>OX420934.1:5579384-15579384 GCA_949091785.1 Polymixis lichenea | reverse complement strand
TAGTGGCAACTATTGTAAAAAAAATGTAGTTACACTAAGGGTATTTAATTGACCATTAACAAAAAAAAAACGATTATTTTTAGCTTCGTATTACAATAAAAATGTGTTCTAAATTAACTCGGCGCCAAAACGTCATAATCGGGAACTAAAAAGTCACTTGAGATGAAGATGATGAGAATGATGATGATGTCACTTTTGGTCACGGGGCACCGCTTGTTAAGGACGAGAGTAAAACCGCTGTACAACGGGTTATGATAGAGAAATATAGAAAAACGCGTCAGCGAGAACGAGATGGAGGAATTTTGCATATTTTATTTGGTTTTAAGCTGTTCAATTTTATTGTGTTTAATTTTTTACATTCATATACTAATTTTAGAATGATAGTTAGTATTTATTGATAAGTCAGTAAGTTAAAGCCGAGTTCGTATCGGCTTCTCTCTTAGAAAAATTGACACCTCGCCGTTGCCTACTTGTATCGTAAAATCATAAAATCACACCTTGTCGAAGAATTGATTCTTACATTGGTGCTTTTAAATTTAATTTAGACCTACTTAATTTCTATTACCGTTGCAATGTAGTTAGAAGCGTTGCATAGTGGTCGTCGTTGGTCCAGCGGTCGCAAGCGTTACTGCAGAGCCTGAGTCCTGGGTTCCATACTACGTTATTGGGTCTTTCGTTAGGAATTTCTCAGTAACAGCTCGGAATCTGATTTTGTGCCCGCTTGATGGCAATAGGCTCGCCTCTAAGTATTACATGGGACGTAAACATAACTGGCGAAATTTGGATGTGCCTACCTATAGGTACTTCTCTGCCTGACCGTCGGGGACTACAAAAATCATGTATTAATGCATGTGAAGGGCGGCCGTTTTGGGGGACTGTCTTATGTAATTTTGACGTTCAAAAAGTGCTGACACCAGCCTCACCATCATCATTTCAGCCGAAAGACGTCCACTGCTTGATAGGCCTCCTCCAATTGGGGGGATTTGCCATGATCGCCACGCTTGGCAGGCGGGTTGGCGATCGCAGTATGGTGGTAAAATGCATAGAGAACGCTGCTGTCCATTTTCTAGTAAGTCCGTTAGTCGACACCAGACTAGTTTGAATAAATGACTTTTCATATTGATTTTGATTTTGAAAAGTGTTCGCTTATGAAAGTGTTGTAGTGTAGGACTTATGAGCTACCAAGAACCTGTAGGCAAGACTAATATACAAACAAGTCTATACTTTGCATTTTAATAAAGGCTTTCTTTGAATAGTCACATGACAAACATCTTAAAAGTTGATACTAATGCATCAGTATGAACTACTTCCGTAGTCATACAGAAACATATAAATAACTTGGCTACGAGTTTGACTTGTACACAAATCTTGAGAAGTTGTCTGAATTTAGCAATATGATTTATTTCCTAGAAAAGAATATTCAATATGTCCTTTGGACGCTCCTCTACTTCCTATGGGTAAGCTAGTAGGCTACTATTATGTCACGAGTGGACAACTTATTAACGTAGAGCGTAAATAATGGACTTCCTGACTGCTTATTGGCTCAATTTTGAATTAAGTAGAACAAATTGGCTTACTAGTCGTTTCGCACGAATTAACTAGCCTAAATTGGGTGAATCGTCACTTTTCAATAATCTAATATCTTCTATAGGCAACTCGCACGAAAATCATTTATTTGTGGACGAATCGACAATTCCAGAAATACATATTAGGCGATTGGCACGTTTTGAATAAAACGTTAAGGAAACAACGAAAAATTTAAGGAAAAAGTACACTTATATATATAAAATACTAAATGAATTGGTTGTATAGCCAACACATTGCGTCACTTACTTCATTGCCAACTGATTGCTGACAGGCTATGTATTATAAGAGTCATAACTTTATGTACATTCGCATATGTTATTACATATAGTGTAGAGGTTTTTCCTTTTTATTCGGTTTACCGCCAAAACCCGCCATTTCCTGACTATGATTTATCTTGCGGCCTCTAAGCTGAGGGTCACTTTAATAAATGTATTCGGGAAAGGTGCTCTTAGAATGGATGGGAAATATTTTGGATGCAATAATCTAATATACAGAAAATATAGACGTTTCTTACTGTATGAAAATGTATTAGAATATTGACCCGACTAGGAGAGTTATATGTCAATGCCATAAAGTGAAATGCCGAGTTATTACAACATATCCCTCATCAGGCTTAGATAAAGAGAGATGTACACAAATACCTACCTATGCACTATTATGCAAGAGTGAGTCAGCTACAAGAGAATCCACTACTTATATCTGTAGTAATACTATCTGCCATAGAGAGATGTGCGCAAATGTCTATGATAATAGACATAGTTCTCATAATGTCCCTCGTATTCATAATGTTTACATTGGGCCGCTTCTGTTTGGAGCGAGCCTTCACAAAAAAGTCATAACTTTGGCATTAGGTGGCCGGCATACAACATGTTAGAGGTGCTTGAAATACGATGTTTTCCTCCTCAAGTTATTCAGGAAGGGACAAGAAAAGTTCAAATAACCCAAATTAAGGAGTGCAATAAAGAGACCCTTCGGAAAGCCTTGCGGGAGCAATTCATGAAAATGCTGGTCCAACGTTCCGGTAAAGATGTTCGAAACAGTAGGTATAAAGGGTTGAATAAGATAGGCTTTGAGGCAGTCCTTTTACTTTCACTTTGACTACCTCCGCGTTTCTAAGAGTTATTAATTATTTTAAACACCGACCTACTTACAAAACTGTCATTGTACTGTCACAAAAAATAACAAAAGATTTTCGCATTATATCCTTCTATTTTTCACAAACTTTATCAACGTATACTAAAAATCGTATCTTATACGTAGTTACCTAATTAAATAAAAATACTCAGTTCTTTCAATCCTGTCTTGTCTACGCCGTTTTTCATAAATTATCCAAATTCAAATTTTTGCTTCGGACAAATTAATATTACATACAAGGCAGTAAAGCGAATGCTTTTGTTCCCTAGTTTTGAATTACAAAGTGGCGTAATATCGCGCAATAATAACTTATCGTTTAAATCACGCTGTCCCTCCAAGAAAGCCCAACAGGGAGCAATCTCAGCCGTAGCGACCGAAAAATATAACGCACACTTACAAATACTCGCGTCCTTAAAATAACGTATTAAGGAGCGCCGAGTATGACATAAATAGTGGTGGTGTGGAAGTCAGTTGACTATATAAAAATGAGGTTGTGAGGGATGTAAAAGCGGCGGCAGGGCGCCGGCGCCGCGCCTCTCGGCTCGCGGAGCACAGTTCGCAGACAGACGCGGTGGCGCCGGCAGTGTCCGCCCAGCCGCGCGCTCGTACGGCGCAACACAACCCGATACCGCGTTACGTATCAGTGTCACGTGCTGTTACAGTGATCCTCGCACCTCACTGCCCGGTGCCCGTCACCGACACGCGAGCCTTCTGAGCCCATCAACATGAGTGACAACGATGTGACTAAAACACCGCCTACTTGAGTTTTTGTGCGTGTGTAGACTTACAAGATGTTTTGTTCATTCCAAATAAACTCCATAAGTGATAATGTGATTCAGAGAAATATGTGTAGCAAATGTGAACTTCAATACCATCTAACATTCAACCCGGCTTAGATACAAGGACATTCAGACGATATTGTCAGAAATGGCTGTATTTTTTAAACAGTGTTTATTTTTAACGGTTATATTTTGGTGGCAAATAACTAATTTGGCTTCGATTTGTCACGATAGTTGTGCATGTATCTCAAATACAACTTTGTGTCAACAATGTTCGTATAACATCACTCTGAAGGATCACACAGACGTGCACCACCAGCTGTCTGTGTGCTGTAATGAAGAGGTAAAGTTGTCGGCATGGCCTCAGGAGTATGCAAATAAAACTATTGCCCAAGTTACCGCCCGTTTCGGCACTACGTGTAATGCGAGTATTGTTTACTTCGACTTACCGTTATTAGACACGAACTCTCTGCGAATAAGAAATAACAGTTTCATTCAAATAATGATCAATATCAAAAGGCAGAACTTGAGAGAAATTGATTTATCTTCCAATAACTTGCAATACGTTACCAAAGGAGTCTTTAATAACTTCCTGAATCTTCGGAAACTTATTTTAAGCAGAAATAAAATTATTAATATATTTGAGGAGAGTTTCGATGGATTGTCTAAACTAGAAACTTTGGACTTGTCAGAAAATAATTTGACTATGTTGACAAATGTGTTTACACCACTGAAAAATCTCCAGCATCTGAATTTGAGTAGAAATAACCTGGAGTTTATTCATGAAAATTATTTTAATAATTGGTTACTCCAACACCTAGACGTGTCACACAATAATTTAAGGAAGCTGGCCCCGGGTGCATTACAGTTATTACCGAATCTGGCGCGACTGCTACTTACGGATAATCCACATTTAGGCATCACCCAACTGGATACACAATTATTGGTTGGCACTGGTCGGAGACTACAACAAATAGATGCATCAAGAACAGGCTTACACCAAGTTCCTGAAGCATTCACACATTCTGTACGGTTCCTATCGTTAGTGGGGAATAGAATATCAGCTGTTCGATGTGGCGATTTCGATAGTTATCCCCTACTACAGTCACTGGATTTTTCTGATAATAAAGTCGTTTCTGTAGAAGATGATTCTTTAGGTAGACTGGAAATGTTATTGTTTTTGAATATAAACAAAAATCTTCTAACGACTGTACCCAAATCGCTGCCAGATGAATTGAAATATCTATCAATCAATAATAATTTAATTAAGAATCTGTCTATTCCTGATTTAAAAAATTTGCCTAACTTAAGGATATTGTTGTTACAAAATAACGATATACATTACATTGAAGACCATGTGTTTGACGACTTACTTTCGCTAGAAATGCTAGATTTGTCAAACAACCCGATCCAAACATTGTCATGGAGTACATTTGATGGTCCATTGTCACTTCGAGATTTAAGACTGTGTTACTTAAACTTATCAGTGCCAGAACGAGATGGCTCGTTTCCAATGTCGTCGCCGGAAAGCGTTCAGATGTTACATCTACAGTCTAGTCCCGGACTGGCCAGACAACTATTGGCTGATTCAGCGGCATTAGCTGCCTTTTCCCATTTACAATACCTCGACTTGAGAATGAATAATTTATCAGAGATCAGAAACGATTTGTTATTTTACTTGGCGCAACTAAAAACTTTAAGATTGCACGGGAACAATATCAACTGTAGTGCCGAATTATGGCTGAAAGACTGGATGAACTGGAACAAGAGCTTATCCAGCAGTGAAAGTTGCTACTATTCTACTTCTGAAGCTAAAGTAGAGATAACTAAATTTAATTGTACTTTCCCAGAAACGTTTACGATAAGTGACAGCCTTCCACCCGTTAATTTGTACAGCACAGAAATGATTAACAAGTTACTAAGATACTATGGATATTTGAACAATAAAACTGAAAAAACTTTTAAACACGGGAACAGTAAAATCAAACATGATTATAAAAACATGAAATCACCTGGCCAGGTTAAAAACACAACGACTAGTGGCCTAGACAAAAGCGATAACTTTTCTGAACTAGTGAAAGATGGAACTAAAGGAAGTGAAAGAAACGAAAATAAAATTTCAATAAACGACTACATGAATGAAACAACTATCGTTAAAGCAAGAGAGTCCTCTAAAATTCTGGATCAAAATAAGCTTCAAAACGACCAGCTTAATATTGATCACAGATTTTTAGATATAGAACCATACTTCTCTGTATCGACACGTAATTATAAGAAAGATCTTAAAGATGATGATAGTCAAGTTTATCGAAAGAATAAATCTGGAAAGCGTTTGAACACGCCACTGAATATAACAAAGAAAGCAGAAAATATTGTCTCGGAATCCAAATCTAGTCTTATATTGAGTAAGCATTTGAGCGAATCAGAAAACGTGACAGTACACGAGATGGAGACAAAACATCCAAAATACAAAATTGAATATTCTCCGTATCAGTCTGCTGATAAAAGTTACGCTCAGTACATCGGTACAGTAGCAGTATGTGGACTAATAGTAATGTCTTTGATACTGTGGGTGAGTTTTCGCCTGAGATACAGAAGAAGAAATTTGCCCGTTGTCAATACAGAAGCGGAGGACCAAATAGAGGTGTCCAATATCTCCGGGGGGGTGTTGTGGTGACACCTGCGGGCAGCCGACCCGACGCCCTTCGAATACGATTCTCTCCTTACGTAGAACTAATGCAATGTGAGTATTATAATTAATTAGTCGTTTGTAGACAAGTAAAACGTAAACTAGTTACATATAAAGTAAATTGAAGATTAATAGAGAATTGTCAAAGGAGTAGAACTAACTTGTACGTGAAGCTAATTTGCTTCCAGCCAACCGTATGATATTTGGACTAAATTATAATACAAGCAGTGGTGGTTACATATAGGTATAACATAACGTTTAGAGCGACAGTGTTCTAGATACAATTCTCTTTTGTTCCAGTTCGAAGCGGTCGGCTGCACGAGGTTTGGACGGCGTTTTGTGATATAATTGGACGTACATATTTTTTTATGAAATAAGTACAAATAGATTGGTTAACTGGGCAGCGGGGCTATGAATTGTGTTTTCAGTGTAAATAAACTGTTTTGTTGACTTATGGTGACCGTAGGTTTATAGACCTATTTTTATGTGAACTCGTCGTAGAATCGTGATTTTAATTTAGAAACCTAACCTAGCTGACTTCATCTACTATGCCGTACGTAAAGGCTTTTTGTGGTTAGGCTACAACTTACTGTACATATGATATATCGCAATACGTAATGTTAAGTCACCATATCGAGAGTAAGATTCGTGGTGTAGAATGGATGGTTGTAATAATATGGCCGAATACTGTATTGCGCAAAATATCGTGAAAGCAGATCATGTCTTCCCTGTAAACCTTATAATTATAACGTTGTAAACAACTTATCGCGTAACGAGCTCTACTAAAGTGCCAAAATATTTTATTTCATACGAAAACTTTAGACTTGTATCTTGACAATCATTATAATACAATTAGCACAAAACTCTATCAACATGTCTGTTTCTTTGTCATTTCGCTGTTTATACTATGATTAAATATTATGTTAGGTTTGATAAAGTTATTTAATAAAAGTGCACATTTATTCGGAACAAATAAGATCTGTGGGCATACCTACAAATATTTATCCTGGTGCGGGAACTGAACCCGAAAGGAACACAAACGCCAACAGTTACACCTATAGATATATTAAAACGGATGGTACTGATTTCTAAACCACCTTCATTCTCATGTATGTTAAACGTACAACGCACAATCTAATTAATTATATCCTCGTTTTTAATGTTATAAACAAAAAAATACTGTTGTGGTTTATCCTTACTTTTAAAATAAATTTTCGACTAATTTATTGTGGAGAAATCAGTATCTCCGTTCATTGTATGAGATGTCCTTATAAAATATTTTGTAATTAACAAAGCTTCTGATATCGGATAAATTTAAATTAATTATGTCATACGATTTTTTTTATGTTATACCTATTTGATAATGTAATGATTACGTGTGTACAGAATTTTTTTGTCAGTTATTTTAGTAAAAGTGTTAGTTTTAGCTTACCCAAAAAATCAAATATGAAAAAAGAACATAAACATTATGTAAATTAATAAACTGAATATAAAATATGGAAACTAAATAGCCACGGATTGATTTATTGATTGGTAGTTAATACTCAGTGTTTCACTTCATAATTAATGTTATTTCATTCATCATTCTGAAACCTAAGGTTGTAACTTGATATATAAACATTTTGAGGAAAATGATGTGTAGATATATGTTTTTACGTGAATCGTAGATTATGATGTACAAACAGATAGCCAAAGATTTAATAAATAATAGATTGAGTACAATATTTTTATTTATTTACTATGTTTTGAAAACCCTCAGTTCGTAGACAGTTTTTGTGTCGTAGGTACGTCCTTTGAAAATGGGTCCGACATTTGAATAACAAAATCGAGATTACAATGTTCGATTTGCTTACACACCTGAAGAGTCAAATATGAATAAAAGTCTCGCAGAGATACATTTGTTCGAAACAAGAATAAGTCGACTAAAATGTAACAAGTGAACCGAAAGTAATTTTCTTTAAGACTCATCTGAAGAAAAATTGTGATTATTTGAAAAGAAAAAAGAGAACGCTGGTAATGATTTTCACACCGACTTCAAAACGAAGAAGGTACAGAATTTTAATGATTTTTTTGTGAATGTTTACTGATTACTTTGAAACTGCGTAATAGATTTGCATACCTCCTAGAGATCATTTTAATGAGGATGCGGATGTAATATTTCTTTTTAAAAACCTGCCTAAGTGCTTATTAATACTTCAGAACTTTTGAGATATACAGTTGGTACGACTTACGAACGTACTTAAAACACACCGCCTGCACAACGAATTCATCAATGATTTCAATCATTAATTTGGCTAACCACAAATTAGGTACATGTAGGCACAATGTCGAAGTTGTTTATAAAATACAACATTTCAAACTATCTTCATATATTATTGGTACAGTAAGTTTATTTTTTAAATAGAGGATGTGTTTATTTATAATAAAATATTTTATTCAATATTTGTATTGACAGAAGAAATAAAGGGCTGCTCTGTTTGCGGCGCAGCTATATTTGCCTGTGGGGCAAAGAGGGACATTTTCAAATAATATGTCCTTATTAATTTATGTACATAAGTATCAGACCACGGATTGTGTGCATTTGACGTTTCTGTAAATAAGTACCTTCCTCTGATCCCAGAGGGAAAATAAGTACCTACCTATATCCATAAGTAGGTACTTATTTTAGTGAGTGGGTAATAGAATATAACATGTGAAATAGGTACATTAACTTCGTAATTAGCTAAATGTGAAAGATACATAATGTGAATGTTTTAGAGTGCATCGAATCAATAACAGACAGACACAGTATTATAATTAATTCTCTGTCATTTACATACGTACATAAACTCACGCCTTCTTATGGGGGTAGGCAGAAACTAAGAACACTATTTGCTACTTCCTACTATCCTTACATACTCTTTTGCCTGTCATTTAATTATTAAGATACCTGAAAGATGTTCGTTTTAGCCCCAGAACAAGATAGCATCGTCTTCTGCAAAGCGCGCGGATCTTCTAACGACATAGGGACGTAAGTATAGATAATATGCATATCTGTATATATAAATAAATAAAAGGAAAAGTCCTGACTGACTGACTGACTGACTCATCAACGCCCAGCACAAACGCTTGGACTTAGAAAGCTGAAATTTTGCACAGAGGTTTCCTTTATAATGTAGACAAGGAATAATGAAGATTTTTCGAAATTCAACCCCGAAGGGAGTTAAATAGGGGATGACATTTTGTATGGAAAATCGTGATTTCTGTGAAATCAGTCCCTGAGGGCGAAAACTAGGGGATGAAACTATAAATGGAAAACCGGTTAGTTTTGTAGTTCAAACCATGAACATTTGTATTTAGCCCTTTGGTTGGTAATTAATAATTACATATATCAGCGTTTTTGAAAAATCATCCCAGAAGTGGATAAAATAGGGTATTAAACATTTGTATAGGAAACGCCTACATTTTAAAGCTAACCCATACAGTTGGTATTAAAAGCCTTTTGGCGTTTTTGTAAAAACATCTCCTAGGCGGTTAAAAACCCTTACTAGAGGTGACTGTACCTTAACTTTAACTTTTTTAATAGGATTTGAATTTCCGTTTTACAGTTGCCTTTAAATTTGGCATTCAAGTAGGTAATTTTCCGTTTCGTGATGTACTTATTCCGTTACTATTGTTCGATTTTAGGATTTGTTATCCTCCAGCAATCATATATCAATCTGCGCGCCGTACTTCAGATACTATAATAAGCAGTGTGAGAAGACATTGTTTACCTGGATTAACACATAGGGTACTTTTAATCCCGGTAGTAGAAAGCAGAAAGAAAGAAAGGAAAATGTGTTTATTGGCATTATATCATTAATAAGAAAAGAAATTAAAAAAAAAAACAGAAAACAGTGATATCTAATAATGCCAAAGGGGTCTCAGCTAAGCATAATGTCCGTTGGCAACACAGTATGTACCACCTGACGTTGATTTTGAGCTGCAACCCACGAGTACCATAAGCTAGAAGAGTAAACACATAGTAAAGTGTGTGTCCTTAATAATATATTAAGAAAGTAATAAATAAAAAAAAGTAAATTTGCCACAACATTTTATTTTATTTATTTAAATAAAATAAAATGTTGTGGCATATTTGTCTGTGAATGTGTGTTTTCTTGTGATTAATGAAAAATAAATTAAATACTAATATCTGCGTTTTACCTACATTAAATAAGAAATCTTTAAGTAGAAACATAGACAGCACCTACCTAACTATATGGTAAAAACGTTTAGACTACGTTGTTCTTCTTAACTACGAAACAGATTTTCACTCAACTGATATTGTATATACGGTACGTTCCCGTGGAATATTTTCCGACAACCACGCGGGCGAAGCCGCGGGAAAAAGCTAGTCTCCTTATAATTTACTTGATTTTGCCAGCGGCGTCACACGCGTGGGGTCGAAAATTATCCCGCGGGAACGTATTACCGGAATATAAAGTATTATTTGTGTTAATCCAGGTTAAAGTCTATCTGTGTGCCAAATTTCATCCAAATCCGTTCAACCGTTTTTCCGTGATTGCGTAACTAACATCCAAATCTGCACATTTATAATATTGTAGTAGGATATATATACGCCGTGACATTTTAGCCGTTTTTCAAAGGTGGTCCACTCAATGTATCCGTCATAAAATACCTCTAGGTGCTATTAAAACTTTCTTAAATTAAAACATTAAGATAATATGTACAAAAAAAATAATGCTTTAGAATTATGTAACGCCCTCCCTGTTAATAATGTTTACGTATCAAACGGTAGAAGATATCTACCTACCTACCACTACATTCCATCATTAATTCCATCTCCTTAACAGGGTGTTTCAAACTACGTCATGCGTCTTAGTGAATGATATAATTTTTTTTTTAATTATGCAAAGGTTCAAAAATTTTTTTTTTAAGTAAATGATTAGTTTAGGCATTGGATACATGAAGTGGGCTGCCGTTGTAAGACAGCTAAAATGTCACGGTGTATATAGAGTAGGAAGGATAGTAGGATTAGTTATACACATAGTTATAATATTGAATTCATTTTTGGGTACCGTCTATAAGTGAGAAAATTATGACTACATTGTTGTATTGGGTTTCTCACCTGTTAAAACAATTGTAAGTGTTATTAGTAAATAAATAAATAAATAAATAAATTTATAAGCAAAGACTAATTAGATATATCTAACTGTGCGTTGCGTCATCAAGTTTATTTCCTTTCGATCGTCCCGAGATCATTATACTGTAGGAATGAGACATAAGTACGTGACTCATACCATGGATTCAGACTTTAGTACAGACGCCAGCACAAGCTACTCCAACCTGTCAAATTTCTTTGATACATTTCAAACTTTATTACAAATAAATAAGGTTCATGTTCAATTGGGAAAATTTGACAGTTTGGGGTAGCTTGATGTAATGGCTAGCCACATGATTCTAAACCCACCAACGTTGGAATTTTCTTTTTTGTACGATTTTTTTGGTCTGTTTAAGTCTATTGTCCTACTATAGGTCGAAGGCCTCCCTTTCTTCTTTTCACTTTTTCCAGTCTACTGCGACTGTGGATAAAACATTTACGAAAGAGTCCAGCTCAACCCACTATCTTTTACTGGGCCTGCCGAGAAGTCGTTTCTTCGGATGCTGTCTGGCAAAATGTGGTCTACAACGGTCGCGGCCTGGAAATTGTTTCGATTTCTAAATGGATTCCCTAACTACAGGCATGCCTAAATTGGGAATCCAGTAACTCAATATTTTATTTTTACTACAGACGCTTGAAGTAATGTTTCTAGTGAGATGATGAAGCAGCCCTAGTGTCCGTAACGTAGGTTAATTCCTAGCACGGAACTGGGTTTTGCTCCGCTGTCCAATTTCATGTTCCTATCCTTCAATCATCATGTAGTATTTAAGTTAACCTGTACTAAACTATACCTTAACCTATATTGTAAGTTAAAAAAAAAATTGATTTGATTTTATTTATTTGAATGTTACGGTAATTATGACAAGGTGACATCAATTTAATTTAAATTATTAATAAGTTTTCAATACAATATCAATAATTTGCGGTAAGGGGTAAACTTGGTAATAAATCAACTTTCAGTGGTTAACTTTCAGTACCCACTGTTATTAATTTAGAGAAGTTGTTAATCAATTGTTAGTTAACCAATAAGCTGTCTACAGAAAATCAAAGGTCAAATAAAACAAGCAACAACATAACATCACGCCTTGTTTTCTCGAAGGGTTGAGCAGAAGTGTATCTACAGTATACCCATATTTCGCTAGGTAAAACAGACTAGGTAAGTACCTACTTTATCTAACTAGCTTTTACCAGGTGCTTCGCCCGCGTAGAGGTCGCGAATTATTCCATGGGAGTGTACTACGGGAATAAAAGTATCCTATGTAATAATCCAGGTTATAAACTATCTGCGCGCCAAATTTTATCCAAATCAGTTCGGCCGTTTTTGCGTGGTTGAGTAACAAGCATGGGAACATCTAAAAGTCCAAACTTTCATATTTATAACATTAGTTGCATTGGGTAACCTTTATGTCTTCTTTTTCATTTCGCGATATAGGTATTGTCTACTATAAAAGTCTATATTTAACTTGACTACTCTAGTAGAAATAATTAAAAGCTCCAAGAATCTTATTTAACTAAAGGCTTTTAAAAAAGAACCCCTTTGGGCACTGTTGTGATGTAAATTATTAAAATATTTCAAAAGGTTGGTATTTGCTAAACGAGTTAACCGCTGTTCAATTTCAATAACTATTTGTTTATGAGAAAAGTTTAAAATATTAACCACTAATTAAAAAGCAGCCTTAGGCAAAATATTATCAGACTAAAAGTTATAGCTGGTTGGAGGCTATAGAATAGACTATTAAATAGAGTAGATAGATACCGAAATACAGATACACACACACATATAGGTACTGATGATTTCAATACCATCCTGCGAAAAAGGATTGCGTCATTGATGCGCTGAGTGTGTGAGAGAATCAACGGTATTCTGAAGATCATCAGTGATAAGCCATGTTGCGCCATTATGGCGCGTTTGGTACATGTACATGTGCGTCAGGTGGGTGTAACAGATATATTAACTAAAATGTTGTATTAAAATTGTTACTAACATAGCAAATAAGTACTCTGTATTACTAATAACTATGTGAGATTTTTTTTTTACAACATTGCTAGTTTTTTTGGCACGTGACAGGAATCGTTTTGGCAATTTTTTGTGATAATTTTACAAATTCGGTCCTCAAAAAATAAAATTCACTTATCAAGTTTCACTTATTACAAGAACTTATGAAGAACCGAAGGTACTTGTAAATAAAGTAATAAGTAGTACAAACTAATAAGTAGTACATGGATGCATTTTTTTACTTTCTTATAGTGCTGTGGGTAACAAAAAAAGTGAGTGTACCATTACATATCGTTTCTTGATGGCAAGACAATACCAATTACGCATTATTAATAGTAGCAAGCTCTCATTTTTATTATTTGTTTGTTTCATAATTATAAAATAGTTTATTCACCAAACAAAAGTCGCCCCTGTCAATGTCATTGATGCAGCACTCTATCTAGACACATTTTAATGACTAGAAAATAATTCTCCAGCCATAACATTAAGTATGTAAGAAAGATCAAAATAAGATAACGATTATGACAAGGAACTCGATGATAGCCATTTCATTACGTATAGGAAACCCAATCTACTGACAAGCACCTTTGGGCAATTCACTCACTGATCCTGGTGAGTCAGCACTTTCCGTTTAGATCAATATAATTGGCCCACATTGGTCTAGTGGACTATTTCAATTCAACTCGATTGGGAATCCAAGCCATTTAAATATAAGTTTGAGTGCTCATTGATACACAATTAAGGGAATAGTTTCATTAAAACTCGCTGATATTATACCTAAATGAACCCTTACGTTTGATTAATGTTTTTAATATCATATTAATTTAGTATAAAGACGAAAATTTTGTAGAAATAGATATTGATTAAGGCCGAAGCAATTACTTTGACGGCAGGTGCTGTAGACAGATATAATTAAGGGTGTAGGTAGTAGACAATTTAGTCAAATGAAAAGATGATCAAAGGCATAATGTTCTTACATACTATAGTAGTCCGCGCAGTAACGTAACACTAACTTATTTACTCTGGAGGACTATTAGGGAAATCTTTGTCGTTAACTTGTTTTTCTGGAAGGAGATATATTCTTGGTAAATTAAAAGTTGTTGGGAAGACTCGGGAAGATAAGACAGGTAATAAGGTGTACAGTAAAAAGTTAGAACTAGTTATTCGTTAATGTAATTGTAGGCATTTTTATTTTGTTTAGGTAGGTATAGGTACTCTACATAATACGGGTATGTATACAGGTTGGCACCGACATCGCAATGCAACTTGCTACCATAGATTAAGTACATGAGTTTGAACAAAAATAAAATGCTATTCCATGCATTTTGACCGCGTAGGTACTTATTGAACTTTTCTATGAAACAGCAGATTTTTGTTTTTTGACAACCGACGAAAATTTTTCTAGGCCAGGGATCCCGAATTCATGGTCACAGTTTATATGTGGCAAGGGTCTTGCCATTAAATTAGTAGGCACAGTAATCTTGTGTAATGAAAACACACACAACAACAACGAACGTCTCTTTCCGGCAAATTGATGAGCAAATAACTGCAAATGAGATCGCGTCAGTTGTAGCTCGCATTAAGATAACCTTTTTATTGCATTCCTATTTCGTGCGCTGTTTCCCCATCCATTACAGCGCATTGACTTGCTAAGTGCCAACATTACAGGAAGGCGTAAAGCGAATGATCCCGGAATAGGCGGAACACGAAAATGTTAATAAGGTTACTTGAGATTGTATAGTGAAATGTAAACAGCCCTTTGGCTATTATGAGTCGTGGTACACAAGACAAACAGTCTTGGAGTGGCGCCGGCGTCTGTGTCCCGCTTAAATATTGATATGGTGGCTCAGTTCGTCAGCCTACGGTTCCTGGTCCCAGCCCTTCTCCGAGATTTCCACTCAATTATTAAATTTTATTAATTCTATGATTCATGCCTACTACTGTTTGTATTGTATAATTGGGCTCCTAAACTTAGCAATTACGTCAAGTTTACCAAAAGGTAAATTGATTTGATTAATGGTTATTTTTTAAGTATTGAAGTCTTTTGAGTTTCTTTATTAAAGGAATTCTGTCTTTATTGGTGATAAACGTTACCTATTTTAGTTTATTAAAGTAGCACATTTATATTAAGAATCTCTTTATTTTCAAAGATGTTGATACTTAATTAATTTGTAGTAGCACAGCTGCTGTTTGTCGTTTCTGATTAATGCACTTGTAAATTAAATCTTTTACGTGGGACCAGCACCCTTCATGGAAAGCCCCTGGAGACGCCATAACCCGGGACCCTTTAGCTAATTTGGAAAAACGAATTTTAAAACGTGGAGAAAAGATAGTCGAAAACACTCAATTTAACTACTTGAAAACGCTTTTAAAGTTCTGTCAAACTAATCCGTCAATATAGTTTGAATAGTCTATACTAGGCCCTAATTGTAGAATAATACCGACCACTGTTTGAATTACTAACCTATTTAGCATACGCAAGTGTTATATTCAATATTAACGTTATTAATTAAACACATCGGATATATTGAATCATTATAATTAGGAAGCTAACTGACACATTGTAGCTATGTAGCTAATCATTACGACACAAGCTCGGATCTGAGGCGACGACGCGCTGGTTTCACGGTCTGACTTAATAAATCATAATTATAGTAGACAAAGGTCGTTTATTCTGGTTGGCTTTAATTACCAACCCCTTTAATCCCGTGCTCCAATAAAAGCATTTAATTAAAATTGTAGCAGTAAATACATCAACATCGCTCTACTAAGGAACCAGTGTTGTGAGGTAACATTTAATAACCGCCGCTAACGAGCGATTGGGTTTCAATGAAATGCGAGTCCTTTTATAAATTCGTGAAATGGCTCGCGACAAGTTGTCAGTTTATGCGAGTTGCTACCTAATTACTTCCTGCGGCTATAGCTTCTTACTCTTAGCGTATCGATCTCAAAAATAACACGAAATAATATATCCTAAAGTTTTTTTAATCTGTTTGGCCCAAAAATCAGAAACACGAATACCATTAGCTGAGGCAGCCATTATCTGGTGATCAAGATGGTGAGCCCTTGTCTGTAGAGAGACGCCGCATACACAACGGAAGTCTTAGTCGTCCATGAACTTCCATTTCTGTAGCTGTAGGTAAATTCTCAATTGTATTTACGAATGGCATATATTTAAGGTGTTAAAAATTAATGTTCCGAATTTCGTGTACTTGCTCGGTATCAAAAAACTAACATATTGCAAAAAAAATGAGGGATTTTAATTTTAGGTAAGTTAGATAAATTGCCAGTCCAAAGTCTGAAAAATGTGATGGGAAAATTAGAATCAGCTGTTTACGTAGGTATTTGATAACGTGATCGTCTCGCTCGCGCGGCTGTCTGTGCCTACACGGTATAGGTACGGGGTGCATAAGCATATTTAATAATTAGTACGTGGGGAAAATATTACAAATCTTTGAAACGGATTGTTGTGTAGGTATAAATATTTTTTTCGTGATTATGTTTTGAATGTCATTTTAAACAACTCCTTAATTTTCTAAACATAATTTTTTTAACACCTTATATATTTAGTGAGCAGTAGTGGCCCAGTGGTTCGAACGGAGACAGGCGCTTTACTTTGTGTAAATAATTTCTTCAGCATTGATCTCAACACCATGAAGGAAAACATCGTCTCTGTCTAATCGGTGTTCATTCGAAGACATGTGACATCTACCAATCCGCACTGGGCCCGCGTAGAGCCCACCCTCCCTCTCCAAGGGAGGAGGCCTATGCCCCAGCAGTGAGACCATTACCCAGCTGATTATGCCATGTACATAATGAAGCGCTTGTCATTTCGTGAATATAAATTGAGAAGTAAACAATTAAAATATAACCGACCTGAAAGCACCTGTCTTAAACATAGGGTCTATTAAATTTTCCAAACAACAGTTTGGAAAATTTAATAGACCCTATTTAACAAAATTGTTACTGATTGACCTCAAATACCTACAATCAAAATACTTCATTCTGAATATAACACTTAGCTCTCTTTCTCTGTGAATTTACGCAAATCTCACTCAAACGAGCAGACTGTTCCTTGATCTAATATTAGAAGGTATCATTAATATTTCAAGCCTCGGCTTCGTTACCGTGGCTATCGAGCTGGGCTAAACATCATCTGTGTAGCCGTGCCCGGTTTAGTAGTTGTGAGGTACACACACAAGCAAAGGGTATCCGTTTACCTCATTTGATTTTCGAGAGCTTAAGGATTGTAACGGTAAGTCCGATAAACCCGATTGTTGAATTCGAGGCTCAAAGTGAAATTTAGGAGAAACTTAATGCAGCTTGGACAACTTTGTACGTTAGTTAAATGAAGGAAGTCGTCTATTCTATTTAAAATTTATTTTCGTTTGTCATAACGAACAGTGAACTGAATTCATGAATGTTATGAGATATAACTATCCTAATTTAAACAGTGAAGTGCCAACCCATGTGGGTTCAGTATAAATGCATAAAGCTCTGTTACTGCTTACAGTTCTATTCATACGGAGTCTGAAGTTAAGTGAGTGCATTAAGGAAATTATTGCCGTTCATTAGTGCTGCCATCGGGCTGGGACATACGTTACGTACACACGGCAAAATACAATGTTCATTTATGCAGAATACTGGTGTCATTATTTTAAAAGTTGGAATTTTTTACGGTGCAGAAACAATCAATTCAGCACAGGATTTTAGTCAATGGTCTTATGGCCAATTTGCTATAGAATACTCTGGTTGTTCGCAGCAGCTTGATCATTTTTGGGCGTTAAAATGCCCCGTTCACACACCTAAGAATTCTCTTGGTACGGTATTGGACTGATGTTCCCCCGTACATGAGATGAATCTGATCTTCTAAAGGGGGAACTAGTCTACCAACAGCCTCTGGTAGGTTCACCTATTACCGCTCTTCTCTGGTAGAGTGTCTTCACTAACTTTAAACCGAACTAACATATTGATGGTCAAGCGCAATCTATAAACTTGCTACCAAATAGTCGACCTATTCAACGTAGTATTCACCTCGTCAGTTCTAGTTCCTCGCCTCACCCCATTTGGTGTTTGCCGGCAATCGCCACTAAACAGAACTGTGACACCACCCATCATATCTTTGTTGCTGCGGATGTCTTGTCCTGGCGTGTCCGAAAGACATGACCGTGATTGCAATTTTGCTCTGAACGTTTTTCGACATTTTTCAAAATGTCTGTTAATTTTATACTTGATAATATTAATTCTAGCCTTTAATGGTTTCTCTGCTAGGACATAGGCCTCCTCTCTGTGAGAGGGAGTGGGCCGTGAACCATCACGCGGGCATAGTGCGGGATGGTAGATGTCATATGTCTTCGAGGTTATGCTGGTTTCCTCACGATGTTTTCCTTCATCGTATTTAGAGCAGTTGGGACAAAATAATGTATATAAAGTAAAGCACAAGTGTAGCGGATGACACGGGTGCGTCCAGCACCACTCCCACTATTATAGACGTGCGTTCCCTACTATCTGAGTCGAGTGAATCCACTGGTGCCATGCGTCACCACGCAGCCATGAATGCAGTAGTTGAATGTAGTACCTGTGTCCTCGGAGGACCTTGGGGAGAGACGGGTAGCAATGAGGAGGCTACGTTGAAATGAAATGCAGATTTTTGCTTCTTTGTTGTTGCCTCTTCGGGGGCTGTGTTGCGACTGACCTAGTGGCGTTGTTTTTGGGTTTTTTATGGATTTGTATTGCAGGTCAACCTAGGAGGTTGACGGCTGCACAGCCGCACTTGCCCGTGGCTGTCACCATATATTAAGGCCTCGAGCCAGGGCTTAAAAACTTAAAACAAAGTGACTGCAAGCTAAGGGCATCCCCTGTATAGTACGGACCTTGGCTTATGCTTTGCTTGCCAGCAAGCGTCGGGCTACTTCGGAATTATATAATAAATAATTAGGGACGAATTAAGGGCTACAGGCTTAGAGGCGCGTACTGGTTCGAGCAAGGGTCAGGTCTTGGGACGTCGCAGCGGGCTTCGGCGGGGTGGATGGAAGGATGGCGTTCTGTGTTTGTGTATGGGGTGCTTTATAGCAGAGCCAACCAAGTGCCGACAAATGGCACACCTTTAATACGGGCCTACTTTACCTCACATACCATTTTTGGTAAATTAAAACCTTCCTTAATCGTATAAAACACCAACATTTAACATATCTACACGTAATAAAAACTCGTAGAAAACAGCCTCCAAAAACTGTAGTACATTTAGCCTTAAGCGAATCTTGTAATAACTTCGAAACCAATGGTCCGATTTACATGATTCCAAATGGAATATCCTTTTTATACAAAATTCTATTATTTGAACCTGAAATTATAAAAATTAATACATAAACAAAAAATCACATTTTCAAATTCCGTAATTATACGATAAAACAAATGCGTTATAAACTTACACAAATTGCTTATCTACGCTACGATAGAGTAATTTAGAAGCATAAGTAAACATCAAATTAAGTAAAATCTTGATTAAATTCTAATTGGTCTCTTAGAAAACTATTTTGACTCACTAGTCGATATTCATAGGGAACCTTCCGCGAATTCTAAAAAAATACCAATACTTGGGAATCGAAATGACAACTACAGGTTCGCAAAGAATTCGTCCAACCGCTTAGTTATTTTACTTTTTCGAGATTTTGCTAAATATTCGTTCTTTTACTCTGTCATGATTGACTGCTAAGCTCTTGAAAGGTATAGCGGGATGTTAATCATACTTGTAACTATATGCTTTATTCCCTATAAACCCGATGAAGTAATTGAATAATTCGATTGTTGTCATACACTGGTATTTGTGTTCGCTCTCATGTGCTCTCATTTCCTACGCAAATGAATGGCAAGATATTATTTAAACTTCTTTGGAGTTTTTTGATCCCTATAAGAAACAGGATCAATTGGCATCACATATTTTTTGTGCAAATTACCCATTTTCTTGATGACTGAAAAAAAATGTGTACATTTTTTTAAAATTGTATATGCAAAAAAGAACAGTTTCCTAAGGTCGTTTTCATGTAGCGACAACGGTTAAGTTACCTACCCTTATTGCTCCATCTAACCTGTATTATGTTGTGATGTCCATCACTGTTGATTAGGTGCATAATGGAAATCATTCAAAAGGTAAAATCTGTAATTCTCTGCAACCTTTTGGCCCGTCTTTTTAAAATATTAGGTAAACTATAGAAGAACACGAATAAATTGAAATACTGCTCATCTCCCATGGCAAAAAGCGTGATAATTTATACCCTGAGGTCTGCGCAAAATTTGAACAAAATCTATTAAGTAGTTTTCGCGTGATGCTGGAATATACATTCAGACAAGCAGATAAAAATAAAAAAATAAAAAATCGGCATTACAATCGTCCCCAGACCTACCAAAAATTACAAAAAAAAATATTCAATGTACAGTTTTGAGTTCGCTACGATTTTATTATATGTATAGATAACAACAATACTAAACAGTATCACGCCTGGCTGGTTGGGCAGAAGTGTACCTATAGTACAGTTCACCAGTTTTGTTTAAGTCCCATGTAATCGGGGTGAGCCTATTGCCATCAACCGGACACAAATCCAGACTACGGGCTGCTACTGACAAATTACTGTTTAACTCACTTTAAAAGGCTAATTCGTTCACTCGAATGTCAGTACAATGAAAGTTGGGCGGGTCAATCTTTGATATAAATCTGACACAGCATATCGGTGCTCCGAGGTCCGGCCGGCTTCAGAACGCCACTGAATTATTCATCTCTCCTTAACTATAGTTGCGATTCATTCTTTTGTTTTCACTATGTGAATATCGTATAACTTTTACACTATTTGTGTAACAGAACTTGCTTCCTTATTTGGACACGAACTAAGTAACTGTTTGAATTAGTTTAACAAAACAAATTGTTTGTAAACAAAATAAATAATGACTCAAAATTTCCAACGATTTATGGTTGTTGACTGGTATTGTGTCTATTAATCATTTGGAGGTAATGTAACAAAGTTGAGTGGTCTGTGTTAACATAGTATAGTAGCAAACAAACATTTACTCATTAATATAGATCGTCACATTGGAATCCAGCAGTAATAAATTTTCCTATAGAGGTGATAAGGCCACTTTGTAAATTGATCGTAGAATACCGATAAAAATGAAAAAAAGGCGACGAACCCATATTTTCTCTAACATGTAAAAAAACCTGATGCAAAAAAAACCTTTAATTAAAGTAATGAATGAAATAATAGTATAGTTGAAGTTTATGCCTCTATATGAGGAAGGTGTGGTCAGCTGCGACCGCGGCCGGCTCTGGCGTACATTCAGCGACCCTGAATAATTCATTGAGGCTTTTGCTGTCACGACCTTACTTTGCTTCGAATAACGTCTAGTTCTAACTACCCTACTATTTACCTGTTTATATAACTTCACTTATACTTCTTACTTGGAAATATCACCAGCCACAATTTTAAGCTGCAGAGTGGAAGGTGTTACTTTACAGTTAATGGACTCAAGTGCACTTGTGTCCAAGAATTTATTGGGCTGTCTTGAAAATGTTTCAACTGGAGTTTTTTATTTGGGTAGCGTTTTGTATTGTATTCAAACGCAATGGTTGTGTTGCGAATGAAATAACTTTCTGTAAATGGTTAATTATTGTATTTCTATAAGTAGGTTTGTATATAGACGATGAAAAAAAACGACGATAATTAGGTTTGTTGTTGAACGATCGCGAGTTACCAATCCACCGATTTTTTTTAAAAGGATGTCATAAAAAAGGATCGAAAACTTGTAAAATACTTCATTACGCGGTCAAAATGAATGGAACAATATTTGTTTTTAAACCGACGAGGAATTAATATTTATAAAACGGTGTTTTATTTCCAAATACCGAGATCCCGAGATCCCCGTATTGGAAAATATTCTATACGGTATTAATACCGGTATTCGAAACCCCTTGTTTGTACAAACAGTTTTATACGTCAACCATAAGTATTTTAAAACTAGATAAGGTGGGCGTGTAGGTTATCAACTCTTTTTTCATTTATGAAAAATAACTGGGTTTCGCTTTGTTTGTTACCGCACGCAATCCTTAAAATATGAGTAGGATAAACAAACTGAAAAAAACCCTCATCGCAGCAAACAACATAAGTATTAGCATAGTCTCATTTACTGAGACTATTTGGCACATAAATTGGAACGCGAAGACAATAGAAGAGATGCAATAAACCCCATAGAATGGGAAACGACGAATCGAGTGAAATTGGTATGGGCGGTATATATACCACACGACATTCTGTCGTGCCGCTAACTATTTATTCTGTGATTATGTCTGCTTTTATACATCGATTAAAAATCGGAACCTTCTCACTAGCCTTGGGAATGGGTTTTTAGAAAAAAATACCTGCCATCGGTTTTGAGGAAAGAAGGATTTAGCCCACTACCTGTCATCAATTATTGATTAGCATTCTTCTTCCTAACGTTTGTCAGTATGTCTATCCGTTAACTGTTAAAACAATGTTGTGTATTGTTCTTTTATTTTCATGAATTTTTTTAAATGTCAAGTTTTTTTAAAACACATACATCGGCTAAAAAACGAAATTAAAAAAAACACCGTTTCACAAAACGGTGAAACACCGTTTTCAGAGCAGTGCTAACGCTAACTAAAGTAAAGCGCCTCCTTGGGTTTGAACACAGACCTAAAGCTCGGTAGTCGGGGCCATTACTACTGGGCTACCACTTATCTCTCAATTGTGTTATTAATGATGGATACGTAAATACAAGGAAATCATAGTGAGGAAACCGGCATGTCCTAGAATTGAAAAAAAAAACAGAGACATGTGACATCTACCAACATGCACTATTGGGCCCGCGTGGTTAATTATGGCCCATTCGTTCTTACAGAGAGGAGGCTTATGTCCCGGCAGTGGGAATATTATGGGCTTCATTTACGGAAATACTTTAAATACACAAAACACTTATATTCCAAATAGCTTGCAGCCTCCACACATTGGATGAATATTTGTTGGTCTACATACTTGTCTAATTTCATGGTATCCGGATCTCTAAATGGTTGACGCTTCAAATCTGCGTATTATGTCATTTCATAACGTCAATGGTCTGGGCGACATACGGCTCGGCAAGGGAGAGGTCGTGGTTTGAACGAGACCTTAATAAAATATATGTCGAAGTGTCAACAAAATAATTAAAATTAAATAAAGCTTTTTTAGTATGGCAACGTCAAGCTTGGGTGAGGTCGTCACTATGGATGTGACGTGATCTTTTGGACAGGAAGAGCCGTTAGCCATTTTTGAGTGAGCACGTTCATTCTGACGAACTCGCCGCGTTACCATCGAATCAGTGTTAATTTTCCCTATATCGCATTATTCTTATAAAATTGTGATTGATTAGTGCAAATACATAGCTTTAGTGTTCACATGTACTTTTCTTACAAAATTAAGATGTCTGATAACGTGAATTCCCGTTATATATATTATGGATAGGAACCCCCACTGCTCCATTGGTCTCGTGGTCACAAGCGCGACTGCTGAGCTGCTGGTCCTGGGCTTGATAGCCAGGTCCAGCAAAGTGTTATCGGGTTTTTCCATTAGACATTTCTCAGTAACAGCCCGGAGTTTGGAAGCTGGTGTGATCCCCGTGCCTCGAATAGCACGGAAAACTGTTGTTCCTGCAACTGATCTCCCTTCGGTCGTTCTCCGTAGGAGGATATCATGGACAAGAAGAATCGTTATGATATGAAGAATTAAGAGGCTTCTATAGGAAAATTAAAAACCTTGACCGCAACTCATAGTGAGCTGTGGTGAAGGCTACGGCTCCATTGTCGTGATAAAACGAACTACACTTCGTGCACTCTCTGTTTACAGCAAGACGTCGAGCGGTCGCAGCATTAGAAGCACAATCCTACTAATGTTATAAATGTAAAGGTTTGTACATTTAGATGTCTGGATGTTGGAAAACGGCTGAACTGTTTTGAATGAAATTTAGCACACAGATAGTTTATACCCTGGATTAACACATAGGATAGTTTTTATCCCGGTAGTACATTCCCGTGGGATAATTTCCGACCTCCATGCGGGTGAAGCCGCTGGCAAAAACTAGTATCCTGTTAAAATTATAAATGTTAAAGCTTGTATGTTTAGATGTTTGTTACTCAATTACGCAAAAACAGCTGAACGGATTTGCCAAATTTCATCCAAACCTAACAAATAGAATACTTTTATCCCGGTAGTACATTTCCGTGGCATATAATTTTTTTACCTCCAAGCGGGCGAAGCCGCTGATAAAAGCTACTAATAACTAATTTGACAATACACCATAAACCATTGCTTCCTATGCTAAAAAAAATCTTCTGCACGACAACATAAATAACCCAATGAATATTGTAGAATGAATTGTCAAAATGAAAGGTTGGGCGATTGTGCTACGCAATTAGGCCAAGGCTGTAGGACTGATAATTGGTTTTATGAATATGAGGAAAATGTTATTTAACATACATTTACTCAGTTTGTGGGTCTGTGGTATGTCTGTGTAACCGTTTATTTGCCAAAAAAAAAACATACCCAAAATAAATAGCAATATTGGCAATAGTTTCTCTGTAATGCCCTGCAAAGCGATTATTTTCAATATTATTTACGTAGATTGACAGTCAATTTGTGTTGAAAACTTTTTTAGTAGAATTCATTAAAAACTTTCGATGATTCTACGAAATTGATAAGTCTTTTAATACCGTCACATAAAAGTTTTACTGAAATTAACCTCGGATAAAATCGAGATGACACATTTTTATCAAATAAACTGAAAAGCCGAAGGGTTAATATTTACTCGCTCTCTCAATGGTCCAGATGAAATGAGTTCAAACATGGATATCCCTTTTACTTTAGGTCGTTGCTGTTTTATTTTATTTTGTTCGGGAAATAAATATAAATTAAAAACAAGGCGGCGTTATATAAAAACTTATCGTGCGTGATTGCAATATAAAATTGTTATAAAAGCGATTTAAAACGAAAATAATCGACAGTAATTATACTCGTAGCCACCGCTACATCATTCGCTACGCCGCCCGAGTACGTAGCTGACGCTACGCAGCAACCGTAGCACTTTCTGCGAAAAACAGCTTGTATTAAAAAAAATCGTAATTTTATTGGCTGAAAGGTGGTAGTGGCGCTTTATAAACACGTACCTATTGTGAAATAATAGTCTAAAATGTAAAACATAATATTAAAAAGAAACTGTATGACAGCACGCGCTACGCCGATTGCGTAGCCCTTACTACGCTGAAATCGTAGCAGATAATCGTATTTGCTTTGACAGTCAACAATGTTGGCTAATAAACAGTCGTGGCTTTTCGTAGAAAGCTAAGCTGAATTATAACGTAGCAGTTTCTACGAAATAAATGATTTTTGGTTTGACCAACAAATGCCCACGGTTAATCAGTCGAATATAAACTCCGGCTTACTAATTTAGTTTCATCTGATTGGTTATTCAAAGAATGACCATTCGTGGTCCCAATCAAACAAAAACAAATTAAGGGATGATAATAAATTAGTTGGAAGTACAGTACAAATACAGCACACTGATATCAAGACGGCGAAGTCTTATATTACTCTAACACTCATTTTTATTCATTGAAAATAAATCAGGTCATCTTCGGTAACAATATATTTTCCAAAATTTACACAATGATTGATGATGACACGTCATTCAAAATGCGATGTAAATTACATTCGTCTGAAGCGAACGTAGCTCGTATCGGCGCGCGGCAGAGGGAATGTCCCGACGCCATATTTTTGATAAGTACGTGAATATTATCAGCTTATGCCGATGAAGTGGAACCTCATATCCTCTCCGTAAAACCTTATTTATTTTCTCTGCCAATTCCGAACCCATCGCTATCTAATTTTATTGACTATTGTTCCTGTTATTTATGATTCGGTGAATTGTGTTTTGATCAGACAAAGGCCATAGCCATCCCCCTATCTCTCGTAATTGTACTAATAAATCAGATAGATTTTCTTTTGTTACCATATTGGTATTTAATGGAATTTCGCTGATTTTTGGGTAATTGTGTCTGTGCTCGTGAAGGGTTGTATAAACCTTTTCATTGTATCTATATTGTTGTGTTTTGAGAATAGAAACGAGTGTTCAACGGTAACAACCTTACGACAAGATTTATTGTATCCAGATGCTCTTGAAAGAAGTTGTATTTACGAATAGAATCTTACACAATTTATTTTTCTTAATACGGCTTGGATATTTTCTGTAAACATTTAACAAATGCGATAAGCTTTCTGTAAATCTTAAAAGACTACAGGAGTAGTGGTGGCCCAGCGCTAACGGACTTACGAGTTGAAGGTCGTGAGTTCGAACCCAGCAGGCGCTGTACTTTGTGTAAATAATTTCATCACCACTGCTCTTAAAACGGTGAAGAAACACATCGCGTGGAAACCGCCATGTCCTAGAACCAAAAGTTTGAAGACATGTGACATTTTACAATCCGCACTGGGCCAGCGTGGTAGATTACAGCCGATTCTCTGATTAAGCCATAGGCTGATTGTGCTATGTTTATTTCAAGAAGATTTTGTTGAATACATTACATAACCAAACTCATGATAACCATAAACTTACAACTAAACAAAGCCGAACAACTAAAAAACTGCAGATATAAAAGAAAATCTTGTTTAATTTTATTTAAAAACTGCAAAGTTTTGACGTTCGATACTTAATTGAGGCTTAGGTACTAAATTGATAGAGAGCGGAGCTGGAATATTTCGTGAAGTAGCACAAAGGATTTCTAACCAGAAAATAAAACTAGCTTTAACTTTGATTTCGTTTAAATAAATAGACCTTTTTAATTCTAAGTTTGTGCAAAAATACTGTTGAAAGTATTAACACAATAGATTTTTTAAAGGAATAATTCATGTCTTCAATTTATTAAGTGAACTAACGAAAGTACAAGTAATCCATCATTGGATAAGGAGCTCATAGCAAACCTTGTCTAGTCTTCTTTACCACGCGTAGACAAACCTTATTTCACATAGAATTTCATAACAAAGTTCCTATATCGAGTCTTCGATGTGCACTTATCGTTATGTCTCATAAAATCTAGGCCGAACCTAAAATTATTAATAAGCTGTGTGGTGTCAGATATAAATCGACTAGGCCGCTTCCCGTGGGTGATATAAGAGCAGATTAAGGGCTTATACGTGTCATAAATCCGGTCACTAAGTGTGGTGGTACTGGCAGGCCCACAAGAACAATTCCTTGTCATTATCTGAAGGGTCCTAAGGTCTATGGAGTCTGCCTGTGTATTACTATGAATTAAAGATTGCGTGAGTTCTACGTGTCATCTCGAGGACAGCTCTGAATCAAAATTAAAATGTTGTGTAAAACAGCGCATACACGATCAAGCTTGAATTAAGTAAAATCATTAGTCTAGTAAGTCATTACCGTCTGTATGTCTTACTAATGGTTTTCGTCGATTGTGAATGTCCTACCTAAAATAAAAGTCAGTCTTACTTTTTTAATATCATGACAAACGTTCCAGCGAAAATCACGTAGCTATTAACAAAGTTTTAATACCTTACAGCAATAATATCGAACAATATTTCCTTTCAGATATTGAAAGTAAATATCAATTTACTGCTATCTCTTTGTTTATTTACTTACGTCGCAAATACGAATGAGTCGAAACATGAAGATATTTTACATATTTATGCTTATCAAGCGGACAGACGTTTGAAATGGCACCTGCCTTTAGAGGCAGAAGAAAATAAAACACGAAAACAAAGGTGAAATAATACTACGTCGGGTCAGTTTTCTTCTTGATCTTTGTGTTTCGTATGGATCACTTTTCCCTTGAGGCCAGTCGGCCGGTCCAGCAGAATAGTGTAGCCGACGATGACATAAGCATAAAAGGGTAATATGCTAGTACATTTCTACAACATACTGGCAAGTATAATTATATGAGCACTTTTCCATTCCAAATGTCCAGTTTCCCAAAACTGGGTTCGGTTCTTATCTGCTGTCAAATCGTATGTTACAAAATTTTGAAAATCTCATCATATTTTATATTAAATCCGCGGTATATCTCACATTGGCTTTCGTAATTTCTTGACCGAAATCTCAACCACCGATAGTTTAGCCGATAGTTTACCCGAATGAATAAAAAATGAAGCCATAATGAATATATTTATAAAAATCTCTCAGGACTTTTTATTAAGAAAATGGTATTGCAATATAAACGAATATTCAAATGACTAATAATAAAAATAAGTGCATCTTAATAAGTATTAGTGCGCTTAACTATGTACAGAACAACTATATAAATATAAAAGAAGAAAACATATATTATAATTTTAGATTAAGATAAAAAGACTGTTTAGCTAAGTTTTTCAAAGCTTCCTCGCTCTTTCTATTTTGCTGTGCCCGATAGGGTCCATACTGATGACATGTCATTTTAAGGTACCACTTAAGGGGAATCTAGTTGCGGGCTCGAACTCACTATTGGCCAGGCTAAAAAGCACGCTGTCTCATCAGGCATCCTGTCCGACAGAGGTAGTATCAGTTATGAGCAGTTAGAAGTTAGTCTACACGCACAACGTTATTCAGTGAGATGCAAGATCATTTGTAGTAAAACAAGCACGTAAAAAACTAAGAAAAGTCCTTCAGAAGATCGGTTTTGATGAAAAAACCATTGCATAAATTTATGACCACTAAAGTTTATTGAGTTTTTCGATATTTGAGTTTTGTCGGCATCTACTTGATTTTGGAGATTTTACACTTCTTTTATTACTTAAACACGCCCAAAGTTAGGTTAAATTAGCAAGAAAAACTAATCTTTGTTAGCTACTAACTTTTTAATAGCTTTTTATTTTAGGATTCTGTTTCCGCACACGGTTCATTTTTTATGTATATTGTCGAACAGTGGAGTAAAACACTCCCGAAGCTTGTATGGAAAAAATGTCGACTGGATTCACCTTAAGAACACGTTGTGAAATACTATTGAGTATTGACTATAAGTTGACGTGTGATTTGACAATGGCTGAAATTGAACAGGCTTTCAAAAACTCGAGACTTAGTTTCGGGAAAGTGTCATGATTACATGAAAGCGTGTTTTTGGCAAACAGCCTGTGACAACACCTCAAATAGCTTTTTAATAAGCGGTCAATAGTACATTATTCAGGGAAATATATTAAACAAGTAATTGGAATACGCCAAATTCCTGAAACAATATGTTTAAATAAATACATATTTTTCGGTATAATTCCGTGTAAATGTGCTTTAAAGCTAACACCAACGCTTGAATTTGGTTTATTGAACAACACGTTTCAATTGTAATTGTTGTACCCACCAATAACTGTAGATCGTGTTTAAAAAGCAAAAATGACATAAGCTTACCTGTAGAGATAGTACAAGGAACTACATCGTAGAAATTCAAGACCAATGCTAGATGACCTCGAGATCAGTGGTGGCCCAGTGGCAACTGCCGCGACTTACGAGATGAAGGTCGTAGGTTCGAACCCGGACAGGCGCTTTACTTTGTGTAAATTATTTCCTCACCAAAGCTCTCAAAACGGTGAAGGAAATAATCGTGCGGAAACTATATATCCGCACGATGTTCCTAGTACAAAAATTTCGAAGACGTAACATCGACCAACCCGCACTGGGCCCATGTGGTGGATTACTGCCCACTCCCTCTAACAGAGAGAAGGCTTGTGTCCCAGCAGTGGGAACATTATGGGCTGATTATGATGCTAGATGACCTCGCCTGTTTACTCCGTGGCAGCGACAAGAAAATAAAATAAATGAAAGATGTTCAGAGCATGCCTCAAGACATCGCGACGGGCGGAAACAAGTGACGCGCGCGCTTGTCGTTTAAAGCAAATCGCATCGGTCGAGGCCATGAACGAGGTTTAAAGGGTGATATTTCAGCTGGCGACCTCGATCTCGTAGTTTTTACTGCACGTAGCTCTGGACGTGAAGGTCGCCGGAGCAGACACTCTATTACACTCTCATATTTATTCGACTATATAAAAACTTACAACGACTAGCTTTACTTTTAGTATGTGTTGTGGGAATGACACTTGGACACAAATGTCGGTAAACTGTACACCTGATACGCTTCCATCTACATCTTTGGAGAATACAGGCATACGGTAAACCAGGGTTACTTTAATCAATATTGAACTTTGAAGGTTCATATTTCATAAATTTGTGGTTATAAAAGTATACAAAAAATGTCCAACAATCGTTTTTTTATAACTCTCCATTCCTGTAATAAATCGTGAAAAATATTGCTTTATTTTGTAAAAAAAAAACTTTCTGATCAAAGTTATACGTAGGATGTAGGGTTACTTTGATACTCCCCTATTTTATTGCGCAATTACAAAGTAACCCCAATATTATAATTGCCAATACAATTTAAAAAATCAAAATCTGCCAACAGGAAAAATAATTAAAATTGTTAGTGAATTCCCAGCGTGCCCTCAGGAAAGGATTTGACAGTTCTTCAATATTGCTAACCTAGAAAAAAAACTACCATGTTGCGTTTCCCTTTACACAATTAGCGATTTTATATGAAATGGAAGTTATGATCAAAGTAACCCTGGTTTACGGTAATGAATGTATTATACACGTAAACCGGGGTTATTTTACATACGTAAGATGACGCATACCTACATACACATGTATGCGTCATCTTTCGTATGTTATCAATAATGTCGACAAACTGGTATAAATACAGCATAGCACACGGTTATATTTGTACTAATTTCAATTTATCAAAAATAACTGGGTATAGTAGATACCTAATATTTATTATATTGGGACACACACTGAAATAAAATCAGTTTTATGAGCTCTGAATTTCAATCAATCGCATTAAACATTTATGAAACGTATCGCTGTAATACAATAACTTTGATGTGATTTTTCATCAGGAATAAAATAATAAAACTCTGGCGTACTATAAATAAACGAACGCACTGAAATACTTTTTAGCGCTAATATTTGTTTTGATTTATTCAATTTGGATTTGTTTGAAAACTGTTCTAAACTAATAAACTTTTTTTTAATGCTCTACTTTCGAGTAAAATATTTGATACAAAAACACTTTGTCCCAGAATATCTTGAGAAAAATTTTAAAATATATATTTAGCACACGAATGAATAGTGCGGTGACGAAAACTTATTTCTTTTCTGTATGAGAAATGATAGCGGTAAGTTTAATTCATAGTCGCATACAAGAAAAGTATGTCCGTTGTTGTCCGAGAGCAGTGGTGGCTCAGAGAGTTCAAACCTGGGCAGGAGTTTTACTTTGTGTGTATAATTTCTTGCCCACTACTCTCAAACTGGTGAAAAATAATATCGTTAGGAAACCAGCAAGTCTAAGAAACAAAAATTCGAAGACTGCGACATCTACCAATCCGCAATGGGCAGCGTAGGCCCGCTATTTTTTTGCATAAAGACTAAAAATGATATCATAGATATGTTCAAGGTACCAGAGAGATATAAAGCTGACGTAGAGAACTTCATGGAAAAGAAAATTAAACGCCTACAAGCCGATGACGGCACAGAATGTTGTTTCTCAAAGAGAGGAGGCCTGCGTCCCAGCAGGTGGAAAATTTTAGGCTATTATGCATGGATGAGGATTATATGCATGCCCGATGTTTGTCAAATAAACTCACAAACCGCACATCCCTTATTTTGTACCTAGATTTAAACAGAAACTGCTAGATTATTACCTAGTACAATAGTGTTGAAGCTTCAAAAGTTAACTGGGCATGTTGCAAACAAACAAGTGACGGATGTTACTATTATACTGAAGCCGAGTGGACTGGCGCCACCGCAACTGTTGGCATTACTAAATATTCTGTTTCAAGTAGAGAAACATACGAAAATGAAACTAACGCTTCTGAAACGTTTCATAATTTAATTTATAAACAATATTTATTTATGATATAACATTCAGCGTTACACTAATTATTATTCATCAACTCAGGCTCAAATTGTTTGATTTTAAGCTTCTTAATTAACTAATAACTAGAGAGGAAGATAGTAGGTAATTGCCGTATACAATTCGGAGCAACATTTTTACATAAAACGGTAGTTTTAGCTAAAACAAACACCACACATTAATTAATTAACATCCTATTCTTATCCCAAACTGCTTCGGCTAGCTTCCAATATAATATATGCCCAAGTAAAAGAAAATCAGTATTCTACACGACAAAGGACAACAGGGTTGATAATTAAGATTTACATTTACACAAAAACCTTGTGTACGTTCTCCTATGTTCGTAAATTGCCCCAAAATGTGTAGTATCGATCTCGGTATCTATCTCGTTACCGACTAGTTTATTGTGGAGTTGTAATTTTATCGCTGACATAACTGTCCTCGTAATTTTACATCCCGTTATCTCATTCGGCAGAACTTTGTGGTACCTTTGTCCACATTCTCTAACTTCGGGCTGATAATGCGGTTGAATACAGTTTGCTGAAATTATAAGCTCCCGTTAATTTCATTGGCCGTTCACACCGATTTATGAATAGGCTTTCAAAAGATTTTTTTGTAATGTAGTTACAATTTACATTTTATTGAAATGGTTACGTTTAAATCATTTTCGGTGTTAAAATTCACGGTTCGACACGTACGTGTTGTTATGAATATTAAAATGAATTCTGATTTTTTTCTGAATAAATACAATATATGTATAACAAAATTAAATAGAGTTCTTTTATTTGTGTCCGACGTCGGTGTACTTTAAAAGTTTAAGTTGCGCCCCTAGAATAAAAATTCTTTCATTGATTGAGGTACCTATTTAAAAATGAAGTGATTGCTATTATCACTCATTCTCCACCGGAGAGGTAGGTCCTAGACTTGTTTTGATAGACGGATGTTTATCTTTAGCAAGTGTACAACGTTTCAAAAGGCAACTTGTAATAGACAACGACAACTATTTAGACGTAATTCAAGGAGAAAGAATCCAGCACAAAGTTTTGCAAACTAATCCAATTAGAGGGTGAACGGGAGACGTCTGGTGCACTCACTTTGTTCCCCGGCTCCCTGCGGACCACGGGAACGTTTTGTATCAGTTAGCTTATTCCATTTTAGTGAAATCATATGTGAGCAATAAATTAACAACATAGAGGTAAATACCTACTTAAATACGTTATACAAGTCGCAGATACATCTGAGTGAGAGTTATCACTTCATTTAAAAACTTTACCTCAAGCAAACGTTCCTATATGTAGATATAGAACATAAACTATTCAATATTAGAAAACGATAAAGTCTGAAAACCATATAAACGAAGCTCTGCAGAACAATACAATAGTAAAAGCCCCACAAATTTTGTCCATTTACAATAACAACAAACCGAGATATGAATCTAGGAAATTTCAGTAAGCTTATGCTAATTAAATTAGTTTGGTTTCTAAGTTATAAGTCCGGCCTGGTCGATAGCTGACCAAGATGCTCACTTGCGACCAACTGTGAGAACACAAACTATTTGCTTCGTTTAGTATTCCGATCCGGAAACTTAGTAATCGCACGGATAAAATACAAGCAGTTCAGGCACCTCCCAGAAGATACAAATTAAAACTAAGAGAATTATTCACTTACAAAATTGTTTAGCTACGCGAAGCAATATTCTATAAAATATGTTTCAATATCTCAAGGAAGGAACATAATTAAGGTCGATATTCCTTTAACATGTGCCTGCTACAGACGTTTTGTCTAAATTGATTTTTCGTCCATTGAATTATGTTTTTGTCCCGAGCCCAGGACGAGGCCGAGGAAATTACGTACTTACCTACTTATTTTTGTACCGATGATCTTTTGAAATGGTTTGATCAAAAGAACGTTATTTGTTACGTAAACCGTAGCTACTCACGCACACGAACACCTTGAGGATAACTTTGGAATTAAAGTGAGAGTGTTTCTGTGGTGATCGTTGTCAGTTCCAAAGTCGTTGGAGGTGTCAAACGTCGGCTTGTTGTTCCCAGGACAGACAAACTCCAACAACTTTGGCAAGTTTGCTCTTGTCTGCCCCTACGACACCTCAGAATTTTAAACAAGCGCCAGGTGAACGAGTTTACTCTAAAATATTTAAGAAATAACTCGCTAAGATTTCTTGTTGCGAAGTTTCAAGATATTCAGAACATATTTTGAAAATGGCGGCTTGGAAACCGAAGTTTTGATTACTTACAGGAAAATAAAAGTAGATATTTCAGTTTTGATAGGTTATAATAACAACGTTATAGAAGAAGAAGCTTATCTATACAGCTTAAGCTGTATTCGTAAAGCAGCACTGTTGTTGTTGTTTGAACGTGGGTACTTGAGTGTATATTAATAGATAGGCTTATGTTCCACTCAATTAACGCAAAAACAAACTCACAATGACTGTTCTTTGTCACAGATGCGAGCCAAACAACGGTATTAAATAACGCGATATCTGTAGGGAAATGCGCCGCGATAGCATCGCAACCCGTTGCCAAATTACACCCTTGTTGCGTTTTACAATAGCCACGAGGGTAGGGGTAGTGGCAGACTACCTACCAACTCGCATAAAAACAGATAATTGCGTGTAGGTAATTACAATTAAAAATTTGGAATTTCGGCGCGCACGTAGGTATTTTATTTTGGTAATTTTGCGCCCATTTTTGCGTACCTAACTGAAAAGCAAAATTATTTTTTGCCTTGCTCGCACGTTTTCTAATAAGACAGCAAAAATATGAAACTGCTTTTACGAGAGAACAATTTACTCGTAAAGATAACATAGTTAAAATAAATCTTCATTACATTAAACCCGAGCTGTTCTCATATTTTCAAACGGGACGGTTTTAACGTTCTTACCGCTTGCGGTAAGCGGGTGTGCAACAAATTTTCCGAATAATAGTGTGAAGAAAAAATGTAGCCGGTAAAACGGTAATATAGAAGAGGAAAAGGGTAAAATATATGGTGCCTTAAAGTATCTCCGCTGGCAATATGAAATGTTTAATTTATAGCAGTGTTTACTCTGTGATACTTACTTTGCGTAGAGGAGATAAAATATAAATATTTTCATGGATAACTTGTAGGTGGCAACTGTATTTGATGTTTTATCAGCGTAATTAGTTAGCTTGGAGTAATAAATTCTCGTTGGTAATGAACATTTAACTGATGAGTCTCCTGGTGGTTTGCGGTGAAGGCAACAGTTTGTTCAGAACTAGACCGATTTTACGAATATGTCGCTTGGATGTAGAATAGGTTTGCGTATTGTGGCTTGTACACTAAATATAATAGTTTATAATATTTAGCCATTAGATGAAAATGGATAAACATAAACTAAATTAATAATGATAACCCATTCGCAGTAATGCATACTTTGTAGTTTGAATTGATTTAAACGGTGTCACAAAAAATCTTTATCAAAATAAATGCTACTTTTTAAATAAATGTGTGCATTTTTTCATGCTTGAAAAATAAACTTAGACTTGCGTAGGCAGACTCGTAGTGAAGCTCAGCACTAAACAGTCTATCTATAAGCTTATCATAGTTTTAAGTAAATAGTCCTGATTTTCTATTTATACAGTCCCTTAATGTACACAAGATGTAGTAGTCTAGTAATGACGAACTGTTAGAATAACCCTTTTTAAGAAAGACCTTTCTCGGGTCGAAGTTCGTTTGGCATTACGTACCTTTTAGTACGACCCGTCCTTACTCACCTAGCCGTTCGACATTGACCTAAACATAGGTCTGAAGATATATTAGAACAGATTTGAGGCTCATTTACAAGAGCAGAGTTTCTCAATCATCGAGAGGTGAGAATGTCCGAATATATGAGACTCGTAGTCCACACTGAATAGTCCACATGACATATAACTGTCTGGCGGTTTCGAATGTTTTGTATATGGCCTATGCAAATGAACTGCCGATCTGGTAGCGTCGTGTAACAGGTCGTTGAGCTGGGGTTGAGCTACTCGATGACTGATGCATATATGCTGTCTGGTGGGTCAGGACAGCTCAAAGCTGCAATGACTCTTTCTTCAAAAGACCCTGCAATGTTAGAGTCACATAAAATTCTAGTAATATAATGTGACTTTAAAAGAGACTATGACCTCTGAGTTTGTTTCGTAATTTCTTTTAGGAAATGACGGTGCCGTCTACTTTTAAAATATTGAGCAACAAAATATTGACGTGAGTGTCATAAAAGATCTACTTACAATAATAAACATTTAATTTAATTTAATTTCAGTCTTTATGAGATTATAACGCTCATGTGTTAACACTCAAGTCTTAATAAGTATTCCGTCCCCAAGTGAGAAACAAAAAATCGAATACGATTTATGTCATAGGCACGAGACTTGGCAGGTGACATCTTGAAATAAGTTTTTTTGCTTACATGCGCGCGGACGCTGTCAATTTCGAAAGGATAGGATATTCTGGACAAGCCTGAATCGTTCGTACTCTTTACATGAGTCAACGATATATCTCGTTTCAATTATCGCCTCATCGATGCGAGTCAGAAATCTGATTAAAATATTGTATAAGTATAATTAGTCACGCACAAGGTGTAAAAGAGACACCGAGGCTGTACTTACGTAGCTTGTCAAAACAAGGTTTTTGCTGACATCGAGTGGATAATGAGATTGTTTTAATTCGGTGAACTTCTCCAGAGCTTTTGCGGGCATCCTTTTAACTTGCTAATCAGCTTAGCTCATGAATTTGTGTACGGTAGGTAGGTATAGCACAATCGGACCTACTTTTCGTTTTCCCGATTTAATAACCTCGTGATTTGCTTTCATTCAAGTGCGGACAGCTTAGATCAAATTATTAGAAATCTGAGAGCTAAATACGTTTCAATAATTTTCTTTCGGGTAAATCGTTTCGTTTCGTTCGTTTACGTCGATATTTTATAAGGATCGCCCTTCTCAAAATATTTGGCGAAATTGGCTTTCCTTACTTCCTTACTGAAGTCGTCATATCCATCAAACATTCCCTTTTATTATATGAATACTCTTTAGGCAATTAAGTCTGTTTACCGTATAACAAATAAAATTTTATGTTATAATGAATTGAAAACAATGTTACAAAGCTGAAAGGAGAATACGGTTTTTTTACATACTATATACAGGATGTAATAGAAACCCTATTGTTATCCTTAAGCACTAAAGATAACAGCTGGTATCACTATACATAGTTTCAGCTCAAAATAAAATACTCTATGAATTGTTACCAAATTTTCGGTTTCATATGTTTCTTAAATTCAAATCATAACAAACGTGTCACCGCACTACGTACGTAACTTTCCATGTTACTTGCCAATATCACGTTAAATCTCTTCCGAGTGATGTGTTTGTTTCAATTTGTCCTGGTATCAATGTATTAAATATTCTCATAACTTCCGAACATGTAGAGATAGGATTAAAAATCCCTTTCAATATCGTCATCCAAAGAAGCCGTGCCCTTGATATGTATATACCCGTTCCGTTACACGTTGTATATATGAAGTTTGTTACATCGCACACCTAGATCTAAACAGAGTTAACTCAAACAAGCACTTTTTTCAGAAACGGTCAAAAACTGTTTACCGTGTTCCTGTGCACTGGAGAAGTTATCTGTATACATATTTGCTTTGCGAATTCTACTAGAAAAATATTTTTAAATCTGTTTTAATGGTCGATAGGTAGTGAGTTAAGGAATTCAATGGTAAGCATAAGTCAAACCTCCCAATTTTTGACTTAGCTCCCTTTAGATCTAGGTGTGCAACATGTAAGAGCAAACCGTAGGTAGACGTCTACTATTAAAATAAGCCATAATAGGTTACTTTCTATAAATTCAAAGACATGTGACATCTACCAAACCGCACTGGGCCCGCGTGGTGGATTACGACCCACTCCATCTCACAAAGAGGAGGCCTGTGGCCCAGCAATGGTAACATTAAAGGTTGATTTATAGTTACTAGGTAGGTGTTTGGTATTGTTATGAATTTTATAGAAATGATCAGCTTGGGGTCTTAAAGTTGAACAGTCTTGATTTAGGCATATTCCATAAAATTTTATGAAGAGTTTGTTCAGGTTCGCGGTTCAAAATATATACGAACTGCGATTAAAAAGGTCCCTAATAACAAAAAAATCATTGTTCTAAATGTTTTGTTTAACGTAAGACTTAACTTCCCTTAACAAATTTTAGATAACACCTAAAGTTATTTCAGAACTTTGATTTTTCTCCGAAGTAAAGTTTTTTCAACACAAGACTAGATTCATATCTAAAGTCAACGTAATTTACGTAAGTCACGTCTTGGTGTCACCCTCAGCCTTTTACTTTGACACTGAAGAGATGGCTGAGTTTACTTTCACTAATGTAATGGAGACCTACCTTATTTTATTACATCAGCAACATTAATGTAGGGATTTAATGGTTTATGCGATTTATTCACTTCATTTAGGTTAACAAATGCGTACTTGTTGAGGCACTTAGTATGGCACAAAGTAAATTCCATTGTTATCAAACGGTGTGTCTGAATGCTGGTTTTCTAACAGTAAGAGCCCCCTCACACTAGCGTTTATCCATCGTAGGCGTTCGATGAACGTATGCGCAGCGCAGACGTCACACCATTACGTTGTCATTTCAGTAGGTATTATCATTAAGTCCTCACTCATGCGCCCCAGCGGAAACACCGTGACAACGCCTACGCCTGCGTTGCGTTGTCGCGGCGTCTGCGCTGCGAATACGTTGATTGAACGCCTACGCTGGACAAATGCTAGTGTGAAGGGGCTCTAAACTATCAAACGCTTCTACATATCAGGACGAAGAAGCACCGGTTCCCTAAATAATCATCAAAAGCTGTTCTTAAAATCATCACTAGATGGCAATCTCTACGATTTTAAAACACAAACGAATAAATCCCAGCACCACCGGAATCCAACCCTCACGTGCGTATCAAATTAAACAAAAAGTATTTTGACAAAATGTGGAGGGATGCGACACATGCACAAAATATGAATACTAAAAAAGTAAATGCCTACCTACATATATAATATACGCAGGGTGCACCGAGTGGTTTTTCACGCGAGCAACCGTTGTAGAGTCCTCGTGATAGGGCGGCACGGCCACTTTAACAGTAAATGCAGGCGCGTTATTGAGCTACAAAGTGCTCCTACATCAGCTTTAAAAGGCTCGTCAAGTTTAAGCTAAAGTTAGAATAAAAATACCTTGAAATGACGCGACTTTTCTAGCAATTATTTCGAAAAAAGAACACACATAAGTAACTAACTGTCATACAGATTTAGAAAGTAAATAAGCATATGGAGGCCGAAATCAATTCAGCTCCTAGAGATGTTTTCACCACCAGCCCAATAAGCACAAAAATAAAAATGGCCAAATTCTCCTTTTTATAGAATCAATGAAGATAACACATTATTCGGAACACGTGTCTTGACGTTAACGCCGAATGACGTGAAGCACTAAGAGCGACGTAATGTACTACATTGTGACGTGAAATAAAATATTGTCTTGGGACATAAATATGATGTCATTGCCAATTATTACGCAAAGGGGCTGTGTGTGAAGTTAATATTTTCTGAAAGGTAATATAGTCAGTTTCCAAGTAGTTTATTGTCCACATTAATAACTCGTTATCTATAAAAAGGAAGGGATTTTAATTTTGTTTCTCGTAAAAAAATAATTATTGAATTTTCAGAGGTCATTCACCGATAACACAGTGATACCCAACAATTGTGAAATTCGTTTCAAATCCCAAATAGAATAAATACTCTATTATGGTGCATTGAGGTAAAATTCCTGGTGATATTGTGAGTGCGAGTCGTGCCGTCCGGCGCACACAGGGTTAAGTTAGAGCTGAGAACACAATGGACTCCGGGGACACGTCACGTCGCCCACGTGCCTTGACAATCGTCTGATTAGGATCTCATGCCCTCTCTCCTTTAGCGCACACCGGTATGTATTTGCTGATTGATATACCTGCGTTCTGAGACACGTATTCCGTGTTTTGAGTAAGAGCGCCAGCCAATATTACCTACACTGAATATTCGCTATACCTATCCATTATTAACCAAAAAGTTTTATCTTTAAATAGCAGGCGCGTTCTATTGTATACTATGAATATATTTACGTGCAGATGAGTTAATTAAATAGTTCGTTTCAGTAACAATTTAAATAATGGAAGGAGTATTTTGTGCTTGCTGCGCCTTAATTCAATCACACAGTGAAGTGAATGTGGCAAGGGTGGCTGACATAAATGCATTGCGTGTGAGTGCAAGATTGTTCTATGTGAGACAACTATCCATTCTGTAAAAAAAATCTTCTAATTTTTTTCAAATATAGTCATTGAAATGTGATGTACTTTTATGTAAGTATTTCCGATATGAGGTAAAATATTATAACGTTAATTAGTGGGATGTTCCAATCACGCCTTGGTATGTTTTATGTTCTTTTTTAATAAACACCTCAATTAATACGTAAACGGCAGGCCCAACACGAGAAACATTAACTTATTAATAACTTTATTTCTGATATTTTTATTCAGTTTATGATAAGGTTGACTCCAACAAGAAACTTTAAATGACCTTCCAAATCACTATAATAGGTCTGGAACGGAAATTTATAAGAAACTTTTGTTGCCGTAATGAACATTTAGATGCTAGTAACGCATTTACTAGAGTATTTTTCAAATCGAGTAAGCAGGTCAGTAACAGATTCCCGTACTTTTCACTGTAACCTCCTTTGAATCTGTCAAAGATTGTATGAGGTTTCTATCATTGATTGTTCTTGAGATGAGATTGCGACTACAACGCTAAAAGGTTTTTATGGTGAGTGGCCAAAATTGGAACTAACGCCGAACTAAGCCGCCATCTTGTTTTTTTTTTAAATACACTTTCTTTGTCGAATTCACACATCAACGCCACCTTGTCAGTGACATTTAACCGCCAATAGATCCTTGTAGCAGTGTATGACATTGCGAATAGATTTTGAACGTTATTCATTCCGAGAATTGGCCTTCAGGTTATTGTAAACTGGCAGGTCGTACGGTAATGCCTGTCGCTCGTGGGAGCTTGTCGGTCAGCGGTGGCTGCACCGCGTGCAAGTGTGGTTGACGTTGGGAGAAGCCGCCTGTTGTGCGTATTCTCCATGGCATTTTGTATTACCGACGTAAAATGTCTGCGCTGGGGGGTCTAGAATGATATGCTGAATTCGTGGTTACAGTTTGCGCACTGGATAAAAACTTATCCTGTAAATACGGCAATTCATATTTGTCGAAAATTTTAAATGATCGGAAACCATTTACAAGCTTAGGTATTAACAGGGGAGGAAAACAATATACAAATGTATGAAAGAAAGTAGGTAACTAAATTGCTATTGAAAGGTAAGGTAAGTAAATGGTTAGGTATTGGTAGTCTAATCTAGGTATCTATACAAATTGAGATATTATTATTATATACAAAAAAACTTACATCAATGATGGACAAAAACTTTTTCTCCATTTTAACAAAGCAAAGACTTTGACACACGGCTTGACCAAATAAAAGTAAGTATTATCTGCCATTTTGACGCAAGAATCAGTATACCTAAAAACATTTGCACCACAAATAAAAATGAAAAATGGAAGCTCTAGAATAAATGGACTATATAAACAACAAACTTTTCGTAAGCTACCGTAACGTATCGAAAAGCCGTCAAAGAGCGTAATATGGTTGTTAGCTTTCCAAGCACATTCTGCGCAGCTTCTGGCTACGTCTCGATGAAGGCAGATTTCGCTGCCATTTTATCACGGAGAAGATACAATCTATTGCAATGAAGTGAAACATACAAAGACTTTTTCTTAAACCAATACTACGTACGATTCGAAGAACGACTTCACCAAGCATTTGCTCTCACCAAGCTGGTTATCGCTTTCCAAGAGAATTCTGCAGGCGGCATTAGTATTTATTTACGCAAGTTCTACGTTTAAATTCTTATGCAAAGACTAAAAATACGTACCTACCTAGATAGTAAAGGTGCGCGTGATGGCGTGACAACATAATAAAGATTTCAATCTAACCATAAATAGTGAAGCTAAAAGCCAGCATCTCGACGTCACCTTTTACGATATCCACGGGAGTGATGGAATCCCCTTTTCGATTAACATTTTTGTAGCTTGCGTAAAATGGGAGACCTCTACGACTTTTAAATTGAGTGAGTCTTTTCCCGTCGAGCAATAAATGTAAATCACGTCATTGAATGAACTATATTGGACAGTGTGCAGTGTGCCCATTGAATGCAGTTGGTGCATGGTAAGCACAATGCTTTTCGTTCAATTCATTCGCTATTGAATCACTATTCGATTGTCCCCAACTTGGACGTTTTTACATAAATTTTATGAATAAACTTCCGTTTACATTATTTTATGATTCACTTTGCTTCTACTTTGTTTGCTTTGGGTAAGTGGTTTTCTTTGTGTTTGTAAATTCGTTTCTGTTATTATGTTAAAGCTTTCTAGGTTGTACCTAATATTGTTAATTAAATTATACAAAGGTACCTATCCGTTATAGCTAAGTAAGTATGTCTATGATGAGTCTGTTGATTTAGTTAGCTTTTAAATTAAGTTGTCTCCTTAAAATAACGAAAGTATTTTAGTAATATCATTAATTCGTTTTCTCCCAAACTTTGTCTTAGAAATATAAAAAAGAAAAATATTTTATTTTATTTATAAGTTAAATAATTGTTGATCTTTAAAACGCCTATTCAGTGGATAAAAATACATGTAAAATGATCGATAGCCTGTTAGCCTATTTCATGAATATTGAATGAGCTAGAAAGCAATGAAATTACAGCGATCTTATTTGAATTGATACGGAAAGTAACAAAGAAAATTACCATTTACAAAGATGTATGAAATTGTACAAAGGCATATTTGTGTTTGATATGTCATAAAGAGAATTCAAATTCTAAGTTTTGTTAATGCAAATGTAATATCTAAGTACTTACTTGATTAAGGTCCAATATTTAAAATCAAGTCAACAACTAACAATTCAATTAGATACATAGATAAAATATGAACTTTAGATTATGATTTTATTCATGAATATCAAACAGTAGTTACCCAGACATAGACTAGATATGACACATGAAATATAATGAACAAAAAGGACTACGTGGAACTCAGTGTATTAACATTTAATACACGAAGATATTTGTATGTTTCCTACAGTCGCCCTCATTTACAAGGGAACCACAAAGACATTCGTAATATTAAACCGAGAAAAAGCTCATAACAAACGCAATTCAAACATCATTCCAGCAAATAAGAAATAAATCTTGTCGGGCGAAGAAACTTAGTAATTCGTAGCTTCATGATTCAGGGGTGTCCGTTACATGGCCAGCTCCCAGCGGACGTACACGGAATATTAACTCAGAATAGGATAAAAATGGCGCCAGCACCCGTCCCGGCTCAGGTGACACTGGAATTTGACGTTGGTAATTTGACGCCTTTATCCGGGTCACCTTCCAACAAATGGCGGATAGACGCTGAATGAAGTAGTCGCCATGTTTTGCATAAGTCGACGCGACGCTACCTGTGTGTCCCAATATCAACCGGCTGATATCATTATTAATGCTGGGAAGTAAGTTGTATTTCACTACTTACATTCTGCGTTCAATAATCCCATCAAATATAGCAAAATTAATCCGTTTTTCGATGACATAACGTTGTGTGCACTGCAGTAATCGTTTATGCGCTTATATAAATCTGGGGATTTCACGTTCGAAATGAAAGGCGAAAATTAAGTAGGTTTATCTCCAAAAAATGATTAATTTGGGGGTTTTCGGAAACAGTGGACCGAACGAGCGGGATAATATTTAATATCAATGCAAAATTATAATGAGAGAATACAGCGATCTTATGAATAAATGGGGAAAGTGGGCAATAAAAGTAATTAGAGAGGAACGAGTGAAACTTGGCCGCGGTCTCGCATTAGGCAGACTTAGTGCCTGCCGCGCGGAAAACTTGTACCAATTAATGTAAGGGAGTGTATCAGAGGCCGAGGGGAACTCCGACAGATCGGACACTAACAAGCCGGCCCGGATGCAGCATATTCTGAAACTAATAGTAATCAATAAAGAAGGCGATAAATTCCCTCTATCAAGTGCCTCTTCAATATAACAAGTTAGGGATTTCGTTGCCATATCCTTTGATATATGAAGAGGCGGAGAAATATTACGTACTACAGACGAATAAGCTGGAAGTACGCACGTACTCGTTTGATATGTGGAAGGTTTTACGAACATTTTGAACTCAATTATTTCTTTACGTTTGTACCTAATACATCTGAAAAAGTTCTAACAAGTATTTGACGTTTCTTTATCACGAAACGACTACAGTGATTTACTTTTAGTGATAGAGAACTTTTATTAAAATAAAATCTCCTATAAGCCTAGACTTAAACGTGCTATTTCTAAGCGAATAGCTATTCCCTACGCACTTTCTTTCCACTCTATCTTATTTCTCTCCGACTGTATATTACTTTGGCAGCAGTATTATTTAATAGATGAAGTTTAATTGTCTCTTCCCAAACTTTAACAATAATATTTTTACAAAGCGATAATGAACTCATAAATATAAAGACTCTTTTTGAGTGATTTAAAACAGAGAATACAAGTTAGCATTGTTTAAATTGCTCATAAAATGGTTTTGGATTGAGGACAATTCTAATTAGTCTGTGGTCTAGCTGACATTATCTAGGATGAATAGGATGATGCTATGCATCATAAATGTTCCACATTTGATAGTAGGTTCTTCTTTGCTTTCTTTTCAAATATGGAAATAATTGTACATAAAGGTATTACGGATTATTATTAAGATAAAGATAATCTACACAACATGTCGGAATCGAATTATAATAATCAGATATGTCACTCAAGAATTTAGTTAGAAAAACATGTTCCAGTGATCTCCAAAACTCCAAAGTTAATTGAATATTCTGACGCAATTTGCAAATTTAATATTCCTTGTCTATCTCAAAGTTTCTTAGATTTTGTGTTTTAGACACCAAACTCATGCATTATTCAGTACAAATAGATGTTTATTTTTTTCTTAGATACATTTCTGATACTATATTTGTTCAATAAATAAGTATCTGCTTCGAAAACTGTATTGCAAAAACATGAAACATTACAGAAACACTTTTCTTTGAAAATGTTTTTGTTGTATGATATATGTCAGGTTTGTTGGCTAGCGGTTGATATTATTGGTCATGTGTGAAGAATAAAAGTTAAGATCACATCACAAAAATAAAAGTGACGTAAACTGTTTCACAGTTGAAGATCGCCGAGTTTTTTCCGACGCATTTCGTAAATTTTATTACGTACTACACGAAAGGCCTTCATCGTTTCGGATCAGCGATAATCCCATTACATTTCCAGTTTCGGCAATTTGAGTGCCGTCTTCATGGCAATAAAAAGTTATTATTGAAACCCAGGTGAGGGCGGCCCGACTGGACGCCCTTCATCTTTAAACTTACCTCTGAATTTAACGTGAACCGAGAAATTATTCTATTGAACAACTTAGATCGGAGGGAAGGCGAAGTAATCAATAATATTACATTTTGCGCCTAATGACTTCAATTGTTTTCCGAAGAGGGATCTCCCTAAAAGTTTGTTTGTTACGTTTTGTTGTTGTGAGAGCTTTTGATTTTGTTTTACCTACATGTGAATAAATGAGTTCGGTGAAGGTACTGAAAACACCAACTAAGCAAGTACGTACACGCGTACTATGCTTTTACAACTATTTTCGCCGATAAGTATCGCAGCTGTCCACCCATCACTTGATTTATGGAGCTTACGAAATAAAACCGATCTAAAATGAGCCCTCCTTCTTTAAAAACTTCTTCGAATTAAATGAGTGTTGAAGCAACGTTAGAGCTCATGGTCGACTGGCGAGCAGATATCGCATGGATGGTGAGTCATCGGACGCAGTTGGAAAAGCAAAGAAACATGATATATCTGCGGGATCCAATCTCCAAAATATAGTTTCCCTATTTTATTGAGTATAAACTTGGTTTCAGTACAGCCAATTCACGAATCAAGATCCGTGTTTTTGGACACCTTCTATTTATTCGTTCAATTTCATTCATCAGTTATCAAAGAATACTAAAAGTCTTATATATGGTTTCAGTAGATTAAGAATTTGATGTTGAAACTGATCTAGAATTTTGCTTACCTTGGTCCTTGCTACGATGTATGTAACTCACGTTGCACCGTCTTCGCAAGCTTCGACACACCTGAGGCCGTCAGTTCATTTGCAGTTCACTTAGAGGCCCTAGCTAGCGCTAATGGATATAGCCCCAGGTTTCGAGAGATTCAGTTCAAACTTTCCTCTAAATACACCCTTGTTCATCAACTGTATGCAGTTGTACGCACGGCGACATATCAAGCTATACATAATAATATAAGCTTATATATGCTTTTAATTTTCATATGCTCCTAAGCATCGCATTCAGTGACATGGACCTCTTAGATATGCCAGCCGAGTCTCGCGGCCAACAATTGGTCCTCGTTAGTACATAATATTTTCAGGAACTTGTCAGCCACATCTGGTACCAACGGACTAGAAAAATATGACCAAAGCGGACAGTCGGGCGAACAATCTGTTACTTTTAAAAACTTTGTTTACGTAATTAGAGCGAAATAAAATGTCGAGAACTACTTTCATAAAATATTTCCTGTGTTAAATTAGCTGTTGCCCTAGCTTTTCTTTTGCAATGTTTACAAACTCCATACTCTGTTTGACCAGCTAAAGGGTGAATCCAAATAATACTAGAAATGTGAAAGTTAGGATGTTTGTTACTCAATCACGTAAAAACGGCCAAACGGATTTAGATGAAATTTGGCACACATATTTTAAAACCTGGATTAACACATAGAATACTTTTCATCCTGGTAGTACGTTCCTGTGGGACTATTTCCGACCTCCACGCAGGCGAGGCCGCTGGCAAAAGCTAGTTACTTAAAAAAATATTGTCCTAGTGCATCTTTCCCCCTGCTAAGGAACATATCTTCCAAACACGACATGCAGAGCTAAATCTATGCTTCGAAATCTATTTAAACAATTCAGTATTTCATAAAACTGTTGACATTAAAATAAAAGATCCTACTATGTTCGGTATGTCTACACAAACTTTATAGCGTTAAATGTATCGGCACTACAGAAGTGAAGCGACTTTTTTCGTAAAAAATCTGATCAAATTCAAGTCGCATCCGAACGTTGAGGGCTTTTAGTGTACGCATCTATGCAGTGTACAGGATTACAGTCCGATATACAGGTCTGTTTGTGCTTTAGTTTTTTTTTGGTGGCTCCCGCTATTTCCGTGAAAATCAATGAAGCCCAACAAGATAAAACATATGTGAGTAATTGTACACCGTGAAATGTTAGACAATTTCATGTGCTGAGCGTGGTTTTCATTTATGCACTACTTACTAGAGGTTGGTCTAGACCAAAAATTTAAAGAAAACCCTGGAAAGTAAAATAGTTGTTTAATTGTTGCCCACGCCATTATCACAAGAACAATAATTAATTACAGATGAGCATAATTTCTACGAAGCATGTGTGGGTGTGTTTTCTATCGGGGTCGAGCTGCTGTCTATAAAAATAAAAAGGCACTGAAAACGATAGAGTTTGCACGATGTATTTATAAATCCTTGAATGCATAAAATCTCAGGGATCATTTTATAATGTCTCTTTATGTGTTGTGTCGCAAGTCGAAAAGGATCTAATGATTTTCTACCTATTTTTCCGCGAGTTTTCATCTGCGTAGATATTGGATAACTTTACCAGTTTCATCTTTAATATAAGTTGTAGGTACCTATGAACTTGAACAACTAAGTATCTATGGTTCTGCGCGAAGCAAACTATTTTGTTTATACATGTTACATATTCCTTGTAGCCACTATACGTGACAAAATTCATAGGTAATATAGTTACTTTTGGAAAACATAGATGCAAACACCTATTTTCTCGAGTATAATTCGAGAATTAGCGCATTAACAGGCCAAGAGAGACAGAGACGTTGGGTTATCTAATACCTTTTTTTATTTTACGGTGGGGTATCATCAAATAACTTCTCCCTCTCTGGGTGGAGCAGGAGAGCGTGTCAGACTTTTACTTACTAAAATCCACCTGTGTTCCCTCAGTTGCCTGTGTACCAGGGGCGATGGTATCTCTTACGAACAACCCACACCGCTAGCAGGCAGCGGTCCCCACCAGTTGGTGCTGACATCTCTTTGAAGCGCGCGTGGAACACAACGCGCCGTCGACCCGGGCTTGGTCCTTACCGGACAGCGAGCTACCCATTACTTGCCATCCGCAAGCCCGCGCCTAAGGTGGCTGGGAATCAGCCTGAGATTCTCGATGCCCAGGGCGTCTCCTGTGGAGGCTGGGACCGTGAAGGTGCCTCTCCCTCACGTGCGCCGCCTCCCTCTTCGCGAGCATCACTGCTTCGCAGAAGGAGGCAACGGCTACCCATGCATTCTCGCTCCGTACCATGGACTGGACCAGGACCGGACGCGAGAGATCCTCAGGGCGATCTTCGCAGTGGAAACACTGGGGCGTTTCTTCCCGCTTTATCCAAAACAGGGACCTCCCAAAACAATTGTGTCCGGTGAGGACCTGCGTCAAGCGGAAGGTGAAGACGCCGTGCCGTCTCTCAAGCCACTCCTTAAAGAGGGGACTTACCGATCTAATACCTTTAAACGAGAAATTCTTGTATCTAGATATATAATCTTAATCTCGGAAACGGCTCCAACGATTTTCATGAAATTTAGTATGCAGGGGTTTCGGGGGCGATAAATCGATCTAGCTAGGTTTCATTTTTAGAAAACGTCAAACCAACAAATAAAAACCGAGCAAAGCTCGGTCATTTAGATATTATAATATGTAAGGATGGATAAGAAAGTATTCGAGGGTTCCGCACAGCGTAATGCAGCACGCTTGGATGTAAATACTTAGAAAGAAAATACCTTCTGATCTTCGTTACCCAGTTTTTGAAGAATCTTTTCCTCTTTGTATATTATGTATGTAGGAAATTTCTTCGTAAAGTAAGGTCTTCGCTAACAAATCGCGCCTGCACAATTGGAAAAACGTAGTTACGACGCTGTTTCTTGAATTCTACTCGTAGGTCTTGAATATTAGATGACTCAAAGTATATGCGTTTGCCTTTTCTGGGACCATAAGAGAATTGGATACTTCTAAATACTTTACAGGATTCGAAGCCATGGCTGTGGACATAATAAGACCAATATCTATTTTTGTGCGACAGTGGATGGATGGATGGACGGATGGACGGATGGACGGATGGACGGATGGACGGATGGACGGATGGACGGATGGACGGTAGGACGGATGGACGGATGGACGGATGGACGGATGGACGGATGGACGGATGGACGGATGGACGGATGGACGGATGGACGGATGGATCGGTCGGATCGGTCGGATCGGTCGGATCGGTCGGATCGGTCGGATCGGTCGGATCGGTCGGATCGGTTGGATCGGTCGATGAGGACCTACACCGTATGCTCCACAGTGTCTTCACGGCGATCTTCGCAGTGGAAACACCCGGGCGTTTCCCCCCACCTTATCCGAAACGGGAACCTCCCGAAACAGCCATGTCCGGTGAGGACCTATGTCAGGTGGAAGGTGAGGACGCCACGCCGCTTCTCAAGCCACTCCTCAAAAAGGGGACTTATCGCCGCAATCATGGCGTGCCCAACAGCGAAATATGTTTAGGTTTTTAGGATAAAAAAATATGCATATGCAAAGGTGCTCATGCTCCCTCACATTTATAAGGAAGTTCCTGTTAAGTGATCTCGATTCCAGAGAGCAAAACTGATTGAGAAAAAAGTTATAAAATGTGGAGAAAGTATAAGTACAAAAAATAGTTTTACTAGCCTATGTTTTTTGTCATAAAGCCATGAAAGTAGTGTGAACTGTATAATTTACTGCGGCTAAAGAGTAAATTCATTACTGTAGTCACGGATAAAATAAAACAGCGCGATCTGAGCCAACTCTCTCGATGTTTTCATAAGGAAAATATCCTCAGCTACGAAAAACTTCATCTGCAACTTTTTCTTTTTCCCTTATTAGCTTCCCGCTCTTAACTAAGATTCTTCTGCTTTTTCTCGAATTTAATTTCGCATTTGTTTCAAGAAACTCAGTGTTTCATCTTTTTAAATGTCCACTATAGCTTCATCTTTAAATAATGGCGAAGTTTTATAATCTCAACAAGCTGAATGTCTTTGTTAAAAGAAACGTTATCAGTTAGTTAAGGACTTCATTTAGTTTAGTTAAGTAATTAGGTACGAGTATGTCTATTTAATTTTCTTGGAACTACAGTTTATCCTCGCTTTTGAACAAGGGAACATAAAAAGTTAGAAAAAAGTAGAATAATTTCAAAAGATGTAAAACAAAAGCTGTTTTCTTTTGATGATCTTTGGGTTTCGAGAAGCCACTCCAAGGGCAATGAACGCATTAAATTGAAACGATTCTAACATCGCTTATAAATTGTACTGGCAACTTAAAATATATGAAGATAATAAGTATTGACGGGACAAATCAAATGGGTTATAGATTATTATCCTACTAATATTATAAATGTGAAAGTTTGTTTGTTTGTTTGAAAGAAAGACAAATAAAAAGATGAGATCGTTTAAAAAAAAAGATTACAACGATCATGTAATCGATGATTGTGGTGGTGGTGGTGTGTTATCGATGATGTTTGGATATTTGTTACTCAATCACGCGAAAACGGCTTAACGGATTTTGATGAAATTTGGCCTACAGATAGTTTATACCCTGGATTAAAAGTATCCTATTTATCCCTGTAATACGTTCTCGTGGGATAATTTTTAACCTCCACACGGGCAAAGCCGGTGGCAAAAGCTAGTTATGTGTAATATATACAATTAAGCTTGATCGCCGTAGTCTGGCACAGTAATAGGTAATTTAATAATGTATACACGTTGTAAATTGTATTCCTTAGAGTTTGTACTAGTATTCTTTTTCGAACTTCTGTTCTGAGGATAAAACAATGTAGTCTTATAATATATCTGCTTATATATTACTATATATATACTTACAAAAACTAAGTAAACTTTTCATTATATCCTTCTAATTTAATGAAAGTTTTGCCTAAAAAATAAAAAATAAAAGTATGTACGTAATTAAATTAGCAACATTAATTCAATTTGCATGATCCGTAACTTGAGATAATGTTGTTTTATTCTCGTGTACATTAGCTAAGAACATAATTGATTCACTCAAGAAAGCTTTCTTCGCACAACACTCGCTGGTGGTCTGAGCAAGTCTGGAGCGTACAAGAAATGTTCATGGTAACTTTGTGCTCAGTAATTAAATGTGAATTTGAACACAGCTCATTCTTCAAAATACACACGAATATGAGAAATTCAGTGGAGCAGTGGTGGCCTAGTGGTAACGGCCACAACTTACGAGATGTAGGTTGTAATATATATATATATAACATAAATAATATATAGGTTTGAACCCAGACAGGTGCTTTACTTTGAGCAAATTATTTCATCACCACGACTCTCAAAACGCTGAAGGAAAACATCGTGAGGAAACCGGCATGTCTTGGAACCAAAAATTCGAAGACATGTGACATATACCAACCCGCACTGGGCCAGCCTCTCACAGAGAGTAGGCCTATGTGCAAGCAGTGTGAACGACTCATTATGTGTACATTTATGTACTTGTATTTATTATTATATTTATGTACGATATTTTATCCGGTATAACGTGGATCAATCAGTGTATATCATAAAGACAGTCGATAAAAAATATGGCACGTGTAACATTAACAGCGTAAAATTACCAATAAATAGATTCTGTTAACAAAATTCAATCATGGAAAATCTAAAGAAAAGAGGCCAGATTACGACGCAGAACGTCGTTATAGATACAACTGGGCCCTCTTCGCTGACAAACATATCCTCCTGTTTATGTATATGGAGTTCCAGAAGGTAAACAACCCACATGTTTACAGTTTTAGCCAACCAACAATCGATACTCTTGTTTGTATTAGGAACTTATTTTATTAATCATACCCGTAAAGTCCAAAAATGTAATCTGATAACTCGGTTTGGAGGCACGGTAGTCAAGCAATAATAGGCATTTGACGGCGTCTAACATAAAGTTGGGCTATTCGTGCGATATACAGGGTGGCAGGGATATAGACCCGCACCTGTTACCATGGACTTAAAATTAAAAAAAATGCTGTTCCATACATTTTGACCGTGTAAGTATTGCACTTATTTATGATTGAGTTCGATGGAAGTAAGAACTAAGTAAGATAAGTCGTTTACGTGCTATTGTGGATTTTTTATTGTTACCTATGTCAAATTCAACGCCAATGGGTTGGGTTGGATACATCTTAGTAATTTATTTATACGAAAAGTGTGTGAAACAGAATACTAAAAGAAAAAGCCATTAAAAAGTTAGGAGCCAATTTTTGCTAATTTAATATAACTTTGGGCGTGTTTAAGTCATAAAAGAAGTGTAAAATTTGAAAAACCAAGCCAGTACCCACAAAGCTCAAATATCGAAAAGTTCAATAAACTTTATTGGTCATTGATTTATGCAGTGGTTTTTGCATAAAACCCGATCTTCCGAAGGACTATTCTTATTTTTTTACGTGCCTGTTGTACTATAAATGATCCTGCATCTCACTCAATAATGTTGTACGCGCATACTAGCTTCTAACTGCTCATCACTGATACTACCTCTGTCGGACATGATGCCTGGTGAGACAGCGTGCTTTTTAGCCAGACCCATCAGTGAGTTCGAGCCCGCGACTAGGTTCTCCTTAAGTAGTCAATTTTGGTAAGTTCTTGGCGTCAATATATCTCGTGGAGTTCTTGGTAAAATGCTAGTCCGTTGTCGTTGTGGAGTTATTTTGAGTAAGCTCAAACCACAATGAGAACTAACAAGCTTTTTCAAGTAAAGTAAGCAATGATTAATAAATATGTGTCCCCGGTTCCGTTTTCGACGACAAAAATGTATTGCAACGATAATGTTATTGTCTCAATTTATAATTACTACAATAACACTGTAATAAAAAATTACGTAGATACGTAATTAGACGATAGATATGGTCTCTATGATAAGAAATTACGTTCGAAAAGTACGTATTGTAATGCGACGTATCAATATTTTTTTATGGAGTAAGTGTTTACTGAAACCATTTATCTATTATAATTTTGTAATATTTATTTGTAATATACGGTGGCACAGACAGACAAACACACATAGCGGTTAAACTTATAACAGGGCTTTTTGCGTCGGGGGTTAAAGATAGCTTACGTTTGATGTATCAATGAACTTCGACTCATTGAAAACATATGCAACAAAAACAGAAAACATTTCTCCTGTATAATTAAAGTTGCACGACAACGACGAGCTGTTATTTTTTTGATAACCGACAACATATTTTTAAGCTGTAATCATGTGAATGGATTTGCGAGGTTACAGTTTGCACGTCGATGTCTCTGCCACCCTGTATTTCATTGTTATTGTCGTAAAGTGTCGTCATCAGAGGTAAACAAGCCTGGCATCGTATGTGGGGCGTACGATGACGCGATGTAGTGTGGGTGTACCAAACGCAGAGATAACGAGCACACGATATCGGGTTGTTATTTTATTCTTATGTTATGACTCTTGTTAGGTCGACACTTTGTTTCGTTAGTGTACCGGGCGATGACGCATTTTATTACAAAACAAAGAAGAGTAAGTCTTCTTATTATACGGTTGGAAAAACCATTTTCCCTTACCGTTCGGTAACAATTGAATCATGCATAAAATGAACATGGCAATTTATTATTTGCATCTCTTCTGATATTAAAATATCGGATTTTATATTAATCCGATATTTTGATATCATCGTGTCTGGCGTGTCTAGTGCGGTAATTGCGTAACACACTAAGAGTAGCAATGGCTTTCATTTTGGCAGTTCATCAACTTTCATTGCGTTATTTCCGTTGTTGAGCAAACATTTTTTTCATACAGCAATATTCTTCAAAATGATTCAGATTCTTATTGATAGTGTATTAAGAAATTAGGGTGCTGTTGTCTGTAAGCAACAGGATTTTTTGGACACTACGGAAGGTGCTAAGCACGAAGCCAAATTCTGTGCTTACTCTGTATAGATTGCCATCGACACACTAAGAAGACGAAAGCCGCAGCGACACTGCACATAATCACGGTGAGCGCTATTCTGACGCCCAGGTTCGTAGTATACAAATGAACATGATAGTAGATATCTAAGTACTCTACAAAGCATTTAAAAAGGCGGCAGATTTCAAAGCAGGTACATTCCACTTCCAATTACGAGCATCTCGTAAACATGTCTAAGTGATACAGTTGAGCAAAGTGTTGCGGCTGTAACGACATCACTCCGCAACACAATTACCATTAGTGTCGGTTTTATTGTGACAACTTAAATCACCTGCCAGCCTGCCACCCTCGTCTTGTTCTAATTTCCAGTTTAACTCGAGTGGGCAAATTCGAAAACACGAAACATTTCCCTAATGATAATTTTAAAAACGTTATAAAAGAGAAATGCTGAATCCTCTGCGTTACAGTCTAGCGAGTAACAGTTCAAATAAAACGAAATGAAAACGCACACACGATGCCGACCGGGAATGTACCGCCCTATAAAAGCTACGTACCTATATTTATTATGGTACGTATTGCCATTATTATAAGACTACGATGGCAATACATGTCGGGCTATACATTATTACGGCTCGGCGATCGATGCCTGCGTTGTCGAGTGCATAGAATGGAAGGACGTTTTCCATTTTTAAACTTAAGTAAAAAATCTTATTAAGGTGAATTGATAATTCATTGTAGCTTAAACACAAAATCTCATTATTATCCTCTGTGGAACATAGGACTCCCCCTTAATCACCAAAATAAACGTTCCTGGAGGACAATGTCATAATTCGCCGGAAAGATTGGCGGTTCTATACTGTTAGATTCAAATATTTGTACAAGTTAATTAAATTCTCGTCTAGGTTATTAATTTTTAATTATTACTGTATGCATAAGGCTTTTGCAAAGTATGCGCCCAGTTAGAGGGATGCAATAATTTGGCGCAAATAAAAGAAGCGGTGCGATGTTTACGCTGGGTTTCAGTATGTATACCTACATACGTAGACAGACTTGACGTAAGCTAAATGGGTCTTCTCTAATTGAACACTACAACGGTTAATTACTAACGTACGTCGCTTGCGCCGGGCGATCTTCTAAACTAAACACACACAAAGCTTCAACGTTGAACAACATTCAACTCGAAACGAGTTTAGCATTCAAACGGCCCAAGTTAAACCAATTTAATCGAACTTGTTTTAGATCTAGATTGTATTGGCAAGGTCGTGAAACTTTGTGAGACCATTTTACAATCTTTTATTCTAGGTCGCCGTGAAAAACGTAGCTAAACCAATAAAGGGAGTCGAAGGTGACCGATGTTGAGTCAAGAGCGGCGGGATAAATCGCTTTCGACTAGAACGCGCAACATCCATAAAATATAAATGAAACAACAATGATATGAAAATAGAATGTGATTTTATTAAATAAAGCCGCTGATTTATTATGACACGAAAAGATAAGCAGGACTATCACTCACGTAAGTACGTAGGCACTTTTAAGAAGTTTTGACATAAAAGAAGACATGGCAGAAGCCAAGGAATTAGCGGTAATATTAAACGCAAGACTACGTGCAAGCCTTTATAATAATTTTGTCATCACCTTGGATCTCCAACGGCGCGGATAATGAAGTTTAGAAACTTGAAATTAGTTGGGTCATAATCTCACATCCCACATTATATGAGCCAGCAAGCAAACTCTACTCGTAACTCCATCCAGCTTCGGTGGCTACTCGACAAATATTTCGGAACAGCATTGTTAACTAATTGGAGGGAACTTGCTTATTGAAAATGTAAATTCTATTAAACAATTTAGAAGGAAGTAAGAATTTCAGGGAATCGAGTAAATATGCGGAGAGATGAGATCATGTTATGAGTTTGCTTACATCGTGGGTTTGTTATAGTAGTGCTTCGTAAAAGGAGTTTACTTCATGTGAAATTGATTTGAGTATTCTGTTTTCAGTCTCCGCGTTTTAATGCAGTGCGTCCTTACAAACCGTTACATTGGGAGAGCCTGCGAGCCAGCCTATGTAGGTTTTGTGTGTGACCCGAGAACAAAGCGCAGATGCCGAATAACCGAGGGATCAGTAGAAATGAACTGGTTTCCGGCCACAATAACGATACCGTGCCATGATGAAGCTTTTCCCATTTAGAACCCGGTCTTCAGAATCATTCAGAATAACATTTGTTCATTTTTACTGTTGCCTTTTAAAATGATTATTTTCAGACTACAAAAGAATAATTTTAATAAAGAGAATACAAAATTTGTAGAAGATTAAAAACATTTACAAATTTTTAAGTGCGTGGGCGATTGAAAAGGTTAAGATAGGTAAGTCAGCTGTTTATGAGTAGGCGACAATTAGATTGCCAGTTTACTGTTAAAATACTTCGTAATAAGACCAGTGACGTAGACTAAGTAGGTACGTATAAGCTGATTGGCGGAGATAGTGAACAGAACTTACGAATATACATATATACACCGTGAAATTTTAGTCGTCTTACTAAGGTGGTCCACTCAATGTATTTGACATAAAATACCTACAGGCGCAATTTTTTTATACATTAATTGCTATAATAGGTACTAAGAAAAATAAATAATGCTTTAGAATTATGAAACACCCTCCCTGTTAATAATGTTTACGTATCAAACGGTACAAGATTTGTACCTACCTACCATAATACCATTACATTTCATCATTAATTCCATCTCTCTATCAGGGTGTTCACAACTACATCATACGTTTTAGTGAATGATATTTAAAACAAAATGTTATTTACATGTCCAAATTGACAGTTTTTTTAAAAATAAATGATTACTAATCATTGGATATGTTACTCATGTGCATGAAGTGGGCTGCCGTGGTAAGACGATTAAAATGTCACGGTGTATATGAAACCTAATTGAAAACCTGTTGTTATGACAACATAGAACCCTTTGTTCGCTTTAGGACAGATTCGCTTTAAGACAGAATAAGGAAGACTTCACCTTAGCCGAATTTACATTATCGAACTAGTTGCGCAAACTTAGTTATTCTAATTGTGAAAGTTTATATTTTTGGATCTTTGTTACTCAATCGTGCAAAAACGCCTGAACGGATTTAGATTAAATTTTGCACATACATAGTTTATAATCTGGATAGGATACTTTTATCTCGGTAGTACGTTCCCGTGGGTTAGTATTTGACCTCCACGCGGGCGAAACTGCTGACAAAAATGAGATCAGAAATAGTTTCACGTGTTAATAATTATCTATTTACATGTGTAAGTATCAATAAATAACTCAATTTGCGCAACTTTCTTAATGTAAAATCGACTAAAGTGGGTTAAAAATGCTAGACGTTTGCATGTGCCCAGTCCATTTGCTTGATATCTCTCGTGTCGTGAATAATAAAACGACTCAAAATGATGACAATATCAACCGGAGCGAATATCTAAAGTTCTAAGAAAATAACTTGTCCACCAGATGAAGCGTAGCAATCCTTTTCGACAATTGAATTTCGTTTCCCAAAAACTAATTTATTTTCTATTGTTCCTTCATATTTACAGACTTATTACATTTGCCTTGATCAGAGATTAAGTTTCCTTCTCAAGAGGAACGACCCTTTATTTTATAAGATTTAGGTACCGACACATGAGGGTCGTATGTACAGCGTGAATAAGAAAGTTAGGGTAATATTTTAAGGGTCTGTGGAACACACCGTCAAATGAATCAGCTTTCTCTTTGGGACCAACATCGTTATCACAAAAAAATTATCAGCTGTGTCATCCAAACCTCCTTTTAACTTTTTTTTTTAATTGTTGAAGGTGCTTGCTCTTGATCTCGAGCACGCCTGGTGGAAAGCGATCGATGAGGTCTAAACAATTTATAAACAATTCTAGGTAAAGTCAAATCGATCTTATATTTGCTTTACCACACTAAGGTCGAATGTCACTGCAACTAATAAAACGACGAGGTTTATTAGTTTATGTGACAGCTAAATAGTTTACACCTACAGTCCATTCACAGTTACTTTACCTCTAAAGTTGAATTACTGTCAAAATCACAGTGATCTTTTTAACAGTTACATAAAGGTTGCTATTGGGTTGCTGTGGTCAGACGTAAAATAACTGTGAATGGCTTGTATGTGAAGTTTAAAATTACTGGGAATTGTTGTCTAAAGTGATAAAGTAATTACGTGGTTCACTAAACCATTCACAATCATACGAGTGCATTTTGCCTGCGTTTGAATAATGTCTTGACGGAGCGAAAGAATACAATGCACCTACCCAACTAACCACCGTAATAAAACTATAAGCATGTTTTCATTTTCGTAGAATTACTAAAACTTCTAAATCCAATTTAATTAGGTATAGAAACTTTCCACAAATACACAGATTAACTACCTTTGTGTGTTCTCTAAAACTGGCAATTTGAATACACTTGTTTGATATTAGTTTAGTTGTTTCTTCTTTTGCAACGCAATTAAATATAACTAAACCTATTATATACCTGCCTACTATTTATAGAATTCCCAGAATTCGAATGTATATTTTTTATGATACTTAGTTGATTTAACTTACTCAGACAGTATTTATCATAGTTGTATCGCAATTAATTTCAAAAGCTTGTTAAATACACAATAACTGACTTTCGATAAAAGCTACCTTAATTCTCGTAATTAATTGGAACCAAATGGCGGAAGTCACAACAAAAGCGCGCACTTTGCAATTCGTTGAAACGACATGCGTGTCAGGTTTAAAATACACGTGAATAAATCACTAAGTATGTGTCCCTACGATGAGTGCCGATAATTGAAATTATCGGAGCCCTCCCCGCTTGGCGCCCGGCGGTGAGGACTGAGGACATAAAGGAGGGCCCCAAGTCCCGAACCCACGGCCGACAGGATAATCCGGCTAAACTTTGACGTTATCTTTGTCAACGACAGATATTATAACAAACGAAACATTGAAATCAACGAAATTATTACACAGATAGCTTTAGAATTGTCTTCAGTCTCGCGAGAAGTTGAAATTAAGTTCTAAACGACTTTAAAGTTATTCTATTTCAGATTTTTATCGCGATGTTAGGTTTAAGTACGTACTCAAATTAATATTCGTTGGTTACAGAACACTGAAAAGTAGTGAGGAGCCATGGCCAATTTTATATACAAATCATACGAGTGCTCTTAGGAAATCGCGTTGCTATGAGACTAGTAAGTAATGGACCAATATGTTAATGGTAGACGTAGCTTCAAAGCGAACCGCTTTGACTTCCACTTTCCCTATAAATAAGGAAAAAAGTGTGTGACGGTAATAAATTCACAGTATGAATTTATTTATGGTCTGGTTAGTAAATAATAATAAAACCTTTTCGCTGGCTTGTGGTCCCCGGCTGAGATTAAGCTACCATATCCCATGGGTGTGGTACGCGTAAGTGGCGAACAAGGGATCATATTGATTTTGTAGACATTAGAGTTCACTCTGTGATGAAAATATTGTACGGGGAATTGTTATGGTTTTCCTCGAATTGTAAAGGTCGAGCCCAGCCCACTCAGCGAAAAACCAATCACTCAGTGTATCATGGATACAGAACGTTGCTGGCGTAATGGACAAAATAACCTCAAAAATTAAGAAAACAAACAAAACTGGCTTTTAATTTTAATCTGTTTTTGTTAAGTTTATTTTCATCGTGCAATAAATTGGGTCTTCATTACCCCCACATCATTATACACGTGAAACTCAATCTGCCTGTCGGATGCTGCTTGGTTTTAATTTAAAAATGATTGCCAATCGAACGTAAAAGAGTTTTTCACTGACAGTGACGTATTCGGTTGGGCGTGGATAGCTCGTATAGTTCACTAACGATGATAATTATTATGACAAGCTCGTGCCGCGCTCGTGCACGTAGCGAACGAGTACTAACGTACCGTCGTCGCCTACGTCAAAGGGGAAACTTTACTAATTAGCAAATAAAGCAAATTGAACTCGCGTTCGCCTAAACGTGAGAGTTCACATCCTAGCGTAATGTTTCATGTTTTAATATCGGATATGAGGCATATGTGGAACTTCTTCGTGAAAGTATTTCGTATGGAGTATGATAGTTTTCAAAGGCAGCGACGTGGTAGCTGCCTTACATGAAAGAACGAACCGCTGTTTGATCTACCTATCTATACATTTAATAAGGAGCTTGTGGCTAAGTAGCAGAAGCCGCTCAAGTCGATTGATTAGGTCAAGCTCCGTTTGACCTCGCGGTTGGTCCGTGGATGAGTGATCATCTTTACATATCGTGACCCCTTCATACCTCGGCATTGGTCCCGGCTGTCATTCGTGGATTTTCGACAGTCGTTACGGGTCGTCAGAAATCCGAAAGTCTGAGTACCAGTCCTACCAAGGGGGTAAGTACAGTATAACCCAGTAGTTGGGTTGTGGAGTTTAGATAGGCAGTCGCTCCAAATAAAAAACTGGTAATCAGCTGCATCCAATTAGCCTGGGTGCCAAAGCCAACATAGTTGGGAAAAGGCTAAGCAGATGATGATGACATATTATAATAAAATATTAACTTAGAATTTTTGGCCGTTTGTTTAGATATGTTCCGGATTGCCGCAAAAACGGCTGAACAGATTTGGAAGAATATTGGCACACAGATAATGTATAACCTGGATTAACACTACTATAACCAACGGTACTTTTAATCCCGGTAGTAGGTTCCCATGGGATATTTTCAGACATCCACGTGGGCGAATCCACTGGCAAATGTTAGTATATTATTTTAATAATTAAAATTATGTCACTCTTGTTATGCTCACCTGGGTTACTTATATTTATTTTTAATTCATGTTTATAGTGTTCACTGTATAATGTTTACCTCCATGTTTCTGCTTACAAACGTAACTATATATTAATAACAGAGTTAAATGTTCTTTAATTGTCTCATGTTTATAATTAAAGTGAAGTTAGATAGAAAGCCTACACCAACTTGAAAAGGCTTCATTACGAAATCGTGCTGTTGTTATATCACACGAATTTTAATTGAATAGTAATAATATACCCACAGATAATTATGTAAATATTAACGAACAATGAAAGCAATTTTCAAATAAATTGAAATAAGTATAAACACGCGTGAAATGGGATGTGTAACTCGCAATTACACAAATATGAAAAGGGATTTGTGAGAATTGTTCGTTTCATGTTAAACAAATAAATCTAAATGATCTAGCTTAAAGCTTTGAATGTTTCGTACAAATGAATAAACAATACCTGTTCATTTTGATGAGTAAGTGGGTTTTTATCACATCTGAGTTGGGCGGTGTTTAACTAAAATGCGCACAAGTTTCTTGGAGCGTGTACAATTGGGGCCGGGTTTGGGCTCCGGGCCCCGGCCTCGGACGGGTCCTGTCATAATCCGTTACACAGGGACCCACCGGGTTTCTTCGGAAACGCGTTCTGCCATTCGGGCTAATGCTTATGCTATACTTATGTAAGAAAAAGGGTTTCTTATAGTTTCTTCCAAGTTGCTGCCTAAAATATTAGGTATACCAAATTACAATGAAGATTCATGTTTATTAATTTGACATTAGTATTTATACGCGTTGTCAAGATAGCAAGATTTATTTTGACCTCTCTAAGGAATCCAAATCTAATACCTTAGGTTCGGGGTGGCATTTTCTTCAAATTTAAATAGGCATATTTATGTACTTGAAAACCATTTCTTTGTGTAAACTATTTCAACACCACTGCTCCCAAAACGGTGAAGGAAAACATCGTGCGGAAATCGGCATGTCCTAGAACCAAAAATTCGAAGACATGTGACATCTACCTGCACTGGGCCGGAATGTTGGATTACGGCCCGCTCCCACTGTCTCTCACAAAGAGGAGGCCTGTGGGGCTGTGGCCCAGCAGTGGGAGCATTAAGGCTCGTGCAGACTAGCGCGACGCGACGGTCGCGTCGCGACACTCGTAGAACTATTTCTATGAAAACTTCATGGAAATTGTTCTACAAGTGTCGCATCGCGCTGTCGCGTCGCGCCTGTTTGTAGAAGCCTTTATAGGCTGATTGTGATGTGTGATTGTGGTGCTCGTTGCTCCTGAAGAGGCATTGTTTTATAATGACATTCATAATAATCGCGCCAATAGATTTACAGCGTTAATTTTGCTCGCTTTTTTTTTGCTTTGACGTTTTCTAAAAATGAAACCTAGCTAGATCGATTAATCGCCCCCGAAAACCCCTGCATACTAAATTTCATGATAATCGTTGGAGCCGTTTCCGAGATTCAGATTATATATATAAGGTGTTAAAAAATTTCGGTTCCGAATTTCGTGTACTTGCTCGGTATCAAAACACAAACATAATGCAAAAAAAACAAAATTGAGCGATTTAAATTTTAGGTAAGTTCGATAAATTGCCAGTCCAAAGTCTGAGAAATGTGATGGGAAAATAAGAATCAGCTGTAGTAAAACGTAGGTAGGTATTGGACAACGCGCTCGACTCACTCGCGCGGCTGTCTGTGCCTAGGTTCTGTGTGTAGGTACGGTGCGCATGTGCATATTTAATAATAAGTGCGTGGGGAAAATATTGCATGTCTTTGAAACGGATTGTTGTGTATAATATTTTTTTTGTGATTATGTTTTGAATGTCATTTTAAAAAACTCCTTAAATTTCTAACCATTATTTTTTTTACACCTTTATATATACAAGTTCGTTTAAAGGTATTAGATATTCATCTGTGTATTAATAACATTTTGCTGTGAGTACTAAAAACACGCTGCTCAGCGCGTTGAGGGCATTATCGCCCCCAAATCACGTGTTTTAGGGGATTTTCGGAGCACAACGGTAGTATGTCTATGTACGTAGATACCGTTAATGTACGGTAATCATTATTTATTTTGTAAAGCTCCAAGTTCATTACCGACAGAGTACTTCTTACTTTCTTTCTTAAGCTCGCGTTTCATCCTGTGCTTAAATTTTTGAGCACGCCTCGATAATTTTTAATGAAGTCTTAAGTTAACAGAACAACGAAACTCAGTCGTTACCATCGAAGTTATTCCCTTATTAACTTATTCTCTAATAAGTTAACTTTGATGTACTTTTATAGACCTTACCTCGAGGCCGACTTTAAAGTAGCAAAGTTACTAAACATAATTATACTATGAAAGCCGCAAAAGTTAGATATCTTCTTAAGCACTTAATTATTATAATAACTATCATGACACGCTTTTGTACAGAACATAAAATTAAGAAAAACATTTTTGTTTTCTAAATAAAATATAAATAAAAAAGAATAGCATTAAGCCTTGTCCCCTCGAAGGGTTGTTCAGAGGTGTAACTATAGGGAATACCCCACAATTCGCAAGTTATGTTTAAGTCCCTTGTAATATATATATATATATAATTATTATATAATAACATAATTGATTGATTCACATAATGAAACTCCTGCGTAACTCTGCCAATAAAAAAAACTCTAAACATGGTATATGTGGCACTATGCGAATCAATTCTATGTTACTGTATAACAGTATGGGGTGGAGTTGGAATCAACACCATGATCCAAAGTGAACGAGCCCAACGATCGGTTTTGAAAGTCATGCTCAATAAACCTTTCAGATACCCGACAGCTCTTTTGTACAAAGAAGCCGCAGTACTCACTGTCCGACAGTTGACTGAAACAGCATAAAATCGTAACCCAGACCCCGGAATACTCACAGCTCCTCAAACGTCGAGTTTTTAAGTGTGTCTCTATAAGGACGCGTACAACTTTCGCACAGCACACGCAAGAATTCTTGCTCAGTCACATATATACAACAAAGCCGTGAGAATGTGTGACATCGGCAACTCTAGGATAAACCAAGTCAAAAAGATTGTTCGCAATTGGCTGCTAGCCCAATCATACACTGAATCCGAATCTCTTTCAAAGGTAATTTCGTAACGCAACAACACACACACTTTCTCTCTCACACACACACACTTACACATAGTGCACAATGGCGCTCAAAATACTCCTTCATCATACTTTATTGTTTTAAGCCTAGACAATGTTTAATTAATTACCTAATTTTATTACTTACTTTAAAATAATAATGCATTTTTATGTGCCTCTCGACAATAGCAACCCATGAGTATTAATGTAATACGCTTTTCACCATCTTGTGATACCACCTATGGACTCCAAGAGACAGGCTTGACCTAGTGTGGAGTTCATAAGCAAAATGTTCCCTTTGCGTCTTATTCCTGTTTTTTTTCCTTGCTAACGTAGGTACTAATGTAGACTTTAAGGAATTGTAAAGTACTGTTTTTTGGTAAATAAACATTATTTATTATTAATAGCGAGCGAGCCTATTGCCATCAACCGGGCACAAATCCAGATTCCGGGCTACTAAGAAATTTCAATAACACTTTGCCCGACCTGATAATCGAACCCTGGACCTCGTGCTCGGCGGTAGCGCTTGCGACCACTAGACCAACGAGGTAGACTTTTGTAGTAGGTAAGTCACAAACCGTGTATAAATTCATAATGTAGTTGTCACGGGTAAATTCGGTGTGAGTTACGAGGACACCATTATTGTAACTTAAAATATACATATTTCAACAACTTTATGGTCCCAGGACTCCAGTTGGGTTAAAATTTAGTGTTCATTTCTAAAAGAAAAAATGTTAACCCCTACTAAAAAGGTTACAACAACATTTGGGAACCTTATTTACATTAGGTACGTTTTTGAAATGAAACTGATTTACATAAAGTACAATAGTACATCTGTTATTCAGTCTTGGCAGTGAGCGGGTGCATTTGACACGGGATTTATTATTTTAATAAAACTCCACTGTGGAGGCGATAACGCTTACGAATATTATATCATAATATTTCTTCACTTTGCGTTGTAATTACGAAAATCCAGAATGAGCAGACACATCCCGTTTTAATTAAATCCATTATGTAATGTAAACAAAGTACCAAGTGTTTATATAAGCCAAAATTCGCCTTTTGCATTTTGTAGGTACAGCGGAAACAATGGAAACATTTTATATGTATGCCACACATTGTATTTGCATTTGCACATTACATATAAGTATTTTTAGGGTTCCGTACCCAAAACGTGCTAACGGCATACATTACTAAACTTCCGCTGCCCGTTCGTCTGTCTCTCTATCAGCGGGCTATATCTCATTAGATACAGCCAACTGTCTACCTATTCACAGTTGACATTTTTATAGAGTGTGTACTTCTATTGCCGCTATTACATTATTTACAAAGTAAAATAAATATGTTTCATATGTAAAATAAAAGCCCAACGGTTAAACTACGCTTGCCGCGGTTGGTCCGTGGATAGGTTTCCAACTTTATATACCAAGACCCCTCCGCGGGCCTCGGCATACACTTTAAGCTGTTTGGGCCCGGCTGTCATTCGTGGATCTTCGACAGTCTTTACGGCTCCTCAGAAGCCCGAAAGTCTGACAATCAGTCTTACGAAGGGTTATTGTGATACCCAGTATCTTGGTTGTGGGTGGCAGTCCCTCCTTGTAAAATACTGGTACTTAGCTGCATGCGGTAAGACTAGAAGGTGAACCCAACATAGTTGGGAAAAAGGCTAGACTGCAGATAAGTTTTAAGTATTGTACGGAGGTACGGAACCGCGAGTTCAACTCACACTTTATTACGGCCGGTTTTTATTACGTAGGTCTAGAACCCCATAACAGCTAATTTCAAGTAAATTGTATTCATTTAGTTAACCATCGTTACTACGGTACTGAACATTGTTGCACAGTCATTTGGCGGGAAACGCTGTAAAGCTTTGGTTTCCTATGGTAGCGGTGGCCGCCATGCCCGCCACGAAACGGTTGCAGTGACAGCTATCATAAAAATAATGGCAGCGTTATTTGACTTTACGCTGTCAAAAAACGCCCACTTGCAAGACACATCAACTTACTTGCATAAATTACATTTCAGTGATGACTTTCGCCGGTTAATTGCGGACGCTATGTGGCCGTTCGCCTACTGCCACCGTTCTTCTATGAAACCGTAGCTTAAGGTGGATGCAGATGGTAATGTAGCCTTCGAAATTAATTAAATTTTCAGTCATTGTCAGGCTGTAAGTTGAACAAAATATGATTAATAGTCGTAACACGTTTGTTTTTACAGAATTATAATAATTAAAACCATCAATACAATCCTTTAAGTTAATTTAACCCCCTAAAGGATTTTATAATGAAATAATCATTCTATGGCGGCCACTCTTTTTTTAAATATATATTAACGATCTCCCGAAAGAAACATCAAACAAAATGGTTCTCTTTGCAGATGACAGTACAGCTGTAATAAAGTGTACAAATAATAATAATTATGAGAATGACATCAATACTTGTTTACGTGACATTATAAATTGGCTACATAATAATAATTAGTAATAAACCTAGATAAGACAAAAGTTATGCACTTTCATCAACGCTGCAAACACCCAAACGTTGGTATTGCCTGCCAAGGCTGTGATATTGAGGAAGCAAATAAAGCTAAGTTCTTAGGTATAATAATGGACAATAAACTCACATGGAAACCTCACGTTGAAGATGTATGTAAAAAACTGAGTAAATCCGCATATCCGCCCGCCCTCTTTCAACTTTCAAAGAAAGTCAACAGTCAGGCACTTTTAACGGCATACCATGGACTAGTTGCCTCTGTTTTGCGGTATGGTGTCATTTTGGGGCAGTCTACTGATAAGGAGCTTGTATTTAGGATGCAAAAGCGATGCATAAGATCTATGTGCGGTCTTAAAACCGTTTTAATAGCTGTCTTCCTTATTTTAAATCATTAAAAATACTAACGTTTCCGTCGTTATATATATTGGAAATAGCTTTATTTGTAAAAAAGATTCCACATTTATTTCAAAAATTGTCAGCAGTCAGAACGAATCCTATACGGACTCAGTATATAAATCAATTGTGCCAAGTTAAATGTAAAACAGCACAAATGCAAAAAAAAAAATTGCCATTGCCCCACGCATTTATAATAAAGTACCTAATTTTATTAAAACTATGACAATTTTCAAATTTAAAAGGGCACTAAACGAGATATTGATTTAAAAAAGTTATTACACAACTGACGACTTCCTTAATGATGAATCACTGACCGATTGACATGCTATTATTCCTTTTTCACATTTTATTGAAATTTTATTAATGTATCCTTAGTGACCTTTGACATTTTTTATTTTCTTTGTATTACTGTAACATGGTTGACATTTGACATTTTCGTATTATTGTGAAATTTTTACTGTAATTCAAACGATTTGACATGAATTCGTATCTTGTATTATTAAATTTTGCTGACTGTTATTTTAAGGTCTCTAAGTCTCTTATTTTTCGGTTCCTAAATTTGTATAAATTCAATATCTAATAATATATGATTTGCATGCCCATGTGACGGTAGAACATGGCGGACTTATAAAATAACACATCTTATGTATTATATTACCTATATTTGCAAACCAATAAATGAATGATGAATTATGAAAAAAGTTGAATTTCAAATATGCTTCAGTTTTTTGCAATTTACAGCTCTGCGCGAGATTGTAAGTTGATTAAAATGTAATTCACGATAGTAACAAATATAGCTTTATACAGGATAAGTTTTTATCCAGTGCGCAAACTGTAAAAAAAATTTAAAAAAATTACGTCGGTTTTACAAAAAAATCAGCTGTTTCATAGAAAAGTGCAATACCTACGCGGTCAAAATGTATGGGACAGCTGATGTTTTTTTGTATTACCGACGTAAAATTTCTGCGCTGGGGGTCTAGAATGATATGCTGAATTCATGGTTACAGTTTGCGCACTGCATAAAAACTTACCCGTATAAGGTGTTAAAAAATGTATGTTTAGAAATTTAAGGAGCTGTTTTAAATGACATTCAAAACATAAACACGAAAAAAATATTTATACACAACAATCCTTTTCAAAGATATGCAATTTTTTCCCTACGCACTAATTATTAAATATGCACATGCTCACCGTACCTGCACCGTGTAGGCACAGACAGCCGTGAAGCGAGACGAGCGCGTTGTCAAATACCTACCTACGTAAACAGCTGATTCTTATTTTCCCATTCCATTTCTCAGACTTTGAACTGGCAATTTATCGAATTTACCTAAAATTTAAATCACTCATTTTTTTTTTGCAATATGTTAGTGTTTTGATACCGAGCAAGTACACGAAATTCGGAACATAATATTTTTAACAACTTATATACTTATAAATTAAAAGTAATCTAATCCTATTGAATGATTTTTAATTAAATTAAAAATTTAAAAATAAAAGAATTTCGTAGGCTATTCCTGGAGCTTCCACCTTAACGGATAAGCACAAGCACATTTACTTCAAACCATGTGACCAAAAGTATGTACACACAGCTCGATATATTTGTATACATGCCCTTATCAGCTGGGGATAAGGGCATGTATACAAATATATCGAGTCAAATATACGGGTACATTTATTCAAAAAGGGATGGCGGGCGACGACAATGAAACATTAGAGAGTAACGTGTGTCGTTTATTTACAGCGGCGGCGGCGGTGGAGTTAATGTTCTAGAAAAGCCTAATGTGCGTTATCCTTTAATCCTGTTTGACAATAAACATGGGAACTGTGCTTCAGTTACGTGATATGTGCGGATTAGCGGCTTATAAAGTTCATGAAAAATAACTACGCGGTGTGTACGTACGCTGAAACTTGCGAACTGTGTTTCGTTGTAAACGGTTTATTAATTGTCCGCAAAACATATTTTGTTTATGATTTCATTACTCGCTTATCGCTGAGTCAGTGCTTATCGCTCGATCTCGCACAGACGTAAAAATATCGTGGAGGAATTTTATCGCGCACTGGATTTTGCAATTCTCTGTGTTAAACCGAGCGTTGAGAATTCAACAGACTGTACCACAGTGCGTTGAAAAACACGCTGTTCTATTTTCAACTCTCGGAGCTAAGCAGTACGCTGAAGATTCAGTGCGCGAAAAAATGTCGCCGCGATTTTATTACGTCTGTGGTAAAACAGGATTATTCAGACTGTAGATTAGTCTATTCATCCTAAATGTGAAAGTTTGCGAAGGTGTTTGGATGTTTGTTACTCAATCACGCTAAAACGGCTGAACGAATTTTAATGAAATTTGGCACACAGATAGTATAGAAGCTGGATTAACACATAAAGTACTCTTAATCTCGGTACTACGTTCCCGCGGGATAAATTCCGACCGCCACGCGGGCGAAGCCGCTGGCAAAAGCTACTAATTTAATAAAAGAAACAGGATTTTGTGTGTTTATCCAGAACACGTGTATCGATATACGGTTGAGCGATGGCCTCGTAATATAATATTCATTCCTTATTATTTCCAACCTCAAGAGGTCAGATTACCATCATAAAAAATGGCAGATGTAGTGAACCGTTGTTGATATTTCATTATCCGTATTGTTCTCCCTGGGGGCGTGAATTATATGAGATATTTTTGCGAGGCTGTTGTAAAGGCGACAACGCTGGAATTAGACCCTCTAAGACGCGCCCTAATTTAATGTAATCAAATTTTCTACTCGCATTTAAAACGCGGTGAAGGTAATGTAAGAATCCGTAAGTAAAATTGTTTTTTTTTTTGCGAAGGTACCTAATTTTGCCGTCAGCTACAGCTGGGTTTACGACTGTTTACCGTTCTTTATACGTAGGTTACTAATTAATTTTTTGAAATTATGTGTTTTCAAAATACTGTGGCAGCAACTGCCCAGATGCAGTAATGCGTAATTACACACCGTACGTTGTTGAGCCCTGAAAGAACCCTAATGCCTCATTAACATATCTGCTAAATTAATGGAAACATTTAATACAAAAAAAAACAATGAACTTCTTAAAAAGTCTTTGGTTTTAGTATTTTCGTTTTTTTTCCACTTTTTAGTTGTGGTACCTACCCCACACGAACCTGTATAGCTTCAATTGCTAAGTAAAAAACAGTGACAGGAAGTTATTATAACATCACTATAATACGATGTAATGTAACTGTGTGTGTGTGATTGTGTGTGTGTAATGTGATATAATACGTACCTATTATTGAAGCTAAGTCAAAAACCACTTATCAGAACATGACTATATTTTTATAGGGCCACTATCTAATGTTTACACTCTAACCAACCTGAATAATTGTTTGAAAGGGTATTATTTAAATATATTTTATGGTATATTTAATTATCTTTTAATTATTTTTTTCAAATCGTTTCATGGTTGACGAATTATGAACTTATAGTTATAAGGTAACAAATATAAAGAAAAAAATATGTACAACCGAATTGAGAACCCCTTGAAGTCGGTTAAAAACTAAGTTTGGATGTAAAACACTAACAAAATGATGTCAATCGATTTTAGTATCCTGTGTTAAAAAACACTTAGCAGGGATCAATAAAACATAATGCTGCCAATCCTTTGTAATTGGGACCTCGATAAACGTGGCGCTCTCCACTATCGGAATCAATTATGGAGGCTCGCAATTTTGTCGTGAAAAAGTTATTGTAAGTTGGTGATCTGTCGAAGAGCTTTTATTAAGATTGATTTATCTTTTGTAATTACTAAGCGTTATTAATTTGGGACAGAAAACAGATCAGAAAAAAGGGGCCATGTGCTACTTTTGAGCCGCACACAAAGGGTGGCCGCCGTATCAGTGTAGGTACAATATTTAACACTACATATTATTTTGTATTTGAGGTGTCTTCCCTTTATTTTTTAACTTTATTTTTGACTGCCTCGCTGGTCTGGTAAACTAGTTTAATACATCCGTAAATCATACCACATTTGGTACTTACATTATTGATGTAGCTCATTATTTCGGTACCCTATTAAATTTTCTATCTTTCCACCCATCCGAAGGTTGTCTGGAAGACATCGTTATTAACGATTAGACAGCCATTGTACCCTTAAACTAACGATATTGTAAATGATGTGTGTAACAATTACGGTGTATCTGTAATAAACCGTATTAGGTATTATTTTATCTTTATGTAACAGTTTTGAAAACGGGTATTGAAAAACTAGCAGTGAAAGTGATGGAGCAACTCACTGGTGCATCTACCTTCTTATTGCTAAAATCGTTGCCAGTGATTTATAAACCTTGTAGGGTGAAAAAAAAGAAAAATCCTGTGCGGTCGGGGGACCCCATCAGAAATGCCTAGGAATTTCGTTCCGTAAAAAAGACTGAAAACGTTTCTACTAGTCAACTCTTACCGCAAGCCGTGTTAATGATCTTCGTCCCAAAAATAGACTGAAAACGTTTCTAGCAGTCAACTTCAACAGCAAGCGGTGTTAGGAACTTCGTTATAAAAATAGACTGAAAACGTTTTACCAGTCAACTTCTAGCGTAAGCCGCGTTAATGAATATTGTTCCAAAAATAGACAGAAAATAAGTAGGTAGATAACTACCTACGGACATATAGCAAAAAAAGAAAAAAAAGGCAACAAATGGTTTAACATTGATGTAACCATCCGACGTTCGAATTTCCGTTTTCACGTGTAGTTATACAATTTCAAACTCTAAAGCGCTTTTTAGTTACACAAAGTTATAACTATTGTATGCAAAATATTTCAATAAAACTACTGTGCGAGTTTGAAGCTATATTTGCATCAAGTGTTGGCGCCGAGTTCGCAAATCAGGGTACTTAGGACTGTTAAGAAAGTTTGTTGCACGCCCATTTACATACTTATTTACTCGTGAATAATATAATAGAAACTTTTTCAAACGGAAGGTTTCTTAGCTCAGAAACTAATTTATATAAAGATGCTAAGTACAGTTATAAAACAAAAAGTAAGAGCTGATAGAGAAACTTACTTAAAACATTTAAAATACGAGATTTCATACAGAATGAATACTGAGATAAGTTAGAATAGCACCTGCTTAGTCTATTTCCTTATTAAGAAATTGATATTTTTATGCATTTCTCTTATTGTTTACGTTTAAGAGAGTTGCTTCTGAGCTTTAATAACTCATGCGCATTGTACGGGTACTTTGTACCTATGTACCCCGTGCTCAGTTAAGTGCTGAACAAATGTTTGATATCTGGCGGTTCGGTTGGTTTGTGCAGAATACGCTCGCAAATGTGTAATCTGACGTACAACCATGATTTGCTGCTCCCGTCGATCTAAATGTACTGCCTATTTCAAAAGTATCTGGTGAAAGTGTAAACAAAACCTGTTCATGTTAAATTCTTACGTCAATCAATCAATAAAGGGGTTTACTAACACGTCCATCTGTATGTAGACGGTTTCAACTTTATTGCTTACCACTTTTTCTAACGATTGTTGTTTGATTGACATTATTAAAATGTAATTGCAGAATCATCGACAAAAGTTGAGGTTATTAAATTAACCTCACCTACCATTAATCACATTTAACTTAGAATTCTGGGAAAAGTTCAAATAATGAAATCAAACCACTTAATTTGTAAGTGGCACTTACAAATTGGCATCCACAGGTGCCTACATTTTCTAATCTATTTGTTTACATTTTATTCAGGTACTTTTGGACAGAGCACAGTTTAATATTTCAGAGATTTCTTAAAAAAGAAAAAATAAACATACAAAAGCCAAAATTTCGAGACATGATGTTTAATTTTTCCGTGAGGTAAGCCAGGGTCTAATGCCCCTCAAGTCAAACAATATATCGGTGCGGGCGCGGCCGCTGCAAGCGACCAACAATGCGCAGCGGTCGACACACAAAGCCCCGCCAAGATAATGGATATTGCTTTTCTTGCGAGTTTCAAAGCAGCCTACTTCGGAACCTCTCATAATCCGCTTACAGCTCCTCGCAAGTACGTTATTGTGCTTTAGTGGAAACATTTCCGTGGGAGCACTGAGAATTCGTGCTTACAGTTACTCGCTACGACGTGATACGGCTTTACCAATTAAATATAAATCGCTTATTTACCTCACGTTTTTCTTGAATTTTTGGGACTAAGCTTAGTAGTATGTTTATTTTATATTTTTTTTAAATGTATTATTATTAATCGTTTATTTCAGGCATTAGCACCCATAAAATTTTAATTGAAAACTTATCCTAAAATAAAACAAAAAATAAACTGGACAAACGAATACAAAAATAACAATAAAACAACCCACCATTTCATAGATTTTTTTAATAGAAATATTAAAAAAATTACTTGATACTGTAACACATTGCTGATAAAAATGTAATCCTATAAATCAATTTGCTGACTTGTTTCTTGATGTCGTCTTTGTATTTATTAATAATCCGACACTGGTCTCTTTGTTTATTTGGTATGTATAGTCGACCTCGTAACTGCTTTATTATTGTATTATTAGTTTTGCTTTACTATGATAACATCATCATCTGGAGCCTAGACTTTTCCCAATTGTGTTGGGGTCGGCTTCCAGTCTAACCTGAATACAAGTGTTTTACATGGAGTGACTGCCTATCTGACCCCCAGAACCCAATTACTGTACTCAGTAATTCGGTTCTGGGGGTACTCCCCTTGGTAAGTCTGGTCGTCAGACTATCGGGCTTCTGACGACTCGTAACGACTGTCAAAGATCCTCGAGTGACAGCCGGGACCAACGGCTTAACGTTCTTTTTGAGGCACGGAGGAGTCTTAGTATGTAAAGATGGTCACCCATCCACGTACCATCCGCGGCAGGCAAGTTACGCCACAAGCCCCTCACTTTTGTCAGCAATTCCTACTGAAATGAAACTTTACTAATGTTGAAAATATCACAGATTTTTTTTAATATACACTAGCTTTTGTCAGCGGCTTCACCCGCATGGAGGTCGAAAATTATCCCACGGAAACGTACTATCGGGATAGAAAGTATCCTATATGTTATTGCAGTTTACAAGTTTTTACGTAGTACCGAGATTAAAAGTACCTTATGTGTTAATCCTGCTTCTATACTATCCGTGTGCCAAATTTTATGTAAATACGTTCAGCCGTTTTTGCGTAATTGAGTAACAAACATCCAAACATGTGAATATCTAAACGTCTAAATATCGAAACATCTAAACATAGAAACTTTCACATTTATATTATTAGTAGGACTTTCTTTTTCTGACGTACTTAAATATGACATTCAAACTTAGGGTGATAAAGTAATTACGAGGTCGAATAAACCTACTTCCTCCCATTGCCTCCTCGAAGATTTGTTTCCTGTGTTTCTACGAATTCGTTATTCGTAGGTTCATTGAATCATTCAATAATTTCCTAGTTAATATTATGTGAACCCTAATCCATAGCAATTAGGTTCGTTATTTAATTACCTTAATTAATAGAGACTGTCTGCTCGGAAAACGCAAGATAACCTATCAATACTGCGAATCGGGATCGTCGTGTACGGATTCATTTCAATGAACAAATAACCGAAAACAATCATAAACGTTACGCGTTTTCCTAGAATAGCTGGAACTGGTCTTCTATTTCAAGAAAATCGGATTTATATTTAGTAATTTAAAACTGTGTGGTTTTTCAGTAGAGATTTATCTGTGGAAGTAAATGTGCAACTTTTTAATCATTTAAAATGTTAAACGCATATTTTCTCATATCTTCCATAATTTTACGCTATTTTGTGCGTTATTAGTTAATAAGTGAGCGGAGGTGTGTTATACAGGGTAATAGGAAATGCGATAAAGGAGCAAAGGTGACGTTAACCTGTTTAAGTTGCTTTAACCAAACGCGTTATAATTATGATTATAGACACCATTCAACAAAACAGCAGCAGCAAATGTTTAAGGAGTTTTATCTAACCTGCAGATTAAATTAATTCAAACTCAAACTCAAACTCAAAGCATTTATTTCAATTAAACCATTTACAGGCACTTTTGAATTTTCAAAAAGTCGAGCAGTTGGAAAGTTGAAGCTAGTTGCCCATTCGAAAACGTAGATCTCTATGGAGAAGAACGGGCAAGAAACTCCACGGACACTCTATTACAATCAAGTTGAATATTACAAAATCTTGGGAACATTATTCTTGTTGCTTCTGTATGTGAGAACAATGTAAAAAAAATTATAAACAATTCTAAATACAAGATAAAAAATAAGCCCTGGAAGTTAGGAAATGACCAGTCTCAACCGACAGCGCCCGTTCAGGAACTTGACGCATGGTTCAGCACCATCCAGCTCAACCATTTTGTAGGGAACCGAATGATCCAACATACGCGTAACCATCAGTGAGACATTTATGTGAGCATGACATATTCTCAACTGCCATGCTTTTTCAAGTCAACGTATATCATAACAACACAATAAACGGATGCATGGTACTCACATTTACAAAATGCTTCTAAATTTTACAAAACTATAGTTTGCAATCTATTTGAGATATTATTAAAATAAGATTTCCTAAAAGAAAGAAAAAACATTTAATATATATTGAAGTATTCAATAACTAACACTTGGTTCAGCAAAAATAAAAGATTCGTAATGTCATAAAAAATATAATATTATGAACAAAAATGTTCGTACTGTCAGAATAAATAAAAAAGGGAAGCTTTTCTTTCAAATATTAAAATTTTAACTAGTATGCCCAGGTGGCTGTGGAGCAGGACCAGCATTAAGCCAAGCATTTTTATCTACGATATAATCATCTAACTTATGCTTGTCTACATAGTGTGCGTTTAATGCATGATTTAAATTTCATTTCATACCGCTCGTACCGTTGTTTTTCAATTCCTTTTCCATTAAAAAAAGGCTTTAAAAATGGTGTACTTTAAACGCAATATAGAACACAGAAGTGCGTTCCTTTGTTTCCCGTAATCATTAAGCTTTTTCCTCATAAGAGTGTAGTGTGTTTGGCAGGTGTCGCGGAGGCCACACAGTAACTAGCGAGTCGACTCAATTACCCGCAGTGGGCGCCATAAATTTTGTGTCCGCACGCCGACATGGCAATTACTGTCGCCGCTCATCCGCAAAACGATGTTAATAGCCCTCTGATTCGTACATTTATCTCGGCTACACTGTATATTTTTATTATTTCTAGTGAATCGTGAATTCTGAACGTAACGGTTCCTGACTGCTTAACATCACAATTTCCTCTTATCGTTATGGTCGTGGGGTTGCTAGCCCGACTGCCATTTTCGTAACGCATAATGACGCTAGAAAATGTTCGTCGGGTAACCGCGCATAATCACTCTCCGAGTACTTTACCCGTCGATCTTCCTGATATTAGTCCATAGATAAGGATGGATGTGACGTGAAATGTGTCCCTATTAAAGTTACGAGGCAGATACGGCCACCGCTACTTCGTTTTAATGTAGATATTATGGCCTTAACATTCTACTTCAAAGTGCTAGTTGTACCATTTATATCTGTTACAAAAGGTACTCTTTTTACGTTTAGACTAGTTACCTCCAGCAATTACGTTTCTTCGTGATATATGGCGCCATTTACTTGCCACCCGGTAATGGACATAACTTCTGCGAACTTGTATACTTACTTACTGTGTCAATAAGGCTATTAACAAGCTTATGACTGAGAAACTTTGGTACTGTTGTATATAAAAGGTTTGAACTTTGCTTCTGGTGTGTAATCATTCAAATTTGGTAGAGGTTGAAAAAACAGCGGTTCCTTACAATATCAGTGGCGGAATAGGGAATGTTTCGCAGTCGGCGAGGGTAATGCTCATTCGTTTCATCTCGAGGGACGTGATACAAGAGGCAGCGAGCCGTGTGCGACCCATCATTGCTAGCAATATGCCTTTATTTATCCAACAATGTTGCGATATTTCCTGACCCGATGCTCTGATAACTTTCGATACAGTTTTCTTCGCCTATTTTGTGGGGAGCTGATGAGGAGTTGTTACATAGTGGCGATTTCATTCCACGAAACGTGTTACGGAAATAAAAGGCTGTTTTATTCGTAATGTAATGACACTCGGCGTTAGATTTCCCACGAGGGTTCTCAAAAAGGTGTTTCTGAACGTCTTACTCGGTTTGCGTCCTCGTGAAAAGTACCTGTTTGATAATTTATTATTGACTCATTCTTATTCTTTGAGTCTATAGACAGTCGTAAAAAGTTAATGCAAAGTAAATAGCCGCTTAAATATCAACGTTACTTTATTGTATCATAACATTTTCCAGAGACATCGACGAAGTTCGAACTTCCATTTTGTGAGCGTAATCCTCTGAAGCTATAAATTTATATACGGAACCGTTTCTTACGAACTTGTGGGGTTAGAAAATAGAGAGTTAAGTAGCGCGCTCGTAGGCAAAGTTTAACTCCAACATCTGGACTATCTCGCGTCTTATCGACTCTTTCCCTCATCTCGCCCGGGACACCTTACTTACCGAGGCAATTTCCTTTAGACCTTTTATTTTTACTTTTAAATTAATAGTCTTCTCGTGGAAACTTTCGGAATTTTAGTATTCAAATAGGTATCTAGAAGTAGATTATAAAGGACAAATTATGATTTATCAACATACTAATTAATGGCTGACATCCTGTTCAAACATATCAAATCAAATCAAAATCCAAAGTCATTTATTCAAATTAGGCTGAGAATCAGCACTTTTTGAATGTCAAAATTACATAAGACAGTCCCCCAAAACGCCCGCCCTTCACCACTTCCTAGTGCTTTAGCTGTGAAGAAGAAGTGACGCAACAAACTCCCCAGCAGCACAGCTGTCTGTTTAGTTAGATAGACTTGATTCTATACATAGGTAGGCAGAGTAATCAACATTACGAGACACAGAACTTAAAAAATTGTCATATGTCAGCTAGCCATGCCAATATACCTACAACTAAAATGAAAACTTAACTCAAGCACAAAAAAATAAAATAAACAAAGCATATACCAAAATAAAAGCTTCCTGGTATAAATGGCGCGACAGCTTAGATATGGAATGCTGGATTATGTTTACAAATGATAACCTAGGACCATCGACGTAAAATAAATAAACAGGTAGGTAATTATTAGCAACAATAACAAAATCATGGTCAGCAAGACGACCAGTCACCACAAGCAGCACCCGTTCACGAGCATAACACAAAGATCAGCCATTACCCCCCTCGCCATATTTGAGGGAAAGAGGTAACCCGATCCCCAACGCTACCGCAAGCAGTGACATCTACGGGAGCATGACGAACTTGCTGCCGGTTACTCAGGCAAGAATAGAATTATCAATTGTCGAGGTCGCTAGCTAACCATAATGCCATACGACTCATCATAAAAAATATTGTTTTGGGTAGAACATGTCAATAACTAATGAAAAAACAGATTATAATTTAAAAAAATCACTTAGTCAATAAAAATATATATATCAATAATTATATGAACCCATATAACCTGTCTCTAGGTACGATACTGGAGAAAGAACATAAACATTGTCTTGAGTTAATCACAGCGACCAACTATTCTTGTTATTTAAATAGTCGTTGATGGAATAGTAAGCCTTTAAACACAGGTTGGATTTTATTTGAGCTTTAAACGCATCAAAAGGCAAATCTAGCAAAGCAGAGGGAAGCTTGTTATAAAAGTTTATACCGAGCCCAACAAATGAATTATGAACCTTATGAAGCCGGTGAAATGGAGCACGTAGTTTGTCCGTATTTCTAGTGTTTACGATGTGAATATCACTGTTTTTAGTGTACAAGTGTATATTTTGTCTAATATATAAGATATTGGCAAAAATGAATTGTGATGCCACCGTGAGAATACCAATTTCTTTAAAAAAGTCCCTCAACGAAACTCTGGCACCTAGCTGGTAAATTGCTCGAACAGCACGTTTTTGAAGCACAAATATGTTTTGAATATCAGCAGCTTTGCCCCACAGCAAAATACCGTAGGATATAACGCTGTGACAATAACTAAAGTAGACTAACCGAGCTGCATAGTAGTACTAGACTCAATAAAAATCGCTGGGTACTTAAATTAAATCTTATTTTAATTGCTTATTATTCTTTAGTTTTAAGCCTTGACCAACACAAGTTTTGAGTTCCTATTTTGTTTAATGCAATTTAAGTTTTATAACGCTTTAAGTTTTATTCATCATCTTTGAGATCATTTCAAATTTTAATTTTAATTTTTAATAAGTGTTTGCAATTAATTAACTATTTGTTTGGTATTAACCGGCTGGACGACGGAAGGGTACGAAGTAGACGTAGGAGGTGGGGCGGCCACAGAGACGAGCGGCGCCGACGCACCGATCGGGACAATCCGAAAGGACGACCGATCGATACACACGAGCACTGTACGCGTCGCGACCTACCTATTTGTCATATTTAATACTGTTATTATTATACTTGTGTTCATCTACAGTCCTAGTATTATTTCCAGAGTTTCCTTACACACGTAGATAGGGTCCCGGAAGAATCACTATTCCCATATCAGCAACAGTAAAAAACCGAATTATGTATCACAACTCAGGCACCTACCGCATAGTTTATGTAAAATGAATGTCACTAGCAGTTACAGACAGAATTATTATGTTAAACTAATTATTATTAATAGTAAATATTGTAACAATCCTGCTATAATATTACAAATATGAAAGTTAGCATGTTTAGATGTTTGTTACTCAATCACGCAAAAACGGCTGAACTGATTAACACATATATATGATATTTTAATCCCGGTAGGTACTACGTATCTGTGGGATAATTTCTTCAACCTCCACGCGGGCGCAGCCGCTGGGAAAAGCCAGTGTTTTTAGCAACTACCCGTTTTTGTCGTTGTTTTTTTTTAGGCTGGGAAGTCATCAACTACCCATTGGTACCTGTTTATAAGCGCTCGTTGTTCCATTTTAAACTGAAAATTAAAGTCTTACATTAAGATTTTAATTATCATTATTTGCATTATTACTGAACTTAAAATGCACGGCTCTTCTACGTACACTCTCATACATTTCGAGATGGATTACGCTGTTTATTTGGCAGTGAGTTCATAAATTCCCTGAATGCATTTCATCTCTCCGGCACTGAATAGAAGCTCCATGTCAGACGTCAGTGCTCCAATTATGTTGATGTGATGAATGAATTTGACCTCTGAAAGCTATGTGTGTCGATTCCAGTCGAAACACGTATGGTTTCTGCCGTTATACATCTAGATATACGCCACCGTACGCACCTACACTATTAGAAGGTTTAAAGATGGGAAATAAAGGGGTATTTTCAACCGATTTAATGTTAACATTGATGTTTTCCACCCATTCCCACATTATTCTCGCAACTGCTAACTTACCAATAGATGTTATTGTATACTAACCGCACAATTCCTCGAAATCTCAAAATAACTCGCGTGTACCCACATTTTAACAAGGTAATATAGTTAACTATAAGTTAATTTTCAAACCATAAACTAGCTCATTAACAGACTACATAATAAACCTTGGTTTGGTTATCGGGATATAGAAAACAGTATCACATAAATTTTTTGCTAACTCAAAAAACGCGAGGAGGAACAAGAAAAATGTTGTTTTAAATAATAGCGATATACAATGCGATACAACGGTTGTCAGTAAGAGTTCGTATTCAAGACGTACGAAACTAGCTTTGAACAACTCCTTTATAACAGATGCACCTCTCAATACGCCAACTGCGTATCCAACAATAGGTAGCTAGACTAAGCTTCAATGGTGCAATACCATTGAACCTAAGTCTAGAACTGAGTTCCCGTGCTTTGGAAACCGATATCCTTTGAAGTAATGAAGACAAACCGGCAACATCTGAATGTACAGTCGAACAATCATTTGGTATACGGGTAAAATATTCATCTTTCCAATTGAATAAATTAGTTGCTTTAAAATAACTAAATCTAAAATTAAAAATATAAAAAAGCACCAGCAAAAAAGATTTCCACCACATTGATTAAAAAAGAAAACATATATAAATTCACGCCTTTTTCTCGTGAGGGTAAGCAGAACCTACACAACACCTGCTACGATCCTTAAGGTCACTTTATGTCCTTCTAGGACAGCCCTTCCCGGCGTTTTCATTCACATCTGCCTACCATATGTTAGTCATCTTTAGCTATAGTTAGACACCGTCATCATTGTTTAAAAGTAGTTGCAGTTTAGCTGCTTGTATACCAAACTCTTTGTTTGACTCTACCTATTTAGATTTGCGTCGAGGCGTGCGATCAGACTTAAGTGGCCGTGACGAGGTAACATACTCGCTTTGTGCTCTATTCGAACATCACCATCATTTAGACGTATAGTTGTGGCTATAAATTAAGCATAATAGTCATATTATAGTCCATAAGCAGGGACATATGCCCTCTAGAGTGTGAAGTATCATAATAATTTGCAAAGAAAGAGGTGACAAGATGATCTGGACGCGTACCGCGTTGCTGGTTTGAGGTGGCTCAGGAAAAGAGTTCCTGGTGGGACGTAGGAGAGGTCTTTGTCCACCATCACTGTTGGGCAAAGGCCTCTTCCAAGTCTTTTGACAGTATACACGAAACAAAATTATAATTATAGCGCAAAAAATAATATTAGTAACGTAATTACATTACACAGGTTCATCAAATATCTGTAGCTAATATTAAATATTTTATATACCTTTCACAAATATTCATTTGTGAAGAGTTGCAAAAAGCTGTAAGTAGCTTTTGGACTAATTGGGTCGTCATCAAATGCATGAGAGCCAGCAATCAAACTTACAAAGACGAACATAAAATACTGTCTCCTACGCCCCAAGCTGGGATGACACAAACCAGACGAAAAGCATTAAACATTTTAATTTAATGCTCCAATGTACTTGGCATGACTCTCACAATGCCTTCAAATTTGTACAAAGTCCAGATTTGTCTTGTTTTCAAGATAAATACTTGCGCAGAAGCGCGCAGACTAATATCGAGATATTCGTGGATAACTTTTCCATCGTTAAGTTATCCTGACTTCTTGCAACTCGTATGCATTGTGGAAGCACGGTTTAAATGGAATTTTTAAAAGATATTTCGTTAAATTCAAACGTCAACTTTTGACTGACGAATTACTGAAACTTAGGCAAACATTGGTATGTTGTACGTTGGCCAACTTTTCCTAAGAATGTTGGTATTCGGAAACAGTAGAATCGGATGAGTTTCAGATTACATATAGGAGTAGATAACGAGTACGTCAGGCAAGAATGTGTAAACGAGCGTGTTGAGTAATGGCTCTGATGCCTGAACCATTCGCAGTTGATTAAGCGAGCCTTTGAAGTTTCACGGTGACACGATGATTAATAACTGTTTATGACAACCATCTCAAACGTGGGTTTTCATACGATACAAACGCAACACAAACATAAATTTGAGGAAAACATTACTGCTGCTGACGTTTTTCCCGCTTCGTATAATCCTGAAAAGCCGTCGACAACAGTAAATAATATTAAGCGTTATAAATATTTTCATTACCTGTTAATGCTATTAATATTCAAATTCCATGAAATGAACAACAGATTATTATACCTAGATATCCATTTTACGAAGATAAACTGAATTAGAAATGTTTAAATGGTAAGAATTAATGGCATTGATGTTTTTATCTTAAATCTCATACATAACCGTTTCAATTTGAGTCTCGTAGCGTTCGTAGCACTTTCGTAGCACTTGCGTAGCTCTTTTGTAGGCAGACTCGCTACGATAATTATTATTCATTTGGTTTTGGCACAGTTTACATTCGTGAGTGTTGAGTTTACATGTATTACTGTCTAAGTACACAACGTTTTAATTAGGACAGATATTCACGGATAGAGCCTTCTGTGACTTCATTAGTCTAGAATCGTAAATATGTAAACATTTACACTGATTTACATTCTGAGGAATTATTCGGTGGCATACTAACAAATACATAAGTAATTTTCTAGTACTGTGCTAATTCTAGTTTGCTAAATATTAAATTTACTTTATAAAATAACAAATTTTATGCTTTTTGTGTGCCAGCAGTGAGAACATTATAGACTGACTAGCTTTAGCCAGCGGCCTCGCCCGCGTGGAGGTCGAAAATTTTATTATCCCATGGGAACGTATTACCGGGATAAAAAGCAATAAAAATAATAAAAATATCATACCTATGTATTAATCCAGGTTATAATCTATCATTGTGCCGAATTTAATCTAAATCTGTTCAGCCGTTTTTACGTGATTGAGTAACAAACATCCAAATATCTTCACAAACTTTCATATTTATGATATTAGTAGGATAGGATCGTAGGATTCTGCTATGATTTCCTTTTCAAGGATTTTACAATCTGGCAAAAAACTATGCCATTAGGAATTTGGGATGTATATTTTGGTACACCAATATGTTTAATAGTAAATATGTATTGTTTTCTTTGGCGCTTGACGTTACACTCGTCTGTAATGTTCACATACTAGATTTAGCCAGCGGCTTCGCCCGCGTGGAGGTCGAAAACTATCCCACGCGAACGTAGTACCGGGATAAAAGTATCCTATGTCTTATTCCAGGTTACGAACTAGCTGTATACCAAATTTCATTCAAATCCGTTCAGCCGTTTTTGCGTGAAAGAGTAACAAACATCCATACATACATCCATACATCCATACTCACAAACTTTCACATTTATAGTATTAAGTAGGAAGCAGGATATTTCACATTTATAGTATTAAGTAGGAAGCAGGATATTTCGTACGGGACACCGATTATTGGAGTTGGAATTGAATTTATTGTGCCTGGGATGGAGTTTTGAAACTGCAAGAGTAGGTTGCTATCAAAAATGGTAATTAGGGAGATACTATTCGATTTTCCAGTCTCACCAAGGGGTATCATGTTTCCCAGTAAATGGGTTGTGGTGGTCAGATAAGCTGAGGCTATAGCTTCTGTGTAAAATACTAGTACTCTCCCGATCCGGTTAGAATGGAAGCCAACCCCAAGAATGACGCAGATGATGATGACTGCTCGATTTTACGGTCAATTTCATACCGAAAACATTTCATTGCTAATAGTTGTTTTTCATTCAATAATTATCAGAATGAGAGTCACACGTTGCGCCCGGGAATTTTAAGTTACAGCACGTCAAGTGTCTTATAAACTGAGGGCAAATTATTACTGCTATGATTTTTTACTCTGTATAAAATAACTTGTTCAAATTAACGCGATTTTGCATTAGAGAGTTGCTCAAATAAAAACAACGATATGCATGGATTTGTCAAAACCAAAGATGGTTTAAAATCTAGTTACTTGTAGAGAAATATAAATGTAGAATGGTACTGTGTGTTGTAACGCGTGAACAGACAAACAAATAAATATTGCGCGTTTGACGAGGAACCGGTACGTCCTAGAATAAAAAAAATCGAATACGTGACATTTACCAACCCACACTGGGCCGGCGTGGTGGATTACGGCCCACTCCCTCTCACCGAGAGGAGGCCTATGTCCCAGCAGCGGGAAAATTATGGGCTTATTATGCTATGCGCGTTTCAAAGGTAATGTGATACAAACATATATCGATTTATACCGATTTTAGCAAATTTTCCCACTTTTGTATAAGTCATATAAGTTGGGTTTTAGGTTTATATTAAGTTTTATTTTTGTCTTTATTTATACAACATTGATTATGTCTACGTAGATATTCTAATGAAATGATCTTATGAATAATAAATATTATAAGTACTTGCTGATAATATTGCCCCTTATCTTGGAAATTGACTTTATAAGAATATTCCAGCATGATGATGTAATAAAATATTGGAACAAATTCGGTCTTCTATTTGATTTATAGACACCTTTGAAAAACAGATGGTGCATACTTCAATCTGAAAGGCAATATATTCAAGAGGACCGTCCGGTGTGGGTATTACAAATGCAGTTTATTTGATAGAGTTAGAATATAAAGGCATAAAGTAAAATGTATATTTTCTTACTTGCGAAATGATATACTTATAGATTAATCTATAAATGGTTGCAAAGACTTCGACAAGCAAACTATACATGGTTGAAGAGACTTCGACAAGCAAACTGAAACTATGAATTCAGCACTTGATTCTAGCGTAGAAAAATTTTGCTGTTTCATAGAAAAGTCCAAAACCTACGCGATCAAAATGTATGGAACAACTGTGTTGTTGATGAACTTTCCACGCCTGGGGTTCAGAATCGTGTACTGAATCCATTCACACTAAGAATTTCTCCTGTATTGTGGGTGCGTTTACAAACATTTAAACTCACATCCACAAACAACCAGACCCGGAATAACTACTTGCAGGTCATACAAATATTTTTCCCGTGCGGGAATCGAACCCGCGACACGCAGCGCAACAGTCTATCGCTGAATCACTGCGCCGTCTGTATAGAGACTAGATATTTGAGCACTTATACACGATAGTTTAGAACTAAAACCATTCAATCATCTGCACCAGAAAACATTTTCACGTGTATATTATCATTATTTATCTATGTGTGATATGGAAATAAACACAGAACTACGGATAGGTACAGTCGAGAACAATTAATGTTCTGGGACATGGTTACAAAGAGTAGTATCCACATTTGCTGGGATCCGATGGTGATTCCATTGTTTACTGAACATATATATTTTTTAATTAAAATGGAAGGAAGGAAACGGGATTCTTAAAGAGAAAAATCCCAGCTGTATTTTTAAACAAAATGTTGGATTATTCGTACCGAGAAACAGACAGTTTTACTGCTACATCCCTGCCTTACGCACGTGACAAAATGAGTCATCCTACATATGTCAGGATACATATAAGTATTTTCTTCAATAACAGAACCGCACGAGAGGTTCTGAAAAGGTCTCGTTGGCGACGCGGATCACGTGCGTATTATTGGCAGCCGGAATCAGAGACTACCGTCAACGCGCCGTACGCCGTAAGCCCAACACACCACTAATACGACCGTCACATTACATGCTCTTACTCAAACGTTCCAAAGACACAATTAATGGAAATTGAATTTTAAATAAGCTCGTGAATTAATCCATTTGCAAATGAGTACGTATACGGTATGTACGAGTAATTTTCGTAAGTAGAGGTATAATTTAGAAACTCGTGTGAATTGAAGTAACTCCGTGGGTGGATGACGCACTTTACGTATCCCTGTTTCCTGAGTCTCCTCACAAAGACACACGTACACAAGAGACGTCATTATCGACTCTCGGATCGTGGATTATTGTGTTCTAGTGTGTTTAGGTGCTAGTTTATATGTATGTGTAGCCGTAGGTACAGCTATATAGCCAGTTCAGTACCTATGGGTACGATAAAAGTACGTGGTTATTTTTGTGGAAATACTAATTGATGTTAATAAATATTTTTTATTTCATTTATTCAGGAAAAGTTATATAGAAAAATACACATATCTTCTGCCAAACTGCTGTACGGTTTGTCGGCAGTGTTCTCGTGGATACACTGTGATATTAGGTATACCCCTGCGCAACCCTTCGGAGAAACAAGGCGTAATGTTATGATGTAAGAAATAATTGCTATATTTTTAATATCACCCATGCAACCTGCTACGATAGGGCCTTTCCCCGTATGCAATATGCATCCAGCTCGTAGTGTAAAAGACCTAGGTCTTAGATTGTAATGTGAGCGGCACAAACATTACCTCGGCTCCACCGTAATGTTGCGCCGTTCCATTCAGATAATGTGCCATATAAAGGTATTCTTATTAACAAAATCTACCGAAACCAGGTAGGTAGTTTGCTCGGAATGTTTGCTAGTTCATTTGCAATTTACCCGAGCTCGGTAGCAGTGTAGTTGGAGCATTAACGTGATGGACAGAACCCGCCAAAATAGGGAGCTTATAACTAATACCGTTAAATGAAACCGACTCATTCTCATCTCCTCCAGGAATATTAGGTGTAATGTTTTGATTCTCTGAGATTAAAGCTAATGGATTACTTAGGCAGTTCCATAAATGTTACTTTTAATAGGACAGCTCTGAATAAAATGGAAGCCACCATTGTAGCCACTTTAAAATTTGCCTACTCTATAAAAGTAAAGATAAAAATATGCTTGCATGAGTTTGTTCGCTTAATTATCTTCCCAAATTGCAGACCTTTTCATCGGAAACCACACGATGAATAATATTAAATCTTCGAACCTTATCGGGCTCATTCAGTTGAAAGCGCTGCTGTTGAGTGTGTGATGATGGGTTTAAATTTCAAGCTGACTAGTCATCATCTGCCTAGCTTTGGGCTAGTTAGGGTCGGGTTCCAGTCTAACCGTATGCAGCTGACCAGTATTTTACTTGCGACCGCCCACTGCGACAGCGACTGCCCATCCCAAGCTGACGAGGAGTGTAAGGATAATATTCTAAGTCCATTTAAAGGAACTTATGACGTTTTCGGACCGTTTATAGAATTCATACTCGACTCAGATCGCTATTGGAACGGCCGCAGAAATACCCCCTAAATGATATTCTTTGTCGCAAGTCTGAGTGAAGTTGGTTCCAGGTTCCGCGAATATTTACCTCAGCGCTGCTTGGAATTACATAAACATGTGTGTCGTCCTTATCAAACATAAGTAGCATGAAGCGTGCTGCTTCCATGTTAAAGATTTTGTATAAGTTCTACGGAACGCTTTCTTGGTAAAAAAACACGTAAAATAAACAGACTAATGACTAAAATAACATTGATAACACAAATGACATTGATGAGTGTCGCCCGAGCTATTTATCGTTTGTGTATCTAATTTAAGAGTTGTTGTTGAAATGTCCGGAAAATATATTTTTTCGATGGACAAAAAGTGAATAGCTGTGCTTGCAGGAGCGTATATTCATTCATAAGTAGATTCAGATTGCACCGCCACTCAGGAAAATAGACGTACCTATGTATGAAACTGTACTAATGGACAATTTTTAAAAGTTTTGTCCATCTTTGATGGAGTTGACGGGAATGTATAGTGTAAGAAATGACTTTAAATATGGGTGTAAGAGTCATAAAACGAATTAGTAGGTAAAGCGTGATTTAAAATTGTAGGTAATATAATTTACACGTAAACGTTCAATGATTCGAAAACACAATGACGAACAGAGAATTGAAAATTAATTATCTATCAGAAGTATAATTAACGCATGGTATAATAATTAAATGTCTATAATTAGACCACAAAGCCAGCGTGGGTGTCAATTGATCACTGTCACCATGTGGCGATATACAACAACACATTACCTACTTTGTATTTCATATAGTCAGAATAACACACTTAAATGGAAATAGTGCTGGTATTAAATTTATTATATATTATTAATATATTATTTTATACTATAAATATATAATTCATTTAAAAAATTAGTAAACGTTCTGGTTTCTATCAGTCTCTATCATCAGATCATACGCGGCATTTTGATATTGTATTGTAATCAAAACGACTTATGTACGATGTTTTTCATACACTTGTAGTTCTGAAACAATCTATTGGTGGAAAGTAGGTAGGTAGATACGCGAAAAATTTACCATCAGCCACCAAAATCAAAATCGAAAGTAATTTATTCAAACTAGACTGAGCGTCAGCACTTTTGAACGTCAATATTACATAAGACAGTCCTCCAAAACGCCCGCCAAACTGCTTTAGCTAGGAAAAGAAGAATATCAACCGTCAGATTCGACAGTTACTCGTAGATAAAAAGACTAGTATACAACGGAACAAAATCGTATTAATTATGTCTATTCCATCCGTAATAAAGTCTCTTATTTGCATCAAGCTCTGCGCCGACACAAAAAAAGTGTCCTTTAATTAGTTGGTACAACGCACGCAGCACGGCACCAGCCGCCCAAACATTTTCCGCCAATTTAACATTGACTATAAAACGGCGCAACCTGTTTCTATTAATTAGTTGTTGTAACGTACTACCGCGCTCTTAATTACAAGTAAATTTCATGTTTATTATTACCCCGAGCGTAAGATATTAGTTTAGTGAGCTATAATAGCTATGTATGTGGCTTGTGCGACCTACTCGGATTATAGCGTAACAACTAAACTGTTGGCCGGGGTTCCCGGGGATAACTCACGCAAAGCGATAAGAAACTTGTAGAGAAGAGCATCCATTCTTGTTCTTAGAACAATGCTCCAGATAGTTATCTAACGTATACGCTTTGTTCACTTAATTAACTTCACAAATTGTCGTCCTTTACATCGATAAGGCGACGACGACGGACGGTTTTAAATCTCTAAAACCAATTCTGTGTCAGACGTCGGACTTAAGACGGAAACCGACGGGAACTTTTATGAGGGCCCATGAGGGAAAATTGAACATTGAATGTAATCAAAGGGATATAATCCCTGATAGCGAGAGAGCAGTGTAGAATTTAATTTATGAATAATTGAAAATAGAGGTTAAAGGTATGTAAGGTCGTTATCGGCGTGCCTCCGGGAAATGAACGGCGCTAGCTTTTTTGTACGGAGTTCACGTTCAATTGATAGAATCAATACTTAGGAATTGGCAAGACTTGTCTATAATGTAAAATGTCTAGCTGTTGGGTCAATGTACTAAACTTAAAAACAATTATTACCGGAATGAGGATCACGCATTACTAGTTTTAGCATTAAAGAGAAAGGAATAAGTAAATTACGAGCAGTGCCTTTAACTGAAGCCAGAGTCTGGGAATAAGGAGCATTCTGCTGGTTTAAGGGAATTTCGTAGTATTTTGTTTTAGCCAAAAGACAATAACCTATTTTAACTAAGGACTTATATTTTATTGAGTGAAGCTTCAGTTTTTAATTGTGAACGTACTCGTTAACGCAGGTCGCAGCCAGTGTTTCACTAAACTTGTTCGTAGACTTGACCAAATAATAATTAGCGGCTATATCGTTTTAAAATTTAATTTGGTCTACAAGAATAGCAAGTGAAGAAAATGAAGGATCAAAATTAATTAGTTCTGGAAAACAATTCATTTTGCGTTATGATAAAATATTCGCTGCGCACTTGCGCTAGTCACGGTAATCCATCAGCAAACATATCCCAAAATGAATTAACGAAAACATTGAGCTTGTACGTTGAGCTCGTTTAACGATGTTATTGTTTAAATACATTAACGTTTTAGTCCAATCAGCAGCGTGCGGCTAGAACGAGTGCAGTGCACTATTATGATAAAAGATTAGTCGCGCGATGGGGCGGCGGCAGCGCGCGGCGCGGCGCGGCTCCGCTCGGCCGCACTCTACAAACGTTTGCTCTCATACAACTCCCCACAACTGTTCACTCATTTGCATTTCGCAGTCTGTTAGGTAAGCCTTCGCCACAGAATTTGGTCTGCACTGCTACTTAAGTAGGTATAACACTAACACACAGACACCAAAGTAGGCTGACGCTGCACGGCGGCTTTTCGCGCCTGCCTTATCTTAATATGTGTCAAGTAAGCTACTATTATTAGGATATTTTAGAGGATTTGCTTTATCTTAAGCTACTCGTGAGATAAAGGCACTTTCAGAGTGTCTCATGAAGCGTAAAATTATGGTCGGTAGACTCGCTAGTAGAGAACTGGAGCTCAGTTCCAATGTACCTATTCGGAATACGTTCATAAAAGTGGAGCTGTCTGTGACCGATATTTATGGGCATGCAGGGTGTCTATTTGTATCCTAGCTCAGTCGACTGCGGGTATTTCATATTGGTTTCTAGACTCAAGATACTTTTTAAACCGTATTTAGATCTTTTAGATCTTAGATATTTATTCCCGTTGGGTAAAATTAGGAAATGGTTGGCTTTTGCGGGATTTACAGATCACAAAAAATACAATTTATCAACATTCGCGCCCACGCTGCTCTGCTTGATGGCTAAGTAATTAACTTCAGAAAAATCTTCTAAACTTAGCCAATCAAGATGAAGCGGCTTTTTTATGTTTATGTAAACACGTTTAGCTGTGGGTGTATCTACTGTGGTACATCACTTTTCGGACTTGTCCAGTTTTGCCGCCTTCGTGTCTGATACGCCGTGTGTTCGGATAGTATTCACTTTTACTTGTTTTGTAGTCACTTTGTGATCAACTTTCCATCTCCACTTTAATCTTGTTTGGCTTACTAAACATGGTTATTTATTGAATTAATGCTGTTTTGAGATTTTTTACAGCAGCTCCCTCTTTCATTATATAGAAGGTCAAATAAAAAATGTTTAGTTGCTTGGCGTCACTCACGAACATTGTAAGAGTCAATAAAAATCATTTGGACCCCTGCTATTGCAGTCCCCTACTAATAATACGTCACCCTCTTCCGTTTGGATGTCGTGGGATTGGGGATTATATCGGATTTGGAAGCTACATCCACCCGTTGTATATATGACTTTAGTCGCCAATTCTCCAAGTTTGGTCATCATCAAGACAAAACATAGAGATCTGTTACGTTTTGTGAATAAAACCATTGTCAAAATCACGTACCTAATTCAATGAATGTATTGCCTTAACTCCCGGAAGAGCAAGGCAGAGTTGGATTTTTGTTCATTCCGCCGACGAAGCGAACGATTGAAATGTTGCTAATATATTTACTCCACTATGACGAAGCAAATAGGAGGGTTATGATTTTGACCAGTATGTATGTGGGATTGTATGTATGTACGTACATCTGTTTACTCATTACATCTAAACCCCTTATCATAATTTGACAAATAAGGTATCATTGGAAGCGTCTTGATTGTCCACTGGTTATAAGACATTACATAACATTGAATATGGCGCCCTAGAGGACATGAAGTCATGAGCTAAAAAAAATATTTGTAATGATGGCTTGTTGGGGTCCTAAAACCTGTCTACTGAAAAATCACGCTGTAAAAACTATCAAACAAGAAAATATTCACGTCTGAAACCCGTGGCCGTATGCCACCTACCATAGCATAATCTTTAGGCCAAATAGGCATACAACTTGAATATTTTCTCGTTTCATCGTTTTAAAGCGTGACTTTTCATTAGTCGGGTTTTGGTTTTTAACTTACATTTGATATGATCCGCTTTGTAAATCAGTAGGTACACACACTGTCAGAATACTTCTATTTTAAAAAGCATTCTCGTACAAAATTAGAGCACATAAAAAGAAGTCTCTCCAAGCAGCGGAAAGAAACAATATATTGAGCTCATTAATCAATGTCAGGACCCAACAATGACCGGATACCTTTTAAAGATTGATCTCGTGTCGTGCCCAGAAATATGAAAAACAATAGACGTGATACCAACACCAACACCAACATTATAGTTCTAGCTCTAAACCCACTTTTTATGTGACCTAAATAAAGGTCGTAATGAATTTGTTGTTGAAGCGAAGCAACTACGGAGTAAAGTTTACTTTGTAAAGTAAAATGCAAAATACATAAAACATCCTGAAGCACATACCCATAAAAATCTTTACTCCACCATTTTATGCCCGAATAAAATAAAATAAAAAATACCGAATTTGTAAAAGCGAACGATTTTCTGGCTACACACAATAAAATACAGGCAGCTATAGCCATGCAAACGTTAAAAGCTACGGTCGCTTCCCCATTCCTATTGTTTCGCGCGAGACAGACGAAATTAAGGCACATCGTTTTATATTTTCGTTTTTAATTCACGCAGTTGAAAGCGAAGTTTAAAAAGCAGATAATAACCTTTATAGGGAGTATAACGCCGCGGTCGAAAGCTGTAAAATGTGCTCTTTTATGGCTGTTTTAATTACATTCTTCGCATTCGCTCGCTTCCTTTATTTTGCGCATTTCATTTTCATAACACAATCGGCAATTTAACATGTCTGTTATGTTCGGAAGTTTTAAGAAAACACGATAAATACGTATGGCAAAATCAGCCTATAATGTTCCCACTGCTGAAACACAGGCCTCCTCTCTATGAGAGGGTGTGGGTCACATCATCCATCACGTGAGTCCAGTGCGGGTTGGTGCATGTAGCATGTCTTCGAATTGTTAGTTCAGCAAGATATCCGGTTTCCCACAATGTTTCCCACCGTTAGTGAGCTGAACGAAGTGATGAATTTTAAATCTCTCTTCTTCTTAATCGAAACACTCTTGTCAGAGTGGTCGTGGTTGCGCAAAAGAGGCACACGGAGAGATATTCGGTGGGTAGTTGCCTTCCTCGAGGATTGACTTTTCAGCGATGTGCTTCCATTTCTGCCGGTTGGGGACACTGGACCATGGTGGACTCAGTAGCTTTCTTGATCAGGTCATTTCAGCGAGTTGGTGATCGGCCTCGTCATCTCTTGCCCTCCACCTGGCCCTGAACCCGCAGTCTCTCAATGGAATTTTCACTTCTAGTGAGTGAGAGTTCTTCTACACAATTTTAACTCGTAAGTCAGCGCCGTTACTTACATATTGAATTTCCAATTGAGTTTCAGTGTATTCTCAGAACCGGAGAAATATAAAAAGAAAATCCATTCTATAAAGTTGGCATAATAGCCACGTATAATCCGGATAGTAATTAGTTAATAGATGTTTCTTTGCTGCAGATAAATAAATAACAAAGTTTCTCGTGCTTATCCCGTCTTCAGAAACACAAATATTGACATAATTAATAACAACAGAGCACGTCCGCTCACTACTCGTGTTGAATTATAACTAAAGGAAATACTATGTATCTCTGTATCTCATATTTCTTTAGTTTCCTTTGTACATCTGCGAAAAAGTATGAGTTAGAAACAAAATAATTATGTTAATATGTTATAAATCTAAAAGTGTCTCTGACTGTTTTTCAAAACCTTTTTAACTCTGTTAACCGATTTGGATTCGGACATAAAGTATACTAAAAAAAAGAACGTCTAAAAGGGTCATCATCATCATCATTTCAGCCGATCGATGTCCACAGCTGGAAATAGGCTTCCCCAAAAAAAAAAAATGGGGGGTTTGTCATAATCGCCACGCTTGGCAGGCGGGTTGGCGATCGAAATATGGTGATAAAATGCATAAAGAACGCTGCTGCCCATTCTCTAGTAAGTCCCTTAGTCGCCTTCTACGACACCCACGGGAAGAAATGGGATGACGATATTCTTTACGTCCAGCACCACACGGCACCGTTCGGCACCACACGGAACTAAACTGTAAAAGGGTGAAAAGCCTTAATTCAAAAAAATATGTAACAAAGGAAAAATAAAAACCGTCTCAATTTTATTACGACATTCCTGGAAAATTCAGGAATTTGACGTGAAAATGCCACCATTGGTATTTTGCTTGTTTCATCCGAGTGTGTCATGCTTTCATCACCCTTTTATTATTCTTCAAAGTCAAGATTCCAAAAATGTTTCCTTCATAAAATCCCTGTTACTTCTATGCCTACAAATCTAAAGGTACAGTGTTGATCTGTGTCAGTAACACACAAACTCGTTTTTCTTTTATGCACATAGAAATAAAACAAAAATTTGACGATTTTCGGTCCGTCCCTCACGATATTTCAGACTATCTGTATGCAATTTGCATCGGCAGTATTTTTCCTGCAATATATTGGAAGGTGTGTAGCGCGCTTAAAAAGTGATTGCTCTCCTGGTCTTGTATAACAAAATGTTGTTTTTTAGGTGGCAATATTTTTTTTTCTTTCTATTTTTTTTTCTTTTCTTTCGAAGGCTTAATACATCAATAATTTTTAAATATTAAAATTTATATCATAACCAATGTAATACCCGAAGGATTAGGCAGAGGTGTACGTATAGTACCCCCATATTTCGCCAGTTATGTTCAAGTCCGATGTAATAGGGGGCTAGCCTATTGCCATCAACTGGGCACAGATCCAGACTCCAGGCTTTTATGAAATCACTGATGGAAAAACCCAATAACACTTTGCCCAACCTGGGAATCGAATCCTGAACCACATGTTCAGCTATAGCGCTTGCAACCGGTTCTCTATTGTATTCCCTAACTTTTTATCCATAATCTAAAGTGTCTTATTTTTTTGTCCTAATCATCATTTTTCTGAATGATAACTTGCCCGAACTTAATGTCACATAATATAACATCCCATAAAATTGAAATCCCTAAATACAATATGCCCTAAATTTGTTTGTCATGAATATTACAACCATTATCATACAAAATACTTAAAAAGCGTTTTCAATAAAAGTTATAAGTCCTAAATTCAAATTATTTAATGTTGATTCATCCTGGTAATGTTTTTAAAACAAATCTTTACTACAAAGCTTTTGCTATAAACTTCTATCAGACGTTACGTAGATTGGACAAGCCACGATAGCGGCGGTAAGTCCCTTCTTTGACGAGTGGCTTGAGAGGCGGTACGGCATCCACACCTTCCGCCCGACGCAGGTCCTCACCGGACACGGTTGTTTTGGGAGGTTCCTACTTTGGATAAGGCGGGAGGAAACGCTCGGGTGTTTCCACTACGAAGATCGCCCTGAGGACACGATAGAGTATACGGTGGAGGTCTCCCCGGCTTGGGCGGAGCACCACCGTGTCCTCGTGGAGGCGATCCGCGGCGGCGATCTCTCGCGTGCGGCCTTGGTCCAGGCCATGGTACGGAGCGAGAGTGCATGGGTAGCTGTCACCTCTCTGCGAAGCAGTAATGTTCGCGAAGAGGGAGGTGGCGAACGTGAGAGAGAGGCAGTAAATGCGCCCTCACGGCCCTAGCCTTCGCAGGAGACGCCCTGGGCGTCGGGAATCCCAGGCTGATTCCCGGCCACCGCAGGCGCGGGCTTACGGACGGCGAGTAATATGTAGCTCGCTGTCCGGTAAGGACCAAGCCCGGGTCGACGGCGCGTTGTGTTCCACGCGCGCCTCAAAGAGATGTCAGCACCAACTGATGAGGCCCGCCTGCCAGGGGTGCGGGTTGTTCGAAAGAGATAGCACGGACCCTGGCACACAGGCAACTGAGGGAACACGGGTAGGTTTTAGTCAGTAAAAGTCTGACACGCCCTCCTGTTCCACTCAGAGTGGGAGAAGTTATTTGATGATTTCCCACCCAAAAAAAAAGACGTTACGTAGATACGAGGTAGCTATATGACAGCGGGCAATATTTTTTCTTCTACCGACTTGTTTTGAATGTATTGTCACTCAATAAAACAGTTGATTGTGAACATGTGGTTTTTATTTCCCTGTAAGAAGCATGCAAGCAAGCATGCAGCATGCAAGCAGCATGCATGCGAGCATGCAACATGCAGCAGGCATGGTTTCTGTCACGGCTCCGGCGCTGCGGGGCTCCGGCGGTCCCGCGCGAGCTTATCGTTGCAGATGGTTTAACGCTCACCACCGCAGCTTCGTCTTGCTGGCCGGCTTCGCCGGCCATCCTTAGCCGCAGCAGCGAGTGTTACAACCACCTGCTCCTCATCTCGCGGGCCGCCTCGCCCCTCCGCGCCTACGCGATTTTAAATTACACTCTAGGGGTAGGGTAGACTCTTGTCTACCCTACCCCTAGAACTGTTGACTGCGTGGAGTCGGATTTACAGCGATTCGTTTCTGTCACTAAAACCTAATTTTTTGCAAATGTTTTAGGATTAACAATTGTATTATAAATGAACATTTGGAATAATACACATTATACATTCTATTGCTATCCTTAAGCACTAAAGAAAACAGCTGAATACTACTATAGAATCACTATACATAGTTTTAGCTCAAAATAAAATACTCTAAGAATTGATACCAAATTTTCGGTTTCATAAGTTTCTTAAATTCAAAGCATAACCAACGTGTCACCGCACTACGTAGGTCAATAACTTTCCACGTTACTTGCCAATATTACGATAAATCTCTTCCAAGTGATGTGTTTATTTCAATTTGATGAATTGGTTTCTATTATCAATGTATTAAAAAAAAAAAAAAATATAAAGCTAATAAAACAAAACTTAAATTGCGGTCTAAAATGAGAAGTGGTTTATTAATGCGAGCCTTGATGTTTGTTAAAGGACGGTTCGTTTAGTATAAACTGAATAATTTAATTTGACTTGTAATAGAATTGGTCGGAGCAGACGTCTCCCGGCTCGTTTATCTGCGACTATTTCTCTTAAGCAATCTATTATGATTGTGATCTTGTTTAACAATAATACTTGTTTAAGCGTGCGGCTATTTTCAAAATGTCTAGTCTAATAGATAGTTTGTCTAACACGAATCTAACTTAAACTAAACGTAAACACAAAAGGCGAAGAATCATCAAAGCGTCCTCTAAGAGGGGAAGACGTGGCTCTATAAGCGATAGGAAAAAAGTATCTCGGTTTTTGTGTAACGACTTTCGATTTACTGAATACGAGTGCTCTCGTAAGGGTTGGAGAGGGGAGGTATCACTCCACATCGAGTCAAGTACATTCGTCTGCCAAATAAGGCGTAACTTACTCCACGCCGCGAATTTATAGCGTCTATGAAACGAAAATACGTTCCGTTTTTATTTCTGTAAAATTTCAATTTCACACTGCGCTGCCCTCTGCCTAACTGTGGCAGTAAAGCCGACCGTTAAATTTATTAACAAACATTTACTGAACTGTATCGGTCCCGATTAGTTTTGACAAATATGTGGTGGAAACATGGACTGTTGTGCGTGATATGTTAACTACTTACTACTGTATAAGTACTAGGATGTAAATTTGCCACATTAAGTTTTACCTGTGTGATAATAGTCGTTTTCAAAACTTCGCTGGTTTACTGTACCTACCTTACTACTATTCTGTTTCCTGTTGTCTCATGCCCAGTGGCCAAACTTTAAATAGCTTCAGTACTCTTTATAATTTATTCACAAACTAGCCGGGCCCGTGGTTTCGTCCGTGTGTACGTGCTGCGGTGACAAAAGCTTGGTACCCTATATTACTCCTTATAAAATTAGCTATCTGCCAGTGAAAGTTCCGTCAAAATCAGTCCAGCCGTTTCGGAGATTATCCGGAACAAACAGACAGACACACACTTGTTTTGTTACAAGTAGGTACCGTAATATACCTGCATATGCATTTAGTAAATCGCTGTTATTTTGACATTAAAAACAGGCAATTCAATATTCAGTATTAATTGGTATGTAGTAAAAATGTATATAGATGTATAGACGAGTCAATGACCATGTTTCCAATTTCTCAGAATTTATACTTATAAATTCACCCATTCGTAATGTACAAGTAATGGGAAACTGATACGGCAGCTGTCAACAGGGGTGTTCCTTAATTTATGGAGAACAGTAAGTAAGTAATCTCTTATTTATTGTGTTCGTTAGAAATTGTGAAATAAAGTGAAAATAAATCTTTCCTTGTTATTTCTACTTTTACTTTCGTATGTTAACATTAATCCCGAAACAAATGAACTTTTTTATTTGATTGGTGAAAATATTTTTCTTTGCACGGATTCATCAAATTCACGATGCATTTACAAACTTTCTTGTATCAAAATTACCGCCCTTACCCTATTGAAATGCAATAAACATAAAGCTACGTCTTATAAATTTGCATATTTTATCTTGAATTTCTCAAAGTTCCCTTTAATGCCAATTTAATATAAAATTTATTTCAAGTTCTGTGACGAATAGAAAAAGAGATAACGAGACACCGCCGCCTCTCTCCATGATCACCGCCACGAATTATGTGCTCCGAGCCTTGAATATTAAATGAAGGCGGCAAAAAGTAGCGCAAGTCTGCCTCAACTTGCCTAAAATTACGGTTATCGAGCCAATCGGTTCCTTGACACAGTTCGCGCTAAATGTATCTACTCAACTCCCCTGACACGAGTTTTATTAAAGATATCCCAAAAAGCCATCCACTTTTTCAATAAGCTAAGGAGATGTGATTTATAAATCACTTTTAACAAATTTACGTTCGACGGTGTACCAGGAAATGGGTACCTACAATGTGTTGCTAGTTGTTACAGTAAATAGTACTTCTTTATATGTCGTACATAACGAACATATTCACAATTTAATACCTAATCAAATTTGAAAGCAACCAGCTTATGAATGCAGGTATGTTTACGGAGTAACTGTTCCGGGAATTTGGTACTCAATAACAAATTTATTATTTCCGTTTATATCAATTCGAGATCATACCGTAAGCTACTTTTACTGGGTTCGCAAAATAAATATCTTTTTATTTACCAATTTGTTAGGTAAATAGTCGTCAATCAACTCTTTTGAATCGGACGATTAATTGAGGTTACTTTACGTACCCTATTCAACATTTAAATAATTCTCAGGAAACTGTCTACTGTACCATAATTGAGGATAGGGAAATATAATCTCAGAGTTGCCAAAACCCATCTGAGAAACCCTATTTTTCCAATCTCTGGGGGCTTTCCATTGAATCAGTGTTGATAAGCATCTTGTACCTACTTTATTTAGATACCTACCTGTTACGTTTCAGTTACTCTTTTCTATCTGATTTCGATAAGGGTTGTGTGCGGCATACGGCTGAGTGTTGTACGTACCTTATTATCCTATGTTACAAAAACCTGCAAAGAATATATTTATACAAAAAACAACCGACTTCCGAAAAAAACACTACAAAGTGAAAAATAACTTGAATTTCGGAAGGCGGTGATTTTGTATATGTTTTTAAATTTTTTGTCACCGGTTTCCGAAATTCAAGTTATTTTTCACTTTGTAGTCGGTTGTTTTTTTTGGAAAAAGTTTTGATTTTTTACTTTTTAGTTATAGTACCTACCCCACTAATTCGAAATTTCATCATCCTTGGGGTCAAAACAATGCATATTTATGCGATAGCAGCAATCGCGGTTTATTTACTGTTATTTTTTGAAGAGTTCCATTGTCTGTCTCCAAAACTCATCATCAGATCTATATGAAATTGAAATGGGACAACACAGGAAGCACCAGCTTTCAAATAAAAAAAGAATCATCAAAATCGGTTCACCCAGTCGAAAGTTATGAGGTAACAAACATTTAAAAAAAAACAGTCGAATTGAGAACCTCCTCCTTTTTTTGAAATCGGTTAAAAATTAAACGACGTGTGCATAAAATTTTGAACAGTTAAAAAATATGAGAACGTATCTCTACTACATTTATTTTTTAGCATATATTTAATAGTTGCTCATTCGAATTTCGATTTACATTTTTATTAATGTACACACACTAAAATACATAGAAATACGACATAATTATAATTTGAGTTCAATGGTCCTTCGGTTATTCACTAAGAAATTTCTTCCGGACTTTCAGACCAGCGAAAGGAATAGATAGTGTGTGAGATTTAAAACAAAATGTATAAATATATGTAAAAGTAAGACTACAAGATTGAATATACGTACAGAAAATAACCTAATATACTTATTTTTTATTGTATGTACTCGCCACGTATTAAACATAGCAAAGTAGCAGAGCAACAGCTTAGGTAAATAATTCATTTTTTTGCAACAAGAATAATTTTCAAGGTACGTTTTGTTTGGAAACATTGTAAACTATTTAGAATTTAGGTTGTAGGTACCTTCTCATATACTCGATCTACTTGTGTGAATTTCTTCAAACACTTCAAACCATCTGGGCTATTCACAATCTGGGTCAACCTTCAGAATCACCGGACTGGATTGAAATCCGTACTTCAAATCCGTCCTCAGTCGGATCACACTCGTTAGCCACGAGCTGAGCTACTGAAATCCAGATGAGATTAGCCTTAAGAAATCTTCAGGTCAGGATAAGACTATGGGGGCAGAGAAATCAGAAATATGGGCCTGCCGTGGCACCTTTATATTTTATTTGATTTTCATAAATACAACTTAACATTCAGTCTGTAACTCTAGAAGATAGAGGCGTAAAACCTTACGCCTCTATCTTCTAGAGTTACATCAGTACAGTACAACAGTAACAAACCTGTTATAATCATATGCAATAGGGTGATACCCTATTGCCACCAATCTAATAAGTTCTGATTCCAGAATCTTTCTGAGAAATTCCTAATGAATATTTACTATAATACTTGGCTCACATCAAGCTCTGCAGGTGCGCTATGTGAAAACAAATAATGCATTTCTGACCAAACGATTCTCTCAAAATAAATGACCACAGCATGACGTTCATGGCTTAAAATTCCGTAATAGTATCTAGCATTCTAGAAGCTGAGCTATTGTGGGGAAGTTAAATTCATTTATTTCGTTAGATTAGTTGAGGGCGACATTTCTACTCATTTATAACATTTTGTAAATCGCTTGTAAGCCGGTGACGGTTATGAATTATTCCGCGCGGCACGGCTTCCTATCTCACATGCCATGTCTGAGAATGATCCTAGTTTACCTAGATGACAGATGATAACAGATGGAAAGCAGAACTTATTGAAAAGTAGTTGGAATAGGTATTGGTGCAAGTTAATGATGGAAATCCCTACGCGTGCAGAACTTCGGGATCGTAACTGCAATGATACGATTAAATTCTAAAATGAATTCGAGGAATTAATTGAATTTGGTATTGCGAGTATTGGTATATCATTGTAAAATTATCACCATGAAACAAAACGCTCTACAGGTCCCTTTAATTCAGGGATGGCCTTTGGTGGCACGCAACAAAATAATTTGGGCACGGCAGCTTATGTCACAGTAACAAACAGAAATCTGAGCGTGATAATTTCATCTTTTTAAGCTAGATTCGTTACTTTCAGAAACCGTATCTATTTCACGGGATTCCAGTTCAGTTTGCATTCTCCTAAAAGTCAACATATGAACCTAATACCAGAAATTGTACTAATTTGTTCTTTCATAAAATAAGGTGTTGTGACGTTGATTACTGTATAATAGTACAAGTCTATTTCTGTTTGTAAATAAAGAGTACCTGTTATTGTGAAAGTATTTCGTTTTTTCTAGTATCTGGTCAATATGTCAAGATTGTTTGTTGGCACGTCAATGCCATATTAAATATTTTTTCGGAAAAAATGGCTCGTAGAGGTTAGGTTTGCCATCCCTGAATCATTAAATGATAAATGATTTTGTTTCTGTAAGTAGGTTTGTACAAACACTTTTACACGTCAGTCATATTTCCTAAAACTAGATGAGGTCGGCGTTTCCTATCTGACTACTCTGAGAAGAAAGGCCGAAACAAACTCAGAGGTCATAGTCTCTTTTAAAGTCCAGACATAATCTTGGTCAGATCATGTGAAGACCATGTGGATTGGTGTCTGAAATGGTCTTTTGAGAAAAGAACCACACAGATTGAGTGGACCTGTCCAATCAGTGCACGCATTTATCAGTAATCATGCAGCTCAACTCAGAACTTGAGGAGCTCAACGATTTGACGAACAATACCAAAGAAAGGACATTTGGGTAGGCCGCATAAATTACTCAAATTGCCAGACTATGACTAAATGAAGAAAAAAAAAAGATATTAAAATCAACAAAACAGTCCTCAAACTTCATTTAATTTTATTCATGAAAAAGTCATTCAATGAAATTAAAGGAATTTTAGGGTATTGATGATTGTGTAAAGCCATATTTGTTACAGTTGTGAGTCATATTTCGTTCAACATAAAACTCGACACTAACCTGCAAATTGCAATAAACATAAGAAAATTGGAATTTCGTGGGGTACCCTGGAGCTTTCACCTTAATATCAGGACCCCCTGGTTCTCCTTAAGTTGAATACCTGAACGACACTAAGTTATTAAACAAGGTGCTGGCGCTGGCAACCTGCAGTTCACGAACAACAGCGTGCTGCAGTCGCTATACACCCGATGCCAAGACAAGATATCATCTTGATTGATCCAGATAGAAAATTAAATCCGGGTAAAATTAACCACCAAAGCTTTCTAATATTTGCACGAATAGAGACTTACAAAGAAATTGAATTAATTCACTATACTATACAACCAAATTACTCGTTTAATAAAGTAAATGGACGTTCGCAGACGGTACGTCCGTCGTTCCAAAAAAAAGTATAGCAGTAATTTATTTTTCCTGAAATATAGCTTTGTCTCCGTATCAGAAAGTATGTCTAATAAGTCTGACGTAACCGAACGTAGGTACGTTTTTTTTCCAACTTCAGTGAAGCTGAAAGGAGGGTAATAGGAATATCTGTTATGAATGAAATATGCATATTCCTCGTTGACTATCTGATTTCGGGTATTATTTGTATTGAGGGATTCCCTGAAAAAAGGAATCCTTCTAGCATTTCTATACTATCTTCAGCTAGGTTAATATTGTAAGTTTTTGTTGCAATTAGACATAAGCAAAGCTGCGATGTTAAAGAACAGAATTCACTTCTCAAGATTTAGCTTTGCAGCTTTCAATCCGCCCAGCGAGAGCTCGGACTTGGTAGACCGGATCACATCGTCCATCAAACTGTTGAATAGAAAATAAAATATTAGGATTTACCTAATACTAAAAATAAAAAGCTTCACAAATCACGCCAAAAGTTGACCGAGCGTATGCAGAGTCAGTTTTTAGAAGTCAGGACAAATATTTAACCAAATTCGGCGTTGGCAGCCAACAAAAATATTACGACACTCAAACCAACAACTAAAAAAGTTGGAGTGATTGATCTACATACTTCGAATGTTTTTACATATTTTAGAAGGTTGATGACATTGAATAACTTGATACCTATTAGGTACAGTCACAATAAGGTTTTTGTGACGAGTAGTGTTGGCCCAGTGGTAATGGCCGCGACTTACGATCGTACACCACTGCTCTCAAAACGGTGAAGGAAAACATCGTGAGGAAACCGACATGTCCTAGAACCAAAAGTTCGAAGTAATGTGACATCCATCAACCCGCACTGAGCCCGCGTGGTGCGTTACGGCCCACTCCCTCTCACCGAGAGGAGATTACCAGCAGTGGGAACATTATAGGCTGATTAAGATGACTACACATAGTACCTACACATTGATATAATAATATGCAGCAACAATTAAATGAATTCTTGCCGTTGTTGTTTCCTTCTCTTTGTGGATGACTGTACTCAAATATAGACCACGAGTCAATGTTGTAAATGAACCTATATCGTCCTCGTAGAGACGCGAGTAATCCTTGGTAAACACGGGATCGGGATCCCGTAGTCCGGGATTATTGCAGGACGGGCTAGCCGAGGCCGTCAGATAACGGGAGATGGTTTTAATGCGATATTAGCGAGTTAACTCCCGCGCTGGCCCGCACTAAAGCAATATGTGATAATCATTAGATGGGCGTCCGTCCCCTCGCCATGTTTAAGTGATAGATAATGGACTAATATCGTATACACTAACACTTCTTGTTTGTAAACATAGTTGTGATTACAGTTTGATGGACTTGTTAGTAGATTAGTGGTATTCTATTACGTTGTGAGTGCTTTAGTGTTTGTGCAGTGTGTGCATCACTAGTTCCGGCTTTGCTACTCCTTTTTCCTTATAGGGAGAGGAAAGAGGGGTATTATTATATGTAATTATCATATATCGGTTCGGCAGAGGTGAAAAGTATGTAACATCATTTCAGTAATGTTTTAGTCTCATGTAGGAGGCAAGCCTATTGTCATCTACCGGACACAAATGCAGTCTTTGGGCTGTTAATGAGAAAATTCCTAGTCACGGATAAGGGGTAACAATTGTTAGGGTTAAACGGGACACCAAAGGAGACGCCGTTCTAAGGATTTCAATAATATATTTATTATACTTTTCTATATCTTTTACTAGTATTAGGTCAGACGTGTGATTCCACGCAAAGCTAAAAAAATAGTATAGTCACTACGCTAAAGATTTCACTTAAATGGTAAGGGTGGGCTCGGTTCGTTCGTGGCGTCCATCTTTACATACACCCCTCCGTGCCTCAGAAAGCAAGTTACGTCGTTGGTCCCGGCTGTCATTCGTGGATCTTTGACAGTCGTTACGGGTCGTCAGAAGCCTGAAATTCTGACAACCAGTCTTTTCAAGGGTATCGTGTTGCACATTAACTGGGTTATGAAGGTCAGATAAGCAGTCGCTCCATGTAAAATATAGGTATTTAGATACATATAGTTAGAGTGGAAGCCGACCCCAACATAGTTGGGACAAGGCTAGACAGATGATGGTAAAGGCGGGTTCGGATCGTAAAAAATAATTTTATGAAGTAGATGAGGAAGACAATGGTGTTGAAGTAGGAGCGATTTTTTGCTTTATACAGGGTGTAACAGAAACCCTATTGCTATCCTTAAGCACTAAAGATAACAGCCGGTATAGCAATCACTATACATAGTTTCAGCTCAAAATAAAATACTCTAAGAATTGATACCAAATTTTCGGTTCCATATGTTTCTTATATTCAAATCATAACAAACGTGTCATCGCACTACGTAGTTCAATAATTTTCCACGTTACTTGCTAATATCACGATAAATCTCATCCGAGTAATGTTTTTATTTCAATTTGAAAAGTTCGGTTTCTGGTATCAATGTATTAAAAATTCTCATAACTTCCGAACATGTATAGATAGGATTAAAAAACCCTTTCTATATATCGTTTGATATCATCCAAAGAAGCTGTGCCCTTGGTATGTATATACCCATTCCGTTACACGTTGCATACTCCAACACTGCTATATAATAACGGGTAGATTTTCAATTCTTGGTAGACTTTAATATGTATAATGCGTAGGCGTTGACGATGCCTAGAAAATAATCCCTTAGTTAACATCTTATACACCCGCGTGCAGAAAAGGATTGTCTATTTTTAGGTGGGTTCTGTTCCACCCAACATAATAAATGTATTCGGTGTTGCGTAATGGATACTCATATAAATGTGTAGGTACGTTTTATAATATTTTCGAATTGTCTACTCGTAATATTACTAGAAGTTTTCTTTGCCTAATGGTGGTGGTGAGGTAGCTTTCGTATATTTTTTTATGCTGTGTTCAAGATAACTTTTTAGATTAGAGTCTTGAAAGCTCATCTTACGCGTATCGAAGACTTCGGCAACAATGCTTTTAGAATACCTTACTTCTCAAATAATACATCTTAAATCGTTATTTTTAGTGGGCATATAAATATATACATTGGATAAATTTCTTATACTAAGTTAACCAACAACCTATTAACATTAAAATATAATGACCTAACCTGATTAAAACTATGAACGAATTAAAAAATGCCGTCGAAAAATTCCTCCACATCGATGTCCACTGGTAATGTACCGAAGAGACTGGCGGCATTGCCACGGTGTATGACAATGCCTAGCCGCTAGTCAAGGTAAAAGCCAGCCCTTGAGCCAGACGAAGTGTCAATCAGGCGTTTGGAGATTTCATTGAACAATTATATGATTTATTTTCAAACTAAATTATAAGCCTAGACACGATTTACTTCCTGTTAATACAAAAAATGCGATAAATCTGTCCTCTACCTAAATAATAAATAACAGCGGTCTCATTCGAATTTTTACTACGGAATCTCGATAGCTATTCCGTTTTCTGAGCAAAAGAAATATGTTTATGGGCCTGTTTATGCGATGCCAAGACCTTTGTTTACGTCAATGTTACGGCTATGTCGTGTTGCGCAGCTTCTTACTCCTAGCACAAGTACGGAATATAGTATTGAACAAGGAACAAATACACATATATCTTTTCACATATGTGGTTAGAACAGGCCTCATACAAACAAATAACAGATTTGATGCATCAATTTCCTTCTTTTAGAGATAGCATCTATCGAGTCTCGTCGGTAGGTACAGCTCCCGGAGATTCGATTTAGTTTTTGCCAGAGGGTGCAGCGATGCATCGCAATATCGGCCGATGTCATCAAGCTTAGATAGATTGAGGGCGCTGTTGAGTCTATCAATCAGTTATATCAGTGGTGGAAAACAGTTGGAAATCTCAAGAGAGGAAAGGGCGCCCTTCGCTCGAATAAATCAATAGACGGATCGCTTACCGTGATTGTTCGCATTCGTGTACTGTTACTCATGTCACTTGTTTCATTACTCCATAATGTATTTATTTAGTACATGGAGGACTTACATGCAAGTGCATGCATAATATGCAAGTTTTGTATATAAGATTCTTTGATATACTTTATGTGCTATATTTTTTTATTGTGGTTGGCGATTGCTTTTTTATTGAGGTTATACCTAACTGTAGATTATGTGTTACTCTAACTAACGTTGTTTAATTTATCTATCACCAGAGCCTAAGTACGATGTTTTTCCGCGAGGTTATTTCACTTTACTGATTCGCTAGTTCACAGTCACGGGAAAACATGTCACTTCGATCTGACAGTGAAAAACAACCCTCGCGTCATTTGTCAACGTCAGCCACTCAACGCGGGGCAAAACATAATTTCATGAAGACATCGTTGTTCTTGTTACGCTGGGCTGCGTATGGCTCAGCCACTTTTTACAGTATCCCCCATCATCGAATTACTTGATAAATTCCACCTGAGGAGTGAACCTTTACATCAAAATAATAACAAGCGTCGCACCTTTCGAACAAGGAAGCAAGCTTGTTTTCTTTGTTAATCGAAAATGAATAAAATAATCCGAGAAATGTAGCTTTATACAAATATTTTAATAGGATAAAATATATTTTTACGTTAGTTAAATATGGAATGTTTATTTATAATTTGAAACGCAAATTGTACAACGAGATGAAGAAGTTTTTACTGCAAGTAGGTATTTTATTAAGTAACTGTAAACAACACACAACTCAATAAATAAATAGAAATGTTGTTTCAGATAAAACATTTTTAAGGTCCATAGAAACAATTTTCCAAGCAAAAAATGAACATTACAGGAAAAAGTAGGTACGAATATATATCTGTGTATTTAAAAAGGTACATTATGATGGTAGGGACACATATTGGACGAAAGCCGGTCGAGCTTGTAGCAGACACCGAGCCATAGGGTATATTGTTTATTTGCAACATGATTTTCAATTCCCATTCTATTTGCTTTTCATTTTGCCGTTGTGCTACAAAAATATGGAAATCGAAATCGATCATAGTACCGCGTATCATTATTACTTCTAGATGGAAATACGAGGTAATTGTTTGCAAACGATTAGTCTAATGACAAATGAGACGAGGGTTGTCCGGGACACTCGCCATGTGTGACTTTGGCATGGAGACCGTTGACTATGTTGTGTCAATCTCAGTGCTCGTGCGTCGATTTGCTAACAAAACAATGAAATAGAGACCCGTGAAAATCGGGAGCCTTCGAAATAGTTGGTTTTGGATGTAACACAAAGGAAACTGATAAATAATTCAAGTGCTGCAATGCGGTCCTCAAGGAATTGACAAGGAATGTAGTCGCGTGTATAGTGGCACAGTGGAACCGTGAGGCGTAATAGTGCACTTGAGGCGTATTTGACGACTTAAATCGAGTCTGCATGCCCAGATATTGCGAGCAAGTATAACAAGCTTTGTAGGTATCGAAGGTACAGCATAGTATTGGTGTCTGTGGTGTAGCTTAGGACCCTACGGCTCCAATCTAGTGGACACGTAGAATCGGCCAAGAAGATCTGCCTAGATCCTGGTGGGAAGCAAGCGTATTTCGGTGCACATTATCCTACTATTTTACAATTTAATATATATTAATGTTTGGATGTTTGTTCTTCAATCACACAAAAAAGGCTGAGCGGGTTTGGTTGAAATTTGTTACGTAGATAGTTTATAACCTGGATTAACACATGGGATAAGGTGAAGCCGCTAGCAAAGGTTCATTGTAGATATTTTAATCTATGTTATCAAATTTTGTGGCCTCGCTATGTGATCAGCTCATGATTATGGACTAGATTGAGTACAAAACTAATCAGCTGCAGCCTCGAAACAAGCACGTGATTAGAATCATAAACAGTATTTCATGTTTACCTATCTTTGTATATATTCACCGACAACATCAAAATAGCAATAGGCTCATCCCTAATACATGGGACTAGACATAGGTAGTTCGCGAACGATTGAAGGAAATGATCATATCACAAAATAAACTTCTCATTCAATCAGTAGTCATTGAAATGTGTCTCTACTTCACTTAAATTCAGTCTTTCTTTTCGCTATTTCGATTTTAAATACGCCAGCCTAGACAAAAATGTCTAACTATCAGTAAAAAAAAACAAAACATACTACATATTTCATAAAAATAGTTTTGCTTAAATTCATATTTCTAGATTAACAGTCCTATGCCTATATAAAGTATTCAGAAGAAAAATCGACATACGTATAAAGCTGAACTAGTGAAGTGCATCATTTGTCGTAACTTGTCAATCACTATCGTTATCTTATTATAAGGACTCGTTCTGATTTGCTGAACTAAATGAAGTACTGAAGGAAATGAGTGGACCACTTCGCTAAGCGAAAAGGTATACTGACACATTTTGCGCATCTCTACATGGGACTGGCGAAATTTGGGTGTACTACAGTAACATAATATGACATCACGCCTTGTTTCTCCGCAGAGTTGAGTTGGTCAGAGGTGTATTTTATAGCACACCACATTTCGCCAGTTAAGTCCCATGTAATACGGGGCGAGCCACTTGGTTCCAGAAACAGCAACCCAAAAACACTTTGCTCGACCTGGTAATCGAACCCGGGACCTCATGTACAACAGTAGCGCTTGCGACCACTAGACCAACTAGGCAATCCTACTAATATTATAAATTTTAATGTGAAGGTATGTATTTTAGACGTTTGTTATTCAATTTAACGCAAAAATGGCCGAACTGATTTTGATGAAATTTGGCACACATATAGTTTATAACCTGGATTAACATATAAAATACGTTTTATCACGGTAGCACGTTCCCGTGGGATAATTTCCGACCTCCACGCGGGCGAAGCGGCTGGCAAAAGCTATAATATCATACCAGAATAGTTAGGTACATAGTTGACATTCAGTCATCATTTTCACTGATAAACTTTCATCTTCATTCAAATTAGTCACGGTTTTATTTGAAAACCTCACTTCGCAGTAGCAACGACCGAGTTTTTCAACAAATTTGAGCGGTCGTGGCTTACAAAAAGTAAAGTAATTAACGTTTCAGTGGTTTAAAAGTTCCCTCAAACCATGCGTGAGCTGAATGGAACGCTGGCAAACGGCTATAAAATACTATTATTCAATTAATAATCCTGAACGCAACTCTAATTAATAAGTAAACATGTTCACAGTATGTACGTGTATATAATCGATATGGAATGTGATATTGTTGTATCAGTAGGTGCTAGCAATAAATTAATTAAGAAATTAAATTTGACCGTTCCATTTACATCGCTAACAGATTATACAAATGGGGAGTAGTGTGTCCTGCTATTACTTACTAATGACATCATTGACACCGCAATAAGGTATGTATTAAGAAATTATTAAATACCTACAAGCTTTTACCAGCGGATTTGCCCATGTGGAGGTCGGAATTTATCTAAAGGGAACGTACTACGGGGATAAAAATAATCCTATGTGTTAATCAAGCACCCTAAATGCGTAACACACGATCAATCATAATCTGTTTCATTTTGACAGTTCAACAATATTCATTGCGTTATTTACGTTGCTGAGCAGACACATTTTTCCAACATATGAAGCAATGGATTAGTAATCCGTTTCAAAATGATTCAGATTATGCTTGATCGTGCGTTACGCAGTAAGGGTGCAGATTATAAACCATCAGTGTGCCAAATTTCATCCACTTTCATCAATTTCAATCACTTGTACTTACTCAAGCTTTCATATTTATAATAGTAGTAAGATTTATTAGCGGTCCTTTTATAAGCGTTATTACGTAAGCTAAAACGTTCGCAGCATTCGTGAACACCTCAAACCTGCCGATTAATGAAGGAACCATCCGAAAAATGTCTATCCCAAGTATCCCTATCACGTAACGAAATATCTATAATTTGATGGGAGGAATTTCATTAATACGCACCTAAGTTCCTAATCTTCTCGAGAGTCCGAAAATAACAGGACTATCAGCATGAATTGAATATGGATATAATTCTCATTAATATATTGATTATAATTAACTTACCAAAAAGGCTACATCTTCATTGAATATTTAAGTAAGGGCCGCGGGCCATCAGTATTCTGGTCAGATGCTGTTAGTTTGGTTAGGGCGTTTCAAGAGTCTCAGAGGTGATTCCCTAAACAGGTTATCTAACCGCATTTATATCGTTGGCGCAACACAAATATTAGCATAATTAGTTCGACGTACGCTGCTTAAATATGTGTACGTGCCTCGTCTGATCAATTGTGTACTTAGGACCATCACATTGTGTTCGTCAAAAACGTGTCAAAGGTAAAAGTTTAGATACCAACCGGTAACGTGTCTGTAGTCGATGACGGGCCTAGTCGCCTCATTTTTTTAACAAATCCAAAAAAATGCTTTCACATTAATCTTCCTGTCACAAATGTAGGTCTTATTCGGATTTGAATTCTAGGTACCTGTGCCTGTCTGGCTCTGGAAAAATCATTTTTATTTAACAGACCGGGATCGCGTAAAACGGGACATGTGAAGAAAAAATAAAATAATATTTTGTATATATGTGTCGAATAGTAATTCTTCATGTTAGTATAAAATAATAAAATAGATTCCTTGACCACTTTTTAATGTACTAATAACTTCTAAACTCCTTATCATAATTCGACAAATGAGTTATCATTGGAAGCGTCTTGATGGTCCGCTGGTTACAGAATGGCTATATGACCTTACATTAAAATTTGTATTTGATTATTTAATGTGATTGAGTGTGTATAAATATTTAAGTTAATGACTCTGTGAAGCTTGAAATAAATGATTATATTATTATTATTATTTACGACATAACTGAAGAGGGAGGGGTTGACCACAAAGCAATTTTGCCTATTTTAAATAAGTATGGCTTTACAAAAAAGGTCGATATTTGGCTGCCACACTGAAACTACTGAAAGAAAACACTACAAATATACGATACATTTTCACAATTGACTTGATTTCATAACAATAACTGCATAGACCGACGTCTGCAGGGATTATAAAACGCTTGTTGTCCGGCTCACGGCCGCAAAAACTAAACAAAGATGGCGATAAACAGTATTATCAGCTTCAGTTGGATTAGTACGGACTAATATGGGAAAACCTTATACTGACCCGAGGGATTTGGAGTAGTATACATTGTGATTTCAAACAAACACATTCATTTACTAGCTTTTGCCAGCGGCTTCGCCCGCGTGATCGTCGAGAATTATCCCACGGGAACGTTCTATCGGGATATAAAGTATCCTAAGTGTAGTATTTCAGGTTACAAACTATCTGTGTGCCAAATTTTATCCAAATCCGTTTAGCTGTTTTTACGTGATTGAGTAACAAACATCCGAACATCTAAATATCCAAACATACAAACTTTTACATATATAATATTAGTAGGACAGTAGGATTTACTAAAACTTTCTGCGCAAGTAAAAAAAATACTGAACAAAGGCGTTGGTGTCTGAGGCATTTTCTACCAGTCAATGCAGAAACAAAACATGGCAGGTGCATCATTATGGATAAAAACTATTGCATAGATACATACACAGCAGTGCAGTCCATAAAGACAGAAAGACAATGCCTATCCTACCTAAATCAGATAAATATTTAAAACTAATATTATTTTATCAATAAACAAAAAATCTTAATTCATAAATTAGCTCTACCTATCGAGCGTCGGTCGTATCATTAGTATCATGGAGACAATATCCGTTAATTCGTACAATTTGACGCAACTTCGCATTGCGATGCGCTAGCGCCGCTGAGTGCCTCTGGAGAGACACGAACTATTCGCGTGTTAATGTTTATATGTGTGCTCTCGTGGTCTTGCAGATTTATTACGTGTGCGCTCCTATACATACGTGGCACACAATATAACAAATAACGCACTCAACAGTACAGGGTAGTTACTAGCTTCTTTCCTACACGACTAATTACGAAACGTACCGAAGTTTTCCGACCAAAGTTGGCTATGCGACTATTTCAAAAAGTAGCATTGTTTCATTAAATTGTCGCTACATAAAAAACCATTACTTTTTTTTCGAATTGTTGTGAGCTATGATAGTATGTGTTTAAGATTTTAACTTTGTTAATAGTGTGAAAAATAGATAATATTCACTGTGAAAGTTCGGGTGTTGTGTGTACAAAGAAAATAAAAAATGATGCGTTGTCAGAACTATCTTATGAAGAAAAACAAATAAATGATCGTGAAAAGTAGTTTTACACCGGATATGCAATTAAAAGGTACAAACTGAAGGTAAAGTCAATCGTTAATTCAATACAAAATAATTTGATTCATTTAATTGCCTTACAAGTTGCATGCTGTCTAGGTAGAGCAATAATTTATTCTGGTTTTTTTTTTTGCCTTTTTTAAATTTTTACCTACCCTGTCTAAAAACTCTATGCTGCACACACGTACATATAACCTAGTAGAGGAGAACACAAATCCAGCAAATCAGCCCTGGAATGTTTCGGCGCACTTCTGACGGATATGTTCACATGCCTTCACTTTAAAAGATTGCAGTCCTGATGTTCAGAAGGACCGCGTCCAAAGTAAAACAATAGAGGAATTTAAGTGTTGGGTTTGTTTCCTCAGTTAGGGTATTTACAGATAATGCTAATGTAATGACTGCAGAATTGTCCATCTTGACCTCAAAAGTCCATGCAGTTAGTTGATTCTGCGATAAGGTCTAAACATGAAATCAATCAACTCGCACTATCGCAGTCCACTGCTGGACATGGTCCTCTTCCGAATTGCGCCACTGCACCCGTTCCCTGCATCCTTCAGCGCCTTCCTCATCCAGTCAGCCCAAACTGCCTTTACCAAACTGACATAACAACACGAAATGTTTTCATATTCTGATTATATGCAAAGGAGCAGGAAAAACACATAAAATTGAGCTTGACCTTGCCACATTCGTCGAGCCGCATTAAACATTCAGCAGCTTATCGGGAGTTTTGTTATGAGTTATTCATCTATGCATTACATCCGGTGACACGTCCCCGCGACCCGCAACCCATGCCCGCGCGCACCCTCCGAAAAAGGGTACTCTTATATTAGACAAATATGGTTCAAGGGTAAAACCACTTCATGTAATATTGTTTTGGCTTAAAAAATCGGTCAATCTTTTGTTTTCTCTTCTATTGTTTTTTGTTAAGAGTTTTCTTTCTGACGTATTGAGACTTTTATGGCAGTATTATATAGGTAGGATTTATGGTTACAGCACATTGTATTTAGCAGAACTGAGTTGTTCTTGGTTAACGTTTGATCAACAAGTTGATGCTACAGGTGGACCGTAACGATCATGCTCGATACATTACATAAGAAAATGGAAAATAGGTAGGTGCAAAAACTATCTTAACGAAATTATCGTGCGGAAAAATAGGCTGGCAAAAATAACTACAGTTCTATGTGATTGTCTTTATCGAACTTCATTGTAATAACACAATACACACAACCGAAATAAATAGATGATTGATTGACTGTTACCTCTAAAAGATCCACTTATGACCCAATCTATCATTTTCCGAGATGGTGTCAAAAGCCAAAGAAGAGCTCCAATGGAAGTTTAATTGAAAGAAAGTTATATAGTTAGTTGTTTTCCGCTTATTAATAGAAAGTGGTAGTACTTCCTACGAAAATTATCACTGAATAAAATTGTGATTCAGAAAATCAGTAAGGAAAACATATTGAATAGTTTTTTTTCAATAATTTATTGTTTCTTACAATTTAGTGAAGCTAAAATACAAGTTGTTGGTTGATTACAACTTGAAAATCTTTAAATTTGAATCGCCCAGTGATAGATCAAGTGAACAAAGCTTCCTGTTGTCTGCAGCTGTAACGTTAACACATCCATGCTAGCCACTCGTGCCGTGAGACCGTTCACTTCAATTAGTTTTGTTCAGTTACTCAGAGGAAACGAGGATGGTTCAATGGAAAGGACATTCGTGGAAATCACAAAGCACTTATGTTAAGGATACTTATCCTTACAACCACAATATATATTAGATAAACTTATAGTATAAATAAGAATTTAATAAGTATATTAAATGTAATTGAATAAGTAAATATAATTTAATAAGTAGGAAAGCGAGTACTTGGGAATAAAGGAAGGTATGATATTTCTAGCCGAGATCTTCCATTGACATTTTTTCTTTCGTCGTGTTCCGTTTTTTTCGGATACAAGAATATTGTTTACTATTAAACGATTCCTAAGAACTACGTACATTGTAGGAGTTGAATTATAGCCAATGTTAGGATTATTTGTCAGTGATAAATTGCCTCGTTGCCTCGATGGTCTAGTGGTCGCAAGCGCTACTGCTGAGCGTCCTAGATTCGATTCCCAGGTCAGGTCACGTGTATTTTAGTGGTTTTTCTATATGGAAATAAGTGCACGTTATAGAGTTCTCGTGGGCGGAAACTTTAAAGCATCTCCGCTCATTTCCATACATTTTAGTTACCTGTGTTATCATGGTACCGTGACGTGAACGTGAACATTATATGCTTAGACGTTTCCTAACTATGTTATACTAATTAACTTTTATTCGAAAACATCGATCGGTTTTTTACTAAACTTGACCCTGGTAACTTTTTCTTTTGGTTACCGTACTTCGTAGAAAAAACAAATACGCAGGCAAAACAGCAGGCAGAAGCTAGTATAAATAAAAGAATTGGCTAGACATCTATTATTACCAAACTTAAAAAAGTAATGACAAGATTTTAATAATTCCACAAAATCCTTTGCCGTGAAATGAAGACCGCATTTATAAATTGAAATCGTTTTATTAATGGACATGGACACTTAAATTTCAGTTAGGTACCTACTTTGACATTGGGTTTTAGAAAAGGACAAATAGGCGCTCTTCAGCTATTCATATTTAGTTGATTAAAATTGTTAATAGTAATATCATTGATTAATTTAGCGCTTAATAGGTTTGTTTTAGAATAGTTTAAGTCTGCGGTAAGCGTTATCTAGAATCGTTTTACTGGATTGAAGAATTGACCTAAGTAACGTATAAAAGCAATAGATAGAGCATTAAGGTTGAAGGCTATTTCAAATTGAACCTAGACAACTGTGGAAGGCGGCAAAAAAACGAAAATACAAAATCAGAGACACCGAATCCCGAAATTAATGTTATTTTTCACGTAATCTTTTTTTAATAGTGTTGTTTTTGGAAGTGAGTTGCTTTTTTTTTAAAGTGCTAACTTTAATTACCGATGGCACAGTAAGTAAACATTACGATCACACTTACCAAATTGGCCTATATTACATGCACTTTATTAATCAAATGGCGAATTACTGAAGCGGACGGGCCCATAGTAAGCGATCAATGGCGTATATTGGGCCAACAGTGCATAACGTGGTCATCGATGCGCGGCCATCGCGATAGAGAGCAACATGCTCCGCTAATGAGTCGTTGATGACGATAAAATCTCATTTATTAACGTTGGATGCATCTATTATATTGGGCTATGCACATGGGTTACCGGCTGGTTTTGACTTCCAATTTTGGTTTTACTAGAACTCAGCGAAAATGTATCAGACGCTAGTAAATACATTCGCTTGTTCTCAAAAATGGGGGCCAGTTCACGTTTAGATCTCATTAGAGACACGTCGTACTCAAAACCATAAGCAGTACCATTTTATCATACGTTTTTTACCAATAAGTTACTTAAGTAGTTTAATATTTTTGCCATTTCTTGTACCTAAGTGTCATAGTGATTAAATATAGATATTTCCCTTATAATTCAAGACTGTAACTTTTACTATATATTATCAATACGAGAAAGGCGTATTAGGTCACCTTAGCGCCGAACACTACTTTCTACAGCTAGTCACTTGGACTGACTGTCTTTTTAGTTCTGAAAAAAATATAGATAAACCGATAATATGGGCTTAGCCCTCATTCTTTTTTTTTCTGTAAATAAGTAAGACTAACCGAAAATCGCTTCGACAGTTTTATACACCGTTCACGAATGTTATCCAACGGCCACTAAAAAACCAAATGGAATTCCGAATCGAAATTGAAAGCGTCGATTTTTATACGTCCGCAGTCGATCCTACTCATCAGATGTCACAGAGACAAGCTCCGGAATTCTAAACCCGCATCTAAAGGGCCAGAGTCCAGAGGGACGCGAGTGGAGTTTGGGAAGGCTACAGATAATAATGTTTATATCTCATTAGGGTGAGAGAATGACGATCTACAATGGCATTGTCCACGCCTAAATAAACGTATCTAGAGCGAGTCGGAAGTGTAATTATTGTCAAAGAGAATATGATATACGAATGTAGATACGCCCTAACGAGTATTTACAGGTTGAAAACTTAAATGGATATAACATTCACGTATTGAGCTTTGTATGTTTGATGAGCAGCAGACTATATGCAGCTTATAATATTCTAGGAATATAGAGCATTTACGGTAGGTTTAAGCTAGAGTAAAATATTCATTGGATTTGTTAATATAAATCCAATTAATAATTTACTCTAGGTTTTGCCAGCGTGGAGCTCGAAAATTATCCCATGGGAACGTACTACCAAGATAAAAAGTATCTTTAGTGTTAATCCAGGTTATAAACTATCTGTATACCAAATGTCATCCAAATCTGTTCCGCCGTTTCATTGAGTAACAAATATCCAAACATCCTAAACATACATATCTTCACATTTATAATTAGTAGGATTTGTTAAAACAGTTAGTATTTACGAATGTTATAAGGCCATAATTTTTTTAATACTCAACATTAAAATAGTCTTACAAGTTAACAGTCGGCGTGTGTCTTTTGCCGCTACGTATATCACAAATTGGTATTTTTCGGTGTGAACAAGGGACGGAATCACTCGCGGCGCGCCTTTTCACTGAAGTCTCGGATTCGCTCGAGGAGATACATATTAATGTATTCGGCTTCCGAAGAGGCGAAGCAATGATCAAATCTCGACATCAAGCACTGTTTCAGAATATTTTTGTCGTGAGTTCGGATATCTATTTCGTTCGAAGAAAAAATATATTTGTGGCTTAATGTTAACCACGATTTGTGTAGTAACAGTAAATATAAACTATAGTTTCCTTAGTTGCGGCGCCAGTTTGCGAAACTCTTTGTGGAATCTGGATTTGTTGATCTGTGTTCTGTCCGATCCAATACCTTTTTGTCAAATATTGCTTATCTGAATCGTAAACCACAACGAGCAAAGTTATAAAGCTTAAAACCCAAGCGAGTCGTTCATTGTTCAGAAATTTCGTGGTAAACGTACCATAAATTTTGTGCTCAGGCTAAAGTTAGTGAATAATTTTCCGTGTCTCTGTTTATTATAAGCTGGGTAAGTTGTTTGAGAGTCGTTGCTCGTAATCAACTTCACGAATGTGAAACGCGCTCCGCTGATTGCGAGTATGAATACAATGTCAAGTCGATATCTCATCAAATATTACGTCATAACTTAAATTTCAAACTCGCTCTTAACAAGGATCAAATAAGCATCTGTCTTACAACTCTTCCATGCTAAGAAAGAATAAAGTTGAAGGAAAATATTATATAACAGAGAAAATTAAGCAGAACTCCAAAGAATAAAGTAAATAAATAAGAAACGCATGCAATAAAGACAACTTTGTTCAGCTTAGTAATTGAGACCTCTCTCAAATCCTTTGCCGACAGCTCTGCCTAACTGAGTTGGAAAGCAGCTGGACCAAGTTTTTACTTTTTCAACAAAGTTATTACACTTTAGTGAGTGGCATAATTGTGCGCGGTCAAAGCGAGAGAAAAATTAGATCTATTTCTAAAGCCAACTCATTATATTGTTTTACATTGGATAGGGCATTGGTTTATGTTTGTATGTACAAAATATTGTGAGTTAATAAAACACAACCAATTTAAATGCTTAGCTTCTTGTAAGTTGGTGTTGGTACTACTACTAATACTACTACTTTTAGCCTGTATCATGCCACTGCTGGGCAAAGCACTCTCTCCTTGACTTGCAGCCGTTTCGATCCAGGGCTAAAGGTCATTGAGGCACTGGTCGTTTGTTTTCTTCAGCTCGTCCCGCCATCTTCTACGGGGTCTGCCTCGACGCCTTCTGGCTGTGTCAAGGCTCAAAGTCAAAGTCAAAGATTTTATTTCAAATAGGCACTTAAAAGCTTAAAAGGCACTTTTGAACGTCAAAATTTACATTAAAATAGAATTGATTTTCGCCCCTTCCAAAATGTGGTTTCGTAGGGAGAAGAATGGGCAAGAAACTCCACCGTTTACTCTTTTAAATTTTTTTAAGTACAATATTTAACATAGTACATTCACTATATAATTATGTGTGAAAACGATGCACCCAGAATAACATACCAAAATATCATATTAAAAAGAATGAAATTGAAGCAATACAGATAAATTAATTTTATGATAGATACATGGTGCTCACATATTTACAAACATTGTAAACGTAAGTATACGAATTTCCTAGAATATTAACAAGTAATAAGTCAGTGTGTGAGTTAAAGTAGTCACTTAGTGTAAATCAATGTCATAAATACAATTAATTATACAATTCAATTAGCAACCAGTTTGATTTTGTCTAGACTCCATGTATATTGTCCTATGGAGCAGGACCAGCATGTTCCTAAGCTCCATTATAGGTATACCGTGATGATATTCATTTCAGAGTTTTGCACAGGGTGTAAGGGAGTCCTCTGCAGTCTGATGAGGTGAATTCAGTATGTCATACTAAGATGAGCGGTAAATGAAATGATTTCAGGAACATTATGGGAATCCAATAAACCTGATTTGTTTTATAATCTCATACGCAAAGTATCGTTACCGTGGCAAAATGCACGTAGTGAACGGCAAAGCAGCGAGCCTTTTACCCGCTAGGCAGAAAGTGAACAGCTGATTTTGCGTCGTTCGTTAGAGTATTAAACGTTCATTGCTGGTTTTTTATTCTAGCTGTTTTATTTACATAAATAGAGTGTTGCGTAAAGATAATGTAATTTTACATTCGAATAAAGGTATAGTAACTGAAAAACGATTTTAAAAAATCCTGAGAAAGTTTCCTATGGAATGTGATTCAAAATAAGTAGGTGAATGCAGGCGCGCTCCGAGGGGGGGGGGGGGGCTAGGGGTCATGACCCACCCAAAATCCGTAAAATGTAAAAGGGTGAATGCAGGGCGCATTCAGCTCTGTATGCGGAGGACTGTCTCATACACCCTGTGTAGGTAAATAATTAGGACACTATTATGCAACATAAACATCAAATTAGGTTAAATAAAGTTGCTTCAAAAATAACATAGCTAGATTGGAATCAAGCTTAAAAAAAATCTTCAGTAAAACTCTTCTTAATGGATAAAGATAAAAGCTGCTAAAGATTTTTTTCTTTACTGTTATACCTTATTGAGTTTGATCTTATACAAGTTGACTGGAACAAAGTAATAAGGCCTTCGTTAATAAGTTATCAAGTAAGGAACTTCGTTATATGAGAAACTATGAAAGGGTTTGATGGCTCGTCTTCATTCTATGTAGTGATGCGCGGTTTTATGTTATATCGGGTACCTTACATAGTAGGTACTGTACAACTATCTTAATGTCCCTCGAGAATCATCTCATTATTATAACTTTAGCAGCTTTCCTCCCATTTTTTTAATAAATTACATTCAGTTAAAAGAGTATTAACAATTCTAAATACTTCCAAGTCGATTGAGAGCGTCCGGTCTGCACCAAGTGCAAAGGGCAACTGATCGAAATCCGACGACTGACGAAACACGAAGTTTACCGAGAGACATTAAGAAATTAGTTGTACTGTACTGTAATTGAAAAGACGACTTTATGTTGTACAGGCTGGAGGTAAATAACTTTAATGGCATTCGAACAGTCAAACTAATTTAGAGATAGAATAGAAGAAAAACAGTAGGCTAGAGACTGGGCTGTCAAGCCGAAGAATGAAGTTGAAAATATTAGACGTAGAACAATTTCTAGGAATAATTATCCAGTAAATACGACAAAGGTGTTTAATGTCCGAACCAACGAGAACTTCAGATTCTCACAGTACTACCTATGCCACTGTGGTAGGGTAGTATCATGGTACCTATGTTTTAAATTACTTGCAAAAATTCTAAAAGAAGAAAAGAGTATTTGAGTTTAATCCCAGAAACAGGGGTTTCATAAATAAATAACAGTCGGGCTAGTAAATACTTTTGCACGAAACCATACCTGGGCCGAATACGTTTGCTGGGTGCATTCGAACTCAAACTCAAAGCATTTATTTCAAATAAACCAATTACAGGCACGTTTGAATTGTCAAAGTCGGTGGGTTAGAAAGATGAAGCTAGTTGCCCATTCCAAAGCGTAGGTACCTGGGGAGAAGAAAGGGCAAGAAACTCCATGGACACTCTTTTAAAATCATGGTATTGTTACAAAAAGTTGGTTACATCATTATGCTGAAATGATCAATGTGAGAACGATGTCAAAAGACGTGCACATTAAAGCGTCCGTAAATAAAACAAAATAAAATAACAATTCAGAAATTAAAATAAACCGTGGGAGCTAAGAGATGACCAGTCCCTACTGGTGGCGCCCGTTCACGAACATGACGTATGAGTCAGCACCATTCAGCTCAGCAATTTTGAATGGAACTTAATGATCCAACACACATACCACCACCAGCGAGACATTGACCAGCTGCCAGGGCACATTCAAGTCAATGAAAGACGTACCCTGTAAATGTTAGCTTTATAGTAGGAACATAGTGCTCACACATATGCTATGCAATTATACAATACTACAATACTACAATTCATTGTGGGCTAAGATCACTACAGCATGGGTCCATGAAAACAATTAGCAGCATCGCGGAAGACCCAGGCGTAGATGACGGGATGAATTTGACGCTTATTTTTGGGATTGGTCCATATTGGCTCAGGATCGAGTTGAGTGGGAAAAGGAAAGGGAGGCTTTTGCCTTGCAGTGGGAGAATACGGGCTGATTTTATATATTATTTTATTTTATCTATTATGGGATATAGAATACATAAGGTTAACAAAACTTAAGTAGTAATGTTGCAGTCCACTGCATTAACCGCAGATAAGACATATAATATTTAAAGGTCAGGATTGCCACTAGACAAGCATTGCCAAAATTTACAAATATTTTTAAATTAAAAAATAAATGACCATAAAGCTAGCTATACCCACAAAAATGAAATCAGATCAGAAACAAATTCATTTACATAAAATTATGCTATAAATAAATGATAGCATTATAATTACAATTAAAATAAAACATTTATAATCTTAGATTTTAACTTATTTTTCGAGCATGCAAACATATCAATATTAACGAAATTTGAATTATAGGTTTCCAACATTCTATGAATAGAGCAGCGTAAGCCAGAGTTCGTACGACAAGAATTTAGCGCGAAGAGTGTACAGTGTACGTGCACGAACTGTTCGGGGATAGAATAACACAGCTAGCCCGCTAGATCATCAAAATGATAATTATATAATATATACCTAACTGGAAAACAAACAAAACCTTACACATACATAGGTACAACACAAACATTTTACTTGGCATTAATAAAAATAAAAGCGTAGCCAACAAACGTATTGTGTGACTGGCAGGCTAAATTCTATTATATGATGATTGATAGTCTAGAACTCACAAGCAAGGCCAGCGGGTCCGAGCCACTCTTTCCACAATTTTTTAACGTTTTGCTGAGAGAATAATATTATTCGTATATTTTGCGGTCAAAATAATTAATGTTGGGCCTGACAGTCTTATTTGTGTATTTTATATTTAATGGTTACGACTAAGTAAACAACTATTTCAGTTATAACAGCTGGTAACAAAATTGGATGTTTTCAAGTATTCCTTACTAATCATTATGGACAAAGACATCATCTCTGAATGAGTTCCTAAATAGCTTCATAATCAGCCTATAATATTGCCACTGCTGGGATACAGGCCTTCTCTCTGTGAGATAGTGGGCCGTCAACAACCACGGGCAGTGCGGGTTGGTAGATGTCACATGTTTTCGAATTTTTACTTATAAGTCATGCCGGTTTCCTCACGATCTTTTCCTTCACCGTTTTGAGAGTCGTGGTGATGAAATAATTTACACACGACCTACAACTCATAAGTCGCGGCCGTTACCGCTTGTGCACCACTGCTCAAAATATAATGCAACATAATCAAATCAAATTAAATTTTGCTGGGGAATTTGTTGCGCCACTTCTTCTTCCCAGCTAAAGCAATAGGAAGTGGTGAAGGGCGGGCTTATTGGGGGGACTGTCTTATGTAATTTTGACGTTCAAAAAGTGCTGATTCTCAGCCTAGTTTGAATAAATGACTTTTGATTTTGATTTTAAAATATTTCATATCACATAAACCAGCGTGGGCACTTATAAACGTCAGAAACGAGGTGCACGGTTCCAGTTTGTCGCTTCCTATGGAGAAGAGCCGGCAAGAAACTCCACGGTTATTCTTTTAGCTCATAGCTTATGATAGCTTTAAGAACTATCTACTGTCGAAACTTGACCTGCGGCTTCCTCTTATTCAGAACACTATACTACACTGTTGCAGCTAAAACCTATTTTCCCGGCAAGGCTTACAATAGAAATCTATGAAAAATTCCATACGACTGCTGTTATTTCAAACAACAAAAAAAATGGTCGACCATAGGTGGACTCAAATTTTACGCGTCCGTTGATTCACATGTACGAGAAACGAATGGTTGTTGTAAATGTTTCAACATTTGGACGTGACATGAAAAGTGGGCATACAGGAAATTGATATGTGACATTAATACATTGAAAAATGTAATGTTCGTTCGTGGAAATTAAACAATCTGACTACTGCCGATTGTTACATTTTCACGGAATTGTATTAAATAAATGATCAGATTTATTTATTTCGCGTATCTATTTCGAGTTTTAGAAATAGTCTGGTTTTGTGGTGCGTCCTATCTGAACCATACCAGCGTAACACTGCAAATGTAAAGCATGATTTACCGTAGATACTTCATTGAATGTCCTTTACTTACCCTAAATAGATATGGGTTAGTAAATTGACAAGAACGAATGTAATTGTATAAACTCACACCTCCTTCCAATGGGGGAGGCAGAACGCCACCTGCTACGATCCTTTCATACTCATTTTGTCCACAGTCTTTGTTCTATATTTCTGTATCAATATGTAGCCACATAACATGGGGTATAGGTATCTACATCATTGTAGCTACACATTGTGTATCAATGTATTGTGAAAGGGAATTGCTCAGTTTGTTAGGGTGATCTGACTAAGCGTGGACAAGGTCTTTATTAATAAAATACGTGCATTTAAACAACTACTTATCTAAAGGAAAGCAAATATTATAATAAAGTTTTAGCAAGATGCAAGAATATGCTTCAACTGGCATGTGAAAAATTTAAAACTTGCCGGGTAACATCTTTGTAATAAGCGTATTCTTTTCTTAAATCTGATTATTTACACATCTTAGGGTTGTATTAGGGTGGTTAAAATAAAACTTTTCGTTTTTATTTATTATTTTCACTTTATTTAGAGTCAAACTATTAAAATATTGTATGAGTAAACTATTAAAATATTGGCTAAAACTGGGCAGGCAGTGCAACATTATTTTCGTGCCAGTGCCAGCCCAGCTTATTTCCGTGCTGGTAACACTGCGTCAAACTAATGGCTACTCTTTTTAACTGGTGGATGCAGTTGAAATATTCTTTATTTAGACTTGTTGTATTTGTACCTGGCTACTACGTGATGTGCAAAAATATTCCTTTGAGAATTAGTAATATTGTTTAGTAAAAATAATTATTACCGGGCATCTTGTCCACGCTTAGCCGAAGTTGGTGATTCCCTAAGACAATTAAAAGATTTATGAGACTGCCTAGTTAGTCTAGTGGTCGAAAACGCTACTGCTGAGCATGAATCCTGGGTTCATTTCCCAGGTCTGACAATCTGTCTGAAATTTCTCAGTAGCAGTCCGGACTCTGGATTTGTGCCCGGTTGATGCCTATAGGGTCGCCCCCAGTTATATGGGACTTAAACATAACTGGAAAAATATGGTTGTAGCTACTATAAGAGGGTACACTTCTGCCTAACCCTTCCAGGAAAGGCGTAATGTTATGTAATGTTAAATAAAATAATTTTTTTAAGCTTAGCTTTATACTCATTTTATTGTAACCATAAACACCTTGTCTCTATTAAAACTTCCATCAGAAAAAACATAAAGCCAATAGTTACATTCGTTTATATGACAAACGATGTGCATTATACAGGTCACATTATATCTGTGTGTTGCCAGTCTAAAGCTAGACTGTCATTAATCAATTGTACGGTGGAATGGAGGATGATTGATCATTTAATGAAATCAATTCTAGCCTTCGTCTAGTGTGGGGGTGGCGAACTGAGGAATTCATTACTGATTGGTATTTAGATCATGTTAGTGCTATAGCAAGCTGTTAAATTGTATGTATTTAAAACATTGTAAGTTATATGTCACCGGGTACCGGTAGATGTAGCGTTGGAAGGCTTCAGGACCGCGTTGGAGAGACACAGAACCGGTCAACGTGGCAGTGCTTGGGGAAGGCCCATGTCCAGAAGTGAGCGTCTTCAACGTCGTCTATCAACTTAAATCGTTTTCAGGAAATAAATGACTAATGATTGGTGCGGGTAGAATAAGTTTTTTTTTGGGTGGGAAATTATCAAATAACTTCTCCCGCTCTGGGTGGAGCAGGAGGGCGTGTCAGACTTTTACTGACTAAAACCCACCCATGTTCCCTCAGTTGCCTGTGTGCCAGGGGCCACGGTATCTCTTTCGAACAACCCGCACCCCTGGCCGAGGTAGAATAAGTTACGTTATATTATCTGGTGGCGTATTATATGTTAGCCGGTGGGTGAAAATTGTACACTGCTTAAATAAATATATTATGTTATATTATTATGTAAATAAACAACAATCAGCATATTGTTTCTCTTGAGAATCATCTATGTTATATTAATACATAATAAGTAAGTATATCACGATTATCGTCTGCCAAGTTAAAAACAGATAGGTACATGTTATCGTTGGTGAACTTAAGCATTGTTCAACTTAGACATTGATCCGTATATTGTAAGTTTAGGACTTGTTAGGTACTCGGAAAAGCTATCGGAGACTGTCGGAGGCGGTCGGGGCTGTCGGAGGCTGTCGGAGGCTGTGCACATCGATCGCTACTGTTTCCCTGAACCCTTCTTTGTTAGTGGTGGCCCAGTGATAACGGCCCCGACTTACGAGTTGTCGTGAGTTCGAACCCAGGCAGGCGCTTCACCGCTGCTCTCAACATAGTGGTTGCATACCGGTTTCCTCAAACTTTTTCCCACATTGTGAGGAAACCGGTCGTACAAACAAAAATTCGAAGACATGTGACAACCAAACCGCACTGGGCCCGCATGGTGGATTACAGTAGCCCACTCCCTCTCGAAGAGAAGAAGAAGAAGCCCAGAGGCCAGGGTCACAGCAATGGGATCAAGATTATACGCTGATTATACTAATACTATCATGTAAATAAATACTTGTAGACAAAAACTCCAAACTCACAAATATTCCGATATGTTTGTTACTGTGTAAAAAAAAACAACAAAGGTTTACCGTCTCAACTTTACGATTTGTTTTTGTTTACATAGCACTATTCCACGAGCTGAAACCAGTCTACAGACACGTGTGAGGCATGGCTGAAGCGGGCGCCATATTAATATTCATAAAGCTTATCTAGAAAATATTGTTATTCAGCCGGCGTCACTGAATAGGCAAATTGTCACATGAACCAGATATCAGTCTTACACTAATACTAGGGCAGTGTTGATGAGGGCCGCGACGTTTGCACGGGCCATGTTAGTTCACCTGTGAAACTGGGAATAATTAATTCCATACCCTTGTAAACCTTTATATAGAACTGTTTACCCGAACGTTATACTGTTACACAACACATTACCTACCCTATTTTAATTTAATGGTAATACGCATACGTATAGTAGTTGTTTGGCTGTGGATTTGTTTTGTAGGTTTATGTTTTAGTAATAATGTTTGATTTTAAATAGCAGTACCCGTTGTAATCCCTACATAATTATGTAGTACTTTTGCTAACTCCGTGTGGTCACAAAAGGTTTCATTTTAAATGACTGGACAGGAACTCTGTCCATCAGCGTTCTAATAATATTATTAAGTATCAATCAATCTGACGAGGCTTTTCCCATCTATGTTTGAGCCGGCTTCCAGTCTAACCGAACTCTAAAGATGCATCTGAATACAAGTATTTTAGGAGCGACTACCTAACTGTCGAAGATCAACGAATGATAGCCGGGACCAACGGGTTAACGTGCTTTCCGAGGCACGATATGTGATGGATGGGCATCCATCCACGTACCGGCTGCAGCGTGTGTAGCTGAACCTTCGATCGACCCGTTCGGCTGTAATTATCTAACCACGAGCCCCTCATCATTAAGTATATGATGGCAAAATAGTGTAGTATTCTTTTCCGAGTAGCTCAAACCCGTACCAGTTGATCATGTAAGTTAGATTACGCAAATGCTGTGGTTCTAAATAGGAATTCAGAACTACGTACCTATTTATTTAGTCTTGTCATTATATCACAATTAAGAAACAATTTGACGAAACTATACATTATAGTTTTGAAATATATTATCTGTTGTTTGTAACTTTAACCTTGTGGAATTTTCCTGTTTTCCCAAAGGAACCATACGTCCTTTCCGTGGTGTCAAACAATCTACAAGTAAAATTTCAGTTGAAACTATTTGAAATGTTTCAAACTAAACTCGATCCCATTTGCCGTATTTTTAACACTCGGTACTTGACACCCGGAGAACGAAAACGTTGGTTTAGCGGAAACAAATAGGAATGACTTTTCTTCCTTCTAAAGTTGAATCTAATAGATGAGAATAGGGAAACGTAATTACAAAAAACGTTTACGCGAAGGGCACGAAAGAGCATCTTCAGTGGTGTGCTCAAAATACTATTAAGTCACTTAATATTCACACAGCACACGTACGGCGCGCGGCAAACGGAAAAATCCAATTAACTTCATACGGAGAGTTCCAGCCAAACTCGCCCCACTCCCGGCCACTCCACGCCACTCACACTAACGACTATTTTTCAATAACATTAATGGAATAACCTCTACCTCATTACGTCAGGAATATTGCACAGACAGACGAAAGCGTCCCATCAAAGAACCATTTCACTTTTTTATTTAATTACGTCTCCGATGCTAAATAAATAAAAAGTTTCCTTTGTAATTTACATTTTCATTTAGTATGAAAGAGGGGTTTTTAGGTGTTTCATAGTATTTGACGGTTTTACATATTTAGGTAATTCAAACGAAATAAGTAGTCGAGTTAAATTCAGAGAAACTAGTAAAATTAGAACAACGGAGTTGCAAAAGACAAATATATTTCAATTCTGACGGAACCATGTGGGAATTGTGTGCCTCAGGCTACTGGGGGAACATTGAATAAAAAACAGGGGAATATCGCACCAAGAATTCATTTTTAAAGTTGAGCTAGAGCTCGTAATATTTCTTATGCTAAACGCATTGTTACTTTTTAGTTGTATTTACAGAAATCGTTATAGTAAAAAAAAGTGAACAAAAATAATAACAACTGACAAGTACCTTTTTATTCATATTCATTTATTTATTGCATTTCATATAATATACAAGATGTTATATAGGTTTTAAAGCTAGGTACAAAAATGTGGACCCTGTAAGCAAAAAATTAAAACGATTACTATCATCATCTGCCTAGCCTTTTCCCAACTATGTTGGGGTCGGCTTCCAGCCTGACCGGATGCAGCTGAATACCAGTATTTTAACATGCAGCGACTGCCTATCTGACCTCCACAACCTAGTAACTGGATAATACGATACCCCCTGGTAAAACTGGTTGTCGGACTTTCGGGCTTCTGACGACCCGTAACGACTGTCAAAGATCCACAAACGACAGCCGGGACCAACGGCTTAACGTGCTTTCCGAGACACGGAGGGGTCTTGGTATGTAAAGATAGTCACCAATCCACGGACCAACCGCGGCAAACGTAGCTTAACCAGATCGATCGGCCCATGTGGCTAACATTACTTAGCCACAAGCCCCACGACTACTAATATGAAAATAAAAATCTAGGTGTTCTAAAATCCATATAAGCACCATATACCTACCCATATACCTACTTTAATGAAGCTAAACAAAACAAGTCGTGACGAATTAACTGAAACAAATTATTCGACCTTTACCACCATTAGTTTCAGTAATTTATCTACGTACCTGCCTAGTATACGTTCGTGTATCAATTTATTGATATGTATTTGGCGTCGTGTAACTTGAGCTCTGGTCCTGAATATTTCATATCGATACAATCAACGCGTCCCGAGGCATTTGCCAGTAATTTAGTGACAATGGTCTATTTAACCGTAGATAATAGTAATTTAATGTGAATTGATGTGCTTTAGCGTAGCGACGCGTTTTGATATACGAGTACAACAATACGAACTTCCACCTATGACGCGCGTAGGTAAAGTAACAAATAAAATTGATATTTTCTATCATTTTTCAGAGGAAACTTACAGCAGTTTCAGGGTACAAACAATAGAACAAAAGTGTCTAGTATGATTCTGCTCACGTCAGCATTTTCTGTGCAAAATTGCATTTGTATGGAGTTCCGTCGAAGCGCTATTGAATAACAGACCATGTGCATCTGTGACCATGAATGTTCCTTCGATTTAATGGAATTATAAACTTATGAGACTACCTACATACATCTGCGGAATAGGTAAAATAGGTTTTAACGTAAACGGCGTCAGAATAGTATTATGTTGTACCTACTTACAACCAATTGCAAAAATGAGCATCTTTAAATAACCCTATTTTCCACGCAAGCGTTAAAGCTCACGTACATTATAAAAGTGCCAGAAAATAAAGATTTAGGTTTCATTTGTGAACAATTGACAAGTGTATTTCTTGGGAATTCCCCATAGCTATAAAACTAGTTCACATTTCCACTGTGGAAGAGTTACAGAATGGATTTTATGACTTTTCTTAACACACTAACCGAATAAGTTGGATTTTATGCCTTGGAAAACTGGGTGACAACCAGAATCAGAAATTTTGCTGTAGATGTTTGTGTCGTAAAAAAAAATATGTGCGTTTTAATGCTGGCTGTATATCTTTATATATAATAGTGCTTTTTCTTAATGCTAAAATGAATGTTTCTTAATAAAATTACATCTAGCTATACAAACATTTATTGGCTGCGGTGGTTCTGCTACGAAAGCTATTGGATTCGGACGTTGATGGGGTCACGCGACCTGTCATTTGCAAAGGGATTTGCACCCTTTGCCGTTTCACCCGTCAAATTTATTATCGTTGACAAGCGCACCTCGCCTAACGAATGGAGGATAGTTTTTCTAGCTTTGAATGCCTTTCATAGTGTATTCGTAAATCACAACTGAATAACGCGTAAGCAATAAAATTCGACACGAGATTACATATACCTAGAATAACTTGGTACGAAAAATATCAGAAAGCAACAAAGAACATTGATTTATATATTCAGGGAGACTCGGTTTACGCTGGTGAAAGTGAAATAGGAATTGTGAAGGAATATTTAAGACGTTAGGCTGGACTTATCAGACATTTCCGGTCATTGAAGCGAGGGCAATGGGGCAACAGAATGTAGTCGACACTTTCACCGTCATTACCTTGCCGCCATGCAACGCCTTCGTCATTTTCGTGATTTAAAATGTACACGAAGTCCGTCGTTTGTGCAGTTAGATGAACAGACGTAATCACCTGCTTGCCTCCTGATAACACAGTGGTAATAAGTAGGTACCTAGGTACACTTTTCCTCATCTATGTTATAAATAATTTATTGACAAGATCTTATCTCCCCTAAGTATTTCATTTATCTGACGGGAGCTAAGTAATAAAGCCCCCAGGCTCGTCAATAGATTAGTTTTGTCTGAGTCATAATTACAGACGTCGTCGTCGCTAGTCTTTGTAACAGAATGTCTGTTCCTGACACAAGGGGGCTCGGGATTCGGCCTATAGGGCCGATTAGCTGGCACATGCCTGAGCTCAGCAGTCGACAAATCCTTTATCTCGAGCAGGCAGCTCCCACACCACCCCGGCAATATTATCGCCGCTTTCAATTAAATCAGAAATTGACGACTTTTCAACGAACCTATTTTGTGAGTTCTGAGCAGAATCACAAATCGATTTCCGTTTGTTATTTGTTTAATTAATAACGTTTGGCTGATGTTTATTATATTGTATAAACAGAGATTGTTGCATATTCAATGATTTCATAAACTAATAAGTACTTACTAGCAATGATGACGTGAACTAATATCATATTATTTCAATGCTGTTTCAAAATGTTATCAAAACAACCACGGCTAACCTTTAGTTACATGTTCTGTGTAAACAAAACTTTTGTTTGACAGTGGACGACTGCAGGTCGATATAATAACCACTGTACCTACTTATTTGATATTACTTTCAACTTGATACCTCCACGCGTTCCTGAGAAACAGGGTCTTGACTGACAGACAGACAGACAGATAAAGAATCGAGATACGGAACCATAAAAAGCAATCAAGTTACAGCTCAGTGCTGCTCGAGTCCTTTAAGGCTTTTGTACGGTTAAGAACTTCCTGGGAAATAGCATTATGCACGTACCTAGTCTTCGCAGAAGCGCTAGTAATGAACGTAAGTGCCTTTGTCATGCACCGCAAAACATCCTGAATATCTTCATGTCTTTTGAGCAGAAACTATAATTTTTTTTTATTTTTTTTTATAGGAGGAAAGATCAGTAATAATGCTTCTTAATCTAGGTTCTTACATCATCATCATCATTTCAGCCAAAAGACGTCCACTGCTGGAAATAGGCCTCCCCCAATAGGGGGCTTTTGCCATAATCGCCACGCTTGGCAGGCGGGTTGGCGATCGCAGCATAGTGGTAAAATGCATAGAGAACGCTGCTGCCCATTCTCTATTAAGTCCCTTAGTCGCCTTCTGCGACGCCCACGGGAAGAAAGAGGATGGTGCTATTCTTTTTACGTCCAGCACCACAATTCTTACAAAATGTTATTTTTAATTTTATTGTTTTTATAAAATTGTCTAGTTTAGTGGTCAAAAGCGCTATTGCTGAGCATAACTTGGGCTTGGTTCCCAGGTCGGGCAAAGTATTATTGGATTTTTCCATCAGTAATATCTCAGTAGTAGCCAGTCTGGATTTGTGCCGATTGATGGCAATAGGCTCGCCCCCTTTTACATGGGATTTAAACATAACTGGCGAAACGTGAGTGTGGTACACCTCTGCCTACTCTCCAGTTATGACAGGCGTAATGTTAAGTTACGTTATGTTTACATTTAAATGTATCCTTACACTAAAATCAGAAAATTTTGTTTTATGGAAGTGAAAACTTCTTTAGGGGCGTTGGGCATTTTTCAGATGGGAAAAACAGTTGAACTCGCGACACTGTTACTGATACCATTGACAACACGAACGTTCGGACGAAAATCGTTGAACGTTGTTTAATCTGACGATTCAAAAAATACTCACGTAATTGTTCAAGTTTTCACTTCTGCCGGCACTCCCGGAGTGCCACTGTATTTTTTTCATGATCTCATACATTTAAAAACTTAATGAATAAACTTACGCAAATCGATGTTGTTTCGAGTCTTTAAAGAGGTCATCACTTCAAATGTAATGTCCAACTCCGTATAAGGCACGTACTTAAGTTCAAAAGAGAGGCAGAACATTTTACACACCCACAGTTATGATGCTTTTTCTTTAATAACACCAATACTTGAGTACTACCAACATGACTTTTTATCAGAAAAATATTGAATAATTCGATTTTATATTTATAATTGAGTTTCATTAAACGCCGTGTTAGTGTGTGAGTGAATAACGGAAACGAAATAGTCGCACGGTATCGTAGGTATTTCTTAATACACTCGCCTGCCAAAGAAAGAATCTCGTGCGTCGCGAAGCATTATTACGTTTCTCCCCACATTGTGGCTCACCCGCTTTTGTTATGGCCTCAGTACTTTACACTGACGTTTTTAAACGCTCTTATTTATCAACGGTTAAGAGATCACTGCCCTACGCTTTGTTTTGTTTATTTTATGCTAAATTTATTACGAGGTATTGTTCTGTTTTATAAAAAGCTAAGCAGATGATGTGAGTATCTTACTATGAAAACCTTTTAAGCTTAAAGTAGTCTTATTAAAACTCGCACTGATGTTAGGACAACCTCAGATTTTATACCACTTCGTTCGACTTAAAAATATTTGAGTAGGTAATTCTAAAAAATTCGCTAGTAAAGTTTTATGAATTACGACTGGAATTATTAAAGTCATCTTCATATTGCAAGTCAGCATTATTTTCTCACCCCTGTTCATACCCTCTCCTCAACCGCTAAGATGGTGATATAGACAAGAATTGTGTAATAAAAACTCAGTAAAAAATGAAATGAAAGAGAAGAGATTTTTAACCATCTCATAAAGATATTATGAGATAGCCAAAGGTGCTTTAATAAAACGGGATGTGAATATACAAGTTGTAAAAATATCGTAAATAGTACTCTCGAACGATACCTCCGTGTTGAAATTTTAAGCGTCGTAATTATGTAACGTTATAACGGAAACAAACCCAGATAAAAAAATATTAATATCGGTAAATACATAAAAGTTGCAGTAAATGGCCTAATAGCGGAGACCCTCGAACAATATCACAGGAGATTCTCATTGCGTGGCTGAATCATAGGCTTGATTCAGAAAGCAGTACTCCCGGACACGGCATGAAAAGTGAGGAGGTTCCTCTCTCTCTCGTGCCCTGACCGATGCCGATGGGCTACTATTGTTTTTATAAAATGTTTTTAAGTTTTTGTAAAAATATTGGAAAATGTTTTTAATATGTAAGAAGAACAATAAACGACATAATATTAATATTGTTCAGATATCCATTAAATGAATCTGATCCTGTGTTGTACTTGTACTCATTGAAACTATATCCATCAGGGACATTGTATTCATAATTAGTTGTACACATCCAATTATAATCATTACAATATCAACTAATATGTATCCTCCAGGGCACCAAGCATGACTTATCTACATAAAACATTCATGTGGGTTGGCATACCTGCGTACTGCGTCTGGGCTTAAACAAAGATGAACAAGTTGTTTCTATTATCTGTCAAGTTGAAAATAGATACATGTTATCGTAGGTAAACGTTAGCATTGTTTAACTTAGTAATTGATCCGTATTTCGTATAGTTCAAGACTTCTCGGAAGAGCTTTCGGAGGCAACACATCGATCGCAGGAACCGTCCTTTGAGACGAGGTGTGGCCCAGTGATATCGGCCCCGGCTTACGAGTTGTAGGCCGTGGGTTCAAACCCAGGCAGGCGCTTTACCGTGTGTAAATAATTTCATCACCACTGCTCTCAAAACGGTGAAGGAAAATATCGCGAGGAAAACGGCACATCCTAAAATCAAAAACATCTACTTACCCGCACTGGGTTCGAGTAGTAGATTACAGCCCACGCCCTCTCTAATATAGGAGGCCGTTGTCTCAAGTCCCAGTAGTGGGAATATTATAGGCTAATTATGTTTATGCTCCTTTCAATCATCGCAGATCCACTTTGTAGGTATGCTACCACATATATTTTTCTCTAACTTCCCACATCCAATTTTTTATGTGGAGATAAACAAAGGAATTCAGTTAAGTGTTAAAAAAAAAATCTATCCGTGGTGCGAAAATTTTCATGCTTGCGTCGCTCGCTCTAACATCCTTAAGTCGTCTAATTCTTTTTCTGTAGAAGTTAACAGCGTCTTCTATGTCTGTATGTATGCTCAAAAGGAAACCTAACCTTTTCGAGGTAGCGGCCATAAACTGTCGAGATCGCTTCTTTCGCTCTTTAATCCTACAATCTCCTACTTTTCTGCATTTCTAGGCGGCAAAACTCAATGGAGCCCCCACTTACTTTAGCCGCCCCCGACACCCGACAGTCTTAGTCCGCTACTGGTTGATAACAGTAGCAAAACACAGGGAGTAGGTGCTCCATTAAGTACATCAAGAATATATCTATGGTATAATGTGGTAGTCAGACTTTCAATCAGTATTTATTTAAAAAAAACTACACAATTCAAACATCGTACTACACTGTACATTTCAACGCTATCAGCTTGTATGTGGTGACTACACGGCAACAAGACCCAATCATTTATTTAAAGAATTCTGTAGCTCACAGTTTCACACATGATGCCTGTAGCCATCTCGAAATGAAGTTTGATCCACCTTTGTGGATGATCTTGGGGGATAAGGCAATAATCACGGGCCGTGATATCCGGGCACAGATGGATGCTGCTGCCCTTACACATGACGTAATCCTTTAATTGCCTCTTAACACACCCTGTTCTATCCGCCGTAGGTATAACATATATAACCTAAACGTGATTATCAGAGGCTTTTTTCAGAGAAAATGGAATCATTCCCTCATATACTTCTCTAAAAAATAGACAGTTTCTTATTCATCAAATACAACTGGCAAAGATTGCTTGGAGTTTTCTATTTAAAGGAAATCACAGAGAGTTCAAAGTGTTTTGCATGTCAAGGACGTACAATGAATCGCACACAAAACTAAATAGTTACCTCACGAGAGCTATTCCAAATGTAACAATAAACAGTGTACGTAAGTACGGTTATATTGCTGCTAATAAGAACATTGTCGTCGTAAATATCTAGCGAATAAACGGGCCCACGTCGGTGCCGAGCATTCGGTTTGCATGTAATTAAAACTTGCACAATTAAACACTGTGGAGAAGGAAAACACGGGAAAATTGAGATAAGATTAATTTTCTGACTAGTGCCTCGGAGGAGTTTGTGCTCTAACTTTGTGAGATAGCCACGCCGAATGGCTATGTGCACTAGCCATGAATTCTCCGACTATTATAATTCGATCATTTCTGGAGCGAGATAATGTACAGACGGTTTATGAACGACGGTTTTATCCGCTCGTTTGCTCGTACATCTGAATGAAGTCTGTAAAAGAAAGAGGTTGGATTTTTAAGGGTTAGGTAGATACTAATCTACCGCTTAAGAGCACCCGTTAACCCGTTTCCCCCATTTGATTCTCATAACTTGCGGGATGATGAGCGTATTAGGTAAGTTTATGTCCCCTTATTTCATTCGCACCGGGGGGGATATCTCCATTTAGAAACAAATATTACACAAGTCATCAGAGGCCGTGAAACTTTGATTCTATTCCAGTGAGCAAGGGAATACCTAAACGTAGTTTTTGTTATTCTTAATCAAGATTTATCTCAGAAAGCTGGTAAAATAAATAGTCTCTATTTAGAAATACAATCACGTCTGTCACCGTATGTAATTAGAGGGACAGTTCGCCGGAGAAATAATGAGAGCCACCATCGAATGCCTCGTTAGTTTTCCTGGAACGAGGTCAAGGCAGGTTTCCTTTCAAGAAGTAAACTGTCAGCGAGAGCCGGTTTCAAAGGTGTTACGGAATTTTATATAAGGGCACCTGTTCTAGCGAGCACGAACAATTTTTGTGCGGACCGAGGTGAATTTATGTGACTTCAATGGGAAGTGCTTTTCAGACGCAGGTTCTTTTCAGCTCGATGTAAGCACATAATAAAATGAGCTACATTTTTTACTTATGGCAGAAATCATCGATTATATGAGCCATACATAATATATTAGTTAATGCGTGTGTCTAATTAAGCAAATAAAACAATTTAATGAAAGGCCAGTGTGCGAATGGATCACGAGCGCCGCCGGGGCCCGAGCCACGGGCCGGCGTCAACCTACTTGTTTATTTATTACTTTAGTACCCCACTCAACGTCGAGTGGCGGGAAGAGCCACAATGCGACCCCGCACTGATTGAATATTAAACATACCTGTACTCTCTCCCTATATAATTTTTCTCGACACATTGTCAACTCTACTTTGTTTCCGCTAAAGTTTTAAAGAGTTCTTTTAACTGCTCAGCTCAACAAACAAAGAGGGTAAGTACTTACTTGAAACTTTGTAAATACAAAAGTAAAATATACAAAGCATTTCAATATTTTCCTTCTAAACATAAAAGGATTTCACCGGAGGACATTCTGTAATTGATTGATCGGTTCCATTAAGGGAATCAAAAATTGACACGTTTCTGAAACAGGTGCGCTGAAATATAACAATCTTTTGTTGTTATTTTCTCTCCAGGAAAATTTAATACAATGTTCAAATAAAAATATTTAGTTAGTAGTCTAGTTTGCAAGAGTTAAGTAGTCTCGGGAAGTTTACTTCGAAGCAGTTCGCAAAGTTCTTGATCTGAAACATTAATAACCTTTTTACGGCCGTTGTTATAACAACTTTTAATAGCAAATAAATACAATGAATAATAGTTTAAGTTGTTTATCTTCATTTAGAAATTTAAAACACTTAGAAGTACTTACATAATTTTATGTTTTAATAGAACAGTTTAAACTTTCAAATGATATAGAATTCAGAAGGTTCCTTACTACTTATGTATAAGGTGATTTACTTCCTAACTTTCCTACACTCGCGCCAAATTCTGTGACAACTATACTCGCGCACAGTCTCATAGACCACAAGTTCCGAAAAATAACAGTATTTTTTGTAAAGAAAATGTTAAAATTATGCTTCAGATTCAGGGGAATATTGTGAGCACGATTAACCTAATTTATTGATCATAAACCATTCACTTACTAACAGTGTCTTTTATTTCAACTTCTGAAATAGTATGATTTTCGTAAGAGTTTAGAAAATATTAGTAAAAATATGTGGGCGTCCAAGCAAAAAGGGTCCAGTAGTGGGGTATTGAGTTAAGACTAGATTCAGTATCTAGAGTAGTCAATTGATAATCAAAAACTGGCACATATTTTTTTTATCAGACCATTGAAGTTGAAATTCTGAAAAACTTTGTTTAGTCATTTACTATCTGAAATTGTAGATAATTGAGCATTTATTAATAATCAATTAAAATCGCGAAATGCAATTTTTTCACCCTACTTTACAAAACTCGTTATATCTCGGAAACTAAATGCCGAGAACTAGACCCTTTTTGCTTGGACGCCCACATATATGTTTTCTTCTAACAAACTAAAGCAAACTTACAAATCTAAAAGAGACCCACCCTCATGAAAAACGTTAAATATTTAACATATGTTAGTCAGAAGTGTCATCATTTAAATATATGTAAACCTTGCATTCTATTCACGCGTCGGTCTCTCAGACCAATTTTCACCAATTATACGGTCACACATACTACTCGCGTGAACGTACTTTGCACCCTAGAATAAACGTAGGGACGAATCAGGTGGATTACAGTAAATACAAGATACCAGCATCGATGCAAAAATAAAAAAATCACAAAAGAGTATTTCGCCGGTGTTACAGACCAATAATAAACCATTTATTTCAGGCGACGCAGGCGCATAGATAAATACCTTAACCTAAACATACATATTTTTATATTTTTATTACATATAGATACAACTATTGTACATGAAGTAATGACTGTGTCGACGCAGCATCGTGTGGCGTTGCGTGGTGTCGCGTAACTTTCCGCGAAAACATCGGTACGCCACACCTTTCGGCCAAAACTCTTCCTTCATGAAGGTTTCTAGATACTGAGTTGGCACCCGCACCACGAACGACTTGAAGTTTATGTTATGGAGCGACTTCTCTACTCTCAAGGTCCGCATGGTTTTTTTTTGATGGGAAATCATCAAATGACTTCTCCCGCTCTGGGTGGAGCAGGAGGGCGTGTCAGACGCATGGTCAATGCGCCAGATGGTTAATAAATATTAAGTTTTTATAGAGTCAACGAAATCTTGGCTATAATCAATTATGTGATGTACTCTAAGATATCAGTCCAAATATCGCCCTTGCGTAATGTCAGAACATGGATGGTAATGGATGGTAATATTTAATAAGTTAAGATCCAAGAAATTAATTAAAATGGAATCAAGAAACATGAACGAACGTAGATAGAAAATCCAGGCTGCCTCACTCATTTATTACGATCAGAGGTCGCCGTCCTTTTGTTAGGTTCAGGTCAATTTAATAACAATAATCTTAAAATCCCTAATTAAAATCGGCTTTTGATGACTATCTACTGTTGAATATCAGGGAGGCTCTTTTAATGAGGAAAATAATATAAAATGGCGGACTCAGCGCTGTGTTAGCATAATCAGTGTTACGACTAACGAGTTATGCTTATATAATCTGGTAGAGTAGATTGTTTGAAGTGCCATTCAAAGAATTTAATAATTATGTACTTTAAAATGTTCACAAACATAACTGAAATTAAGCGTGGATGAAGTGGTAATATTGTTTCACCAGTTTTTCTTTAAATATATTAGTTAAGGTTAAGGGTGAGGGTTAAGGTTTCAAAGTGTGATGAGAATGTCATAATGTTAAAAGAGTGGTATTATGTGTACTTTCATACTCATAGTTAACTACTTTCAAGTTATTTTTAACGGACTTCAAAAAAAGGAGGAGGTTCTCAATTCGGCTGTGTTTTTTTAATGTTTGTTACCTCATAACTTTCGACTGGGTGCACCGATTTTGATCATCGTGTGGTCCCATTTCAATTTCATATAGAACTGATGATGTGTTTCGGAGACAGACAACGGAACTCTTCAAAAAATATCAGTAAATAAACCGCGATTGTTGTACGAAAGTAATACCGGGAACGACACGGAACGGTTTCCCGTTCCGTGTCGTGCCGGACGTAAAAGAATAGCACCATCCCATTTCTTCCCATGGGTGTCGTAGAAGGCGACTAAGGGACTTACTAGAGAATGGGTAGCAGCGTTCTCTATGCATTTGACCACCATACTGCGATCGCCTATGTCCAGCAGTGGACGTCTTTCGGCTGAAATGATGATGATGATGACTGCGATCGTCAACCCGCCTGCCAAGCGGAGCGATTATGGCAAATCCTCCCCTTTTGGGGAGGCTTATGTCCAGCAGTGGACGTCTTTCGGCTGATATGATATGGTGATGTATACTTTCCCATAGAATCATTTCCGACCTCCGCGTGGGCGAAGCCGCTGACAAAAGCTAGTATTTATACTTATAAATAGAGAGGTACTCGGGCCCGGCCTGACAAGCCTGATCCGGCAGTTTTCACCGCCCTTATAGCAATGAGGCGACAAATTCCTTACTTATTGAGAATGACTTCGGAAGATATACTCGAAAGGTACCCTACATATAGGTAGGTTGCTATTAAATACTGATCACGGATCTTTCTAAGAATCGATTCAAGAAACAAACAAGACTGGGAGCAAAACATTCCCGGCCCAAATTATGTAGGGACAAACGCCAAGAAAGAATTACATTCAATATGAGTTTGTCCGAATTATCTACTTAAAAAAAGTAACAAAAATAACCACAGTGAAGCAATCTTCGTTACGAAATGAACATGTACAACATAATTTGAAAGTAAATGAGTAAATAAAAAAAACGCATCCGATATTTTTATTTGTTTTGACCAAATAGAAGAAATAAAAATCTGAGCCAACCACAGCACACAGTACCTATATCCTAATCTTCAACATTCATTTCCGTGTTCCCAACTGCAACAGTTAAAGAGAGTAAATCGAATCGTGAAATTGAAATTTGCGTTACCATTAGCCTAGCCCTGGCCCTAACCTTAATCTGGGCAAACATATCAACATGAGTATGAAATAAATAATACGCAAAAAACCTTCCTATAACATTGTTCTAGATTCAGGACTCCTCCGTGTATAACGGCACGTGACGAACAATCAGTAATCACCGTTCAAGCGTATTTAGGCTCAAATACAGGCTATATTGTTCATGTTTCGCCCTCACTAGTCACATTGTAAACACAATATTGAACCAGGTGTACAATGTACATTTGAAAGCTCGCAGCAGAACATCGCTGAATTAAAGCAATGATTCAGTACCATATTGACCTATTTTAAGCCAGTTAACAGTTACAACTCGCTCGAATACGACAAATATTATACGTGAATAGCCGAGTCCAACAACCTCGCACGACACCCAAGCGGGGCATAACTCACGCAGTGTACACACAACCTAATGACATTTTAATTTCAAATCAGCATGTAAACATTTCATATTTCCAAAGAAGTACGAAGACGTATTAAAACATAATATATTTTAGACGTCGCTACCCGAGCCAAATAATTCCCAACTGTATTGAACTCGAGTTAACGCCGTAAGCAATCTCCAGGTACGTTTAATGAAATACAAATAGTTACAAAAATAGATTTATAAAATCAGTTTCTTGGGTTTAATGTGAAACTTTTCAGAAGCAAAAGTTACAAAGGGAGTGGAAATGGTTTGTGCACGCGGGGCGGATTAGGAAGGCTTCCTGGAACGAACGCGTTCAACGAATGATGGAAATGAAAGTTCTAACAGGCTCGGCTTAGTTAGATTGTGCGGCTACCAAGACTCGGATTTGGATTAAAGCCGACATGTTCGACACCGCGACATAAATTTTCTCCTGGCGCTCGCGCCCCGTGCATCTTAGCAAGAATAACAAATATTCGGAGCGTTTACACTGTGCGACCAGAATAACAAATTAACTATCAGAATGTATCTTCGCAGAAAATAAGGGTTTTACTGTACTTCAAGACGGAACGGTAAACATAACAATAATAATTTTACTACTCAAACAGATTCTGCTACCACCACCATAACGCTCACATAAATTTAAATTAATAAAATAAACAATACCCAATTAAGCGTCAACAAAAAGGACCATTATGGGACTGTAATTATAGTTGAAGAGAGTCTAAAAATTGACCTTAAACGAGTGGCTACGCTTTTTAAAGTAGCAATCGGTGTCTGTTTCAGAACAAATTGTACATTCAGAGCCCCACTAATGAGATCGCGCAGGGAGGGGTTGAGTTGTGGCACAGGGGATGCCAGGGGGTGAAGCGGACGCGTGGCCGGGGCGGACCGTGTCTCCAAGGACTATATTTTACGTTTAATTGACGCACAGCTGTCAGCTAATGAGTCCTGGATTTTTTATAATATTGTTCAAATAAAGCCTTCGGAAAAAGTCTAAATTACCGGCGGCGTTTCTTTTTTTTGTGAAATAGAAGATAACATGTTTGTTCTATGTTTATTGTTTTTTTTTTTAAAGACTTTAAAGGATAAACAATAGAAAGTAATATATTAAGTACTTTTTACTTGTCTGAAGCGATACATTTACTATAGTGATAGCTGTGATACGGTACTCGATTTTGCAAAAGATTTTAATGGAATTTTTCACAGACAAGTTTTTTTTTGTTCAACTGACCATAGGTATGTACTCCTATAGCCAACCAGTAACATTAACAGAATTCATTTGTACCCCTGCTAAGTTCACACGTAAGTCTTTACACGTTACTCTCCTGCACATCGTAATAAATTAATCAGGTACTTAGTAAAATAAGGCAAAACGTAAATAAATAAAAATTAAAGCAACTAACTTTACACAACAGGATCAGTTCCCGAGAGTAAATGAAACTGTTGACAACGTTGATTGGCATTTACATAAAATTAAAGTAGGCCTCATTAAAATTAAAATATCTACTGTTAAAATGAAATAATCTTTGTTAACAATAATTATGTCAGGAGCGACTGAGTCTCATCCTTTTGAAACAGAGTCAACGGCGCCGAACTATTGATATTTGATCTATCACAATTTGGAGCGCTTGCCTTGTGGCGCGTACTAAACACAATAATTGTATATTGTCATGTTAACGTATGTAGATAATAATATATTGGCTTTACAAAACCACACACACATAGCTGCTTTAGTAAAATTCAATTACCTACACGGCTTTACGAAAACAGTTTATTACATAAATGTCAACGCTATCAAAATAGATCGTGGTACCCACACAACCACCACCGGTTGTGTAGGTGTCTTTTTTGTTGCCAATTATGTCAGGATACTTGATTGACATACATGTCATTGAGGTATTTTCTAACATCCACGGGACCCTTAATTGACGCCGCGAATAGGTGAAAACAATGTGGGACCCGCCAGGTGGGTGACCCAAATATCTAGCTAGGTTAGTATGCAGGAAACAGACAATTTGGAGCTGTGATGCTGGACTTTGGGTAAATCCTATATCCAGATTTGGGTCCTGATAAAGATAAGCTCAGCTGTAGGCATTACTGAATATTTCAAACTCTACTTAAGATGCGTCCACAACTAGTCTTTGTTTTTACGTGTGTTACATCTTACGTTGCATTGCATATGTTTGGAATGTAAACATGAATTCAGAGTAGAAATTTTGCGACAGTTATAAAAAAATAGCTATTCTATACGTAGTTATTTCTTTTCTATGAAACAGCAGATTTTTTTTCGAGAACCATTGAAAAAATTCCAATAACCATTTAGAAATTTTTCAACGGTTACAGTGTGTGCACTGGTAAATTGATTTCCCTTGACATATGCATCTAGCATGCTGGTTTTAATTATCTGTTTACACTACCTAGCAGTTGACGGCCTGTGCAGTCTACTTGCAAAGCTCTTACAGTGGCAGCTTGGGTTGTAACATTACGGGCGAATGGTCCCGGTGAGGGAGCGCCTTAACATTTCATGTTACGTTTCACATCGTGTTATTTAGCGAACGTTCGTTGGCGAACATTAGCTCGCCAATTGCTCAATGTTCACCAACAGAAAGTTTCTTTGAAAGAGGCATTCGAGTTCCAACGAGGACCACCATATCCAATCACATTTATTCTCAAACGAGTGTTTACGTCGTAAAGGAATTTTCACAACCGTATCGCTCATGAAAGAATGCTCGCAGTGGCGACGCATCCGTAACCAATACCCGACAAAGCGCTATTTAATTGCGTGGGTAGTTTGATGTAAAACTAGTTCCTATAATATTGTTTAAAACCAATAAATACCCACACTCCATGCCACGCTACCCTGTGACCGAACAAGGATAAAGACAATTGAAATAAAGGTCTTCCATAAACGCTGAGAATTAAAAACAGTTTATTTATAGGCAAAAGGATATGTTTGCATATCCATAAAAATTTATTTGCATAATTGCAATATATATAATAACACATACCATCACGTCTGCAATACACACACATTACTAGGGTCCTGGCCATGTTTTACTCGCTGTGTGTGAGCCATTTCTACCTGCCAGCAGATTTTATGAAAACAGTGGTAGTGCCTGTAGTGAAGAATAAAACTGGGGACCTTACTGATAAGAGTAACTACAGGCCTATTTCTCTTGCCACTGTGATTGCTAAAGTGTTTGACGGTTTGCTTAACGTACAGTTAAATAGATCGGTAATACTGCACGATAACCAGTTCGGGTTTCATCCCCGGCTGTCCACTGAAAGTGCTATACTGTGTCTTAAGCACACCGTCAAATACTACACAGACCGTAAGACACCCGTGTATGCGTGCTTCCTTGATTTGAGGAAGCTTCCAAGGCTTTCGACCTGGTAGCTTATGACCTGCTGTGGAGCAAGCTGAGGAGCATAGATTTGCCGCCGGATCTCATCAGCATGTTCCAGTACTGGTATGCGCACCAGTCTAACAGTGTTAGGTGGGCGGGGGCAATGTCGGATGCGTATCGGCTCGAATGCGGAGTCAGGCAGGGTGGCTTAACATCTCCTACCCTGTTTAATCTGTACATCAATAGTCTGATTGTGGCGCTCAGCAGCCAGCATGTCGGCTGTCACATTGACGGTACATGTGTCAATAATCTAAGTTATGCGGACGACATGGTGCTGATGAGCGCTTCGGTCTGCGGCTTGAGGAAACTGGTACAGATATGCGAAGAATATGATTGTGGTCATGGTTTGTTGTATAATCCAAAGAAGAACCAGCCAGCCATCTTTGAGACCGCCAGTGCAAGATGTCCGGGAGGTATACCTCCGGTCAGACTAAATGGGGTCCCTTTGGAAAGGGTTGACCAGTTCACATACTTGGGGCATGTTTTGACTGTCGACCAGGCCAGCTTAAAACAGGAGCTCAAGGACTTACATCTTCAATACCTCACAGTTGTGGCTGAACTCATCAACTAATGGTGGTCACAGATGGTTTCAACAACTGCAGTAATTTGTATGAGGAGGCTTTGTGTAAGGTTAGGGACCTAGAGGATGAATTAATCCATGCAAATGTAAAAATTCTAGAATTACAAAATAATATAGAGCGTACTCAGGTCAAACAAACTAACCATTTGTTTAGTGAATTGTTAAGTACCAATTATAACCCTCAATCCATAACAACGATTGACCTGACAGAGGATTCCTTACTAAAACATAACTATAGTCATAAAATTAGTAAAAATAAATTTAAAAAATATGCAAGATTGAATAAAATCATTAAAAAATGTAATAAATTCAAGAAACATCAAAAATACAATTCCAAAAATATTCAGCTAAGGAAATAACGTGTTTCTCTTGTGAATAAATTGAAGAATTACGAAATTAAATTAGAAGATAGTATAAATATTTATGAAATAGACACTCAACGCTTACAGTCAGAAATTCAAGTTCTTGATGACTCACTAAAGTCCCTCTATAATAAATATGTATGCTCTCAGCACCAAATTAAGGAACATATCCTAGCCACTAATGAGTTGGTAGACAGAGTGGACTCGCTGACTCTCAGCAACACTCAGTGTTCTTGTCAAAGTGAAACCAACCTTGATGCCCTCCAGCCTGAGGCAACGGAGGACCCGTCCCAAGTTGTGAGTGCTCTGATCTGTAACCCCAACCATGATATTCCTGATGTTGTGCAAGTACCATCTCAAGATCAGTCAGTAGCCAGTAGTGTTACCCCTTGTAGTATTCAAGTTTGTTATCAGTCAGTTATGTTTTCTGATAGTATGGGAAGAGGTTTAGGGAAATTACTTAGCAACAACTTGAGTATTTCTACTCAAAACAATTGTTTACCTGGGAAATCCTTCAAAGAAATAATGACATCAATTACAGGAAATCAATATGATTGTAATACCAACATAACTGTATTTGTAGGTAATAGTTCACAGGTCAAAAAAGAAGATATCACTGATAGTGTTACTGAGATTTTAAGGATTAATTGTAACAAAATTATTTTGTGTGCTTTCCCATATTTTGAGAGATTATCTAATAGAAAAAATAATTATATACATATGTTAAATAATCATATGCAGTTCTTAGTAAGTCACTACAGTGAAAAACTTATATTTTTTGACACCAACAGTTTTGTTGATAAGTTAAAATCGACAAGGAATACAGTGTATCTGCCAATTAGGTTTAGACTTAAAATAGCAAGGCTATTAGCTTATATAAACCCAGACATAAGTAGTATGTCGAAGTCATATTTGACTACTGTTAGTAGTGGTACTAACACTACTTTTGATTCGCCTAGTAGTTTAAACTATTAGGTGCGACAACGGGTGAGCCGCATATGTTGAATGTTGTTCATCAAAATATGCAGGGTCTGTCCGGCAAAGAGCTTGAGTTAAGCTTATTTATGGAGAACTATGATGTTCAGGTGTTATGTTTGACTGAACACTGGTTGAAAGAACATGAAGTAGTGTTTATCAATGATGATAATTTTACTGTACAAAGTGCATTTGTAAGAAAAACTGCTATTCGCGGTGGATCTTTAGTTCTTGTTTCAAACAAGTTGAAATGTAAACAACGTTTAGATTTAGTTAATCTTTCTATTGAGCGCACTATTGAGTTGTCTTGTGTTGAACTCGAGCGATACGTTATAATTTGCGTTTATCGACCCCCCTCTGGGGATTTCATTCGTTTTGAATCGGTAATGGAGGATTCACTCAATAAGTTAAAATCAAGTAAAAAAAGTATAATTTTATGTGGAGATTTTAATATAAATATTTTAGATGTTACTCCATTAAGTATTAGACTTCTCAATCTGTTCAGATCTTTTAATTTAATTAACTTGTTTTTTGAACCTACTCGGATCACGGCATCTTCGTCAACATGTCTTGATAATATATTTAGTGATTGTGATGCCAAACATAAATTAGTGTTAACGGACTTAACATCTGACCACTGTGGTTTATTAGCTAGCTTCCCAATGCCATTATATAAAAAGTCGCATACGTTTGAATGCAGGCCATATACAGCTAGTCGTTGCAACAAGTTTAAAAATAATATAGCTCGTAGAATTACACCCTCCATAGCACAACACGAGAATCCTAATGAAATTTATGGAGCCCTTTTTGATGTTGTGCAAAAAGAGTACCAATCTGCTTTCAAGACCAAAACCATTAACATTAATGGCACCTCTGTTGGCTTTAACCAATGGGCTACTCCAGGTATTTACAAAAGTAGATCGAGACTATACGAGTTATATGGTTTGAAAAAATACAGGTTTGATACTCCTTTCCTAGAGTATGTCAAAAACTATTCAAAATTATTTAAAAAGATTAGTGCTTTTGCAAAATCGAAATTTTTAATCAGTACAATTAAAAATTCTAATAACAAAGTAAAAACCACTTGGAAAATCATTAACAATGAAACGGGTAAATCAGTTAAACAAGAAAAACAACTTGAGATTATGGTCGACAGCCAATTAGTTCATAAGGAAGCTGACGTAGCACAGGCATTTAATGAGTTTTTTACCAACATACCTGTAACTACGACTTGCTCCCTAAATTCGTCCCCGTCTAAAGCTGAAAACCTTTTGCATAGTAGTGTGCCTAAATGTAGCGACCTATTCAGATTCGAACATGTAACGTCTCGTGATGTAGTTAATGTTTTTAACACACTTAAGTCTAAAAACACTGGTGATTTCTGGGGTATTTCCATTAAGCTTTTAAGTAATATAATAGACACCGTAGCCCCCTATCTAGCTGTCACTTTCAATAAATGTGTTGATTCAGGGACTTTTCCTGACCTCATGAAGTGTAGTAAAGTCATACCATTATTTAAATCAAGTAATAAAAATGACATTCGTAATTTCAGGCCTATTTCTATCTTACCTGCATTTAGCAAAATATTCGAAAAGTTGATACTCAAGCAGTTGCTAAGGCATTTTAATTTAAATAGCCTCCTTCATAATGAGCAATATGGTTTTACAAAAGGTCGTTCGACTACAGATGCGGGTGTTGCTCTGATGAAACACATATTTAACGCATGGGAGAAATCGCAGAATGCTATTGGAGTCTTCTGTGATCTCTCCAAAGCCTTTGATTGCGTGCACCATGAGACGCTCTTGCGCAAGCTGCTTTATTACGGTGTCCATAACGAAGCTTTAAACGTAATAAATTCTTATTTACATAATAGGTTGCAATGTGTAGAAGTTAATGGAGTAAAATCGTCCGGGCTACCAGTTCAATTAGGTGTGCCTCAAGGCTCAATACTCGGCCCATTCTTGTTTTTAGTGTATATCAATGACTTACCATTTTATTTAAAGGATATTTGTGATGTTGTACTGTTTGCAGATGATTCTTCTCTTATTTTTAAAGTAGACAGGAATAGACAAGATTTTGACGACGTAAACAGTGCACTCTCAATGGTTACGGATTGGTTTACGGCAAATAACCTAGTTCTCAATGCCAAGAAAACTAAATGTGTAAAGTTTGCCTTACCGAATGTTAGAAATCTGGGTCCCAACATTGTCTTAAATAAAGAGGTGCTTGGGACTGTAGACTCGGCAGTTTTTCTGGGCATAACTGTAGATGCCAAACTTCAGTGGGGATTACACATATCAAGCCTAGCAGGAAGGCTCAGTTCAGCTGCCTACGCCGTCAGAAAAATAAGACAATACACTGACGTCGATACAGCTCGGTTAGTCTACTTTAGTTATTTTCACAGCGTTATGTCCTACGGTATTTTGCTATGGGGCAAAGCTGCTGATATTCAAAATATATTTGTGCTTCAAAAACGTGCTGTTCGAGCAATTTACCAGCTAGGTGCCAGAGTTTCGTTGAGGGACTTTTTTAAAGAAATTGGTATTCTCACGGTAGCATCACAATTCATTTTTGCCAATATCTTATATATTAGACAAAATATACACTTGTACACTAAAAACAGTGATATTCACACCGTAAACACTAGAAATAAGGACAAACTACGTGCTCCTTTTCACCGGCTTCATAAGGTTCATAATTCATTTGTTGGGCTTGGTATAAACTTTTATAACAAGCTTCCCTCTGCTTTGCTAGATTTGCCTTTTGATGCGTTTAAAGCTCAAATAAAGTCCAACCTGTGTTTAAAGGCTTACTATTCCATCAACGACTATTTAAATGACAAAAATAGTTGGTCGCTGTGATTAACTCAAGACAATGTTTATGTTCTTTCTCCAGAATTGTACCTAGAGACAGGTTATATGGGTTCATATAATTATTGATATATATATTTTTATTGACTAAGTAATAGTTATTGACATGTTCTACTCATAACAATTTTTTTTTTTTTTTTATGAGGAGTTGTATGGCATTATGGTTAGCTAGCGACCTCGACAATTGATAATTCTATTCTTGCCTGAGTAACCGGCAGCAAGTTCGTCATGCTCCCGTAGATGTCACTGCTTGCGGTAGCGTTGGGGATCGGGTTACCTCTTTCCCTCAAATATGGCGAGGGGGGTAATGGCTGATCTTTGCGTTATGCTCGTGAACGGGTGCTGCTTGTGGTGACTGGTCGTCTTGCTGACCATGATTTTGTTATTGTTGCTAATAATTACCTACTTGTTTATTTATTTTACGTCGATGGTCCTAGGTTATCATTTGTAAACATAATCCAGCATTGCTTATGTAAGCTATCACGCCATTTATACCAGGAGACTTTTATTTTGGTATATGCTTTGTTTACTTTTTATTTTTTGTGCTTGAGTTAATTTTTCACTTTATTTGTTGGTATATTGGCATGGCTAGCTGACATAAATGACAATTTTTTAAGTTCTGTGTCTCGTAATGTTGATTACTTTGCCTGTGTATGTATAGAATCAAGTCTATCCGACTAAACAGACAGCTGTGCTGCTGGGGAGTTTGTTCCGCTACTTCTTCTTCCCAGCTAAAGCACTAGGAAGTGGTGAAGGGTGGGCGTTTTGGGGGACTGTCTCATGTACTTTGACGTTCGAAAAGTGCTGATTCTCAGCCTAATTTGAATAAATGACTTTTGATTTTGATTTTGATTTTGACCTAAGGGATCACGTAGACATGGAACGGGAGCGGAGGGTGTTGTCTGTTAGAGCGAACATGATCGCCCGCAGATTTGCGTGGTGCTCAAATGAAGTTAAGGCTACGCTCTTTAGAGCGTATTGTACATCGCTGTACTCATGCAGTCTGTGGGCTCACTACTCTAACAGAAGTTACAGCGCCATCCGCGTCCAGTACAATAACGCGTTCAGGGCGGTGATGGGGTTACCCCGATACTGCAGTGCGTCGGGTATGTTCGCAGAGGCGCGCACCGACTGCTTTCACGCGACCATGCGCAAGCGCGGCGCGTCCTTGGTGCACAGGGTGCGGGTTAGCCCCAACACGGTACTGGCGATGATTGCGGGAAGGCTGGACTGCCCCTTCATCCAGCATTGTTCTAGCAGACATGTTGCTGTGCCAGTGCCGAAGAGACCAAGTTAATTTTATTGTTTGCATTACATTCTTTATTTTGATTTGATTTAATTTAATTTATTTGACTTAATTTTTATTTTTATTTGATTTAATTTAATTTATTTGACTTAATTTAGTTTATTTGATTTAATTTAATTTAATTTGATTTTCATTGATTTTATTTTATTTGACGTTACTTATTTTATTTTAGTTTATTTTGATTTTATTTAATTTAGTTTGATTATCGTTGATTTCATTTTATTTGTCATTACTTATTTTATTTTAGTTTATTTGGTTTATTTTAATGACATTTGATGTATTTTTTTTTCTCTGTAAAATTTGTATTAATTATGTGGCAATGGGTATTATTTACCTGAAATAAATGAATTTATTATTATTATTATAATACACGAAGGATTAGGCAAAGATGTACTAATCACACCCATATTTCGCCAGTACATTCAGTTTGTTAAAATATTGATAATAACAGATGTGGTGTGTATCGTAGGAGGCTATTTGAACCTGTTATTCAATACTCAATACTCAATTCTTTATTACATTCCATATGTTTACCCGTTAGATCGCCTCCTACGCATACCGAGAGGTATGCGTAGGAGGCGATCGGATTAGAGATTCCGCTAAAACGAACATTATGAGCTGAATAATTGACAGTACACACCTACAGTATTTAAGGTGTCACTGTGTTAATTCAGAGTAGGAGTCGATGCCAATCTGGTAAAACAATCGTAACGCAAATGTTAAGTGAAATTAAAACAAAACAAAAAATAAACAAACAAACAAAATTCTTTAAATTGACCGAAAACTCATGACCGAATACATTAGGAACAACAGTCTACTGACTTGGGTATTGACCCGACTCAGTAGACCGTTGTACCCATAGTCCACTCATACATATTTTTTGTCTTCTTTCAATTTTGTACTACTCACTTAATTTCTTTTGCCTGGTTGGAGTATATTTTTCTCAATTATTGTAACTTTCACGTGGCGTCTACGCAGCATCTCTCTCAACTGATAATAAAATACTAAATCATCTTATCGTCAAAACCAGGGTTTACGAAAAACACACATCGCAAATCACAGCGGAGAAATAACACGCGGTTTACAGATAAACTTCGAACACAGTGCTAGGCCCTGAGGCAAAAACTGCTACGAGATGGCTATGAGGTGTCTACGGCGTAGGCCGTAGCAGCGACTATTTTGTGCCTCTTCCGTCGTGCTACGCATGCTGTTGTGTTGCGGTGTTACATCACAAACTCATACGTTTACACCCACAAATGGTAACAAAATGAACGCAACGATATTTAAAATTACTGTAATACGAACCAGCAGCTCAATAACTCAACAATTATACAAAGTGGTGCAATACAAAATTATTTGTTTCGTATCATTTAGTGCTTTAGTTGACTGAACCGACAGTGGGCAGTTTGCGGCCGATAGCGGTACTCACAAATTATACCTGTTTGACCTAGGTATTTACATTGATATTAACGAATAAACACAGTACGGTGAAGTTATGTAACCAATAATATAATTATGGCTTCGGGCAACATCGGTGAGATAAATATGCTCATTCACAAAGAATATTTATTGAATTGGTGTTAATATTTGAAGTTTAAATATGAGGTTCGCGAATATAAGAACGCACGTATTTGACTTTCGTGTAAGAAGATCCACTGCGTTAACAGATTATTGTTCTCAAAATATCACAAATTATTTCCTTGTTTATAAATTCGCTGTTTAATCTATATAAAGTGCCGCCTGTGCCAACAATGACAGTAATTTTCTCGGAGGAGAAAGTTCCTTTCTTTTCGTAAGATTATAATTCCCATTCAATATCGGATTTTTTATCGGGACTCTTTTTTATCAGCATATTTTGCGCAAATTGGATTATAAAGGACTATTCCGTATTTAATATTAACTTATTTATTTACGCCCGGGGCACAAGGCGGCGTCCGCACGTACACGATGTTAGGAAACAATTTTTAATAAATCTACTTAAATCGGCAGATTAAGTGGCCGCTGTTGAGTGCACTATCTGAGTTCGAGTGGGGGACGTAATAAGTTTTATTTTTGCTTTGTTGTACGGTTTGTTATAATATTATTCAAAGAGGAAGTCTGAGGAGGTTGCCAAGCAATTTGGCAGGGCGCGCGGCGGCGCTGCGCAGATAGAGCGTTATTTACAGCGGCTATTGGAGCCGGGGGCATATCGTAACTTCTGCTTAAATACCTTGTTACAGTCCTGTCCTAGCTACACATTCCGTCTTTTACTTCGGACGCTCAAAAAAACGTACAGCATGATTTCGTTCCACAATTCGCTGAAGAAAAGAATGGAGGGAGATAGATCTACCTAATTCTCCAAATGCTACGAATAACTTGCTAGTAACATATACCCAATATAAATTGTGTTGCATAAATAACGCTATATAAAGGGATAATTTATCGTGCCTTAAATAGCGGGCCGTAATTTGTCGTTGACAATGGGCACCCTGCCGCGTATAGATATAACTTATTCACTTTAACATCTGATTCCTTGCTCCGATTTTGTTTACCATTGTTGTCTGCTTGTTTTATTTGTTGTTGTTCTGAATTCAGGTGTACATTTAGAACAATTTATTATTATTGTTCGTAGGTACTTATTCAATATTTCAATAATAGTATCTAAACACAATACTTCAGGTGGAAAATAACGACAATGTCCCCAGATACCTACAAAAATCTAGCCCAAACAATACACAATGCATTATTCGTTGGCGAATGCATAATTTAAAGTTTATTATTGTAAGTAAGTACCTAAAATTATTGTAACTTTGATTGGTACTGAACATCATAAGCCTCTTATAGTCAACTTAATTGGATCTCAGCGCGCTTAAGTTTACGGTGCAATCAGTTTGAACTTTACGAGAAACACCTTGTTTTCTTAAGGGCCTTTCAACTTAACGCTTACTTATATAAAAATGAAAGTCCTTGTAAGCCCCTTCATAAAAACTTTACACTTAATAACTTACCCATTCTACCTGTCTTTGTCATTTTAATGTCAATGAAATGAGACTGCACATATTGTTTGATAAAAGTTATGATAAGTTTTTTTTAAAGACTTAATAACATGAATAGGAGAGTTACGATGCTAATGCTATGTAGAAGTAGCTACCCACTTCTGCCTCCTTTAAAGAATGAGCCACTCTCATCAAAGATAAGTCAAGGTCAAGTCAACAAGTGTAAAACTGCGGTCACCACTGAATATTTGTCATGAGACATATTAAATTGTAACGATGTAGTGTGCTAGTTCTGCATGTGAAATCTAGCTGTAAACACTTTCGCGACGAAAGATATAGACGAAAAGATAAGCTATATCATCATCCTTTTCCCTAGTATTTTAGGGTCAGCTTCCAGTCAAAGCGGACGCAGCTGAATACCAATATTTTACATAAAGCGGCTGCCTATCTGACCTCCAAAACCCAGTTACTGGATAAAACAAGACCCCTATGGTAAGACTGCTTGTCAGACTTTCGGGCTTCTGAGAAAAGATAAGCTAAATACAGTAAAATTCTATAACACAATAAAATCTACGACAATATTTTCATAGAGCCGTAGGAACTGATTAATTTATCAGTCTACTGTATTATTTATTTGTGTAGCTAATAAACGCTCAAAAGATATGTGGGCTAATGCCTCGTTATGTATTCATGACACTGGCATTGTGTCGGGTGGCACACAATGTTGATTCTATTAGGTGGCGGAAAGGAAGCCTTTCTAACAACCTCTGTTTTATGCCACTGTGCGAACATACGGAGAGCACGGTCTGTTGTACGGCGGCAAAGCGCGGCCATTATACATTCGACACGTATTTATATACAAATAAAAGCTAGCCGACTGTCAAATATGAAGGAGTTTCATGTTTCGTTGATACTGTTGCAGCTACTTCGTTTCCCTTAAATTTCACCACATTAGCAGTCTTTAAAAACAACCAAACAGAATCGAAATATATATACCTATATAAATATATATTTCCTTGCTCTTGTTTCATGTTTGTTATTTTTTATTTATATACAAGTACCTAAGAATATATTTTATGTATGTATGTATTTATTGCATATGTAAATGGTACCCCACCGACTCCCTGCAGTATTGTCTCTCCTGCTCCCTTTAATCCGTCCAAAAGTTGTCTCTAAAAGATCGATGTAAGCGATTAGACCGCTCATTGTGTAACCCTATGTAAAATTTCTACATTTATATCTGTAATTTTTATGATGTTCATCATCATCATCTGCCTAGCCTTTTCCCAACTATGTTAGGGTCGGCTTCTAGTCTGACCGGATGCAGCTGAATACCATTATTTTACATGGAACGACTGCCTATCTAACCTCTACAACCCAGTTACTAGTAATACGATACCCCTTGGTAAAACTGGTTGTCAGACTTTCGGGCTTCTGACGACCCTTAACGACTGTCAAAGATCCACAAATTACAACCGGGACCAACGGCTTAACGTGCTTCTCCAGACCACGGAGGAGTATTGGTATGTTAAGATGGTCACCCATCCACGGACCAACCGCAGCAAGCATAGCTTAACGTGATCGATCGACCCGTGCGGCTAACAATACTTAGCAAGCCCGTTATAACAAAGAGTATTCTATGTTCTATATGTCTATCGTCACCATCACGTAAATGGGCACGCCGCGATTGCGGCGGTAAGTCCCCTCTTTGAGGAGTGGCTTGAGAGGCGGCATGGCGTCCTCACCTTCCGCCTGACACAGGTCCTCACCGGACATGGCTGTTTCGGGAGGTTCCTGTTTCGGATAGGGCGGGAGGAAACGCCCGGGTGTTTCCATTGCGAAGATCGCCCAGAGGACACGGTGGAGCATACGATGGAGGTCTGCCCAGCTTGGGCGGAGCAACGCCGTGTCCTCGTGGAGGTGATCGGCGGCGGCGATCTCTCGCGTCCGACCCTGGTCCAGGCCATGGTACGGAGCGAGAGGGCATAGCTGGCAGTCGCCTCCTTCAGCGAAGCAGTTATGCCCGCAAAGAGGGAGGCGGCGCACGTGAGGGAGATGCAGTACATGCGCCCTCACAGCCGTGGCCTTCGCAGGAGACGCCCTGGGCGTCGGGAATCCCAGGCTGATTCCTGGCCACCGTAGGCACGGGCTTGCGGACGGCGAGTAATGGGTAGCTCGCTGTCCGGTAAGGACCAAGCCCGGGTCGACGGCGCGTTGTGTTCCACGCGCGCCTCAAAGAGATGTCAGCAGCAACAGATGGGGCCCGCAAGGGCCGATGCCTGCCGGGGGTGCGGGTTGTTCGAAAGAGATACCGCCGCCCCTGGCACACAGGCAACTGAGGGAACACGGGTGGGTTTTAGTCAGTAAAAGTCTGACACGCCCTCCCGCTCCACCCAGAGCGGGAGAAGTTATTTGATGATTTCCCACCCAGAAAAAAAAAAAACAAACCATCACGTAAAAGACCTTCTATTATGTGATGGTGACTTATATTCTTCTGTCGTATTACTTTTGTCCGATTTTCATTTACCAGTATGTGTTTTCACTTATAAAAATCACTTGATTTTGACAAACCGCTGTTTTTTCATAAAAATCAATAAGTACTTTACAAACAAACTATGAAAATTGAAAAGCTTGTTGACGTTTCCATATTCTCTTTATTGATATAAATACAAAATAGAAATATTTTTTGGATGATCAAAGACGATAAGTAAATCTCTTACTCGTCGTACTTCAGCCGAGGGATTCTAGCTCCATAAGCGAACGCGTGTCGGCAAATCTCATTACTTTTCGAGGATAAAGAAAATTCAATATCTATCGTTCTTTGTCTGTCTATACCCTCACAAATTTTATTTCACAGGTCCCGTTAAACTTCGTGTTTATATAAAAGTTGTAATTTTTCAACGTAGCTATGCTCGTGCAACAATAGCCGTGTTCCTGAATACATCCCCTTTATGAAAATTGCTTTGATAGTAATATAACATCCCCAATAAAACTCTTTATCTATACATATCCGTAGAACACACTGTACTACAAATAATACTATACTTTCTACATACTACAAATAAATAAAATTAAAGTGTCTATTTGTAATGTAAACAGCTTTATAACAGCTTTTTACTAAATACATATGAATATATATACGGTACTTATAACAAAAATCAGTTTGTATTTTTTTTTAGTTGTCTGCCTGTCTGTTTGTTCCGACTAATCGCCGAAGCGGCTGGACCAATTTTGACAGGACTGGCAGGTAACTAATATTATAAGCAGTGATATAGGCTACTTTTTGTCCCGTTAGCACGTTCCCTTGGGATTAATTTGCGACAGCCCGCGTGCGAAGCCGCGGGTTGAAAGTATTTTTTTTAAATACGCTGACAATATTTTTGAACAGGTGACCTGCAATGCAAAATATCTACATCATGTATTATTTAAACAGAACACAAAGGAAAACACGCGTCTTTGTGAAAAGAATGTTGTAATATCATAAATACATGTTATTTAATTTTCAAGAGGACTTTTTCAGGAAACCGTCTTTGATCGTAGATTTCATTTCACAGTCGTCGACAAATTATGTTACAATAAATCAATTCTGTTCAAAAGTATTACTGAGCGTTGGCAAGTCATTTTGAGGCAATTTTCGTTATTGAACGCTTCTTCATTCATTGTTATTGTTTAGGGCCCGATGTAAATTAGTTTGTGGGCGGGCTTCTGAAGAAAATCCAATTAATTAGACGTTTAAACACCGTTGGGCCCCGCGATATTAAAATTAAATATTATTTGTTGACTGCGTAGGTGATTAGCAGTGCATTATAAGTCAGTAGTACAGTGTGGTACTGTGGTTTATATTTGACTAGCTTATGCTAGGGGCTTCGCCCGCGTTATGGTCGGAAATTGTCCCACGGGAACGTACTACCGGGTTATAAACTATCTGTGTGCCAAAATTCAACCAAATCCATTCAGACGGCTGAACGGATTTGGTTGCTTGATTTAAAAATCAAAAATCAAAAGTCATTTATTCAAATTAGGCTTAGAATCAGCACTTTTCGAACGTCAAAATACATGAGACAGTTCCCCAAAACGCCCACCCTTCACCACTTCGTAGTGCTTTAGCTGGGAAGAAGAAGTGGCGCAACAAACTCCCCAGCAGCACAGCTGTCTGTTTAGTCGGATAGACTTAATTCTATACATACATAGGCAAAGTAATAAACATTACGAGATACAGAATATTAATTAAATAATTAGTCAAAATGTCAACTAGCCATGCCAATGTACCGACAAATAAAATGAAAACTGTCGAGGCCTCATAAAACATAAAACAGCCGATCATAAAAAATATTGTTAAGAGTAGATCGTGTTAATAACTAATGACATAATAGATAATAATAATAAAAAATCATAGGCAAAAAAAAAAATTATATGAACCCATATAACCTGTCACTAGATATGCCAATTCTGGAGAAGGAACATAAACATTGTCATGAGTTAATCACAGCGACAAACTATTCTTGTCATTTAAATAGTCGTTGATGGAATAGTAAGCCTTTAACAAAGGATGGATTTTACTTGAGCTTTATAATTGAGTAACAAACATCCAAACATCTAAATATCCAAACGTTAAACTTTCACATTTATAATATTAATAGTAGGATGGGAAGTAGGCTAGGATAATTGGCCCATTGGTTTAGCGGAACTAAGCGCAGTATGCTCCGTTTTATTATAATACTAGTCTGGAGTGTAACTTGGTTATTTGTTTAACATTGTTTCCTACAAAAATCCCTCGACAACATGTATAGTAACATGGTTTGTGGATAGGTAACATCCATTACACGTCGATACCACTCTGTGCTTCACTAAGCAAGTTAAGCCGTTGGTCCCGGCTGTCATTCGTAGATCTTTGACAGTCTTACCAAGGGATCTCGTGTTACACAGTAACTAATTGGTTTGTGTGGGCCAGATAGGCAGTCGCTCCATGTAAAATACTGGTAGTTGAGAAAAAGTTCGGCAGATTGTTTACAAAATAAATAAAAAATGAAGTGTCTTGCTGAAATGAAAGGGTATAAAATAAAGGTTTTATTCAGATTTACTGTTTTAAAATGATCTGAAATAGAAATGTTAATAAAGGATGCATCAATCTGCCGGTTGAAAGTAATATAGTCTTTATTACATCATTTTATAATGAAAGAGTAAGTACTATATTTTTATGGAATCATTTTCGTAAGTATGTATGGAAACCTTATACTCTTAATTAGCGAAGAAAATAAAAAATATCAGTTTACAGAGCAATGTAAAATGTACCAGAGTATTTTTGAACAAAAATAAATATCGGATGTAATATACTGGATTGCGGTTTCAGTATTCCATTCCTTTCCAGTATTAAATTCGTTTTAAATAGGGTTTTATTTGACAAATCCCGTTACTTCACAGTTTTATTCGTAGATTTTTATCCAATAGTAATTACCTAACTTCTTCCCGTGACGTCGTCCGCATGAAAATTTGGCCCCCAACCCACCGCACTATTATTTTGCTTATGTTTAGCGTTTTTTCTAGCTTTTTTTATTTGCTCGGCTTCTAAGGGGTCTAGTGTAATATTAAATAGCCTATAATCTTCTTCAAGAATAGGACTATCAAATGCAAAAAGACTTTTCAAATACGACTCTCGTGCGCGTTCAATAAAAAAATCAAACTCCTTAGCTGTTATTAGTATACATATGTTAAGATACCTCAACATCTTTTTAAGTAATCCGGGCTTTAGAAATCTGCGATTTAAGTACAGGTTTTTTTGGAGTGGGTGTGATATTGTATTTCAAAGATAAGCTGTAAAAAGATATTTCTCTAGGAGCCTAATTCCAAGAAGGCTCGTGAGCATATTCGTAAGAAGTTGGCAGAATCGTTTTCTCCTCTACCTGTCGTTATTTCTCAAGACAAAGTTTATTTTCGTTATATATATATGTGTATGTATCTATGTATCTATGTATTAATATGTATTATTTTTCGAGTAACCTATCCCTTATATTGCGCCTGCCATGTTTTCTCTCTGCATCACCCTAAGGTTGACTGGTAGAAAATGCTTGTACAGTATTTTTTACTTGTGCATTAAGTTTTAATAAATAAATAATTTGGCCATCAAGGCTGACCAAATCCCAACGTATTGGAGCAAACATTATCGGAAGCTACACAAGCCGAGACGGCACTAGAAAAAGAACAGCAGAACAATAGCAATACTGAAACCTAACCGAATTTAAAAACACGACCATTAGCGGAGGCCATGGCTGCCCTTTTAACTCTCATACGTACACTTTCATGCTGAATAGGCGAAGTTTCAATGGCTGTTGTTAGAGAAAAACTTAACGTAGAGTGAATTCTTGCGTAAACTAGAAATACGAATACTTCCATCAAAAGAAACTCGAATTCGAGCGTGATTCGTGACGTGAGGTAGCTTCGTGAGGTGACACACTATCTCGAAGGCAGAAGACATAGAATCGCCTGTATATGAAGCACGCGCCGGCAAATACGAGCTCCCGATACAGTCATGATCCCACTTGAAACTTTTATTTCAAAGAAAGCGGCATCGTGAGCCAGCAGGCTATCAAAAGCCAATGTTGAAGTATCTCTATTACTTTTCACGAGTTCAAATTATAAGATATGGCGGCTTGAAATAGATACCTACACTGCTTAGTTCTATTTCTGAAAGTTCATTTGAAGATCGTTACTGAAAGTAGGCGTGACTTTAGCTTGTGACTTTCAAATTAAGTTTGACAAACAGTCTTCAGATTTCAGACCAAAATGTATTCGTCAGATTTTCTTGTTTATGCCATTAAGCGTCAGGCCGCACACGATCATACATAAATCAAGGACACTGAAGATCACGTAATTTTTTTTAGTCATTTAAGATGAACCTTTTTGAAACAGTGGATAAGATATCCAAAGAAAAGATACAGTGCGATGTTAACACAATTCAAAGAAATCCTCAAAATCCTTACAATAACAGAAATGCCACATTTAAAGCAGAAATAATGAACTAGAAATCGGTTTACGAAGTGTTAAACAATTCGCAATAACATCCGGTGCTTGATTAAACAAAGGCCAATAGTAATAAATACGAGTGAAATTAGCCAATTACAGGCTTTAGGCGGACGAAAATACATCTCGATTGCTTGTTCCATCAATATCAAAAGGAAAGTAATTGTTGGTTCAATACTTGTAAATGTTATGGAATTATTTAACGCGGTTCAAGTGATGTCTGATTTCTGATAACAAATGAAAATTAAGTAAATCCTTTTGGAACATTCTTCCTAAAAGACTAGACTCTTTTGGGACTCCTTTAAATGTCATGCAAAATTAAACTTACTGTACTTTGTTTTCGGTCAATTTTCTCTAAACATCAGCACTTTATAAACCCAAAGGATCGTTTTTTCTACGGTACAATTTGGTGATGGAAATAGAAATACCCTCAACATACAGACGGGGACCGGTCGTGACAGGCGAGTGTCTAGACTCTACTACCGACAAAGTAATGCCATCATAACAAAGTAATGTCCTAGTAACTACGACCTCAGAGTGATAGTTTTAACAGCTTCTACTTAGATGTCGATCTTAGCATAACAGCAGAGATAACCAACACCTGAATTGTTCTATAGTTCGATTAATGGCCAATTCCTATAATTTACGGACCGTTATTAGTAAAAATTTCGATTCTTGTATCTTTACCCATAATGAAGCAAGGACTTCATATCTTTGCATAGTAGACCCCTCCATATGGAAGTAGCTATTTAAAGGCCCAGTTTAGCTTTAAAAATGCTACCATTGGTAAGCAAAACCGGGCATAACTGAGTAGTTGTTATTAGCTACGCATGCTACGAATGCTACGAAGCGTAGCAAATTGCTACGAATGCTACGATCCGTAGCGGGTGTGCTGTGGGACCGTAACAGCAAAAATGTTGCCGTTTAAAATTACGTAAGACTACTAAAGAACCTCAAAATCATTTAATAACTCCAGGCATTAATAAAAATAAATTACAAAGCAAAACAACGTTATTTATAGGTACACACCTTATATTGTTCGAAGCTATTTCCCACTTAGTTTGATATTGATTCCTCGTTTAATCGTATTGCTAGGCGTTGTGGGCCCAATCACCGACGATAACTGGATTTTGCTCCCCGAACGCAGTCGGGACACGTGACATCACCCCAGGGATATCAATTGTGAACTCAATTATTGTCGACTAATTAAATTAATACCCAGGAAATATTGACTATCAAACATGTAGTACTTGTGTAACGATCGGTTTGATTACTTGTGACGTGTTATTGTGAATACATGTTGCGAGGTTTTTGTGAAACAAAGATTTTATTTGGGTACTAGAATTTGAACGGATGGTTTTAAAACTTATTCGAACTGTTTTATCAGCTACATGTTATGAGAATGGAAATGAATAGGGTAGTGCAAGAAACCCAAAGTATATAAAACTAGCGACCCGTTTCCCCCGATTTTACGACTTGACAAAACTTTAAGACTTATGTATTTATTAAATATGCTAATTTTATACACCTTCCGAAATAAATTCGCAAAATTTCTCTTAATCGTGGTAAAAATCGCATCTAAATCCGTTGCGTAGTTTAGAAGAACAATATGTTCACATAGACAGACACAAAAAGAGACTTTTATTTATAATACGTATGTTTAGATAGTTCAGTGCCCAATTCTTCCTACTAAAGAATTTCAACCAACACCAGGTACAATCAGCAACAAACTTCGAACGCCACTGGGCCTCATTTCAGACTGCTACAATGAACGGTCACGGGAGATTACCACCACAATCACCTCGTTTAATCAACCAATTGTTGGTTAGTTAGGAGCATGTCACCGTGCCGCTGACCAATCTCTTGGCTTGCTGTGGTTCAACAATTTTTAATTGTTTACAAACCTGCTGGATGATTTCGGAACAAACAGAATAGGTAAGTCTCAAAAAGATGATTTTTTTGTTTCCTTCCTCCTACAATTAAGTACCCAATATGTAATAAGTTATAGTAGGTACAATGATTGTAGACAATTAAATTAATTGTTGATACATCTTTTTGCAACTAACTGTACTATACGGTGCGTGCTAAATACTGTTATTAGACATTATAGGTACAGGTAAATATAAAATGAAAACTGAAGCGTCATACGAAGCGTCATACGAAGCGTCATACGAAGCATCATTCGAAGCACCGTGTGAACCGACTATACCAATACGTCGTTCGCACTAACTTTTAACTTTCGCTATGACTTACTCTGCAAATGATTATATGGTAGGGTTTGTCAGCGTTTTGCGACCTTAATTAGCTACCGCTCTGAAACCGCTGCGTATTCCATACACTCAGCTAAGTGCATTCGGATATATTCGGGTATACTCGTGTACGTTCGTATATGACAAGTACGCGTCGTGAGTCACGTCTGTCGCAATTAGTCGTTGTGTGCGCTGCCGACGCGAGCGCCTAGCACACGCGTGGTTTCACCTCACTACCAATTTGTACCGCATTGTTACACTTTACACTACACGCTGGTAGAAACACGTGAACTGCCGACGTTATTAGTGATTATAATCTTTATAGCTGTTTTGGATAATCATTGTATCCGAATTCAGAACAAAGTTTTGGTTAAAGGTTAGAGGGTGGTTTATTTATAACCCAACGGTATGAAGGGTAATAGAAGTTGTAGATGTTTATAACGATAAAGGGAAACGCCCGAATTTTAAGGTATATTGTTATTCAGTTTCCTACTTTTAAAAATATTGTAATGTTATTATGATTGAAATCCCTTCGTCTGGTTGAATAATTAGTGTGTGTTAGTGTGTAATTAGTGCTCTCTACATATAAATACAAAACATCATTAAAATTAGTCATAGTATAAACTAGCTTTTTCGGCGGCTCCGCCCGCGTGTAGTTCTGAAATTATCCCACGGGAACGTAGTTCTGGGACAAAAGTAACCTATGTGTTAATGCATTTGTTACAAAATATCTGTGTGCCAAATTTCATCAAAATCCGTTCGGCCGTTTTTGCGTGATTTAGTAAAAAACATCCAAACGTACAAAATTTCGCATTCATAATTATGAATACGATTAAATAAAAGGACATTAGGGCATCGAAGTACTCGTCCGCATCGCTGTCATCTGGAAACGTGCCCAGAAGCTTTGCTTCGATGAATGGCAATGCTAATAATTGGGCCAAAGAATGAACCAGCCTAAAGTATCGACCAGTCGGCAAGAAAGTTTCGTTTTCATCGATTCAGTTGTCAAAACAAAGTTGAATAGGTGAGCCAGTACAAAGCAAGAAATGAAATGTGAACTTTGTCTTTCGCCTGTTTTACAATGTACAAACATTGAATATTTCCTCAACATCAATAAAGTAATAAAATGTTTTTCAACAGTCTATGCACGCCTTTGCATACGAATATTAGCCAGTGGCCATAGCTGATAGGGAACAATAATTTTACGGTGAAACGCAACACAAATGTGCGTCTGGGGAACAAGCCTGTTAAACACTGTTTCCAAAACACTAATTCACTGCACAAACCATCGAAACGTTCTCGCATTTCGCATGCAGATACTTGTACAAGTCGTACATATAACATAAATATCTCAAAGTAACTCCCCTTCGCGACGAGAAACTTTGAACGGCCCGATTTCTTTGTTATTTTTAATATCGACTTTTTTGCGCTCGAACGGTGGTTGCTAATGGATTTTCAATATTTGTGTTGACAGACAAACAAGGGGCGAATGGAGTGAGCTCTCGAACATTCCGTCTGCGTCCGCACCCACGATCCAGTGTGTATCTCTAAAGAAAGCAATCGACAACGTTTAAACGACATTTATTTATGTTTGCCCGTGGTTCACAGTACTGATTAGTCGTTTATCCGTTGATATTAACTTTTTCACGTGTTTATCGTTTCGCATGTCAAACATTAACGTATTGCTCACTCGATAACTCATTAGGGGATTGAATATTCACATTGAATTGCGATTTGCCGAGCACACTGTGACTATTTCATTGTCCTGTTTCAATATGAAAGTATGCTCGGCAGCACACTGAATAAACATTGATGTTAGATGAAATATTTTAGTAGTGAGCTCTCTATCATCAAAACTGTTGGACGTCGGGCTCTATTACCATAATAGGTACAGATTTGGTCCGGCTGCCTAACCCTCTTCCAATATCTTATGTTGGCGCCGAGTACGATGAGTCTGCAATATTTGCAGTCCACAGTACATCGTCTTCTATTTATCAAAATTATGTTATATCGATTAGTAATGGTTAGGTTAGGTTTAAAACTTTTTAAAGTCTCCACAAAGCTTCTTCCTGTTTCATTCGTATAAAAACAAAACGCGATCGAGTCTTGGCGTGATAATTTTTTTTTATCTTTTATTAGATCTATGCTATGGGATATTATCAGGTGATTGATAGCAGAAACCAGACTGATCAATTAATTATATCAATGACAGATGCGATCCTATTGATATTAGAGAGATTTGAGTCAAATTGTAAACAATGTTGATAATGTATTTAGCCAATTATTATACACAATAATATTGAAATATTGACTATGTATAATAATGTGTCTAATAGCAATGAGATCGCATTGCATCGCATCTATAAGTTCGAATCGCTACATCATGATATATATCTCTAGTAGTAACGACTAGTGTACTATTTGGCCAAATTTCTAGTCGGCGACTAGTCGGCAAGTAGTGGACTCCAGTGGCGAAAGCACCATAACACGATTCCTACCGGCTTCCCTTCGGTGATTCGCATTTCTACCGCTTTTGAAAAATGGCACGTCAATAGTGTCTACTATTGAAAAAATATATAGTTACACTACGAGTTTTTAATTGATCATAACATTCAAACAACAAAAATGCTTATTTTTAGCATTGTATTACTACAACAAAATAAATTTTCTAAATAACCTGACGCCAAAACGTCGTTTTTTATTTAATAATCAGCCTTACAATTTGTAATATAATCGAATAGGGACTTTTCCTGAATAAGTCAATAATTGAACTTTAATCAAGAAAAACACAAAACTTACCCGAATTCCAGCGAAAGCAACGATTGGCTTGGCCGACGAGTCCATCTTTTTGCAAGCGACTACTCGGCCAAAGTCATAGTCAGCCCATCTCTAGGAATAATTGACCTAAATACCAGGCTAGTCAGAAAATATTGCGAAAAAAAGTTTTTATGTATGAGAGACTGGCCAGTTATAATCTATTTTGAAAATATTATTATTTTTAAGTAAAAATAGGTACGTTCCAATTTCAAAATTTCCCTCCACATTGTTTGCGACCTAATTTATTAAAAATTATCGTGTCTTATTAAAAAATGGATCTGCGCCGGGAACATTTTCGCGCTATGATTTTTTTCGATTTCCAGTGTCGCCTGAAACCGGACGAATCGGACGATAGACTTCAAATGGCATTCATGGATGAAGGCCCTTCTAAGGCAACCGTGAATCGTTGGTATTACGAATTCAAGCGCAATCGACTAACTTAGAGGGATGAAGAAAGACGTGGTCGCCCTTTGACGGCTATTACGGAAGAAAACGTGCTAGCAGTGAAAAATTTAATCCATGACAATAGGCTAGTTACGTATAAAGAAATTCAGCATATACTGCAGGTTGCATCGGGAAGCTTTCACGAAATTCTACACATGCATCTTTGCGTGAGGAGGATATTTTCACGCTGGGTGCCGCACAACCTCACCGATGCTCAGAAGTAGGCCCGGGTGGAATGGTGCCGTGATATGATAAACAAATTTGAGTTACTAGACCAACGCGAAAAACGTACGCGATAACGGATCGCGACAGTGATATTATATTTAAAAAAACTGACCTCCAGTTGAACTAATTGGTGATCCTTGGCCATATAGTATCGTCATTGCACCAAGATTGTAACTACCAAGTTTCCACCAATGTCCGTCTATGGTTAGCCAACCCTCGGCTACGGTGCAAACATGGTAAGTAAAACAGTAAGTCCTCGCTTTGCTATGCAGACAGATCGATATGAAAATAAAGAAGCAGTAAAAAGGAAACATTTTAAAAAGAAGCGCACTCGCAGGTCATAAAATAGCCTATTAAAAGAAGCAAGATGTCGGGTGGTGCAGAAAGGCAATTTACAGAGAAGAAAAACGAACATCACCTTATATAGTTAAGAACACTTAAATCAGAGGTGATTTTTTGGAGTTCCTTCGACTTAATAAAAGATAGAAGGTGAAGGAGTAGATTATTGAAAGTCATTCAGTCAGGGAATCACAATTACATTAACGTAAAAACATAACACTCTGTATTTCAGTACTCAATAATGTATTAGTAACGTTACACAATTTGGAATTATTGCATTGCAAAGCACTTACGAAATAAATAACAACACTTCTTCACCACTGCTCTCGTGAGGAAACCTGCACTGGGCCCGCGTGGTTACGGCCCACTGTCTTTCTTATAGAGGAGGCCTGTGTCCCAGCACCACAATATAGGCTGATTATGCAAAAAAGTAGGAGAGAGGATTAGCTACACGAGTCGATCGATCAGGTTAAGCTACACTTGCCCCGGTTGGTCCGTGGAAAGGTCACCATCTTTACATACCAAGACCCCTCCGTGCATCGGAAAGGACGTTAAGCCGTTGCTCCCGGCTGTCATTCGTGGATTTTTGACAGTCGTTACGAGTCGTCAGATGCCTGAAAGTCTGACACCCAGCTTTACCAAGGGGTATCGTGTTACCCAGTAACTGGGTTGTGGAGGTCAGATAGGCAGTCGCTCCATGTAAAATACTGGTATTCAGCTGCATTCGGTTTGACTGGAAGCCGACCCCAACATAGTTGGGAAAAGGCTAAGCAGACGATGAGTAGGAGAGAGGAAGTTTAAAACATTTAATCTATCACTTATCTATTTTAATTTCTACGCTTGTCGATAAAGTCAATATTATAAGAAATAGTTTATTTTACAGTGTCTGTAAAGCACGTAATATATGTTACATGATATGAGTAGATATATTCGCGTAACCTTTTCTGTTCATGTAATGAAATGATACATTCCTAATTGAACGATTCTCGGAAAGTATCATACTCCACGGTAATTACGCACGTTATTAAATATTTGCCTTTTATTTTTAATAATAAGTCTTGGCTTCGGGAATTGGTAATTACGAAGTAAATATTTACTACATTTTCGTCAAGTTTGAGAAAACATGTTGAACTAGCTTTTACCAGCGGCTGCGCCCGCGTAGACGTCGGAAATTATCCCACGGGAATGTACTACCAGTATAGGTTAAACCCAGGTTATAAACTATCAGTGTACCAAATTTCATCCAAATGCGTTCGGCTGTTTTTGCGTGATTGATTAACAAACATCCAAGCATCTAAACATACAAACTTCCACATTGCCAATTATTATTAAGTAGGAAGTTACGTAAATATTTTTCATAATAAATAATGAACGTATTAAATGCACCGTAACGTGCAGTTTTATCTATTCCTATTACAGCTAGTTACCAAACAGTGCCCTGCTGAGCAGACGTATGAGTGAAGCTTTGTGGTTGCGGTCCAGCCAGTCGCGGGGAGACCGCGCCCGCGCCGACCGCCATCACATGCTGAGGGCACACTACGTGACATGTGGGCATATGGTAACATTGTATTTATGCATATTTTCATTATTTCTCCACTTACCATTAGTGCCCCGACAGGATGAAGTTGCGGTTGTGGTAACGAGATAGTGCTGCCATCATATTATGACGAGTGCAGACTTATACAGACTTGATTATGATTATCGATTACCTATTCACTTATTAGGGATGCGTTTACTGACAAAGGCAGAGAAATGTGAAACAACAACACAACAACAACATTAAAGTAAAATAAAATAATAAAGTAAAACATGAAGGTAATCCATTACAATATTTTCATTAATTATCTCCGGGAATTTTATGCACACATTGACATTGATGAATGTTATATACCTACAATGATGTGAATATTTACTATGTAAAGTATTCGATTGTTTTAATTATTGTGAATGTGAAGACTATTTGGGTATTTTTTTTGTTTTGTTTGGTTTCTTCTTTTCTCATATAGTTTTAATCATAAGCTGGCAGTTTGAGTAATATATGCAGCCTAACCAAATTTTTGGTATTGTTCGTCGAATCGTTGAGCTCTTTAAGTTCTGAGTTGAGCTGCATGATTACTGATAAATGCTTGCACTGATTGGACAGGTCCACTCGATCTGTGTGGAACTTTCCTCAAAAGTCAATTTTAGACACATAGTTTTCGCATGATCTGACCAAGATTATGACTGGACTTTAAATGAGACTGTGACCTCTGAGTTTGATTTGGCTTTCTTCTCAGAGTAGTCAGATAGGAAACGCCGACCTCATCTAGTTTTTACATTATGATTGACGTATAAACGTGTTTGTACAAACCTACTTACCGAAATGAAATGATTTAATATGAAACTTAGAAACGCGTAAGTCTTTGATTTTACTAAAACCTTTCCTACACCTAAAGGAGTACACCCATACCTAGTAATCGAAAAGTGATCATTTATTTATTATTTATTTATTTAATACTTTAAGCACAAACATGTACAGAGGCGGACTTAATGCCATAGGCATATTCTACCAGTCGACCTTTGGGTGATGCAGAGACAAACAGTGGTAGGTGCAATAAAATATATATGCATAATTATATGCCTATCTATATATAAATATAAGCATAAATAAATATACATAAATAAACGAATTTACTTAAAACAAATGAGACAAACAATGAGAGAATATTATCGTTGTGATGATACTGCCAACTTCTTGCGAATATGCTCACGAACTTTGATTTTGAAGGTCAATCGGTTGGTTGCCATTCTGATTTCTTGGGGGAGCGCATTCCACACAGAGATAGATTGGACGAAAAAAGAAGAGTGAATGAAGTCTGTGTGGTGAGTGGGGCATTGAAGAAGACGATTATGCGATGAGCGTAGATTTCGAGATCATACATAATATCTACATACGTAAACGTAGTCCCGAGGCATAGTATTTGTTTGAATATTTTGATGATCGTCTCTTTTCGAATGTAAATGTACTTGCCCTTTGTATGAATGAATACCTACCTGAATAAATAGGATAAGCCTGTGCTAAAATAGTGAATTCTAGAAAACTAAAAGTAGGTAACATGTCAGCACTACTATTGGGATATGTATTACATTCGTAACAAATTTCAGATGCTGCTTGGTAAGTGAATAATAAAAGGAATGAACAGCAAGCCAAGCACACGATGCTTTGTTCAGGGAGACGATAAAATTTACATGGGACGACGGGACGCGCTGCCCGACTCATAAAACTTGGTCAGATTTCTCTTGTGGAACTAAAGTAGGTACAATCAGAATATATACAGACTGCTGTTATTTTATTTATTGGCATAAATCGTTCACTTTGACCTATATACAGAACAGCTACACCTTGGGGCGAGTTTATAACAAAATTGCAAAATCTCCCTTTCAGAAAATAACAATACAACTTTAAATCACCTAAAATGTATACATTCACAGTAGGTTTCATTAATTTAAAAGTAAATGGATTCTGGATCTATTATACTCCAACAATAGAGCAAGGGGATAAAGAAAAGGAAATAAATATTTGATAGGATCTCTCATGGATCCGATTCCAGAACAAAATAGATTGATGCTCGCAATAATATTGAGATAATGAGACAATTATATTATAGAATATTCAGAAATTGATGATGAATTGTTTATTAATGAATATTCTATTATTCAACAGTCTCGAGAATACAGAATCATGTGTAATATTTACTTTCGTATAATTTCAATTTATTTGTACTGAGTTATGGCTGAGCAGGGGTGACCTGTAGGTCTTACGTTCGAACCCAGACAAGTACTATATACTCTGTGTAATTATTTTGTCCCTACTGGTCTCAAAAACTGTGAAGGTGTGAGGAATAGGGTGTAAAGTTCACTCATGCTTTATGGAAAAGGGAGGATCCTCAACAACAACTGCCCGACGGTTGATGTCGGGATGTTGTATCTATGCGAGTCACGCGGTAAACTCTGATTGTGCGATCCAGGATTTGTGTGACGTGAAGTCTTGCATAGTTCGCCTGTGGCGTTGTAGATGGCGCCACATCACTTTTTGAGTTTTTCAAGTCTTTGATTTTGTAGTTCGCATGTGGCATTGTAGATGGCCGCCAAAAAGGAAACATGGTGAGGATACCGGTATGTCCTAGAACCAAAAAATCGAAGATTTGTGACATCTACCAACCCGCTCTGGGCCTGAGCGGTGGATTGCGGCCCACTCTCTCTCACAGAGAAGATGCCTGTGTCCTAGCAGTGAGAACATTAGAGGCTGATTACTTGTAAGCTAAAAGTAAGTTCCTGGTAATTTTTTGACTGAAAGTAATTGACCCTTAAACCTTTCTGACATTACAAGCGTGATTTTGTGTGTACTAGAAAAATCATTATAACCAGAAAACTAAAATTTCGTATGTGGAAAGCGTTCAGGATTCCTTGCTTAGTGCCATTAGTCTGAATTAAGCTTTGAAAATACATGTGCTGATAAAAATAATTGACCGATACGACGTGAGTCCATGACGGTTAATCCTGAAACTGCAACTGAAAAATTTGATTTACAACCGTCAAACTCGCTCTGCAATAAACCATCGCTGAAATTTTCCCTATTCGAGAATTTACTCAATACCTACTACCTAATTGTGGGTTTTCCACGTAACGTTCATTTTTTGTTCCACTAGGTATAATCTGAAATCGTTTAATTAGTATCTATATTATTAAATAGTACGTTTATTTGTAAAATACAATACTTCTTTTTTTTTGGTTGGTAAATCATTAAATGAGTTCTCCCGCTCTGGGTGGAGCAGGAGGGCGTGTTAAACTTGTACTGACTAAAACCCACCCGTGTTCCCTCAGTTGCCTGTGTGCCAGGGGCCGCGGTATCTCTTTCAAACAACCCGCACCCCTGGCAGGCATCGGCCCTTGCGGGCCCCATCGGTTGCTGCTGACATCTCTTTGAGGCTCGCGTGGAACACAACGCGCCGTCGACCCGGGCTTGGTCCTTACCGGACAGCGAGCTAACCAATACTCGCCGTCCGCAAGCCCGCGCCTGCGGTGGCCGGGAATCAGCCTGGGATTCCCGGCGCCCCGGGCGTCTCCTGCGAAGGCTACGGCCGTGAGGGCGCATGTACTGCCTCTCACTCACGTGCACCGCCTCCCTCTTTGCGAGCATCACTGCTTCGCTGAAGGAAGCGACGGCTACCCATGCACTCTCGCTCCGTACCATGACCTAGACCTAGGCCGGACGCGAGAGATCGCCGCCGTCGATCGCCTCCACGAGGTCACGGCGGTGCCCCACCCAAGCCGGGCAGACCTCCACCGTAGAAATACAATACTTTACGTGTCTGTTTAATTAATAAACAATTTTACGATTTCCGTATTTTCCAGTTTGCAGATTATAGTGGCAATAAATATGATAGGTTTTTAATTTTATTTACTATAATTATGACGATATATATGGACAGAATTATTTTCGAAAATTCATTCAGAATAGGAAAATTGAATAACCTTTCCGTGCGTAAAATGTTTTAAGTTACTTGTCTGTCCGCAAAATGCTAAAATCACGCTATCACGTGTCACGTGTCAATCATGTCGTGTTATTATCGTGTCAGAAGGCTATACAGGGTTCCTGTTCCGGATAAGGCGGGAGGAAATGCCCAGGTGTCACCACTGTGTAGATCGTCTGGAGGACACGATGGATCAAACGGTGGAGGTCTGCCCTGCTTGGGCGAAGAGCCTGGGCTTGCGGACGGCGAGTAATAGGTATCTCGCCGCCCGGTAAAGACCAGGCCCGGGTCGACGACAGCGCGTTCTGTTCCACGCGTGCCTCAAAGAGATGTCAGCAATAACTGAAGGGGTCGTCCGCTAGGGGCGATGAATGCCAGGGTCGCGGATTTGTTCGAAAGAGTAACCGTGGCCCTGGCACAGGCAACTGAAGGAACACAGGTGGGTTTTAGTCAGTAAAAGTCTGACACGCCCTCCCGCTCCGCGCAGAGCGAGAGAAGTCAAATGATGAATTCCCATGCAAAAAAAAGGCTATACAGGACATCGATACGTAACCTGTTACCATGGAGTCAGTACATAATTCTGAACCGCAAAGGAATGTTTAAGTAGGTATGTTTGTTTTGATGTAAAGTAAGTATAAAACATACTATTTATTTCCATACAGGGTACATTTTTAACCAGTGCGCAAACTGTAACCATGAATTCAGCATATCATTTTAGACTCCCCCCAGGGCAGAAATTTTTCGTTGGTTATCCAAAAAAAATCAGCTGTTCCACACATTTTGACCGCGTAGGTATTGCACTTTTCTATGAAACAGCTGTTTTTTTTTCGTATAACCGACGAAAAATTTCTACGCCTGAGGATGATATGCTGAATGAATGATTACAGTTTGCGCACTGGTAAAAAAAATATTCTGTGTACATACAGGTTGGCAGAGACATCGACGCGCAACCTGAAATCATGATTTCAGCACATGATTCTAGACCCCTACCCACAAAAAATATCAACGCAGGGGGCGTTGAAATTAATCGTAGTTTATTTTAAAAAAATGCCGGTATAAATATATACATAACAGCATACGTTTTGATAGCATAGGTATTGCAATTTTATGAACTTTTTTCTTTTTTATAACCGACGTAAAATTCGACATGGCTTCAGTTTGCGAGTCGATATCTCGGCCACTCTGTTTGTATATAGAAATAAATAGTATGTTTATATACTTTACATCAAAACAAACAAACCTAATACATTCCTTTGCGGAAAGTAAATTGAGAGAATTGTAGTTTAGGCAGAGTGGGGTAAAAGAAAAAGGTTACAGTGAGGGTTCGTCCTCTGAGAACAATTTTTCAAACTAGGTTGGCTTCTTGGTTTACTCACATCAGTGATTTAAAGCGAAGACAATATGCTTTGAATAACTCAGCGGAAACGAAAATCTTTAAAACTTTCAGGCACTTTAACTTTTATTTATGTTCTCTTGGTTTAAAACTTTGCATCGCCTGCAATCTTTGGGTTATGAAATACTTAAAGGTATTTTAAAACAGTGAAACATTTTCGTCAATATAAGTAATGTCATGTGACGAGTAATTTTGAAACTTTATTGACAGTTTATTATTCAATAGTTTTTCATACATATCTGACTATACTGAACACATTTCTGTATTTATTGAAATATTGATTTCACAACTAATAAATATCACTTACTTGATCATCATAAAATATAAAGTACCAAATGAAACTTTTCTCATAAGAAGCTTTTACCACTAATAAATCTTTTCATTTTTAATCACTGACGGCGATGGAATTAGTGCAGTGATACTTAACCTACGGGCCGTGAGCCTCCCCCAGGGGCCCACCGAGACTTACTTACTGCGAATCTGCAAAATAAAACCATAATGCGCGGGACAGGTTGAGATGGGGTGGATGTATATTTATGGCTGTATTCGAAATGCAAGACGCTGCTTTCAAAAAAAGGGGTCATCACCTGCGGCTCTCATAAAATACCCACAAAGTACATACGTGCATATATTTACGGTCCGTCAAAAAAAGGTTAAGTACCTCTGCTCCTAATGTAATTTTTATCAGCGAGATCCGTTAAAGTATCATCCAACTATTGCACTATTCATAAAAGTATTTTTATTTCCAATATGGCCATCAAACGACGTATTTTACGGCCGAGTATTGGGATTTAAAAGCAATCAGTTGCGAAGAACAGATAACGAATCAAGGCGTAGATTCGATGATTAGTTCCCGTGGAAGCTGATCCGCACAAGGGGATCAGCACGGGCTATAAAAGTAAATTGAATTGTTCTCCGGGCTGTTGTTGTTCCTTGCTGCATGAGCCAATGGCCGCTAGCGTGCCGTGTTACGTTTTTAACTTTATGATTTTATAGCTAGCTCCATGTTATGTTCTCTCATGTGATACTGCAAATAAAAATGTCGTTTCGACAAACTGGAACTGTATAAGTTCCATAAACACGCTTTACACTTAGGTACTGGATTAACTTAGAGGAAAAGCTCTTGAAAATCCAAAAAAATACGTTCGTTCCTTACCACATTTCCATTCCCTTTACGGCTTTTACGTAACAATGAAGTTTAGATAGGTAGGTACGCACACTTGGAAACCGTCATTGTAACCTCAATGTGAATACAGTATCAGTAATGTTATTCAAAACTTCAATCTATATCAGTTCTTTGGTTCCAATATTGCTATTAGGGTGGCTACAATAAAACTTGGACAATTAAATGTAAGTCAACGTCGTCGGAAGCGGCGAGATAAGACCTAGCGGCGCCCCTTAGCGTGGTACTTGGGCTATTAACAGGGTGGCCCTACGCCCCGAGTTTCTTGAACTGTCTTCAAGCGTGATTAGAAGTGCCTATTAAATTCAAACGTTTGGTGATTTTCCGCTCAAGGTACTTAATGTGGAAATCCTCGTCGATCCCCTCTAGAATAATGGTTGACTTTATCTTCCCCCATTGGAAAAAAATACTTTGATAAACAATAAATGGCCAACACAAATCACGGAAGAAAAGTATCCGCTAAGCTATGAGGGAAAATATGTATTAAAGTGTATTAAGGGCTTTAAGCTTGAGGGTTTCGTGAAAATGAATCTATTTAATTTGAGGATATTTTCCTAATCAGAGGCTCGGCAGCTCATGGTCACCTCAGCTATAATTGGCACAAGTTTTGCTAGGCCAGAACGACGGCTGTGGGACTGCGGCCAACTTTTACTTGTCCCCTGTAATTACTTTTACTACTTTTCTACAACTATTAAAATGTAATTTTAAGTTTTTTTGTTAGGGGGCTATAGAACTTGACCTACACTTAACTTTTGAAGTGACTGATATGTATCTTTTATACATTGAGTTTTAATGAAAAAGTTTTTAATTTAAAAATGTAAATAAATAAATACATTTAATTTGTAAGTTATCAATCAATTTATTACACATTAGGTAGCGTACTTTTAGAACGCACCAACTTTCATATAATTAGTAATTTGGTTGTTTCCATCAACAAGATTGTGTGGGAAAGATAGATGATTCTCATGTCTCCATTTTATTTCCCCGCGGATAATCTCGTTGTCTCCGGCTTAAGGACATGTGAGCCGGAAATACGACAGCAATTTTCCTCCAACTATAGAAAAATGAGGAACGTTTAGCGTCGTGCATGGGTACCCACCCGTGAGTACAGGGTTCACCATCGTGGAGATACCGAACCAACGAACCATTCTTTTATAATATATCCTTTTTGTGGATCATCTCATGACGCTGCCGTTTATCACACATTTTCGTTTTGTTCCAAACATCTGCTAAACACGATATTTCATTTATTAAAAAGTTATGTGGATAATGTTACATGACAATATATCCTCATCCGTCAAACATAAAAAAAACCTAAGTAATCATTCTTTCACATTGCGAGTGGATAGGTACCACGCCACCTTGTACATACCGCACAATGTTTTTGGTCGTTTGAGTGATGTAAGCTCGTGATGAATGCCTTGATTACATTCCTTTGACTCAAGAGTACGGCTGACGGATGACCACTTCGTTTATTGCCCCTACATACGACCGCTATAAATAAAGCAGTATTACGTTGTAGCAAAACAACTTGATATTCTCTGCGCCTGTATTTCATCCGTAAAATCAAAATAGAATGCGTTTTGGCATGTCATGAATAAATTGCGACCGTGTTTTCTATTAACAGAAGCGAAAATATGCTTTATAAATGCTAAAAAAGCTCCGGTCGACTCGGTTAACATTCTGAAAATTTTGCCGAAAAATATTTCATGGATGTACTTAGGCTCGGGCACGTACTCGTATCTTATTCTTGAGGTGTATGAATAAATATTTAGTAGAAAAGTGGGTTGCTTTTAGGACGTAGAGTGAGTGAAGTCGCGACAGGAACATTCTCCGTGAAATGACACGTAAATGGAAGCCGTAAGAAATAAAAGTGTGACAAGGACGGTGCTCTCGCAATTTATATGAAGTTAAAAACGTAGGAGGTGGTAGTTAGGGTGGCAAGGGGGTCATTCGCCGTTCACTTACAATCGTTTCCCGCTAATATACACGCGACTCCACTAATGAAGTGAAATTTAAAAAGCTTCACACAGTCAGTGTATTTTCTCTTGTTCCCTGAGGAAATAAGGATCAAAAGAGCATTTTTATTTTATCATCGACCCTAAAATAGGGCAAGATTGAGCTTGGAACGGCAAAATTTCCCTAAATTGATGAGGGGATTGATGAATAAACATTTTTAAATCCCTTTTGTTTCACTTTTGTTTTGTTTACAGATTTAAGTACACGTGGGTCCAAAGTATTTATAAATTAAAATGGCTGCCGAGTTTTTGACGTAAGTATAGGCAAGTACTTATATGCAGGTATAATCCAGCTTAGGCAACTTACAGCAGCATAGGTGAGTACTTGTTTTTATCACCTGAGTTGCTTACCTACTTAATGTTGGTACTTTAACTTACTCTTACGAAAGAAAAACAACAAACTTATTTAAATTAGTTTAGATATTTATTTTTTGATTTTAATTGTTTATGTACCTAGTAATAGTTTAGTAGAAACACATCTTACCCGCCTGTCTATTCGTATGGTGGCAAAAAGTGGGGTCTGGTGACCTGTAATACAGTTTTTTCTAAAACCTTCGTCAGGCACCAGCTCTCACAATGTGTATTATAATAGTCCAAAACTGTTATGCTACAAACCATTGTGAGAGAAATAAATAAACTTTTATTATTATTATAACTACTTTAACTTACTCTTACAAAAAAAACCTTATTATCAAGTTTTTTTTATCATACAACCACCATAGTACAAAAACCAAATGCCTACTTTTGTCTTTATGTGTGTATAGTGTTATGGTTTTTTAGTGGGATGATGGATCACCGGTATCCTAATATAGCCCCGGGTCAATAACTTCAAAACAGAGAATGACCTCAGATTTTATTTTCACGCAGATTTACCTCTGACTGTCTAGACTGTACCTTTTACATTAGAGAGCATTTCGAATAAGTAGTCAATTGGATGATACAAATCAAGTAATATCTTTGAGCACTAAGAACAAGTAGGTACGTCTACAATACTTTTAATAATGTATTTATACAAGTCGCCTATTTGAAATTTGAAGCAAATTGAAAATCTTAACCGCGTTTAAATATCATACAAATGAATAAAAGTGATGAGTATTGAAATAACAGTTACAATAGATACGTAGTTGCTTCAGAAATAACGAGATTTTAATGGACCTTGACTTCAAGTTGAAAGACTTCAAATTCTTTACATATTTTTGGTTATAATTTCGATTGCCAGCTAAATTGTGTTTTATGAAATTGTAGGTAAGCTATTAATTGGATGTGATTAACAATCATTTCCAAACAAATGAAAATCAAACATAAACTAGTGCGAACCAACAGTAGTTTAAACAACTACAGTTAGGTAAAGTAAATAAATGAGTGATATACACATAATCGCAGAGGGAGAAGTTTCATTATGCCACGTTCATTGTGTTCGCGGTCCCCAAAGAATACGGAATCTTTCCGTCTCGCAGCGGTGGGTAAACCCTTTTTATTTCTCAAAAAAGTTCAGCGACTGCAAAAAGTATCATAAAAGAAGAGAAAATTGTGAGAAAATGAATTTTCCATTTCACTAAGTTGACGATTGAATGGCTTATTCTGTTAAGAGAACATCTTAGACAGGTATCTAACAATTTTCGAGGTTTCTAAGCTCCGCGCTTTGTGTCACGTTCCAGTTCACTCTGGAGGCTGTTCACTCATAATTTATCGCTGTCAGGTGAAAATATCTTACATTTTTCACTTAAAGGTAGATCCAAAACTTACCTAAGCGCGAATATTTTGCATTCGCGAAATTATCTGCAAACCGAATGTCAATTAAAAGGATCAAAGACTGTTGGCACATCGGCAAAAGGGTAGAAATATTTGCACGGGGCGGGTGAAATGAAATGTTCGCTAAACAGATAAAAAGGTTATCAAGCAGGTAGCTGTAACCATATCTAAACAAAACCCTAATTAGGTAGATCTATTTGATGTAATGGATGAGTTTTTCATTACTCGATTTAATTGAACTAATCCACAGATTTATGTTTAGGCTTTCTTGCAATTTACTAATACGTATTTCATAGACCCTGTGTATTTTCTACATGTAAAGATCAAAGTAACTTTTCTCTCTATAAGAATATTTTCATGTATAAGCAATAGTACATTACTACTACTTATAGCTGCTATTATTTATTTTTCCATTACCTAATTGTTACCTTTGTAGTTTAAGACTTTTTATACTTAGAAACTAATTACGCTTATAACAACGTTGTCCTTCCTCCTTTTAAGGTCTGATTCACATGTGTCTAATATTAAATAAAAGCTGAATTAACCTCTGTATACTACATAATTTAAAATAAAAAAAATCTCCAAAACATATTGTCATCCAAAGCTTAAACACGCCAGTTACGCCGTTCCGTCAGCATCGATTGCATTATAAAAGTGGTTTAAAGGCTTTATTTGCCGTTAATCTGTACCTTCCAGGTTTTACGTTGACCTCGGTAGGCAAATCCATTTGGTGTAAAGCCCATTATCCCTGGCCGGGAGCCAGCAACCCGACAATGCTCGGGCTGCGTTCTGGCACGACACCAATAGTCCGGATTATCTCGTCCCGCTAGCAATGGCTACAACGCAAAATACAAGATTTACTACACCCTGTATTTAGTGCGTGCACATTAGCTTACGTTAATAGATTGGTTTATTGTGTTATGCTAATATAATGGAGCTCATGTGTTTTAATTATTGCTTCATGAATACGATTTTCTGTTATTTGTGCGGATTTATTGGTATTGTTTTTTGTGTAAAATTAATAAAACCCGTAGGGTACGGGTTTAATGACTCATTAAATAAATTAGTATGCCAATGGGTCATTTGGGATCGTGTTAGCCGCTGTTTTAACAGAATTTGAATTTGATAGTTACTGGTCTGTGTTGGATACGTATCTCTAAACGCATCATGTGTTAAAAGTGCTACGAGCTACGTGTGACTTCTACGGGCTACGAGTGACTGCTACGGTATACCAGTGACTGCTACGGGCTACGAGTCTTAGCTACAAACTACGACTACTTACGTAGCCTCACAAAACACAACGTTAAATAATATATATCATTCTTGAGTGTTATAAAACAGTCACAATTTCTTTTTTAGCTTGATCTCGAGTCCTGCTTTCTGTAATTTAATATCAACTTAATTAACTTATTTCATTTCAACACAAATAAAAGGGTACAAAAAGTTTTAAAAGCCCTAGAAAATTATATTAGCCGGAAATATTATTGTGCGAAGGATTCTCAAAATAAAACCATTTATTTATCAAACAAAAACTACGAACGTTAAGCCGGCAGCATGCTTAATGCTCATTAGGTATTTACTGCAGGCTGCTTAAACCTGGAATGACAAAAAGCTCTTCCGTAAAGTCTAGTCTAGATAGTTGGTCTCACTTACGTTTTTGCCTCTTAGTTTTGCCTGTAAGCTAAGCCGGGAGCATTAGCTACCAACGCTACACTTAAACCCCCATTAAGATATAAATATAGCACTTGCAAATAAAAGGCTTTATTTAAGTGCTTGTAAACGATGACTTTAAATAGTGCTAATTTATTTTATGGTAACTACCAACTACCCATACTGTTATTTCTTTATTTATCCAGAATATGGATAGCACAGTTTGCTTAAGTATATGTGCTTTACTTATCCCTACATTTCGATCACCAATCCGTATGCCTAGCCTAGGCGTTCGTGGGCTGACAGCACATGTTTTCTAGCGACAACGAAGGTAGAGTCCGTTCACACTTATTTTACCTCTGATTTTGCGTCACTGTCGAAATCAAAGTAATCTGTGTTCTCGTTACGATAAGGTTGCTTTTGGAAGGCTGCCGCTAACAAGCCTGTCAATATCACAGTATCTTACTGTATGTCTATACTGTATATACTTACTACGTATACTGTATATACTTATCTTTATTCTTGTTGTAAAGTTACTGTTGTCTTGCTGCTATCAGAAGTAAAATAAATGTAAACGGACTGTAATTTGATGAATGATTTTATTTCTGCAACTAGGGTTTTTTTATGGGAAATCATCAAATAACTTCTCCCGCTCTGGGTGGAGCAGGAGGGCGTGTCAGACTTTTACTGACTAAAACCCACCCCTGTTCCTCCAGTTTCCTGTGTGCCAGGGGCCACAGTATCTCTTTCGAACAACCCGCACCCCTGGCAGGCATCGGCACATGCGATGTACCAACACTTTTACATGTCGTTAATATATAAAAAAACTTTTACCAAAAAAAAACAACCGACTCCCAAAATATAACCAAAATATGGAAATCAACCGCGATTGCTGCTATCGCGTAAATATGCATCGTTTTGACCCCAAGAATGAAGAAATTTCGAATTAGTGGGGTAGGTACTATAACTAAAAAAGTGAAAAATAAAAACTTTTACCAAAAAAAAAAACAACCGACTTCCGAAAAAATACTACAAAGTGAAAAATAACTTTAATTTCGGAAGTCGGTGACTTTGGATATGTATTTTAAGTTATTGTCACCGCCTTCCGAAATTAAAGTTATTTTTCACTATGTAATAAGAATCTCAAAATCGGTTCGCCCAGTTGAAAGTTCTGAGGTAACAAACATTAAAAAAAAACATACAGACGAATTGAGAACCTCCTCCTTTTTTTGAAGTCGCTAAAAGACTAGACAAGGTTGTCCAACCGACTACTTTGAGAAGAAAGGTCTAAGCAAACTCTGAGATATTTTTTTTTATTCCGATATAATCTTGGCCAGATGATGTGAGGACCATGTAGATTAGTGGCTGACATGATTTTTTGAGGACAAAACCACACGGATTTTAATGGACCTGTTCAGTCAGAACAAGGTGCAAGCATTTATCAGTCATCATGTAGCTCAACTCAGAACTTAAGGACCTAAACGAACAACGAACAATCCCAAAAAAAGTACTTTTACGTAGGCCGCATAAAATGCTCAAACCAATACCTATTATATATTGATAGGTTCACCTAATACATACAAGGCAATTAATGATGAGACGTATAAAATTACCTATTATGTATTTAATTAAGATGTACGCTATCCATGTAGCAGGTAGGTACGTCTTTAACCAATGTATCGGTAAAGGAAACTGTTTAATTAGTGGCTTCGTGTATCTACGAGTAGATGGAGAAGGTACGTTCTCTGAGCGTTGTTTCACCTCAACAATATTTCAGAACACTTTATGTAATAAATACCAGGAAGTAAACAGTTTACACATCACACACACATAACATTCACATTTTAGAAGGATATGGAAGTTCAAATTAATTTAACTGGCAATACTTTACCCACGTATTGGCTATCGATATCGAATACTAATGGAACAGAAAAATAATCGTCTTTCGATAGACGAAGCTCAATAATCGATAATACTTAAATACTTTTTGCGAATTTCCAAAAACCAAAACGTAACAGTCCTTTAGTTGCCTTAATGTACATGTCAGTGTCATTTAAAGTTTTGAAAAAAGGTGGAATGATGAAAAACATTTTTTTTTTAGCTTTTTTTATTTTTCTTCATTTGTTTTCGATATCGATACCCAATGCGTGGGTAAAGTATTACTGGCTTATTTAATTTGACCCCGAATAATATAACAGATAGTCACATAGCGATCAATATTTCATAAAGCCAATACAATTGAAAAAAATGTGTTTGTGTCATCCAAAATCGTATGTTACAATAAGAATCCCCGTCTTACTCATACAAATACAAAATCGAAATGTAATTCCGTGGTTATATATTTATTTAATACCGTAGGGAGGTAAGTTCAGTGACACAGACAGCATAGAAATGGAAAGTCATTCAAAAGTTACCCTGTATATCTAACTACGTTCTTATAAATAAAATACCGACGTCTAAAATTCCAACCCCTTTGACCTCTTGCCTTAATTCTTTTGTTCCTTAATCGCACACTTATTCATTTGATCTTCCCCTCTTGAAATAAACTAAGAGTCACAAGAATAAACAAACTTTTCAAACAAAATGTTTGGACTGGATTACTCTGGTTATGTAAAAAGGAAGTTCAGCCTAGCGCCGCTGAATGAAGAAAATTAATGTTTTTAACAACAAAAGCAAACATTTTCTTTATAAAGGGATAGGTCCTCAATAGAAAATGCGTAGGTAGATATTGAAAATCGAGCCGTTACTTTTATTATTGAAGCGAGGGAGAGGTCAGGGCAAAATGAATTTAGAAGTAGGTACCTAGATCAACATGATCTAATCGTCAGGAGCAGAGGCCTTGCCGGACTCCCTGCTGGATTGATCTTCACGTGGTTGAAATAGATACCTAGGTTTTTGTAATTTGGTATTGTAACTATAGCCTACCAAATATTATATGTTGTATTTTTTAACGTTGGTAAATGTGTAAATGCGGTGAAATAACGTAGCATAGAGTAGGTAAGTAGGTATTGTCAATTTAACATAATAATTAGGTTACATTAATGTTTGCCAAATCAATGTTTTTCTACGTATATTGTCAGTTAGTTTATGTTTGCCGGAGCGAGTATATGGTGTGTGTCAATGTGTTTTTAAACGACAACTAATTTGGCATGGTTTTTGAGATTAGTAAGAATAGTCGTTTATTGAAATAACTGAAACACAACGTTAATATGGGATGACAACGTTGATATCTAATAAAAATTATGTACTTAAGCCGCTGCTGAAGTTCAAAGTGTTACCACCACATGCAGACTTATGTACGTACCTATTGACTGAAAATAGGTACTCGTAATCATCGTAGATACGAGTACGATGCACTGGGAATTTTCTTAAAAGTTTAAGTACTAAGAAAAATACCACTCGAAATGACGATGCTTGGGAGAGGCCTATGTCCAGCATTGGACGTCTTTCGGCTGAAATTATGATGATGGTGAAACACTGGTCAGTGGGTCGTCTTAGGGGCAGAGTTAGACCTATAAGTATGCACCTAGGTAGACCTTGGAGTTTAAAATATTCGTATTTGCATCAAAACTCAAAAGTTTGGATGCAAATACGAACATTTTAAACTAGGTATAATAACTAATGTGAACTTGTATTTCCAATGTCCATGTCTCTTAATGTACCTACATACATAAGTACCTAGTGCTAACACGCGTACGCAGGTACCCAGAACCAACCTAAACTTATATCTATCGATATGAGATTCTAAAATCATGAATGATTATGAATAGGGTATTGCAGCTACGTAGGTATCCAATGCGGCACGCCACTCAAATAAACCACAGGCTACCACTACATATTTCATCATTTCGCTCCTAAGCACAAGCACCCGTACACTCATGGCTCACAAAACCACACTTCAAAGTAGTTAGTAATCTATCAGTGTGACCACATCGACCAACATTGTCTGTAAGAGCCATTAAGTAAATGAATCGTTATTGTGTGTCTGTAAGAAGACGAACTACGATGAACCATTTAGGTATATCTATGTATATGGTACCTACCTATCTATTATTCAAAAGTTTTAAGATACGACATAACTACTGTTAAATAAAATTACAGTATGTAGGTACAGAGCGTACCTACATAAAACGACAAAACAAGTCCTACAAAAAATCAAAATCATCTTCGCGTTACAAATTTTTAATAATAGTTTACATACAGCTACACCTGTCCGTGTTATATGTAAACTCATACTTACCAATATTGATAAACAAAGCTCCGAAGACATTTTGTGACACCTTTCAACTACCAACCCGCAGTAGCCCACTTCCTGTCGAAGAAAGGAGTACAGACTCCTTTCGGACACAGGTCTGAGCAGTTGTTTTGCCTAGCCCTGACTTTTGACAATCTTATTTTCGTTTATGGTGAATCCATCAGTACCAGATTTTGAAACATAGGCTAAAACTAACAACACCTGTTAACATTTCTAAACGAGCAAGTTATCTATTTCAGAACGAAACTGTGCTCTGTAGATTCGCGGGCTTTTTGACATCTGGCAGATCCGCAGATAGATGTCAATGTCATAACAAAAGTTGGAGTAAACTATACAAAAGTGCCTTTAATCGTGTTTAATTAAAAAAAACAATGATGTTTTAATCGAAAAGTGAATAAATAAATGCGTTTAGTAGTATTTCGCGAGTGTTGTGTATAATTTCCAATCATGACATCTCTTCTGTCAGCGGAATTATCAGCTACATGCAATGCCTTAGGAACGTATGATAAAAAGACCGGCAAATATTTAATAGATGATTTTACTCTTAACACAGTCAAAGATTTAATTCGTTACTTGCGTCGTGATGGCGAGGATCACGAGATTCGACGACATTTTGGACAAACAAAAGTGTTACAAAGTGATCTTCTACCTATGCTGGTTGATCACTGGGAGAACACAGAATTATTCGACGTTACTCTCAGGTATGTAGCGTAACAATAACCAGCAACGAAATAATTTAGTTAAATTGTTATAAACATCCCATTTTCATCTTAGAGGAAACCTTATCAACCTTAATTGAAGAGATATATAAACTTAACCTTAAAATCTTCTATAAAAAGAGGCAAAGTCATACACTTAAAGTGCAGTGTATGATCATAAGATTGAGTTTCGGATCTAAAATAATATGCCATTAACAGTAACAATCATCTTATTGTTGTATGAGTACTTAAAAATCTGATTTTCTAATGTTTTTGATCCAAATCATTTATTTTAGAAAGTCTTGTGTGTCTCCAGCATAATCTTTTTAATATGTTCTATGTCAATGTCTCTGTAGACACAAACAATAATAGTTAAGTATTATGCGAAATATAAAAAAATCTCATAACAGCTAATATGGATATTCAAGTCAATAACCGATATGACATGTGTATGCAAAAAAAAAAATTCTTTCTCACCCACAGGTAAGTAACTCAAAATGTAAATGAATCAAAAGTCATTTATTCAAACTTGGCTGAGAGTCAGCACTTTTTAAATGTCAAAATTACAAAAGACAGTCTCCCAAAACGCCTGCCGTTCACCACTTTCTAGTGCCTTTAGCTAGAAATAGAAGTGGCGCAACAAACTCCCCAGGACTGTCATACTTTTCTTTGTTTTAGACTGCTAGTGAACCTTACAAACCCTGCCCTGCTACTGTACAGAGAAGAAGTACCAGCTGAACGGACAGCTAGACATAACTATCTCCAAATACTGTTACATTTGCAGTCTTACAAAGAAGATGCATTCACAAAAGTTGATACGTGGCATATTTTCGCAAAGAAATTGGCAAAGGTTTTGGAAATTGTAAGTGATTTATTAGGTACCTACTTTATGAGACTGATCATATGGCAAAAAATTGGACTATTATTAATGTATAATCTTACAACTTCGTTAACGTCGGTATCTAATAAAATAAAAGAATTTACTGAAGAAGATGTCGCAGTCAGGTTTTGAGGGGTTAAACAGATATAAGCCTGGTCTAGTAGATAGATTGGTAATGAGAGTATAGTATATTAAAGCTACTACTGTCCATATTGTCTATTCTCTCAAAATGACCATCAGTATTAAAACATCCAGGAAATGAAATAGGATGGACCCTACTAAGGGTTTCTTACGTTGTACCTTTGCACTGCTAACCACAACATTCTATCAAACAATAAGTTGATTTTTTTTATGATTTTCATAGGATTGGTCAGAAAGAGATGAAGATACTGGACTTATCATTGAAAGAATTTTGATTCTAATTAGAAATGTACTTCATGTGCCTGCTGACTTAGACAGAGAAAGGCGGCCAGAGAATGATGCCAGTGTGCATGATCAGGTTAGAATTACTTTAATTTAAAAATATGTTTTATTATTACTTATATAACCTTGTACTAAGTTGATCACTACAGTTTAAAATGGAACAAAATATGGAGCCAGATATTTTAAATCCCAATGACGGATAAAGTCAAGCTTTTACATGAAAAAAAAAACAGAAATGTCGTTGCCATATCTTTGCAGGACACTAGACTCCCCAGACATAATACCGATAAAACTTCGATCGCGTTTATTTCAGTGTCCGTCAATGGGTTAATTAATGTACCCAACACATCTGCTACATTTTCCACAGATTATTGCTTTAGGAAATTAATAAAATTGTTTTTCATAAATCATATATTTTAGGTGCTGTGGGCTCTTAATCAATCAGGTATTCTAGACATAATCCTGTACATGTCATCAGAAAATGAAAAGCAGTATTTCATGCACATCCTGGAGATCATATCTCACTTGCTGAGAGAACAGAACCCTAGCAGCTTGGCTGATGCTGCATTACAGCGCAGTGTTGACGAGAAGTTAAGAGATGACCAAGAACTACTCTCTATAAGAATGTCAGAGAATAAGCAAAGGGTCAACAAAATTAAACAATACTCTGGCACTAGGTAACATACAGCATACCATTTGTTATTTAATAGAATTGATTCTATGATGTGTCAGATCCATCATTGGTTTTTTTATGTAAGAGATGGAGCTATACAACATAAATAGCACCATCCCTTTTTGCAACAGTACAATAATGGGTTCTATGTTAGTAGGTTTGGTTTCCGTACTTAGTCCCTCAATTGCGTGGGCCTACAATTACAAGTTTAAAACGTCATAGAACATATAGACTATGCTCATATGTTGTCAGCGAACAGCATCGATTGAGTAAGGCTCTATATATTTTTTACATGCATACAGACATTTTCTAGTGTTACTAATACAAAGTAACTTCTTTCAGGCACTCGCAGGTTGGAGGCACCTATAGAATAAAATAGAATAATTATTTTTTTACAAAAAGAAGAAATACAATGCATGTAACGTTATTATGACATTACATTTGTGCACAATTTTTGTGAATAATGACTGCTATGCTAGGAAAATCCTGTGTTATAGGGGCCATCCATTCGTCCGCTAAGTTTATTTTACAAGATTAGGGAAGCTAAGACGTGTAACAGCAGTGTCCCACCTGTATGATGTCCATCTTGCCGGCTCCTCCCCAGGATGTAATGCAATAGCTCAGTACTGATTCGGCTAGTGCCGAAAATAAAATAAGTTTTCGTATTCGTGCAGACAGTTTGTAGGTGTATTTTCCATGATAATCAGGCTTGTAATTGAAGGCTGAGATATCGTACCACCTCTATACATTTTTTTACATAAATACAGACATTTTCTAGTGGTACTAATACAAAGTAACTTCTTTCAGGCACTCTCGGTTTGGAGGCACCTATGTAGTACAAAACATGAAATCTTTATCAGATAATGACATTGTTACCTTAAAACCTTTGAACAAAATATCTAATTTAGACTTCAGTGGGGGTAAGAAATCAAGTTTTGTGAAACCCAAAAATCGACGACCAGTTGAAAGTGGTATCTTAGAAAGGAGGTCGGCTTTTGCTATTAGGTAAGTGATAATGTTCTTTATTTAACAACGCGTTTAGGATGATGATGGGGCTCCCCCGCTATTGTAGCGCATCAACGATGCTCCCCCAACAGCGTGCTGGCCGCGCTTGCGGAAAGGCTCGATTATGCTATAATGACTCATTGTTCTATGCGACACGTAGCTCGCGTAGATTGAAATATGTAATTGTTATTTATTATGCTCATTTTATTCAAATTTTATTTTTTAATGTTTAAAATTTAGATTGAATTTTAATTGTGTGTAATTTTAATCAATGTGACTGTGTGTTCTTATCCTATTATTATTTTCGTGGCCATTATGAGTCTATGGTACTTGAAATAAATGATTTATTTATTATATTATTTAATTTTATGATGATAATGATGATGATTATATTTTAACTACAGCTCAATGAGAAGATTAGGTTCTCTAAGGAAGGAAATATGATATTAAGTGCTTGCGTCTACTTGCGTAGGTAGTCGTGTACCCGCATTTTTTGCAGTACATTTCTGTTCACGAAGAAAATAATTTTCTCATTGCATTTCGTTCAAATTCATGTTCTAAAGGAGGGTATCTTGCTTATTTTATTGGGTAACGCATTTTTTTTTTCTCAGATTATTCCTGAAAGAATTTTGCATAGAATTCTTGAACAGTTCCTACAATCCACTAATGCATTATGTGAAAGATGTATTAGTGAGAGCCAAGGCGCAACAAAATGATGAGTCCTATTACTTGTGGGCAGTCAAGTTCTTTATGGAATTCAATAGAGGACACAATTTTCAAGTAGGTTTGGTTAGGTAAGAATAATTTAATTCAAATGTTTAAGGTACAACCGCAGAAGGCAGAACATAAATAAAACTGAAAAAGTATGGGGGAGACGTTTGCCCAACAGTGGAACAATATAGGTTAACAAAAAAAAATGTTTTTATTAAAAAAAAACGTTTGATGTATTTAAATATTTATTCAAGAATATGTATGTAGGGTAAGTTTTTATCCAGTGCGCAAACTGTCAAAAAATCAGCTGTTCCATACATTTTGACCGCGTAGGTATTGCACTTTTCTATGAAACAGCTGTTTTTTTTTTGTATAACCGACGAAAAATTTCTACGCTGGGGGTTCTAGAATGACATGCCGAATTCATGGTCACAATTTGCGCACTGGATATAAACTTATCCTATATAAAAAAGTACTTCGTCCGCATCGTTGTCAACGGGAAATGATTTCAAGAATTGATTTCATGGTTTCCAGACTAGTTCAGAGCTCTTAGTCAGGAGCTCATCACGCGGCATTATTTCATATTCCTCAATGAATAACTAAAAATGTTACCTACTCACTTGTTTACACCCGAAATGGGTTTGCCCGAAAATTTCCGAGCTCTTAGTCTTCACATCACGTGACGGTAACTCATGTGTTTCACCTATCAATAAAAAAATTCGCCATTTGGAATTTAGAAATCTGCCAGTGCTTAACTAACATAATCATTTCAGTGAAACAATGTCGGTCCCGATGTTCCATTATGTGCAGCAGCAAATGGAGAAGTACTATGACATGATAAAAGTTGAAAAGAAAAAGTTCACATCTTGGGTGAGGCGGCTGCATTTAGCTCTAAGAGCTTATAAGGAGTTGCTCAACACTCTTTTAGCTATGGACAAAAGTACTGATCTCAGTGTTAAAGAATCCGCAAAAGTTTTGAAGAGTAACATTTTTTATGTTTTGGAATATAGAGAATTTATCATTTCGACGTTCCTGAATTATGATGAAAACAAAATGCCGAGGTTTGTTTCTGTACTCTATTCATTACTTAATTAATGTAAATTGTTTTTGTTCTTTTGCAATTTAAGCATTTTATTTACCTACCCTTATTTTATTTTAGGTCATACCTAGTGGACTTAATGGAAACAGTACACTTGTTTCTGAAAATGTTAGAACATTTCTGCAAGAAGACTGGATTAGTTGTTCAAAAGAAAGTGAGGAAGAAGGCCAAATCGAAACCGAAAAGTAAGTTTTATATCATACTTTTTACTGTCGACCTAATTTTGAATTTAACCGTACAAAAATACTAAAACAAACTCGTTTTTTAAATCAGTTTATCCTACAATTTTAGCGACGTCAGCAGCCCACTCCGCGTTCTAAAATTTCGCTTGATACAAATTGCAAATATCCAGGCCATTAAATGATAAATTTCTAATGTGTGTAATGCACCGGTAACAACGATAGGTGGCGCCATACATCACGATGAACAGAAGTACAGAACTGCGGACGCGGTGCATAATATCTACATACATTGTGTTTATGCTTATGCTACAGATTATTACAGCTTCTAGCGGTTCAGCCGATAAGTAAGAGGCTCATCGTATATTTGCTCTGTCAACGTAATATAATGCAATCGAATGTTGTAACATCAACCCTCACAAACACACTCTGGGAGGGTTGAATCTTTATTGCTGTCAGGCATATGCACATAGCTTCTATTCTAATCAAGTCGTCGCTATTAAATGCAATTTTGACGTTAATCTTCTCTCTTGAATTGTTTCAGTTCAGAATACCCTATTTAACATAGGGTTGGTTTTTCAATAATCCAATAACTTTTATTTATGGATTAATTAAATATGTCGGTTTGACAGCTTTTGTATAGAGAATATCCCAAACTGTCAAATTTATTCTTCAGATAAAAGTTATCTGACTATTGAAAAATCAGCCCTAAGTTAAGTAGGGTAAAACCTTTAGTATTAGATACCAAATTATGTTGTATGTAGTATAATTTACTACAACATTAATGCTAAGTGTATATTCCTTTTTATTTCACTTAGTACGATATCCCAAACAAGACCTTTCTTATCTGTTAACAACCCTAAAAAAAAACACACAAATGACCCTCATTTATTTCCGTACAAAGCTTAAATCGTATAACTACTTTTAAAAGTAATTTACGGTCAGATGTGATAAAAGGAGGGAGAGCTAATTAATATTGTGGTTCAGAACAAAAGGCGGGTGTACAAAAGCCTAAGGTCGCGGCGCCGACGGCCGAGTGGGAGGAGGTAAGGGCGCAGCTGGCCGCGGTCCTGAGTTCGGGCGTCGACGAACATCCGCCGCCCTTCGATGCCGCGTCAGACGTGCCCATCGACCAACAAAAGTAACACATTTTTATTTAATTTATTGTACTTTTTAGCTTTTGTTCTTTTCTGAATTGCTGTCATTATGAGTAACATATTGTGTATAAAGTAATCTAGAGAATGAAAGACAATGGAGTTTTCTAATAATGTAAATTGTAAACAAAGCGAAAACTGAGAAATAGACTGATTTTCTCGATCAAAATAATGTTTTGCTATTGTATTTACTTATTCGGAAAATTCTTTATTTAACCGCTACGTAATTAACGATTATGAGAAAATTCAAAGTACAAATATTTCTGTACCTACAATGTTTTCTACTGTGTGCGTGAGTGTTATGGGCTGACGCTCGCGCTGCTCGTCTTTACGCACACATATACAAGTAAGGCGCGTGTCGCTTTGTGAGAAGAAAATAGTATACCTAATCGTTTTTCTATTTGTGTAGAGAACACTGCATGAAGAATGTACAGAAGTTGATGAAAGAATACAAATTCGAAGATGCTGTCGGCATGTTTAGAGCTGCAAGGTAAGATGCTTCCACACTAGCATGCGGTTTAATTTACAGTACGTACCTAAAGTAAAAAGAAACGAAAAAATGCGACTTTTTTCATGATCCGATTCTTTGCGACTTTAACAAAGCGAAGCACTTATGTTTTCTTTTTATTAGGGAAGTTTGGCCTGACGAAGAAATATTCGGTACAAATGGAATATCAGAAGACGAGGAACTTACAATGCTTGAAACTGTTTACAACACTGACTTAGGAGTTGAACTAACTGGTAAGTATCTCTACTTTCATCATTTTATTATTTGTTTTTAAATTAGTAATTCAATAGGCTCACTCGCTTTTATTTACTTAAATGATAGCCGGCGAAATCTGAGTGTACTAGAGGTTGTTACCACCTCTGCCTAACACACCGGGGAACACAGGCGTGTGTGGCATTATGTTAAATTATTAATTCAACACTCTGAAGAAGAACTGTCAAGAGTCTAGACAAAAATGTACCGCCTTTATACTCTAGTCTGTCAAGACCACTTAACATATTAGAGAACTTTTGACTAACAACATCGTGGAAGCTAATTCGTGATACTTAACTTGTACGTCAAAAGTAACTGCCTTAGTAACTTGAGCTTCACTTAATATTACTTACTGTTTCTCCTTAAATTATACTTCACTTACCTTTTCTCCAAAAAAAAATATTTGCTTCATTTTCGTTTCTTTCATTTTTGTCCAGCAGTGCTCAGAGTATTTTTTTTACAGAAACCGTTGAGGATGTAGATGAAACTCAAGAAAATTCGGAGCATGACGACGAAGGTAAGTGGTCGTGACACTATAGGTAGGTACTAAGCAAACATTGGCTGACTTTTTGCCAATTCGTAATATTACGTACACGTATGACCGACCATAGATTAGCGTCGGACTTTATAGTTTTACCCGACAACGGCAAAGCAAAAATGAGGCTTACGATTTTGACCGGTATGTATGTATGTTCATCTGTTCCCCATAACTTCGAAACTTTTTATCATAATTTGACAAACGAGGTATCGTTGGAAGCGTCATAAGTCGTGACTAAAAAAAAACTAAACTGACTACTGATAAATCACACTTAAAAGTATGAAACAAGAAAATATTCTCACCTGAAAGCCGTGGTCGTATCATACTAGCCTTGTGCCTGCTCGGTCATTTTTAAGATCGCTCCGTACTAGTTCATTTCGGTCAGTGAACTAGTTCTTTCTATTAGTTCTATTAGCTCTATGCGGTCTTCGCTCTCAGCAGTAACAACAAAGATCACAGACCAAAAATTTAACGGGTCAGTCAAATTAGTCGCTGTCATTCTCGGTCTCGTTCGGACATACGATACGGCTCTTTGTAAATGTACGAGGAGCTGTTAGAACTAATAGACCGATTATAAGTCAGCATTCGGCAACGTTTCTTTTAGTACAGTTCTAAGAAACGGTTCCTATTCGTTCATCGTTCGCGAACTACACAAGACCCTAACAAAACAATACTTTCTAGTTTCTAATAGTATGTAGTGAGCGAGTATAAGATTTTAAGCTGTAGTAGTCATTGGCATACGACTAAAACTTTCAGATGAGAATACTTTCTTGTTACATACTTCTCTTAATTTATTGAGTAGTGTCGACAAGCAATAACAAATTGAATTTTTCCTTCAGTCATTGAGTTTCAATGACTGAAGTAATATTTTAACTAAGTACCTCTGCAGGTGTTACCATGGATTCACTACATGATTTTGAACTGACATGGGGGTTGTGGCTAAGTAACAATAGATGCACGGGTCGATCGATCAGGTTAAGCTACGCTTACTGCGGTTGGTCCGTGGATAGGTGACCATCTTTACATACCAAGACCCCTCCGTGCCTCGGAAAGCACGTTAAGCCGTTGTTCCCGGCTGTCTTTTGTGGATCTTTAACAGTCGTTACGGGTCGTCAAAAGCCCGAAAGTCGGACTACCAAGGGGTATTACCCAGTAACTGGGTTGTGGAGGTCAGATAGGCAGTCGATCGATGTAAAATACTGGTATTCAGCTGCATCCGGTTAGACTGGAAGCCGAACCCAACATAGTTGGGAAAAGGCTAGGCAGATGATGATTCTGAACCCCCATACGTTAAAATTGTTCTTAGGTTATTTCTTTTTTTAAACCGACGATAAATTTCTACGCAAAGAGGGTTATTTGCTGAATTCATGGTTACAGTTTGCTCGTCGACTCCAACCTGTATTAATAAGTTACAAAACAATTTTTATCGAATCAGAAACAAAATACTCATTTTGTTTCTGATTTTAGTAAATAATTTAAATGAATTATATAAATTATAAATATACTTTATGGAAAATAAAAGGCTGTAATAATAAATAATATTAATAAGAATATTTATTCTAGACGAAGAAGAAGAGGAGAGAAGCACAGCAGTCGTGGAAACTGACTTCGATTTTCAAGATTTCGCGAACAGGTACAGCTAACTAACATAGCCCAAGGTTCCTGAGCAATTCCAAAAATCGTCTTAATACACACGGATACACATCAAGCTATCTCAACTGCTATAAGTATAAGTTGATCTCGCATTGTATAGGATTTCCGTACAGTGTGAGATCAGCGTAAACTGGAAATGTATAACTTGTGTGTACAGTCACATCCAAAATATGTTCGTCAGCTTAAGGGCTATTTTTGTCTGCTCATTGCGCGGTAGAATCTGCTCTACCGTCTCAACATTACCTATATATTAGATCGTAATGTATGTACCGCAGAATGACATTCAGTCATCATAACATATCAGATCGAATAAAAATGTGACACTGACAAATTCTCACGATTACTTTATTTATATTTTACTAGCTTCCGCCCGTGGCTTTGCCCGTGTGTTTCGTCGATAAAAAAGTAGCTGTAGTAATTAGTAATATACAAAAAAAAACTGACTAGACCATTAAAAACGTTTAAGGTTGATATATCTATTCGACATTGGTCGAGGATGATCTTTGGTATGTTTTGATATTCATTATATTAAGTAAGTTAAATATAGTTTTCAATGCAATAGTCTGCTGTTCAACTTCAAAACGTGTTATTTTGTGTCCAGACATGATAAAGGAAAGAATTAGAAAACTGACGAAGATATTAAATACCAAAATATTTTTTTGTTATCCTTTACTGCCCACTGCTGGGCAAAGGCCGCCACCAAATCCTTCCATACACACATTAAATAATAATATTTTCGTCTTCTAGATTCTGTCACCCTCGAGTCGTAAGCGCGTGTGTATGTCTCCTCGAACGATACGACAAGAACCTACCCGACACGAACCACAGTATTGCTAAAATGTTGCACAGAATCGCGTGGGACTGTAAGCGGCCCTCCATGATGTTTCAAGCGTCACTTTTCCTCATATTTCAAAGGTTACTCGACAATCGAGTGCCGCAATTCAGGGTACGTGTTTGTCAAATGTATTTTTGAGGTGCTAATATTTTCGTCTATACAGGATAAGTTTTAATCCAGTGTGCAAACTGTAACCATGAATTCAGCATATCATTCTAGACCCCCTAGCGCAGAACTTTTACCTCGATAAAAAAGATCAGCTATTTCGTACATTTATGTTCGCATACCTCGTCAAAATGTAAGGAACAGCTGATTTTATTTTCGCGATTTCAGGTTTGGGCCCATAGTAAAATTTGTTCATAATGATGAGGTTAACGGTGATTAAAATGACATCCTGTATAATCATGCATTAGAAATACATTAAGTTTTCAAGAATTATAGGCGACCACTACTTTAAATAAACGTGTCTTTAACACATTTAGGCGGTTGAAGCCAGCCGATTTAATTCTGCTAAATCTCGTAACGTATCGTAAATCATATCTCATAACTTTTCTATTCTATTTTCATTAAATGGCAAGCAAATGTCGACTTCTCTCACAAATGTCCAAAGTGAATTGGAGAAACTAGTGTGCATGATAAAAACAAAATTTAAAGAAAAAACAGTAACTGAACACACGTAAAATTCTTCGATTGTTACAGTTGAACGCAACGTAGATCTGGATGGGTTAGTACGGGACTGAAACAAACAAAAAATAAATAAATATTGTAATAAATAACTAGCGACCCGCCGATTTTTTCGTAGGCAGCGTTTTCGATTAAAGCTCCCTGGTGGTTATAGTTTTCCCGACATTTTCAACAATTATCGACATATTTCAACCAATTTATACAAAACCTTAACTAATTATAAACTTCAACCTTCCTCATGAATCACTCTGTCTATTGATGAAAACTGTGTAATATGTAGTGATAAGTATCTCATATCTTAATCGTAAAACCTTAGGTTCATCAGATGAATCAACAGCTCACTTCAACTAAGTTTTCGCGGTGTTTTTTTTTACAAAATGTATCGGCTTACACTCAAAAGCACTCACTCACTCTTAATACTCATCTAGCATTAGCGTATTTAAGCAGTAGAAGCTACTCTAGCATTGCGTCGACATTATTGAATCAAAACAACGACGCATTTACGCAGCGTATACGTTCGACGAACGCTTACGATGGATAATATCGGTGCCTAAAATACGGCGTCAACTAACAAAACAAAGCCACTGTCACAAATAATGATGTGAAAAAATTATATCGTCTCCCTGTCCCTTCCCATTATGTTAGCTGGCAAACATCCAAGTCAACAGCCAGTGCATCACTTCTACACAAATGGAACCTTTTTATTTATTAGCCATCATAATACTCTGCAACCACTGCTAGGCAACTCTCACTTCCAAAAAGGAGTATAAGTCACGAGCATAAATACTAAATAGGTATTCAAAATTCAAAAGTATTTTTGTCGTGAAAATAAAATTGCAACTTTGAGAAAACACCTATTTCATATTAGTATGGTTTCGATATTACTTTGTTCGTAACTCCATAAAACATTTACCAGTACCAAGTAAGAAAAAAAACACGAGAAACCGGATAAGAGCAAGTCGCTTTTGATTTCTGCGTAAGTGTAAGGTATTTATGCTCGTAGGCTGTATGTACGTAGGAAAAATTAAATGAACTTCATGTATATTGTGTACTTCTCTCCTCGACGTCGCCCGCGTGAAAATGCTCGTTTTAACATAAATATAACCTCTTAGCGTTTTTATACTCGGCTCCTTAGGGTCATAGCGTGATGTGAATAGCCTATAAACTTCTTGAAGAATAGGGCTATCAAATGCAAAAAGATTTGTTCATACAACCTTACAAACGAACAACCTTCTTATAATATTATACTAGTATAGATAGTTCTGTTAAAATCGCTCCACATAAAACACACAAATGGAACGTCAACCTAACTTGATCCATATTAAAGTAAGAAAACACAATGTACGCCCACATAAGTTGTAAAGGTCTTCAAAGGGAAGCGCGGCTTCTACCTAAGATCGATGAGCCCCTAACTTGTCATTCTATTTTTGAACCGTATACGTCACGTTACTTAGGCCGTATAACAAATGACTACTCACGCTCAAAGGTACTTAACAGCCATTGCTTCAAATACGCAGAGACGTATAAAATTGTTATTTGTGTCCCGGATATTCAAGGAAGTGTGCAAAATTTTTACCCATATTTTGCTGTGCCTTCGCACTACATATACACCGTGACATTTTAGTTGTCTTACAAAGGTGGTTCACTCAATGTAGCCGACATAAAATACCTACAAGCTCTATAAAAAAATTGTTACCATTGATTAAGATAATAGGTACTACGAAAAATAAATAATGCTTTAGAATTATGAAACACCCTCCTTGTTAATAATGTTAACGTATGAAACGGTAGAAGATTTCTACCTACCTACCATAATACCATTTTATTTTATTATTTATTCCATCTCCATTACATGGTGATCAAAACTACATCATGCGTCTTAGTGAATGATATATTTTTTTAATTATTATTCAGATGTCCAAAAGTATCTTTTTTTTATAGATTAGTAGTCTTTAGATACATGAAGTGGGCTGCCGTTGTAAAAAGACTAAATAAAATGTCACGCGTCTTGAGACCCTCCCTTTTTTCGTTTGTTAAAAATCTTTAAACAAGTAAACAAAATGTTTGATGCTATTTATTCTTAAACTTAGGTGTGTGATACACACACACATGATAAAATAATAAAGTCACAAACTAGACACAATGCTAGTAAGTTATGTAAAAATAATGCAATTTTCCCTTGGATAAGTTCAACTGGTTTTTATAGCCAGATATTTTTCCCATATTACGACACACGTGTGACCAAATTTAAGGTTTTTTCTCTGTCGTGCATACGACGTGTGGAGGGGCAGGGGACAGATTTTATCGACGCACGAGGGGTGTAGGAGGTACCTACCAAATGTATCGAGAATCTAAATTAACCTGGCGCAAAATTTGATTCCTATCAGCCACTGAGTAATAAAATGTTTGTCTTGATGTTACCAAAGCATCGTCCCTAAATTGAAATGTAAATAAAAATGCCGAGGAATTTTAAGTACTGCACCGTAAAATGGAATGGTATCTTGTTATTTATTATCTTGCTCGTACTCGAGGAATAATGTAATTTAGGTATACTTTCGAAAGTAAATGCAATATTTCCGGGTAAAATAAATTGTTTTGTATATTTTGTAAACTATATTTATATAATTTAAAAATCTCGTAAGAATACTGCTATTTTTGTTAACAGGAATTGGAAAAGTTTGCTATATTCATATTGAGGAAGTTCTCTGAAGTTGCTTCGAAGAATCCTAAAGTGTTTATTGAGCTCTTGTTCTGGAAAAATTCGAAGGATTCTCTTGATATTGAATATGGATATGATTTATATACTGATAACAGGTGAGTGTACTTGAATACCTGACATTTAAGTATTATGGGAAATTACTTTTTAATTTTTAATCGGCCTTTTATAGTACCACTGTAGGGCAAAAGTCTCTCTATCTGTAATACAGAGAAGGCATGAGCATTCATTACTACACACACCCGAACGCATCACACACACACAAACACATCACACTCGTACACACACCCACACACACATCAAACTCACATTCAAAAATAACTTTTTAAAATATTCACCATTATTAACAACACAGTATGAAATAACATCTGCATGTTCCAAGTACTTAATTGTAATAAAACTTACTGACCCAATTAGTCACAATGTTGACCCATCTCATATTGACATTTCCTTGCGTAAGGTGAATAACCTCTTGTAACAGCATTTTCACATTTGCTATCATCAATCTTTGTCCACAGTTTCTAAACGTTTGAGCGCGTTAATTGGACAAGATAATGTTGATATAGGTCGCGTCTCTAAACTATGATTGATTACCAAAGAGGTCAAATCCGTTTTTAGAACAATTATATATTTATAGGTACGCTGTATAATGCAGTAAAGGGGTTAATTGAAAACACGGGTCGAACGTAAATATAACTCATCGAATTTGACGTCCGCCTGCACCACGAGTACCTAACTAAATAATTTAGCGCCTACATATTTCAAGCATCGTTATGTCTCTGTCATCTTCAAACGATTGACTGAAACAGAACGATGATTTAAATTTGTTTAGTGCTAAATTTTTGTATTTAGTGTTTTTAGGGCTACGTACCAAAAAAGGAAAAAAAAATACTCACATAGGATCATTTCGTTGTCCGTCCGTCTGTTAGTCTGTTAAGACCGTTTTTCTCAGGAACGCGTGGAGGTATGAAGTTGAAATTAATATCAAAGACGTAGGACCTTTAAAAAAAAGCTTATAAATTAATGCAATCATAAATACGGCCATTTATGCCACATATTTTGATGCACAAATCAAAACCTATAGGGTACTTCCCGTTGAGCTAGAATCATTAAATTGAGTAAGAAGAAAAAGTCCGAAAATCGTTAATCACATTTTTTTGTAAATACGATTACAAACTTGCATTTGCAGTTAGGGAACTGACCGTGGCGAATATCAATGCATGGTAGAACATGTTTTTCTACTAAAATGTAACGCTCGTTTCAACACCGAGACACAGAGAGTTGAAAATCCCACCCCGATTTAATTGCGTCCGTGTGAACCTCGACTAACTTAACCATAAGCGCGCCGTTAAACCGTTGAACGTCATTTTAGTAGCTTTCTTTGTCTCCCTCTAAACAGTGAAAAGAATGTGTTTGTACCTTACCTACATCTCTGCGATAAACCATTCCAGGGTTTCAGACAAAAATAAAAAAGTATTTTTCACCTAGACTATTTTATATTAATGCGAACTACAAAGAAAACGGTTTGTTTTAGTTAAATATACAACTTGTTTGACCTAATTCTACAATTTAAAATCTTAGGTAACGTTTTTTTGTGGTCGAAGGTAGGTAGGTACTGCTACAAAATGCAGGGACACCTGTAACTTTGTTTAATGTATTCAAAGATAGTGCCAGCTGAAATGCTGGCGCTAACTTTGCTGCTATCTTGTACGTATATTTATTTTTTCTGTCTTTATTTCAAACTTGCATAAGTAAGGTCTTGATGAATACTGTACCAATCTAGTGTTCTTTTTGGCACTAATATTGAATTCGTTGTTTTCTTACATACATACATAAACTCACGCCTTCCCACGGCGGTAGGCAGAAACTACTATACGCTATCTGCTACAATCTTTATTAACTCCTTTTACATCTTTTACGTCTATACATCTGGTCATACACGTACGCCGGTTGCGTGTTTGTTTTCTGTACAAAAATTGTTTGTTCTAGAGATAAGCCAGGTAAAGGTGTGTGGTCGGAAGAACAGGACGAAGAGCTTCGTAGATTGTACATGGAGAATCAAAGTAATCCACAAACTGACCAAGGTAAGACGAAAAATCCATATTGCATTGTAGATCTTACGTAAATCTCTCGTTTTTTCTTTTTTGTTTTAAATTCATTACATACATAACACGCAGACGTAGTCTGGGGCTTTGCCCTTTGAAATCAAATCCTAGTTCCTCTCGTATTCCTTTATTTATGTAAATTAGTACTTTCAAAAATGTTACCAGTACGTGTAATGAACATTCATGTAACAAAACCTTATTATACACTACAAAAATTAAAATTCACCACCGTCTGGGATTTTTGAAAGCGTGATAATTATAATAAAGGTTCAGTATAATTAGCTAGTAGCGCGATCACACGTGCGAGCTTACCTACCCACATATCGGAGTTAAGGGGAATCTAGTCGCTGGCTCGAACTCACTTGGCTAAAAAGCACGCTGTCTCACCAGGCTTCGTGTCCGACAGAGGTAGTATAAGTGATGAGCACTTAGAAGCTAGTCTACAAGCAAAACGTTATTGAGTGAGATGCAGGATCATTTATAGTAAAACAGGCGCGTAAAAAATTTAGGAAAGTCCTTCGGAAGATCGGGTTTTATGAAAAAACCACTGCATAAATCAATAACTATTAAAGTTTATTGAACTTTTCGATCATTGTACTTTGTCGGCACCGACTTGGTTTCGGAGATTTTACACTTCTTAATTACTTAAACACGCCCAAAGTTAGGTTAAATTAGCAAGAAAAGCGAATCTTTGTAGGCTCATAACTTTTTAATAGCTTTTTATTTTAGTATTCTGTTTCAGTACAGACAATATTAATAATGAGACAAAACCATACCATGTTTAATTTTGGATGTACATTGTCGAACAGTGGAGTAATACACTCCCGAACTTTGTATGGAAAAATGTCGACTAGATTCACCTTAAGTTTATATTGCGACGTCCGCATACACAACACACTTTAACTAACAAGCCGTGCTCAACGAACTTGTAAAAAGTATTTCACACTGTTTTTCCCGCAATAATTACTTAGGAGAGTGCTAATGAAACATTATCATAAAACATGTTAGTTTATGGTCACCGCAGAAGTCATGAAAGGACCTCAAAGGCGGCCTGTGTGTGTTAGAAGTCCGACTAATGTGTGCATAAACTGAACGTTTGCGGCAACTCGTTTAACATATGCATTAGTACCTCAAACGGCTCCTTATGGATTCAACCCGTAGTTACCTACATACATTAGGATGAATATTGAAACATACCAATGTATTTTCTCCTTCAAGATGTGATCGACTGGATTTTGGAGAACCTAATTGACCAGACACGGACTAGACGCAGCGTTATAAAGAAGTTAAAGGAATTAGGACTGATATTCCGTGCGCCGACCAAGCGTAGCCATAAAGAACCGGCCAGAGAGAAGACTCCTAAGGTATTCAGTGAAGAAGATGATCAGATGCTTACAGAGCTGTGGGAACAATTCAAAGATGCACCCGGTAAGTGATATTATGAAAGAAAAAAAAAAGAAAGCCCCACAATTCATTGTGAAACAAAAACTGCGCACCATTTTATTTGAAGGGAAACAATATTGCGTCACATTTTCAATTAATACGAGGCTTTATTCTCATTCTGCGATCATAATGATTGAGCTGACTGCTTACTAAAAAACATTATACGTCTCCAATTCCATTCCTTATGCATTCCTAAAAATCAATTCAATTTTGTAGTTATAAAAGGCAGACTTCTTTCAGATCCAATGGCCGTAATAATACCTCGTATGCCCCGCAAGCGTCAAAAGCGTAGCTACGTCGACAGATTACTGGAGCTAGGTATGATTCAAGACAAAAGGGAATGTCGCAAAAAGAGACAAAAGAAATCTAATGCTAAGAGCAGTGGCGCAGATGACGATAAATCGAACAGTAAGTTGCTAAACAAGTTCACTTCGTTTTATTCTTAGCGCCGTGACGTGCTCCCCCATGTCATTAGAAGGATTCAATTTTTTATTTATACTTCTAAATAAAATAGCTGAAAGGGATGAACGTAAATAAACTGACGGATTGCTAATGTTGTTTGTAGGATATAAGTATACTCAAATATCGGTTTTGTATGCGTAGTAAACTGATACTTGATACAAAACCGATCGTTCTTTCCACTCATCGCCGTCAATATTATTGTATATTAATGCCTACCCGCATGTGTTCATTATTGATGCGTGGGTTATCTTATCACGTTTTTCTTTAGTTTGCCAAGTGGGTGTATGATTTTCATTGCCTATGTACACGTTGTGTAATAAAAATAACACGTTGAACTAATATGTAATACGAAAATTAAATGTTTGTGTAGGTCTCATATACATGTATCTTAATTCTTTGAATCAGTCTGTATTTACAGATACTCAGTAAATTACCTCTTTTTAAGTTTTATTACTTTCTTTGTCTTCTCTTATTTATTCGTTATGACGAGCTCTGTAACTAAAGAAATTTACAATTTATATAGGGAAAGTCTGACAACCAGTTTTACCAATGGGTACAGTGTTATCCAGTAACTGGGTTGTGGAGGTCTGATAGGCAGTCGTTCCATGTAAAATACTGGTATTCAGCTGCATCCGGTTAGACTGGAAGCCGACCTCGACATAGTTGGGAAAAGGCTAGGCAGATGATGATATGATGATACATTTATACAGGGTGGGCGGAACATCAAAGCGTATATTGTAACCAAGAATTCAGCACATGATTCTAGCCTCTCCTGCATTGAAATTTACCATCGAATATCAAACAAAAATCTGCTGGTCATAATAACTTCGAGACATGTATATTTTTTATTGTTTTATTACTGAAATGTATTGTATTGTGTTAGTTAATAATTCGTAATAATAAAAATTATGTGATAATTATGTTAATTCGATGTTCATGAAATCAACAGCTAACCAACATTGTGTTTTTCAGTGCCCTGACAGTGTTCATGTACAAAAACTGAAAATGTGTGATGTGCATGAAAGTAAATAAATAAATAAAAAGTACAATACCTTTGCGGTTAAAATGTATGGCAAAGCATTTTTTTTTGACCGACGAAATTTTTCAATGCCGGTGATTTCAGAATCATGGACTGAATCCTTGGTAACAGGTTGCGTGTCGATATCACTGTCTCCCGATATCAAAAGTATACTTTGTAAACAAGCATAATACAAATTAAAGTATTATTCAAGATAAGAATTCTTGGAAACATGGCGATCCATACGACAATCTATCTATTAGTCCTTCAGACTGTATTCTAATAATGAATCTCAACGGAGACTAGTCTTCGGCGCGAAGATACCATAGTATCAAGTGTGTGCGGACACAGTTGCACTCTGTGTTCCCTCACCCCATAGTCCGATGAGACGGCAATCCGACACGACCGGAGAGAGATCAGGCATAGGGACCAACGGCTTCACCGTTGCGCGCAAAGCACGTGGGTGCCACACCGCCAACACATTTCAAACTCCGGGCTGTAACTCCTAACGGAAAAACCCAATGTCACTTTGCCCGACCATGCAATCGAACCTAGGGCCCCACGCTCAGCAGTCGCACTAGCAACCACGAAACCAACCTGGTGATACGAAAATTTAAAATCTAGACCACAATCAACATTTTCAAAGGGTAACTATGGAGTTAATTGCCCATTCATCAACATACGAAACTACCTTTTGTAAAGGGCAACTAGAAACAATTCTATTAATGTTTAATTTTTTTGACATTCAATTTGACAATATTTCATTCACCGAAATAATTTCATTGACATTCAAAAGTGCTGTAACTGACATTGTCTTTAATCAAAGAGATTTAAGGGGGAAACGCCAGGGTAGTCAGCTAAATTCGAATATTTCATGAAAAGTCATTTAATGGTATTAAATGAACTTAGACAGGCAACTGAGGGAACACGGGTGGGTTTTAGTCAGTAAAAGTCTGACACGCCCTCCCGCTCCACCCAGAGCGGGAGAAGTTATATGATGATTACCCACCCAAAAAAAAAGGGTTATTATTTTATTTTTTATTTAATTCTTTATTTCTCTCAAAGAGGTTGTATTGATGATTTGAATTATGATAATTCTGTAAAGCCATGTCTTATACGGTAGCGAATCATATTTTGTTCACATACCTAGTGCCTGACACTGACCTGAAAATTGCAGAAAACGAAAGGAAATTTGAATTTATTCTGCGGGCCTTAGCGGATCCACCTTAAGATACATAAGTAAATAATTTAATGTCTTTGACGTTAATAATAAAAGTTCATTTTACAAACATGAAACACAATTTACAATATTTTAGGTGAATCATCAGAATCCGAATCATCAGCTAATGATAACTCGGACTCTGAAAGCGATGCAGCACCACAGCCTGTTAAAAATAAACCGGCGAAGAAAAGCGCTCCGAAGCCGACAAATACGAAGACTGGGAAGCAACAGAAACGTATTGAGCTGACTGCTAATGAGATCGCTAAGCTCATGGTGCAAGCTGTCGACAGCGGTAAGTAGCACTCACTTACGAACATTTACGTTTTAAAGTCAATCAACGGCTTTTTCTGTTAAACAACATAACCAGACGCCTGTAATCCCCAAAGGGTTAGACAGAGAGAAGACCTACATTTCAACAGTTGTCCCATATAATAGGGGGCGAGCCTATTGCCATCAAATGGGTGCAAATCCAGGCTCATACATATATCTCAGGATATTGAGCAAAGAATAGAAGACAAAATCAGGAAGATCATAAAAATCATCATCATCATGTTGTAATCATTTATTCTGGAATTCTTGAAAATGAATATCATTTTGCTTACAAGTGACCAATTTCGTATTGAATGCTGAAACCAAAACCTCTGAATTAGAAACAAATACAATGTATTTATTTGGTACTTACCCGGGATATAAAGTGAATGAGTCATTCTATTCTAAAAGCAAAGTTATGAAAAATAAAAAATAATACAACCTACATTAGTAACAAATTACTTTTTAATTGCACTGTTAAAAAAGCAAGCGTAAACAAACGAGAAACTAAAAAGTTTAAAAGCTCCACTTTTTAAAGTGTTCACAGCACGGACTTTTTTTACTTTTTAATTTGTTCGCGCAAAATCGTTTTATTAGCTCTCGGGTTTCTAATCATTCTACTTCCCACGTTATTTCCTCCGTTCGTGTATGAAGTTCGAGCTATATTATTTCGTTCGTTCGTAGTTCAATAAAATAGTATTGATATAAACATTTAATAAAAATGGTTATAATAGATTTAGCAGAAGCTTTGAAATGGCTGGCGGAGAGTTTGGAGGAGGTGGCGTTGGACCAAGAGGCGGAAGGTTATGACCCTGAGGGTGAAGGCATCCCACTGTTGCCCATATCTCAGGAGTCTGTTGAAGCTATGGATAATGAGCTGTTCAAGAAAGTGCTGCTCGGGGTAGGAGTGGTACCACCCTTTGATGAACAGGTAATTCATTATTGAAGTGCTTTAAATATTTCCGTAATTCCGTTTATTGATTAAATGAGAAATAAGCAGAAAAGTAAAATTATTTTCTGTCTTTGAAATATATGTGTTGTATTCGACTTGCATATTATTTGATAAACCAAAACACTCAACTAAAATATTTCAAGTATTCATAAAGTACCTTGTCATCGTAGCCACATTAAAAGCCCTCGGAAAATCTCTTGTTCCCTTAGATAATAAATTAATCAAACCGTCGTTACAGGAAAAATACTGGAGAATACCGAGCGCCTTGCACTTTGAAACAATCAGGAAACGGCGGGAAATAATTATAAAAGCTACTAACAAAGAACTTATTATCGATACTAGTGAGGCGGTAGAGGTGATACCCGATGTAGAAATATCGCAAATGGTAGAGGAATCCAGCGATGACGACGATTTGTTCGATAATTTGAGGAAGATGCGGGAAAATACGGCGGAAAACGTTATCGATAAAAGTGGCGGTAGTCAATCCAATGAAATAACCCGTAATCGGAAGCGAACCCGCAGTGATTCTGACGAGGAAGATACTAGAGGGAAGATGCAGAAAATTGACGAGGGTGACGAAAGTGTGGTCAATGACGATGGTGACGACATTCTGTCCTTCGCTAAGAGAACGTTGCAGCACGAAGATTTGCCTGACAGCGAGGATATTATTGCCAATATACCAAAACTGGACAGTGGTAAGTACACAAACCCAAAATTATGGTAGAACTAGCAACCCGCCCTTGTTTTGCACGGTATACGACTTAGCACAACACCGACATTTCTTTATGTATCATTTTTATATTTATTTTGATAAATCTTAAATACAATGCACAAGCTTACAAGCGAGTGGAAAAAACACGTATTGTTAAAGCTAACGCAAAAACCACTCATCAGAACTTGACCAAAATTATGTTGGACCACTCAACAAAACTTACCCACCCTAATATACCCTTTCAAACAAAATAAGATTTTTTCAAATCGGTGACAAATGATGGAATTCTAGGGTAACAAATATTTAAAAATAAATAAATATTTATTGGTTTTTTAAGTTGTAGGTAATATTTAGATCAAAGCATTGTCACGTCGGGGGACGGCTGATGAAAATGTTATCCTTTCTACAATAGCATAATTACATTCATTATTACTGGGAATCGTCTGTTTGGCGTTTTCATTGGCCGTCCCCCGACGTGATAATGTTTTGATCAAAATATTACCTACAACTTAAAAGGCCAATAAATATTATTTTTTTATTTTTTTGAGGTCGAGGGATTTTTAAATTTTTAATTTAACTTTTATTTACCACTTCTTAAACTTAATATAGTAATAGTAAACACGCTACGATCGACACATGTCACGCTTAAATCTACGCAGCTTTACGTATGTTTCCCACAGTGAAGTTTGTTACTCATTTATCTTCATTTCTCGTCCTGATCACTATTTATCTATAACCCATTGAGACCTTTTCAATGAGCCCAAACACGATACTTCTGCTGTTTGTTAGTGAGTAACTTGGGTATCCTGGAAATTCCAGGTGATGCTCCAGCATCAGTTCAAGGTTACAGTTTTTAGGTTAGGTTTGTTCGTCTAATATCATTGAAGTAATGGAATACCAAATTTCGACTCGATCAGACCTATGAAAGATGCTCAAATCCCTTCAACAACCAGAAAAGAGCTGATCATTTTCAAACGGCTGAACCGATTTTGATGAAACATGTCTAAGAAACACCGCTAGAAAACCTACTTTTCGGTTTTGGCTTAAAGAAACTTTATTCCCAATAAAGACAGAAGTCACTTACTTGAGAACAATACCAAAAATATGGATTACAATATGTTCGTCATCAGTATTACAATTTAATAGTTACCTATCCAATGCATTCATTTCTCCAGAAGTGATCGATCCGCAATTATGTGCTGGCTAAGTTGAGTTTTGAATGCATTGTAAGTGTGTACATTTCTTATCAGGACGGTAGTTTGTTATAAAGCTGTGCTCCTTCAAAAGTTAGCATTTTTTTGCCATAGTTAGTTCTTGTTTTTGGTAAAACTAACAAGCTTGCTCGCCGTGTACTGCGTTTACTAACTTGTTTATATTGAGTGAGTGTTATCATTGAGTGGACGCTTTTGTTGAGCTACCTTTAAATAAATAATACCGCACCCAAATCGGTTCACCCGTTTAACAGCTATAGTGCAACAGACAGACAGACACACACATAGCGTTCAAACTTATAACACCCCACTTTTTGCGTCGTGGCTTAAAAAACATTCGAATTGAGAAAGTCCCCCTCTTTTGGAAGTCGGTTAAAAAGGGAACAGCTCACTAGGCTTAAAAAAATATCGTTCAAAATTAAGGTGTAACTTTTCAGAATATATTCATCAAATTATCGGGGTCACACAGACAAGTCACGAAAAGCGACTTCAACTTGTTATGTAGATTACGAATAAGATATTTTCACAGCCCTTTTTCTATTAAAAGTCTAACAATGCCCCTAGCGTTTCCGCCCTATCCTAAGGGCGTCGTAAGAGATTTAAGGATTATTTCACCCTTACACTTCCATCACCTATGCACCTGCTAAGCTTTGTAATTATAGTACTATCCCATCAACATCATTTATGTTGTCGTGGAAAAGGTTTAACGGTCAGCTTCTAACAGATAGCTTTTATACATGGATGTAAATGATAAATAAATGATGTTTTTTTTAATTGGTTAAAGCGGAAGCGCCGGGGTAGCCTGCACCACAAATTGTTATACATTTTTTGCAATTTGCAGTTGTGTCAGGTTGAAAGTTGAACAGAATATGATATGAATAACCATTTCTTGAAATAGTATCGTGCAATTGATTAATCGTCATTCAATGGGATTGTATTATTGATGCTTCGCGAATCATATTTTTAATATTGCAAAAAACGTAAAAACGTGGCGTTCCAGAGAAAAAGGGTCTTGACAGACAGACAGACAACGAAGTAATCCATTAAGGGTTCTGATTTTCCTTTTGAGGTACGGACCCCCAAAAATTAATCACCAAAAGTATCTCGTATTTGTTCCGAGATCTCTGTAAATAAAAACAAAATATCAAAAAACCCCACTTAGTTTTTAATTGTTCCTTTAAGAACGTTCAATTTATTGATGTTTTCTCTCTCATTATAGATAACAGCAGCGCTGAAGATAATGACGACGTAATTGTGTCGTCGAGACGAGATAAAAAGAAGCGAAGAATAGTTATCGAAGATGATTCCGATTAAATGTTGATCATAATTTCTTTTTGTATTTGTATTTTATTGTAGGTAAGTTAATCTTGAAAATAAAGACTATGCATTGTTTGGCTATTTTGGCTGTTATTTACAATCTTCCCTATCTCGATAGAATAGAAAAAACAATAGGTAACTTGAATAAAGAAACACAGCTATTTACAACTTTAGAATACAGGTTTTTTATTGAAAATACGTAATTAGAAATATACTTACTTCGTCGAACTTATTGGTTTTAGGTCTTAACATCTAAGAAAAAAAAAACTACCCAAAATGCACGACAAAGTGAAAAAGTTTAACTTCGGAAGTCGGTGTCTTTGGTTTTGTATTTTCGTTTTTTGCCACGAACTTCGAAATTAAACTTTTTCACTTTAAGTGTCTTTTTAATAAACTCTTTATTTTTCACTTTTTAGCTGTGGTACCTAACTACCTACCCCACACAAATTCGTATACCTTGCTAATTAAATAACAGTGACAGTAAGTTATTATAACATCATCAATACACAAAAACTCGAATAAATATGTACTTATATAGTGAAGCTAACTCAAAAACCACTAATCAGAACTTTTTATTATACCCTTTCGAAATAAAACAAGATTTTTTTAAATCGGTTCATAGTTAATGGAGTGGGTAAGAAACATTAAAATTAAAAATACAACCGAATTGAGAGCCGGGTTTTCTCGGTATTCCTACACTGGCAAACCCGCAAGCCAATGGTGCCAAAGCCAAACCGTTGGTGTTTGAATAACTAAGATAAACTCTACTGTAGCTAAAGACGCCATTCTCCTGCCACAATACCCTACATCTATTCAAACTCGACTACAAATAAACAGTCCGTTGTGTACTTCTTATGTTATTATTTTACGTAGGAATTCCAATATCATTCCGCCATTGAATCGTAATATAGTCATATAGTGAGCTCGCTTGCTGGCTTTTGCCTTCCATTGCAAGGGATCCCCGCGCATTCGATATTGCTAATATTGTGCAATACAACCGACTCAATTGGAAAAAATGTATTTGTGATACAGCCAATGTTTATCCGAGTAGACGCAATAGCCTTTACAGCTTACTATCCTTACAAACAATATCGATACTGTCTTACTGAACAATTTATTCTTTTTATTTCCACAGTTTTTCATCAATTTGAAATGAAAAGGTATTTCTTTTTCAACGTGATCATTATATCGGCTCGTAAATGTCCACTGCTTTACGTTGGCTTTGCGGATTATCCCAAAAGCCATCTAAATAAACGAGTACTGAATTTCTGTCTCCACGAAATAAATTATATCTTGCTAATTATTATCGAAAGCCTCATTCGAAATGTAATATGGTTCGGAGTATTAGAAGTGAAGCTGTACGTAGCTATAATATTGTTATAGATTATACGGAGGGGTGAGCACTAAATCTTTTCACTCGGCTATCAGATTAGCGCCCGACCCTCTCCCCTGTATGTATCGTTGTTTTTCTTACATTATCTTTACATTGGGTACAAACACCCGGCACGAGAAGGAAATACTACCTGAAATAAAATTTAAATAAAAATGACATTTAAAAGTTTTTTTACCAAGTTTTAGCAGTTGGGACTCGAGTCCTCGACACTAAAAACTAAATATTGATAAATCAATTGCTGAAAAGAAAAGTAGACCAGTAATTTTTTCCTCGAAAATAGATTTATTTCGACACTGATGGTGTTGAACTCAACCTAAAAACAAGGTTTAAGGTTTATGTAACGGCAGCAGTAACATTACCTACCTACTGAATATCAAAACAAAGTATCATATTATTTCCACATATGAAAAGCGCTTAAACATCGTAATAGCCTCCACTCGCGAATTTCCTACTCCTATTCACAATAGCGAGCCGAAAAAATACAAACGATCGTTTGATCGCGTAATCCCGCGGGCGATCAAGTATTTCTTATTCAAATGTAGACGGCTATTTTAATGTTCCACAGCACGCCATCAATCTTTGCCGAGCCCGAACGTGGCCCATTACGACGCCCCCTTGCAATTATCCACTCGAATAAAAACGTTTTAAGTGTTAAATTAACGATATCTCAGAGACGAGAGCTTGTCTGACTAAGTGATTAATTCCAACCCAAAGAGATGATAGTGAACCATGGCGCGCTCTAGAGACTCACAGATCTCATTTATATCTATTACAGAACCATTCGCATGTATCCTTGTGAATACCTAAGTGTATAACTTCATAACAAACATGACTCATCTTCTTATGATTACGAGTTATGATTCTGATGAAAATACTCAACTCATTAGGTACATTTTGTTTAGCTTACTCGAAACGGGGTGTAACACATACATTTTTTAAAGTAAGTATCCCTTTGACAGTGCTAATGGTCTGCGCATAAACTTCGCCTGCGTATTACAAACAGCAAGCAGCAAATCTTTGCTGCAAATGTTACTTATTTCTTGCTACCCAGTCACTTAGCTGCGTAAATATAAACAACCTTCATTCTTCTTCTTTACACGCCTGGGGCGGAGAAAAGAATGACAAACGAGTTAAAGAATAATGGAAAGTAAATGAAAACAGCAAAATCGCTTTTGTCAACTGTTTTTCTTCATCCATTGTCGACATTCAGAAATGTTTCCTAAAAACGTCTTAAATACAGAGTCGAAGTTATGGTGGGTGTCTACCTACCTTACGAATTCAGAAGATGAATTTATAACAGACCTTTACAGGGAAGACGTTTCAAAAGAAAAATGTATACTTTTTTCAGTAAGGTTGAGGTGGCAGGGGGCGATTCTCTTTGTTATAAAACAAGTTATTCTCAAGTAATTATCATTACTGAGTTCTCAAACTCGTTTAGAAAATAGGTACCTGAACGTGCGCACTTGCGCAGGTAGATATTATAATTATGAATACTTTTCTTCAAAGAAAAGCTAACATTTTAAAATCCATTATAAGTGCTCGGGTCGTAAAAAAATACAAAAATAACATGGCATTAAAAATTATGGTTATCGTTGCCGAAACAGAAATCGACTGCTTTAAAGTTATCAGTCGTCACCAGGTTACAAGGACTTCCTAGCGTGGCCTTAAAGCAAGTGAAGTGATTCAAGTAATGCCTTGAATGTGAAAGACAGCTCAGAACCAAACCAAAAGGCAACGATTTCGGAATGTTTATGCTCGAAGTCCGCTGTTTGACATGACATTTTAGAGTTTCCAGCAAAGCGTTTAACTAGGAGAGGTTAGCCCATCGTGACTACTAAAACGTACCTTTGGTTCTACAGATTGCTCGAAATAATAAGATTTATTTACACAGTACTAGCGACCCGCCCCTACTTCGCACGGTTTTGATGACAACCAAGATTTCTTCATCTTATGTAAGTTTAATATTAATGTTTTAAATTATTATGTACACATAGGTAAGCCTTCCGGAATAAATTATCTAAAATATAATTATGAAAACCGAGTCAAAATCCGTTGCGTAGTTTAGAAGAACAATGCGCAACGTGTAACCACACATAAATAGCAACTTACTACTAATATTTATTTTATAATACGTGTAGATATAGATAGAGCAATACAGGCTAGTAAAATAATAAATTAATTAATTTAAAAAAAAAAGTTTATTTCTCACCATTACAAGTTGCAATTTTAACACAATAGGTACATGACAAGTATTTTAACATTTTTGTGGTGACCATAATAAGGTGGGAACCTGTATCTAAGGGGATAGTGTTCAGCTATTGAATATTCAAATTTTTATCTTAGGACATTTGTGTGTTACTACATATATAATTCGTCTTAGGAAATATTATTAGAGAGTGCTAAGGTTTGTTGGTGAGTTTGAAAATATGAGGTATGGATGTGGGTATGTGTGTTAATATGAGTGTTGAACTATGTATGAATGATGTATGAAGGAGTAAGTGAGGAAAGTGTATGTGTTTGTGTGGTAGATAGGATTATGAATGAAGGGACATTAGATTCTAAGTGTCTTCGTAATCCAATTTCAGTAAGTACATTTATATCTTATTTTAGGCTTCATAACTGCTAAGTTTTATTATATTCTTTTTTTCGTTTAATCTGTTATATAATTTAGAAAATATAATATTACCTAGATATAGATAGATTACTATAGATGTAGCAATAAGTAGCAACGAGAACTGCTACGAGTTACGTAGCGTAGCACTTCGTAGCTTTTTTTAAAGAAATAAGTTAGTCGTTATTTCATTTATCGTGTCTAACTTAACCGTCGGTGCAGAAATTTTTAAATTCAATAAATTTTCAAGATTTTTGGTATATCCAAAAAATCTCGAAATATAAATATTTGCATAAATATTTCTTGCATATTCGATGTATTTTACCTGTCACGGCATCCCAATCACACGAGATATGAAATGTACAATATGCAGTAAAAATATCATGGTTATATTTTCTCACGAAGAATCCAACAACATTAAAGAGAGGATGCGAGGGTTCGCACGGAGCACCCTCAGGTAAAAACCAAATTGAATTTTCCCTCGGCCAAATAGAACGGTATCGCGTAGATAAATCTCGAAGCTGCCTCATCCCATATCTACAGAAAACAAAGTTTAATAGAAAAGTAAATAGAAAAAGTGGAAGTGAAAACACTGAATGTTGGAAGTTTTAATTTGTGCCAGATATCCCAACGCTCGAATTTGAACTTCGAATCTCGTAACTTTTGATTTATTGGCTTACAATCGCAGCGCTTTGACATTATAATAATAATTGTAACCCGTCTACAACACGGATATTAAAGTTATTACCATTTGTGCCCGGTCAGGCAGGCTTGTGTTATGGACTCAAGCATAACACTTAAGAAAGTCCCTTTGAGAGAATTTAATCTAAAAGCTATAAATCGCACCTGCTGAAACCTCACTTTGGATATATTTGTAAGTATAGATGTTGTATCCAAACATGCGTAAAGTAAACTAGTATGTATTACCAACTTACCAAAACTTATGAAGGTGCAGGTTGAGGTACACTCAACGACGCAAGTCTAATTTAGGAAGTTGCGCCCTTGTCTGGGTCCACAACCCAGCGTAATAGGACGGTGCACAGCTCGGCTGTCCAAAAGTCAAAATATGCGTAGACATCGTTATAATGGTTTGCTTATTGATCGAAATAATACAAATAAGGTAAGATTGATTAAGTATGGATTAGTATATGGATGCAGTCGTTAGTAACTACTAATAGCTAGGATCAACGATCGTAGCACTTCGTAGCAGTTGTTAATCATTTAGTAGCAACCTGCCCCTGCTTGGCACCGTTTTACGAATTCATTGGCAACGTTTTATTTTTTAAATTATATCTAAGTTTAACACATAGACATAAACCTTCCGGCATGGATTCGCCAAATGATGGCGCATTTTTGATGAAAACCGCATCAAAATCCGTTGCTAAAGCAAAAGCGTAGCTCAAAAGGACACCGCAGTCATACAGACACAAAAAGCGACTTTAATTTATAATACGTATCGATTCCGAACAGAACCCTACCTCTCAAAAATCCGTATACTACCTATTATTATCAAACACTGAAGCTAAATGCTGGCTATTGATTCGAGTCTCTTGTCGCTAGCTTTACACATTGCTCAATGCTTTAATGCTCGCACAAACATTTGTGCACCCTGTTAATACAAGCAGCGCCTCGGACGATTGACTGAGGTCTATACAGTCTCTTTTTTGTGGAACAGCTGATAATAATATTCTTATATTATTATCTTGTCACGCCCGCCGATAGATAGGTAGAGGTGCCTAAGGCGGTGGAGTGCAACATGGTATAAGCGGCTTAACCTGCGAGACAGCAACTTATCGAGAAATTCGACACTAGTCTCATTAAGCTGAACACTCACACTCTCACAGCTAGATTTCCTTCGTTCTCTTAGCTCACCCACCGTTAATGATAAATGATTTTATTTCTGTAAGTAAGTTTGTACAAACAACACTATTACACGTCAGTCATCACTACATAGTATAAAACAAAGTCGCTTTCTGTGTCCCTATATCCCTATGTATGCTTAAATCTTTAAAACTAGGCAACGGATTTTGATGCGGGTTTTTTTAATAGATAGAGTGATTCAAGAGGTAGGTTTATATGTATATACCTTCACGCTATATAGTACACCGACCTCCACGCGGGCGAAGCCGCTGGCAAAAGCTAGTATTTTCTAAAACTAGATGAGGTCCGCGTTTCCTGTCACTTGAGAAGAAAGGCCGAAATAGGACAAACTCAGTGGTCACAGTCTCTAAAAAGTCTACAAAACAAACAACGAGTCAACGTCTTTTTAAAGTCCAGACATAATCTTGGTCAGATTATGTGAAGACCGTGTAGATTGGTGTGTGAAATGGTCGTTTGAGGAAAGCACCACAACACAGAGATTGAGTGGACCTGTCGGGTCCGAGTCAGTACGCATTTGGCAGTAAAAACAAACGCAGGGTATTATTAAAATGATCATCAAAATCAATGTCAAAGTGTTTGTAAAAACCTACTTACAGAAATAAAATCAATGTCAATACTTTTTTTTCCAAATAGACACTTTTGAAAGTCAAAGTTTACAAGAGAATAAAATGGACTCTAGTTGTTTCATCGTTTCGCTCTGTTATCACTAATCACCAAATGTTGGGTATAGGCCTCTTTTCCTTTCTAACACACTTTTTTATTCGGTGCGTCCCTTGGGTGTTACCCAAAATTTTAATGATATCGTCAGTCCTTGGTTTCTATGACTTAGGTATAAAACCTTGGCCACCATTCGGTCAAAAACCTTACTCCAGCGCCTGCCGTCGCGTCCTGCCAGTACCTATTGCCAATGCAGGCAAGACAGCCGGACCAGAGGGGTAGCTGCGTAACACACTAACAGTAAGAATGGCTATCATTTTGACAGTTCAACAAAACTCATCGAGTTTAAGTACGTTGTTCAGCAGACATAATTTTCGCACATAGGATCAATGGATTAGCAATAACTTTCAAAACGATTCAGATTCTGATTGATAGTGTTTTACGCAACTACCTATGGTACAGGGAACAGTTTGTATTGAGAATATAATCTCCTTCACACATTGCAAATTCGTGCCTAGTTTTATACATGTACAAAAAAGTTGATATCCTTAACAAACAACTAAAAGCCTACGGGCCCGTGTGGTCAGTACAGATAACAACTTGCTTATTCATTAAACACATAAAATTTTATGAAAGCAATACAAAACATTTACACAAGACACCGATATCATACTAATGAGGTCCCACTGAGCGTTATAACCAGGGCCATAATTATCTTTGTATGGGCCCTTTTAATCGAGTACTGGTTACGCTTTACGGTATTATAAAGTTAATGTAATTTTATAAGGGGTCTTAGGCAAGCGTTTAATTTGAGCGCTCCGAGGTGCCGCAGCTCTGCGGATTGGCTGGCGGAACCCTTTGGGATGCCGTGTTTGTAAATGTTTAGCTACCTATAATGTTCCGAAATTAAATAATTTTCTACCTGTACCTACTTTCAAACTGATGTAGGAAGGACCTATTATAATCTTCTTTTCTGAACCCAAGGCATTAATTACAACCAGTATCTACCTACAAATGTACCCATAATATACCTACATAGATATATAACATGTCCTACAAAACTACTTTTGTATAGAACAAGCAAGACTCGACGTAATGAGTTCTTTCAAAAGTAAATAATCTGTCTCAAGGTCTGGAGCAGATGTCTACCAATACAGTTATAATAATAGGTGGCTATCGACCAGTTGTTGGCAGTCTGGGACGGGACTAAGTACCTAGTGATAGGAAAACTAATCATTTCAATGAACAATACGTGCCTACCTATTATAAAGAAACAGAGTTTATTTTCCCAGCACGCATCCCATCCCGTTTAGAGATAAAACTGTGTCTATTTTATGCTTTTGTTTGCGGTTGAGACAACTGTAGTGTTATAAAGGTGGACAGCCTGTGAACTGACCTCATAGTAACTCGCCTGTTCACTGATTACAACAAAAAAAACTAATACGTACATCCTCCCAGAGGCTTACTCACAAAGGACTTGACTGAGGGCTAAAGCAAAAAGTACATTTCCTAAACCGTGCCTTTCAAAATATTACGTCGCCGCATCAAAATTCTTCACACAAATAACAGACAATATAGCCATTATTTTATGTACTCTGGACCTATAATAACAAAGCGTGAGCTTAATAATTGGTTTAATGAACACACGCTAATCGCTGAAATAGATAGGCTTTATCTCGTTCGATTTTATAATCTGCGCTGTATCCGATAATCTTTTCCACATCGCGCAGTATTCATACCGGATGTTGCAAACAGGTATGAGCCAGTGAAACAATATCCCAACATAACAAATATTCATCCTTTACCGGTGTAATAACGTTGAAGCGCCTAAAAAATAAAGTGGGCGTTATTCTCGCGCGAGAAAATAAAAACTATTTTTCTTTCGTAAAGCTCCCGTGAAAGTTGGAGTGCTTATTCGCAAGTATAAATTTCTGTCACACGTAGCCAGACACTCGTGAAAGTTACTGGGCACAGATAGCAATAAAGACAATTTGTCGACGATCACTCTTCACAAGCCCATAATGTGGATATAGACAAGTACCTATCTGATGAAATATTATTTGTCTAAAGCTCACCCTTCAGTGGACGTGCGTTTCTGAGAGAGTGAAGAGGTAGGGTGAGTAGATAGCTGACGGCGGCGGTGATGACAAATCTGGGACTTGTCGCAGCAAATAATTAAAAAGTTTTAAATTCATTTGAGCGGTGTTAGGAGGTCGAAGAGCGACCGCGCCCGTCAGAAAGTTGTGCATTAACTTTTCATTTGCAAGTTTGGAGCGAACCTCGCGAGCTATCGCGGCAACTTTGCAATTTCCACTCATTCACGATATGTAGAACATGTGATGGCGGACTGCTGCGCTGAGTTACACTACTTAGTGCTCAGTGCATATTATATAGGTACTCCTTTGGGTGTAACCGTTAAAGATAGAGAAAATATAACTTGTGTTACTTGATATATTGAACATGATAACTTTGGCGAAGGTTTCGTAAGTGTTTGAGAATAACATAGTATTGCGTGGGATGTGAGATAAGGACTAGCGATGGGATAGACGTGCAAATCAAATTACGTACAACCTACGTGTGTCTACACTCTACGTATTAATTTAAATTGTTTTCCCGCGGTCTTCTTTACCAAATTATTGCTATCTGCATCATGTTTGAAAGGTAGTTAATTGAACACGTTGTTTAACGAGTGCCTATAGCTACATATTTGTCAGTCTCGATTCAATTGTTATGTTGAACGACATCTTCCCGAGGGTTTTAATAACTTCATTTAACTTTCGTAAATTAATTTTCATTTGATCATTTTATTGGGAGATGAGTTATAATTGAAGGGGCGCGGCGCAATCGCTCGGGATCCACAAACGGAATAATGTCAAATCAATTAAAAGTTGAATTCGGCGGGCAGCGCGCCAGGCTCCGAAGTTGATTCATTAGAACGTAGTGGGCGCCGAACCTCTTTCTCTGTCGCAGCAAGTATTCCACAATATTACGAGTTATCTGCGCCGCGCAGCCACCACCAGGCGCATACATTCAGATAATCATTGACTGAGAATGTATTTTATGAGGGATTCCAAACTTGTAGTTCTTAACCAATAAATACTGCAATTACTTCCAGTTTCATAACTTGTGGCCGTACCACGGCCTTAATGTTGCAATTTATTGCCAAAAAGCTGAATTAAAACTCTGTAGGTAATACTTATTTATATGGTTCAGAAGAAGTTCAAGCCATACTTAATTAAATAATATTATCAACTAAACGGATTCCGTTTAGTTGGAAAATATATTAAATATATACATTATAGCTATGTTTTCATTGGTGTTACATTCATATTTCTCTAGTCGTCGAGTGGTGTGGCTGTTTCCTTAGCAAACGCAATAACATTTGCATAGGTCCCGTCAACTGCTGGCGTACTCATAAAAGTAATACGAAAGGGATCACACTTGCGCTCCGTAATAGTGAAACTTTTCCGGGGATCAGCGAAAGTAATTCCCTTCTCTGACTTTGCTAAACAGGGGTTATTTACAATACCAACCCGTTACAGGCTCTCACGTTAAGCGTCTACGCGAAGGGCAACAGATGCCGACGGCATAAACTTCACTAAAAATCGCTCGTAATACACCATAAAATGAAACAACAAATTTTTACGTGAAATTCTAACTACTTAAAATTGTAATGAAAGACTCGCTCAGTAATTTTAACTTTACAAACTTTTAATCCATTGCTTATGTATCTGCCACGAAAAACTGATTTAAACAGTAACCAAAAATTAGCGCCAGGAAAAGTGAATATAATACAAGTTAAAGGCTTATCCGCCGCGAGCGATTTATTCAAACGACCAATAAATATTCAAGAGTAATTAACCACCGCGCCGCGTCGATACAGAGCAGAATATTTTTAGCTGCCGTCGATTTTACGTTAATCCTCGCAAAGGTAGATTACGAAGTGTTCCTAACTCCATAAAACGCCGCCGGAAAATCCATATTTTATCAAAATGAAAGTAAAAGAATTTTTTGAATTAATTTTCTTTCTATCTTTACGAGCGCCGCTGTGTACCGCAAAAAATTCAAACAGTTCAGTTAACAACGATTAAAAAGGAATCCCTTTTTAATTATAATAATAAATTGGATGTTCCCATGCAAAAATAAACATCTAAAACCAACCCTGCATGTACCTTCCTCGAAATTAGGCACTTGTAAGCACTTGGCACAACAAGTAGAGTTTGCACACGAAACCTCGTGTCTATTCCGTCTGACGGGAGCTCAAAAGATTTCAGCTAACGTTGCCTGTGTGCTCACCGTGCTCGGTTAGCTCGCTACTCTATTGTTCGTACACATCAACCGTCTTCGTAGATTCGTAGCTCTATGCTACGATAACGCTACGAACATGCTACGAAAAAGGAAACCAGCCGTAGCTACGTATAAATAATGTTTGTTTGTGATAGCCTTTGGCCAATGTGCCATGGTCCCATTTTATTTCAGTCGGGCGTAGTTGTGCAATAAATAGTAGTGGTTTTCCATGGAACACGAAATTTGTTTTTTTACCGTAATACACAAAGAGATTACAAACAATTGATGCGTTAAAAATTCACAACCGATACCAGCTATAAAGTGATATGAAGTACAAAGTAGCAATACATTCCCATCGCCTGTCCCGGGGGACGGTTTTCCGGAAATCAAGCTATCGTGAAAAACATTTTACAATTGCTGTTAGTTTCTCTGTTGTTTGGTATTTTGAAACTACGGGCTTGCTGGTGCGGCTACACTCGTTATAAAATAAATGACTATCGTTTTTAAAACGTTTTTTGTAACAAACAATAGTATAGCAACGCACTTAGTGTTAATTTTACCTATTAGTTAATGCTAGTACCTCTAAATCAAGTGTTTGTACTCCAAATAATTAAATTTTTCTTTCTTTAAAACTTCTCGTGTGGAAAACACCCTTGTGTTTTCCACACGAGGAGTTGCAGAAGAATTGGTGGAAATATATAACCTTTATATGTTACCTTCATTTATATTTGTTATTATTTTACGTGCAGTCTTGTCCGCGTACTACAGAAGTATTTTCTCTGAAATACCCGAGCTGGTCAGCTTCCAGGACGGCAGGCGCGGCTTCAATTCCCTCGACTTCCACGACTTAACTCAACTTGGGCTATTTAGTTCAAAACGATCTCCTCGAGAGCTCTTGTGCTTTCAGGGTTTATTTTGCAATCAAGTTGTCCCCAGCGATTTTCCGAGACTAATATATTCTTTAGACATCTACTTACGTTTTCTTTCTGCCATCCAAGTTAAATAAATAGTCGTTCATATACACTACAATGCAACAGCTCTGCTCCTTTCGAATTCACTAGAACAAATATTGCGGAATAAAACCCGCGAGAACTTCCGAACGTAAAAGTGAAATCCAATATTTTAAAGTAGACGAGAACGCTTATGACAAATAGAACACTCACTATGAAGAACCAATGACCGGGAAAATTGGGATATTATCTTAACTAGGTCTCTACAGTTTCAATAAAACAAATTCTCGTGTCGAATGTTCATTAGGATGATGTTTTATGTAACGATAAACTTTCGGAATCATGTTATATAATGCTTGATTAAACTTTATGTTGCTTTAGGCAGAGATTACCCGATAGTTAGTAAGTTTGGTCCTGAAATAAAAGCGTAATTTTTCCATCGCTCGCCATCCCGCGTGAGAGTCAACTTAGAGAAATAGGTTAATGCCGTGCTTGTGTCGACGTGCTTGCCGCCCACTAGGCACAACATCTCTACTTAGGCACAATCTGGTTCTTTAAACACAACACTTTGCTGAAGCCTGGCTTCCAGCGAGTTTGCGCCCCGCGTTAATACTGCTTAAACTTTCTCTGGAAAAACAAGAACTAAAGGTGAGAGAGAACCTGAACCCATTTCTATTCACAAGACGTCGGTACCTAACAAACAATCGAATAACGTGCAAAACTTGAGTTAACTTCTAGGCAATGTTTACATGAGGAAAGTAATATTTTCTGAGCGGCCAACACAAACAAACATGTGATAAACAAACCCCGAAAGTAGTGAATAGATGTAGGTAGCATACGACCACGTCATTCAGGGAAGCAATCACGTTAATAGTGACAGTTCCAACTCAGCCGCTATTCATAATACGACTTTTATTTGTTTGGACGACCAACACTAATGGACCGCGCTAATTAAATGGGCGGCTACCATCTGACAGTACAATGTCTACACTGAACGTATACAATGTAGAATTATACACGCTTGCATATTCAGTGATTACCCATTGAATTCTGATTAACGCTATTGTAGGGCCGGCTCTCATCTCGTCTGGAGTGATTTTCTGTGTCGCGTGTATGTCAACGTATAACTACGTGGTATCTGTGTACAAGCTAATAATCCTTACTAATCATGCGCGTATGTATTATGTAAGTTTAAGATCTACTACCTGTGGTCCACTTTAGCCCTGGATTGATTGAGCTGGAAGTCATGGAGAGAGGCTTTTGCCCAGCATTGGGATGATGCAAGCTAACAGTAAGCAGTAAGGCTTATCAGTCTTTGAGATTAAAGATGGCCCTTAATATTATTAGGAAACTTTGAGTAACTTATAATGGTTCTTAATACAGTAAATTAGTGGGCTAGACTTACTTTATTTTAGATTAATAGTTTAGTAAATCAACTTGTAACAGTATCTTAAAGAAAATTAATAGTTCTTTCGCAACTGCCATAATGTTAATCAAGAACTTCGGAACTAGTTCTCTAACAAATGTCATGACAAGTGAACTGTTCGCAAATATCTGCAATCTTGTTCACCAGGTTTTGGGCGATACGAAGTCAGTAACACTGTTGTAATCAATCAATGTCAAGAGTTTATGAAATATGTCCTTTATGTCAGTTGACTAGGCTGAAATAGATACTAGTAAGTCGTAATAAGATTACTCAGAACTTTTATTGAATAAAAGGAAAGGGTTTTTTTCTTTGATAAACATTGAATTGACCAAAACTGTAGATATGGATTTATTTGATTTCCACTCTCAAAGTGTACACCTTAAGTTTCCTCAAACGCTTGCAAGTTACACTTTAAATACGGTGTAAGGAACCGGACGGACGAGCAGTCCGGGGCCGGGGTCGCTGCAGAGATCCTTCATTCGTTACGTACGTGATAGGACTGACCGACAAGATGGCCGCTACAGCCAGTGCTGTGGCCTGCAGGTTACGATACACTATCGATCACGCGCTAATACGACACTGGTAATCCCGGTAAGAGCCGCCTGAAACGTGTTGCTTCCAACGTTTACTTTATTTGAGTGATCCTTTGCTACCTTGTTTACACTTCACTGCTTCAACACTTTCCAATACGTTTAGTTTCCATTCGTAGGTAAGTGTAGAACTAATCAAAACTGCTTTATGGTTTCCACCAGCTTGCAGTTTGTAGACGTTTTTACAACTCACTCAATACTCAGTTAAAGTCCAATGAGCTATGATATTTGAACAGCACTAGTCTCGCCAGCGGAGCGGTGCACCGAATGGATTTTTATTTTATTTCGTTGCAGTTACGCGAGCCAATTAGTTTTGTGCAAGCGCATCAAGAATACTCATTACTCGTCTCCTAAACGAATTTTTATCGCAAATTCTTGAAAACTGGTTGTAATATTTGACTTCAACGTTCAATTTATTGAAGCTTTTACCGATAAAAATCATGGCCTGAAATTATTTTTCTATTAACTCAATAGCTAGACTGTGCTACAGCTCGTCGTTAAAATAACAGAGAATTTATCTCGAATTGTGGCTAAAGATCGGGACATTTGTAAAAAAAATTGTACATTTTAAAAGTTTTAGCGTGGAGTCGTGGCATTCAAGATATACTCTCGTGCGTCCACCGTGCCGGCAAATTTAACTTAGAAATTATTCCAGGCGCATCTTCAAATTCCAGCTCCGTATTTTCGTGTGTTGCCACTTCCTAAAAGTGGTGTTTTACAAAGAAATTGTGTCAGTTGGAAAACACGTATGATGAATGGCAAGGCATAGAACCTCACTCTACAGAGCATTACTATAGTGCTCAGTGATATACAGATTACTTCGGCTATTACATTCAATGTAGGCTTAAGGCTAGTATATGGTTATTAACTTGTTATCATAAAATTTGCATAAATTATCACATCGCTTATAATAATAGAATACCATACATTTAGTACCTGCCTAACATTATTGTAACAGCTTATACGGTTGACATTAGTGAAATAACTACGTTATTTTTTGGCTCTTTTGTAAGACTACTAGCAGGAATACATTGTATATAGGTAGATAACAAGCCATGATACTATAGTAAATAAAACAAATTAAGTCACAATAAAATTACTTTGTATTTTATGCATCCACTTAATTTGAATGATAGAGGTGGAACTTGATGTACATTATACGACCTTAAGTCAGAGGCTTTTGTCTAGCAGAGACAAGAAGACAGTTTGACGTACCACAAGTTCCTCACGAACACTTATTTCACGCGTTACGACTGTTACATAAATAGCGAGAGCGTAGTGTAGGCTTCATCAACAAAGGACTGATAATAATATGCTCACGTTAGGTGTTGTGTGTCTCGTCGCGACAAACTCGCAGGCGCCTCGTTTGCTGTGTCTACTCGTTTGCGCCTTGTCTACGTGACGGGAAATAGGCCGCGAGCTGCACGTAATTTGAACCAAAACATAAAACTAGGCATAGTACAAACGAGCAGTCATTAAGCACTTACGTCATGACTTTAGGCTGGTATCGCACTGTACTCGCAGAAATTCGAAGATTTGTTTTAATAACGGCAAAGTTTAAAAATAACATTCCATTTTCAAACAAGCCAATGAACTTGTCAAGTTTACGCCAACTCAATCCAATAAGTTTTATTTACACAAAATTATACAGATGTGTTTTAAAGCCCCGACGTTGTTAGCATTGTATTGTTAGTTGAGGATCAACAAGCCAACTCGTAGATTTTTATTTACCTGTTCGCTTGATCTCGCAATCCTACAGACGAGGGATTGATTTGTTCCTTAAGGATTTCATCCTTGTCTCGTGCTTGCAAGGCGAAGTTATCTGTCGGCTTAGATGTGGCTACCTAAGGGGTGAATTTTTATCCGGCCCTCTTAGTATTCCAAGGCTGTAGGCTTATAATTCGCTTGAGGGTAAGACCGCAAAGGGTAGGCGACAGAGAGGCGCCCGCACGTCTGAAGGGGCTTCCTCTGGGCTCGCGCTGTCATTCCTTGTAAAATAGTCAACCGTGAGGGGAGACAAAGGAAAACCTTATATAACTATAATGTAATTGCATTATAAGAAGCTTACTGTGTTTCGGAGATCGGTTCTCACTCTGACCAAAAAAAACGCCGCAAAAATAAAGCTTTATACATTTATAACTTTACTTGGGATACCGTAAGTCTTTGATTTTAGTGCGTACTTACTCGTACTTACTTTTCTTTTACGTTTAAAGATAAAAATCTTTGGCCATAGCATCGCGGTCATAACTTGACTCCGTAAAAAATGTTAAATCTTCCAAATACGAACATTTCACAACGGCGGTAACAAAAATCTGACCGACTGCGACACACAAAACGATCGTAACTTTAATAAATTACATTACATTAAACTTGCTGAAATGTTATTTATCAAGCATAGCAATAAGTTTGCACAAGCTCAATTGGCTGAGTCACCGTCGCGAGTGTAGTTTCGGATATAATAAATGTTTTACAAGATAAATTTAACTTGCAACATTAGCACCCTCTGCTTCGACACAGCGATTACACAGCGAGTGCAATTTTTCACTGTTGGGCACCCCTGCTGGTGCGGCACAATTTATGACGCGAAGAATGATTTTTCAACATCCGTAAGTTAGATTTATATTTAACAGCCGAAAAGAGCCTGAGCTAAATCACCGATAAGGGGAATATAAAAACGCTGAGTCAATTGGGTTTCGCTATGTATGGCACAAGTTTACGAAATGCGACGTCGCGCCCCGGGAACATATACATTTATCTGTTACTGTTCACTATTTTAATATTGCTTTTTATTATTGTTGTTTACTGTTATTGGTTAACTTTTTATGATGTGCTCAGCTTTGAACTAGCAAAATATTTGTAGGGAATCTAGCTGTTGGGAAAAGCCATGTCAAAGTTCATCCCGCTTAAAACCATCACTCAAATAGAATATGGAGAGTAAATTTTTTTTTCACTGGTATCGCGCAAAATTTTTGGCAATTTGATAAAATTGTTTCGATACAACTCAAACATAGAGCGTGGTATCCACACGCAGCCAATTAATTGAACCGAGAGTGGGATAAATGTAAGGTAATTTATTACAATTCGCGCCAAACGGCCGACCATTACATTTAAAATATAGCACGTTCACACTTACTATAAAATCGTTGTTTCTTAAAATAGATACGATGCAAGTGGATAGTACGACAAATCAATATTTAACCATGAATTAGCAAGATTTTTCTACGTGCATATAATACGTGGCATGATTCTTTACAAGTAGGTAAAATAAACGAGTCAAAAATTATAAATCGTCCACTTAGGTAGTTATACCTATGTATAATAAATGATGGGTACAAAACTGAAAACACTATGAGTAGTTGAAACTACTTATTCAACTTAGCCTTGTGAAATCTTTACCGACATAAGTACCTAAATATTATATCTCGATGCTTATAAAGACAAAGCAACCGCACAAAGTAGGTACGATTGTGTAAACATCAGAATTTGCGGAAACTCAAGATCTATCCAATCTTCCGACATAATTAAATTTCAAGGAAACGTATTTAACACTGCAGGGGTTTAACATTTCTATCTTTGAACAAGTAAAAATTGCTATCATTTTATGTCGGTAAAAATTCCCCTTTGAAATTATAAGGGTTGTTTGTTTGGCAAGGGAAGCATTACTATCATCAAACAAGCAGAAATTATTTCAGCTTTACCCGTTACCTCTACTATGTTTGAACATCGGCATAGTTTCACAGATCGGCCTAAGTAAACAAATCAATTGTCTATTTAACATATCTGGGGCAAGTTGGGGATGTGTCGGGCGCAAGTCTGGACCTCTCAAATTGAGGGCATGCAGACGACGGCACGACACTCCAGAGTGCCGCTCTACGAGATTTATGATGATGTATTGCAAACTGATGGAGCTATAATAAGGACAATACGTCTACTTAGAATATTATTAACGGGAACTTAGGGACGATTTAATAATGAGGTTGGTATTTAAATTAATAGTCAAGGACTAAGGTCGATAAATATCTAATTATTTCTATTCAGGCATTTTATAAGAAGGAATTCAGTTTTAAAGGCATGCATAACCATGTCATCGAAGATATTATCTTAAAATTAATTTGTTATCCTGAAATGTCTTTGAATCGATCTTTGGAAAATAATACAACGTTTTGGAGTGACAGCACTGTTCAGAAATCTAAACGTGAACAGGATAAATCGCAGAACTATCAAGGAATTACAGCTAATTCCCAGATTACAATCCGAAAGCATGCAAACCTTCCTAATTTCGCCTAAATCGACACATTTACTTCTAATTGAGAATACTAATATCAAGTCCTGCGTATATTGGCTGTCTCACAGGAACACTAGCGAGAGAACGTAATTAGCAGTAAATCTAAAAGATTTACTTCTACAATAAATTTTCAGGAACGTTACGAGTATGTAATTAGGCGCTTGAGCGTAACGAAATCTAGTCCATAATACGACCATACACGGCTCATGAATTCGGTCCGTTTTGTGTGAAAGTAGCACATAGCAATGCTATTGATCGGCTGTTGCAGCAACACATGGCGCCTGATATGTGCCGATAATATGGACACTATAGTCCCTCGATAAACTGCTACTAAGCGGCCGTGGCCGCTCGGAAATATACGTAGGTACCCCTAAAGCAGCAGTATTGTTTTACGTACTGAATGGTGGTGTTTGCAAAATGTGCGCTAAGAATTTTCTTTAATATTTCGTTTAGGATTTTTTTAAACGAATATTTGTTTTCTAATGCGACTGAATTATTCACTAAACTGATCTACTAGCATAGCCTGCCCAGAACTGAATTAAAAAATTCTGTCGATTTTCCAATTAAACTGGTACCTAATTACATACAAACCTGCGTAGCGTATTAGCCTTGCGATGATCTTGGTCCTAGTTTCAAATCAGTTGCAATATTACTGCATAAAACAAACCTAGGGGAAACTAAACCTTCTGTTTTAGTCGCACTATGGGCTATGATTGTGTTAATTTGAAACTAAAATGTACCTTACCCACCTGTATTTTGATCTTATAATGAATGTAAATTAATAACGTTCTTTTAAACTCAATTCCAGTTTCATGGCTATTCGTGACGGTAATAACCTGATCAGCAGGATTAGCTCAGAGTTCGGACGTGATTGTTAACCTAGTTTCGTTGAAAATTAAATATTCTGAGTGCAGTGGTAAACGCTAGACAGCCTACAAAACTAGATTGGATAGAAAGCTTAACTTTTATGAACAGTCATCGATTTTTGTTACGGAAGTCGTGAAGTAGGTTAATTTTATTGTCAGGATATTAGAAATTAAAAAGCTTGTTTAGTTTTGGCCGTCGATCAAATATTGCAAGTTTTGGTAGTGAGTTAAAATATGCACAACCTGCGTATAGGGTAGGGAAATGTGGGAATTATGACTAAGTTTATGAAGATATCTAAGACATATCATTTGCAGACATGTACGAACAATGGTTACAAAGAAGAGTTTCTCAAATTGCTATTTCAATTCCTTAGATTATTATAGGTTAATTAGAAAAAAACTATTAGAGAATAATTTTTGATTTTCGGTGTGAGGTGAGTTCCGCTCTTATAAATCGATTAAACCCGCATCTTACATTTGGTCGTAGTAGTAGTTATAACAGACTAAGTAGTTAGTCTCAATTAGTTTAAATGAAACCGATTTACAGGAAAAATAAGGAAAATACGATTTTTGACAAACTTATTGAAACGGTTTTTCAAATGTTGATACTTAAATGAAAAACATCCCAAAGATTTGAAGTTTCTTTTAGAACATTACTCACACTTCAACAAAAATCTATAGCTTTCTACGACCAAGAAAAAGGTTAAATGTGTAAATAACTTGTAGATACTTCCCTAAACGTAGTTGCCTACTTATCTTATTTAGGGTGTTTGCCGAAACCCGCTTCAACCAGTAAAACATTGCTCCGTAAGTGCTCGTGTCGCTAACTTTACACTCTTTGGCAACTTCCGGCTATACTGCATGCAAACGCATGTTAGGTCTGAGCTAGGTATAACGGAAAATATCATAAAAACGTAACACGTGAAGATGTGGGCCGTGTTTTTTAATATTTGTATGAGTACTAAAAATAGTGTGAGTTAAACCAAGTAGAATAATATCGAGAAGAATTGGTTTGGTGGTCTAAAATTGATGTTCCATTATACTGTACCAATGTGAAGCTACAAATAAGTACCCAATGTGTAATAATTATGATGTGAGCCTACACATTGATTTAATATTCGGTTTTTTTTTGTCTTTAATAACCGACCAAAAATTTCTAAGCACGGGAGTTCTAGAATCATGCCACCCTGTAAATACATCTTTTTGATGCCGACTGTTCCGTGCTTTCATCGTATTTTAATTATCTCTAAATGCTATCGTTAAATGACGTCTTTAAATAAATAAAGCAATACCAAACGACAGGAGTCCGGTACCAGTGTCTTCGATTCGCTGCCTTCGAGAACCGAGCTTGTTATTATTAAAACGAAAATGCAAATAGAATTTCCATTTCAATGATAATTAGGTACCGGTAAGCAGTTGTCGATTTTCATATATTTTCACAGTCGATTTTCATTCCATTGCATTTTCCAATTTCGCTGTAAATATGGTGTAGCCTTAATTGAATACAGTGGTCATATGCATTTTGTTTCCTGGTTAGTGCAATGTCTTTTGTATAGTTATCTAGCTGAAAAAATGTTTAACGGTGCTATAGGTAAAATTGGTAGCTAATATTAAGAATTCAAACTCACTCAAACGTAGCTCCCAGGTCAACAGTTTTCGCACTGACTTAATACTTGTTAATTTTTTTTTTTTTTACAAGCAATAAAGTCTGTAATAAGTATTTTTACTTTTACAATGTGTCAGCACCATGTATCTGTTGCTTCATTTTTAATTATTTTAACCTATTGTGGTATCGTAATTTTATTCTAGGTGCATCGTTTACACATATAATTAATGTACACAAATATTGTAAAACATTTTAATAGAGTAACGTGGACTTTCTTGAACATTCTTCTCCATATGAAGCGACCTTTTGAATGGGGCGACTATAATCAATTCTATTTTAATGTAAATGGTGACGTTTAGAAGTGCCCCTTTTATGTGCCTATTTGAAATAAATAAATAACTTTGGATCTATTTTACATAGACAATGCGTGCTCTTTTAAAACTATTACTAAGAAGTTACGCATAAGTTTCAGAAAACGTTTTTCATTTACATACATATGAGGTAGATACCGGATAGATTGACGTATCCAATACGACATTTGCTGAAATTCGATTCTCACCTCACGTAGCCATAACTTTAACAGTTGGAGTCATAAAATAGAAACCGTAGGTATGAGGATAGAGCCGGGGGTGAGGCAGGCCTCATAAAATTTTGCATGTTCCGTAGATCGCGCGCCTGCTCAAGTAGAAAATTTCACTCGTACACGCCAGTACGCAACATTTACGACTTTTTCATGACGTTATACAAGACTAGCTGGTTGATGCTTGCACAGACAACTATAAAATCCCACGCTTTCACGACTTTTTCTGTTCTTCAAATAAGAATTACCTGAGAGCGAAAAACTTGTAGTTTGAAAGAGATGCTATCGTGAAATATTTCCCTCTGGCCGCATTAATTTTGCAACGGCTCGCGCGCTCGCCGCTTTGCAATAATATCGGAAAACATTATGAATTTCATTTCCAAATTGAAAGCATCTGTTTAATTCGTTCTATTTCTTAACGATTCTGGTATTTAGTTGACAACGTTGAACTTATCTGTCTATAACAGTTAGTGAAGGAAAAAGAAAAATGAAACTATCGTCTGTGTTGAAACGAAGTCGAATGGGCCGGGAACCCCGTAGGGGCGGGGTTCGGGAGATAAATCTCGGACGGCGACATCGACAGCGGTGCGCTTGCCAACGCACCAGCAGCGCAACACCACATTAGGGACCAAACTAATGTCTGCTGATATAATATCCCACCCCAGGAAGAGCGACGCAACTCCGCGACGCTTATAAATGTACGTCTTTATGCCTAAATGACATCCTTCGTAACTCGAAAGATGTCTTGATGTATGTCATACTGCGACTTTAACGACAAGAGCGTTATGAAGATTGATATGAGCCATAATTCGGGAATTTTCTCTCAATGTTACGTTAATGTTAAATAAATAATAAATATTATCTTTTTGTAAAATCGTGGTCCACGTCCACGTTTAACAGTGAGCTAATTTTATTAGTCGGAGAATTCGTTTAGTAACCTCTAATGACATTTCTACCTATTTGTACTTCATGCCTACGCCGTAGCGTGCGTAGCTTATACCTACGACTCGTAGCTCGCGTAGCAAACCTCGTAGCGCGTAGCTGTAGAACTAGAGGAATTCGTAAAACTTCGATAATACCTACGTATTTTTGGTCTCCAAATATTTTCAGCCTATTGCACATAAAAACCAAATTCACGTAAACCAGGTACGTAGTGATCAATAATTCTAAATGATAGTGCACTAAAGTGATATATGTGGGTTAGCAGTAGTAAAGACCAATAGGTACTATTGATCGTCGATTCGGCAACTCTGGCTCGTATTTTAGAGTAAACTGTAGTTGTATAAGCGGTCGTTGGATCAGCATCAGTGCCATTTATCGTGCAGTCGGTTTGTGGCACCGCCGTCCTTTAGTCGGCCAACACGCTGGATAACGTGACATGACACCACTGTGATAGCCACATAAATTATCACAATGGCTCAGCAATGGTATTAACTGTCGTGGAATGTTACAGTGTGTTTGATAAAGGATTTAATGATGTATTGAAGCTGTTTGAAGCCGATAGATTCCTGTTGCAATCCATATATCTGTATAAATAAATTTGAAGTGTCTGTTTGTAACGTCAAAATAACAGGTTTTTACTAAATTCATATTAAAGTATAAACGATACCTTTATGAACAATCTTCAGTTTCTTCGTTCAAGTACTTTTGAAGCTAGAATACTCAAGTAGTCGAAGATCAGTGCAGTAATCGTGATGTCAGAAGTATAGTATAACAGTATTGGCCGGAGCGAACAGCCATGGGGTAACATAATTCATTCTACGTTCATGTCTATCTGTCTGTTTGTTCCGGCTAATTTTTGAAAGGGCTGGACCTATTTTGACGCGACTTTCGTGGGATACATTCCGCGGGCGAATCCGCGGGCAGCAGCTAGTAATGCATAAACCTATTTAACCATCTCGATCTTGGGCATCGGAAATCCCAGACTGATTCCTGGCCATCGTAGGCGTAGGCTTGCGGATGCCGAGTAATGGGTAGCTCGCTGTCCGGTAAGAACCAAGCCCAGGTCGACAGCGCGTTGTGTTCCACGCGCGGTTCAAAGAGATGTCAGCACCAACTGATGAGGTCCGCAAGGCCCAATGCCTGCCAGGGATGCGGGTTGTTCGAAAGAGATACCGTGGCCCCTGGCACACAGGCAACTGAAGGAACATGGGTGGGTTTTAGTCAGTAAAAGTCTGACGCGCCCTCCCGCTCCACCCAGAGCGGGATAAGTTATTTGATGATTTCCCACCCTGAAAAATAAATAAAAATCCTATGGATATACATCGTGTTACCAATTCCCATACACTGATGAATTCTGAAACCAAAAAAAAACTCGATCTCTCAGTGACTCGAATAGATAATTCAGTCGTGGTTCCCGCTTGTTATATCTGTGACAGCTGTCGTTATGAGCAATTAGGGGACCAAAAGTCATACAACTGCAATAACAACCACCGGGATCCTTTATAATGACGGATGTAATTGGGTTGCGTAGGTAAGCAAGATGACACTCATAAAATGTATAAATCCTGCAATAATAGCCAGGCTGTGTGATAATAAAAATTGATTTTGTCATTCATCATTTCTGGCGCCGACTCTATGGCCTGGCCTAGAGGTGGGCGAGCTTCCTAAGTTCGCGTAGATTTCTTCAACTCATGAAAAATATTAAGGCATTTACACCAGTCCAAAAAAGCCTGGGGTGCAGTATGTCAATTGTTGTGAATCTTTTGTTGACAGATATTGATAAAAGTAAACATTATGAAAATACCATAACCTCACGCTTTTTTTTTTGTAAATCACTATTCTTATTTTAAACTGATTGAAGATTACCCAGTGTCTACTCTTTGGTTTCTTATTAATTGTGTTTTTTAGCTGATTAAACTATTACTTTTATTTTAACAACGCATAATTGACAATTCCAATATGGTGCGTATCAACACGTACGGCATTGTTGTCTCCATCCTACCAATTTTTTTTTTATCGGCGCCCTGTGCATCGTTACATACGGATAAGCCTTAATCAGCAGGATAATGTACCTACTAGAAGGATTTGCTACTTGGCGCAACTTAATCACTATGTGAGCGTCACCCACCAATTTGCGTAATTAGGTCACGACGTGCTACAGCAGCTGAATCAGCCACATTACAAAATAGGAAACAGATTTACGGTGCCGTATCCAGCTCAGAACGTACGTAAGTACGCACGGTTACACATCAAGCTATACATTCCAGTATAAGTTGATCTCACACTGTATAGGATTTCCGTACAGTGCGAGATCAGCGTAAACTGGAAATGTATAGCTTGATGTGTAGCCGTGTGTACCTACTCAAAAATTATAATTTTAAAAGTACTCCATAGGTTGAGGTAGTTAAATAAAGGTAAACAAATCGTAATAAGGGTTTTTTTTGTTGAAATTTTCTTGTTTAAAAATACGGTGTGACAAAATTAAATTTATTTTCGATTTATACGATAGTTTCCTCTTTTATTAATGTATATTAAACATTATAATTTATTCTTACACTACTCTTCCTAGATTTAACTATTTGAACACAATTTTTTAATTACATTTATTATAATAATATAATATTTCGTAATCTGCCTATTGTTATGAGCCCAAAAAGACAGGTTCCCTAAACCTGTTAGAAAATAAAACGAATTAGATAATATTGCTAAATTGAAAAGTACAACTGTGATGTAGTATGGCAACTGAAGTGGCAGGTATGACGTTTAGTCGGTTAACCAGACACCTTTGAAAGCGCTCTCGACATTTACGATTTTGCTAGTGCGTTTCGATTTTGTTAAATTACGTTATTACAGCTAGCAAAATAATTGCTATTACAACGGAACGCTTTATTATTAATTTGACAGATAGTTCATCAGGTAATTCAGAACAGGGCCTATTATTATATGATTATAAATAATATGATTTTAACATTTGAAATAAAAGGTTTCGCATCTATTAGTCACTTGTTTTTTTATTTACCTTTATTTAACTACCTCTGGGAGCCAAACGTTGGAATATCCATAGATTTCTATGGAGATTCCGACGTTTGGCTCCCAGACTGGAGCGGGACGGGGCTGCCTTGAAGCGGCTCCTGCCCAAACTAGGGGGCCCAAACGCCTCCTACCGAAGGCTCTACGCGAGGGGTCGGGCACCGGTGTGGGCGCCTTCATTGAGGCGCCGACCAGCCTGCCGGTTGAACGCATCCCATAGGGTCATGGCCATCCGGATGATCCGGGGATACCGCACGATCTCCGGTGAGGCGGCGGGCCTCCTTGCCGGATTGCCGCCTTGGGATCTGGAGGCAAAGGTCCTCGCGCACACGTGTGAGTGGCGCGAGGTGGCAAAACGCCAGGGGTGCGGGTTGTTCGAAAGAGATACCGCGGCCCCTGGCACACAGGCAACTGAAGGAACACGGGTGTGGTATAATCAGTAAAAGTCTGACACGCCCTCCCGCTCCGCCCAGAGCGCGAGAAGTTATTTGATGATTTCCCTCCCACCCTGAACAAAAAATCTATGGACATACATCGTGTTACCAATTCCCATACTTTATGTAATAAACTTAAATCCCGATAATTATTGAATTCTAAATTTACTACATCACTGTAATATAACATAACATCGCGCCTGTATTTCCCCAAGGGTTAGGCAGAGATGCACCTAAATACATCATTGCAACAATCTCTTGAAATAGTCAATCCTTGAAAATACACCAAATGTACTCCACACTATGATATAACTACGACACTATGTTGCTACTAAGAGGTTTTAGCTGTTCTATAAAGACTAGCTTTTATTTCATAGCGCCAAAACAGAATTCGATTTTCTAAAGTGCTATTTTATAATGCTGTTGAGCTTGCTCATATTTTGTCTGAGTATACATGTAGGTATATTTGCTACGCGATACAGCCACTTCTTCTACACTAATATTTTCAAACCAAGACCCTTTCGTGCCTCAGAAAGCACGTTAAGCCGTTGGTCCCGGTTGTGGATCTTTGACAGACGTTACGGGTCGTCAGAACTCAGAAGCCCAAAAGTCTGACAACCAGTTTTGCCAAGGGGTATCGTGTTACCCAGTAACTGGGTTGTGAAGGTCTGATAGGCAGTCGTTCCATGTAAAATACTGGTATTCAGCTGTATCCGGTTAGACTGGAAGCCGACCCCAACACAGTTGGGAAAGGCCAGGCAGATGATGACCTATCCATACTAATAACTATAATAAAGCTGAAGAATTTGTTTGTTTTTTTTTGGATTGTTTGTTTGAGCGCGCTAATCTCTGGAACTATCGGATTAAAAAAAAATGTTTGCATTTGATTGCCCAACTGTTGAAGAAGGCTATAGCCTTTCTCAACAAGACTCTTAGGAGCCAAGCAAAAAACGCTGAGGGAAAACGAAGTCAAATCGCGAGGCAGCCGATGCAATGCGATGGGTCGGGGGAACAAGAAAATTCACACGAACAAAATCGAAGGCACAAGCTACTGTTATGTAAAGGACGACATTGCCTAACTTGTTGATTTCATACCACGCATTTAGTTAGTCTGCAATTTACCTACTGAAGAAAGGAAGATACAAAATAAATTACGACTAATAACTAACTATAGGAACCAAAAACCATCTTAATACTTTTTTTTATATATTTTTTACTGCTAGAATAGAAATGCAGTTGTATATATTGTAGGATTATTGCCACACCATCCCCGACCATTAAAAAAAACATCAATTGAACACGTTTCGTCAAGCAAATGTAGAGTCATAATTATTACTAAATTTTTAGGATTACATTTTATTCGAAGACTATTTCGATGAATTGAAAAAAAGGTTTAGTTATTCTGTTCACCGCCGCTAAACAATGAAATTGTGAAATTACAAAAAAAAAATGGGTAGGACTCGCTATCCAGGTTATAAACTATCTGTGTGCGAAATATCACCCAAATCCGTTCAGTCGTTTTTGCGTGAAAGCGTAACAAACATCCATCCTCACAAACTTTCACATTTATAATATTAAGTAGGATTAGTACTGGTACTCAGCTGCATCCGGTTAGACTGGTAGCTGACCCCAACGTAGTTGGGAAAATGGCTAGGCAGATGATGATGATAGTACGATAGTATAGTTTTTCGAGAAATACTGTGAAGTAAAAACTTATTTTTGTTGGTTGTTAGAAGCAATACCTACTGTGCGTGCATAAATAGGTATTCATCCCAACTACAGAACCTTCTACTACGTGTGGTCCGATACGCAATGGGCAGGTTTTCTTTCTTTTTCTAGACCTGACTGTAAAATAACAAGTACTGGTACCTATTGGGTACCTGTCTCTATATATACGGTAGGAGGCAACAACAAAATATGTAGCTAAATAGTTAACGTTTAACGTCTTATTTTCCGTAAATACCTGGACAGTACCTAATGGCACTGATTTTGTATTCTGTTTCCACATGATAAAAACAATTGGAAAGAGTATTCCCAATACTCAACCGTACCTACTGCTACAGAGAAAAAACGTGACGAATTTATAAGTTATTCCTGGTTTTGGTAGGCAGCACTCAGGTACGTGCGTACTTATTTACTGGGATTCTTATCATGGTGCTAGGTCGTTTTGACGTGATAACTCTTATAAATCGATGAACGCCGGCTGCACGCACGAAACAGCATACCTCATTGTCACGTTCCGCCTAAGCAGAGCGTGCGAGCGAGAGCGCGGAACAAGCGATAGAGAGGCACGATCGGCCTGTTTTCTTATGACCTTATCACGTAAAATTATAGTCCGTAAACCGACTTTACAGACAACCATTTATTTTTAGAAAAGTTCAAGCTTTTAGAGAATTATATGCCAGTTTTAGTTTTGCAAAGTTTATCGCTAAATATTTTTTGCAATGTTTTTTATCTTGAAAAAGGCTTCAAATCTCGAGCCATAAATACCTACATGAAATACATAGCTGAGAGCTATTTACAAATTACGGAAACTACCAATCTCCTTAGAGATCAATTTAACTTCGTGCCGACACTTTAAACTCAACACTCCACATTTGCAGCAACTAGCAACTCGCCGACCATTCCGTGCAATTACTAAAAAGAAAAATGTTTGAAGGTAGAAAGTTGAGAATTAGCCTCACGGAAAGCTGGAAAAGTAGTTTTAACTTAAAGCAAACAAACGTCTTTTGTAAGAATCCCGGACAGGCAGCAGATGGCAAATGAAATAAAATGTCCGAGTGATATGTTTGGTCCATACGTCTTCATTTCAATGACCATTCATTTGCGATCGGTGCGGCCGCGCGGGCCTCCGGTAGATTAATGGCGATCCGATTTTCTGCTCTCGGCAGAGCCTATGAGAAAGGAAATGTAAAGAGATATATAGGGATACATCTATATTGTAAATCTAAATTGTTAATAAATAGCTTAGGTCAGTTACTTTTAGTCTCTATTTTAGGAAGGGAATATGGTGTTTGTTTCGTTCTCGTATGTTAGGTAGGTACTATTCTTCATGTAAAAATTACCTAAGTACACAGAAATTTTAAAATAGTTTAAAAGGTAGTATGTACATACAAACACATATTTTTTTTTTGGTTGGGAATAAACACAGATATACTTAGAACACAGATAACTTTTTAAAAAATTTACTTATTTTATTTTCAAGTTTTTCGTTTTTAGGTACCTACTTCGTTACTTAATACTTCTCATTCCATTTAATATTTTTTTCTTTAAAATTTTTCATAGTGTACCTACAGTATTTTAAGATAAGATAAGATAGAATAGAGCGTGGAGATAGTCAAGCCTTTTCATTTGATACCCATATTGAGGGGGTTGAAAAAAAATATGTTATCCGCCATTTTGTAGCGGCGGCCATCTTGGATTTACAGTGATATTAATTTATTGTTATCAAAACTAAAGGCTCGTGCAGACTAGCGCGACGCGACGGTCGCGTCGCGACACTCGTAGAACAATTTCTATGAAAACTTAATGGAAATTGTTCTACAAGTGTCGCGTCGCGCTCTCGCGTTGCGGCTGTTTGAAGAAGCCTTAAAGGTCAGACCAAACTGCCAACTAGAAGGGGGTAAAATTTCAAGTATGTACTAAATTTGACGATCCAAACAAAAAACAACAAACAGGACAAGCTCAATAAAACCGTTTAAAAATACTGATGATGGTTAAAAAATATTCCGATACCGATCTACTTACCTACCTACAGATAGGTAAATACAAACACAGATAGACTTACCTATCTGTAGGTAAGTAAATAGATCGGTATCGGAATATTTTAACCATCATCAGTATTTCAATGTTTGCTTTGTGCCATTCGCTACAGGCCCCTTCTTTTTCAAAACCCATTAAGTCATTAATGATCTCTGATGGTGATAAGATTGGTCAATTGTTTGCTCTCTTACAAATTCGATTCCTTATCTGTATACATACATATTGCCCATCTGGTGGACCTACTAAAGCTACCACATAAAATCTACTCCATTTTTCAAAGTTGTTGGGATATTCCGTAAATATTATAAACAGTATTTCGGTTTTCATCGAATTTATCTGGTGCAAAATAAGCAATTCTGCAATATTTCTCCGACACACTTACAACGTCACCTGTTAATCCTCTTGGCGGAAATAGAATTTCTCAGAAGCAGACACGTCGTAATATTGAAATTTATAAAATTCTGACATCACAGGACATAGCACTATCGACAGAAAATATTTTAATTTTGTATGTAAACAGTATCAGTGTTGCTTTCCTACTGACGTACCTACTACATATTACGCATTTCATTTGAAACTTTTTAGAGAGAAAAACGTGTGATTAACGGATTAAGACCTCCCTATTGATTGCTTGTCATTTGACGATGATCACAACAACGACAATATCCACACCTATACCTAGGGGTGCCGCTTGATAATATTAACAGAAAGTAAATTAAATATCACTTGCCGTCATGCCTTGCCTACCTACTTGATAGAACTGACAAGAAAGCTGTTCGAGATCAATCATAAAATAAACCTGTCTGCCTGCCTCAGCCTCAAAAATAACATTTTTTTTTTTAATATATATATTTATCTAGCTTAATCTCCACACAGTGAAATGAAGATAGCGTCATCTGTGAGACGGAGCGTGAACTACACTTCCTGCACGAACGATGAGAAACTCTCAGCTCCCTCTAGTTCCCAGCATTCACCGCAGTGAGTGATTGGCACGCTATTGTACTTCCCTGAAGAGCTTAAGTCCGCATGTCCAAGTTAGGAATACAAGCTTTATGATTATCTTTGAATTCGTTACAATGCAGGCAACGTTTTCCATAAGTGCAGGTCGAGATTGGAAGTTGCAAACATTATTGTTTAATCTAGGGAATTTAACGATGAATACTTAGCTCCTACGTATGTTTTATGTATCTATAAGGATTTAAGGTTAGGTACTCAATATTATCCACATTACCTACTCCTTTCAAAGGTTCTATGTAAAAGCTCCCACAGACAGGCGCGGTACGACGCTGACGGTGCGATGCGATTCTGGTAGAACATTTCCATGAAGTTTTCATAGAAGTTGTTCTACTACAGTCGCCTCGCGCAGAAGCGCCGAAGCTCCCGTAGAGAAACGGGAGCCTTAAATGCTTTCAAAGAAGAATCGAAAACATTCTGCCTGACCTTTTATATTCTTAACAGCTAAGCCTAGGTTCCTTTATAGGTAGTGAAATAGTAATAAAAACGATATGAAAAATCTATCTTTTCACACAGTAAATCATCCAAAGGACTACAGATAGTTCGTGAGCAAAGAAACGCAATATGATTTTGTAATCCGAACATATTGCAGGCGGAAGGTTTACTAGCAGCTCAGTCGCTCATAGAATATTGTTTGTTTGTTTATGTGAATTCGGGTAGCATTGAATAGGAGAACCGTCCGGCGTGATGTGCAAAATACAAATATGCAGCATGCGGACTGAATGCAAGTTTGTATGCTCCGGGACTTCGTGTGCGGGACTTACATAACCGTAGAAATACTTGTTATGTATTCATGCTTCGCATCTGTTTCTCTTATAACCAACATGACATGAGGTTACCCGGGGACATAACTCAGTGTCCACGGGGCCGCTATGATGCTATTTCCGGGATTTGATTAGTGACACTTGCGCAGCCGAGGCATCATCACCATCGAGGCAATTCAGCTGCTAGACAACACGGACATAGTGCGTAGTCTAAAGAGAACAAAACCATTTTAGTTAATGTAGTGTATAATTAGTGAATAATAGTAACTGTGCTGTGTTATACAACCATGTAACACATGAACAGTGTCTTTATTAATTATCAGACCCGAAGAAACTGCTATGGAATTGTGTAAAAGTGCAAAATGACACTATTCTTAGTTTTAACTAGTAGAAATCTATCGCGTAATAAGGGAGCAAAATAATATTTTTACGGCGAGGGCGCTTTTTCGAATCCAGAGCGAAGTGAGGGATTCTAGAGTAGAATCCCAAGCGTAGCGAGGGATTCTTTAGTAGAATCCTGAACGTAGCGAGGGATTCAAAGTACGTCGCCCGAGCCAAAAATATATTTTGTGCCCGAGTGATTCACTCTACTTTTCATCACCCTCTATGGTTATACTTTACTAATCCACCATATACATAGTTACTTACTTTAACGGCAAGAAAGACTGTCGGGTGCCTCATTAAGGAAAGTCTCCACGTTTTTGACTGAGAACACTTTACATTTTTTAGGTATAAATCCATCAGACATCCTCTTCAGATACGCTATTAATTTCGAATATGTGTCCAGTTTTACGTCGTTATTAGAACTGACTGTTGATTTTAGCATTGAGTAGGTACTCCAAAGAGTGGAAGGTTGTTTAGTTTTAGCTAAGTACTGGAAGTAGGCCAAAAACACAGATTCTGAAAAATTCTTGGCGCCTCTTGCATTTCTCCATTCAATAAAATTACCATAGGCTTTCATATATTTCTCCCGCGATTTTGCAGGTAATAGATTATTCATCACATTTCTTGCGTCAGTTCTAATACTTTCAGGAGTTAATTCTATACTATCACTGTCACTTGAAGAATTCATGTTTCAAAACAAAACCATTGAGGTAATAATGTACTAAGTACATATTACCTCAATTAACAAAACCACGAATTTCTAACAATCCGTGAAAATTGACGAAAACGCGGGCTGTAGTTTTTTTTTTTTTTTTGCGTTATGGCTTCGCACGGTTTGTGCATTTAGCCAATGTCAAGTAATTTTTCTTTTCAATACTCGTATAGTAAATGGCCCGATATCGGGTACGAAGTTACAAAACAGTCATAGTCGTCTTTAGTCAGTCAAGTCAAAGTTAAAGTTATTGTAAAGCGGTAGTAACTTTACAACAACTTATTAGGAGCTTTTGGGGGGAACACGAAAAGTCCACGTTAGTCACTTAGTTTCACCTTCACTACACTTGTGCACTTACACGTAACTAAATTGAATAATTCACTACCAAAATTATACAATTGAATTCGCTATTTCACTAAATTTCATGAAAATGAAAATTCGTGCGACATGTTCCAACGCGATCCCGCCAAAAACTCCGGGCTGTAGTTCGCGCGTTTTTAATTTGATTTCTTTTTTTTTTTATTCAGCTGACGGCGCGACTATGGGCCGTCGTACCAGCCAGTCTTTCTTCAAACAATATTTGCATTCGATTTCTTTGGCGCTGAACACTAAGATGTTCCAAATTCAAAAAGTGAGCGGCAAAGATAATTACGGCGCACTTATAAAGAAGATTGAAAACTCATTACTCTCCGCTAAAAGTTTCTTATAGAAAACACCACCTTTGGGTGCACTTAAAGGCGAACTAAGTCGTCCTTTTCGAGTAGATTGAATGAAAAATATTGAGTTATAGTTAAATTGCTTATTAGTCTATTTGGCTAGATAGTAATAAACGACAAAGAAGTTTAGTTCTTACTAATGCTGTAAAAAATAAACTTGCGTACATCCTTCATCTCATGTTCGAAAACACATAGGTTCAAGACGCAAGAATCCAAATAACAAATGAAAAGCATAAGAGGAGATATAATTTAACAACTAACAACGTCTATAAATAGATAGCTACCAGCAGTGCACAGCTCTCCAAAGTTTGGACGCGTCAATAAGTCGTGGAAGCTATAACTGCACGGCCCATAGCGCAACCAGTTCACGAGTAATAGCCAAGAAAATGTTCAAACTTAGTAACCGGATTCTGTTTCTTGAGCATAGCTAAGAGTAGCTACGTTCAGGAAACACAATCCTCTTGCTAAGTTTAAAAGAGTGCTTTTATACTTTTAATTAACCTACATAGGTACATAACACCACGCCTATATCCCCGAAGGTTTAGGCAGAGGTGGACCTACTTTATGTGTTTTAGGACCTGCAACATATTAGGGAATTTTACTCTATATGAGAAAAAATCTAAAACGATATCATTGAGATAGCTCAGGCAAAATTCAGTCGGAAAATGTTAGTTTTAGTTCATAAAACAACAAAATAAATTTTAAAATACAATTCAAAGATTTCAGTTTTCTTAATCTGCTTTTGAACACCATGAAATAGTAACCGCCATGTTATTACGTCATACGGCATGTCAACTGAGCAACTTTGTACTTTTATTGCTTTCGTAACCAAAATAATTTTTATTAAAATAATATTTTGTATTCAGGAACAGCAAACCAACGATAACTAGAAAATAACTCATTTTTTATTATAAACAATTGTCTAAAATATCAGCGCATTTGTTTATATAGCAAACTGACGTCATACCCACAGAGCAATATGGCGTCCACTGCATCCAGCGTTTTCGTCAAATAACGCACGAAATTGAAAATGTAAAATTTTAATGTATTTTTATAGCACTAATCAATTATATAAAAATGTTGTATTTTTTGTGGTTTATTAATTAGCACTCTAGAATAAATTAAGAAACTTTTCAAAAATGAGTGTAATAAAACCCTATTGCGTAACTAAGAATCCGAATCATTTTGATGGACAGGTATTGCGAATCCATTGCTTCATGTTTGAAAAAATTGTCTGCTCAACAATATAGATAGCGCAATGAATGTTGTTGAACAGTCAAAAAGCAAGCCATTCGTACTGTTAGTGTATTACGCAATTAAGTACACCTCTGTATTTTCTCCTTTGGGTTAGGTTCGGGCTCTGATTACAGAAGCGTGGGTATGATCCCTTTAGAATTTGTTGACGGTTCCTTTTAAGTAATCGCAGGTTAATCTATACTTAAATATAATTATATAATATTATAAAGCTGAAGAGTTTGTTTGTTTGCTTGCTTGAACGCGCTAATCTCAGGAACTACTGGTTCGCATTTAAATATTATTTTAGTGTTGGATAGCCCATTCATCGAGGAAGGCTATATGCTATATAACATCACGCTAAGACCCTTAGGAGCCGAGCAAAGAGAAAAATATCACGAATACGAAGTACTCGCACGGGCAGGCGATTCGAAGCGAAGCGGTGGGTCGGGAAAGCAAGAAATTTAACGCGAACGAAGTCGCGAGCAGAAGCTAGTAATTAATATAGATTACCCATTAGTTAGTTGTTACATATGCCTTGTTTTTTTTTTTTGGGCGGGTAATCATCAAATAACGTCTTCCGCTCTGGGTGAAGCAGGAGGGCGTGTCAAACTTTTACTGACTAAAAAAACCCACCCGTGTTCCCTCAGTTGCCTGTGTGCCAGGGCCGACAGTATCTCTTTCGATCATCCCGCGACCCTGCCAGTCGTTACAAATATTCCTGCTAATCCCATTACTTACTGGGCTAACTAAATACATATTAGGTATGCTTAGTGCTAAAAGTGGGAATAGAACTCACTTCTCGCTTTGACTGGCCGATCTTCAACTGGCCATTCCTGCCACAGCTATACCTATGGAAAACCTAGGAAAGCAAGGTACCTACCAACACTATCTAACGTATAACAATATCATCTGCCGTATGCGTACAACGCACGAACTCGCAACATTTCGCAAGAATGAACGTTCACAATAGTAAATAGCGGTAATAAATGGGATTATCCTTTCTGAAAATTATGTGGGTATGCATACTGGCGTGTTGCGGTGATCCGACTGTTACAGAGCTAATATAAATCATGTCCTGCGTGCAATCTGGTACGATATTTTGTACAGGCACGTAATGTAATATCTAGGATTACATAAATATTTCAGTATACATAGGTAGTTAGGTATGTATTTATTAAAGCACCTAGCTCTATTCAAAGATTTAAAATCACTCTTTACGTTGGTGCCAGTTGTTCCAATAAACATTATTTATTTTTGACATTTGACTGTCGCCGGGATGAGGCTGAGACAAGATTTTGAACGTTTTTCATTACGAGAATTGGCCTTCAGATCTGAAAATAGTAAGTATCATGCAGGTAGTATTCATCATTTATCTGATGACACTTGCAAACAAACGCATGCATGACCCACATCGTGATTATTTATATTTATTCTGATTATAAATTAAAGTTTTCACCATCATTTAGAAAATTTATTCAGGATGAATATTCGTACATGATAATAAACTTAGATATAGGTAATAAACAAATTTCGATGTTTTGGCAAGTTGTTAAACTAAGCGAAGCAGGAGCGGGTCGCCTGTTGTATAGTTAAGATGATGATTTCATTGATATCACTCTGAACGATTTGACGGCACGGTTGGCGCAGTGGTTAAGCGATTGTTTGCAGCGCTGCGTGTCGCGGGTTCGATTCCCGCACATAACAAATATTTGTATGACCTACAATTAGTTGTTCCGGGTCTGGCTGTTTGTGTAATGTGAGTTTAAATGTTTGTAAACGCACCCACGATACAGGAGAAAGTCCTAGTGTGAGGCAACGTTTTTATTTATTAAAACAAAAGATTTAGGTACTTACTTTATTAAAATACGTAGTGACCATTATCGTCCAAGAATATATTTTTTGGAAGCAGATCGCAATAAACCTATAGTGCTCGTCCTAGCCATCGAACCTAGGAACCCATGCTCAGCAATCGTGTGAGTCCACTAAAGTCTAATGGACGTAGCGTGTATAATGGCAGGATGGTAGAAACTAAACGAGAAACATATGCAAACCCACCAAAGTTCGTGCTCACATGTAACTAATAAAAATTTACCTATGTGTAAAGACTCGTAAACAACAAAGAAAACCTTACCAACATTTCGTCAACAGTTCCATAACGAATGGGCACCTACCTACCCTTGCGTCAGCGATTTGAGCTATATCTATTTGCCTACGCGTTATCATCCGTTTTCTTTCATACTTCAAACCTGCAACCTAATTGCGTAACATACGATCAATCATAATATGCTATTAAACCACTAAAAAAGCACAAAAAATTTATTGAATCGATTATTGCCATTAAAATGCATTAAAATGTTACATTTTCATATTTCGCGAAAATTTTACGAAAACGCTGGACGCAGCTGCTCTGTGGGTATGACGTCAGTTTGCTGTGTAAACAAATGCGCTGATATTTTGTGTGATAATCCCACTATCCTACTAATATTATAAATGTGAAAGTTTGTGAGTATGGATGTATGGATGTCCTATGTATGGATGTTTGTTACTCTTTCACGCAAAAACGACTGAACGGATTTGAATGAAATTTGGCACACAGGTAGTATCCCGGTACTACGTTCCTGTGGGATAGTTTCGACCTCCACGCGGGCGAAGCTGCAGGCAAAAGCTAGTTGTTTAAAATAAAAAAAAATAGTTATTATTCTACTTATCGTTGGTTTGCTGTTCCTGAATGTAAATGATAAATGATTTATTTCTGTAAGTAGGTTTGTACAAACACTTTTACACGTCAATCATATTTTTAAAACTAGATGAGGTCGGCGTTTCCTATCTGACTACTCTGAGAAGAAAGGCCGAAACAAACTCAGAGGTCACCGTCTCTTTTAAAGCCCAGACATAATCTTGATCAGATCATGTGAAGACCATATGGATTAGTATCTGAAATGGTCTTTTGAGAAAAGAACCACACAGATTGAGTGGACCTGTCCAATCAGTGCACGCATTTCACATAGTCCTCCCAGTCACAATAATTAAAAGTTTAACTTTATTACACTTTCCAAAGTAAATATTCATGTCAAATGTCAAAGAGTATGTCAATGAGTAAGTTTGAAAAAAAAAAACAACATTCAGTGTGTAAAAAATGGGAGCAGGTCAATCCCAAGCTTTTTTGTCCTCAATGTAATCTTTAACGGTATAAAAAGCTTTCAGGCACAACTTACGTTTAATGAATGATTTAAATTTATTGAGAGTTAGATCTTGAACATGGCTTGGAAGTTTATTAAAAATGTGTATACATTGACATCTGAATGACCCACCTATTTTCTTGAGCTTTGTTGATGGTACAACAAATTTGTGTTTGTTCCTAGTATTTATACTATGGATATCACTGTATTTTTAAATAATTTAATATTTTTATGTGCATATAAAAGATTTTCAAAAATATACTGTGAAGACACAGTCAATTACATTAATCTCCTTAAATTTCTCTCTGAGAGAGTGCTTCGGACCTAATTTATAAATTGATCGAACAGCTCTTTTCTGCAAGACAAAGATAGTCTGAATGTCGGCGGCATTTCCCCACAACAGAATACCATACGACTCACGATAGCACAGTCATTTCACTATGAAAATAGCTAAAGAAGACTAAACGGTCTGTCTCTATGTCAGTTAAATTACGAATTTTTCTAACAGCGTATGCTGCGGAGCTTAGCTTTTTCGACAATTTATCTATATGTGGGCCCCACTGAAGCTAAACGAGATGCAACGTTAAGCCCAAGAATACAGTACTATATTCAGGATTCAATTCTTCGCCCTTTATTAAAACAGTAGTTTTCACCTGACTAACGTGAGGTAGCGTAAACTTAATGCATTTGTTTTTTTTTATTAAGAAGTAAATTATTAACATTGAACCAGTGAACTACTTTTGAGATTGCACTATTTACATCGTCAGTACCCAACTGCTGACGTTTAAGTTTAAACAAAAGTGAAGTGTCATCAGCAAACAACACTACATCATCTTTTATGAGGTAAAGCAAGTCATTAATATAAATAAGAAACAAGAAAGGACCAAGAATTAAGCCCTGAGGGACTCCCATTGATACCATAGATCCGGGAGATATTTTTCCATTTACGTCAACACACTGAATCCTATTACTCAAGTACGAAGTAAGAAGATCCAGAGCGGTGTTCCGGATCCCATAGTGGCAGAGTTTCCTGATTAATGTTTCACGAAGAACGCAATCAAATGCTTTAGATAAATCACAAAAAATGCCTAAGGCATCGTATTTATTTTCCCATGCGTTGTAAATATGCCCTAAGAGTTCAACACCTGCATCGGTAGTTAAACGACCCCTTGTGAAACCGAACTGTTTGCTATGTAATAAATTATGTTTATTAAAAAAACTTTGCAATTGGTCTAAAATTAATTTCTCAAAAATTTTACTAAAGGTAGGTAGTACTGAAATAGGTCTATAATTAGAGGGGTCTGATGTACTACCTGATTTAAACAAAGGTATTATTTTACTATTCTTCATAAGGTCAGGAAACTCCCCACAGTCTATACAATTATTAAATATAAGAACTAAAGTAGGTGCTACAATGTCGATAGTAGATTTGGCGACTTCTATAGAATTACCCCAGAGATCTGCAGTAAGACATTATTTCAATAAAAAATAATTTTCTTACGGTTACGAAAATGATAATAAGTAAAAAGTTGTTCAGTTGTTTAATTTAAACAGAAATCTTTTTGAATTGAATTTTAAAATTTATTTTGTTTTTCCATGAACTAAAACCAACAAATTCCGACTGCTTTTTGCCTAATCTATCTCAATAGTACAGTTTTCGATTTTTTCTCTTATAGAGTAAAATACCCGTATATATAAATAGAGTGCTGGCTCAAGACAGGCAAAAATACGTAAAGAAGTACTAAATAATTCCTACCATTTTTAATGTAGGTAGGTATAATGTGTATCAACCTCAATAAATAAAATATGAAAAAGTTATGCATACAATGTAATCAGTATCACACGTATTTACAACGAATAACTAGATTAATTGACCATTGCATAAGAACTCACCGTGCCCTGGTAACACGTGGGCGCTGCATCATGTTGGTAAACGAGGTTTTTTTTTTTTTTTCTGGGTGGGAAATCATCAAATAACTTCTCCCGCTCTGGGTGGAGCGGGAGAGTGTGTCAGACTTTTACTGACTAAAACCCACCCGTGTTCCCTCAGTTGCCTGTGTGCCAGGGGCGGCGGTATCTCTTTCGAACAACCCGCACCCCCGGCAGGCATCGGCCCTTGCGGGCCCCATCTGTTGCTGCTGACATCTCTTTGAGGCGCGCGTGGAACACAACGCGCCGTCGACCCAGGCTTGGTCCTTACCGGACAGCGAGCTACCCATTACTCGCCGTCCGCAAGCCCGTGCCGACGGTGGCCGGGAATCAGCCTGGGATTCCCGACGCCCAGGGCGTCTCCTGCAAAGGCCACGGCTGTGAGGGCGCATGTACTGCATCTCCCTCACGTGTGCCGCCTCCCTCTTTGCGAGCATAACTGCTTCGCTGAAGGAGGCGACTGCCAGCCATGCCCTCTCGCTCCGTACCATGGCCTGGACCAGGGTCGGACGCGAGAGATCGCCGCCGCCGATCACCTCCACGAGGACACGGCGGTGCTCCGCCCAAGCCGGGGAGACCTCCACCGTATGCTCCACCGTGTCCTCTGGGCGATCTTCGCAATGGAAACACCCGGGCGTTTCCTCCCGCCTTATCCGAAACAGGAACCTCCCAAAACAGCCATGTCCGGTGAGGACCTGTGTCAGGCGGAAGGTGAGGACGCCATGCCGCCTCTCAAGCCACTCCTCAAAGAGGGGACTTACCGCCGCAATCGCGGCGTGCCCAGCACTGGGTTGCGACAATCGCACTTTCCACGTCGCCATGAGATCCTGCCGGAGCTCTGTCCGCCGTGCCGCGATTTCCCGCGGCTGGTAAACGAGGTTTAGATAAATACTTTGGAGAGCACTTCATTTAACATTTCCTTTACCACACATAAGCTATTTATGGAGAATGCACAAAGGAAGCTCACGAAATACAATTTTTCAAGAAGAACGTATTGTTAGAGATTTCAAGTCTGAGCGTGTGCAACTTGGCACAGTATGCTTTGTTAGAAACCGTTTTCGATTTAATAAATTACTGGATTGCAGTGTGCAAGCTGATTTGTTGCGTTATGCATGCTTAGTGCAGATGGTTATTAAAATAAACGTTGATTCTATTTTCGAGATTTAACCTTTTGAGCGCCAGAGTCACAAATACGTGACAAGCGAAAACTGTCCCTGAGCGCCAACGACACAAATATGTGACAAAAACAGCGGTACATTAAAACACGAAATAAACTATTTAAACATTACTTTAATGCCTATTTATTTATATACCTGTAAAATAGAAGGTCCAAAATTTATTTATTTCCATAAAACTAATTAAATTGCATTACAAATATTGAGAAATTTTACGTTAAAAAGAAAGAAATAAACTCTGAAAAAAGAATGTCCTCACACGCCAGAGTCATAACTGCGTGACCGCTAGTGATGTAGCGCATGTTGGATAATATCATTATTTCAAATCAAAGATCGATTCGAAACTTTCCTCTGGAATATATTATTTTAGGTATAATTTGGTACTAGGATAAAGCAGCATTAATTTTATAAAACCAGTCTTAAAAATCATTCAATAAGCTACATAGTCAAAAATAAAATTTGGTTGGGTCGAATTTCGATATTCACTAATCCCAACTCAAGCGCATCCCTAACGCAACCCGAATTATCAGTACCCTGTACGCCATGGTCACGACTAGACGACAGTATCGTGACGTCACAAGCGCGGCGACCAGAAATTAGTGAAGTGGATGAATAATATTTATGATTAATTTACTTGTGATATCGAGTTCAAGATTTATATTAAGTGACTATTATAATGAGTGGGAATTTAATGACTACGGAAGAACTTCTTCGCATATTAGAAGGAGTCTCAGATGACGAAGAATTTTCGGAAACAGAATCTTTGGACGAATTTGATTTAGAGGTAAGTTATTTTTATCTGCTTTTATTTTAAAAATTTTGAGCAAATATTAATCTTATTAAAAATCACGATGAAATCTGTAAGTGTGGCCTGGTATTGGTGTTTGTAGACCGAAAGAAACATATTTTTTACAGAAATAAGTTACTTTTATTCTAAGTGTGGGCTCCATATTTACCTATAACTTCGTGGAATAAAGTCTGCCAAAAGTTCCTTTTTTAGCCACGGTGCGCGCTGAGATCGATTTCACTGTCCCCACCACCCACTTTGCACCCAGCGAATTAGATGATCAGAATGCAGGTTGCATTGTAGATTTTGTATAATTTTGTTCTATTATTCAAAAGATTTATTAGTATAAGACTGATTGGTAATTGTGATAATTATATATAATCGTTAATTGTTTTAATTTGTTACTTTTTATGCCAGGTTTATAGAACTTAATATTTAAAAACATGTATACATAGTACATACTGTATAACATTTTATTAAAATTTTCTATTTTTTCATAGTTTTTATTTACCTTCTTAACCTATTTCAATCATATATTTTTAAGTACCTGTTACATTCGGAATTATAAATCTGATTTAAAAAACGTGTTTCATTTATTATAAAATAATATTGTACTAGAACATCGATAAACGAGATATTACGTTGCCACATCCTTATTTCGGAAGCGAAGTAGTTATTAAAATGGCGGGCCGTCCACGCCATGGTCACAATATGAAGACAGCAGATCAAGAATAGTGTTGTACCTACAGTTATTATATTTAAATATATTGTAGTCTCATATCTGTTATTACGGTATTATACAAGTCTGTAAATAGTGTATAACTATTACTTTAATAGGAAGAAATGTAATGTTGAATTAAATTTCAATGTTATAAGGACATTATATTTCGAAATTAAAGACGAAAATGAAAATAAAATTGATTATCGATGAAGTTTTGGAATCCCTATTTTTTTCGTAGGTATTTGCGGTGAATTTGTGGCCTGGCGTTGAGGGCAAGTTCATGCGTTTTTGCTCTGGCGTTCAAAAGGTTAGGAACCTTGGTGAATCTAGTCGTCATGTTTTTTACAAACTTCGGGAGTGTATTACTACACTGTTCGACAAAGTACATCCAAAATTAAACATGGTATGGTTTTGTCTCATTATTAATATTGTATGTACGGAAACAGAATACTAAAAAGCCATTCAAAAGTTATGAGCTAACAAAGATTCGTTTTTCTTGCTAATTTAACCTAATTTTGGGCGTGTATTACGAGATGTGTAAAACCTCCAAAACCAAGTCGGTACAGACAAATTTTGTTTATCGAAAAATTTAATAAACTTTATTGGTCATTGATCTACGCAGTGGTTTTTTCTATAAAACCCGATCTTCCGAAGGACTTTTCTTAATTTTTACGCGCCTGTTTTACTATAAACGATCCTGCATCTCACTCAATAACGTTTTGCGTGTAGAACTAGCCTCTAACTGCTCATCACTGATACCTCTGTAGGACACGATGCCTGGTGAGACAGCGTGGTTTTTAGCCAGACCCACCAGTGAGTTCGAGCCAGCGACTGGATTCCCCTTAAGTGTCTTACGCTATTACTTGCAGACTTTGCACGCAAGATCTCGCATTCGACAATTTCGACTCGAGATTGCACTCCTGCACTGTCGGTGCATCGGCAACAACACAAGGGAGAGGGGCGGGAAAGAGATGCACTTATCGTTTGTTCGCTTGGTTTCCTGCGTGCTGTGTCCGTGGTTTTTATGGTAGTGGATATAAGATTCATAGGGTAGGTGCGTATGTCAAAAAACAATGTTTTTTAAATTTTTGTGACATGTATCGATTACTTATAGTATTTTATCTCACGAGCGACACGCATTTTCTTGTGCTTACCAAAGGTACAAATACGCCATCATATTCACGCGTGACGACGGGTAGCGTCAGCACATTAGGTATACACACATAATACTTATGGATCCTGATCCTTCTGTATGTCCCTCGTTTAATCTAAGAACACATTGTATCAAGTCAACCTAATCGAGGTCAAGAAATTAAAGAAAACATTTAAATAAAACAGGTACATTTTATTGAAAAAAAATATGTACACAGCAAAACAAATAAATAATCTTATGTTGTATATTAGTCTATAAAACATTAATTTCATTGAAATAAAATACTATACATAACTACATTAAGATTATGTACATAATACCATCTCACAGGGAAGTGCTATCAGACTATAATATAATAAACAATATCCATTTAACATTTAAATACTATGTCGATATTTGGAGTCACATTTAATAGTTAGGAAAAATTTAAGTGGAATCCCTAAATTACGATAAAATACGATAGGTATCTAAAACAGTAAGCTATGATAATTCTTGATATATTTATCGGACACCCAAAGATCACAAAGTAATTTTGCACATTGACAAATCTAACAATGACTGTGATAACAAATTACCTATCAAAATGTACTCATGGCATGACCTATTAGTTAACATTATCTAGATTTTTTTTTCTTTCTTATCTAAAAATTATTGTGATTAAAAAGCATTTTAGAAATGATTTAAAATAATCTCCCTTGTACCACAAATCAAATTATTTATCAATTAAGCGACACTTAGAATACTTATTTATATAAATAAAACAGAAAAAATGAGATGATGAGATTAATTTCTAAACGTGTGCTAACAAATGAATGTCGCTGTGATGTCCTACTATCGATGAAACACAAACGTAGAATGCATTACATGAAAACTATTTTTGTATAATTATGTAGGCCTACAATAATTCAAGATTAGTTTATTAAAATTACTTACAAAATGTATAAATAGGTCTGCTGTAATTTTTCTACGACACAACATAGCAATATTTATGTATATAGATAAAATCTGACTGCATCATTATCAAAAATCTTTTCATATTTCCCATTTAAATAATTGTATCATTTACTATTTCTAAAGTATTAACAAAAGTATAAAATTATTAACGCAAACAAGTAGCACAATGTCGAAACTAAATGTACTGTACTTATTCATTATTCAACCGAAACAATGTCGACGCGGTGCGCCGGCACTCGCCAGGCCAGTGTTATTGTCAATTATCTCATCTATAATATCTACATTTTAATATGCTCAATATTTTGACTAGAAATCATGTTATACTTATTATTTTCTAACAAAACACATAAAATTTACAAGATATATAGCATAATTTCTTATCAATTTACAGTTCACTAAAATTGTACAATACATCGATGATAGGTGTGGAATTTCAATAATTTATTTAATATCGAGAGAAACCTACTTAAAGTATGACCTTCACTTACTCTAATACATAAAATGTGAAACAACAATGATTTTAAATCATGATCGCAACACCTAAACAATGCACATTTATAATTTAATATCAAACTGTGATAAATCACTGCGAATCTCGTCAATAGAATGGAAATATAATAATTTGCATATTTTTAGGAACATCTAATGTCTAGAAGGAATTTTGATCCAAAGATGACACGTTTCGAACACAAACTTTGCGAACCTTATATACAGTGATCCCAATTAAACGATAGGTAATACGGAATGGTATATAATCACTGAACGGTATATTAAATATACAAGCTGGAAATAAAACATAAGTCTTTAACGTAATGAATCTCAACAGCATTGTTCTAACTAACGTCTTTAAATTAAAAATTGTAAAATTAAATGTCGTTGTGATGTTTTAAAGAGATGAAAAGTAATTTTGCAAATAAACCACTTTATTTGTGTGATTTCTGTTACGTCAGCCGAAGTGGCCAGTCTCAAACTTTTAGATCTCGCGTTATAATATACTTTATATTTTATAATACATATTTAAATCTACATAACGTCTGAATAAGGCGGACTCTGTACCACATTCCTAAACCGAATGAGGAGCGCACTGAACAGTCAACTTGATACTAAACTAACACTATATCACCGGCAACAAAAGAAATTTGATTCAGCTTGAAAATGGAATATTCAGAGGGCGCGATATAGGAGCGCGGGCGCTTACTGTGCGCATGCGAGCGCTGTGTGTGCCGCGTCAACTGTGCGTTTGCCGCACCAACTGTGCGTATCGCGCCAACTGCGCGTGTGCCGCACCAACTGTGCGTATCGCGCCAACTGCGCGTGTGCCGCGCCAACTGTGCGTGCGAGTGGCGCCTCAGCGCGCGCTGCGCAGACGCGAGCCGTCCACGCCCGCGCTCGGGCCCGCGGCGGGCGCGCCCGCTAGTTTCGTGGGGTGTTTCTTGTGCTGCCTGTCTCTACTCCTCGCCTTTTCGGCCTTCCTGGCGCGGCGAGGCGCGTCCGTGACGTCATCTTCGTCGGGGACGGGCCCCGCGCTGTCGTCCCGCTCGCCTGAGCTCTCGCTCTTCTTGTCGAGTTCCGCCATCGCTTCCTGAATCGCGTTCTCGAGTAAGGTGTTCAGTTTTCTACTCCTGTCGTAGTAAACGGTAATTATTTAGTTATCTACACGCGAGAGGGATCCGTATTGTGGATATTAGCAGCCTCACCGCGCGACATAATTAAACAGAAATCTCAGGTTGGGTTAATATTACAAATGTATCGAACAAAATTAAATTTTTAGACGCATATAAATGATGGCGAGTAGCGACACTACAACGAAACTCTAATCGTAAATCATAAGGGGCAACTACGGGGATTTCTATAGATCAACAGCAAGTAATATTAGTTTGGAAATGCTAGTCCCTAGCGGTCCTGGCCGTGAGGGCGGTAGTGCGGCAGTCGGGTGTGTCGGTAGGTCGGGCGGACTCACTTCCGGTGCTTGGTGCGCGCGGCGTGGTGCTGGTCCAGGCCCTCGGACAGCGTGAGCAGGCGCGCCTGCGGCAGCGCGGCGGGCCCCAGCGCGCCGAACCAGCGCACCGCCCAGCGGGCCCCCGCCAGGCGCGCGCGCAGCTTGCCGGGCCACGACGCGTAGCCCTTGACCGGGCCCCACACCACGTCGCCCACCGCGAACGTGCGCGCGCGCGGCCCCGCCGCGCCCCCGGCCGCCCCCGACTCCTCCGAGCTCTTGGCATCTATCGACCGATCACAGCAGTTAGCGCGTCCGGCGCGCGGACTACGAGAACCTCCACCGAGCTTCCGCCACCGACGAATGGTCGCCGAGATATAAAAGCACGCACGCGCGAACATTTCCAATAACACAGTGCACTCGAAACGCTGCGGTCTCATAGAAGTAGCAGCAAGAATTCAGAAAGGCATTTGACAGCGGTAGTTGAACACTTCGCAAGTTTATTAGTCGTAAAGTAATTTTAACTTAGGTGAGCATGGAAAAAATACAGTACTCTTGATTTATATAATTATAGGAAATAACTATTTGATTATCTACCACGACAGTATGTATTTTTTCCTGGCACCTGAAAGGAAGGTACATTGTAGTAGTAAACAGAATATGTGCTTTACTTACAATGATGAATAGATGAAATGATGATGGCTTACAATGATGCGTTAGTAATGGAATCCCAATTTTTGTACCAATTTGTTACTTCGAATGTGGTGCAATGGAAAGCGACAGAAAGCCGGGTGAGAACGTTTGAACGCTGCACATCGCTGATTTATTCTGATTAGTTTCCAGTACACCCTTTATTAACAGCTGTATCTTGTATTAACCCAACCAAAAGAAAACCAATGACCAATAGGATCGCATTATGTAGAAGCTGAAATATACCACAATACACATCATTAAGACGTATTCGTTGACAAACACTCTACAAACATATACAATTTAGTAAGTCCGCTTGCAGAGAGTCAATCCAAAACCAATACAAGACACAACATTATGGTAAATTTTGAATTTTGTTAGCTGTGACTAAAGCGTGAGATGGTTCTGGACATTTATTAGTACTGAGGCAGTAAACTTGATGGCCGCACAATCGATACACAATTAAAGAAAACGTAAGATAGATCAAGAGTTTTATGAACAACAAAAGGCAACAAAGAATTCATTAAAATTGCTAAATCTTTCGATTATATTACTTTTATCGCTGTAAACAAAAAGGGGAAAATTTATTAAAAATCCAATTATTTTACTCCGGTCCTTACATATAAGTTATTAATTAGCTCACATCTACGAGTAGGGAATTTTACTAATTAGTCATTATGATATATAAAAACTACTTCTTATTTAGTTAACTTTCAAGTTGCTGTGAATGAGACATGAATTTTTAGGTGTATTTAGCACACTGAAACTAACAAATAGAGTTTCCCGCCAAAGTGCATCATTTTAAACATTTATAGCAGAGTCCAAAGCATAGCACAGATAAATTTGATATAAAGTTGACTTACCATCGCCAGAACCCATATTATGTCTATCAAATACTTTCGGCATGGAAGACGAGTCTGAACTCGTGCCCGAAAGGGGGTAATGTCTTGAATGTGTTTTATCTGGAGAACTCATACCCATTGATTGATAATCTGTATCCTTTTGTAATCCATGCACCATATTATAACTGGCTGTCCTCATTATTTTGTCAGGCCTGTATGTAGATGGGTCGCCATAGTCATGCTTTCTCTTGTATGTTTGAGGTCGTTCATAATAGTTGGATGTCATCGGTATGACTTGTTGGTTGTTCATTGGAGAAGAGCTCATGTTTGGATTGAAGTGCATGTCGGTGGACTCGACAGGGTTGTGTGAGCGATTCTGTCGCATCATGGGCGTGTTTGATAGCATACCTGCAATTTAGAAAAGTTTACTTGTACTTGAACGATATTTTAGCTTTGGTTAAAAATAATAGCACACCCTAACGATTATCTACAACCACCTAATCTAACGGTTTCTTTCAAGTAATCAGAAAAATCTTGCCTAATTAAAATTGATATTCCTTAAATGTTTAATTGGACGTAGTTAAGCAGAAAGGACTCAACCACACTTTGGCCAAAATTGAGTTAAGTATGCCATCGTACCCCTGAGAGTCGAATCTAGCATGTAGTGAAAACCCCATTTTTAAAATGTACACGGAAGCTAGTTTTTTTCGCTACTTACTTCACAGTATGAAGAGGATTTAAGGATGTCAAACTTCAAACGCCCATAACTCAAAAGTGACTGTGTGGATTGAGTCCTTTCTGCTTAACTACGTCCAATTATACATCATTGAATATAAAGCAAATTAAATAAGGGAAAATATCTTTATTCAACAAATCATAAAGATATTGGAACATTCATCATTTATTTTTGGAATTTAAACGAAGAAACCAAATCATATTGTTATACTTTCATGTTATTATGATTCGACGGAAGCGTTTGATTGTGTAGGTGTAAGTTAGCAATTCTAGCGGATATATATAGCAGTTTTTACATAATCCCTGATCCAATACTGAACGAAGAGGACAGATTTGAATACATATATGTAAGTGAATAGCAACGTCTTCTCAAGTGCTTTAAGCCACAAAAAGGAGATCCCAATGCAGCGACTTGTATCCTATTCTATTTAACATTTATGGTCTTATCAAGAATCAGCTAGATCAGAGCAAAATGCATGCTGCTGAGGTGAGGTGATATTAAGAGGAATGTGTAGTGTTACGCGAATGGATAGAATAAATAACTAACTATCGGTTCTTTTTAAAATGTACCGCCAAATATGTTGTTATACATTCCCTAGACTGCTACTTCAGTAAATATATTTGATTAAAGGAATAGAGTCATCATTGATATAATCTTGATGTCTTGAGATCAAGTAGTGGCATATTCCTTAATGAATATTTTTTTAAATATAAAATTTGCAGATATAAATGAAAATGTAAAGATTTCATAACTGACTTTGCGTGTCTGTGTCCGAGTTGAAGTCGTTACGTGTCACGGGCCAGGCGTGCTCACGCGATTCCGCCATATCTTGCTCACTGCTAGACACGCATTGCACCATAGCCTGGAAACAATTGTCAAAACATTCAAAAAAATTTTTTTTTTGTTTTTTAAATGCGTTCCTTATTGTTTTACTTTTTTATCTTACTAGTTTGAATCTTAAGATGATGTAACTAAACCATACATCAAGTTTTAGAAGAAAATAACTTATTTTGTAGAGGAAACGCGCCAGCCAAACCTAGCTGAAATAAATTTTAGAGAATGTTAAGAAAAAGTGATGCACTTGTGGCTAAGTAATAAACAGCTGCACGGTTCTATCGATCAGGCTAAGCTACGCTTGCTGCGGTTGGTCCGTGGATGGGTGACAATTTTTACATACGACGACCACTCCGTGCCTCGGATAACATGTTAAGCTGTTGGTCCCGGCTCTTATTCGTGGATCTTTGGCAGTCGTTGCACATTTCAGAAAAACAACGCGATCACACAGGTAGACACGAAAAGCAACTTTTTTTAAATAATATATACCTACAGGGTCTTTAGTTGGCTTGCGAAACTCGACAGACGTGATGAGCTCCGATATCTAAACAAAATATGTAAAACAAAAAATAATAATTGATTTTTTTGGGTCAACGTCTGCTAGTAATATAATAGTTCCTGGAATTATGAGTAATTATTTAAAAGTCAATTAATTTATTTTTTTATTGGATATGTTTAGACATTGACGTCTGTGGAGCTTCGCTAACTAATTTTATTTCTCCCTGTAGATATAAATAGGATGTGTAGATGTAGATATGAGTAGTATTACCGAGGAGCTGGCGTCGGCCGGCTCGGGCGACTTGGTGGTGGTGTCGGCGTAGTGCGCCAGCGGGCCGCGCGCGCCGTGCACGCGCGGGCTGCACGCCGCCTGCACGCGCGGGCTGCACGCCGCCTCCAGCGCGCCCAGCGGGCTGTGGGGCAGGGGCAGCACGCATTTAGTTATTTGCATAAAACATGGGATACAATAGGTTTCTTTCTAAATTATTATATTGCTACAAACATGTTTATTTCAAATGTTTATCTGAGGGAGTTGTATCTAAACTTTGGAAATATGCGTATATTGTGCCCGTTCACAAAAGTGGATCCAAACACAGCGTGGAACACTATCGTCCTATTTCCATCCTGTCTGCCTTGTCGAAACTCTGAACGGTTAGTCCATAATGAAATTTTTCCTGTACTCTAGGACATTATAATTCAATAACAGCACGGTTTCATTAAAGGGCGGTCGAGAAATACTAATTTGTTATTATTTTCTAGCTTTTTGTTTGATTGTGTTTGCAGCCGTGTACAAGTGGATGCAGTGTATATGGACTTCTGTAAGGCTTTTGACAAGATAGACCATGAAATACTACTAAATAAAATAGCGTTCAGCGGAATTCGTGATAATCTTCTAAGGTGGGTTACCTCTTGTATAACAACTCGCACTCAGAGGGTTGTAACCCATTGTCACCAATCTAACATCAAACAGGTGCCTTGAGGCATACCAGAGGTATGCCTCAAGGCTTTATACTTGGTCCCCTTTTGTTTATATTATACATCAATGACGTGGCTATGATTTCGCAATACCAAGTTTTTCAAAACTGAGTCAGAGCCATACGACAAACAAATGATTGACTTCTGTTGCAGCAGGATTTGGACTGACTATCCTGTTATTGACAGGAAAATAAGTTGCAACTAAGTTCACCCTAATGTAACTTCGTAGTTACAAAACATTACATTAAAATAAAATTATGCAGACACATTGTGCAATGCCCTCTACATAAAGTGGACTTTATTCTTTAATCTTCGTGATCTCGGTGTTATCCTTGATTCTAAGATTTGCTTAGACCCAGTGGCGTGCAGTCCATAAAGACAGAAAGACACTGCCTACCCTACCTAAATCAGATAAATATGTAGAACTAATATTATTTTATCAATAAACAAAAAATCTTTATTCATAAATCAGCGCCACCTGTCGAGCGTCGGTCGTATAATTAGTATCTTCGATACAATATCCAGTTTTTTCGTACAATTTGACGCAACTTCGCATTGCGATGCACTAGCGCCGCTGAGTGCCTCGAGAGAGAGACACGAACTATTCGTGTCTCAATGTGTGCTCTAGTGGTTTTTTTTTTTTTTTTGTGGGTGGGAAATCATCAAATGACTTCTCCCGCTCTGGGTGGAGCAGGAGGGCGTGTCAGACTTTTACTGACTAAAACCCACCCATGTTCTCTCAGCTGCCCGTGTGCCAGGGTCCGCGGTATCTCTTTCGAACAACCCGCACCCCTGGCAGGCATCGGCCCTTGCGAGCCCCACCAGCTGCTGCTGACGTCTCCCTGCGACGGGTCAGCAGTGGCCCCGCCGCCTACCACTTTTCGGCCGCAGGGGATAGGGAGAGCGGCCAACGCTATACCGACACTCCTCTTCCCCTGCGGCCCCACCGCGTCCGCCATCAAACGGTGGCGGCCCCGTCCAGGCCACGGAAGGGAAGAGCGCTACTCAGAAGTACCGGCACTCCTCCTCCGCCGCAGCCTGTAACTCTCAGCCGCGATGCCTCCCATTCGACATCGCGGCCCGGCTCAGCTGCGATGCACCTCACCGCAACCTACTTTTTGGCCGCTACGTCGTCGGCTTGGAGGCACAAGCCCTGACGAGCGGCCCCACCTTGGGGTTCCTCTTTGCTTCACCGTGGGAGGGTGACCACGATTACTGAGCCCCCCCGCAACGACAATGCGGGAACCCCACTGGGGGGGGGGTGCTCTAGTGGTCATGCAGATTTATTCAGTGTGCGTTCCTATGCATACGTTGCACACAATTTAACAAATAACGCACACAACCGTACAGGGTAGTCACTATGGCTTTTTAAGATCTTTCACAACGAGACGAACTATGAAACTTACCGAAGTTTTCCGAACAAAGTTGGTTAAGCGACTATTTAAAAAAGTAGCATAGTTTTGATTTATTTGTTTTGGTTGTGAGCTATTATGGCATGTATTTAAGATTTTTACATTGATAAATAGTGTGAAAAATAGATAATATTCGCTGAGAAAGTTGTTCAGGTGGTGTGCGTAAAGAGAAACAAAAATGATGCATTATCAAAACGATCTATCGGTGAAAAATAAAACAAGTGATCGTTTAAAGTAGTTGTACACCGGATTTGCAATGAATAGGTACAAACTATATGCTAAGTCAATCGTAAATTCAATACAAAACAAAACAATATGATTCATTTAATTGCCTCACAGGTTGCATGCTGTGTAGGTAGGTACAGCAATCGGTTGTTCTGTATTTTTTGTTTTTTTTTTTAATTTCTGCCTACCCTGTCTAAAAACTCTGTGCACGCCACTGCTTAGACCGACATATAGGAAAGATTGTCAAAAAAGCGTAGAAACTATACGGATTTGTAATGCGATCTATAGTCGATTTTAAAAGCCGTCTTCCTATATTTGCTTATATAAATCTCTAGTAAGCTTTCAACCGGAATATCCGTCTAGTGCCCATACTACAAAAAGTACGTTTTAATGATTGAGTGTGTTCAAGACAAATTGTGGGCCAAATATCCATCACATTCGCATTATACATGTCATGGATATTATTTGTCTTTTGAAGATTTACTTGCAAAGTATAAGCTCGCAACGCTTGAAAATAGACGTAATTACTAAGTAGTACCTAGAAGCCATGAATTTATACACCGTGACATTTTAGTCGTCTTACAGCGGCAGCCCACTTCATGTATCCAAATCATTTATTTAAAAAAAAGAAGTTTTTGAACATTTGCATAATTAAAAAAATTAAAAATCATTCATTAAGACGCATGACGTAGTTTAAAACACACTGTTATGGAGATAAAATTAATGATAAAATTAATGATAGAATGTAATGGTAGGTAGGTAGATATCTTCTACCGCTTGATACGTAAACATTATTAACAGGGAGGGTGTTTAGTAATTCTAAAGCATTATTTATTTTTCTTTGTACCTATTATCTTAATTAATGGTAACAATGTTTTAATCGCGCCTAGAGGTATTTTATGACGGATACATTGAGTGGACCACTTTTGTAAGACGACTAAAACGTCATGGTGTATAATATAATTGTAAGCAGTTTTGACTGCATTGATTTGCAAAATATTTTATGTTATGTGGTTCCTAGGACAGTCCATAAGCGAAAGGTGTCCGCTGGCAGATTATTTTCAGAGGGCACCTGCAAGAGGAACTCTGGCTTGCGTACGCCTGGTCGATTCCTACAGTAGGACTTTTGAACATGTGGTAATTTTTGCATAGTTTCGAAAGTCTTTTATACTTAAGGAGCTTTCTTGAATATAAATTCAATTTATTTCCTTTTTTGTCCTTTTTTTAAAATATTATATCCATAAGCTATATATCTTACACGGTAGTTCATTATACACGATAGTATTAACCCTACAAATTAATATTTCACTGTCATGTATCCTTTAATTAATCTGTGGACAGCGTTGTGGGCTGCAATATTTTCTAGTTTCTTATCTCTATGTTTTATATTGTGGCTGTTTGTTATTTATTCCTTTTGAATAAAATAAAATAAAAATACTCGCGACAATCAAGTATGCAGTTGCTTTAAAACCGATTCTCAAGTCACATCGATTTATCACATTTAAGAGTTTGTAATATTAAACAGTCATTTAATTAATTCTAACTTATTTTAAATGTGGGCGAGTTTCAAAGACAAACTAAGACATAAATTAAAACCCGACAATAGGTTTCTTTCGGAGGGTTTTGTATAATAAACATTGTATATTATGTAGCAGTAGCGTGCTTAGGGCTAGGGCTTGTCTATACTTATGTTGTTTAAAAGCGTTTTGCAAATCAAATTGCTGGTTTTGATCAAATACAGAATTAAAGAGACATAAAATAGAATTGCCACTTATGTATGACCCACTATCGGAAATTTTGGGATATGATTTAAAAAAATCAATACTAACAAAATATTTCTAACGGAATATGATAAGTAGCAACTTTAGCCCAAACACTCCAGTTTGTACCGATTTTTTTGGGAGTACTAAATTGCAGATCAAAGTAAGAAATGATTACCTGTGCGTAGTAGTGTCGGGCGGGCTGGCGGCGAGCGCGCTGGGCGATTTGCCGCGCTGCTGCTGCAGGCGCGTCTGCGTCGACACCGAGTGTCGCACGTGCGGCGCCAGCGGGAACTCGCCCCCGAACCGCATGTACCCGTCCGCCTCCGCCTTCACCGCGCCTTCCATCTGCCCGCGACCGAACTGAACCCCTCGGTGTTTATCCTCCCTATGATCCTCCTGAACGTTCCCAGGCGGAGACTCGACGATACTCCGCCCCCTTTGGTTCCCCATGGACTTATTAGCCAACAAAATATTCGGATCTATACTCAATCTCGACGCGTTCCCACCCAAATTAGTCGTTAACGATGACAACTGCGTGTTATGAGAGTTTGAAACGAGAGTAGTCTGCTGTTGCACTATCGTCGTATTCTGGTGTACGAATGTTGAATTGCCTCGATTACTGGTCCCAGACGACAGGGACACTTGTTTCGGAGACAGTGGAACCATCAAGGCTTGTCCCATCTGATTGGTCTGAATGAACTCTTGTGTCTGTAAATTATTAGATCTGACTTGGGGGTTATTGAACGTTACGTTTGTTGGACTCAAATTAGCAAGCAAAGGACTAAGTTGACTGTTGAAGTTTGGACTATTCATCATTACTTGACTGTTAGGAGATATGAATTGGGCTCCTGGACTGTGCTGCGATTGTATTATTTTGCCTTGCTGGTTTTGAGCTCGTAAGACGACGCCACCGTTTGTGCTGGCTGCAAATACTCCAGGATTTTGTACAGGAGTCAAAACGTTTTGGCCATTGACTGTTTGTAGCTGTAACTGCATAGGCATTCCTGTGGAGTTATCTGGGATGATGGCCGTACCGTCCGCCGTCATCATCATGCCGCCCAGGTTGGGCACGATGAACTGCTGGAACGCTGGGAAGTTCGGCACCACACCGCTAGCGTTGTTTATAAGGTTCACAGGCTGGAGTAAATTTATCTGTTGCGACGGAGATGTGTTCGTAATTATTTGTTGGGATCCAAAGTTGTTAGCGTTCCCTTGTCCATTCATGACTATATGGGCTGGTGTTCCAGATTTTCCTGGCACTATAGTCAACGCTTGCAACATAGGTGTTGGCGAAATGTTATTGTTTGGAGATAATTGAAAACCACGCGGTGAGAACTGAGGACTAGTGTTATGTTGCGGTGAGGTATGATGAACCATAATATTGTTGGGATTTTGTTGCGGAGCAGTTATTTGTAAAACGTTAGTGATATTGGACTGATTCTTCTTTTTCTTACTCCGCTTTTTCACACTTTCTGGTGATAACATAGCCACACCCTGTACGAAACTATGTTGATTCTTCATTTCAATTTGTCGAGAGTTGTCATTTGCCTGCCCTGATACAATACCGCCCGCTACTATTTGTGGCATCACATTATTCTGTTGCATCACTTGTCCGTCTACAGCCATCATAGGCGGCTGGATCACAAATGGAGCTGACATTGCGTTCACTACCACCGTTGGTTGATGTTGGTTGACCATGGTTTGCATGCCTCCCACGGTCGGCACGACTTGCGTCAACGATGTGCTCACATTTGTCATGTTGCCGCCCTGCATAGACGACATAGTTGTCGAAGTTTTTGGTGGAGGTGGCGGCATTTGATTACTTGATACCATAATCTGACCAGTCGATGATATCAATATTTGACCAGGCGTTGTTGCTCTTCTATTCAATTGAGATAGAGACATTGATTGCGTGCCAGTCGTTTCTAATTTCGAAGGTAGGCTCCCAATAACATTCTGTACCATTTCCATCGGCGATTTGGAGATCATATTCTGCGCCGTTGTACCAGCTATATGCAACGGGTAGCTGGTTGGTAAATTAACTGAATTAATAAAAGGATCTGGTTGATTATTCGGAATGGCATATGTTGTGGCGAGATTGACACTCGGCGGTGGAGGTGGTCTTATGAAATTAGCTTGAGAAGCATTAATGGATGTAGTGGCAGTGTTGGCTTTTCCTGCTAAGACTGAGGTGACTGTATCCCGAGTGACGGAAAATCCACTCGCCATTGTAGTGACAAATGTCTGGACATAACAAGCTTGTATTAACGTGTGAGCCGGCCCTCCGCCCAAGTGGGGTGGGGGGCAGTAACCAGGCATCGAATTTTCTATTCTCCTTCTCGGTTCCAACCTATACAATTCTTGTGAAGGTTTTAAACCGGGTTTTACACCAACCATTGATATGTTATCAACTTCCATGAGATTTTTATTGACATTATGATTTGATATGAAATGCATTACTTGAGTTCCCGTCATGGACTGATTATTGTTAGGAGGCCCAGGCGAGTTGTAAGGGTAAACTTGATTGCTGCCAGGGGTGGAAGGGTTACTAAAGTTATCTCTGCAAGAACCAGAGTTTGAATAAGCTGGACTAGGCATTGGGTAGTTGCAATTGGATTGCATTGGTGAGCTATTGCTACCATTGCTATGCGGCGTGTCAGTACTGCGCGAGCTGTTCGACAAGGTCGGCGACGGCTCGGGAGGCGGCAGGGTCTCTGTCATCGACACATTGCTGGTGCTCACCGTCGCAGCTTGAATAGGACCGCAGTTATCATGCACCATAGGACTCCTTTCAATGAACGTTGATGACGTCACCGGATTGTCTTCAAATGAATGTTTAGGACTCGACGTCGTGGAATTACTCTCCATTTCCATCTTATACATGTGATGTTTCATGTATTTATGTCGCATTTGGTTGTCAGAATAATCTGGACTATTACTTTTCATAGATACGCAGCCTTTACAACATTGTTGCATGTTATTATCTCCAGGTTTCTCTGATAAAACGCTACTATCTGGTGTACTAGTAGGAGAATGTGACTGATTTGGCACATTAATCTTGTAAGCATTAGAACTCTCACCTGGTTTAGACATAGCATTAATTTTGTCCATTTGGTGTTGTGGAACACCACAATTAGCGGCACTGGATCCTTCGTATCTGTTAGCTTCATACGAAGAATTGATTCCTACTTGTTTAGAGATGGTATTGTTTAGCAAAACCGTTTGCTGTGCTAGATATCCGTTGGGATCGTCCATAAACGATGGAACACTATTCATTTGCACTTCATCATTCAAGCCTTTTGATTCCTGCATCATTCTCATTCCATTGTTGCCATATGGAAGAACTTTGTTCTCGGTATTATTTTTCTTTTTACCACTCTTGTTAGTGCCCTTTGCCTTCTTTTTGTTGGTATCGATGACTGGCCACTGCTGGCCCATCATATTGTAGTGCTGCGGTAGAGGCGGGACGCGAGAGCACATGCCTTGGTTCATTTGTTCATTACTCGAAAACGAACTGTAAGATGATGAAGAAGAGTCCTCAGATATACTGGTATTAGATTCTTCATAATCATTCTCAGATTTGGCTAGCTTCGGACTAGGACTGGTCATACAGTTGGAGGCGCTAGGTTCAGTTCGCTTCACTTGCCAAGGAGGCGTCTTTGCAGGATTTGTTTTCATCACAGTACCATTTTGTATTACTAACTGTCCCTGAGGTATATACTGACCATGCCCCTGAGACTTATTCTGGTTTATATTTTCTGCCAATTGTGTTCTATATCCTTTCATAGCCATTTCAATCTGCTTTTGATTTTGCTGTATGAATATTTGTTGTTGTTCATTAATTTTCTGCATTACTTCCGGCGTTAGGGCTTGATTTAAACCGCAGAACATTTGTGACTCTTCTTCTTTGAAGGGATATTTGCCCTGAATACTTTGCTGCACGATGGACATTTCTTTTTTGTCTTCCATTGCTTCTGCTTCTAGGGCAAGCTGAGCTAGGTTCGGATTATTTTTTAAGAAGGTTGATTGTTTTTGCCCAGTGTTCATACCTATTATTTGCCCGTTCGCGCCTCGCACTGGCATCCCCGGAAGAGGTGAGTTTACAGGCGAGTTAACATTATTTCTTTGTGCAATCTGAGCCTCGAGGTTTTCCAACTGTTGTGAATGTTGTGATATCCAGCCACTATTAACAGTGAGATAATGAGAGCTTTTTTGCACGTGCATCTCTTGTTTTATTTCATTATCTTGGGGCCCAGCATTTGGTACATTAGGTTGTACTGGCTGATATGAAGGCATGCAATGTTGGGCGTTGGTTGGTCGCTGGGGTCCCATTGCTGTTGAATTTTCTCTGTTGGCTTCTGTATCGTGTCCCTGTAAAATAATAAATAGTATTATCAACGTTACTATGTTTAGAAATTCTAAAACTTCTAATAGATATACTCTCCTCACTACTGAACTTATAAACGATGTGTCCCGTACTCCGTTACGTACACGTCGACAACACGCGTAATAAAAGTAAGGAACAGCCTTAGATAGGTAATGCTGGCAACGGTTGAGCTCTTATCATGGCTATGAATACTTAATATCACACGTACCTTGAACTCGTTGAGCGGTCGTTCCCTCTGCACCATCAGTTGTGACACGCTCACGTTAGCAGCTCGCTTCTTCGTCTTTTTCTTCAGTACGGATACTTCGGAGCCCGTTACTGGAAATCATAGAAGAGTAAATTAGCACCGTCATCAATGGTTCTAAAACAGTAGAAGGTTGAAAAACACAAAAAAAAATTTACTGAAATTGTGAAAATATTTCAATAAGTTCTTAACAAACGGATTATTCAAATACTTGTCAACTAAGTTATGAGCAGTGACTCCAATGCTACTGTCCATTCCTTTATTTAAAACATCAAAACACAAAAAGCTAATACGTTGATTCTATCTTAATTCAATTATTTAATTAGGACTGCAGGTGCATCAGCGCATAAAACGATGCATAAAGTTTAATCCAATCAAAACTTCTGTGCGTTAAATCGGGACAAAGAGATTCACTTGAATATACGTCAAATAGAAGAGTACAACAAACATTGTACGCAAAGTCATTGAGTGAGGTGAGGTGTGGGAGACCGACCGGGTGACTTTGAGCTGCTCTCCAGACGACCTAATAATTTAAAACAATATATCTAATAAAAAGTAAGAGTTTCTCAAGCGAATTGCAGAGTTTGATTGTATCGTTTTGATTAAAACATGAATATAACTCTGTTTATCAAAAGATTCTTAAAACAGATGCTTCAAGAGTTTTATGTTTCTTAAACCATTTAAATAGCCCATCAGCTAAATAGTTAAACCATCTCTATGTGTGACGGCGAGCCAGTCTAATATAATTATTACAATACATAATATACCGTCTCAGTTGTGCGTGAAATATTGGATTAAAAGCAACAACGATAACAAGCTGAACTGTCAATCCATAAAGCTGACAGTGCCTTATTAAAACGGTTTATGACGTCGCAATTTAAATATGTATTATGTAACAACAGGGCGGCATTACATGACGTGTTATGATAGCGTTTATTATAATACGTTCACGATAGAAAAGAAGTCAGTTTCAGCCAGCGACGTTCTCGTAATTCGATAGTGCTTCATAATTAGTTAGCAAGCCGAGTATAATGCCGTTATCTATTTGCACATTATCTGGCAGATTTGCAATTAAAATACGGGTTGTGTGCGGCTCTCGGCGATTCGAGGGTGGTCTCCTCAGCGGCAGGGTGCAGTAGGACGGGGCGCGGCGCCCGGCGGGCAGGGTGGCGCGACTCGTCAGATCAATAGTCGGAGGGGCGCGGGCCCACGCCACCGGCCGTTCTGCACCACCGCCGATTGTTTCAAATTACACCCGCCTTTGTTCCCGCCACTGATCGAGTCGCCCGAGTTTTTGTTTGCTCTAAACGACCGACTTCCTTTACGGTAATTACGCATTCTGCGGCGAGCCGTACAGATTTCCCGATTCACTTCCAATGCAGTAAATGGTGTGATTATGAGAACATTACTGGACTGTTGTAATAATATTTAGTAAACACGCAATTATTTTTATTTTATTGAGTGGAATATTGTGTTACGTTGCGTGGTCTATAAATAACTTAATAAAAACTGCCTTCGCCAGGGTCGGCCATATAATATAATAACAAAAGGAACTCGTGGGCATTAGTAACGTTGAGTATGATTGAGGGCTATAAATAACTTCATCAGACAATAGGGGCTCCTTATCCACAGACATAATGAACCAATACAATTAAAAATTTGCTAATTGTAATAGTAGAAACACAGGTGGAGATAAGGCTGGGAATTGCGAGGGGTGTCGGGGGTTCTGCAGGTTGTTACTCCCGGACGGACGGCTGACGAAGTGCAGTTACCCGCTATTCATGCCACACTAAATGCACCCCCGCGCCCCTCCCACTTGCTGCCACTTAACAACAAAGAGACCGCTTCTACCCTCTTTGTTACAAGAAACAACTCTGTCCCACGAACAACCACTTTTCAGTGTTAGTTTAGTCCTTTGGAGATAGCTGGTGCCGACGTATAATGACACTGCTTACGTATCTTCCTTGCAAAACTTTACTGTTATTTATGTGCATGAATTTAATGATTTGTTTGTAATATTTAATTCGATGGACTATGTCAATATTAAGAGTAAACACTAGTTATAATTTTGCTGTAAATAGTAATAAGGTTAATTTGGTTACAATTATAAGTTTTAAACTGTAACGTGTTTTTCTTTCATTTAATAAGTACCTACCTATTCACAAATTATTATGCTAAAAAGACAGTGTCCGATTTGTTAATATACATTTTATCATCATTGAGATTTTATAATAGCAACGCAACATTGTCATTAATTGATCATAAAATTTACTTTGAACTAATATCAAAAGCACTATTGTGAGATTGTGACAATGTAACGCGCGGCCGCTTGCGACTTTTATGACGTAATTCATGGATCAATGGCTTCTTACCCGTAATCTATGGCAAAGTAAGGCGAGCAGTCGTAAACCTAGTTAGTATCAATGTGCCAACTCTTATTAAAGACGGGCCGGTAAGGTGCGGGTCGGCGTTTCCCCGGCTAATCCCGTTCGGTTCACACTCATGTAATTGGATGAAGGAGGGCCGAGCTCCGAGATTGCGCCCGGAACGCCCGCCCGCTAATCGGATAATAATGTCCCCGATGAACCTACTGTTACACCAAACTACAAACACATTAACTATTAACTATGTTTAATTTAAAAACGCCACGGTTTACACAAACAAAAGACCATTTTAAAGGTTTAAAAGGTAGTTCATTCAATGCTGAGTTAGTCAACGCGAGTGTTATACAAAAGCTTTTAATTTAGAGGTAAATGCCCCTAGAGGGTGGTGGCACATTTAGCGTTCTAACGACGGAGTCCACATTTCACGTGACACTTAAGCACACCTTTTATAAACAGAACAATTACTGTTATTTTTCTAAGTAAAATGCAAAGTAATTATAGCAGAAGTAAAATGTCACTGCGACATTTACGTGGTGTCTAACATTTCCTTCTATTATCAATTATCATCATCTGCTTAGCCTTTTTTCAACTATGTTGTGGTCGGCTTCCAGTCTATCCGGATGCAGCTGAATACGAGTATTTCACATGGAGTGACTGCCTAGCTGACCTCCATAACCCAGGAACTGGGTAATACAATACCGCTTGGTAAGGTTGGTTGTCAGACATTCGAGCTTCTGACAACCCATAACGACTGTCAAAGATCCACGAATGACAGCCGGGACCAACGGCTTATCGTGTTTTCCGGGGCGCGGGCAAAAGAAAAGAAAACTCATCGCATTCATATTTTAAATACTGATAATAAATTCAGCTTTCGCTGCAGTACTGCCGATGAATAATATGTGTATGAAGTAATTGTTAGCTCACAGATGTCATACATTTACAATTAATTATTTCATTTACATAAATGCAATTAAATTCAGAAGTCTTGACAATTCATCTTCGTACTCGGATTTTCTTAAAATTATTGATGAATTATGCTCTCTGCTCCCTCAAAAAAGCTTATTTTGACCACTCCCACCACTACATGGAATGCAATATGCCTCAATCGAAGACATTGAGAAACGGCAACATCGTTTGCTTGCTTTGATTTTTGAAAAATTCTCTAAGGTTACTGACCCGCAGACAGGCGCGACGACGCGACTCTACTAGAACAATTTCTATGCAAACTTCCTGGAGATTGATCTACTGGAGTCACGTCTCGCCGTTCTGCCCGTACCCTTTAACTCCTTTAAATCCAAAGGGCGTATTTAGCATCTGTTGGGATAAGGTTCCCTACCAACTGTCGGAACGGAACTCGACTTCAGTGAAAAATTATCCTCACAGTACAACTAGGCCCGAGTTAGTACACGGCTCCCTGTCGTTTCGGGTGACACAGGTGCTCTCGGGGCATGGTTGCTTCGGGAAGTACCTGTGTCGCATAAACAGGGAGCCGGACGCTCGGTGTCACCACTGCGTCGACTGTCGGGAGGACACGGCGTGGCACACGCTGGCAGAGTGTGCCGCTTGGGAGGAGCCGCGCCGTGCCCTCATCTCAGGAGTAGGCAGTGACCTGTCGCTGCCGGCCGTTGTCGACTCGATGGTCGGCAGCGAGGAGTCCTGGGACGCGGTGGTATCCTTCTGCGAAACAGTCATGTCGCAGAAGGAGGCTGCGGAGAGGGAGCGGGAGATTGCTTCCGCTAACCCGATCCGCAGCAGACGCACCGGGCGTCGGCGGAGGGCGGATAACGCCCTCTTCCAGCCCCCCTAAATGGGTCCAGGGGCGACAGATCCGGGGAAATCTGTCGCCCTCTACTTGTTTGGACCCGAGATGGCGGCGCGTAGTGTTCCACGCGCGCCTCTCTATGACGTAAGGGGGGAGTTTAACACCTCACTCCCCCCCTATCGCGACGTGGCCCGCAGAGGCGGGCCGGCACTAGCCGGGGATCGCGGAAGTCACATCAGTTCCCGTGATCCCCGGTGCAAGTGAGAGACGGAACACCGGGGTGGTTTTAGTCAGTAAGAGTCTGACAGACCCCTCCGCCCTCCCCGGGGCGGAGGACATCCATGAGGATTTCCCCCCGTAATCAAAAAAAAAGGCCCGAGTTAGTCATGCATTCATCAACCCATTTGCTTGCTCCTTGCACCACTATTACTTATTGACTGTTTCTGTGGTAGACGAACCAACTTTCTTCGTCTTCTGGGTCCATACTAACTTAAGTGAGAGGTCTCAAAGTAAATGTTTTGTGTTCAACCTCGGTCATTAGTGTATGAAGTACTTCATCTTTCGTTGGGAACCACTGCCTGCGCCGTCTTGACTGTTCGCACAAGTCTCACTCTCTTCCAAGCGCTTGTCATATTCAGGTACCCTGGGAGGAAGACCTTCCACTTGATCCGTTTCTCTTGCGCGGCCACTTCCAATTATTTTTGGCTCAGACAAAATTAGTTCCATTGTCGCTAAATATAGCTTTTGGGGTTCCTCTTCTAGCTGTCATTCGCCGAAGTGCCATAATCATTATCTCTTCGGCGTTTTTTTAACTGATTTTCTTTCAAGGGAAGTTTAAAACCGCTTCTTTCCTCTTTGCTGGTTGATTGATTTGAGATTCGTGTCTTCTCCTTCTGGGGTCGTCTTTGGGGTATCCAGGGCTCGTCCCTCTGGCGCACGGCGGCTGTGGCTGCTTTACGAATCTTCTTCAGTAAAAGGTATGTGAAAGCAACCACTCTGACCGTAGTGCGTAGTAGTCGCTCCAAGCTCGAGGACTTCTCCAGATCGAAAAGGACTTCTGCGGCCTTTATTCTCCTATAAAGTTATTCCAAATTGTAATAATAATTACAATTGATTAATATTAATTAATAGTGCTTGCCCCTAATGATCACATGAAGGTATGGCAGAGTAAGGAGCTTCACGGACGCTTTTTCCGGGCTCTACATGGACCCGATGTAGACCTACTAGCGTCCGTAGCCTGGCTACATTTTGGTGACCTCTTTGGGGAAACTGAAGGTGTTTGTTGTCTGTGCAATTATGGACGAAGTTATGATGACGAACAATTACCGGAGATTTATTGTGACAGACGGTACGGTTGACATCTGTCAGGCATGCCACCGTCCGGTTGAAACAATCAGACACATTATCTCCGGGTGTTTTCGTCTAGCTAACAAGAAGTAAATGCATAGACACAACCTTGTAGCCTCCTGGCTGTATTTCAGAGCAAGTTGCTGGTGGATAATCCTTTATCCACCAGCAACTTGCTCTGAAATACAGCCTTGTAGAACCAGAAGTGCGGTACTAAGGTATGTGCCCGACCCAGTTCTCGAAAATGGACATATCACACTGTACTGGGATCGATCCATCATCACTGACAGGCTATTGTTGCCAATAAGCCTGATATAGTGGTGGTGGATCGACTAGAGCGGCGTCCAATGATCGTTGATATAACGGTCCCGCATGACGGGAACCTCGTGAAAGCCGAGAAAGATAAAGAAATCGAGTAACTTGACTTGGCTAAAAATAAATAAAGCATTTTACCTTTTTTCTGATCTATATTTTGTGGGGGTGGCGTTGCTGGAGACTGCGCGCGCGCTTGCAGCGTCGTCAGCAGTTTCCGCTTATGGTTGCACAGTTTAGTCAGCTCCGCGCCCGAAGCCGCTTGATAAGGTTTGCTCAACACCTGAAGAAAAAAAGAAGTACATTTATTATTTATTTACTCTCTTCTGCCCGCATGGTATGTGGTACGCCCATAAAAAGTGTATGTCCTTCCCCAGGGGTCAACATATCCCCAAACTAAATTTCACCAAAATCAGTCCAGCGTTTTCGGAGATTAGCCGGAACAAACACCCAGAAAAATAAAAAAATGTTTTTTTGTTATTAGTACCGTATAAACTTTCATATACATTTAGTAAAAAGCTGTTATGTATTTATACGAATCTCTGTGCAATGGCACAAAGACACTTCAATTTTGTATAGATGTATAGATTGGCATTATCCTTTCGTAAAACTGTTGTAGCTTTAACGGTAGGTCGGCAAAAGTGATGTACAATATAGGTTTTGCATTAAGAAAAGAATTGGTCAGTTTGTTAGGGTGATCTGGCTAAGCATGGACAAGATCTTTATCAATGAAAGACTGACTTATCTATAAGAAAACAAATATTATAATAAAGTTGTAGCGAGATGCAAGAATATGCTTCATCTGGCATGTGAAAAATTGAAACCTTGCCGGGTAAAATCTTTGTATTATGCATATTTTTTCAGCGTGAGGTGCAGACTCGGTGTCCGAGGGTAGGGCCGGGTCATCATGAGGAGCGGTATCGGAGTCCATTATAAGAATAACAAACGTTTGAAGCAGCGAGTAAACACAATAACATCCACAGTGCACGAATTCCTAACGTCACGTCAAATGACTCAAGATGTCATTTCACGTATCGTTAGGGATGTTCGATATGTCAATACTCAAGTGGATCGGTACAGCGGGATTTGATTGATTTTCACATCGATTCAACTATTTACGATCCACTATTGTAAATTGTGAAAAGTAGAGAGGCTGGGATCAAATCAAATCAAAAACAATCAAAATTGTATTACCTTGAAATTGTAGTGGTCAGATCTATATACATGTGTTTAGTTAAATGAGAAAAATAAAAATCTCAAGAAAAATACTATTAAGGCGGGCTGTTATTTTACACTACTGACATTGGCAGAATTGTTCGGGCAAAACCAGGACTCTGTTAGCCATAGTAAGAAATTGAATTTAATTAAAGGCAACCATATTAAAAATTATTAGTTAAAAGCGATTTTATATCGATACTCGGATCGAAATGATCCATTGCGAAGCAGAATATCGATACAAAGCAACCGGATCGACTATCTCTATAAGCGATACAGTAGGAGTGCCTGGATTTTTTTTTAAAATAAAACAATGTAAATGAGTATAATCTTCTCATACAGTATTGATCGGTACTCGTTTTGCAGACCAACACTTTTTTTGGCTACCGTAATTGATTATCTAATCGATTACTGACTGAAATTGATGATTTATTTCCGTGCTGGTAACACTTATTAACTGGTGGATACAGTTTAATACTGTTTATTTCAACTTTTTGTAAGTGTACCGGGTATCTATGTGATGTGCAAAAATATTTCTTTCAGAATTAATAATATTGTTTAGCAAAAATATTTTTTTCCAGGCATCTTGTCCACGCTTAGCCGAAACTGGTGATTCCCTTTCTCAGTACCAGGCAGGGTGAGATTTTGGGCCTGGTAAATTGCAATAGGCCCCTACTATAAAGGATGGGCGAAAGGTTCCTCCTCCTTTCCTACCTCTCCAGGGAATACGGGCATGATGTTAATTCGCATTCGTGCTTTAGTGTAATTAAAAATGCAACAATAGATATTTAGCAGTAAACGCGTAGATGTTAAAACTAATAATGACCTTATTTACAAGATTTATAATGGAAATATTTGCATGACGTCCATGTTATTGGATATACATAATAAGGGTAATTCATTGCAATGAGTCGTATAAATTTTACTACTGAAAAAGGGAACCTATTGCACTGTCTGGCTATTAAATGGTATTAATTTTGACTCTGGAGCTGGACAGGGTCTGCATTTTCCCGCAGGCACCCAATGTCTGTCTGCAGTTTTTCTGCAAGAATGTCTAAAGATTTCATGTCTACAGATTTAAACTAAGTTCAGTTTACGACATTTTGCGCTGGGTGGGTGGTCTTTCGATTGTTATAGTTTAAGAATTAAGCCTACTTATACTGATTTTTTTTATCATTTAGTTTTAATCATGGTGTGGCAGTTTGAGTAATTTATGCGGCCTACCCAAATGTCCTTTCTTTGGTATTGTTCGTCGAATCGTTGAGTTCAAGTTATGAATTTAGCTGCATGATGAATTGATGATTAGGTACCAATAAATGCGTGCATTGACTGGACAGGTCTTCTGAATCTGTGTGGTTTTTTCCTCAAATAGCATTTCAGAAGCCAATATTATGTAGATTGGTGTCTTCACATGATCTAACCTGGACTGAAGTATGGACTTTAAAAGAGACTGTGACCTCTGAGTTTGTTTCGGTCTTTCTTCTCAGAGTATTCAGATACGAAACGCCGCACTCTACTAGTTTTGAAAATATGTATAATTGATGTGCAAAATTGTTTGTACAAACTTACTTACTGAAATAAAAACATTTATCGATCACTTTACTTACAATATTTAAGCTTATGTTAACTGATGTATTTAACAGAATTTAGATATCAATTTCATTAAAGAGCAATTATAATACATGGGTAACTATATTTTCTTAACGCGTTTATAATAACCGGAATCGATTGGAACTAGGCTAGTTTCAGCATTACTAGTGAGTGTAACCAATCATAGAGCGTTGCATTTCCTGATTTCACGCCAACCAACCGCTAGTTACGATCTAGATCGCAGATCTAACATAACACCTTAGATTGCTTCATGTAAATAAGTTATTAATTATACACGTAAATAATCTTAAACAATGCATCATTACGCCATTGTGGAAGACATCCTTGCTTCCTTATTAATAGGAAGGAAATGAGTACCTACTAACTATGCAAACAAACAATCAGTTCGTTATAAATATTTAAACATCCGAGCCTAAGAAATCAAAACAGAAATCTTAGAGCAGACAAAAGGAACTTCGACTCGGTGATACTTGGAAAAAATCTTCATCCCGTTTCTAGAAATAAGATTAGCTAACGTAAATACAGGCTCAAAATACACAACCTTATAGGCTTTGCTTTTAGAATTTGTAATGAAAGGTTGAAGAAAATCTAAATTAGATTTACCTTACAGGCTTGCATTTATCTCACAAAGGCGTACGAGTATCATTAATCTATCGGCATGTTCCGTAATCACGTTTGACTATATGTGGTCATTGTTCGATTTAAGCTGTGCTGACAATGCAACAGAGTATCCATTGAGTACAGTTAGGTTGCGATAATATTGTGCTGGATCTGCAAACACGTCCGCCATTCATTATGGACGGACGCCCCCTGTGCACGGCTGCACACGCAAATTGCTCTACGCTCGCCCGCTGACACAGCTGCATACGACTTGTAACCAATGTTTGTACAAAACGAGGAAATTGTCGTTCCCGCGGCTCTAAGTAACTGGTGTGTTAGCAGTGTTAGCACTACTATGGTAATGAGAGGGAGGTTTAAAAAGCTGCAATAGTAGATTTGCTACAAAATGTTCTACAGCTTATTCCTGCTAAGCGGTGTGGACTTGTGGAGTGAATAAGATGCAGTAACAGATTTATTATGTTTTTCACCACCGGTGACGTCCATCGAGGCAGCCACTGCCGATTCAGCATTTTAGCTTTGTGATCCTCTTTGTTTTTTGTAGCCTATCGTATGCTACTCTTAAGCCTTTCTTCGTTTTGTCCAGTTCTCAAACTTATTTTAAGGAATTAATCTAAATCATCCCGCCATCTCCTTAGGGACTACTCCCACTTATTCAGCTCTGTTCAGCTGAGATGAGATGCGTACGCATCCGTTCAGCCGCGGAAAGCTGAACGGACTCTATACAAAATCGTTGTTTTCTATGAACAAAAGCTGAACAGAGCTGAATAAGTAGGAGTAGTGCCTTAGCCTGCTGCGACACCGTCAACTTGCTCAGGGTACCAGGATATTTTGGTGTTATTCGGACCTTCGGTTGTTTTTACCTTCCGTTTTCTAGCCGCATTGAGGTCAAATCAATTACTTAAAGCATTTCATTTTTATTTCAAAAATAATCCTAAACACCGATTTTTTAAGTTAGAGATATGAAAATTCAAATTTATGTTTTTGGTAAGAAATTAAGTATTACGTATTTCAGCGTTTTTGTAAAATCATACCACAAAGGATATTTAAAAAATAGAGAATGATTTCAAAATTCAGATAATATTATAGTACTTATTACATTTTTGTTTTACCTCGGCTAGACGGATTTAGATGACAGGCATATGGATAGGCCATGGGTTAAAACAAAGGTTACTGTTTTATCCCGGTAGTACGTTCCGGTGAGATTCTTCCCGACTTCCATGCGGGCGAAGCCGCAGACAAAAGCAGTTTCACAATAAACGAATTAAGAACCCAAACCGTGATGATTACGGAACCATCTGTTTCCAAACTAAACACACACTTGTCCAGTTTTTAATTAACATCAACAAGACAGTACCTTCATGCGCCGCAAACAGATGGTCGTGGCTGTCCTTGTACCAGTTAGCGTGCAATCACATTTGCAGCTAAACGTCAAATTATGACGTATGGTATACATAGCTACGCGTGTCTGACAACCATTCACGTTGAGCATTAAAATTATAATCGTATTTTCTCGTGTCGTTCATTTACAGATCTAAGGATTAAACTGATGAGGACATTGAAGATCTTTAATAATCTTAATAGTATTCATGAGGAGTCTAGTTCGGAGGAAGTTTAGGCTGATGCTGTATTGTAGCGATCTGACTGAGTTAATTTGCGTAATCCGTTATGCTACATTCGGTGAAAGTGAGTGAATCATAAAATGTATCTTCGTACAAGAGAATAACAGATAATATGTAGACCAAACCAACAAATTCATGATACTTTATTGATCCTCACATATTGATAGAATTTATTGAGCTAACTACATTTATTCAACATTAAAGTAGGTAATTAAATACTTGTTTACCAACACTTCGCACCTAAATGAAGACATGACGTCACATGCACGGTTCAGAAGCGTATTAAAATTCAAATACCTAACCTATTGGAATGCTAAGCGATCAAATACTTACGACCCAATTGGTTACATTATTGCATTGTCTATTGAATTATAGATAGCACGACCAAAACTGTCAGTTAAGTGTATGTCGCAATGAGAGTTAATAATAAATCTAACGTAATGGGATGGCCATATATAGCCTATACCTATTAGATGCTACACAGATCAGATCCTATCAGAGATAGATCTATGTATGGAACCTTTATTATAGGAACATAGGCGCAGTAGCACGTTAAGCCGTTATGGTCCCGGCTGTCATTCGTAGATCTTTGGCAGTCGTTACAGGTCGTCACAAGCTCGAAAGTCTGACAACCAGTGTTACCAACGAGTATCGTATTACCCAGACACTGCGTTGTGGAGGTCAGATAGGCATTCGCTCCATGTAAAATATTCAACTGCATCCGATTAGACTGGAACCGGACCCTAACATAGTTAGGAAAAGGTTAGACAGATAGATATACAAGCAAATGAAGACACTGAAGGATAGCAGCGTAAAAGACCGTAAAAACCACTCGTGGTAGTCGGTTATCCGAAATATTTGACTACTGACGAGACACTCACAAGCCACCTTACAAATTAGGCATGTGAGCAAGAGGAAGGTAGAAATATTAGTTTCTATTCAGATAAGCCATTACAGCACAATGCAGCTGGTCATTACAATATGAAACCAATCAATGTAATGGAGTCGACTACATCGGTGTGACAGACGCGTCCTGAGCTGAACACGGCGCGCTAACTAATGACTGGATTCTAATTAATAGCTACCTGTCGCAGCTGAATGCGTTATTTGACTCAATATCCAATAGAGCTGATGGTATGTTAGCTTGTAACAGTACAGTAGCCTGAATGCAGCGCGCTTCGTGTAGAAATAGCAATAACTTGTTTTTATTTTTGACAATATTTTTGAGTGGACCGGTCTGTTGTTCTTTTGGGTTCACATATCTTGTTCAAGAGTTAATTAGCACTTCGAAACGTACTGTATTAATTAAAAACAAGGTGGGTGCAACCAATTTTACATCTTATTTGCGTGTGGTATCGCAATCCGTCAAGTAATTTGTCGCTGTATCGTCGGGGGCTCGCCACTAATTAACGGGGACATTTACAGCTGCCAAACTTGCCTGTATCGGTACAACACGGCTCCCCAATTTCCACACCCCCACTGCGGTGGCCGCAGTGCATTCTCTGCAAAGTTAGTGTTGGCGTCAGCCCTGATAAATTACGTACCAACACTCCACCGGTTATTGTATTGCAAATAGGAAATTCAGTTGATGGTAGCCATTTAAACATCGTTATTACATGACTGTTTAAAGGAAATCGGTAAATAATGTATGCATAAATAAGTTAATAAACAAATCATACCGCATAATGGGTCTGATTTGTATATAAGAATACAATTCACTACACGGAGCTTTGAGAGTCGTTATCTTGTCGTTGAAGGGTAGGTGAGCGGCCGTAAAAGTAAATTAATGGACCCATTCTGCAGGATTTACCCTTCCGTAATTTGGGTCAAACTCTTGTGAATTCAGATAAATATTCGCATGAAGGAGAGCCTCGTAAAGGTACACAATATAACTTTTGTCCTTAGAAAGATAATACGCAACGATTCACAGGTGGATACGTAGGTACACACATCAAAAAAAGTTTGCGATCACTTTGAAAAATCGAAATCTTTTTTGTTACGGTAGATTATATTATGATTTCTTCTTCTTTTTAGATTCTTTATTTAAAAATATAGATTTAGAATATAAAACAATAAAACAGTTGTTTTTCCATTTATAAAGGCTTTTTGTCTTACCTTACGCTCATTCAGAAATCTGATTTAGTCAATTTTAACGGATATAATATACATTTTCGCGGAAAGTTGTGATTGAAAAAATGCCAAGAGGATTATCAGAAGTTTTACGAGCAAGACTAGTAAAATTGAGGGAAGAAGGATACACCACGAGAGAAATAGCACGCGGAGTTGCTATATCCCAATCCTGTGTCGTGACCACGTTGCCCTCTGCAACGGGATGGGTAATTTTGCTGACCGACCCTGCAGTGGTCGCCCAACTGTTTTGACTGCTGCCCAAAAGCGCTATATTAGATTGCTGGCAGCCCGTGACCAAACAATCAACGCTACTAAAATAAAAGCAGAAGTTAAAGCCGCCTCTGGGCTTGAAGTTAGCACTCAGACCATTCGGAATTGCTTGCGCCAGGCTGGATTACGAGCACGGAGGTCTTGGTGAGCTCCGCTGAATTCCCGGTAACGACAACGACAGAGATTGCAGTGGGCTAGGCTTCGGCAAAATGAAGAAGAAAACATTTGGCAAAACTGTCTCTTCGTTGACGAATCGCGAATCAGTACTCATCCAAATAAACGACGTGTCCGTGTCTGGAGAAGACCAGGAGACCGTGAAAGGCAAAGACTGGAACAGTTCAGCAAGGTGGGAAATCGGTGTCCTTTTGGGGTAGTATTATGATTGGAGCTAGAACGCCTTTGATCCCGTATCGAGGCTTCATGACAGCAGACATGTATAGAACAGTTGCTATTGATGTAATTGTCAGACCATTTCGAGTAAACCATGGGCACCAATTTTTACTGGTCGATGATAATGTGCCCGCCCCGATGGGCGGTCGTGACTCGTTAAGCTCGATAGCTTAACGAGTCAATACTGCTCTCCGAGAATACGACATCACAAGGTTAGACTGGCCTGCCGGCTCGCCTGACTTAAACCCAATAGAGCACGCGTGGGATGCTCTTAAGCGAGCTGTTTGGAACCGTCAGCCACGTCCCCGGACAGTGCCAGAGCTCAGGGAAGCCGCTATTCAAGAATGGGACAGGTTATCCCAAGAAATGCTGGATAACTTGATTCTCAGCATGCCCAGGAGGGTCCCGCATGTGTTCGAGCCAGAGGAGGAGTTATATTATATTGATTACTAGCTGTGCCCGCGACTTCGTCCGCGCGGAATAGTTTTTTTTACTATTATTTATATATCAATACAAAAACAAATAAAAATAGCCTAAGTTACTCCTTATTACATCAGCTACCTGCCAGTGAAAGTCCCGTCAAAAACGGTCCAGCCATTTCAGAGATTAGCGGGAACAGACAGACAAAAATATTTTGATATATGTACCGTATATGTATATATTCATATGCATGTAGCAAAAAGCGGTTATTTTAATATTACAAACAGACACTCCAATTTTAATGATATGTATAGATGTATAGAAGATGTATAGATGTATAGATGTATAGAAGATGTATAGATGTATAGAAGATGTATAGATATGTATAGATGTATAGATATGTATAGATGTATAGATAAACCTTTTATTAATAAATTGTTGTTTAAGTTTGGTTAAAGTCTTTTTCTTTCTATAAAGTTTTTGTTACAATTAAATAATTACAATTTTTTTTTAATCGTTAATTTTTTTTATTTTCTAACGGTATTTCTATATAAAGAAAACACACAACAAAGATTTTTTCTTGATAAAGTTCAATTTAAAACATACCAGCTCATGCTAGTGGTCACAAACTTTTTTGATGTGTGTAGATATGTCCATGCTAGATGTACATATATAAATAAATTTAACACTTGAAAAGGGGTTAAAAACTATTTTTTCCAAAACTAGGGGTTTATTCCCATAGTTTTGGGGGGGTTCATAATCTTATCAACAAAGGACTTGAACAAACCATATTCGCCACTTGGGGTGAGGGAAGTATACCTACCTATCTTTAGGTGTATTGAATATCGATAGCCTTGACCTCGATAGCAACACAGGGGTTGCTGCAGTCCCCTCGACACATTATTAAACATTTATGCTGTCATGTTACTACAAAGTGGAAGTTAATTTGTCTGTGAACTAGAGCAATTTGAAAGGAAATTTTCTTGAAATGAGGCAATTCTCAGTAAGAACATTTGCAAGATGGACAGCTTCGTGAACTGTCATAGTATATGGCTCCATTCTGCATTGGGAGCAGATCCCGAGGTTTACAATGGTCAATAAACAAAGCTCGTAGACTCAGACAATGCCGGCTTCGGTGGCTAGCTAGCCGTATCTCACCATCGCGATCGGGGCGGCGAAGCGTGTCGCTTACGACTGTCGGTGAATACATTTTATTGTCCCATATGCACGCATGTTAACTCACATTCACATAAAGCCAGCGTGTTGTGTAGAAATAAACCCTGCGGACGGTATTTTGTACATAAACTTTCATTTACCTTATGATTATTACACGAAGATCCAGTGATTATTAAGCCTGTTCTTGTGAACACATGTAAGAGTACAGAACATAACTTTGATTAAATAATCAAATGAAATACGGCGCGAATTCAAAGATGCTAAGCAAATGTCAGCAAAACACTGCAGCAGCACTACATGGGTCTAAATGAGAATCCAAACAAGAACCGTAACAGCGAGTCTACTCTTAATAGAAATTGGTGTGAACAAAACTGTACAACCAGCCATAGTACCAAGTACCAATACAATTTATTTAATGTTATAGCTCTCGCTTTATTCCAAACGAGGTTCCTATCGGATCGGAATGTTACGTACTGCCCTGCACGGTCGCCACTTTCACCTCACCGTTGGAAAGTTGGCAGCGTTTAGAGACCGACTAAACATTTATTAAAACTTCTCGCACGATGTGTGGTACATTTTCTGCTGTAATGTTGTAGCTAACTATTTAACCAACCATAGACAGATTAGCATTCAGTCAGTTATTTAACATTAATATAACTTGCGTTTTTAACTGGAAGTAGGTTCATCAAAATAAATACAATCAAAGAATGATTTAGCAATCCAAATCGCCACACTGGATGTATATTATACAGATACAACAAGAATAACCAATTGAAAGTAGTGATTTAAATCGAATAACATTGAGCATACGGAGCACGACCTCGATCGATCGTTAAAACGAGCTTAAATGTCACTTGAAGCGGTTGCCACGCGGAAGCGCCGTGATTCTTTGTTCTCAGATGAAGACAAGTCAAAACAATGAGATACTATCGCCAGACTGCGAACCTTTCCGATAAATCCACATTGTTTACCAGTCAGTCCAAGGTGATGCTGCGAGTTTCAGGTTGAAAATTTTAAATATCATATACTATTTTAAACTGTATAATTATGTATCATATCATCATATCAGCCGAAAGACGTCCACTGCTGGACATAAGCCTCACCCAAAAGGGGGGATTTGCCATAACCACCACGCTTGGCAGGCGGGTTGACGATCGCAGTATGGTGGCCAAATGCATAGAGAACGCTGCTGGCCATTCTCTAGTAAGTCCCAGTCGCCTTATACGACACCCACGGGAAGAAATGGGATGATGCTATTCTTTTACGTCCGGCACCACACGGAAACGGAACGTATCATATCAGACATGCATATTTCGAAAATTTTATTAATATTTAAACTGACAAATGAAGCTATCCTCATTAAATTGAATACAGCTAGAACATCTAATCGATTTCTGAGTCTTCAATAGAAAATCTTGCCAAGTGATCCAAAATAATATTTCAGAATTTATGCTTCAAATCGGCCGATCAAAAATAGGAACATAATGGTCTATAAACGTCTTAGCAACAGCTGAAAGTGTGGTCGCGATAGGATCGTTGTCAGTGCCAGAGGGTCAGAGCTTACCTCACGACTGGCGAGGACCGCGACACAACGTCACGATGGAGAGCCGACTACTAGGCAGGTAGTTATCATAAATACTGCTATATCTGGACATGCGGAGACGGCGATCAGTGAATTGTATGAGAGAAGGCGAAAACAGGAAGGTTTATGGAACGAATTTAATGATAAACTATAAGACAGTAACTCTCCTTGAAATGCTAAATCCCCTAGAATACCGTTACTGATTATATTAACTGAAATCGGAATAGTAGGTATCCATGTTATTACAATTTTTGCTGACATGCAGACAAAATTAATATGCATATTATCTGAAGATGTCGCATTAACTTGAGACACGATAATTATTGACTGAATAGGTTAATTAATAGTCATGCAAGTTGTGATTCCTAACATTTATCAGATGATGTCGGAATGCTTCTTGGATTCTTCGTGTCATGTTGACAAGAAATATTTTAAAGCCATAATAGACAGCAGATGCAACTAATACATAAGTAATCTAAAGAATAAACGTGCCTTGACATATTATTTCATCACATCGCGCTTTTATGGGGCTGACCATCAACAGTGTTTAGAAAATTAATGGAGGCGGCCTCACGGTTTCAATAATCAGATTGTAAGATTTTCTATTTACTTTTAAAATATACGCTAGGCCCGTATAAATAACGCAATATGAAATAGCGCCTAAGAACAGTATGCAACGATAAGCTAGAAAACGTCATCTGTATTTTTTTTAAATATTACAGGGACGTAAAAAGTATTTTTTAATTAATCAGCATCTCGAGACCCATAAACTTGCGTTCCGAAAGTTGGAATGCAGCAAAATATAAAAATTAAACTAAGTACAAAAATAAGAGACAGTTAAAATCGATTAATTACTGAAACTATCAAGTTGACACATTTTATTCCTCAGATTCATGATGGTCAGTGTAAATGATGGAAGTCCATTTACAACATTACAACTAATTGGTTCTTTGAGGTTCTATTTTCATAGTTTTTCCTTTCTCTCCGTTGATTTAATGATCTCTTTTATTTTAGCAGCTTCTATGGTAGACACCCTACCTTTTACTCTTACTTTGGCAACACAGATGTCAAATCAAGACTCGAATAGTTATCCAATGTCGACGATAATCACAAATACGAGTGAATCAGTGCTTCAACTGAATGTGAAATCGAGATGTCGCCGAGTGTATCTCAAGACGAATGCATGGAACAAAGAGGAATCGATGAGAGTGCGGGAGTGTGGGGATACAGGCGAGTGCACCGACCTCCCCCCACCCCCACGGGCCGCGGTGCAATTTGTACATTTCAAGTGCATACAAAGGCGATGCGAGGAGGTCGTAGCAAGCAAGCTTTGACAGAATTAACTTGTCCGTCGCACAAATGCAACTGCGGAGGCTCACCTTTATTGGATCGCCTGTACAAACGAGACGGAATGTTAGAGACACATCACAGTTCATCCCGTTACACGCTGAATGACTTTACAATTTGGTTTGACATCTGCCAAAGGGGCTGCAGCTTTGAGTGTAGAATTTAATGTAAACTCTGCTCTGATGTCAATTATGCAACGACACTTTTTTTTTTGGAACCCTTCGGAACTCGTCATTATAGCTCAGAAAAAAGGCGAAAATTAGTAAAGTAATGCAAATAGTCCAAATTGCATAACGAGGCCATTGTAAACAAAGTGGGACAAACTAGAGTAAAATAACGAGTCACTTGTTAGGCAATGGCAGTGTGCTCTGAATAAATATAATGTGGCCACTCGACTATACAGTATAATGCTCTTCTTGTTATCGACAGCACGTGGATCTAGGCTCTACGTGTTCTACCGAATGTAAATTACATTCAGTGTACACATTACACAAACAGTCGCGAATTCTGTGCAATTATGGTGAAATATAATCATGGTAATTAATTAATGACGTGTGATTGGAGTTGATTTACATGTACAAAGGAATTTGAAATCGTGTTCCGGGTTTAATACACAATAGTGAGTGATTTACCCACAAAATCTAAAGCTCATCTCTTATAATAATGTATTGTGTGACTAATACTAAGTAGAAGTACCACAAAGGCAGACGGCAGACTACTATAAAACAATTTCTATGAAAATTTCATGGAAATTGATCCTACTAGAGTCGCGTCGCACCGATCTGCGGGACCCACGATGTAGATTACTGATTATTTTCTTCAGAATCTAAGCAGTTTTGATATTGTGAATATTCATTAAGAATATAACAACACAAATAACACACGTTTAGTTTGTTTAAAATTAAAAGTCTCACCCAAGCGAAAACCGGGTTTTTTTCTAAACGGGTTTTAAACTTATTACCAATAAATTAAAACTGTACACATAGTAATTTATTTGGTGACAATTTTATTGATAATAGGTTTTAATGTTCTTGTTGGAAACTTATATAAAGACACATAGAGCAGACGTACTGAAGACATGGTGAATTTAATTAACATTTCTTTTTCAGCTGTCTAATGAATAGCTCAATGTAAAACCATGTTTGCAAAGTTCTCGGTTTCTAACATTTTTTTTTTAAATGACTAAAGCTGCCATAGTTATTCCTGATGGAAAACTGATAATAAATAATTATATGTGTAATTTTGAGACACCAGCAGCTAATGTGTGCATGTTAATTAATTCTTACAAATTAATTAATTATTCTAGTCACCGTTTTGCACTGAATCTTTGCATATCTAAGTCAAGCTGTGACACATTGAATATGAAACTATTATTACTCGTATTTTATCGTCCTCACTACATGTCAAGGTGACGCTGACATGATAATTGCCCTAATTTATTAATGTCCTGCCTCGCCTTCTGTGCGAAGTCGGCCCTTCACTCTATTATAACGCAACGTTTATCATATTTTATTAATACAATTCCAACAAAAAACAAATGAGGTTTTTTGTAAACTAGAGACGCAAACGAAGTCCCATAATTATTGACTATATCGATAAATTACTAAAGTTAAAAACTTCAACAATATTTTAAGTCATTATGTTTTGAAGCATTTTATATCAATATTATTACTTTTTGTACCGTTTACAATGTGAAGGAACACAAATTTTGCTGACATTATCTCTAGAATGATGCTTCTTTTAACGTAGTTGTACCACAAATAAACATTCATAAATGGACATAAATGACACATTTTCGCTTGGTAAGATCGTCAAGGAGACGTAAAAAGTTTTAACGCGACTCGGTAACCGGCTGCGATCGAAACATTCCCAGAGCAGAAAAAGTGGAACGGCTCGACAACAGACATTCCTTATGCCGATGAATTGCTTTATGGAATGTATCGGTGAACCTCATCGGAACTGAAGCCGTCACTGCTTCAGCTGGTAAATTATTCCCGGAAAAAATTAAGTGCTTTAAATTATTTATTTATTTAATAAACAAATGTAATTTACCTTCGGATCGAAACTGAAGGCGGTTTCCGGCCTCAATGGGCATGGAAGTCCACACTTACAAGTGCCGGTTGTCTGAAGATAATCCCGCAACTGTGGAAGATTACTTAATGCTGTTCCGCTTGGACTGCAACAAAAAATATCAATGTTAAAGATTTCATAAAGAATGACTGATTAGTTGTAATCGAAGATGTGGGAGTGATATTAAGTCAAAAAGTAAAAAATGAAAATCGGTACGGCTTATCCGTATCACCACTAAACCTTGGGTACCGAAGTGAACATAATGAGGGTTTATGACTAAATTGCTATCACGTAGATCAATTGATCTACGAGGTGAACTAAATGCTCGTGGTAGTTATAGCCTTGGCTAAGTGACGCTCGTATTTGGGAGAGATAGTATGCTATCGCCCTGACTTTTAAACGACAGCAACCCTGATCAGAAGTTCAAAAACTGTGCTTATTTATCTACAATTTTTGCTAAAACTGCAGCCACAAAGTAAAGCATGACTACATAAAACAATAGCATACGCACACAAAACTTAATTGCGTATTATTCAGCAAAGTCCGATTTCACTTCATAAAGCGTGTTTGAACTAATGGGAGAGGGGAAGCAGTGATTCATGTAAATGATTGAAGGCGTATTTATTGAAAGCGCATGATGCAAAAGCTTCTAGTCAAGCGTGATCGCACCCCAACTCGAGCGGATTAATTGAACGGCTAACTGACTTCAGTGCGGTCAATCGATAGTTCATTTCTAAACCTCTTTGAGCTTGAGCTTACCTCGATGCTCTGTATATCATACAATATTAGAAGTCATACTCATTATTTCATTAACCTACTTGAACTAAATGTGCAAATTCCTTTCTGCTTTTTATATAACGAATGTTTCATCATGACATGACACATTGTCTGCCAAATAACATTGCCTTTAACTTTGTGTCGTTCAAAAACAGATTGCAACCACGCAATAACCCAAAGGGCTATTAAGAACAATTTGCAAACAACACAATCCTTTTACGATGACAGCTTGGAGCATAGCTTGCCGCCATTATTACACCTCGATTCGCTTTACAAACAGCCTCTTTCATAAATACTCCACATGATAATTCACGCCGATTGTTCACGGTCTGGTACACTTGGTAAAGGTAAACCGCAACCGCAAAAAAGATTTTTGTTTACCCGCTTTTTATTCATGCGCGGAGTCTGCGGCTTTGACCACTATACGGGGTTTTCGCGGTCGGATAGAGAGTAAACGGGGAAATTCGTTTTTTGCGATCGCGTGCATGTTTGGGGGAGCGTGGACGTAGACAGCTGCCTATAATAATTACTCAACACGCGAACCCTTTCGCACCTTGCGGCCGCTACTATCCCATTTACTTTAAACCAACTTGTCAGTTAATTCCTCAAATGATAATAAAATCACAATACCGTGGCATAATCATGACATTTAAATAGTAGCAAATTGTGTAACTATCTATATCTTTAGATATTTTTGTGATCCTGAAATGAACGGGCGTTTAAAAATGTATGATCATTCATAACTATATCAGTGACCAAACAACGATTGTAAAACTTTTGAGTGTAGACTACAAATTATTCGGGATCAAAACTCTGCTTGAACTTGAAGTGCAACTAAGGACGTCTAGTCGGATGCTCGCTACATCGTCGTCACCTAATGCAGCAGACACCATTCAAACATATGAGAAGATAAACAGAATAAGAGCAGCCATAAAGACCGTTCTTAATGTTGCTGCTAATAAAATAAACGAATCGAACATAAATCCTATCAAAGTCAATGTGTCACAGAATGTTCCACGAAAACAAGCCACACAAGTCTGTGTTATTATGCAGACAGTCATCTTTCATAGCCTTGAGAAATACTTATTTATGACTAATCGTAGTCACTGTACAATTTATCCTCATTGACAAACATGAAAACATGTAATAAAAAAGATACACTTTAAACTTAATTATTTTATTTTATGCTATAACAAGTAAACCTCGTTTTTTCCATAAGTTGTTAGAACACACACAACTTTGTAATTACCTAGGAGGTTTAATTTAACTTTTCGTTTAAATGAATAATGGAACTTGGGCTATAACAACGATGATGAAGAACAGATTCCAGCTTTTGGTAAATTCTTCATCATACGAGAAAGAGAAATTCGTCGTTACCAAAAATCAGACTTGGAACAAATCAAAGTACTACGAAAGTGCTCTCCTGAAAAAGTTCCTTAAATCCCAATGAACCCAAAACGTAACCATGCTCCACGATTCTGTCTCTTTATTGATTGCTCAAATCTTGCGGAAGCTTCCCAGCTATCAGTACTTGATATGTAAAGGTATTGTGAGAACATATTTTGTCCGAGAGTTTGGAAAATCTCTTAAGAGATATTGATATGATCACAAAATCTGGCAAATGCTCACATCTAATCTCACCTACAGACTACAAAGCCTTATGAATGGCATCATGCCATCTCAATATGTAGTTTGGATAAAGAGGTGGACATTCAACAGTAGAACCAGTAAATAGGTAAGTAACAAGGTAAGAGATGCATTGGATCAATCCATTTCTCGAGATACAAGAGGCATTTAATAAAGTTGCCAAAGTTTTTGGAATGCTTGGATGATCAAGGATCGCTATCCAAGGCAAAGGGTCAACTGCCAGACAACCTCTAGTCTATAAGAGAATATGTCGAGATACAAATGAATTACTTTTACTCAAAATTTTGTAATATTAAAGCAGGGGTACCTAAAGATTCTGTCCTGGGACCAACAGTGAGGTAAATGCAGTTTCGGAAATCCCTGAGCACTAAGTTTTCAGATATAATACTACGACATTATGTAATAATAAAGATAAATAAAAGCATCATCAGTAACAACCATTAGAATAACAGTAACATCGGATAAAATTACTAAACGGATGGTAAAGACAGCTCGACTAAACAGATATAAGGACGATTGGCAATTTGGCAAGCTCAGAGAACAAATCATATTTTTAAGAAAATAAGATAACGAAGTAAAGTTTATTTCGATAGGCATGATAACGTGTATGCTACTAATACTATGTCAAAGTATGTATGTTTGGATGTCTGTTACTCAATCACGCAGAAACGGCTGAACGGATTTGTCTGAAATTTGGCACACCGATAGTTTATAACCTGGATTAACACATCTTATCCCGGTAGTGCGTTCCCGTGGGATAATTTCCGACCTCCACGCGAATATATCATCTCCGCGCGATAATAAATAAAATATATCATCTCAAATCTAACCTTAATTATTGAACGAACCAATATCGACCGGTTTAATAGATCCCCGGAGCTTTATAAACATTTTCTTAGAACTAGCAATACTTAAATGGTAGTTATGTAATTTTCATACATTACTCATCAATCTAGTAAAAAGATCTACAGCCACGTTTTAAACTACAAACGTAAAGTAATTTAATGACTTAAAGTTGCTAAAGAATTCTTCAAGTAAAGAAAAACGCCATGAGGAAAACTGTTAATAAACATACAAGAACAACACAGGCTAGAGTTTCCTGCTTTTGCTGCTGAGCGAAAATAAAGATAACATCGATAGCTGTATACCGTCTCTGAGAGACATCGGTATTATTGGCCCCTAGTATTGTGATTGATCTCATTTCCTTTGTGACCGCCGGGGTAATGTATAATGGGTGAAATATTCTGGCGCCAAGCCAATGTACGCTACCACACAAAACATGACGACATTTTGTTCCACTAAAAAATTTAATGATAATATCCGAATTCAAAATTGCTTGGAATGGTGAGCAAGAATTGTTTGTTTACGTAAAGAACATCCTTTATTAATTTAAGCCGGTCGTAAATTTCTGTACGCTCTTTTTGTCTAAATTGAAACGCCCGATTTTCATTTTATTAAGTCTGTGTCGCCTATCATCAACCACTGAAGCCATTTTGTTCAGGATGTCCAAATTGTGAAATATCCACTGATGCTGACAGTCGAAACGTGCAACCAACCATTCTCTTCTCTAATTTTTAATAATAATAAAAACATTACGTTATTTCATAAAAGCACAACAGGCTGCGCTTAATAACAACCGACTTCCAAAAAAACACTAAAAAGTGAAAAATAACTATAATTTCGGAAGTCGGTGACTTTGGATATGTATTTTAATTTTTTGTCACCGCCTTCCGAAATTAAAGTTATTTTTCACTTTTTAGTGCGGGATGTTATGTTATTAACTGGTGTAAACAATTGACAGACATGAGATTTCAGCAATCCCTGTCCATTTGCTATCATTTATTGAGGAGTTCCGTTGCCTATCTCCGAAGTTCTTCATCAGATCTTCACCAAATTGAAATGGAACCACTCCGAGAAAGCACTCTTCCAAAAACTACACAAATTGCTTCAAGTGTGCCTATAAAATTTGAAGAGTTCTCTCTATTTCTCCAGGATCCCATCATCAGATCCTGACTTGATGATCATGGGACCACCTGGGAAGTATACCCTTTCAAACAAAAAATTTTTTATCCAAATCGGTCCAGCCATCTTCGAGTAATCGGGGAACATACATAAAAAAAAAATATAAAAAAGGTTCCGACGAATTGAGAACCTCCTCCTTTTGGAAGTCGGTTAAAAAGAAAGAGAGCACATGCATCAGTTAGTTTTCCAACAACGTTTCACTCGTGACAACAAGGACATTATCAATATAAACAGGGTGAGTGTCGACTCGACTCAATGCCTGTACTCGATAACGAGTTGAGTCACGAAAGGGTTTCCCTGAATGACTCATTGGCTACTTACTCGACACGACCGAATAGCCAAATGCAAAAAGAGCGTTTTAATTTGATAATTGCGTTGTGATATTTAATGTTAGAACACTATTAATTGAGCTAGTTCGGGGTCGGATTTTGAATACTTTTTCACAGCTTGTGTTGATGTTCAAATTAAGCATGCGTTCTTTACACAGAGACAGGTTAACTTCGTTCCCAATTCGATTAGGCAAATGTGGAGTGCTTATTCGAACACAATACGTTTGTTAAAAGCTAATATGCATCACCATAATAATTGAGTGTAATCTAATTGGAGCGGATGAATAAATACTACCAAAGCTATTAAAATACTGCATGGAAATATAATATGTAGAATATGAAGAATTTACCATAAATCGTAAAACACGTTCACTTCCCGAATTACGAGACAACTTACAGAGCCTTGCGCTGCGGCTACGCACGCAAATCAATACAAAGTCTTTGGACGCTACAAAAACGGCATACCTGCAGCTACAAGAACCAAGTTCATTTTTTTTTAATAAATACTAACGCCATTGATAACATCGAGGTTCTGAACTATACTTTCTACCAGAGCTTAGGCTACAAAGTCCACATCGGGAATTGAGAAACTATAAGTTTTATCCGTGAATTCGGCATAGTAACGAATCGAAAGTCCAATAAGGTATTCTACTTGATTTAAATCTGACGTCGTCTAGGAAATTTTACAATCCATAAATCTTGGATAGTCATCATAACTGCAAAGCCAAACGGAATATATCGAAACAGGGCCATATCGATGAGTTGGTAAACGGGTAAGTTACAAATTGAGTTTTTATTTATTCATGTGAGGGGAACGAGGTTGAAATGGGTCGAGGCCGCTTTACAAAGGACACTCTTAGCTCGGTGCTAAAGGGTTTTATCAATGTCGTTCTATTGAGAATAAGTCTTTGAGTCGTAAAGTTGAGTTGCGTGTTGGGTCAATATTGCAGATTATTATTTTGCAGATCTAGTGACTGATCTATACTGTCAATGATTTCGACGGCAATGTCTTGCCGAATCTTTCTTTAATCATGAGGTATTCTCATTGACTTTTATATCCATGAGTAGCGTCAATAATAGGATTAAACATATTTCAATTTCAGTGCTAATATTTAAAAATGCTACTTATTTGTATGAAGAAACAGATCTTGCTTTACAAAAAAAAAAAACAAATGCATTCAAAGTAGCAAGCTTAGTTTGTCCATAATTGAAGCAGAAATATAAAGAATTCTTATAATAAGTGACTCAAGGCGGTGATCTGCAATATCGTGTTATTAATAGATTGCAGGTTTTATCTGCTTCAAGGAGACTTGTGATTTGCAACGTCACAAAACTTATGTCTGGTACTGGTACTAAATATGTTGCAGATGGATTATAAATATCGAATCTGCTGTTTTACAAAACAGCTCCAACTCCGTTATGTAAAACAACTGAGCAATGTTTAACTGCAGGGTAATTACCACAGAACTGAAAAAGCAGTAGAAGTCGCTTAACGCTTCATTAGTTTCGGAACCAGCGTACCCAAACTCATACGAATACAAATTAATTGTATTTTGTAACACTGAAATCTTTGGTCTGATTGGTAGTTTTAATATTGAATGAAAGTAGAAAATATGTCAGTTGTCGCATAATTGAAAATACATCACAGATCAGTGATGATCGAGTTGTTTATTGTGTACTCTGTTTACGTATTTATTACTTTTTCCGTTTAAAGTGCACACGGAATAGTTTCCTGAGCAAGTTCCGCTACCCGCCGCCAGATGTCACTATCAAAAATACATTAAATTTAAAGCTGTTAACGCTTAAGATTTATATTTGCGTAACGAGGTCATTACTATTCGTCCTCCTCTAGGGATGTACCACTGTCGTTGACTTATTTATCAACATTCCGTTTTATTTTCAAACAAAATACAGTAAACAGCTATAGTCGATTAATATTATTATGTTTGAAATCAAGTGTTTGTATAAACGACATGGTCGGATTGTGCCCTCAGAATCAATTCAGAATAAATGATTGTACAGTAATTATGAATATATGAAAATTACTTCTTAAATATACTAAAATATATTGCAACAACTACATTTCTCGAGATCAAGCGACAAAAAATTCCTAATAAATATTTGTGTTAATTGATTTTGTGTTGTTATTAATTTCTCAACCATCCCATTTATTTTGACGTTTGAACTGTGCGTGCGCCGGGAGCTCACGTTGCTCTGTCTGTTAGAGGTGAGACGCACTAGGTAAAATGCATACTGTGTCTTAGAAGTATGCGTCCGCCTAAATACTTATTCCTAAAACTACGTTCACGAGTATTTAAGCCATTTTTTTCCTTAGCTACCGAGTCTTCATAACATCGAGATCGCGTAATCGGAGTAGAGTATTTTTCGGTTTATGGATTATTAACGTATATACTACGCGTTGGTGTTCGTATCTTTTCTACATTTTAAAATATGCACTTAAAATTAAATCTTATTGAAAACTTGTCTTCATACTTTACCAACAGGCTTAGGACTACCAGCGTATTTTATAAACATGATATTAATAGAAACAGAGATTTTATTTTCTGTTGGTACCTATGGATATTAGATTTAGAAACGCAAAACAAATAAATCGACTCGCAAACTTCGAGTGCCGACCCGAACGTCGCCCACTGTCACCGGAACTGACCGAGGTTGTGGGTCGCAAAACTCGCAACTAGACGCGGGTATGGTCCACTACGTGTCAAACGCCATACGCTTATCTAAATACTCGAGTTGCGTTTATGTGGGGTCGCTCGGAATAAGTCTTTACGTGTCCAGCCTACCAGCCTAGCAACCTATTCCAGTATATACGTCTCACCTCTACTGTCTGTCACCTGTCACTCAATGCCCTGTGCTCTGTGCAGTCTTGCGTTGATCTTATCACGTATTACTGTGTTCAAGCTCATCTGATGGATATTTTAATTTGACCCCACGCTATCGATTACCGGACTTTCGTTTACGCTTCTTCTGATAATATTCTGCTGTGCATATTGGACTTGTTTGTTCACGATTTGGAATCTGTTTTCACGCTCAGGATGTCAAGGTGCCTGAATTGTAGTGTGGCCACTAATCAAATGCGAAGGCATATCGTAATAACTTTAACACCGCAGATACAAACAATATTGACTGAATAGTTATCTGTATAGGAGGTATGTCCCCACTTGGTAATGCTGCAAAACCTGCTTGTAAAAGCTGCCTTATAAACAGTTTAGTTCTATAATCCGCAAGGCATTACTTTACTGCGCACAATATCTCATGTTTTGCGTCTTCCTTTAGATGAATTGATTTGTAATGCATGTTACGTCAACCAACGCAGTGAAGAAGGTAGACATTGCAGAGTACTGGACTACCCAATGGTGTGTATTGGTTGTGGACGCTCTATTATGGAGAGGGGTTACTCAGTCCGACATCACACGCTTGAAGAAAACAGTCCATTAATCGATTTTTTCATCTCATGGAATCCCCACAATCCGGTTAGTGTGTGCAAATGAACTTATACTTTTTGTCTATTATCTTGCCCTGGCTACTGTAAATTGTTATCGTGTTGTTCCCATGATGAAGCAAATTCCGTATAATTAATGAGTTAAAATGCAGTCTCACTTAGCATATAATCCACCAACTATTTGCCTGTATGCATAGTGAGGCCATTCTAATGAAAATAGTATTGGTCGCTAACTCAGACAAACAGTCAGCCGCAAACTATAAACTGAGTAAGACTGCGCCCTAATAACTACCGGTTATTAATAATATTAACCACATTTGACTACACTGACCGTTACATTTGTACCATTTGCTTTAAAAGTTAAAGGTTTCATTGTTTCATTGTTACAGGATTGGAGGACAAATCTGCAAGCATATCATCCCTGTTTGATGCGAGCTAAACGCAACTTAGTACTGAATACACACAGACAGGTGGAAGAACTAGAGGAAAATAAACCTGAATTGCCCAAACCACCTCCACATCCACCAGTTCCTAATCCTACTGTCGCACACGAACCACCACCACCACCTCCACCAGCTGATAATCCTGCTGAAGCACGAAGGATGGACCAAATGAATTATCTGCCTAGTTACAAACGTGCTCCAAATCCTTCTAGCCATTGTATTTTTAGGGAGTGTAATAATCAATCAGGCCATTTAATTCCTACCTTTGTTAAGATAATGTTGTTTAAATAACGCTATTACTATGTTCCCATCAGTTGCCGAATATGACAGATACATTCATTTATTTGCTAATGAGTGGCATTTATTACCTAACGACACAAATATCTCATTTTATTTTACTGTTCAACGTTCAGAAGATTTAATAGGACTTCTAAAAACAGATCCAGTGACTTTTGACTTTAATAATGTGGATCAAATGCCACATCACATTTGTCACTATTTGACGGGACTTACAGTGATAGAGTAAATATTGAATGTGTCTTGTCTGAGTAATTGCAAATGAATTAGGTCCATAAATAAAAATTCAAGAGCTATTTTAGTGTTTTATTGCCTATCCAATAGTATACATTTTTGCCAAATCACTATAAGGAATTCATATTTACAGTATCTCTCACTTCTTCTCTTATAATAAAACTTAAACGATGTTAAAGACATCCTGTAAGCTTTAATGTGATGTACTAAATTTTAATGTATATGCATATTTTTGGTAAGGGCAAAGCTCTTCACAAATTTCGGCCATGTCTTTCTCATTCTAATACTCCGTTTTATTCTAGTTCCGATTTGTAGAAAGTACAATTAAGAATTATTATGTTAAACTACTGATCCAATTTTGAAAATAATTCTATTGATAGAAAGAGGCTCCTGTGGTGTTTCTTCCTATCTTATGCGATAGATATTAAATTACGCGATTAGTTACTACGGCTACACTAAAACCGCACACAGGGTTAAATTTTTCCCGATGTTGCATAGAACACAGAGAACGTTGTAAGTTTAAAATATCGATAACTCATAATAGTCATTATCGATAACGGTAATCTCTAATTGAGCCGCCGACTGTGACATGTGCGTAGTTGGAATCTTCGCGAACAATACGTTTGAGTTTAAAAAAAGTTGACTTTAAATTAAATAGCATAAAGTGAACTTTTACTTGTCTTGTTCAATAAAATATTGTTTTGCATACGTTAATCGAAATAAAATCAATTAAGACCTATCGATGGTATGATATACGTCAATTTCATACACTTTTGGTTCTGCTATCATGTTTAAATTGTAAAACAGTACAATATTTGTATTTTTTTTCCAAGTTCTTTTATCCGTGGCGGTTGTAACAAGACAAAATGATGTGCGTGGTGTGTGCGCGGAAGCAGACTTATGCAAAACTCCGCAAAGCTCGGGGTACACGGGCCCCGCCTACATGCGACTTCTACTGTTTTTTCAGTTCTGTGGTAATTACGTAACACACTAACAGTAGTAATGGCATAGCATTTTAACAGTTCAACAACATTCATTGCATTATTTACTTACTTACGTTGTTGAGCAGACAATTTTTTCGAACATATGAAGCAATGGATTAGGAATTCAAAATGATCCAGATCGTGATTAAGTGCAATAAGTACGCAATTAGGGTTCTAGATTGCCATTGCGCTATGTTTAACAAAACTACTACCAACGTTTAGACGTAACGTAGAATGGCTTATCTGCAGTCACAATAAGCGTTTGGTGTGGCATGTAATGCCAAATTGGTCGCAGTAACTAAGCTAAGCATCCAGACAAATTGTTTTAGGTTAGGGTAAAACTGTGACCAACCGCGCCCGAGGCGAGCCAACCAAGCTACTTCCAAATTGGTCGCAGTTACTTGACTCTTTAGTATTTTTAGGACTGACTTTGTCCCTAAAATCACTGTTTTCACTTAAGTTAGGGTAATTTTTACTCATATTACTCATTTTATTTATTTCTGTTTCCGACGCTTTTTCTTATTATAGAGCCATGAGCGATTCTATTTAGAACAAAAATCTAAAATTTGGCATTTCAATTTCACGCTGTTTTGCATAACCTCTAATCGTTAACCAGCTACATTGATAAATTCACAACGTTTATGCAGTTTTGCGTGTTGCACTGATGATTAAAAACCGCTAACCGAGCTATTTTGTAAAACAGCGGATTCCACAATCCATCTGCGACATACAAATGTAAGGTGTGTTTGTGTTTCTAGGTTTCGTTTTCCGTGTGTGAACACGTAAATCTTTACACTGTAGCGTGATGTTCTAGGATACTTTTACTGATCCTATAAAAGTCATGGCTAATTTCAAAATTAATAAAATTAGCTTCAAATAACACATAATCAGATTGCTCTGCTTGTTAACTGCAATAGCATTTAATTTAATTAGAGCATTGGTTTGATAAGGGCGAATGTATCATATTATGCGCCTATTACGTAATGGTATTAGACAACAGGTGAATGGCCGGACCTATGCGACAACGACAAGTACTCGCTCCACGACTAAGCGATCAACCAACCCCCACTTTATAGATTTACCAACATTTCTAGCTTGAGGAATAATGGACTATAATATTACTCAAAAATCTTATCAATCCTATTCAGCAATATACTTTAAAGTGTGTGCCCTTACTTACAAATTACAATATACTGATTAAGAAACTAGTTAAGAACTTACTAATTGTGAATGTTTCGTGAGTAACCAAACTTCCGAACTAAATCTAGCAGGGCTGAAGCGCTCTAAGAACACGATTCCTGTCGGCTTCTTTTCGGAATATAATACTGTCAGTAGAGTTTAAGCTCATAATAGAAAAGTAGATCGAAATAGGAATTTAATGAAACTGTTTATCGAAACTATTATTTTGTTAGGTAAACAAGAAATAGCTTTTCGCAGCCACGATGAAAGCCCGAATTCTGATAACCGCGGTACCTATATCGACACCTTGTTTTATCTGAGCAAGTTCGATTCATTAATGGACTCCCATTTAGAAGTTTGTAATTCAGTTCATCACCCCGCGTTTTCTGGCCTCTCTAGTAATATTCAAAATGATTTCATACATAGTATTGCACCCGTTTTATGAGACCACATTAGATTCGAGATAGATAAAGCTCAATTTCTGTAATGATTGACGAAACTCCCGATGTCAGTCATAGGGAGCATAAGCTCATATATTATATTTAGTATTTAGCCGATCCCTTGAAAGTATCCAAGAACAGTTTTTTTTTTTTTGCTCCGGCTTACCTCTCCCATAAAATTACCCTTCGCCACTGAAATCTAGGACAACACCGAATTCATCGATAAAAGATTACAAGACTTGATGACTTCGTCATTTTAAATACAAAGGGACTTAATGAAAAAATCGCCCAATTATCGAAGTTATTTTAAAATTTCCACAAAGATTCTATTTTGAAATAATTACCTTCCAAGTACAAAGTATTGACCTCTCAAGCCAGTACAGTACACATAGGTATCTAGATAAATAATTACACATTAAAATAAAACGATATCACAGGTGAATAAAATGTTGTCCAGTCAAGTTCAGGTTTGCAGGTAACACCTGCCACATGCCAAGCGAAGCCAAGCGCCGCATCGAAAAGCAAATAAATTCACTTGGATACTGCAGGACGTGTAACATCGCCTAGTTTTTGCAAGGCATATTTCAAAGAGTTTTTCTTAGATTCGCATGGCAACCTTGACTCGATCCCCTCGGCTACGCTTCTGTGGGAACGATTGAGAACACATTTCATTTACTTCGTCCGTCTGGAGCCCATGTGAGCTGACGCATCCGGCAGACTTCACGCAAGGGTCGTCCGCCATTCGTCGACGTTCGTATTTATTTATCTAACTTTGTTAGGTATATAATACCATGGGATTATAAGGTTGAATTATGCTTGCATGGAAAATGATACCAGTACCTATTGCTTTTGTTTTTTCTTTATATTTTTCAACTTCGTAAGTAACTGGACCGACTAAATAAACATTGCAAATTAAAGGTACTTAATGATGTTATCTGTGTTATTTAGCCCGTTTGTTTTTGTTTTTTCCCTCTTCTTTAGTCAGAAACTCAGATCCTTATGACTACTTAGTCATTTTTTTTTAAAGAACGTAGGCACCGTGAGCATTACTTCCGCGATTTATTTTTTGCAAACACTCGTTGCGCGAGCTTTTGTTACGCGACGAGCATTCATCACGAAAAACAGTTTGGTGATTACATAAACCCAAAGATAATTTTAATAGCTATTGTACGTTGTACGTACGAATGTTCGTTTCCCTAATGAATGTTCGTTACACACAATATATACAAAACCTTGTGCCACGAATGCTTTCCAAATAAATCATTATTTTACATCAGATATTTTACAGCTTATAATAGCCTGATACTATTGTCATCGTAACCTCATGACTAAACAATGTTCAATTAAGACCCAATTGAGGTTAGCGGTTTTCCTCGTTTATATAGATCGTCAATAAAATTATAATTGACAAGTACCTTTAAGTAATTATAAATCAGCTTGCTATTGAATTAATCCAGATAGTAATACCGAATGATCATACATACACATTTAAGTCCATCAACAAGTAACTAGGTATGGACCTAAAAACAATCTGTAAGTTGTTAGTTACACCAAGTTTGAATAATTACATGTCACGACGTTCAAACAGTCCAGATTTAACTTTAGCAATTAAGAATAGTGAGACTAATGGCCGTATCATGGATGTTAAATTCGTTTATTTGTTGTTGAGACGCTCTCCACCCAGAGTCGGCGGCGTGCCTCATTTAATGGAGCAATAAAAAATGTTCGACTGTGCTTACGTAATCCATATTATTTCCGCGTCGAAGCCAAAGCGGAGGTCAACGCGCGTATGATTTCGCCTCCCAGTCTCATTGTCACTGTTCCATAAATCTTAAACCAGATTACTAGATATTCTTTATAAGGTGCCAGTAATGGTCATGAATTCAAAGACACGCTGGCTGATACGCTTCTGCATGCTATTTTGATTGCTTAATTGAATGAACACTCAAACACAGATATGTTGTGACCTTGCTCAGACTACTAAACTTGTTTCTTGCTTTTAATTGTCAAGCAAAAAATATGACTACCTATACTCATAATTTTATTACTGTTGAAGTGTTTTAGATCGTGCGTGTTGACTTGTCGAGGTATCATTCTTCAGAAGGGTATGTGTGTAGTACAGATACATACTATAGGTCGCGTTATGTAAAAAGAACGCTGGCGATGAAGCTGCGCACTTGACGATTTATCGGTCTATTTGGCGGGATTAGGTGGGTTTTTCAATAAACGAAGGGGCGAGCGAAAGGCTTGTTCAAAAATAAGATAATTGGCCAAGTACTTTCGTACGCGAGTGTACCCATGCGCAAACACACCCCTTCCACTTTCTTCCAGCGTTCTTTTTACATGACGCGTACCTACTGTACTTACTGGGTTATGTGACATCAATACAAATTAATTTCAGTTAAACCTTAGCAAGAGTGATCTATTTGCTTTTTACGGGTTTCACTGCTCTAAGGTCTACCTGAAATTAGATCTCTCGAGCAGGGCCCGAATACCGGTATATTTTTCGAAACGGTTTCGTCTTAAATACCTAAGAAACGATTTGTTTCGGTTACGTTCGAACAGAACGATAAATAAAACGTTATTGAAGAAGGAACAAATTTATTTCGTTTTCGATTAATAAAACGTTTTTAACCGATTTTAACCATTTTTGTAAATTTTTTGGGTTGTTCGATCTTCCATACGCAACTACGAATGTTACAAATTTCATTTAGTAAGTATTTCACGGCCGTGCGGCTTAGAGTTGTCATTCTTTTCGTTATAGCTTAAAGTACTAGTATCTCTGACTATTAAATGTTTAACCGTGTGGTGCGGGGCTTAAAAAAGTAGCACCATCACATTCCCGTGGGTGTCGTAGGAGGTGATTCTTACTCTGATTCTTACCCGAGAATGGGTAGCAGCGTTCTTTATGCATTTTACCAGCATACTGCGATCGCCAACTCGCATGCTGCGATCGCCAACTCGCCTGCCAAGCGTGGCGAATTTGGCAAAACCCCCCCCCACCCCTCCAAAATGACAAGCACTATAGCAAAATGGCTCCTAGTACCCAGCGGCCCGCCTACCCTCCGCTATGGTAGCAGTCAAGACTACGGTGAGGAAACCGGTGCTAAGAATCTTCGGAAGAGATCTGGCTACCAAAGCAACCGAAAACTGCACCGGTCCGGAGTGTACGTGTGTTAAATTTTGCCAACATTTAACACACTTACACTTCGGATCGACGCGCGACGAGAAGATCACCGAACTCGGGGAAAAATTGAGCTAGTTACGATGGGTTATAGTCGGGATATGTGAAGTCCAAAGAACCTGGAGAAGGAGGACTCGATAATCCTCAAATCCGGTAACTTCTTAAATTTCCGGGAGGGCCATCAGCAGTCCCAAGGCGGTGTCGAATTTATTGTCCATTAGTCCCTTGTGAGCAACGTGGTGAAGATCGAGAGTGTGTCGACCAGGGTGACGTATCTTATACTCAGAATATCCGGAAGATATTCATTGAAGGTCATACAGGTCTACGAGGTCGGGGAACCTCATCACACCCCAACCATGAGGTGGAGACAATGTATGAGTGTATATCAAAAATCATGGTCTAAAACTCATTTCACCGTTGTCTTAGGCGACTTCAACGCGAAACTGGGCAACGAGACGATGATGAGCTGAGAATGGGGTAATTTGGAGTTGGACGTCGGAACCACCAGGAACCACCAGGGTCACTTACTGGCCAGTTTTATGGAAAAGGAAGGCCTCTTTATGAAGATCTACTTCTTCAGAAAGTATGAACACAGAAAGTGGACCTGGTAGAGCCTTGATGGTGCAAATCAAAACGAGTGACTTTATTATTATCTACATACATTTGGAAATATTCAATGATATCTCTGTGATCAACGCGGTGAAAACCGGAAGCGATCACCGTATGGTAAGAGGTACATTGAATATCAATATCAAGCTGGAAAGATCTCGGCGAATAATCGAGGACGTACATCATATCTTGATGGAGTGTGAGCGGGGCGAACGCTTCAGGAGAAGTTTGTTTGATTCCATAAATATGTCTGGAATTGGTACTGTAAATAGTGTTATAGCCAAGCCTATGTCTGACGAGGCTAGAACTATGTACAAAATATATTACGATCATATAAACTAAAGTAAAATTCAAAATTTGGATATGATGGAGCGACATAGTCAGTATTTTGACAAAGCTCCTTAATGAAGGATTTAAAAAAAATGATCTCGTCTGATGAAGTCTACGCTCCGTCCAGCACCGATCCAAATTCGAAACCCCGAGAGCTTTTAGCTTGAACTTCAGAATCGTTTCGAGTGCCTAGGGAGACCAGTGAATGATTTTCACGATTGGTTCGTCGAAACTGCCCATAAGGTCGAGTCTAAGGTCTTCAAGAGTCGTCGTACAAGTGGTAAAAAGAAACTCTTTGCTCCTACTCGCCACCTCTTGGAGGACAGGCGCAAAATAATCCTGCAGTCTTCACACGATACGCTACAGTACCGACACCACAATAGACGGATCTCTAAGTCTTTCAAAAGCGACGTTCGCCGCTTTAATACAGACCGCATTAAGGACGTGATAAAGCGGAACAAGGGCTCCAAGGGCTTTGCAAGAAATCTATTTATTGGACAAAGCCAGCTTGTGAAACTAAAGACATGATGGCAGGATCGTATCCGCGTTATACACGTCAATAACCAACCCCGTTACGAATCTGGCAAAAGACCTAACCAGCCAGACCTAGCCAGATTATCCTGACACTATACCGAAGACATCCCGGACGTCAGCTTTTATGAGATTAGGATGGCTCTGAAGCAGCTTAAAAACAAGGCGCGCGGTTAATGACGGAATTACGATCGAACTCCTGAGTGCGCGCGGATAACCCGTTTTTAGGCCCTCTAGGAGCTGTTTTATTCTGTCATACTTGAGAGCCAAACGCCACAGGGGTGACATTACCTTTCTTAAAAATTATAGACGCATCTCAGTTCTGAGCCACGTCTACCAGCTGTTTTCAAGAGTCATCACGAACCGTCTCGAGCGCAGGTTTGATGACTTCCGACTTCCCGACCAAGCCGGATTCCAAAAAGGCTTTAGCACCGTAGACCACATACATACGCTGCGGCAGGTTACTTAGAAGACCGAAGAGTACAACCTGCCTCGCTTAGAGTTTGTGGTCTACAAATAAGCCTTCGATTCGATCGAGACATGGGCAGTCTTTTTAATGGTGCCAGATTGACTATCGGTACATCGAGGTGCTGAAGTGTCTGTACGAATACGCCACGTTTCAGTCCGACTCCAGGACCAGACCACGAAACCTAACCTTCTGCAGCGAGGTGTGAGACAGGGATAAGTTATTTCTCCAAAACTGTTCACCGCTGCACTGGAGAATGTCTTCAAAGTTCTGGACTCGAAAAGAGCTGGCATCAACATTAATGGCGAGTACATCACTCAACGTCGGTTTTCTGATGATATGGTTGTCATGGCAGTGCCTATGGAGGACCTCAGTACAATGCTCGATGACCTTAGTAGAGTTTCCGAAAGAGTGGGTCTTAAAATGAACACGGACAAGACAAAGGTCATATCAAAGCCCATGTAACACCCACTTTTATGTCGATCGGAGACGGTACACTTGAAGTTGTGGTCAAGTACGTTTTTTACCTAGGACAAACTGTCCAGTAAGGTAGGTGTCGGGGTACGTAGCAAGGTGTCGGTGTTTTGAGGAGAAACAAATGTTTATGTTGATCACTATTTATTGATTCACTCTCAAACTGTTCTTAATGTTAAAATGTTGATGAATACACCTGGCTAACGCGATAGACAAAAGTGCACTGAATCTCATATAAAATAACAAGAAATAAGTAATAAAATTAGGTCAACGCGTCACGCCGATATTGCAAACTAAGGTGTTCGGTGAAAACACCGAACAGTAGGTCTAACTTCGAGAAAGAGGACAATGGTCGAATTCGACTCAGCTGGGCAGCGTTCGGGAGGCGACGCAATACCTTCTCGTTCCAAATATCGCAGCGTCTCAAGACGAAAGTCTTTGACCAGTGCGTGATGCCAGTGATGACCTATGGCACTGAAACGTGGTCGCTCACAACGGGCCTTATTAGAAGGCTAAGATCTACCAAAGGTGAATGGAGAAGGCTATACTTGGAGTTTCTCGACGTAAGCGAATCAGGAATTAAGAGATCCGCAGAACAACCAAGGCATCCGACATATCCCTATGAATTGCCAAACATTGGCAGTGGGTAGAGCATAGTGCTCACAGAACAGATTGCTGATGGGGCCGAAAGGTTCTGGAGTGGCGACAGCGTACCGGAAGACGTAAAGTTGGAAGGCCTCCCACAAGGTGGACCGATGACCTTGTGAAGGCCGCAGGAATCCGCTACATGTGGGAAACAGAACCGGCCGAAGTAGTTGAGCTTGGGGAGTCCTATGTCCAGCTGCGCGTGCGTGGACGTCTTTCGGCTGAAATTATGATTTAATATAATGTAATGAAACGAAAACATACGAGTTAATGCTTGTCGCCGCGCCCTGTGCGCGGCTGCGCCCTGCTGAATAAACCGGTTTTTCAAATCGTTCTCACTTCGTTTTCGTTCCGAACAAATATGTACAACATTTGGTTCGAAAACTGTTCGAAACGCTTTAAAAACGTTATTTTTAATAACGTTTTGAGGCCCTGCTCTCGAGGGCAATCCATAATCATTTAAGCCAAAATGGAAGATTTGCTATTAACCGATTAGAATGAAAAATATTTCACAAGCCAATCTTTTCCAGTGTTATAATTATAAATAATGAGTCAAAAATGTTAACATTAGATAAAGGTATATCGATGCAAGCATGCAGTGCCATTGTAATTGATGACTAAAAGAAAGTTGGAACGAATTATAAATCGGATCAGAGCGCCCGCGCCTGGTGACGCCCATCAAATCCGTCGAAACAATTGAGAGGAGCCGTATGAGTTGAAGACGGACAATCCGAACATTGTGCAATACCTCACAAAGAAGGCCAGAGAAATCCATGCGTATACAATGCAACTTTCGAAAAAAAAAACCAGACGGTGTTCTTTACCTCGCTTGTGATGGTGGCTATAAATCAGTTGAGCAATAGCTAGTCCCCAACGTCAATAAGCACACTGACAATTGACACAAAGAAAAGTGGAAGAATAAGATTTTTATTGTTTCTTGTAACATAATTTACGACGGTCGAACATCTGTTTGAGCCGTTGCCTTGGTTGAGGCAACAATCGTTTCCGATTTTGACGTAACAAGCCATGATTTCTGATTAGACTGCTGTGATTTCACAATTTTGATATAATTCACTTAGAATGATTTCATAATGACGATACCGCACTTAGTTGATTATTTAAATCTCAAATAAACAAAAGTATGTCATGTCAACTTGCTCGAAATCACTAGAAAGAAAAATAAGTGAATTTACAAGGAAGCTTGAACGCAAAGCCATTAAATACAACTTTATGGTACCGTGTGCACGCGAACGAAGTGTTTGTTACAGTATTGTTCAGTTCTGGGCCATTGTACCTTACAGCAATGACAGATAAGGGCAGGTTATGCGCATAGACGATACAAGATACAATGGAATCTGTTGAGCTCCGAGCTCAAACCTCTCCGTGAGTTAGCCCAGTTAGTGATACGGCACGTAGCAGCGTAGGCATCAATAATAAATATGACGTGTCACAAACCGCAGAATATTAAAATACCAGACGTGAACCCAGTTTTCTATATTCAGTTCAAATAACATTCATACCATTTAAATGTTACTATACACTATGTTTCGGGATGAACCGTGGAAGGGAGACGGTAAATGCCATGGATGCAATTTTACGCCAGTGTCATTTGCACACGGAACATCAATCATTACTAATGAATCAATCAAGATTTCATTACTTAGATTATTGTATTGCAATGTTTCCGTTTCAGATTAAAACAATGTTTCTATGTCATCGTGTATGATAATCACATCACAACAGTTACATAATGATAATCTTTTAGAAAACTTTTTAGCTTTGCGCTTGCTAGTTTATTTTTTTATGGCTTTTAAACATATTCTTGGCTTTTACTTTAAAAAAATTAATACTGCGTAAGGCGGTCTTTATGGGATTCATAAAATCATAATATAATCGAGAACGGGCTATGTGACACATGCACAGGTAACGTAGGTCCTAACCTGAAAGGTTCATAGTTTCATACCAGTACACATAAAAGTTAAAAAAAATATTCCCAATGTTTTAAGAAAACATCAACATAATAATGTATTGCAACCAGATGCTCACACTCACACATTTGTTATGATCACGGCCTATTTTCTGACAATAGACTAATCATGTTTACTAAGACAGTTAGAATTATGCAGCTGCCCAGGATTTAATATATGATATTAGGATGACTCAAGGGTACTGCGAAAATTGGGAAATGATTTGATCTAATGATTCAGCACTAGTTCAAACTGAAATAATGGGCAAATTCTCAATTCCAAGTTCATTGCTAAACTCGTTGTTCAAAGAGTTAAGGGCTTTATGAAAGTTTCTGAGATCGTCGACGACAGACTGTCATGTCTTCGAAAGAATAGCAATGTCGTGTGAGATGACAAACTTCGCAATTCGAACGATAATAAAAGTTTTTATGCTGTCAAGGATCATTCTTTTTAACGTTCAAGTTAATGCAAATGTTTAGCAGATGCAATTATACGATCTGCAAATAAAAGGGACTGCGGCAGTTCGGTCCAAATGCTCAGTTTTATTGGTGTAAAGTAAAGTAACTTTCTTCACTTACATCGAGAACGTCCGCACAGCTGCCGGACTGGTTTGTCCACTTGTGCCGGATTGATTTAACGTTAACACACGATCCGCGGTGCTCGCGCCGCTGTATTCCACCAATACTTCATTACCGCTCAACCATCTCGAACATTGATCGTTAAATAATATTATTTGTGAGGGTTAACAATGCTCAACCGCAGACTGCGACGGACTCAGTAGAATTGCGTTTAATAATAGTTAATTATTTTAATGTCAGTTATTCTCGGTTTGTCTTATTAACTTAATTTTTTATTGCAATAAGATATTTTTATACAAGATTTTGCAAAGTATTTCATGGAGGATGAATCTTTTTGATAAAGGTTTGGCAGATTACAGACTACGAAAGATCAAACTATCTAAACCGTTGTTCTTTTTTTTACCTATCGATCTATATTATTTATTTGGGCCCAGTAGATGGCAACGTTTAAAAAGTTGTCAACAGCGTTGATCGTCAAGGGTGCAGTTGAACGGACATTTAGGACACTCCAGCAAATGGTTCATAGTCTGATCAGGAGCACCGCACTCGCACTGGGTGTCAGATAAATCGATAGTAGATTGTTTGCAGTGGCTACCTTAGGTACGCAATCGATTAAGTGCTTTCGAAATAGGCCACTGCATTTAACGACTGGAAGGAGAGTGTTCTTGGGTCAGGTCAGCCGATTTTTTATGCAATCGTGAGGTGGTGGATATCTCTTCCCACCATTTTTTTTCAGTCTTTAGGTGGCCTGGTAAATGCTCATAAACAGCGGAAACGTGTCTATTGCTGCAGTTGCCTCTGATGTTGGCAACATGCCGCTCGCCATGCAAGCCACGGGGTATTTGTGTGGATTCTTCAAGTATCAAAATTGCAATTTCATATCATTCTGAAAACCACTGCTGTGGTTTTGTCTCGCATAGGTATTGTTACAGCATTATGCTGAGCTGTGGCGTTTTGCTTCGATGTGCCGCGTAATAGTTTTCGTATTTTCTTGGCGTCATTTTTACCGCATGTAAATGTATTTTTTTCCTTTTTCTTTAGTATCGAAATAAGCATGAGTTAGGATAGGTATAATTGGACTTTATTTCGCCTTATCGACGATTTCGGTAGTCAAGTTGACTACACTACAATAATAGAAAATTTAACTTGGATACAAGATCTCGGCCAAATCGACGTAGCAGATGAAAGATCGAATTGCGTATTATTGTATCTGGTAAAGGCTGAGAATTCTCAATCGCAGGAGCGACTGTTTGGCCAGCGGTTTTGGCTACTAACTGGGCGTTGAATTTTTTGATTTTGTAAGTCATAAAGCTAAGAAGCAAGCAAAAATACTTCGCGTATGTTCGGAGTGCCCTACGAACCTTGTCGGCTGGGTATGATTTCACCATGGCATACGGTTCTTCGTATTTTGCGCGAAAGAAGAGAAATTACGAAATATACTTTCAAAGAACTGGGTTGTTTAAAAGCCTGGAGAATTTTCAAGTATTAGTTGATGTTGTAGTAGCTGTTCATGTCTACAAAGAAACAAAAAGTCGAAAGAGCAGGAAAGTCCTTGAGTAAAGCCCCTTGCAGATACTCTCGTGAAAAGATCTGACGCCCGGACAGTCGGGTGTCATGGCCCCACTAACGTCGCTGGACAAAAGCCTCAAGCTAGCCTTTGTCCAGCGACTATAATTATTAGCGTAAATGCGCAATATGGGCTTTGAATAACCTGTTTATACTATAATAAAGTACTTTTAAAGTTAATCCAATTCAAGTGAGTGAATGGGTATGAGGAAGAAGGCTAACTTCTTAAAAAGACCCTAAAGTTTTGCCTTTTAAGGATTACAGTTTTAAAAGGGTTGTTGTTGTTGTCTGAGGAATTGTAGTCATGCAAATTTTAAATTCTGTTTAACAGCTCTCTGTCATGTGAAATGTGAATTTTTCATTGTACCTATTAGGTAAAATAAGTTCTACCTTTTGGGCTGTCTGTTACTAGGGTGTTTAATGGAGCAGTAGGAAATTGTTCTTGTTATTAGTAGTTAAATTTAACTCATAATAGCCGCAAAGAGAGATTTACAGATCACAATATTAAAATAAGTACTCACTTGATTATTTTAATGCTGACTGTACATTTAATTATTTTGTACTTAATCATCTTTAGCATTTCATAATTTGATAATCAAATTAATGATTATTTTTTAATAGCTTTGAGTAGTGTTCAGTGTGATCCAGGTGAAACTTTAAACCTACTTTGAATTTAAATTATAGTTGTTAGTATGGGTTATCTATTAATTTTATACTGTACTATATGACCTTATTGTGTGTTTGCCATTGTTTAGAATCATAAATTACCTATAATATTATTTTTATGGTGCTTCACCATTGTTATTACATAAATATACATATTTAATATGACTTTTAAATAGAGCATATTTTTACTTTTATCGAAGTAACATGAGTAATGAGGTGCAATCACCTGTAACAATCTAAATTCAATCAGCAAAGCTACTCCCACATAACAAAAAAATCAGCCTTACACTGTCTTAAATACTAATTTAAATCAACCAACTGGATTATTACTTACCTAACATAGATAACTGATGTGCCATTAAATATTCTCTTCCAACCTAGGGGCACTGTTACAGTTTGTTGAGGATCACTCTGCAACACTGTCCTCGAGCTTAGCTCTGAATTGTCAGGGGGGTGGGACAGAGCAGGCGCCGGCAGCACGGCCAAGACCATACCATCTGCAGTCCTCACCAGCTGCGGTGCACTGCCACTATCACCTTCACTTACTATTCCTCTACTCACTCCTACTTGTTGATTTAATATACTTATACTCTGATTCACTATCGACTGATGAGATACACTCTGTTCTAAGAATTGATAGTTCACAAAACTTTTGCACACAGATAACTCTCTTTCACTACAATTTGATCCCTCACCGCCACTATGAACTGTTACATTCTCACTATATTGGTTCTGGCCATGACGCAATGCAGCCGGGTGCATAGAATTCATAGTATTATCTGGACCAATAGGGCCAGAACATCTTGCCTGATATGTTGCCAGATCTACTGTTTCTACAGGTACTCTTGTATGGAAAGTTTCAACACTATTAAATTCTGTACCTGCTTGATCAGAACAATCTTGTTTCACACTTATATTACCCGATCGGTCAGTCCTGTTATCTTCATTCTTTGAACATGTTTCTTTCATATACTGTTGTGAAACTGGATAGAATTCTGTTCTTTGTGTAACATTATCAGGCATACCATAAACATTTACTTTGCCATCATTTTCATTCAACTGTTTATAGTAAATATTAGCAGGCAAGTTTCTCTGGTCGTTTCTGTCAAATTGTGGTCTATAGACTGTATTCCTAGGCAAGTTCACTTGGTGATGTATGTTCTCAGGGATATAGAGGGTATCGTGCTGTAACTGCGCGGCGGCGGGTGCCGAGGGCGCGGGGCCGGCAGCTGACGGCGGGTCGGGGCCCGCGGCGCCGGGCTCTAGCTGGCGCTGGTCCGCCACGTACACCAGCACGCGCGGAGTGCCCGGCACGCCCGCTCGCGACGCGCCCACACTCGCGGGCTTGCCTGACATTGCGCACAAACATCACACGCCGCGTAACTTGGCTGCTCACTAGCTGAGCGCGCCGTGACGCGATCTACTGATGTGACTCCACCTGGCATTGCTTGCGACCAGCCTCGTATCATCGCTCGGTGGCCTCCTTATCACCTGGAGCTCCTTGACCATCATCGACTGTTGCTTTATTATGTGCCAGAGTCATCAATCGTATTTTAATTGTTTTACGATAGGCTAACAACCGACTAATAATTTTATGGCGGAGCCCCTTTGGGCCCCATTGTAAAAGTTACAGCTCCTTGCAATAAAACAGGTAGTTTTATGTTGACTACTGTTTTTGACTTTTATTCATTGGTTTAGTACACATATTGACACACTTCGAGGATGCAAAAAGGTCACAGAATGTTATGTCTTCGTTTCATCTTCTTGTACACAATCTTTCGCAATTCTCACAATCACCAAATTCTCTGATTATTCCATTATTTAAGTTTGTTTGCACACTGGTGATAAATCCCAAGCTAGTATCTCACAATCAAAATCCGATGCTTACAAAGTGAAACACTGCAAATAACGAATGAAAGAAAAGGACTTGCACACAAACGATACGACATGATAGGTATACTTAAAAAATCACAACTCACTTCTTTCTTTCTTTTCTCGTATTACGTTACTATTGGAGGAAAAAGGACGCATTACAAAACAACAGTGACATCTATTAAAAAGTTAAACAAACACTCATACTAGCCGTTTTACCGACCATAACACGATGTTATTCTCGTAAGAAAAAACTACCTAAAGCCAGTGGATAATAAAAAAGAAAAAAGAAGAAATGTTTTATTCAAAAACTTATACAATTTGTCCTTATATTTTTGAAGTTTTTATATTGATTGGCTCTGGAAATATTATTTTATTCCGCGTGTGTATTCAGTATTGAAAGGGATTCTAACATGAGGTGTTAAAAGTCTGATTACCGCCTATCTCCTACCCTCATGCTTTCTTGCTGGCAACATTGGAGGTACCAACTTGCAAGCGCAAACGTTCGTAGCGTCACTTCCTCTGAATAGTATAGATTTTTTTCTTTCTTGTTTGACAACTGAACCGATGCCTTCTGTTCATTTGTTCCCAACGAGTAACACCCTCAAATGTCACACTGTTACTCGATGGGATGGTTGGGAATTTTTTCTTAAAAACATTCCCATCGAGTAACAGTGTGACATTGGAGGGTGTTACTCGTTGGGAACAAATGGACTATTCTGCCTGTGTCCACATACAGTATTGATAACTGTGAATCTGTGATCACTCGCTGTAGTAGTAGTCAAAGAATATATTAATAATAATGGGAGGTAGTAGTAGTAATGAGTGGCGGTCCAAGCTGTCACAGGTTTTGGATGATCACTTTTGTACAGGAATAATAGATTGTATAATTTGAAAATAAATCTATAACATTTGGCCATGTTATTTATAAATAAATAAATGAGAATGAGATTTCGAATATGAACTAAACTTTATGCAATAATCCAGCTGCTAATCAGTGGTTACAAAAAAAAATACTTAAAAAGTCTGTGACTCGTAGCTAAGTACAGTGTAACCTAATAAGTGGGATCAGAGTCCCTCGAGACCTAGGATGATGTTCACTTATAGATTTTCATCAGTTTCCGAAATTGTCAGCCAAGGTTTCAAATGACAGTTGTCCAGACATACAAAGCACAGAGTACTTTTTACTATAAAACAAAGGCCCCCGTTAACACAGGTTGGAATGTAGGTACCGTTTTTCATCACCGTTAGGACAACTCGATATATACCGTTTTTCATTTTTAGAAGACAGGACAAACGTGTCGCGACGCGACCTGTCCACACCAATATTTATAATGATACATTCTTACTAGTTTTCTTACATAGACAGGCTATTGAATAACAAAGAACCAAATAGAGGTAAAATCGAGAAAATCAGGTTCACAGTAACACAGGTATTTCAAGTGTTGGAACCTCAAAGTAATGATCAATAGTAGAGGCCTCTCTGTTTCTCACATATCTATGGCTCACTTAACCAAGTTACACTGTAATAACAACCGCACGGGCCGAATGAAGTTTAAACCACGCGTGCTGAGGTCAGTCCGTGGATGGGTGATCAACATATCGCCACTCCTCCATGCCGCGGAAAGCACGCTAAGCCGTTGGGCCCCGCTGTCATTTGTAGATCTCTAATCGTCGTTACGGGTCGGACAACTATGAACTAGTCATACTATGGAGTATCGTATCACCCAATTCACCCGGTAACAAGGTTGCGGAGGTCAGAGGCAGCCGCTTCATGTAAAATGCTCGTATTCAGCTGCTTGAGCAAACAAAGATCAATTCATCTGTTTTTTTTTTATGTTGAAAGTAGTTAAAAAAACACCGTGTTTTAAATAAGTAATCGTATCTATTTGATTATTTTGTATAATTTTTTGGCACTCAACACCCGTTCCAAATTTGGCGTGAGCGCGATAATGTTATCCAGTGAATCGTCCGTCACTAATATCACCGTGAGCGCTGTCAAAAATGACAGTTGTGCCGTTTTGTTTTCAGTTGTATCTTAGCTTTAGCTAACTCAGATTTATTAGAAATAGTGTTTCTGGCTAGAGTCACCACCTCACCAAATAAAAAAACATACAGTCGAATTGAGAACCTCCTCCTTTTTTTGAAGTCGGTTAATGAGAACCTCCTCCTTTTTTTGAAGTCGGTTAAAAGACGAAATTTGTGATGTATACAAGTTTTATATGGTGTAAATAGGTTTTAAATTGAGGGCTCATTCCAAATTAGAAAAATAGCGCTGTGAACGCTCACATCAATAATTTGAGTTCCGAGTTAGATATCACTATTATGACAGCTAAGAACTGTCATTTTCGTTTTCAATACGGAACGCTCGTGAACGCGCTAACAGTGCTCACTCATTGATATATCCTATTTACACCATAAAACTTGTATACACCACAAATATCATCTTCTTATTTGGTTAGGTGGCGACTCTAAGAACGACGACGCTAAGAACTGTCATTTTTGTCAACAAAACGCAAAGATCGTGAACGCGTTAACAGTGCTCACTCGACGTTAAAACCAATATAAAACTTAAAAACACCATAAATTGCGTCTTCTTATTTGGTTAGGTGGCGACTCTAGTCAGAAGCACCATTTCTAATAAATCTAAGTTAGCTAAAGATATGATACGACTCAAAACAATACAGCACAACTGTCATTTTTGACAGCGCTCAAGATGGCGCGCTCACGCCATTTCGGAACGGGTGTGAGCACGCTCAAATCGATATTATCGTAACTCGGAATGTAGCCTGAGTGAGCACTGTTAGGCCACTTTCCGAATTAGAAAAATAGCGCTGTCAGCGCTCACATCAATAATTTGCGTTCCGAGTTAGATATCACGATTATGACAGCTAAGAACTGTCATTTTCGTTTTCAATACGGAACGCTCGTGAACGCGCTAACAGTGCTCACTCATTGATATATCCTATTTACACCATAAAACTTGTATACACCACAAATATCATCTTCTTATTTGGTTAGGTGGCGACTCTAGCCAGAAGCACTATATCTAAGTTAGCTGAAAGTATGATACGATTCAAAACATAACAGCACAAGTGTCATTTTTGACAGCGCTCACGTTGATATTAGTGTAGCGCATGGTCGACGTTATCGCAAGATGGCGCATGTCATGACGTCATCTATGACGATTCACGGGACATCGTTATCACGCTCACGCCAATTCGGAACGGATGTGAGCACGCTCAAATCGATATTATCGTTACTCGGAACGTAGCCTTAGCTTATGACACGTCACGATTATGACAGCTCTAAGCTCAGCTTAGAGCTGTCATAATCGTGAGATTTTATAACGGAACGTAAATTATTATTGATGTGAGTGCTCACACCGCTATTTTTCTAATTCGGAAAGCGACCTAAGTGGACTCCACTGTCAGGCTGGCAGCACTGCTTTTGTTCTCTAATTCTATCTGTATGTTGTTTTGTCAAAATAAGATGTCAATTGATGTCAAATATGTCAATGCGAGTGTTGTGAGATAACCTACAAATCTACAATTTGTGTGTACTATAGTTTTTAAATTTGTTTACAATGAAGCGCAAATCTTCTTCAGTACATGATGACGAAGCGAGGTATGTATTGAAGGCGTATTGGAATTGGCTACGATGTGCTTCATAATATTTATTCACCAAGGAACACTCGTAAAATTATGTACTTTTATTTACCCTCAAGGATTCTTGTAGATCCTCATGAATTTATTTCATTATTGTTACAGGGTCTCAAAATTGTTATTTAATAAAACAAAGAAGTTTGTTGAAAATTTAAACCCAAAGGCTTACGAGGAAGTGGGTTCTGATCTTCAACCAGCATGGGTTGATGAAGATGATGAGAACTTTGGAGCAAACATTATACCGAACATTAAAAGTACAAGTCTGTACACAGAGAAGCTTAAACAAAAATATGAAACATTAATGGGTACCCCAAGTTGGGCTAAGCTGAACAAAAAAACTGAAAAAGAAGGCCAAGAAGCAGATGAAATATTAAGAACTGTAGGACATATACACAACAAAAACTCTAACCACCTTCCTAAGGATTTCTTGGAAATAAAGAAGTTCCCACAGATAAATTCTGCTACTAAAAATGAGGGATCAATCATATCCTGTGTTGAGTTTCATCCAAAAATAAGTGCTGCACTTGTAGCTGGGCATTCTGGTGTTGTATCATTGTTCTCTGTTGGTGGAGATGTAAACAACAAACTACACAGCTTTAAATTAAAAAAATGGCGCATAACTGCAGCTCAGTTCTCTCCTGATGGGTCAGAGGCATACATAGCATCTAAAATTAACCACACATATTGTGTATATGATCTTGTTAAGGCTGAACCACGATTGATTCAACTACCAAGAGTAGTAAAGAAGCCTGTTATTTTTAAAGTGTCAAGTGATGGCAAATACATAGCAACATGTGACGGTTTTGAGGAAGTATACCTGATATGTACAGCATCCAAGGAATTGCTGAAATCCTTAAAACACAACTCTAATGTTGCGTCTGTTACATTCAGCCATGACTGTGCACAGTTATATTGTTATGGTGTCGAAGGCGAGATCACAATATGGGACCTGTCAACATACAGACCATTAAAAAAGTTCTATGACCATGGATGTGTTACAGCATCTTGCCTTACCACAAGCCCTTGTGGGAAGTTATTAGCTACAGGAAGCGGGGAAGGTATTGTCAACATATACGATACGGAAAACATAACCACCTCTGAACCAGTTCCATTCAAGGTAATTTCAAACTTAACGACAAAAATAACAAACCTTAATTTCAATGCAACAACTGAGATACTTTCAGCTTCGTCAGCATACTATCCTAATGCTGTGAAACTTGTGCATATTCCCTCATATCATGTTTTTGCCAATTTCCCCAGCCCAACATTGAACCTCCATCAAGTTGATTCAGTAAATTTTTCACCCAACAGTGGGTACATGGCACTGGGGAACAATAAAGGCTGTGCTTATTTGTATAGGCTTAAGTATTACAAAAATTATTAATAATAAAGAATTAACAAGTAAAATTGTCATTTTATTGTATTATGTAACACAAGTTATGTTGGGACTAGCGTTGCAAAACGTCGGAATAATTCGGAAACATTCCAAAGTATATTTCGATTGGAAGGAATACTACCGCAGCAAGAATGCAGAGTAAAATAAACATTGTAAGGATGAAGTAGGTAACCTACATCTTATTACGAAATAAGAATTAAATTATTCCCAGTAATTACGAATATATATGCGTAGGTAGCTTGAGGAGACTCCCCATATATCAGATATTGTGGCGTGCCGTTTTGAATTAACGCCATCTAGCAGGCAATGGACAACTTCGTGAACCGCCGAACCCCGCGGCCGTTCATTCATAAAATCAACGAAGTATTTTTCGATGCCTACGTACCTACCATGCGGGAATAATTCCCTTTAAGTAGTTATCTACTTGTAAATACTTATTATTTTTGTATGGTTTAATTTCGAATGGGCCCAGTTTCGGGCTGATGTTATGTACAGACGCCAGCACATCAACCTACTACAATCTGTCAAATTTCTTTAATAGGTTTTCAACTTTATCGCTGAAGCATAAGGTTCAAATTTGATTGAGAAAATTTGACAGTTTCGGGTAGGTTGACCTGCTGGCGTCTGTACAAGTTTAGTTAACTTCGTAAAAGTGTTTTTGCTTTACGATGTACGCAACTAATGTATTTTTTTTAAATAAATAAGTAGGTAGGGTTACTTGCGTAATTTTTTACGACGATTTTTTAGCAAAAAGTTCATTTCCTTCATAGAATAGGCAGTATTCAACTAGGACAAAAAATTACAACCTATAGAACCAATTGAAATAATATAATACCTAATTACCGTTTTACTATGTAGGTACCTCGATACATAATATTAATTATGTATATAATATAAACTCATCTTAGTACCTACCAACGTATTTATCTTTATATGTACATATTATTCTCGCAAAATAACATTTGTACAACTAAACCGCATAAAATCAAAATCAAAAGTCATTTATTCAAATTAGGCTGAGAATCAGCACTTTTCGAATGTCAAAATTACTTAAGATAGTCCCCCAAAACGCCCGCCCTTCACCACTTCCTAGTGCTTTAGCTGTGAAGAAGAAGTGGCGCAACAAACTCCCCAGCAGTACAGCTGTCTGTTTAGTTAGATAGGCTTGATCCTATACATAGGTAGGCAAAGTACAACATTACGAGACACAGAACTTAAAAAATTGTCATAATGTCAGCTAGCCATGCCATTATAGGTACCAACAAATAAAATGAAAACTTAACTCGAGCACAAAAAAAAAGTAAACAAAGCATACTACCAAAATAAAAGCCTCCTGGCATACAAAAACTTATTACTCAACTAAGTAGATGCAAGAAACATTCGGAAGTTTACTAATCGTATTTTACTCTTAAGGTGAACCTAGTCCAAATTTTTCCCATACAAACTTCGGGAGGGTATTACACCACTGTTGGACAATGTACACCAAAAATTAAACATGGTGTGGTTTTGTCTCATTATTAATATTGTCTGTACGGAAACAGAATACAAAAATAAAAAGCCGTTAAAAAGTTAAGAGCCAACAAAGATTCGTTTTTCTTGCAAATTTAAACTAACTTCGGGCGTGTTTAAGTAATAAAAGAAGTATAAAATTTGAAAAACCAAGTCGGTACCGACAAAGCTCAAATATCGAAAAGTTCAATAAACTTTTTGGTCATTGATTTATGCAGTGATTTTTTTCATAAAACCCGATCTTCCGAAGGACTGTTCTTAATTTATTACGCGCCTGTTGTACTATAAATAATCCTGCATCTCACACAATAATGTTGTGCGTGTAGACTAGCGTCTAACTGCTCATCACTGATGTTACCTCTGTCGGACACGATGCCTGGTGAGACAGCGTGCTTTTTAGCCAGGCCCATCACTGAGTTCGAGCCCGCGACTAGGTTCCCCTTAACTAATGAATAAACGCTTCAGAACATAAAAACAAGAAATATGTCAATCGTCGCATAATTGAAAATAAACCACAGTTTAATAACTATAGAGTTGTTTATTGTGTACTCTTTTTACGTATTTATTACTTTTTCCGTTTAAAGCGCGGAACAGTTTAATGAGCAAGTTACGCTACCCGCCGCTAGATGTCACTATAATAAATGCATTAAATTCAAAGCTGTATTTCGTTATGCATAAGATTTATATTTGCGTAACGAGGTCATTACTATTTCTCCTCCTATAGGGATGTACCACTATCGTTTACTTATTTATCGACATTCCGTTTTATTTTTAAAGCAAAATACAGCAACAGCTAGAGTCAATAAATATTACTATGTTTGAAATCAGGTGTTTATATAAATACATTCTCATACATACTTACGATTTATAGAAAGTATAATTAAGAATTGTTATGTTAAACTAATGGTCCGATTTTGAAAACTATTCTATTCATAAAAGGTTACAGTTGTGGAGTTTCTTTCTATCTTATGCGATAGACATTAAACTACGGGATTAATTACTACGGGTAAACTAAAACCGAACAAAGAGAACATTGTAAGTTTAAAAATATCGTTATCTCATTATCGATAACGGTAATCTCTAATTGAGTAGCTGACTGTAACATGTGCATTGTTGGAATCTTCGAGAACAATATGTTTGAGTTTAAATGAAAGTAGACTTTAAAATGATTAGAATAAAGTCAACTTTTACTTGTCTTGTTTAATAACGCGTTGTTGCGTCGCCAACTAGCGGTCAATAGTCGAACTCTAGCTATATTTTCCTTGTAATAATAATTATTCTCGGGGAATGTTACCGAATTTTACTCAAACATCCCGAATGATTCGCGAATATTACGACGGGAATAATTCGGAATATTTCCATCCAGCAACTCTAGTTGGGACCTATATCCATTGTATGAGGAGTTTAAGTAATACAAGTATTTTTTAGTTTATCTTTGTCACGAAAGTTCTATTCTCCTCTTATGACAGCAGAAGAGAATATTCAGAATCAGGGTGGCAGTGACATTGACGCGCAATCTGACTATGGATTCAGTTCATGGTTCTGAACTGAAAAATCTGCTGATTCGACATTTTGACCGCGTAAGTATTGCACTTTTCTATGAAACAGCTGTTTTTTTGAAGTGAAAACTTTAGGCGCGTTGGGCATTTTTTGAGATGAGAAAAAACAATTGAACTCGCGACACTGTTACCAACACCTCTGTATTTATGTTAGTTTTAGTTAAGGTTGATCAGTAAAATGTAATAAAAGATTTTACCTATTTGGTAAAATAGCTGCCAAAATTGACTCACTAATTTTTGTTTTATTTTTACAAAAATTAATATTTTTTGTTCAAGTTTTCACTTCTGACGGCACGGCACTCCCGCAGTGCCACTGTTTTTTTTACCGATTTTTTTCATCCGTGTAGGTACTGAAATCTGAAATGTCTCTGCCACCCTCTAAACTGATCATCAGTTTATAAAAGTTCAACTGCTGGTCGTAGATCTCAACTAAGCACACACGATGCTGCTAGCTATCCTGTATAATAATCCTTACGCGCTTGAATTTTCCCTCCATCTAGCCAGAAGCATGGAACACATATAATATTGTTGTACGCCACAATTAATGTTTGGTACAGTAGCGGCCAGAAGTGGATTACCAATCTCAAAAAGCAATAGATTGACAATTCAGGTTAACTTACGAGCTTCATAAAATATGTAATTTCTCTACTATAGACCAGGGATGGCGTACCTCTTAACCTCTTCGAGCCATTATTTTAAAAAAAAGTATTTAATATGGCTTTGACGTGCCAACAAATAATCTTGACATATTGACTAGGTACTAGAAAAAAAACTAAATACTTTTACAATCATTGGTAGTCTTTTTAAGCAAACAGAAATAGACTTGTACTGTTATATAGTAATCAACATCACACCACCTTATTTAAATTAAAGAACAAATTAGTGCAACTTTTGGTATTTAGTATTAAGGTCATATGACATAGAATAGAATCATGTGAAGGTACGGTTTCTACCATAGTCCTATCATACTGAACCTACCATACTGTGACTTAGGCTATCGTGCCCAAATTATTTTGTTACGTGCCACCAAAGTTACGCGTGCCAGTGGTTCGCACTCATATACATTTACAAATGATTGTATTTCATAAATTCAATCGTTAAAGTCAATGGCATGATAGCTTAGCGGTTACCGTACTTGGGTTAGCGCGTTTGTGCGTAACGAGTCGCGGGTTCGAATCCCACGCGCGGTGACAGTTCTTTTATTGTTTTAAGAAATCGCTTTTGACTATAATTTCATTTTCTGTTCGTCTTGTTCACTAAACTCGTTAAACTTTGTGATTATACCCACAGAAACTTAAATAAATTTAAATGATATTAAGGTGCAGTTAACTTACAACTCATTCACTGCAACTAAATAGAACGGTGTTGGTTGATATTGTGTGCTAGTGACGTGTGTTTAATCTATTAGCGGCGTTAGATGTTAAATGTTAGCAAATTTAAATAAAATGAAAGCGAATATTATTACACTGCATAAAAGCGGACTTCATAATTATATCACAAATATCTGATGTAACCGGGCTGAGTGTGAGTATTATGATATAATTATTTTACTTAACATTTATCTAATTAAAGTAACCACGTATAACTGCTGATCCTTGTAGTTATTTTTTTAAACTTTTTATAAATATAAGGTCTAAATACACGAAAAATATAATATTTCAAAGTTAATTTATTTCCTAAATTATTGAGCGATGAAAATAACATTATTTCTATTTTTAACGATTTTGTTTCTAAATAGTAATACATATTAGTATGTATTTTGCTTAGTAGCCTAACAGTACCCCTTTTTTGTTTTAGTGAAATAATGTGAGTCAGTGGGTGAAAAGATATTATGAGGAAGAGACATGTTCAGTGAATATGAAACAAGTGCTTTCATAACAACACATTTTACGGAATTATTCAACACGTCGTTACGAACCGTGCGCCGTGCACTCCACGCAAAACTTTTGCATCATCGAAAACCAGCTCAAAACCATATTCAAAGGAAAAACATTAACATTAAATAACAATCTGAGTATAAAAATATGACATTATTATTCTCGTTTATTAATTTATCGAATAATAAAAGAACAGATGAAGATTATTGTTGAAAAGAAAAATAAGTCTCATCGCGAGATTTGAACTCGGACCTATGAGTTTCTCAATCCAAGACGATACGCTACGAACTATCGGAACTTGATAAGCGAATGTGAAGTTTAGCCATAATGGTACGGTTGGTTCATACCATTGCTAAAATTCACATTCTCATATCAAGGTCATATGTAATTAGGTACTCTGTGTGACGGTATGTTTTTTGTTTCATTCAACGTCAGTGTGTGAGTTCTGAGATGTGCGTTCTTTGTTGATACATCACTAATACACACAGCTGTAGGTACGGCCTGGACCGCGAGCTTATAGCAATATAACCCTTAGTATGCTAGTGCACTTATGACTCCTTATTGTACATGGTAACATTAGTTACCACTAGCGCCATCTAGTATCGAGTAGCAGAATTAATAGAGTCAAGATCTTTCTAGAAATTTCGATGCTAGAACTTTCGACATCTGTTCAGTCGGGGCCGGTAAGTACTCGATCATTCTAGACGCTTCTACAGTAGAAGGGTCGCGAAGTATCCGAGGACCCTATAAAAGACCGGAACGAATCGCGACCCGAGTATTGGACATGCGATACATGCGAGAACACCGAGCCATCTTCAAGTGCGACTTAGAGTGATCAGTAGTGCAATTGTGTTTTGTAATTAGTGTTATCCTGTATGGTGTCACCACGGAGCAAATACAAAGAGGAGATGGTGTAATTAGATTTCCATAAGGAACAACGCGTGACAATTTGCGGGGTGAGGGGGTGTTAGATCCCGCCCACTTCTTTATTTTCCATCTACCGGTCAATGGCAAAACTACTCGCTCGTTCTGTAGATTTTACTTTGTAGTGACGTAAGTATCTCACACTAGATGTCACTAAGTGCAGGATGCAACAGGGTCGTACTCAGAATTTTCGTACCAGGGTGTAAGTTACTTACTCCGTTTTTTATATTAATTTTGTGGACCAACTAGGTACGTATTTTTAAAATTGAAATAGTGATATTAATTTTTGTAATGCATTGCTGTCTTAGATTATCTTCGGAAAGAAATCTAGAACATACATCATTTAAAATTTAACTAAATAAACTAGATAGGCTATAAGTACTTTTAATTAAGTAAACAACAACTACCATACGGTATGGTAGTTGTTCTTTACTTGCCCTCCGTGAGACAACTAGTATGCACCATAATAGTTGTCTCACAGAGGGAAAGTACTTTAAATAAATTATTTTAGATAGAATATTTCATTTATAGGAGATTGTATTTTTTATGAGTATTTCCATTTATGAGACAGGTGCGGGATATTCAGTACAATAATTGGATTCCATTACGGCCCTGTGTTTTTGTTACTTGTCAGGACGAACGCCAACAATACACTGACTAAGGCCACGCCTACTTGATGACGTCAGGACTTAGTCGAGAATCACAGTGCACAGTTGTTTAGGCCGTCTCCTCTTTGTATTAACTCCGTGGGTGTCACTCACTGGTACAAATCTATATACATACTAGACTAGTGGACCGGGCAGCCGTCCCGTTTTCTACAACTCGATCGCCGCGCTACCTACCGGATACAATTGTGAAACTTAAACATCCAGAGACACGCTCGAACTTTGAGTGGGTTCTCTGGATAGTTTGAGACTAAAAAAAGAAGTCAAAACTGTACGTTAAATTATTTTGAAACACAGTAGGTAATTGATACTGAGGTGTGGGAACGGGAACGAGTCACGCCGAAACTATTGTTTTTAGAATTTTTGTCCGTTTGTATGTTCCGGATTCGCGAAAAGCGGCTGAACGGATTTGGATGAGGTTTTTTTTAATATAGTTTATATAACCTTAATCAGCTATAGGATACTTTAAAATCCCGATAGTACCTACGTTCCGGTGGGATATTTTCTGACATCAACGCGAGCGAAGCCGCGGGCAAAAGCTATTAAATAATAAAACAAGTTTTGAGACAAAAAAGTTTATTTAAAACTAAACTTCATTCAACTATATTTATTTGAAAAAATCTGAGCACAAGCCATAATACGTTTACCATTCAACCACAAAATCATGACAAATCACAGACCTACTTAATGTAGAAAATGTTCCCTTTAAAACCTTAAACTAGCAGACAATATAATTTGCTACATAATAATAAAATTAAAATAAAGCATTTTATTGTAAAGCATAAATGAAGCTGCTGCATCAATAAAATTTCCAGTGCCAAAGGTATCTCCGGACTCGCAGAAAGATCATTAATTATTAGCGTGTGAAAATTTCGAATTTAGACAATTTTCTATGACCCTTAAGTCAACTCATTAGCCATCTCCAGTATGCCGAGTTGGCTTACAGAATGACACTGACACGTAGGTACTGCGAAATATACCTACTGTTTTTAAGCTCTTATCAGCCACCTATACTACTGCCCTACTTTGTTTTTAAGGTCATACTATTCACCCATACTACTGACCTACCTGTACGTTGAGGGGTGGGTAGTTAGATATGAAAACAGCGCCTACTTTTACCTAAGCTTGTCTGTAGCTATCAAATGTTACTATAGTCTATTCGCGTTAAAAAATAGTGTTTCATCCTTGTCTCTCAGCTTAGCCATGCCCGTTGACCAATTAGGTCATAGTAGATTGAAAAGCCGTGCTCAGACTGACCAGTTGAAGCAAGCCCTTCAGACACACTATAATTTACTACGATCTAAGTGATCAAGAGGCGTGGCTAAGCTAAGTGACACTATTTTCTTAACGCGAATAGATTATAACTGAACATACACTAAATAGCTTCCCAATTTATTCAATTTCAAGGTTTTTTCACAGACTTGGTAAAAGAAACTTTGATCAGTAGAAACATGTAATTTCATGAATATTTATGACTTTTTATTATTTGTGTTCTATTCTACATCTGCCTATACTGGAATGGCTAACTACTGGGTAGTAGTTAGCCATTCCTGCCAATCCTAGACTGATTCTGCATCCTATGATTTTATATTGCTATAGTAGAAATATAAGGATTATTAATTTTTGGCACTGAATGTATTGAAAACAAATGATATATTATTATATCAAATCAATATTAGCTATGATGCCTTGATCAGTAAATAGTAACCTCCGGAAGAGAAAAATTAGGTCTAAAAGAAGATAGATAAAAACCAAATCACAGCATGGATTACGTCAACTCAATACACCAATATTACTAATCACCTAAAACAATGGACCTACATTGTGGCTAAGTAATCTTATCCTAATATTATTTAAGGCAGGTTTCAGGACAATATGAAACACAATTTCAACGAGCTTCTGCAGCAATTTTTTAATGTTTTATTTACTAAGTATCTTGACCTCACTGGATTCCTCTAGGATTAATTGGTGAAAGTCATGTTCACATGAATTGAAAAACTAATAGCAAGTCACATAAATAATTTAATTAACAAGCTAATATTGCTTTACAACTGACGAAATATAAATAGCGTCATATATCACAATTATTAATTAACATAATATAAACAAATGTTAATGTAATTGAACATAAGACAAGAATGATGAATGACTATTCAACACTAAGGTGCTACATAACATAAAATACGTAATAATATGCAGTTAAAGTGAACATAATTACTATTAAGTGAAACATTATTAATCACGTATATCATAAAACAGTACCAACTTGTATTAGTTCATCATGTACATCAAACTCATGCATAATGGCTATTAATATTTCAATCAGCAGTAATTTAGTTGGATTAGGTCCATCGCTGGCGCTCGTCTGGCGAGTGTGCGGTGACGTCTAGCTAGTGGCGCACTGCACTCGGTTCATACCAGCATGCTCATCGTCTTCCTCGTACGCGTTGCCGTGGTGTGCGCGTCGCCGACGCGACTCCTGTTCCGGATCCAAATCAATCAGCTGACACTCTTCAGCCAATTCGGGAATTTCGATCTGTAATTTTAGACGTTTATGTATTTTCTACTCACCACTCCCAGAATTATTTACTTCTCATTTCTATGATTATTGCCGAATCTAATTAGCATGTAACATTGGCATGCATGACTCTGCATAATCTTCCCACGCACAAATGCAATGACGTATGTAAACACGCCGTCACGTTTGTGATTTACATAACAGAATAACTTAATTTGAAAGCATAGGCAATAAGATTTACTCACCCTTGGTCGAGGCGGCAGACAGTTCTCAAGGGCAGGAATGACTTCAGGTGGAATGCGACTAGGAAAGTTAACTAGGAATTGTATAATAAGCTGGCCCTTTTCAAACGGATTTTTGTACATCGGCATACCTGTAAAATTATGAGAAACCAATTAAGACATGCTTATAAACAATGTTGATTCATATGCCATGTTAATAAAGAAACAATGCCAAGATTATATATATATATCATTCTACTGCTGACTTAAATTTAAGACTTAGAAATCCCTAAATAAGTACTGTTGTTCTTACACACCTTCATTCAACACACACTTGACTTCAGCATGCTTAGTAACTTCACCGGGCATTACAGTTATCACGATATCCCTGTCATCCAGGGTCCGGATCACCTTCTGGAAGCCACACAATGCCTCCACAAGCTCAATGTTCAACCGGATTATGAGATCATGGCCCGAACGTTTGAATGTCTAGAAAGAAATATAATAAATTAATACTACTCGTTTACTGGAGCAGTGGTGGTCCAGTGGTAACGTCCCCGCTTATGAGTTGAAGGTCGTGAGTTCAATCCCAGCAGGCTTAGCACGAGAACCATAGACAAGAGTTTTGTCGTCGAAAGAGTAGACAGATGACAGTTTTGTACTGCAAAATGTAGACAACCTATTTCTATTCTACAGTAGACTAGAAATAGAAAGCGTCATGCTAAGCTTGCAGGCAGGCACTTTACATTGTGTGTGTAATAAATTCCATCACCCCTGCTCTCAAAACGGTGAAGGAAAACATCACGATGTTTTCCTTCCGGTAATCGGCACATCGTAAAATCACACATTTGAAAACATGGACACCAACCCACACTGGGCTCTCGTGGTGGATTATGGCCTACTCCCTCTCACAGAGAGGAGGCGTATGATAATCAGCCTATAATGTTCCCACTGCTGGGAAGCAGTGAGAACATTATAGTCCGATTATTCATCATCATCATCTGCCTAGCCTTTTCCCAACTACGTTGGGGTCGGCTTCCAGTCTAACCGGATGCAGCTGAATACCAGTATTTTACATGGAGCGACTGCCTATCTGACCTCCACAACCCAGTAACTGGGGGTATAGTCCGATTATTATAACTATTATTATAAAAATATAATTTAAGTATATTTTTTTTTGCAGGGCAGTGTCAGGTTTGTATGTTGATCGAAATTATGATTCGCGACAAATCATCAATACAACCCTAACTTAATTTTAATCCCATTGAATTAATTTTACATGAAATAGTCCATAAGTAAAGGTAAAAATGAATGTAGGAAGAACAAAAAGAGTATATTATTAGAATTATAGCACAAGTCACTGTAGTATCTGCCAACCCTCATGGTAAAAAGCTTGAGTTTCTGTATTGTGTAAAAATGGGACAAAAATACTTACTTCATGCTCCTTCTCATCTAAAACTATAACGAGATCACCAGGCTCAAGCTCCGGCTCCTGATCTCCCTCTCCGCTGAAGACAATCTTCTGGCCATCAGTCATGCCCTTGTCCACATGGACTTCGAGAATTTTGCGGTCACGCACAGTCTTGCGTCCCTGTAACATTATAGTGATATTCAATCTGTTTTTTAAGCTTTTGTAACATTTTAAGAACAATAGTTTTTGACCTAAATTTAACAATGGCAGTCTTTCTTTATTTGTTGAGGTCGCGTGTTCCATTTCCGCGTAACTACAAACGTGTGAACGTACTGAATTTGGTTATGTGGTTAATTTAGAGTAAATGCATCCTTGAACATGCTTTCTATGTGGGATATTCTGAAGTTTTTTTCAAAGTGAATAAAGATACTGTAGTTTATTTTACATATGTATATTGTCAGTCAAGCTACGCTTTAGAAAAAAAATTGTTGTAATGCATCTTCTATAGTTTCATACCTGGCAGACTTTACAACGGTCCTTAGGGTCAATGATCTCCCTCTGTCCACGGCACTCGCTGCAGACAGTTTGAATTTGGTGGATCATGCCGGGTGCTAGCTGCTGAATCTGAACTTGCATACCTGTACCACGGCATGTAGGACAAGTCTGTACTGCACCCTGAAATAAAAAAAATTGCCTTTAACCCTAGGTCCGAGATTTGACATGAATTTTCCGAAACAAAGAAAATATTTCTTTTAAAATCCTCTGTTAGTGAGTTACCTTCTTGCCACCACGTCCCTCGCATTTTTCACAAATAACGTTCTTCTGCAAAGCCAGCTTTCTCACAGCCCCGCGGTAAAGCTCTTCAAGTGTCACAGACAATTGATGAATAACATCTTTGCCCTTCCGTTCACGTCCACGTCTGCGACCACCGCTGAATCCTCCACCAAAGAACATATCGAACAAGTCCATGGGTGAGGAGAAGCCACTCGCGCCAACCCCTCCCTCTTTCAATGCTTGTTCACCACCTGTGACATCATAAATTCATAATATCATCATGGCTTTGCAATTTTTATTACAGTAGGTACTTTAATTATCTATCTGATTGAAGTACTATGGAAACATTATCTTTAAAAATTTCAAATTTAAGGACTTGTAGTTGAATCTGTTTATAGGTAAGAATTATAGATGCTTTATAAAACCAATAGGATTTAGAGAAGAGAGTTAAAGGAATCACTGTTTTAGGTTACAACATTAGAAGTGAAAGATTTTTTGTCACGGTCTTGTTGTTAGTTCAGATAGAAGTTAAATACAAACCTTGGTCATAAATGCGCCTTTTGTCTGGGTTAGACAGTACTTCATAGGCTTGTGAAATCTGTTTGAACCTCTCTCCTTCATTTGGGTTTTTGTCGGGGTGGTACTTCAAGGCTAGCTTCCGGTAGGCTTTTTTCAATTCATCATTTGTGCAACTGGGTTTCACACCCAAGATATCGTAGTATGTTGTTTCTTTCACCATCTTTGGTACCTATTAAGGAAATAAATAATATAATTACTGTATTCAGCCTATTGTTTAATGACTAGAATTCTATGGAAAGTTCTAGTGTTTAACGAAGATTTAACATTTTATTCTCAACTAATAAAAATAAAAAAATCATTGCCGTGGGTCTAAACTATAATCAATACTAATTGGCAGTGACACCCTAAATAATTTAACGCGTGTTGTGAAGACCACGTAGTTTTAATGTACGAAGAGATAAATAGGAAATGTGCGGCATTATAACTTATCGATATATACTTACAGGTTGAAGGTGTAAGGTGCTGGAGACAGTTCAAGCAAAAATAAATTGTCACAGAAAGAAAATCTACGCAAACGCCATACACATTTCCCATGAACATTGTTACCCAATTTACAGCATTTTTTACAGAAACTCACCTTATATTCCTTTTAACGTTCTAGAATTTAACCACAGTTCTGAAAACTTCTAGAAACACCAGTTCACAATATCACTCGACGAGCACATAAAAAACGAGTAGGAAACACGCCGTACGAGCACTTCCCCACACGCGATTCGTTAAACTACAAATGACGTTTGATCGAACGAGGCGTACGAGGCGAGGAGGTGAGGAGGGTTTGTTAAGTCGATGGAAAGCACATTCGAGAAACTTCTATAGTCTGGTGCTCACTCACGGAAAGGGGCAAAGTAAATCAAAATAAGCTAAAAGTCAAAAAAATCTAATTTTGTGGATTAGTCGTCCAGTTTTGTGGTCTGGAGGTTTCTTTAGCATCTCGCAGTTTGTGTATTTGTAACACCTTTAAAATGCTTCAATTTAATCGCAGATGATTGTTGGCCTGGTTTTAGCGGGCAATTATAGCAAAATTATTTACTCCGAGTATAATTTAACAAATCAGAGTTGAATTAGTAGATAAAAAATGTCGTGTATAAACTCAGTGTCGCGACCAAGTTTTAAGTTGGTTAATAAGCACCCTTTCGACGAAAGGCTTTCGTGCATCAAACTGTACCTTTCTGAGTTAGTGAGTGCCTAGCCTTAGCACAAACTACACTCATGAAGACAGAACATCATTTTAGTCGATTTGAGTTTTTCTTCCATCGATTTTTGTCGATGGTACGATATTTTTCGTTGAAGTGGGATTTCAAAATCGCACGAACAAGAAGCATATAGATAAAAGTGGAGGCTAGACTCCAAATAAAAAGTGAAGATGACCTGTGGGCTAACGCTCTTTTTCTGAATACATACATAAGAGAGAGAAAACACATATCACGGTGTCGTGTTGTTCTTATATGTATTTAGAAAGAGAGCGTTAGTCCACTCCCAATAGAATCAATAGAATCTGCCGGCCGAGACATGTCTTTTCCGACCCAGATGACCCTATTACTCTTCTTCAAGAAAGCAGTAGGGCCACCAGTACAGCACACAGAAACGAACCGTACTTCTGACCTCGCCACCGAGGTCGTCGCGCCCTGCGAAAACCCCGAGTTAACGATGTGACCCCCCCCCCCCAGTGGGTTCCCGCATTGTCGCTGCGGAGGGGCTCAGTAGCCGTGGGCACCCTCCCACGGTGAAGTGAAGAAGAACCCCAAGGTAGGGCCGCTAGTCAGGGCTTTTGCCTCCAAGCCGACGACGTAGCGGCCAAAAAGTAGGTTGCGGTGAGGTGCATCGCAACTGAGGCGGGCCGCGTTGTCGAATGGGAGGCATCGCGGCTGAGGATTACAGGCTGCGGCGGAGGAAGAGTATTTCTGAGTAGCGCTCTTCCCTTCCGTGGCCTAGACGGGGCCGCCACCGTTTGATGGCGGACGCGGTGGGGCCGCAGGGGAGGAGGAGTGTTGGTATAGCGTTGGCCGCTCGCCCTATCCCCTGCGGTCGAAAAGTGGTAGGCGGTGGGGCCACTGTGCTGACCAATCGCAGTGGGACCAAGGGTGCCAGACACGGGGTCTCCTGGTTGGGCTGGCTGGGGTATGCTGTTTGGTTTCTGGAGTGGTCACGGCGTGCCATGTGTCCTGGTGCGCCGTGGCCTGAGTTATTCCCCTCCGAAGAAGGTCCGGCGATGGACAGCCGCGGCGGGTTCGCGGATGGCGTGCGCGTTTCTGTGTTCCCACCTCAAGCGGCACTGGAGGACACCGTAGGGTTTTAGTGGGTTACAGTCCCACATAACTGCGCTATCTCCCCGTGGTAGTGCAGTAGGCATTTCTCCACGGTAAACAAAAAAAAAAATGCTCGGGTCGATGGCGCGTTGTGTTCCACGCGCGCCGTCAGACACGTCAGCAACAACTGGTGGGGTCCGCAAGGGCCGATGCCTGCCAGGGGTGCGGGTTGTTTGAAAGAGATACTGTGGCCCCTGGCACATAGGCAACTGAGGGAACACAGGTGGGTTTTAGTCAGTAAAAGTCTGACACTCCCTCCTGCACACAGAGCGGGAGAAATTATTTGAAGATTTCCCACACTAAAAAAAAAAAAACGATGTGACCCCCGACCGTCTCTTGCTCGTTGAAGTGACAGCCCGCGACGAAGCTGAGCAAGTAGAGTTAGATTTCCCAAGATTTAATTAAATTGATCCAGCCTGTCCCCACTTGCTGCCCTCCCCCCACCAGTGACGCCCTGAGCCGAGGCCCGTATCCCGCAGGGGGTGCCCTCGGCGTGCAGTTGCTTTAGTTAAGTAGGTTTTTATGCCCTGGCTGGAGACTTTTACTTTACTAAAAAGCATTCACAGGAAAGTCCGGTGGAGCAGTTACGGCCTCTCAAGGTCAACTGTGAGATGTCATTAAAAAAAAAAAGCATGCATACATACCGAAGCTTACGAAGCGTTATATTGCTATCAATATGACCCTCCGTATGCTACAGCATTTATGACTCCTTACTGTACGTAGAGCTCAGTGTTAATATATTTTAATAATTATAAGTACCTACTGAGATTTGTTCAACATTCATTCTTCAGTTTTTATATCATTTTGTAAACACCTAAACAGGCCGTCATATATGACAACAAACGGAAACATAACAAAAAGACAAGGCCGTAATTAGAATCCAATTATTTTACCAAATATCCCGCGGCTGTCTCATAAATGGAAATACTCTTAATTTATAGGAGATTGTATTTTTAAATATTTTATCTACAAAAATTAACAGTAGTACTTTCCTTCTGTGAGACAACTAGTATGATAGTAGTTGTTTATTTAATTAAAAGTACCTAAAGCCTACCTAGTTTATTTAGTTACTTGATGTATATTCCAGATTTCCTTCCGAAGATGATCTAAGACAGCAATGGATTACGAAAATTAATATACCTATTAAAAAAAAATACGTATCAAGATGTTTCGCAAAATAAATTTTTAAAAAAACGGACTACGCGATTGTACGAAAATTCTGAGTACGAATCCTGCACTTAGTGACATCTAGTGTGAGATAGTTACATAACTACATAATAAAATCTACAGACTGAGCGAGTAGTTTGGCTATTGACCGCAAGATGGAACATAAAGAAGTGTGGGCGGGATCTATCACCCCCTCACCACGCAAAGTGTCACGCGTTGTTTCTTAGGGAAATGTAATTACAACATCTCCTCCAAAAATGTACTCTGTGACTAGCACAAAAGCCACAAGTCCACAGATCACAGAACTTAATTCTAATGCTATGTACACACACAGCGACTTGAGAGGTGTGTATGAACGTAAGATCATATTACAGGCACTGGTTAGTCATGCACAGGATGCACAATCAATCTGAAAAATCAATCAATAGAGAAAAGTGTGTGAGGTAGGATGGTTTTTGACATTCCTAATGTTGCAAACTATAATAATATTAGTTCCACATGATGCCACGCCGCGTGACTTCTTACGTGGGACGAACTCTACTTCACATCCCCACCAGTTTTTTTTCCTTGTTTGGCAACTTTTAATGCAGATCATTAAATTTTTTATGACAGATTGACAGTTGACAGCTTCTTTCTTGGTGACAGCTGACAGTGACCTCATTGGCAGAGGTGATAATAGCAATGGTTAAATTTCCCTGCTGATAACGAATAGATTGTGATAAGTTGATAACGTCACTCGCTTAACACAGTACGGCGCGTGTGCGTTCCTATACCGTGTGCAGTCTGCCAGTCTCGCTACTCGTTGCGAATCGGTCGCAAGTTTTGTTGGATCTAGAGTTGTCTTCTACCATTTACTTTCGTTTAATATTTACGTATTTTTGATAATACAATATAATAATGGCAGAGAAAATATTGAAAAACAGAGTCTGCATTATCGGCTCTGGTAACTGGTAAGACATTTTATGACTTCCGTGGATTATTTATAATATTTCACTGCATGCGTAATTCGATCACTTTTACGGAGTGCGGACATCAAAACTGGTGCTGTGCTGACCTACCTTTAGCAGAATGATGACATAACAAAATCTTTAACTTCCTATCCATTACCATTGTATACTTTTTAACCTAATCAAATTATTGTTTATTAATGACTGTCATTTGAATGCATTTATTTAATTACAATTAGGTGAAATGTCACTTTTCCACTGCATACTTGTTAATTTTATGAATTCAGGGGATCAGCAATTGCCAAAATTGTGGGTCGCAATGCAGCCCGACTCCCTAACTTTGAAGACAGAGTTACTATGTGGGTATATGAAGAGATAATTGAAGGCAAGAAGTTGACAGAGATCATTAATGAGACCCATGAAAATGTTAAATATTTGCCTGGACACAAACTTCCTGAAAATGTGGTAAGTACCTACTTAAAAAGTTGTAATTTTCTTTTTCCAATTAGAAAAATATTTTTAAAAGCACATTGCAATAATTATGAGGAGTTAATTGTAACAGCAAAATTGATGGCCTTGCAATAAAACTGTTTCATAACATACACTTGCATACACATTTGTGTTACTCTTGAGACTGTTGGACTGTTACAATTTGTTCTTGACAGTGCCATGTGAATAACACATGTTCATTCTATTTTGGTGACAGTTCATTATGGTAGGATTTCAATGCCAATGTTATCTCACAACCCCTCTTGTTTGCTGACAATAGAGTTAGATATATTGTGTTAATGATAATTTTTAGATGACTTAACAATGTTTATGAGTTAATTATTATAATTTGTGCCTTATAAATAGGTCATTTTTTGTAACAATACACTGAAGTCTAGTTAGAATCATGTAAGATTATATTAACTACTAGGTTTCGCCCGCGGCTTCGCCTACATGATATGCTGGTAAAAGCCTATGTTCATCCCCATACCAAATTTTATCAAAATCGATACAGCCTTTTCGGAGATTAGCCACATCAAACAGACAGACAAAAATGCATTGATTTTTTTATTTGTGTACCACAAATAGTAAAAAGGTCTTATTTTGACATTTTATTTATTTGGATAGATAAACCTCTATGGTTATACTGCACTAATCCTTGGGTGACCTTTTATAGAAACTGCTCATATTTTGTAAAGCAAATACAAATAAATCACAATGGTCATACAAATAAAAATAGATACACAAAACATTACACATTTGTAAGTAAACATTTATTATCTTCTGACATGCATTATCAGATGCAGTTTACAAATGTTATGTTTAAAAAAGTATTATATTAAAGTAAATAAAAGGTTTATCAAGAAATAGTTGCCAGTGCTACATGTTAAGTGTAATTTTCCATTTCAATGATCCTATTAAAAGAACTCGACGCTATGCCAAAACAATTGTTGTAAATATTTCTTTTCTGACCGTGAAGTATTTACTTCATTAAATATTTATTAGAAAATAATTGATATTTAATGTTTTAATAGCACAACAGCAATTCTAGTTCATTTATGATTTGATCATAGCTTCATTAGAACAAAACAATCTCCTGATGTACACAATTAAGATCTTGCAGTGTTTCTCTTGACCTTGGAATTGATTAAGTCTGACTGTGTCATATCTGTATATACCATCTGCATTATTATTGTTTATTATGTAACACTATGTAAAGTTGTATACTATAGCAGACTCTTTTATTTATCAGTTTTTAGACAGTGAACGTAAGTCATTATACTCTTAGGGCGAATTTCACCAAACTTTTATACCTAAAATAAGTCTTATCCTGAGAATAAATTTAGAATTTTTGATAGATTTACCATAGGAGAATTGTCAAACGTAAATTTTATTCTACAGCTATAAGATAAAATTAAGGAAAAATAAAGATTAATAAGACTTTGGTAAAATACCTCTAGGAATAATATACAATTTAGTAAAAAAAAAGTGACATTATATTGGAAACTGTATTGTTTTTAACAATACAGTTTCCAATATAATGTCACTTTTCAGAAAACTAATCAAGATTAACAACATCAACAACATTACCTAATGATTTACAACATGTTGATTTATTTAGTGTTAATAAGTACCATAACTAAATATTATACAGGATGTTTCAAAAGTTATTTTTTTGTTGGCGTCAAGTACTGTTAGTTCTTCTTTGAAAAGCTATTTAACAAAAAATTATGACGAGTAATCTACATCAACACTTCTACACTAATATTATAAAGAGGAAAGATTTGTATTTTTGTATGTAACGAATAAACTTAAAAATTACTGGACCAATTTCAAAAGTTCTTTTGCTGTCAGAAAGTTACATTATCACTGAGTAACATAGGCTATATTTATTACTAGAAAAAAATTGAGATCCTTAGAAATCCCTACTAAAACCAACCCAAGGTGTAAAAAAAATTGCCACAAAATGTCTTTCATCGCATGCGCTGCGGAAAGTATTGATGATAGAACAAAAAAATGTTCTACAATATTATAGAACATATCAATATCTACAAAAAACTTCGCGAGACCATATGTCCAACTATTGTACTTATTTCACCATAACTTCTTTTTTACATTTTAAAAGTTGATAGAAATGCCGATCAAAATCAGACCATGTTATCCATACCTTTGTATTAATTCTTATCCAAATAAATTATTTCGTATTCAAGACTGTTTCAATACCTGTTTATTACTCTTTGAAGTATTGAAATCGGACATTCCATTTAAAAGATATTACGAAATTAAAAATGTCAATATAAACAAAAATTCACACAGCGAGCAACGCTGAGAGGGGGGGCACCGAATGCGTTTGAACATTTCGACACGTTTTAATTAGCAAACTTATAAGTTAAATTATCTTTATTTATCCCAAAATGTTTAAAAAAAATGGCCACCCGTGCGAAGCCGGGGCGGGCCGCTAGTAGTAACATAATTTGACCTAGTATGAGCCCTACCTTTTTAAAGTACAGATATGATTATCTGGAAATACTTGTTTTTAATTTTACCTATATTGATTTGGTGAATTGTTTCATATAGGTTGCCATTCCCGATGTGGTCGACGCAGCGAAGGACGCCGACGTTCTCATTTTCGTAGTACCCCACCAGTTCGTCAGAACTATCTGCTCCACACTCCTAGGAAAAATAAAACCGACGGCAGCTGCACTTTCCTTGATAAAGGTACACGTGTTTGAGATTATTGCTACTTTATTATGTTACAGATAGTAATAACAATGTTTGGCAAATAAACTTGGTACTTAAAATATATCGTTAACTTCCCCAGGGCTTCGATATTGCGGAAGGTGGTGGTATCGACCTAATCTCCCACATTATTACAAGGTGTCTTAAAATCCCATGCGCGGTGTTGATGGGAGCGAACATCGCGTCTGAGGTAAGTACCAACATTTGCTAACCAACGGCAGCCATTGAGGACAATGGTGGTAAAGCACTTTTCACCCTTATTACTGAGAGTATAAGGTCGAAAACTGGCTAATAAATTATACGTATTCAATTTTGTAACCATTTTATTACGAAGTCTTACAGTGTGCCTTTTGAAATAATCTGTCACGCTGGCAGGTTGTTTAGAACCAGTTTTAGAGTTACTGATTAGAGATTAATGCGTTACTGCGTTCAACCACACAATCACAAGCTTATAGGTTCATGTTGGGTGGCAAAAAGGGGAAGGATAGTTCTTGAATCTATAACATAACAAGGGTTCAAATTTAGATTAAGAACAATAGATCATTGTGTCTCATTTATACTCGGAACTTGAGAGCAGTGCCGGCCGTGGCAACGGCTGCGTTTTACGAGTTGTAGGTCTTAGGATCGTACCCAGACAGGCGCTATACCTTGTATAAATTATTTCATCATCTCTGTTCTCAAAACGGTGCAGGAAAAGATCGTGAGGAAACCAGCTAGAATGTTCTAGAAATAGAATAGGGTATTTTCCAATTTATTAAAAACTTCTAATTTGAAGATTGGGACGAAATATGTAACAGACATATAAAAGTAAATTGATTTATATCCATTTTCTCAATTCAAAACGATTTAAATCAAATTTATTTTTCCTGACGCCCAGGGCGTCTCCTGTGACGACTAAGGCCGTGAGGGCGCATGTGCTGCCCACCCATAACCCATACTGGGGACGCGTTGTGGGTAAAGGTGCGCTTAAGGTGCGTTTACACGAGCATCTAAAATTGCTCCATCTTGGGCAATTCTCGTCAACTATGACGTCACGAGTACATCCAGCAATTTAGGGCAATGGCAACATGTAGCAACCTGTTGCCAGAGATACGGCCACACAATATGGAGCAACTTAAATAACTAGGCAATGCGCCTCCCCCGCCGCCTCCGCCGCCAGCCGGTTCCTCTCGCAAAAACGAGACGTAGTTATACGTACAAACGAGATAGAAAGAAAGTTAACTAGAAATTTCCAAACCGATTAGATATTCAGCAACTCATGAAATTTATGGAGCAATCAGTTGCAATATTGCCGAAACACATCGGCAATTTATTGTTGTTTTGCTCCAGATTGCTGCAGATTGATCCATTACTGTTACCGAGCAATAATTGCTCAAAAAATTGCCCGTGTAAGAGCATCTTTACGGCCCACTACCTCTCACCAAGAGAAGGCCTGGTGTCCACACACAACAATGTCCAACATTACAGGCTGATTGCTACTCGGGACTTGACGCAAATTGTAAAATAATACCCCCTGTAATTTTTTGCATAAAAAAAGAAAAGGCTAAAACAGCAATCACGATATCATCGCATACCATAAACGAGCGATTTGAAACAGGTTGATAAAAATCAATAATTCATATATTAAACACGATATAAAGTAATCTTGGGTTGTAAATTCACTTTTGCAGATTTATGGCCGATTAGCAATTCAAATTGAATAGGTAAAAATACAGTTTTCGATAAAAAAAGAAATTAGATAAAATGTGTTATAATCTGGTGGGTGTGTTTTTAATATCGATAAGGTCAAATGTGCTATTCTATGCTTCTAAATTCTGGGGATGTTTGGAGATACACTCTTGTAGAAGATTCTTACTTAATACGGATTACAAGCATTAAGTTTCTGGAGTACCCAGGTACTCATTGGCACTCAACTCCTAACGCTGAAAATTCACTTCAGATATAAGTATACCTCACACGAGTTTGCTCCGTGTATCTTAATCACGCACTCAAAAACACTTAGCAACACTGTTCTGGCAAATTGCCTAGGAATTGCACGTTAGCGTAAAATGTTTTTTTTAACATTCATTTTATAAATTAAAATGTTAGAACAATAGTAAGTGCAGAACTATCATTATAACGATTTCTGTGCAATTTGCAAAAACAACATAATTTAAACAATCTTCAACAATAATTACATACTTCGGTAGGCACATTATAATCGAAGAGTTACATTATTGATGGTCTAGTCTAAAATAACTATTTGTTTGCACAATATTTAATCTTAAAAACATCTGGACTTGTTATTGTAGGTGTGCCATTCGGATAACTCCCTTTAAAACCATGATTATTTCACTACACTTTCATTTGTAGGTTGCCGAAGAGAAATTCTGTGAGACCACGATCGGATGCCGGGACGTTATGCTGGCGCCGACGATGCGTGACATAATCCAGACCGAATACTTCAGAGTAGTCGTGGTTGATGACGAAGACGCCGTCGAAATTTGTGGAGCTCTGAAGGTACGGGTAGATTATTACAGCGATACATAAAGTCGTGGAAATGTATATAATTGAATGTTAATGAATTAATTTGTATGCGTAGAACATTGTCGCCGTGGGAGCTGGTTTCGTAGACGGCCTTGGCTTTGGCGACAACACAAAGGCTGCTGTAATCCGTCTAGGTCTCATGGAAATGATCAAATTCGTGGATGTGTTCTACCCGGGCAGCAAACTAAGCACTTTCTTCGAATCGTGTGGCGTTGCTGACCTCATTACTACCTGTTACGGTGAGTTTTGCTTCTGCATTAATTAGAGTGTACAATGCCAAACTCGGAAATGTTCAGTGCCGCATTACGAATGCGGCAAAAATAGACTTACGTATTACCAATGAAATGGTTCGTATAACACGGGTGTGTCTTCGGCGAACTTGGCTTGACTTTGACACTGCCGTGTGTCTAGATACGTATTATCTCATCCCAATATAAGTAAGGATCATTCAATTGCAATTGAACCCTAGGTTATGGCTAATTGAAGGTCATGTAGCTAAATGAGTAAGGTCAATTAGAGCCAGGTGTATGTACTTACCAACGTAGTTTTTATAGTTGCATTTGGTTGACCTTGCAGCATATTTTACGTGGTGAAGAGCCTTTGCTAAAAACCTTAGTTAATGTACTTCGGTACATTTGAACTGCACCTATAAAATTTATTGCACTAACACCTACAACTTTTCCGTATCGCGACCTACGCGAAGCGAATTGCACCGTTTATCTGATCAAATGTTTTATGTGTTTACCTTTGAACGAGTTCAAAGCGGTTATATTAAGTGATGCATTGCAGTCATGTGTGAAGAATGAGTCTAGAACCTAATAGGTCTGCACTACGTGAACATAATTTCGTTGAATAGATCGTAACGGAAGCAAGGTATTAGATAGAACAATACATAATAGAACTTCTTAGAGGCCATGTAAGCCATGTTGCATACTATCGATTTTCCAGTTAGTAACAAAAATTATCTATCGCAAACACATTGTCGAGTGCTTTGCACAAAACTTTTGGACGTTGTTGCCAGAATATGATCGGTGTGCTATCAGTTTCGGTACACAATCATTTTGGCAAACTTTAGTACCAACCTATAACACCTACTGATAAATAATAATATATGCGATAAACTGACTAACTGCTTGTCAAAAATCATTTGGCCAATATTTAATAGACATTTATTTCCTATTCATCGTCATGAGCAGTGGTGGACCAGTCGCACCCTTATAATTATAGAGACCTATTTTGCTTGCGGCTAATTTCAAATTAGGTCTCTATAATTCTAAAGGTGCAGTGGTATCGACCGTGACTTGTGAGTTGTAGGTCATGATTTCCGACCTGGGTTCTGTAAAGATAGAATCTGGATTGATAGAGGACCTGGGTTCCGGGGTCAGTGAAGTGGTTGTCTGGGCAGGCACTGTACTTTGCGTATTTAATATCATCACCACTGGTCTCAAAACGGTGAAGGAAAACATCGTGAGGAAAGGGGCACGTCCTTGAACCAAAAAATTCGAAGACATGTGACAACCACCAACCCGCACTGGGCCCGCATGGTGGATTATGGCCCATTCCTCACAGAGAGGAGGTGTGTGTCCCAGCTGTGGGAAAATTATAGGCTGATTCTATCATCATAAGTCATTACAATCCCCACGTTTTAAGCATGATTAATTAGCTGATGTCTTGATCTCAATATCTTTCGACATTTTACGATTTCTACAAGCTTCTTGTATTGCAAACATAGCAAATTCATGGGAGTTAAAATCTTTGGTAGAATTATTTCGGACCACTCCCTAACCGTGCGCAAAATAAAAGGGCATTACTTTTTGTATCGTCTTGTTTTAATAACACATAATTTTTTACTTATTTAACTTAATGAGCGGGTGGGTGACTCAGCGGAACTATTAATGTATTGGATTCTTTACAAAAATATTCTGACTTACCTATTTATTATGTTGAAGCAGTTGAGAAAAGTCACTATGCACTTCGATCGATATCGTAAGTTAATTATTGTGAAGTCTATTTATCTAACGGGGACAAAGGCCGCGAACATTGACCACTTTATGATATTGGATAGTAGGTTACCTACACGTTTAAGAAATTATATTTATCCTATATTTATTGAGTAATGCATTGTGAGTGACACACGACTGTGACCAAGATTATGTCTGGACTTTAAAAGAGACTATGACCTCTGAGTTTGTTTCGGCCTTTCTTCTCAGAGTAGTCAGATAGGAAACGCCGACCTCATCTAGTTTTAAAAATATGATTGACGTGTAAAAGTGTTTGTACAAACCTACTTACAGAAATAAATAATTTATCATTTATCATAAGATCGCACATCAGCTTAATAAACGATACCTTCTAACCTAACATCTAGGTATCTAAAAAAAAACAACCGACTTCCAAAAAAACACTACAAAGTGAAAAATAACTTTAATTTCGGAAGGCGGTGACAAAAAAATTAAATACATATCCAAAGTCACCGCCTTCCGAAATTAAAGTTATTTTTCACTTTTTAGTTATAGTACCTACCCCACTAATTCGAAATTTCATCATCCTTGGGGTCAAAACAATGCATATATTTTATGTGATAGCAGCAATCGCGGTTGATTTACTGTTATTTTTTGAAGAGTTCCGTTGTCTGTCTCCGAAACGCAGCATCAGATCTATATGAAATTGAAATGGGACCACACGGGAAGCACGAGCTTTCAAATAAAAAAAGAGTCATCAAAATCGGTTCACCCAGTCGAAAGTTATGAGGTAACAAACAAAAAAAAACATACAGTCGAATTGAGAACCTCCTCCTTTTTTTGAAGTCGGTTAAAAAATAGTAATTTTATGATCATTATTATCTAGCTACCCCCGACAGGCACGGAATAGGATCTTTGCAAATTGGCTATTTCCGTGTTAATCGGTACTTAGGTACATAATCTATATATATATATAAATGAATCCCTATTTCCCTTGCCAATTCTTTTTTTGTTGTGTTTGTTATTGTAAGGAGAAGGTTCTTATGAAAGAAAAAAATAAGTTGCGCGTAACATCAGGATACATTTTTAATTACCAGTGCGCAAATTGTAACCACGAATTCAGCATAGCACTCTAGACCCGTAGCATAGAATTTTTTTGTCGATTATACAAAAAAAAATCAGCTGTTCCATATACTTTGACCGCGCAAGTTTTGCACTTTTCTATGAAACAGCAGATTGTTTGTTTTCAAACTCTTATCCTATATAAAATGCGGAATTCAATATTCATAGGTAAGAAAGGACAACGTCTGTCCGGTCAGCTAGTAAACTTATAAAAGTTAGCATAGACATTATATTTGCATTATTTAGGCAGTTAGGTGCACTTGCGTTAGCCTATTAAAAAATCTTAACAAGGAAGCTACTACGGTTTTACGTCGATAACTTCCGGAAAGTAAATAAAAAAAACCTACCGCATTGGATAGCATTAAAATGGGCTTTTGTATTGAGTGAAGGACACACAATCAATTAAAACATCGCGAATTTTATATTGTAACTAGGGATCGGATAATCGGATGCATATTTACCTAAAGTTAATTTTTAGTTACGAAAATATGGAAGCGGCTTCTAAAAATATTTTTTTGTACAAAACTTCTCGGATCAAGCAACACCGGGAATGCATAACTAGTCAGTTGTATAGTATGGAAGCGACTTCTAAATGATTAGGATTGCTTATCTATTCAGACGCATATTTATTAAAAAATTAACGCCGATGGAAATTCGGTACCTATACCTATGTACCTAGAGTGTTACGGTCAGTTTCTTCATCAAAAGTAACAGCCAAAGTAACGTCACAAAGTCAAAGTAACGATTAAATTTGTTTTTTTCACAAGTTTAGCTGTTGCTTTAACTGTTACTTTTGCCTCTAACTTTTACTGCTCATTAAGCTGGTGTGAAAGCTAAAGTAAATGTCATTTCATCAAAGTTGTACTGTTGTAGGTTCGATTTATTCAGGGTCTGTTTGAGCTATTAGCCAACATAAATCACTGTGCATTTATCTGTATAATGAGTAGCAACCTAGACTGTATTTATATTAAAATGGTATCAAGATCGCCCAGTGAAAGTTCAAGTTTATTAGACGATGAACTTATCGTGCGTGATTAACGCATAGGCGTAAAAGATTACATCATCGCAAGTATCATGCATCATATAATATTATGTATTCATTATTTGTGGGGCAAAAAAAAGTATTTTATTATTTACAATATTTGAATTAAATATCGTGGAACTCATAGTAAATAGCTCTCTCTACACGCTAAGCTACCCAGATAAAAATAAGTTTAGGCATCTTTTGTCACAAATATTACTATAATGAAAATGAAAATGCATTATGCACATAAACTTCACCAAACATTATAATATTAATTTTATGCGACCGTGTCAAGTTTATGTCCACATTTCCCTCATGAACCAATACACTGCATATTCATTAAGATATATTTCAGATTAAATAGAATTACTTACTTATCTTTTGTTTTTCCAATATTCCCATAATTTCAAAGCTATGTTTTAAAATAATAATATGTACAAGTAAATCAAAAAATGTTATTATATATTCATTGTAATTAGTTCAATAAAAACAGTACCTAAGTACAGACGTTCGAATTTACAAAGCAGTGTTACGGCCCTAGCGTTTGTTCAGCGTAGGTGTTCGATGAACGTATACGCGGCGTCTCTGCTAGGGCACATGAGTACGCAGCGCTACTGTCGGAGGTGCGCGACGTATGCGCCGCGTTACTGCGGTGTCACGTACAATCGAGTTTCCTCCTCGGAATTCATTTTGTTAATGATAATACCTATCGATCCGACAACGAAATTATGTGACGTCTGCGCCACGCTAGCACAGCGTTCAATTAGCTGCAGAAGAAACACGCGACAACGCGAGGCATGCGTGGCGCTGTCGCGGCGTCTGCGCTGCGCATTAGTGGTGGGTCGTTTTCGACTTTTTGACGAACGAAACGCAACCGTTTTCCTGACGACGAAAACGGTTGCAGAAAACGGTCGTCGTTGCAACTGGTTTCGAGACGGACGACTGACGGACGACGAAACTTATCCAACATGGAATAGAATTCCGTTTTCGAGGTTTTCGTCGAGTGAAATAGTTGCAGTTTGTTAGTTCTTACAACTATCAACGATTTAAAATCTATGAAATGGTTAATTAAATACATAATTCGTTTTATCGATCGACTTTACTAAGTATACGATGAAATGAACTTTCATTCATACTTTTCCAGGTTTAGGACTGGCTGGGACAGACTTTTATCTTTTTACCAGGCGTATTTAAAACAACTATTTGCAAACACAACAACTACAAAAAACAATGACTAAATTTCTCTGCGCGTGCTCAATAACATTTAACTGGCCCAAAAAAATTTAAACAAATGTTATGAAATAATAACCACGCGACGCGCTCACCGGCGCAGGAAATTTATGCGATTATCCCAATTCATCGTTCATGCGAATCGACTTTGAACTTTAAGTCAACCCATATAAGGTTGCACGGATTTAACCGTCTCATGACGAACGACAGCATTGACAACTGGTAATAGATTATCGACTGTATTTCGGTGACGAAAAGTTCAGTTTTAATTGTAAGGACTGCTTTGTAAACGAACGTGAAAAGTTAAGGACGACGCGATGACGCGACGCGACGAACGAGTGTGATAGAGTTGAACCATTGCGTTCTCGACTGTATTTTCATAGACGTAAAATAAAAAATCGCACCAAGTAATTCGAGGACTGGTTTGTGCGACGAAGACTGTTTGAACCCAGGACGTAAAACAGTTTCATCGTCGCAGAACACAAAACGGTCTTTGGAAACAGTTCGTCGCCGCAACGCTCACTCCTACTGCGCATACGTTCTTCGAACGCCTACGCTGGACAGACGCTAGTGTGAAGAGGCTCTTACAACGGATCTCATAGAAGAACTTTCACTTTGACATCTGGCACCACTTGACAGTGATATTATGGCTGGTATTGCCATTTGTATAAAAAGCTTCCCACGAGTTTTTGGGGAAATTACGACGTTTGTGTAATGGCAAATATTTTGACTTTTACTTTAGCTGTTACTTGAATGAAGAAACACATTCACCGTAGTATCAGTAAATGTCAAGTAAAAGTCAATGCTTTTACTGATTACTTTAGTTGTTGATGAAGAAACTGGCCGTTAGTCTGTAAGAGTAGGGGTGGTGTGTGTTAGGAAAAACATTTTTTTTTACATTAAATTAAAAAAAAATCGGTACAAAAGCGCATTCCATTTTAGCCAACCTCTCAACTTTAGGAGAATATGCATCCGAATATCCGATCTCTAATTATAACTCATAACAAGATAACGCTTATATTTTCCAAAGGGTTGGGGCAAAGGTGTAGGTATCTTTAATACATCTACATTTCGCTAATTAAACTATGTTTGAAGCTCACCCGCCATAATCGGCTTTGGCAACAGGCTCGCCCTCTATTACATGAGACTTATTTTTTTTTTGTTTAACATTTATAAACTTAAAACTCTCTTAATTTTAGGTGGTAGGAACAGGAGAGTGGCCGAAGCCTTCGTGAAGACTGGCAGGTCAATCAAGGAGCTGGAAGACGAGATGTTGAATGGACAGAAACTTCAGGGACCAATCACCGCTGAGGAAGTCAACCACATGCTTGCTAACAAAAATATGGAGAACAAGTAAGAACTCTAGAACCGTCCTCCAACATATCTTTTTATAAATTTGACTTCCTTTCTTATCAAATTGGGCAAGGTAGAACTAGCCATATCCAGATTTTTCTAACTTTAAGTGTTTGTCGTTATTCTAACGTACCGCAACACTAAACGACAGCTGATAAAAGTTAGTCATAAAAAGCATTTTAACAACACGATCAAACTAATAGCGCATAAATCGTCTAGCATTTATAGACCAATTGCTTGCAGCGTGCAAAACATACGGAAGCGATTCGTTGTTGTTGATCTCAGACCGAGTAGATAACGACAGGACAATTATAATCTGTAGCTGATAAAATCGTAACGTAGGCTGAACTAAAATAGTTCGTTTTGGCTTGTATCCACGTTTCGCTTGAGGTCAGTGCTGCATTAAATGAAGGATACCGCAGCATTTCTGCGACATTTCACTGCACCTATGCACGACAAATTTTATTGTAGAACTAGTTTTTGCCAGCGGCTTCGCCCGCGTGGAGGTCGGAAATTATCCCACGGGAACACACTACCGGGATGAAGAGTACCCTATATGTTAATCCAGGTTACAAACTATCTGTGTACCAAATTTCATCCAAATCCATTCCGCCGTTTTTGCATGATCGAGTAACAAACATCCAAACTTTCACATCTATACTATTACAATATAATATTATAAAGCTGAAGAGTTTGTTTGTTTGCTTGAACGCGCTAATCTCAGGAACTACTAAGTAGTCCGATTTGAAAATTTCTTTCAGCGTTAGATAGCCCATTTATCGAGAAAGGCTATAGGTATATATCATCACGCTAAGACCCTTAGGAGCCGAGCAAAGAGAAAAAAGTCACGAACACGAAGTACTCGCACGGGCAGGTGAGACGAGCGACGGGGTGGGTCGAGGAGCGAGAAATTTGACGCGAACGAAGTCGCGGGCAGAAGCTAGTTTATAATATTACTAGAATTTGTAGGTAGATAACGTCCTTGCCAACGATTTAATATCGTTCAAATAGCCATTTGCGGCACATAGTGTTAATTATACTATTGTGGTTCGTTATCTTAATTAGATTCTAGATATAGGCGGTCTGCTACCGTCTTTAAATTTTACTGAACTCAATGTCAAATTCAACCTGATAATTAACATAAACATTGACAAGTGGCCAACAATCTCAAAAAATTGGTACTTGGCTTCTGTTGTGATAACCGTGATAACTGCATACATTTGTTCAGTTTTAATTTGTAGGAATGTGATCGTGCCAGTTCTAATGTAAGGCTGGTGACGGTTAGCAGTCATCCGTGCGGAAAACGGTCTGATTGAACAGTCTTTATACTACCTATAGGCAGTATAGGCTATTGCTAGGCTTCTGTTACACTTTGTATATTTACTTTTTGTTACTATTGTAACAGAATAAACTCAAGTCCTGAAAGTAGTTTGATCAGAATGGACTACTGAATCGATTTCAGTAACTCATAATTTAGGTAATAAAAAAAAACTATTTCGAGATACTGACCCGGGTAGATCAAAGAAAATTGAATTTTAGTTAATGGTTATAAGACCCAATTTTAAATGCATAAAGTAATGTTAGGGTCAACACGATAAAAATAATAGATATCTTTAAAAATAATAGTTTAGGTCATTGTATTAATTAGGCTTATTACTGAATACTCTGATGGCGTGTATGAGTTCTTGAGTTATTTATGATACACATTGTATAATTTCCTGAGAATCGGATGCCATTAGCTGAACCAAGATAGACTATGTAAATTGGACAAGGGCGAATGAATGTACAATTATTTCCAGGTTCCCACTGTTCACCGCCGTGTTCCGCATCTGTCGGGGCGAGCTGAAACCCAATGACTTCATCAACTGCATCCGCAGTCATCCAGAACACATGTAAGACACATCACTTGCATCCGCTTTCTTCCTTGTGTAGCTTAAACTAGATAATTAGAGCATAATAATGTACGTAGAATAGAGCCGACTAACTTATTGTGTACATAACATGATATGTATGTTTATTTTACAGGGTGCTAGTACTTAGATATATAAATAAAATTATTATACGTAAAGCAGAACGATGCATTGTTTGGCTGCACTTTTAATGAAAGCATTGACTTGTTAACTAACGTATTAGCTTGCTTCGCTGTTTCAATCAACAATGCGATGAGAATGCATGATGAATAGAAGTGATTTTTTGTGAAATAATTGCTATTGGTTTTTTAAAGCGATTTATGTAGTAGGTAGGTATTAATTATACCTAATGTAGATATGACGGTTATTGGTAAAGAACGAAACCGATAAAGAAATGATTTTATAGTGTAATGGTAAAAGATCTGTGATGTGAACAATACTTGAGTGCAGCCACGCAGTTCGTCAGTTGTATGTAACAAATAAAGCATGTAGCATAGCTGTATAAACTGACACCCGTTGTTAGCCTACGTCTCAATAGACGTAATAAAATCGCGACGGCATTTTTTCGCGCGCTGGATTTGCAACACACTGTTTAGTGCTGAGAGTCGAAAATCGAACACTTGTGTTTTTTAAACGCGTTGAGACTCACTTGCGCTGCACTTTATTGCATTCTCAATGCTCGGTTCAACACCGAGAGTTGAATATCCAGTCCGCGATAAAACCTCTCCGCGATTTTATTACGTCCATGTACACGTCGACTTACATTAATATTACATGTTGCTAATAATGAGTACATAAGCGTCATTACCTACTATTATCTCTGCTGATGTATTATCTGTCAAATAAGCTAGCAAATATCGCCGGCGCGGATCTGTTATCGGCGTTTAGGCTAGTAGCTACACAATAAATGAACATATTCGAGTGGTTGTTGTTCAGATAAAGTTTATTATTGATGTTGTGTAGGCGCTAAGTACAAACAAGTATACCTCGTAACGTTACCTTGTGTGCGGGGTATAATGTAATATATCACTAGTTATCTTTTCTATTAACCTATATATTTATATTGCACATTAGTTCTAACTATAGTTTATTTGTATCTAAATAGTTGGTTAAAAACGTAAATATTTGTTGAATAAAATATCGTACTTAGAAATGCTAATACTTTTCATTATCCTTCTCACGTTGTTGTTCCTGGTTTCTTGTTGTTTGTCTTCTACATTTGTATTTGACTTTGTTCCTGGTTGTTTCAAATAAAATCATCGAATGGGGTTAATGAACCTGTACTCGCCTACTTCACGTTCATTAATCATGATAATTGAATTTTTCAGATTTGCTCCCAAGAATATTAGTATTTACTGAATGCCATACCGAAAATTATTTTGTACTAATCCGGTTTGCTGCATCTGTTTATTTTAATATGCATGTGTGTGTTTGTTATTAAATCATGTTTATTGTTTGTAGCTTTTTTGCATGTTTTTGTTTATTATTAAATCTCTTTATTGGGAGCGGCTGTCTTTATGTTGCAGTAGTCCATTGAATCATTCACGTGTTTACGCGAGCTTATTAATTTTCATAAAAATTCAACACAGTGTACGGATTTTTACCAGGCGTGTTTAATTTTTATCAACTAAACAAAAATTACTCATCGTCATGATTTAAAAAAATAACATGTTTTTACACTAATATTCTAGGAAACAGCCGGCGCCCAAATGTTCTCTGTGACCAAGTGAGGCGCCTCTACAGTCTGTCATCAACTTGAAACTGTTGCATTTGTCGTCCGGCACGCCAGCATAATTTTGTCACAACACACCCAAACACATACATTTTTTCAATTAGAAACGCGAACGCAGGAAATGTCCACCTTTGATCCTTTGCGGCATAGATAAATAGATAGTGACGCTGTAGGTGTTATCAAAGTGATAATTAAAATCGCTAAGTATAACTAATGGAAAATTATGAGATAACCTGGTACACACGGCTACACATCAAGCTATACATTTCCAGTATAAGCTGATCTCGCATTGTATAAGATTCCGTACAGTGCGAGATCAGCGTAAACTGGAAATGTATAGCTTCATATGTAGCCGTGTGTACTTGCTTGCTCACGACATTCCTGTTGTTGCTTTCTCCGACTATTTCTTATCGTTATTTTTATTGTAAGTTGAGTTCAGACATTGAAGTGTGATGTAGGTATCTAATTGAAAAAATGTACTTAACCATCATTATTGCATGAAAACCATTATGTTTTGTTATTGTGTAACTGAAGTTGTATGTTACACTTTTTAATTTTTACAGTAGTCCGCTTGATTATGATTGCATTTCAAAAATTAAAGTTCCCGACTACCTTGTAGATGTTTGTTCGTCAGAAGCGTAATTTAGAAAACTACTGCGTGAATTTTATGCAATATTCACAGTAATTTTAAATAAAATATTGTCCTAAAGAATTGCATGCGGACTGCTAGTGTAAGTAAATCATTTATCTACTTATTAAGTTCATAAAATTCTATCAGGGACATAAGCTTTTATCGATAACACACTGAAATTTAAAATCAAGTGTGTATATTCCATTCGAGTGATTTAATCTATTGAATAAAATTAGATAATACCTACATTGTAATAGCTTTTACGGTTAGTTATCTTAAAAATATAGTTGTTTTGTGTGAAATTTTATATAAATGGGATGGGTCAACATATTTTTAAGGTTTGGGCCACATCTATTCACAGACGCAAGCCATTATGAATCTAGTCTGTATATTTTTTACATATTGTTTTTTTTTGCACCGAAAAAAAGTGCGTGCCGTCTTCATTGAGTTGTAGTCGAACTGGTATTTTTTTATATTATGATAAACGTATCTAAGTAAAAATAAATATCATTGTGCATTTCCCGTGACATACTTAGGTATTCGTAGCGATAGTTTAGTTGTGGTTCAAATCAAAACATCAGCCACTATTTCGTCGTGTCATTTATCGAGTAAACACGCAGCTCATCGGAATGTTCAGAAAAACAGAAGCCTTAAATCGGTGTGGCCAAAAACCCTGCTTCGGGCATACATCACCTTTATTTTTTTCAGGATACGGATAGTTAGAAAAACACAAAAATCACATTGCTGTATAACTTAAAATTATACTAAGGTAAGGTGGAAGGGCTAGGCTTCTGTTTTTTATGATAATTATTAGTTTCTAGTACATGTATATAATTATATGTTCTACCTACATAAATACATTGCATTTTCTTAATCTGTCTATTATTTTATTATGAAAACCATTAAAACCGGCTACCATTGAGGACTAACAATATTATCAAGTGGTAGTTGTCATTCAGCAACGCTTGCCCATAATAACATCATTTGGTATGTCTTGTATTTGCACAGTTCACCATCTGTTTACACAATTTTTTTGAGTTATAGTGTGACATTGTGAAAATCGGCATAAGTATGCAGCTCACTTATACTTGTATGTACCATCTTGTCATTACTGGTAAGTACGAGGAACCACTGGTAAATAAAACATATTTGTATTGATGTTGTACAATTATGATATCTCGCGATGGTTTGGTCTAAAAATTGCGACATTCATATTTTTGTAAGACTGGAGCTTGTGGCTAGTGTGACACCAAAGAGTACCGTAAAACGTGGTGAACATGATGCATGGGTCAATAGAGACGAAATTAAAAGGTATTTTAACATTGAACAAATATAGTTTGTTGCCAATAACGACTCTCCAGTGTGTTTACCTACTGTATTTTAAGTAACGATTACTTACTTGTCTTTGTTGGCAACTATAGGTATTATTATAACGTTAAAATCCATTTAAAGTTTCGTCCCGATTCACCCCACATGGGGTTTAACACGTTTACCACGTTACATGGTACTGGGCCATACCTTTTAAAAGCCAGCCACAACACAGGTTGTCTCAACTTGTCAACTTGAGGCAAACCAGTTATAAATACGATAAAGATAATATCTTGTAGCTCGGTTTGAGGTATGAATATACGTCTCCCCTGTTCCCAAGTTGGGAATGGCTTCCAGTCTAACCACGTACTGACAGCGAACTATCTGAATCTGACCTCTACCGATATTCTAAGGCCAGTCCTGATGTTAGAACGTTGACAGCGACGGACGATTCAGCGTAATTTCTGAGCCATGGTTGGGTCTGGACAAGCAAGGAAAAGAACGGACAACTCACCGACTAAACGCGCCAAGCGCCGCCAACTTCGCAGATTGTTCGAAATACTCGTACCTACAGCTAGATTTATTAGAGAGGTCCTTATGGTTGACCTATCGACTGGTGACTTGGTTTTATATTTTGGATGCCTGGAAGGATTTGGGTGAGGCCTCTGCTCAGTAGTGGATGCGGGAGACTAAATAAAAAAAAAAAAAAAAAAAAACTAAAAAAGAAACATTACTATGATCAATATTTTAGGTACCTTTCCCTCAGTGACAGTCTTTAATTTCCACTTTGTAAATTGAAGCCCTACTACTATAGGTATTATTCAGACTAGAATGTCTAGAATTGCTCAGGCTTGGACATGGTCTCTATGCTAAAATCTATGGTTAAGTCTTGCAACATTAGCACTTGGCAGCACTTCAGAATTTATTGTTTTTATTTTACCCATTAACTGCAAACAATATTGACGATGTCATTTATATTTGAATGATGCTAATGGACATCTAAATATAATCCTTTAGTCACCAGCAGCCTTGCGACGTTAACAGGAAGAGCGACAGCTTATGCTCAAGCCAAATACCATATCGCCCGTCACCCACACCACGACTTCAAGGAAATATGAAACTGATTGTTCTCTTTTTTTTTTCAGGGTAAGGGTTTGATGAAGTAACATCGTAGTTTTCTGCTAGCAAATGAATATTAGGATAACTAATTGATCAAATAAGTAGCTAATAAGTTAGTCCTGGCAGTTGTCTGTTACAACTAAAATGTTAAATAGGATCTTAAGTAATATAACAACCAAAGATTGTTTTCCTTACATTAAAACAAATTTCCACTACAGACTATCAACCTACATACTAACAAATATTTATTTATTTATTTTATGTATATTTTATAATAAGTATATTTATATTAAAAAATATTGTAACACTGCATCCGTTGGGTGTGGAATATCTTTTATCTATATATTTTGTAAAAGTTCTAATATACATTTTAGACTTAACAAATATGTATGTACTTATTTTCCCAATATCCAATCCTCTGTCATAATTTTTCATCTTATTTTTTTATTATTATTTGTTTTAATACTAGATAATGCGATTACAATATTTACCTTTGTAAATGCATTTAGTTACTGTGAGCATACCCCACCGTTTTTAGGGTAGGTAAGTATAGTGTGAATGATAACAACAACATAAAATTATCTATTTATTGATTTCTAGAAACTGTACACTCCCTTTTTCTACCGGAACGTTCTTAATATATCCATTAAAAAAATCTAATGCAGATATTTGTTTTTTCCCAACTATCCTAAGTGATTTGAAATAAATATATCTTCGGTCTTTGCATAATATTCTGATTGCATTTGTTTCCTCACTATATTCCAAGGCACCTACTGGTTTATCACTGTGGTCTACTTTATTATCATCTTGGACAAATGCATCAAACAGTTTCATTTGTTTATCTTTAAATGTTGTGGTAAGTGGATACAAACCATATATAGCACGATAAAGGTTGTATACTTCAACAGCGGACATCTGGGACCATCTGACTTCACTTATGCTTTTATGTATTTTCTTAGCTGAAAGAGGAAATAAGGAGTACCTATGTTAGTTAAGGATAAGTATAATAATAATAATAATAATATTCTTTATTGTTCTCTCATATTCACATACAATATTAGTAGTATGTACAACCTACCTATTTAATTATACTCAGCTGACAACTACTGTCCTACTGATAACTCAGATTAAAAAAGCAAAGCAATATGTGTTTTTATAGCAAACAACCTTTAGTTATTTATTTATTAAAGAGTAATAATAATAAAATCAGATAACATATGCTATGCTAACTACATGATCAGAGGTTCAGGAATGAGAAACAAAAATCACAGGTCAAACCACTATTTTTCGAATTGTTCTTGACTTTAAAATTATAATACATATTAGAAATCTATGCTGAATTGGATTGGGTACTTGGTCACTATACTTTACTACTTCACAGACATAAGAATATTTTAAGACAAAATAATCGTGTGCGTAGTCCCAGCTGAAAACTGTCGAATTTCTTAATATTAGTTAAGCAGATATTTAGTGTATGACGTCGTGTAATTGTGTATTGGTAAATACAAATTTGTCCATCTAACCATTGGGGAGCTATTCAACAAAAACTGTATCCGCTGGGACTACGTCATCCTAGCGACACTATTTTTTTCCTATGGACGTACAAGAAAAAAAATTGCATTCAATAATTAGTGTGTAACGAGAGGTAAATGAGTATGTTGAAATGAAATTTGTGTGTCATGAAACTGCGGAGATAATCAAGTTTCCGCTGCGCTGACGTTTGGCTATTTGATGAAAATCATGTAAAATAGTTTAGTGCAGAGCTGTAGTTTTTTACGCACGTTGCTTTGAATTTCTGTATAAAGTGTGTGAAAACAGAATTTGGAAAAAATATACCCTTCAGAAGATATTCACGTAAAAGTAAAATAAGGTTATTACGTCCAAGTACTTAAAATAGGAACTCTGGAGCCTAACTTATAACGTTTCTTTTTGTTTCTAGTAAGGGTCTACAATGTCTTGCCAAGTTTCATTTATGTGCTCTTTGTAATGAATGAGCAATGGAATAATTTACTATCACTGGACCACTATTTTGTATGACATCCGATTGCAGGATTTTTTAAAGGAAAATAAGTTAAAATATATATATCAATATTTAGTGTATTAATACAACTATTCACATGTAAAATTTCAGCTCATTACACTAAATAATTAAAGAGATATAATAAAAATACCAGAACAACCGTAATACATGGATAAACCGACCAAGTTTCTGTGGCTACGAAAAAGCATCTGTGTAGTTTATAGAGATAACGTTAAAAAATTTCCAGTATAGTATCGTTATTCGGTTTAATAGTTTCATACAGGTGCGTACACAATAGTTTAGTAGAAAATACAACAACTGCATTAACTTTGGAGGTACCTAATCTTAAAAGTATTCATACCATTGATATTGTATGCATTTGCACAGTGCATACAGAGATATACATCGGTTGGTGCCTCATTCCATCTAAATTGTATAATGTCCCTGCAAGTTGGCTTCGATGCGACCTCTTGTATATTTTCCAAAGGACTAGGCCCACAGGGTCCAGAGATATGTCAGACATAAAAAAACATTGAAATAACCAATCTTATATACTTACACAAGAAACATGTAACCAAAACATTGATTTATAGTGTTTTTATAAAATTTAAATAGCAAATATATTGCCTACTGTAAAAGCCCATCTATGTATAAATAAGTAAATCTTAGGTTCTACATTTCCAGAAGTTGCTGTTCTCGTTCGAGCTTTTATAGCAACAAATCCTTTAATTCATTAAATTCATATAAATTCGTTGTTATTTAAATATTAGAATATCAAATAGTCACCGAAACGCAGCCAGGCTACGGATGCTAGTAAATCTACATTGGGTTCATGTAAGGCGACGAAAAAGCGGGCAATTTAATTTAATCATTTATGTACCCTGTAACAAAATATTTGTGCGCTTGAAGTACCAGAATATTAAGGACATAATAATTACCTACTGTTACAAGTTTTTGCAAAATTTTGACAAATAAATGCATTTGTTAATACAGATGCAATTATTATTGTAATCATTTCGTAAGTTTAAGAAAAAAACTTGAGACTTGCTAGTTTAATCACTAATTATTAGTTACTTGTTCAAGAATTGTGTGCCCACCTGTACCAATCCAATAATGGTATAACACCGGAAATTTTAGAACGGTAGGTAGCTCTTTATAATGCAAGGCCGCCTTTTCGTAGCCAGTCAAACTTAGTCGGTTTATCCATGTACTACAGTTGCTCTGGTATTTTTATTATATCTCTTTAATTATTTAGTGTAATGAGCTGAAATTTTACATCTGAATAGTTACATTAATACACTAAATATTGGGATATATTTTATTCTTCTTTTCCTATAGGTACTACAATCGGATATCATACAAAATAGTGGTCCAGTTGTAGTAAATTATGCCACTGCTCATTAATTACACAAAGAGCACATAAATGAAACTTGGCAAGACATTGTAGACCCTTACTAGAAACAAATAAGGTAGGCTCTAGACTTCCTATTTTAAGTACTTGGACCTAATAACCTTATTTTACTTTTACGTGAATATCTTCTGAAGGGTATATTTTTTTCCAAATTCTGTATTCACACACTTATACACAAATTCAAAGTAACGTGCTTATAAAATTACAACTCTGCACTAAACTGTTTTATATGATTTTCATCAAATAGCCAAACGTCAGCGCAGCGGAAACTTGATTATCTCCGCAGTTTCACGACACACAAATTTTATTTCAACATGCACATTTACCTCTCGTTACACACTAATTATTGAATGCAATTTTTTTCTTGTACGTCCATAGAAAAAAAATAGTGCCGCTAGGATGACGTAGTCCCAGCGGAAACAGTTTTTGTTGAATCCAACCAGCTCCCTACTGGTTGGATGCACAAATTTGTATTTACCTTATACAATTACATGACGCCATACACTAAATATCTGCTAAACAGAAATGAAGAAATTTGACACTTTTCCGCTGGGACTACACACACCAAATAATACACACCATAAGTAACTCCTTCTGTGCCTTGTGGTTGTGCATCTTCTAAACTCCTTGGTAAGGTCTTTATGCAGTCTACCAGCATTTCTGCACCGAATTCAGATAGCTTATTAGTTAGCTCTGGTAATCTTATGTCTTTCGATACTGGCATTTTGATTTGACTTATTATTTCACCTGGAATGTCAGAAATGTAAGTGATGAGGTATTATAGATAGAGAATATAATCTTTATAAATGTAGTACCTCCATATGTGGATAAAAGCAATTTACACCTTTAACCAATAATTACTACAGTCTACACCTTATTCAAATACTAATTTGTAAAACCATATTTCTAAAGAATTGGTTACTTGGTAATACCGAAATATGCTTACCCACATCAAAAATATCTGGTTTAATTTTCATAAGTGTGACTCCTGTGACCTTGTCTCCATGCAGCAGTGTGTGAATGATGGGGGCAGCACCCCGCCACCGTGGTAACAAACTGGGATGTACATTCACCATACCTCTAGAAAAAAATATTCTGTTAGTTGAGATAGATATATAGATATATAGTCTTTAACCTTTTAACCGCTTACGTCAGATTGACAAATATTTTCGGGTCCATTTTGCCAGGGTCTAATACCACAGCTCGTTTAATCTGTTGTAAAAAGTTAAGTTTTGCACATCCCTCTTTGTTGTAGGTACTTATTTTGCGATTCACTGTGCCGGGCGCTGGGGACACAACTGATATGAAGTCGGGCATTTAAAAGGTTAGTGTAGGTTTGGTGTTTGGTAGCTAGATTATGTGGCTAACAACTGGAAAAAAAAAAACTATTCTGTCAAGTTCCTGCCAACCTGTATAATAGATATACAGGTTGGCAGGAACTTTGAAGTGCAATCTGTAACTATGGAATAGCACAAATGATGCTAAACACCCTAGCAAAGAAATTTTTCATTAGGTATAAAAAAGATAGTGTTTCAGAGAAAACCCAATACTTGGTCAAAATCTGTGTAAAACCATTTTTTGTTTAATAATTTCAACTCGTTCAATTTCAAATGTAAAGGTCAGTAGAAAGCTCACTTTCTACTCATCACCATTTAATGGTAATATTTTGGAACAGATTTTCGAATTGTTGATGGCATAGAATTAAAAAAGAAATACCAACTTACAGTGGGAATTTGCTGAGGAGATCTTCTTTAATCAGGTGACCAAATGCGACAATTAATCCCAAGTCGTATTCTGCAGCACGTAAATTGTTTAAGGGCCATGGTATCGTATGTATATTTTCCGCCTCAGCATACTTTAGTATGTCTGTTTTGTATTTTGTATTTGTAGTGACCAAGACCAATCGGTCAATGAGATGGTTATCTTTTTTTCTGAAAGAATTTATAATAATTAAAGTCACAAGAACTCCACATTATAGTTAATCTATAATCGTGGCATAATAATTATTAACTTTATTAATAACATAGTAGAGAAGATTTTTTAGGGAGTTCTTACCTAAGTTCATTTATTTTTCGTAAGCTACTGAGTGCGATGCCATCAGATCCAAAGAAAAGAAGTTTATACGGTCTTGCGGTGGAATATTGCCTGGTAAATAAGTTATTTCTCCTAAATACTATATTTAATAAATGAGAAGATAGGATAGGAATCATTTCACCGAATTCACCGACACAATAACACATAATACTGTCAATGTGAAAGATGTCAATGTTGACATTTATCAGGTTCTGCCAACCAAAGGTGCAAAAAAGTGCGTTCTGTTTATAGAGGTATGTGTGTGAGGTAAGAGGAACAGGGTGTAAAGTTCACTCAATCTCCATAGAAAGGGGGGGATCCTCAAACCAGACAGGTGTCGTGTCTAGTTGGCGCCTGCCCGACAATTGATGTTGGAATGTTGTTTATAATTATGCTAGTTGCGCCGTAAATTCTGCTTGCGCGATGAAAGATTTTCAGGATTTTGCTTGACGTCAGTGTGATGTGTCGTTCACATGTGGCGATGTAGATGCCGCTGCATGTTTATTTGTGTCATAACCGCGCATGTAAATCCATGGTACGACACCGCTGATGCGATGAAGACGAGACGTGCGTGTGAGTGTGAAGGTTTTTAACTCGTTAGACCTTAGACCATTTAGGTTAATTGGTCTAAGCTCGTTGCTAACCTCTATTGTTTTATGTTTTGTCTTTTTCAAGGAATTAGTTAATTGGTTTTCTCTATCTATCGTAGGTATTAGTTCTGCTATTCTAGACGCGGGACTCCTTTTAACAAAGGAGTCCCGCGTCTAACGCACGAGCTCTATCGTGTTCCACAAAGACTTGAAATAATTATTTAAAAAGGTATGGCACACAATTTTACAAAAGTTGGTTATAATGCGAATGTGTGGCCCATAATGCACAACTTTAACAATAGGTAGGTACATACATAGTTGATACCACCGATCTATTCTTTTAACAACTAATAGATTGTGCATCCTTCCTGGTGGAACCTTCTTCTTATTGCTTCCATAAGGCTGGAACTGTCTTTAATTACTAACGCATACCTACCTTGAACTGGGGATCCTAAATAGGTTTGCATAGTGGAACCTAGTTACATAGGAAAGCGTGGTCATATTGTCAGCAATTTCTGCAGCCGGAGTGCAGTAGGAAGGCATAAGCAACAAATAAAAGAAAATTAGATAGAAGATTTTTTATTCATAACATTCATCATAGTTTATTTAAAATATAATTTTATGTTTCTATACTAATATCTACAGGTAAGTTACACAGGTTTGAATTTTGGGACGGGTATCAACACTACTTAATGTACATTAACAATATTTTTTACAAAACAAGATACAGACGGTAGATTAGAGCAGCACGCATCATATCGGTAACTAAAGATGGAGGATGGAGGAACTACAGATACATTAGTTGATTAGTGCATCTTTACGATTAAAAACCTTTTTTCACGGCCCTGCCGCACTATTCAGTGAGGTAGGGTGCGAGCAGAGTTTGAATAGATCCTAGTACTCGGCGGTGCCTGCGGAAACTATCCCTAGGGCAGCAAAATCTTCAGCCTTCGGTCCCTCTTTTCCTTTGTTCCTTTAATTCAGAGCTGTCAAAGCCCCTATATTTCTATTTAAATTATATTTCAAAATCTCATTTAGCTAGGAAATAAATACCTACTTAATATTTTTTAAGTGGTGAGATCTGGGTCACTAGTTTGTGATAAATCAGTTCGGGTAGAACGTCGGTGAAAACTTCTCTTTTTGGTAAACTGAGGTTTTATATACCAGGAAGGCGGACTGACGATGCTCTCTTCCAAACTTTTTATAGTTTGCATACTCGTCTGTGAGTCCTGGCGCTGCGCCACCCTGGACGATATCGTCCTCACTTTAACTTCACGCTTTTCATCGGTTTGATATGGTATATCTTTCATTTCAACTATCTCAACATCTGTATCACTCAAATCCTTCCTTGGTCTATGCGTTCGTGTCGTATCAGTACAATAACCTATTGTTCGAGTTCCACTCATGCGTTTAGACTTATCCCTGTATAACATTTTCTTGAACTCTTTACGAAATTTTGGATGCGTTATTATGTAAATAAATGGATTGATGCATGCAGCTGTCTTGCAGAATAATGCAGGAATCATTGAAGTTATCGGAGTCAAGAGATCCTTTCTCCCAGTTATACCCAATAGAGTCACAACAGCATACGGTGTCCATGATATAAAAAATAGAGCTATGACTGCCATGACTAGAAAGGCTAATTTGATTTCTGCTTTCCTCTTAGTGCGTTCTTTTACATGTCTCGACGATAGCCTTTGATCCTGGTTACCATAAGACATACTTGTATTACAAACTACAACCCGAAATATACTAATGTAACAAAACGTAATGGTACAGAATGGTGCAAGCCACGCTGCGCAGAAGAAAATGAAGATGAAACATCGAGGTGAAAAATCTTCTGTGAGGTAATCAAAGCTACAGCTGGTCAAGTAGCCTTCTGGAACATAGCTGCCATAGCCGATGTTGAGTGCCGGGATTATCGCGAAGATACAGGCATATAGCCACGCACCGATAGCTAATAGTCGTGCCCGTATGGCTGTCAGCGCACGAAGTGGCTCCAGAGGTCGCACCACTGCCCAGTAGCGGTCCAGCGCGATGGCTGATAGTGTTGCAATGGATGTGGTGCCAGTCAAACCACCCACGAACCCATATAACACGCACCCTGTAACAATATTTTCTATTATTAGGATTTTCAGATAGGGACCTACTTCTTTTTTACAATCTCTATCTCCCCATTGAACAAAAAACCGATTTTGATGAAAAATTACCTACATAAATCAAAGATTTTCGCCCCCATTACTATGGTTTATTTGTTGGAGAGTCAAGACGTGGCTGAAGGTGATAATACGGTTGAAAAATGACAAAGCTATTGAACTGGTACGATTCGCTTTCTAGCGTTTCAATAATGTAGGAAAGGCAGTGAAAATAGGCGTTCAATGTAGGGAATCTACCTACCTATTGACAGTAGGTAGGTAGTCATTTTATCTAGATGATTCGCGGAGGTTAAGATAGTAAAGCGTTACCTATTTTTGTATGCTGTTTGTCAATAATAGAGAAAAGCGTGTACGGAAAAATTGCTATCGAAATCTTAATTCGATCAGTTTTATTGGATAGTAAGCCATAATCGGAAGAAAAAAATAGAGCGAAAGTGTTTGTTAATTCTAGCTAGCTATTTATTTTCTTCCATAACATTGTTTGTAAAAGATAACCTCTGTAAGGGCTGATCCTGAAGGCCTTATTGAAAATAGTTTTCACTCTAGACAAAATTTTTATGAGACCTAACTTGGTTTTAATATTATTTTCGATATAACCGAAAGCACTAGAAAAGATTTCTTCTGTTGGAAAATAATTTTCTGCCATTTGGATTTAAAAGTGTGTTAAGTACCTACTAATATATGGCAGGAGAGCAGTGGTGGCCCAGTGGTAACGGCCGCGACTTACGAGTTGTAAGTCGTAGGTTCGAACCCGGACAGGCGCTTTACTTTGTGTAAATTATTTCATCAGAACTGCTCTCAAAACGGTGAAGGAAAAACATCGTGAGGAAACCGGCATGTCCTAGAACCAAACATTCGAAGACATGTGACCTCTATCAACCCGCTCTGGGCCCGTTTGGTAGGTTACGGGCCACCTCTCACAGAGAGGAGGCCTGTGTCCCAGCAGTGGGAATATTATAGGCCGATAAAGTACAGTAATGTAATGTAATGTATGGTAAAGATAAGAAAAACAATTACCTGTTTTCCCCAGAGCGGGTCCGAGATTAAACGAATTGAAAATGAATATCGGTGTCTTGGCAAGCATCAGGAAGTCGCTGAGTGCCAGGTTCGCTACAAGGATGTTCCCTGGAGTGCGCAGTGTACGGCATCTGCAACGCATAAATAAATTCACTAAATCATTAATCATGTCACTTTGATCTTTTGTTCACCACTAGCTACGTGGAAAGTTAATTAAAATAGAAACGTGCTCCAATTTCGTAACCCGCGATGTAGGACTAAAGATATAAAGAGGGTCGCTTTAACTAGATCCTACCGTATTACAGTCAAGCTGCCAAGATAGGTAAGAAACGCTATGATTTCGCTGTAAGTGATATACTTGCAGATGTTGTGGAATTTCCTGAGGAAATAGCACGATAAAAAGCAAGACAACCTATGACATCGAACTATAGGTAGCATAACCGTACGTACAAGCATAATTATGTAAGTTCCTACTTAACATTTTCAGTAGAGACAGTGGGTAAATGAATAATATCCAAATTCGTCAAGGTCGATATATAAACTGTATGCGTAGGGTTATCGTACAAAATATTATTCTTAAAATCCTCATTCACTAACCGTACATAATTATATGTATTTACACAGCTGTTTAAACCTAATAAATACGGAAAATCGTCGTATTCGTAAATTTTTATCAAATAAGTTTTTCATTACGTGGACGTTGTTTTTGAATCATGAAGTATTATAATTTGCTGATATTATTTATGATTGCTTTGAAGTGTGGGGCTGATGAGGAGTCAACTACTGTAAATGATTCCACAGATGAAAATGTTACGAATAGTGAAATCTTTAGTGCGAGTTCGACGGAAGGTAAACTTGCAAATATCCGTAGTTCTAGTGAAACTAATGGGTCTGAAAATACTGTTATTAATGCGACAGATAATGATGTTGTTGAGGTTAAGAAAAAAGAGTTTGATTTACCGACACCAACAAAGCTAGCGCAACAGGGAAATCGGATGGTGAAGAACATAATTGGGAGTTTGATGAAAAGGTTGACGGTTGAGGAGCCTTCTACTGTAAATTATTCCTTAGTTGACTTCCGTACTAAAAATACAGTCTCCAATGCGAGTACTACAGAAGGTAATTTGATTTTGTCATAATAAACCGCTTTCCATTATAGTAGATATAATTAAGATATGTAACTCTTTATCTTTTCTCAGCACCCGAAAATCTCTTTGACAAGTGGACGCAACTCCCAAATATCAACATAAGTACTCTCATCAATGTGACAGACGCTTATGCTATTAATCCTTTTAAGAACAAAGAATTCGGTAAATTACCGATACCGAGAAAGCTACCGCGACACAGGACGAGGTTAGTGACGAAGATTACAGGGAGTTTGATGAATGGGCTGGCACAGCTAAATAAAACGGATTCGGAAGAAGATTCAGAAGATGATGAGGAGCCAACTACTGTTAATTATTCTACTGTTGAGAATGTTAACAATAGCGAAGTCGCTAATGCAAGTACTATAGAAGGTAAAATGTTTTTGGTTTTAAGATACCGCTTTCCATTTTAGTAGATGCAATTAAGATAAATAACTCTTTTTCTTTTCTCAGCACCCGAGAATCTCTTTGACAAGTTGACGCAACTTCCTCATATCAGCAAAAGTACTCTTACCAGTGCGAAAGACGCTTATGCTATTAATCCTTTTAAGAATAAAGAATTCGGTAAATTACCGATACCGAGAATGCTACCGCAATACAGGACGCGGTTAGTGACGAACATTACAGGGAGTTTGATGAAAGCGCTGGCTCAGCTACATAAACAGGATTCGGAAGAAGATTCCGAAGATAATGAGGAACCTACTACTGTAAATTATTCCACTATTGAGAATGTTACGAATATTGAAATCTCTAATGCGCGTACTACAGACGGTAAATTGATTTAGTTTTTAAGACACTGCATTCCATTTTAGTAGATACAAATAAGGAAAGTAACTCTTTGTCTTTTCTCAGCACCCGAGAATCTCTTCGACAAGTGGACGCAACTCCTAAATATCATCATAAGTAGTCTCATCAATGCGACAGACGCTTATGCTATTAATCCTTTTATGAATAAAGAATTCGGTAAATTACCGATACCGAGAAAGCTACCGCGACACAGGACGCAGTTAGTGACGAACATTACAGGGAATTTGATGAAAGCGCTGGCACCGCTAAATAAACAGGATTGGGAAGAAGATTCAGAGGATGATGAGGAGCCTACTACTACTGTAAATTATCCCACTGTTGAAAATGTTCCAAATAGTGAAATCTCTAATGCGAGTACTACAGAAGGTAAATTGATTTTGTTTTTAATATACTTACCGATTTCCATTTTAGTCGATATAATTAAGGTTAGTAAATCTTTGTCTTCTTTTCTCAGCACTCGAGAATCTCTTTAACAAGTGGATACTATTACCAAATATCAATAGTTCAAGTGAAACCCTTGGGGCTGAAAGTACTCGCATCAATCTGACAGCCACTACTGTTAGTCCTTTCAAGAAAAAAGAGATTGGTAAATTACCGATACCAAGAAGAACGCAACGGGGAAGTTGGTTGATGAAGAAGATTACAGGGAGTTTGATGGACGGGCTGGCACAGATAAATGAAACGGATTCGGAAGATGATGAGGAGATTGAGGAGCCTACTACTGCAAATTATGCCACAGTTGGGAATGTTTCGAATTCTGAAGTCTCGAATGCAAATAGTACAGAAGGTACATTATTTTTGATTTTGTGTTATAGGTACACATTACACACGGAATGCGGACGCTTGTCGAGTTATCGCACGGGATTTTATGCGGGTCGTATATTTGGAATGACTGCCAGTCGCATCGTATTAGTTCTCGCAACGTCCGTCTCATAATTATTGGAAATACCATTATCATTGATTGACCATTATCTATAATTTAGGCTAATTGGGTAGCTAATTGAGGAAGTTTGCTATAGCTCGTCGCTTGAAACTTTTGGGAAATTATGAAACAGTGTTCTTTTTTTAAATTTTATTGAACGTAAATACTTTAAGGTCAATAATAAAAATATTAAAGACGAATCTTAGGCTTATGGTTTTGAAATGTATTAATCGATAAATATTGGGACTTTTTTTTAGGTGTTCTAAAATTTGACGACTCATTATCTTTTTTCAGCACCCGACTATCGATTTGAGGAGTGGATACAACTTTCAAATATCAGCAGTTCAAGAGGATCTCCTGCGACTGAAAAATCTCTCATCAAAATGACAGACGGTAATGCTGTTGGTCCTTCTACGAAGACAGAGTTCGGTAAATTACTGAAGCTGGGAACGCTGCCGCTACAGGGAACTCGGATAGTGACGAACATTGTAGGGAGTTTGTTGAAAGGGTTGGCACGGGATACGGATTCCAAAGAAGATGAAGACGGGAATATCAAAAAGATTTAATGTGAATGACATTTGCCTATCAGCTTCGTTTAGTCCATTCTCGGCCCCTCGACCCCCAAAAAAAGATTTGTTAATTTGTTTCCTCTCAACCCTTAAACATAGTTCACAGTCGACCACCAGAGGGTGAGGCTGAATTTTCATACAAAGGACAGGGATAACTAGTCCGCTTTCAACCCCTAGTTCGGTAAGTACCTAAAATTAATATTTTGGTACAGTAAGGTACGGGACTACTTTGGGTCGAAGAGAAACTAAAACTTGCTGGCTGGAAAATAAAATCCATTAATAGAATAAACCATACTCAGGGGTTAAATGGCCATATTATTTATTGAAGGTCGAGGGGCCGAGAATGGACTAAGCGATCAGCTTCTTGTCATTTTAAGAATTGAAGATTAAATGTTCTTTTTTGCGTTTGTAATTAGAATTATTTAAGTAGCTACCCAGTCAAAAGTAAGTTTTTTAATAAATTCAAAATCAATTTCCATTCATTAAATGTTTGAAACTGGAGTCTTCGATTATATAAACATTTGAAATATCCGGAATCTGCGGAGGTTGAAATAATAATATCTAAATGAATTAATTTGACCTCGCATTTGATTGTTGTCGAAATTGTGTAGATACCTATAATTTAAACATTCCGTCGTTTCCTCGGGTGAAAGATTGTGTAGTACTTTGTCACAAATATTGATTTACTTCTTGAGATACGAACGACAATTAAGAACCTTAGCCCCGTTGTTATCTCACGGTCTATTTAGAGTTTGACTGTGTTTTGAAGAGGGTCTCTGGGGGCTACGCAGGGAAATCCTAATGAGGGCTATAAGTCTTTTTACTTTTACATCATGAATAGCTTGGATCACCTTCAGGGAAAGTTTTTGAAATAAATAATAGAAAGGAAGAAGCTGGTCTTGTAGATTTCAGAATCGGTGGGTCATCTGAAAGTGGTCGTATTTTTTAAATGTGCTAATTAAGTCCTTTCATTTGATACCATTGATCTTTAGATTTTTTTAGTTCATGTCTTATTGTCCTCTAAAGAGCATAATTATAACACATTCAATTTAATAAGACGTCACAGCCAATAACCAGTCGACGAACAAGGCACTTCCAACGATACCTCATTTGTCAACTTATGAAAATTAGTTAGAAGTTATGAAGGAACAGATGAACGTACATTGTATACTTAATCACTTACATCCATTTTGTTCAAATCATAACCCTTCGTTTTGCTTCGCCGTATTCGGGTATAACAATGGGTGTAGCTTCTAGAAATAAGAACATTATAAATCTTTGCTAACCCCGACGGACACCCACAATATGTCTAGAAAGTTATCTAACCCATGCCTACATATTTTGTCAAAGTAGGCATCTAATAAATGTTACGTGTCGGTCTTCGTGTAGTTTACTATCCTAACTTTAGTTAGCAGCAATATACTAAAATCTCGTAATATCCGAGTGCTTACTCAGGTTTCAAGTTTGATAAGTTAATTCCTAAGTTACTAGAGATACCTCTTGGTGAGCAAAGTTGGAAGGTAAATTAAGCTAAGGTACTATTATTTCATAAGAGTACGGCCATCTGAATCTGTTTCAGATTAAGCACGTTATTATTACTGATGTGCACCAACACATCGGTAGTATGTAGGTGAAGTGCTTGTATATTGCGTACATTTATTAATACTGTGTAACAGTGTGTGTGTAATGAGACAAAAGTTTGTCCTAAACAGCGAAACAATGGCCTTAGTTTACTTATTACTTCGACAAAAATACTTCGAAAGTATAAAGAATAAGTAATACGTGCTTCCATTTTCTTAGTCATCCTTAAGCTTGAGGTGCTTCCACACATCATATATTTGCGGAATCTTTCAAACTTCACAAAGTTCAGCACAACTCGGCATCGTACGCCCCGCGCTTCCTATTCTATTGCGGTGCTCGCCAAAGAAAGATTTATAGCCTGCACAAGTCTGGATTAATGAAATTAATTAATTTACTAGCAGATATCATTTCAATTTAATTAAACTTGAGCATGTATGGTAGTTGGCAGTGGATTCTTGTTAACATGTGGAGTTATAAATATAGTAAGATGTCGTCGGCCCCATGAACAACTTTCGTAAAGACAAAGACAAAAATATTTATTCGAAGCATATGGTAAAAGGTTAGAGGTAAATGTGTGTCCAGAAGGCTAATTAAAAACGTTCTAAATCTAATTTTTTAAATTTAATATAATTTTCGTTCTAAATCGAAATTTCATCATCCTTGGGGTCAAAACAATGCATATCTATGCGATAGCAGCAATCGCGGTTGATTTACTGTTATTTTTTTAAGAGGTCCATTGTCTGTCTCCGAAACGCATCATCGGATCTATATGAAACGGGACCACACGGGAAGCACCAGCTTTCAAATAAAAAAAGAATCATCAAAATCGGTTGACCCAGTCGAAAGTTCTGAGGTAACAAACATAAAAAAAAAACATACAGTTGACTTGAGAACCTCCTCCTTTTTTTGAAGTAGGTTAAAAATAGAGTCGTAGCGGTTCTAATCGATGGGAGAAGGGCGCAAGATGCATATAGATTTTTCCTTACACTATAACGCAGATTGAGGTAAATGGCATGTATATTGGCAAGAATAGGGGTAGGCAACAAGGACTTCTGCTTAATTCAGTTTTATTTGTCCCTTCCAGACTGGAATAAAGCTTCGTTCAATAGTAATTAAGGCATCTGGGGCTAAGTTCTGAGGGTGAAATACCTTCTGTATATAAGAAAAGATTTTACGTCAGAGTAGTTGAGGCTTATGGTTAATTCATTATGGATACGGCCTACAAAAATTGCGACCGGACATGCTCATCATTTAGTCTGAAACGAAAAGGCAACATAGGCGAATAGTAAGGATCATAAGGGTAAGGATAGGTCAAGCACAGACAGGAATATTGTATAGGTACAAACCTAAAATCCTAACTTAATCTTTAACTGACTCGAGTAAACTCGGGTTTCAGCATTCTTCTGCAATTTGCCTAAAATGAATCACGTCTACGTATGTTTCATGATTACGTATACAAAAGGTACTTAACAATTATAAATGAGGTAAAGTGCGTCATTCATATACCTTTTTGCAAACAAAGTACCTTTTTTATTTTTGTTTATGTTTTGGTATTATATAATGTGAGTGCCTATCCTCGCAATAAATAGTTTAGTTTACGTAAATGCATTACCTAATTTCGGATATTTTGTGACACAGCATGACAGTAAATGTTGGAATGTACACTAATAATAATTCAATTTCTTGTCAACGGATGATGCATTACCTAGAAACAGAAATGTTACGTACAATCAAATAGCTGCATTTGTGCCAAATTAGGCCAGCCATGTGTTACCTTTGTGCACAGATCCGAGCTTAGTCAGTACGCCGATAGAGTTATATTTGGACCCACCAAATATAACTACACAAGCTGTGTGCCCGTTAGGATTACCCATTGGCAAAAATGACGAACTTCCATACAAGCTTTCATCCCCTTAATTTCGAAAATCTTTTCGTAGGCTCACTTTCGTAATGTGAGAAACTCTTGTGTTTCTTGGGAAACATTTCATGTTTCTAGACCCAAAACGCTGTTTAGGCTGTACTTTGTCTGTCATTCATGAATTGAAGAAAGTAGTTTACAATGACTAAACATTTTATCTATTAATAAAAAAAAAATTCAACTTATAAAAAATAAACCTTTCTTTGACGCAATTCTGGTAGAATTTTAATTTGAAAAAAATTGCTTTAAGATAAATTGAATTGCGGTCACTACTGCTGACAGATGTTGTCAAGTGTCACGATTTCAGTGTAAAGGATGTCGTTACAAAATTACGCCTCCGTAAATCTGAAATACCAAGTGCCCTCGTATCGCCGACGACAGCTTAATTTCGGAGCCCCTAGGGTAGGTATAATAAATGTATACGTAATAAGCCCCGTTGAGAAAAAATAACTGAAAAACATGTGTGAAGGCGCTTTATTTCTGTTAAGATTACTTCAGAGGTGTTGTGAAAGTAAATGGGCTAACATAAATCTGAGGTATAATATTTTGTACACCTACACGCAAGCATCACCGCTGTTGGTGATTAGATCCCATGGATAGAACTAAGTTTATACAGGGTGTTTGGCAGAACGTTGAACATACGAAAATGGTGGATAGGTGGGGTCATCTGCTACTTACTCAGCCCCAATTTATTTGGCCCTGGCACCCTGGATATTTAAAAAAAAAATTGCTTTCTTCTAGTTTCACCACTTTCTTAGCTTTAAAGTGTATTTTTTATTAAAAATGGGTAAAACAGGCAATACGTATTTTTTTAATGCAAGTTGAAATTAAGATTTAAGTATTTTTTACATCTTTCTGTAAGTTTGAGGACTCGTAACTTTTTTCTAGCTAACATCTGAATAAAGCAATAATTTTATAAGAACCTGCCTAAAAATTACACTTTAAAATTAAGAAAGCAAATTTTTTTTTTTAAATATCCAGGGTGCCAGGGCCAAATAAATTAGGGCTGAGTAAGTAGCAGATGACCCCACCTATCCACCATTTTTGTATATTCGACGTTCTGCCAAACACCCTTTATAGCTACATAAGTAGATATTCAGTAGATATTTAGTAGAAATATATAAAATATGGAAGGTATTTATGATCGTTCAAGCGCAAGCGAAAACATGTAAGATTTGACAGTTACCAGTCCCGTGAATGAGTAAACACACAAAGAATCAAGGATTTGTGGCACGCCTGAACTCAGATAATCACGACACGAACTCAGGATCCGACACCTATTTGACATTCAGATGACCTTTTCGCTTTATTAGCTGGGTTTCTCGCTTTATCGCCAAATGCACGAAATGAGAGCTTATTACACCGCCAGATTAGGAGATCAAAAATATGGTTAAACGACGTTTGGGGGCTTAGGGATTATACAAGGTGTAATTTTAATCAACGTTAACCTCATAACGGGTCATTGTAATAATCATTATGGACAACTTTTACTATTGGCCCAAACCTGAAATTGCGAAAATATAATCAGCTGTTCCCTACATTTATGTTCGCATAACTCGTCAAAATGTAAGGAACTGCTGATTTTATTTTTGCGATTTCAGGTTTGGGCCCATAGTAAAAGTTGTTCATAATGATGAGAACAATGACCCCTAATGAGGTTAACGGTTATTAAAATTACACCCTGTATTACTATTCATACACGTTGAGCACAGTGGTGGCCCAGTGGTAACGGCCATGACTTACGAGATGTAGGTCGTAGGTTCGAACAAAGACAGGTGCTTTACTTTGTGTAAATTATTTCATCACCAGTGCTCTCAAAACGCTAAAGGAAAACATCGTGAGGAAACCGGTATGTCTTAAAACCAAAAATTCAAAGACGTGGTGTATTACTGCCCGCTATCTCTCAAAGAGAGGAGGCCTGTATCCCAGCAGTGGGAACAGTATAGGCTGATCATGATGATTCATACACGAGTTCGTGGGGGGCTGAACGGTTGTAGAGTTAGCGTATGTTGTTATGCAACAAATTAATTGCTAAATATTGCTCCGATACGCCTCGCGCCGGTGGCCCGTGTTGCTCTAAGTAAGAAACAGACTGTGTGTCACCGATATTGTTTGATAAGAAAGAAAAGAATACCTACCTTGTTTTCATTCACCAAAGTTAAGCTATCAAAGGATTTAATGCATGACGTTTGGAACAAAACAAACAATGGAACTGGTTACAGACAGACTCATTTTAATCAGAACCCACGAGCATACTGCCGGCCATCTTGTAATTTACCTGTTAAGACTTATAAAAAAAGGGGAGGGCTATTCTTAGCTGGGCTCTAAAGAAAGGCTCAGTCCATAATGTACCTGAACAAAGGTAATGACTAATTAGTCCATGATGATGTGAAAAAAGGAGAGCCATCGAAGAATCCCATGATAGTATTTTGTTCAGATCTAGACTTATGAATTGGCACATCAATGAATCTGTCTAGCCTTTATCCCAACTATGTTGGATGGATTGGGCACACCACGATTGCGGCGGTAAGACCCCTCTTTGAGGAGTGGCTTGAGAGGCGGCATGGCGTCTTCACCTTCCGCCTGACACAGGTCCGCACCGGACATGGCTGTTTCGGGAGGTTCCTGTTTCGGATAGGGCGGGAGGAAACGCCCGGGTGTTTCCATTGCGAAGATCGCCCAGAGGACACGGTGGAGCATACGGTGGAGGTCTGCCCAGCTTGGGCGGAGCACCGCCGTGTCCTCGTGGAGGTGATCGGCGGAGGCGATCTCTCGCGTCCGACCCTGGTCCAGGCCATGGTACGGAGCGAGAGGGCATGGCTGGCAGTCGCCTCCTTCAGCGAAGCAGTTATGCTCGCAAAGAGGGAGGCGGCGCACGTGAGGGAGATGCAATACATGCGCCCTCACAGCCGTGGCCTTCGCAGGAGACGCCCTGGGCGTCGGGAATCCCAGGCTGATTCCCGGCCACCGTAGGCGCGGGCTTGCGGACGGCGAGTAATGGGTAGCTCGCTGTCCGGTAAGGACCAAGCCCGGGTCGACGGCGCGTTGTGTTCCACGCGCGCCTCAAAGAGATGTGAGCAGCAACAGATGGGGCCCGCAAGGGCCGATGCCTGCCGGGGGTGCGGGTTGTTCGAAAGAGATACCGCCGCCCCTGGCACACAGGCAACTGAGGGAACACGGGTGGGTTTTAGTCAGTAAAAGTCTGACACGCCCTCCCGCTCCACCCAGAGCGGGAGAAGTTATTTGATGATTTCCCACCCAAAAAAAAAAAAAAAAAAAAAAAAAGACCCCTCTTTGAGGAGTGGCTTGAGAGGCGGCATGGCGTCTTCACCTTCCGCCTGACACAGGTCCGCACCGGACATGGCTGTTTCGGGAGGTCCCTGTTTCGGATAGGGCAGGAGGAAACGCCCGGGTGTTCCCATTGCGAAGATCGCCCTGAGGACACGGTGGAGCATACGGTGGAGGTCTGCCCGGCTTGGGCGGAGCACCGCCGTGTCCTCGTGGAGGTGATCGGTGGCGGCGATCTCTCGCGTCCGACCCTGGTCCAGGCCATGGTACGGAGCGAGAGTGCATGGCTAGCAGTCGCCTCCTTCAGCGAAGCAGTTATGCTCGCAAAGAGGGAGGCGGCGCACGTGAGGGAGAGGCAGTACATGCGCCCTCACAGCCGTGGCCTTCGCAGGAGACGCCCTGGGCGTCGGGAATCCCAGGCTGATTCCCGGCCACCGTAGGCACGGGCTTGCGGACGCCGAGTAATGGGTAGCTCGCTCTCCGGTAAGGACCAAGCCCGGGTCGACGGCGCGTTGTGTTCCACGCGCGCCTCAAAGAGATGTCAGCAGCAACTGATGGGACCCGCAAGGGCCGATGTCTGCCAGGGGTGCGGGTTGTTCGAAAGAGATACCGCCGCCCCTGGCACACAGGCAACTGAAGGAACACGGGTGGATTTTAGTCAGTAAAAGTCTGACACACCCTCCTGGGCCACCCAGAGCGGGAGAAGTTATTCGATTATTTATAACACATTTGCTCGTAAAAGGTCTCTTATTACACCAATTTCAATATCGTAATGTATGTCATTACGCACTTGTGCGTTATTGTAATGTAAAACGCACGGTATATCAAGATGCTCCGTCTAAAACGAACGGTACTTTTTTAAATCTTAGCAAAGAGTTTTTGTGTCAGAAAAGTGATTAACATTTTATGAATAAAATTAAGTTTGAGAGATAACATATAAAAAAATAAACATTTAATTCTTTAATTTAACTAGTTTTGACAATAAATTACAACCATTTATCTGTAACAAAAACAAAAAAAATAAATTACTTTACTAGTTATACTGGCTGTTTTTGTGCCTTTGCCTTAAAAAAAAAGCGCTGATGCGCGCGCATCGCTAATTTGTGAACAAGCAATAATCAATTTTACAAATTGTTCAAATTTTTCTAACTACTTTAACAAGTGATTAAAGATTTACTCGTTTAAGAAAGTCCGACTTTTATTTATTTCCTCGCAAATATGTTACAAAACGTCGTATGACATACGTGCGCTTTGATAATTACAGCCTCTGCTTTCTTGTAGCCCTCGCCTACGGCTCGGGCTAGCAAAATCGCCTCGGCTGTAATTTTCAACTTACCGCACTTATATCATAATGTACTATTACCAACCTAAAAAAAACAAACGCTCTCGATATGTAATTAACCCTCGTTCAATCGACCCATGGGGTTGTTTTTATTTGGCTATGAGCTGGCACATCATGATAATGAAAGTCGGAGAAGCTTATAGACCCCTGAAGTTCTACACATCATAGGTAAGTACGGTACTGTTCCCTTTTGAACCATTAACGAGGTTCGCCTTTGAACTTAGTTTTCTAATGTTTGAGCATCAAATAGTTCTCTCCAAACTTTTTAATCACTGAAATGATAGATCTAAGGAAGTTTTGGAATTGTTTGTAAATAACTCATAACTACCAGTTAGTTTGAATACATTTCAGTTTCATAAATCAACACTAACTAATTAATATGCGAAAGTAAGTTTTTTCAGTAAAGTGAAACCGTTTTACAACTAAGTAATTTGAATAATTATTAAATAAATTGCCGAACCGATGAGTTATTTTTTAGGTACCTAAACGAAGTTTGGTGTCAAGGAAAGGACTGAGGGCAAGTTGGTAGGTACCTACCAAAGTAGAGGTAGATATAGGTACGTACCGTATCACTTTTTTTTTCAGAACGAATATGATCCAAACGAATTTTCAGAAATTCGTAATGGATCAAGAACAAAGAAAAGATCAGCGGGGTATTTGCGTACCACACTAATAGTAGGAATGGCTTTCATTTTGACACTCCTACAAAATTCATTGCGTTATTACGTTTTTGAAGAGAAACATTTTTCGCACACATGAAGCAATGGATTATGAATATCCTTCAAAAGGATTCAGATTGTAATTGATAGTGTTTTACGCAATTAGGGTGCAGAAGAATTGACTTGGCGGTATTAAAATTGACAAATTTGTAAGCACTTTGTTACAGAAGAACCTATAAAATATTACATAACCTTCAAGACGCTGCAGACGCTGTCGATAACTTGATTGATATCTTACCGACCAGACCATAGGGTCTGGTCGGCCGTCTGGTGGTAAATACTCCGTAAGCTACAAAAGGATAGCCTTTTGTAGCTTACGGAGTATTTAAAATGATGCATTCTTATTATTTTTCTTATTGTTCTATGTTATGTCTATTTAATTCTAATAACCTAATTTAAGCAATACCTACTAACAAATTTTGGGTAATGTGCCTGAATTAAAGATAAATAAATAAAAAATAAAAAGTTCAATTTCCTATTTAGAAATATGATAGTATAATATTAAATAAACTCTAGTGAAGGCTTAAGTATTCACAGTCGTCTGTGCGACATGAGCCCCCTATTAATATTACCTATATTAACCTCCATTCCTTTTTTTAAGTATTCTGTATTTACGATTGTATTTGTGAGCATGGCAATTTTTAACTGTTATTTTATTTTATAACTTATATGTGTAATTCAACTAACGATATCTTGTACGTTCTATTAATTTGTTAATTAAAATTGCTTTGCCAGTGATGTGCTTTTCAGTAAGTGATAAATTCACAGTTAGTCGGCTTTACCGACTAGTTGGCACATCACTAATTTCAACCCAGGGGCGTTGAGATTTTTTTTGTCGTTATTAAAAAAATAATCTGCTTCTTCCCACAAAAGTGCAATAAAAGTGCAGTGTAATATAAAGTATAGAGCCTGTTTGGGTTTGAACGTACAAACCACTGGCCCACCACTGCTGACTATTTAGAAATATGCATAATGTAAATGAAGGCTTTGGTATTCACATACTAAGAATACCTACATTACCTACCTATGTACACCGGACACCTACGGTGTGTTACCATGTTCAGTACATGACTCTGGTCCATTCAATTTCACGTCGATGTCTCTGCCACCCTGTATAGTGGAAAAACTACTCGGAAGTGAAGTAAGATGGCCTACGATCACAAACACAACTCTCCAAAAGTTAATATGTTAATTTTCCGAGCGTCGCGGGTTTCATGGATGGCTCACTAATACCAATTGAAGCCCCGGATTAAAATGAAGCTGTGTCATAGTGATCATAATGATATTGAGCGATACTGTAACATGTTTGTAAATTTAAAACTAAAAACTTGTAAGAATACATAAATTGTACGGATTGTAGACTTGTATTTCTTTTCGTCCCAGCCCTTTTTGTCTCAGCAATGGGATTTTTCCATCCAAACCTCACTGTCTTGTGCGTTCTCTGGCCATGTTGGCCCTGCAAATCTTATCAGTTCGCTTCACCTTCGCCGTAGTCTACCTCGATGGCTATGTCCTTCCTCAGGAGTCCAGTGAGTGACTTGTTGTTGTCCAGTGAGTGATTACATAGGGCATCGTGACATAGCTCTCATGCTGTGTTACCCTTTTAAAAACCCGAAAGAATCCAGATTGTAAATTGTAACTTATTCATGTTTGTAATATCAGTGTCACGCATTTTGTCCCAATTTAACTGTTTTGTAGAACTGTAGACACTTAAGTTTTGTGGTATAGGGCCCAGGTGTGGTTGCCATTCAACGGCCCTATTAATAGGACGTCAATTAAGGTAGTTGTATTTAATGTTCGTAGATACTTTGTCCTTAATTGATATTCTAATACCCACCCAGTATCACATTGTTTTGCTAATTCCGTTGTTGCCCTTTGTATTGTATAGGTCAGGATCGGACTATCGTCATGAGATACGATTAGACGAAGAAACAAGCACCCGGGTAACCTGCGAAATTTATATTTTCTTAAATTTTTGGCAAGCAATTTACAGGTCATAGGTAACTACGAACACTTACTCAAAATTTTAAGTTTTGAGAAACGAGTTTTATTCAAGACTAACCTATATATTTTGAAAGATACCTATAATTTAAAACATATTTTGAAGCTTGCGGTATATATTTAACGCAATGAGTGAGCCATTTGTATTCTCCGTTTTCGCATAGGTAAGTAGATAGGTATATATTAACATATTCATACTCATCACTGACTGAATATTTATTTAAGCAAAAACAGTGTTAACTTCTTTAAAACAAACAGATAATAATATTGATAGAGAGAAAAGGATTGACTTAGAAGAAAGTTTCATACATGGACGAATCAAATGAAAATCTCGAACAAAACAGGAAGTAAAGAAGTAGAATATATAAAGAAACGATAAACTATACGATATTTCTACACCGAAGCGACTAAGCATGGATGCGAGACAAAAACGCACATCAAATCCGTCGCGTCTTTTTCAGTAATTTTCAAACGCAAGTGACGAAAAACTATTTACATTGACTTCGTAAATATTTATTTTTACACGTATGTAAGATATCATGTCGAGTATAAAATTAGTAATGAGGTCACCTATTCTTAAGCCCCTCATTTTTAGAGCGTAAGTTTATTTGTACAGATAGTGATAGAACAATAGATTTGTTTATATGTTTAAACATATTATATCACGACTACTACTGTTTCTCATTAGAAAACGGTGGAACAGAGATGCATTTCAAGCAATTGTTTATATTGCCTGTGATTTTTCATTTGAAAGAATGATTTCTTCGTGCATTGAAAATCTCCTCAGTTTAAAGTAATCGGCTCGTTGGATTTAAAAGTCACTGTACCACTGCCCAGGTAGGAAGCCAAATATAGACGTCAATTCATTGTCTACGGCTATTATCTAAGCAATCCATTTCCTTCGGTTGTTCACTGGCCCGTTTTGTGTGTAATAAAGGACCTATCTACTTTATAAAAGGAGGAAGGAACATAGATCAGCCATTCGTGTTTGCTGAAAAGGAAAATCAGTGAAAATGGCTTTCAGATATGTTTAAGATATTAAAAACTGACTTTTCAATTACTTTGTGAAAAGAAAATGTCTTACCAATTTGTTGTTAGCGTTTATTTGTAAGATATAGTTTAGAAAGATTTACAAAGGAAATAAAACAAGAAGTCATCATCTGCCTAGCCTTTTCCCAACTATGATGGGGTCGGCTTCCAGTCTAACCGGATGCAGCTGAATACCAGTATTTTACATGGAGCGACTGCCTACCTGTCCTCCACAACCCAGTTACTGGGTAACACGATACCCCTTGGTAAGACTTATCAGACTTTCGGGTTTCTGACGACCCGTAACGACTGTCAAAGATCCACAAATGACAGCCGGGATCAACGGCTTAACGTGCTTTCCGAGGCACGGAGGGGTCTTGGTATGTAAAGATAGTCACTCATCCACGGACCAACCGCGGCAAGCGTAGCTTAACCTGATCGATCGACCCGTGCAGCTATTGTTACTTAGCCACAAGACCCCTCAAACAAACAAGAAGTATTATCTAAAATACGATCGAAGTATTTGGCATTTGCTGGAACTTAGGGACTGATCAAATAAATGTCACCACTTTTTAAACTGAACTGAAAATGTATTTTCTGTTTTGGCACGTAATGTAGGTAGTTTTACTATCGCCACAAATGAACCACAACTGACGTATCCTACATCGCGACAACAGAGTTGATAGAACCCGACAAAGGCCAAGGGATCAGACAAAATACCCATCTAGTCGTAGGATCCTCTGTTTACTATGGAGGATGCGGATTGAAAAGATGTGAAATAGGATGGTTTGCACTCTCTTCCATATAGGTACAGTAGGGAGTCATAAGTCCATTACCAAACTAAGGGTTATTTTGCTATAAACTCGCGGTCTAGGTCGTACCTACAGCTGTGAGTATTAGAGATGTATCAACACAGAACGCACGCCTCAGAACTCACACACTGGCGTCGAATGAAACAAAAAACACCGTTGCACAGAGTACGTAATTACGTATGACCTTGGTCGGTTAATACCATTGCTAAAATTCACGTTCTCATAACGAGTTCCGATAGCTCGTAACGTATCGTCTTGCATTAAGAAACTCATAGGTCTGGGTTCAAATCTCGCGATGAGACTAATTCTTTTTCTCAACAATAATCTTCATCTGTTCTTTTATTATTCAATAAATTAATAAACGAGAATAATAATGTCATATTTTTTCATTCTAGTCATATTGTTATTTACATAAAGGATTAAGAATAAAATGTTTAATAAGTGATTACATAATTTTATGAAGTATAAACATAACTAATAATAATTTCTTGTTAAAACAGTTGATTTTCTCATAAAGAACAATTTGTTGAAGTAAAGTAGCTATTTGGTGAACTATAATCAGGCTTAAAATATTGTATCTTGGTAATATAATAATATTGTCCTGTAATTACTACTGTATGTGGGTACTCTAAGGAAACCACAATAATCTACGCAAATCTACCCACTTAGATGTAACAAATGCAGACGCGTTGTCACAACACAATTAAATTACTCAGTAATACTACTTTTATTCTACTGCGAGTGAGTTCGTCCTATCTCAAACCTCAAAGTTAACAAATGGTATTTAATAGGACTTATTGAGGTTATAGCTTAAGTATTCATTTTCATTACGAAAAGAAGATTGAAACTAAATTTCAAAGTAATCCATATTACGGATATGACACAATATTATTTGAATATTACTAAAATCAATAAATATTTGTAATTTATAATTTCATGTTAATGTTTTTCCATTAAATATGGTTTCTGAGCTCGTTTCGATGATGCAAACCTTCTGCGTGGAGTGCACGGTGCACGGTTCGTAAAGACGTGTTGAATAATTCGGCAAAATGTCTTGTCGTTATGAAACCACTTCTTTCATATTCATTGAACATGTGCTGTCACTGCGGATCTTCCACTTTGCTTTCGACGGGCAAGGTTAACCCTCTTCCTCATAATATCTTTTCACCCACCGACTCACACATTATTTCACTAAAACAAAAAAGGGGGTACTGTTAGGCTACTAAGCAAAATACATACTACTATGTATTACTATTTAGAAACAAAATTATTTAAAATGGAAATTTCACATAAATATTTTAAGTAGGTATAATGTTATTTTCATCGTTCAATAATCTAGGAAATAAATATAGTTTGAAATTTTATATTTTTCTTCTATTTAGACCTTAAAATACTTATAAAACATTTCAAAAAATAAGTACAAGGATCAGCAGTTATACTGTAATTAGATAAATGTTTACTAAAACATTTAAATCATAATACTCACACTCAGTCCGGTTTCATCAGTTAATTGTGATATAATTATTAAGTCCGCTTTTATGCAGCACAATATATTCGCTTTCATTTCTATATTTAAATTTGCTTACATTTTACAATGAACTAGATCACCGCTAATACATTTAACACACGTCTCTAGCACACAATATCAACCAAAATCGTTCTCACCAGGCTTCGTGTCCAACAGAGGTAGTACCCGTGATGAGCAGTTAGACGCTAGTCTTCACGCACGACATTATTGCGTGAGCTGCAGGATTAGTTATAGTAAAACAGGTGCGTACAAAATTAAGAAAAGTCCTTCGGAAGATCGGGTGTTTTGAAAAAACCACTGCATAGGTCAATGACCAATAAAGTTTATTGAACTTTTCGATAGTTGAGTTTTGTTGGTACTAACTTAGTTTTGGAGATTTTACACTTCTTTTATTACTTAAACATGTCCAAAGTTAGGTCAAATTAGCAAGAAAACGAATCTTTGTTGGCTCAAACTTTTTAATGGCTTTATATTTTAGTATTCTGTTTCCGTACAGACAATATTAATAATGGGATAAAACTATATCATGTTTAATTTTTGATGTACATTGTCGAACAGTGGAGTAATACACTCCCGAAGTTTGTATGGGAAAAAATCGACTAGATTCACCTTAATATGCAACCCACTTTGTTTAATGCGTCCATTATGTAAAATCAAATTTGTTACGGACGCGAATCATTATTTGTTCAACCTACACTTTGAATCTGACCTACAAATTGCAAAAACGCAAGAAAATTTGAATTTTGGGGGCTACCCTGCCTTACAGAGACTTTGTCAAATTGCGATAGGTAATACAGTACCTGAGGGTTTATCGGAGGACCTCAGAGTAATTAGGCAAGTGGCAAGCTCTTCAAGTTGATATACTCGCGAATTATTAAAAAAAGATTGCCTTAATTAAATTGTGTTTTGCTCGATTTTTAGTAGCGTGGGTCAGGTTCGCAGAACTTTTTAATATTTTTGCTTTGAAAACCATTTCATAGAACAGCGTTCCAACAAAACAAGGTAACTCATTTATCAGTGCCTTCAGGGCATTATATAGGCCTTTATTATGTTTATACATTTTTATAAAAAATCAATATGAACTGTTGGTTTACTGATAAAGGGATGTTTGTTTTCAAATTAATGGGTGGCTTACATGTATCTCTCCCTTTGAAGTATATTTTCAAAATATATTTTGTGTATTTTTAGTTTTAGCAGAATTCGATACGAAATTCCTGCAAAAAAATCCAAACACATTTCACAAATGGAATATTTGTGAATAAAAGATGTATTTTTTGAGTGACACTTCCTTACTGTTGACGGATAAAAGAAAAACGCGCAAACTGATGAATAAACTGTCAGGCATTGTACATTACTGTCAATTAACTTCCAGTTCTGAATGCTCGCATCCGTCAGACAAGTTCTCTTTTTAAAATATAACAAAAATAGTCATTTACATTTTCGTTAAAAGAAACGTCACTCCTTCTATTATCAATATTCCAGCGTGATTGTGAATGATATGGTGGTAGCACCTATTTAGTTACCTCGGACGAATCGAGCTCTTTCACAAAGACTCTTCTACCACAAAGAGCTCTAGGTACTACTGCGAGTGATTCCTATTCTATGCAAAGAGTTCGCAGGTCTTCGGATTTCAGTATTTGTTGCTAGGAAACCTTTCTAAGAACCCAGCATATCAAACGAAACAAAATACTGTAGCATTATTCTCAAATCTATCTCTCAAATCATCACTTCAAAATGCGAGTGCCTTCGAAAAACCGCTATTTTTTTTTGTCTTTAACAAAACAAATGAGTTCCGTTAATTTTTTTTTTTTGGTTGGGAAATCATCAAATAACTTCTCCCGCTCTAGGTGGAGCGGGAGGGCGTGTCAGACTTTTACTGACTAAAACCCACCCGTGTTCCCTCAGTTGCCTGTGTGCCAGGGGCCGCGGTATCTTTTTCGAACAACCCGTACCCCTGGTAGGCATTGGCCCTTCCGGGCCCCATCAGTTGGTGCTGACATCTCTTTGAGGCGCGTGTGGAACACAAAGCGCCGTCGACCCGGGCTTGGTCCTTACCGGACAGCGAGCTACCCATTACTCGCCGTCCGCAAGCCCGCGCCTACAGTGGCCGGGAATCAGCCTGGGATTCTCGACGCCCAGGGCGTCTCCTGCGAAGGTTACCGCCGTGAGGGCGCATGTACTGCATGCGCCGCCTCCCTCTTTGCGAGCATCACTGCTTCGCTGAAGGAGGTGACAGCTAACTATGCAGTCTCGCTCCGTACCATGGCCTGGACCAGGGCCGGACGCGAGAGATCGCCGCCGCCGATCGCCTCAACGAGGACACGGCGGTGCTCCGCTTAAGCCGGGTAGACCTCCACCGTATGCTCCACCGTGTCTACAGGGCGATCTTCGCAATGGCAACACCCGGGCGTTTCCTCCCGCCTTAAGCGAAACAGGAACCTCCCAAAACAGCCGTGTCTGGTGAGGACCTGTGTCAGGCGGAAGGTGAGGACGCCATGACGCCTCTCAAGCCACTCCTCAAAGAGGGGACTTACCGCCGCAATCGTGGCGTGCCCAGCACTGGGTTGCGACAATCGCACTCTCCACGTCGCCATGAGATCCCGCCGGAGCTCTTGCCACTGTGTCGCGATTTCCCGCAGCAGCGGAGTTACGCCCCGGCGTTTGGCCTCCTCGCGCCACTCCCAAGTGTGAGCGCCTTTGCCTCCAGATCCCATGGCGGCAATCCGGCAAGGAGGCCCGCCGCCTCACCGGAGATCGTGCGGTATCCCCGTATCATCCGGATGGCCATGAGTTCCGTTGAAGTGACGTTCTATGTGAACTTTTCAGAATAACACGACTATTAATTGAGCTGTCATTCCACCTAATGCTAGGAATGAACACGGTTGATAGCTCACTTCAAGCTTACCTCACCTAAGTTTTCACATAATAAATAACAATAAAAAACACAATTATTTCAGCCAAAACCCAAAGTAAAAAAAAAGTCAGAGTCACAATTAATTAATAGATCGATACGGATATTCACCTTCTAAATAAACTGGAAGTCACCCCCAATATGAAATATACCCCTAATATGGTTACTATGGTTAGGGACAGGCTCCCAAATGACGTCATAAAAACCGAACTGTAAATTGGGCTATTAAAATGAGATTACATATTTGCAACTGTCTCCAGTTTATTTGGCTGAAACTAATCTCAGCTTAGTGTACGAAATTGCTTATTGATCCATTTACATATTTGCAGAGGTCGTGTAATTAACATCGAGGATAACCGAAATAACTTTATATGAAGTAAGCACTTTTCCTACAGTTGTGTGAATGAGCTTAATAAGTTATCTAAACGACTACTTGGTTCGCTTGCCTAATAAAATCAATGTTTATTTGCCAAGTTTCGCATCATTGAATAAGTGGGTCACAGAGTCACAAATACTGAAACGTTAAAATATAATGTGGAAATATACTTTAACGATATAAATAATTTAATATCATTGAGATAGTGACGTGAAAATAAATACACTTTTTTCAGTTTGACAAATGTAGTGGTACTTTTTGCTTGACACATCGTCAACTTCTTCAGTTTTTACGTCTTGGCTGGTTGCCAAAGTTTTCTGACCTTACCGGAACTGATAGATTCTCATTAGTGTGTAAACGAGCATCAGTTATCCATTTTATTATGATTTGTTTACACAGAACCAAGATCTGCTGCTTGAACTGCCCTTTCCGAGAAATCTGATTAACATAGTCCTGAGTGGTATCTAACCATCTGTACGTACCCTTGATTAATTACCTAAGCAGATGCTTTTTATGACAGTCTCAAGATAAGCCACTTGGCATGAAACTCATAAAAGACATGTGTCATTGCGTCAGTGTGTACGTTGTGTACACATAATTGTAAACATATCATATTAGAAGCAAAATAGATATATCTCAAAATGCACTCTACACTTCTTTGAGATGTTTTAGAAGCTTTTATTTTATTTGTATTCGTTTTGAAACTGACTGATTTTACTGGGTGTTTCTACTGACCTCATGTACATAAGCAGTACAAGGACATTGCCGAATGCACCGGTGCCCGCTAGCAGGACATATGTGCTGCCGAAGGTGTACTGTATCCAGGAGTCTGGAGGAGGAAACTCCAGCCAGTGACTGTTGATATGCAGCAGGTAGTCGTCCGTAAACAAACCAATTGAGCGCCACTTCTCCACCGGCCATCTCTCAATGAACTTCGCCACCAAAGCTAACTTATTATCAGAAACACTTAGTGCTGTTGTCTCTACAATATCTAAACTATTTTGATAAGAGGCCAAGTCGTTGACCGCACCATCTGTCACTTTCAATCTATTGCTCTCGTCATTCAATTCCTTTTTTAAATGATCAGAAGTCCTTCTTCGCCTTTTCCACTGCTTTAAATCATTCAGACACCGCCACAAAAAATCGTTATGACACTTGAACGGTTTTAATGCCACTATTTTTGTTATTTTACAATATATGCACTTGTTTTTGTCATTTTGCAACTGAGCTATGTAATTTTTGTCCACCACTCGTGTCGTCGTGTCCACATTCATACAGTAAACTATGTTTGAGGCCGACACCAGAGCAATCATTAATATACTCAACATACTATTTACGTTATATTACGGAGAAGTCGCCGTGTGTCTATAGATTAATAGGACACAACCGTTCACGATGGTTTCCGAGACAAAATGTTGCCGGTTCGTCACGGAGACGCGAAATGTGTCCCGGTAAGGATGCGGTACTACTCTCCGGACCCGACTAATCTCTAAACATTCTCAGAGCGGAATTATTTTGAGGACTGAATATTGCAAAAATAGAAAACGTCGTTGCTTAACTATATTTAGACAAACGACACTGGCAAACAAACACGTCAATAAAATTTAAACCAAGCAGGTACTTGTCTCATTTATCGCTTCATGTTGAATGTTCAGTTTTAGGAGTTAATGAGTTGGAACCTATGTTCCTCCAGAGGTTTTATCGGCCGTGAATATTTTAAAATGTAGGTAAGTAATCTAGCAGCTGCATTGTTTAAATCATATATTTAACTGAATTGTTTACATGATTTGGAGAATTATATATTTTTATGTCTGTAAAATTAATTTTAGTTCTTTTATAATATATTTTATGCATATATGTAACGAAAAGGAAACATGTTCGATTTATGGCATTTATTTTTATGCCTACTCCATTATGTCCTTTTATTCCTATTGTCTTACATGTTATTTTGTTTATATCTATCTACAGAGGCAGAAATACCCTCTGTAATTTCGCTTTGTAAAAAAACAGGTTCTTTTGATCAATCAATTTGCCAATTTAATGTAATGATAGATTTTCGAAATGCCTTCTAGACTTATTCGAAAAACCTACTTACAGTTCTTTCTAATATAAAAGAGACTAATTTTAAATGAGAAGATAACAAATATGACAGATTTTTCAATTACATGAACAGAACCAAAAGAATAATATTAAACGTACCTATTAGTTTTCAGGCAAAGATGTTTTCATTTATAACAAAAAGAAAAATCTAGAAACATTAAATCGTATTTTTATTGGAGATTGTATGTAAAAGAAAATGATAAATTGTTCACGATGGAAACAATAGGCAAAATCAAAAATAGGTAGGTGCTTAGTGGTGTAATACCAACTGATAATATAATCATTTACCTACTCACCTGAGATACATAACCAAAACGATGATGTTTCCCCAGCAGCCGATCGTAGTAAACATAACATAGAACCCGCCTAAAATCTTCTGCAACGATTCACTAGGAGGTGGAAATTGTAGCCAGTGTTCGTTGATCAAATCCAGATAGTCGTCATGGAAAAATCCGTACTGTTCCCATCGAGATACGGGCCAAATTCGCTTGAAATTCGCAAGTAATAAAGCGTGCTTGTTCACAGTCGAAGTGTTGGCTGAATCGGTAAGGTTTCTCGATTCGAGCGAATCCGCTATTCTAAATGCCGTTTCGACGTCCGATTGGTTCGCGAACCGCTTTTTTCTATCTAATTGCATTTGCCGATCTTTTGTTCTGATTTCATCATTCCATAACTCGCGAACTTTTTCTATGTAACCTTTGTCGACTTCGTTTTCTACTAGAATTAGATTTGGGTATTCGTTCGTTAACTCACAGTAGGAAATTATAACTACGGAAATAAGTGCCACTAAGAAACTTAATTTCATTTTAGTATGTTGAAATTGTTCGCGACGTGTCGTTCGTATGAACTCTTGCCGTGTTTTACATGGAACAATCAGGTTTATTTGTGTCGCCGTCGGTGGCCTGAAGACACTGGATGCTTAGCCGCCGTTCCCTGGGGACCGCTGTGAATTTATGCTTAAGTGGATTAAAGTGGCTAGCTTTTAGTAAAATCTGTATAGAATTGCCGGTTAATAGAGACGTTATTAGGTTGATCGATGAACCTCTTCATTCGTGAGCATTTCATTAGAGCAGGATAGACATAATCATGTCAAGTAGGACACACAATAGGTATATACACGAATTGTTTGTTGTGACGCTATGATATATGACAAACTTGTTTTCTACGTCAGTTTTACTTACTTGCCTACTATTCAACAATAACCATTTGATGAAGTGAGATGAATTGCCTCATATGTCAGACTTATATAAACTGTGTTTACTACCTGCCTTCGTTCATGTTATATGACAACAACTATCAAATAAATCCAATAGAAAAAGTTCGCAGTAAGTATGATTGAACAGGTTGGATCGTAGATAACTATTTTGAACGTGTATGATGCACACAACACACGTGTCGACATTATACTACTCGACAAATTGAATCGCGAGAAGACAAATGTCTTTATTTTAGCCACCTATAAATTAAATAACGAAATAAAAATCTTTATTGCATGCAGGCCACATGATCAACAAAACACAAAAAATTGTTACAAAAAATAAATGTCATTCTATCACCTGTGATGGCAGACAATTTATATCGAATATTTGTTTGTCGTAAATAAACATGTGCAATTAATAACACTGGAAATTATACACAAATCACCTAACACAGACGAAATACTACATAGCCTAGCTATAATGTATCGACCAAAGAACTCATAGAAAGAACTTTTGTGTCTGCATACATTTAGCTGCTAATTGCCACAGATATCTGGCTCATCCCTGACCTGGCATTTACTGGATGTTTACATTTCGCTCTGACCTCTTGGATGTTGATGAATTCAGCCTCAATCTCTGTTTACCCAGCACGGTATGCCAGGGACAAGATTACCTATAATACTGCAAGTTATTTTTTGAACACGGCCATTTCAACCTTTTTCACGTGTACCATAGAGGTTTAGATATATGTACATACATTTATACAGAGGTTTAGATTTTCCTGTTTACTCTTTCATGGGGATAAACAACTTGAAAGTAAACAAAACCATATCTCTAAATAAATCAGAAAGACGCATAAAATAAAATAGCCATCACGGCTAGCAAAATAAAATGGCCACGCGTGTGTCAAACTGATAAGTTAATATGAGACGATTGTATGGGTACACATTATTTTCGAGTTTATTTATAATGACGAAGTTAATTGGAAATTAATGTGTTATTGGGAATAATGTCTGTTGCAGTGTAAATAGTTTAAAGAAAATAGATATTTGTTATTTTGAATAAGTACTCAATTTATTTACATCTTCTTGGAAAACTGGCTACCTAGAATTCGAAGTATTCAAATATCTTTTGATCCTAGTTCAGGGAACTTCGGGGACATCAGACGGGAAAGTTGGATTTCGATTCGGCTTCAATTTCAAAGCTCAATAATTTTACAGAATTTCGTGATTAAACGATTCAGGAGGACATTGATATCTTGATAAAATTATTCATCACGTTCCACATCTTATTATTTTCAAAGATTTAATCTTATACTTATTGTAAGTTTCTAAATGTAGATACCATTCTCATTATTGTAACTGTAAAAAGTTCACTATACTCATGATTGTAACTGTAATCCCTATCCGACTACGGCCATTGTCAGTGATCAGTCGTTAGTCGGCCGGACAACAATCCTTAATTTTTATTAATTAATTCTCCGAATGTTCCAAATGTCGACTTCACAACAATCATAAATTAACTTCTTCAATTGGTTACCACTTAATCCTATTATGCCAATATTCCCAATTTGTGGAAACTTAATGTGCACATCGCTAATTTTGTGTTTAATTAATTCATTGTGCAGTCTCGGACCGAAATATGTATGTTTATTATTTTTGGCAGACTTATGTGTTAGAATATGCCTTTAAACCTGAACCTTCAAAGTTTGGGGATACATTGTATGTTGTGAGTAACATAATTCTGCGTGTGACAAGTTGCTTTAATTGTTCATTGTTTGCTAGCTTTATACAAAATACAATAAAAAAATAGTGTAAAAACTGTCTAAATGTTTAATGATTTCCAAAATAGTTATGTTGCTTACATGGCTCCATTATTAAACAACAATATGTAAATCTAATCCTCCTGTGAGAGTGATTTATCCTACCATTCACGTACAAAACTGACATCTCACAACGAGATGCAGATTTGCACACTGCTCTTTACACTGAATGGCACCGTCGTCCGCAGGCGGATATTATTAGAATTTGCTAGTAACTACAGTAAGCATTTTATTTTATTTTGTGAAAGATTTAAACAGATTTTATGTCTCATGAACTCGTTACGATGTTCATGGCAACGTTTTTGCTCTAAAAAGTACAATAATTATTTAACGAAACTAACTTTTTAGAGTGCTTACTCTCACTTTTAGACCTTATTATTTACACTATATATTTGTATATAAGCTTTTATTCACTAGCATCCCTTAAGAAGATTTCACTACCGAAATACAAAATTGGCACTGCATCCTACGCCGTTAATCCCTATTTCCAAAAAGAATACGATTCTCAGCAGAACCATTTTTACGCTCACCTAATTGGCTACGGCACATGTGACGGCAGAAAGTAATCTAATATTCAGTATTGACAGCTTTTTAACTCCCGAGATAATGGGTCTTCCAATATATTTCGAGCCTATTTCTATCAGTAATGAATCGTAGCTTTTAAATGGAGGTATCGGTTTAATTGGGTGTTAAAAGCCAAATTCCGGGTAGTTTTTGGCTATGTTTAATGATGCGAAGCGATGATGCACAAAGCATAATTGAGTAAATTTTGAAACAGGTATTTTTCAGTCTTATTTATCTCTTTATGAAAAGACAAAGTGCTCGAAAAGAACTTGGCCCATTACTCATTTTCTTTATTGGCCCCTTAACTTCAAATGGCACAAACAAGAACCGATTTGTCGCACTTTATAGCCGCATAGAGTAATAAAGGGTGTAATAGCGCATAAGGAGAGTCAGGTACCGGGTTCATTGTATACAAGTGCCCTCATACGAGTAAAGGCAATCGTTGGAAATGCTGGCAGTTGTCGTTTACGACGTTTGTAACCATTGTAACAGTAGTTGTCCTCGGCATGATTTTAGTATTCAGTTCACTGCTCGAACTTGCCTGTAGTGTTTGAACAGGGAAAGCATGGGTTCGTGACTTGTGACAATGTTATATGTTGCGGCGTTTGTTCTGACTTTTTTTACAAGTTCGTGACTGTTCCGACGTTTCTACCTATATGCTTGTTTACCTTTCGTGCTAATCTTATTTACCTTTCTTACTTCCTCAATTCATTTTGCAAGCTTGCAGTTTTCCTAAACAATGCTGTATTGTTATGTCTCCTCTCAATTATTCCAAACGCTCTATAGCAGTAGGCAGGTAAACCGCGCAGTAATACCATGAGTACAGTACCTAAATTATATATGAATGTACTCAAGGACCACAGAAGTTGGAGTGGCAACATAACACAAATGAAAATGACAAGCAAATTCTGGCAGATAGCAAGAAAACCTATTAGATGAAGCTACAAGGCAGATAGATAAGGCAAACTTCCGTAGAACTATTTGTTTAACAGTCTCGAAACTAGGAACTCAATATTGAAAAGTTATTTTCTTTGGAATGTAATTTAAACGCTCGCTGTGATGGCAAGAACAATTTAAAACGCATCATCGTAAATGTAAAATTCCCCTTAAAAGCCGGGCTTGTAATTTCGTGGAGTAATGTTAAAATACTCTTCTCATTTATTGCGCATATATAATAGTGTAGCTATCTACTCTAGCCTAGCTGGGTTTTTGGTAAGATAAAGTATAATTAAGGGAATAACTTAGAAGTGTAAAACAAATGTTTTGCTGTCATTTATGGACCGCGTAATGTGTGATTAATTAACTGATTTACCTTGTGTTATTCCTCATCGGTGTCACTGATGTGAAGCTGTCGACAGTCTCGGGTACCATGACCTGCTGCAGAAGCGCAGGTCGCATAGCATGGCACGCCAGCATCAACGATATTATTCTACGATCCCTTGTCACCGCCCGACGTACCAGCGGTATTAGAACCAAACGGGTTTTTTTTACGGTGGGAAATCATAAAAAATCTTGTCCCGCTCTGGGTGGAGCGGGAGGGCGTGTCAGACTTTAGCTGACTAAAATCCGCCCGCGTTCCTTCAGTTGCCTGTGTGCCAGGGGCCACGGTATCTCTTTCGAACAACCCGCACCCCTGGCAGACAATCAAACGGACACTAGACGACGTGGTTGCCTTGGAAGTTGGGTAGAACTCTGGTGTGGGGGATGCAACTCCTGCACCGTATCATGTTTCTAGCATGGTGGGCTGTGCTGGCACCACTGCTGTGGCTGCTGACACCCTTAAGCTGCGCAAATACAACCATAAGGGTAACTACAGTTTTGAGCCGTTTGGGGTTGAAAAGCATGGGTCAAGGGGCGCGAGTGCGCGTCTCCTTTTTAAGGAATGTTCTCGTTGACTGGTCGACATTTCACGGGATCAGAGGGCTGGGGTTGTTCTTTGCTCAAATTCAATTTGCATTGCGATTCAACGTGGCAAAGCTGCCAGTCTTCTGGGAACGTTTCCGGATGACAGCGATGTGGACAGTAGTTCGACGCCTGTGTTTTTTTTGTTATTTTGTATTTATTTGTACCAGTGCAGTGGTTGCCCCGAGGTCGAAATTTGACCATAATTAAAAATATTACCTTTCCCCATATCTATATCTATACTTTAATATTATACATATTATTATTATTATATTATCTATACCTTATTATTTTACTTTATTTATTTATCTTTCTTTCTTTTAATATTATAAAGCTGAAGAGTTTGTTTGTTTGTTTGCTTGAACGCGCTAATCTCAGGAACTACTGGTTTGAATTGGAATATTCTTTTAGTGTTGGATAGCCTATTCATCGAGAAAGGCTATTTAACATCACGCTAAAACTCTTAGGAACCGAGCAAGGAGAAAATAGTCACAAATACGAAGTACCTACTCGCACGGGCAGGTAGGCGAGGCGAGCGACGGGGTGGGTCGAGGAGCAAGAAATTTGACGCGAACGAAGTCGCGGGCAGAAGCTAGTATACTATAACTGTGTCTCATTACATCCGCGTAATTTTCTTAAAAGGGGTACAAAGTTTTTTTTTCACGTATTAATAAATAGATAGGTACTAAATTATTAACTATTTGATTAGTTGTGATAAATATTGTATATCCTTATATTTAAAAGAATTACCTTTTATTTACATAAAATGATAAAATAAACACATAAATATCCGGTGACCCTACCGGGCCTTTTCTCTGCTGAAACGCAAACGAAACTAAGACGATAATTAAAGTTTCTGTGCCTGACAAAGGTTTGCTAAAAAAAGGTTTATTTCAAACAATATTCAGCAGGCTTAGGCTTGTCTGACACTTTCATTTTGTTTACGAAATACCGTACGCAAAAACCCTTTGTGGAAACTAAAAGCTTCTGTGTAACTAAACTAACAATACTATAGCGAAACTTTTCACATTCAGTGTGATTTATTTATTCAAACAGTCTTGCAACATGTAATATTATTTAGGTACTTTATTTATAGTTATGCCATTAATATTTTTGTTGACTATACCTACAACAACACAGGGTCAAGTGTGTTTATTTGTGGGTATAATTTTGATAATGGGGTTTTTCAAATGGGTTTTATAAGAAATCTAACAAAACATTTTTCTCTTAGTTTTTTACTTAGGTATTCTACTAAGTGAAAAGTTGGCGAAAGAATGTTTTGTTAATTTAAAAGGTTCTGTAAGGGTCGTATTTTTTATTTGGAATGTTGTGCGATATTATTAAATTACAGGGAACCTTCGCTGTGAATGTAGGTTTATTTATATTTTTTGCGTTAAAATATAACCACCAATACCTACGTAAGTTTATTGCTATGTTGGCTGGTTGTGTCGGGAATGAAATAAAAGTCAGCCCTAATAATTTACACCCACAAAGGAGGATGCAGGATCCGCTCTTGCATAAGTAAACGGGTTGAATATCCGTTTTTCATGTGATAATCAGGACTATTCAGGACTATATTTTGTGACCCTACATTGTTTAGTAGTAGACGTTTCCGATAGAAAGTAGTAGGGTTGAGAAGGATTGCGGGTCCTAACGGGTAGGTCTAGGTCTGCCAGTGCCATTAATTGATTACCATACATTTTGTATATGTTGCTCCCATTTACATTTCTACGGAACTCTTACATATTAGCAGGAACAAAGAACCCTCTAGGTGGCATTAAATCTGTGCACCCCGCCGCGATGCCCCGGGGACTTCACCAAGTTGCTTCCGTAATCTTTATAATATTTCTATTACTTTGCACTGACGGAAATTGGGGAATTCTTGTGAACATAAAACTGGGTATTCCTTTTAAATTGGGTTGGCTTACTTTCTATGATACGGAAGCTTAAAGAAATGAGATGTCACATTTATCTTTACAAAATGCTCATACTTATTTGAATAATTTGTTGTTTCTTTTGAGCTTGTATAAGATAAATGTTTGTGTAATGTTTGGTAAAAGATCAGTACTCGAGTATTTTTGTTTGGGTTGCAAAGTTAAGAGCACTTCACATAGAGAAGATGAAAGTACGTACCATTAAGACCACAGATTAAGACCAACGATTCAATATTTCAAAATTGCAATATTTCATGATCTACCCTGCGCGCAGAAAGTTTAAGCTATAGATACATTCATTTATTAGATCTCAAATTCAAACCACAAACAGCCACTCTTCACAGCGTGTGTGTGGTTTGGTTGTTCCTTTGTGCCTTGTAGTCCTTATAAATGTCCTTGTTTGGGCCTTTGTAGTTCATCAAATAATGTTTGTGTCGTAGGTTAGGTACCTGTTATCGTTATTGCCTTCGCCAATCGAGAAGTCTTTAATCTGTGACTGTGGCCAACCGCCATACAATTCTATCGATGAACAAATAGAACAAGGGGATAAGGAGAACTAAATGCACCAACCCATAGAGGGGCTTGTGGCTAAATAATAACAGCTGCACGGGTCGATCTTCAAGGTTAAGCAACGCTTGCCGAGGTAGTCCCGTGGATGGATAACCAACCATTAGATACCAAGACTCTACCGAGCCTCGGAAAGCACATTAAACCGTCGGTCCCGGCTATCATTTGTGGATCTTTGATTGTCGACCCCGAAAGTATTGAACTGTAACTGAGCTGTGGAGGTCAGATAGGCAGATGCAGGTAAAATATTGATATTCAGCTGCATCCGGTTATACTGGAAGCCGACCCAACATCCCTAGCTGGGAAAAGCCTAGGCAGAATGATACAAGACTCCTATAAAGACACATATAGATAAACAAACCACAAAAATACATATAGGGAGCAAAAAATATTATTTATCAAACTATTTCTTATTTCATAACACATTTCTGCCAGCAGACCTGCGAAAGAAAAGTAATCAAAGTGATGTGTGAACGTATGATGTGCTGAAGGTGTTTTTAGTTGTGCTGGGAAACCTATATTTTTATACGTAGGTAACTTGTGATAAATATAGATATACATTGATCAATACTGGTGACTTCTCACTTCATCATTCTCATCAGCATTCTCCTGCCGTTATGCCAATTTATTTGGTGTCGGCGCAACATATCTTTTTCTTCCGCACTTCTCTATCAGTCGTCATCTCCGTAGTCACACCCTTTCTAACCATACCATCATTCACACAGTCCATCCATCGTTTCTTTGGTCTCCCCCTACTCTTACAGCAATCGACATTCGTATCAAAACTTTCTTCACGAGGTTTTCATAATTCCTCCGTATCACATGCCCATACCATGACAACCAATTTCCACACAACTTTTCAGTTATCGGTGCAACTTTCAGGCTTCCTCTAATGTACTCATTTCTTATTCTATCCATCCCTGTAATACCACACGTCCCTCTTAACATTCTCATCTCAGCTACATGCAATTCACCTTCCACCTGACACAGGTCCTCACCGGACACGGTTGTTTCGGGAGGTTCCTGTTTCGGATAGGGCGGGAGGAAACGCCCGGGTGTTTCCATTGCGAAGATCGCCCTGAGGACACGGTGGAGCATACGGTGGAGGTCTGCCCGGCTTGGGCGGAGCATCGCCGTGTCCTCGTGGAGGTGATCGGCGGCGGCGATCTCTCGCGTCCGACCCGGGTCCAGGCCATGGTAAGGAGCGAGAGGGCATGGCTAGCAGTCGCCTCCTTCAGCGAAGCAGTGATGCTCGCAAAGAGGGAGGCGGCGCACGTGAGGGAGATGCAGTACATGCGCCCTCACAGCCGTGGCCTTCGCAGGAGACGCCCGCGCGTCGGGAATCCCAGGCTGATTCCCGGCCACCGTAGGCGCGGGCTTGCGGACGGCGAGTAATGGGTAGCTCGCTGTCCGGTAAGGACCAAGCCCGGGTCGACGGCGCGTTGTGTTCCACGCGCGCCTCAAAGAGATGTCATCAGCAACTGATGGGGCCCGCAAGGGCCGATGCCTGCCAGGGGTGCGGGTTGTTCGAAAGAGATACCGTGGCCCCTGGCACACAGGCAAGTGAAGGAACACGGGTGGGTTTTAGTCAGTAAAAGTCTGACACGCCCTCCCGCTCTACCCAGAGCGGGAGAAGTTATTTGATGATTTCCCACCCAGAAAAAAAAAAGAGCTACATGCAATTGCCTTTCATTCATCCTTTTTGTGGCCCAACATTCTGACCCATTCAAGACGGTATTTTTCTTTATTATTATTCTCATTTTTTTAAACATTTAGATACTGATTTTTTTTTAACCGACTTCAAAAAAAGGAGGAGGTTTTCAATTCGGTTTTACCATTTTTTTATGTTTGTAACCTTAGAACGCCGTCAGTTACAAATCGATTTGAAAAACCTTCTTTTGTTTGAAAGGGTGTTGCGGGAAATTATGTTATCGAGTGGTCTCATATAAATTTGATCAATTTCTGATTAGTGGTTCTTGAGTTAGCTTCAATAATACATATTTTTTCTACTTACTTTTTGTTGATGATGTTATAATAACTTCCTGTCACTGTTATTTACTTAGCAAGGGAAGGTAAACTTTGTGTGGGGTAGCTACTACAACTAAAAAGTGAAAGTTCAAAAGTTTAATAAAAAACCAAACAACTTCCGAAAAAAACACTAAAAAGTGAAAAATTACTTTTTTCGGATTTCGGTGGAAAAACAATCAAAATATAAAGCCAAAGACACCAAATCAGCAAACCCCTTTTTTTTAATTTAATGAAGAATTTTGAGATTAAGATTTAACGGTAAGAAAATGACATAAACTTATCGAATAATATAAAATACCTATCGTACAGACTCAGACGTTAAAAGGTACAAAAACAAAGTGTACAGCTAATTGCTATCAATTTTCATATGATCCACTTCAGTTGATTATGTAGTAGGTACTAGAACAAAGGATCATTTCATTTAAGGGCTCGGTGGTCGCGTGACGAAGATCGCGTGAGGCCACTTGAACTTACGTTCTCTCTAGAGAAATAGAAGGCACTCGTGTTTGTACTGTCTTTTAATATTACTTCAATCAAGTGTTTTCGATTTATTAGTGTCTAGAGTAAAACATAAGACCGCAATATTGCATAATAGATAGTATCTGTGGCTGCAGCAGGCTTAGCACGAGAACCGTAGAGAAGCGTTTTGTCGACGGAACAGTAGACAAAAATGACGTTTCCGTTTAGACAGTTGACAGTGTTTTGTACCGAGAAATGTGGAAAAGCGGTTTCTCTTCTACGATAGAGTAGAAATAGAAAGATACGCAATTAAGCTATTTGACTGCTTCGTTGGTCTAGTAGTCGTACCTAACCGCTACTTCAGAGCATGAGTTCCTGGGTTCGAATCCCAGGTCGGGCAAAGTGGTATCGGGATTTTCTATCTGAAATTTCTCAGTAGCAGCCCAGAGCCTGCATTTGTGCCCGGTTGATGGCAATAGGCTCGCCCCCAATTATCCTCGTTCGTTGTCAATTCTATAAGTTCTTCTTCCAGCCGAGGTGATATTGCTGTGTGAAAACGGATCCAACACCCAGTCTGGTATTTCCAAGTTCAAAATTTCCTGGTATCGTTCGGTGAAGTCAACGTGATAAATTCGGAAAATTGTGAAACTCACGTCTGCCTATATTCTTTTTGTGTAGAAGCAGTTTGGCTGCGAAAGCAGCAACGACATTTTTTGTTTTAATTAAATTTAGTTCATCGCCTTGCAGTTGGAGGTTCATGTCGTTGAACAATTTATACAGGTCTGCCATGTAAGCCATATCATTATTTGATGTAATGAGCTTGTTGCACAATTCTGTATCTTTAGTTTCCAAAAACTCTATCACAAAGTCAAACAGATTGTAAAATCGAGTCAGACAATTGCCTCTTGATAGCCAACGAACTTCAGTATGAAACACCAAACAGTTGAAATCTTCGTCATTAGTAAGACAAAGCTGATGAAATAATCTATCATTCAAAGAGCTGTTACGGATTTTATTAACTGCTTTATGATGATGACATATTGCAGTGATTGAAATAGTCGTTCACTTAAATTTAATTTTTTAAGTACGCTATGAAGCCTTTCTGGCACCCTGTCATAGCCGGAGCGCCATCCGTAGCAACTGATATAATATTTTTCAAGGGGATCTCTTTCTCATCACAAAACTTTTCCAATGTATTGAATATGGTTTCGCCTTTTGTATCGGTCTCTAAATTTCTAGTAAAACAACAGTTCTTTACATATTTTCTCATCTTTAATAAACCTCACGTAAGACAGCAACAATGCTTCATTAGTTGGTAAAGTGGACTCATCGAGCTGAATTGACAATTGACTAGTCCTCAGATGATTGCACAATGATTCTTCAATGTTTTCAGCCATTTCATCAATTCGTCTTTGCACAGAATTATTACTCAAAGTAATTTTTCTGATAATATCTGCGGCCGGTTTATGAAGCACAGTAGTTATTGCTGGCAAAATTAACTCTTCTTCAATGTTGTGTGGTTTGCCTTTTTGAGCAAGTAACAAAGAGATATTGTACGAAGCTCGAAGTCCGTCTTCGTCTTGCTTAGCAGCCGCCGAAAATAGTTTTGCTACACTTGGCTGAGTATTATGCTTCTTCTCTAGGTCTTGAAAATATTGCTTCATTCGAAAATGTTTTTAGACATAGAAGGCACAAAGGCGACGATGGGTTAGTGGGATTTTCAATGAATCCGCGACCGATTGACATGATTTTTATCTTATTTATTCAATAAAACAGGACATACCTATATATGAACTACGCGGAGAGAAATATCGAACCGAGTTAGTTTAAGCCATCTCTTAATTAATATTAGTTAATGTTCACAAGTTGTAGTCGAGAGTCGAGAGCTCAGTCGGCGTCTAAGAGTCCTCCTAGTAGATGAAATTACAAATCGCCCCCAAGCTTCTACACAACGCCCCGATTTTTCTTATGGGTCTCTTACCGCTCCCCTTTCGGCCTGCAGCGCCCACAAGGAGGCGCTTTGGGAAAGGCTGGTCTAGACTTCGCGATTTAAGGCTCGTGCAGACTAGCGCGACGCGACGGTCGCGTCGCGACACTCGTAGAACAATTTCTATGAAAACTTAATGGAAATTGTTCTACAAGTGTCGCGTCGCGCTGTCGCGTCGCGGCTGTTTGAAGAAGCCTTTAGTATTTCAGTTGCATCTATCTACATCATATATGATGTAGATTCGATTTCGATTAAGACAGTGGTAGCTCAGTGGTAATTGATGCAACTTAAGAGATGTAGGTCGTAGATTCTAACCCAGACAAGCGCTTTACTTTGTGCAAATCACCACTGCTCTCAAAACGGTGAAGGAAAAGATCGTGAAGAAATCGGCATGTCCTAGAACCAAAAATTGTAAGATATGTGACATACACCAACCCGCACTGGGCCTGCGTGGTGATGAATATTTGATTCTAGGTTTCACCAGCGGCTTCGCCCGCGTGGAGGTTAGAAATTATACTACGGGAACGTACTACCGGGATAAAAGATACCCTATGTGTTAATCCAGGTTATAATATATTTGTGTATCAAATTTCATACAAATCAGTTCTGCCGTTTTTGCGTGATTGAGTAACAAAAATCCAAACATCTAAACAGACAAACATTCACATTTATATAGTAGCATTATCGTACGTTCCGTGTGGTGCCGGACGTATAAGAATAGCACCATCCTATTTCTTCCCATGGGGGTCGTAGAAGGCGACTAAGGGAGTTACTAGAGAATGGGAAGCAGCGTTCTCTATGCATTTGACCACCATAATGCGATCGCCAACCCGCACTGCCAAGCGTGGCGATTATGGCCAATCCCCCTTTGGGGGAGGCTTATGTCCAGCAGTGGACGTTTTTCGGCTGATATGATGATGATGGATATTTTCATATTTAGACATATAAATACTATTATCTGGAAATTCTCAGTCGAATAAGCAATTTAGCTCCAGTGTACTTAGCTCGTATTCCATTTTGAGACGGAATATGAAACAATTACTGAGTGCGTCAGGCAGTTGAGAGCGACGCATCCGAAAATCCTCGGATATGTGTCTGAAATGCGGATATGGATACGGAATAATACTGATACGGATATTGAAATTTATCCATCGGCTGACTGTGGCGGTAAATCCGCTTACATAAGTACATAGAGATGGGGATTATAGCTCTTTTTGTGTTGATGTTGGCACGGTATTGTTTGTGGTGAAACTTTGAGTTGGTTTCTCACATGGATGCCGATCGTAGTAATTAATTTATTATGAAACAGTCCCTGGAAATTAATGAAATATCCGTTATAATGGAATCATTGACAAATTTTGAATAAATCAAACTCGGACAAATGCCAGCGTTCAAGCAAATTGAGTCACTCCATAACTAGCGTGTTTGTAATTTCATTGAAACAGTTCAATACGTCATTGTGCACAAAGGTATGATCGGTAGTAGCACGATCAGTAGTGCGGTTACCGTGGGTATTATGGGCTTGCGGACGGCGAGTAATGGGTAGCTCGCTGTCCGGTAAGGACCAAGCCCGGGTCGACGGCGCGTTGTGTTCCACGCGCGCCTCAAAGAGATGTCAGCAGCAACAGATGGGGCCCGCAAGGGCCGATGCCTGCCAGGGGTGCGGGTTGTTCGAAAGAGATACCGCCGCCCCTGGCACACAGGCAACTGAGGGAACACGGGTGGGTTTTAGTCAGTAAAAGTCTGACACGCCCTCCCGCTCCACCCAGAGCGGGAGAGGTTATTTGATAATTTCCCACCCAAAAAAAAAAAACCGTGCGTATTATGTTATTATGAATTGTAGTTCGTAAAATGACAATTAATTAAAAATAAATCCTTTATAATTACACAGGTGTTTTTGGATATTCGCACTCGCAGTAAACGTACATCACTAGATCGATTCAATGACCGAAAACAGATATTAATGTGAGACATAATCCAAAATAAAAATACCTCCATTTCTGTACAGTTGGTATGGATAGGCCATTATTCCTTTCGCAGATTGTTTGTTGATAAATATTCTGATTAACCATTAGATTTACTTTCTTCTTTTATATTGTCATCCGGTCTATTGTCAGGGACCGCTTTGCATAATGGTCCCCTGTCACTCCGGTAAAATATGGGAAAACAAAGCGCCATGGGGCGATTTTCTTTTTACCTGCAACCCTTTGCTGAAAAGAATATTTATTTATACGAAGACGAGGACGATGTTGATGTTGCTAACCTAATGGTACGTCACCTTTGAATTACAATAAAGGAAACAGAGTCTTTGTCTACTCTCCTAGTAGTGTTTCACGTCAAACTTATGTAAATAGTTACTAGATGCTGCTGTGTGTCGCCAGTGCTACTCCTGAGTCTTGGTTTCGATGTTGGGGGTTTTTCATCAGTAATTTTTCTCGGAGTCCCGGGGCCCGGTTGATGGCAATAGGTTTGTCCCTTATTACATGTGAATTAAACATAACTTGCAAAATGTTGGTGTACTATCTATATGTGTAACTCTGCTTTGAGCACAACTGTCGTAATGTTGTGTTATCTAAACGAATATTATAAAACATTCGCTTTTGCCAGTGGCTTCGCCCGCGTGGAAGTCGAAAACTATTCCACAGGAACGTATTACCGGTATAAAAGTATCCCACGTGGTTAATCCAGGTTATAATGTATCTGTGTGCCAAATTTCATCCAAATCCGTTCAGACGTTGTTGCGTGATTGAGTAATAAACATCTCAATATCCAAACAAAAAACCTTTCACATTCATAATATTAGTAGGAAGAAAAGATTTGATTTCTTGTATGTTTGTTTGTTACGCTTTAATGCTAAAACGGTAGAGCTGATTTGGATAAAATTTGGCACATGGGTCAACTATGACCTGCATTGGGACATATGGTTTACAACACAACGCGCCGTCGACCCGGGCTTGGTCCTTACCGGACAGTGAGCTACCCATTACTCGCCGTCAACAAGTCCGCGCCTACGGTGGCCGGGAATCAGCCTGGGATTCCCAACGCCCGTCGCAGTAGACGCCCTGTCTCCTGCGACGACTAAGGCCGTGAGGGCGCATGTACTGCCTCTCCCTCATATGCGCCGCCTCCCTCTTCGCGAGCATTACTGCTTCGCTTTCAAATTCACACGTTTCTATTAGTAGTTAGATTAGAAAATAAACTAAGTATAAACTTCTTGTGCTGATGTGCGTAGAGATTTATCTATCTGAATAGTTACTTAGTAAAAAATTTTGATTAATGCTATTAATATCTCCGTGCCTCGGAAACCACACCTCACAAACGAACAACCAGTTTTACTAAGGGGTATATCCGTGTTACCCAGTAACTGTGTTGTGGAGGTCAGATAGGCAGTCGCTCCATGTAAAATACTGGTATTCAGCTGCATTCGGTTAGACTGGAAGCCGACCCCAATTTAGATGGGAAAGGGCTAGGTAGATGATGACTGCTGTTAACATTATTGCACCAATGAAATACGCCAAAATAGTATAAGAATAGTATCTGTTAATTGTAGTACAAATTAGATTAGGAGATTGTTGTTAGACTATCGTAAAATCAGCGGTTACTTTTATTGCGATCTATAAACTAACGTCGTAACGTTTTACAGTTAAATTAATTGTTAACTTAGGATTATATTAATGAAAAATAGCCAAACTGTAGGCTATAAAACAATAAATAAGTCTTATCTGACAGGTAATTTTGTAACAGCGTGATGTAACTGCCGTTAACCAAAGCATAAAAAACCGTTCAATACTTGAACCCCTCTTCGCCAACCCGAATCCCTTTGCCGGCTTTATGTTAATTTATTTTATACATACGATGGAGGGACCCACATTCGTGCAACCACAATTGGATGTGTGCTTACATTTTATGACATTTAACTGAAATTAAATAAACGTTATTACACGGTGGATTTTTTTAAGAAAAACATTACGTTTTTATTACACTTTTATAATTGAGTACCCACTTAATTATACCGTTAATTATAATTGGCTTATTCAACACTGAAATTTAATAATTTGTTTAAGGGTCAGAGATTACCTAATTCAAAATTTGTTTCGACTAATTTCATAAACACGTTTTTGATTTTATTATCGCAAGGCTGCTGACGTTTTATTAACTTTTACTCGCATTGTACGGGAACTCCTTCATGTGCCGCTTCATGTGTGTATATGTCAAGGACATGTCCTATCTGTGTACCAGATTTCACCCAAATCAGTTCAGCAGTTTATGCGAAATTGAGGATCAAACATTTAAACATTTTCACAAACCCATTTATATGAAATATCGGTGAGATGATATGGGATATTTCTTGTTCAGAGGTTTATTTTCTATTTATTACGTAGATCAGTTAATTATAAAAGTAATTGCAAACAGATTTTTAAACTCTCTTACTCTAGAATCCTTCGAAAAGCTTCTAAAATATTTCCATCTTATGAATAAATTACGGATAAATCGTGAAGTGGTTTACATCCACTTCCCCATAAAGCCTCTCCCACATAGACGCGTTATTATCAGTCGATAGTAGGTACCGGATGCGTGTTGATGTTTTTGCGGGTTTTTCCTTAATGTCTCTGTACCTTTACCTTCATTTGATTTATATTAAATTATTTACATTAGTTTTTGGCGTCTTCGTCGGTCATCTTCCATAGCTACTGTTAGTGATAAAAATTCTTCGTCTGATGATTAATCAATCTCCATTTTATAGATTTTTAGAACACTCGTAACTGTCGGTAAAACCAAATTTCGTCCTTGACGTATCTACTACTAGTTCTAACGATCTCGCAGCTGTGTGCGGGATCGCATGCGTCCCAATACAAATGTTCTAAGAACTCATATCGGAATATCGCAGGACGGAGGAACGCAAGCGTCCACTTCTATTGCGTCGTTATTATAGCAGCAGTGTGTAATTTCGAAGCCGACCTAATACATAATGTACTAAAAACAGATATCGCAATAACGCATCCGGTATTATCGACCGATAATAACGCGCCTATGTGGAAGAGCCTTTATACTTTTCAGTATTTATAAATTTCCCTTATCTCTTATTTTATGTAAAAATCTTTGTTTGCGAATAAAACATGAATTTTGAAATGTCCGTAGCGAAATATTTATTTCCGCAGCAGGACACAATACTTCCTTACATATAAGCCGCACGGCAAATGGTTTTTAGAAGTTGTGAGTTTTACATCAATATCTGGATGACCGAGCTTTGCTCGGTATTTTTTTTTTTTTCGTTTTCTAAAAATGAAACCTAGCTAGATCGATTTATCGCCCTCGAAACCCCTGCATACTAATTTTCACGAAAATCCGTTGGAGCCGTTTCCGAGATTCAGATTACATATATATATATATATAAACGAGCAATTCTTGTATACGAGTATATATATGTCGAAGATTCAACAAAATTATTAAATTTAAATAAAGTCTTTTTAGTATGGCAACGTCAAGCAGTTGCAGCTTGGGTGAGGTCGCCACTATGGATGTGACGTGGACTGTCATCTTTTTGGACAGGCGGAGACGTGAGCACATTCATTCTGACGAACTCGCCGCGTTACCACCGAAGCAGTTACTTTTATTCAAAAGCTAAGATGTCTGATAACGAGATGCCGCGTGATTCACCGTCGTTATCGCGTGAATTCCCGTTATCAGAAGTGGGATGTAACCGAAACGCCCCAAGTGAATCAAATAACTTTGGCAGTGATGAAAAATTATTTCTTTTGTTGGAACAACAAAATAAGAACTTTTTGGCCATGTTGGAGGCCGTGAAGGAATCTAGAACATCGAGTGAACTTCGCCTTCCCGATTTTGACCCAGATCGACGCAATGTAGATGCACGTGCTTGGATTGCAACTGCAGACACGTGTATTACCGACAAATACCAGCACGGCGCACCGTTGATGATTGCTATAAGTCGTGCAATGAAAGGAGATGCTTCTACCTGGCTGTCCACTGTGTCTTATCCAGGGATGACTTGGGATGGTTTTAAGGAGCTTTTTACTGCAAGGTACGCATGCCCAGAAACTGTGGCTTCTTTTCTTATTAACATGGCTGGAGGTAGACCAAAGGAGAATGAGTCCCTTGCTGCATATGCTGCTACTTTGATGACGTCGCTTATGTCAAGGTGGAAGGGACTGACGACAGAGCAAATCGCTGTAGCTACGGTCCTAGCACATGTGTCGCAGTTCGAACCTCGCATTCAGCGATTGTCTTTCACAACTGACATCGACAATCGCAATCGCTTGCAACAAGAGCTCACTGCTGTTTCATTTTTGAAAAGAAAAGGTTTGGCTAGCACAGATGTACCCGACTTTAAGAAAAATCGCCCAACTTTCACGAACCACCCGAGCATCAAATGCTACCACTGCGGAAAATTGGGTCATAAGTCTCATCAGTGTTTCTCGAAGAGAAGTTTGAAACCGAACGATGAAAGAACCAAGAGTCAAGCTCAGTCTACCTCTCAGAAGAAGTCAGTTCCAGACCAGCTATCCATCACTTGCTATTCCTGCCATGGGCAAGGTCACTACGCATCCAGCTGCCCACTGCGCAGGAACAAGGAGGGAAGAAATGTCAGCAGTGGAGGTGGTCTGACTGCAGTGAAGAGGGTCGACGTGTGCAACATAGGAGTACCTGTTGGGTATCTGTACCACAAAAGTGAGCGTTTTCCATTTTACTTTGATTCAGGAGCGGAATGCTCATTGATTAAAGATACAGTAGCTTGTAAATTTAGTGGCAAAAGGTTAAATGGTACAGTTAACATGACTGGCATAGGGCAGACATCAGTGAAGTCTACATTACAAATTTTGACTATTATAACGACTAATGACATTAGTCTAGAAGTTCTATTCCATGTTTTACCTGACTATTGTTTACGTCATGACATAATGCTTGGTAGTGAAATATTATCACAAGGTTTGACTATTCACTTGACTCCCAGTTGTCTACGTATAGAGAAAAGTAGTGTGATTGAGTCTTGTGTATTCGACAATGGTAAAATCGATTTTAATTCTGTTGATACTGATGTGCCCCTTGAATATAGAGCTGAATTGATAAATGTTTTAAAGTTTTTTGAAAAATCATTTATTACTGGTGTACCTATGACTCGTGTTAATACCACTCCCATGACTATACGTCTTATCGATCCCTATAAAACGGTTAATCGTCGTCCATATCGTCTGAGTCCCCAGGAGCGACAGATTGTTAGGGACAAAGTCAATGAATTACTTGCTGCAAACATTATTCGCCCCAGTTCTTCTCCATTCGGCAGTCCTATCCTTCTTGTCAAAAAGAAGGATGGTACTGATCGAATGTGTGTGGACTATAGAGAGCTGAATGATAACACAGTTCCCGATAGATTTCCGTTGCCGTTGATCTCAGATCAGATTGCGAGATTGCATAAAGGAAACTTCTTCACCGTCTGTGATATGGCGTCAGGCTTTCATCAAATTCCTATAGAGTCTGAATCTATTGAACGTACCGCTTTTGTTACTACTGAAGGTCAGTACGAATATCTTACCATGCCGTTTGGTCTTAAAAATGCCCCGTCTGTTTTCCAACGTGCTATCACTAAGGCACTTGGCGACCTTGTAAATACGTACGTCGTGGTCTATATGGACGACGTACTCATCGTGGCGAGTACCGTACAGGAAGCCCTCAATCGTTTGAAGATTGTGCTCAAGACACTCACTGACCAAGGGTTTTCACTAAATATTAAGAAATGTGCCTTCTTAAAGCAAAAGGTGGAGTACCTTGGCTTTGAAATCTGCCAAGGTGAAATTCGCCCTAACCCACGTAAAATTAATGCTCTCACGACGCTATCACCCCCGGAAACAGTAACGCAGCTTCGTCAATTTGTTGGGTTGGCATCTTATTTCCGCCAATTCGTCGCGGGATTTTCACAAATCATGGCGCCTTTGTATGCGTTAACATGCAACAATGGTAAGTTAGATTGGAGGTCAGAACATGAAGCAGTTAGACAGCAGATCATTTCCATCCTAACGCAGGAGCCAGTTCTGATGATCTACGATCCTGATCTACCAACCGAGCTGCATACAGACGCCAGTGCGATCGGATATGGTGCAGTGCTCATGCAGCGGAAAGCAGGTAAGTTGCATTCTGTTGCATATTTTAGTAAGCGCACTACAGCTGCAGAGTCAAAATACCATTCATATGAATTGGAGACTCTGGCAGTTGTAAATGCGGTTAAGCATTTCCGTCATTACCTGCATGGCCGCAAGTTCATCGTAGTTACCGACTGCAATTCGCTTCAGTCAACGCGAAAGAAGCTCGACTTAACACCCCGAGTCCACAGGTGGTGGGCATTCCTCCAGGGTTTCGACTTTGACGTAGTTCATGTTGATGGTAAACGGATGGCACATGCGGACTTCTTTTCGCGGAACCCTCCACCAGTAAAAACGTCTCTCAGGTGTAAACAACAGGTAGAGTCTAAACAAGTTAACATTACCGAATTAACCAGTAATTGGCTGTTGGCTGAACAACAGCGTGACGATGAAATCAGCAAACTGGTGAGTAACCTCAGAGATAACCAACTGTCAGATGACATTGCAAGGACGTACGAGTTAAGATCAGGGGTTTTGCACCGCAGAATACAACGCCGTGGTAAGACTCATTTCTTGCCTATTATACCTCGGTCATTGAGGTGGTCGGTTATCAATAGTGTTCATGAAGGGTTGATGCATTTGGGATGGGAAAAGACTTTGGAAAAAGTGTATGAGCTCTACTGGTTCGATAAAATGGCGAAGTATGTTAGAAAATTTGTGGAAAATTGCATAACCTGCAAAATTTCTAAATCAAATTCGGGTAAAATCCAGGCAGAATTGCACCCCATCCCAAAAGTAGCAATCCCTTGGCATACAATACACATAGACGCCACTGGAAAACTGAGCGGTAAACAGGACAATAAGGAGTATGTTTTTGTTATAATTGACGCGTTCACAAAATACGTTTTACTTCATCACACTCTTCATATTGACGCGACTAGCAGTATTAAAGCCATCAAAGCTAGTGTCTCGTTATTTGGCGCGCCTACACGGATAATCGCCGACCAGGGCCGTTGTTTCACGAGCAAAGATTTTAAGGAGTATTGCAACTCAGTCAATATAAAGTTACACCTCATTGCGACTGGTAGTTCTCGAGCTAATGGGCAGGTCGAACGCACAATGAGCACTCTTAAAGGTATGCTCACTGCTGCTGAAACAAGTAAACGGTCGTGGCAAGAAGCCCTACCAGACATCCAACTTGCTCTGAACTGTTCCCAACACCGAGTTACTAAGTCGAGTCCCCTTGAGTTACTCATTGGAAAGGTAGCTAGACCCCTGGATGTTTTGTTAGCAAGTGAAGTTGAGCCTGAAGTCGATCTCAGTATGGTAAGGAGTCAAGCCATAGAGTACATGACAAATAATGCAGAGTATGATAAGGCGCGGTTTGATAGCACAAAGGCTAAAATAAATCGATTCTCTATTGGTGATTACGTTTTGCTCCAAAATGAGGAGAGGAACCAGACGAAATTAGACCCCAAGTATAAGGGCCCCTTTAAAGTAATAGAAGTCCTGGATGGTGACCGTTATATGTTGCAGGGTCTGAATTCAAGAAGAACATACAAGTATGCCCATGATAGACTTCGTAGGATGCCCGAACCTAATGATTATGATGATCATGACTCTGACGTTGACTGTGCCATACCTTCTACTAGCTCATGTTAAAATCAGTGATAAGTTGTGTTATCGGATACTGAGCAGTTGTCCATGTCTTGTTCGGACGCTGGCCGTGTTATCTTTGTGTTATCCGATACTGAGCAGTTGTCCATGTCTTGTTCGGACGCTGGCCGTTTTATCTTTGTATTGTCGGATACTGAACAGTTGTCCATGTCGTGTTCGGACACCAGCCCAGTTATCCAGGTAAATAGATGTTGTGAGGTTGTCCATGTCGTGTTCGGACACCGGCACAATGTTGTACGGGATTACCAGAAGTGGTTGTCCACAAATTGTTTATTAAGAAATATGTGATTTGTTCATTATTAGTTCACATCTATATGCGGCTGGAAGACCGCTTGAGTACTTTGTTTCTTTAGGCCAGGGTGGCCGAGTGGAAAATTCATTTACTGCAGAATTTTCTATGCTTTTAGGTACCTCACACGAGGACGTGTGAGATGTCACGATGGCCGTGTCGAAGATTCAACAAAATTATTAAATTTAAATAAAGTCTTTTTAGTATGGCAACGTCAAGCAGTTGCAGCTTGGGTGAGGTCGCCACTATGGATGTGACGTGGACTGTCATCTTTTTGGACAGGCGGAGACGTGAGCACATTCATTCTGACGAACTCGCCGCGTTACCACCGAAGCAGTTACTTTTATTCAAAAGCTAAGATGTCTGATAACGAGATGCCGCGTGATTCACCGTCGTTATCGCGTGAATTCCCGTTATATATATATATACTCGAAGAAGAATTGCTCGTTTATCGAATATGTATATATATACTCGTATACAAGAAATGCTCGTTTAAAGGTATTAGATTAAGTGCCAATTTCACGAATGAAACTGAAGCACATCTAAACCGCGTTAAAGAGTTTTTGAAAAGAATTGGTGAAATTGGCCCTAATTCATGCAGAGAAAGATATTGTTAACAATACAATATTTTGAAAGGAAAAAAGGTTCAACGCTTATTTTTATTCTTTCCTTAATTAAGAAGATTTTATTGAGGTGAAATAACTTTTCTCACCACAGTTTGCGTACGGTATTTAATAATGCAACCTGTTTTCGCCGCCCCGTTTTTATGTAACGATCTCATTCAACCCGAGGATAAGTCTCCGCTAAGCCTCACCGGAGCTAATATTTCGCCTACACATCACAAAATTCCTCGAATGCTGAAACTGCACTGGCTGAAGCATGGTTTTGTTTTGTATTTTCGGGTTTTGCTATCGACTTCGTGTTTTTTTTGGAAGTAGTTTGTTTATTTTTGTAAAAACGTTTTTATTGTTCACTTTTAGTTTGGTACCTACCCACACAAATTCGTATACCTTAGCCACTAGCTAGATAGAGTAAATTACAGTTACAGGAAGTTATTATTATTGATCGTCATCAACTTAGTGGAAAAAATATGTATTAATGAAGCCAACTCAAAAACCACTCAACAGAACTTGCCCTATAAATGGGATGACTCGATGAGAAGATTTTTTCAAATCTGTTTATAAAAGTGGGAGTTCTACAATAAAAAATACATTCGATTTCAGAACCTCCTTTTTTGAGGTCGGTTAAAATAAAGATTTTTTGAAACCCAAACTAATGCAGATTCAAAATCAGAACATTGTTCATAATGTACGGAAATATGTCATGAGTGAAGTGCTGCAGTTACCTATGTTCGTGTGAATTTACGATAATTCCCACAAAGCCGATGTGCTATACCAGGAAATGTTTAGCATCGATTGCTCGATTCAGAGATTCGTATCATTTCAAGAATGCAAACCAAAATTACTGGATTTCAGTTGTAATAGTAATCAAATCAATCTGCATATCCTTTTTCCAATTATGTTTGGGTCGGCTTCTAGTCTAACCGGATGCCATAAATACCTACTTTACATGGAGGTACTGCCTATCTGATCTCCACAACCTGGAAAATGGGTACTGCGATACCCTTTAGCAAGGTAAGACTGCTTGCCAAACTATCGGGCTTTTCACGACCCGTGACTCCTGTCGAAGATCCACGAATGACGGCCGGGATCAATGGCTTCACGTGCTTTCCGAGGCAATGGCCATTCTTGGACCAACCGCGGCAAGCGTAGCTTAACCTGATCTATCCACCTATGTGGCTGTTATTACATAGCCACAAACTCTTCAGAAAAGTTGTAAGAGCATAATCTCTTATTTATTCTACCAAAATTGACGTATAATTTTATACGTTGGTAACAAAATTTTGCCGTGCCACGTTTAAAAAGTACTAAGGTTAGGCTAACTAGAGGAAACAAGTTTGTAGGAACCTTCTCGTTTGACAAGATCTAACAGTAAATTTCGATAAGTTGTTTGTAACTCTAAATTCTCCTAAGTTTTCATTATTTCAGATCTAATTGGTTTGTAAATATATTCTTAGCAAATAATAAGTACCACAAATAGGTATAACGCTCCAACTTAAATATTTACAGATATAACAATCAAGTTATTATTTTATTCATCGTATCGTTGTGGTTGAGGCAAACAATTTTGCGCAATCAGAAGGGTCAATCACGGCTTAATTAAGGATTAAAGTTCGGCGATCATTTATAATCAACTCGTTTAGAATCTTACTGTTTTTGTTTTGTTTCTTTGTTAGACGATTTTATCAACACAGTTCCAGAATTTCAAACAAGATGTTTTTTCATGAATATTTTTCTGTAAAATTAGTCAAAACGTCTCAAGAATTTTTGTGAGGGTGCGTAAAATATAGTAAACGTCTCTGAGTTGATAGGTCTACGAATACAAAGTGTCTTTTCATAAAAATGAACCCGTATTTTAACAAATTGTATTCTTTATATCTTTTCTAGCCCTATCTTTATGAGATTATTGTCATCAGAGTAAAGCCTGCTTGCTAGACAGAAGCAAACTAGATTTTCTTTGTTAACGTATAAAGAATACTAATCCCATATCCGTACTGAAATGCGACATACGGATACCAACTTTGCTGTATATTGTGCCGTAAATAGCATCCTGATTTTATAAAACCAAAACAAAATAAACCATTAAAGCACGATAAGAAATAAAGCATCACCATTACTACCAGATTTATCTGCCCTAGCCTTTCCCAACTATGTTTGGGTCGGCGTCCAGTCTAACCGGCTGCACTTAAATACCAATATTTTACATGGAGCGACTGCCTATCTGACCTACACAACCCAGTTACTGGGTAACACGATACCCCTTGGTAAGACAGGTTGTCAGACTGCTTGGTTGTCAGATTGTAACGGCTTAACGGGCTTTCCGGAGCACGGAGGGGTAAAGATGGTCATCCATCCACGGACCAACCGCGTCAAGCGTAGCTTAACCTGATCGATCGACCCTTGTAGCTGTTACTACTTAGCCACAAACCTTTCACCCTATTACTACCAGATTCTGCCAGTTAATTGGTCATTGCAGGACATGGTTGTTACAAGACCAAAGGATGCTGCCCATTTTCTATCTTAAATGCCTTACCAGCCCATACTAACAGTAATTACATGCTTGAAAGCTATTCAATCTTGCGCACAACAGAGAGATTTGCAAGTTATATTAAACCTCGAGCAAGTTCTTGTGAGGTTTGGTTCACAAGTCGAGAGCGATTGTTTTCGCGTTCAACAGGATTGTTGTGGCTTCACAATTGTTCGGTTTCGTAGAAATTCTCTTCGCAATTCTAATGTGGGAACATAGTACATACATGTACGTTGTTACAAAATAAGAGCAACATTTCGCAGAAGCACAGGCGATGTTCATAATAAAAGTCAAACAAAGTTATTTAAGAATCTTATGCATTTTTATTTTGTGAGTTCAATTCTCTAAACTGTATATTAGGGACTGCTCTTAATAAAGTTTTGTTGCTTTTTGTACTGCTCTCTTTTTTTTGATTATCTTCTTTTGCATTCCACAAAAATACGTTTTTGTCAAAGATTAAAAATTGCAAAATAACTGAAATAAATTCTAGAAACAACTGCTTTCAGGAATCACTTCTGTAACACGTTGAATACGTGGTTCCTCTTTGTCATAATACCAGCCCGGAAACAAACATTGCTTACGAAGGAAAAATAAAACCACCCTTACACAAACAACCTTGTTTAATTAACTTCAGAATAAGATAAAATAAATGAAAGAGAGGAGTATAAAAAAATTACGAGCATAACTTACTTCTCAGGATCCCATCGTTGATTGGTCGAAGTATGCGTAGGTACCTTTACCGAATCGCCCCTTTGATGTCATGAGTCGACGAGTCTAAACGTTTCAGCTTGTAGTGACTTTCATTTTCCTTTGTCCTTTTCTTGACATTTTTCCAGTCTATTGGTGACATCTGAACGGGATAGAGTTCGGTGAGTAGGTGCTAAGTATGTCAACGATGGGTTACTTCAAGTATCATAACATCACAACTGTATTGTTGAAAGGAGTAGGGGTGTTTACGGTACACCCATATTTAGCCAGTTTTATCATGTACAAGCTGACCGGACGGAAGTTGTATTGTCTAATAATAATTTATACAAAAATCCAATAGTAAATGAAATTTTAGCTTTCCCGATTTTTGGCTGTTCCTTTGGAGTTATTCTTCTTATTTTTTCAAACCACCCCCGCTTTAGAGCGAACAAAACAAAAAAAATATTCAAGTTTGTTTTAGCCGTTTTAGAATTTTAGCGAGACAAACGAGGTGCGATTGATTTTGATACATAAGAAGATACTATATAGATACATAGATGTTATTCAATGTCAATTGATTTTATTTTCTTTATTAAATTATGTAACTGTTTGTATTAACAGATGTTCCCAAGATTTGCAGAATAAAAAACATAATATTATTCCAGAGCAATGGAACTTGTACTGTAGTTACAAACAATACTGTTCAACTGAAAAATAATTCCAGTCGACTCGTATTGTTTGCATCAACTTTGATTGAAAGCGGCAGAAACAAAAGGTATGGCCAATATTGAATGATTCACTTTATGTTTACTCGCATTAATTTGATTGCTTTATCCAAATTGGAAGGCATAAGTGAACGGTTTTTATTGCATTAATGTTTATAGTTCACTAGCGCCCCCCCCCTGCTTCGCACAGTTTTTACTATTTGACAAAATACACTACACTATATGTAATGTTAATATTAGGTTGGGGAAAAAGTCTTTTCGCATTATAGTATGTATGAACTTGTAATAAAATCTCTTTGGCTATATTATTTGTATCTGGCTGGTTTTGGTATCATTGAAAGTTTAAATTTTAAAGAACATAATTCCAAATTCAAATTAGGAAAATGTGTGATTTTCATTTGTTTTTCGTACCGTCAAGATGAGTGAATCTAATGAAGAAATTCGATACATTTTAAAATTTTACTACAAAAAAGGTAAAAATGCAACGCAAGCCGCGAAAAAAATTTGCGAAGTTTATGGACCTAGTGTAGTGTCTGTGAGAGTAGCATAAATTTGGTTTAAGCGTTTTCAATCCGGAAATTTTGATGTCAAAGATGCACGTCGCTCTGGTCGCCCTATTACGGATAAAATGGATGCCATTTTTGAAAAAGTGGAGCAAGATCGGCATACCAGTAGTTACGACGTAGCTGAAGAACTGGAAATTGATCACAAAACAGTTTTGGCGCATTTGAAAAAAACTGGGTACACAAAAAAGCTCGACATTTGGGTATCTCACGAGCTCACTGAAAGAAACCTAATGAACCGTGTACTCATTTGTGATTCTTTATTACGACGTAATGAAACCGAACCATTTTTGAAGAAGCTGATAACTGGTGATGAAAAGTGGATCACGTATGACAAGAACGTGCGAAAAAGGTCGTGGTCAAAGGCCGGTCAGGCTTCACAGACTGTGGCGAAACCCGGGTTAACTCGCAACAAGGTGATGCTGTGTGTGTGGTGGGATTGGAAGGGCATTATTTATTATGAGCTGTTACCACCAGGCAGGACCATCGATTCTGAACTCTACTGCGAACAACTGATGAGATTAAAGCAAGAAGTTGAGAGAAAGCGGCCGGAATTAATCAACAGAAGGGGTGTGGTTTTTCATCATGATAACGCTAGACCTCACACATCTTTAGCCACCCAACAAAAATTAAGAGAGTTTGGCTGGGAGGTGTTAATGCATCCGCCGTATAGTCCTGACCTTGCGCCTTCAGATTTCCACCTGTTTCGGTCTCTTCAGAATTCTTTAGGCAGTGTCAGGTTAACATCACGAGAGGACTGCCAAAACCACTTGTCGCGGTATTTTGACCAGAAGTACCAAAATTTCTATAGCAATGGGATCATGTCCCTACCTACAAGATGGCAAAAAGTTATCGAACAAAATGGTACCTTCATACTTTAGTTAAATGTAAATAAACTTTATTAAAAAATGTTTTGAATTTTCTTAAAAAATGCGAAGAAACTTTTCCCCAACCTATTATTAATAACAACATAAAAACTTTTCGGAACAAATTCTCTAAATTATAGTGAAAATCCGTTTAGAGTTCCTCTTAATTACGCAACGTATTTTAACGCAGTCCCACAGACAGACACAAAAAGCGACTGTAATTTATTTATATCCAAGCAATAACAAACTATCCCACAGTGCAGCAGTGCCTGGAGCCGGTTAAGGGTATTAGTAGAATCTGCCGTCGTCAGTTAGTTTAGACAGGTATCATAAACATTTCTAGGTTGCCGTTCTGACAACCTGTTGTTTAATTTATTCAGAGATTCGGTGCCTAAACTTTCACGAGCTATTTCAGTTGGGTATTGGATCCAAATTGGCCAAATATTACGCCACCAATTATGTTGTTAGAACCAACTATTAGGGTAATATGAAGGGGAAGAAGTTGTTACTGGCACGCATGTGTGGATGTAGGTTATTGGGAACGTATAGTAAATATGTTTTAATAAAATGTTGGAAGACTTAAGTAATCAAGCAATAAGACTAATCAGATTATATGCACGGTTAAATCATAAAATTAATTCAAAAACTTAAATACACAATATCACAAACATATTGGTTAAAAGCGTAACTTCCTGTACGTGATCTACGACTGCTACGCCGTAGCAGCAAGTTTTTCGTAGCGCGTAGCTGGTGGTCGTAGCGGTTTTGGTGTGATTAGGGTAGCATTATAAGTTATAATTCCCTAAGTTAGCATAAGTTCAATTTGTCCGCGAAATTATTTAACCTTTATGCCATTATTTTGTGTTATTTGAAGTTACGTTTATCATAGTGGACTATTTCATTCGTGGACTTTGGCAACAACCGCCGCGAGTAAAATATTATAATTTTATTATTTTTATTGTTAGCATAAGTAGTCTGCAGGTAAAAGGCCTCCCGTTCTCCTTTCCACTCGCTCATCCCACCATCTTCTCCTGGCTCTGCCTCGAGGAAAATAGTTCGCTACAAAAACGTTGTTTACTTGTATTGTTATAGAGTTAAAAGTCATATTTAACTCAGTCCACTCAAATACCTCGACATTAAAAGTAAATAAACTGTTTGAACGAGTAAATAAAACAATTTCACAAAATCCTTTACGGAACGAATGAATAAAACATGGGGTTGATACCACTCATGATGTTGTACTGTTCGCAATAACAGCGGGTACCTGTGAGGGTTAATATTTAAACGATGACCGACCGATGCACGCCTCAACTATATGACCTGAACCGCTTTAGAGCAACAACTTTGTGTCGGTATATCTTCGTCACGGAACGCATGAAAACTATAACTGGCTATGGTATTAGAATTCCAGATATTTCTTTAGAAATTGATACTTTGTAATAAAAAAAATAACGAGTCTATTTTAGCTGTCACTTGTTTTTATTGGCATTCAATTTACTGTTCTAGTACAAACAGAATCATAGTGTGTTTGAAAACGAAAACATTTCAGATATTTTGAAGAGATAATGTTACGCCGACCCCAAATAAATTGGGATAAGGAATAGAGAATGATGTATGTTGAAGAGACACCAAAAATGGTAGTGTTGTGCACCTTACTCGATTAGTATTCTCCGCTACACGAAATGCTTGTCACAAAATGTGACCACTGAAATAGTCACATAAGCATCGTTTGTCATACCCGAGTTATGACAGCACAAATCTCCATCCAAGCTCAGGAAGTGTGGCTGCAGCGTGAAAACAAAAAAGAAATTATGTTGACATTGTACATATAGGGTAAAATATTAATCATTATTAATTATTGGTAAAAATCAGGTGTTTCATAGAAAAATGTATGAAACGGCTGATTTTTATTTTGACAACCGGCGAAAAACGTCTACGCTTGGGGATCTGGAATCATATGCTGAATTCATGGTAACAGTTTGCGCACTGGCTTAAAAAAAATCTTGTATAAATATCATCGTCTGCCTAGCCTTTTCTATCTATTTTGGGGTCGTATTCCAGTATTATCGAATGCAGCTGAATCCCAGTATTTTACATGGAGTGATTACCTATCTGACCTCCACCACCCAGTATGTGGGCAATATGCTAACCTTTAGTAAGGTAAGAATAGTTGTCAGACTTACGGGATTCTGACGACCCGTAACGACCAAAGATCTGCAAATGAAAGCCGGGACCACCGGGCGGGGTACCGAAGGGTCTCGATATGTAAAGAACTAAGATCCACGGAAGCGGCAAGTGTAACCTGATCAATCGCCCGTGCGGCTGGTATTGGCTTATTACTGGCTTAGCCACGAGCCTCTATTGTAGATATACATATGTAGATGGGAAATAGGTCCTGTATACGTTACGAGGCCCTCCCCCGTAACGTATACAGGACCTATTAGTATTCTGTTTTTTCTGGGTAAAAAAAAATATTTGTGGAAGTCATTCATGGAAGTTAAGTTATACTGGTAACAGTCAAACCATGGAAAGGTAACCATTGAGACCCTTCTGTGCTTCGGAGCGGTCTCGATGGTTACCCTCGAGACCCTTCCGGTCGATCGGTTCCACAGGTCTGTTTTCATACAAATATTTATGACTCCCGGTTGTTATGGGTAGTCTGAAGCTAAAAAATCTGCCATCTGCTCTCACCTTAGAGTATTGGATTTTTCAATAATTGGGTTACAGAGGTCAGGTGGCGACCGAACCATGTAAATTATTAATAGCCAATCACTTTTGGTCAGACTGTAAGCCAACCTTAATCTTCTTACGTTTTCCTGAGAAGATTAAGTCTGGTTTTATGTATTAGTTTATGTATCAAAAGCGACTATGGAGTTTTTAGCGTCTATTTGGATTAGCGTCTGAATATAGCGTAATAAGCTCTTAACTACTTTTTCGTTTATTTTGCTCTATCTTTGATGCCATTCTATAGCACGCACCTTATGACGGTAGTTGACACTCTTATTTGTATCAAAAGCGAGTATTTATTATTTATTTATATTTATGGAAAACAAGTAACAAATGACTCAAATGAGTTAGTAACAATATTTTTTAATCCTATATTAGTAAACGTAACCGACACACTTAACCTACACTGCCATATAGTTACAATGCGAATCCCTGCTACAAGCTCAACACCGAAATGGAGAGTTTGCAGCAGCGATTCACACACGAGCAGTCCAGTCTGCTCGCGATACACCGCAGTATAGTGTTGGCCCGCATCCGGCGCATCAGGGAAGCGCATCTTTTTCGCATCGTAGCGTAGAAGCAATCCAGCCGGGCTTCAGCAAACATTCCTGATGCGCTACAGAAGCGGAACAGCTCCCCCATCAGCACTCGGAACGCATTATTATATTGAATGCGAAGGCCGCTGTACGATTTTTGAGTGTAATTCACCCACAGGCTGCACGTGTAAAATGAGGTGCAATATGCATAAAATAAGGTCTTTTTTACGTCTCTAGAACAATGTGAAAACCTGCGAGCGATCATATTAGCTTTCACCGACAGCGCCCTTCTTTCTCCTTCAATATCGTCATTATCTTTGAGGTCAGCGGTCAAAAGATGTCCTAAGTATTTCACCTTATATACTCTTATAAGAGATACTCCATTTAAATTGACCGGCGGTATAGTATCGGTACAGCGACCGCTGACACCAAAGACCACGACTTCACTTTTAGTGACGTTGTAGACCAATCCATGACCTAACGCATACTCCTCACAGATTGCCACCAACCTCCTAAGGCCACAAACCGAGGCGCTCAGCAATACCATATCATCGGCATAACTAATGTTGTTCACACATACTCCGTCAATGTAACAGCCGGCACGCTCTCCGGTAGCGCTTCGATCAACGCATTGATATACAGATTGAAGAGCGTGGGCGAGGTCAACCCCCTTGCCTCACCCCGCACTCCACCAGTATGGCTCTGAATAAACCCCAGCCCAGCGAACCTGATTGATCTGGCCTCCATACCAGCCTTTGAACGTGCTTATCAACTCTGGAGGAACTCCAGCTTCCTCTAACTTCCTCCGGAGGATACTGTATGCGACCAAAACAAGTGACTATAAAGTTACCACATAAACTATTAACTACGACAGAAACTATTAACACCATGCTCCTAGATCGGATCATACAGAATTTAAAGCCATTTTCCCGTACTGTAAACAAGATGTCAGAATGCAGTCTATTTTCAGAACTGTCATACAAGCGGCTGCCTGAGGCATTTGTATCGAGGCACGGGAAGGTTTGAGCAAACAAATAATCCGAACGAGTCGATACCCCAGTTTGTTGTTACAACGGCGGGAAGGAATAAACTAGGTAGCTATATATTTACTTATTTACATCTAAATAATAAATTGACTTTTGATTTACGTTGAATATCGAACGTAGTAACATATGAAATAGTGTTAACGATGGTGATGAATCATTTTCGATTATGTGTCGGCACGCGCTGTACAAAAATATAGGGAGGGTGATGTAGCTTGGTAAATCCTATCCACATATTTAGGAAACGATTAAATACCATAGAATTATCGTTCAGGGCATATTCCATTTTATAGCTTCGCTTTTTTAATGAGTGATTTGCCCAATTGTTTTAAATGTGATAAGGTAGAGGATACCATTCTATTTTAACGGAAGATGTCCGGAACGAGATTGAGTGGAGTATCTATTTCATAGAAAACGGTCTCAATTCTAATAATGGTGCCATGTATCTTTGCTGCTTCCTTGTCCAGGATAGCCCAAAAAATAATACAAAATTGTACACCTATGTATTAAGCGTAATTAGAAAATAGAAATTGAATGCCCCTATATAGGTGACTTGGTCATACTGATAAAACCCTCTATAAACTAACAAAGATTGTTTTTTGAGACCATCGAATCATACAAATTCTGATAATGTCACCCATGGTCTGACTATCCTAGTTTGCGAAATCATTACATAGTTAACTGTTACATAAACAGCCACCGGCATGCTAATGCCTACCTATGCAGATAATTGATTGGCGGTGAAACCCAAACACGAGAATAATTCGCCGAATAATTTCTAATTGCCGTAGTAATGGCAATTTTGACGAGAGCGGTAATAATCTGCCCTCTAACTATATTTAGTAAATTACTAACAACCAATTAACAACCAATTTAACAACCACCCATTTTTTTAACAACCAATTTAATGGCGGCTTTGTACACACTTTATTAGTAAATTAAAAACTATGATTACAAACATCAATACCTACTACGTGTTGCTTTTGTACATGGTTACTTCTAATACGAAGATATTTTGAAAGAAATAAGTAAGTTTGAAGCCAAGCAGGTACTTTACTTTGTGTAAATTATTTTATCACTGCTGCTCTGAAAACGGTTAAGGAGAACATCGCGAGGAAACCGGCATATCCTACAATCAAAAATTCAAAGACTTGTGACATCCACCAACCAGCACTGGGACCACGTGGTTGAATATGGCGCATTCCCTCTAAGTGAGAGAAGACCTGCGCGACAGCAGTGGACACATTATAGGCTAATTGCGTGCTGAAATTAATCGTGAAATCCTTCGTGGCGAATTGGATCTCGTGAACACCACTGTGTTCTTAGGTATTACTTTGGACTCGAAGCTACAGTGGGGCCCACATGTAACTAAATTATCGAAGCGGCCAAGCTCTGCAGCCTACGCGGTCTATAAAATCCGTCATTTGACTGATGTAGAAACAGCTCGATTAGTATATTTTAGTTATTTCCATAGTGTAATGTCGTACGGCATTTTGCTGTGGGGAAATGCAGCCAACATTCAGGCTATATTTGTGCTGCAGCAACGAGCCATACGAGCAATTTATAGCCTAAATTGTAGACATTGACTGAGGGATAAATTTAAGGAAATAAATATAATGACAGTCGCATCCCAATATGTATATGAGAATCTAATTTATGTAAAAAATAACATTAATCTATATTCTAAACACAGCGACGTTCATAGCATGAATACTAGAAATAAAGATTTACTTATTGTGCCCACGACTGGGCACCAAAAAATTAGTAATTCATTTAAGTGCCAAAGTATTCGTTTTTACAACAAAATCCCAAAACATGTTAAAGAACTAAGCTTCAATAAATTTAAATCATTTATTAAACAGAAACTCTGTCAAAAAGGTTTTTATAAAGTTAAAGATTACTTGGATGACAAAAACGCTTGGGATTAGTCATGTTGCTCCAATGTACCCTCAAGCAACAAACTATTATATAAGCTAAGTGTTAATAGAATACTGTTGACATTTTATATTTAAATATTGATCTACGTGACATTATTATTGATGACATTTAAAGAAAAAACTAATTGTGAATGTGAGTGCTATGCAGGCTAGATTGAACACATGCCTATAACTCGTCTGGTGGTTTTGAGTATTTTGTAAATGGCCTACGCAAATGTACTGCAAATCTGGTAGCGTCTTGTGACGGGTCGTTGAGCTCCCTAAAAGGGAGGGTTGTGCTACACGGTGACTGCTACATACATGACGTCTGTTGGGACAGGACAGCTCAAAGCTGCAATGGCTCTTTCTTCAAAATACCCTTCCAGACATTACCCTGTATTTTTAGACTCACATGTTTGGACTTTAAAAGAGACCATGACCTCTGAGTTTGTTTCGGCTTTTCTTCTCAGGGAACAGGCAGCTAGGAAATGCAGGCGCCATCTAGTTTTTAAAATATTGACCAACAAAATATTGACGTGTTAAAGTGTCTTTTAAGATCTACTTACATAAATAAACATTTAATTTCATTTCATTTATACTTTCCATCTCTTATTGGCGGCCTATAAATGCAATAATACTCACTCATTTAAAGACTTCGAAATCTTCGAAAGACATAACATTACATAATTGGTACGATTCGTCTTATAAATTCGAAATGAGACAACTGCATTTTTCAGCGCAGTAAAATAAATTTTACGAGGAATCCTTTAAACACAGACATAATGTAATGCAATAACATTTTTATGTCTTTACCGTTTAGTAGACAATGCCAAACAGTTTGATCAATGAGTAAGAGCGCAGTTATTTTGAAATTCTTATCTATGTAGAAATCCATGATTATACGATTCAGACAGACAGAAGTAAGTAAAGCAGAAACAGCTACTGAATATTCTTGAAATAACAATGGGCAATAAATTCATTTCAGCTGAAAAAGTGCCATCAATTTAGAAGTCGTGTGCACGCAATATCCAACCTTCAGTTTATTTTAAAATAATTTTATTAATATATTGGAACTATAAATTCGCTCAATTTTGTGGCATTCGTTTCTTTGTAGCATATCAAGGGGCTGTAGAGCCGGTAGACAAGTCACTTGGTAGTCGGCGATAGCATGGCAATGTGTCGGGACAGATAGTTGTAGCTTCTCATTCCCTCAGTGTAGCGCCATAGTTTGCTTTTACGACACCTGGGGGAATTCCAGGGGAGTCCTTTTGTATTAAGGAAAGGCTTATGTTGGTATAAAAGTTTGGCAACGTTTAAGATTAAGATTAAATTTGCTACACGAGTTTGCTTCGAATAGTTTCAAAATGGAATCATCATTTTCTGTTAGCGAGTGAAGTTTAGCGGTTGTCTTGAAACTTAAATCTACACAAATTACAATACAAGTTCTCCTTGTTTGAACAAAATTGCTTTAAGTTATACCTAGGATTGCAGATAAACAATTTTGTGAAGGACTTTAGGAAGTTCTCAAAGGCTAGGAATTTCATATACTGCGTTCACGGCAGAATGCTTTCCAACTGAACTGACGAATTCCTTTGACAGTCAACCATTGAAAGTGGTGTTAATATAAAAGTTTTTGAAATAATTCAAAGTCCGCTGATTCTATTTATATGTTGTTTATTGAAGATATCTTCAATAAACAACAGTTGTAGGCACTGTTTTATCAAGCAGAACGAAATAGATGAAATTCCACAATCACGAAAAGGTCAATTGGGGCGCAAACAATTAATTAATTCAGAATATTATTCAGCCCTGTTTTTGTACAATCTATCTTCAATTTGATGGACACATAAAACAACAGTGTCTTTTATAACTTCACCGGTGAAGCTGTGAAGCTGTCACTTTCAACAAAAGAACAAAGAGGAAAAATGCCATGAATGTGTCGAGCGTAAAATGGAAAGGGCATTGCTCTTGATTTGACAAAAACGAGTGAAGTGCCCTCGAGATTTGCTCAGCGAGATTGCGCCCAGTTTATTGGCGAGGCCTTACTATGATTTATCGTATTAATAAAACACTAAATTCCTCTTAAAATGTTTGGTCAGAAATCTACACAGTGTGTAAAAAGCAACAGACAGTAAAGTTTTATCGCGCGCAAACATTCGCATATTGCTTTTATATTGCTGTTGTGGCGCGAGGACACTGAAAGCTATTAAAATGCCTTTACTGGCGTTTAAGTAATGAGTCTACAAGCTATGCAAGTAATACATTTTTATGTTTTATTTATATTCCTAGAGATCGTTCTATAATTTAGGTAATAAAACTAACATACTACCATTGCCATCATCTCCAGTCACCCAATATTTCGTAACGTGGACTTAATTTTTGTTGTTTATCACACCTTTGTTTTCAAACTCGGACAAATGGTAGGTACTAACTCATTTCCCCAACTCTGGCAGTCTAACGAAAACCCTCGGTACTTTTCCATTCAAAGTTAAGGGAGGGTCATGAGCACTTCCCAACCTTTCAGACATATACCTAGCTGTGTACGTACACATAACCATAACATTAGTTGGGATTTCCGACGGTCGTAAAGATACAATATCTCGGTTACATCTGAGTGGGTCGTTATCAAATAAACCGTTAACAACGATAGTTTAGATGTCACAGTTTACGTTTTGGTACAAACATAGTTTGAATAAGCAATGGCTCGTAACTTGTAATTTATTTTCATTGAAGATAAAGTTCCTGGACGTTCAATATAATGTTATACGGCGCGTTCTCTGCGAAAGACAGCCATTATTTAGAAAGACAAGCAGCGAATGGGCGGGCTTGAATTTACTCGGGAACACACAGATGGAACGCCTTCTCAGCTCTAATAGCGATTTACTGCGATCACCAATCCATCTACTGAACGTGGTGTAATAACGACTAAGTATCCCTCATTGTCATTAATATGAATGATCCCTCATGTTTACTTATATTGTATGACATTCTCCTTTATTTAATTACTTATACAGGGTTATTAACAACTTCTATAATGGGCCCAAACCTTAAATCGCGAAACAAAATCAGCTGTTCCTTACATTTATGTTCGTATAACTCATCAAAATTTAAGCGGTCGTTGGTGTTTTTTCAATAACCCTGTATACTTATCCTATTAATATTTAAATGTGAAAGTTTGAATGTTTAGATTTGTTACTCAATCACGCAAATACGGCTGAACGGATTTAGATAAAATTTGGCACACAGATCGTTTGGAACCTGGAATAACACATAGGATACTTTTAATCCCGATAGTACGTTCCCGTGGGATAATTTTCGACCTCCACGCCACCGAAGTCGCTGGCAAAAACTAGTTAACTATATTTTTAAATACTAGAATCTAGAATTTTCTCTCTCTGTCGGGAATAGGGTCTAAGCTAGGTCAGGGCTCCAGAGATAGAAACCTCTTGACTATGGGAGCCGTATCCAGAAGTACTGCTTTCTGAATTTCTTCATTTTCCTAAAATGTTTGTCGAGGCTCTTGGCTATGCTTCTTAAATTGATTACTATAACTGTTTAAAGTAAGTATATGCTTAAAGGGGTCTTTGTTTGATTCAGCTCGTATCTAACTTTCAAAAAACTTGGCCGTTTTAGCAGATTACGTGCGGCAGATTAAAAAAAACAACGATCTGCCCCTCTTAGTAACAGCTGATGTCAATTTGACAGGGTACATTAAACTGAAGAGACCCTTTAGGACACGTAAGGACCATGGCTATGCGAATGAGGGAAAGTTACTATCTCCATTCGTTTTCCCTTGAATGTATAACTCAACCCGAAACTGTATAACACAACCATATTAACATATTTAGATACATTTTATATGCAAATTACTGAATCTTCTTTGTTTTAATGTGCTTCATTATGGAATGAAATGGCGAAATGAAAAAGGGAATGCGAAATAATAAAGAAGATAATAAATCATGTCGCCTAATATTATAATACGTTCTCATGCAATTATTACGGATTCCACAAATGAAATTAACTAAGGTATTACTGGATGTTAACACACATTATTTAATACATTTTAACCTCGTGACCGCGAGTGCCGTAAAGGACTCGGAATGGCAGGAAATTTTAACGTTGAGCTTAATTTTTGTACGGATATTTTAATTAATATCTATTACATAATATGGAGGAAAATTGTCAGGAGTACCCTAACTTCTGATTCTCCTCTTACTGATTACTCTTAGGTAACAGGGTGTTGTATGATGAATTCATGACGTAAAATATTATGCATTTTTTTGTTTATAAAAGTTTACCTACCATTCTATACAGCTCAGTTTGGTTGTTTTTAGGGTTCCATACCCAAATGTTACCAACGGGACTACTATAGTGTGTAAGTACTATACTGTGCCCAATCTTTCGGAGAAACCAAGCATGGTGTTATGTGTACTACTATAGCCGCTATACCTAGAAATAAAATAAAGTAAATCTAATAAAAAACATAAAGGGGGCCAAACAAGACCTTGGTTTAAACACTGGCTTCAAAATATATACTGTTAAATATTGTGCGGTGGTACGGAACCTTTCGACTGCAAGTCCGACTCGCACTTGTTCGCTTATTTGTACTGGTATTCAGCTGCATCCGGTAAGACTGCCGATCCCACCAAGTAGGGAAAAGACTAGGCAGATGGATGATTGATTTATTTACATTTTACAAAATACATAAAATGGGTATGGTAGTAATACAGTTCAAAAAGGCAATCGTACTGTCAAAGGGCCACTACTTAAAGGCCCGAAAACTCTTGAATCTTGAGGGACGTTCTAGTGCTATTTGCCATCCTTTTCGATATTGAACTAGCCTTATTATTAACTACCTTAGTATTTGAACAAAACTTGTGAGTTTTGTTCAAAAACTTAGGTTCTTACATAGAAAAAGGCTGCCTGCCTACGTACAATAATAATAATAGTAATAAAGTTTATTTTTCAATTAGGACTAGATTACATGGCAAGGTAATATAATATGAAGCACAAGCATACGTTTCTTAATCTAGTTAGTGGGTGCCGTACTGTTCTACTAGATAGGTTACAAAGTAACCTGTGTTTAGGAGAAGCAATGAAGCAATAAAACCCTTAACCAAGTTACCTATCTATCTATTAATATATAAACCATTTCAGACTCCATCTACATGGTCTTCACATGATCTGACCAAGTTTATGTCTGGACTTTAAAAGAGACTGTGACCTTTGAGTTTGTTTCCGCCTTTCTTCTCAGAGTAGTCAGATAGGAAAACTCATCTAGTTTAAAAATATGTTTGACGTGTAAAAGTGTTTGTACAAACCTATTACAGAAATAAAATCATTTATCATGTATCAAAACGTGAAGCAAAAACTTTGTACCACTTTTTACGAAAATTACGCGGACGGAGTACCTACCTAGTGTGAAATTTGGCAAAGTTATAATTTCTACGGAGAAGGAGTGCAGAAAGTAAATATTTTTTAATTATGGGCGAAAATCGTATTTTTTCATTATGGTCGAATGTCGACCACTAAGCGTCCACTAGTTTATATAAGTTTAATGTCAAATCGCACACGTGAACTAAGATCACTAGGGTTTTTTTTTGAGGGTGGAAAATCATCAAATAACTTCTCTCGCTCTGGGTGGAGCAGGAGGGCGTGTCAGACTTTTACCGACTAAAACCCACCCATGTTCCCTCAGTTGCCTGTGTGCCAGGGACCGCGGTATCTCCTTCGAACAACCCTCACCCCTGTCAGACATCGGCTCTTGCGGACTCCACCAGTTGGTGCTGACATCTCTTTGAGGCGTGCGTGGAACACAGCGCGCCGTCGACCCGGGCTTGGCCCTAACCGGACAGCGAGCTACCCATTACTCGCCGTCTGCAAGCCCGCGCCTACGTTGACCGTGAAGATCACTAGGGTTAAAGTCGATATTTCAAAACAATGTCTAATTAAATAACTTGGCTCTTCTCTGCCGTGCGCCTTAGTGACATTGCTGATAAGCCTCCCACCGCCCTCGCTCAACTTTGGAGCCGTCAAAACAATTATGTCACTAGCAAGTTTGGGTATGCTTGTTACTTTTTAATACTAATTTATGGATCGATATAGGCTGGTGTATATTCTTTATTTCAGTAAACCAAAAATAACATGATGTAGTATAAATGATAATGATGATGAAATAAAATGAATACGTGAAATAAAAAAAATCCTACTAATATTACGAAAGTAACTCAACGGCAAAACCGCTGAACCGATTGTCATCAAATTTGGCAGAGATATAGCCTGGGATATGGAAAAGGTTATAGGCTACTATTTTACATGATAACCGACATCCACGCGGGCAGAGCCATACTACGCTTTTGCCCTCGGCTCCACCCGCGTGAATTTTATCCTATTTTCCAAAATGAAAATGAAAAGAAATCTTTATTGTCCAAATATAAATTTAACTTTCAATAAATTCTCACCAAGATTACGCAATACAATACTATAAATTAATATCAGCTAGTCTTGTGTAATCAGAAGACTAGCTTTTGCCCGCGGCTTCTCCCGCGTGGATGTCGAAAAATATCCCACGAGCACGTAGGTACTACCGGGATTAAAATTAACGTATGTGTTAATACAGCTTATACATTATCTTTTTGTCGAATTTCCTCCGAATCCCTTGTCTAAGCCGTTTTTGCGTCAATCCGGGACCTACATCCACACAAACAAACTGACGAAAATCCTATGAAATATAATTCGGCATCAGATTCGTTACTATATGTATAGATATAGATAGAAGGATGGTTAGATTGCTACTATTCGAGGTGTTGAACAGAGGGCCGAAACAGCGATTACCAACTTTGCCAAACTTGGTGATTAACTAGTTAAGTGGGTAACTTATCTACAAGCATTTCACGTTCATCGGTGATTATTTGTAACGTTTCTTATAGCAAGTTCCAAAATGTACTAAAATAATTACGAGATGACAGGCGAAATGTATTTTCTGGTTTTGTTCCTAAATTAAAGCTGAATAATATTCATGAACAGGAAGGTATCAATGGAGTTGCGGTGAAAAACGAGTGGCTCATCGTTCGAATGCCACGTCATTCCGAACCGCGGACTGCGGCCTTTGCAAACAAGGATGAATATATTTGGGTTTAGTAGCCAGCTATTTTTTTTTTCTCCAAATCGTTATCTGGCTCAGGCTACATAAATATGACTTCGTACTGCTTTTCGTTTTATTTGCCCAGTTCGGGACAAAAGGGGATCCGGAGTTATTGTACTCAACACGGTAGGTATAAATAATACAACTTTTGTTTTAGAATGGGTAATTACTTGCGTAGTATTTTGGTGTCTTTCATCATCTGCCTAGCCTTTTCCCAACTCTGTTGGGGTCGGCTTCCAGTCTAACCGGATGAGCTGAATACCTGTATTTTATATGAAGAGACTGCCTGTCTGACCTAAAATATATTTTGGTGTCTTCATAATGTTTAGATATAAAAATGAATCGCCGAAATGTATGTACGCTCATAACTTCCAAACGACTGCACCAAATTGATTCTTTTTTTTATGTGTTCCTTATTGCCAGGACAAGGTTTCTATATTAAGAAAATTTAAAAAAATAGATTTGATCAGAATTAATTTTTACAATACAAAAAATGATTAACAGTATGTAACAGATGACTTTGACAGGTCTTTGACGAAACAATCGACCAACTGATTTGATTTTACCAGTCGCGACTGAAGAAATAAAATATGGCGGTACAAAGTTCGCCGGGTCAATAAAAAGACTCACCACTTCACCAGTTAGATATCTACACACTTTTGTTAAACTCAAAAATCAAAATACTTATATATTTTATTTCACATAAACCTAACATGACGAAACGTCGGAAGATTGGTGCAAGGTTCCAATTGGTTGGAAGAAACGGCAAAAACGGTTCCTCTTTTACATTTATAAGGTTTATTAGGTTAGGTATACAATATTTCGATATTTGTATAACCACAATAGCTAGTTAATTTGACCAAAAAAGTCATTGCACGCGTAAGTCTAGCATTAAATCCAATGTCATTTCTTTCATCGATTTATTTTCACAAATAGGAATCCATTTGAAATAAATCCGCACTTCGCAGTGGCTAGAAAGTAGAAGATATAAACGAGGTGTTGATCTATCTGTTTTTGTTTATAAAATAATGTCCCTTTTCTTGTGTAGCAAACCTTCAATGCTTTGAAAGACGGATGAGGGTTTTAGAGCAATAAATAGCGTTACTTGTGTAGGTACATGGACAGCATATAAACGTTCAATCAAGTGTTATATACAAGGTAAATGTTGTTTAGTACAAGGACTACTTGACCTTACATAGGCCGATTCAATGAAAGACTTATCTTTCTTATGTATTGAATTTCGTAAATAACTCAATCGCATAAAATGCCGCATTGAAAAGAAATGGGTTTCAGAGTTCTGTACTGTGATTGTGCTTAGGTTTATTTTAAGTTTTTACATGGAAAAGTGACCACGAGCATTTTTTTGCTCTATATAATAGATATTTTATCGTATAAAGTTAGTTCGAACTATTCTTCAGAATGAGTTACTGAAATACTTTCATAACAAAAAGGAGTGACTCAGCCAGAAAAGTAACTGTAAGCATAAAACTCACTAAGGCCATATATTCACATAACTTTGGGTCGATGCGGAAAGATAATCATCTCAAATTGTGAAGTCACATAAAAATTCAATGTCTTTTGTCAGTGGTTAGTGGTTCAGTCCGTATCTTAATGGGTGCCGGTGTCGGGACGTCAGACTAATGAAAAGTCGTTCCCTTTGACGTTATTTCAGCACTTGGGCAAATAATGAAGTTCAGTTTTGCTGACGACGCCGCGCCGTACTCTGGGTGGAAGGGTCTGATTGAGGTGATTAGGTATACATATTTAATGCCGCCCTAATAGAAGCGTTAACTGCACGTAAACGAAGAAATAAAATGCAGCGAAATAAGTGCCTTTTAATATACCAATTTGAATATTAATCCGAAGCCTGCACGGAACAGGCTTTTACTGCATGCTCGTCAAATTTATGAAATCTTTTTAGCATGTAGATTGTAGGTGTCAGTAACAAAGTTTAACTGCAGGCTTATAGGTACCAATATGATCTGTCTCATTCCTGATTCCGGGATATTAAGTATGTAGTTCAGCGACATTTGGACAAAATTCAGAGCATTGTCTTTAAATTAAATGTTATCTTTAAACATCCATACCATCCATCCATACCTGTGTCTGTACTTAAGCACCTATAAAGCCATAATCTAGTAATCCACAAAGGCCCATCCTTAAGCGCTGTAATAACCCATTTAACAAAATTGACTTTTACAATTTTCTCGGCATAACGACCCCTTAAATTGGTTCTTGTTTTTCTCATGAAATCGAGTTCAAGAAAAACAGACTTTTTTAATGTAGTAAAACAATATTCAGTGGCTGAACAAAAACGTAATTGGCAATTCGAAATACATTAACGGCATTTTAATTAAAAAAACACAGAGCACAGCCGCGTCCTGCATTGTTCCAAGCAAATGCAATTATTGTATAAACAAAGGACGACTTCGATAGTAATTAACGATTGTTATTACATCGTGCATTGCGTGTGGAAACTTGTTTGTTATCAAGCGCTCAGATTCCGATATTCCTTTAGTTAATTCTCTTTTTCTTGCGACGTCTGTGCGAGGACTCGACAAGCAATTAGTTTTGCATCACAATCAATTATTTTGCTCAGCAATTATTTTTCATTAAATAAGAAATAGAGAATATTTAAAATTCGTACAATGAGTGATGGACTAAAAGCTTAACAGCGGCGACCGGGAAAAAAGATCGCGCCGCCTGAGAATAAACTGAATAATTTGAAGAAAGAAATTCAGCAGAAACCGTTGTTGTAGACGCTAAACTGTAATTTGGAAGAAATAGTACCAACAATTTTCTTTGAGCTTTATTTTAACTTGCTAAATAAATTCTAACTGTATCTTACGACCACTAACTAATCCCAGAACGTAAATCCGAAGACGGTGTAAATTTTTAAACAAAAGGTAAGTAATTTACTGACTGAGGATTTCCAGATAAAGCTGACTTGCTGACAATTACTGAGGAAAAATGTTTACAGGCGACTTTAAAAGTCACGACCTTTCCTAGCAAAGTAATTATTGTAGAGCCCACCCGACATTGTTTTGTCATGGCATAAGGACCCATAACTGGGACCGAACTAGTTCCACTAAATGGGTATCACCCAATTAAATGTTCGGTGCCTAAAGTTTCATTATACGTATATGAACTCGTGAAGTCGTAACTAGTTTAAGTCCCTCCTTACCGTTACCGCGAAACTAGGACGTAGAAGGTGCCTTGTACAGGTTATAAATATGCATGGATTTTATGTCATTATCTTCCATCTGTCGGTGATAATTAGCTCTTCGCAGATTGTTAAAACAATTGGCCATGAAGGAGATTGTTGTGTGCCAATATGACTTTTAGTATGAAGGCTTTTTTTTTGGGTGGGAAATCATCAAATAACTTCTCCCACTCTGGGTGGAGCAGGACGGAGCAGGAGGGCGTGTCAGACTTTTACTGACTAAAACCCACCCGTTTTCCCTCAGTTGCCTGTGTGCCAGGGCCCGCGGTATCTCGCGGTAGCTCTTTCGAGCAACCCGCACCCCTGGCAGGCATTGGGCTTTGCGGGCCCATCATTTAGTGCTGACATCTCTTTGAGGCGCGCGCGGAACACAACGCGCTGTCGACCGGGATTTGGTCCTTATCGGACAACGTGCTACCCATTACTCGCCGTCCGCAAGCCCGCGCCTACGGTGGCCGGGAATCAGCCTGGGATTCCCGACACCCAGGGCGTCTCCTGCGATGAATAAGACCGTGAGGGCGCATGTACTGCCTCTCCCTCACGTGCGCCGCCTCCCTCTTCGCGAGCATTGCTGCTTCGCAGAAGGAGGTGACGGCTACCCATGCACTCTCGCTCTGTACCATGGCCTGAACCAGGGTAGGATGCGAGAGATCGCTGCCGCCGATCGCTTCCACGAGGACACGGCGTTTAGTATGAAGGCTTTGATTCATTTATGATGCTGTATGTAAACCGCTTGCTTTGTGGAAAGCAGAATTATTATCTTGTGCGCTATTATTGCAATACTAAAGACTTATTAAGAAAATGGTAAAGTCACACAGTTAAAGCTCGACGGTATGCCCGTAGTTTAGTCACGATTTCCGGTCACCAACAGATGAAAACCATGATTCATAATCAGCCTATAATATTCTTGCTGGGTCACAGGCTTTCTCTCTTCGAGAGATTTACACAAAGTAAAGCGCCTGCCCAGGTTCGGACCCACGACCTAGAGCTCGTAAGTCGGGTCGATCTCACTGGGCCACCACTGCTTTAAAACGTTGATTAATATCGCGGATTTAATCAAAGGGAAACCTTATAATTTAATTAATTGTCAATGTCTGTGTTGTCCTTGTATTGTATTAATTAATTGGTAATTATTGTCAATTAATTTCTAATCGTATTACGTTGTTATTAGTACATGCCGAGAAGGACGCTCCATCTATCAATATATGAATCACTTATTAGATCACATTAATTGGCTATGGTTGTATGTTTTGTTCTATATCTACAGGGTGCACCAGAAAAGAACATGGGGATTACACACAACTACCAAAATTAAAGTGTTAGGTAATTGGGAGTTATTTTGGGCCTTTTCGATTTTTCTTGTATCAGATTAGCTAAGTCTCTTTAATAACTCTGGGAAATCTCTTATACACTCCTACTTTTTTGCAACAGAAAGATCAAAAAGTCAGCTTTTGTAATGTCCCGTGTTTTACCAGCTAAAACAAAAGCTATACAAGCCATAAAGCGAGCCTTTATGCGAGTGATGTCGTACTCTCTCTGAATGGGAACAACAATTTTCATCTGAATCTAAAAATGTTACAGCATGTCATATCCCGGTTTTGTTGCCGACTAACAACGATTGAGTCAAAAAGACAGGAAAACTTGAGTTTTAGTGGCCCTGTTATGAACGCATATTGTTTTTCAGTGCTTCTTTACAGAACGGAAGCACAGCGCAGTTTTTCTTTGTTTTTTTTTTGTTATAGGGTTTTTCTTTCTTGAAATCTTCAATGAAAGCCCAGAGTCTGAGTTTGTGCCCGGTGGATGGCAATAGGCAATGCGCCCCTATTACATGGGACTTAACTGGCGAAATGTGGGTGTACTATAGATACACCTCTGCCCAACCTTTCGGAGAAACAAGCGTGATGTTATATTATGTTATGTGTTCTTTACTAGACTGAAATTCATGGAAGTACTCACAAAACAAGCCTTAAATATAATTCTCTGAGTACATTTATGCAGTTAGAAAACAATCATAAAGAATAATTCTACTATGTATTGACTAAGTATGAAACGTATAATTTAGCTAAATGTTTTGTAAAATCTATTGGGTTAGACTAGGTACTCATAGCCGCTAAAACAATGATAATCCTTTGTCTATAGATTATAATTAAATACTAGTTTCGGGTAGACGATGTATCAAATAAGTTTTGATAGTTAGCGATTGCCGGCGTTGTCCATGGCATTAATTGAATTAGTAGTTCCACGTCGGAGTCAACATTGTCTGGGTTATGAATAGAACACCACATCACCTCTTGTCTCCCGAGGCTCGTAAATGGTGACTTTGACTGAGTACATAATAGGAGTTTAATGGAAAGCAGTGGTCCCATGGGTTTTCCTGAAGTGTTAATACCTACGTAGTTTGTAATAATGTGTTTATTTACTTCGCTGTAAGGTGTGTAAGCAAGAATGTGTGAGTTGAAGATGAGAAATGATTGCGTAAATTATACGGCTTGCCAGTTTAATGGCTACATTTTGACACATGTGTTTTTAATATATTTTAATACAATTAAACGTTATTATTTTTTGATTTACAATGTCTTAAATAGCATCTCAGAGCAACCCATATTTGTCATTTGCCGGTGTCTCGGATCATATCATCGCATCAATGAAATTAAAACGAATAACGTGATAGTCCTAACTCGACGAGCAGCACAGGAGGTAGTTTCCAATTTACGAATTATTTTATTTTATTAAAATTGTATAGCCCCAACACGTGTGTTAAATTTATGTCGCCATTGTATTAGCATGTTGTATACTAAACGTATGCAGTTATGTATGTACTTACGGGTCGGTATTCACCCATTCAACTACTTAAACTGAATAGTATGCTTGGTCTAGGTAGAGCGAGTCCTTGTCAACAGTGCGCCAACAACTAACTTTTCCTGTAAATTTCCCCACTGTGTTTCAAAATTAAACCCAACCTAATTCATTTTATATTTCCTAAAAGTTAAATTCTAACGTAAACTTATTTGAATTTTACTCATTACGCGTTACCCGCATAAAAACATTGTTCGAAGGTAGCACTGAGAACGTTTGGAAAAAGTGAAAACAAAGTAAAATTGTGTAACTGCCAGTTGTTGTTCGAAACGATCCAAATATATTATCAGAATTGCGGTATATATCCTTCCCTGTCTAGAATATCGATTATAGGTAGGCACTTATTTTCTACCGGATTTTTTTTTTAACACCCAAAAGCAGCAGGCTAACTTTTGACGTCATCAAGTTCAAATCAAATCGAATTTGGTTCTAATAATCAGTGTCAATTTGACAATAATTCTCATCAAGCGCCATTCAGTTGTTTACAATCTATTCGGAAGGCTGTGTTACGGACAGGAAAATATAAAATGAGAACAGCCCGTATTATTTAGAGACTAAATTAAATACACAAACTTCGCATGAATGATTAATTTAAATGATTAAACAAATAAAAAGGGATAATCCAATTGAGTTACCTTTGATCATTGGATGGAACACGGGCAGCTGCGGTTGCGGTCACATGACAGGTGTGTATCCACAATGAATTGTATAGTGAGCATTGATAAGGGATCTATAATCAGTTAGAGTTCGTTTCATGAAACATATTTGCTTTGTTTGATAACAATATTTTTTGTTATTGTTTCAAAAATCTTTTTATCGATTAAACATATTCTTGTTAGTTAGTTTGTATGTAAGTATATTCTCATATTATTTGTTTCATTTTATTAAGTGAATTGTTTTTTGATTAAATGTAGGTATTTTCTTTTCTTTTTTACTCTTACACACGCTGTCTCTTTATCTTATCTCCTATCGCAGGTATGCTGGAAGAGATTTATTATATACTAGTTTTTTCCAGTGGCTTCACCCGCGTGGATGTCGAAAATTATCCCACGAGAACGTATTACCGGGATAAAGGGTATCTTAGTGTTAATCCAGGTTATAATCTATCTTTGTGCCAATCCAAATCCATTCAGTAGTTTTTGCGTCAAAGAGTAAAAAACATCCATACATTCAAAATTTCGCGTTTATAATATTAGTATAAAGTATATGTATAAGGATGGAGGTGATTAAGCATCACCTCTGTACCTATTTTTCTGTTCTTTGTTTCTTGTCTGTTTATTTATGTGTGTACATAAATGGTTAAATAAATAAAATCAAAATAAATTCTTCACGTGAAAGGCAGAAATTAAACACTACCTGCTGCGATCCTTACATACTCCTTTCGCCTTGTTTATGTTCATACATCTGTGGCCCTAGTGTGAGTTTCATTTAACTATCTCGATCAAACTCAGTGAGCGCGTTCGGCGTTCCGATTGGCCCTGATTGGTGACGGACCAATAGGAGCGACGATCGCGCTCACTGCGTTTGATCAAGATGGTGAAATGAAACTCACACTAGGGCCTCTGGTCATACACGCACCTGACCTATCTTAACGAAGAAAGTATATCTACCTGTGTAAACAGTAATGTGATAATCTCAAGCCTACCTCTAATGATTACGGAATAGTGGTTCTTTTGGTAAGTAATATTTTACCCATGATATTTTTAACCAACATTATGTGTGTATTTACATTACATGGGTAAGTTTCAGCCCAAAATAAACCGTAAAAAAATGGGGTAATGTTTGCGTAGGTACTGTAGGTACCTTTACCTCTGCCTAATTGATCGGGGAATACCGCCGCCATGTTAAGTGTGTTATAATTATAAACCATCAAAAGAACAATCACCTCATTTAAATTAGGTTCCAGGTGCTCTCATAAAATATGAAAATGACGTTAAATAAGAGTTTAAAACAAAGCATGAATGTGAAGTGTCAACGGAATGTCGGAGGTATTCTGAGGTGAAAATCGTTGAACCTCTCGCCATTTTCCAGCCATTATATGTTTATCATTCATTATTAATTTGCGGCTCCTTTCTCTTTGGAGCTGTAGAGTCCAATACACGTTGATGAAAGTACATCTGGAAATTAACGTTTGTTTTGTCCTGTTCCTTTATGGATACTTTCGGACCGCGTCAGAATAAAAGCTATTATTTTAATGCTTTAACTTGAGTGTAAAATGCTTAATTACGTGTAGGAGCTGAAAATTACGTTGGGACAATTAGGTGTTGTATTAGGTAGGTACTCATGGGTTTTTGTCACTGGACTATTTGATTGTAGGAACAATTTTTCTGTATACCTACAATTGCACCAATCATGTAGATTGGTCTTCACATGATCTGACCAAGATTATGCTTGGACAAGTACCTAACTGTGACCGTTGAGTTTGTTTCGGACTTATTTCTACGAATAGTCAGATACTAAACGCCAACCTCATCTAGTTTAAAAATTATGATTGACAAGTGTTAGTACAAACCTTACTTATAGAAATAAAATAATTTATCATTCATTAATAAATATTAGAATTTCAAGAGATTCCAATGCAATACGAAAACATTGGATCAACATATCTCAATGAAGGGTGTATAAAAATATCTCCTGAACTACAATGTTGGGATTAGATACCTACTGAAATGTTGGCGCGACCTAGTTTAGAACTGAGAATAGAACCACTGTAGAAGATTGGTCTAGTCTTTTAGATCATAGGTTTACATTGGTATACTTACTCCAATCCGTTCGATTTGAGGATATTCTCAAAAGTATAGGTAGAGGTAAGCAAAAAGGTAGGTGCACTATTAATATAAAAATTCCATCAGCATTATTTAAAAAAAATGTTTATTGACACACAATACCTTTGTATACAATACATTTCACATAGGTAGGTTACAATGGTTTTTAGGAAAAGGCTGCACAAATAGTGAAAAACCCTGCCTCCCAAGCTAGGGGAACCCTAGGTGAGGTGTGGTGTGGTGTGGTGTATGAGAGGGTGTATATATGGTGTATACATTGTATCTTTTATTATTAAGAAATAAAAGATATAATCTATAATGAGACTACCTTGTTGGTCTAGTGGTCGCAAGCGCTACTATTGAGATCCTGGGTCTTCTATCCGAAATTTCTAAATAGCAGCTCGGAATCTATATTTATGCCCGGTTGATGGCAATAGGCACGCCCCCTATTACATGATCAACTTAGTATCAGTAACATTGTCTACACTTTGCGATTTAGAATTTCAGTTGCAATAAATATTTGATTCAGATTCCATTTCGATTAAGAGCTGCGGTGGCTCAGTGGTGACTGACGCGACTTACGAGATGTAAGTCGTAGGTTCTAACCCAGAAATTTCATCACAACTGCTCTCAAAGCGGTGAAGGAAAAGATCGTGAGGAAACCTGCATGTCTTAGAACCAAACATTCGAAGACATGTGACTAACCCGCACTGGGCCTGCGTTGTAAATTACAGCCCACTCCCTCTCACAGAGAGGAGCCCTGTGTCCCAGCAGTGGGAACGTTATAGGCTGATTATAATAAATAATAATAATCCATTTATTTCAGGCGACGCAGGCCCATAGATAAAAACCTTAATCCCTCCCCCCCTCCCTCCCTTATTCCTTCCTTATTATGCTATGCTTATGCGTATTACATGGGACTTAGACATAACTGGTAAAATTTGTGAGTAGTACTGTAAGCACACCTCTGACCAACCCAAGGCGTGATGTAATGTTATATTATACATAGATAAAAATGTATTTAAGCGAAAATGAAAAACTCAATGCGATTAAAATATTATAAGAAAAAAATATATAAACTCATACGATCAAACAATAATATCCTTTTTTATACCTTTGATACGTAAGAAAGTTAGGCACCTATTATATCTACGTATGGCTCTATGATAATATTGTTGTTTACTTTTCCTTGTGCACTCCATAAACAAACAACATAGATGGTATTTGCCTTTATATTTGTAATACTATGTCGGTTAATCTCATTTTGTTACTTCAATTATTTTTTTTAGGACACTTCGATAGCATGTTGATTTCTATAAAGCTACGTAGTATTATACTGTGTATTGTTGTACTAAACAAATAAAAGTGCAATGTCATTGTTCATTTGATGCAAGCAACTGTAATAAATACAACAATGTAGACCACATTTATTTGTAAAAAACTGCGTATTACTTTCCAATAGAAAAAAAAAACAAAAAAATACAAGATACTACGGTGCACGTGCACCTTTGTAAGAACATATTTTGCTGTTCATTTCTTACAGCTGTCGTTGGATTGGTCACGCTCTTAGAAAACCTGATAAGTATATAGGTATATAGGTATAAGTACTTTCCCCTGTACTCTGCAAGAAGGAAAACGAAGCGATAGGCACCCGAAAACAGACATGGCGTCGCTTGGCCGACCTTGACATGAAAGTCTTTAACATGTCCTACCAGGAAGGCTCACACAAAAACAAATTGCAATAGGTCGGAGTCACTAATCTATACATACAGATTAATAAAATTAGAGTGTCTGTTTGTAATATTAAAATAACCGCTTTTTACTAAATGCATATGGGTGTATACACGTACATATACCAAAATAATATTTTTTTGAATTTTTGTCTGTCTGTCTGTTTGTTCCGGCTAATCTCTGAAACGTCTGGACCGATTTTCACGGGACTTACTTACGGAATTTTAGAATTTTATTTGTTTTTATTGATATATAAATAATGGTAAAAAAACTATTCCGCGCGGATGAAGTCGCGGGCACAGCTAGTATAATATAAAAAATAACCATACCGCTCGGACGAAGTCGCGGGCACAGCTAGTCCAAGAGATAAATTTAAAAGAACGCTGAATAAATATTTGCTTCTTATGATCAACTAGCTTTTACCAGCTGATTCGCCCAGGTGGAGGTCAGTGTTATACATATTTTGTGTAATTTATGTATGGGCCTTAGTTGCCTGATAATAAAATGATTATTATTATTATAAACCTTCCTCTAGAACCACTCTATCTATTGATGAGAACCGCATTAAAATCCGTTGCGTAGTTTAAAACATCCAAGCGTATAAACACGAAAAGCGACTTTGTTTTATACTCCGTAAAGATGTAAAGATATGTGAAGATAAAGAAGCTGATAGTACTATACGTTCTCATCAATGCATTTTTCCTAAAACGTTGTTGCAAGCGAGATCTTGAACACTCCATACCATTTTTTACCGTATGTCTATAGGTACACGAATGGGGAAAACGCTTTGACTCTTTATAGGGCCCTCAAAACCCCTTAGCTCCTACCCTCTTATCAAATGCTTTTTGCCTTAGCCAACCTGATTGTGACGAGAGTAAGCGCTCCCAATCGTATAATAATGAGTTTTGATGGAAAAATTTACGCCAATATTGTAGAGAGAATTCAATACAGAGAGGTGAATTTGATCCTTGTTGGTCAAATATGATTCCGTGACCTTTTCTATATTTTGGGGATTATCGTTCCGCATATAAATAGAGAGTAGTAAAAGTAGAGAGTAAAAATGAGAATGATATTAACACTGAAGATATTCCGAAGTTTCTAAATAGCCGTAACAGTAACATGGATTATTTTACGAGTGGAGTATTTTTTATAAAAGAACAGAATAAGAAGCCGCACCCGCTCTGGTCTTTTCACGCCTGAATTTTCCTTATTGCGGGCAAAAAATATCTGAAGTGTTGCAATTTTTTATTAAAAACATTGTATAGACAACCGGTGCTATTGTTATACTTTAGTCATTTCCTTTCTCATCTCACGGACCTTGTAAAGGGCTTCAAACGCGGAATAAAATTTAAATAATGAACTCAAAATTATTTGTTGAGCTTCGCTTATTTCTATAGGAAATGTTGATAAATATCAGAAAATGACATTTAATTAAGTCGTTTTGGTTCCTATAAAGGTTTTCCCTCAAAATGTTTTCGTTTTTATTGAGATATTTTGGGCGTTTAAAAGGTAAAGTCTGCCGTTAACGATATTTCAGTTAATTACCTACTTTGAACAGCAATTAAACAATATAACATTAAACATTTTAACGTATTATTTTTAACATTTAATTAATGGTATTATTGAAATTGTGGTAAATGCCTTACATGATTTAAGTTGCAAAAACCCAGAGTTTCTTCAACAAAACCTGTCAAAACGTATTGATGTCCTCCATTTGTCCATTTATTTTTGTGCACACAAAGTATAATATATCAAACGAAGTGAAAACTTTTCTCTAGCGAGGGAGAGACCGCGGTTATGAATCTAAGATGTTTTTCATGTAATTTTGATTTATGCTTCGGAGGCGATGGATCTGCAGGATACGAGTATCTCACGACCATTTTTACTTTCCACAAAAACTCCAGATTACGACTGACGTTTGTAACTTACGAGTATTGATGCTTTGTTTCTTGACGTAAAATCTTTAACTCGGTCATTGGTACTTATACTACTTAGTATTAAGTTTCTTATCTAGTAAGTCATACCATTTTTTTTACGTTCTTACAAAAACAAGATTTTAATGTTTCAACATAACTTTAAATAACAAAATAAGCGGAATGTTTTGCGTGCGTTACACTACGCACTACCGTTTGTCACACCATAAATGAAAGTTTCCAAGCAATATTTTTGCGCAAAGTAGTTTTATATATATAAATTGCGTAGATGACAGTTTCAGAACAGGTCTTTTTAAATATTTTTTTATTTAACTACCCATCTTAAGTTATCTTAAACGCTTAAGAAAAAGTAGAATTTAAACAACTTTTAAGAACTAAATTTACTGCGACTCTACCTAGGTATACTTTTTATTACTTTTTGCATGAAAACGTAGCTCTCAAATAAAATCAGTATCAAAATAAGATGAAAGTGAACTTGCAATTGTGAAAAGGAAAACACACGACATTACTAATGTAGCCGTATTCGCTGTATGCACATGAAAGTCCTTTTATCCTTTTCAAGCTGCAATTAATTTATTTCAAAGAATATTCATTGCTCTCATATCGCACGGCTCGTTTCATTCGATAAAGGCGACTTTATTGAATTCCTAAATAATTAGTTTCCTGCGGTTCTTTTGAGACGGAGTTGAAAAGGGATTTCTTACTAAGCATTATTTTCGATAGATTCAATTTGATGACGATAAGAGAACATTTAAATCAAAAGAAATATAGCTTCCCTTAATTATTTTTTATAGCGATTAAAACCTTTTTCGTGGACGTGTTTATTATTATTACAAAGTATTTGATGTTGGCACGCCGCGCCGCGCCGGTGGCTACAAAAGCACGCGGCTACGTCTCATAATTTATGTGGCGAATTACACGTTTATCATAACGCGTCGTAATACCATCGCCCCGCGCACTCCTCATAAATATCATATTTATATCGCTCCTAGGAAATTCCGGTCGCTATGTAATTAAATTTCAAGGAAATAGTCATCGTAAATTAGGCTGTTTACATGCAGCTGAACGTTCAGCTTATTAATCCCGAATATGCAAATATTAGTCATTTATTTGTATTGTCCGGGTTAAGCACGCCAACTATCGATTGTAAACTTGATCTTAGCCTTGTTAAGTCATGAATACTGTACCCCGGACTTAGTTACAGTCCCCGTAAAGTAAGGAGTATGGGGCGAACTTTGTGGAATGCGATAAGTTTGTGGACAGTGCATTAAGTGAACCCGCATTATCCGACGTAGTTTGTTACTTAAGTAGTAAAAGGTTTGTGTTGTAAGCGTTGGGAACACCGGTCAGATGAATGCGATGCGCTATCGACTCGCGTATTTATACTCGTAGAGGGAGGTTGCGGGAAGCGGACACAGACCAGACAGACACGTGGCGTCAGGCGCCCCCCGGGGTACACTCGAGCGATCTTTACATTGTCATTGAAAAGCTTTTTGATGTAAACTTCAAAAATCATAGCTTCATTCAGAGATGTCAGAGGATAGGTATTCTTTTATTATACCTAATATCTTTCCATGGCCTATGGTACATTATCTGCTTGCTAAGCCGTGTGTCACCGGATTTGGTGTATAGAGGTCTTTCTTTACACTGGCAGTCATAGATATTTAGGCGGATACGCTACTCAAAACTTAGCGGTGACTAACGAATAAGACTTACCGGTGGCAGATTGGGCACGCCACAATTGCGGCGGTAAGTTCCCTCTTTGAGGAGTGGCTTGACAGGTGGCATGGCGTCCACACCTTCCGCCTGACGCAGATCCTCACCGGACACGGTTCCTGTTTCGGATAAGGCGGGAGGAAACGCCCGGGTGTTTCCACCGCGAAGATTGACCTGAGGACACGGTATGCTCCATACGGTGGAGGTCTGCCCTACGGTGTCCTGGGCTACGGTGGAGAGTGCATGGGTTGCCGTCACCTCCTTCTGCGAAGCAGTAATGCTCGCGAAGAGGAAGGCGGCGCACGTGAGGGAGAGGCAGTATATCACGGCCTTAGTCGCCGCAGGAGGAGGGCGTCGGGAATTCTAGGCTGATTCCCGGCCAGCGTAGGCGCGGGCTTGCGGACGGCGAGTAATGGGTAGCTCGCTTTCCGGTAAGGACCAAGCCTGGGTCGACGGCTCGTTGTTCCACGCGCTCCTCAAAGAAATGTCAGCACCAACTGATGGGGCCCGCAAAGGCCGATGCCTGCCAGGGGTGCGGGTTGTTCGAAAGAGATACCGCGGCCCCTGGCACACAGGCACCTGAGGGACCACGGGTGGGTTTTAGTCAGTAAAAGTCTGACACGCCCTCCTGCTCCACCCAGAGCAGAGAACAAAATGGTTTTCGCAAAAATAGAAGCACATCTTTAGCAGCCTTTCAATTAATAAAATCAATAACGGACTCTATTGATAGCAAAATTCCTGTTTCAGTGCTATTTATGGATATGAGCAAGGCGTTTGATCATGTCAGTCATGAACGCTTATTAGATAAAGTTTTCAGATACGGAGTCAGAGGAAAAGCGTACGACTGGCTGGAGTCATATCTATCTGATCGAGTACAGGCAGTGGAAATCTCAGGTTACAATTCTACAACCAAAACGCGACAGTCAGTTCAGTCTTCGTTTATGTTAAATAGTTATGGCGTGCCACAAGGCAGTATCTTAGGTCCACCGTTGTTCTTGCTCTACGTAAACTACTTTCCAAATATATTTAAACATAAGTGTGTACTATTTGCGGACGATACTACTATTATATTGAAGGGCAACGATAAAAATACCTACGAGCAGGAAATAAACACAGCTCTCCAAGCGTCTATAGAGTGGCTAGAAGCTAACAATTTAAGGGTCAATATTAGTAAAACTAATTTTATGCAATTTCATACATACCGATCAAAACCTTTAGACCTAAATGTAGCATATAAAGGGGTTGCCCTGAGAGAAATTGATTCAGTAAAATTTCTTGGGATATCTTTAGATAAATTTTGCTCCTGGAAACGACATGTAGATGACGTTTGCGGTAGAATTAATAGTTTTGTCTATCCTCTGAGGCGTATTAGCTGCGAGATATCTCGAAACGCCGCAATTACTGCGTACCACGGCTATATATCCTCCATTTTGCGGTATGGTATCGTTCTTTGGGGTCGCTGTGTGGAAATTGATCAAGCATTTGTAATGCAAAAAAAATGTTTAAGGGCTATATTTGGGCTGAAACAAATAGAGTCTTGTCGCCCTTACTTTAGAAAATATATAATTACCGTGCATTTATATCTTGGAATCGTGTTTATTTGTATTCAAACACAAGAATCTTTTTCAGCAGGCGACAAGCTATTATGCCCCTCGATCTCATAATACTAACAAGTTGTATCAACCCAAAACAAATCTCACCCTCACGTCCAACAATAGTTATATCATGTGCATCAAATTGTTTAACAAAGTACCAAACAACATAAAAACACTTCCATTTTTTAAATTTAAGCGTAACTTAACAAAAATGCTTATTGATAAATGCTTTTATTGTGTACTTGAGTTTTTAGATTATAAGTTGTGAATTGTGTGTATTATTATTTTTTTTGTCTGTATTTGTGTGTATTGTTGTGAATTGTGTGTATTTAATGTAAGGTGTGAATCGTGGTATTTAATCATAATTGTGTCCGAATTCAATAATTGTATCCGAATTTAATTGAATTGAATTTTATTTTACTAATCGCATGCATTATTCTACTTTACTAATTCATTTCGTAAAATAGTATATAAGCATGTAAATTTGCACGCCGACATTAATGGCATAATAAGTGATCGAGTAATATCTTAAGAACTTTCTGTACCTTATTTATGCAAATAAATGATTTTGATTTGATTTGATTTGAAGTTATTTAAAGATTTCCCACCCAAAAAAATAAAAACCGATGGCAAATTATCAAAAGCTATCGCATACTCTGCCTCTATAGATTTCTGTAATACGACGATTTCATGCAAAATTGTTATCAAAACTGATACGTTTGGTGTCTCTAATAAGAGTTCCCATTTTAAAATTTATGTTCCGCTAGAACATTTAATACACAATTTAAAGAGATTTTGAGAATTTAGAGAGATTTTAGAGGCCTTTTTACAGTCACAGAAGAAATTCCATTCAAAGTTTGTATTTTTTAATTAATTTAACATTGAATAGTGAACATAGTATCTAGCTGTTTATGAGAAGTGCCGTGCGCGACCCCTTAAATATATAACAGTACAAGCTTTTGCCATAGGCTTCACCCGCGTGGAGGTCGAAAATGATGCCGCGGGAATGTAGTACCGGGTTTAAAATGATGCCCCGGGAATGTACTACCGGGTTTAAAATGATGCCCCGGGAATGTACTACCGGGTTTAAAATGATGCCGCGGGAATGTACTACCGAGTTTAAAAGTATCAACCAATCAGAATCACTTCATCCAAATCCGTTCAGCCGCGTTAGAATGATTGAGTAACAAACATCCAAACATCTAAATATCCAAACATGCAAACTTTCACATTTATAATATTGGCAAGATATTAGGATTTCTGATATCGGGATGATTTTTTTTGGTTTCACTTTTCTAAAAATGAAACTTAGCTAGATCCATTTATCGCCCCCGAAATCCCCTGCATACTAAATTTCATGAAAATCGTTGCAGCCGTTTCCGAGATTCAGTTTATATATGTACAAGAACTGCTCGTTTAAAGGTATTAGATATGTTTAACAGTTTTAATAAGTACTAAAGGTTTTTATTGTTTAAATACTAATTCAAACGATAAATGAAAGTAAGGTTTTTCTTACCATTGTACAGTGATTAGAAATACCGTATCAGTGTAAATCGTAAACCAAGACACACTGGACACAAGACCATCTCAACCTAATAAAATACTAATAATTTTAGGACTACATTATTGAAACAACAAATAATAAAACTAAGATAATAAATCGTTTTAAATTTAATTCAGATCTCACATATCTTTTTCTATAATAAAATCGAACAGAAAAATTACGACAACGAATATTACAAATAAATAGTCTCATTTTGATTTTACAAGAATCTGGAAAGCAGTGTCAGCTCTGCGTATAATATTATAAGCTAGGACAGATAGGGGGCGCGCGGGGGAACATCGGGGCGCGCAGGGCGGCAGTCAGCGACGCGCCGCGCCCGGGCCACCCGCCCGTGTACACGAGCTTTACGTAACGATGCCGCCGAGCTGATGGCCGCGCTCGTGTGGTGGCTGGCGGCCACCTGCCTGCTCCGCGCCGCCACCGCCGGCAACCCCGACGCCAAGCGCCTCTACGACGACCTCCTCTCCAACTACAACAAACTCGTCCGGCCCGTCGTCAACACCACCGACGTGCTCCGAGTCTGCATCAAACTCAAACTCAGTCAACTCATTGACGTCGTAAGTGTTACTCTCGTCTCATGTGCCCCATGCTGCCATATCCCCTGTGTAAACACTCAGTCAAACAACTCTGATATGCATACCCACCAGACTGACCTACATCGAAGACAGCCGAGGGTGCAGTGTGGACGCATACCTTGCTTGCACTTGCGCGCCACATTTGGAATTTAAATAGACGTAAATTGCAGCAACGCTCAGGCTGCGGCCCAGTTTTTCAAAAACGTAACTCAGTTATAATCATTTGTAACTGGTGATAATAGGTATATAATGTAGAAAGTGTCGTATTCACACCTCCCCAGCTACCCAGGCTAGGCGCCCCTCTGTCTCCCTCCTTATGTATTTCAAATCAGATCCCATAAATCACCCGTATAAAAGGAATTGTATTTCTTTCGATATTTATTCAATCCTCCTTCGTGACTATAATCCCCACGAGTCTTTTGTCGAGGTAATTACCAACATTTCGTTAGGTCTGTGTGTAATATATAACGTGTGATGTTATTATGTAAGCTATTAAAGTTATGGCTGGAATTATGAGATGATATTATAAACATCGAGCACCTAATTATCTCACGCATGACGTTCTGCGTAACCGTCCTCACTTTGTAACTTTTTATTGCTTGAAAGTAAAAATGTTTTCCCGTGGAATCAGCTAATATTATCAACCAAGGATCTAATCAATCATGTAAAGTGGATGGATCGTTTAACTATGTATGTACATACATATATTGCGCTCGCTCTTATGTCATGGTTTTCACTTATAAGAGCCCCCTCATAAGAGCTTCCAATTTAACAGATAACATTCATGAGTGTTGACTTATTAAATTAAAGTATCACGTTGTTTGTAGATTACATACAATTAAGGATTAATTTATACAGATGTTGAAAATATTAATGATTCATTCGTGCAATTTCTATTGTATGTTCTGATCAAACAGATTCTTGACTACTAGTTAAACCCATGGAAACGTAGCAAATACAAGTGATGAAATCCAGTGAATATCTAGGTCAATGTTGTCATAAAGTAACATGCGTATCTAATTATTACTACTTTATTTTGCTTTGGCTGTCTTTGATTTTTCATTATCTTTTTGAGCAACTAGCGTTAACATGGTAGCCTTATCTTTGAAGACATTTATGAAGGTTAGCATATACTAAATAGGTACCTACCTACATACATACTAGGTACCATGTGGTACCTTCAAAGATGTAGGATAGTACCTACCGTCGTCTTCGGGTAACCGAAGCTCCATAACTAAATATTTACTTATACACGTCTAAATATTGGAAAATTTAGCTGATAGAGAACTTGGCTGATATATTAAATTCTTTATAAAATACCAATGTTTTTGAAGAAAATCAATTATTAACAACAGCCCACCGCAGCCTGCTAAACGATTCTATACCGAAGTAAATGAGAAAAGTCTTTGAGCGATCTTTCTCCGGAAATTAGCAAACTGTACCACCGCCTACAATATCTGCCAAGCCTGTAACCGCATACTCGGTATCAGCAGTAACAGGAGTGAATTGACCGCTATTATTACGAACACGTCGACCAAGATTATCGAATTCTGGACGCAGATGCCGTCGATATGGTTTGCATCATTTGCACCAATCACGGATTAGGATTTTAGACGGCGTGAGATTGAAAACAATGGCGGGCGGCCGAAGTTTGACATGTTTGGTTTGACTGCATAATGGAGGTTATATTTCGTAGGTAATTAATGTAATCATTTCTTCATTTAATGACATGACTTAACCTTCCAAAACATTGTCATGTGAGCAAAGCCACGGGCACAGCTAGTTAAAAAATAAGATAACGATATTTGAAAAAGAAGGTTTCAAAAAAGAGTCTTCAAAAACTCATTTTTTGGTGGACGGGTAACGCAAGTTCAATCTATTATTCTGCCTAGCCTTTTTCCAGTTAAGTTGGGGTCGGCTTCCAGTATAACCGGATGCAGCTGAATACCGGTATTTTACATGGAGCGACTGTCTATCTGACCTCCACAACCCAGTCACTGGTAACGTAAGTTGTATACTAGTAATACAATATAACAGAGTCAGCTTCGAACAAAATACATTTTGCTGTTACTAAAAATATGCATCACTTTTCCAGATTATTGATAAACATTTGATAAGCTTGATTTGTACAAACTAATTTGCTTTTAAACAAATGTTTAAGCACCGCATCATTTGAACCTATTCCATTACATTTCACGGTGAAATCTAGCTAGTTAAAATTCTCAAATAATACACAATAACAATTAGGGGCTTGTGGTTAAATTATAACAGCCGCAGTCTGTTCGTGGATGGGTGACCTAGATGGTTACGTATTGAGAAAGCACGTTAAGCCGTTGGTCCCGGCTGTCATTCGTAGATCTTTGATATTCGCTACGGGTATTCGGAAGTCCAAAAGTCTGACAAACAGTCTTACCAAAGAGTATCGTGTTACCCAGTGACTGGGTTGGAGAGTTATGATAGGTATGTTAAATACTAGATAGTATTCAGCTGCTTCTGGTTGGACTGGAACCCGACCCCAACAGAAATGGGTTTGTTTTTACAAACAATTAATATGCTTTAAACAAAGGTTTATCCACCGGTGATAGCTACCTAGATAGAATGCTTATTAATGTACACCTTATCAAATAGCTTAAACCTTTACATATTCATGAAATAAATAGAATTACATTCATTGCCTAATTGCCTGTTAATAATCTAAAATTACTAGTCCCAGAATTTTGAAATTACCTTTCAATTGACGGTTTTACAGTCAAATGTAAACCGTAAATGGAAGCCCACACTAGGATTCCACGAATTGAGGTCGATCGTCCATCCAGCCGTGGATGCAGACTCGGACGGTAATAATATCTGACTGTGCTACCAATATGTAATAGTTTAGGTATATTATGGACCTCGATGATTGCATTCCAATTATTCATGTTAGATACTAAACGATATTGGCTGTTGTGTTGCATACATGGGTGAAGAATTATTATTGACCTATTTTTTTGAGATGTAACGAAATCATGTCCATTATTGTCAGGCAATATGATTGCTAATTTCGTTTATCAATTCTTTATTGCATTCCTGATGGTAAAATAGTTGGTAGCCTTAAAATTAAAGAATATAATCATGGGACCCTGTCGAACACAGCATAGTAGAAGAGAGGAAGAAGAGCGCTTACTCATTTGTGTTTATATTATTTGTGTATTCTGGAATTTGTATTATATTACTACAATACAAAAAAAAACAAGTGCAACACTCGTTTTTTGACCCAGAAAGTCACTTCTCAAAAAATCGGAAGTAGAATTAGTAAGACAACATATATCACAACACACAATAACACAGATATCCTTCTGATTTATTAAGCCACAGTGGAAGATGATAAATGAACAATATTTGTTTAAGAACGTAACAATATTTGGCATAAGCAATAAAGAGGTATTGTATTGTTTTCGTCACATATAAACATGTCGGGAGGGGAGAGTGAGAGACAGATGAAACTTGTAATATCCTCCAAACGACGACATATGGACATGAGCATCAGGTTTAACGTCTGTAAGTTACTATCGATACGGTGCCTCAGTTTTTTCTCCATAATCAATATCAATGGAACGTCTCAAGGCGTTTTCGTTTATCCTCGACTAGGATAGTTCTTAAACATGTTTGCTGTCTATAGTCCCTCAGTAATTTGCTGCAGGGTTTTCTGTTGTAGCAAAATCATTTACTTGGTAGCTTTTGCCAACAGCTTCGCCCGCGTGGAGGTCGTAAATTATACAACGGAAACGTACTATCAGGATAAAAGGTATTAGCCTATTGGGGAGGTTAATCCAGGTTACAAACTATCTGTGTGCCATTCAAATCTGTCCGCCCGTTTTTGCGTGATTGTGTAACAAACATCTAAACATAGTAGGATTCCTTAACTGCCAGACAAGAAAACAAAGTTTTTCTGCAGCTCCTTTGGCTTAAAACTACCTTACATATGGGGAATCTCAGTTACCTGAAACCGTGTAGGTGAGATTATTAATTATGAACACAAACAATAGAAGCAGATTTGCTCAAGCGGTTAAGCTAATAGTGTGGCCGTCGCGCCGCAACGTTTTGTCATTAGAGGCTCAGGTCAGGCGGCCATAAGCGTTAGTATCGCAACGCCAATCCCTGAACAATGGCGGCGTCGTCCATAGCCGTGATCTCGCCCACACGTGACTCTAACACAACGTCTACTCACGTCCGCGGATAATGGGCTTATTCATGAATTCTACCATACGGATATTATTATATATCCTTCTGTAACTTTAACGGGAAGTAACGAGATGACCCTCATTTGAGCGGGGACGATAGCTACGGAGGTTGTAAACTTTTGTAAAGTACTTTATACCTACTAAAAATAACTGTACTTACTTACTATCTAGGACTGGCTTTTTCTATGACCCTGATTACCTGCTAATTATTAATCTGTTTATGTTATTTTTATTATTAAATATACATTTTCATAATGTAGAAATATTTAATTTTATTAGCTAGAAAATGAGCGATCAATGTCACACGTCGTCAAACTGACAGGAGGGCCTTCTAAGTGGCCAGTATATAACAGTCCTCCACCGCGATTCCTAGCTGCCGCACTCCCAGGGCCGGCAGCAGTTGCTCCAGGTGTCTACGCCATATAACGCCACCGTCAGTTCGCACTTCATAGTGCAGATTGCCAAGACGACGCATTATAGTGCCGAACTCCCATCTTCGTCTCTGGTCGGAGTAGGCTCTCGCCTGCACTAGATCACCTACGGAATAAGCTCTGACGAGAGATGGTGTGTTCTCTAATCTGAAAGCTGTCGGGCAGTTGAGTTTCTGAACATGCAGCTTCGTTCTAACGTCCCGACTGAACATCAGTCCATAGGGAGTATGTCCATTCTGGTTTGGTGTGCGTCTGAGCAGAGTTTTAAGCACAAGGAGCTTATCCGTAAGGTTGCCCCTCTCCCCCTCCATTGCACGTAGTGCTTTCTTAATAGTTTGCACGTAACGTTCAGCCTGACCGTTAGTTGCTCCCCCCCAGTGGGGTTCCCGCATTGTCGTTGCGGGGGGGCTCAGTAACCGTGGTCCCACCTCCCACGGTGAAGCGAAGAGGAACCCCAAGGTGGGGCCGCTCGTCAGGGCTTGTGCCTCCAAGCCGACGACGTAGCGGCCAAAAAGTAGGTTGCGGTGAGGTGCATCGCAACTGAGGCGGGCCGCGATGTCGAATGGGAGGCATCGCGGCTGAGGGTTACAGGCTGCGGCGGAGGAGGAGTGCCGGTACTTCTGAGTAGCGCTCTTCCCTTCCGTAGCCTGGACGGGGCCGCCACCGTTTGATGGCGGACGCGGTGGGGCCGCAGGGGAAGAGGAGTGTCGGTATAGCGTTGGCCGCTTTCCCTATCCCCTGCGGCCGAAAAGTGGTTGGCGGCGGGGCCACTGTACTGACCCGTCGCAGGAGGACGTCAGCAGCAGCTGGTGGGGCCCGCAAGGGCCGATGCCTGCTAGGGGTGCGGGTTGTTCGAAAGAGATACCGCGGCCCCTGGCATACGGGCAGCTGAAGGAACATGGGTGGGTTTTAGTCAGTAAAAGTCTGACACGCCCTCCTGCTCCAACCAGAGCGGGAGAAGTCATTTGATGATTTCCCACCCACAAAAAAAAAAAAAAAAAAAAAACCGTTAGTTGCTGGGTGGTATGGAGCTGACGTCAAATGTGTTACTCCACAGCTGGTAAGGTAGGTTTTAAATTCTTGGGATACAAACTGGCGTGCGTTGTCTGATACCAGTGTGTACGGTGTGCCAAATGTGTAAAATAACTTGAACCCACTTTGTGAATGCATCTACGGATATTAGAAGTTGGTGTCCTACAACAGGTCCTGGAAAATCTATATGAATTCGTTGCCAGGGGCCGCTAGCTTGTTCCCTGAGGTGTAGAGGAGCTTTTGATGACTCATTCTGCCATTTTACCTTGTTCTCAATGTCCATGTCTATATTTTTCCAGTATATGTAGCAGCGTGCTAGCAATTTCATTTTAAGTATACCGACCGGTATGTCCCGCATGTAGTTCATCAAGAACACGAGCACGTAAACTTTTGGGTATTACCACTCTGTTTTCTTTCAATATGCAGTTATCTTGGAGTGTTCATTCATTATCACCATAACCGTATTGTCGTAATGAGTGACCTGTCTGTATCGCTTGTAGTAATGTATTTAAGTAATTCTTTTCTCGTTTCACTGGCTATAACTTCTGGTCGAATTTCTAAGATGTTGATCTGTTGCAATTGATACGCACAATGTTGATCTATTGATGTTTCTTTTGCTATTTCAACTGGGAATCTTGATAGGTAGTCAGCGTTTGAATATTTCACCGAAGCTCTGTATTCCACGGCGTAGTCAAATCCCGATAAAAAATGTGCGTAATGGAATAATCTCATTGTGCTTAGTACAGGTAATGTCTGGTGTGGATGAAAAATCGAGGTAAGCGGCTTATGATCAGTCACTCAATACGAATTTCCTGCCGTAACAGTAGAGGAAAAACTTTTTAATGCCCCAGTAGATTGCCGTAGCTTCTTTGTCGATTTGACTATATTTCTTTTTGCTAGTTGACAGTGACCTTGGGCCGAATGCAATTGGCCTTTCTGTGCCATCTGGTAGTTTGTGAGACAGAACAGCTAATAAGCCTGTCGGTGAGGCGTCAGTAGCTAGTATGCGGTTTACCTGGATCAAATAGAATTAGAAATCTGTTGCCCAAAATCTCCTTCTTTATGTTGTTAAAGCTTTCTTCACATTTAGAAGTCCAGTGAAAATCTTTCTCTTTCTTTAGTAATTCATTTAAAGAGCTCGTTAAAGAAGCCAGGTTTGGTATAAACTTATTGTAATAGTTGGCCATACCAAGGAAGGTTCGTAGTTCGTTTATGTTTCTTGGTCTTACTGTATTCGTGATGGCCTCGACTTTGTCTTTGCTCTTATGTAAACCTTCTTTATCTATTGTGTGTCCTAGGTAGTTAATATTACGTTTAGAAAAAATACATTTTTCTCTGTTCACGCGGAGGATCTTTAATTTTTGCAAGACTTGTCTTAGACGTGTTAAAAGTTGGTATTCTGATGCTCCTTGAATTATAATGTGATCAAAAAAGCATTTAATTCCGTGTATTCCTTGAAGTAACTGATCCATAAATTTCTGCCAAAGGCTTGGTGCTACTTTGACTCCAAACATCCAGCGATTGACTTTATAAACATTATAGCATATATTTATAGCATTATAGCATATATTTACCTTTGTGTATACTTATCGTTTGTAAAAGGGCGCTTTTTTCATCCATTCAAATATTAAGATAGGCTTGGGTAATGTCTAAAGTTCAGTAGTATTTGCCTCCGTTCATTTCCGCAAATAAATCCTCAATTATAGGAATTGGGTATTGTTCATCTCTGATGACTTTGTTAAGGGTGACCTTGTAGTCTGCACATAGTCGAATGCTCCCGTTTGGTTTCACAATCGGTACTATTGGTGTGCCCCAGTCTGATTGGTTTACTTTGGTAATCACCCCTTCTGCACAAAGTCGTTCAATTTCTTTATCGACTTTTTCCTTTAAAACGTACGGTATACGTCGTGGTTTTATAAATATTGGTCGGATATTTTCTTTGAGATTTATATGAGTTTCGTAGTTGGGTATTTTTCCTAAGTTCGATCTAAAAACAGTTGATGAAAATTCTTCTAATAATTTATCAAGTTTGTTGGATTGTTCTAAAGTTCGTATAACTCTTAAATCTGCAATTTTCATATTAATTTCTTTAATCCAGCTTCTACCAAAAATTGGGTCAACGTTTTGATTTATTATGTGTTCTTTATGTTACGTCCCTTTGATGTATGTTACTCCTGCAAGCTTGATAATTTCACCAGTGTAGGTTCTCAATTTCGTATCAGTTTTGAAGATTTTATTTGGTATTTGTAGGCTTTTGTATTGTTTGAGTGACATTGTTGACAAGGACCAATTTTCTTGCATTTCAGGCAGGTAGACTTGATGGCACCGCAATCATTAGATCGGTGGTCATCTTTACCTTGATTTTTTCTTGATTTAAAAGGAAAATGCTTCCGATAGTTAACGGAGATAATGATGAAGAAGTTAACTTTGTATTCTGTCGTGTGGATGACAGTCGTGATTCGTTATCTCTACTTGTCGATTTTGTAATCTTGTTTACTGTGTCCAAATGTGTGTGCATGTCTGCGGATATTTTCATGTTTTCTGATTTCCCCATTTCCATGAATGTAGCAATGTGAACCAGTTTTGTAATCTCTTTCTTGAAGAATTTTCGTTCGTATTTCACTGTCTTTTAATCCACGAATAAATTGCAGGGCTATGAAACTTTCGGAGGTAGACTTTTGACAATTATGGCACTTGAATTCGCAGTTCAAGGATTTTTTCGTTAATTCTGAAGCGTATGTTGCTACTGTTTCATCTTCACGTTGTGTGTGCGTAATAAATTTGTATTTTAACGCCCATGTACTAGGCTTAGGGTCTACATAGTCGTCTAGAATCCGTGTGTCCTATAAAGTTCTTATTAATCGGATCCTCCGGAGAACATATATCATGTAACTTCTCATGTAATTCGGGTGATAATGCAGCAAGAAAGGTGTACACTTTCATTTTAGGATCTTCGATTTTATTGAGCAAGAAAAATACAGTTAGTCGTTTTGTAAAATTTGCGAAGGTCTCTGTTTCTTGAAAAGGCTGGAAATTCATTCTTGGCCCTCGTTCTTGTTGTGTATTCGTACTCATATGTGATGCCGATGTTTGCGGCGGTGTGATTCGTCGACTTTCTCTGTTTTGTAATATGAGAAGTTTCGTCTTTATGATGACACATTTCTCTTCAAAATCGTACCTGGTTTCTATCTCTTGGTCTAGTTGTTCATCTGGTGTTTCTTATTCTTTTTCATGTTGTATTTCTTGTAATTTCTGTAACGTTTCTTGAAGCGCTTGTAGTCTTGACTCTGTTTCTTTGGTTTTTACGTAGTTTTCAAGCTTTGCGATTAAACCTCGCAATGACGCGCGGGTTCTCTTCATTTTTTTATATCGTTAGTCGATATCCTCGTCGCCAATTTATTAAATACACATTTTCATAATGTAGAAATATTTAATTTTACTAGCTAGAAAATGAGTGATCAATGTCACACGTCGTCAAACTGACAGGAGGAGACACTTCTAGGTGCCCAGTATATAACATTTATCTTTACAATACCACAACAAAACTTTTCCTTCATGTAAACCTAGTCAAATTTAACTATGTTTAACAACAAAACAACAATTAAGTAAAGTGTCCTGCGACTTTTCTACTGGGAAATCAGAATATGTTTGGTTTCATGCTAATAAGTTCGCCTCCACGGCAGACTTTCTTGGTTCAAGTGAAAATTAAAAAAAAATCAAATGAGAATCTGATGCGAGGTCGAGGATCACAGTCATGGATATTTGTGTTGTACTCAAATACTTACTGTGTAGACAGTCAAGAGCAATTGGAGGCAAGTGGTCGACTGATGGAATTGCCAATTATGAAATTAAGTACTTTTCTGTGTAGTAAACTCACAATATAACTTTTCCAAGCTATTTTCATTTATGCCTTTACATTTCTCAGTTTTCAGAATTCAATGGATATATTCTTGCAGAGATGTTTCGAAGAGACCGATAAACGTTTAAAAGTCACGTTTGCTATCGCTTTTTCATTCTATACACCTGTCACCAATTCCGGGCAGGCTAACCACAGGCAATATTCTTCGAGATCCATTTTATTTACACGAACAATACTGTAAAACCTTTTCTAAAATAGAACCGCTTCATATACTCTGTATATACAAGATTAATTAAAAATGAAACAGTTTTTTTTTTATTTCTTGTGCGCTGCTTAGCCTTTTTCCAACTTTGATTGGAGTCGGCTTCCAGTCTAACCGGATGCAGCTGAATACCAGTATTTTACACGGAGCGACTGGCTATCTGACCTCCACAACCCAGTTATTGGGTAGTACGATTACTCTTGGTAAGACTGGGCATCAGATTTTCGTGCTTCTGGCGACCTGTAACAACTGTCGAAGGTCCACGAATGGCAGCCAGGACCCGGCTTAACGTGCTATTCGAGCCACGGACTGGTCTTGCTATGTAAAGATGGTCACCCACCCACGGACCAACCTCGGCAAGCGTAGCTTATTCTGATCGATCGATCCGTGCGGCTGTTATTACTTAGCACTTATCATTCTCGAGAATTTCTCGGGAAGTAGTGTAAAAGGCCATAATTAGCCGGGCTGAAAAAAGAAGGACGTCCTCAATTCGGTGGCGTTTTTTTTTAATGTTTGTTACCTAAGAACTCCGTTATATAAAAACCGATTTCAAAAATCTTCTTTTGTTTGAAAGGGTATACTTATAGAGCCCAATATACTTATGGCCCCGTATAAATTTGGCCCAGTTCTGATAAGCGATTTTTGAGTTAGCTTTAATAATACGTACAGGTATTTTTTCCACCTAGTTATATATTGATGATGTTATAATAACTTTCATCCACTGTTCTTAGTTGTCTGCACTTAGTTAGCAAAAGCATACAAATTTGTGTAGGGTACGTAGGGTAGGTACGACAACTAAAAAGTGAAAAATGTAAAATTTCTTTAAGAAAAAAACCAATCGACACCCAAACAGTCACTACAAAGTGATTATCAACTTTAATTTTGGAATTAGGTGTCTTCAGTTTTGTATTTCGTTTTTTCACCACAGACTTCCGAAACTTAAGTTATTTTTCTGGAATTCAATTGTTTTTTTTACTGTTTTCTTTTTTGGTAGTAATTGAAAAACATCGGACTATACCTAAGCTAATATAAGACAATTACCATAGCTCTTACGCACACAGGATAATAGTATTACACAACCACTATAAAAGTTATTTCTTTGAAAGCTCTTTTACTTGCCTCCTACTCCTGTTATTTACTTAACTTCAGAAAGTTCCAGCAAGGATAATATTTAGTTACGTTTCAGGAAAAAATATTTACTTACGTGTTATATTTAATTTTATATAGATAACCTGTAAAATATTAGTGGAATAGGGTACAGTTTAAATAGTAGTACTAGTGGTACTAGTTTGTAATTATTTTAAAATAGTAGTTTTCAAAAATCAAAAGACCCGCCTGTTTAAAAAATGAACTTTCATTAATGAAAATGATGTACACGAATTTTGCCATGCTTTCAACTCCTGGTGATAAAAGCTAGATACTAGAATGTTTTGTCAGTCAAGCGAGAGTGAAAAAAAATAAACAAACCAGTAAACATTTGTATGCAGCATCGGAGGAAATGAAGACATCGTCTACATATGTATGTAAATTAAATTGAATTTGTAATACTCTGTTCGCTTTTTAATGAAATATTTCCTATATTATGTGGACATACCTAACTTTACACACGTTACGGATAAAAAGTTTTAGCACAAACTAGGCCCTTTGGGTAGGTATTTTACTTGGAAGTACGTGTAAACTCAAAGTTAATCAAAATAAAAGCCGACTACGCGCCTTTTGGTTCCTTACCTCAAATGGGTCAAAAGGTCACAAAGGAACCTATTAACTTTGTCACAAGACCGTAATTTGTCTGAACGTATTTAAATGGATATTCCCCGTAATGTGGAGTTGTACTGAGAATTCACTTGACTTAAGCATTTTGAACGTGATTTTTTGTAAGCAACCGCAGATTTTGTACTGGATTTAAATACTTATTGGATTTATGTCTACCTAAGTATTACATAGGTCCGCGTGTCTTTGTATCTCACGAATCGAATCGCATCGCTTTGTTATTATTGTTTCTAAGTTTGACGGAATGCGTAATCACTCAATCACTTTGACTGAGTTTTTGTTTGGTATGTTAGTGAGTGATTGGGTAGTGTAATAAGGGCAAAAGCCTTAATCCTTATTTTATATTATACATATGACAGGATGGCAGGGATATCGACCCGCAACCTGTAACCATTAATTCTGCGTAGATTTTTTTCGTCGGTATAAAAGTCAGCTGTTTCATAGAACAGTGCAACACCTACGCGGTCATCTATGGAACAGCTACTTTGTTTTTTAAAAACTAAAAAAATTTCTACGCAGGGGCGTTCAGAATCATGTACTATGGTAAGAGGTTGCGTGTCCATGTCCTTCCCCCCTTTTTATTTAACACTGAACCTAAAGATAGTGTGACCCCATTCCAACCTTGTTCAGAATCAAATACACTAGCAACATAAACTGTAAGTCTCACTAATCCCTTAAACTTTGCGCCACAAGGGTGAGCACGGACGACACACAAACACAATTATGCCTACAGTGGTAGGATTTAATTACTAATAAAGCAAAGCAGTGTCAGCTGCTAGTCTTTACCACCTGACACGACGAAGATATACAAAAGCGACCTATTTTCCCAGAGAGAGAGAGAGCCGGAACAAATGGTCTACTGTTTTTTCTTTCATTAGTCTGAAAATGCGAGTGCTTTGCTAAAGTAAGGTTTTAAACGAAATATATGTACTTGTTAGTTTATATTGCGAAAACCGTTCTTTAGCAAAGGCTCAAAAATATTTTGATTAAACACAGTTTTCTCTGTTGTCGGAGTCGTATACCGTACAATGTTGGCTGTTAGTTCTGTAATACTTGTGTAAACCTACGTAGGTATTTATGTCGCAATAATGCTATACGCAGGTGTAGCTTGCCTTAGGCCTTTTGTAACTAGGTTCGTACTTGTTTGTTAGCTTATTTTTTTGGTTTATCTACTTACACGAAATCCACATTAAGTTCTTTGTCCTTTCTGATCCCAACTGTCCACTTGTTCTGTATAGCAAAATTCTTTTACCCACAATTAGGAAAAATGTTTTTGTGTACAAGCACATTTTGCTCCATTCTCAAGACAGTTTACGGCGGCGGTACACGACCGTGTGCGCTGTTTATATCGTTAACAAAACAGAATTCCCTCCACGACAACTTCCTGACTTTCACCCTCAGGCCGCTCCCTCTTTGTTTAATAATTTTTATGTAGGCACGTTTATCGAGTGTATTTATCTCATACTTATCGAGATGTCACAAATTTTGCGTGAAATATTATCTTAGGAACAACTTCGAACAACATTTTAGCAAAGTTTATGTAGATTGATCAAACTCACTTCGCAAAAGTCAACTGAAACTGGGTTAAGTGGATAGGGACGTATATAATTGAAAATAGGGATGTTCGGCGGCTAAGTAACACTTTAAATACATGTAGCGGACCTTACGTGGTAGACGTAATTTAAAACGGGGCCATTCTATGCATTGTACAGTGTGAAACCACGGCGGCTACTTTTAATTTCCGTCTTCGAGCGAGCGAGCGAGCAACTCGGCGCGGAATAAAACAACTAACACATATCATGTTTCCCTCATTCACAAACCGGCGTGAAAATGCTAACATAGCGTAACCCTTACTTTTTATACGATTTTCATTTCCGTGTCGCTCGTGCGCGTGAAATTTATTTTATTTTAGAAACTGTATTTTAAAAACTTTCGAGTTAATACTACAGTTCTGGACGGGGGACACTGTTTGTTTTATCACATCTAAGTGTTTCTGTGACAAAAATATGAATATTTATTTAATAAATTGCTTTTGAAAATTAACACCGCTACATTGCGTAGGTACCTAAAAGCTTTTTCTTGGCTTAATTGAAGACGACGCAATTTATCTTCGTGGAGAATATTTTTCTTTACTCTGGTCAGTATATTCGTCGAGAAAAAGCAAACAGAGGCAAAGTTATCCACACCTACGTCTCGGTTGTCGTATGAAAGAAATCTAATATCCTTTGGGAAAACAGTCGGTGACAGCGCAGCCCGGTGGAAAATAAAATATTCACCGTCACAGATTTCTTCAAGATAAAACAGTCTTAAAATATTGTCCAAAAGGATGTATAAGTATCTACTAACATGATGTATTTACGAACACTTGCTTGGAATAGCTGAAGTGATAAAAAGGAATTGTAGGAACGACGTTTTAGTGTACAGAAATGTTCGATGAATATGGCAAACAAAGACACAATTGGTTTTTATGACATAATGGGAAAGATGGGACGTGTACCTACTGTACGAATATACTTTATTGGATATGTTTTGCTCCTCTCAGCGGTCTCATGATGTAGCCGATGTAGGTAGGTACTTACTTACTCTGTGCCATGCTAAAATAATATCTATATATTTTGCGGGTAAAGTTGTGATACATAATAACAATCTATACCTACCTACCAACTACATCATCAGTTCAAACTTTGACAAAGTAGATAATTCTGTTAACCGAGCTAATTAAAGTTTCGAAGTTGCACGCAATTTCCGCAACTTATCATCGGTGAAGCTGAGAGCTAAGTGTTAATTAATTTTAATCATTAAATGAATGATTAGAATTGTAACACTAAAATAAAACAAAGTTAAATTACAATATCAGACGTAATTATGATCTCTGAAAAGTCACATTGCTGCGCTGTGCAGACATTTTGATGATTATATTTTTATTATTAGACATTTACGATACAATAGTAAGCCGCAAATCGACAGAGAATCCTAAAGTTTTGCTAAGCTACACGATTGAAATACAATCATACCTAATGTAAGTCTACATCAAAATAATGTTTATCCGCAAACGAAACAAAATACGACTTCTTAGAGGAACAAAGGCATAAAGCGTTTATTGACAAAGTTTTGTGAGAAGCTGACAGCGTAGCGGAACAAATGTCAGATAGGATGAGCAGAAAGTCTTCGGGTAAATCGAGCCCCATCGCAAATGTTATGATGGATACCGACCCTCAGATAGGTAGGTAGGCAGAAATTGCCTGCAACAAAAATCCAATGTGACACGATTGTCGATTTTCTCACCGTGTTTACTTATTCGGATTCTGTTTAACTATAGACACGTTCCACCAAAAAGGATTGATTTTTGATGTAAATAGAGAAATTGGAAAATTCAGTAATCGAAATCACTACATTTACCATCGTTTTTGACATTATTTTTCCACGAAAAAAACATGATATTGCTACAATACATAATAGGTGTATTTATCAATTTATCCATTTTGCTGGGTATTATAGAGAACCATCACACTCTCTGAAATATAATTATGTATTTTCTTCGACGTTTCTTTGGAAAATCCATCACTACTAACTCATCTCACTTGATGTCAGTGTTTAATATTTCAAACCCGTATTAAATCAATGTCAGATATATTTTGAAGTGGGTTTTTATCTCAGTGGGTGTTGTTCTCGAAATAAGCATTCTGCTTACAAGTTAGAGTGAACAATAACTTAAATAATTTCACGAAACCTCGCTCAAGCTGAAGTAATCGTCGTATTAAACTAAACTGAGCTTATCATATTGCGTTATGAATAAAATAAAAAGTGATGGAGAACTCGAAGATTATATTATTTTTGACGAAACCTACCAAAATTATATTATACCAAGTACCAACTCTACTACGAGTTAATTAAACCACATAGACTCAAAGTGCTTCTGTTTAACTTCGGTCTGTTTGTGACTTGAACTTGTATGTCATAACATAAATTATACATCGGAGAAGTAACTAAAGATTTTACGGAGTACCCAGTAGCGACATGTTTACGAAACTTTCAAACGAACGAGTAAAAAGAAACGTACATGTGAATAAAAACTCATTTAAGTTACAAAAAGTCGCGAGCAAAAGAAGGAAAGTCCGTACATTTCAGCGACATGTACTTTTAGTGTTATACCTACAGTTTTCACAACAAAATGTTGGAGTTTGCCGAGGCGTGGGTACTTTGAAAATTCACGCGATACAAAACAATGTTTCTGTTTGTTATGAATAATTCATTGTTGTTTAACATTATCGGAGTCGGGATTATCTATAACGGACAAGGGATTGATTTGAAGGTGTACTTGAAAACAATAGATTATTATTAAGCTAAGACAAATAACGTTTTACAACAGGGATCTTGGTCCTTTGGATTCTCATCTCGTCACAAACAGTCAAAAGGTGTTTCTTTAATTATGATGATGTTCTTAACGAGATTAAGGGTTTTGATATTTGAATCAAATCCCCATTTAGCGGTAAATAGCACAGAAAACTTTTAACAAAAGCGTCATTCTTTTTTAAATCTTCCCGCAAATTCAGTAAAATGTTTTCTTATAATCCGGTTCCAAATGATAAAAGTTTGAAATTGAACCACTTCGAGTTCAAATATAAGTTGGAATTGGAACCCTTCCGGAAATGGCATAATAAAGTCACTTTTGGCTGCCTATGAAGTAATAACAGTGCTTTATTTATACCGCTACGACAATAACCCCTGAACGTTGAGGCAAAAGTGTCGTTTTATACAGACCTTGTTCTAATGACAGTTCTATACTACTGTCATTAGAAAAAGGTCATTTGCTCGGTTTTTGAGGTATTTAACCGGAGTTTATTTTTTCAGTAGTGCTACTATTGTGTTGTTTCCATTTCACACACACACTGTCCTAATCTAGAATCTGGCTATAAGAGTAGGGGAAGACCTGAGAAACGATGGATGGACTGTGTGAATGATGATATGGTTAGAAAGGGTGTGACTACGGAGATGACGACTAATAGAGAAGTGTGGGTGAAAAAGACATGTTGCACCGACACCAAATAAATTGGAATAAGTGCAAGTAAATGATAACCAAGCTATCTATTCTAGATAACTTTATCGAATCAACCAACAGCAGCAATAAGAGGGAATTATTTTTCTAGTAAGAAGCACTACTGCCTCACGTTCAACAGATTACTTCCCAGCAAATAACAGAATATTGTCTAACATAATAATCCACTTACACATTTATCTGACGTCCTGCAGACGGGAAATGCTCGAGAGGAATCTAGCAAAAATACCAAGTAAATAAAAGTTATTCTTTATACGAGTTGTTGCTGATCAAAAGAGTCCAAACTTTTAGTCAAAGGCGACAGACGGATATCAAGAGAATGGGCACAGGTGTAAATATTTTTTGCCAATTGTATTGCTTGCACGTAGGAATTTACTTTTTGAGACTGTAGTGGATTTATTAATAGCGAACATTGAAGTCTGTTTTTTTAATAGTCTTGTCTTTGACCGTAATAATGCATGTTTACTTAGAACTAAAACTATTCACCCGTAACTTATAGCTATCAAAAAATCTTAGCTGTCTTAAAACACAGACCTCGGCAAGAAGTTCCGTTTTGATAGATACCAGATACCTCCGCATAATAAATGAGTAAGCGGAATACTTTGTGCGTATAGGCGGAATAAACCATATAATATAGGCCCATATATCCGTACGTCTCGTCGTCAGATGATGGAATGGGCTTCGGGGAATTAAGCCATGTAATTCCAACGCACACTCCCGGAAATATATCCGATAAAATAGCGATAGGCCTACAACTTGATGTTTACTTTTTCCAACGATTCGTCAAAATGTATCCGGTAAAATACCGACTGGCAACTGTTTAATTATAATTATACAGCTTATACACATTTTTGAATATATAAATAAATAATATTGTATCTATACCATTCGAAGGTTGCCTGGAAGACATTGCAGAAAGCGATGAGGCCACCGTATAGTTCGTAGTGTTATTTGTGTTTGTTATTTTTTTGTCTGTTCTAAGTACAAAAAGCCTATATAAATAAAATAGTGTTTTACAGCAAGAGCCACATCATGTTGTAAATGCCGCGATAAAAAGAATAGTGGTAACAAAACAACAAAAAGCACGCATGCTAGGTCGACTGTAACTTCATATACGTACTATTACTATTATCAGCCTATTATATTCCAACTTCCCACAACTGGGACATACGACCCACGAGAGTGAACACCAGGCGGATCCAGTGCGGGTTGCTAGACGTCACATGTCTTAGAATTTATGGTTTAGGACATGCCGGTTTCCTCACCGTTTTAAGGGCAGTGACGATGAAATAATGAACACTAAGTAAAGCAGTTGACTGGGTTGAAACCTACGACCTACAACTCGTAATCCGCGGCCGTTAGAACACCACTGCTTAAAACAGCAAAACAGCAGCTCTCTACTAAACTCGAGACGAGACTCTAATTCGACACCCTAAATATTAAAATAAGCTCGCAACTTGATATGATATGTTTTTTTGCCCACAGAATCTCAAGAACCAGATAATGACCACCAACCTTTGGGTGGAGCAGTCGTGGTACGACTACAAGTTACGTTGGGAACCCAAAGAATACGGCGGGGTCCACATGCTCCATGTACCCTCAGACCACATCTGGAGACCAGACATCGTACTATATAACAAGTGAGACCAAATCATGTCTAAAAGCTTCAGATAAATAATACAATTAAATTGTTGTTTGATAAATTTAGAAGGTGAGGCAGCGAATCGTGGCAAATCTGTTTCTTTTTTTAAAACAGGGCTCCGTAGAGTACTTAAGTTATGGTCGAAGTATTTCTCCCATTGTGAGTCTATCTCTCCCGAGTCTCTCTAGTCTACCCCAAGTTATATACTTCTATCATTCAAAGCTTTGCATGATAAAAGTACTTTTAAAACTTTCTCCAAGCAGATGGCTTATCTTAAGCGACTCCTACACCTACGTTTGCGCAATATTTATTTTGACGGCCCATAACTTTTTAGTTTTTGCGTGATTACGACCTGCTCAATACTTATCGTACTAACTTATCTTACATGCAATTAAAATATGGTGCAATAAAAATTTAACTTGCTCAAACTTCTGTTCAATTTAAAATCCTCAATATTTACCCTAAACGGTCAACACGCTTCGGAATTCATGATAATGTGCAGTTTCTGTAGAGACTTTCAGAGCAATATTTCCAGTGAATGTTTTCTATTAGCCACCCAAACAATTCATTTGGGTTATAAATACTCAGTCACTTGTTACAAAACTCACGACCGAAATGCTCAAACGAAAAAGCAATTTCATTTCTGTTACCTAAAGAGAAAAAGAAAAATCTTCAGGTATATTTACCAAGCCCGCATACTCGTCTAATTTCCCCCATAGCATTAACAGACTTACAAGGAAAACTCCGAGATCTGCTCCAACTTAATATCTAAAGTAAATTTTTCGGGCGATTCGTTACCAATACCTTTCCCATTTCCTTTATATTTTCTAAGTTAGGTTGTAAGATCGACACGAACTACAAACAAGTCGGGTTCACTAAGTTAAACTGTTCTAACTTACTGGTGGAGAACCTAATTACGGAAGAGACGGCATCATTTACCGTGATTCTGTCGCTGGCTATATTGCCTCTAATGAAAACGAAAATGTGATCACTACGAGGTAACACATGTAATTAACTTTGGATCGAGTTCGGAGAGAAACGGCCAAATTGGGCAATCATAATATGAAGGTGTTGGGATTAATATTGCAAACAGCGTAAATGAGATTATCTTGTTACACTTTTCTGATGAAGTTATTTAGAAGTATGTAGGGTTACTTCAGCATATTTTTACGTTTTCTCTATTTTTTAAGTGTGTATGAGATATGCCTGCCCCCAAAGTGTAGCACAAGTGTTTTACAAAAGAAGCTAAGAGCTACTCGTCCGGGCCCTGAGCTGTGTGCGCCACGATTCGTTGCTTCACCAGATTTAAAAAATGTGCCAAATTAATATTGATAACATTCCATTTACACTTATTTTGTGCTAGTGCCCTTATGTTTTACACCTACACCATCGAACCACCCAACACTGACATCCTCACATATACCCATAGTTACCGATTACTTGAAAACAGATAAGTAATATATATTAATTAACGAGTAGTGACAAAGTAATACCCAATTGCATTGCATTCAATGTAAAATTTTAGGAATGTTTTTATCAAGAGTTCGTGTCTGTAATGAATCAGTTCAATAAAATTCACGCTTCATGCTTCTCAATTATCATACAAAAAAGTAGGACCCAAAATTTTACAACAACACAGTCACAGTACGAATAACTTATCTCTGAACTCCGAATTGTGTTTATCGTAGCGAATATCAGCAAATCCCGTAGCGTCGAAAGGACAAAACAAAGCCTGTAAACGAATCGTATTTTACTTACAGTACAATCTTGGCGATAAAGGCTCACAAAAGCATAGCATTGTCCCACAAAAACCAATAAGCCGTGAATTCTGCGTTGTACCCGTCCTAATTGACGGAGGCCCAGAGATTACTGTGTCGCCCCTCTTTCCCTCCTGTACCGGCTGCGTATATTTATCACTTAAACCAAAATTATTTGAAACCCTCATAAAAAATAGGATTTGCAACAACTGTAGTTGAGTCGAAATTTAATTTCATCCTTTATATTCATATCATCTACAAACCCACGATTAGGTTTCCGTAGATTTTATTAAGGTAGAGAGGTCGTGAGCCGTATTAGAGTGAAACTATCGCTGAATTGTTGATATAATGAAAATAAAACAAACAATGTTAGACCCGTAAGTTGTTACCATTAAACATTAATTATACGAATCGAGTAACGTGATTTCACGCTCATGAATAGCACTTTATACTGTCCCGAACAACAATATTTCAAAAACTATTAACGCATCGTGCAAATGCCTTTCATAATACCATAACAAGCGTTTTGTTTCGCGTGTTGACTGGTTGTTAAATAAAAGCCCGTGAAAACATTTTGCAATTACCTGCGAACTCTCTTGGGATAAACCTTACGAGGTTTCAGGAAAATCAAGCGAACAAATACGCCTCCTTCCTCTCCCAGCGGTCTCCTTGCATCCTTCACCTACCAAGCACATCGATTTTCCTTCTAAGAATAAAATTTCCATTAAAGACGAAGACGGTTAATTTTGAACGTTCAACGTTCGGCTTTGAAAGTATGATGGTGCGGGAGTTTGTAATCCTTTTAGCTTAAACGATTACTTTTACTTAATTTGTTTATATTATTCTTTGTAATAAAATTCATCTTTGAAGTTTTGTTTAAAATGACTAAAGGACTTGTAAATCCATAATTTGCATGTGATAAATCGAGAATACTTAATTAAATTAATCTAGTACATCAAAATCTTTCCAAAACGTTTGATTACAAAATCTTCTAAAGCGAAATATCCCAACACCGGTAAGAGCCTTGAGTTACAAGTTTTACTTGTGTATTGTGCTCGTAGTTGGCATTCATTTTGTCGCAGCCGCCACCTTGAGGCGTCGGACTTTGATAAATGGCCGGGACAGCAATCGTTACTCATTTCCTGTCCCTTCCCGCGACCTGTGCCCCCTTCCCGTCTGCCTCGTCCCCTCTAATGTGCACATTTTTGCTTCTACCTCAAACCTGGAACACCTGCGATGAAGACCCTTTGAATGAACGAATCGCTGTGTATGGACCCCCCGCAGTGATTTGTTAACCCTTATCATCGAGTTTCGCATATCCCGTCCGTGTTTCATATTTTTGTTGTCATATTTTTACCATTATTTTATTGGATGTCTTCGTTTTCATCCACATCGTTTAAACAAAAAATATAAATGATGCAATAAATATGTCCTTTTCTTTCGCTGTTAATGCATGTTTAATGTTGTGTTGTATTGTGTTAAATTAAACGAACTAAAATTATAAAAGTAACTAAAACCTTTGTAATTGAATCATGTACCTACGCCTATTAATACGTACATTTAAATATTTCGTCCAAAGATGCATCGTCAAATAAAATTATGAAGATATTCTAATCTGATAATATTGTAAAAACTATTTTATTAATCGTTTTCTTTCAGCGAGAATAAACTTAATGAGTAAATACAATGAGTAATTGTCTAATATTTGTCAAGAGCGACCATAAATTATTACGCATAATGCATTATTTAAATTATAATATACAAGAACAATGTAATTTTTCGCGGTTTAGGTATATTGTATTGTAGCGCAGCTGTATAAACACAGCACCACTACCGGTATTAGTTACTAAAACATAGCATAAATACGTTGTAAGTTAAATTAGTTATTACGCGATTCAAGTAACCCGTGAACCTGTACTAATAGAATGTTCTGAAACTGTTAGTGACACAAAGTTTCCCGTACATGCGACATGCGACATGGTCCACACACAACATACTCGTACTAACGCACTTGAGGGTATTTGGTGAGACACAACTGAACGGTAGGGCCGCGAGACGGCTTGTAAACGTGCGTTAACATTACAGTGCCGACGGCAACTTCGAGGTAACGTTGGCGACCAAGGCGACCATCTATCATCAGGGGCTGGTGGAATGGAAACCACCCGCCATTTACAAGTCTTCCTGCGAAATAGACGTGGAATATTTTCCTTTCGACGAGCAAACGTGCGTTCTTAAGTTCGGTAGCTGGACGTACGACGGATTCAAGGTAATTGCGTGGAGCTCCGTCACCGCTCTCGCTGACCGCTCTGTTTGTCCGCAGCGCCGACGGCAACTACGAGGTGACCCTGATGACCAAGGCCACCGTGTACTACAACGGAATGGTGGTGTGGCAGCCGCCCGCCGTCTATAAGTCCTCGTGCTCGATCGACGTCGAGTTCTTTCCTTACGACGTGCAAACCTGTGTGCTTAAGTTAGGCAGCTGGACGTATGACGGCTTCAAGGTGACGCCCCGCTGTACGCTGCTTGGCGCCGCGCGCGCGGGCCGTAGCCGTAGGGCCCGCCGCCCCGGCCGATGTCCATGCAATAGCTTGTTGGCTCGAACGTAATTCGTCGTGTAATTATATTACTTTTCTGTCCATGTGGTATGTTATCTCACTTTTACATATTGACTGTAACGACGACGCTAGAGTAGTGGCGAAGAGCGTGCGCTCGGTGCCGACGCCCGCTCCCCGCCCCCGGCTCGCTCCGTAGCTCTGACATGTTGCAAGTTTACATTTCTATTGCGATGGTGATGACTTAAGTATATGGAGTAGCGGTTATGTCGACGTGCGTGATCACGAATGCTCCAGAATATCCTCGGCCGGTCCACTTAGCTCGTTCGGCCTTCCTCGCTCGACACGGAAAGGTATAAAATTCTAACAGCCAGGTGATATGGGATGCAATTATTTCACTCGATCCGTTCCTACCCGACACATCCCGCTCCGACAGAGCCTTTCCGTGCTACACGATAAGCCGCGAGTGCGAAGGTAAATACCACTTAGATGAACGGTGAGCTAACAATCGCATCGGTACGCGGAGCGGCGTCTCTCGGAGCTGTCACACCCTCCCATAGCTGGCTCCGCTCGCGCCACACACACACACACACCCGCCACACGCCCGCCACACGAGCGCCACACGAGCTTGCTGCATGTTTCCCGGTCAGTGTACACTCCACTCACCGCATGTCTCTAGCTTCTTTCCGAATCACTTGCATTCCCGATCACGGCGCGATCGCTCGCCGCTCGATGCGGTCGCGACTCTTGTACACAGCTTCACACGAACCTACACGCGAACAGGTTTAGCACAGCACGTGAAACCAAACGAAGATAAAGATCACACTTTTTGCTCTACACTATCGAGCATAAATAGTCATCATGTTGCATATTTTATACCTTTCCCTATTAGCGACTCATATACTTACTGGCTGTACCTAGTGTGGTGTCGCTGGCAGTCCATTGCATGTTGTCATTTTAAAGAAAGACGATACCACTCCCAATCTTTGACACGGAGTCCATAATGCACAAAAATCTAAATGTTAAAGTAGAACTCGCCGTCTCGTCGAAGCGTCGAGGACCCTCGGGCTGTCGAGGAGACGGTCGTTGCATGCTATTACAACACTCGACCGAAGCACGCGTCTTATGCCAACACGCCGCCACTGTAACGAACGCAATCGTTGGTTTATGTTCATTAGACAAAGAGACTCAGAGGGAGTTGGTATGAGGCGGGTCGCTCGGGACGCTGCGTCCGCGCGACACACACACGCGCGGCGGAGCCGGCGCTTTCGACCTCCTTATCAGATTTTTTGACGAGTCGTTGAGAATGAAGTGCGCTGCTTCCGAGATACGATATTCCCGAACACGAAGTAGTGCGCTTATTCTACGCGATAACGTTAAGGGACCAGGAGAAGGAGGTCGTCCTCATCCTATTTACTCTTGTCGAAAGCTCCACGATCACTCGTTATATTCGGTGTTTTCTGTGTTTTCGCGTTGTTATTTCTACGCATGAATCGAATTGTTGTGACATGTCTACATTGAAGATAAGTGTCGGTTTGTCGTTAAAGGTTTTGCTCTCAGTTTGTACTCAGGTACATCCCACTTGGCACACTCTGTGGTATTGTTTGCGAGGCATCTCATGCGAACACCAGCTTGGAATATACTGATGTTTTATTTATACAGAGTCCGGGATAGTGAAGTACACAGTTTTAATGTCTGCGTTGGCAAGATTTGATGGGATTTTTATCTAGATAATTCAACACATTGTGTGACAGGGTGCATGTATCAAATAAGTAATTCTTATGACTAAATAGGCAATGAATTAAACCTAAATAAATAGATATAACAACTAATCACTATCCGACGGTGGAGTAAAAAATAATGATGAACTTAAATACATAAACGATTTAAAGACATCGTGTACCATACGACAACTTAGCCACAAATTACGATACATTTCCCATTTCTTGTTACATTATTCATTAATAAGTGAACCTTTATTTTTTACTCCATATGAGATACTAATAAGTAGAACTAACCTGCATCATTTTAAACGCATATCATAAGATTAAACAAGTAATAGCAAATGTGTTAAACTTCCTTATATATGTGTCTTTTAAAGTTATCGATGTGTATTTAACTAGAGTATATTAATTATAAGTTATAAGAGAATATGGTAACAATTTTAAAATATAACTTATTGGCACCGGAGTCTTGATAGAATGTTTTAAGGTGTGAGTAATTTGAGTAAGTATTAACAGAGATTTCTTCCAGAGACGTGGACATCAAAATGATTTAAAGAAAGATAAGTAAACTTACTTTGCATCTGGAAAACGAATAATAACAAATTAACATAGCTTTAAGTAGAATACAACACAAATAGTTAAAATCTTCAACTACTCACTGCTAATATTCAGGAATAGAACGCAAATACTTTCACTTTCCTTGATCTTTTAAGGATTGGTCTAACCGAGGCCGCTTTAAATTAAATAAGCTTGAATGTGAGCCCCTTTTCAAAGCGAACACGTAACGTTCATAATCGCAATCAAGACACACGTATCTCCTGCATACCCCACATTTGAAATTCTAATAAATTTTGTTCATTCAAGACGTAGGTTTAAGATGAATATATTCATTTGAACTCCGGTGCCTTGTGAATGTTCACGAATGTTGGGACGAGTAAATAGTTTTTTGAGTTGGTATGTACGCAGGTGGACTTGAGGCATATGGATGAGCAAGCGGGCAGCAACGTGGTGTCGGTGGGCGTTGACCTGTCAGAGTTCTACATGTCCGTCGAGTGGGATATACTGGAGGTGCCGGCTGTCAGGTACGTAACCCTAACGCGTAAGTAATACTATACGCTTAAACGACACGCGTCCTGTGTCACTTGTCACAAGTCGCCTCGCAAATCGCATCGCCCGAAGCCGTGAAAGGGGCCTACAGAGTACCGAGTATGAGTATTCCCTTTGAACCTTAAGATGGTTTTTGCATGCTCTAATGATTAATCCCTTTAAATTCACAAAAACTCGATTTAATTATGCCCTTTTGTTTTTTGAAGGCTAATAAAAGCACCATGTTTGATACAGGACGTTCAAAAAACTTATAAATAGCATCATAGGAAGTTAAGGCTTCCGCAGATAAGCGCGACGCGAAGATTCGACGCGATTCTGATAGAACAATTTCCCTGAACTTTTCATAGAAATTGTTGCTTAGTCTGAAACGTAACTGTATATTCTTTGATATCTGATATTGACACTTACGTACCATGAAGTACACAATATTGTGTTTCAGTTGAGTACCTACTGATCAACCCACGCTGAAATAACTACCTTTTCTACCAACTTTTACTGAGTTTTCTCAGATGTTTTCAAGATATTTTTATTATTCGCAAGTTCTGAATTGAAGAGAATCTGAAGAAAAATTGTCCCGTTTTATATTAGTTTCATCCGTTATATACAGATGGTCGGTCTGTTTCTTTTGCCAGGATAGGTCCCATATGCTACCAAGCTAAGTTTGTACCAACTAGTTAAATCCCTCATACTCCAACTTAGAAACGAAACCTGAAATAACAGTTCTCACTTCCTCATATAACGCTACAAAAGATAGCTCCCATGTTATTCGCAGTTGATCTCACCGTAAAATAATAACCGGTGCACGGCTATGACGGATGAGTCCAACGATGTACTCACACATTTCCTTGAATTATTTAAACTACGACGGTGTAAGGATACTCACGTTCGTGCTTGGAAATATAAAAGTTTATCGTACGACCGTTTAGTTTCAGTTACTGTAGGCGGGCCGGTGACGGCTGAACTAGATGACCGCTATCAGTACTTATGTTATTACGACACGAGGTCATTTATTTCTACTTTAGTCATTCCTTTCTTTGGTCTTTTAACATTTAATTGCTTCGTGAAAAAAGCTACATTCGGGTTTCTCGATAAAGGAAGGTATTTTTATTTACAATTAAATAAATTATACCCCTTCAAAACAATATTTGGTACGTACTAGAACAGTAATTTAAAAAGGCCCAAACAAAGGTTAATACAGTACGAAATACGTCACGTAGTCGGTAAACAAAAGTTAATTGGAGCTCGATGTACAGCGGTCGTTTGTCGCCAGCCCTCCTTGCCGGGTACGGGCCGTTATCCGCCTCTCGAACACACGAGTGTCATTATTAACCCGACGTCACTTACCTCGCCATCACTTTTACGACGTGTATCCGCTTTCCCACGTTAAGTTGCGCATGGTTCTAAACTCACGCTTCGAACATCCCCTGATTTCAACCCCTTTAAAATGCGTGGCTCTAATACCTGAATAAGATGTTCTGATAAGTCACGTTGTCGAAGGTTCAAGTACCTCAGTATCCAGCAAATAATCTAATCAGCTTGTCTAAAAACGCTGAGCAGATCCTTGCCTCACCTCAATGTACATTTACCTTTATAGACGCCATTTTAAAATTCCGACAGGATTTTAAAAAGGAAGAGGTGTTTGGAATACTTAAAAGAAAACAAGCAGTAAAAGGAGGGTTGTTGTTCTTGGAAATAAAATATTTCACAAAAATAACTCGGCTGAAACTGACGTTTAAGTACCTCATCAAAATAAAAGAGTATTTCAACTTTACTCACGCGGGTGGCGTATTATGAAAATGTTGCAGTAACAAAGGCCCTTGCTGAAGCAACACAGTAAAATCTACTTACAGACGAGCCTCCGGTAATGTCCTTTATACATATTCTGTAGTTGTAACACAGCCCGCAGCTGACTCCTACTTGCTTTGAATAAAGTTCGCATTTCCACGTTCACAAAGCCATCGCAACGGTAAAATTGTCAAGCGCTTTTACAAGCTGCGACGTTTTCTAAAGACGTTGTCGTAGACGCTGCTCAAGGTTTAAATTAACGGGTTTTATTATAATATCTACGATGAAAATCTGTTAGCTGCTGTGTGTTTTCCTTTCAAGCTATTTTTAATTGTTTACAGAGCATTTATGTCGCAGCATAGTATAAATCTATAGACGTTATTAGCATCTGTACATATATACACTTTGCGTAATAAAACAGTACCTACAGCACTTGGTTTTCTCCAAAAATATTATCCCAATAATAAAACGCTCATGTTTTATCACCGTGAAATATTATATCATAACTTTGTATATGGAATGTAACCCTTCGTTTGATTGACGGATAGCTAGACGGCCGGGACAAACTGCGCTTTTCCCTTTTTAAAATGATTTCCCTGGAAACGATATGAATGCCATTTTCATATTCCTTCAAAGCTTTTACGAGCTACTCTACGAAATTACACGTACACACACTTATATGGCCGCTCATAAAATATTGTTTTACAAAATTTGCAAGCGTTTAGGTACCTATCTACTTGTACTAACTTTGCTGTATGGGCTCGATATCTATTCTATATCTAATTTGCATTAAGATTTCTGTGTACGATAGTCTAACTATTCAAGCCTCTTTAGAAGGCTCAAAGTAGTCTTACATGTCTACGGTTTTAATCTCAACTACTTAAAAGTTTCTATTGCCCGCCTATAAAATGATATTTAAATATGAAAATCGCTTGTAACACTTCAACTGGAACTGAAAGGCGAAAGTGTCGTTATTGATGTTTGACTTTTACAAAGTTTCGTTTGAAGAGCCTCTGTTGCAGACTCAATGGCTGTATTCCGTCCAGTAATTTAATTTCAGAGTTTACGTATTTTGAGTAATTCAATAAGACACATTTGAAAGGCAATACAATGGCAATGTTGTCTTCAAAGTTTTTTAAGTAGTTTGACACTGATTACTTAGAGATGCTTGACGTTTAGCAATTTATTCATAGCCACTAAAAATTACGGTGTATAAACTAGAGATTGATTTACTTTCTTTAAGTCTTGTACACTTAATCATGTTGTAATTAATTATTTACACAGGAATGAGAAGTTCTACACATGCTGCGACGAGCCGTACCTGGACATCACATTCAACATCACAATGCGGAGAAAAACGTTATTTTACACAGTCAACATCATCATCCCTTGCATGGGGATCTCCTTCCTTACCGTCCTCACATTTTATCTGCCTTCAGATAGCGGAGAGAAGGTAATTATTTATTTAACTAATTAATTATTTAGTTTCCTTGCGTTATGTTCACAATAATGAAGTCAATGATGTAAGATTTTTTTCAAGAATGCGTTCTATTTTTCATACGACGTTATTCCAATCATATTTACGTTACCAAGATTAACACAACTAGACGGGAACTGTATTTAAACTAAATCATCATGGATTACCGTACTAATATGAAAGTAACATATAACTGATTAAATAATGTGTATATATCTATGGCCACTTCTATACAAACTACAAAGCCTTAAATATAAAGGTTGATAAAGCCCTCTTTGGGGGTTCGTTGTTTCTTTTGATCTGTGTAGCCTGTAGGTATACGTGGCTACTACAGCTCGATATTTAACCTGAGGAAAATGTACAGCCTTGGGACCGGATTCCAGGACTAATCCTTGTGTTTTTATTCAAATCAAATATCAAAAATCAATACTGAACAGGAACACCTATATTTCAATCTAAATAATTCAACAATTGGACGTGTTTGCAGACAAATTGGCTTTCAGTCAAGTTTTGTTTTTTATTTCAAGAGTTTAACTAACAAACAGTGACGGATTTTCCAGAAGGCTGAGTAGGCTGGAGCCTAGGGCGGCAAATTTTATGGTGGCGGCAAATTTGGCTCTATTTGTCTCACAGAAAAAAAAAAACATTATTCTATAAACGAAAAAAGGACTCTCGAAAATATAACGAAATTGCAATATTTTAGTACAATACAGTATACCGAATACTCCAATGTTTGTATTTATAAAATTACTAAACGCTGTGTAAAATATACTTAATTGTGAATAGGATTTTGTTTTAAAAGTCCGAAAGCGTTTCAATATATAGATTTATTTAGATGGAAAAAGCCATTTTCTTGGAAAAAGTTTATCCTAATGATTTAGAAAGTGACTTAAAAAGAGAAAGAGAGTTCAGGAATACGTACACTTTCAATGTCATCCATTAAACCAGATTCTGGATCATTAAAAAGTCATCATCATTCTTGCGAAAAGAGAATTTGGAGAACATTTATCTAAACTTCGATATAGCACTTCGCATGGCTCTATGTACACAGCAACAATATTTTCGGGTGAGAGAAATTTTTCTTGCCTAAAGCGGGTGAAAAACTATCTACGATTGACGTAAAGTCAAGAAAAGCTTAGCTCTTTTATGCATAGAGTCAGAACTGCGGCGGTGCTCTGCCCAGGTAGGCAGACCTCCACCGTATGCTCCATCGTGTCCTCCAGGCGATCCACACAATAGTGACACTCGAGCGTTTCCTCCCGCCTTATTCGGAACAGGAACCTCACAAAACAGCCGTGTCGGGTGAGGACCTGCGTAAGGCGGAAGGTGAGGATGCTGTGGCGCCTCTCCAGCGACTTCTCAAAGAGGGGCCTTACCACCGCAATTGTGGCCTGCCCAGGACTGGATTGCGACAATCACACTTTCCATGACGCCATGAGGTCCCGCCGGAGCTCTGTCCGCTGTGCCGTGATTTCTCGCGGCAGCGGAGTTACTCGGCGTTTTGCCTCCCGCGCCACACCCACTTATGCGAGGACTTTTGCCAATCCGGCAAGGAGGCTTGCTGCGTCACCGAAGACCATGCGGTATCTCCAGACTAGCCGGATGGACATGACCCTCTGGGATCCGTTCAACCGGCTGGCTGGTCGTCGCCCCAAGGGGCGAGCCCTCACCGGTGCTCCGTAAAGTGCCATGGACCGCACGACCCCCGTGTAAAGGCTCCGGTAGGAGGCGTTTGGACCCCTCGATAGGGCAGGAGCCGCTTTAAGGCAGCCCCCGCTCCAGTCTGGGAGCCAAACGTCGGAAATGCTCCACGAATTTCCGCCGATTGTCGAGAGCAAGTCCCAGGTACTTCACCGTCATTATTTGGTAATCCGACTGTGGCGCGTTCCGAAGACCATGAAAACACATGGCCTCACACTTGTGCAGGGCCACCTCAAGTCCCAATTGCCGGATCCTTTCGACGACGACTGCAACCCCGCGTGTCGCTAGTTCGGCTTCCGCCACCTGGTGTGACCTCCCCTGTGCAAGGACCAGCATGTCGTCAGCGTAGCAAACTACGCTGACACCGCTTGTACGTAGCGAGAGTGCATGGGAAGCCGTCACTGTCTTCTGCGAAACAGTAATGTTCGCGAAGGAGGAAGCGGAGAGCGTGAGGGAGAGGCAAGGATTGCGCCCTCACGCCCCTAGCCGCCGTAGGAGACGCCCTGGGCGTCGGGAGTCATAATGGTCTCCCGGCTACCGTAGGCACGTGCTTGCGGACAGCGAGCAATGAATAGCTCGTGTGTCCGGTAAGGACCAGGTCCGGGTCGACAGCTCGTAGTGTCCCACGCGCGCCTCAAAGAGACGTCAGCAACAAACGAAGTGGTCCGCTAGGGCCGATGCCTGCCAGGGTCGCGGATTTGTTCGAATGTGTTACCTTGGCCCTGGCACAGGCAACTGAAGGAACATGGGTAGGTTTTAGTCGGTAAAAGTCTGACACGCCTTCCTGCTCCACCCAGAGCGGGAGAAGTTATTTGATGATTTCCCACCCAAAAAAAAAAACACCCACCCAGTATCACATTGTTTTTCTAATTCCGTGGTTGCCCTTTGTATTGTCTACTGGTGAAAAATGTGTAAAACTGCCACTGCTAATAAAGATGGACTATAGACTTTTGCAGTGATTACCGATTATGGTTCAAACAATTTATTAAAAAGGCAAATAAATTCTAGATGTTATAAGCAAATCGTAAGGCTAATTCATTAATTAATTTGGTAACACAAATATATGAAATTTCTAATAAGTTTTATTAAGTTCACGATAAGGTTACTCTACAATAATACTTGTATTTACTTAAAACCTTTTATATTCTGTTTATCTAATATCACACTATATGCCAAAAACAATAATAAAAATCCAAGCTAGTCCTAATTGAAAGCACCTCATGTTTTTCATTATATTAATTTAGCCCACATGAATAAAATTTTCTACACTGTTATTGGACTGAACTTCTAAAAACAAATTAACAAAAATTCCGCGCGTTTTGTCGACAAAGTTGGGGCGGTCCGTAAAGTTTTACAGTGAATATTGTTACAACCGCTGAGGTTCAAATTGCTCGAATACGATTACTCAACGTGTTCTTTTATTGCTCTCTTGTGATTACCTACCCCAACGTAATAAAAATGTATTTCATTTGTGTATCAAGCGTTCAAATCCAGCTTAGTTATGATTTACACGACCCTTCCCGCGAGTATTGTGAGTTACTGCGACGCGATTGTATCGAGGGGCTGTAAACTAATGACATTATACTGTTATCTCTAAATGTGTTAAGAAGGTTTGGCAATATTGTACGCCGACGCCTAATAGTGATCAGGTTAAGGAGAATGTGGAATACATCAAGCTTACATAAGCTTACGGTTTTGTACCTGCGCATACAAATGTCTGGCTGCGATCTTATCACTACACAGTTACTCATCATCATCATTTCACATAAGCCTCCTACAAAAAAATGGGGGGATTGCCATAATAGCCACGCTTGGCAGGCCGGATGACGAACGCAGTCAATATCACCTTCGCGTTTTCCCGGTTGCATCCTTTCGGAGCCCGGGTCCGCTTTCCTACTTTTAAGCTTCCACTTTGGAAGGTCATTTGCATCCCTTATGGTGAGTCCATTGGCATGTATGTCATCCGCTACGACGTCAAGCCAGCGCTTTTTGGGTCTGCCCTTTCTGCCGGGGCCCGGCGCAGGCGGCATGGCCAGACATTTGTTTCCTGCGTAGCTTGTCGGTTTCCGTAAAACGTACGTTCCAACGTAAGCGACATTCCTGCAATTTGTCTGCTATGTCACGGATATGAAGGCTGCTGCGAATGCGTGAGTTCTTCACGCGCTTTCTCCGCGTAACTCCGGACATCTAGCGCAACATTTTCTCAGCCGTGACACACAGTTTTTGCTTGTGCCGCTCAAATACTGGCCACGCTTCACTGCCATATAAAAGGACAGGCCTACTAATCGATTTGTAGACCTGTCCCTTGTATTGAACTTGCACTTGCTGAACTGAGCATCTTGGGGTCACAAATGACACCAGACACCTCTTGCTATTTGGCCCACGCTGCAGCAATGCGTGCCTTAACGCCGCAGTCGATGTCACTAAACGCGTGGAGTACAGATCCCAAGTACTTAAACTGGTCCCTGCTAACTGGCCTATCCTGACGGGTGTGAGATCTGCTGTGTAGCAGGGCAAGTACTCGGTCTTCGCCACATTGGGCTTGAGACCACCGTTCTCAAACGTACTCTTCCACGCCTGCACGCCTTTTACCAGACGTCCCCTGTCCGCGTCTACCATCGCAATATTGTCAGCATACATAAGCAGCCACGGGGGCCGCTCAAGAGGGTTCCTGATACTGTCTGAAACAACGTCTAATACTACGCTGAATATTAACGGGCTAAGGACGGATCCCTGGTGCACTCCTACAGTGATGGGAAAGGGTTTGGTGTCGCCAACAGCGGTCCGAAACACGGAATCGGAATTGCGGGATGGCGATCGCAGTGTGGTAATAAAATGCATGGAGAACGCAGCTGCCATTTCTGCCTATTCTCTAGTAAGTTCGACACACACTGGAAGAATAGAATGGTGCTATTCTTTAAGTCCAACACCATACGGATGACAGTGCACAGTTGGGTACTAGTGAGTGGGAATAGATCAGTTTAAAGATTGAAGAGAGAGATGAGATTTACTTAAATTCCTAAATAGCCTCAGTATGTGAGCTGTTAGTTATTATTATATAATATTTTATCAAAACAGAAAATATGATTGGAATAACATCATATCGACTACTCGCATACATTAAAAAAACTTTCACATTATTAACTTGGAGTTACTTTGTACTAGAGCATTTTGTAACTAAATTATTTTTCCCTCGGACAGCATTTTGTTTTTTAGTAAGGCAGTTACTAGGCTCTATTTAAAGCATTGTAATGTTTCTACGACGTAGCCGTCGCGTCGTAGCCAAAGTGCTACGCCTCTGCTACACCGTAGCATCAGTCACTTTTCTCGTGGCTTTTCTTTGTCGCCCTTTTCATTCTAGGTATTGCCATTCATTTCATAACTGAAGAAAAGGTTTCAATTAGTAGACTTTGTTTTATTTCATATTTACTACGATACGCAAATGGAACAGACTTGTTTATTTTACGACATGTTACTGTTACAGTTGTTATGTACTGTTCATTGTAGTATTAAAAAGCTGAACAAATTGCGCAATTACGAATGTTATTAAGTTACCATTTGGTTACTCTTTATTTTAATTAAACGTTGTTAACTATCGAAGGTAAAATTTATGAAATAAGTGAAGTCATGAATTAACAAGCATTCATTTATGTTATAGCATGCCATATAACAATATAACCGTCATGTATGAACATTCACATAGTTATAATAAATAATCGTTTAGACATCATTCTCTCAGTGCAGTGTCCAGCGATCAAAATTAAACTAAGTATTTTGCTTATGACCTCCACTTTTGGTCGAGCCTGTCTCGTTGAGTCCATGGGTGGTATTACCATATAATGAAGTGCACATCATATTAATACTCATGGATTGTTATTGCCAAGAAGCTCATGAAAAATGCCACTATTTTAAAGTATTTAAAACATGGAAACATTGTCTAGACTTAAACAATAAAGAACGTTAAAGAAATATTCTTATCGCAATGTGCACTACCTATAAGGGTGTATGTACGTGATAGACTAGTGTGTGTGTGTGTGTGTGTGTTTGACTTTGTGTGTGTGTGTGTGTGTGTGTGTGTTGAGTTTTGTGTGTGTGTAGGTACCTAGACGCGTTGGTGTGTCTCTAAATTACCTTTGAAAGGGTTACCTATCATAAGTTCGAAAAATAGTTGACCGAATTTCATTTCACCTAAAACTCTTCAACTATTATCGTTTTGTTTTTTTTTTTACTTCATCGAAGTCACGTCTCCCACTGTCTCAGTTGACCTATGTCAGAGAGACGTACGAAAATCTAATTGATATTAGTATCAATTAGATTTTCGTTACTCCGACGTTTTATTTGGTCAAAAAACTTTTTACCGAAGTTACACCGTTTTTCATCGAACATTCATTTTTATTATTTTTATTACCATGTTTTAATTTCAACCCCTATTCATTTCTATTCTCTATTTTATTATCTCATATTCTCGTTTCATCCTTGTTTGCATGCAAGCAGGCATGCAGAGTGCAAGCAGGCATGTAGCATTCAAGCAAGCATGCAGCGTGCAAACAAGCATGCAACATGCAAGTAGGCATGCAACATGCAGCCAGCATTGTTTCTATCACGGCTCCGGCGCTGCGGAGTTTGGGCGACCCCACGCGAGCTTATCGTCGCAGATGGTTTTAACGCTCACCACCTGCTCCTCAGCTCGCGGGCCGCCCCAGCCCTCCGCGCTTACGCGGTCTTAAGTTACACTCTAGGGTAGAGCAGTCAAGATTGCGTGAAGTCGGTTTTGCAGCGATTCGTTTCTCACTAAATTTTGTAGCACAACATATTGACGGAATATTATTAGGTCACAAATATATAGCCGGTTACTTGGTAGCATTTTCAATATTAAATTAAAATATTGTCATAATAAGTCATTATTGTGACAATATTTTAATTTATTATTTATATATATATATTATTGGGTCACAAATATATAGCCGGTTACATGGTAGCATTTTCAACATTAAATTAAAATATTGTCATAATAATGACTTATAATGACAATATTTTAATTTAATATTGAAATAATTATGACTTATAATGACAATATTTTAATTTAATATTGAAAATGCTACCAAGTAACCGGCTATATATTTGTGACCCAATAATATTGCGTAAAATATTATTTCGGTGTGGTGAAAATATGGGAAATAAATCATTTGGCAAATGAAAAAGTTCAAAAGAGGCTTCGGCCAATAGCAAAAAGATATTTTGTAAATCGGCGAAATATGTCAAATAATGCATATAGCAAAAAAGTCGTCGGTCTATAGTTTTCGGTAAAATGAAATTCGAACAAAAAAATTCGGAAAAGTGATTGGTTCCCCTATAAAAGAGATTCGCATTCACTGTATGATAGGATATTAGCCATTTGCTAACCGTATTTTTGACTTGGCGTGTTCTAGAGATATCTTCTAACAGTGTTCAGTCTTAAATTATAGCAGCCTAAACTGGCATACCTACATACTCTATCGATATCGATTCAATATCGGTGTACATATACCTATCGAAGAGAGTGTGGTCCCTTTTATGTAACTCAAGGGACATCATTGGATGTAACTTTTCAATCACATAAAAGTCTTGAGTTTTTGGCGTAAAACTCAATTAGGCTGACAGTAACCATGACAATTTTGATAGTTCATGCCGCGTAATTATGTACTTACATTCATTTCACATCAGTACTGAAATATTAGTTAATCTATACATTAATACGCGAAGCAAAAACTTTGTACCCCTTTTTACGAAAATCACGCGAACGGAAGAATATGAAATTTGGCACAGTTAAAGTTTTATATGTAGAAGGAGTGTGGAAAACTCATATTTTCATACAATAAATATTTCAATTTAAATGAGTCATGGTCGAATATCGACCACTGGGCGACGCTAGTACTAATAAATTATTTAAAGGTATGCCTAAAATTTCATCTCCAATTTTATTTTGTAAAATTACAATTATATTCTCGTCGTAATCATCGTCTGAGTTAACTTTGCCTATTATGTTTAGGTAATCGTTCTCGAAGATGGAGTAGAAGTTCTATTAATTATGTATGATAACACAGTGTGCCAAGTATTTCATTCTCATTACGTTCACTGATATTCGACGGTGGAATCGTGATTACGTTTCTGTCTACATATGTAACAATATGTAGGATACATAGTGTTACCCTGTGTCCTAACTGAAAGCGGTTGTCGTGAGTATGAAGTAGTAATACTTCATTTCTGATAAATGCGTGCACTGTCTGGACAAGTCCACTCGATCTGTGTAGTTCTTTCCTAAATACCATTTTAGACACCAATCTACATAGTTTTCACACGATCTGACAAAGATTATGTCAAGACTTTAAAAGAGACTGACCACTGAGTTTGTTTTGGCCTTTCTTCTCAGAACAGTCAAAAAGAAAAAGTCAACCTCATCTAGTTTTAAAAATAGGATTGACTTGTAAAAGTTTAAACCTACTTACTACTAAGTAGAAACCAACTTACAGAAATGAAATCATTTATCATTAACGTGATTACGCGATCGCCGTCAGTTTTTGTTCGGTGAACCTGAACGCATCGTCGCGCCGAGTCGCCGACGGGGCTTAATCCGACGCGCTTTCCAGATTTCCGAACAAAAAGTGACACATGACCGCGACTATCGCTTTTAAATAGGACGCCGCCGAAATATGACGTATTTAAACGCGACTTGATTGTTCGCGCGCCTTCGTTCTCCTACTAATATCATAAATGTGAATACGTACGTTTTGTATCTTTAGATGTTTATTACTCAGACACACATAAACGCCAAATAATAATAACCCTAACGCTAATTTTCCACCATATCATCATCTGACCTGCCGGTCTAGTCAGCCAAGACGTATCAAACCTCCTTGATAAAAACCGAGAGTGCTTTTAAGAATCTTATAATTATAATTTAGAATTCCGTTATTTAGTAGACAACGTAATTAGGTAGAAAAACAAATTTAGGCTATCCAAAACGATACAAAATGATTTTTAGTAAATACAATGCTAATGCAACCTTCCTTGAATAGACTGTATAGATAATTAAAAGAATAAGTAGACATCATAACAAGAATATTATTATCTAAAATGCTTTATAAAATGATGGAAAATTCTAATATAAATCAGGTAATTCTATATAGACGAATCGTTTAAGATCGATTCGCAGAGTGCTAACACAGAAAACAAAGTGCGAAATATAATAATGTAAGAAAGTCGTAAAAGGATACCAAATATAAGGATGATGTGGATGAATGAAAAGGAAGCGGAAGTACAGTATCAGTAATAAACAGATACTATACTATGTGTCAATCCAGGTTACAAACTATCTGAGTGCCAAATTTCATCCAAATCCGTTCAGCCGTTATATAATAAAGATAAATAATATAATCATAAAGATGATGTGGATGAATGAATGAAAAAGAAGCGTAAGTACAGCATCAGTAATAAACAGATTAAAAAAAAAAAAAAAAATCTAATATAAAATCAGGTAATTCTATATAGGCGAATCGTTTAAGATCAATTCGCAGAGTGCTAACACAGAAAACAAAGTGCGAAATATTATAATGTAAGAATGCAGATGGTGAGCTAGTATTCATATAGCGTGACCACCGCTTTCGGTTAGGACGCAGCCTTTTGCGATAACGTTACACAAGTACACTGTTGATAGTAGGTACCTAATTAAAGTTACTTCACAAATATAATTACTTATACCTTTAATATAATATTTATACCTACGTAGGTAATATTTTATCTTTGACTGAAAGATAATATTACTTTGACATTTACATCATCCAAATAAGCAAGATTTTAATTTAACACCAGACTTCTTTCAATGTAAAATCTTTCCTAACTTATAAAAAAAACCTGCAAAGATGTCGGATTTTTCTATCAGACATAGTTTATATTGGATGAAGAAAAGTCGTAAATCACTACGATGAAATTATTGGTTATCGGGTTATGCGGAACGGTGTCAAGTGTGTGTAACTTGAACATTTACATAAAACTTCAATTGCGTTAGTCACTATATGATAGAGAACTGTTGAGAAGAATTTAGTCCCAGTTTCTTTAGCAAAATAAACGTTATGATTTTGTTAAAGTCAATTAACGTTTTATGTCCAGCACCCTAATTGCATAACGCACGATCAATCATAATCTGAATCATTTAGAAACAGATTGCTAATCCATTGCTTCATATGTTCGAAAAATGTGTCGCTCAACAACGTAAATAACGCAATGAATATTGTTGAATTGTCAAGATGAAACAGATTTTGATTGATCGTATGTTACGCATTTAGGGTGCAGGTCCAAGTTACAGCGTTCTAAAATTATTATGTATCTATTATTTGAACGACATGAAAATCCTCAATTAGATAGGTATTCATATAATATTGTATTTGGATACATATTACCTTTAATGGGGCGACGGGTCTGTGTGGTCTCCTAATTTAAGGAACCCTGAGTTGGTTCTATAGAAGTAATAGGGATATATTAATGTGAGTGTGTTATTTTCAACAGGTAACCCTATCGATCTCGATATTGATTAGTCTCCACGTGTTCTTCCTGCTGGTCGTCGAGATCATCCCTCCTACGTCCCTGGTTGTGCCCCTCTTGGGAAAGTACCTTATATTCGCCATGATTCTCGTATCTATCAGGTAAGTGCCTTTACCCTTCGTAATGGAATAAGCCTGTCCTATAAAAAGTAGGACCAGTTGACATGAACAAGCCGATTGTTGGTGACCGCAAAACCGGAGAAAGGGTGATCCCAGGAGACCCCGTTAAGGATAGCCTTACCTTACCTTCGGTAGCTCAGTTTGTAGTTTTTCTCATGTACTGTCGGCGACTCGTTTGGTCTCGTGAGGTAAAGCTCCGTAGTCTCAGCAGTAAGTTTCCCGCCATCTTGTAGAGGTACAATGCCTATCGTTAAGTTTGACGTTAGAGGAATTTATTGTCCACTTCCCCTCGCGTCTACATAGTCTACAAGAATAGTTTGCTCCTCTATATATTGCGAAATTTCTATTATTTAATGACGTGATGGTTTTATGTGCCATGAAGGGTAAATTAATATTTATGATGGCATTCCTTGTAAGCGGCACTGACAGCGTAATGCTCACATGTAAAATATGTAGCTAGATGATTATTTAACAGGTAGAAACGTGCTTTTATACGTATCTATATTTACAATAATATTACATAAAGGGCTTCGTTTCATAAAACAAAATCATTGTCCACTGTATTGCTCTACATTTTTACACTACTAGCAGATCTACTAGTTAATATTCGATTATTTAATATTAATACTTTAATCCGAGCATCTATGACTCCCAGATAACTCCCAAGTTGTCTATACCGATACCAGAAATGTGCACTTTGATAGCCAAGACGCCACGCTACGACCCACTACGATAGTTTCAAAAGTTTTACAGCTCTAAGGTGTAAACGGCGCAGTAAACTACCATTGAGCTACACGAACTATCTCGTGATTAAAAATAAATAAACAAGGATGCTCCCGTCGTTCTATGTTTATTTGGCGAATGTAATAATTTGGCAAATTGAGAGTGGAGGGTGTTTAATTTAATTCTCAGCGCGCCTTTGATCCTCATCACATGGGCATGGGAGGGAACAACGAGAGTAGGTAGCTACTTAGATGCGTGTATCTCAGCTTATTACACATTAACAGTAATCCTTGGTTCCAAGTATTGCTCTTATTTTGTTTGTGATACAAGACAAAGGACTATTCTTAGGAAAGATTTTCTTTACGTAGGCGTCACTTTCGTAGCGGAGTATTAATTGAGGGAATTTCAGGAAATTGGAAGCTTTTTAGAAAATAGTTTTACCTTGCAATGTTATCTGGTACAAGGCTTTATTAGGTATTTAAATAGCCACTTATATTAATACTCAAGAAAAATAACCTTATTAATATCAGATATAAAAGATCAAAGCTTATTTCGTGTTCAATTTTGTAAAATCAAAGCGCTATAATAATACATTTTGGACAAAAGTAATTTATTTAAATATGGCTCGGGTGGGGGTGGCAGCTACCACATTTCCATATAAATTAAAAGCTGGTTTCTAAACAAGATATTTGATTGCGTGTTCTAGCTTCAAGAAAATTAAATTTTTAACACCCCAACCTTTGACTTTGAGTTAGGATAATTGGAAAGCTTTGCACTGAGTCCCGCTACAAAGTTGCTAAAAGTCTAAGTCTAAGCTAAGGCTACGATTAATATTTATGTAAAGTAGAAGTTGTTTAGTATGTATTACAAAACGTGTACCTATGAGAGTTATATAGCGAAGCAAGTGCTAGGTAAATGTATGCCTTGATTGTGTATCATATGTGTAGGTATCATAGACGTCCTACGTCCTATGAACAAAAACACTTTAAAGATAACGAGAAAATAATATTTATAGTTTAATTATCGTAAAAATGTGTTTTGATTTTGAATAAACAGTTTAAGAAGTTTCAGTGTATCCTTTCGTGATACAGAAACTTAAATAAGTAAGCTTGTGCAGTTATGCTACAAGCAGGTTTCAACCAATATAATGAAACCTATATGATTTACACACTATTATCAAGTTAACTATTCATAAATGAACCGGTAACACGACCGCGGCGCGAACTACCTGATTGAGCACTATTCAGCAGGGAACTGACAAATTACCTACCATTGTTTGTAGAGCTATTGTGTAAACCTAAAAATAAAACTATTAGCATTAATAATTTAGCTTAATTTATGTATGCAGCGATTGTTAGTCATTGATCCTTTAAATACACACGAGCAAGATAAACATAGGATAGCATTGCATGGCATTCGACTCCGATGGTTTGTTTAATCAGTGTTTCGAATGTGGCTTGTAAGTGATATCTGTAAGTAAGTCGATCATATTTTTAAAACAAGATTAGGCCGGTGTTCCGAATTGACTACTCTGAGAAGAAAGGCTGAAACAAACCCGGAGGTCACAATCTATTTTAAAGTCCAGACACAATCTTGGTCAGATAATTTGAAGACCATGTAGATTGGTTAATAAAGTTGCATGATTAAACTTTCTTATTCTAATAAGCTAAAACTATGGGAAGTACCTAATTAAAGTTACGGTCAGAATGTTATCGGGTAATTCGACTAGCCAATATAAGCTATTAATTGTACCCATGTCCTCGAGTAATAAAACCTTTTATTGCTTTTAGTATATGTGTGACGGTAGTGGTCCTAAACGTCCACTTCCGTTCGCCGCAGACACACCGGATGGCGCCTTGGGTGAAGCGAGTTTTCATTCACATCCTGCCACGATTGCTCTTCATGAAACGACCGCAGTATAAGTTTGACACAACGAGGTGAGTCTAAACTTGCAGTACCTATCTCGCTAAACTTTGTTTCACAATCTTCGCAATTAAAGTCAAATTAATTCGTACTTTGCTTGTTCTAATCTGGATCTCTGAGCGAACATTGCCGTCCGAGCGGCCGGGCCACCAACTCGTAAATCCGACCGCGGATCAGTAACAACTCTAAATTAATTATAAGTTTAAAAGACTCGCCGGTCGCGGCCGCAGGAGTCAAGCGTTTATTTCTCACTTTTACTCAACTTTAGTACAAAGCTTAAAGTTAAAAAAGCGATGGAACGAACTGTAAAGATTGCGTGCCGGAGATTTTTTTAAAGCGTGATACTTACTGGCGACAACTTTATTCGCCGCGCACCTTTTTATGAGCTAACATCACTTTGAGGTATTTCTGCGAGATTCCGAGTTAATGTTTTAATTTTACGGCCAGACATCAAACATTTTTATCAACATGATTGCCTTCATTTACAAAATCCGGTACATTATCTACGCGTCGAGCCAATGGAACTTTATATCTAGGTTGATGCATTAACTGTTGATTGTAACAGAACGATTGATCCGCGAGCGCATAGCTGCCATTAACCACAACCGTTTACCCCTCGTAGCCAATCGCTGGTTACACTAGAATGCCTGAATAGCTGTTGTCTAGTCTCTACGTCTGTCAGTTAACTGGCTCGCGAATAATTCGTGTGGATAGCTAGTCGGTATCGTAATTCGCTTACGGATGGATGTCTGTTAAAGTAGACTAGAGGTGTAATGGCCGCCGCCTGGCTGTGGTTGCCGACTTACCCAACATTACGTAAATGGATCTCTAGGGCAGATCACATTGGCGGTTCATCTGTTGGATGCCTCTTAAATCTATCAACTAATGTGGCTTCTCTGTTTTTGGGTGATTCGTTTAATGTCAGTTTGAGTCTCATTAAATTACATTACGCGGAGGATGAAAAGTTTCATTGAAATTAATCGACGGATCGTTAAATATCTAAGCTTATATCTTGCGAGTACAAAAAAAGATAAATTAATACACAAAACACGACATTTGAAAAAGTTATGTCTGAAATATATCGCCTACATATTTCATATTTCCGACAAAATAATAATACGTAAGTAAATATTTGATAATAGACTTCGGAATATTTGGGTCACATTTTCGGATAACTGGGTCACATTCAGATTGTTTAGGATTTATTGACCAACCCCGCCGTAACCATTACTTTTAAAACAAACAAAAACGCGTTCCATTCCTATTGTTTATTTTTACTCTAGCACAACTATAACATTTAAAAGTTAAAAAAAAACAAACCAGCTTACAATATTTTAAATTAATACATTAAAAGTGAAAGTGGATCGAACAGCCTGTTAACATGGTCCAATCGTGGGCATATCTCAGCGTAGTTAAGCCTCTAGGGGCTACGGCGCTACGGCGTAGCCGCGTAGCGAGAAGCAATTTTTATGTAAAAATAATAAATATCCCGGTCCCAGGCTTATCGCTGCGGCTCGGGCCAACCTCAACAGCCAAGTGGCAACATTATGACGCTAACTGAATTGTAAATAACATCCTTATTATTAATGATAACTAAAGGTTAACTGCTACGAATGAGTCCCCGCAGACCGCTACGTAGCTGCGTAGCCCTCTCATTGGATACGATCAGCGGGTTTCTGCTAATTACCCAATCCTTTTAAAAAGGTGCTGAACGGCTGTAGGCGATAACAATAAGATTCAAATGAATTTACAAACCCCGGTTCACTCCCTATTGTACTTCAGGAACAGCAGTTTCACAGAGAATAAAGCCAACAGAAATGATAGTGAGCGATTGAAGAGAGCATTGCATATTCATTTGCTTGCACTTTATTTTCCTTTTACATTGTGAGCACGAGTACGTATTTGCAAAGTAAATACGTAAGCTTATACGTTGAATCTGTTTTCATAAAACTCACTTTATGCCAACGTCCCGAAGTAGGGCCTTCTAGTTTACACTAATATTATAAAGAAGAAAGATTTGATTGTTTATAATGGATACACTCAAAAACTACTTAAGCAATTTTAAAAATGATTTCACCTATGGAAAGCTACATATTTCTGGAGTAACATGAGCGATAAAATTACATATTTCTGGAGCAACATGAGCTATAAATCTACATATTTCCGGAGTAACATGAGCTATAAATCTACATATTTCCGGAGTAACATGAGCTATAAAGCTACATATTTCCGGAGTAACATGAGCTATAACTTTCACGCGGACTAAGTCGCGGGAGCAGTGCTAGTACAGTCGAGTTCATTAATATATTGACCCTTTAAGGCTTCAAAAATATATGGACGTCAAAAAGTTCATAATATTGTGACAACTATAATCATCATTAATTGTGGTCAAGATTTAGATTCATTAATATGTGACTGCTTTTTCTCATAATTTTTCATATTATTGCCTTAAATTATGGAACCGTTCGCATGAGGACTTATTTTTGATCTATAGGATCTATAGAATTTATTGAGCTATCCAACACTCACAATATTTTGAATCCTTGACAGTGCCAATATATTAATGAACTCGACTGTACTAGTAGTTTATAATCAGACCAGAGTGTCGTAAATTACTTCGATTACGAGTATAGCACGGATAATATAGGTAGGTACAAAAGGCTGGAGTCATGTACCTCAAAAAGGCGGACGCACACATGCATTTAATTTTACATGTATGTAATGTACAATTTGCTTGCCATATGGGCAAACAATTGCCAGTCGTAAGTGCACTTGCACTCGCTATGCGTAAACGCATATCTACTCACCTTCTTTACCTATTTGGTATCTGCTGCCACAGATCGCGGTACACGGCGTGTGGCGTAGTGGTGCGCTGCGGGGGTACGGCGCGGCCTCTGTACCCGTACCGACTGGCGGCGGCAGATGACGACTGCTGCGCGCCCGGAGCTTGGCCGCCGCCTGCTGCGCCGCCTCCTCGGCCTCTAACGAGGACGCCGAGCAAGGAGGACCTTACACACACTACCTACCTCAATTCTGGGTAAGATTTTGTTGTTATAAATAAATATATGTATGTATGTGTAGTGAGTGTGCATGCTTAAAATGTTGGTGTCAGGGCTTAGAACCTGTAACAAAAGTACAGGTTCTGATTCGGCACGTATCGGTTCGTATACGTTCGCACGTACCGCACGAGTGCGGTTCTACCTAATAAGTACTGGTACCAAATCTCACATCCATACAAGGAACTTCGTACGGTTGGCAACCTTGATTAACTATCCTTTTTACTTACTATATCTGTTATCTCACCCTGAGTTACGGAAATATTTGTTTGGTAGATACCGGTACAGTGCCGATACCGATGCTAATAAGAAACACCAATACTACTGGTACGTGTTGTACCGGTACCAATAATAATTCGTTTCGTTAAATAAAAATCTTTATTGCAGATTCACCAGAATATATAATTTAAAAAAAATGTTAGTACGAATAAATTGGCATATTGGCATATATTTGGCAATTTGGCATTGGCCTACAAACATAAAGTCACGTCTTACGCGGCTATTTCCAACTACCGCTTGTAGGTCTTGGAGACATATGAGCCTTTCAGCACGGTCCTTAAACTATACTGCAATACCAACCAAATTACATTTACTACTCTGGTACCGGTATCATAACAAGGCTAATGGTAGGGGAAGGCCGGGGAAATACGAATGCTGGGTAATCACGAACGCAGCTTTTGTACTATGTTACAAAGACATAACACGATTTTACTCATCGCCATCCTAGAAATCACGACATCACTAATGCCATGCAATTAGCGGAGCGTTTTACGGGTGCACATAACATTGAAGGCAAAATTTATTCAAATATTTACGTACTAGCACTTGCCAGCGGCTTCGCCCACGTGGAGGTCGAAAACTATCCCACGGGAACGTAGTACCGGGATAAAAGTATCCTATGTGTTATTCCAGGTTACAAACTACCTGCGTACCAAATTTCATTCAAATCCGTTCAGCCGTTTTTGCGTGAAAGAGTAACAAACATCCATACATACATCCATACATCCATGCTCACAAACTTTCACATTTAAAATATTAGTAGGATTTTCGTTGCAATTTCTCCATAAATGAGACACAGTGTAACTCATCAAGTAGTAATAGTTTTAGTACGACATTATATGCATAAAAATTAGTAGTTGAGAAGTCTGTTACAAGTATTACCTATGTACATGCGGCCGGGCAAACACATTCCATTTTTTTTTTTTAATTACCTTAGAGGGTATTGGCGAACGAATTGAGTTGGTCAATTACGAATGTTTGGCATTGTCCTATCATAGAATAGAAAGTGAAACTGATTTCTGTCAGTTCTTTCACTTGTTAAATTAGTATTGTTCAGCCAGTCTGGATACTAACATGTTACCTATGTCGTGACAGTGGTATAATTTTATTGACTCTGTCCCCACATACGTCCCACAGGCTAACCTTTGGACTTAACATTTTCCCATGAAAAGTGTACAGACGGGCAATACTCTTTGCTTGACTACTGTTGTGATTTTTGACGGCCAATATCTAAAATTTAAATTTTATCGTGACTTCTCTGTTATACGTGATCTCATTTTTAGGCTAGTTGGGGTCAATTGCAAACCATCGTAATTGCCCCACTAGGTATCTGTGATTGCCCGATCAGTGTCGGGTAAACACGAACACTAAAGGTTTTGTGTTTGTTATAAAATTTGATGATATACTAACAAATTCATATTATTGTTTATAGTAGCCTAAAGTACGATAATCAGAAGAAGCTATTATAGTTAACCTACATGTAACATATTTTGATTTATTTTAAAACTCCCTTAGGTGTTCGCAATTACCCCGACTTCCCCTACCAGTTCCCAAAAAAAAACCGGCATCGCTCGTAGGCTAATACTTCGGGGATTAAAGGCGAGATGTTATGTTATGTAAAAAAAATATAGAATAAGAATAAACCCCAGAAGGCGCAGGTCAGTAGACAGCTCCATTCTGAGTGTTTACTCACAACACAATGTGGCGAATGCTCCGTCTCCAGATCGTTAGCACCCCTCCCTGCAAGAAAGTTCTTGAAAATACTATCGAATTATAATCTGGGTGATCATATAAAATGACAGCAAATATATGTGATCATTTGTGAAGGGTATATTATACAAGTATTAGCACAATCATGAGACACCGAAGAAATGCCATAACTATCTGACGAGGGGAGCAAAGCCAAAATATAAGATGGGAGGATGTCGCATCGGCTTTAAAAAGATGTCTTAGAATGAAAACATACCGGACATGTTGCGTTATAAATATCTGCCTACTCAGTTAAATTCTGAGGAATGTGAAACCTTTTTATCATAAAAAAAATACTAACATCACTAGCAGCTAATAAACCTGATACTATAATGTTTCGAGTTCTCGGAATTTCTACATTGCAATCACTGCCAGTCATTTTGCAAAAATATATGCTTTCCACTGGAAGCATAAGCATATCTGATAATAATGGAAAGTGGAAATGTCAACAAAGAATGTTTTGTTCCTTTTTTGGCAACTGAGCCAATGTCAGCAATTCTGATCTGTGAGCAATGCCTTGCCAATTCATTTATGAAAATATCATGTATGTAGGTAAGGAAAAATCTACATATTTTTAATAAAATAAGTGATAGACATAATTTTAATACTAGAAACAAAGACAAAATAGATCAATAATTTTTCAGATTAGCTAAAGTACATAGGTACATCTTTTATGGGGTACTGTGTTAAATGTTTTAACAAAATACTTTGTGATATATTGCAATTAAATGAAAGGAAATTTAAAACTCATATTAAAAGTAAACTTTGCAAACAAGCATATTACAAATTAGACGATTATATCCAAGATAAGAATGCTTGGAAATATGCTGGTCCTGCTCCATAGCACAATCTAGTCTAGACAAAATCAAACTGGTTGCTATTTGAATTGTATAATAAATTATATTTACACACTACCTGCTCGACAATGTCAAATTATATGTCATGCAAACCAAACTTAAAGTAAGTCATTTATGTCGTGAGGTCTAGCAGGGTATTAATATTGTACTGAATTTCATTATGACCCGCTGGTCATTAATGTGATTTGAACTTGGAACCTAAAGTAGAAGTCGCATACGAACATTTACGATAGGTAGTAGGTACATACTAATTCCATGCATTCACCATTTAAGATCAGCACTAAAAAGTAAATTGTTGGAAACTCTAACTGGCCACCACCAATACCTAGAATAGAACTAAAAGTAAAATAGAACACAAATTAAAAAAAGGCGCGAATACTGAAAATTGCTTTCCTTTGTATCCAACAAATTACTTAACTACAAATTCTCAAATTTACCAGATACAAAATCAAAGAAAGAACGGTAATTCGTAGTCCGTGGAGAATACGTAAGAATTATCGAAAAGTACCAAGCTCTACGCCCCTCTAATATAAGCACTAACAGATTTTTGTTGTATATAATAATGGCAAGTACACTAAGCAAGTCATTGATATGGTTAAAAAGGGTGTGTGACTACGGAGATGACGACTAAGAAAAAGACATGTTGCGCCGACCCCAAATAAATTGGGGTAAGGGCAGGAGAATGATGATATCTGGAATTACTCTGTTACGGCCCTGGAAAAAAGTAACATGAGCAGCATGCCGAAAAAAATGGCAAAATACCTGAAATTGACAAATGCCAAGCTCTACACGGGCCATTGTTTCAGGATAACATCGGTTAGTCTATTGGCGAATTCAGGAGCAGACATGGCCCTGATTAAAAGACACGGTGGCTGGAAATCTGATGTAGTAGCAGTGGGCTACATTGAAAATTCTATACAAAATATGGATAAAATAAGCTGCCGCATTGGTGACAACATCAAACTAAAAAAACCGTTGATAACTGATTCTTGGACACCTTTGTCACCACAAACTTCCACATCAAAACACTATTCATCTAGCCCGCTGCCTCAAGCACCACCTTCACCAACTTTCACGATCCAAAATGGTCCACAGCAGACCCAAGTTTCTGAAACATTCCTTAACAGTAACACTCAAATAAACTCTACCTCAACTTCAATAAATGTACCGAATAAAAACATAACTTTGTCATTCCGCAACTGGTCTAATGTATCAAACATTATCTTTAACATTTCATTGTTTTAAATAGGTCTATTAACTGTAATTATAATTTTAATAAATACTTTGATTCTAGTACTATTGCATTTTACTGTCTCGTAAATGGTAAGGTGAGGTGAGGTGGTGGTAAGGGTAGAGTATTCTCCTCGAGGATAAAGGTGCCTTCGTTTTGGGCGACCTTGAATCCCACGCTGCACTCAGGATACTTGTCTTAACTCCCTCGCTGAATCCTTCGTTTTGCTCGGGATTCAATACGGCGACCGCTACATAAGACACTACTTTATCCCCTTAGTACATAATCTACTATTATGACATTGATTTACACTCAGTGATTACTTAAGTCACATAATGTGTTACTTGTTAATATTCTAGGAAAATCGTATACTTCTACAATGTTTGTAAATATGTGAGCACCATGTATCTATCATAAAATTAATTTTTTCTTTAATTGCTTCACTTTCATTCTTTTTACCTATTTTGGTATGGTAATTTTATTCTGGGTGCATCGTTTTTCCACATCATAAAATTTTATAGTGAATGTATGTTAAATATTGTACTTAAAACTTTTAATAGAGTAACAGTGGAGTTTCTTCCCATTCTTCTCCATACGAAACTACATTTTGGAAGGGGCGATTAGAATCAACTCTATTTTAATGTAAATGTTGACGTTCAAAAGTGCCTTTTAAGTGCCTATTTGAAATAAATGCTTTGATTTTGACTTTGACTTTGAAGCATCTGTAATGAAATCAGATGTTATTGCTGATCTGTCCATAGAAATGTATACATGCTTATGACTGTACCTACACTCTTAATGACAGCATGGTCTTCCATAGTAATCGGTCACCACTAATTAGACAAAAAAAAAACGGCAGAAGACCTATAACTGCGTTGGCTTTCAGGATGGGTGACAGCAATAGGTTCGGCGGCAGCTGCCTAGTGCACGGGTCAAGTGAAGGGGGTGCGGGGCCGGGTGCGGGTCTCGCTGGGGGGCTGTCTGGTGGGCTGGCAGGGGGACTAGCCCCCGAAGATGAGACCCTAAGCCCCGTGCCCGACCCGCCACCCGGCTTCAGCCACTCCGCCTGTCCGCCAGAGGTGCACAAAACATGCTTCTGCGTGCGATTCATCGCAGAACACACTAAGATGCTAGAGGATTCTACTAAGGTTGGAACATTGTACTTCTGCAGGTCCTTTTGCGTTCTTAAAAAAACCACACGAGTCATGTGTTTCACAGTTACATAAGTGAGTCACATTCTAATGGAATTTATATTTCAAAATTTTCTTCTCTCAACAAAAAAGCCGTGAAGACAATAAATCACGAATAAAGATCCATAAACTGCCTCACTTATTAAAAAAAGTGATACTCTTTTTTCATCTCGTTTACATGACGGTACTAAATATAAATAGCATCACAACAGCCATGCATTGCTTACAAAACGACCGCGTATCGAGAGCTTAACGATGCAATAAGATTTGATATTATTACCAACATTGTTATCGCCATAATCCAGTCAAATGGTACTTGCCTATTATGCAGGAATTTTGCAATAATTTAACGATAAAAAGATGTGCCTTTAGGATTCAGAAGTCTGTTGAAGTAAGCTTTAGGTTGATAACAAAAAGAACAATCAGCTTATAGCATTACTAAATAGTTAAGTATCCCTGAAATATTTGAACGCAACGTTTTTAAGTTGACTCTTTTTAAACAGGTAAAAGAGGACTGGAAGTACGTAGCGATGGTGCTTGACCGTTTATTCCTGTGGATCTTCACGCTAGCTGTGTTAGTGGGCACGGCAGGCATCATCCTGCAGGCGCCCACACTATACGACGACCGAGTGCCCATAGACAAGCATTTCAACCAGTATGCTACCTCGTCGCTAGTGCGGTGTCCGCCACCTTCGTAATATGGAAATCTTGACTTCACATGTGTATGGGAGAATGACGTCAGTACCAATAGAAAGTTTTATTAACATATTTAGAACAAAACTGATGACTTGTTGTACACCTGTGGACAGCTACGGCATACATCTTAAGATTTATTCCCAAAAACTTAACTTCTATTAAATATCGTCTTAACTCTTAGATTTGAACTGACGTCATCTTTCCTATAGACATGTCTAATAGTATGGTTATTCAATAATTATATAAGCAACGGTGTCTTTTAAAAGGTGCAGTGATTTGTTTAGGAAAATCGATTTGGTAAAAACGAAAAAAAAAGAAACTATTGAAAGTCTTCGTGTGACAGCTATGGCATATACAATATTGGCATTTCTTTACGATTTTCGTGAACAAGTTACAGTAAGACCGTAGGACATATTGCGTCGCCGTTGCATTACAAGACCCAACGCACACCCGTCCCGCCCGGAACGTGTTCTATTCCACGACACGTAACTATATATCTCTAAAGTTTTCGTATAAAAATAAGTACTCTCATATCTCTTCATTATATCTACTCTTGCACCCAACATTAGTATTAGCACATATCCATCCATACTCACTCATTCTGTTCTCTCATGCTACAATTCGAGGGCATTTCAAATTGCTCATACCAACGTCTTTTGTGACAATAAAATGTAGCAATTGTTTTCTGTACCTATTTCTAATAATTGCACAACAGTATCACAATCCAAAGCGACTTCATGAAATCATCTAGAGATATTTTAGTCTCTATGAATAGGAATAAGAAAATGAACGAAACACCACCATGGTAAATGTATCTGTGTTCAAAAACGTCATTTAGCTAATTAGCATACATAATGTAGTAGCACCATTATCTAAGCTCACCCCAGAGCAATAACCCGACAAGACGTCTGCTTATAGTACCTCGCTTGTTCATGTTACAATTTTATAACTGACCTGCACACTCGTCAACATTAGTGCTAAATGTAGACATCGAAAACAAAAGTAATTTTAAGGAATTCATAGGCACTAGAGGTAGTGAGGTCTTGAAATCATGCTGAAACTATCGACTATAGAATATCTTCCGACTCTTCTATTTCTAAGAACATTACTATAATTTGTCGTAGAATAGAACATGTACTTTAAAATAAGAATATCGATTTTATTATTTATAAGAAAATAAATAGTATTTGGAACCTATGAAATACAGTAACGTATTTATAAAACAATTTTATTGTTGGCTTTGGAAGAACGATATTCTGTTATTAGACTCATGAATATCGTAACGATTTACAAGACCAGTGTGAAGAAAAATATCCTTATGATAATAAGTACAAGATAATGATTTAATTTAAGAAGATAATTGCTCAATTTTAAAATCCGTACCTTCCTTATTTCTGCTACTGGTTATTTGTTAAAACGAGTTTTGTCTTACCTACTCAGACTTATGTTACACGTACCTACATGTGCTTTACCTTTATCAAATTGATGTTGTGTATACCTACACCTTATTTGATACCTGTTATGTTATTGTCATTAAGTTTAATGCTTTTGTGTTGACTATGTACGTTTGTTAAATATACTTATATAGTTACTGTAAATAAAATGAATATAATAATTATATATGAGGCACGCGTTCGAGCAATGACCGTGCCAAACTTTTGGACAGGAATTGAAACTATTTATTAATTGAATATGAACAACACACAATAAATTACCAAATTTAAAATAAATATGTACAAAAATAAATAACGAATATAAAACATTAAGATTAAAAGCTTATTGTACTGAGATGAAATAAAATGAAATTATGATAAGTATCATAGACACATAGGTAAAATAATATACTACCACATGTTGTAAAGTCACTAATGAAATGCGAGGCTATAGTCGAATATTGAAAAGCTCTCCATAGAAATATATGGCCATAGATTTCCACCCGATCAAGTAATCAGTTTACGGAATAAGCCGAATAAGCTTTATCACTTGTCTTGTCAGCACGACCGAAGGATATAAAACTAAACTGTGTTTTTTTATTTGCTAGACTAAAATGACAGCCGCAGTCGACCTTTTTTGTCAACATGACAGTGAACCGATAGTAACTGCAGTCATTTCAGTTTAGAAAATTGAAAATCCGAGTATAGATGGTGCTCGTAGACCATATAAACAACATTACACACACATCTACATATTAAAATTGCCTCTTTACGGCGTTTAAATATTCGGCTATACGTACATATTATAACTGTCAATAAACGAATAGAAAAGTACTGGTGCATAGTATAGTACCCTGTAAATCATTATTAATCTAATATAATAATTAAGATATACCTAACACACATTGACTGCTCGCAGTAGAGTAGCGCAGCTCAATTGTAGAAGTATAAGTTTATAAGTACTTATTTATATTGTTAATAAAATCGTTATATATAGAATTTTCTTTTCTTTCCCTTTCTATAATAAATTGTTTTCCAAGGTCAATCAAAGTAAGTGGTTACTAGCCTTAGGTATATTAGATAATTCGCATTCGGAAATATCCTAAAGGTAAAAGTATGTTGATCTGCTGAGGAATTTGTTATGCCGCTTCTTCCCAACTAAAGAACTAAAGTGGTGCAGGGCGGGCATTTTGAGGGACTGTCTTTTATAATTTTGACATTCGATAAGTGTTGATTCTCAGCCTAATTTGAATAAATAACTTTTGATTATTATAATTTCCATTGAATCACTCAGTATGGCTGTTATTTTTTACTGTTTTGTCAAGAATAAATGCAAAAAAATCAACACTAAATATGTAATAATAAAGTTAAATAATCGCCAAAGGAGCGCTCGCTAGTCAGCTGGATCAGTGAGCCAAGGACACAAGGCGGCTACGGCTAACGGTGGTAGCTAGTCAAGCTACAGTGGTGGACGTCATATCAACAATAGATTGCTAATTTTTAACGCATTATGGAATATGTTGAAGAGAATAAAAGACTATTTAAATAATTTCATTTACCCGAATACACTTCTTGCATTGAATTTGTCTTTCTTTTTCATAATACTATTAATAATGCGTGCTGATCGTTTGCTGTTCGCCATGAGTTGTAGAGCCTCTTTCAAAGCACGTTGATGAGCCTTCGACTCCCTTGGCGGTGTATGGAAGAACGAATCGTAGTCCATGGGTGGGCTTTTATAGTTATTTGCACGAGCAGCTGTTTTTTTCGGTCTACTTGTAGTTAAGCCCTGTGGTATGTAAGTGTTCGCTGGAGCTCCATCACCAAAAGAATAAGGCGGACCTATTGGATAATTAGGTGTTCGCACATATGAAGGATTTTCGTTATTCATTATTTGCGTATCTATGGGTTTACTTGGAGCATTCGTTATTAAAGGCGTTGCAGGTATATTGGCAATTTTTAGAATATCTTCCTCTGGGCCAAATCGTGAACCCGAATGCGATAATCGTTCATCCACAGAATCAAAATAGTCAAACGCAGCTTGCTGTAGCGCGATGTTTTCAATTTTAGGTTGCTGATTGGGAGCATTAGAATTCAGCTTATCAGGAGTCAACAACTTGGGAGCGCCGTTAAACAAGCTTCTTGTAATAGGAGGCGCTGCTTGGTCGTACATTGGAATTTCAGGGTTAATAAATGGTTGTCTTGTTTGCAATAAACGATCGCTTAATGATATCGGAGCATTGAACTCATAATTATTTCTTGGTGATTCCTTTGTATCATAGTTTTGTTGCTTAGGCGTATTTGATGTCAACCATTCTCTGTTTACAGGAGCGGTTTTCGTAATCGTCAATGGTGGACTCCTTACCCTTAAATTCAGATCAGGGCTATTTAAGATTTCTGGAGTCCTAGATGTATTTGCTTCTAATGTCGCTGGGTTCTTCAAATCCTCTTCATTTCTAGAAGCCGTTATGCTTTCACTTGTAGTTATGCTTTCTTTTGGCGGGATTACTGTACTTGCTGTCACAATTATCGTTGATTGTGTATTGGTAGATGGTGACGACAATTCTTGTTCTTCAGAAGCCGTAGAGATTTCATCTGTTTGAATAATTTCGGTTACAACTGCACTGTCCGCGTTCTCTGTTGTACTCCTCACGGTGTCAATTGAATCAGTTTTTTCATTTATAACTTTGTCTGGATTTGTTACAGGTGTTGTAGACAAGCCTGAATATTCTACGTTTTCAGTAAGCACAGTAGTTTCAACTGGCTCAATTATGTCGCTTATAGTTGTAATTTCTGCCGTCGGGAATGCAGTACTAGTTACAACATCAGTAGTAGAATCAGTGTCTATTAACGTAGCTGGAGGCGCTATTGGCAAATTCGTAGTCGATGCTAAAGTCTCATCATTTTCAGCTGCAGTATCATTTTCTTTGGGTATGCTTTCTGAAATCGTATCTGGTGTCATCGTTACCACGGCAACACTCGAATCATCATCTGCTGTGATTGGAGTTCCTGTACGACTATTTACAGTCGAACCTAATGATTTCTCGTCCCTTGTAGAAACTGTAGTTGTGTCTAAAGCTTGAACAGTCTCACTTTCAGACGTCCTGATGATTGGGGTTGGTGTACTACTGGTCATTGTGGTATCACTGTAGTTATCATTTACTATTATTGAAGTTGCCGTAGTCGTTTTGTCGGGTTTAGTAGCCTTATTTTTAAGTGTGATTTCTATAACCAGCAAAGAAGTTCTTGTTATCATGGTGCCATTTGAATCATTTGACAATTTCTCGTTACCAGAAGCTGCAGTAGTTTTTTCAGGTTTAACGGTCCCATTTACTGATGTATTTTCTACTATTGGTGACGAAACATTAGTTATCATGGTGTTATTTGGATCATTGTCACTCACTATTTTCGTTGAAAATTCTTCGGATTGAATAGTCTCACTTATTGGAGTACTATTTGATGAAGTACTCTGTAACGTGGTGTTATTGGTATCATTGTCATTGTCATTAATTTTTTTCGCCGTAACCGTTGAAGATTCTTCATTAACAATAGCCGTACTGGATTCGGTGGATTGAATTGTTACATCTACGGGTGCGTTAACGTTTATAGAGGATGATGTCCTCGTTAGCATGGTGTCATTGGATGCTATGACATCAAATCTTACAAGAGTAGTTACGAGTTCATTTGTAGCCGCAGTCGAGGATTCCACGTTTTCTGAACTAGTTGTATTTCCAAATGTGTTTTCAACCATCGTATCGGCTGTGCTACTAATCACTGTATCATTCGAATTATTATTACTTTGAAATATTGAAGTCATCTCTGTCTCCGCTATTTCTGCTGAATTTGTAATAAAGGTGTCATTATTCATAGCGGAATCAGATGATTCCTTTTTTCCAGAGTCCGTATTTCTTTCAACTAAAAGTATCGCGTCTTTTATTGCTTTGGTTTCTGGTGGCAGTAACGGATTATTCACGGTCATAGTTTCATTCGAATTATTTTCATTTGTAGATAAGATAGTTGCGGGTTCATTTGCAATCATTAAAGTCGATCCTTGAATATCTGAACCCGCAACTAAGTCAACTAGCGGAATATTTCCATTTACAGGTGCACTAATAATAATACCTAATGTATCCGTCACGTTCTCATTCGTTTCATTTCTGGTTAAATTATTTAGCAGAGTTGTAGCTAAAGTTGCAAGGTCACTGGATCCAACTGTTGTAGGATTTTCGAACAGATGAATCATCTTAATCCCAAACGGGTTTCCTGTGGTAGAGTATGAGTTAATTGTTGTGGTGTCATTGAATCCACTTTCGTTTACTCCAGTTTGGGAATATGAAGGTTCTTTAGCAACCGATATTAATGATTTGTCATCATTATCTCCAATCGTCCTTGAGCTCGTGTTGTTGTCAAGTTTCTCGTTGGCGTGGGTTGTGCTACCATTGGATATTTCTTCAGCATTTTTAACAGGCTCAACATCATCTCTTTTCATGTCTATATTAAATATAACAGGTTGTGGTTCATTCGATCCATGCCTATTATATGACCCCGGATGATCTGATATTTTCTCGTGCTCTTCTATTTTACTTTTTATTTCACTTAAATGTCTAGACTCTTCTTCCTTCCATTCTTCAAATTGTTGCCTTAAACCCACAAAACTACTGTTTGAATTACTTTCTAAATCTTTTAGGATTTCTTCAAGTTTAATATTCTCGTTAGCTTCAGTCGTTTCAATTGCATCTAATTTACCAAAAACTTGATCAATTACTTGATGAATCTCACTAGCTTCTGAAGTATTTTTTGTGTTTTGTTCTCTTTTTTCTAAAACTTTTATTTCCTGTAAAATGGTATCTACAGAAGGTTCTGAATCCCTTTGCTTCTCTATTTTCTTCAAATCAGCAGTAACCTCATGGGACAATTTATCCAATTCTTTTTTTACTAAAACACTAACACCAGCTAATTGTTCAGATTCCTTAGCCAACACATTTTCAATACTTAATACATTACCATGAGATTTATAGTTACCAAGAACCCTTGAAAGTGTTTCATTAATTCTTGCGTCTATTTCAACAGGTATGATTTTTTGAAAGTATTCCGAATGATTTGGTAAATTTAGTGTAACTTCCACTTTTGGCGCACTTGCATCTTGCCGAACTTCACTGGCTGAATCAGTGTTATTAGTTACACTTCCACATTTATCATAATAACGTGTAGTTGCGTCATGGCTCAAAGATAGAACGTGTTCCACCGCCAATATAGTGCAGTCTACAGTTTCTTTAACATCGGTTACTACGTCACTTAAAAGTTTTCCAAAACTATTTTGGACTGATAGTACCGCGCCGTGAAATACATCGAAAAATGAGGCCGACACCTGGAATTAATAAAAGATCGTTAATACTTACATGTACATTTTGAAACATCGTGTTTTATTGTAACTGTCAATAATAAACGCACCTGCGCGACCAGTATAGTTGTAATAATCACTGATATTTTCATGATGCACTGATTTTAACACTTGGAGAATCTAACGTATCACCACCGGCCTTTTTCAGACACGCAGACATACTCGTCGAGTTCGGAATGACCGTCCTTTTAATTCTCCTTACAATTGGTTTACGTCTGTTTGTTCAATCAAGAAAGACACGCGCTATTGTTACGTTCATACATCTGTGCTAATATTTAACGTCACACCGTTATAAACCAATTATATTGTTTAAAGTAAGTCAAAGTGGTCATGTGGAAACCGAAATAAGATTACAAACTAATAATGAAAGTTCGTTTATTTTGAGTAGCTTAATACAATATATCACAAACGTAATTCTTAACTCTATAAATAACACTTTAAAGTGCTCCGCATTTTCATGATAAATCAATCTTACTGTAATCTTGACAATGACTTGAAAATATATTAGAAATATTTTTCTCTATCTAGTTATTGCAAATGCTACATAATTATTTATTGTCAGATATTTCATCTTGAGATACGTATTGACAATTTCATACATTCCTATGATTGCACTAGTGCTACTGTTAGTGAATTTAAAGCGTAAAATTAAAACATACTTATCAATTCGATACTGAGGAGATTATTTTTATACCGAAGGTTTGAAAGTTTTGTAAAACGAGCACACCGGAAGAAAGTTCCGAAGTGAGACGGTATTTAATAGTTATTGTGATATTTAATGACGATTTAAATTTATTGTGATAAATATGTTTCGATCACTTCTGGTGATTGACAAAATGCAAAATAAAATCAATACAGTGTGTATTACAGCCGAATATAAACCTAATTTATTCTTTCGACAGTTAAAACAGAGAATGAGCTACACATAGCAAAGAGACGTTCTTTAGTCATACAAGATACTATAATTTAAAAATAAGACATTTATTGCCAGCTGCGTAGAGTAATAGTCACCAATTTCGTAAAATACAAGAATTTGGCACTTCTTGAGCAATATTTTCAGATTCGTCATAAGATAATATTCATTTCCCAATCTTTTTGAAAGGACATACTTTTACCAATAAAATCTATACTCAAGTTTACTATTTGAACACACTTTTGATTTATTCTATAATGATTCTAAGAAATTGAATATATTACACAATGTTAGAAAACGATCACAATAAAGGTCGATAAATCGATAATATCCAAGAAATATACCTTGCCATATAAAAATTATATTGTTTATATAAATTTGAAGTAAACGATAGTTGCGATTTAAAACATGTAAACAAATAAATAAAATTTAAAAGGTAAATAAAATTAACACTTCAAAATAGTAAAAACAATGAAGTATCCAAAAAAATATAAACGATTGTAAATAAATATTAAAAAATAATTGTAAAGCGCATAAATGTAAACGTGTGGAATGTAAAGTATTTGAGTATTTTCCACATGCGACATAAAAATGAACAAGAACACTGAAGTATGCTTAATTACTTACTGGCAACTTATGACATGAAATACTGCGAGAAAAATATTTACATTGATGTGAGCATTCCAAACCTATTGGTTCTGACAAAGGCTATTGTTCTGAAACCGGTAGGCCAGACACTACGCTTAATAATTCACACTATCTATTGTACATTATCGGCTTTTTGCAAATATAACAAGTGCATTGTTTGCAAAAAGTTCATAAGCTCCGTCTACGTACTTTAAAATATATTTTTTATTATTTATGTATCTGTACAGAACGATAAAATTTACTTCATGTTTTTAGCAACTACAGTATATATAAATGATGACAATACATTGCAGAATTATTGTTATTTGAAGCGCTATATTCCGATAAATCATTATGATGATGCAATACTATTTAAATGGTTGCTGGAGAAAATATTAACTTACTTCCATAAAAACACGAATTAAATGTAAAATTTCAATAACGCCTAAAAACTTTCTAAATTAAATGCTTTACAGCTGTTCAAATATTAGCATAATTTATAAATAGCGACAAGCATAGGCCCTAATGCTGTGATTCTCTTTATGATATGTAAATAATCGAACTTTATTCTTGAACTATACTTACGCATTCTATTATTTTAATTTGAACACGTCTAATACAACCATAATTATATTACAAAAATAAACTGACGACCCTCAACATTACTATTAAATCATTATATGGCATTTATAATATATAAAAACATCTCTCTTCATACCTGACACACACAGTACATCCCACGCCTCGTCACGTCAAAATCACGATACAATTACAATTGTTCTTAATTAATTAAAACTAAATACTGTTTTACATATTGCTTTACAAATAATATGCTTATTCTACGCCGTACACCGTGAAATAAAAGTATTCCTACCGCGGTGGGGTGACTCTATTTAGTTTTTAAATTAAGTCAATATAAAAATGTTGAAATCGACAGATTTTTAATGAGAAGATAAAAAAAATTAAAAGGACAGCACGGTGGGTATTTTCAAGGATTAAAATATGAGGAGAATGAGAGTCAATGCGAATTGTTGTGCAACGATCCCGTCTTTCTTTTATAATTCAAACTTACTGGTAAATTGCTATCCTCACCAATAAATTAAGAAATAGTCACAACACGCGGCGTAAAAACCATTTAATCTTTGAAACTGAGCATTAATGAGCATGCATGGATAGGGAGCATCACTACATAGTATAAAACAAAGTCGCTTTCTCTGTCCCTATATCCCTATGTATGCTTAAATCTTTAAAACTACGCAACGGATTTTGATGAGGGTTTTTTTAATAGATAGAGTGATTCAAAAGGAAGGTATATGTATAATACACCGACCTCCACGCGGGCGAAGCCGCTGGCAAAAGCTAGTTTAGTTATATTGCTGATTATCGTTTAGAACACATATTTTTGTAATCACGGTTATATTTCTGAACTCTATAAACTTAAATTAAATTTACTGTCAAAACTTCACAAACGTGATAAGTATGTTTCATCGTCATTAGATATCGATACTGATCACGTTTGTAAAATTCGCGTTTTTGTTTAAATTAATATTCAATATACGATACTTAAACTTAGTTCTAAAGTTCGCACAAAAGAGTAAACGAGATCACTCCAAGACTTCACTTACAGATAACGTTCACATGTAACACAACTACGGACCATTTTAAAAGATCATTATCAAAATATTTTTAGAGATACAATTTTTCTTAAAATAAATCTTGATTTTTTGACGTAGCTTAACTTGAATACGTACGTCGGCTACGATTTCAACTAGTTAATTGACAGTGTTATTAGTTATCTATGAACTTGACCCAGTGTTTATGTCAGGGTAGCGTCGTATCATTTTCGTCGTCGCTCGGCGTCAGCGTTAGCGGGGCTGTGGGCAGTTCGTCTCGCTCTGGTGGTTCCGGTATGTCTTGAGGCGGCTCGTCCCTCTTGGGGGGCGGCGGCGGCACGTCCAGGCGCGGCAGCGGCGGGATGGGCGGCGTGGGCGAGGCGGGGCTCGCGCCCGCGGCCGCGCCCGGCGCGCCGGGCAGCCCGTTGTTCATGCGCTGGTAGTGCGGCTTCCATTTGTTAGCCGGCGGCGTGTAGTTGAGGCGGTCGTATTCCATTTCTGAAATGAATTAGTCATTATCAAAGTGTGTTATGGAATATATTTTTAACGTTTTTAGTCTACAGATTTTGTTTTCTGATTTCATAACAGAATTTCACGCCTTGTTCCTCCGAAGGGCTGAGGTGTACCAATACTACACTCACATTTCACAGGGCACAAATCCACACTCCGGGGTGCTACTGAGAAATTCCGGATGGAAAACCCAATAACCCTTTTCCCGACCTGGGAATCGATCTAAGAACCTCATGCTAAGCAGTACCGCTTGTGACCAACGAGGCCGTCCGATTTTATCATCATTCTTCTGCCGTTATCCCAATTTATTTGCGGTCGGCGCAACATGTCTTTTTCTTCCGCACTTCTCTATTAGTCGTCATCTCCGTAGTCACACCCTTTCTAACCATACCATCATTCACACAGTCCATCCATCGTTTCTTTGGTCTCCCCCTACTCTTACAGCAATCGACATTCATACTCAAAACATTCCTCACGACGTTTTCCTCATTCCTCCGTATCACATGCCCATACCATGACAACCGATTTCCACACAACTTTTCAGTTATCGGTGCCACTTTCAGGCTTCCTCTAATGTACTCACTTCTTATTCTATCCATCCGTGTAACACCACACATCCCTCTTAGCATTCTCATCTCAGCTACATGCATCCGCGCATGCGCCTTTCTTTCATCTCTTTTGTGGCCTAACATTCTGACCCATACAAGACGGCAGGTCTTACCATGGTTTTAGATATCTTCCCCTTATGTTTAAGTGGAATGTGGGAGTCGCAGATTGTTCTCGTGACCTGCCGCCATTTCATCCAACCAGTGTTAATTCTGTGCTTTACCGTCCGATCTACTTCGCGATCGCTTTGCACGAGTAAACCTAGATGCCAAAAATCGAAGCAACTGGGAGAAGCGCACTATCAAGCGCTATGGCTACAGAACTGGAGAGACCGCCGAAATCGCAGAACATATATTCAGTTTGGGTTCGGCTGATTTTCAAGCCAACATTCACCAGCTTCTGTTGCCACTTCTCCAATCTGCTCTGGATCTCGGATAAATCTTCACCGATAAGAACGATGTCATGGGCGAACAGCATGTACCAGGATGCCTCTTCCTGTATGTGCGACGTCAGAGCGTCCATGATCAACACGAAGAGGTAAGGACTTAAAGCCGGGCCACATTGAACTCGTCGGTATTGCCAGCAGCCGAACGGTCGTAGGTACGAGATTGAATGTACATGTCACGAATTACCCTACCTCTTTCAAGGTCCACCGCAACACATCCCGAGGTACCCTAGCATACGCTTTCTCCAGATCAATTAACACCATGTGCAAGTCTTTGTGTGCACGTCTATACTTCTCGCACAATTAGCGGAGTGCAAAAGTGGCGTCTATTGTTCGTTGACCTGGCATAAACCTAACTGGTTTGGGGTAATCTCACTCTCCTCTCGCAGTCTTATCTCTATTACTTTCTCCCATACTTTCATACTATGTGATATGAGCTTTATCCCTCGATAGTTGTTGTAGTACTGTACATCACCTTTATTCTTGAACATGGGTACTAGTGAACTATTACACAATTCTTGTGGGATCCCTCCTTCATGCAACTTATTGAAGAATAAAGTCAGCCACATACATCCATCTTCTTTTAAACACTTCAATACTTCTACTGGTACATCATCTGGGCCCATAGCCTTTCCATTTTTCATGCCATGAACCGCCTTTCTTACTTGAACCATGCTAATTTCCCCCACCAAACCCATATTTACTTGCACCTCTCTGAGCACACCATTCCATTCATTCGTTCATTAGCTTTTCAAAATAAACTTTCCATCTTTCTTTTATTTCGTCATCTTTGGACAGAACGTTACCAGCGTCGTCTTTCATACATTTAATGTGAATGATATCTCTCTTTCTCCTTTCTCTTGCTTTTGTAATGCGCTAGAGCTCCTTCTGGCCTCTTGGTCTATACAGTGAGTCATACAACTTCACCTGCGCCTTAGCGTTCGAAACTGCGACCGCCATTTTTTGGCTTTCTCTCACATTCTTCATAAATCTTCTTTCAGGCTATCGGTTTCGTTTTCTACACCCTGCCATTCTTTAAACGCAATTTTCTTCTCTTTAAGCATCTTTTGATATCTTCATTTCACCACCATGTATTTTCTATCATACCTTTACCTTTCGATTCTCCAAACATATCTTTTGCTACTTTCCTTATACAATCCGCCATCTCTATCCAACATTCATTCACGGGTTTTCCTTCCATATCCTTCATTTCAATCTTTTTGTCTACCACCAGACAACTCTTAAACTTACTGGCACATTCATCTTTTTCTATCATACGCCACCTGGTTTTGGGTGGGGATCGTTCCTTGTTTCTACTAGACGTAACACGGAATTTTACCTCCATTACTATGAGTCTATGTTGTGAGACTAAGTCTTCACCTGGGAGCACTTTACAGTTTTTGACACTTTTAAGGCTGTTCGGTTTTACCAGCAAGTAATCAATTTATTTGTGATTGCCAGGTCAAAGGCCGTAGCAGCTTGCAGCATTGTTTCGCCATCAGAGTTACGGTCTCCGTATCCCCAACCACCATGCACTCTCTCATACCCATCCTTCTGTCTTCCTACATGCCCGTTAAAATCACCACCCACGTTTGTGAGACACATCCATCATCACACGATCGAAGTCCTTCCAAAACTTCTCTTTTACACTATCCTCACACCCTGACTGAGGTGCATATACACTAACTACAGTAACCGCTAAACTTTCCACAATCAGTTTAACAGCTATCCCTCTATCACTCACTCTTTTAACATCCACCACACATTCTTTCAACTGACTATCCAAAATTATACCCACACCATTTCGCTTGCCATCGCTTCCATAGTAATAACTTATATCCTTCTCCTATCTCTTTAACCTTCGCGCCCTTCCATTTCGGCTCTTGCAGACACCTATGTTCAGTCTTCGCCTTTTTAAAACATCTGCTAGTTCCCTTACTCTTCCAGTCATCGTACCTACATTCCAGCTCGCACACCTCAATCGAACTTCTCTCGCACTCCGAGCTTGTGTCTTACGTCGCACCCGCCCGATCTGGTGCGACAACCCTTGTCCATTTCCCACAGGAGCCAAGTGCTGCCCCTGCGCGCATTATTTCATTTTCACTCATTGTTGCTTTGGGTTTTGGCAAAGTTTAACAGTCGGCCGCCAGCCTGATAACAACCCTCCTTGGGAATGCTATTGTTGGTGGTTTACTCGCCACAGTGCGGGTGACCCAAGGTGCTACAATGGCATGCACTAGGCCCCTAGTTCCCTCAGTCGCCTCCTACGACACCCACGAGATGAAATGGGGTGGTCATATTCTTCAAGTCCGTGACCACACGGCGGGCACTAGGCCCCTAGTTCCCTTAGTCGCCTCATACGACACCCACGGGCTGAAATGGGGTGGTCATATTCTTCAAGTCCTTGACCACATGGGGTCTGATTTTATCTTTATAAATAAAAAACATAATCAAATTATATTTACCATATCCCTCCTTATGTTTGATCTCATCGTATACATGGTCCAATTTATTGTCATCTTCATATTGTTGGTACAAGTTAGGATTGTTCGCATCTGCGTCTTTGTTCTTCAAAGAAGACATCGGGTCATAGCCTTGAAATTAAAATGGCATAAATTAGCCTCACATGTATTCATGATTGAGCTACAACTTATTACCTCGCCAAATTCAGACAGTTTTAATGTCATAAATAAGTTATGTCTTTTGTTCATCTGCTAGTTTAGTATACACAGTTGTTGTTTATTATTCATAATATCATTTCAATTTTACAAAGTCCGGGCCTTGCCTCCCTAAGTTGAAAAGATTTCATCATGGAAAATTTACAAGAACGTTTTTCTGTTTCTTTACTACAAATATTAATCTTCGACAGAAAACTCTATTACAAAAGACAACTCGCATCTCAGAGTTAGCAACAACCAGTAATTGTTTCCGTGAAATTTGTTACAACCAATATCTAACATTTTACTGTCTCACAGACAGAAAACTTATAAGATCCACATACAAGGTGTAACAGAATAAACGCAAGTCCTGAAAGTACTTTGTTCATAGTTGACTACTGAACCGATTTCAGTAACCAGTAGCAGTAAATGGGTATTTTTTTTCAAATATTATAGTATATTTTGCCATACCTACCGCCGATGGAGCCAAAGAAAATAAAATCTTATTTCAAGACAATAAGACTCAATTTTAAATGCATAAAGTAAAGCTAGGGTCAACAAGATTTTCTTAATAACAACAGTTAGCTTTAAAAAATAAGTTGTCATCATTGTATTATGCTTTTAACTCAATACTCTAACTGGGGTATATGAGTTAATGTTAATTATATTACATGTTCTATAAAAGGGGTACTTCTACTCACTATCAGAAGAACCAGAAGCCTTCATTCTCAGTTTTTCCATAGTAGTGTTGATCTGTTTGTTTCCCGGGCCCAAGTTGTTGAGTATGTGCGTACCGTTGTTGAGCAGGGTGGTGGAATCGTCGCTACGGGTCGAGCCTTGGAACGAATACACTGGGTTGTCGAAGTGCTGTTGTTCTGTGTAATACAAGCGTTATTGGTTACATCGATGGTTCATGAACAATACAAAAATGTCGATTTTTTTTTTTTTATAATTCACAAATAAAAAATACGTAATGCGTGAGGCATTTTCTACCAGTCAACTGTAATAATATTCAGTCATCTGAAACACTTTGTTGGCGTCCAGACAACATTTTATTGGTTGAGTAACAGTGGCGATCAAGAGGTAAATAATACCTACCATCACCATCATTATCATTCTCCTGCCCATATCCGAATTTATTTTTGATCGGCGCAACATGTCTTTTAACACCTAACCATCTTTTTCATAAACAGCCGATAAAGGTCCTATAACTAAAATGGAGTCATACAAATTCTCCTCCTACAAATAATGAAATGTGTATTATAGTGACTTCTAATACTTGAAAATGGGTAGGTATCTAAATACATTTTTCATGTAAAGAAGATATAGCTACAAGTATTAAGCTACAAAACATGTTGGAGCAGAACCCCCGTCAAGAATGAAGTTCCTTACGCTTTTTCTTCAACTCCGAATGTAACATCGTTTACTCTATCTTTAAAACACTGAAACTTTATTTTGACCGCACTATCGGATGCATCCCCCCCAGTGGGGTTCCCGCATTGTCGTTGCGGGGGGGCTCAGTAACCGTGGTCCCACCTCCCACGGTGAAGCGAAGAGGAACCCCAAGGTGGGGCCGCTCGTCAGGGCTTGTGCCTCCAAGCCGACGACGTAGCGGCCAAAAAGTAGGTTGCGGTGAGGTGCATCGCAACTGAGGCGGGCCGCGATGTCGAATGGGAGGCATCGCGGCTGAGGGTTACAGGCTGCGGCGGAGGAGGAGTGCCGGTACTTCTGAGTAGCGCTCTTCCCTTCCGTAGCCTGGACGGGGCCGCCACCGTTTGATGGCGGACGCGGTGGGGCCGCAGGGGAAGAGGAGTGTCGGTATAGCGTTGGCCGCTCTCCCTATCCCCTGCGGCCGAAAAGTGGTTGGCGGCGGGGCCACTGTACTGACCCGTCGCAGGAGGACGTCAGCAGCAGCTGGTGGGGCCCGCAAGGGCCGATGCCTGCTAGGGGTGCGGGTTGTTCGAAAGAGATACCGCGGCCCCTGGCATACGGGCAGCTGAAGGAACATGGGTGGGTTTTAGTCAGTAAAAGTCTGACACGCCCTCCTGCTCCAACCAGAGCGGGAGAAGTCATTTGATGATTTCCCACCCACAAAAAAAAAAAAAAAAAAAAACTATCGGATGCATCACCCTCGAAATCCTTGAAAACGACACCAATTATTGAAAAATTTCAACATTTTCGCATTCGATTTTCATTTTGACTTCACTATCGGTTTGAGCACCCTCGAAACCCATAAAAATGATCGCACTCTCTCTTTTATTATTTATCTAACGATTTCTACAATTTTACTCCTACTGCAAGCTGCATTAAAGAACTTGGTTCAAAAAATTTAATCACGCTTACCAGGTTGTGAGTTAGGGTCTGCAGTGTAATGGACGTGCGCAATCTCTCGCTTGAGGTTGCGCACACGCTTGCGATAGTACAACAACACCAGTATTGCTGTAGCGGCGCAGATGAAAGCTAGTATCACCATCACCACTGTCAAACTGGAGCTTGATGATTGTCCTGGAAATATTTATACGTTTTATAAAATTGTACTAAGGTTTACGGTGACCAGTTTCGATGGAGTTTAATAGTGGGGTGTAACCAAATAAAAGAACGTCAATAAAGCCGTACAAACACAACCAACCGAAGCCAACTTAAAAAAGTTGGCTTTGGTTTAGTTCAGTTATGTTAACAAACTCTGAAGTAACTCTGTAGTAGTTTGATGATGGCTCTATGCAGCAAAATCTTATATGATAAGCAAGCAACTCTTTTTAAGTCCCATGTAATAGGGGCGAGCCTATTGCCATCAACCGGCCACAAATCCAGAATCCGGGCTGCTACTGTGAAATTCCAAACAAAACAAAAACATTATGGTATTCGAAACCAGGACCTCATGTACAGCAAGAGCGCTTACGACCACAAGACTAACGATGCAGTAAAAATACAGGAAATAAATAAGTGCAGGATAGAAATACATATAGGAGGAAATACAGATGAGTAGGGAATTAAACTTACGCGTATCGATTTCAGTGACTCTAGCGTCCTTGGCGTGTACATCGCAGTTGTCTCCGATGAAGCCGCGATGGCAGATGCATCCGACGACCGGGTCGCATACCCAGTTACCTTCCGAAGAACAGTTGCAAGTTTTCATGCAGTGGTCGCCGAAGTAACCCTCAGGGCAGACTGTTGAAATAAAAATATACTTCAGTAGCTGATGCCCGCGACTTCATCTGCGATCCAGGAAGAAAAGTAGCCTATGTTCTTCTACCGCTCATGGTCTACCCATTGTCCAAATCCGTTCAGCTGTTTTAGCGTGAAAGCGTAACAAACGAACTACTTTCGTATTTATAATATTAGCTAGGAAGTTAGGGTAATATTGTCATGTAAATCTATTTTTGATTCGCAGCAGAATGTTAGCGAGAACTTACTTATATTTGATGAAATTGTTAGTAAAATTCTGCTCGCCATCTTGTATTTTAAATTCAACTTCATTTTCGGCATCAGTAGCATCGAGAATTATCAGGGAAGAAAAATATTCCGATTCTCATAGCCGCCATTTTGGATATGGATTGTCTACAGTGGTGGTCATATAATTAAGAACGCTTATTTAAAGGGAAGCTTTTTTCAAACTAACAAGTATAATAACTAATTACATGTATTTTTTTGTATTTCTCTCGGTATCGCAAAACTTTTCCATACTAGCAGTACATTAGTTGATACACATGATTGGCTAAAAAATTAAATAGATAATCTTTATACATTAGATCTGAACCTAGTATTACTACTTACTGGCTGGTCACATAAATAAGAACGCTGAAAAGTTTACTTTTTTATTCAAATTTAAATAGAGAATGATAAGCTGATAGAATGAAACATGGATCAATTCCAATACAAAAATATACTGGAAGAAACAATGTTACCTTATGCTGAAGACGTGCTTCCGGTTATTTGGACATTTCAGCACGACAATGAGCAAAAGCATACTGCACATACCGTTAAGGAATTTCACATCGCAATCTGTTTGTGTCTCAGAATGGCCAGCTAACAGCTCAGATCTAAGCCCAATAGAGCATCTTTGGGGCGAAATCAAGAAAAAGGTTTCAATCGAGTGTGGCAATTTAAGAGAGCTGTTTGACGTTTTCTTAGAAGAATGGAACTTTATCTCTCTTGCGAAATGTCAAAAATTGCCTCGCCGGTGAGAAGCAGTAATTAAAAGCCGTGGACATGCTACTAATGATTAATTTTAGTTTAAAATGTATTACATTTTTTCTTTACACACTTCACATATTTAATCTAAGTTTCATATAAAACAACTGTCGAGCAGTTTAATAAATCGTTCTTAATTATTTGTCCAGCTTCATTACTATTTGAATTTGTTACTGTAGAGAATAAATAAGTATTGCAAAAAAATAGTTAGCGATTTTATTCTATATGCCTAATCCCGTTTGCTCTATTCAAATGGCTATTTCATAACATAACTAGTTACTTTTAAGAAGGAACACATAACTACACATGACATGATTTAGATAAAAAAAATCTGGAACTTCAAATCGTTCTTAATTATATGACCACAATAGTATATTTCCACTTTGGTTTGTATAACAAAGCTTTCACTCATTCGTCGTAACGAGTGTCAAGAGATGACTGATCGGATAGTTGTCTGGCTAGACTGTACCTATACTCAGCGATGGGCATAACCAAAACTAAGAAGGTTCAACCCCATTTTATGTCCAGGCCAATAACTGTCTATTCCACGGTTGCATGGAAAAGATTGCGGAAAGCGATAAGGCGGCTCATTGTACATTTTATAATGTAATTTGTTTTTTTGTAATTAATTTTTGTGGTGTACATTAAAGAATACAGGGTGTACGGGAAACGCGTCCGAAAACGACGACAGGTGATTGGGCTAGTGATTCTCGATACAGTAGCACCAAAAAAAAGATTTTTTTTAATTTTTACCATTTTTTTTTAGCATTTTTGTACATGCTGTGAGAATAGTTAAATGAACCATTATTTAAGATTAAACACATTTAAAAACATTTTTGTTTTTTACAACTTTAGCAAGCAATGTATCAAATTCAGGATATCAGGATTAGGCTCACGCATAACCGCGCTCGCCGATAGTCACGCGGCCGGCGACCCCAAGTCCAGGCGGCGACTTTAGGTTTAGGCATCCTTTGTAAAGCGCCGCCAAAATAAAATAAGTAGAAACATTACAGAAGCGTCAAACGTTTTAAATTGACGCAAAATAACCAATTTAAGGCGAAGGGTTGTTGGTGCATTTAGGTTATTATATATAATCTACGTTCTGGCTTCGAAAGTGTTCCTCTTACACCTGTATATGGTCCAGGCGGGGTGTACGTACACTGGGTGCAGTAGTGGCCGGTGTAGCCGGGCGGGCAGCGGCAGTAGCCGTCGTTGGGGCGGCAGGCGGCGTGCGGCGCGCAGCGGCAGGGCTGGCTGCAGGCGGCGCCCCACCAGCCCGCGCTGCACGCCGTCTCGCAGCGCGCCCCGCGCCAGCCCGGCTGGCACTGGCACACGCCTGCGGGCATACCACTGGATTACATACTTTGCTACATAATATACGCTTTTTAAGGAAACAGCGCCACGCATACGTAAAACGGTCAATTTTAAACGATTAGCTTCATGGAGCGATGGCTCCAGCTACCGTTGGCGATCGATCTTGAAGCCGTAACAGAACGGATAAAATAAAAGGATTTTAATCCAATTATATGTATCTGAAGGTAATAATAATAAATATAAATAATAATAACAAAAATCTTTATTTATACAAAAACCTTCAACAATGCTTAAAAACTAGGTCACATGAACTACAGTGAATAAAGGTTACATACAAATAGAGTAAACCCTGACTCCCGAACTAGTAGATCCTGTGACTTAGGAGTCAGTGTTTTGCTGTCACTATGATACCAAAAACCTTTACTAAAAAGTGTGTTATATCGGTATACAAAATCATGGCAAAAACACAGGTTTGAAAGAACAAAGAATTTATTTAAAAAAGTTGAATTAAACTAAGAGTAAAGGAATTTATTAAACGGAGTTGTAATGTGAGTGTGTACATGTGTAATTGTTTGTGTGGGCTTGGAGGTGTGTATGTGAGAGTGAGCGTGTGTATGAGGGGGTGTAAGACTGCACAAGGGTGTGTGTATGAATGAGTTTGTATATATTCACATATTTGTTCTAGTGTTAGTATTTATGTATCTTGCTGAAATTCCTGAGATTGCAATGAATAGAAATGGGTAGAAGAAGTTTGTACGGCTACTGCCGGAGGTGGAGTAGTCCTTCTGTTCAACCGTAGTAAGGTAGAACTGACCATGTATGTATGGCATAACCCGAATATGATCTTAACACGACGATAAGTAGGTATGCGCAAGCGCAAAGAGAAATTTTAGTTGTTTTAGAAACTAAAACCAAGGTAAAAACTACAATTTTGTGTGATTATCAAAGTTCTGAAACTTTTCCAATCAAAGTCTAAAACTCGAAACGGAATTACTATGTTTTATTTTTTTCAGTTCTCGTAAGATTATAAAAAAAACCGACAACTCACCGGTAACATGATGACAATCAGCGCCATGCAAACACTTGCACTTCTCCTTACATCCAACGCCGAAGGTTCCAAGCGGGCACGGGTACTCGCACGTGACGCCCGTAAAGCCGCTCGGACAACTATACATACCCGTTACGGGATCACACGTCGTGTTACCTAGCAAACGATAACATTGTTACGTATAAGCATTTACCAATTAGTTTACAAACTTTTGCTGCGAACATACACACTGGAAGTTTACTGCTTGTGTAATCTGACTTGACCATTTCAAAAGTCTGTAAACACTCAATACGATCGGATCGAATTTAAGTAAGTAACTCGGCTCAGCACGGGGAAAAGTGAGAACGAGTAGGCCGACGGCCTGGTTAAGTTCGACAGAATATGCCGAATGCAGACAGCACAGGACGTAGTGGAGGCTATATCCAGCATAGGAACGTCTTTCAGCTCAACGATGAAAGGAAAAACCACATCGGATCATAAAAGAAGACAGTGCTATACTAACTAAAGTATTACGTTGGAGTTATGTACAGAGGCCTTAGTGTGAGTTTCATTTTACAATCTCGATCCAATGCATCGAGCGCGTTTGGCGCTCCGATTGGCCCTAGATTGGTGACGGACCAATCGGAGCGCCGAACGCGCTCGATGTGTTTGATTGAGATAGTTAAATTAAACTCAGACTAAGGCCTCTGTACATAACTCCAACGTAATACTTTAGTTAGTATAGCACTATCTTCTTTTATGATCCGATGTGCTTGATGAGCAAACGCGCTCGATGCGTTCGATCGAGATGGTTAAATAAAAGTCACACTAAGGCCTCAGAAACCGAAACGCATACGTTTTCTGATTTATTTGTATTTAATTTTTTGTGACCATTTCAGATAAACAGGTCCTCAAATACTTTTAGCAACAATGGAATATGAAGTTTATCACGTATGGCATTGTGTTTGTATTCTAAATTCAAGTTTAGTTACCAGCTGGCGACTCGGCACAGAGCTGCGTGCAGCCAGCGCCGTAGGTCCCGGGCGCGCAGGGCGTGGTGCAGTCGTCGCCCGTCCAGCCGGCTGAACACACGCAGCGCCCGCTCGACGCGTCACACGACGAGTTGTTGCCGCACGGACACTTCTCTGAGCAATTCTCGCCGTAACGACCCTCCGCGCACTGCGTCTCGCAGCGCACACCTGACGGAACACAATAAATGTTAATTCCTATAACACTACTCCCTATACTCTATTCAACGCATACATATATTTTTATAGAAACATCATGCACATGCACACGCTCACTCCGCTGAATTTATACACATCTGTAAGCCGATTCTCATAATTAAAAACTTTCAAAATCTAATTACAATCTCATATCAGCGACAGTGAAAAACTTGTCGAAAATGTCGGTAAATATTAGTTATTTTCGACAGATTGAGAATGAGATTAGAATGTGAACGTTCTAAAAGTATAGAAAATAACCCTCTGATAAAAGACAATAAATGATATCCTGTTCATGTTAATCTATTTAACAATACTCCCTATACTCTATTTATAGCATTCCGATATCGCCATTGGAAAACATCCTCACGCTCACTCGCGCAACTACACGCGATTTTAACATCGAGCGCTTCTTTACCAACAGTAATAAGTGCGTAGTTAGGCATATAATGCCATATTTATAAAGGCACACAGCCTTCATTCAATACATGGGTCACCCTCGCTAGCGACTTTTGTCCAGCGTTTTAAGGCAGTTCGGCAGTTTTAAGGCTAGTTCCGGCAGATTTGGACGAGTTATGTACAATGTCGAAAGTGGAACGTGCCGAATTTTGTTTTCGGTTACCTATAGGTAAATTCAAGGATAAGCAAGTTGCCTATAAACTAACACTGTCCTTAAAATAAAATCTGAAGTCATTCTTAATCAGTCAGTCATGGCTATAACACTGCAAATTGACTTATGTAGTGTGTCACTTTGAACCGATGCACCTAATGATATTTTACGAAGGCTTAACAGTACCGAGTCATGGACGGATCACATTACGCATGATACAGCGCCTTTTTGTGTACTTTCTACTTATGTAAAACACGACATTAAAAAAATACAAGTAAATAGTATTTATTTCATTTAATTTGAATAATTGCTGGCGAATTATATTCGTTATTGAACCCGACAATGACAATGTCCGGTAATTGTCTGTTTGGTTTAGTAAAGTATTAAATAACATGTACTGGTATTGGTATACGTGTGTGTGTAAAGATGATTCCTTGATGATGATGATAAATTAAAAGCAAGGGTTGGTCTACGTCAAAGGTAGGACCCCTCGTCCCGTAGGAATAAGTACAGACGTGTAGCCTACGTAAATTCGATAAAAGGAACAATTGTGATTGGAAAGCACTTGATAATACTACGCGCTCCAGATCACCTATACTGAAACGGTTGATGTGATAGTTCAACAAAACATAATCTATCTATTCAACACAATCTTGATTTATTTATTACAGACTAGCTTTGTCCGAGGCTTCACCCGCGTGGATATTAGAAAATATCACACGGGAACGTGCTACCTGGACAAAAAGTAGCACATGTTACTCCAGTGAAAGTCCCGTCAAAATCAGTCCAGCCTTTTCGGAGATTGGTTGGAACAAACAGACAAACCAAAATTTTAAGAAATTCTTTTTTGTTATAAGTACCATTATACTTTCATAAGTGTTTTACTAAATGTAAAAAGATGTTATTTTGACATTACAAAGAGACCCTCTAATTTGTATAAGTCATCGTATGATTGGGGAGTTTGTTGCGCCACTTCTCCCCACCTAAAGCACTACAACGTTTTGGGCGACTGTCTTATGTATTTTGACGTTCGAAAAGTGCTGATTCTCAGCCTAATTTGAATAAATAACGGTTTCACTTCGATAGATTATAATCTACCGAAAAATAATGCGTTAAATTATAAGCAGTATGTTACAGTTCACAATCTTTCGACAGTTCACAAACTCGCGAGATAGATTATAATCTAACTGCATTTACAATTTTACGGTGACATATATATGTATAAGACAATAAAAAATTCAACGTATATTTACTAATGTTTATTGTGTATTTCGGTTCTGTTTAATACTGCTGAAGATAGCTTATTCACGTAAGTTTGTCCTTCATTGATAGATACTTCCCATATCGCTGCACTATCATGTTGATGTTCCGTTTCACTGGCCAGTGCTACTATAGCTCTGACACTGGACACGTTTAAACTACTGAGGGCATGCGTTACCAGCGATATGACACGATTAGGATCGCCGTGTTCTTTTTTTGAATTCCAGGAGGCGCAGTTTCTGACTGGTATTTGATTTGAGTGATTGTATTCTTCGGACATAACTACGTTCAACATTGCATAACTGTCGAAGTCCCTATTGAATTCTTGTTCATCAGTATCGAATTCGGGCGCCGTGAAGCCTTTTAAGTCTGTCTTTCTCAAGTGAATCATTTGAAGCACCTCGCCCTTTCTGGTAATGTTCCTGTTCATAATGATTCTGTCTTCATCGCCCAAGAGTTCTGTATTGTTGTCACACAAAGTGTCGTATATAACGCTGGCCCCAAACAAATCTGTCATTAATTTAAAAATAAAAACTTTAAAGTAAATTGTTATTTTGATTATACGTACCCGTCCTAGCAAGACCTGTATCAAAAACATAATCTTATAAATAAGTATAATCTTAACCTACAGAAATCTATGAACAGTTTGAAATATTGTTTGTTTTTTTTTTTGCGAACATACCTCTGTGGATGGCGTGGCACGTCACTTGAATTACGAAAATTTTACTGCGTACTTAACAAAAACTGGCAGTCAATATCAAACTCTTACTATTACGTACGATTGATATACATTGGAAGAACTTAATTGTTGAAATTTGGTTATAGCTATTTCGTACGACTGGCTGAGAATGACAAAGCACAGTAAATAGACGCTTGTGTTTGATAGTCAATCTCCCAACAATCCAGGGGTGCGGGTTGTTCGAAAGAGATACCGTCGCCCCTGGTACACAGGCAACTGAGGCAACACGGGTGGGGTTTAGTCAGTAAAAGTCTGATACGCCCTCCTACTCCACTCAGAGCGGGAGAAGTTATTTAATGATTTCCCACCCACAAAAAAAAAAAACAAGTCTCTCAACAATCAAGTTTCTTGCACCGTTGTCGACCGTATCTTCACTTACCAACAAGCAAGATAGTGGTCAACAAGCGTAAACCTATTAGAGGGGCAATGGGGAAGGTCAGACAAAGCTAATTGTAGATGGCCTGATCATAGCTAGGTCCCTACGGCCTACAATAAATTTGACATTTCGTTCATTCATTCCATTTCGTGTTCATTCATGAGTTAGGTTTTTATTTCGTTATTTTCTGTGATTTCAATTCAATATTTGAGTAACAGAATTTAAACCCTTAAATATTTAATCGTAATCACTTTCAAATGTTTCCGACATAACAACTTGGGTTATAAAAAAAAATCTCTAGGAATAGTTTTAAGCCACAGTCTTCTAATTTGAAGGTTTTTCGGGAAATCGTGGAGTCTAAAATATTTAGGAACACAACAACGCGTCATTATCGAAGAAATAAAACCACCTCACGCCTTGGATAATTGTATTGGGAGCTAGCTACGACAGCGCCATTTTGACAGTTGCCTTCCTCATTCCCGTATCTAAAAACGTTTGCATTCTAATCTCAATCTGTCAAAAACACATGCTACAAGGATCTTTTGACACTCGAATGACATTGGCAAGGGGGGCACTTTTGGTAAACACACAAGGTAAACATCCATGCAATTGGGTTAAACACCGACAGTTCTTTATAAGTGGCAGCACAGTTCAACGTCTACAAATCTCCATTGTTTTGTTTAAGGTTGCTTTTGTGTCGAGCACAAATTAAACGACTAGATAATTGTTTACAAGACTTGGAGAGTAGCATTATTAAATGACGAGCTAAGGAAAAGAGAAGCATATACGACTGATCAAAAAGCAGCTTTAGTGGAAAATACATTAAATTATAAACGGTTTATAGTTAATTATAAGTTATCTTGTGTTTGTTAACTTGAAATTTATTTTTTGGGGAAGACTGGAGGCGTACGACCAAAATAACCTGATCGGAGTAGAGAACCAACTAGAGGGTGACCGCCCTGACTGAAGAACTTCAGAGATGTTAATTCTAGCTCTGATCGAATATGATAATATAAACACAAACATACCTTTACTAAAATTTACATATCACACCACAAGTGCCTGTAGCTAATAAAAACGTACCATATTACCTTGGGGACATCACCTGTTTACGAATTTCTGCCATAAAAGTCTTTAGGTTTTAAAATAATAGTACATATTCTCGACCAACTATGGGGTTACCAATTTTTTTTCCTACAATTTTCGTCTATTAACATCTTTGACAAATACATTCCCATTTTTTGTAGTCAACGGATACATAACAGTGAATATTAATTAATTATGCGTAAAAGAAGTCGCTTGATTACAAAAAATATATTGATAATGGCAGATAGCTGTCAAATTCTTGGACGTTGTGCAGCAGCGACATCATAAGTGAGCAACTGGCAGGTTTTATCCCTATTGTTTTGTCATATGTATTGAAAATGCAAGATAGCGGATTTTAGCTACGCGTCAAAAGAACTTTGTAGAGCCACACCTCTTATTCCCACACATTTTGGCATTGATTGCCGCTGAGATGAGATTGCGAGTACAGTCCGTCTCACGAGTCTCGCGGCAATAAGTGCAACTAATTATTATTACATAGCTAGCAACATTCTCTCAACAATCCTCCTACCTCAGACACCTTCTCTAATTAAGACTGTGCATTTTATTACCCAGTGCCTGTAATATGATGATGAGATAAATAAAGATTTATGATTCCGCCGTATGCCTGTGGCGCGAACGTTTCTGATAACTGGAATTGAACAGAACAGGAATAATAAGTTAATAAGCAAGTGATGTGTGACCTCTCCAGGCGCTCTCGCAGATGCACTGGCCGGTGACGTGGTGGCAGCCGCGCGCGTAGTCGGAGCAGGCGCAGCGGTGCGCGCAGGCCAGCCCGAACGTGCCCGCGCCGCAGCGCCGCCCGCAGCGCGCGCCCGCGTAGCCCGCGCCGCACACGCACTCGCCTGCGACAAGTAACTGGCTTATACACCCGCTTACACCATAAATTGTAACAAAAAATCTAAATAATTCGAGTAATTACAATTAAAACTAGTTACATCATCAGGTAATACCTTAGAGAACATTACACTGGAGAAGGCATATGCGCAATATTCTGAACAAAAAAGTCTGTCACTTTCGGCGGGGAACGTGGTAGCTACACTCGCCCGCAAAAAGAAACATATATTTTCAGTGAATCCCTAGCTTTAAATTAGTAAATTGCCTACCTTTTGGATAAGTGTAGTAATACTTATTTTCACAACTTTCGCTATGACTGAAGCGGTTTGACCGACCTCAACATAATATAATTGAAGATAATTGTGAGATTATTGTATAAAAATGCTATGATAACCTAATTTTCTTAATAAATTGAAATGCTAAAAAATGTTGTTAATTCTTGGAAATCTTGCCAAGCAGAGTGATTATTTCACCACTCAATAATGTCGCTAAGAAAGATCAAATTCTGAAGAATGACTTACGTCATTATACGTACCGTTAACAGGATTGCAAGGAGCATTATTTTCACAATTACATGGTTGCCGACAGTTTAATCCGAACGTTTTACCGTTGCATGGGCGATCGCACTTGAGGCCTTCATACCTGCAACACAAAACGAATAATTATAAAAACAAAAAAATGTACAACATTGTAAGTTGGAACAAAGTAAGTATAATAATAATATTGATGTAGCAGACGTGCTTTTTTGTTCGGAAAGGCGTCTCCACTGCATTCACTCACTCATGCAAAGTACCCATATCTATACAAAGGGTGGCAGAGACATCGAGGCAAACCTGCTACCATGGATTCAGTACTATGATAAATGATTTTATTTCTGTAATTAGGTTTGTACAAACACTTTTACACGTCTTTCATATTTTAAAAACTAGATGAGGTCGGCGTTTCCTATCTGACTATAACTCTGAGGAGAAAGGCTGAAACAAACTCAGAGGCTTTTAAATTCCAGATATAATCTTGGTTAGATCAAAAATGGTCTTTTGAGGAAAGAACCACACAGATTGAGTGGATCTGTCCAGTCAGTGCACGCATAAAATGATCCTGACCTTTTCGTCGCTTATTTGAAAAAAAAAAACAAAAATGCTTTTCCATATATCGTGACTTCGTAGGGAAGCATTGCACTGTTCTATGCAACAGTTAAACAGCAGTTTTTTTTTTATAACCGCGGATAAAATAAGAACACTAGGAGGTCTAGAATCATGTACTTAATTAATGGGTACAGTTTGCGCGTCGTAGCCCTTCCCACTATGAATCAGTATACGCAATACCCCGTCATCGGTAATCTAGTACGACGTTATTTAGTAAAGGAAATTATAAAAGTATTGCTACAGTTATGGCCAAAGTAAAGGCCTTATAAGCAAGACCTAAATAAAAAAAGCTTTTATTTGTATCAATGCGCACAAAGTGCGTTCTACAGTTATCGTAAATTTCAATTTAGTGACACATAAATACTAAAATTATCAATCGAAACAAATACACGTGTCATATGAATCAATGTTTATAAAAAGATTAACTATATACAGTTACGGGTTACTGCGCTATCATCTGTCACAATAAAATTAAACATTACAATATTATCAATTACCAGGATGAGATAAAAATGTAACTCTCAAGTGATTTTAGACCGGAAACGGGTATCTCTTACCGTATAAATTTTCCAATACTTACTAAGATTCGTTCAATATTATTACGTACTAGCTTTTGCCAGCGGCTTCGCCCGCGTGGAGGTCAGTGTATTATACATATAAACCTTCCTCTTGAATCACTCTATCTATTAAAAAAACCCGCATCAAAATCCGTTGCGTAGTTTTAAAGATTTAAGCATACATAGGGATATAGGGACAGAGAAAGCGACTTTGTTTTATACTATGTAGTGATATAGCGACATAGACCAACATACAGCGTCCATAGGCTTAAGGTGTTGTTGTTCGTGATCGTTGATTTTCTTTTCAATTTAGAGGTAAGTTTCAAGTTGTATGTGTATTATATATGATTCGCGACCATACCAAATATGTTTTTTGAGAATTATAATAATTTGAATCAGCAATACCTTAAGTCAGAATTGGCCACTAATATCATGATTTCAAGAAATTGTCAAACCCTCTAAGTTTATTTACTAATAATAATAATTAATACAATTTCTTTATTAGGACAACAAAGAAACATGAACGACTGAATGAATGGCTTTTTCATGAAATAGTCATTCAAAGGGATTAAATGAACTTACGAGGGTTGTATTGATAATTTTACATAATAGGGTATTTTACTGCATACGAGAAAAAAAAAATATTGTTGAGATAGCTTAAACATAATGCAGGCGGAAAATGTTAGTTTTAGTTTATGAAAAAAACAAAATAAATTTTAAAATTCAATTCAAACATTCGGTTTTTTTTCATCTGTTTTTGAACACCATGAAATAGTAGTCGCCATATTATTACGTCATACCACTGTTTAAACTAATCAACTCAACAACTTTGTAATTTTATTATTTTGGTAACTAAAATATTTTTTATTGAAATAATATTTTAAATTCAGTAACAGCAACCCAACGAGATAAGTAGAAAAATAACACATTTTTATATTATATACAATTATCATACAAAATATCAGCGCATTTGTTTACACAGCAAACTGACGTCTAACACCCACAGAGCAATATGGCGTCCACTGCGTCCAGCGTGTACGTCAAATTACGCACGAAAAATGAAAATTTAAAATTTAAATGGATTTTTATGGCACTAATCGATTCAATGAAAATGTTGTGTATTTTTAATGGTATATTAACATTTTAGAATCTAATTACGACACTTTTTTTTTTTTTTTTCTGGGTGGGAAATCATCAAATAACTTCTCCCGCTCTGGGTGGAGCGGGAGGGCGTGTCAGACTTTTACTGACTAAAACCCACCCGTGTTCCCTCAGTTGCCTGTGTGCCAGGGGCGGCGGTATCTCTTTCGAACAACCCGCACCCCCGGCAGGCATCGGCCCTTGCGGGCCCCATCTGTTGCTGCTGACATCTCTTTGAGGCGCGCGTGGAACACAACGCGCCGTCGACCCGGGCTTGGTCCTTACCGGACAGCGAGCTACCCATTACTCGCCGTCCGCAAACCCGCGCCTACGGTGGCCGGGAATCAGCCTGGGATTCCCGACGCCCAGGGCGTCTCCTGCGAAGGCCACGGCTGTGAGGGCGCATGTATTGCATCTCCCTCACGTGCGCCGCCTCCCTCTTTGCGAGCATAACTGCTTCGCTGAAGGAGGCGACTGCCAGCCATGCCCTCTCGCTCCGTACCATGGCCTGGACCAGGGCCGGACGCGAGAGATCGCCTCAGCCGATCACCTCCACGAGGACACGGCGGTGCTCCGCCCAAGCCGGGCAGACCTCCACCATATGCTCCACCGTGTCCTCTGGGCGATCTTCGCAATGGAAACACCCGGGCGTTTCCTCCCGCCCTATCCGAAACAGGAACCTCCCGAAACAGCCATGTCCGGTGAGGACCTGTGTCAGGCGGAAGGTGAGGACGCCATGCCACCTCTCAAGCCACTCCTCAAAGAGGGGACTTACCGCCGCAATCGCGGCGTGCCCAATTACGACACTGTAAAGTACTTGTTCCAAGTTGGTAATTAAAAGAACCTAACTGTAAAAATATTGAATGTGCTGTGTAGATGTGTTGTGTAAGTGTGGTGTGTACGTGTGTATTTTGGAGTAGGATGTTGGAAATACTTGCCCAGGTTTGCAGTCGCAGAGCCCAGTCTCAGGCGAACAGGTAGCGTTGTTGTGACAGTCGCAGGTGTCGGAGCAGTTGTCGCCGTAGTACGGGTATGGACACGTCTCTTCGCAGCGAATACCGCGGTAGCCCGGCGCGCATAGACACGATCCTGAGTAGATAAATACATTATTTACACAGTTACCTAAAATAATTAAGATCTAAAAACACGACAGTCCCGTTGTCTACAGAATGTGTTCTTGACACCCGTCAGTCAACCACGCAAACAAAAACCCCACAGTTTCATATAAACGTATACGTTCGTATGAAACCGATCGAGTCTTACGAATTTGATATTTATTAGTTAATATCTGGTATTACCGGGTCTTGTTCGTTTTTTTTTTTTGTTTTCTAAAAATAAAATCTGGCTAGATCGATTTTTCGCCCCTGAAACCCCCTGCATACTAAATTTCATGAAAATCGTTAGAGCCGTTTCCGAGACTCAGATTAATATATATATGTTACGGGCAACGTGATTAACTGGGCATTATTAATAAAGACCGGCTATTATTAATAATGCCCAAGAGCGTCGGGCAAAGTGATTAATTTATCACTTTGACCGGCCATTATTAATAATGCCCGACGGCCCGTGGTCCATGTAATAAGTTAGTGTTTGAGATAACTTGAATTTATCACTTGGACCGGGCAGTATGAATAATTCCCTACTTGTAGCCGGGCAATGTGATAAATTGAGCCGCGGCCGTGCCTTGCAACATGCGAAGGGGCGCGTACGTGCGGGGGGAGGGCCGCGCGCGTACGCAGCGACGTATTAGTTCGCAGTAATACTTCGGAACGAGAACACGTGAGTTCATTGAGTACGTTTATCTCGAAAAAAGGGCGGCATCCATGGATTTGATGAATATGAAAAGAAGTTTTAACGAACAAATTCATAAATTAAAATTAACGAAGGGGAAAAACACTCAGTTATTTTCTCGCGATGAGTATTATTCATTTTTAACCAAAGTGCAAGTGACAAAAGACAAGATCGCAGGCAAAACTCCGGAGGAATATCAGAGATTGTCAAGGTATGACATAGTGAAGATCAGAACAGTTCAAAAATTAATCGTACCAGTGAAAAATGACAGAGAACCAATTCAATATTACTGTTTTTTGGAAGAAACGTTTGATATTATTCACGAAACTCATATTTCTATCGGGCATGGAGGAAGAAATAGGATGATGAAAGAGCTCAAACCGAAGTACAAAAATATTACTAAAGAGTTTGTGGCGTTGTATTTGGCTTTGTGTGAACCATGTCAAACAAAAATAAGTGTTCCAAAAAAAGGGCTAGTGGTTAAGCCTATAAAAAGTAGTGAATTTAACTCACGATGCCAAGTCGACTTAATCGACATGCAAACACAAGCAGACAATGATTTTAAGTTCATCATGGTATATCAAGACCACCTCACCAAGTTTGTGATTCTCAGACCATTAAAAACAAAACGAGCCGAAGAAGTCGCATATCATTTGCTGGATATCTTCACAATATTTGGAGCTCCATGCATTTTGCACAGTGATAATGGCAGGGAATTCGTAAATAAAGTTATTGTTGAACTATGCCAAATGTGGGAAGAACCCAAAATTGTACACGGCAAACCCCGTCATAGCCAATCTCAAGGTTCAGTAGAAAGAGCAAATCAGGATATAGAAAAGATGGTATTTATATGGTTGGAGACAAATGAAACCACAAAATGGTCGGAAGGGTTAAGATTCGTACAGTTCATGAAAAATAGAGCTTACCACTCCGGCATCGATCGCAGTCCTTACGAAGCTATGTTTGGCTGCAAACCCAAAGTAGGTTTAAAATCAGTCTTGCCATCATTTGACGGGTTAATGAAGATAGTAAGTGAAGATGACCTTGAGGCGATGTTAAAAGATGGTGATTCCGGTGAAGGTCAAAACGTAATTGTGGACAGAGCGGATGATGCAGTAAATGAAGACAGCGATAACACAGATGAAAACTCAGCCGCTGTTACTGGTTCTATTTCTGTTACGATTGAACCTGAACCCCGTTCCAAACTGGAGCAACATTCTGCCGATATTCAATCAGAAAATCAGCAACCTACTGTGGATATAATAAATGGAAAACCTCGACCAGGCGATCAACAGCCTTCTGCCGATATGAGCAATGAAAAGGTAAATTCTGATAATGAAAAGGCTGCATCTTTACTCAACGCAAAATCAAACGAAATTCAGGAGGCTCGTAACGCAGCTAAAGTATCACTTGATAAGCAAGCCGAAAAAATGTTGGCGCGTTCAAATGCAATATTTCCTATTGCAAAAATAAGCCAAAGCGTTCGAGTAAGGATACCAGATGTAGATCGAGCCAAGACGGATAGTCGTAATATAATTGCTATTATTATATCTGTCGAAAAAGAAACACTTTACAAACTAGGAACTAAACACGGTATTTTAAACCAACTGTACTCCAGAAATGAGTTTACTGTGTGTAAAGAAAAGTTCATTTCGATCGACGATGTTCCAAGAGTTGATATTACTCTTCGAGAGTGTGCTCGAAGAGACTCTCATTTTGATGGACAAGGCTTCCAGCATTGTAATTGTAGTGATGACTGCAATTCAAAACGTTGTAAATGCAAGAAATCAAACATTCTTTGCAATTTAAAATGTCACAAAAGCTCATCTTGCAAGAATAAATAATTCTAAACTTAATAACTTTCTTGCACAGTCCTTAATTATTAGATATTTCAGTTGATTTTTCTCAGTTTACTAATTTTTAAACTATTTTTCAAAAGTAATATTTTTATCAAAATAAAAGTAGGTAACTACTGATGTTATTACATTTTTAACTGTTTATTTTTTAACTACTATGTTTAATAGTTTTTTTTTGTTAACTTTTCATGAAAATTATGTAAGTTTAATTTCATTTAATAAACAAAAACACTACAGTTCACCTTGTTTATTACTTCGCCCATGATAGGGTGGGCATTATTCATAAAGGCCGGGAAAAGTGATTAATCATGCTGTTTTAATCACATTGCCCAATTGAGTCGGCCATTATGAATACAGACCGGCCATTATTAATAGTGGCCGGACTTATCAAATTGCCCGTAACATATACACGAATTGCTCGTTTATAGGTATCAGTTAGAGAATTGTCGCACTGACAGCTTTCAGGAACGCATTCTCTCGACGACCGGACTGTCTAATAGACACGCCGGGACTGTATATAACAATTTGACATTGACAGCGACTTTATTTCGAAGTTATAAGAGCGATTTTCGTAGTTGAAAAATTATTTTGATGAGAAAAACAGCTGAGAGCAGCTTTGATATTTAATGCAAATGCTTGCTCATTTCTTAAATATAAGAAGTAAGGTCATCATCTGTCTAGCTTTTTTCCAACTACGTTGGGCTCGGCTTCCAATCTAACCGGATGCAGTTGAATACCAGTCTTTAACACGGAGAGATTACCTACCTATCCTCCACAACCCAGTACCTGGGTAAAACGATACCCCTTGGAAGGACTGGTTGTCAGAGCTTCGGGGTTCTGACGACCCACGAATGTCTTTCACAAGCCCTTCAAAAATATTACAAGTAAGGAAAACATTGAGCAATCCTAGTGGAAGTATAATTACCATTAACAGGTGAGCACAGCCCACTATTCTCACAGCGGCAGGTAGAACGGCAGCCTTTCCCGTACGTCAACAGTGGGCACTGGCGCTCACAGGACTCGCCGGCCCAACCCGCGGAGCACTCGCATGCACCCGTCCACGGATCACACCTGAGGAACAGACGGTATTGTGCAGTGTTTCCAAGCAAATTCTTCTTATTAACGTGTCCATAGCAATCTAAATAAAGTCAGCACAGAATTCGACTACGAGCTTGGCACTTTCAGTAGCGTCCGTCAACTTCTGTAGCGTGCAGGCAGCAGGACACGCGGGACAAGATATTAAGTGCCCCATTGTTTGTGGGACAGCACCATATTTACACTTCAGTCATCTGTGAATCTCCATAAACAAATTGAAAATCTGTCTTCCATGTTTTGTGTGGGGCGTTGATAGCCGCGTAACAGTATTTTACTTTTGCAGCTATATTCGTTTATTTTCTTAAGTTATACCTAAATTGTTCTAAATAAACTTTTACCTATTTATTTATTACTATCAATAATATGCGTTAATTCAAATCACAACTGTCATTCTTTGTCAAGCGTATGAAATGCCTATAGCACGGCAGATAAAAGTGTGTTGGTAAGTCAATATGTTTAATTATTAATTTCCCTGGCTGCATCATCGAATTTAATAAAAAATGGTTAGCTTTGTAAGCCAACTTTTTTATAACACAGGTATAAGAGGAGACAGGCGACGCTCTCGTTATCTGTACTCAATATTGTGAAATATAATTAGATTGGTAAAGTCTTAGACAGACAAATAATATAAATGATTCTTTACTAACATATCATGTGACACTATTCTAGATAAACCTATTCGAAAACATACAAGAAGTGATGCATAAATCCCGTTGTATGCTGTAATTTACATTTTTATCACAAATGTGACCAATGACAATGAACAACCTGACCATGGACAATCATTTTTAACGAGGCATATCTTGTCCAGTGAAAACGTACAAAATTAGCAATAATCAGCTACAAACTAACATGAGTGTAACGCTGGCACTTCAACTGGAGTGCAAGTCTAAATATTCAAGTTTTTCAACCAAAACAACTTATATCAAATATCTATCTTTGAAGATTACTTTTCTAAGCGAAATATTTATACAAACACTTCCAAGTGATATGGCATCCTAATATTGACATATTGGTGTAATTACGTTATTGTTGAAAGGACTCAGAAAGTAGAAGTGTGCGAAAACGGAAAAGGTAGGTCTCTCACCTACAATACGAAAATACAATACAGTCTATTGAAAATATGCATATAATATTACGAAAGGAACTGTCCGTCTATCTGTTACATATTGACGCTTTAACGGCTGCACAGATTTTTATTTAAAAAATCACACCATGGCCTGAGTTAGGATATAATACTCCCGGCAACACGTTTCCGTGGGATAATTTCCGACCTCCACGTGTGCGACGCCGCGGGCAAAATAGTATAAAATAATTATTTGCCTCTCCTAAAAAGTATAAAATACAGGAACTCCTTGTACAAGATCAAGGGCTAGAATAATGTTTATGACTTGAAGTGAAAATAAAAAATTATATAAGTTATTAATTACATGTCAGTAGTGTTAGGGTCACACTCGCAGTCACGGTCGCAGTTAGCACTCCACTTGTTAGGCGGACAGGCTCGATTCTGGCACTGGTCGCCGGTCCACCCCGGCTTGCACGTACACGATCCGTCCTTAGGCGAACATTCACCGTTGTGCTCGCAGCTGCATGTGCGTGAGCAATCCACGCCAAAAGTACCAACGGGGCAGATTTCAAGGCACTGAAACAAAATGCGGTGTAGGTCATGGTGATTTAATGGCTAACGCAAAAATTAACACACATCACGGTAGTATCGGTTTTTCTATCAGGATTTGTGTATCAGGCTGTGCGGTTGACTGGCTTGCTAGCTCGCTACCACATGTGACTTAAACATAACTGACGAAATTAGGGTGTACTGTACTTACACCTCTGCCTAAACCTGCGGGGCAAACAGGTGTGATGTTATATTATCAGCTTATCGCTGGGCCATAGGTAGGTATCAAAACACCGGTCTTTCTCACCCACGGATAGAGAGAGGTCAAGGTCATTTTCATTCTGTGATACACCAATAGCCGTGTTTAACTATGTTAGTGGGTAATTTCCTTGTGTTTATAGCTACCTTTTCTCCAGTAAATCCAGCTTCACACTGACAACGGCCAGTCACATGATGACATCCTGCTCCGTTCGCACATTCACACGTCTTCTCACATTTCGGACCCCATCTACCCGCTGGACATCTAAAAACGAGAAAAGACATTAATAACATCAAAGACTGGGACATAAAATTTTTTTTTTTTTTTTGGTATTTCTTTTTACGTACTTGTTAGCACAGACTTCCCCAGTCCAACCCGATGGGCAGTCACAAGTCGATATAAAAGTACATTTTCCACCATTTTGACATCGACATCTTTCCGGGCACGGCTCATCCTTCGGACATTCTTCTTCACATCTAAAAAACGACAAGACGGTTCTTTTAGCTAAGTCGCGATTTTTTTTTAAGATTTTTGCAATTTGCAAGTCAGTGTCAGGTTGTAGGTATGTTGATCAAAATATACAAGTATTACGCGACCATAAAAAATAAGTATTTAACTGACAGTGGCCTGCAAACTACAAAAAACACAAGAACATTTTAAATTCGCTGTCTACCTGGGCGGTTTCGCCTTAATATGATGAGTACGTACGTATTTTGTTTAACATCGCCGAATGTTATCTAAATATCCAACGTATGTGTAATCAGATACTAATTGGTAGCGAGAACTGTAAACATTAAGGATCCTCTTCCATAATACACTGCGTATATTGCCACACACTAATTTTGAAACGGAGACGATCTGCTCCCACGCATACCTATCGTGAAAGCAGTTATGTGAGGCAAAGTTTTTAAGTAGTATGACACTGCTATAAACTTTTATAAATAAAGAAACATCATAATAAAAGCTGGAAAGAATCAATTTATTATCAACATTTTATTTTGACAAGAACTTTTTCCAGAAGACTGCTTTTTAAGCAAAATGTATGGTTTACGCTCGGCAAAGTTATAATGAACTGCCAACTTCTGCTCTGGCGAAGGCTCTGTCCTGTAATGCCTGTGTCTTAGTCACGGGGAAGAGGTTTTTGAGTGCCTAACAAGAAATTAAACATAATCACCCTTTAATGCTCTCACTGCTGGAACACAGGCCTTCTTACTGTCGAGTGAATGAGCCATTATTCAGCCCATTGGTGGCCCATGTTACAGTGGCCTTTGTCTTCGATTTTTGGTTCTATGACATGCCGGTTTCTTTCGACGTTCTCCTTCAGTTTTGAGAGCAGTGGTGATTAAATAAATTACACAGAGCAAAGCGCCTGTCTGGGTTCGAACACATGGCCTACCTCTCGTAAGTCGGGGCTGTTAATACTGGGCCACCCACCACAGCACTGCTCAAGAAATTGAAGCATCTGAAATACGAAATGTACCAGTCATAAACTTACAAAGGCCCAGTGAATTTTCGCTGACAGTTACAGGCTCCGGTAGCAGGGTCGCAGGTCCCGTTATTCTTGCACTGGCAGAGCTCGTCGCAGTTGTCGCCGTAGGTAGGCGGCGCGCAAGCCCGCTCGCACGCATCGCCTCGCCAGCCGACAGTGCACGCGCACTTACCGGTCAAAGGCTCGCAAGTGCCACCGTTCATGCAACTGCACTCGTTCTGACAGTTCCGTCCCCATTTTCCGTCGGGACATGCTGTAAGAATGTTGTCATGAGAACATATTCTATGTTTACAAAAGATTAAGAACTTGTATTGTGACCTCATAGTGTCACAGCATTATGCTTAGCGTTGGCCGTTTTCCGTGGCTGTGACGCATATTTAACCCCGTTTTTTTTCTTTGTGTCATGTTAAAGAACAAATAAATGAAATTTTGCGTTTAGTTTAGAAAAAGCTCGAAGAAGAAGTAGTAGTAGTGGTTGTTACTGCCGAAAAACAGAGTGCCGTCCATTAATGACCGCACTACGTTTTGTTTACAAAAAGCAATATCTGGATGACCTAAAACCCTCGATTTGCTAACACACATATCTTTTAAACAAACATCAGGAGAGAAAGCATAATCGTATTTACGTCAATTGTTACCGCTAAGTATATCCTTCGTTAACGTAAATAAAGTATTTACTTTAAAATAGGGAGTCACTAGGTTTTTGCTAAGTACGAAGATTTTATAAACATGATTCATACTTTCCGTTGTCGCACGACCGTGAAATATCGATGACTTATACAATCTTTGTCTTGACGACTATTGCCACGTTTCTCTGACAAATACAATGTGTACGAAATGTACAGTTTATTAGGCACGCTAAAAAGACCTACATCGTTAACAAACCGAGGCATTGTTTTTGAAATGAGCTATGTAGAGCATATCGCCGGTTTTCAAATTACTTTTTCAGACTAAATATTCCACTCTTCATTTAATCTTCATCCGACTATAAAAAACTATCTGCATACTTCATTTATTTACAGTAAGTATACAATTTTATAGGCTTTCCGATCGATTGACTTTTTGATACACACAATTACAATTTCTCTTTACTCAGATAAACTCTGATAAACTCAACATTGCGATTTCAGAGAAGAAAATAAGTTGTGCTGTACAGTAGCAACTGTAAGTATCCAATATCTGATGAAGATATGGAAGTGTAACTTTCGTTTATGTATACCATAGCAAACTTTGAACCCATCAGTTTTATTACGATGGTCCAACTGTAATACAAACAGCATAGCAATATAAAATATATCTGCTCGTTCCTAATTAAAACTGAAAACATAGTGTTCGTTATTTACGGCGGCTACTATCCATGTGAACGCGCATATGTGACAGCAACACCACATTGGCAACATCCTGTTTACAGCGTTATTCATAACCGTAGTTGAGTACGGGGAACTCGCTACGTTATTGAAAGTTTCTATATAAAAATGTAGCTTACATATGTCGCAGGCGGGGCCTCCGTAGCCGTGCGCACAGGCACATGTATTGGGCGCCACGCACTTGCCGTGGACGCAGGACTCCACGCACACCGGCACACACTGCTCCCCTTGAGAATCAGGAGCGTACCCCGCACAACACTCCTCAACTGGCCTATATTTCACCAGCGTCTGAGTCTTGAACACCTCCCGGAACTTAATCTTGTATTTCGAACATTTAGGCGGCACATTGAAGCACCATGTGTACTCTTTCACTTGGTATGGCTGTTTCTCTGATACCCGTAACGTTGTTGTGTATCTGGAAAAATATAATGATAGCTAATTAAATTAAGTGACGTTATGTATTTCCTACAGGTATCACAACGTAATTACAGGCTAATTGTTGCCGGTGCAGATGTATTGCCTACCTACCTAAAGTTATCTGAAGATACACATAACAACATACAGACATTGTTCTATTATAACATCACGCCTTGTTGTGTTTCCCCGGAGAGAGGTGTAACTAAAGTATACCCACATTTAGCCAAAGTCCTATTGACATTGTTCTACTGTCTATATTATCTGAATCAATAGCTTCTGTCCCACATAACTAATGACTCAAGCGAGAGATCTTGGGAGAACAGAGCATTGCAAAGTCTTAAGGTTCACTGTCAACTGATAAGCATGCACCAACGCATATCGATAATAGTAACATTGAACTGTTATGTTCACAATTCACATCGTCATCAAGTGGACGTAACGGGGCGCGGAACGGAAAACTCGATAAAGTTAACTGACCCGATGAGTAACGACTCTGATCAGCGGCAATCAGTCGCCCCAGCATTCGAAAGTAAATAATAAACAGTCCCTTACCGAACCAATACATGGTAACAAAGAATATAACATGGAAGGAATTTATTTTCTCAATTACTTGATACACCGTGAGTGAGTACGTGACATGCCAACAACTCTATCATAAAACGGATATGATTTTCTAGAATTTTGCATGTAGATACGACCATATGGATTCAATAACAGTACAGCTCTAGCACATACATTCAGCGTCACTCCACGTTTAAAAATTGATACACGCGTTGCAAGGATAATGCTACCATATCCCATTCATTAGTCAAAACACGCTGGTCCGGTAGTAAAAATCATTAAGGAAAATTATAAATTAAATGTAACAAAGGTGAGTTTCCCTCTTTATTTAACAAATAAATTGTTAACCATAAATATGAGTCATGTACACTTTTATAATAAATTTGCGGCACCAGACTATAAATCAATTCTATATTATAATAATTCTGAACAATTAGTATCAAAGTACTCTATTCTATGTTATGTGCCTATATACTGTACTGTTGTTTATCTGTGTATAAGGTTTATGAGGACATTATAACTAATTTTGAAATATGGTGTTAAAAAATAAACAAAAAAAAATGTATTGTAAGTGATTTCTTTAGTTTAGCAGTTTTGCGCAAACAATAATCAGACACATGACATGTCAGATATAATACAATACTAGCAAACCAACAGTATCTTTCTTGTTGTATTTGTTTTTTAAATCCGCGGCTCGCCGGATTTACGCCTAGGCACACAAGGCGACAAAGCTGTATAGCAAATGCTACAGGTCCCGCACTTTGGGGGTGCTCATAATATCACGGTATCTATCTATAGGACTCGTAGTACAGAAAAGAAATCTGAGGTGTGCTGCTAAAAAAAATCGACCTCGGTTCACTCGCACCTGCATCATAGTCTTATTTTTTCAGGTTTTTTGCAAAAGTCAAAAAGTATCTAATATCTCCGAGGCGAAAAATTTTCGAGCTCGCATCGCTCGCTATAGGGATGTTGACTAATTTTTGCGATTGCTTTTATTTTATAGATTGACCCTATACGAACACGAAAAACACTATTTCATGAAAAAATATGACACATTTCAATAAAAAAAATACATAACTAAACATCGTTTTCAAAATTCCCGCTAAAACAAACTGTCACGTGACTATGATCTACGTCACAGACCGATAAACAAATCTCGCGTTCTGTCAAAGTTAACTGATCTTGTCTGAGTTTTTAGAAATAAGTTGATTATAAGCCCTAAAAATGAATCCATCGTTTTACAAATGCTGTGCAGTGCCGATGTGCAAAAGTACGTCAATCAGTTCGCCCCAAAAACTTTTCATTAACGTTCCAAAAAGTGCACAAATAAGGAGAAAGTGGTTAACACTTGCTAGAAGACATCCAGCATCATTGACAACAACAAGTACCAGTCATTTTTGTGAAGATCACTTTGATGTAAGTTCGTTTAACTAGTAGAAATACAAATAAAAATTGTTTTAGATTGTTTTATTTTTGAATATGAGGCAAAATAAAGCGTCAAATATTAATTAATTGTTTATTGTTGTTGTTTGTTTACTTTGCTACTTCTAAGTAACTAATTGCTAAACATAAATCAAATTTCAGCTGCAAAATGACATGGAAAATTATGTTGAATATACTACAATGGGTGTGGTATCTCGAATAAGAATGAGACCTGGTTGTTTACCTACAAAGTTTGCTTGCCAACCAATGAGAGTCAGTACTTCTAATTCTCCTGATGTCTGTCGACCAGCAGCGGTAAAAAGGCAAAGACTCGCAATGATAAATGAATGTGAAGAAGAGATGAGAGCAGCTTCATTTCAACAAAGTGAAAATTTACATATTGATGTGCCAAGTCAAGATGAAGGTCAGTACTCATTGACTTCCATTAAATAGTAAATGTAAAAGAATGCACCATCTGTCTGTCACTGTATCATTGTTACATTGCTACCCCTTGAACCAATTTTCATAATATTCGGTACCTCTGTATGTAGTTTAAAATCTGGAGATGGATGTAGGCACCTTTGTATTACGCACCATGAAAGCCAAACCACAGGCCTAATTTCATATCTTAATGGCCTAATTTATGTACCTGTTCTTTCATATATTATGTCTATTGTATCTTTTTCCATTCTTCCTTTCCATACCAAACAAGCTTCGGTTATTTATGACCTTTATAAGTATGAACTAAATAAAAATTCTACATATAAAGCACTTAATTAATTATAATTTTTGCAGATCAACTCCATGAACAAAAAATTGATAAAGCGGTCCAGATATATATTACAGCCAAACATCGAAGTAAAACTACTCAGACTGAAACCAAATCACATACAAAGCAAACCTCGCCAATGAAGTTTGCTAGCACATCTGTATCTACTTCTCCATTCAAAATGTCGGAATTGAAGCCATTTATAAAACCACAACCATTTCGACCAAGTGTATACAACTTAGGTAATGATGACAAATCTGACAGTGATATATCAATATACACTCCATCAGTTGCACTCATGTCAAAAACTTCTTCTGACACAAGTAGTTTTAATGAACCAGAGTTGAAAAAAGAAGCTAATTTAAAATGTATGGTAGATCATACTGTGGATAAAATAGAAAAAAGGCCACAGTTCTATATTGGTGTACCTAAAGATTGTTATGATTTAATTAAATTTATACATGAGCATACTGGTATTCATAAACATCACATATTGTTGTGTTTGAAGAAAATTCGTTTAGACACCAAGTTTTCTGAACTTTCTGATGAGTTTGAAATAAGTACATCATATGCATCTAAAATATTTACAGAAAATATACATAAAATTGCTAAAGTCATGAGGCCTTTTATTGTGAACTTAGACAAGTCTTCTATCAAAAGATGTTTGCCCATAGCATTTAGAAAAAATTATTATAATGTAACTTGCATAATAGATTGTCTGGAAATTGAAGTTCAAAAACCTGGTAAAGCCTTGCATCAAGCTCTAACTTGGTCAGAATATAAAAAGGCTAACACCATAAAATACCTTATTTCTAGTACACCGAATGGACTGGTGAATTATATTTCACAGGGCTATGGAGGGAGAATTAGTGATGTATGTCTGGTAGAAAATTGTGTTTTTCTTAACTGCTTACCTAGTGGATCGCATGTAATGGCTGACAGAGGCTTTAAACATATTGAACCACTATTACTTGCGGTTGGATGTAAACTAACAAGGCCACCCAGCGTAGTATCAGGCAATAAATTATCTAAAGAGGAACTTAAAGAGACAAAAAAAATTGCAAGTCTGCGGATTCATATAGAAAGAGTCATTAGACGCATCAGGGAGTTTTCTTTTTTGAAGCCCCATGCTTGCGTAAACAATTATCTTTTAGGGAAACTTGATGATGTCATAGTTATAGCTTGTGGTCTAATAAATTTACAAAACTCATTAATTATTAAGTGAATATGTTACTAACAATGTGAAACTAAAAATAAAAGACTAAAATACAAATAATCAGTATTTTTATTTACTATATTTTACCTATATTTCTGTTGTTTTATACAACAATGGGTAGATATTTCTTTTCCAAAATAACAATAAAGATTGTAATAAAGAATTTACATAATCTTCATCAAACTCCACTAGTATAATATTAACTTTATTATTATTTTGAAAGTGAACATCTGCAACACAAAAGTAGCACTTTTTGTACCCACAAACATACATTTGGATTTGCATCTGGTCATAACACTTGTTTGAAGGTCTCCCATTCTGTATGTAATTTTTTATAGTGTTTTCATTAAAGGGGCATTTGATTTCTATGAGAAACTGCTCACCTATTCCATCTGGTGAACCAGCAATCATGGGAAAGTGTTTGCTAATAAAAAGACCACATTTTTGTATTCGTTTTTTTAGCATGGTTTGTACTATTTGTAGTACTTTACATTCCATAACCCTGCCACGTTTCATTGCTGGAGTATCAGGAATGTTGCCACCCATAATCAAGGATACTAAGGCACCATCACTTGTTTTACATTTTTTAACATCATAAGCTTTGGATGCCGTTATTCTGCCAAACCTTAACTCGTGCCACAAGTTGCTGCGGGTCTGGTTTCTTGTGTTTTGTTCAACATTTTTTAATAGCTCAGTAGTAAATAACCCAGATATATGCTTGATGAACTCTTCACTACATTGTTCTCTATAGTTCTGCACTAACTGGTACATAGAGAGCCTTTCTAGCTCATTAGTGATGTTTTGCACATACCTTAACAATTCACAGTTTCTGATACCCTTCGCTGTAGTCTGTTCCACAAATTTTTCAAAAACACTGGCATCTGAAGAAGTCGAAGCATGTCCTTTAGCTAATTCTGTAGTGGTTATGAATTTCAATGTTGTTCCCACCTTAGATAGTTCAGACTTTTTCCAGTAGCATTCTACCTGAGTACAAGACGGCTCTTCACTTCTGCGATGTAGCCACATCAAAAAAGCTGCTGCATGTTTGCACCCACCCGCTAACGCAGCACAATCGTGGCATTGTGAACTGATCACAACACTGTTTATTTCATCCACAATGATAGTGACTGTGTATGGTTTAGTACGAACTTTGTGTTCAGGGCACAAGCGGCACTTCACAGTACAAATATTTGATTCTCTTTTCAACTGAACGTATCCTACGGCATCATCGCTATAAGATTCTCTTGAAGATCTGGAATAGACAAAATAGGAGCGTAAATATTCTACTAAAACTTTGTACATAACCATAAATAACCTATAAACTTTTTATTTAGTTGATGATGGATGTTAAGTAGTTCTAATTATGATAAAATAGTAATATAAAAAGAATAAGGTGTCTCTTTCATTTGGAACAAAGTGTATCAGTGTAAAATAATAGGTACTTACAAAGACATTTTTACGTTTCTAAGCTCCGCTGCACAAAAATCGTTGTTTCTAGCAAAGAAACTTGCCGCCATCAAATAATCAACTTTCGGTAAGTTACTACTACTTCCTTTGATGAATCCAGTCTCCATTGTGATAAAAATCGTAAAATATTAACGCTATAGTAACAAATTAACGAGGGAAATAATTCATCGGTGGAACTTTATCTTGGATATGTTATGTTATGACAGCTGAACTCTGCTTGTTTCCCGGATAGTGACGTCATCGCGCTCCGATTGGTGTTCACAGTCACGTGATAATGAGTACTAAATAATGCAATTTAAATTAATTTTAATTAATTTAAGACGAATAATTAATTTCTTAAAATTTCATTTTAGGTTTTGAAAACCTACCTTTAATGTATAAAACATAACTTTACATGAATTTGTAACATGTGTCAACATGCCTATTGCATCTTCATTACTCTTTATTCTTAAACTTTCTTGGTATGGTAGTTAGTAATAGTCAAAAGAAACCTAACCTAACGGGTTGTTTGAAAGAGATTCCGTGGCCCCTGGCACACAGGCAAATGAAGAACACGGTTGGGTTTTTTGTCAGTAAAAGGCTGACACGAAGAGCGGCAGAAGTTATTTGATGATTTCCCACCAAAAAAAAAAAACCTATCCAAGATGAAAAAAAAAACACTTGAGAGGTGTCAAGGGACACCCGGATGGAACGAAGTTCCTTTCGATTAATTAGTGAAGGAATTGTAATAACATTAAAAAAATTGTACATATACGTACACACACACATATATATACATAATATTTATTGTCTGTGTCGCTGTCTGCAGAGAAACACGCGTACGCCGCACGGCTTAGAACAATGTAGCAAAAAGTGTCGTTACAACTTTTGGTCTTAATTTTTTCCGTCTAGCGCCGCGCGCCAAAACTTCGTTCCAAAAACTGAACTACTTAATGCAATGATGTTTGATTAAATTGTTTAATACGAGCGCTAATCCTGCCGATAAACTGTCACGCAGTTTGGCTGGTTTATGGGATTTGTACAAGTTTAGGTCCAAATAAATGTTCAATCCGATCCGTCCATCCGATCCGTCCGATCCGTCCGTCCGATCCGTCCGATCCGCCCGTCCGATCCGTCCGATCCGTCCAATCCGTCCGTCCGATCCGTCCGATCCGTCCGTCCGATCCGTCCGTCCGATCCGTCCGATCCGTCCATCCGTCCATCCGTCCATACATCCATCCATCCATCAAAATAAAAAAAAACAAAATGGCGGATTTGTGGCGCCAAATTCAAATGTTTGGCACTCTCTGCGGCCTGAACGGGTCGATGGATTCAAAACAAACTAAGCAAACTAAGTTTTCGAGGTGTCGTTAGATTCGTAATTACTGTAAAAGTTATATCGTAATAAAAAAAGTAAAAAACGGTAATTTTAAAAACTAAAAAACCCGACTGCTATTCTGAGTATTCATGGAAAAGCCCTAAAAAAAGAAAGTTGTTGTACCCGATTGCACTTAACCTTAAGAATCGCCAGCTAAGGCGATGCTTATAAGCAGATAAATTGTAGCAGTCGGGACCCATTCTATAAAGTCAGCCGTCAATCTGCAATGTAATATAGGTATGTGCTCTCCATTCACAAAGCCTCCATTTCTAGAATGGGTCCCGACTAGGGCATGCACCCGGGTATACCCGGTTCCAAAATACCCGGGTATCCCGGTTCTTCCATGATTTCTGAAGAACCGGTTCTGAAGAAGTATACCCGGGTCCCCCGGTTCTTTAAAATAATCTGAAGTTACTTAATTCCGCATTCAAATCAAGCGGGGCCGAGCCATCAGCGTATTATTAAAATTCACGCTGTCACAAATTCATCAGCTGGCAACGTCGCGCGAGTTATGCACTCGTCGGACACTCGCGTCGCCTGCCCCCGTATACCACTCTGCTTTCTCGCCGCGGGTCTCAAATCACTACTCTAGTAACTAGTAAAAATCCCCGACAAAAAATTATGACGTTTTACAAAAATATTAGTTCTAACTACGGAAAAGAGTATTCTTTGATTCTGGATGCAAAGACAACGTGGAGAAGCATGACAGACATGCTGCAACGTTTTATCAAGCTCAAGGTATGCATGGCCAAAGCGCTACTTGATATTGATTCCGAGATTGTTTTTAGCCAAGATGAATGGACAACTTTTCACGAGATTTTGGGCGTAATTAAAACTATTATTGAAAGTTTGTGTCGGCGGGATGCATCCTTGGTAACAGCTGATGTCGCAATAAAATATGCAGTGAAAAAACCGAAAAGGATAAATACAACTATAAGTAAGGAAATGGAAAATTCTTTAAAGAAAAGGTACTTGGAGCGACGACTTATTGAAGCAGCTACATTTCAATACTTAACGAATCCGGGCCAATATTTTGCTTATTTTGAAAACGACGATTTGGCTGTATTTCGGCGGCCCACTTTCGAACGCAAATTGATCCTTATTGTAAAAACTACTGTGTCTAGTCTGATTTGTTTTAGATAAATATATATTTTTAGAGGTCCTCTGTTATTCCTGTTATTTAATGATAACAATGACTGTTTAATAAGCTAGAGTGACCAAAAAAATGTTGATTTGATGTAGTTTACCAAGTTTTTTATTTCATACCTTATAATAATGTCGTTTCCTGTTAGTTTCTCTGTGATTTATTTGTTCATATATCACTTACAGTTTTATCAGTCGGAACCGGGTGGAACCGGGTGACCCGGTTCCAACAGCTCCCAAAACCGGGTACCAAAAGTTTAGAACCGTAACCGGTTTTGCATGCCCCTCCCGACTGCTACAATTTATCTGCTTATAAACATCGCCTTAGCAACTGGCGATTCTTAAGTTAAGTGCAATCGGGTACAACGACTTTCTTGTGTTAAGGCTCGTGCAGACTAGCGCGACGCGACGGTCGCGTCGCGACACTCGTAGAACAATTTCTATGAAAACTTAATGGAAATTGTTCCACAAGTGTCGCGTCGCGGCTGTTTGAAGAAGCCTTTAGGGGTTTTCCATGAATACTCAGAAAAGCAGTCGAGTTTTTTAGTTTTTAAAATTACCGTTTTTTACTTTTTTTATTACGATATAACTTTCACAGTAATTACGAATCTAACGACACCTCGAAAACTTAGTTTGCTTAGTTTGTTTTGAATCCATCGACCCGTTCAGGCCGCAGAGCGTGCCAAACATTTGAATTTGGCGCCACAAATCCGCCATTTTGTTTTTTTTATTTTGATGTACCCAGTTTCACTCTCACAGTAAATACGAATCTAACGACACTTCTCAAGCTAAAATCCATCGAGCCGTCTAAAGTCATTTTAGAAAGATCACTGTTCAATCACTGGCGGCACTAGCTATGCGAAAGATTATGTATGTAGTTTTTACAAAAGTACCTACTATAAATAAGTTGTTTGAAGAAAGTTAGTTGGTTCAAATAGGTTACTGAGTGTTAAGGAATACGAGGAAAACCACGTCTTTGTTTAGAAACGTCGATTAATGACGACCGTTGCAGTATGTAAATATGGTGACATACATAGCGTAGACTGCATACTTTCTGATGTTTATTTATGGCAAGTAATTAAAGTCGATTAAAAAAAATTTACTAGTTGATTTTATTATCAAAATATATAAAATGGCTTCGGGATTGGGGACCTAAAATGTCAAGCGCCAACTGCTTAGGGGGCTAGGGGCCCTGTGTCTGTAAATCCGGGCCTGCTCCTGACTGAGATTGTAAAACCACTACTAATTGCTACCATAAATTAATTTCAATGAGTAGGTAATCGACCTACTGTTTTAATTATTATTTACCTCTAAATTTTTTATCATATAACTAATAAAGTTAAAATATCACAATCAGGGCAAACAATGGTCCACTAATTAACTCTACAATCGACTAATTGAACAATAAAAAACACTAACCATTTTGTTGATAAAAACCAACAATCGGAGGAAAACAAGAAACAACTAATTTATATGAGCCACAGAGTACAGTCGGCATCAAAGTTGACGATTGTTAAAACATTTGGCTAATTAGTCGACTCGCACGAATTGTATTTTATGTAATAAAGTTTGAGTAGGTACTTTTTTCTTAACTTTTCGTTCGCCCAACTTCGTGCGGGTCGCTTAGAGAAAATATTATATTAGTTAAAAGTGACGATTCGTCCGATTCGGGAAAGTTAATTCGTGCGAGTCGCCTAATAAGCCAAACAGTGAGAAATGTAAAACTGATTAGGTAGGTAGTATAGAACAATGCGATTAATTATCAATATTGGGTCAAGTGATTATCAATATTTTCAATCATCATCATCTTCTGCCCAGCCCCAGTTCCCAACTGTGTTGGGGTCGGCTTCTAGTCTAACCCGATGCAGCTGAATACCAGTATTTTACATGGAGCGAATGCCTATCTGACCTCCACAACGCAGTTACTGGGTGATACGATACCCCTTGGTAAGACTGGTTGTCAGACTTTCGGGCTTCTGACAACTCGTAACGACTGTCAAAGATCCACAAATGACAGCCGGAATCCACGGCTTAACGTGCTTTCCGAGGCACGGAGGGGTTAAGATGGCCAATATTTTGATACGCCTGTAAATTTATTAAATTCATCTATTAAACTAAATCACGCGTTTTTTTATGCAGGAAATGGTATACGTTTCTCATTTATTGAACAATACGTATCAATAACTGTGTACGTTTATTTATTAGGTCATATTTTCTGTGACAGTGTCGTAGATACTAGTAACTGAAACTTATGAATCATCAGAAGTTGTATTAATAAATAAAAATAAGCCAAGAGCTACACAAACACAATCAACATACTTATAAAACCATAAGTCTACAAAGCCTTAATTTATTTAAAAGCTCTTGTGTTGCTGGCGTGTCATAAATCCGTGTGACCCAGTGGCCTATAGAGTCTATGGAGGTAAACCTATACCTATCCAATTTTAACTTATTGCTTTGCAGAAAGTTGGGTCAATTCAACCCAACTTTCTCAAACAAGATTCAGGTTTTCTTTCATAACTTGTTGAGATTTCATATACAATGTGCTCTATGCATTTCGCAACAGATTATGAGATCACTGTATGTATCGGATGAGTTATTTATTTTATTTCAATTTGCAAATAATAAGAAATCTTTTATCAGTTAAATAAATACCATCAAGTGTCTCACACTCTCAATTTGATAACAATAAAACCCTTTTGTAAGGAAGCAAAATTACATATTGAGAAACAATCGAAGAGGTTTTCAGTGCCCCTGCAAGGTCTGAAAAGAGGTGCAACACTTATCCAGGTTTAAATTCCGAAATCGAGTGACGAACAAAATCTTCATTAATTTTCCGTTCTCTATTTAATTTCAAAGTTAGGTGTATCTGTAACCGAATTAGGTAAATCTTTGATTTCATGCCCCAAAACCATTTCATAGTTTCCGTGTAATTCTAAGCCATCAAAAATATAACTAGTAAAAAAAACAAGTCTCGCAACTCAGTTTTTCTACCGTAAAAAGTTGTGAGATCCATGTAATACCAAGTCAGTTAATTTATTCAGTCACTACTTAAGGTTCCTTCTGTCTTAAGTTATTACGTAATTATATATATGGTTTTCAAAATAATGAAATATTCTATTCTAATTAGCTAACCTAACAACATCTTGTAGTGACCATATCAATATTTAAAATCTTTTATGTTTCAAATAAATAGATTGACTTGGCGATCGCATGAAAACAATTTATCTCACAAGTAATACATATTATATTAAATTAGATTGTTTAGTGCGAATGCCTAGTTTCGACGACAATATTATAATTTTTGTGAAATAAAACGGATAGATTAAAGTGGCTCAACCAATAGATAAATAAACTATACTCACGCTTCTTGTCTAGTGCAGACATTGGGGCCTTCAAGCAGCGCATAATTAATGCTCACATGCGCGAGCAAAACGCATAGCACCGACGACCACATCTCGACTTCAGTTCATGCAATATGACGCCGTATCTCCATAACAAAACTATTGTTTTGGCGTGTTTACGTCACAATAGGCATTCAAATCCGATTCCGTTGCACTTTTTCCTACAACTATTGCGGAACAGCGCTGCTGAATTTTACCTGAAAATAAAGACCGTGTATTATGCATCTTATGATAGAAAGATAGACCAGTACATTAGTTAAACTGTATAATGTTAGTGTTAACAAAAGAACGTCCTTATATTCTACGTATGTATGGTTTGCCTACAAACGTTGAATAAAGTAAAAGAATAACAGCTTGTTTTACAACGCTTTAATAATTTAGATAAATTATAACCAATCACTAATAGAGTAGTTAGTACTAGGTAAGTAGCATGAATCTTTATCAGTTTCGACTATTCCATTGTCTACATCATCATACACAGAACGAGATTGTTTTTCTTTGCTAATGATTTATTAATTATTTATAAATTAATATTATTGTGCATGTTTACTCTTATTACAATGTAATTATATTCATGATTCATATAATATTAAGTGAAGAGCTGGAACAGGAATCCGAGTAAGTACTAAAATTGTCGTGGGGAGTGGGACGGAATTGCAGACAACGAGACGGCAGATTGTCAGCTCATCAATGTTTATGCGAGGCAGGACACGAATTGTTGATAACATTTGTGTGTGTGTGTGTGTGTATATTCTTATTGTAATAAAACAAAACATTTACAATTTAAATCGACAGTGGAGACAACTGGAGACAACTGGTGACATTGATACAATAACATTTTCATGAAAAGAAGGCGTGAGTTTACGTATGTATGTCAAATGTTCATGCTTTACAAAAAAAATGCGCTTGCTTGGAAATTAGGGGGCTCGTCGCTAAATAATAATAGCCGCACGGGTTGATTGATCAGGTTAAGCTACGCTTGCCGGGGTCAGTCCGTGGATGGATAACCATCTTTACTTTTCCTCCGTGCCTTGGAAAGCGCGGTTGCTCCCGGCTATCATTCGTGGATTTTTGACAGTCGGGTCGTCGGAAACCCGAAAGTCTGACAGCCAGTCTACAACCAGACACCAGTCCAGTACCAGTTAGTACAGTCCAGTCCAGTCCAGTTTAGTACTACCCAGTAACTGTATTTTGGAGATCAGATAGGCAGTAGCTGGAACCCGACCACAACATAGTTAGGAAAAGGCTAGTTAGACTGATTATGACAAAAAAAACGGAACGGTTACTATACCGTGCCTAGACAAAAGCCAGTTACAGGTGTGGTAGTGGAATGGTCAGCAAAGAAAAACGTAATAAAACTGTTACTGGCTGACAAGATGAGGAATACATTAATTAATCCTACTAATATTATAAATGTGAAAGTTTGTGAGTATGGATGTATGGATGTATGTATGGATATTTGTTACTCTTTCACGCAAAAACAGCTGAACGGATTTGAATTAAATTTGGCACACAGGTAGGTTGTAACCTGGAATAACACATAGGATACTTTTTATCCCCGTACTACGTTCCCGTGAGATAGTTTTCGACCTCCACGCGGGGGAAGCCGCTGGCAAAAGCTAGTTTAACATAAAACAGAGGGGTAATTGTGTGACACATTATCACTATCACTGAATGGCTTTCATTTTGACAGTTCAACAGCATCCAGTGCGTGATTATCGTTGTTGAAGCAATTGATTAGCAGTAAAAAAAAAACATAACATCACGCCATGTTTCCTCGAAGGGTTGGCCGAGGTGTACCGTAGTATACCAACATTTTGCCAGTTATTGATTAGCAATATCGTTAAAAATGATTCAGATTGCGATTAATAAAGTGTTACGCAGGTTAATTTGACTGTTGTGTAAATTAATAAAACTTGGAAACGCCAGTGTCGCCCGAGAAATTCCAAATTTCTTATGTTTTTTGCAATTTTCAAATCAGTGTCACCATCGGTTACGTTTAAAATTTAAATAATATGTACAGTAAACACTCCAGCGACTACTTTAGCATGTATTTTGCCCGTTTTGGTTTTAAGATTTACCTCCATTACAATATTTTGCTGTCCATGTGGATGCTTACGGAGCATTTGTATTTTATAGGTATTTATATTTTATTTTGTAATAAAAACTTATTATTAAACTCTAGGTACATTTTATGAATATTATACGTAATATAATTAAGTCATCAAAACATTGAAGAGAGTGATTCACTTTTAATCTTTACGTAGGTTTGTGGAATAATGGGTAGGTATGTATTATGTATGTCGAGTGCATTTATGTTTACTGGGTATAAACACGAAAGCTTGACTTTGAACTGGATGAGTAAAACTGGTCTAAAAATAGGATACAGAAAATAGATTATGTTGTGGCACGTGTGGAATCCAGTAAGACGGCATAACAAATTATTGAGAAGTTATAATTGCAGTATACTCGAACATTCTTTGAAATGTAATGCACCACCTGTAATGCACACCCACGAAATATCACGCTAATGTTACAAAACGTGGACCAAATGCTTGCCCACTATGTACGTGCAATGTCTCAAAAGTAACACACATCAAGCAATCAGACATGTCTGGTAAAACAATTATCTCGAAAAATGCTTTGCTGCACTGGTAATTAGCTCAGCTGTGAAGTGCAGCAATCAGTGGATAAGAATCCTTATTTTAGAGGATTGAGAAGAGAACAGTTGGTTTTCAATACCCACAAACTTGGGAATATACTTAAGTACTGTTATTTCTCTACGTATTATTAGTTCGTAATTAATAAGCCTGATTTGTCCTCTTCTCACTGTAGGTACATATCCTGACCACAATACAGTACATTGCAAGATTGGCTTAGTAATTCTATACTTAAGTAGCTATCAGTAAACTTTATTATGTTCAGTGAACAGTATATTATTTTCTACATGTTCGTGGTTAAAACATGGCTACACTTAGACATTGTTTATAGAAATCACATTGTTTATAGAAATCTGGGTATGAATTTAGATGTACCAACTGCAGAAAGGTTTAGGTAAATTATTAATATTGTTCTATGATAAGTCCACCATTGTTATGTTTTCGACTTTCGTTGCCGATCGTACCAAAAATATGCTATGCAAATATGACTACAAAAGCGTAAACTGACCACCTGAACGGTTGGCCAGCGCTGTAAACAATAAATACAGTTGTATTTATTGTTGGTTTAGTTTTTTCCTAGGAAAATACAGTTAGAAAACACAACCTACTTAAAAAAACAAATACTATCTTCAAAATGAAAAATAACTTTTAATTTCCGAAATCAGTGTCTTTGGTTTTGAATTTTCGTTTCTTGCCACCGGCCTCTGAAATGACAGTTATTGATCACTTTGTAGTATTCTTTTTTGGAACTTGGTTATTTTATATCAGCGTAAACTTAAATTGTATAACTTGATGTGTAGCCGTGTGTACCACAGCTAATTAAATAAAAGCGACAGGAAATAATAATTGTTATTAGATACGAAGGTATTATTGAAGCTAACTCGAAAACCAGTAATTAAAACTTGGTCAAGTTTATCTTATTGAGACCACTCGGTCAGTATACCATTTAAAACTAAAGAGTTTTTCAAATCAGTCTATATGGCGGAGTACTGAGGTAACAAACATTTAAAAAAATACAACCGAATTGAGAACCTCCTCCTTTTTGTGAAGTCGGTAAAAAATTAGCAGTGTTATTAAATTAATAGTTGTAGCTCCAATTATATGAATGAAATTAAAGTGCATCACCTAGTCATATTGATACGCAGGGCATGGCTCGCATGACCATAGTAATAGTAACGGACTCAATAACTGCAACTATCATCGATTAATCAGCCACGTCACGACCGAGTCCGCGAAGTGGAGTTGGGCTGGTACCTGACTGGTACGGATATGCCAGTTTTTTTGGAGTCAAATCCCGAATTGCTCAGTATGCTCAAGAATGAGGAAATGTCGTGAGGAAAGTTTGAGTATCAATGCAGATGGTTATATGACTAACCAAAGAAGCGATGGATGCACTGTGCGCAAGATGGTAGGGCTAGAAAGGTATGACGACTAATATAGAAGTTTGGAAGAAAAAGACATGCTGCGCCGACCCCAATCTAATTGGGATAAGGGCAAGAGAATGACGATTCTTTATAATCCAGCATTGCACATGTAAGCTATCACGCCCTTTATACCAGGAGGCTTTTATTTTGGTATTATGCTTGGTTTACATTTTTAACCGACCTCAAAAAGAAGGAGGTTATGAATTCGACATGTTTTTTTATTTATTTATGTATGTTCGGGCATAACTCCGTCATATATAGACGGATTTGCAAAATTATTTTTTTGTTCGAAAGGGGTTTATTCTGAAATGGTCCCATTTAAATTTCATATAGTTCTGATGATGAGTTTCGGAGACAGACAACGGAACTCTTCCAAAAATTACAGCAATAAACCGCGACTGCTGCTATCGCATAAATATGCATTATTTTGACCCAAAGGATGATGAAATTTCAAATTGATGTGGGATAGGTAAGTACTATCACTAAACAGTGAAAAATAAAAACTTTGCCAAAAAAGAAAAAACAACCGACTTCTCGAAAAACATTACAAAGTAAAAATAACTTTAATTTCGGAAGGCGGTGACGAAAAATTAAAATACATATCCAAAGTCAGACATACATACCGCCGCAATCGTGGCATGCCCAAAGCATGCCACGATTGCGGCGGTAAGTCCCCTCTTTGAGGAGTGGCTCGAGAGGCGGCATGGCGTCCTCACCTTCCGCCTGACATAGGTCCTCACCGGACATAGCTGTTTCGAGAGGTTCCTGTTTCGCATAAGGCGAGAGTAAATGCCCGGGTGTTTCCATTGCGAAGATCGCCCTGAGGACACGGTGGAGCATACGGAGGAGGTCTGCCCGGCTTGGGCGGAGCACCGCCGTGTCCTCGTGGAGGCGATCGGTGGCGGAGATCTCTCGCGTCCGGCCGTGGTCCAGGCCATGGTAAGGAGCGAGAGTGCATGGGTAGCCGTCACCTCCTTCTGCGAAGCAGTAATGCTCACGAAGAGGGAGGCGGCGCCCGTGAGGGAGAGGCAGTACATGCGCCCTCACGGCCGTAGCGTCCGCAGGAGACGCCCTGGGCGTCGGGAATCCCAGGCGGATTCCCGGCCACCGTAGGCGCGGGCTTGCGGACGGTGAGTAATGGGTAGCTCGCTGTCCGGTAAGGACCCAGCCCGGGTCGGCGCGTTGTGTTCCAACCGGCACCAACTGATGGGGCCCAGAAGGGCCGATGCCTGCCAGGGGTGCGGGTTGTTCGAAAGAGATATCGCGACCCCTGGCACACAGGCAACTGAGGGAACAAGGGTGGGTTTTAGTCAGTAAGTCTGACACGCCCTCCTGCTCCACCCAGAGCGGGAGAAGTTATTTGATGATTTCCCTCCCTAAAAATAAAAAGTCACAGACTTCCGAAATTAAAGTTATTTTTGACTTTGTAGTGTTATTCCGTAAGCCAGTTGTTTTTTTTTATTTTTTTTTGTGCTTGACTTAAGTTTTCATTTTATTTGTTGGTATATTGGCATGGCTAGCAGACATATGACAAATTATTTAATTAATGTTCTGTGTCTCGTAATGTTAATTACTTTGCCTACCTATATAGAATCAAGTCATTCAAGTGATTCTCATTTAAGTATTATAAACTGACAGCTGTTCTACTAGCGAGTTTGTTGCGCCACTTATTCCCAGCTAAAGCACTAGGAAGTGGCGGGCGATTTGGGGACTGTCTATGTTATTTTAACGTACGAAAAGTGCCGATTCTCAGCCTAATTTGAATAAATTACTTTTGATTTAGTTTTTTTTAAGAACCTCAAACCATAAAGTAAACGACAGCGATGTTTATGCTCAGCAAAACATTACCTCAACCAAGTCAACACTCCTTGGGATAGTGCTGTACTTGCAGACCGTGCCGACTTCGTCCATAAAAATAATTGAACTCTTGCGCAAAATATTCTGCCGATCCGGGCAGTTTTACGTTATAATTTATTTCTAAATCGGCAAATATGTAGACATACTTATAAATAAAACAGAAACCGCTTAGCTCGCAACAGCCACTGTGCATATCAACGTGGGAGTAAGATTAGCAAAAATATCCGGTGTGAGAGTGATTGAAGTTTGTCTGAAATATTCACCCGACGAAGGATGATCTATCCTTCATCGCGTGTGGATAAATAATAAAAATATCCCGTCTATAAATAATAAGTTTGTATAAATATTCACATGACGAAGGATAGAATCGTCTCTGGGTAAATTAGGCCTGTTTAGGCTAGCTGATTTCTACATTATATGGAAGGGAAAGTTAGAAACTTGGCAGAATTGAAAACAGAGCTTTTTGTTGAATAAGTAAAACCTATATTCCAAAAAATGGGTTAGTAGTCCAATATAAAATGTTAATATGGTTACCTGTTCAGCAATTCTTCGAGCATAGGGTAAACGTCCTATAAAACCACTTTTATAATTAATATTTGAAAATAAACTACTTTAAAACCGTCTGAGTGTCTTTATAGGAACTTGTTTCCAAGAGGCACTCACAATGAACTGAGTAAGTACGAACAATAAATGTGTATATTGTCATATGAAGCGATAGCCACCGTAGGTACCTACAATACGAATATTAATCATGTATTATGGTTATAATTTATTTCATGGTTTTTTCCCGCTTTGTTACAAAAAATATTAATTAATTAATTGCTGCGAAATTAAAATTACTTACATTTTAGCTACCAAACATTCCTACACGATAAGCGTTATAAATATATAGTAGGTACACAACATACCTAATTGGTGTAGATTATGAATGGCAGTAGTAACGTGTCATATGTTATATGTTTATCTACCCTTATGTTTGCAAGTAAGTCAAACGATGCAGAATGCTTATTTAACAGAAACGTGAGTAATGAGTAAGTAACATTCTATGGGCGACGCGAATATTGTCAAAACACGAGTCAGCGATGTTTGAAGACTAAAACAATTGAGCCCATCATGTCATGAGTTAAACAGGTCACCGCACCAGCGTGTGGGCATGGGTAAATATACAGGCATTCGGTGCAAAGAGCGAAAGTGGAGCGATATACCGTACTCGTGCAATGTTGCGAACGCCTACGAAGTACGAACACGCCTTGTTGATGATAAATTGATAATAAAGGAACTTTTACAAAACGTAATATAATGCTTGATTTGATAACAGATAGGTAGGTACTCTAGGTACTTACCTATACCTACTACATGCAAAAATGAGATAAAGGAACAGTACTTGATTTATCATCATAATGAATGCTCTTTAAATTCAAATACTCATTCAATAATTCAAATTTTTAGGGATGATCATACGGACCAGCCCTAAAAATTGGAATTAGTAAATGATTTACTGCTCATGACTTGAACCACATACAAAAAGCTATTACCAAAGAGATCTGGGTGCGACGCAGACGCATCCGCATTTCGTTCAGGATGTAATGATAATGTATCAAAGATAAGGAAAACATTAGAAGGTCCACTTTTTATTTAAGTGAATAATTCGGACAGACCCAGCTGCGTTAAAAATCCCTCCAACAAAACAACGATTTTCCAATGTGTGCACCGCCTAAGCATAGCGTGAGTGTTTTTCTTGAGACCAGGGCTTAAACCGGTACCAACAGTACAGTTTCTGTGAAGTTCTGTACCGGTACTTAGAGGTTCTTGCCTTTTCGGTATCCCGGTACCGGTTCCAGACGGGTACCGGTACACCACCTAAGAAATACCGTTACTAAACTCAGATACCTCGAATCTCGTATTTCAACCTTGAAATTAGGTATTTGTCTAATGTCTATGAGGTTATCAATTCGGATGTTTTATTTGAAAAAATATTCAACATACGTATGCAGATTCGATTTCGCTTTTACTTTAATAAGTACAAGCTAAATATGTATGCATCTAAATGTTGCAAGATCACATTATTATTTAAAAAAAAAAGCAGGCAAATCTTAAACTTAAACTTGTAGAGATTAAGATAATATTCTGTAAGTTGTTGTAACAACTGAGATGAATCACTTGTGATATAAACAAAAGATAAGTGCTGTTCATTCTAGATAATGTTGTGCGAAAAAGTTTAATTAACACTTAAGGTGAAACCCTAATTGCTCTCACTGCCATTTTGTCGCTAGATGGCGACACATCCACAATTTCGAACATTTTCAATTTTTACACCTATCATAGAAATTTTTAATAAACAACTTTATTCTTAGCGAAACCTAGGGCATTAACTTGATTTTTTTAGATCATCACTGTGCTTGTTAACTGGTATCATACAAAGATTAGAACATAATAATGATTTAGCCGCGTGAATTTACTCTTTACACACACATGCAAAGTAAATAGTAGTAACTTCCGACTCCACTAGATGTCGTTTTATTCAAACATGGTTGGAAATTAAAATGTCCAGATGGCGTTAATTTAAAGAAAGAGGACCAAATTATTTATAAGATGAATATCCTTACAATATAGCAAAAACTGAAAACAAATATTAATTTACTAATTAAGCATACTTTAAATTACTAGAGGATTGTTATGTTCCAGTCTATTTCTTAATAATATAATTATTGGGATATGCATACTTTTGTTTCTAGGCTCGATATCAGATACCTTTTCACCATAACAAATTATTCAGATAAATTATTTTGGGTAATAAAGGTATATTGTACCTGTATAGGTTGTTGTAATGTGACTGAACCTAAATAGTACCTACTACTAAATAAATAAAAGATTATGTATTCAATTGTAAAGCGTTTTATTGTATCTTACTATAAATTAATAATATTTATCTATGGTTAATATTTTCATACAAATATCGTTTTATTTACTCTCACTGCATTTACCTAAATATTTTCTGGTTGGATTCGAACCATCGACTCGTACCACCACACAAAGATAACATACTTTTTTCAATATTTTGATATTTACAATTATGATTCTGTATTTAGTATTAGAAAGAATTATGTACGTAGATTACAATTTATGTAACATCACACGTAAGTGTAAGTATCTTACACAACAACACACAAGTGGTTGCTAGCTAACCATAACATTTATGTTTCAAGAATACCCACTTATTATACAACTTTGAACAATAAATATTCTTTTACAATTGAATTGTTTGGCTGGTACCTAAATACATGAGTGAAACATATGTACACAGAAAAATCTTATAAACTAACAAATAACATAAACTATACATCACTACGTACAAAAATAGCATAATAATTAGTCTATAACGTTCCCACTGCTGAGACTCAGGCCTCCTCTGAACAGTGGTGATGAAATAATTTACACAAAGCAAAGTGTCGGCTTGGATTCGAACCATCGACTCGTACCACCATACAAAGATACATAAAAAATACTATAATAAAATATCTTCTCTTCTACACGCTACTTTTTGCTGCGCCGCCGTCGCCGCGCAGTATCAATCTTCTGCTGTCACTTTTTACTTCCATTTATATCATTTCCGTGCGATCTGAATCAATTGCTGGAAGACACAGTTTTCGCTGCAACAAATGAATTTACACAGTTTTGTTAGACTATTCTTACTGAACCCACACCTCAGAAACCTGAGGAATAAGTTAGGAAATGAGTAAGACTTATATTTTTCATACCTTTTAATTCCTTGATGTCTAGACATTTAGCATTTTTCTCAACTCGTCTCAAAATAATTTCCGGCAGTACACATGTTTTGAAAAATGTTACCAACTTCGGCATCATAGCATTGATAAATTCCTCATCCCGGTTAACTTCTATGACAGTCAATGGTTGGGTGACAGATATAAAGCAAATGAAGTAACATTTACTCATTTTGGTAATTCGCAATTGACCCTGGACCTAGAATCAAAATAATAATAGCTGAGAAACAATCCAAGAAATACATTATATTTATACATACATGAACCAAGAAATAATGATCTTTGTTACTTACTTGATAATAATAATTATGCTTTTTGTTCATAACTAATTGATGTTCTTTCCACATTTAGTTGATAAGCTTCAGTCTGTGGATCGGGTTGCGGCCAATTAAAATCAGCAGTCTCTACTTGCTCTGTAACAGATTCAACTCTATTAGAGCTAGAGCTGCAGGCTATGGCTTCGTAACGAATTTGTGGTATACCACGTGAATACGTTTTGGGCGTATCTTGAGCTGTGGAAGGGTTGGATAGCTGATCATGATCTTGAGTTGTATTTGGACTGAAATAAAAAATAAATAAATGAAATAGGTACAGTTATTAAAAACAATGTTGAGAGACAGAAAAATATTGATATGTCTGTACCTACCTAAACACAGCAGGGCAGTCCGCGGTTTCTTCCACTACTTTTTTTTTCTTGTTACGCCATGCTTCCAGCCGGCTGCAATTTGATAAAACTTGCTCAATACACTACTTGAAACTAACCTTATCGAGCTAGCCGTTTCTTTTTTTCCTACTGTTATCGACGAGACACAATAGATAAACAATTGTCATAAATCTCCTGGAGGTATCGTAACAGACAAGGGTCTACAGAAGAAATGGCGGCAAACCAACGGCAAACCAACGGCAAACGAAGACATTACATCACGGGCCAACGAGTATCAAATACACTCATAGGTACATTCACGTAAATCTGATTCGAAATCTTATGGGAATCTGATTTACTCACTAAAAATCATTAGAAGAATTTCCATGATGTCTTTTCAATGTTGCTTGCACTTTTTTCCGTGATTTTCGCGGCCCTGAATACATATGTCGTATATAGGCAAGTTTATTAGTCGGATTCATCTTAGGCAGAGATGCAATTCAATCTGTAATCAAAAAGAATAATTAAACACAACAGCAAAAGTATCGTAATTATGAAATGCTTCAAGAAATTTGTATTAGTCAGAAATAACACCACCATTTGTCACCATCAATCAAGCTGTCATGCTGTCAAGCTGTGTGTGAAAATTTGCAAAACAAGTAACAACTGACAGAACATGAAAACAGACCAAATAGAGATGTCAATCTGAGATCGATTGAGCAAAGAATCGATTTTTTGGAACAAATAAAAACGTTTTTTCAAATCGATATCTAGTACTGAATCGATACAGGGAATCGATATTTCACCCTAGAACATCAGTTTTTGTTTGTTTGAATTGTTAAGAATTGTGGTTGCGGGAAAATTACGAAGCATATCCAGTGCAAATCCTTTTGCGTAAAAATACGGATTTTTTCCAGATATGAGACCAGGAATCGTTTTTTCGGTTTTTTTTTTCAAAACGACAAGGGGCACCAATTTTTTATGTAGGGGCACATTTACAGCAGATTAGGCACCAACTATACGTTCCACTCATATAACTATAGGAGACACTTTCTTGCTAGGGTAACGTACACCCCGTAAACCCCTACATTGCAAATTTCATCGAAAACGAATGATTGATTTTTGGAAAATCATTTCTTTATTTGTGAATCGATTTTTCATATTTCCTTTCGAATCAATTCAGTAACGGATCTTTTTCAGAGAGTTTTTTTTGGTTCCTTTCGTCCCTCCCTCTGGGACAGGCAAAGTGAGTTTTTAGAGAGAATTGACGTCCCTATTAGGGGGAAATATTTGAAATTTAGAGTAGGTAGGTATGTGATGTGATGACAATCAACGAGTGTTGCTAACGTTTGATTTTGTATTTCCTCTTCTAAATCTTACACTTTTTAAAGTTTTAAGGGTAATTACTATTATAATATAACTCTGTATCACCTTCAAGCAGAAAAGCATCCTTTGTACATAAAAATAACACTTACCGTCAATAAAACACAAAAACACTTCACTTTTAAATAAAAACTCTTTCACGGATGGCACTCGTATGAATGGTTCTCAGTAGTAGCCTCAGTCACCAATTCTAAACCTGAATGGTGCTTACTACTTACTTAGCTGTTCAGACGAGCGAAATTGGAACTACAGCTACCATTTTGAGAACGTCATTTCGCTGACAGTTAAAAACCCTGAAACCTTAAATGAATGATGTACAGCAGTGGTGGCTCTGACTTGTAAGTCAGAGCCACCACTGCTGTACCTATATCATTCATCGTTTTAAATATCAGAACATCCTACAACTTACTACTAAAATACTGCCCTATGTTTTATTTCCCCTTTTTCTTGGTAAACTTCTTAGATGGCAAGACCAATTTATTTCGACGCACTTTGACGTGTGCTAATAATACTAAAATGTGCAATTGTTATGAAAAATCAATGTGGTTTGTCTGTGTATTCACTTATCTTGCTGGTTTCACATAAATTAAATATGATTCAATCAATAGATGTAAGTAGTACCTACGTGTCACCATTGCGTAGGTAGGTAATTAGAAAAAAAATAGGTAAATTTGCCTACGCTGATCGCCTGATTTAGGTATACCCTAAGTTTACATGAACTTCTATTCTCTGATTTTATTCAACCCAAACCAATGAATTAGTACCTAACCGTGTCAGAAAATGTATTATCAGTACCTACTTACATACAGTAGAAAGATTTTTAAATCTTTAGGTACTTTATATTTAAAGTAGATATTACAATAATTAGGTACATTAGTATTGTATCTGTGTGAACCAAATGCAGATCGCAGATATTTTTTTTCACTTTCTAGCATTCTTTCTCATTCCCTAATAAAAAACATTTTAACAATCATAAAATGTAAAACCCGCGGGCAAACCCGCGCGCCGGCGCTAACTTTCTAGAAACACAATTTTGGAAACGATTCGCAAGTTGTCAAGACAATCACGCATGGACTGACTGGAGCGTTGCATCGAATCGTTCGAATTTTCGAACAGCGCCATCTATTATAAATGTTTACCGAACGTAAACTCGTAACACAACAGCAAATAGCTCTTTCTCGGTGGTTCTTTAAATTTCTGTTAGATGGCGCGATTCAGGTCACTCACACATGTAAAGATTTTTCGTTTTTTATTGGGTCTAATTCTCCTAGAAATACTGTTTTTTTTATAAAATTTTGGCGTTTGGCGAACATAATACATTATAAAGTCTCATTATACTTGCTTTTATTCTGCAGAAACCGTTTATTTACGGAGATTACAACCCCTGAAAAATGTATGGCGAGGCCTATCTAGGGATCGACCTTAAACAAACTGTACCAGGAATTGGAAACATACTGTGTGCTAGATTTTTAAATAAGATTTTTTTTTTTATTGAATATTTTTTAACAAACTTCAAAAAACCGGTCAAGTGCGAGTCGAACTCGTGCGCCGAGGGTTCCGTACCTACCCATACATACATATACCGCCATAATAAAAAAGATATGGGCAAATTTAGATTTTCGCGAAAACTTGTAAGTACCAAAATATTCCTTAATTTTCATTTTATTTTTATTTTTTGGAATTTTTCCTTTATTTGTGCTGTAAGGCTGCTTTTTGCCAAATTTCGTGATTCTAGGTCAACGGGAACTACCATATAGGTTTTCGGCCAAAAACCTATAGGTACTTCCGGTTGACCTACAATTGTAAATTTTGGTCAAAAGCAAGGTCTTATAGCACAAGTAAAGGGAAAATTCCGAAAAATAAAATAGTTTAAAATTAAGGTAAATTTTGGTACTAACAAGTTTTCGCGAAAATCTAAATTTGCCCATATCTTTTTATCGTGTTGACTCAGGACCTTGATTTTTATACACCTAATAGGGACTATAGACCTCAGTGTCCGGTATAAATTTCAACTCGCTAGGTCCACCCATTCTTGAGAAAATCAGTGGTGACACACAGACAGATGGACAAGAGAGTGATCTTATAAGGGTTCCTTTTTTTTACCCTTTTGAGGTACGGAACCCTAAAAAGAATCGGTTCATAAACAAAGAAATTAGGGTCAACCATATTATATACAGATGATATAAAGGAACCTACAAACTTGTACGGAACCCTCGGTGAGCGAGTCCGACTCGCACTTGTCCAGTTTTTTATTTAATTTAATTAAATGAATGATGTTGATAGATTAATGGCATAACACTTTTTGTTACCTATTGTTTTTTTTCTTTACATCACTACCATAGAGCTTACACTAAACATAATAGAGTAGTAACCCTACTATAAGGTCAGTGGTCTGTGGTAATTTTTCGAATAAAAGAACGTTGCAAATTATTTTCACTTGCTTTATTTCATTATTACATCAGTGCATCCATATTTTTATTTGGTAAATAAATGTGTACAAATTCATGTTTAGCTTCAAATATGAGAATTTTAAGGAAATGTATAAAACATTTCTTATTACTTATACCATGATCTAATTGGTTTTATAACAAATCTAACATTTCTACGAATCTAACAGTTTGGTAACAAATCTAACACTCAAAATAAACGCAGTTGTTGGAAATATGTTTAGCAGATGTTGTCTCTGCCAATAATTAGAATATTGCTCATGCCATGGGCATAGTACAAAAAAATATCTAGTTAGACATCTGTTAAACTATAAAGATAAATTTCAAAATGTGTTCGATTTTATTTTTTTGTAGGTCAGTGATGTGTTTGCAATAAACACTTTTACTTAAGTTACTGATAACTTTTTTTGCAAGTGACCCTAGAGGCTATTTAAATAAAGGCTAACTTCCTGACTCACCAGATAACCAGTTATTTGTACTGTCTGGTGTTATCCAAGTATATTTCAAGGTTTTAAAACATTGTACATAACTCTAGAATTGTCGTGATATGTGGAGAAACCCTGGACCCTGAAATATCACTCTCAAAATAATAACACATTTTGCAAGTGATATTTCAGGATCCAGGATCTTAGATCCGTAGGTCAATTTTATTTTAGACTAACTTGAAGTTCAGATAAGCTAGCCAGTAGCAAGTTTAGAATTGAAAAGTAAAAACTGCAGAAAATGTTAAAGACCAAAAAATTTCTATGTTGTGGCAACTTTAAACAATTACTGGGCAAGATTTTTTGTAGAGTCAAGAAATGCTTCTTTGGGTCACAAATACTATTTAGGGTTAGCTATTTTCACACAGGCCCATACGTTGACATATTTTTTAAACACTTTGAAATATGTTTATTAAGTTTTATGACTCACAGCCATTATGATGATTTATAAAAAATTGCACAGAAAGTAGGCAATGTTAACAAAATCTAGGTCATTCATAGAGAAAGTGGTACATTAGTTCCACAATGCTTAGAATTGATTGTGCTTAGTTTAAATGTTCAATACTTTCTAAGTGGAACAAATGCTACTTCTTTATAGGACAGTCAAGTACACACAGCACACACACACAGTAGTCAACTGGGATTTTGCTTTTTTTTTGCCAATTTGGGATAGTCAGTCCAACACAAATAAAAAAAATGCTTATAGCTTCAGGTAGAGTTGGCCAATGACATGGATCACAATTATTTATGCATAAGCTTGACCCAACCTTGAAGCAAAAATATAAAATCTTACCCTTAGTTTGTTTTTATAGTATATACAGCTAGAACAGTTATCCATAGCAATCATTGCTGTCAATGATAGATGGATTATCTTTAGATATCTGTTTTTTTGTGGTATTAGGTTTAATTGCTAATTGGTATGTGAGAAATGATTAAAAAGATCATCTACAATAGGATAATTTCTGTTATCACAAATCCAACTTTCCTTTAAGATGTTCCCACTGTCTTCTTTAATAAACAAAATAGGCTACTAAATTAAATTTCAATGATATGACAAGAAAATTTGGCTTGTGACCACCGTAATCTAAAAACTAAAAACACAACAAGCTGTCTGATCTAGTTCACAATCACAACAAAAAAAAGACGAAATAATTGTTGATTTGCAAAGTATTCCGTCTCACTTTAGTTGGACAATAAAAACTTGTCATTGACATCATTTTGCAACGATATTCTGTAAGTAAACGAAAATAAAGCGAACTATAAAAATTACTTACGCTGATAGTAGTTTGTTTAAAGATGGATCGGAGTATGAATCACTGATTCACAAAAACTATACACGAAGTCATGGAAGTTAGCTACTTCAATGAACTGGCTGTCTCATCGCCGTAATATCCGTACCGACCCTGTTTTACTTTGGAATCACTCACAGATACACTCAATACAGTACAGATGACTAGGACGTAGATGACTGATGATGAAACAATATCAAAACATTCGGAGAAAAGTCAAGTTAGCAAAATAAAGCAGACCATTTTCATTTTGCTAGCACAAAGTAAATAAAATCGGCTGGTGTAGCAATGAACGAAAATGATTATGACTACTGAGTAGATAACTAATTGACATGACGCACACAAGACAGCGCGGTGCAGACTAAAAAAAACTTAACAAAACAATACCATAGACATAGAATGATAGAAATTCAACCATCAACGCAGAGTATGTCAGACTTCAAAAAGTACCCCACTACCCAGGTTAACTTAGACTACGTTCCGAGATACGATAATATCGATTTGAGCGTGCTCACACCCGTTCCGAATTGGCGTGAGCGCGATAACGATGTCCCGTGAATCGTCATAGATGACGTCATGACATGCGCCATCTTGCGATAACGCCGTCCATGCGTTATACTATTATCACCGTGAGCGCTGTCAAAAATGACACTTGTGCTGTTATGTTTTGAATCGTATCATAGTTTCAGCTAACTTAGAAATAGTGCTTCTGGCTGGAGTCGCCACGTAACCAAATTAGAACATGATATTTGTGGTGTATACAAGTTGTATGGTGTAAATAGGATATAACATTGAGTGAGCACTGCTAGCGTGTTCACGAGCGTTCCGTATTGATGATGAAAATGACAGTCTAATTCGGAATGTGGCCTTAGCCAAAGTGAGAGCAAAAGCAGTTAGCCAAGAATATTGTGTTATTCAGAGACAGAGAGGCGCGAGCCAGCACATCAAGCTACCCCAAACTGTCAATTTTTCCCAATTGAATATGAACCTAAAACTTACATCATAAATTTGAAAATCTATCAAAGTAATTCGATAGATTGGACGAACCGTCATTTTTGTCAACAATACGGAACGCTCGTTAACGCGATAACAGTGTTTACTCAACATTAAAAGAATTGACCATATTAAACTCCACACATTTCTTCTTCTTAAATAAACGCACTATTTCAAATAAATCTAAGTTAGAAAAAGTTAAGATGCTACTCAAAACAAAACAGCACTGTCATTTTTGACACCGCTCACTAGGACGATTCACGGGACATCGTTATCGCGCTCACGCCAATTCAGAAATTCGGAACGGGTGTGAGTGCGCTCAAATCGATATTTTCGCAACTCGGAACGTAGCCATTGTTAGCGGGTTCCATAATGGTGTATCCACGCGGTTGCCACTTGCCGCAAACTACAAACCTAACCTATATAAACGCTTGGGCACGCCATGATTGCGGCGGTAAGTCCCCTCTTTGAGGAGTGGCTTGAGAGGCGGCATGGCGTCCTCACCTTCCGCCTGACACAGGTCCTCACCAGACACGGTTGTTTCGGGAGGTTCCTGTTTCGGATAGGGCGGGAGGAAACGCCCGGGTGTTTCCATTGCGAAGATCGCCCTGAGGACACGGTGGAGCATACGGTGAAGGTCTGCCTGGCTTGGGCGGAGCACCGCCGTGTCCTCGGGGAGGCGATCGGCCGCGGCGATCTCTCGCGTCCGGCCCTGGTCTAGGCCATGGTACGGAGTGAGAGTGCATGGTTAGCCGTCACCTCCTTCAGCGAAGCAGTGATGCTCGCAAAGAGGGAGGTGGCGCACGTGAGGGAGAAGCAGTACATACGCCTTCACGGCCGTGGCCTTCGCAGGAGACGTCCTTGGCGTCGGGAATCCCATGCTGATTCCCAGCCACCGTAGGCGCGAGCTTGCGGACGACGAGTAATGGGTAGCTCGCTGTCCGGTAAGGAGAGGGCCCAGAACGGCCGATGCCTGCCAGGGGTGCGGGTTGTTCAAAAGAGATACCGCAGCCCCTGGCACACATGCAACTGAGGGAACACGGGTGGGTTTTAGTCAGTAAAAGTCTGACACGCCCTCCTGCTCCACTCAGAGCGGGAGAAGGTATTTTTTCCACCCAAAAAAAAAACCTAAACAAACGCTTGGATAACCACGCCCTTGCGAGTGTGCTTGCGAGTGTGCTAGTGTGTTTGGAAGAATCAAGCATGACGGACGTCGAGCTTTTGTCGGCTATAACGTTCAGTTTAACCTGTAAGAAAAATAAGTAAACAAAAAATTTGGCAAAGATGGTGGATGATAAAAATTCATTGAAACCGTACAAGTGTACAAGTACGTTCTTTTTTCGTTAGGTATTTATCGATTTTCTACAGTGTAGGTAATTTTATTCATAGTTCGTGTTCAGTTTTAATATTTCAATGGGCTGTATAATTTTATTTGTGCATTGAGTAGCTATAAAAAATCTTTCTAATCCTGTAACATAAATAAGATACCTATTGATTATTTTTTTTGTTGCAGAGAACAATTGATAACTTCTGCCATATGATCTATGTCGATTTTGATTTTTTGCTAAGCAAAATTTCGCTACCAGTGCGCAAGCGATACTAACAACGCACAAACGTGTAGATGGATCCCAAGCGCTTGCCGGAAACTTTTTGATTTGGGCGGCAAAAACCAACACTCGATCGGATCGGTCGCAAACGCTTGCAAGTCTACACAAGCAGAGGGAAAACGCTCTATCCACACGTTTGAATTTGTGATGATTTGTCGAGGTTTGGCAAGCGTGTGGAGCCGTAATTATATTGATAAAAATGACCACTCTCAGCTGTCATAATCGTACTAACTTAAATCGGAACGCAAATTATGGCTATTTTTCTACTTCGGAAAGCGGCCTCAGATTCTCAGCTTTCTGTCACTAATGTCAAAGTCGTAAATGTCAGTCAAGTTGTATTCGTAATAGTCATAATTTCTAACAATGTTTTTGTGATCTTTCTTATTCCATTGAGATAATTATAAAGAGTTCCGATAGTGCAGTACGGTAACACACTTTTTGTTCCGAACTTTATTCAATGGCTGAAGTCTGATTGAAGTACGTTAACAAAATTATGGAGTCTTCATCCATAGTCAGTTTTAACAATGATTCTACTTTCCAAACAACATTGAAAGCGGATTGTAATAATATCAGCGTTCATGAATTGGCTCTTCACGCTATGAGAGATCGATGTCTTTTGCTACAAAGAAGAATAAACGCATTAGAAACTGATAATATGCGATTAAAACTTGATGTGGTAAAGGCTAATGAGTGCTCACCATACGTCCCACTAAAAGAAGATGAAAAAGTAATGCTGCATCAGAAAATTGCAGAGCTTAATAAACAAAAGTCTAAACTCATGCATCATGTATTTATGGTTCAATGTGAAAACAAAAATTTATGGAATAAAATATCTACTATAAAAGGACCAGATAAGTCGACAAATAAAGACTATAACAAACAGCCTTTGCTACGCACGAATACTTATATTCATAGTACTCCAAAAAATAGTGCAAACTATCAAGAAAAGTATTCCGAATCAAGTCTGGAGGAAATATCTCTAAAATTATTAAATAGCTATATTCAGGAAAAGTCTCAATTAGTTGAACAATATGAACAGATGGCACAGCTGCAGGATATGGATGATGATCTTTTGAATGTTGATTCTATTGGCTTTACTTATATGGAAGACCCAGCCACAGATTCCCTCAAAGAAATTCGCTGTCAAACAGAAAAACTGCAGAGTTTGAAAAAGGAACTAGCACAACAGGAAACTGACTTAAAATTGATTATCTCTAGAGTTGAGACTATTTTACAAGGTAACAAATAACAGGCCAATTTATTGTTTTCCAGTTATTTTTGAAAAACATTGAACTATTTAATAGAGACTTAAGCCTTTTTTTAGGGTTCCGTACCTAAGGCGAGCCAAAGGGAATTACTAAGGCTCTGCTGTCCATCCATCTATCTGTCATAGGGCCGTATCTTATGAAGGCATAATAATAATTAGTAATAGGCAATTGGAACATTTGCATCTCAAACACTGAAATGATCCAAAACACTGATATGTTTCATTTGGCTCATTTGGAACATCAGCTCAATGGATATAAAATACAGAATGTTACATATACATTACATTGCGTACAAAAAACGACCTTATAGTATTTGATATGTAGGTGTCTTAGTGGTCATTTTTACATGCTTGGATAACAACAAAGAAAATCTGTGAGAGTATTGAGTGATACACATCTCATTTTGTATCTCTTTCTGACTTGTATAGATTGTAATCGTCTCGCCCGCTCACACGCGACTCGCAAGTTAATAGTTAAGTAACTCTGCTCTGCTCTGTCGCCTCGCGAGCGACGCGTCGCGCGGACGGAATGGGCACAGAGCAAAGTCTTGTTTCAAATCCAAATGATGCGTTTGAAACGTTGGTACTGAACCAATCTTTTGAATCATTTCAATGATCCGGAACAGTGAGTCGGTTCCGTAAAGAGTTAACACACCTCTACTAATAGGCAATTGAAAATTTCAAAGTATGTACTATATGTCTGTCACTCGGATTGCATGTCATTCTGTTAGCTCCCAAAAATAAATTTAAAAACTCGCCGAAAAGTGTGCAATCGCAGTGCTAGTTGTGTTTAGCTTTGGAGATTAGTCCTTGATAGAAGTTTTGAACTATAAACATCTGTCTGAACAGTGATAAATAGTTCTAATTAACCGGATTGAAATTCGTGTTGGAAGTGTCTTATGTTACTTGCAGAAAAAATTGTTTTGAAAATACCCACTTATTTTTTTTTTTTTTTTTTTTTCCTTTTGGCAATTGAGCCGATGTCGACTATTCTGCCAATGTCACGTTTAGACAGCAGCGCAGCGGCAGGCCGGCTGCGGCGACTTTGTACTTTGTAGTAGGTCTACAGGTTCTGTTAGTCGCAGTCGTCACTTATTCTTTCATAATTTGAGCGATCACTGCTGTCAATGTGACACTGTCAAAAAGTGACGTTCTAAGACAAGAGAGGGTTGCCATTATTAGAATTTAGTTTGCCCATACTTACTATTACAAAAATAGAATGGCCCAGTGCTACAGAGTCGGCCCTGAGTTACGCAGATTAGTTACAGAGCTCCAAAATCAGGTTCAGGAGTTAAAGACTCAGCGAACAAGTGTCATTAACTTGGACATGGTGATCATGAACGCAACAGTCGTAGTCGCAATGTTATCATGCACGGAATACCTGAATCGAATACATCCTCTCCGGAACATCGGAAGTTGCACGACAAGAACTCCGACTCACTTGCTTCATTACCGATACCAGAACCAGTAATAGTCTCAACATTTCGCCTCGGTAAGCCGGTACTAAATAGCGACAAGCCACGCCCGGTCAAGGTGATCTGACAAATAAACAAAATGCGATAAATGTACTGAAAAACGATGGTAAGCTTCCCATTACTGTCTAAATACAATCACATCTGACCCCGTGCCAAAGAGACCAACTCAAGAGCTTGCATTAAGACTTAGCTGGCCACAAGACGCAACGCAACGAAGAAGAATCTCTGCTAGATCTTGTGTTATGCAATGACAATACGCTAGTTTGTGATGTGGACTACCATCCGCCCATAGGTAAGAGTGACCATATAGTCATCAGCTACTGTACAGGTAATCCATACCAATAGTAAGAACGACGTTAACTAAATGCAGTACGATTTTTACAAGACAGACTTTAAGGAAATCTCAGAACATCTGACAAAATGGTCAACTAATAATGAAAATTCAGTTAATGACATGTGGCTATTTCTTAAAAATCAAATTCATTCATCAATAGGTCATGTACCAAAAAAGGTGATATATAAAAAGCGACATAACAATAAGCCTTGGATAAACGAAGAAATCCTTGACTTAATCCTGAAGAAAAACAACTGTGGACCCCCTACAGAATTAATCCCAATGACAAATGTAGAAGGATAAATAATGATATCACAAATATAACTCGAAATAGAAGAACGTTGTTCGACTCGACTGTTATAGATACCAGCCATAAAGCATTTTATGGTTATATCAGGAAACAGCTCAACTCCAAAGTTTGTATCCCAAATATTGTCAGAAACAAATCTAACCAACTTGTTGTGAACCCGGAACAAATCGCCGAATCTTTTGCGGATCAAACCGAACTAAGTTTTGTTAAAGAGCCCGATGGACCTTTACCAACCATAAATGCGCCTAGAGTAACAAACTCAGTTGAAACGTTCAACATTACAGAAGAGATAGTACGAAAGGCATTATTAAGTTTTGACGATAATACAGCCACTGGTCCAGACAGCATACCGTCAATTTTATTTATGAATTTCTCACAGGCTCTGACCAGCAACTTGGCTCAGATTATGAACAGATCCCTGGAAGATGGAATAGAGCCAGCTGACTGGAAAGTGGCCAACGTTATGCCCGGCACGGTTGGCGCAGTGGTTAAGCGATTGGCTGCTGCGCTGCGTGTCACGGGTTCAATTCCCGCACGGAACAAATATTTGTATGACCTATAAGTAGTTGTTCCAGGTCTGGCTGTTTGTGTATACGTGAGTTTAAATGTTTGTAAACGCACCCAAAATACAGGAGAAATTCCTTGTGTGGGGCAACGTTTAAAAAAAAAACCTCCAAACCTCCTCCCGTTTACAAGAAAGGAAACAAACTATTATCCGTAAACTATAGGCCCATTAGTCTGACTAGCGTACTATGCAAAACAATGGAAAAAATTATTGCAACTAAGGTGAGAGAATTCCTATCGCAGGAGCAAATTATCCAAATTATCCTGGAGGAGCAACATGGATTTGTCCCGACACGGTCAGTCACAACGAATCTACTAAAATGTGTACACGAATGGACAAAAAATCATGACAAAGGGCACCTGATATGGCCTTCGGTATCATATGTGATACACTTGGATTATGAAAAAGCTTTTGATCGCGTCCCCTTGCAGCGTCTGATCCACAAACTTGAACATTTTGGCGTACGCGGTTGTGTATTAGCCTGGATAAGCGATTTTCTTACCAAAAGCACACTCCGTGTGCGTTTGGAGACGTTCTTTTTACGGCTCGTAAAGTGCTCAGCGGTGTTCCTCAGTTTCACACATAGGTAAAAACAATCCTCGAAAAACTTATCGTCTCGGACTCCAAAAACTCTCAGCTGTTCAGTCACAGAAAGACCTAGGTGTTATTATGTCTAACGATCTAAAATGGAAAGCGCACATATCTAGTGTTGTTAAAAGAGCGAATTCGAAACTCAACATCATCCGCAAGGCAATCAATTGCCTTACGCCCAAGACATTTGTCAATTTGTACAAGACCTACATAAGACATCTCTTGGAATATGCTACCTTACGAACAGTGCCTCAAAGATCTTGGCCTTATCACACTGGAACAGCGTAAATAAAGGGGTAGGCTCATTGAAACATATAAAATACTTTCAGAACACTACGAAGTGAACTACACTCTGAATGTCTACAAACATTTGCCTGGGCATTCCCTATGGCTATGGGAAAATTCATCTAAGCTAAGGCCTTTGAAGCACTTCGTGCTAACAGAGTTATTACAGCATGGACTAGACTCCCAGAAAATGTTGTGATGGCTCCCACACTGAACTGCTTCCCGAATAGAGTAGACAGATTAAATATCTCCAAGCTTTTTGATACATACGCGTCAGATATTTAGATGCTAGTATGTCTAACCAAATAATATTATATAATTATATTGGTACATGTAGGTGCTATAATGATTTTTTTTAATTTCTTTTTTTAATTTAAGAGGACCCTTTAATTTTTAAATTTATTCCAAACATACAAGAAACGTGTTTGTTTGAGCACTTCATGGCCGCCGTTTATGCGAAACTGGCTTGGCCCGTTTTTCAAATTATCAACCTATTGATAATATGTACTTAGTTATGTTTTTATTATTTTCAGAAGGATACAAGTGTCCTACATGCATTGCAAATAATGTTAAAGTTATAACATCAGAACACAAGGAAATAGAAACAAGTGATAGTCTAGCCAATTGGGCTACACCAGCAGATTCCAGTACATACAATAATAACTTTAGTGAATTAAACACATCAGCTTATAAAAAAAGTATTTTAGAAGAAATTGAAAAGGATACTACTGATGAAGCTTGTGATAAAATTTGTCCAATGTGTGGACAAACATTCCATAAAGAAGTTTCATTCAACGAGTTCCAGTCTCATGTTGAAAGTCACTTCCTAGGTGAAACTGAACTTGACTCCATAACTGATAACTTTGACCATGTTCCTAACTCTTTTGATAATATTATTTAATTGTTTTTATTAATACTTAGTTTTATTTACATAGTTCTAGTTCTAACTACTTAAATATATTTTTCAAATTAATTTGTCTCAGTATACAACATTCCACTAGAAACCATTGTCTCTTATTATATCTTCTAATGAATCCTACTAATATTATAAATGTGAAAGTTTGGACGTTTGTTACTCAATCACGCTAAAACGGCTGAACGGATTTGGATTAAATTTGGCATACAGATAGTTTATAACCTAGATTAAAACATAGGATATTTTTATCCCGGTAGTATGTTCCCGTGGGATCATTTCCGACCTCCACGCGGGCGAAGCCGCTGGCAAAAGCTAGTGCTTATTTTAATAAATTTTCTATGAAGTAGGTATTAATTGCAACCACCACTAAATACGGCTATGTTCATTAAATTAAAATATACAGTATCTAGTTTCCAAAACCAATCCTCATGGATGATTTGATGATATACCTATCTATCAATCAAAAGTAATTTATTCAAACGAGGCCAAGAGTCAGCACTTTTAGACGTCAAAATTACATAAGGCAGTCCCCCAAAAACGCCCGCCCTTCACCACTTCGTGCTTTAGCTCGGAATAAGAAGTGCCGCAACAAACTCCCCAGCAGCACAGCTGTCTGTTAAGTTGGATGAACTTGATTCTTTAAAATAACAGGCAAGTACAGACGCCAGCACATCAAGCTACCCCAATCTGTCAAATTTCTTTGATAGATTTTCAACTCTATTACATAAACATAAGGTTCATGTTTAATCGGGAAAATTTGACAGTTTGGGGTAGGTTGATGTGCTGGCGTCTGTACTTAACTAAACATCCACCACATGAAAATTCCATTATTTTTTTTTATTTTTTTTATAAAATGGTCTAAACAGTCAAATAAAATAAACAACGATAAGGAGCAACTCATACGACCTATCAGTAGGTAAGCTAGGCAACTGGCGAAAGAACACATAACTTGCCTTGAGTTAATCACAGCGACCAACAATTCTTATCGTTTAAGTAGTTGTTGATATAATAATATGCCTTAGAACAAAGATTTGATTTTGCTTTCGCTTTAAACGCATTAAAATGTAAATCTAGCAAAGAAGAGGGAAGCTTGTTATATAATGTTAAACTGAGCCCAACAAATGAACTATGAACTTTATGAAGCCGGTGAAAGGGAGCATGTAGTTTGTCCTTATTTCTAGTATTAATATTATGAATTTCACTGTTTTTAGTGTATTAAGTGTACATTTTGCCTAAAATATAAGATGTTAGCGAAGATGAATTGCGATGCTGCCGTGAGAATACCAATATCTTTAAAAAAATCTCTAAGAGTAGTCTAGCACCTAGCTGATAAATTGCACCTGAAAAAAAGTGTTAAATTTTCAAAGTTCTAAGGTTTCTTATTCATTTTCATATTAAACTGTTGCACTGTTTAATGTAATGAATTTATTATTCTGTAAATAGTGAAATACATACATGATAAGTAATCCACAAATTAGGTACATAATGAAATAATATTATTCAACATATTGTATAGAATTAAGATAAAGATATTAAAATGATGTATGTGTATAGGTTAGTTGTACTTATATGTGACAATTAGACAGTTGCATCCTTTGTGAATTTTTGTACATATTGCCTCTGTTCAAATAATAATATATGTTTATAAATAAATTACTAGAACAAATATATATAATATGAAGCAGAAGCACTGTAGAGACTTATTCCTAGCCTTTATCAAAAGAAATAAAATTATTTATTTTTGTATTTTCTACTTATTTTATTTATTTATTGAATTGATAGTACTAAATACAATTACTTCTTAACCTTTTGAGTGCCAGTCATGTATCAATGACAAAAAAAATGTGCCCAGCACACCACGGGTGACGATTACTCACGACCACATGGCAAACTTTTAAGTAAATAAAGCCGCTTGGCGCCGAGGGCGCGTTATTGCTTTTTTGACGTGGCGGTAAAAAGGTTAAACAATACTTTTCTTTATATTGTTAAGCTAAATCTGTAGGTTTGACATCAGTTGATTTGGATGGCTTCTGTGTTGTTTTTTCAAGAAGATTTTTGCTGAACCATTGTGGTCTTTCTTTTTTCATCTCAATAATTCTTTTGCCTTTCCAGAATTCTTTGGGCTGAAAGAAAAACGTTACATTAAAAGGCATTAAATGAATGCCCATAAATTAGCAATGCTATTTTGCCCACATTCATTTAGATCAATGAAGGAATTGAATTGGAATTGTTGATTGCATAAAATCATACTTAGTTAAAACACTTCTGTGGACTAATTGTTTTTCTATGCTGGTATGAGCAAAGTTGACTTTATATGCATTCTGAGGTAGATCATTACAGTGAAGAACAGGCCATTATTGATGCTATGAAGCAACTCTATGACTATCTGATTGCTCAATCACAGAATAGTGATGAAATCTCACAACATATTTATTCATATAAAGCAGTCTTTAATTACCTCGTCTGGAAGAGTTTCTCCTTGATACAATACAACAACATCATGTTCAACTGGATTGATACCAAGCTTTTGCTTTATTGCAGCTTGAATTTCTTCAGTTTCTTTCTTTACTTCTGTATAGCAATGTTCTGAAAATACATAATTCTCCATAATAGACTTTATTATCAGCTAAGCCGAAGAATTTGTAGGTTTTAAATGGCTTTGAAATTGATACTAATATTGTCAATTCCAAAGTAACTCTGTATGTTACCTTTTCACACCTAAACCACTGAATGGCTATCAATAAAATTCCCTGAGAAGATATATGGCATCCTGTGGAAGAACATAGACTACTTTTTGTTCCCCATTCCTGTGGGAGAATTTCTGACAAAATTTCGGAAAAATTTCCAAAATGTCCGAAATTTTCGGACAGAAGTTAGTTTAATATAACAAAGGCATACCACACAATCTTCCTTTCTCATGATGATGTCCACAGTTTTGGCACACTTTGATGTAATTTTTGGGCACAAGCATTTTATTGACATACTCAGGACTTCCAAATTTTCTCTTTAACTTCTTTTCAGTCGTTCTACGGAATTTGGGTACAGCCAATAACAACCCGTCTCCAACTATGTCCTTGATTGAGAACTTTCTGGGGGGAGTGGCAGGTTGCATCTCATGGACATAAGCCAATGCTAGCTCTAGAATAAAAATGATGAGTTTGTTAAGATTTTGTGTTAATAATAAAGTCATTTATTTCTGAATTTTAGGTACATTGTTTGTTGGCAGAGAGTATTTGGGCCAGAAGCAAATCATAATATGCCCTGCAGCTCAGTGTGCCCTTTGGCATAGGCCTCCACCAACCTTGCTGCTGTCTATTATGGCCTCAGGGTTAGAAGGATATTGTCATCCCATCTTGTTTTTGGATGTATCTAGTCCTAATGTAGTAGTAGTCTCTGGGGTGCCACAGGGTCACTTGTTTGCTCCAATTGTTTGTTTTGCATGAATTACAACAAGATAATAATGAGTACTGTTTGAACACGTTTTATGCTTAGCTCTGGCCCAAATTTTTGTTATGACATGTTGGACCTTAAACCCAGGTATTCCTCCATGTTTATTAACACGAACACAACAAATTATTTGAGGCTACGTGCGGTTTTATCGCTTAATTCGCTTGTTAAGGCTTGCGTCTGAATAGGTACTGTGACTTCCTTTATTTACCTTTGGGTGGATATCCAAATATATGAAATAAATTCCTTTCCACATTTTTCATAAGTTGGACTACATGTGTTAGGCGTGGAATCATAACGTCGTTTTTGGCAAACAACAGTACAATATAAAATAATAATCAAGTAGCTGGCTACTTGGATAATATTTTTTTTAGGTTAGCTGGCAGTCGGTCTGACTTGCTTGACATTGACAGGCAGTAACAGGACCAGTGTTGCCAACTGGGTGACAGGTTTTGGGGCTAACTCGAGTTTAAAAAAGGGCTAGATTAGCAGATTTTAAAGAAAATAGGGCTAAATGACTAAATAACAAAAAATAAAAATAAGATTCTTTAGTAAAATGGATTTCTTGAATAAGTAATGTATAAAATTATTAATAAAATACATCTTTCTGGATTATAAAATATTGTTTAATCGTTAAATTACGCTCTAAATAGCAGTATTTATCTAATTTCTTTCGAAGGATTTCACTTTGTTCTGACGACGTTGATGGTTGGGCTAATTCAGTATAAATTTAAATTGGATACATTTTTTTTAAGGAGATTCTATGGGTTTACCTATGTGTAGTAAGTTTGGTTTAACTTGGTAAGGCCAGTTCGTATTTATGGTATAGAATTTAAAGTTCATCTTGTTTCGTAATTTATGTTTATATGGTTTTGAAAGGCGATATTTGGGGCTGGATTACGGGCTAGGGGCTAAATCATTATATTCGGGGCTGAACAAGAAGAAAAAGGGCTAGATCTAGCCCCGAAAGGGCTAAATTGGCATCACTGAACAGGACAGCATCACAGACTAGAGGTGTGCGTTATTTAACGTAATCGGTTTCAGATACTGCTTACGAGTCTGATAATCGTGTAATTCGTTTCGTGGACAAAAATGTAACTGTTATTTTACGTACGTAGTTCACAGTTGACATGACACTCACACAACGAACGGCGTACGTGTAAGCGTTTCGTTCGGTTTCGTATAACAGATTATTACTAAAATGATTAAAGGTACGTTACGTAATACGACTCGCACATCGAGAGTAAAGAGTCCCTTCGGAATAGGTATGGCTTATACGCAATAATAAGGTAGACGGCAATATAGTAATCGGTACGCCTTTTTTATAATACCTATAAACTGTAACATTTTCGTAATCATAACATAATACAACCGCAAAACCAACCGACGCCCTACTGTATACAAAAGTAACTAGTTACAAAAATAATCGGTTTTGAAACTAGTTACTCATATCCACGAAACTACGTATAACCGATTACGTCCAAAAGACGATGACCAACCTTTGAATTTACATCTGGCGACATAGGTTACGTTTTCCTGACAGAAAGTAAATACTTGTAGTATTTATTTCTTGGGAACGAGACCATGTCTGAAAATAAGGACTTCAGAAAAACACTGGTTTTAGTGCTTTTTGACGAAAACAAATCCTATTTCTGATCGTTCATGACAGTGTTACCAAGTTACGATTTAGAATTTCCTCAGATTTTTCCGGCTTTGCAAAAGATGTTTGTATTTTTGTGTGGATAAAGCGGCATGTTGTGTTACGTCCATCACTATTTTCGCAGACCTGTCTTCTGAATTTACAAAGCGAGATATCTCGGATCTTCTTCTCTGATGAGCCTGATCCATTGATTTTAATTTCAAGCTGGCAATATTTGATTTTTAATCATTGTTATAAAATTTATCTAAATGAGAAACCGTGCTAAAACTAATCCCACGTTAGAACGACGTCTTGATTGTAACAAATATTTCTGGCTGCTTACCATCGTCATCTTCATTAGTAGCGTTGTTCCACCCATTGCTGAGGACGAGCCTCTTCATTACTGTGGTTACCTTTTTAAAATAGTAGCTTATTCCAACAAAAAAAAATATCACTAATAAAATACTTTTTTATTTGGTTCAGACTAGACACCGTCTTTTTTCAATATTGTTTTTTTTTTTATTATTGAAGGAAAAAGAATTACCTTAGCACCCTGGTCAATTTTAAATTTTAGTAATAGTAACATTAAAAATCATGGCGACTTTGACAATCAGCTGTCTAAAAGTGGGGGGGAAATGGCGAATGCCTGTATGCTGTGTGTGTTATGCAGTTCATATCCTCAAGCGTTTCGTTGCAGTTGTAGCTATGGCGTGTTTAAGTTCGAGTAGGCTCTGTGCTCGTGTTCAAGATAAGTTATTGTGTCAATTCGGACATAAAGTTCGAAAGCAAACTGTATTTGTGAAACTCAAACCTCCCGGACCATCTCCATTGCGAATATTTGGAAAGACATGTCAGGTTAGACAATTTAAATCTTAGTTTTGATGTATTTAGTTCATTAATTTAGCAGGTTTGCTTATATTATTAGATTGATTATTTTGTTTTTCATTTTGTACAATAGTTTTTTGTATCATGCTATTCAACAATGTTATTTCTTTTTACATAACAGCATGACAGAATATCTAACCTCTCTTTGTCAGCTGATCTAGTCAAATAAGTTATAGGAATTTACTGACACAAGATGCAATTAGAAATTGTCCTAAAAGCGTATACATTACTTGCTAAGATATGTGGTAAAGTAGGGTCATTCATTGGAAATGTTAAAAGTGAAATCTTCGTGAGTCGGTGAGTAGTGGGTCGCTTCGCGCGCGGCACAGGTTTGTTGGGTTTGTCGGACGATTTTCACCGTAAGCAAAGATATTCGCGACTTTTACTTTCATCAAACAAAGCAAAGCTCTGTTTGGAAATAATTCAACTTATGAAGTTGTTTTGGACGAACGGCAATTATGCTCACTGCTGTATTAGAAACGATTTATTTATATCTGTTTGTCGGTTCATTAGTACGGTGAAATCATGTAATACTGTGTAATCAGTCTTTTAATCAGGTATAAGCAGTACCAATCCCGTTTACGCTAATTGACCCTGACCTAATTTGACGCAATACTCCATGTTCATTTTTTTAGGTCAAGCACTATGTGGTCATAAATTCCGGGCCTTGTTTTAAAATAAATGCTTCATTTCAATTAGTAATTTTCCCGATGAAATATGCTCTCTAGAATGCCCATTTACTGACCTCATTCAGATAAACCCATCAGAATTTCAATAATATGCGTGTCCTTCGTGTACGCGTCAAGGTCCTAACACCACATCAAAATATCAACAGTACATGTTAGTTGGGAACGCGCGCCGTCGTGCTTTCTCGCGCAGCGTGCGAGCATGCAATGTCCAATCTCGACGACTCGTATAGAACTTTCTAAGCAACAATTATTATTCGCATTAATATTTCATTTACTCCTTCAATTACAATTGAATTACTGGCCGATTTCTTTATCCATAACATAACTCTATTTGCAGGCTTTTGTCGAAAACGCGTAGTAAGAATGTATTAGGGATTATCACCATATCTGAAATCTTGATTGGACAAGTCATGGTGGTCATTGACGTACGCGTATCTTTAGCTTTACCTATGATGACAATCTCTAGACGCATGCACTGGCACACGGCTAGTGAAAGTTGTGTGACGATTCGTTGAATTTTTAATAGCGCGAAAACTGGGTAAGTAACCTGTCGAAGGAGTGCTATAAGCCTTTCTTATTTTTATTCTAGTCCATTTGGCGAGCATTGACCCCGTTTGCCGCGAGACATCATCGTCCAACGCCATTTCTTCTATGTTGCGTGTCTCTAACTTTTCGTCTAGCATACGAAAGTAGATGTATGTTTGAATGAGGCTTTTCTAGACAACGTCAGGTTACATAGCTCTATGGCCCTTAACAGAGATTCCGGATTTGAATTGGTTCAACACTACAATCGTTTATTAGGTAGATGAATCGGTCGACTGAATCGCACCGTACGTAACCTCCTGCGTAAATGAAGCTCAGTAGAAATGCGGAACACACAACTATTTGTTCAGTCGACATCATTGTATAAGAGTTTGCGGCAATACACACGATGTAGCATATGTTATTTTCGACTTACAACATTTACTTCAATCCTAAATTACGTGATGACAATACAAAAGGGCATAGAAAGCCGAGTGTTAACTTTGCTGACATCGAGTGAATTTTGTAATAGATTACATATCTGCAAATGTCTTTACATAAAACAACATTTTAAGTAAAAAAATGAATCAAACCGCCACTCTGGTCTAGCTAGACCATGTGATTATCCATTTAGAGATTCTGGTGGTATCGGCCCCGACTTACGAGTTGTAGGTCTTGGATTCGAACCCAAGCAGGCGTACTTTGTGTATGCAATTTCATCACCGCTGATCTGAAAACGGTGAAGGAAAACATCGTGGGGGAACCGGCATGTCCTAGAACCAAAATTTCGAAGATATGTGACATCTCAGATGTCAGATGACTGCCCACTCCCTCTTGTGGATAGGGGGCCTGTGTCCCAGCAGTGGGAACTTTTATAGGCTGACTATGCTATGCTTGAAATCTCACAATCCTTTTCTGTCCAACTCACTAAATATAAGGACCAAAAAATTGTTTGTGTTTTCCCATTAGTACGTACATTTTCCCTGATGAAATTCTCATGGTTGCCCGATAAATAGCCATTGACCGAACCTACTTCCGACCCGCAATAGACGAACCGTGGGGGTGTCTGTGTAACGCACGCCTCTTCCTAGCCATTTGAGGATCACGGGCAGGACGAAAACACTTGACACAAATGAAATACTTTAAATTTCAGTATAACTTAAAAACCCAATTTTCTTTTTGCAATAAGACAACCGTTCCGTGTGTTGCCGGACGTAAAGAATAGCAGTATCCCATTTCTCCCTGAGGTTATCGTCGAAAGCGACTAAGGGACTTACTAGAAAATGCGCAGCAGCGTTCTTTATGCATTTTACCACCATACTGCGATCGCCAACCCGCCTGCCAAGCGTGGCGATTATGGCAAACAGACTCCTTTTGGGGGAGACCTATGTCCAGCAGTGGACATCTTTCGGCTAAAATGAATAAGACAACACATATATACTGTGGTCGTCTTAAATTTTTAATGCAAGTTGCGTAGTTTTTTTTAAAGACCTTTGCGAACGTGGGCTAGGATTGTGACATGCAATGACCACGGCCTTGTGAATATTTTATTTGATTATTTTTGTAATGATTTAAGCCACTAAAAAGAGGTTGGATCTTGGCCTTATTCTAAAGGTTTAAATTAATATGTATTATTTAAATGACAAACACTATTTTAAAGTCTGTTGCGCCTGTAACTTTTTGTTAGTACTAAAACGACCAAGTGCTTAGCGGTATTAGCAGCAGTGTTCACCGATGATCCAATGTCCTTGCAAGCGTTGCATGCTTAGGCTGGTACAATTGAGCAATGGCGTTTCGGTCACCACTTGCAAACAATGAACTCATCAACGTTGTCTCTGGAAGCAATATTAATTGCAGTAGCTTGCGCACGTGACGTTGTTACTTGATAAGAGAACTATGTTTCGTAGACAAGTATTTAACTTAGTTATGGATTGAGTAAGTCCGGTTTACTCGTAATGAACACCACACATCGCCACATTCTGCAATCGCGTTTCCTACTAAGTTCGTTACTTTTACAGGTGATAAATCGGGATTTTTTAATGTTTGTTTTTTTATGGATTTTGACATTACACCACCATCTGGGTTTAAAAAACGAACTATAACAAAACTAAACAATAATTTACGGACGTGCACTAGGTAACTAATGTATCTGTAATGAAAATGTGATAATATGTCCGTCGACCCGGGCCCAAGCCCGGATCGACGGCGCGTTGTATTCCACGCGCGCCTCAAAGAGATGTTAGCACCAACTGGTGGGGTCTGCAAGGGCCAATGCCTGCCAGGGGTGCGAGTTGTTCGAAAGAGATACCGTCGCCCTTGGCACACTGACACGGGTGGATTTTAGTCCGTAAAAGTCTGACACGCCATCCTGCTCCACCCAGAGCGGAATAAGTTATTTGATGATCCCACCCAAAAAAAAGACGTACCTGTATCGTTAGAAATGTAGAATGATAGCCTGAAATCTTTGCTAGAGTAAATTGAAGGTGCTTTATAATTTGCATCCGTGATATTTCCGATGGATCCGCGAAATCGTAAACCAATGCCGCCAGCCTTTACCTATTGCAGTGAGGAGGAGAAACTTAATAGTAACCAGTTACATTGTTTTCGTATATGCAATTGAATATCGAATCATAAAATAAAAATAAAACAAGTTATTTGTTTTGAAAACAACGCGCTATATTTAACTCAGTTAATTTTGCATCAAGACAGGTATGCTATTTGTTCGAAATTTACACGTGTAACAAGTTTTCAAGGATAATTTGCCTTTTATTAAAAACCCTTCACAACATGTAAAACTACAAGGTCTGATTTATTAATTACCTGTACCTTTGTTTAACATTCACTTTGAGTTCCAATTTCTGGGGTTCTCCATCACTAGGGGTTGTAAGCCAAAGAGTTCGTCATAAAATAAAAACAAAATAATTAAAATGTTTAGAAGGAACGTTACCTTTGGTGCAGAGATCATCTTCTGCCTAGCCTGTTCCTATGTTTGGGGCGGCTGCCAGTCTAACCGGATGCAGCTGCATACCAGTATTTTACACGGAGCGACTGCCTCTCTAACCTCCACAACCCAGTTACTGGGGATACCCCTTTGTAAGACTGGTGGTCAGACTTTCGGGCTTCTAACGACCCGTAACGGCTGTCAAAGATCTACGAATAACAGCCAGGACCAACAGCTTACCGTGCTTTCCAAGGAACGGTCTTGGTATGTAAAGATGGTCGCTACAAGCGTAGCTTAACCTGCTCAATCGACCCATGCGGCTGCTATTACTTAGCCAGAAGCCTCCATGATTTGGCGCAGAGTTGAACAATATAAACCTTTCTGATATAGTATTTACATCAACTGATAGAAGATTATAATTTTGCAGCATAGTCGCCGCGTCCTTGTTGCGTACGTTGGCGTTGATTGCAATCTATAAGCACAGGCAATTACGTCCGAAAGTGTATAATCGTCATATCATGACCACTCCACGGCATTCTTCAGGTAAACTCAGGGTCGATGTGTAATCTTTGCGCTGTCTAAATACTGTTTATGTTTCGTTAGATAAGTTGGATTAAATTTGTAAAAAAAGTTCTTCATCATCCTCCTGCACTTTTCAAATGTTTTTGGGGTCTGCGCAGCACGACCTGTTGATTCATACTTTTCTTGTCGATGTCATCTCAGATTTTTTTTTCTTAACATAAATATAATCGATTGATCTTGCACACAATGGATCCTCCACTTCAAATTGGAGTTGATCTATCGCTTTCCAAATTAAAAAAAAAGTGCTAACTTGCACTTTTCGACGGTTGAAATTTCAAATGTATTAAGAGTAACGGACAATCCCTGTCCCTTACTACATTTAGAAACCGTCGTTTTCTTGAACTGCACCCTAATTGCGTAACACACGATCAATTATAATCTGTTTCATTTTGACATTTTAACAATATTCATTGCGTTATTTACGTTGTTGAGCAGACACATTTTTTGAACATATGTAGCAATGGATTAGCAAACTGTTTTAAAATAATTCAGATTATGATTAATCGTGCGTTACACAATTAGGGTGCAGGAGTAGCAATAAATTGTTTAATTTGTGAGGCTTTTCGAAGTTTATGAATTTTGTTTTGTGCATTATTTTGTGGTCAAATGTTATAGGAATAAACACCATTGTTATTTATTGTACATTGAACCATTCTATTATGAATAGGAAATGAGATAAGATAATGTTATCAAATCAATAAGCAGTAAAGCTGAGGCTTACATTGCATTTATGATCACATTTCAACAGATGCGAGTCAGGTGGGACTACTAAAACTACCTCTCGCCTAGTTACAACATGATTGACTATTGTGACATAAAGACATCTAGATAGAATATGATCTATTGCTATTTTTATCAACGGCATCTAATTTTGTACGAGCTGCCAAAAAATTGCCAATGTTTACTTACAAAGTTCTTGGTGTGTACGTTCATTTTCTAGGTATCTAAGCAGATATATATTCTGAAGAAGACTATCTATCATGCGTATTATCATAATAGATATTAAAAATTATAGCTATTTTTGTTCATGAGTAGTCCAACTACATTTTAGTCAGAACCAAAACAAGACTTATTTTGTAGAATTTGTTACAACATTTTAAGCGTACATTTAATGATTGAATATTCGTTTGTTAATGAAAGATTTATTAAAATTACCTAATTAATTGACCTTTAATTACTTTTGCGTTGCAAATCCACTTATGTCGTGGATATTAGGTACTCGTATCTATTACATAATTAACGATTAAGACGCAACACATATTGAATGACATCGTTTGATAAACTGATTGTGTGCACTGAAATGTCGCTATCGGTTCTCCTGATAGGTAGTAATTTTACTAAAAACTGTTGTCAAAACAAAATCTTTACTTACGGTTCAGTTCCGTGAAGCTCTTCTAGAATTGTTTCACGTCCAAATGACTCATGTAACATAATTATGTGGACAAAGACCAACCGTACCTTAAATTCTACAAGAGTATGAACACTTAGGAATGTAATATAATATAAGTATTCGGAAAAAACCTATGAACAAACCTTTTTATTGCAGACCGAAAAGAATAGATAGAGACATCTTCTAAAGTGCATCAAATTAACGAGTTCTTCAGCCGTACCTGGGAGCTTACTCTCTATGTCCGTCTACGAAGATACGGGCCTGATCGAAAGTAGTTAACACTTCGGAATGAAAACTCTACTCCCGATTAAATCTCATTTTCGGAATGCCAAAAACACATTGGAAAGTAAGGATACCTGTCAAATCGTATTGTCAATCATTCTTTATTCAAGCCCCGAACAAAATTTATGTCCGAAGGTGATACGCTTTGGGCCGAAACGACGGATTTTGTGCGTAGAGAGCCCCCTGATCAAGTTTAGCTAATACCTATTCGTCAGGAAGTGGGTTTATTTATCTGATCAGATTCCATTCTAAAACGCTGCGTATCGCAGTTCACGCTGGACATATGCTCTACCATGACTGCCAGCTACTCTTACTTTAAGTGTCTTCCATCCAATCAAATACCAGCTTTCTTACGGCATAAAATATTTTAATGTAATTATCCCAAAAGTTCAACAGTAAACCTACACACGTTATGACTGTACGGGCATTCATAACCAGTTGTTCCTGTTAAGCACGTCCTTGATCCATAACCTAGCGGGGCGGGGCGTCTTCGACCGACATGCCTCTCGCCACAGACCGGTGGAGGCTAATTGCACCTGTGATCATTACTGCCGGTGGGTGCAGCGACGACCTTGGTATACCATACTCTGTGGCTGCACTTAGTGCTGGTACCAACCTTACCAAGTTACAAACACGCATACTGTCGAGGTCGGTATGAATAGTGTCCAATAATAGTGTCGATTGTTGTTGACACGTAATATAAATAAGGTTACAATTAATTTGAACGTGCGCCAATTAAACTTGTTATTTAAATGAAATAGGACACAGCTTATGAACTAAACTAACAGAAGCTCCTTGTTTTTTTATGTTTATGCTGGTCTCAATTTTGGCAACATCCTATTAGATTCGCAGAATAGCATTGTCTACAGCGAGAAAAGAGCCGTGAAAGAAATGATAATCTTTTTCTGTCGGCCGAGGAGATACCTAGAATCTATGATCCTAAATCTTGGAAGAACAAAGGATGCCAAAAGTACATGTTTTCAAATGTCTAGACAGATTGCGGTCATGTTATGCAATAACATCGCATGCATAGAAGTAATTTCGCTCGGGGCTGTCATAGAGAATGATATTGACCCTTTTCGACCCAGGCGAAGGTGGTTGCATGCACTAGTCAATTTGTGAAGAGATGATTAAGTAGGTGTTTTGTGAAGATATTTATCTACTAGCCATGAACACGTCCACAACTTGTATAATCCCAATGAAATAGATCTTTTATTGACTTGCCGCATGGTAGTAAAGTGATGAAGTTCGAACGTCATCACATCGGACTTTTGATGATTACATGAATACACACCATGTAGCAAGAGTAATTAATATTTATGTTAAACATACTTTTATCTATTTGCAGTGTGAAGATCGTAAAATGTCTAGATAATAGCATGTTTAAACTTAAACACTGAATTATTCTCGCAAGAATCATAATAAGTTTGCGCCTGCGCCGGTGACGCGTTGATGTCTTTTAAGCGCGTGAACATGAGCAACTACGTTCACGAGTCCGTTTATATGCTTTTACTAAGCTTTAGGTATGATAAATTCATGTTAGATTTTAATTAGTCGTGTTAATGAGACTTCATAGTTTCGTTATAAATTATGCTTACTTTTGTATGCATTACAACGAAGTCAATAAGTAATTTACATATTTTAATGAAATATTACCAAATAACCCAGAATTTTCTTGCTTATACATAAGTTAAGTGGTGAAACGGCTAAATACCAATACATTTATTATTATAGCAAGAAATTGGTAGAAAACCAGAATAACCTTTTTGAAATGAGTATTACAATGTTATAAAGAACGTTACAGTTTCCTAGCATATCAGAATTCATGTAGGTACTTATTTCCTAATAAAAGCAAATAATTTCGCTTAGTTTGGTTCTGCAGTCATGTTGGAAACACAATGATCCCACATAATCTAATGCAGCTGTGGCCTACCTGATTAATCAGCGTAGTATTCAAATATTTAGCCCTTTGCGAATAAGAAATACAAACCTTAAATTAACACTTTGCCATTAAAACCCCCAGACGTAATAACAAGAGTATCTAGTTCAGTGTCTTTCAACCCATATTAATGAATGAAATACGTAGTAAAATAAATTAAACATTTATTTTATTTAATTAGATATTCAATCATTTACTAATAATACAAATAATTTGTGAATTCTTCGCACGTGCAAGTTTTATTGTTATTTGAACAGAACTTCGTCATTAAAGTCCTTGGAACGTATGTCTACTAATTTGTAAGCAATTATTAGCATGTGATTACAAGTAGTTGATTACAAAACTAAGCACATTTTAACCATCGGGCAGCATAGACTACAAATTAGGAATACTCTATAAAAGCATACCAGTATACTGTTATTTTGATTTCGGCACATGCCCATATAAAGCAAACTTATTTTTGTTCCTGATATGGCACACCATTTTGGGTTTTTGCAGTTAAAAGTAAGGTATACCTACCTTCTAAATCAGTACCATTTACAGAGTAAAGAAACAAATCGTTACTACAGCGTGGGCGTAGTGCAAAAGCAGTTCAATTAATTTTCAAATCTATCTGTCGACTATTTATTTAATTGATAACAATTCCACTGAGGAAACTTGTTGATGTTATGATAAAGCAGATTAAACAATTTTATCCTTATCTTTAATTTACTACACTATACAATCTTGCAGTTTTGCGTATCATAGTACCCAGCAACTGGGTTTTGGAGGTCAGATCGCTTCATGTTAAATACTGGTATCCTGCTGTATCCGGTTAGACTGGCAGCTGAACACAATATAGTTAGGAAAAGGCTAGGCAGATGATGAGGACTAATATATACTGTCCGATGAGATAACATACCGTCTAACTAAATGATACTAAGCACAATAATTTATATAAGTTAGCAATATCGCAATAAGAGAACTAATTAAGTGTTCCCTTTAGGTTGACATAATGTGTCGGATTGTCCACGTAACAGCTATATATCAATCTAATGTACGTGTCAATTGGTGTTCACTTCTATTTTAAGAACAGTGTCGATCGATGCGCAACAAGACTGTTTGAAACGCTCACTTTCTATCGTGTTTTAATTGTTATGTGCGCCCAGTAACACATGCAATTTTACGTGCGACAATGTTGTTCATAATTTACATCGAACGCGGATATCATGCTTTTTTGTATTACATTTTTCACGTACCTGTCTGTATTCGGTCTATTTTATAAGATTTCATCGCGTAAACAATACTCAATTGTTTACGTAAATCGTAATTATGGTCGAGTGTCATTTACGTAGCCTTAAGATACATTTTATATAAATTTTATCCGAAAAAATGGAAACCGCGCATAGAATGATGTAGCAGGCGTTTTAATGAGATTTTTCCTTGTTAATTAAAAGGAGTTCACGTATTGACATTACATGTAAGCGTGAAAATACTTAGAATTATCGCGCCTTCATTACTGTAAGCATTGACGTCATTATAAACGTCGTTCAGCACTTACTCAATTTAATTGATCAGGGTTTCTTAATATAATTGATCAATAAAACCTTATAGGTGCCTACGTAAAATATTTAGCATTACGAGTAGTAATCCAAGCAAAATGAAAAGTATAAATTATGTACTGTCTGTTCCGGGTTCATAAGTAATATGGAATAGGGGAAGGACACCAGTGAATCAACAGCTTTGCCAAGGTTTTGGAACATACATTCACATTTATTTATTGTGACACGCACTTAAATTGTCTTCCTGAAAATAATTGAAAGGTACCTAAAGGTCAACTGTGGTTATCGTTATTTTATTTTATTTTGAGTAGGAAATGGTGATTACTGTGATAAATTGTTTCCTTTCACTTATAACCTGTGGCCGTAGGTCAAAACTAAAATATTTCAATATTAAAGGTAATGACTACTACGATGTTCTTCAGAAGTGTTTTTGAATACATTCATAAATTTATTTAAATCTAATATACCTACCTGTGTAGTTTTTTTTGACGACATTCGCCAAGGTATTCTCATGAAACGTCAGTAACTTAAGACTCAGATTTTTTTAGGAAACCTACAATCGCCTATTATAAGTAGTAATTTTTCAAGCATAAGTCTGTATGATGTGTGAATATTTGTATGTAATAAATTAAGTGATAGCGCTCGCTGTGGCAGAAATGAAAAAAAAAAATAATTGTGCTTCTCCCATATTTGCAAATTATATCTAACTAGCTTTTGCCAGCGGCTTCGCCGGCGTGGAGGTCGGTGTATTATACATATAAACCTTCCTCTTGAATCACTCTATCTATTAAACCCGCATCAAATCCGTTGCGTAGTTTTAAAGATTTAAGCATATATAGGGATATAGGGTCTGAGAAAGCGACTTTGTTTTATACTATGTAGTGAAGACGGAAAACTCAGTTTGCCTGCTACGGCGTAGCACTGCAATCTTGACTTAGAAAAAATCGGTGTCATGAAAATACATTTTAATTTATCATCGGTGGTATTTAGTAGCTTTTTGTCTTCTGCAGTCATATGATCCTTATTTCTGTTCAGACATTTTATAAAATTTAAGATATTAAGTATTTATCTACTTTAACGTAATTTAAAATCAGCATAGGATCTGATTCATAGAAATAGTTCCAATGACAAAATATTGCCATAGTTATAAGACATTTTACCCTCTAAATATAGTCGTTACTCATTAAGTCCCCTGAAATCTTCAATGAAGCGGTCCTTCACCGTGCTAACGTGTGTGAAATCGAATGGAAGTAATTATTATGCTACGCATCAGACGTCGCTGCGAATTAAGGATGTTGTCGAAACGGCTTCACTAATATGTACGTTTATTTTTAATTCCATGTTACATATCGCGTTATATAAGATCTGATCGATGAAAACAACGAAAGGAAATGGTAAGGATTACAGTATTCAGTCCGCATAATTTTGAACTTGACTGTAAAAATCTTTGATAGTGAAAATGATTTATTTTCTCCATGTTATCCCAGAAGATTTTGTCAAAGAACACTAGATGTCAAATGGGTTCACCGTCGATAATCAGGCAGATTATCTTTTGACCGTAAGATATAGCCTAAGCTGAGTATAACACAGAGTAAAAGCGTGTTCTCAGCCGAGCTTAAAAAAAGACAGTTTATAAAATTACAACATTAACCAAACCGCTTCGCCTTTTTGTTGCTTCTGTGGCAAGATAAATATTAGCACAAGAACCTTGAAGTGTATATTCACAGCTCGAACTACGTTTACTAATAATGCATTAGATTTTAAAATTGCAACATTGATCCTACCTCCCTCCAGCGCCATCACGAGCCTTGCAACCGGAGAATGGCTCTGAGATTAACGTTCAATTCACGCTTAGTCATTCGCAATTTCTTAAATATAGCTCAGACCTGTCTTTAATTCGAGTTTTTAAACACAATCGGCTATGATGTGATTTAGTACTTAGATTAAGATTAATATGCACACGTCTATTTAGCCACGCGCGGTTTAGTATGTATTTTTACGTAACCAAGCAATCAAATGAAAGTAGCTACAAAAGTTCACGGTCGAAGTAATGATGGATAATTTATCTAGATATCTGTGGAAGTACAAAAACAGTTACTGTCATGAACACACGCAATGCTGCAACGAACAACTGCGCACAAATATCTATCTGGCAGAACATAACTTTAAAATCTGTATGACGTAATGAAGTCTAAAGTATGGTTTAGCTAATTGTTTTCTGTTAATTTATAACCGCAAACGCGTCCATCTATGGGCTGGTACTTGCGGGCACATACGTGCGTCGGTTGAACGTGTGGTGGTGTTTTGCAACGCGCGGCCGGTCGCAGCCCATCGGGCGCGAACTGCACTCGCTTGCAGTTGCATAAACGGAATTGTGAAACCCGCGTATCGCGGTCACTGCCGCCGTCGACGCTACCACTTAGTTAAGGGCACCTGGCACACCCTTCGTGCCTTGTTGGATACTCACCCACTGCTTGCTGTTTGAACGCACCACAAGCTGCACCTGTTGACAAAGATAGTAATTATAATGTGGAGTAGGTCTAATGCCAAGTAATATCGTATTGGGCGGTTTTGAGTTTCATCTCGATGGGTCTCTTGGACGCAGAGAATGTCGCAGTGCGTTTTGTTTTACTGCCATACAATACGCTCATTGTACATCGACCACAAATACCGGACAATTTAATCTTTAGTTGATCAATTCCTGCGTAGTTTTTTTTTACCTCTGGTATAATTCTCATCGAGGCTTCAATTACATTTTGCCACGTAGTATAAGTAGTAAGTACTTTGTTTCTTGTATTAACAGAACTTTTCTTCATTACAGAGAGTCACAACATGCGGGCCCGCATGCGGGTCAGGCGGTTTCAGCGCAGCCGCCACTGGCGGGCTGGTACGCCGCCTTGCCTCCAGCCTACAAAGCACAAGCACAGGCTCGCTACCAGACTACGGCACACAGATCGTCGACCCCTACCGCTTACTGGAAGACGACCTCAACGGAATATATGAAGACATCAGATCCGTAAGTACAAAGTTATTTATGGCCATTCTGTGAAACTGAATTACCATAGGAGTTTATGATAATGGACTCGCGAACGCAACTTTGTTCTTTACTGTTTTTATTGCGTCGAAAATGCAGTTTAACACAATTAACATATTTTATAGAGTTAATAGTATTTTTCAAGATTGCGCATACTTAATTTAATAATTACCATAATTGAAAATTTCAAAATACGAGTTACTAACCTATTCGAAAATTGTGCATTTATTGTTGTTATAAACATGCATTTAAAATATTAATTACTTCTGTAAGTAGATAAGTTTAACAATAAGAATACAGAAGTATAGAAGAAGACGATGACACATGGGGACTGTCTTCAGTAGAGTACCATCTGATAAACTTTGTTATTATCATAAACAATGAGTAACCGACAAAGGTAGACTGATCAATGTGTCATTCATTGTGTCATAGGCCCTGATATAAAAAGGGAACAGTTTACGAGCCCATTCGGTCGGCACTGTGTCCATTGATCGGCAATTGTGTCAAAGTCACGACGTGTTAGCACGTTGGTCAGTTCGGGTTGTGCAATTCGCGCATCGGCGGCAATAGAGATCTGTGGTACACAATACTACTAATAGTAACGTAATTATGCACTGAATTATACAGTTTGCTAGATTCCAGTGCGTTTAACCTAGTCGTAATGAATGCATTGCGACTTAAACCGGAGATCCCCACTATGAATTGTTTGGGAAATGTAACATTGGCACATACCACTTCACTTGCATTCGCTTGTTTCCATTGCAGAATTATTCAACTGAAGATTTTAATTTAATTTGGTCATTTTCATTATACTTTGCGAGTTACCATCACGAGTACTACCTTCCTATTGTCCAAAAATGTCACACACAAATAAATTATGTTTTAAGTGACTTTACGTGCACTGGGGCATGAAAGTGCTAGACTGTAATGGCAGAAACTGACCTTAAAGCAGTTAATAAACACAAAAATTAATGACATCCTCTGTATTGTGCTCGAAGCCGGCAACCTCGGCGGTGTTGTATAGTTGCGCATTTAGCTCAACTGAACTTTTGACAACGATATTGCAAAACGCTGCAATGCACTAAAGCCAAAGTGTATTTACGTTGGCGGACTCAATAGCGATTCGATATCCCTCTTTTGCATTGGTGTTACGAGGAAATCACCCTTCCTGGTTCATATTGTTTATTCTAAATATTTATTACTCGGTACTCAGATGTTGTAAGACCATATTGTTGAACTGTAAGTACCTACTGGCGAAAAATCTTATTGTTAGGTAAAGAATAAAGAATGTTGATTAGTAAGGTTTAGTGACATCGGTCTTACCGTATCATCGCCGTTTGTGATGCCAGTGCTCGTTTGCCTACTTTCTGTTTGGAAAACTCGTCTAAAACTAGGCCCCTGTGTGAATGCTGTACTGGCAAGCTGTATATTTCTACACGATCATTTCCTTCACGTCTGTGGCCATATAGGCTGATTTCTAGTTTTAAATCCATCTTGGGTGAGATCTTTCAACTAGGAGTAAAAGCACAGATTAATGGTAAGTCTTCTGGTTTTGTGTGAAGAAGATCTTGTTTATTTGTGTTATGAAAATGTTAGACACGCAAAAGTAGGATTTAGCGTATCACAAATATCTGCGATTATTGATCCGCGTGTTAGCGACTTTTCTGTTTATGTTAGGAAACTCACCAAACCTGTCCGTAAGTCTGATTAAGATTTTTCATGTACGTTTGAAATTACGTAACAGTAGACCGGACAGAATTTCATTCATCCAAACTATCAGTCAGACTACGCGTTAGCCTATATCTGCCAAATTCCATAACAATCGTTAACAATACTCATGTTTAGTACAAAAAAAAAAATGAAGATAAACTTGATACCTTAAGAAAACGGGTGTGTTCTTCAAATTATGTTCCTAGAGTTTAAAACTGTGAAAAAGAGTGTCAAAGTTACCACAAATTGTTTGGGGCCTTATTTACATTATCTACAGAATGACTTGGCCCCAAGTATAGTCATTTTCGTAATTAGTGGGTCTCGCAGTGCTAAGCAATGAGTGGGAAATGGAAAGTGTGGCGTGGAACAGCGCTAAACTTGAACATTGACCTTGTTTCCAGACCCGGTACGCAAAAACGACTAACAAGTATTTTCATTACTTCGTTTCCGTTACTGGCTGTTAATTGAGTAAAGCTACAGACCTTTACTCAATTAAAATATAGGAAAATGCTAAACAGTTATTGTGAGTGCCTTTCAAGAGAAGTTTTTTGACATCAAGAATTTAATTGATTGTGCTACTGGTTAGTTTTGTTAGTTCGGAGTTTCCATAAAACAATGGTGCCATCTATATAAAATATTAGCGGAGAATTACACGTAATTCCCACTTGCACCATACTTGCACCATAAAGTTATGTGTTAAATAAGTCTAATTAGATCGTCCCTGTTACATTCAATGTCTCGCACCATCTGGACTTCCCGATCAATTGGTAATAACATGTCATTGTTTGTTTTACCGGTAGCAAGGCTGATGTATTGGAATTATCTTATTTATGTGCAAATAAACTTAATATAGGTATTGTAAACAAAAACGTAACGTGGAAATACGACATTAGCTCGCGTTATTCACACAATTCATTGCCTAGATATAAATGTTGTCTAGGTCAGATATTTCAGGGGTTTGGAAATCTTCCTGTGTTTAGACGTTTATATATGGGAAACCTAGACATCCTTATATTGAGTGACACTAATGGCGAAATTCACTGTGCTACGTCGAATACCTGCGTTATCAACGTTAGCGTAGGAGTCGAAATATTTTCAATTCTAATTTAAAAAAACTTTTTTCAGTAATCAACGGGTTTCCGTTATACTCAATTGTAGAGTATTATGAAATTCCTTGGCTACTTATGCGATGAAAATAAGAATGGGATTGACCTTAACCGGATCACGCTCATCACATACTTATTTTTTTTTGTTCGTACATTGTGCACAATTTCAGTCGGATCTAAATTTTCGTTATAATATCTTGAAAGATCAATTCAATTATAATTATCCCGATAGCATTATCTTCAGTGCACCAAATTACTGCTACTACATGGCTCTAAAACCATTTACCCATGGCAGTGGGAAGTTCATTGACAAAATTAAACCCAAACAGATTACTTCAACTCGCCATGCAGATGTAAATACAAAATTGTAGGTTAGTCGGTTCGGTTAAGTTTGTCCCGGACTGCGGAAACTACAAATTTACTTTAGGAATCGTTTTGCACTGGCCTTGACAGAGTTCGAATAGATTAAAATACACGATGCACATTATTTGAATGTGCCAGGGTTTGTATATCTTTGTTTTGTCATTAAACATTGGTGCTACTACGCATACTCAGCACTCTAGTAGAAGGTGAATCTCACCATGTAGGTGCGTAGATACGTAGGTACCGTCCTCGGATTTCGCAACAGAATGACTGCGTGACGTTTTGAATGTGTTCAGTCAACAACGGATGATGAAGGATCCATTCACCCAATATTTACTACTATGTTTAGCATATTCAAAACCTTACTCTTAATTACTTCACACGACACGATTACGATTCGTATATTTTAGGAGTTTAATCTTAATTTAACGAGGTTATATTTCACTGAATTGTTAATATCTTTGCCAACGGTCTTCAATATCAGAATAGATATTTGTTGCAAAAGAGTTGAAAACTCTTAGAGGGGATATGATTTTGAATAGTTGGCGCCACACCCATAGGCCATACCTACAACATGTGATTATAATTTAATGGTATCGTATTGGAAAAGCTTGGTAGGTATGATTTAATTTTGTTGGAAAAGGAATGTACAGTAGGTACATTTGTACATAACCGTTTACATACTTATTCTTATGTATTGTAAGGTATGTCCGACATGTCCGTGACTGTTTCCAGTATTGCTAAAGCGGAGCCTTATGTTATTTATCTAAGGAAGTTTGCAATGATGGGCGCGCCTACATGAATATTTGGTAAAACTTACAAAACCCTTATGTTAATTCGACGATTTTCTATGTAGATATAAATGTATGAATATGTAGGCACAAGCCTATTATCATAATCACAGAAATTGTCAGTGACCTTACATCGACGATCATTACCGTACCACATTATACAATAAGTGCGCGATACCGACTCAAAAGTAGTTATAGATTTATAAAATCCAGTTTTTATTTCAGAACTAGCTTCTGCCCCCGGCTTTAGCACGTGTGGATGTCGGAAATTATCTCACGGGAAGGTCCTACCGGGACAAAAGTAGCATATGTACTGTACTGCTTATAACGGCAGTTATCTGCCAGTGGAAGACCCACAAAAATCGCTGGACCGATTTTTGACCATTTCGGAGATTAGAGACAGCCAAAAATTTAATGAATGTTTTTTTTTTGTTATAAGTACCGCATATACTTATGCATTTAGTAAATAGCTGTTATTTTGACATTACAAACAGACTTCAATTTTATTTATTTGTATATTATGTAGAAATAGAGTAGAAGATATACAGGGTAAGTTTTTATCCAGTGCGCAAATTGTAACCATGAATTCAGCATATCATTCTAGACCCCCAGCGTAGAAATTTTTCGTCAGTTATACAAAAATAAAAAACAGCTGTTTCATAGAAAAGTGCAATACCTACGCGGTCAAAATGTATGGGTCTAAAATGATATGCTGAATTCATGGTTACAGTTTGCGCACTGGATAAAAACTTATCCTGTATAGATAGACGTTTACTGAAAACATAGGTCATCCGAATTTAAATTGATATAACTTTACATACTACCGTCTTCGTCAGCGAAACAATGAAATTGATGTTCAACTACCATAATTGAAAGGCAGAGGCAAAAGTCGCATTGTCCGCTGTACTAAGAGGACACTTGCGTCAAGCTTGCGTCAATATGCAATCGATGGTGGTTACCACACCGCTAGCTGAAAACTACCACCGAGTCCTTCAGGTAGTTGCAAATTGTCTCTGTTGTCACAACGCTTAGACTGCCTTTCGCGACCAACAAATTCGTATCATAATAATTAGCACCTACGTATTTTTTACGCAGTCGTAAGTCATGGTATAAATGAAAAACTTAAGGTTCGTCTTGCAGTAATTTGTAGATAATTTAATTAGCTGTACTGTACTATGATATATGTCATAATTACTTTTCAGACCGTTAAATAATCTGGCTTCATTGCGACCGATAAAATCAAGAGCGTGAATTCACTACAACTAAGTAACAAATGTGTTTCTAATTGTTAGGTTACGGCGAAGCAATACAGGGGTTCTCATTATTTTTTCCAGGTATTAGATGTCTCATTTTTATAACGTTCAACATTAGCTAATGAACGCAATTAGGTTTCATTTGTTTTGTAGTTGCATTTGTCATTTAGACTAATTAGAAGCACATGAGGAGGTACGCAGTCAGGACAGAAAACTTAATAGTTATGGGTATTTGGAATTGCTACTTACGTGCTCTATAAAATTCTTTTCCACGTAAACTCCTGAAAACATTTATTTTTTAACAATTTAGTATGTGAGAAGAAGCTTGATTGATTCTCTTTTGCTAATAAATATGGCGTGTAATCAAACATTTCGAACGCCATGAATCCGTCTTAGCTTATGCTTGTAAATTCCAACTAATATACGAAATACTATTATTTATGATGTTCATCTAATTATGTATCTTGAAAGATTACTGATAAGAAAATAGAGCGATTGGCTGATAAAATATGACACCAATACTTAATGAATGACCATTGGAATGTTTTAACATTTTTCGTAGCAACTGCTACGAAAGCGTAGCACGTGTAATTATGCTTCATTATATTAGTTGGGACATTCTTGGAATGTATGAATGTGCGCTTATTAGCAGGCTTATGATATTTAGTGAATATAGAAAGTGAAAGAAAGAGAAATGTCTCACTTTATCAGATGACTCATTTGTCTACGTAGTGAAATTGTCAATACAACCTATACGGTTTCTTGAAACCTAATATTAGCTTCAAGAAAGTGTACAATTTATGTAAGAAATTATCGTAATCTTTACTACAGTATATCAGTATCAATGCGCAGTGCTGGTTCAGTCGATTATCTTGTTTGTCAATTCTAATCAGTTAGTGTTAAATACGATAGTTCATGTTTTAACCTAGAGATATTTATCAGCGAGACGACTATAGATTAAGCTGTTACATGAGACATATTTCCTATAAGTGTTCGTTATACTATAGTTACCTTATTGTATAGCTAACAGAATATATGGTCTTGCGCATCAGGATGCAAAGCACGGCTTACAGTTTTCTTATCTGTGCTCGTAACGTTATCAGTGATGTTGTTATAAACTTGAGCCTCATACGTAAAATGAAACATGATTTCATTGACTAAATAAGGTAGGTAATCTTATATTTAGTCAGGAAGTAAACGAAGTATTTTTTTTTTGACGTAATATTGGAAGCAGTGGTGACCCAGTGGTACTGGCTGCGACTTACAGGTTGTGGGTAGTAGATTCGAACCCAGTATTTCATCGCCACTACTTTTTTCGTCATCTATCGTCACTACTATTTCATCGACACCCTCAAAACGGTGTAGGAAAACATCGTGAGGTAACCGTCACGTCCCAGAACCCAACATTTAGAAGACATGTGACATCTAGCGACCTGAACTGGGCTCGCGTGGTGATTACGGCCCACTCACTGTGATCGAGATAATTAGGCCTGTGTCTCCAGCAGTCGGAACATTATAGGCTGTTTATACTATAAAATTGAAACAACCCTGTTGTTGAACGGAATTAAAAATCAAACCAAGTCCAGTATGCGCTCTCTTGTTTAAAATATTATCTCACTATTGTGATATTTTTGTTAGATGTGATCCCAACTCGACTGTAGCCCCTCTGCCCGACAGGAGCTGGAGCGTAACACCAACCAACCAGAACTGAACACCATAGCCACATACTACTTCGATGGCCAGGGCAAGGCGCTCAGGCCGATGGTCGCGATACTTATGGCGAGAGCCGTCAACTACCACGTCTATGGAGAGAACAGGTACCTATGTGCTCTTACTTACGAGTTATTGAAATATACACTTATCTTATTCACAACTATGAGTCGAGGCTTGCAGACGTGCTTCTGTAATATTTTGTTTATGGACAATGATCTTGGTTATACAAACACATAGCTATATCATAGCTGCAAAAATACATGACAGTCAGTCGTCTCAGCGAATAAAAGACTTAAAATGTATTATCATTTCATCTATTCTGTATCATTGTTAAAATTATTTTTATGTTACTAACTTCAAATAAATTCTTTTATGAAACAATGTGCTGCATCACGAACACGCGTAGTGGTAAGAAAGTAAAGAAAGTTAGAAAAGTCTGGGGTCAACCCACAATGTTTCTTTGAATAATAACCACAAGCATAATGAGCGTAAACAATGTTTTATCACGTTGTGCTTCAAATTTATTGTTTCGATGATAATTTAGCTACCTATTTTATGTACCAATCTAACCTTGAATGATGGACTTTGAAATGTAAGAGCCAAAGTGCAGAAGTCTCCCACAGTGTAATTGACGTTAAAAATGTTGACCACACCCATTGCCCGCGGTTACATCCAACGACATAGTGTAGAGGCAGTGTTAATATGAATGAACGTGGCGAAAAGGCAGTCTGTAACAAGTTTAAGATGTCAGATTTCGCCAAAACTGTATTTATTATTATTTGCGCTGGAGTTGTTAAAGGAAAGATTTATGTTAGCAGTGAACAGACTTTTATTATCTGAAGAAAATCTATGAAGTCTGTTCTATATCTGAAGTTTTATATAAGATGAAATGGTTCGTACCATAGTTTGTAAAGTGGAAGTCCGACCGAGACTGATATCTGAACTTTTATTTCCTAGCCTTTCGCTTAATTCATTGAACTTGTTGCCTAACAGTATCTGTTTGCCAACACTTTGGGATTGCGTTCGGTCATCAGACCGTACGCTCCATAGTTCAATGTCTCGCCGAGGACCTTGAACAAACGATTTTTCAAAGGTCTTTATGTCGTCACATATCGCGAGACCATTTATTGCATTAAATCGAAGGTTGTACCAGGCCAGATATAAATATATCGAAGAAGATTAAAAAGTAGTAGATTCTCATTAGTATAACAATTAGTCTGATTCTTCGTGTAGTATTCTAATCAGTAATATTGTAATTGCATAATAATGAGTACGCAGTTTATTGTTCTTGAAAACAAACCTGCTATTAAAATCTTTGCGGTTAGTTAATAAGCTTAAATTCAACATGATGCAGAACAGAGTTACTTACTCGTAAATTAAATAAAAATAAAAAGGGTTTAATGAAGACAGATTTCCTTTGTTTGTTTTAAGTGAGTCACGTGAAGACGTGTAGGAATATAATGTAGTTCTATCTTAAGGAAAATCTGGACTTCTAAAAACAGTCCTATTTTTGCATTCAGCGCAAATAATTATAATAAATGAATAGTAAATGTTCTATTCAGGCATTGAGTTCACGTGTTCCCCCTGTGGTTTGCCGCGATCCGCCCTAACATGATGACAATATGTTAAATGTTTAAACACGCAAACCGAACTACTAGTCGATTAATTTACCTACGAATAATTAGACTAGCTGACCGTGATCTAGCTAAGAGAGGTAATTTATAGTTACAAGATACGTGTACACGAATAAAAAAGGTAGCTAAAAATTTAAAAAATATATGATCATTCTTAAATATACATAGTGTATACCTACTGTATACTTTGTGTATACAGTAGGTATGGATGGGTGAAGGCGTGTTATCTACTTCACGTCTTCCGAAACCTTCAGACGAACTATCTCGCACATCGCGTGGTATGCGCAAGCGCAACCGAACCGCTAACCAAGGCTTTTCTAACTTCTGATGCAATAGCTGTCTTTATTATTTTTCTTACCCATTAAAACGATAAATATCACGAACTCGATATTTTAATTTTAAAAGTTGTTAGCAGGTAAAATTATAAAATAAATAATAGCAAAGTGGTATAAATCTTATTTGTGGTCTCTGAACAATAAGTAATTTCTTGAATATCGTTACAGATTCGAAAAAGATAAGTTGCTTTTTCAGACTGCGAAAATCAATCATAAAGGTGCGCCTACACGAGCAACAAAAATTGCTCCATCCTGGTAAATTCTCATCCACTATGATGTTACGACTACATCCAGCAATTTAGAGCAATGGCAACATGTAGCAACCTGTTACTATAGAGATGCGACCACACAATACCATGCAATATGGAGCAATTTAAAAACTAGGCAATACGCCGCCTCCGCCGCTGGCGCCGGCTGGTTCCTCTCGCAAAAACGAGACGTAGTTATACGTACATACGAGATAGAAAGAAAATTGACAAAAAAATCCAAACTCGCAATGTGCTTTTGGATTTTTTTGCAATTATTGCTCGGCAACAATCAACATAACTGGAGCACTCTGGAGCAACAACAATAAAATGCGGATTTTTTTTCGGGAATATTGCTTCTGATTGCTCCATATATTTCACATTTCTCAATGTCGCCAATATGAGTTGCCGAATATCTAATCGGTTTAGAAATTTTTAGTCAATTTTCTTTCCATCTCGTTTGTACGTATAACTACGTCTCGTTTTTGCGAGAGGAACCGACCGGCGGGGGGGGGGGGAGTTTACATTGCCTAGTTTTTTACGCTACATGTTGCCATTGCCCTAAATTGCTGAGATTGACGAAAATTGACCAGGATTGAGTAATTTTAGTTGCCCGTGTAAGCGCACCTTAAGTTTAGCAGAACGATTTTAAGAAAATAGACGCTATTTTTAATACAATTTACGGAAGGACCACTATATCAGGTCTTACGTGGCTATTCTATGCTGAAATTGAGCAATACTGAAATGGATTATCTGACGGAAAATCATAGATGTAAGAAGCAACATATGTGTTCTTAGAAACAGACAGCTGATCTTTACAATAAATAATACAACAAAGAGCAATATTGTATCCAAGTTACAATTGACACTAGTTCCAAGTCAGTTAACGTATGTAAGTAAATGTTGTAACAAAATCTCGCTTGAGTAGTTTTAACATACGTAATTGTCCGGTTCGGGGTGCATTCATGGCTAACGCTGCAACGCTCCTGTTTGACTCGTAACCAGGTAGGCAATAGGTGTTGTGCGGTTTTTAATATCGTCATGTTAGAAATCATAAAAGCGCACATAAGGTATATACATTTTCCTGCCAGGGGTGCGGGTTGTTCGAAAGAGATACCGCCGCCCTTGGCACACAGGCAACTGAGGGAACACGGGTGGGTTTTAGTCAGTAAAAGTCTGACACGCCCTCCCGCTCCAACCAGAGCGGGAGAAGTTATTTGATGATTTCCCACCCAAAAAAAAAAAGGTATATAAATTTTTTGCATAAATATTTGCTAGGTACTGAGTTTTCATTTTTACTTTTCACTGCAAAATGCTAAATCTATGCAAAAACCGTACGTCTTTGCATAGGTCTAGCATTTTTCGCCGGTAGACCATGATTGAAATTCGTTGATCATATTAAATTACGATGTATTTAAGAAAGTCATTTGTTATTTGTTCATATCAGCATTTGCATAAACCTAAAATAAAATAATACATTGATAGTTCCTTGTTAAATGTGAATTTACTGCATAAACTTTCAATCAAAGCCTAGATTTCTCTTTACCAATACAGTCTCAAGTCCGCAACCGCAAGCTTCTGCAACTTATTGTATTATTCTCGTCAAAGTTATAAATAATGTATCTTATGTCCAATATTTCACGTCACTACTGTTGCAAAGAGCGTGAAACATTACATATTGTCTGAAGTATTACATTCACGTAAAACTAGTTGGAAAAACTTAACGATCAGCTTTTTATTAGCAAAACGTGTTTGGTATACATCTGTCCATAGTTCGATGATCTAAGTCAAACTGTTGAAAGAATCTAAAGGCATTGTTTGAATCAACTTAGTTCTTTTTTGTTTCATAAATATATTTTTATAGCTTTTTCATTTTACATACAGAAAGAGACTCGGGTTTAGATAATCGACAATTGAATGAATCGATATCGAAAATTGATCCGTCCCATACAGCACTTTGTCAACGTCATATTATGAAGCAAAGGAGTTAATTTACTACTGAATGCCGACCTTGCAGACTGGCGCCATGCGACAGCGCGACGCGGCTCCTAGTAGAACAATGTCTTCGAAAACTTCATGGAAATCATTCTAACAGAATCGCGTTGCACCGTCGCGTCGAGCCTTTATTTTCGAGCCCTTAGCTTTCAGCCCAATAGCAGTTTTCTGCCGTGACTCGGACTTAACTATTATTAATTCACAACATAAATTTTTGGGGATGTGTGTAACATCCAATATGTTAATGTGCTATGTTGTGGTTCAGTGCATTGCAGCCGTCACAGCGGCAAGTGGCGATGATCAGCGAGATGATCCACTCGGCGTCGCTCATACACGATGACGTCATTGACCAGAGCGACTTCCGTCGCGGGAAACCCTCCGTCAACGTGCTCTGGAATCACAAAAAGGTAAATATTGTTTTATTTAATCATCGGTATTGCCAGCATTGCACTGAGATTGTGCCAGATACGCTAGCTGTGTTTAAAGAGGCTAAAGACCTTTTTCTCTATTTCTTAACTTTTAATGCCGTAGGCCTACCAACAAGAAACTTACGTCTTGTTCCCAGGTTTTAGCAATACAATAGTGATGTACTTGCTTTATTTCGATTAACAGCTTTATATCATGTGAATTCCTAAATTATTAAAAACGAATTTCTAGTACACTTGTTATCTTAATAAGTGTACATTATACAGACAATATTTTTAAACGATTATCACCTTTATTTTATTATTTATTTCATGGGAATTCTAAATTACTTAAAATTAAGATATTACATAGACAAAAACACCTCATTAAATAGTCTCAGTAGGGTATTATCTTATTATATATATCTTAATAGATATATTATATATATATATATATATCATAACGTGGTTATTTCATTGAACGTACAATTTGAGAATATACGGTTGGTTTTTCTTTTAAACGTTATTTCTAAGTGACATTCAACTTCAATTCATCTCCTGGACAGGGCAGTAAACATTGTTGTAACGTGTTGAGGATATTTTACAGAAATCGCTTTAAAGCTACACGCATGCGCTTATTCTCAAGACAATAGATTTATCGTCACATGAAGCGATCAATATTGGATACATTGATCGCTTTATGTAACGTATCCATAAAAATGCGTAAGGGTATAAAAATAGCACGTAGGCATGTCTTCAGAATGGTTCCAATAGAATACGAATGAATCTATATTTATGGAAGTGATCGTCTTATGACAGCGATCTTGTGGTTATCTTATGTAGATTGACGCAAATTCTCTTGTAACTACGTGTGTGTACATTTAAATTAACTTAATTAGTATACACAAGGGATTGCTTGCCACATCAATCATATTTGTGGTTCTATACATACTTTGCAAACATGTTTTATTATATTTGCGATGAATTGAACATGGTTATTTAGATGTTTTTAGAATTCATTTTGACTTAAAACATAGCGCCAAATATGCAAAAGAGTTACAACGACCCGACCTAACGTTTTAACTGCCTTGTAAAGAGGTTTAAAAGTAAGAGAAATTGGAAAATAAATAAAAATTGCAATCCACAATATTAAGTCCATAAATCGAAATTCAGGTAAATGTCAAAAACCATTACTAAAACATTTTTCAAGGAGACAGGCATTTGTTTTTTATCAAGACTTTAGAATCGAATTCATCAGGAAATTCTAAGCGTGATGCGAATATACAATCAGTGATCATTAAGATGATTATTTGAATGCTTGACGAACCTGTTGCATGCCAATTTGAAGTACCTAACAAATAACCTTGTCATTGTATACGATACTGTAAATAGAACGAATAAGTAGTGCTAGTTCTGGTCTATGTTAGTAGTAGCCTATTGTATTGGGATAAACCGAACACTGATTAATATGTGTGCCATGTCTTCTCGATCACGAGCCGAATGGAAAGTGCAAATGGGCTAAGTACATAAATAAGGAGCGGCTGTCTCGTCTGTCATTATGTCTGTTGCTAAGGCGGTGCCGAATTACTGAACGATTACGTGCGTCACTATAAATCAACGTTTAAGTAGTTCGAAAAATGGCTACATAAAATATACCAACGGTTATTTTTACCAGCTGTAGGTAAAGAATACATTCGAGCGCCTTTATACAATCGTATTGAATTTTGGTTTGCTGCTTGTCTGCAAAATCTGGGTTAAGATCACGATTCACGCTATTCATTACGCCTTTCATTAAATCATATTCTTAAAACCACTCTCGCATATCTAAAAAGATATAGTCAAGGACAAAATCATAACCCAACTTCCAACGAATATTTGAATTCAGTATTTTATAGTTTAATATTCTACGCTCTCGCCTGTTTTCACTGAACCATGAATAATAGCATAGTTTTAGGACCGACATACCGGACAAAAAAAAAAATTAAACGAGTGTTGTCTTTAGCAATATTAGCTTAAGCTTTAAGTCGGCACACATTATTTACCCATTTGTTGTGCAAATATTGAACTTCGTAGATACACGTTCATCATATTCAATTTCGTTTTCAACGTGACTGTAGAAAGCTGGTTTTGGGATGACCTGCTTGTAATAATTATTCAATAAATCACGTTTGAAGTAATCATTCCTACGATATTTTATTTATAGATCCAAGACTATGTTATATAACATTTGAACAAAGAACCTAAGGTGATCTTGGCTTAATTAAATGTACAGAACCTTAGAACAATATTTTACGTGATTCAAGTTTGATTTCTGTTTAGATAAACACACATTTTATAATTCAATCAATGAGTATACCTACACACTTAAGTAAACCTGTTCTCGGCTTGACCCACTTTGTGTTTAACCAAAGTTAATCAACTTCACCAAGTCCAGGTTGTTGCCCTAAAGATATAATATAAATACAATTTGTGGGAAGTAGTCCGAGACATCTGCGTCGACGGGACAATCAAAATAATGATTGCCGTCACGTGTATATTCTTTTCTTTCACTTTATGAATGGGTGAGCTTCGATTCAGACGCGTAGTAGTTGTGTTGTTAGTGGCTGTGTCAGACAAGGCTCACCTACACGCACTGGGCCAAAAGGCGAGCGACCCTCGGTGAAAGTACCTCGCGGCCTCATCGCACTAATAAAATATTGATACCGGCTTTTTTTTGATGAGTTGGTGTATTTCACATTTATAATTAGAAATTGACAGTCAAATATATTTTATAATTTAACCGTTTGTAGTACCCATAACTTATGGATTTTCAAAAACACCGTTCTCATAAACCTTTTGTTAATAAACGTTATAAATCACAGTATTTTTATTTTATACATATGTTTATTAAGTGGACATTTTGTCTACGTTATTAGATAATTTCTTCAAATCATTGTTATCGTCTTATGTGTATTCAGAGTATTGAATGGCCGTAAAGAGAAGCTCGGCGCGTTGAATGACGTTTGTGACACGATCATTGTGTAATATTTCCCTCTTTATATGAATATATTTGTTGAAGTTATTATAGCTGTTAGATTGGTCAAGGCATTTTTCGTAAGTATTGTCACAACAGAACAACTAATATTAGGATAGGTTTTGAATTTCGTCCTATGGTTTGAAATCTTTGTATTATAGAAATATATTCTTGTATAGTTCCTTATGGCCGAGATGTATTAACAAAGAATCGATGTGATTTGAATAGAAATTAGTGTAGAACAAAGCATTTAACTCGATTTAGTTATTGCTACGAATCTCGTGTTAGCTACGGGTACTGAATGCTTTTATTGCATTGTACATTACTCGTTATCTGTTAATATCTACTTGTAAGCAGTTTGCGTTTGCCTTCGTCCTTCACGAGCGAATGCCTATCCTGCGATTACATCTTCCGGCGGGGTGTAATCTTCAGTGTGAAACGTTTTATGAATCGACAATGCATTTGATCGTACGTTGTGTTCTTCATCTAATGGCATGATGGCGAGAATGTCCCATTAAACACGTCGAATGTTGTGCAATTTAGGTCGGCACGACCTTTGCTTTTTATTCACGGATTTTATAATCGAATTTATAGTCGAATTCATTATTGTGATTTGTTATATTAATAACTGAATGATGGAATTAAATAATTAATGCGTATAATTTTAACATCTTTATCAGATATTGGTATTGCATCGATTAAACTAAATAATGAAGTTATCGTATAGTTGTAGTTTATTAGTAATTTTCAAGTTATACTTCACAAATAATATAATAAAAATGATTTGAAACTACCCATATTTAACATCAACATACAAAATTTATGTAGAAACGAAAATAATGAACATTACACAGTATTTACAATACATGTATTTTCATTTGGAAGGCACTCAACCAAAGTATACGGGCTAACGTATCGTTTACTAAAATAAAACAAGTAGCCCAACGTAGCAGTCGCCGAGCTGAGATGAGAACTAAGTTTAGCAAAAAAAAATTAACTTTTGAAGGAGCACAATGATATAATAAAATACCCTCATGTATAAAAAGAAATACATTCATTCAATGCGTTCAAACTCAATTAGCTGCAAATTTAATGACAAATTACACCTTTTCTAAAAGCTGAATGCATTGGATGTGTGTATCATAAATACTGCAATGACACTGAGACGAACTTTTATATAATAATTTACTTTAAGTTTTGTTCTCATGTAATTGACTTTGTGTCTTTTTTGAGAATAAAAAAAATCTTGAAACCTAATAATACTTATCATGGTATTTGTTTATTTTAAACAATATTTCTAAGCAAAGTTTTATAATAATTCTCAATGGAAATAATTTGTTATGATCTTAGTTGGTAGGTTCATTTAACCCGTTGGCTGGTTCAGTGGGCACTCGCGGATGTTGTCACAGTTCGCTAATACTAATTTGGGATCTAATAACCTGTATTTGAGTTATGTAATTCAAACACCCAAATGCTGGTGTTAGTACCGTCTGAACTTACCTACCATATACGTATGTATATATACGTTTTGTGTAAATATGGTATCATGGTAACAGGGCGCGTCTGTTTGTATTTTACTCATTTACGACCATGTTGCTGTGCACGGATGTGGGATATTTACTTTGCTGTTACGTGGACAAAATCTCTTATAATTCATTTGATTGGACCTCTGTGTGGGTATTACGATTAAGGTTTTAAGACTATTATGCAACTGATTACCTTTACAGCTAAGGTCCTTATTCGGTCAACGACCGCTGCAACCGCGGTGCGTTTCAAATATGTATGTATTCCTGCTCAATAAAAGAATGGTATTGTATAGTGTTGTACGACAATAGGTAGCAGTCTTCAACAACGTCAGTAGCGAATTTCCGATTCCTATCGTACCTGCGACCATTGTTCAGAATATGTCGCGGACCTTATTGTTCACCTTGTCTGAGCTGTGCTATGGAATTACGAGTTTAAATGCAGAGCGTACGCGCTTGGAATTTATGTAAAAATATTGGACATACCAAAACGTCTGGGTAACACCTATGGTAACCCACTGCTTGTGGGACATTTATAAGATAATGTGCTACCTATTTAGATGGGGCCCTCGTAGTAGGGTAAAGATTCGAGCGATCTGTCGTGCGCGGCGGCGGCGACACCTGTCTTTCTGTTATCTCACCTACGCCCAAACCCGTAGTCTGATGCAAAACCGCTTTGTATTGACATTATCTGACATTACAATACTGTCAGATATGGGTGGATTTGGGTTTCGATAATCACATTAAATTACATTACATACAAGTGCTGTGCACACCTATAAGTGACAAATTCACCGCAAAGCTGTTGATATAGAATTTAATGTAATGATTTAGTGAATAAGTCGTTGGTGTGTCAATAAATAAATAAATAAATTAAATTCAACTTATTAAATTATTTGCATATATTTTTTTTATATTTTAGAGTTGGTCTAGCAAACGTTGTAATTTTTTTTAAACTCATTTAAAGTATGTCTTTCGTTTAAAACTTATCACCTTGCATAAGAGCTTCAACCAAGCCATGAATTTCTAAGGCATTTTTATAATGTAAATTAATTCGAAGCATTTGCTATATATTTTTATTACTAATAGAATTCAAGAAAACTAGCGAGGTCAAAGTTGAATTTTAAATTCGTCAATAATTAAATACATCACTTTCAGTGCTTAAGAAATTCACAAGTAGATAGATTAGGTAAATCGGCGAGGTCAACGTTTCGAATTGTTAGCTTTAAACTCAAATAGGTCAGATTGCTTTCTAGATATAAATGACTAGCGGCCCGTCCCGGCTTCGCAGGAGTGGGATCCCAAATTTTTCTAGTAATAAATATGTTTGAGATATCATTAGATTTTTGTCACCTCACACATCTTACCAGCCGACGTTACCGTATGTGCCTAGGTAGGCACTATGTTTGTAAGACAATGGAGACTAGTCTCCACGACACAGGGAATCCTAGTGTGGAGGCTAGTGCTATTTTAATTGTACTGCTATCTTGAACAATAAAGATTTCATTCATATTTATTATTATTAAATGTATATAGCCTATGTTACTCAGGGACAATGTAGCATTATAATGGTGAAAGAATTTTTGAAATCGGCCCAGTAGTTTTTGAGTTTATTATTTTGATACAAACATACAAATCTTTCCTCTTTGTAATATTAGTATAGATTAGTTGATCGACGAAATTTTGTTGGAAGGACTTGTGTGGACGCAGGCTTTGAGGCGCAGGGTCTCTAGTAGCTTTCACCGGGGAGGAGGCCGCGACGTGCGGGACGCGGGACTCAATTCAATTCCGTCATCTATCAACACCGGCAGATGCCAGGTGTTCCAAAGTATGCTAGCTGAACATTCACTCGATTATCGATACTGGATGAAATCATTTGGTACAATTATTGACAGTCTTTCTATCAAGTTTTCTGATGTTCTATGCTTAAAAAAATCTACAAAAAATACATGTATTAATCACAAATTAGGTAGCAGATTATGCAGTGGGAATTAGAGTATTAAATCTCTATACAATACTGTACAAACGTACACACAATCTCGTCCTTGTAACATGAGATATAATCGTAATCCCTTCTACGTAATGGAGACTAACATAAATGTGGAAATCTAGTTCCCCTAGGGTTTACGAAGGTCAAGCTTCATTCCGTCCGTGTGAAACTAGAAATTGGCCACAGTATATATGCAAAGGAAACTGGTCGTGTGCGTTATTGGCATTGCTAATGTGCACACAATGCAAGTTCCTCTCACAAAGCTGACCCTCTCAAAAAGGAAAACGAAATAATAATGCTTTTCTTTTTCGATGAACAAATGAACGAAAATACTTTCTTTCCTTAAAATGGGCTTTTATTCAAAAGTCACAAGTGTCATTTGAACTCATTTTCCTTAAGAAAAGATTTCGAGGATAAAGAAATTCCCTATAAAAAGTTGAAGACCTTGTTACTTGGAACATGAAAACCTTTCACTTACTGTAATACGGAATTACTTTGAACTCTTCAACACGAAGCATTTAACATAATTATTGTAATAATGTGGATATAAAATGTCTCTGATTCATTTGCTTGCGGAAAAAAAGAAATAGGGACGGTAATGTGTGGATACTGCATAAGCATAGTCAGCCTATATTGTTTCCACTGCTGGGACAGAGGCCTTCTCTCGGTGAGAGGGAGTGACCCGTAATCCACCACGCGGGCCCAGTACAGGTTGAGATGTCACACGTCTTCGAATTTTTGGTTCTAGAACATGCCGGTTTCCTCACAATGTTTTCCGTCACCGTTTTGAGAGCAGTAGTGACGAAATAAAGTACATAAAGTAAAGCGTTTGTCTGGGTTTGAACCTCCTAAGTCGCGTCTTTACCACTTGGCCACCACTGTTCTGTGGATACCTCCTGCTTGCGTATTAATTTGCTGACTGCTTTCTGCATGAGACAAAACGACGACCTAAGTTCATTCTTCGGACGCAGTATGTTTAATAATTATATCTACTTATTATGTTAAACAAGTTTTAATTGAAATATCTGAAAACCTGAAAAGGGGACATTTTACTCGTCCTTGCACAGAATCATGTACTATATCCATGGTAACACGTTGCGCGTCGATGTCGTGTGTATAAAGTGTCCATAATGTTGTAGTTGTGTATCTAATAAAATTCATGAATCGTCTGCTACGTATATTTAGTTAATCTAAGGACGCCAAGTTAACATCATAATTGATTTATGAACATATTAATTAAATTATCTCTTACCAATCAATACTGAAGGTGATGGTAACTTAATTTGAACATTGAAATGAAGTTGTACTTATAAATCATCGCGTGCCATAAAACATTTTCGTAGTCATTTCTCATATTATTAAATTTTTTAAACCAGCTTATTTAAACAGAGGTTTCACGCCTTACACAGTACACTACTATAATTACCTTTAATGTGTTGGGCGATTAATAACTTCTGTAACAGTTCAAAGCCTTATGTATTTTCGTAGCGAATTGTTGATTTTAAACGATGGAAATTAGGCTAATGGCAAAATTGACAAAAGAGAGCACAACGTACTTTATTACTTCAACACGTTTTCTAAAGAGTTCGTTTTTTGGAGGAAACAGAAATCCAACACGTCTTTGTTCAGACGAATATTTTCTGTTTGTAGTTCCACCATTCTATTGCGAAAATCAATAAGTACTCCGACTCCGGAGAATATAGTAATTGTATAAAACCTGATGTTTCGGGGTCAATTGATTGATTAGCAATTCAATATAAACACATCGTGCAAGATTACCATCATCCATCGGAACTAAAACCTTACAAATTTGAAATAAGATGATACAAATATAGAAGAATACGTTGTTACTTCAGTTGTCTCTTTGTCGGGTAAATTGTCAGAGAACTAAACGTGAGGTGATGTTCCAACATAGTGACAGCACTTACTGAAATGTCACGAATTCCAATTTAACGATAATTAAACCTACAAAGAAATGGAAGGTAAAGTCTTCATGCATAATTCGTGCGTTTATGTCATCTCCTGCTATTAAGTTAGGTACTAAAAGTCAGTCAACTCAGGTTCATAAGTCTTTTTCATAACCAAGTGAGAAATAAAACTATGTTTTCACGCAAGTTTTTGTATCCCCAATTTCTTATTGCCTTTGTAAGGTCAGGTCAATGATGTAAGGTCTTTTTTGTTTTATCTTAACATTTGTGTCAAGAAATTTCCCCATATAGTGTTGTAAGGTATTGGTTCCAGTTAACGTTTCCCAACGAGAAGATGCTCGGAGATGCTAATGTCCAATTCTTTTGATTTATGGTGTACTTCTGGGCATTGATTTGAAATGAAAATTTTTCTCACATAAATCACGGTGGAATTGCAAATAGCAATATGATTAAGAATGTCACCATCGAAATGAAATTTTAATCGCCATAAACAAATGCATGAATAAATTATAAATAGAATCAGATTACATAATCATGAGTTATGTATTTCTCTATTAGTATTGTCTTTTAAGTATTTGGAATAATAAAATCCATAGCGCAGGACACGCGTTGATGTCTTTCGTAGAGCGCAACGCACCTGCAATGACAACGTTCACTGCTCCGTCACTACACTATTTACATACGTTACGCGGTCAAACGCAGTCTAGACGCTGTCGTATGAGACTTGTATTTATATCTACAATATTATTTAATTAATTTACATGATTCAAAAGTCTGTGAACTATTACTTTCTATAAATTGATATTATGACCGAATGATACGTTGAAAGCAAAATCGTCCAACACTTTCCTTAGGTGACCTACCGCGGTGTGTATTAAAGAGTGTAAAGTAAAAACTGGTCTTTGTAACTGTAGTTTGCGGGGAGCCGTAAGTAGGTGCGGGGGGATGTAGGTCGGACGCGCGACCACGCCGCGGCGCGCTCGCTACGGGCCCAACAGACTCGCGATTAGACCTTTATATCGATGTTTAGGCAATTCCATTATTTCAAGTCTAATCGAAACAAAGCAAATACGACTTTAAAAACAACGTAGTTGGTACTAGAGAAAAGAATGATGCAATTTTTTATTAGTTAATAGATTTATTTTCAAACTTGTATAGCCCGCTACGAGCCAACAGCCTTGATGGTTCTGAGTCAAGGTCACAGCGTTTGTCCCCATATCTTTGTGCGTAGAGTTTACTTTGGTTTATTGACAGTGTATACGTAGGAAGAATTATGTAGTATACCTACGTTGTCTAAGTGGAATTACTAAACTAACTCTAGTGTTGGAATGCCAGGTTACACCGGTAAATCCAGGAAATTTCTCCATGATTATTTACCTTTTATAAAGAGTCTTATAAGATGTCTTGTATTTAATCATCAACCGATCGTTTAGTGCATGAAGAGATGACGGTGAACGACGCATCACTTTTGGCAACAGTCAATTGTCACGTCCTTTACAATTACGGTGCGGTTGATGGCACGCAGATTACACATTTAGCCATTATTACAAAAACCGGTTTTTGACGGATACACGTGCCCACAATCCGACGTATGTTGAAACGATGGCCCACTCGTCGACCACTAATCGCCACTACCACTAGATGGCCGCCGGTGGCGCAACCGACGGACCTTCCACTCACTCGATACGAAATACCTCGATCACCTGTAATACGAATGGGTATCGATCACATTGATTGCTAGCGTGCTAACTTAGATTTATCTTAATTATAACTCGTTGTATGTTATTATACTGTGGGCCATAATATACATAGGAACTTACCGTTTCCATAGTTACATCGTCTATGGTTTTCCGTCTTATAAAATATTGTATGTTTGAGTACTATATTTACCTACACGTACCTCCTTTCCTGGGTAGTCGTAGCACGTAGTGCGTGGCACTAGCCCTAAAATCTGTCAAGGAAAACAAATGTGACTTCTGTGTGCCTAGTAATTAAACTTATCTTTTTGGTCTTTGGATGTCTTTCGAGGCGTATTTTTTAATTTCAGCTGAATAGTACAAAACTGATAGAGTCGTGTTACGGAACGTTGCGCGGCGCGGCTGTTTCGGTAGCCGATCTCCGTATAGCTGGTGTTGTGAGAAGGATGACGGGGGAGTCAAGGCCGGCCGCGTGACATAGATCCCGCCACATTCACCTTCCGTCCGCCGGCCGCCGCCGTCGCCACCACCACCTGCCCACTGTCAAGGCTGCCTTGCGAAATGCAGTCGACTGCATACATCCAGTTATACGAGATCCGCTTCAAGAAATCATGTCGCAATTATCCGACAGGCTCTGATGACGGCCTTCGTCTGTCGCGCAGGACAATTGCTATCCTACAAGTGTAAAATAAATTACCAATATTATCCCGACGAGTTCCGCGTTCAATAAATATTAATGAAACTAGCTATCAACCTTATCTGTCATGGTATTCCCCGATGATCATACGACTCCCTACATGGACTGCTTCATTTACGAGTTATGAAAATGCGGAAACTTTTTCAGCAAGAAGTAAATGGCTTTATTTATTTTTTGCATCCAATAACGAAAACTTTTGTTGTTACCCGGGTGACTGACACCGACTCGCCTTGAAAAGGGATTTAATATTATATTACTAATTTTGCATACGACCCTGGAATATACAGTTTGAAAGCAAATTACAACTGCGGGCACTTTATCGCTTGCATCTCGTACTTTCATGAACATGAGAACAATATCAAGCGCTTGGTTCAATAGTTTAGTGATTCCAGAGAGGTGCGAACTTGCATTACAATGTATGGGTGTAAATGAATTACAGAATAGAAACTACAACGCATTCGGAATTAAGTTTGCGTGAAATCGTAGAGATTTTTCTGGTAAATTATTCATGTGGCTCACGTTGGGCAGACTTTCAACGCGTTCTTGTGAAAGCCTTTCACTCTTATCATGGGAGTTGCATACATTTTTGAACATTTATATCGTAGATTTACATACAATGTACATATATGCCAATCATTTTCTCTGAAAAACAGCGCACGATGTGTTTATCAATCATGCACTTACATTGAAATGGTCATATGGCCATTCGGAGCTGCTAAATTTTTGCCCAGACACGATATTAAAAATTACAGTGAATATTTTCCTGTAATTAATGAAACATGAAACTGGTTCACGGATGTGAGTGTCATGACACGTCGCGAGCGTATCGTCAATGCAGTTGTGCTGGTCCGGCTCGCGCACGTAACGGATGCGTTTTTAGCCCGGTTAGCATACAGAAAGTGTGCTAACGCGTGCACCGATTTGCGCAACCAAGCGCGTACGATACGCGCGGCCACTCCCGTATGTAGTCCCGTTGTTTATGTTACTGATCTACACTTTACATCATTTATTATAAAATCATATAGCGTATCAACTAGTCTTATCACACCAATCTAATACCCAAATCCTAATTTTATAATGTGGTCTACTGAGAAGCAGGTTTGCGTTCACCTTCAAACGCACGAATAAATGCGACGATACTGCAACCAACTAGTCAATTAGACTGGATAAAACGAATGCAGTCATATGACTGACATCATAATAGTTTCGAACTTTTAAATTTAGATACTACTTATTATATGTAATGTGAATTTGAATTAATTCTATTACTGAGGTTCAAAAATTTAGATAAGACATACAAATTGTGGGATAGGAGAACTATGAGCGTAATACCGGCCTGCACAAACAAGGTTACGTTTCTAGTGATAATTACGATAATTTCATTTTGAAAACGCCGTCCCTTTTCCGCCCAACAAACTTGTCTCCGTTTCACACCTTAACGTTGCGTAAAATTACTTCCAACATTCCATGGTGCATGGGTGTGCACGTGATAGGTGAAAATTCCGGCTAATATTTGAATACCCAATACAATGTTTCAGCATTTATTGAAGGGATTACAAAAATAAGTAGTAGTAGTTGTGTTTGTGTGTGGTTTTGTCTGTTATATGTGTGTGTGCATAAATGGTAAAATAAATAGTAAATGAAGCCTTATTTTAATGACAAAAATTTCAAAAACAAAAAACTAGTTTCAATTTGTAATCGATGAGTTACGGTGGGGACGGTGGGGTTACGTTACGGCCAGCCAGCCAGCCAGTGGGCGATCACAGTGATCGATCTTTCGATCTTAAAAACGCTGCTAAAAATGTACGCTTTGGAAACAGACCGAAACGAATTGTATTTACAAAGTCCCACGTTAATTCAATCACGTGCGTATGGTCAGTACAAATAGTGATGGGTGCCTAATTACATCGATATTTAATTAACTAACATTTGATTGTGATATTTGTGTGTCATTGACTTCAAACCGGACCCGTCGCCGGATGCCTTCATTCATACCACCTTATGGAAATACGCATCGCGTCATCGTCCGACCACTTTCACATTTTTTGATTTCCTCAACTTAAACGGCAATGAGCTCTTGTGCGGCGAATATTATTGGGTGGTCAAGGACATTTGCCAATTATAGTTATGCCAACTAAAACAGGCCTTCCCTTACAAGTCTAGATTTTATTACGAACATTTTCCTGGAGCTACGTAAATTATTGTGATGATATTGCTAGTTACCAGTTTTCAATTTACTTTTTAGAACCAAGGAACAAGATTTCTAGCAATTCCAATTATATCAAAATTTTAATTTGATTAGGTATTGCTTATAACTGACAATCAAACTAACTGTATTTATAGAACACTGATTATAGACGTATTTTAACCAAATAAAAATTCCAATCAAGCAAACCAATTGTTTAATTAATTATAATGTTAGCGTCCGTCGTTGGTTTCACAAGCTTTATGATTTGTATATTACGTTTTTAATTACCAATCATTAGAAAGAAATTCGCATGAGGCGAATCGAAGTCTGTGGTTGCTATTGATCAACGTAATTATATTGTTCAGCCGTAATAAGCCATTTCTGTAATTGGATTCAGTTGAAAAGTATTCAATGTAGAGTACGTAATACCCATCTAAAGTGATGATTTCAGTCATTCGTATTCGCGATCGAACATCTTTCTTTTGATTTTTATACTTTTGTGCTCGATCGAATAAACGCCGCACATGTTATGGAATCGTCCCATATAGCGTGTAAGGCGGCGTATTAAACCTGGCCACTGTATGTAGGCTAACAAGTGTCCAGTGGTTTAATGAGAGGCGTTTTGTGGTCGGTCCCCGTCGGCCGCGAGGTCCCGCGCGCCCACAGTCGGAAGCAGCGCGCGCGCCGCCGGCGAAACGTCCGCGCTGCCATTAGTATGCGACCGAACACCGCATCACAACTTTCTCGACATTCTTGCCAACAACTGGAGAAATGAGCGCCATCGATACATTTATTACAATCTATGTTATTTACAGCAGCTGTGCTTGGATGGGCTCATAGCCAATAATGTTGTTTTGCAGCTCCATTTGTTGTTTTCAACAAAAGTAATAGTTCTTATGAGTGTTTATCGGCATTCATCACTGCTGCACAGATGACTTAATCGGTTAACCTTGATTTCTAGGTGTGGTACGATTCAAAATTAAAATTACAAGTTTAGTGACTAGCCCAGCATTTAATTATGTAATACCTATTATATGTAACATAGATAGTTTAATATGCGAATTACACTTGAAAATATTGTATTTATTCATACTCTTATCACAAAAGGATACTAGCAAGTATGGAGGAAAACTAAACAATATTGTTGGATTTGAAACGTACAATTAACTCGTACGAGTAGGAAAAACCTAAAAGTATTGTTGTTAGGTGCTAAGTTTTTACAGTTCATTGTAACTCAAAATAATGTTTTGGCTTCAATCAAAAGTATGATTGATTATTTACTCAATTATTTAACTAAACATGCATAAAACTGCCGTAACTCATAAGTGAATAACTACTAACTAACCAAAAGTTTTCCCAAGTAAAATAGGTTTTCTCTGCGTGTATTGCAGTAATATTATAATTATTAATGCATGCTATATGCGATAATGTCACTCACTTTCCCCTGCTCACGTACGTTACAAACGATACTCACGCGCCGTGTGTAGATATAGTTTAAATTATTATTAATTAAGCGTACGTATAACAGTATTGTGGCGCAACTTGGGGCGGCCTATACTGGATAGAACTTAGTGGATCGATTGAAGGTTCTATCAATTTAACTAGTAATGTTAAAAACATTTCCTATGGGAGATTGCAGGAACGGTCTATATCTAAATGAGGCTGATAATAATGTGGTTTATTTATAAACGTTACTTAAACTTAAGTCATGATTAGCGATTGTTTAACCATACATTTTGACGTTAAAACAACTCTTAACTTTAAGCAACGTTTTTGAATAAATCCCAAAGTGTCTTAAGAGTGAAGTGGATGTTTGATAAAGTCACCTTGTTATAATCTCATTTTATATCATTAATCAGTACCACGCTGTGTAGACTTGAAGAGAATCTTTGACCTTTGAGTTTATATCGGCTATTCTATTGTATTCTTGAGAAGTCGGGCAACTTCCATCTAAAATAGATGGAAGTTAAATTACAATTTACATATCTATTATGTTTTGTTTTTCTTGTAATTGTGTATTTTTTATGTACTCACAGAAATTAACACCTGCATTAAATTGTTTCCAGGTGGCGATGGCCGGCGACTTCATCCTCGCCGTGGCGTCGATGATGATAGCTCGCTTGCGCAGCGATGACGTCACACTCGTGCTCAGCCAGGTAACTACTTCATTATCGCACATTAGCTACTATACAAATTCGCGAGGCTCCTAGCTAAATGAGGTTTGGCAACGACAGTCCATTAACTTGTTGGGTCACTGCTTTATAGAGCACATTATACAGTAGGTTGGCCTGCCGAATATTTAGAACGGGCATACAATCAGAAATTTCGGGGAACTTACAGTCTTACTTTAGAATGTAAGTATTCTTTCATCATCCGACTTCATCCACTGTGTGGCCTATGCCCCAGTCCCGACGCTCCTGTGCCTCATCCAGATTTTCTCCGCGATGGCAACTATGTCGTCCGCCCATCTTGTCGCCAGACGCCCGGCATCTCGTCTCCCAGTGCTTAGACGCCACTTTGTCAAAGCCTTACTCTACCTGTCATCACTGCGCCTTGCTAGGTGTCCTGCCCAACTCCATTTGAGCCAGAATACGCTCCCCGATATCGAAGAGTATTAAGTATACTTTACTACTTATTAATTGAGTGGAGGAGGGCGAATGGTATTCACTCGTATTTAGTCGCAAGCATTGACGAATGTTCTGTTATTATATTTGCCTCATTGCTTCATAAATGAGTTGTTCGTATACGGATCCTGAATGGGTTTACTCCTATGAGTAAAGTTAAGTCCGTTTTCTTTATAAACGAACATTGCGTATTGCGGATGCACCGATGGTCATCGATGACTATTCGAACAATACATAGTATCTGTACAATGTGTAATCTGTGCCTTAACGTTATGTTACTGGACATAATACAGATCTTTCGCAAGACTTAACGATCTAACTAATATTCAATGGTGTTGCCTTTAATAGAGATTCCTTAATCTCAGATGATTCCATTCTTTTATTGTAAAGGTTTTGTACCATGCATTTACTTAGTTGCCGCTGATGTTTAAATAAGGAAGCTTCACAAAATAAAATATTTCAATACAATTTTAATTAAACCTTTGAAAAATCTTTCCAAATCCTATTGATACTGAAGGGTCAAAATCTCTATTACAGGTTAAATTATTTACACGGGCACCATATAGCTTACAACCATACGACATTTGTGTCTTTCTTTGCTTAACCTATTTTCTGACAAAGACGTTTAGTGATGAAAATTTAGGGGCAATAATGAAGTTTCGTAATATTTAATATCGCACCATACAATAAACGCCGATGCGCTTGATGCGATAAAACGTTTACATCTAACATTAGTATTGCGTTTCATCATTATATTGAGGTACTCCCATTCAAAGTCTCAAGTAGTAGCACAACTATTACTTTAATACAACCTTTTGAGTGTTCGTGCGCACACGCATGTTCAATTGGGGTCGAATGTTTGGCTAGAATATTCATTAAAACTATTCATCCTGTCGGCCTTCTTAAGTGCGATGGTAATAACGCTGTGCCATATGTTTCTATGAATTTTGTTGTTCCAATAACCAACAATTATTTGTTCTCCGTCTCCAACACACTTAAATAATTTTGTTATACGGAAGTTTATTTTCACTTTTACCATGATCGAAAAGTATTGAATGAAATCTCACTGTGAAGTTTTATAATGTTGTCTATATAGTATGGCAATTACTTTCGAGTATTTTAATCATCTAAAAAGTGAAATGCAAACGTAACTATTCAACAGACGTCATCTTACTAAAAAAAACCAGTTGATTTTTTATGTTGCAGTATTAGCATTTTGGAAATTTCAAAATCAGTGTTTCGTAATATTTAGATATATTTGCAGTGATGACCTTTGTATTTGAATTTGAGTTTTTGAATAATGATAGCATTTGAATAATGACACTTTTCAAATACGCACTAATGAGTCCTATTATCGTTTGAATAAATTTCGAAATCTTGTAAAATTTACGAAAATAATAGAAGTAAGCAATTAAATATTTTTTTAATACCATCTGCTTGCGTGAAATAAAACTATAAAGTACAAATAAATTCTTCCCAAATTAGATAAGATCACCTTTCATTGCCTGCCCGAAAAAATCTAGACATCGTGTTTGATGTGCGGACGACCTAACAAACGAGACGACCTAGGTTCTGGCAATAATCCTAATACGTAGCTAAGGGAATACTTCAGTAATGATGATGACAGTTTATATTGTTTTACAAACGGTTAACTTTTATCATATTATCTGCAAAAAGTGGCGACACATAATTTATTATACGTTAGATGGAAGATATTACTTATGTATTTTGTATATGTTAATTAACATTGTCTGTCCTTACTATAGCTTGCGAGTCAAGTTCAGTCCTTGAATGCCCTTCAAGTTTGCTTATTTTTTATTATGAGTTTTGTTGGATTATTCAATTTGCACCAATATTGTACGGCGCATCCGTAAAATCCAACAACTAATTGATAATGAACGACCTTGCCCGGCAGAGCAGGTACCAAGCTGTGGGAGCAATGATTTGCTTTTACCATACAGATTTAGCAAAATGTACTCAATGAGAGGAGTGCTGCCGTGTGTACCAGCAGTGGAACCATTATAGGCTGATAATAACATTGTATCGTGTAACGGACTAGTACGTACTTACAAAATGTGCGTTACACGCATCGACTCCGGCCATTTTAGTTCAGCGCACAACATCTGATCACGACTTTCTAGGCCTTAAATATTATGATCTTGATCAGTTACAACAATGATGTTTTGTGTATTTCCAGGTGGTGACAGACCTCGTACAGGGCGAGTTCATGCAGCTGGGCAGCAAGGAGACTGAGAACGAACGGTTCGCGCATTACCTCACCAAGACTTACAGGAAGACGGCTTCGCTCATCGCCAACTCAGTCAAAGCGGTAATATTCTCATTAGTCGTGTTATGTGCAGTTATTCTAATTACGGAATTATGCTTATTGGAACTTATAAGGAAGTAAACCTTGTTTGCAAATGTTAAGAATATTATTTGAATGGAGACTTTACAAATTATTTCACCCGTCACTTGTTATTTCGTTTTCCTATTAGCTATAATAGCAGTAGTACCTAGTTACCTACCAATGGAAAAACTGCTATTTCGTAGCACACAATTAATTAATGAAATTAAGGAAGCACAATTTTTAAAAGATTCTGCAGTTATTGTGCCACATCGTTAATTGACACTGAACGGACCACAATAAAAGTTTTGTTGTTTTTACGTCTGGGGGCGTTAGGTGTACCGCAAAGTGTTTACACTAATTAATCTCAACCTAAACGAAATTAGGACAATTTTTAATAAGCCAGAGTATATATTCTCTATTTATGTTTGTGTAAAATTAGATAAAACCAAATAACGTGTATGAAAATTATAACGAATATCAAACTAAATATTCTTCATGTATAGCTAGTAATAACAATTACCTACTTTGTTGAATGTATCTAACAATGGATCTAAGTAGCTTTCATTCGAACAAATATATAAAAATAGTTGAAGGAGAGATTCGATCAAGTATTTGAATCGACCGTCTGAGAAACTTCAACCTGACACTAAAATGTAGATATTCTTTAACATATCTAGTAGGCATTGGAATGAGCAACTAGTTTCATCTTTCTGACTTACCGACCCCTTGACAATTTAAAAGTACCTGTAATTGGTTTAATTGAAACAAATGCTTAGTTTGAGTTTGATATTGTAACACCATACACTCGAAACCAGTTTCAGTGTATTCAAATCTTATCCAACAAACCAACCAAAAATATCAGTAAAGTACTAACAGGAATTCCTTATGTTCACACCCCTCAGCTGCCGCAAATGCCACTGCACTCAATCCGTGACTTACTACTTCAACTGCACTGAATTCTTCCTCTATGCAGGGAAACACTATCGGATATGTAGATGCATATGTACTGGTCCGCAGTATTAAATTTATCCCAATTTCTAGGTGGCCCTCCTAAGTGGCGCTGATGAGAGTACGTGCGAGCTAGCGTTCCAATATGGCCGCAACCTCGGCCTGTCGTTCCAACTGGTGGACGACCTGCTGGACTTCGTGTCTTCAGCGCAGGCTATGGGCAAACCCACCGCCGCTGACCTCAAACTTGGACTGGCGACCGCACCCGTGCTGTTTGCCTGTGAAAAGGTATTTTGAATTATTTTATTTCGTTTCTGAATCGATATTTTTGGAATCAAGTACATTTCATTTTTGCAATCGTGTTTTTTTATAAAGTATTGTAATAAATAAATACAATTTTCATGAATTTAACGACACTAGATGAAGTCGAAAATTCGAAATGCAGAAGTGTTTCACAGACCATACAAATATTCATTCTGTGTGGAAATATTCGATCAATAAAGCACTAGATTCAAGATTAGTGACTGAAAAACCCGAAGACAAACGCAGAGGCATTGTGGGTTAGACCCTTTGTACACCGCAGGTTTTCATTAGGGTACGGCGTATAAACCGCGCCGTTGAAAAAACATGTCTGCTAACAAGCACCTATATTGATCCATACAACACTGACGACCGTGCTTACACACGGCGAGTAGTAGATTTTCACGGCAAGAAAAACATGTTTATACAAAGGGCCTTACATTGTGCGATGAAAAATAAAATACGCACCAATTACAATTTGTTTCAACTTAATTACTTAGATATTAATTTTTTATACTTCTTTCAAAATGACTTTGTAATTTAATTTAGTACTTCCCACTAATTACTATTATAAACGCGAAAGTTTGTAAGTATGGATGGATGGATGGATGGATGTTTGTTTGTTACTCTTTCACGCAAAAACGGCTGAACGGATGAAATTTGGCACACAGATTGATTATAACCTAGATTAACACATAGGATACCTTTTATCCCGGTAGTACGTTCCCGCGGGATAATTTCCGACTTCCACGCGGTTGAAGCCGCTGGCAAACGCTAGTATTGCATATAACAGTATTAATAATGTTGATGAAAATGAATCACTTTATTTTCAAATAAATTTCAAGCATTTTTTTTTTTCGATGATAGACGGTCCTAAAAATGCAAAAAAAATGCAATGTAAATATATCGCAAACATAATTTTACTACATATATTATGTTCGAGTTGTTATGGTCGATAATAAACTGAAGTTATTGTGATATTTAAGAACTTCTTAGAATTAACAACATAATAATGTACAAGTACCTACTGACAATCGTAGTTAGTCGAGCAATGAGTTTTTGTTCGTAATCCTTTATCTAGAGTATTCTTGATCGATAGTGAATAAATAGTTGAAGCGGGACACGTAGCGCAGCAACCGACCGCTCAGCCATAGCCGTGTTGTCATCCACTTTGAAAAATCTAATTACGCAGAACAAGAACTACTGATAGTAATGATATTGAATAACCTACTAGTTTCACATCAGCATGATACAGATTTTGTAACGTCATTAGTAACCAAAAATGTAAGGCTATGTCTAAGTTTTTAAATAGCTTGAGTATGCGAGTACTTGACCTACATACCTAATTCCAATGATCTTAGATCTACATATAAATATTTAGAATTTCTCAGTGCGAGTTCTGTGCGTGTTTAAATTCGACTAAATAATGTGGAACCGGTTGCCCTACCTTAGCTGTACATACTCACGCCCATAGCTGGTGTCTAAACACACACTTGCGCAAAAATATTCGTTTTCGCAATACACACGTTGGGCCACAGCCGAAGCATTTGCACGATATTGCAAAAATATACACGTTTTAACCACTACGACAGCCGGTTGCGAGTTGTGACGAATACTACGCGAAATGGAGATGAAATTATTTATTCGCACGTCATAGAAAAATAATAAAAACGAAAGTTATGAAAGTGTTTTGAAGCTTTGTTTGTATATTCTCGGTCTAGCTAGCTTGCTTCAATTATTAGAAACGATTTTGGTAAAAGGACATTGCTCTGGCCTACAGCCTCGTAGAATTCGTTTTTGAGCTATAAGTGTAATGAATTATTATATGACTGCCTCGTTGGTCTTGTGGTCGTAAGCGCTACTGCTGAGCACAAGGTCCTGGGTTCGACTCCCTGGAACTTCTCAGTAGCAGCCCGAATTCTGGATTTGTGACCGGTTGTCGACAATAGGCTCGCCCGTTATTACATGGGATTTCAGCATAACTGGGGAAATGTTGGTGTATTATAGGGACACCTCTGCACAACCCTTCGGGAAAACAAGTAATTATTATACACCGTGACATTTTAGTCGTCTTACAAAGGTGGTCCACTCAATGTATCCGTCATAAAATACCTCTAAGCGCAATTAAAATATTGTTACCATTAATTAAGATAATAGGTACAAAGAAAAATAAATAATGCTTTAGAATTATGCAACACCCTCCCTGTTAATAATGTTTACATATCAAGCGGTAGAAGATATCTACCTACCTACCATTACATTCCATCATTAATTCCATCTCCATAACAGGGTGTTTCAAACTACGTCATGCGTCTTAGTGAAATAAATTTATTTTTTAATGCAAATGTTCAAAAATATCATTTTTTTATTATTAATGATTAGTAGTCATTGGATACATGAAGTGGGCTTCCGTTGTAAGACGACTAAAATGTCACGGTGTATACTACATTCGATTGAAATTAAATTAAAATAACGGACACACCAGATATTTCTAAACCATCCAAAAAAATCTATGTTTAAGGTTCGCAGGCCTTATGAAAAAAAAAACATCATCTGTCACCGGCTATTCACTGTAAAGCTAGTGCATGGAATTATTACGTACTTTATTTATTAGAGCTTCATTAAACTACGATAGTGCTTAATAATGCACTACCTTGAAAGGTCGGTTGTTACCGGCTAGTGTCACTTGTAATACCTCTTGCGATTTCGAGCGCTTCTTTATACATATAAGCGCAACAAAAATCTGTTTGCAACAAATAAAAACCAAGTCATAAAAGAAGCGGTTTAAGTGACGAGATTTTTAACCGACTTCAAAAAAAGGAGGTTCTCAGTTTGACCTGTATGTTTGTCCGCGATTATCTCGCGTTTGGCTGAATCGATTTTGATGCGGTTTTCATTTATATTTGTTATCAACTTTTGATTCGTCGTGAAATAAAGCGCCGAAAAATAAGATTAAAAATAATATCATAAAACCACTCTTAATTTTTTTACGAGATTTTAAAGCAGGTATACCTGATACTTTAAAATAATCATTGATATCTAAAGCATAAAATTAATAAGGTATTCATTACGTAGTGTCACTATAGGTTTCATACGTGTTGATTCCTAAAACGACTGGATCATAGTTCTTTCGCAGACAAAATAAACAATGGATAAAAAATACTAATTGCATGACCAGTATTCTTGGTCTAATTTTACAAATTGCTCGTGACAGTCTTCTGTGTGTATTTGCGTAATATTCGTAATGCATTTGATTGAATGGTCTCCGTTCTCTTCCAGTATCCAGAACTGAACCCGATGATCATGAGGCGGTTCCAAGAGCCCGGCGATGTGGAGAAGGCGTACGAACTGGTGCACAAGTCGCGCGGCCTGGAGCAGACGCGCTTCCTGGCGCGCAAGCACGGCGCCGAGGCCGCGCGCCTGGCCGCCGAGCTGGCCGACTCGCCCTACCAGAAGGGACTCGTCGTCACCACCGACCTCGTGCTCAACAGGATCAAATAGTACTCCACAGTACGCGCACCAAAATAACTCTAATATATTCCATGAAAGGCATCCACAGTTCTACCGCCTCCCATCCCAAGGTGAGGCTTCGAAACCGATCGTCGAAGTAGTTTTTCGTTCACGTTGCAGCGCGTCTACACGTGATCCTAAGAGTACTTTGAAAGAGTTCACTTTCCATGTCGAGCGCCTCCTTTAATGTTAACTTAAAGGTTCATGCGCGAGACCCGCTGAATTCTGGATACCTTTTTGTAAGGAATATAGAGGCGATGGACAATTAATTTTTAGTAATGTATGAGTGATCGGTGTTCAGCCGGGCCCGGTCGCCGCCGCCGGGCCGGCGCGTCGCGAGTGAACGTTTGTGTATATGCGAGTGAATTGAGCCGACATGGCGACATATATCGTAGATATTATACGTCAAGCTATACCATGTGCCCTGATAAAATAAACATAATAATTTCAACTATACACTATATAAAACACTTTGTAAATTGTTGTTATATTATTGTAATCAGTAGAACTGATTGTCAAGTAATTATATATTACATTATGTTAAAGTATATATATTTTATTGGTATTGATATTATATACATATTTGTACTTTGTGTCCTTCACTTGTGTGACCTGATTTATTTTAAGATAATTTTCTGTGAGTTTTGTGACACCATGAAGTATCTACGACTAGCGCGAAGCTATGCTGCCAGGGAGCGTGTATGACTACTCGTTACCAAATACTGTACGCTATATGTACATACGTGTACTGCTTATATAAATATGCTCAACTGTTGTTTTGTATCGTGCAATCTTTATGTAGGTATAGAGATAGAAAATACCTGTGTTTGTGCACAAATATGCTATCGACCATTATCACAAAATTGCTAACACTTTGATTTCATAAGCTGGTGTTCATTTGTTTCTTACTGTATGTATTTTATGATGTGTAAATATTGAGAGTCATTGGATAAGTTACCCGTGTTTTATCTTCAAAACCAATTACCTCAATTTCTTTAGAGTACACGTTGCATACTAGAGGTGTATGTTATATTCTGACCTAGTATTAAATTGTAAGTATTTTACGAGGCCACTCTACATATTGAGGCAGAATATAAACATCGGTTAGCCAATTAGTACGTCACAATTGTAAATAATACTAACAACTAAATATATTCAATGTAACAGAGGTTTATATAGACAAATGAAGTATCAGAGTACCGCAAAAATTATGCACCATAAGCGCAGTATTCTTAAAACTTTTTTCTTGAAATTATTAATATTTAACAAAATATTAGTCATTAATAAGGTAAATTAGTAAGGCTGACATAACGATTGAAACTACATGAATTAAGCTCCGACAAAACCACCCGTCTAAATGATTAAGTAAAGGTGTCCAGCTGATACAGAATTGAAGAGGGAAGCAATTACACATTATTGTCGGGCAAATAAAGCATGCGTTTCCTTTGTGCGTTTATGCCGTCCAATATACAATTAGTCACCGCACCAAATTAATAATTTGTATGTGAAAACTTGTTTCACACGCAACACTATCACGTTTAATTGTTGTGGAAATGCTTTTCAAGTGGAACTACGGAGCGTGGAGATGCAAACGATTCAGTTAATTGCGTATCTATTGGAAGCGCATTGTAATGGACGAACTTATTTCATACCTTGATCGTTGTGTCAGCTAATCCAATAAATGGAGATGGAGGTGTATGTTTTTTTGTACATTAAAAAAGTTAAAAATGGGAGTCAATGAAGTTTATTTATATGTATGTAGACATACTTTCATAGGACATACGTTTGTAAATATTATTATTCTGTAAAATGGTAAATCATGAATAATTTTTAATATAAACATTAGTTACAAAAAAATACTGTTTTATTTCAATTCATTTTTATAATTCGCACTAAAGGATAACATTTTGCTAACAACAATGCAGAAGTTTTGTTTACAACTTACCCTTCTAGACGTTACGCAAGATCGATACTTGCAAGGACGCACGCAAACGATAATAGGCGTCCTTGACAAAGTCGTAAAATGATCAGCATAATTTAACAGACAATTTTATTGGTGACCCATTTCTACGGCACCCAAGCCACTTTTCTGCCTGCAAGCTATATATATGAATGAATGCAATAGGATTCGTTGCCGCGTGTTTGCGGCAATCGATCGTTCCGCGCCCGGCACCGCCAGGACGAGCCGAATCCCAGCTCAAAATGACATGAAAAATGTATATGACCTACTGCACTATACAAAGTACCACAATAAACATGACGTAAAGTAACTATGGTTACAAACCCAATAATAAACCTTATTCAAACGCGACAAAGATGCTATTCGAGAAACTCTCCGATGGGTAGGACCGTAGGACACCCTTAACCGCGGCGAGTTAATTACAAAGTGTCGACGTTCTTAATGGATCAGGAAAGTGCAGATATGACGTGATTAGAATAACCTTTTTATATTTGAATTATAGATAACAACTACGGGTATGGTACGTGTGGTAGGTCCGTTATTTTTTGCAAGTATTTTTTGACGTGCGCCTTAACTTCGTGGAATTTGATTACCTTCAAGGAAATATTTATTGCTCGTATATTAGACATAGGAGACAAACGTGATATCGCGATATGTAAATTGCGAAATTCGCATAGGTTTCGTTTCGTTTTCTTATTGATTAACGATAAGTATCTTTGTTTGAGTAACTTTTTGCGAAAGACATAATAATACTACCTACTCGTGTTTTGATCATTTCTACTTCATTCCAAGTCGCCAGTCTTGGTTTAGTTTGTCTCTGATTTTTGGATAGTATCTACAAGTCGTTAATAAGCTTTTCATGTTTAAAAATCGTTCACCTATAGAAAGATTAACAATGAAACGACCTACTTCAAGCCTATTAATATAAAATTGTTTAGGGTACAATAAAAGACTTAATCACAACTGGTGATTTGCAAGAATATTTTATCGAAACCTATCAAGAATCAGTTATTTTCCAATCGCCTATGTAGAAACTTGTTGTGCTTACACGGTATTAAAGTGGCAGTGAAATAATAAATTGCATTACCTACAATTTGTAAGGTGAGTGGATAACTTGGGTTTGTTTTAGGCAATAGCCTAGCTAGGCCTAGGTACTAAATGTATATCTATGTGTTATAATAAGTCTCGTCTATCTTTTGACCATAAAACTTATAAAATTTTGCCACACTGCCCTTATCATCATCATCATCATTACAGCCGAAAGTCGTCCGTTGCGGGACATAGGCCAAAACCACAAAATTCTAAACGTCTTTAAATCAGACGTTATTAAAGTTTATGTGACCCTACATTAAAGTCTACGTTAAATTGTAACTCCTACCTAGTAGATAAATCATCATTTCAGCCGAAAGGCGTCCACTTTTGGACAAAGGCCTCCTTCAAGCACTGCCACTTCGACCGGTTCTGTTCTTCTCGCATCCAGCGGATTCCTTCACCAGGTCATCGGTCTATCTTGTGGGAGGCCTTCCAACGCTACGTCTTACAGTAGGTACATCGATCGCAAACCCGCCTGCCAAGCGTGGAGATTATGACAAACACCCCCAAAAATAAAATGACAAGTAGATAGAAATAGAAAATATTTATTGTCTGGGTAATATAGTAAGCATACATAGCTTAAATATTACCTACAGCTAGTTTACATATATTATTTGCCAGTGAACCCCAAATTAGACAGATATGTCATGTTAGTAAAAACTTTGAGAAATTAACATGTTTTAGTAGGTATCTCTTGTAGGTATTGAAATCGTCCTTTCTTCATTTTCAGGGGCCCTACTTACAGCTGGCATAGTTCACTGACATTAAGAAGCCCGTCATGGCTGAATAATTAAAACCGGGAAGAACGTTGCATGTAGGTAGAAAATTAGAGTTGAATTTTACATGACTATGGAAGTAGTTAATTTCGTATCCGTTATCAATACACCCGAATGTTTTCATAAAACTGCAACACGTTATTGAAAACAGACTATAAAGTCTTTTAATTTAACTTTTAAAATACTGAAAACTATCCTATATCTGAAAATCGGAGATTAAATTTTAAAAGCCTTAACGCTTAGATTCCTAAAATTTAAGCGTTAAGGCTTTTAAAATTTACCATCTACCTGAAGTACGGAAAAGGAATGTACCGTTTCATTTTGTATCAATTTAGATGGTAATGTAAATGTTAGTGTTTTCGGGTATTGCACTTTTGTTGCTGACTGTACAATTTTTAATTGTTTTTGTATGTAGGATAACTATTTTATTATTTTGTTTCGTGATTTAATCAGATGGAATTGATAAAATTTAAAATGGTGATAATATAAATTAAAAAATGACGATAATAACCTGATTGGTTTAAAAAAAAAACAAAGATTAACAAGACTACAACAAAAGGAAATAAATTCCGCAAATGATTTCAGACTGAAAAATTGGTATAATAATTTATACTTATCAGGCAGTGATACCATAACTCAATGGAAACGTTCACGGCAGTGCACAGTTTCAGTTGAAACGGCGGCGACTTCGCGAGACGCTTTCAGTGGTTGGCGGAAAGCCGTTCAGTGACTACTGGACACCTGAAATGATCATGTTCAGTGTGTGCACATTCCTCCCTGCGTTCGTACTAGTCAGAATCTGTTGCGTGCTCAGTTATGTGATATGAAATTAGTTGTTGGGTTTAGTGAAACTATAGTTTAAATGTTTGCTTTGCACTCTCGAAGATTGCGTACGTAAGATATCGTTTTATGGTCTGTAGACAAATCTTTTGCTTTCTAAATAAGTAAGGAAATTTCAGAATAGGTACCTACGTAATGAAAAACATACACCGTGTTTGATAATCGTGCGTAACGTAACTGATAAATTTTATAATTTCGAAATAATAGGAACAAAATATTATTGTTCTAAATTATGAATCGGAACCTAATCAATTGAAATTGCACTAAAGCATAAAGATTATGAAGCCATACGACCTTTAAGTAACCGACCAGCCAAAACAAAATTATTACCTGTAACAAAAATTCTACGAATCTCTTCGCGGCTGAATAAATACGACTCGAGAGATTTTCAGGCTTTTGAAATATGTTGTAAGTAGTTTTACCAAAAGTTTGGGTAAGTTTCACAGATTTATCAGCAAGTCTAAATCAAAATATGTGTGTAGGAGGCTAAGCGTCCCGACGTCAGGGTCACTCCGACGTCGAGCGCGAGAGCGACGTCGTGCCGAACAGACGAGGGCGGAGGGCGAGCGGATCGCGCGCGAGTCCAGGGAGCGGAGGGCTCGAGACCAGCTCGAACAACAGCGGAAGGTAAGCCTAATTAACCACTTATAGTCGTGATCCAATGTGACTTTTACAATTCCTTTGTACTTTCTGAGTTTATCTTGGACATACCTGATAGGACAACGTTGAGAAAACCTGGGCTTCTAGTAAATATAAGTCTGAAATCGCCAACCGAGCATTGATCACCACGCATGCTCAGGACTGCATGTCCTAAGAATGCGTGGTGATCAATGCTCGTGCCTTCTTTGTTTAAGAAGATACCTTTATCCTACAGTGAGACAATAAAAAGCTGGTATAACTATTACTAATAGCCAGATTCAGCTTTTTATAACAGAATCATAACTGTTATTAGGGCTTTTACTTACAGTGAAATTAATAAAAATCTTAAATGGAATATTGTATTTTACATTTTAAATAAACTTCTACCCAAAAACAATTTGATACCCAGGATAAATTGGCTGAGGGAGTTGTGGCTATATAATACAGTAATCATGTTACCCAGTAAATGGGTTATGGAAGTAAGATGGGCAGTCGCTCCATGTAAAATACTGGTATTCGGCTGCATACGGTGAGACTCGAAACCGACCTCAACGTAGTTGGGAAAAAGCTAGACCGATAATGATAAATTGTCTGACTGGTATTACGTTTTTCTAATTAGATAGACGTAACAGTAACAGCAACTGATCCTGCTGTTCTTATGTTCGCTTGAACTGCTAATTCTAGTAATATAAACTTATGCTAATATTATAAATGTGAAAGTTTGTATGTATAGATGTTTGGATGTTTGTAACTCATTCACGCAAAAACGGCTGAACGGATTTGCATGAAATACGGCACACAGATAATTTGTAACCTGGAATAAAACATAGGATACTTTTTGTCCCGATAGTACGTTCCCGTGTGATAATTTTTGATCTCCACGCGGGCGAAGCCGCTGGCAAAAGCTAGTAAATAATCATTACTGCAGGTAACTGATTCAAAATTGCAATGTAGAAAACTAAACAGCTTTCGATATAGGAAGTTTAACAGTCATTTAATTATCTTCGGTTGCAAGTAAATAATTGGTACTTACTCTATTATAATAGGCTCATTTAACAAACGTATTCGTTACTCGTCTAACCTTTTGTGCTTTTGATCTTTGCCCTTAACAGTTACACAATATAATTTGGTATGATAAAATCTTCTATTTAACTAGTGAGGTTAATGATTATGTGTGTTAAGTACCGATTGTCCAGAGGAGCCATCCAGCCAGATGTTGTAATTAATAAAATAGTTGACAACCGCCAACTTTTTTGTATGAAATATTTCTAAATATTCCGAATTTACCCAAGTAACACGATAACGCGGTAACAATGATGACACCTCCACCATAAGATTTATATCTGTGCCTCCCACCTGCCTGATGAAATAAAAGGTGTGCCACCAGCCTCTTCATAACATCATATTAATAATATAATGTTTCAAATGCCTACTATTAATGTTTAAGCGACAATAGCTAACGGGCTAACGTGATTGATCGAAAGGTGACTGAGTTCAATCCTAGAAATGTTCACGACGTTAAAAAAATGCACAAAACAATTGAGTTTAGCTTGGGTCAATGTGGGCGATTCTCACATAGTAATGAAGTAAATACAACAACATCATTGTAAAGTAAAGCACGGGCTAGCATTGATCAGTCGTTAATTAAATGATACTATGAAAGAAAACCTATCTACCCTTAGACGTCTTATCGAATATCATCATTATCTGCCTAGCCTTTTCCCAACTATAGTGGGGTTGGCTTCCAGTCTAACCGGATGCAGCTGAATACTAGTAATTTAGGTGGAGCGACTGCTTATCTGACCTCCACAACTCAGTTATTGGGTATTACCGTATTTTCGAATATCATGTATTTAAATTAAAGTGGAACAAACCTAATTCATTTTAACTACAGGCTCGTGAAGAGCTGGCGACCTACCAGCCGTGGGGGCGTGCGGGCGGTGGGGCTCCAAACTCTCGAGGCATACGATTTACCAACCTCCGAGACAAAGGAATCTTTCCCGAAGACGAATTAAGGGTATGTACAATATTAACATGATCGACTCTCTACAATGTACGTTTGTAATTTGCAGTACGAATTACAGAGTCAGTAGTGCAAGATAAGTTCTTACAGTAGTTTTACAATCGCTATAATTATTTACAGCCCATTAAGGTCTATAGGACACAGGGTAATTTTTTTGGTTAAAAATGTATCTTGTATAGTTCCTAAATTGGGAGAGGCATACGTTCAACAGTAATTAGGGAAGCTTTACACTATATTCTCCTACGCGTCAGCTACAAATTGGTATACCTAAACCAACTTAGACTTAAACTCTGTTTTAAATGTTTACATTATAGAAGAACAGATATACGCGTTAGTATAACATCTTTCTTTAATTGCCAATCTGTTTGCCAAACAATGTTTGTGATTAACAGTTACCGTCTAAATTACATACGAGGATGTATAGAGAAAGTGTATACGACATTGAAATGGCAATGCCTACAGCAGTAAACCTCCATCAACTAACGCCCCTGCCAGAGGTGTTCAACCTCAAACTTTATTTATAATGCTATATGGGTTCCCAAATAACGGCAGGAGCGGTTCACATCGGCATCGAATCGACGATGAAGTACCTGGGCCTCCTCGTCCTCGACAGCCAGTGGAACTTCGTGCAGCATTTTTGACGTTTGGCTCCCAGACTGGAGCGAGCCAGGGCTGCCTTGAAGTGGCTCCTGCCCAATCTAGGGGGGCCAAACACCTCCTGCCGGAGGCTCTACGTGGGGGTCGTGCGGTCCACGGCCCTATACGGGGCACCAGTGTGGGCCCCTTCTTTGAGGAGCCGACCATCTCGCCGGCTGAACGCGTCCCATAGGGTCATGGCCATCCGGCTGATCCGGGGATACCGCACGATCTCCGGTGAGGCGGTGGGCCTCCTTGCCGGATTGCCACCATGGGATCTGGAGGCAAAGATTCTCGCGTACATATGGAAGTGGCGCGAGGAGGTAAAACGCTGGGGCGTAACTCCGCTGGCGCGAGACATCTCGGCACAGCGGACAGAGCTCCGGCGAGATCTCATGGCGACATGGAGAGTGCGATTGTCGCAACCCAGTGCTGGGCACGCCACGATTGCGGCGGTAAGTCCCCACTTTGAGGAGTGGTTTTCGAGGCGCCATGGCGTCCTCACCTTCCGCCTGACGCAGGTCCTCACCGGACACGGCTGTTTCGGGAGGTTCCTGTTTCGCATAATATGAGAGGAAACGCTCGGGTGTTTACACTGCATAGATCGCCCTGAGGACACGGTGGAGCATACGGTGGAGGCAGTATATGCACCCTCACGGCCTTAGCCGCCGCATGAGACGCCCTGGGCGTCGGGAATCCCAGGCTGATTCTCGGCCACCGTAGGCGCGGGCTTGCGGACGGCGCTTAATGGGTAGCTCGCTGTCCGGTAAGGACCAAGCCCTGGTCGACGGCGCGTTGTGGTCCACGCGCGCCTCAAAGAGATGTCAGCATGAATTGATGGGGTCCGCAAGGGCCGATGCTTACCAGGGGTGCGGGTTGTTCGAAAGAGATACCGTGGCCCCTGGCACACCGGCAACTCAAGGAACACGGGTGGGTTTTAGTCAGTAAAAGTCTGACACGCCCTCCTGCTTTACCCAGAGCGGGAGAAGTTGTTTGATGATTTCCCAGGCTCAAAAAAAGCAAGATATTATTGTTTTATACTTTTAGGTTTCTGCATAAGTAACGACCGGTCTTGACTTTCGACTAGGTGATTAGCGTAACGCGTAGTAAGTACTATAATGCATAGGTAGTGTAGGTGGGTAAGGCCGCGGATTTTGCCACTTTGTAACATAGAACTTCTATGTTACAGTAACATAGAAGCAACGCGAAAGTAACTCATAATAGTTGTAAGGCTAATTGCATAATATGGTATTTTTAACCGACTTAAAAAAAGGAGTAAGTTCTACGATGTGCTAAGACCAAAGGCTTCAGCCCGATATTTGCATTTAGAAAACTGTGAAAGTTTCAAAGATAGCAGAAAAACCTGCTAAATGCGCGTGATCAGAAAAAGGTTTAGAACTGTATATAATCACAATTTGACCACTTACCAAATTAAGGGAACATTATCAGGAAAACAAAAACTACGATAAAAGTAAATGAAATAACAAGATATATTTATTGTGATAAATTTATCAAAAAGTCTTCTTTTATTAAAGGCACTAAATAACATTCATTATAGATACTATGTTTTCAACCTAGAAAATACAATGACAAAGTACACACAATGAGATCAATGGTATTCAGTAAAATCAAGCCGCGGGAAATCGCGGCACAGCGGACACAGCTCCGGCGGGATCTCATGGCGACGTGGAGAGTGCGATTGTCGCAATCCAGTGCTGGGCACGCCAGTATTGCGGCGGGAAGCCCCTTCTTTGAGGAGTAGCTTCAAAGGCGGCACGGCGTCCTCACCTTCCGCCTAACGCAAGTCCTCACCGGACATGGTTGTTTCGGGAGGTAATGTTTCGGATAAGGTGGGAAAAAACGTCCAGGTGTTTTCACTGCGAAGATCGCCCTGAGGAAACGGTGGAGCGTTCGGTGGAGGTCTGCCCGGCTTGGGCAGAGCACCGCCGGGTCTTCGTGGAGGCGATCGGCGGCGGCGATCTCTCGAGTCCGGCCCTGGTCTAGGCCATGGTACGGAGCGAGAGTGCATGGGTAGCCGTCACCTCCTTCTGCGAAGCAGTAATGCTTGCGAAGAGGGAGGCGGTGTACTTGAGGGAGAGGCAGTATATGCGCCCTGACGGCCTTAGTCGCCGCAGGAGACGCCCTGGGCGTCGGGAATCCCAGGCTGATTCCCGGCCACCGTAGGCGCGGTCTTGCGGACGGCGAGTAATGGGTAGCTCGGTAAGGATCAAGCCCATGTCGACGACGCGTTGTGTTCCAAGCGCGCCTCAAAGAGATGTCAGCATCAACTGTTCGACAGAGATATCGCAGTCCCACACAGGCAACTGAGGGAACATGGGTGGGTTTTAGTCAGTAAAAGTCTGACACGCCCTCCTGCTCCACCTAGAGCGGGAGAAGTTATTTGATGATTCCCACCCAAAAAAAAAACCGTTAAGTGATTATGTATTTTATGTGCCAGTAAGTGAATTATTAGCCATCTTAAACTTTTCAAACGCTACTTGGTAAAAACCTCGAGCAAATAGGATAACACTTAGTAAGGAAGTTTTTTTACAAGGGTTACCTTGCCGTGTAAAAGGAAAAATATAATAATCTCCGATATGCACAAACCTTTACAACACTTCAACGTTACCGTAACATACAATCAACGTTACTTGTAACATAGAAGCTACATAGAAGCAACGTATAAGCGCAATTTTCAAGATTATAAATAGGCATATTTTCAAAACCAAGCCGAATTTGAAACAAAGACACATAATCACGCACTTCTTAGTCACTCGCGCATAGTAATATGTAAGAGGTGTGTAATAAAAACTGATAATTACCTTCGAAATCGCCAAAATTCACAATAAAAATCCACTGCCGAAACACAAGTGTATAGTTTGACAACACTCCAGAGACGACAAAATAGCGTCTTTTTTTAATTTAATGCGTTGCCTATACTGTCAGGGTTGCCAGTAAAATGACTAAAAACTACCACTATCTGTTTTATATAACTAGAAGCCAAACTTTGGTAACATAGAAAATAGTAACATACAAGTAAAAATATGGAGACAAATGTTTGAGTAGTGATAACTCAATGAAAATCGCATTATTAAAGATATGAAAACCACGATACAGCAGCATAACATTGAGACATTTAAGATAGTCACAAATAATAAGACTTTTACTAGAAAAAAACTAAGTTTTGTAGCTTTACATGTGTGGCCGAACCGAAAAGACACCGTGTTTTTGACGAAATTTGGGGGTCTAGACAGCTTTAACTCATTGTATTTTATAAAATGTATGACTTACATTCACTTTAAGAATACATCGTATGAGTTTAAGAATTGCGTAAGCAAAATATGATATTTTCATTGCAATTTACCAAGCATTTTATTTTTTATGAGCAGTCAAAATTTGGGACAAATTTTTTATTCAAAAAGTGGCAAAATCTACGGCCTTACCCAGGTACGTAGCAGGCAACGTAGCAAAACGTGTAGCAAACGAATGTAGCGGAACGGGTAGCAATTAATGTAGCGTAACACGTACTGTAGCGTAACACGTACTGTAGCGTAGCACGTAGCCAGAAATGATGTAGCGTAGCGCGTAGCAAGCAATGTATCGAAAGCAAACATTGTGTTGGCACATGCCGGTTGCAGTCCGAGTAAACAAGGTTGATTATCCCTGAACTAACTCATTGTTAGTAATAATAATTGTATGCCTGACTGATCAAAACATGCGTGTAATTGAAACAATTATTTGTCTATTAATGATTATGAGATCTGTATTTAAATCTTACTTAATGCAAATTGCTTTGATAAGTCTCGCTCAACATTTTGAACTAATATGCAATTTGTTAAGCGTATCTCGTTAATCTTATGGCGACTTATTATGTTGTCAACAAATGTTTCTTAATTCGATGCAAGATTTTTGTCAGTTTGTTGAAATTATGCAAAAGTAGCAAATCAAATATTCTGTTCAGCAATAAACTAATAATTCATAACAAAAGGTGAAGGCAAAAACAATTTGAATGACCTATTTTGTTTCGTGACCTCAACTCATTGATACACTTTTAAAACTACGACGCATGCATGCTCTGAATCCTACGAATTTCATAGAAAATTATAAGTATAATAAGATACATGGATAGTTGACGTTATTTCTTAATCTCAGTAATAGTACAGGTTATCTGGTTACTTAATTAATCGGTACACAAAAATAGTTGCATATGGCGATTGACCGATGGCTATAAATCTATATAAGGTAAAGGGTCATTCATTACTTGAATGTTATTAAGGCGGGACTACACCGTAGCGTTACGAAACGAAGATGGATAAAAAATGTGCGAATGACTGCTTCTGCCGTATCGAGGATATGAAATTTGTTGACATACATTTAAGGTATTTTGTATTTTCGTCATCAGTAATTTCCCCTGTTTTAAAACTTGTCCGCGTTCCTTTAATGCAATCGACATAATTATACGACACGATTTTATTACAAAACTGATTGCTGGCTGGCAGGTTAATCATGGTATCAAACATGTAAATTTTGTCAGTCCATAGTTTCCATTAAAATTCTATACGAAACATTAATTTTGATTGCCTTTGTTATGGCGAAGCGATCAAGTCTAATTGACAAAATATCGACACCATAGCTGATTGGGATGATTATTAAAACATAGGCTATTTGATTTTGTAGGTCACAAAATACATTCCTAATAGGGAAAATTATATAAAATAATTTTTTTTCTTTAAAACACTAATTTTGCATGTATGATTTTTAGCAGGACTAGAAATATTCTGAAGACGTCTGCTACCAGGCCATTCCACATGATTATCCGTGATTATCATACAATTCTTTCCAGGGGGTGTCACTGTACGAGGCGTGCCGCAGGTGGGCCACGTCGCCTCTCCGCAGACAGAGGCAGACGCCAGTGAAGCTGCGAGAAGACCCACAGCTCTGTTACGCCGAGCCGCTGCGCAAGAGTGTCGACAACGACATACGATACAAGCAATCACCGCACGAACAACAGAACTACAAACAGATATTAGGTACTTTGACGATTGTGTATAGACTTTACGTACTAAATATATGCACAGAACTTCAATGGTAAAAGGATCTGCCTAATTCGTTAAATTTACTATAACTTAATTAAGTCTTTAAAATTTCAAAACGAAGAAATTCTCTCTTCAGTTTTTAACATATTTAAATATATAAAAGGATAATCTCATCTGCTTTCACTCCTACATCATTATAATAAATTATGATAAATATTTCTAGGTCTACGGTTAGAAAAACCTTTGCATAAATTACTAAAGATGGAGGATTTGTTCGTTACATAAATCATGAGGAAGTCTATGCCTTATATGTCTGATCTACTTTAATTAGACGACAGTTTAAGTTTTTTTGTCTTATCACATAACATTGATATTTCAGATGAGATGGTTACTAAAAAAAAGAAAGCCGTAAGAGAAGAAAAGAAAAAGAATTTGGAATATGAACGCAAAATGGTAAAACAATATTTTATTAATAAAATGGATAGTAGATATTATACAACAAATTTCCATATTTTCAGCATGCCATGGAGGGTCCATGGGGTAAACCGGGACCAGGAGGCACTATTTGGAGGAACCCCCGAAATGTTGGGTTAAATTTCTCTAAGTCTATGGTCCGTATTGAAATACAGAAAAAATATTTCTTAAAAGACATTTTAAAATATTTGTTAACGTTTTTACTTCAGGGTTGGACAGATAATGAAATTTTTACGAAAATGGATGGGGATAACAGGCGCAAAGAAAAATCTTCACTAACTTTACCCAAAGTAAAGGGAGACGATGATTTCAGAGAAGAAATTCCCAATAAGGAAAATGTGAAACCGCCAAATGTTGATAAGTTACCAAATATTAAATACACTGGCACTCCAAAATCTCCAGAACAAAGGAGATTTAGTCTAGACGTAAAGGTTAAACACGAAGTTTCTTACGGTGGTAATGGAGAAGGCAGGCGAAGTCCAAAGAAAACCAGATTTGTCAAGAGACTATCGAATGGCGATAAAGTGACAAAATTAATAATTGATGATAGTTATGACAGTGGAGAAGCTGTAGTTGTAGCTGAGAAGAAGCTTACGCCTGAGACTGCTATATTGCACGTAACAGGCGGCGTGGAACTAGTGCCGCTTTTGGCTAGGAGACGTCGCGTCGGCGCACGCACACTGCCGTCGAGCGATGTCACAAGACAAGCGGATCAATCGTGTCAGTACGTATGAAACTAACAAATAGCATTGTTAGTATTTTAGTGATGATTAGGTACCTATTCTCTGTGACATGACCAATCGTGGCATGAATTCGCATTTTTTTCATCGATAACTTTAACTTCTATATGACTCTTTGCGTATAATAGAAGCTAACCAAGGTCAAAGAAATAATTGAATTCAATTTATAAGGTCACGGCATCTGACCTGTTTATCAAATCGATTAGATTCACTGGATTCTTAAAGTCTGAAGCATTGCTTACAGACTTTTTATTTTTTTATTAACGTAGGTAAGTAATTTGCCGAAGGCTTGTTGCGTGACACGTTTTCCCGTATCGTAAATTTATTCGCGTGTAAAATGTCAGCAAATGTCGTAATACTTTTTTTCGTAAATCATATTGTAATATTGAATTATGAGCCGCGATTCGGAAATTCCATTGCCTGTTTACTTAGGTATAAGCGTGTAGTGTCTGATGTTTTTTTATGAGAATTGATAAGTGCAATTAGTTAGAATGGAATGCATCTACTAATTGATGCAGTTACTCTGAATAAGAAAGTAGAAGTAAACAAGTCGTTATCTACTTGACGAAAATGTAATAAATTATGTACTAGTTGATAGTAATTAAATTACCATAGCATTTAACAAAAACAGCTGCACTATTTTGTTAAATAGTCCGGTGAAAATCACCTAATTCTAGTCTGTTCGGTAAGTAATTACAGTACTAGGCACTCCAACATAAAATTATGAATGTCTGCTTTATCTTCATCATTTAAAATTAACAAAGTACCTACCTACTAGTAACTGCACCGCCAATGAACTCTAAATTGATGTTTGATCTTGAACATTCCGTGTTTACCTTATAAATATTTTACGAATACGTTTCCGGTGCGATGATTCGAGTTACATATCTAACGGTAGGCAATGTTTGGTCACCAATCCGGTAAGGCAGAGGTTGCATCACGGCTTTCTATCGGTTGGGGTCCATACGACACCAAGATTAACGGCTTTCATTAGACCGGTGACGTGCGCCTCAAGACCGTCAGTTGTTGATAATGATCGTTGACACCTCGGCATAGATATCGATGAGTAACTACGTAATTCAGATAAATGGTAATGTATTTCATGTTGCCTTTGAACCGTGACCTCCTTACAATGGGCTTAGTTATGCTGATCTTTAAGTTTGATAATAAAATACTTGTAGGCCAGTTTTGCCTAAAGCTGATAGGTTTATTTTTTTATATGCCTGCAGTTGTAATAAAAATATAGGCACATACAGACATACGTTCGCGCTTTTTGCAGATGGCGCGAGACAGTAAATATGGACTACTTGAGGGAACTGAAGAATCAAATGAAAGTAAAGTGTATTCAACAGGAGGTAAGACATAGAATCGACACTTTTTAAAGAATCCCATAATTAGCACGAATTTTTCTTAATATTCCCTTACTGGTTTTGCAGGAGCACCGTCTTAATTCAGCAGAAAGCGTCCGAAAGCATCACGAGACGTGGGAGTCTCTCTGGGGTAGACAAGGCCACGGGGCCCCACTTCGGGGCAAGTACGCAAGAAACAATCTAGCGCAGCTACTATACGTAGCACCCCTGACAAATGCTTAGTAGATGCCTATAGGGAATACACGTAGTAAATATCCTGTCGATAAATACTCCAACTGTAAATTAGGTAAATTTTGTATTGCATTTATAACAATTTTGCACTTTGGTTGGACCCTGTCGTCATGCTCTAGCCCTTACATCAATTTATTTGGAGTCAAATAAATGAATGAATGACGCAACATGTACTCTCTTTCTTCTTTTTCGTCATCTCGGGAGTCCCCCCTTCCCCGCTAAATATCTCTCGGATTGATGATCCTGTCGAGGAAAGCAAATAAATATGAAAGACGATCGTGGAAGAGGTTTTAAAGATAAAATTGATGAGTTCTGAAGTGAGAATGAAAACTCAAGAAAATGATTTTCCCACAAGTGTAAGGGAAATAGACCGCATTAGTAGATAGTATGTATTTATAAGCAATAGATGATGATGCTTTGAAATACATCGAAAGTGTCTTGAATTCATAACTACAGAACATTTTTATCTAGAGTACCATTCAGTAACTTTACTACGTTTTATTGCTCACTTAAATACCTACCTACTAGTTATGAATTTGATGTGAAATTGAGTAGTAAATAAACAATAAATATTAGTGCCAACCAATAAAATACAATGACATAAAATTATCATGTATAATAATATGTAATAAACATTTCAGTTATGAATGTGTTTTCTGATCGTCGGTCGATCGGTCGTAAATGTTAAAATTACTAAGTATAATTGTCATCATCCCACCTAAATGATATTACCATATCGTTAAGATTAGCTTGCATGAACAATCAATCAAAAATCTACAAAGTTTTATCTGTAAATGTAGTTTTACCTTGACCTTCTTTAATAAACTTACTAATTGTCTACCCAAATGTTTTTTGTATGACCCGAAGTTAACTTGAAACAAGCACTAATCATGATGTATGCCTAAATTAGCAGTAATTATTTCACTCTTTCTGATTTTGTATTCAATCTGGGCCAAAAAGTCGGAGATTCCAGTTGCTGCACTTTTCCTATTTATTATCTAACTAAGTAATTCATTTTGTAATGAGTTTTTTTATTGTTAAAAAACTTAGTTAACTGTAACTTTTTGAGAATTTCGTTTTACTATGTCGTAAAAAGTTTGAATTAAGTTAAGGAAGTACTTATCAAGTTGGGTTGGTAAAAATAATTAAAAAACCGCAAATTGTAATAACTTAAGAAAATTACTATTTCACGAATTTTAGTATTATATAAATTTGTTGGTAAGGAACCTTGCACTGTGAAAGGATGGATGAATAAAGTGTTTTAAAATGACTACTACTAAGTGTTTTCTTGTAATATATCACTCACAATCTTAGTCACATTTAAAACTGTTTCCACATTTTTATTTAACCATTTAATAGCCCTTCTTAGTAGGAATGAGGTATTTTAATGGGACTGGTTGGATACATTTTCCCGGTGTTGATTTAGTGACACCATTACCTACCAAAGATTGCTCAATGCAATATAATGTACCTTCTATTAAAAGCCAAGACATAATTAAATAAATTTGAACTAACTGTAATTTTCTGATTATGTGACACCATTATTTGAAAAAAGAAAAAAACAAAAAAAAAAACAAATCCAGTATATCTTGAACTTGTCCTTGATCGTAGATGTTTAGCATTCAGATTATTTATTATGAAGTCTATTTTAGACATTTTAAATGCAATCAAAATATTACACAATATGTTTCATCGCGCGCCGCTTATACAATAACTGCCGATGCAGATGCACCCATTGTATTACGACGAACTTTCAACAAAGAACTGGTTCACGATAGTTACCTATCTAAATATTATGTATACAAATAGCCACTATACCTATTTGGTGATCCACCTGTGTGGAATGGACGATACTGCTGTATTGATTAAGAATAGGAACTATTAATTTATTTTATTTGGTTTTTTGTTCTTAATTTATTCTAACTTGTAATAATGAACATTTTACAACACTAGCTAGCGTATTACGTATTGTTTGCACTTAGCAAACTACTGAGCAGTGCTGGCCCAGTGATATAGGCCGCGACTTTCGAGTTGTAGGTCGTGGGTTGGAACCTAAAGGCGGTTTACTTTGTGTAAATAATTTCATCACCACTGGTCTCAAAATGGAGATTAAAACCATCGTAAGAAAACCGGCATGTCCTGAACCAAAAATTCGAAGACAGTGACATCTACCAACCCGCACTGAGCCCGCGTGGTGGATTATAGCCCACTCCCTGTCGAAGAGAGTAGGCCTGTGTCCCAGCTGTGGAAACATCAGCTGATTATGATCAAAATCAAAATATTTTATTTCATATAAACCTGCTGTTTCATAAGTGCCCTTACTTATGAAACGTCAGAAGCTAGGTGCACGGTTCCAATTTGTCGCTTCCTATGGAGAAGAGCCGTTAAGACACTCCACGGTAACTCTTATAAAAATAATTGACTTTTACAATGGTTTCAAATTACAGTGATAATAGGTATGGGGGGACAGTGCAGGCCAGTCAATAAGTACCAGGTACTTAGAATGGAAATAAAGAATAGAAAAACGTCTACAAATCTACAGTCTGGAAGGCCTACAACATTCTCTCATTCATAATTATGTAAAAGAATCTACATAAATAAAATGAACCTGTTTAAACCAAGTGACATGATTTCCATGACAGTCACTAATAAATAGTCGCTATTAGAATTGATGTATAATATCAAATAATGACGAAAATATGTCAGACATTGTTAAAAATAAAAAGAATAAAAATTGACACCTTAATTTGGGAGCAGTTAATAGATTTTCACATAGTTAATGAGTTACCAGGGAAGCCACATACAACACACACACAGCAACCTGCTGTAACTATCATGGGTAAACCGACGCAACGTCAAACAAACTAGTTGTCAGCAATCAGAAATGGGCTGATATAATGATTAATATAAAAATCTCAATGTGAATAGGCGAGAAAACAATAGTTAAAAAGCCGAAGACAATACATACATAGGTACATCCCTACGCAGGTAGGTACTTACTATGCTATGTAGATAGATTTTATAATGTAAGCTTATTTACTAGGCTGTAACATCTCAATAGATGCGGTAACGATGAGCAGTCATCTCATTCTCAAGCATTTCATATTTTTATCTCTTGGCTATGTAGGTAAAGTGTTATTACATACTTTATCGTTAATATTACGAATTCACGCGTAATTTAAAAAAAAGTAGGCAAATTACGCTACAACTTTGTCATGAATGATTATGAGTATTATGACAAAGTAGAGCTAGTAGACATTGCATTTAAATTTATTTCTATGTTAAGTGGAACCTGTGGAACGTACTGGTAACGTGTAGGTACCTAATTTATTTTTATTGGCGATTTAACTACTATGTTGATCAAGCATCCATTTATAAGGTCCGATTAACTGTTACAAAATACCTAGAAGATTAAATAAAATAGATACCTACTGACTCCCTTATTAAACTTTATAGGTTAAATGCCTCAAGTTTTATTTTAATTTACCGTTAATAAATCTTGATTTAACGCCTATCATTGGCTCAAATATTAATAAATCCGACTCCTATAATATCATGACACACATTATTATTACACTGTAATTGGAATGCCAACAGCCCTTCGGGCATTACACGCTATAAATATTTCGCAAGCCTTCATTGTGTCGAGTACTACGTGGTGCTAAGTGCAGTGTAAACAGTTCATTGATGAGTCTCTAATTGTTCTTATACCCTCGAGACGGCAGGTCTCGCGTGGGTACGTGCGACTTATGGTGAAATCTGTAAAGCAAACAAAAATGTGCGCATGTATGTAAATGACACACCCGGAGAAAGCCTCGCACTATGACGAAATTACAATAAAACTGTAAAAACACCGACACCTCCGTCAAGTGTGTCTTCAACAAAAGAAACGAATGAATCGACCAAGAATTCATTCATAAAATATACTGTTTAACATTGGCCGTTGTTAATTTGATTCTGTAAGTTTATTACCTACCTGTGTCAAGTAAAGACTCGAGAACAGAAATATTTAACTACCTACGTAAATTGTGGGTAAAGAGTATTATTAAAGCGATATCGAAAAAGAACATACTACAACATCATGTAATTATCTTATGTCAAGTTCTATGTATTGCATCCAATGCCTCCAATATTGTGGAATGATTGAGATGAAGATGGGCCATAATTTTAATGCATGTGGGTCCACGAGAAATTGTGACGCCATCGTTTTTCGACTAAACTAATGAAAACCAAATAAAATGTAAAACGACATTCATTGGAGACACTAGCAATAAATAAATAACACTCACCAATAAACATATCATTTTACATCTTAGTTTTATTTAACTAAACATGTAAACTAAGCTTTTATGTGACAAAGCGATGAATTCAGTAAACATTTTTTACTCAAGTGACCAATCATGTTGAGACGGTTTGCGGTGAGCCCATCAAATGAATGATTAATTGTTATGTGATACCTCTATTGACAGGAACGTGAGTTACCAAAAAAATTTACACTTCAATTTGTCATTCGTTGATTGGTGCCTACTTCTTTTTAATGAAATGTGACGAAACATTTGCGTCAAATAAGACTCTCTCTTGGTTTCTATTCAACCAAAACAATGGTTTGTGCGCTTTGCTTAAAAATCCTTTAATGAATACAAATAAGTAAACACTAACATGTAAATATGTGATTATTTACATAACATTTTACAGTAGTGTCTATAGTGTCTAACATTCAATAGTTTGAGAGGCATGACATGAGATGAAGAATATTGAAGAACTCAAGACTTCACCTAAAGGTCACCTTTGATTTAGTCACTGGTGTATAATCTGTCCCATCGAATGAGTTTTCTGTGTTTACGTTGTCATTTGTTCTAATTTGTTAATAGATTCTCGCCACAGTGTGCGTTGAAGTAACACGTGTGTTAGAATTTCTGGTTGTATTCTGCGTTATTGTGTTTATTGTGACTTGTTATTGTGTTTGTTTGTGTGTTGTCTCGTTGTTGACTGCTGTCAGGTTTGTTTCGTGTTTGTTTTTAAAGACATTGGTCACCTTGGACATATTTAATATGAATGTGGATAAAAATAAACCCCCAGATCCTCCTGATGATGCCCCTACTACTCCCCTATCCGGCTTTTCTCCGTCCATCTCAACTCCCACCCCCAACACATTAAGCCAGTTTGCAGATGTGGTCTGTAATCTGGAGTCCGAAATCCTCCCATCCCAGACTAATAAACGTAAGCGCCCTGGTAATGAAGAAGATGTCTCCAATCGCCCTACGAAACAACCGAGAACTCACATAGGACGTGGTACGTATTCAGTAATAGATAAAGGACCTTTTATCGTCCGTGTTTCCCGTCAGGAATCCCAACCAAATTCTGGAACTACCCTACACCCAGTTATAATTGGGCGCTTTTTGGCAAATCAGAACTTCTCTAATATTGTTGCCGTCAAGCGAGTTGGTAGAAACCGTGTATCTGTTGAGTTTGCAGTCCCTCAGGATGCAAACGCTTTTATTACAAATAATGTTTTAGGAACAAATTTGTATGAAGCAGTAATTCCTTCTTTTAACATAACCCGTATGGATGTTGTAAGTCGCATTCCTACGGATTTTTCAGAAGAGGAAGTCCTGATATATTTAAAAGGTCCAGTAGGTTGTGGCCCAATAATAAAAGTTAGGCGTATTAATAGGAAGGTGAACAAAGACGGCATAAATGAATACAGGCCCACAGAAACTTGTGTCATCACATTTGATGGCCAAGTTTTTCCAAAACGTATTTTCTGTTTTTACATATCATTGTCTGTAGAACATTATATTTACGCTACCATCCGATGTCGAAAGTGTTACCGATTTGGTCACCTACGTGCTGCAACGGGGTCTGGAACGACAATAAAAAAATAAACAATAAAATCCATTTATTTCAGGTTCTCCCATATTACAATTACAAGTTACAATGATGCGATGATCACCCCGGTGATGGTTGTAGCATTGCTGAGAGCGAAGCTTTCTGCGTGTTGTGCTCTGGTAGCAAATAGCAAGGCCTGCCCGGAGTATGGCAGGCAGAAGACTATTAAAATAATGATGGCTGAGAAAGTGATTTCCTATTCTGAAGCTAGTAAATCTGTTCCTGTTTCTACGCGTAGCTATGCAGACATTGCAAAATCACAAACCTAGTCGTACCGCAAAACTGTGTTCCTTAAGCCAAAGACCCATGCTCCCCTTTCTCCCTCCTATGACAAAGTAGCTCATCAGCAGCTCACTAGCACTCCCCGATCTTCTCAGCCTAATGGCTGTGGACTCAATAACCAAACAGAATCTTCTGATAACTTAACTTCAATTATTTAACTTTAATGTCTTCATCCAACAAAAATCAATTCCCGCCAAACGTTGCTTCCCCACGTATAAATTTTCTTTCATCCGATATTAATGGCTCGGTTGGTGTTCCTTCAATGGAATGTGAGGAGCGTGTGGCTTGAAGCACGAGCTCACATTCCTCATGAACAAATATAAACCTTTAGCTTTTTGACATCTTTGCAGCTTTGTAACATCATAAGCCGTTGACCTTAAACATTTTCAATGCCAGGGCTACGATTTGCTGAATCTACCCAAAAAGAGGTTGCTAACTTCATGGCAAGTACAGTGGCAAAACTGAAGCAAACAGAAAGGTGCCTTCTATCACGCAATACAGCCTAATGTTCCACCCAAGCCTTGGTTTTACCCATACAAAAAATATCCAAGAAGGTGATATCCATTCTTTGCCGTCTCCGTATAGGTCATTGTTGTTCTCCGGTTTTTCTGCACAAAATCCGGGTCAGAGATACATCGCTCTATGAATGTGGGTTGGATGAAGGTACTTTGGAGCACATTTTTTTTAACTGCTCCAGAAATAACTCAACCCATGACTTTATAGTCATCTCCCTAAATTAAAAATCCCTGTCCCAACTAACTTCCCATCCCTATTAACACATTTTTCCCCAAAGCTCTTGGAGGCTTTGATGTTTTTTATCCGCGTCAATGGCATTAAATTATGATGATTTTTTACGCTCAATTATGTAAATATTTATTTATATATTAAAAATACTTTTATTTGTTTGTTTCAGTGTACCTACTAACAACAAGTTCACATTAAACTTTTAGTAACTTTATAGGGAACGTGCACGAACTATAGATGGCAGCACAAATCGACGCGAGAGCCACGGTGTGGTCAAAAAAAAAACTGTTTATACCTGTCATCGTGTTGCCGCCAATGTTTATGTTAATGTTTACATTATATTTATATAGTTTCTAATGATTAAAATGATAAAATATGGGTGTCGGCCGATTAATAATGATCGTCAGCGTGGTCAAAATATGTCCAAAAGCTAAAAACTCTTCGGAGTCCGGGCATGTTTTAGATGTAGAAGAAACAGTTATGAATCCTGAAACTGCTGTAATAACTGGCAAAATTGTAGCTCAAACGACGGTTTCTAACGATGTCAACGACGACTATGATGTCAAAATAACTGTAAAGTATTTTCTGAACTCATTTTTCACGTAAATATTTTGTCTATATCATTATGTTCATGACGCCTTCTTTTCAGCTTGATTGTAATATAAATATTAGAAGAGCAAATTGCAAATGTAAGGCAGGCCAATCTGAAAAATGTAGGTACATCTGTGCTTTAATTTACTTTAAAAATTCTCCAGATAGTGCTATAACGAAAACTAATAAAAATTATTTAAGGTTATGTTTACTTAGATGAATTGTTTGTATTGAGTAGTACTACTACATACAAAACTCAGGTATTTTTACAAATAACATTATTGAGTAATTTCTAAATATTTTGAAACTCATACTTACATTTTTTTTACTGCATTTATCGACTTTTGTCGTTTATCACGTAACCAAAGAAAGTAAGTAATATCAAACTTTTGACTTCAAAGAAAACTCAAAATAAATCAAATGGTGTGAAATTCTATTACTCTCCCAAGGATATTGGATATTACTTACTTTCCTTGGTTACGTGATAAACGACAAAAGTCGAGCATCCAGTGTTCGAGGTTCGAGCATCCAGAAACACAACAATACATTTTTACTTAGTAATGATATATTTTTCACTTCTTTTATGAGTGAAGTGTCAATATCAAGTAATGATTCCGAGAAAACTTCGGATTTGCGCCACTAGATGGCAGACCCTTCGTCGTGCACGTTCCATATAGTATCGGATTTATGTTTTTTTTTTTTCACTTTTTTCTTTCCTTCGCACGTTTTCTCAACACATCTGACGTTGGCAGAATTGTCGACTTCGGCACCATTGCCATTGACAAAAATAGAATAGAATAGAATAAATTGTTAATATCATGAAACCATCCCCATGTAAACAAGTAATTCATAATTTAAAAACACTTATTCAACAAAGCATACTTTCCCAAAATGTTAAATTGACAAAATGTTTTAGGAATTCATTTATGTTTTTGGAAACGGATACTCAAAAAAATTTGAATTTATAACATAGGTATGTATGTACGTGAAGGATTGTCAATACATCTAAAGAAAGTTAAAATGTACAATGCCTAGTAAACTTAATAGGGTGTCAATAAGAGCTGGCCGCTTCTTCATCCGAGTGAAATTTATTGTTCTCCCGGCACACCACGTCGAGTCGCACCGTTTTCGCTTAGCGTTCTTTCTGACTTTTTGTCTTGTTGCACGGCTCCTTAGGGTCCTAGCGTGATGTTAAATAGCCTATAAACTTCCTTGAGAATTGGACTATCAAATTCAAAAGCGAAGTTTTTTTGTAATGAAACTGGCAGGTAGTTTCAGAGATTAGCGCGTTCAAACAAACTCTTCAGCTTTATCATTAGTATATAGATGCTAATTCTTTCTAACGTTTGTTACGAACGTAATAGGTACTTAGTCCCCCCCAGTGGGGTTCCCGCATTGTCGTTGCGGGGGGGCTCAGTAACCGTGGTCACCCTCCCACGGTGAAGCGAAGAGGAACCCCAAGGTGGGGCCGCTCGTCAAGGCTTGTGCCTCCATGCCGACGACGTAGCGGCCAAAAAGTAGGTTGCGGTGAGGTGCATCGCAGCTGAGGCGGGCCGCGATGTTGAATGGGAGGCATCGCGGCTGAGAGTTACAGGCTGCGGTGGAGGAGGAGTGCCGGTACTTCTGAGTAGCGCTCTTCCCTTCCGTGGCCTGGACGGGGCCGCCACCGTTTGATGGCGGACGCGGTGGGGTCGCAGGGGAAGAGGAGTGTCGGTATAGCGTTGGCCGCTCTCCCTATCCCCTGCGGCCGAAAAGTGGTAGGCGGCGGGGCTGACCCGTCGCAGAGAGACGTCAGCAGCAGCTGGTGGGGCTCGCAAGGGCCGATGCCTGCCAGGGGTGCGGGTTGTTCGAAAGAGATACCGCGGCCCCTGGCACACGGGCAGCTGGGAGAACATGGGTGGGTTTTAGTCAGTAAAAGTCTGACACGCCCTCCTGCTCCACCCAGAGCGGGAGAAGTCATTTGATGATTTCCAACCCACAAAAAAAAAAAAAAAGTACTTAGTGAAGTTGTTTTTAATTTACTCCCCGCTAGATTTCGCCTACAACGTTGATAAATTAGCAACATTAGATTAGAACAGCAATCTACATACACATTCCGGCAATTGTTTAAGGAAATTAATGATGCACTGGAAGAACAGAGATATCATTTCTTTAAGCTTGTAGAATATGACTGCTTAGGCTTTACCTATACTGCCTGCACGAATATAGAGACAAGGGTTGAGTAATGTAGAGCGTCTGAGCCAAACATCGCGCTACATAGAATACACGCACGTCGCGCGTCGCACCAATTGTTTTCGATATTGAAACAAATACATTATTTATATTGATTGTGACAGCCACGATGACTTGTTGAAGAAATTCTTGTCAAAATAACGCACCCCAATGTTAAAGGTACCTACAACTCGTGCTTATTCTCAAAATTTTATTTCATAACAGGTGTTTTGAAACATATTGTAAATGTTTTGAGAGTGATTTCAACATTCCTATAAATTATGTTATCTTTCTGAGAACCGGTCCTCGGTTCGTCGGAGACATGTAAATAGGACCGGAATCACTTCCGACTCTAGATCAACAAAATGTGATCCTTTCGAAACGCTAGAACTTTCAAACAAATCTCGATTGTCGCGTAAAGACTCGCTCTCGCCCCGCCTGTGCTGTGAGGACCCGGTTTAAGGTTACGGAAAAGAAAGTCCATACATCGCGAACCCGCGGCCGACGCGCCCCGCCCCTCGGTCGCTGCGCTTTGACCCCGAATATATACAACAAACATTTTATTCCACCACTCTTCTCGTAAAATTAAAATGTAAGCGACATGACAAAATTAAAAATAATTTTGAAGTTTATTTGTGTACCTACAGCTGCTGTATTCATATTCATATATTCGGTATATTTACGTTTTGCTGCAGAGAAAGCTGCTAAGTTGATCTCGTATTATTATCAAATACATACTACCTATTATGGGTTTGATAATAATAAGAGTTCAATTGAGCTGTTTTCTCACGTGCATTCTTTACGCCAGCTGTATCTATACAGGGTGGCAGGGACATTGACGCTCAAACTGGAACCATGAAATCAGCACAAATAATCCTAGGCCATTAGCGTAGAAAGGTTTCATCGATTTTGAAAAAAAAATCCGCTGTTTCATGTAAAAGTGTCTTACGCTGTCAAAATATGTAAGGAAGGACATTTTTTCTTTTAAAATAACGTATCATAAATTTCAACGCGGAGGTTTACAGAATGAAGTACTGAATCCATAGTAACAGGTTGCCTGTCGATTTCCCTACTACCCTGTATATGGCTTAGCAATTTTAGGAAAGAACAAACATCACTATGACATTGTACCAATATACCCATAACATCGACTAATGGCGAAGCTTACAAAGCCGCCACTGAAGATCTACAGAACCGAGTAAAGTGGTGAAGATAGAGATACTCAATAGGGCATGAAAGCTGGGGAGTGACAAGGTTATAGGGCCGTTTAAAACAACTTTCTAGCTTTTAGTTACGATCGGTGCGAAGTTCATTATCCAAACCAACTCTTTACTTTATTCTAAACACAAAACACTTTATTGTTATTACTTGTGTATAACAGTTCTGACAAAGTAGACACGTGTATTTCGCATTTGACATAATTTAGCTTCACACTCATTTTATTCGTATTAGTCATACATCTTTAACACTGTCTTTGTAGTGTTCAGTGGGGTTACACGAGAAAATACATTAACTATGTTACATAGGCATGCCGAATTCACTTGACGAGGATTGCGTATGTTTGCGCTTTTGTTTGCACTTACAATTTACAGGTGGTTTTTTTGAGTGAGAAATCATCAAATAACTTCTCCCGCTCTGGGTGGAGCAGGAGGGCGTGTCAGACTTTTACTGACTAAAACCCACCCGTATTCCTTCAGTTGCCTGTGTGCGCACGCGCCGTCGACCGGGGCTTGGTCCTTACCGGACAGCGAGCTACCCATTAAGCGCCGTCCGCAAGCCCGCGCCTACGGTGGCCGGGAATCAGCCTGGGAAGCGACGGCTACCCATGCACTCTCGCTCCGTACCATGGCCTGGACCAGGGCCGGACGCGAGAGAACGCCGCGGCCGATCGCCTCCTCTCAGTGCTCCGCCCAAGCCGGGCAGACCTCCACCGTATGCGTGGATCGCCCTGAGGACACGATGGACGTGTCCTCAGGGCGATCCACGCAGAGGTAACTTCCGGGCGTTTCCTCCCGCCTTATACGAAACAGAAATCTCCCGAAACAACCGTGTCCGGTGAGGACCTGCGTCAGGCGGAAGGTGAGAACGCCGTGGCGTCTCTCAATCCACTCCTCAAAGAGGGGACTTACCACCGCAGTCGTTGCGTGCCCAAGGATTTACAGGTGGTCAGTCGTATAATCTAGTACGGGTTGATGCTTTTAATCTGAATTAACACGAACGAACTAAAATTCGTTTACAAAGCAATAATACCTACCGGACAAACGTGTTAGGTCCTTATCCTTAGTTGGGTAAAAGATGTTTCATTTTATGCGAAAGTGTCGACTTCTGTTACAGTGTTTACTTAACGTTTGTGCAGTTTAAGATCCCGATATTGTGCAATTTATGGAGATAAACCTGCGTTGACGTCATGTTCTACCTAATTGCTATGGAACGTATCGCTCATTTCGTTATGCACACTCATAGTGTGATGTCACAGCGCGTTTCTAAGGATGCTTTACAAGCAGGTCGAAGCTTTAATAGGTTTTTCACACTACCTGCTCAATCAACTCCGCCTATTATAGTCTCTCAGGCTGCGCCATGTCACCCTTTCTTCCGCCTTCCGCATCCAGTCAGTCCTAGCCACTTTCTTAAGGTCGTCGGTTCATCTAGCTGGGGAGCGTCCCACGCTACGCTTGCCAATACGCGGTCTACACTCCAGGACTCGCCTGCACCACCGGCAATTGGTCCTTCGTCAAAAATGGCCAGCCCACTGCCACTTCAGTTTGCTTACTCTGCAACCTATGTTGGTAGCTTCGGTTCTTTCCAGAGAGATTCTGAACATTCAAATAAATTCCGAGCATAGCCTATTCAATACCGCGCTGAGTGACTTTGAATTTGTGGACCAGCCCAACTGTTAGTGTCCACGTTTCGGCACCGTATGTTATAACCGGCAGCGGACGCACTGGTTGAAGGCCTTAGTCTTCAAACATTGTGGGCTTGCGGGATAGGCGACAAGAAGACTTGACGTAATTTCCCAATCGAACCAACCCAACTGGATCCTTCTGCGGCCTCTTTCTCAAAGTGGTGTCTACCTCGCTGGATGATTTGCCCTAGTTAAACATAATCATTTCAGTCGAAAGACGTCCACTGCTGGACATAGGCCTCCCCCATGCTCCGCCACTTCGACAGGTCATGTGCTTCCCACATCCAGCGGATTCCCGCGGCCTTCACAAGGCCATCGGTCCACCTTGTGGGAGGCCTTCCCACTCTACGTCTTCCGGTACGCGGTCGCCATTTCAGAACCTGTCCCCATCCCCATCGGCCATCTGTTCTGCGAGCAATGTGCCCTGCCCACTGCCACTTAAGTTTGGCAATTCTTCGGGCCACGTCGGCTACCCTGATTCTCCTGCGGATCTCTTCATTCCTAATGCGATCACGTAGGAAAACTCCGAGCATAGTCCTCTCCATTGCCCTGTGGGTGACTTTAAGCCTTCTGATAAGGCCCATAGTTAAACATACTCCTTCACAAACTTTGAAAAACGACCCTTTGAGGTCAAAGGGTCGTTTTTCAAAGTTTGTGAAGGAATGACTCGATAATGTCAAATTATATGTAATGCAAACCTAATTGGTGGTTCAAACCTAAGCTGAAGTAAGTGATTATCCCCCTGGGGTCTAGCCGGAAAATGTAATTGAAATAAATGCTTTGAGTTTGAAAGAAAAATGCCATGTAGGTACTGGGGTCCTCGATTATTTTTAACCTGCAAGTAAATTATTATCCAGTATAAGTACAAGATAATCTGGGATATACGAAATAAGCAACTAGGTACTTGTTTTTACTCTTAGCTACTTATTTTCCCATGAAAGTTGCAAGAACCAAGTGAGGGTAATAGGTTACTATGTTGATCGTAGGCCGTGGGCTAATCACTAGGTACTCGTGTGGATAACTACTATTCTACTAACATTAGACACACAAATTGTTACCACGCATAGCTTCAAGCGACGAACACATTACACATTACTCCTCGTTGAACGACTAGTGAACTATTGATAAACGATCTATTATGACTTAGTGAAAATGTTTATCAACTCTTTTATTTCCAGTTGTTCCGTTAATTCGATGCTTACAGGTAGTTTGTCCATATACACATAATGGCATAGTGACAACATCCTTGTGGTATATCGGATGTCATATTATATACAATCAGTGGCTGTTTGGGCGCTTCGCGGGCGCAATAACGGCGGTGGTCGACAGAGCGCGGTGTTCTCACGCAGGCGCAGTGCACGCAGATACCGGGCCGCATTCACACGTGCGACAACCACCTTGCCGTCGTCGTCGACACACACGTTGCTGTAACATAGTGCTACAAGTGTTCTTCAAGATGCGCCCAGTGAGTACCGGTGTTTATTTATTATACGTTAGGCAGTGTAATTCAAGTTAGGCCGTAATTGTGCATGAACTTTATGAGTGGCTGCGTGAATTTTTTGTATGAAGGTGTTTTTTTTTTGCATTTTTCCGCCCATTTTCTTATTTTGATTAGCCCACCATTGATATTTAATATAATTTACACTTTATCAATTTTGAGGTCTAAAGGACCATACTGATTATTATAAGGAAAAAAGTTTGGTCCGGGAAGTATGACGTGTGTATGAAATTAGGTGAAATATTTAAACTTGAAATTTTGCCATTTAAACATTATACTTAAGATGTTTTTATTCAAGAAGAAATTATTTTCTCTTACCTCCATTAATAAAATAATCCTCAAATTGAAAGTCTCCATCAATTTAATTTAACATAAATTACGTAACCACTTGCAAGCTTCATAAATTGTTTTCACAAAATAGTGAAAATCAGATTGATGCTCTTTCTAATGTGAACATTTATAACCTTTCACCATATTGCACAGCACGATTTTCTATTATTCTTCATGTCAAGTAAAAGCTACATCGCGATTAACAAACGACAGAGTTCGTATAAAAATGAAGCTGTAGTTACGTCGACGTTCTTTATCTCTGTATACTTAGATGGTCATCTGTCATGTAAATGACTGCGTCCCTATGCAAGTACTCTTCAATGTATTTAAAGTAGACTGTAATGCGGAAATTTGCATGCGGCGCTCACACCGTTTGAATATTTATGTCTATGTGAAGTAATAGGTTTAAAGTCGAGTCTGTCTTATTGTTTACGGCTACTATCCCTAACGTTTTCAAAGCACTATTTCAAACCATGCAGTTACCATGGATATTTAGGTATCAAATTTATAAAATTTATCTTAGTTCCTGTGGAACACATCATTGCAAACTCCATTGATTTAATAGTATCTACCTACTAACTTATTACCCCTTTCTCTCAATGTAAGTACCTAGGTACTATTACGATTACCAACGACCTATGTAGTGCCTTTAGACAATTGATTGAAACCAAGTCCCAATAGAGTCAAATTTTATGATTATATTATACTTAGTACGTATATTCTATAACTTAAGATATATTCAATTTATCTGAGCGTTACACAAGCCCACCAGTAGTGTGCAAATTAAAAGCTGTTAAAATCAACTTTACTCTCTCGCGTATGACTGTGAATAACAAAGCGTTTTAACTCAAATTACGTATTAATGATGCGTTACCGTCTAGAATATTCTATATCCCGCAGCGTATGAATTTATTTAAATATAATAATTAAACAATAAAATCATCAATGCACTTTCCCTGAATGACGCAACTGGTGCGTGATAATGCGGTGCGCTCGTTTACATGAATCGTCGGAAGAGAATGATGGCTATTAAGGATTCATCATTCGTTGCCGAGCCACACGTGTTACGACTGCAGCCGCTTATCGGTGAAATTTTGAATCACTTCACATCATTTCCAGTTTCTAAGTCTAGACCGAGACTCGAGTGCGAACGACCGACCGATGACTTGAGCTGTGACATGAGGCGCGTAGCTTTTGTTTATGATAAACTTTCCACTTGTTCGAAATGCTGCTGTTATATTGGTATTTCACGCTAAAATTGACGTCATTTTGTAATCTAAGTCGTCATAAAAATAAACTGCCTTTTTTTTTTTAAACGTTGCTCCACACTAGGAATGACTCCTGTATTTTTAAATATTTGTAGTCTCTACGATGGATATTTCGTGGTGTGATCCCTTTTTATTATTTACGAATTATTGTTCAAAACTAGCTGCATCCAGCGGTCGGTACCTACTTGTGCCGGTTACAAGCTGAACGGGTAGATGAGGTCAACAAAATATCGTTTACTAATTAAAAATTACAAAGAGTAAGGGAAATGTTTACTATACCTACGAATAAAATCTGTCCTTAGCCAATAATATGCAAACAGCAAAATTTGGTCATCGTTACCTCGCGAACATAATTAATGAAGTAGGCAACGATGAGGTTTATGTGTAACAGGTGGTGTCACCTCGTAAAACACGAAACTTAAATTAACATTTTATGTTTTTCACAAAATCTTTCGAATAAAAATCATTGCGTGATTTTAATATTCATCACTATTTTGATATCTAAATCCAGATTACGAAACGCACGATACGCATATGCATGCATTATGAAAATACAATTACAGTTAGTATAAAGTTTAAACATCAATATGAAACTTGGCCACTACGAATCAGGTCACTGTCGCCGCGTTGACGTCGCGGGTTTGCTTCGTTTTCTATCGACATCACAAGTTACAGACGGCATATGGTTACAGGCAAATTCGAAGTGTAAAAGAGATATAGGGCAAAATACTTCGTAGAAAAAAACAGTCGGTTCACGAAACGACCAGGCCTACGCGGCCTACACGCGCCTACGCAGCGTCTTCGAGGCGTAGACGTAGTAAACAGTACACAGCCCACGCTAAACAAACGCTAGGTGCAGACACTTCGTGCAAGAATTGATTATTATAAGACTATTGCATATTTTTTTTACGAAATTGAAAGATTTTCTGAAACAGTGACAATATTACAAATAAACAATAAATCACCTGGTATATGTAAATTATATGCAACAAAATAATCTAAGGCATCAGTCGCTATCTGCCTACAGATTAAATACAGATTTTTAAACAATCAGTTTTATTTTATTGTTTTTTGGGCAGAGAGAAGAAAAAGTACCTACTTGCTTTCTATGATGTCAGACTACATCTATAAGGAATTCATATTTCGAGTCAACTAAGATCTGTCCGATAAGCTGAATCATCACAATGCCGTTTCGTTGCTCACTCTTTACTTTTGACCGTGGGACAGTGAAAGCTAATAGATACACCACTCTAAACAATATTTCACATAATCTTACTTGATACTCACTTTGTTCGTAATTTCTCCAAAGTGTTATTTTACACAATTCTTTTAATTAGTCATTGTAAACTTTGGATCACTGTTGAGTAATTTCTCGCTGTTGAGATTATCATATGCACTAATGGTTAATTATGATGTCTGTTGCCTTAATCTAATATTTTCCACGAATTTATCACAGTTTTCTTGTGTAATTTGCTTTAATGAGTTACGATATTAGTAATCGAATATTTCTGAATATTAGATTATGCAAAAGGTATCATTTAGTAATCAAAACAAAGATGTTGCAAGAGCGAGGAAGTTTCTAGTCCATGCAGACACACAACTATTGATACAAATCACGTAGGTATGGCATCTGCTATGATTGCCATGAACTTCTTTTCAAAGTATTGTTATGGTCGCGTAGTGAAGTTCATGAAGCTCATTGATTGATTACAGATAAACAACGTCAGAATAACAACAATTCAAATCAAATTCTTTTGATGTTTGATAAATGATGTGTACCCTAGATACACGTCTACGTATTGTTTCCCTTGATTACGGGGCATGACCTTTACTGGCAAGACAATTTCGTTATATATCTGCTGTAGGCGATCGCTTACTCTAAAAATCAGTTTGAAGACTCTAGTCATGGACTAACTGTTTAATTTTTTATTATATAACGATGCATACGCCAAAGTGATATTTAGAGCAACATACACAGGGGGCGGAGTTAGTGCTTATTCAATTGTAATGCTCATAGTGGGTGGTTTTGGTAAGTACGTCTATTATTAGAACGCCTACTAATTGTATGTACTTGTTACGACGATGTATCTTACATTTAAATGATACAACAGTTCTCGATAGCCATGAGGAAGAGAAAGATTGTGTGATCTCTTTGGCTTAGATAATACTAAGACGGCGATAAATTTCATGACATCACGCTACTTGTGATTTCAAACACGCAAACTCGTCAGCGTGGCCAACGAGCTTTAGCAACACTCGTTTTGTTTTGGTTTTAGTTAAATGCTATGATACTAACCCTCTTATTTAAATACGCTGCTTCAAAAATGTATGGTTAAACAGTCGCTAATCATTACTTAACTTCAAGCAACGTTTATAAATAACAAGCTTTTGCCAGCGGCTTCGCCCGCGTGGAGGTCGGTGTATTATACATATAAACCTTCCTCTTGAATCACTCTATCTATTAAAAAAACCTGCATCAAAATCCGTTGCGTCGTTATACATACATGCATACATAGGGATATAGGGACAGAGAAAGCGACTATGTTTTATACTATGTAGTGAAGGGGTAAAAATTAAATATGTGAGTCAGAATTACTACTTTACGCAAAAAAATCCTCATTCATTTTACCTGGTCTATGGTGTTCGGGGTTGGGGTGAGTTTAAGATAAACTAAGATGAAGGATTATAAAGATAGCTATATTTCAGTGATATAAATGGGATAACGATTAAAACTAATGAGGTGAATGAGATGAGATTGAGCCGCGCCCGATATGCTGTCCGAAAGCGTACCTAAATTGTCTCCATTTTAAGATAAGGCTCTGGAGGTCTTGTTGTAAATTCGGTCCTCGGCACATAAGATCATTGAGGCTGCATCCACTCGAGGTTTTTGCCGAGGCATTAAATACAACTCGCAATTTTGTAGTTGATGACTCAGATCGTTGGACACCATGGTGCGATAAGTAGCAGTCCGGCTGTACGTGTGGCGTAACGGGTGTCATATGTCCGAGCTCTAGGTATTCAGAAATAAACGCTTTATAGTCACGTGCCAGTGCTGGTTGCTTACTTAATTTCCGCTCTATTTGGAAAAATTGAGCAATGGATTTTGTTTTCGACTCGCCTATATTTTTCTCAAAGTTTTCTTTAAATGGTATTTTAACGACGTAGCTTCCGTCTTCCCGTCTATAGGTCGAAGATTGGTAAAACTCGATGCATTTTTGGTCTTCTTCTGATATCGCTGGATATTCATGAATGTTCTCCACTTCCCAAAATTGCTGAATCTCTTCGATATTGTTTAGGATCACATTGCAATGGTACGTTTTGTAGTTGCCGCTTAAGATCCATCCCAACTGGGTTTGTTGGGCAATGGGAAAAATACCTTCGGAACGACAGATACCGTCCATAAGGATAATGGAATAGATATCTGCCCCAAATAAGATATCGATAGGCCTACTTTTGTAAAATTCGGGATCTGCAAGAGTTATTTGGTTAAGAGTAGGCCAGTCTGGCTTGGGTAAGGTACAGCTGGGTAAGTTATTTATGAGTCTATTCATTATATATACGTCCGTTTCAAAGGTGAAGTCGCTAACCAACGACGAGCATTTGATGGTAATCATACCCTTACAGTTGTTTTCCTTATTTCCTATTCCAGAGATATTACCGTTACATTTCCGTCGCGGTAGTCTTAACAACTGAGCTGCGCTTTCCCTAATAATGGATGTTTGTGACCCTTGATCTAAAAGAACTCTCATTTTTTGGTAAGATCCGTCTGCTGCTTGTACGTTAATTATTGCCGTAGCAAGTAATATTTCTGAGGGTTCTCTAAGTAGCGATGCAACTGTGTTACTGTCTTGCTTTTTGAAGAGACCTACGGCTTTACTCTCTTCGAGAGCAGGGGTTTTAGAAGCGGCGTGAGATGTGAGGTTCGAGGTTTCTGGCTCCGGAGTTGGTTGGAATGTAGGAGGTTTCAATTCAGGATTTTGCGGTCTGTTTGCGAGGGGGCTATAGTTTTGAATAGTAGCTTTAATGGTGTTATATTTTTCCTTCATTTGATCGTATTGATTAGTACTGAAATATGCATGAGATTGATCACCAAAAGACAGCAAAGACATATGATTATTATGGAACTCTGTAAAGTACTGTTCCAAGGTAGCTAATCGACGACGCAAGTAGTCTGAGGTCTTGCGCTCTGCACCATCCTTCTTGAAATTGGTGAAGAGCGTAATTACGGCTTCGATTAGTTGCTGTTGGGTCGCTAAAATGTCATCCATTTCCGACATTATAAAGATTTGAAAGAGACCTTACTTGTACTGAAGGCTTCTTTGGAGATCCAATGTCCTTGCGATGGCTGCAAGAACAAACCTGGAGTAACAGCGCGATGAGATGACGCGATGCTAAGCCAGCTCAATCAGTATCAGCAGGTTGATGGCACGTTTCCGTCCGGAGCACCGAGGTCAGTTAGGATCCGTAGGATATGAGATTTTTGGAAAGTAAATCCACTTAGTTCTGTTTGCCAAGCGAGACACTCACACAGTACAATTACTAGATACACGCGTAACGGTCCCGCTCTGATGGCTCGAAGGACCAATGTTCGGGGTTGGGGTGAGTTAAAGATAAACTAAGATGAAGGATTATAAAGATAGCTATATTTCAGTGATATAAATGGGATAACGATTAAAACTAATGAGGTGAATGAGATGAGATTGAGCCGCGCCCGATATGCTGTCCGAAAGCGTACTGACTAATTAACTTAGGTAATTAATACATGAAATATTCAAGGCATAGAGCGCGGTGTCGCAATTACGCTGACATGTTCAGGTCACTCACCGAACAATAATAAACATGTCAGCGTAATTGCGACACCGCGCTCTATGCCTTGAATATTTCATGTATTAATTACCTAAGTTAATTAGTCAGTACGCTTTCGGACAGCATATCGGGCGCGGCTCAATCTCATCTCATTCACCTCATTAGTTTTAATCGTTATCCCATTTATATCACTGAAATATAGCTATCTTTATAATCCTTCATCTTAGTTTATCTTTAACTCACCCCAACCCCGAACATATGGTGTTCAGCAAAATGGTTAAACATTACCGAAAGTATGTTCACGCATGCTCTAATCAAATATATTTACATACATTATCAGGGTTAAGGCTAGGCAGATGATAAGTTACAAGATGTAAGCCTGATACAATTTTAATACACGTTTAATGGTATGAAAAACCTTTCAGTGTAATGTAAACGAAAAATAATAATTGATTCAAATCTTGACATTATTATTATCATTGGGGTTCATTACCGAAAACATTCAACATGTTTTTGAATGACACAAAAGCAAAAAAAAGAGAATTTATTATTTCTGAAAATGGAAATTCACACAATATGGCAAGGACACTAGATATTTATAATCAAAACAAAACAATATCAATATTTCATTACGAATAATAATACTGGCAAAAACTAAATTAAATTGTCACGAATGCACTTTTGCACAGTATTTGAATTGCTTAATTTCAAAGAACATGATGTTAGCAAAATAAACATTTTGTTGTCAAAAGAAGATATTGTTGATGATGATGGTGGGAATAACAATTTTATATGAAGAGATTAAGTGGAAATGATTGCTGTGTGCAAAAACTTTCAAAGAATTATTAAAATGCGCCGCGAAGTTTCGAACAAATAGACAATACTACCGATATTTGAATGACAGTACGACATTGAGTAATTAAATATTTTTTTTGCCGAGTAGAAAGTTTAGTTAGAGATTACGTAAATAGTCCTTTGATTTTCATAAACAAAGGCTTTGAGGCTCTACGTAAATATATTTCTTAACTTAGTATTACTTCATTGTCATCGTCATCATCATTATCATCATATCAGCAGAAAGACATCTACTGCTGGACATAGGCGTCCCCAAGGTTCTGTGCTTCTCGCATCCACCGGAATCCTGCGGCCTTCACCAAGTTATCGACCTACCTTGTGGGAAGGCTATTCAAGGCTACGTTATCCGGTACGCAAACCCATAACAGAATCTTTCGGCAATTCTTCGGACTATGTCGGTTACCTTGGTTCTCCTACGTCCTCGTGAACAGTTTAGGAAAGCTTAAATCTCCCTGTCTCACCCCTCGCTGCAAAAGGATAGGTTTCGAGGTCCGGTCCTGTCAACTCATTATCATACTTGTCCATCATCAGCTAACTTGTCTAATAAATAATTGTAATTCAATTACGATTTGTTGATTCTGCAGATCTTTGGCCAAAGAAAGAGACCCTTAAAAAGCGGCCAAGTGCGAGTCGGACTCGCCCTTGAAGAGTTCCGTAGCACGAATTACAATTATTATTTACTTAGGCACCCTATTACAGATTTATTATTAGAAAATAATGATTCACGGTTTACGTATAAGGTTTATGTTTATGAAATGAAATGTTTTTTTTATCATTTTTATATTTGAGTTGATTGAATGAAAGGTATATTGCGGTTTACGATTTATGACGTATTAAAAAAAAATTACCTACTAGATCTCGTTCAAAGCAATTTTCGGTGGATAATGTACATCACATATTTTTTTTAGTTTTATCATTCTCTTATTTTAGAAGTTACAGGGGGGGGGGAGGACACACATTTTACCACTTTGGAAGTGTCTCTCGCGCAAACTATTCAGTTTAGAAAAAAAAAATATTAGAAACCTCAATATCATTTTTGAAGACCTATCCATAGATACCCCACACGTATGAGTTTGATGAAAATAAAAAAATGAGTTTCAGTTCTAAGTTTTATTGTTTTTTTTTGTGTGAAAATCTTAATGCGGTTCACAGAATACATCTACTTACCAAGTTTCAACAGCATAGTTCCTAAAGTTTCGGAAAAAAGTGGCTGTGACATACGGATGGATAGACAGACAGACATGACGAATCCATAAGGGTTCCGTTTTTTTCCATTTGGCTACGGAGCCCTAAAAATTACAATTTATACCTAACTAACTTCTGCCTGCATTAATTCTTGATATTTTATGATACTCTGCAATGCTGTAGTGCAGCTTCCCATTCTTCCAATCTGATCAGTAGATCCGACGATTCCCCCATACATCCATACAACCTCTATTAGATTAGAATGCAGATATTATATAAATCATAAACTCACCTTTAATACATGAAAAATTAAGCATTAAGTATGGATGTAGAGTCGTGGAATTTCCAAGTGAGTTAACGATTTACAGATTTAAATTTTAAGTAAAAAAAATACAAGTATCCATAATAGGTACCTACAACAGATTGTATATATCGTATTTAATATTAATATTTTGAAAAAAAAATCTCACTTAGTTAAATGTCTATTTGTAGATACTAAATTACAATAAGTATGGCACAGACAAAAACTAGCTCACACGAATTATAAACGAAAATCACACATAGGTAGTTCTCAATCCATCGTTGTCTTTTATCGCTCTATCGGTATTAATTAGACCGCAACAAAAGACAATGATTAACTGACACGTACAAAGGTACCTACTATCAAAATATTGCACGTTACACCAGATAAGGTGTAATAAGAAGGTTAAAAATTCTAGGACACAAAACAATGCTCATTCATTACTTGGTCTTAATTAATTTTATGTCGCAAGCTATCCATGGATATTAAACTCACTTGGATTGTACTACTTATTTTTTGAAATAGCTCTATTAGGTTTCCCACGGTGTTACAATATACTTATCTTGTAGAAAAAATATTTTACGCGAATTGTGCACGTGTGAGGAATGCTGTTCATTGATGAGACGATTACGCAGCAAGTTGTAACCGCGTTGACTGACCGCGCCGCATTCGGTAAAGGAGCTTTCGTTTTACGGTTCTGCATGCCGGTAGTCATTTCTGCAGTGTATAATTACGAAAAATGAATTATGTAATTGAAAAAACCGAACAGTGATGAAATCAATGCAATAGAGATTTTATCAAGAAAGTTCTGCGTTGGTTAGCTAAGAATTCCCAAATTATTTTGCCCTATAAAAAAATATGCCATACTAGTTTTAAGCCTAGCTAATAAATAATATGGTTGTGTACATTGTGCATTAAACAAATAAATAAATGTAGGTATTGTGGCAGTTTTAGCAAAATACTTACACGCTCAAGACACTTCAGCTAGCCGTGGAATATTTGACATTATTATTTTCGTTATTTTCCAGCATCTACCGGTCTATCATTATCTCCGTTAAACAGTTAATAATGTATTTACAATTGCTAGTAGCTAATACAGATATTACGCATTGAAGGAAACTTAACACAAAAACGCAATGCAAAAAAGGCGGCATGCGCTCATTTATGCCGTTGAATTCCCAGATATTTCAATCCGAGACGTGTTGTGAGGATTAAATTCTAGTTTCCGCATAACAGTAGCTAACTATACTCTAACACATAACTAATTTGCTTACTGAATTCTAGTCATTTTAAAGGAGAATTCAGTATTGCTTAATCACTGAAAAAACTGCAGGCATAATGCAGTGAGTGACCGCCAAAGTACTTACTTAAAATTTTAGCTTTAATGCATAGCTGTTAGCCGGAGCAAGACTTAGTGAAATAATATTAGAAGTACCCAGATACTTAGTGTTATTGTCCTTGATCTAAGCTAAGTATGAATAGAAATTAATTCACGCTTGTATTTAGCAGCGATTCGCACATCGAACACGGTTTCGATTTTTAGGTTTTACTCGTACTAGTTACGAAGAACCAGACTGAACAACCTGACTTAGTATTAAGAAGCGCCAGAATCCACACAGGCATTCATCTTCGTAAGAATAGTTTAATAATACTGCAATTAACTGTAACAATCATGGCCCAGTCTAAAAAAACGCAAGAATTTAAATCCAATAGATTACATCACAGTGAATTCCAAATAAAATTGTAATTGATAGTTCACTTATTGTAGTCTCTTTGAAAATATTACACAACGAGGTTGTTTCTCGTCAGATTCTTTGATGAATAATTCCCTAAACACACGGTTTTCTTGCAACAGCAAACCATTTAAGTGGTATTTACTTAGCGTGTGTATTTAAATAGCCTTTTCCACGGCATTAGCAAAGAATCTCATTTCCCTCGTAACGGCAAAGCGCAACGTACGAACACTAGACACAACACAAGAGGTAATTTGCGCAAATTCTGCGCGTTGTGATGATGTAAACTTTCACTGGTGTCTAATGACGTTACTTTGACAAAGTGGGTATTCCATTTGAAAAGAAAGTTCATTGAAAACTAGTGCATGCTCATATTTTTGGGGCTCGTTCGTAGCTATTGAAACCTAATCGTGTCTAGTTACGAATATTTATTTACTTTTAACTGTAGTATCAGCCAAGCAGTAGTCAGAAAGTCGGAACCCTACAAATTGACTACCTAACCTTACTTAGTTTTCTTTCAGGCGTTACATCATCGTTACGCAGTTTTTACCATATATCATTGGCCCGATTCTCGATGAATTTATAAGTTTGGAGTAAAATCAAATGCTGTTTGCAATAGAAGGCATTTTCTATTAATTGGGAACACGTCGATCGTTACTGTTCAAATTTTTTATATTGACATTTGAAAATTTGAAATTAATTAAAATGGTGTTCCCATAAAGCCCATGAGTTAACTACTGTGATTAAATTAAAGTTATGCAACATACCGCGCTAATGGTACAGCTGCTGCTGCTGCTGTATCGCCTACTTATTTAGTAATTAAAAGCATCAAAATTGAATAAATTAATTCAAACCTACTTTACAGTTCACGAACTTCACAACTCATGAATGCTTAATTGGAACATACTCGTAACATCTCAGATTGCGTGTAACTTATCTTAATATCCGCATAATGACAGGTTTGTGAACCACATTAGTCACTCAGTTATGCTTTTATGTATAGCAATTTTGAACATGTTATTTGATTAACTTCCTATATTGCATTGCGGATTTGTTCTGCTTGTTACAGACTAGCATGTTCACAATAACACAGTACGGTACAAAGATTCTCAAATTATACGTTATATTCTTTAATTGGGTCAGTTATAACGAGGTCAGCTATAACAAGTGCAGTGCATAAGAGGTACTACTACCTAAGTACATAAAAACAAAAACATCTCAAAATAAGCGGCACGGATGATCGTGAGGTAAAGTTCTAATTTAGGGACATTTCGCCTCCAGGATAGCATCTATCAAACTCTTACACTGCAATAACAATAACAAAAATTTTGAACCGTTTTAACAATCAAAATATGTATTGTTCACAATAGCTGCCTCATTACATCCCACGTCATATTACGTGGAGAGTCCACATGATGATGAGTTCCTAGCATATTTTTCCCACAGATTATACAAACCACTGATTTCGTGTTCTTACACGGATGAATATCAACATTTGGAAATCACATGTCATCTAACAGTGCACTGAGTGCATGCATCGCGAGTCACGGAGGGAGAGCGATGTCAAGACTCACGAAGTAAGCACATCGTAGCCTGCATTCATACTTTGTCAAGAAAACAAAAGATACCGTCCGAGTGCCTGAACGTGAGCCACAATACAAACTAAGTATACTTTCTTTCAAGAATACGGTAATATTGCAGCGACAATGCACCTTTGTCGCTAAGGCATGATTTTAGCGGAAAATATTTATAAGTTTGGGTTTAATTGAGAGAAATCAAACTTGAGAGACTTGTATAATCCATTTCGCAAGAAATTTCGTGAACACACATAACGCACGTTGCCCGAGGCACATCTGTTAATTATTATTTATGTAAATTTACAATAAGTTACGACGGAAGAGAAACCTATCGTAGTAAGCTACTGACTCGCATTGTCGTACATTGTTACACCGATAGAAACAGCAACACCCATACCTACATAGGCTGTAGTCTAGTAAGTACCTGCAATTTTACTGGCGACAATGATCGTTTATACTGGCGTAATTAGTTATCATTGAAGTCTTGATATATGCATAGCCTTGGTCTGACCTTTGCCTAGCTAACCCTGAATCGAGAAATAGTAGGTGTGTACATGACTGGAACAAGCTCACAGACTGGGCGTTTTGAAGTAGGATACCTTGAAAGGGAATCCACGACAACCTGAACTGCCTTCAGGACCTAAACCCAGACTGCAAGGTTTACTTACATATAGTTTCTTTTTAAATGACGACATTCATACCTACCTAGGTAAAACGAAATGAACTAACTATGAAAACAGACTCTACCATATCTTTGTGGTACACCACAAACATAGACGTATTTTGTAATCAATTTCGCACGGCATCTTATTAGCTGTTAATATCTACAATAAGAAAGATAGGTATATTACGTACATACTAACAGTAACACAAATAATTTAAATATTTTATGTGCAGTAATGATGATACCTAATAACGCAGTATTTTCTAGTTAAGGTCGATTAAAATCGTCACTTTAAGTAATTTCCGTAACTCAAGATAAATTAAATGCACAAGTATATTATGTAGGTACGTATTCCGGATTTTCCGGAATTCTGCTGTGTCGGAATGTGAGCACATTGTACTATGTACCGATAGAAACGTTATTACCAAACCGCGTTCACTATGGAACATTTTGTTTTATGACATATCATAAAGCTTTGAAAGCATACTTGAGTGAGAAAATGTATCCGCGTGCTTTTTGTAATAAATATACGTTAGTTAGTTTTCAAATGTCTTATTGCCATTACATCATTAAATAAATGTATTGATATACAATAAGTACTTATTGTCAAGTAGGAAGATATGGTTGTTGCAAACTATATACCTACTCGTGTAATTTAATACAAACTCGTCCTCCGTGTTTCCTCCTGAATAAAACCTACCAGTAGACTGAAAAACAAATAATAAAAAATATACACAAAAAAAAATTAATATATGTATATGCGATGACACTTACATGAATGTAACCGTCACCGCAATCGCGTAACACACTATCAATCTCAATCTGAATCATTTTGAAGGAAAATGTAATCCATGGCTTCATATGTTCGAAAAATTTGTCTACTCAACAACGAGCAGACAAATTTTGAGTGAATGTATGTTGGTGAACTGTCAAAATGAAAACCATTGCTACTGATCATTGATATACAGAACTGATAGTGCGTTACGCAATCAACCCACGTAAGTATTTCCTATGATTCAAATGCACACACGCATTCATATACACACACACGCACTCACTCGAATCACCATACCAACACTCCTCATTCTATTTTTATATAAAAAGAAAATAATCATAAGTCATCCAAAAATACGTCCGCGCATTGTCAATGGGAAAAGTGTCCAAAAGGCTGGCAGCATTGCCACGATGTATGGCAATGCTAATTCTTTGGCCGAAAAATAGGCCAGCTCTTTGGTCACGTGAAGAGTCGATCAACCGCTTGGAATGTCTCGGAAAACTAAGTGGGCACTCGGACCCCATGGTCCTAGAGTTTCAACCCCAAACGGCTCGAACAAATAGGTTCCAATAAGATTGGAATATTTGCGCCGTTTGAGGTTTTCCGCACCTGCAGCAGCAGCCCCAGCACAACCCGCCGTACTTGAAAGATGGGATGGCGCAAGGGAGTCGACACATGTTGCATCTCACACCAAAAGCCTACCTGACTTCCAAGGCATTATGGTCATTCCGTCTGGTCTCTTCCATTCTCATTTTTTATATTCAACTAATTTTTTTATAACTTTTGGTGTGTTGTTTTATATTGTAAGCTTTTTTTAAAGCAAGCGTGATACACAAATTGGTAGTCGTAACTGTCTCTCTTAAATACAGATTACTGAATGCTCTAGCTTCCTAGCTAAAATTGAATGATTGATTGATTGATTGAAATTGTTGGTTCACCCAACATTTTGTTACATACATGCACACCATGTAGGAGTGCATGGTGTATGTAATGCATACTTTGTGTCCCTCCCTCATATACTACAAAACCTTCAAGTACCTAAATAAATTATTATTTTGAGTTTAATTGAATATTGTCTGTTGTATCCATAATATATATATATGTATATATATACATAATAATAATAATATATAATAATAATAATAATATATATATATAATAATAATATATATATATATAATATATATATATATATATTATACACTTACTATTACGAGTCTCTGAATTTATTCATGGATATACAAAGCTTTCCCCTAATGAATTGATCTTTTAATGTATCAAAAATATTTTGCACCCATAACAAATTTAAAAATATCTCTGTTTAGCGACTTTCTCCACAAAAGACTATCTTGTATAATGAATTAATATGATAACATTAACAATGTAAAAGACAGGTAGTAATTTTGTAAAATAAGTTTTTATTATGGAATTGTTTCAGAACAATACATATGTAGAGTTGTGCAATGATAAATCAAATTGTAGGCCGTTACAGCAATAAAGAATAATTGTTCTTGTTTCGGAAATAATAGCATCAGAGGCGGGTGTCACGCAGAGCTCGTGGCGGTCACTGCTCTTATGATAATTATCACAGATTGGAACTTCGACCATGTTATTTACTTGCACAATACTACTTGCCGACGCCTACAGAATAATTGGTTTAAGCCGCAGGTCGTTTCCGTGTAATCGATAACTGTAATATACGAATACGATATGCCCAACATCGTACAATTGAACATTACTGATCGAATAACGCAACGTCATCGCATATAAGGATTGCGATAGTTTCTGAGCAGCGTGAACTACAAAAAGTAGGGTACAAGGCACAGACTTATGTGTTGCACAATGTCTTTCCTATCTTCTTAAACTGTTATTAATTATCATATCATGAAGCACGTTGCTTGTTTTTATTTGAATATAAAGTTTTAATTGCCCAGTAGGTAAATAATGACATCTTTTGCTTCTTCGGTGATAAAACCAGCAGGTTTTATAAGTGACAAATGATTCCACCATCACCATAGGTTTAAGTTTTAATTAATAACTTTAAATTCCTGGTCCGATAGATACGTGGAGATCGTGGTAGATAGATTTACCTACATTCCATTGAGATGCGTGTTTATAGGAAAAGAACAACTTATTACAAATATGTAGTTGTACTAAGTAATGTTTTAAGAAATAAGCTGATTTTTGGATTGAGAGAAACTGTATTTGAAGACTTTTATTGATATTCCTGTGTCATCATCATCATTGTAGCCTTAAACAAATTTATTTGGAGGGATACTCCCCTATTGAAAAATCGAAAGTCGTAAAATATATGACCAAACTGTTCCGATTTCGCAAATAATTGGGTCAAGGTATTGATTCACATATCAATTATAATATGTAAAAATGCAGTAGGCACAAATAATAATCTCAATAGTGCAACTTAAAGCTATTTTGCAGCTTTAATGAAGACATAACACGTCGCTTCGCACGTTTAAAATAGACATTACAAAGCCGTGTAACTAATGATTAGTGTCAATTTATACATTGTAAGAGGAAATCCAGTCTGACCCATTCAACAGCTCAAGAGGTCGAGCATTCAAAGCTTCGATGAAATGAATACGTCGTCAATCGATACGTGCACGACGAATACCAAATCCTTTGATGTAACTAACTAATATTTGCCAACCATAGAAAGCGAATTTCATATTTGTTGACAATAGCGCCTTATATAATTACGAGCCATTGTGTTTAAACAGTGTTGTTGACTTGGTCATAGGCATAATAAAATAACACCTATTTCTGGAAGTTAGAACCGGCTTCGGTGTGTCAGTTCCCACACTAACTTGAGTGCATCACGTAGGAGGAACGCGACAAAAACAAACGATAATCTGGGACCGGTCACTCACACGTGATGCTGGTAACTGCGGAGATTGAGTACATATTTATTTATGTTTTCACGGAATGTCAGTGACCTCTGCGGATCACCATTCCACCTTCTCAGTTTTCGTTAACTGGCTTTATCGTTAACCATTATTTACATTGAAGAAGGCCTTTAAAAGTATTATTAAAGGGGAAAGTGAAATATTAATGCTTTGTCTTTATGACGTCTGACAAAACTTATTAACGGTCTTAATTCCCTTTCTTCATTTATCTTTATAAGGTGGGTGTTTTGAATGACAAAAGAGCTATCCTTATTAATGTTCGTAAACAACACGAAAGTATATATGCCACAGAACAGATAAAAGAGGTATTTAGATATTCATCGGTAGCCGCTGCTAGCAAGAGGGTGCAATGGCGGGTCAAGCACACGATTTCAAGTCGACTGGGAGGTTTCACCGATACTGCACCTCGCACTTAGTTACTTTCTTATGTAATGTAGGTAAACTTTGACTTGTAAACCATATTATACAACGTCACGCTTTACGTTTATGTGGAAAAAACGTAGTCAAACAGTTTTCCTCTTAGTACCTCGTAATAAGAAAGTAGGCAACCGCTTTAAAACAACTTTTCCAAGAACAGTTTATTGATTTCTTCAACACTGTAGATCAGGCTGTAATTGAACACAGCTAAAGTACTTCATCAGTCTTTATTATAAAGATTTCATACGTGACTGCATGAAGAGAAATGTATTGACGACGTTGTTTTGATATAAGAAGTGTTCACGACTTCACGTCCGACCTTTGGTACCGAATAACAGGCGCATCATTTAAAGTTGCTCCGGGCTGTTTTTACCGACAAGCAACAAACAACATACATGATGTAATTACTCGCAAAAGCTTTTGTAGATGTTCGCAAAAGCTAGTTGTAAAACTGGCAACCTGATATAGGTTTAGTAAGGTTTCTAAAGACTTTGTTATTAAGTAAACTTGGAAATGCTAGAAACTTCCACTTTCTAAGAATTACTATAACTAGATGTTACTCTCAGGCAAAACGACTTTAATTTAGGTAATTTTAAAGAAGTAATAAGTAAATAAAATCTAAATTATAAATGCAGGAGTTCACCTGAATTGGATTTCGTAGTCGCTGCGGATTTGCGGACATAAACGCGTGTGAAACCACTCTAATTCTAAATTGTTTCCGACGATATTCGCATCCGGATTGTTTGAGAGTAATTAGGAAGATATTTGTCATAGTTCTGTTGTACAAATAATGTTATGTCAAACATTAGATAGGAAGTATTCTATCTAGCTAATTACTATGTAAGTAGGTAAATTACTCTCAATCGTGTTTATAAATTCAATTTGTATGTTCTATTGATTGATTTAGATTACATAATTGTGTACCATTTATCATTCAGAATTCACACTAAATAGAGCACCGATCTAGCTAGTATTTAATTGCGCAAATTGGTGAGGTAAGTAAGGACAAGATCTTTCCAATTAGAAAGCATAGAGAAAACGCCAATCAATTTTATTGGGCACCTAGCGTGTAACACTGAAATAACAATTAATGGTGTCTAGGTTCAAGGTTCTATTACATTCAAATTATTTATTCTAATGTTATTATTCTCAAATTACTGACTCACTGATATTTCACTGTTTGTTGCCTATTTATGTATTTGCCTACGAGCCCTTTGAGGTTCCTGTGTCAGCAACAACAATAGACATATAAGGCTATCTAATGTACCATTATATAATATTAACTGGCAAATTCGAGGAATGTGGGCGTTTTGCAAAAATGAAAATATTCAGAAATGCAATTACGCTTGTCGTTTTTGTCTTTATAACAATGTCGACAAGGTGATTAAGGATCTTAGGTAATGTATGTATACGTATAAGGAATAAGATACACCTACACAGTTAAGATAAACTTACAAAATGAATGTTTACGTTCGCTAATTGTATTAATCAACCACTGTTTTCTGTAAATAGGTTTTGCTGCTTTTCCCACATATTTATATAAAAGTAGGTAGGTAATATGTTAGGTATGCGCGAGAAGCGTTGTGTCGTTGGGAGTCAGTTATGTCACCGTCGTTCGCTTACGCACGTGTAGGTGTGCCAAAGGTACGTTATTGAATTCGACATTCGCCGAGAGACGTCTCTCCGTGAATTATGTCCGGTGAAAGTGATGATTCGGACGCCACATAACTTTTGCAAGCGGTCGCCAGCTTCCATCGATATTTCGTGCCTATCAATGTCTATGAGAAATTAGCAACTAAGTTTATTGTGGCCATACGTTGTAATATATTTATAGCCATTAAATATAAAAATCATAAATTTATTCATTCTCTGACAGACAACGCACAGCGTAAACCACCGGGTGTAGAGGATTTTAATTTTGCACAAGAGTTTCTCATAATTAGGTACCTATGATGAATGTGAACACTAAAGAACGATTTCCGATATTTCATCCCCTAAAGGGGTCAAACAGGGGATGAAAGTTTGTATGGAAGTTCGAAATTTTCGTTCGGCACAAGGCCAAAAGCTCTATAAATATCTGTAACTAAATAAAACAGTTGCCTCAGTCTCTAGCTTGCGCTACAAACAACAAGCAATGGCCAATATCTTGACCTTTGGCTTAGTGGTCTAACTTTCTATAGGCCATAGACATTACCATTTCCATCGCATCGTAGACACTAATGCTCTGAGAAAGATTAGAGCAATGTGATCAGTGAGAACTTTTAAAACTGGATAACATAGGTACTCAATTATTAAAAAAAATTGTATCTTATTTTAAACAGTAATTAATAAACACGTAGATCCCATAATTCGTCTTTGTTTGTGCACTCTGCTTAGCGATTCTTCTCTGTGACAAGATTTGTAAACATACGTACTTACTTATTCAGTAGTTGAATATAATTAGGACTCATTTCAACACCTCTCTCCCTTGTATTTGTATCCATGTAAAGCGAAAACTGAATCCATGGATTCAGTATACATCATTTTGCAATTTTTCTTCGGTTATAAAAAATAAATTACCTGTTCTTACATTTTGACCGCGAAGGTATTGCATTTTTCTATGAAACAGCAGATATTTTAATAATAGAACCATGAACTACCATGAACCATCAACTGAATCATGCACTGAACTCATGGTTGTTGTTGTACCTTTTTATGTGCAGAAACGTTAAAATAAATAAATATATAAGTTACCTTATAAAATCGCAGTAATACACTGAAACAATAGCTCTCATTATGCGTTGCAGCTTGCAGCGTCTCGTGACCCTCTTCGAAAGTAATTGGTTGGAAAATGATAGAGATCTCTTACCTACTGAGGAAGCTCGAAAATTCGCTTAAGACCAAACCTGCATTTCGTTGTCTCACATATTACTTAATAGTTATTATTACATAACTATATATGTATGCAAAAATCATGACTTGATGAAATAATGTCTAGTCAATTTTGGTGAAATTATAACGTAACTACATTGTAGGCATGTTAGGTAGGTTATATATCTGCAATGGTAATAAAATGAAATTGCTTTAGTTGTAAGTAGGTACCAGAACCTCATTAAGTTAGATATTACGCTGTTAATATTTGGTAAAAGGTTATTAATCTTCTTTGCAAACGGTCACTTTTCGGCTGTGTATGTGTAGCTTTTATTTAATTACTTAAATGTTTAAGAAAACCATCGTTTGCTCTATGGCTCTATGACGACTTTTGATACATGATTAAAGTTCTGCCTTCCATGTACGAGTGGGTATGTAAACTTCAACACTTACGGCACAATAGAAACATTACAATAAGATTAATTATCAGGTGATGATGAATGATGTGTGTATTAACGCATGTTTGCATATTTCAAGGGTCACGCATACGCAACACTATTGCTTTATGTTTAGCTTAACTGAGCACACATATCCAACAAAAGATTCAGTAATTTATAGGTTTTGCGAAACTCATTTAAATAACGTCATTAATTATTTAAACATTTGTTATAACTACCCTTGCTTACCTACTATACACCGTGACATTTTAGTCGTCTTACAACGGCAGCCCACTTCATGTACCCAATGACTGCTATCTACTACCATTCATTAAAAAAAAAAATTGTTTCATAATTCTGAAACATTCATTATTTTTCTTTGTATCTATTATCTTAATTAATGGTAACAATGTTTTGGTCGCGCCTAGAGGTATGTTATGACGGATACATTGAGTGGACCATCTTTGTAAGACGACTAAAATGTCACGGTGTAAATAATGTTTAGTTTCTACATAAATGGCCGCATGCTTATGAACATAATTAAATAGCCAAACATGCAACTAAGTTTTCTTATTTTAATTGATTCTGTAATTTAGGTACCTACCTAACTTCGTTCATATTATTACAGTGATCTGCACCCTTACCTATGTTATTATTTAGGTCTCATTCAATTAGACACATGCAGTCATGCATTTAAATACTTTCGGCATCATCGATCTACGTCAGACGATAGAACAAACCTATTCTATTCACGTTGTGTAATCGATCTATAAGAAAACAGGCATTGTCATCACACAAACAATGTAACTGAACACGGCTGTGTGTAAAAACATAAGATGTTGGAAATGTGGAAGTATCAATAGCTATCGTAATCACTACTGAACACAATATTGAACGCGCGGGGTTGGAAACTTACTAAATGCAACTCTGTTTTATGCGAATTTTAGCAATGTAGGTTTGCATAAACAATGAGTATAGAATTTGAATTTGCATGTACAATATACTTAAAAAGGGATTTGATTTAGTTGTACCATACCGAATACAAACTAAATACCTGCGAGCAGATTTCATGTCAAGACTGCACTTAAGAGATACCGCGGCCCCTGGCACACAGGGAACACGGGTGGGTTTTAATCAGTAAAAATCTGACACGCCCTCCTGCTCCACCCAGAGCGGGAGAAGTCATTTGATGATTTACCACCCAAAAAAAAAAAACGTGGCTGCTTTTCTTTAAATTTAATGATTGTATAAAATGTTACATGTTCATTAACTACTAGGCTATGTATTTGGATTATTACAATATGTTCTTTTTCATTTACTTTCAGATGTTGGCGTTAATGCTCCTTTCTCTGTTATCGTTGGGTTTGGCTGAAGATACTACTACTGATGGTTACAATGATAAGTTTAATACTATAGAGCCTAAGCCGTCGGTGCGGTTGGATCCGTACATAAGAAAGGCCTTACTAAAAGCTCTAAGTGATCTTGAAGACTCAACTACAGGATCGGAACTCGATGGAACTACCGGCTTAGATTCAGACGCATATACAACTGGTGAAGGTGATCCCGACGCTCAGACAGAGAAAGACGGAATACAGATTCATTCATTCATCGTTAATGGACAATCTGCTTTTGCTAGTAATAGTACAAACACACCAGCAATAGTCGACAACAATATTTCTATTCTGAGCACTACTACAGGTAATGTTGAAAGTCAGGTAACGGCGACTTTACCAACGTCAGCACCATTTCCCGAAATATTCCAAACAAGGGAGAGCGACAACAATTTTTTGCAAACAAGAAGTATTGCCGGTTCCTCTAAACTGAGTACGGAAAGCTCCGTCAGTACTAAGAAACCCACACTGAAACCTGTAATTTCCACAACTACAACGACAACCACCACCACAACAACGACCACAACTCCGAAACCGACCCACAATGATGATGGAGAAAATATAGAAGAAGTTAATCAACGTGATGTACAAGTATATCAAGCTCCTTTAGTTGCAGCGTTTACAGTTCATCAAGATCCACAAGGCCTACCGAAAAAAGTGATACCACTTTATCAGCAAACGAATAGTCACTTTATGCGACCGCTAGCCGCTACAAATTTGGCATCTGGAGTTTCACAACCTCAACCCTTAGGTCAATTAATTCCTAGCGTTAGTTTAAATCATATACCCCAATCGGAATACATAAACCAACAGTTAGTATTACAGAGACAGCTTGAAGAAAAGCAAAGAATCCTCGAAGAACAGCTTCACTTTTTACAACAACAACAAAGACAACAAGAGGAACTCCTCAGGAAACAGCAATATCTTTTGCAACATAAAGAAGCACAGCGGCAACAACTTCTTTTAAATTCCCACAAATTTCAGGCACAGGGCTCTGTGAATAATTTTCAAGTCCAGAAAAATATTCCTCAGAACCAATTTATAAATCACAATACGCAAATAAGATCAAATAATGGTGTATCGATTCAATCCAGTGTACCTTTAGAACCGAGCAGCACAGTAACAAATCAACAGTTGCCTAATCGTGAGGCTGTCGATTTTCTTATTCATTTACACAGTCAGCAGCCCGATCAGTTTCCATTACAGGAAAACCATTTACCTCAAGGAATAAGCAATTTTCTACATCCCAACTCTGGTCAGACCTTTCACCAAGGAATTAATTTTAATCAAGTAAGACCTGATCAGTTTAGTCAACAAAAACAAAACCATCGTGTTTTCCGTCACGATAGTGGAGTCGGTAATTTTGGGTTAAACAATCACAATCAAAATCAAAATTTTAATTCGTTTAACTCTTTTAACCCAACTCATGCAAATCGTTTCTTTCCGATAAATGCACAAAACCAGTACAATGTAGATGCAGAATTAAAACAATTGTTAGTTCAGAACGGTTTAAATGGAAGGAATCAGGAAGATTTAAATATTGTATCAAAGGTTTTGTCTTTAAACCATGGTGTATTGGTAAATAACAATATTTCCAATAGACTACCCTTTGACAGTCGGAGGCATGTAAGACCACTTATATAAATCATCTAAGGCTTAAAAATAATAATGATTAGTGAAAAGTACTTTTTAGTTTGATCATTCGAAATATTTTGATTTCAAAATTATATTGTTACTTTTAAAGGTATTCTTATAAGTATTCCAAATGGGGGCAGAACCGTTATTAATTTAAAACACAATCATAAAAGCACATACTTACCTATAACATAAAATAACCAAAGAAATGCTGAAACGTTATTGTAACTACTTACAAAAAAAAAAAAATTACAGCACGCCCCTAACTCCGTCTTTCACAACTGTTTTATATTAGATTAACATAATTATTTATTTTACTTTAATAAATTTTACGAACTGCCATAAGTAGTATAGTTAAGAGAACGATGAAAGTAATGTTATGAATTACGAATTTATGATGCAGCCGACTAAATTTTTACTGATGGCGCACAAGTTGAAATATAAATTTATTTGCATATTACTTAATTTAAAACTCCAAAAAAATGAACCTGACATCTGTAAGCTTGTATCATTACGAAAATATTTCGTAGTTTCCAATAATACGGTCCATTTTTAGGATTTTTTCAAAGATTTTTAAACGCGAACTCGCGTTTCACAACATCTCGTAAGACTTAGATATCATATTTTTCAAGAAAATTAATATTATATCGGCACCTGGTTTGCTCAAAATATTTTAATATTCAGGCGGATCCTGCTGCTGACTGAAGAGATAAGTACTTTTAGGTTGAAGATGAGAAAGTAATCAATATTTAATTGTCGCTTACTACGAGCCGTTTGATTTGCAATAGTAGCATTTGTCAATATTGCAATTATTTTTAAATTGCATTTGTGACGAACTTATTATTGTGAAATCAGCTTATGTAGGCCCGTATTAGAACACTGTTAAGCCCTCGTAATCATAAGTCTAACTTTATAATAAAAGAAGTAAGTATGTTATGAGTATGACATACCTTCTTAGATCTTAGAATTCTTACAATTGACGCAAATATTTTACATTATCCTGTTAATTAGAAGGATATAAACTCAGTATCAAAATAGGTCTAGTAAAACCATACTTTCAAACATTTGAGGTAAATCAATAGGTAAACATGATCTTATCCACATTACTTATACCTAGTTGAAATTGTAAAAAGGTAATATTTTTTGTTGTCCTTTGCCTACGGTAATGAAACGATAGATAATAGTATATAGCGCAAGTTAAAATTAGGGATGAATACCTAATCTAATTTGTAATTGGGCGCCCTTCCACTCTTTGTTTATATACGTAGGTACTAGGTACTTGGGTAGATACCGTTTAATTTTTCGTAAGTACCGAAAATTTAGTGTAAGGGCGCGCAAGTTTTATTAACCCGTAGATGATCTAAAGGTGTACCCTGTCGAATAGTTTTTCAACTTATTAATTGATCACAAATAAGCTTTGAGTTAATTAGTTTTATTGACCAATGTAAGTTAGTAATAAATTGTACCGTTTGTGTCGTCGGTAAAGAATGTTATAGTCATACATTATTATACTACCTACCTATAAGTAAGTAAGTACCTCTTTTAACACAACATGTAAATATATTATTATTCATATATTAATTATGAGTTTCTTTTATATCAAACCCCTTATAGATTAGACGCAGATATAATTAATAAACTTTTCGGGATGCTCTCGCAAGTCGTTGGGCATTTTGCGTAAATAAGTATCCTTTCAAATATCTTTGATCAGTTAGTGGACCTACATAGGTATGGTGGCTGCGTTGTTAACGTTTTCTAATTTTTAACCCTCGACGCAAAAACGACGGGGTGTTATAAGTTTGATGTGTCTGTGTGTGTGTCTGAGGCATCGTAGCTCCTGAACGGATGAACCGATTTTGACTATGTCTTGTTTTGTTTGAAAGGTGAATTAGTCGGGAGTGTTCTTAGATACGTTTCATCAAAATCGGTTCAGCCGTTTGAAGATTATCAGTTCTTTTCTGTTTGATGCAGGGATTTGAGCAGCTTTCACGGGTCTGGTCAAGTCGAAATTTGGTATTCTATTACTTCAATGATATTAGACGAACAAAGTAACCTTGAACTGATGCTGGAGCAACACCAGGATTTTCCAGGATACCCAAGTTACTCACCAACAAACAGCAGAAGCATCGTGTTTGGACTCATTGAAAAGGTCTCAATGAATAGGTTATGGATAAATGGTGATCAGGACGAGGAATGAGGATAAATTAGTAACAAACTTCACTGTGGGAAACATACGCCACGATGCGCAGATTTAAGCGAGACATTAAGTTTCAAAAGCAGGAAATAAAAGTTAAATTAAAAAAATTAAAAACCCCCGACTCAAAAAAAAACTCTAAAATGTAAAAAAAAAAATAGGCATTGTCAAGTCGGGGGACGGTCAATGAAAACGCCAAACAGAGGTGGCCTAGCATTTTCATTAGCCGTCCCCCAACTTGACAATGCCTTGATCAAAATATTACCTACAACTTACAAGGCCAATAAATATTATTTTGTTTACTTTTTAGAGTTTTTTTTTTTTACCAAAGCCACAACACACGCTGTTCGGTGGTCCTAAAATAAAACCGAGTAAACGCCAGCCGCGGTGCGTGTTAGTACACCGTTTAGCGTTTTCAGCTATTTCCAAATCGCCTGCGTTTATATGCAATGCGTACTAAGTCTTTAAATAGGTATATATAGGTGGGAGTGTTATGAAGATTCGAATGACGTTATTGCGCCGCACGCTATTTCGAAAAACTTTACGAGTGGTACGCCAGTTCGAAAAGACATTGAGTTGAACACCGCTATATCGAATGACGTTGTCGCGAACACGCTGATTCGAAAAACTGTTTGAATGGTACGCTAGTACGAAAGTCTTGGTATCGAAATCCACTTTTGCAAATAGCATATTCCAATCTGAATTTGTCTGAGGATCGAACTTGCGACCCAGTGATTACCAAGAACGACCTACGCTACAATGATAAAAGGGACACTGAGCTAGTTGTCTACTAAGTATAAATGAATAATATTAGTATTTATTATAATTTAGCTATGTATTCCTAGTCTTGCTTCCCGTTTTGATAAGCTAGCTAATTTGATTAGCTCAGTGTCAGTTTTATCATCGTAGCGTAGGTAGTTCTTGGTAATCACTGGGTCGCGAGTTCGATCCCCAGGCAAATTCAGATTGGATTATGCTATTTGCAAAAGTGGATTTCGAAACCAAGACTTTCCGACCGCGACTCCACGTTATATACTGTAGGTATTCCTATGGTTTTCTCAGATCCTACATAATATTATAAATGTAAAAGTTTGGTTTTTTCGATGTTTGGATGTTTGTTACTCAATCACCCAAAAACGGCTGAACGGATTTGAATGAAATATGACACACAGATAATATATAAGTAACCTGATTTAACACATAGAATACTTTTTATTCCAGAAGTACGTTCCTATGGGATAATTTTTGGCCTCCACGTGGGCGAAGCTGCTGGCAAAAGCTAGTAACTTTATATTTTCTTCTAGTTAGCTTTATATTTCGTGAGCACGCATGAACATAGACAGTAAAAATGAAACAAAGACTTGTGGCGGACATCTACATGGCCCCCACATACGAAACTTCAAATCAACAAATGTGGAAAACACAAAAAGTAAAGTGGCGCCATCTACAATGCCATATGCGAACTACTCAAGACTTGAAGTCACACCGCAACTACATCAACTAGGCGTCCTCACCTTCCGCCTGACACAGGTCCTCACCGGACATGGCTGTTTCGGGAGGTTCCTGTTTCGGATAGGGCGGGAGGAAACGCCCGGGTGTTTCCATTGCGAAGATCGCCCAGAGGACACGGTGGAGCATACGGTGGAGGTCTGCCCGGCTTGGGCGGAGCACCGCCGTGTCCTCGTGGAGGTGATCGGCGGAGGCAATCTCTCGCGTCCGACCCTGGTCCAGGCCATGGTACGGAGCGAGAGGGCATGGCTGGCAGTCGCCTCCTTCAGCGAAGCAGTTATGCTCGCAAAGAGGGAGGCGGCGCACGTGAGGGAGATGCAGTACATGCGCCCTCACAGCCGTGGCCTTCGCAGGAGACGCCCTGGGCGTCGGGAATCCCAGGCTGATTCCCGGCCACCGTAGGCACGGGCTTGCGGACGGCGAGTAATGGGTAGCTCGCTGTCCGGTAAGGACCAAGCCCGGGTCGACGGCGCGTTGTGTTCCACGCGCGCCTCAAAGAGATGTCAGCAGCAACAGATGGGGCCCGCAAGGGCCGATGCCTGCCAGGGGTGCGGGTTGTTCGAAAGAGATACCGCCGCCCCTGGCACACAGGCAAGTGAGGGAACACGGGTGGGTTTTAGTCAGTAAAAGTCTGACACGCCCTCCCGCTCCACCCAGAGCGGGAGAAGTTATTTGATGATTTCCCAACCAAAAAAAAAAAAAATAACTACATCAACTACATCGCGCAAGCAGAGTTTATCGCGCGATCTACATATTTACAACATCCCGACCTCAATCGTCGGCCAGTTGCCCACCAGACACAACACCCGTCTGTTCGGAGGATCCTCCCTTTCAATAAAGTATGAGTGAACTTTATCACCCTATTCCTCATACCTCTATACTGGTGACCCCGGGAAAGAACGTCAACGCAGCCTTCGTGCAACAACCTCAGCGGGACGTCATACTATCATCACTTCCCCGAGCTTTCGAGCAGCGAGTCAAACAGCCAGCCAGCACCCACGGCTTCATCGGTTATCCTGACCACCTGCATGCAGCGCACCGCATACCTGGTCATCACCCACAGCCTCATCAGCCTCAACAAGCGACCACGGCACTACTGCTCTTCGGCCGGTCGAGAGCTCGATCTCCCGGTCGACAACAGCAACCACCCACATCGCGGCGCTATTCCACTACGCACCGGAGCAGCGCCGGCCTCGACTCACTGGGGTTCGCAACACCGCAGACAATTCCGACCCACCGCGAACTATGCGCTACCAGTTCCGACGCACTGGAACCACCACTGGCACTGGCAAGCATTGCAATATGCACCGACTTCGCCCACTATCGACCTCCGGTCTCCGGAGGGGAGTGATGTGGCGGACATCTACAATGCCCCACATACGAAACTTCAAATCAACAAATGTGGAAAACACAAAAGTAGAGTGGCGCCATCTACAATGCCATAAGCGATCTACTCAAGACTTGACGTCACACTGCAAATACATCAGCTACATCGCGCAAGCAGAGTTTACTGCGCGATCTACACATATCCAACATCCCAACATCAAACCATCGGGCAGTGCCAGTGGCGGTACCTTCGTAGAAGCCAAAAAGCCCAGCTTGCCCTAATAAAATTGTAGCACATAACAATAAAAGTAGCCCAGCAACAAGAAAATACAACAACACATCAGTCAATGACCTCGAACTCAAACATTCATGTCATAGGTGTAATAGGAATTCGAAATCCGTGCTTTTCCCGCGTTGTCAGATATACGCACTCATTGAACTCAATCATTCATAAGTGTAATCTTAAGAATAAATTTAAAAAAAATATTCCACGCTGTTGCCAAACCTAGGCGCTTTAGCGCCATTCAATGCGTTGAAATGCGCCGTCTCGCTCACTCACGTCGGCTGTTATGTGGCTTGCCTATACCTTTCTTTGTCTCGGAGTTTTTCCTACAATATACAAATGTTTACATTTGTTGATATATTGGTAAGTACCTATAGGCAGATTGGTATGAAATGAAATGCCCTGCTATTGAGAGGCATAAGTCGAAGTTCGCGCAAATGTGTCTCCGCGTTATAACTCGCATGAAGTGGGTTGCGAAAGCGATGGGCACGCGAATTCACGCGATTCAGTTTGTTAGTGTTATAAAATTATCAATATTTCGAGAACAGTATTTTCCAGGTGTTGAGGTTTTAGGAATTAGTTTTATTATAAAAATGATGTGATGAAGTGATAGTTATTGCGGCGACATCTTTAGCTATGATTTTGTAAGTGATTATAGTGTTTTTAATTATCATGATATGGTTTCGGAAACTGTCATTGAAAAGGTATGTGAACACTTTGAGTTAGATATGGCGTTAAAAAAGAATAACACTGCTAAATGCTAAAGCTAACAATAATTAACACTTCAAATTAGCAGTTATTTTTAGCAACTGTTAAATTAAATCATAGACAGATTGTTAACATAATTAATTCTCCTTTCCTTCATAGGTACTTTTCACAGGCTTAGCACTGTCAACTTTTTCTGTTGGCGTATTTACAATGAGAATCAATTTATTTACAACGATTTCTCTTTTTGTAGCATATTTTTTTAGTATCAATAGTTTTAATCATCGTTTTTTTATGTATTTTTTTTTTATAACTACTTAGGTACAAAATTACAAACTATGCTCTTTAAAAAACATAAATGCCCAGTAACGGCCATGACAGCATCATTTCTCGCCGAGGTCCAATTGTCAGTCGTAATGCAGATTGTTTCAAGTTCTTTAATTATGACTTCTTGCACCTCTGTTCTACACTGTTCGTACATTGTTGGTAAAAGTGTATTTGAAAGATATTTTCTTTATCTTGATTGCCTCTCAACCTAATACGAATACTAGACTCGAGTAAGTTGGACTCGCATAATAGAATCGAGCCAGCGAGTACAAGATCGATTCTTCCTGACTCGAGTACCGGAATCGAGTCCGTAGTACTCGAATCAAAATAAATTGGTATTAAAGTAGGCGAGTCCAAAACAGGAATCGAGTCTGACTCGAGTCAAGCCGTACTCGGCACATCGCTACCTATTACCTAGATAACAAACACGTAAATATTGTACTTCGTAACGAAGATCAGTCTTTGTTTAATACTAGTTAAATATAACATTTCCGAATTCAGCAGTTAGCAGTTAATTAAATCAACTCGACTAAATAACAATCTGTCTGACTGAACACTGAACTGAGTTGCTAGATTGAAAACAATTCAGTAGAGACGGAACATCATTGTGTCCTTTCCTTTCCTTTGTTTTGTTTATAGCCATCTGCCTGCGGCCAAAGAGGGACAAATATATCCGTGTGTGGTGCGACTGCGGGGTAGCACCGCGCAGAGTACCTGATGCCGCTGTGTTCTGTGATTGTTCATTGTTATCTGTCCCACATTTGTGTTCATTAGTGTTTGTGGGTTGACTGCTATATTTAACCACTATCTCAGAATTTATTTAACAGGTGTTGACACTAAAAAAATATAGCACTTTTAATTTAGCAGCTTATTAATTTTAGACCCATCTATATTTTGAGTTATGTATTCCTCTCGGAAGCAAAGTTTTTGTCACTAGCTAGTGTGTTTGTGAACAGATTAAATACCTAGGTACCTACTCATTCGATTGTTTTTACCTCGCTGATGCCATGAAACGATAAAATTTGTTTACGCTCATCATAAATACTTTGCATGGCATTTTTAGTTTTGGTAAAAAAAAACTGAAAAACAAACCAACATAGTACAAAACAATAATGTTCGTATCGAATACGTTCTTCATAGGTGTTTTGAAATGTAGATTTAAAGTTTGCTATTATCATTATGAATTTTTTTTGGGTGGGAAATCATCAAATAACTTCTCCCGCTCTGGGTGGAGCGGAAGGGCGTGTCAGACTTTTACTGACTAAAACCCACCCGTGTTCCCTCGGTTGCCTGTGTGCCAGGCGCCGCGGTATTTTATTTTATTTATTTGGGAAAACAAACAATTACACATTAAGAATTACAAAAAGATAGGATAGCATACAGAAATGATACAAATGTGAAATCAACCACGTTTTCCACAGATACACAACGAGACAATTTGGTAAATTTTAAGACTAGCGTTGTTACCAATAAAAAGAGGAATATCAATAGTAAATTAACTATCAACAAAATTTGAAGCTGGTATCTCTTTCGAACAACCCGCACCCCTGGCAGGCATCGGCCCTTGCGGGCCCCATCAGTTGGTGCTGACATCTCTTTGAGACGCGCGTGGAACACAACGCGCCGTCGACCCGGGCTTGGTCCTTACCGGACAGCGAGCTACCCATTACTCGCCGTCCGCAAGCCCTTGCCTACGGTGGCTGGGAATCAGCCTGGGATTCCCGACGCCCAGGGCGTCTCCTGCGAAGGCCACGGCTGTGAGGGCGCATGTACTGCATCTCCCTCACGTGCGCCGCCTCCCTCTGCATTATCATTATGATTAAGTATAAATAATGTGAGGTAATATCTTAAGTTCACATTTTAAATCGACACTAAAATAAAATGCATACGGCAATAGAACAACAAATCGATCATTTGGAAGCCATCTAGTGGATTTTAATTGAAAAAATTTGCATGTTGTAAGGGAATCTAATGGTGAAATGGTCTGGTTGTGAGGCGCATTCATTAATATACCGTATGATTTTTTTTACCGTCTGGAAAAAAATAGGGCATAATAGGTGAACGGAGTAGAAGCCTATGGCATAGAAATTTCACTTCTTTTTTTTTTAAATCCTAACATGAAATGAACCTATCAATAAATACTATTACTTATTTGTAGTAAACTTTTCATACTAAAATTTAAAAAATAATAAAAATAGAAAAGAGTAAAAATATCGGCAAATAATATCAAAACCCAACTTATAGGCACCCTACTCTACGCGCAGAAATTATCAATGAATTCGTAGCGACATTCAATCCTTTGATTGAAGCCGGCCGGGGATAGGTAACTACTATCGCAAAATATCTTTCCTTAGGCGTACCGCTCACGTGTCACCGCATGCGCATCCCCTCCCGCCCGCGCGCCCTTCAAACCGAGTACCGCGTCTCGTGCTCTCTCTCTCTAGTCACCTGCGATTAGCCATAGCGTAACGTCGATCGCTGTTTTTTTACTTTTGAACCGTGTGTGCTTCGACCGGCCAGTGATTGTTTTCATAATGACGTACGCATACTCCAACTCCACCCGCAGGCGAACATTCTATGGAGCGACGAGTCCATATTTACCCGCACTGGTATCTACAACGTACCTACACAACGAGCAATGGTGGAGTTTCAAAACTCACTTAAAATAAACGAACACGCTCATCAAGTTCTATTCAGTGTCAATGTTTGGGCCGGGATAATACACGTTGGCATAATGGGTCCAGTTTGTATCGAAGGTCGATTGACAAGGATAATGTATCGTGAAATTATACAGTCCGTTATCGACACAATGTTGGAAGACGTTCCTCTGGACTATCTGCCGGACATGTACTTTCAGCACGACGGGTGTCCAGCTCACTACGAGCGATCTGTGCTCGCGTATTTAGATAGTGAATTCCGTGATAAGTGGATAGGTCCCGGTGGACCTGTGAACTGGCCGGCGAGATCACCAGACCTAACGCCATTAGACTTTTATTTGTGGGTTGAACTAAAACGCTTAGTGTACACCGAAGAAGCTCGTAGTGTAAATGAGTTAAAACAGCGAATAATAGACGTTTTTAATATTCTGAAAAGTGACAGAGACACGCTTAGGTGTCTAACAACCAATTTGCAAAAACGTGGGAGTTTGTGTTTAGAAAGAAACGGTGGACATTTAGAACAAATATTGCAATATCGTTGAAAAGGTACTTTTTCTTGTAAATAATAACTCATTTTCTGTAATTTTGAAAAAATTAATCAGTATTATTATTTGTAAATAAGTTGATTACGATCTTTAAATACGCCTAGTAAGTTATAGTATCCGATTTGGATTAAACAACCTTGTTGGAATCCTTTTTTATTACACATCACGTTAAAACCTTCGAAATACATATGAATGTGAGTGATTGTTATAAGTATTTAACATCAGCGGTTTGTTTACATTTCTATCAAAGCTTTACCGATCTTACGAGACGTAATTTATTTGGTTTACGGTTTCAAGACACGCGTCACTCAGTGTATCAAATTATAAGCCTACTACAACTACATACAGCACGGTGACGTATGTAGGTACACGCGCAAATGTGTGCGTGAGTGTGTAGGGATCAGGCGGTATCGTCCTGTGCGCAGGAGAGCGAAGTTAATGCTAGCGTCTCGCTCACACTTCCATCATGCTTCATTCATGTGCAATCGCAGCTGACGCCGTTTACTATTACCTATTTTGGATAATATTAGTTTTACGCGAGTGCCGTAGGATGTATTCTTTTTCATGTATTTTAAGGATATTCGGAACTTTTATTAAATAAATGGTACCAGGTAAATATTAGGGTATATGAGTTCTATTCTACTTACACAAAACGTCATATTGTTGTCCAGACGCTAAAAAATGTCAGCCGGTATGTAGATGGCGCTTATCATAATTACATACTGATGTAATTACGATAAGCGCCATCTACATATATTAATGAATGCGCCGCACAATCAAACCAACACCAAAACTTTTAAGCATCAGTACGTAATTATTAATTATATTTGGTGATCTTCGTATTTAAAGGTTTTCTAATCAAAATTATGATAATGGTGTTAGTAATACTAACAAACATGAGAAAATCAGCCAATCCCTCAGTTGGCTGTTTTTTAATAGTAAAAAATCTGTCGGCTTGCCTTGATTTTTGACCCCTAGGCACGCCACTGCAGTTGCCCACCAGACACAACACCCGTCTGGTCGGAGGATCCTCTTTTACCAATAGACTATGAGTTAACTTTACACCCTGTTCCTCATACCTCTATATTTGTGATCTGTGATACACTCCAAGGTCGTGTGTAAAGTTCGGCGGTTTGTGCTGCTAGCGCTATTAGTGGTGAAACTTGGCATATTCTCCTCCTTTTACTTAGTAGAGGTGGTCAAGTGTATCATTTTTGCGATTGGAACATTTGCATCTCGATCACTGAAATGATCCGCAACACAGATATGTTTCATTTGGCTCATTTGGATCATCGGCTCAAAGAATATAATTTAAAATTATATGCAAAAAACGACCGTATAGTATTTGATACGTAAGCGCCTTAGTGGTCGTTTTTACGTGCATGGATAACGACAGTGAAAATCTGTGAGAGAGTATGAGTGATATACATCTCATTTGGTATATCTTTCTAAATTGTATAGTTTGTGATTCGCCCGCTCACTCGCGACTCGCGAGTCAGTAGTTATGTAACTCAGTGTGTCTCAGTCTCCCTCTCTCGTTCGCTCACTGCTCCGTCGCCTCACGAGCGACGCGTCGCGCGGACGGAATGAGCACAGAGCAAAGTAATGTTTTAGATCCAAATGAGAGTTTGAAACATTTTTACTGAACCAATCTTTTGAATCACTTCAGTGATCCGGATCAGTGAGTCGTTTCCGTAAAGACTTTCAGTGTCGTTTGTTATCAATGTTTGATGAATGTTTTAGGTTAAAAACCACCAAAAAAAATTCGTGATTTTTTTTGTACGATAATTTTGCCTACAATACGATAATTCCTACGCCAGTGCGTTCTGACGCCAGTGCTGCCGTCAGAGTTGAAAAAACTGTGAAAAAACTGTAGGTACTATAACCCTCATTCACGCAAACAAAATAAGGTACCTACGTATATCTACATTAATAGGTACTAAAATAAAATGGTAGGAATAGGAAGTAATCATTTGATGGTGGTCCGTTCATAAATTGCGGGCCGGTCAGACAGTCGGTAAAGTGACGTTCATGCTGCATTACATAGAACTACAAATTATCGACAGAACACTAATAAACAAACGTGCGTTCTTACCTCCGTTGCAAGAATAAAAGATTGGCTAATGGCTTGTTTTACGTCTTCTCCTCATACCAGTCACCACGAACGAATGTTTTGCTCGAGTCCAGCATGACTCTTTTTTACCACTTTGAAACAGTTATCATCAGTATTTTGTTTATCAACAGTAGTGCAAGTGTATTTTAGCAAGTTTATACACCTATAAATTATTAATACGAGCTAGAAACAAAAGAATAGAATTCACAATTTGTGATTGCCGCCAAAACGTATGAACACTATGAACGAACTGTCAAGTGTCAGCATATTCTAAAATGTCTATGGTCCATAGCTTTTGTTTACAAAGCCAACACACACAGAACACATGAATTACCGTCTTTAAATTGTGAAAGTGATAATGATGGTGAAATCTGAACCCTTGCGCTGGTATGCTACGAACCAAACAATCTGTAACTTTTGGTGGGCTACCAGGGGCACGAGCTCGACAATGCTGCCAACTTACCAAATTGCTAAACAAAACCGATAATGCTAAGGTAGCCCGCGAAATTCAAATTGAAATATGATTCGCGGCAATAACAGGTACCTATTTACGGAATTCATGTCTGATGCCCATGCCATACCTACCCTCATGAAGATTAGATGCTCAACACTCGAAGTAAACGACAAATATATTTACAGAAAGAGTTCAATCCGAATCCGTTGAATCCGATTCAGCTAGGCAGCAGCGGCGCTCGGAAAGCTACACAATATCTTCTTGTCCCACATAGAGCAATGTCATAAGATGAAAGTCTTTGACCAGTGTGTGTTGCCAGTGGCGACTTTTGGTACTGAAACGTCATCGCTCACAATGGACCATAACTGATGGCTGAAAGTCACCCAAAGGGCGATGAGAGGGCTATGCTTGGACTTTCTTTATGCGATCGAATTAGAATTGAAGATATCCGTAGGAGTACCAAGGTAACTGATATTGCCCGAAAGAATGCCAAACTTAAGTGGCAGTGGGCAGGGCAGATTGCTTGCAGAACAAATGGCCGATGGGGCCGAAAGGTTCTGGGTTCCGCCTACTGGAAGACATAGCGATAGAAGGCCTCCTACAAGGTGGACCGATGACCTGGTGAAGGCTGCAGGAATCCGCTGGATGCAAGAAGCACAGAAAAAGTCGAAGTGGCGGTGCTTTAGGGAGGCCTATGTCCAACAGTACACGTATTTCGGCTGAAATGATGCCTTACAGAATTATGATAATTAAAATCATCAATTCGACTCTCTAATTTCATGTAATCCCATTTTTATATATTTTATGAAAAAGTCATTCAATGGGATTTTATGGGCCATCTAAAGGTTTGTTCTAGTATTTGACGTGTGTTTGACATATAGTACTGTATAATACATAATAAATGGGTTGACGGAGTTTTTGGCGGGATCGCGTTGGAACATGTCGCACGAATTTTCATTTTCATGGAATTTAGTGAAATAGCGAATTAAATTGTATAATTTTGATAGTGAATTATTCAATTTAGTTACGTGTGAGTGCACAAGTGTAGTGAAGGTGAAAATAAGTGACTAACGTGGACTTTTCGTGTTCCCCCCAAAAACTCCTATTAGGTTGTTGTAAAGTTACTACCGCTTTACAATAACTCTGACTTGACTGACTAAAGACGACTATGACTGTTTTGTAACTTCGTGCCCGATATCGGGCCATTTACTTGATCTAAAAGAAAAATTACTTGACACTGGCTAAATGCACAAACCGTGTGAAGCCAAAATCAAAACAAAAAAAAAAAAAAAAAATGGGTTGACGTGGAAAAGCATGGCAGTCGAGAATTTTTTGTCTCCTCACGCAAATGTCTTGGTTAGTAACTGTGACTGTGAGTAATAGGAGACATTGTTTTTTTTTTTTTTTTTTGATAAGGGCATCTCGTAGTTGACCTTGAGAGGCCGTAACTACTTAACCGGGCTTTCCTGCGGTGACTTTTAGTTTTTAGGCTAAGAGCCTCCAGCCAGGGCTTACAAACTAAAATTAAAACCTACAGCAACTGCGCACTGAGGGCACCCCCTGCGGGGTACGAGCCTCGGCTCAGGGAGTCACTTTTAGGGAGGGCAGCAAGTGGGGGCAGGCTGGATCAATAATTTCTTTATTATTAATCATGGGGATTTTAACTCTACTTGCTCAGCTTTGGCGCGGGCTGGCACTTCTGCGGGCAAGGGACGGTTGGGGGAGGATTCGTTTACTCGGGGTCTTCGCGAGGCGCGAGGACCTCGGCGGCGAGGTCGGAAACACGGTCTGTTTTTGTGTGCTGTGCTGGTGGCCCTACTGCTTTCTTGAAGAAGAGTGATGGGGTCATCAGGGTCGGAGAGGACATGTCGCGGCCGGCGAATACGACTGATTTTACTGGGGACATAACTAGCGGCCTTCGCAATCAATGGATTGCGGTGTTGCGCGGCGGATTCAAAGAAACGCTTTGAATTTCGTTTTAAGAATTGGGCTACAGTGGGGATTTTAAGGTCGAGATGGAGGATCTCGTTCCTAACATACCAGGGCGAGCCTGTGGCTTGACGGAGGAAACGGTTTTGTAGTGTCTGCATCCTATGGATGTATCGGGGCTTCGTGTGTGCAAAGACTGCACTAGCGTAAGTCATGATTGGCCTTATGCACGTCGTGTATATTCGCAACTTGCACTTGAGTGACAACTTGCTACGTGCGTTCAGAACAGAATGCAGCCTTCCAAGAGCGAAGGCGGCGCGTGAGCGCGCCTTCATAATGTGCTTATAGAAGGAGAGGTGCTGATCCATGATCACTCCTAGATATTTGGCTTGCTTCTCCCAAGGGATAGGCTTGCCAAACATGGAGATGGGCCGGGGGGGGTCGGGTCTGTGTCGCGGTTTCGAGAAGAGAACCGCTTGACTTTTGTCTGGGTTTACTTCAATCCTCCATTTTCTAAACCACGCGCCAAGAACATTGACTGCGGTCTGGAGTCTGGTGGATATCGCATCCTGACTGACCCCAGCGTAGTAAATGGCTGTGTCGTCTGCGAACAGTGCCAACTTTGCCAGTCTACGCTTGGGGATATCGCTAGTAAATAGCGTGAAAATGAGAGGGGAAAGCACGGCGCCTTGAGGGACGCCGGCGCGTATGGGGTGGGGGGAGGAAATCGCTCCCTCTATGCGATAGCGAAAGGTGCGGTTCGACAAAAAGTCTCGAAGGATGAGTACGAGACGGTCAGGCACGCCGAGTTTGTACAGCTTATATAATAAGCCGTTGTGCCAGACTTTGTCGAAAGCTTTCGCTATATCGAAGAATACTGCACCGGTCATAGAGCCGCGCTGGAAACCAGCGCTTATGTCTTCTACGATGCGGTGGACCTGTTGCACGCACGAGTGTTGGGTTCTAAAACCAAACTGCTCGTCGGGAATGAGGCCTTTCGTCTCGGCAAAATTTCTGAGTCGCTTATAAATAAGTCTCTCGTAGATTTTACCGAGCGAATTCAGTAAACTGATGGGGCGGTAGCTCGTGGGCTCGGACTTGGGCTTGCCAAGTTTTGGAATGCCGATGACCGTGGCTTGCTTCCACGCCTGCGGGAAGATGTTGTTGCTCAGGGCACCATTGAAGATGGTGGTCAAGAGCATGATCATGTGGGCGGGCAGCATCTGGAGCACCCTATTGGTGATTCCGTCAGCGCCAGGGGCCTTGCGGGGTTTCAGACCTTTGATGATCTCGTGAACTTCGTCCGGGGTGACGAGAGGTATTGGATCATCAGGGTCTTCGACGGGCGGGAGGGAGGCTCTGCGTTCAACTTCGGCGTCCACCTCATCGAGGTGTGCCTGGTCTACTGGCAGAGAACTGGGCGTGCACTGGGCTTCGAGGCTCTCGGCAAGGCATTCCGCCTTGTCGATGTCGTCGAATGCGACTGTGCCGTCGGGCCTGGTCAGGGGGGGCATGGAGGAGACTTCTCGGGATTTGAGATTCCTCTGAAGTTGCCAGAAGGCTAGATGAGTCGGCTCTAACTCGCTCAGCATCTTGTCCCAGCCAGCGTCACGAAGCTCTTTCATGCGCGTCTTCACAGGCCTCTGCAAATAGCGCATGTGAGCCTTGTTCGCATCGCAAGGAAAGTTGCTGTAGGCACGAACAGCTGCGTTCTTCTCATTTAGCAGTTCGCGTACATCGTCCGGCAACTTCCATCGGTGGTCTTCCACCTCAGGAATTTCCCTTGAACACTCGTTCAGGACAGATTGTACGTGACCCGTGAATGAGTCGATCGCAGCCGTTGTGTCGGCGACAGAGTCGAAATGGTCGGGTATGGAATTCAAGTGGGGGGATGTGTTGGTTTTCAGCGAATCGCTTACTCGCCTCCAGTCCGTTACCACTTTGGTGCGGGGGGGTTGGTCTGTATCTGGGAGACCCGTTCGCGGGGCCAGATGCAAGACAACCGGACGATGGTCAGAGGTGAGCTCGTTTATTGCTTCTATGGAATCCAACCTTAAGTTGATTCGCTTCAGAATGGCAATGTCGAGTACATCGGGCCTGTGATTTACATCGTGGGGAAAGTGAGTTGGAGTCATCGGGGCGACGACATCAAAGACTAAGGAGGAACAGAGGTCAAACAGGCGTTTTCCTCTAGTCGTTTGTCTGGAACTATTCCAAGCGGGGTGTTTTGCATTGAGATCGCCTGCTATGATAACAGAGTCACTCATGCCTAACAGGGCGGAAATGTCATCGGAGATTTGACTGAAATCTTCCGGTTGGGGAGTGGGAGGAAGGTAGGCTGAGACTATCGTGACGGGTTGATGACCCGTCAGGCCCAGTCGACAGACTGAAACTTCTAATCGGTTGAGGGTGGGGGGATCCATAGGGATGCAGTGTAATGACCTTTTATAGTAGATGAGTGTTCCACCCTTATGACAACGCGACCTGTCGTTGCGCACTATACGATAGTTTGCAATTTTCGGGTCGCGGTTGTAGGGTTTTAAGAATGACTCTTGTACTAATAATATGTCAATTTGATGGTCGCGGAGGAACTGGGCGATCTCATCACGTTGGGTTAGTAAACCGTTGGCATTAAAAGTTCCTAGCTTTAGGGATCGGGGTTTTAGTCTCGCGGGGGCCGTATTATTCATTTTGCGTTATTGAATTGGACGAGGGCTTGCGTAACATCGGGATACGCTTCGTAGATGAAAAAGACCTTCGCGATGTCTTTTTCGTTAACGGCTGCTTGTACCTCCTGTGCCATGCGGTGGGCACGGGGGGTACAGAAACGGAGAAAAATGCTGTTCAGTGTGTTGAACACTGAGGCGCCGTTTATGCTGGTCGCGGGGCCAGCGGTTTGCCCAGCTGCGGCTGCGGGGAGCGCGGCTGGGAGCGTCGCGGGGGTCGCGACGGCGGCGGGTACGGAAACGTGGGGGGGCGAGGTAGAGGGCGCGGGGGCGCCGGTACGCGGGTCCCTGAGCGGAGGGATAGGGGCGGGAGTGGGCCTAGCGGATGCCATCGCAGGGAATGCCTGCTGATGGTTAAGCTGGTTCCAGGGGCTCGGCCTCTGAGGGCTAAGCCTGTCCGGGAGTTTGGACGAAGGGGCTTCCCTCTGCTGGCGGGCGTCGGCACGCTTCGCCAGTTTGGGAGAAGAGGATTTGGGTGCTTTCGAGCACCCTCTGTAGTTCGCGGGGTGGCCGGATTCACCACAAAGAACGCACGCCGGAGGTTCCGTGCAGAGGGCACGGTCCTTTGGCCGGGCACAGTCGGCTGTGCCGTGATCCCCTAGGCACTTGACGCACCTGGGTTTCGCGTTACAGTGCGACTGTGCGTGACCGTACAACTGGCAACGGTGACATTGCCCGATTATACCGGATTTACGCGGTTTTTCAATTTTAAGTCCAGACAAGTGGCAAACCGTCTTGATCTGGAAGATCGGGTTGTGTCCCTCAGAAGGAGGGCACACTACGAGCACCATGTCGAAGGGCACTCCGCGACGGGCTCGGTGCATGCGGTGCACCTCTAATATAGGGACTCCTTGGAGCTCAAGGTCGGCCTTGATCTCCTCGGTCGCAATTTCGGTTGGAATGCGTTTAATGACAACCCGCAATTGCCTGTCCTCTGGTAATGCGTAGGTGTGAAAGGACACACCTCTATACCTGAGCATTTTTGTGAGGTCCCTGTAGTCGCGCGACGTAGGGACCGTCACTTTGATACCCTGAAGGGTCGATCGGGCGCTGGTGTAGGCTATGCGAGCCTCCGAACACCATTTGGACACATCGGTCCACTTCCCCTTGTCCTGGATGAACACCGGGGGCGGCGGGGGCACCTTTTTCCCCGCAGCGGTGCGGGGCGCGACGGTGGGTGCAGACGCGGGCGGGGATGCGATCGGGGTGGGGGCCGCGGCGGGGGTCGGCGACGGCGGGGTGGGGGGGCGCGAGAGAAGGGACGCCGAGACGTCCGTCAGCGCGATCTTCGCAGCTTGGGTATTTCCGCAAGTCTTCTTCTTGCGTTTCTTCCCCTTGCCCTCGACAGTGGTGAAGCCACTCTCTTCTGTGGACGAGGGGGAAGAAACGGAAGCAGAGACTGCTGCTTGGTCAGAATTTGAATCCGAATCACCGGTAAGGGTGTCGGTGTCAGAGGGCGCGTCTTCGGCGTCCATTTCTTCGGCAGGCTCTTCCGAGAAGGCCGGAGAGGGAGGGCAGGCCGGGGTGGCCGGAGAAGGAGACCTAGAATAGGTCACGGGCGCAAACGTGGGCGCGGTCGGGATAGCGGTCGCGAGAGTGATCGCGGGAGGATTCGCGGGCGAGTTCGCGGAGGTCGCGGGGATCGCGGAAGCGAGTAAAACGGGCGCGGGAGGCATAGCGCGGAATGCCTGGATTGTACGCTCTATATCATCCGGTAATTCGGGATGAGTGGAGAGGAGTAACCTCATTTCGGCCAAAAAGGCCGATTTTGAGGTTACCATGATCGCGGTGGGGAGCCTACTTTTTGCTCATAGGGAGCGGCCTATTTCCCTATAACTCCTATCAATCCTAACGTCTACTTCCCCGGGAGGATAGCCCGGGGATGTGTGGCCCTCCCTGCCGGGTGTAGGCAGGGGGGTGTGTACCTAATGGTGAGCCCTAAGCTTGTAAACCTGTTGCCAATCTTATTGTGCAACAGGGCCCTGACGTCCAATGCGAGGGGTGTAGACACACCCCAAAGACACTGGGTGAGTAGCTGGGGAGGCAAAACTGTCACCAGTACCGACTAGGAGATCCCCCAAGGCCGGTGGTCTGGGACCCGTCCGATTGATGCCTAGCCCTGAAGGGGTTCGGCGGGTGAGTCGGGTCAACACCCCCTCGGATTCGTTGACACCGTGAGGTTTCAACCGAGGACCACAAAAACAGTGGATTTTACCCGGAGAGGGCCAAGTGAATTTACACGAAGCTTTCTCCGACAAAGAAATAGTATGTCTTGAAAAAGACAGTTTTTGATTATATTAATCAGTGAAATAAATTTCACCAACTAATTAAATCGTCCGTAGCCGGGGCGGCTACAATGTTCGCAGCGGGGCGCAGCGAATCAGGAGAGCGGCAAGCACTAGTCACGCAGCAGGCAGGAGCACTTCACACACGTCCGTTCGGGGCGAGCGTCGCGCGCAGAGTGTGATGAGGAGACATTGATAAACAAGTTTATTTATATACATATTCTTTTTACATAGACAACCATCAAGTTTCTCATGCTGTAAATGCTGATTAGAGGTACCTGAGACGATCGATCCGGTGTTAGTTCAATCCGTGATATTAGTTTACATTTAAATACATTTTGATTTTACCTCAGTCAGATTGACCAGATTGAACAAAGTATTCCATTTCAGATAGTTATTATCATGGTCTTGAATGAGATATGAAAATATTGTAAATCAGCTTAAATCAGCCGTAACCTTAATATTTAAGTGTTGGCAGCGTCAATGAGCAAAACATTGTTCTGTGGAGTCCATAGACTACTATTTAAACTAGGATCCACAGACCAATAATTTGCTCGTGTGGAGCAAAACTTCAATGTCATTTTTTCTGTTTCTTGCTGTCATCATATATGCGTCAAACGTAAACATCTATGACGATTCACGGGACATCGTTATCGCGCTCACGCCAATTCGGAACGGGTGTGAGCACGCTCAAATCGATATTATCGTATCTCGGAACGTAGCCTTGAGAAGTTTTCGTAAACTTAGGCTACGTAGATGACGTCATGACATGCGCCATCTTGCGATAACGCCGACCATGCGTTATACTAATATCACCGTGAGCGCTGTCAAAAATGACACTTGTGCTGTTATGTTCTGATTCGTATCATAGTTTTAACTAACTTATAAATAGTGCTTCTGGCTAGAATCGCCACCTAATCAAATAAGAAGATGAAATGTGTGGTCTATAAAAGTTTTACATGGTATAAATAGGTTTTAACATTGAGTGAGCACTGTTAGCGCGTTCACGAGCGTTCCGTATTGATGACAAAAATGACAGTTCTTAGCTGTCATAATCGCGATATCTAACTCGGAACGCAAATTATTGATGTGAGCGCTCACAGCGCTATTTTTCCAATTCGGAAAGTGGCCTTAGTAATCACATCACCTGAGATTATTCTAACTTAATTAATTTAGGAAGGCAATGCTAGTTATTTTAATATTACCAGTCTTGCCTAATACATTTCAAAAATAAAGTCTCGGTAACGTTATGGTTATCATGGATACGGCGGAAGGTGTTGGCAGTTTAGAAGAACAAGCTCTCAAGAGGAAAGAAAGGCTTAAAAACCTTAAACGCAAAAATCCAACTAATGAAATTTCTTCGAATGATACGCCCAGTGAGTTTGTACCACTTCCGAAGTGAGTATCGTTCCAGTTGGGAAAATATTGAGGTTTTGTTTTGTTTGTGATAAACACAAACAAACAAGACTTTTTCGATTTGAGTCAGCCTTGTATCGTTAGGAGCAGTGGTAGCCCAGTGGTGACTGCTTCTAACTACTAAGTTGTAGGTCGTAGGTTCGAATCCTGACAGGCACTTTGTGTAACTTATTTCATTCTCTAAACAGTGAAGGAAAACATGTACTGGTATTTCCTAAAACCAAAAATTCGGGTCACTGGGTCGTCTTAGGGGTGGAGTTAAAATTCGAAGACATATGACTTCTACCATCCCGCACTGGGCCCTCATGCTGGATTATAGCCTACACCGTCTCACAAAGAGGCGCTTGTGTCTCAGCAGTGGAAATGTTACTATCGGCTGGTATTGTTAGAATATAAACATTCTCCAGCCTTAAAGTACAGTGGGGCCGAAATAATTAACTTTCCTAAAAACCTACAGTTTATACAACATTAAAACTATTATTTAAGTATGTACTTCTTGTTAGTATTTTACTTTTTCTAATTTGGCATATTTTTTAATTGCAGACCCAAATTCAGAAGTTATAAGCCACAAGATGAATCACTGCAAGAGGCCAAATTAGATGATGCAGAACCTGCTGCAGTAGAGGCTGAGGTTAAGGATCTACTGGAAGCAGGAAAAGAAAAGGTAAAACACAAAAGTTCTCAATCTTTAATACCATTTTTACCTTCAAGGTGAACTTTTATTTTTATTTAGTCTGAATAGGTGAAATAGTGAATAGATAGGCAAAAGTCTGACCATAGCTTGCCAATTTTTCTTTGTAAGTTGCCTTCACCAAAATGATTTTTTTAGTAATTTTTTTTATGGTACTGTTAAGCGAACAAGCCAAACCAAACTATTAAACCTATAACGACCTGGCAAACTAAATGTGTCAAAAATTCGGTCCATCCAAGAGTCACAGCTGAAATCTCTCATGTACCTTTACACTGTCACCCATATTCCTCAAACCAGAACATAAATAAATAACCAATACTGCTTGATGGCTGAAATTGGTATGGGGATAGTAGTTGCTCAGACCATGCTCTTCACCTCTGCTACCATTAGTTCATTTAAACCTTATTTATTTTTGCTGTCACTGAGACATGTTATGTCGAAATAATAATGAAATAATAAAAAACGTAAACATGAAAACGTGCCTCAGAAAGCATGTCCCGGCTGTCATTCTTAGATCTTTGACAGTCATTATGGGTCGTCAGAACCCCTAAAGTCTGACAACCAGTCTTATCATTGTTATGGTATTACCTAGTACCGGGTTGTGGAGTTCTAATAGTCAGACGCTCCATTTTAAATACTGGTATTCAGCTGCATCCTGTTTAACTGGTACCAATCCCAAGATAATTGGGAAAAGGTTGAAAGGCTAGGCAAATTGACCAAATTGCTTTCAACGGCATTCTTCTATTACCGTGTCCCCACAATCTTCATGAAAATACTTTAAGCCCAACTAATGGTAATAATTTCTCAATTACAGATAGTTCTGCAAGACCTGGACATTTCAAGTTTAGCACCACGAAAACCAGACTGGGATCTCAAAAGAGATGTAGCAAAGAAGTTAGAGAAACTAGAGAGAAGAACACAAAAGGCAATAGCAGAATTGATATGGGAGAGACTAAAACAAGGCAGTGAAGATAACTTGGGAGCCATGGTCACAATGACTGATAATAGAGCTACTGAAGAGGACTGAACTATTTTTCAATTCATTTGAAGTATGAATAATAATATGAATTGTAAGTTATGTTTAAGTACAACCAATAATAAATTCTACAAAATTTTCTGTGAAGTGGTTGAGTTCATGGATCAGCACCCAAATTGAAAAACACACTATCAATCAGAATCTGAATCATTTTGAAGAGTATTGCTAATACATAGTTTCTTAAGTTCGAAAAAATGGTCTGCGCAACAATGTTAAGAATGCAATGGATGTTCTTGACCTGTCAAAATGGAAGCCTTTCCTACTAATAGTGTGTACCCAATTACGCGCTGATTGAGACAACCATTACTGGTATAAAGAAAAACAGGTTGATGAATTTTATTAGTGAAATTTATTTGCACAGAACTTTAATTTCACACTAACAATTAGTTTAATATCACAGAATACAATAAATAGTGTACATTTGTATATTCCTTGTTAGAAACAAAATTAACTATCTCAGTCATCAAAATTTATATTAAAATTTCTCTAATGGTGTATTAGGCTTAAACTAGGAGTAAATAAGGTATGTCCTGTAGTCTGGTTGAATTAACTTGGCAGTCAACAGTTCAGATGTTGCACAATTTATGCACCCAATGTGGACTTGAAAGCATATTTAGTGTTAACAATGACTGGCCAATAAAATAATTCGCTTTATTTTCAATTCGCTCATAAACACAGGGTGCTCAAAAAGTTTAGACAAAAGAAAGCATAAAGATTTCAGCAAAGAGCAGCAACCCACTCATCTAATCATTACTGACTTCCAGTTCTAATAAGAAAATATGTAAGGATCTACTTACATTTCATATAAATTAAGCAGAGTACCTACATAGTTTATTAATAATAATAATTATAAATCTTTTTTTCTTACAGCACATTTCATCCTCCTACATCCGATACTTACACACAACAAATATTAAATTAGCGACATTGTTTAATAGTAACAAAATCCTACCACTCTTTAACATTTACAATGTCTAACAATAACAAAATTTAAACTGTATGTAGCTGAGTAAACAAGGGTATTTACAGATTATCACAAGCATCATCATTATCTGAACAACATCATTACAGTACAGCTGATTGTGTATAAAACTGTAGGAACTATACTATGAGCATTGTTGCGACCCTTTTTCCTCCGTGATGGTCTCAGAGTTGTGGTTTCTTCATGATCTTCAATCTCATTGTACACATAGTAGTTGTTGTCAATATTGTAGAACACTACTCGGTCACCGATTGGCTGTATTGGCCTGAAGTTGTGTGTGATCTTTCCATGTGAAGATCTTATCTCTCTGAATGCCTCTATCTGTGAACATAAAACGTTTGTAATTACCGTGTGTCACGTGACACCTGCACATCTGTGTATGTATGAACATAAAGTTATTTAACGGTAGATAATTTACGCCTTAGTATTCCCATACCCACTGAATTACTTATAAACAAAGTGTGCATTTGTAGAGAGTTATTATGTCCTTTCCAATGTAAATTACTTTGCAGTTTACTATTTGCGCCATACGAAAGCCCACGGGTGTAATATCTGCAATTGCATTAGCACTCTAAAGAAAATAATGGTTGTCATGTTGCACCTATTTACCAGAATAGTGGTGTGCTAATACAACATAAAAGACGGAAATTGTACTTATATACGTCTTTATCTGCAACACTGGTGGCAAACCATCGTCATAATGATCAAAGAATGTATTTAAAAATTTACATATTGCATGGTTATTATAACCAGACATAATTTTATGTCAACTAACTTAGCGAATCTGTAGGATATCCTTAGGATTATAAACTGCCATCTTCTAAAGATCATTCACCAATAAAATTCACTCCTTTCATACCTGTTCATGTGTTAGCCTGATCGGTTGCTCGAAGTCAAGCCAGATGACGACTTCGGAGCAAGGTGGCGTGGTCAACGACCCTTTGTACGTGAAGTATCTCTTGAGATCGTACGGCAAGATGTTGAGGAATGAGAAAGGGTGGCTCATGACTACGCTGGTGTGAGGTTCTGTGACGTTCACCAGCGCCGACGTTATGTCGTCATAAGCAGGATGCTGGTGACGATCCAACTGAAATGGTTTAATGTTAAATTAGCAAAATTCTTGAACGTTAGCTGATAAAAGACAAGCTGTCTTCGAGACATCCATCCTCATACAACCTTCCAATCGATTTCAACGCGTACCTATATGAATCCTCTTTAGGGGTAGGTTTTCCTTAAATTATTTTTTAGTGGATACCCAAATTGCCCGAACAGTCGGGCCTAAAGAGGAGGCACGCAGTGTTGCATGGGAGCTTTATAGGAGGACGTATGGTCGTGGGATCGGCTGCAGTTGGTGATGGGGCCTGTTGAGCATGGCCCCTCGAGGGCCCCAGACATGGTAGTAAAAGGAACAGTAGGGGTTTAGTAGGAAGGAGTCCGACATAGCCTTCCGGTATCCTATCCCCAAGGAATAAAAAGCCATGGTTCTTGAGATTTTCTGATTAATCATTGACTGAGTGGTATTTCGCGTAGGTAGTAGCTATTGAAAATAGATTTCAGAAGGATTTCTTAGTTAATCGTTTCGGTGAGACGAATTTTCAATTGTGATGCTTGGTGGCGGTTATCTGCGGTCCAAGGTTCGTATTGTCTCATCAAGTTGCCAGTAATGTTTGAAAAAAACTATGCTCGTACTTGTCCTAATCTCGAAGACAATACTATAATCCAGAAACTACTTGTGCCATTGTAAGTTAGCTACACCTCAGCGTAACTAAGGTACTCTACCTTAAAAACAGGCCTATCAAAAGCAGCAATTGTCAATATACAACAAAAAAATACTAACGATCCAAATCAGTAGGATTTAGGGCTCGAAATAAAACTACCGTACCGTAACTCTCATTCGCTTTCGAACATTTACCGTGACTTCGGATTCGGAAGTCACGGCTAGCGCTCGAAAGTGATTAGGTATGTTCTATTCTAAAACTACAGTTGAACGCACTGCAATCAAAAGTGGGTCTACAAAAAGTGCAAAAGAGAACTGGGTGCTATGTTTAGTACGTTCGTAATCAGCTGAAACAATGAATTTATGGTCGTAAGTTTCTTATTTTGATTTGCTATGCAGAATGCAATAGAGCTAACGGGCGGCAGATTGCCAAAGGTGATGAATTAGACATGAAATACATTATACTTATCTAGCCGTTATCATATCATCACATTTGGCAGCCAACGGACTACTATCGATCAATGCTAATAATTTGCACGTGCATGCTGCGATAAGTTGCTTCTATTAGTAAACTCACGGGAGCTAGATCGCAGAGGTATTGTTTTAAAGTGGCTTTAGCACCTACAATGCACAGTACCCAGATAGAGCTGAACAGTATTGATATTCTTGCAGATAGACTGCATATTGAGAACTCGAGATGTCGAGAGTATCCTTGAATTTGAAGATTTAGTACCTAGGTAGTAGTACTAGGGTACTAGGGTTTTCAGCTCGAGAGTCGGCACGGTAATGACGTAGGTAGCTTCACTGTAGCTTGTGTAAATTGTGATACGAACCTCATAGAAGAACGCGAGCACTGTTAAGCCGTCCGAATGTTTCACAGCTTCTGTTGCTGACTTGTACTCCTCCTTAAAGAACACCATGTGCAGTTCCATCGGGAAACTGGAAAGTAACGAGAACTAAAGTCAACAACACGACTAACACACACCATTTTACACCTTGAAGTTATCCCGAAAAAGGCAAGTCGTTAAAATTACAAAATCACGATGCATTAAATGACCACCTTTCGTCTGTTTGCAAGAGGTATTAAAATAATATTTTTTCTTCAATATTTATTACAAATTACAATCAATCCTTGTTTGTAAAGGACTGGTTTTTTTCTGAACAGTTCATTTGTAAATGTTATTCGTAAATTATGATCTCACCTTCTATGGTTAATCTTATCTTCAGAGCCGAAGGTGTCATTGTCTCCCCAGTGGAAGTGCATTTGGCTGAATATGTAGTCACCGTCGAGGGGACCTCCTCTCACTCGTGGATGGGGCTCGTTCTTAACCTCGATCAAGACTGGGAAAACAAAAATCTTTATGATTCGATAATCGCACACTTACAATACAGAGCAGAGTTATTTTCATCAAATCGCGTAGAGTAATCTCAACACCTCTCTCCCTTGAATTTCTTTAAAAGTAATTATATCTAATATAAATATATATTCTAGTAAATATGTATGCAACACACACACACATGTGTAATAAAAGTTAACCTATTCAGTAACTTATAGTAACCTGTTTTATTAACTTATCTTATATAAAACTAGCTTCTGCCCGTGACATCGTTCGCGTGGAAGTCGTAAGTCACCACAGTTTACCAACATGACAGCCACAATTTATAAAGCTTTCCTGTAGGTACCTATACTACGTTTGTAGTTTTGGTTACATTATAGGTGTCTGTGTGAGAGAAGCAGTGTGTCCTGAGGTTGAGACCCGCTCAATGGTCTCATGGCCAATTTGCTTATAGAATACTCTGGTTGTTTGCAGCAGCTTGATCATTTTTGTTCGTTAAATGCCCCGTTCACACACCCAAGAATTCTCTAGTTACGGTATTGGACTGATGTCCCCCCGTACACGAGATGAATCTGATCTTCTAAAGTGGGAACTGCTCTACCAACAGCCTCTGGTAGGTTCACCTATAACTGCTCTACTATGGTGCCAGGTGCTAGTGTCTTCACTAACTTTAAACCGATCTCACATATTGATGGTCAAGTAGTAGTCTTTAAACTCGCTATCATGTAGTAGACCTATTCAACGTAGCATTCACCTCGTCAGTTTTAGTTCCTTGCCTGACTACATGTGGTGTTTAGCCGGAAATCGCCACTAAACAGCACTGTGACACCACCCATCATGTCTTTGTTGCTGCGGAAGTCTTGTCCTGGTGTGCCCGTAGCGATTTCGAAAGACACGACCGTGATTGCAATTTTGCTCTGAACGTTTTTCGACTTTTTTCAAAATGTGTGTTAACTTTATACTTGTTAATATCAACATCAGCCTTTAATGGTTCCACTGCTAGGACATAGGTATCCTCTCTGTGAGAGAAAGTGGGCCGGGAACCATCTCGCGGGCCTAGTGCGGGATGGTAGAAGTCACGTCTTCGAAGTTTTGGTTCTAGAACATGCTGATTTCATCACGATGTTTTTCTTCATCGTATTTAGAGCAGTGGTGATGAAATAATGTATAGCACTACTCTCACTATTATGGACGTGCCATCCCTACTATCTGAGTCGAGTGAATCCAGTGGTGCCACGCGTCACCAAGCAGCCCTGAATGCAGTAATTGAATATAGTACCTGTGTTTGTAGTACAATACAATCCATATGGACCTTGGGGAGAGACGGGTAGCGATGAGGAGGCTACGTTGAAATAAAAGGTAGATTTTTGCTTCTTCTTAATTGTTGCCTCTTCGGGGGCTGTGTTGCGACTGACCAAGTGGCGTTTCTTTTTTTGATTCGTATTGCAGGTTAACCTAGGAGGTTGTCGGCTGCATAACCGAACTTGCCCGTGGCTGTCACCATATATTAAGGCCTCGAGCCAGGGCTTAAAAACTTAAAATAAAGCGACTGCAAGCTAAGGGCATACCCTGTATTGTACGGATCTTGGCTTATGCTTTGCTTGCCAGCAAGCGTTGGGCTAGTTCGGAATGATATAATTGATAATTAGGGACGAATTTAATGTTGAGCGGCGCGGTCTGGTTCGAGCAAGGGTCGGGGCTTGGGACTTCGCCGTGGGCCTTGACGGAGTGGATGGAAGGATGGCGTTTTGTGTTTATGTATTTTGAGCGTACTGGTGGACTTGCTACTCTCCTGGACAAGGCTTGTAGCGTCGTCGGGCATGGTTAGGGTATGCCATGATTCATGGCCAACGAATCCTACTAATGCGGGCTCTCCCGTATTAGTAGGATTCGCTGCCCGTGTGGCGGTCGGCTGCCGCAATCAGGGGATTGGGGTGCTTTATAGCAGAGCCTACCAAGTGCCGACAAATGGCACGCCCTTCATACGGTCCTACTTTACCTCACATACAATTTTTGGTAAATAATAACCTTCCTTAATCGTATAAAAAACTAACATTGAACATATCTACACGTAAAATAAAAAATCGTTGAAAATAAACTCCAAAAACATACATTTGTACATTTACCCTTAAACAAATCTTTTAATTTCTTCGAAACCAGTGCAGTGGTTCGATTTACATGATTCCGCCGTTTTCATGTAGCGACAACGCTAGAGTTACCTACCCTTATTGCCCATCTAACCTGTATTATGTTGTGATGTCTATCACTGCTGCTTAGGTGCGTGATGGTAATCATTCAAAAGGTAAAATCTGGAACTCTACAATTTTTTAACCTTTAGGCTCGTTTTTTTATAATTTCTGGTAAACTATACCAGAATACGAATAAATTGCAATACTGCTCATCCCCCATGGCAAATGCGTGATAATTTATACCCTACGGTCTGCGGAGATATAGGGAATATCTATGCAAAAGTTGAAAAAAATCTATTCAGTAGTTTTCGCGTGATGCTGGAACATACATTTAGACAAATGGACAAAAATAATAACAAATATATTTTCGGCATTATAGTAGTTCCCAGAGCCAGAAAAAAAAAACAATGTACAGTTTCGATTTTGCTACGATTTTATTATATGTAGGTATAGATTCATTATGATAGATTTTTAGTTTTTTTTATCATTAGTCCTCTCAACCAAATCACCTGCCATCTAATCTCTTCTCCACCCTTAGTGGACTGGTAGAGAATGCCCAAGGCATTACCTAAACCATAGTCCGCCTTTGTACAACTGCAACTGTTCAATTTGTAGTCGGTTTGATTCCCAGATCGGTAAATATGTTATTGGGTTTACCAATATATTTATCTGAGTCATGATTTGCCGTCTGTTGATGGTCTTGATGGCAATTAGGCTCACCCCCCTAATACCTACGTAGGCCGTGTGAAATTTGGGTGTGGGTACCTCTGCATGCCGACTCCTTCGGAGGATCCAGACATGATATTATTTGTCGTGTCCTAAAACTCGTTGCTATTAGATAAAGACGTTTGCTTGCCATAAATAAACTTTCGTAAAGTTTTATTGGACCTTGACACCATTTAAAATTGAGCCGTGATAGGCGTGAACTTCGCTTATCTATTATCAATGATACTATTTACACGCTAATTTTAAAACCAATAACAACCCATAATAAATTACAATAGAAATTAACTGAGAGAAATCGTCCTATGCTTGCAACAGTTTGCAGGGCGGTCTGCTCTATCGAAACCTTATTATTGTGAAATAAAAGGTCTGGTGTATGGTTACCTAAAATTGAAATAGCCGCATCCAGCTTTGATTATAGCAAATAATACCTACTCCGGACCTGCGACTGACAGAATGTCACTAATGCATGGACACCTTGGTGCCAACTTGTTAATCAAAATACCAATGAACTGTGAGAGGCTGTTGTAGCTTCAAAAAAACGTGTAGGTAGGTACTAAGTAAATTGCTATCAAATATTTACATCACAATGCATTTAATAACCAATTCATCAGTTATGGCACAAAAAGCATGACTCCATCGCCCATAGGATGTTAGTCATGCATCAATTCATTTAGAAGTGGGTCCAGCGGCGTGCAACCATATGTAAGGGGAACAATAAATACGTGTCGGAAACAGACATCAACATAATCTCAGTAGTTGTTCGAAAAAGATACCGTGAGCTCTGGCACACAGGCAACTGAGGGAACACGGGTGGGTTTTATTCAGTAAAAGTCTGACACACCCTCCTGATCCACCCAGAGCGGGAGAAGTTATTTGATGATATCCCAACCTCAAAAAAAAAGCCCAAAATGATTAAATAAAAAATTCAAAAATCTAAAGCCCGCCTACCTACTACTACCTATTACTAAATTTACGCGAAAAAAAAGTAGTAAAAAGTAGTTTCTAGACTTTTTTTTCTAAGGTATTAAATTCATGATATTACGAAGTTTTGGATCTATCACAGTTATTTTTAGGTCAAAAGAGGAAGAACTTGCTCATGCACTTAATTCATTAGGTACCTAAGTCCTCCAACTAAGCTATGGGCTTGGACTTGATGCCTCTCGTTAATAGTGCAACCTTCAATCGCCTTGTACAATATCCAAAGTGTTTGCTTATTCACTGCTGGGAACCATATTTATACGGCAGCACAATAGCGTATTTCGTTGTGAGTAAGTGTACCTATGTCTTAACACCTTCATGTGTGAAGCCTTCTTACCTGTGTGTCCATTGTTGGTGACGTGTACATCATCAATGGAGTCGTCGAAACCCACGAGTACAAGGTCAGGTAGTGTGACCTGCTTCACTCGAAGCACGTTGATGTTGATCGGGCTCTGATGCTTGCCTGCACACTCCCGGTACCTCTCGCCCCAGTATTCAGGACCTACAAAGGAAACAATTGTTTTAAGCTGTGGGGCTTATGTACCAGCAGGCTTAGCATGACGCATTTTATTTCTACGAAGAATAGACAGTGCTTTTTCTATACAAAGTCACATTTCGTTTCTCCATTTTTGACATCGCACCATATATATCTTACTACAATCTGTCATTTTGTCTTTCGTTTCTAACGATCTTTGTCTTGGTCCTTTTTTAAGTAGACTATTTCAGAAGAATATTTATTCCCAAACTGTCGGTCACACAGACAACAAACTTTCTACGTGACGACCACAAAGTATATACGATTATCTAGAAAATCATGATTCGTTTAGAACGCATAACTGTGATAATTATTATAAGAACATAGCTATCACTCCTATTGTACGTCATTTAGTTAATAGTCATGTGTATCCTTCCACAAATCGGTGCTAAGCCTGCAGGTCTATTTCGTTGCTTCTATCGGCACTCATGACTGCGTAGATTGAGTCCAAGTTATGTATCTACCAGCAAAAAGTGTTCCGTTCTTTAACGATTTTTTACACGCAAATAACTTATGTACAGCCTTCATTCCGGCAGTGCGATAACTTTCAAAACAATTAGATATCCGATTAAAAGCACACGCAATGCAATGGCATTTTTATTTATAGAACAAAACTAAATCTATAAAACCGTAAACTGCGCGGTATTTTTAGATCTGTAATCTAATCTATAAACACTAGCTTATATAATTACCTAGCATTAATTAAATATAACCTTGTCAGTTGCATTCTATTCACGAATAATTCAGCAATATTAGGTGGAGTTAATTCGAGCACGTCATAAAAACCTCAGTGGAAGTATGCAATTATATTGTTTTTGGTAAAACAATGTGTACCTGTACCCGGTTACATAATAGAATTAGGTATTGTGTTCATGCTGATTTTATACTTCTAATTGCAACAAGCAAGTTGGGCCAAGGGCTGTCGGTACCTCGGCACTTTTTGTGTGACAACACCACCGCTAGAGAAATCCAAAACATGATCGATAAAGGTACCTACACTATTTGTTAAGGCAGTTACAGTACAACATATCGATCTACCCTTCCACAGTGATATGAGATCTGTTTTAGCAGCATTTCACCGAAATCATGATTACTCATGAATTCATGGCTACAGTTTCTTACAATGTAAAATATATTACAGGATTATATTATTAGGATTATTATTACATCGATGGGACCCTATTGACGCTACCTGCTCAGGGTTTTAGAGTGTTACTTGGGTATACCAACACAGCACGACGTATGTAAAAGCGGCAAAAAATCTGAGCCACCACTTGACTTTTCTATAGTACCTAGAGGTACTTACTATTATTATACACCATACTCCATAAAAGCATTAATTCCAGTAAAATGCTTTGATTTTTATCGGTAGACAAACCCGCTACACCTGCTTACATACCAGAAATCGGGCAAGGAAATTGATTTCTGATAATTAATAGTAGCAGGTGGTCCACAGCTACACCTAGTGTCCTACGATCTATAACTTTAACAGAAGAAACAAATAAATCTTTCAAATGCCTTTCTCTATCTCTATGGATCACAGTAAAGACTCGATTTAGGTATAATGATAAGCCGTAGCAGTAGTTATTGCTTAGCTACTAAGTAACAACATACAAGACGAATAATTATTAAAAAAAAATCTATCTACGACAGCGATACTCCAATCTAGTAATTTAATAGAGCAAATAGTGAACGTTTACATTCCACCAATTTTTTTGCGTGATACAGCCTCGATATACATATTTAATTGATTCTTACCGATACTTCCATCGTAGCCAAACTCTTCGCCATGCGTGAGCTCTGTAATAAAACAAAAGAATAAAATATGAGATTGTTAGCAGTTACAAATTAAAGAAGACACGGAATTTATGTAACAAGGTTTCAAAAACCCTTTTAGACTTAAATTTCAGACGCTCGAAAGGTTTAAGTTATCCTTCCTTCATGAATACGAATAGAGATAAACTACGGTGCCATACCTACCAATACGCATGTTAAACCGTTGAAATACATATCCCGTAGATATTCGTGAAAAAAGGAACAGAAAAGACTAAAAAATCCGGCTAAGTGAGAGTCGGACACGCGCACGAAGGGCTCCGTACCATATTATCTATAAAAACGGCAAAAAAAATCATGTCTGTCGTGTGGGAGCCCCACTTAGATATCTATTTTATTCTGTTTTATTATTTGTTCGTTCGGCAACAGAAATACATCATCTGTGAAAATTTCAACTGTCTAACTATCACGGTTCATGAGATACAACCTGGTGACAGACGGACAGACAGACAGACGGACAGCGGAGTCTTAGTAATAGGGTCCCGTTTTACCCTTTGGGTACGGCACCCTAAAAAGCTTTAATGTGTAAACATTTAAATAGTGTGACAATTTGTTACAGGAGGTAAAAGTTCAATGAAAGCTACAAAGTACTAGATAGGAACTGAAAAGTTAGGAAAGTCGTAGATACGTCTCAAATCATATTCGTTCTACCTAGCCTTTCCCCTATGTTGGGGTCGGCTTCCAGTCTTACCGGATGCGGATTAGTATTTTACATGGAACTGCACCCTATCTGATCTCCATAACCCGGTTACGTAATAACCCTTCGATAAGTTGGCTTAATATGTTTGCCGAGTGGTCTTGGTGTGTAAATATAGTCACCCATCCACGGACCAACCGCGGCAAGCATAGCTTAACCTGATCGATCGAATCGGCCAATAAGGGCTTATTATTTTGTAAATGTACCTCCTGGTACTTCGACATACAACAGGTACCTACATACAACTAGTAGGTATTTAACGGTCGAAGCCAGTTCAAGCGTGTTTTGCCTTTGTGTACCTTTAACAACGGAACATTGTCATTATACTTATTATCAAATGGTCCATGGGTTTCCTGAATACAACACACACACAGACAACCGGTTGACATACACGAGGGCTCTTGCTTTGATTACGGTCGCGTCCATTATAATATGACGGAAAACCACTTCCGAAGGCAATTAAGTGCAATGCATAAAGGAAAGTCAAGAACATCAGCATTCATGAATTTAAAGTGTGATCTAAGAGTTAGGGGCGGTCTGTATTTCCATGTTTGCGCTTCCGCGACAATCATCTTCCATTTTCCAATAGCATTTCTGCATGAATTGAATTTCCCATCTATCTATTACTTAGCTATCTGATGACATGGCTGCAACTGATGATTTCCAAAGAAAACCAACTGATAAATATCATATCCAGAACCTTTTAGTACTGCAGGTATATGTAGATTCTGTATATTTTTAACCGACTTAAAAAAAGGTTTTCAGTTTGACCTGTATGTTTGTCCGCGATTATCTCGCGTTTGGCTGAACCGATTTTGATGCGCTTTTAAGAAAAGTATTTGTTATATTTAGGAAATGATTTCGGTATTTTAACCGACTTCAAAAAAGGAGGTTCTCAGTATGACCCGTATATATGTATGTTTGTCCGCGATTATCTCGCGTTTGGCTGAACCGATATTGATGCGGTTTTCAGAAAATAATTTTTATATTTAGGAGAAGGATTTGGTATTTTAACCGACTTCAAAAAAGGTGGTTCTCAGTTTGACCCGTATATATGTATGTTTGTCCGCGATTATCTCGCGTTTGGCTGAACCGATATTGATGCGGTTTTCAGAAAATAATTTTTATATTTAGGAGAAGGATTTGGTATTTTAACCGACTTCAAAAAAGGTGGTTCTCAGTTTGACCCGTATATATGTATGTTTGTCCGCGATTATCTCGCGTTTGGCTAAACCGATTTTGATGAGGTTATCATCCGAATGGATAACAAGTGCTGACTAGTTTTCTCCTCAATTTCGTTTGCCCTAGCTGTGATTTGGCACCGACTTCATAAACTAAGTAAATACCTACACAGATAATGATTAATTGTCTTATCTTATTATTCGGTATTAATTAGTTTTTGGCAGAAATAGAGACGGGATAGGGGCTGGATAAAGATAGGGGTGGCGTACATAAAAAATATTTTGTGCTTTTCAGAGGGTCGGTTTTATCTGTGTTTGAGAATAATCCAAACATACAAGTTTATTGCATTAGCAGCATTTTTAATTGTAGTTTACTAGTTTTTATATACTGGCAACACTGTGTAAAGAAACTTTTTCTGTGTGCGCCATGAACGTTTGTGCTCTTGTTATTATTTAAACCTATTTTGGAAATACAGTTCTATTGCTAAAAATCAACCAGCATTTTATTGTACATGCTGGCTGTGGTCCTTCGAGCCGGATTTGGTAACGGACATAGTTTTCTTAAAGATCTAACATACGTTTTATTATTTGGCAGTTTAATTTCTGCCACTCTGACAATACCATCTGGTCCAGATATTGTCTTCACAATCCTTGTCATGGGCCATGTCAATGGAGCAGTGTTATCACTGCGAAGAATAACTAGGTCTCCTTCTTTTAAATTAGGATTGATATGGTGCCATTTTGGCTTGCTTTGAAGCTGTGTAAGATAGTCCCTGGACCACACTTTCCAAAAATCTTGTTTAATTTTACATAACACATTCCAATTTTTTTAATTATTAATAGAATAATTAGACAAATCACTTTCAGGATAACTCATCATAGAGGTTCCTATGAGGAAATGGCCAGGCGTTAAATAATCAAGTTGGAAATATCCGGCTCGAAGGACCACAGCCAGCATGTACAATAAAATACTGGTTGATTTTTAGCAATAGAACTGTATTTCCAGAATAGGTTTAAATATTAACAAGAGCACAAACGTTCATGGCGCACACAGAAAAAGTTTCTTTACACACTGTTGCCAGTATATAAAAAACTAGTAAACTAAAATTAAAAATGTTGCTAATGCAATAAACGTGTATGTTTGGATTATTCTCAAACAATCTGGTTAAATTAGGATATTATTCGTCTTATTGCGATCTACCAAACCATAGGCGTACGAAACTGTAGGTAGGTACTTCGAAAGTAGGAAAGTGCACTTCAAATTGCACCTCTCCAGATTCGATTTAAGTACCTAACGGAGTATCTATTGCTAACTTAACAAAGCGCCCTATACATTACACTATAGAGATCAATATTCTATTTTAATCTTCAACTTAGACCTGTCCTAGTGACTTGCACGTTTCCCCTCGGTAAGAACCAGTACCTGCCCATTAGATCTTCTATAGGCTTCGATTGCGTATTTTATTAGTTATAGGGATTATCGTTAGCGATGCTACTATACCATCTTCTGGCTTTCAATGTTGACAATTACGCTTCCATAAATGTCGGCCATATCGGAGTCTACTACTTCGATAGCATCGGTAGTGAACAAGATAGAATTTATCATAGCTTTAGTCCAAATATGGCTTTCAATCAAAACGGGATCATTTCAGGAAGGAACGAGTTTGTAGAACACAAAATGGTTAAGGATGTACATGACCAATTTGCTACAGTTACAAAGATATCGCCTTGAAGAGTAGGTACGATGTCTCCTTAAGTTCTTATTCACCTTGTGCCAGCGGCTCAAGGTTTCAATCAATCTTTTTTTATTCCACCACTTTTTCGGCGACCCAGAGATGTAACTGGAGGCCGTGAATGATTACACTAGGAAAATTGTATACTTATTATATTTTTCTTTTACCGCCTTCAAAGTACCTACCCAGATAACAGTCATGTAAGTCCTGACATTGCATTGCCCACTCTGCATTTTAATAAGTGATAAATAAAATCTTCACGGTTATTTAACATTAAGGTTCACAAATTGAATTTATGTAAACAAAATAATACCGTAACAACTAGTGACGCGTGTCAAACTCATTGATAAAAATAAATTACTCTAGACAATAATAGCTTTAGCGACCTTTTACAAGTGCCAATGCTCATGGGCATGCGAGAGACAATTATATTACACTTTGAGGCGGTGGGTGGGAATCCTGCTGCACTGCATGGATTAGAGGAACAAGGTCGATTGTGGACATTCCTATGCGAAGCCACGCTTTCACTAACCAGGCAGTTACTTTTGAAAGTATAAATATACATACAATGACAATTTTGTATTATTATTTACGGCGTGTCCGATGTAAAGGATGAACGTTGTTCTCAATGGACAGAAAAGCCGATTGTCTTATGGTATGACGCGATGTGAAACGCTTCGTACGGTTTCGCATTGTTTTAATTCGTTAATTGGCATAGAAGCAGCGAAGGTCCCAGAAATCAGTTTGGGTATACGTATGACATGCCAAAAGAAAATAGGTTTTGTTCTATTGTGTTTTACTGTTACGCGGCACTATTGTAGTTAAATGGTTATTAGCTCGCCTTGGCGTTGGCGACTGTTCAATGTTTGCTTCATTATCAAGGAGGTCTTACGAATAATAACGTTCTTTTAATTACAGGGTTGGTGACCTAACTTTCGGCGGTTTGACAAACATAAAACTTATAATAATAGAGTGTAGGAACATCGGTATTTATAATGTTTTAACAACAATGTCACAGTTCTAGTGGAGAGGTGATACTAATGTTACTAATGGATTAATATAGCGATAATGAAGCTTTGAATAAGTTGTTTAAATGCTTAGAATAATGCTCCATCGTATTACTATAATCGTTCTCGTTTTATTGCTTATTACTCGCAGTTATCGACTGATACAAGCGATCATTAACGTCTTGATATGGCAAGGTATCACCTAGTATCATTCCTCTACAGTTGGTTATCTTAACACCATAAAATATACATGTCTCTAAGAAGACGATGAGAACTCCGATTTAATTCAATAAATAGAACGCGATTAAACCTGAAATGTTCAGCCAGCTTTGAATTGCTAAGCAATAAAAAAATAGGCTTACACTGCTTCTATCTGAATACTGACAGACCTACCGCTTACAGCTTACGTAGGTATACAGACTTCAAACAAATCAGTAGATACAAAAGAAAACTTCAATTTACTTTATTTACCGAACAATTTGTAGCGTTATGTGTAATTTAGTTTGATATTTCAACAGTAATTCCCTAATCATATAAAATTGTCATGATTAGGTAAGTACCCGTTATCGAATGACAGTTTTATTTGCATTATTTCATGGATAATTTTGTTGAACCGCAAATTTTATGAAAACTAGGCTTCAAACTCGTTGTTTGACTACGTCAGTGCTGTAGGTAGGTAGGAAAACAATCAATCTTTCCTACACGGCACGGCAAATACCGTCATGAATTCATGAATTAAATAGTGTAGTTACCTATTATGTGCTTTGCTTTATATGGAGCGATTGTCACGTGACGCGTATTGGCATTATTTACGAGTTCATTCGTTTTGATTTATGACCGTGACTATAGACAGGAAATTCATAGGAGACATGCATCTCTTTCATCTTGAAATTATATGTTCAGTGATTCGTCTAATTGGTTTTAAATGCGAATAGAATTTAATACTTGGCGCTGAAGACTGCGCTGGCGCCGGTCGTCAGTGCCCGCTTTGATTGTTGACGTTCCCCATATCTACATTCTTGGGATCCTACAAATTCTGTAGCCAGTCGTGATTATCATATGATGATCTAGACTATTGGCAGTTTGCCTTCAGATGTCTCGTCCACTTTGCCCCTCTTTGGCATCCTCAAAGACAGCCCACTGTCCATTGGCTCTCGCATCTTCTCAAGATTTGCGAAAGCGCTTCTTTCGGCAATTACAAGGTCTCGCTCCGAGGGCAAGTAGGTCAAGGTATCTTTTATCATTGATCTCCCTCGGTTTGTGAATGACAAACCACCTTCAACGGTGGGGAGGTACTGATAGTCCTATCCTAAAGGTATGGGCTCTACATTATTTGATGACCGAAGATGGTGATTTTTCAAATTTCATGCCTCACGAATTTGTTAACTACAAATGTCCACTCGACACTATTTACTCGACTCTAATAAATTACCCGCCATTGCAGTAATACATGACGTAGGTTAATGAGAAGGGGTGTTATATACCTACCTAGGTACCTACTTGTGAGAAAATATGTATGACATAAATAAGGAACTATAGTTGTGACGTCAAGATTTTGCCACACGCCTCTACCAGAAGGTCATCATTGTTTCTAAATTCAAACTATATTGCTTAAACGAACAAATAAAAGACATTCTAAATTAATTTAGTAATTTTTGGATTATTTGAATTCTTATATATGTATTTATTATAATTTAAAGTACAATTCGTTGAGGTTCCTAGTTCTACTTCATTGTCTGTCTATTAGTTTATCTTATAAGTTCTAAGAAAGTACAGCATAGATAACAATTTATGCTAAAGAACCAAAAATAAATGTAAAAGTGAGTGTTGTGGTGCACGACTTGACAACATTTTAAGATAGCTACAATTATCTCCGCTCGTGAAGACGACAGTCCATAAAAGTTGCGTTTGATCAATCGTGACTCTCGAATGCAACAAGAAATTTTCTGGAAACGTCCTTCTGTTACTTGCTATTAAATAACACCTCAATCAGAAGAACAACGATCAATGTAAACGAGACAAATACCTAACAGAATTTTATTACCATATCTGTAATTTGTCTCTAACACTTTGTCGTAAACCATGATATGATATGTAATTGTTTCCGTAGAAGGTAGGAACTATTAAGTCATCTGTGGGGGAGGTCCGTTAGTCAAGTTCAGCCGGCGATGACCTCTGAGACTGCACCACTTACAGTACACCTGGTTTGCATACAGATGAAGACATATTCTGACGGGCGACGCACATTGCGCCTGAACAGGGTTGTCAACAACATATTTATTTACAAAGAAACATGTGCGTGACAATGTGAAACTAGATTTCGTAAACATTCTTGCGTGTGTAGATGATTCATATTGTGATGATAGCGCAATGCATCATAACTTTCCTATAAATAGTTTATCTATCAGGATATTTTAAAGAGGTACGTTTACAAATATTACGTAGGTACTTATTTGTCATAGGGTATTTCCTTTTCATTGATTGTTGTAACACATTTACCTATGGTATGAATTATGAGACATAAGTGCTGGCACATCTGGTTTCTCTTGTTATAAAAACAAATGCCATACTTAAAGATTTTTTTAAAGTAAAACTATTATTGACTATCTACATTGTACACAAAACAGTTCAAAGCTGTGCAGCATTGTCACAGCTTTCAATCAATTTTTATTGTGATTAATCTATGTTATTATCTATATATATGATAAATCTCTTAAATATACACTAATCTAAATTCAGAATTTACACTACATTAAAATAACAACAATAGAAAGTTATTTTAGGAACTCCATGAAGCATAAACAATCAGATGTGTGTCCACAATACACGTACCTACATTATATTAACACTTTCTTACTTTCATAGTAATTATTATAAAACAATCACTAATACTTTTATCGATATGAAGTAAGAGAAGAACGGTATAATATAGCACGGAAGAATAATAAATAAGTAGAAATTGTTTATTATTCCACACCAGAACTCTACAAAAGTGTATTTTTTATATAATAAACGAACCTTGTTATGTCAATCAATTGTGCCACCCCATGAATTAGAGTCCATCGTTCAATATTTATGACATCATTGCATTTTTAGGAAGTGCTAAGTGGCGTGGTAACATGCAGGTGCCGGCGGGCTACGCGTTTAATAATTATGCGTTTACTAACAACCCTAACAACAGGAGCACTGGAAATTTAACCGTTTTTAGTTTTACTAAGGACAAGAGGACAAGACAATATTTTTTAACAATATTAGGTACCCTATGTGATGTGATCACCTATGTGAAGTATTTTCCAGAAGTTACGCTTGCGGACGTCAGTTCTTGGATGGGTGACCATTTATTACCTCGTGCCTCGGAAAGCACGTCAAGCATCGGCTTCCCGTAGATACAGGGACTATCGAGTCCCGACTGCCATTCGGATAGTAGATCTTTGCCAGGCGTTATCAACGGCATAGTCAGAAAGTCTGACATTTCCGACCACCAACCAGTCTTACCCATGGATGTTGTGTTACCCAGTATCTAACTAGGTCAAGGTCAGATATAGTCGCTGTATGTAAAATACTGTTATTGCAGCTGCATCCGATTATACTGGAAGGCTTCCAGTGGAAGCCGACCCCAGCATAGTTGGAAAAAGGCTAACGACAAAAGCCCCTCATGACTTATGAAGTTATGAGTAATACGAGCCGTTTTGTTCGACAGGACTGGTGAAGTGTGATCATATTTTGATGTCAGCTTTCAAAGCATGGTGGTGACCTTCAAGCCTCCAATGTAGCTACACGTAATTACTCCTGTAAATCAAACGCCATTGTTTATTTCAATATAACAAACGTAAATATACAAGCTGTGATTGCTCTTGGTTCTAGTCCAACTGACATAAATTCTTTTTATGATCGTTGGATGCAAGCGTGCAGCGCCAATTTTCGTTTAATTATAACATTTAAACTGCATTCAACATTTAATGTCGTTTTGCACATGCATCTAAATCAAAACTGAATCAATTAATAATTCTTTTGCACTAAAGTATGTTGAAACTGCAGGCAATGAACGCTAAAGGAGTTCTTGGCAAACAAACGATTTCCAGTTCTTTTGCAACACTGCAGTTTTCGCCTACTTACCAAACCAAATGTGGATAAACGCTTTGTCAAGTAAAGCCTTAATAAAAATTAATGACGACATCAGCAGTCAGCTGACATTCAAAATTCTGTACAACCTCAGTTTACTTATAATGATTATGAATTCACGTAATAGATATTATTTCGTAATTACGACATTTACATACAATTATGTCATATTTACGACAATTTTGTTTCGTATAATTCGGGTGACTGTCACGTAAAAAAAGCACTACTTATTTATTTTTGTATTGTCATTTTGTTATGATTATAAAATTCCCACAGAAGCATTAGTTTCGAAAACCTTTCTGTTACTCACGGATAAGAATAATTTCTCATACTTACGTTACTTTAAAATATAACGTCCAAATAAGTGCAAAGATATTTATTCATTGGTACCTGCACCTACTTCCTGTATTGCCAGAACTACCTAGAACCTTCTAGCACTGCCACAAAATATAACAGGATGCAGCATCGTACAACACAATGGTAGGTAAAGTGATTATCACGGGAATCTATCTATGTACATATCTGAAGAGGTATCATACATTAGCATGCCAACTGACCGACGTCAGTTCAAGTTGTATAACAAGGCTATTGGCTAGGTTTACAACGATTTCAAACTAGTTTTACAGTGGTTTACCGATTTACAGCATGTACCTAGGTTGAATAACGACGATCATTATTTTGTATAACCTAATTCATTGTTTTGAGACCCACAACTAGCTTCAATCGGCTGAGCAGTTGTGTAATTGAATTAAATAAGTACCTAATAGTGAAAAACTATAATTAGGCATGTCTTCTTTTATCTGCCTTAAAATAGGCTCTATTTGGGTTCCTTTAGATTTTAGGTATTTCACGTAAACAAGTCGACTCCTGTACGCCGCTGCAACTGCAAGCAATACCAACAAAGTGGAATTAACTTCTCTTTCACTTAATATTTTAAGTTAAAATTAACACCACACATAAGTAACACCACACATCCCTCTGAGAATGCTAAGGTGGACGTGTGGTGTTACGCGGATGGATAGATTATGAAATGAGTATATATATAGGAAGTCTGAAAGTGACGCTGGTGACTGAAAAATTGTGTGAAAATCGGTTGTGATGGTGTGTATGCGGAGGTGTAAGGAACATGTTGTAAGGTAATTTTTTCGTAGCAGTGATGCTCGCGAAGAGGGAGGCGGTACACGTGAGGGAGAAACAGTATATGCACACGGCCCTAGTCGCCGCTGGAGAGGCCCTGGGCTTTGGGAATCCCCGGCTGATTTCCGACCACTACCGTAGGCGCGGTCTTGCGGACGGCGTGTAATGGGTAGCTCGCTGTCCGGTAAGGACCAAGCCCTGGTCGACGGCGCGTTGTGTTCCACGCGCGCCTCAAAGAGATGTCAGCACCAACCGATGGGGTCCGCAAGGGCCGATGCCTGCCAGGGGTGCGGGTTGTTCGAAAGAGACAGACCAGACAGTATAAATATTTATGAAATAGACACTCAACGCTTACAGTCAGAAATTCAAGTTCTTAATAATTCACTAAAGTCCGTTCATAATAAATATGTATGCTCTCAGTACCAAATTAAGGAACATATCCTTGCTACTAATGTGTTGGTAGACAAAGTTACGAGTAACTTGCTGAGTCTCAGCAACACTCAGTGTACTTGTCAAAGCGGAACCAACCTTGATTCCCTCCAGCCTGAGGTAACGGAGGACCCGTCCCAAGTTGTGAGTGCTCTGGACTGTAACCCCAGCCAAGATATACCGGATATTGTGCAAATACCACCTCAAGATCAGTCAGTAGGTAGTAAGTGTTACCCCTTGTTGTAGTCAAGTGTGTTATGTTTTCTGATAGTATAGGATGAGGTTTAGGGAAATTACTTAGTAACAACTTGAATTATTCTACTCAAAACAATTGTTTACCTGGGAAATCCTTTAAGGAAATAATGACATCAATTACAAATTAACAATTATGATTGTAATACCAACATAACTATATTTGTAAGATCACAGGTAGAAAAAGAAGAAATCACTGTCAGTGTTACTGAGATTTTAAAGATTAATTGTAATAAAATTATTTTGTGTGCTTTTCCATATTTTGAGAAGTTATCTAGTAGAAAAAACAACTATCTACATATGCTAAATAATCATATGCAGTTCTTAGTAAGTCACTACAGTGAAAAACTTATATTTTTTGACACCAACAGTTTTGCTGATAAGTTAAAATCGACAAGGAATACAGTGTATCTGCCCATTAGGTTTAGACTTAAAATAGCAAGGCTATTAGCTTATATAAACCCAGACATAAGTAGTATGTCGAAGTCATGTTTGATTACTGTTAGTAGTGGTACTAACACTACTTTTGATTCGCCTAGCAGTTTAAACTATTAGGTGCGACAACGGGTGAGCCGCATATGTTGAATGTTGTTCATAAAAAAATGCTGGGTCTGTCCGGCAAAGAGCTAGGGTTAAGCTTATTTATGGAGAACCATGATGTCCAGGTGTTATGGTTGACTGAACACTGTTTTTTTTTTTTTTTGTGGGTGGGAAATCATCAAATGACTTCTCCCGCTCTGATTGGAGCAGGAGGGCGTGTCAGACTTTTACTGACTAAAACCCACCCATGTTCCTTCAGCTGCCCGTATGCCAGGGGCCGCGGTATCTCTTTCGAACAACCCGCACCCCTAGCAGGCATCGGCCCTTGCGGGTCCCACCAGCTGCTGCTGACGTCCTCCCGCGACGGGTCAGTACAGTGGCCCCGCCGCCAACCACTTTTCGGCCGCAGGGGATAGGGAGAGCGGCCAACGCTATACCGACACTCCTCTTCCCCTGCGGCCCCACCGCGTCCGCCATCAAACGGTGGAGGCCCCGTCCAGGCTACGGAAGGGAAGAGCGCTACTCAGAAGTACCGGCACTCCTCCTCCGCCGCAGCCTGTAACCCTCAGTCGCGATGCCTCCCATTCGACATCGCGGCCCGTCTCATTTGCGATGCACCTCACCGCAACCTACTTTTTGGCCGCTACGTCGTCGGCTTGGAGGCACAAGCCCTGACGAGCGGCCCCACCTTGGGGTTCCTCTTCGCTTCACCGTGGGAGGGTGACCACGGTTACTGAGCCCCCCCGCAACGACAATGCGGGAACCCCACTGGGGGGGTGACTGAACACTGGTTGAAAGAACATGAAGTACTGTTTATCAATGATGATATTTTTACCGTTCAAAGTGTATGTAAGAAAAACTGCTATTCGCGGTGGATCTTTAGTTCTTGTTTCAAAGAAGTTTAAATGTAAACAACGTTTAGATTTACTTAACCTTTCTATTGAGCGCACTATTGAGCTGTCTTGTGTTGAACTCGAGCGATACACGTTATTTGATGATTTCCTACCCTCAAAAAAAAAGAGCAATTTTGTAGCAGAATATGAAAGTGGATAACTTTAAGAGTAGAGAAGAAGATGATATGGCTAGGAAGTAAAAAGAAAAAAGATGACGACTAAAAGAGGAATATGACTGAAAAAGACATGTTGCAGTGACCCCAACTAAATTAGGATAAAGACAGGAGAGTGATGACCTACTTTGCTTGCTTACCTTGAATTTTCTATGTATTTTCGGTGTGGCTAAAAGAGTAAACGACACGTGTAGTTTATACCGTAGCCCAAAACATGTCAAACCTGTTTGTTTACCTACAATGCAAGCTTAGGTAAGGTATATAGGTACGTGCCTTGTTTGGTGTACTTATCTACCGTTCACGTCATGAAGTCCACTACAAATGTTTTGACATCTTAATAAAGCACCATAAAAACATTATTGTTCCAATACATGTTTGCGCACCAAACTGTGAAATCAGTGTAATTATGTTTATATTCATAATATTCATTACGGTCTACATAAATGGCTGTTACATTGTTCGAAAAATAACTGACTTATTAGTCCTTTTATGTTCTTAATAGTACACACATTGTCACTTATGTTTTAAAAAACAATGTTCTCTTTTAAACGGAAAATTCGTGAGCACCTACCACATAAATAAAAACAATATCCATGTGCTAGGTGCACATCACTACCGATCTTGTTGGATTTCGAAGATCATTCATGGTTATATACCTCTACCAACCTATAATTTATTTTTCTGTAAAATGTAATAATTGGCTATTGTTCTATTCGGCAAATATGTTCATATCTGGATGATCTGCTAGACAATCATCTTTGTAATTTATTATACTTACCTACTCGTACATACGTATGTTTATAATGAGGTGCCTACTTACGTATTTTTATCTCAGATACATTTTTTTTCTGACACACCTATAGGTAGTCTATGTCGTAATAAGTACCTACCTACCTATCTATTTTAAACCCGTGGGTAATTTTTTTCTTCAAAAATTATTTATAACCAAGCTCTAAGAATATTCGGCTATTAATTTTCATGTCATACCTACAAATTTTCAAGTCATACTTATTAATTAGGTTTATTTTAAAAAAACGTAATTTATTAGGCATTAAGACTTTTTAACAAATAGGTAGGTAGGCAAAACATGTAACTACATTCTACAGTACACTTTACCAACAGGAAATGTTATCCTAATTTCCTTTTCTAAAGAAATTTCCTAATATTATTTTTTAGTGTGAAAATTGTAATTCCCTGCCTATCTCTTTACTCACGAAGTCGTGATCTGTTTGACTTACTATTCTGTATGGGAACTGCTGTGATCCTTGTATCTGTTAGTGAACTGATACCAATTAGGCAGCAGTCTCCCAATTTCAGGTGGAAACTCCATAGTATACCGCGAAATTGAAATTTTCTTAAAAAATATAAATTTATTCTTCCTCTTGGACCTTTCACCTAAAACTGCTCGATTTTTAATCGCATGTTCATTGAATGGATCCCGGATCCAATATATCTGCAAAAACCTACTAAACATAGGTATAGACTGATGACGCCATTAATTATGATGAAGCCATGAGTTCTTTCATTCATGATTAAATACTCGTATCATGCAAGACACGTGCTTAACGCCATGTGACATATTAAAATTAATGATTATTTGTATTGTGTTAGGATTGTAACCTGCCTTATAAATAATCCATTGTAATTTATTGGTTGTCATAAATATTATAATTATTATAAATAATATAATTAACAAAGTAGACACGTGACGCCTCGTAACAGATGCAAGTAACTCACTATTTATTGATAATCTGTCGTGATCTAGGCTATGTACATGGTTATTTATGTTTAAAAATCCATAGTTCGTTAGATATCCGTATAATTTGAATCTACGTATTTATATAGGTAGGTACCTAGTTGGTCACACTCGTGAACCGTGTCTATAAATTAATTAAAACCATGCAAGTTCACATAGGTAGAGATACAAATAAATAACAAATAATAACTGTTTTTATCACTACGTGGCATGTGATTTTCCAGTAACTGTCATTACTTATTAATCGATTCGCCATTTTCAGGAACTGATACATTAGTTAGAAGCCTGCAACGAATGTGTTTCGCGTTTACATGACAGACCTAGTTGTTAGGTTAATGTGCTGGATGTCTGGGTTAACTTTTCTGTTTTTATGTTAACTTTAACATTAAAACAGAAAAGTTAACCCAGACATCATATAGGTAAGATAGATGTAGATATCTACATCTTTACTACTTAGGTATAGGACTTCCTCTGAAAGCCTACCCTGTTTAATAATTTTTTTAAAAAAATATATGAGGACACCGGAAACCGGCGTGTGTGCAATCATAGAGTGTGAGTCTTTCGGTTGAAGTTATTATCATCATCTTTTCGCAACTTTGTTCGGGTCGACTTTCAGTCTAACCGGATGCAGCTGAGTACCAGTATTTTACATGGAGCGACTGCGTATCAGATCTCCACAACCCAGTTACTGGGTAATACGAACGTACGAACGTTACGATTAAAAGCGGTGGTGGTGGTGGAACTGAACGGAAGACTGGTTGTTATTGCCAGACTTTCGGGCTTCCGACGACCCGTAACGACTGTCAAAAATCCACGAATGACAGTGATATAGTGAAGAAATCTCGATGTTTTGTCAGGTCGTAAAAACCGTGCGAAGCAGGGACAGGTCGCTAGTTTTATTTATAAAAAATGTACTGACTACCATTGACCACAGGGATCATTGACACGACGTCTTAATCCACCTTGTAAGCTTCGGGAAAAGGATGCAAGGTTTTACTATACTTAGAGCTTTTTTGTGTCATTTTAACGGTGCTCCTAAATTATGAAACTGTGTTTGCTCTCTGCTCGCTCACTCTCTTGACTGTGCGTAGGCAATGTAAAGTTTGGAGATAATGATGCGGTACGTACCTAACTCTCTCACGGTATCTCTTTCGAACAACCCGCACCCCTGACAGGCATCACCCCTTTCGGGCCCCATCAGTTGTTGCTGACATCTCTTTGAGGCGCGCGTGGAACACAGCGCGCCGTCGACCAGGGCTTGGTCCTTACCGGACAGCGAGCTACCCATTACTCGCTGTCCGCAAGCCCGCGCCTACGGTGGCCGGGTCAGCTTAGGTTTCCCGACGCCCAGGGCGTCTCCTGCGGCGACTAGGGCCGTGAGGCATATATACTGCCATTCCCTCACGTGCGCTGCTGCCCTCTTCGCGAGCTTCACTGCTCCGCAGGAGAAAGCGACGGCTACCTATGCACTCCGGCTCCGTACCATGGCCTGTACCAGGGGGCCTACTCCCTAAGCGAAATCCTTAGTTTCGGCCATCGTTACGGGCGCTTCGTTCTCCGTCTAACTTACGTACATACCGTAAGTTAGACTGAGAGCGAAGCGCTCGTAACGACGGCCGATACTACGGATTTCGCTTAGGGAGTAGGCCCCCAGGGCCGGACGCGAGAGATCGCCGCCGCCGACCGCCTCCACAAGGACACGGCGGTGCTCCGCCCAGGCTGGGCAGACCTCCACCGTATATACGATACCCCTTGGTTGTCAGACTTTCGGGCCTCTGACGACTTGTATCGACTGTTAAAGATCCATGAATGACAGTCGGTAGCAACAGCTTAACGTGCTTTTCGAGTCACGGAGGGGTCTTGCAAGACTCTTGGTATGTAAAGATGGACACCCATCCATAGGTCAACCGTGGTAAGCGTAGCTTAACCTGATCGATTAACCCGTGCGGCTGTTATTAGGTACTAGCCACAATAGCCCTGTACCTAACTAAAGTTTTAATATGATTTGATACAAAAAAAATAGGTACCGACCTACTCATTCATATACTTAGGAAATAATAGTAAGTAAAGGAAAATAATGGATAACCTTATATATATAAGGACTATCTATTCATACACGAAATATCTGTAGGGGTCATTGTACTCGTCATTATGAACAACTTTTACTATCGGACCAAACCTGAAATCGCGAAAAAATATCAGCTGTTCCCTACATTTTGACGAGATATGCGAACATAAATGTAGGGAACAGCTGATAAATTTTTCGCGATTTCAGGTTTGGGCCCATAGTAAAAGTTGTTCATAATGATGAGTACAATGACCCTTTCAGAAATTTCGTGTATGAATAGATACACCTTATACAGGGTTATTTGTAAAACACCGGTAACCTCTCAGGACTACGTTACTAACATCATAATCAACAACTTTTGTTCTATGACTTTTAAAAATTCATAATATTTTAATTCATCAGATTTACATACAAAAATAAAAATATTTAAATTCAACGCTCTAAATGTTACGAAGTCTATGCGAAGCAAAAGAAAGCGATAGGTAGTACCGACAATAGCGAGGGGAGCGGGGTAGGGGGCGGCGGGGGCGCTTGAACTTGACCTATTTACGGGCGGCCTTCAGTCATTCGTTTGCTTTGATGCGCTTGCGTCGCGTCATTACGGGTCCTTGTAGTGAAATTCGGCAGTGCAGACGTATACGTAATTATCTTTACATGATGGCGTATCAATATTCCAATGTCGAGTACACATAAATGGTGCGAATGCTAGCTAGGTGTGATGACAATGTTTCGGAAGCGTGTCGCCAATACGCCATACGATTCCCAAACGTACGTATACAAAATACTTTTATCAAGTGATAGACCGTTGTAACTTTACAGAAAATGTGAGATGTCATTGTTAGCTTGTTTTCATTACGGTGTTTAGTGCATAGGTACCGTGAAATATCAAGGTTATTTCCATGTCAAATGTTCGATTGTAGGTATAATTTGGCTTTTGCGTAAAAAGGCGGGAACCGTAGCGTAGCGAGTTACTAACCCAAAAGTATTACTACGAGGACAGTGCGCGGCAATGTATGTAGGTACAGCAAAATACAGAGTTGAAATGTGTTACATAGGACAACGAAATATTTAAGGTTTGTTTTTGGTAAATGTATTATGTTTTGTAAAAAGTCGTAGAACAAAAGTTGTTGTTTATGATGTTAGTAATATAGTCCTGAGAGGTTACCGGTGTTTTACAAATAACCCTGTATATAGCCCACTGTTCCACCATCACCACCACATGCATAATGTGCCTTTGCTCATTATAACATAATTGTCTGTAATCTCCTAAAGGTTAGACAGAGGTGTAAGTACCTAACCTACCTAACTTACATTATAAACACCAAGTCCAGGAGGCTCCAAATCCACAACAGCGTCTCCCATGCGGTAGTGGCGGTGTCGAGACACACAGTCAGTTGCGTCTATTACACAGACGACGCCGACGACGCCACAGGCCGCTTTGCAAAGAAAGCAATGGATGCGCCGACTAAAACCGTCATCGACTACAACTTGAAGACGGCCATGCAGCATCGAGATGTAGTTGTCATGGAAGCATTGCTCCGGTTAGCGAAGTCCCTGGTCAGTAGACACCACACAAACTCCTGAACACTGACTAACAAGTCCCCATTCCAATTCCAGACCAAACCCAAACCAAACTTAACAAACATCCCTTAATAACTGTCACCCCTGTAAAATAGTAATCTTAAATTGTTGTAAAATGTAGCAATAATGTACAACTGTATGGCCGAGTGAGTCTGTCATGCTCACGTAAATGCCCAGCCGATGGTGTCGCTGCGTATCCGGCCGTTAAGTTCCCTAAAATATGGTTGAACTAAACGGCGCAGATGTGCACGTCATGTCCGTGAACGGATGCCATCGGCCTGGGCTGGTCGGCTCACACTGCCACGCAGACAACTCCCCGTTTGAATATGTGATAAAATATAAGCAAAATTTGTCAAAAAAAAAAAACAATAGTAGTATAATAACATAACATAAGTACCTAACATAGTCATAAAATCATTACATACTAACCTACCATCATGCATATTGTAATGCTTGTGTATAAAACATAAAAAAAAAAAAAACTTATCGTATCTGCATGTGCATGTGTTACTATAAAACAAAAAAAAGTAATAAAATAATAATTAAAAAAAAAAAAAAAAAAAATGATGGACTCACGTAGATTTTAAGTTTAGTCTTCAGATTAAAAAAAAATGTGTCCGATGTAGGAGCACTATAATTGTAATCTAAGATAATAAAACCTCTAAACAAATACAACACGTAAACAAGGGCGCGGACCACCATGTCCGCGGTAGCAGTACTAACATAAAAAAAAAAACCTACCAATATAAGATAAGATAAGATAAGATATTTTTTATTTGCATAAAACATGGTATACAAGGTGTTATTGGAAAATATAGATCAAACATATTTTGCTTTAAACTAAAGCATGCAAACTTACTTACTAAAAAAGAAAAAATACATTGACATTGAAATAAATTACATTATTATATTAAAAAATCATTGATACTGTAGAAATTATTATTATTAAGCCATTTATATAATTGGGTTTTCAATAACGTACAATTTAACGTTTTCAACATTTTAGGTAATTTATTATAAAGACGTACACACATAGCCAGAGAGTTTTTGTTATATTTCGCTGATCGAGGCAGTACATCCAGAACAAGTCTATATTGGTCTCGCCTACTTCGAGAGCTTATTTCCTGTGCTGTTTTAAAAAGTTCTTTGTGTTTTTGAACGAACATGCATGCTTCATATATATATAATGAAGGTAACGGTAGCAAACCAAGCTCTTTAAATATAGGTTGACATGATTCGTCAGATGGAATCTGGTATAGAGCTCGTAAACATTTTTTCTGGGCGACAAATGCTCTATTGTGGTCAGTACTATTTCCCCAAATCATAAGTCCATACCGTAGTGAAGACTCAACATATGCGCGGTATGACATCACAGCCGTTTTTGTATTAGTGACTTTTTTTATTTGTCTCAGAGCATAGACAAATTTATTTATTTTATTGCATACAACATCAACCTGTGCTTTCCAGTCTAAACTTTCGTCAATGACTACTCCTAAAAACTTAGTTTGTGTTACTTGTATAATTTTCGGTATGTCCATTTTAAAATTAAATGTATTATTATAAGATTGATTAAATTGTATATATACTGATTTATTAAGATTAATAGATAAATTATTATTATTTAACCAGTTAATTAGATTGTCTATTGTACTATTTATGTCCGCTTCATGATTCGCAATGGATTTATATTTATTATCCGTACTAACAATTATGGAAATGTCATCGGCAAAAAGGAAGCATTTATGATTGATTACATTAACTATGTCGTTTATATAAAGTAGAAATAAGATAGGGCCTAATATGCTACCCTGGGGGATGCCGCGTTTTACACTTATATATTCAGACGAATATTCTGTCATGTCCCTACTTTCAGTAAGTTTAGTGACAGTGACTCTCTGTTGTCTGTTAGTTAAGTACGACGATATCCACAGGAGTGGCAGCCCTCTTATACCGATAGCCTCTAGTTTTTGTAATAAAATTTCATGTGTAACCAGATCAAATGCCTTTGATAAATCAAAGAATAGCCCTGTCGTTAGCTGTTTGTTGTTAATATTGTTCAACACTACTTTCAAAAGTGAAAAGATGGCTAGGGATGTGGACTTATGTTTCTGAAAGCCGAATTGCTCTTTTTTTATAATGTTAAATTTCTCACAGTAGTTTACTATTCTCTGATACATGCATTTCTCATAGATTTTTGACATGATGGGTATCAGTGTTATGGGGCGATAATTATTCATGTCACATTTTTCACCCTTTTTAAATATCGGTTTGACAACAGATATTTTTAAAGCGTTAGGGAACACACCTTGTGAGAAGGACAGGTTAATAAGATAAGTCATTACCCCACTTATTTCATTAACACATGTCTTAATAATTCGGGTGTTAAGTTCATCATAGCCTTCAGAGTTGGTATTTTTTAAAGATAGTATCTGTTTCCTCACCTCATTTTCGTATATAGGCATGAGGAACATCGAGTTAGCAGTTAGGGTATCACTGCGGCAACTATTTGTACAATTATGAGTTGGAATATAATTTGTAAAATGACTGTTGAAGGCAGTGGCTATTTCTGCTGGTTTGGTAAGTATGGTGTTGTCAATTTTAATCTGTTCAATGTTGTTTTTGGGGTCCGTGTGTATTTCGTTTCTTATGACTGTCCATGCGGCTTTACATTTATTGTCATTATTATTCATAAACCTTATATTAGCATTTCGTCTAGCATTTTGGATACACTTTTGTAGTAGTTTTGAATATGAGGTATATCTACTCTTATTTATTACATTTTTATTCTTGTAATATTGATATCGTAAAAAACGTTTCGTTTTAGAACTCTGTTTAAGACCATTACTTATCCACGTTCGCTTTGTTTTATTGTTTAAATTTATCTTTATCCTAACTTTCGGAAAACAGAGATTATAAAATAAACATATTAATTCATGGAAAACGCTGAATGCTGTATTTGCATCGTTTTCCATGTAAATATCTGCCCAGGATAGATTTTGTAAGCATTCACGGAATTTACGTGTATTATCTAGACTATAGTCTCTTTTGTAGATATAGTATATTGCGGCTGTTGTTGTTTGAAGCCTTAAAGGGAAGCTTAACATTTGTGCTGTGTCGTGATCAGAGAGATGAAGTGGTAGCACTGCTGGGATTGCATCAGGGATGTTACTCAAAATATGGTCTATACAAGAAAATTTTCGAGTAGCTTCCTCAATATGAATTTTTAAATTGTGAATGTTTGCTAAGTCTTGAAATTCTCTAGTGATTTTGCTTCTTTTCAAGGTATTAATATTAAAGTCACCTGTTAAAACTATACGTGTCCTAGATTTATATTTCTTGTATAAATCATTTAACATACTATCTAATTTAGTTAGAAATTGATTTGGATCGGATTGAGGTGTACGATATAAGCAAACAATAACTAATTTCTTATTATCTAACTCTATGCCACATGCCTCAAATGTATTTACTGACGCATATGTTTTTATAAACTGTAATTCTTTATAGCGTGTACCTTTTTTGACTAGAATGCAAGTACCACCTCTGTGTTTTTCTCTGCAAAAATTTGTAGCCATTTCAAAATCCGATAGCTTGAGATAGTTCTCATGGCCTTTTTTAATAAATGTTTCGGAGAGGCAAATCACATGGGGGTCATTATGTAAGTCACGCATTTCCTGTAATGTTAACTCCAATAGTTCCTGTTTAGATAAAACACTTGCAATGTTTTGGTGTAGTATCCTAAAGTTGTGTGATGTAGGTGTTGTGTTCTTAGGTACGAAAAAATGTATCGTTCTTTGTAAGTGTGGGAAAATAGTATGGGATAGTGCCTTTTTTGTGCATTTCAGATGGAATTTGAGAGTCTACGTTTTGTTCCGTTCCACTACTATTGCTATTTCTAAAATAAAAGGGAATAGTTCCTTTTTTGGGTACATTTGTCTCCCTTTTTGGCAAAGAACTTGATTTGCTACTCGCGAGATGTTTCCTGAGCTCAACTGGATTTAGATATTTTTGGTTATAATATTCACAATCTAATATGTAATTTATAGTTTTGCAAATGTCAGATACGTTGTGGTGTATGGTGTTAATGAAATGACAATTTTTATAATGTTTACAAATATTTTTGATACGGTCATTCAATTTTTCGGCATCTAAATGGCTACTTTTTGGAACGTTTAATATTATTATACTATTCTTATAAAATGTCTGTAATATAATTTTTATCTGAGATAATACATGTCCCGTACATATTACACTATACATTACACATTTGTGGATCTTAGACAGTCGTTACGGGTCGTTCAGAAGCCCGGAAACCTGACAACCAGTCTTACCAACGGGTATCGTGTTACCCAATAACTTGGCTGTGGAGGTCAGATAGGCAGTCGCTCCATGTAAAATACTGATATTCAGCTGCATTCGGTTAGACTGGAAGCCGACCCGAACATAGTTGGCAAAAGGCTAGGCAGAATGATTGATGTTTAAGTCCCATGTAATAGGTAAAATATAAACTAGAGATGGGCCGACTATGACTTTGGCCGACTAGCCGACTAATCGGCCTCAAAATGGTCGACTAGTCGACCGAGCCGATCATTGCTTTCGGTTGAGTTTGGGTGACATCAGTAATGTTCATGACTACGCTTTCGGCTCGTATGTGCCGGCCGGTTCGCGACACCCGGCGACCAGGCGGAATTGTCAGGACATGTTTTTATTTGCTTTGCATTTATTCCATAATTGTTTAAATGCGAGCCGGCCTGTCTTCCTATCCTATTCTAGATTGCACTGAAAGTAAACTGTAAAACTGGTTCTATAATAAAAATAATAACAGTAAAGATTTCAATTTCATTTCAATCTCCTTTGAAATGATGAATCCGTCTTCGAAATTTTTACGCATATTAATACGAGTAAAAAATGAGCCGACTAGTCGGCGGTTGTAGACGACTAGTTGCCGACTAATTGCCGACTACAAAAATATGGACGACTAGTCGGATTTCCCGACTAGTCGGTACATCACTAGAATAAACGAATAAATGAATAATTTATGAAACAATTACTAATTTGCAATGGGCTGACTCGTTATTTCGCCAAAGACGCACTGCCGTTCAACGTGGCAATGCTGCCAGTCTCCTGGGCACGATTCCGAATGCGGATTCGGATACTTCGACGCCTAACTGTGTCTGTTAGGTATATGACGGGTAATGATTAAGCGAAGTAAGTAAAATTCAATTAGAGTAGGTAGAAGTACTTGTGAGGTACTTCACAAGTTCACACAGTACACTCTGCATAATTTTATGTTTGTCTATTAATAAAATAAATATGACTCAATCATAAGTAGGTAGGTTTATTACCTATATTCTACAATGAGTAAGTACCTGCAAAAATATAGACATTATCCTGTCTATTAGAAGCATGGGAATTTAAAATTTTGTTCTGGAAAATGCATGTTGCACATAATAGTGGATTATTCCGAACCTGACCCGAAATCCTGACCCGGTAGCGGGTTAGGTTAGGAACTTGAAAAAAAAAAATTGTCCCGAACGTAACCCTCTTCCTAATCTGACCCGACGTATCGTTCCTATCATAACCCGAATTGCGATATAGATACATTTCCCTCAACATTATTTTATAATTTTTTTCAAGTTCCTAACCTAACTCGCGACCGGGTTAGGATTTCGGGTCAGGTTCAGAATAATCCATAATAGCGACACAAACAAACACATTTATTCATAGACTATGATGATATCCTTTAACGCTGCTTAGCTTTGCACCGGCTTTTTATTATCGAAGTAAAAAATTCAATCCACTCGAATTTCAACAACAAAAAATATTGTACCTATCTACATAAGGACCTACTTGCCTATACACATGCGAAATATTTAGGTACTTAAAGCAGGAGGTATACAAGGTGTAACAGAATAAACGCAAGACTTGAAATTAGTTTGTTCCTAATTGAGTACTGAATCAATTTATGTAACTTTTAATATAGGTATTTTTTACAAAAATAATATATTTTGCCATACCTACCGCCGATTGAGCCAAAGAAATTCAATCTTATTTCGAGGCATAAGGGTCAATTTTAAATGCATAAAGTATTGTTAGGGTCAATACGTTGTTCTTGATAATAACAGTTAGCTTTAAAAAAAAAAGTTTTGATCATTGTTTTATACTTTAACTCGATCCTCTAATTGGGGTGTATGAGGTCTTGCGTTAATTATGTTACATGTTGTATATGTGTGCCTATTCTTCTAATATTTTTTAGATTCATACACTTAATTATTATTATTCACGGTATTCACGTTGGAGTAGTAAATAAGATAAGATCCATAACCATAGCTAGAATTTCAGTAGCTATGTATGTAGGTACAATATGACATAGTGTACCTATTTACCTCAGTGTACCTAGGTAATGTTGGTAGGTACAGACGCCAGTACATCAAGCTACCTGTCAATCTGTCAAATTTATTTGATAGTTTTTAAACTTTATTACGAAACTAGCTGTGCCCGCGACTTCGCCCGTGCGGAATAGTTATTTTTTTATTATTTATTTATATTATATACAGGGTGTAATTTTAATCACCGTTAACCTCATAATTGGGGTCATTGTACTCATCATTATGAACAACATTTACTATGGACCCAAACCTGAAATCGCGAAAAGAAAATCAGCTGTTCCTTACATTTTGACGAGTTATGCGAACATAAATGTAGGGAACAGCTGATTTTTCTTCCGCGATTTCAGGTTTGGCCCCCAGGTTCAGTTCCGCTTTTCGCAGATTACTCGACGGTGCGTTTGTTATGAGTACATATGAGTATTTTATTTAAAATCATTTTCTATGACTATCTATCATTATGTCCCGCTTTCGAAGAAAGAATCCCGGTTTTTAATTCAAACCGTCTTATTACAAAACGCGATGTAACTTTAGTTCTAGCCTAAAACTCTAAGTCAGTTTTTGCATTCCCAATTTTCATCTATTGGGTAAAGTTCTTAATACAAAAATGACAATTTAGCACTGGACTAAGTTGTCAGTTTTGGGAAAGGAGCTATATTTCGGTTTCTGTTAGGTTCTTATTTAAAAAACAGGCTCGATGGTTTAAACCATACCAAAAGAAAAACCTTGTTTTGTAATTGCATTGTCCGAAAAAAATCTGGCAATGCTGATTTCGACGCAAAAAGGTACCCATTATTAGGTAAGTATTAAGCACCTAGTACCATAGTAGGAATCGCCTAACGCCAAAACTACCTACAGATGTTTCAGCATTACGAGTTACATCGTATTTTCATGTTCCAGACGCATTTCAATGATTTAGAGGCTTATTACTTTTGGTACTTTAACTTCATGTCAAGGCAAACCCCAATTTTAGAAGCAATAAACTTAATTAACATAAAATTGGCACAAAACCGTAGCAATCCGCATTTGAATTTTCTTTGGTTCCTTCTAGTCGTGATTATCTCAAGTTATGTATGGCCCATACAAACTTCTAACTTACTTAATGCACACCTACCTAACCTACGTCACTGCACACAAAAAAATCTCATAAAATGATACATAGGTAGGTAGAGATCAACTAATTTAAAACGGCACGCCCCTGCACTGTTTGGTGCATACACATTTCAAATGCCTGTATTTACAGAAATTTTAGTGGACAGGGGTGCAGTTTTAAATTAGTTGATCTCTACTTATGTATGACTTAGGTTGTCAAAATTTGTGTGAAATAATTTGGTGACGTACAAAAATAACCTTTCCATAACTTATGGCGAAAGCTGGAAATCTGGGTCAGCTTTAATAAATGAAAACCTTATTCGTAGATTTAACCGAATACCAAACTACGAAGTAGTTGTGAACTTATGACTCTATCTCTCGACAACGACTGGGCCATTTTCTAAGAGCCTTATTATATTTGAAACCTGCGTGATATCGTGTTGTTCGCGATTGCGTGCCTTTTGACAAAAGATCAAGTTTGCGATTTTGGCGATTATTCAGCGAATTGATAAATCGATACCTTACTACGTGTTTCGTTCTAAATTCTGCATCTTCACGAACTTTAGAGTAACTAAAGATATTAATGTAGGTATCGCACCTACCTAATTCGTTTATGGGTAGGTACGGTTTCCTATAACTACTTAGGTACAAGGTACAGGATAAAATTTTAACCAGCCGCAAATTGTAACCATACATTCAGCATAGAACTCTAGAACCGTAACGTACAAATGCCTCGTCGGTTATTAAAAAAAAAAATCTACACTGGGGGCTCTAGAATCATATGTTGAATTCATGGTTACAGTTTTCGCACTAGTTATTTTTTTCCTGTATATACACCGTGACATTTTAGTCGTCTTACAAAGATGATCCACTCAATGTAGCCGTCATAACATACCTCTAGGCGCGATTAAAACATTGTTACCATTAATTAAGATAATAGATACAAAGAAAAATCATGAATGCTTCAGAATTATGAAACACCCTCCCTGTTAATAATGTTTACGTATCAAACGGTAGAAGATATCTACCTACCTACCATTACATTCCCGCATTAATTCCATCTCCATAACAGGGTATTTCAAACTACGTCATGCGTCTTAGTGATATTTTCATGTTTTTGATTATGCAAATGTTCAAAAAAAATTTTTTTTTAATGAATGGTAGTAGATAGCAGTCATTGGGTACATGAAATGGGCTGCCGTTGTAAGACGACTAAAATGTCACGGTGTATATTCCAAAAACCGGCGGAAAGCTTTTCAGGAGTACCTACCTAGTAAAAGTCAGAACTTTAGGTACAGTCACCAAAAGAGTAAAGTAACCGGGTTCGTCGGATATGGTCGAAGTTTAGTAAGAAACAGATGGATGTTTTCGAATAAAATTTAATTTGATAAAATAACTGTTTGGTTTCTTTTAAATAAATTAATTTCTATTCGAAAACATCCATTGGTTTCTTATTAAACTTCAACTATTTGCGAACACCCTGGTTACTCGTCTCTTTTGGTGAACGTACCTACCTACCTAAAGTACTGATTTTTTTTTAAAGTAGTAGGAAGCGTAGGTCTCTACCTGTTATAATGTATTTCGCAAATATATATTTTTTTATTAATTAGGTATCAACTTAGACGCTGCGGTACTAATTGGCCAATTATCGGCAATAATGTCAATAAATTTACAACAGCATTTACTCAAACAAGTATAACCTATAAATAACAAGTTCTCATTTCACGATTAATTATATAGACTTCTTATATAAGGGTTCTATTCTATCAGGTAATTGAAAAGTAGAAGTGACAGATAGTGACCAATTTGTGCCTGTTCAGATCTTTTGAATTATGCATAGAAGGTAACTTTGAAACTGATAGGTAGGTAGATACTTACCTACACTCAACCTGGTTACGTAAACTTATTAAGCTGACTTATCGGATTAAATAGATCATGTTAGGAAATACCTAGTAGAACGCTCAGTAGAGTCACAAGTTTAAAGAATACACCTGGCAACTTAAAAAAATATGTATTTACTAAGCAGTTAGTGTTATGGTATTTATTTGGCTTTCTCCCCACGCGGGCTGGCAACAGCGCATTTATGGCGGTTTTTCATGATTATTTCATTAAATACAAACAAAAGTAAACAAATAATTAAAGAGTAAATGTTAAAAATAATTATAAATACCAACGATCTAGTGCTTGGCTGAAAAAAATAGTAGTTTTGTTTGCATTTAATGAAATAATCACGAAAGTCTACTATAAATGCGTTGTTGAAAGCTCGCGTGAAATGAACGCACTTAATGTTAAAAAAGTTTGTACTTAAGTACCCCTTTTTACGAAAATTATGTATCACAGTTAAAGTTTATGTAAAGAAGAAGTTCCAAGCTAATCCCTATATAAAATATTATAAGTGCGAAAGTAACTCTGTCTGTGTCTGTTACGCTTTCACGCCTAATCCGCTGAACCGATCGTGACGAAATTTGGCAGAGATATAGCCTGGGATATGGAGAAGGACATATTACGCGATTTCCACGCGGGCGGAGCCGCGAGCAAAAGCTACAATTTTTATATAATAATGTATTTATATATATATTACTTTCTAGCTTTTGCCAGCGGCTTCGACCGCGTGGAGGTCGAAAATTATCCCACGGGAACGTAATACCGGGATACAAAGTATCCTGTATTTTAATCCAGGCTATAAACTATCTGATTGCCTTGCTCATGTGTCCAATTCTAACATCTCTTTTGAAAATAGAACTAACATCCCAACAGCATGGATTCTGTGCACTCTATGTGCACAGAATCCATCCATGTAATGTTCACTCTTTGCAGATGATGTCAAGTTTTATAGGGAAATAAATTCACTCAAAGATATATCCTTGCTGCAAGAGGACCTAAACTCAGTGTACAACTGGTGCATAAAGAATAGAATGACTCTTAACGCCGAAAAATGCCAACACATGACCTTTACTAAAAAACTAAATACCATTCCATCCTCCTATTCGTTGAATGGTCTAACACTGAAGAAGGTCAACACAATTCGCGATCTGGGAGTCTGCCTCGACAGTCAGCTCAATTTCATTCCACACATAGACAATATTGTCAAAAAGGCAACAAAAATAGTAGGATTTCTGAAGCGCGTCTGCCGCGACTTTAAGTCGATTCGCACCCTCAAACTCCTCTACTTCACCCTCGTCAGAAGTATACTCGATTATGCATCGCAGGTGTGGAATCCTACCTACCAGGTCCATATCAAACGAATCGAACGCGTCCAAAAAGGTTTTACTAGGTACCTACGACATAAATCTAACAGCTGCCCCATCACATCTAATTACTCTGAAAGATTGAGTCATTTCCACCTTACATCCCTCGAAAACCGCAGAAAGTGATGGATCAAATTCAGCTCTTCAAAATTATTAATGGACTGATCAACCAAAACTTCTGGAAGACATTAATGTATCTGTTCCCCGTAGTAGTCAACCCAGGCCGGATCGCAAACTAGCTGTGTTCTCTCTACCTACAGCTCGAACCAACCTTGGGCGATCAGCGCCTTTGAGCCGTCTGATGAGGACGTATAACGAAAGTCACTCTCGCACCCATAGCATTGACATCTTCTCCAACACCCTGACTCAATTTCGCAATCATATTATACGACAACTTGCAGATTGCTGTTAGTTGATTCTTGTTTGTATTCTGTCATTCATGTCTATTTCTGTATTTTTGTTACAATTTCAACTTTCTAACTAATTAATTTTTATAATTTTTAAAATGTTATATTCACCCATTTCATTGCATGTATTATTATTGATTTTCTTGATTTTATAATTGTTAATTTCTTACTAATTTAGTTGATTTTATCATTGTTATTTTATATTTATTAGTAACTTATTTGATCTTATAATTATTAACTAATTTAATTTTATTGTTATTTTCGCCACTTTCATTAACTGGGTTTAATTAGGCAAACCATGTAAGTGCTGTGCACACCTTAAGTGATAAGTTCACTGTAGTACTAGATTAATTATGACTAAACTTTCTCTTAATGTTTATGTGAACTAGTCGTTGGAGTGCCATAATAAATAAATAAATAAATAAACTGTCATAATATTACCCGCGGCTTTGCCCGCGTGGAATTCGCAAATTATCCCGCGGGAACGTACTACCGGGATAAAAAGTATCCTATGTGTTAATCTAGGTTATAATCTATCTGTACGCCAAATTTCATCCAAATCCATTCAGGAGTTTTTGCGTGAAAGAGTAACAAACATCCATACATCCATCCTCACAAACTTTCACATTTATGATATTAGTAGGATAGTAGGATTTCTCAGTAGCAGCCCGGAGTCTATATTCTGCCCGGTTAATGGCAATAGGCTCGTCCCCAATTACATGGGACTTAAACATACCTGGCGAAATGTGGGGTTACTATACGTACACGTCTGTCTAACTCTTCAGGGAATACAGGCGAGATGGTATGTTATGTAAGTTAGTAGGTAGGTAGGTAAAATAATAGTACATTGCCTAGGCAGGTACAAAAAATAACAATGCTCCTAGGTACCTAAGTACAGCCTCGTGTTTATTATAACCGCTAAGATTTCCCGTCCTGACTTTCTCTTCAGTATTGTAACGCTAATACGTGTGCTATGCTTAGGCTCATATCTAGGTGGCTAAAACACAGAAAAATCTGGACCAGAATTATTTCATCATCATTATTTCAGCCGAAAGACGTCCACTGCTGGACATAGGCCTCCCCCGAGAATCGCCACTTCGACCGTTTCTGTGCTTCTCGCAGCGGACCAGAATTAGGTACCTACTTACATAACATTATTTCTAGACAATTGTGAAAATAAGGCTTGTGGCTAAGTAATATTAGCCGCACGGGTCGATCGATCAGGTTAAGCTACGCTTGCCGCGGTTGGTCCGCGGATGGGTGACCATCTTTACATACCAAGAGCCCTCCGTGCCTCGGAAAGCATATTAAGCCGTTGGTCCCAGCTGTCATTTGTGGATCTTTGACAGTCAGTCAGTTACGGGTCGTCAGAAGTCCCGAAAGTCTGTCAACCAGTTAAGACTGGTTGTAATACCCAAGGGGGAATCGTATTACCCAATAACTGGGTTGTGGAGGTCAGATAGGCAGTCGCCACATGTAAAATACCGGTATTCAGCTGCATCCGGTTAGACTGGAAGCCGACCCCAACGTAATTGAATGAATTGTGGAGACAATCCATTTAACCCGCGAAACCCGCGGTACCCGCGAAAATCAAATTTTCTTACGTTTTTTTGTAATTTGCAGGCCAGTGTGAGGGTTTATGTTGAACAAAAATGTGATTCGCGACCGTAACACATTCCCTCTTATTTATAAACGTTGCTTAAAGTTATAAGAGACGGTTAAACATAAAAAAATGTTTGGTTATACAAACGCTAATCAATGCTTAAACTTTAAGCAAAGTTTATAAATATGGGGGAATGTGTTTACAAAATTTATAATTCTGCATTACAATTACCCTCAAAGTTCATATAATCCCACTGGGTTTTCATGAAACAGTAATTTAATCGGATTATATGAACTTAAGAGTTTTTTTTGCCTGTGTGCCAGAGGCCAGTATTAATGATTTTATCCTACTATCCTACTAATATTATAAATGTAAAAGTTTGTTCAGATGTTTAAATGTTTGTTACTCAATCACGCAAATACGGCTGAACGGATTTGGATGAAATTTAGCACACAGATAGTATGTGACCAGGAATAACCCATGGGATACTTATTATCGAGATAGTACGTTCCCGTGGGAAAAATTTCGACCTCCACTAGGACGAAGCCGCTGGCAAAAGCTACTCGTAGTAGATTATAATTCTGTATTTAACGTCATATTTGTTACGGTCGCGAATCATATTTTAAATCAACAAAAAAAAAAAATAGCAAAAAAAGGAAGCAAATTTGAATTTCGCGGGCGACCTTATCGCATCCCCCTATAAGTTTACATTATCTTGGCAATCGTCGGAAGTGTGTACTTTCGTTGTTGCAAAACAACGCAGGCAACGCGAATTACTTTCCTTTTCTCATATTTAACACCACTTATATGGCCTTTGGTTAAGTGATAGTAAACATTGCATCTGCCGAATTAAATACTCAATTACGTCAAGACTTATTGTTCTTCCGGTTTCGAGTATTTGTTTTAATTACCTACCTTTTACCTTAACAAATTCCGGAGCACAACTCAATTTGTAGACCATAGCATTGTAGGCTTTGTAAGCCTTAAAGCCATTAATCCAAGGGAAGAACTGGTAAAAAAAAATGGCATCGTGACATATCATAATAATTATATCATGGGTCTTAAACAAAACTGGCGAAATATGGGTGTACTATATGTAAATCTCTGCTCAACCCTCCCGGGATTACAAGTGTGATGTTATGTTACATTTGTTTGGGAACAAATAAACCAACATGTCGCTGTAAAATGCCTCTCACAGGCCGGGCCGGTAGCGATGCACTTGCTAGTGCAGCCATGCAAAGCAACAAGTCAACGGCGCGGGCGCAGAGTCGCTTGCATCATTTAAATAGAAAACGTGGTAACTGTCGCATCAAAGCAGTCATATCAAAAGATATCTATTATGTACTTACCTATTTAAATGTATAAAATAACTCAGTTGTCAATTGGGACTGTCTTTCTTTAAGACTTACGAAACCTGCGAATGGGTTTTTTTGGGGGTGGCAAATCATCAAGTAACTTCTCCCGCTCTGGGTGGAGCAGGAGCGTGTCAGACTTTTACTGACTAAAACCCACCCGTGTTCCCTGAAGTGCCTGTGTGCCAGCGGCGACGGTATCTTTTTCGAACAACCCGCACCCCTGGCAGAACCTGCGAATGGTTGGTCTACCATGGTAAATCCCGTAGTAGAACTAAGGAACACGCATACGTACGTACCGTTCATTGAAAATCTTCAAGCTTCAGATTAATAATCGCGCATCTTAGTGATCATATTAGAGAGCATTATTTAGCAGTGTATTTTTATGACGTCGTCATCATATCATTTATCCTTACCAATATTATAAAAGCGAAAGTTTGTATGTATGCATGTATGGATGTTTATTACTCTTTCACGAAAAACTACTGAATTAATTTGGATGAAATTTGGCACACATAGAATACTTTTTATCTCGGTAGTACGTTCCCGCGGGATAATTTCCGACTTCCACGCGGGCGAAGCCGCGGACGGAAGCTAGTATAAAATAAAATGATAATTCGATTTGTTTGTAAGCATTCGAATTGTTTGTAAGTAGGTGAAAATATTAAAACAAATACGTTACTTCCCCTACTAAATTAGTTTGTACCGATAGGCCAGTCGAAAAGTTAAGGATATTAAATACTTAGAAACCTCCTTATTATCTGTCCCCCCCTACATCCGTATATACATACCTAGTTAGTTTAATGAATTAGAACAAACACCAGATTGTTTAGTAGAAATCCAGGAAAGTACCCACATTTCAGTATTAAATAACTGTTTAAAAATATAATGTTCATTTATTTTCCTGCTGTAAAACCAGAAAGCTAACAAAATTACCGAATGACGCTCAATAACATAGTAAACTTAGTATTGCATGATTAATATGTAATTGTAATGTGAGGGGTTTTTTCCCACATAGGAACGCCACCTGCTTGCAAATAAATTGTATTGCTATTGTTTTATTTCGTTGCTAAACTGTAATATAACAAAAGCCAATTTTCTCTTTTTTCTTTGCTTTAGTGATCGAATGCAACCAGAGTCATTTTTCTACCAGTTTGCATGATGCAAGGTTCCTTTTTGAGCACAACCTTTACAGTACCTAGTACTACCTAGGTTAGGGGCTACAAATAAATTTAGATAATAAAAAGGAGCACCGATATCTATGGTAGAGACCAATATTCAATGTCAACTAGAAAAATCAATTGCACAAACCTATTATTTACCTACTGACACTGAAGTACCAGTAAGTAGGCAACTGAAAATAATAACACGAGCTCCAGGTGCCGGAAATGCGTCAGAAGATATTATACTGGCACGTTAACCTCCTTAGTCCAACCTTATCAGGACCACTTACGTACCTGCCTGAAGTTATTAGAACTAAGTAACTAGGTTTTCCATGAATCGCGATGCGTCAATTATTCAAAACACCATCGGGAATAAGGAAGAAAATTAAGTTAAAGTTATTGTTTAAAATGAAGCACGACTTTTTTGTTACTATCAATACTCAGTACTCAATACTCAATTCTTTATTGCATTCCATATGTTTTACATAGGTATAAACAGTGAGATCAATATGGACCCTGTCGGGCACAGCAAAATTAGGAGGAAGAGGGCTACGTATAAATGTAAGCAATTCAATTCATTAATTATTATAATAAAATTATTAGATGTATAATTGGGTGTATATTTATCTATACAAGGTGTTTGACAGAGCGTTGAACATACGAAAATGGTGGATAGGTGGGGTCATCTGTTACTTACTCAGCCCTAATTTATGTGCCCCTGGCCCCCTGGATATTAAAAAAAAATGTTTTTGCTTTCTTCTAGTTTCACCACTTTCTTAGCTTGAAAGTGTAATTGTTAGGCAGATTCTTATAAAATTATTGTTATATTCAGATGTAAGCTAGAAAAAAGGTAATGGGTCCTCAAACTTACAGAAAGATGTAAAAAATACTTAAATTTTAATTTCAACTTGCATTAAAAATAAAATATTGCCTGTTTTACCCATTTTTAATAAAAATTCAAAATTAAACAGGGAAGTGTGAGTATTTTGTGTTTTCGGAAGTGTGGTTTGTGAAATTGCACCTTATTATTATTATACCATAGACTTTAGTCATATCAAGCAGCATACCTATGGCGTAGTTTTTGTTATTAATAATAGTAAGAGCCTCTTGTACATATTTATAGACTGCTAACGTTGTAGACCTGTTTTTACGGAAACCGTTTTGGCAGTCGTCAAGTATTCTATATTTTTCACAAAAAGAGGAATGCCATTATCCAGTTATCCATGTATGGTTTTTTTATATTATGGTAATTTACACAAAACTGAGAACCCTAAAGTATTAGTCGAGTGTGTGGTCTCTACATGCCATTAAATAGAATTTAAGTAAATATATTATCAGTGTTTCACTTGTTCTACTACTGCATTTAAATTTTAGATGTTTTTTTGCAAGGGCCTAACCCTTGCAAAAAAAAAATCTGTACCTGGCGATTTTTCAGGTTTTCTAAGACAAATAAAATCACCATCAACAAACGATTACATTCCTCAATTTAATGAAGCCATGCATTTTTTCAGAATAAAATAAATGAATGCAACTGCTATCTATAATACTATAATATACTATAATCTACATACCTTGCAAAAGCACGAACACAAATATTGTAGCTGCAACCACTTGCATTTTGTCACTGAACTAATCACTTGTGGCCCAAAAACTAATAAACTGTTGTTTTTAATAAATAAAATTCATGTTTAAGCACCTATTGTTTACAAATAATATCACGATAAAACCAGCGTGTGTACCACGTTCGGTAGCGAGGCGACGTGGATGTCGCGACACTGCGACAGACAACTGTGCGCGGCCACCGATTTCCCTCGCTTATAAATTCCCCTGCCTATAATGAAAGCACGTCAGCTGCTTTCGGTGTGAAGTTTTCCGGGCTATAAACGTGTACAGTCAAATTTAAGTATATAAGTAGGGCTTATTTTATGCCTTAGTCCTTGAAGATGTGTACATATTTAATCAAGGTTTACCGACAACCCTGTTTTTTGGCGTTTAGCAGAAATGCAGTGTTGTGACAATGTTAGGAACAGGTATATACTTATGGAAGGTGGAAGTTTCAGTCGATCATTTATGTATGCTAATATCATACCATTATTATGAAAGCGAGGGACTGAAATGGTTTATGCCGGAACGTTCGCTTCGATTTCAGTGTGGGTTTGATTACTGGTAAAGACTAAATCTAAAAAATAATAAAATTAGATAGGTAGTATAATTGGTATACTTAACCGATTCCAAGTTCCTATTCCTGTTGCAACAACTCAAACTAGTATTTTGCTCGTGCTAGGTTCGTAGTTGTGCAGCAGGATTCGAACTCGACAGTCCAGAGAGATTAACCGTTGAGCTATAATAGGATATTACACTCATTTTTGAAAAGTGTCTTAGATTCTAGAGTGCTAATAAACCACTAAAAAAACACAACATTTTTATTTAATCGATTAGTGCCATAAAAATGCATTTAAATTTTACATTTTTTTCGCGCGTAATTTGGAGAAAACGCTGGAAGCAGTGGACGAGATTTTGATCTGTGGGTATGACGTCGAATTTATAGATAAACAAATGCGCTGATATTTTATAAGACAATAGTTTATCATTTAAAAAATGAGTTATTTTTCTACTTATCGTTGGTTTGCTGTTCCTGAATGCAAAATATTATTAAATAAAAACTACTTTGGTTACGAATTTATTAAAAGTACAAACTTGCTCAGTTGACATGCCGTATGGCGTAATAACATGGCGCACAGTGGAACGAATGTATGGGAGCGGTTGGACGTAGACATGTCCGAAAAATAAGAGTAAAATTATGACAAACTAATGATGCCATCTTATTCGATTACTTAATGCCTTCATAAATTGTGGTGATGAATTTCTTCATAACTCCCATATTTCGGGAGTAATTTGAGAAAATGTGAAATTTTACTATGAAAATGAGTGTATCGAGCTCTCTCCCTCCTGATTCCGGGCTTGTTTCAAGTAGCGGTCTCTAATATCGTAATGCTATTACTAAGAGCTATATTTAATACTAAGACACATAGTGCGCCAAATGTGCACTTTCTGGGATAAAAGGAAATGAAAATTTAAAAAAAAAAACGTTTTTTCCCCATTTGTATTTACTTTAAACCGCAGACAGACTTATTAAGAGGTCTATAAATATATTATATATATATACAGAAATATATATTAACAAAAATATTCACAAGAACTGATGAGAGTATGACTTTTAAGTAAGTTGATAATAAATTACCTAGTTTCATTAAAAGTACAATAAATAATTAAGATGTAAGCTCTAATTTACTAAGTTACACATTTTAAAACAATAACATCATTTAATTATCTTCGTCATCATCATCATCATCAATTAATTCAAATTCAGAATCGATGTCCGCTAAATCATTTATGTTAACAAATTCGATATCACTTTTCTCAGAATCCGTAAGCTCATAAAATTCCTTAAAAGAAGATTTTTTTACAAACTTATTTCCTTTTGGACGGATACTTGTAACAAGTGGATCAGAAGACAGTAAAAGATTGTGCATAATATCTTCATTGCATGAGATACTGCTATGCTTTCGAGAATGCCCCTCTCTATATTTTCTAAAATCTTTATTTCTAGCCTCAGATGCCTCTTCGGATAGAAAACCAATGGGCACAATTGACATGTTCTGAACTATGTCTGGCCCATGCATTAAAATTTTATGAAGTGAAGAAGGCATATAATACCATGGGTATAACTCCACGTAAAGCTTAGCAGTATCAAAGCAGAACTCTCGGAATTTAGTTACGTTGATCTTCTCTCCTGATGAAATACACTGCAAGATCACACAGATTTTTCTTAAAAGCATAGCATCTATTCCGGTCAGTTCAGCAGATTTAGTGTAGTTTTCAAAAAATCTCCTTGCCGAGTTGCCATTGTTGGTGGATCCACTGCCTTGTTTCACAACATCGAGAAGTAAGCCCGTTTCTCTTCTTACAGCCTCTTGAACTCTTTTCTTCCTGTCATCAACTTGCCTTTTTGCTATATCACCCCTTACTTGCCATGATTTTATGTCTAATTTGTAGGAAATGTGTAATAAGCATTCCATTGAGCGAATCCAAGCGTGAAGGGTGCTTAAGCTATATTTATACATGTCCTCGTTTGCGTGTTTATCTTTGATTAACTCTAAATTATTCATTTCTTTAGGACAAGCCTTGCATATGTCACACACTGAAGCTGCTGTATTGGATATAATGGAATGAATTTTACCATCAATCATTGTCAACAGCAGTTGGTGTTTGACACTAATTCCATCAGTGATGGTGGATGGAGTTAAGGCTTCAATCTCTGCTTCGATTTCAGCCATCTCTCTCTGCACATTTTCTTTGGTTTCCTTTATAAACTTAAACAATATTGGCCGGCAAAATGAAGTGGAAGATGGTCGCTCGTTTTCCCAAATTGTTACACCTTTTGAGACGAGCCGCAGTGGTACAAGACTAATCATAAAATTACTAGCAAGATCGATTTGCTCATCTTCACTCGTCCTTTGATGATAAATGCTTTGGCTAGATGATCCGTCAAAACCCCATTTGCTGGTCAATACGAGCTGTTGATTGGGATCAACAGGGGTTTCTAACGACCTAATAAGTCTTCTTGAGGTTAAATCCATCAAGGCTTGTAATTTGATTTTTGCAGAGCTCTCTGTAACTGTGAGATCTTCTTTGGCCGGATAGCACTTAATTTTTTCTTTAACCAACATGTAGTAACTCGGGTATTGAAGAGCTCCTTCTTGAGTGTTGAAATCCCGAAGAGTGTTATAGCGCCATTTCGATAAGTTCATCGATACATAAAGAGCCAATGCCTTCAAAGGGGATATTTCCCGTACCTGAATTGATTTACCTTCAATGAAGGCTTTGATTTTTGAGGCCTCTTCTGGATTCTCCGTCAAGTATTTCATAACATAAGCTGTATCGCTTTGTCCTGCCTTTTGAAGCGCCCTTTCGGCCGAAAACATAATTTCAGCGCTGCTACTGCTGCATGAAAGACTATCTTCAGTGCGTCTTCTTTTTTGCCGGTTACTAAGGTCCTCAAAAGATTTACGAGGACTAGGATGTGTACAAGTTGAAGCATCAGATTTAGCAGGAGAAATTATGGGCTCGATGACGTCACTTATATTTTCTGTAGAAGGTTCCATATTTTCATTCTGTAATTCCGGCCATTGAATTGCAGCCTGTAGCCAAATCTCATGTTTCTTCCGAAACTTATCTGTGCTTCTTCCAGACTGTGTCCATTTTGCATAAATGCGGTAGCAAAATCGACGACACCAGTCTTTTAAACTTGTTTCAGCACTTTCACATAACTGAACACAACTGTTATCTTTTAAAACACTGAACAAATAGTTAAAGTCGCGTAATTCTTTATGTGCGCGTGCGCATAAAGCAACGTGAATATCAAGATTTGTATTAAAATTTGGAAAATACATTGCGAGATTAGCTTGGATACAACGAGGTGTAAATCAACACTGATTTTAAAGTTACTAATAGTGACCTATTTATATAAAATCCAGGTATCCCAGGTATCCTTTGTTAAATATTGCAAGGTAATTAGTTATTGTGATAATTAGTAAATGATGCATGCTAAATTAGTGTATTAAGAGCCATTTAGTAATTAAATAATAGCAATGTTCTTATCAGTAATCATTAGTGCATCAGTTTTATATGTAAACCTTAAGTCCCTAATTATATATCCTAATTAGCTTATATCTTCTCTAATTGGCTGCTCAGAAATGTTATTGTAATAAGGTAAACCTTTAGAAAAACGGTTTTAATCAACAAAATAAACAAAAAATAAAAAAATTGTGTTATAAAATAAACATCACTCTTTATCCCAGAAAGTGCACATTTGGCGCACTATGTGTCTTAGTATTAAATATAGCTCTTAGTATTAGCATTATGATATTAGAGACCGCTACTTGAAACAAGCCCGGAATCAGGAGGGAGAGAGCTCGATACACTCATTTTCATAGTAAAATTTCACATTTTCTCAAATTACTCCCGAAATATGGGAGTTATGAAGAAATTCATCACCACAAGTTATGAAGGCATTAAGTAATCGAATAAGATGGCATCATTAGTTTGGCATAATTTTACTCTTTTTTTTCGGACATGTCTACGTCCAACCGCTCCCATACATTCGTTCCACTGTGTGGCGGCCACTATTTCATGGTGTTCAAAAACAGATTTAAAAAACTGAAATCTTTAAATTGTATTTTAACATTTATTTTGTTGTTTCATGCACTAAAACTAACCTTTTCCGACCGCATTTTGCCTAAGCTATCTCAATAATACATTTTTTGATTTTTTCTCATCTAGAGTAAAATACACTAATATGGTACGACGCAAGAAATTAAATCGTACAGTGTGATTCAGGCTTAATACAAACCCCGGGCACAAATCTAGACTACTGGGTTTTATTGAGAAAATCTAATTGGAAATTTTAATTAGCTCTGCTCAAACCCAGGACCTCATGCTCAAAAGTCGCGCTTGCGACCACTAGACCAACAAGGCAGTCTTGTCATAACACAAAATGTTATAAAACAGTTTGTATAATAAGCTTATAATATTGCCACAGCTAGGGACACAGGCTCCTCTCTAGAGAGGTTATTGGTTATCTACAACGCGGACCCAGTACGTCCGTACTGGGTACGGGTTGGTTAATGTCACATGTCTTTGAATTTTTGGTTCTAGGACTATGCCCGTTTCCTCACGATGTTGCCCTTCACAGTTTTGAGAGCTGCAGTGATGAAATGATTCACACAAAGTAAAGCAGCTGTCCGAGTTCTTACCCACAACCTACACAACAACTCGCAAGTCAGAGCTCTTACCACTGCGCTACCACTGCTCTCGTATATCTGGGCAGATATGCATTGACATTATAAACGAAATGTACCTATCTCCATTCAATATTGAGACTGACTACCTCGTTTGTCTAGTGGCCGCAAGCGCTATTGCTTAGCAAGAGGGTTCGATTCGTACGTCAGGTAAAATTTTATACCGCATAAAATCTGTCAGAAATTTCTTAGTAGCAGCCAAGTCTGGATTTATGTCCGGCCGATGGATGGGATGGACAGGCTCGCCCCCTTTTACGTAGGACTTGGGACACATAACTGGCAAAATTTGGGTGTTCCTACTAAAGGTACACCGGTGCCTAACCCGCCGTGGATGATACAGGCGTGATGTTATGTTAAAAATCAATATTGAGAATTTATCTATGTACACACGGGGAGTGATATGAAGATTCGAATGACGTTATTGCGCTGCACGCTATTTCGAAAAACTATACGGGTGGTACGCCAGTTCGAAAAGACATTGAGTTGGACACCGCTATATTGAATGACGTTGTCGCGAACACGCTGATTCGAAAAACTGTTTGAATGGTACGCTAGTACGAAAGTCTTGGTATCGACATCCACTTTTGCAAATAGCATTTTCCAATCTGAATTTGTCTGGGGATCGAACTTGCGACCCAGTGATTACCAAGAACGACCTACGCTACGATGATGAAACTGACACTGAGCTAGTTGTCTTTACCACTAATTATAAATGATTAATACCTATTAGTACTTATTAGGATTTAGCTATGTATCCCCAGCATGCCATTTTGTTAGATAGATAGAGTTCGATCCCCAGACAAATTTAGATTGGAATATGCTATACGCAACAGTGGATTTCGATACCAAGACTTTCGTACTAGCGTACCTACCATTCAAACACTTTTTCGAATCAGCGTGTTCGCGACAACGTCACTCGATATAGTGGTTAATTCGATTCAATGTCTTTTCGAATTGGCGTACCACTCGTAAAGTTTTTCGAAATAGCGTACACACGTGATGCACTCGACTTGATCTTGAGAACTTTCAAAACCTCACCAGTTACGATGAACGCGTTTTGTGACCAAGGAGGTGATCACGTAGGTAGTAAACATGTCGTAGTAACATTTATGGCTAAGCTTGCAAAATTTTGATTTTTATTAAAGTCAAGGATAGGATCACATCTCAGAAACTCTTATGGAAACTACCATTTTAACAAACAGTTTTTATTAAATATGTTTAATAGGTTATCCGTAAATTATCAAATAACATTGTAAAATCTTTGTAGTAAAATAAGATCAAAGTTTTTAAATAATAGCAATTATAAATATTATGAAAGATTTGAAATATTCTTAATTTTTTAATTCTTTATAAATATTACTAAAACAAAAAACACTTTATATAAAAAAATTGCAAGACAAAAAGGACATTTCGTGCCCAGAAATCGATCCTCCAATTTAATCTTATGCACGGCAAATGGTCTTGTAACCTCCGGTCTAATTTGACGATAAATTAATTCTCGTAAATGGTTGTCCAATAGAAACTAAAACAATACAGAAAATTATAATAATATGGTTTTACTAAGTACAAAAAGTAACTTTGGCCTAGCACAGATTTGATCATACATGTCTTTTGGAGGGGTAACCACGTAATGGAGCTGTGTGTCCCAAAAATGTATGTTGGCAAAACAACCGTATTTTTAATTTGGTTTTCTATGTGAAGTAACACCCTCAACAGGTTTTTACGAGAGTATACAATTAAACCTTCCGCTGCTATTTAAGTTTGACAATTTAGTATCTACATGATTCTGAAACAACTTACCCCGGACCTAAAAAAAAATCGGACCGTAATGTTAGTACACTTAAAAGATATGAAGCATGCAAGGTCCTACAATTTCGTGTGTGGTACTTGACCTACACTCACATAGACACACTAGGACCGACAACCGCCGCACATAGGGGTATTTCATTAATCTAGCTGGCCAAAAAATGTTAGTGCGGGTTTTTTGGTTTAACATGACGGAAATAAAACAAGTGAAATATATACGGACAATAACTGTTATAATTTCATAAAAAAAGCAACAAAACACTGATACAACAAAAAAAATGCTGAAAATAGGCCATATATTTACATATTTTTACGTACACTGATCTACATTACACTATATATTTACATAATCTTACATACACTTATATACACACACTATATATTTACATAATCATGCATTACTTAATTAATTTACCAATAACAATACATACTTTTTCAAATCAATTCACCTCCTCGTTCTCACTGTCTGATTCTGTTGGGTTTGGTGTAGCAGACAGAAGCATGTTTAATGTTTCAGGCAGAAACGAAGACATCCTCTTTTTTGTTTATTGCCCTTGAGGCACTAAGAAATGGATCTGAGCTTAAAAGAAGCCTATTTAAAATATCTCTATTACAGGATTCTCTAGAGAATTTCCTTGAGTAATCCTGTCTGTACGTCCTAAAATGTTTGTTGCGTGCCTCTGCTGCTTCCTCAGACAGTTGCCCTATAGGTGGCAATGCATTATTTATTATATCTGATCCGTGTACAAGTACTTTGTGCAGTGTGGGTGTTATTGGGTGCCATGGGTAGAGTTTTATGTATAAACAAGCAGTTTCTTCCGCATATTTTTTCATATTTTTCTACATCTATAGTATATCCGCTCGAAATCGTTTCTAAAATAACTTTTTTATTATTTTTATTAACTCATAATCTATCCCTGTAATGTCTGAAGCTAGTTTCGGATCTTCAAAGAATCTCCTGCTGGTGTTCCCGTCATCCGTATTTACGAAGTTTGTTTTCGGCATATCTACTAATAAGCCAGTTTCATTGCGAAACCTGGTATGTATCTCAGTTTTCCTATTCTTTTCCATTTTTTTTCCTCGTCTGTTTTTCTCTCCCGATACTTTTTCACGGGCAATTTCTACGCTAAATGCAGAATGCTTTCAAAAAATCTTATTCTCGCATGTAAAATAGACAGTCCGAATTCAGTAGCATCTTTTGAGAGTTTCCTTTTGTCCTCCAAATTATTAAACTCTTTAGATGTTTTTCCACAAATATAGCAGTGACTCGTGGATATTGTTCTAGTAGCTGCATTGCAAACTTTTCCGTCAACCATTGTCATTACAAATTGGGAATGAATCAAAAACTTTTTTCCGTCAATATCCACCTCAGTCGCAACCAAATTATCAACAGAATTTTTGACATAACTGATCTCTTCATTGGTTGTATCAGTTGTCTCTATGACGAAGCGAAATCGTATTAGACGACAAAATCGGGGAGATGAAGGGGTTGGATTTTCCCATAACACCTTTTCGTTGTTCTTGCCGTAAACTAGTCGCACAGGTACAAAGCAGCTTTGAAAAATATTTGCATCAGAGTCAGCCTCATTTTCAAGGTTTTTTTTTATATTGTGCTTGCTGGAATCCATCGCAGCCCCATTTACATATCAACTTCAAAGTTTTCCGCTCTTACTCTTTTATTGTTGATAAGACCTCTTCTAAGAATACCGATAAGCGCCTAATGGTAATATCAATTAATGGTTGCAGCTGGATTTCGGCGCAGGTACTCGTTACCGTGCACGTTTCTGGAAGAGGATAACACTCTTTTTTTGCTTCTTGAATTAAGCTATAACATGGAAAGTTTTTTCAATTTCATACTGTCCTCTTGTTAAGTAACATTTTTAATGCTTCCATGGGGGTTAGACGCGATGGTTTTTCACATTTAGATAAATCATAAGCTTTTTTGTATTTCGTTGCACGGGTCGGAGAGCTCATAATATCTTTGAGCACGTGGGAAGCATCACGTTTTCCCGATTTACTTAATTCAACATGAGCTGCGTGAAATATTACACCATCTTCTACATTAGATCGGATCCCTTCCGTTTTTCTTTTGGTCCTTTCGCTAGATTCCCCAAACGATTTACAAGGGCGACCTGGACGATTTGCCGTTGTGACTGGAATTTCGAATGTACCTTCCAGCCAAAGTTGGTTGTTTTTCAAAAAAACCTCTTCTTTTTTGTGAGATTTAATCCACCTTTGCTTCATTTCCGATTTTAAATGTGCAAAATTGTTTTTCAGTATTTTTAACTGATCATCAGTAAGATCGTCACTAATGAAAAGGTGGTCTCTCAAAAAACATAGTTTTTCTTCCAAATTGCGTAAATTTTCATTTTTCATAATGTTAAAGAGAGATATACGAGTCACTATTCTCACTCCGGAAGTACACACTGTATCTGGAACAAGTAAATATTGTTTTTAGACATAAATACTTTTTTTTCACAAATTTAGCTTATTTTTACCGTGAAATTCAATGTTCTACGTTTTTGCGCATCCGCGCTATTCCGCGGCTAATTTATTTAGTATTCGTTACATAAGGGTCTATATTTTTTATATAAAATACAAAAGTTGCCGGATCTATCCCAATACTAAAACAAATAGCTTCCTAAACATAATTAAAAAATGTCCTTATTTCAGACGTTATTTCTGGACCACTAAAAGTATATTAAAATAAAACAAAATTTTAACAAATAGGTATATTACATTTGGATTGTCATATAGGTACCTGTAGTTTCCGAAACCATTGCTATTTTGCACCAGGTAAACACAGAAAACTTCAGTTTAACACACAAAATTAACGCCTTTGTAAATAGCCGATAAGAGACACGTACACAAGGTTCAATGATCAACTTTCGACTGAATTTACCTAATAACGCGCAACGGAAGAAGGGTGGGGTTGGCGGTCTATTGTTTGTTGGAATATCACCTGCCTCAGGTAGTCAATGTAATTCCTTAAACTTTGTTATTTTGACTTTTGGCCGCCTAGATAATTAAAATACCCCTATGTGCGCCGCCATTACGCCCCGCACGGCAGCGCCAGTGACAATAGTATGTATTCTGTCAATTAAAAAAATACCGTCTTGTGTGGTGAAATCCTGTAAAAACTACATGAAAAAACTTAAAAAGTCACAAGGAATCACCTACCACGCGTTAGTAATGGAATAGGTACTTACATATAAAATCAACCTGGTGTACACCCCTGATCGTCAGAGGGTTTTTGGCCTACAATTTTAATTTATCTAGGGTTAGGTTAGGGTAGGTCATAGATTACGGGAAAACTATCTTAGCAATTTTTACAAAAAATAATTTACTAAAAGTAAGTAAGTGTAGTTCACTTTTTAGGCACCCCGGTTTTTTATTTTGTAAATTATTTTTTTAATTCATATAATTATTTTTGACGTAAATGAGATATTTATTTGAAACCCTTTATTTTTATACTCCACACAATAGGTTTGGAGAAAAAACATTCTTTTTTTTCAATTTTGATATACCCAGTGTCAGTCACATAATTAAGACGAATCTAACGGCACCTCTCAAGCTGAAATCGAGCAAGCTGTTTAGGTGCAAACAGAGTGCGCCAAAGAAATATACATACATACACCTAAGCACCTTCCGGCCCCTTCTTTTCCCAACAGTTGAGTTTTATAAATGCTGTGGAGTTCTCACTGTGAGACAGCTCTTTATCTTCCATACCGTAGTGTTACAGCATCTAAACACCCCTTACGCCATAGTTACCAGAAGGCGTAGAGACACAGTCTGTCAACCCCATAGATGTAAGTTCGCATTCACTAAGAGATTCTTCTACTTTCAAGGCCCACATTTATATAACAGACTCAATAAAGATCTGCAATTCTACTCATATCCAAGTAACACCTTAAAAAAACTGTTACAAACTGGCTACTTGAGCACAATTATATTGACACAGAGCGGCTTCTTCTTTCTGGAGAAAAGTCTTACTAAATAAATGCAACTATTCCCCACATTCTGAACACATACACTTCTTCACACACATCTCTAACACCTCTCATCACGACACATTACACTTTTTCGTTTGTATTTTAGCTTTTGTGTACTCCTCGTTGATTTGAATTTAAAAAAAAGTCATGTATTCTTTGTAACCATCTTTTGCTTTTTTGTATATTTGCAATGCCTTAAAATATATGAACCAAGGGTTAGGACTTGTGCCCTTAATACAAGTTATCCTGATAACTTAGCAAGGGTGCAAGTTACGACAACTTCTAGTGCTATGCTTATATTTAAGTCATATGTATGTAACGTCAAATAGCTGTAATGGTTGATATGAATAAATACGAAATACAGCACTTGAAAAACATAACCCTCCTTCTGGCGCAGTCGGGTAAAAATTATAAAGTTATTGATGATTCATACTTTATACTAAGCACTGCTAAAATGTAATGTTACTAGTTCGATTTCCTTAAAACTTATTATAGCGATTAGAAAATGACAAAACCAAATTTTAATTAAAACTAGCATGACACAATCGAACCCAGTGCTGAAGTAGGTAGTACATACATGCTAACATGATTTGACTGTGCTGGATCTGGATCTAAAAAGTGGGCAAATTGATCATTTATATGGTAACCCTCTAAAAGCACGTATACCTACATATTAGTAAATGGGTTGAGGGCGGCCATTTGCATGACATGACTCACTCATGTAATGACGAGGCATTAGTTTTTTTTTTTAATTTCTTAGGTCTGTGCCGCCTGCGTTTAAAACTTTCGTGAGTTATTAAAAAAAATGCTAATGCAATGCAAATATGCTATGTTATAAAGGTTTTTACAATTTTTATTTAGTACTTTTTAGCAATCGCACTTGCTAAAATATCTGGACAAATCCGACGAACCCAAACACGCCTTTACACAAGTCATGGCGTGAAGCCAACAGAATTGACTATCCAAGTCATGCCATACTTTAGAACGGGCTATCATATTTGAATGCATTTATACAATTTTGTGTCTCTGCTGTTTATCATACAAGAGTTACCTCGTCTGGAGCCAATTCTAGGTGCAGCATGGCACCGCATAGGCGCACAGTGGAACGAATGTATGGGAGCGGTTGGACGTAGACATGTCCGAAAAAAAAGAGTAAAATTATGCCAAACTAATGATGCCATCTTATTCGATTACTTAATGCCTTCATAACTTGTGGTGATGAATTTCTTCATAACTCCCATATTTCGGGAGTAATTTGAGAAAATGTGAAATTTTACTATGAAAATGAGTGTATCGAGCTCTCTCCCTCCTGATTCCGGGCTTGTTTCAAGTAGCGGTCTCTAATATCATAATGCTAATACTAAGAGCTATATTTAATACTAAGACACATAGTGCGCCAAATGTGCACTTTCTGGGATAAAGAGTGATGTTTATTTTATAACACAATTTTTTTATTTTTTGTTTATTTTGTTGATTAAAACCGTTTTTCTAAAGGTTTACCTTATTACAATAACATTTCTGAGCAGCCAATTAGAGAAGATATAAGCTAATTAGGATATATAATTAGGGACTTAAGGTTTACATATAAAACTGATGCACTAATGATTACTGATAAGAACATTGCTATTATTTAATTACTAAATGGCTCTTAATACACTAATTTAGCATGCATCATTTACTAATTATCACAATAACTAATTACCTTGCAATATTTAACAAAGGATACCTGGGATACCTGGATTTTATATAAATAGGTCACTATTAGTAACTTTAAAATCAGTGTTGATTTACACCTCGTTGTATCCAAGCTAATCTCGCAATGTATTTTCCAAATTTTAATACAAATCTTGATATTCACGTTGCTTTATGCGCACGCGCACATAAAGATTTACGCGACTTTAACTATTTGTTCAGTGTTTTAAAAGATAACAGTTGTGTTCAGTTATGTGAAAGTGCTGAAACAAGTTTAAAAGACTGGTGTCGTCGATTTTGCTACCGCATTTATGCAAAATGGACACAGTCTGGAAGAAGCACAGATAAGTTTCGGAAGAAACATGAGATTTGGCTACAGGCTGCAATTCAATGGCCGGAATTACAGAATGAAAATATGGAACCTTCTACAGAAAATATAAGTGACGTCATCGAGCCCATAATTTCTCCTGCTAAATCTGATGCTTCAACTTGTACACATCCTAGTCCTCGTAAATCTTTTGAGGACCTTAGTAACCGGCAAAAAAGAAGACGCACTGAAGATAGTCTTTCATGCAGCAGTAGCAGCGCTGAAATTATGTTTTCGGCCGAAAGGGCGCTTCAAAAGGCAGGACAAAGCGATACAGCTTATGTTATGAAATACTTGACGGAGAATCCAGAAGAGGCCTCAAAAATCAAAGCCTTCATTGAAGGTAAATCAATTCAGGTACGGGAAATATCCCCTTTGAAGGCATTGGCTCTTTATGTATCGATGAACTTATCGAAATGGCGCTATAACACTCTTCGGGATTTCAACACTCAAGAAGGAGCTCTTCAATACCCGAGTTACTACATGTTGGTTAAAGAAAAAATTAAGTGCTATCCGGCCAAAGAAGATCTCACAGTTACAGAGAGCTCTGCAAAAATCAAATTACAAGCCTTGATGGATTTAACCTCAAGAAGACTTATTAGGTCGTTAGAAACCCCTGTTGATCCCAATCAACAGCTCGTATTGACCAGCAAATGGGGTTTTGACGGATCATCTAGCCAAAGCATTTATCATCAAAGGACGAGTGAAGATGAGCAAATCGATCTTGCTAGTAATTTTATGATTAGTCTTGTACCACTGCGGCTCGTCTCAAAAGGTGTAACAATTTGGGAAAACGAGCGACCATCTTCCACTTCATTTTGCCGGCCAATATTGTTTAAGTTTATAAAGGAAACCAAAGAAAATGTGCAGAGAGAGATGGCTGAAATCGAAGCAGAGATTGAAGCCTTAACTCCATCCACCATCACTGATGGAATTAGTGTCAAACACCAACTGCTGTTGACAATGATTGATGGTAAAATTCATTCCATTATATCCAATACAGCAGCTTCAGTGTGTGACATATGCAAGGCTTGTCCTAAAGAAATGAATAATTTAGAGTTAATCAAAGATAAACACGCAAACGAGGACATGTATAAATATAGCTTAAGCACCCTTCACGCTTGGATTCGCTCAATGGAATGCTTATTACACATTTCCTACAAATTAGACATAAAATCATGGCAAGTAAGGGGTGATATAGCAAAAAGGCAAGTTGATGACAGGAAGAAAAGAGTTCAAGAGGCTGTAAGAAGAGAAACGGGCTTACTTCTCGATGTTGTGAAACAAGGCAGTGGATCCACCAACAATGGCAACTCGGCAAGGAGATTTTTTGAAAACTACACTAAATCTGCTGAACTGACCGGAATAGATGCTATGCTTTTAAGAAAAATCTGTGTGATCTTGCAGTGTATTTCATCAGGAGAGAAGATCAACGTAACTAAATTCCGAGAGTTCTGCTTTGATACTGCTAAGCTTTACGTGGAGTTATACCCATGGTATTATATGCCTTCTTCACTTCATAAAATTTTAATGCATGGGCCAGACATAGTTCAGAACATGTCAATTGTGCCCATTGGTTTTCTATCCGAAGAGGCATCTGAGGCTAGAAATAAAGATTTTAGAAAATATAGAGAGGGGCATTCTCGAAAGCATAGCAGTATCTCATGCAATGAAGATATTATGCACAATCTTTTACTGTCTTCTGATCCACTTGTTACAAGTATCCGTCCAAAAGGAAATAAGTTTGTAAAAAAATCTTCTTTTAAGGAATTTTATGAGCTTACGGATTCTGAGAAAAGTGATATCGAATTTGTTAACATAAATGATTTAGCGGACATCGATTCTGAATTTGAATTAATTGATGATGATGATGATGACGAAGATAATTAAATGATGTTATTGTTTTAAAATGTGTAACTTAGTAAATTAGAGCTTACATCTTAATTATTTATTGTACTTTTAATGAAACTAGGTAATTTATTATCAACTTACTTAAAAGTCATACTCTCATCAGTTCTTGTGAATATTTTTGTTAATATATATTTCTGTATATATATATAATATATTTATAGACCTCTTAATAAGTCTGTCTGCGGTTTAAAGTAAATACAAATGGGGAAAAAACGTTTTTTTTTTTAAATTTTCATTTCCTTTTATCCCAGAAAGTGCACATTTGGCGCACTATGTGTCTTAGTATTAAATATAGCTCTTAGTAATAGCATTACGATATTAGAGACCGCTACTTGAAACAAGCCCGGAATCAGGAGGGAGAGAGCTCGATACACTCATTTTCATAGTAAAATTTCACATTTTCTCAAATTACTCCCGAAATATGGGAGTTATGAAGAAATTCATCACCACAATTTATGAAGGCATTAAGTAATCGAATAAGATGGCATCATTAGTTTGTCATAATTTTACTCTTATTTTTCGGACATGTCTACGTCCAACCGCTCCCATACATTCGTTCCACTGTGAGGCGGTCATGGTAGAGTTTAGAACGGACAATCATAATTAAATGCGTATATAAAATTCTAGTTTCCTCGTCTAGAGCTAATCTTGGGTGCAGGAAGTTCATGAAGTGTCCGTTTCAATGGCGCGGCCACGGCGATACTTAAAAAAAAAATCTACCAAGATTTTGTAAAAATTTGTAAAAGTTGATTCCCAAAACCACAAATTTGTCAAAGTTATGGTTCAAAATTTATAAGGGTTTGAACGTGGCCGCGCCATTGAAACGCGGGGAACCGCGCGGCCACGGAGATCTATAAACAAAGAGTATAATAATATTAATGGGAGTCTATAAAACTGAGCGTTGCAGAGACCTGAAATTTAGGTAAATGACAGATTGAATTTGTCAATATTAGTAAACATACAAAAAAAATCCTAGCTTTATATTTCAGGAGCTGAAAGACTATAACTACATGGCCGCGCCATTGAAACGGTGAAAAACACACTATCGCCGATATGTCGCTGAAAAAGCATCGCAGAGGTCTGAAGTTTTTTGTAAGACCTAGATTTGAATTTGTCAAAACTTTTAAAACTATACAAAAAATCCTAGGTTTTTTTAAATTCACATAAATCTGTTATTTACGTGATTTTAAAGAATATTTGAGATAGGTATAATTTCTAACACAAATAGGTGTGAAGTTTTCTGGTAACAATAAGCCATAGTCACCCTATCGAAAAATTCAAAACGTATTTTATGGCTTTATAATACAATATCTATGGCTTATTCTTTATTGCTTTTCTTATTCTTAGATCTTTTATGGCTTTATAATATGTAACAATTTTTTTTTTAGATATTGTCGGTAGACCTACTTATAAATAGTTGTTGTTTACAAACTAATCTCGCTAATACTTACTTTCTTCGATAGATAATCACGACTTACTTCAACGCAATACTGTACTTACAGCTTCTGAAATATAAAGCTAGGATTTTTTTGTATGATTACTAATTTTGACAAATTCAATCTGTCATTTACCTAAATTTCAGGTCTCTGCAACGCTCAGTTTTAAAGATCTCCGTGGCCACGCGGTTCCCCGCGTTTCAATGGCGCGGCCACGTTCAAACCCCGAAAACTTTTGAACCATAACTTTGACAAATTTATGGTTTTGGGAATCAACTTTTACAAAATCTTGGTTTTTTTTTTAAATATCGCATTGAAACAGACCCACTTTACAATGGGCTCTGGACCATAGAGGAATTTTCTCGGCTGGAGCGTATCCTGGGTGCAGCAGCCAGATCATGGTGGACTTTAGAACGGACTATCATAATTAAATGCGTATATAAAATTCCAGTTTCCTCGCCTAAAGTCAATCCTGGGTGCAGCAGCCAGTTCATGGTAGATTTTAGAACGGGCTATGATAATTTAATGGTATATGTAATGCAGTGTCTCTGTTGTTGACCATAGAGGAATTTTCTCGCCTGGAGCGTATCCTGAATGCCGCAGCCAGGTCATAGTGGACTTTAGAACGGACTATCATAACTAACTGCGTGTATTACATTTCGTGTCTGTACCGTTGCCCGTTGAGAAGTCCCTTCGTCTGGAGCCAATCAGGTCATGCATCAAACATGCAAACGTTTTTGAAACTAAACCACCGTAAAATTTAAACTCTGTAGAATAAGAGGAAGTGGTTTTAATTCAGTTGCAAGATTTGATCTCAACAAACATAAATACAAACATTGCAAGGCCAGGCACTAGTCATCTTTTGCCAGCGGACATCATCCCCGAGCGCCCTACACCCGTACGTGGGCTATTACACCCAGCAATAAGACTTCCAAAATCCGTCGCCAGCACCCGGAAACACGATGAAGAACAAGCAACCCAATAAACTCCAGCGTCGCAGCACAATATCTATACCGACGGCAGCAAGCGGGACGACGGCACCGTTGGACCGGCCTTCGTCTGTTACGATCCGGGTGGAACAACAACTACCAAAAAATTTAAACTCCACAACGTCTGCACAGTCTTCCAGGCTGAACTGCTGGCCATCCTGGAAGCTTGCAAATGGGCCAACATAAAGAGACAAACCAACACCACCATCTTCACAGACTCCCAGTCGGCCATACAGGCAATCGCAGACCGGAGTAACACACACCCACTGGTCGTAAAAATACACAAAATTAATAATCTATAATCACATGCAGACAACCACGGATACAACGCGAAGCCTAAAAATCAAATGGGTGAAAGGGCACTGCGGCATTGCAGGCAGCGAAGCTGTGGATGCTGCCGCGAAAATGGCCACTCGACTTCATAAAGCATATAGCTCGACTATAGTGCATACCCGATGTCATAAATAAAAAACGAACTAAGAAAAACCAACCTGGCTAAGTGGTAAGCCAGGTACACATCAAGTGAGCAGGGGCAACACACCAAAACCATATTCCCAACATTATTAGAAATCCACAAATTCCGGAAAAAACTAGAACAAAACTTTTTCATAACCCAAATTCTGACAGGTCACGGCTTCCTTAAACAATACCTCCACCGTTTTTAAAATAACTGACGATGACAATTGTCCCTGCCACAACAACACGATACAAACCCTTGACCCTCTCAGGGATTGCCCCAGATTCGCCATGGATCGCTCGCAGTATGAGGCAATCTCTGAACGATTTGGTATCACAGCATATGACATCGGGATGCTAACGCGAAACGAGGATGTCTTTGACGCCTACGTCAAATATGTGACCAAAATTCTGAACCAACTCAAAAGCTTCAACGGCACATAATTAATATATATTTAAATACGTATCACTATACCTTTTACTTTACTATATCTATTTATTACTATATTATTTATTAATACCATATCTTCTAACACCATTGCGAAAAGCCTCAACAAAAAGACAGTGTCCGTATCCAATCTATCTTTTCTTTTTTAAAAAAAAACGTTGCCCCACACTAGGAATTTCTCCTGTATTGTGGGTGCGTTTACAAACATTTAAAAACTCACATACACAAACAGCCAGACCCGGAACAACTATTTGTAGGTCATACCAATATTTGTTCTGTGCGGGAATCGAACCTGCGACACGCAGCGCAGCAGTCAATCGGTTAACCGCTGCGCCAAACGTACCGAAATACTGAATCGCAATCGCAGATACTGTTTAAAAATAAAACAAACATAAACATAATCTAAAACAAAAAAACAAGGCAAAAAAAAAACATTGCAAGGCGGTGGCCTTGCACTGTTTTCACAGCGCTGATTTTCAGTGGTGGTGGTGGTGACCACCACCACTGAAAATCAGCGCTGTGCTGTGGGTCCCATAGCACAGCATCATGCTGAGTGGAAATCTTCTTGTTACAGTCAGCGTGCAGTTGCCGACTATTACGTTCTATATGCCTATGTATACATAATTATCTGTGTTGTTATCATGTTTTTTTTAATGTTAAGTAATTATTTTTATATGCACGTGTTTCTGTGACAAATAAATCCGTTTTTCTTTCTTTCAAGTTAAATAAAAGCTTGTAATCATGAATTGATTTCTAATGCTCCTTAGTCTGTCTCGATATCTCATTGGTAACAACAAGAAATCATGTCTAAAACAAGACGATATAAGCCACGCCATTCTTGTCAGTGCAGCACCTTTCAAAAAGATGCTAGAAATGTAGTCAGCAACAGAATAAGGACAATTCTCGTTATTATAAGAACGTTTGTCAAATATACCTCTAGTTTAGAAACGTAGAGAATTTTTGAAATTAAATTGTCGCAGAGATGAGACTGCAACTAGATTTTAACCTTCTTAATAATAAACACAGAATAAAGTTATACCAGGAATAACAAAGGAATAACCATAAATTTTCATAGGTTTCAACTTGGAATAACTTTATTCTGCGTTTATTAGCAAGACGGTAAACGGTTACGAGAATTATTATGTGCTGGCTAGTGCAACGAAGTTTGAAAAGTGTAGATTGAAGTGATCTAGGATGTTGAAAAAAAAAACGACATATTTATTTGGACTTCACACATTTATTGTATTTTTGTCTAATAAAAATACTATATCATATTACTATTATAAAGAGAATATCTACAGCAATTGACAGTCTTGCTGATGATTGTACAAATTTGTCAGAGCACTTCTCCTGTAATGCATTTAGTGCACTTGGCAGGACATCATTGTTTTTTCTCTAACAACGTTATTTTATACCTTAATTTACAGCCCTATCGCATCTATTTTAAAGTTTCGAAGAATAAAAACTGCACATTTTGCCAAAATAACACCATTGAATGGATATATTCACGTATTGCACTATTGAATGAAGAAAAATAGAACAATGAAAGGGTGTACAGAAAAATTGCAGTAGTATAATTTAAATCCCACGAAAAGTGAAGGATAAGAATTCTGTTTTTATCAGAACTACAGGCGTTTGTATGCCTTTCATCTGAAATATTTGTAGAATTATTAGGAATAATATGTTACACATATCTAAAGTAAGAATTTCGTAATTTTAAAGTTATGTGGATCAAAAGATAAAATTACTTTGATGCAGTGATTTTAACCTAAACTGGCGACAACACACATTTTTACTGCCGATAAATAGCTATTAATTGTAGACATACATTATCAAAGTTTTTATACATATCTAGTAAGGGTCCTGCATCGTTAGAAGAGATTGTGATTAAAATACATAGGTATAATGTTTACATTGTACACAAGACCGTTATGTATTATATCGGTCCACACATTAATTTACAATGACATTAAGTACTTAACTGATTTAGGCACAATTATGTTTACTTCGAATCGTTTTCTCATCTAAAGTAACATTCTAAAATTTAAGTTCATTAAGCTCTACAACACATACATGACATCGTTTTACCAAATTAGTATATTTAGCATACGTTAAATCTGCCGATTTTCTTTCAGATACAATACAGTTGTTTTATTCCTTACAATCTTCAATTTATGTATAATGGAACACTTTCAAAGATAAACTCGACACGAAATTTTTATTTTAATATAAGATAATTAGTATTATTATACATTTTAATCATTTGTAGCATGACATGAGCTAGTCCCACGCGACCAACAAAATGAATATAGGTCGCCTGTCGCCGTTGCATGCACTTCGCATTTCAAGTGGACTACTTAACCTAGTATGTTATTATTATGTACAGAATGTACTGTAATAATCGTCTAAATGATAATAAACTCATTTGTAACATTCACCTTTAATAGGAAATTAACGTTTAAATAAATTATAAAAGAAAATAGTCCCATAAATATGTACCGAGTTTCCGAGAATGGTAAGAGTTGCTTTATAAACGTCGTTATTAGGTCGCTGAAACATCATAGCCATCTTAGCGACTGTTTAACCATACGTTTTTGACGTTTAAACATCTCGTAACTGTAATCAACATTTCTGAATATACCCCTACATAAAAATGTTGCAATTGCACGGCCGATAGAGGTGGCTACGTCCCGCGTCGAGTCGGCTAGGCTCGGGCTGAGGCGATCGCTCCAGCGTCTTTACCTCAGATTTCGTTTCACTCAAATAAGAATGATTAAAAATTAAAAATAATCTGTGTACTTCTTTTTATTTTATAACTTGCCTTATAACTCTAAGAATGTGAAACAACCTACAGTCCTACACACGGCATACATAGTATGTACAATTGTAACTATATACACAAATATAACATGGCAAAGGTGTCAAACGAGAGTGGCATTGTCATACTGTGAACATGCATTAGCGTTTTATTCCCACGTATTATATTAAAGTGTATTTTAATGTGAACACACTAATAAGGTAGTCGCTAAGCAGTTTCATTTCTATGTTTTTCTCATGCATGTTCGCCATTGTGGCAGAAAAGTGGTAACTAACATTTCTTATCGTCCAACTAGGTGAGCTTGACTTCTTTCACCTGAATAATACGGTCGAGATTACAAATATACCTATTAGGTTAAGTATTTTTTATTACTTATTAGTCATTATTTCGTAATGTTCGAAGTATATATTGTCATAATAACTAAGTAAACAGAACGTTTTAAAAGCAGCAATATTACAACTGCACTCGAAACATACAAGCCTTGGTGGCATTAGAACGAAAAATAATTTGTACTCGTGATTTCTATGTAAAAACATCGGAAATATTTATATACTTTATGCACTAAGAATATTATGTACATAATAATGTAGCTTGGAAACCACAAACGCAATTAAAGGTGAATGACTCACAAACAGCAAATTAAATAAATGAATCTGTCCATATAAATATATGTAGTACTTGTGCGTATTTGATACAGAATACAAAGTGAACTAAGTGCTTATAGTTTGGGTAACCTGCACGATGATGAATCGATGAATTTGGCTGATATGTTCGTAAATTGTTAAGTGACATGATGCAAGAATTGTGTGAAGCCCCATGAGCACACCTCTCAAACAGAATGTATCGAAAATAGCTACAAGCCACATCTACTGTCACCTATCTTTACACCATGTCACAAAAATATTTCATTTACAGTGTTGTATATTTATACAATCATAAATATTATTCGTTTGTACATTACACATGTGATTTTACTTTTAGAATATTTACAAATAAACACAACATTCAACCTTCATCTTTATTCTCATAAATTTTTCAAAACCTATTTTACTAAACTAAAATTATCAGGGCTGTAAAACCTTTAATAAACTAAAACTATTTGTACCACTCTGAATAACCACCACAGCACCCGTTTTAGCGTTACCGACGGCTACTGCCGATGCTGTGAACGTCATTTAGAAGTTACACTGTTTTACTCAAACATAAGTTCAACAGAATAAGTTCATTGCATATTTGAGGTGAACTAAGAATTAACTAAATTATCTTCTTGTTAAACTTGACAGGAGATGTCTTAACGTTATCCAAGTTGTGTAAGCAACCTGCGTTTTTCGATACCAAGATATAAAATGAAATAGTTTAAAGTAACTATTCAATTAATTGAAACTTTCCTTTCCTTGCTTCACCTCAAACACACAATTGTAGCATTGACCAGTACTTTAAGTCATTTATATGTTTTATAATTTATAACACATCATATCTCGTTATAAAGAAATCTATTTAGCCATTTGGTATATGAATACTGCCCTGAACAATATCTGCATGAATCTAAACCCATGATACACCGTAAACAAACCAAAAAACCAAATGCTACTGTTTGTATTACTAAGAATGTGTTATTTTAGGCCGCGTTTACACCAAACGTATGGTCAGTCATACGCCGATTGTGAGCAGGCCCACTAATTGTTGGAAAAGCAGTAAACTACGTAATGCTGGCTCACAATCTGCGGTTGACAATATGTTTGGTGTGAACGCGGCTTAAAGTGTAGGAAATATGGAAAAATAATACCGACGATGAAATGAGAGACCACTTAATTTTGCAATGACAGTGTTGTTTTGCCGTAGAAGGATTGCCATAGTAACGGCAAATATAACCCGTCCTGGGCTAAGTTTGTCAAAATAGGCAGATATCGTAATTTTATCCTCGACCCACTATGGTAACTGCAGGAAAACGGCGTGTCGTTAATAAACGAACCGAATAAGTTGCTGTATTTGTTTTACGTGTCTTTAACATCATATAATAATAATAATAGACGTATTTAGTGAGCTTATATAACTATTAAAATAACGTAGTCATTTTTTATGGATGAAGCTTAGGACTAGATCAAACAAATATTTTCTAGTTTGTTCACGGTTGGGCCAATATCTGTGTCAACTCAGCAGTAAATTGCAAATCAATCAAACTATTACAACTAAGTTTCAGAAAAACTTTCTACAACATAATCTTGCAATTTATTAAACAATAATATTAACTACTCATGCAATAAATCCACCTAAGAGAATAAAGTTGTTTCACAAATTACAAAATCAAACAAACCAATATTCCGTTTGGTCAATAACTAAAAATTATTACGTGCATAGCTAGCAATTTTATCATACGGAATATGATAAGAAAATACTTGCAGACAGAAACCAATTTGAATTACTACAAAATTTCAATACATCTATAAAATATTATTTTATACTTACTATGAGTGAAAGCGATTTTATAATGCGACTCCAGATTAGTGTTTACTGGCTGCGGATCGTTGTACGTACATAAAGTTTTATTATTACTCAACAACGCCCTGGTGTAGGTGAGCCCGCGTCAAAAGCGGGTTTACTAGGGAGACCCCGCTCCAAATATAACATTCAATGCTAACACTATAAACACACAACTTTCCAACCTACCCAACCGTTGATTGGATTGCACACCCATATGATTGCCTCCATTAAACTATCATATTCATGTATGAACTACGCAAAGCAATTAATCATAAAAGAATAGGTATACCTATTCAGTTCATTTTTAGCGGTTCACGGACCCCGAAAAACAACATCTAGCATTAGATGCCCAATAATAGATATTAGTTGTGCATAAAGATATTTCCATAGAAAATTATCTGTAAAACCAGAATATATTTTATACTTTTAATTCCAATGAAAACAAAAGAAAGCTTGATCGAATTTACCAGGCGCAATCAACACAGGTCAATAAGTTAATCACACGTCTCAGCGTTTTGTAGTCTAAAGTGCATCGATCCACTGTCAATTTTATTTAAAGTGGATATGTGACGAAAAATAAATGATAACATAAATATTGCGCAACGAATCACGCGATAAGTTCAGGGTCCTCTTTTTTCGTCATAACATCGGGCCGCAGATGTAACAAGGATGATCCGACTCACCAAAGATTCGAGAGCGTTCCGGCGCGGCCCTCACAGCTTGCGCGGGCGCGTGAGGCGGCGCTTCTTGCGCTCGGGCGTGGCGCCGGCCGCGTCGGCCGAGGCGCGGCGGCGCGTGGGCGGCGTGGACGCCGTGCACTCGGCCGCGCTGCTCTCAGCTTTCGGCTCCGGCTTACACTTACTGGTTTCAACTTTAAGCTCAGGTTTAGATTTCGTTGTCGTCTCCACTTTCGGTTCAGGTTTGGACTTGGACTCGGATTTAGATTCCGGCTTAGTCTTCGCCTCAGGTTTGGCTTCTGCGCGCGACATGGCCACGGCGCACGGCGTGCACGTAACGGGCACGGCGCTGGTGGCGGCGACGGCGTCCGCGGCGGCTGCGTGCGCTTCACACTTCATCGGCTCTGAGCTTGTCTCGGCCGCCCACTGAAATGATATAAAACGTAAAAATTCGCAAATTAATTTGTTTACACATGTAATGCACCATATTTAGGCAAAACATCTCAGCTATAACATAGCTGAGAAAAGGTAAAACGTTTCTTTGGACCGCAGACGTGCGATACTTAGAGCTGCCTTTAAGTTTTGTGACTACTCATACAGAATGAACGTCGATGATTTTATTTACCTGTGCCAGTGAGGGGGCCGGCGACATTCGCAGCGAGGCGCCGCACTCGGCACACAGCGGCGGGACGGCCGGGGAGCGGGACCGCCAGTATTGTAGCTCTGTCTTACACTTGTTTAATTCCTGTAAAAAGGAAAAAAACAAATATTAGTTACATACTAATATAAGAAGGCAGACAAAAAAAAACTATTATAAAAAGGAAATGCAGTAATATAACGAAATTACATAATACGCACTGTCGACTTGTCGCCGGCGACACGGTCGCTCGGCGACCAAAACATAGGCTACGACCGACGCCCAAGTGCGTAACCACCTATTTAAACTGTAGTAAATCACAGTTGCCACTGACAGTTGCGCCGGCGACTAGTCGACAGTGCGTATTGACACTAAGGGATAATATGACTAAGGGCTGATTTTTCATTTCAGATAACTTTTATCTCAGGAATAAGTATGTCGGTTTGACAGCTTTTGGATAGAAAATATGCCAAACTGTCACATTTATTCTTCATATAAAAGTTATCTGACTTGAAAAATCAGCCCTAAGTGTATATAATATATAACTGACGCACACACGAAACAAATGGATATGTGGTAAATAAATATTTGGCAAGACAACCACAGCGATTGTAACGTGTGACAGTTAATTAACAATTAAGATATTATGACGATATCGGCAGTTTAGGAACTCATAAACAAATGCTTTTGGTTTTGGCGTTAGGGCTAACCCTAACGCCAAATGCATCGTTTTTCCATAAAATATGTACACGTATATAAATAAATAAATAAACTACATACCAATACTACATTTTTACCTGCAACAGAGTTTGAAACTTGCGGCTTGTTTCTTCATTCTTCTTATCATAATCATCAAGACGGTTGGCGTATTCCAAAGTTTGTTTTTGTTGCTCAGCAATCTGCTTCTGTTGCTCGGAAATTTGTTTCTGTTGAAGGGCAGTTTTGCGCTTGCAACTGCGAAGATCACTGCGCAAAGCCGACAGCTGGTCGTTGTACCTAAAGATGAAAGAATTTAAATTAAAAACAATTTATATCAAATAACTTATTTGTTTAATCTTGTGTAATCAGATAGCCATGGTAAAAGAACGCTATTTGGGAGGAAAAGCGTAATTTATTATGTCAGATTCGGCAGAAGAATTGCTTTTGGCCTATGCTTCACAAACAATATCTTGCAGTAAGACCAACAGCTGACCAACAGCTGTTGAAGCAGTTTGCTTCTTGAGCTGATTTACCAACAGCGTAAGTCTCGATCTAACGCAGCTTGGCCACACTGAATGCCAATGAAGCAAGTGTGATAACCCAAGTAGTGTCCGTTTCAATGGCCCGGCCAAGGCGATAAATAAAAATAAGTCTACCAAGATTAAATTTTTAGAGAATCAAATTTTGCAAATTTGAAGAAAAATTTGTAAAAGTTGATTCCCAAAACCATAAATTTGTCAAAGTTATGGTTAAAAAGTTATAAGGGTTTGAACGTGGCCACACCATTGAAACGCGGAGAACCGCGCGGCCACGGAGTTCTTTTAAAACTAAGTCTTACAGACTCGAAACAGATAAATAATAGATTGAATTTGTAAAAAACAAAAATATATATAGAAAAAAATCCTAGGTTTATATTTTAGGAGCTGTAAGACTAACTACATCGCCGCGCCATTGAAACTGAAAAACACGTTATCGCCGATCTGCCCTGCTAATTGTATCTGCAGTAATCGACACTTATGAGTTTTCACTTTTTTGCAGAAATGGCATCCTTAGGGGCTAAATTATATGGGAAAAATAAAAATATTTGGGTATTGGAAGTATGTTTTTTTGATAACGAGATTCAGTTCTTTTAGTGATGATCCTAATCAACTGTACAATTCTTTTTTTGCTATGTATTGTACAGAATTTAACTCAACTTTTATACCCAAGCAGATCTCAGTTATTGGTTCTGCCTTCAGTGAATGGGCAACTAAAGGGATATTTACTAGTAGAATATAACTTTTTGAACTGTATGAAGAAAGAAATTATAATAAGAGCAAAGAATTTTATAAATATGTTAAGAACTATTCCAAACTATTCAAACAAGTTTGTAGTGAAGCTAAGTGTCGATATTTAAGCTCAAAAATTAAAAATAGTCAAAATAAAATAAAAACTACTTGGGAAATTATAAATAAGGAGACTGGAAGAGATAGGCAGCGTAGTAGTAACTACAGCTTTAATATTAACAACAATACAGTTATTAAAAAAGATTTAGAAGTTGCCACAGTTTTTGAAAATGTATTTTCTGATATTCCAGTCTCAACCACTAAAACTTTAAATTCTTCACCCACTGTAGCCGAGTCCCTATTGAGGGAAAATATTGATATTTGTAACCATGAATTTAATTTCGAATATGTTAGCGCTAGAGATATTGTAAAAAAAATTAATACGTTTAATGTTAAAAAATCTGCTGATTTATGGGGAAATTCCGTAGAGGTTACAAAATGCATAATCAACACTATAGCGCCTGAATTGGCAATTATTTTTAATAAATGTATTGACTGTGTAATTCCTGACCTAATGAAAAATTGTAAAATAATACCTTTGTTTAAATCGGGTAGCACATCAGACCCCACGAATTTTAGACCAATTTCTGTACTTCAGTAAAATATTTGAAAAATTGATGCTAGATCAGTTGCAAAGACATTTTAATAAACATAAGTTATTAAACAGTAAACAATTCGGTTTCACAAGGGGTCGCTCGACTACCGACGCTGGTGTTGAGCTTCTTACGCATAGGTATTTATGAGGCCTGGGAGAAGTCACACGATGCCCTAGGTATTTTTTGTGACTTGTCTAAGGCTTTTGATTGTGTTTCACATGAAACGTTGGTCAGGAAATTGCATGACTATGATGTTAGAAACACTGCCTTGGATCTTCTTATTTCTTATTTGGATAATAGGATCCAAAGAGTGGGCGTTAACGGCAGGCGATCCCCAGGCTCTATTGTCACTATGGGAGTTCCGCAGGGCTCTATTCTTGGCCCTTTTTTATTTCTCATATATATAAACGACCTACTTGTCGTTATTTGCAGATGACACATCACTTTTATTTAAGCTTAAACGACAACAGACAGTTACTGACGATGTAAATAATGCTCTTGCTGAAATAGTGCATTGGTTTAGTGTTAATAATTTACTATTAAACGAGAAAAAGACTAAATGCATTCGATTTCTGACACCTAACGTTAAGCAGGTGAAAACCAATGTATTAGTAAATGGGGCGGAATTGGATCTTGTGGACACCACTGTGTTCTTAGTTATTACTTTGGACTCGAAGCTACAGTGGGGCCCACACGTAACTAAATTGTCGAAGCGGCTAAGCTCTGCCTGCAGCCTACGCGGTCTATAAAATCCGTCATTTGACTGATGTAGAAACAGCTCGATTAGTATATTTTAGTTATTTCCATAGTGTAATGTCGTACGGCATTTTGCTGTGGGGAAATGCAGCCGACATTCAAGCTATATTTATGTGCTGCAGAAACGAGCCATTCGAGCAGTTTATAACCTAAGTTGTAGACATTCACTAAGGGATGAATTTAAGGAAATAAATATAATGACAGTCGCATCTCAATATGTATATGAGAATCCAATTTATGTTAAAAAAAACATTAATCTATATTCTAAACACAGCGACGTTCATAGCATAAATACTAGAAATAAAGATTTACTTATTGTGCCCACGACTAGGCTCTAAAAAATTAGCAATTCATTTAAGTGCCAAAGTATTCTCCCAAGCCATGTTAAAGAACTAAGCTTCAATAAATTTAAATCATTTATTCAACAGAAACTCTGTCAAAAAGGTTTCTATAAAGTTAAAGATTACTTGGATGACAAAAAAGCTTGGGACTAGTTAAGTTGCCCCAATGTACCCTCAAGCAACAAACTGTTATATAAGCTAAGTGTTAATAGATACTGTTGATATTTTATATTTAAGTATTGATCTACGTGACATTATTTTTGATGACATTTAAAGAAAAAACTAACTGTGAATGTGAGTACTATGCAGACTAGATTGAACACATAACTTTATAACTCGTCTGGTGGTTTTGAGTTTTTTGTAAATGGCCTACGCAAATGTCCTGCAAATCTGGTAGCGTCTTGTGACGGGTCGTTGAGCTCCCTAAAATAGGGTTGAGCTACACGGTGACTGCTACATACATGCCGTCTGTTGAGACAGGTTAGCTCAAAGCTGTAATGGCTCTTTCTTCAAAAGGCCTTTCCAGACATTACCCTGCATTGTTAGACTCACATAAAATTTAAATAATATAATGTTTGGACTTTAAAAGAGACCACCTCTGAGTTTGTTTCGGCTTTTCTTCTCAGAGAACAGTCAGCTAGGAAATGCCGGCGCGATCTAGTTTTTAATAATATTGACCAACAAAATATTGACGTGTAAAAGTGTCTTTTAAGATCTACTTACATAAATAAACATTTCATTTCATTTCATAGTACTTGTATGAAATTGTTACTTATAGATTTCCGCGTTTTTCTCGAAACCGCTTTTTTTGCAAGTACTGCATTTATAATTAGCAGGGCAGCGATGTCTCGCTGAAAAAGCATCGCAGACGTCTGAAGCTTTTTGTAAAACCCAGATTTGAATAAGTCAAAATTACTAAAAATGCAAAAAAAAATATCGTAGGTTTATATTTCAGGATCTGTGAGACTAAAACCACATGGCCGCGCTATTGAAACAGACACCCCAAGTATTCTAGACTGATAAAATGTCCAACTGCATTAGCCTAAATTAATTGAACGGTTGCTGCCGCTTTTCAATAAGTTCGCAACTACACTTAGCATGTCCAAATTGCCTCTTACTTTTTCATCCCTTGTTTAATGCGATGTATCCGCTTCCTCAGTACCATATTGCTCTGCGGCGGCGGCGGGGACGGCGGGAGACTCTCCTCCATGTACATATTGTTGGCAGAAGACAAGCGACGCTCCGATACGCTGGCCCCGGCCTGCTGCGGCGAAGACGACCCAAAGCCGCTCGGCGGCGGCGAATCCAAGCATATGTACGATTTACCACTTTCGCCAGCTGAAATTAATTTAACTTATAATGATAAAACGATTCTTTAAGTAAAGTGATAAGACTCTTCTTAACATAGGGATATTACCGTTTGGTTCTTGTGCTTGGATACAATAAATATAAGTGTGATAATACTCACGTGAAAAGGCTGTAGTAATATCAAAGAAATCTGTACCAAAGTAAGTAATCTCTGGCAAGGCTGGTTCAATGTGTTCTTTAAAGTATTCCATGGCCATTGTGGTCAAATCAAAGAGTTCATCAGTCACTTTGTAAGGTCTTGCCAGTTTTGTAGTGATTTTTAAGTATGCCAGAATACTGTATACTTCATCTAAAATCTATAATAAAGATTATGAAACGGGTTTATATTATTGTTTACAAAAGTATTTGTAGATCTGATAGAGCTAATTAAATGTATGTGGTTTTGTTTTTATCATGACTATGCATATTTTATCATTATTATGTCATCACTTAAATATGTTAAGTAGTATATTTTAGTGAATACAAGTTAGTTCCCGATTCCGTACAATCATAAGGATTCTACTAGCTTTTGTCAGCGTTTTCGCAAGTGTGGAGGTCGGATATTATGCCACGGGAACGTATTACCGGGATAAAAAGTATGCTATGTGGCGATCCAGGTCATAAAATATCTGTGTGCCAAATTTCATCCAAATCCGTTCGGCCGTTTTAAGTAATTGAGTAACAAACATCCAAACGGTCACATTTATAATATTAGTAGGATTCAGCGTCAATAGTCTCCTCGAAATCTTGAAGTAGCATCAAAATGTCTGCCTACTTTAGAAACTCTAGGTAAGCAGACGTTTTGACCCTGTGCATCTTTATGTTTGTATTTTATTATTATCCTCGAATCCTCATGTGGGGTAAGGTATTAGTCCGTAGTCGACGCAGGATGTCATATTGAGCACTGAGCTCGCTTCAAAGGTCCATGTGGTTTGTAAGTTATTCCCGTGACGTGTATACACAACATTTCGACAGCCAGATATGCAATGATCGAAATTACGACCCTTATGTCCCGCATTGATATCTTGCAGCATATTTGCGTCTCCGTAATTTGCGAATGACATTGCAATTAGGGCTTGCAAATATTTGGAATTTTTCATATTCGAATATTCAATTTTTTTTTCGGGTAATATTCGTATTTATTATTCGTATCTAAAATAAATATTTCTTCAAGAATTCCGCCTAATTTATTACGGGTTGACAGGTTCCTGTATACGCTGGCAACAGCTAATCTATAATTAATACAACTTCGACTGCCACAACAGTCCACGACGATAATATATCTGCTTGCAAGTACACACGGCTACACATCAAGCTATACATTTCCAGTTTACGGTGATCTCGCACTGTACGGAAATCCTATAAAATGTGAGATCAACTTATACATAAGCAGGGCTAATTTGGCGAGTGGCATATGACGCGACGCATACCTAGTGATGGGTTGAAAGAATATTCTCTTTCGTCAAGTGATTATTCCCTGTCCAAAAGAATTTTAATTCACGGAGATTTCACTGCAATATTCTTTTAGACTGAGAATATTCTAGGAACATGCGAGAGTTTAAAATTGAAATAATTTCTATCAACATTAATCATACTTTTTTCGTTGGGCGTTAAAAAGCAGTACTTAGTTAATTACGTATAATGGACAAGGGCGGCAATAAATGTAATAAAAATCTGTCGGTTCCTATTATTTACCTTTCCCATAAAGTTATTTTTTAATACATGTATAATATTGAAGCTGATTATTCGTAAATCATTAAATTTGTTTTAATACAAAAATTCTAATTTGACAGTAAAAGAAATTGAAATTTGAAATTTCAAGAGAAATAGTTCGCTTGAAATTTTGCAACTCTCTTAACCTCTAATAAACACAGAATAAAGTTATTCCAAGTGTAAACCTATGAAAATGTATGGTTATTCCTTAATCATTCCTGTAATAACTTTATTCCGTGTTTATTAATTAGTAAGAGGGTAAGAATTTAAGTTGTGGAGTAGATTATTTTGACGTAAACAACGTAAAACGTTCAAATGCATTTAAAACTATTGCTATAACAAACCAACATACAGGTGAAAATAATAAAAATAGATTGATTCAATAGATATCTAATAAATTGCTACTAAAATCGTAAACGTAAACTCGTAAATCCATTTCCAAAAGAATATTATCGAGAACTTAACAGCCCAGTTCTGGCTAGGGGAATATTCTCAGAAAGTAACCATTACTACGCATACCTAATTCTGGGCAGCTTAGTAAGCAAACCCCGTATCCCAAAAGATGATAACCCGTTAGCTGTCGTCTCATCTTCTGATTGTAATATCACGAACTAAACCAAGAGATTCGAAAGCATTTAAGCAAAATCCTAACAAAATGGAGAATTATATAGGCAGTCGTTGTCTTTTTACTATCTAGGTACCTAATCGGTAGCTAATTGTATGGTTCTAGCACAAAACGCTACCACAGGAATTCGGCGGTTAGATATTCACTATATTAATATCTTTTGTGCACGGTTTCTGCGGTTTGACGGTGGTTAATCTTTTCTTGCGATAACGCTGTTGGTAGCACTAAGTCGCCGAACTTAGAAATAAACAATTGTATTTTGGAAGCACGGATATTTGAAATTGTTGCCGAATCTAATAAAAGACGACTAGTCGACACTTCACGTAACCAGAGGTCTGAGTCCAGAGTGTCCTTTTGTTTTTGTATTTATTTGTGTAGTTCGTAATAAAAGACTAGTAAACGTGGACGAAGTATTAAAGTAGAAGTATCATATTCATGCTCGTGGTTGGCACAGTTGGTTAAGTAAGTTAGCTTCCAAGCAACCGCGTTCTAAAATAGTTGCTATCCTCCCACCAAGGTGTACCGCAGTCCGCGGCGGAATTAATATTTTTTATGCAAACCATTACATAAACATCATTTTCGGTAAATAAAACTTTAAAACAAACCCCAACTTACCTAGAAAAGATGTGAACAGTTGCTTGAAAAAAAAAATGTTCCTGCATGGTCACAGAAACTGACAGAACCTCATCAGTTGTTTTATGTCAGTCAGCAAGCTTGGCAGTTAAGAATAGGTATCGTGAGTGATGATGGCACATTTTCCTACGACGCCACGCACTACTACTATGATACACGTGCTACTGTCCCTTAAACGCAGTAGCCGATTTGGGAGTCTATTTTTAAACCAGACCACAAGAGACAACGTTATTTTAACTCCCGTAATGAATTTAGTAAAAATAAGATTGTATTTTCATGAATTGACAAAGTACAATTGATCGATCTCCGAGTCTATTGTTTGAGCTGTCTGTGACTCTAGCAATTAGCTGAAGTCAGCACGGCGGCGTCTGTAGCAAATTTTAGGAGATAAATGAATAACAGTAATTTAAAAAGAAGTTTTTATAACACTAGTGACTAGTAACTTGTTTAGAAATATTGATATGACTAGAAAAACCTACTTGATTGATTTTTCGCGTAGCTATTGCCGGCAGTGGTTTAAAGGTGACTTGAAGAACCATGGATGCTAAAACGAGCGAAGCGAGCTTGAAAATTTCAGCACCTCCTAATAGTTAGGCAGCCATGTCAACAAACATTTGGCAGCCATGTCAACAAAAAGTTTAAAAACAGCCTCTTGATGCGCGGCCCGCGTGTGTCGCAAAAATATATCAGAAATTGCACGCTGGAAGCTGGACCGGGTGAATGTCATAGAAATTCAATGTCAGACCCATTTGAAAACAATTTTGTTTTATGTTTTGCGGCCCACTAATTCTATTTTCCTTACGCATTTGGCACACCAGTGACTGAGTTTGACATGCCTGAGTGAGTTAGGGTAAGGTTTTCCTTTGACCATTCATACTAATATTCCTATGGACCTACTGTTAGAATTGGTAACACGACTTGTTTTTATACGTCCAAGGGCGGTGCCCCCCTAAAGTGCGTTTAGCATTTGCAACACCTGCTATCTTGATAATCCGGCTGTAACCTCCAAGCTTTCAAGAACCTTGCTGGGGGCTTCCGAAATCCAAAGCTATTTAAGGTCTGTCAAAGTTACAAATCTCCACGGTAAATAACGGTGGCTAGCATATTTGTGAGAAAAATTATTCTACGATATCGACGGTAGGTTATGAAACTATATACCTACATACTTACGTAAGCTAAAAGAGGACCTTGACTGAAGAGACATTAAAATCGATCTAATTGTTATTGTTACGAAACTCGAATATAACAATTAGCAATTACAAATGAATTCGTTTGTACTTTCTAACATTTAGGTATATGCTGACAAAGGAACAGAAAATAAATGAACTAGGCCGCAACAGCGACCGCGACGTGTACTTTAGCTTTGTACCTAGGTAGGTATAGAAAACATGGGCAAAAATGCATTGCGTAAAAACCGCGAAGCCACTTCCATGGCAGCACGATTGCGGTAAGTCCGCAGTCGTGCTACTTTGACACGAGGAGTTACTTACCTCGAAAAAGCGATTATCGAAAAGAGAGTAAGTTGACTCGTGTTAACACCACCCGCATAGGGAAACACTTCGGCTTTGAAGTATGGAAACGTTAACAAAAACTTGTATTTTAGTTTTCGAATCTCATAGCAATTCGAGAAAAACGAATGGGAAGTCTCTTTGTCGGCACTATCTTCGGTGAAATGTTATTTATTTATATCACTGATGAGTGTAATTTTGAATGAACATTTAATTCTCTCCTTTCTAAGGGCGAGAAACTCTTTTCGTGTAATTGGGCCAATTATTACCACAATTTTAATAGGTATTATTACTAATTATAAACGTCTTTATAATAAACATACATGCTAAGACAAAAAACATACTTAGGTACATTAGGTGGATAGGTAGGTGTGCTAGTCTTTACCATCTGTTAGATGGCCAAGACACGAAAATAAATGCATTCAATACAGACTAATCAGTATTCACATTGTACAAGCTGATACAAATAATTACAACTATTAATTACCCACACAATTACATTAATCACGTGATTAACCCATGATTCACATTTCTATGTTTTCTGTATATAATAAAGTTTCAAGTAGTTCAAGTATTTAAAATATTCACACCACTCAATTCATACATGTAATCAACTAAACTTCTAAATTGTAGGTATAATAACAGTAGATAATTTTGTTGATAACTTAAGAAAACAACCACTTTTACTGCTCAACACTGAATAAGTATCATTAGGATATAAAAATAAGAGACTTAAAAATACTATGCTTAAGAATTTTAACTGCATTTTGTTATTAGGACATAACCTGGGTTAAAATACCAGCATAAGTGAGAAGAACAAGAGATAGATTCTAAGTAATGTGACCATCTCTTCAGGTTTTAGACCCAAATCCGCAATGAATCAGTGGTTTAATAGATTTTATGCGTTGAACAAGTAGAGACCATAAAGCTTGTCATCTGCCTAGCCTTTTCCCAACTATGTTGGGGTCGGCTTTCAGTCTAACCGAATGCAGCTGAATAGCAGTACTGTACATAGAGAGACTACCTGACATGACCTCCACAACCCAGTTACTGGGGAATACAATAACCCTTGTTAAGACTGGTTATCAACTTCCAGGCTACTGATGACCCATAACAACTATCTAAAATCCACAAATGACTGCCATGACTATCGGCTTCACATGCTTTCCGAGGCACGGAGGGGTTTCTGTATGTAAAGATTGTCAACAATCCACATCCCAACAGTGGCAAGCGTAGCTTATCCTGGTGGATCGACCCGTCTGGCTGTTATTACTTAGCCACAAGCCCCTCATTAACTTGTCATCAAAAATAAAGTAACTAACAAAAGAAAAAATGCTTACCTCCCCAGGGAAGAAACAGCAATGTTTCCTCTCAATGTGTTTTCCAAAAGTCATTTGTAGAAGACTTAGTCTCATGTGCAAAGTTTCAATTATGTCCGACTCGCATGCCAGAGGGTGACTCCTACGGGCAGATTCTCGGCGAGGCATCTTACTTTTGATTGATTGAAATCTATGCAACATCTGGTTTTGTAACCGATGAAATGTAGAGTTCAATACATTGCTACATATAGCATTGAACTGACGGTTAACCTGCAAATAAACAGAGTACTGAGAAGGCAATAACAGCTATTACTCATTCATTAGGACATGCAGTACGGGATCCAGGATTGTTATTTAACCTGAATTTCCCAATTCCCTTAGCCCCACTGAGGGTTGGTATTAGCAAAGTAAAAACAACAGAAAAAACATAATACTTTTTAAGTAAAAGATAATTGATGACAATTGTACAGACGCCAGCACATCAAGCTCTCCTAATCTGTCAAATTTCTTTGATAGACTTTCAACTTTATGACTTAAGTATAAAGTTAATTTTGAATTGGGAAAATTTGACAGTTTGGGGTAGCTTGATGTGCTGGCGTCTGTACCTTCAGTATGTAATGCTAGCTAAAAGTTTAATTAGAATAATATCAAGTTCACAATATCAGATTTGTCACAGCAGAATTCAAGATACTTTTGGGGGGGCGGTTAGAGCCCCCTTGGATCCGCCACTGAGATAATGTTTTTAATGTAATATCTAAACACTCAACTCACATGAGTAAAAGTAACTAACATTTACTATCTAATTTTGTGAAAGAATAGCCAAAAATTGGAAGAAAACATTATTCCAAAGAATATTAAAACACTCAACAGTACCTCCAGAACCTAATAAAAATTCAAGTGGTAATTTAAAATTCATATTGAATATACTTAATCTTGCTTGTATCACAAGTCTGTACAATTCCTCATATACTTTATCTTACTTGAAAGAAAGTAAAGATATGAGATGCTGCTCTAGATGTAGAAATGAGAAAAATTCAAGTACATATTAATTAATAATTAAAATAAAACAAAATCCCATACAAAACCCATTATTCTAGAGAGTAGTAGAATAATCAAGCATATAAAAATATTAACCATTCTAATTTGTGAGACACATTTGAAGCCTGTATATCCAATAATCTTCTCAATAACTTCAACTGGCAAATCAAGTATGGTTGTAGTGATTGTAGTATAACTCCTGGAGGCAGGCAATAAATTGCATTTGGAGGTACTAGCGGGCGGCGAGGAACCTCCTGGCATTAAGGTACTAGAGTGACGAGTGACGCGGGACACCGGCACGGGCTCCGCGTGAGATGGACCTGCTCCGTCGCCGCCTCCATTACCGACTCCGACGCTTCCTCCATTGCTACCTCCGACGCTGCTCATTTGCCTCGTCGACACCATTTTGCCACCAATTTAGCCTTCACTTAGATATTCCTGAAAACTAAGCTAGTTTATGGAGTCACTCTCATAAAACTCAAAAATATGAAATTTCTTGTTGCAAATGCAATCCACGACTTATTTAAACACAAAGGTAAAGAACTAATGACTGGACTAGTTACATTTTCAATAAAACCAATGTACCTTGTTCATACAACAAAAATAAATTACTTGAGAGCACAACCGAGTAAATTCTAAAATGGTGGCCATGGATGACTAGATCGGAACCTAATCGTTTGAGAAATTAAAGTATGATTTTTACGGATTGCATAGTGCAACTATCATAATATTGCAAACTATTCACCCACTGAACAATTCATGCACATCTTTTATTAATTAAATCGTGATTATATTCAAAAACAAAATTATAATTAGACGCAGTAGTCACAAATGCGCTACGCTTTCACAAAAAAATATTCTTTTTTATTTCATACATAGACCATGGAATAGAGGCGGATGAAATGAATGAATGAATACGGTTTCGAATGAAATAGCTATGCTTTACCACACCTCAGACCACAGAACACATAATATATTATACTAGCCTCTCTGTCTGTCCACGCCTCAGACCAATCACTGACGCTATCAACAACAACAATCTCACGCCTGGCCTAAAGTTTTTTTTGTTTTGTTTTACTGAAATATAATTACAAATCGGTTGGTTTTGACTGCTTACACATATCACAGCAGCTGCTGTAATATTTGTTTTTAAGGAAAAAATTTAAATTACCTTCAAATTCTTAGTATCTATTTATACAGATTTATACATGGTATCACGAACGTGGCTCAATGGCAAATGAGGTAAAGCGGAGGTGCCACATACCAATTAAATATTCAAAAGTTGGGATTTTACTCAACAGTGTAGAAAATTTCGGTAATTTATAAATTTAAAAAAAAATCTGCTTTCACCTGGGTCATCCCATCATAAGATCATGAGTACGAAATTTTCGACGTAGCGAGTTCAAATTTCTCTGGAAGATGCCTAGATAGTGTAGGTATGTACACGATTATGTACTCATTTACGTTCAGTGTAGTTCGGGTAGGCTTCATGTTTTAATTTTATAATTGTCTTCTCTAACTTTTGCTTAACTTTTGCTAAACTTTCTAAGCCCTGACAAAAAAATGTACTACCGAGTACATGCATATAGCTTTAAAAAGTATCTTGATTACCGATAATTAGACTGGGTATAGCCTAATAAGAACATTTAAAAAAATGAGTTTATTAAGAACTGACACTCCAATGGTATGGTAAGAAATTAGACGATGGTCTTTAATGTTGCGGCATGCAATAGTTCAATGGAATGGCCAAGCTACTCTACAAACCTTTAATTTTAGTCAAAATGTATGGTGTGGAGTTATTGGAGACTAGTTCTTGGCAATGTCCTGTGTGTAAATCGACTTTGAACACGTTAGTTAGCACATAATGGCAGCGTGGCCGAGCGACAAGAAGGACGAGCTCGCATCACTACACACAGACAAGATCGTTATATACAAATTACTACTCGACGAAATCGTACAATGACCGAGATGATATTGGTTACGAGGCTTCATAGCTCTTCATGGATGTTAATGAGCGATCTTACCATAACAAATGGCTTGCATGAAGTCAATCTCCGTTCCCGAAGGCTGCTACATGTACCACCTATTAAGCTCCGCAATCGTAGAGCCTGTTTACAATCGGCTCGTGAACACTGAAATTGGGAAGAAGAATAGTGGCGTTTTGTGTATTTTTTCTGCCAAATCTCGTTTTGGTATGAGGTCAGATGCTAAACGTACACGTTATTAGAGGACACCTGGACGCCCAGAACGTTTTAAATCATGCCAGGAAGTCCATGCATAGAGTGGTGGAACAGGTGGAACAATCATGATATGGGCGGGTATTTGGATCGGATGCAATCTCAATGCGCATTTTTACGCTGAAACGATTGTATCAGATGTTCTCATTTCTTCAAGGACCCAATTTGGTAATTCATTTCTGCTTATGCATGGTATTGTACATCCACACACTGCCAGAGTCTTTGCTAACACACTTGCCGCAGGTAATACCGACGACCTACCATTGCCTGCTCAATCGCCAGATTTGAATCCCATTAAGCATGTATGGTATATGCACACCAGAAAATGTTTTTCGCCTGTTCCAACGGACGTGGGCAGCCATTCCGCAGTGTGATTTGGATGAAGTCATATTGAGTATGCCCAATCGTTGCGATTGTGTTACAGTCGTTAACGGTGGAGATACAGGCTACTAAATGTTTATTTTATGCAATTAAACATTAAATGAATTAGAATAGAAGAGGGCAACAAAATAATATGTTAACAATGTTCAATATCATTCTACCGTTGGGCTAGTTTGAGGAAGCTTTAAAAATCAAAAGTTATTCAAAAAGTCATTTATTCAAACTAGGCTGAGAGTCAGCACTTTTGTAACGTTAAAATTACTTAAGATAGTCCCCCAAAACGCCCGCCCTTCACCACTTCCTAGTACTTTAGTTGGGAAGAAGAAGTGGCGCAACGCACTCCCCAGCAGCACAGCTGTCTATTAAGTTAGACGATATTGATTCTATACAATAATAGGTAAGTAATTAACATTTTTCTTAGTCGAAACACTCTTGTCAGAGTGGTCGTGGTTGCGCAGACGAGGTACACGGAAAGATTTTCATTGGGTCGTTGACTTCCGGGGTCGGGGTCGGATTACCCTTTCAGCGATTTGCTTCCATTTCTGCCGGTTGGAGACGTTGCGAGTACACTGGACTGACGGTGGGCTCAGTAGTTTTCTTGATCAGGTCTGTCCAGCAAGTTGGTGATCGGCCTCGTGATCTCTTGCTTTCCACCTGGCCCTAAACCACCAGTCTCTCCATGGAATTTTCAATTATAGTGATGTGACCAAAGAAATTTAATATTCGTAGTTGTATGTACAGTAGACGAAAGCCGGTCCCTAATATGAAGTTCTTTGAGGAGGAAACATTGGTGCGGCGTCTCCAGCACCACATCTCCAAAGCGTCGACTTTACGGCGATCCTGCATTCGCAGAGTGTGTGTGTTGTGTGTTCGCATGTTTCGGCACCATAGAGAAAGATCGGAAAGACAAGGCATTTCATCAATCTGACCTTAGTCTTTTTAGTAACTCTCCTGTCCACTGCCGACCTGGTGATGGCACACCTCGTTTTATCTCGTCGCCACATCCTCCAGTATTGGAGATAGTAGAGCCGAGGTAGATATAGCTCTGTACAACTTCGCAATTAGCTATGCGCTGTACGTTAATTCTGCTTTTTTCAGCCCGGCTTACTATCATCATCTTCGTCTTATCTCGGTTGATGGCAAGTCCGAAATTGATGCTGGTGGTCTCGAGTCGAATCTGAAGATTTTCCATATCTTCTCTAGGCTGCGAGAAGGGTCGTATCATCGGTGTATCTAAGGTTATTTGTCACGTGACCCTCAACTGATATACCTTTGTCCCATTCCTCCAAGACAATGCGCATGATGTATTCTGTTTATGTGTGGAATAGCAAAGGTGATAAGATGCATCCCTGTCGCACACCGGCCTCGGTCTTAAAGTGCCCAGAGAGGGGATCCTCCACTCGTACCACTGCAGTACCGTCTTTATATAGTCGCCTCAAAAGCACTATTAACATATGCGTTTATTTCGTCGAGTTTTGCAAGAATGAGATAAGCGAGCTCGAAAATAATATTATTGCACCTAGGGAATGGAAAACCGACCAAGATTTTAAACCCGGTATTTATTTCGTTTTTTTTTTAAATAAAACAACCCGGTTTTCGGTGAAACCGGTTTGTAAATATTTTTTGTTTGTCTACATGCAGTAAGTAAAAGGTTTATTTGCTTGTTGTGCCTATGCTATGTAGGTATAATATTAATCAACTGCATCAAAAAGATCAACTAAACAATTATGTAATTATAAGTATCCCGCATGAAAAGAAAATATTTTAAAACACAAAATCAACATTTTACAACACTGTAAATCTGGTATCAAATGAACCATATTATAAACTCTAACTTTTAAAAGCAACCCATAACAGTCTCAATAGCCTCCTACAATAGTTCAGCTACTCAATGATTTTCATAACATAAACCTTTAATGAACGTCTTTTAGAAGAGTTCAATAATAACAACAATCGGGTTAATTATACTTAGTTCTAATTAATAACCAAAAACATTCATTTAAAAATGAAGTGAAATAAAAAGTCATCTCTTAAACATAGGATATATAAACAAGAGATTTTCTTTAAAAACAATTTACTTAAACATTTTTGGTAAGAAACTGAGATCTTAAGAAAAGCGTTCTCTATGCATTTTTTTTACAACCATACTGCGATCGCCAACCTGCCTGCCAAGCGTGGTGATTATGGCAAAAACCCCCTTTTGGGGAAGGCCTATGTCCAGCAGTGGACGTCTTTCGGCTGAAATGATGATGACGAAAAGCAAAAAATCATTAAGACGAGACCGTATTTTCCTGCAAAAATAACAAACAGTCGAAAATGCTCGTTCTGATTCGACACTTGTTGGCTTGATCGTGATGAGTGCTTTGTATGCCTTTGTTAAAAATTTTGCCACGTCCACCGGCATTCTCGTGTAATGCGCGCTGGCTTGACCTCGTAGTGGATGACATGTGTGCCAATGGACTCACCATAAGGGATGCAAAAGACCGTCCGAAGTGGAAGCTTAAAAGTAGGAAGGCGGACCCTGGCCTCCAAAAGGATGTAACCGGGAAAACGTGAAGATGATGATGATGACTTCTCGGTTCCGTGCGTCTCTCATCTCATCTCTCAAGGCACTTGTGTCCCACAAATCTTTATGAAAATAGTGAGTTTTGGGCTGACAACACCGTTTGCGCAATAGTTTGTCCGAGTTTGTCAATTTGATGTTACGCTTGACATAAATTGAGTGTTAGAACTGTCAAATATCTGTCAACTGTCAATATTCCATTAATTGTAATGGAATCAAAGGAACGAATTGGAATAGCGAGGTGAAAATAAAGTGCGTAATTGTTTACAAGCAGCGCATAAAATTGGTATCAATATGCAAATTCTTTAATTAGTGTCATGTTGATTTTTAGTTTCTTGCTTGCATCGCTAACCTAGTTTTAATTTTATTTAAGTTCTAAGTAAGTCCCTATCATCATTTCATAGATTAGTTTATCAGCAGATTTTTAGTAAATTATATATTTAAAAAATGTATCCACGATGTGGTAGCAATGGTTCAATCCAAAATATACACCAAACACCGTCGTCTTCAAACCAGAACACAGGTAAGTGGAAGAACAAAGTATTACTTATTAATCATAAATTGTGTTGATGTTGGACTTTCATCAGTATTAAATCTAATCATAAATCTCTAAAGACTGAAACCCATATGACCTGAAGATGTCTCAGATCTTGTACCAGAACTTCTTTGTGAACTTTGTTATCAGATACAACATAAAAATATTTTTTATTAAATTGCTTCTGTTTAAAGTTAATTAGAACTTAATTTTGATCATGTTTTGTGAAAATGCCGCCAAAAGATGACCCTCTGACCCATATTATTATGTTAAATTCTGAACCTATTATTCCATGAGAATATTACTTAAAATTTAATTGTTTTACTGTTTCCACAATGTCAATAGCTTGCTAGCGCATTAAAACAATGTTTACTCTTGTATAACTTCTTTTCTTATGTTTTCTATGTTATTTGCAAAATCTGAATACACATTAAATTAGAGTAATCATTTTACAACACTTTTTTGCATAACAGAAGATGAAGACGATAGTGGTGACAACAAGGCATCTGCACTTAGTTTTAAGGAAAGGAGGAGAGAAGCCCATACTCAGGTAAATCTTCTTCTTTATTTATTATAAAATAGTTGTGCCCGCGGCTTTGCCCTCGTGGATATCAGAAATCATTCCACAGGAATGTGCCACTGAGACAAAAAGTAACCTATGTTACTCCTTATAATGTCAGCTGTCTGCCAGTCCCGTCCAAATCAGTCTAGCCATTTTGGAGATAAAACAGAACAAATAGGTAGACATAGAAATTCAATACTTTCAAATGCATTTATTAACACATTCGATGCCAAGCAAGAAAAATAAAAATAATTAGTTCGTGTGCCCACAACTCGCATCCGAGTCGTCGCTATAAGTAGTCTCGCTAGTCGGGTCCTGGGCATGAACAGAATCATCAATAGCTACTTATTGCGATGACTCGGATGCAAGTTGTGGGCACACGAATCAACTATTTTTCGACCCATATGCTGGGTGCTGGGCATGGAATGTGTTAAAAGCTGTTATTTTGACATTGTAAACAGACACTTTTATTTTATTTATTTTTATACAAGGTGTTTTTTTGATATCCCATAACTCTAGGGTATGAATGAGACCATATCAAAGGGCCAACTGGCTTATTGAATTATTTATCAATTAAGTATAATTTTTTTGTTTTCATTTTTCATACAAAATAATTCGACAAAGTCACTATTGTTAATGTAAAACATCCTTACGTGAAATATGTCAACGTCGCATTTTTTAGCTTTAAATATGAATTATTGGTTTGAATGAAGATGAATTACTCGTATTTATCAATGAAACTTAGATACCTACACACATCGAGAGTCTAGTGTTAGTATGTGTGTACGTTAATTTGGCAACATTGCAAAAGTAAAGATTCGACATACATACATAAATGACAGAAATAAATAGACTGACTTGGCCATCGCATGAAAACACAATGTCTCACAAGTAATACATATTATATTAAATTAGATTGTTTAGTGCGATTGCCAAGTCAATCTATTTATTTAAAACATAAAAGATTTTTAATATTGATATGGCCACTATAAGATGTTGTTAGATTAGCTAATTATGTAATAACTTAAGCCAGAAGGTAGGTAGAGACTGAATAAATCAACCGACTTGGTATTACATGGATCTCACAACTTTTTATTAGAAGAACTGAGTTGCAAGACTTGGTTTTTTTACAAGTTTTGATTTTGGTGGCATCTCATTTCTTTTTGTAGATTATACATAGACAGGTACACTGATTCATTCACTGCAAATGTAACTTTGTAATCCTATATATTTATATGGGATTACCAAGTATGTGTTAAGTAGTTATTTACGCAGTTGGTGTATCTAGAAAACTGGACCGAAATTGCAAAATATTTTAGATTTTCCTTAATTTATACACTAAACACTAATTGTATTCCAAATTTGAAGCGTCTATGTCTACAAGTTTTGATGATCGGTCAGTCAGTGAGTGACAAAATTAAGAACTTTGACTAGTTATAATTCTTATCTTAAACTACTGGTTGAAAATGAATGAAATTTGAAATATATCGTGTTTATACAATGCTTGCTTGGTTACCACAACGAAGAATTTAATCCACAACAAAGTTATAGGGGGTCGAAAATGGCCTAAACTGCTTCAAGAAAAGGATGGTAACGGCCGTGCCGCTTTTTTTTGCTCGGCTTGGCGGGGGCACTGCTGTGCTTACTTTTTTATATTACTTTCCATCTTGAATGGTAGACTTAGTCACGGGCAACAGCTAGTAAAGAAATAAATTCTGTTCGACGATATTTTAAATTGCGTTTAGTATGATCAACCTTCTAATGTTCCCACTGCTTGGACACAGGCGTCCTCGCAAGGCGACCTCGTCCTCGAGAGGCGTAACTAGAATGGGGCAGGCAGGGCACGAGCCTTGGGCGCGTATCGAAGGGGGGCACAAAAAGTTTGCCAATTATACAATGAAAAACAAAAAATTAAAACATCAATAAAACATTTCATACTGTTACCTATATCTAAGAAATCTGAATAGCTACTTGAACATATTGTGCAGTATGGGGATGAAAGCGTATTTCCTAATCTGCCTATTTCTATTCAAATTCTCTTAAAATTGCAGCATAGCAAGCGATTTTTTAGAAAGTTGAAGTAATACCTTCGTTATTGAAGGCTATAATTGATCAAGAAAGGTTATGCGACATAGCTTTGCTCAGTGTAGACCGAAAAGATAATTTACCTACCAAGGGGCGCAAATGTGATGCGTGCTCTAGGCGCCATTTTCTATTGGTACGCCCCTGCCTCGCGGTCATAGGGAGTGGGCCGTTATCCACCACGTGACCCCAGTGCGGGTTTGTAAATGTCACATATCTTTGAATTTTTGGTTCTAAGACATGGCGGTTTCGTCACGATGTTTTCCTTCACCGTTTTGAGAGCAGTAGTACACCCGTCCTACGTCCTACAACTGGTACGTCAGGGCCGTTATCACTGGGCCACCATGGCTCTCTAAAAACGTTTAGCGATAAATGTATTTAATTATATGTGGTGAAAGCGGGCCCTATGGTATGCTGGTCCTAAGGTATGCTGCATATCCCCCACATGCCCCATATGCCGTGTTGGCATATAATTTTCTCCCCTCATTTTATGTCTCCCTCTTCGTTTTCTTTGTCTTTACCTGCCGGGAAAGCGAATAAATAATAATAAATAAAACAATAAAATAAGTTTATTGACACAAAATACCTTTGAATACAATACCAATACATTTGACATGGGTAGGTTACATTGGTTTTTAGGAAAAGGCTGCACAAATAGTGAAAAACCCTGCCTCCCAAGCTAGGGGAACCCTGTGACCTAGGAGTCAGTGGTCTACTGTAACTATGTGTAAGAAACCTTTGCTTATGTGTTAATAATAATAAACCCATAATAATGAATATTACGTGTCTACATTATTTTCGATATAAGGTCTTCTGTACGGGAATAGTCCTGATTAAACAGCCAATTTTGTAATTTGGTTTTCACTTCGTCTTTGTTTAAATTTACTATTTGGATATATTTGTTGACCCTTCTGTAAATGAGTGAGCTTATTACATAAAGCTGGCGGCTAGTGAGAGCTGTTTTGTGAGTAGGTAACAGATGGAATGCGTATGCGTCTCCCGCGTCTACAGACGAAATGTATTTAGAGGAACACCAACTGGTCTTGATCAGTAAGGTTGACTTATCTGACTGTAAGGGTAAGGTTTACAGAATAGCCGTAGATAAGCGCCAATTCAAGACGATATCTTCCTGTAAAAAAAAGACGCAACATAGACTTGTCAAGGTTTGGTCAAAGGAGTTTTTTTGGCAAACCAATCACTGCTACTACGCACGATAAAAACAGATAGTACTAGCGTAACAATGTATTTTTTTTTATTCCAGGCTGAACAGAAAAGAAGGGATGCTATAAAGAAGGGCTACGATTCTCTTCAGGACTTGGTGCCGACTTGCCAGCAGACCGACGCATCAGGGTACAAGCCAAGTAAAGCAGCCGTAAGTTTCTTATCAGTTCGTATTTATATGGCGAAGGTTATCTCACAGTTTTGTATACCGACCTTGGCTACTAATCAATACTCAATACTGCCTATATTGAGTATTACGATGTAGCTTGCTTGCGTAATATTTGCGGTGCTATTTATAAATTGTTGCAATTCTTCTTTTGTGTTCTTTGTGTGGCATACTACTTACTCCATTCACTTGATTTAACGAAATTCTTTTTTTTTTTGCTAAGCTAATTACCGGATATTTTATTCAGTCGACAAATTAAAGTACATACCTACACATTGTTCCAAAACTCTTTGATGAAAGAGTATCTTTCTAGTTACATTCATATCTAGGTATTTTGCCATACAAACTTATTTTGCTGTCTTGTCGCGGAATAGATATGGAGGCCAGTGACACCTCTTAAAGTAGCACGCGGCAAGCACGTGCTAGATCTAAGTTCGTAATCGTAAATAATATGCGATAGGTTACTAGGCAAATTAGAATTTGACATAGTTAAGAAGGAGAGGTGGTTTAGTGTTTACTCGGTATCAAATCTTTTCTTCTGTCTATTAAATCTGGGTAATTTTTTTCGAGTGGAAATCCGAGTGTTTTTAGGCGAAGGGAGGTCGTGGGATTTATATTATACTTTCACCTATTTATACCATATAGTGCCCACCACGTGTTTTAAATAGGTGGCAGATCCTTATTACTTTTGGATGGAGGCACCGGGATCTCCGATTAGATGTATACCCAGTGGTTGATATTGGCACGTCCTCTAGGGAAAATAAAGTTGTTTCCCACAATACCCTGGGTGGCGTGGACAATAGCGTATGAATACTACACTCTACCTTCTTGTCAGGGTCTCTTTACGGAAACCTTTAGTGTCCAGCGCCCGTGAACCTGACGATTGTGTTCGCCCTATTTTAAAGGGCAGAACTTTAAGCACGTGTTAGTGTAGTGACAGATCGTGTTAGCTTAATTTAATAACAAACAAATCTGCTGACATGTGTCCATCCATGCCTTGTCCATGTCTTGTTAACCTCGAACATAGTAAATATAAATTATGTTTTTCGTATTCCTCAAAGTAAACTTTAAATTCAAACAAGTTTAATGATTTTTAAACTAGTCTAGGCAGATTTTTTCAGTATTCCTTGAGAGGTCTGGGGGAGAAAAAAAAAATTGTCTTCATAGGGTCTTTCAACAGTTTGTGGCTGAGTAAGAACAGCCGCACAGGTCGATCAAACAGGTTAAGCTATGCTTGCCGTGGTTGGCCCGTGTATGGGTGACCATCTTTACATACCAAGACCCCTCCGTGCCTCGGAAAGCACGTTAAGCTGTTGGTCCCGGCTGTCATTCGTGGATCTTTGACAGTCGTAACGGGTCGCCAGAAGCCCGAAAGTCTGACAAACCAGTCTTGCTGAAAGGTATCGTATTACCCAGTTATTGGGTTGTGAAGGTCAGATAGGCAGTCGCTCCATGTAAAATACTGTAATTCAGCTACATCCAATTAGACTAGAAGCCGACCCATACATACTTAAGAAAAGGCTAGGCAAATTGATTGCAGTTCTTTCAACGGCATTCTTCTTCCCTCGTATACGCACAATCTTTATGATAATACTTTAAGCCCTGTACTGGCTGGCTACCTGGCTAATAAAGAACCCCGGGGCAGCTTCGCTCCACGTTGCTGAGTAATCAGCAACATGGTAGCGGAGCTGCCCAGGGTCCACTGGATGTACAGCCCGATTCAAACTTTATGACAGGTCGGAACATGAGGCGAGTCGCTGCGCAGTAACAATTTCACGTGTCAGCGGGGAGAGGTGTGAGGTACTGCGCAGCGAGTATCGTACTTCAGAGTCGCCTTACAGTTTGAATCGAGCTGTAAATTTAAGTCTCGCTACTCTTGGAAGATACTTTAATGCAAAAAAGCCTTGCAATAGTTGTATAGATAAGTTCGATTTGTCAAAAATATCCTTAGTGATTAAATTTCATTACCCATAATTCCAGGTACTCCAAAAATCCATAGACTATATCCAATACTTACTGCAACAGCGACGAAGGCAGGAGGACGAACGGAATGCCTTGCGTAAAGACGTGGTGGCATTGCGCATCATGCAAGCTAACTACGAGCAGATCGTTAAGGCGCAGCACTCGGTTCCCGGCCATAATGAACAGAGGCTTACTGATCAGGATAAATTCCAAGTTGTAAGTATGAACTAATAACTATAGTTTCAGGCCTCATGGTAGAAACGCAGCATACTGCGTCCTTACCGGAAGCGACTGTCGCGCGTATACTGATTAGTCCATCATAGACCTCTTCCCTGTGGTGCCAGACGCAAAAGAATAGCACCATCCCATTTCTTCCCGTGGGTGTCGTAGAAGGCGACTAAGAGACTTACTAGAGAATGGGCAGCAGCGTTCTCTATCCATTTTACCATCATACTGCAATCGCCAACCTGCCTGCCGAGCGTGGCGATTATGGCAAAAGCCCCTTTTGGGAGGCTTATGTCCAGAAGTGGGCGTCTTTCGGCTGAAATGATGATGATGGTGATGATGAGACCTCATCAATCGCTTTCCATCAGGCGTGATCATGGTCAAGGGCAGGCCCATTCAGTCATAAAAATGTAGTCGACTGTCACACGGACGTAATAAAATTCGCGGCGAGATTTTTTTGCGCACTGGATTTGCAACTCTCTGTGTTGAATCGAGCATTGAGAATCCAACAGAGCGCAGAGAGACTCAGTCTCAACGCGTCGAAAAAACACAGTGTTCGATTTTCAACTCTGGGCGCTAATCAGTGCGTTGACGATCCAGCGCGCGAAAAATACCGCCACGATTTTATTACGTCCTTGGGAACAACGTGGGTTTACGCGATCGTTTACCTAATTAATCACGTACAATATGCGATTTCGTGCGAGTATGCCATATTCATATAGATGAGCGTTGCGATCGCTTGCTTGCTTTCGGTTTGGATTAGGCCGTAGGAGTTGCGACATAATATCACTTTATCATCAGCCTCTATAGCAGTTCACTGCTGGACATAGGCCTCTTCAATTGCACGCCACTCAGGTCGATATATCACTTATCAAAACATAGTTTTAATAGAGTTCTGTGATTCACTTCTCAATTGTATGACACACAAATAACCTAAGCTATAGAGATGAGTCTGACATCATGTCACATGTAAAAATCATCTATATTTACAAATAATTTCATCATGATTGTAATGACAGCGACAAAATCATCAATGCCAAAATCATCAATGCCAAAATCATTACTTCAGCTAACGTGAACTTCGGTGTAACTTAGTAATGCATACTAATTATCTAATGATAATTTCACTAAGCCATTCTGCGATCATTACATCACTCATAACTAAAATCACGTGACCACTCAAATAAAAATCATCGATGATTTTGTCATTGTTCCCGTCATCGATATGTTTTTGTCATTGCCATGCAGTCATTGATACAGAAAAATCATCACTCAGCCCATCTCTACTAAGCTACTGAATATAAAATCATGGGAAAAATATTGTAAAATATTTATTAATAAATAAAATTACGAGGAATGTATTTTCCAAAACTTTATTGTTAAGCCAGTCAAATTAAGATTGACGTTTGGCTATCAAGCCAATCTAGTTTCTTGCAACAAGTAAACTCGCAAATAATGAAACTTGTTTACTATCACAGAACTTAAACATTGTTATCACCATAAACAAAATATTTTTCCTGTAAATGTAAACTTATTTTTATGACAGAACGGGTAGGCAGTATTGCGTAATTTAAATATTTTTACTTATGGGTACAGACGATTATACCTACCTAAAGTGTGTAGTTGGTCTGGAAACTCATAATTATTATACTCGTCTTTTTTTAAATAAGACATGAGTGGAAAATAAAATACACATATGCGCTGTATAGTGAACACTTTTCATCTATACCTAGTCAGTTGCAAAAGTCTGATGAAAATGTATAGAAACCCTGTTTGTAAACGCTAAGGTAGCTCGCGATATTCAAATTTTCTTATGTTAATTTAATCCTATCGAATGACTATGTATTTCAGGAACAAGTCATTCAATGGGATTAAATGAACTAAGAGGGTTGTGTTGATGATTTTCATGATTATAATTCTGTAAATCCATATTTGTTGTATTAGGGTACTTTCCAATTTAATAAAAACTATTTTAATTTGAAGTTTGGAATGATATATTTAACAGAAAAAAATATATGTATGACCATTTTCCCAATTAAAATGAAATTTATTTCTCGTCGTTTTGAATTTACCCAAAACGCTCCTTACGATGACTTTTTTTATCACGTGATATCTTGACGTCAGATTCGTGTAAATGGCACCGGTAAAAATACTTAGTTTAGCGCAGTTTTAGAGGTATTTGTGCACACCGCACCGCACACCAGAAATATCACTTTCTATCCATTAAAAATCTTGTTTATTAAGTATTATACTCGACATTCACTTGTTTACTTACTAACTACTTTAGTTTACACAAAGTTGACGTCACGTGTGGGCACGTGATAAAAAGTCATCGTAAGGAGCGTTTTGGCGGTAAATTCAAAACAACGAAAAATTAATTAACGTTTTTAATTGAGAAAATGGATACAAATCAATTTACTTTTATTTGCCTGTCACATATTTCGTCCTAATCTTCAAATTGCAATCGTTTTTAATAAATTGGAAAATATCCTATTGCAAATCTTAATTTAATCAACATACAATCTGACACTGACCTGAAAATTGCAAAAAGGTTAAATTATTACGCAACAAAACACTAAAAGGAATCAGCAATTAACAAATACATTCATCTGTATTTAGATTAGAAGGTTTCAACTTTGTTTCAACTTTCACCACTTATTCCAACAATAATTGTCTGAATAACATTATTTAACAATTATTATGCCTACTACATATTTAACATAATTATGACATTGTTATAAAAATGCTTTTCATGCAGTTCCAGGGTATAATGGACAAGCTATTCGAGTCATTCGAGTCGGTGCCTACGAATAACTTCGCGGAGTTTTCAGCTGGCGTTTTCAACTGGCTCGAAGAATATTGTAAGCCGCAGTCGCTGAGAACTATGGTGCATGGGGTACTTAGAGAACAGAGCTATACGCCATAGATGTTATATTGCCGCCGTGTCTTATTTTTTGTAAATGATCATAAAAGGGTCCCGGGGGAAACACCCCAGCGTAAAAAAATTTCGCCGGTTATACAAAAAAAAATTGCTGTTTCATAGAAAAGTGCAATAGCTACGCGGTCAAAATGTATGGAACTGCTGATTTTTTTGTTTAACGGGCTAAAAATTTCTGCGCTGGGGGTTCTATAATGATATGCTGAATTCATGGTTACAGTTTGCGCACTGGTTAAAAACTTATCCTGTATATTAATACGTGAAGAAAAAAACTTTGTACCCCTTTTTACGAACATTACGCGGACGGAGGAGTATGACATTTGGCACACTAAAAGTTTGTATGGAGAAGGAGTGCAGAAAGCTAAAATTTAAATGAATTATGGTAGACCAGCTGCTGCCCGCGGCCTCGCCCGCGTGGAGGTCGAAAATTATCCCACTGGAACGTATTACCGGGATTAAAAGTATCCTAAATCTTAATCCAGGTTACAAACTATCTGTTTGCCAATTTTCATCCAAATCTGTTCAGCCGTTTATACTTGATTGAGTAACAAACATCCAAACGTCTTCACAAATTTTCACATTTATAATATTAGTAGGATTTTCGACCACGGCGCCGACACTAGTAAAAGTTAAGTACTCGATATGATCTCGCAACTCAAAATATGGTCATCAAAAGAAACAAACAAACGAATGAATCTTTGTCAAAGCCCGATTATGTAGCCAAAACACATTTTCTATTGCCTTTCGTCCTTATTTCATTCATATGTAAAGTAACACTGCTGTTTTCCCCCTTGTTTTGTGACATAGATAACATATTTATGCTACTGCAATTTATTATTTATCTGACAAGCTGATTACGATGATAGAGCAAGCGATATACGTCCTTATAATATGTTCAATGTGATAAGAGAAAATGTATGTAGATTTATATTACTTACATAATAGTTTATTTTTACGTCTCTTGACATTTCTTTATTTTATTGTTATTCAAGTTGCACCAACTCCTTGTAACAGAATTATAGTTATAATCCGAAGTTAAAAGAGAAAACGAATTAAAATAATAATTAGTTAATGAAGAAGAGGCCATCTTATAAGTGTATGTAAATTGAATATTATAAATCTTTTGATTGGGCAGGAATTGATTTATATAATAATATAATTTTTATCGTTAATCCAAGAGTCCAAGAGTCTATTTTTTTTTTCTTAGAATGCAATTTATTTTTGAAACTAATATCTTTGTGATAAGGAGTTCGCCTTAAAATATTTGTTCAAGAAAACGAATGTCAATAATTGATAGTGCCTTTAACAGTTTGCTGTTTTCAAATAAAAGTAAATAAATACAAATGTTTCGTTACAATCGAGGTTTTATTTGTATGTCGGCAACATCTATCAGAATACCTTTCTTTTTTTTTTGGGTGGGAAATCATCAAATAACTTCTCCCGCTCTGGTGGAGCGGGAGGGCGTGTCAGACTTTTACTGACTAAAACCCACCCGTGTTCCCTCAGTTGCCTGTGTGCCAGGGGCCACGGTATCTCTTTCGAACAACCCGCACCCCTGGCAGATCAGAATACCTCCAGTAAGTAATTTGTGTAACTGTCATTAAGTATTGTGTTCCTATTAAGTACAGATCATACCCAGATAGACAACCCATGAATCTCCGGATAAGTTCCGGTTAACTAATTTCTCTTCGGTCAGATAAGATCTTTACTTTTCTCACTTAACTGGTTTTTACCCGAAACATCTAATCCCGATGCTTATACTATCGATTGATATGTATGAAACTGCAGTGTAAAAAAAATATTCAGAATGTCATGCCAATTTTGCTCAAGTTTGCTTTCGCATGTTCGTCATCATCATATATGCCTAGCTTTTTTCCCAACATATTGGGGTCGGCTTCCTGCTGAATACCAGTATTTTACATGGAGCGACTATCTGACCTCCACAACCCAGTTACTGGGTAATACGATACCACACGCATGGTCGCCATATTATGTCATTTATATTTCGTAACTTCCAGCCATCTGCTATTCTCGTTGAATGGGTGCGCTGACTGACGGATGACATCGCCGTCGAGGTCGACTGCAGGGTAGGTGGCAACGATCGATAGGTTTGTGGAGCAAACGTGGACAGATATAGCAAAAGATAAGAGAGATCTAGAACGAGGATTGGGTGGTATTTTTCAAATTGTGGGGCACCAACTGGGCGAAAAAAAATTAAGTATACTTTGTAAATATCTTTCCAAATTTGTTTTGAGATAACTAGATGAAAAAAAAAACTGATTTCTCCCATCCCTGATCCAAACTTAATGCTTTTCTTGAGAACTACTTAGGGTTCCTAGGGTATAGAGACGAAACTTATAGTACGAACAGTTGTTTCATAAAAGCTAAAAAAACCTAGCAATAACTACTACCCGGATAAGAAGAGCCCAGTATATGAATGCTTCCTTGATTTATCGGAAGGTTTTGATTTGGTGTCTAATTAAAGCATTTTTGAGAGAAGCAGAGGGCCACTTCATTCCTCGAGGATATCATTACCTAATATTCTAGATTACTGGTATAACAATCGGCGAACGTTGTGTCCGACGAGTACCTACAGGTTGGAGTGTGGCGTAAGACAGGGCGGTTAACATACCCTCGACTCTTCAACCTGTACATTGATTAGTTGATTGACGGTCTCTAGCACTGCAGTCGGCTGTATTTTAATTGATGGCGCCACTATTAACAATTAGCTGCTGATATAGTAGGTATAGTGTTACTAAGTCCTTCAATTAGTGGTTTACGGAAACTTGTTAGGAGATGTGAGGGCCATGGGCTCAGCTATAATGCGAAAAAGTGATTTGCGATGTAGGTTCAGTGTTTGGGTCACTGGGTGACACAGGAAGACCTCGCTGATGACGAGAATGTTGAGAGATAACGAAGGGCGTTGACTTTTCGTGGGAACATGCTGTCTCGCAGGTTTAAATGGTGCCCCAATGAGGTAAAGTGCACAGTGTTCAGCGCATACTGCCAATAGTTTTACTCATGCACCCTGTGGGCTAGCAGTAGGTACTCAGCGGACAATGTCCTAGCGTGTTCAATATACCTAATAACGCTTTTAGGATGTTGCGTCTGGTATGTTTATGGAACCTCGTATTGATGGCATTCATGTCAGCATGAAAAAGAGAACGGCCTCCTTATTGTCGTTACAATAAAGAGGCCGTTCTCTTTCTCGTTATCCAAGAAAGTTCCAACAGTATTGTGAAAGTTATAGTAGTCCACCGAACAGCGACATGACCAGCGAGTCATAGGTACTGTACGGAAGCGCACAATCGGATTAAGGTCATTTTAACTTTCATGGCTCTTTTGGGTCTTTCATGTACCCATCATTTAGACCAACCATGGCAAGCTGCTGTTGACAACAAACTGCTTTGCAACAATAAGTACAAATCGCCGTTAGCTGTCTCTGGATGTAAAGGTTATAGATATACTAGTTATTTTGCAACTTTGTCATGCTTTAACTTTGGATTCCCCCTTGGGTGCGGCGACTGACTTTCATTTTGATGATTATTGAAAAATAAACATCTACTTACTCGAAATGTTTATTCGGTATTAAATTCATTGCACAAATCGAGCAGCACCTCCTGTAGGCACTATTAGCGTACCTCACCTTTTGATCTCTCAAAACCAGTGCATTTGAACAGATCGAAGCTTAACTTTAGGTGCGCTAAGTTTCGTCTCTGTACCTCGGTCTGTAGGTTTACGTATGCACATGACACCCAAGGAGCTTTAATTAAATATAGCACTTACAGTCCATTCACAGTGATTTTACCTCTGACAGGAGCAACCCAAAGCAACTTTAAAAATATTAAGCAGGCGTAATTTGAGTCTGCGCCGTTTGTTTTCCTGAAAACTTTATACAAGATGTTTTTACTTAGTGATTGGTAACAAATGTTCCTATGGTTCACGATACAGCTGTAGCCGTTGTATTTGCCCGATACTAGGTTTAGTAACATCATTGCATTCCTTATGACGTCAGCGTACACCGGTTATGTTTTTTTTTCAGTTTTGAGCAGATATACAGCCAATATTAGACGACATCTTAAACTATTTGCAACAAATTTTCTTAAACTTTCAGGCACTGCCGCAATTATTGTATTTGCTCGGTACTAGATTTTTTAGGCTCATTGCATTCGTTTTGATGCAAGCTTTCTTCTATTGAGATTTTTTAAATTTCTGAGCATATACGACCTATCGGTCGTAAATATGCTCAGAAATTTTGACACGATATATGGAGTTATTTTACTATTGTCAACTTCAAATAAATTTTGGCCAATAATTTTGTTGTTTCTCTCTATTCCCTAGTAGTGCTTTGTCAATTCTTGACAACGACTCCAGAATAAATGTTCTAACTAAACACGTTTTTGCGCTATATGAATTGGAATTTAGACTCATTGTGAAAAATAGAGGGTCACGCGTATGCCGTGCACACGCAGCGTGACGTCATAGGAAAATTTAATCCCGCTTTTTTCATAAATATGACTTATCTTTTAAAAGCTCAAACAATTACTCTAGCACTAAAACTCTCATAGTTATTAGCGTTTGAAATCGTACATGTTTTTGTTGGTCGGAAATATCGAACTTACTACCAGGTATAAGTATATAGTATAATACCGAGCGATAAGACGTTTTCACGTCAAAAAATGAAAATGAAGCTCATTGTGAATTTGACAGACTTTTCAATTGCAGCAACCCAACAACAACCTAATTGCAACGGCAATAAAAAACACTGGTTGTGACAGTGATGCAAACTTTGAGATAAAATAACCATAAACGGACTGTACTTCCTACTAATTCCGGGATGACACCTATTATGCCACTTACAACGCAAACGGCTAAATCCTACATAATTATGCAATAAATATTTAGCGTTAGAGAACCGTCCACACGTGCCTACCTATCTAACGGAGATTCCCAAGGAGCCATGACCAATCTACACTAATATAATAAAGAGGATAGATTTGTATTTTTGTATGTTACGAATAAACTTTAAAACTACTGGACCGATTTCAAAAATTCTTTTGCCGTTAGAAAGCTACATTATCACTGAGTAACATAGGCTATATTTTATCCCCGTATTCTTACGGGAACGGGTACGCTACGCGGGTGAAACTGCGGAGCGCTGCTAGTAAATAATAATGGCGTCTTACAAAATAAAATTGGTCAAGGCTTGATTAATAAAAAAACTAAGTAGAAAGTGTTTGAATTATTTGTTTATTCTTCAACAGCTGGGTGGGAAATGACCATTGACGAAAGCACAGATTAATTAATTGATTAAAGTGACGCAGATAGGGGTCTACGCCCCCGCGCTACGCGTCGCGTAGAGTCATCGAATCGTAGCAGCGTAGGTTACCTCGTAGCTCGTAGCAACGGTAAAACCCTTTGATTCAAGACGACGTTATCGTTGTAGAAATCGAGTACGCAGTAACAACGGAACGCTAAACGATATTCCATTTGATCATTTTGTTTACGTTCACACTATTCATGCGCGCCAGTTCCGAGAACTACGTATGTAATTGCTTCATCAATAAGATCAGTTTATATCCTTCAAGGGCGTGTGGTGTTTCAGCATTTTCACTCACACTATATCAGCCATATATTTCGGTTTCCGTTGAATATGCCAATGCCAACCCAAACTTGTGCCGGGCAAAGTGTGGGGAGTTCCTCCAAGTTGTTGGTCAAATTATAAATTGCTAATGGCAAAGTTTCAGGAACAAAATTTGCAAGTTAATGCATTTATTATGAAGCTATCTTCTTCAATAATTCATTTAGGCCCCAACTATTTTAGTGAGAACTTGATTTAAACGGAATAAGGAATAAAGAATTTCAATTGCTTACCAGCATTCTACCATAATTTTCTCAAACTCGCCACCTGCGCGTGGTTTTCTTTTCACAGATTGATGATTGTAAAACGTATTAACTTACGTACCACAATGAAGTGATGATTGATTTTAGGTCCCCATAAACCTTACCACGAGCAGTGATTAAAAAAAAATCCAAAACTAACGTGTTTGTTAGTGATCCTAAGTTTTCTATTACTTTTTTTGTTTAAGCCCTGTGTTACATAAACAACAATTAGGCTGCCTGTCCATTGAAGCGGAGAAGAGTGGAAAGAAGTGGAGCTGTGCCTATATTAACCAATAGAACGTTTTCCATCCATACGGAGCAGAGTTTGAATTCTATTGGTTAATATAAGCACAGCTCCGCTCCTCTCCGCTCTAATGGACAGGCAGCCTTATCCTTCTGGCATAGCTGTTGGTTCTACGAAAGTACTTAATAGTGATGTACCGACTAGTCGGCCATTTTTTCCTCGTATTATTATTTAAAAATTTAAAACACGGTGATTGAAATGAAATTGAAATCTTTACTGTTATATTTTTTTATTACTGAACCAGTTTTACATTTTACTTTCAGTGCAATCAGGAAATTAGGATATTAAGGAATAGGAACCCTTCGTTTGGTCCATTAATTAATTCGACTTAGATCCAGAAATTAAGTACCGAAAGTAAAATTAATTAATACTTCTAACAAAAAAGAAGAAACTCTGTAGCAAACAATTGGCAATAGGTAGGTTTGCCATTTTGACCATAGGCGATGTCACCCGAATTGATCCGAACTCAACCGAAATCAATGATCGGCTTGGCCGACTAGTCGGCCATTTTGCAGCCGACTAGTCGGCTAGTCGGCCAAAGTCATAGTCGGGCCCATCTCTAGTACTTAATAAATAAATACCGAGAATAAAACACGTTGTTACAGCGAGTGGGGAACAGTTTATTTCTTATTGTTCCATTTTTTAACACCATACATTATACTCTAGGGTTTACATGATAATAGTTAGAGAAAGAAGTACCTAGGTAAGTACATATTATGTTCAGAAGTTTAAAGAAACTGTACAACACAACGCTAGATACAGGTTTACACCGACAGTTACATTCGTTACTAAAGCTAAAGTAGAAAATACAGTACCTAGGTATTAAATCTAATTAAATTAAATAGGTAGGTATAAGTTGGTTCATGAACAACACATTACCATCAAAATAACGCATACCGTAAAACAAGCTATGTTTGAAAACATTATACGGAACCTCAGATAAACTTAAAAAGCGGAAGATCCGGTACGCTCTAACAACGCAATCACTACCGTGAACCTAGCTTCTGACGTTTCATAAGTGCCCTTGCAGGTTTATGTGAAATAAAATATTTTGATTTGATTTGATTGATTACACCTGGGCTCCATTCAACGAAACTCATACCAACATCTGTGATCACAGTTGCATCCTTACGGTTACCGATAGACAAGGACAGAGATAGGACCCTATACAATCGTACGAGAGCAACTGCGTTAGCCGCCGAATGTTTAAGATTACGAATCAAATCAAATCAAATCAAAATATTTTATTTCACATAAACCTGCAAGGGCACTTATGAAACGTCAGAAGCTAGGTGCACGGTTCCAATTTGTCGCTTCCTGACATTGAGGTCGCGTTAGCGATAGTGCGCAATGCATCGCATTGTGTCTCTCACGCCTGTTTTGTAGTATCTATCTCGGTCTCACAAAAATGGCGAAGCCAACAATAAATAAAATTATAATTTTCAACAAATTGTTCTTGGCTGTACTCTTGGAAAGTAGGTAATCCCGTGTGTCTTGTTTTTCTTTCTTGAGTGATTAGAACACTTATTAAGTACACAAGAAGGCGTTTTGATGCGTATTTATATGGTTAAAAAATTTTGAGCTGTATCGACAGGCGATGGTCCAATGATTGAATGCAACTGTGTCTATTGGAGTTGGTTTAGTAAGCTTCTGCTTTAAGTTTATCTAAGTATGGAACAGCGGGGTAATTGCGTAACACACTAACAGTAGGAAATTCTGTCAATTTGACAGTTTAACGACATCCATTGCGTTTTTTTTTTTTTTTTTTGTTTTGGCTTCACACGGTTTGTGTATTTAGCCAGTGTCAAGTAATTTTTCTTTTCGATCAAGTAAATGGCGCGATATCGGGCACGAAGTTACAAAACAGTCATAGTCGTCTTTAGTCAGTCAAGTCAAAGTTATTGTAAAGCGGTAGTAACTTTACAACAACCTAATAGGAGTTTTTGGGGGGAACACGAAAAGTCCACGTTAGTCACTTATTTTCACCTTCACTACACTTGTGCACTCACACGTAACTAAATTTAATAATTCACTACCAAAATTATATAATTTAATTCGCTATTTCACTAAATTTCATGAAAATGAAAATTCGTGCGACATGTTCCAACGCGATCCCGCCAAAAACTCCATCCATTGCGTTATTTTCTTTGTTTAGCAGACGAATTTTTCAAACATATGAAGCAATGGATTACCAACATCCTTCAAAATGATTCAGATTGTGCTAAAAGCGTGTTACGCAATTAGGGTGCTAATTAAGAAAATAATTAAAAAATAAATTAGAGTCAATTTTGCTGTATCCTTTATCGGTCTCTATCGTATTATTGTACACTATACTTAAAATCAAAGAAGAAAACCCACTTACTCCTGTATAATTTAAATATAAATAGAAGTTACAATATAAAAGGTGATCGTCTGATAAAACCAGGAAACAAAGTAGATACCTAAATCAGTCTTTCATGAAATGCAGTATAAATTAGTATTAGATTGATTTAATACCTTACACAACTGACTAGTTTTGTGCCAGAATTAAGAGTAACGTTAGCAAATAAAGAAATTACCCTTGTTTTCGGGATTATATACGAGGGCAATTACTCAACATGGTTAATGGTTAACGTGATAAATTATTTTATTACTCCACATTCAGACTGAATGATTATGGTATAAATGTTGTTCTGCAGTCACATTAATTTGATTGCTATGTACACTGCCACAAGGATCTTTTATCGCGAATGACGTTGACAGGTAGGCGCTGTGGGTTAACATTTTGCAATTGTTTTGTGAAATGTCACTGGAAATGCATTCGAAATACAAGATGGCGGCATTTGTTCCGATTTTGACTTCGCGCCAAATTATCCTTGTAGCGCTATAATTGATTACTAGACGCGCTCGCTCTCCGTCGGTTGCGAGAGTAGTGTGACGTCACCCATCGGGTAGCTTTCGGTTCTCCGCGCACATCCCACATTCTTCGCTCGTTCCCTTGGAGTCCCGCAGCACAGTCGTTTGAGGACACAAGCGTAGCACATAAGTAGGGAGAACATAAGAAGTAAACCGATGATAACGGTCACTACTAGTAATATTCTGAGTTCTCCATTGGAGTCGGCTACGCTCGAGTTCCGACTCATTCTCACAGCTCACCGCACCCTCATCTGAAACAAAGGAGAAATTCAATCATTCAGAATGGAACGGCACTATACGAGTCCGTTTTCTAAAATAAAGGCTGCTGGCACTTCGAGCTAAAAGCGTGTCTAACGCGATCCTGTTTTAGAAGCCGCATCAGAGTAACTTTTTCTCATAGTTGGGTTGGTATCGCTTAATTCGAAACTATTCCTGATTTATTTGATGTTGGAGTCTTCCTATTTTGATCTCTCTAAAGACCTTTTTAAATTAACACGAATTTTATGTTTACTCATTAATTACCGTGTCTAGACGACTCTAGATTAAGCTTTACAAGATTCGTTAAAAATAAAATATTTTAGAAGTTTTTATTTATTTCGTAGTTTTGTTAGTTAAGGCGCTGCCCAAACGTAGAACACCGTAAAACGCTCAGTATTTTATCGCACAGTTAGGCGTATTGGTACATATTACAAGCCAAAAATGAGTGTATTGTCAAATATTTACAGAAAAGACTTATTCAAATATTTTTCATAAAAATAAAACATTGTCATGATAAAACAATCGTAAACATAGCTCAAAAAATATTTTCGTCACATAATCCTCAAAATTTTGAGAGCAAAACAATCATTTTTAATGAAGAGAAAATAGTTAGTTACGTAATATTTAAAAATTATTCTACTGAGCCCTGTATTATTTTTTTAATTTAATTAAAACTACAAAATTACTTTTATTTTGGTGGTCATTCGATTCAACTAACATCAAACGCATCGCTATTGTGAACCGTATCTGTTGCACTGCCATGGGATCTGGTGGCAAAGGTCCTCGCGCACACTTGGGAGTGGCGCGAGGAGGCCAAACGCCGTGTAACTCCGCTGCCGCAAAAAATCGCGGCACATCGGATGTCCACTGTGCCGCGATCTGTCGCGGCACCGCCGGAGCTCTATAACTCCGGTGGTGGTCCAGGTCATGGTATGGAGCGAGAGTGCATGGGTAGCCGTCACCTCCTTCTGCTAAGCAGTAATGCTCGCGAAGAGAGAGGCGGTGCACGTGAGGGAGAGGCAGTACATGTGCCCTCACGGCCTTATTCACCGCAGGAGACGCCCTGGGCGTCGGGAATCCCAGGCTGATTCCTGGCTACCGTAGGCGCGGACTTGCGGACGGCGGGTAATGGGTAGCTCGCTGTCCAGTAAGGACCAAGCCCGGGTCGACGGCGCGTTGTGTTCCACGCGCGCCTCAAAGAGATGTCAGGACCAACTGGTGGGGTACGCAAGGGCCGAAGCCTGCCAGGGGTGCGGGTTGTTCGCAAGAGATACCGTCGCCCCTGGCACACAGGCAACTGAGGGAACACGGGTGGGTTTTTGTCAGTAAAATTCTGACACGCCACCCTGCTCCACCCAGAGCGGGAGAAGTTATTTGATGATTTCCCACCTTAAATAAAAACCTTATCTGTTACCACGATGCACTATTGTCAATTACTATAACAATTTGCTTCTTACCGTGCCTTAAGACATTACAACTAGGAACTACACAGAGGGTCTTTATGTGAACAAAGCTGAAACTTACGGTCTTTAAGTGAACAAAGCTGAAACATACGATTATAGACTTAAATTAAAAGTCATCATAGACTCAGCCCCACTAGCAGCACTAATCACAAGATAAATGCGTTTAGCGCTTAACATATTTAAAAAAATATTCTGTCTCATCTTCAAACAATTGGTAAAACTAGAACGATTTTTTAAATTCGATTGGCGTTAAATGTTCTCCACGTGCGTTGTCTGCGAGCGTCGCGTTGTCGCGGCGTCTGCGCTGCGCATACATTCATCGTATGCCTACGCTGGACAAACGTTAGTGTGAATCTTAATCAAATAAACAACCAACATTCAATTTGACTTGTCTCTGACAGCATCTAGCTGTCTAGTTTTTGATTGACAACCGGTCGAATGAATTAAAATATCTTTGTAGGCCTAAAACTTTAACGTGAGCCTTCCTTTATTTCCAGTAGCAACAGATCTCTGCTAACTGCCAACAATATTTTTCGTTGAGAGTTTTATTATCGTCGGTAAGTATAGAAAAATTCTCAATGAAAATATACGTGCAAAACTTCAATTGATAAGAATCTTTTTGAGACCAATATTGATTTACGACTGAATGCACATTGTGAATACGGAGCAAGAATGAGGCAAAACGTTTTATCGGTTCTCGAACGCAAAACCCTGTGACAAATCTTTCGTTTCGTACTGGGAAATGAAAAATGATCGGGCTTAGACTGTATGTAACGCTCAGGGTCACCCTCTCGTAACTCTGCACAAACTTTTTGAATAACCTGACAATCCTACGTTTCTATACTATTCATCCTATTGGGAGGTACCTACATAGAACTTAGGTAAACATAATGGATGGTTCCATCTTCCATCCATGAAGCAGCGCTCCACTCTTTGACACTTGTACTGAGAGCGGTCAAAATTAAGCGAAAGGGGCAGAGAGGGGCGCGTTATCGCGGATTGAACTATTTGTAACTGGTGGAACATGGGAGTTGTTTACCTACACTTCTTTCTGCTTCCCCGAAGGAGCAGGTATGAGGCTACGTTATGAATCACAGATATGTGGCATTACCAAACAGCATCGCACGTCCTCTGACATTCCGTCTACTACCTAGGTATGTATGTACAGACGCCAGCACATGAAGCTATCCCAAACTGTCAAATTTTCCCAATTGAACATGAACCTTATCATTTTGTAATAAAGTTGAGAATCTATCAAAGAAATTTGACAGATTGGGGGGGGTAGCTTGAGGTACTGACCTTTGTACGTCCGAACGACTGCAAAAAATAAACATTATTGACTACTAGCTGTAGTAAAACACACGCAAGTTGGTTAAACACTGGTTTATTTCCACACACCCTCATATACAATTAATATAAAGATTAACATACCGTCAGACTACTTCATATACTACATCTCTTCCCTTCTAAGAAAACAATGCCAAAAGATTATTAAAAATAAAGATCTAACGATGATACATAAAAACGATTACATTAATGTTGTTTGCTGAACTGAACAAAAACAGTTGGTATGTTACCAACTGTTTTTTTTTTTAAATCAAATACCCAGCTGACATAAATTACATTTTTGTACAATATTATGCAAGTTGCTGCTTTCTTGATGAATAGCAGTAGTTATTACACTAGTGTAATTGGTATTTTGTTATCTTAATAGTTAATTATCTATTACATTAATACTTATATCTATGTTTGTTTATCATTTATTATTATTACCCAGCCATTTGTAAACCTTCCTATTCACGACCTAAGAAAAGATTGGTCAGCATTCTTACAGTTCTTTCCTTAGACCTTTCAATAGGAACCGCTGGTGGCGAAGGCGTAGTCGAATGATCGCGAGTACCAGCTGGGCTTTCATATTCACCACTCACGTCGTGCAGTGCCGACTGATTGTTGCTAGCTGGACTCGTCTGAGCTTGGGTTGGAACTTCAGCCTGTGCTCTTTGTCTACGTCTTCGAACCGCTGTCGCCGTTACCACACTTGGTGTCTTACTACTATGTACACTATCTGTTGATTGACTCGTTGACTTCCCGACACTTTCTGGGGACCCCGCTGTACGCCTAACCAACTGACTTCGTGTTCGCCGATAACGGGCACCGCGTTCATCTTCTACAATATACGAGCGTGGTTGTGATGCACGTGCTACTATTTCTACCGATTTCCTGACGCCGTTACTGGTTAAAGTTGCCTTATCGCCTGATGACAAGCTTTTTAGTGTGTTCGCCGTTCTGTCGTAATTTATTTTAATTTGTTTTCTGTTTGTCATTATTCTTTTGTAGTTTTGGTCGTTATCCACCTTTTCCGTTAGCAACTTAGCACTAACAGGTAACCTAGTTTTAAGACGTCTACCCATTAAAATCTGTGCGGGTGAGTCTATATCTTGGCGTGGTGTAGCCCTAAAATTTAACAGTGCCAAGTAAAAATCCTGTCCCGAATCCACACATTTCTTTAACAAATTTTTAACTGTCTGTACAGTTCTTTCGCTTTTTCCGTTTGACTGTGGGTAATGCGGTGATGCCGTCTCATGCCGTATTTCCCATTCCCTCATAAACCTTTTAAATTCATGTGAGCTGTAAGCCGGTCCATTATCACTTACCAGCTCCGCTGGAATACCATGCCGTGAAAACTGCTCTTTCATAAAAGTAATAACCTGTCGAGAGGTAATACTCGTCAATTGCCCGACCTCAACATAGTTGGAAAAGTAATCTACTAAAATAATGTAATTCTTTTTTTTATATTCGAACGTGTCTGAGGCTAGTTTGTGCCAGGGCAGTGCCGGCACACTGTGCTGCAGCAGCGGCTGGCGGCGCGGGCGGGGCGCGTGCAGTGCGCATGCCGCGCACGATCGCACCGCACGCTCCACGTCTTCGCACATTCCTGGCCAAAACATTACTTCGCGCGCGCGCCGCTTGCATCTCTCTATTCCTAAATGTCCTTCATGGACTCGTGACAGCATGTTTTCTCTTAAAGCACGCGGAATAAACATACAGTCCTGCTTAAAAACTATACCGTCAACACAATGTAGCTGCTCACGATACGACCAGAAAACATTAACTTTCTCGTTGACATCACGCCTGTTTTTAGGCCAGCCGTTCGTAATATACCTAATTAACCATCTGCTATCACTGTCTAACTCGGTCTCTTTTCTAATAGCTATTATATTTGGTTGGCTGAATGGCACATTCTCTAACATAAAGCAAGTTTGCAATTCAACTTCTGCAGACACTCGGTCATGCATAATTTCCTTTAAAGGAGCCCGCGATAGCGTGTCCGCTATATACATATATTTGCCCGGCGGCGGCGTGTAAACCACCTTAAAGTCATATCCTTGCACTCTCATCATCATTCGTTGTAACCGGGCTGGAACCGAAACTAATGGTTTGCTAAATAAGGCTTCCAGTGGCTTATGATCAGTATGCACGGTAATATCTGACCTGCCATAAATGTACTGCCTGAACCGCTCGACCCCAAACACAATAGCCAGCATTTCTTTTTCTATATGTGCATACCTGGTCTGGGTGTCAGTGAGCGTAAGCGAGGCGAACTCCACCGGGCGGCCACTCTGCAGCAGCACGGCGCCCAGCGCGACGCTGGACGCGTCTACCGACAGCACTACCGGCTCGCGGTCGCTGTACAGGGCCAGCACCGGAGCACTGCTAAGCTTCGCTTTTAGTCTGTTCACAGCCTCTGAATGTTGGGATTCCCACGACCACTCCGTTTCCTTTTTTAACAACGACCTAAGTACATTCACACTCTCTGAGTAGTTTTGTATGAATTTTGCCAAATAATTGACCATTCCTAAAAATCTTTCCAGTGCTTTCCTATCCGTCGGATATGGCATTTCCATTATAGCTTTGACTTTTGAGTCGTCTACCCGCATTCCGTTCGCATCAAACCTGTGACCTAAATATGTAATTTCCGATACACCGAATTTACATTTTTCTCGATTAAATTTTACACCGATATCCTTAGCACGTCGCAAAAGGCACTCCAATCTCCGGTCGTGCTCATCCATAGTGCGTCCCCATACTATTACGTCATCAATAAAAGATTCTACGCCATCTAAATCTTCTAAATGCTGCCTAAGCTTTGCATGAAATACCTCTGGCGCACAGTTTATACCGTAAGGTAAACGTAGAAATTGGTACCGACCGAACGGTGTGCTGAACGTGCAAAGGTCGGCGCTCGCGTCATCTATCTGAACCATCCAGAAACCGCAGCGAGCGTCCAATACACTAAATACAGTAGCACCGCGTAGGCGCGATGCCAGCTCGGGCACTGTCGGCAACGAGTACTGCGCACGCCGTACCGCGCGATTAAGAGGTCGTGGATCTAAACAAACACGAATGCTGCCATCTTTTTTCGCGACCAAAACAATTGCATTAACCCAAGAGGTTGGATGCGTAACCTTTCTAACTACCCCCAACTCTTCCATTCTATGTATCTCATCCAACAATTTATCCTTTAATCCCAAAGGAATTTTCCTAGTTGGGCAAACAACTGGCTGTACATTTTTATCTACTACGATGCTATATTTACCGGGTAATTTTCCCAGACCTTGAAACAAATCATAGTAGTGATCAATATTTATTGCATTAATTTGACTTATTAATCCTAATGCAATGCAACCCTGCAAACCGAGTACATTCTGACAATTTAAATCAGTGACAACAAATGATAACACGTAACGTGTTTTATTAAATACAAACGGCACATTTCCAATGCCTACTATTGGTAGTTGATTACCTGTAAAGGAATGTACACGTTTTGTGAATGGCACAAGGTCTGTAATGAATAATCCTAAGCTTAAATAGGTAACTTTAGAGATAACATTGACCATTGATCCAGTATCTATTTTTAATGAAATGTTTTTACCTTTGCATTTTACAACTTCTATCCATTCCATTGACGACTTACATTGTTGTTTGTCCTCCTCGAGTGTATCAACATAAAACATTTCTTTAGCGCTATCATCACTGTCACTATTCACAGTTTCTACACTGAGATTTAACACTTTGCGTATTGCTTTCTTTTTATCACACACTCGCGAGAAGTGACCTTTCCTCTCACAAACATAACACAAGGCGTTCCGCGCCGGACAGCGCTCACCGCCTAGACACCGCCCGCTGCCGCACAGCTCGCAGGCGCTGCGCTGCGTGCGCGGCGGACGCGGCCCGGCGCCGCGCCGTCCTCCTGCGCGCCGCCCGCCACGTGCGCTGCTACCGGCTTCAACTGCATTCACTTGCACACCCGCTGATGCACCATCGATGCACTTACTTTCCTCTTTGGACATCTCTGCCGCCTGACAGATTTGTATTGCCTTTGCTAATGTTAAATCATCTGTACGAAGAAGTCGATCTCGCACAGTGTTGTTGACAATACCGCACACAATCTTATCTCGTAACAAACTCTCGTGCAATTCACTGAACTCGCACTGCTGACTCAATACCCTTAATGCTGTTACGTATTGGTCGATGTTTTCACCGTCTTCTTGATTGCGCGTAAAGAATTTGAACCGCCTTACTGTGATATTTGGTTTTGTGCCGAAATACTTGTCAAACTTTTTCAAAACACAATTTATGTCGTCCTCAGTTTCACCTGCATCGAACGTGAACGTTGTATATGCTTCATATCCAGCTGTTCCAATGAGGTTAACCAACAAACTTGCCTGGACTTCTTTAGGCTCTTTGCTCACTCCTGATGCTTTAAGAAAAACCTCGAATAGCTTCCGCCATTTGTGCCACGCGTCCGATCGCGCGGCCGGACCGCCGTCGAGCGATAATTCCGCTGGAGGACGTGCGTGCTCCATTATTATTACAAACACGATGTAACAAAGCACTAAGAAACAATATTTTATGGGTTCTAATCCGTTTTAACTCTCAAAAACGTTAAAAAGGCACACCGCTGTCACCATGTAGTAAAACACACGCAAGTTGGTTAAACACTGGTTTATTTCCACACACCCTCATATACAATTAATATAAAGATTAACATACCGTCAGACTACTTCATATACTACACTAGCATCTGCCCGCGGCTTCGTTTTCGTTGATGTCGGAAATTATCCCACGTGAACATGCTACCGTGACAAAAAGTTGCTTATGTCCTTCCCCAGGATGTCACCTATCTCCTTGCCCAATATCGAAGTTCTTTCAGTGGTTTAAAAGCATGAAAAGGTAGCATACAGACCGAGTTACTTTAGAATTTATAAAATTACTAGCTTTTCTTCTTTGCGGCTGCGCCCGCGTGGGTGTCGAAAACTATCCTACGGGAACGTAGTACCGGGAAAAATGTATCCTATATGTTATTATAGGTCACAAAATACCTGTGTACCAAATTTCATTTAAATCCGTTCAGCCGTTTTTGCGTGAAAGAGTAACAAACATCCATTACATACATCCATACTCATAAACTTTCACATTTATAATATTAGTAGGAAAGATGGTATTCTCTAATCCATACTGGATTAGAGAATACTACTAGGCTGCTTACGCACTGACAGGTGGCTTGCTTAGCACCTAGGGCCTAGTAACTTACCATCGTGTTTGTTAAATAGTTTTTGACAAATTTAATTTTTTTAATTTGTTTACGAAAGTAAATTGAAGGCGCCGAGCTCGCAGTGCGGCCGGTAGCGAAAGTTCTAGAACGTTCATTTCACTTCGCTATTCGCGCTATTCACTAGGCTGTGGCCCTAAGCCAGCCACCTGCACAGTGCGTACGTAGCCTTAGACTTTGTCGTAGGGTAAGTAGGTAACTAAGTACCAACTCATCCTACGTCGAAGCTCTCAAGTCGCGTGGGCTCTACAAACGGTTATCCCATAAAGTTTACATTCCTCTTCCAAGTATTCGTTCTCATATAGAATAGCATTATCACCCACATAAGATCACAGAAGGATAAGCGCTACAATCTCGTATAGGGAAAATGCGAAATTTTCCAAACGAAGGCATCTATTTCTAAATGATTAGGTTTAATATGTATAAATTCGATGGTCCTAAAACATCTATGTACTTTTCGTTTATTGTGATCTTGTTGTTTTGCGAAAAAATCGGTTTATAATTATAGCTATTGTACTTATATAGGTACAATATGGATAGCCCTTTGATGACTTTGAAAAAGTTTCCGGTGAATCGAAATGAAAGTCTAATTTAATCCGAAGTCTGCTCGCGAAATAGTAGCTGCTCCTACAAGGCCTCTCCGTAGCTAACGCCATAGTTAATATTATAACAACTAATATGACCTCATTTCTATCCAAACCAGATTAATTAAAGGAAACCTAATACCTACTACAATAGATTTATTCATGTAGGTTGTATTATGCGTTTATAACTCACTCTCGAGTCGAACGTAATAATATCGGTTATAGACGCCCTAAGTACAATTAATTACTAAATAATACCTACGATATATTGGAGACTGCAGTTAAGATTAGAAATGTATGGAATAGTTCTACTATCGCAAGTGCTTTTACTGATCCGGGTGAATTAGGTAGGTACTAGGTACTAGTAGCTTTTGTGTGACGTATTATCTACTAATGTAACGATACAGTTATCATCGTCTTCCAAATTATACCTAACAATAAATTACCTATTCGATTATGGGCGAATTGCATTAAAAACGCGATCGTCTATAAATACCAGGGCTTTTTTTAAATTTTATATTTGGAATTGTTTCGTCATTCTTTTTTACATTGTCCTCACTTATAGAAGCAACAAGTATAATGTACCTAGGATTTTGTAATATCTTGATTAAAAAACTTTTAACAAAAAAAGCAACCGACTTCCGAAAAAACAGTACAAAGTGAAAAGTCGGTGACTTTGCATAATGTATTTTAAGTTTTCGTCACCGCCTTCCGAAATTAAAGTTATTTTTCACTTTGTAGTGTTTTTCGAAAGTCGGTTGTTTTTTTTTTGTAAAAGTTTTTATTTTTCACTTTTTTAGTTATAGTACCTACCCCACTAATTCGAAATTAAGAATGGGCAGTATGGGCACCTAGCTTCAACTTTTTTTTTTTTTTTTGGTTTTGGCTTCCCACGGTTTGTGCATTTAGCCAGTGTCAAGTAATTTTTCTTTTAGATCAAGTAAATGGCCCGATATCGGGCACGAAGTTACAAAACAGTCATAGTCGTCTTTAGTCAGTCAAGTCAGAGTTATTGTAAAGCGGTAGTAACTTTACAACAACCTAATAGGAGTTTTTGGGGGGAACACGAAAAGTCCACGTTAGTCACTTATTTTCACCTTCACTACACTTGTGCACTCACACGTAACTAAATTGAATAATTCACTATCAAAATTATACAATTTAATTCGCTATTTCATTAAATTCCATGAAAATGAAAATTCGTGCGACATGTTCCAACGCGATCCCGCCAAAAACTCCTAGCTTCAACTTTCTGACTAAATGACCGACTTTTTGACAATTCACAAGTCCCTGCAAATGGTTTGAGTTTCACATTCCTTATCAACTTACACTGGCAGCTTTTGATTGCGGTTTAGTGATCGCTCTCAGTTTCATTGATAAAAGTTGCCATAATAAGTCTAAATAGCCAGACGAAGTAAACCATATCAGTCGAGTTTAATCTGTAAATGCTAAGAAGCGAGTCACGAACTTTTTCTCCCATTTCATCTTCACCGTAGAAAAAGAGTTTTATTACTTAGAATAAGTAATAAAACTTCTTCAGAGTTTTATTCCACTACTTATTTTTATGGGGACAGTGATGACACCATAAATGGGGGCCGCGCGGTCGCGGATAAAGCCAGCCTCACACACAGAAATAAAGAAACCAGGTTATTCCTTACTCTGCTGATACAAGAATGCTGATACATTTAACTACTAAGTTCTTTTCATAACATTTACATTAATCATTTCGCAAGAAGGGCCGCATCACAGACTAGATGAGAACTTCTTTGAAATTTTCTTCGTTTGTATAGAAGAAAATGTCGAAGTACCTAAGAAGTGTTTGGAGATACCTATAATTGTTTCTGGAGAACACGGTGCCACCACATCACTACTGAAAAGATTCCTGGCTGCTTCGCTAATGTCACCTTCCGCTAACTTAGACTCTACAAGATGGGATATACTTCTTGAAGAGGTATATCGCTGTGTCGGTAATTTTAAATCCAAATTATGAGCCGAAACATTACAGTTTTCTGTAATTTGTGCAGTTAATGTCTTTTTGGTTGCCAAATTCTTTTGTACATGTAGGATTCTGTAAGGGAAGGTGAGAAGCTGTTCCCAAGCACTTTGTGAGTTCTCCCGGGCGGCAAGACGAACGCAGCCTGCTAGGTTTTGTGCCACAAGAGGTCTAGCCCCCGTCTAGCCTACCTATAAATGAAAAATGTCCATATGAAAGTACGGGACTTACTGGACTAAAAACTGGTGTCATTATTGTATGGCTAAGTTTAGGTAAATAAAATAGATTCTTCGTACTGATCGTCCGTTCCTTATTGGTAATGTTCGTCAGAAAGGTGCATAATTCTTACAATCGGCGTGCGTGCATGATCAGAGGGGGAATTCCCGTAATTATAATAACGTTCTTAGTCAAAAACACCTTTTATTTCTCTATATTATTGACAAGATTTTGAAATTGATTGTTGTTGCGATGAAATTGCGAAATGCAAATAGATTTTGAACATTTTAATTATGGGAATTGGTTTTTGATTAGATGTAAGGTCAATTAAGCAATAAAAAATCCCCGATTCAAACAAAAACTTCTAAAAGTAAAAAATATATATTTATTGGCCTTTTAAGCTGTAGGTTATATTTCGATCAAAGCATCCATTGTCACTTTTCGGACTTGACGGCTAATGAAATATCTGGGCACAAACATGGAGAATCAAATTGAAGATAAGATAAGATTAGTGGATTATGCACTAAGTGAATAAAGTAGTGTCTTATGTAGCGGGCGCCGTATTGAACCCCGAGCAAAGCGAGGGAGTTAAGACAAGAATTTTGAGTCATCATCATCATCATTTCAGCCGCAAGACGTCCACTGCTGGACATGGCCGCAAGACGTCCTCCCCCAAATGGGGGTTTTGCCATAATCGCCACGCTTGGCAGGCGGGTTGGCGATCGCAGTATGGTGGTCAAATGCATAGAGAACGCTGCTGCCCATTCTCTAGTAAGTCCCTTAGTCGCCTTCTACGACACCCACGGGAAGAAATGGGAATCCTGAGTGCAGCGTGGGATTTAAGGTCGCCCAAGATGAAGGCACCTTTATCCTCGAGGAGAATACTCTACTTTTCACACCATCTACGAGACAATAAAAAGCAATAGTACTGGAATCAAAATATTTATTAAAATTACAATTACAGTTAGTAGACCTATTTAAAACAATTAAATGTTAAAGATAATGTTTGATACCAGAGACAGTTGTGGAATGACAAAGTTATGTTTTTATTCGGTACATTTATTGAAATTGAGGTAGAGTTTATTTGAGTATTACTGTTAAGTAAAGTTTCAGTAAGTTGGGTCTGCTGAGGACCATTTTGGATCGTGAAACTTGGTGAAGGTGGTGCTTGAGGCAACGGGCTAGATGAATAGTGTTTTGATGTGGAAGGTTGTGGTGACAAAGGTGTCCAAGGTTTTTTTAGTTTGATGTTGTCACCAATGCGGCAGCTTATTTTATCCTTATTTTGTATAGAATTTTCAATGTAACCCTCTGCCACTACATCAGATTTCCAGACACCGTGTCTTTTAATCTGGGTCATGTCAGCTCCTGAATCCGCCAATAGAGTAGCCGATGTTCTCCTGAAATAATGGCCCGTGTAGAGTTTGGCATTTGTCAATTTTAGGTATTTCGCAATTTCTTTCGGCATGCTGCTAATCTTATTTTTTCCAATGACTTGCTTGATGCACTTGCTTTTATAATAAGCTACGAAAAATCTGTTAATATTTACATTAGAGGGGCGTAGAGCTTGGTACTTTTCGATTATTCTTACGTATTCTCCACGGACTACGAATTATCGTTCTTTCTTTGATTTTGTATCTGGCAAAACCAGCAACAAATCTGAATGATTTTCGATGTCTTCGATTTTAATGTTTACGAGTATATTTCCACGACAAGCGCCATTCGCTCCAAAAATCAATGCCACCTGTAACAAAAATAGGTAGGTAGGTTAGTATTTAAGTAGGAAGGTAACTTACGTAATATATTAATTTTTATGAATTACATGTTATAAACTTTCTTAGATTTGACTGACACACACATATGTGTGTGTCAGTTTTAACTTTCTTAACTTTCTTTAACTTTCTTAGATTTGACTGACACACACATATGTGTGTGTCAGTCAAATCTAAGAAAGTTTATTATTTTTAATAATAACACATAAACCTTACGAAGGTTTACAATACTAATTATTATATAACTTAGAGTCGAAACATCACATCAGTAGATCGCACACAAGCGATCGATTCATGAGCGGGTAGCTAGTACTTATGCTTACCTATATAGTAAGCATGTAGCTATTTCAGATCCTAAAAATTGAATCAATAGGTAGGTACTTACTTTTGTGGCAAGAAAGCTGTGGTCAGGGGCTTCATTTAGAAAGTTTCCACATTTTGAACTGTGAAAACTTTTGTTTTTTAGAACGATGTCCTTTTGATTTCCCTTTTTAACCGACTTCCAAAAGGAGGAGGTTCTCAATTCGTCGGAACCTTTTTTTTTTTTTTTTTAAATTGCCAGTAATTTGGTGTATGTATTAATTTGTATATTATTTTTGATGCTTATTGTTGACCTGAGTATCGAATAGATGCACCATAGGCTCCTATTCTTCTTTGTACATGATAAATGCTGGAAGTAGACTAAAATCACTGATTCAGATACAGACTTGACGCCCTTTGTAATTTTCCATTTGTAAAAATCGTCGTAGGCTTTCATGTACGATTCCTTGGACTTTTCTGAGAGTAGACTGTTGGCAATGCCAATGGCTTAGGATTTAATGTACTCCGGAGTCAAATCGCTATGGTCACTCGACGACATTTTTGTAAGAATTTGTAGTTAGGTAATTTGTTGTTTAACAAAGCAAAGCAATTTTCGGTATTCGCGCCTTTTTTCAATTTGTGTTCTATTTTTCTTTTATTAACCGACTTCCAAAAGGAGGAGGTTCTCAATTCGTCGGAACCTTTTTATTTTTTTTTATGTATGTTCCCCGATTACTCGAAGATGGCTGGACCGATTTGGATATTTTTTTTTTGTTTGAAAGGGTATACTTCCCAGGTGGTCCCATGATCATCAAGTCAGGATCTGATGATGGGATCCTGGAGAAATAGAGAGAATTCTTCAAATTTTATAGGCACACGAAGCAATTTGTGTAGTTTTTAGAAGAGTACTTTCTCGGAGTGGTTTCATTTCAATTTGGTGAAGATCTGACGAAGAACTTCGGAGATAGGCAACGGAACTCCTCAATAAATGATAGCAAATGGACAGGGATTGTTGAAATCTCATGTCTGTCAATTGTTTACACCAGTTAATAACATAACATCACGCCGGTACGCTGTGAAGGGGTAAGCACATGTGAACCACTAAAAAGTGAAAAATAACTTTAATTTTGGAAGGCGGTGACAAAAAATTAAAATACATATCCAAAGTCACCGACTTCAGAAATTAAAGTTATTTTTCACTTTTTAGTGTTTTTTGGAAGTCGGTTTTTTTCTTTTTTTTTTGGGTTTTGGCTTCGCACGGTTTGTGCATTTAGCCAGTGTCAAGTAATTTTTCTTTTCAATCAAGTAAATGGCCCGATATCGGGCACAAAGTTACAAAACAGTCATAGTCGTCTTTAGTCAGTCAAGTCAAAGTTATTGTAAAGCGGTAGTAACTTTACAACAACATATTAGGAGTTTTTGGGGGGAACACGAAAAGTCCATGTTAGTCACTTATTTTCACTTTCACTACACTTGTGCACTCACATGTAATGAAATTGCATAATTTACTACCAAAATTATACAATTTTATTCGCTATTTCACTAAATTTCATGAAAATAAAAAGTCGTGCAACATGTTCCAACGAGATCCCGCCAAAAACCGCTTGGAAGTCGGTTGTTTATTTTTTTGAAGAAAGTTTTTTTTTAATATTCTAGCGTGGTGGCCAGTTCGATTATCGAACAATTTATTATTTAGTGCAGATCTTAAAATGGCGAATGCATGGAATTAGTATGTACCTTAATAACAATTTAATTTTTAGGCAAAATTTTTAAGAGATACTACGATCAAACCATGCTATGCATGCATACTATCTATCGTAAATGTTCGTATGCGATTTCTACTCTATGTTCCAAATTGAAATCACATAATTGACTAGCGGTTCATAATGAGATTCAGTACAATATTAATGTCCTGCTAGACCTCAGGTCTTAAATGACTTACTTTAGGTTAGGTTTGCATGACATATTATTTGACATTGTCGAGCAGGGGGTGTGAAAAAGAATTTATTTGCCCAAACATGAGTACAAAACGTACAACACAAATTGTCAGCATGCAAGAGATGTTAATAGTAAACATAAAAAAGATCATCAAGTTTGCCTTAAACCATGGCATGCAAATATTAATACAATAATACAATTTATAATATCATTCCTAGTCAAACTATTTAAAAATTTCCTAATAGTAAAAAACATTCCTAATAATAGATACAAATACAATGATTAAAAGAAAAATTGGTGAAACATAATTATAATCTCTCATTTAGAAACTCATTCAAGTTATAATAAGCTTTATCTGCTAGAAAATTAATAACTTTCTTTTTTAATTATACATCAGTTAATTGCTTCCAGCGTTTAGGTAGATTATTTTAAATTTTTGGAGTCACTTTCACACACTTGGAGTCACAGACGTCCTATATTGATGTAGGCAAATTTGGCTATTGTTACGTCTATTACGAGGAAATCGATCTGCCATGCGAGAAAAGAGGAGAGGGTTTAGGAACATTCCATTTTCTAATACCTATATAAAGTGAAGGTAATGTCAAGATTTTGTATTTTTTTAAATAAGGTTTGCAACTCAGTATTTTCAAGTTTGAACATGGACCTAATGCAACGCTTCTGAGTTTTAAATATAAATTCACTTTTCGTCGAGTTACGTCAAAATATAACGCCGTATGTTAGAACGGATTCCACGAATCACAATGATTTTACCAACAGGAATTGTGATTACCAGCCAGTCTTCATAAATGGCCAACAAGTGCCGCAACGCAAATACAGCCAAATACCTTGGCATAACGCTGGACGCGAAACTGCGCTGGAAAGCGCACGTCAAAAAGAAAAGACAGGAACTAGACATGCATTTTAAAAACATGTATTGGTTGATTGGACGGGATTCCTGTCTAATCGATACACAACAAAATGTTATTTTATAAGCATATTCTTATGCCAATATGGACATATGGCATCCAACTGTAGGTACTAAATCGACTAATATCAGAATTATACAAACATTCCAGAATAAGGTACTCAGGAGTATTGTTAATGCTCCCTGGTATATAAGAAATGATGACCTCCATCGTGACCTAAAAATGGAACCCGTCACCAATATAATCCAAAAAAATTGTTGAGGCCCATGAACAACGACTCCATGAACATGTGAACATCGAGGCGTTTCAGCTGTTAGACCAAACAAATATAGTGCGAAGACTAAAACGAACAAATTCTTTTGAGTTAGTGTAGTATAAAAAGTGTAGAAATAATAGTGACAATGACACACATTATCATGTGTTATTACACATGAACAAAGTGTTTATAATTTTCATCATATCAGACTCTAAGAAAGTGAAACGGACTTGTGTAAAGTACACAGGACACTAATGTAAGTTTTAAAATAATCATCATGTATAAAATTAAGTTAGATTAAAATTGCTTAATTAGTCTTATAGACTAGATTGTAATGAATTATTAAGAACCGGGTTCTTTTTATTACAGGATAAAAAAATAAAAAATGTGGCGGCGGCCATCTTGGACCGATTGTCATCAAACATAGCTAAGAACTTTTCCGACTAATTCACCTTTCAAACACAATCAAAATAGGTTCGTTCATTCGGGAGCACACAGACACGTCAGACTTTTATCACCCCGTCGTTTTTGCGTCGGGGGTTAAAAACAGTATGTAAGAATCGTAGCAAGCGGCGTTCTGTAGTTTATGTATGTGTATTCGTCCCTGTATCCATCCACATGCCTACAATTTAAAATAATAGCGGAATCAAAGCTGTAAATCCAGTTGAACGAGAGTAAACCTCTAACGGTTTGGCCATATCTTAGACATAAACCTCTGGAGGTGAACAAGTATTGTCCCACAACTTCAAACAGTGGGCGCCGAAGTAATGATCGGATGTAACCTTTGCCCAGCGTTGGACATAAAACATGGCGCTAAAATACTGGATATAAAAAGTTGTCAGTATTGCCAACAATATAGTCGAGTTTTATAGGAGGATTACTGCGGCGGATAAAAAGTGAGAAAGCTTTGAAAATATATTTTATGGAATCATAACACACACAATGCTTTTTATAAGGTTTCGGTTTTGTGTAAAAAAGAAAGTATCTGAAACTGTTATTGTAAGACTGACTGACTGTTATGAGACAAAGATAAAGTTGTATTCGTAGGTATCAAAATATTTTTTCCCTTTTTGTTTAACAACGCGAACATTATAAAAAAGATCGACTACAGATATATAGATTTCAGTGCTGAAACCCGAAACCATTCAGAAACGAAACCTAGTTTATTAAATAAACAACAAAGAATAACGATTTTTCTTCATAGGAAATGATAAATGATGTCATGGAGATAGTAGGACGGTATTATTAACAGAAAGATACATGGCTGCTCTTCATGATAAGGACATCCAATAAATAGCTAGCTGAAGGATATCTATCACTTTCCTGTGTTTTATGATCACAATAGTAAAATAAATGGGTCAGTGGCTCGATGACGTCATTATTGCTCACTGTTCGTCGCGATGAATCGTTCCCTCGCTGAAGAAATCACAGATAAATTTTTATACCCGTTACTGAGGAAATCAAGAATTGATTTATTCTTGTTTTTATTAATATCATTAAATTATTGCGGACGTCGGACTTGGTAAATGCGATACGAACGTCTATATCTACTACATTAGAAATTGCTCAAGCGCTCCACCGCTCTTAGCAATTTCTTCGTCATTTTAAGTTAGGTATTTTTGTAGGTAGTACTCCTACTACTACTAAGATTTAGTACTCCTACGAAAACCCGGGTCGAGTTTTTCTAATACCATTTAATACAAATAAGTGAAAATCTTAAGTTTTGGGATTGTTTTTAATAGGTACCCCATCGTATGGTGGTAGGCACTTTTAGTTTATTTTGTTCAATAATTTTTATTCGGGTTATGTTGAAAGACTTTGTCCTAGAGATCAAAGTTTCGTGACATAGATTTAAAAACTTCGGCCACAGTCATATGTTTTCTACAAAATACGAGTGCCTTTTTACTTTAATGTGCGTATACTTTCAAACACTTAAAACATTTTATTGGTTTAGTTAAGTGTACGATATTTATGTCTATCTAAATGTTATGGAAACGTAACAATTTACCTACTAGCTGTTTGTTGAACAGAGCTAGTGATGAGTTTAAAAATGACGTAATTTTTTTTTTGTTTGGGAAATCATCAAATAACTTCTCCCGCTCTGGGTGGAGCGAGAGGGCGTGTGAGACTTTTACCGACTAAAACCCACCCGTGTTCCCGCAGTTGCCTGTATGCCAGGGGCCACGGTATCTCTTTCGAACAACCCACACCCCTAGCAAACATCAGCCCTTGCGGACCCCATCAGTGTATGCTGATATCTCTTGGAGTCGTGCGTGGAACACAACGCGCCGTCGACCCGGGCTTGGTCCTTACCGGACAGCGAGCTACCCATTACTCGCCGTCCGCAAGCCCGTGCCTACGGTAGCCAGGAATCAGCCTGGGATTCCCGACACCCAGGCCGTCTCCTGCGGCGACTACGGCCGTGAGGGCACATATACTGCCTCTCCCTCACGTGCACCGCCCCCCTCTTCGCGAGCATTACTGTTTCGCAGGAGGTGACGGCTAGTGATCAATATCGTTACAGGTCGTCAGAAGCACGAAAGTCTGACCAACAGTCTTACCAAGGGTATTTAACTCAATAACTGGGTTGTGGAGATCAGATAGGCAGTTCCTTCATGTAAAATACTGATATTCACCTGCATCCTGTTAGACTAGAGGCCGACCTCAACTTAGTTGGCAAAAACCTAGGCAGATGATGATGACATGGTGTTATTGGAAAATATCGTGTCACTATGTCTGCTGTCTTACAAGGCGTTTAAATATTGCTTATTCTAGACATTACAGAGTTATAGGTGTACCATAATAAAAGTACCAGAGTAAGAAGAAGTTCGAAATTGGCACCGATAAAACTTGAAAACTTGTGTGGAAATCGCTTGTCATCGTATGGACATTTATTTATTTGGAAGAACAAACAATTACACATTATATTTTACAAATAAATAGTACATAAGGAGTTATATAAATGTGCAACGTTCTCCACAGATACACAAAAAGACAAAGACAATGTTGACAAAGTAAAAGTCGGGTAGAATAGATAAGAACATGAAATAAAATACACATAGATTGCAGTTAGTAACATACAATAAGGAACACTTATAGAGACTTTAATACAATGTTGTTATTCTTTCGATTTTTTTATTGTGTCAAGCAATATGTTTCTAAATTTTCCAACGGATACAGTGAATAGATCCAAGTTAGAGAAAAACTTACTAAAATTGCCTGTGCGGCGACGTAGAGGTGCCCGCAAGCCTGCATTCGTACGACTAGGAGTGACAGCGAAAACAGGTCGTGCGCGCACCCCACGCGCCTGAATGGGTTTAATTCTAGGAACAACATAGCACAACCTGTTACATATGTCGACACAATCATACGAGTTGTTACAGAGATCATATAGAAACATAGTTTCAAGAAAGGTACGTCTAGACTTCAAAGAGAGTAAGTTGTATTTCATGTGATACGAAGGAATGAGGAAATTGTCGTGTCGGAAAGTTTTGAGCATGAATGTCGATGGCTATAAGTGTAGGGGAAGACCTAAGAAACGATGGATGGACTGTGTAAATGATGATATGGTTAGAAAGAGGGTGACTACAGAGATGCAGCTGATAGAGAAGTATGGAAGAAAAACACATGTTGCGCCGACACCAAATAAATTGGGATAAGGGTAGGAGGGGTAGGGTAAGTTGATGAGTGTACCAGGTTAAAGCTTGTACAACATTATTTTTAGTATATGCGAAACCTGAATATAGTTTGTTCAGAATAAGTAAGTGAATCGATTACAATAATTTTTACACCATGTATTCCCAAAAAAGTTGCAAGTGTGATGGAAAATATTATCACCAGTTAATTACAATAGAATCGTCGTACGGTTAGGTACCTACTGCCTAATTATTATCAATGGGCACAATACGACGCTGGACGCGCGGGCAGCGCGGGGGTCCGCGTGGAGTCCATGTTTGTGTAGACAATCAGGTAACATAACACGCATAAAACTTTATGATTTTTCATGATCGTTTTGAAATTTTATACATAGATTAGAGAAAATACTAGACACGTGTTTCGATTTTCGCATATACTAAAGGTAGGGTTGTATATTACCAGGTTATAATTATAAAAACTACGGTCTATGTTTATTGTTTTTTTTTCTTTCTGTTACAAACATGTTGTACCCAGTTTCATGTTGGTACCACTCTGGTTGTTTCGGTTTCCGTTATTTATGTAGGTAGTCTGATGCAAAAACAAGACCTTCCACAAAACAACAAAGTTCAAATTGATAGCCGCTGGCAACTGAGTGGTAAACAAGGAAATCTCGTGTTTCTCAATCAAATTTCGGACTACATACCGAGCTGAGATGAAATGTAGATTGAAGCGTTGTTTACATCAATATTTCAGTATTTGTTAGAGGTATACATTCGTCAATGTATCCACAGCTCGGAATCATGGTGAAGGCTATGAGGTAACACGTCATAGTATTGAGCAAACAATATTAATCGTAGTATCTATACCTACGTACCCATGTGACTGAGTTCGTAGAATTGAATTTACATTGTTCCTAAAAAAATGTCAACGACGAAAAATGAGGACTATTTTGTATATATATATCTGAAAAGAAAACCCTTAGGAACCCCGAAGGCTTTTGATTAAGGAGAGACTCGGATATTTGAATAGATCTGTTATGGCTTTGACTTGCGCGTCACACAAAAATCTTGAATTGGTCGATCGCGAGTTGTTAATTTTATAGTTGCTGAATTGAGTGGTAAAACTAACATTTTATGAGATTAAAAATACAATAAACCGACTCATCAAATATACTGAAAAGTTATAAAATTCTCTTTATTTAAAAAGACCCACCCAGATGTAACATTATCCCTTTTCATTTATCGTTTTCTAAAGCGTTGGAAATGTTATCAAGTGTTCGATTGAATTGTAAAACCCAGTTTATATAATATTTCTAGTTGCAAGAAACAGTTAGGTATTATTGTCTACTAATTGGCGGAAGTTAACTTCCAGAAATCTATTTATTTTATCGAGAAAACTCATCTAAAATCAGACACGTGGAAAAACTAGTAATAGATAAACGTACAACATTCAGAAACGCTTTTGTTTCAAACTATTAATTATAAATTCTGATATTCTGTATAAATTATAATGTCATTAGGGAACAGGTATTCTAAATACTTTCAGAACAATATCTTATAGTTACTTTAGGAGAAAATCAGTTTAATTATTATCTTCACATGTGTTGACGTTGGGTTCGTAAGTTGTATGATTAGTTTCAAAGTGGTCACAGTGATTTAAGTAGGATACACACTCAACAAGAAAGCTTAAACCAACTCTCAAACGAAATCTAATCAGTTTGTTAATTTTCATTCATTTTCAGGTTTTAGACCTACATTCAACAAATCTGTTGGGATTTGTTTATATGAAGTAAATGTCGGTAATAAATAATACGATAAGTATTTTAAATTTGATATAAAGTAATATAAAGGGTAGGACCTGCTACCATGAACTCTGTATATGGTGCTGAACGTGGAAATTTTTCGTCGGTTATAAAAAAAAATTGTGTGTGTTAGCTCCGACGCACGACTCGAGTTTACTCCCTAAGTACGATTGGCTTTGAATATGCAAATATATATATTATACATACATATTTACATGCGTCAGCTGTCGCGCAGCAAACCTTATACACGTCAGCTGTATACAAGTATATATATACGTGACTTCAAAGTGAAAATGTAACGCCTTTGGGTTAACGCTTGTATTAATTTCACTCCTCATAAAATGTCCATACCGCCCTTCACATGACCTGCCAGGGGTGCGGGTTGTTCCTGCCAGAGGTGCGGGTTGTCCGAAAGAGATACTGCGGCCCCTGGCACACAGGCAACAGAGGGAACACGGGTGGGTTTTAGTCAGTAAAAGTCTGACACGCCCTCCTGCTCCACCCAGAGTCATTTGATGATTTCCCACCCAAAAAAAAAACCCTTGACATCTTCACATCTTCACCTTCCATTCCTTATAAACGATTCTTAAAGAGTAAACTCCAAAAATATCTCGTGTCTCATAGAAAAGTGCAATAACTTCTCGGTCAAAATGTGGCAGAGCTATTTTTTTTGTAACATCCGATGAAAATTTCTACGCAAGGAGATTTAGAATAATGTGCTGAATTCATGGTTTCAGTTTGCGCGTCGATATCCGGGATACCACCATGTAGGTTAATACCACCATATAATAAACGGATTCAGCAATCAAACTTTTTGATTGCCGGGATCAGAGTTTAGATTGATTTTGTACAACATTTTTTCTTGTTGTTACAGGCTCGTACTAAACAAGTAAATAAAAATAGTAATTTATTTTATTTGTACTAACTTCTGTGTTTCATTGGAACACGCTCCAAAGCTTAAAAGATTAAGTAGGAGTGCTTATTGTTTGCGCAGGACTCATTTCATCTGGCCCTTCTTGTATTTTGTTCGGTGCTTTTGTCCTTTACAAAAAAGTTAATCGAAACTGGAGGATACTTCATAAAAGAATCTTAGTAGGAATCATAGTAAGTAGTCACCGGGAACATAGGTACATAGCAGGCTTAGCACGAGCACCGATTTGTCGACGGAAGAATGTACATGACTATTAACTAAATGATGTACAACAGGAGAAGATAGCTATGTTCTTCTATTTCTTATCACAGTTATGCGTTCTAAACGAATCATGATTTTGTAGATAATCGTCTATACTTTGTGGCCGTCGAGTAGAAAGTTTGTTGTCAGTGTGATTTTGACAGTTTGGGAAGAAATATTCTTCTGAAATAGTCTACATATAAAAAGGACCTAGGCAAAGATCGTTAGAATCGAAAGACAAAATGAGAGAAACGAAATGTAAGTCACATTATATAGAAATTATTTATTTATTTTATTATATTGTATAGAAAAAGCACTGTCCATTCTTCGTAGAAATAGAAATCGTCATGCTAAGCCTGCAGGTCACCAAAAGCGATAAGTAACAAGGGTCGTTGGATTTCGTTGAAGTTTAGTAAGAATCCGATAAATGTTTTCGAAAAAAAGAATACTTAATAATAATAATAGAACACAAACATTTATCAAATTATATTCCATTCGAAAACATCTATCGGGTTTTACTAAACTTCAACTATAATTATCTCTCAACTGGTTATTATCTATTTTGGTGACTGTATCTACCTATTTAGTTAAAGTTAAAAAGTGTTCGTTTCAAGTAGAAATCTTCGTTATATAATTTATTATGTATCTAAGCATCGTACCTCTTTATCTCTTTGACAATTAATCGATCGCGAAAAACCTTGATGTGAAAGCAACAATAGGTAAAAAATGTCCGTGATTTCCATTTAATGAACAACCAACTCGTATTACGATACCTTTAAGGTCCTAATTAAAATTGGTGAGCCAAAAAAATATTTCCTCGTATTTTTTTGAATTCCGTACCTTTAAAGGGAAAACGAGACCTTTACTGGATCACTTCGTTGTTTGTATGTCTGTCTGTCCAGGCCTTTTTCTCAGAAACGCTTGGAGTAGAGGTACCAAGTTGAAATTTATATCAAATACGTAGGTCTATCCACCAACCCGGACTGGGCCCGCGTGGTGGGTTAAGGCCCACACCATCTCACAGAAAGGAGGCTGTGTCCCAGCAGTGGGAACATTATAGGCTGATTATGTATTTATGTATGTATGTACGTTGGTCTACGGTCCCTTGACCTTATTTATTTATTAATTTACTTAAAGGTTCACCCACAGCACATACATATACTTACATACAAATATTAAATCATACGGTTACATTCTAATTATTGGAAAAACACCAACAACCTCTTAAGAGGTCGTTGTACTCATCATTATGAACAACTTTTACTATGGGACCAAACCTGAAATCGCGAAAAAAAAAATCAGCTGTTCCTTACATTTATGTTCGTTTAACTCATCAAAATGTGTGGAAATAAAAGAACTATAGTAAAAAAAAACAACTATATCACAGCGTTATTATTTATTGAAAATTTTAGTGCGAATGGTTGCTAATTAACTTTAAATCGTTATAGATCCTAAATAGTCATTCAAAATGGAAAATGATTAGAGAAAACAGCTAATAATTATGGTTTTTAAATACCTGTTCAATGATAGCCACTTGACACAGTTCGTCGACTTCATTTTTGTTCTTTTTTGTCAATATATTACCTGGTTGTCGTTATAAAACTGTCGATAATGCTGAAAAAGGTTGAATATGCAAATTGGTGAAATATTTAAAAAAATATTATAATTGAAATAATTATCTAGCTGGAGTTTTTGGCGGGATCGCGTTGGAACATGTCGCACGAATTTTCATTTTCATGGAATTTAGTGAAATAGCGAATTAAATTGTATAATTTTGATAGTGAATTATTCAATTTAGTTACGTGTGAGTGCACAAGTGTAGTGAAGGTGAAAATAAGTGACTAACGTGGACTTTTCGTGTTCCCCCCAAAAACTCCTATTAAGTTGTTGTAAAGTTACTACCGCTTTACAATAACTCTGACTTGACTGACTAAAGACGACTATGACTGTTTTGTAACTTCGTGCCCGATATCGGGCCATTTACTTGATCTAAAAGAAAAATTACTTGACACTGGCTAAATGCACAAACCGTGTGAAGCCAAAATTAAAAAAAAAAAAAAAAAAAAAAAAAAAAAAAAAAAAAAATTATCTAGCTAGTTTATGCCTACTACTTCTTAACTTCCCAGAAATCCATCACACCGTTAGGCACCTAGATTGTCATGACTTTTAAGTTTTTCTTTACCTTTGCCAGCATTATCGTCTGTTTCACTGGCACCTCTTTAGATTTTTGAATTTTGTCCCCGTTAGATAGTTGATGTTTTTTCTGGAATGTGTACGCTTAATGCCATGGTAAAATTTTGAAATAACTGGTGTGGGAAGCTTATGTATCTACCAAATGATTTTTGAAAATTTTTAGGTAATAAACCTCTTCCTTAAGTTTTAATTGCTTGATGTTTTAGAAAAATTAGATTAATCGAAAGCTGTTTTAAAGAATTAGTTACCCAATGGAACAGCAATTTGAGAGTTTAGAGTAAAGTTATAACTACTAAATACAACTATAATTTTTCTATAAATTCTTCCAAAAAATCATAAAAATTGGGTTCTTTGATTCCCACTAATTTTCGCCTAGGTTTTATAGGGTCCTTTACTGTTGCAAATGAGTCACACTATCATGTCTTAGAAGAAATATGTCAAATTACAAGTCAAGCACTACAGTGTTAAATTTGTTCTTGGAATACATTTATCTCAGCTACGGAACCCTGAAGGGTTGTGCGTGATCCGACACGCACTTGGCTGGTTTTTAATAATAAATCTAAACCGATTGTTGAAGAAAATATTTTTTATAAATAGTAGGTAGGTAGGTAGGATCTTCAATCAAGAATCAAGGAAAATGAAACATGTGAGCACTGATAGATACGTGACAACATCTTCTTTTGGGCGTGAAATAGAAAAGGCGTCAGACGTGTGAGATTGATACCTATACTACGTTGGTAAATAAAAAGATCCCATACATACTTATTTGACGTTATACAACGTGTAACGGAAAGGGTATATACATACCAAGGGCACGGCTTCTTTGGATGATATCAAACGATATTGGAAGGGTTTTTTAATCTTATCTCTACATGTTCGGAAGTTATGAGAATTTTTAATACATTGATACCAGAAACCAAACTTTTCAAATTGAAATAAAAACATGACTCGGAAGAGATTTATCGTGATATTGGCAAGTAACGTGGAAAGTTATTGACCTACGTAGTGCGGTGACACGTTTGTTATGATTTGAATTTAAGAAACATATGAAACCGAAAATTTGCTATCAATTCTTAGAGTATTTTATTTTGAGCTGAAACTGTATAGTGATTCTATACCAACTGTTATCTTTAGTGCTTAAGGATAGCAATAGGGTTTCTGTTAAACCATGTATACAAAGCACTGTGTCGATTAGTCTTATTCATCATCTGCCTAGCCTTTTCCCAACTACGTTGGGGTCGGCTTCCAGTCTAACCGGATGCAGCTGAATACCAGTATTTTACATGGAGCGACTGCCTATCTGACCTCCACAACCCAGTAACTGGGGTAATACAATACCCCTTGGTAAGACTGGTTGTCAGTGTCAGACTTTCGGGCTTCTGACGACCCGTAACGACTAGTCTTATTAAAAATAGTATTTCATTTATAGGATCACTAGCATTTGCCAGCGGCTTCGCCCGCGTGGAGATCGGAAATTATCCCACGGGAACGTACTGCCGGAATAAAGAGTATCGTATGTGGTCATCCAGGTTATAAACTATGTGTTGCTAAATGTCATCGAAATCCGTTCGGCCATTGCTTGAGTAACAAACATCCAAACATACAAACTTTAATATTTATAATATAAGTAGGAAGTGAGATAGTAGGATAGCATATTAGTTTCACAAAACAGCCCACGTGGATCGCTGCATACTCGTATAAATGAGTTGATCTACTTACTGACAGGGAAAGAGATCGCTACAACATAGTGATCTGAAAATGAGTTAGTCTATTGACACGCAAAGAAGTATAAGAAGGAACATTGGATCAACAGGAACACTTTACCATTTGTAAATTGTTCCTGAATGGAAATTTCGTATCGAGAGTGTACAACTGAAGTAACTAATTTGTGAACTATTGATTAGTTTGAGTGCAATTTCCATAGATACGAGTATGTAGGTGCTGTATCCGGTAAAAGTTCTGATTGTGTTTTCATCGACTGTATCAAATACCGCTCTCGTTGTGGAATTTAGCAATAGATCTACAGAGAGTTTTTTAATGGGACTGCGGGGCGTAACTGGAAGCAACGAGAAAATTAATAATATAACACTAATATTAATTGGTGTTTTTCATTTTCAAATTTCATAGCCGAACGAAAATAACTATAAAGTAATCAGGTGCACGCTATCGAATGGCATCAATAACAGTATGAAATAAGCTAAAAAGTACTTTTAATTTTCAATCTTTAAAGTCGCTTTTGACGAAAATAAGAGGGCCATGTTACGTAATTAGGTGCGGGCTGTCGAATATCATCAATAATAAAGGGAAATAAGTCTACATTTTCATTTTCAAACTGTATCGCTCTTCGCTTCTGACGAATGATAAGAAAGTGGATAATAGTAGATTAAGGGAGCAAAATAATATTTTTACGGCGAGGGTGCTTTTTTGAACCCAGAGCGAAGTGAGGGATTCTAGAGTAGAATCCCGAGCGTAGCGAGGGATTCTTTAGTACAATCCTGAACGTAGCGAGGGATTCAAAGTACGTCGCCCGAGCCAAAAATATATTTTGCGCCCGAGTGATACACTCTACTTTTCATCACCATCTATGAGAAAATAAAAGGCGCCTCATATTTTATTGTAATATTATTATTTAATACATACAACATACCATAGAGCAACAACTAAATTGAAATTAAATTGTATCTAATAATAAAACAACTAAAAACTTATTAAAACTAACTTCTCGGATATAATTTTATTCGCTGATGACACTTCTCTTATTTTTAGAATAGATAGAAAAAATACGGATGTCTTACATGTCAACGATAGTCTAGCTGTTCTCTCGAAATGGTTTGCGGCTAATAATCTTTTACTCAATGCGAACAAAACTAAATGTCTTAAGTTCTCATTACCAAATGTACCCCAAGTAGGGCTAAATTTAAAACTTGATGGCAAGAAACTAGATGCTATTTCGGAAACTGTATTTCTAGGAATTACTTTAGATTCAAAATTGCAATGGGGTGCCCACATTAGAGCTCAATCAAATAGATTAAGCTCAGCTGCTTTCGCAGTAAGAAAAATAAGGCAGTTGACTGATGTAGCCACAGCTAGGTTAGTATACTTTGCTTATTTTCACAGTATTATGTCTTATGGCGTTCTGCTGTGGGGGTCGGCAGCTGACGTAGATTCAGTTTTCATTCTACAAAAGAGGGCAATCCGCGCAATCTATAAAATGGGGCCTTGCGTGTCTCTTAGAAACAAATTCAACGAAGTTAACATACTAACTCTGCCTTCTCTTTACATCCTAGAAAATATCTTGTATGTTCGCAAAAATTTAATTAAAAAAAGATGCGACTTCCGTAACCTAAATACACGTAGTAAAGATGAAATTGTGATTCCAAAATTTAGATTAACTAAAACTAGCACGTCATTTCTAATAAACAGTATCCGCTTCTATAACAAGTTGCCAAAATCGGTTACAGAACTTAGCGATGGAAAGTTTAAAACTCACATCAAACGTGTCCTTATCAAAAAAGCATATTATAAGATAAAAGATGAAGATAAGGAAGTTTGGCATTAATTCCTTCTGCACATGTGGCTTCCCTGGTAACTCATTAGCACCATAACTATGTGAGCGTCTATTAACTGCTTCCAAATTACAATGTTAATTTTAGTAATTTTATTTTTACACTTTCTGACATATTCTCGTCATTATTTGACATTATACAACACTTGTAATATCGAGTATTTATTAGTGATTCTCATGGAAATCATATCACTTGGTTTAAATAGGTTGATTTTACTTATATAGATTATTTTACATATTGTGAATGAGAGAACGTTGTAGGCCTACAGTTTATATTCTTTATTTTCATTCCTCTAAGTACCTGGTACTTATTGACAGGCCTGCACTGTCCTCCCATACCTAATATCACTGTAATTTGAAAACATTATAAAGGCCAATTATTTTTAAAAGAGTAACCGTGGAGTTTCTTGTCGGCTCTTCTCCATAAGAAGCGACAATTTGGAACCGTGCACCTAGCTTCTGACGTTTCATAAGTGCTCTTGCAGGTTTATGTGAAATGAAATATTTTGAATGTAAATTTGAGACATTTTCGCAATTATGAAAATTTATTGAAACAGTTTTATTAGGAATAGAGATTATTGTAGATTTAATATTCTGCGTGTTTCAAATAATGTCCAAATCTGGCTCATTTTGAGGAAAATGTGACGGTGAATCTCGTTGTTTGGATGTAGATGGGCGCGGCGACAGAAAACATGGCATGGCGACAGAAAACATGTGAACGCATCGTGGAAAGCATTAAATTACAACCTTCAGTTAATCCATCCATGCCCAGTGGCATGGATGGATTAACTGAAGGTTGTAATTTAATGCTTTCCACGATGCGTTCACATGTTTTCGCCTTGTTCTCAATGGAATCTTCTATACATCCCTCTGCTACAGCACTCGACTTCCATCCTCCGTGTCGCTTGAGAACAGTTAAATCCGCTCCAGAATCTGCCAAAAGGGTAGCAGAAGTAGGACGAAATGTCCTGTAAACAGCTTAATATCTGGTAACTTCTAATAAGTAGCGATTTCTTCTGGCATGTTAGAAATTTTATTTTTGCCCATAACTTGTTTGAAGCCCTTGCCATTTTGATAACGGATGAAATACCGATTGGTCTTCATATCAGCAGGTCGCAGGTCCAGGTATTTCTGTACAATAGTTTTATAGATTTTGTATTCTCCTCGGATTACGAAGGATCGGTCAATTTTTGTTTTTGTGTCTGTCAGCTTTACTAACAGTAAATCATCCGAGTGATTTTCGACGTCATCAACAGTTATTTTTAAAAGTTTATTACCACGACAAGCTCCATGTACTCCGAACATTAAAGCCACCTGTAACAAAACCGAATGTGAATAAGACAAATATTTATCGAGGTACAGATTACAAAAAAATGCGCATTTTAAAACACTATGGTTATACTTTACTAATCCACCATATACCTACATAGTTACTTACTTTTACGGCAAGAAAGACTTTGTCGGGTGCCTCATTAAGGAAAAAGTCTCCACGTTTTTGACTGAGAACACTTTAGATTTCTTAGGTTTAAATCCATCAGACATCCTGTTTAGATACGCTATTAATTTCGAATATGTGTCCAGTTTTACGTCGTTATTAGAACTGACTGTTGATTTTAGCATTGAGTAGGTACCTACTCTAAAGAGTGGAAGGTTGTTTAGTTTTGGCTAAGTACTGGAAGTAGGCCAAAAACACAGATTCTAAATATTCTTGGCGCCTCTTGCATTTCTCCATTCAATAAAATTACCATAGGCTTTCATATATTTCTCCCGCGATTTTGCGGGTAATAGATTATCCATCACATTTCTTGCGTCAGTTCTAATACTTTTCTATACTTTCACTGTCACTTGAAGAATTCTTTTTTCAAAACAAAACCATGAATTTCTAACAATCCGTGAAAATTTACGAAAACGCGGGCATTGTTCGCGCGTTTTTAATTTGATTTCTTTTTTTTATTCAGCTGGTGGTGTGACTATGGGCCGTCGTACCAGCCAGTCTTTATTCAAACAATATTTGCGTTCGATTTCTTTGGCACTGAACACTAAGATGTTCCAAATTCAAAAAGTGCGCAGCAAAGATAATTGCGGCGCACTTATAAAGAGGATTAAAAACTCATTACTGCCCGCTAAACGTTTCATATAGAAAACACCACCTTTGGGTGCACTTAAAGGCGAACCAAGTCGTCCATTTCGAATAGATGGACGGATGGATGGATGGATTTGGATTGGATGGATGGGTGACCTACATTTCCGAGAAAGCCCAATTGCATTAAAAGTTATTGTAAACTCTATGTTTATTGTTAAATAATGTTGTAGGGTAAGTTTTTCCAGCCGATGTTATTTCACCTTTTGTAAAACCTAGAAGGCCAATTCTCCTAATTAAAAACGTTCAAAGTCTAGCCGTGGTCTCATCTCAGCGACAACCAAATGTCAAAAATGTATGCAAATGTATTGTTGACAGATTGACACTGAGATCAGACTGTGAACGTTCTTAAAATTATGAGAATTGACACTTAGTTCAAAAACGTACCACGACTTGTATGTGAATATTTACAGATGTTACAGAATTACTTGGAGTTTTTAGTATCAAGTAACCAAATTGTGAGACGAGGCAATTTAAAACATACTTCTCACACCCAATTATCTTAACACGACGCTAAATAAGCGTAACTCGTTAGAAACAAGTTAACTCCTGAAAAGTTAAGAAAATTATAAAAGAGCGTTTAAATTTTCTTCTCAAGTTTGCCTTTGGTACTTAATAACATAACACCCAGTTAGGTACTAGGCTAATCTTTTAATGATGAAATTATTACAATATGTTTGGTCCAATCCAAACCATTTTAAATGGGTTTAGAAATGACTTCACTTCATATGGCGCAGCCGTGAGGCACATAATATTGCTTTTGTCTTTTCTGTTTTGTGTGAATATAGCGTGCCTACACCTGGATCAAATAAAGTTATTACCTATCTTTCTATAGAAACATAAATTAAATTAAGAGCAGTTCGAATTGAAACATTTGGCAAAAGCAGCCACCGTGTCTAAGTATTTGATTATAGGTACCGAAACGTTACCATGTTTGACTGGGTCGCACCCGTATGGTAACGCTCCCAGTTGGCAACTCTAAATATACATTGGTTATGTTTATAGATGCTACGTACCTGAGTGCACCTGAAATTACGGTCAGAGGCAAAACTTCTGGTGTGCCGAATTTATTGAATACTAGCTTTTTCCAGCGGCAAGGCCCGCGTGGAGGTCGGAAATCTCACGTGAACGTACCAGAATAAAAAGTATTCTATGTATTAATCCATGTTATAATCTATATGTGTGTCAAATTTCATCTAAATCCGTTCAGCCGTTCCGGTATAGCGGAATTGAGTAACAAACATAAAAAAATGCCCACCCGTATTAAATAAAAGTAAAAGGGTTGAAATAAAATTAAAAGTAAAAGGGGTTGTTTCATGCGGGGACAGTTACTTTATATACTTTAAGAAAAAACACAGACTCTATTCGTTGGAGGTGTCGCAATAGAAAACTAAAGTGCAAAAGAAAGCTAAAAAAAAACCCTAAAAAGTTAAAAATAACTTTAATTTCGGAAGTCGGTGACTTTGGATATGTATTTAATTTTTTGGCACCGCCTTCCGAAATTAAAGTTATTTTTCACTTTTTAGTGTTTTTTTGGAAGTCGGTTGTTTATTTTTTTGAAAAAAGTTTTTTATTTTTCACTTTTTAGTGGTTCACATGTGATGGCGTGATGTTATGTTATTAACTGGTGTAAACAATTGACAGACATGATATTTCAGCAATCCCTGTCCATTTGCTATCATTTATTGAGGAGTTCCGTTGGTTTGGAAGTTGGTTAAAAATATCATAAATGCTTTATAGAGTCTGGAAATTTATACAAATGCTGTTTTCAGTTTAAATTTTTTATACTCGACTTTATATTTTATTTACTTGGTTGTTGTATACCTAGTCACAATAAGTCACATTTTGAATAAATAACCAAAGTTTACGTATTGTACTAACGGACATTGTTAATTTTTTTGCTTGGTTTTTTTTTAAACATAATAGGTACATAATAAATATACTCGACAAAAATCATAAATTATTTATTTAATTTCAAACAAATAGTTACATTCCTAAAAAAAAATACTTAACACAGACTGTACCTGGTGCATGCGATATACCGCTATAGGTAAGTATACGTAGCGTTACCAAACGGGAGCGTTACGAAACGGGCGCGACCGGTTTGACTTTCAGAGCAAGTAATTGCGTTAAAGGTAGGCATTTTCCAACTAAATTCTAATTATACTTCGTCTCAAAATCTATTCTTCCGCTTGAAAACATTGTGTATTACTCAATGAGTATGCTACGTACGAGAGATATTATTAACTAAAAAGTTCAGGCATTCATAACTGAATGTTCAATATTATTTCTCTCCACGGTTTGAAAACTTTCTAAATTGAACCTACACAAATATTTAACTTTACTTGAGCTCACAAGCAGTGGCAGTAGATTGATAAACAACCGACTTATTAAGTAACTAGCTTCTGCCCGCGACTTCGTTCGCTTGGAAGACGTAAGACACCTCAATATACTAAAATAACAACCACATTTTATAAAAATTCCTTGTACACTAATTTTGCACATCTGACATACCCGAAAAATTTCCAAACTTAAGTGGCAGTAGGCACGACACATTGCTCGCAGATCAGATGGTTGAAAGGTTCTGGAGTGGCGACCGCAAACTGGAAAATGTAGCATTGGATAGCCTCAAGGTGGACCAATGACCCAGGTCATTGGTTCATTCAGCGAATTCCTACGGCTTTCTCCAGAGAAGGCCGTAGGAATTCGCTGAGTGCGAGAAGCACAGAACCGGTTTGGAGGAACTCCTATAGAATATATAAATTGTAAAACATGAGTATACATCAAATAAATGTGCAAGGTCTTAAAATATCAGGTAGATCTGCATGTTTTACCATTTATGACGTGCAAAATAACATATTTTTGATACCATAAAATATTTGAGTCTAAACAACAAACTATGAAATCAATAACTTAATCCTAATGCCAATTAGAAAGGGGAGAAAAGTTATTGTTTTTTTATACAGATTTGAGGGCCAAATTATGAAATGTCGTAATTATAGGAATCTATAATCAATTGCGGCTTTTGGCTAAAATGATGATGTAGCGTTTGTTGGTTTGGTCTCAGAAGCCATAATATACAGGAATCTTAAAAAAATATTTAATATAATCACTAAAATATAATATGTCTTGAGGATTGAAATAACGAACCGTGGCTATTTACTACGATGACAATGTGACTAAAATAGTCGTTCTTGTACATCTCAAGATTGACTACTTTTCATTTTGTAAGTACAGCGTGATAATAATGATATTCATTTGAGAGGGTAAATCCGAATCGATTATTAAATCTTGAGGTAAGCTGTTAAGGAATACCGACATAATACCATATTGCTAATCCCCCGAAGCAAATAGCGTGATAGTATGTAGCCTATGCGATGATCACCCCTGTGACGATTTTTTTTGCAGAATTTGAATATATTTTGTTGAAAAACTACTTAATAGTAATTTTTTGCGCTAATTTGGTACATACATCCAGAGACCAATAGAAAAATGAAGAAAAACATCTAAACCCTAAATTTCCGGCATCAGAATCGCTCCCACTTCTCGCAGCAATTACTTATTTAAAAAATATTTCAATCTTGATTTATTTACTATTTATCACGCTTTCATATTAGCTTCACCTTTCTATTTCCTCTCCATATATCTATCTATGTAGTAACGGAATCTTTAAATATGATTTTCATCCACTTTAAAAAGTAAGATCAAATTGAAATTGAATTTTTATTAAAAACTTATATTAAAAAAAAGCTAAAAACCATGCTTTATTATAAAACGAAACTAAAAACTAAGTTTTTTGTGTTCTTAACTTAAAAAATAAAAACACTTTTCGAAAAAAAGAAAAGGAAAACACAAGAAGAAAAACAATCTGGGGCACCGTCACATGGGACAAGATTTAATTATCGAACATTGGGTATCTTACAAACCGTGTACGAACTTCCTATTCTGTGCTCACAGCCAGGAAAAATGACAAAATTGCATTTTTATGAAAATACTATTTAATAAACTACTACAATTACTATGAAAAATACTTGCATAATTGATAAATAATAACTAAAACTGACAGGCGCCAATTATTGGCGCCTGTCAGTTCAATAAATATGTAGTCCCCTGTTCGCATTACATGAATGACGCTTTTGTAACATATTTCAATCGTCACTTTTTCATTTGTTAATGTGATATGTAACTTGCATCGTCAGGATATTATTCAGAGATTTCTTAGCTTAACCTAAGAATAATGCTAATATGACAAAATAAACGTAGTTAAAATAGGCTTACTGTATCATGTTAGCTTTATTATTAGCTGTGTCATATTTCACGAAAAAAATGCACATCTATTACCACGATTATGTCAGAAAAGACTGAATAAATTCTACTGGTAGCTTATTGATTTGTATGTGGCAATACTCCTACGAATGTTATCCTGAAACTTTCCCTATTGACTTTTAAATTAGGAAATATGTTGATAGCATAGAGCGTCGTATATTTTCATTCTATTCACTATTATTCTTTGTTGTATTTAAATGCTAATGGAAAACGGCCATGCAGTGTTAGCGATTGAAATCTAACTGCCGATCTTAGGTTCTGGGTTTAAGTATAATATCAAAGGATGAATTATGAGGTTACACCATGTATCTATCACATAGTCAAAATAATTTACCTATTTTTGCTTTATTTTTACCTATTTTCGAATTAAACTATCTTTTTCTTTTTCTATTTTCCTATAAAGTCGATGAATTACCTAACGCTATCGACAAACTAAATAGAGACTTGGTAGCCATAAAAACCTCGGCTGATAGATTTGGTGTAGCTGTACCCATTGAAATATCAGGCGATCATCATTGGTAATCCTCGTAGTATTAGCAAGGTGGCTGGTACAATCTTACCACCAGTTCTCTTCAATGGTACGATCGTTCTTTTTAGCACTGACGTAAAGGGCCTAGGCGTGCATATCGATAGTTCCTTGAGCTGGCATATTCAAGTCGCTAGGGTAAGCCAAAAGGTTACTGGAACGCTGTGGGTTCTATATCGATTGAAAAATGTATTACCATCGAGTACGAAGACAATGCTTGTGCAGTCCCTAATTTTCCCTATCATCGATTATGGTGATGTGTGCTACTATGACCTGAATGCAGTTCTCCTCGACAAACTCAACCGCCTTCTCAATAGCTGCATTCGATTCATTTTCAAACTGCGTAAATGTGATCATGTCTCTGCACATCGGTCCCTTCTAATGTGGTTGCCCATACGCCAGCGCAGAGAGCAAAGGGCGCTGACCACCTTGTTTTCATTTCTTCATTCTCCGATAAACAGGGGAAGAGGGAGAATCCTCCGACTTTCAGTACATTTGCGCCAACCACAATAGAAATCTACGCTCATCGCACAATCGCCTGCTTCAATGTCCCACTCACCGCACAGACTTCATTCACTCTTCTTTCTTCGTTCAGTCTATCTCTCTGTGGAATGCGCTCTTCCAGAAAAATCAGGATGGCAACCAACCGATTATCCTTCAAATTTAAAGTTCGCGAGCGCATTCGCAAAAAGTTGGCCGTATCACTACAACGGTAATGTTTTCTCATTGTTTGTCTTATTTGTTATTAGTAAATTCGTTTATTTATGTATATTTATTTTTGCTTATATTTATATATAGTTAGGTATATATACTATATTTAAAGTTTAAGTTAGGTTCATGGTGAGGAAACCGGCATGTCCTAGAACCAAAAATTCGAAGACATATGACATCTACCAACCCGCACTGGGCCCGCCTGGTGGATTACGGCCCACTCCCTGTCACGTAGAGGAGGCCTGTGGCCCAGCTGTAGGAACGTTATAGGCTGAGTATTTATGTAAGTTAGGTTTATACGTTGTTGTTAAAAATATTCCTCAAATTTATTGCACCTACCACTTTTTGTCTCTGCATCACCCAAAGGTTGACTGGTAGAAAACGCCTATGGCATTAAGTCCGCCTCTGTACATTTTGTGTGCTTAAAGTGTTAAATAAATATTTTGGTAAAGAAATTTTATTCTTGGTCCATGGTCGTCATTTAAAGTGATATGATTAATGTATATTGTAAAACATTTTAAATGAGTAACGGTGGAGTTTCTTGTTTATTCTTCTCCATTCGAAACTACATTTTGGAAAAGGCAACTAGAATCAATTTTTTTTTTTTTTGTAAATTTCGACGTCCAAAGGTGCCTTTTATGTGCCTATTTGAAATAAATGATTTGACTTTATACGTTTACGGAAAAAAAAATATACTTGGTAACTACTACTCACACCTACACCAGAGATACTTATATGTCTCGGTGAGTTGGTAGAGGCTGGGAGGAGTCAGGATGACCCCTCCTATATAGGTAGGCCATAGCTACACCTCTGCCTAACCCAAGTGTTTCAATACATGGTTTTATAAAAAAAATCTTTCTTTATTTATAACAATAAACAATACAAATAAGATCCTATTTTATAACAATATTCTTTCTTTATTTATTTATAACAATATAAATAAGATCGTAAGAATGCTTCCTAACAAATATGTTTATGAAAGTGGAACACCAATTGCGTAACAGTTCAAATTAAATTTATTTCTGCCAATTTCGCTTTCATTTGAATACTTTATTTGAAAAAGTTTAATAACAACGTTCGTAAAATTCTCTAACTAAATAAAGTTTTAATTTGGTAGTCATGTAGATAGTGATTATTATAATTTGTTTTTAGTTGAAACCGATGAGTGATCTTCATTAAGTAAATGCTAAGAATTGCTCGTTACACATAGTTTTAATCACATGCACAGCACATATTTTGCGAGCAGGCAGTAATAACTGAGCACTTAGCTATGTCAATATTAGCATACCTAAACTATTAGCAATGTTCCACTTTTGCATTGAGATTTTAGGCTTAAAATAAGGTAGGAAATTAAATTAAAATGTTAATCTGTAAATAGGATAACGGAATCTATCCGCCATATTAAAAACAACTTCTACCCCTGAAGAAAATTAAAAGTCCAGACATAATCTGGGTCAGGTATACTAAGTAATTGTGAGGCATATATTTTAAACACATTTATAGACGTTGCTTAAAGTTAAGGCACGTTTTGACGTCAAAAAAATGATGACATAGCTGATGTTGAGCATTGTTTACTTTTAGCAAAGTTTATAAAGTAGGGGAATATAAATTACTTGGTTGTGGAGATCAGATAGGCAGTCACTCCATGTGAACTACTAATACTTAGCCGCATCAGGATATACTGATGCCGTCCCCAAAATAGTTAGGAAAAGGTTAGGTAGATAATGATGATGATGATTAAAGTAACTATTAATTTGCACTTTACCAAAACAGATTAACGAGGTGGACAGCTTATAAATCACTTCACGTTTTAAAAAAAGGGTAAGCGCGCGAAATTCCTTCACTGAATGTCAGGACGGGTGATGGTACTTTAAAATAATTAATTTCCGGAAAACAGACCGGCGAAATTCAGATACCAAATATTTTATGGGAAGCCGGATATTAACGTCGTTCCCACCAAACAATTAATTTTCAAACTTCACAGGCCTTATGTTTTTGTTGATATTCACAAAGTATATACTTAAATGAACTGCAATAAATATACATAAAGGTGCAACCTTCAGAGCACAGATTTCAATGTAAAACTAGCGAGACACGTACCTATGAATGTATTTAGAATCTTACTAATTAACATACTCAAACTCAAAGCATTTATTTCAATTAAACCATTTACAGGCACTTTTGAATTGTCAAAAAGTCGACCAGTTGGAAAGTTGAAGCTAGTTGCCCATTCCAAAACGTAGATCTCTATGGAGAAGAACGGGCAAGAAACTCCATGGACACTCTTTTAAAATCAAGTTGAAATAAACCCCTAACCTAACTACATACACGTGAAATAACATTTGTGTAATAAAGTTATTAACTTCAGAATATCTCCATCTAAGTGCTGCGTACATACAATATTCACTCATATGTTTAGAATCATATGTGCGGAAAATCAAGCAGAAAGCAACTGGAAATATTTTCTTAACTGGAGAAAGAATATTCGCTTGACCACAATGGAAGCACTCGAACAATGTTATCGTTTGTTGACATTCAATTTCCTTGAGTAACTTTGGAATCAAAGCACACTAAACGTTGGATGCGGAACGTGCGAAAAAATAACCACTTGAATAATTATGATTCTCTCTCAATATTTATTACCATTTGTTAGAACAATTTCTGGTGAATTGTTTTTGTTTTCATAAAGTCATAAATTGCTGGCACTTTTTCTAATCAGTAGAGGGAAATGAAGAGCTTTAGCTGTACTGAAGAGCACTATTTGATATTCAAATGATTTACTATGCTGCAAGAATCATAATAGTAGGTACGGTACATATGATTTACTATCAGATACTCTTAAGTTTATTGAAGGATTCTAGTCACACAGGGCGATATAATTCTTCTCAAGTTGTGAGACGACAAATGGGGTATTAGCCCCTCGTTTTACTTCATTCAAATTCCAAGCACATTTAGAATATAAACTAACTGAATGTTCAGTCATTTGTCGACAAGATTTTTTTAGGTTTATTTATGATCCGTTTGATTGTTCCGATTGTGAAAATTTTCAGCATTTATTCACTGGTTCGGAAGACAAAAGGACCCAGTTTGTGGTATTTCAAAAGCATTTTGTTGTTTTGGTATATTGGAGAGATTTTTTCAAAATAACATTATCACAGTATATCGTCATTTGTTTATCCCTGGAACAACATTATTGAAAATCTCGCATTCATTTCAATTGTCTTACTAATAGACACTTACAGACGCGCCTAAGACAAAGTGCTCAGATAATTGCATTTGTGACGCCGCAGGCTGTGGCTTGGCTATACGACAGCCACAAGCATTCAGGAACATTGAACACTTCGCTAAATCGATTGAACCTTCTAGGCAACATCCTGAACGAAACATTAAGTTAAATGTGCACTGATATCAACGTCTATTGACATTTAAGATGTTCATAATATTGACGAATCCATTTATTGACTTACGATTTCCATCCCCGAAGTTAGTGAATTATTCCTATAAGACGACAGGGAATGAAATTACATTATATTATTAAAGGGATAACGACATACGCTTTTATGTGTTTAGTTCTTGGTAATATGGTAAGGTATGGATAGGGTCATTTGTAAATATGGACTGGCAAATAATAGTCGTTTCAGAATGGGAAATTAATATTTTTTTGATCTTGAATACCAAAGAGGTAGCAAATGTCTTCAAAAAACATGACGAGACGAGAGCACGTGCTTAGTTAAGGTTTAGGGTTTAGTGTATTAATGGACAAGTACTAAATTGCATAAAAAAATAGGAGGCACCTAAATGCTCGTCTCCTTAGATTAGTTAATACGTTTTAATTTCTACTACAACGAACCTGCTAAGCGCTTTGCATAGCAGAACGAGAAAACTAAATCTCCCTCCGTGCCTGTCTGAAAATAGAATGGATTCAACTCCTGAACACACACCACACCACATTACATTCAATATGTGTGTCGCAAAAATGTTGAATTATAAAACGAACACGTTTTAAAGTAACTACCCACATAATCCTTAAAATATAGCAGTTTGCACTGAAAAGTAAAAAAAATACTCTTGGGTATCGTTGTACCTAATTACGTTAGCGTTTTAATTATTCTCCTTTCATATAATTAAGTACTAGCTTTATATGCTGCTCGCGTTCTAAAAGGCATTTTTACAGATAATTAATTTTACTTTCAATAGGATTATAAAACGGTTCAAAGCATAAAAGTATAGTAATATCTTACATAGGTATATATTAAGGTTGTAAATAACATTTGTTTGTGATACTGAGTAGTTTTATTAAAAGTACATAGTTAGTAGGCTGTTTTTGAGGTATTTTTATAATCAATTAATATCAAACGCCCCACGCTTTTTAATATTATTAAATTATTTTCTACTTTTTATTTTGGTTTTTAAAGCGTGTTTTTTAGTTTTTTAAACTATTATTTATTTTCTATTTTTTAGTTCTGCTAACTACAAAAGCGTGATGTTTCAGTTTTTTTTTTCTACTTTTTTATTATTGAATTTTCATCGGTCTTCGATAAGTCTACACAGTTTAAATGAAATGTCACCGTTTGAAGTGGGTTCAAATCAAGTCCCAAGGAGTCGGTTACAAACAAACAAACATGCTTACAAACATACAAGTGAAGCTAATAAAAGCATGTTAAAAATAGAACATTGTCATTATCATCTGCCCAATATTTTCCCAATTATGCTGGGGTCCGCTTTCAGTCTAACCCGATGTAGATGTAAAATGTAAAATACCAGCATTTTACATTAAGCGGCTGCCTATATGACCTCCACAACACAGTTCCTGGGTAACATGAAACTTCGGGGTGAAACTGGTTGTCATACTTTCGAAGACTGTTCGACTATCAAAGATCCCTAAATGACAGCGGGGACCAATGGCTTAACGTGATTATCCTGGCACGGCGGGGTCTTATGTTAAAATGGTCGCCCATCCACAGACCAACCGCGGCAAGCGTAGCTTAACTTGATCAATCGACCCGTGCGGTTGTTATTCCTTACCCATAAGCCCCTCCTTAAAAATAGAACATTCGCTGAAACTTCAATAAACTCGAACTTATGTACAAAAGCTTTACTAGACTGAAACAGTCTGACAGCGTTAGCAGTATAATTAAAACTACTAACTACCGTATCACAAAATTTATTACGGAACGGAACATTGATAACGTAAGCTATAGGTAGGTACTTACTTCCTCTCAACCGTATTCAATAAATGAGTGTAATAAAACTATCTTGCTTTAACTTTTACCTCCGAGTTCACCTAGATACGAGTGCAATTTCTTTTTCATTAAACTTAAGGAATTCTTCTTCGTAATTGCCACAGTTATAAAGTATAGTAGTAATGGCTTGTTCAGAGGTGGAATAAGTATTCCCTGCCGGGGTCGCGTTCGAAAGAGTAACCGTAGCGCTGGCACAAGCAACTGAAGGAACACGGGTGGGTTTTAGTCAGTACAACTCTGACACCGCCTTCCCGAGAGCGGGAGAAGTCATTTGATGATTTCCATCCAAAAAAAAGAAAATAGGTATAAGTATTCTGTGTGCTACGTTGCTCAGCCAAATTGACTGACGTGGTATTTATAGCCGAAAGTGGGGCTCAAAAAGCTCATTTTGTTTTTAAGCTTTTGCTTGTGATACCACACCCAAAGGTAAGTTAATAAAGGGATGTTCACGTGTACTGAGAGCAACAAAAACGAATCCTCTTTTTCATATTTTTTTGTTAAGTGTTCACCTATGTACCTAGTGCTAGTAATTTATTATGGAAATAGTAACCACTAAACGGTCTTGATTTTGGTATAGCTATTTTTATTATATGCTCTCTCTCTTATTATCCTAGCTATTTGGCAGATCAATTTTCTTTAAAAGCATCTTTAAACAGGGGGAACTTGTTAATGGCTATTAATATTATATCTCTCTTTATAAACTCTTAGCCATTATGCCAATTTCCTTATTTCATTTTGTCGTTGGGAGACCCATGTTTTTTTTTGGGTGGGAAATCATCAAATAATATCTCCCGCTCTGGGTGGAGCAGGAGGGCGCGTCAGACTTTTACTGACTAAAACCCACCTGTGTTCCCTCAGTTGCCTGTGTGCCAGGGGCCGCGGTATCTCTTTCGAACAACCCGCACCCCTGGCAGGCATCGGCCCTTGTGGACCCCATCAGTTGTTACTGACATCTCTTTGAGGTGCGCGTGGAACACAACGCGCCGTCGACTCGGGCTTGGTCCTTATCGGACAGCGAGCTACCCATTACACACCGTCCGCAAGCCCGCATCTACAGTGGCCGGGAATCAGCCTGGGATTCCCGACGCCCAGGGCGTCTCCTGCGGAGGCAACGGCCGTGAAGGCGCATGTACTACCTCTCCCTCACGTGCGCCGCCTCCCTCTTTGCAAGCATCACTGCTTTGTCGAAGGAAGCGACGGCTACCCATGCACTCTCGCGCCCCATGTTCAGCTGCGATGTTCAAAGGATGATAAGAATCTTGACTTTAATCTCAATCAAATCCTTTCTGGGAAAACCAGATAAAGCCAGATCTGCAATCCAGAAGGAACAAATAGACAATGTTCTAAAAATTGCTAGTTCGGTTCATTTGTTCTATTCGTTCTTACAAATGGATGGGCGTTAGCAATCGCTTTATTACTTTTACTTCCTATTCGCACATTTCCTGTGTGTTGACTTGACTGGTTTATTGACCTTAAGAAAACATGGCTTCTAATAAATTAACTTGTCATCATATTGCGTGATTTATTGACCCTCTAATAACATAATGCTCAAAGCTCTTTCGAATTGATGTAATACGATTTTTCTTTCTTTTTTTGCCATAAGGTTTCCAAGCTGCAGAAGATTGAAAGAGAATCTATTTACTTGGGCACAGAGAATTCGTATCCGAGCAGGAATAAATCTTCGAGACTAAAATTCTGTAACGGGATTTGGAAATGCGGGAGAATCCAATATATCTTGAATGTAGAGATGGTTACTAATTGTCTGATATCTTACTTATCGTATTCAAGTAATTTTGTTCAATTCATGTGAAAGGAACATACTTTAGTAAAACTATTAATAAAACAATAAATATTAAAAAAAAGCTTTTAAACGTTGCCGTGAAAGATGACGTCGTTACCTAAGTTTTAACATTGTAAATAAGCATCCGGAAATTGTATACATATTTTATAGTACAAGCTTATGCGAATAAATATTCTGATAAAATCTATTTCAAAATTCCTGAACAAAAAGCCTGAATGGCATAACGATATTTGTTCATTTATCGCCATATGTTGTACGTTGGCGCACCTTTGCGTTATTACGAATCAAGGTTCAGGGAAAAACTCTCATAAATCCAATATCAGGAGTATTGTTCAGAGGAAATAACATTTCGCAATAAACCTCTAGGGACGCAGTTACAACTTGAAGCACTAGCATGGCTTTCCTTTACTTATATTGGAAACTTGCTCGGTATAGCCGTTAAGTGAGGTTTAAAATCGGCAAGGTGCGAGTCGCGAAAATCGTCGAAAATTACGCGGATTGAGGACTATGAAAGGCACAGTTCAAGTTCGTATGGAGAAAGAGTGCAGAAAGCTCAATTTTTAATATAATAATGCAGTAGAAATACATTAAGTTTTAAATGAATTGTCGTCGAATTTCGACCAATGCTGGGCCAGCACTAGTTTTAATATTTTTCCATGTCATTGTAACACATGAATACGTGTGCACATAACCGTTGAAAAGATACAGCACTGAAACCAGACAGACAGTCAAACGGTATAGCTTTAAAAATAGGTCAGTCCTTTTGGCACCCATTGCGCATGGAGCCGTTAAAATAAACGAAAATTAAATATTTACCCTGACTCGCCGTAACTCAATTGCCTGAAGTTATCATATCAAAGAATTACGTACTTAAAATAATTTAATGGAGTTTTCGAGTTTGACAAGTTAGTGATGAAGGTAAATGAAGCGTCTGGTTTGGAACGAATGATGAGAAACAGGAGTGAGGTGTCCACTTAATATAGAAAAAGATTAACCTGTTCTGACAACCAGTCTTTCCAAGGGGTATCGTATTACCCAGTAACTGGGTTGTGGAGGTCAGATAGGCAGTCGCTCTATGTAAAATACTGGTATTCAGCTGCATCCGGTTAGACTGGAAGCCGACCCCAACATAGTTGGGAAAGGCTAGGCAGATGATGATGATGAAGATTAAGCTGTTCTGTGTGGAGTAGACGAGTTTTGATACTTGTGATGGATAAGTTATTTTTTACTATCCACAAAAACACACGCCAAATAATGCGGTTCAAGTAACTTCATAAGAGGCATGCAGTTTAACTATGTGTTAATGAGATAAATGTATAACATCCAGCTGAAGAACCTGCCCGACCGCTTATCTATCGCTCCACCGTCCTCCCATTTTAACACTGTAATTTGAAAACATCGTTAATGCCAATTATTTTTAAAAGAGTAACCGTGGAGTTTCTTGCCGGCTCTTCTACATAGGAAACGACCAATAATAATTGTGAAATAAAATATTTTGATTTTGAATCTATTGGTGGCAGTGGTGGCCCAAACACAATGGACTTGTCATTTGCCACGCTCCATAAGTAAAAGTAGACCTGGGTGTTCAGTGTAGTAATATGGTCAAAACTTTTTTACTATAATAGGGCCTATCCTATGTTCAGATATGGACTGCAATTGCCTATTATTCATGTGCTTTAAATGTATAGACTTTATTGAATAACAGATGTAATGTCCGTCATACGTATGGTGGTGAATAATCATTATGAACCGAAATAATAAGGTTTAACCAAATATAACTGTTATTAAACAAAGGTTATTGATCTGGCATTGACACACTCTGAATATTGGATTCACGTCTTGATTTTGCAAAAACAAAATATCACTTACGTGCAACTACTTTACTAAATGGTGTGTTTGTTTGACAAAGAGAATAAAGTGCTTGAATAAACAAATAAGGGTGAATTATGTATGAAGTAGCCAACGTCAAAATGTCCGATGAAATATAGTGATGCATCATGCGCTTTGTTACCATATACAAAAGCAAAACAAGACGTTATGTTGATCATGTTAGCAAAAAATTGTATTCATTCTTGTCTGAAAACATGTAGGTCCCTACAAAACTAGATGATTATATTATATATACATATAGGTATTTACATTATAGGAAACGTGAAGAATGTGTGTATGGCTAAAGATATCGCTCTATTTCCACTCTGTTTGTTTACCTCAGGGTTTAACAAAAGATAGACAGTGAATCAACTATGCGCTGTATTTGTACCTATCTGTTAAACGGCGTGTATTTTTAATCGTCTGTAGACAATTTAGCGAGTGACGTGCCAATGCGCAAATTTTTCCACGGATCTGAGAATACTTGTATACAGTAGATACGTCATTTCCTCCCTAAAAATCTCCCATTCAGTAGCATATCTGTTTGATACGAATTCGAAGAAAATCCTAGTCATTGGTTCTTCAATTTCTGTATCTATTTTGATTTGGTAGAGGTCAAATGGAACTTAAATAACCGCAGATTAAATTCTGTTGATCCAGAAAGGGCTGCTATATTCAATCGTTTCCAGAAAATACGTTGGTTACGATAAGTTTTAGGGATTTATTTTCCGAGGATTTGTGAAAGGTAATTTAGTATTTACCTTTTATCTTGATGTAACACACAAGATTCTATTTGCGAACCCGGGATTAATGGTATAGTTTTAGACAAGCGGTAAACTAAATATTCGTAGAAGCTTATAATACAGTTTGATGCTATCCTCATCTCATCATCTGCCTAGTCTTTTCCCAACGATATTGGGGTCAGCTTCCAGTCTAACCGCGATGGATGCAGCTGAATACCAGTATTTTACATGAGCGACTGCCTATCTGAGCTCCTCAACCCAGTTACTGGGTAATACGAAACCTTTGGTACGACTGATAGTCAGGCTTTCGCGCTTCTGACGGCACGTTACGACTGTCAAAAATCTATGAATGACCGCGGGGATCAATGGTTTAACGTGCTTTCCAAGGCACGGAGGGGTTTTGTTATCTTAAGATGGTCTCCCATCCACGGACCAACCGCGGTAAGCGTAGCTTAACCTGATCTTTAGACCCAAACGGCTGTTTTTACGTTTTGCCGCAAGCTCCTCTATGCTGCTGTCATCCATTGCTATTTATTCAGTTTGACCTAGGGATTTCCACACATTTTTATTGGCCCGACTCTATAGTAACGCAAGCCTCGAAGCGCCAGACATTGAACGTCCTTAGACGTCGAATGCCCGTCATAATAATTTCATAGAAGCTAGTAAAGCGTCCAATAAAGAAATATTGGAACAAAAAAGTTACACGCAACTGATACGACAGCGAAAATCAAAATAGATGGATGCTGTGAAATGTCTGAAATTGTTGTGAAATTGCTTTGAACGTGATTTCAACATATTTGTTTGAAGATTCGTCTAACAGATTATTAAAGAGAAATATGTGGATTTGTTTTAATAAACAAACAATCATGAAAATGTTTAAATTAATAAAGCATAATATTTTCCACGTGAAAAATCTGGGTTTAATTTTGTCACTGTTTTAATATTTTGGAACTGTAATAAAATAAGTCCCAGATTTTTGAGGAGTACGACGTTTGGACCGAGAGGTCTGATAATGACAAAGCTAGATTACGTTATTGAGTTTAAAGTCCTCAAAAGTTCCTAAGTTATTATTTTAACGTTTTAAAAAGTTACCAAAACCGTTTGACCTTTTTACCTCTTTGAAGCAGCAGGCTATATCGTACACACTAAGATATTCATTTCATATCCCTATTCATTTCAGCCTCCTCACAACCATTTATTGTACCGGTTCCGAGATTTTGGACGGTTCGGGCTTGACAGTGGAGATATACGGACATGATGACCAGACCCAGATGATATATGAAAATATTAAGTACCTAAAATAATACGTCGTGCATAAAATAATAACAGTCACGTTATCTTTTCCCCGCCGATCTTATATTTTCATCAAACTGAACAGAACTGAAATAACATTGATGCCAATAAATTATGATAATGTACATTAATCCATAATTCATAAAACATATTTAGGTGATCCAAAATTGATCGGAGGATAAAATAAAATGGGACATGTTCACGTGAATTGAAAGTACCCTTAGGTAATCTTATCTGAGTGGTATAATTCCACTGGACATGTGCCATTGGTTCTGTAAATTTCGTAATAAATACCATAAAAACAGGACTAGACATCCGTCGTCTAGCATATTTTTCCTATCAACATTTTATTTTTCTGCTACCCTACTGGTATATTTATGTTCTATACTAGTACCTACCTAACTTAATGTAGGTAGGTAGGTACTGGTAAGGAACATAAATATTTTCGGATCTTTTAAGTTTTGGGGTTCAATTGGAGAGCTACTACAAATATAATCGAATCCTACTATTGTACTAATATTCTAAATGTGATAGTTTGTATGTTTGAATGTTTGTTACTCAATCGCGCATAAACAGCTAAATGGATTGCGATGAAATTTGGCACGCAGATAGTTTATAACCTGGATTAACCCATAGGATTTTTTTATCTCGGTAATATGTTCCTGTGGGTTAAAATCAGACTACGACGCGGGCGAAGCCACTGGCAAAAGCTAGTAAGTACTAATGTATCTAACATAGGTAATAGTTCTATGAATCATTATAGCTTGGCACTACCTTATAATAACAAGTAGTAAGTTTAATCTGCCGTCAAAACGTTGCCGTAAACCAGGTGACCACTAGCGTCGGACTTCCGCAAACTAATTGCAATTTGTGACAATTCCGACTGTCCGTACGTCCGTACCGTCAAAGGTATTCTTTTGACAACGGATGGAACTGAGCATCGATATGCAAATAGCCATGCTAAACAACGGCTACCTACAACATGCATAGCAAATAACGAAGCAAAACTGGTTAAGTGCAAGTTCTATATAGTATTTAGTATGATACATTCATACGATAGATATATTTCATCTTGAACTAAGTCCCCGGATTTAAAAATCCTTCATTTTAAACCGACTTCAAAAAAGGACGAGCTTCTTAATTCGGTTGTATTTTTTTTATTTGTTACCTCCAAAGTCCGTCATTTATAAACCGACTTGACAAACTCTTCTATGGTTTGAAAGGATATAATAATTTTTTTGTAAGTTTTTTTTTACTTTTAAAATAATAATTTCGTCATTTACAATTTTCATCAACATTTTTCAAGCTGTGTGAATTTTCGTTCGAAACGTAAAATAAATCCATAACGTGTACCAAACACACACACGTGTCATGAAAACTGAACGCGACATATGCATGATTGCATACCCAATATGTACATAGTAGATATACGTATCTAATAACGCGCTTAAGTACGCATAAATATTTAATTTCAGGTGATAAGCAAATTAATTTTGGCAGACACGAGATATCGTATCAGTGCACGTATTGTGACATACGTGTATCGAATGTGAGTTTGTTCGAACATGGTTGAGTAATGTTAGGATTACTCTATGATAAATGTGCTGTCTCTAAGGCATGGTTTATTCACACGTCAACATATGTAAAAGTAATGACTTACAGTTCAGTTACCATGCACAAAGTTCACTGAACTTCTACAGCTAATACTAGCTTCGCCAGCGACTTAGTTTGCGAACTTTGACCTATTTGAAACTTTTACAGTATGTGGTTTTAAAAACAAAGAAAACTAAGTACGCTTGTGGGTCTACGGATTATGGTATAATTGTGAGACATAAATTTGATATTATCTTTATCAATAAGATTATGATTTCCATTTGACGTTTCTTCATCCAGAATATTATTGATTAAATACTAGCTTCAAAGAATATTAACTTCCTGATTGTTTATTGTAATTAATCCTCAATAAATAATATCAGACAGCATTAATTGTAGGAATTTATCGAACCAGTTTATGTAATAGTCACCTATCGTACAATACGATCTAAAGATTCGTTTGTATTACATAGTTAACGGATAGCGAAGGAACATTTAAGTAAACGAGGCATGAGGACATTTGGTCGTACAGAAATGACCTCCTTTAACAGTGAATATAGATAGTAACTACTGCATTCGAATACTAGTGAAAATGTTACCCATTTGTTTGCAAAACGCCTTATCAACTAAGCTATACTTATAAGGCGTTTTAGAATACTCGATTTAGCCCATTCATATTAAATCCTTTCATTCAGTCTGGTTGAAAATAGGAGATTCCTTTGCGTACCCTGACTGACATAAATGGGGCTTGTGGCTAAGTAATACCACCATCTTTACATCTTTACATACCAAGACCCCTCCGTGCCTCAGAAAGCACGTTAAGCCGTTGGTCCCGGCTGTCGTTCGTGGATCTTTGACAGTCGTTACAGGTCGTCAGAAGCTCGAAAGTCTGACAACCAGTCTTACCAAGGGCTATCGTGTTACCCAGTAACTGGGTTGTGGAGGTCAGATAGGCAGTCGCTCATGTAAAATACTGGTATTCAGCTGAATCCATCGCGGTTAGACTGGAAGCTGACCTGATGACTCTGACTCACATAAATAGTTACAAGCTAATATAGGTTAATGTTGTAGCGTATCTTCTACTTATTTTGTACAAGAGTTCGTTATGTAACAAAAGTGAGCACTATGAAGGATTTATGGAAATTCATTATATAAAGGTTTTAAATAGGGAATGAAAGTTTGTATGGAACTTTGTTATTGTTGAAGTTAGGTCCGTGGAAGTTGGTACTTATATTTGTTTTTCAAAGTAAAAATGTGTTATACCTTTTATCCTTATTATCGTAAACAGGCCAGCTCTTGTCCACGATGGTATAAACACGACTTAAACGTACCCTAAATTAGCATTGTAGCAGTTGAAATGGAACTTAAAATATTGTAAATTGTGTAGCTAGCAGTGTATATCCCAGCCCGATCATAAAATAACCACAACTTTCTATTTAAATACAATATATGCAGTTACGCTAATATTATGTGGACAATACTGCAAATAGACCGAATATACACTGTTCCTCCAGTTTTTATTTTAAAGAGAATACAAGAAAAAGTTCAACGATAAATCTCTTGTTGGCGAAATGTTAACACTCTCTACTTGTCATAGTCATAGTCATAGTCATTTATTCATTAACAATAATTTGTATCTGAATCTACATTTTAACATTACATTTAAATTAAATTACACACAATACAGAAACACAATACAGAGGCAAACAACCTTGATATTACAAAATTAATTCCAATTAGGTACATAAGTCATATAATAATTCTAAATAATACAATAATCAGATAGGAATTACAAATCTTCAATGGTATATAGACATTTGTTCAATAGGAATTGTTTTAGTTTTGTTTTAAAGGAACTAGTGTGGACTGTGCTTTTCAGATCTAAAGGCAAGCTGTTAAATAATTTGACTGATTGGTATCGGGGACTGTGTTTCACAACATTGAACATCGGATTGATCACCCCTTTTAGGTCTTTTCTACGGATGCCTTCACTTACCTCGCGTTCCTCTATAGTTTCAAATTGATGAATGTATTTGGCCATATTAGTCAAAAGTACAAGGATATAAATGCTGGGAACTGTAAGTATGCCTAATTTTATGAAATGTTGACGGCAACTTTCCGTTTGGGGGATACGGACTATTGTCCGTATTGCGCGTTTCTGTAATATGAAGGCTCTTTTAATATTATAATCATAACTGTTTCCCCAGTGAAGTATGCTATATCTAATCTTGGATTCGATTAGTGCAAAATATACTATTTTCAATTGTTCTACATTGATTTCACTTCTCAGAGCTCTCAAAGCGTAACACGCAGATGATATATAAGCATCTATTGCCTTTAGTTCTGGTTTCCAATTCAGCAATTCATCAATCCGTATACCCAAAAATTTTACTTCATTGATGAGCCCAAATTTGACGTCATTCAATACAATATCTATATCATCTTTGTTACGGGCAGTCGCTACATACCTACATAAGAGAAAACTTAAATAATGACGTGACGATACACTAGCAAGGTTCACAGTAATCCCAAATGATACAGGTTTGTGGTTTTAATTAATATTAATGTACGATATAACACCTCTACAGACGACACGGTTGGCGCAGCGGTTAAGCGATTGACTGCTGCGCTGCGTGTCGCGGGTTCGATTCCCGCACGGAACAAATATTGGTATGACCTACAAGTAGTTGTTCCGGGTCTGGCTATTTGTGTATGTGAGTTTAAATGTTTGTGAACGCGCCCACAATACAGGAGAAATTCCTAGTGTGGGGCAACGTTTTATAAAAAAAAAAAAAAAGACATATTACTTTGCTTCTAATATTCGTGTAAGTTATACAGCAAAATATATACAATATTCAAATCTAAAGTTTATTCTTGAAACTCCGATAGCCTTTATTAAATATAATTTATCTACAATTGTAAAGAGACGGTGATAAATTGAGACTGATTGGGGACATCTGATTGAGATCTCGATTCAGTCCAAGATATTGATTTTCCATTCATACTATGCAAATACTTATTAACTCGAAGGATTCTAATAAAGCCCAAATCGTAACTCATCCGTATCTTCACTAATAATGAATATCCGGTGTTATACAGTGGTAAACATTTTATATCAGGCAGAGCGCCTGAAAAGTAATTAAAAGTACATGTTACGTATTTTAATATCAACATGTACATCATTAACGTACCTATAAAATCACATCTTGTTTTATTACTGAAGCTACAACAGAAGCTACGGATTTTCACTCTCAATTCTCTTGAATTCTTTTTTCGTAGATGCATGCTACGACGCTACGGTGTTACGATGCTACGATTATATATCACTGATCCTTTTGAAGGATTTAAGAGTAAGTTACCGTCATAATCCCACAAGATTAACAAAAGCTACGGGTTTTTCTTTTTGTATTCACTTGAATGCAATTTTCGTAGATACATGCTACGCGGCTACGACGCTACGCCACTATATGACACTGACGCTTTTGAACTTCGCTTTTGAAGGACATAAGAGAAATTTCAGACAGGTTATCATCCCACAAGATTAACGTAAGCTGCAGGATACAGAATTCCTTTATTTATTCCCATGAATGATTTTTTTTCTTTCAAGCTTGCTACGCGTCTTCAACACTACGCCGCTACGCCAATATATAACTGATCCTTTAAAAGTATTGATGACTAAGTTACAGTCATCATCCCACTAGATTAACATGAGCTAGAGGGTTTTCTTTCTGTTTTCTGTTTTTTGCCTAAAACCATGCTACGCGGCTACAACGCTACGATGCTACGCCATTATATCATTGATTTTTAAAAGGATTCAAGACTAAGTTACAGTCATCACACTAGATTAACATGAGCTAGATGGTTTTCTTTCTGTATTCTCTTGATTCGTTTTTAGGGTTCCGTAGCTCAAAAGGTAAAAAAGGAACCCTTATGAGATCACTCTCTTGTCCATCTGTCTGTCCGTGTGTCACCACCGATTTTCTCAGGAACGGGTACACCTAGCAAAATGAAATTTATACCAGATACTGAAGTCTAAAGTCTCTATTAGGTGCATAAAAATCAAAGTCCTGAGTCAACATGATAAAAAGATATGGGCAAATTTAGATTTTCATGAAAACTTATAAGTACCAAAACTTAACTTCATTTTCACCTTTTTTATTTTTTGGAATTGTGGCTTTACTTGTGCTATAAGCTCTTGCTTTTAACCAAAATTGAAAATTCTAGGTCAACCGGAAGTACCCGATAGGTTTTGGGTCGAAAACCTATATGGTAGTTCCCGTTGGCCTAGAATCACGAAATTTGGCAAAAAGCAATGTCTTACAGCACGAATAAAGGAAAAATTAGAAAAAATAAAAAAAGGTTGAAAATTAAGGTAAATTTTGGTATTTATAAGTTTTCGCGAAAATCTAAATTTGCCCATATCGTTGTTATTATGGCGGTAGGTACGGAACCCTCGGCGCACGAATTCGACTCGCACTTGACAGGTTTTGTTTCGTAAATGCATGCTACGCGGTTAAAACGCTACGCCACTATGACACTGACCCTTTTGAACTTCGCTTTCGAAGGACCTAAGAGAACACACATGTTATCATCCCAGAAGATAGTATAAATTCTGTATCTTATATTAAAAAGCTACTGAATTTCTTTCTTTTTAATACTTTTTTCGTAGATGCATGCTACGCAACTATGCCGATGCTACGCCAATATGTCACTGATCCTTTAAAAATATTGATGACTAAGTTACAGTTACCATCCTTTAACGCCGATTAACATGAGCTAGAGGGTTTTCTTTCTATTTTCTCTTGATTCCTTTTTTCATAGATGCATGCCACGCGACTACGACGCTACGCCACTATGACACAAAATATTACACAACATAAGCATTATGACAAATAATATTGAAGGACATAAAAGAACACACATGTTATCACCCCACAAGATAGAATAAATTCTGTAGCTTATTTTAAAAAGCTACAGAATTTCTTTCTTTATACCCACGAATACTTTTTTCGTAGATGCATGCTACGCAACTATGCCGATGCTACGCCAATATGTCACTGACCCTTTTGAGGGACAAAAGGGAAATTTGACACATCATCACACTACATTTTCCTGTTTCTTAGGGATCTTTATTGACAGCGATCACGCACGTTAACTCGGGGCAAGTGTGTGTAAGCCAAACAAACATGAAATTCAAGCGAGGATCGAGTCTGAACCCTTATCATTTAGCTACAGCGCTAATGTTGCCGTCACTGAGAGGTTTTCTTATTGTATTGGGTAGTTTCTTTATTATTTGTGAGAGATTCTCAGTAGGAGCCCGGAGTCTACATTTATGCCCGGTTGATGGGAATAGGCTCACCCCCTATGATATGGTACTTAAACATAGCTCACGATATGTGGGTGTTTAAAATAGGTGTACCTATGCGTAATCATCCGAAGAATATATGCATGATGTTTTGTTACTCATTTATTCATTTATTTATTTATTCCCCAAACACATACAACTATCATCACAGGCTCACCTAATACAATAGTGTAGTTATAGTAATAAAAGCTTATAAATGTAGACACAATTATTATATTTAAAAACAATCAAGAGCAATTTTAAAAAATGCGGCCCGTGTGAATTCACTTAGAGTACAACTGAAGCAGTCAATCTGTTGTGACATCATATTGAGTGTGCGCAGGGCGCGCGTCAGCGGCGCGTGCAGCAGGAGGTTGGTGCGAGCGGGTGGCACCCATAGCAGGGGCGGCCGCCTCCGTCGCCCCACGTACCCATCAGGTACACACAAACCAACCGTCCGTAACACGCCTGGGTTGTGTATTTTACCACGCATTATCTTAAATAAGTAGGTGGCTTAAATAAATAAGTAGGCTCATAAGAAATCTAAAATCGAAAATAACTGACCTATATCTGAATGTCTGCATACGTATGTTATGTAGTATTCAGAAAATGTTACTATCAGTTGACAAAACGATTACATATTATCTAGCATCCTTTCCAATACGCGAAAATAATATAAAATAACGAGCACAAAACAACCGAATTATAGGAAACATACTGAGATAGACAAACATTTATGTAGAAGAGGGTCTGTACTTGTTTGTGTGATCAAGTGTTGAAAATGAGACGAGTGAAATATAAGATAAATTGTATCGTGTTCTCGAAATAGTTTTCTAAGAAACTACTTCAAAGATCGAGAGAAAAATATTTAACTAGCTGACCTGACAGACGTTGTCCTGTCTTAACTATGCATATTGAATTCGAATTATACATATATGTTACGCGTAACTTTTTTATTTGTTTCTTTCATAAGGACCTTCTCCTGACATCAACAAATACAAAAAAAAAGTATTCGCAAATTTGCTCCAGCCGTTCACGTGTGATACCGTGACCAAGGGAAATAGGGATTCATTTTTGTATAACAGATAGCACTATTACGCAAATTGGGAGGGAGCAGTGATGGCCCAGTGGTAACGGCCGCGACTTACGAGTTGTAGATCGTGGGTTTGAACCCAAGAAGGCATTTAACCTAATTTTAATCACTCGTGCGGGCCATGGCCCTATACGGGGCGCCGGTGTGGGCGCCTACATTGAGGCGCCAACCAGCACGCCGGTTGAAGGCGGCCCATAGGGTCATGGCCATCCGGATGATCCAGGGATACCGCACGATCTCCGGTGAGGCGGCGGGCCTCCTTGCCGGATTGCCGCCATGGGATCTGGAGGCAAAGGTCCTCGCGCACACTTGGGAGTGGCGCGAGGAGGCCAAACGCCGGGGCGTAACTCCGCTGCCGCGGGAAATCGCGGCACGGCGGACAGAGCTCCGGCAGGATCTCATGGCGACGTGGAAAGTGCGATTGTCGCAACCCAGTGCTGGGCACGTCACGATTGCGGCGGTAAGTCCCCTCTTTGAGGAGTGGCTTGAGAGGCGGCATGGCGTCCTCACCTTCCGCCTGACACAGGTCCTCACCGGACATGGCTGTTTCGGGAGGTTCCTGTTTCGGATAGGGTGGGAGGAAACGCCCGGGTGCTTCCATTGCGAAGATCGCCCAGAGGACACGGTGGAGGTCTTCCCGCTTCCCGCATCGACCAACCCGCACTTGGCCCGCGTGGTGGATTATGGCCCACTCCCTCTCACAGAGAGGAGGCTTATGTCTCAGCAGTGGGAAAAATATAGGGGGCTTATGAAACTACATATTTGGATTGAAGAAGGTTAGGAAAGTTACCTAGCTAGCTACAATAACTGCCGAAAGTTTAAAAAGTCTTTTGTTTCAAACAAAAAAAGAAAACAGTATATTAAGTTGGGTGTTCGGATAAGTAGGGGACGAAATGGCTTGGATTTCGAGTGCCTTGACCCTTTTATCCCTTAAGTCCTACAGAGCAATTGTTCTGAGAGACTTCAATATATAGGTAATTTTAGTATGTATTTAGTTAGGTACAGTTAGCCTCTAAATCAATCGGTCGTTGACCTCGGTTACATACGGCTGTGCTTGTTACGAATTACTGTCGATTTTAAAAAGTATTCACTATTTCTCAAAGTTTCGTATAGTTCCGGTTGTTCTTTTGTAATTACAATTATACTTTCTAAGATGGATACAAACAAATGTGGTATCTGCAGTGACACATTGTCCGATGGTGCACACTGCAAATCATGTAACCTCATGATGCATTTCCATTGTGGGGGCGTCACTGAAAATGGCTACCAAAAGCTAGGGGATCGTAAGCTAATATGGCGTTGCAGTAGATGCAGATTGGCAGGTAATACCCTACAACCTGTCTTGCCAGTATCACCCACCCCCGTGCTGGAACCTGAGTCGGTTGTCCTGCAGGAGATTCGAGCGTTGTCCTTGAAGTTTTCCACACTGGAGAATATGAAAGAAGAAATCGTCGCATTGAGGAATGAATTTGCCGAGTTCAAAACAACCTTGTCCAACCAGTACAGCGAAGTTATGAAAGAAGTCTCAGGAAAACTGAATGATATGGAGCTACGTATTGTTAAGGTTGAGAAAGTCCAAGACCAAGTCGAACAACTGCAAGCCCGATTGGATAAGTTAGAGGAGGATGGTAATAATAAGGATCAATGGTCGCGTATGACTAACATTGAAGTTAAGGGTGTGCCTCAGACAGGTAACGAGAACTTATTTGAAATAATAGCCAAAATTAGTGCTAAAGTCAATTACCCTATTACTAAAAATCAAATAAACTTCATCACACGTGTACCTACTAGCGAGAAAGACCGTATAAAACCCATCATAGTCTGTTTCTGCCAACGTTACGTAAAAGAGGATTACATAGCAGCTGCTAGGCACGAACTAAAGACCTCGCCCCTGACGCCTGATAAAATTGGATTGAATGGCAACCATAAAATTTTCATAAATGATCACCTTACTATAAAAAACAAAATGTTGTTATCTAAAACTAAGAAAACATCAGCAGAAATGGATTTCCAATACGTTTGGGTCAAACATGCGAAGATACTCGTAAGAAAAAACGACATGTCGCCACCGCTGGTAATCAAATCGGAGAAAGATCTACAGAAAATTGTTTAAATTACTCACGATTAATACATATTACAACCGTTATTAGAATACTATGTTTATATAAGTCTGTGTTTTGGAGTGTGTTTTTTAGGTGCGAAACAAATTTGTTTGAGAATCTTTGTCCCATGTGTGCTAGTTGCGTTTTCCTATTAGTTTTGTGTCGCTACACGGTGTGCCCGAGTAAGTCTATTCGATATTATTTTTGCAATGTCACTTTTTTTTATTCTAATTTAAACAATTTCCGTCATGCGATAGGGTACATTTTCCTTTATGGACCGTCCCCAGTTATGACAATTTACTCCAAGGTGCTCTTATCTCTGTACTGGCCATCGCCTTTTGTTTCTTTTTATAGCGTCTGTTTTTATAATGTTATTTCTTCTGGTCACTGTGTGTTGCTGTGTCTATTATTTTACTTGACCTCTACCCGCATTAAGCAATATATAGGCTGCGTCAATGACCTGCACTTTGTTCTATCTGTAATAATTGATTTATTTTTAACATTTTTTGATCTATTCTTAAGTTATTTGATTGTGGTTAAATGTAGAAATGGCTACGCTTAAAATATACTACCAGAACGTGCGGGGTCTGCGTACGAAAACGAACATTGTGTTTCGCGGAGTATGTCTTAGTTCCTACGATATCATTATATTTACGGAGACGTGGTTAGATGACAGTTTTAACAGCAGTGAATTATTTGATGGCCGTTACCTCGTATGGAGACGCGATCGTGACTACTCCCGAACCGGTCAGTTGCGTGGTGGTGGTGTACTGATAGCGGTGAAACATGATCTTACAATGGTTGAGAGGTTGGATTGGCGTAGTTCTGCTGAGGATATTTGGCTGTCTTTAATCCTTAAAAGGACCAAACCACAGGTTAGTTACAATTTGCATATATGTGCACTTTATCTGTGCAAGGAGAGTCTAGGTAATTCTTATAGTATTCAGTTGCGTAACTTCACAGATAGTCTCAACAACTTAATTCTGACTCATCCACTTGACAAGTTTCTGCTGGTGGGTGATTTTAATTTCGGTAATGACGTCGAGTGGTGTAATGGGGACATAGCTACCAATGGTGAGTTAATCCCGCAAAACATTTCTTCTCAGCATATGATTCAGTTCTTCGATACAATACAAACGTTCAACTTATCACAGTATAATGGTGAGCGGAACATTAACTGTAGACTACTTGATCTTGTATTCTGTAACGATACTGTGACTGTCTCGGGATGTACGGACCCACTTGCTCTGCCAATTGATTTTCATCACAAGCCTTTAATTATTGAGACAAAATTTATTGAAATTCAAAAACTTGTCGACAATCCTAAGCAACGTCATATCTTCTCGAAGGGCAATTATGATGCTATTAAATCTGAACTTGATCTAATTAACTGGCCTCAGTTGTTACAATCAACGAGCTTGGAAGATGCCGTTGCTAATTTTTATAGTAAGCTATATGAGCTTAGGGATAGACACATACCTCAAAAATCGGTAAAACAGTCCTCTTATCCTCCTTGGTATACCCCAGCACTCATTAAAGTCATTAGAGAAAAACATAAGTATCATAAGAAATATAAACAATACAGTAACTTATCTGATTATCACTCGTTTTCATTACTGCGTACCAGAGTTTATGAGCTGGAAAAAACCTGTTATGACAATTATATGACAAACATTGAGGCTTCTATTGTAAAAAATCCTAAGTCTTTCTGGACGTTCGTAAAAAGTAAGCGGAGGGCTGGCTCGTTTCCTAATGAGATGTTCTACGGTCAAACCTCTGTGAATACAGGACAGGATATTAGCAACCTCTTTGCTACCTATTTCCAGTCCACCTTTTCTGAACCTGAATCAACGGCTGATGATGAGCGAACTTTCAGTGAACAATGTAGTAATACTGCAGTGTCTGTCAGCACAGTTGACATAACCCACTCACGTATATTGAAGCTGCTGAAATCTTTAGACCTCAGTAAATCAGGTGGGCCTGACCTAATACCTCCTATATTCATAGTCGCTTGTGCTGATAGTCTTGTGGAACCCATTTCTATCTTATTCAAACGCTCTCTTTCCGAGGGCAAAGTTCCAAAGATTTGGAAGGCTGCTTTCGTCACCCCCGTCTTTAAAAAGGGCGATAAGGCTAATATGGAAAACTATCGCCCCATATCTAAAATTAGCCTTTTTTCTAAAATTCTTGAACGTATAGTTTATACTGATGTCTATGCAGCTTTCAAGCCAATTCTTGGTGAGGAACAGCACGGTTTTGTTAGGAACCGCTCGACCACGTCTAACTTGCTTCTGTCACATGAGTTTATTACAAACGGCATGGCACAGCGACAAGTTGACGTGGTCTATACCGACTATAGTAAGTGTTTCGATCGTATTGATCATTGCATGCTGCTGAAGAAGCTGTTTCTCGCCGGAATACACGGTGACCTGTACCGGTGGTTCTCCTCCTACATAGAAAACAGAACACAGGCTGTCGTGCTTCAGGGCTACACCTCTGGTTGGAGTTCTGTCCCTTCAGGTGTACCTCAAGGCTCCATTTTGGGTCCTCTGTTATTTATATTGTTCATTGCAGATATCAAACAATGCTTTCGTCATTCGTATATTTTGCTATATGCGGATGACATGAAGATTCATAAAGTTGTGCGAGATATGTCTGATGCATATCAGTTACAAGATGATCTGTATAGGTTCGAAATATATTGCATTCGTAACAAACTCCAATTAAATGTCTCTAAATGCTTTCTCCTAACATTCTCACGTTGTACTTCTTTGATAAATTTTAGTTACACCTTGAACGATCAGCTCATTAGCAGGCTAAATAGCATAAGAGATTTAGGGGTAATCATAGACAGCAAGCTTCTGTTTGATCAACATGTAAATAGCATAGTTACAAAGGCATCCAAAGCTCTGGGATTTATACTACGCACCACGGCCTGTTTCCGATCTCTTAAACCGGTTAAAATCTTGTATTGTTCTTTCGTGCGCAGCCATTTAGAATATGCGTCTCAGGTTTGGAACCCGCAGTATGAGACTTATAAGTCCCGTATTGAGGGCATCCAAAGAAAATTCCTACGTTATCTGGATTATAGGGCTCAGCAATACTCAGTTGACTACGTGCACCGCTGCAAACGGTACCACTTCCTTCCTCTGGAGATGAGACGTTATATTGGAGACATGAGTTTCCTGTTGTGTATCGCAAATGGCCACATTGACTGTCCTGAACTTGTTGCTAATCTGTCATTACGCACGAATCTGATGGGATTACGTCAGCGGCCAATATTAAATGTACCTTTCGCAATGACTAATTATAGGCGGAATGTTTTCTCAATAAGAAGTGCACTTAGTTTCAATAGGCTTCCTATGGACCTTAATGTTGACTTGTTCTGCACCAGTGTGGCGACCTTTAGACGGCTTTTGGCACAATCATTTTTCATGGATAATTAACTTATCTAACATTAACTAATTATCTTAACTTGTATGTACTTTTTTTATCGACTCTTTTCTTTAACTATATGTGGAGGCTTGTTATTAGCAATTTTTTTATATTACTTTCTTTATATCATTGGTTTGTTAGTCTGTAAGCCTTCTTCAAAATAAAATAAATAAAAAAATAAATTATATATTCATTTAATTGTAAATCATTTTTGTTTCATAATGATGTATCAATGATTACACATCGCATTCCTATTTAATTATAGGATACAGTAATTATGGAACACAAGTTGTAAACAGTCAAATAAATTCTGGTCGATGTATGAGTCTGTTTGAGGCTTACTGTTTAGAGGTGCAACTTCCTAAGAGCGTGGAAAGTTTACGGCTATTTTTGTAACCCCTTTGTTAATGCCGGTGACGCGCATTGTACGTCAGCATACATAGTATGACCGTATGACGTATGCGTCAATATTGGAACTTATAGAAACGTGAAAGGTTTCGCGTTCGTACGTGGACTTAATTTAGAAAAGGCGATATATGATTAATCCCTAACACGACAAAGAGAGTGCTGTAGTGTAAACTTCCACGTCACAAAGTTTTCAACAGCATCATCGTAGTAATTAACATTTTGTAAAATTTAAAAGCACAAAGATAAACTCTGAGAGGCTTTTGTTGTGTTATTATATATATTTGCTGGGTTATTTTAAGTTTTTATTTTGAGTTTTTTTTTATTTATCTAAAAACAAGAATTTGTCCTTATAATTAAACAAAGCACACTATTAGACCTCTGGGGTCTATCTTAGCATGCCATGGTCTGGAATTACTCAACGCGCTGCTGTGGAATGGAGTTGTAATATTCTTTGAGCTTGTGTTTTACGTTTTACCTGTTCATTGAGTCGCGAATGTCTATAGGTATTTGGTTTAATAAGACGAGTACTGTGAAGGATGTAGTGCGCCTACCTTAAAAATATTTTTTACGTGGCACTTTAAGTGATTTTACTTTTGATTGACGAGTATTCACATCATATTTCACTGGAATCTGGATCTCAATGTTGCCAAAATGTTCTTTGAGAAACAAGTACTCAGCGCGGGCTAGAACTGGTAATACATTGAAAAGTTTAAATAGACCTGTTTAATTGTCGCGGTGTTTATTTCTTACATACTTTGGTACCACCAGTTTCAGCAGACGTGTTTGCAGATTATGAATTTTATCGAGGTAAGTTTTAAAAGTGCGTCCATAGCTGGTGAGTCCGAAAGAGATTATAGACTCAGCAAGCGCTGAGCACATTTTTAGGCGGGTATAGTACGGTATATTCCGCTTTATAATGGAAAATTTAGTGAGTATTCCACGCAACTTACCGCATACAGATTCCACCTGATAACTCCAGTTGAAGCGATTATCAATTATAACTCCCAAGTAGGTATGATATGGAACTTGCTCAATAGTCGAATATTGGCAATCTGTAACATTTTTATGCAAACAATCATGGGTATGAGCTTTGATTTGAAAAGAATGGGAAGCATTTATATGGCTTGAATGTACATGTATTAATTTCGTTTTCTATGGATTCATAACAAGTCCCATATCATGGGCCCACTTGGTCATAGTAAAATCTGTTTGCAAACATTCCGCGGCCAAATTAAGATCTTTGTTAGCAGAGAGTATACAAGTGTCATCAGCATATTGGTAGAGAGAACAGTATTTTATAATATTTTCCAGGTTATTGACGTAGGCCAGATAATGGAGGGGACCCGTCACTGATCCTTGGGCTGTACCTTGTGTAACGTTGACAGGACTGTTTAGGCTGGGGCCAACGTTGACGTAATAACTTCGGCTACGAAGTTATTCTGTACACCATTCTAGTAATTTTCCTCTTATCCCGGAATTTTCTAGAGTTTTTAATAGAGTATTGTGTCCGAGTGTGTCAAACGCCTAGCTGAAATCAATGAACAATAGCACCACATGCACAGTTGTGGTACAGTACAGTGGTCCTACTCCACACAAATTCGTATACCTACACATGCAAATTAAATAACAGTGACAAAAACATTGGTATTATTGAAGCCAATCACAAACTACTAATCAGAACTTGAAGAATTATATTTGGATCACTCGCTCTATAAGTTTACCACACACACTCTATAAGTATTACCTTTCAAACAAAAGAAGAATTTTTCAAATCGTTTTATAAATGACGAAGTTCTACAAACAATAAAACAATACAAAATTCAACTGAATTGAGAACCTCCTTCTTTTTTTGAAGTCGGTTAAAAATAGGTCTTAGAAAAAAACTTAAAATTATTCATTTCATTTTTATACGGTCAACAAAGAAAAAGCTTTACAAAGTCCTAAAATAGCTATTCTGATTTTGTTGGTCTTATTTGTGGAAATCCGGTATAACCTATATTATCCAATTCACCAGCCCAAAGTAGTACATAAAGCTCTAAGAGAAAATCCTTTACTAACTGGAGTTTATGAGATGAGTATTAAAGTATTTATATAGAACCCTCCCTGCGGTTGACCCGTCTGATTATGATTACCTACATTATAATTATGTAACATTTAGATTACGGACTTTCCCCTTGTCATGAATGAACGTTTGCGAATGTTATACTTACTATAAATCACAGAGATTACTCTCGAAATAGATTGTATTCATTTCGTACGCATATTGTTGCGTAAAATATTACGGGTGTATTTTATTCTGAGGATTTTTCTCTGAATGTGTATGTTTGTACGGTCACTTGTTATCATTAGTCTAGTTAGTATTTTTTACTCTCTTGTGAACAAAATATATTATATTACTGGGTAGGAACTGTAGGAAAACAGGATCCGCTTGTATTACTTGTTTAAATATTGTTTGTACTTCTATATATATTTGTATATATATTCCTGAAAAATAAATTAGAGTTTTGTGGTGTCTGGTTAAAAAGGTAAAGATCGTTGTTGAGCTTTCTTGAGCTTTTCTCTAATAAAAGTTTTATTCGAAGTAAATGTACAGACCAAGAGTATCACCAAAAGAGATAACTTACCAGTGTTGTCGGATATAGATGAAGTTTACTAAGAAACAGTTTTTTCGAATAAATAGTAATTTAATTAATAGAAAATAAACGGTAATTAACCGTTTGTGTGCTCATCTATATCCGACTACCCCGGTTTCTTATCTCTTTTGGTATCCTTACTTTTATATAAGTCTCTTTTTGAAGCATCCATATATTAAACCAAAATTAAAAATTAACTTTAATCCTTGTTGTTTAGTTAGATGGTGTGATCTAACTAAACAAAAAAAATTTTTTAAATTTAATAAAATAAATTTAGTAGAGGAATAAAACGTGGTGACGTTTTATTCCTCTACTAAATTTATTTTATTAAATTATTTTCTAAGATAGACATTAAAGTGACAACATATGTACACACTTGAGCCAATTTTGGAGCGGAACACTCTAAATAAGATTGAATTGAGAACCTTCTCCTTTTATTAATTCTGTTAAAATTTACGTCATTTCTTATTTCTACCAGTAAAGTTAGTTTGTAGACCGCCAATATTCGACACAACAGGAAATGAAAAGCGCCACGAAACGTCAACTACTTATAGAACGAAATTGACGGTTATATAATCTAGATCTAGATCTAGGGAGCCGTCTGAAACTAGGAGTAGGTAGTCGTATATTTTAGGCTAAAATAATGACGGAACATGACAAAGTGATCCTCATAAACGTCATTTAGTTTACAAATAAAACAACAAAAAAACAGCAAATAGATGTAATCAAAACACGTTTCGTTCCCTATAAATTCTATACCATTTCATATTTATTTCCTCAAAAATACTACACAATAAATAACCCAACTTTACGATGTGTTTACGTCAGATTTTTTGCATATTCCAATGCCCATCAAAATATATTATTATCACAATCATTGAGTTATTTGAAACATAAAAGAATTTACGTTATGTATTGGTTTGTTTATAGGTATCGTAATTCTATGGGGAATTATTTTGCTACAAAGTTTTAGGATCAACATGAATTTACGAATCTACGCATCCGAAGTCTGCGGACGTATATTCATTCCACATTATAGCAGTTCTCATGCCATTACACGCGTTCGTATTTATCAAGAAGCGTGCGGGTTTCGTCACTGTTTTTCGCTCAACGCCGGTGATAAATTCACTCGTAAATCGAAAACGTATGTTTGGAAACACATTGCCAAACGTCCGATAGAGCTAATGAATGTCGTTCTTATTCTCTGAGATATATCCGTTAACTACAAACGCTTCCAGGAAGAAACGAGAGTGCTTTGAAAATAAGTGTAAGTGCTAACAAAACCGGGAGAGTTGTGGTCTATCTCTTGTTCAAAGTTAACTCATATCGTTGTCACTCGATCGTAGGTGTCAAGTTACGTGGTATTGCCTTGTTATTACGAAACTTTAAGATAGATAGACTCTAGAGCCCATCCAATAAGTAACTTTTAAGAAAAAAAATCCTTTCATGTGTCTCAATATCATTGGAACTCAATATAACTTAGACCGAATGTATTTTCAGTAGATTTTACACCGAGTACATTGCGGTCTGAGCCTATGCTATCCAATTAGTGTACATCAGAGATATCAGTATCTTAAAGGCAGGGTGAAGATATGACAGTCTGGGCTTGAGGCGATATACACATTTAGTAGATTTTCTTTTGTATTTTAGACTGCCTGAGCACTTGCCGCCAGCACTTGCCCGAGCACTTGGTGCCAGCACTGGCCCGAGCACTTGCCGCCAGCACTTGCCCGAGCACTTGCCCGAGCACTTGCCCGAGCACTTGCCCGAGCACTTGCCCGAGCACTTGCCCGAGCACTTGCCCGAGCACTTGCCCGAGCACTTGCCCGGGCACTTGCCCGAGCACTTGCTGCCAGCACTTGCCCGAGCACTTGCCGCCAGCACTGGCCCGAGCACTTGCCGCCAGCATTGGCCCGAGCACTTGCTGCCAGCACTTGCCCGATAACTTGCCCGAACGCTTGCTCGAGCGCTTGCCAGAGCACTTGCCCGAGCACTTGCCCGAGCACTTGCCCAAGCACTGGCCCGAGCACTTGCCCGAGCACTTGCCCGAGCACTTGCCCGAGCACTTGCCTGAGCACTTGCCCGGGCACTTGCCGCCAGCACTGGCCCGAGCACTTGCTGCCAGCACTTGCCCGATAACTTGCCCGAACGCTTGCTCGAGCGCTTGCCAGAGCACTTGCCCGAGCACTTGCCCGAGCACTTGCCGAAGCACTGGCCCGAGCACTTGCCCGAGCATTTGCCCGAGCACTTGCCCGAGCACTTGCCCGAGCACCGAACGGTTCATACGCGTCCCACTCCATTATCGTAATCAACTATCTGCTACCCACAAATCGCGGTCCAGTAGAGGCTTTGATTTTTTCTGACAGTTTTGTCACTAAAGCATTTGAAGATTTAGACACTATTCTTCTATTCGAGTTGAGCGGTTTCACCGCTTTGTATATTAGTAGTATATAACAGAGAGCCGCAGTTGTAAATACATGTTTAAAACAGTATTTCCAATGTCTCGTACTCGTGAGATTGGTTTTGTTTATGAAATCTGAAGATGGTTATTTAATCCAAAATGGTTATTTTCTCGCACTTTTAAATACATGTATAAAACAGTATTTCCAATGTCTTGTACCTACTCGTGGGATTAGTATTTTTTTTATTGTATTGGTTATGAAATCTAAAGATGGTTATTTAATCAATTTTCTTTTCATGTCAAAAGTCGTTAAGCGAACGTGAAACAGATAGCGATGTTCGTTATGTTTTAATGTATAAACTATAATTTTTTTGTGGCCAATAGTTTAAAGTATAGGTACATGTATAAAGTGCTGTGAAAATTAACCATGCGAGATAGAGACCACATTGTATAACCTCATTATTCTGATTTTACTTCAAGTGGCTAACACGCTCTCCCCATGGGGTGAAAATTAAACTCAAACTCAAAGCATTTATTTCAAATAAACCAATTACAGGCACTTTTGAATTGTCAAGGTCGGTGAGTTAGAAAGATGAAGCTAATTGCCCATTCCAAAGCGTAGGTACCTATGGAGAAGAACGGGCAAGAAACTCCATGGACACTCTTTTAAAATCATGGTATTGTTACAAAAAGTTGGTTACATCATTATGTTGAACTTATCAATGTGAGAACGATGTAAAAAGACGTGCACATTAAAGCGTCCGTAATTAAAACAAAAATAAAATAATAATTCAGAAATTAAAATAAGCCGTGGGAGCTAGGAGATGACCAGTCCCTACTGGCGGCGCCCGTTCACGAACATGACGTGTGGATCAGCACCATTCAGCTCAACCATTTTGAAGGGAACTTAATGATCCAACACACACGCCACCACCAGCGAGACATTTGAGTGAGCATGACATACTCTTAGCTGCCAAGGCACATTCAAGTCAATGAAAGACGTACCCTGTAAATGGTAGCTTTATAGTAGGAACATAGTGCTCACACATATACTATGCAATTATACAATACTAAAAGTTTGAATTTATACAATGCAAAGATATCTAGTCTTTTACAGTCTTCAGCAGCTCCGACGTTTTCAAATGCTAATCAATTTGGTTTAACCTACCTTGTGGAGCTGGACAAGCAGCGTTTAGCCAAGCATTTTTATCAGCGATGTAATCTCCCAACTTATAATAAGCATGGCTGCATAGTGTGCGTTTTATACAAGATTTAAATTTTCATTTCATTCAGTTGGAGAATGTGGGGAGGTATTTTATTGTAACATTTTAAACAGTACCCCATGAAGGATGAGTCTACTTTAGCCAGTCTGAAGCTTGGTTGAACTAATTGGTCCCTATTTCTAGTCCCAACGGTGTGTCTTTCACCTCTTTTACTGAAAAGATTTAAATTTTTCCTGACGTACATAATGTTCTCATAGATATATTGACAAGGTACCGTCATGATATTAATATTTTTGAAAAGTTCCCTTAGAGAATCTCGCCTACGGAGGCCATATATTGCTCTGATGGCTCTTTTCTGCAGAATAAAAATAGACTCAATATCTGCATTAATTTTAATATACTTGCACCCATAATACCCATGTTTAATAGTTTATATAATTTATTACTTTACGCTTTTATTACGATCCGGGTAAGTGGACAAAGTTGTAGGAAGGCTAATCACAGTTTTTCAGGATTATGTAGGTACTAACAAATATATTGGACGCAATTATTTGAATGCATAAGAACATACCTACGATACCAAGTATAGGTTGGCATATCACTGAGGTCGTGTTCCACGTTATTTGATTATAAAAAGAACCCCGAAATATATGAAATCGAGCCTTTGTCTTTTTCTGCTGGTACTTAGTGGCATAAAAAGACAAATGCCCTATTTAATACAATTGACTACATGACATATTCGTCAAAATTAAAAAAAAATCACACTTTCACGACAGGTACTGTTTAATAAAGCTGCAAAAGTATAAAATCCTACTTTATTCTAATAATCCTACTATTATAATAAAAAAATGGAAGTATGTATGTTTGGATGATTGGACATTTATTTGTTTGGATGTTTACTCAAACACGCAAAAATAGCGGAGCGGATTTAGAACACAGATAGTTTATGAGCTGGATTAACACATAGGATACATTTTATCCCGGTACGTTCCCGTGGGATAATTTCCGACCTCCACGTGGTCGAAGCCGCGAGCAAAAAGTAGTAAATTATTAAAATAGTCGGATTGTCACTTGTTACCTGTTGGTTTTATTAAAGACGCCCAGGTCATACTACTTCTTCGGACGCGTCCTTACACAAGGCGCTCTTAATTAGAAGAAATCTTAATTTCTTTTATTGAAAAGGAATTAAGTACTAACTGATCTTTGTTAAAAACTTCCCGGAATAGTGTGTTTGATGCTAAAATTATTTAATTGATAGAGTACCTCAGTGGTCGGACAGTGTAACGATACACGAAGCGTCGGTCAGAAGTTTGAAGTTGCGATAATTAAATTGCTGAATTTGACATGAAATTGGGGAAGTTTAAAATAGAAACTATGTAGGTTATTGATTATGAGCCAAAAACAAGCCTGTCAATATATACTGCTGGGGAATTTGATTAAACACTTATAATGGCAATTACTTGCAATATGACATTTCTACAATATTCATTGCGCTATCTACGCTGTCGAGCAGATGAATTTTTCAAACATAAGAAGCCATGGGTTTAGACATTTCGTTCAAAATCCTTGCGATGGCCTTAGAAAATTAACATTTACATTGTGTTTGAGTATAACAATTATCATGTTAATTGGGAGACGAAACTGTCCTCCTACTCAGATATCTAGGAGAGTAGCGATTCACCCAAAAATGTGTTGTACCTATACCATGTAATTAATAATGCATACTTTGCAAGTCCCCAATGTACTACAAAACTGTTATGTACCTAAATAAAAATATTATATTATATTATCTTTATACATATAATCCTTTTATACTGTACGTGTGTATGTGACGGAACTCCTCCTAGACGGCTGGAGCGATTTTGATGCCATTTTATGTTGGTGTTTAAGTGGGGCCATGGATGGTTTAGATATACAATTGGACCCGGTAGGTGGCACTGCGATCGAGTTCTAGGATACAGAACAACGTATGTCCAGACACCATACTTTGTAAGTGCGTCATGTATTACAAAACCTTTATGTACCTTAAGAAAAATATTATATTATTATGTATTTATAAATATGCCACGCATTTGGGATGCTGTTTCACATCCAAATCACGAATGTTATGTTTTTTTTTTATATAGATGGAGAAACGTCAAGGCTCTAATAGACAAATTCCCGCCAATCATAGAACTGTTCATGCATTAAATCGAAGGCTAGCATCTACGTTTTGCACATAGCGTTACAGTAGTCAAAAAAAATATTTAAAAGTCAAATCAATATTGCTAACAGTATTTTGTCATTTACGCCCCGTACGTCATCGTCATCATACGCTACGTATGTCTCAAATATAAAAAGTATAATTAAAACTAAGTAAAAGTGTCCCGTTGATTGGGTAACATTAATCCAGCTGCTCAAGAGTAGAACTTATACGTGCAATACAGGGTGTAAATAAAAATAAAGTTTGAAAACTAAAACCCGATCACAAATCCTACAGTTGCAGCAACTCTATAGCCGTTTACAAAGTTGAAATAAATCTTAACACGTTAATGAAAAAATATCGGTGTCTACTTTTTCGTATAGCCGAAACCTACATCTCACTTTCCTAATCAAGAGTTTAAAATAATCATGTACGCTCTTTCGAATTTAAAAAGTCTCACAATTTTGTGCGAAATACAAGACTTTTACCTGTCACGTAGACCTAAAATAACATAAGACTCAACCATATTTAAATACTGAACAAAACATGCTAATTATGAGGGTACTAACACAATGAATAACGTTGTTGATTATGTAAAATAAAACATTTAAATTAACCTAACGAGCAACGAATAAAAATAAGAGTAACATATTTTGATGACAACATTTTTCCCGTATACAATTTATCATGCTGGTAAACATACATAGGCTAAAAGCTCATTCGTTTTCAAAGAGAAAATTCTTTTGTGGAAATTCAGTGACTGGTAAAAATATCATCAATGTCAAACAAGTGATAGATGTGAAAAACTCACCTTACATACACCGAGTACTTGAAAATCACCATTGTGTAATACAGTCTATTAAATTAATAGCATGTCTTGAAATTTCACTCGTACAAAAACTTTCCGGTTAAAGAGTTACAATGAAAACTTGGCAGTGATTTTAATTTGGCGACAAACGTGACGGGAAAAATTTACGAGTTCTCCGAAAGTTATTGTCAGTTTAACAAACAGGTTCAACAGATGTTTGGAAGTACTGTTCAATTATATTTCCAAAAATAAAATCCAGGAAAATAACGTGCGCTCCCACTCGAGCCTGAAATGATACTGATGAACGTTCACATAGATCCACACTACCACGCTACGTTTGGAAACGGGATGGTGGCGACTACTTTAAGAGAATGTTATCCATCTCTGCGCTGAGGAGCCCCATATTTTAGCCTCTGAATTTGGGAACCGTAATGGAACTTACACAAAGCTCGATATAAAAGTAGAATTAAATTAATAACAGGAAGCAGAAGCCGTAAAGTAGGCACGAAATAAACGCGATCATTGAGCAAAATCGACAAGAATAAAGCTTCCAAGGAAACGGTTTAAGTATGACTTCAGGTCATTTTTACCTTCCATTTTTTAATTTGTAAATTTCTAAATGATTGCTAACATCAGTTATTTTTGATAGAAAATCCTTTATAAATACAATATTTCGTTACAGCTCCATTATGTGTAGGTGTATTAAACATTCGATTTTCTTTTAAGTTACTTTTGATATGTAATGAAGAGCTTTTGTTTTGGGAAGCTGTAAAATTAATCAAACATTAAACACTTACACAACAAGGTACTGTTGAGTCCTATCAAACAAAAAGGTTTTCAGCAAGATAAAAGTTATTGCAATGTTAACTACATAGCAATCATTTCGTTGGTGGTTCTGAGAAGAGGGTTTCTTTTGTGACCACTTCGTTAGATAGATAGATAGCATACTCATTTTTATGCTTACCATAAATATTATTGATATTAATGTAGAATTTTTTACAAGGGGTGACAATGGGCGGTCTTATCGATAAAAGCAATCTTTTAAAAAGACAACCTTTTTATGAATTAAGAGAAAAAGTAGAAACAATACTGCACTACAACAAAAGGAGAAACAATACTATTGTGGTGAACCATTCACATAAATGCAATAAATACATACATATAAACATGAAACACTTATCCATATACCTAAATAAATACATGTGATAACAATCATAAAACAAATGCAAAGAACATAAAAATGACGTTTAAAGAGTGTTATTATACCATATTATACAGTGTTATTTTACCATAATTTAAAAAATTACACAAAATATCGGGATTTCTTTATTGTATGTAGTTTTAATATGATTGTAATATACAAATAAACCTTCCGGAATATATTTTCTAAATGTTGGTAAAAACTGCATCAATATCCGTTGCGTAGTTTAGAGGAACAACGCGGTTACACCGACATACACTATAAGCGACTTTAATTTATAATATGTCAATCAATCTGCCTAGCCTTTTCCCAACTACGTAGGGGTCCAGTCTTACCGGATGCAGCTGAATACCAGTATTTTATATGGAAGGACTGCGTATCTGACCTCCACAACCCAGTAACTGGGTAATACGATACCCCGTGGTAAGACTGCTGTCAGACTTTCGTCGACGACTATCACATGGAATCATCAATGAATGACACACGGAACCAACGGAATATCGTGCTTTCTAAAGCACGCGGAGGAGTCTTATTGTAAAGACGGTCACCTATCTACGGAACAACCGCGGCAAGTGTAGCTTAACCTGATGGATTCACCCGTTATTACTAAGTCACGAGTATTTATAATGTGTAGATATAAAAAGAGGTCTGTAGATTCAGATAAAGAAACTCGCCCTACCTACTCACTAATATGACCACAATAACCGAAAACGGCGGTATGTTAGGTATCAAAGAAGGCAATTTCATCATTTAGTACCTATCAGGCAGAATTCCAACCCTAGGTCAGAGAGGTTAATTACAATTTTAATGTTACTGGTAGATATTTTGCAAGTAAGTCCATTGTCCTTGTCACGTATATATTTTTCTTCTTTTATTCCTTTGAAGCTTTGAAAGCTTGAAGCCATATTTGCCAACAGTAAAATATTGGAGCTTTAGTTGATCTCGTCGTTCCGTGTGGTGCCGGACGTAAAAGAATAGCACCATCCTATTTCTTCCCGTGGGTATCATAGAAGGCGACTAAAGGACTTACTAGAGAATGGGCAGCACCGTTCTCTATGCATTTTACCACCATACTGCGATTGCCAACCCGCCTGCCAAGCGTGGCGATTATGGCAAAACCCCCCATTGCGGGACGCCTATGTCCAGCAGTGGACGTCTTTCGGCTGAAATGATGATGATGATGAGTTGATCTCGTCTATGATAAATAAAAGTTTATTAAACTGGTAGGATTCCTGTTTGGCTTCACCTATAATAAGTAAAAGCTTTAATTCCACTAATCTTTCATTCTTACCAGAAAGTCTATGTAGAAAGGTATATCTATCCAGAAAGGTATTTTGTAGGTCGCCATAATACGAATCTTGTCAGTTTTATTGTCTACTTTGCAATGAAAAGCTACTAAGATTTTAAGTCGTTACAATTTTTCAAATGAACAATAGACTGAAAAATGGAGGTGTATCTACCATTCAAGTCAGCGTTCTCTTATTTTATCTACTCACCTATTGGATTAATGTTCACTCAAATTATAGCATTTTTACTTCTATAAATGTAGTAAATTAAAGACGCTTCTCGTGTGCGTCTGTATGACCGCCTTATTGTTCTAAACTCCGCAACGGATTGTGATGCGGTTTTCACAACACCCTTATTTATAGCCTTTGGCATCCAGTCTGTCCCAGGCAAGGTGGCTAAGTCGTCGATACATCTAGCTGGGGGGCTTCCCAGGTTTACGTGTATAATCCATTAATATTAAAATGGCATATAATAAAGAAATTACGATTTTTTATCAAATCGTAAAACCATGCGAAGCAGGGGCGGGTCACTACTCCTGTTATAAGTATTTATTTGTTACTATATATACAAGGTCCAACAGAATACACGCAAGTCCTGAAAGTACTTGTTCATGATTGACTACTGAATCGAATTCAGCCATTTTTAATTTTTGCCATACCTATCGCCGATTGAATCTTATTTCAAGGCACTATGACTCAATTTTAAATGCATAAAGCATTAGCTAGCATTCGATAGGGTCAACAGGATTTTGTGTAAAGCTCTAAAAAAAGTTTTAGTTTTGGTCATTGTATAACGCTTTTAACTCGATACTCTAATTGGGGTTATATGAGGTCTTAGGTTAACTATGTTAAACGTTGCATGCAGTATTATCAAACACAGAAGCAGCTGATGGAATGAACACAACATTTTATGGAGGCGACGGACGCTACAAATTAACCAACAAATTTGGAACAGCCTGAGGTACAAGTACTTATATACGTAGTTAGGATTTGCGCACACGATATCCATTTGCAACACTGATATGTCTCTGGTTGTACCCGTCACCACCAATTTCCACAAAATGTCCAACACTAATTGGATCTACCTGTATCGAAATGTATTGTGACGTATTCCTCGTCAGCTATTTCCATTTGTTGATACCTAGACCTAGTTAGGGACTTTGTGTACCTACCTACCTAAGTCTAGGTCTAGGTGATTTGTTACAAAGCCTTTTGACTTTTAGTTATAAACTCTCATAAAATAAGTCAATCCGGTAAAATGAAAATAGATATTTGACTTTGATTTAGAATACAATTTCATAAGATTTTACCAATAAAATATCAGGCGTGTCGGCGACTGAAAAGTTATGCTTTATTATCTCGTTAGGCCTTACTGTTAATGATAAAGATATTGATATTGGATATTGTTCTTATTAGCATCACGTACACGCATATCATTACATTCATTCCTCGAATCCGCAGGCAGAGGTGTAGTACATTCACGTATTAGTAGTATTCTACAATTTAACTATACTTCACTTTACGACTCGGTTAGCGCAGTGGTTAAACGATTGAGTGCTGCGCTGCGTGTCGCGGGCTCGATTCCCGCACGGAACAAATATTTGTATGACCTACAAGTAGTTGTTCCGGGTCTGGCTGTTTGTGTATGTAAGGTGTACGTTTAAAAAAAAACCAGCCTATTACTGTCCGACTGCCGTGCAAAGGGCTTTTCTTATACAGAGAAGGCACGAGCTTTGATCACCACACTTGCTCAAGACGGGTTGGCGATTTCAAACTTATATTAACTGTATCTAAGTGCAGGTTTCCTCACGAAATTTTTCATCGTCGATATCAGCAATATGCAAGAAAAACTCAAATATGTAGTACCTAAGTACTTTCTGAGTTTTTCTTAGTGGAATCTTAAAGTCACATTGGTACTTGCCGTTTTCGAAGCCACAACCTCGTGCATGAGAAGCGAGGGCTTAACCACTGGGCCATCAGAACATCACATCATCAAGATCCATACTGATAGGTACAGCTAGTAGATACATACCAACATATAGATAAATACAGCTTTCTTCTAGACAAGCGAGCTCCATCGTCGTCGTTGGCTTCATTATCGCTAATCATCCGGCCAACCGATTAGAAATAAATAAGTACAAGGTGGAAAAACCAATGCCTCATTTCAGACGAAAGAGGCTTTATTCGTAAATGAAGTTAACAGGAGAATGATGGTTCGAATTTTAAACAAAAAAAACTTCATTTTGGCATGTATCATACATTTTATATTTCAATCTGTCCTGAATGACACGTGTGTGTATTTTAATTTTAATTGATTTAAATTTTTGAGTATTGTTTTGTGTACGTGTGATTTTTATATCAATCTTAAGTTACTAGACTAGCAGATGTAATATATCAACATATAGATAGTTACAGCTAGCTTCTAGGGTTTCTAGGCAAGCATGCCCCATTGTCGTCACCGACTGTATTCTCGCTAAATATCAGGTGAGATAGGTCAAAGACTAGCGTAAGACTAGACTAAGCCTACCAATTAGAAATAAATACAAACATGGAAAACCCAACGCCTCATTTCAGGGGAAAATAGCTTTGTTCTTATTCTTAAATTTAGGCAGGTAATAAGGTTAATAAGGAAATACTCAAAACCGCCAGGCACTTATGAAGTAAGTTTTCAATCTAGCCTGCATGATACTCACATTCACAGTCAGTTTCCTCTTCCTAAAGAAAAATATGGCATTAGGCAAAAAAAATCTGCACAGTAAATATCGGTCGTCTGTGATCTCAGCCTTACACTTAAATAAAACATTCATTTATTTAGAATAGGAAGCGCGGAGGAAAACGTAATTGTAAGAAACTACTAACGTAACTTAGTTGAGAGTTGTCGCTAAGTTAGTTTGTTTGTTTGTGTAGTGTACCAGAAAAATTATATTAAACGACTCCCACTGGGACAATTTAGTGGTCTGACTGTGAGACTAATCAGTAATAAACATGTCCAAGTTTTCTCATAGATACGATAAGTGCCATTTATTTTAGTAATGGAGTGTAATAAACGTAGGTTTACAAAGAATAATCCCACATCAAGGTAATCAAAAAAATCAAGGTAAGGAAAACTCTTTTTTTGGTTGAAAGGGTATACTTCTCAGGTGGTTGGCCCATGGTCATCAGGTCTGGATCGGATAATGGAACCCTGGAGAAATCGAGGGAACTCTTCATATTTTATAGGCATACTTGTTTGCATGGTAAGTAGTAGTATACAAATTGGTGTGGGGTAAGTACCATAACTAACAACTGTAAAATTAAAACTTTTCCAAAAAAAAAAAACAACTGACTGCCAAAAAAACACTACAAAGTGAAAAATTACTTTAATTTCGAAAGGTGGTGACAAAAAACTAAAATACACATCCAAAGATATCGACTTCCGAAATTAAAGTTATTTTTCCCTTTGTAGTGGTTATTTTTTGGAAAAAGTACATAAATAAAATAAAATAAAATAAAATAGCCTTTTATTTCTTGCTTTTTGAATAAAAAATATAAATACTGCATGCAATCATAATTATACATTTCAATTCGTAATACAAAATGATTTAATTTTTTCTGTACAATGCCTATCATAGAAATATCACAATAAAAAATAAATTAAATTAAATGATTATTTTATTATTATTAAAGATTAAGATTATTTATTTAATTGATAAAAAGTACATAGTCAGTAAATAATAGTCTTTACATACATTAAATTAAATCTTAATGTTTATATAAACATCACACATACACAATAAAATAATACTCAAACATTCAAATCAAATAAAATTAAAATACACACACAAGTGTCATTCAAATCAGATCAAATATAAAATACATTTTGTGTATAATTCGAATTACGAACCATCATTCTTCCGTTATCTTCATTTAATAAACATTTCATTTAATTTCATAAGAATAAGAATAAAGCTACTTTCGCCTGGAATGTGGCATTGGGTTTTCCACCTTATATTTATTTGTAAATGCTAGGCTCACCTTGGACCTATCTCACCTGATGATTGCCGATAATGCAGCCGACGACGGTGATGGGGCACGCTTGCCTAGAAGCCCTAGAAGTAAGCTATAGCTACCTGTATGTTGGTATGTATCTGCTACCTATATTGTATCTAGCAGTATGGATGTTGATGATATGACGTTGTGATGGCCACTGGGCCACTTCACTTCACTTAAAGAATAAATAAATGAGAAGCGAGGCCTAACCACTGGGTTAAGGCGTCGTTTCTCAGTTATTTATTCTTCAAAAAGCTTATAGTCTAAAATCGAGGTAAACAATGTATAGGTATATTTAACGCTTACAGTTGCCACAAATTAAATCCTAATCATACACGAGGTTGTAGGTTCAAATCCGGGCAAGTACCAATGTGAGTTTACAATTCATATGTACTTTTTGAGTTTTCTTGGATATTGCTGACATCAGTGAAGAAAAACTTCGTGAGGACACTTGCACTCATCTATATTGATATAATAAAGCTTAAGAGTTTGTTTGTTTGAACACGCTAAGCTGTTGAACGACAAGCCGAAATTGATCAATTATTTTTGTATATGATAGCCCCCATTCATGAGAAAGACCATAAGCTATTTAACATCACGCTGCAATCCGTACGTGCCGAGCAAAAAGACAAAAAGTTAGAAAGAACTCTCAACGAAAACGAAGTATGGCGGGCGATGCGAAGCTAGTAGTTAATATACGATAAACTGTGGCATCGACTTTCTATGACCAACTTTACCCATGAGTATTTACTGTACTGAAATATATTTCAATGACTAAATATCAAAGTAGGAATAGTAATTGAGAGATATTACATTCATATTCATAATTTACTAATGGGTAAAATTGACGAGGACACCATAGTTATTTTTATTTCTTTTTGGGTGAGAAATCATCAAATAACTTCTCCGCTCTGGGTGGGGCGGGAGGACGTGACAGAATTTTACTGACTAAAGCCCACCCGTGTTCCTTCAGTTGCCTGTGTGCCAGGGGCCACGGTATCTCTTTCGAACAACCCGCACCCCTGGCAGGCATCGGCCCTTGTGGACCCCACCAGTCGGTGCTGACATCTTTTTGAGGCGCGCGTGGAACACAACGTGCCTTCGAACTGGGATTGGTCTTTACCGGACAGCGATCTACCCATTACTTGACGACCACAAGCCCTAGCCTACGGTGGCTGGGAATCAGCCTGGGATTCCCGACGCCCAGGGCGTCTCCTGCGACGGCTAGGGCCGTGAGGGCACATATACTGCCTCTCTCTCACGTGCACCGTCTCCCTCTTCGCGAGCATCACTGCTTCTTAGAAAGAGGTGACGGCTACCCATGCACTCTTGGTCCGTACCATGGCCGGACGCGAGAGATCACCGCCGCCAACCCATCTTCAGCAAGCGTGGATATCAATGCTCGTACCTTCTCTGTATGAGGAAAGCCCTTTGCACGCAGTGGCACAGTAATAGGCCGGTATTATTATTTGAGTATAGTTCAATTAGAATACTATTAAGTGAGTGCACTACACCTCCGCCTACCAATTCGAGAAATGTATGTAATGCTATGCGTGTACGTTATGCTAATAAAAACAATAAGTATCCAATATGATACATAAAATGTATAAAAATTATTTATGTTTTAAAAGGGTGTTTTGGCCCTTAGTCTTGACGAGATAATAAAGCACACCTTTTCAGTAGCTGAGCATTTTGATATTTTATCGGTAAAATGTTATGAAATTGGATTCTAAATCAAAGTCATTAAGGGCCTATTTTCGTTTCACCGGATTGACTTATTTTATGAGAATTTGAAACTAGGTATAAGAGAAAATTAAGAAATCTGTTTTCAGCAGATCCGTAAAAAAAAATCCTCTATGTGTTTCGAATGAAATAGAAATGTACACTAGCACTTCAACTACTACTACTACTACTACTACTACGAAAACTACTTTTACAAACTAGAATATTTTCTTGTTTAATCATTTTTAGAGCGTGATATTTCACTAGGCAAGTTTTAGTTTTTGAACTTATTTTTTTGTATAGTGACATTGTATTTTCTTTATAATGTACGGTGGTTTTTCTTTTGTGTGCACTAAATAAATGGTTTCTATTTATCTAGATAAAATTGATGCAACGTACCAAGTCAGAAATAAAAATTGGTTTATTGTCACAGTGAAGAAAGATAAGTTCAGTCGAATAAATTGTAATTTGTACCTTAAACGAAATCCATTATTACGACTCAGCAACTGCACGTTGTAACTGAGACGGCTCCCACTCAGCATGATGTTGCGCTATGGGGGAATCACAGCATAGCGCTGATTTTCAGTGGTAACCCCAAAAAAATGTAAGTACGGAAACCAAGTCAGGTTTATAGATTTATATTGATCAACTAAGAAAAAAGTAAAATAAAAGAAACAGTGCTTAGAACATAATGTAAGTATTAAACAATCAATAAGAAGAATAAATCACGTAACGTCAGATGTATTTTTAAATGGGTTTTGTTGTCGTATAAACGTATTTGCCGTAAAACAGGATCTAACAGTACGTAAACTCGGTGCGAGGTTTTTCTCAACAGTACGAAGACTGGCGCGACAGCAACCAACTTTTCCCAAATACTAAAGGTGTGAGGGATTTCCTTTGGGAATTTCTCAGTAGCAACCCGGAGTCTGAATTTGATGTCGATCGATTCGGTCCGACCACCACAACCATAATGATCATGTTTTTGAGCCCCCCGAGTTGAAATTCTTAGTCGATTATTGTAAAAAATGGCTTTTCCATACATTTTGACTGCGTAGGTACCTATTGCACTTTTCTATGTTTTTATTTTTATCAATTGATGGTTAGTTTGCGCATCAATGCCCTGCCACCCTGTATAACTGGCGCAACGTGGGTAACTTATAAATAGGTCCTTAATAACGCTCCGCGGATTACAGGCGTGAGATAAGGTTACGTTACTTACTCACCTACCGTTTCTTCGTAAAAACTGCTACTCATCTTAACATCCAACATGTGAACCCGTGGAGACGCGTCAGTCGAACGCTATCAGGTCAGTAGTTTTGCCGAGTCAGCCGCTGTGTGATGCGTTGCAAGAAACACTAAACAATCATGTGACGAGACAACTTCGACTCGTCTAATGGCAAGGACTGACTTGAATAATGCTAAATATAACATAACATTTACACCGAGGTAACATACGCAATATGTTCGATTTTACGTACCAAATAAAATAATGTTGTGTAAGTAAATAAAAACAAAGACAGGCAGGAAATAATAGCATTTCCTACAGGTTTTGTTTTGTTGACAACTAAATCAATCAACAGAAATGTAAACAAAGTTTACATAGGTAAGTAAATTATAAGTTACCGTTCGAACAACATAAACAAATTTGTTTATTTCGTTGGTAACGCCTCCGGCTTGTAACCCTTGTAAAGCTCTTTACCTGTGTTTACTTTAAAACTGGTGTGTAACAGACAGACACACACAATAACAATAAAATGAATTACTAACGTGTCCTATCACGTTTCCTGTAGTCAGCTACAGGAAACGTGTTATTGCCGCGCTTCAAAGCGATAGACAAACAAACTGTCGTTAATAGATTTGCAATCCGCAAATCTATTAACGCAGAGTTGCTCTAATATTAGGCTCGACCTAATAATACGTCAAAGCGTGTTGCTGGCCGTTGATACTTAGATACACCTCTTAATAAACCGTGATGGGAGTTTTTGGCGGGATCGCGTTGGAACATGTCGCACGAATTTTCATTTTCATGGAATTTAGTGAAATAGCGAATTAAATTGTGTAATTTTGATAGTGAATTACTCAATTTAGTTACGTGTGAGTGCACAAGTGTAGTGAAGGTGAAAATAAGTGACTAACGTGGACTTTTCGTGTTCCCCCCAAAAACTCCTATTAGGTTGTTGTAAAGTTACTACCGCTTTACAATAACTCTGACTTGACTGACTAAAGACGACTATGACTGTTTTGTAACTTCGTGCCCGATATCGGGCTATTTACTTGATCTAAAAGAAAAATTACTTGACACTGGCTAAATGCACAAACCGTGTGAAGCCAAAATCAAAAAAAAAAAAAAAAAACCGTGATGAAAACGGTTGTTGTTACCAACATCAGCACACAAATCAGCAAGGTTGGCAAATGGTCTGGAATCGCAGAATGTTGTTCTTAGGTAGATGCTACTGAACTTCCTATAATACATGTTCTCTATCAGTACCATTAGTACCATTAGTAGCAAAAATAGCCGTACATATTTTGGATGTGTACAAAGTTTGCTTGCTCATTGCACGACGAAATCTGCGTTATTGTAAATAGCGCCGTAATCTCAATATCGCGGAATAATTTTCAGCCAGCTTAAACCGAATTAAAAATGTTACACTGATAAACCAAAATATAATAAATTAAAATAGCCAGGCTATTAAAAAGTTTTTAGGCTGATGTCAACTTGACAGTGCATTGGTCAAAGGTGTGGGCTATTTTGGTTTTTGACAACAGTTATAAATATCGTGTTCTATGCAATAGCCTAGTTTGAAGTCTAGTTTGAAGCTAAGACACTGAGCTGTCTTAGCTTCAAACTAGACTTGATAAAGGAAGGAATTGGAAAACTGTCGAAGAAATAAACACTTGATTGTTCAAGACGTTTTCAAGTGCTAATCCCACTTATATAAAAAACTTAAAAAAAACAACCGACTTCCAAAAGACAGTACAAATTGAAAAATAAAGTCAATTGTTTTTTTTTAAGTTTTTTATTTTTCACTTTTTAGTTACAGTAACTACCCCACACAAATCGAAATTTCATTATCAGCAGCAATCGCGGTTTGTTTGCTGTCATTTTCTGATTCCTTCCGTTGTCTGTCACCAAAACGCATCATCAGAACTATATGAAATTTTTATGGGACCTTTTCGGAATAAACCTCTTTCGAACAAAAAATAATTTTGCAAATCCGTCTATATATAACGGAGTTATACCCGAACATACATAAAAAAATATTATATATAAACATTCGAATTGATAACCTCCTTCTTTCTGAAGTCGGTTAAAAATGAACTATAAAAAAAACAAAAGCCATTTCCACAAAGCTAACATTTTATTTATTTTGATATTATAATACATTTTGATAATACGTCAGTGGTACATCAAATAATGTCCTCAACATTTTCTTTGTTTACAAGAAGCTCTAAAATATACAATTTTCCATTATTAACTCGTGGAGACTGAAGGCTTTATATATTAATACAAATATAACGTCAATAAATAAATAGTGTAAAAGCACAATTATTACGTATCATTGTAATTTACATAGCGAGCAATATCACCTATTTGTAAAGTCAAGTAAATTGATTTTAGAAGCTTTAATTACCTAGCATTGTTATGCATTTAAATATCATATAGTACATATTTACTAGAATGTCCTGAGTCAATGGACACAAAGAACAATTAGGCCTTTAAAAAAAAAAACAATGGATCGGTTTAAAGAATTCATATAATGGTTTGGGAAAGTGTTGTTTTTGGGTCGATATCATTTGTATTTTTCAACTTGAGTTGGTTCGTCATTTAAATTCTAACACCACGTCACACAGTAACAATACGTAAACCTACTTAGGTACATTTATTTTTCCAAAAATAAGTTTATAAGATTCTTAGAAAGCATAATCCCAAATCGGAATCCAATACTTCAAAATACATGGAATACTAATTGTAAATGAGACTAAAATTAAAACAATGATCAGTACCTAATGAAGTAAGTGAAATAAGCAACACAAGAATAAAAACAAAACAGATTACAGAGAAGAAAATGGAAACATAAGTTATTTTTAATGATTTTAAACATAAATAAGAATGCAATTTGGTACTTAGTACTGTCAATTTTTAAACTTAGCATCAGGAATTAGCAACATGATAACAGTTCTAATTTTCGTTTAAAGTAAACAGAGGTACCGTTATACTTGATCGGTGAATGTAACTCACCGTTACTAACAACTATTAGGCCAAAAGTTGCTTATTAGACTATTTATTTTTATTGAATAATAATACGGTACCAACGTTATTTTCATACGGTCAACTGTGGCATCTTTACTTTCCATAGCAACTTTACCCACGAGAACTGTACCTACTTAAATTTCTCTCGATAACAAAAAAATTGTTGCCGCCATTTAAGTAGAATATTCTACTATTTGTAACAAATGTTTAGTAAGCGAGAGATATTTTAATACAATTCTCATTGGTAAAGTTGGTCGTGGAAAGTAAAGATGCTATAGTTGACGGTACCAATATCCTTTGTCACTTAACAAACATTGATAAAAAAGTATATCTAATGGGCATGATCAGTCACACGAATGACACACTGTTTGGTTAAAAAATCTACCGAATACCAAAACGAAGCAGAACTTGCTAAAATCCATGATGCCAACGTCATTCTGACGTTACAACGACGCACAATTTAGTAGTGAGTAAGTATTTGTGTTGTACATTTTTTACTCTACAGTAATTGCGTGCTAGTTTTGTACTAGCATGTGATTGGTTGGAAGTGCTTCATTCCAAATATCCACCGACAGAACAAACCTTGAGAAAATAAAAAAATTGAGATGGAAGCAACTAGGTACAGACGGATTTAATATAAAAATAAACAATTCGTTACTTTTCTGTAACGAGTGTTAGTTAACTTAATGACGACCATATGGTATTTGATTGAAAAGTAAACAGTGGTAAGTACAGTAAAATAATAATCATGTAAAACTATTATATATTCGAACTCCAAAAGATCTACACACACCTACTGAATGCCACAGCGACTGTCAACATATTATGATATCAAATTATAAATAAAACTTAATCGATGTACTACACTGAAACGGCTGCACTGTTACACCCACTGTATAGCATTTAGTTTTTTAAACTAAGTTATATTAATATGGCATAAATGTATTGTCCAAATATTAGTTAAAGCTTTCCGATTTATGTATGTACCTATAAAATTTGTTAGTATCGTCTACATAAGGACTAATCACTATTTTATAATATAGAGTTTTAATTAACGTTTGTCGCTGACATCAATCAGTTAGCAATTAGCATAGATGTGAATGTATAATAAATAATTCAAACAATTTTGTCCTAGAAATTATTTCTAAAAATTATCGTTGCATTCACAAGTCTTACAACATTCCACTAAATTCAATCTATAGGAACCCATACTTCAGTTCAAGATCTAACAAATGATCTATAAGAATCGCAGCTCATGGTGACGCGTGACGCTTCAGCGTGACGTCAACTATAATAAGTTTAGTGTCACCAATTACTACAGTAGCTACATACATGCTTATTATTAGTAGGTATTATCAAATTAAGGTTTGAGAAAAACTCATGCATTGTTAGATACATAAAAAGACGTTCTGAAATGTAAATAAACATTTTACGATGTCAAGCGTTGAAAAGAAAACTTGGAAGGATAAGAGTTTTAAATAAATAGTTAAATCACTTAGAAATAAAGACGGTATCAGATATAATAGAATAAGTTAGACCTAAATACTTTCGTCAATTCATAAATAGACACCTAGCTTATAAATAACAATAAATAAAAATCTTAAGGCACGTTTTTAGGTACCAAGATCAAAATTTCATCATTTCTAAAGTGGGTAAGTAGACAAAGGATTAGAGTTATGGAATGTCTGGTTACAGCTGAACATCGTAGCAAGAATACGAATACTGTGCACTGTTGCAATCGAAACATTTGCATTGCATTGCAGAAATATTATTCTTCGGATTTGCTAAAGAAGTGAATTAATTTTATTCATAATCTTTATAGAGTTACTTAAAACAACATAAGCGCATACATTTAAGTATTTCTGCATTGTGCAGAATAACAATACCGATACAATTTACAAAAAATATTCGTAAGTTAACTAAATAATATGCAAAATTTGCAAAAAGTTCCTAAAACTACTTAATAAATAAATTCCAATGAGGGTAAGTAAAGCTCGTTAACGACGAGCATATTTATAATATTAAACATTTTAATGTTCGCGACCTAAGTATTTACATATCATACTCACTCTACTATTTACACGACCGATATTTACAACAGTGTCTTTGTGCACGTCCTGCGCGCGGGTTATACTCTCAGCGACCACTCATTGTCAGCACACACTCACTGCTAGCGATACCTGTACGAGGACGGTAGCACGAAGTCCCCGAACGAGTACAGAACGTTCGCGTACCAGTGGACGCCGCGCGGGAGTTCGCTGGAGGTGCTCCACCGCGCCATCCACCGGAGCGGCGCCATGGCGGCGTGCGCCAGCGAGTGGCTCCGGACCAGCGCGTAGCACGACGCCAGCGCGTCGTCCACTATGATTGTGCCGGTCCTCGTCAGCGGTGCGTACACACCGTGCTTCGACACCATTCGGGTCTTCACGACCCTGGATGGCCGCATGACGTCAGCCTGCCCCCTCGTGAGGAGCACATCGCCGATCTCCACGTTGGTCGCGAACGCCTCCCGCCAGCCGTCGGCGGCCGCCAACAGCAGCAGATGTGACGGCGTCGTCGTGATCGTCACACCGTTCTCTGCCGTCACTTCGATGAACTGACGTGTTGTATTCGGATCGCGGTCGATGAATGTCAACACCTGAAAATAGCACAGCAACTTTATTAAGAAAACTTGTGAGATCAGAAATAATCATTCCATGTCTAATTTCCAAATTTTAATATAGGTTTAGCTAAAGTTGAAGGCCACTAAGTTTGTGTGAATGATATTCTTAGTATTCTGAACTTTCGGTTCATGATGTCTACCTACCTCGGAATATATCATTTTGCCATCATCAGAAGCTGACAGCACTTTGTCTCCACTTCGTATCGTAGCGATATCGCGAGGACCGCTCTCTGTGTACACCATGCTTCCTTCAGGGAAGCAACCGGCTCCTGTACCCACAGATGACTCTGGAATAGACAACAAAAGAAATTAATGAAATTCATATAAATATGATTAATTTCGCACGTTAGTATAAGCCTTTAAAGAAAGCATTTTGATTCACGAGTCCGTTATGCTTAATACGCATTTGCTATGCCTACATCCCGTGAACCAAAAACAATAAATAAAATGGAAAACATAAAATCGTGCAAGAGACGATAGTAAATTAGCTCAGAGTAGTCATATCCCTTTAAGGAATAACGAGATTTCTCTACGCCCCTAATTAAAATCGGATAACATACGAAACAAAAGGAATCGCGGACAGCTCCTACTGTGCCCAGGTTATCGGTAAGAATAACCTACCAACCACTGTGCTCGAGTTTGTCTTTTACTTAAGCCCAGAATTGGCTCGGACCGGCTCCGATGCTACACAGCCGTCTACCAAATTCAATAACGAAGAAAAGTTTTCCAGGAAATAGGAGCCGTAATCTCTTGAACAAACTTTTTAAGCGTTAGATAAGTTAATTCAATCCGTTTTGCGAATTCCTTTCACTCATTGTTTGTGCGAAAAAACTACGGCGAAAAAATGGCACAGAATCCTGATTTTCTGAACTTTGTTTGTATTTTATCTAATAGTATTTATTTAAATCCTCAGCCAGCTTAAACTGTACCTGAACGTAATCTTTTAATTCGTTAGGATCTTAGGATGCTGTAGCAAAAAAGTGTATATTTACGTGCAACTTAATGGTATCCAAAAGATAAATAAAAATGGCTTAACTTTAAACCCAAGTTTTAACGTGTTCAGATCATAGCCGCCACTGTTACGCTATAACAATTGTATTACCTAACCGTCCATATTTTAACTAAAGTTACAGTTGCAGTGGGTGGTGCAATTACACGCGCAAATGAGCACGGCTAAAGATACCCTACAAAGCCTCTGCTTTGCGAGAACTCGTTAAATTTTGATTTGTTGTGTAACCGACCGATAAATTCAGTCGGTCCTTGTTCACAAGCTGTTCTCAAAGCGATGGGTTCGGAGCGGATCGCATTACACAATAACTACACAAATTAGATTTTGCTCAAAGTCAAGCGCTTATTGTCAACATACGTTTGTTGTCCGGTGAACACATCACACGAGTTATTGAATAGGCGTCGGACACCTTTGCGCTTTTGTAAATTTTAGGTGGGGTGCAGATTTATTCGTTTTGTGGGTAACGTTACTTGTGTGGGGGATTTTATTTACTAGCATAGCATTTTTAGGGCAATTCTATTGGGTTTCAGTGAACAGTAAAAGAATGATGTATCTAGTTGTTTAACCATTTATTATGTACCCGCCTAAATAATTCCATCCCTATATAAAATGTCCTAACCTACAGTGCAGATGATTTTATCTAAGTTTTAATTCCCGACCTTATTAAGCTTCAAAGTTAACGAATCCAAAGCCTTAAAACCAGTCATACGCGATTTCATAGTGACGTAAGTAACATTAGGCTGAAGATGCGGCGATAAGCGGCGCGGTCGCGAGGGAGGGGGGCGCGGGGCCGGTGCGCCGGCGCAGCCGAGTGGCCGCGCAGACCCCGCCCCGCGGGGACCACCGGGAGAGCTAGGCGGCGCGCGCGCCGGGCCCCGCCGTCCGGCCCGCGCCGGCCGCGCGTGACCATACATTACCAACTCGACAAAGCACGTGACACTATTAATAATTTATCTCTTCGATGGATGACATGTCGAACCAGCGAAATGTGACGCTTTTTCAGTTTTATTTCTAACAGCTACACGATTATGAAACCTTAACATTTGTCAGAAGCGCATCATCCGATCTAAAAGCTCGGCTACACTCGATAAAAAAGTAATGTTATCGATAGGGTTTTGTCGGCCGCCGCAACCTTTTATTGTTGGGCGATGTAATGCTATCGAGATGCTCGCATGGGATCAGTAGAACTATATCTGATTTATATCATGTAGAATGGCAATTAGCCGACGCGTGGTCATGCAAATGCCAAACCGCGCCGGTTATGATTCATGCGTCGGCCGAACGCGCGCCGTATCTTACAATGTAAAAAGAAAATAAATAAATATGGGAAGGTTTATTTTATGTGGTACTAGGCAAGCGTGAGAAAACGTTTTAAAATCGTACATAGACATACTGATCAGTATGAAATTCCCAAAAAGAAGTAGGTACAACAAGTTGTCAATATGTTAAACATCTTTTGTAACTGCATCTCGCACTGTTTGGTTTTGTCACGCTGAATTATTTTTAAGCAGTATTCAAATATTTGGAATATAAAATAAGCATTCTCATTGAAAGATTCATACTGGCACGTAATAAGAAGAAATATCTACATATTTATATGTTTAAACGGTAGGTAGATAAACACATTAAACGTATTAGTCTTTCAATAAATTAATATTTATAAAGCTGCCTCTCCATAGTCTGATCAAGCCAATTCGTAATTCACTTGTGTGTATGTTCTATCGGCGCAGTAGCAGAATGATTTAAACGCCAAGCAAGCGACACTGACTGTGATGCAATATGTAGCGTCTGGGATTGTAATGTGGTACTGAGATCTTAACGTTTGAATTTATTGCCCACCAGTTCTGAATTGACGACGTTAAGGCTTTTACTGAGATATAAAACGAAACGGAGTGCGAAAGTAAAATTGAAATATGATTAATGTAAATTATACGCCTGCCTGATAAAATATGCATGTAAGCTGCACACTATGTCAATGTTAAATATTTACCCGCAAATTAATGTTAATGGGCACAAAATAAAAATATCCGGCTTGTTAACTTACTTAAAAGCAAGCGAGAGAAAAATGTCTTGCAAAAGCTAATATTAATTAGAGCTCGCCTTATTGCTTTAAAAATGGATAAAGATAGGTTTACACTTGGTAAAATAATTGCATGAATTTAGGAAAACAGGGAAGTGAAAGTAAGTTAGTACTGTGCACAGAAGTTAAGAATCTGATTGAGTAGGTTTCAGAAAGATCTGATCAGAGAAGACTTCTGTTTTGGCCAACAAGCATCGCATTACATTTAGCCCTCACTCTAAATTGAGGGGTTTCAAAGATATTGAGTATTGCTTTTAACAAAATAAAACAAAAAATGGCAACACAATCTATGACTGTCGAATTCTAAAACACATACAACCTAATTGTACATCTAACACTGTCGTCTAACGCGAAATAACCCTCACAAAGAATAATCACTGCGATTTTTCGCTTATAGGTACGTTTAATAAATTGATCGGTAATCGGTATCAGGCTAGCGGGTGTGGGAACCTCGCGGGGTTCGGCCACAGTCTTCCGGGATGTGGCGTCTCGGGTGTCACACCCCGAGCCTTTCGCACGCATGCCCCGCGCGCGCTGAACCGCGCAACATCGCGCACTCACGCTTCTATCCTCTACCTCACTGCTGATAAAAAATATTGCTCGTCTTCTTCATCAATTATGTGGTCTACACATCAGAGGGGCAATTCTCGTAATTTTAAGAACGTACACAGTCTAATCTCAGTCTCAATCTGGCCAAAATACCTCGAGTTTCCATACATTTTTGACAAGTTTTTGAAATTTGTTTGTCGCCGAGGTGTGACTGCGACTATAGATTTTGAACGTTTTGGATTACGAGAATTGGCCTTCTGATTAATTCATCGTTTTGATCAAAAACTTCTAATATTAATCGATTTTATTTGATCATATCTAATTGTGTCTTCATTTCTTCAACATCGGTAGAATTACGTGTGTATGGTATAGCCAGCTAATACAAAGCTTGTTTAATACGTATAACATCTTGCACGGTTAACGTACGGTCAGTTTATTTTGATAACGCCGCGACCTACTTAGCGAGTTTAATACAATATTGAATGTATTCTCTTCTTTTGTCGTGAAGGCAGGAGCTTTTGTAAACAAGCTCATGTTAAAAGTAGTTGACTGGTCCTACTATTACCGCGATTGCTTTCGCTTAAGTTAACGCTTCGCGTTGAACTTAAGCCTTTCTTAAATTCTAGGACCTATTACTTAATTTGTGGTCTATGCCATGTCGTCTCAAACATTCCCGATGCCTAACTAATATGCTAATTATCTTCGTCTGGGCCATTAAATTAATTAATTTAATTGGGTACTGATTCTATTTTCAGAATTCATGTTGTTGAGACAAGTACAGAAAGAAACACAAAAATAAATGATCGAAACTTATCCAATTAGTGGCAGACATTTTATTTTTATTGCCTATTAGTCTTTATTTTGTTACATTCAGCTGATTAGATAAATTTATAATAAAAAAATATAAAAAATTCTGCGGGGTATGGTTTAAATATTTGAATTACCTATAACACTTCCTTTCCGCAATTGAGAGAGGATTCACACGTAGGAATCCAAAGATAAAACCCAAAGTGAAGGCTACGTTAAAGCGATAAGTGCTCGTTAAGAATTCTCAATGGGGACTTTAGCACCTGACGATGATATCTTACATTACGAGTAAATACCTGAGAATCGACACGTCAAAACCCTTTTTTTATTTAACTATAATTTCCAAACATGCTCCTTAAATACATTCAAATGATTTTCTATAACATTCCTACGCAAGGTAGGAAGCATTTCCATAAAACTTCATGTCCATATCCTATTTAAATTCGTCCTTCAGTCCAAGCTAGGGTGGTGACATGTAGTGAGTCGTGACCTGTCCGGTCGCCGGCGGTCACGCCCCATTTACCGCGAGCGTCTTCTGTTGTAGGACCCTAACTGTTCCTACACTATGCCCGCAGCATTGTTTCGATTCGTAGAACAGATTCAAAAGCATTATACACTTGTCGTGATAAAATCTACATCGATTTTATGTCCCCATAATGGTAAACAACTCCAATAGTCATCATTTGACGAACAAGTCGTTCTATTCTGCCGCCGGCTTCAAAGAATTCTTAATAGTTGCAAAAAGCGAAAATATGAACGAACGAATCTAGTTAGATACATAAAACATTGGTCTATTAATGTCTTACTTAAGAATGTTATGTTGCACAACTAGCTTGTGCCAAGCATCAGGTTAATGTATATTACCTGATGTTATAATTGATAAAATTCAATCGCTTCTTGGCGTAATAAAATGTTGTCGTTTACAATCTGTACATTCAATCACAAAACATCATAAAACGAATTGTAAAATAAACGAATTAAGTTTTTGTCGAGATTCTGTTGTAGGCGACAAATTTGGACATAAGTATTATCTAGTCTGACTGTATAATTCATCTAAGTGCGCGCCTAAACTGACGACGTTAGTATAAATACCATAAGTCAATGATCGGAATAAAAAAACAATCAACGCCGACCAATGAAAATCAATTAATCCAATCCAACACAAAAAATTAACGCTCGGCATAGTTTTATTGGCGCCGAGTTGATCACTGAATGCTTTAATTTAATATACGAGCATATAATGGGCCAGTTTCTCTGTCTCTTTTTCATCCCATGTGATAGAGCGAAAAATGTTCCTGCCTTTAAATATTCATGACTATTCTTTGAATTCCTGCGGGTAGAAATAGTTTACAAGTGTATTTTTTCATGAATTGTGCTCTATTGAGTTTGTGTTAATTGACTAAATCAATCTACAGTTGAACGCTAAAAATATTGACAAAGAACTATTATGTTAATTTTATTTATCAATAAAATATCGCGAAATGCGTAAAAATTACTCTGTGATGTAAAATCTAAATAAAAATCTATTTATTAACTGATAAACAAATATCATCGTACTATTCGGATGCGAGTGGGGCATATGGCTTTAAGGTAGATTATTTTAATAAATACAGCAGGTTGACGAAGATTTTTATATTGAAGGGGAGAGCATAAGGAGCGGAGGATGGTCGTGCGCGATCCGGCCTTGACCGCGACCAACAGAGAGCCACGACCGCAACACACATACCTACACAAAGCACATTAATTATTTATAAGATCCAAATTAATACTAAAAGACTCGGATCGTACAAAACGCCGGAATAAATGAATAAACATCGAAACAAATTGCCTGCGACCGCGGGAGACTCCGTCGGATATCAGTGGTCGAGCTTTTGAAACAATGAATGCTCTTTATCGTTTTAGGATGAGTTTAGGTATATTTTTTTATAAATTTACGACCTTTATTTGGTGCCGCTATAGGGCGTAGGCACATAATCGATTTTTCGAGAAATCAATCTTTACTTTGATGAAGCTTTTAGTTAAAATTGCTGCATGTATAATTGTTTAGTAAGCTGCAAATAAGCTAGTTATCACTTTTACTAGGATTAATTTATCATATTCTAAACACACAACAAACAACCTCTAAAACCGGTAAACTGTAAATAGGTAATATAGGTTCTATCTTTATAGATTTGTGGCAAAACAAACGTTTCAAAAAAATAATACGCAGATTACGAAAATGAATTAATATGGTATAATATTATTTCGATCCTTTGATGTAAGGAAGGAGCCCGCTCCTTTAGAAAGCTTATGGGGACCTACTTCACTAAAGGCTACGAAAGTAGGATTCTTGAAACGCTGCTTTTTGGAAAGTCCAAGTTATGTGTGGTGTGTCATCGACCGGGAGGTACACTTGACAGCCACAGAGGATACACAGAGTTATCTTTAGCATCGAGGTAACTCGTAAGAGTTAGGAAGTACTTATATTCACTAAGGGGATGGATCACTATGGTCAAAACTTGCTTCTTGCATTCCGATTAAATATTGTTAATTCGCATATTTAAAGACAAGCTTTTGCCCGCGTGTAGGCCGAAAATTAGTCCACAGGAACGTACTACCGGAATAAAAGTATCGTATGTATTAATCCAGGTTATTATACTGTCTGTGTGCCACATCTAAATCCGTTCAGCCGTTTTTGCGTGGAAGAGTAACAAACATCCACCCATCCTCACAAACTTTCACATTTATAATATTATAGTAGTAGCCTTTGAGGTACTTTAATTATTTATCAACGTTGTAATTACTATAATTTGGAACAAATTAATTAACTAACTTGTTTAATAGGTAGGTATCCTATTTATTTAGTAGAAAGCAATTAAGGAATACCGTACACCTTGTACAATACAAACCTAATTTTTGTAAATGTTTCGTAATTTAATAAGATTTAAAATTAATATCTTTAATAACTTTCTGGCAAAGGACTTTGTAGGGTGCAGAAATGCTTAAGAAATAATAGGTAGCTAATATTCGCTAAACAGTTGGAAGATAAATAGTGACTTAAGGAAATTTTTTTAACGAATTACTAATTTAAATAAAATTAGTAATTCGTTGACGTAACAAAACAAAGAAAAATTCTTGAAAATGCTTTACAATTGTAAGACTGTGTGTTAAGTGGGATCGTTAGGTACGTTTCCCACATTCAACATTTTAGCTCTTGGGCCTGAACACTGAACTACTTATAGACCCATTTGCAAAAATTAATTGGAACTATGCTAACGCGCCGGAATGCCTCCATAATATCTAAAAACACAAGCATACATATAAATACGCGCTTCTCTCATCGTTATGCCGTATACATATATATAGATATAAGTAGCCATTGAATCACCGGTGTAATTATAGAAGTGGGGGATTGGCTGCGATGCGGCCGCGTGCGCAAGAGACGGTTATAGTTTTCTCCGCGAGTGTGAAAGAGAGGGATGCTAACAAGAGGCTCGTTCGTCCGTTTGATCGACACCGCCGGGGCGCGGGCGCGGGAAGCTGTCTGAGATGCATTCTTCTTGTAAAGTTCAACTATATATTGGGCCCGTCCCGAAGCCTGTAGTCCACATTGTACAGTTATGTACCCGTAATTCATAAACACTCAGCTTTCCCCGCGTGACAATTTTAGCACCTAAGTACTCAACGTTGAACGTAGATTAATGCAAACACGTTCAGGGAAACCGCAGTTTTCCCTCGACACGTATGCTTTACATTAGTGAAATATCACTAATATCAAGTTACAATAACATGTCATGTCTTCAGTCATGACTTAACACATTAATATTCTAAAGGATTTTCTTTTCGGAAAAACCATGAACATAATGTACGTAGGTTACAATGACATAATCTCGTTGGTTTACGAAAGAAAGCAAACAATATTTCAAGAAATACCGCATTTTCCTGTTATGTATGACTTTAAATTAGCAAAATAGTACTAAACCGACATGCTAATAAACATATTGAGCATATGGGAGCCGCAAATTGATAAATAAATAATATTCCCATTTTTTTAAACACTTTTTGGAAAACCTCGTTTATCATTTTTCCGGTCCAGTTGGAACTACTAAAACCTAAAGAATATTGTGCAAACATGCAGTTGTTTGATCAGAAACAAAACAGATTTTCCTCAAATAGGGCCAAATATGGAGCGGCTTCGCGCCGCCATACAAAAGACTTAAACGCATTTGTGTGCATTTCGAAATAGACAGCGCTCTTATGAAAAATACATTTATGATTATGTTTAACCAGTACTATCCTTATCTGTATTAATAAATTTAGCATTTTATTATTTACGATTAATATTCTGTTCGAGTTATTGAAATTGCTTTGGTGTCGCTTTCTTAAAAATAAAGTATGTTATAGGTATCTCTAGTTTATTAAAATGGATTTAATATTCTGGTATTAAATAGTCCTAGATGGGTTTAGTAACTAAAATTATAATGAAATCCTTAATCCGTTGGTGCGCCTCGGGGTTCGCTAGACTTTGCTACAATGGATAATTAGTCGAGTCTTATCATTCAACGCGTGATATTTAACACTTTAGTAGCCCACGACACACATAATCCTAGAATATGGAAAATTTGTATTACAATAATTTTTATAATGTACAAAGTTTTCTGAACTGAATAAAGTTTTTTTAAATCATTATTATTATTATTTTCATGTATCACGTTTCTCGGGAGCTTGGTGCCTCAAACCGTTGGAAAGCGCATGCCTTTGGTATGAAAGGGCTGAAGCCAGCAAATAGAGTCCCGTTAGAAGCATTGAATTAAAATTAGGTTTAACAATTTTTTGTATTATTACCAGAAAAATGAGAACTAAATGAGTACCTGTTTTGACAGAGCAGTGTATGTACGACCGGCTTTCGTAGAAGACCCAGTCGAAGCCGGCCTCCACCGCCAGCCGCGCCAGCATGCCGTACTTGGCTCGATCGCGGTCGCTGGTGGTGAGGTCCACGGCGCGGCCCTCGTAGTGCAGCGAGTGCTCCAGGTGCGAGTTCTCCTCGTCCCAGCCCTCGATGACCCGCAGGCGAACACCCGGCCACTGGTTCATCACGCTGATCGCCAACGTGTTCAGCTTCTCCTTGCATCTCTGAAATGTGCGACTTAAAAAATTAGTAATTGTTATAGGATCAAGTAATCTTAAAATCGGGGCAGCGGAAATGGTACCATGAAGTGCAATAAATAGGAATGCTACATTTTGAATAACATTTACGTTAGAAAGTACATGATCTTAGCTGGATATACCACAGTATACTCCTTTCATCCAAAGATTGTAGACGCCCAGACATAAACAATGATTCAACATCGTAAGCGTTTACTAAAGCTCGCAGAGTTTACAGAATTCAAAGGAACGCGAATGTTAGTGCATATTGTAACAATTCAAGCCCCACGTGTTAACAGCCCTGGACAAACATCATGATATCTAATATTTACATCGCAATTCGCGTCGACCACCTAAAAGGTCCGTAAGTGGAGTGCGCACTCAATGCACCTCTAAGAAACAATATAGACGCTCTAAAGACATGCGAAACTTTTTGTTTACACCTACTAAAGAAAATACCAATAGGTGTGCTAACAAATCGACAAACGCCGCCGCGCCGCCCCAAAGCCAACGCCACACAACACAGGATGTCGGACGTTTGTCGTCAAAGAATAAATCAAATTACACACGCTGCACAAAAGGATCCACACGGATTTGTTTGTGGACCAGCTCTGCGGGACGAATGAGGGAAATGTCAAAATATTTATAAAGAAATGCGTACAAAGCTCGACGCACCGCGTGACGGCTTTGTTGCGCGATGTCAACTCACTCTATGCAGATTTCAATGTGAAAAAAATTGAGATTGACGTAACGAATCGAGGATACGAACCTGCGGGCGCCCCGCCTGGCCGATGTAGTCGACCACATTCATGTGACAGATAGTTTGAAGCACCGTACATAATTACTTCTACGAACGTTTCAACCGCCTAATAAAGAGTTGCGAGAACTTCGACATATTTAGCATCGTCGGCGATGCTTTTATTTTTTGACATTTCACGGCATCAAAATTCTTCATGCTGGGGCCGCTTTTCTTGCTGATAGTGATTATTTTATAAGGTAATTGTCTTGGTTAATAAGCTTATCTTTAGTGAAATATGTTTGTAATCCGAGAGACGAAGATATCGGCGTGAAGTGCGGAGGGAGGAGAGGGGACGGTGCTGCACGCTCAGGAAGCTCAATGTTTGCTTCTCCGCAGACGTCTCGGTCCGCACTAAAACAATCGAATGCTAAATGCTTGTACAAACACTTGCTGCATTTAAACGTGGGAACACATCGGTGGCGCAATTAAGCATCTCTCACCATCGTAACACCAACATTCTTTCTCTGGCAACCTTCAATAATATGAGTAAAATATGTTTAGAAGGTATTATTTTTTCAATAAATCTAGCTTCATTTGAATTAGTGGGCCATTTCCAAGACTATTTAACTGTTCATTCCTGACATAATGGTTATCTTTGTATGAGACTTTAGGCAGGTATCGATTTGTGCATTCATATCTAAAGAGGCAGACGAAGCAGCCTCTATGGGCACGGAGGGGCGAGGCGACGTGGCAGGCCCGATAGGCTATTATAAATTCATTATGCATATTTTTAGTAAACAAGCTGTCGATCACAATGCTCACGCGCAGCGGGTAGCCCTGCCTCCGACACCTCGCCCTGTCCCGGTCGATACCTACATACCCTAATATTACGATTATCATCAACTCGGTATGCACCCACATATGTACGTACCTATACATGAACTTACACATCCAATAAGATTCGAAAATTAAACCAGTTTTTACGACCAAGTCAATTTACGTAAATTTATTTTCGCAAATTATCAAATTACACCACATCAAAAGCTCATATTCAATTATATTGATTAACAAAAAATATAACAAGCGTATCGAATACCTAAGGTCAAGTTTTGAAGCGAAACTCCAAGCTACCTGAACCGGTGGCGACCGAAGCACTTGCGGACGCATAATGAAGGCCGCTCGATGGAACTGAGGTAAAAATGGAACAAAAACTCTCAGGATCATCGCACTGAAACAGCGGCTGCAGTAACGTGAGAACGCCGAGTGTTGTCTGCGACCGCACTGCGCAAGCGCACGCTCGGGAATTATTAGATACTAGCACATCCTCAATACCACTTAAACCAATACAATGTAGATAAAATATTATGTCGCTGAAACTCCTATCTCTCATATTATCTAAATGATTCTCCCATACAAGCAGTCTTCATGGCGCGACATCATTCGCCACCTCGTCCGAGCTTGGACTTGCCGCTAATTTATAACCACCTCCCTCCGCGACCATAACAATATATTAGGATAATTAAATGGCTCTTTACATTCCTTAACACATGGTTTTTTGTACAAGGCCACTGGAGTCGAAAAGCCGACCAATGCTGACTGATTTTTGATGTCCCGTTTTTTGTCTTTTTGTGGAAACCACAACAAATAGTTTAAGGGCATTTTTTTGTAATGCCGACCGTTCATTTTGTTCACGCGAACCCAAAAATTTCTACGCCAGGGTGTTGGGTAAGGGTTCACGTAGTCTAAGACGAGTTACCTGTATCTCAAACTATGAATGTGTTCAACAAACTTTAAAAGCATTCATAAAAAGTTGTAATATTAAAAATAAAATTGCCTGTATTAACCAAAACATTAACAATGTAACATTTTAAAAGTGTAAACATTCAAATTTAGTGACGGACCGAGTACATTTATTATTGTTGCAGATCTGTTTGGTCCGACCGACGACTTAAACGGCGCACAAAATCATTTAAGTTAAAATAAGACCACTTAATGCTCGATTTTTATAGCCTGCCTTATTTCCCATCATACTTAGGTATCTGCAGAAATGACGCGTTCCAAAATCGTATGGTTGAGTCAAAGCTAAATAACATTTTCGACTCTGCAAAGTACAAATTAGTCGGCATCATATCCCCATCGTCGGCATATATCAGACTAACACCTTATCTTTAATGCAATGAAATCTTTTTTTCGGATTGGTGGATAGTATAGTGCTGGGAGGGACCATGAATGACTTCTCACAGATCGTTTTGTTCAGTCACAAATAGTCAGAGAAACCGCAACGTGTGAATCACTAGCCCAGGCGGCCATTTTGTTATTTTACTTTTTTATAACCTGTATTAGATTGACTACGTAATTATATAGCACAGACACGGCCCGATGTTGCAGACCACGGATTGTGTTGATTACTTAGCCAATTACTTACAGCCTTATTTCTTTATTACATATATCTTATTAATTTTATAAGCCGCCGTTATTCATGCGTGAAGATTCTTTACAATATTATTGGCTCCATGGCTATTCACAGCGGTGTGTGCATGTAAACACTACAAATATTGGCTGACCATAATTCCTAGTGTCGTACTAGCTGTCGAACACATCATAAATATGCATCGTGTGGGTGCATCACCTGTCTGTCATGTTCCAAGCCCTTTAATGTTTGTCCACGAAAAATATCACCCTTTGTTGTCTTAATGCGGCTGTCGTCAGTTCAATGCGGGACCAAGGCGCGGTAACACATACATTCCCCCTCACAGACACTCATCTCTAATATACTATGAAGTGTTGCCAGCCATAATCGCTTCAACTCGTTAGCAAATTCTATTTGTGAGCAAGAACTCATCATGTCATGAGAGTTTCTTAAACATTTATCTCTGTCTTGCTTTAGGTCAAATGCAAACATTTACAAAGAGTTTCAATGTCAAACTTCAATAAAGAATTTACGAATAGAAAATTAACCGTCATGAAGAAAATTAATCTTATTGAGACAAGATGTTAGCCAAACCTCAGTCCATGATCAATTAAGGATTCAAACAAATATGGCTTATACACACTTGTACTCATTTCTGAGAGGCTTTTTTCCATTGAGGGCTATATTCCATATGTAAAGGCGCGCTAACGAATACAGTCCACAAGGCTTTTAAGGAGACGCGGGCGCCTTTCACTATGTTGGAAAAAAACTTTTGAAACAAGACACCGATATGCGGTGTTTGCTTGGGCCACAGACCTCTGTTAATGAAACGTTACACTTCATTCACTCAACTGGAGCAAGTGTCTTACCAGACACAACAAAGTTTACGTTTGTACCTGTGTTAGAACACGCTGAATAACAACTATTTACATCACCATTTGCTTACAAGCCGTTGTCATACGTGTTACATTATAACTAGCTGCATTCCCTGCACGAGGAATGTGTATTGGCTTTGTGATTAACATAATGTACCTTTGAATTCACGGGTGTATTTTGTAAATCTTAAAATCTTCATTGAGGAAAAGTACCAAGCAGATGACAATGGGCCATCTTATTTACAATAATTGGTTCCAGTTATGCTTGTGCCCTTCTTTACCCCAGGGGCCGATCTGTTAAGTTCTGTTTTATATTACGTTATTGTATGTTTACAGTTGCTAATACCCACGAGACGGATGTAATACCATAATTTATATTATTGTGATCGCTAAGTCTGGCTGACGCGAGGTCAATGGCGGAGTCAATGAGAGCATGCTCAATAGTTGCAAGTCATCCGAATGAGCGATGGAATCCACGCTTCCGACATCGATCAGCTTCGAATTTGATTAGATATCAGATCCTTTGTTTTCACCGTTCTCTTTGCATATTGGCTCTAATAAAACAATGTTTTCAAGATGTTGTTAAAGAGAAGAGAGTCACAGATATCACTACATAGTATAAAACAAAGTCGCTTTCTCTGTCCCTATATCCCTATGTATGCTTAAATCTTTAAAACTACGCAACGGATTTTGATGCGGGTTTTTTTAATAGATAGAGTGATTCAAGAGGAAGGTTTATATGTATAATACACCGACCTCCAAGCGGGCGAAGCCGCTGGCAAAATCTAGTATATGATAAAGAATAAGCAACTTCTTGTAGAAAGAGGACATGAAATATTCAGTGATTTGGCAAACAGTTGCTGCTTTATCAGTACTTAAACCTTAATCAAAATAAAAAGTGCTTCAGCTCTAGTATCGAACATCACATTTAACTTGTCATGAAAGGAAAGATAAACGTGATTTTAAAAGGTGTGCCTGCTGTTGTTAGGATAGGTATACCTTTCTTATAGGTTCTGCGTAGCTTATAAATAATGTAAACTTAAAAAGCAACATCATTATGAGGAAATATAAATTATCAGTTTACAACTGAAAGGGGTTAGAAGTAGCTCAAAACTGCGCAACTTGCTTGTCGCTACATCGTCGTAAATACCATATTCGCTAAATCGCGGAAGGCTATAAACATTAATTGGCGTATCGCGCTAATTTCCAGCGTCAACCCTCGTCGACTCGATAACTGCTGTTGATCGATTTGCATCCGTAATTACGTCACTTTTAGCGAGCAGGTGATGAAAACGCGACAAGTACGTGATTGCGGGAGGCGATGCCCGCCCCTTCCGACGCGACCGGTTCAGAGCTTTTAACTTGACGCTGCGCCGCCGCCACTACCTTGACTATCATATGATCGCTGTCAGAGGTCTAATAGATTAAACTAAGTATGTATTCGATACTTTCTTCAAATATTTTACATTCTAATCTAAACAAATGCCTAACCATATAAACATCCATAATCTCCAAACAAAATAATGGTCTGTGTCTTGAGCTAACATCAAAGCTCGATCTAAATCTAAAACATAAACATTAAAAGCGGATTCCCGGCGCATCTCTGTTATCGAAATGAGTTATTGATTTATCAGTACATCAAAACTTGATAATTCTGCTTGTCGCGTCGGATTTGGTACGCGCCGATGCGCGGCTCACGCATAATCTCCGCGGTACGGTCTGCCGCTATGATTCACACCTAACAACCTATTCTCATCGAGATCTCAACTTCAAAGAAAAATAAACCATCTTTGTTACACCATTGACGAGCAATCGCCTCTCTCATTGTTTATCCCTCGCCCCAAAGCGAGGTGACCACATCACGTGGGTGTAAAGTAAACAGCCGCACACGTATCACACTGTACGTCCTCTTTTGCTGACGGTCCCGAGGAGCCTCTTGATAATATTTTATAAGACAAATAACCCGATAAAGATGTTTTGACGTGAACCTGTGTTCATCGCTCACACTAAAATGCGTCCAGTGAACAAGTATAATAAAATATTTATTTACAATTTTGTGCTTTCGGGTAGAAAAGAAATAAAAGTTCTAATTTAGTGTCAACTTTATTGGTGGCGAGCGAAGCGTTAAGGCGATCGGTCGAATGTTTAAATACGTTGACAGGACTTAAGGCGGTGGACTTCACGTAGATCCATTAGCATTGTTTTAAAGGATTAGAGCGGCGCTTACCAGACACATTGTGGGCTTTTGGGGCGATGTGTCGCTCGACACGCATATTTATATGACACATGTCTTTTTATTTCAAATAATCAGTGTGAAACGACTACTGTATCTAAGGTGCTGATAAGTCTTTTTCTTTGTTACTTTGTTTTGACATAAAAACCTTTTTGAGCTAGTTCTTTTTACTACCAGAAGGTGCGTTATCTATACCAATATAAAACGCTATATTTCTAAATCTGGGCGCTTTGACCGCTGTCGTGTCAGACTGGCGTCCGCGGTTAGTGTCGTATTACACAAAAGATCGAACGTTTTTAGATTGTTTTGGGTCAAAATAAAAACCGATGTCTCCGACAATTTTACAAAATTATCCGACGACAGAGGGTTTCCTTTTTTTCAACTAAAACCATGCAACATTAATCTGACGTGCAACTACAATTATAAACCTTAAATATAAACAAAAGGATTCCAATCTGCTTTTCGATCAGTAAAACATATCTTGGCAGAGTTTTATAGAATATTGGTTTACATGTTGCAGTAACGCGCATCAAATCTATTGATGATTTATTGAAGAGACAATTTGACGTGGGACTAAGATGTTGCGGTCGTTTCCGCATCACTACTTGCGTGGAATTCAGCGACAATGATCGTAAAACACTTTAAATAGACAGCTTTGTACAAACTTAACGAACATTATTGAAATATTATTCTAATGTGATGACGCATTATCGAAACATGATTCATTTGGGTTTTTGTAGGACATGTCACAGGATCTCCAAATGGTTATCATAAAGAGCGCGAGATAATTCGTTCGAGAGTCGCGTGTTGTTATTTATTTTGAGGTAGTAACTGTTTTTATCAATGGGCGTCCATTAGATGAGGCTTTTGTGTGCGCTGGCGCGAGGGCGTGAGAATAGCTGCGCGGGACATAACTTTTTGATTGCATATAACCTTTTAATGTGTCACTTCTACGTGCTGTGAAGGTTTACGTTCAAGATTTAGCTTTCCCAGGCCTGTTCTGCAGTACCTACAAGTTTAAGTTAAGAAATAAAAATGGAAGAAGTGTTTTAATTACAAAAACCTAAGAACCCACTGCAGTTAAGGTTTTTTTCACTACAAAAGTTACTGAAAATGTAGTTCGTTACCGCGAACGTAATGTAAATAGAAAATATTTCATAAATAATAAACATTAACTCGATCAGGTGGCATGACCGAGAATTAATGCGGCTTATCTTGTGAACAATGCATAGGTACGCTGGAACATCAGTCAAATGTCATTGTGACTTGTGAGCAACCGAGAAGCGGCCGCACGATTTATTAATTTAGTAGATATAAACATTTACGTTTCTTAAACCCGTTTAATGCTGATCACCATTTAAAATGAAGCGATATGAACGACCTCGCAAAATAATTCGGCACCATCAAACGCATCGTTGGAAAATTAATTATCAATTTGTCGTGGGTGCCAGGGCGACATAAATCGATCGGGTGTATCTGCCTCCAGCCACATTAGCCACGCTCCAACATGAGATAAGGATAACAAATGCTCAGTTTAATGTTATCTCGACATCGCGGACATGAGAGAGCTTTTTGCCACCACATCCTTCGACCTTCTTGTGTTTGGACCTTCGATATCTTTAATAAATTCATGCTCGTGTACCAAGAAAAATATTTGTTTCATTTGTAACGTTATCTTCTCCGGTTTTATGGCTTTGTAGGTTTCTTATATATTTGGCAGTTTACTCAAATGGGTATTTGTAATCTAACATACATTTGTGTGTTACAGACTTGGCCACAAAAACATGCTAATCATATTGACATTAAGTAGTCTGCGGCTAGTTGACACGCCGGCCGTCACGAGGCGGTTCTTCATTTTCACAAGCGCTAGATTTGCGACCGCACCGTTCTATTTCCACGTCGTCAAACAAAACTTGTACTATATAGCATGATTGTTTTATTTTCCATCTGAAGCTACATTAATTTATTGAAGTATACAATTATTGAAAACCCGTTTCTCGTCATTCGACGGTAACACAAGCTTTGCTACGCGCGCTACGTAAAAGCTCGACGCGTCATCGACTACATCAAAAATCATTTCATTCTTGAACTTATCTATTTAAGAGTATTACTATCCATAAAATATACATACATACATACTCATTACAAGTTTCCGTTGAGTTTGACTTATTTTATTGGTGGCAATAAATAGGACATTTAGTATTCATGTTCTGTGATAAACGATTACCTGGGAGGCAAACGTATTATAGGGATAAAAAATTGCATACATACATTAACCGGTTATTATATACGCCCATAATGTATCGAGTGCGAAGTGTTGAAAAATTGAATATTTATGTAAGCTTAGTTCTAGCTTAACACAACTTAGTTGCAACAGAATTACGAATACAGCCAGACTGTACATACACAACTAACTTAAATTAACTTGGTTTTAAATTTATGATGGTTTTAGATACTTGTTCCATAATTTTATAACACTATCTATTACCTAATCTAGAAATTAAAAGAGTTTTTATGTTGAATCTAACAATGTGTCGCGTGTTTTATTACTTACTAGCTTTTGCCAGCGGCTTACATACATACATATAAACCTTCCTCTTGAATCACTCTATCTATTAAAAAAACCCGCATCAAAATCCGTTGCGTAGTTTTAAAGATTTAAGCATACATAGGGATATAGGGACAGAGAAAGCGACTTTGTTTTATACTATGTAGTGATCTAACAAAAAAATTAAAGTGACGTTTTCTGATGCCACATAAAAACACACTTTAAACTTTACCAATGTTTTAACTATTATGTAGTTCAAGGTTTTCAAAAGTGCAATCCCACATGATCACAATTCCTGAAAACGCCTCTTTTCAGCATTACATAAGTGAAGCCAGAATTACCAAAAAAACCCAGCTTCAAATAAAGAGGACATCCTGTATAGTCACAGCCTTAAAGTAACCTACATAGCTAACCACAAATGTTAGGTATATAGTGTCCAAGGGTATAATGGGGAGTTATTCATATTCAATATAAAACAGCGACCTTTTTCAGCCACAGCTAGGGTATAATTATCAAGCCACGGGCGCATGCGAAATTGGGGTCTCACCTCGAGTCGGCGGCCATAAATAAAGTAAAATGACCGACGCCGGTGGGAGGAACTGAGCGTTAATGAATAAGCTGCCTGACCCGGCCAGCCGGCCCGGAGCACTGCCATCATCGGGAAACCCGCCCGGCTTCATCGTTCCTATTGGTCATAATCATGCCTGACCTAAACCAAATTCCTCAAAGATCAGTAGGTATATAAATGACGTGTTCGTAAGACACATAATAACTTCGTATAAAATCTCAGTTTCCCCTCGGTTCGGTATCCGCTTCTCCAGTGCACTGTATTGGAACTCGATATCATTATTAACGCCCGATTGTGGTATGGAAAGCATCAATTTATCTCACTTACACAGACTCATTCAATTTATCTTCCAAGTGATCGGATTACACAATTGTAAATAAATGTTAAAAATTACCCAACAAGAAACACTAATTTAAATATGAATAGTTAAGCGCCATGTAGGCAGGTACATGAATAAACCGGCCCGAAATAATAATAGTAGACAAATGTCCCCCTTAGAGAACACAATGAACGGCTTTTGAGCGATCAATCCACTTTTAAGACATGCTAATTTGAAAGTCTAGAGCGCTTTATAACTATTTAGGGTCATAATGGACTGCATATATGAATAAGAACAAGCTCTTATGATCCTACTAGAAAAGTTTACTACCTTTCAACGGCCCATTTTAGTTTTTGAGCCTTGAGAAAACAAGTTTGGCTAACGTATAAGGAACTCTGTCGTTAACATTTGAGTCCTTATCTACTGTCATTTACTTCAATGCTATTCATCACAAAACAATTTAAACATAAATTAAGGAGGTTGATGATTGACACGGTATCATCAAAACATTTGGACTAAATGAGTAGAAAATGAAGTAGGACATGTGACGGTTGTCGGTTGTCCTCACGATGCTCACGACATGCGACAGACGGGTCGCAGTAGTCGCAGGCAGGTAGGTCGGGAGGCAGCTATTATTTAAATTAATTGGACATAAAACGACGACGGCGACACAAAAGCGTGTCGTCTGAACAGCCGGGTCGCGGACCGCTTGCGCCGGGCCTCGTGATAAATCAAACATTCACCATTAACTTTTTCATGATCACATTAATGTTGAATATGTATGTGTTTTCAAGTCCAAGAAGATATTTTCTTAAGTATTTTCATTGCGAGTTCCTTAGAGCGTAGAGTTAAGGGGAAAATTCCTTTGTAGTGCTGGTTGTATGAATTTCTAAAGAGTGCAGTGAAATAAGTAGTAATTATTTAAATGTCTTCCGAGTGCTACGCCATTATTTCGTAGCACTTTTCTTTAAACAGATCGCCGACTTTTATTTCATCTATAGTTTTATATTCCTCATGCATTACGCTAAGCTTTGTCCCAGTTTTAAACATTTGTAAGATCCTACGCTTATCAGCTAGTGTCATAGGCCGTAGCGGTGGCGGGAGGGTGCGCGCGCGCCGGTTCCCGCGTGCGATCGTTATCAGACGTCGCCGTGTCGACTTCACAATGCCATCTTTTGTGTTCCGACGCGTTAATTTATTGCCACCAAACACTGCGACTGCGCTTACAAACCGACTGAGATAATTCTGCGATTTCAAATTTGATTCGACCACGCTTTATGGATTTGGTACCCAACGTCGCAACTTTGTGCAAATAAGTTTAACTGATAAATGATTAGTTTGACAACCAAGTGTTGTTAATCTTTGTGTATGTCATTCAAAAACAAACGATGTTGCAACTAATATGGCAATGCCCTTTGAAAAAATCCTTCACATATTTCACGAATTATTCTCATGTGCAAAACAATGTTGTAAAGAGCAGAGGTTATAGGCTTATTGTAAATCATGCAGTGACCACTCCTGAACCGTGTCAGGTGATAATTATAGTTAACTATTGTTGTATTTGTAGTCGCCTTGTCTCTTTAAACCTCGAGAACTTTAGCCGAAGCAATTAAGTTGGTAGCTCCATGTAAAATACTGATATTCAGCTGCATCCAGTTAGACTGGAAGCCGACCCCAACATAGTTGGGAAAAGGCTAGGCAGAAGATGATGAATTAAGTTGGTCAATAATAATTATGGTCATACGAAGTTACATAATGGCGAGTAGCCAGTTCATTCAAGCGATAATTCTACTACTAAGCTAAATATTTTGTATTGTATTACCCAACAAATGTAGGTAAAATGCCAGTTCTTGATAGTACCTAGGTACACCATTATCTTCGGTTACGCAAACCTTTACGACCGTGCTAATTAGGCAATTTAGTTTCTAAACACAAAGAACACAAATGATGTCTTAAAATCATACGAGTACATTTACTTTATCTACATGCTAGAAGGAATTTATTGCCAAGATTCATTCAAATGGCACAAGTAATAATTGGTAGAGGTCTGATATTATAAACATTGTCGTGTTTATAATTATTATAGGTATAATTCTTTGTAATTCTGCTTAAGGATTTTTTTTTTTGGAAATTTGTGACTTATAAAATCGCCTTTGATAAGTCTTGTAAAGTTGTTTTAATTGTGATTTAAATAAATAAATATTTTCAATTATGCCAGAAATAATTGTAAGGGTTACCTATTTTAACTACTTTTATCTAAATGGCGTTGTTACTTCTATATGTCCCTAGTTGTATCCAGTAAAGAATAGCCAAAATGAATATAGTGTCAAAAAAAATTTGTGTATTTTTAATGATACCTAAAGTTTACTAAATTAATTAGGTATTTATATTGCTGGTAAACACGAAAAGTATAAAATTATGGAACAATATTTATGAAACTCTTTGACAAACATACAAAGTTGAAGCAAAACTCAAAGTCAAAGATCTTTATTGTGAGGCTAAATGTAAGAAATAGAAGAAGCCTTGATTTCTAATGGCGTGTAAAAGTAGCAGTGTCGGACTACATGTTTTGAAGTACCTTGAACATATCCAGATATCTGTGAGCACATTTCAGGTCAACGCATCGCGCATTTTAACAGTTATGACCGGTGCACCGGCCGTAGTATTAAAACAATGACCAATTACTTTGTATTTACGTCTCATTGGGAATCACAAATAGCTTGCATCTGAGCCGCTTTATCTCCCTCGCTAAATAATCACATCGTCTACAGCAACTAAATTAAAACCCGAGAAAACTATCCCACGTTCATTTATACTTTAAGAAAAAACAAAAGAGGCGAGACCCTTGGTTTATGAATTGATGTTATCATTCGCAAAGAAGGAAGTTCAACTTTCCCGCGACAGTTTCAATAACAATAAAACACAATCACGACTGAGTCGAGTGTGCCTTATCGGAGGCACGAAGTCGATCGTTCATAGTCAAAATAATGACGTGAACATACCGGCCACGGGGTTACAATTATACCCATTAGTTTATTAATCGCGAACGAACCCGAGCATTGTTCCGCCAGGGACAATCGTCGCTAGACCAAATAACGCCGGCTCAGCTTACCTAAATACAACAACAGAGAGAAAAAAACCAAAGCATTGAAAGTATTACGTTTCACATTTGCACTTCATTACCATTTCAAGGTAAATCAATTTAAAACATGTACTAACTAGTTAAGGACTTCAAGAAGTAGGTAGGTACCTACTCATCTCGCTGCCCCTGGAATTTCTGTTCTAAACCCAAGCAAAATATCTACGAGTAGGTACAAGTAATTGTTTTCAGATAAAACAATGCTGATGAAACGCTTCATACATCGAAAATACTAGCCGAAAGGTAAGTTGTAAATAATGCACAATATCAAAAAGAAAGAATGTGGCTTGAATCTCAAAATGAGTGAGACTGAGATGCATATTTTCGAAGAGAGGGAACGGGAGAGGAATACAAACCGCGTGAGAACAAATCGCATGCGGTTGAGGCTTCACATGCGCCAACCACGAACCTATAAATATAGCCAACGTTACAATACGAATGCCTTTCTATTGCACGGTAGTTCGTAAATAAGCGTTATGTCAAACGCGCAGTCTTATATCAATACATTCACGCTAAGCTTCCCACTCAGTGGCGATTTATACGGATGTCATAGGTTAATATGTACATAAAACCTTAAGTAAGGGGCGCTACGCTGCGCTTGAATACGTTTGCAAATACTGGAAAGGTACATCGTTTCAACAACGAAGCTTTATATATATTCACCAACAGGTGTTAGAGTATAAAGAGATGTGCACATAGTGGAGACCGTAGGTAGACGAATTGCAACAACTAAGTACCAAAGACAAGCGGTGCCATCAGCAGATTTCATCACAATAAGGAGTTGCTTCACCATTAGGCTTTAGTGACCAATTGTAATGTACCTTCCGTACGTAGCCGACAAGCGCTTATCTCACCTTTAAACGAACAATCCTGTAGCCCGATAGTTTTCACTAATAAAGTACCATCGCTTTAACCATTGTTCAGCTACAATGTCGCGGATACAATTCCAGTTCAAATTTATAGATACTTTAATTTAGTAAATGGCTTCTCTGCATTACTAATTTATTATGTAGTTCTCGTTCCCGAACATTTCTGGAGCAGTAGCGGATCATAAACGCATGTAGCATACGAAGGCTCGCATCAATGCCTTCCCATATAAACAACCGACCCATAAAGAAAACCAATTACATGCTCGTGAAGCCATTTTAACAACAAACGAAAATATAAAAAGTGAAATTGAACGATTTTATGATAATTGAAATTAAATTTTTAATACTGCAGCCTACAGGGCGGAGTTCTTTGCTACACCAATTGAAATTACAAATGAAAACTGGAGGAAACAAATTTTCCGTTCGCGTAAACATGTTGATCAGATTTAGGGCAATTTCCGACGAATTCCTGAAATTAGAAACATGTGATCCATATCGAGAAACGCTCAAACATTCAAAGTATGCTGAACGATGTAGTGGAAATACTGAGTTGTACGTATAGTATCGAGATAGTTATTCGTCAGCAAATATTGCCCATAAAACGTTCTCTCATGCCTACTTCCCTTGAACTCGACCGCAGCCGTGTGCTATGTTCACGGCCGTCGTAGAAGCGCACATTCGCAACATTTTGACTGCCGTGTAAGAAATAATTAACAGTATATAATAATTTATATGGACACTTAAAACCTGCCGTAGTAAATTCTGTATCGCCTATTACAGGCATCGTGACTTTTAAAGTTATTGATACTTGTAGATATTTGCTGTAAACTTCAAGCACATTTAAAAAAAAAAGTAAATCGCCTGCACTTATATTTTTGTGATAGTTGGTGTTCTAAAATAATATATGTGTACATGATTATGACTGTAAAATAAACAAATTACTCATAATTATTGTTACTAATATAGGATCTTGATAAAAGCTTCGATAAGCTTCTATAAACGAGCCATATGTGCGAATTTAAATTATGGTACGATAGAGTAAACAATTAAATTCCAGCGAAGCCGTGTACTCGATTGTTTTCATCTTAAAATTTTTCCTTATCTATCCCAATTAGGTACTGAAAATCACTATGCGAGCTTTCATCTATTTCGATATAGTGATAAATCACTTGTTGTATTTCTTTTATTTACAATCAGAGCTTCCCACACCTACGTTATAACGGCATTACAACTTTGACATGACTCAATAGCATTCTGAATACTACCTCATTTCCATATCTATTTCACATTTAAATTGTTACGTCGACCGCACTACCGATAGTGAAAGTCATCATTTATTTTTTGCGTGTCATTTGATATGATATATAATAGTAAATACATAATTTACTTTGATAATTTCGCGCTGAGACAAAAGCATGATTCACGAGCGGGATGTTACTGCTCTCCGCGATGGTTACAATAACAACCGGCACGCTCACTCACATTCGCACATTCCCGCGAATTGACTTCAAGCAACTAACACAAGAATGCACTTTACCTTCCGACAAGGTTGGGCACGCCACGATTGCGGCGGTAAGTCCCCTCTTTGAGGAGTGGTTTGAGAGGCGGCATGGCGTCCTCACCTTCCGCCTGACACAGGTCCTCACCGGACATGGCTGTTTCGGGAGGTTCCTGTTTCGGATAGGGCGGGAGGAAACGCCCGGGTGTTTCCATTGCGAAGATCGCCCAGAGGACACGGTGGAGCATACGGTGGAGGTCTGCCCAGCTTGGGCGGAGCAACGCCGTGTCCTCGTGGAGGTGATCGGCGGTGGCGATCTCTCGCGTCCGACCCTGGTCCAGGCCATGGTACGGAGCGAGAGGGCATGGCTGGCAGTCGCCTCCTTCAGCGAAGCAGTTATGCTCGCAAAGAGGGAGGCGGCGCACGTGAGGGAGATGCAATACATGCGCCCTCACAGCCGTGGCCTTCGCAGGAGACGCCCTGGGCGTCGGGAATCCCAGGCTGATTCCCGGCCACCGTAGGCACGGGCTTGCGGACGGCGAGTAATGGGTAGCTCGCTGTCCGGTAAGGACCAAGCCCGGGTCGACGGCGCGTTGTGTTCCACGCGCGCCTCAAAGAGATGTCAGCAGCAACAGATGGGGCCCGCAAGGGCCGATGCCTGCCAGGGGTGCGGGTTGTTCGAAAGAGATACCGCCGCCCCTGGCACACAGGCAACTGAGGGAACACGGGTGGGTTTTAGTCAGTAAAAGTCTGACACGCCCTCCCGCTCCACCCAGAGCGGGAGAAGTTATTTGATGATTTCCCACCCAGAAAAAAAAAAAAAAAACCTTCCGACAAGGTCTCAATCGGTAATTTTTTATGTTATTACGGACGGACCACTGCGATATACATGACACTCGACATGGCGAGATTAATTTCCGATGCGGCAGATTGTCACTATAATTTATGATCGACCATTGTCTCTTAAGTGACGTCATTTTATGCAAGACGTTGCCATCTGATTAACTTGCATTGTTATAAATATATTTTCAAAGTAAACATTTAAAGGGTTGATTGAACAGTAGAAGGTTCCGGAAAATTATGGAAGTTTAAAGTTACGAGCTTCGTAACTGGTGCTTTTGGTAAATAGTTATAACATGAAAAACTCTGCAAAAGTGAAACGTGTGCCAAAAACAAAGTAAAGACAGACCGGCGAGACCAGACGAGGACGGCGACAATGGGAAGGTTGGTGCCGACATGGTGCCGACCACAGCGCGGTTGAGTGCGCCGCGCGTGCTTGTCCGTCACACAAACTGGTGACCGCTGGGATCTTCTAGTGTTTCAGCTGACCGCAGCGGATCTCAGTCAACGACCTCGACACACCCTGACCATCACAATTTGTCGCATACAATCAAAAACATTTATAGGCGTTAAATCGTCTCTTAAACGGTCCTATAAAGCAGATGTAAAGCGATCGTAAAATCGTTAGTGCACTTTGTGGAATTGTCAAAGTATAGGTGTTAGGCAGAACAAAATTATTTAATCTGGAAATGCCTCATTACTCCCTCTTAATAAATTTCCCATAAATGATGTGTTAAAGCATTCCGATAGCTGTATATTTGCCTTTTAATTGAATTAGAATTCGATGTTAAACAGAAGTGAAAGCTGATACCTGAAGTGTAATATCAGTGTAAGGAATCTAATACATTCTCACGTTCCATATTTAACATTTTTGTGTATATGTATGCTATTTAGACATGTCAGTATGTATATTAGATATGGCTGCGTCGTCTTGAATAGTCATATTTAAGCGTTAAGTATGCGTGTCTTTAGGGGGCTGTCAGTGTTACAAAGGTCTGTCCGCCAGAACACGGCTGGGTGGAGCTAATAAACTATTTGAGTAGAGGCCGTGTGTTGACACTGGCGTTTCACACCTGAACAATGCTCCTCGTTTGCATTAATGTAAATTAGGTTAGGCCGCCCGCCGCCGCCGCGCCTACGTTCAATTAGATGTACCTTAAAGTAGCGCATGTGTGCATGTGTAAACACAGCTAATAACGTCTACCTACCGAAAACACGTGTGTAATGAGCCGCACGAATATACTTGATATGCGAGGCAATGCGCAAGAGTTCCAACGCCTCAAAGACGCAACGTCAGAGAGAAAGCTTCAGAGTAGAGCTTGCAAGACGCAGTCCTTCACAATTGAGAAACTTGCAATATGGTTAACTGAATGCATTTCTGTTAATTAGTTCCAAAGACGCATCTGGAGGAAACGGGTTAGTTATTTAAATAGGTCTTAACCGGACAATACTTCAGCTGATGGTATCCGTATTCCAGAAGGTTCACATTGAAATCCGCGGCGAAGTTTTCTAAGAAGAAATTGAACATGAACTAACGCAAACCCATTGAAAAAAAACTAAACCATCAAAAATCTTCCTAAAGGCACCTACTTAAAAGAATGGTGAATCGACCGGCCGACATAGTAGCTTAGGATAGGATAGAACCCGAAATAAATAACAAAAACAATACTTATGACTATTAACCAAATATCGAACTAAAAATAGTTTGTTCTCAAACTCAGCGGAGTTGGAGGCCGGGTGCGGCCGCGGTGTCAAAGACTGGCAACTTCTGTTCATCGTCCGTCAGCGATGCGCCGGCGCGCCGTGATCGCGTAAACAACGGCCGGCGCGCGCAGCCAAACGATTTGCGTTTCTAACATATTCCGCGTACCCAGTACCACTTCCTATTACACTTTAAACTAAATACACTCAACCGATTTCGAGAAATATTTCAGGTTTTCAATCTGCTACATTAACTCCAAATAATAAGACCGCAAAAGGAAATCAACAGGACGTGCCATTAACATTTCCGAACGTCACAAATCACACCACCAAAATGCGAGATGTATAACCGAAAAAGATCTATGCTGGGAACGATTTTTTTTATTGTGAAGCGGCTGAGTCGCACGCGCGGCTCGATTGTGGCTGTGTGGTCCTCGCTAGCCACTTTGTAAATAGTGCGGTTTACCTTTTTCAACTTTTGTGTTTTGTTACCTTTTGTGCTGTTGTAGGGCCAATATTACCATAGCTATTTAGGCTCGTCGGATAAATAAATACGCCATTTATCATGATAGATAACTGATGCACGTGAACGTCGCCGCCACGTCACAGATGGAGTGAAGATTTGATCTTTACTTTAAACAATTTGTAGTGATTTATCTTTGCATTGTTTTCTAGTAATATTCGAATAAATTATGGTCATCGACATTAGTATGAAGTCGGGGTAATGTGTAACTATAATTTATGTGAGGTGCTGCAAACGCTACGAATTGTTTTTCAGGGATACGATGCTACGGAATTTATGTTGTGGAACTTACAAATGTCATTTTAATGGTTTGGTAAAAACATATGAAATATGCTTCTTAGGTTTATCTAAATGTAGTTGTATTTATAATCGGTACAACAAACACTGATTTTGAAAAAATAAACTGAAATTCCACTAACTGCAGTTAAGTTTACCTACACACGGACCTCTACGCTTATGGCAAATCTTAAACTGTAGCATTCGGTTTTCTCTCAGTACTGTATAGCAAAAGACACAAAAACTCATCCTTTTTGTCATTATCCTAACCGATGTATATTTAAAAGCCGTCCTTTCCAGAATGCGGGCGTCATCGGTGCTACATCAAATCATAGCACAATAAATTTACCCAAACCGCAGGCTCTTTCACAATATTTGTATCGGGCGTATTACGGTGCGACAAAAAGAGCCGAAAGGGCGGCCCTCGTTGAATGAAGGGAAGGTAAATAAATATAAATAAAAGTGATGGCGGCTTGAAGCATGGGGGGGCGTCCCGCGGCGCCTCGGGCCTCGGCTCGTAGACATGCGCGCGCGTCGCGATCTAGCTCTCAACGACCAAAGCTTTTCATCGGCGCAATCAACAGTTAATGCCGTTTTAAGTTGTTAAGCATAAGGTTACAACAATAAAATATAAAACGTTTGATGTCGTAGTATCGTGTCACATTTTGTAACAGACTCAGTTCTATGAGTTGTCAAGTTTTATTTCCTCCTTTTATGAATCCTGTACAGGACCTCGCGCTATCTTGGGAGATTACATTCAGCAAAAAGTGATTGAAAGCCGCAACAACATTCACATGAACATCACAGCGCAGCGTCGATATATTGCGAAAATCTTTGTACATTATAAAAATCTCAATTACATGCTCATTGTTCTTTACATGTACTTGTCACACGTCATTAAATGAGACCAATGAGAGTCGTAAATGTATTGTCCAAGCTGTTCGCGCTTGTGAGCGTAATCGTACAGCAGGACCAATTACGGGCCTGTGCAGGTCCAGCGTGCACTTTTATTGGGTGTAAGATTTAAGTGCCGATCGACACGCCGAGTTCTGGCCCTGCCTGATTTTTACGGCCACTTTAAGCCTTTACGGAGCGCTTTTACTCGAAATTTAAGTACATTAATTGTTGTCTATCATTATTGACTTGGAGAATCAGTAATTACGTTTTTGATTCAGCAAATGATGATGGAGTGATGTCTTGGGGCACAAGATACTGGTGTGAGAGGCAATGAAGTAACTTGTAAGCTTTCAATGGATGGAGACTCGCATTCACTGCCCGGAATACCCAAGGCGTTGTAGGAAAGAGAACAAAATGAAAACTGGATTTTTCAGAGCACATCAGTTTATTGGACTCTATCAGGAACCGGTAAGTGGCGATGTTTAATTCATAACCTCGTAAGTTAGTTCATACGGTTGAATCACCTCAGCACTAACATTTCATAGTCAATATATCATAACGTCGTATAAACCAGGGAAGGGATCGCAATAAATCAACGAAATCCATCGATAAGCGGAAAACGGATTGCACTTTAAAGCTCAAACATTTCGATATTATGCGAACAATCTTACATAAACACACTCCAACAATACGTTTTGGACTTTTCATTGATGTTGGCGCCTGCTGGCTGACGTCATAAGTTACAGGAAAGGAATAAGTACCTAATGTACATGTACGAAAGATAGGTAGGTATGTATGATGCCTAGTACGTCATTGAAAGTGTGCTACGCGGAAAAAACAACATAACCTAATTAACCAAAAGTATGAATTCACTAATAAAGTAATCTTCTTATTGCTGACGGAATGCCTACTAATATTGTAGGAAGGTGTAGGTAAATGACGTAGGACCACAGTTTTCAGGTTATCACTTTGGCAGTTCATAAGGAAACCCCTCTCCAGTAAGTACCTGTTCATATCAAAATTATGTTTCAGTTTATCCTTCCTACAAAGTTTATTTTTAACTATGGCCCATTTCTCTACATTTCCTATAGAAAATCCCTTGGATTTACGATCGAACGAGATGTATCAAAACTCTTTGCTGATGATGCCAAAGTAATCACCCATAAATTGTGGCGGCTAATGTTTCATCATACGGAATAGTTATGGACGCGGAACCGGTTACTAGTAAAAACAGTTTTTTAGTACATCTTAATACGTAGAAATCGAGGTGAGTACTTCTTTGTATATTTTCACGACCTCTCCGGGAGTTCATGATTGATATTTTTCTATTAAAACAAGGTTGTAGGTACTTACTTATATTTTAACTAGCGAACCGCCCCTTCTTCGCACGATCTATACGAGTTGACATAATACCATGTTTTTATTTATAATTTTCAAAGACAAAATTAAAAGTCATTTATTCAAAGTAAGCTGAGAGTCAGCATGTTTTGATCGTCAAAATTAGATACATAAGACAGTCCCCCAAAACGCCAGCCTTTCACCACTTCCTAGTAGCTTTAGCTGGAAAGAAGAAGTGGCGCAACAATCTTCCCAGAAATAAAGTTTAAAATGAATGTATTCTACAATATTGTACATATAAACCTTCTGGAAAAAATACTCTAAATGATGGTGGAAAACTAAGACCGCATCAAAATTCATTTCATAGTTTAGAAGAGCAATACGGTCACATACACAGGCACGAAAAGCGACTTTAATTTTGAATATGTACTTATAGATATATATTTGATTTTAATATAACAGCTATTTTATCAATCTCCTTGCTAGATATCTACATAGTCATTATATAGTAGTTCAAGGGTTCATACCTTATTTTTATTTTTCTCAAGATAGTACAAAATGTTTTTTTACACGCTTTTTTTCCTTTTTTTGTTTGTTTTTGTATTTTTTTTTTACTTTTCGCGTTGACATCTAAACACCGTGTTTTTGTATTACGGGAGGACACTGGCTCCTGCAACACAGTTATTATAACTAGCGCAGGAGTCAGAAATCGAACTTGGTGTACCTACTTGTTTGCCAATAAATACATATTGTATTGTATTTGTATAAGTAGTAGTATAGGCATAGATAACATTGAAAAAAACCTAACTGAGCAGTTTAATAGAGAAACTTCGATTTTATTTACAAATAACTAGATACGCTACACCATATTGATTAAGCATTGATTAAATCGCGGAAAATGTAATTCCTGGACACATTTTCTAAATCTTATTCATTCTTCCATAACTAATACTTATGTGAATAAACATAATAAACCATCATATTAAAATCATCTCGAAAAGAGGTCAAAAGTGAAATAATATTATTCATATTTCCTTAATCTGTAGCCGACACAAATTCCTAAATAAAATATGCTTGATTCAATATCGCAACCACACATAACATATTGCAAAAGAATTATACATGAATTTAGATAAATTACTGTACTCTATGATTAAAATAAGGAGGATCAGTGAGTAGCCTATTATCTAGGAGGAGAGCGGAACAATCATAAAACAGGTCGTCGTATTATGTTTGTAGTGGCGTAGCCCGTGCCTCTTAGCATTGACTGAGGTTTGACAGATAACGCTAAGATAACCACAAACAGCTAGCTGACAAATATTTGCAGCAGTAATTAAAACAAACGAACGTCGGAGACACACGACACTCACGCAAACACTGGGGACCGCTTTTTGCGACGACCCACTCGGTTTTCTTTTCTTTTAGTTGAGATGATATGAAAAAATAATATAAAAGGATAGTCAACATAGTATTCTACAAATCCGTGGGCCCCATACTATTAAATGAACTGTTTTTGATGATTAAAGTTTGGTATAATTTGGTTAGATAATAGAATCGAATAATCAAATCATTTTTCTTGGTTCTACTAATGGGGCCGCGAGATTTACCTACAGAAACTAAAGCACTCTACTAATAGCTGATAAAGAAAAGCGTCCACTAAAAAAATTTAGTTTAAGTATCCTGAGAAAATCACGAATCAAATAAAAATTGAGCTTTGTACTCATGGTTTTCATTTTCATTCTATATTAAACTCAAAGTATATGTAATTAGTTGTTCCAATAGTTATCCTGTACGTTTATGTTTATCTAACGAGCCTCGCAGGCGGCTAGTTAACGGAATAAATTAACACTCAGCAAGATTCTCCATCTCCTAAGCAATAAATAATGTGTATTACTGCACAAACTAGTAAATGTTTCTATTACCGTATTCAACAGTTCAGAATACGTAAGTTGCGCTTACATAATATGGTATTGTATCAAATGATAGGACACAAAGATGCAAAGCATTATCTATTGTCACTTATACGTTTTCCTTGTTGGTTAATCTGTAAACTAAGTTTCTACTTATAAGTCATACACGGCCAATATAAGTTTTTCCCAGTACACGACTACATTTCACCAAGGTTTGTTTATCCAGCAAGTGTTCAGACAGAACCAGCTACAACTACTCATACAATGTGCAGTACTCACTAAATGTCTGATTTATGTTAAGGTATTAGCACACTTGTGTTTACATACATCACGACTGTTTACGTTTGTGAGAGAAATGCAAATCGTTAATTTATCGCCACCTTAAGAAGCAACTATATAAAACAAACCGCAAACACGGGCGAGGTTCAAAGACCTATCACTTGAACAGTTTGGCGTGTGTTTGAACAAGTGTCCGCCGACAACTTGCGAACGTTCAAGGGATTCTATATAAACAATTATAATTTACTTTATGTAGCACTTTGGAAAGACACAATGCACTGACTGAGATAAAACACTTTTATAAAGCCAGAATGTCCACTTTTCAAGATCATTTTAAATCAAACATGGACTCGTAAACAATAGAAGCTAAAAGTAACGCCGCATCCACGTGGTGTTACAACATACAAGAAAGATTATACTCAGTAAATAAGGAGAGGCTGAGGATATTCTGCGCTAATAATTAATTTGGTGTATCCGATTTCAAACGGGCGTTGAAGAAATTAATTATCAGAAACAGTCGATGGTCCGGTATGAAAGGAACTTTAGGTGTGACTGCAGCGGAGCTTCGTGCCGGTGATCCGACGCAAATTATGCAAACAATACCTAGTAAATAAATTAATGCAGTGATGTATTTTGCATTCTTTTGGATTTGTACCAGTATTGTGTGTACAGTCACCAAAAGAGATACGTAAATAGGGTCGTCGGATATAGTTGGGAGATAGTAAGAAACTCATGGATGTTTTCGAATGAAATGTAATTTGATAAATGAAGTGTTTGTTTTCTATATTTTCTTTTCGAAAACCTCCACTGGTTTCTTAGTAAACTTCAACTATATACGACGACCCTGGCTACTTATCTCTTTTGGTGCCTACGTTCAGCTACAAACCAGTAGATTGATTCCGTCAGATGTGCACCGACTTACTGACAATGAGTCATCATCCATCATGTATTTTCTATTTAGATTTTTTAGGGAGGATGTTTAAAAATTAACAAATTGTGCATCCTCGTTTTAATTAATTCAATACACGCATATCACTCAGTGTAACATGGCTCATAAAAAAGCAATTTCGCGGTAAGCGTGTATCCGAATTTCACATCGACGCGTTGAGACTAACTGAAAAACTTCGCTAACATCAGAAATGTTTATTTTATTAATTTTAATAACCTGCCAGATGTGATTTCAAACAAGAACCAATCCGAATATGAAGTGTTTACTGTCCGAAATCAGTCAGTGTGGAAACATCAGAATAATCCTATCGTAAAATACGTTTTCATGTATGAAAAGTTATAACTTTTTAATAGTTGTAAAGTCGTAGTTAGGTACCTATACATTCAAGATGTAGATAGTGCGAGCGCCGTTGGTAAAAATGCGTCGTTATAATACGGCTGTTAGGAGGTCTTTATAACATTTTACAACGTTGTAAACCCACCGTAGAATTTTAGGATTAATTTGATTATGGTCAATTATTCACAAAGCGATCCGGCCTCGTTCCATTTTTTATCCTGCGCTAATAAGCCGAAAAGTATCTAATTTGGACGGCGGTGTCTTTGCCGCTAACAAATTAAACCACTTTAGCGTATCAGGCAATGAAATTAAATCAATATTAACAATCGATAATTAAGTAAGTTTAAAACGGTGCCATCATATAAAACGTTTATTTGATTTACTCAACTATTTACATACCTACTTAATTACCGCTCGGCTTGAGAACATGCTTTTAGAATTAAGGTTAATTCTTAACAGTTCTACAAATATAGAAATGCCGTGTTAATTAATGTTTTCGTTATTTAAGAGAAGTCAAACACGAGGCTAATCTCAGGATTACAATAGGGTTTAAAAAGTAGATAACAAAAGCGAGTGTGGCGGGTGGGATTGCTACGCTATCTGCGCGCGCGCACCGCAGTAAAAGCTCATTGTAACTCGAGCCTCAAATACGAAATTGAATAATGCTGACCTATCCCGCGACCGCCTTGCCCATAAATCACCGAGATATTTATGTCCCTCAACCCCCGCGCCTCCGCCGCGCCCCTTCTTGCTCCTTCGGCTTATTCGCGTCCAGGGATATAAAATATTAAATAAAAACTTACATAAAATGGTAAGTAATTCCGATTGGAATCGGAGGTGAGCAAGCGGTGTGGTTCCGCACCTATTCTGTGGTTTGCTGGCTAGCCAACCAGCCAATTGCTAAACCATTTCCACTCTGGAATACCGACTCATATTCCTTTTCACGTGGTAGAATATCATTATAGGTTTGAGTTCGAAATAAATTATGGTATAGTTGACGAGTATACAGTCACTCACCGAAGCTTAGCGTCACCATATAATATGTGTATTAGGTATTGTAATGTTTACTTGCACGACTTGTACACTTGCGCAAAATTCATAAAGTGTGCACTTGTGTACCATTTAATATTTCACTACGGTGATGATGTAAATCTGAGCAATTGTTTGTAAATAAAGATTACAAGCTGGTGGAAGCTGAAGCATAAATCCCGTGCTGTCACCGCGCACGTTACGCAACACAACAACCGACGGAAAGAGCATAACGCATTTATCTGTGAAGCATCTGGCATGTAATGTACCGCTTCCCGTGCGCATTAACTTTACTTATATTCCCTCTTATTTATGAGAAATAAATAATACTATTAGACGGAGATACCGATTCCTGATAAAAAGTGGGCCCGAGTTAAATGGGAGGCTCGGTGGAGGCAGAAAGAAAGTAATGGAGGCGCATCGAACCGGTTTGGAGATTTTTACGAATGCAAGGCTGCTCAGCTCGGCTCCGACTATGTGCTGCCCGCGGCGAGCACATAACATGACCGACGCCGGATTCGCGCCGGCCTTTCTTCCACGCACACACTCGCGCCTGATCGTCCGTACATTCCTTCAACCGATTATTATCTGCATATAACTGGATTCCGCCTAAAGATACCTACGCCCATTAAAATATTTGCTGTGCAATCAACTCGCGGTCTTGACTCATTATTTACAAATACTCGCTCAAACAATAGTATCCTTGAACACTTCCAACACTATTTCAGGATTTGGGTTGACTTACACTGAATTATGTGTGATGACGTTAACCCGTATTGAGTTTGTGTTTGGGCACTGAGTGTAAACACCTTGTCTAGAACGGTAAATCATTTTGACGACGTCCTAATTACAGCCGATTGACATTGCATCAAACTGTTGAGCTCAGAAATAGCACATACGCTAAACATGTCATACTAAATTTGTTACGGGATATTTTTTTTCCCACGTCATGCGACCAGAATTGATACCTATTCTGGTTGCTGACAGAATTGTGTATGACGTGTAATTACACGTGTCACTTTCTGACCACAATAGTATGATGTATGTCGAATACATAAGGAATTTCATAATTTTAGAAATTATTACACATTATGTGATTCAATTTCCTTGTAGGTATAACCTAGTCTTCTTGCCTACCTCTGTGCATTATACCTTTTTAGTCACTGTGTACAGTTGTAGTGATGCTATTTTATTTTGTAGGAATTATTAGCGTTCATCTAATACTGACAGTCAGAATTCACTGGAGTAAACTAATAGGTGCTCTCACTTTGTAAAACAATATGGTCATTATCTATATACGCTCATCTTAGAGAATTTATACAAAGCATAAACTGATGTAATAATCTATGGAAGTAACTAAACGATTTTAGCATGTTGGTACCAATTTCCCCTCTTCACCTTTCTAGTAGCAAAATATACTCAGTGAAGCGTAATTTCTGAGTTGAGCTGCATGATTACTGACAAATGCGTGCACTAACCAGTAAGATTGAGTGGACCTGTTCAGCCTCTTAATCTGTGCGGTTCTTTCCTCAGACCATTTGAGGCACCAATCTTGACGTGTCCTGACCAAGATTATGTCTGGACTTTAAAAGAGACTGTGAGCTCTGAGTTTGTTTCGACCTTTCTTCTCAGAGCAGTCAGACGGACCTCATCTAATTTATAAAATGTGATTCACATGTAAAAGTGTTTGAACAAACCTACTTACAGAAATTAAATCATTTATCATTTATAGCGGGAAATGATAGTTAAAAAAACCATTATAGCAATTAGAAAAAAAACCATTATAGCAAATTACAAATTACAATGTTAATTTTATTATTTTTGATTTTACAATTTCTGAGATATTCTCGTCATTATTTGACATTATACATCACTTCTAATATCGACTATTTATTAGTGATTGTCATGAAAATCATGTCACTTGGTTTAAATAGGTTGATTTTACTTTATGTAGATTCTTTTTGTGAATGAGAGAACGTTGTAGGCCTTACAGACGTCGTCTATAAATCTACAGATTTATAGACGATTTTCTATTCTTTATTTTCATTCCTCTAAGTACTTGGTACTTATTGATAGGCCTGCACTGTCCTGGAATACCTATTATCACTGTAATTTGAAAACATTGTAAAAGACAATTATTTTTTAAAGAGTAACCGTGGAGTTTCTTGCCGGCTCTTATGTCTGTGTCTTGTTTCATAAGTGCCCTTGCAGGTTTATGTGAAATAAAATATTTTGATTTGATTTAGAAGTAGCAACATAAGTAATTTCAATGAACACAAATATAAACTACTTTTTAAGATCAGATGATTTTGAATTTTCACCCCATTAAAAATTTGCTTTGCTACGCGTCGTAGACGCATCTACGACACGTAGCGGCGCAATTTCGGCAGTGTTATTTTATGAGGTCGCAATTTTTTTTGTTATTTGTTATATTACTTCTATTACTTACTAGCACTCCACTTTCTGAGATAAATAACGACGAATAACTTGAGCCAGTAGAAACATAACATGTGCAAACATATCAAATGCAAATGTAATATTTTACCACAACCAAGAATATTTCTGTAAGTATAGAGCTTAGTAGATCTTACTATATTATATTATATCTTATCTACATATCAGTACTTACTGTAGAACTGTTTACATGTAGCATGAAAGCCTCAATTAAGTAGTGACCTTTTAGTATTGAATGTCACATATGACCCACATAGTACCGGTAACTGTATACTGTATGGCTCGGATGGTGAATTTGTTTGTCAACACGCGCACATGTTTGACAAGCCATTAGAGCGAGGCCAAACACATACTTGTCCATTGGCTTTGCTGAAGGCTGAAATATTAGTTTCCCAGCCACTGACCGATTTTCCCACTAAATACAGAATAAACTTGTTGTCAGACTTTATGGATAGACCAACAATACTTAGGTGTAAATATGATTGATAACATTATTGGAGTACTTACACAGTTTTGCAAGGGACGCATGAACTGTATACAATTGTGTACATTATTAGTGTTCATTAAATAGTTCGAGTTCTTTTCACGATTTAGATAAAAGTACGATACCTTTTATCTAAATCGTGAAAAGAACTCGAACTAGATTACGATATGAAGTTTAGCCCATGTTTTTAACTACCCTCATTGTTTATTTTAAAAGTTTTTATTTCATTATGTATAGGTAGGTGGCTATACATAATGAAATAAAAACTAAAAACTGTACCAGTACTCATTATTATCAATATTTGACCAGTGTAAAAAAAATATTTTTATTTAAAACTAGCTGACCCGGCGAACTTCGTACCGCCATATATGTATACTGTCAATCACTTTTTGTATTAGATTGTAAAAAATAATTCTGATCAAATCCATATATTTTTTATACATTTTCATATATACAAACCTTGTCCTGACAATGAGGAACATATAAAAAAAGAATCATCCAATTTGGTGCAGTCGTTTGGTACATACATTTCGGCGATTCATTTTTATATATATAGATGTTTATGAAATTATATTTAAGTAGTAACACTACTACTAGTCAGTGGACGTCTTTCGGCTGATATGATGACTACTATACCTAACCATGTACCTAAATATTGCAGGCTCCCAATTCCAAGAATCTAAATCCTCTAAAAAAAGTTTTTTAACCCAAATCTAAGTACTTAAGTAGCAAATTCCAACTTTTACCTACATCTTAAGAGACACTCTTTGAGCAGCTTTATTCATAAATTTGTCAATACTAAGTAACTAATTTCATTCATAAACTATTTTCACAACTTTCGTTCAGTGCAGCGACACTGCACCCTACCTAATTGCGTAACAAACTACCAATCACAATCTGAAGAATTTTGAAGGCTTAAGACAATACATTGTTTCATATTTTAGTAAAATTTGTCTGCACAACAACATAAATAAAACAATAAATGTTGTTGAACTGCCAAAATGAAAGCCATTTCTACTGGCACTGCTGCATTGACAATGTTGGTCTTAATCATTCCCACAGGACGAACATTGTTCATTTCTACTGGCACTGCTGCATTGACAATGTAGGTCTTATGATTCCCATAATACCAACATTGTCCATTTCTACTGGCACTGCTCCATTGACAATGTTGGTCTTAATCATTCCCACAGGACGAACATTGTTCATTTCTACTGGCACTGCTGCATTGACAATGTAGGTCTTATGATTCCCATAATACCAACATTGTCCATTTCTACTGGCACTGCTGCATTGACAATGTTGGTCTTAATCATTCCCACAGGACGAACATTGTTCATTTCTACTGGCACTGCTGCATTGACAATGTTGGTCTTATGATTCCCATAAGACCAACATTGTCAATGCATTTCGTCAGCTTAACAAGTATATTTTAAATTCAGCCTTACAAAAAATATCTTTTTAAGGGATGCAATCACAAATCAGTTTTCCTCTGTGTAGTTATTCTGGCAAAATTCCAACTTATCAACTTATATGAGGGCTTCAAAAGGATATTCATGTTCAGCAATGGATGTTCCCGAGCTCAAGCGATGAGCCAATCTTCAATAGTTTCGTCTAGCCTAGGTACATGGTACTACGTAGCCTCTCCGTTCAAACTAAACCTGTTTCAACTAAGCTGAGCCTTAATGCGATTCCTAATGTGAAGATTTTAGATAGCGATGTCCAATTCAGTCAATCTCCTTTAAAAAAATGATATAAGTACAAATTATCCAACTCAATGCTCACCGTGGGAAATTCAAGACATACGCATTCGGGTGAACCAACTTAGGTACTTTACTGTACACGTAACGGCGAGTCATTGACGGGTTCCATCGAGTTAGTGCTTCACGAGATTGCTTCGAGACGGACAGATTAGTACTTTTATCTTTTTTATTTAGGGATATAGCCATATAGGCCCACGCAGGCCTAGGTACATAGGTACGCTAACCAGCACAGCGTTGCTTGCAGGAATCCGCGCGGTTTCTTTGACGATACGCACGATGTACCTACTTATTTGCTAACCGCGATTGTCAATTACTCATGTAAACTATTACAACGAGTCCGTAAATATTATATACCGTAGGCGCTTCTCTATTTATAAATATTTAGCACGAATCGACGCAACTACTACTATTTTAGAAACAATTTTGAAAAAGACGACCTTCAAAGTTAATTTTTGAGGAGGAAAACAGAAAATCTGAGATTAAAAGGAGGGGTAAAAGTCTTTAATTAACTACTTATTACGCAATGCAAGTTGTAAAGTTAACTAAAAGCAGTTGGCATTCTGCCACTACACCACACTGCAATTTGTCAACTACTTACTAAGCTGCTAACCCAGCAATGCCAAGCGTGGTTTCAAGATTAAGTACCAACATAGTTCCACATTTATCGATAGTTTGTTTCACCCGACCGCGTTTGAGCGGGAAACTACTGAAAATTGGGTTAACAACTGTAAACTTGACCCAGTACCTACGTTACACTGTCCTGTTAGTTAAAAAGAAATTGAAATGCCAGTAAAGTTTTAAAGCCTGCCAGTCTTAAATGAACGTACAGAGTGTATGTAGCAATGTAACTTTAATTTGTGTCATACAAAAAGAAAAGAAAAGCCAGGAAAATAGTACCCACTTATCTTTTCGTTGTGAGTCAACTGAAGGAAATAGGTTAGTATGTTGATCGTAGGCGACAAACATTCAAGATCCTATACTATAAGTAGGTAGGTATATAGGTACTATTGCAATCTTTTAAGCCGATTTTTATAGCTACACGTGGGCTCAGGCGGAATAGACACGCCTCACGGGTCACTAACACATCACATACCACGGAACGACTGAAAATTCAATCAGAAGATGTTATTGTTTACATCTTACATTAGAATTTTTGTTTTATTCAGTTAAGTATTTGAAATTGTAGTGCCTGAAAAATATTTTTCTAGGCCACTTATTTAATAAATTATTTTTAAAGATTGACACGCTTCAACATTTATACTTATTTTAGTAAGGTCTATTCCGAGTGTAATTTATCAAAACATTATTTTTGTTATCCTTTCAGAAGGCCATGTGCAAAGTTTATCTACAGTTTCAAAATTGATAATTATGCGTCATTAAAAATACTATTATCAAATAATTCTATCGACGCGATTGCAAGTTGCGCGTTCTATAAACATTCAATTGTAAACAGTTTGAACTCTTAACGTAGGTAAATAGTTTGATACATAAATATTTTTGTGCGGTATAAAAGTAGAACCCGTACAATAAACACATAGTACAAAAATGCGCATCATCTGTTCTCCTGTAATCTTAAATATTCACAACAAGATTGAATCCTGTACAAAAGAAGGTAGTTTTAAAGCGACCCAGGATATGTTTAATAAATTATTGATGCGTGTAAAATAAAAAACGATGCACCTTTGTTTTAATGCGTAACGCTGAAGCGAACCAAAATATAGTACAATATAGCAACCCCCAACAATAAGTTTCCCGTAAGTGGTCTTTCTATTTCTACAAAGCATCTTGAATGACAACGCACGATACTGAATGCCTTCGACACCAAATTTTATGACGGCCATATATTCACCGAACCTGGCATCAAAATTGTAAAGAATTCATCATTCATCCATTAGTCACAGAGTCAAAATATTTATTGACAAAGCCTGCGTAATTGCAGTGCTACAGTCGGAACACTCGCTACGAAGCTACCGTAACGCCCGCAATTTGTTCCCATTGTTCCACGCGCGTAATGTTTACATCGCCGATTGTCCCTACCCGCGCACTAAGGAGCTGTTTTCAAAACAGCGGACACTTCATGAAATCCATTGTTTTGCAAGACAACTTCCAACGATTATAACGGGCCAGCATACTATTGCACTGCCCATTAAACATTCGAAACTGAAGTTCCTAAATCGCTGCACTGTCCGTCGGCTCAAAAGTTAAGTGTTAATTCAGAACAAGAGGAAAATTCATGGGAAACTGTGAAAACTCACCTGTGTCATGAGGCGATCGGCACCGGTACCCTCATCATCCCTAAAGTCGATGTCCGGATTATAATTCGGCACTAAGTCTTTGAACCTATCGTCGTCTCTGGTGATGCGACCCTCAGGAGGTCCACTGGCTGTGTTCTTGTTCTCACTAATGTTAGGGTCGTGCTGACCGAAGACCAGGGGTGTGATGCGGCGCGCGCCCTGACGGCGGGTGTAGCCGCGGCTCGGGCCGCATGCCGCCGCCGCGCCCAGCCACAGTAGCACCAGCGACAGCCTCATCTCGCAGACATCACTCCACACGCGCTCGACGCACGACCAACGCGCGCCGCGATCTGAGCGACACTGAGAGCGGGCTGCCGCAGCCCGGTCCGATCGCCGTGCACCACCGAGCCCGACCTGCATCCCTTGCTCACCGCCCAGCCGCCACCACCACCGAACGCCGCGTACCGCTGCGCACCGCCACGCGTTGCATTCACATCTCGCTTTCGGTTGGTCCGTGTCGGGAAAACTGATTGTCACTAACCTAGCTATTGTTACTATCCCACTTGCATAAAAACTATTGGTGTCATAAAAAAAATTGCAACTACCCGTTAATTATTACTCTTAGAGGAGTTTTTAGAAACAATTTGTTAAAAAGTGTAGGTAGGCGTTGAATAACTAACAAACTGCACGAAATATTCGCAGTAATGTTTTGCGCTACAGATGAAAAATTATGAAAGTATCAACAATTGATTATGGATTTTTTATGTACTAATGACAGACTGCACGGCCACTCATAGAGGTGTCCACAGGCCCAACAGGCTAGCGAATAACTTGACGCTCAATCATTTGCTAATATTTTTTAAATGAATGAAGAAAAAAAAAGGAAATATTTTCTTTAATGTGACATTCTCACCTCAATTTTATATTTATTTCAGCATATCTGCTTATTTTTTCAGGTGAACTGGCACATCTAGGTACAAATTTATTCTAAGTACGATAGGTACGATTTTATTACTTCATATCATAACTATAACACATAATTAGGGGTTCACCGTTCCGAATCCTTGGTCAAAAAGTTTCAATTTATAAACCAAAAATTGAATTTGGTTTGCTTCCTAAGAAAAAATGTATACACATCGTCCAAACATCCTCGCGATTTCGATTCATAATATTATTAGAGCGAATGTTGAAATATCTGTCACTCTGAATAAGCAATGCATCAAACAGTTAGCTTAGCCTACTCAAACGTAGATTGTGTTCTCAAATCAAAGGTGATCTAGAACAGGCCAGTGTTGATTTGTATTTGAATAGCCTCTGCGGTCTCACAAACCACTTATTGAGCAGTTAATGACCCTTTGTCTCCGCATCGGAACCAACGTCATAAGACATGGAGATCTTACTGGAAACATGGAAGAAACCGCGGATCACGAGGCTTCAAATATGTATATTCATTCATCATCATATAAAGTACCTACGATGACATGTGTGTGTTCTATAAATTGCTCTATTTATCCTCCTTACCCACCATAATTCGTAAGAATATGACTAAGGTGAAAATAGACATGGTGTTATAATGTACGTAACCATGGATTTTCCATTTACTGACGATTACTCAGTGATTTATAAATGAGTAGGTAAGAGTGTTTAGAAACGCCATATAAATCGTCATTGTGGTTAACAAAATATGTAAAAAAAAACATGAGTTAATTATCGCAATGATTTACCTATTATGACCTACTTTTACAGGAAATTCCATGAAGTCGTAATCGGACAAACCCCCATTAATTACCATTTCGATTGTTGAGGATGTTACCTACTGTAATGTGATGTAGGTAAGTAGAATTGTTGGGAGATTGTTAAAATGTCTGGTCGAAACTTGAACACTACGAGTAGGACGGGATCGAAGTACTATGGAAAATAATTGATCATAATCAGTCGTTACGGATCGTCAGAAGCCCGAAAGTCTGACAACCAGTCTTTTCAAGGGGTATCGTATTACCCAGTAACTGCTGTCTGCTGGATCCGGTTAGACTGGAAGCCGACCCCAACGTAATTGGGAAAAGGCCAGGCAGATGTTGATGATGATGACTATGATAAATCATTTCACAATGAGCCTATAATGTTCCGACTGCTGGAACACCACAGGTTGGAGTGGGCAATAATCCATCAAGCGGGCCCAGTGCGGGTTGATAGATAGATGTCACAGGTCTTCGAAGTTTTGGTTCTTGGACATGTCGGTTTCCTCACGATGTTGGCCTTTATCGTTTGGAGAACAGTGGTGGCGAAATTAAATACACAAAGTAAACTGCCTGCCTGGTTTCCACCTAAGATTCGTAAGTTACCGGGGCCGATACCACTGCTCCGTAAATAATTCAAGAAACGCCAATGTCTCCAAAGTCTTCTAACATCGCATTTCAAGTATCGAATATCAAAATAAAAAATACAATACCCAGTCTAATTTTAACTGAAACACAATCAGTAAGACGATACCAACAAAGGATTACGCACATCTCTTTATAGCAGTCATATTAACTCGATGGGATATCAGTATCGTAGTCTCATATTAGCTCAACCCCATTGATCAAAGATTAATTGTTTGTCGACGTTGAGTCAGAGCTGAGAGGTGTAATGGAACTGATACCTACGTCCAATGAATAATCGCGGTAAGAGCACACGCTCGTAATCCATAGACGTCAAAAACAAAAATGGTCACCGTAGCCGACACCGGCATGGAAATATATCCACTCTAATAATAATTAAGCTGAAGTTTGTTTGTTTGAACGCGCTAATCTCTGGAAGTGCCAGTCGGATTTGAAAAAATCTTTTAGTCCAATTCTTGAGAAACGTTATGGGTATATTTAACATAACACTACGTCTGTTAGGAACTCAGCAAAAGAAATTAAATAACGGGCCACTGCTGTAGGATATAATGTCACGTGGACGAAGTCGCAGGTGGAAGCTAGTATCATATACAATTGCAGTAAAGACTTTTGATAGGAAATAACCAGAGCATTAATAATTCAATATTACTTTTAACATTCCACCATTTCCACGAAAAGCACTAAAACAGGACGAATCCGAATACCTACTATAAGGTTTTTTCTTCTCACTCCTGCAAGTAGATACCTACTCGTTTCAAAGTAATCTTCGTTCGGCCTAAGTTAGAAAGTTTCGCGTTCGAAAAGCACTTGCTACACAGAACGAGATTTTACCTTTTAATTGCAATCTATTTAACTTGTATCCAGTTAAACAAAATCTAAACGTCAAAGCAAACCCCTCATACCTGTCGTGGTATTTATATTTAAAAAAAAACAATGGCACTCCGGGAGTGCCGACAGAAGTGAAAACTTGAACAATTACGTGTGTATTTTTTGAATCGTCAGGAAACATTTTTTGAATCGTCAGCGTATACTGATCAAGCTCAATTAAAACTAACATATTTACAAAACTAACTTATATACAAAGGTGTCGGTAACAGTTTCGCGAGTTCAATTGTTTTTTCCCCATCTCAAAAAATGCCCAACGCGCCAAAAGGTTTCTCTTTTTTAAAAATCGCTCTGTTATCGATGAGCACATAATATTTAAAGCATTACAAACTTAGTACCTATGTGCCTTTATATCATCATCATCTGCCTAGCCTTTTCCCAACTATGTTGGAGTTGGCTTCCAGTCTGACTACATGCAGCTGAACACTAGTATTTTACATGAAGCGACTCCCAATCTGACGTCCACAAACCAGTTATTGGGAACCGGTACCGTGCCTATGCAAAATACGCGCTTTGGCGCGGGGTTGTGGACACCAGACCGTATTACCTACCCCTTGGTAAGACTGATTGTCAGACTTTCGGGCTTTTGACGGTCCGTAACGACTGCCAAAGATTGTAAAATGCCAGGACCAAGGTCTTAACGTGCTTTCCGAAGCATGGAGGGGGTCCTGATATGTAAAATCACCCATCCACGGACCAACCGCGGCAAACTTAGCTTAACCTGATCAACCCATGCGGCTCTTAGAAATAAAAAAATAAAAAAATAAAAAAATAAAAAACAATTTTAAAAGGAACTTTTATTATTACTTGTTGATAAAACGAACTAAAAAGTTTAAAATAATTTAATCTCAATTATTTAAATAAAAGCGTGTTACATTTTGATGACAGGAGAAATAAAGAACATTTATTAGCATGTTACACCTATTTCTAACCGTCAACATGTAACACGCTTTTATACATATAAATAATTGAGATTAAACTATTTATATTTTTTTAGTTCGTTTTATCAACAAGTAATATTACAAGCTTGTTTTTAAAAAAGTTTTTTTTTTGCTTTTAATTTTATTTTTAACTTTTTAGTATTTAATATCTGGATGACCGAACTTAGCTGGGTATTTTTTTGACGTTTTCTAAAAACAATACCTAGCTAGATCGATTTATCGCCCCCGAAACCCTCTGAATACTAAATTTCATGAAAATCGTTGGAGCCGTTTTTGAGATTCAGATTGTATGTACACATAAAAGATAAATTCCTAGTTAATTTAAAGGTTGTTTTTAAATGTTTTTTATTTTTATATATGGTATATATAAAAATAAAAAAATATTAAATCAAAATTTGTATTAACAATGGGTAAACAGGCAATAGTTTTTTTAAATGCAAGTTGAAATTAAGATTTAAGTATTTTTTACATCTTTCTGTAAGTTTGAGGACTCATAACTTTTTTCTAGCTAACATCTGAATAAAGCAATAATTTTATAAGAACCTGCCTAAAAATTACACTTTAAAGTTAAGAAAGTAGTGAAACTAGAAGAAAGCAAAAAATAAATTTAAAAAAATATCCAGGTAGCCAGGGCCACATAAATTAGGGCTGAGTAAGTAGCAGATGACCCCACCTATCCACCATTTTCGTACGTTCAACGTTCTGCCAAACACTCTGTATACAAGAATTGCTCGTTTAAAGGTATGCGGGATTTACTACAGCATAGTTCGTAGCAGCGTTATATAGCTCGTAATAATTCGTAGCACCCACACATAATATGTCATGTGTTGTTTTGAGCACTTAAAGTGTTATGTATCTATGGCCACCTTCCAGCTCCAGCATCAGACCCTGGTTATCATATAGGATCAAAGTACTCGTCAATACGAATCAAACGAGCACAAACTAGATGGGGTTGTGTCGATTTATTGCGGAGTGCCTATGGCCACCTTCCAGCTCCGGCATCAGACCCTGGTTACCATATACGATCAAAGTACTTGTCAACACGAATCAAACGAGCCCAAACTCGATGGGGTTGTGTCGTTTTACTATAAAGTAGGTGTGCATTAAAAAAAATAGTCCGCTATCCGTTATGTTGGATTTAGAATGACGTCACACAGCTAACCATGCATTGTCATCGAAACTAAACGTGTATACAACAATTCAGCTCAATCGGTTAAAGATATCTGGTTCAAAATTGAGTTGCAAGATTCCACCCGAACAAACATAGTTACATAGACACATACATTGCAAGTTACAAAAAAGCTTGTAAAATAAAAGCTTGTAATAAACTCCCGCAGAAAAAAGAAATAGCGCGGAAAAGGGAGTTTTTATTTATGTAAATGCAAAAGACAAAGCTTCTATTTGGGGCAATTTGTAAGCAACAACACTACATTTGCGTAATAAAATGCATAATCTGAATAATCAGCCCATGAGTCATACGTAGAGCGCAAGATTCGTTTCGTTGACACCCTGCTTGTTTTATATTATCGCTTACATAACAAGGAAAATATTTTTACTGAGCATTAAGCTTGATAACTAATCCTTGATAACTAAAACATTCTTTGATAAGTGGGTCCTTTATTCATTTATTTTTATTCTTTTACGTTTGCGCTTACGAGACGCGTAGAGACATATTTTCCCCACGAAAAGTGCCTAATGTTTATCATGGTTCCAGTCTTACCAAGGGGTATCGTATTACCCAGTAACTGGAATGTGGATGTCAAATAGGTAGTCGCTCCATGTAAAACACTGGTATTCAGCTGAGTCCAGTTTGGCTGGAAGCCGACCCCAACATAGTTGGGAAAATGCAAGGCAGAGGAGGGTTTATCATGCCTTCACAAAAATAAGCAAAACTTTAAAACAGGAATGACGACAGCCTTTCACACATCCTTATCGATCTTACCTAGAAAAGACCCATGAGAAACTTTGAACAAAAAGGGTGCGAACGCAACGTGCTCGCACCTCGTCCACAAAGATTTGCGCTGCGAACCACTGATAAGATAGGTGACGATAAGTAACTTCCTTGTTTACCTACCTCAGAAGACAGCCGATGACGTCAGATTTTCCCGGTCTGCAACAATTAACAAGGACTAGTGCGACCTGTGCCACCCTATTGTGTTTCATACTTTCGGCTTTGTTAGGTACTTTTGTTTCAATTCTGATAACTCATTAATCTGGGGCGGCAACTTCATACGTACTAAACAGATAGGTATGATATCCGTGGGAAAAAGCACGTAAAATATTCATCTTCTTTTTAAAAAAATCTTTAAAGGCTCCGATACACATACCGGCGGCACAGCCGGCGGGTTTTTGCCTTGCGGGTATGCTGCAGGCGTTATTAGGCCGCCGCGCCGGCACTTGTCGCAAAAACCGAGTATGTCACAGAGCTTGTTAGCGGCATGCCCGCCGGTCGGGCCGCCGGCATAGTGTATAGGAACCTTAAAAAAGTTATTATGTAACGTTTTCCAGAAGTTATCTGAAAGAATATTATATACTCAGGAAAACAGGTTGTGTAGCAAATTGATCAAGACCTTAAATTGTCCGTATTCCGTATTATACAGGGTTGCATCGACGCGCAAAATGTATCTAACCATGAACCTACTCAAGCCCGGGTCGACGGCGCGTGGTATTCCACGCGCGCCTCAAAGAGATGGCTGCACCAATTGGTGGGGTCCGCAAGGGCCAATGCCTGCCAGGGGTGCGGGTTGTTCGAAAGAGACACCGTGGCCCCTGGCACACAGGCAACTGAAGGAAAACGGGTGGGTATTAGCCAATAAAATTCTAATACACCCTCCCGCTCCATCCAGAGCGGGAGAAGTTATTTGACGATTCACCCTCAAAAAAAAACCATCAATTCAGCACTGATTTCTAGACGCAGAAAGAGAGCGTAGATATATTTTGGCGGTTATCAAAAAAAAAACTGTTTCATAGAAAAGTGCAACCTCTGCACACACACACACTTTCACCGCGTAGGTTGTTTTATTTGTACACAGAAATCACAACCGAGCTGTAATTATTGACAGCCTGACTCACGTTTAACCAATGATGTAGATAAAAATGATGTAGAAAAAACTGGTAAATAAGGACAGACAGGAAGTAACCACAACAAAGAGGTACAAATTGTGTAATGACTGTTAACACCTGCACTAATTCTGGCGCCAGAGCTGATAGCGGAGACTTCCAACACAGTGCTAACGGTCGCATACAATAAACTATCCCAATAACCAAGGGATGTTATTGTAACGGCCATAACTTTAACCACTCATTCATAACTCCAAGCGGATTTGCGTTCGACAGGAATTTTAAAAAGTAAACATACTCCATGCTTTTGCATTAAAATATCTGTTTTAAAAGCATTTAAAGCGGTTTGAAATACTTTTAAAGATATATTCGGTTGCTGTTAGGGAACAAAAACTGTGGGGTGACAGAGTCAATAGATGTTTTCCTGACTATCGAATATGGGTACGGAACTTTTATTTAATACGCTAGACTAAATATTTTATTCCTTTACGTTTGTAGGCTTCGTATTTTCGTTCTACTAAAACAGTGTTTGAGTTTCAGTGTACCTTAACATTTGGAAGTATATTCAGGTTGCATTCGCATTGTCCAGTGGGAGTAGGTACAGAGCGAATACAACCTGATTTTTTTCTTCTTTCAATAACTGCGAAAATTTCTACTGGAAAAAAAGAAACAGTACCACAATCAATCCAAGAAAACATTATAATAGAAAAACATGTACCTACTTACCCCTTACACCTACACAACTAAACAAGATCGACAAGCCGATTACCATCCTCTGTAAGGCAGCTAAAGCAAACTGTACCAAGTGGTGAACGAGTGTCGCGTCCGCACCTTCGTCACTGGGCTTGTGAACAAACATCATTTTCGTCAAAGGACCGGCGACGCGAGGTGTCGGCTAAGGCTAATGGAGGAGAGTGCTGGACCAATACGCCCGGCGTGTAGTGTTTTAAATTGTTTACTCTTCCATAAAACTCTCGAGCTCGTACACATAGACGGGTGCCGTGTCGACCAACGCCGCGGATGAAGTGAGATATCTCCCTACTCCGACAACAAACAAGGTTTCCTGTGAGTGCAGCCAGCACTGAATATTAAAAAGGATACCTAATGACTAATACCCTCTTTTCCACTTCAAACCTTTTAATTTATTTAAATACTGTACGCAATTAGTCAGAGATGGATTAAAATACTTAAGATATCTTTCCAGAAACATGGAATTCGCTTAAATTCCAGACTCCGTCGAAAAAAAACATCAAAGTTTAAAGGTTGCAGAGATGCAGAATCGAAAACTCGCTTCGCCAAAATACTTTGCATACTTTCGTATCGCCGGCGCGTAGCTACCGGAGCGTAGTAATGTTTGATTTTTAACACATTACAATGATTTAATTTTGCTATGTTTTGTTGTTTACAGAAAAATAATAATTAAAATACGATACCGAATTGATAAATTTTAGAAGAAGTCATAATAAGTGAGCAAATGATTTTTTTTAAATAATATTATAATTTTCTTCAAACGCCCTGAAAAGTCTTGATCACTCATCTTATGACTGATCTAGACTTTTCAGGCCGTTTCAGCTGTTTAAATGGGATCATGTAGGTCAATAAACTGCAATAAATTAAACAAAACAGTTGAATTAAATTAGCAATCTGTATCTAGGTTAGATGATATTTATCAATAAAACTTTTTCCAAAAAAACGAAAACAACCGACTTCCGAAAAAACACTATAAAGTGAAAAATAACTTTAATTTCGGAAGGCGGTGACTTTGGATATGAATTTAATTTTTTTGTCACCGCCTTCCGAAATTAAAGTTATTTTTCACTTTATAGTGTTTTTTCGGAAGTCGGTTGTTTTTTTTGGAAAATGTTTTTATTTTTCACTTTTTAGTTATAGTACCTACCTCACTAATTCGAAATTTCATCATCCTTGGGGTCAAAACAATGCATATTTATGCGATAGCAGCAATCGCGGTTGATTTGCTGTTATTTTTTTAAGAGTTCCGTTGTCTGTCTCCGAAACGCATCATCAGATCTATATGAAATTGGGACCACACGGGAAGCACGAGCTTTCAAATAAAAAAAGAATCATCAAAATCGGTTTACCCAGTCGAAAGTTATGAGGTAACAAACATAAAAAAAAAACATACAGTCGAATTGAGAACCTCCTCCTTTTTTTGAAGTCGGTTAAAAATGCCCATGAGGATAAATTGTTAAGACAGGAGATCAATGCTTGCAGATGGTATTAACGGGTAATTTAGATTTTTATATTGACAAAAAATGTGCGATTCTCTTTCACTATACCATATTTTTTCTGTCCTATAGCAGGATCGATATGGACCTATCTATGCCTAGGTAGAGCATGCGGTTACTTGGTTAAACTTTGTCTCTCAAAATGGTTATATTTTGTCGAATACAAATCAAATCACGTTAGCTAAGAACTTTCTATAAAAAGTTTAATTCTCATAAGCCAAAAAATCTACAACATTCATGGACTGTCACCTTTTTTTGCATCTCAAAAATAAACAATCTCAAAGTCCCTATAGTCAATATTTGGAGCCAATGAAAGTTATACCTGTGTGATGAAAAATCTGTTAATCTCAGCATTGTATTCACTTCAACAAGTTAGGTATTCAAAAGCACTTTTTAAATGAAACTCATAAAGATACAAGGTGTAAAGGAGTCAAACCTGTTTGGTTCATGCGATGCCCTCTAATTGACAAATTGGAATCTTATTAAAATAAAGTTCAAGTTCCTAACTGAACGGGCGCGGGCGCAGGCAGTCGTGTGTTGTCAGTGCGGGAGCTTGCCGACCGGGTGCCGAGCAGCGCCGAGTGAACACGATCGAGTCATCGAGTCCCAAGCGGTGAGAATAAAAAGTCAGCAGCATTCGAAGCGCGTGCCTCGATGTGTGTGGTCCACTGTGGAGGTCCTCCTCGGCTTTTGATTTATTGAAATCAGAGTTTCACACCCGTTTTTGGTAATTGATTTGATAGCCGGTGTGCAAATTATCAATCCATGAGGTATATTTTTGTTGCTCGTAAATATTTGTGCATTAACTTTGATTGTTTTGTTGTTTTTATGAATAGTTAGGAACCTTAGTCATATGTTTAGCTATGGGTGAATGTGCATTTTTACGTTCGATGCAATTACACATTTTCGCTGACTGTTCGATTAAAACTCGAACAGGTTAGTTTAAGGATAAGGCTGCCTTTTTACCAGAGATGTGCGATGTAGCTAAGCGGTGAAGCTATGCTGCGAAACTATCTATTTCCACCAGAGCTAAGTGGTGTAGCGGAGCGGGTAAGACTTTGATACAAAGATCAAATGCGCTTTGCGCGTGTTGAAAACTTAGTTGAACCTTTTACCACCATAGCTAAGCCAAGCTGGATTATGATAAGCAGACGTAACGCAGACGCAACTTAGCACATATCTAATGCAAAGGCACCTGAACACCGAATAGAATGAGTTGCTAAGGAGGATGCTCCCGTGACGGATCCACGGCTTCCCCGTAGATCAGTGAATAAAGAAGCAAGTAGCTAGGTAATGCTCATCGTAACCGGTCGGTTTTGTAACAAATTAGTCAGTATATTGGTAGTTTGTTGCTGCTTGGCTTGTGATTGATATATAATAAAATAAATGCCTATACGTCTCGTGATCCCCAGCCATCGTTACTCCCTAATGTAAAGGCTCGATCATCCTGATTATCGTCGCGATTCAGAGGTGTAAGTTCAGAAATAAGAAAGTTGTTTGGTACCCAAAAATATATCTTTACTGCGCCAATTTTCGTTCAAACTTTTGTATTTTTTTTTTGTTGTATAGACACTAGTGTAAAAAAATATTTTCATTTTCACATTTTAATTTTAAACAGAAATGTAAATCTCTATTGAGACACCCTTTTAATAATTAAAATAAAACTCACTGAAGCTCATATTTTTGTTTTTCAATCTAAAAGTACTGAGTCGTCTTGAGTAGCAGTTTCAATTCGTTCTGTGGCCGCTTTAATTTCCAGTTCATATGAGGCAATCTCACTACTTGAATTAGCGTTAAGTTCTGGATATCTGGGTATCAGCTCAAAACTATTTATGTCATACATTTCATCAACATTAGTTGTCCACTTACTTGCTATAATTTGTAATGGTTCCAAACATTGCAAACTTTGCTTGACCCTCAGCAGTTCAATATTGCATTGGTTTTCTACTTCTAATAGCTTCAGTCGATAAGCTTTAGATAACATTTGTTTTCTAATCGCATTTTTCTTTTCAATTTGTGCAAGATTTAGAGTATTTTGATATTTTTTAAGTTGTTTTTCATATTCCATTAAGTTTTCATCACAGTTAAGCTTGCTCTCCACACACTCGCTATACATGTCGGTGGTATATGAAAGGTCCCTCTCAAATACATTGGATGTTGAAACGCACTGATAATTACTAGTCGTGGATTTAGAGGCAGATTCAGGCCGACGTACAGAAATTTTGCTTTGCTTTTCAAATTTCGCTTTTTCTTCATTAAGTTCAATCTTTAATGACTCAATAATATTCTTACACTGAGCTATTCTTTCCTTCATTTTAGTTTCATTATCTTCAATCATCTGTGGCGTGACTTCAACCTGTCGCATTTCATTGTTACCAGTTTCTGTCGCATGATCTTCACATCTGGGCAATTGCTTACCATCTTCTGTTTCATCTTGTTTCCTGACAGTTACATGCTTTGGAGATATAGAATTTGTGTTATCACCCGAAGCAAGTTCAATAGTGTCCATGTAAATAATTGAAATTAATGTATCAGATTCAATAAAATCGTATATTCTTTGATAAAAACCAAATTCTGATAAAAGTTGACTAGCTGTCAAAATACCAGAGATTTTATTGTTAAACAAAAGAAATCTATGCAGTTGTAACTTGCAGAGGTTGTATATCGTCAGTTGTAATATGAATGAATGTAACCGCCAAAACGCGACTTTACAGGAGAGCATAAGCATGCATATAAGCCTATAATGTTCCCACTGCTGGCACACAGGCCTCATGTCTGTGACAGGGAGTGGGCCGTAATCCACCACGCGGGCCGTAATCCACCACGCGTGCCGTAATCCACCACGCGGGCCCAGTGTGGGTTGATAGATGTCACATGTCTTCGAATCTTTGATTCTAGGACATGCCGGTTCCCTCACGATGTTTTCTTTTACCGTTTTGAGACCAGTGGAATTGAAAAAATCTAATAACAGCGCCTGTCTGGGTTCGGATCTATAACTTCTAAGTCGCCGTCTTTATACACCGTGACATTTTAGTCGTCTTACAACGGCAGCCCACTTCATGTACGAGTACCTACCCAATGACTGCTATCTACTACGATTCATGAAAAAAAAATTTTTTTTGAACATTTGCATAATCAAAAACATGAAAATATCACTAAGACGAATGACGTAGTTTGAAACACCCTGTTATGGAGATGGAATTAATGATGCAATGTAATGGTAGGTAGGTAGATATGTTCTACCGTTTGATACGTAATAGTACATTATGATATAAGTGCGGTAATTTTCAAAGCGCACGTATGTCATACGACGTTTTATAACATATTTGAGAGGAAATAAATAAAAGTCGGACTTTCTAAAACGAGTAAATCTTTAATCACTTGTTAAAGCAGTTAGAAAAATTTGAACAATTTGTAAAATTGACTATTACTTGTTCACAAATTAGCGATGCGCACGCGTCAGCGCTTTTTTTTTAAGGCAAAGGCACAAAAACAGCCAGTATAACTAATAAAGTATTTTTTTTTTGTTTTTGTTACAGATAAATGGTTCTAATTTATCGTCAAATCTAATTAAATTAAAGAATTAAATGTTTATTTTTTTATATTTTATCTCTCAAAGTTAATTTTATTCATAAAATGTTGACCACTTTTCTGACATAAAACTCTTTGCTAAGGTTTAAAAAAGTACCGTTCGTTTTAGACGGAGCATCGTGATAAACCGTGCGTTTTACATTACAATAACGCACAAGTGCGTAATGACATACATTACGATATTGAAATTGGTGTAATAAGAGACCCTTTACGAGCAAATGTGTTATAAACATTATTAACAGGGAGGGTGTTTCATAATTCTGAAGCATTCATTATTTTTCTTTGTATCTATTATCTTATTTAACGGTAACAATGTTTTAATCGTGCCTAGAGGTATGTTATGACGGATATCACATTGAGTGGACCATCTTTGTAAGACGACTAAAATGTCACGGTGTATACTGGGCCACCACTGTCACCACTGCAAGAGACACAAAAAACTGAATTACGATTCACAATAAGAATCGTAAGAAACATTACCATTACCTCTCATAAAACCGCATTCTTCGGCAAAAGTGTCTTAAGTATGGCCCCAAAAATATATAATAGTATACCAGCAGTTATTAGAAATAAAGAGGTTCTGGGATCCTTTAAAAGGTCCTTGTTTAAATTCCTTTTAAATAGACATATCGTATACTCCATCATTGAGTTCACGACTGATAAACAGAGGTACCTATGACGATTCCGACTTGCTAATTAAACTCTTATGATTTTTATTTATTGATTAAGTATGAATGTGTTTATTTATCTAAAATTGTAATGATCTGTTTACTTACCTGACATATTTGGAATTCTTTTTATTTCTTTTTTTTGTAATGTATTGGCATGCAACCTTTTAATTTTTTGTGATTGTTTGTGTTAATTTTGTACGCCATATTTTGGCAAAACATACCATGACACCATACCTATGTTTAACAAAATAAATGATTAATTGATTGATTGATTTTATATCCTTCTCCTATTGTAGTCAAAAAACATATACTTACCTACGGCGAGATTTCAATGTCGTATAGACCATTTATTAAAAAAAATTGACATCTGTCAACGAAAAGAAACCAGTAAAAGCCTAAATAGTTTCAAAGATGATATGGTGGTAATGTGTTTTTTTTAAAATATCGTGTTTCCTTAAGATTTTATGAAAAAACTCTGATGTAACTCACAGACTATGCAACCTAGTTGAACGTATACCTATCGCGAAAAACATACTTTTTAACGTAGGTATTTCTTGTTGAAACCTCAGAAAACTGGACGATATTTTGAGATCAGTCAAAATTTCACAATGTCTGAAGTCTCCCACTAGAACCAGTGTGTTCTGCCCACCATCACGTATGGTGCTGAGATGTGGACGGTCACGCAGGACGCTGTGTTCAGACTGAGAGTTGCATATAGAACCATAGAGCGTCCCATGCTTGGCATCAGGCTAACAGACCGAGTTCCAAGACACCTGGCAAGGCACAGTGATGACAGGTGGAGTAAGGCTTCGACAGTGTGACAACCAAAGACTGGATGACGAGATGTTGGTTATCCGGTGGCGAGATGGGTGGACGACATTGTTACCATCGCGGGCAAAACCTGGATGAGGCTGGCACAGGAGCGTGGGGACTAGCACAAGAAAACAGTGGCCTATGTTCAGCTGTGTGTGAAGTCGGCTGACGATGATGATGATGAACGGATATCATACAGTTCTCAAGGCGTGGACATACGTTGTAAAAGGTTGATAATAGGAAGTACATACTAATATACCTACAGTAAGGTCCAATTTAGAATAAACTCTATCTTTTCATTTAATTCAAGGAAAAAGTCCTTCGTAATGAATTAAACAATTACCATGATAGAAACAGAGTTTAATTGCCATTCTCTGGTAAATAATTATTTTACTATTTCTCAGCCTAATCATTAATTATATATTTGAGATCATACATTAATGAATCAGTCTTCAAAAGCAACAATAATTATTATGAAAGTGTTATAACATTGTACTTGTTGCAAATGGGAAGTAGATTCACGTTGTCGGCGTCTCCGGCGTCGCAGAGTTTTTTAAGGTCCATATATTTTTTGTAGTAATGTGCAATCGTTGCGCACGAAGTTTTTGCACAAAAGTTCCAAAACTTCCGATAATCCAACCCAAGTTGGATCATCGGCTATATTATATTCCTATTAAGTATTTGATTTTCCTTTTCCTGTTATTTTTCCATTCCCTGTTACTGTTTTCGTTCTTTGACTCAACTCGATATTGAAAATGTCTCCATCCTCCTTCATTGTGTACCTATTTAACTTCCATCTCATTTAAAAATGTTTTCTTAATTCTAGTAAATTCTAATATCCTTCATTCTTAAGATTAGGTTGGGCGTTGTTTTTGGCGTGAATATTTGGTCAGCTCTAATTTACCAATTTATAAAAACAGTTTGGACTAAGTTATTTACAATAGAAAGACTCGGTCAATCAATCAATCAAAACTTATTTGTTCAAACTAGGCTGAGAGTCAGCACTTTTTGAACGTCAAAATTACATAAGACAGTCCCCCAAAAACGCCCGCCCTTCACCACTTCCTAGTGCTTTAGCTGGGAAGAAGAAGTGGCGCAACAAACTCCCCAGCAGCACAGCTGTCTGTTAAGTTGGAAGACCTTGATTCTGTGACAGGTGAGTAATTAACATTACTAAGTACAAAACATACAATTAAATTATTTGCCATATGTCAGCTAGCATAAGTAATTACACCAACAAAACATAGTAACTAAACTCAAGCAGATAAAAATAAGTAAAACAAAAACAATAAACGTAAACAGAACTCAATACCCACATAAAAGCCTGGGCGTCAGCTTAGGCCCAGGTCATGGGCGTAGCTAGGGATATTGTCGGGGGAGCAGCCTTCCAACTAAATTTACCACAGTCATTTAATGAGAAATGATGAATGACGCCTAGTGACAAAAAATCTCACCAAAATAAAATCATGTAGGTACGTAAATTAGGCTTTTTTTTTTTTGTTGGGTGGGAAATCATCAAATAACTTCTCCCGCTCTGGGCGGGAGGGCGTGTCAGACTTTTACTGACTAAAACCCACCCGTGTTCCCTCAGTTGCCTGTATGCCAGGGGCCGCGGTATCTCTTTCGAACAACCCGCACCCCTGGCAGGCATCGGCCCTTGCGGGCCCCATCTGGTGCTGCTGATATCTCTTTGAGGCGCGCGTGGAACACAACGCGCCGTCGACCCGGGCCTGGTCCTTACCGTACAGCGAGCTACCCATTACTCGCCGTCCACAAGCCCGTGCCTACGGTGGCCGGGAATCAGCCTGGGATTCCCGACGCCCAGGGCGTCTCCTGCGAAGGCCACGGCTGTGAGGGCGCATGTACTGCATCTCCCTCACGTGCGCCGCCTCCCTCTCCTCTTTGCGAGCATAACTGCTTCGCTGAATGAGGCGACTGCTAGCCATGCACTCTCGCTCCGTACCATGGCCTGGACCAGGGTCGGACGCGAGAGATCGCAGCCGCCGATCACCTCCACGAGGACACGGCGGTGCTCCACCCAAGCCGGGCAGACCTCCACCGTATGCTCCACCGTGTCCTCTGGGCGTTCTTTGCAATGGAAACACCCGGGCGTTTCCTCCCGCCCTATCCGAAACAGGAACCTCCCGAAACAGCCATGTCCGGTGAGGACCTGTGTCTGGCGGAAGGTGAGGACGCCATGCCGCCTCTCAAGCCACTCCTCAAAGAGGGGACTTACCGCCGCAATCGTGGCGTGCCCAGCACTGGGTTGCGACAATCGCACCTTCCACGTCGCCATGAGATCCTGCCGGAGCTCTGTCCGCCGTGCCGCGATTTCCCGCGGCATTTGGCCTCCTCGCGCCACTCCCAAGTGTACGCGAGGACCTTTGCCTCCAGATCCCATGGCGGCAATCCGGCAAGGAGGCCCGCCGCCTCACCGGAGATCGTGCGGTATCCCCGGATCATCCGGATGGCCATAACCCTATGGGCCGCCTTCAACCGGCGTGCAGGTTGGCACCTCAATGTAGGCGCCCACACCGGCGCCCCGTATAGGGCCATGGCCCGCACGACCCCCGCGTAGAGCCTCCGGCAGGAGGCGTTTGGCCCCCCTAGGTTGGGCAGGAGCCGCTTTAAGGCAGCCCCGGCCCGCTCCAGTCTGGGAGCCAAACGTCGGAAATGTTCCGCGAAGTTCCACCGGCTGTCGAGGACGAGTCCTAGGTACTTCATCGTCGACTCGACGCCGATGTGAACCTCTCCCACCGTTATCTGGGAACCCGTCAGTGGCGCATTCCGAGGACCATGAAACCACATGGCCTCGGACTTGTGCAAGGCCACCTCGAGTCCCAGTTGCCGGATCCTATCCACGATTGTCGCAACTCCGTTTGCCGCTAAGTCGGCCGCCGCCTGGTACGACCTCCCCTGCGCCAGGACCAGCGTGTCGACAGCGTAGCAAACTACGCTGACGCCGCTAGGGAGGTCGGCGCGCAGCACCCAGTCGTATCCGATGTCCCACAGATGCGGCCCCAGGACCGATCCCTGTGGGACACCGCTCGACATCACGCGCCGGTTCCATTCTCCTAGGTGACCGGGGTAGATGACGGCCCTGTCCGTCAAATAGGCCTCGACCACACGACAGAGGTAGGTCAGCATCCGGTGATCCGGAGTGCCTCCCTTATGCAACTCCAGGGCAGGGTTTTGAAGGCATTGGCGATGTCCAGAGACACCGCCAAGACGACCCCACCCCGGGCCAGAGCATCCCCCGTCATGAGGGCTCGCACGCGCATGATGGCGTCCACCGTGGAGCGCCCCCTGCGGAAACCGAACTGGCTCTCCGCCAAATCCGGCCCCACCCGCACCAGCCGCCCGACGAGGCGGTCTGCAATGACTCTTTCAAAGAGCTTGCCCACCTCGTCGAGCAGCACGATGGGCCAGTAAGCGGACGGAGAGTCCGCGGGGCGCCCCGGCTTCTTGATGAGGACCAGTTTCCCCGTCTTCCAGTGAAGTGGGAACCGGCCCTCCTCCAAGCATGCGCTTAGGAGCCCTCTTAGTCGAGGCCCGAGAGCCTCCAACGCCAGGACCCAGGCTTTTCCAGGTAAGCCGTCGGGTCCTGGGGCGGTATTCTTGGCACTCAGCCTACGTACCGCCACTCTCAACTCTACCTCGGTCACCTCTGGAGCATCGTCGTCGTCGTCGGTGTGGTCCGCATCGGGCACCGCAGGAGGCGGAGCCATGGGCGGGGGAGCATGCTCCCCTCGCGAGGGGAACAGAGCGCTCACCACGTCCTGCACGAGCTGGGGCCGGAGACTCTGCGTCAGCGAGGGAGCCCACGGGCGGATCTTATCCCGCACCGTTTTGTAGGGGCGTCCCCACGGGTCTCTGTTTAGAGTCTCCAGCGATTCCTCGCGGGCCAGTAACCTGGCAAGCAGGATCTCCGCTCGGAAGGCGGTCCGGTCTTCGCCTCTCTTTACCCCTCGTACAGCTCCGCCTGAATGGTTTCCGTATCCGGAGGGCGGATACGGAGCCTGCGATGCCTGGTGTACCGGTGCCGCGCAGCAACGCACGCCTCGCGCAGAGCTGTGAACTCCGGCGACCACCAGTACACCTGGCGTGAAGCGCGTCCTGGCTGGACCCGGGGCATTGCCACGTCGCATACCTCGGACATGGCCTCCCGGAACCACTCCGCCTCGTCGTTGATATTGGCAGGCCTGTCCGGTGGTGACACCCAGACCTGCACGATCGAGGCTTTCAGTAGGAACTCCCGGTCCAGCCGCTTCAGCGCCCACCGCGGACCACACGGGGCCCGTTGGACCCGCTCGAGGTATGAAGAAACTAGTGTTAGTCGAGTTTATCTTAAAAATAATTTTAATTTTTATTTGGTGATTGCGTTAATCACAGTCAGAAAGTTGTAATATAAAACAAAATAAATAATGTACGAGTATTTTTTATTGATTAAATGACTCCTAATTTGTTTCACGTTTGGTCAATACTTACCAACATTAAAAACTAATACCAATTCTATCGTTATCTTTGCGTTAGCCCATACATTGCTCATTCTCGTAAAATGTACATCACAAAAATTAGTCGAAATTAAAAAAAAAATGTCTGAGTTTGTTCACATGATTTTTTTTAAGATATCGAGATTTTAAAGACAACAACCGATAAAGCCAAATATTGAATGCAGTCGAACTGTCCCTATATTCAACTCAATTTCGTCATTTTCGCGGTTTCATTAATTCATATTGCAACTGACGATTTGTTACCACCCACTGCCGAAATGATATCATATTATGGGAAGATAGGTATTAAATTTTTGGAACGAAGGTCCTTTAGTTAGAAGCTTCTACGTTCGCGAAATATATTTTACTGAACATACAGCCTTGCACTGACTGACCTGCACGTATCAAAATTTGAATTTTGAGAGCTACCCTGAAACTCACCATAACACGTCTTGCAATAGGAGTTGCCTGGTAGAAATCGTCACGTGAAGAAAATGGTTATGCGACTTTTTCTCTCTCTCTCTCCGTCTGTGGAACTATCGCGTAAAGAAACTTCGTGGGGTCCCCCGACCGCATAATTAGGTGCCTAGGTATCTAGATATCTTGCCACCTACTTCCTAGTAGTTATTTGATGTATAAAATATATGAAGGTTTTCTGAATCAAAGAGTCTAACAAGAAAACCTAAACCGCGATAACCGGATAACCGCGATGGAAGTACATTCCCCTACACATTATAATGCTACCTGCACCTAGTTGATGGTTGGCGAAGATTGAAGAGATGCAATAGTTGTAATAACTGCCACGAGCAAAGGCTACGAGTTCGAGGGCATGACTAAGCCGGAACAATTCGAAGAGACACAATGTTACTATAGAGCCGAATCGAACCACACCATCAACGCTGCTGGGCTGCTGTGATACCAACCCAGCGTGCGTTAACAGCTCTCGTTGTACACACGGCTACACATCAAGTTATACATTTCCAGTATACTCGCATTGTATAGGATTTCCGTACAGTGCGTGATCTTCGTAAACTGGAAGTGTATATAGCTTTATGTGTAGCCGTGTGTACCAGCTGTGCTCCGAGTGAGCACACACGCAGGCTGGCCTAAACATTTCTCCCTAATAGCAAAATCGTTGCATAGTGTAGCACTACTGCTGCACCTTTGCTATGATTTTACTGTGTAATTAATTCGACTATCATAATAGATGATAGCCGAATAGCCACGAACCCTCTTTCATTAAGCAAGATGCTCCATGTTTTAATTTAACTTGTTTTTTGCGAACTATGAAAGAATCGAGAATCGAGGTATCATGATTGATGGCGTGATGGCTCAGTGGTGAAAGCCTCGCCTCTCATGGACGAGGACGAGGATGAGGTTATGGGTTTAAAATTCGTACAAGTATCTACAGGGCGGATTATCGGGCATGAAAGTACAAAAACATTAAAAAAACTGCCTTTTTCAATATTTTTGTACTTTCTGAGTTTATTTTGGAGTTTACTGACATCGGTGAAGGAAAACTTCCTGAGGAAACCTAGCTAAACTTTACTTTTACCTTTGTATGAGCACTAAGGTACAGTCATGGATAAAATTGGAATCCCTCGGTAATACCGGCGCTGCTGGGTCGAAAGGAAGATGTCAAAACAGGTCAGGTACGCATGTTAGCTCTCCATATCACTACGTTCATTTAGATCCGTGTCCAACTGTAATTATTATTTCCATGCATGGTACCGTAGATGGATCCAAACATGAAGCATTTTCAGATCTGGCAACAATGCTACAAACGTCATTTTGGCATGTGTTTTGGCATTGACACTGACCAGACTCGGTCCGTGTAATTACCGGTTAAATTGGCGCGTTTGTTGGTTGATTGATAATCAAAAATTCGAATTAACACTTACATTCCTCTCATTCGATCTTCGTAAAACTGCGATATGGGTCTCCTAGAATTGTGTGAAAAATACTTCCAAACCTCGAACCTGTATGAAGTTTTACAAATTCCTGAAACTGCCTCAGACAAAGAAGGTGGGTGTACGAAGTTTTTCGTATGTTAATAGTATATTCAAAACTATATGCATTGGTACAATAAATGGGGCCCTATCTAGTACCAGACCTTCATTGGCATGATTCACTTACTAATAATTAAACTTTTAGTAAACCAGTTTGTTGATAGAATTCCATGACATTTTGCTGTCTGCAGCTGTTATTTAGTCAAAGTTCGACGAATAAAATTGCGGCGGGATTTTATCGCGCGCTGGATTTTCAAAATTGGAAGTTCCAATGGACGTAACATAATCGCGACGCGATTTTAGGCCTTAGGCCCATGTTCCAATTTGGAACATGGATTGGAACATGGGCCTTTGGAACATGGGCTAAGGCTGGTTTTAAAAGACTGCTTATTAAAATAGTGATAGCATTCCTACATTTCCTACCACCCTAAAAATACTTAATAATAATAAAAAATCATTGAAAAAAAATAGTTTTGATACACAAAAAGTTAGAAGAATAATGAAATAGAATTTTTAAGTAAGTTTTACTTTCAATTACAGTCAAAAAGGCATATCATCGTTTGTCACTGAAAGTACATCCAGATAGAGTAGAAGAAGATGAAAAACTCGAAGCAACTGAGAAATTCAAAGTATTAGGAAGTATTCACGCTATCCTGACTGACAAAGACAAGAGGAGCCTATATGATGAAACCAAATGTGTAGATGACGAAGACTTTAATGTTATTATTGACCGAGACTGGTCAGGTTACTGGCGAGTCTTGTTTAAGAAAATCACTGATGAAGACATCAGGGCTTATGAGAAGGAATATGTTGGTAAGTATTAAAGATACCTGAAATTGGATTAGCTGGATTTGTGCTTATGGCAATAGGCTCACCCCCTATTACATGGGCATGTAAATATAACTAAATGTGGGTGAATTATAAATACACCTCTGCCTAAGCCTTTGGTAAATTCAGGCGTGATGTTTTGTTATCTTTTTTTAATATATTCAAACTTTACCCATGTACCAAAGTTATCACCATATCATTTCACAGGGTCAACAGTGGAAAGGGAGGACATCAAGCAAGTCTATTTAACTGCCAAGGGTGACATGAATTACATTGTGGACCATGTACAATTTGCAAGAACTGACCAAGAACCAAGAATTAGGGAGCTTCTCAATGTAAAGATGCAATTTTCTTTTTAAATAACTGTTATGTGACAATTAGTAAGCAGTTTAGTAACTTGTTTGCTAACTGTATGTGTCTACTAATTAAAGTTCATTAAATAGTAATTTATGATAGTGTTAGAATTAAATTAAATCATAGCTTAATTTCCTCATTGGCATTTTGGTACTTGGTTTTTAACATTCCATTACCTGTTTATCTTATAGCAATCATTAAAATTATAAGAACAGTCATTATTAATAGCTTTTAATATTTTATTTCAATAAAGATTCTTCAATATACAAAATTACAAATGATAATTGCATTGTAGGAAATGATAAAGAATGGAGAAGTTCCAGAATACAAAACATTTACAAATGAGCCAGCTAAAAAGCGACTCAGAAGAATTGCTAAGGAGAAACGGGAAGCTAAACTAGCTGAAGCTATGCAAAAGGAATTAGAAATGGATTCAGGTATTTCATTTATTTTATAAATATTTCTAGAAAGTTTTTGATTAGTATTTTAATTAAATACTAGTGATTTACCGACTAGTCGGCCATATTTGCATTCGGCGATTAGTCGGAAAAAACCGCCGACTAGTCTGCCCATTTTTGACTCGTTTTAATATACTTAAAACTTTTAAAGACTAAGAATAGAATAGAAAGCATTTATTCGACACAGACACAACACAACAGCAACAAACACATAAAAAAAAGAACAATAAACATGACAATAAAATTGCAGTAAAAAAGTGCTGAGCGTGCCCATACCGAAAGGGTTGAGCATTTGCTGGGCGTCAGACACCCAGCGCTGGTTTTCAGTTGGCACCCTGCAGTGACACACGGACGTAGGCAAATAAAAAAGATACATACTTGAAAATTAGTAACAAAAAATGTTTAAAAATACGTAAATAACTAATGTAAAAGATTTTTGTGTGCTACTTAGTTCAGAGATTTTTTTTTAAATACCCACGAATCTACAATATAAAATAGCGCCTGTCACTTGACGCGGTGACACATCATCGAGAAGCCGCAAAAAAATGATTGAAATGAAATTTAAATCTTTACTGTTAAGAATCAGTTTTACAGTTTACTTTCAGTGCAATCTAGAATAGGATAGGAAGAAACGCCGGCTCGCACTTAAACAATGATAGAATAAATGCAAAGCAAATAAAAACATTTCCTGACAGTTCCGCCTGCTCGCCGGGCGCCGCAAACCGGCACCTATGAGCCGAAAGCGTAGTCACGAATATTACCGATGTCACCCGAGCTCAACCGAAAGCGATGATCGGCTTGGCCGATTAGTAGGCCATTTTGCAGCCGACTAGTCTGCTAGTCGGCCAAAGTCATAGACCGCCCATCTCTATTAAATACTAACTGAAATATTGACTGCCTCATTGGACAAGTGGTTGCAAGTGCAGTGCTGAGGATGAGGGTGTGGGTTTGACTCCCAGGTTGGGCAATGTGTTATAGGGTTTTACCACCTGGAATTTCGTAACAGCAGCCTGGATTTGTGCCTGGTTGATGGCAATAGGCTCGCCCCCTATTACATGGGACTTACACATAACTGGCGAAATGTGGCACTACTGTAGGTATGTATAGACCTGTCTAACCCTTCCGGAAATATAGGTGAGCTGTTTTTGTAAAACACAAACATGTTTTTCAGTACCTATTCATTAAGAATTTTTGTTTTTTTTTGCAGACCCTAACAGCCTAGAACTGATGATCCAACAAAAACAAAAATCAAGAGCTCAACAAATAGACTCCTTTATTGATGACTTAGCTGCTAAATATGGCGGCGGCAGCAAAGAAAAGGCAACTAAAAGGAAATCTGTTAAGACAGAAACAACAACGAAAAATAAAAGAAGGAGATAATTTCATTTTACTTTTTATTATGTACGAAATTATAAAGTGACATTTGTTTTTGAAACCAAAACACTTCTCGTATTGTTTACACTCACCAACAATAGGTTTGCTATTTTAGCAATGTCTTAGGTCATAAACTCATAACACTCAAGTGCCAAATATAAACCACTATTTTGCACGTTAACTTTCTAAAATTCTTTTGTCGCCCCTCTAAGAAAATATCGTTTTGCCATGAATGACAGTTACACATGTCTTATACCCTATATTGTATTGAAATTGTTAAAATACCCCAATAAATAAGTTTATAAATTAGTCACCTTCTTCCATTGCCACTTCCAACTGACTTTCTGAATAAAATGGACCTTGTTCAACATATGTTTGAAGTCTCCCAACAATTACGGTATCAAATGCGGGTGAATGAGCCAACCTTTTGATAATATCATACTTTGCTTCATTGGTTTCTTTCGTGTGAACTGTTGACCGATCCAGAAGAAATTCAATAAAACCTGCAAATTAGAAATACAATTTAATTTATTTAGGATCAATTTTTTATTATTGTATCTGGACTCGACGATTTATTTAAAATTCTTAAGGTTAACAAAATAAAACAATGATTTAACTTTGAAACTAAATATGGTTTACTTTAAAATTATTCAAACCCATGACTATAAAAAGAATTGCACTCATATAATTATGAATACATCAGGAAATAGTGTACTACTAGTAGATACTAGAACTAGTAGTAGGCGATTTGCCTACACATTGATTCCAGCAGATTTTATGATCTAACTCAGGCTTATTAGTCGACTCGCACGTATTACATTGCCAGAATCGCGTGCATCGTCATTTTTAAATAGTGTCAGTTTCAATGGCGCGGCCACGGCGATATTTCATAAAAAAAGTCTACCAAGATTTTGTAAAAGTTGATTCCCAAAACCATAAATTTGTCAAAGTTATGGTTAAAAAGTTACAAGGGTTTGAACGTGGCCGCGCCATTGAAAGGCGGAGAACCGCGCGGCCACGGAGATCTTTAAAACTAAGAGTTGCAGAGACCTGAAATTTAGGTAAATAATAGATTGAATTTGTAAAAATGAAAAAATCCTAGGTTTATATTTTAGGAGCTGTTAGACTCTAACCTGATACGACACGATATCGCCGATATCTCGCTGAAAAAGCATAGCAGACGTGTGAAGTTTTTTGTAAAACCGGCTGGGTTTTGCAAAAAACTTTAGCAACCCAAAATTAGTACACATCGGCGATAACGTGTTTTTCACCGTTTCATCGCCCCATGGCCGCGCCATTGCGCGGCTTTGGGGTTTTAGTCTTACAGCTCCTGAAATATAAACCTAGGGTTTTTTCAAAATTTTTACAAATTGAATCTATATTTACCTAAATTTCAGGTCTCTGCGACGATTAGTATTAAAGATCTCCGTGGCCGCGCGGTTCTTCGCGTTTCAATGGCGCGGCCACGTTCTAATCCTTATATAACTTTTAACAAATTTATGGTTTTGGGAATCAACTTTTACAAATTTTTACAAAATCTCTGAAGACTTTTTTTATATATCGTCGTTGGCCGCGCCATTGAAACGGACACGTATATTCTCTACGCGACGCGCACGCAGTTTATCTATCTGTAGGCGAGTCGACTATTCGACAAACAAAACAATTAACTGCGTGCGAGTCACATAAAGAAAATATTATATTTTTTAAAGTGATGATTCAGACAAGCCAACTAATAAGCCCCAAGGTTTTTTTTTGTTTTTTAATTACACTGTCCCACTGCTAAGTAAAGGCCTCCCCCAAATCCCTCCAGGTAACTCAAGGTGACTACTACATAAATATGTGCCTTTCATAATTTGATTGCTACATTCATTAAATTAATAACAATAAATTACCTGCAGCTCGAGCTACCATTTCTTCGCCCCATTGGTGTTGACAAACAGCATCCAATAGTACAAATGCAGCTTGTTTTATATCAGGAAATGGATTTTTGCAGATATCATTTAAAGTTTCCATAGGTTTAGAATCCAATGTTCTGAACCATTCACGGGTCATTAATGTGACCCTGTGGTCTACAGGAGTTGAAACGAATCGTGTGGACCCTGGGGTGTCATTATCAGCCTTAACCGCTGGATCTTTTTCTATGCTAATTAACCCAGCCAAGCAATGTAAAGCGTGTATCTTGATATCACTATCGCTGTTTCTGATGAGCTGACTCACACTATCAACAGCTTGAGTATATTTACTCCCTTAAAAATATAACAATTTATAATTATAAGGTACATTGAAATGTTATTTTCCTACACATCAATGAGAATTTACACACCAAATTGTAAGATACATACCTAGTGCAGCTAAACATAGTTTTCCTTCCACAGTTGTGCCAATAAATCCTAAAGTATCCAGAGCAACTGGCAAATTGGTTCTATCACCAGATTGAATTGTTTCAAATAATGTATCAAAAATATCAGAATGTTTCTCGAAAATTTCTTTAGGGTAGTTGTGGGCAATGTATCCAAAGAACTTCATGTAACCTGAAGATAAAAAAAAACTGTTTAAAGTCATAAATTTAGCCAGTCAACCAGATCAGTCCTTTGAAGCCATCAACACTAATTATTTCAGATTTGAGACATCTTTTACAGCAACTTCATATATTAAAATAGTACCTGGCATTAACAATCCACGAAGTGGATTGATTTTTAGCTCTGTAACATGTCCCAAAATTCTGTTAAGTTCTCCATTTTTCATCAGATAATTCATGCCATGAGGTTTGGCTGTCAATCTTGATATCAATTCCAGTATGTTCACTTGGTACAGTATATCCTCTGAATTCATTTCTAATATCAGGAACTCAACATATTTCAAGTCGGCACATAGTTTAAATAGCTCAAAAGATTTTGTTGAGATATTGACAACAACCTGAATAAATGAAGCTCTTTTAAAATATAGTTAAGTTTCAATCACAGATTCAAGACATTCGAAGGAAACGGCCATAATTAGATAGATGTTTTAGTTATACTTGTTATTAATTTGACATGTAAGTAAGTACCTCAAAAAAATTACACTTGCTGCTGCTGTTGTCCTCAAGTGAGATCCACATTTCCTCTAAAACCTTAGGATAAGCCTCAACTGGTAAGTTTGAAGTTATAAAAACAGCTGCATTTGCTACACCCACGTCTATATCACTTACTAGTTGCCCTGTAGCGACAAACACATCAATATACTGTGGTACAGGCAGTAAGTTGGGGTCAGTAGAAACTGCCTTCCGTACCTGAAATTATAATATTATCATCAATCACATGAACTGATACTAAAAATCAATAGTAACTTATTTTTTGTTTCCAAACAGAAAGAACAGTTTATTACTGACTTGATCAATAGCAAGTCTCCTAACACAACTTTTTCCATGACGAAGCAAGTACATGATGTGACCAGTGAAATTTTTCACCACATCTCCAGCTTGAAACTTCTCGAAACATATTCTTAGGACATCACATGTTAAGTCTACATGGGTTCTGTAAAATTTCAACAAATAACTAGTTAGTCCAAAATCCAGGTAAATAAAACAAGGAGAAAACAAGAGAAGGAGGACATACGTGTTTGGAACGTTGAGACAATGAACGATTTTAGTTATTCCAACATCTCTTATTGTAGTGATAGCTTCACCGGCAGACTTGCAAGAAAGTAAGTTTTTGATATCATTTAGTGCGGCCGGCCTCTGCTCTTCTCCCTGTAGTCGATTCATAAACTGCCGATACTGTTCAGTGTCTTCGTTTGCCATTTTAATCAAAGTTAACTTCTTGGGAATTTACGTTTAGTCAATATCGAAATCAGACAAGTGCAATTTTTAAAATTTCATTCAGACAACCAAATGGTACATTCCGAATTATGCCATAATCACTCACATTTATAATTTGCAGTATAGTTTAAAGTACTCTGTCCGTAATACGTTCCCATTTATTCCCATTTCTTTTTTTAAGTCGCTTGACGCTCGTCGTGACCGCTAGCTTTCAAATTCTTGGTACAATGGCATCAGAGATAGGCCTCCAGCTAGAGCTTAAAAACTTATGACTAGAGCCACTACACACTCAGGACACCCGCAGTGGGGTACGGAACTCGGCGGCGAGGACGTAACGACGGTGTGATGGTCTGGGACGGTGGATCGCATGCTGGTGAACTTGCTACTCTCCTGGAGGAGGTGTGTAGCGTCGCCGCGTCGTCAGGAATGGTTAAGATATGCCTGCAATGGTAATATAGTGGGTGGCTGCCGCAATCAGGGTTTTGGGTTGCTTTATAGCAGAGTATGGTGTGGTGCCGGACGTAAAGAATAGCACCACCCCATTTCTTCCCGTGGGTGTCGTAGGAGGCGACTAAGGGACTTACTAGAGAATGGGCAGCAACGTTCTCTATACATTTTACTACCTACTGCGATCGTGCTCCACCTGCCAAGCGTGGCGATTATGACAAAATCCCCCAAACTGGGGGAGGTCTATGTCCAGCAGTGGATGTCTTTCGGCTGAAATGATGATAATGATGACGATGATGATAGCAGATTCGAAGAAACGCTTGAAAGAGCGTTTCATGAGCTGCTGGACGGTAGGCATTTTGAGATCTAGGTGGAGATTCTCATTTCGGATAAAGAAGGTATCTTTGCTAAGGAAACGGTTTTGAAGGGTTAGCATCCTATGGATGTAGTGGGGTTTAGCGAGTGCGAAAACGATGCACGCATAAATCATGGTAGGGCGTATGACCGCGGTGTAGATGCGCAATTTGCACTTAACTTGGAGCCTACTCAGAGTGAAAGCGGTGCGCGAACGAGTCGTCTTAATTTGCTCCCTCCTCCCAAGATAAGGCGGTGGTCGAGGATCACATCTAAGTATTTAGCTTGCTTCTATATTGTAGTCTGTGGCTTGCTTCTACCAAGGGATCGGCACCATAGATAACTTGTATACACCACAAATTTATTTTTCTTTCTTCTTTGGTCACTGTAGGTAGAACCACACTTTCGTAAATGTCACGTTAGTTCAAAATATGATGCGACTCAAAACAAAAGAGCACCATTGTAATTTTTGTCAGCGCTCACAAATCGTTTACAGCGCAAATCGGAATGCAGCCAAAAAGACAAAACAAATTCTATTTTTCTGCTGTCAAACAACTGTCGAATCATGCAAGTCTTGAATGAATGTCATCCGGCCATAACTGTCAAGTCACTACTAGAGCTGAGCCTAAGATTTTGTACCGAATGGTAAGTTGTTTGTAAGTACCTAGAATTCGTAAGTCTTCGTATAGCGTCCAGAAAACCCGCTAGTTTTGATATTTTTGTTGACGGAATGGTAAGAACAGCACTAAGCTTGTATTGGCCACGTTTCGAGTTGCGATAATATCGATTTGGGCGTGCTCACACCCGTTCCGAATTGACGTGAGCGCGATTACCAATTAGTATAATAATAATAATAATAGGAGGCGATAACGGTGTCCAGTGAATCATCGTAGATGACGTCATGACGTGCGCGTATATGCATCTTGCGATAACGCCGACCATGGGTGATACCACCATGAGTGCTAACAAAAATGACAGTTGCAGCTATGGGTCGTTGACAGTTTTTCCGTTAACGTAACGTCAACGTTGATTTACGTTCTTCAACTAGTTAAATTCGTCGAGTTAACGTGCAACCCCAGGCTGTCAAATTTCTTTGACAGATTTTGAACTTTATTCCTTACGGATAAGATTCATGTTCAATTGGGAAAATTTTACAGTTTGGGGTAGCTTGATGTGCTGGCGTCTGTACAGAGTTCAAATTCTACGAGATGACCGTCGCTCGGAATCTATGATGGTATTTTCAGTTTTTGCTGAGTTCGTTAAGTAATTGCACATTTGTAAATTTAGTTTAGTTGATTATTAAACGAGTTAAATGAATAAACGTCGTTGACAAATTCAACTAGTTGATTCATGAACAGTTAACATTAATACGTTGACAGGAGATGAACGGTTGATTCAACTCGTTTGTTGATTCAACGCCAGTCGCTAGTTGCAGCGCTGTTTCTAATTCGGAAAGCGGCCATAGTTCATGGGTCGGACACTATTTCTTTTTCAGCATAGTTTTTAAAGCAGCCAATTGCTCTCTCCTGCTTCGTTAACAAGTCTTAGCTTAGCACATCGTCGTTGGTTATCGTAAGCAGCTTTCGGTCAAAGACATGTTGTAGTTTTCTGATTACATGCAATAATCTTCTCACACGCTTCGATAGGATTGTTCCAGTTTAGGTGTTCATATTTTTGGATCCCTAAATATCTGACTGTTAGCAACACCGAGACAGTAGCGCAATTTTGAGTGATGGGCAAGTTACATGCGTACGTTAGTCATAATTTTAGGAGATACGTATCTTTATTTGCATAGGTATTAAGTTATTATTGGACCGAAGTTCCATAACGCTGGTTACAGTAGGCGCTTGACTGGTAAAAATCGTCACATTAGGAAAAAGCGTTATGCGCCTTTCTCTCCCTTTCCTCCTTTTTTTGTTTTTGTTTGGTTCGGGTGTCAACAGATTTTTATCTAGCCCCATAGTAACGAGATTGAACCCCTTTTCATCAGCGTTATCGTTGACCTAGTTCCAGTTTCTACCCGTAACAATAATGACTGTGTCGTTTACAAAGATAATATAATTAAGATTTTTTTCTTTTTAGTGTTAAACTTCATCAATCGTCAATAGATTTAAGAAACAGGGTGGGGCCCAAAGTGCTAGCCCTGTGGTGTACCATATTCAACAAATCTTCCTTCTAAACTTGAATAACTATCTAACCTAACGATTTGTTTTCTGTTGGATAGCAATCAACTTCAGCGGCAGAACCCTTATGAATAAACCTCATTAAGATTGTAATTTTACTATTTTAGACAAATGGTACAGACGCCAGCACGTCATGCTACCCCAAACTGTCAAATTTTCCCAGTTGAACTTAAACCGTATGCTATAAAGATGAAAATCTATCAAAGAAATTTGACAAATTAGGGTAGCTTGATGTGCTGGCGTCTGTACAAATAAAACCTCAACCGTATGTGAAATCAATTTTAATATGACAAAATGTTTTACGTATACGACTTTTTTGCTCGCCAATCTAAGAATTCATCAATATCATCTTCATTATCTGAATCTCCATGTTCGTCTTCACTCATTTTTTCCATGTCTTGTTTTGTTTTTTTAGTTTCGTCCTTTTTTAACTCAAGGTCTAGCACTCTGTAAAAATAAATACAGGTAAATCATCAGAATTTACCTTACAAAATTATAATGAAAGGGGAGGATACCCTACAGGGGTAGCCCGCGGAACTCGCTATCCAAGTGCTTTCACCTTAATAGAATTGTACTAACTTCGACCAAATCCTGATTTGTTCATCGATTTCATCAATTTGTCGTTCAGCTGTTGCTTCTTCCTGCTCTCCAGCAATAATTTCTGCTGATGCGGTTGCTTCTTCTTTTATTTCCTTCTGGAACTTATCCCATTCCTCTTCAATTGGGTCTTTATATTCAATATTCCGTACCTGAAAAGGGAGTTATTATTTTGTTAGTTATGCTCGTATCTTAAGCATGCGTGAAGAGTATCCAAATGATCATGTTTCGTAGGCTACTACCGAACGAAATATCGCAAATAGCTAGAAAACGTCTAGCAGTAATCAGTGAAGGTGAAGATATTTGGGTTGCATAGCATCGTGTCTCGTAACATCAAATGTTGCTGGCAATCAAAATGCAACTTAGGGTCAGCTCAACACCGAGGCGCGACGCGACGCTGCGTGCACTTTTTAAGATCACGATACAAAATAGATCTTATTTACTTCACAATAAGGTATACGGGCTGCACAACACGGTGCATCTCAGCGTTCTTCGACACGCTTTCGCGCTCGTAGTGAAATAATACCTTTTCGTGTTGTGAATAAGTTAGATATTCTGTTGCTATCTAAAAAAGTGCATGCAAAAAAATACATATTGTCTTGTTCAAAGCACGCCGGATTCAGACTAGAGGTGGGCAAAGTGTATAATTTTTGCGATTGGAACATTTGCATATCGATCACTGAAATGATCCGAAACACTAATATGTTTCATTTGGCTCATTTGGATCATCGGCTCAAAGAATATAATTTAATATTATATGCAAAAAACCATCGTATAGTATTTGATACGTAAGCGCCTTAGCGGTCATTTTTACGTGCATGGATAACGACAACGAAAATCTTTGAGAGTATGAGTGATACACATCGCATTTGGTATCTCTTTCTGACTTATATAGATTGTAATTCGCCCGCTCACTCGCGACTCGCGAGTCAATAGTTAGGTAACTCAGTGGAGTCAGTCTCCCTCTCTCGCTTGCCCACTGCACCGTCGCACAGTGGGCTGAAAATCTGCCCACTGCACCGTCGCATAGTGGGCTGAAAATCGATCTTCATAGACTTAGGGATCAATTTAGATTTTTTATTGTTTTTTTCTGCAGAATTGGGTTTAGGTATCGTATATTGATCAATTTACTGCTATTTCAGTTTTTCAATAAACGTTTTTCTTTACTTTATAGCACTTGGTTGAAAAAATGTATGGAGAATTACATAAAAACGGATATATTTCAACTTCGCTACAAGTGCGCCTAATTTCCTTTGGCACGATTATACCCCTTATTTTTCTGCATTTTTTGACATAGTAGAGAGTTTGAAAGAATGGCTTCTTAAGTATTATTTTTATAGTATTAAGGATTACATGGAACATACAAATTTAAAGTTAGTGTAATAAAATGATTATTAAATGAACAATATAAATTTAAAATTAAATAGGAATAGAAATTGTGATAATTCTATATAATGTCAACTTAATTAAAATTTGCACGCTTGCTTGTATGCAGAATACAATTACACTTAGGTTATAGGATCTCACCTTCACCAACAATGTATTTCTTGCAAATAAACATTTGATTTGAAAAAAAAAAATGTGTTTTTGGAATGTAAAAAAGGTTTTAATCTGTTTATAATTGAAATTAGGTACTTAATGGTTATAAATAAATTATATGAACAGAAATGTAATAGCTAGGTACCGGTTAAACATAACAAATTTTATGAAAATTCATTCAATCATTTTTGTAATTTAATAACGAGGATGGTTAAATAATGAGATCTTATGATCCATTGGCCATTATCTATCATAATGAGGTCTAATGTCCTATTACTAAGATAATTAGATCTTATTAACGAACTACCTCCCTTCCTACATAGTTTTTTCGAACCTTAAGTGTAAATCGTGTACATTTATTTACTATTTTCAATCGACTTTGTTATTTCAAAGAGTGATAACCTATTTTTCCAAAATGGAACAAGTGAATTTAGTTCATAACCTTGACTCGTATGTTATTTTAAAGCAGTCTGACAAGCTGGATAACCACACACACAACAGTTCGCTGCAATGCAAGGTCATTGCTGCGAACTGTTGTGTCTCAGTATGATTTGAATCTTTCGGAAGAAGACTCGCGATACTTTAAAGGAATTTTGTCGAAGATTCAATCAAGCTGTCGTAAAAAGATGGAAGAATGCCAAGAGAACCCCTGAAACATTTAAGAAACAATACGAAGACTGGTTGGCGCTTACAGTGGATTGGCCATCTTGTGTTGTTCCGCATCAAGCTGCAGAGGATGCCATTACCAACCAGCCAATCTGTATCTGTTGGAACACTAACTAAGCGTTTTAGTCCTCGTAAACCATTTGTAGAATTGTGTCATCATTCTCCTGCCCTTATCCCAATTTATTTGGGGTCGGCGCAACATATCTTTTTCTTCCACACTTCTCTATTAGTCGTCATCTCCGTAGTCACACCCTTTCTAACCATATCATCATTCACATAGTCCATCCATCGTTTCTTTGGTCTTCCCCTACTCTTATACTCATCGACATTCATACTCAAAACTTTCTTCACGACGTTTTCCTCATTCCTCCTTAGCACATGCCCATACCATGATAACCGATTTCCACATAACTTTTCAGTTATCGGTGCTACTTTCAGGCTTCCTCTTATGTACTCATTTCTTATTCTATCCCTCCGAAAAACGGAGGATTGAAGAACAGAATAAACAATACAGTGACGAACTAGCTTACGCTACAGTAAGCAAGTTAAAGAAAGAAAATTTGGCTGAAGTCATTGATTATTTAATGAAAAATCCTGAAGAGATAAATTTTCGCAACTAATTAAAACTCAGAAGCACAAGAAATGTACTTTTACTCCGGAGAAAGCGCTTGGATTGCTGCTATCACTTAAACTGTCGAAGTGGCAATATGATGACATTGCCAGAATCTATTATTCGAGAGGGTGCATCTGATGTTTATCCATCGTATTATAAAGTGCAGCAGGCTAAATTAGTATGTTACCCTCCAAAGGAGACGTTTAATTTTACAGATACAATGGCTAAGGTATCTCTTCAAGCTCTTCTTGACATAACTGTGCAACGTATACTCAAAAGTCTACCAGACAAGTCGCCTCACCAGTCCTTAAATTTATTGTCAAAATGGGGTTTCGATGGGTCATCAAGCCAAAGTAGATATAAACGAAAAATGGAAGGACAGACTGATGAAGTCATTTTTATGACGACTTTAGTGCCCTTAAAACTGACTGCTGCAGTAGGAAAGGAAGTAATTATATGGGAAAACCCTAAGCCGTGCCCTACCCTATTCTGTCGACCTCTAAAATTTATATTCAAAGAAAGTGAGTTGGTAGTCAAAGATGAAATGACTAAAATTCAAGCGAAGATAAAAACTTTAAGCCCATCCAAATGTGTTGATGGCATTGAAGTTAAACACTATCTCGTCATGACGATGATTGATGGAAAAGTGTGCACGTATCTATCAGAAGCTCGCTCCAGTGCTGTGTGTTACTTGTGTTTGGCGAAACCATCTCAGATGAACGATCTCGATGCAGTATTGCGTAAAGAAGTGTTATCTGATATGATCAAGTTTGGTTTGTCACCTTTGCATTTTCAAATTAATAGCATGGAGTGTCTTTTGCACATAGCATACAGACAAGACTTAAAAACTTGGTCTGTCAAAGGAGAAGACAGCAAATCCATGATGCAGCAAAGGAAGAAACAGATACAAGAGAGATTTCGAGAGAAGTTAGGGCTTCTGATAGATATTGTGAAGCAGGGATCAGGGACAACAAATGACGGAAATACGGCAAGGAAATTCTTCGCATTTCCTGAAAAAACGGCAGCTATTACTGGCTTGGATGAAGAAATAGTGCGCAGATTCGCAATTATTTTACAAGCAATTACATCAGGTGAAAACATCGATGGTCAAAAATTTCAAGCTTATACCCGTACTGCAGAGATATACTTACAATTATATCCTTGGTACTATATGTCAGCAACAGTAATTGTTGATTCACGGAGCTGATATCATCAAAAACTCCATTGTACCGATTGGAAATCTATCTGAAGAAGCATCTGAAGCGCGTAAAATAAATAGGACGAGTACAAATGAGGATATAATGAAGATGATGCTTCTGACTTCAGATCCTTACGTTTCTGCAACACAGCCAATAATGCATTGTGCTCAACATAAAACAAAGATGAGGCAAGAACTTTGGATCTTTTAGTTGTTGAACCGAAGCAACAGGATGATATCGAGTTATAGTGACATAGATGACATTATTTATGACACAGAGTCTGATGAATCTGATATAGATATTTAGGATGCTTGTAGCTTTAATTATGTTTTTTTTTATTTGTTTAAACATTTTTCATTTATTAAAGATTTTTCAATTGTACTTTTAATTATGAGTCACACACATTCACATTTTTTTGTATTATAATGCATATTTTATAAAACAATGCAGGGAAGGGTATCAATATAGGGAGTAATAGTAGATACTGAGGGCATTACATCTCATTATCTAACTACTGTCACTAAACTAAAAATCTTTAGATAATTATTAATTACCATTACCTTGTTATTAGTTATGTTGAATCGATTGCTATTCCATTTATGTTCATATATTTTTTTATAATCCTTTTATAACCATTAAGTACCTAATGTCAATTTTAAACAGATTAAAACCGTTTTTTATATTCTAAAAACACATATTTTTTTCTCCCAAACTCTCACCAGCACGCGCATTGTGCTCTATGTCAAAAAATGCAGAAAAATAAGGGGTATAATCATGCCAAAGGAAACCAGGGGCACTTTTATGTATATCTCCACAATTTTTTTTCATCCAAGTGCTATAAAGTAAAGAAAAACGTTTATTGAAAAACTGAAATAGCATTAAATTGACCTACATACGATTCTTAAACCCAATTCTGCAGAAAAAAAAATCTAAATTGATCCCTAAGTTTATGAAGATCGATTTTCAGCCCACCGTGCGTCGCTTCGCGAGCAACGCGTCGCGCGGACGGAATGAGCACAGAGCAAAGTAATGTTTCAGTTCCAAATGATGCGTTTAAAACGTTGTTACTGAACCAATATTTGAATCACTTCAATGATCCGGATCAGTGAGTCGGTTCCGTACGTAGACAGAGAATGCTAGTTCCGTAGAGTTACACTCCTCTAATTCAGACAATTGTGTATAGGTCTCAGACCAAATAAAAAAGGTAGACGGAGCGTACGCCAACAATAGCGTTCAAATAAGTGAAGCATCGTTTACAGAGTTGTGTGCGTGAGCTCGCGTCGCAACACTTGCCATGCGTCTGTGTGCTAAGTAAAAAATGTTGCAACTAAAAACTTTTACCTCAATTCTGATTAAATAATTTAGCTTTTTCATGAAAAATAAATTCTTATAAATAAAACACTTTTTTACTGTTAGGTACTTTTTCAAGTATAGCTATTTTGCTCTTTTGTATGTTTAGATTTTCGCCAGACGGGATGTGTATGTACTGGTACTTGCATTCACATCAAAATTACGGTCACAAGTTAGCTGTAAATAAAATAAGCCTTTTAAATGTTTGGTTTTGTATAAAATATTATTTTAAATAGGTAATAATACAGATACATATAAAAGTACGTTTTGTGACTTAGTATAATTATGATGAACTTGGAACAGAGTAATCAACTTTTTCAGAAACGCCAATATCAATATCATTGCCAGGTTGGTCAATAAATCCTAAAAAGAACATTGATCGAATGTTAGTAGGTACATGAATGTACAAATGTTATATCACATTAATCTAATAGCAACATGGATTCATACTTTTTTTGGTATTGCATTTTTCATCACACGACGCTTGATTTCTACTTAACCTAATAACCTTAATCCACTTTTTTTTCCAATTAAGGTCTCGTGGAAACCTAAATTTAATTGGTTTTCAGTCGTAGTCGAGAAATAAATGAATCCAAAAATGTCTTGTACATAAAACTATATATTATGTTGAAGTACTTGTATATAGAAATAATAATAATAATAGTCACGTGCTATTTAATGGTCACATCCCCTATCATATTGTATTCAAGTTATACTATAACATATTCCCGAGTTATTTATTCATGGATACCTAATTACAACCGTAACAGTTAAAAACATTTAACCATTACGAAAAGTAATATTAAAATTAATCACAAACACTCCCACATTGCCCGCATTTCGGGGAATTTGTATGCAGATATACTGGTCACACTGACGACACTATCTGAGGTTTTGTGTTCCAAAAACGCTTTACGGAATATTTTTGTATTTATTTATCAAATTAAATCAAATGAAAAACTTACTTGTGAAATCTAATCCCAGATGGGTTTTTTTTGTAACGGAATTGTTTTACAAGTTTTTACGACACAGGAAGGCATTTTACAACAATTTGCAATATTAAGGTTATGACGTCTAGCTCGTTCGGTGTCGCGCGTCGCTCTAGAACACGATCGGCTTCCTATTTCAAATTTGGCTTCCTTTACCCTGCTTCACTGTGAGAGCGCCGCGCTCCGTCTATCTTTTTTATTTGGTCTGAGGTATAGGTACGGCATTACGATAAAAATGTTACAAATGTTACATACGCAAAACCGTAAACTCTGGAACTGGAACGCAACAAAAGTGTCATTTATTTTGACAAGTTCAAAAGTAATTGCAATATTTATTTTTCGGCCCGAAGACCAAGAATAAGACGCCAAACGGCGATCAGTGAACTTGTGTATTTGCTAACCCTAAGCACTCTTCGTTACCAAGTATCGATGTTAATAACACAAGGTTGGCCGACAAAAATATTAAAGTGCTTTTCTGTACATCATTTCAGATTCTTAAACAGTGCAGACAATAAAATGGAAGATTCATGCATGTTAAAAAACGTTAAAGCATGCATTCCACCTTTGGACCTCAACAGTCATAAAGGTCAAGCAGGAAGAATAGGAGTTATTGGAGGATCATTAGAATACACTGGCGCACCATACTTTGCTGGGATAAGTGCATTAAGAGTTAGTATTTCTGTTATTCTTGTATCAGAATAGAATCTTATTATAATTTCTAACAATATTTTTATATTTGCAGGTGGGGGCAGACTTGAGTCATGTATTCTGTACTAAAGATTCAGCCACTGTTATAAAGTCATACAGTCCAGAGCTAATAGTGCATCCTCTATTAGACTTTCCAAATGCTGTGACAGAAATATCACAGTGGCTTGAGAGGCTTCATGCAGTAGTCATAGGGCCAGGACTAGGACGACAGAAAGAAACATTCCATGTAGTTACAGAACTAATAGAGGTCATAAGACAAAAGAGGATCCCACTACTTATTGATGCTGATGGATTGTTTTTGATTACTGAAAAATTACATTTATTAAAAGAATTCATGTCCCCAGTAATATTAACACCAAATAAAATAGAGTTTGATAGGCTTTGTGCCAAAACAAATGGACCTTCTGGGTTAAGCCAGTTGGGAAAATATGTGACTGTATTTAAGAAAGGACCAATAGATGAAGTGTTCAGTGTAGATCCTGGCGTTCAGTGGAAATCAAATATTGGTGGTTCTGGTAGAAGGTGTGGTGGGCAAGGGGATTTGCTCTCAGGAGCTATTGCTATTATGATGAACTGGACCCTAGCTAACCAAGATAAAATTCACATAGAGACATGCGGGGACAAGGTTTTACTAGCTTCATCTCTATCATGCTATGCAGCAAGCCGTTTAATAAGAATGTGTAATGAGAAAGCTTTTGCAGTTAAAGGACGAAGTATGGTAGCTTCCGATATGATTGAGTATATCCACGAATCCTTTGAACATTTATTTGGGCAATAACTTTGTTACTTAAGGTTTATGGTACATATTTTCGATTTTACTACTGCATTTATTTTACTGAATAAGGTTTTTAAAAACGTTTAATTCATATTATTCATGCATCATATCATGCATATAATGCAGCAATAGTTTAAGTTATATTGTGTTATTGTATTGTTAATGGGGTATTGTTGTATATGAAACATATTTGAATAAAACATAAAAAGTGGAGGTATTTTTATAAAATAAATGCATACCTTGGCATCTAGAATAGGATCGTCAAAGAAACCTTCTGGAATAGGCTGTTCTGGTACTTGTGCACCATCTACTTCTGATGTAGTGGTTGCTGGCACATCTGAAAGTTTTGGTTTTAGTTCAAGTCATACAAATTAGCATGATCATATGTCTACTGTTATTGCAAAATCTTCTCCCCTTATCTCCTTAATTTGCTCAATATTGTCAGAATGCCGTTAGATGTTCAAGTGTTTTTAAGGGCTGCTGATAACACAGTCTACAGTCTGCTGTTAGAAAGTGTTCCATCAAACCTTGTGTAATGTCCCAGCCACCTAGAGAACTAATATCATAGAATAGTTTCTGTATATTTGGTAGTTGCCTCTTGTTACTGTAGGACAGTTAATACACAGTAATCGGATTGTGCAGCAGTGTTCTCTATGCATTTGACCACCATACTGCGATTGCCAACCCGCCTGCCAAGCGTGGCGATTATGGCAAATCGCCCCTTTTGGGGGAGGCTTATGTCCAGCAGTGGACGTCTTTCGGCTGATATGATGATGATCATGATTATTCGGATTGTGGAGGTCAGATAGGCAGTCGGTCCTTGTAAAATTCACTGGTATTCATCTGCATCTGGTTAGATTCGAAGCTGATCCCAACATAGATGGAAAAAAGCTAGACTAATGATGATGATGAGAACAGTTAATACACACAAGCTCCAAACAGGTATAACCTACACAGTTAAAAATTAGTTTTAACTATATGACATTACAAACCTTCATTACTATTAGCTGGCATAGAAAGGGTCAAAGGTGTCCGTTTGATTTCTTCATCATGGAATGAAATTACTTGAGGTGCAGTATTTTTAGGAATTGGAGGCATTAGTGTTTCAGCATTCTTCAGAATTCCTTTTAACCTTTTTTCAGGTGGTGCGTCACTGAGAGAACTCCCGTTTTTATGTTTTATCTTCCCAACCGTGAAGTTATTCGTCAATTCCTTCAATTCTTTGGCCTTTTCAACATTCTCTCTGTGTTGTTTACTATTCATGTGTACTTGCCATACATGTTCCGACCGCACTACTGAGTTACAAAGTATACACATTAACTGTCCAGTGTTGTTATATTTTGCAAGAGGGTTATCTATTTTAAAGGGCTTAATTTGCTTCTTTTTCCGTTCAGCCATTAAGCGACGCATCTCTTCTTGCTTTTTTTGCTTCTCTATTTGCAAACGAAGCGCCATCCTTGTTACTTTTGTAAATACTCAACGAGGAAGATAAAATTATGGTATGGGGTTCAAATTAACAACGTTACAAATTATATTTTACTAGTTGAAACGCATTCCATGACAGTGTCCTCTAATCTTGGAACAAAAATGTAATGTAGTATTTTTTTTTTTTTTTACAAAAATCGTGCAATAATATTAACAGAACCAAGATTTTATCAACAAAATAGGAAATTTGGTAATCACACACAAACTGACTGACCGAGTAAGCGTTGACAAGACTGACTGACAGGACACAGTTCACAGTGGCACTGACGGTTGACCTTGACAGTGACACTTGACTAATTATCTTTACATAAATATATTATAGTAATATGTACGTAAATAACAACTAATATCTAATTAATTAAAAATACAACAAAATGATTTTCACTTTTTACAAATTATAATATAGCGTCGAGACCGGTAATGTACTCAATAGACTAGCGAAATTACCACGATGTATGGCAAAGCAAATACTACCTCCGGCCAACCCAAGCCAGCCCTTGAGTCACGAGAAGTGTCAATCAGTCGTTTCGAAATTTCTTTATGGCGACCATGAGCACTCGACTACCAATACGGTTATTCTACTTAAAAGCCGCCTGAGGTTTTCCGCAGCCACTGCAGCACAGCACGCTGAGCCAGGAAGATGGGACTGTGCAAGAGTATCGACACTTTGACACATGTTGCATCCCACACTAAAGGCCTATCCACCTTGCATGGAAAAAAATACATGCCATCCGGTCTCTTGCCATCGTCTCGTGCCAAGCAATTGGGTTCTAATACAGCTGGAACGTCGAAGGTGACAAGAGCTCTTTGGATCATGTCGTTAATGCTTGCGTGCCGCGCTAAAACTACGGTTTCCTAGAAGAGCAGTGACCGTATAATATCTGTAATTTACCGGCGATTGACGTCCTGAAACGTTAGACAGGAAAGTAAGTTGGTGTGGTTTCTTAGAGTTTTTGATACAGTAATTAAGTTTTATGGTAATTTCAATATCTGTGTTTGTCACTGCGTGACATTATGTGTAACATAGGTGCACTCGTGCACTCCTTCTTCCGGCTCCCCTAGACACTGTCATTGTAATCTATTTTATTAGAACACCATGTAAATGGCACGCGTACATACTATTTCCATGATGGCACAATCGGTAATCCGACTCGACCATGGAAAGCTGGAACCGTAGATGCACGCAACAGCAGAATTTACGGGTGCTGCAACTGTAGTACCAGTTTTGTTGCTTTCAGCTGTGGCTTATTATCATTGCAGTTTGGTTTTTCATTTATTCGTAAAAAAAAAACATAACATACGTAGAAAAAAGGAAGTTTAGAACTTAGTATCATTTAATCATTCACTCATGATGCTGAAAGACCTATTTTAAGAGGTTTGGCGTAAGTGGTTTGTCTAACTAAACTGTTCGTTGACCATGGTTTCCCTTGCTGTCCTAAAGCAAGTCACGCACTGCAACACGACGTAACGGACTTTTTTTGTGAAAATTCAAATTCTGTCATAGACTCTAAATTCTATAGAGTGATGTCAATTTCGGGTTAGTTTTTGGTGCTTCAGTTGGTAGTCGCCAATTTTTTTCGGATTTTCAAAGCTAAAAACTTTAAATATTTTACAATTTGCTTGTAGTTTCATGTTTATTCTATTTATAAAATAAGTTTACTTCTATCATCTACGCGATACAATAATTAGAACTATAAAACCGGGCTCGAAACCCAATTTTTTAAGATCGCTTATTTGTGGTTCAGTGTGCTGTGTTTATCCCTCATGCTGTGATATTTCAGCGCTATTTTAGTTCTACAATGGACATCGACGTTAGTAAAGAAAACATTCAACCACTGAGAGGTGGTAGAAACCTTGTGCAATTGGGTACAGCGTTGCAAGCTCAGTCGGATGTTGAGGCCCAGAGACAGCTGCAATTGCAAAAAGAGTAAAGTTTTTCTTAACTTATTTTTAAAATTATACGTTTATCTCTCGTATTATATACTCATTAATGTAAAGGCATCTTTTTTTTCTATAATATCTTCATTTGTAAAAAATAATATTAACTTGTTTTTTTTACGTATTTTATGGTGATATTTCGTATGTATGCCAGCATAACACATGATTTGGATAATTTTCATCGTAAATAACCAATTATTTCTTTGATTGCGCCGGCAGGGAACATGAAGCAGCGATCAGACTGTATCAGGGCACTGATCCTTTGGATCCCTGGTTCAACTACATCCAGTGGGTTGAGCAGTGTTTTCCAAAACATGGACATGAAGGGCATATTGATAAGTTAATAAAAGACTGTTTACATTTGTTTGAAAACGAAAAAAAATATTATCAAGATAGGAGATTCGTAAAGTTATGGATAAAATATGTAAGTGCCAATTTTTGTCCCCATTGTTCAGTATTACAGCTCTGGACTCATGTCAAATTCAAGCACAATATCATTAACTTACATTAGTCTATTGTGTTCTACTATTTGGATGAACCTTCTTATTAAATTTTGAAACACTATGTTGAAATGACTTAATCCATGAAATACTCTCTGCAGGGTAATCTGATTATTGTTTAGTATTGATTAGCGTGCTGCTGTCTGCACGCTGCAGGACACGCTAAAAAGAAGATTGATTTTATTTGACAAACATCATTATTGTCTTGAGAAACATACTTAATTTTCCATGGTACTATGATGAGTCCATCCAACATGGATGGACTGATCTTAGTACCATGTTATTTTATTCTTTTTGCTATATTGTGATGTTTAATTTGTAGGTTGACAGTCTATCCAACCCTTTGGAGATCTATCAAAGGCTTTATAACACTGGCATTGGAGTGGAATGCTCAGAATTCTACCGTGCTTGGGCATGCTACTGTGAGGAGTCTGGAGACTATAAAAAAGCCAATCAGGTGTACATGTTAGGGCTACAGGCTAGGGCCCAACCTTTGGATGAACTGGAGCAGGCACATATGTGAGTGTTATCTATACATATAATAATGTGTAAATATTATGTAACAAAATGGGTTGCCACTTTAAGCACCATCTCTGCCTTGTTTTATCACTTGTTATATTCATAATTTAATTATGTTTAATACCATGATAATTTCAAACAGGAAGGGCAGAAGTAGTCAAATTAATGAGTTCTCGTTTATTTAAAAGCAATGCAATTTTCAGCAGACTTGAATGTAGATGATGAAATCATTTAGTGATATGCATTATCAGACTCATTTCAGAGTGGCAGACAAGTTTTGCATAAAGTTCCTTTTGTTTATAAATGTTGCTTAAAGTTAAGAGATTTAAGAACATAAAAAATATATGGTTAAATAATATCTAAAAACTTTAAGCAATGTTTATAAATAAAACTAAGCTTGTTAAATCAAACAAAACAAGCAAACTTGCTGATAAGCATATAACTGCATACATTTTCATTAATTTTCGTGTTGTGAGGTTAACCCACTAAACACTGACTTTTATTCTGACTCATATGACCTTATGACCTTAAGCCTAGTGTTAACATAACACCAATATAAAACCATAGGAATGAACTCTTTCAGTTCAGTTTTTCCACAAGGCTCTAGTAATTGAATGTAATTCAGAATATTGGCAACAAGCCAAGGATATCTGATGTATTCAGTGTTCTTTTTACAGTTTCAGCTGTGATGTAAAACTTTAATCTGGGAACCAATCCTTAGCATTAAATTAAAAAAGAATGTATTTACAGCTCTTGAATTTCCAACAGTCACTTAATATCTCATTGTTTTCAGGAACTTTCAACTATTCTTTGCCCAAAGAATGTTACATGATGACTCTCCTACTAAAAGGAAGGCAGCATCAGCTCTGGCTGAAACTAGGATGGCTCTAACATCATTAAAGTCTTTTAAGCGGCGCAACATCGCCAATGTTCCTATACAAAGGGTTGGGGACAGTGTTAGGAGTTCCGTTCCTGGGGTTGTGAGACAGCAAGCAGGCAACTATGACAATAGGCTACCCAACTCCAATGTGATGGTCAACGTTTATGAGGTAACAACAGCTTTAATGCCTTAACTAATCTTTAATTTTACTAACATTAGTTGGATAAGCTTGAAGGGATTTTAGCTAAATAATACCAGCCGCATGAGTCTACAGAAGGTTAAGTTACTCGTGCTGAGCCTTGCCATTCATTACATATTATGACCCCTAGGTGCCTCACTAAGCTTGTTAAACCATTGGTCTTGGCTATCATTCGTAGATATTTGGTAGTTGTCATGGGTAGTCAAAAGCCTGAAAGTTTGACAACTAGTCCAGAGGGGTATTGTATTTTTCCGTAACTATTGTTTGATGTAAAATACAGGTATTCAGCTGTATCCGGTTAGACAGGTAGCCCACTCCAACGAAATTGGGAAAAGGCTAGGCAGATTGATTGAGGAGTATAAGGTTGCCATCAACCCAAATAGCAGTATGTTACTCAGAAGAACTCTACTTAGTAAAGAGTATTCTATTCTACCAAAATCCACAATGAACTGTAGATGCAACAGGATGCTAATGTTGTAAGGTGTTTGTGTAAACAAGTTACTAAGTGTTCTTTACAGATGGAGACAGCTAAATTACCCTGAATCAATCACTGATTTTAATACTTTTTTATCTAATTCTATTGTGTTTTTAATACTTTTTCATATAATATTCTAAATAGGATGCTCCATCAACATCACAAGCTGCTATACCTATTGCTGAAGATCCAGGTCCAGCGTCCTTGGTTCAGGCTTGTAGTAATGTTGAAAATCAGAAAGAAGTTGGGATTTGGACCAACCCCAAAACTAAAATGGTACATACTAGTGTTGTGCCACACCAACCTTTACCATTTATACGTAAGTAATTCTCACAAAAGATGTCTTGTATTTTTCAGCTAGTCAAGACTATTTTGTAATGTGGAACTTTGAATACAAATATGATTGAATATTTTTTCAGCATTTGAAGATGAAGATGATGTCCTAAGGCTTTCAGCCAATCACTTGCCTTATTGCATGGATGACTTATCATTTACTGTGCCTCTATGTGTACCTGATCCCCCAGATTCAACGAAATTTCCTTGTTATAATAAGTCACAGGTTAGCCATTCTTGTACATTTATTCTTTTTCTATTAATTAACTGCAAACAATTTTGCTAATGACCATTTTATATTTCATAGGTGTATGTTAATGACCAAGAATACAGTTTAGAAGAAATAAGATCTAGAAAATATAATTTAGAGAAAAAAGTGAAGACTGAAAAAACTGAAGTTGTTGAAGCTCCACAAAATTATGAAAATATTAATGAGACTCTGGCTCAGTGCAGTGCTTTAGAGACATTAGCTAATTGTGCTTTGGACACGGAGCAGGATCATTTAGGGCAACTGATGCCTTTGACAATGCCTACATTACAAAACATCACAAAAGTAACTAACATGCATTCACCTGGTGAACCTAAAGTGTTAGTCAACTTAGACTCTCAAGAATTTAGTGAGCTGACTGCTAAGAAAGTTGATGAAAATTATAAACCAGGGTCAAGTATGTCTGATAAAGAAAATGAAATGCTTAGTTCAAGTAATAATTATGGCAATGAGAATGCCATACCAAATTATGGCAAAAACAATTTGATGGAAGAATTCAATAGGAGTTTGATGGGTAATCTCCTTGGCGATTCTGTAACAGTAAACACCAAAGAAGCCAGATGGGAACTTAGAAATCTTTTCAATGACAATGGTAAATATTCTTTTACTAATGTTTAATGTAATGTATTGATAAAAGTGGATTGAATTCAAATTACAGTAGAATCTCACTAATCCGGCATTTCAATAGACCGATACGTCCAATAATCCGGCACTCTCCCCGCGCCTTCCTCGCCCCTGCCTACGCCACGCACCGCGTGTGTGCTCCGTCTAGTACTAGTTACTAGTTAATTGTAAGATATGTTATAGTTATACCTCAGTGTAGAACATGAACACAAATAATAATATCTACACAAATAATATAAATCTTTATGAAATGCTTTATTTTATTTATTATGAATTTTTCTTTGCGATCCAGTAATCCGAACATTCCAATAATCCAGCACCCTCTGGTTTTTAATAGTGCCGGATTATTGAGATTCTTCTGTAATATAAATATACAACATGTTACAGAACCATCAATGGTGCAGCCTGTACTGCAGCAATTTGAAGTTCCCAATTTCGACATTCATGAAGATAGATCTATTACAATGGCTGTCAATACTAAGAAGAAACATGAGCTTACTGAAATGAAAAATGTGCCTCATGACAAAGAAAATGCTTCAAAATTTCAAGCGCCTATAACTGCTGGACAGCAAAATGTATGTTCATAAAATGCCTGTTAGTTATTTACTTCTGATTGCTTAAAAAAATTAAACAATCCTAATCTTCTGTTCGTCAGGTTAACAAAACTGCTTACTATGAAGAGCCTTCCTGTACACAAATTTTCAATTTCAATATAAAGGATGCTAGTACGCCGAACATGTCTCAATTCAAGAAACCATCCCCCTGCATTGATCAGTCAAGTAAATTTCCGTCTATGCCAAAATTTAGTATGGACGAGAGTGTCATAGAACAGCATGACCTTGGACTCGCAAAGAGGGAAGAAAGTTCTAGACAGCATGCGACTGATCAGCATGCCACCGTAGACAACCAAGGAGCTGGACTCTCTGTAATCATGGAAGCTACAAGAGAATATAACAGGTATGGAAGATTCTTCAACCCCAATGAATGGTTATAAGAAAAAGTTAAATTTGAATTAATGCTTTCAATTATTTCAGTAAATCGGGATCTAGTTCTTCAGGACAGTCAACAAGAACAAATTTCACTGCCTACACAACAAACTACGACTCTATGTACAATAATAACGACCCATCACAGCAGCCCACTACTTCAAAAAGGAGTTCAATATCCTCTCAACCTAGACTGGTGAATGGACAGTTTGCCAGAATCCACTCGCAAAAGCGAGAGATGCCGGAAAACAAAGCCGCTGCGTCTACGTCAGCACCATACCCCTCGCACGACCATCAGTACCAAAAGCCTATGCCGCCTAATTACAATGGCTATTCTCCACAGCAACGGTCAATGCATGCAGCACACTACCAGCAAAATTATAGTTATCAACAGAACTATTCCAACAACCAGATGATGAATCAGCAGCCACAACAGGGCTATGTCAGCCCTAATTCTAATGCTTACCATAGTCCCCAACACACTGGTATGCAAAGTCCTCATGCCATTCCACCTGGTTTTCAGAGTCCAACTTACTCCAATCAAGTTGGTTATCATAGTCCAGGACATGCAATGATGAGTCCTCAACAGAATTATGCTGGCCGTCAAGATTATCACTATCCTAGTCAAACTGATAGACAGCATATTTATGTAAATCAGCAACAGCAACATCAACAGCAACAACACCAACAGCAGCAGCAGCAGCAGCAACAACACCAACAGCAGCAGCAACAACACCAACAGCAGCAGCAACAACAACATCAACAGCAACAACAACAACAGCAGCAACCAGCAGTTTTTCAAAGTCCTCCACATCAGGCACAATATCAAAATGCACAGTACTATCAGAGACCCAGCCCAGTAGCTGCACCTCCTACTCAGGGCTACAACCAACAGGGCTATGTACATAACCAATACAACAATTCTAACATGTATCCCAATCATCCAGGCAACCAAAGCTTTAATGCAATGCAAAGTCCATACAGACAGCATCCTAAGCAAATGGTTGAGAATGCTCAAGCTGGGTATGGGTCTCAAAACAACCAGTCGTTCCAGATATATGAAAGTCCCCAGGCTCCTCAAAGCAATTACCGCAGCCCTGCGCCGCATGGTGCAAATGTCCCACCAGAGGCTTCAGAGATGCACTTGAGACAAGAAAACGCTTCAGCAGCGGACTTAAATGTATCAAGTATAAACAATAGTGTGCCTAAAAATGCATCAACACACAAGAGTCCTACATCTGCACTGAGGAATGTGAGACACGACCAACCTAATCCAGTGAAACTTGGCCAGAATTCACCAGATATTGGATTTTCAAACCAGTATCTAAATTTCATTTCAAACAGAAATGAACCCAAAGATAATGCCAATACTCCTAAATTCACGAATAGTCCGAGTATTTCTCAAAAGATGCATAAAAACTTGTATGTATCCAGTCCTGAGCAGGCTCAGATACCCCCCTCATCGGGCATGTCTGATTCTGATAGTAAAGATGGTATGACTGCACAAACAGGAACACCTATTCAATCTGCTAAGGTGTCCCATGCTGTTGACAAACAAAAAGATATTTCTAAGAGGCAGTTGGACTTTGAACACAGAGTTGAATTTCAGTCTGAGGACAGCAGAGACTCTGTCAGCAAAGAGAGTAGGATCTCAGGAGTATATTCTAGACATTCAGATTTACAGTCTGATGGATATGGAATGGATGTGGATAGTGAAAATTCCATGGAGTGTGCTGCATTTAAATCTACTCATTCTATATCTTTAGTAGAAACCAGTGACATACCTAGGCCAGCTGATATTGAATTCCCAGCATTAATTGATCCATTCAATAAAAAACTTCTAAATTCTCTGCTAGAATATGTTAAATTCCCAAATAAAACTCATGCAGATGGATATGTTGAAGTGAGATCCGTTCCTAAAGTACAACTGGCAACTGTTGTAAGTGTTGGACACAGTAAATTATCTATTGAAAAGCAGCTAGGCAAAGGGAATTACGGTGCAGTTTTTCTTTGTCTTGATTTACATAGTAATAAATCTGTAGCTGCGAAATATCAAAAGCCGAGTCGACCTTGGGAATTCTACATTTGTCAGGAAATAAAATCAAGAATAAAAGACCCATTCATGGTAATATTTTATGCCTTTATTATTGTAAATGTTTTAATATTGGTTGCTTTATCTAGTATTTTGTGTACAGCTTCCAGGGTACATGGATATAACGACGGCCTTCTTAGGAGATAACGCCAGTTTGTTCGTGTCGGAATATTCCAAATATGGATCTCTATTAGACGTCGCTAATAAAATCAGGGCTGCTACCTCTAAATGTATTAATGAATTTATCGTCATCCTGCTAACATCAGAGATGTTGTCGATAATTCATTATCTTCATAAAGCGCAGATCATTCATGCCGACATCAAGCCTGACAACTTTTTGTTGATGAAAATGTAAGTGTAGCATTCTAAACTTATAATTTTATTTATTTTGCAGCATTACGAAATGGGTATTGATTGATTAGACCAGTTCTGGGACTTGAGTGAAAAATAGGCTATAGGTATTTATTTTCCTTTTTTTTGCAGACCTACTCAAGAATGGAGAACTCCATCTTTACAACTAATTGATCTTGGTTGCGCTATAGACATGTCCTTGTTTCCTGAAGGGACTACCTTTAGAGAGGTAAGTTTTCACTACAAAGGGAGAACTAAAATAGTCTAAAAAGGAGCCCTCTTTCTAAACTAAATTTGACCCAAAAAACAAACAGGGCAAGCTAAATAAAACCGTTTAAAAAGGCTCTTCAATTTAAATGATAAATAACATATCTGAAATAAAATATTTTTTCTAGCTGATCTCAACAGAAGGTTTCACTTGCACTGAGATGAGGGAAGGCAAGCCTTGGACTTATCAAACTGATCTGTACTGTTTAGCTGGTACAATACATGTAATCTTAATGGGCAGTTATATGAAAGTAGCTAATCGCTTAGGACAATGGAATATAGACAAAAAACTACCAAGGTGAGTTTATTCTGAATTTTAATTATGAACAATACCAACTTCGATTATAAATGGGACAGAATTTTGTTGATTTTCAACAATCGATCGATGTTTGTCGTCGGTTTTTTATTTCATAGGAAAGTTGCAAGCTACGTTGGTGCGTAGCTTGCAACTAATCCATACTAATACTATAAATTCGACAGTTCACACAGCTCACAGCTCTGTCAGAATGTTACCTTTTCATGCATAAACCACTAAACGGATTTCGATAAAATTTGGCTGGAAGAGAGATGGCATCCTGGGGAAAGATATAGGCTACTTTTTGTCCCGGTAGCACGTTTCCGTGGGATAATGCCGATATCCACGCGGTTTTTTTTTTTTGTGGGTGGGAAATCATCAAATGACCTCTTCCGCTCTGGGTGGAGCAGGAGGGCGTGTCAGACTTTTACTGACTAAAACCCACCCATGTTCTCTCAGCTGCCCGTGTGCCAGGGGCCGCGGTATCTCTTTCGAACAACCCGCACCCCTGGCAGGCATCGGCCCTTGCGAGCCCCACCAGCTGCTGCTGACGTCTCCCTGCGACGGGTCAGCAGTGGCCCCGCCGCCTACCACTTTTCGGCCGCAGGGGATAGGGAGAGCGGCCAACGCTATACCGACACTCCTCTTCCCCTGCGGCCCCACCGCGTCCGCCATCAAACGGTGGCGGCCCCGTCCAGGCCACGGAAGGGAAGAGCGCTACTCAGAAGTACCGGCACTCCTCCTCCGCCGCAGCCTGTAACTCTCAGCCGCGATGCCTCCCATTCGACATCGCGGCCCGCCTCAGCTGCGATGCACCTCACCGCAACCTACTTTTTGGCCGCTACGTCGTCGGCTTGGAGGCACAAGCCCTGACGAGCGGCCCCACCTTGGGGTTCCTCTTCGCTTCACCGTGGGAGGGTGACCACGGTTACTGAGCCCCCCCGCAACGACAATGCGGGAACCCCACTGGGGGGATATATCCACGCGGTCAAAGTCAGTCTTATATTTTCAAGATACTAATGACTAATGATATAATGGTTTTTTCAGGTACATGAAGGTTGGTTTATGGGACAAGATATTTACAACATTACTAAATGTACCGGATTGTAACAATTTACCTGATTTAATGGAACTGAAAAATGAAGTCGACAGTGTGTTGAACGAAATCGATAATCTTGGCTCTCAGCTCCGCAACTTTGCTAATGTGCTTAAATCTCGGTAAATTACGTAAACGATCCAGAATGTATGTATTTATTGCATTTAGATATAATGGCGATTGTAAAAACTAGATACCTAAATATGTATTATTATAGTGATACAAATATATCAAAGTTCGATGAACTTCTTGAATCTTTTGCCAGGTTGAACTTTGCTCTTCTCGAAAAGCAATAAGTATTAAAAATACCAGAATCTTATAACTTAGTTATAACATGCCTTGTTGTGTTTAGTTAAAATGTGATATTGTGATTTCTAGGTTTTTGTTTTTTTTTTTGTAATGAAATTGGCTTAGATTAACTTGTTAGCTTAACTAATATTGAAATAAACTTAGGTTTCATTTATTTTTATAAAACCTCATAAGACTTGCACATTTCACATTTCTTGTTTGAATTGTAACAAAGATAATAAATAATTACCTGGTTGTCTTTGTGTTTTATTTGTGATTTTGATACACAGTGAAACAATAAACACAGATATTATACAACGTGTAGTGTCGAATACAAAACCCATGGCGATGGTACAGACACCCAAACTTTACCAACGCTAACCTTTAGTGCTCCTGCTATGAGTGCTATAACTACCTGAGCCAAACTGCGCTTGCGGCTACTCCTAAAGTGGTGGTTTTTCTTCCAAAGTAAGCATCGTCATCATATCAGCCGAAGGACGTCCACTGCGGGACATAAGCCTCCCCCAAAAGGGGGGATTTGCCATAATCGCCACGCTTGGCAGGCGGGTTAGCGATCGCAGTATGGTGGTAAAATGCATAGAGAACGCTGCTGCCCATTCCCTAGTAAGTCCCTTAGTCGCCTTCAACGACACCCACGGGAAGAAATGGGATCTTCCAAAGTGATTGCTACAAAATATGGAAGATGCTGTGGTACTTCGTAACCCTTACTCGCAGCGCAGAAAATGAGACAGCGCTATTGTAGCCAACGGGGTTTGATGCGTTATTCAACGTGCTAAAATCCTTTGATGTGTCGAAAATTTCGGCCAACTGAGCTATTGCTTTAGTTGTCAATGACAATATTGCCCACATCTGCGTATTAACACGCTAATATACCTACCTGCGACGTGCGATTCTGCCACACCTGAGTGGTGTGACAGAATAACCACTATTTTTTAGAGACCCCATCACCCCATGCAGTCATTTTCAAACAAGACTGAGAGTCGGCACTTTTTGAACGTCAAGGTAGACGGAATTACGAGAATTAAGGTTAAGCGCGCACTACGTATTTTAATCGTTGCGATATAAAATCGCCAATCTGTGAAGAAAACCAATAAACTAGAGTGCGCGCACTGCGGTAAAAAATCGCTTGAGAATTACCTTGAAAATTTTTATGCGGATGCCATATTATTTCGCATGAGCACGCGATTATTAAAAAAGTATCGCAGTGCGCGCTTTGTCTTAGATCTGCCTGATGTAATTAGTCAATACGGCAATGTAGCTCCGAAAGAAATTACAACTGTCACAAATCATCATAGTTATTAGCGTAGACCCATCGAGATACAATTATCACTTACTAGCTTTCGCCAGCGGCTTCGCGTGGAGTTCAGAAATGAACAATTATCGCTATTATTATTTTGTGTAAATCGGTTGAAATATGTTTCAACCGATTTTCACGAAAACTTAACAAATTATGCACCTAAACCTTCCTCATGAATCGCCGTGTCCTCGTGGAGGTGATCGGCGGCGGCGATCTCTCGCGTCCGACCCTGGTCCAGGCCATGGTACGGAGCGAGAGGGCATGGCTAGCAGTCGTCTCCTTCAGCGAAGCAGTTATGCTCGCAAAGAGGGAGGCGGCGCACGTGAGGGAGATGCAGTACATGCGCCCTCACAGCCGTGGCCTTCGCAGGAGACGCCCTGGGCGTCGGGAAACCCAGGCTGATTCCCGGCCACCGTAGGCGCGGGCTTGCGGACGGCGAGTAATGGGTAGCTCGCTGTCCGGTAAGGACCAAGCCCGGGTCGACGGCGCGTTGTGTTTCACGCGCGCCTCAAAGAGATGTCATCAGCAACTGATGGGGCCCCAAGGGCCGATGCCTGCCAGGGGTGCGGGTTGTTCGAAAGAGATACCGCCGCCCCTGGCACACAGGCAACTGAGGGAACACGGGTGGGTTTTAGTCAGTAAAAGTCTGACACGCCCTCCCGCTCCGCCCAGAGCGGGAGAAGTTATTTGATGATTTCCCACCCAAAAAAAAAAAAAAAAGTTCCTCATGAATCACGCTTTCGATTGGTGAAAACCGCATAAAAATCCGTTCAGTATTTTCTGAGTTTATCGCGAACAGACAGACAGATGCGGCGAGAGACTTTATTTTATAATATTTATTAATTTTTTATATGTAGTGATGATGGCTATTGCACCTAGAGACAACCTAGGTAGGTATACTTCGGTGCCTATACCCATGTAGGTAGTGACATTTTAGGTCTTTCACTGTGGACGGATATCGAATTATATAACTCTCCGGCCAAACAATCAATAGTTTAAGAGAGGAGTATCATCCGTCACGGTGGACAGTGGAGTGCGAGGAAGCGAATGGTAGTATAAAGTACTCTGTGCGATTGGTCGACGGGCCGATCCACGTCGCCGCCCCGCCGCGCCTCAGCGTGCCGACGATAATGCGTTGATCACGCCGCCTGCGATGCAGACCGCGCGCAATGCTGTGTTGGATTCCATTCCTAACATTCTGCCCGGGTTGAAGCATAGACTTCAAAAATCTGGAAAAATTACAATTAAGAGTGTGTGTCCTCATATTGATTTCTCTCGTTGGTTGTTGGTTTGCCCTCAGTGACACTTGTCACCGTCAGAGACCTGTGGGTAAGAATACAATTAAGTGGTAGTACACACGGCTACACATCAAGTTATACATTTCCAGTATAAGCTGATCAAGCATTATAAGGGATTTCCGCACAGTGCGAGATCAGCTTAAACTGGAAATGTATAGCTTGGTGTGTAGCCGTGTGTACATTGAAAACATAAGGAGTACAAATGGAAGATTTAAGGGGTTCCGAGAGAAGAGGAATACGAGGATGGGAGGTTAACCAGCTTTTATCTGAGTGAGGCTGGTGGCCTACCAGCAATTTCCCATACCTAGCAAGCATGAATAGGAGAACAAATATAAGAAATGAGGAAGTGTATTGCGAATTCCGCCCAACGATTGAAGAGCGCATAGCTAAGCTTCACTAGATAGCGCAGCAACGAGTTTGAAATGACAGACTTGTGTTAGTTTGCGAGAAATGCTTGAATACAATTCGAGGGGTGAAAGGCTATTTGTTTGAAGCGACATTTTGGACGATATTGAGTTATATACAGTATTCAGTTAGTTATTAGGTAGGTATATAACTCAATATCGTCCAAATGTCGCTTCAAACAAATAGCCTTTCACCCCTCGAATTGCAATCTCTGCTTCTCCTGTTTGCTAGCATCACTGGCTCATCGTTAACAACGCTCTAACTATTACAAAAATGAATATTGTGGTTCGCAAATGATACTAATTACCTTAGTATCATTTACGACCAACACATTGGTTATTGGAGTTTAAAAATGATGGGGACCAGAAAATAATAAATAATAGGTAGGTAGGTAGGTAAACAATAAGAGTTATGAACATTAAGAAATTAAAACATACCTAGGTACTTATGGTTAACATAAATAGACTCTCCTGGCACTGTAATGCACTACAGTAGGTACCAGTAGAGTCTATTTATGAATTATTGTTAGTATTAGGTAGGTACCTACAACAGAACGAACAAACTAGTATTGGTAGATTGTTATAATTGGGTATTTTGGGCAAACCGCAATCAGCCCCCACCATGTAAGAACACCTGATGGAATCAACCACGGGAAACAAGATCCGGCGGATTATCAGCCAACGGCAGGTAGCTAAACGTGTGACTTCGAGCGACCGACGGCAGGTCCTTATAAAAAACTATTTAGAAAACACCTAGGCGCAGACTTCCTATTTTCGGTGCTTAAACCTATTTAAAGACTGGTGGCCCTAGAGCAGTAGTGGCCCAGTGTGGTATCGGTCCCGAGTTACGAGTTTGTAGGTCGTGGGTTCGAACCCAGGCATAGGCTTTACTTTGGTGTAAATAACTTCATCACCATTGCTCTCAAAACGGTGAATTAAAACATAGCAAGGAAGCCGGCCATGTCCTAGAACCAAAAATTATAAGACATGTGACCAACCCGCACGCTGGGCCGCGTGGTAGATTACAGCCCACTCCCTCTCCAAGAAAGGAGGCCTGTGTCCCACCAGCGGGAAAGTTAGGTATAAGCTGATTATACTATATCAATGGATTAGGAGCTTTTCCAGGAGAACCTTTGCTAATAACACGGCTTTTGCTACTAGTACATTATGGTATAAGTTCGGTAAGTTGAAAATTACAGCCGAGGCGATATTGCTACAAGAAAGCAGAGGCTGCAATTATCAAAGCGCACGTATGTCATACGACTTTTCATAACATATTTGCGAGGAAATAAATAAAACTCGGACTTTCTTAAACGAATAAATCTTTAATCACTTGTTAAAGCAGTTAGAAAAATTTGAACAATTTGTAAAATTGATTATCTAGTACTTACGTTGCCAGTTGGCATTTTTAATGTTGTCAAGTTATTATTACTTATTAGTTACAATTTCACCAGTCTCTTAAAGTAGGAGAAACGAGACCACAGAATTGTGCAGTCGGTGGCGGCGACGGAGGTGGCTGCGGCGACGATGGTGGAATGTACGCGTACGTGTGTGCTCGTAGATGGTCGAGAGTCAACACTTGGCTCCAAATTTATATTCCTTGTAATGCGGGAGCTCATTTCTTCTTTATTTCTCATCGAGTCATCTATGTAGCCCTCGGCTACACTGTTCGACCGACACCCTCCCTGGCGTTTTAGTGTCGTAGTCAAAATTACATTTAAATTGTAATGTTGAAACGCTATTAGAATAATTTAAAAATTCATTTTCACAATAGTACCTATACTGTACACAGCGTTTAGTAATTTTTCATATACCTACATATGTTGGAGTATTCGGTACATAATTGTATACCTACGTATACAAAAAATATTGCAATTTTTTTAAATTTTTGACACCACTTTTCTTCGTGTTTAAACTATTGTAAGTATTCTTTTTATTTCTGTAAGATTTTTTTTTGTCAAATTTGCCGCCCCAGGGTCCAGTCTACTCAGCCTGCTGGTAAACCCACCACTGAACCCACACCCATACCCACATTCACCCACATTTCGCCAGTTATGTCATTACCTGTCACAGGGCGCAACTCCCTGAAAATATTCTTGGCACCAATGATGACACTCACTAAAAATTTTGAGCTGCGACTGCGTCTGAGTTCAGTACTCCTCCGAGTATTTCACAGCGCTCGGAGAGTGGTTGACAACAAAGGCGATGTGCACACTGCCCGAGTAGCTCAACAAAGGTAGCACCTGCTCTCATTTATGTATTTATTTTCCTATTATAACTTTATGTACAAGTAAAAAAATACCGTACAAAGGCGGATTTCATGCCCGAGGTACCTACTTAAATCCACCGTGCGCGCCGTTGCTGCTTTAACAGCGAAGAATTAACAGCCTGTGTAGTAGGTCTATGGTAAAAAGCGCGACTCCTGAGCCAAAGCTTCTGGGTTTAGTTCCCAGGTCAGGCAGTTTTATAGGGTTTTTCCATCAGGGGTTGGATTAGTCCGTGGAAGCCCAGTCTGGATTTGTGCACGGTTTACTGGCAATAAGGCTCTTCGTCTTCCTCTTTTACGTGACTCACTCATGGATGGAACTAAAAATATAAACTGGCGAAATGTGTAGGTAAACCTTTGCCTGACCCTTTTGAGAATACTTACATAGAGAGGTGATATTATTTTTGTTATACGGACTGTAAGAAATATGGCTTTACATTGAACCATTGAATTATTATTTCATGAAAAAGTCATTCAATGGAATTAAATGAAAGTAGAGAGTTGTATTGCTGCAATTTCAAGAGAATTTGTATGTAAATAGGCAGATTTGGAAATACGCTTTCATCCCTGTACTACACAATATATTAAAGTAGTAGTTCAGATTTCTTAGATATAGGTAACAGTATTAAATTGTTAATAGATGTTTTATTTATTTATTTAATAATTGGCGACTTTTTGTGCCCCCTTCGATAGGCGCCAGGGCACACTTAATGCCTGGGACCCTTGGAGGGTTTACTTGCAATACATATATTTGGCATGGCATATGAGCTCTGACTCGAATCTGTTACAACCACCATTTGTTGCATTGGGGAGGAGATTGATTAATTTGTGGGAGGTCATTGCTTCTTAGGTAGGGTTAAAATTCATATAGGAAGAAAAATGATAAAAATCAATTCCAACGGATTAAATATTTATTTTAATAAAATAACAATGTTTACTTATTTTGCAGTTTTCTCGAGCCTTTGTTTTTTTCTTTCTTGGTATTCTTGAACATTATCAAACTTCCTTTTGTATAAAACTTTGATGGACTCAAATTGACTTTCTTCAGTTTCTGTGTCAATATTTTTGTTTTCAGACATTTTTATGCTGTTACTTTCTTCAACAGTAATTGTTCCATTATTTTCTTCTATTTTGTATACAATGATGGTGCACTCTGTGTCATCATACACAAAAAGTGAGTTTTTGTGAAGTTTTATTGCGCTTGGGAATCGTTTCAATTTTAGTTTTTCTTCTATTTTATGGCTATATTGGTTATCTATATTATTTACAGTGTAAATGAGGACTGCATTGAGCATATGCACCGTTGCAGCCAATAAACTAAAATTTTCATTTATTTTAGATGCTGTATAATGTACAATTGGTAAGGCAGTAACTTCAATGCCACCCTCATCCATAACATTTATAAAATTCTGCCTCAATTGTTCATTGTTGATATCACTAGAGGTATCTATTGTATGAACCAGTCTACCTTCAGTGTAGTCCCAGATTTTTATAGTACCGTCCCCTGAGGAACTTGTCAAGAATTTATCATTATGAGGCAGAAATTCTAAGTGGTTCACAAATTCTTTATGACCCAAGCAATAAGTTTGGATGTTGTAGGTATTGGGATAGCATGAAACTCTTATTTTTTCGTCTCTGTCACATGAGATGACACACTGTGTATCATTTGACTGTAAAACATCCAACAGTAAGCTCAAGTGACCCAGAAGTTTAGTGCCAGAATTCTCTTTTTTTATGTCATAAATAAGCACATCGCCACTTTTATCAGCCACTAAAATCTGTGAATTATCAACTGTGAATCTTATTCTACTGGCACTTCTTGGTATATTAAAAGTTTGTTCGCGTTCCAGTTGATCTACATCATAAACTAACAGTTGCTTTGATGTTGCTGTTACAACAGCTAAATGACTGGAATCATTCGATATTGTAATATCTGATATATAGTCTTTTTCTGGTTGCTTGGGAGTTAGCGGGATATCAATAATTTTATGGTTTTTATAGTCATAGAAATCCACATGAAGTTCTTTCGCTACTACAATATATTTGTCGTTTGCCACTAAAACAGACATTATACTTTTATCTTATTTCACTTTTATATAGATTTGATTTTTATCAAATTCAAGGCACAAACAAACAATGATTTAAAAAATAAAAACTTTACAGTTTTGTAAATTTGCAGGTTAGTTATTTTTTTTAAATAAAGTGTGACACTTGTGCGAGTGTTGCCAACTCCAAAAGTTCAAATTATCGAGTTCTCACGTCGAAATTATCGTATTGTGGGCAAAATTATCGTACGAAAAAAAGAACCTCAAACATTGATAACAAACGACAATGTCTAGTCAAAGGAGGAGAATATGCCAAGTTTCACCACTAGTAGCACTAGCAACACAAACCACCAAACTTACACACGACCATGGAGTGTATCACAGGTCACAAGAGTCTTTGTTTAATTTTTACAGTCAGTGTTCTCGCGTGCCCACGAAATGGATGGAAACAAGTGTTATTATTTTCACTTGAAAGAAATGTAATGGAAATAGAGACATTTACATGTTGATGTTGACATACTTGACGGGCGACGTTCTAACGTTGACCTTTTGTTGACATTTTGTGTTGTATTTTGGCTGAAAAATACGTTTTGTTAATTTTTTTCATAGCTCAAAATTATCGTACATTTGACAATGACTATCGTACATCGTACCATTGGCCAAATTATCATACAACCCCATAATTATCGTACGGGTTGGCAACATTGCTTGTAAGAATTGTGAGTTTTACACTTGCGTGAGACCCAATGATTTGCATTTTTGGAAGGAGCGAGCAAAGCAGATATTTTTCTTGTTGATTTTTCATAAAAATAAATGAAATACGAAGGTGTGAATAAATCACTTATTATTCACACCTTCGTGATTTTTGTTTTTTTTTGGATCGGTGCAATAATTTCTAAACGGTAATCCCAAATGCCAATAAATCTAACGTGGAACGCGAATGAAATGTCACTGTCAAATAAATGCCATTCCGTTCGTATTTATTTGTAATAGAAAATATAGAAATCTGCTAAAGTTGTTCTTATTTGGTTGAAATTAAAATAAACTGTGACAACAGTTACGAAATATTAACTAAATCGTGAACGACTTATTGAGAAGTAGATCATGGCTGCTATGATAAGTTCATGGAATCCAGAAAAGAAACACAGCGACGTGGAAAGGTAAGTAACATGGATATGTTCAATATATTACAAACTAAACGTTTTTTTATCGTACTGTAGGTGTGTTAAACGCGTTTTTAAGACAGTTTGACTTGTGTAGTGTCAGCTGAAATACTAATAAGCAACGTTTAATTTCACAGGTGGGTATGTATTTATCCTGCATACTTGAATAGTAAGAAGACACTTGCCCAGGGCCGTAAGCTGTCGAAGTCACAATGTGTGGAGAACCCAACTCATCAGGAGATCAGAGATGTCCTGGTAGCTGCTGGTCTCAGGGTGGGAGTAGAGAACAAGTTGTATCCTAGGGAACCAAGCAAGGTAATATTTTGTACTCTACCTGTTTTGCTAATAAGTCTATTTTAACCCCCTACGCAAAAAAGGGGTGTTATTCGTTTTTTGAAATAATTTGGTACACAAAATATGATATATAACTTTATTTTATTTTTATCTTTAATGTTATTTGGTATATAATAGCAAATAACCGATTAGAAATTTCAATGCAGGGGATTCAAATTTCAATTCTATCTGATTTCAGTCAATTTGATAGTAACCCTTAGTAAATTGTTAGACAAAAAAAGTGTTTTCATTTAATTATATGTAACATGTAACTTTTTTCATACAGGAAATATTGTTCAGAGGAAGAATCAGAGTGCAGTTAAAGAATGATGACGGTTCTCCGGTCAAAGCAGATCTTCCTACTCGTGAGGCTGTAATGAAGCATATTGGTGAATCAATACCCAAGCTGAAGACAAGACAAAATAGGTGATTGTTTTAATGGCACCAAATAATAATTGCAGTTAGGAAACTTATACATAAATGATGGCTCATTTCAGACATAAATAGTATTGCTTTGTTGAACTCTTCATTTGTATAATAGATGTTGCAATTGGCAATTGTGTCTCAATCTATAAGTAACTAGCAGGCCTGGCAGAGGTTGTCCTGCCCCAACAGGACCAACTACCAGGTCCAATGGTGAATTTATGCCATCCAGGGGCACACTCAAACACACACAATTTTTTTATCAAAATTGATCTAGCAGTTTAGGAGGAGTTCAGTAATATAGACACAAACAGAAAATTCTGCCATGCTAATTGTAAATGCCGCGCTCTAGAAATCTAAAAGTAAAATTTTTGTGCAAGTACTGTGAATCTCATTATCAAAAAAACATACTTTCAGTTCCCAAATATTTTTATTTTTCCCCTATAGGTTTGCCCAAGGATGCCATTTCTGCAAAAAGTGAAAACCCCAAAAGTGTCGATTACTGCTGACACAATTAGCAGGGCAGAATTATCGAAATAGAAATAGGCAATATGAGCTAATGTGTCCAGCTCCACGTCAATCGTTCAATCCACCCCAGCTCCTCAAGGAAGGCCAGCCACGCCTTTGCACTGACAATATCAGGTGTCAATTTATCCTGCTTATGTCAAAAGTGAAATCAGTAAACAACAATAAAAGAAACTCGACTATTCATCTCTTTTAAGAGTTATATGACGCCCGTTTGTGAATTGCATTATCTAAACTACAGTTTATTTGTATCTTCACAAAGTCTAGCAAGTTTTGGGAAGTATTGGTTGTAGCATAAAAAAATCAGCATAAATAGAACATAATTATGTTTAGGTTTAAAAGGTTTTAGCTGACCTGTGTTACCTGAAATAAATGAATACTTACATACATACGTAACATCTCGCTTGTATTTCCCGAAGAGTTAGGCAGAGGTGTACCTATAGTGCACTCACATTTCGCCAGTTAATAAACATAAAACTTGCTTCATATATATTACCTTATTATAATACAATTTTTCCTTTTTCAGACCAGTGGATCAACAGCCACAGGCAGCACAAGCAAGTCACAAGGGCAAGGGGAAAAAAGGACGCCGATAATTTTATTTGTTTATTACAAAATTAACTATTTGTACAAAATACTTATCTACTTCTAATATAAAGTTTCACAAAATAATGTCTTTGAAAATTACTAACACTAAGAACGTATGCGAATAGATTTTTCCGCAAATTTGTTCTGACCATTTTTGTGTTTTACTATGCTGTACCCATCAAATATCATCATAACTGATGACTTTTTCTTTGGAGTGTTTGATTGAGTTGTTGTGAAGTTTAGGCCATTCATTATCATTTTTGTTTCAGTTCCTGTACGAACTTTTTGAATTTCCTTGGCAATTGTGCTACCTCCGTCAGTGACTCGTTGATAACCGGCGTTATCGAGTGTGTCATTGACGAAGCTTTCTTCGCGAACTTCCTTGGTCTGTACAGATTCTGTGTTTTTGTTGATATCTTTGGGTAATATGAATCCTCGTAATCTTCGAATAGGTTCTTGTAGAATTCTTCTGCTTTCTGTTTCGTTTCTTCCAGTTTTGAATTGATTTTCTCGATTGTGGTCATCGGTGCTTTCAGTTTGCGAGTTGGTTTCATTATTGGTTCTATTTCTTTTTGGAAATAATCCGGTATCATTTCGAGGTCCGGTTGGTCTTGGTAATCGAAAGCCTCCTGCACCGTTTCGTGTAACACTGTGGGTATTCTTTTCATCATCTTTTGCACAGGACTCATTTTCTCCGCATCCGGCAGCATGTTCATGATCTCCAAGATGCCTGGTGATATTTCCTTCAATGTTTCCGTGAAGTGTGGCGCCGCTTCTCTCACCGATTCCATGATCGTCTCCCCGACTGCTAGAGGTATTTCTTGGAAGTAATACGGGTATGTTCTTATTGTGTCTGAGAGCGCTGAGGTCACGAGTGGTAATAATATTGGCTGTCGTGGTGGTAGCCTCGGTAGTGGTAGTGGGAGTCTCGGTAACAATCGAGATCGCAGTGGCGAGAGTCGGGGAAAAAGTAATTGTCTCTTCTTGCGACTCCGATTCTGAATCGGATCGATGTGTGCTGCGAGGGATGTATGTCTCAAACGTTTCACCAGTGTAGAATCGATTTCGCTTATATTTCTTTGTTTTAACGTAAGACTCGCTCGAGTCTGAATCGAGAAGATTATCAAACAACATACTAAGACTTTTAAGAAGCGGGATATATTTATGATTGAGCTCCTCATTTCCATTAATTTCACGTTTCGTTGACTGATTCTTACGTTTGTATCTTGATTTTTGTATAAGTTTCAGCTTTCTTGGTTTCAGTGGGCTTTTGATCAGATATTTCTTTTTATATTTAAGTGGCGATAGTATATTTCCTCCAAGGGCGGTATGATCTGAAAAAAAAAAAACAAATTAAATAAACATATTATTACGATGGCGTACACGTTATACAACATTAGTTTTTGTTTACCCTAAACCCGAAACGAGGTCATTGTACTCATCATTTTGAACAATTTTTTCTATGGGACCAACCTTGAAATCGCAAAAAAAATCATCTGTTCCATACATTTTGTCGATTTAAGTGAACACAAATGTATTGAACAGCTGAGTTTTTTTCACGATTTCAAGGTTGGTCCCATAGAAAAAGTTGTTCAAAATGATGAGTACAATGACCCCTTTTCGGGTTTAGGGTAAACAAAAACTAATGTTGTGTAATACATATAGGTATGGAACGAATTTTCCCAAATATCTACCTCGAAAGAAACCTGATTCTAGGAAGTTTTTTATTCTCAATGGCGACCTCAGGCGTTTGATAAGGGAGTAACGTTTGCCGGTACCTGATGAAAATAAAAAAAATAAAATAATAGATGTCAAGACACATGCACATTTTTACTAAGTACAACTACGAACCTACGGTCGATAAGTTAGAAACTTAGAAAAACCAAACACTCAGTAACTGCGCCCAAAGTGCTCAAGCGTCTTGCTGCCATCGTCAATTAATTAACTAAACATCTCTAGGGATTTAATTTGATGAATGAGTATAAAAAAAGAAAGATCGATAAAGTATGTAAACATAAAATAACATCACGCCAGCATCGGGTTTAAGCAGAGGTAAGTAACTATAGTTTCTATAAATACCCATATTTCACCAGTTTAAGTCCCATGTAGATAGTTAACGTTAAAAAAAACACTATAGATAACACTTTTACCAACCTGGGAATCGAACCCAGGACCTCATGATAACTATGCTCAAGAGTACCTCTTTCGACCACAAGACCTACGACCAAAGATAGATTTTATAATAGACCTATTCCGAGCCAAGGCTAAACACAAATAAAGCAAGACGAATCAACCGCACTGTTTAAATTCTCATATACCTAAGGTGCCATACAAAAAATAATTACTAATACTATCTATTCTTGAGCCCCACCCCAAAAAAAGTAAATGTGCTTTTTGCTGTTCGAACCTGGTCCACTTGTCTGCCAGCGTCCTGAACCGATGGACTATAGCTCTTACAGAAGCAAAACAGTTTCAATTTTACTAGAGAATTAATTAAATAAGCACAATCTCTATTGAGAAGAGATGATGTTACATGTGAGAAGAACATGGTACCTACAAGTTGGGGCGCAGCTCTATTGTTACCCGATTGCGGAGGGTCATGTGTTTATTGTTTGTGGTTACCGCCACTCTATAGGTTGCAGTTTTCACACTAGGTATGGGTAGGTAATGTAGGTACATACCTGCAGATTTTTGCGGGAGTGTGGTCTCGAAGGCTCCCTTTTGCTGCGACTCGGCGGTAATCACGTCGTTCAAAGAAATCGTTTTTGCTTCCAGATCTGAAGAATACATACATTTTCCATAAAACTGATTTTTTGAGATAAGTATTTATTAAGGTGGAAGCTTCAGAATAGCTTATAGTTCAAATTTTCTTAGTTTTTTTTTTAATTTGCAGTTCATTACATGAAAATGTCATTCAATCGAGTTAAATGAAGTTAGAGAGAGGGTTGTATGCGTTCCTTAAATGTTTTTAATTATGTAAAACCATATTTGTTACGGTCGCGAATTATATTTTAATCAACAAACAACCCAAACCTGCAAATTGCAAAACATAAGAAAATTTGAATTTTGTCTGTTACCCTGGACCTTTTCACCTTAAGTTACGAATTTAAAACTTACATTTAATAATAACACAGTTGAAAATAACGTAGTAGTGCCATCTTCGGATTTCCATTTTCTGTCATTTTCGCTCTCGCATCTCGAACCACTTTGCTCATGACGTTACGTGCAGTTGTTACGATGCAGTCATATTTATAAAGTTCTTCAATAAATGCTGAAGCAGCAACGCCTTTTATATTAATTGCACGTTTCCATTACCTACTTATAGGTACTTTGCCGTCAATTATGATTACGTATGCCATGTTACGTGATTTTGATTTTACCTAATGCCAGTTTGTGTACCTAATACGTCATTATGATTGCAAAAAAGACGACTTCGAGGGTTGTTCAATAAAAGCTGATATTTGGTACATAGATTTTGCATATCATTATGTACAGACAACGTAGGCCTTACCTAACCTTCCCGGTACCCGCTTCGGTTCTAGGCAACAAGTGGTACCGTCAGCAATAAAACATATAATTCTAAATCTAGATAAACCCAAAATTAGGTACTCGGTATTGGAACCGTTTTTCAGCATTTCACGTGTTAAGTTAATAGTAGTTACTACGTCGTGTTATCAAACCGCCCCAGCATTACAAAACGTGGGGGTCAAACTCAGTAGACTTTCGTTCCCGACTGTACCTACCTAAACTCCGTATTTTGCGACTTGTCTGTAGGATCAGCAAAGTAAGCAAAAAGAAAAATACAACCCAACAAATTCCGATATTGTCGGAGTATAAAGGGAATAGTGAATACCCTGAGTCATTATGAATGTACTAAGACGTGTCTTCCGCTTTCGTACGGAATTTCACTCACGGATCACGTACATAATATTGGATGTTATAACTATCATAAACTGGTAGGTATCTAAATGACAATTTTATTCTTGTATTGTATTTATGCTATTGTAGTATTTATTTGGTGAATTAATGTTATTGTGATATACCTACGAAAGAAAGCGACCAGCGGTAGGCGTCGCGTAGGCCTATGTTTAGTAGTTTCAGGGTATTGTGATAATCATATGATATAGGTACCTACGTAACTACTTAATGAAAGTAATGTTTCGCAATACAGAATAATAATATAATAATACCTATATTAGGCATGAACATTGATCACCACACTTGCTCAAGACTGGTTGGCGATTTCAGACTTATATTAACTAAAAGTCCAGGTTTTATCACCTTGTTTTCCTTCACCAATGTCTGCTTAGAAAGTATATATGAATTGAAAAAGTCACATTAGTACTTGCCTGGATTTTGAACCCACAACCTCATGCATGAGAGGCGAGGCCTTAACAACTGGGCCATCAAGACATTGGATGTTACTGTTATTTACTTGAAAAGCTCAAGATACTAGGAAGTTTAAAAGTAGAGTTCTTTACAGGAGATGAGAAAAAAATAATAAAATCCACTTGATAAATGATAATGATTTTGGCGTTCAAAAGGAGCTGACTCTCAGCCTAGTTTGAATAAATGACTTTTGATTTTGATACCTAAATGATTTTATTTCTGTACGTAAGTAGGTTTGTACAAACACTTTTACACGTCAGTCTTATGTTAAAAACTAGATGAGGTCGGTGTTTCGTATCAAGCTAGCTACTCTGAGAAGCAAGGCCGAAACAAACTCAGGCATAATCTTGGTCAGATCAAGTGACAACCTTGTGGATTGGTGTCTGTAATGGTCTTTTGAGGAAAGAATTTCCACCCACACATGAGGATGTTTGATATTTTTTAAAAGCGCTACTACAACAACTGCTATTTGCAGTTTCGGTGATAAATTATCACATAAAATTGTAGATAATGGCTCTTTTATATCAAATGTTTCGATAAATAATAAAATAAGGGCAGTAAAACAAAGGAGTTGCTGCAGGGTCGGGCCATCGTTAAAATATTACGATCGTCCAATATCGAAGGATGAAATCTTTAATCGTATAGATCCGAGTTTTACGTGGAAGTAAAGTGGGCTCTGGCGGCGGGACAAAATAGTTAGATAAGTCCAACAACTTATTGCCGAATGAATCAAATTCCCTAATGCCATAAAACTAATCGAGCTTATAATATTTGAACGACCCTATAATTCGGCACTTCACATCTTATTTATACCTTACTTTTATTTTGCACAAATAGGATCAAATTGGTGGATTCATTTTAGGTTGACGGGGTTATTTCGTAACACACTAACAGTAGGAATGGCTTCCGTTTTGACAGTTCAACAACATTCATTGCGTTATTTACGTTGCTGAGCAGATACATTTTTCAAACACACCAAGCAATGGATTAGCAATATCCTTTAAAACGGTTCAGACTTCAGATTATGATTAAGTAGCTGTTGCCAGCGGCTTCGCCCGCGTGCAGTTCGGAAATTATCCCACGGGAACGTACTACCGGGATAAAAACCCTATATGTTAGTCCAGGTTATAAACTATGTGTGTGCCAAATTTCATCCAAATCCGTTCAGCCGTATTTGCGTGATTGAATAACAAACATCCAAACATCTTCACAAACTTTCACATTTATAATATTACATAGTAGGATGTAGGATGTGGTGTTATGTAGGGTATATATTCTACAGTAGAGGTTTTTTTACCGATTGGCTTTGACAACCGACCTCTACAAATACATACCGATTTTAATAGAAACTAACTAAAGTGGCTTTTCGTGTTTGTCTGTGACCGCGTTGTTCTTGTTAACTATGCAACGGATTTTGATGCAGTTTTCACGTTCATTATCAGAATGTATAATCCGGAACATTTATGTGCTAGATATCTATCTACAATGATATTAAAGTTACGTATAATAAAGAAATCTCGATTTTTTGTCAAGTCGTCAAAACCGTGCGAAGCTGGAGCGGGTTGCTTGTATTTTATCAAGTTAATGATGTAAAACAATCATCGTTCATAGAAATAAAAAAAAAAACAGCTGTTCCCTACATTTATGTTCGCATAACTCGTCAAAATGCAAGGAACGGTCGATTTTATTTTTGCGATTTCAAATTTGGGCTCATAGTAAAAGTTGTTCATAATGATGAGAACAATGACCCCTTATGAGGTTAAGGGTGATTAAAATTACACCCTGTATATGTAGATATCTTATATTATATCTAGTTGGAATAAGGGGGGGGGGGTGAATTATGCCTTTCATTGATAATCCCGGTACCTATCTACGGTGAGTGATCGTGGCGCTTACTGTACCTAGTATGCCACACATGCAGTTTTTATTTTAGCATTAGCTTTTGCCAGCGGCTTTGCCCGCGTGAAGTACGGGAATTATCCCACGTAATACGTTCTATTACCGGGTTAAAAAGTATCCTGTGTTTAATCTAGATTATAAATGTTATTATGTTATCGCCAACACCGTCCTAGCAATATCCGACAATGCTGCAGCAGACATATTGTTATCTTGTGAGTGTTCGTTTTTTGTCTATGCTTGTTATCCTGTCTGTATCCTATAAGTATGTCTATATATGAGTCTTGTTACTTGAATTAAACACATTTTATTTGTTTATTTATTTATTTATAATCTATCTGTGTGCCAAATTTCATCCAAATCAGTTCAGCCGTTGTTGCATGATTGAAACTCAAACTCAAAGCATTTATTTCAATTAAACCATTTACAGGCACTTTTGAATTGTCAAAAAGTCGATCAGTTGGAAAGTTGAAGCTAGTTGCCCATTCCAAAACGTAGATCTCTATGGAGAAGAATGGGCAAGAAACTCCACGGACACTCTTAAAATCAAGCTGAAATATTACAAAATCTTGGCAACATTATTCTTGTTGCTTCTGTATGTGAGAAAAATGTAAAAAAAAAATTATAAACAATTCTAAATACAAGATAAAAATAAGCCCTGGAAGTTAGGAGATGACCAGTCTCAACCGACAGCGCCCGTTCACGAACTTGACGCGTGGATCAGCACCATCCAGCTCAACCATTTTGTAGGGAACCGAATGATCCAATACATCAGTGAGACATTTAAGTGAATATAACAACACAATAAACGGATGCATGGTACTCACATTTACAAATTTAAACAAAATGCTTCTAAATTATACAAAACTATAGTTTGCAATATATTTGAATAAAAAAAATAAAAAAAATAAAAAAATAAAAAAAAGAAACGGAACGCACATGTCAGAAATTTCGCTCTGTGCTATTTAAATAATAAATAATACCTATATTCGATTTCAATAGCTGCAACATATACAAATACACTCGGAGTGAGTTGTAATTCCACCGACAGCTTTTTTTTTAAAGCTAAAACGACTTACTCTAAATAAATAAGAAGAAAAGATTACCTACAAGGGCATTATTTATCTTTCATCCCATACCATCATCAAAACAGCTGCAATTGACGTTTGGACGCGACGCTGTCTCACGGCAACGGTTGCCAGGGCTGCGCCAAAATGTCATAAGGCGGCGCCCCAGGCCGCCAGCGCGACTGCGCCCTTTGATAAAACACCCAAACTGCGTCGTTGTCATCGTATCATCGTGTCATCGTGTCATCGTGTCATCGTGTCAATTTCTTACGTGTCATTTTTGTTATTTTAATTTTATTTAAGATTTCAAAGTTTTATTGTTTGTTATTTATAAGAAAAACCGTGTGAGTAGTGTGCTTTTTATGTATGTTTAACAATGACGACAGTAGTGACGCCGGAAGCGCCTGTCAACCTGCCACATCGTTGGATGGCCTAGTGAGATGCCCTGATTGTCCCCAAGCACGTTTTTTTAAGGGTGAACGAGGTTTGAAGATACATTTGGGGAAGAAACACAAACCTCACCATGTGCCTTCAACATGCCCGATCGTACCCATTCTTCAAACACCAGAAACACCCTCTCAACCCTTTTGGAATTTCCTCGCAAAATTAAAAACGTCAACTCCAATTCTAAAGAGAGTTCCTCGCGGCGCGAGACCATGCGTTGCTTTAAGTTTAGCACGCTGTATCCGTCTCGCCGCCCGAGAGAACTCTAAATGTGCTTGGGAGGCATTACTTACCTTCCCTTTTAGAATTCTACATGTGCAAAAAAATTTGGCAAATAGAAAAACCTTAACAGCTCAAATAAAGGAAAATTGTTACATTTCGGCCCAAACTTTCGACCCTAAATTAACAGCGCATCTCCCCTATAGAGGATTATTGCACCATGTAGAGTCTAAACTAGGCGAGGGTGATATCAAAGGTGCGGCTAGGATCATCTTTAGCAGCGATGTGGTTGCGCCGTACTCTCCAGAGACGCTTACAGCTCTGGAGAGCAAACACCCCGCCCCGGCAGATGACCTCTCCTTCCCTGACCCACCCAATCCCCAAACCAACTCAGTTCAAATTACAGGTCAACAAGTTTTTGCGGCCGTGTGCTCCTTTCGAAGTGGATCCGCCGGTGGCCTCGACGGCCTGACACCTCAACATCTTAAAGACTTAATGTGTTCAAGCGCCGGGGAGGCTGGTGAGTCCCTTTTGAAGGAGCTTACGGCCCTCATCAATCTCATGCTATCCGGCAATGTGAACGAAGCCGTCATTGATATTTTGTATGGTGCAAATCTATGTGCCCTGCGCAAGAAGGATGGCGGCGTTCGTCCCATTGCCGTAGGGTCCACTTACCGTCGTACCGCAGCCAAAATTTGCTGTGCCTTGTACAGTGAAACACTGGCCAGCAAATTTCAGCCCCTACAGCTGGGCTTTGGGTCTAAAGGGGGCTGTGAGGCTGCGGTACATGCATTATCAACCTATATCAATAGCGGTAAAGGTGAGGTCATCCTTAAGGTTGACATTAAGAATGCCTTCAATTCCGTAAACAGGGACACTTTGTTGACGGAAATTCAAAAAGAAATACCCAAAATTTACAGCTTTCTCTACCAATGTTACAGGCATCCTTCTAAATTACTTTATAAAGACAACCTTTTGGAATCAGCCGTTGGATGTCAACAGGGTGACCCTCTTGGGCCAGTCATTTTTAGTTTGGCAATAAATCCAATTATTCGACAGCTAAATTCTAAATTCAACGTATGGTATTTGGATGACGGAACCCTAGGAGGTGATGTAGACACAGTCTTAAAAGATTTAACTTTTCTAAAAGAAAAATTTAATTCGATTGGCCTAGACCTTAACCTTTCAAAATGTGAAATCTATCTTCCCCAAACCACTGACAGACAGACTACCATTACAAAATTTTGTACAATAGCACCAGATATCAAAATTACAGAAAGAAACTCTCTACACCTCCTAGGGTCCCCAATTTTTGACGAATCCTTTCCAACGTTTATTGAGGAGAAAATTAAAAATTTCAATGATGTCTCGGAACGATTTTTCAAAATTAATATTCATTCGGCCTTCACGCTCATTCGATACTGCTGTTTTGGACCAAAATTTACTTATAGCCTTCGCTCTTCCCATCTTTGGAAGCATCCACAACTTTTAGAAAAAGTAGACCAAATTATTAGAAACACACTAACTTCAATCCTAAATGTGGCCCTGGACGACCGAGCTTGGCAGCAAGCCACACTTCCCATTCGCCTGGGTGGTCTTGGCGTCCGCAAAATTACAAGTATAAGTTTACCGGCCTTCCTCTCCTCGGTCCACAGCACGGATAAATTAACCAGGAACATTTTATCTTCCTCACTGGTCGATTTTGAAGTGCCGTGTTTGACTGATGCGTTGAACGCTTGGAAAATGGCTTGTCCCAATACGGTTTTACCTGATAACCCATCCTCCCAGAGACTGTGGGACGTGCCGCTCTGCAATATTATACGGAATACCCTGATAAATACGTCATCTAATATTGTTGAGCGTGCTCGTCTGCTGGCTGTGGGAGAATGGGAGTCAGGCTTGTGGCTTCAGGCGCTCCCGTCATCCACCATAGGCACTATGATGGATGACTCATCGTTTCGGCTTGCTACATGTCTCCGCTTGGGCACACCTTGTGTTGCTCCGCATCGGTGTCATTGCGGTGAAACTGTCGACATTTTCGGGCACCATGGCCTGTCCTGCTGCAGGAGCGCAGGTCGCATAGCACGCCACGCCAACATCAACGATATTATTCGTCGAGCCCTTGTCACCGCCGGCGTACCAGCGGTATTAGAACCAAACGGCTTGGTACGTGACGATGGGAAGAGACCAGACGGTATGACGTTATTGCCTTGGAAGATGGGTAGACCTCTGGTGTGGGATGCAACCTGTGTCGACACCCTTGCGCCATCTCATGTTCCTAGCACGGCGGGCTGTGCTGGTGCCGCTGCTGCGGCTGCTGAGACCCTCAAGCGGCGTAAATACTGTAACCTTATTGGTAATTACATTTTTGCGCCGTTTGGGGTCGAAACGCTCGGGTCATGGGGCCCGAGTGCACGTCTCCTTTTTAAGGAAATTTCTCGCCGGCTGGTCGACACTTCACGTGACCAGAAGGCTGGGTCATTCTTTGGCCAAAGAATTAGCATTGCCATTCAACGTGGCAATGCTGCCAGTCTTCTGGGCACGTTTCCTGATGACAGCGATGCGGACGAATACTTTGACGCCTAAGTCTCCTTGTGTTTTTGTATTTATTTGTTTAGTTAGATGATTAGTTAATATTTTTTATATAGTTTTAATTTAGTAATTAGTTAAACAAAAAAATTGTAAGCTTAAAAACCTATAAATTTTGTATTGATTAGAATGAAAATATATTTGAAATATTAATAAAATTTGATTTCCTAAAACAAAGAAAAAACATTTAATATATATTGAAGTACCTATATAGTAACTAACACTTGGTTCAGCAAAAATAAAACATTCGTAATGTCACAAACATTATAATATTATGAACAAAAATGTTAGTAATGTCAGAAAAAAAAGGGAAGCTTCTCTTTCAAATATTAAAATTTTAACTACAATGCCCATTGAGTAACAAACATCCAAAAATATAAACTTTCATAATTATAATATTATAGTAGGATAACGTACCTACTGTGTTATCTTGTTACCTACTCAGGCATATCAAGATTTGTATGTAGATCATCCCAAGTAGGGGGATCCACTCACTAGGAAGAGCGTTCTATCACAAATTTCTTTATTTGAGTTTGTGAGGCGAAGAACGTACGGCTCCCTTCAACCCAATTTATAATATAAATGGGGTTTATGTTATGAATTTATATAATAAATGGGGTTGAAGAGCCTGTACTTTCTCAAGGTGAGCGATGGAAATGATTCTAAAGTGATTTTGTAACTTGTGATCTATAAATTGAATAGGTAGGGAACTGTCATCTTAGATTCTATCATGGTGATGGGCAGCAGTATTTAAGGTAAATTCGTCAGGGTAGCCGAAATTCAAATTTTCTTACGGCTTTTGCAATTTGCTAGACAGTATCATTTTGTATGATGGTCTAAATATGATACGCGGCTGTAACAAATATTGACTTATAGAATTCATCATCTCTAGGTAGATGATGAATTCTATAAGTTTTTTCCCTTGTCCTTTTCCCAATCATGTTGGGGTCGGTTTACAGTCTAACCGGATGCAACTGAATTCCAGTATGTTATTTGGAGCGACTGCTTCCACAACCCAGTTACTGGGTGATAAGAAACCCCTTGGTAAGAGTGGTTGTCAGACTTTCGGGCTTATGACGACCCGTAACGACTGTCAAAGTTTCACGAATGACAACCGGGACCAACGTAACGGCTTAACGTGCTTACTGAGGCACCTTGTCGATTCTTTTTCGATATCTGTATCGAACGACCCACTCGGTTGTTATAATCAACCCTGCCCAACCCTCGGAGAAACAATGCGCGATATTTTATATTTATTATTGAAAACTTATCATCTGTGTTCTTAAAGTATTTATTTAACTAGTCGGCTATTTTACTCTGCGGTTGATAAAACGTTCGTTTTATTCGTACCCAAATCCGAAGGCCCGGCCGCGGCTCGAACGCTAGTGGTCGGTTACTTCCTCAATTTACGAGCGCACATAGCCCGGAGTTAGTATCGTTGTCGTCACGCTTCGTATATTGTGCATTTATATTTCAACCAATATACATTACTTACTATTTGTTAGGAATACTAGCCGATACTGTATTTTTTGTTCGTTTCTACAGCGGGGCCGTTAGTTTTTGACTTTTTCAGAGTTTCAAGTTTGGGGAGGATGTAGGAAATTATAGATAAAACTTGCCGATGTTTTAAGAACCTAAATATGGCAATAAAACAAAGCGACCAAGTGCGAGTCGAACTTGCACACGAAGGATTCCGTATCATAGTACGATATTTATTACTACATAAAATATTTTAAAAAGCCCAAAAAAGTAGGTACGTTTATTATACCCATATCATACTGGTACGTTTATCATACCCATATAATAAACGTACTTTTTTCGGCTTTTTCGCTCGGTTGCCCCAGCCGGCAGCCCCCGTTTAATTTTAACTTTATTTTATTATTTTCTGTTGATACAACAGAAAATAATAGGCCATAATTGTTCAAGTGTGTACCTAAGTATTGCAGTTCAAAAGATACAGCCCTGTGACAGATGGACGGACGGACAGGCGATAGGATTACGTTGGCACCATTTAGGTACGGGACCCTAAAAAGGGAAGAAACCACTAACGCTAAATACCTAAGCGCTCAAAATTCGTAACTCGTAAGTATAAAAGAATTTCCCCAGAGCTTGGTTTCTGTAAAACATTATCACTGGCTTCTTTTTGTCGGCTATTTCGGTATGATGTTGCACGAAGAGAGCCGAAACTCGCAATTTGACCAAAGTATATCGAGTGCACTGTATCTAAACAGGCTGAACCGCCTCCCAGAGAGTCTTACCACTGTAGCGATAAACGGATTTGGGAGGGTTGGCATTATTCGGCCGTAATAGAGTGATACTTCTTTAGGACCATTCAGGAAACTGATGACACTATTTGGTTTTGCCATAAAAAGTTATGATATCATATTTGCGGTATCAAAATATTACGAACAAATAATGCTTTCGCTGGTAGCCTCTCGCCTTTGATAATAATTTCTTATTTTTTATAGTTCCTCGGAAATAAATATTTCAGCTGACACATTTCTAACATTACTTACATTTATTCGTACGCTTCTTGCTGTTGTAATAAAAACATAAACAAGCGGCACGGAATTATTCAATGTGTGTTGTTTACTCAGGTTCTACTAACGTCAGCAAAACGCTTTCACGAATGCGTGACCGAACATTGATGTTGTTGATAAACAAAAGATGAACGTTGATTTCGAATTGGAATGTTTTTCATCGTATTTGTTCTAAGGTTGTAAGTCTGCTGGGGTAGTGGTGGCCCAGTGGTATTGACTCCGACTGACGAGTACTAAAGTTGTGAGTTCGAACCCAGGCAGATACTTTAAACTTTGTGTATTTAATTTCATCATCACTGCTGTCAAAACGGTGAAAGAAATGCATTGTGAGGAAACCCGCATGTTTCAAAATAAAAAATTCGAAGACATGTGACATCCACCAGCCCGCACTTGGCCCGTGTGGAGGACTATGGCCCACTCCTTCTCATAAAAAGGAGGTGCGTGGGAATACTACAGGCTAATTATGCTTTATTTATGCTACTGGGCCATGTTTATACCGCGGCTACACAGCGAGATTTTTTAACCATTGCGTAAACTGTAACCATGATTTCAACATTATGATTCTGACCTAGCGTAGTAACTTTATCGACAGTAAAAAAAAAAATGCTTTTTCATAGAAAAGTGGAATACCTACGCTGTCAAAATGTATGGAACAGTTGACAACAATGAAATTTTTTACGTTATTAAAAGAATCATATGCTGAACTCACGGTTACAGTTTCCGCATTGGCTAAAATTTCATCCTGTAGGTATCGCCCTCCTAGTCAGTTTAAAACAAAGCAATGGAACTGGCATTAGGGAGCTGGCATATTGCCTCAGTTCCAAGTTTTACTGCCGCTATCTCAGGTTTTATGCCTTATAAAATCTGCTGCCGCGACCACGGCGAATCGCCGCCAGCTAAAAGTATGACTGGCGAATAGATATTATCGCAATTGGTGGGTAGTATTGTTCAATGGTGAACAGCTTGTATTTCAGGACTTTATTTTCTTTGCCTCTCTCCAAGCTATTGAAGAGTTTACGACTCGGTTTGTTTGTTGTTTATATGAACACTTGACTGTTGAATTTCAGCACTGAATTTTCTCCAATCAGTTTTTAACCCTTTGGTACGTACCTACCTTTGAATTGTGTTATTGTTTTAAATATGCTTGTCAGCGGAAATTAGACCCCTACTTAAAATCTATGTTTGATAATAGTGGATAATTGCATCAATTAGTTTTATTGATTTTGTAGTGATTATACAATAATTTAGTAAGTAAACGAATGAAAGATATTGTGTTACCTAATTAAATTTAATAGTATCTACAAATAAAACTCTATAAAACGGTTCGTAGGTAGATATTGACAGAAAGCTTGAGTGTAGGTAGGTATACAATAAGGTTATAAGGGTAACATTTTTTGTACACAAAACTATTTACAAAAATCTCGGTCCTAACGGCATATAAGGTTGTTTATTCGTCCACGTCCCTACTTGCAAACATCCGCAGGAGATGACTTGGGCGAGTCTACATTTTATATCCCACCCCGCTTTACGTCCGTCTCTCGGGTAGCCCAGTCCGGTTCGATACCGATGTGGTTGGCAATTTTATTTGCACGCAAATTCGAACGCTCGTAACATGGCCGGAACTGATGGGTCCCGGTAACGAACTCCACACTCGTATGGTCCGACTTATGACTTTCATTTCCTTCTACTTCGTTGTAAACGTTATAAGATACTCAGAACGATGTACCTACCTAATATTTTTGGTTTATCTTCTTAGTTTTTCTTAGATTTATTTCAAAGATGATAAAATGGTATCTGTGTGGTGCCGGACGTAAAAGAATAGCACCTTCCCATTTCTTCCCGTGGGTGTCGTAGAAGGCGACTAAGGGACTTACTATAGAATGGGCAGCAGCGTTCTCTATGCATTTTACCACCATATTGCGATTGCCAACCCGTCTGCCAAGCGTGGCGATTATGGCAAAACTCCCCGTTTGGCCTATGTCTAGCAGTGGACGTCTTTCGGCTGAAAGGATTATGAATGATGAAAGTGGTGTATGTTACAACTATCGTAAAAAAAGCATTCTGAAAAATAAAACACAAATCGGTTTCAACTTTAATCGAAAGTCAAGAATATACCTATGTACGCTTCTCATTCCAAAAGCAAATTTCAGTCCCTCGAATATGTTCCTGAAATCGTAAAAACACTGTCATCGTAAGGGTAGAGGCATATTTTGTATTGAGTACCATCCCCGGCAAACCGTGGCCATTGAATCCGCAGAATGTACGCCCAAATGTAATACGGAGAGGCGATAGGATTCATAGATAGGTGAACAAAGACGTGAGACCACAATAGGAGTTGCTCTCTCCGTATTGTCTATATTTTTGGTTTAAAGCATACAAGCTTTGTGTGCCTGATATACAATTTCTGTTTAGGAAATTATGTTCTTGGTTACCTAATTTTGTTTTAGTGTTTCATGTAACTTTCAAATGTAACGCAGCATTGTTCAGCGGGATGTAGTTGGGAGTTTCAAATGTTCAACATTTGTTTTGCTAATTTTGTTTATATTTTAGAAGTGCATAGAGGTAGTAATAAATAAAAGTTAATTAAAATGGGAAATAACAAGAATTCAAAGTACCTGATAGGTACTAACTTGACCTACAGACAATCTTCTATTTTAGGAAGTATTTATTAGTTTTTTTTTAGTATATTCAATACCAAAATAATCAGCCAAGTGTATTAAAAATATTTATGTGTTTTGTATGACAATTTTATTATTACTAAAGCCGATTTTCTAAAGCAAGTGCTGTCTGCAAGCTGCGGTCGCCCCAACTTAAGGATATGGTAGACTTTCCTTTGCCGAGAATTACATATCAAAGTATAAAATATAAAGTGAATTTTCCGTAATTCTTTTCTGCACCTATTCACGTTTATTACGTTATTTCTCTGGCACAAACTCTGACCTTTGAACGCGTCAAATTCGTTTGTTATGAAACCATAAAAAATAATATTGAAAATAATAATTTCCGTCTCACACGTAAAAAAATTCGAAGTAAACAAACTTCTTCTTTCTTTCACCTAACTGTTATGCTATATGTTTACGAATATGTGTTTTATTTTCTAAGACACAATGTCTGTATAGGAAGAAAGCCGTAAATGCTGAGAAGGTTAAAGAATTCGGGCGAAGGGAACTTTTATGTGCAATATCACGTAATAACGGTCAGTACAATACCTGGTTCTGTATTACAACGTATAAAATCATATGAAAATTGATTTTCACGCATTAATGTGTCAGTTAGAGTATAGGTACGGAACAGCATCCGCGTTGAGGGCCTTATCTCTCAGTTTATGGGCGCTAGCATCCGTTCGCAAGGCAGGAATCGACCGTTACAACCTAGTTAGAGCAAATATTCAGCTCGTATTTAAATATTCTCCAGTACAATCTCGGCTTTATCTCTTGCGAGGGACGTACTAGTACGTACAGGCAGGAGGTACGTACCTGTGTTTTATCTTTAGTACCTTTGCTTCTGTTATTGTTGGCTGCTTCATAATGATTGTCGATTAGGTTTAATAGAACTATAAAATACCAGGATTCCTCTTCGTCAGGTAAATTGTTTCCCAGCTACTTACGTTCTACATCACACAACATCACGGCTGTTTCCCCGAAGGGTTAGGCAGAGGTATACCTAGAGGACCTATACACACATTTCACCAGTTATGTTTAAATCCCATGTTATAGGGAGCGAACGTAATCACCACTGCTCTCAAAACGGTGAAGGAAGACATCGTGAGGAAACTATCAAAAAATGTCCCAGAACCAACAATTCGACCTGCGTGGTGCATTATCGCCCACTCCCTCTCACAGAGAGGAGGCCTGCGTCCTAGTAGTGGGGAAATTATAGGCTGCCATCAACCGGGCACAATTCCAGACTCCGGGGTCATCATCATCATTGTATCAGACGAAAGACATCCACTGCTGGACATTAGCCTCCCCCAAAACGGGGGAATTTGCCATAATCGCCACGCTTGGCAGGCGGGTTGACGATCGCAGTATGGTGGTAAAATGCTTAGAGAATGCTGTTGCCCATTCTGTAGTAAGACCCTTAGTCACCTTCTACGACATCCATAGGAAGAAATGAACTCCGGGGTATTGCTGAGAAATTCCAGATAGAATACCCAATAACACTTAGCCCGAACCTGGAAATCAAAACCACGACCTCATGCTCAACAGTACCAACGAGAAACTTTCAGAGAAAGTACCCGCCGACTGTTTTTGTGCAGATTTCCCCTAAGTGATCCAATAACATCTTTATTGAAATACAAAGGAAGACTTGTCGCTACAATATGTCGATAAAATATTCAAAGAAATAAGAGGTTTCAGTAACGTGTTGTACAAGGACAAACATCATTCAGCACATATTTATACGTGTGCGAGATGTGTGTAGTACCTACGTACTACGTAGGCTTTCGATATCGGTACATAGGTGCTTAATATTTCATGTGCGAGTCGGGCCGGAATGCGAACGGAACAATTTGCCAATAATCCTATCCCGGGGCAATAACTGAGGTGGCGCCCAGCAGAAATGGGTGTTATTGCCCATGAATGATTTCTGCGCAACTCATAAGGCCGACTTGAATTCTTTCTGTATTGAAATTGCGTATTCCTCTCTTGTTTTATTAACTTATTCGGTCTCATTTTCGATATTCTATTTAGGTACACCTGGCTTTCATCTTCTTTTGGCAGGTTTTCATGAAATGTTGTCAGCTGTCTAGACTTCATTAGGTTATGGGCCTAGACCCTGTATTTATGGGAGTTTTACATTAATTTTTTCTTGTATCCTTTGAGAATAAATGGTTTGATCTCAACTGAAACCAGTCTACATAAAACCCAACCACATAAATACGCAGTGTGTTAAGTAGTCCCATACAATCCATAATTCAGCTTGAAATAATGAGAAGCCCATTTAAAGCCGTGCAGTTCATAATTTATATACAAACGGGTTTATTACCTCGTTATTGCTAAACGAATAGATTTTTCGTCTGCAATTTCGGTCCAGGTTAATAAATCAATTTGTCGAGCACAAATGTTCTCTGCGAGCAAAGTCCTGCGGAGGACAATATGCTCGCTCCATTGTGGCTGCAAATTCAATTTATATTCAGATCTGTACAGAAATAGAATTGAAACTTAGATTGCGGCTAGATACTGGCAGGTTTATAATAGCGAGCCGCCGCTGCTACTGGGTACTACTGACTAAATATCCTAGGCAAAACTTTTAACTTTAGGGCCCCAGACTAACCTCTGACAAACTAATGGTCCTCTAATTTAAGTATTTAGACGTAAACCGGATGAATGTTTGATTAAATTCTCACCATATCTGATTTAGATTGAAAAGGCCTTTTTAGATCGCGATTATCTGAGTTCGTCGAATACCTCAGCCAGCCCTATGGCACTTCCGTTTCAATTTATTAATAAACGCAACCTCTTCCCTATCCGTAGTATAAATAACCCGACTGACACTAAATATGCGCGGTCCATCCATGAGGAATATTATCGAATGAGGGGACATCGACAATTTTATCTTATTCCCGGGAATAGCGTCCTTCATATTTATTTGCTTAAATAACGACGAATCTACGTCGAATTTTGGGCGTACGTTCCCTATTAGGTAGCTATAAATTATGAGATAAATGATAACGCTTATCATTAATACAAAGATTTATCTGAGATAACTCCACGTAGGGGACATGGAGGACGATCGTAATGTATGTTTTATGTACATTTATGTATATTAGAGATGAATTACGATGGTTGGCCGTGAGATATGCTCGCAGACATCCAATTGCAAATAGATCGTGGAGTGGAAGAATTGACGAGACAGCTTGAGATAAAAAAGGAAATTGCTTATACACATGTATTTCGATTAAATATAATAATACCTACTACCTGGGAAATAAATTCTGTAGCAATTCTACTTATTGCAAAGGTTTCCTTTTCATATTTGTGTCAAATAGAGAGATTTCGGTGGTAACGTTACAGAAACCTCAATAGATGAACAGAAGTCGTATTAAACATTAATTTCTTAGGAAAGCCTGGCAGTGTTATGTGAGTGGGGGGGGGAGGGCACATTAGATAAATTAAAAGTGGACAGTGGCGATAGGAGGAAGTCACAACGGAGGGTAACGCTGCAAACGTTCATACTCGTAAGTGGCCACTAAACTTTATTGTAGTGTTTACGACCAACGAAAATACTTTTATGGACATTTTTCGACGTAGAGAGGAGATGTGCGGTCTTCTTGCCGTTGTAAATAAATACTTACGTACCTATTTTAGACAGCGGTAAAGGAGATTTGTTTCTGTTGCAGAGTAAAATGGGAACAGTTGTGAAGGCCCAGGTGTGGTTGCATGAGCCCAGCCGTCCGTAAGCTTAGATAAAGTTTACTAAGATATGCTGCAACCTGGAACAGTCCTCACTAAGTTTTAAAGGTACGTCTTGGAAAGACATATTTAGAGTCAACCACAGCAAAACGAGAACCTATTCGTATGTATAAAGTAAGTGGGTACTGTATCTTGAAAATTAGGGTACTTACCTTAGATTATTTTTTTAACGTAGGTTCTCAATTCGTTCAGTCTCAAAAGTATTTTTGTATATCATGTTACGCAATATCTCCGGCAGTTGTGGATCGATTTCGAAAATTCTTTTTTTAATGGATTTTATTTAAGATATGTTTCAGGGGTGGTCTCATATATTAGGTACCTACGTATTTTCCCCACTTAGCGTAATATTGTTGTTGATGTTATCATTTCCTGTCGCTGTTGTTTATATAGTAAGTAGTGGTCTACGAATTTGTGTGTGTCAGTTACCACAGATAAAAGGAAAACAAAAAATTTAAAAGCGTTAAAAAAAATAAACAACCGACTTACCCGGAAACAAACTTAAAACCTAAAAAGTCTCAATTTACCGTTTACAGCTGTGCTTCCGTAGACGAAGCTGTTCAGAAGGAGCTCAACCAATTAGTGTTAAAAAACTTTTGTACAAAAAAAAAATCAATCGTTTTCCAAAAAACACTACAAAATGAAAAATAACTTTAATTTCGGCAATTGGTGCCAAAAAAACGAAAATACATAACCAGAGACACCGACGTCCGAAAGCTTATTGTGAAGAGCTTCGTCTACGGAAGCATTGCGGAAAAAACGGTGAAACGAGACTTTTTAGTTTTATTTCCCGGTGACCGGTACATTGCTTTGCAACAGGCTAAGGGTATGCTTTGTAACAGACAAGACAATTGCCTGTTCTGTCAATAATGCCCAGTGTCATTTGTCGCAGGTATTCTTCACCATACTTTGTAATCAAGTTAAATTGAATACTTAAAAAAGAAAAGAAAAAGGATAAAAGAAGAAAGACAAACAAAAAAAAAGTAACATTACATTAAAAATACAATACACACAGTCTTACCTCTACTCTAGCTTAGGCATTATGTTTGGATAAATTCGGGCCCTAACAACATTGGATGGTTACGACTGTGGTTACGGCAGAAATGTACTCAATATAGTTCCAGTTACAACGTCTTTGATGTGGAACTTATCTCTATTTCGCATACAAAGGCCGGAGATGGCACATTTTCAACATCCACAGCCGTATCCATTCTTAGTCTTTGAAACGTTTAAAAATAGCTCTCAATGGACTTAAAATGTATTGGAAACGCCCTAGGTAAAGGGAGCTGAAACAAGTAAAACAAGCTAGAATCTGTTAGAAGTCCATTTTAACTACATAGGTAGGTACGGTTATAGAAACTTCTGCGCCTATTACTCGTCTTTTAGTACGTACTTGCGTCTTTGCTTTCAACTCCTCCACTCTTCAGTTTATTAGCACCGCTGTAACTCAAATAATACAAAAGTAATGAGGCTGAGGTTCGTTCTGTAAGAAGGTTCATTTTAAAAACGTTTTATTTTTAAATTACCTACCTATATTAAAATGAATAAAGTCATTTTGTTTCTCGTTTTTCTCCGAATTAGCGACATAGCTTCATTTGGAAATTACAAATTTTGAAACATCGCCTTTGTGAGGGGATTAAAAGCTTAAGTTACATAATTACCTTTCACAAAATTTTCTCCAAAATTGGTAAGTATACACTTAACTTTCGAGTTAGTACCTATTTATAGATTTTCAATACTTAGGGAAACGTAATCTATTCTTGTTTTCAGATAAGTTTTTACGTCTTGAGCGATACTTTTGGAAAAGTACTAATAATAAGCGTATTGCAGGTGCGATTATCAATCACACTTCTTTTCAAATTCCATGAAATATCTGTTTTTCCATTTTCCACTAAAATGTTACCTATTCATGTTTTTTTTTGGGAATCTTACTAACAATCTATAGTGGCTCTCTCTCAGTGGTAATGTCAAATTATTACCACCCATTAGCAATATGGCTTGTGAGTTGTGACAGACAGGGTGAATATTTGCATTTGCAATGTTCTTTTAAAGTATTCTCTCAAATATTTTAAAAGAACATTGCAAACGCAGATATAACTTTTAAATGCTCATAGTTTTGTTATATTATAAAAGTACCTACAACATATTTATGTTTTGGTCGTGGAAAAGGATCAGCTCGATGTTCGATAAAGAAAGCCGGTTAAAGTATTAGAGATAAAGATAGGAACTAGATTTTCCGCTGACGCAGTGTCGGGAGGCCGGGACGTCCCGCGAAGCCACCGTTTTGTATATTATCTCGTGCTACAAATCACACCGGATGTCCCGCCGAGGGGAAATGAAAATTGAGATACCGGAGAGGCATTGTTCCGTGAAAATATATCTTCTTGATATTCTCAAGGCGCGGGACAGCGCCGACGCACGGATATTGCGATAATGTTACGTCATGTCGCTAGATAAAAGCGCTTTTGATATCCCTCCGGATAAATTTACACTTTCACACAACAACGTCTGCACAGCTCCCTGAGATTTGCTACTACAGATTTCCCGCTCATAAAATTGTTCATCCTGTCAAACAACTAATTCAGATGTTTATTTGTTTATATCCTGGCCGCAGCTATCTTTTTGTGGTTCTCGACTAAGACGTCTAAGGAATTAGGTTGAAATTGGGGACTTATGGATGAGCAGCAGGCTTAGCATGACGCTTTCTACTTCTACGAAGAATAGACAGTGTTTTTTCAATACAAAGTGACATTTCGTTTCTCTATTTTTGACATCGCATCGTAGATATCCTACTACAATCTTTCATTTTGTCTTTCGTTGCTAACAATCTTTGTCTAGGTCCTTAAAAATTTAGACTATTTCAGAAGAATATTTCTTGCCAAACTGTCAAAATCACACTGACCACAAACTTTCTACTCGACGGCCACAAAGTATTTACGATTATCTACAAAATCATCATTCGTTTAGAACGCATAACTGTGATAATAAATAGAAAAACGTAGCTATCGTCTCCTATTGTACATCATTTAGTTAATAGTCATGTCTATTCTTCGGTCGACATATCCGTGCTCGTGCTAAGCCTGCTGTATTATCTTTAAGTAGATTTACCTTTACCGATTGTCCAAAATAGACTGACGAGTTGATATTACAGTTCAAGGTGGTATCCCATGCCAAGCAATATAGGTACATACCACGTCAGAAGAGTCGATTTTATCAGTTGTTGGACGTGGCCCACTCGGCAGATTTCCTCAAAGATCTCTTTGACTGACATAAAACGTTAGCTAAGTATGTAAGCCTGAGTTAGGTAACTTACTTCAATTAAATTAATAAATACAATATATTGCTTCGCTACAATTTGTGGCACTTGATTTATTAGACACTTCTGTTCTAGATGAGCCTATAAGGCGCAGATCAATTCGTGATAGATCGATTGACCTAGTTGGCTCCAGCTAATTGATGAAACTTCCAAACTCCGTTAGATTGGCGCGGTTAGGTTATAATATTTTATGACTAGCATTAGACATATTTCACATTGCCCAAATTGAGTTGGGAGTTTGTGTTGCTTTAATAAGTCAGCGTTTAATTTGGCTGACGTTGGAGTCAGTATAGTGGTTTCCGTGAGGAATAGGTTACTCAGTTTTCAAGTTTTGTAAAAGGTAAGGGTTCTGTAGCATGTTTGTGTGAACAGCAATTATATAATCTATAAGAATGAGGGTTTAGGCAGACTATTTTCAGAAATGATCATATTTTGCCGTTTGTAATGGCAACGAAATCAAAGACCTTCTTTAGTGGATACCGAGCTCTAGCTAAAGTCTAGGCTAATCAGGAAGATGTAATTTTTGCATCCAATCTGTTACGTTGCCTGTGGATACAATCGACGTGAACGGGTGTCTACCTACCTGCAACGTATTATATGTGGCTTACCCAGCTCTTGGTAATACGATATCGGGTTAGTACATATTAAACCAACCAATACTTAGGTGAGCTGGATAAATACGTCATATAGATTCAACTGCACTCAAAATATAATCTTAACATTAAACAAAATTAACAGTTTTAAAGAACGAAAGGTATGATAGCAAAGTTGCGGTAACAATTTATCATTGCGCACAAAGCGTGATGATAAGAGGGGCTTGTTCTCACTAAGCGTAGGACAAAGGAATACCGCGGGTCGCGCCGACGGCGACGCGCCGCCCGCCGCCGCACCGACGAGCAAAAACCCTAAGGATTACAAGGTTTTGCTAAATATTTACCTAACACTTGGTGCCCAGAACGTTGTACAAAGATAAGAGACAGCCTTAAAGCCTCCAAAAGAAATACTTTAAGAGCTTAAACTATGTACCTGCTCATTTAATTCCAAGGGATTAAAATTAAATTAATCAGGTCAGGATCTTTGTGACTCGTGAGATGGAAGTAATGTGAAATGCTTATAAGATTAACGCGAGTTTTCAATGTTATTTGACGTTTCATAAACTTTGCTATTATCAAAGTATGTTCAATAGCTGTACGTGATTCCAATAGTAACGAATGTTCAGAAAACAAAGTATCTTTAATTCAAAACCAATGTAGCGATACTTATACGAGTATAGAATTTACCTCCGAAATAGCCTTATCTCGCGTCCACAGGGAACTACAAAGAGCGACTTCGTTTGAATTTAGAACAAATTTTAAACTAAGTTGGTTCGGAAATCGCGCGGTGGCACTCGTATGGACGCGTTCACATTCTGGTGAATGCAACGAGTGAGTTGCGCTCCTAATTCCGCATTTTTTCTACGACAAAGTTAATTGGAACACGGGCGTATTTAGCGCGCACTCTGTGATTCTGTTTGTATGCAGCAACCGGCACTCGCGCGGAAAATGATCCGCGTTTGACTCGCATTGGCGTTAATGATATTTCTGCATGAAAAAATCCTCTGAATTTTATTTTCCAGTGGATCAGAGCTGAAAAATTGACAAACTTTCCTAGCCTTTGATTTGCTTTCGACTTCCTTCAATTACCGTTTGACGTTCGATTTATTTTATAATCCAAAGAATTTTAGTCAGTTTTTTGCACAGCTTTCATTCTCAAGGCTAATCCAAAGTCCACTTTGAATGGGCGCCATACATACACTAACAATTTTTCTGTTTTTGATTTCGCAAGCATATTGAGTTTTACAATTTGCCAGGATTTTACAATTTATCATTTTATTATGCGCCAAATAAAAATTAGCAAAACGGTTTTCAAACGTCAAGTAAGTAAGTACCAATGTTACTTTTTTAATGTATGCGTACTCTCTGAGTTTATCTTGGATATTAGGTACTGACATTTGTGAAGGAAAATATCGTGAAGAAACCTGTACGGGTTGGCAATTTTAGACTTTTAAGCTTAAGTCTAAGTTAAATATTGCTAACCCGTATTGAGCAAGTGTAGTCGCCAATGCTCATGCCTTCTCAATGTGAGAAGAGGCATTTGCCCCGCCCGGGCCGCGCGGCGTGGGACAATTCAAGTTTCAGTCAAGCTGCCTGCTATCAACATGTAAAGAAACGATACAAACAATGTTTTAGTATTCGCTACACATACGACTATGAATTTACTATGATCCCTCCAGTACTATGAGAGGAACATAGAGAAATACGACTAGGCGTATTCTAACAGTAGACTCAAAAGCGGCTAATTTGCAGGGAGCGGTGTGAAATGGACCGAGTCATTCGCGCACAAAGCGCTACTAATGCGCGCCCGTCCGCTGCATCGGGCCGCAATTATATTTGCATACGAGCACCTCTTGGTCGCACAATGACACCGACAACCGGACAAAAGGTAAAGTCAACGGTGAGTTGGTTTAAAGCTCTAAATCGAAAAACCGAATGACCGAATGAATGAGCTAGACAATCAGAGCTGCGCTGGACATCACTTGGAAATGTTTACGATCGCTGCTTCGCTTGGTTTGTTTTCTCTGGTGATTTCATTACCAACGGCATCGCTGTGTTATTCATTTTGTTGAATTAGAAATAGATTTATTCGAATAATGATTTTGCAATTTTCGTCGCTACAGCGTAAACTTGTTGCCATTACGTACTATCAATTTATTTTGATTTAAAAACAAACTTCGTTGTAAGTTTATGCGAAATGTAGGTTATTGCAGATTCCTTATTTATTTCTAGGTATTCATTAGCAGCACTATTATAATAAATTAAACTATTTTCAATAACATATACAAGTTAATTGGTAACTTCAATATCTAAGTATAACAAATGCCTACGCGTATGTTACAGTGCAACCGAAAACCGTCGTCTAAAAGCTCTTGTTTCTCATAAGTACGAGTCAATTAACATGCTCGAATGTTTAATTTTATATTCTTCACTTTCTCGAGCAGAATTTTCAAAGGGTGTTCCTAACTGGTGCGTATGAAAACTGGGCGGTCTTGAAGTAAAGAGAGGATAAGTGCCCATCCGTTGCACCGGCTAATGATATTTGCATAATAACTTCAATGCATATGCATTGAAGACTATACATATAGCACCGGTGTACTTATGCTTTGTACACTTCAGGTACGTTAACTTTTCAGTAGAATATCATCATCAATATTATTTTGAAATAAAATGAAATGAAATGTTTATTTATGTAAGTGGATCTTATAAGACACTTGACGATGATGATGGGACTCCCTTTTCCGCACTTATTCGATCCGTTATGCGTGGGACACTTTTACATACACTTTTACACGTCATTAATTTGTTGGTCAATATTTTAAAAACTAGATGGCGCCGGCATTTCCTGGCTGACTGTTCCCTGAGAAGAAAATCCGAAACAAACTCAGAGGGCATGGTCTTTTTTAAAGTCTAAACATTATATTATTTGAATTTTATGTGAGTCTAACAATGCAGGGCAATGTCTGGAAGGGCCTTTTCAAGAAAGAGTCATTGCAGCTTTGAGCTGACCTGTACCAACAGACGGCATGTTTGACTGGCTCGTTGGTGGCAACGTTTTATTGGGTTATTCTATCTGGAATTTCTCAGTAGCAGTCCAAAGTCTGGATTTGTACCCGGTTGATGGCAATAGGCTCGCCCCTATTGCATGGGATTTAAACATACCTGGCGAAATGTGGGCGAGCTATAGGTCAACCACAACCCTTCGGGAAAACAAGTCGTGATGTTATGATGTTAGTATATATCTGTATCATTTATTCACGTACTTGACCTGTGTTGGTTTGTTAAATATTGCTGTCACATATCTGAAACTGACCAACTTCTACAATAAGAATACCTACCGCTGATGACGTGCAATTGATAGTGACACATCATATTGTCACCTCGTGTCTCGACAAAATATCTACAATTGCTGAGCAAGACGTGATTGTTAGTAAAACGACGCTAGGTACAATATAACTACGCTTCTAAAACCTATGTAAAATAATAGATACATCTGCTAGTGGAGCAGTACGTGCCGTGACTCCGGAGCGCCCCGACCAGACTACTCCGTCACCATACATATGTCTCTAATAAAGCCGGAACAACGTCACTGCTTCTACTATTAGCAGATGCAAATTATTTTATAATACCTCGCTTATATTTCATAATAGAATACTTCCATGTCTCTTATAGTAAATAAAATGTTTATAATGCCCACGTAAAACAGACTTACGGCTGTAAAACGCTACATTTATGTTATTAAATCATTTATCATCTCGCTTTGGAAGTAAGTGATTAAATTCTAAGCGTTTTCTAGGTATCTGCTGAGTTTGCTCTCATTTCCATATAACGGGCCGATTCAAGGCGGTTTTAATAACGGCCATAAGTCAATATAAATTTTATTGTAATTCCGCGTAAGTCATTATTGATAACAGATCCGTGGCGTGGCGCGGACGCGGCTCGGATGATACTAATAAATATGCTAATGTTGGCGTCCCTGAAGGATTTTCTCGGATTTTCATCTCCCCTATACTGATGACGCAGACGAAAATAAAACTGGTGGGTACGAGTGTCTTGAAATATGGCTCTACCTGTGAAGATTGCGTACATGGGTAGGCTACCTCTGCTACTACTAAAGTTTCAATCACTCGGGGCATTATCTTGAACGCTTCTAAACATTGCGGCCGAGCCCTCTAAAAGTTATTGCCGTACCCTGAAAAATTATACCGACGTTTTACCTCGATCGGTTGTTCTGGCTTTCAACAATAAACACCTGTTTTTAAATTGTAATCAGTTTCAAACTTTCTGACATTATACGAAATAATTGAGCGGTAACTAATCTTAATAAAAAATCAAAGTGAAAAGCTGTGTAAAACATGGGAATGTTTTACAAAGCTTTTCACTTTGACTTTCTGAAATTAGTTTACACGATAATTTTAGGATCTTATCTTCCGAACCAGCGACCTCAATATTGTTGAATGTTATGTAAAAGTGAACGCTCTATTGGTGATTAGTAATAGGGGTCGCCTCTCTCCTAGGAAAGGTTACCCAAGCTTTACAATACCTTCGTCTCTTATACCTAGAAACTAACTGGTACAGATTTTAACGACAAGGGCGGGACGATAAAAACAATTTGTACCTACCCTCGACGTTGTACCCTTTTCACCAGATCAGCATGTCAGCTAAGTGGGTTCGTTAAATTATTCCCATATCTCCGTCTTCAGTACTGCAAACGTGGAGATAAATATTTCTCATACAAAACCAATTTGTCGTGGAGGCGGCAATAACAATAAAAGTGCAGCATCATAAAATTGTTATAGCTCTAGCATTTTAAGGATTTTTGATTTGACGTGAGAGGAGGTTTACTTAAAATATTCAATGTCGAAATTTCCGTTTACGATGTGCGAAAAAAGGGATTCGGAGTCCTCGTGGCAGAGAAGTGCCTATTAGATTATACAGTCTACATATGCTAGACGAGATGAGTGTTACTGTAATCGCAATTTAATGAGATTTTTAGGGCGTAGTCACAAAGGTAATGGATTCGTCGTTACGTAGATTCACACGTGTGTTATCGCGCTGTTACACAGTAATCCGCATATTAAAATAAATGTGGAAAAGAAGAATATAAGTGTGGAACGTAAGTTTAAAATAAGCCAGCATTTTTTAGCCATGACTAATCGGGATTGCTAAAAGCATTTCGTTATTTAGTTTGTATTTTTGTAGGACTGAATGAAACAAGTTATAGATTACGATAATAAAATAGTGCTCATGGTTATTTTGGTTATCGTAAGCGCTGAAACCGTTAGTTCTTTCGTTACGTGTGGTGCCGGACGTAAAAGAATAGCACCATCCCATTTCTTCTCGTGGGTGTCGTAGAAGGCGACTAAGGGACTTACTAGAGAATGGGCAGCAGCGTTCTCTATGCATTTTACCACCATACTGCGATCGCCAACCCGCCTGTCAAGCGTGGCGATTATGGCAAATCCCCCCTTTTGGGGGAGGCTTATGTCCAGCAGTGGTCGTCTTTCGGCTGATATGAAGCGCTGAAACTTAGTGCAAAGTCTTACCTCTATTTTCTTATCGTAGATTTTCTGACAGACAACTCTTCGTAATAATATCACCCCCATCACTTGGGGGTGATATTATGACATAATATCTAACATCATTAGCGAAGTCTTAATGTACCGAAGTACACGTCTGCTTAATCTTTTCACGTTACGGTAACGGTTATTAATAATTTAAACAATCACTTCGAACATAAAGTTTTTATGAAGATTGGACCGTTCCACGTTCTCTGAATTTTCACACACAAGGGGGAGGTTTGCAATTGTCGTTTAAACGTATGTTCTGTACTTTGAAAATTAATATTTTTCTCGTCGAGAACACTTCAAACATGAGAATGGCATATTTAACGTTTAGCGGAATTTAATATGTCATAAAACGTTATTTATATGCCGTTTACGCGCCGGCGGCGGCGGAGATTTCATCGGCTCCGGGCTCTGCTACGGTACCCCAGCACTAACGGGTTAATCTCATTTATATTATATTTTCGGATAAAGAAGTAAGAAGCTTTCTTATGTAGCACTTGGGTGAAAGTGGAATATCGGCTGCCGGATAAGTAGTTAAAATATCTAGACGTAAATCTTTACATGGAAGCTATGTTTGCGCAGTGGTGTGAGAGTTAACTATTCTTAGCTACCTAAAAAAAAACACTACAAAATAACGCATACCTACGTATGCGTTATTTTGTAGTGTAGACATATAATGAATTGATTTATCGTTGTGATCTGCATACTTGGATTTTATCTTGAATGGAGGTATATTTTAACATTAAACACGAGCAAATTCTCTGTCCATTTCATTCAATAATGTATAGGTAAATTTCGTTGTAAAAAAGTGCGTTTTAAATGTCAAGCACATACTCACCTTTGCGAACAAATTGCAGTAAATGTAAAAAAAAGTATCTACTTACTGAAAGTAAACACAAACAGCAATTTATTTTATTTAAAGTAATCTCTTGGAGAGCTTAGTAGTTATAAAATTTATCGAATGAAAAATCGGAGTTCTATTGCAAAACTGTTTCGTTGTACTTAAAATAAATATTTATTTTAAAGGGGTTTGTCGGTAGCTTTTATAGGCTATTTCAGTGGATTGCGTTTGGCCAAGGCTTTGTTCTCTGCGATTTTAATCCAATATGCGTCCACTACTGGACATCTACAAGCACAATCGTAAGATATCCCTAATCATTTTTTTTTGTAATAAATAATATCTGGATGGGTCTGAATTTTTTTGGTTTGACGTTTTCTAAAAAATTAAACCTAGCTAGATCGATTTATCGCCCCCGAAACCCCTGCATGATAAATTTCATGAAAATCGTTGGAGCCGGTTCCGAGATTCAGATTATGTATATACACCGTGTCATTTTAGTCGTCGTCGTATGTATGGAACTGCTGATTTTTTCTGGAATGATATGCTGAATTCATGGCAAAAATTTACTCTGTATATCTAACTGGCTTTGGCCAGCTGCTTCGCCCGCGTGGAGGTCGAAAACCATCCCACGGGAACGTAGTACAGGGATAAAAAGTATCCTATGTGTTATTGCAGGTTACAAACTACCTGACGGTAGGAGGTTAAAAACGGCTAAACAGCACACCGTTCAGCCGTTTTTGCGTGAAAAAGTAACAAACATATGTATCCATACATTCATACTCACAAACTTTCACATTATTTTATAATATTAGTAGGATTAAAGCATTGCATGTATTCATTCATATGTCAGTTTGGGGAGTAATCTAGCCCGCAGAAATGGGTCATACATGGTTAAAGACCTGGACCTGGTATTTGGACTGCAACCCTCTTAATTACAAAGTCTATCATTACAACTGCACAGGAATCAGGACCCAATTTTTTTGAAAATTGCTGACACTGTCTTGTCATTAATTCACATAGATATAGACGGCAACTAAAGAGCTAATTACTCGCTACAACTTATTTTCGCCGGGCGCTTATTTGCTGCTTCTACTGTTATCCTCTTCTCACTGAAATGAAATGAAATGAAATTTTTATTTATGTAAGTAGATCTTAAAAGACACTTTTACACGTCAATACTTGTTGGTCAATATTTTAAAAACTAGATGACTGTTCCCTGAGAAGAAAAGCCGCAACAAACTCAGAGGTTATGGTCTCTTTTAAAGTCCAAATATGATATTATTTGAATTTTATGTGAGTCTAACAATGCAGGGCAATGTCTGGAAAGGCTTTTTGAAGAAAGAGCCATTGCAGCTTTGAGCTGACCTGTCTCAACAGACGGCATGTATGTAGCAGTCACCGTGTAGCTCACTCTTCTTTTGTTTTCCGTAATTACCTACGTATCGATGGTAATTTTCAAATGAATATAATATAAAAGTTTGTTGCAGAGACCATTAAATATTCATGTAGTTTCAGTTAATTAGTATATTAAATACAAACGCGTAATTATAACTGATGATGTTGACATTATCAGTACCATCACTTATATTTATACGAATGGACATCATGCAAATATTGTAAATTCCTAATTCGTTATTCTTTGCATCTCCTCTCTTCTCGTGGTTGTCGCAGTAGGTCCAGACGATGAAGACCAGCATCATTCACAATCCTTCCACCTGCAACAACGGATCCATTTCGCATCCGCAAAAGATGATGTCTGTGTTATCGTTTTGTAAGGAGGACCGTCTTAGATAGTCAGCCTATAATCAGAGAGGAAGACGTAATCCACCACGCGGGCCCAGTACGGGTTGGTAGTTGTCACATGTTTTCGAACTTTTGGTTCCAAGACATGCCGGTTTTCTCACGATGTTTTCTTTCAGAGAGCACTGGTGATGAAACCTTTTAAAAAGTATCTGCTTTGGACATAACACACGACTTACAAGACTTGTAAGTCGTGGCCATTACCACTGGGCTACCACTGTTCTGGTAAATAGTTTCCTATTATTGCGACTGCTTGATAACAAGCCGATGAAAGGTAAATTGTCTCCAGGCTTAGAATAGCAACACCTAGTATTGCCTCTAATTGAAAGTGAGCGTACATTGTCGTGGCCATTCAGCGTCCTATGATCGGAATTGGACGTTTACGGGTTATACGGACCTTCGTAAAGGCGATACCGAACCGATACGAAATGTAATGAATAGTTGGCATTACAAAGTTCTTCCTGTAATCATTTACAGTATATAACTAGTTCCACATTCAACTGTCCCGTTGGTGACTGCTGAGTGTGAGGGCCTGGGTTCGATTCCTTGGTCGGGTAAACTGTTATTGGGTTTTTGCTTTTTGGTTATTAGGAATTTATCAGTAGCAGCCCGGAATTTGGAAGTTGGCGGTGATTCCTCCCTGCCTCGGATACGTGCTTTCTGATTTTCGCCTAGTCTCTATGGATTATAAAAGTGATGGAAGAGAGAGTGCACCTGTGTGTGCGCACACACATGTGCACTAAAATATGTCCCGCGTCGAAGGCTACTCTCCGTTGACAAAGTGCGCCGTGGCCGAAATACATTTTGGAGTACTATTTATATTTCCACATTAATTATATCAGCATCACTGTGTTTGAATATATTTATATTAGAAAAACAGAGGTGGCCTAGCATTTTCATTAGCCGTCCCCCGACTTGACAATGCCTTGTTCAAAATATTAACTACAACTTAAAAGACCAATAAATATTGTTTTTTTACTTTTTAGAGTATTTTTTTGGATCGGGGGTTTTTTAAATTTTAAATTTAACTTTTATTTTCTGCATTTAAACTTAATGCCTCGCATAAATTTGCGCAACGTTGCGTACATTTCCCAAAGTGCAGTTTGTTACTAATTGATCCTCATTCCTCGTCCTGATCACCATTTATCCATAACCGATGCTTCAGCTGTTTGTTGGTGAGTAACTTGGGTATCCTGGAAATTCCAGGTGTTGTTCAAGGTTACTTTGTTCGTCTAATATAATTGAAGTAATAGAATACTAAATGTCGACTTGATCAGACTCGTGGAAGGTGCTCAAATCCTTTCATCAACCAGAAAAGAGCTGATAATCTTCAAACCGCTGAACCGATTTTGATGAAACATATTTAAAAACACTACCGACTAATTCACCTTTCAAACAAAAAAAAAAAAACAAAAACAAAATCGGTTCATCCGTTCGGGAGCTACGATGCCTCAGACAGACACAAACACACACACACAGTCAAACTTATAACACTCCGTCGTTTTTGCGTCGGGGTTAAAATAGGATTATTTGCACCTAATTAACATGGTCGTGACTAAAGATTTATTCAATGAATCAATTAAACTAATTATTGTAGTTTGTAGTTCATTATAGTTTCGAACAATATTTGGTTTTTGAATACTCATCCTAATTAGTTGACTGTATAATACGATGATTCATAATTGTCATTTACCTATTTACAACAATTCACACTGACTTGTTTACGCGTAGGTATTCAAAACATTGGAGCCACTTTAAAAATTGTCAAAGCAGCATCATGTTTATGAAGGCGGACGTGCTAGTCCGGCGAGCCAGAGTCAACAATAAATCACGATCGACCGAGTGAACACAAAATTTTGTAAACTTAATCCAAAGTAAGGCGAAGTGATGTCGATGAATTGTGTAGAACTCCACAAGTTCTCGACAACTTCGGGAAGAATGCCCGCGCGCCGCATCCACTGCGAAAGAGAGCAGTCGACTGTAAAATAACTTAACATAACAGTTTTTTTTTTCATTGAATGCATCGGAGACGCTGCGACAGCTTTTTCTTATTCAGTCGACATGAACTGTTGTTAACTTTGCTTAACTAGCTGTTCGACGCGAATAGCTCTGTAAACTATACTTCCAGTGTGAACTTCCAAGAACTGTATCTACTTTCTAGGCGACGTTCTGTTATTGTGAACTCAGTACACACAGTGTTGGGGCAAACTTGATATTCTGCCAATATAATCCTGATACATTAAAACAACATGCTTGCTGATTTCTCTACGACGTTTCTCAGTATTCAACGTGTCAGTTCTGCGATTGATTTGTAATTCATTGATACCGCCTCTGATTGAACTGTCATGCCCATAAAATGATTTCTCGTATGTCTCGCTGACGAAATATGGGATTAATATCTTCCACGTCACTACGTGACCAGTCACTGCAGTTTCGAATGTTTCAATGTAACTATATTGACACAATATGAATGGAAATTCTAGGATTGGTAAAATATGGGGTGAATAAATTTATCCATCGACTTAAGAGGATAATATTGAGTCACGTTCCTGAATGGCTGCATTTCACTGAGAAGAAATTCGTTGCTCATAGTTTTCATATTGTGAATCTGATCACGTTACTACCATTGAGGTTCATTCGACTCCCATTTATTACGTTATAAAGGTTTGTAGTTTTTATCGAAACATCACAAATATTTTTACTTTTACTATACTTTTAAACAATCACGTTCCGCTTGAAGTATTTTTTATAATTTAATAGCTAATAATTTAGTCTAAAGGTAGTAAAACTTTTCAAAGTAAAAAGAAATCCCGATGGATATCCGAGTTTAAGGTTTAAGAAGTAAAAGATTTTGTGTGCACGTCACAATCATTCCCTTCGAGGGGTTAGTGTTCATTGGGTGGAAATAACAAAGACGATAAAATTGTTCGCTTGGAAAAAGGATATTGAATGAGGTCAGACGCAGATATATTCGTATTCAAGGCAAATGTCGAGGCGTGTTGGGGACAGCCGTTTGCGCACTGTTTTTACAGTCGCGACGATATGTCCTGTCGTTACTGAACTGATATTGCTTCCAGATCTCGTCGGTGATTTGCGTGTTTTTCCTTTGTCTGCTGAACTAGGTATTGTTTAATATCAAGCGGCTATTATACATGTATATTTTCATGACATTATTACACGTATTATCATTTGCATGTTTCTATTATTCTTACAGGTAGGTATAGATTGAACGTTTCAGGTTATTAAATTACAAAAGAAAGATTCTTAGTTTTGTTTTATTTAAAAATTTCGCGAAGAAGCGAAGAGGTAAGTAAAGAAAACGAAGGTAGAACAAACCCGCTGTGAAGTTCAAAATTTGCAAGCGAATTTACATACATATACGTTGTCAGTGGGAAGGCTAGCCGAGAGCCGTCGGCTATGATCCTTTCACCTGCACGTGGTCTACAAGGTACAAGTTTTTCTTAAAGCTAGCATATATTACAGTAGCATTGTGGCACATTTAAGTGTTTACTTTTGAAAAGAAGTTATTAATCCAGAAAAGTTTTTAAAAAAACTAATGTAAGTGTTTACGAATACAATTCCTTTTTTTGGGAATTAGATTTTTTGTTCTGATAAAAATATTTTGTTCATTACTCTGTATGGTGCATTCCTTAAAAATTAATAAGAATACCAACTAACTATAAGATGAGACTAAAATGTGGTTAAGGTCGGGTAATGCATTTTTGTATACTAGTGGTCGCCCGCTTGCCGAACTCGACCATAATCCTTACTAATATTATAAACGCGAAAGTTTGTATGCATGGATGTTTGTTACTCTTTCACGTAAAAACGGCTGAACGGATTTGGATAAAATTTGGCACACAGATAGATTATAACCTAGATTAATACATAGAATACTTTTATCTCGGTAGTACGTTCTCGCGGGATAATTACCGACTCACACGCGGCCGAAGCCGCGGGCGGAAGCTAGTTATAAAATATTAGCTTTTTGCACTCCTTCTCCATATAAACTTGATCTGTGCTAAATTTCATATTCCTCCGTCCGCGTAATTTTCGTAAAAAGGGGTACAAAGTTTTTGCTTCACGTATTTAATATATATAGATTCTTTAATGTTGAAGTCAGTATCTCACATAGGCTCGAATTACTGTTCGAAATCGGTTTGATGGTAGTCTAATGTTAGCCAATAGATATTGTTAGATATTCCCGTTTGAAAATTGAAACCCCATTCCGTCCGTCTGTGTATCTATTGGTTTCCAGATCTGTTTACTTAGTAGACGGCATCATGTTGGAGGGACATCTTTATTGTATAGTACCTATAACTCTATAATATGTATAGTCAATGAATTGTATTGTTTAACTGATTGACACACCACATCGTAAAATGGTCGTGTTTTAAAGATTTCTTATGATTGTTGATGAATGAAAGTTGTAATTTTGAATAACGAACAATTTCATAACAGTAACACTGACAGTGATAATTTCATAAATGATTCGCTTAAACCGACTGTACCGACTGTACCCACATTTTATGAGAATAATATGCAATGATTTTAGAATAGAAGAAGAAAAAGCTCTCAGCACTATGGACAGTACGCGTTGCTTTCTCGGCATCGTTCACAAAAGGTCTATAAAAGTAGTTCTATCAACGGATATGGAGGTGTGGTTAACACTGGCCATTGTGAGCAGAAACCATTAAATGCAGCTGATGGACCCGAGTAGGGTTGTCAGATCAAAAATAAGATAGCGCAGTTAATTAAGCTGGACATTTTGCGTTAGAAGCCGGACGTTTGGGACTTGACCTAACAGAAATGTGTTGGACAATTATGATTTATACGATAATGTTTAACGAAAAAATCATGGCAAAATTGGATAGGCTACGTTATTTATTTGGTTAGGTACTTAAGACCGAAAAGCGTCAGACTAAAGCGAAAAGTCAAGTTTCGCTCTAATTTTCTTAAAAGTTCACGAACCCAATACTTTCCTTAAACCTGAAAAGCTATTGAAGTGTTATAGATTATTCTTATTCATATCTTTGACAAAGCCGGGATGAACGCTATACATACAAGGAAGCTCCCGCCTCGATTGAAAAGACCGTCTGTTATCTAAGTGCCGCCTTAAGGGTTAGCGCCCACCTACTGACTGGCAGCGAGGCGATGAAATTATGTATATGATTGCGCAAAAATGTCAGTTTTTTTTACTTTCGACATACAAGTTGTATTGCTTTATTTAACATCTTACAAAATACACAAACTTTAGAGGTTGTAGACAACTTTCAAGATCTTACTACTGAACGGATTTGGGTGAAATTTGGCACACAGAGAGTTTATAACCTGGATTAGCACATACTTAGGATACATTTTTAACCCGGTAGTACGTTCCAGTGGCATAATTTCCGACCACCACGCGGGCGAAGCCACGGGCAAAACCTTGTATAAAATATTTTGGAAACCATGTAAATATTATTTCATTCGATTTTAATGAGCTCATTTTACGTGGGTTTTGCTTTCAGCTTTAAAATAGCTCTGCCCTTCACCGGTTGTGAACACTAACCCTTACCTAACATTCAATTCTTTGTGTCCTTTCTACTTAAAATGATAACCGTACGACTCTATAGAGAACAGCCACTTTCAATTAGGAAGCCTTCGCTACTGAAAAGGTAATCTAGTATTACATAGCATAGCACAGAAATACAGGTTATTAAATACTGTCGTATTCGACGAAAATAACTTATTCACTCAATCTCCTTTCGAAAATACGTCGAGTAACACATATTCCTGTATAACTTTACTATTTTGCTTTGAATATTAAGAACTAAGAAATATTCCTTTATTTCCTGCCGTATCATCACTACATAGTATAAAACAAAGTCGCTTTCTCTGTCCCTATATCCCTATGTATGCTTAAATCTTTAAAACTACGCAACGGATTTTGATGCGGGTTTTCTTAATAGATAGAGTAATTCAAGAGGAAGGTTTATATGTATAATACACCGACCTCCACGCGGGCAAAGCCGCTGGCAAAAGCTAGTTTTAGATATAATTTGTAGAGCTCCTTTTGGGTTTTGTGAAACAACATAATATTATCTTCGTTTCTATCATCTGGGAGTTTGCTATTTATTATTTTTCTGATGTTTCTTGGAAAATAAAGTTAGTGTTACCAATTAGCAAGTTTTAGCATTTACCCTGGCCAATGTAATTCAAACTAATTAAACTTTAACTAATTAGCTTCTATTATTCTTTATCGATAACGTCGCTCATTTAGGCACTTAATGAGGGTGCGTTAATTGCACCCCCTCTCACTAATATTGTGTCTTTGACACGTATAAAATTAAAAAGTTTTGAATCGTTTTATGATTCTGAAACCAGTGTTGTTACTGTTACCGTCATTTAGGCTTGTCTTGTTTTTAGTATCACGCTCGTTACCTTGTCCGGCAAGTATCTCCTGGTTGAGGATTATCAAACTTCTGCCATAAACTTGAAGTTCAAAATGAAAACTTCCAAAAGTTCCCTTGTAAAATCTACGTACACGTGCGGCCGGTGCTCCATGCTGTACTTTGACTACAAACGTTTGTTAGAACATCTATATTGGCGCCATGGAACAGAGAGTGTTTGGTGTAAACAGTGCGAGCTGAAGCGGTGGCGATACGCTGCTCACGTGTGCCATGTTCTGCCAATAAATTACGAAACCTTGGAAGACGGCGATTTGAATTCGGAAGATTCTCCCTATTACACGGAGCGCGAGACCGACTTCTGTTCTTGTGGGAAGTACATCGCTGATGCCCCGATGATAGGGTGCGACGGGCCCAACTGTCATTTGCAATGGTATCACTTCTCCTGCGTAGGAATCAGTTCACCGCCCGACGGGGACTGGCTGTGTCCAACGTGCGACAAATTACAAAAGATAAAACAGGTGATGGTCGCTTCCAAGATTAGATTCTACTGCTTACACAATGATTGAAACCTTTTTAAATACATTAAAGATAAAACGCTTTCATTTAATAATCTTTAAAGGAATGAATCGGAATTGACAGATCGAGGAGTTTTTCATAGAAGGCATAATTGGAATAACCAGAGTCAAATTGGCATTTCATAAAAAGAATTGATCGGAGCGATTTGTCCTTGCTCTGAATAGGATTCCTCGAATGCCTAATGCTTTTAAATAATTAAATAAAGTCGTGAGTGTTTTTGATGAAATATGGATATTTTTACTTTTTGCAGACTAATCTAGTCCAGACGGGAGCTGAAACTTGAGTGGAATCAGGTTATAGATAAGGCTCTGTGATGGATTTTGAGAAATGTCAGATACATATATATAATTTACAATGAATCTATTAATACACCTTCTCACCGAGAGGAGGCCTGAATCCCAGCAGTGGGAACATTATAGGCTGATTATGATATTTATACTCCTAACTTAATATCAGGTTGCTTGATTTCTTTTTGTATCACCATGAATGCAGCAGTCTGTCACAGATTATAATATCATTCATCGCTGCAGGTCTATTTATACCGATGATTTATAAAATAAACGTTTGGTGTATGGATTCTGCTATTACTATCGAAGCCAAATTTTGTGTCCTTCTGGTTTTGTATTTATTTGTATAGTAAGATAGTTATTTAATTTAATACCTAGTGTAAAGTTGTGTTAAATATTGGCTAAATGTATTAAATAAATGTTTTCGTAACTTTACTAAACTGTGCCTTACTTTTTTTTATTAACCTGTAATGCATTTGAAATACCTATATTTCGTTGAAATAGACCTTGATCAAAAAATAATTTAAATAAATCAATTTAACAAACCCGGAAAAAAGAAGTAACAAGTACCTACCTTACTGCATTCAGAAACTAGGAAAAATACTGAAAAGTTATATTCTCTGTAATGCAAAAAAAACGGATTCTAATTACTCTTACAGGAAAAAGCTCATATCAAAACATGTGAAAGACACAAATTAAATTAGTGATAGCCATAAATAAAATAATCTGAGAGGGAAAACACACATTTTAATTACTCTGATGGAATGGAAAGCATTTCACTGTAAATTATGCCCATGAATGCGTTCAGAATTAGCCAAAGGGAGTTTATAAAAGGGTGTATCGGAATACTGGTTGAGATGAATAAAAGTGAGCAGTTTTAGACAGCGGTGGGCAGTGAAAGCCAGCATACAAAGATCGGTAGCTTTCATCGTAATGAGGGCTGTGTTTCATGGCTTAATGCGATGTTAACGAGCGGGCATTAAGGCCCAATACAGCGGACAAAGCCCCCACGCGTGAAACTACGCGCTATTTTGATGCCTTATTAAACAAATTAGGGATGTTCGCGACATCCATAGCGGTGTACAGTACGGAATAATTTGGCTGCCCCCCAGGAGATTAAAACCACATAACATCACGCCCGTACTCTCCAAAGGGTTAGGAAGAGACGTAAGTATAGCAGACCCACATTTTAGTAGTTCCTTCGGGCTTCGTGCCCATAAAATGTTATCCTCAAAATATGATTTTCCTAAAATATGATATTTTGTACTTGTACTTACATTCAGCACAAGAATTGAATGTGTAGTAGTTTTTATTTTTTATTGGTTAGCGCAACTTCAGAGATCCGGGTGGTATCAGTACCTAATGACGATTTAGTTAATGTTCCAAATTCCACAATATTGCCATCTAATGGTCACAAATCCAGATTCAAGGCTGCAAATCAGACATTACTGATGGAAAAACCATTTAGCTCTACCTACCTGACCTGGGAATCGAAACCAGGACTATCCTCGGCAGTTACGATTATGTGTGTAATACCTTTGTCATCTTCTATGTTAAAAAATGTAATCTCAGCTACACTGCATCTATGGAAAATAAAGTCTACGCCAGCATTAAACACACATCGGCTTTGTTGTAAAATTATAATTCCCTGTTTAGAAAGTAGGTATCCAGGAAGGTACTTTAAACTACTTTAGTATTAATGTATCGCTTTTATACTTTATTAAGTAAGCGAAGCGCATTTTTTGTTATCCCTAGGACCATCATAAAAAAAACTCCCCGTGCTGGATATTGCGTATCCATCATTTATAAGCGCCATAGTAAGTAATTCAATTTCTTTTATACACGGGCCATATAAACCTTGTACATACTCTCACAGAAATTCTTAGTTTATATTGATCGTACTGTAAAACAGACTTAAATAGAATGTCTTTCGAAACGCTTTCCGGAATCTGTTGAAGACATTTCTGTATTAGAATGTTTGATAAATATCTATGAAAGAAAAGTTTAGAAATATATGTCACTAGGCGTATTTGTGTATTACTGACGTGTATCTAACCTAATTTCATCAAATAAATAAGGAAATTGAACGCCAAAGGTGTACCAGCCTTGAAAGAGCAAAGAGGCTTCCACTTTGGAGTCCCAAAATGTAAGATTTGTTTCCACCACCTCACATGTAACACTTATGGCTAATGTCACACAGGAACTCAACATCTTAACTTACGGGCCCTTAGGGCGTACTTATAAAGGTGCTTTTAGACTTTAAGTTTACTTTAAGTAGGTCCAAGTTTCCTAACCAATGAGAATACTTAAGATTAAGTTCGCTATCTGAACTTGTTTAATAACTTCCTTTGAAAAATGAGAAAAAACTATTTAACGGCATACGCTGAAGTTATAACAACTACGACAGTTTGAAAGTTTCTTATTAAAATTCAGAAGCGACGGGCTTTTAACTAATTAAACATAATGATATCTTGAAACAAGGCAAGTTTTAGCTATAGCCATGTGTAAATGTTTAACACTTATTTGTTCGTTAATTAAATTAACTTCGGGAACTCTCTAATTGTATAAATTAGACGAATGTTAATTTGTTTCAAAGCAAGTACACTCTACAAACGTTTTGTAAAAAGTTGATTGCTTTATTGTAAGTAGTTACGTAATTAGTGTAGACATTAGAAGTTTGAGAGTAAATATAGTAAGATGTATAATTTCGCTTTGGTTAGAGTAATTTCAGGCTTGCGTGCTACATCATGCACATCATCATCTGCCTAGCCTATTCGCAAATACGTTGGGGTCGGCTTCCAGTCTAACCGGATGCAGTTGAATACCAGTATTACTGGGCCATACGATACCCTTTGGTAAGACTGGTTGTTAGACTTTCGGGCTTCTGACAACCCGTTACGACTGTCAAAGATCCACGATTGACAGCCGGGACCAACGGCTTAACGTGCTTTCCGAGGCATGGACGGGTCTTGGTATGTAAAGATAGTCACCCATCCACGGACCAACCGCGGCAAGCATAGCTTAACCTGATCGACCGACCTGTGCGACTGTTATTAATTAGCCACAAGCCCCTCAATTAGTGTAGTCAATAGAATTTTGAGAGTATATACAGGATATATTTTTAACCAGTGCGCAAACTGACACCATTAATTCAACATATCATTCTAGACCCCCTAGCGTAGAAATTTTTCGTCAGTTATACAAAAAAAAAATCAGCTGTTCCATACATTTTGACCGCGTAGGTTAGGTATTGTACTTTTTTGTATAACCGACGAATAATTACGCTGTCTAGAATGATATTCTGAATTCATGGTTACAGTTTGCGCACTGGGCAAAAATTTACCCTGTATAGTAAGATGCATAATTTCGCTTTGGTTAGAGTAATTTCAGGCTTGCGTGCTACATCATGCACAGTAAGTTGTAATTGCTTTCCATAGTTGTAAGCGGTATTCAGGCTCCGTGGCAGTTGTGTAGATTGGTTCCGTTGGAGTCTTGTGACCCAAGAGTAAGGCGCTTTTGATCGATACAGCTTAGCTTTGGATCTTGATGGCTGGATAGTTAACAAGCTAAATTCGAGCTGCTAGAGCTTTGTGTACTATGTATAGATGGACACGCTTAAGCTCGGTGCAATCGATTTAACCCAAGCTCTTACAGAAATGGTTTTAATACTGCGGTTCTTTTTTCATCTCTCATTTTTCCTTACATCAAATTTTAAAGGAACAGAACGTTTTTTGTAAAAATCCTCACGATTGTATTGTTCAACTATGTTCATGTTGATTTACTGTTTCAATCAGTTTTTACTTTAGATTGTGGTTTATTTTTTATTTCAACTTTGTAATCTGTGTGTTTGTGTGTGTCTTTGTAGCTTTTGAAAATTAAACACATGCGAATGTTATCTGAACAGTTGGTAATTTATTCATGAAAATATCTCCTTAATACCTGAATGATTTTTCTAATTTCATCGTTGTTCATAAGATATTTTAATAATATATCGATATATTTACTATAGATAAAATAATAAATTCATTTAATAGATATTGTTGAACATTTTTAATAAGTATGTTCAATAATATCAGGAACGGATATTAAGTGATGCCTAATATTATAGGCGAGTTCCTACTAAATATTTTAAGTCGGTATTATGACAAGAAACAGGAAATTTATCCCGTAAATGATAAATTGTATAACAAGACCAAATAATTGGAGCACGCCTGCGACCCGAAGGTATTCAATTCATTTCCGGGATCAACGAAAAAGTTACCTTCCATAATTTAAAGAATGCGTCTTGGTGTTTAATGAATTTCTCAAAGAAATATCCTCTCTATTAGAATGGACTTTATTTACATGAACAATATGAATTCTGTTTGTCGGTTCTTCCTATACTGTGTAGTTTCATCTGCCTTGCTTTCTTTCAACTATTTTTGGGGTTGGCTGCATACCCGTATTTTACGTGGAACGACTGCCTATCTGACTTTCATAACCCAGTAACTGGGGTAGGTAGGGGTAGGTAGGTAATATGATCATATTATGATTCTGCCAAAGTGGCCATTTTAGACTCCCGGATGGTATTCGTGATGAATTAGGTATAGGTACTACGGGTTCATACCTAGTATACGTACATATGCATATAGCATTTAGCAGATACTTTGCATTTTAAAGTCATTCAGATATTTTCAAAAGTGATTCCTCATGCATATATTTATAGAAAATGTTCCTCCTACTTCTGGTTTCCCTAGTGACGTCGACACTGATACAAATGCAATGATACTCGCGACACTGATACGAATTCAATGATACCTCATTTATCAAATACGGTTCAGCTGTTCTCACTCTACGACAAAATAAAAGACTGTGCAAACGTTCAAGTGAAGATGTTTAAATGTTAGGTTTAACTCTGAGCCATTCTAAACAAATACCTATTTAAAAATATGTAAAAATTTTAGTGTAAGGTGAAGTCAAGATTAACAACAGTAACAAAACTATTGAACGGATAGGAATAGCCATGTACAGAATTAATTAAATAAAACTGTATTCCAAAACATCCATTCGGTTTCTTACTAAACTTCAACTATATCCGACGACTTGCTTACGTTTCTCTTTTGGTGACCGTACATCGTCACATAAAAAATATGTTCGTCACTTCAAGGCCTTTTGTCTGCACATTGCGCTATAGAATTTGTTGTACCGACTCAGCATTATATTACGCGCTGTAATATCAATACTGCAGAATGGCATTCTGCCTTCTCCTTTACATGTCAGCCAGAATTAAAAATATGTGTATTGTAGTGACTGACGTTGACAAAAAAACATTAATTTATATTTCATAAATGGCCAGGCCCAAAAAAAGTTTTTAGATGGATGTCAACTCGACATTGGTCAAATCATTGTCATCAAGTAACTACAATTTTCTAAGCAACAGTCTGCTCAGCTTCAAAAAGTAATTTGTGTCCTGACTTAAGTAAAGATAGAACAGATATAGAAACAGTATATTTTTGAAAATCTTTTATATGCCCATAAAAATATTAAATTGTTTAAAAATACAGTTATATTCATAGTATTAATACTAGCAACAAACACAAATTTGTTGTACCATCAAAAAGGCTCAAGAAAATAGGTGGGAAATTCAGATGTCAATGTATACGCTTTTATAATAAACATCTAAGCCATGTTCAAGATCTCAGTATCAATAAATTTAAATCTAAAATTTAAATTTAATTAAACGTAAGTTGTGCCTGAAAGCCTTTTATACCGTTAAAGATTATATTGAGGACACAAAAGCTTGGGATTGACCTGCTCCAATTTTTGCATACTAAATGTTGTTTTTGTTTTTGTTTATGCAAACTTAAACTCTTTGAGATTCGATAATTATTATATACAAATTGACATGAATATTTAATTTGAGAAGTATAATATTATTATTGTGAATGTGAGGACTATTAGTTTTAGTATTAAGCTGGCAGTTTGAGTACTTTATGCGGCCTACCCAAATGTCCTATCTTTGGTATTGTTCATCAAATCGTTGAGCTCCTCAAGTTCTGAGTTGAGCTGCATGATTACTGATAAATGCGTGCACTGAATGGACAGGTCCACTCAATCTGTGTGGTTCTTTCCTCAAAAGACCATTTTAGACACCGATCCACATGGTCTTCACATGATCTGACCAAGATTATGTCTGGACTTTAAAAGAGACTGTGACCTCTGAGTTTGTTTCGGCCTTTCTTCTCAGAGTAGTCAGATAGGAAACGCCGACCTCATCTAGTTTAAAAAAATATGATTTTCGTGTAAAAGTGTTTGTACAAACCTACTTACAGAAATAAAATCATTTATCATTTATCATTTGAACTAAAAAACTGTCAAAGATATGACTTGACTGTGCCTTAATCGTGCAAAAAGGCCTATGCTCCTTAAGTCTTCCCTTACGATTTCCACGCTCCGTCCATAAAATGTAAAATTTCCATGCACGTGTTGTGTTATAAATAAGCAAATATGGGTTAAATCCCAAGATAAAAGTTGAACTTTCAATGTTAAAATGAAAGTTGCTATTGCATGTTTGTCTTCAAACAAGAACATGCGATTACAACATATAATTATCTGGTGATTTCAGTACCACTGCTATCAAAACGGTGAACAAAAACATCGTGAGGAAGCCGGCATGCAACTCGAACAAGAAATTCGAAGAAATGTGATGAACCGCATTCCGACCCGCCACTCCGCACCCGACGGGCCCACGTGGTGGATTACGGCTCACTGCCTCTCATAGAGAGGAGGCCTGTGTTCTCGTAGTGCAATGGGAACGTCATCATCATCATCATTTCAGCCGAAAGACGTCCACTGCTGGACATAGGCCTCCCCCATGCTCCTCCATTTCGACCGGTCTTGTGTTTCCCACATCCAGTGGATTCCCGCGGCCTTCCCGCTCTACGTCTTCCGGTACGCAGTCACCACTCCAGAAACTTTCGGCCCCATCGGCCATCTGTTCTGCGAGCAATGTGCCCTGCCCACTGGCACATAAGTTTGGCAATTCTTCGGGCTATGTCCGTTCTCTGGTTCTCCTGCGGATCTCTTCATTCCTGATTCGATCGCGTAGGGAAACTCCGAGCATAGCCCACTCCATTTCTCTTTGGACGACTTTAATCCTTCTGATAAGGCCCATTGTGAGCGACCACGTTTCTGTACCATAGGTCTTCACTGGCAACACACATTGGTCAAAGACTTTCGTCTTGAGACACTGCGGTATTTGGGACTAGAAGATATCGCAAAGCCCGAACGCTGCCCAGTCGAGTCGGATTCGACGATTGACCTCTTTTTCGAAGTTGGACCTACCTAACTGGACCGTTTGTCTCAGGAAAACGTACCGTCCACAACTTCGAGCATAGCACCTCCGATCGTTATAAGAGTGGGTGTTACATGGGCATCAGACATGACCTTTGTTCTTGTCCATGTTCATTTTTAGACCCACTCTTTCGGAAGCACTACTGAGGTCGTCGAACATTGCACTGAGGTCCTCCATGGTCTCAGCCATGACAACTATATCATCGGCAAATCGAAGGTGAGTGATGTACTCGCCATTGATGTTGATGCCAGCCCCCTTTCAGTCCAGAACCTTGAAGACATCCTCCATTAACTACCTACGCAGTTACACAACTAACATTCCTCATATAATTCAGTCGTAAAGACTATTAAATTTGTGCTATTAGACGATCACGTACATAGAACAGCGTTTATAAAATGAGGTTATAGGGATTACCTCCTGAATACTTAACAAGTATTCGCTATATCTGAAGTATGGCGGATCATACAGCGAAGTTGGTCGTCCCCGAGACCCGTCGAGTTCGGAGCCTACGGGGATCTGAGATTCCGATAACTTATACCAATCATGATATCAAGGCACCGTTTAGGAAGTTGTGCCCGGGTTATGTAAGTACCTAAGTACTAGGGTAAAACTGACCTTGGGAATACATATTTGAATGGTTCGGTTTGGAAACTTTGTTCGGGTTTAACCGACATAATCTTATGAACAGTTTTGTTTAGCCTAGTTATATATAGGATGGGTGAGTAGGTAAGAATGAGTATTTAAATTAAAAAAATCTTAAAGTAATAATCAATTTGTATTTGTCTGTTTATGTTTTGTATTTTTTTGTTTTTGTTTGTAATGCCAACAATATGAAATTAGGTAGGGAACTAGACCGGTGATATTTTATACTAGCTTTTGCTCGCGACTTCGTTCGTGTCAAGTTTCTTGCTCACCTGACCTACTCCGTCGGTTCGAATCGCCTGCCCGTGCGAGTACTTCGTATTCGTGACTTATTTCTCTTTGCTCGGTTCCTAAGGGTTTTAGCGTGATGTTATATAACCTATATCCTTCCTAGATAAATGGGCTATCCAACACTAAAACAATATTTCAATTCGAACCAGTAATTTCTGAAATTGGCGCGTTCAAGCAAACAAACAAACAAACAAACTCTTCAGCTTTATTATTAGTATTAGTATAGATTATAAACAGGTAAATTTGCTTGTATGTTTGTAAGTTTGTATGTCGGGGGTAATCTCCGGAACGAATGGTCCAATTCTATTTTTTTTTCACTGGTTGAAAGCTGCGTTATTTGTGAGTGCTATAAATAGGCTATAAATTATATTTACATCTTGCATATTGGCCGAGCTATCACAATGTTTGTCTAACCAGGTGGTTAAAACAGAGTTATTTGCATGCGCGGCCTAAACAATTGCATATAATTGAAAATAATGTAAGGCAACTGGGTCCGCCTTAAATAAATCTACAAAAAAGTCCACGATACCTTATTTCTATCTTTTATATTTTAGCAGATATAGGTAAAAGTATTTTTCGATTTACTTACGTTTGGATAATTGATTAAACAACCAAATATTAATCCTTATCAAAAAATATTTTATGATCACAAGGATATCCTAGAGATAAGATTTGTCCTATACAGTATGCCAATTGGTTAAATATTTTCGGAGATAACACGCGCTCTGGAATCTAGCTTCGAGTGTTCGCAGCGACTCGCTAGCCAAATATGAGAACATCTGAGGACCGTGTTCGGGAGTCTAGCGCTGAATGTTCGCAGCGTCTCCCTGATTTAGGGCACCATGTATCTGCAACAAGCGATAGAGAAACTAGCTCCGAGCGTTCGCAGCGACTCGCTGGCCAAAGTGTGAGAACATCTCTGGGCCGTGCTCGGGAGTCTAGGGCTGAACGTGTGCAGCGTCCCCCTGATTTAAGGCAGCATGTATCTGCAACAAGGGATAGAGAGACTAGTTCCGAGCGTACGCAGCGACTCGCTGGCCAAAGTGTGAGAACATCTCAGAGCCGTGCTCGGGAGTCTAGCGCTGAACGTGCGCAGCGTCTCTCTGAACTATGGCAGAAAGTCTCTGCAAATGTTGGTAAATCCGTACAACATCAGTGAATTGGCAACTTTTGTAAAATAGTCACAGATCAAAAACAGGCTTTTGATGCATTATTGACAGCATAACGAACAATAAAGGAAAAAAATATTTTTTGCTGGCACGGGGAAAACACTCCTCGCTAATTTAATTTTTTGCACATGTTAGGCACTCCGGAAAAATAACTCTGGCAGTGGCTTCTTCAGGGATTGCAGCTACTTTATTGAGCGACGGTAAATCTACAGACTCTGCATTCAAACTCCCACTGACAGTTTCATTGGAGCAACAGTCGATTTGTTCGATATCCGAAAATGGGCCCTTTAGTCAGTTGTTACAAGATACGTCGCTGATAATGTGGGATGAATGTACCATGACTCATATAGCTCATGTTGAAGAAGTGGATCGAACACTTAAGGACTTCAGAAACTCCGTCGCTGTCACGGGTGGTGTCACATTTGTGTTTGCTGATGACTTTTGGCTAACACTTCCCGTCGCCACAAAAGAGAAACGTGAGGACAACATGGTACATTCATTCCACATTATCATTATGATTATTAAGTACCTGGGCATTGTGAGATACGGGGTATACTTAAATAAAGGTGGTTTCAGTACCTGCGAGTTCACCTTCAGGTGTGTTCCTATTTAAGATGTCTGCTAAGAAAAGTTAAATAATTTATTTGTTTCAACGATGCAAAGATATAACGCTATAATATGTATCTAAAGGTCCCAGATTAGATCAAACTGGTGTGATTTATATTTTAATTTATTGAGTTAGTTAGAAGCCTGAAATTCCGAAAACCAATTGTAAGGGGTGTCGTATTACCGTGTAACTGGGCTTTGGAGTTTATATAGGCAGACGCTTCATGTCAAATATCCGTACATATCGTAATATCTACTAAATAGAGACATTCATTGGCTTTGTTCAAGGGCTATCATCTCACCTAGGAACTATACAATCAATGAAATAAATAATTTAATTTTACAAAAATCCCCGGCCAAGTCAAAATTTACAATTCAATTGATACAGGTGTGTAATATTGAAGATGCAGTCAACTATCTGCAAGAATTTATAAATTCCTTTATTCCATCCAGCTGCCACCTAACCTGTGCAGTGGCACAAGGCTACTAATACATTATTTAAAAGACAACTTAATTACAACGACCAGTCTCATCGGACCAGGAGCTGTCCAGCTAGCGTAGATCCCGAGGCTTCCGATCATTCCCACGGAGCTGCCGTCACGTTCAAGCGACTCCACATTCCCGTTTAAACATTATTTGCCCCAACTATTAACAAGTCCCAGGGACAAAAATTTTCTTTGGTTCGCATTGACCTACGAAAATAATGTGTTACCCATGGCAGTTGTATGTTGGATTATCACGAGTTGGATCAACCGAAAACCAGATTATTTTGTTACCGGAAAATAAAACAACCTCAAAATTGTATACAGGAAAGCTTCAAATTAAATACTTATCTGTTTAACTTACTTAGATACCAATCTAAATTAAATTAAACATCCAAACTAAATTAAAATTTACAAAATTCTGTCACCTATAGAAACCTACAATATCAGCGAGTAATACTTATGGGCTGTATCTTCGAAATCCACGCAGACGAAGTCGCGGGCGAACTGCTAGTATTAGTATAGATTAAGTATATTATTGTCCTTAAAACAAAGGTAAGGCAAAATAATTAAGGAAGGTTGGTTAAAAGGTAGATTTAAAGCGTTTAGGTGGAATAGAATTAAGTAGTTTCATTTGAGACACACTTCAGCACCTGTAATAATCGACTATTTACGGTTGTCAAACAAATAGCGTTAAAAAACGTTATGGTTGAGGCATCCCGCAAGTTTGCGATAACAAGTCAGGTTCAAGAGATGTATCCGCTACTTATGAGTAGCGTTGCGAAAATCTAGTGACTTTCAGAATTGCGCGTCTACTCTCTAAGTCCTTTAACAAAGATACGGGTCCGACGGAAAGTAATTGACCCAACAAAACAAGTGTAATTTTTTTTTTTGTAGGAGGAAATACATATCGAAAGTAGGGTCAACTGTCAAACCGCGTTATCATTTATTTTTAGATTGGGCCCCGAACTAATCATACGTCCGTAAGTTATACGGAGTAGGAAACGCCCGTAACTTCGGCCGAAACTACAGATTTCACGCTTAGGGAGTAGACTCCCGGTGCAGCAGTAGCATCAACATTTTGTCACATGTAAGTAATATTATCAGGCAGTTTAATCCGGTGACTAAAACTGCTGAAATACTGATGAAATTATGACTCAAGTAAGTACAGAAAATAAGTCAAAGTGTATAGTCAGAGTTAAGTGCACATAATATAACAATGACTTAGGTATGTATGTATATGTACAGATGGAATATTTAATGTACTTGCAAGGATGACCGACCTCTTTGATCCCAGGTAACGAAGCAAGTCAAATTATGTAGCTGAGCTCTCTAATCGTAGTCACACATTTACGTGTAGATTTGTATAAAGATTAGGCAAGTCAAAAAATGTGTTATGTGGCAGATACATCGCCCCACAACCTGTTACCAATGAGTCAGTGTATAAGTAATTCTGGACCCCCTGAGTTGACATTTTTCGTCAGTTAATCCTACATGTTTTGATGTTTGGATGTTTGTTACTCAATGACGCAAAAACAGCTGAACGGTATTGGATGAAATGCGGCAGACAGATTGTTTATAACCTGGAATAACATCATCATCTGCCTAGCCTTTTCCCAACTACGTTCGGGTCGGCTTCCAGTCTAACCGAATGCAGCTGAATATCTGTATTTTACATGGAGCGATTGCCTTTCTGACCTCCACAACCCAGTAACTGGGTAATACTGGTTGGTCCCCTTGATAAGACTGGTTGTCAGATTTTCGGGTTTCTGACGATCCGTAACGACTGTCAAAGATCCACAAATGACAGCCGGGACCAACAGCTTAGCGAGCTTTCCGAGGCATGGAGAGGTCTTGGTATGTAAAGATGGTACCCATCCACGGGCCAACCGCGGCAAGCGTAGCTTAACCTAATCGATCGACTCGTGCGGCTAATATTACTTAGCTACCAGCCTCATAGAACCTGGAATAACATATAGGATACTTTTCATGCCGGTAGTATGTTCACGTAGGATAAATTCGGACCTTTACGCGGGCGAAGTCGTTGGCAAAAAAAAGCTAGTAAAAATAATAATTTGTTATTCCATACATTTTCTACGCGTTTGTTTTAGTAAACAGCTGTACTTTTTTCCTTCAAGAAAAAAAAAAGGTATGGGAACATCATGATATAACCTATATAACAGCGGCGAGATGTCAATTTTTCTAAGAGGGAAGCCAAAGCGAAGTCGGCTTGTACTATCTGACTTATCAATAATGCGAATCTCCGAAGGAAAGCCGGTAGGGATTGAGTTAAATGGTGCTTTCGCCACTGCTATATACCTTGTTTTCATGGTCACAAAAAAATACGTCATTCGCAACCACTGAAACTTCCATAAATTAAATTAAATCAAGATTATCATGCAACTAAATAAATATAATTAGGAAAGAAATCGAAATTCAGTAAGTACGAGTATATTGTTCTTTACATAAAAAAATTGCTTCAATCACAAGATAAATTGCCTTTTCATATACAGCGTGTAACGTGCAATATACTCTTAACTTTATTACCAAAATTTCATGTTAACGCAATAGGCTTTTTCGTATAATTTCAGTATGCTAATCTCGTCAGGTGGAACCCCCAGCAACTAATCAACCCCTAGGGAGGCTGCCCGCTTCGCGTCGCCGGCGCCCTTGTCATACGGTATAAACATCTGACGGTTTAAAGTATAATATTTCCAGCTCAAAAAGACTTCGTTATTAAGAACATTTTTGGCCAGTTTTATTACTAACGTATTATGTACCGTAGTTATTAACTGCGTCTATGTGGGCAACAGAGCTTGATATGTTTTGGGTAGGTGTAGGCAATTAATAATTTACATATTGTGAGCAAAGAGTAGTGGTGGTCCAGTGGAAGCGGTTTCGACTTACGAGTTGTAGGTCGTGAATTCGAGCCCCGACTGAAAAACGGTGAAGGGAAACATTGTGAGGAAACCGGCATGTCTTGGAACCAAAAACTGTGACCCGCACTGGACCCGCGTAGTAGATTACGGCCCACTCCTTCTCACAGAGAGGTTCTTACAGGCTGATTATGCTATGGTTTAGTTAGATTGGTAACAGTGGTTTTCCTTTGTCTATGGTTTCGACAGATTTATGTTTTTTTTTTGTGTTATTGGTTATAGGGTTATATTATAAATTCTATTAATTCTGTTTATTTTATTTTACTTTATTACAAGCTTGTCTTTTCTAATAAAATCTTCTTTAATACTCATAGACTAATATATACACTAGTTTAATACTTGTTTTGTCTAATTGTAAAAATCCTGTTTTGATTTTCGGACGTGGTTTGCGAGTGGCCACTGAAAATCCCGCTGTGCTGTGGGTCCCATATTTTTTTTTTTTTTTTTTGGGTTTTGGCTTCGCACGGTTTGTGCATTTAGCCAATGTCAAGTAATTTTTCTTTTTGATCAAGTAAATGGCCCGATATCGGGCACGAATTTACAAAGCAGTCATAGTCAAAGTAGTCGTCTTTAGTCAGTCAAGTCAAAGTTATTGTAAAGCGGTGGCAACTTTACAACAACCTATTAGGAGTTTTTGGAGGGAACACGAAAAGTCCACGTTAGACACTTATTTTCACCTTCACTACACTTGTGCACTCACACGTAATTAAATTGCATAATTCACTACCAAAATTATACAATTTTATTCGCTACTTCACTAAATTTCATGAAAATAAAAAGTCGTGCGACATGTTCCAACGCGATCCCGCCAAAAACTCGTGGGTCCCATAGCACAGCATCATGCTGAGTGGAAGCCTTCTTGTCACAGACCCGGCGTGCAGCTGCCGACTATTTATGTTCTGTGTTCGTAAGTATAAATCTGTTTTGTTTTCAGGCAAAAAATGTGATCTTATCATTTTTGGATACGTGTTTTTTTGACAAAAAATAAATTTTCCTTTCTTTCTGATATTATTTCATCATCTTCTTTTACCATTCAAATGAAACGAAACTGTTTTACAAATGCTGGTATTAGATCCCAAAATGATAGGAGCTAGCCAGTCGCTATTTGTCGGTACAAATCCCTGGCTGTAAGAAGACAGTAGGTACTTTGAAGAAGTCCTTGCAGTCCAAAGAAATTCTGCTCTAAGCCAATAAAGTGAAGAATAGTTTCGAAAAAAATACTTTTAGCTGGTTTAAAGATTTCCTTTTAAAACGCAGCGTTAACCAGACCAGTGGGTTCACTGTAATCTACGGACGGACGGACATAAATATCTATGTTTTCACGTCATTTGCTTTTGGGTCTAAAGTGGTATTTCTGTCGCGTTGTGCTAAATGGCTTGGATATCCTCCAAATATGCCATCTAGATAAGCTACGAGACCTTTTACTGTTATTATTGGGACTCCCTATTAGCAAAAGTTTTGTATATTGTTTAAGTTGAACTTACTTATGGGTGTGTAATATCGTGGAAGGCACGACTGAACAAATATTGGTCGTATTCAGCTGAATTTAGTGGGATTGTAGTTACATAATTTATGTAAGCTTATGTGTATTAAATGTAACGAATGAAGTCGGTATTTATGTTTTGTATATTCTCCGTGTGTATTTTTTTATTAAGAAATTATGGCCATTTTATATGTGATTGATAATGTTTTATGCATACATATGCCATGCGGATCTCTATAGATGACTGCCTTGATGGTCTAGTGGTCATAAGCGCTACTGCTGAGCTTGAGGTCTTGGGTTCGATTCTCAAGTCGGGAAGTGGTATTGGGTTTTCATATCTGGAATTTCTCAGTAGCAGCCCGGAGTCTGGATTTGTGCCCAATTGATGGCAATACGATCGCCCCCTATTACATGGGACTTTAACATAACTGGCGCAATGTAGGTGTACACCTCTGCCCAACCCTTCGGGAAAACAAAACGTGATGCGTTGTTGTGTATGTATGTATCACTATGGATATATTATGTTCGGGTAATTAAAACGGAAAAACCTTCCAAATATATAAATTGTAGTGACAAGTCTACAATTTACATAATTATTTGTAATTTGTGTTACGAAATATTTTTTACAAATTAACAATTATGTCGAATTGTAGACTTGTAAAGTTTTGCGGCATAGGGCCCTGGTACTGAACACACGCCTATGTTAAAAGGATATGCAAAAAAAAAAAGAATTTCGCATTCGATTCGTTTTGCACGGACACACGCGACGCAATGTGAGCGCGGTATGTTTGAGTAGTTCCCACTTCGCGCCTAAGCTGCGTACCTACCTATAAGCTTCACTAGTGAATATTTCATTGATGTAATTGGTAAAGGATGTCATCTTATATCTAAACAAATTACAAAGCCAAATGTCTCGACTGACACATTATCGTCCAGCCCAAACCGCGTAGTGTAGAAATTCGTTATTTTTCCCCGCGTTCGAAGTAACTGAGAACAGTGGTGGTCCAGTGGTTTGGGTCCAGATTTATGAGTTAGGTCTTACTTTGTGTATTTAACTTCATCACCACTGCCCTCAAAACGGTGAAGGAAAACATCGTGAGGGAACCGCCATGACTCCTAACAACCATGTCAACCCGCACTGGGCCCGCTTGGCGGATTATGGTTCACAAGAGGGATCTGGTAGAGAGAAGGCCTGTGTCCCAGCAGTAGGAACATTGTATGCGAGCGATGACCTAGTTTCCAATATAAACTATGCTAGACATGTATTATGCACAGGATAATTCTGATACGATGCCATATCTGTCAGCAGCAGTGGCGGAATAACAGTTCAGTTTCTGCCCTTACCTATACAATTGTTCCTAGATTATTTTACAATCTAACAATTATGTCGAAATAGCGAATTAATTTTGGGTATATTTCTGAGCTCAACATAGATCAATCATGTAAGACTAATATAAAGCCAAGTAATGCTGGAAGTCCGCCGCAAATTTTGTCCAAAGAAAATTGTTTCCAAAGAAAATTGACAAGTAATACAGTAATATAGTAATGACAGTGTGTGAGTTAAAGTAATCACCGAATGTAAATGAATGTCGAAAATATAATCAGTTCGATTTTGTCTAGACTGTTGCCGCTGCCTACGCGACCCATCCTTAGACGTGCACCGGCAAGCATCACTTCATTCTTTCACAACCTACATTATGGTTGATTGGTCACACCAATAGGAGTATACTGCCCGTCAACATGACAATACCAAAAGGAAAGAAAGACGATTACCTATATCTTGTTGGGAAACACGGACACAATATATCAAAAGAGAGCAGAATTACTTGGCCATTTAATTAACTAACTTTAACGGACAAAGGAACTCCATGGGAAGCTCCATTTCTTTAACCAAAATCTTCAAGTTACGTATAAAGGCAGAGCTTCAGAGAAAAATAACAAAAGGTTGATAACAGGAGAGTAAGTAAACAAAGAAAGAAATCTTCCTTCCCTATTAGATTTACTTCCGTAAAAGACGTATAACTTTCTGGGTCGCGATAATACCTGCAGACCTCTCACATCAAGTGTTTAGTTTAATTAAAACTTGAGTAGCGACCTACTTAACGTAGTGCGAGTACATCCTATAGATATATTCATACATAGTTATGTCCCTTGTCGCTTCACACATTTCCAAAATAGTTGATAACTATGCGATAGCTTCACAGTTGGAGGCTTCAAAATGGCGCAATTATTAAATTGCAACAACGGCTTTGATAATGACAGCGAACTGCATGTTGCGCTGTGAGATATCTCGAATAAGAGGTATTTATGCATACCCGCTACATAGCACTATGTTGAACATAATGTAGAACATCGAAACGTATCTGTTTTAGTAAATAAGTATAACTTAAAAGAAAAACCTATCGCTTTTAATGAACACATCGACTTAGTCCTCGAGACTGCCTCGTTAGTCGAGTGTTCGCAAGCGCTACTGTTCAGCATGAGGTCCTGGATTCGATTCCCAGGTCGTACAAAGTATTATTGGCTTTTTCTATATCAAATTTCTCGATGGATGGCATTAGGCTCGTCCGCTATTACATGGGACATATCTGGCGAAATGTGAGTGTACTATAGGTCTACCTCTGCCCAACACTTCGCGGAAACAAGGCGTGATGTTATATTGGATACATGTTCAAGTTAAATTAGAAAATAGAAAGTTATTCTTATTCCCTAAAATATAGGCTATTTTAGTGAATAAAATAGACAGGCTATTTTAGTGAATAACTAAAAACAAAAACCAATCGCCTAAAAACCCATCGCTTTTAATGAACACATCCACTTTGTCCTCAAAATATTGGATGTACCAATCAGGCGAAATTCACGGTTGTCGCACAGACGACTCAACCGTACACAGTGTTTGTGGCTATTCACTTTTATTCGAGTAATATGAGTAGAGACGTGGCAAGCGATGCGTGTCACGCCACTCACTTCGCATCGAGGCGGACGGCGAGTCGGCGAGTCGGTGAAGTATCGCTACTAAGAAAACTCCGATCCAATTTAGAAGTCGAATCCGATGACTGTCCCGCGGGACACGCAGCTTTATTCATGAAACGAATTTTAACGGGGAAAAGGGAAAATTCGATTCTATCGCGAATATATTAACATTACAATATGTACGTGTACATTATACAGATTTACATAAAATGTTTGTTACATGTTTTCCATTTTCGGCACAAATATCAAACGTTGCTAGGTACCACATCGTCATAATCACCATTTCAGCCGAAAGACGTCCACTGCTGGACACAGGCCTTCCCCAAGCAACGCTTCTTCGACCGGTTCTGTGCATCTCGCATTAAGTGGATTCCTGCGGCGTTCACCAAGGCATCGGTCCATCTTGTAGAAGGCCTTCCAACGCTACGACTTCCGGTTGCGTTCGTCTTTTCGCGCGAGCAGTATCGTACTGAACTCCTCCAGTCTTAGCCATGACCTGGCAGGTACACTCTGAAGAAAAATGGTGTTATTTTCTATGGGCACAATGTGTTTAGGTACATAGGTAAGCTTATTGAAATTCCTAAAGAAGAACCAGTACCTATGCTACATTTGCATGTCAAGCCTACACAAACCATGAAAAATGTTTTAACTAGTTAATATCGCACTACCATAAAAGTTTCTTTTTTTCAACTAAAAATATACCACAATTATATTACACGGTATTATTATCCTGATAAGGAGTTCTATTAACATTTCGCCAACGTTTACAAAATCAATATGGCCGCGGAAATATTATGACATTTTACTTTTTTTCAGTTTCCGCTCTAGCCGGGTGGAAAATCAATCGCAAAGCTAGGGCTATTCGGTGCAATGATGTGAAAATGACAGATAAGTCCCGACTTTTTCCAAGGGAATTTGTCTTCCAGCTTTTACATTCTTTACAGATTCTCAACCGACTAGCGACTGCGGTGCGGAAGAATGGAAAGTTATTGTTTTGGCGTGACTTATTTTTTGGTTGTCTTCACTCTGCATTATAGGTAGACTAGTGACCCGCCCCTGTTTTGCATCGTTTTTCGACTTGACAAAACTTCAAGATTTTCTTATTAGGTATATTGTTATGTAAGGTAAACACGATACTGAATCCTAACACGGTAATGAATGTGAACATAAACCTTCCGGGAAAATTCTCTAAATGATGGTGGACCGCATCAAAATCCGTTGCGTACCTAGTTGAGAAGCACAACGCGGTCACACAGACACAAATGAAAAGCGAAAATAATTTATAATATGTAGGTATAAAAAGGTAAAACGTAAATAATTTATTTAAATGTATATGAAACAAGAATTCTTAGTCGCATTTTGTTTCCAAATACCATTATTTAACGGCGTTTATTTAAACTTAAATCTGAACGTGTTGCAGTAAAATAAACGTTGAGTAAAAAGTAGAAAATGAAAGGGTTCAAAAAGAAACTTTACATTAAAAAATATAAAGGAAAAGTCGACGGCATCGTGGTAATATTATAAACAGCTTTCAAAGTGGTCTCGACTGCATTTTCTTTTAATTTAAAACGTGATTTTTCTCATTTTCCCCGTTCATTTTTCGTCTTTTAGCCAATTTTATGTTCCTATCCTAGATCAAAGAAACCCGCGAAACTATTTCAGGAAAAAGTCATTCAATGGGTTTATATGACTTTAGAGGGTTGTGTCATGTTGTTTTAATGGGCTACATTAGCGCTTCCCCCTTAAATTCATTTACTTATAACTTACTTCTCTTGATTTAAACAATCAAGTAATCAAATACACAATCATAATCGATCAAGAACGATTGCAAATGCTAAACTTTACTGTAGAATACATTACTTACACATTGCGGGTAGTTAGGTACATTATTTAACTTTGGACATTCCACTTTTCACAACACCAATAATTATTATTCGCGTATTAATGTCATCTGCTTGGCGTCCGCAGGTCACTGCAGGGATCCAGCAGAATATCAGCGTCAGGTATATTTGCCTGACACATGCTGAGCTGGACTCCCATTTGGTGCAATCTTGAGACGCACACCGCACTTTTGTACTCCCCAGGCTGATTCTCGGCCACCGTAAGCGCGAGCTTGCGTACGGTGAGTAACGGTAGCTCGCTGTCCGGTAAGGACCAAGCCCGGGTCGACGGCGCGTTGTTTTTCACACGCGCCTCAAAGAGATGTCAGCACCAACTGATGGGGCCCGGATGGCCCGACGTCTGCCAGGGGTGCCGGTTGTTCGAAACAGATACCGCGGCCCCTGGCACACAGGTAACTGAGGGAACACGGGTGGGTTTTAGTCAGTAAAAGTTTGACACGCCCTCGGAGCTCTACCCAGAGCGGGAAAAGTTATTTGATGATTTCCCATCCAAAAAGAAAAAACCGCACGTTATTTAATTTGAACGTCAAATTGTGTCATAGCCTAAAGTGTCATCACTATACTTATGTCATCCTTTCTTCTTTTTGGGGTTCTGTACCGAAATGGTAAAACGGGACCCTATTACTAAGACTCCGCTGTCCGTCCGTCTGTCTGTAGGTCCGTCTGTCACCAGGCTGTATATCATGAACCGTGGTAGTTAGATAATATTTAAGGGGGCTACCATATAACAGACATGATTTTTTTGCCGTTTTTATAGATAGTGGTACGGAACATTTCGTGCGCGAGTCCAACTCGCACTTGGCCGGTTTTTTTTAGTATATTGCCACCTTGTTCTTTTCACGTAATTAGTTTTTATCTCATCTTGCTTTGTATGTTGTGTTGTGTCTTTTGTATGCATCAATAAACGATTTATCTATCTATCAAACGGTAAACAGTATTTTTTCTTTCAGTTTCTGTGAAATACTTTTAGCTTTTTAGATTAAAACTCTTTGAAGATACGTTTTAAATTTTATTACATCTGAACCAAGTCTAAGTTTAAGTCTTCATATACTTATTATTTAAGTTACAAACATACGTCGAAACTTGCGCAACTATAATATCAGTAAGATTTATTTTTCTCTTCTCCTAACTTTGCTTCCCGTTCTGTTGTAAATCATATTTTATAGTTACAGTAATGTGTACGTAATTTGGCTGAGGCCCGGAACTTGTCAAATATTCTATGTATTGACACGATCTCGTATTGGCATGTATATGTACGTTAAGTAACCCGGTCAAAGTTCAGCGAGCTCATCGCTCCACACTATGTAAGTTCGTCTAAATGTTGTGTAAGTTTAATTAGAATTCCTACATGGCAGAGCGGCTGCATCGCCCTAGCTGACAAATGAGTCTATCTAACATCTCCCCGAACTTACATGCTCCTGTTTAATGGGTAAATAATATTGGCCTACATAACAAACAAAGACTCGTTGGTCTACTGACTGGCTTGTAGATCGAGTGGTCACAATCACTACTGGCCCGAATTCTGTATCGTTATCATGATTCCCCGCGGAATCTTACTACGTTCAAAGTACGTCAATATCTTTTTTTTAGAAACCAATGTAACAGTAAATAATCGAAATGTCATATTCTGTATGTTTCAAGACAATTTGTCGATATTATTAATACGATATTAGCAGAATTCGTGTGTGATTGACGTGGTTACGAGTAAGGAATTGTTAAGTGGTCATAGTGAATTCAGGCCCTGATTAGCATGAGGTCCTCGATTCCCAGGTTGGACAATGTGATAATGAGTTTTTTATCAGGAATTTCTCGGTAGCAACCCAGAGTCTGTACCCGGTTGATGGCAATAGGGTCGCCCTCTATTACATGGGAGTTAAACATAACTTGCGAAACGTGGGTTTGCTTTACCTATAGGTACACCTTTGCCTAACAATCAGGAGAAAAATGCCGTGATGATTTAATTAATTTTTTATTTTAATTTATTTTATAACCTTTGTTTTTTATTTTGTTTCTAGTTTTCATAAACAATTGTACACCTAGACTTAAGTTAGCAACTAAGCGGTAATCTGGCGTCTTCTGTTGTCAATGTTGTATTTACCTGTATTTGGCATACATGTGTATGTATATGTATGTGCTGTGGGTAAACCTTTGAGTAAATAAATAAATAAATGATTTTGTGAAGTAATTTAGTTTATCATTTAATTAAATAGAGGGTTTGCCATAATACCTGTGTAATTATAAATGATTACCAACATAACTTAGCTTTTTATTTCCAAATTAAACGATTAAGGAAATTTTGCACTACAAAAATGAGAATACGCTCGTAAAGCCTTTACAAACAGTGCTAATTCACCAAATAATTTAATTTATTATTCTGAAGTAAGGCTTTGGCCTTATGCCAACATTTAAGTTCCGAGAAAATGAAGGTTGAAACTGTATAATGTAAGAATATTGTACATTCTTTAAATAATGTTAACAAAATTAAACGAAAATGTTGATAGAACAAAAGTGCTGTACACAATTTAATGAAAATTAATATTTAGAAATAATTATAGTTGTGAAGTGTCTCTCCAAATCGAAAAACTCATTAAGCGTTTATCTGAAGTCGAGCCTTTTCGGCGTTGTTCTTGTGAGGATATCAATCCTCGTTCAGGGTTGAGGGCCCCCTTGCCAGAACAATGATTAAATATGAGGGGTTAACCCCAAAATCCCAGTCTGACGTACAAAACAAAGAAGACGTTCAAAGAAACAAAAGACTCGATTTAACTTGTTTGCTTGTTCAAAATTCGTCTCAGATTCACCTCAGTCTAACTGTGGTTCAAATTCACGTCTTGTATAAAAGTGAATGCATAAAGCGAATGTAACAACAAGCCTTAAAATTCTTGGCAGAGTGGGGCCATGTCCCGGGCACGCCGCCCCACTGAAAATATAAAAGCATCCTTTCTTATGCAATGCTCCGCAGCTCACAAGACGAATACACATTTTTACTGTAGTTGCAATTCTAACGTCACACGCAGACGTACCATTTTTTAAATCCTTATTCAGCCTATCATAAACAGACAACTTTCTGTGACGAGGACAGCGCGACTTGGGTGCAAGCAAAGGAAATTATACTTTTCGTGTTGTTTTTATTGCAGGTCTGCGAATATTTTAAAGGTATTTTTTTCTGTAGGTTCATAACTTCGTACTAAATCTATGGTGTAATAAGCTTTCGAAGAATTCCCTCTAAATTGACTAATGACACTATCAAAAAATTAAGGAAAGAGAAAAACTATATAAGGAGGAATAAACTACGATGAAATCAGTAATTGTTCAAAACAACTAGATGCTTGTCATTCTCAATATGTTTTCTTGTTCCTAGGTTTAGTTTGAAGTTGAAGATACCTAAAATTGTTGCAATATTTTGAATTATAAATTATGTACAAACGATCTCTTTGAACCAGATCTTTTAACTACTTTTTGACAATTTGAATACTGCGCATCAGGCGTACATGTTTCGGTTAGAATGATAAATGCATTAGATACATATTAATTATTTCCGGTTTTAATAAATAAATAATCAGTAATTTGTATTATCAGTCGAATTAACCAGCCCGAATTTATTGTTGATTGATAATTGTAACAAAATCTAGTTGGGTTTGGCTATTATTACGTTAAATCTATTGTGCTCTTAACGAGTGTAACTTAAATGTTAATACTTATTAACGTTTTGAAAAGACAAACAGGAAGTATTAATGTATATGTTGAAACCCAATCCGAGTAAATTATTTCCTTAGCTTGTTCGGAAAGCGAACCAAAGCTGGGATTAATCACGTCAGCCAGAAGACGAAAGTAGATTCTCTTAAACTGAAAAGTAGTAGTATTTATCCGGGATAATTTCCCTCCAACTCTCCGGACTATGTATTTAAATTAAGATTAAGTGTTTACAGTACATAGTTTTTAAGTCGTTACGATGCTATCTCACGCCAAGATATATTTATTGCTTTGAAGATTTTGTCCCGTCCCGTACGCAACCCTAAAGAAATGTAGTCTCAACTTAATAATGATGTTTCTAGTTGGGTTGTAACTTTAAACAACTACACTCGGACACTGCGGTCACATATTTATGAGTCTACGTGTTTTTACTTAAATTTTTGCCCTAAAGGGTTTTGGGATTTTATGGTACATAAAGGGATTTTTTATTAGGGGACAGAACATTCTTTCCAAAATATGGTTGTTGTTATCCTTTCGTAAAGCATACATATGTAAGATGAGAAAAGTTGCGTCAAGGTTCAACGTTCGGCTAATTCTGTGTTTGTTTCACGTGTAATCGATATGTAATAGCATACGGTTTCACGGAAAAAGGGAAAATGCCGACACAAGTTGCAGAAACGGGGATTATCCCCGATATTGCAGCGAAGCCGGGAAATAAAACGTTCGAGAGAAATGTTCTTGCACCGCGAAGGTGGATAACGTGCCTTACAGAGTGTTGCCGAGCAGCCGAGCAGCTGCCGCCCGCGCCGATAGATTGCAATAAAACAAGCGCAGCATCTGAAACAGAGACCTATGTCATGATCAATGTAACATATCCTTCATACGGATATTAATTTTGAAGGCAATGCTTTAGTAATAAATATCTTTCATTCTATTTATATACGTAGAAAACGTTATAAGTAAACATAACATACCATCGCATCTTGTTTTCCCGAAGGAGAGGTCAGAGGTACGTAGAGTTTATAGTTCACCCACATTTCGCCAGTTACTTATGTTTAAGATTAAAGTTATTCTTAATTAACGAAAAAGTAATACTTATATTTACGTAAAACCACAAAGTGTTTGCAATACCCAAATAATTGAACGGGATGCAAACAGAAGCTGCGTTCGATTTGTCTTCAAATTGTTTCCGTATTTCGAACAGGAAATCCTTAATTGAGAACTGCGGATTAAAACTTGAAACAATTTCTAGGAAAATAATACCGTCAAGTTCAGTTGTACAGAACGATGGTCGAGTTTAAACGAGAATTGTTTACACAAAGCGGCAAAAACGGATATCTAGAATTAGTTCTGTCTGGCGACAGGGAGCGGGACACGTACAACACATAATTTCGCTTAACCGCATTCGTCGGCGGAAAGCACAACTCACTTCGTACAGACGTTACTTTGCAACTGTAATTACAGATACACATATTGCTTCCTCGCTGATCTGCGAGCGAAAGAAAACATTGAATATGTTAGCTTCCCTGTTTGTGTTTACGGCTAAGCTTCACGTAGACTAATAGCGTAGTGTACAGCTAACAATCCGGTTGTGTCCAATTGCAATATTGAATTATAGTGAAGACTACCAAGCCGCTAGAGAATAAACGTCTGAACCATCTCTTGCGAGTTCTGATATCCTAGTTACAAAATATGCGAGCAATGCGGAATCGATATAAAAGCAAAAGGAATGAATATCTATGTATTCTTCGGTAAATTCCAGTGCAATTTTCGTTCTCACGCAACTTTGAGAGCGAAATTGAACTTACTAAGAGATTTACTTTTGGTTAAATTTTCTTTTTCTGTCTGGTCGACGTCTGGAATGCATTTCGTTTTCCGCTATTGCAGTGGAGGAGGGAACACGAACGCGTTATTTTCCTACTATCTTAGGAATACAAGTATTGGGATGCTACAGAAATAAGCTTTTGTAGGAATTGTTTATATGCCGTTTTTAATTCTGTAAATCTATTATGTTGGTTCATAGATATATATATGTATTAAATGTGTTTGTTGAATCCTACTTATATTATAAATGTGAAAGTTTGTATGTTTGGATGTTTTATCTCAATCACGCCAAAAAGAGGGAGGCGGCGCACGTGAGGGAGATGCAGTACATGCGCCCTCACAGCCGTGGCCTTCGCAGGAGACGCCCTGGGCGTCGGGAATCCCAGGCTGATTCCCGGCCACCGTAGGCACGGGCTTGCGCACAGGCAACCGAGGGAACACGGGTGGGTTTTAGTCAGTAAAAGTCTGACACGCCCTCCCGCTCCGCCCAGAGCGGGAGAAGTTATTTGATGATTTCCCACCCAAAAAAAAAAAAAAAATCATCAAATGCACAGTATTACCGCATTGTTATCGACTACTATCGCTTTGAATGGTGACAGATATGTTATTATTAGGTCACTTGTTGCCTGATATTATTGCCTATCCAAGTACCTGTGAATTATAATTGATTGCCTGCATTATGTGATTGCACTATTCGGATTCAAAACTCGTCAGTGTAGGCAATATAATAACTTAATTAAGTAATTGCTTCATTGAACAGGCTTCCAGAAAATAGGGTTGATAGGTGACATCGTCAAACACGTCATAGACTATTTCAAGATGTGAGCATAGTTAAAGTTAACCATAGTTATTTTTATTTTTTATGATGTACAAGGAATATTTAATATACGTGTTAATATTAAAACCAGCAAATGACACTTGCAATCTTACCAATATAAATTCTACTAATAAAATATCATCATTCATTAATTTCAGCCGAAAGACGATACTTACTAAAAATATAGATACTAATAATCCACCGTGACATTTTAGTCGTCTTACAAAGGTGGTCCACTCAGTGTATCCGATATAAAATACCTCTGGGCACGATAAAAAAAATGTTACCATTAAATAAGATATTAGGTACTAAGAAAAATAAACAATGCTTTAGAATTATGAAACACCCTCCCTGTTAGTAATGTTTACGTATCATTCGGTAGAAGATTTCTACCTACCTACCTACCATAATACCATTACATTTCATCATTAATTCCATCTCCCTAACAGGGTGTTCAAAACTACAACATGCGTCTTAGTGAATGATATTTTTTTATTATTATTATTCATATGTCCAAAAATATCATACGTTTTTTGTAAATGATTAGTAGTAATTGGATACATGAAGTGGGCTGCCGTTATAAGACGACTAAAATGTCACGGTGTATATAAATGATATCACAATTTAGAAAAAAATCAATGCGTATTAAAAAAAAATGTTAACGACTCGCCAACATTCAATATTGCAAACATGAATCACTATTGAATGGTGGCCTGAAAAAATAACGTTAGGGTGCTTGTACACTGCGCTCGGCATCATGTTAACAACTATTAACATTTTTCGTAAGAGATTCTGGAGCGCAATCAGACTGTAATGCTAAAATCTAACTACATTTATGGGAGAAAAATAAATACTTTATACCTGAACCGCGCGCGTAGCGAGCCATGTACGCGCCACTTGGAGTTTTGATGTACAGTTTTTAAACATTTTTGCCTTTCATCGGTTTTTTTATTTTTTTTTTTTACCTACATAAACATATACGAGGCAAATTAAATTAGTTAACTAACTATACAGTGTGATGGGTATCGATATTATAAAAATGAAAAAACAAAAAAAATATGTGATGATTTTTTTTTAAACCGCAGGCGGCCCGCATACGCAAGTTTTATTTTGTTTTATCGGTTTCAGCTATCGATACCCATGACGTGTACGGAGTTTCGCTAACGCATTTAATTTGACCTCTTTGTTCGAGTTTATTATATGATATTGTTGTAACTGTAGAAGTTAACAGTTATTAGAAAATACTGCAGCTCAGTGTTAAGTGCAAAAGTTAAATGAGACACTCAACTCACTCTAGCACTAGAAGCGAGAAAATCAATACGTTCTTAGAACACTCAATATGATAAATAATAGCAGGAATCTGGGCTTCTAAAGTCGTATTATATTACCTATGTGTCACGAGAAGAACTTTGTTTACTTGATTTCAATAAACTTTGAGAAACATCGGCCAACATAGAAAGCATCTCCTTCAACATCACTCAAATGAAATCAAATCTTACATCAAAACATTTCGCTCTAAAACACGATAAACATACTTAAAAAGAATATTTAAGACGGGAGACGTTTGAAATGCAAACATTTTACGTTGTCTTTGCGAATAGGTAAGTACAATATTTGCTAGTGTGCGCCCTTTAGCGTGCATTTTATGTCAGATTCAGGCTCTGCTTGGCCGTCACTTTGCATATGAGCGGCGAATACGGGATAAAACCGGGATGAAACTCGGGATAACTTTATCTCACAATCTCTTCTTGCGTCGCTGATTTTTAAATTCAAGTACACGCTACGTGTATTATGTAAATTGATGCGAGAATGTTCATTGTATTTTGATTTAACACCCTAAGGATTTTGGCGTGGGTAATATTAATATTAAACGTAATTTATTCAATATAATATCTTTGAAAGTATTCGTGATTTTTACATTTGGGTAAACGAAAATGGAAATAGAAATATTCTGCTGTGAAAACTTGATTTATTTCACTAAAACAGCATGAGACTGTCAATTTTTTCAACATCATTCTCTACAAACTATGATAACTGTACTAAAACGGCATACCATGTAGGTAGGTTTTCAAAAATCTGATTTGTTTGGCTACGGCGTATCAGTTATCTATGACAGATTCATAAGCCAGTGGTGGCGTTACATTGACATTTGTAGGTATTGTAGAGGTAGTCTGCAAAAGACGACCTTACGGTTGTAGCTGGCTAAAACAACTTTATTACAGTCGAACTGTCAAACTAATTTAGAATAGAATACAGTCAAAACGGTAGGCGAGAGATCGTGCCGACAAGCCAGTTAAAAATAACATTTTGTAGAGTGCTCTAGGAATACTTACGAATGCAGAAACGTGTTTTATTGATAGGTCCCGGTACAGGGAGACCTTAAGGCTCCTATAGTCGTTAAAGTAACCGCCCTCACTGGACTCTCTGTTACGACCGCCATGAGAGAAGCCAAGAACCGCACGAAATGGAAGAACATGATTCATAAAGCCACGTAGGCCTTTCAGGGACACGACCTTCAGTAATGAAGAACGCGACCAAGAAGAAGAGAGTATGAAAAGATACACCTAGAAAATACTGGACCAAATTTTATTGCGCTTAACCATTTAGCTCGGCGTGGACATAAAGAAGAAATATTTTAAGTGTTGGTTCAAGCAAGAGGGGCACTTTACTATCTGACTTAACGCGTGTTCTCGGGGCTTGCTAAGTGCTCGCAATAAATTGCTCGGTGTGAGCACTACTTCAGGTGCTTTTTCATTAGTCCAGTTTCCCTGACAGTTGAATGCTGCAAATAGTTTACCTTTGCTATCTAAACAATTGCCCCTCTCATTGTGCTAATCTCGGATATTTTAACATGTAATAAATCTGTATTAAATAGGTATTATGTTTTGTGAAAATGTTTATTGTTCAGCGCGGCATGTGGTGTTAAGCTGTAATAATAATTAAATATATGTGTGCAATTACTAATTTTAAATATTTGAGTTCTGCATAAGTTTTAATATACAACGTGTCGTTTTGCATCCTCGTCAAATTCAAGGAGGTAACTATGCTAATGATTCTCGACACGAATCAATAATAAAATAAGTAGATTTTTTATTTTACGGCTATGAAAATACAGTCGAGAACGCAATGGTAATTGAACCGTTGCGTTCTCGACTGTATTTTCATAGCCGTAAAATCAAAAATCGCAACAAGTAATTCGAGGACTGGTTTGTGCGACGAAGACTGTTTGAACCCAGGTTACCCAGTTACAGTGCGGTATCACACGGGCCGCGTTTCAAAATTAAAAAAAAAAAACTAGAAAAAATACCTACTTATTTTATTATTGATTCGTGTCGAGAATCATTAGCATAGTTACCTCCTTGAATTTGACGAGGATGCAAAACGACACGTTGTATAATGGACGCAACTATATTAACTGGCAATCCTGCGTATCCTACTATCCTACTAATATTATAAATGTGAAAGTTTGTATGTTTTTTTTGAGGGTGGGAAATCATCAAATAACTTCTCCCACTCTGGGTGGAGCAGGAGGGCGTGTCAGACTTTTACTGACTAAAACCCACCCGTGTCCCCTCAGTTGCCTATATGTCAGAGGCCACGGTATCTCTTTCGAACAACCCGCACCCCTGACAGGCATCGGCCCTTGCGGACCCCATCAGTTGATGCTGACATCTCTTTGAGGCGCGCGTGGAACACAACGCGCTGTTGACCCGGGCTTGGTCTTTACCGGACAGCGAGCTACCCATTACTCGCTGTCCGCAGGCCCGCGCCTACGGTGGTCGGGAATCAGCCTGGGATTTCATACGCCCAGGGCGTCTCCTGCGGCAACTAGGGCCGTAAGGGCACGTATGCTCCACCGTGTCCTCAGGGCGATCTACGCAGTGGAAACACCCGGGCGTTTCCTCCCACCTTATTCGAAACAGGGAACTCCCGAAACAACCGTGTCCCGTGAGGTCCTGCGTCAGGCGGAAGGTGAGGACGCCGTGCCCCCTCTCAAGCCACTCCTCAAAAAAGGGACGTACCGCAACAATCGTGGCGTGCCCAGCACTGGGTTGTGACATTCGCACTCTCCATGACACCATGAAATACCGCCGTAGCTCTGCCCGCTATGCCGCGATTTCTCGCGGCAGCGGAGTGACGCCCCGGCGTTTGGCTTCCTCGCGCCAGTCCCAAGTATGCGCGAGGACCTTTGCCTCCAGATCCCATGGCGGCAATTCGGAAAGGAGGCCGGCTGCCTCACCGGAGATCGTGCGGTAACCCCGGACCAACCCGGATGGCCATGACCTGATGGGACGCCTTCAGCTGGCGGGCTGGTTGGCACCTCAATGTAGGCGCCCACACTGGTGCCCCGTATAGGGCCATGGACCGCACGACCCCCGCGTAGAGCGCGTTTGGCCCCCCTAGATTGGGCAAGAGCCGCTTCAAGGCAGCCCCGGCCCGCCCCAGTCTAGGAGCCAAACGTCGGAAGTGCTCCGCGAAGCTCCACCGGCTGTCGAGGAAGAGTCCTTGGTACTTCATCGTCGACTCGACGCCGATGTGAACTCCTCAAAAGTTTGTATGTTTGGATGTATAAATGTTTGTTACTCAATCACGCAAAAACTGTCAAACAGATTTAGATCAAAGGAGACGGGCGAATCTGGGCCTAACGTTACAGGAATTAAACATTTGTCAATATTATTTTCTAGGGTTTTGCAAAAATAATAAAATGTTGCAAAATGTTATTTCATTTTGCAACATTTTAGAAGTGAAAATGAGGGAAGTCAGTACTATTATTACTTTTTTTTTTTACGCCATGATAAAACTGCGTATAATTAACAACAAAAAGCGAAAAAATTATATTGTTAACCGATTAATCGAATTCATAATAATAATTTCGTTATTTTTATACCCTCAAGATATTAAATTCAGTGATTCAGATTCAAAATTTTCTTCAGTAAACTTACTTTTTAAATAATGGTTCCCCAGTGACACAAGAACTAAGCAACGTTTTTAAAAAAGTCGTAAAAAATTAATTCATTATTAAATTGATCTCACAATCGATCATCATATTTTTTTAGATAGGCAGGCAACAAACGTCAAACAACTCATTCCGTCATTTGCTCGCTTCGTTCGTTTGCCTCTGAGCTTGCGGCAGTGGATATTTTGTTGTTTTCTTGTGCTGTAATTATTATTTGATTAGTATTCTATAACGACTTTGGCTACATATAAATAATTTTGATGAATATTACTTTGACGAACGACCCACGCATTTCTTACAACGGACTTAGTTATCTTGCTTTTTAATTCGACTTACCCCAGCCTCATCGATCCCGGATTTCGATGTAAAATACAATGAGTGATCAATGTCTACAATTCTAGTGTACAATAAAATATGATCATTATTTTTACGTGAGAGCTCCGTGTAAGAATAATTTATTATGACGCAACAACGTCATTTTTGTACAAACCAATAACACCCTATATTTCTTGTTCCCCATGGAGTAGTCTTAAACATTTAAGTTTTTTTGAAATGGTATTAATATCGGAATAAAATAATGCAGTAATCATGACTGTAACGTTAGGCCCAACTTTCTATGATTTTTCGCCGGTCACGTTTGGCACACAAATAGTTTATAACCTGGATTAACATATAGGATACTTTTTTTCTTGGTAGAACGTTCCCGTGAGATAATTTCCGACCTCCATGCAAGCGAAAATGCTGGCAAAAGCTTGTATCTTAATACCACCAATAAATTATCCAAAATAATTTTAGACTAATTTAACAAAGAACTTATACAAATAATCTAATCAAAAATTTCAGTCTGCTAGGTACTAATCAAAAAGAAAAAATCTGTGACCTAAAAACCTGCTGTTCACCCAATCGTTAACAATAAATAACAGACAATCTCATTCATGTTGTACAAACAGAAACAATGGCTTTAATTTATATTATTGTGTTTTCTACGAGGACATCCGACCGCGACCCTCCATGCCAGTGGTAAACTTGAAAGTTAGGTATTTGTGAAATTCAAAACATGGTAGGGATGTGACCGATAGTAGATAAATACTTATAGGTTCATGGATTGATGCTTTGTGAGGGAAAAAGCAATACAATGATGAATAGTGAGCTCCAAACCTAAAAATCAATGGGCATCTCTAAATCTATTATTTTCTACTCTGTACCGTCCCACTGGTACGAAAAGCTGGGCTGTTTTTGTTAACTGATGCGACACTTATGATTATTTCGCCATCATGCGCAAGAAAGTGGCATCAATAACACGCAGAGTGAGAGCTACCCATTACTTGCCGTCCGCAAGCCCGCGGCTACGGTGGCCGGGAATCAGCCTGGGATTCCCAACGCCCAGGGCGTCTTCTGCGGCCGCTTGGGCCTTGAGGGTGGGTGTATTTGTATGCCTCTCCCTCACGTGCGCCGCCTCTCTCTTCGCGAGCATCACCGTTAGTTTATAATCTATCTAGCGAGATTATAAACTGTCGATAAATTGTGAACTGCACCATACTGCTTACCGACCGAATAGGTTAGGTTAGGTTAGAATTGCGACCAACCGCGCGCGAGCCGAATGAGCCAAGCGAGCCGTGCCGCGGCAGCGGCCGGCGAGCGTTACTTCCAAGTAAGTGGCAGTTACTTGACTATTTAGTAATAGCGCAAGGTACTATCCGTCTTGATACCAGTTCACAATTTGACGGTTTCACTACGATAGACTAATGAAAAATAATGCGTTAAATTGTAAGCAGAATGTTACGGTTCAAAATCTTTCGACATTTTACAGTCTCGCGAGATAGATTATAATCTAACGGTATTTATAATTTTACGGTGACATTTATATTACCTACCGCCTCGTTGGTCTAGTGTTTGCAAGCGCTACTGCTGAGCATGAGGTCCTGGGTTCGATTCCTAGGTCGGGAAAAGTATTATTGGGTTTTTCTATCTGGATTTTTTCCGGAGACTGGATTTGTGCTCAGTTGGGGCATCAAGCCCGCACCCTATTCCATGGGACTCAAACATAACTGGCAAACTGTGGGTGTACTTACTATAGGTATACGTCTGCCCATCCCTTCGGGGAAACAAGGCGTGATGTTAAGTTAAATATTACCTAGTCCAGGTTTCCTCACGATGCATCCTTGACCAATGTCAGTACCATTAGGTACTGACATTGGTTTTATTAAAAATATGCCTGCTTTCCTAGCATAATTTAATTAGTATAAGAAGAGTAAATGAGTTTGGAGAGAAGATTATCTAGACACAGCATACGTATACCTAGTACTTTGTTATCCGACGATTAAGCGCAAGATACTGTATCTACATATATTCATTCTTTCTGCTTGAATTAGAATGAATTACAAGCTTTGCACACTGCAAGCAATTTTATTTGATTTCAATAAATCTCTTTCTCGATCTCCAGTAGGTATGTACATCAGCTGAATAATTATGCATCGCTGATGACGCGTGCTCGCGGCAGCACCAACAGTACTCTCAGTGTGTTCGCAGATCGCTGGAATTTCCCGATGTTACGGAAGTGGAACTCCACGCTGTAATAAAAGCTACACTTAAATGTTACGTATGGCGTAATCTGCACCCTAAATTCGTAACGCACCATCAACAATCTGAATTATTTTGAAGGATATTTGCTTATCCATGGCTTCATATATTTGAAAAATTTGTCTGCTCAACAACGTAAATAACAATGAATGTGATTGAACTGTCAAAATGAAAGCCATTGTTACTGGTAGTGTGTTACACTATTACCCCTCCGAGCGACTGCTCAATATTAGTCAGTCAGTCCGTACGCCTGACCAGATGTGCTGACTGACTAATATTGTTATCAACGGCATCAGTTATTGTCATACGCCGCGCTGATATGAGAGAAGAAACTAAAAAAGTTTGTCTGTTTTATTTATTTTAAATTCTCGCACATAATAAGTGCCAATAATGTAATACTCTACCCGTCAAGAAAGGGTGGTGAAGAGATAAGATGGTAGGTGCTCTGTTTGAGGGGACATCATAATAATCGTCATCAGTCTACTGCTGTACATAGCTTCAACTACAGTACATTCGCGTTAAGAATGCAGTGAGTCATCATTATCCGTCGACCTAGCCCCGCCCCCTAACTAATCAATTCTTTTCAAATTACAAAGTGAAGTTCACAATGACAGTATCTTTTAAAATATAATTTCTTTGAATTTAACACCACTGTGAATACACCTTTATCTTGTAGTTGCACAGATGACTCACTGCATTCTTAACGCGAACGAACTATATTGCACGCCATCCAACCCGAATCTCAGCAACTCTCATCCAGCTGCTACAAACCACCCTGCGAAGATCGTCGCTCCACCTAACCTGCGGGCGAGCATCCTTACATCTGCTGATAATATTAATAAAAAAATATTTGAAAAGGAGAACATAGTGAATTATAAATGAAATAGGTACAACAGGATATAAACTTTAACATACTACATGCATACTTACTAGCATATATAAGGTGTATCTATTCATACACGAAATATCTGAAGGGGTCATTGTACTCATCATTATGAATGTGAAAAAAAAATCAGCTGTTCCCTACATTAATGTTCGCATAACTCGTCAAAATGTAGGGAACAGCTGATTTTTTGTTCACGATTTCAGGTTTGGTCCCATAGTAAAAGTTGTTCATAATGATGAGTACAATGACCCTTTCAAATATTTCGTGTATGAATAGATACACCTTATATTGCTACATGAGCATGTATCAAAAAGCTGTGGTCATGTCAGTGTTATCACAAAATTATTCCAGTAATTTGCATTACAGCGATGAGTTTGTAAAGGAAGCAGTTCACTTAAGCCTATTCTGATGTTCGATGCTTATTGTGACATCGATTAAGTAGATTTTATTTTCCTAAGGTTGCACATTTTAAGATTAAAATTTTTACTTATGTTTTCGGCTTCTTTTCTGTGACCACATCAGTACCTCGTGTTAGTAGGTAGCTGGAAGAACCTGATAGTGACTGAAAATTGCATTATATAGTTAGAGTGTTCGTTGACCTAAATAAAAACGGTAATATAAAACTTAAGGTTGGCAAAAAGAACTCTTCAAAAAACTATATGGGCAACTGGCAAAGATTAGAGATTAATTTCAATCTTTTGTATAATATCACCTTACCAGCTCTTAATTTCCATAAGGGTTTAAAGCGTTCAAGTGGCAGTAGAACACTGACTCCTAAGTCACAGGTATTCCTAGTTTAGGAGTCAGGGTTTCAACTTTGTGTTCCTTTAATATTTGTGAACTTTCGCTAGTTACTAAGCATATTGTAAGGACTTGTATCAATAAAGAATTATTATTATTATTATTATTATTATTAATTGGTAAAATTATTTTAATTCGCCGTTTGGCTGACACGTTAAAAATTATCTTAACGTTTCAGCCAGTGATAGTGAAAAGTGAAAAGCTGAAAATGATCATTAAAACTATGAAATCCTAGAAAGGAGAAGCTCGTTTCCATTTATTTTATAGAAATGAACAATTACATTCGTAATAATGGAATGATCGTTCCATAGAAACGAAACTTCTAGGAAACATTGATTATCAAATGATATACAGCGCTGCTAAATTTAATTAACATTTGATTTCCACCAACATGACTGTTGCCGTTTTAAAAGCCTTTCGCTTCCTAGCTTGCCTTAATTTCTCCATCAAATCGATTTCATGAAAGCAACTTAAATCTTCTATTAAGGCAAATAAATCATTTGAGTTCGAACCTTATATTTATTGAAATTGCGGTTCAATTCGCGGTTACAGTTTCTGTCTCAAGCAAACCTGCATTGTTGGCCGTATATTTTTGTCGTTTGACAGATGTCCAATATTTGTCAACGTTTGCGAACGGTTGCTGAAAGCAAACTTCAATGGCTTCGCAACGCGAAATGAATCTTGATTCGTTGGAACCGTCTCTTGTGGCCTGTAGCGGATTCTATATCCTGTAGCTTGCGACTTGTAGTTAATAGGTATTATTGTTACATAATTTAAGTAACTTGGTGTTACCACTGCGAGTTTATAAGTCAGTGGTATAAGATTATGTGAAAAACAATAGTGTTTAGTGTACAATGTATATACATATACATATCGTATTTAGAATATTAGAAAATAATTGGAAGTCAGCTTTGTGAGCTGACAGTGTATATTTTTATGAAAAAAAAATGTAAAACCGATTCTAGGAATAATTAATTTAGTCCATGTTCAACCACCACAATCTTTACCCCCGACCATGTTGAACCTCTAAATGTTTCCATGTTCAACCCCTGGGGGTTGAACATAGATTTCAATACATTGGTCATCCTTTCTTTGTCCATATTCAACCCATTGTTGTTAGGTAACTAATAATGACATTAAAGTAATTTGTAAATTTGTACATTATTTACAACTCTTTTTACGCTCTTTAGAACTTATTGCACATCCTTCTACACGTGCAACCTATGGGAAAAGTATACGCGTGCGGCATACAGCGCCCTCCGCGTCCAGTTTAATAATGCACGATTGTGGGGTTGGACATGGACTAAACCGAATAATTTTGCTCTAAGTACAAAGTATATCTTTCATTAAACAACCAAAATTTTAAACAATTTTAATTCAAGTGCAATTATAAAAGGACGCTGCCTTTTAAATTTGCACTTGAATTAAAATGTTGTTTTAATTGAACACGATCATGGTGTAATTAAAGTATGCATGTAATTAAAATTCGTTTATTCATTATTGCTCACCGTTGCACTAGTTTTATTTTAGCTTAATTCTTAGTTTCACGAGCATTATGTATCTTTAAATGGATACATGACTTCATTTGATACTATGTCATGTATAGACATGACATAATATAAAAAATCTTTTTTCAAAAAAATAAAGAACCGACTTCCAAAAAAACACTAAAAAGTGAAAAATAACTTTAATTTCGGAAGGCGGTGACAAAAAATTAAAATACATATCCAAAGTCACCGACTTCCGAAATTAAAGTTATTTTTCACTTTTTAGTGTTTTTTTGGAAGTCGGTTGTTTATTTTTTTGAAAAAAGTTTTTTATTTTACACTTTTTAGTGGTTCACATGTGCTTACCCCTTCACAGCGTACCGGCGTGAGTTATGTTATTAACTGGTGTAAACAATTGACAGACATGAGATTTCAGCAATCCCTGTCCATTTGCTATCATTTATTGAGGAGTTCCGATGCCTATCTCCGAAGTTCTTCATCAGATCTTCACCAAATTGAAATGGAACCACTCCGAGAAAGTACTCTTCCAACTTCTCTAGCTTACTTGAATGTCAATTGACACAAGTGTGCCTATAAAATTTGAAGAGTTCTCTCTATTTCTCCAGGATCCCATCATCAGATCCTGACTTGATGATCATGGGACCACTTGGGAAGTATACCCTGTCAAACAAAAAAAAATTATCCAAATCGGTCCAGCCATCTTCGAGTAATCGGGGAACATACATAAAGAAAAAAAAAAAAGGTCCGACGAATTGAGAACCTCCTCCTTTTGGAAGTCGGTTAAAAACGAAGCCGTCTTTCGTGTCTGTCTATTTGACCGCTAAGTTGGGATATGCACAAAATGCGCAAATGGATTTAGATGCGGTTTTTACCACCATTTAGAATGTTTATTCCAGAACGTTTATGTGGATAAGACATATAACTTAGTAATCCCGATGTTTGACATATCGCACATCAGTACATTGCACTCGTACGAGCCAGGGGCGGGTCGCTAGTTAACCTACATAGCAATTTAAAGAATTATACTATGCTCGATTACTGAAATTGCTTCGAACAACATCAACAGGTTTGATCAAAGAGACACGAATACCGTGGTTTTGACAGCACGTAATAGTTTCGGGTCGAGAGTTATACACATACTACTACATAGTACAATATACATAACATGGATTTGTTGTGCTTGAGTTTATTTATGAAACAAGTTGTAAGGGTTGATGTGTTTGGGTAGTTATAGTTAAAATCGGTTAGTGCGGAAATTTAATCAGTAAGTTTGTCGAGGCATTATCGTGGGCTGCCAAGCTGTGGTCACTGGGACGTAAGACTGCCTACACACTGTGCTATCGTATTGTGGTATAAGAGCTGCATCAGAATTTATGTGCAGTACGTAGGGTATAATGTAGCATCGCAAGGTTTCGTAAGAGACTGTCACATATACTTTTTTGAGAATGCAAACGGTGATGATGATGATGCTCTACAAAATCAAACTTTTTCAAAACGCGATGTGCTATTACGACTAGAGTGGTAAGTAATTGTGTAAGACACTAACTGTAGAAATGCCTTGCGTTTTGATAGTTTAACAACATTCATTGCATTATTTGCGTCGCTGAGCAGATACATTTTCCGAACTTTTATAAGTTATGCAATGGATTAGCAAATAACCTTTAAATTGATTAAGATTTTGATTACTAGTGTGTTACACAATTAGGGTGTTGGTACTGAACTTAAGCTGAATTATTATTGTTTAAAGTAATAGCCTGGATAGTTGATAACTTTATTATCTTGAATAGGTACTAAACCAATTTCGAAATGAAGTTAATTTCTGAATTTCATCTACATATTCCTGGCTAAGCACCGATTTCACGAACTTCCATAAATTCGATAAAAAATATCCCTGCACAGTCATTTCGTTTATAAATGGACTTCATGTTTGCCTAAAATATATTCTAACTTGACAGCTCTGATAAATTACTAATGTTTAGTAAATTGAGCATACGTAATGTGCGTTTCTGTATCAAAAGAAATTTAGGCTCGCTCAGACTAGTTTAGTTTTCATCTTTAGTTGCTGGGTAGGTGTGTTCGACCCCTTACTAGTCGTCCCAGTAATTAATTACAGTACGGTTTCCGCCGAATCACGTGCAATAGGCTGACTGTCCGAACCTTTAGCTAGCCTCCATTATTGACTATTTGTTTCATTCCTATTCAAACTCAAACTCAAACTCAAAGCATTTATTTCAATTAAACCATTTACAGGCACTTTTGAATTGTCAAAAAGTCGATCAGTTGGAAAGTTGAAGCTAGTTGCCCATTCCAAAACGTAGATCTCTATGGAGAAGAACGGGCAAGAAACTCCACGGACACTCTTTTAAAATCAAGTTGAAATATTACAAAATCTTGGGAACATTATTCTTGTTGCTTCTGTATGTGAGAACAATGTAAAAAAAATGTAATTATAAACAATTCTAAATACAAGATAAAAGTAAGCCCTGGAAGTTAGGAGATGACCAGTCTCAACCGACAGCGCCCGTTCACGAACTTGACGCGTGGATCAGCACCATCCAGCTCAACCATTTTGTAGGGAACCGAATGATCCAACACACGCGCCACCATCAGTGAGACATTTATGTGAGCATGACATACTCTCAACTGCCATGCTATTAGAATTTAGTTCAGTGAAATGCATTGTGAAAGAGATTTACTGTACCAATAGCAATTGTGTTATCGAAAATTTGAATCTATATAACTAAAAATAAAAGTTCTGACTGACTGACTGACTCATCAGCGCCCAGCCCTACCCCTTGGACCTAGAAAGCTGAAATTTTGCACAGAGAGGGAATCTCTGTGCAAATATAAAGTGGATAAGGGATAAGGAAGGATTTTTCGAAATTCAGCCCGTCCGAGGGAGTTAAAAAGGGGATGAAAGCTTGTGTGGAAAATCGTCATTTTTGTAGTTTAAACCATAAAAATTGGCGTTTATCATTTTGATTCAAAATTTTAAACCACGTGTTTCAGTGTTTTTGGGAAATCAGCTCCTGAGGGCGCAAAATAGGGGATGAAAGTATAAATGGAAAACCTGTTAGTTTTGTAGATCAAACCATGAAAATTTGTATTTAGACTTTTGCTTGATAATTAATTTTGCTTAATCATTCGTCATGCTCCCTTAAATATCAATGCTTGCGGTAGCGTCGGGGGTCGGGTTGCCTCCTTCCCTCAAATATGGCGAGGGGGGTAGTGACTGATCTTTGCGTTATGCTCGTTAACGGGTGCTGCTTGTGGTGAATGGTCGTCTTGCTGACCGTGGTTTTTTTATTGTTAATTGTATGAACTTTTTATTAATTTTATTCCAAAGGTCCTAGTTTAACTTTTGTTTATTGGAGTTATAGCTATATATACATCATGCAGAATTGCATGTGTAAGCGGGCATGCCCTTTATGCCTGGAGGCCTATTTACCTTAACCTTAACATTTTCAAAAAAATAGTATTTAAATTTCCGTTTTACAGTTGCCTTCAAATTTGGCATTCAAGTAGGTAATTTTTTATATGTATTTTTAGTATGTATTCCGTTACTATTGTTAGAGTTTAGGAATTGTTAACCTCCATAAATCATAATTATATCAATCCACGCGCCCCACCGCGGAAACCATTATAAGCAGTGTGTAATCTCGGTAGTACGTTCCCGTGGGATAATCCGACATCCACGCGGGTGAAGCCGCGGGCAAAAGCTAGTCCTACTATATAATACTAGCTGACCCAGCAAAAGTTGTTTTGCCTTATAAATTATTTAGGGGTGGACTACCCCTAACATTTAGGGGGATGAAAAATAGATGTTGGCCGATTCTCATAGATACCGGATAAGCACAAAAAAATTCATCAAAATCGGTCAAGCCGTTTCGGAAGAGTATGGCAACGAAAACTGTGACACGAGAATTTTATATATTAGATATATCCTATCCTTCTAATATTATAAATGTGAAAGGTTGTATGTTTAGATGTTTGGATCTCAATCACGCAAAAACGGCCGAACGGATATGGACAAAATTTGGCACACAGATATTTATCTCGGTAGTACGTTCCCGTAGGCTAATTTCCAACCTCGGACAGGCGAAGCGGCTGGCAAAAGCTAGTTCGAAATTATAATGTAGTGTGTCTATATTTCCTACTTTAACAACAAATTAAAGTTACCCATTTCATTTGGGTATTTAAACAAAAAAAAAATGTTTCAGTTTTATAGAGGACTAAGTGAAACATGTCAGGAACATAATAACAGATCAGTTTAATCTGGTGATTCGTGCGGAACGTGTAGCGGCTGCGGGGTGGTTGCGGGGCAACTGCGGGGCGGTTGCGGGGCGGGCAGGGTGCGTGTCGGGACCTCCTCACCGTCTACCATTAAGACGTGATCAATTATCCACGTGCGTTCTTTTCTCCCTATCCTTATCCATTCAGCTAGTATGATTACTTACTACGGAATTTTAATAAAATTTGCTTACAAGCCCGAAACCATTTCGTCATCGTCAGCCGTTGCCTATGAGTTATGACTTCATCAATTTCTTTATGGTTAATGAGAATTTTAAAACCCTCATAAAACAATAATTCGTGGGTACTTCCCTATTGTATAATGGCACATAAATATAAATGGCACATTAATGGTCTTCATTAAGCTTTACAATATAACAATTTTCTAGTGACCCACCCTAACCACGCCATTTTTTTTAAAATAAATACTTAATGACAGTAAAAAAGTCCCTCGCCGAAATTCGTTGGGTAGTTTAGAAGAACAAGGTGATCACCCGAACAGACACGAAAACTGACATTAATTTATAATATGTATAAGATATGACAACAGATGCACATCATAGAAGCCTCTGTTTTGAAACTTATCATATAATACAATGTAATAAATTAAGAAAACAACTAAATTAACTCCATAACAGAGTGAAAATCGTGTGGAAAAAAGGGGAAGTTCCACGCAAAGCGTGATATTAAAGATTCAAATTTAGATACAAACATAATGTCCGTTCGCGGCAAGCTTCATGTTTTCATTGTTGTGAAAGACTATTAAGGATAAAAGAAAGTAGTCGAACTTTACTGTTATTTTATAGCACATTGACAGTAGAAGTTTTTATGACAGTTTTTAGTAGGACGCCGTAAAATCTTATGTAACTCTAATGTACGCTAACAGAAAATTGAACCAAGATATTAAGCTATTAAATTAACAGCGTTTTGGAGATCGTCCCATATTGTTTGAGGTTTTATTTCTGAGTAATATTTTAAATCATTAAGTTATTGCTATGTACTTTTCGTTTGTACGAAGTTCTGTTAATCATACGATGCAGATTCGAAGAAAATTGCGTAGGTTTTGGCTTTTGGTGTTTTAGAAAGTACCTCAGCGCTATTATCTACTTCAAATGCTAGTTGAATCTCTATTGAAACTCATCACTACGGTCGCAATAATTAAATTCTACGGCGTAAGGCCTCTACGCGATTGTTGTGTAGCTACGAGAGGCGTAGCCAAGTTGCTACGTAATGCTTACGCCGCGCGCCGCGTAGCTCACCGTACTAGTAGGCTATGCATTTTCATGGGGTTCAAAGTATGTATTCCCATGTAAAATTTCATCAAAATCGGTCTAGCCCTTGATAAAGCCAGGACAGAAATGTTGAGAGTAACATTTCTATAAATATCGCGAAATAGACAATTGCAGAACGATGATCAAATTAAATTAAAGTGATTTATTAGCACAGAGTCAAGGTTTATTCCAAGAATTGGGCATCTAAACAACAGATCGAGAGATTCTTGAATGCCCAACTGCCCACTTTCTTAATCAAAAATAACTAAATTAAGTAAGTGTGTACTTGCCGTCAAAGTTTGCGCGAATCAATTTGATAAGTGATTTGATAGGCTGCTAGGCGTAACGTGTTTTGTTTTGCCCTTGAGCAGTTCCCGAGCATGGTTTTCTTTTCACTTGTTTTGCGCTGTTTTTCATAAAAACATATTTTTAGTTTCGCATGAACTGTGTTTCCAAAAATCTAAAAGTTTCTTCCCTGGAATAAAAAGTAAACAATGTTATGGAAATTCTTTGTCCAGCAGGTTTTGTAAATATTTTTCATTGTATTTTGTTTTTGCCATAGAGAATGATAGACTGAAGTGGATTTTATTAGCGTTGTAACGTTTCATCTGTGAATATTGTTAGGTTTAGGTAGGACTCAATTTTGCCTTCCACTCTGACCTCGTTATATTGATATTCCGTGTCCATGTTGTCTGCAATGATTTGACACATTCAGAAGCAATACATTATAGGAAAATATTTCCCCTATTATTACTTACGGAAGAAAATGTTCGCATCCTATGTTCTCACCACACACATACATTACGTTGTGTGTAATACTGTGCATTCCAACCAGACTATACGTTTATTTTTCTTATAAATATTTCATTATTACACAAAGTTATATTAACACTGAGAAAAAGTAACGACTTTGGATTTTTTTTTCTTTTCTTACATACATACATAAATTCACACCTTCTTCCCAAGGGGGTATGCAGAAACTACAGAACACCACCTGATACGATTTTCGACTAGACTACGGTCATACACACACGCCGGTTGCGAGAAAAATTTAAAATGAAAATTTTCTTCTTGTGTTAAAATGGCATGTCTGACAACACTAAACCGACATTGTCAAATTAAATTTATTCACTGACAGTAGGTCGTCTGGTTAGTTAAAATTCTGCTGTAGAAACTTTATTAGATACTGGGTTCACAAGCTTTTGCTATGAAACATTCTGCTCTCAAATATTTTAACAGTTGAAATAACTTTGCCGTTTCTTAAGTCCCCTATTATGTTTGAAGGAGTTTGTCTGCTCCTCATTTCGGATTTAGAACGGCCGGCAGGCCAATGAGATTTTGTCTACGGCTTTGCAATCATTTGGCTAAAAAGACGTGGAAACTAGATGTTATGTGGTTTCCTTAAATAATTTAGATTTTGCCAGCATCTTACAAGCAAAGGGAGTGGCTGATGGTTCACCACGCAGGCACAGTGCGGGTTGGTGGATGTCATATTTCGTCGAAATTTCTTGTTGTAAGACAACGATTTAAAAACGATATTTTCCTTCACAGTTCATAATGTTATATCCGTATATAATACAGGGTAGTTTGTTACCGCATCTATTAACATCAGCTATTCCATACATTTTGTCGGCGTAGGTTTGCAATTTTCTATGAAACAGCTGATTTTATTTGTATAACCGACGAAAAATTTCTTCGTTAGGGGATCTAGAATGATATACTGAATTCATGGTTACAGTTTGCACACTGGTTAAAAAAAAAATGTATGTGTCCACAATACTGGGTGTTTGATTATTGGTATTGGTAGAGCTGTGTTAGGTTATGGGAAGCAGTTTGAGATGTGGCAAGTGTGTTACCTCAAAGTAGATTTGCCTCTCGAGTGGTCCAACGAAACATTGTTATGTTGTCGGGTTCCAGAACCATTGCTAAACCAACGGTGGGCAGGCTGACCGCTCCAGTGCCCACCACAGATATAGGTCCATTTTAATTTACCTATGTATTGTCACTTTAGTGCCTTAATCGGACTGCAGTTTGCTCAGAATTATTCGGTTACAAAAACAATCAACACAAAATATTGTTCCCACTTAATAGTTTTGATTGATTTTGATTGACGTGTCAGAGATTGCTCTTCAAAGCGGGGGGCGACGCGCTACGGTAGGAAGTGCCGATAAGCAATTTTCACTTTGCACAGATTTTAGTGGCTATAATCTAGCACAGTTATCAAATTATCAGCGCATTTCAGCGCATAAACGTCGACTGGTCAATACATTTCTCTTAAAGTAACCTTAAGTGAGGATATTGCTCTAATCACCACGTTTTCCTGAAGGATTGGTGATCGCACTCGCCCCTCTTGAAACGACTAATCCCTTGTAAAATTATGTGCCAATTATTGTGTGTTATGTAAGTACCTAATACATCTTATCAAAGCACCAATAATTCTAAAATACGCTTTCACCAAAAATAATTTAATAAATTCAGCTTTGATTTCATCTTTGTAACCATTCTATAAAAATATGTATGTGATTCCAAAAAGTATCATTATTGACGGAAACGTGGAAGAGAAATCGTAAAAGAGACAGTCAAACTGAGAATAAAATGGTTGAATGATTGCCCTCTTACAAAATATCACTTTTGTTCGAGGGCGCGTCGCGGAAGGTTAGGTACAGCGGAGATTCACTTGTTTGGAGTTCAATCGACGCCGAGTTACGTCACGTTGTGGCCAATGATATCCTGCCTGAGGTTATCATTACTGCGATATATCGACCATTCACATTGCTCTGTTTACTTTTTACCGATATAACTAAGACTATTTATGCGAAGGTTATAGCTAAATTAAGAAAGTTATATTTGTACTAAAAGGTAAATTGTTAACTTTATTTAGCCTAACGTAATGTGTTTGGAGTAAATAACGTCCTACAATCCTTAAATAATATTCTTTTCACGTTCTTGGCTCCCTTATTCTGAAATTTATGTACGTGCCCTTCACAAACGGCGTTTAAAAAATGAAGCCATTTTTGTAAACAATAACTCGCTTGAGTAGTTGACGAGCTCGGTGTTTGCTCAAGTACCTAAGTTAATTAATACACGAACAAATTTTATTTAGCGAAAAACTCAATTTCATGTGTAAACAAAACGGTAGCCACTTCCATCCGATCGAGTCCGAATTATTTTCGGCTGATGATTTATTGCTACAAACAGACGATAACTGGCAAAGGATTATATAAAGTGTATTTTGACATCTTCCGTCCCTTCATTGTACGGTATTATTAGAAAACATTAAGATTTGTGAGAATGACAGATTTATAAAAAATAAAACATCAGAGATCTTAAAAGGTTTTTCCGGGAAAGTCAACAATGAAGATTTGTTATGACTTGTCTTTTACTACTTGGTTGGTTTTGTGTTCACATATCAATATTTTTATATGTTCACATAAATGAACATTTGCTATAAAAGCTCAGTGTTTGCACAAATGTGGAAGCACATATTATTATAATGTAGATTACTGTCGAGTGCGCGATCGTTCGTAGTTATACAGTTTTACAGCTGTTTATACAACATCTTTACGTTTCCCTTCGAATACGTTCTCACCGATTGAACATAAAAACGTCTCCGTGCCAAAAAGATTCGAGTCGGTAAAGGAATTCTCACGTCGACGGAATGTAGCAAGATTTGTACAAGTGGAGGTCCTTTGGGAGATGTGTGTAACGAATTGTGGGGAGGCGAGGCAATAACGCAATGCACTACGTACACGAAGTGTGAAAAACTGGCGAACTGATGTGTGGGGCGGACGGTATACAATTCGGGAGTGACCGCGACATGCGTTCTCGTTGATGTACTTTTTTGATTTCCAATTTTGTTGACGGCGAAGCTAACAAGCAACGCTGGTTCTCAATTACAAAACATATTCGGGAAATCATTATTTATAGCCCTCCATTTCTATAAGTACTACATGAGTACGCAGCATTAAAACCCGTTGATGTCGGTGCACTTATTCGATATTGTATTATAGTGGCCACTGGCAGCTACTGGTGTGGCTTACGATCGGACTGACACTTACTAAGTGTACTCGTACTGACACCAGTGTTTACGTACACGGTATGGCCGCCGGCACGCAATGCTTGTAACAGGATTACGTTTTGTTCGCCTGAGGTTCAGTTGCCTTCCGAATCCATAATGACGTCAATCTGGATTGGATGTGTAGATTTCGCTTTTAATCGTTTTTGGTTCCGTCAACACAAGAGACAAAATAAAAAAGTAATTAGTCATTTATTTCTTAACAAATACATTGTGTTGAAAATAAATTGATGATAAATAAAATAATAAAAAAAAACATCAATCATAATTTTATACATGAATGTACTTAACATTCATATTTAAAATTCATTACGCGTTTAAAATTTAACGACATCACTAATAAAAAATCATGTTAATAATTTAGAAAGACAAAAATAAAAAATAATCACCAACGTTGCATTAAAACCTAAAATTCATTAACTAGTACAGAAGCAAAAAATAAATCATAATTATGTAACAAACAAAAATTCACAAATCAGATAATTCGGTCTCAGTAATATACTCGTAAGTGTTTTTTTGTATTCAGTTCAGTGAAATCTAGCAGTCTTATTACTAACAAATAACAATTAATAATGTTATTTGTGAAAGTATATTTTGCTGTAGTAATATCCAATTTTTGTCTTTTTTTTATTACTAATGGATTCTTTGAGATTTTTAAGATATTTTTTATTCAATTACTCTATTGTTATTACTTTTAATCTACTTTGAAATGAATATAATTCTGCTATTATACTAAATAATCAAACATCTATTACAAGTGATTAGGAAAACTCTATTTTATTATTTCTACAAAGAGTATTACAGTAATGGAATGTCTATTTAAATTACTTCGTATAATTTCGTGATAATAACATCGATGGCACTAAAAGCTTTGCTTGCTAGACTGCAAACAATGCCTTTAATTTGTACGAATATAAAACATTCGAGTCTTCGTAATTGTACAAATTTATGTTATTAAAATTTTAAGTGTATAATTTAACATAATAGAAAACGTCTCCCTTCGTCCGTTAGTGTGCTTATTATTCGAGTAACAGTAATCTGATTTTAGTTTAATTGAATTTATACATATTCTGTGACTGAAAGAATATTATTTATAACTGTGGTCCGCAGTTATAAATATCTAATATTATTTTTAGATCTACTAGTTAGTCTTATTAGATTTTAGATATACGCGTGACGACTTCTACCAGATTTCAAAATAATTAACTGGGTTTGTTTTGAAAAATTCTATGAATCAGCCTAAACTTTGCAGACATATTTAAATGAAGATTAGCTTGTTCTAAAATTAAGCATCGTCCTTGGTGAATTGTGGGATTACCTACAATGAAACTCACGATCCCTGTGTACCTACTTAAGTTAATATTTCTTAGACACGATTTGTCTTTACTACCAACCCGGAGCCTGATTTGCCTTAAGCTAAAGTTATGAAGCAAACAAGCATAAGAATATAACGAGTTTTGTGATAACACACACACATATTACTACGCAGAAGCTGTTAAAAGGAAATATTACTTTCCCTGTAAAGTTTGTTGATACAAGTTCATATCCATCGTTATCAGCTTCTTTGTAAAGGAACTTACCTAACTTACAAAAAAAAATATGTTTGAGAATCACCTGAATGAGAACCACGTATATCGGAATTTACGATTACTTTTATTTATGAGTGAATATTTTGTTCTCTGGACGGGTTCCTTGTGGTATTGTGCTGATGCTTGGAGACTCATATCTAGCGTTAGCCTTTCTGGATGCATATTATGACAATCATTCAGCCACAAAATCAGCATTATCATTTGCCTAGCTTTGTCAACTATGTCCGGGTCGGCTTCCAGTCTAACTGGATGCAGCTGAATACCAGTTTTTACCATAAAATAATCATGGTCCGGTCGAAAAGGTACCTACTACAACTTTGCCTGAGAACATTCTCTTTCCAGTTTGGTTTAATTTCTACTGAGGTGCCTTTTTAAATTACGTAATAAGAGCACTAAGCAGGTGACAAAGTAAATTAAGTTTGCTGTAAGCAAAACTAGTAAATACTTATATTATTAATGTTGCCAAGTTATTGAAACTTGAATAAATGGAGCATCAATACTTACCTGCATATGGTGTGATTTCATCAGCACCTAGTAACTGTTTTTTTTTGAGATTGGGTAATCATTAAATAACTTCTTCTTCTTCTTCTTCTCTTTTGCTTCGGGTGGAGCAGGAGGGCGTGGCAGACTTTTACTGAATAAAACCCACCCGTGTTCCTTCAGTTGCCTGTGCGTCAGAGGCCACGGTATATCTTTCGAAAAATCAGCACCCCTGGCAGGCAATTGGCCCTTGCGGACCCCACTAGTTGGTGCTGACATCTCTTTGAGGTGTACGTGGAACACAATGCGCCGTCGACCCAGGCTTGGTCCTTATCGGACAGCGAGGCTACCCGCCATCCGTAAGCCCGCGCCTACGGTGGCCGGGAATCATCCTGGAATTCCCGACGCCCAGGGCGTCTCTTGCGGCAAGTAGGGCCGTGAGGGCGCATATACTGCCTCTCCCTCACGTGCGCCACCTCCTTCTTCGCGAGAATTACTGCTTCTGAGAAGGAGGTGACGGCTACCCATGCACACTTGCTCCGTACCATGGCCTGGACCAGGGCCGGAAGCGAGAGATCGCCGTCACGATCGCCTCCACAAGGACACGGCGTTGCTCCTCCCAAGCCGGGCAAACTTCCACCATATGCTCCACTGTGTCCTCAGGGCGATCGCAAGGGACGCAGTGGAAACACCTGGGCGTTTCTCCCCGCCTTATATGAAATAGGAACCTGCCGAAACAACCGTGTCCGGTGAGGACCTGCGTCAGGCGGAAGGTGAGGACGCCGTGGCGCCTTTCAATCCACTTCTCAAAGAGGGGACTTACTGCCGCAATCGTAGCGTGCCCTACGTAGTGCCTGTGAGGTGAGGTGAGGTTACTCGTATTTATATTATTGTACATTGACAAGAGTATTAATCTTGGTTGTACGCTTCGATTAATAATCCCTACTAATTTTATAAATGCCAAAGTATCTCTTTCTGTCTGGCTATCACGCTATCACGCCTAAACCGCTAAACCGATCGTTTTGAAATTTGGTAGAAATATAGCCTGGGATAGGGAGAAAGACATAGGCTACTTTTTTACGCGATAACCTACATCCACGTGGGTGACGCCGCGGGCAAAAGCTGTTTATTCTGTAAAATGTAATTTAAAACAGGACTCTTGAGACGCATTGACTTTCATAAGGATTGGGTCACACACGAGATAAACTCTCCTTAGATAATAAGCAATCTTGTGGCAGAACAGGAGCGTTAGAGCTTGATTTACCTACTCCAAAATTTGTTTGAAATGCTGAAATATGTCTAGTTTACATTAAAACTAACCCTTTTCTTCTTGTTTTGACTATTCTCTCTTTTGTGGTCAGTTTTGACACCTATCACTATTAAACATCGCAGGTATGCACCGATTTAAAAGTTTTAAAGGTGAAGTGTCGTTTAGTCAAGTTATGCTTCTGAAAAGCAGCTCAGTCGGCGATCGTGGTGCTAAAGGAATTATGTGTGTTCACACCCTAAGTTTAACGTCGATATGTATACAGCGAAAAGAAAGTGGAGGCCAAAGCAATTATTTTGTTTTATTTGTGCGCCCATTTTTAAAGACTACCAATATTACACAGGCTTTAATGAGGTTTCCATTATAGGTCCTAAAGGGGTCTGCTATTAATCGAATGGTTTAACATTATTGGAGTGTGCTTGAAACAGGTTTTTTTTGTGTTTTTAATGACGTATCTACCATTTCCGTGTGACGTTTCTACGGTTCCGTGTGGTGCCGGACGTAAAGAATAGCACCATCTCATTTCTTCCCGTGGGTGTCGTAGAAAGCTACTAAGGGATTTACTAGAGAATGGGCAACAGCGTTATGCATTTTACCACCATACTGCGATCGCCAACCCGCCTGCCAAGCGTGGCGATCATGGAAAACCCCCATTTATTTAGGGGGAGGCCTATGTCCAGCAGTGGACGTCTATTAGCTGAAATGATGATGATGATCTACCATTATACGTTTGAATGTAACGTTGAACGTAACGTTTGTATGTAACATTGTATATACATTCATAAGCTCATGCTCATGGGGGGTAGTCAGAAACTACAGAACGCTACCTGCTACGATCTTTATATACCCCTCTTGCCTAGTTTACGTTCATATATCTGGTCCTATATGCACGCCTGTTGCGGTTACTACGCACTTGGCCTTTCTGAAGACGTAATAGAGTAATAAGAAAATAATATGGTTTCTGATATTTAACATAAACGTTTTAATTCTTGGTAAAAAGTAAAGTTATCTCACAAGGAACGGCCTTGGTTGAGGATGATATTATGATGAGAATATGACGTCGCTGTTTCGCTCCGTGCAGCTAGGAAGACACGGTGAGAATTATCGTCATAAATCTCGCTTGGTTCGTTTAGTTTACACCTTCGAGCTTTTCCTTGTATACAAAGTAACCGGTGTGAAGTGGACATCGTGAATGCGGGTGCTTGTGCAACTCACAAAGCGGCTGGGCACTGTGCCGTCGCGAATGTTAACGGTATTTGGACACGGCACAATGCCGTCGTAGTAGCAATAAATGTAAGTCTGCTCCAAACTTTGTGTCGACGAGGTTGTTTACTTATAGATATAATGTACCGTACACCTATTTGGTGTAAGTAGTGATAGTCGTTACGGGTCGTCAGAAGCCCGAAAGTCTGACAACCAGTCTCACCAAGGGGTATCGTATTACCCAGTAACTGGGTTGTGGGGGTCAGATACGCAAGCACTCCATATTAAATACTGGTACTCGGCTGCATCCGGTTAGACTGGTAGCTGATCTGAAATACTAAAAAAATTACGGTTTTGAAAAGGATTTTTATTTTATTTTATAAAAAACTGTACAGTACAACATTGATAGTTGGAATTTTATGGGCTCACGGATTAAAAGTTAAACGAACAAATCCGATTGAGGTTTAACCGAGCTTTTAGAGATGAATTAAATCATTAGGAAAAATGGCCAGGTTTTTATATACCTGCCTCAAATTGAGTAATATTACTGTTCTGAGGGAATTGTCTTGTAGAACGATCCTATTGATCCCGAACGGTAATAACCGCGGAAGACACGTGAAGATACCAACCCTATCTACTGAAACTCATTCACACACATTCGCGTGATGTCATATCCGTCTGATATCCGATGACGGTAAGCCACTTATCGGATACAAATGAAATGTTGCATGGAGAATATATTGATAGCGGATTAATACTACCTACTCGAAGGATTAGCGGATCACTCGCCGACTCTCGTAAATATTTATAAGCTTCGGATATGAATTTTTTGTAATGCTTACAGAAGGATATTATATTTTTAAGTCATTTACATATTTTTATCGGAAGCCATTTATTAAATTAACATGACGTGAATTTTATTTAGAATACCTATACATTTACATGATTTGTAGACATATGAAATTATTCAGTACATTCTGCGGTCCAACGAATCACAGGCACCAGCACCCTAATTGCGTACACACTAATCAGAACCTGAATAATTTAGAAGGTTAATTCTAACCCATTTCTTCATATTTAAAAAAAAAATGTCTAATTAACCACGTAAATAACGCGATGAATGATGTTGAACTGTAAAAATGAACGCCATTGTAACTGTTAGAGTGTTACGGAATTATCCCGCAGGAAACGAAACGAAAATCTCTAGCCAATAGAGACACTACACTATATTAAATGAAAAACAGAAAAAAAGATCGCGCCCACATGTAAGCTATAGGTATTTGTTCGAGAGTGTGGATTTCAGAATGGACTATTTACTATATCCCCGGTCGTAGGGGCAGTCTCGCTTTGATTAAACCCTTTCGGCGCCTCCACATGAGTCGCCCTTTCCACTTTTATCTACTTTACTTCTCCTCTCATAAAAGGACCTTACAAAATATTTTCTCGGTTGACAAAACGACTTTAGTTTGTAAGCACGTTTACGGTGATGTACTTTTAAATGTCAAACTTGGTTTGTAAGACTATAAAGGGAATAATTAACTTCGAAATAAGTAGGGTCTTTGCTAGAATAACTTTCATGTTACTTCATCTTGTTTCTGGTAAGGTACTTGCGTTAGTGGAAATTGATTTGAGTGGGTATTTAATTTTAATGTCAGTAACAGTATTACAGGATTTTGAGTATCAATTTTTTATCCTACTAAAATATAATATTAGAAAAGTGAAAGTTTGTATGTTTTGGTGTTTGTTACTCAATCACGCAAAAACGGCTGAGCGTATTTAGATGAAAGGAGATGGAAAATGGTGGGCCCAAATGTAATGAGTTTAGATATGATAGAATATGAAAAATCACCTCAGTTCTCAATCTGGAAGCGGAGAAATATGAGAAAGGTAGTTTTCGTGAGATTTTCGATTGAGTAATCGATTACACAGAATAAAACCTTTGCACTAAATAATTAACTCAAAGTAATTAAATGAACTATATATTTATATGCAAAATAGTGAATATTATTACAGTCTAATTAATAAATAAAATATCAATTAATTACTGAAAAACCAATATTAATGATTATCGATTCCATATCGATTAAAATCAGTCTTCTATTTTTAGTCTATGTCACGGGCATGACAGCTGACTGACACTGCCGCTGCACTGACGGTTGCCGACTGCTCATGTTTGCTTACTCGTTTTGTGTTTTCCGATGCGTTTTGAGTGCTTTCCCGATTATTCTTAATTTTTCACGACCTTGTTCGACCTTTGCAAAATAACATATTTTGCACTTCAGGAATCAGCTGTTAGTTAAAGATTGTATCATAACCTCACTTTTACTTAATCTCTTATATCGCTGTTCTCAGATTGACAAAATCCGCAGAATTTTCAGTGAAAGGTTGATAATATTTATGCTATTAATTGACACCACTTTCAACTTTTTACATCCAGGCCCAAGACTGTAAGTAATCGTTTTAGTCTCCTTTGGCACGCAGCTTTTTTTACCTGGATTAATACAGGATACTTTTTTTATCCCGGTAGTCAAAAGCTATTCCTTCATATTTTACCGTCGGGACCTAGGTAATTTATTTTGGATAGTTACCTACTTATATCAATTGTTTTTATACAGTTTTGCACTATTAGGTATGTGGGTGACTTCCAATGTCATGTTATGCGCGGTACATACCGCGACCATTTGTAACGTGAGTATTTGTTACGTAACGGACATTCATTAGTACGACATATGAAAGAACTAAATATGTTTTACGTAATAAAAATACGTTTGGTGTCTTTATTAGAATATGTAGGTACTGCACTAGTAATTATCGCATACATGGTGTGAAAAAATCAGTGGTGTGACGAACGAGAATAAAAATCCTGTTTCTCACACTGGTGTGATAATTTGTTGTGACTACGAGTCGGTAACGGTACGTTCATACAAAATTCAAAATTCTGTCCACGCGAACGAGTAATCGTTTCTTGAATGAATGTTCGTTTAGTAACAAAAACTCGCGTAACGAATGTTGGCAAGACAACTGAAGTGAATGCTCGCGTTGAGTATGGGCGCATTTTCATACTCTTGCATATGAGTAGGTGCCTACAGCCTGCCGTAGAAATGCCTCTAAGCGAGTTAACAGCCCCCGAACCTGCTTACTCCCATAACGAACTAGATTAAAAGATCAATATCGAGCTCAACTAATGACACGAAGCACGACCATAGCCTACGGGTACTGCGATCACACCACACTTTAACTCCAGGATTAACAAACCGGCTACATACATTTTTCGAAGCAAAGATTATTTATTCAAAGGAAAACTGTGACCCAATTATATGTATTGAGGCTCTTTCTTTATACTTTCATATTATAAAAGAATAAAGCTGTAAACATAAAACACTCACAGATAATATACTTACAAATACAAGTTAACTCAATATTTATTGGATACATCGATAAAATCGCCTTTCCCTTATTTATGACAGTCACCTGATTTCGTTCGGTCCCTCAAACACCTCGTGGCCCCTTTTCGCGAAGACTTTTTCCTTTTATTAGATTAGATTATAGCTTTCCTTTTTTTTCCAAATCGGTCCAAAATAAATTACTCACTGTAGAAGTCAAATACTTGTTTTGACACAAAGTCAGCACGTGTCATTTTTGACGCGACTGTGTTTACTCAAATTGATGGAGTAAAGAATGTTATGAAGTAATTTTAGATTGTTTCGATAGAAAAGTCACTTTAGATTTCGTTACGGGATTGTAATTTGCGATTTGGTTACGTTTCTATTTTGTTTCTTTGAAATTAATGTCTTGTGGATTGTTGAGTTAAGGGTCCCGCAAACAGGTATGACGCGATTTTAGTAGAATATTTTTTTTAAAACTTCGTGGAAATTGTTCTACGAGACCCGTGTCGCACTGTCGCGTCGCGCCTGACTGCAGCAAGCTATATCAGGTGGTATAGAGTGGGCGTTTCGATTTTAGGGTTTGTCTTTTGTATGAAAAAGAAAGGCACAAATTTTAATAGGTACTGTATTACACATTGAGAAAATAAGTAGAGTTTTCAGTTAGTTTTTTATCATAAATCTATCTACCTTGTTAGTATGACATTGTGAAGGCCGCGGGAATCTGCTAGCTGTGGGAAGCATAAGACCGGTCGAAGTGGAGGATATTGGGGGAGGCCTATGTCCAGTAGTGGACTCTTTCGGCTGAAATGATGATGATGATGATGATGAACTTATTGGTTACTAGGCGGTGGAAATTGTAGGACAGAAGCGCGCATGCGGCGAAAGCTCTACCATTTTTGACTTACCGGGTAACACATAACATAACATCACGACTTGTTTCCCCGAAGGGTTGGGCAGAGGTGTACCCGTAGTACAATCACATTTCGCCAGTTAAGTTTAAGAGCCATGTAAAAGGGGGCGAGCCCATTGCCATCAATTGGACACAAATCCCGAGCCCAGGCTGCTACTGAGAAAATCATTATCATCACCATCATAACAGCCGAAAGACGTCCACTGCTGGACATAAGCCTCCCCCAAAAGGGGGGGATTTGACATAATCGCCACGCTTGGCAGGCGGGTTGGCGATCGCAGTATGGTGGTCAAATGCATAGAGAACGCTGCTGCCAATTCTCTAGTAAGACTCTTAGTCGCCTTCTACGACACCCATGGGAAGAAATGGGGTGGTGCTATTCTTTTACGTCCGGCACCACACGGAACTGAGAAAATACAGATTGAAAAATCCAATAACCGGTAAACTGGCAAACGTTAGTCTGTTGGACATTATTTACGCAAAACACATGTTAGTTATTGTGGTCAATACAAATGTAGTACTAATGAAGTTACTGTTAGCACACTGACTCCATTAGGGACTCTTCAAAATGTTCAGTACGGCTGCACGGCAACACAAACGTTTATTTCATGGATTATTGATTCTCTAACGGCTGTATCAAATGAGAATCAGTACTGGTTGAGTGAACCATTTGTACGAATAATTGTGTGCTCCAAATATAGAATGAACTGTAATGAACACATTATTGTGTCGTTAGACGCTTGGCTGTACAAGTGGTCTGTTTGTAAACAAACTTGCCACTGTTTTGGTATGACAATTATTGAGGAGTAGAGGGGCTTGTGGCTAAGTAACAACACCCACACGAGCCGATCGATCAGGTAAAACTACGTGATTGGTCCGTGGTTGGGTGTATGGTGGACATCTACAATGCCCCACATACGAAATTTCAAATCAACAAATGTGGAAAACACAAAAAGTGAAGTAGCGCCATCTACAGTGCCAAATGGGAACTACTAAAGACTTGACGTCACACCGCAACTACATCAACTACATCGCGCAAGCAGAGTTTACCGCGCGATCTGCAGATATAGAACGTCCCGACATTAATCGCCGGGCAGTAGCCCACCAGACACAACACCCATCTGGTCGGAGGATCCTCCTTTACCATAGAGTAATGAGTGAACTTTACACCCTGTTCCTCGTACCTCTATAGGTGACCATCTTAACATACAAGACCCCTCCGTGCCTTGGAAAGCACGTTAATCGTTGGTCCCGGCTGTCATTCGTGGATCTTTGACAGTCGTTACGGGTCGTCAGAAGCCCGAACCACCAAGGGGTATCGTGTTACCCAGTAACTGGGTTGTGGAGGTTAGATAGGCATTCGTCCACGTAAAATACTGGTACTTAGCTGCATCCAGTTCGACTGGATGCCGAACCCAACGTAGTTCGGAAAAGGCTAAGCTGATGATGAATTCTTGTTAAGTGTTCTTAAAAACGTATGCCCCCCAATTTTCAAAGCAAAGTAAAGAAACAGATAAGTTTTTAAGTTTTGAATAAAACAAAACTTGAATAATATCGTCATAGATTCTAAAAAAAATATCCAAAGCACTTTCCTTTGGTCTAGCTACCAATACCTTTATTAGTTTTCCTTGTGGAGGTCTTATAGCAGTACCTACGTATGGTTTAGATTATTGTGAGTAGATAAATCGTATTTTGATCGATGAGTTATATATTGGAAAATCTGCACATTTCCTTATTTCACCGGACCATGAATTCAGTATATGATTCTAGACCACCCTAGCGTAGAAATGTATGGCAAAGCAATTTTTTTTTTTAACCTACGAAAAATTTCAAGGCAGAGTTTGAAATCGTTTACTGAATCCATGGTACAGGTTATTTTTTTTTTGGTGGGAAATCATCAAATAACTTCTTCCGCTCTGGGTGGAGCGGGAGGGCGTGTCAGACTTTTACTGACTAAAACCCGCCCGTGTTCCCTCAGTTGCCTATGTGCCAGGGGCCGCGGTATTTCTTTCAAGCAACCCGCACCCCTGGCAGGCATCGGCCCTTGCGGGCCCCATCAGTTCGTGCTGACATCTCTTTGAGGCGAGGTTGTGCATCGATTTCCCTGCCAGCCTGTATATTCTAACTAGCGCAATTATCACGCTGCGTATTAAAATACGTTGTTGCTCAATATTACAAGAGGACGCGGTTAACATGCTTATTCGACACCAAGTTAGTGTGAACGCTAAAGTCAATTTTGGTATTATCCCTTTATTACGTTGACGTTGTTAATTAAGTATAACACAAACTAAGTTTATGCGACCCTCCGCGCCATGCAAGCTGTCGAAACCCGTGTATGTCGATGAACACTTTCACGATAAAAACTTCTCCCGTGCATTGAAATTGAATAAGCCATTTTCATGAAGATAGAAATCGAATTTAGCTGCTTTTTTCATGACTACTCGAAGATTTTGGGGCGTGGGTAACTTTTTGGCTCCCAAGAGTAAACCAACCGTTCTGAATGGCCGAGACTTTTTTCGGGATTCCCTTTTCTTGCCACAAAGAAAGTCAGATTCATTTAACGAACGACCTTTTAAGAGTGAAACTTCTTTGAAGCTTATTAAAGAATCGTTTCGGAGGATTAGAACCCTTGAGGCGTTCCTAAGGTCACGTAATGTATGAATATTTATACACTAGAAACGGAGGAGGCACCTAAGAGCGAGACAAATGATTTTTAATCACTTTAAAAGAATAATATCAATCAACCTGCTAAGCCATTTCTCAACTATGTTGATATCCGAATGAGCTTCCAGTCTTACCGGATGCAGCTGAAGACCAGTATTTTACATGGAGCGACTGCCTATCTTACTTCTACAAGCCAGTTAATGGGTAAAACGATACCCCTTGGTAAGACTGGTTCTTATAGTTTTGGGCTTCTGACGACCCGCAACGACTATCAAAGATCCACGAATGACAGCCGGGACTAACGGTTTATCATGCTTTCCGAGGCACAGAGGTGTCTTGTTATGTAAAGGTGGTCACCCATCCACAGACCAACTGCGGCAAGCGTAGCTTAACCTGAAGAAAATAATAATATATGGCACGATAACCGAGTCCATTTAGTAGAAACGAACACACAGAGCGGCATGAGTGTCGTTATTAGATCAAGTCTAAATTGGTCGGATTTATAGTTTACCTAGCAAGGAAGAATGTAGGCAAAGTGAAAATCCGATTTAACTCGCTTTTACCTGGCCGCAATCGGCGTCTAGATTCGATTCCCCGGCACCCTGAATGGAAATTGGATTTGCAGTTCTGCAGAGCTATGCATTATGTACTCTTGTAGATACTTTTCAAATTATCTGCGCTAACTTGAAAGAGAATTTACAGAAATATAGGTTTTTTTTATTTCTTAGATTGTTCGTGATTGCTTATGAAATATATTTTTTATTGGTTTGTTTGACAACTGGATAACGACGATTGTTTTTAATGAGGATTTATTAAGAATGTTGAAAATTTACTTATACCCCCAAATATCTCTTTTCAACAGATAATCAATAATTCTTTGAATTACTTTTTTAACACAAATTACCTATTTTTGAATGGAGGTGATAGGTAGGTCATTTGTGTTAAAAAAGTAATTCAAAGAATTATTGATTATCTGTTGAAAAGAGATATTTGGGGCTTGGGGCTAAGTAATAACAGGCATACGGGTCGATCCATCAGGTTAAGCTACGCTTGCCGCGGTTGGTCAGTGGATGGGTGTCCATCTTTGCATACCTAGAGCCACCCGTGCCTCGGAAAGCACGGTTTAAGCCTTTGCTCCCGGCTGTCTTTCGTGTATCTTTGACAGTCGTGCGGGTCGACAGAAGCCCGAAAGTCTAATAAAAACCAGTGGGTATCGTATTACCCTGCAACTGGGTTGTGGCGGTCAGATAGGCAGTCACTCCATGTAAAATACTGATATTCAACTGAATTCGGTTTGTCCGGAAACCGACCCCAACATAGTCGGAAAAAGGCTAGGCAAATGATGATGTTGAAAAGTTAGATGTAAATTCACTATTTACTTTTATAAAACTGCGATGTCTTTACCCGTCGTAAGATAAAGAGATCATCGCATTTAGACAAGCTTGTTTATTCAAACGCGTCTCTTCTCTCTCAACTAGTTATATTCTTATTTGATGAGAAACAAGCCTCTGAGGCTCTCAGGGGCTATTAAATTGAAGTTCACCAGCGTTTTTTCTTACTTACGTATGTATTCGTTTTGACAAAATAGTACAAAATACAAGGGTTCCGAAATAAACAATGTAAACCACCTAGGGACCTGCGCATGGTTGAGTGAGAAAGTTCATATTCTTATACTACTCTAGGATATAAAACAAAAGTAAGTACGTACCTATACCTATCTTTCTGAAGTATATGTGCGTAGACGTGAACTTGAAACTTACTTATTTGTTCTGCGATTAGTTTTACATAAACGTGTTGCGGTTGTGTTTAGTCTAAGTATTTCACACCTTATAGTTTGATTGTCAGTTTGTGATTCGTTTGACCAGGTTAAGCTTTCCATGCCGCGGTTGGCCAGTGGTTGGGTGACCATCTTTATATACCAGGACCCCTCCGTGCCTCGGAAAGCACGTTAAGCCAGTGGTCCCGGCTGTCATTTGTGGATCTTTAACAGTCGTTACGGGACGGGACGTTTAGGAAGCGTAAAAGTCTGACATCCTGTCTTACCAAGGGGTATCGTATTACCCAATAACTGGATTGTGGAGGTTAGATACGTAGTCGCTCCATGTAAAATACTGGTCTTCTGCTGCATCCGGTTAGACTGGAAGCTAACCCCAGCATAGTTTGCGGCTGTAAGTCTCCTCTTTGAGGAGTGGCTTGAGAGGCGGCATGGCGTCCTCACCTTCCTGGCGCAGGTCTTCACCGGACACGGTTGTTTCGGGAGGTTCCTGTTTTGGATAAGGCGGGAGGAAACACTCGGGTCCATTGCGAAGATCGCCCTGAGGACACGGTGGAGGTCTGCCCGGCTTGGGCGGAGCACCGCCGTGTCTTCGTGGAGGCGATCAGCGGCGGCGATCTCTCGCGTCCGGCCCTGGTCCAGGCCATGCTACGGAGCGAGAGTGCATGGGTAGCGGTCGCTTCCTTCTGCGAAGCAGTGATGCTCGCGAAGAGGGAGGCGGCGCATGTGAGGGAGAGGCAGTATGGGCGTCGAGAATCCGCGGCTGATTTCCAGCCACCGTAGGCGCGGGCTTGCGAATGGCGCGAGTAATGCGTAGCTCGCTGTCCGGTAAGGACCAAGCCCGGGTCGACGACGCGTTGTGTTCCACGCGCGCCTCAAAGAGATGTCAGCACCAACTGATGGGGCCCGCAATGGCCGATGCCTCCCAGGGGTGCAGGTTGTTCGAAAGAGATACCGCAGCTCCTGGCACACAGGCAACTGAGGGAACACGGGTGGATTTCAGTCACTAAAAGTCTGACACGCCCTCCTACTCCACCCAGAGCGGGAGAAGTTAGTTGATGATTTCTCACCAAAAAAAAAAAAAAACCCCAGCGTAGTTTGGAGAAGGCTAGGTCGATGATGAGGACAATTTGACTGTCAATCGAATTGATCCGATGAGGTTTTACATTAGATTTATCGTCTAGTGCTCTCCACATATGACAATTTATGTAGATCTTTTATTATTTACTCTTTTATTACTCCCAGAAATGCACGAATATTACAATGAACAAGAAACAAATAAACAAAATGGCTTAAGTTAAGTGATTCACATTAAAAACAGACCCTGACCTCTAAACTAGGTAAAAACCTGTATCTTAGAAGTCAGTGTACCTTCAAATTATACATGGATATAATAAGCTTATAATTTACCTAGATAGGACACGATGATATACAAAGTAAAATATTAAGAAACAAACATAAAAGATACATTGCAGAGTTAGGCTGGTGTATAGGGAAATATAATAAAAAGCTAACTGTCAATCGAATTGTTAGGTGTGGAACAGGCTTTAAATAATTTTCTAGTATCCTAACTACGAATTGTATGTGGGTACTGAGTCCCTGTGGGTTTTATTCGTTTTTCTTCTTCTGGGTTTTGAGAAACACGTAACTGTCCATTTTCCTCTGTTTGCGCGGAATTAGCTTTGGCCGTTCGTGCGTGACTAATTAAAAAAAATCTGTTTGCATTTGCAAACATTGGGCACAGGCGTGGGACCCGCAGCTAGAAGTTCAGATGTCATACAATTGAGAAAATAGCGTTCACATACAACGTCTAACATAATTAACGCATTACGCAAGACCCATACACCATAATATATTGAGTTAAAACCATAGTATAATGACCAAAACGTATTTTTTTTAAAGCGAACTGGTAATATTATGAAAAACGTGTTGACCCAAGTATTACTGTATGCATTTAAAATTGAGTCGTACAAGCGTTGTAACAAGATTGTTTCTTTGGCTCAATCACTGGTGGGTAGGTATGGCAAAATACATGTTTGAAAAAAAAAATACGTACATTAAAAGTTACTGAAATCGATTCAGTGGTCAATTAGGAAGAAACTACTTTCAGGTCTTGCGTTTATTCTGTTACACCTTGTATATTTCCGGATCTATCGGCGAGCTGACGCAGCGACAAGTAGACTCAATACGATCGAAAAGAAAGGTAAAGGCTGTCAAAAATGTTACTAACATAAAGTTTGTCACTATGAGATTGTTTTGAATAATGGGTCCTGAAAAATAGAATGTTCTTAGGCCATACCAAGTTGAAGAGCTGGCTACAGTTACAACCAAATTAAATTAATAAAATTATTGTTTTATTTTTAAATCAGATAACTGTTTTTGTTATGGAAAATTGTTCACATCGCTTGATCAAATCAAATAAACAAATCACTCGTTTCTAAATAGATAATATTTACTGTTCGAGATGGGAATAGACCAGTTTACGTGTTAACGTATTCTGAAACATGAATGGTTGGATCGATGACTTGGTGGAAGTCCCGGGAATTCGTAGTATTTGAGAAGCACAGGGCCGGTCTATTCATATAGACCGGTCCGTCCGACCGACCGTTACATTATAAATGATACTACCTATGGATACACATGTTATTACATTCGAAAAAAAAATACTGTAACCATGGACCTAATTAAATTAAAAGTAATCTCTTGTTAATAATGTCAACGTTTTTTATTTTGCTTATTCACGTGGGGACAAAGTCGCGCTATAAGTCGCGGGATGTCGCGGCACTTCTTCTCGAACTTAACCTCAAAATATTATGTAGGTAAATGACAAATCCTACTATCCTACTTCGGACCGTATATTATATAATTTTGTATGCCCCTAATGTTGGGAAATGAATTGAAACGGACTCAAACTCCACAAAATACTTTATTAAAATTAAAGTGTAAAATTTGCTGTACCAGAACAACGTTGACATTTATTGACACGCGCCCTTGTTGATGGCTTTGTCCGAATGGCCCGGCCGGCCGGCCGCCATGTGTCAGCCATAGCTAAACCATAGATAAACACTAATGGCCATGCGCGTGAACATTATAAAATAATATAAAAGTTCGTATGTTTAGATGCTTTGATCTTTGGACGTTTGTTACTCAACCACGTAAAAACGGCTGAACAAATTTGGATTAAACATGGCACACAGATTCCTATAACCTGGATTAATACGTATGATAGTTTTTATCCTGGTGATGCGTTCCCGTGGGATCATTTTCTACATGTAAAGTACTAGTAAATACTACTTCTCGGGGATCAAAAATAGTTCGCAGTAGGGGAAATGCATTGAATTCTCCTCTAAATACATTAGGTTTTTTTGTGATAGTGGACTTATCGTTTGGTACACTCTGCCTACGCCCTATGTGGGGTGGCATTCCTCTTTGTGACTTGAGTCAATCACAAAAATACAGAATCCAACGAATTTCTATTAAGTAAGTTACCTATATAATATACCTAAGTCTTTTCGCGGAAAAAGTAATTTCATCTTTCGTATCAACCGATCAGCTCGTCAAATGTAAATTTGAAAACATATTATTATTTATTCATTCTCATTTCCGAAAGTCAATGTACCTACCTACTATTTGTCGAAATGTTTGTATCCATTATAACCGAGATTCGAGTACATATTTACACAAAAACTTTCTAAGTCAATACAAAACACGATGTATTTAATCAGATATCGCCGAGCATTTGTTTCATATTTACATTCAATCGTATTGTGTTAAAAAATTATCATCGATATTCGATATTTTTTTGTGTTCGCAACGTGGCACGCGTCAATCATGCCACACATGCGGGCGACACACTCAAAATTATTGCTCAGAGATCACAGAGAAATATTAAATGGCATATTTAATATCTGCCCTGTTTTTTCCTTATTCTGTGCCATCACAAATGTTAATAATGTATGAACCTATGGGAAACGGAAATTTTGCGGCGTTCCACTAAATAGGCAATCGGATGTTGTTTATCAAAGAGCCGAAATTACTCCGCTGAATGGCGATGGAAAAGTGAAGTGTAAATGCTCAAAGGTTCCATTGATTAGTTTTATGGGACATCGCAGGGATAGGAAGAAGTAATTTCGAATATGTTTCACGTTGTTTAGATTCCTGAACGATTTGTTCATGGTCTGTTCAATTTGAACAATCAAATTGGACGGAATTTAAGTGAAATCTTTTGTTTAGGCCTAGCTCAAAGAATAATATCGATCGAATGTCAAGCTCAATAAGGGTAGTTTGTGTTTTCTTTTTATTGTTTTTTATAGATTAAATGTTAACTATTATTATTAAGAATTCGCTCATGAAGGTCGGCTGACATGAAGCCAAACCGCATTTAATCCAGCAAAAATCTACAAAGATTATTAAACATAATGTTATTGCTTTTGAAAGAGGTCCTTTAATTTGATTGATCACTGGCCTTTCGAAACATACAGAATTTTAAGCAGTTAAACCACTGAAAAACTAACAATATGTATGTAAACCAAAAATAAAATATTCTTGAAGCTTTTAACAAATAAAAGCAAAGCTCACTCTTTAAACCTAGAAGGGGATAACGTTTATTTTCTTCTTTAAATCCCCTGTGACCAAAAAGTGCATGAATATTGGATGAAGTTCTGGATTACCTATTGAATATTTATAGTAAAATTATTAATGTAGGTACACTCTGAAAGAGACTTAGAATAACATAATTATTTTATAAAACAGATAATAAATTGTGATACGTTCGGTTTATTGTTGAAAGAATTCAAAGATTGAAATACTGCTACAAACCTGACAGATTGAAAGCATCTCTTTGAAATAACTTCCAGTATCTCGACAACTTCATGATTTATAACTTCTGAATTCTTTTCTATACAATTTGATCTATGGTGCCTTAGTCACTGCTATAACACATTGTCAGATATAAAAGTACAGACACTTATGTCTGTGTAATACTTATGATAAGTTTTTATTGAGCTCCGATTACAAGGGTAATGTAAATGTAGTTTTGTTCTGTCTTCATCATCTACCAATTTCCCAACTATTTATGGGTCGGCTTCCAGTCTAACCGGATCCAGGTAAATACTAGTTTTCTACATGGAGCGACTGCCTATCTGACCTCCACAAACCAGTTACTGGGTAATACGATACCACTTGGTAAGAGTGGTTGTCGGGTGTGCTTCCGACGACTTGTAACGACTGTCAAAGATCAACGAATGTGATTCGGGACCTAGGGTGCTTTCCGAGTCACAAAAGGGTCTGAGCATGTAAAGATAGTCACCTACCCATGGACCAACCGCGGCAAGCGTTGCTTAACCTGATCGATCGACCCATACGGCTGTTATTAATGCGCCACAAAAAACACACTTGGGCGTTCCCAAGTGTGTTTTTTGTAAACAAAACACTGCTATGGCGAGTACAGAGGCACTATAGCTTCCATTAAGTCCCCAAATCGTTCGGAGAGGCGTCCACTATGCATTCATACCACGTACAGTCATAGTTCACCAAAAACAACATTAGGCTGTGATATGGGGCGAATATTTTGTACAATTGCAAACAGAGAAAATTCCCTTAGTCCTATTTCAGTTCCAAATTGACTCAAGAGTCAACTCAGAAATTGTAAATAAAGCGTTTCGAATCGAAATTCATAGTTTAAAACGGATTTTAAACCCCGCTTTTTGGTTAAAAATGGTTTATTTACAACAGACTAGACTTGACTCTGTTGGACTTGACTTAAGTGGGCTGTATATTGATTACGTATTACTTTAACAGTTATCTTAAAAGGCAAATTGAAATCATTTACCATTTTTATTAATAGGCATATGCAAGGAATGGAGGAATGTGAAGTCATATATCATCCAGGTCGCCCAGTCGTCGAAATTCGAACATAATTCAGTGAAATTTTAATCAACATCATCATAGCCTAGCCTTTTCCCAACTATGTTGGGGTCGGCATCCAGTCTAACCGGTTGCAGCTGAATACCAGTATTTTACATGAAACGACTGTCTATCTGACCTCCACAACCCAGTTACTGGGTAATACGATACCCCTTGGTAAGACTGTTTCAAAATCAAAATCAAAATCAAAAGTTATTTCTTCAAACTAGGCTGGTGTCAGCACTTTTTGAACGTCAAAATTACATACGACAGTTCCCCAAAACGCCCGCCCTTCACCACTTCCTAGTGCTCTAGCTGGGATGAAGAAGTGGCGCAACAAACTCCCCAGCAGCACAACTGTCTGTTAAGTTAGAAGAACTTGATTCTATACAATAATTACGTAATTAACGTTACGAAACATCAAATTTAAATATTTGCCATATGTCAGTAATTAAAGCCTCCAGGCATAAAGCGCCCTTTATGCCTGGAGGCTTTCATTTAGGTTTTAAGTTCTGTTTGTTTTTATTATCTATTTCGGCTTGAGCAAATTTTTGTAATGATTTTTTTTTTGGTACATTGGCGTGCGCTTACGTATGCAATGCGGCATTATGTTCACATAATTGTAGCTAGAAGTAAAGAATGTTAAACTAGGACCATTGGAGTAAAATAAACAGAACAATTAACAATAACAAAACCATGGTCAGCAAGACGACCAGTCACCACAAGCAGCACCCGTTCACGAGCATAACGCAAGATCAGCCATAATGCCCCTCGCCATATTTGAGGGAAGGAGGCAACCCGCCCCCGACGCTACCGCAAGCAGTGACATCTAAGAGAGCATGACGAACTTGCTGCCGTTTGCTCAGGCAAGAATAATATGATCAATTGTCGAGGTCGCTAGCTAACTACATATTGCAATACAACTCATTAAAAAAATCTTTGTAATGAGTAGATTATGTCAGCTGTAGTTAAATGAAAATAAAAATGAATTTATACAGTCAAATAAATTGTGTATATAATATAATAATAAACAATTATGTTAATATAAATATAACCTGTTTGTGAGACTTTCGGGCTTCGGACGACCCGTAACGACTGTCAAATATCCACAAATAACAGCCAGGACCAACGGCTAACGTGATTTTTTAAATTTTATCAACAATCATCAAAAATATTAGCTTCCTTCTCCACATAAACTTTACTTGTGCCAAATTTCACACTCATGCCTCCGCGTAATTTTCGTAAAAACGGGTACAAAGTTTTTGCTTCACGGATAAACATTTAAAAATATGTTGTGGCTAAGTATCATAAAAAATTGTCTGATTGGGGTTTTACTCAGCCACTGCATATTTTAGAATGTATATTTTTTTATTTTACTTGCCCTTGATATATCCAAAATCAGGGAGTAGGTGTGGTGTAGACCACTTCGTGTAAAACCTCGGTACATTCTTTAAAATAAATAAAATATAAACCAATATTATACCGCGATATGTGGATTTAAATCGGTTTGAACCAAAAATACGGTTTTAAAATCACATAGTTTAAACGTTTAAAATCCGTTTTGCAAATATAGATTAGTCCAAAATCAAATTCCAATAGGAAACGAATCATTTTAGAACAAGTTCATAATGCCAATTTTCTTTCAAATTAGTTTCAGCTTCGAATTTAGCGGGTAAATAGCTGACTGTATTGAAGCCACGTTAGGTGATAGCTGACGTGGTTGCATGAATTGTCAAATTAGCTTGGCCAAATCAATCCAAACTCTATGAAACTAATTGCCGGTGCTGTAATTTAATAGTCCTTCCAATAATTAAACTTTAACGTTATTTGCATAGCGTTTGCCTATTTTTTGGCTTTATTACCTTCTGGCTTACTGGAAGACGGAAGTTGGAAGGCCTCTCACAAGATGGACCGATGACCTTGTGAAGGCCTCAGGAATCCGCTGTCAGCGGCCCGGTCGCTGTGGGGCAGCTTGGGGGAGGCCTCTGTCCAGCAGTGGACGTTTTTTGGCTGAAATGATGATGATAATGATGACTACCTTCTACCAAGTGATATATATAGGATTTATTATAATTTCTGCCCTTAAACATTATTTACGATTAAGTAATAATAATCATAGGTATCTATATAATAAGCTGGAATACGAATTAGCCTAAAATTTTTGTTTGTAACATGAAAACGCCAACGCATCGACTGCAGTTGGTTTTAAAATCCATTGTTCGTTTTGCCATGTAGATTTAGGTTTAAAGAAACTTTATTCTTAATAAAGACATACATGTCACTCACTCGAGAACAATACTAGAACATGTAAACATAATTATACAAAGTTCGTCGTCATCAGTTACACAATACTAAAACATACACATATTACACAAAACTCGTCTTCTACTGTTTCGTCAGTTATACAATACAATGTCTTCTTTTCTCCAGAAGTGATTGATCCGCGATTATATACTGAATAAGTTTAGTTTTGAATTCATTAAAAGAGTGTAGATTTCTTATTCTAGAGGGTACTTATACTATTCTATTATAAAGTGTGCTCCTTCAAAAGTAAGCATTTTTTTGCCATAGGTTGTTCTAGTTTTTGGTAAAACTAGAAAGCTAGCTCGCCGTGTGCTACTTGACATGTTTGTATTGAGTGAGTGATAAGTTCGTGTGAATACTCTTAGTGAAATTTTTTCTGATGATAATACATGTATTGTAAATATATAGTTGCTTGATGTTCATTATTTTTGTATCTCTATAAATTTTATTGGTTGATGTTAAATACGTATAGTTGAACAGTATTTTTATGAGTTTATTTTGGGTAATTTGGAGTTCTGTCAGTTTTGTTTTTGCAGCGTTGCCCCAAATTTCGATCAAATAAAGTAGCACCGGCTTTACTAGGGAATTATAGATGGTGTACCGCAATCTTGGTGGAATGCAGCGGATTATGTTACGCAGTGACCCGGCGAGAGCTGAGAGCTTGTTTTTTATGTATTCAATGTGAGCATTCCACGTAAGTGAACTGTCAGTTCCTAGACCAAGATATTTTTCACAAGATTTTTGCTGTATTGGCACATCATTAATTGTTAGTGGGTTTTAGGTGGGTATTATTTTATTTTTCGCTTTAAATATAATGTAACATGTTTTGGAGATATTTATTGTCAGGAGATTAAGTTGAAACCATGCTAATAAAGAATTTAAATCATCTTGGGCTTGTGAGATAATTTGATGGATGGAGGATCCGAAGTAGAACAAACAAGTAAGGTAAGGTGCCCATGCAGTTTAACTTCGCGAATGTTATTTATATAAATTAAAAAGAGCAAGGGACCTAGAATAGATCCCTGTGGGACGCCACATTCAATAGGTAATGTATCACTTTGGTGACTGCCAAGTTTAACCACTTGCGAAGGATTTTTTAGGTAATACTCGAACATTTTTAGAGCAGTGCCAGTGACATTGATGGATTCCAGTTTCTTTAGGAGCACTTTGTGATAGACTGTGTCAAATGCCTTTTTTAGGTCGATAAAAATACCCAAGACTATATTTTTACTATCTCTGTTTTGTTTAATTTTTGTAATAAGATCAATAGTAACTGAAGTAGCATTACTTTTTGGTCTTAATCCATATTGCCGGTCGGTGATATAATTTATCGAACTTAAATATTTTTCTAAGCGATTGTAGATATTTTTTCTAGTATTTTCGACATTACAGGCAACACTGAAATCGGTCGATAATTTTCAGGATCTGTGGTTTTTCCTGATTTATAGATTGGCGTTACTTTCGCTATTTTTAGTGTTTCAGGAAAGTCCCATCGGCTAATAGATTATTCAGACGTACTCAAATCATTTGCGACTAAATTTTTAGCACTTTTTATTACTTTTGTATATATTCCGTCTAGACCTGTGCTGCAATTTGGATCAAGGTTGGTTATAATATTTGTTGTTTCATTAGCAGAACATGAAATAAAACTAGAGAGCTTCTCAGCGTCTTGTGGAAGAGGGTTTGGCAAAGCACGATCATAATTGTGATGAAATGATTTAGGTATTTCGTTTGCTAAGAGGGGTCCTATCGTAGCAAAGTGTTTGTTAAATATTTGGCAAATATCATGTAGCTCTGTAATGTATTTAGAATCAACTGTTAGTTTTGGAGGAACAGAACTTTGATTTATTTTGTTGCTTGTTAGGGTATTTATTAGGCCCCACATCTTTTTGGGTTTTATATGACATTTATCAAACTCTTTATAGTAGTAGGAATTTCTGTTTTTTTTCTATTAATTTGGCTACACCGTCCCTTTTATTTGTAAATTCTGACTTTAGTGTGTCGTTGTTAGGGTTATTCTTAAGTTCGGCCCACAGTATATTCCTTTGATTAATTTTGGAAATGATATCTTTATTAATCCAATCTTTTTGCGGTAGGTTGTGTTGGTCTTTGTAGTTTTGCTGTCTTCCGTAACTAACTTTATTATATTTTCAAATTCTAAGTAATCGTAGTTAGGATTTTTAAAGTTAGTTGTTTCTAAGAGGTGATATAACTTTGTGTAGTTTATCGCTTCATATTGAGTCTTAGTTTTTTGTTTTGAGGAGTTAATTTTTTTTAAAGTTCTAAGTACATCTGGTTGTGATCAGACATAAAAGTAGTCGTCCTTTAAATTGCTGCTAATTTGATCTGTGATAGTCTTTTTAGTATCGGAATCTCTCGTAAAATATTTTCTGCTTATTTTGTTCAATAGTATATGTCCAGCTTCCTTAACTACTGTTTTGTATTGTTTAGTCTCTTTATTTATTTGTTTCCAGGATTATATATTACTCCTATTTCAAGCGCATATCGTTCCAAGCTTATCCAAAGGCAGTTGTTTCCTTCTAAGTACTTGGACTCTGATAGGCTATTCCTCAAATCATTGTGGACATATGCTGATACTCCTCCCCCCCCCCCCTTGCGTCAGTTCTATGATTATAATAGTGGGTGTAATTGTCTATTTGCAATGCCAAAGCTTGGGCTTCCGAGCGAATCCAGGTTTCCGTTAGAAGAATAACGTGTGCTGTCTTTGGTAGTGATCTTTAGAAGCATTTTCAGTTCGTCAAACTTTCCTTTTTTACGCATATTTCTAGCATTGAGGTACAAAAATCTGAGGCGAGATCTGGTGGCATTAATATTACGGTAGTCATTGAGTACTTGATACGTATTGCAGTTTGCATAAGTAGACTTAGGGTCACTTATTGATTGGAGTTTTTTGGAGGGATTTTTATAATTGTTGGAGTGCCGTGGATGTATTTAATTTTAAGATCATTCTCACCGTCATTTTGACGACATGCCAGGTTTTCTTTCAATTTTTTTAGATATTGCAGCTGCGCTGGAGTTTGGTCTGAGAATATTTTTATATTCTCAGGTAGCTTGTCTTTGTTGCGTAGAAGATATTTTGCGGAAATAGAGGTATCAAAACATACTTTAACTCCGCGGTGTTTCCCAAGCGTGTATTTTCCTATTCTAAAATCTTGATAGGCTTTGGAAGATCTTGGCACACCTGTGAGGTGATGTTCAAAATATTTTTTTCGTCTCCAGATACGCTCTCTTCTATGTTGGAAGAAGTTTGCTCTGGCAGACCAGCAAAAACAAAAATTTTTCTCTGTTGTTGCGCTCCATTACCTCCTTAATAACTTGCTCGTTCGTAAATAGCTGGTTATCTAATTTTGACGTTGAGGGTTCAGATAGAGTAGATTGCTTGAGTGCATTGAAGCCTGATTCAAGTGAAACTATTTTCTGTTCACCTTGAGACATTTGGTTTCCTAATTGCGACACTGATAATCTTAATCCTTTTTGTTCCATTATAATACTAGACGTAGAAGATTTAACTTCATTAATCTGTGTAATATTTTCGCGAATTAACTGCATAGTTTGTTCATTAGACGATTTCAGCTCAGAGATTTGTGATTTTACCTGAGTTATACCATGTTGCCAGTTTAACAATGGTAAATGTTCGTTTTTAGGAATTGCTGATTCAAAGAAAATGGTATGTGAGGTAAATAATCTATAGGTATATCCATATAAAAATAATAAAATAGTAACGAAGTCCTATACAGAATATTGGATATAAAAAAAGTCATTGCTACGAGGTTGAGAACGAGTCTAATGGCGAACATTTTGTTTTTTTCATTCTTGTCCGTTTGTCTGGATTTATGTTGCGGATTAGCGCAAAAACGGCAAAACGGATTTGGATGATTTTTGGCACCATGGGCGTTTCTAGGGATGTTGTCTATAGGGACCAGCCGTCTAGATGGAGATGGAGATCATAAATGACGCCAAGTAATAAATAATCCCACCAATAATATTTGATGAAAAGTAGGCTGACAAGACTTAAATTAAGAAGTAAAGGTAAAAAGGTATCAGATCTAATGTAGATCAAAGCCCCCAACTCTATAAACCTTACATCTTGGTCAAAATGTACGGCTTAGCCATTCCGCGGCACAGAGACTCCTATGAACTTCATCATCATCATAATTTCAGCCGAAAGACTTTCATTGCTGGTCATAGGCCTCTTCCAAGCTCGCCACATCGACCGTTTCTGTGGTTCCCGTAGCCTGTGGATTCTTGCGGCCTTCACAAAGTCATCGGTTCACCTTGTGGAAGTCATTTCAACTCTACGTCTTCCGGTACACGGTCACCACTCCAGAACCCTTCGGCCCCATCAGCCATCTGTTCTGCGACCTATGTGCCCTGCCTACTGCAACTTATGTTCGGAAATTATTCGTGCTACGTCGGTAACGTTGGTTCTCCTACGGATCTCTTCATTTCTGATTCAATCACGTAGGGAGGCTTACAACATAACCCTCTCCATTGCTCTTTGGGTGACTTTTGGGCTTCTAATAAAGCCTATTTTGAGCGATCACGTTTTAGTGCCATATGTCATCACTGGCAACATGCACTGGTCAAACTGGTGACTTTCGTCTTTAGGCACTGTGGTATTTGGGACGAGAAGATATTGCGTAGCTTCCGGAACGCTGCCCAGCTGAGTCGGATTTGACGATTGACCTTTTTCTCGAAGTTGGACTTACCTAACTGGACAGTTTGTCCTAGGTAAACATACTCGTCCATAACTTCGAGTATAGTGTCTCCGATTTTTATGAGAGTGGACACCCACTCTCATGAAGATAGGAGACGGTACATGGGCATTTGACATGCCTTTTGGCAAGACCCACTCTTTCGTAAGCTCCACTGAGGTCACCGAGCATTGTACCGAGGTCCTCCATAGTCTCAACCATGACAACTATATCATCTGCAAACCGAAGGTGAGTACTACTCGCCATTAATGTTTATTACAACCCTTTTCCAGTTCAGAACCATAAAGACATCCTCCAGTGCAGCGGTGAATAGTTTCGGAGAGATAACGTCTCCCTATCTCACATACTACATAGGTACACTATGGTACTATGGTATGGTATGGTGGTATGGTGGTGGTGGTGGTGGTGGTATGGTATAGTGGTAAGGTATGGCATTATTGGTTTCGAAGTCCGGTCCTGGAGTCGGACTGACATAGTGGCGTTTTCGTCGTCCACAAACGCTAAGAAGAGAGGCAGGTTATACTTTTCGGCCTTATGTATAACCTGCTGCAGCATGTGTATTTTTCTACGGTGGTAAAGCCTTCACGGAATCCAGCTTGTTCGGAGGCTGGAGATCATAAAACCTGCGCGACACGGTTCGTGATGACTCTTAACAACAACTTGTAGACGTGACACAGAGGTGAGATGGGCCTATAATTCTTAAAAAGGGCATTGTCACTCTTCTTAAAGAAAAGTATCACCTAATTATATCTGAATGGTGGATACGTTTCCACGTTTAAACGGATTGCGATAAAGGTTGGCGAGAAGATATAATAGTACTATTCTGGGGAAGATACTTATTACCACGGGAAGATTTAATTTTTAGGGGGGCAAAGAAGTTTACCCCCTAGCTAAGCTCATGTTTGGCACACATATAGATAAAAACCTGAATGAATACATAGGGTACTTTTCATTCCGATAATACGTTCCCGTGGGATATTTCCGACATCCACAAGGGAGAAGCCGCGTGCAATAGGTAGAAGTGCTAAGTGTAAGATTCAATCAGATTTTCAGAAAAGAAGTGGTGGGCCTGTGGTAACGGCCCTGTCATACGAATTGTGATTTGAATCCAGGTAGGCGCTTAACTTTGTGTTAATAATTTCATCACCTCTGCTTCCAGAACTGTGAAGGAAAACATCGTCAGGAAACCGCCATATCGTAGAATAAAAAAATCGAGCACTTTTGATGTGCCTCCTTCCTTTGTGCTACAATTAATCACGCGGCTTCAGTGCGGATTGAAGCCGCGTGATTAATTGTAGCCCACTCCAGCACAAAGGAAGGAGGCCTCTGTCCCAGCAGTGGGAACATTATTGGCTCATTATGCAGAATCTTAAACTTGAACGATACGTTTTCTTGCTAGAATAAGAATTGTTGGTCGCTGTGATTAACTCAAGACAACGTTTGTGTTCTTTCACCAGACTTAGCTTAACTACTGACAGGTCATATGAGTTATTTCATATCATTGTTTATTTTATTAGACTGTAAAAACCATTAAAAAAAATATTAATGAAATTTTCATTAATTGTTGAATGTTAATTACTTACCTATTATTGTATAGAATCAAGTTCTTTCAACTTAGCAGACAGCTGTGCTACTGGGGAGTTTGTTGCGCCACTTCTTCTTCCCAGCTAAAGCACTAGGAAGTGGTGAAGGGGGGGCGTTTTGGGGGACTGTCTTATGTAATTTTGACGTTCAAAAGGTGCTGACTCTCAGCCTAGTTTGAATAAATGACTTTTGATTTTGACTTTGATTTAAATGAATAAAGATTCAGTAAAAAGTAATATCATTGATGAGTCGTTATATTAGCAGATATCAATATCAATCGCCTCGAAGTGACGACATGGGAGAGACAAATTTAATTTCACTTTAATATTTTAAAAGCGTTCGTCGCTTTAATCGCGTTTATTGAAGCTGGATTTTATTGATAATTTTATTGGTCGTGACAGAATAATTTTAATGATGGCGTGGATGGCGCCATCACCACTGAAAATGCGTTTGGAACGGCAAATGTATAAAGCTTTTAACCAAATGAAATCCATATATTACCGAATAACACACTCGTAACTCGGTGATATAAGTCGCTCAGAGAACTGCCTGGCACAATGTAGTCGTGATAAGCATCACACACACTCATAGTGTGTTTGTTTTATGCACGTAAAACAAAAGTGCATAAAACTTTTGCTAATTCATTTTGCGTTAACGTTGCTGTTTGCACTCAATTACTTTAAAACGCTGCGACACTAAAATGCTGCACGTTCGGGATAACAAAGGATTTTCTAATGAAGTGTTTACAGAAAGAAACCTGTTTACTCTTTCTCAGCTTTAGTTATAAATTGCACAAAATGATCGAACCATTTCTGATAGAGACGTGTATGCAGTCCTCCATTTTGAAAATATATTCTTTGACCTACGAATATAACCTATAATAAAATTGTCCACAAAAATAATAATAATAATAATAGATACAATAAATAATACTAGATACAAAATTGCTGCTCAAATATGTTAATATTATTAACTTGTGATAGTTCCAATTCTATGAAAGTAATTTGCGTAAATAATTAAAGTATTAAAGGTCCCGTGTTGAACACTGCATCGTATTTATTATGCTAATGTTACGGAATGATAATAGATTTTCAGTATGAATCCAAATTCAAAAAAATGTTTGCAGTGTGTTTTGCGTCAGTTAAAAGATCGTTTATGAAACCCGTCTATCATTAAAGATATCAGCAATCAAAATGTCTATATGTCTAGTCCCAAGTGGGTTCTTTGCTGATTTTTTTTTCGTTCAGCATTTTAATAAATAAAATTGCGTCCTTGGTCGTTAGGTTCGTCGGGATTTTAACAAAACATCGTGATCACATCCATCAAGCTGTCTTATTGTATAGACGGAGGTCGGTCGAAGGTATAAGTAGAGGGCTTTTATTATGCGAAATGCCTTTAAATCTCGATGTTCATAATGAATGAACGAACTTTCGGTTTATATCGACGGTAAAAAAATATAGAAGAAAACTTTGGGCGATTAAAGACGAGCTAGATATAAAAAACTATTCAAATATATTTTGTTAATCGCTACGGGTGACGTGCCTTAAAGTAAGTTGTAGTCCTTTGTCCAATTTAGTTTTTTAGACCTGGAGGCTACAGGCAATATACTTTGAGAAAAGAAAGATAGAGTCTACTTATAGCCCTGTAAAAGTTGCTTTAGGTACCTACTTTATATTAGAACAAATCTGACATATCTTAACTTACTAGGTATGTCATTGTCCAATTTCGTTTTCAGGTACCTATGGGTATACTTTCATAAAAGAAAGGTAGTGTCTACGTAATGTTCTGTAAAAGTTGCTTTAGGTAGTTTTTTTTTTCTTTTATTTTAGCTTCACACGGTTTGTGCATTTAGCCAGTGTAAAGTAATTTTTCTTTTAGATCAAGTTAATGGCCCGATATCAGGCACGAAGTTACAAAACAGTCATAGTCGTCTTTGGTCAGTCAAGTCAAAGTTATTGTAAAGCGGTAGTAACTTTACAACAACCTAATAGGAGTTTTTGGGGGGAACACGAAAAGTCCACGTTAGTCACTTATTTTCACCTTCACTACACTTGTGCACTCACACGTAACTAAATTGAATAATTCACTATCAAAATTATACAATTTAATTCGCTATTTCACTAAATTCCATGAAAATGAAAATTCGTGCGACATGTTCCAACGCGATCCCGCCAAAAACTCTCCTTTAGGTAGTTACCTACTTTGTATTAGAAATATTCTGACATTTGTATTTTACTATCTGAATCTTACTATGTCACTAGAATTTAACTTTAATAATTTGACTAAGTTCTTTCGCTGCATTTTCCCGTGAACGACGCCGACGTAACAAAAGGTCATAGATATTTTATAAACTTTGAAACTCGGCAGAGAGTTGTCGGTTTGTTCGATAAGAAAGTTTAGTTCGTTAAGTAGGCACATTAGGGGGAAACAGGAAAACATTAAGGCGTGTCGTCGACAGTGGCTCGACGCCAGACGCTATTAAAATATGCTAACCAATTGGACGCACTGACTTCATTTCGACTTGTCCTCTTTTCTGCCAGCACCCCAAAACTTAATGGTGTAATTTGCACGGAATAATATTGAATCTCGAGAATCTACTTCATCTAACGTATTTAGAAGAAAACACTAAAACTTCATAAGAAATGTCATTTAACGATTTTGACGACATCTGCTTTGTTTTATCTCTGCCTAATATCAGCCAATAACAAACATCAATTACACAAAAAACAACGTGTTTCAAAATATAATAGTCCAAGTTGGTCTACTGGTCGCATGTGCTACTGCTGAGCATAAGGTCCTGGGTTCGATTCCCAGGTCGGGAAAAAAGTGTTATTGGGTTTTGCTATCTGGAATTTCTCAGTAGCAGCCCGGAGTCTGGATTTGTGCCTGGTTGATGGCAATAGGCTCGCCCCCTATTACATGGGACTTAAACACAACGGGCGATATGTGAGTGTTCTTTAGGTACAATTCTGCCCAAACAACTAAAAAAATGTACTTTACCATTGTAAGTCCGGTAAGGACCAAGCCCGGGTCGACGGCGCGTTGTGTTCCACGCGCGCCTCAAAGAGATGTCAGCAGCAACAGATGGGGCCCGCAAGGGCCGATGCCTGCCAGGAGTGCGGGTTGTTCGAAAGAGATACCGCCGCCCCTGGCACACAGGCAAATGAGGGAACACGGGTGGGTTTTAGTCAGTAAAAGTCTGACACGCCCTCCCGCTCCACCCAGAGCGGGAGAAGTTATTTGATGATTTCCCACCCAAAAAAAAAAAAACCATTGTATATTTTGGTTTACCTTTGTATTAACGAACACTTACTACTGCTACTTCATTAATTATGTTGTCACAAGTCTGCTATTAAAAGTACATGAACGAGGAAATCTGTTCCACCGTAATATAGTGTAGTACAGGGAACAGAGTGAATCAGTTCTGTGCTAGTAACCATAATAAGTAGTTACAGTTAAAAACCCAACTTAAATGTTACCTACGTGTACTGCTTATTTCTTACTAATTGCATATGTGCACGGTTGTTGTATTAATTTGGCAAACAAAAGCTTTTTTTTTGTAACCCTTCCGGGAAAAACACGTCTAATAAAACAATAGGGCCGATGTTCTTCTTGCTGACTATAGAACGAAACGGGTCTGAAGTTAATTTCGGACCAATAAACTAAAATCAGGAACCATGGTTCGGGACCTAAGCGAGATTAAACCGAACTGAGTAATTATTAGCTGCTGAAGCCGGCAGATCTTCCAACAAATGATCAAGAAACAATAAAGGAGTTTGAGTAACGGAACCAACCGACGATGATTTAATATTTGTCGATGTTGCGTGTGTGGAATGTAGGTACCGACAAACAAAGCTATATTAGTGTACAGGCAGTTAACTTGCAATGATTGCTTGTTAAAGTAGCTAATGAAGAGAGACGATAGGAGCAGTGGTGGCCCAGGTGTAACGGATGCGATTTATAAGTTGTAGATCGCCGATTGGAATTCAGACAGGCGATTTACTTTGTGTAAATAATGTCACCACTGCTCTCAAAACGGTGAAGGAAATAATAAAATTCGGCCCACACATACGGCCCACTCCCTCTCACAGAGACGAGGCCATTATAGGCTGATTATGAAAGTAACCACACTGATCTGTGAGCTGTGAGTGCTGAAAAGTCAATTCTTTTACATCTTTGAAATGCGATATTTTTAAAAAGATTTTTAAAGCCCACATTTACTAAGTAAAACTAGTTTTTGAGTCATGTTTAATGTGCAGAGGTCGGAGTAGGTTGATTGATTTAAGGTCGTTGACGTCAAACGTAGAGGATAATATGGATATGCCTCCAAAATACCGGAACTCCTATCTGTATGTTTTTTATTTTATTTTATTCCATAATTCTAATTCTGGAACTTTTTCCGGTACTTCCTGCACATTATGGATAAAATGGCATGTCCATATTATAATACCTTGACGCAAGTATATAAAATCAATCTACCTACTCCGACCTCTGGTAATGTGTGTACTAACCAAATAGACTTTATTCTGAAATTAAAGATCTTCTTTTGTTTTCTATCTCACAGTCTCACTACTTAGCAAAAAAAAAAAAAAAAAATTAAACGCACACCAAAAAGAAGAAAAATTGGCAGTGTGGTGAAAAGATGAATATTTATGCCTATGAATCGAACTCTTTTGCTGACTGTATCTACCTTCAGGCATGCGACTGAACATATCCTGAGCCGATGTAGTATTGAAAGTTCAAACATTTCTCAGTTTCATATTTGTATCAGATATGCATCGACGAGCAATCCGATGCCAGATTGTCACACGATATGGTAGGTAAATTCATTAGCAAGAACATATCTCGGACGAACGGAATTCCCGTTCATGTTAGACCCTGTTATGCTCCATTTCAACGTAAATATTTTTGTTTTGAAGCTCTAAAACCGAATTGAAACAAAGAATATCTTTGCAATTTTATTTTGGTTTGTGAAATTGGAAAGCTATGCTTTTCGACCAACATTTTCGAATAACTTAAAAAGAAAAAATGAATGACATTCATAAAACTGAATAATTGTTTTAAATAGCTTAGAAATTAAACTGTTTGTAGAGAAAATTTTGTTAAATTTCGACCAATTTTATTTGTTAACCACCACCCACAACAACAAAGAATATACAGGGTGTCATTTTAATCATCGTATACCTCATAAGGGGTCAAGTTGCAACTTCTCCTTTCAATTTGAAAAACAAATTTTCAACTAAAGAAACCGGGGCCGTCCAAAAGCGCGTTGGATGGATGATATTCATTTAAACCCGGATAAAACCTGGACGAGGGACGCACGGAACCGAGAAGTGTACACATACTTTTGGCTAACTTTTAGTCTTGAGTTTTAGTGAATTATACTAAACCATTGCTTTTTTTTACTTATATTTTATAATTTCTTAATAGGTTACCCTATACCAGGATAGTTGCCCCGATTGTAATTACTTTAGTTTCGCGAATGAATCGTATGCTATTTTATAAACTTATCGAAAGACTCTCTAACTGTCACTAAGTTGACCGTGTCGCATCGCATGTCTCTGTGCGATTGCATAGAAAGACAAAATGCGATCAAAGGTTTTGTGGGATAGATGTCCTGTTTCTCGGCGGGGCATCTATCCTAAACATAATTTATATGGATTAGGCAACTATCCCCTATGCGGGAGAGATGGCCCTAAATATAGAGGTACGCAAAAATCGCTGATACTCTGGAAATATTAAAGATAATGTTTGTTACTTTTTATAAATTTGTTGTTAAAAAACGAAAGTATCGGCCAGTTTTACAAATAAATATATATTGTGAGATATAGAGTGATTTGCAAAATTGTGGCAACTATCCGGCTTTTACCCTATCTGTCGAAAGAAACTGGATCCTGTGACACAGTGTATCCTAGTGCAGGATCCAGTGTCACACCTCAATTTCGTAACACTTTTTAATGAGCCAATAATTTAAACTAAGTATGGCGCAAAAAATAGGAGGACCATCCAGCAGTGGGTGATTCCAGGTTGAGGTGATGATGATGATGATGAATTTCCAATTTTTACTACATTGGAAAGCACGAACAATTAACTATCACTTGTATTAAATTAATTACGCGCACTGCCTAACTAGTGAATTCGTTACGCAAATTGACCGCGACCTGCAACAAGATCTGAATAGAAATTACCTATTTAACCGATACCCGAATTAGAATGAAGTGATATGAGTTTTTATTGCCAATTTGAGAGCTAGGCACTTGTTTACTGTTTTAAGTTGGTTTTAATGAACATAAGGCCAATTCCCGTAATTAGAAACGCTCAAAATGTAGTCGCAATTTCATCTCAGCGACAATCACTGTCAATGTCAAAAAGCTGTCAAAAATGTCGTTAAAGACTGACATATATTGACCGACTTCAAAAAGGAGGAGATTCTCAATTCGTCTGTATTTTTTTTGTAAGTATGATTCTCGATATCTTCGTCACTAAAATTGTGGATTGATTTCGAAAATATTTTTTTAATGGATTGGGTATAACTTCAGGGGTGGTCCCATTTATTTATTTTACAGATTGAGACTGAAATGAACTTATGATTAGAGAATGTGAACGTTTTAAAAATACCGGAGTTACAACAAAAAAACTGTTCCTCTCATATTGATAAAGAAGAGCACAGTACTTTATACGTAATAGGTATATACTTAACCTTCGCATTCAAATATGTAAAACTTATAAGTAAATACTTACAGGTAAGAACGGAAATCCGGTCTGTTCCATCTTCCTACCTACCATTATTAGTTTTTCGTGTGAGCGAATGTACAGGTATTTTCTTTTAATTTTGTTCATAAAATATTGATAAAAATAGATACATATGTATGTTTACAAAGATAATGTTAGAAGAAGGTTGTCTGATTGGTTGGCTCACCGCAATTCGTGAAACATTTTCCAAAATAAAAAAAATCTCATGTGACAAAAATCTCAAAAAGTCTAATAAAAGCTGGTTATTAGGAGTAAAGTACTGCATACTCTATTTCTGTTTAAAGCATATGATACAACAATAGAGCTGTATCTACTGGGAATTATTAAGTAGGTGTAATCGATAGTCAAGTCCCTAGGTGCTTTGATGTGTGTAGTGGACTGTCGAGACTCGAGAGTCGCGTGACGTATCATATTCTGATAGGTCGACTGTGTGAGCTAAATACAATTCCGACCTACCGTTATCAAAGCCAGTGGTACTCAACGTCGGAGCACTGATTCCACGCGTATGTTTTCCGTCAAGTATTCATTTGAGGCGCAATTTATTAGAAGTGTGACGTCACACCTATATTCTCAGTTGTTTCGTTGCAGTATTTAGTCCAATGAAACAATAAAGCCACGCGTATTAATGGCACACAAAAGTTGCACAACATTGTTTCAGCAACATTTTTGTGTTGCAGGAAACATTTCATGATACATTTTGTACGTGAAACCTGCTTTCGGTAACACCAAGTAAAGTTCCTCCAACAATGTTGTTCAACACACAATGAAAACCCTATTTTAAATTTGCGTTTCGACTTGAGAATTGAACTGTGAGGTGACTTTTAATTAATTTATTGAAAAAGGGTGACGATGACCGCTTGCTTGACATTCAAAGTTAGGCTTCAGTCTTGTTGAAATTCTAAATAAGTAGCAAGGACGAAGGCGTAAATATCAAGTCTAGACAAGACCGTGTTCCAAAAATAGCCTATTCCACAGAACTGGTTACCCATTAACGTCTAATATTCCTCATAAGAACTAGTGACACAAGTTCGTGTTTTTGTTTGTACCTAATAATTATTATAGTTGTGAATTACGTTCAGACAGTAAACAATAAATAATCCTTTGTGTGAACAACTAACAAACAACTTTCTGCTTCGAATGAATTATGTACTTAAAAGAGAAAGTTTTGTATGTTTACAGGATTCAGCTAACCATCAGACACGTGTCGAACACTTTACTTTTGAATTAAAGTGGAAGCTCCAGTATAGCCCGTGAAGTTAAATTTTTCTAATGTTTTTAGCAATTTTTAGGTCAGTGCCATGTTGTATGTTGATTCAAATACCTACGACTCACGGCCGTAAGACGTATGTATTTACAGAATTATAATAATTAAAATCATCAATGCAACCATATAAGTTCATTTAATTCAACTGAATGACTTTTTCGTGAAATAGTCAACATAGTTCAATATACAGCAGCGGCGAGGTGTAAATTTTTTAAAGAGGTAAGCTGAAGCGAAGTCGGCTTTAACTAACTGACTTAGCAATAAGGAATACTTACTATCATTCTAAAATTAATATAGGAATGTAAAGAATTAAATACAGCAGAAAACCTAATAAAAAATGTGCAATATTCCTCCATCTCGTTCTCGCTGACGCATTTTTCTATATTTGTCTCTGTCATAACCCGTTGTACAGTGGCTTGCTCTCGTCCATATCAAGCGGTGCCACGTGACCTAAAGTCACATCATTACGGGATCGCTGTTGTATGAATTTTTTGTTCCCGATTATGATGTATGGCGCCAGGTGAAATTACAACAATTTTTTTTTGTTGTACAAATATAAAGCTAAAAATAACCGTTTTTGTTATTTGAATGTTATGGTGAATTGAATACCCGTAGTGAAAATTGACGTGCCATTTTTATTAGCGATAGAGTTGCCGATGCGAATTCCCGGAGGGAAGCCGGTAGGAATCGTGTTATATAGTGCTTTCGCCACTGATATACAGCTTGAAACTGACCCGCAAATTGCAGTAAACTTAAAAAAATCTGATTTTCGAGAGCGATCCTGGAGCTTTCACCTTAAGATTGACAATTAAGGTCACAAAGAAGTTTCGACACAACACTGGTTCTCTACTGGTGGAGCATACGGTGGAGGTCTGCCCGGCTTGGGCGGAGCACCGAGGCGGCGCACGTGAGTGAGAGACAGTATATGCGCCCTCATGACCCTAGTCGCCATAGGAGACGCCCTGGGCGTCGGGAATCCCAGGTCGATTCCCGGCCACCGTAGACGTGGGCTTGCGGACGGCGAGTAATGGGTAGCTCGTCGTCCGGTAAGGACCAAGCTTGGGTCGACGGCGAGTTGTGTTCCACGCGCGCCTCAAAGAGATGTCAGCACCAACTGGTGGGGCCCGCAAGGGCCGATGCTTGCCAGGGGTTGCGGGTTGTTCGAAAGAGATACCGTGGCCCCTGGCACACAGGCAACTGAAGGAACACGGGTGGGTTTTAGTCAGTAAAAGTCTGACACGCCCTCCCACTCCGCCCAGAGCGGGAGAAGTTATTCGATGATTGCCCATCCTCAAAAAAAAAATACACTGGTTCTCTGAATTCTTTAGAATCACGGTTACCGTGTTTCTACAGAATTCAAATTATTTGTCAAACGTAGACAGCTCTGATTACAAAGACGTTTATAATTATGTAACATAAGTACATCTCATTACCGTGTATGTATTCCCCAAAGGGTTAGGCACTATACTATTCCACACTAGTTAGTTACTATAGAAGATACGGTCACCAAAAGTGATAAGTAACCAGCGTCGTTGGATATACTTAGTTGAAGTTTAGTAAGAAACCGATGGCTTGTTTAAAATATATGGCACAATGGTTTACAATAAATGGCAACATTTACACAGGAAGTCAATACTTCCTGTGTAAATGTTGCCATTTATTGTAAATTTCTAGCAAAAACTGCTTTGACTTCCTGTTAAAATAATGTTTAAAATATTGTCAGTAACAAAACATAGAACTGCTGCCTTCTGGTTGTCAGATTTACACGTTAGGCAGAAATTACGGCAGGAGCGCAACTATCGGCTGGACCGTCGACTTGTGAGTTCGATTGTTAGTATTGTTACTATTGCGTACTTTTAGAAACGATATTTTCGGTATCAGAAAAGTTCCCCACACCTCGGAGCAACAACTTTACAAAAAATATTCAATGTACAGGTTTGACTTCGTTGCTATTTGATTTGTATAGATTAGCTGTGTATAATGAAACCCTACCTATATACTGTTCATGTACAAATGCATAACCCTACCTATATTCCGTAGATTGGTACTGTACAGTGTACACGGCCACATGCATGTAGTAGGAAGTAGTTCCGTGTCTAGCCGATGTTCGGTGTCAGGCTCACTGCTCACCGCCGCGCCGGCCGCCGCCGCCGGCGCCTGTGGGCCCGCCACGACTGTACCGCGGCAGCGGTCGCTTTTGAAAACTACAAGTAATTAAACTTGCTACTCAACTATTATCTGTATACTTCTCCGAGTCAGAAACTTCGTCGTGTTTCGGGATGTGAAACTTTTCGTGCTGAAACTAACCCTTACTTTAATCCAAAAATCTTTGCGAAATCCTTTCATTTTCGAATGTTTTCCGCGAAACGCTAGTTTGTAGTTTTAGCTTCATACCGCTATTACAATATTGGCTTCGAGTTACTTTGTCATGAACGTGAACATACATGAACTATTAATGTATGTTGACTATTTTATGAAAAAGTCATTCAATTGAATTAATGAACGTAGAGGGTTGTATTAATCATTATAATTCTATAAATATATTTCCGTGGTAACAACAAAGTCATGAATGAGTAGCCCGGGATATTCAATTTTTCATAACGTTGCCCCACACTAGGAATTTGTCCTGTATTGTGGGTGCGCTTACAAACATTTAAACTCACATACACAAACAGCCAGACCCGGAACAACTACTTGTAGGTCATACAAATATTTGTTCCGTGCGGGAATCGAACCCGCGACACGCAGCGCAGCAGTCAATCGCTTAACTATTGCGCCAACCGTGCCTATTGGCAGGTCAGTGTCAGACTGTATATTGACTATTTCATGAAAAAGTCATTCAATGGAATTAAATAAACTTAGAGGGTTGTAGTGATCATTTTGGTGATTATAATTCTGTATATATGTCACCGAATGTTTGTGAACACCGGTAGTTTATAATTTCTCTCCCGAGAATTATAAACTGTCGATAAATTGTGAACTGCACCATACTGCTTACCGACCGAATAGGTTAGGTAAGAATTGCGACGCTCGCTCGGCTCGCGCTACTTCCAAGTTAGTGGTGCAGTTACTTGACTATTTAGTAATAGCGCAAGGTACTGTCCGTCCTGATACCAGTTCACAATTTGATGGTTTCACTTCGATAGATTCTAATAATCTACCGAAAAAAAATGCGTTAAATTGTAAGCAGTATGTTACGGTTCACAATATTTCGACAGTTACAATCTCGCAACATAGATTATAATCTAACGGTATTTACAATTTATCGGTGACATATACATACGTATAATATTTTGTTCAACATAAAGCCTGACACTGACCTGCAAATTACCAAAAAAGACTTAAGTAAATTTGAAATTTACTGTGTACCCTAGAGCTTCCAGGTAATACACGGGATACCCTAGAGCTTCCAGTTATTTTTCGGGATACCCCACAGCTTCTAGGTATTTTACGGGCTACCCTAGTGCTTCCAGGGATTGTGATAATGACGGAACAATACACAAGACAAATTGGAATGGACGTGTTATGTGATTCATGACATCGTGTAGCTATATCTCTGTCATCTGCTTGCCTAGCCTTTTCCCAACGAAGTTGGGGTCGGCTTCCAGTCTAACCGGATGCAGCTACATACAAGTATTTTACATGGAGCGACTGCCTATCTGACCTCCACAACCCTGTTACTGGGTACTACGATACCCCTTGGGAAGACTGATTGTCAGACTTTCAGGTTTCTGACGACCCGTAACGACTGTCAAAGATCCACAAATGACAGCCGGGACCAACAGCTTAATGTGCTTTCCGAGGCACGGAGGGGTCTTGGTATGTAAAGATGGTCACCAATCCACGGACCAACCGCGTTAAGCGTAGCTTAACCTGATCGATCGACCCGTACGGCTGTTTATTACTTATTCACAAGCCCCCAGCTGTATCTAGCTATGTCTCTGTAATTATGAAAATATGAGTAAACACTCTTAATTAGAAGATAAATTTCACGAGTACATCTACTCGCATGCGACGCGAGGCTCAGTTAACTCGGGCGGTAGGAAATTGAACATAACTCATTTTGAATTATCCGATTTCATAACAAGATGAATACTCAGTTCGAATTAATTTTGAACCAAATAACATGATATATAACGCAAACATTTGCTCAGTGGTTCACTTCCTTAGAAACTTTGAGTATCAAGACGTAAGAATTTGAGATACATATAACTCGATATATTTATGCAAAATTCTATAAATGCTTCAGGGATTACCGTTCGCAAGTTATAGGGGAAAAACGAAAAAGTGATCTCTCAAAAGTAATTGCCATTTCTGATAATACGGCTTAGCTTTCAGATGTTTTTCCAAGAAAATTGAGTCACTCAAAAATAAATTCAATTTCACTTATCCAATCGGCAAAGTCCAAGTTTTTGGAGGGCCCTGGACTTCATTTTCGATAGTAAATTGAAACTTATTATATAAGCAGATTACGCATTCGGTTTTCTGATTTTGTAATATCAAGATGCGCAAGTAGTTAGAAAGAAATGATGCTCCTGGCATCCTGCTGACACTGTCTTACTGCGCAATTGCAACACCCACGGGGAGTGTTAAAACTGATACTATTTTAAATTAAAAAACTGTATCTTTGTATGAAATATCTTTATTGTACACACGGAATCCTGACTATAAAGTCGACTGACTTGCTTCGTAGCCCAATGATCACTAGCTCTGCGTCTGCACAGTCTTTTACAATTTAAAATGACTTTTTCCCCACCCAGAAATAACGACAATATCATAACTGTCATTTTTAAGTGTTGCCAAATTGAAAATAATACATTCAGTTGTCATAATGATAATTCATTTCAAAGTTTGTTACAATATCATGTTGTTAATCATTTGTTCTTTGACAGTGTTGCCACAGTGGATATTATACTACGGTATTAAAATAATACATAAAAAAAATTTATATCCAAACGGAATAATCGATAAAGTTTAGTAGAATTCACAACTATTTACAATGAATGAGGTAAATGTAGGAATCTATAAAAAGTGCAATATTTATTTGGAATTAACATATGAATTTGAACAAAGTTACTAGGAGAGAGACTATCTCGTTGGTCTAGCAGTCGCAAGCACTACTGCTGAGTATGATTTCCTGGTTTCGATTCCCAAGTGTGCTAAAGTGTTATTGGTGTTTTCTATCTGGAATTTCTTAGTAGCAGCTCGGAGTCTGCATCATTCAGTTGGCAATAGGCAAGCCCCCTATTCCATGGGACTTAAACATAACTGGCGAAATGTGGGTGTATCTACTATATGTAGACTTCTAACCAACACTTCGGGGAAACAAGGCGCGATGTTATGGTTTTGTTGAGAAGTCTGAGTATTTGTTACTGTGAACCATCGGGTGTTAGCTATCGTAATAAAGTTTACAGTGCACAGGCTTTCCAGGATATCGAATATACCCTTACAGCTAATTTAATCCCAGCTTCACCAAGTATAGTCGCAACACCAGCGTTTAGCAGTAACATCACATTCACTAGCTTAACTTGCAGAGCATTCGATTAGGACGCATCAAACAGCATATTCAACTAAATTATGATATTCGAATGCAGCGGTCCCACGGTACGTTGTAATCTAATTACACTTGAGGTCATACATGCCAGCTTTGAGTGGGTTTTCCGCTAATTTTCTTCGCAAGCACGTTGTGTTGCGTCCAAGTGCTTGGTGACACATGCTTCAAACGATTAGCAACACACACAACTCTGCAACAGCGTGAAAAGGGAAGCGGACACACGTTTCTAGTAGGAGATTCTAGGAATCTAGGCGATGTATGGTGTGTGCTCTCAGTCTAGAATACACAGATACATGTCTTGAGCTTTCAAGTACCCGTGTTGTTATCTTAGATTAAGGCGTGTGGTAACGTGGGAAGGATGAGGTTTTATTTATTTAACTTTGGTTTTTCTTTGCGCTAGTGTAGGTACTTATTCTCATTTCATTCGTCGTTTCATTAGGTTCTGCTTTGCTTTATAAATTTAGGTATAAAGGCTTAAACACGTTTTTATGTGACATCAGTCGATTCGCACGAATTTACTCTCCCAAAACGGGCGAATCAAAACTTTTCAAACTCAAACTCAATGCATTTATTTCAATTAAACCATTTACAGGCACTTTTGAATTGTCAAAAAGTCGATCAGTTGGAAAGTTGAAGCTAGTTGCCCATTCCAAAACATAGATCTCTATGGAGAAGAACGGGCAAGAAACACATTTCACATTTTAACACATTCCATGCCCAGCACCCAGCATATGGGTCGAAAAATAGTTGATTCGTGTGCCCACAACTTGCATCCGAGTCGTCGCAATAAGTAGCTATTGATGATTCTGTTTATGCCCAGGACCCGACTAGCGAGGCTACTTATAGCGACGACTCGGATGCTAGTTGTGGGCACACGAACTAATTATTTTTATTTTTCTTGCTTGGCATCGAATGTGTTAAATAACATATTATTTTCTGTAGGCTATTCGCACGCAGTTAATTTGTTTTTGGGAATCTATAATTCCGGAATTAAGTATTAGGCTACTGGCACGTTTTTCCTATTATCTAGTAAGAATAATATGATTTTTTAACCAACTTCAAAAAGGAGGAGGTTCTCAATTCGTTGGTATGTACTTTTTTTGTATGTATGTTCCGCTATATCTCCAGCAATTTATGAACCAATTTCGAACATTATCTTTTTAATGTATAAGCTACGCTTCAGGCGTGGTCCCAGATACATTTTATTAACTTTGTTCGGGAAGTTTTTGTGGTAATTTTAGCTTCGATAATACGTTTTTAATCCACTTTGTGTACTTGATGACATTCAACTACTTCCTGTCACTGTTATTTACATAGCAAGTGGTATAAGAATTGATGCGTGGACCTATCCCACACCAATTCGTGACCATGACTAAAAGTGAAAACTTTTAAAAAACAAAACAACCGACTTTCGAAATTAAAGTTATTTTTCACTTTGTAGTGTATTTTTTCGAAAACGGTTGTTTGTGTTTATTGGAAAAAGTTTTATTTCTTAACAATATTGCATACATTTCAAAACGAGCCAATTGCTTGAAATGTATTATTGGAGTAGTCGATTTCTCCACAAATAAATTAACTTCGTGCGAATCATCCACAGAAAATAACATATTATTTAAAACCGTAGATTCGCCAGTCTCGGACAAATAAATGAAATAAAATAAAAAAATCGTGCTAATAAAAATTATGTGGGCAGGAGTAGAGTTAACGCAAATACGCTTTTATGGCCTATCTTGGTGTGGGTATAATGTAAACTTGAACATCAGCCTTTGCAGATTTCAGTTATACAATTATTAATATTATGGAGTTGGGGCTAGTTGCTGTTGTAGAGTAATATTGAATATTCGAGCACTTGCTGCCAGCACTTGCCCGAGCACTTTCCCGAGCATTTGCCACCAGCACTTGCTCGGGCATTTGCTGCCAGCACTTGCCCGAGCACTTTCCCGAGCACTTGCCCGAGCACTTGCCGCCGGCACTTGCCCGAGCACTTGCTGCCAGTACTAGCCCGAGCATTTGCCGCCAGCATTGGCCCAAGCACTTGCCGCCAGCTTTTTCCCGAGCACTTGTCCGAGAACTTGCCCGAGCACTTTCCCGAGCACTTTCGCGAGCCCTTGCTGCCAGCACTTGCCCGAGCACTTTCCCGAGCATTTGCCGCCAACACTTGCTCGGGCATTTGCTACCAGCACTTGCTGCCAGCACTTGCCCGAGCACTTTCCCGAGCATTTGCTGCCAGCACTTGCCCGAGCACTTTCCCGAGCATTTGCCGCCAGCACTTGCTCGGGCATTTGCTGCCAGCACTTGCCCGAGCACTTTCTCGAGCACTTGCCCGAGCAGTATCCGCCAGCACTTTCGCGAGCACTTGCCCGAGCACTTGCCGGAGCACTTGCTGGCAGTACTTGCTCGGGTATTTGCCGCCAGCATTGGCCCGAGCACTTGCCGCCAGCACTTTCCCGAGTGCTTGCCGCCAGTACTTGCCCAAGCATTTGCCGCCAGCATTGGCCCAAGCACTTGCTACTAGCGCTTGCCCGAGCACCTGCCCGAGCACTTTCCCGAGCACTTGTGCGAGCACTTGCCCGAGCACTTGCTGCCTGTACTTGCTGGCAGTACTTGCTCGGGTATTTGCTGCCGGCATTGGCCCGAGCACTTGCCGCCAGCACTTTCCCGAGCGCTTGCCGCCAGTACTTGCCCAAGCATTTGCCGCCAGCATTGGCCCGAGCACTTGCTACGAGCGCTTGCCCGAGCACCTGCCCGAGCACTTTCCCGAGCACTTGTGCGAGCACTTGCCCGATCACTTGCCCGAGCACTTTCCCGAGTACTTTCCGCCAGCACTTGCCCAAACACATGCTGCTAGCACTTGCCCGAGCATTTGCCGCCAGCACTTGCCCGAGCACTTGTCCAAGCACTTGCCGCCAGCACTTGCCCGAGCACTTTCCCGAGCATTTGCCGCCAGCACTTGCTCGGGCATTTGCTGCCAGCACTTGCCCGAGCACTTTCCCGAGCACTTTCCCGAGCACTTGCTGCCAGCACTTGCCCGAGCACTTTCCCGAGCATTTGCCGCCAGCACTTGCTCGGGCATTTGCTGCCAGCACTTGCCCGAGCACTTTCCCGGGCACTTGCCCGAGCACTTGCCGCCAGCACTTGCCCGAGCACTTGCTGCCAGTACTAGCCCGAGCATTTGCTGCCAGCATTGGCCCAAGCACTTGCCGCCAGCTTTTTCCCGAGCAACTGTCCGAGCACTTGCCCGAGCACTTTCCCGAGCACTTTCCCGAGCACTTTCTGCCAGCACTTGCCCGAGCACTTTCCCGAGCACTTGCCCGAGCACTTGCCGCCAGCACTTTCCCGAGCGCTTGCCGCCAGTACTTGCCCAAGCATTTGCCGCCAGCATTGGTCCGAGCACTTGCTACCAGCGCTTGCCCGAGCACCTGCCCGAGCACTTTTCCGAGCACTTTCCGCCAGCACTTGCACAAACACGTGGTGCTAGAGCACTTGCCCGAGCACTTGCTGCCAACACTTGCCCGAGCATTTGCCGCCAGCACTTGCCCGAGCACTTGCCCGAGCACTTGCCCGAGCACTTGCCCCGAGCACTTTCCCGAGCACTTTCCCGAGCAATTGCTGCCAACACTTGCCCGAGCACTTGCTGCCAACACTTGCCCGAGCATTAGCCGCCAGCACTTGCCTGAGCACTTGCCCGAGCACTTGCCCGAGCACTTTCCCGAGCACTTGCCCGAGCACTTGCCCGAGCACTTGCCCGAGCACTTTCCCGAGCACTTTCCCGAGCACTTGCTGCCAGCACTTCCCCGAGCACTTTCCCGAGCATTTGCCGCCAGCACTTGCTCGGGGATTTGCTGCCAGCACTTGCCCGAGCACTTGGCTGAGCACTTGTCCGAGCACTTGTCCGAGCACTTGCCCGAGCACTTGCCGCCAACACGTGCCCGAGCATTTGCCGCCAGCACTTGCCCGAGCACTTGCCGCCAGCACTTGCCTTAGCATTTGCCGCCAGCACTTTCCCGAGCACTTGCCGCCAGCACTTGCCCGAGCAATTGCCGCCAGCACTTGCTCGGGCATTTGCCGCCAGCACTTACCCGAGCACTTGCCGCTAGCACTTTCCCGAGCACTTGCTGCCATAATTAGCCCGAGCACTTGCCCGAGCACTTGTCCAAGCACTTGCCCAAGCACTTGCCGCCAACACTTGCCCTAGCACTTGCCGCCAGCACTTGCCCGAGCACTTGCCGCCAGCACTTGCCCGAACACTTGCTGCCAGTACTAGCCCAAGCACTTGCTACCAGCATTGGCCCGAGCACTTGCTGCCAGTACTAGCCCGAGCACTTGCCGCCAGCACCTTCCCGAGCACTTGCACGCGCACTTGCCCGAGCACTTGCCCAAGCACTTGCCCGAGCACTTGCCCGAGCACTTGCCCGAGCACTTGCCCGAGCACTTGCTGCCAGCACTTGCCCAAGCACTTGCCCGAGCACTTGCTGCCAACACTTGCCCGAGCAGTTGCCGCCGGCATTGGCCCGAGCACTTGCCTTCAGCACTTGCCCGAGCACTTTCCCGAGCACTTCCCTAAGCACTTGCCCGAGCACTTGCCCGAGCACTTTCCCGAGCACTTTCCCGAGCACTTGCTGCCAGCACTTGCCTGAGCACTTTCCCGAGCACTTGCCGCCAATACTTGCTCGGGCATTGGCGGCTAGCACTTACCCGAGCACTTGCCGCCAACACTTGCCCGAGCATTTGCCGCCAGCACTTGCCCGAGCACTTGCTGCCAGTACTAGCCCGAGCACTTGCCGCCCGCATTGGCCCGAGCACTTGCCACCAGCGCTTGCCCGAGCACTTGCCCCAGCACTTGCCCGAGCACTTTCCCGAGCACTTGCCCGAGCACTTGCCCGAACACCTTCCCGAGCACTTGCCCGCGCACTTGCCCGAGCGCTTGCCCGAGCACTTGCCCGAGCACTTGCCCGAACACCTTCCCGAGCACTTGCCCGAGCACTTGCCTGAGCACTGGCCCGAGCACTTGCTGCCAGCACTAGCCGCCAGCACTGGCCGCCAGCACTAGCTGTCAGCACTGGCCACCAGCACTATAAATGATAGCAAATGGACTGGAATTGCAGAAATCTCATGTCTGTCTATTGTTTACATCAGTTCGTATCATACATCACGCCGGGACGCTGTGAAGGGGTAAGCACATGTGAACCACCAAAAAGTAAAAAAAAAAAACTTTTTTCAAAAAAACAACCGACTTCCAAAAAAAACAGTAAAATGTGAAAAATAACTTTAATTTCAGAGGGTGGTGACAAAAAATTAAAATACATATCCAAAGTCACCGCCTTCCGAAATTAAAGTTTTTTTTCACATTTTAGTGTTTTTTTTTTCTTTTGAATATAAATTTTTATGGGCCATAGTGCGAAATTCAACCACTAGCGCCACCTGCGTGGCGAGGCAACCTATTTTAAATAAGCAAAAAGAAAAGTGATTCTTTAATTTAAGGTGAATCTAGTCCACATTTTTCCCATACAAACTTCGGGAGTGTATTACTCCACTGTTCGACAATGTACATCAAAAATTAAACACGGTATGATTTTTCCTTATTATTAATATTGTCTGTACGGAAACAGAACTTAGAAACGGAAACAGATAAATACGATGCCTTGGGCATTTTTTGTGATTTATCTAAAGCTTTCGATTGCGTGCTTCATGAAACTTTATTCAGGAAACTCCGCCATTACGGGATCCGGAACACCGCTCTGGATCTTCTTATTTCATACTTGTGAAATAGTATTCAGTGTGTTAATAAAAATGGGAAAAGAGCTCCCAGATCAATAGTATAAATGGGAGTCCCACAGGGCTCAATTCTTGGTCCTTTCTTGTTTCTTATTTATATTAATGACTTGCTTTACCTCATAAAGGATAATCATGAAATAGTATTGTTTGCGGATGACACTTCACTTGTATAAACTTAAACGTCAGCAGCTGGTTAATGACGATGTAAATAACGCAATCTCAAAAGTAGTTCATGGGTTCAATTTTAATAATTTACTTCTTAATGAAAAAAAAAAACCAAATGCATTAAGTTTACGCTACCTCACGTTAGGCAGGTGAAAACTAGTGTGTTGATAAAGTGCGAAGAATTGAATCCTGAAGATAGCACTGTGTTCTTGGGCTGAACTCTGGATGCCAAGCTTCAGTGGGGCCCACATATAGATAAATTGTCGAAAAAGCTAAGCTCTGCAGCATACACTGTTAGAAAAATTCGTAATTTAACTGATATAGAGACAGCCCGTTTAGTGTACTTTAGCTATTTTCATAGTGTAATGTTGTATGGTAATCTATTGTGGGGAAATGCCGCCGACATTCAGACTATCTTTGTCTTGCAGAAAAGAGCTGTTAGCTGCTGTTTGCTGTGTGCTGTTATTTAAATCATTCATTAAACGTAAGTTGTGCCTGAAAGTATTTTATACCGTTAAGATTATATTGAGGACACAAAAGCTGGGGATTGACCTGCTCCAATTTTTGCATAGGTACTAAATGTTGTTTTTGTTTTTGTTTTTGCAAACTTATACTCTTTGACATTTGATCATTATTACATACACATTGACATGAATATTTACTTTGAGAATTATAATATTATTATTGTTTTAATTATTGTGAATGTGAGGACTGTGTGGGTCATATATATATTTTTTTTTTGTGTTTTTTCATCTCTTTTTCAGTTCATTTTAATATTAGTCTGGCAGTTTGAGTACTTTATACGGCCTACCCAAATGTCCTATCTTTGGTATTGTTCATCAAATCGATGAGCTCCTCAAGTTCTGAGTTGAGCTGCATGATTACTGATAAATGCGTGCACTGAATGGACAGATCCACTCAATCTGTATGGTTCTTTCCTCAAAAGACCATTTCAGACACCGATCCACATGGTCTTCACATGATCTGACCACGCTTATGTCTGGACTTTAAAAGAGACTGTGACCTCTGAGTTTGTTTCGGTCTTTCTTCTCAGAGTAGTCAGATAGGAAACGCCGACCTTATCTAGTTTAAAAAAAATATGATTGACGTATAAAAGTGTTTGTACAAACCTACTTACAGAAATAAAATCATTTATCATTTATCATCATTTATCAGAATACTAAAATAAAAAGCCATTAGAAAGTTAGGAGCCAACAAAAAATCGTTTTTCTTGCTAATTTAACCTAACTTTAGGCGTCTTTAAATAATAAAAGAAATCTAAAATCTGAAAAACCAAGTCGGTACCAACAAAGCACAAATATCGAAAAGTTCAATATACTTTATTGGTCATTGATTTATGCAGGGCTTTTTTGATAAAACCCGATTTTCCGGAGGACTGTTCTTAATTTTTACGCGCCTGTTGTACTATAAATGATCCTGCATCTCACTCAATAATGTTGTGAGTGCAGACTAGCTTCTAACTGCTTATCACTGATACTACCTCTATCGGACACGATGCCTGGTGAGACAGCGTGCTTTTTAGCCAGGCCCATCAGCACTAGCCGCCAGCACTGGCCCGCAGCACTAGCCGCCAGCACTGGCCTGCAGCACTGATTTTCTTTTTTTTTTCTTTTTTTCCGAAAGGCTTACAGACTAATAACATTATACTAATAATATAAAACGAACTTAATTAAACTTAATAAAACTAAATTGCTAATTACAAGCCCCACAGATAAATACAAAATTATTACTCCCTCGGAGTCAAAGTTACATCATACCTGTGTACTTATAAGCAAATAAATGATTTCTATTATTTTTAGTTAATCCCTCAAGTTGGTAAATTTCTGTCCATAGTTCGTTGTTCAAATTTTAAGCTAATTCGGACAGTAATTGTTCATGTGCTGGCAGGTGCACCTTGTACAAAAAATGGTTTTGCTAAGAGCTTCCTTAGTGTGCTTGCATCGGTGCAGAAAAGGTCAATCCCTTCTTTACAACAAATTTCGTTAAAACTGCGACTGGCTGTATGAAATTATGCATTACGCCTATAATTAGTATTTAAACTACTGTGTGTGTGTGGGTACTTGTAGAAGTGGTCGCTGTTGCAGCCCTATTTGATTAGTGCGTATCGTTAATTTTGAAAAAAGTTCAGGACAGTTTTTTTTTTTTGAGTGGGAGGGAAATCATCAAATGACTTCTCCCGCTCTGGGTGGAGCAGGAGGGCGTGTCAGACTTTTACTAACTAAAACCCATCCGTGTTCATTCAGTTGCCTGTGTACCAGGGGCCGCGGTATCTCTTTCGAAAAACCCGCGCCCCTGGCAGGCATCGGCCCTTGCGGACCCCATCAGTTGTTGCTGACATCTCTTTGAGGTGCGCGTGGAACATAACGCGCTGTCGACCCGGGCTTGGTCCTTACCGGACAGCGAGCTACCCATTACTCGCCATCCGTAAGCCCGCGCCTACGGTGGCCGGGAATCAGTCTGGGATTACCGACGCTCAGGGCGTCTCCTGCGAAGGCTACGGCATTGAGGACACAAGTACTGTCTCTCCCTCACGTGTGCCGCATCCCTCTTTGCGGGCATCACTGCTTCGCTGAAGGAAGTGACTGCTAACCATGCACTCTCGCTCCGTACCATGGCCTGGACCAGGGCTGGACGCGAGACATCGCCCGATCGCCTCCATGAGGACACGGCGGTGCTCCGCCCAAGCCTGGCAGACCTCCTCCGTATGCTCCACCATGTCCTCAGGGAAGTTCGGGACAGTCAATTGAACCATTTGATCCATCTTTCTATACCACTGATTAAAATCCTGAGGTTTTCTGTCTTAAATATTTACCTATGCTCTGCTGATACCTGAGTCAGAATTCTGGGATTCGTTTGCATGTTTTTGGAATAGGTCTTTTAATGGTGCATAAAAATCCGTGGCCTGCTCCTGAGTGCTACTCACATTTCTTTAATTCATCTTTCAATACCACAGATTAAAATCCTGATTTTAAACTATCTTAGATCTTTACCCATGTTCTGCTGTTACTAGAGTCAGAGTTCTGCGATTAATTTTGCCTGTTTTCGTATAGTTCTTTTAGTTGCAGCATGAAACGTGGAGTTTTAGCTCCTCAGTTGTAGTCATACTTTTTTTTATCATACCAACTTAATCACTCAATGAAATCTCGATTTCTTTTTCATAAGGCTCTGCTGATAATTTTTAGAGACAACTGCGTTTAGTTAGTTTTTTCTGTTCCTGGGGGTCTTGACTACTAAACTTAGTCCATACAATATACGAAAAGCTACTAATTTACCAGGCGCCTCTTTTAACAATATGATTTTGTAGCAGGTACCATTTTCTTTTTTATTTATTTCATGACTTAGGTCGGCAGAACTATTCCGGAAAAGTATTGGGAACTATAGAACTCACCACTGTGTGCCTAAATCAGTTTTAAAATTGTAATTTTGGAAAAAATGATCTGCTAACGGAAGTTGGGAGAGCATATTTTCATTCGACCTTTTTTCGGGCAAAAATGGCTGAACAATTTTTTTGAAGTATCAGGAACTCCAGAACTCATGCGCATGCGAATAGAACTCACATTACAGTTTGCTCTGCTGGGAAATGATCTGCCAAGTTCACCCACATTTAATATAGTTGTACTAAAACATATTTAAAGTCTATTTTATTGTGTTTAAACTTAAACTTTAAAGAAAGAAAGAATACCGTTTATCTGGACACAGTTAGTGAAACACAAAACACAATAACAAATAAAAAGAAGTGAAAATAAATAACTACAACAATGTATGCCTCAAGGCTGCGCCAATAAGGTTCATTTCAGCATTAATGCCAGACAGATGCTGTCTGACGCTGGTTTTCTAATGAACCCTTAGGGACAAGTGACGAGGAGAACAAAACAGTTTCAACATAGGTATCTACCTAATACATATTTTTTATACTTATAAATAAACGAGTAATCACATAAATTTACAAAAGCAAATGAACGAAAACAACAGTGAACTAAACCCTGTTCCGAGCGAAATTATCTAAGGACATTAATTTGTGCACGATGCACTCACAAAGCGCCACAAGCCGCTGGGCGCGGCGGACATTACATGACTTTAAGCCAACGTCTACGTGAATCCAAAATCATGTAACAGAGATATCTATGGCCTATCTTTAAAAACATCCGGTGAATCCAAATCATGAAATGGAGGAAAAACCGACCGAACCCACAACATTATGTAGCATTTGCAGTAATAAATCATGTGATGATCCTCATCTTGTCAGTTACAGAAAGTAGTCGTATCATCCCTTCTCATTTAGCGTAATGTGGATAGTACAAAATCCTGTACGTCTTTATTCTTTAGTAGGCGCCCCACGTAGGCCGCTGGATCGTAAAATCCTTTTGCCCCAAAACGGCCTTGAATAGCACACAACTAGATCACAGATAAGGACTTATACCACAATATGCTGTTAGTTTTTCTTACATGGATTACGGATTTTGTTTAGGTACTGAATCAGAATTCGCATCGTTACTCTTTGTAGCTTTTTGTGAATCGTGTTTTAAAATCGCTACAGCTATTCACCATTGAATTCTTTTGTGCAAATGTGAATCGATTGAAATGTAAACATTTTTGGAGCACTGTGCTTCAAAAGGAAAAGAAATCGTATAAAGATCACGCATACATCCGCTGTCAAAAGTGTTTGATGTAAAAGTGTGCTTAATTTATATTTGAGCATGTTTTTGTGAAATTTATGGGGTGGCTTTGCTTATTGAGCTTTGACAAAAAGACATTAGGAGATTATGGAAAATTGTACTAAAGAAAAAACATCTATCATACAATTTACAGATTCTAAATAAAAGATAGTGTGTGTAATTTTAGGTGGCGTTCTGTTGTTACTGCATGAGCGTGTAAAAATGGCGGTATACAGGTATAGGCGGTGTGTCGTTCTACACTTAGACCTAGGTACCGGTACCTTCAGTAGGTACAGTCACCAAAAGACATAAGTGACTAGGGTCGGCCGATATAGTTGAAGTTTAGTAAGAAACCGATGAATGTTTCCGAATAAAATGTTTGTAAATCAACTGTTTGTTTTCGATTAATTTCATTATGGTTCCTAACCTCTGTTGGTGACCGTACCTATCTCCTCACCCAAGTCCCGCAAACGGATCACCTTGCAACAAATACATCACGTAATTCATAGGATTTTATTTTAGTGTCGCATACGTTTTCGATTTCGAGATGCTTACACTGTCGAAGGTGAAATTCACTTGACAGACAGAATACTAAAGACGGGTCTGTTTTTCTAATGGTTGGTGTTGGGCAGTGTGGTCTCCAGACAGCGAGTTTGAGCAATAAAAATTATGCATTTGCATCAATATTTTATGATCCTACTAATAATGCAAATGTGATGCATGTTTGGATGTTTGTTACTCAATCAAACAAAAACAGCTGAACGAATTTCGATGACATTTGGCACACAGTTTATAACGCGGATACTTTTTATCCCATGGGATAATTTTCGACCTCCACGCGGGCAAGGCCGCTGACAAAAGCTAGTTATGAATAATTATGAAATACGGGATTGTGTAATATTGCGTTTCGATCTTAGCAGTTCAACTAGTGGTCAGAGTAGGCCAACCATAATTACCTGGTCACCGCAAATCCAAATACAACTAATAGAAACTGAATACTCAAATAAATATTTGATGACAGATAATCATATTATGTTGATATTAATTTATTATTATACTAGCTATTGCCAGCGGCTTCGTCCGCGTGTAGGTAGGTCGGAAATTATCCCACGGGATACTACCGGGATAAAAGTATGTGTGTTAATCCAGGTTATATAATCTACATCAAAATCCGTTTAGCCGTTTTTGCGTGATTGAGTAACAAACATCCAAACATTTAAACATTCAAACATTCACATTTATAATATTAGTATTATGTATTTAGATGATATACAATTTAGTGCAAAAAATACCTACTAAGAAGAAAATCACGTCTACCCATCGAAAAAAAAAGCAGCGAGAAAGGCTAGCCTTGTACCTTCGAGCAATTCTTCCAAGACGCACATCCAGTCTATTCAATACTTTTAAAGAAATACGTGACTGCATGCGTTTCTATAAAATGCTTTTTAGACGTGTGAAGATTCCCATTCATCGTTACAAATCACTAACACGCGTTATTTGTGACTTTTACACCATTGACGTAAGGTTTAAATTACAATGATTGACGCATGTTCGTGAAGACAGGTAAATGTGACACGTGATTGTGTGTGTTTCAGTATTCTAGCAACAGATGACTCACTTGAAAACGTCTGAAGGCTTTGACTGTGAAATCAATATTCAATCAAAGCTAGTGCGCCAGTTAACTGCTTTGGGTTGTCTATGGCACAAATAGGGTTTGTGGACAAATAGACGGTTGAGTCCGTCAACAATGTTGGATTTTGACCAGACATAAATATTGAACAGTAAACTGACCAGAACAAGATATGGATGGCGGAACGGACTTTTACTGAATGGAAAGTATTGCAGGGGTACTACAAGCTAGAAAATAAATTATAAAGGATGGAAAAAAATCTTTTATATCTTTGAGCAAAATATTTCGACAGAAAAACTAAGATAAACACGTTGACCTACCTAAATACTTTTCCAAATATCAAGGCAGGTTTTTTTTTTTTTTTTTTCTTTTGGCTTCACACGGTTTGTGCATTTAGCCAGTGTCAAGTAATTTTTCTTTTAGATCAAGTAAATGGCCCGATATCGGGCACGAAGTTACAAAACAGTCATAGTCGTCTTTAGTCAGTCAAGTCAAATCAAAGTTATTGTAAAGCGGTAGTAACTTTACAACAACCTAATAGGAGTTTTTGGGGGAACACGAAAAGTCCACGTTAGTCACTTATTTTCACCTTCACTACACTTGTGCACTCACACGTAACTAAATTGAATAATTCACTATCAAAATTATACAATTTAATTCGCTATTTCACTAAGTTCCATGAAAATGAAAATTCGTGCGACATGTTCCAACGCGATCCCGCCAAAAACTCCAGGCAGGTTTTTATTTATTGAATTAGGGTATTTTTTCTACTTATAGGTTGGTAACTACTAAATACCAGGCCACTCAGAAAAAAAGTTTTATGTATGAGAGACTGGTCAGTTATAATCTATTTTGAAATTATGATTATTTGTAAGTAAAAATAGGTACGTTCCAATTTCAAAATTTCCCTCCACATTGTTTGCGAGCTAATTTAAATTAACGTGTCTCATTAAAAAATAGATTTTCGCGCTATGATTTTTTACGATTTCAAGTGTCGCCTGAAACCGGACGAATCGTATGATAGACTTCAAAGGGCATTCATGGATCCACGTATAACGAATTCAAGCACGGTCGACTAACTTTGGGGGATAAAGAAAGAAGTGGTCACCCTTTGGCGGCTGTTACGGAAGAAAACGTGTTAGTAGTGAAAAATGTAATCCTTGACAATAGGCGAGTTACATATGAAGAGATTCAGCACATACTGCAGGTTCGATTGGGAAGCCTTCACGAAATTCTACACGTGCATCTTCGCGTGAAGAGGATATTTTCACGCTGGGTGCTGCACAACCTCACTGATGGTCAGAAGCAGGCCCGGGTGGAATGGTGCCGTGAAATGATAAAAAAAATTGATGCAGTCTCGTCTCGGCGTGTTTACGACATCATTACAGAGATGAGTCTTGGGTTTATCAAAACGATCCAAAAACGAAGCGCCAGTCGATGGTTTGGGTGTTTCAAAACGAATCAACACCTACCAAAGTGAAGCGATCTAGAAGCGGGGGGAAGATTTTGATCGCGAGCTTTTTCAATTTGACTGGCTACTTGGTGTCATTTCCTTTACGGAACCAAAGAAGCATCAACGCTGAATGGTATACTACCAATGCTTGGCAGAACTTTTCTCTGTTGTGAGCAACAAGCGACCAAACAGGGCTCCGCGGGCTACTGCTCCACCACGACAACACGCCTTCGCAGACCGCGCTCAAAACGAGAGACTTCCTGGACAGCACGCCAGTCAAACTCCTGGGTCATCCTCCTTACAGCCCTGACCTAGCACCGTGTGACTTTTTTATTCCCGAAAATAAAAAATGAGCTCAAAGGGATACAATTTTCGTCGCCGGAAGATGCGCTATCAGCGTTCGAGCAAGCTCTAAACGATGTGTGAAAAAGTGTTTCGAAAACTGTTTCAGACGCATGAAACTTTGTATAGAGACTACCCAAGTAGCATTGCAAGCTGTATACAAGCTGTATTTAAGTTCGATTTTATACTATAAGCTGTATATTCAGTCTGTATAGAGGCTATATAAGCGCTTATACAGACACTATAAGTAAAAAATGGGTACATTTTATACAGCGTTTTGCTCTAGTATAGCTGTATAATAGCTGTAGAAGCAATAGAGGCGCTGTATAATAGCTGTATTAGAGCTGTAATTCAGTGTACAAAGAAACCATTATACTACAGATATTATCTTATAAATAGTTTATAGAGAAAAGAGTTTTAAATAGGTTTTTGAAGAGAATCACAAAATGAATGTTATCCTTTTCAATGAATGGCGACATTGTTATTTATAATATTTATTAGTAAGTAAACGTAATCTTGGACTTAGATATCTGAAGGTGTTAATTGGTGAATTGAAATTGCGGATTCAAATTTATTGTGAACCTGTCTATGTTTTCCGTCAAAATATTCAAGCGCCAGCAAAATAATCGATCTGATATAAAAGAAAAATACCATTTATATGGTAAGTCAATGTTGGTTTTAAGGTTAGAATAAAAAACAATTTTATAATAACAGAAGTGAGGGTAATGTGATCATTGTGCCCTCATATCAAGCTGAAAATCATTATATATTCCTTAAATTATGTTTCTAATTTTGTTTTATACCTACATTCGAAATTACGAAAATGGCGACTATTTGCTAAACAGCCTAAACGATAATCGGAGTGTATTACAGTCTGAGTAGCTGTACTTAGTAAGTTAAGGATTATATTGTACAGCTTTTGGCTGCTAATCAGCTTTATAATAGAATATTTTTATTACTTAGGCTGTATATCAGTTCTCTATACATTACTTATAATGCTCATAAGGGTTACCTAAAAGAAATAAAAAACGCTGACTCAATATGATACATACCTACATATAGTAAAACTAAAACAAGTAGCTGTTTAATTTTTAACCCACAAAAAAAGGAAGAGATTCTCAATTTGACCTTATATTTTATACCTAAGTAAACATAATGTAAAGCATTATTAGTTTGTTGTATGTATTATATCAGTTTTACTTTATTTTCAGGAAAATATGCCGACTAAAATTTAAGCAACCATTGAGAAAGGGAAAAACAAGCTTTGCATTGTACCAAGTTTGTAGGAATCAAAAGGCAAGTTAAGATGGCCAAGAAAGCGATTAGATGTCAACACATTAGTAAAGGATGAAACATCTCGGCCTTTACATAATTGGTCCACCTCAAAATGCTGTGTGAAACGGCTATCAATATCGTCATATGACGAAGCCGTAAGAGAACTAGATCTCATGGTTCAAATCAATCATCATTTCAACTACTTGCGCTGCTTTATGAAGAAACGTCAAATCATGTTCCGAAGGTTGAATTAAATTTACACATTTAACATAACTGTTATGATCATTAATAACCCTGTTTAATGTTTTTGCTACGGAACCCTCTTCGTTGGACGTCGACGGAATTGGCGGTTGACCGTAAAGTCTTTCCGAGTGACTGTCATTAATACAAAATAAAGCTGTACTGTAGCTGTCATTTATTTTTTTAGTTTTAAAACACCCTCAAAAACAGAAGTCATAAAACCACTGTATTTACAAGAGTGTACAATTACGCCATAAAAATAAGTTTTAGAACGGAGTTTGCTTACACCATTGTACAGAAACAAGTCTTAAGTGATACTATAATAACACTAAGAGCTGTAATAAGTAAGTGTTCACATGCAAAATACAGCTTGTATACAGCTTTTACGATAAAACCAGATTAAAGTGTCACAAAATACTTAAGCTGTATAGTGGAGTTTTCATATTCTGTTTTAATACCCTAAGCTTTCGCGGATCCCTTAATACAGATTGAATAATTTTTTGACACTCTTGTAAGTCTCTAAAAGAACTCTAAGCTCTAAATAGGCTGTTATATTGATGTTGGAAACGCTTGCGTGCTGCTTGGGTAGCGGAGAGTACTTTGAAAAGATTTAATAAAAAAAATTTAGCAATACAACATTTATTTTTATTTTTGCAAAACTTTCTGACAGTCCCACGTATATTATTAGCGCATTGCTATTACAGAGAATACGCTGATTATCCAAGATATTAAGGTCACTGCTTTCTAATTTTTCCTTATACTGAGAGCTTTTCAGATAAAATATTTTGGAGCTACCTTTCAGGCATTTAGTCTAAAAGGGCTGCACCAGGATAAGTAGCCAGATTTTTTTTTTAGAAAAGCGGGATTGAAGCCTTTTGGGGAAAAAAGAGCAGAACTCTTTCGTTGAAACCGGGACATAATAAAAAAACGTAAATAATCTGGACATATTCCTTCGTTATACAAAGTGTAACAGGATAAACGCAAGCCTTGTAGTAGTTTGTTCATAATTAACTACTGAATCGGTTTCAGTAAGGCTCAATATTTTAAATGCACTAAGTAAATATAGGGTCACCAAGATTTTCGTAATAATAATAGTTAAGACTAGACGGACGATGCGTCTAGTCGCAGTGGTTTAGGCTGTGCGATGTCTGCCAGTGAATGAATTAAAGACTTTTATTAAGTATATGTAACCACATCATACAACGAAAATTCAAAATAGGAAGGCACATTTTGATATTTTTGTAAAAATTACCAACCCGAAACAGAACGCTCAAATCAAAGCCAAAAACAATCCAAGAAAAAACATCCACGTTTTCGCTCAAACCACAGAAGCTCAACAGCAAACATGAAACTAAAGCTACTTAAACTAACTAATGTTAAAGGAGTTCTTAATACAACGCGCAGGAGTGGTCGTTATCAATGCTCACGTCGCGTTCGCAGTTTACTCTGAAGCACAGCAGTGGCAGCATTTCCTGTAAAACCGGCGCCGTATCGCGTCCATTGTACGTCCACTGGTTCCGCACGAACAAAATTCTGCACATAGTTTTCTCCGATACTGTGCAATAACTTTGTGCGTGTGCACGCCGCAGGTGATCCTGCTGAGAACTTTTGTAGGCTCAAGTTTTGAGCTAATTAGCTGTTCGTGGTTTTTAAATAAAAACTTTGCTTTAGAAGTTGGGGTTGAGTTAGGTAATACACTAGGAGCTCATAGATGCATGCAATATGCCTAATTATTTTTACAGTTGTTTTTCGATAGTTTTTGGCATAAATGCACTGTGGTACTAATTGCGTAACGTGGACATTTAGGGTACAACAAGGATCTTTTACGCCTGAATGGCAATGTCACGGCTTTGATGGTAAACATTTGTGTAAGTTTCACAGAAATTTTATTGACAACAAGATGGCGGCGATAATTCCGATTAGCGAACCTGAGTGAAAGGCAATTGCGTAACACAACCAGTAGGAAAGGCTTTCATTTTGACCGTTTAAGAACATTTATTGCGTTATTTACGGATTGAGCAATGGATTAGCAATATCCTTACTGATATTATAAACGCGAAAGTTTGTATGTATGTATAGATGTTTGTTACTCTTTCACGCAAAAAAGGTTGAACGGATTTAGATGAAATTTGGCACACAGATAGATTATAACCTGGATTAACATATAGGGCATTTTTTATCCCAGTAGTATATTCCCACGGGATAATTTCCGAGTTCCACGCGGGCCAAGCCGCGGGCGGAAGCTAGTCCTTTATAAAATTATTCAGATTCTGATTGATGTTACGCAATTATGGTGCAGATTGAAGAAGTGATAATAAAATTGAACAAAAGACTGAGACAGAGGTGCCTTCCGTAAATTGCATTAAAATTGTAATGGAATAGACGCACCACCAAAAACTCCATTTAATCATTTTGGGGACTTTTAAGTTAACTGCATTCAAAAATGTTGCATTTTCAGTACCTGGTTATTAAGGCAAATTCCACCAAAAAATTCAATCCCAAAAGCAACATTTCACAGTAAAACACACAGGCACGACATTCGCTTCCCAGTAATGTACTAATACATTACTGTATACCTATGAATAAAATGCAAAATTTTGGCAACAATATCCGGCCGTAATAAGAGACAAAGCTGAGTGTGCGCGGCGATATTATGCACATTAATAATATCCAAGTTTATGCAACCAGCATTATTTTATACCAACTAATGCACTGCACTTACGACGTGAAAACAGCTTTGAGAGATGGTACAAGTAATGTTACACGTACTTGTGCGTACGACCAATGAAATCGCGGCGGGATGTTTTCGCGCACTGGCCCTCTTATTTTTTTTTCTTTTTTTTACTGGGTGGGAAATCATCAAATAACTTCTCCCGCTCTGGGTGGAGCGGGAGGGCGTGTTAAGTAAGGTAATGATTAGCGACTGATTAACCATACATTTTTGACGTTTAAACATCTCTTAATTTTAATCATAATTTATGGATATACCCCCCATGGATTTCCAACGCATTGCTTACCGTCGAGAGATAAAAATCGAATAGTGCTTTTCGACGTGCTGAGAATAATCGCGCTGCTCTCTGTTGGATTTTAAATGCTCGGTTCAATACCGAGAGTTAATAATCCAGTGCGCTATAAAATACAGTCCCGATTTTACTACGTCCGTGTGGGCGTTGACTTACCGATCAAAGTTCGGTGTAGCTGTTGAAATAAGTGATGTGCCAGATTTCAGAATGGTTCAATGTTGATTCATTGGTGTTTCGCTTGTCTACAGTTCAACGCATTTTAAACTGATTGTGTTCCTAAATCTGGAGATTTAGTATTGCTCATGTTATTTCGGTAAACAATATCACAAATATACCACCGACATCCTACTAATATTATAAATGTGAAAGTTTGTGAAGATGTTTGGATGTTTGTTACTCAGTCACGCAAATACGGCTGGACGGACTTGGATGAAATTTAGCACACAGATAGTTTATAACCTGGATTAACACAAAGAATACTTTTAATCTCAGTAGTACGTTCCCGTGGGATAATTTCCGAACTGCATGCGAGCGAAGCCGCTGGCAACAGCTAGTAAGAAATATATCCAAATAAATACAGTTGAAATGTCTGTTTGTAATGTAAAAAAACAGCTTATGCTGCTAACGCTACTTTTAACATAAAAACATTTATTTTTAGTCTGTCTGTTTGTTGGACTGCTGGCTGGACCGATTTCACTGGCAGATAGCTGATGTTAGAAGGAGTAACATAAGCTACTTTTTGTTCCGGTAGCACGTTCTCATGGTATAATTTCCAACAACCACGCGGGTGTAGCTACAAGCAGCAGCTAGTGTAAGACTCATATATAAAAAAACAACAAAGATAGAAAAATATTTAGTCGTTTTGCGTGATCCGACCAATTAAGCCGCACCACCATCACGTACAAAGCCTAAAAATATCAATTATACTTCAACGATTTCAATCAAAAGTAATTGACGTGTCAATCACAGGATGCGGGTAGATTTTAGCAATTTTTTCATATTGTTGTGTTAGCCAGGAATTTGACGTTTAAAAAGGATTTTCGAAACACTTGTTTCAGAGTGCAGTAATTAGTTGAAAATAAGGTTTTTTACTGGTTTTTATTCCTAGAACAAATTAATAATTCCTCTTCTCTTCTTCGTAGTTCCCTCAATGCTGACGTTCGCGACCACATCTGACGCGTCTCCAAGGTCTGCGGTCTTCTGCAGTGTGGGACGCTCGGTAGATGCTGCCTCCAAAAGCCTTTATGATCGCGTCTCAATATCATCATCTGCCTTGAAAACGTTGATTTAATTACATACTATGTACACCAGAACTTGTAGTATATACAGAAAAAAACGAGGTATTCCACTCAGGGCACAGATTTGAACGGCACGTGCTTGAACGGCACCTGATTGCGACCACGACCGTGGCCTTCGCAGGAGACGCCCTGGGCGTCGGGAATCCCAGGCTGATTCCCGGCCACCGTAGGCACGGGCTTGCGGACGGCGAGTAACGGGTAGCTCGCTGTCCGGTAAGGACCAAGCCCGGGTCGAAGGCGCGTTGTGTTCCACGTGCGCTTCAAAGAGATGTCAGCAACAACTGATGGGGCCCGCAAGGGCCGATGCCTGCCAGGGGTGCGGGTTGTTCGAAAGAGATACCGCGGCCCCTGGCACACAGGCAACTGAGGGAACACGGGTGGGTTTTAGTCAGTAAAAGTCTGACACGCCCTCCTGCTCCACCCAGAGCGTGAGAAGTCATTTGATGATTTCCCACCCAGAAAAAAAAGCACTTCCACTAAGGGCACACATGTTAAGCAGTAAACCAGAACAACTGACTATCCTACTTTAAATGTGAAAGTTTGTAGGTATTATTGAATAAAAAACGGCCTAACTGATTTGGATGAAATTTGGTTTATAACCTGGATTAACACATTTTTCCAGAATTAACACGTGAGATACTTTTATCCCGGTAGTACGTTTCAGTGGAATAATTTCCGGCCTCCGCGTGGGGGCAAAAGCTGCGGGCAAAAAAAAGCTAGTAAAGAAATATGATTTAGAGTGCAACAAGGATCTTCTGGCGCCTGTATGACAATGTCAGGGGGCTTTGTTGGTAAAAATTTGTGTAAGTCTCACAGAAATTATATGACAAAAAATAAAAAACTTTTTTCAAAAAAATAAACAACCGACTTCCAAAAAAACACTAAAAAGTGAAAAATAACTTTAATTTCGGAAGTCGGTGACTTTGGATATGTATTTTAATTTTTTGTCACCGCCTTCCGAAATTAAAGTTATTTTTCACTTTTTAGTGTTTTTTTGGAAGTCGGTTGTTTATTTTTTTGAAAAAAGTTTTTTATTTTTCACTTTTTAGTGGTTCACATGTGCTTACCCCTTCACAGCGTACCGGCGTGATGTTATGTTATTAACTGGTGTAAACAATTGACAGACATGAGATTTCAGCAATCCCTGTCCATTTGCTATCATTTATTAAGGAGTTCCGTTGCCTATCTCCGAAGTTCTTCATCAGATCTTCACCAAATTGAAATGGAACCACTCCGAGAAAGTACTCTTCCAAAAACTACACAAATTGCTTCAAGTGTGCCTATAAAATTTGAAGAGTTCTCTCTATTTCTCCAGGATCCCATCATCAGATCCTGACTTGATGATCATGGGACCACCTGGGAAGTATACCCTTTCGAACAAAAAAAAAAATATCCAAATCGGTCCAGCCATCTTCGAGTAATCGGGGAACATACATAAAAAAAAATGAAAAAAAAAAAAAAAAAAAAGGTTCCGACGAATTGAGAACCTCCTCCTTTTGGAAGTCGGTTAAAAACAAGATGGTGGCAATAATTCTGATTAGCGAACCTGATAGGCAATTGTGTAACATACTATCAGTAGGAATGGCTTTCATTTTGACGGTTCAACAACATTCATTGCTTTATTGACGTTGTTGAGCAGACCAATTTTTCGAGCTCATGAAGCAAAGTATTACCAATATCCTTTAAAATTATTCAGATTGTTGTTGATAGTGTGGTGCGATTGGGGTTCCTGAACCCTAATTGCGCATACTACTACAGAAGTGACCTTACTTTAAGATAAGGTCACTTCTACATGTTTTTGGACAATTTAAACATCTAACCTGTTGAAGGAAAAGGCTGCACTCTCCTTTTTCGTATCTGAAGTGTTGTCTGATGTCCCGCCATGAACAAATAGTGTCCTAAAACGTCAATTAGCATTTAATTAAAAAGCCCCTCGATTGACGCCATTGTGGGTGTCAAAATAAAGTTTGGTTTCGCGAGTGAAGTCAGCTCATCAAGGAAAATGATTATAGGTGTCGCCGACGCCGTCTACGCCGCGACGCTTCGTCGGAGTACGACTAGGAGAACTGTTATTATTATTACTGCCGTAACCCTTTCCTTAAGTCGACTTTTACGGCTTGCTCCGGATGACTAACTGCTTTTGCTTGTTGGTACTTGTCTTATATGGCTAGATCAGGGTGGATGCAGTCGTATTTGTTTAGTATTGTATATAATATACCAGCGCGTATATTCCGAAAGATTGTGTGGAGAGTGATTTTGTTAGGTGTCTATAGGTACTTTACGTCGATGGCTTAATTTGGACAAATGTTCGGCGCGCTAACGACGTGCCTCTGGTAAAGACGTGGTACAAAGAACATTGCCCACTTGGTTGGCTTGTCAAAGTGAGGGTTTCGTATCATAAGCAGCTCAAATATTACATGCTCAACGCATTGAAACATAAACCGCCAAAGCCATTGAAGTAATGCTTGCATTTATGAGTCTGGCTACTAATGATATTACCAAAATATTCTTTGTGAGATGTGGAGATTCAACCCAAGACTTCACGATTGACCCTGCTTACCATTGATAAAATGATGTGTCAATTTAAATATATTATCATGATACTCACGACATAAGGACAGGCTGTGGCTAAGTAATAACAGCTGCACGGGCGAATGATCAGGTTAAGCTACGCTTGCAGCGGTTGGTCCGTGGATGGGTGACCATCTTTACATACGAAGGCACCGTGCCTCGGAAAGCACGTTAAGCCGTTGGTACCGGCTGACATTCGTAGATCTTTAAGAGTCGTTCCGGAAGCCCGAGAGTCAGACAGTCTTACCAAGGGGTATCGTAGTACTAACTAGGTAAATAACTAGGTTGTGGAGGTCAAATAGGCAGTCGCTCCAAGTAAAAACCGGGACTCAGCTGCATCCGGTTACACTCGAAGCTGACCCCTATAGTTGGGAAAATGTTAGGCAGATGATGACTCAGGGAATCCTAGGGTGAGGCCCAGTGTGTTCATGTATATGGTACTTTTTTTAAACGCTTTTTATTAGTTTCACCTGTATGTTTGTATGTTTGTTTGTAACCGACTCCTTTGGACTTTATTTTGACCCACTTCAAACGGTCAGATTTCATTTAAACTTTGTAGACTTATCGAGGACCGAGGACAATTCAATAATTGTAAAAAATAAAAAAAGCTGAAAAATCACGCTTTTGTAGTTAGCAGAATTAAAAACATTAAAATAAAAAATAGATAAAAGAATCGAAAAATCACGCTTTAAAAACGCAACTAAAAAAGCAGAAAATAATTTCATAAAAGCGTGGGGTGCTTGATATAATTGATTATAAAATTATCTCAAAATGCACCGCGTTTTTTTGAAATTATTTTCTTCATTTTAGTTGCGTTTTTAAAGAGTGTTTTTTGATTTGTTTTTATCTATTATTAATTTAAACCATAAAACATCATTTTATTTTCAACTGTGAAACATGTCTAATGCCTGTATCACTTAATTCAGCTGCAACGAGGAAGTGGGAAAATGTAGCTAGATGAAACTCATTCAAGAATCGAAACCGGATAAGTGCTAAGTGGGGAGGGGCCGGCGCTGTTGTCATTACTTCTTATGTGTTCGTTCGCTCCACACCTAATCTAATCACCTATCTACCTGCAGAGAGCTTTATCGTTTCATTTCGGATTGAGGAAACTCCAAACTTGTTAAGAGACATTAAGATATTTTTGGGCGAATTGCATCCCATGTAAAGATTCTTGGAACGCTCTCGGGAAATCATGAAATGAATTCTCCCGCTCTGGGTGGAGCAGGAGGGCGTGTCAGACTTTTACTGACTAAAACCCACCCGTGTTCCCTCAGTTGTCTTTGTGCCAGAGGCCGCGGTATCTCTTTCGAACAACCCGCAACCCTGGCACTGGTGGAACGCTCTTCTGATGAAGGCACATGCATTACGCTCATGAATGACGATATGGCTTTTTGAGTCGGAATCAGTTCGTAGAAAACCTCGTTGGTGTAGTGGTCGCTAGCGCTAATGCTGAACATGAGGTCTTGGGTTCGATTCCCAGGTCAGGCAAAGTGTTACTGGGTTATTCTATCTAGAATTTCTCAGTAGCAGCCCTGAGTCTGGATTTGTGCCCAGTTGATGGCAATAGGCTCGCCCCTGTTACTTGGGACTTATAGATAACTGGCGATATGTGAGTATACTGTAGGTACACCTCCCAACCATGGGAAACAAGGCGTGATGATAAGCAGTTCATATAAATGTATGTACAGTCAATGAATAAATATGTAAAGTCCCATAAGGTTATTTTTTTATTGCACCTTATTATTCTCCGACTACTTTATGCCATAATTTTTAATGAAAATGACAGGTCGAAAACGTGACATGCACCAGCTACTTGAGAAAGGACTTAATTTCAAAATTGCTTAACATTCAATTGTTGGGGTCAACAAGCGCTTAGAACGTACCTAGGTTCTGCACCTTAGGGTGATATACCTATGCATATAAGTGCTCTAAACACTAGTAATAACTTTATAAACAACAAAAGTTGGAACAGCTTTCATAATTCAGATATAAATAATAAACTGTGAAGTTGGTAGATGAAAACATTAGTTGTGACGTGGAAATAATGGCTACTGAAACTCAGACACAAAGTATAATTAATAAAGTAACTATGAAACAACATCGTATAGAGGCTAACGACCTGTCTAGAAACTCTTCATATGTCTCCATAATACGTTTTGCAGATTTCAGAGATAAATTAACTAAATAGCGTCGCCGTACAATGAGAACCTAGTGACGAATAAATAATTATTTTTAACCGGCTTCAAAAATGAGGTTTTCAAATTATCCGTGTTTGCTTTTGTACAACTCCGGCAATTGTCGATCAATTAAAAAAAAAAAATTTTAATGGATAGAGTATGGCTGGCCTATAAATATGTACATTGTATCAATAATACGTATCCATTTTCCGAACGGTATTTGATATGGAGCTTTAGATTGTCGAACCTTAGGGATGAAATTGACATAAAACATCTTAAAATGGTATACTATGCTTTAATAGACTCAAGGTTTTTTTTTTTTTTTTCTGGGTGGGAAATCATCAAATAACTTCTCCCGCTCTGGGTGGAGCGGGAGGGCGTGTCAGACTTTTACTGACTAAAACCCACCCGTGTTCCTTCACTTGCCTGTGTGCCAGGGGCCGCGGTATCTCTTTCGAACAACCCGCACCCCTGGCAGGCATCGGCCCTTGTGGACCCCATCAGTTGGTGCTGACATCTCTTTGAGGCGCCCGTAGAACACAACGCGCCGTCGACCCGGGCTTGGTCCTTACCGGACAGCGAGCTACCCATTACTCGCCGTCCGCAAGCCCGTGCCTACGGTGGCCGGGAATCAGCCTGGGATTCCCGACGCCCAGGGCGTCTCCTGCGAAGGCCACGGCTGTGAGGGCGCATGTACTGCATCTCCCTGACGTGCGCCGCCTCCCTCTTTGCGAGCATAACTGCTTCGCTGAAGGAGGCGACTGCCAGCCATGCCCTCTCGCTCCGTACCATGGCCTGGACCAGGGTCGGACGCGAGAGATCGCCTCCGCCGATCACCTCCACGAGGACACGGCGGTGCTCCGCCCAAGCCGGGCAGACCTCCACCGTATGCTCCACCGTGTCCTTTGGGCGATCTTCGCAATGGAAACACCCGGGCGTTTCCTCCCGCCCTATCCGAAACAGGAACCTCCCAAAACAGCCATGTCCGGTGAGGACCTGTGTCAGGCAGAAGGTGAGGACGCCATGCCACCTCTCAAGCCACTCCTCAAAGAGGGGACTTACCGCCGCAATCGCGGCGTGCCCAGCACTGGGTTGGGACAATCGCACTTTCCACGTCGCCATGAGATCCTGCCGGAGCTCTGTCCGCCCTGCCGCGATTTCCCGCGGCAGCGGAGTTACGCCCCGGCGTTTGGCCTCCTTGCGCCACTCCCAAGTGAGCGCGAGGACGTTTGCCTCCAGATCCCATGGCGGTAATCCGGCAAGGAGGCCCGCCGCCTCACCGGAGATCGTGCGGTATCCCCGGATCATCCGGATGGCCAGGACCCTATGGGCCGCCTTCAACCGGCGTGCTGGTCGGCGCCTCAATGTAGGCGCCCACACCGGCGCCCTAATAGACTCAAGGTTGAGATATTGTGTCCAGTTTTGGGGAAATAGTTTTAAATATAACTGCCAGAGTCGGTGTACTCCAAAAGAGAGCCATACGAACCATGGTCCGGATATCACAAATAGAGAGCCGTCGGCCACATTTTATAAATTTACAAATTCTTACTGTTCCCAGCCTCAATGTTTTAGTATTGTTGGTGAATTTCAAAAAAATACTTGCATAATTATGAAACAGATGAGGCGAAACAGATAAGGGAAAGTACGCGCAGGAAAGATTTTAAGACAAAATAAAACCACAATTTAATATTGTTCATCATAGTCCTCAACATCAAGCAGGGCGGATTTTTAACAGGTTGCCATTGGACTTAAAAACTTTAATTTACAAGAGCTCATTTAAGTAATGACTCAAAGCATTCCTATTGGAGAAATGTCTGTATTCCATAGATGATGACTTATTCACGTTTAATTTTTTTTTGTATTAGTTAATGTGAGCCTGTGTAATATGATTATATAATAGCAGCTGTAATGATTTTGAATTTTTCTATTCTATTGATTTTTTTAAATTTATATGTTAGTGATTTGATTGTATTATGAATGTGTTAGTTTATAATTTTAATGAGCTTGTTTTTTATTTATTATGTATGTTTTCAATTACATTGTGAATTGTTCCTGAAATAAATTGAAATGAACTGAACCATTAAAACGACATACATGATGAAAAATTTGAAAATGTTCACAGTCGCCATTTTGGATTTTCATTTTGACCTCAACATCAGCTTCAGCAATGCGCACCCTCGAAAACCAAGAAAACGACACCCATGAAGAAAATGTTTAACCACCATCATCGATTTCCATTTTGATGTCTGTATTTTGGCATCAGGATCCTCGATCTTTCTCTTGTTCTCTTTTATTATTATATACAACAAAAAGGCGCATTGAGGGGGCGTAACTGTTTTTCGTAACGTGACGATTTCTTAATTGTTTTATAAGTTTACTCCTACCGCAAGCTGCGTTAAGATCTTAATGATGTTCTTGGAATGCCAAAAACAGATTCATTGAATTGTCCACTCAACCTATATCTCGATTCAAACTGGATAGTCCTCCCTTTAAGTTCCACTACAACTGCATCGAATATAAGCCGATAACAATGGTCTAATCTCATGTATCATCACGAATATCATACCAGAATATAGTCCATAGAAACTCCTTTGTTCTAAAGTTCATAAAATGCTCGAAGCTACGTTTTACTTTACCATTCTACTTGGAAATGTATTGGAATACTGTTCAATAACATTGTCTTACGCAGTGAACTGTATTGAGAGTGTTCGGAGAAAATGTCTAAAGTGGATTCGCTACAGATATGGTTTTTCTAAATATACCCAGTCTTATTTAGAGGAGCGCCCGGCTCCATTTAAATTGTTTGCGAGTTTTGCGACTCACATAAGGGCGATTGTACGCTGAAAACAACAGGTTGTAATTAACTTGTATGAGATTCTGCAATTTACGCTGGACTCCTTTATTTTGCTTTCTCTTTTACACTTTAATATTTAAAGCAACCTGACCTCCGGTACGAAAACTTTCCGCTTTAAATATTTAAGTACTGCTCATTACAACTCTACTACATTGTGCCTTTGTGAGTCGACATGTCATTGTAAGTGATATTTTCGAGTATTTTACAATACTCGAGAGGAATGTCGTAATATTTACCGACGGCATTTCTGCTAAAGCGATATCTCTGTTTGCTTTTAATGGTCTTTATTGATTCCATACGTAATGTTTATGTATGCTTAGCTCGAAGCTGTTTTTGTACTGTGGATGGAAAGGCCAGGATCTGGAAAATTGACCCAAAACTTCATATGTTACGAGCCCACGCGGTGCTCCCCCTGGGGGCGGGATGCCGCGGGCTGTGGCCCACATCACCCACATCTTGCGCGTCCATACTATCTTGTACATGTATAGGAAGTATGCTCTTGTGGGGGTTTTTACCGGAATTACCACGGTAATGAGTACCAATTAATTCCAGGTGGGTACTCCTATAAAATCAATTGTGAGGAGCCACATCGCAAATAATGACTCACATCGTGTCGTGCTCTTCGTATAAAAACTCATGCACTATTTGATAGACCTTTGCGAGGCGAACAATAACGCTGTCGAAGTGATCGAAGCTTATTTAAAACAGAAAAAAATATTTGGCTTTCAATACCTAGTGAAAGTTCCAAGTTCTATCTCAATTAAATATGCAGCAATGCTGTAGAAAACTACATAAAATATGAACGTCTCGGACATTATTTCATAATGTCAAGTACATAACCCGTAGAATGTAGATGGATCGTTATTTAAATTAAGGGCAGCACATAAATTAAATTACCGAGAAAAGTTTTAAATTGCTCAATTTATTTAAAGTATTATCAGGACATGGCCGGGGTATTCACCAGAAGCGTTTGAGGCGCTTTATGTCGTGGTTATAAAGTCGTTAAAATTATGCAGGCTCCTTTATTACAACGAGTTATTGGACGGCCTGAAATACATCAACTTACAAAGTATGCATGTCGATAGTTTGAGCTGTACTCTTAAATTGATGTATCAATGTAACATCAGAATGATTTAAAACGGTATTTTGGCTTCTATATTCTATATACCTAGGGACATTATACGTCACAGACAAACTTTTTAGATAGGGAAACAAGTCTCAGAATTGAAACTTTACAGCTCACTGTGCTTGTGCCAAATATGTCTCCAAACATACATTGAATACACAATTACAAGTAGGTATTTCCTAGCGTTATCTGAAATTGAAATCCGTATTATTGCCAAATACTTCGTCCGGTATAAGAAACAGTGTTATAACGGTTGCAAGGGACCTTTCAGCTAGTGTATAAAATTAAATGAATTCCATTAACATAGATTGGAAACACATCACACGAAGATGGCGTAGGAAAACATTTTATTCTTTTGAGGTAATGATGCTCGAATTCAAATCCCATTAATTTGCTCTGAAAACATTCATATGTATGCGCAGCACACCCGAAGCCTCATATCATTCAACGTGTCATGTTTACGTATTCACAATAGCAAACTCAAAAACCTACTTTTCAAATCAGTTAACTCAAATAACAATACAATTATTATTCCGCAAACGATTCGTAACATTCGAAATTGTTTGTAAATACCTAATCAGCCACGTGTACGTATCATTTCAAAAGTTTCCGCTTTATCGCGATCGGTTTTGCATTATTCCTCCACCAGCTTATATATTTTAAACAAAGTTCGAGCGGAATATTCTAATTCAAAACTTTCAATGTAAATATGGTGGATTGGGCTTGTTTTACAAAGACAGTTACCGAATATTACTAACTACTAACCGGGACAGTTTGCGACTCCTTCGAAATTAATACAACCCAGTGAATTTGTTTATAAAGGCAATCTGGCAGTCATTTTGTTTGATAGTCGAGCTACGACCGGACTTAAGCAGTGAAATAAATTGTATGAGTAGCGCCGAAGGGCTGCAGTCTAGTTTATTATTCATAAATCTTTACGCTCTGTAGGCGGATAACGGGGCATTTCAAATAAAATTTCCTTGGAATTCATGAATTCAGGAAATACATTTATATCTCTAAAACAACCTTTCAATGTGAAAATTATATATTTTTAATGTGGAAATGCCAAAAACTTTCTAATAAATGTCGAAGCAACCGATTTCTGTAGATTCCTGACATAAAGGACATTAGGCATCGTACTATGGGAGAAATACCCATGGCAGACAGAAACGAAAGTCTCGGGTTATGTGTATTTATGGCTTTAGTATAAAATGATACGGGTTGCAGCTCTGTGGGACTTGGGAATTTGTGAAAAAACTGTGCATAAAAAGTTAAGTTTTCTTTTACAATCTTTCTTTTAATGTATTTGAAGAATGCGGGATGGTTTATTTGAGATGTGAAGTATGTTCACTTTTACACATTTGCTTGCTTGATGTTATAAAATTGACCAATTCAACTCTTACCTTCCTTTTCCTTCCTCATTCCTTCACACACCTTTGAGGAGTGGACTGAGAGGCGCCACGGCGTCCTCACCTTCCGCCTGATGCAGGTCCTCACCGAACACAGTTGTTTCGGGAGGTTTGTGTTTCGTATAAAGCGGGAGGAAACGCCCGGGTGTTTCCACTGTGTAGATCGCCCTGAGGACTCAGTGGAGCATACGGTGGAGGTCTGCCCAGCTTGGGCGGAGCGCCGCCGTGTCGTTGTGGAGGCGATCGGCGACGGCGATCTCTCACGTCCGTCCAAGGCATGGTACGAAGAGAGAGTGCATGAGTAGCCGTCACCTCCTTCTGCGAAGCAGTAATGCTCGCGAAGAGGGAGGCGGCGCACGTGACGGAGAGGTAGTATACGCGCCTTCACGGCCTTAGTCACCGCAGGAGGCGCCCTGGGTGTCGGGAATCCCAGGCTGATTCCCGGCCACCATAGGCGCCGGCTTGCGGATGGCGAGTAATGGGTAGCTCGCTGTCCGGTAAGAACCAAGCCCGGGTCGAAAGCGCGTTATGTTCCACGCGCGCCTCAAAGAAATGTCAGCATCAACTGCAAGGGCAGATGTCTGCCAAGGGTGCGGGTTGTTCGAAAGAGATACCGTTGCCTCTTGCACACAGGCAACTGAAGGAACATGGGAAGTTTTTAGTCAGTAAAAGTCTGACACGCCCTCCTGCTCCACTTAGAGTGGGAGAAGTTATTTGATGATTTCCCACCCTCAAAAAAAACCCCTTCACACATACTCTCAGTACGCTTATTAAGCGCACGTCCTTTGTATCTTGATGTTCATTTTCTTTGGAGTTGTGTTGTTTACGAGTATGTCTACAATATCACAAAATGTAGTAATAAGTCATAAATAATATGATAAATAAATTTATGTTTAGCAAACTTTTTGGTAGTATGTCGTGGGTTTCGGAAAAAATAAGTATACATAATTAAAAATACTGTTCATAACGATAATTTAAATGTTTACCTATGTAAATACATAACCGTTCTTTTTCGCGACCTGGTCAGATTCCGCCCAATAGTCTTTTTAGCTTAAGTACTTAGATGTACCAAAATAAAACTGAAGGATTTTGTCTGAAAACTTCCGTTGATTTATTAGACAATGGGTAATTTAATCTCAACAAAAACATTGAACGCGTAGTAGTTAGGGCTAATTGTTAGCAGTCGGACTCCACAGCTAATTACAGGTCGAGCTAACTTCGCTTGATTTGAAACGTGTGCGAGGGAGGAGTGTAACTCACAAGTTGAATAAATAAAATACCAAGTCTTCTTTCAAGGTTAGCAGTAGGCATTTTATTTGACGGTATTTTGAATGAAAAAAGGAACTATTCTATTAACAGCAGGTAGCAATCTACCTTCTGTTAATAGAATAGTTCCTTTTATAGCTTTAATAGGTAGATTGTGCAACAGACCGAAGTACTCATTTTTTTCTACTCAAATTATTTTATTTTTCTCATTATTTCCTTTGTGGAATACAGGTGTGATGATATGTTTATTACTCATCTGTATTATGTTCCGGAGAATTAATATTAAACCAAGTCATATCTACCTAAAACATTCTTATCCCAAGAAGGGTTCCGTACCACAAGCCAAAAAACCGGAAGAAGCACGTTTCTTGTATGGAGACCCCCTTTAATTTAAAAAAATATTTTATTATAATTATTTGTTGCTATAGCGGCAATAGAAATACATACTTTGTAAAATGTTCAACTATCGACCAATTCTGGTTCATGAGACACAGCCCGCTAACACAGACAGATGGACGGTAATAGTGCCCCGTTGGGACCTTTTTGGTACGGAACCCTAAAAAGCATATTCAGGGATTTGCAACCATTCATTGATAACCTTCCTACAAATTTACCTTCTTACAAATTCATTGAGACAAATACCCAACAACCTACTTTGTAGCTTTGGAAAATCCTTTGAAGGACATAAGAAGGCTTTACGTGATTTACGACAGTCAGACGGAACTTATATTACAAATAGCTTATAATTCAAGTGAACACATTTATTACGTAATATTCATAGGTACAATCAAGTTCTTGTTACGGAGACGGCCGTAGTAGAGTTTATTAAGGTTGTTAAATTTTGCTACAACAATTGTGCCAGTATTGGCACGTCTTAAGTCTGGATTCCACGAACGGCATTTACAGCAGTTGTTAAGACGGCGATTACTACGGTATACACAAGTAGTAATGACAGAGACTTTGTTGACGTGAAATATATTGCATAACTTGCCACTGAGACTGCTTCAGTGCCTACTACCTACGTCATGTACGGGGACAATAAGTGATATATTGGAGTCCGCGTAGTAAGGATGACATGAAGCGCTCCGGGACTAAATAAAGGCAAAGAACTCCTTTAATTATTTTCATTTAATCAACAAGACAAAGACATACCAATGTTTAGAATGTAATGCGCTCGGCTGCCTCGCCCCAATCAGTGTTGCCGTCTTTGATTCAAGCGGGAAACTTTGTGTGTTACTTTACCATTAAGGGGAACGTGGAAAATTAACAAGGAGCTTTGGCGTCGCAACCTGCATGAGAATGGCGCCTTTACCATCCATTACGGTCCGCTCCTTTCCCAACACTAATTTGTCTTATCCCTTATTGTCACGCATGTCAATGAATGAGGAGCGTCACTAGATTCTCTTTGAGTAAATACCTTTTGTTCATAGTGAACCTTAAGGGATTTTTCTTATTAGGGATATGGGATGTCGTATTCGGGTATGTTTAGTAATAAGCTGAGATTTGTGTTGTTGTGTTGCCGGGTCTCTGTTTAGTTATTTAATCCGTATGATTAATCCTATTTGTGTCCACGTGGATTGTTATCAAATTGATATTTTAGTTATCTTGGGAACCCTGGCAACCGAACATCCTTTCATCTATCGCAATATCTCATGTCAAATTACACTATTGGCTGTTGATATTTTGGGAAATTAATTCGAACAGCCGAAATGAGATTTTACAACAGATTTACTGATGAGAAAATTGAACAGGCTGTCAGTAACCGAGAGTGGATGTTGCCTAAAAATAAGTAGATAGGCATAAATTTATAATGATGTTCTGAATTGTTTATCAAGCAATTTCGAGGGTACATTATCTCCTGTAGGTAAATCTGAAAACCATCAGTCGATACCTGCTTAAAATTTGGGTAAATGGGTTTAGAAGAGCTTGAACTCATATTTTATAAACTTTCAAGTCCCATTGGAGAAATAAAGTTGAAATAAACAAAATATATTTCAATGAACATCGGCACGAGTATTGACTCGCCCTAAATGAGAGTCGAAACTTTTTTATCGGCAACAAGAGACAGACGATTTGCGCTGAAGCTATCATGGCAAAAATTAAATTACAGCAGTCGTTACCGACCGACGAAGGGACCAAGTTACTGGCAGTAAAGCTGATTAGTTAGCTCCGAAACTAAGCGTTAATTTAGATTGGTACGTTACGATGTTGCCTTTGATAAGAACGCGGAAATCATTGTTACGAGTACCTACTTACGGATCGTAGACAGGGGTTATTAGGTTACAAGTGCTTGTTGATACATTATTGTGTTGATGGGAAGCTTTATTTATTAGAATTTTGTTAATATGTATTAAGTAAAGAAGTTGTATATCGTCTGCTTACTGGTAAAACAAGTTAAATACATTTTTTTACTAAATCGAGTTAAAAATGCAGTCACGTGTAATTTTTTACGGGCTATCTACTGGTAAAATAAAAAAATGCAATGTCCAATGGCTGCTGAGATAATAAGTTTGTAAAAACGATATCTTCTCACATTTTGTAAATATTATATAGATAAGAGTATATCTTAAGAAGGGTAATTAGTGCAACAGTTTGCTTTAACAGTTTTTTGAAATTAATGTGTTTAAAATAGATCAAATTAAAACATAAACTTTGAAATGTCATTTACTCGAAATGACACAGACTGCACTTATTACTTTTTACCCGTAAGCAGACGATATGATAGTATGGCTCAATTAGGTTTGTTTACGCGAAAATTCTAGTGTAAGCTACCGCAAAGTTAACCACAAAAATCTTAGCCCCTTTTCAGTGGTGTCTCTAAAGTGCCGTGTTTGACCGATGCGATGAACGCCTGAAAGTTGGCCTGTCCGGATACGGTTCAGCCCGAGAATCCCGTCTTCCTAGAGACAGTGGGATGAGCCGCTCTGCAGCAAGGTACTGAATAACCTCATTAATATGTCCACCAATATTCCTGAGCGCGCCGGCCTGCTGGCTGTGGGCGATTAGGAGTCGATCTGCTGGCTTCGGACGCTAACGCCGACACCTAACATAGACAGTATAGGCACTATGCTAGGTGACACAAATTTCCGGCACGCTACAAGTCTGAGTCTGGGTGCTCCTTGCGGTTCTCCATATCGCTGTCAGTGCGGTCAAGCAGTCAACCGCCTCGGACACCATGCACTTTTCTTGTAGCAAGACCGCTGTCCGGTTGGCACGGCACGCCAGCATTTATGACATCATCTGTCGGGCTCTTATCACCTGTTTGTCAGCTGATTTAGAATCCAATGGTATGGCACGCGACGCGGAAGGTGAGAAGAGGCCAGATAGAATTAATATAATGCCTTGGAAATGGGTAGCCTTTTGGTGTGGGATGCAACCTGTGTGTCTGCTGAAAACCTCAAACGGCGTAAATATAACAACCAGCCGTTTGGGATTGAAACACTAGGACCGTGGTGCTCATCAAGTATTTTGGGACATCGCCAAGCAGTTGGTCGACTCTTCACGTGACCAGAGAGCTGGCCTATTTAGCTTGCTATTTTTAGGTCAAAGAATTAGCATTACCATTCAACATGGCAACGCTGCCAGCCTTTTGGGAATTCTTCCCACTGACAGGGATACAAATGAATTTTTTGTTGCCCATTGAGCTCTTTCCTTTTTTATCCGACTGCGCCAGAAGGAGGGGAGACTTAACTTAAGAATCGCCAGTTGCTAAGGCAATGCTTATAAGCAGATAAATTGTAGCAGTCGGGACCCATTCTAGAAATGGAGGCTTAGTGAATTGAGAGCACATTACATTGCAGATTATTCCAATCTACTGACTAGACGGCTGACTTTCTATAATGGGTCCCGACTGCTACAATTTATCTGCTTATAAGCATCGCCTTAGCAACTGGCGATTCTTAAGTTAAGTGCAATCGGGTATAACGACTTTCTTGTTTCAGGGCTTTTCCATGAATACTCAAAAAAGCAGTCGGGTTTTTTAGATTTTTAAATTACCGTTTTTTTTTCTTTTATGTACTTGTAATAATATTTAGTGTAAAAATGACATATTTTTATTTACATGCTTATTAAGATATCTTGAATAGATATCTTAATAAGCATGTAAATAAAAAAAAATGTTATTAGGTATTATAATAAATCGACTAGGCATATATGTTGTTCACTTAGCGTTGCAGACGTTAGTAAAGATTTATGAAAGAAAATGAAGATGTTATATCTATTAATTTACCTGACAAAAGACCTCTACATAAATGCCAATATGTTACGAAAGTTACAACAAAATAGTTCGATAAGAACATAATAAGTTACCCAAGCTCCGTATATCCTCTATGGGTATAATTGTATAAGGAAAAACAACAGTTTCACCCAAGGCAAGAACTGGATTAAGGCCAAACAGATCACGTCTTGTATTTCCGTAAAAAGGAAACTAACTTCAGAAATGGGAAGACATTTCTTTACGACGTCGCGTTTTCTCCATAGCTACCTGAAGTAAACAGTATGATGGATGTGAGCGGAAAAATGCTTTACACTTTACAGGCTTGAGATGCACTTCTTTGAATATTAATAGATTTGATGATTTTATATAAAAGAGGAACCGCCAGGGTAGTCCGCAAAACTATTTATTTATTATAATCATTAAAATCATAAAAACAACCCTCTATGATCATAAAACCCTATAAAAAAAAAAAAAAAATCGCACTGCTCCCTTAAGTTTAACGGACAGCCATTACCAGAAGTGGTCATCGTATATTGTGGTTCAGCAGTTTGAAAATCATCAGGGCCCCAATTCTATATGGTTATAATGATTCCGTGTGGAATCTTACTACGTTCAAATTACGTCAATATAGTGTTTTGTAGAAACCAATGTAGCGGTAAGGAATCGAAATGTCATATTCTGTATGTTCCAAGACAATTTGTCGATATTTATTAGCAAATGTCCAGTGTGATCTAAGAAATTGACGTATTTCGAAGAAAGGAATCATTAAGTGGTCATAGTGAATTAGGGCCCAGGATTGTGCTGTAATATTAGTAGTTCTTCATGGACGTGGTACAAAACCGGCTCGCCTGCCATCAGAAAACAGCCGCCACGCAACCATTGATGTGATATGGATGCGACGCTCTGTTAGAGTGAGTGTCACCAGCCAGTGTCACTCTTATCAGACCTTTTCGGTGATTCCAGTAACTTCGTGAAGAACACTGAGAGTGGTGGCCCAGTGCTAACGGCCGCGACTTACGAGTTGTAGGTCATGCGTCACCCCGACAGGCACTTCTTTTTGTGTAAATTATTTCATCACTACTGCTCCCAAAACGGTAAAGGAAAACATCGTGCGGATGCATGTCCTAGGACCAAATTTTCGAATACATGTGACATCTACCAACCCGCACTGGGCTGACGTGGCGGATTACGGCCCATTTTCTCTCACAGAAAGAAAGCCTGTGTCCCAGCTGTGTGAACATTAGGCTGATTATGCAGTAACTTCGTAACAAAACTAGATGGCGCCACTTGCTGCGTCAGATATGCTTAGTAGGTATTGCACTTTGAACATGACAATGTCAGCAGTTTTCCTTATCTACGAAATAAAATTGACTATTTACCATGATAATCATTATTGTAAAGGCAGCGGCAGGTTTGAGAAACTCTGATCTAGAAAATAACCTCCTATAGAATATATTTATTTATTTATTTAATACTTTAAGCACAAACATGTACCGAGGCGAACTTAATGCCATAGGCATTTTCTACCAGTCGACCTTTGGGCGATGCAGAGACAAACAGTGGTAGGTGCAATAAAATATATATACATAATATATATGCCTAACTGTATATAAATATAAGCATAAATAAATATACTGGAATACATATAACCTATTGAAAATTCACGTACTCCAATTTCATTTCTTTATTTTATTTTACCGATTCGAAATTATCGTCCACACTGTCAACAACATAAATATGCATTGTTGCATTGTCAATCAACTGCATTGTTTCATTTATTTATTTTCACTGTTAATTTTTCACGTACGCGTTTCGGCTACACGTTGAATGTCATTGACATTAGCACTGATTTGAAATATTAAATTCAGAGTCATCTGCTTAATGAATTTTTTAAAATTGTCAATTCATGGATGCATTAATCAAATACTGGTAACCGATGGAAGATGACGTGACTTTTAAAATTGGATTAGATTTAACATTTTTACTCTAGATGATTATTAGACTGGAGCGAATTGTTTCTCAAAAATGCATGTTGCGAATGGAACTGTGGTCATGTCAGAGTCTAGCATGGGCCGTTGTGTGAATACTATGGAAACGCTAGGCCTTGGTCTTGAGAAGATATTGTGCCTTTGATGTAGTTATACCTATGTATCAACGTATATCGTGTTCATATTGGCTGTCGTCTACACGTTGGGCTTATTGGCGGTGCCTAAACGAGCCCCAGTCATTATGCGGTTTGCTACGTAGGTAGATTGTGTGACCAAGAGTGTGGTTGGCAGCCTATAGAATTTGTACAATGAACACCATCATTAGGTTTACATCACATATTCTGGAGAATGAAGTTAATGGACTCGACACGTTTAGAAGACGCCTACGGCAGTACCTCTTAGATGCACAACGAAAGCTAGACATGATCAATTTAAATATTTCATTGATATGAATTTATGATATAATTTGTGTCGATAAGTATTATTTATGGACAGTACTTTGTTTCTTGTGTCTCTCAAATGGAGAGCATGGGGTGGGTCAATTTTACAGCACGCAAGTGTAGTTTGTGATATTGGTGTTACGACTTTAAGATTAATCAGGGCAGGGAACCAATGGCACGCGTGCCTTTGGTGGCACACAACAAAATAATTTGAGCACGGCGGCCTAAGTCACAGTAACATACATAGAAATCTGAGCGTGATAATTTCATCTTCTTATGCCTGAGTCGTTACTTTCAGAAACCGTACCTATGTCGGATAATTCCAGTTTAGCTTGCATTCTACTAAAAGTAGGTAAAATATGAATCTAATGCCAGACACCAGAAGTTGCACTAATTTGTTCGTGGTGTGATGTTGATTACTAGATTCATAATAGCACAAGTCTATTTCTGTTTGCTAATAAAGAGTAGGTACCTATTATTGTGAAAGTATTTAGCCTTTTTCTAGTAGTCACAATGTCAAGATTATTTATTGGCACGTCAATGCCATTTTTTTTTTTGGAAAAATGGCTCGTAGAGGATTAGACGTTCGCCATCCCCCTACATTAGGGGATGAGTATCTATTTTGTTGTTTAATATATTCGGAATTAAATTAGTGGTTCTAGAGCCAGTCCATTAAATAAAACACGTGACGCAGGTACGTCAGTCGCTGACAGTTTTACAAAATGGCCGACCGTGTGAACCGAGACGAACTAAATAAGTGATAACTGGCACCGCATTCGGGACCCCGAAGCAACCATAACTTTATCGTGTTTGCATTATTTCACGGATGACTGATCGCACAGATCTGCGTGCAAATGTGACATGAATATTTCATCATGTCGAATTTACAAACAAAATACAACAAAATGTGGGAAAAGGTCGTCTAATCGCTTCTCTGAAAACATTGGCTACACGGAGCCACTGTTTTCAGAGAAGCAATTAGTTTTTGTTTTATTTGCCTGAATGTTACTGACACCGTAAAATAATAGAAGAAGGCGGAGCTTTTATATCGAAAATATGTCAAATTGACATAATAATTTTTCAGATAATAGTTATCTGACTAATGAAAAATCAGCCATTATTGGGAAAAGGTTTAACTCAGTGTCAAAAGGCTGGCAGTTTTTTTTTTTCTGGCAGTTTTAGAACACACTAACCATTGAACTGCACCCTAATTGCATTACACTATCAATCACAATCTGACTCATTTTGAAGGATAGTGCTAATCCATTGCTTCATATGTTTGAAATTTATGGCTGCACAGCAACGTAAATAACGCAACGAAATTGGTTAAACTGCCAAAATGAATCCATTCCTACGGTAGTAGCAATAACCCCTCTGCACGTGGTAAAGTAACAATAATACTATAGGGCCCTGTAAAAAAATCCTATCCGTTTGGCTGCATTCGACCGTTGCCCACAGTTTGGCAGTTCGGTTTTAATCATCCGTGTATCAACCTTTATCGGTAAACATCGGCAAAAATGCAAACGATGCTGTTTTTTTAGTCACACAGTTTATGCGTGGAGCACAGTCATCGGTACAAATGAATTCGTTGAAATTTATGTACGGCAAATATACATGAATTTATGTATGACAATAAAAAACAAACGGTAACTAAGTTAACAATGTTGTATAATTTTATTGTAGGAATATACAAAATTCATTTGTCATGTCGTTGTGTGTATAATACATGAACGTAATGTATTAAGTATGTAATTTATTATTCAAACCTGAAATAAAAAGGATATATATTAATCAAATAGATCTATCATTTATACGAAACTATTAGGTAAAGCAAATTCTTGGTAAAACCGTGAGTTTCACGAAGTATCTTTGGGGTAATCTAACATGCTGCCATTAGGGTCCATTTCATAGTACTAGGGGCGAGCCAATTACAATTTTCCCGTTACAATACTATTGGACCTGATGCTATCAAGTACCAAGAACTATTTAATGCTAAACCGTAATGACGTTTTGTTCGGACCTAGGAATTCACAGAGCTACATTTACACAGTGAAGCGGTTAATTGTTTTAGGTACCTACCTATAGTATTATTATCTCACGAAGTGACGTGTGCTTTACTTGTGCGCAGAGCCTTAATTCACTATGACTACTTAACGATTGCTTACTTCGGAACCACGTCAATTCCTTAGATCACCCACGACATCTGCTAATATCGTATTAATGAAATGGACAAATTACAGTTACATTGTTTTCTACAAGATACGATATTGACGTGGTTTGGACGTAGTAAGATTCGAGGGGAATCATTATAACCATACAGAATTGGTGCCCAGGAGCGCAGGAGCTCTCGGTACCGTCTGCAACAATAGCGAAGTCGGAAGTGTGTGTGTGTGTACGTGTTTGTACACTTGGATTGTCGTGTTAAATAATTAGTTTTTTTTAAATATAATTAACATACTTATAGTATATTTTTTATTATCATATTTTTTTACGGCACGATGGGGTTGATGTATCTGTTTAGATAATAACTAAACAGATACATCATAAAATAAAGAGAAAAAAAAAATTAGAACCAGAGTACTTGTCAAGACGAATAAACGGAGCCCAAGCTCGATGGGATTGCGTTAATTTATTACAGGGTTCCCATAGCCGTCTCCTTGGGTGCTACCTTCTGGCATCATCATCAGACCCTGAATATGATTTACGACCAGAGTACTTGTCAAGACGAATCAAACGTACCTATGCTTGATGGGGTTTGTCAGCACCTTCCGGCTCCATTTTTAGATCAGCTCTATGTCATAATAATTTGCATTGTCTTCCGATTTACATATGCATACAAAATTTGAGCTCAATCGGAAACCGGGACGTGAGTCAAATTTAACTTGTAAGATTTGATTACAGACAGACAGACACAGGGACACGTGAAACTAAATCAAAGCTTGGTGAATAATAAACTAACTAATTTCATTTACTAAATAAAAGCGTGTTAAAAATAGGTAGATATGTTTACTATGTTTATAGCCAAATAGACAAACGGACACTTAACGTAAAGCGTTGCTTGTATTTGATAGATGGAGATTATACCATAAATATAAGAAATGGCCAAAAATATTATTTTTATTTTTGCAAGTAAACCGAATTTCGTTGTGGCAGTACAACGACCTTAATCGATTAAGTACCTATTGTCGGCTGAGCAAAGGATCGAAGAGAGAACTTTCGTGGGCGGGTGATCCCGGTAGATCACGTAGTTATGATTAAAGGTTAACGTTAAACGGACGGGTCTGTTTGTTTGTTACAGCTCACACGGCGGTGAAAAGTTTTGTTTACGGGGGCTTACACGTGTTGTATTGCCGAGTTAATCTGTAGCTCACGTTAAGTGCTTAGCTAGTTGCCCGGGGACGACTTTGGGCGCAAATTGACGGCACGTTTCTCAACGTCATAGTGTTTGTGAAAGCTTATGCAGACAAATGGTGGCACATGGCCGATCGATTAGAACTGTGTGCTTGTGTTGACATATGTTTTGAGGTGAAAACCAGCTGCAGCAAGCTGTTGACTGAAGCTATTGGTTTGACCAGGAGGCGTATCATAATCTTGCAGAATACCGGCCGCAAAAGAGATCATTCAGGTTTCGAATGTTTTGTAACCAAAATAAAATTAAAGTATTTGGTATTTTGTACCAAATTAAAGTACCAGCTAGAAAAAAAAAAACAGTTTTCTTACGCGAAATCACATCCTCAACATTTTTTGCCGTTTCAGAAATTGTATACAATTAACCCTTTTTTTTTTTTTGTGGGTGGGAAATCATCAAATGACTTCTCCCGCTCTGAGTGGAGCAGGAGGGCGTGTCAGACTTTTACTGACTAAAACCTACCCATGTTCTCTCAGCTGCCCGTGTGCCAGGGGCCGCGGTATCTCTTTCGAACAACCCGCACCCCTGGCAGGCATTGGCCCTTGCGAGCCCCACCAGCTGCTGCTGACGTCTCCCTGCGACGGGTCAGCAGTGGCCCCGCCGCCTACCACTTTTCGGCCGCAGGGGATAGGGAGAGCGGCCAACGCTATACCGACACTCCTCTTCCCCTGCGGCCCCACCGCGTCCGCCATCAAACGGTGGCGGGCCTGTCCAGGCCACGGAAGGGAAGAGCGCTACTCAGAAGTACCGGCACTCCTCCTCCGCCGCAGCCTGTAACTCTCAGCTGCGATGCACCTCACCGCAACCTACTTTTTGGCCGCTACGTCGTCGGCTTGGAGGCACAAGCCCTGACGAGCGGCCCCACCTTGGGGTTCCTCTTCGCTTCACCGTGGGAGGGTGACCACGGTTACTGAACCCCCCGCAACGACAATGCAGGAACCCCACTGGGGGGGATACAATTAACCCTTCCGTTGCTATTTAAGTGTAAAAATACTAAAAATCTTATTTTATAAATATATTAAAACTTAATACATATTATCACGTCCTTTCATACCATGGGTAATAAACTGTACTTATGCGTCACTGTCCAAAGTATTTTGAACAAAAATATGATTTTTGATACTTTCAAATTCAAATAGCAGACAAGGTCATATTTAAAAACGTTCAAGATGTGATTTACTATATAGTAAAACAGCTGATTTTTTTCCGGCCGTCATTTAAATATTGGGTACGAAATCAATGATATCATGTCCTTTCTTTTGAGTTTTTTGCGGTGGAAGCGCAGGAGTTTGACCGCGTAAAAACAAAAGAAAATACCCACAGAGAATGTAAGTGAGCGAGTAACAACGAACTATTGAAGCTGTGAAAAGCACCTTTATTCAGCAGTGAACTACGAATGCCAATAAATACAGTAGGCAGTTCTTTTCTCAATAGAAAACTGTTGGCTCTCCGATAAATATACGATAAATCTAATTTCAATAACATCAACAAATCGTTCGTATTATAATAATAAATCAATATTATGTAAATATTATTATGTCTGGATCAGATTGTGTTACATAAAGTAGATTGACTACAGCAATATTCAAAAGAAATTGCTAGTTAGAATATAATGTTATTACTTTTATTACAATCATTCCAAAGAAGGTCGAAATCATAATATGTAAAATACCTATATTATAAAAATTAACCAATGTTTTTCTATAAGTACTTTGTATTTCTTCCACTTGGGTCATAAATGGGTATCTACATACACAAATATTTTCTTTGTGAATATTACATATCATAATTATTAAGCTTGATATAATTTTTATATAATAAAACACGGTTGTACTCTTATTTCCACTCATCGCCAACGTAGATAAATGTTACTATGTTCTTTGATCTATATTAGAGGGTTTGGGTTCCACACTTCGTCCTTCTAGTGGACCATTGTACGTAAGCCATGGTGGCCATTGGTGGTCGGTGTGGTTATTCCAACCAGCCCATCTCCTCCAAAAGTTTATTAGGTCTCAGGAGACCTTATCAACTTTTGGAGGACGTTTAGAGCATCTGCAATAGATCTAGGTGACCTAAGAGTTTCTGTTTTAACTCGGTAACTATCACTAAAGTATTAAAAAAATGTTTTTAGAAGGGATTCATCCACGAGTATCTTGTATAGTAGGTAAAAAAACAAATAAATAAACAAACCAAACACAATTATACTATATACAGCTGGGCAATCCAAGTAAACACGCAAGTCAAACCGTATTACCGGTGACATAAGTAATTGGGTTTTACGGAAGTTATAACAAAAGTGCCATCATTTCAGTAAAACATTGATTTGCGACATGAATGAAATAAAATGTAAGCGGCACAATAGGTGAACAAGTACTTAACAACTAGGTATTTGTGTATAAAAGTACATCGTTCAATTAGGACAGTCGCAGAAGTTTTCTTATAAAAGTAGATTGTTACTATATTTTCACGACAAACAACACGGCGCTTGTCGTGTATAAACAAAGAAAAATTCTTTCCATCTGGTAGATTTGGGAGCAATCGTTCGGACTAAAAGATTGTTTCTTTGTTGGTTCAGGAAGTGATGAGAAAACTGAATGAATAGGTACATAAAATGTTTCAAATTAATTAACAGAAACAAAACAAGATCGTCGTACCAGATTTCTTGTTTCACTAAACATAACCCTTTGGCGTAGTTATCATACAACGTACCTACTACGTTTGCGACTTTCCTTAAGTAAGCCGGAAGCACAAGGAAAATATACCCCAAATACATCAGTCGCTTATCACTACATACATACATTATAAAGCGAAGTTTCCGCCGGCGTCTGTTTTCGGACTAACCCCGGAAGTTACCGACGAATTTTCACCACTACAATTAGATATACGCATTGTGTGTTTTCCTGAGAATTGTTGCTAAGTTAGTACCCTCACGTTTGTGCATTATTGCTTAAATTCATTCATTTTCCGAACCACTCTGATAGGCCGCATGGCTGATCGGGATTATCCCATTTGCGGATACGACCATGGAGATTTTAATTTTGCATGACACAGTGTACGTTTCGGTACTCTCGTGTGGTCGCATAATCAGACAATCTGATAATTTTATTTCTGACACGGAAATCGTCTGTGTCTATTGCTAGCAAATTGTAAACGGAAGGTTCTAGTAAAAATCTTGGCTACGTGAAGGCACTCAGGGTTGCCATAGACAGTAGCAGAATCTATTGCACCTAGAATACGACAATAGGGAGCTAAGAAATTAGCTTAGGTAGACCAGGTTTTTAAAATTTTTATTTGAGGGTGGGAAGTCATCAAATTACTTCTCCCGCTCTGCGTGGAGCAGGAGGGCGCGTCAGACTTTTACTGACTAAAACCCACCCGTGTTCCTTCAGTTGTCTGTGTGCCAGGGGCCACGGTATCCCTTTCTAACAACCCGCAACCCTGGCAGGCATCGGCCCTTGCGGACCCCACCAGTTGGTGCTGACATTTCTTTGAGACACGCGTGGAACACAACGCGCCGTCGACCCGGGCTTGGTCCTTACCGGACAGCGAGCTAACCATTACTTGCCATCCGCAAGCCGGCGCCTACGGTGGCCGGGAATCAGCCTGGGATTCTCGACGCCCAGGGCGTCTCCTGCGACGACTAGGGCCGTGAGGGCGCATATAATGCTTCCCTCTCACGTGCGCTACCTCCCTCTTCGCAAGCATTACTGCTTCGCAGAAGGAGGCGACGGCTTCCCATATGCACTCTCGCTCCATACCATGGCCTTACCAGAGCCGGACGCGACAGATCGCCGCCGCGAATCGCCTCCACAAGGACACGGCGGTGCTCCGTCCAAGCCGGGCTGACCTCCACCGTATGCTCCACCGTGTCCTCTGGGCGATCTTAGGTAGACCGGGTAACGTTTGGTATTGAAACGCTTGTATTTCTATCTATACTAATAATAAAACTGAAGAGTTGTTTTTTTTTGTTCGTTTTCAAAAAATATTTTTGCATTTGATAGCCCAATTCTTGAGAAAGACTTAAAGCCAAAGAAATCCATCGGTTTCTTTGAGCTTAAGAAATATATTTTAATTTACGGTATACATGGTGTTTTCATGCAATAAACTATATAAATCATGACTAATAAAATGATATGGTAGTGCGTGCGCTAAGGGCTGGGGTTATTATTAATGTTTGCTTTTACGATCGGCTGTGTCATTCTTATTGATTTACGTTTATACTCGCAAGGTCTTTGTAGTCGCTATATTATCAGTGACGGCTTACAGTTGTGTAAAAAGTTGCATGAAATAATTCTATAATACTAGTAATCCGATATTCGCATTTAAGTACCTTGTACTTTGCTAAACACAAAGGGTAACAACAAAAAGACGGACATTGGTGCCGATTCTTTTGTTTACCACCTAAAATAAGTGAATTGCTATCTCTTACTGAAAGACCGCGAAAGAGGAAGACAAGTGACGCTTTAGAACTGTCAAACTAAATTACATCTTACGAGGAACTAAATTTATCATGCTTATTAAAATCACGCCAAATGCAAAGCAATCGTGCCTTGATTTTGGAGTATTCATTCTGTAAATATATACTTGTTACGGTCGTTAATCATATTTTGTTCAACATACAGCCTGGATTTCCCACGCTCAAAAAAAAAAAAACACTGAACTGTAAATTGCAGACAACGTAAGACAAATTTGAATTTCGCGGGCTACGTTATAATATTCACAAGACACTGTTGCGCCCAAGCTTAGCAAAGACAGGTGAACTCACTTCCGTGGAACCGGGTTTATGACGACATAAACCCATGACACCATCGTACTACCGATATAAACACTTTATTTACGTCACACGGGAACTAAGATAGGTTTGTTTCCGAACAGAAATGGTTAAAGGTTATCGCTTCAGTTATCGAAGTTGGGTTCCTCGTTAACAACAATAAACATACTCGTTATTATGTTTTTGTAGTATATGTAGATATACATTTTAATGTTGGAATAAAATTACCTGAGGCGTTCTTAGTTTCATAGTTGGTCATTCTGGGAATATATTGGAAACAGGTACTGTGATAATATTCAGTACAATGTCGGAAATACTGTGATAATATCAAATAGATTTTCGAAAATATTATGATATTTCAGGTGGATTTCCCGACTTTCACGCAAAATATTTTTTTTTGTTGGGAAAAAATCTTTAGGAACTAATGTCGTAAAAGCTAAACAAAGTATTTGGTTTCAGAATAATGTCCGTTTACACTAACGCCAGTTATGTGACTTATAGGTATAAATATGACTTAAAATATGTATGACAACAAAATATAAATTTCAATGATGATGGCTAAGAATACCGCGGTATCGTTGCCGTTGAAATTTCAATTTTATAATCGTACTGTTAAGTTATATTTCTATTCGTCGCATAAGAATCCCTTGCCGTGACATCCCACCATTGCTTGTTGTTCATTCAGTGAATCTGTATTTAGTTGTAGGTATATACCTATAATGTGTTATATAAAATGAAAAAAAGAGAAAATGTTTAGTGTTATGTCTACTTAGCACATGTAGCTTAGTCTAAAACATTGCATAGTTTTTACCCTTTACTTTGTAAGAACTTTGCCAAATTTTATTCAACGTTGTTTGTTATCCCTGCTGTTGACAGTTTTACGTCTTCATATTAATGATACGGTCTTTCTTGTGGCTCGAATAACTATATAAGATGTGTGTTTTTGTGTCAGTAAATTGTTTTGGTTTAGCCGTTTGTGTTTAACAAGCTTAATTGCCATGTATGTGTCTCAGGTTTCTGTAAATATAATACAAACTATATTGGAGATGTTATTCCGGGTTACGTTGAAAGTAAATTGACGATCTTGGGTTAGAATGAGTTACAAAGTCTTTGTCACTCACTGTTTCTCTTGTTGTGTCATTATCATTATCTGTCTAGCCTTATCCCAACTATTTTGGGGTTGGCTTCCAGTCCAACCGGATGCAGCTGAATACCGCATTTTGCATGGAGCGACCGCCCACAACCCAGTTACTGGATAATACGACACACCTTAGTAAGACTGGTTGTTAGACTTTCGGGCTTCTGACTATCCGTAACGACTGTCAAAGATCTACGAATGACATCCGGGATCAACAGTTTAATGTGCTGTCCGAGGCACCGAGGGGTATTATATGTAAATATGGTCATCAATCCACGACGCTACCGCGGCAAGCGTAGGTTAACCACAAGCCCTTGACGTATAGGCATGAGTATATAGTTTGTACCGATACGTAAGAAGAAGACGTTTATGAAAAACCAAATTAAATAACTCAGATTTATTAAGAGGTTAAGCATATCGATAGGGTTCAGTATTGGGTGAATGACCCCAGCTCCAAATCTACGTCTGTACTTTATAGAGCACATATCTAAGGCATCGCGTCGGCCCTAACCTAACCCTTAATGCTAATATGTTTGATCTTATATCCAGAGGTCTGACAGTTGAGAAGTTCAAACGGTACTGGATGTGGGTGAAATATTGATATTACCTGAATTTAGCTAGGCATATCGAAATCGTACCTAACTTCTACGTATTTATTTAGGATTTATATTTTTGCGAGACATAGTTTTAATAGTCCCTCATGTAATTCGATTTTACCATCAGGAATTTCTCAATAGCAGCTCGGAACTTGGGTTTGTGTCGGGTTGATGATTACACATAGCTGGGGAAATTTATGCGTTAGTACTATAGCTACAGTTTTGCCTAACTCTTCGGGTATTACAGGCGCGATGTTACACGACTTTTTTAAAAGTTTATTGAATATCACATCATCGTACTACTAATATTTTTCCCATGGCGATCTATTTGTGACTTGCAAATTTCTAACTTTCTATTGCATCTAGGTATTGGGGAAACAGATTACAACAAGGATTTTCGCTCTTTTCTCTGTGATAGCTTCACCGTCCTTTCCAATATGCAATAAGTAAACGTGTTGATCATTGCTCGTTCCTTCTTTCTGTACGTAGTAGACATTTTCCCGTGGTGGAAATTTGGTTGAAATTAAAGCTGAATTATATTTTCGTTACAAAAACCCTGGCAATTGTATATCAAAATTTTAGTTTCCTAACTAGGTTGTATTAATTATGCAACGTTAGGATATTAAAGCGTAGTTAGCTTTTTTTTTTTTTTTTTCTGGGTGGGAAATCATCAAATAACTTCTCCCGCTCTGGGTGGAGCGGGAGGGCGTGTCAGACTTTTACTGACTAAAACCCACCCGTGTTCCCTCAGTTGCCTGTGTGCCAGGGGCGGCGGTATCTCTTTCGAACAACCCGCACCAAGCGTAGTTAGCTGATATGTTATCGCTGTATGTAGCCACAGGCGACACCGTCGCATGTTTGTGTAGTTTGGACTTATACGCACCCTTGCCCTTGACGTGGGAAACAAAAGCATGCTCACAGGGTATTAAAATCCACTTTCATTGATGTGACGGTAAAGGCACAATACACATATGGACTAAGTTGAACGCAGACAGCCGTTTCTTCGACTACGAAGGAGTCCGCTCTCTAGATTTATAGTGATGTCAGTATACCGTGATTTTAGGCCGTGGCTGGTGACTTCAAATACAGGATTTTTCCAAAACCTAGTTCAGGCTCTAACAGGCTTAGCACATCGCTTTATATTTCTACTCTACCGTAGAATAGAAATCGTTTATCTACATTTCTCGGTTCAAAACTGTCAACCGTCTACACGGAAACGTCATTTTTATCTACTGTTCCGTCGACAAAACGGTTCTCGACTTGTGCTAAGCCTGCAGCTCTTTCAATCTGAGTTATTATAGTTCAAACTGTTAAGTGCTAGATAATCACTGTAAGAGAAAAAAAACAAACTTTTATTTTCAATATTATACGTCATTTGACATATCTCTTTCCGGACTTTAGGGGCCGAAGCTTAACATATTAAAACAACAACAACAACTAGGCCAATTTGTTCAACGTGTCCCCTATATGATACTTTTCATCAATCCGTCAGTGATCAGCTATCAATATTAGTAAGTATGTGCCAAGATGCACATACTTACTAATATTGATAGCTGATCACTGCAGCTGAACACAGCAATGGTCTCGAGTCTACATACATAGTCCTCCAGACCTAGATTCTTTTAAATAGCTTAATCAGTCTTTAATATTCCCACTGCTGTGACACAGGCCTCCTCTCAGGGAGAGGGAGTGGGCCGTTGTCCACCTTAGAGGCACGTTGGTAGTTGTCACATGTCTTCGAATTTGGGTTCTAGGACATGTCAGTTTCCTTACAATGTTTTCTTTTGCCGTTTTGAGAGAAGTGGTGATTAAAATAATGTATATGTCGTGGCCATATCGTAGATTTGCTCACTTCATGAAATGCTCAAGAATTTTATGAAATGGTCGCATTTCATGAAATTCTCGTCTTCTTTTGGTTCTTATATTACAGAAGATGACGAACGACGTCAGGTTGATGGAGGTCCACTCCGTGGGGATTCTATTTCTGTCTGCAGGGTTTAAAGGAACCTTACCAAACCGAACCTCGGGGTGCCCCTGACGTCGACCGTCTTCTCAAGAATTTTTTTCGAGTGTTTAATGAAGTGAGCAAATCTAGGATATGGCCACGACATATACCAGAAATAAAGCGCTTGTCTGGGTTTGAACCAACGACTTACAACTGCTCTTTTTAGCTTACGAAAAATCTACGCTAGGGGTCTAGAATGATGTGCTGACCTCATGTCTTCAACCAGAATTTTGGAGAGTGGATGTGTCTGTACATACTATTCTCTAACACTTTATGAACTCGTGAATAATGGATGCTTGCATATCTCATGTAATAATTCTACTATCATACTAATCCTTACATAGTATAAAACAAAGTCGCTTTTCATGTTTGTTCGCTTAGATCTTTTAAACTACGAAACGGATTTTAATGCGGTTTTCATGAATTGACAGAGTGATTTAAGAGGAAGGTTAGCTAGGAGGCAGATAGCTTATAACCTGGATTAACATATAGGGTACTTTTTATCCCGTGGGATAATTTCCGACCACCACGCGCAGCCGCTGGCAAAAGCTAGTGTCAACTGTAACTGTCTGTATATCGAACTCCACGTTTTAATATCGACTAGGTAATGTTGACTTACAATGTTATAAAACAGTGAGATGGGTCCTACAATCCTACAATATTATTGGTCGATCCGTCAGGGTGCTTTTTTAAGAAATCTAATATCAGCGACTGCTCCTCGTGCGTAAGACTGACCTAGTTTTGTTGTCTTACATACACGGTGAAATTTTAATGGTTGTCTTCCCGTAGCGAAATGGTTTTGTCTTGGTAATACAATCGTTTTATAAACAAATAAAATATTAGAAACATAAAATGGCAGATTAACCATTGTGAAAAATCACCACGTGCGAGAGTTTATTTTGCTTTGAACATTTATGCATCGGTGTTCCCTTTGTCGGCGGTGCGTGCGTTTCGAGTAATACCTACCTACAAGGTACCTCTAGTGTTACTATTGAGTAGTGTTTTATCGAGTTGATGAATGTTTTATGTAATTATTTTAGAATAAAAAAAGTCTTTATTTTTTAACTATGCTTCGAAAGTACTTCTTATGGCAAGTTGTTCTGCCGGGGGAAAAGAACCATTAAAATTTCTCGGTGTGTAAATAAAGTGGTGTTATAAGAGTTTATTGTTTCTTTCATCAAACCGAACTTGTCTAAGTCATAAGTTAGACATCCTAACTCAGTTAGAGCCAACTTTCAGTCTAATTAGATGTCACTGAATTAGTAGCTATTCAAAGTTATATCTATAGCCAAGTTCTTATCAAATATCTGTTACATACTTACCTAATAAGTCTTGGGTTGTCAGCCAACAGGCACTATATAAATTATTTCGGAATCTTGTAAACGTAAACAAGAAACTTGTATTCTAAAAGCTAACTTATGTTGTTTTAGGATACCTATTATACATTTTATGGACAAGAACAGCCGGGTAGCAAACAATACCTTTGGCAGGAGCTTCCCCGAGAATATTACACGGAAATTTAATATTGCTAGCGTTATTTTAATACAATCTGCAGTAATTAATAAAGTAATTAGCGGCGAAGTTTTGAGTAAAAGCGCATAGTGAAATTTTAAAATGTTCGATGCTTTTCACGGTTCAATTGTCGGGATATTGCGCAATGAGGCGCGACAGATCCGGCGGGCATCAAAGGAACTTGCTTCAATTTCGAACGTCTTTTCATTCAGTTTTATTACATAAAGTTATTATTAGGCTCCTTACTGGTTATCTTTAAGTCATTTTGAACAGAAAAATACGAGGTTTCTTTTACAGTTACGCAAAGTGACTACTTAAGAAAAAGAAAAGTAAAGAAAGAAAAATAAAGTTAAGTTCTGTTCAGCACATTTAGGTCTTTAAAATTATGTAACTTGTATTTGGGTAAACTTAGTCAGGCGTCTTTCTGAAATAAGTCAATAAGTACTAAACTTCCTATAACTAAAACAAATAAGTACCTACCATTGGAAAGTTTAAAATCTATTCTTATTATTAAAAATTATAAAACCTTGTAACGTAAATTAGAAATGTTTCAATCTATTTCATTAATTAATTCGTTATTGTTATTTACGTACCTACATTAAGGTCCTTTAAAATTTTAATGTTTCTTGTTATTTGTGGAAATGTATGATTTTAGAGGACACTAGTAATATACATATTAATATATATAGATACTTAATATCTTCTCGTCTCACGTACCACAGTGTCTCAAGACGAAAGTCTTTGACCAGTGCGTGTTGCCAGTTATGACCTATTGGCACTGAAACATGATCGCTCACAACGGGTGACACTGGAATGCTAAGAAATACTCAAACCGCAGTCAATCATTAAACATTGGATAAAAAAAAAACTAAATGTCAAGCACGTCAGCTTAGTTCAAACCAGTCAACCCGTTCTCCTTTCTTAAAAATTCAACCTGCAACTTGCAAACTGAGATATGAGAATAAATCTATGAACTAAAGACAAAGACAAAATAATCTGACAAGCTTTTCAGAATTAATTTCTTTGAAAGTTAATAAATAATTCATAAAATCGTCAAAAAGTTTACCAAGTTGTCATTCTTTAAGTTTTAAAGACGCATTGACGAATTTCGCTGTGAAAGGAACTTACGTACCTACCCACTAGGTACGTAAGTTCTTCAACAACTTTTTCGATATGTTATCGGATACGACATGACGTGTTAAATCGTTCATGTCGTATTAGAGGACACTTGAAGTTTATTTATTTATATTACTAGCTTTTTCCACCGGCTTCGCCTGCGTGGATTTTGAAAATCATCCCACGGGAACGTACTACCGGGATATAAAGTATCATCATCATCATCATTTCAGCCGGTAGACGTCCACTGCTGGACATACCACCATACTTACCACCATATATTTTACCACCATACTGCGATCGCTAACCCGCCTGCCAAGCTTGGCGATTATGGCAAACCCCCCATTTTTTTGTGGGAGGCCTATGTCCAGCAGTGGACGCCTTCCAGCTGAAATGATGAATGATGATGATGAACGTAAACCATACAAAATCAAAATCAAAATATTTTATTTTACATAAACCTGCAAGGGCACTTAAGAAACGTCAGAAGCTAGGTGCACGGTTCTAAATTGTCGCTTCCTATGGAGAAGAGCCGGCAAGAAATTCCACGGTTACTCTTAAAAACAATTGGCTGTTACAATGTTTTCAAATTACCGTGATAATAGATATGGTAGGACAGTGCAGGCCAGTTAATAAGTACCAGGTACTTAGAGGAATGAAAATAAAGAATAGAAAATCGTCTACAAATCTACAGTCTGTAAGGCCTACAACGTTCTCTCATTAACAAAATGTAAAAGAATATACATAAATAAAATAAACTATGATGTAAGAGAGGTACGTACGGGTCATAGCAGGTGGCGTTCTGTAGTTTCTGCCTACCCTCATAGCAGAAGGCGTGTCTATGTTGTTATGTTTGCGACTGTTCAGTGAGAACTAAGAACTTGCTTGTTTTTTAATAGAGTGGATTCTACATTACCCTAATAACTGAGAAGTTTTGATTATGAACACGTGAGAAGCTTATTCACAGACAAAGGCATTCATTGGTTTCGTAACTCGTGCTCCCTTTTCAAAACATCGCTTTTATTAAAGGAAAGGCCTTAAAAGGTAATAAATGTTATATAAATTCAAAATATAAAATACGATGTTATAAAATGGGACTTTGTGATCTAAAAAAACCCAAAGGGTTGTCAAATTTCGTGTCCGCAAAAAGCCGGCGTTTATTAAACCGGTATTAATACGAATGGGTGGACCTCCACAGAGGGCTTTATGTTACTTATTGTGATGAACACCATGATTGTGTATTAATAAGCCATGGTTCAATTTTGAAAACCATTAAAAGTCAATTACATTAAATTGTATCATCTACATCTATTTAAATAAATAAACTGCTTGTAATGTCAAAATAACTGCTTTTGAATAAAAACATTTGAAAGTATATACTAAAAAACATTTATTTAAATGTTTGTCTGTCCATCTGTTTGATTGTTCCGGCTAATCTCCGAAACGACTGAACTGATTTTGACGGAACTTTTGCTGGCAGCTGATGTAATAGGAAGTAACATAGAATACTTTTTGTACGTTGGCACATCATTTCCGACATCCACGTGGGTGAAGCCGCGTGCACAGCTCGTCAATAAATATAGGTATTTACAGGACAGCAGTGAGTGGAAGCGCCTAGAAGGGGACGACCTAGAAAGACACAATATAGTGACCTTATCGATGATGTTATTCAGAAAGGTCAGGAGCGTGGTACTCGCAGCCGGCGTGCGTGTGTGATCAGCAGGCTTAGCATGACGCCTTCTATTTCAAGAATACAGGATAAGTTTGTATCCAGTGCGCAAACTGTAACCATGAATTCAGTATATCCTTTTAGATCCCCTAGTGCAGAAACATTTCGTCGGTAATACAAAGAAAAAGGGGTTCCATACATTTTGACCGCGTAGGTATTGTACTTTTCTATGAAACAGCTGATTTTATTGTAAAACCGACGTAAAATTTCTGCGCTAGGGGTCTAGAATGATATGCTGAAGTCATGATTAAAGTTTGCGCACTGGATAAAAACTTATCCTGTAGACGCAGCTCTTTCTATACAAAGTGACATTTCGTTTCTCCAATTTAACTGTAATATTTTTTGTTCCAAAATACGGTATGTACTTCGACACTTTGAGAAAAATTGTTGTAGTTGTCTCTAAATACGTGACTTAATATCAGTAAAAATTTAGAATTAAACGGAAGAAAAATCCTATGACAAAACTAGGACTTCTGAGTCGAATTACATATTATGTAAAAGAGTGAATTTCGTGAAAAGTGTAGTTGACTCTTTCTACTTTGCTGCCGTCGTACTGTCTAAACGGAGTGTCATTTTTGTCTATTCTTCTGTCGACAAAACGGTGCTCGCGCTAAACCTGCAGATGCATTAACGTCATCATTTCAGTCGAAAGACATCCACTGCTTGACAGGCCTCCCCAAAAGGGGAGTTTTGCCATAATCGCCACGCTTGGCAGGCGGGTTGGCGATCGCAGTATGGTGGTAAAATGCATAGAGAACGCTGCTGCCACTTCTCTGGTAAGTCCCTTAGTCGCCTTCTACGACACCCACGGGAAGAAATGGGATGGTGCTATTCTTTCACGAACATGAACGCATGAACATACATGAACGCAAACGAAGTAAACGAAGTAAAAGAAGTATATACGGATCGTAGCAGGTGGCGTTCTGTAGTTTCCGCCTTCTCAGAAGAAAGCGTGAGTTTATGTATCTATTTATCAATAAAAAAAATGGTTATCTGTAAAGTCGGTTTACGGACGATAATTTTACGTGATAACGTCATAAGAAAACAGGCCGATCGTGTCTCTCTATCGCTTGTTCCGCGCTCTCGCTTGCACGCTCGGCTCAGGCGGAACGTGACAATGAGTCATGCTTTTTCGTGCGTGCAGCCGGCGTTCTTCGATTTATAAGACGTTATCACGTCAAAAAATCGTCTAACAGACCGTGTCTGAAGAAGTTATTAAACTCTTGTTAAATTACAAGTAAAGTTACTATTCTGTGTCTGCAAGATAAACAAAATTCGATGAAAATATTTGCCTTAGTAAAGTCTTAAGGAGCAGAAAATGTTGTCAGAGTTAGGCCGTGTTCGACCTGACGAATAAATTCGGTAGACAATACACGCTAATGAATAAAGTTGGCTTGTTAACGAACCTACTCCGGAATTTCCATTTAGAAGTGTTCCTGTTTTATCGTAAATAAACTGCAAATTTTGGCTTTGTGGCTGAATAAAACTTTATAAATTTCACAAGGTGATTATTTCCCAGTTAAACACCGTTTGATATGATAGGGGGAATAGGGTATATGCATGTAATAACATTCTATTCTAGACCCACTAGCATAGACAGTTTTCATCGGTTATACAAAAAAAAATCGCCTGTTCCATACATTTTGACCGCGTAGGTATTGCACTTTTCTATGAAACAGCTGATTCTTTTTTGTATAAACGACGAAAAATTTCTACGCTAGAATCGCGGGGGCTAGAATGATATATATGCTGAATTCATGGTTATAGTTTGCGCACTGGTTAAAATTTACCTTGTGTACATTATATAGGAATCAAGAAACAAATTGCTATATTTTTTTATTTTTTTTATTAATTACGTTTATCACAATTTCGTATTTTATGTTACGTTTTTCTATTAGAATGGAACGCAAATTCAAAACACGTCGTCTTAAAAAATGCTGGATGTGACCTCAAAAACCATGTGAATAAATTATATGTTTTCTTAGCAGTCTGCTTGAGTTCTCACCAAGGTAAGTTAGTAAGTGCGATTTCTGCTTGAATAAAGTACAAAATATAATTTAATTTACATGATTTGGGACGAAAATAGAGATGTAAGCAATGCAGTCTCGTGATAAGTGACGTCACAATATGGCCGCGACAATAAGGGACGTTTGAACTGTAGTAGCAAATTGTTTAATTTAAATACTATTTTTGAGCAACAGTCCGTAGTAGAATTGGACTTTTAATACTTTTCTTGGCTTTTTCGATAACGTTCATTGATTAAGAGAAAAAAAAAATGCATATTCCCTATTGTTAAAAGAACAAATGTAAAGCTAATAATCAAAATCCAGTTGCGGCGTCGAGTGTTGCCCCGGTCGCCGACATCCCGGTCGCTCCTTGATCCCATCCAATTGGCAAAAAGATCTTTATTGGCTCAAGCCGGATACCAATTCGGTGAGGATCAATCAAATGGACTACTGGAGTGATTGTTACTTACTATTGAAGATAGATGTGATAACATGATTTGATACATTGCTGTACACGAATATTATTTTCGCACAACTTAATATTAGGTGATTAGCGCGCAGACGAGGCGTGCGTAATTATTATTGGGGAATATATCAAATACCTATTCGGTTTATTTTGATGTTATTACATTGGATTCGCGTTTGTTGTCGAGTTTTATCATTTTCTTTTTTTTTGGTGTATATTTTGTGTCAATACAAACCCGTGTATGTCAAAACAAAGACAAATTCAGGAAGAGGGATTTCATTCGGGATTTCTTCGTAATACGCGCTATGCATATATTATCTTTTCCAAACCCACACAGCGTAGTTTTTATTTTTTGATGTCATGTTTTCCAGTAAATGTGATATTTGCATATTCCCGAAGTCTACCAGTAAGTATCACTGGGTAGGTTACCTACATTATTTAAACAATAAAAAACTTTTTGGAATAAGTATAATATGAAAACCGACTACCAAAAAAAAAGTTATTTTCACTTTTTTTTTTGGAAGTCGGCTGTAGGTGTTTATCTTGTAAACGCGGAACGTACATAAAAAAAAATATATATAGATGAATTGAGAACCTTCTCCTTTTTGAAGTCGGTTAAAAATGCTAAACCAATATAATATTTGCTTTACTTTGCTGTTGCTAGAATAAGAATACTAACATAGGGGTAAAGAATATATAATAGTAGTATTAGTATAATAGTAGAATGTAGTATATTTAACACAATTGAGAATAAACTTGATTAATGAGAAATTACTTGATGAATAAAGATATTTATTTTTTAGTTAGATGCGGTGACAACATACTAGGAGATCAGATAGATTACGTTCGCGGTCCATTCATTAATCGTTAGCTTCAAACCGCACAAGAAAGCATTGGGAGTCCATTGTGTTCGAAGTTTCCAGAGATTAATGTCACAGAAACACAGTGCATGGTAGATAGCTTAAGGCCAGTGCACACGAGATGATCACTTCTTGAGGGTTACATCGAACCACCAATGACAATTTACACAATAACCAATGATGATGTATTGTTCGTGTAGATCTGCACCCTAACCGCGGTAACACACTAAAAATCAGAATCCATTTTGAACGTTATTGCTAATCCATTGCTTCATTTGTTGGAAATATTTGTCTGCTCAGCAACGTAAATAACACAATGAATATTGTTGAACTGTCAAAATGCAAGCCATTCCTACTATTAGTGCCCCGTAGGCTTAAGTACAGACGGAGTTACTGCGCATTAGTTGTTATAAAATGGCTGCGGGATGCGTTAACTAGCTGTAATTCGACGCAATGGCATCTGCGCGTGGGCATCGTTTACGCAAATTGTTAGAGGATGTGGTTTAAGCGATACAGTTAACCCAACAGTTTTTTTTTCTGTTCACTGCAGAAACTGTTTAAAGTTGGATGTTTTCTATTTTTGTTTATGGCAATGGATAGATTTATGTACCAGACTTACGACCATTGATATCCAAAAAAACCCAAGATACACAATCAGCGTCTCAAAAACGTCCGCAGAAATAGGGCGCAATGTGCGCAGGTGTCAAATAGTATCGTCAGTCATCTTTCAATCAGTCTTTTTGGACAATGCTTTGCAAAAACCACTTTAAGTCATGCGTGTAAGGTTCAGTTTGTAAAAAACGTCAGTGGAGTTATAAAACACATTTTTTAATAATAATTAGAAACAGTTTTATGTGTTACTTTTGTTCGAGACTGTGCATCTTGGGTTTTTTTATATCGATGCTTACGACTATTCTTTTTTTGAACTTATCTGTTTTTATTTTTGGAAGTTAATTCAAACATTACCTAAGCTATGCGAAAATTTCGAATGGAAAATCCGTACCAAAGACGGTAAAATTCCACCTAAGCCAGTACTACAATTTGATTAAACAAAGGTTTAGCCTTATAGTTTAGCGTAATATTATTCTAATTGCTTTGGAAGCGTCTATTACTCTGAAGCAGAGTAAGTTTGCATTGGATTCAAATTGTATTACCTACTACAAATTTGCATCAAACGCCAAACAACCCTTATTAGAAATTTAGTTCAAATTGTGTGCAAATATCTTCAACTGGCTGCCTAGCCTTTTCCCAAATATGTTAGGGTCGGCTTCGAGTCTAACCGGATGCAGCTGAATTTTAAAAAGATGTTGCTGTATTTTACATCTGACCTACACAACCCATGGGCACGCCACGATTGCGGCGGTAAGTCCCCTCTTTGAGGAGTGGATTGAGAGGCGGCATGGCGTCCTCATCATCCGCCTGAGACAGGTCCTCACCGGACACGGTTGTTTCGGGAGGTTCCTGTTTCAGATAGGGTGGGAGGAAACGCCCGGGTGTTTCCATTGCGAAGATCGCCCTGAGGACACGGTGGAGCATACGGTGGAGGTCTGCCCGGCTTGGGCGGAGCACCACCGTGTCCTCGTGGAGGTGATCGGCGGCGGCGATCTCTCGCGTCCGACCGTGGTCCAGGCCATGGTACGGAGCGAGAGTGCATGGCTAGCAGTCGCCTCCTTCAGCGAAGCAGTTATGCTCGCAAAGAGGGAGGCGGCGCACGTGAAGGAGATGCAGTACATGCGCCCTCACAGCCGTGGCCTTCGCAGGAGACGCCCTGGGCGTCGGGAATCCCAGGCTGATTCCCGGCCACCGTAGGCACGGGCTTGCGGACGGCGAGTAATGGGTAGCTCGCTGTCCGGTAAGGACGAAGCCCGGATCGACGGCGCGTTGTGTTCCACGCGCGCCTCAAAGAGATGTCAGCAGCAACTGATGGGGCCCGCAAGGGCCGATGCCTGCCAGGGGTGCGGGTTGTTCGAAAGAGATACCGCGGCCCCTGGCACACAGGCAACTGAGGGAACGCGGGTGGATTTTAGTCAGTAAAAGTCTGACACGCCCTCCCGCTCCGCCCAGAGCGGGAGAAGTTATTTGATGATTTCAAACCCAAAAAAAAAAAAAACCTACACAACCCAGTTACTTGGTAACATGTTACCCCTTGGTAAGACTGGTTGCCTGACTTTTTGGGCTTCTGACAACCCGTATCAAGATCTACAGATGACAGCTGGGACCAACGCCTTAATGTGTTTTCCCAGCGATATGTATTGGATGGTCACCCACAAACAAGCCAACCACGGCAGGTGTGCGCGGGCTTGCGGATGGCGAGTAATGGGTAGCTCGCTGTCCGGTAAGGACCAAGCCCGGGTCGATGGCGCGTTGTGTTCCACGCGTGCCTCAAAGAGATGTCAGCACCAACTGCTGAGGTCCGCAAGGGCCGATGCCTGCCAGGGGTGCGGGTTGTTCGAAAGATATACTGTCGCCCTTGGTACACCTAACTGGGGAACACGGGTGGGTTTTAGTTAGTAAAAGTCTGACACGCTCTCCTGCTCCACCCTGAGTGGGAGAAGTCATTTGACGATTACCCACCCTCAAAAAAAAACCACGGCATTTGTACCTTCGCGTACTTGTTGGCTAGCCCTCTTTTATAAATACCTTGATCCGCATTTCTATAGGCATTTCTGGCTATACCTCTACGAGTATAGCCGATGATGCGAGGATAATCCGGTAGGGAAAAGTTTGAATAAAAATTGTAATTAGGGACACAATGAGGAAGTTTCAAGGAGCAAAAGTCAATATTGGTGCGGTAGTTTGTGCCCAGTTACCGGGGCGTGTCTGCCGCCGCTCCACGACGTACACACGAGCATAACGTTCATCTAACTAAGTTAGAATACTTTTTAGATTTCTGATTGGTTCTAATTGGATGACTACTTTTACAGTAGCTCGATTGGCCCGTGATAGGTATTATTTATTTATTGATAGGGCACTTCAATGACTAAACACGATTCACAAACAAAAATCACAAACATTTTTAGGAACTGTGAATTAGTCACTTAGTGAAGTGTACTAGCAGGTCAATTAATAGAAAGTACAAGCTATTTTTAGTTTAATTACGTATTTAAGTTATAAAAACGACAAACAAGGGAACTTCAGAGAAAAAATGCTAAAGAGAAACAATATCTATATCAGCTGCTCATTGGTTCGTTAACCTGGCCATGTTGAAAAATGGTCTGTAACTGACACTTATAACATGTCTTTAAAGTTGGGGCATATTTTTCCTTTGAATTTTAGAAAAGAGAGTTCTACTGTACGTACTTGCTTGAATAAATAATAATAAGCTGTCTTTTTAATAAAGCCTTTAGTAAAATATTATATTTTATGGGTAGGTATGTTGATTGTCGCAGACCTGAAAGAAAGAAAATACGTTTATTAAACGCAGTGAACACAACGCAGAGATAGCACACAAAAACAAAAAGAAAAAGTTGGGAGAAAATACGCATCACATCCACGTAAAACGACCATCGTTCAGTATACGCTACTACCTTATGCGAAACAGATTTTCAGCGACAGCCGCCCTGCTACAATAGCGCCAACACGTTGGCGAATCTGCGTGTCCATTTGTAAAGTATTGTCAGTGGGCAGCATTCCAGCGAACCTGCAGTCCACGACGTGCAATTCATTCTAGTTTAAAATGGGTTACTCCATTTCTCGCTGACTACGCGGCTCCATGACAACTCCCGCCCCTGGCCGCCGGGTTTGTTTTTGCTCAAAGATATCGACGCGATTTTAGAGTTTTGTCCGCGGATATGTCCTGAGGGACATACTTTACGCTACGTAACTTGGACTTGTTGTTTTGTATCGGATTTTGTAGTTCACGCTGTTGTTGGCGAGATTTGACGGCGCAAGCTTTTTTATTTTGCGGACTTCGTAACTTTGCATTTCCTCTAAACTTTGTTTCGGTCCAACTTTAGCGAACATATGAAGCACGTGTGCCAACGGTTTCGTTTTATGGAGGTGTATCAATTTGATAATATGACCTCGGGCTTGTGGCTAAGTAATACTAGCCGTACGGGTCCTTCGATCAGGCCGGTCCCATGTGATCTTTTTACATACCAAAACTCCTCCGTGACTCGGAAAGCACGTTAAGCCGTTGGTCCCGGCTGTCATTCGTGGATTTTTGACAGTCGTTGGGTATCAACCAGGAATGGTTGTTACTCTTTCGGACGTACTTACTAGGTTGTGGAAGTCAGATAGACACTCACACCATGAAAAATACTGGTCGTCGTCAATCAAAATAGTAGGGAAAATGATAATGATATCAATTCCACAATATAACTCTGGTCCATTCGTGAGGTGTATTACGTACGTTTACAAGATGCGTGATCGGAATTTCCCATACGGCTCCGACACTTCCAATACATATTAATGTATTATGATGACGTGTGGAAGGGGTGGTTAACACACGAATAAAACCACATATTCAACCCAGTTTTTCCTCACGATATAATGCAATCAAGACAGCTACATGTGCTTGTGTAAACTAATCCCATGAACTGACTTTGATGGCGTTTCCCCAGTTCGAAAGCTTATTCTTTCAGGAAGCTTTAGAGCTATAACATTTAATGTTATCCCTTAGGGGCTGAGCTGAGAACGGTATCGTGCAGCTACTCAAATGGGTTTCACTCAAAAATTCAGTATTTTATATTGTTATCGCTTCTTCCTCTTGTGGAACAGTTCTACTTGGAGTTTTGTGCCGAAATATTGTGGCGCGACATTATATTATCTCTTTTATCGTATCAAATATTTAATACTTGCTTTTGACCGCGATTTCACCCGCGTGGATGTCAGAAAATATTCTACGGGAACGTACAACCTTGTTATCCTTTGCGTTAATCCAGATTATAAACTATCTGTGTGTTCAATTTCATCAAAATCTGTTCAGTCCTTTTTGGGTGATTGATTAACAAACATGTAAACATACAAGCTTTCACAATTACAATATTACTAGGATTACTAGGAAGTAGGAGACAAACGCAAAGAATGAATTTCAAATAAACCAATTACCGGTACTTTGAACTGTTACGGGGTCGGTCAGTCAGAAAGATGAAGCTAGTTGCCCATTTCAAAGCTTAGTAGTTTTAGGTGGAGAAGAACGGGCAAGAAACTCCACGGACACTCTATTAAATCAAAATATTATTTACTGGTAATACATAAATAAAATGCGCATTTATTACCACTTTAACAATATCGTTAATTATGTATTTTTCACCTCACAACCTGGGAAAGATTCTGTTCGTCATTCGAAATTTGCGTGCAAAAGTGCATTTTACCCGCTAGCGAGGAAAGAGTTTTTGAAATTCGAACCTTTCTATTCAACAATTTTATATACAGCCAGACCACTGAAAGGGCATTAATACTTATTTCATGTCAGTGCGCCAATCTCATTTTTTAGATAATCGCACTGGCCAGCACAACGACTACATGAAAGAAAAGGAAACTTAAAAAAAAATCATCTCAATTCAATTCGTTTTGCATAATTTTGGCTTGTTTTTTTATAAAATCGTAAGAAATCATAAAATATGAGCGAGTGCAGCAGCGATGAAGATATAAGCGGTACATAATGCCGAATTGAGTTATCTTCCGGAAAAATCGCGCGAAAAGTACATAAAAGCGTACAATTTGTTCAACGCATGGACGCATTCTAAAGGCGTGAGAACTTTTTTGAAGACTACAATGCAATGCTATCATACTTCATTGAACAAAGTACACTAATTTAATATATTATTTAGGCTGTTTTTCTTGCACCTAGCATTTTCCTCGCTGTAGTGAGGTGAAAAATTGTGTGTTTCGCTCGGCAGTAAAGGTATTCGCCGTCTCGTACCTACCTATGAAACCCTCGCTACGCTCAGGATACCACTCGCTTCGCTCATGGTTCAATCCTAGAATCCTTTGCTTGCTCAGCTTTTCAATACAAGTACTTGCGCCAAACAACAACTTTGCATCTTTGTATAACAAATAACTATTAATATCATTGTAATAGTTTACTGTAAAACTGATAATTCAGAATTGAGAGTCGGTTAACCACAGACAACCTGTAAGTAGATTTCTATAACATTATTAATTGCTGCATTTTAAAAGATTTCAACTACATGATTTAACGAGTCACATTGCTGGATTAATGTAAATCCATTTGATGTGTTTTTGTGGGTCTCATGCCTGACAAACTATAATTCAGACCACATCACGATACATCTTCCTTACATAGTATAAAACAAAGTCGCTGTTCGCGTTTGTATGCTTAGATCTTTTAAACTAAGCAACCGATTTTAATGCGGTTTTCATTTATAGACAGACCGATTCAAGAGGAAGGTTTATATGTATAATACACCGAAGTCCGCGCGGGCGCAGCCGCTGGCAAAAACTAGTTTCTGATAATTCCCAGTTGGCAAAGAACGATTAAGTATTAATGAGGGTGGAGGGTGAAGGGGAAAGAAACCGGGCTGGAGACATAATAGTAAAAGTAGGGAAAAACTGGATTATTCCGAACCCGACCCGAAATCCTAACCCGGTCGCGGGTTAGGTTAAGAACTTGAAAAAAATTATAAAATTTGTTCCGAACGTAACCCTCTTCCTAACATGGCCCGACTTATCGTTCCTATCATAATCCGAATTGCGACATAGATAGATTTTCCCTTTTGCCCTTTCTTAGAATAAAAAGTACCTATGTGTCAAATCAGAATTTAATATTTACTATAGTCCGAACTTATTTTTTTTTTCGTTAATTGTTAGTGTGATAATTTGATTACCTACTTACGTATAGTAGTAGTAGGTAAATATTACACTGTTTTGACACATAGGTATTTTTTTTTCTAAGAAAGAGGACAGGTGAAAATCTGTCTATATCGCAATTCGGGGTACGATAGGAACAATACGTCGGGTCAAGTTAGGAAGAGGGTTACGTTCGGAACAAATTTTATAATTTTTTTCAAGTTCCTAACCTAACCCGCTACCGGGGTAGGATTTCGGGTCAGGTTCGGAATAATCCGAAAGGCTGATTTTGGCAGACTGTTGGCAAAAGTAGAATCACATGGAAGAAGTTGGAGGAGGCCTTCACCCAAAGAGAGAGGTCCAAATCCGAAAAAGTACAAATCTGTATTAACATCTAGAAAATAAGTGACTACTAACAACATTTGCAATGTTATTTAGGGGCGTGGAGATAAAAGGCTTTTGAATTTACATAATATATTCTTACTATTATAAGTATTTATGATGTTATTAGTGCTCAAAAGAAACAAGGTACTACTTATTCTCAGAAGTCTGAAAGATACCCAAGATAGCAAAGTAATAATTAAAATACAAACTAACGAAGCTTAATTAAATCTGCAGTCCATATCCAAGTATGAACCTTAGTAGTATTGTAATTAAACTTTTATTTAATTTCTACTTAAAAACGAACTAATTTCCTTTGACCAAACCATGGCAGTTGTTTTATACTGAACTAGGAGTAAATAAGTGGAAACGGAGTAAATAACATTAATAACATCAATTACATAAAGTTTTTCGTTCCGGAACAGTCGGGACATTAAATTGTCCGTAGTCAGAGAAAAACTTGACTTAGATTTAAATGTCTCTTGAGTATTTAGTCTGGAACTGTGGAACTTGTTACTGGGAACTGAAAAGTTTCTGTAATATGGCTTCACAAAAATATCAAAGATAATACAAGTTTGGCTTACCTTGTGCTTCTTGATTTATTGTTCTATCTACAAGTTTCTATTGACGTTGAATAATATAACAATAAAAATAGTGTGACGTACAGCAATAATTTTATTTGACATTTATGTAATATTATTATAATGACATGAATTATAATTCATCCCACAAATTGTATTTTTTAATCCTTTGACATTACTTATTCTTAATTTATTTTATTATAATTTCTTATTTTATTTGATTATAATAATTTTGAAAAGTTATTTTAATAATTATACAATTAGATTATCGGTAATGTAAACATTTGCACATCTTTTTAGGTAATGATACAGTGTACTTTATATTTATTTGTAACATCTCTTTATAACCTACCTGTATTATGCAAATAAATAATTTGATTTGATTTTTATTGTTGAGGGAAATGGGGGTGGTTTAAGATGACTTTAAATACTGTAGGAGTAAATTCTTTAGGTTGAAAATTGTAGTCGGTGGCGGAGCAGTGGTGGCCTAGTGGTAATAACCGCGACTTACGAGTTATAGGGCCTAGGTACGAACAGACGCTGCTCTCAAAACGCTGAAGGAAAACATCGTGAGAAAACCGGCATGCCCTGGAACCGAAAATTCTAAGACATGTGACATCTACCAAACCGCACTGGGCCCGCGTGGTGGATTACGGCACACTCCCTTTCACCGGTAGAAGGCCTGTGTCCCAGCAGTGGGAATATTATTGGCCTTTAATGTTAAGCTCTAGCTACACCGACGTGAATACCGAGAGGGATGCGGGTTTCAACTCGATTGCTTAAATAATTAGTAATACACGCAAGAATTCCAGTTTGAACGCCTCTATACAAGTTAGTGGTCACAATCAGGGCCCCAATTCTGTATCGTTAAAATGATTCCTCGCGGAATCTTACTACGATCAAACTACGTCAATATCGTTTTTTTTAGAAACCAATATAGCGGTGAGGAATCGAAATGTCTTATTCTGTATGTTCCAAGACAATTTGTCGATATTATTAATACGATATTAGTCGCGAATTTCGTCACGAATCCTGTGCGGGATTCGCTCCAGATTGGTCAGAGATTAATTCTACGGAACAGAATAACTTTACCTTTTGATAAATATCTACCTACCCCTGCACGCGTAGCATGATCACCAATAGAAACGGGTTTTGTCAACGAAACAATGGATAAAATTACAGATTGTACTATTCTACAGTCGACAAAAGTCTATAATGTCAAACATGACGACCAATTTTTCTCTACACACATTGTTCGGAATTATAATAATTAAAATCATCATACAACTCTCCAGAAGTTCATTTCATTCCATTAAATGGCTATTTAACTACTAGTTGCTATGGAAATAATAACTATCTTTGTCTTCATAGAAACTCAAGTGTACTGCAGGCTTAGCATGACGCTCTCTATTTCTACTCTACCGTAGAACAGAAATCGCTTGTCTACATTGCTCGGTGCAAAACTGTCAACTATCTACACGGAAACGACATTTTTGTCTACTTTTCCGTCGACAAAACGCTTCTCTACGGTTCTCGGGCTACGCCTGCTGCAGGCTTAGCATGACGCTTTCTATTTCTACTCTATCGTAGAATAGAAATCGCTTGTCTACATTTTTCGATATAAAACTGTCAACTGTCTACACGGAAACGTCATTTTTGTCTACTCTTCCGTTGACAAAACGCTTCAGTACGGTTCTCGTGCTAAGCCAGCAAGTCGTCCTGTGCTCGGGCAGAAGAAATGTCAAGAAGGATGGAAAGAACTTTCTCTATTCTTGGTAGAATACAGATAGAATTGGCCATGCTACGCCTGCTGGTTACACAATCGTTTCCATTCTGAGATTAACTCCAACCAACTCGTTTTTTACCAATGTAACCAGCCAATTATTAAACGTATAATAAAAACAGTACAATTAGCGTCAGTTTACGTTTGTTTTTGTTGACGTTATTACGGTTACGAGTGCTACTGCATAACGGCACCGCATTACACGCCAGAACTTACAAACAAACCAGCGGGCTCTGGTTTTACGCCCACTTGATACATTAAAGCCTGTGTACACGTTGGGAAATGCAATCGAATTAATAGTATCGAAAATGTACTCCTTAGTTGTGGTTACAGTTACAACAGTAAATGGGGAATCGTAGGAAAAAGTGAAATATAGTTATTGGCGGTACTTTTAGTAACTTAGAGGCCGTACACGAAATTTTGTCGATTTCGCTTATTTACTCGATTTTTAAGACGTACTTTTACAGTTAAAATTCAAAATTTCCATTAGTTTTAATACACAGTACGAAATATCGTTTCAATTATTAACTAATGAATAAGCTACTTTTTTATTTTTGCCGAAAGTTATAATGCGAGATTTGGGTTGTTTTTAACGATTATTTACTACCAATTCTGTTAAAAATGTTGCATATTTTTTTATTGTGAACTTGCTTTAGCCTTGAACTGCAGTTTATTTGCGTTGTTTTTTTTCCCATTTTCTCTAAAATTTTACTAAGTTTAATATGTTTAACTATGTTTTTTTTAATATCAACGTAGTAAAAAGTAATTCTTACATTGTATACCTTTAACACTTTTTTCAAAAAAAGAACTTCACTATGGTTGAAACAAAAAATGAAAAATAATGACATTTGTTCGCGCAGGGTATTCCTTTTTCTAAGAAACACCGATAAGTTTTGATGACCGACGAAAAATGTTTACGCTAGGAGGTTTAGAATCATGTGCAATTCATGGTTACAGTTTGCGCGTCGATATCCCTGCCACCTTGTTTAGACCTTGGCGTTTATGACGTGCAATTGACATTAAACCTTATGGTTGTAAAGCAATTACTAGATAGACTATATAAGCTATTGTTAATTTTCCCAGATCTCCACGTGCACGTCATAAACATACACAAATACACTTCCATTACTATGTCGCGTATTTATTTATTTTCATTTTATTTTATCTACCGATACAGGATACAGAAATCCCCAAATTCTCAAAGGGTTCTTCTGGGTTATAAAAGGTGTACAGACGTATACCCGCACCTTGCCGTTAACGGTGAAAGGTCCCATGAAAATGAAGATCAAGAGAAAATTCACCTTTGGCTGTAAACTGATTTATTTTTCACAATTCTTCATGATAGATAGCTCCTGACCGCTACTTCGTATGTGATTTTTTTTTGTTTTAACATAAAATGTATCCTGTAGTATTGCACTGGCCCATTTCGTTGATTCCTCTTAGCGTTCTTGCTTTCTTTTACTCGGTTCCTTAGAATCGCAGCATGACGTTGAATTGAGAGAGAATTAGGCTATCAAATGCAAAAAGATTTTTTCAAATACGATTGGTAGTTTCAGATATCCCCTTACATATAAACAAACAAATTTTACTTCTTTATCAAATTAGTATAGATATATGTTCCTACTTTTTAGTCAGACATTAAATAATGTTTTAACATGACTATTGCCGCAATGTACAATGCAATGATACAAAATCGCACAGAATAATTTAATAATAACAGATAAATCACGTTTCCGTTGATTTGTGAACGAAAAGTTAATCAATGTTGGTTAACGGAATGTTGATCAAATAAATCTAAATTAATAAATACAATTAAGTCAACAACTGTTGTATAATTAACAACAATGAAGTTTGATGAACTCAAAATTATTGTTTGTTCAACCCTTTCGTTTGAAGTTGGGCCTCTTTTCATTTGTATAAAATGATTAAAGGCTCTAAGAAATCACTTAGGGGCAATTACGATAGGGACAATGCATATTAGGGATGATCTCGAGTAGCTGTCGACTACATTTTTTGTGCAAAAATATGATAATTGTAATGTTCCCGAGAAGATGTCGTTGACAACTTTTTATGGCGAGCACATACTTCCTTGGAAAAGGTTTCTCGTTATCATAATAATACGATAAGGCCTTAAGACACCCTTATTTTTTTATTTTTGCTTAGTGCCACGTCAGCTCGCGAGTCAGTCTGTTTTTAGACGAGTCTTTTCCTGTTTGTTCAATCTTCTGTAATTCTTTGAGTTTATTGAAATGTCACTCACTGTTATTATTTGGACTTGTTTTAATGAGCTGTAAGCCGTTAGACGTTTTAGTAGAAAATACAATTATTTGGTTGTAAGTATTTGATATCTGAAGCAAATGCTGTGTCACAGAACTGTTCGCAGTAATTCGCAGAGCTCCTCAAGTGCTGTGATAAGCTACACGATTACTGACAACTGCTTGCACTAACTGGACTAATCTTTGTGGTTCTTTCTTCAAAATACCATTTTAGGCACGAATCTACATTGTCTTGTCTCGCATGATCAGACCTGGACTTTAAAAGAGACTGATCCTTGAGTTTGATTCGCCATTTCTTCTCAGGAGTAGTATGATAGGGAATGCCGACTCTATCTAGCTTTTTTGTAAATAATATAACGTGTTAAAGTCATTCCGACATCTTGTTTACAGAATAAACAATTGTATTTAATTTAATAACGACTTCATTTTATTTCATTCCGGATCCATTTCTGTTCATTTAATATTGTTATGTTTCAAATTTTCCCGAATTAGAGACCCCCTTTATCTTTTTCTAAAAACCAACAAAAAGAATGATCTTTCTTATTTAAATCTAGTTAAAAAGTTCCGTACCTACAACCACACAGGCTCACGCATGATTTCTCAGAAAACGAATATTCTATCGAACAACTCGCTATTTCAGGACGAAATATATATTATTCCGCAACCTAAATATTGAAGTCACCGGCTTGCTTCCCATCACAGTGAAGCACATACAGAGTTATAGGTACACAATACTATAAATAAAGGCTAAAAGACAACGGGCAGACAAAAGTTTACACACCTAATAAAATATGTGCTTTGAATCGTAAATAGAAACGTTCTGGAAAATGTGTTTTGGGAATAAGTGAAAAACTAACACATAACTGTTTTATTGTATTTGCTTTATTTATGTGTAGTTTTTTCTGATGTGGAATTTAAATAAGGGTTGAGTTTTATTTATTTATCTACATACCTTCTTAGTTTAAGAAAGAAACGAAAGTAGTTTTGGTATGAAATGAAATGATAAAACCAAGTCTCAAAAAATTAAAGGTAAGGTTGCCTTTAAAGGTGCGCTAACACGAGCATGTAAATTGCTCCATCTTGGGCAATTCTCGTTAACTATGACGTCACGACTACATCCAGCAATTTAGGGCAATGGTAACATGTAGCCAGCCGTTGCCAGAGATACGGTCACACAATATGGAGCAATATGGAGCAACTTAAAAAAACTAGGCAATGCGCCTCCCCCGCCGCCTCCGCCGCCGGCCGATTCCTCTCGCAAAAATGAGATGTAGTTATACGTACAAACGAGATAGAAAGAAAATTGACTTAAGAATTTCCAAACCGATTGGATATTCGGCAACTCATGAACTATATGGATCAATTAGAAGCAATATTGCCGAAACACATCGACAATTGATTGTTGTTGCTCCAGATTGCTCCACTTAATTCATCCAGATTGATTGATTAGTGTTGCCGAGTAATAATTGCTCAAAAAATTGCCCGTGTAAGAGCACCTTAAAAAGTTGTTTGTATTTTAAGATCGCCCACCGATGCCCACGCATCGTCACCCTCATCATCTCATCATCTGACTAGCCTTTTTCCCGACTATTTTGGGGCCCGCGTCTGGTCTAACCGGATGCAGCTGAGTACCAGTATTTTACATACAGCGATATCTGACCCAGTTACTGGGTTTTCATTACCCTTTGGCAAGACTGGTTGTCAGATTTTCGGGCTTCTGACCACCCGTAACGACTGTCAAAGATCTACGAATGACAGCCGGGTGTGTATCCATTGTTTCACCTTATCAATCTTATATTTCTCATTTTTTATATCTTTAATTCGAATGGTGTAATAAAAAACATTTTGTTGTATTCTAAATAGAAAATAAGGTTACAAAACACAGAAGTTTTTATAATAAGCTATGACTTACGAACTTCATAAGTTAAATAAACCTATGTGTAAGACAAACTCCAAAGAAAGTTTAAAAAGTCGGTTCTCTGATCCCGCTAAAGTGGCATGCCGCATAACCAATACGACACGAATGACAAAAAACAGCTAAAACTCGTTCATACTTAGATACGTTGAGACGGCGATATTGAAAGGATTAAATGAATAATTCAGCGACAAAAGTCGCGAGCGCCTGCCTGGCTCGCCACGCTCAGCTTTCTGTCAAAGTATCGTTAAAATGCACATATTTTATTTTTTTGCTTCACAAAAATAAATAAATACGGTTTAGGTGGCATAAGAACCGGATTTTGTCCATATTTGGCACTTTAATAAAACAATTGTAAGTTCTTCTAAATTTCAGAAGTTCCTTGAAAATTCAGAAGATAACCAAGGACTGAAAAAGCTCACAGGAAAACTTGATTCTGGTGGAAAGTCGATTGTTATAGCAGCTTAGTTATTCTTCGCAAGGCATACTTGTTCAAATAAAAACACCTACCTAACTGAGAAAAGTAATTAAGTATATCTTACACAGAGGCGAGCAGTGGTAACGGCGACTTACGAGTTACAGGTCATAGGTTCCAATCCAGAATTTAGTTAATTTGTGTTTATTTAGTTTAATTTGTGTAAGTTATTTCATAACCACTGCTCCCAAAGCGGCGAAGGAAAACATTGTGAGGAAACCGGCATGTCCTGGAACCAGAAAATTTTAAGACATAATAATAAGACTCTCCGAACGCTCACTGTGCTCGTATGGCAGATACCGGCCCTTTCCCTCTCACTAAGAGAACGCCTGAAGTGGGAAAATAAAAGGCTGATTATGATGTGCCATACCTTTCACAATAGCAAAGCAACCGCTTTGACATGCTAAGTTCAAAAGAACTCAATACCAAGAAGAACTTTAAACCGACTCCATCTCTAATTTAATAAGACCGCCAAATAAATTCAAGCGCCACCATTTTAGGTTCAGCAATAACTCAGACTAACCAACATTACGTACAACTTGGTGAATTAATCGAGTTCAATCGATCTAATCTCACAATCCGTTCGCATTACTCAACCTCTAAGAGCGCAATTCAATTTAGCGAAAGTTTCCGCGGCGGAGTATTAATTAGTACTTCTCATATATGCAGTGCTTGATATTAATCCAGTTGTAATCCGCGGAATTATGCGGCCGATAGTGTCAAGACTGTCCGATATAAGCAGTGGACTATGATACCCAAGGACTTTATCTAACTCGACCCTCTGAAGGATTAACATAAACTTGTTCCAATATTTGTCTTTATTTATCTTTATTCCCAATTTCGATGGAGTTTCCGGCTATATGTGATGTTGTTTAAATAATCTCTGCTGTGTTGTTATTAGTACGATTCGAGTTTTAATGAGTTTCCTCAAAGAGCACTATAGCGAATAAAGGTTGAATAGCTAATAGTGGTAGGAGAATATTGCTTGTGGAATAGGGCTAGTGGCTGAGTTTATCAGCCACACAGGTCAGCTTGCCGTGGTTTGTTCGTGGATGGAACACCATCTTTACATAGGTACTAAGACCCTTTCGTGCCTTGGAAAGCACGTTAAGCTGTTGGTCTCGGGTGTTATTTGTGGATCCTTGAATGTCATTACGGGTTGTAAGAAGGCCGAAAGTTTGACAACCAGTTTTTTCAAGTGGTATCGTATTAATTCGTCAAATAGGCAGTCGCTTCATGTAAAATACCTGGTGTTCAGCTGCATCCGGTTTTACTGGAAGCCGACCCCATCATAGCTGGGAAAAGGCTAGGCAGATAATGAGCTAATAATGAATCGTAGGTACAATATAACGCAGTGCGTTTTGTTCAAAATGTTAACAAAACTTAGCCCTTAGTCTAGCAACTATCTATAAATTCACTACTTAATAAGTTATGACTTGTAATACCGTCTGGAAACTTTTAGTTCATTACCCATAGTGACCACGAAGTCCTTACTGTGTGAATGAGAGTTTGTTTTCACGCCCAAATGAATGGCTCGATCTTCATTAGTTTGTAAAAGTATTTTTATCTCATAAAGCGAAGTGCGCTATACTTGTGGTATCCAAGTGTACAAACACGCTGCGAATGTGTGTGTGAAGCCGAGTAGCGTCAGCACATAACACATACACACACACACACACATTTCTTACTTCGCCATAGTCTCAGACGGTTTCGAGAGCTCCTGCGCTTAAACACATTCACAGTGGTTTGTACACTTGGTAACCACAAGTAAAGCGCGCGTCGCTTTGCGAGATAAAATCTATAAATAATAAAAATTATTCATCGGTATCCTGTTACATAATATAGACTGACGTCACTGATTTTCCTTTCCATAGCAATAAAGTGGTTTCCTAATTTCGCCCGATTTAAAACAAGTGAACGAATTAAAACAATTGGGGTATAGTCAGCTAATTTTGACTATGGCATACTTATTATATTTTATAATGTTCTGTAAAGCCATCCATTAAAACCCTTATAAGTACAGCAGCCCTAAAATCCAAAACTCTCTAGATAATTGCCGGCTGTCGTAGCCGAACAAGCGCCGTCACGGGCGTGACATTTGGCGGAATGACGTAGCAGATGTCGTGACGATCCCTGTCGAGCCTGCATTACGTCATCACGTGTCGTAAGACTCCGCTAAGAACGTGACTACACGATTCTTATGGTGTCATCCAGTTATCTTCCTGCTGACGACGCCATTATTCCGAAACTGAAGCAAGCTTCTTAGAACATTCTTTCTAGGTCAATAAAAATGTATTTTCCCTAAGCGATTGTGTTTTCTTTTTATAGTAGGATAACTGTTTGCTTTCGAAGTAAATGTTATTACTGGCATGAAAAGCGCGGATTCATGAGATTTCCTTCGACAAAAGACTTGATAAGATAAAAGTGGCGTTCTCACTCTCAGTTGAACTCATTGCCGCTTTTATTGCATTGTTGCTGAGCGTACGAGTATAGAGCGAAATAGATACATAAAATGGAAACATAAAGCATAATTACGCACCGAATCACTTGTCATTGTATAAGATGAAATTAACGTCAAATCGTAACGAGTCGTAAATTACAGACTTAATTACGATTGTTTTAACGACTAGACGCGACGGCGAGGCATCCAAGAGACTGTTAGGCGACATGACGTCATTGTTATCACAGATGATGTATTATGGGTAGACGGTGGCGGTGGGTGTGTGAGCTCGCGATAAGCTATCGCCAAAGCTAATGATTCGTTGCAAACGAACTGGTGTCTGTCACCCGGCCATACATTCTCGCGTTCACACAATTCGAATCAGCCGCAGCTGCGATAATGGCTCTAACGATCGCTGATATATCAACGAATGTGACATTTCTTTCAAAAAAGTCTCAGAACGTTATTGGATTTGAATGCACCTTCAATAAATCTGAGCTATAGCACCTTTAATAAGAACTCTTTATTTTTCACAATGTGCAAATTAATCATTAGCTTTGTAGCCCTTTACTAGACAGACATAAATGCTTATCAAAGATTCATAAAGGTACCAAAAAAAAAACTTAATAATAATGTCAAGCACGTAACATACTATGATCTCATATAATATTCATGACGGGTATTATTGAGTAATGCAACAAGCGAATAATAGGGTTTTACACCCATTTTTGAAATTTATGTAAAGATTTGTGTCTTAATTAGATTCTAAAATGCTAACAAACCACAAAAAAAAAATTTTGTTTAATCGATTAGTGCCATAAAAATATATTTAAATTGTACATTTACATATTTCGCGCGTAACTTGACGAAAAAGCTGGACGTAGTGGACTCCATATTGATCTGTGGGTATGACGTCAATATTCTGTGCACAAATCCGCTGATATTTTGTATGATAATAATTGTTCATAAAAAAAAAATTAGCTATTATTCTATTTATCGTTGGTTTGCTGTTTCTGAATGTTGAGCTATTGTTCTACTTACAGTTGGTTTGCTGTTTCTGAATGTAAGAACATTCGAAACAGCAAACTAACGATAAGTAGAATAATAGCTATCTTTTTTATTATAAACAATTATCATACAAAATATCACTGGTACACTGGTATCACTGGAACACAAAATAATAACGATATTATTTCAATAAAAATTCCTTTGGTTACGAAAATAATAAGAAAGTACAAATTATATAGAAAGGTAAATTTTATTATACTATTTTAACTTAATGTTATGAATGCGAAAGTGAGTTTGTTTTGTTTTTGTTACGCGTTCTTTGGTTACTCATGTGCTAAAACGGCTGAACGTATTTAGATTAAATTTGGCACACGGGTTATCCCGGTAGTATGTACGTTACCGTGGGATAATTTCCGTCATGCAACCGCGTGCATGTCGTGCGTACGTGCTTCGCCCGCGCGAAGCAGCTGGAAAACGCTAGTAATATTATGTAGAGAAAAGGTTTGATTTTGTGTACCTATGTTAGTCTGTTCGCTTTCACACTAAAACGGCTCAATGGATTTATATGAAATTTGGCACATAGATAGACTATGGCCTGTAAAAGGACATAAGTAAGTTTTCATCATGGATCGCAGACGAAGTCGCGGGCAGCAGCTAGTATTATTATATTTCCAGTTTGACATTCTGGCTTATACGCTGTCGTGTCTACCTATCCCTGACAAATAAAAGGGGTAGAAAATAGACTACACAATTAAAATTTAATAAGAGAAATACGAGATAAATTATAAAAAGGTACCTTTGCACTCTATTTATTGGTAATAATCACAGTCCAATTCCTTGACATGCATATCTTTGACTTTCACTCCGGAAACACTTCTTGGAGTTGTAGTAGCAGTCACACAAGCTTGCTTAGGAATAGTTTCAGTAACTGTTCCATTCATGCCCGGGACGAAATACCGCGCACGAGCCAGCAGTATAAACGCAGCCTTCAGCTCGGTCTCACCCCTTTTTTCTTAATTTTTCTCCTTTTTATTCTCTGACCAGCACTCGCTGCTTTTCTTTTTTTTTTCTCTTTGATCTTTTATTTCATTCCCTGTCATCCGCCATCGATTTTCTGATCTGCCAGTCTAGTCGGCCAGGACGTATAAAACCTCCTTCATATAAACCCAGAGTGCGTTTAAGAATCTTATAATTATAATTTAGAATTTTGTTATTTAGTTGACAACGTAGTTAGATAGATAAACCAAATTTAGGCTATCCAAAACGATATAAAATTATTTTTAGTAAGTACAATCTTAATGCAACCTTCCTTGAATACACTGCATAGATAATTAAAAGAATAAGTAGACATCAGTTTGACGTGTTTGACTTAAATGTCATAACAAGAATATTAATATGTAAAAATATAGAAATTCTAATGTAAAATCAAGTAATTCTATATAGACGAATCGTTTAAGACCGATTCGCAGAGTGTTAGCACAGAGAACAAAGAGAGAAATATAATAATGTAAGAAAGTCGTAAAAGGATAATAAAACAATGATGATGTGGATGAATGAAAAAGAAGCGTAAGTATAGTATCAGTAATAAACAGATACTATATTTCCCCATCGACCCCGAGAAAATTTTTGGCCTAGAACAAAAATTTTGTAAGGTTAAATAAAACAACTTTCACATAACTTACATACGTCTTTCAATCACACTGACATCTTACGAAGTTAGGCCAGGTTGGATTCACATTCAATGATCACAACTCGACTTGATAAATAAATAACAGTAGGCTTATTTTCGGAGTTGTTAGCCGCTCTCGTCGAAAACCATTAATCAGAAAAGATTTTTAACAAAGGCTTATTTATAATGGAGTTGTTAACCGCTCCAATCAACATCAGTGTTGATAGTAAATAACAAGGGCTTATTTTTATGGAGTTGTTAGCCGCTCCAATCAACATCAGTGTTGATAGTAAATAACATGGGCTTATTTTTATGGAGTTGTTAGCCGCTCCAATCAACATCAGTGTTGATAGTAAATAACAAGGGCTTATTTTTATGGAGTTGTTAGCCGCTCCAATCAACATCAGTGTTGATAGTAAATAACAAGGGATTATTTTTATGGAGTTGTTAGCCGCTCCAATCAACGTTAGAGTTGATAACAAATTAGAAAATAAAAACTAAATAGAGTTATAATGGGCCGAAAAGAACTCTACAGTTTAGAAGAAAGAAAGAAAAAAATTAATAATGAGTATTGACTAAAAACAATGTAAAGATAGCAAAAAGATTAAAAATTGTGCAAAAGGAAGGTAAATGAGAGGGTTTGTGTCAGTGGGTAGTGGTATGGGTAGTGTTAGAGTCAAAGAGCGTTCAAAAGGGTAAATTAGTTGTAAGAGGGAAGACAAGTAAGTAATAATAACAGTAAGATCACTCCTTAAAGAAATTAAAAAGTTATTAAGCCAAATAAGTTAGTCAAAAAGAAGCAGTACTATTAATAGTACATTTTAGAATTTTGAAAAATAGTTTAGTATGTAGTAGTATCTAGTTTTGATTTTACATTGGGCGCCAAACTGTCGTGTCTACCTATCCCTGACAAATAAAAGGGGTAGAAAATAGACTACACAATTAAAATTTAATAAGAGAAATACAAGATAAATTATAAAAAGGTACCTTTGCACTCTATTTATTGGTAATAATCACAGTCCAATTCCTTGACATGCATATCTTTGACTTTCACTCCGGAAACACTTCTTGGAGTTGTAGTAGCAGTCACACAAGCTTGCTTAGGAATAGTTTCAGTAACTGTTCCATTCATGCCCGGGACGAAATACCGCGCACGAGCCAGCAGTATAAACGCAGCCTTCAGCTCGGTCTCACCCCTTTTTTCTTAATTTTTCTCCTTTTTATTCTCTGACCAGCTCTCGCTGCTTTTCTTTTTTTTTTCTCTTTGATCTTTTATTTCATTCCCTGTCATCCGCCATCGATTTTCTGATCTGCCAGTCTAGTCGGCCAGGACGTATAAAACCTCCTTCATATAAACCCAGAGTGCGTTTAAGAATCTTATAATTATAATTTAGAATTTTGTTATTTAGTTGACAACGTAGTTAGATAGATAAACCAAATTTAGGCTATCCAAAACGATATAAAATTATTTTTAGTAAGTACAATCTTAATGCAACCTTCCTTGAATACACTGCATAGATAATTAAAAGAATAAGTAGACATCAGTTTGACGTGTTTGACTTAAATGTCATAACAAGAATATTAATATGTAAAAATATAGAAATTCTAATGTAAAATCAAGTAATTCTATATAGACGAATCGTTTAAGACCGATTCGCAGAGTGTTAGCACAGAGAACAAAGAGAGAAATATAATAATGTAAGAAAGTCGTAAAAGGATAATAAAACAATGATGATGTGGATGAATGAAAAAGAAGCGTAAGTATAGTATCAGTAATAAACAGATACTATAACGCGCATAAAAGTTATCCTTTATTCAAGAGAAGGGTGCACAAGTTCATAAGTTCATTCTAACTTCTTAATACCAAGCTTTAGTTGTCTTGAGTGTAATAATAATAAAAATATTTACCAAAGAAAAGTTATATCAGAAGTAATGAAAAACTTTCAAACAAATGACAGGTGGATGAAAAAGATAAACTCTAGAGCTTATTCGATTTAAGGCAATGACTTAGCAGCCTGTCACCGTTAATTGTTGCGGTGATTTAATGAACATCTAGGTATCTTGGACATTACGAAGAGCCAAATAGAATAAATACCTCGTTCGTTCCACTAACAATCGTCTTCTTATGTCCTTCTCACCGCTCTGGTTTCATGCAATCTTCTTTCTTTGTCCAGGTAATTCTTCTTTCTTTGGAATGCCCTCTAAATATCAGGATGGCAACCAGTCGGTTATCGTTTAATTGAAGGCACGTGAGGATATTCGTAAAAGTTAGCAGAATCATTCCAGCTCTGATTTGTTCGATTCGTTTTCTTCTCTACCTATCATAATTTCTACAAAGTTTATTTTCGTTATATATGTGTATGTATCTATGGATTAGTATGTATGCCCTGTTTTATCTTTGCATCACCCTAAGGTTGACTGGTAGAAAATCCCTCAGGAATTAAGTCCGCATATGTACCTACAGAAGTTTTAACTTGTGCATAAAGTTTTGATAAATACATATCTACCTCGGTATTTATCTATTTAAGCCTCATTCTATATAGGTGGTACATCTATCAACTTTCTCGGTGTTGCCATTAAGTCTCTCTTAGGTAGACCACTCTGGTTTCACCACCTATAATTGTCACCCTATGTAAATTAAAATTTCTTCATTTATATCAGTAGTTTTTATGATGCTGGTACATAATAGAGAGTATACTTAGTATCTATCCACATATCTAATTAAGTTCCCGTAAACTTACTAAACAATTGATCTTACAATTTCTACATTAATTGTGTTTCGTTTTGAAATTTACTTATTCCGTGATTACGATGATTACCTAAGTCATCATCTGCCTAGACTTTTCCCAACTATTTTTGGGGTCAGTTTCTACCTAGGAGAATGGAACCAGCAAGAGATGTCGTGCGGTGTTCCACAGGGATTGGTCTTGGGGCCGCATCTGTGGGACATCGGATACGACTGGGTGCTGTGCGCCGACCTCCCTGGTGGCGTCAGCGTGGTTTGCTACGCTGACGACACGCTGGTCCTAGTGCAAGTTAGGTCGTACCAGGTGGCGGCCGACTTAACGACACACGGGGTTGCGACAACCGTGGATAGGATCCGGCAACTGGGACTCGAGGTGGCTTTGCACAAGTCCGAGGCCATGTGGTTTCATGGTCCTCGGAATGCGCCAACAACGGGTTCCCAGATAACGGTGGGAGGGGTTCACATCATCGGCGTCCAGTCGACGATGACGTACCTAGGACTCATTCTCGAGAGGCGGTGGAACTTCGCGGAGCATTTTCGACGTTTGGCTCCCAGACTGGAGCGGGCCGTGGCTGCCTTGAAGCGGCTCCTGCCGGAGGCTCTACGCGGAGGTCGTGCGGGCCATGACCCTATACGGGGCACCAGCGTGGGCGCCCACATTGAGGCGCCAACTAGCACGCCGGTTGAAGGTGGCCCATAGGGTCATGGCCATCCGTATGGGCATCCGCATAGGCCCTGGTCCAGGCCATAGTACAGAGCGAGAGTGCATGGTTAGCCGTCACCTCCTTCAGCGAAGCAGTAATGCTCGCAAAGAGGGAGGCGGCGCACGTGAGGGAGAGGCAGTACATGTGCCCTCACGGCCGCAGCCTTCGCAGGAGACGCCCTGGGCGTCGGGAATCCCAGGCTGATTCCCGGCCACCGTAGGCACGGGCTTGCGGACGGCGAGTAATGGGTAGCTCGCTGTCCGGTAAGGACCAAGCCCGGGTCGACGGCGCGTTGTATTCCACGCGCGCCTCAAAGAGATGTCAGCACCAACTGATGGGGGCCGCAAGGGCCGATGCCTGCCAGGGGTGCGGTTTGTTAGAAAGAGATACCGCGGCCCCTGGCACACAGGCAACTGAGGGAACACGGGTGGATTTTAGTCAGTAAAAGTCTGACACGCCCTCCCGCTCCACCCAGAGCGGGAGAAGTTATTTGATGATTTCCCACCCAAAAATAAAAATGCCCCGGAAAGCGCAGGGCGCTAGTCGCTACTCGGATTGCCAGGCGGTCTTACTCTGTCTATATGCATACTCATCAATGCAACTCTCATGGGATGAATAATTTAGTAGATTCCCGTTACTTTCTACATCGTGGTACCATAACCTCAATGGCTATAGTAATCCATGAGTGAACCAATTCAGAACATATGGTTATTTCGCTTCACTTTGGTACTGATGGCTACCGCTGCCCGCCATCAGGACTTCTTTGTAAGACTGGTTGTTAGACTTTCGGGCTTCTGCCGACCCGTAACGACGGTCAAAGATGCACGAACCGCAACCGGGACCAACGGCTTTACGTGATTTCTGAGACACGGATTGTTTTGCTATGTAGAGATGGTCACCCATCTCAGTCCAGAAGTCCTAGAATTCTACGCCCACAATCCATGGTTAGATATGTTTTAGTTTCTGTACTAAGTTCCCATTCTAACATGGTTTACTTACATAAGTAAAAGGTTACCTAACTTGAACACCCACAAACAACACGTCATCCTAAACTATCATTACATAACGATACCTATACCTACCCGCATTTGGCAAGGATTTCATAATCCGATACTTTTGGGAACCGACGCAATATTAGCGTATCGGATATTTTCGAAAGCAAATAGCTCAATTTTCTTCTGTGACATCTTGTTAGTGGCTTAAATATTGTTGAGTATAAGGAAAATGTTGAAGGTTTTTGTATATGAGGTTGGGAGTTAGGGATTTATTAGGATAGGTCATTGCTAGTATTTATGTAAGTATTGGAATACTTTTGAAGATCACGAGTGTTGAAAACCTACTAACTACTGTTAAAATGTATCTTCTCCCAATCCAGTGATATTATAACAACTTTACTAGCTTCTAACCCCGTCGACATACACATATAAACTCCAGCCTATAACGTCAGTTTCAGGGGTGGATTTTGGAAAAAGTACTTCTGTAACTTACAGGTTGCCTGTACCTACATCCAACCTAGGAATATTTTACAATTAATGTAAATGATAAAGATTTTTATCGTTTGCATGTGCGGATATTTGTTACTCAATCACAGGCACATATAGATTATAAAATGGTTTAACATATAGTATAAGTATTTTTTGTCCAGGGAGTATTTTCCCGGGGATAATTTTCGATCTCCAGGCGGGCGCCGCTGGCAAAGCTAGTATTCCATCAATTTGTGTTTTATCTTTACGGGTTTGTCTGAGAGACATGGTAATGTTTTAATGTATACCAAGAAAAGTATCGTCATCACAAACATGATCTTAACCAACTTATTCATATTTAACAGTCACCACCTTATCACGGAGATTATTCACCACATAATGTTAAAAGGATAATCTTGTGCGATAAGTAACTAAGTCCTCGGGATTCTCTCATAAGTGCGCCGCCCCTGACCCTCATCGCAGGCGACAGTTGAGTTGTCAATTTGCGTTTAGCGTTTCCCGTTTACTTTGATTTATACGGGTAAAGAGATTGAACATTTTGTTTGTAAGTATTCCCCTAGTGGTCCTATGAAAAATGAGATGTAAAGGAAATATATTCTAGTGTGGATTTAAGATAATATTGTGTTTATAGTTCAACAATTTTTTCAGAGGACATATTGTGTGGGTTTTGCTTTAAGTTGAACGAACAAAACGTTTAGACGTGTTTTGTCTATTTCCTAAAAGATAGGATCTTACAAAGGTCTTTTCTGAATCAATAAATACAGTAAAATGTAAAAAATAAACCATTCGTTAGTATGTTGTATACAAGGTAAGTATTGCTATCGGTTCCGTTCCCGAGGATTTGTTTTGTTTCGAGTTTTCCAACGTGACCGTTATTTTTCCGACGAAAATTTTGCTGTTTCGGCATTCATGTCGATACTATATTACGGTAAAAAGTTTTTTGTATTGAATAATAATATATGGCTCTGGTTTTGTTTTATTTTAAAGGTATATTTTTTGCGTGCATTTTTTACCTGTGTGATAAATTAAATATAAAAGCATTGATATGTAAATGTTACTTTAAAGGCTTGCGGAGTTGTGGTAATACAATTTTCATATATTTTCACTAATTCAACAAAGGTTATTTTCTGTGTAAGTAATATTCCATATTGAATTGAAACCGTACGTATGGCCTTCCTGGAAAACGCGTGCGATGTAAGCTACATTTCTTTTGTTGCCATATATATAGTGGCTGGGACATTGATGCGCAATCTGTTACCATGGATTCAGTATATAAAGGATGGATTCAGTATATTCAGTGTTCTGACGAAAAATTTCAAAGTGGCGGCGACGCTGAATTGATTTCAAAAATAACTGATGTTCCGTACGTTTTTACCGCGTAGATACTCTACCCTCTTTCTCTCTTTCTATAAAAGTAGATTTTTTTGATAAAAATTTCTAGCGTAGAAATTTTGGTAGGTTCTCAAAAAAAAAAAAAACTACTGCCATGTGCACGATGGGATTTTCCATCGGCAAAAATTACGTAATTACGTAATCGGCAGAACTTTCACGTCCTCAATCTCGTTATAAACGTCAATTAAATTAGGATTTTTATATTAAGTAGTCTTTGAACTTATCTACAGCGTACATAATGTTTTACCTTCTTAGCATCAAAGAACGTCGACCTTAAAATACCAGTGTAAGTAATGCCTTCTGTTTCTATATTGAAACATACGTCAAAGAGCTGTCACAGCGTGATTACGGCATCAAGACCTAGAAACGTACGTGATTTGTTTTAATGCCAACAAATTACTTAATTAACTCACTTTGTTTTAACTTAGTTATAGAAGTTAATTGCAGTAGTCTTGCTTCTGCACGTAAAATACTAGGAATTGAAGCTGCCTTGGTAGGTTGAAAGGTATCACATTTTGTGGGAGTGAAGTAATGGATAATCAATAAATAATTGCATCGTAAACATTGCTTGTGTAAAAACAGAGGGAACTTTGATATTATATAATGTTTATTTAAACCGACTTTAAAAAGGAAGACGTTCTTAATTCGTCTGTATTTTTTTGCATGTTTATTCCGCGATATCTCCGGCAATAGGATATACCGATAGCATGCCTCAGGGGTGGTCCCATATAAATTTTATTAACTTTGATTGGATAGTTTTGCGTTAGCCTCTATAGTACATTTTTAATCCACTTTGTGTATCTTGATGACATTATACTGATTCCTGCCACTGTTGTTTACATAACAAGATCGAATTTTTATGGGGAAGGTTTTTCTAAGGATCGATCAGGTTAACCTACGCATGCCGCGGTTGGTCTGTGGATGGGTGACCATCTTAACATACCGAGACCCCTTTGTGCCTCGGAATGCACGTTAAGCCGTTGGTCCCGGCTGTCATTTGTAGATCTTTGGCAGTCGTTACGGGTTTTCAGAATCCTGAAAATCTGACAACCAGTCTTTCCAAGGGGTATCGTATTACCCAGTAACTGGGTTGTGGCGGTCAGGCAGTCCCTCGATGTAAAATACTGGTAGATCCGGTTAGACTGGAAGCCGACCCCAACATAGGTAAAAGGCTAGACTGATGATGAAGTAATCGTTAATTTAACTCTTCCTTACGAAGGATTAAAGTGGAACACAGCTTTACAAACAATTTATACTTAACGTAAAATTTGAAAAATAAATCAGTTCATAAATTAAATATTTATGGTTGAATCTGTCTGAGCATAATTCCTAAGGCCCAGGCTTGCAGTCAACAACTCGTTAAATTTGGCTCAGATCGGGAATTAAGCGGAACTCACCCTCCATGTAAATTAAACCATCTGAGCGAGTGTTGCAACGGAAACCGAATGATTTATTCCTGAAAACTCAGTAATAGCTTTTTAATTCTTTCTGTTGGCGATCGAAACGAAGAAATAGGTTGAATCATTGAAATGAAATGAAAACACTGCTAGTATTCTGAGGTTTTATTAAACCGACCGTGAATAATAAGTGGGTTTACTTGTAGCCTCGCAACGCCCCACGTCTTGTATCAAAATTAAAAGGACTTAATTTTCTCGATAATTGCCTTGTACCTAAATGAAATCCTTATGTAAATCAATCAGTTTGCCAACATCTGCCTGATTGATTTAGATGAGATTTTCATTTTTAATTAGTTTTTCTTCGAATAACGTCTGGTTCTTTTATTATTTTTATAGAAATAAGATAATCGCTCAATAACATTGTTACTAATTTTCTGTAAACTTATGACATGTATGTTTTAAGTGAATAAAAATTCACTTAAAACAAACATCTCATAAGTTTCGGTGTTGGCGTGATGATGTTACAAAATACACGAATTAATTATACTCACAAAACCGAAATTGAACTAATTAAATCAGACAAGGGAAATCCCAATTTCCCCAAAACCAACGGACAAATGTTTTTTTAAATGTCCATGCAAATTAAATTGCTTTCGAAACACCAACCTGGCCCGTGTCTTCCGTTGAAACTCGGATATCTATTTAGTTTAATAAAAATCGTAGTTTATTTTTTAAAGGAAAATAATTTGACTTTGATAAAGAATAAAGCCCAAAGCTTTTGTGTCGCTGGGGAGGGAAGGTTCAATCTAAATTTGACGTTGAAGTAGTTATTTGTTTTGCTATATTTCTGGTGAATGTAATTACGTCGTTCTTTGTTCCCAGATCTAACCCAATTAAAGATCGGTATCGTAAATGTTTGTTGTGAAAACGTTATTTATTTTTAAGTTTTCTGAATAGGCCGTGTTTTATTGAGGAGCGGTCTTGTCCTTGTCTCGTTTAAACCTAAGATTATATTTTATTTGGTATTAAAATGTGTTTTTCTATTGTTGTTGTCGAAACAATATTTTTTAATACAATCGCTAGACACGGTGTTATTAGTTTAAAAAATTATGGGTTTAGATAGATATGGCTGTACCTATGAATATGTATTGTTTTTGATTATGTATTTGTACTTATATATTGTGGTGTGAAATAAATCATGATCATAACTTACCTAATCAAAATAATGTTCCTTTCTGGTTGGTAGGTATGGAATAAATCAATATAATGTTTGCAGAATGTTCAGTGGTTTTAACTCATTTTTGTGACACCCAGCGATATCTAAAAACATTTCATGTCCATTTTAAGTTTTGTAAGACTTTCGAGCGGTCAGGAATTTTCAATTTCAAACTCAACAGCTAGAGCCAAACAAAGTTATAATACAATCTAACGTAACGTCAGAATAAAAGCAACGTATTTCATATGGGATTTGGGATTAAGTCACAGACTTTCTGCTAAAATATTTGTTCTGACAGAATATTTCTAGTGTAGATAGCTGGAATAGAAATACACATAAACAAATAAAACTGTTTTAATTAAACACGAACGCATTTACATGAAAAGTCCAAAATAAAGTAGGGTAGCTATAGAGCTTTGTTTTGGACGTGTTTAATTAAAATAGTTTTATTTTGTATTCCTTAGAAATCAGTTTTGAATCTACGTACTGAATAAAAATCGTCTAAATTCAAAAGAGGCCAAAAAATTGCATCACCGTCTCCGAATCCGAATCTGAATCCGAATTACGAGAATAGGCCTTTCATCATCATCATCATCATCATCATCATCACCATCATCATCATCATTTCAGCCGAAAGGCGACCACTGCTGGACATGGGCCTGCCCCAAAAGGAGGGTTTTGCCATAATCGCCACGCTTGGCAGGTGGGTTGGCGATCGCAGTATGGTGGTAAAATGCACAGAGAACACTGCTGCCCATTCTCTAGTAAGTCCCTTAGTCGCCTCCTACGATACCCACGGGAAGAAATGGGATGGTGCTATTCTTTTACGTCCGGCACCACACGGAACCGGAATAATGGCAATTTTTCTAAAAGTGATCTAATGGCAACATTGATTATATAGTTCTACTTAATAACTGGAAAATGACAAAGTGTTATTTTTTGGTCTCAAATTATTTGCTCAACAAAATAAATTAAAGCTTTGGACTGAATACTACAATTTACCAATAAAAATACATAGCTAAGATTTCTCACAGGAATGAATCAAACAAAGTTTAAAGTTATATTGAAATGGATGTGAAAAGCGAAGTGCAAATTGATTCGAGCGATCTGTCGTCGAGTCGCGAAGATGAGGGTAGTGGCAGGACGATGAAGCGATTACCGTTCCTCTGATTGTTTGTTGTACTCTACTGATTTTAACGGCTTTATTATAATACAGGAAGTGTTTGTTATTGATCAGGCTAAAGAAGCTTGTTTTGAAGGTGTTGTGTTATCGCGATTGACTCAAACATGAACACCAACCTCAAATTGAAGTTATTATTATATCGTATGGTGCCGGACGTAAAGAATAGCACCATCCCATTTCTTCCCGTGGGTGTCGTAGGAGGCGACTAAGGGACTTACTAGAGAATGGGCAGCAGCGTTTTCTATGCATTTTACCACCATACTGCCATCGCCAACCCGCCTGCCAAGCGTGGCGATTATGGCAAACCCCCCCAAATGATGATGATGATTAGTTCGGCAGTGGTGGCCCAGTGGTAACAGCCGAGTTGAAGGTGCGACCTTCGGTCGATTCGAATCCACGCGCTTGACTTTGTGTAAATTATTTTATCACTACAGAAACGGTGCAGGAATATATCGTGAGGAAACCGGCATTTCCTGGAACGAAAAATTCGAAGACATGTGACATCTACCAACCCGCCACTGAGACTGCGTGGTAGATTACGATCCACTCCGTCTTACCGAGAGGAGGCCTGTGTCAGTGGGATCGTTATAGGTTGATTTTGCTATTATTCCAGCCCAATGACATCAACTCTTGGATATAGAATCTCTACAATAGCGGTACTGCCCTGCCCGTATCCAGTTAATTCCCGCATCCTTCATTAAGTCGTCGGTTCATCTTATGGAGGACAGACCCACACTACTCGTACACCTTCCGGTACTTGGCCAAAACTCTAGATCTCTTCAGCCCCGTCGCTTCAGTCCCTTGTACTAGAATCGTGCCACGCCCAGTGCCATAACATAAAAATAAAGATTGAGGTCTATACTTATACAAAGGAAAATAAAACTAGCCCCGAAATATAAATCATGAAAATAACGAAAATTACAGCAAAATAACTAACCTCATTATCTATACCTAAGCCTGTAATCTTATTCCTATTCGTACTAAATGTGAAAGTTTGGATGTTCGGATATTACACAAAAACGATCGAAAGGATTAGGATGCAATTTGGCACAATATAGTTTAAAACCTGGATTGACATTTAGGATATAAGCTTACATCTGTATGTAAGCTTACATCCGCAACAACTCCGTTTTGTATAATTAAATCTGTATAGCAACTAGCGGTTTTGTAAAAAAGGGGATTCAACAATCCATCTTCGATATTTATACCTAACAGAAAATACATTTAAATGTCAAAATAGAGCACTAACATTAAAACTTAGCACGCTATTTCGCCACCTGCCTAAATAAATTAGCTTTAAGTACTACTAAGTCCTAAGTAAAAATATCTTAGTACGTGGAATATGGTTCAAAATCTAAATTTGTAGTTTCTTAATATTTTAGATATGTACTTACTTCTTTTTTCATATTTTGTGTACCGTGAATTATGATTTATTCTTTAATATTTCATCTAACACTAAACTATACGTATGTATATTAAGTACAGGTATATTAAAAAAAGGAAAGGTAAGAGCTCATTGGGCATCAAAATATTAGTCCGCATCGCTGTCAGGGCGAAAAATGTCCAAAAGCCAAGCAGCGTTGCCACGTTTGATGGCAATGCTGATTGATTCTTTGATCTGAAAATTGGCCAGCCCTCTAGTCACGTGAAGAGTCGAGTGGAGTCAACTATGTACTTGGCGAAGTCTAGTCGTTTGTCTACTTGTTATATGTCCAAGTAGACACTTTAAATGTTTCTAAAAGAATTGACATAATGAGATACTTAACATTGAAATTATACAATAATGCATGTGATAAGGGCAGCAGAATGATGACCAATGCTTCTAACTTAACATAACTTAAAATTACGCCAGTATTCCCGAAAGGGTTGGGCAGAGGATTACTTATAATGGAAGATTGATGATACCAATTAAGTAAAACTTGTTATATTTTTTCTAATTAATTAATAAAATTTTGTTTTTATTCTTGCTTTGTGTTTTTTGTGGATACTGTTTTTTACTATGTTCATCTTATAAATACTTTGAATGTTGTGCACGTCTGTAATTGATGTAAACACTAGTCTGTATCTCTTTTTTGTTATCTGTCAATGTTTGTGTTTATATTGTCGAGGTGCCTTAATAATAAATAAATAATACCTCTACCTACATTTCACCAGGTATATCGGGTAATAGGGGACGAGCCTACGACTATGGGAAGTGTTGGTTATTGCGCAATAGGAAAACCGTTTACAGTTCAAATCAAATTATAATTTACGAACAAATTAATTACACTAGGTAATCAATCATACACTATAGGTATACGTCAAAACTTTACGGAACGCACGACAGTTTCTAAACGTGTTCACTGCTTGACCGCCACCGTAAGACTGAACTTAACTGTGGTCGAGCGTTATGTTGAAGACTCTGTCGAGTGTCGCTTGGAGGCGCTGGCGTCCCGATTAGTCAATCCCGTGACTGAAGTATTTCCGACATACATATATGTTTTTAAGAATGTATAGCGTTGTTATTTGTTTCTGTTTTAGGTAACCCTCAAATCATGCGCCGTCAACCTCAAAAGGCAGTTAAAATCAATGCTAGCTGTCAGACAGCTGATTGTTTTGGCGAAGCGACGTTTTGGGTTTCTTGTCGCATGAATATCACTTCGCATACCTGTTGCAAGTATGTAACAACATAACTGAGACAGTGTAACATACATCAGCTGCTCTTTCCAACTATGTTGGGGTCAGCTTCCAGTCAAACCGGATGCAGCTGAATACCAGTATTTCACCTGGAGCGACTGCCTATCTGACCTCCACAACTCAGTTACTGGGTAATACGTTACCCCTTGGTAAGACTGGTTGTTAGACTTTCGGGCTACTGACGACCCGTAACGACTGTCAAAGATCCACGAATGAGAGCCGGGACCCACGGCTTAACGTACTTTCTGAGGCACGGAGGGGTCTTGGTATGTAAAGATGACGACCATTCACGGACCAACCGCGGCAAATGTAGTGTAATCTGATCGATCGACCCTTGCGGCTCTTACTTAGCCACAAGCCCCTTAGACAGTATAGCACAACTACTACTACTTGTTACTTTTGTGTATAGTATATCACAGTATATAGGGTGCCTAGTAATTAGTGACCGATACTTAAACACATGATTGTACTCATCATAACAAACAACTTTCCCAAAGAAACGATTTTTTTATTTAAATGGCGCATGTCCCCAATCACCCCAATAGCTATGAGCTTTGAGTCGCTTGACCTCGCGCGCGCGCGCGTGGTCCGAACGGTGGTTAAATTAGTGACAAAAGAATAATGCAGGGTAAAAGTGTTTTTTTTTTGTTTGTAGGTAACTAAATTTAATTACAGCTGATGGTCGATTATTCTTGTAAGGTACTCAATATTCTATTGGGGTAATAAACTTGGGGTCAATAAGGTTGATAAATAAAAAAAAATCGTTTCTTTGGGAAAGTTGTTTGTTATGATGAGTACAATAATGTGTTTAAATATCGGTTACTAATTACCAGTCACCCTTTATAAAAGTAACAAAATAACTATCATATCACAATATCGAGTAATTACACTCACCAGTTAACTAGCGGCTGTCGTCAGCGTTTATTATGAACTTCTGCCAGGGATAGCTTTTGTCTGCGTAGATCGGGCAATCCCTTTCAATGCTATAATCGATTCTTTAAGAATAATGAGCCCTTTCATTTGTAATGATCTCTATCTAACTACATTGTGTAAAAGTAATATAATACCTTCATCTTTGAGTGCTAAAATAAGTAAATATTTTTTTTATATGTGTGTGTTTTTTTTTAATTAAAGACAATCGCATTTAAGAACCTAATTTAAGTCATCAGCGTATGAAAACAATATTTTTAATCAACAATTATGAATTTGTTGGTGTTGTTGTTGCTAAAGAATGATCTTTAGGGAGATAGCTCCAGGGTACACAATTCCAATACATATTACAATTTTCGGGACAGTGTCAATCTGTATGTTGAACAAAATATGATTCGCGATCGTAACAAATATGGCTTTACAGAATTCATCGTCTGCCTAAACTTTTCCCAACTATGTAAGGGTCAGATTCCAGCCTAACCGAATGCAGCTAAATACCAGTATTTTACTTGGAGCTACTGCTTATCTGACTTTCATAACTCAGTAACTGGGTAAAACAATACCCCTTGGTAAGACTGATTGTTAGATTTAGATTAGACGACAGAACAAAATGACAGGCTTCGTAGAATTATAATCATTAAGGTGGGACTACTCAAATTGAGAAAATTTGGATAGTCCCCCCTTAATGTCAGTCTGTAAGTCATTCAATTGGATTATAAAAGATGGCTTAGAGGGTTGTATTGACGACTAAGGGACTACTCACACTTATTCAGCTCTGTTCTGCTTTTGTCCATAAAAAACAACGATTGTTTATGAGATGCGTACGCATCTGTTCAGCCGCGGAAAGCTGAACGGACTCTATACAAAATCGTTGTGTTCTATGGACAAAAGCAGAACAGAGCTGAATAAGTGTGAGTAGTCCCTTAGTCGTCAATACAACCCTCTAAGCCCTCTTTTATAATCCAATTGAATGACTTTATAATGAAATAGTCACTTAATAGGATATTTTAATCAACCCTGACACTGAACTACCTTTAGCGCATCCTCCATAAGGTAAAAAGTACGCAAGAAGTTTTATGAGTAGACCCACAGGGTGTAGGTATTATTAAGTATTTACTTATATGTATGGAAAAGGAAGCAGCTTAAACCCGTTTTCGTAAACATTTTTATTAGAATTTCCAAGTAGAGTTTATGCATTGGCTTTATCGATAAAGAGTAGAATTCAATTTCACTGAATTCAGTATAAAATAAACTAGATTGTCAGGGGTCGTATTTATGTGGAGGACGGTATAAAAACACAATCTTAAAAGGCAAAGCAAACGCCCTAAGGATATAGGTAAGCTTCGGGGAAAGAGTATGAGCACTTGTATGGAATCCCGCGGAGCTTATTGAAAAAATATCGTTTCTTAGGTTTCAAAGTAACGATAACAATAAACGAAAATAGCTCAATCTGATCGCTTTTTATGACAGTTTTGTGGTTGCGCCACACAGCAGTGTTTGTTTTAAATTAATATGATCGATTCACGTTCACACTGGGAAAGTTGGCGTATGCAGACTGTATCGTAAGATTTAGAGACTGCAAAAAGCAGCTAAAATACTATCGCTTTTAAAGTTGTTTCGAATTGCTCATTCAGTAATGGCATTTTTTATAAAACGATTTTTTTATAGATACAAAGAAGCACTGTACACGAAACTAACCGCCTATGAGAATACCCGCATATTTATTGAAGCCATGATTTCAACAAAAGATACCAGTTCTGGACGCTAAATTTTCAAGAGCTCACGGACCCTCAGTTCACTGCGTTTTGCAGCTTATTTAGTTCCGCTTTTGTATTCTTTATTGTTTGAACAAGAAATGCACGATATTTTGTATTGTATTAAAAGAGGTATTATGTACTGATTAATTTTTTGAAATGAAATTCAAATAATAATGCTATTGCTACTTCTGAAAATTTATGATTATTATTAAATTCTGTTTGAAAATAAAAAGCATTTTAAAAGAAGCTGAACTATTCGTTGTACAATACCAAGTCAACAACCAGTTGCATAAAACTAATTCAGATTTAAAAGTATATATTTTAATATGGAAGTATCTACGAGTAGATACGATACCTACAATCCAAGCAAAACACCAATATTTCCTCAAAACCATAACCGTAACACTAACAAACCAGAAAAACTAATAAAATGACTAACTAGTTCCAAAGTCATAATAGTATGTTACGTTGGGTAAGCAGATGCAGCGGCCGGTAGAGATACCGGGCGCCCGCAAACTTTTTCTTCCCGAGGAATAATCTCAGGAATTAACTGGCGTTGCTTAAGCGAAGAAATTTTAATACCGAAACTTTGTTTTCAGCTTATTAAAACGTTGCTTTTTTTATCTCGTGAGCTTTTTAATCCAGACCCCATTTTAAGATAAGGTTAAATCTTTGTTATTTCATAACGATTTTAACAGGTAACCGTTACTCGGTTCGGTATCAGCAATTAGTTTTATGTTATTTCTTTTTTATCTTCCAAAGGTTTTTCGGGCAGACGGTTTAAATTGAGAAATAACTTCGATCTAAAGTATCAATTCTTCTCGTGGGTGTCGTAGAAGGGGACTAAAGGACTTACTAGTGAATAAGCAGCAGCGTTCTGTATGCATTTTACTACCATACTGCGATCTCCAACCCGCCTGCCAAGCGTGGCGATTATGGCAAAACTCTCCTTTTGGGGGAGGCTTATGTCCAGCAGTGGACGTCTTTCGGCTGAAATGATGATGATGATGATGATGACGAAAGGCCAATTCTCGTAATTAAAAACGTTCAAAATGTAGTCGCAGTCTCATCTCAGCGACAATCACATGTCAAAAACTTGTCAAAACTGAATGAAAAATCGAGGTATTTTGACATATTAAAACTGAGATCAGACTGTGAACGTTCTTAAAATTACGAGAATTGCCCCTCTGATATGTTTTTGCAAAAATACCAAAAAGGTAACACTTAAGTTGACTGTATTATTAACCGACTTCCAAAAGGAGGAGGTTCTCAATTCGTCGGAACCTTTTTTTTTTTTTATGTATGTTCCCCGATTATTCAAAGATGGCTGGACCGATTTGGATAATTTATTTTTTGTTTGAAAGGGTATACTTCCCAGGTGGTCCCATGATCATCAAGTCGGGATCTGATGATGGGATCCTGGAGAAATAGAGAGAACTCTTCAAATTTTATAGGCACACGTGAAGCAATTTGTGTAGTTTTTGGAAGAGTACTTTTTCGGAGTGGTTCCATTTCAATTTGGTGAAGATCTGATGAAGAACTTCGGAGATAGGCAACGGAACTCCTCAATAAATGATAGCAAATGGACAGGGATTGCTGAAATCTCATGTCTGTCAATTGCTTACACCAGTTAATAACATAACATCACGCCGGTACGCTGTGAAGGGGTAAGCACATGTGAACCACTAAAAAGTGAAAAATAAAAATCTTTTTTCAAAAAAATAAACAACCGACTTCCAAAAAAACATTAAAAAGTGAAAAATAACTTTAATTTCGGAAGGCGGTGACAAAAAATTAAAATACATATCCAAAGTCACCGACTTCCGAAATTAAAGTTATTTTTCACTTTTTAGTGTTTTTTTGGAAGTCGGTTGTTTATTTTTTTGTATTAGAATACCTAGTACATTGCGATACATGTGACTTAAGTAGTCTATTATTGCACGGCGTGAAATTACCGCCCAATCGTAACCACGGTGCTAACCGTGTGCAATAATGTACTAATTAAGTCACACGTATCATATACCATTTTATAGCACAGTGTGGACCTAAGCGTCATGCTTATCTGTGTTAAAATGGTCTAAGTAGTTCTACTAGTCACAGAAAAGCGTGACTTAAAGGTTCACCCTTGTTTGATAGAACAACGTTTGATATAATATTACTAAATCGAATTTTAGTTGCAATAAAGTCATTTCGAAGAATTATTCATTTGACCGAATAATTCATTGGTAAATTTTTATTTAGCGTAATTATTTATTTGAACTAATTTCATTTGAAAATTCGTTTCTGTCACGGCTCCGGCGCTGCGGGGCTACGGCAGTCCCTCGCGAGCTTATCGTCGCAGATGGTTTAACACTCACCACCGCGGCTTCGGCTTGCTGGCCGGCTTCGCCGGCCAGCCTCAGCCGCCGCGGCGAGTGTAACAACCACCCGCTCCTCAGCTCGCGGGCCGCCTCGCCCCTCCGCGCCTACGCGATTCTAAATTACACTCTAGGGGTAGGGCAGACAAGACTGCGTGGAGTCGGATTTATAGCGATTCGTTTCTGTCAACCTGAAGAACCTAGTTTTTTTTTTCACAGTAATTATACAAATTTGGGGTTGCGAAAGGATTCAGTGTTGCGTTGCGTTGCGTTGCGTTGCGTTGTGTCGTGTTGCGTCGCGTCAACCGGTGCGAGTACGAGGGACGGTTCGCGTACTAAATGTGTCTGTCTAACTAATTATTACGTACGCCTACATACACAACAAGCCATGGGCAAGAGGAGAGGATTTCCTTTATTCGATAGTATAAATTTCGGGAACAGCGATATTAAAATAATGCTTCTTCGGTAATATTGTCTGAACATTATACCTTTTGATCATTAGCGCAAATGTTGTTATAGCAAATAAATATTCGATGAACTGAAAATTCTGTCAAACGATATTATACAAAGTGATGATTTTCTTAAACGTTGTTCGATTTAGTAATATTATACAAACGTTGTTCTATCAAACAAGGGTGAACCTGACTTAAATACGGGTTTAGGTCATACAGTGCTCTAAAATATCTATGCTATGTGTGTACATTTTATCATTTACATAGTGATCACAGTGAGAAAGTGGTTATAACAGAGTCTGTTGGGTTGGCAGGCACTGATATATTATAATATACAGGAGCTTATGTTACGGACTCTGTGCACTTCTAGTTTAAGATCGGTGGTCACACATTTGTTGTTGGCACGAGGGGATACGATCTAAGTCCTGCAGGCTTAGCACGAGAACCGTAGACAAGCGTTTTGTCGTCGGAAGAGTAGACAATTATGACGTTTCCGAATAGACAGTTGACAGTTTTTCACCCAGAAATGTAGACAAGCGATTTCTATTCTACAGTAGAGTAGAAATAGAAAGCGTCATGCTAAGCCTGCAAGACCCTGGGTCAACGTACTGAAACATCAGTTTTATCTGCTTAAACAGAGCCACTTAAATGTAAATCTAATTTAATAAAATTTCTACGAACCTTTTATCAAATTCAGATAAAGATTCTCAAAAACTTGATGTGAAAATATTAAAAATTATAAGTAACTAAATTATAATTGACATTAAATTAGCTTCATAGTTACTCCCGTTGGGACGACGACCAATAAATTTACGTATCTGCACGAGTATTTTTATTAAAGACCACCAGATATTTTCTTCGAAAATTTTAATGAGACATTCTCATGTAACAAAATGCTGAAGGCAAATTCTTTATAATGCCATTATAATTGAAGGACTTTATTAAGTTTTGATACTCGGTTATTATTACAACGAAAAGAAAAATAAATTTTATTCGGATAACAACTTTTTGGTGCAGACCTCCTCCGAAGAGCTTATTGTCACGATTTCTTATTACTTCGGCTTCCTCACAAAATTTGCTTTGTGTGGATTTCGAGAACTTTTTTTAAATTATTTGTTTATGTAAGCACCATTTATCCCACTCTGGCGTACCCTATTATCTCATTGTTATTATTGAATGCATACTAATAAGTTGTGTTTAACAAGGTCCAATTTTCTATTCGTATTTGGGACTGAAAATGTGGAATAATGAGAAAAGGTGAGCCTCTGGCGTCGCGGCTCATAATGTTCCCTTTTTGTAGATCTAATTTATGACGTCGGGCACGTACCGTGTAAAAATAGGGGACGTATACGAATATGCAGGTTTAATTTTATGGTCTTTTGTAAGAGAATGAATAAGAGGTAAGTCTTTAATTATGAACAAACCTCCGCGGCTGTACCGCTTTATAAATTAACTCCATACAAAACAACACTTCTGAAAGGAAAACGTATATTCTTTTTTTGGGAAAAACGTTTCGCATCCAACGAACACAAGGCGGCATTGCGCTAAAATGTCTAGTTGTTCGGATTTATATCTTTTGTAAAGAAACTCGTTAAATTGGATGCTCATGCAAAGCTTGAAATATAAATCAAATTTTGGAATAAAATGCATGGTGCAAACAATGCTATCCCCAAAAAAAGAATTTTCGGTAAATCGAAACGATGTGAATGGCCATTGCGTTGACAATAGCTGACTACACAAAAAAATAGTATAGAACATTCCCGAAACAAATAACCTGGTATTTGTTTTCGATCACTGAATGTGTAGGTACAAAACTAAGATATCGTAAGCACCCATGTTTTCGTGGAAATTGGTAACTTTATGTATCATGGTATGTATTTTTCAGTCGTTACATATGTTCGCAAAAAAAGAGTTTGTAATCAAAACACTGCTTCTGAAAAGTGGATTTTCAAATTTTTTATTCAGACTTTTTAATTATGAATCGGTTAAGTATACATTATCATACTAGTTGTGCCCGCGGCGTAGCCCACGTGTAAAAGGACCTATGTAGGTAACTCCTTATAAGATCGGGTATTTGCCAATATAAGTCCCATCAAAATCGGTCCTGCTTTTTCGGAAATGAGCCGAAACAAACAGACAGATAGACAAAAATTGGAAAATAATGTTTATTGTTATAAGTACTTACCTGCCGTATATACTGTTATAATTATGCATTTAGGAAAAAAATGGTATTTTGACATTACAAACAGAAACTTCAATTTCATTTATTTGTATATAATTTGTATGTATTTAATTGTATGTACCTACTGATTACTTGGCACAATAGTGTTCTAATTAGAATGGGATTCAGGTGATTTTGAAGTCTTAAGTGCTACGAGTGGAGTTCGAATTTACGACCTCTCTCTTGCTGGACTGACGCCTGGTCCTCCTGGTAGGGCTTTAGCTGCTTCTTGAAGTATTAAGTTTATGAAAGCTAAATATTATGTAGGTACCTAAGTATTACTTAACACATTGTTTCCATTTTCTGACAAATTTTCCTCATAATTTCGTAGAACCAGATTATAATGCTCAGTTATATTGTTTTTCTATGAATTAGAACAAAAGCGTTTTCTCTTGATGTTTAATTAATCCGCTTACTCAGATACTGTTGGAATTAATTTACTGGTACCTATAGCTATTAATCCAGTTGGGATAGTATTGCTTTATTGCCTTTTCTTCGAGTATTGAATGCGTAATAAATAAATAGGTTACAATGGCGGCGCCTCAAAGTGCTAGCAACAATTCTTCGCTCTCACAAATCCTCGCATAACATTCCTATTGTGCGCGGGCACATTTTTCTGTAGGTGGCGAGTATTTGGTGCCGGGTTTAATCGACTAAACTTGAATCCATTGTGGGCCTGTAGGCAACAATGGATTACTGCGCTTCTGTGTCGGCCCCGCACACTTTGCAACCGTGCACAATGTACACGGTTTGAGACCAAACACCGCCCACATAGGAATTGATACGAATAAACGGAGAACTGCAACGGTGAGAATGTATCGAGATTTTTTTATTTGTCCGATAGGATCGATAGTGTACGTTCATCAGGGTTTCAGCTTTGAGTATGAATGAGGATGGTTATTGAAGGGCTTGTGGCTAAGTTATAACAGCCGCAGGGGCCGACCCATCAGGTTAAGTTACGCTTGCCGGGGTTGTTCCGTGGATGGGTGACCATCTTTACGTACCGAGACTCACCCGTGCCTCGGAATGTACGTTAAGCTGTTGGCCCCGGCGGTCATTCGTGGATCTTTAACCGTCAGTACAGGTTGTCAGAAGCCCGAAAGTCTGACAACCAGTCTTACTAAGGGTTGTCGTATCACCCAGTCACTTGGTTGTGGAGGTGAGATAGGCAGTCGCTCCATCTAAAATACTGGTACCTTTATACTTAGCTGCATCCGTGAAAAATAATTTTAATTTCGGAAGTCGGTGGCAAAAAAAACAAAAATACAAAACCAAAGACACCAATTCCGATATTAAAGTAATTTTGCACTCTGTAGCGCTTTGTAGTTTTTGTTTTTGGAAATCGGTTGTTTTGTTTATGAAAAAGTTTTTAGTTGACAGTAAGTTAGCTAAACAATCCGTTTCCCTGGCTGAACAAAGGATGCAAGAAACGAAATGTTTTTAGTTAAGTAGTGCTTAGTAGTGGTTTCTGTTTAATTAACAGGTAGCGAAGCACCTTTATACTTTGAACCTGCAGTAAATAAGAACTCATCCAGTCGTGTAAGTGCTTTTCGACCATGTTTGTAAATGTTCGTAAAAATATCGTGGCGGCATTAAATCGCACACTGGATTGTCAACTCTCGGTATTGCACCGAGCATTAAAAATCCAACAGAGTGCACCCCAGTGCAGCGCGTCGAAAATACACATCTTTTCGAAGCGTTAGCAAGCAATGCGTGGAAGTTTTAGTTTGCGAAAAATCCCGCTGCGATTTTTTTATGTCCTTAGTTACGTAGACTTATTTTTGTAGTTGAATAATATTTCGTACTTCGTTATTCATATTTAATCTTAAATTTCATTCCCCAAAAATGTTCACTTAACTTAATTAAGAGTGTACAAACGCCACTTACGGAAAATTCTACAAAATGATACAAAATTCCATTAGCGAAACCTTCTAATTTGTGGTCCATCCGGTATATTAACAAACACGATGTTCTTTAAACTTTTATCATCAAAAAAGAAAAACGTTATACTGATTGATATAAATAAAGTCTTAAAAGGTTCATAATTAAGTTGAGAAACTTCCTGTCAGAAAAAAAAGGGCAAAAGAAAAATGTTAGTAAAAATGAAACGGAAAACGAATTATTTTATTTCCTAAATGTCGGCCTTTTCAAAATAAAAGGAACCATTAAGCTAATTGCAAGGTTTTGGCTTCAGTTTGAATAACTAGGTATATAGGTACAGGTGAATGCATTGTGCGGAGATAGGGCAAAAAATCTCGAGGACGATAGGTAGGTAAGTACTGTAATGACCCGAGAGTCCTAGGTTACCGGGAGGTCTATAAAATTGCAAATGAAACGCTATATGCGTAAACTTCACGTTTATTCCACGTAATTAGATATTTACAGCTCCGCGCTTGTTCATAGATTAATTTCTTTCGGAACAAAACTTATACAAAATTACTTGACGGATTCCTTCTAGAACTTCCTGACAGTTCGAATGAGATAAAGCCCTTTCGTTGGCTGCCAGTATGTACATAAAGTTTGCATTCGGTAAGCAACCAACCTTTACGGTACTGTGAAAATTTTACATTAGATGCGCTAAGGTAGCAAGCAAAATTAATCTTTACTTATGGTTTTGCACTTTGCAGGCCAATGTCAGGTTGTATCATTCAATAACATTCTCCTGCCCTTATCAATTTATTTGGGGTCGCCGTATCATGTCTTTTTCTTCCACACTTCTATATTAGTCGTCATATCCGTATTCACACCTCTTCTAAACATATCATCATTCACACAGTCCATTCATCTTCATCCAGCGTCAGGTGTCACGTTGTATATTGATTAAAATGTGGCTTTACAGAATTATAATAATTGAAATCATAATAAAATATCTACAAAAAAAATAGTAATTCAATGGGATAATGTGAACTTAGCGGAATTAGTAAGTACGTATGTGAATATTTTATAATAACATACGTTAATTTTGCAATTTTCAGGTCAGTTACAGGTTGAAGGAAAATGTCGTGGGCTACCCTGGTGTTTTCGCCCTAAGCGTCTTCATAGAAAATTCAATCAGATTTTTCATTTTCTGTGATCTGAAGTTATTTTCCACACGTTTTGTGTTGAGACACTCATAGGAGCACAGTACGTTTTTCCTTTATTTTAAGACAGAATCATGCGCATTCCATCTCCGTAACAGATACTCAAATCGGGCCCTTAACGTCACGTGGCGAGGAACTGCAGTTGAACATTGCTCAAACCGAAAACACCTGGAATAACGTTAGATAGGGCACTAACGTATAAGTCGCAATGCTACAAAACGAAGCAGAAGGTTGGGACCCGTAATAACCTCCTCCGTCGTCTCATCACTAATAACTGGGGAGCAGCACCCGACGTCCTTCATACAACTGGTATGTGTTTGTGCTTCTCTGGAGGCGAATTTTGGTATCCAGTGTGGCACCGATCTACTCATGCCAAGCATGTCTACATTGCCCTAAATGAGACGTGTCGGATAATATCGGGCTGCAGAAAACCGACTCCACTGAACAAGCTCTGCTCGCTAGCAGGAATCGCACCACCTGCCGTACGAAGGCATGCCGCATGCGCGCTGGAAAAAAAGATCCAGGAATCCGATTCCCGACATCCCCTCTACGATTACACAACGACCTCGGGCAGGCTTAAAAGTCCATCCAAAACAAACCACTCATCGTGAGAAGCAAACTGTGGGAAGAGAAGCATCCGCCACCTCCCGACTTCGTTAAAGCCCAGGAACATTTGCCTCCCGGGCGTGATCTGCAGTGGCCTATATGGAGAGCTCTCAATCGATTGCGTACCGAAGTAGGCCGCTGTAGACACATTTTGTTTAAAGTAGGGGGATTACTGACTCATCCAACACCTAGTGCGAGTGCGGTGCTTCTGATCAGACCATTCCCCACTTGCTGGAGTGCTCTAAGTACCCGTTCACCTGCACCTTGGATGATCTCAATAACGCCACTGGTGCCGCAATAAACGTGGGCTACTGGGCGCTAAAAATGTAAAAAAAAGTGTATGAGTACCATCGACATGAAAAGAAGAAGATCCTTTATTTTCATTTGGGTTATGTGGTTGTTTTTTTTAATGTTTTTACGTCCTAAGTAATACTTTTTCTATCTTTCTTAGAAACCAGAGCAATACAATAATAAATTCTACTAACTTTTTAGTTTGTCATCTTTGACATTCCATCCTCTCCAACTTTAAAAATATTTACTTATTAGATTAATAACTTCGGCAGATAATGCCTTAGATACTTGAAGGCATTATCTGCCAATGAAGTTATCGACCAGCAGCATGGCAATGCCAGTCCTCTGGCAATTATTATCGGGTGCCAATTATTTGCCCAAAAATTAACTTCACGGTCACGCTAATTTTAGATTTGATCTGTTATTCCTGCCCGTATTGACACCGTCTGGCTTTGCTTCATGTTTGCGCTAATTGCCATTGATTGTGGTTGCCAACGGGGGGGCTGGAGGGGGGGGGGGCAGGGTAGTGGTCTACAGCAGTTCAAACTCTGAATGTAACAATTTGAAACACAAAATTACACTCGTTTTCAAAAATATTTTACTGGAATAAATGCTGAAATAGTGTTAATTCAGCATAGAGGTTGTATGAATGGTACAATTAGGTACTGGACACTGAATTTGTAAGGTTGTAAAATATGAAACGTGTTTAGGTCCCTTATCAAATACCTAATTATTATGAATGAAAGTGGACTTTAGCCCGCCAAATTCAATATTTTTCACGCTTTTCGCTACATTTTCTCACGACCCGAATTGAAGAAATATGGCTTACAGAATTATAAAAGTTAAAATTATCAATACAATCCTCTAAGCTCATATAATCCCATTGAATGGCTTTTTCATGAAATACAAAAGTGTTTCGGTCGTTAATTATGATTTACGACCGAAACATATATTGTCCAACATACAGCCTGACAATGAGGGGCTTGTGGCTAAGTAATGTAAGATGTGTGACAACCTAAATTAATTTAAGAAGTCTATATAATAACCCTAAGGTGAAGTTTAAATCAAGAATCTTGGCCTCTCTACACACCAATGGAACGTAGACGAAATTTCAGATTAATAGTGCAAATCCAAACCAATCTAATTACTTACTCTGTCTTTTATTTTATTTTATTTTATAACCTTTATTTTTTTGTTATTTTGTTTCTCATTTTCATAAACAATTGTACACCTAGACTTAAGTTAGCAACTAAGCGGTAATCTGGCGTGTTCTGTTGTCAATGTTGTGTTTACCTGTAATTGGCATATATATTAGAATATAACCGTATGATTTAGTATTTGTATGTATATGTATGTGCTGTGGGTTGAACCTTTAAGTAAATAAATAAATTTATAAAGTAATATTAGCCACTCGTGTTGATCGACAGGTTAAGCTACGCTTGCCACGTTTGGTCCATGGATGGTTGACCATCTTTACAAACCAAAACCCCTCCGTGCCTCGGAAAGCACGTTAAGCCGTTGGTCGCGGCTGTCATTTGCGGATCTTTAACAGTCGTTACGGGTTGCCAGAAGCCCGAAAGTCTGACAACCAGCCTTACCAAAGGGTATCGTATTACCCAGTAACTGGGTTGTGAAGGTCACATAGGCAGTCGCGTTATGCAATACCAGTGTATTCAGCTGCATTCGGTTAGACTGGAAGCCGACCCTAACATAGTTGGGAAAAGACTAGACAGATGAGGATGATACAGCTTGATAATTTGAATTTAGCTGGCTTTTCTGGTGCTACTCCTTAATCTCTATTCAAGTAGAAGATTTTCAACACAGTTTACACAGCCTGCCATAATAAACGACCAAACTTTGACCATATTGTTCTAAACCATGCACATGAAGCTCAAGCTATCTTCAAGTTCGCCAAAGTGTTATGTTTCACCATGCATGTTACTTGATTAAGTAAAGGGTGTAAGTTAAGAAGCTCGACTGCGTAAAAAGTGTTTTATATTAAAAAGATGGATACAGGAAAATTTTATTTTAAGAGTCAACCTTTTGATTTTTTTATTTTATTGAATATTAAAACAATCTCATGCAGTCGGAAGCAGTATGAAGTCTTTATTGTAAAATTCAAGAAGATCCTCCGACTGCATGAGATTGTTTTTAGTATATTCAAACTCAAACTCAAACTCAAAGCATTTATTTCAAATAAACCAATTACAGGCACTTTTGAATTGTCAAGGTCGGTGAGTTAGAAAAATGAAGCTAGTTGCCAATTCCAAAGCGTAGGTACCTATGGAGAAGAACGGGCAAGAAGCTCCATGGACACTCTTTTCAAAATCACCAAAAAATCATGGTGTTGTTACAAAAAAAAATATGGTTACATCATTATGTTGAAATTATAAATTTGAGAACGATATTAATAGACAGCCTCTTCAAATAAAATGTTCTTGTTGCCAACCATTTTTTGAGTTCACTTTTTACGCAGTCGAGTTTCGATTATAAACATTTACTTTTTTAATTTCTTAGTTTAGTTAATGATAATGAATTTTGTTTGTTTTTTTTTTTTAATTTTATATATTATGAACGTTATCACCGCTATATTACATGGTTGGAAATTTTAGTGAGAATGGTTGCTGACCAACTTTTAAACATTATAAATCCTAAAAGATCAAGCCTAAAGATGATTTTCAAAGACCTATTCAAAAATACCCTACTTGTAATAGTTCGTCGACTTCCATTTTTTTTTCACAATATGGCATCCAGTTGTCGCCGTTTTAATTTTTGATAATTGCCATGTCTCATTGACACTCACAAGATTGAAGACAAATCGATTTACTTAAGAATAATCAAAATCAGCTCACACGTTTGGCCTCTTGAGCGTTACAAAGGAACAAACATACATACACTGCCTGATAAACACAACTCTCCACGCTGTCGTGTGAAAAGTGGAGACAGTTTTAAAGTGAGGATGCAAGGATGATGGAGGATGAAGGAAGTAAAGGAAGAAGGAAAGAAGGACAGTTTTTAATGTTTAAGGGTTCACAGTTTATCTACTAAGTACCTATATCTAGTATAGTAGATAATAGTGACACGTTACGAATCTATTAACTTATAAGGTTCTATTTCTATGCTACATTGGTCTGAAGTAAGGAAAGAGTGTCAATTTGCCAAAAGATTGCCTATTTGTTAATAACAAAACCTCTACAGACACGATAACCGAATCGTACGTACCTACATTCAAAAAACAGTTCCTATTCAAAGCCACCATTGAACGCAAATAATACTATCACGAACAAAATTAAAAGCGATACAGTTTTATTTGACAAACGACTTTTATCGCTAACGATGTTACTGCAGTCGTTCGTTGGCTGTAAACCCATTGTCGACAATAACCAAATCAAGCGCGCTCAGAAACAGCCCGGCCTGATTGGGTTTTGTACTGACGTACTTACGGAACAGTACGCCTTTAATTCTATTAAATCACTAAACTGCTTTGCTATAAAGAACGGAAAATGACGATTTTGTACATCGTAAACGAGATTCTGTATAGATTCGATTAAGACGTTCGTTGAAATTGTTTTTCTTTTGACGTGAGCGGTCGACTTTTTGTTGGTGATTGTACAGATGTTGGAATGGTTTTTAGGGTTCTGCACCCAAAGGGTGCCAAGAAGACCCTATTACTAAGGCTCCGCTGTCCGTCCGTAGGTACTTCTGTCACAAAGTTTCTGGCCCGTTCTTCTCCATAGGTAGGTACCTACTAAGTTTTGGAATGGGCAACTAGCTTCATTTTCCTGACTGACCCCTTGACAATTCAAAAGTGCCTGTAATTAGTTTATTTGAAATAAATGCTTTGAGTTTTAGTTTGACAGCGCTGTATCTTTTGAACCGTAAAAATTTAATAGAGTGTGCCCCTATAACAACAAAATAATAATAAAAATTAAATAGAGCAAAAAAAAGAGGTTCTATACAAGAAAAGAAAAAATATGAAGTGTTAAATATTTTACGGTGGAACGACACGGTGTGCTAGTCTGACTCGCACTTGGCCGCTTTTATTAGGTAGACAAATGCCAAGTATAACTGAAGACATTTTTATAGGTTCTTCACGACATTCTAAAGCAGACAAAAATATACTTTAACAAAAGGAGCATTTTTTTCCCTTACCTTTTAGGTACTTTCCATTGGCTCACCCCTTATAACATGGCGGAACGGGGGCTTAAATTAACGGGCTAAATGTGAATGTACTCTGCCTATCTCTTTGGGTAATACGAGCGCGATGTTATGTAATGGTAAGTATTTGTATGAACTTTTTTCTAATAAATAATTAATTTATGTGTTTAAAAAAAAAAAATGTTTTTTACAATCTTTAACACAACTAACTATTTACACTAGGTACCTATTAAATATAATTTTTAATTTCTTCTTTTATAACGTCAAATAATTCGACACAGGCATATTTATTGTTAAATATTAGTTGGATTTTCAGGGAATCTATTACTAATCAGCAATTTTACTGAGCCATTCGCTGCCTACATTATTCCCTATACCATCAGCTATCTGCCACTGAAAGTCTCATCAAATCAAAATAGGTCCAACCGTTTTGGAGATAATCCGGAACAAATAGACGGACAGACAATTTTTTATATAATGTGCATTCTTTGTTATAAGCATCCGGATACGTTTTTAACCAGTGCGCAAACTGTAACCATGAATTCAGCATATCATTCTAGAGGCCCCAGCGCAGAATTTTTTCGTCGGTTACACAAAAAAAATCAGCTGTTTCATAGAAAAGAGCAATACCTACGCGGGCAAAATGTATTAAACAGCTGATTTTTTTTTGCAAGCAACACACAAGCAACTGACGGAACACGGGTGGTGTTCCGTCAGTTGCTTGTGTGCTAGGGGCGACGGTATCTCTTTCAAACAACCCGCACCTCTGGCAGGCATCGGCCCTTGCGGACCCTACCAGTTGGTGCTGACATTCTTTGAGGCACGCGTCGAACACAACGTGCCGTCGACATGGGCTTGGTGCTTACCGGACAGCGAGCTACCCATTACTCGCCGTCCGCAAGCCCGCGCCCAGGGTGGCCGAGAATTAACCTGGGATTCCCGACGCCCAGGGGGTCTCCTGTGGCGACTAGGGCGTGGACTGCCTGTCCCTCACGTGCGCCGCCTAGGGAGGGCTGCATTACTGCTTCGCAGAAGGAGGTGACGGCTAACCATGCATTCTCGCTCCGTACCATGGCCTGGACCACGGCCGGACGCGAGAGATCGCCGCCGCCGATCGCCTCCACGAGGACACGGCGGTGCTCCGCCCAAGCCGGGCAGACCTCCACCGTATGCTCTACGTTGTCCTCAGGGCGATCTACGCAGTGGAAACACCCGGGCGTTTCCTTTCGCTTAATACGAAACAGGAACTTCCCGAAACAACCGTGTCCGGTGAGGACCTGCGTCAGGCGGAAGGTGAGGACGCCGTGGTACCTCTAAATCCACTCCTCAAAGAGGGGACTTACTGCCGCAATCATGGCGTGCCCAATCCTGTATAGTTTCATAATGCATTGAGTAAAAAGATGTTACTTCGACATTACAAACAGACACTTCAATTACATTATTTGAAGGTATAGAGAAAGATTTATTGCAGATAATTTCTGTTTAGACCTGTTTCAAAGTACCCCACTAGGTTCAAAGTACCACACGGGTCCTCCATCTTTTTGTATGTACCTTTTCTTTATATACTAACTCTATATTTTAATGTAAAAAGACTTATTGCAAAGTTTCTCTTAATTACAGAAACAGGAAATCTTAACGAAACAGTTAGGTGAAGAAAGACTCAAAATAAATCTTGTCAAAGCTCGTATGCGCGATTAAACAATGAATGGCGGTCGGAAAGTGTGGTGTAATGGCCAGATTTTATTGGTGAATTCGATTGGCCGTACTTACAGGGTCTTGTGTAGCTAACCTCGGGCTTTATAGGATCAAAACACGCCTTCGCTAGTTCCCCTACTTATTAGATTTACTCAAAGTAGGTACTGTATACGCTGGGCGCGCTAATAGTAGCGGGTTGTTTAAATTTAAGATACTAGCTTTAGCCGGCGGAAATTATCCCACGGAAATGTATTGCCGAAGTAAAAAGAATCCTATGTGTTATTCCAGGTTATAAATTTTATCTAAATCCATCGGCCATTTTTGCGTGATTTATTTATTTTATTTATTTATTAAAACTTAATGCAGAAGTAAAAGATACCGTACAAAGGCGGAATTAATGCCTAAGGTATTTTCTACCAGTCAACCTTAGGGTGATTGAGTAACAAACATCCAAACATCTACATATCCAGACATAGAAACTTTCAAATTTATAATATTTTATTATGTAGAATATTTAGTACTTAACGCGTAATTATTTAAATAAAATCAAATTAATCCTTAACATTTTACAAGATCGTGTGCACTGCCAGATCTTCAAGCTAAGTCTCTGTCATTTTATATCTTCTAAATTCAAATAGTGTTTATCTAACAATCGTTTATGCCATTATCTTATAAATACTTGCGAAGATTGCATGGAAACGCCAAGCAGGCTAAAGTATCTACAGTACTAAAGCAAAATGAAGTAACTCTTCTTAATTTTGCGGTTAGATTCTACTTATCCTACAAAGTAAAGTTCAATTAATACCGCGAGTGCAGGAAAATATTTCGTTCTTAAAAATAATGTTCAATTTTCCGTGTAAATTAACAGCCGTTAACTTAAGAAAATGTTTTCCGTGAGCGTTCTTGGTTTTAAGTTAATCTTTCTTATTGGTGTATTGTTTTACTTACATTTCTTGTTGTTTTGTAACTTGTACTCTAATTTAATTATAACAGCTAGACGTACCTACCTATCTATGTATGTATATGCATTAGTGAAACTAATAAATTATATCACTTATACACACATGCTTTTGCCAGCGGAAGTTCGAAATTATGCTTCGGGAACCTACCTACTACCGGGATGAAAAGCCGTTTTTGGCGATTGACTAACAAACATCCAAACTTTCACATTTATAATATTAGGTAGTAGAATATGTACCTACGTTGACAGGTTTTGCTTTAATTAAAATAATACAATTGTGTCATAAACAAAGTCTGTTTATTCTGGAACATAAATCAAGTAGACACAAGCAAGCACTAATAAACAATATGGTACTGTTAATAAAACCAAGAAAAAGTAACATGATATCGTTGAGACACGACATGTACAACAAAATGAAAATCACATTTAGGTTATGTTCGTCTATTAGGCACCTAACATTGTAATATGTTTATCGCGGCAAAAGAACTGAACAGTCTATTTATTCTTTGTCAATGAAACGTTTTCCTTATCGCCAATGTCTTATTGGATTGTTGTGTAGTTAGTTCCTCTTTCACCGGAGGACGGGCCCTCCCTTATTGCTGTTATTCAGTTAGCGGAGGGATGGCCACTGAGTCGAGAAACAAAACTTCACCAGTTACGTCCTCCATGTTTGTTATTGTATTTACTAAGAACAGGCTCAGCTCCCTGACTCGTGTAATGGCTCCAATAATTTATTGTTTACGCTAATGACGTCGTCGCTCACGCAAAATAGCAAATTAACTTCATTTTCTTAGCTAAATTGAATCTAAGGATCGTATGAACGTAGTATAACGAAATTTAAAGTATGAAAGAACTTTAATATTCTTACACGTGACTGTATGCTGCCTTATCATCTAGTTAATAATGCAAAGCAGCTTTATTTTCTTGTAGCGTAAATCCTTGTAATGTTTTTGAGCGACGTGATGAAATTATGTGTCGTAGTAATAGAATAAAATTTACTTGCCACGGCTATCAAAAATATTCCACTCGACAATGCTCGAGAAATTTCAACGTAAGTATTTATTATAACTGGCAATTATGTAATCAATTAAAGTGACTTGAGCAATATCTCCAAAGATAATTACAGCCCTACAAGTAAAGTTTAAGCGAAATGATTGCGAAAATGTTTTAGAAGAAAATAGCGGTATTATAAACAATTTTTTAACGGAAAAACAAGATTGAATACATCGTTTTACTAACAGCATTTAAATTCACAATAACCCTTCCGTATCTCAGAAAGTACTTTAAGCCGTTGGTCCCGGTCGTCATTCGTGGATATTTTACAATAGTTACGGGTCGTCAGAAGCTCAAAAGTCTGACAACCAGTCTTACCAAGGTGTAATAGTGTTACGTTGTGGAGGTCAAATGGTCGTTCCACATTAAATATTAGTATGCAGGTGCATCCGGTTAGACTAGAAGCTGACCCCAAACATAGTTAGAAAGGAAAAGGCTAGGCATATGCAAATTTTATTACAACAGTTACACATAACAGTATTTACATTTAACACACCAGTAGCTACCGTTGTTATTTTAACATCTTCAACCCGTGAAATAACCGGTAAAAAAAAACTTCCGCATCCCTTTAGCACCAATGTCATATATTATGCCTTTTCATGGGTAACACTTGCCATCCTTGGTTTTGATGTCTTACCTGATTTTATACCGCAGCTCCCCTGCCATACCGCTCAAATATTTATATGATACTGCTTAAAGGATCATACCGTTAGTATATCCCATTCATTTCCATGGTATAAGCTTATACAGATACTATATCTATCGCTTTTAGTTTTTCCAAAGTTTCTGTAACGAATTTTTGCCGTTAGTTTCAACTTTGATGTTCTTGTCCTTAGGGATAGTTAAAATACGAGGGGCCGGGCATCGAACGTCACGTTGGATGAACATTGAAGGATATACTATCCTCGTGTGGTACAGAAGCTATAAATGTGCGTTTGTTATCTACACCACTTTAGAAATAAACTTACGAGGCCCAAGATAGGCAACGTTCTAAGAAATATTTTGTATGTGATTAAATTGGTTTATTGAACCTCGATGATGGGCGTTTAGCTACCTGTATAGCAACAGGATATTAATATGTAGCTTAAGTTATTGGTTATTTTTAACTAGCTTTTGCCGGTTTCTTCTTCCCCCTGAAAATCATAAATTATCCCATGAGAACGTACTACCGTGATAAAAGTATTCTAAGTATGTTTATTAATTAAGGTTATAAACTATCTGTTTGCCAAATTACATCCAAACTTTATAACTTTTAATATTAGTATTAGAGTAGGATAGAATTTTACTCTTCGAAACGGTCTAGCTAATCTACAAAATTGTTTATTTGAATAATACGGTTAGAATATGTATATCCATTTTTAATGGTTTCATACACTCAATCCATTTTTTCTTTGTAATGAGGTAGATTATATTTTAACGGAGTGTTTATACAACACGTGGAGAGAGTATTACATTGTCCCTAACATGTTTCGAAATAAACATGATTAATATGCCGACAGTACCCCGTCTTCGCGTTAAGGGTAACTAACTCATTAAAACTTTAAATTGCGGTCACCTAAAATTATATAGGTAACGTAAACGGGGCTCTGTAAATTTTATGTTACCCATTTGTTTTTGATTTAATTTTGAAATACAGAATTTATAATTGTAAACAAAATTTCACGGTCTCGAAAACATTGCGGTGTTTCGTATTGGTTACTCATTCCGCTTTAAATGTTATCGAATTAGTTCACGAAAAACAAATTGGACACACGACTGGCAAAATAAACCACACTGATTTATTTGTTTTCGGTCGCGGTCAAAAAGAGCTTCGTATTCAGGATAACCGTTTCCACACCACCTTTTATTTAGATGAGGAAGTACCTAAGAGGTGTGTACACTCTCGCGGCGCTTTTTACCGTCTATCCTTTGTTTTGTGAACGAGCTACTTTTGTTTTTTCCTCCAATTGTTTTTGTACTATAGACTAAAGTAACAAAGAAAATATTTTATCCAGCGTTCGTGATGTTTGCTCTCAGAATTTTATAGTGACGATGTTCCCAGCTGTACCTACATCAAATGACATCTAGGTATCAACGTAGGCACGTTCATTGTCTTGTTTTATTTTTTCTACGACTGACAAAGACAACGGTGTTATAAACACTAAAAAATAAAGTTAGATATATTATTATGTAAGTCTGGACATTTTTTTCTACGAAGTATATTTTGTATGCATCGACTTAAGAATGTTTGCATCAACCTAACACAGTTAAGGAATTTTAACATCGTCTACACAGCGTTAAAATAACGACCTATAAATTAATTTGACGCAAACCTAAATAAAATTTATGTAATAGCCTTAATAAAATATGGGCTATTAGTGTGATGTGTTTCCCAACTCGACGCAAATTATAGTATAAATGAGGAAAGCACAGATGCTAAGGCAATAAGATCCGCACATTACACGGAAATCGGCCAAACGACGGTGATATTAGCAATGAGTATTTGCCGCCTCCCGTATGCAACTAAATATGATTCTGATGACACCTCCGTCGGCTGCACGTCGTCATAGATAAAGCAACGTTCTGGGATCACTTTCTGATAAATGGTAACGGGTCGTGCGCAACAGCTATGACTGAAGAACGTTCTAAGACTTTTAGTCTGACCGCCAGGTGTTTAACCTGCAAAGTCTGGCTTTGATCGCAGTTTAAATATTTAAAAAAAATGAATTATATAATATTTTCTGAGAAAAATGCTTTGTTAAAATAGTAATAGTTTATGGCTTGCGGATTAAATTTTAAGAACTGTCTTAATTACTTAGGTAATATTTTCTGAATTTTCACAAAATCACCAGCAAAAAATTATATAAAAAAATCTATATTTTAAGGCTTGTAGCTTAGTTCTGATTTATAACTGCATCAAGATAAATGGTTTTGTGTATAGAGATTAAAATATACGATATGTAAATGCGATTTCGTAACGTACAGCGTTTTAGATAGCGTCACTCTGTACATTGCAGGACGAGGGTGCGATATAACATCCCATAATTTTAGATTAAGATATTATTTCTGTAACTTGACATGTTTTAGGAAAACATTATTTATTTTAGTTATTTTAGGACTAGTTTCGGCTCGCGATTCGTCCGCGTTGTAGTCACGTATACTATAAAACGTACCCGGCACAGCAGACAGAGCTCCGGCGCGATGTCATGGCGACGACGTGGAGAGTGCGATTGTCGCAACCCAGTGCTGGGCACGCCACGATTGCGGCGGTAAATCCCCTCTTTGAGGAGTGGCTTGAAGGGCGGCATGGCGTCCTCACCTTCTGCCTGACACAGGTCCTCACCGGACACGGTTGTTTCGGGAGGTTCCTGTTTCGCATAAGATGGGAGGAAACGCCCGGGTGTTTCCATTGCGAAGATCGCCCTGAGGACACGGTGGAGGTCTGCCCGGCTTGGGTGGAGCACTGCCGTGTCCTCGTGGAGGCAATCGGCGGCGGCGATCTTTCGCGTCCGGCCCTGGGGGCTACTCTCTAACTTCGTCAACGAAAATACGGACCCGTCCAAAAATAGTTCGTAACTTCAAAGTGACTCTTACAGCTACTTTTTTGGTCGGGTAACACCATATATCCCTATATGGGTGACAACTATCAAATCGTGTAGTAATTCATTCTTAGTTTGGGCCTCGAACTAATCATAGGTCCGTAAGTAAAACGGAGTAGGAAATGCCTTCGATTTTGTGCTTAGAGAGTAGGCCCCCAAGTCCAGGCCATGGTATGGAGCGAGAGTGTATGGGTAGCCGTCACCTACTTCTGCGAAGCAGTAATGCTCGCGAAGAGGGAGGCGGCGCACGTGAGGGAGAGGCAATATATGCGCCCTCACGGCCTTAGTCGCCGCAGGAGACGCCCTGTGCGTCGGGAATCCCAGGCTGATTTCCGGCCACCGTAGGCGCAGGCTTGCGGACGGCGAGTAATGAGTCGCTCGGTGTCCGGTAAGGACCAAGCCCGGGTCGACGGCGCGTTGTGTTCCACGCGCGCCTCAATGAGATGTCAGCACCAACTGATGGGCCCGCAAGAGCCGATGCCTGCCAGGGGTGCGGGCGAAAGAGATACCGCGGCCCCCGAAGTTATTTGATATTTCCCACCAAAAAAAAAAACGTACCCAATGCCTCTTGGAAATATTGTAGCTTTCTAACCAGTGAAAGAATTTTTGTTATCGGATCAGTATCTCTAGAGATAGGTTACCTAACCTCTAGTGGCAACTTCGAAGCTTACAAATTTCATATATTTATAATGTATGCGTATGTGTATAAGTAATTTTCTATAGTATTTGTTTTTTTTTTTGTTTTCATGTGTACCCATTTTCCAGTCAACCTGTAACTTATTCCAACATGTTATGTGTATCTGTGTTGCATTCAAACGTAATATTCAATGAAGTTGTCATTGATATGCTGGTTTCTGTCCGTGGACTGCTGTAGAAATACCCTACTAATAATTAGTTAGCCCACACCCACAAATGCGTAATTTATTATGTTTATTACTTTGCTTTTGCTTAAGAAATTACTTTGGTCAGTCGTCATGAAGGCTTATTATTAGATTTCGAAACGGGTGCATCGACACTTTTAAACACTACTATTTTCTGTAGGTTAATTTATTTGTGGGCGAATCGACAACTCCAGAAATACGTATAAGGCAATTGACACGTTTTGAATTTTATGCATATTGCATACAATTTAAAAATCAAAATCAAAAGTCATTTATTCAAACTAGGCTAAGAGACTCTTTTTGAACGTCAAAATTACATAAGACAATCCCCCAAAAACGCCCGTCATTTACCACTTCCTAGTGCTTTAGCTGGGAGGAAGAAGTGGCGCAACAAACTCCCCAGCAACACTGCTGTCTGTTAAGTTAGAAAAACTTGCCAATTGCCTAAATTGTTAAGAAAAATAATGTATTATTCTTACTTGATATTAGGAGAAAATTATTATTAAAAATGACTTTATTGCATAAAATTCGAAACGTGCCAATTGCCCAATATATATTCGGTAACATATTACAGCGTACATTCGGTTCGATATAACAGTTTCGGGGGAGAAAAGTCGTGCTATTCGACTTTATTAGTCGAATAGCACAACTGTCCGTACGTCGTAAATGATAAATGATATTTATTTTTATTAAAATAGTGTTCATTTGTTTGTTTGAATAAAGTGTTATAAGTAGATCAGTTTGTTTCCTGACTGCTTACTCCGAAAAGAAAGACTGAAACAAACCCAGAGTTTATAAGTGTGTAGAGATAGGTAGATAGGCATAATATTATTAGTACATTGCCTACGTATCTATGAAAATAGTAAAACACGATGTACTAACTAAAACGGTGAATCTGTTTTAGTTCATCATTTCAGCCGAAAGACGTCCACTGCTGGACATAGGCCTTCTCCAAAAGGGGGTTTTGCCATAATCGCCATGCTTGGCAGGCGGGTTAGCGACTGCAGTATGGTTGTACAATGCTAGAGAGCGCTGTTGCCCATTCTCTAGTAAGTCCCTTTTTTCTTTTTTCTTAGTGTTCCCTCAGTTGCTTGTGTGCCAGGGGCCGCCGTATCTCTTTCGAACAACCCACACCCCTGGCAGGCATCGGCCCTCGCGGGCCCAATCAGTTGGTGCTGACATCTCTTTGAGGCGCGCGTGGAACACAACGCGCGTAAGTCTCTTAGTCGCCTTCTACGACACCCACGCGAAGAAATGGGATGATGCTATTCTTTTACATCGCATCCTATTCTAGAAAATATATACTTTTTGTGAGGATTTTTCATACCTAATGTTACCATGTAGAAAAAAGCTACACAAGGCAAGCATGAATAGTGTCAAGCTGACATTTTTACATCAGCATAGATATTTCTATTTATATAAGTACGTCAAACTGTCGTGTTTCCCTCGTTTAACTTTTATATTTTACGCAAAGGCTACCGGCTGCTACGTTTCATGTTTTTAATTTCATATCCTGAACCGAGTCGGACATAATTATTTTTATGGAAGTGAAAAAGTTTTTATTTCATTCAATTAAAAATATTTCTGTTGTAATACTTAGTAATTGGTACCTTTCAGTTGTAAAACTAATCATCTTTATTTGTCGAAAAGTAACGTTCTAGACCCGCTTTTTATTGCGTCTGGACTTTCTTAATAACATTATAAATGGATCTAGAAACTATTTTCTTGGGTCGAAGTGCTGTCACGTAACGTATCTTCCAAAAAGCTATTCTGTGTACCCATCGTGTCCAGTGTGCAGAGTAATTTCATTAATTATGTTAGAAATAGAAAAGACTCACACACATAATACACCTATTCATATCTACATTTACTATGCACAGAGTGGGTATTCATTCGTCGGTATGATAAAATTTATAAATTCGTTCATTACTATAATTTAATGGGGGAAAACCGTCTTTCTTCTTGTCTGTTTATATGTGTGTGCATAAATGGTTAAATAAATAAATAAATAAATAAAGTTTACAAAAAAATATCTTAAAACAATGTTGTCTTAAGAAATTTTTTGTAACTCTTTATAGGGCTGAAAAAAAAATTGTACAGCGCCTGTAACCGGCCGACCATACTAACTATAAGGTCGTTTTTAAGGCGTTTCCCAAACGTAGGACACACTAAAACGCTCAGTTTTTGTCGCACAGTTAAGCGTGTTGGTATTGTATTGGTGCATATTAGTTCGTCATTTCCTTATAAGGAAGAAAAAATTGAGTGTTTCGTTAAATGCTCAAGAGCAAAGTTTTAAGGGGAATCCAATCGCGGGCTCGAACTCACTTGTGGGCTTGGCTAAAAAGCACACTGTTTCAACAGGCATCATGTCCGACAGAGATAGTATCAGTGATGTGCAGATAGACTTAAGTCTACACGCACAACGTTATTGAGTGAGATTTTGGATCATTTATAGTAAAACAGGCGCGTAAAAAAGTAAGAAAAGTCCTTCGCAAGTTCGAGTTTTATGGAAAAACCACTGCATAAATCAATGACCAATAAAGTTTATTGAACTTTTCGATTTTCGAGATAACGCTTCTTTTATTACTTAAACAAGCCCAAACTTAGGTTAAATTGGCAACAAAAATTAATCTTTGTTGGCTCATAACTTTTTATTTTAGTATTATGTTTCCGCGCAGACAATATTAATAATGAGACCAAACCATACCATGTTTAATTTTTAATGTACATTTTCGAACAGTGGAGTAATACACTCTCGAAGCTTGCATGGCAAAAATGTTGACTAGATTCACCTTAATCAAAAATATTTCATAAAAATAAAATAGGTATCATGATTAAACAATCGTAAAACAGAGCCCAAAAAATATTTTACGTCACACATTGCTCAAAATTTTGAGTGTAACAATATCACATATATATCACAATTTATACACCGTGAAATTTTAATGGTTGTTTTCCCGCGGCAGAATAACTTTCTATAAGGATTACTTTCGAAGCATATAGTAAAAATAAAAACAAGTAAAGAATTTTTGTTTTAAAATATAAGATAATAAAGAAATCAATCAATTAAAGAAATACCTAAAAATTGCTCCACTGTGCCGTGTATTTATTTTTTTACTGCAAAATCTCTTTTTTATTGTATTTATTCGATTCAACTAACATCAAACGCATCGTTGTTTTAAACCTAATTTGTTGCTGCGATGCTTCTATTGTTAAACACCTAAAAAATTGCTACTTACCGCGCCTTAAATGATAAAATTGACCTTAAAGTTAGACTACATAACTACAAATTTCGTTTTTTTCTTTAAAGGGTTATTAAAAAAATATCACGTTTTAAACTTATCGCGGTATCATTAAACATTAAACGTAATTAGTCAGTCAGTTTTCTTTGTCTGACCTGAGAATTATTTTCTTTAAAAAGTGATGTAATAGCCAATAGGTAGGTACTGTAGGGCTCCGAGAGTCCTAGGTAACTGGGGATGTAACTCAGATAACAAATGAAACGCTGTATGCGTATAAATATGAATTTCACGTTTATTCCATGTGTTAGTCCTTTACAGCTGCGCCAGTCAATGAATTAATTTCTCTCAAAACAAAACATAAATAAAATTACTTGACAGATTCCTTCTAGACTCATGTTCTTGGCAGTTCAAATGTGATAAAGCCATTTTTCATTACCTGCCTGTATTTACATAAAGGTTGCATTCGGTAAGCAACCAACCTTTACAGTAGGGGAGATACGCCATGAAACGGACGTTTAACTTTGAAGTATTATTACCTACTACTGTAGTTAAAAAGTTAGGAACTCATTAATTGTCCTTAAGGAATTCAGAGATAATATTGTATAATTATTCATAAACCAGATTTTGTGAAAATTGTATTTATTGTAAGAAATATTACGTTTTCTTCTAACTCATTTATGTCCGTTTTATAACACAGGTAGCATTGAATAGGACAATGGGTGTCTTGAAACGGACTAAGAACCAATGCCATACTTTGAGCCCTATGAATACTCAATGTTTTTTTTTTTTGCTTTTACGCAATTTCTTTAATTTAAATAAGTCAAACATTTTGATACAACATAAACTGAGATCATAAAATAAACAATTACAAAAAAAAAACAACATAAAATTATTAGACTCTAAGCTTCTTAGTCTTAGTTCCAAATTGGCAACAATATAAGTAGGTATAATTTTTTTTTTTACACAATAACACTTATTTAAATAAGTCAAACATCAAATCAAATCAATCAATCAACAACATAAAATAATTAGACTTTCAATTTCTAAGTCTTGGTTTCAATTTGGAAACAATATAATAAGTAGGTATCAAAAACATTCTTTAATTAATATTAAGACTGATAAATCACAAACTGTTTTCATAAATCCTATAATTTTTACCTACATTTAAAAAATATTCAATTTCCAATATTGGGAAGACCCTTTAGCTTTCTTAACAATATCCGCCAAATATGATTTCGATATTTTATATGCTGATGCAACTGAGCGACTAGACTGTCCTTTTTTAGTACTTCTTCCACAGCAGATTCTATTGCAGCTTTTTCTGGACGAATCCTCTTCTTTGGCGGCATCTGATGGTGATGAATAAATAAAAACAGGTTTTAAGAAACTACAGTATGCAGGAGTAATGAATCGGAGAGGCACTAACGCATTGAATCGGACGTCCGTTTCAACGCGACGGTACCCGTCCGATTCAGTGCGAGTGTCACCTAAAAACATTTAAACCAAATTCCAAATAATTAAGTATTGATAAGATTATAACTCACCATTCCGTATCTTCTTGAGAATATGTCACAACAAATACAACCATCACACTTGTAGCTTAAGTTACTATAAAATTTTAAATTAGTTTGCAAATTTACGATATTTTTTACAAAACTCATGCGCTTCAACAACGTGCGAAAAAGTAAACAAAATAATGGCTGCCGGAATCTGTCGTTATTGTGGGTTTATCTATGGTCATCAGTGCTGCCAACAACCAATAGACATTAATATTTTCTTTCAGAAATTTTAAAGATATCTATAGTGTCCGTTACATAACGCGTCCGTTTCATTGCGGATTCCCCCTACTATCGTATCAGTCATACCGAATTGTATCTATAATACCAGCCTATCATTAACCTACGGCAGGGCAAAGGGTTCTTCTCATAATTATATGTTTAAAAGGCACGAGAATTGATCACCACGCTTGCTCAAGACAGGTTGGCGATTTTAAACTTATATTAATTATAAGTCCATGTTTCCTCCCCCCCAGTGGGGTTCCCGCATTGTCGTTGCGGGGGGGCTCAGTAACCGTGGTCACCCTCCCACGGTGAAGCGAAGAGGAACCCCAAGGTAGGGCCGCTCGTCAGGGCTTGTGCCTCCAAGCCGACGACGTAGCGGCCAAAAAGTAGGTTCCGGTGAGGTGCATCGCAACTGAGGCGGGCCGCGATGTCGAATGGGAGGCATCGCGGCTGAGGGTTACAGGCTGCGGCGGAGGAGGAGTGCCGGTACTTCTGAGTAGCGCTCTTCCCTTCCGTAGCCTGGACGGGGCCGCCACCGTTTGATGGCGGACGCGGTGGGGCCGCAGGGGAAGAGGAGTGTCGGTACGCTAACGCTATAGCGTTGGCCGCTCTCCCTATCCCCTGCGGCCGAAAAGTGGTTGGCGGCGGGGCCACTGGACTGACCCGTCGCAGGAGGACATCAGCAGCAGCTGGTGGGGGCCGCAAGGGCCGATGCCTGCTAGGGGTGCGGGTTGTTCGAAAGAGATACCGCGGCCCCTGGCATACGGGCAGCTGAAGGAACATGGGTGGGTTTTAGTCAGTAAAAGTCTGACACACCCTCCTGCTCCAACCAGAGCGGGAGAAGTCATTTGATGATTTCTCACCCACAAAAAAAAAAGTCCATGTTTCCTCACGATATTTTTCCTTCACCGATGGCAGTAGTGTCTAAGATAAACTTAGAAAGTACATATAAATTGCAAAAGCCACATTTGTACTTGCTAGGATTTGCGCCCACTAACCACGTGTATGAGATGCGACGTATTAACCACTAATTTATCACGACTAATTATATCTACCTATCACGATTATTTATATCTAGTCATAACGACCACTTATTTAAAGCAGTCACGACTAATTATTTCTTGGTATCAGGAATAATTATATCTAGCTGTCACGGCAAATGATATTTGGCTTTCTTGCATAAAATGTAGCGTTCACGACTAATCATATCTAGCCATCACGATTAATTGTATCTAGCACCAATCAATGTAAGGACATTGATTGGTGTTAGATATCATTCAGTAAATAGGTACTCTTCCACTCGAAATAAAGAAATCTCCACCCATTTGTTAAATAAACAAACAAAATAACTAAGAAGCCTGTACGAGATTGTATTTCTTAATGTATTAAATGAGGTCAAACGTCACGGGCAATTGTTCTAGACCTCAAGATTTGAGAAACCTTCCGCGTGGCTGAGAACGAGACAAGCAAACTACTGTTGACTCCGTAAGTGATTAATGGACGTGACTGGAACAAGTTTCTGGCTAAATAACAGTTATAATCGACAAATCTGCAAGGTTAAGCAGTGTTTGTAGCGGTTTGTATGTGGATGGGAGAGCATTCTTGGAAGCAAAGGGCAGCAGTAATATTTTAGATTAAAATAGCTTGCCGTGGTGAGTGGTAAATTTGTTCGTTAAATTGTATACTGACAAAAATGCGATTTGCTTCCAAGGTAAAAATTGTAACTACTTATTAAAAAAAAAAACGCCGATTGGGCTAGCATGTAGCTATCAAAATATAACCATATCCGACTATAATCACTTAGTCTTCAAAAGATTGAACAGAAAATCCGTTATTTCGAATACGTTGTTATGCTTTCACATGTTTCTATTTCATTCACCATTAACAAACAGACATAACAATGCCACTTTTTGTTGTAAGGTAAGACATAAACTTATAATGAAAAGAGCTGAAGACTCCATGCCTTAAAATGTGTCCTTTGTAAAGAAGACCAAGCCTTGATTGCAGCGAAATTAAATTTTCATCAACCCTCGTCTTGCAAAGGTAAGCATTGGAAAAATGCAGTGTCCACATCGCGACGAGAAATTAAATGAATATTATAGAACAAAAAATCTGAGGCACTCATCTACTCAAAGGTACCTTACTAATAAAATCGAATACTTTAAAACGAGCAATTCTATACATATATATTAATAATCTGAATCTCGGAAACGGCTCCAACGATTTTCATGAAATTTAATTTTATATGGGGGTTTCGGGGGCGATAAATCGATCTAGCAAAGCTTCATTTCTCGAAAAAAAAATCGGTAATACCAGATATTGTAATATAAAAGGACGTTAGAGCAATGATGGTCCGGTACTAACGGCTCCGACTTTACAAGTTGTACGACGTGGGTTCTAACCCAATCAGTGGAAAACCTCGTGAGAAAACTGGCATATCTTAGAACCAAAAATTCGAAGTCATGTGACATCTACCAATCTACACTGGGCTCCCGTGGTAGATTACGGCCCACTCCCTCCCAAAAGAGAGGAAGCCTCTGGCCAGCGTGGGAACATTTTAGGCTGATTATATCATATATTATTTATAAAAGGACAAACTAACTTGAAATTGCCAAAAGTAATTAATTTAAAAGGTCGGGAGAGATATTTCAAATTTAATATCTTCCTGTCAAGTATTTTGTAAGGATGGTAATGAAGATATAGGCCTCAACACTGATACTTCGTTTCCTTGGGAATCCTCTCGACGAGAAATCATTAAAAGGAAATAAATAAACGTTTTCTCTCTGAAACATGATTGTGTGGGCCGAGCAGCTTATAATTTATGAATACTGTGATTTTGATAATAAGTTTAAAAGTTAAATCTATCGTTAGAGGTCTAAAAAAAGATCTTAGGTATCTTGACTTAGAGGGTGAAATGGAGAGTAGAATAGATCAGTTAGTTAGAGTTTGTCTTCTGTGATGTATGCCGTTTTCTCGTATTATGCCGTACGTACGCCTTGTACCTTTATTTAAAAACATTGACTGTATAAAATCTAAGATAGGAGTTATGGTATATTCGAGCCGTTTGGGGTTGAAGCACTAGAGCCATGGGATCGGAGTGCCCACTTGGTGTTTCGAGACATCGCCAAGCGGTTGATCGACTCTTCACGTGACCAGAGGGCTGGGATTTTTTTTGGCTCAAGAATCAACGTTGCCATACAACGTAGAGATGCTGCCAGACTCTTGGGCATTTTTTCTGTTGACAGCGAAGCGGACGAATTTTTTGATGCCTTGTGTTTTTTTTCTCTTTTCTTAATGTACATTTTTTATTTTTTTATTTTTATTTATTTATTATCTTCTTACATCTACCATTACAGGGTAACCCAATGCGATAAATGTGCTTATCCTAACTTAATTATCTTAAATACTAACATTCATGTACCTACATACTATAACAAATTATATATAGTTTTTAGGTTATATATTGTTATGTATATAGATTTTTATAATCTTAATATTATTTTTAGTCTGTTAGCTTAATTATTATGTAAATGTTATAGTCTAAACTTTAAATAAAATGGGGTTTATCGAGTTCTATGTAGATAAGTACAAAAGGTTTCTGAGCACTAACCATTCACATAATACGCTATAGTAGTGTGATTTAGTTTTCTGTAAAAATAACAGCATCTTTTTATTACATGAAAATAAAATCTGCTGTAATAACGTCGTTAACAAAACTCACATCGGTTAAATAATTTACATAAGATACAGAAGAGATTTAAATAACTACGGAATCCACTGGTATTCCTCATTAATTGTATTACAAACAGATTAATTAAAAGCTTATAAAAATACGGCATACGCAGCATTTAAATTAAATGTAAAGTGGGACAATGTAGCTGTGGACTGCGGAGCTTTAATAGCCATATCCTGACATCATCAGGGGCCTCTTGACCCATATACGAAGAGGGTCCATATTGTATTACGAGTGTTGGCCTGAGTAAACCGAGATGTGTTCCATTAGCTCCTCTTACTTAGCTCATTGGCTCGCATGCTAATATTGTTTGTTACATTTAATGTTATCTGCGTGGGAACTAAACACACTCTGCTATAGGTCCAGGAAATTAAAAAAATAAATAGGATAAGGGTCATATTTAGCCAGAGGTTAATTATTATTAGTAATCTCTGCCTACCTTATTGAAGAACTCACACATAACATTACAGTTTTGACTTTTATTTCAGATAAACACAGGTTATGGTTGTTCTAGCCATAGTTGTTAGAATTTATTTTGATACAGAATTTGAAAGTGTCTCTGAATGTGGAAAATCGGCCAACTAGTTCATATGAAGCCCAATTTGGAACTTGCGTCAAAAATTTTCGACAGAAATTGATTAGCGCGTCGTTTGTCGAAGTCCATTCTGATGTCTGACAACATCGTAGTTATAGAAGGTACTAGTCAGCCTCATTTTCGTATTTCATTCTGACGACGACCTGAATTACGTGTTGTTTGAAATTTTAATTGGCCATTCGAGGATGTGGGTCAAAGGAGGCCAAGGTTGAATGACAAATTGACAACAAAAGGCTGATTGTATTCCTTTTATTATTGCGTATAAGTAGTTCATGAATGCTAACATAAATCTAATCACTTACTTGCGAAATTCATGAATTGTTTCTTGCCATTTCTTCTCCATACGAAACTACATTTTGGAAAGGGCGACTAGAATCAATAATTCTACTTTCTTGTAAATTTTGATGTTGTCGTTTGCCTTTTATGTGTCTATTTGAAATAAATGATTTGGCTTTGACTTTTGACTTTGAGATTATTAATTGATTACCTACCTACACAAAAATTACGTACTAGTTTTAAAATTAACATTTTCATTCACTGAGAAGACTTTCTACTTAGAGTGGGAGTTTCAATCAGCGTATTTAATCGAATCTAGGTATGTACCTACTATGGCTACTATTAGACTTATAAATATTAAATACTTTTACGTCGATGACACAAGAACGGAATCTCATGTAGCTAGTTGCTTTTAAATAGAAATTTACTTCTAGTTTGTCATGAAGCAATATCCATAAAATTCCTATTCTGTTACATTACTCATTCTGAGATACCTACCTGTACCTAGGATCCCTACGGTACGCTGCGTGTCAGTTGAAATGAAACCTGTACAAGCTAGCCTCTTAGCCCTCTTACCCACTGGCAATTTTTTATCGCGCACTGTATTTTAACGCAGAAAGTTGATTATTCAACTATATATTTTTGGACGCGCTAGGAGTCACTTTGTTGAATTTTCAATGCTCGGCTCAACATCGAGAGTTGACAGTGCGCGGTAAAACATCGTTGCGTTGAAAATTCGTCCGTAAAACTCCGTACTACGTTAAGCCATCTGAAAGTTAAAGTGTAACCACTGTTTTGCGGCCTACTGTACCTGCTAGTTGCAAATCTCTCCTGAAATAACTAGCTTCTTCAGGCGTTGCCCTACATTGTTAGATTCACACGATTCCACCATAACGTGTGGGCTTTGAAAGAATCCTGTAAACTCGTCCGACCTTTAACTTTGTTTCGGTTTTCTTTTCTGAAATATTTTTAGCAGGAAAAGCGGACCGATTTTAAGAAGATTCGAAAATGTGTTACCAAAATAAATATCGTTTGAAAATGTACTGTTGGATCTCTTCCCTTATAAGACCTTTTCAGCAAAAGCTAATACTCATAGGGCAAAACGACAAATATTTATCACCAATTCACCACCCTGAGGAAGATGTATTATTTCTTGCGAATCACTAAACATGTAAAGCTCTATCCACACTTACATACCAGTCTAGTCCATTTGGAGAGATGAAATCAATAACCTTAAGTTGTATCGAAAGCATTTCGATTATGTCTGTCTCTCTGTGTGATGTAGGAACAGTAATACTAAAGAGCTGCTACTCATTGACGTATCTACTAGCTGCTGATAACATTACAATATACAATAGTTAAGCACACAGTTTCACAAAAAGGACACATAGTAATTCAAAGTTCACAAGACCAAAGAACTCAATACCTAATATAAATTCACTAATATAGAGAATATATCCGTCAAAATAAACATATATTATGATGTGTCTTGATTGTAATAATTATTTCCACGAATATGACGATGTCTGTTTGTTTTAATAATTATTTTCACAACTAGTATGATGTATGTTTGCTTTAATAATTATTTGCTCCAACAATAAGATATGGGTTTGTCTTGAGTATTATTTGCACGACTATTATGATGTGCATTTATTTTAAGAATTATTTGCACGACTTTCATGATGTCTTTTGTTTTAATTATTATTATTAGCAAAACTAATGATGTGTGTTGTTGTTTAAATTATTATTGCACGACTTATGGCATGCACGTTGGTCGTAATAATGATTTGCACGACTCTTACTATGTGTGATTGTCTGATGAGTTGTTTGCATGGCTGTTATTATTGTGCGTGTATTATTATATGAATGAAATGAAATCTCTATTGTGATTATAGTGTAAATGGAGCTTTACCTAATGTAATCGTACCTCTGAGAAGCGATTGCTTAGGTCACTCCGGTCGAGATTTGGGTCTGCGGCTGAATGCGCCTTTGTTTCAATAATGCGTATCATTGTTCCGGTCGCAGTGAGTAAAGTAAATGTGTGCCCTATATGTATAGTAGTGTGTTTATGGTGCGTAGATACCTATATTATCACATGAAAGTAATTTGCATGTGCTTTGTAAAAGGTCTTTTTTTTGAGTATGGGAAATCATCAAATAACTTCGGCGCGGCGGGAGGGCGTGTCAGACTTTTACTGACAAAAAGCCACCCGTATTCCTTTAGTTGCCTGTGTGCCAGGGTCCACGGTATCTCTTTCGAACAACCCGCACCCCTGGCTGGCATCTGCCCTTGCGGACCCCACTAGTTGGTGATGTGCTGCCATCTCTTTGAGGCGCGCGTGGATTACAACATGCTGTCGACCTGGGCTTGGTCCTTACCGGACGGCTAGCGACACTTTACTCGCCATCCGCTAGCCCACGCTTACGGTGGCCGGGAATCGAACTGGAATTCCTGACACCCAGGCCGTCTCCTACCGCGACTAGGGCCGTGAGGGCGCATCGATTGTCTCTCCCTCACGTGCGCCGCCTCCCTCTTCGTGAGCATTACTTCGCAGAAGGAGGTGAGGGCTTCCCATGCACTCTCGCTCCGTACAATGGCCTGGACCAGGGCCGGACGCGAGAGATTGTCGCCGCCGATCGCCTCCACGAGGATACGGCGGTGCTCCACCCAAGCCGGGCAGGCTCCGCCTAAGCCGGGCAGACCCCTTGGTAAGACTGGTTAGACTTTCGAGCTCCACGAACTGTGGAAGCTTGTAAATGGTTCGTAGTAACTTTCCCATTACATTTTGTATTGTTAGCTGTCCACCAAAATACAATAGAAAAAGTAAATAATATTACTTAAAAAGGACGGGTACAAACAAAAAAAACATGGAAAGTACTTTTGTTTATGAAGAGGAGAAAACGAATTATTTCGGAGAGACGAATAAAGTTGTGCTCTTTTTGTGATCGAGAGGACTACCCACGTGAACTAGAAAACGTAACACAAGAAGGCTTATCCGATTGGAGTAAACCTATTATCCGAGGTTTAGGGTGAATAACATCACAGATGAAGTTGCGAGAGATAAGATCAAGTGATACGTATCCAACCAGGCATTTGAATCACTTTGCTAATAAAACAAAAATTTTAATCTTTATGATTAGAGATCGGATATTCCGATGCATATTTACTTAAAGTTAATTTTTTGTTATGAAAGTATGTAAGCGGCTTTTGAAAACATATTTTGATGCCAGGAACACCGTGAATGCATAACTAGTCGGGTGTACAGTATGGCAGCGACTTCTAAATTATTAGCATTGCAAAACTATTCAAATACATATTTATTTAGAATTAATATTTAAGCCCCGATGCAAATATATGTATGTAGGGTATAAGGGAGGGGGTGGTGTGTGTTAGTAAAAAAAACTAAACATAAATTAAATTAAGATAATTTCGATACAAAAGCGCATTCCATATTAGCCAACATCGCAACTTTAGGTAAATATGCATCCGATTATCCGATCTCTATTTATGATAGATAAAAAAATCAAATGAATTTATAAAAACAACAAAGCTTCCAAAAATAATAACCGTTTTAATATAGGTATATTGACTAGTACAACCGTTTAGATAAAACACAGATTTCCTTTTCGTTTTATAACAGCATTAAAAAAAAAATCGGATGCTGCATAAAATAACGGGGTATTGATAAAGTTCAAAGCGAGAGCCGCGTATCCACCATTTGAACGTGCTTGCAAACACCGAGTCATCCGGCTGAAGCCCACAAAAAATATTTCGGAATAAAACGAATCTGCATTCGTCAGTTGCAAGTTATGTTGATTAAATGCATTCGTACAGCCTTCATAGGAGAGTTCGATACGTGAAAAAGATTTCGAATATTCGATCAAAGGTCGAAAGTTTTCAGTTAGGTTGAATGATTTTGAAACCGATAGTCTTTTTGCTGTGGACGATTCCGTAAACATTCTGCCCCTTCCATGTCGAAAAGGGAGTCATTGTTTCTCTTGCAAAACATTTGGCACTAAAAAAAGGTTACGCCGACGGACACAGCATTGCAAGATTCTCTTCTACCATAGTCTAAATATCAACGTACAAATCTTGCTTTATGATATCTCTTTAAAATTCGTGATACATTTTCTGTTATTAATCTGGATAAGCCCACAAGGAAACTACTTACCCTATACTTACGCTTACTAAGTTCCAAGCTAGTCATGGTGGTTGAGGTTGCAGTCACCGCCAGTATATAAAATCTTTCGAATCCATGTTCCAAGTCATTTATTAAGAAACGTACAGTGTTTCGTTTTTCATGGCTGAACGGCTACATACCACGAAGCTCTGTTAGCGCTTTTAGGTAAAGCTAATGGATAACGGATGTAAACGCTGCCGGCGCAGGCACAGGAACTTTACAGATGTACTCACCCATTATAAAAACATTAGACGCCCACACTTTATATCTATACTTTAATATCTTTATACTTTTCTTGAATTTCAGAAGACTGTTAAAATGATATGCAATTGTTAGCGTAATCTGTCTTGTTTATTATGCCTATCCATTTTTTTGTTACGGAATATTTCTTATTGTGTTGGAAAACCACATCTTGATTAGGTACTTACCAGGACTTAAGTTATATCCTTTTGTTTTCTTCGTTGTACCGTTCAGCTTTATCCTCGAATTATATACTTACGGATGAAATCATTTTCTGAATATCTACCTACACAGAAATAAAACAAAAATCCAACCAAGCAATTAAAACTGTTTAGCATAAAAAAGTAATTCAAACAGATACAATCTGCTAACAATACTACAAGTTTAACGAATTAGGCGTTAATGAATGAGAAATTCTAACTATTTCGTTGGAATCCTCTCAATTGCCGAAGTATTTTGTATCATTTAAATGTCGCAAAGCAGGCGGGAGCAAAAGTCCCACAAAGAATCTCTTGTTCGCGATTCTTGCCGCTGAATTATTCATGTAATCCATTTAATAGGGACAGAGCATTCGAGGTGGACGCAAGACAGTTAACTCCTTCGACGAGATTTATATTGTACTATATGTTCACAATAAAAAAAGATTCGATTGCGTCCCAATAGCTGTCAATAACGGGGTTATTTACCCTTGAAATGCTATCTCAAGATTAGATTGGCTTCTCATGTATGTGCTTGTATATTCCAAGAGATGGAACAATATTTGAGAGAGATGTGTCGGGGTATACGAGGCTTTTTCTGTATGTGTCTCCTTTTAAATTTATAGGGATATATATGATGCTAGTGCCTACATTTCCTTCAATACTGTGATGTCTTTTTGTAATCATGTAAGTGGTGTTTTACTGTTCAGTATTTTCAAAAATATTCTGTAAAGCTAATTTTTGTTCTGTATTATAATTTTGGTTCATTTGAAGTTAATGAAACTTCTATTACAATCAAGATAACTTCTGAGGATCCTTTAATAAAGTTCTATGATTGTAGACAAATCGTACAGATTAATTGGGGCTAAGTAAAATAGAAAACTAGATTTATAATAATGTTTTCAAAGTTTTATTACCAATTCTACAGTCTTTACACTAGTTTCAAATGGATTGTGATGAATTTAAAACAGATATCAACAGAGGTTGGTACAGTTATTTTGATAACGCTAAATTGAGTCTGATATCTTCGTTTATTTATTACATAGTCGTTATTTAAATCTATCGGTACATTATCTAGTAATATTATAACTATGGATACTTAGAAATGTGTGAGTATAAATATTCTTTTTTATATATTACACCATATATGAGACCGTTAATGTATTTTTTTCTATAACACTGTCATTACAACTATTAGAGTAGTAACTCATTTTAATTTATTTTACACAACATATTTTAAAATTTATCCTAAATCTTAATATACTTAAATCTATGATAATAATCACAATAGAAATTATTATGTTTTCAACCGAAGATAACGTTAAACGTTTTGTCAAAACTTAAATTAAAATAGTATTCCTAATAGATGTAATATCTCTTTTAACATTTACATGTTCTTTGATAAAATTGTTTATATACATTCCGCTTCAGTTAGTTAACATAATTTTCTGCAGAATCATAATAATAGTCTTAAATTGAACTGACATGTTTTGAAAAGCTTTTACTATATGTACTATCAACACTGCACAGTGCTAGCATGACTTCTGAAAGACTGTCACTCAAAATCAAAACAAAAATAAACCCCAGGGTATTTTTTAGTACAGATTTTCGTAAAATAATATTGAAGACACTAACAGAAAATGGTCTAGACTAGATTAAGTAGTTCTATAAAGTAAGGTAACCAAAACAGTCTGGCAATAAATACAACAAGTTTATGTAAGTAAATAATTAATAGAAAGAAAATGTTACAACCTTTTCGAATACACATAAGACATAAATATATTATAGCACGAAAAAAAAGTACCCTGATGACGTAAAACTTTTTCGATTATCACACATTTCGTTATTGATAGCTCGTAGTTGTAATAATTCATTCCTGTCTGCCAAACTTCCTGAAGAGACCTCACAGGCGATGAAGGTATGAAAGGATGTATTCCAGGATGAGTGGCATCTTACTCATAGGGGAATCAAATTGGAAAATTTCCAATACCTCACCTCTCTAAGTTCTTCAACTTGAACACAATATTACACATTATGAGCAGTATTATATTTACATCCGATTTCAATCATGTTTGCATTGCACTTTTGTTTTATCCGTTATGGTATTGATTTCCATGTCAGTAGTCTGAACCTCTACACCGGGAGTATTGAAATTGTCATAGGAGATATATTGAGGAGCTTGTTGCACTTCAGCTTTCACGATAACCTGACGCTTCTTAGTTTTAATGTACCCTAAAGCGGACACTAACACGACAAACACTATAAATCCAATACAACAGCCCACAACCAAGCTTAGTCTCCTCGTTAATATATCCGCAATGTCCATGTACGTATTGGAGAATGGACTGTCTATTGCCGCCCCGAAGATTTCGATAGTGCTTACACTAGTACATTTGCTACTCAAAGAATCGTTCATATAAGGACGGAGATGGTTGAAAATTTGTTCGTCCGCGTATAAATTATTTATACTTGTATTTTCAGGTGAGAGAGCTATCCGTGCGTCGGGCACAGAAAACCCTGTTGATGTTGAAGTACCGAAGTTGCCAACTGCTATCACACAAACCGTATATCGGGATCCCGGTGTCAAGTTATTGAGTCTCGTTGTTCTGGCTGTAGCGTTGAGAATTTTCCCTCGTATCTGTGAAAATAATGAAATTTCAGAAATACAGCCACCAACGCTGTTTTAATAAATCGAAATCGACTGTTGAATTGAGTACTAAAAAGTTTTGAGCACCTATGAGCCATTGTAAAAAGAAAGATTTAAATGGATTCACAGCACAGTCGAACACAGGCGAGAAACATAAATATTTTTTATGGTCCATTGAGGTGATACACAGCCTTTGTATTCAAATGTTTGTTGTAGCGGTTGCCGTGCACGTTTTATTCAAAATTATAAGCTTTTAGGTTCCCAGGTGAAAACATTTAGCATAAAACTATCGTAAAGAAAAATATTTTTGGATTTCCATCGTGTTACTCACCGTAGTTGGATGATCCTCGCTAAAATAAGCTACTTGATATGCATTCAAACCAGTTTGGTTACGGCTCTGCCAAGATACAATGATCGAATATGTCTGTATATCTTGTATAGCAATGCGGATGACGATGGGTATATCGCAAAGTTTCTGGGATGGTAATTCGATGAAACTATAACCGTGAAGATCTTCCGGATGTTCACAACGCAAGTTACGACTGCCTTTGATGACTATTTTATAGTGTTCTTTCATCCATCGCCAAACCTCTTGTGTTTCACAGTTGCATGTTAGTGGATTCTCTGAAAGTAATAATATGTATGAATGACTATTGGGAATAAAATCAGACGATTCAAATAAAACCAAAGATTTAATATCTTACCATTAAAGGATAGAGTTTTGATTTGTGTTTCTAGTACTGTGAGCATTTTCATCTGTATTACTTCAAAGTAATTTCGGCTCAAGTCAATAAATGAAATCTTATTCAAGTTTCGAAATGCGTCGGCAGATATAGCTGATAACCAGTTTCCACTTAAATACAATTCAGTCAGACTTTGCAGTCCTCGGAATACATCTCTATTTATTCTAGTTATATGATTCAACGAAATGTCTAACTTTTGTAGACTCTGTAAGTCTGATGTGAAATCTTCCAGTTCTCTGATGACGTTTTGAGACATGTTCAGGACGCGTGTTGAATACAATCCTTGAAGCCTTTCTCGTGGAATGTTTTCTAATTTATTCTGACTTAAATCAAGCTTTTCTAAGTTATGTAGCTTAGAGAAAGCTCCCGGAGATAAACGAATTATGGAGTTCTGCGACAACATCAACCTCTTGAGTGATGGGAAATTTTCAAAGTCTTTGCTGGTGATAATCGTTAGGTTCGTATTTGTTACAACTAATTCCTCTAATAGCGGAAACAATTTTGAAGGATATGTTTGCAATAATTGCACTAAAGAATTAGAAGACATGTTTAATGTAGTTAGAGCAGGAAGCACTGCTTCTGATAAGCCATTGCTAGGTATATTTTTAAATATATTATGTGATAAGTCAATCTCTTTCAAGCCTACGGAATGCTGAAAAAAATTCGGTGGAAGAACTGTTAACATATTATTGCTCAAATTTAATGTAACAAGATTTTTAAGGGAGGGAGAATTAAAGCCATTTAACATAGATATACGATTATTACATAAATTAAGTGACCGTAAATTCTGTAAACCGATGAATTTGAAAAAGTCTACGCTGTGTAATTGATTGCTACACAAATCTAATATCTCTAGTGAAGTTACGTTAAAAAGTGCGTGGTGAGGGAAATCTGTGAAATTGTTCCCTTTTAAGTTGAGTTCTTGTAATATTGTTGTGTATGCGAATACGTCTTTGTGTAAGTCTCTTAGATTGTTATAAGCTAAATTTATTCTCAGCAGATTCTGATTTTTAATGAATGTCGTCGGCGGCAGTTGCGATATATTTGATAGCTCCAGTGACAGAGTTTGTAATGAAGGGAGATGCGCAAATGTTTTATTTTCCAACAACGTAAAGTTATTTTCTGATATTATCAATGATTTCAGTCCAGGTATCTGTATTTGAATAATATCTTCCCAAGTCAGATCATTGTTATTCATCTCTAGATCACTTAAGTTTGGTAAACTTTTGAGAGACTCTACTTCGATTATTGCTATCGAATTCTTACTTAGTCGAAGCTGTTTAATCGGTAATGAAGAAATATCAAAATTAAATATGACGATGTCATTGTGAGCTAAGTCTAAAATTTTTAACTTAGTTAAAAAATGAAATGTGTCTTTGGTGACTTGATTAATATGATTATTTTGGAGATACAGTTCTTCCAACGTTACAAGTTTATAAAATGTCTCATTACTTAACTTAATAAGCTTATTATTACTTAAATCTAAAAACTTAATTTTTCTCAAGTGCATAAATGTTCTATTTTCTATATGTACAATACTATTATTCTTTAGATACAGCCTTTGAATATTTAACAAATCATTGAAAAGATTAGATGTTAACACTTTTATGTTATTTTGGCTTAGCCACATAATTTGCACGTTCATCTGCCCTCTAAGAGAGCTATTTTTTAACATTGATAAATAATTTGCACCAAGTTGAATAGAAACCAAGGATGAATTCCTGTTAGGAAACACATCTCCGATAGTAGTTAAACGATTACCCTGCAAATTAATGTGTTGAAGACTTTTGAGGGTAATGAATGCATGTGAATCTATAGTTTGTACAACATTATTTTGCAAATGTAGTTCTAATAGCCCGGGCAGAGGGCTAAATACATTTCTTTTGATTTGACTTAACTTATTATTTTGCAAACGTATTTCTTTCAATTCATCAAGTTTTTCAAATATTAATTCGTCTAATTCATTAATTTCATTATTATCTAGACTTAAAGTTACAAGTTTACGATTTTTGTGAAATACACTACGAGGAAGTTTATTTAAAAAGTTTGTTCCCATATGTAGTTGCGTTAAATTTTGTAGAGATGAAAAACAATTTGGATGTAATTTTTGAATGGCATTGTGTTCTAAATTGAGAACTGTTAATCCAAAAGCGTTAACAAACGCGTCGTCTGAGATCTCCAAAATATTGTTTTCCGACAGAAATATTTCTGAAAGTTCACGTAGGTTTGAAAAGACTCCGTTTATATGATGGAGGTGGTTGTGACTCAAATCTATTGTGCGTATTTTAGGGCTCTTCTGAAATATATTCTTGGCAAGCGATGTTATTTTATTACGACTCAAATCCACAGTTTCCAGTTTTCCTAATGCATAAAATGCTTCTTCGTCTATTTGTTGAATTTGGTTACTAAAAAATGTTAACGTTTTTATTTTAGGCATACATCTAAACCAGTATCTTTCAATTTTTGTAAAATAGTTTGAGTTTAAATCCAGAGTCAGCAGATTTGGCACTGTAACATCTATATCATCAGGAATAGAGTTTATTTTATTCCATGCAAGCCGTAAATTGCTGAGCTTATTCAATTTACCCAAAGGTTTCAACGGAAATACAGTAAGAAAATTTTCACTGATATCCAGTTCCGTAAGAGATTCTTCTAAGTTGTAAAATGCATTTTCTGATATATTGCCTATTTTATTCCCCTTCAGATTGATTTTCTTTAACTTAAGACTTCTGAAAGTGTTTGCTTGGATATCTTTGATGTCGTTGAGCTGTAAATCAAGTGCCTCGATATTGTAAAGTTCCAAGAATGATTCATGCGGAATTTTGCTTAATTTACTGGAAATTATGCTCAAAGATCCTAACGAGTCACGTAGCGATGTAAATGCGTTAGAGCTTATCTTGTTTATCCCTGACTGGGAGATCTGTAGATTGGTTATTTTTATTTTCGATGGGAAGATGTCTGCGTTCAGTTCTGTCGTTGAGATTTCTAAGTCATATATTGATAGCGACTGGATGATTCCCCTTATCTTGGACAGCACATTTTTTACGGCTCCGGGGGTCGCACTGGGGCACTCCAAAAATAATCCTGAAATAAATGTATTCATTAATGACACCAATTTGTCCTAAAGAGCATTCAGTGTGGGAGCTAGAGGACACTTACCTTCTTTAAAATTATAACAGGGACAAATTGGGTTCTCTGCTAAGCTTGGACATTGAGATTGTTCTTCTCCTTGTAGAATCGGTATGTGGATAATGATTAGAAATGCAAATACGCCGCATTTCAGGCGAGACAGAAGAGTGATAACGCCCATGGTGTTGTGACGTCATTTCAATGGCATCGTGCATCCGGAATCCAAATGAGAGGATATTCGTTCTAGAAAATGAAAAAACAGTATAAAGTTAATGAAGAAAGATATTGTTGAAATCATTAGTGATTGCTATAAATAACAAATACGAGATATCTTGAGTCGCATAAATTTTAATTATCTTTCAGTAGCGTAGGATGCTCAGATCTGATAAAAATTATAATTAACGGTCTTTTTCTACTATCAAGATACTTTAAAGTACCTAGATACTTATGATTCAAAAAGATAAGTTTTTCGTTTAGAGAATAGGTTAACTATAAAATAAAAAGAGGGTTTTTATAATTAAAGAGTTATGGGCTGATTGATTGTTTTCAACTGTTGGGTTCTCTTCAGTCTATCTTGTAGGTACAACTTTTAAGGTCCTGCTTTAAATAAAACTTTATTTAACTTTACTATGAAGCTTCTGCCCACGACTTCTTCAGCGTCAAATTTCTGACTCTCTGACCCCACACCGTATCATCGCATGGCCTGCCCGTGCTGTTAACTCGTTTTATTTCTGCCTTCTTTATTTTTGCTCGGCTCCTAAACGTGATGTTAAATAGCTTATAGCTTTCCTCAAGAATTGGCCTATCAAAAGCACAAACATTTTTTCTAATCCGACCAGGAGTTTTAGAGATTACTGCGCCCAAACAAATAAATAAAAACGTGTCAGCTATATTATTAGTTTAAGTACATAATATCTATATATTAATACGTGAAACCATAACCTTGTACCCCTTTGTACGAAAATTTAGAGGACGGAGGAAAATGAAATTTGACACAGTTAAAGTTTATAAAAGAGAAGGAGTGCACAAAGCTAATATTTTTATATAATAATGCATACATTAAGTTTTTAATAAAGTATGGTCGAATTTCGACCGCTGGGCGATCACTCGTAGATATAGATATACACGTAACGTGGGCTTTATTTTAGTCGAGTTTCTTACTGACTTTTATTTCAGAGCTAGTCCTGGTACAGAACATTCCTCCAAGTTGGGCTTACATCGGATCTCCCTGTCTCGGAGTCCGTTTCTAAATGTTAAGAGTAACATGACACGCTCTAGTCTTTTGTGCAAACGTACGTTTTATCTTTTACTAACGATAGTTTTAGTTCGCAAGACGTGATTTTAAACTTCAGGTTGGTTTTCAGGGTTTTGGATTTCATGCAATGTGGTTTTTATTATTTTGCTATCTATAAGGCTTTGCTTGCCTACTTTTTGACTCAAACGGCAGTACCATTCATTTCTAAAAGTAGTCGGGCAAAAGTAGTAAGCTCATCTTGCAATTTGATATAGTTGCAAGATGAGCTCAACCACGTTTAACTAATTAGCATCATCACCCCCTAAACTTGTTCAAGTTTCCTGGGGTCCCAGTTCAGTCTCCTGCCTAACCGGATGCAGCTGAATACCAATATTTTGTATGGAGTGACTGCCTGTCTGGCCGTTACAACCTAGTTACTGGATAACATGTTACTATATCCCTTGTGAAAATTACAGGATTTTGGGCTTTTGATCTGACGGGTTTGACCCAGCAAAATACGCAATTCTCAAAATGAGCATTTCTCAAATTGAGCACTTCTCAAAATGAGCAATGCTCAAGATGAGTATAAAAATCTTCTAAAATAACAACAATAACACGTAAATTAATCGTTGTACATACATGTCACAGCAATGTACCAATTAAATGTACTTTTTTAAATAGCAATTTTATAAAACTAGTTACGAAGTAAATACTTAATTGCCATTTTTGTGACAGATTTTTTTAAATTGCTACATTTAGTAGGATAGTATTTGCTGGTGGATAATCAGTTGTTTAAATTTTATACGATATTTTTGATAATATAGAGTAGGAGATTTGCCAAGTTTATCATTACTGGCCTACCTACGAGGGTCATTCAATAAATACTTAGCCTACAAAAAGTAAACGAAAATTTTGGAAAAGTGGGAATTTATTTTTCAACATAGTCTCCTTTTAGTTCGATACACTTAGCCCAGCGATGCTCCAACTTTTTTAATCCGTCCGAAAAATAGTTTTTGTCAAACTCTGCAAAATAGGCCTCCGTGGCGGCGATGACCTCCTCATTCGATCCATATCTATTCCCGGCGAGTGATTTTTTCAGATTAGGAAACAGAAAGAAGTCACAAGGGGCCAAATCTGGAGAATACGGTGGATGGGGCAGCAATTCGTAGCGTAATTCGACCAATTTGGCCATGGCAACGGCAGACGTGTGAACCGGTGCGTTGTCGTGGTGAAACAGCACTTTTTTCTTCGCCAGATGGGGTCGTTTTTTCTTTAATTCGGCGTCGAATCGGCCCAATAAATCGGCATAGTAAAGCCCTGTAATTGTTTTACCCTTCTCGAGGTAATCGATGTAGATCACACCTTGTGAATCCCAGAAAACGGTGGCCATAACTTTTCCGGCCGATTTTACAGTTTTCGCCTTCTTTGGAGCACGTTCCCCGGTCTGGATCCATTGTTTTGATTGCTCCTTGGTCTCTGGTGTGTACCAGTGGATCCAGGTTTCATCGACGGTCACAAAACGACGCAAAAACTCCGCTGGATTCCGCTTAAACAGCGCCAAACACGTCTCCGATGTGGTCTCACGGTTGCGCTTGTTTTCTGGTGTGAGTAAACGCGGCACCCATCGCGCCGACAGCTTTCTCATGCCGAGTTCCTCGTGAAGAATATGATGCACTGTTCCTTCTGAAATGCCTACAGTCTCAGCTAGCTCCCGAACCTTCAATCGGCGATCTGCCAATACGAGATCGTGGATTTTTTTAATGTTTTCCTCCGTAGCAGCTGTTTTCGGTGCACCTGGACGTGGTTCATCAAAAACCGACGTACGGCCACGTGCAAACTCGTTGAACCAATTCTTGACGGTGGCCATCGATGGAGAAGAGTCACCGTACACAGCATCCAAGCGCTCTTTGATTTCGATGCGCGTTTTCCCTTCCAAAAATAGGAATCGAATCACCGAACGATATTGCTCTTTTTCCATTTTTGTAAAACCGATCGACACGTTCGCTTCCATAAGTTGTCAAATTAAAACAAATGAAGGGATTGGAATGAAAATTTGAAAAAAGAATTTAAAAAGAATGTGCTACACTGTGGTAAAACTCTTTTGAAACTACAGCGCCCTCTGGCGATGAGGCTAGGTACTTATTGAATGCACCTCGTATTTAGGTATTTACGTTATTTTTTACACATATACTTAGTTATGCCATTTTAGTTTTCTTAGTTTTTAGAAAATAGATTATGAAATTATCTATTCATATATTTATTATAATTAGTAAATAAATGAATACAGCATTTATGAATATAGCATTTAATATACTTCTTAATTTTCCTATTTCTTATTTTTGAGTAAACTGAGTACAAAACTTACGAAATAATATGTACCTATATTTTTGTGTAGAGAAATGTATTCTTTGTAAGCGTGATCAATACGATAAATTAAAATAAGATTAAAATAAATGATAATAACAATACATGTTTATTAAAAATTATACAGATAGACGCAGTGCACGGCATACTACAATGAATGGCTGGAGTAATTACACAACAATATTATGTGTATAACTGACGTGTACTGAAAATACATATCAAACATTTCCTGAACGTGACTACTTTTTACAAAAAATACTGTTATCGTGCTTAAAATCGTGCAAATAATAATAAAAAAATGGTGAGCACACGGTTTGTATTTTGACCCATTATGATGAAATTCACACTCATCTTGACCAGTGCTCATTTTGAGAAGTGCCCAATTTGAGAAGTGCTCATTTTGAGAAGTGCTATTTTGCGTCAAGTGCACATTTTGCTAAGTGTGTATTTTGCGTCAAACCCGATCTGACCACCCGTAACGACGCCGACGTTCAAAGATCTACGAATAACTACCGCGAACAACAGTTTGTTGAGTTATTCGAGTTTAATCCTACTTATAAATACATACATATATTTATATCCTACTAATATTATAAATGTGAAAGTTTGTGAGTATGGATGGATGGATGGATGGATGTTTGTTACTCTTTCACGCAAAAACGGCTTAACGAATCTGGATGAAATTTGACACACAGATAGTTTTGAACCTGGATTAACACATTGAATACTTTTTATCCCGGTAGTACGTTCCTATGGGATAATTTTCGACCTACACGCGGGCGACTTTTCATAACTTTTTATAACAAGCTTCCCTCTACTTTCCTAGATTTGCATTTTAATGCGTTTAAAGCTAAAGTAAAATCCACCCTCTGTTCAAAGGCATACTATTCTATCAACGACTACTTGAACGATGAGAATTGTTTGTTGCTGTGATTAACTGAAGACAATGTTTATGTTCTTTCACCAGAATTAGCTTGCCTACTGTCAGGTTATATAATTAAGTTAGTTCATATGATTGTTTATTTTAATTGCCTGTATAATTCAGTTTATTTTAATTTATTGTTGACTTAATCTACTCATTAGAATGTTTTTTTTTTAAGTTCTATTGCAATATGTAGTTAGCTAGCCACCTTGACAATTCGTATTATTCTTGCCAGTGCAACCGGCAGCAAGTTCGTTACTGCTTGCGATAGCGTCGGAGGTCGTGATGCCTCCTTCCCACAAATATGGCGAGGGGCGTTATGGCTGATCTTTGCGTTAGACTCGTAAACGGGTGCTGCTTGTGGTGACTGGTCGTCTTGCTGACCATGGTTTTGTTAACTGTATTAACTTTTTATTAATTTTGTTCTAAGCTTAACTGTTGTTACTTCAAGTTATAGCTATATATACATAATGCAGAATTGCATATGTAAGCGGGCACGCTCTTTGTGCCTGGAGGCTTTTATTTAAATTGTAAGTTCTGTTTACGTTTATTTTTAATTTTTATTAATTATTATTTATTTCTACTTGAGTACCTTTATTTTTCAATATTTTGTTGGAATATTGGCGTGTGCTAGCTGACATGTGGCAAATTTAATGTTTTTTTTTTGTGTTTCGTAGTGTTAATTACCTACTATTGTATAGAATCAAGTTCTTCTAACATAACAGACAGCTGTGCTGCTGGAGAGTTTATTGCGCCACTTCTTCTTCCCAGCTAAAGCACTAAGAAGTGGTGAAGGGCGGGCGTTTTGGGGGACTGTCTTATGTAATTTTGACGTTCAAAAAGAGTTGACTCTCAGTCTAGTTTGAATAAATGACATTGATTTGATTGATTGATTGCGAAAACACTGGCAAAAGCGAGTTAATAATTAAAACGTGAATAAAAGTTTTAATATTTATTACACAAATGTTGAATACAGTTTGATTCAGGTCTAGGTATATTACTTTGGCCACCTGATTTCGTCCCATTATAAATTTAAACATCAAAAACGTTTAAAATTATTTGTAACTCGACCCTATAATCCTTTCGCAGCAACCTGTAGATTTAATAGAGTCAACGTAATAAAGCTAACTTTATTCATTTGTATACTTTATAAATCTAATAAAATTACGAGTTACCGAAAAATCTTTATTACTTTAGAAACTCATTAGATGCAAAAGGAATTAATAAGACTAAGAACAACAAAGCTCTCTAGAAGACTAAATTAAAAATCGATTTCTTCCCGTAACGTTTATTTTAGACGAAGCGTCCCTTTGGTGTTCCTACTGCGAACAATAATATAGACCGAAATTACCTTGCCAGCTTAACTTTTCTCAAAGCCAATCCTACGCCAACAAGTTTGCCAAAAGAAAATATCTTACGGATACGGTTATATATTTTCACTTATTATGTATTAAGGTGCTTGTGGCTAAGTAATAACAGCCGCACGGCTCGATTGCTTAGTTTAAGCTACGCTTGACGCGGTTGGTCCGTGGATGGCTGACCATCATTACATACCAAGACCCCTGCCTTGGAAAGCACGTTAAGCAATTGGTCCCGACTGTCATTTGTGGATCGTTGACAGTCTTTACGTCGGGTCGTCAGTAGCCCGAAAGTCTGACAACCAGTCTTACCAAGGGGTATCGTATTACCCAGTTACTGGGTTGTGGAGGTCAGATAGACAGTCGCTTCAAGTAAAATACTGGTATTCAGCTGCATCAGGTTAGACTGGAAGCCGAACCCAACATAGTTGGGAAGAGACTAGGCATGTATTAAGGATTTTGTTCCAGTATACTATTTTTATATAAAATTACGACTCTGTAAGCTAACTAAACAAAGTGTAGTTTGCACCATTACAAAAGTTTCCGGCGTATAAATTATCTCCGTGTGGTTTTTAGTAGTCGAGCATTGAAGATAAACGTGCAGTGTAGCGGCGGGTCAACGACACCAATTAAAACACATTTTCTTGAGTTTCAAGGCGTTTGCTTGACATTTTGACCGCGTAGGTATTGCACTTTTCTATGAAACAGCTAATTTTTTTATTGTAAAACCTACGTCAAATTTCTGCGCTAGGTCTAGAATGATATGCTGAATTCATAGTTACAGTTTGCGCACTGGATAAAAACTTATCATGTATATAGGCACATTATATCACGCCTATATTCCCTGTAGTGTTGGGCAAAGGTGTACCTATAGTGCACCCTAAATTCACAATTATCATCATCTGGTTAGGCTCTTCCAAACTAAGTATGTTGGGATCGGCTTCCAGTCTAAGCGGATGCAGCTGAATACCAGTATTATACATGGAGCGACTGCCCATCTGACCTCCACAACCCAGGTACTGGGTAATACGATACCCCTTGGTAAGACTGGTTGTCAGACTTTCGGACTTCTGACGACCCGTAACGACTGTCAAAGATCCACAAATAATTCACTAGTTATGCGTTTATGTTCCATGTTATTGGGGACTAAACTACTGCCATCAACCAGGCACTAATCGAGATTTCAGGCTGTTACTGAGAAATCCCAGAAGAAATAACTCAATTACACTCAACAGCAGCGCTTATTGCGACCACTAGACCAACGAGACAGTCTACAGTTACAACTTTTTCTCTTTTATTACGTAACAAAACTTTAAACATTGCTGTTAACTAACAGACGAAATTGGATTAAGCCATTTCCATAAAGCTATTAGTCACGCGTTGAATTAATGAAACAGCAATCTGATAGAAGTAGAAGTTGGTATGCGCCTATTCATCATGCGATTATTCTGAAATCACAATATAATTACGCTAAATGCCCCGCGTAGCTGGCGATTCATCATCGCTAATGTTCCATAATTAAATTTTATTGGCCATATTTTCCGGATGATATTAGTTTTAGCAGTATATGGAATAGTAAACTTACTCCGACGAATTGAGTGACCCATTTATTTCGGATGCTTCAGCTCTGTCAGCAAATTAAGGCGCCAAATAGTTTTGGCTTCGTTTTGGCGATGGTACAAAGAAACGTTTAACACAACGAATTGTTGCCCACTTATAGGGAACTGCTGTGTATTTATTTCTTGCTGTATTCAGTGCTTAAGCGGTGACAGATTGCCAGCCACCGCTTGTGAGTGCAACGGCACGCCGCGCCGTAACTGCTCGAGACATTTGACGGGTGCAGCCGCATGCAACTTTTACGGACAGATTGGTTTGTTGATGAAACCTCAAAGTAAAGTACTTACACATCTGCCAGGGGTGCGGGTTGTTCGAAAGAGATACCGTGGTCCCTGGCACACAGGCAACTGAAGAAACACGGGTGTATTTTAGTCAGTAAAATTCTGACACGCCCTCCTGCTCCACCCAGAGCAGGAGAAGTTATTAGACGATTTCCCACCCTAAAAAAAGCACCTCAGTATACATCAGTGGTAACAGTTTTGACATTGACTGTGCCTTTATATCGTAACAGTAAGGGTGATTTTTGCAGTACTGGCGTTAACATTGATGTGAGGTTGATTGTATTTGGAAAATATTCAAGTTGGTACCTAGTGTTGGGGAGTTAAAGAACGTAGTCCGTTCGTTTATGATGTTTAAACTATTTACTGACTCCTTTACAATGAATAAAGAGAAAAATAGCGAATAATGATGATGGCACGGTAGACGCATGTCCTCCAGGCAGTAGGTAATGAAGTGAACTTCATTGCCGGCCGGCACACGCGGTTCATTTGACAGCTGGATGACAGTTGAAGTTTTGACATTGACTGTGTCACATTGGTGAGCCGCGGCGTCAACAATAAGTAAGTGCCGAAATGCAAAATTAATCTACATATAATAATTAATCTCAAATCGTCCTCATGACAAACTTACGAGTACCTGTATATGATACTCTCACAAAGAATGAGTTAACGATGACTTGATGGGACGACTGTCTTGTTGTATGAACAAAGAGCCTTAAATTGTATGTCAATGTCAATAGAAATCTGTTATATTTATTTAGTGACGGTTTACAACATAGTAACAAGATCATTTTTATCTTTTGCAAGAAACCCAGGTGTTCTGGATTGCATGTTATACACCCATCTACACAAAAATAGACACAGTTTTCTTCATTTCATTTAAAATTGTATCGGGATTTTCCTAGAGATTTATTTATTGAAGTACAGCGTAATGTATTCGCGTGAAATAAATGCCATAGAAAAAACATTAGCAGTTCATTTCATTCATGAATTTTCGATGAATGAATGAAGAAATGAATGATTATAATTACTCAGCATTCACTAAAACATTTTGCGGGCCGGAATACCTTGTTATGGTTTTGAAGATTTACAAGGAAAGCCAACGCTCAAGGAGATTATTATTATACAGCATTTTGTGAATAAATAATGTTATTTACGTTGTGGGTAAATGTTACGACGTAAGGATTACCTACAAAACGATTAGCTTTACAAGTATTTTAGAGATCTTCAAAATACGAGCTGCCCTAGAAATATGCCGTGATAAAAAGATGGGATGAAGATGATGATGATAATGATGATGGAAGAGGGAGTGATTGCCACGGTTTCACCGATCTCTCGCTAGTAAGAAGCTAATACAAAGAACAATCTAGAAATTAAGTCATATAGTAGAATCGTACCTTTTTTTCTATCTTTCTTTAATGTTTTTTTTCAACTTTGTTTGGGTTGTAAAGGTTGGCAGCGATATCGACTTGAAAACTGTTACCATGAATCCAACACATGACTTAAGACCCCCTAATCATCATCATCCTTTCTGCCGAAAGACGTCTACTGCTGGACATAGGTCAACAATTTTCGTAAGTTATCAAAAGAAGATCTACTGTTTCATAAAAAAACCTATCTGAACAAAATGTATAAAACAGTATTAAGTCAGCCTTTGTACACAATTTTTTACTTGTGCATTAAGTTTTAATAAATAAATAAAAAAAATTCAATGCTGGACGGCTCAGAATCATGTTGTACATTTTCAATTAACAGGTTCCACGCGATAGAATAGATAAAAAAGAAAAGAAATAAAAAAAGATACGATACTTTTCTCAGATTTTATTTCTAGTTTGCTTAATTTTGCTCTTGTTTATTTATGTCTACTTGCCCAACATTTAAATAAAATAAAACTAAGTACCTATGTTTCTCATTTGAAACAAGTTGCAAGACTTAATTGCGGGAGACGTATTATTATTGCACTCGCGGGCAATGGGCTGGCAGTTTGTTTACTCGACTATTATGCTGTCTAACCGGCGTTTAGTTACTGCGCTTTAAGCGAGATAACTTATTGGACAGCGTTTTCGTGGACTGCGATAGCCAAAACTGGACTAAATTAGGTGGACTATAGAGAGGACAATTTTAAACTAGATTTTCGTCTGATATTTTTATTTTTCTACACAGCTGTACACTACGCCCGAGTTGTGTATTACGGCCCACTCCCTCTCATAGAGGGGAGGCCTGTGTTCTAGCAGTGGGAACATTATAGGCTAATTATGCTATGCTATGCTTATGCTATCTGCTATCGGCTTTATATTGTACTTTAAAACGTAGCCAGAATAGATAACACACGAATAAATTATCAGCACCGTAATAATTTTAGCCGAAAACGTCCACTACTGAACAGTTCTGTGCTTTTTGCAAATTCCTGCGGCCTTCACCAGGGCATCGGTACGCCGTCCAATCTAACGCTACGTCTTACCTTTCAGCTTCATCGGCCGTCTATTCTGCGAGTAATGTGCCCTGCCCATTGCCACTAAAGTTTGGCAATTCCTCACAGAATAAATCATAAACTAAATAAATAAAAATGATTAAACCATAGCAGCTATCGGATAAGTGGTTCTTAATTTATAAGTGCTTAAACAGACAGACAACGAGACGTTTCGAGTACGAGACGCTTTATAATAAAGAGCAGCACATCGCCACTAAAATTATCATCACACACAACTTCCCAAGCTTCAAGCGCCTGTATACACTCTCATATAAATTTGTCATATGAGTCACACACAATCATGTGCTCTTGTGACTAAATATCATAATAAAACACCATTTATTATTATAACTACACAATTATAATATGTGCGACTATGGTACGTTTGACTCATGCTGGGCTTTCCATTGTATTTTCATTACTCTACGGGCTATCCAACAACGCGTACTGGGCCCGCGTTGTCGATTATGGCCCACTCCTTCTCACAGAGAAGAAGTCTGTGTCCCAGCAGTGGGAATATTATAAGAAAGAAAAATAGATTTATTTGTCACAGAAACACGTGCATATAAAAGATGACATAATTAACATTAAAAAAAAAGACATGATAACAACACAGATATTTATACATAGGCATAAAGAAAATAAATAATCGGCAGCTGCTCGCCATGACTGTGACAAGAAGGCTTCCACTCAGCATGATGCTAGGGACCCACAGCACAGCGCTGATTTTCAGTGGTCACCCGAAAATAACGTACGAAAATCAAGCCAGGATTTTTACAATTAGACAAAACAAGTAACAAAGCAAAAAATAATTATAATAGACAGTACATACCTACAATTTAATAGTACCCTACAACCAATTGTATAAAAAATGCTGTAAAGTATTGAAATGCGTTGCTACCCAAAAACATAATAGGTACCTACACAAAAATGTACCACGTTTTGTCTCGCTCCCACTCACACCTTCACGTCATCGCCTGCGCGTGCGCTCACAATAAAATACTTTGTTGTATTAATTAGGTGCATTTCTTTACTGCTAGATATAGCTTATAGACTTTTTATGTTTAGGCTTATGGTTTATTTTCATAACTAAAATAGCTAAACTTCGAAACTACAGCCATGATCCTAACTATGATCGTAACATACTCCTTTTGCCTTTGTTTACGTTCATACACTTAATTCTACACGCACACCAGTTGAGAGTTTCTGAAGAACATCACCAATGCTAGAGTTGAGAGCTACAGGGCTATCATTGCATAGTTCGTTCGGACACAAGAGAATAGGAAACAAAACCGCTTGGAAGCTTTAGGTACGAGGTTCAATAACAGGTCTCCAGATTGGCAAATAACGCACTAACAGCCTATCCGCCGAGTGCATTTAGTCCCTAAGTGGTGCCAACGCTGTTTATGTTACCAGAAGCCACTTAGTTCCCGTTCATTAAGAAAAGACAGACGTGGATACGAGCGTTCCTATAACTTACTACAGGTCAATTATGTATTTAGTGGAAGCGCTCTTAAGAAATACGGGGTGATAGAGCGAGATAGCGGTATGTGTTAGCTTACCGCTAAAAAGAGAGCAAACATCACGTGGGTGTTGTGATCAAAGGGCAAATAGTTTAGGTACTTGTATCTTCTTTTTTTCAGGAGAGAAAATGTGGTGGTCAGTTATTCTGTTATTTTATTGGTGGCTTTACTTTGCAATACTTATCTGCCTTCCTAGAGGGATTGATGACGGCAATTTATTAAAGGATTAACAAGCAGAATATCGGACTAATGGACACTTCTGAGATCTTGTTTGATCATTTCTATTTATAATCAAGGAAAATCTCCTTTTTTATAAAAAATATCCGTTGATTGTACACGTTGTTGTTTGTAAATAGCCACGGGTGCAAATATTCCTGAAGCGAACACCGAAACTGACAGTCACTTGTTTTTTTCTGTTATTAAAGTTTTTTTTCTTAAAATTATATAATACGACCATACCCATATGGTCCAGTATAGTATAGTTCTGGTTACGGAGATATTGAAGTTTCTGACGTTTCTTTACGGAAAACAAGTGCTAAATATTAAAACTTAATTTTTAATACTCTAAACACAATGTTTTGCATGTGTTACATTGCGTGCCGCAGAACAGCGAAATAGCGAATTTTCATAAGAAAAATATAACTTATTTCCCAGCAACTATTTTGCACAAATTTTGTTACATTAATTTGTTTTACAGAATACGTAGATGACGGCTTCTGGATTGCTATTTTTACTTTTACGCCATGTACACTTGTTTTTTAAATATATCTAACTATAAGTACCTAACGCACTGTCTTTGGTAAATCTTCATTCAACCTCATGAACATTTTAAGTGCGATGGACATAAACAAGGCTAGCACAAGTTTATCATATTATATCTCGCCGTAAACATGCCGAGACTTGGCAGCCGGGTTAAGGATCCCGCCACACGTTCACCTCATAAAAATACTTAATTGCTTCTTACAACACCTCGGGGAAGTGATGGGGTGCTCTATTCTTAGTTGAGATCATGCAGATAAGAATTTATTATTACCAGATTTTTTTCTCGACTTTCCTTGAGATGTAGGGAATTTGTGTGGAGGTATTATCGGAATTAAAAGGATATTGGTCTCACATTCATCCATAATAATGAGAACTCTATTCTATTCTCAGAATAATGTTTATTTTGGATGGATACAACCGTTCAATTTTTATTTTATTTTTTCAGTATTCATGAGCATGTGAATATTGACGTTTTAAGTTAAAGAGCCACAAAACAAAATACAAGCAATTCACATTCGTTCACAGGCGGATATAATTAAGCCACATTTACTCGATAGAAATTTCTTGCCTGTGACTTGTGCTTGTGGCATAAAGTTCGCAATAAATACATACAAGGCAGCTTTAAAGTAGCTCTAATCGGGATAAAGTAACCGGAAACCGCCTAATAGAGATGCGGAAAATGTGTCAGTAAAAAGAAATGAATGAAGTATATCTTTTCGCTTAACGAAGTCATCATCATCACTTTAGCCAAAAAACGTCAACTGCTGGATTTAGGCCTCCCCCAAAAGGGGGGTTTTGCCATAATCGCCACGCTTGGCAGGAGGTGTGTTGGCGATCGCAGTATGGTGGTCAAATGCATAGAGAACGCTGCTGCCCATTCTCTAGTACCTAAGTCCCTTAGTCGCCTTCTACGACACCCAGGGGAAGAAATGGAATGGTGCTATTCTTTTACGTCCGGCACCACACGGAACTTATTCTTAACTAAGTAGTCCACTCATTTACTTCAGTAGGTACTTCATTTAGTTCAGCAAATCAGAACGAGTCCTTAACATAATGATAACGCCAGTGATTGACAAGTTACGACAAATGATGCACTTCACTAGTACAGTTTTATACGTATGTCGATTTTCCTTCATACTTTATACAGGCTTAGGACTGTCAACCTAGAAATATGAATTTAAGCAAAACTACTTTTAGTAAGTAAGTAGTATGTTTTGTTTTTTTTTACTGATATAAATTTTTGTCTAGGCCGTCGAATTTAAAAATCGAAATAGCAAAAAGAAAGACTAAACTAAGTGAAGTGGAGACACATTTGAATGACTACTGATTGAATGATAAGTTTATTTTGTGATATGAAGTAGTTCATTTCCTTCAATCTTTCGCGAATTACCCAAGTCTACCGCCTAAGATGGTATGGACACATTAAGAGACGCAATGTATACCATATGATCTTTTCATGTAGTACAAAGTAGAGGCTAGAAATTTAAAAAGAGACTTCTAGAATGGCCAATTGCCTAAACCGACAACATAAAACAGAATATCTTGTCGCAGAAAAGTGAGAAGACCTGACCACAAATAACTGGACCGGGGACAAGCCAGGGACTGAAGAAGGGCTGTGCACAGGCACAGCCCTTCTGCTTCTGCTTAATCTACAGGGCATATGTACAATTAGTTAAACAAACAAAATATTACTTGAATCACTTAAACACTGTTTCGACGGCGCTTCGAATTATGTTATGTCATAGGTAATGAAATCGCAACGTATAATTCAGGCAAGAATTTACAGAAACTCTTGCTGCACTTACTTAAAACATAAAATAGACATACACAATATACGATATAGTATTTTATGAGATTACGAACTCAGGACAGAAGAAAACAGCACAATTTAAATCTGTCGAGTAGCTCGCTAGTAGCTGTTGGCTTACGTGATGAATATATTCCGTTAGCTAATCAAATATGCAGAGCAATTATAATATGCAGAGAGACTATCCACAGGAAAATTTTACAGGGAAGGAGAACAACTACGTACGTATACTACTTTTAATAAATGGATTATTACTTAACGTAGGTGTATGGCGTTCACACAAGGTGTAATTTTAATCACCGTTAACCTCATAAGCGGTCATTATACTCATCATTATGAACAACTTTTACTATGGGCCCAAAACTAAAATCGCGAAAATAAAATCAACTGTTACCTACATTTATGTTCGCATAACTCGTCAAAATGTATGGAACAGCTGATCGATCAACCCGTACGACTGTTATAACTGAACCACATGCCTTTCTGATCCACAAAGTATATGAACAAAGGATTATCCTTTGTTGTTATTGAGAAAAATCAATAACTTAAGACATTTCGACCTTTTTCCTCATTCAATATTTAATGTTTTATTGTCACTGGCAATGTTTGTGTATCTGGTTACCAGGGTTTTTCATACCAATAAAAGGTAAAATTTCTGTTTTGTTAGATATTTAAGAGGATAATGCTTACAAATTGTCAATCGAAATCTTGAAACGATCAATCAAGAGTTAATTCAGCATTATCGTGCAAAAGAAACAGGCCGCCTCTTTGTGAAAGGGACTGGGCTGTGATCCACAACGTGGGCACTAGGATGTCATATGTCTTCGAATTTTCGGTTCTAGGACATTTCGGTTTCTTCTCAATATTTCCCTCCACCATTAAGCAGTGGTGATTTTATAATTTACAGAGAGTTTTAATAATATTTTTTATAAATTTACACAATTTTTTTAAACGTAACTGAAATTATTCTACCTACAAACAATAAAAACAAATCAAAGCTGTCGTCAATTTTTTGTTTGTCGTAAAAATATCATATTTCTCTTATAAAATCGTTTTTGTTTTATTCTATCTGTTTCTAAGCAATTATTTTTGGATAAAACATACCTGTTTACAGAGTAACAACTTTATTTATACAGAACCAACGTGAGGTTCACATAAGTATCAATATATTAGCTTTCGCAGGAAGCAAAACTCGGATAGAGAGAAATTCTTTGAAATTTTCTTTCGCTACATATCCTTTAATAACAGTGAGTGTGTATCTTTGTAAAATTACTTTTTAAAAAAGTTTTAATATTATTTTTGTTTGATTCTTTTCAGACAACCGGATAGGGACGAGTTGTAGGAAAACTGAAATTGCTTTTCTGTTACAATATTTACTTTCGTTCGATTGCTGTTTTGTAAGAACAACAATTCTCAGAACCGTCACGTCCGTTCTCAGAACAATTCTCAGAGTTTCGCCAAATTTTCATCAGAAAACCTGTCCAATTTCATTTCAAGTCAATCTTTGTGTCATTTAAAGGCAACTGTCCACTCAAAATAGTACTTAGTACAGGCTTCAAATGGCGTGTGTAACAAACGTTTAATAATTCTAAACACGTTATGTGTCTCAGGAAGGCGGTAGATTGAGCCAGCTGTCATGTTGGGAATGCTACCGGTGCCGGCAACTTGCAGTAGCGATTCTGTGGCACTTTATTATTTAGCCAACTTGTGAGATTTAACATGGAGTGATGATACCTGATTTTGAATAATTCTACGGTGTGTTTGTACACAGTTTAGTTAAATACTAATCTTTTCCCGTTTCGGTGCGAACGAGATATGCGTTGGTCAGTCAGGGAGCTGATTACTCAGGACATGTTCCTTCGTGAAAACTGTCATCTATGGCTTTAGTAGTCTACCATTTTTGGATTCAGACTAGTTGTTATACATTTTTATAATATGCCAATTCCGCGATATATGCAATACTTCAAGAAATTGATAAACTACTTATAGAGTTAACAGTCCTCTACAGAAGTAACAAATAAAGGATTAAAATTGCGTTCAGTAATATCTCACTATTTAACTTATACGGAATCATTTGCAATCAGCAATTCAACGCTAATTTATTCCTTTGTAACCAAAACAGACATGTTGGCGCCTTCGGGAGGAGGCGAAAATAAATGATTCAGCCCAATTTCGTCGAACACTGGGATAGGTCCCGTAATTTTGGTTAATAGTGCGATTACAGAATGTGCGTTTGCGATAGTCCCTCACTAGCCCCATGAAAAGATGATTACGTTGACAAATGGCCCTTCCCTCGAGGACGGAGGTCACTTATCTACTGGCGAATGTAGTCCAATTAATTGTCCCCTATATTAATGCTGAAATCATTTGTGCACTTTTCCCCGGAGGCTGACATGGCCTTATATCATTTAACGTCTGTTGTACAACCTTCTTTTGTTCTTCTTTCGGGGAAATCTCATCAGTACCACGGTCAAATTTATTTTCAGCCTTTCACTGTGCATATTTTTTTTTGTTTAAATCGCTGAAATTTATGTATGTCCTTTTCGTCTTAAGACTACTTATATTTTTTGGTGACTAGCTTCTACCCGTCAATTCGTTCTCGTGAAATTTCGGCCCGCGACCCGCTCGCGCTATCACTTCGTTTCCGCTTAGTTTTCTTTCTGACTTTTTTTCTTTTATAGCCTATAAATTTCCTCAAATATTGAGCTATCAAATGCAAAAAAGAATTTATCAAATCTGACAGCTAGTTCCCGAGATTAGTGCGTTCAAACAAACAAACTCTTCAGCTTTATTGTATTATTATAAGTATAGATAGATCTGTGCCTACTTTTCCTTGACAACCGTAACGTTACTGAGTTTATATGTTTCATAATAAGTATCTAATAATGTTTCTAGGTCGACGTGAATCTATGAATTATAAATGTGACAGTATGATGAATTTAGGTACTCGCTACACCTACCTAATTAATATCGTTTGTAGGTGAAAATCATAGTTATTCATTTAAATACGTTTTCGATGTTACAATAACAATAATATTATATACTTCTTGTGTCCACCAATGTGATTATGAAGGTACAGAGGGAAGATTAAATAAAAGATAAATAAATAAGGTACCTATAATATTTTATTAAATTCATGTGGATACGGATAAATCAGATGTGTATATATTTTACATGCATATATATTTTTGGGAATCGTTTAAAAACCGTTTTATATTTCCATAGCGCTTAATTAACATTAAGCGCTATGGAAATATAAAACGGGAAACCGTTCCGTTCGTTAAATTTCGCTAAAACCGGAATTTTTTGTTTTTTCGTGTTCTGGCTCCTGTCAGCGGGATACAATATCAAAGACTCGATCTACACTATCGAGAAATGTAACAAACTGCAAAAATAGACAAAAAAAAAAAAACAGAAATAGTTCCACCTACCTCGTAGAGGAAATATAGGCGTGAATTTATGAGTAACTTTTGCCAGCGGCTTCGCCCGCGTGAGGGTCGAAAATTATCCTGCGGAAACGTACTACCGGGATAACTATCTGTGTGCCAAATTTCATCCAAATCTGTTCAGTGGTTTTTTCGTGAAAGAGTAACAAACGTTCATCCATCAATCTATCCTCACAAACTTTCACATTCATAATAATGGTAGGATATTCCTGATTGAGCATCGTTTAAGAAAATGGGCCAGTAGACGTAACAAACTGCTAAAACAGACTAAAACAATACCTACTAAAGTACCAACATTACTCTTTTCAGTTAAAAGCTCACGCACTTTTACTTAGTCAAACATATTTCTTGCTCTCTGGCTAAAACCCCAAAACCATTATAAAGAACTTGGAAGGGTTCAACAGCTGAGGCAAAGACAAAAAAACGGGAGCAGATAAAGCAAATTGCTAAGTAGATAATTTTTTATTTGAGTTTTTGCAGAGTTTTTATGATTTAAGGGAGGTTAACCTTTGCAGACCTCATCATTAGGACCTCGTGAGATGGATTATACCTACACAGAGCGAGAAGACTAACTTTGGAGTTGGTGACACTTAAAGTGTGGCGAACCAAATTTTATAACTATGGTTCATACTGACAAATATAAAATCACAACACTATTTGGTCTATGTTTCACAAGAAGAAACAAATGGGACTTGATGTTTTTGAATCTGAATGTAAAGGTGCTGCCCAAACGTAAGAATCAATAAAAATCTCAGTTTTTTGGCGCGCACGTTAGGCGTATTGGTACATATAATAAGCCACAAAAAATGTGTGTATTGTCAGTTGTTTCATAAAAATAAAATAGTATCATGATACAACAAAAATATTTTTCTTTTATATTCTCAAAATCTCGAACGTAAGCTGTCATAATTTATGTATTGATACCCTTTTGGTATTCAATCAACTAAAAAATACCCATAAATTATTCCACTGAGCCGTATATTTATTTTGAAATGTAATTAAAACTGTAAAATTACTTATATTTGTATTTTGGTAGTCATTCTCAACTAACAACAAACGTATCGCTATTTTGAACCTTATTTATTGCCGTGATGCGCTATTTAAAATTCTTCTTTCCGCGCCTAACGTGAATAACGAACAAGAAAAAAAAAGAAAAGAGAAAAATGAAATGAATCATGAATGATGTGATGATTGAATGAATGTTGAATGATGATGATGATGATGAATGAAATGTATATTCTTTCATTATCGCTTGGATACTGTGGGTTGATACAAAATACATATCTATTTAATCTGGACCAAGTTTCATTCAAGAAAACAGGGCAATATCCTGCGCCTAAAGACGCAAACGAATCCGAGCTAGGTCCTCAAACTCAAAGAATTTATTTCAAATAAACAAATTAAAGGCACTTTTGAAAAGTTTAGTCAGTCAGAAAGATGAGGCTCGTTGCCTTTCGAAAGCGTAGTAGAGTAAAATCGGCCAAGAAACTCCACGAACACTCTTTTAAATGATCGTTAGCTGTATCGTTAGGTCTAACTGATTGATAAATATGTAGTATATATTTTTTTTGCCTAGTAAATGGGAAGACTAGACATGTAGTTGGAAATACATAGTTTGCTTTCTATTCCTAACAAATGTACTTGTTTACTACTGAACGTTACGTATCACAAACATGTCATCAGGTTCCAGAACCTCTATTTTTCGGCACGTCATATTTTCTGATTAAGGAATCTGCTTGTTTAACTATATATAGCGTAACGCTTCGAGCTTATTTTTCAGGAAACCTTACTTTCACGATATGTAGAACTAAAACAAAGATGTAAAATTTTCTTAAACGTACAGTTTAAAATGAAACTGGCTTCAAGCTTCTTTTCATAAATATATCAACTTGGTATTCGAAGCATTTTCATAATAATGCATTTGCAGCTCAAAGGATGAATAAATTTCTTTTGTAACGGACTAAAGCCACCACAAATTCATGTCATAAGGTTTTCATTAATCCAGAAAATATACCTCTTAATTACTTATCTAAATGAATGCGCCACGCAATTGTAATTATCCAGAACATAAAACATACCAGTAAATCGAAAATGACCGCTTTTATCAGCTTAAATTGGGTATTTAACGTAATTTTTATTTATATTATTACACGACTATTAATTTCGCTCACGTCTCCGGCGCAAAGTAGGTGTGTGGTAGATTAAATAACGTCATAATTGAAACTCAATTACACTGGAAGTAAGCTTAAAATGAACCTGTATTTTTATATTACTCCTGTAAAATGTTCGTTGCTGTTTCATTTTATTTGAGTGTATCGTCAGACAGTGTTAAGATAAAATCTATTCCTGTATTCATGAAGTACTTGTAAGTAGGAAAAACTAAGGCACGTACTAACAAAAAGTATATCTTTTAAAAGGTTTGTAGAAAACATGATTACTAGGTTCCAGGAAATACTCAAACACGATATACCTGCCTCGTTTTCATGTAGCTCTATCTATTCATCTAGGAAATGTAGAAGAGCGTTTTCAGTGTAAATTGTTCAGCTCTACTTTGGTGATTTTAATACTAACACAGTGACGTCAGTTGAGACTGCTCTGTGTACTGACACATGCAAAACTGGTTTATTGGTAACACTATTTACATTAGTGGGGTGGGGCTTGTGGCTAAGTAACAATAGCTGCACGGGTCGATCGATCAGGTTAAGCTACGCTTGCCGCGGTGGGTCCGTAGATGGGTGACTATCTTCACATACCAAGACCCCTCCGTGCCTCGGAAAGCACGTTAAGTCGTTGGTCCCTGCTGTCATTTGTGGATCTTTGACAGTCGTTACGGGTCGTCAGAAGCCCGAAAGTCTGACAAACAGTCTTACCAAGGGGTATCGTATTACCCAATTACTGGGTTGTGGAGGTCATATAGGCAGTCGCTCAATGTAAAATACTAGTATTCAGCTGCATCCGGTTAGACTGGAAGCCGACCCCAACATAGTTGGGAAAAGGCAAGGCAGATGATGTGACTATTTACATTAGTTAATTAACCTGTTCTCTTATTATGTCCAATACTGAGACCCGAATGGACTTGGTAAGTACTGTTCGTTAGATAGGTGCATCTGCATACGTATTCTAGAAAGCAATTTTAAATCGCGATACGTATATCAGTAGCATATTTTGTTCTAATCTCAATTCAAATCTAGTTTTAAATCGAAATTCATGATCAAATTTCGTTCTAGCATATGGACCTGCAAGTGAGCACTTACTTACAATATTTTAAAGACTTCGTTCTTAGATGGATGGCTTTTCATGATACTGACAAACTCACACGTGTAAGAAGCTCAAGACGTCACAAAACGTGGCTCCTTGGACAAACTTTCCTTGTTATTTCAGGGAATATTTTCCCTGATAACGTCGTCCATAATTGCAAAGACAAACTCTCCAATTTCCCCAAAGAGGTTACTAAAGCGACTACGTCATTGGATTTGATCCATATCGCGACCCATAAGGATCCACCAGGATAACCCGTGCAGTCTCTTACAGTAGCGTATGTTTTTGCGGTCCTAAGTAAGTCGGCACCCATAGGCAGTCAACCCTTTTAGCTTTTTTATCGTAGGAGTCTCCCGGGATAATAGCCGCTAATATATTCCATGTTTTATTTCCTTATATAGACTGTCGTTAAAATAAGGCTTGCGTAAACAAAACCATATGTTAAAGGAATTGGCATGATATAGAAGGCCCATGAGGCCAAAATGGTAAAGCCTGATAATTCTAACGCCACGTAGGGGATATTCGCTGATGACTTGTGGCAATCACAACCCGTCCCACTGCCATGCCCGCATGTAAAATAGCGGTCGTATTTCTGTGAAAGTGAGTCTGCGTTAATAACATGTCACCAGCATTGTTTTGGTACTTTAGAAGCTAAAACACTGGTTTGTTATTATGCCGGACGCTCGGAAAAATGTACCGCAATTGGATGTTAATTGAAAAAAAAATTAAACCGTTATCGTAACGACCTACTCGTACATTTAAAGTGAATTTCCGTTAACGCGCTAAAACTAATCGGAGTACTTAGTTATTAAAAGATAAGAAGATCAAAGCTTTAAATCAATTTAATAGAAGCGCGGTCAAAGCTAGTATAACGATAGAAATTAATTTCCCCAATAACGAGCACGCTTGGGCGAGATTTTTCACCGGTTTCAGCGCAGAGCACTCCGCTTCGGGCTAACAAATGGTACTTATCTGTCACTCTCGAGATAGGGGCGCTGACGAGTGTCGGGTGTCAAAGCTTGTCATCCCAACTACACCCGTACTTACGTTACACCTATCGCCCGTTCATCGCCATCTGCTCTTTACAGTTTTGAACTTTACGAGGATTTATTTTAGACTTATTGCGGTGCTGTACGGCGTGTTACGACACATAACGCGCTCCATTATGTCATATCGAAAATAGAATTTGTTAAGCTCGTCATTTTTGTCTTGAAATAGTTGTATGGAAATAAGGAGCCGATATCGATTTGGACAAAGGATAGGGTTCGTATTGCTGCGTATAATTTTAATGAAACGCATTGTTTGTCCCTATAAAGGCAATATTAATGTTTCGCCTTTTGTGAATCTAAAATATTCAAATCATCCTATTTTATAATTTCATTACCATCAGGGTCTTTTTTCAGTAATGAAATAAGAAAATTATGAGTTTAAAATTCAATCAGCCCGAAAAGTAACCGTATAACCGATATCGATTGCGAGAAACTTTAGTTAAATAGCGGATGAAAAGTTTGCCTCTGCCGACCTGAACTGAATGGACGACGGATCGAGGATTCATTACCGTTCACGAACAGGTAACTAACTTTGATGAGCAAGATTAAATTTTAATTCGTTAAAACGCAAGTTTGAATTCTAAATGGTAACGACAAAGTAGCACTCAACAAATCAGATGATACTCACCTTTAGAAAGTTATGAAACTTTCAGGTAATTTCAATATCCATAGTTCGGTTCACACAAAAATGGTTCAAATACACATCAAATCCGTTGGTTCGTTATGCAATCAACTCGCAAACAAATCAGCAAGTTTGCAAGTAAACACACTGTAGCTCGTATGAGGTCCGCGAGCCGAGTTCGGGTGAGTCGGGAGCGCGGTCGGGTCGTGTGGGAGCGACTAGTGCGTCCCCTCTCTCGGTGTCGACTGGAGCACGGATGACGGATCTCGACGGAGTCTGCGTAATAGAACGGCATCCCTACAGATTGCTATATGGGAATAAACGCTAATAAATTACGAACATCGTATACGCGTAACGCGAACGGCACTGTGCTCTTGATTAGTTTGAAGTCAGCCGCTAATGTGTTAGACATGCACCACAGCGGCTGAACATCGCCACCGTTTAGTTCACTCGATAACTTGATACGTTTATGTTGACTTTTTATTTTGTACGGTGCTCCGCTGTAAATGACTCTTTCAGTATCGCCATTGAGTGCTATTCGGAGCCGTGAAGCTGATATCTTATGAGCCTTTGTAGCTTCATTATAAAGTTGCTGGTGCACTTTAAAAATACGAAGCTACTTTACTAGGTTATTTACTTTAAGTTAACGCTAAAATAGAATAATGGAACTTTTGATGCAATTTCTTTCAGCGTTTTAGCTTTTCATAACTGTAACTAATGCTTTTAAAACATGCTTTTCCTTTCATATACCTAATATAACTATGTGATAACCATGAAAATAAATGCTTGATGCGCGATTGTGGTTTGTGTACATAGTTAGCAAGTTTCTCAGCTGATTGATATTCCTTCTTCGTCTGAAGGGGTCAAGGGGTGCCGAAATACATAACTCTCTGAAAAAGATTGCTTTTGTGAGGGTAAAAACACGTGCTTATTTTATTGTTCTTTTTATTTCGTAGTGATTATGGAACATGAATGAAAACATAAAATGTTCAAAAATTGTTTATAACTTTTACTGAAACGGCTATGTTCTACTTTCTATATCATTTAGGACGGATTTCACCAACGAAATTGATTGCGACCATCACATCTAAACAGCGTTCAAGAGCTGTCAGTGTCGTCATTGCTGTGCAATATCGGCACACTGACAGTTATTTAACGCAGCTTAAATGTGAAGATTGCGTTTAGTTTATTGGTAAAATTGGCACTTATTGATGTATGTTTTTATATATATAGCTATCTAACTTAGGGCTTGTGGCTAAGTCATCATCATCATCATCATCATTTCTGCCGAAAGACGTCCACTGCTAGACATAAACCTCCCCCAATTGGGGGGTTTTGCCATAATCGCCACGCTTGGTAGGCGGGTTGGCGATCGCAGTATGGTGGTAAAATGCATAGAGAACGCTGCTACCGATTCTCTGATAAGTCCCTTGGTCGCCTTCTACGACACCCACAGGAAGAAATGGGATTGTGGCTAAGTCTATTTTTATATACCAAGACCCCTCCCGGCTATCATTCGTGGATCTTTGACAGTCGGTACAGGTCGTCAGAAGCCCAAAAGTCTGACATCCAGTCTTACCAAGGGTTATCGTATTACCTAATAATTGGATTGTGGAGGTCAGAGAAGCAGTCGCTCTGTGTGAAATACTGGTACCTATTTAGCTGCATCCGGATTGACTGGAAGCCAACCCAACATAGCTGGGCAAAGGCTAAGCAAATGCTGATAATGATGATCTAAATGGGGTCATCATGTCACGAAGGAAAAGAGTGGAACAAGAAGTAAAGCATCCATACATCGTATAACATCGGCTGAAATAGAAGGTATATCTACATACCTACAAATATAGTACAAAACAAAAATATAATCCAATTACCGAATTTCCAATTTAAGCTTAAATCACAATACTATTAAACGAACTACATGTTAACAAGCATCAAATTCCGAACACACTAAAGCCAACATTTGGCCTGTTGTTATTATTCCCATAATGTTAATTAAAAGCTGGGTTAACTGTTCTTATGAATGAGATGGCGTTTTGAACAAATATTTGGGTTCATGTTTTTGTTTCATCTATTCTATTTTCATAATGCAAAACGGGTTTATTTGCGTTGCTCTTCCGGGCAGCGAGCGGTTGGCGCGCGGCGGCAAGAGCTACGTGTGAGTGCAAATAAGAACTAAGAACTTTCCTTTAGCTCGTCTCGTAGTCTTCGATTTAACTAATCAAAAAGGACTTTTGTTAAGTTCTATTGAAGAAAACAATGTTGTTATTTATTAATGAATGAATGAATTGCGCCGACCTGGGGTCGGCGTGGTTTGATCAGACTCAAGTAATCGAATGAACCCCAAGATTTGCACTAGCTCTTGAAGCCTAATGTTTAATTTAAATACAACGCTTAAATACAAACTAATGCTTTTCACTTTACTTACAATAGTTGCCTCGCTAATTGTAAATCGATTTACTAAACGTCCTAGTTCAATACAAAAGGTACCTAAACTACAAACCTATTAGACTATCACGCAATGCCCTATAAGTAGGTACAACCCGTGGATTGGTTAAATCGAATATAGAAAGTAATTTGTCGAGCATACGTCGCATCACCGAGCATACGAGTATGACTTTTTTTCTTTTTTTTTCCTATTTTATCATGCGATCAGTCTTACAGACTATAAGCAGATGAGATAGCTCTGTCGGCATGTTGGTCGCCACTGCGGCTGGAGAATTATCTTTTCAAGTCACTCTTGGGACTGACTGTTCTTGTCGAAAATGTCCCGCCGCTAGTACGAGTATAACTGAAAATATGAATGAACCTTCAACTAGGGTATAAACTTCGTTACCTCAGCGTAATACAGGACCTAACAATAATGTTCAATAGATACATTTCAACGTCATTTAGGGTTAAAGGACGCAGTGGGCGTTAGTGCGTAGTGCTGTTTTCTCTGAAGGAGTGGAAGGGCATAGACGCTGGTTCCTCGAGTGGGCAAGGGCCAAGATTTTGTGTCATAAGCTGGGAATCGATGCATGTCGCGATTGGGTTAGAACGTGCAAAAAATTAATGTACCATAAAATTCCGTTGTTTTTCTGTACTGGGAAGTTTCTGGAAGTGGAGCTTTATTTCATTACCACTGTTCTCACAACGGTGAAGAAAGACATCTTGAGGAAACCAGCATATCCTAGAACCAAAAAATCGAAGACAAGTTATATCTTCTAACCAGCACTGGGCGCTCGTGGTGGATTATATCCCATTCCCTCTCGGAGAGAGGACGCTTATGTCCAAGCAATGGGAAGATTATAGGCTGATTATGAGCTTTATGCTACAGATAGCGCAAATAAAAGATCCTAATGTCCAAATAGTTTACGAGAAGACAAATATGCAAAAGTGCGTCTTTTTGCCCCGATAACTCTATAACACCACTAGCCAAGTTGGTACTAAATCGAATTACCAAAACCCCTTAATTCAGGATACAGAATTACAACAAACCGCCTATCACGCAATGGCCTGTACCATCCGTAGATTGGATAAATCGAATATAGAACGTCATTTGCCGACGCATTGCGAGTGTACGAGTATAACTGAGAATATGAATGAACCCTTTGACTCGGGCATTAGCTTCGTTACCTAAGCATAGTAGGTAAGCATCGGTTCTCAGTATGTTGTTTTATTCATGGTGTAAGATGTTTGAGACATTCAAGTATTTCAACATGTTGTTAAGAAATAGTAGCATGCGTTAGTTTAACATTACTTATGGATGTCATATAAAAATATAAAAATGTGTGTAATATGAGAAAGTCGCGTGCGAAGCACCAGTTTAAAGAAAAGTTGTAGGTGAGTACCCAAATATTCAATCAATAAATGAGCATTTTTTTTTCAAGTGTCAAATAAAGTCCCAAATAATAAAAATATGTACAAAATATATTACAACCAAAACAATGACAAGTGAAATCAAAAACTATGTCATTAAACTTTTTGAATGTTACGCCCAGTTTTAAGGCTTTAATTCGGTTTAATTAACGGTACAGTATTTACGTACTATATGTAAGTATTAAAGCTTTTCATCATAATTACTTAATTATTCCACCAGGTAAAATGTATAAGCTCTGTATAGCTTAATTTCCACGTTTGTACCTATACAATCAGTTAATTAAATAGTATTGGATCGTTTTACTGCGTCTGTTTGTGGTTTTACAAGAACAATCAGCGCTAATGATTAATAATATGCAAACGAACCAGTCACAGGTGGGGCTGAGGACTATTAAAACTGTGCACTCGCCAACCACAATAGAACAAGAATGTCATAGGAGAAACTTTGAGAGTTTCGTATTAATGAAACTGCTTAGCAGAATTATAAGCGGGTTTGTTAAATGTTTAAATATTTAATATATTATAATAAAGCTTAAATATTTTCTGTGTAGATTTTTGTTTCAACTTGTGTATGTTGGGTACTGAAAATTTTACCAAATAAATAATAGTTTAAAAAAAACTAAAAACACGGAATTCAAAAAGTAGAAAATAATTTCGAAAAAATATCGAATTTAAGGATAGAGTGATAAATGAATATGTTGTTTTAATATAAAAATGTTTGGGATTTTTTTAAGGTTTTTTTTAGTTTGCATTTCTGTCAAACCGTCTTTTTAAACTATTATTATTTTCCTTTTTTTTACAAATTTATGAAATTATTGAATTGTCATCGGTCCTTGATAATTTAATTCGACGTTTTGAAGTGGGTCAAAATCACGTTCAAAGATTCCGTTACACACATACATGCATACCAAGCTAATAAAAGCGTGTTTAAATTCGGTAATAGGAAACATAATACTTGAACTAAAATACTGATGTTAGTGACCAAAGGTGTATAATATTGGGTTGCATTACAACAAGCATAGGTATCTATACATTACACTTCAAAAACATTTTAAAGGAAGTTCCTAATATAAAATGTAACATGTTCAAATATACTATTATTTACTTATTATTTGAAATGAAATGAAATGAAATGAAATGAAATGTTTATTTATGTAAGTAGATCTTAAAAGACACTTTTACACGTCAATATTTTGTTGGTCAATATTTTTTTAAACTAGATGGCGCCGGCATTTCCTAGCTGACTGTTCCCTGAGAAGAAAAGCCGAAACAAACTCAGAGGTCATAGTCTCTTTTAACACATTCGATGCCAAGCAAGAAAAATAAAAATAATTAGTTCGTGTGCCCACAACTCGCATCCGAGTCGTCGCTATAAGTAGTCTCGCTAGTCGGGTCCTGGGCATGAACAGAATCATCAATAGCTACTTATTGCGACGACTCGGATGCAAGTTGTGGGCACACGAATCAACTATTTTTCGACCCATATGCTGGGTGCTGGGCATGGAATGTGTTAAAGTCCAAACATTATATTATTTAAATTTTATGTGAGTCTAACAATGCAGGGTAATGTCTGGAAAGGCCTTTTGAAGAAAGAGCCATTGCAGCTTTGAGCTGACCTGTCCCAACAGACGGCATGTATGTAACAGTCACCGTGTAGCTCATTTCATAATATACTCCTGATATACACAAATATTAAACAAAGGTCACTAACAAAACAGCATTCATAACAATCCTAACACGCATTCAATCCAATAGCTGTGTTCTGCAATTCTAGCCTATAAATAGATCACCTCATTATTTATTCACGGGAAGTCGTGGGTGGTGTAAGAAGCAAATAAAGCATCATATCTGCATTGTGATATGTTACGGACACATTGTTTGTAAAGATTGAGTTACTCATGTTTCTTTGCAGGTGTATATATGCAGGTGCAATATGAGTAACTATTCATCCCACGGCCGATGTTTAAACGTAAGTAATTTAATCCAGCATTGCATAAGTAAGCCGTCTGTTGGGACAGGTCAGCTCAAAGCTGTGATGGCTCTTTCTTCAAAAAGCCCTTTCAGACATGGCCCTGCATTGTTAGACTCACATAAAATTCAAATAATATCATGTTTGGACTTTAAACGAGACCATAACCTCTGAGTTTGCTTCGGCTTTTCTTCTCAGGGAACAGTCAGCTAGGAAATGCCGGCGCCATTTAGATTTTAAAATATGGACCAACAAAATATTGACGTGCTAAAGTGTCTTATAAGATCTACTTACATAGATAAACATTTCGTTTCATTTCATTTCATGCCATGCCCTTTATGCCTGGAGGCTTTTATTTTGGTATTAATCTTTGTTTATATATATATATAATTTTTTTTTGCTATAAATTACTTTTATTGTTGGTATATTGGCATGGCTAGTCGAGATAACAAATAATTTAATTTAATGTTCTGTGTCTCGTAATGATAATTAATTGCTTTGCATACCAACTATTCAGTAGAATCAAGTTTATCTAACTGAACAGACAGCTGTACTGCTGATGACTTTGTTGCGCCACTTCTTCTTCCTAGCTGAAACACTAGGAAGTGGTGAAGGGCGCGTGTTTTGGGGGACTGTCTTATGTAATTTTGACATTAAAAAAAATGTTGATTCTCAGCCTAATTTTAATAAACTATTTTTTAATTTGTATCAAACTGTGCAATTCTAATGGTACTTACAGATAATTGGTACAGCTATGCGAGAACCATCAACTCATTCACACATGGATATGTGGTTTTTATTGCCCATTCGATAAGTTTTATTAGTCGCCCTTGAGGAGGATGCGCTAAGATTTTTGCTGAAGTTTTTGCCAATTTGCAGATCAGTGTCAGGTTGTATGTTTATTAAAATATGACTCACGATCGTAACAAATACCTGGCTTTACAGAATTAAAATCATTAACATCATCAAAACAACCCTCTAATTTCATATAATCCCTTTGATTTAGTTCTTCATGAAATAGTCAGAAAGCGGTAGGATAGCTACGACTGTTTAATAAACTTATGAATCTTCCATAATATAGTATTATAAGTACGTTACCGACTCGCAGTCACACCAGATTATCACGCCAGTGTGAGAAACAGCATTTTCATTCTCGTTTGTCACACCACTGATTCCGTGTGGTGCCGGACGCAAAAAAATACCACCATCCTATTTTGTCCCGTGGGTGTCGTAGAAGGCGACTAAGGGACTTACTAGAGAATGGGCAGCAGCGTCCTCTATGCATTTTACTACCATACTGCGATCGCCAACCCGCGTGCCAAGTGTGGCGATAATGGCAAAACCCTCCTTTTGGGAGAGTCCTATGTCCAGCAGTGGACGTCTTTCGGATGAAATTATGATGATGATGAATGGTTGCTGCCCGTGGCTCCACCCGCGATAATGTTGAAAATGATCTGGAACGGTCTTCTGTAGCCCAAGGAATACATTTTTTCATACAAACTTCCACCCCCTATTTCACCCCTTTACGGGTGAAGTTTCCTAAGATTCTTTCTTAGCTGACGTCTCCTACTCATAACCGACCTTTGTGCCAAATTTCATCTGCGTAGGTCCAGTAGTTTTTGAGATTTCGTGTTTAATCAGTGAGTGAATGAATGAGTGACCTTTTGCTTTTATAAATATAATCTATATTTATAAAAGCAAAAGGTCACTCAACAAAGCTGAAAAGTTTGTTTGAACTCGCTAATCTTTAGAACTACCAGTTGGATTTGAATTTTCTAAATGAATTTGATAGCCCAATTCTTGACAAAGATTATAAGCTATTAAACATCACGCTACGGCCCTTAAGAGCCGAGCAAAACGTAAAAAAAGCCATAAAAAATGCTAAACGAAAACGAAGTTTAAGCACGGGCAGACGATGCTATACGACGGGGTGAATCGGAGGAATAAGACATTTTACGTGGAAAGAGTCGTGGGCAGAACCTAGTTATAAATAATTGTGGACACCTCAAAGAATAGACCAGTGGTGGCCCAGTGTCAATCGCGACTTTCGAGTTGTAAATGATTTCATCACCACTGTTGAGGGTCAATTGCCTCGAGGGAAGCCAGTGACCGTCAATGTAGACCAGCTTGACGAACGACAAGAGATTGACGGTCATTCAGATGAATCGGATGTACCTTACCCATCAGCGTGGTAAATTGGAAATGTGAAGTGTGATGCGTCAGGATGCAAGAATCAAGTAATATAAACAGATGATGAACCACTGCTTTCAAAACGGTGAAGGAAAACATCGTGAGGAAACCAGAAATATCCTAGAACTACAAAATCGAGTACCTGTGACATCCACCAACCCACACTGTTTCCGCGTGGTGGATTTCGGCCCGCCCCCTCTCACAAAGAGGCCTGTGTGGCCTCCCAGCAGTGGTAACATTATAGGCATATTATGCTTATGCAAACAGCCGATCCCGTCGAAAATACAATGACTTCCAGTATATATTATTGTACTCTGTGACAATGACGGTTCGTCATGATGATGACAGACGTGACATGACGTGAACAGTCTGTTAGTCTGCTTTAAAAAATATTCTTCCTAAAACCTTTTCATCACAACCCATAAAAAATCTTAAGTACACCCACAATCCATAAGTATTTTATATCCACATTTTGTTTTATAACATTATTCGAATGAATACATTCTGTACTGTTTCAGGGCTACGTACCTTCGCCAATATCGGTACAAACTTATGTCCTCTATAACTTGAGTCATCTCGAGGGAAATAAGGAAAGGCAGGAAATACGCTTGAGAAGTCGCACAAAATATGTCTCATCTTTTATTATTTACATTATTCATGAAACTTTAATAGTAATACGTTTATATCTTGATAGGTAATAGAAATTGGAGGGCCTCGTGCTTAAGGAACAGCCGCACGAGTCGATTGATCAAAGTTAAGGTACGCTTTCCGAGGTCGATCCGTGGATGGTTGGCCATCTGTTTCATACAGGGTGTAAGGGGAACGCTTCCGTAGCCAGAACGTAGGTTATTTACAACCTAAATGCAAACGGATGCCAATAACCTTGCGCCTTAAATTGGTTATTTTGCATCAATTTAAAACGTTTGACGCTTCTATAATGTTTCTATTTATTTTATTTTGGCGGCACTTTACAAAGGATGCCTAAACCTTAAGTCGCCGCGTGGACTTGGGGTTGTTTTTAAATGTGTTTAATCTCAAATAATGGTGCAACTGCTGTTCTCACAGCATAGTACACTATATTACACAAAAAAAAATTGTACACAAAAAATGCAAAAAAATAGGTAAAAATTATAAGAAAAAACTAGATTTTTTAGTACTGTATCGAGAAACATTAGCCCTATCACCTGTCTTCGTTTTCGGAAGCGATTCCCTTACACTCTATATAGAGACCTCTCCGAACTTTGAAAGCGCTTTAACCCGGGAATTTCATAGATCTTTGACAGTCATTAGAGGCAATCAGAAATCTGAACAGATAACCAGAGAAACCTGGAAGTATCGTGTCGTGTTACCCAGCTTAGTTATCTAGGTTGTTGGGGTCAGATGGACAGTCGCTCCATGCGAAATACTTACGGTCTGGGAGCTGCATCCCATAAGACTGGAAGCTGACCCCTACATAGATGATAAAAAGCTAGGCAAATGATGATAGTTAATAGGAACTTCCGATTATTGTAATTTATTAATTACTAGCTTTTGCCAGCGGCTTCACCTGCTTGGAGGTCGAAAATCATCCAACGGGAACGTACTACCGGGATGAAAAGTATCCTATGTGTTAATCCAGGTTATAAACTATTAGTATGCAAAATTTCATTCAAGTCTATTCAGCCGTTTTTGCGTAAAAGAGTAACAAACATCCAAACATCTACATATCCAAACATAAAAACTTTCACATTTATCATATTATATCATATTATACACAAGGTGAATTTTTAGTCACCGTTAAAATTTTTCAGGGTGATAGTACCCGTGAAATTGAACAACTTTTCTTAGGAACATGGGTCGAAATATGAAGAAAAAAAAACCGGACCTCCCATGCAAAATCAATATTCAGCTGATCGATTTTGTATGGGAGGTCCATACAAAATCGATCAGCTGAATATTGATTTTGCATGTATAGTAGGATCATTTAAATTCAAAGACATATGTGACATCTCCTCCTTCCTCCTTCTCACCAAAAGGAGGCCTGCGTCCCACCAGTGGGAAAATTATAGGCTGATTTTGCTCTAATTTAGTGACTAAATTCTTGGAGCGTTACGTATTAACGCAGCACTGTTATTCTTCATACTTCGTTGTTGCTGTAATTAGAATGAAAGTGAATTTGGGATCAACATTAATCCAATTGCTAATTTGAATTTAATGTGGCAAATATTTATTGAATACCAACAACATTTCAACCTAAACTGAACCTATGGAAGACCTATTCGTTCGTTATTTTCGTCGTTGTTTAATTATCCTTTGACTGTGCCATCCTATGTCTGTGCAATATAAATGATAAATGATTTTATTTCTGTAAGAAAGTTTGCACGTCATTTACATTTTAAAAACTAGATAAGGTCAGCTTTTCCTATCCGACTACTCAGAGGTCACAGTCTCTATTAAAGTCCAGATAATTTTGGTCAGATCGTGTGAACACCACGTAAATTGGTGTCTGAATTGGTCTTTTGAGAGACAGGTCCACTCAATCTTTGTGGTGCTTTCCCCACAAAGATTGAGTGGACCTGTCTGATCAATTAAGTGAAGGTATACTAAAGTAAATTAATAGCGTCGCGTCGTTCAATGAAATTCTAGATTTTAATCAAAGAAATACATATAAAAAATGTATGTCTATAATTTTAACTGAATGCCACGTAATCCGCGGCATTCTACCAATAATTGAATAAATAACCCCAGAATAAATAAAAATTAACAAAAGTTGAGCAAATTAATAAATAAGTACCAATTTTATTTAAACTGACATCTCATACAGACAAGGTAAATACAAACTTCAGTATTATATTATTAATGGGGCATCTTATTTTGTGAATCAATGAATCATTCCGTAAGTACAATACAATTCAAAGACTCATTTTTTTTAAAGAGATTTATTTCTCAAATTACAAAGATTTCACTTACTCGAAAACGTTTTAAAACTTTAAATATAGTATTACAAGAACAGATAGAGAGCAAAAAAAAATTATTAGATATCCTGTCCATCTGCTTCAGTTAGCAAAACAACGAAAACATCGACCCAGACATTTCGTTCACCTCTTACATAAAAACAACTCACAGTGTCTTTCTATAAGAGAACTACCAATAGACTGTTAATTCAAAAGTGTTTGACGTCGTTTACTCCGCGTAAATATTAGTTTCAATCTTGAAAAGAGGTTAATAAGCTGTTACGGAGGAAATGAAACGAAAAAGCACGTGAATGTGGGAAAGTCCTTGTGCTACAAACTCTAGTAATTGAGTGTGCCGTGCCCGGATGTTTGTGCAGCCAGCAGGAACTTTTTATCAGCGGCGATTGGCGCAGCAGTGTCGTATAACTGCACTATGTACTCCTAGTACCTACAGCAACGTACAACTTCACAAAAACTTATATAAGAACCACTGAGAATGTTCTCGTGAATGGTCTTTACCGCATACAATGGGGTAATACTGCTTCGCTTCATTGAATAAGTTTAATAAGATTTCACAACGCCTGCTGAGGTACACCTGTATTTTCCTGTTAGACTGCTGAGTGGTAGGAAAGTTAGGGAGAAGAAATTAGGCGAAGTGACATTCATATTGATGACATTGCAGATTTGTAACTAAAATGTAGGTACTCGAAAGTTGAAAGTCTTTACTTGTAACTAGTTTTTGTCAGCAGCTTTGCCCGCGTGGGGGTCGTAAATTATCCCATGGGAAAGTACTACCGGGATTTAAAGTATCCTATATAAATAATCCAGGTTATAAGCTATCTGTGCGCCAAATTTCATTCTAATCTGTACTACCATTTTTGCGTCATGACTAAAACCGGATGAATTCCAAAAGAGGATGGATACACCTCGTTAGCAGAAATATCTCGATTGCAAACACCGGCTGAGCGGTGAAGTGGGTCAATATCACTCAGTAAAACCCCGTATAGAACGTACTGTTGAGCCGAAATTCCGAGTCCTTCACAATCTAAAACTTTCGGTAGAACGCAACTGAACAACAATATCCGGAGGCAGATATTTTATCGACGAAAACGCACTACAGTGCACACAAACCACAAACAGAAGAACCTACAAAAAATGGTACCGTTCCACATGCTGACCGATTGTCGGAGACAGGAAACGTCAAACGGAACAATTCGGAACGAGATTCCGTCGGTGACCTACTTTTAGGAGGTGGAATCGTTGACCGATACGATCGGACCAACAAAAGTGCACTAAACCATCGCCGAATAGTGACAAGTAGCTAACTCATCGTTTATATGCAGTTTCCTGAACTGACTTTCACAACTTAGGTAGGTGGCTTCTTGTTGGCTTAATGCCAGGGCCTTCTTCTTTGATCACACTGTTAGCTAATAGATTCATAATATTAACTTTGACTTTTAAAATATGGTCACTGGCTAACTTTTCTCGTCTTCATCAGCCCTGAATGTTTTGAGGATGGATCCAATTTCCATCGGTATAGGATACGGGTACATTAAGTGTATTCTGGTCTACCTATATATAGAATAATATAATTTAGGCCCGGAATAACAAACCAATGGCACGCCTAAAGTTTAGGCTATCAGACGCCACCTTCACCGCCGCCTCTACACTTGCCGTGGTTGGTATGTGGATGGGTGAACATCTCATGCCTCGGAAAGCAAGTAAAGCCGTTGGTCCCAGTTATCATTCGTGGATCTTTGACAGTCCTTACGGGTTGTCCGCCCGAAAGTCTGACAACCAGTCTTACCGGGTTACCCAGTGACTTGGTTGTCGATGTCAGATAGGCAGTAGCTCCATGTAAAATACTGGCATTCAGCTGCATCTGGTTAGACTGGAAGCTGACCCCAACATAGTTGGGAAAAGGCTAGGCAGATGATGGTGGTGACTTTATTAAGGCTTTGAGATTTGTGGGTCTGGCCGTATTAATTATATAATATGGGTGTTTGAAAGCCTAATTTGTTTCGGCACGGCACAGAAAGGTCACAATGTGAATGTATAGGCTCATTGAACCGTCACTCATCCCACGTTCGTCGTACGATTGATCTACCCGGTAGTCACAGCATTCACTTCCTCGATGAAAACACGCGATTACTTACCAAATTATATTTTCTTATGATGTTTCAGCTTCAAGCATGAAATGGCGTCCGAGATAATCGTAATTCCATTATTACGGCTTTGTGTTCGCCTCAAAGTCAATGACAGCCAAATTGGTGTTGCCTATAACTTATATATTTATGTATGAATTGTGACGTAGTATGAAGAGCAAAGGTATGGGCCATTATTCGATTCCTTTAAAATGATTTACAAAAAACTTTGTACCCCTAGGATTATGAAATTTGGCACAGTTAAAGTTTTTATGGAGAAGGAGTGCAGAAAGCAAATATTTTTGAATAATAAAAATAAATAAATAAAATAAAAACGTTTAATTGTAAGGCATCAAGGCCCATAGGGTATTAGTATTACATCTTAGAAACTATATTAGTAACATACTGGAACACTAAAAACAAAGAAAAAGAAAATCACAATCACAGGAAGGTTTAACAAGCTTTGTTGCCAACATGTAGCTTGGTAAACCTACCCATTGTAGGCCCATCCAGCCTATCTGCAAACACCCTCAGAATGCTGTTGCTGCTTCCCCTCACTCGGGATATTATTGAGGCAACTTGCTTCCGCATTATTTTATTTTATTTTATTTTATTCGGGAAACTTACAGCTAACATAAAAAATGTTATTAAACGAAATGAAACTGAAGGCCATTTACAAGTTTCCATTGATAAACACTTGCGCAAGTTCGCAATCAGCGAACATACCTGACGCACTACAGTAAGGTGGAAGTCTCAACAGCGCCCTGAAGGCATTGTTGGATGGAGCGAGAGGGCATGGCTGGCAGTCGCCTCCTTCAGCGAAGCAGTTATGCTCGCAAAGAGGGAGGCGGCGCACGTGAGGGAGATGCAGTACATGCGCCCTCACAGCCGTGGCCTTCGCAGGAGACGCCCTGGGCGTCGGGAATCCCAGGCTGATTCCCGGCCACCGTAGGCACGGGCTTGCGGACGGCGAGTAATGGGTAGCTCGCTGTCCGGTAAGGACCAAGCCCGGGTCGACGGCGCGTTGTGTTCCACGCACGCCTCAAAGAGATGTCAGCAGCAACAGATGGGGCCCGCAAGGGCCGATGCCTGCCAGGGGTGCGGGTTGTTCGAAAGAGATACCGCCGCCCCTGGCACACAGGCAACTGAGGGAACACGGGTGGGTTTTAGTCAGTAAAAGTCTGACACGCCCTCCCGCTCCACCCAGAGCGGGAGAAGTTATTTGATGATTTCCCACACAAAAAAAAAAAAAAAAAGGCATTGTTGGATTGAATGCGCAGGGCATTGGCTGCTTTTAGGGTATGGATATCCCAAAGGCTTCTGGTATAAAATATTTGGCAGTAAGCCTTAAAAAGTGTTAGTTTTATAATGCATTCGTTCAAACTTGAAATTTAAATGAATTATGGTCGAATTTTGACCACTGGGTGACCACCGGTATATTCTAAATCCTTTTAAGACTGGACCGCACACGTAAATTCACTTCTTAGACCGACTGATCTGCGCGATAGTGGAGTATTAGATTCACGATCTCGTAACGATGTCTTATTTACCAATAACGAATCCCATTTGGACCAAATGATTAAATTGGCCCTAAAGCTCTTAGTGGGTTAACTCGATAAAATTCATTTTGTGAACCAAGTGGAAGGTGAGTATAAGTAGTTTTGTACGCACTAAAAGCTTTTCGTTTGTAAGTCCTGAATAGCCGACACACTTGTACTATTCAATTACATGTGTGTAATTAGATTACACGGTTATTGTATACAGTAATTATCTACCAACAACCTTTGTCGGGTATAAACTCTATTAATACAACATAAAACATAAACCAATGCAATAATGATATTGTTAACATACACCACTTCAAAGTGTTCAGCTCTCAGTGTATTTGAGTACTCAGTTCATATAGACGTTCAATAATTATTCTATTCGAAGCAGTTTATGTGTGTCAGTCTTTATTACCAGAAGGATGTAAGCAATTCGCAACAATTGAATCATTCTTCATTTATCTAATTTAACCGAGTAAATGTCTTTAGTTAAGGCAGGTTTGGAGAGCAGAGATATAATGTAGATTCGATATCATCACCTACCTAGCCTTTTACCAACGATGCTGGTGTCTGGTTCCTGTCTAACTGGGTGTAGTTGAATACCAGTATTTTACAAGGAACGGATGCCTATCTGACCTCCATAACCTAGTAATGGGGTAATACCATACTCCTTGGTAAGACTGGTTGTCAGACTTAGTAGATTTAAAGTGTAAGTAAAACAAAACAAAATTTACGAAACGTAGAGAGCAGTAAGTGCCTACGCTTTATTTTGTCAACAGAAAAAGTATCTGTTATAGAAGCAGAATTCTACATCATATTAATTTAAGAAGAACAAAATGATATTTCGTTTGATTAGTTACATAAAATAATTAATGAAAACAATCAAAACATGTCTCCCAATTACAGCTCAACTACGTATAAGTAATTATCATAAGCTATTTTCATTCTGTGCACAAATTTAATTAAGAACATTATTTAAGAGCTGTCCGAGTTTGAGAAAACAGAAAAGTTATTTGTCGGAAAGCCCCAATTAAGGGCAAAGCTTTCTGGACTTAATCCAATAAACCTACTCATTTAGTGAACGGAATGAAAGGTAAATAATTTTAGGGAGTCCCGCGGATTGTGCCACGGAGTTTTGTATTCCAAACGAAGGGTTTGGGAATAGGAACATGTGTAAACTATTCGTGTACGAAACTTGTTCGTGTTATAACTAAACCTTTTAGTCAAACTGTGAACAATCTCAAAAGTTTACGACCGAAAATAGCTTTGCTTAAACATTGTTTTCATTTTATGTAATGTGGCAAACGTTTAGCTCATCGATATTAAATAACGGAGATAAGTGAAAGAAAGACTTATCAAAAAGGAAAGATGGTGTTAATGGCTTCCATTTTTATAGTTCAACAACATTCATTGTGTTATATTACGTTATTGAGCAGACAAATTTTTCGAATATCGGAAGCAATGGATAGTGCCTATCCTGCGAAATAATTCCGATTGTGATTTAAATTGTGATACACGTGTTACGTGTGTATAACCCAGCACACTAATTGGGTTCTGGTCTATACACATTAGCCATTAGACAGTGTGTTAGAATCGATTTCGCTACGCGATGTGAAACAGAATCCAATTTCTGCAATGACAACAAGGATGCTCGATTTTAATTCACGATTCGATCTTTAATATCATGATGTTTTCAACGTAACGTATAATGAAATTACAGCTATTGAATTGAAACACGTGTTAGTGCTTACACTCTTATTATTTCCTGAACACCTATTCAAGAGTGCTCGAAAATATTTTTAAGCGCTGAAATGGCGCTGATATTATGTCACCAGCAGCTGCATTAACTTTTACATTTGTCAGGATCGTCTCTTTGCCGTAATATACACACAAACTCACTCTCGAATTTATAATATAAGGTAGGCTTGAGCAAATATCAGAAACCATTGTACTCGTAAATCTCTATTATTCTAACGTATACGAGCCGAGACAATGAGATCCGACGGAAAATTGCGGTCTCTAATATAACTCGAAGATTCGGTAAAGTGAAGTGGCGGTGGTCACGTAAGTCGCAGGACATACCGCAGGAATGGGGCGAATAATACCGATGCTTGCGGGAAAATATTGGGACGAATTTGGAGTGTTCTTGGAACAGGTAAACTGGCTTCGAGTAAATCCGACCTCGATAAAATTGCACTTGTTTACGTTGGTTCTCTTTTTATATGATTTTTTGCCTTGGATACCTAGAAAAAGAATACAGTCAAATGTAACAGCAAATTACTACACTACGTCAATTTTCCGTGTTATGTAGCCATCTCATAAAACTGTACCTACGAACAATTTAAATTGATGGACAATTTGCTGAACAATTAATATTACTGTGTCTTAACATGCAGTTATGATCAAGCTATTAGTTAGGAGACCATTTTCTTCGTCATTTGATGACCAATCAAATCAGTCACTCTCTAGTAACTCTTATTTACTCGATTCTATGTTGTAAATAAAAGTTTAGAAACAATTGATTGCACCAGATGAAATGAAAACAACATTGATCTTCGCTGACCATTGATCGTCAAATGCGACGTGAACATCAACTGATACGCTCTTTGTAACGGTGGAATAATATCCTGCTACCGCAACTGTGGATCCAGACATCTGCTCAGCGGCTGCTCAGTTAGTTAAGACGAACAAAGCGGGCACTCGGTCGTAAATACTATCGTTCTAGTATTATGAAGATATTTCGTAGATATGTCGCATATGGATTGTCAAATCCGTTGTTTTATAAAACAGCTCCGTTACGTAAAATAGCTGACCGACAAACGTCGCGCAGTTTTATATTATTTACTGAATCTTAACACACAGAATTGCATAAACGTTTACTGTCAACGATTAGACGTTTTGTAAAACAGCGTGAAATGAAACGTCATATTGTTTTAGATTTTAATATTGTCGCTCGTGGCTATGTGTGCCATACCAACAATAATGGCGTCCGAAACAGAAATAAATAAAAGGAGTACCTACTTGATAAGAGTGAATTTGACTCTTACTCAAATAAAAACATTGACTTTACGGACAATTTAATAAAAAGTTATCAGAGTTTTATCGAAGTCAGTCCTCAAAATACTAATAGCTGTAACTGCGACCAACTTGGAAGTAGCACCGCTCGCGTGCGGTTTGTTCACAGTTCTAACCTAACCTAAACCAATTTGCTAACGTGCCCTAGCTTAGTATCTGTGACCAATTCAGCATAAGAAGCCACATCAAACGCTTACTATGACTGCAGATAAGCCATTCTGCAATATCTCTACACGTGGGTAACAGTTTTGTTAAACCTAGCGGCAATCCAGCTGAATGTTGTTCAGCTGTTTTACATAACAGAGTTGTTTTGTAAAGCAGCTTGCGTTTTTGTGAAACAGCGGATTCGGCAATCTATCCGCGACAAATACACAATAAACTAGCTGCGCCTTGTAGTTTCACCCGCATAAGTCTCAATTCGTCTCAATGAAATATTGGGATAAAAATATCCTATGTCCTGATCTAGGTCATGGTCTACCTATGTGCTAAATATCATTCAAACCCGTGAAAGCGTAACAAAGAAACATAAAAAAAAAAAAAATATTTCTCTTGGTAATATTAATTTAGATTAAACTAGTTGATAACTCAAGCGAGTAATACCACAAATTCAAAACCATGAATTCAGCATATCATTCTAGACCCTCCAGCGTAGAAATTTTTAGTCGGTTATACAAAAAAAAAAATCGGCTGTTCCATACATTTTGACCGCATAGGTATTGCACTTTTCTGTGAAATAGCTGATTTTTTTTTTGTATAACTGACGAAAAATTTCTACACTAGGGGTCTAGAATGATATGCTGAATTCATGGTTACAATTTGCACACTGGATAAAAACTTATCCTGTATATTCTCTTCTACGCCAATCAGAATTCCCAGTAGGTAATTCCGTTGAATCAAAGTGCTCATCTGAAGCGAGTGTTCTATACATCACTTTCACTTAGTACCTATCCGCCAATCTCGATGACCGATACAATTCTAGGGAGGGCTAAGATTTATTCGGGCTCTAGTGTAATTATGCTGTCGTTTCGAATTATTGTCCAGTCATTCATCTTAGTGGAAAAGCTTCGGTAACTAAGCGTTGCTATTGAGCAGTTTTTCCCAAGAAATGTTTAATAACAGTCTGATGGATAACAACAGAGCCTGCCTGCTATGACATAGTTGGGTTCTGTCGTTACTGGTATACTGTGTATTATTGCTTCTTCGGGATATAAAGACGAGCTTTTGGAATTGTAGGTATAAACAGTGTGTAACTGAATTAATGTGCATTCTTCTTTTTAGCGTATCGATGGCAAAAAATTCAAACATCTTCACACACACACACTCAAACACACACTCACACACACATTCACACACACGTTCACACACACACACACTCATACACACTATTTTAAAATGTATCTTTAAGTTTAAGTTTATTTTTTCTTTTATTTAGTTATAGTTCAAGTCTTGTTTTGTTTAAATTTTACTTGTAATTTTTTGTTTAAATCCTGTTTTTCTTGTCGTACACCACAATTACCTTTTCGTAATTTGGTTATGGGAGAACGGGATCTCCTAGCACAGGTATATCTTTTACTTAGAAGGAGATCCCATTGTGAGATTAAATGTAAAAGCTTAAAATAAACTTTTTTAAATTTTTTTATTTATCTTCGGCTCAAAACTCAGCTGTTCATAACCCCGCTCACTGACGCAGTCATAAGATCGTCTAATGGACAAGCAACATGCGTATGCGGCGTAAGATGACCTGTTGTCTGTGGGGAGGTGCCGCATACGCACTTGAGATCTGTCCGTGAACTCCCATCTGTGGAGATTGGGGGTCACGGAAAATGCACATTGTGAAAGTAGTATTTTCAGCATCTTTTAATAAATCGCTTTCTGCCATTACCTGTTTAATGTAATTTTTATACCCAATATGATTAAAACTGCATACGTTACAGTTACACTTCCGCTGTTCAGTCAAAACAAACCAAAATCAACGAAGTACCTACTACGGCAGACCTATGTATATACGTATGTGACTGTGTGCGTGCGTAGCTTTGTAACGCGACCACAATTTTCTACCCCAGTCAGATAGCTAATTTAATAAATATACAATGTTTTGTATATAAAGTAGTAAAAAATCTGTGTACGTAATAAGATTAACACATTCTAATTGGGTTGTTTGTTGGTGTGCGTTAATTACGGGAAATGTTGTAGATGTCATAATTTAGCTATAATTTGTTCAATTTTGTCCTGTGCGTACATCACTGCTTACCACGGAGTTTACGAACCATTGCCAAATAATATCCAAAATCACGCGTGGATAGCGAATGAGTAATGGCAACTTAGTTCAGAGATGGAAATACATTGATCAGTAAATGTGTGGAGTGCAACGCATAATAATGTTTCATCCTCTACATTACTACATATCATTGTTATATCGCGACCGCAGTACTTACCTACCGTGATAGTCGGTGCAATTTATTGCTTTTCATGAGTCCCCTGATACTTTGCGAATTCATCAGTGAATTTCGTATAAGTTTTAAATATGTTTCGAAGCGGATTTTAGTAACACTTCGTATATTTTCTGTATGGATACTAATAGTGTGTTTCAGTACCGGAACCACGCTAAACGATGCTCATCCAACTTAGCACCCACTCTTGTTTATTTTAGAAGCTCTTTAAGTAAAAGCATGAAAACTTTTGCTCAGTTTAACATTTTCTATTCAAATTTTCCGTACGCGGCTCTCACAGCACGCGTTCGTTAGCAAAATGCATAATGCAACGTCATCCTCGCAGACTCGGCCCGTCCAACGAGCCAAAAGTGAAATTTTAAGAAAATCCAAAGCGTCTATTTTCACTGCGAATAAAACGGTTATATGTTTTCATGACGACCAGTTGCTTTTTAATAATATAGCCTACGCTGAAGAAGGAGCTGTTTAAAGAGGATTGCAGTATATTCTTTCGAACGAACTGCAATCCCAGGATTACCAGTCCTTTTTCAACACGTAAAAGAGCATTGAAGACCACGGTCACAGGCTATGAATGGTTGAGCACAATTGCGCTCTGCTCAAAAGTGGGTATCGTCCATTGTATGGGGCTGGTTTCAATAAAGGTTACCGTGGTGGTCAGGCTTAAAAAGCCGGAAGTGAATTCAGCAAAAATCGACATCAGGTCTGTTTTCAGCATTCTAATCCTATATTTTGGTTTCGTTTGTCTTGCCACCATGGGTTTGGTGTTCCTTCGATTTTACATATTTGTGCTGCCACTTGTATATCCTACCTTCCGCTTCCACTTTTGATCACATATTATTTGCCGTCATCTTGACGACAGATATTAATGGATGATATTGCCGAGCTGTTCTTAGGAATACATTTATGACCGCGACTGTTACTACTTAGTGCTGGATACTACTACTGGTTACTACTTAGTATGGATTGCTAAACTCAAAATAACACTACCTGATTGCAGATTGAAGCCCGGGGCATCTTCCCCCCCCCCAGTGGGTTCCCGCATCGTCATTGCGGGGGGGCTCAGTAGCCGTGGTCATCCTCACGGTGAAGCGAAGAGGAACCTCAAGGTGGGGCCGCTCGTCAGGGCTTTTGCCTCCAAGCCGACGACGCAGCGGGCAAAAAGTAGGTTGCGGTGAGGTGCATCGCAACTGAGGTAGGCCACGATGTCGAATGAGAGGTATTGCAGTTGAGGGTTACAGGCTGCGGCGGAGGAGGAGTGCCGGTATAGCGTTGGCCGCTCTGGGATATCCTCTGCGGCCGAAAAGTGGTAGGCGGCGGGGCCACTGTGGCGGGGCCAAAAAAAACAAAGCCAGGGGCATCTTGTCTACGAGTAACATCCCCAGTTTCGACCCAATGAAGCGGTATTTACCTAACCAATGTGTCTAGCCTTATCCCAACTGGGTTGGGTTCAGCTTCCAGTCTACCCGAATGCAGCTGAATACCAGTATTTAATATGGAGCAACTGCATATCTGACCTCCACAATCTAGTTACTGGTTAATACGATACACTTTGATAAGACTGGCTGTCAGACTTTCGGGCTTCTGATGCAGGACAGTCAAAGATCCACAAATGATAGCCGGGACCAATGGCTTAACGTGCTTTCCGAGGCACGACCTTGGTATGTAAAGATGGTCACCCATCCACGGCCACACCGCGGCAAGAGTAGATCGATCGAACCGTGCGGCTGCTATAACTTAGCCACAAGCCCTTCGCAGTATTTACCTAATATGATCTCTTAATCGCCGCATCGCTCCCATGGGAATGAAATGGAATGGGACGGCTTATTCTTAGCTGGAAACTACAGATATAAACCGAAGTGGCTCATAGATAACGCTAACTAGATAAAAGTAACTAGCTCATTTACTGTAACAGGTGGACGTGGTTGGCTTTGTGGCTTTAATTTCTGCTTAAATTGAAATCTAAAAGCTAAATTAATTTCTTGGAAAAATCACAAGTTTAACAAGTAAATGTTTACGTAAGAATTTATTTTAGAGTTTGGTAAGTCTCCCAGAAGGGATAACAACAAAGGTAGTATTTGAATCTAAATTAATATGTAAGCACTTAATCATGACCATTGCCGATCACCAATGACGATGACCGTTGGGTTAAGCATGTTCTTGAGTGGAGAATGGAATGGTAGGATTGCGAATAGGTAAACGCAAGGCAAGATAGGCGTCCTATCAGGCTAGGTGGAGCGCGGATCTTCGCATGGGGATTAGTAGCATCTGGCTGAGAGTTGCTGATAATCGAGTTGCATGGCGTGCCTGCCTACGTCCAACAGTGGTGTATACTGATGATGATGGAGTAAATGATATCAGCCTACTTACGTCTTATCAAGATGTGGGACACCAAACATAACTTGATGTAGGTATTCGCGGACGGAAACGACGAACAAATAACCTATTTACAAAATAAAGTCATTTATCATATTAGGTATCTACGTTTATAGTGGTCAGTGGTCGAAGGCGGATTGTGGTGAAGCTGCCCATTCACCTACTTTATCTTAATATGTCGTCTCAGTCTTATTTTTCCATTGCATCACGGATTTTTTCGTCATACACTACCTGCCTTTTAATATTACTTAACCCAAAATTAAGTAATAACAAACAAATAGAGTAACGTATACAGATTACAGCGTCAAATGCACGGCATAGTTTACAAAGTCTCGTGGAGTAACGCCCTAAAGGTCTTCATGTAGACATATTTACGTTATTACAGTTTGCTTACCTATCACACACAATGCCGTGGGATTTAACGGGAGAGGCAGAAATGATCTAAAACAAGGATATATACGAATAGGGCTGTTTGTAATGGACCGTTTTGGTTTTGCTGTTTTGTAGTTTAGTATTGTTTGTGTAGGCATTGCGAGGGTTCAGACGAGAATCCCTTGCAAATATCTAGGTAGATATTAATTTCGTATATCCAAAAATAAAAATAAACATAGTGTCTGCATTTTTTAAATAGAAGAGGTGGAGTGAGACCTTTGTTCTGGAGTAGGACAGGGCAGGCTCGCGAAAAAAAAAACCCGAAAAGGAGTCGTTTTCAATTCAAATAACTTTTAAATAATTATGTCAAGGTCACTTTTTACTTCATGAAATAATAATATCTACGCTGTAAAGTACCTACATCAAAAGTCCGTTTTCCTCTATACTAGTATAATATCGCCCTGACAAATCCCGGTAAGATATTGATACGCGCGGTAACCCTACATATACGTAGGTAATGTTGAAACGGCGTCAGTAATTGAGTTTTCGAGCTCACGCCCGTTATGTATGCCCGACGTACCTACCTAAGCATGCCTGTAACTTGCCAGTAATCCCGACGTATCCCGATTAACCATAACAGTACGGTTAAGGGTCCATCAAGAATCTCGGGAAATGATACTCAGCAGGTTTTTTACTACCATCTGTCTGGGTTTGATTAAGTTATATCAGTGCTTCTCAGATTGGATTTATTTGAGTCTGGGTTGTGGATTGGATATACGTATTTACGTGTTATGATTGGTTTTTCATTGGTGACCAATTTTATTCGTAGTTTCTCTGTATATTCTGAAAATTTTCTTTGTAAATAGTTTCTATTGTACATTGAAAGGGCCAACATTCAATTGCTTCTAGGTAATAAAACAAATGAGAGTTACGCTCATACAAAATCTAATCAATTTGTTCTTGCTTCAGATAATTAGCTGTCCCATTTCCATAACGGATTACCGAAATTAATATTCACGTATAATAATTACAAAATCCTGTGTATCCAATAATGACTGATCATATTGGATGGCAGAAAATGAACGCGAATGATCAAACATTGGCGAAGTCCAGAATTAATCATATCATAATCAACATAACATCGTATCGGCGAAAAAAGCCCAAAAGTTATACGTTTCATCAGGCGCAACATTAAAACAAATGGACTGGTTGGTACTCCTCCATTCGTATGTTTGAATAATTCATGTTCACAATCTATAAAGCAGACAACAGAGAGCATTTTACAAAACAAACAAATTTTATTGATCTCTCAGGCGCTGTTTGTGCCTCCACAATAAAATATTTACATTTACTTCGCAACACCTGGGCTATCTAGGCACCGCCCACCGCAGGCATTAGAATAATGAAACGTTTGCCACCACCTAACTCTCTTCTATTGAATAAAACATTTTTAAAGTGGTAGGTACATAGTTCGGCTTTGTTTACATTTCCTTTTTGAAAAATAAACGTGTTCTGAAATGATTTTGAAGCAAATTTATTCGTGGCCTCAAGCGGTTTAAGTCAACTTCCTCTAGTTGCATTTATTTTACGCGGTTTGGACAAAAGTGGGGCTCTGACCCAATTTCATTTAAACAGAGTTACTTGACTTGTACTTACCTTCCTGTGCTTACCTACCTGAAACCTTTTTTAACCGACTTCAAAAAGAAGGAGGTTATTAATTCAACATGTTAATAAAACGAATTTGCAAAATTCTTTATTTGTTCGAAAGGAGTTTATTCCGAAATGGTCCCATTTAAATTTCATATAGATCATGAGTTTCGGAGACAGACAACGGAACTCTTCAAAAAATGACAGCAAATCAACCGCAATTGCTGCTATAGCATAAATATGCATTGTTTTGACCCTGAGTATTATGAAATTTTGAATTGGTGTAGGGTAGGGTAGGTACTATAACTAAAAAGTGAAATTTCGGCAGGCGGTGACAAAAAATTAAAAATACATATCCAAAGTCACCAACTTCCGAAATGAAAATAATTTTTCACTTTGTAGTGTTTTTCTAGAAGGCGGTGGTTTTTTTTTGTTTTGAAAAAGTTTTTATACTTAAGTTCGAAGAATACTAAAGTGGTGGATAAATATTTTCATTCTTGAACAAATAACATCACGCCATGTTTTTCCCGAAGGGTTGATTAGATGTATACCTATGGTATACACATGTTTAAGACCAATGTAATAGGGGACGACCCTATTGCCATCGACAGGGCACAAATTTATATTCCTGAAATTCTACTAAAATACAAAATAATAGTAGTGACTGCTTGTTATAACCAATTGCTTTTGAAACTGAATCTACTACTAAAAGACGGAAATAGGACATGCATTTTTGATAACTTGCGGAGTTCGTTGAAAATTTAATACAAAAAGTATCGGCCCTTGAGTAGGGCTCATTACCTTTAACTGGAACGAGCTTGATCGCATTTTGTATTTTCCCGTTTCCTATCAAACATAAGGAAAAAAAGAAAATACTCGATCACCCATTTGTTATTTCAATATGGTTTCAATTTATCCACGACGTTTACAAGCGCGCTGAAAACTATTAGTTATATTTATTTCTCTTTACCGTTGAAATAACCGTATACTCGTTTGTTTTATTATAAATACAGACAAAGGCATCTTTTGTTGTTATACTCGTACCTTGATGCTCCGTAATTTTTACGAAAATTAATCGGATCGGATTTTGTTTTCTGGAGAAAACATAGGTAGCCTACTTAAATACTTTTCATTCAAAATTTAACATTATTTATACTAAATTGATGAAACATTCTATCCTACTAATCCAACTAATATTATAAATGTGAAAGTTTGTGAGGACGGATAGATGAATCGATGGATGTTTGTAACTCTATCACGCATAAACTACTGAATGGATTTGAATGAAATTTCGCACACAGATAATTTATAAGCTGGATTAACACAAGGTAGTACGGTAGTACGATACCGCGGAATAATTTTCGACCTCTACGCGGGCGAAACCGCTGGCAAAAGCACGTTGATTTTTTTTTGTTGCAAATAATAAGATATCCATTATTAGTTATACGAATGTAATAGATCTTTTGTTTTGACTTTGACTCAATCAGGGATTTATAGTTCTCATAAAAAGGTGTTACATACATAACTGGCTAAAATATGGCATTTGCTGTAAACTGGCATAATGATTATAAACCTAACTGGCAAAATGTAGGGGTACCCACATTTTGCACGTTAGGTTTATAATCATTGTATTATCAGTCTGTATTGTAACATACCAGTATTTCATGATTTTTGTTAGAAACTGACTTAATGTTAGTTGATTGATGTTTCTATATGTGTGTACATAAATGGTTAATTAAATAATTTATTTATTTAATAAATAAATACATAAATAACCATATATCCATACATGAAACTGCATGCCTCATTGGTTAAATAAAAGAGAAATGTCACCTACCTGGTTGGAAATGCGAAAATACACAACTTTCGTCGGACATGTTTTGCGGAGCTTACGTTATGCATGGTAACCGACTAACGAATACACCAAAAGTCCGCTCAGTTTTACGTGCAAGTTTTAACAACACTGTGATTTTTCCATGGTTTTTTTCGAATTTCTGTCAGGACGGAAACCGAGTTTGGAACTCTCGTTTTTTTTTTATTTCATGTAATTTTCTTCGTGTCGAGAGCATGCGTATTCAAGGATTTAAACCGTTTTTGTTCGATGGCTATTTATTTAGGCTTGACAGGAATGCAATGTTTGTTGTTTAGCTTTCTGTTCTGTTGTTACTATGTTGCTACCCTTCCTATTATTTTATGTGTTGTGTCCAATCCCAAATCCTCCGTATTGTTTTTAATGTACCTACCCGATTAACATGTTAATCTACAAAACAGATCATAGTCGCTATGAGTTTTCATGTGGCTACCAACCCGCTTCGCGCTGTGGTTTCTAATGATAGGCATTGTTAACCGAACTCAACACAACTTCGAGGTAGCCTAAGGCACAAACAGCGCAAACGACAATAGCTTCCATCGACCGCAATAATAACAAACAGCTGTTACACGCACTCGTTTTTGTCAGGCACCAGAATCTCGAATATGATATGCAAATGACACAAATGAAAAACAAAATTGAACACACAAAATATCGCACAATATCATACATACCAAACACCGACGAATGCCAACACAGTGTGTATAATAGAAGCCATTTAATGCACTATTGGCATCTGCCGTATACATATGCCCGTCGGTTTGTTATTAAAGGTGTCAATAAAACCCGCCTGTATGAGTATCGAGGGGCAATAAATTCGTTTTCAGCAACGGAGAACTAAGAGTTCGGATTATTTCGCACCATTTACTCTTTTCACCTACCGTCTTCATAATGCTGCCTCGATAAAAAGGATTTTTTTCCAGCAGAATTGAAGTTTTCAGCTATCCCTTAATCGGGCTTAATCGAATTCTGGCTGTTTTCGTGAAATAAATGGTCGGGAAGTTTTTTTTGTAACTCGCTGAGTTTTATAGGAAGTTAATTAGCCATTGTTAAGTAAGAATTTGAAAATACAGAATGCTTCGATTGGATTACCTACTGGCGTTACAGTTTTATGAATCGTTAAAATGCTGAAATGCAATAGGTATATCCCACAGCTAACTAACTATTTACATACTTCAAGGGTGCGGGTTGTTCGAAAGAGATACCGTGGCCCCTGGCACACAGGCAACTGAGGGAACACGGGTGGGTTTTAGTCAGTGAAAGTCTGACATACCCTCCTGCTCCACCCAGAGCGGGAGAAGTTATTTGATGATTTCCAACCCAATAAAAAAAAGAATATTTACATACCACATTTACATACCTACTAACTGAAATGGTAAACTAACTATACAAATAAATACAAATGGACGTAACAATTTTCGGATCATTTTATTAATTAAGGTTGTAAAAATTTAGTCATCCTACGTTTATACCTGTATTGGAAATTCATTATATTGTTTACTGACATGCATTTCCAGATGTTTTTATCCATAAAATCTCCCTGATAACTTTTGAATATTTGATAGCTAGCTAGTTTTATTTTTGTCCCGAATTTTGTTAGTGTAATCCGCATTTTTATAAAACAAATAGTACCTTGTAAAAACAGCAGAACTCAAAAAATCTGGGTGTAATTTGTTTCTTAATTCGAATATTGAAAAAGAGCGTTTTAAATACTCATGTAAGGTAAGCGAAAAACTATATTTTGATTTGGGTTTCCATTTTAAGTTCTTTGTGCAGACCTGGGTGTCACCACCGGACAGGCCTGCCGACATCAATGACGAGGCGGAGTGGTTCCGGGAGGCCATGTCCGAGGTATGCAACGTGGCAATGCCCCGGGCCCAGTCAGGACGCGCTTCACGCCAGGTGTACTGGTGGTCGCCGGAGCTCACAGCTCTGCGCGAGGCGTTCGTTGCTGCGTGGTACCGGTACACCAGAAACCGCAAGCTCCGTATCCGCCCTCCGGATACAGAAGCCATTCAGGCGGAGCTGTACGAGGGGTACAGAGCGGCGAAGACTGCCCTCCGAGCGGAGATCCTCGAGGAGTCGCTGGAGACCCGTAGGGACGCCCCTACAAAACGGTGCGGGATAAAATCCGCCCGTGGGTTCCCCCGCTGACGTGCGGGACATGGTGAGCGCTCTGTTCCCCTCGCAAGGGGAGCATGCTCCCCCGCCCATGGCTCCGCTTCCTGTAGTGCCCGACATGGACCACATCGACGACGGCGATGATGCTCCAGAGGTGACCGAGGTAGAGTTGAGAGTGGCGGTACGTAGGCTGAATACCAAGAATACCGCCCCAAAACCCGACGGCTTGCCTGGAAAAGCCTGGGAGGCCTTGGAGGCTTTTGGGCCTCGACTAAGAGGGTTCCAAAGCGCATGCTTGGAGGAGGGCCAGTTCCCTTCACTGGAAGATGGGGAAATTGGTCCCCATCAAGAAGCCGGGGTGCCCCGCAGACTCTCCGTCCGCTTACCAGCCCATCGTGCTGCTTGACGAGGTGGGCAAGCTCTTTGATTAGAACTGAGATTAGAACATCTTTTCTTGCACTGTTATTTTGCTGCATAACTTCACACATTCCAGGTGACTGACAAACATTCAAAATGATGACCCGCAGAGCTACTATCAAGGAGATGGAAGCGAAGCTGAGCGCTACCTTGAAGGAGCTTAAAGCCTCTCAAACTGAATGCAAACAATTGCTCCAGGAAAGGGAAGACAGCGAAGCGGAAGTGGAAAATATTAACGCTAAGAACACCTTCCTTAAAAGTGAGCTGGCTGAGCTACACATACTACATATGGACTTAGCCAAGCAGCACAGTCAATTACAACATCAAGTGTCAACATTTCAAGTGTGCAGTGACACCCACGAACTGGCTTTGAACCAAATTGCAGAACTTAAACAGAAACTATGTGAGGCCCATAAGGCCTTATCTCTCTCAGAGTCTGTCAAGGTCAGTGAACAGGTTGCTAAAACCAATAACCTATAATTTTATGAATTGGTTGACAGTAAATCAAAATCATTGTGTGAGCCAGCTGTAACAATAGATTTGACTGGTGACGATACCATGCCATTGTGTGTGTGTGGGGTGCTTTTTGAGGTATTTTTATAATCAATTAATATCAAGCACCCCACGCTTTTTCATAGAATTAAATTATTTTCTACTTTTTAGTTTGGTTTCTAAAGCGCGTTTTTTTTTAGTTTTTTTAAACGTTTATTTTTAATATAAAAAATTAAGATGGCTTCTGTTTCATATGGAATAAAGTAGAAGGTGGACTTAATGCTGAAGAATTTGCCTCCGTTTGGGTTGACTTTTTAGGAAACAAAATAGTCCAAAATAGTCCTGAAGTTAATGCTGAAGATGGGAAAAAAACAATTATAATTTACAGTGACGGTTGCACTTACCAGAATAGAAATTGTATTTTATCTAACACTCTTTTGTATATTGTCATGAGGCACTTTAATAGTAAATCAATATTAAAAGGCTGTCATTAATTATAACAAAATACTTAGGAGTATCCTGTCATTATGTGTTGGTTTTGTAGTATTACGTGTTGTACGTAATATCACAAAACCAACACATAATAACGTATATTAAAACTACTACAGATTGTTTATGAAAAGAGTCTATCTTAGATATTTTAACCCTGCTTCCTATTAAAGAAGACTGATTGTTTAATTTTTAATAATAAATATTTTTATTAGGTACTAGGCTTTTTTTTTGGGTGGGAAATCATCAAATAACTTCTCCCGCTCTGGGTGGAGCGGGAGGGCGTGTCAGAGTTTTACTGACTAAAACCCACCCGTGTTCCATCAGTTGCCTGTGTGCCAGGGGTGGCGGTATCTCTTTCGAACAACCCGCACCCCTGGCAGGCATCGGTCCTTGCGGGCCCCATCAGTTGCTGCTGACATCTCTTTGAGGCGCGCGTGGAACACAACGCGCCGTCGACCCGGGCTTGGTCCTTATCGGACAGCGAGCCACTCATTACTCGCCGTCCGCAAGCCCACGCCTACGGTGGCCGGGAATCAGCCTGGGATTCCCGACGCCCAGGGCGTCTCCTGCGAAGGCCACGGCTGTGAAGGCGCATGTACTGCATCTCCCTCACGTGCGCCGCCTCCCTCTTTGCGAGCATAACTACTTCGCTGAAGGAGGCGACTGCTAGCTATGCTGCACTCTCGCTCCGTACCATGTCGGACGCGAGAGATCGCCGCTGCCGATCAACTCCACGAGGACACGGCGGTGCTCCACCCAAGCCGGGCAGACCTCCACCGTATGCTCCACCGTGTCCTCAGGGCGATCTTCGCAATGGAAACACCTGGGCGTTTCCTCCCGCCCTATCCGAAACAGGAACCTCCCAAAACAGCCATGTCCGGTGAGGACCTGTGTCAGGTGGAAGGTGAGGACGCCATGCCACCTCTCAAGCCACTCCTCAAAGAGGGGACTTACAGCCGCAATCGTGGCGTGCCCAGCACTGGGTTGCGACAATCGCACTTTCCACGTCACCATGAGATCCTGCCAGAGCTCTGTCCGCCGTGCCGCGATTTCCCGCGGCAGCGGAGTTAAGCCCCGGCGTTTGGCCTCCTCGCGCCACTCCCAAGTGTGCGTGAGGACCTTTGCCTCCAGATCCTATGGCGGCAATCCGGCAAGGAGGCCTGCCGCCTCACCGGAGATCGTGCGGTATCCCCGGATCATCCGGATGGCCATGACCCTATGGGCCGCCTTTAACCGGCGTGCTGGTTGGCGCCTCAATGTAGGCGCCCACACCGGCGCCCCGTATAGGGCCATGGCCCACACGACCCCCGCGTAGAACCTCTGGCAGGAGGCGTTTGGCCCCCCTAGATTGGGCAGGAGCCGCTTTAAGGCAGCCCCGGCCCACTCCAGTCTAGGAGCCAAACGTCGGAAATGTTCCGCGAAGTTCCACCGGCTGTCGAGGACGAGTCGTAGGTACTTCATCGTCGACTCGACGCCGATGTGAACCCCTCCCACCGTTATCTGGGAACCCGTCAGTGGCGCATTCCGAGGACCATGAAACCACATGGCCTCGGACTTGTGCAAGGCCACCTCGAGTCCCAGTCGCCGGATCCTATCGACGATTGTCGCAACCCCGTGTGTCGCTAAGTCGGCCGCCACCTGGTACGACCTCCCTTGCGCCAGAATCAGCGTGTCGTCAGCGTAGCAAATTACGCTGACGCCAGTAGAGAGGTCGGCGCGCAGCACCCAGTCGTATCCGATGTCCCACAGATGCGGCCCCAGGACCGATCCCTGTGGAACACCGCACGACATCTTTCACTGGTTCCATTCTCTTAGGTGGCTGGGGTAGATTACGGCCCTGTCCGTCAAATAGGCCTCGACCATACGACAGAGGTAGGTCGGCATCCGGTGATACTGGAGTGCCTCCCTGATGCAACTCCAGGGAGGGTGTTGAAGGCATTGGCGATGTCTAGAGACACCGTCAATATGATCCCACCCCGGGCCACAGCATACCCCGTCGTGAGGGTTCGCATGCGCATGATGGCGTCCACCGTGGAGCGCCCCCCGCGGAAACCAAACTGGCTCTCCGCCAAGTCCGGCCCCACCCGCACCAGGCACCCGACGAGGCGGTCTGCAATTACTCTTTCAAAAGTCAAAGTCAAAGCATTTATTTCAAATAGGCACTTAAAAGGCACTTGCACTTGCATCTGTGCACTTGCATCAAAATGTACTAAGTATATCAAAATAATATTCCGAAAGTTTCTGTCAAGGCTTTGCCATAAATCATTACAATAAACATATGACCTACCAATCTTCTAGTAGAAACAAGCAATGATCGAATGGGAACTTTATGAATCCATAGCCAAATGACGAGTTCGATACTGTTTGCATTCACGGTCCAATCAAGCCGAGGGAGTAGGATATCGTCGGAAAATTGGAAGCTAACTGTAACTCGGGATACGGAGCCAGCTATTTTTTTGCATAGACCAATATCTAGTGCCTTTTCCTGTGTAATAAACCACTGTTTACTTCCTAGTAATCTAGTCCAGAAACAGTGATTACTATGATGTGTCATGAACAGAGGTTGGAGTAGGTAGATTGACTTAAGGTCATTGACGTCGTAACGTAGAGAATAATATGGACATGCCTCCAAATACCAGAACTTCATATTTATTGTGATATTTGTTCCGGAATTTTGAAATTAGCACGAATTTGTGTTTAAGGTGAAAAACGTATTAATAATATCAATCTACGCTACCAGTGTTAGCTAATGGTGAAAGAAATCAGTATTTTATTTTATACAAAAAAAATACCTTGGAATAGTCACACCGTATTTTGACCCTTACTGTTGAATTAGAAATGACGCTTGACAGTATGAGACAAAACTTAGACAGGGCCTTTTGTTTCTTTTTCTCATGTTCATATATGTTCACAACGCATTGACCGCACGCAACGACCTATCAGAAGCAAATATCCTGTATGACTCATTGGGTGTTTGTTAAAACAATGCGCGCGCGCTGTGTTCCAGGTATCTCACTCGCTTACCCCGGTTCGTAGAGTGCGCTCCTAATTTGTGAAATTCCTGTGTTGTGTAAATAATAATCTCACCCTGGCTTGTTTGGGGCACGCCGCGATTGCGGCGGTAAGTCCCCTCTTTGAGGAGTGGCTTGAGAGGCGGCATGGCGTCCTCACCTTCCGCCTGACACAGGTCCTCACCGGACATGGCTGTTTCGGGAGGTTCCTGTTTCGGATAGGGCGGGAGGAAACGCCCGGGTGTTTCCATTGCGAAGATCGCCCAGAGGACACGGTGGAGCATACGGTGGAGGTCTGCCCGGCTTGGGCGGAGCACCGCCGTGTCCTCGTGGAGGTGATCGGCGGCGGCGATCTCTCGCGTCCGACCCTGGTCCAGGCCATGGTACGGAGCGAGAGGGCATGGCTGGCAGTCGCCTCCTTCAGCGAAGCAGGTATGCTCACAAAGAGGGAGGCGGCGCACGTCAGGGAGATGCAGTACATGCGCCCTCACAGCCGTGGCCTTCGCAGGAGACGCCCTGGGCGTCGGAAATCCCAGGCTGATTCCCGGCCACCGTAGGCACGGGCTTGCGGACGGCGAGTAATGGGTAGCTCGCTGTCCGGTAAGGACCAAGCCCGGGTCGACGGCGCGTTGTGTTCCACGCGCGCCTCAAAGAGATGCCAGCAGCAACAGATGGGGCCCGCAAGGGCCGATGCCTGCCAGGGGTGCGGGTTGTTCGAAAGAGATACCGCCGCCCCTGGCACACAGGCAACTGAGGGAACACGGGTGGGTTTTAGTCAGTAAAAGTCTGACACGCCCTCCCGCTCTCCTTCTCCCAGAGCGGGAGAAGTTATTTGATGATTTCCCGATGATGCTTACGTAGTACTTGTTGTTGTGTTTGTAGTGATAGAAAAGTGCCCGATGAATCACAGTTAAGTAAAGTTTATTTAGATAAGTTTTATAAGAACAAAATTAATACTATTTATGAAAATAATAAAAATAAGAAACTATGGATATCATTGGATGAGACCACAGATATTTTAGGTAGATATATAGTCCATTTCTTAATAAAGCCACTGCATCCTAATAATAATTCAAGCCGGCCTTATTTGATTGCTTGTAAAATCTTAACGGTAGTAAATGGTCAAACAATCGCGCAATTTGTATTGCAATATCTAGAAAATTTATGGCAAGACTCTTTTGAATCAAAAGTTTACAATGTCTTATTGCTCTGCACTGACAGTGTAGCGTATATGCTGTCTGCAGGGCGAAATTTAAAAGTATATTTACCTGAAATGAAACATGTAACATGTTTGGCGCATGCTCTTCATCGTATATCAGAGAAGATAAGATCAGAATATAACGATGTCGATATTTTAGTAGCAAATGTTAAAAAATATTTCTAAAAGCCCCGAACAGAGTAAAGAGTTTAAAAGAAAACTATCCTGCCTCCGTAACCAGTAATTACAAGATGGGGTACTTGTTTGGAAGCAGCATTTTACTACGCTCAACACTTCGAAAAAATAAAAGATGTTTTAAACAACTTCAACAGTACTGGTTCAATAGCCATTCGCAATGCAAAAAAATATTTTAGAAAAACCAAATTTACAGGAAGATTTAAAATATATCGAAGAAAATTACCGTATTATTCAAGTAGTTCTAAAAGAGTTACAAAATCAAAAATTATCCACAGTTGATTCACTTTTAATGTTTGACCAAGTGAGAGCTACCATTAACGAGTGCAACAGTGACAATATTAAAAATAAATTAGAATATGTTATGGAACGAAATCCGGATTTAGACACAATTAGAGAATACAGCGAAAGTATTGAAAAAAACGTAGCAAATAATCTGATAACTTATTTTAAATTTGCTCCATTGACGTCTACAGGTGAACGATCATTTTCCACATATAAATGGATATTAGACGTCAAAAGGAATACTTTAAAATAAGAAAATATTGAAAAAAAAATTGATTATTTATTTTAATTGTATTAACGTTGAAAGCCAAAATATGGAAATTGTATCCGATGAGGATTAAAAATAATTTATTTATGTTTTTGTTTAATTCAAAATAATTGTTCATTGAATTCAATCAATCATTCATATAATAAACGATTTTGTAAGCTTATCTGTATGTTTTTTTATTTTATTTTATTCCTTAATTCCTATTCCGGAACTTTTTCCGGTACTTCCCGCACATTATGGATAAAATGGCATGTCCATATTATAATATCTTGACGCAAGTATATAAAATCAATCTACCTACTCCGACCTCTGGTCATGAATGTCATGATTTACAAAACTATATGTACCTAATAGTATAAGTTTTGGCGAGCCATGAGATTTTATAAAATTATCAAGGGTAAAGTGCTTGGAAGAAGTTTTCCTATTGTTTACGGAAACCAAGGTAGACATCGTGATAACAGAGTATAGTGTACCCTAGTTATTTAGCAAACCTCGTAAAAGCAAACAGCGCTAATTGCGTGAACATTTAGAAAAGAATCAAGACTTCTACCGACGCCGGCCGGTATCGAGAACTTAACGACATTATTACACGCTGAAAATGCGGCTGGATGTCCATAGCCTGGGAATTTATAAGCAATACAGCAGCAGTAGTACCTACTACCTACCTTGGATTGTCTAACTGGTCGTAATTTTATTATGTAGGTAGCATCAAAACAAAATAAGTATAAATAGCGGTAGCATTAACCGGCCAAGTGCGGGTTGGACCACGTACAATGAAGGGTTCCGTAGTGGGAATCAATTTTTAACAATTTAATCGAAAGACATGTTCTCCCATATATCCATTTATTATACTTACGTCACGGTCAATTTTACAACTGCAAATGTATGTTTGTATTTGCAAAAAAATATTTTAGCTAATACAAACGAGTATCAAATATGTCACTCACACCTTTATTGGCCGTTTTTTTTTATAACGTTGACTTAAAGTTTCATTTTAGAGCTCTAAGGAACCGTAGACATATGTATTTATATTAATCTATCTCTTCTCGACTTGATTACCTCTACACGTTCCTGAGAAAAACGGTCTTGATAGACTCACAGACAGACAACACTATAACAAAGTGAAACTACAAGCACCCGTTTCTACCTTTTAAGGTAGGTAAAAAAACCCTAAAAACGATAATAAAAACATTTGATTTTCTTGTATTTTATTTTTGGGGTGTACAATAAAGAATATATAAATCCATCACCAATCAATCATCGTATGTAAATACAACCATCACTGATTAGAAATAAAGGTATAATACCTCCCAACAATATGCGTGTGACCAGCCAAAGAAGCAAAATACATAGTATGACACCATGTAGCACGTGATGTTTCATAGTTTCTGTCCACCCTCTAGGAAAAAGGCGGAATTTATATGTGTGTGTGAATTATAAAGCCTTTCGTTTGTTTCAAATTCAAACTTATTGACTATGCAGATTTTTTAAACCTTTTAGTTAGTTATAAAATTGATTAATGTGATATTGTTTAAGTGATGTCAAAACTCATTTATTAGGCTTGGTATTACTTTTATAACAAGCTTCCCTCTTCTTTGCTAGGTTTACATTTTAATGCGTTTAAACCTCAAGTAAAATCCAACCTTTGTTCTAAGGCATACTATTCTATCAACGACAATCTAATCGATAAGAATTGTTAGTCGCTGTGATTAACTCAAGACAACGTTTGTGTTCTTTCATCAGAATTAGCTTATCGACTCAAATCAAATCAAATCAAATCAAATTATTTTATTTCACATAAGCCTGCAAGGGCACTTATGAAACGTCAGAAGCTAGGTGCACGGTTCCAATTTGTCGCTTCCTATGGAGAAGAGCCGGCAAGAAACTCCACGGATACTCTTTTAAAAATAATTGGGTTTTACAATGTTTTCAAATTACAGTGATAATAGGTATGGGAGGACAGTGCAGGCCTGTCAATAAGTACCAAGTACTTAAAGGAATGAAAATAAAGAATAGAAAATCGTCTATAAATCTAGTCTGTAAGGCCTACAATGTTTTCCCATTCACAATATGTACAAGAATCTACATTAGTAAGATCAACCTATTTAAACAAAGTGACATGATTTTCATGAGAATCACTAATAAATAGGTGATATTTGAAGCGATGTATAATGTAACTGACAGGTCATACGAGTTATTGTTAATTTTGACTGTATAAACCATGAGTGAGTTTGTCGCGCCACTTCTTCTTCCCAGCTAAAGCACTAGGAAGTGGTGAAGGGCGGGCGTTTTGGGAGACTGTCTTATGTAATTTTGACGTTCAAAAAGTGCTGACTCTGCGCTTAATTTGAATAAATTACCTTTTATTTGATTTGATTGTAAAACTGAAAACTATTTTACAAATGAATAAATGTAATAAAGGCGATTAAAACTTTAAAAGCTTTAAAAGTGCAAGCTTTGGTTTTATCGATTCTGATTCAATGCTAATAGCTCGAAAACCGGATTTAGTAAATCCGTTACTATTATTAATTGTGGGTTGTAAAATAAATGTTCATGTATTATTTTACGAAATAATTACGAATTGTTATTGTACCTACGAAGTGTTAATTTCGAGACAATTATGTGTCAATAATGCGCCTATAATACTCGATTAAGCTAGAATTGTTTTGAAACAATTCTAGTCAAAGCGAGGTAATGACGCGATGCTCTATTCACGTAGCTCGGAGCGATTGTTAGGCTATAACGGAATTCGTAATGTCTATTCAATCAATCAACTCATCCTGCCTGTCCAAAGCTACATAGAAACAAGGATTTCCGCGAAAGTGACGACAAATCTATTCAGTGGCCCTAGTGTGAGTTTTATTTAACCATCTCGATCAAGCGCTTCAAGCGCGTTCGGCGCTCCGATTGGTCCATCACCAATTCAGGGCCCATCGGAGCGCCAAACGCGCTCGATGCGTTTTCGGTAGTGGGGCTTCTGGTTAAATGATAATGGAAGGTTGAGCTACGCTTGCTGCAGTCGGTGCGTGGGTGGGTGACGATCCATAATATATAGAGCCCCCTTCGTGCCTCGGAAAGCATATTAAGCCGTTGGGTCCAGCTATCTTTTTGGATCTTTGAAAGTCATTACGAGTCGTCAGAAGCCTCCAGGTTATCAATTCGACACGTTTATTTTTTTTTATGTATGTGTTCGGGCATATCTCCGTCATATATAAACGGATTTTCAAAATTCTTTTTTGATCGAAAGGGGTTTATTTCGAAATAGCCCCATTTAATTATTATATAATATATTTTCATATAGATTTGATGATGCGTTTCGGAGACGGACAACGAAACTCCTCAAAAAATGACAGCAAATCAACCGCGATTGCTGTTATCGCATAAATATGCATTATTTTGACCCCAAGGATGATGAAATTTCGATTTGGCGTGGGGTAGGTACTGTAACTAAAAAGTAAAAAAAAAAAAATTTCGGAAGTCGGTGACTTTGGATATATTATATATATATTAATTTTTTGTCACCGCCTTCCGAAATTAAAGTTATTTGTCAATTTATAGTGTTTTTTCGGAAGTCAGTTGTTTTTTTTTTTTGGAAAAAGTTTTTTCTGTGTTAAAGTTGTTTCATACAACTCTATATTATATGGACGTCACATGTTTTCGAATTTTTGATTGTAAGACATGCCGGTTTCCTCACAATGTTTTCCTTTTTCGATTTGAGAGCTCAGGCTTAGCACGAGCAGCGATTTGTCTACGGAAGAATAGACATGACTATTAAGTAAATGATGTACAATAGGAGAATATAGCTATGTTTTTCGAGTAGAAAGTTTGTTGTCAGTGTGATTTGGACAGTTAGGGAAGAAATATTCTTCTGAAATAGTCTACATATAAAAGGACCTACACAAACATCGTTAGAAATGAAAGACAAAAGTACAGATAGTAAAAGGATATCTACGGTACGATGTCAAAAATGGAGAAACGAAATGTGACTTTGTATAGAAAAAGCACTGCCTATTCTTCGTAGAAACAAAGCGTCATGCATGCGAAGCCAGTAGTGGTGATGAAATCGAAAACACAAAGTGTCACTCTGTGATTACGAATGCGGCTTAAAATAGCTTAAACAATTCAGGCAGTTTTCAAAGTGATAACTTCTAAAATGATTGAAATAAATAAATGCGTATGTGCACACATCGCACTATATCCGCGTAAAGCCGTGTTGGTGCATAAAATAGCATTCAGTCGGTCAAACTAACCAGAGTTCAGAAAATAAAATCGAATTCAAAATCAGTCCAATACTTCGAACGTGTTTGGCTCAGCGTCAATCAGTTTATGTTTCCTATAAAATTAGTAAGTAGATACGGATGTACTTTTGAATTGTGTTAATGGACTAAGAAAAAGAACAACAATCCATTTCCTCAATTTGCACACCTCCTTCCGTTCTACATTTTTCTCGGCACTAAGAGTTTTATTTTTATAACTAATTCTATGGGCCCTGGTTGGCAATTTTATAAACTTTTTCAAATTTTACTTGGGTGCCGATAGTGACGATAACTCTAGTAAAACAATACTAACCTACTTTTGCTTTCTTGATTTAGTAAGTAAGTATATACCAAATTACGTCCAAAACACCTGGGGCTGCAAAAATGCCGAAAATATGGACCTAAAACAAATTGCCTTACAACCTTATTAAATTTGGACACTCCCAAGAAAGTTTTCAGCAACCAACACGTAGATAATGTGCTAATGATGTGAGTAAACAATGGTGCTGGCGTGAAGGTGGGAACGACCGTCGTCGGCAATGTACCTGCGGCTTTGGGACCGCTCCCAAATCCGTTGGTGCCAGTAATTGCGTAACTTTGTTACACCGCAACCACCTCGTCGTACATATGTGACGGTCTTTGCAACCTGTTAGAGTATTATTATTAATTTATGGGTCTAATTAATTGATATTGGTACCTAGTAAATGGAAGTTTGAGAAAACAGCATGTGCCTACGCTTTGTGCTGATTTTTATTCATTACGATTGTACTGTTTTCTGAGTTTATGAAGGGATGTAGGATTTCCAATAGATACAAGCAGTACAATAGCATGGTACTTATATGTTGAGTTATTTGGTTTTGTATTTTCCTTGTTTATATCCTTCATTTTACAATAAGATCCTAATTGTGTAACACACTAACAGTTACAATTTCTTTTGTTTTAACCATTCGATAACAATAATTGCGTTATATTTATGTTGTCCAGTAGACGAATTTTTGACTGTGTCATAAAAGCAAAGGATTAGGAATTTCCTTCAATATTCTTCGGCATGTGAAAGAAATTGTGCTTCTCAATTGGGATGCAAGACTTCTTTGTCAATTTTAATTCCCCCATCTTGCGTACATTTGAAATCCTTTATAAGCGGGAAGCACCTAGGATAGCTCCCGAACTTCCAATTTAACTCTTCCAAAATATAATTCTTTGATGACTATTTCATGAAATGTCAATCAGTAGGGTTATATGAAGTTAGATGGTTGTATTGATGATTATAATTCTGTAAAACCATACTTGTTGCGGTTGCGAACCAAATTCTGTTCAACATACATCCTGATCTGCAAGGGAGTTTTTTTTTTGAGGTTGGAAAATGATCAAATAACTTCTCCCGCTCTGGGTGGAGCAGGAGGTTGTGTCAGACTTTTACTGACTAAAATCCAGCCGTGTTCCCTCAGTTGCCTGTGTGCCAGGGGCCACGGTATTAACCCGCACCCCTGGCAAGCATCGGCCCTTGCGGGACCCACAAGTTAGTACTGATATATATTTGAGGCGCGCGTGGAACACAACGCGCCATCGACCCGGGCTTAGTGCTTACCGGACAGCGCGCTACCCATTACTCGCCGTCCGCAAGCCCACGCCTACGGTAGTCGAGAATCAGCCTGGGATTCCCGGCGCCCAGGGCGTCTCCTACGGTGACTAGTTGGCGCTTCCCTCCTATAATAGTCATAAGAGTCACGTCTAGAGGTGCTTCGGAATCGTGCTGAGCACGGCGTCGATTAAAACAAAATAGTTACTTAGTTACTGTTGTCACTAAAATATTACATAAGGATTCATAGCACTTCGTAGCAATTAGTACATACATAATTATAATACTCACGAGAAAAGCTGAGTGCATTTCAACTGGTCAAACTTTGGACATGTTACAAACAGCCGTTATTAAAGTGCACACATTCGGTTTTAGGTTAAATTAAGATTGTATTTTGGCTGAACGAATTTGTTTTATAAACTAATAATGTTATGGGGAATATTGTGCAGAACTTATATAAATTTGTTGACCTTTAAGTGGTATACGCTTTTTAAATTAGTGAACCTCTGAAAATTTTTGGGCTTCTAATAATGCCTACTTTCTTATAAATGAGCCTCTGATTAGTTTTCTCACAAGTAGTCGCGATAGCTATGCTAAGTTAGGTTAGACCGGCGATGGACCACGCGCGAGCCGAGCAAGCGAATCGAGCGGTTCCGCGGGAACGGCGGCCAAGCACTACATCCAAGTTGGTCGCAATTACTTTGCTATTTAGTATTTTATAGACCTCAAAATAGTAATTATTAGCAGTTCACAAAAAGATGCGCATTCATTATAAAATAGTGTTCAAAAATATCTTTAGGAAAGCAAAATGGGAGTAAATCCGGTACCTATGAGGTGATTCGGCAGAGACTCAAAGTTGTCGATATATCTCACAGAATACCTAAACTGAAGTGGCAACGCGCCGAGCATAATTAACTATAGAACCGATGACTGTTGGAGTAGATGTTCTTGTGTGGAGGCCGCAAATTGGCAAACGTAAGGTAGGACGCCCTCAGTTTAGGTGAGGCAAGCAAGTTGGCTGGTGACAGCTGGGTGAGAGTTTCCGAGAATCAAACTGAATGGCGTGCAATTAGAGAGGCCTATGTCCAGCAATGGACTACTATAAGCTGATGTTGAAAATGGGAGAAGTATCTCTGTGAGCTATATAATGATGATACTAATCCAATTTAAAGAATTCTTGCAATGATAGAAAGCTACTATTGCCGAGTGTAATAGGTTATGTTTTATGGTACAGTTGATTTCCATGCAAACGAAGTTGCGGGCAGAAGCTAGTGAAAAATAAATAATAGTAAAAAAAAACTAAAAAACACGCTTTAAAAACCAAACTGAAAAAGTAGAAAATATTTTAATTCTATTAAAAAGCGTGCGGTGCTTTTTGAGGTATAATCAAATAAGCACGAGCACCCCATGATTTTTAATAGAATTAGATTATTTTCTACTTTTTTAGTTTGGTTTTTAAAGCGTGTTATTTAGTTTTTAAACTAATATTTATTTCCAATGTTTTAGTTCTGCTAACTACAAAAGCATGATTTTTAAAATTATTGAATTGACATCGGTTCTCGATAAGTCTACAAAGTTTAAACGAAATCTGACTGTTTAAAGTGGGTCAAAATCAAGTCTAAAAAAGGAGTCGGTTACAAACAAACAAACATACAGGTGTAGCTAGTAAAAACGTGTTAAAAAATTAAGTTTATATACAAACATCATCACCGCTAACAGCCATTCCGCTATTCCCACTAATCTATCTATTTGTGATATTGACTTATCTGGGATCAACTGTTAAAACAGTTCTGATCCATCCTCGATGTCAACCTACATAGATGGACATCTAAGATAGATCATAAGTCTAATATTACCTCTCATAGAAAAGCTGAAGTTTTGTTATTGAAAAATCAGTATCAGATAGGTGTAAATCTTTCACTTTGACTCGGATAGCTATTAACAACTCGATTTATGCCCTGGCCGTATATTGTTCCACGTTACTAGCTGTATCTTTGTTCAAAACATTGATTCTACAACACCCCTGTTAAGGTAAACAATAAAGCTTATTCTATTTGTCTAAATAAATTATTTTAGGTTATTGGAAGCTTAGTCCTAGCCGGGTAGGTAATGGATTACCTACTATAATCTGGGCAGAAACAAGACGATGTTTGGTGTAATATTCTGAAAGCGCACCTATGGCAGCCAGACACGCTAGATATGAATTAAACACTGGTTGGATTATTCTGATTACTTGGATCGAAATGTTGTGGGTGCTAATGGTTTCTAGTTCTATGCTAGGTTCGATTTTTATGGTTTTGTACGTCTGAATTAAAAAAAGAAACGGTACCTATATATTATCACCCGTGTGCCTGCCACTCCGTCGTATCACAGCAATTGTGAGACTAATCAATCTGCTCCGAATCTACTGGATCGATTACGTTGAAAAGTCCTGGGGTCACTTTTTCGCACGAATATAAAAATTATTGCACATTGTTCCGTGTGATATCCTATTATCCTACGAATACTACTAATTGTGTAACACACTAACAGTTACAATTTCTTTTGTTTTAACCATTCGATAACAATAATTGCGTTATATTTATGTTGTCCAGTAGACGAATTTTTGACTGTGTCATAAAAGCAAAGGATTAGGAATTTCCTTCAATATTCTTCGGCATGTGAAAGAAATTGTGCTTCTCAATTGGGATGCAAGACTTCTTTGTCAATTTTAATTCCCCCATCTTGCGTACATTTGAAATCCTTTATAAGCGGGAAGCACCTAGGATAGCTCCCGAACTTCCAATTTAACTCTTCCAAAATATAATTCTTTGATGACTATTTCATGAAATGTCAATCAGTAGGGTTATATGAAGTTAGATGGTTGTATTGATGATTATAATTCTGTAAAACCATACTTGTTGCGGTTGCGAACCAAATTCTGTTCAACATACATCCTGATCTGCAAGGGAGTTTTTTTTTTGAGGTTGGAAAATGATCAAATAACTTCTCCCGCTCTGGGTGGAGCAGGAGGTTGTGTCAGACTTTTACTGACTAAAATCCAGCCGTGTTCCCTCAGTTGCCTGTGTGCCAGGGGCCACGGTATTAACCCGCACCCCTGGCAAGCATCGGCCCTTGCGGGACCCACAAGTTAGTACTGATATATATTTGAGGCGCGCGTGGAACACAACGCGCCATCGACCCGGGCTTAGTGCTTACCGGACAGCGCGCTACCCATTACTCGCCGTCCGCAAGCCCACGCCTACGGTAGTCGAGAATCAGCCTGGGATTCCCGGCGCCCAGGGCGTCTCCTACGGTGACTAGTTGGCGCTTCCCTCCTATAATAGTCATAAGAGTCACGTCTAGAGGTGCTTCGGAATCGTGCTGAGCACGGCGTCGATTAAAACAAAATAGTTACTTAGTTACTGTTGTCACTAAAATATTACATAAGGATTCATAGCACTTCGTAGCAATTAGTACATACATAATTATAATACTCACGAGAAAAGCTGAGTGCATTTCAACTGGTCAAACTTTGGACATGTTACAAACAGCCGTTATTAAAGTGCACACATTCGGTTTTAGGTTAAATTAAGATTGTATTTTGGCTGAACGAATTTGTTTTATAAACTAATAATGTTATGGGGAATATTGTGCAGAACTTATATAAATTTGTTGACCTTTAAGTGGTATACGCTTTTTAAATTAGTGAACCTCTGAAAATTTTTGGGCTTCTAATAATGCCTACTTTCTTATAAATGAGCCTCTGATTAGTTTTCTCACAAGTAGTCGCGATAGCTATGCTAAGTTAGGTTAGACCGGCGATGGACCACGCGCGAGCCGAGCAAGCGAATCGAGCGGTTCCGCGGGAACGGCGGCCAAGCACTACATCCAAGTTGGTCGCAATTACTTTGCTATTTAGTATTTTATAGACCTCAAAATAGTAATTATTAGCAGTTCACAAAAAGATGCGCATTCATTATAAAATAGTGTTCAAAAATATCTTTAGGAAAGCAAAATGGGAGTAAATCCGGTACCTATGAGGTGATTCGGCAGAGACTCAAAGTTGTCGATATATCTCACAGAATACCTAAACTGAAGTGGCAACGCGCCGAGCATAATTAACTATAGAACCGATGACTGTTGGAGTAGATGTTCTTGTGTGGAGGCCGCAAATTGGCAAACGTAAGGTAGGACGCCCTCAGTTTAGGTGAGGCAAGCAAGTTGGCTGGTGACAGCTGGGTGAGAGTTTCCGAGAATCAAACTGAATGGCGTGCAATTAGAGAGGCCTATGTCCAGCAATGGACTACTATAAGCTGATGTTGAAAATGGGAGAAGTATCTCTGTGAGCTATATAATGATGATACTAATCCAATTTAAAGAATTCTTGCAATGATAGAAAGCTACTATTGCCGAGTGTAATAGGTTATGTTTTATGGTACAGTTGATTTCCATGCAAACGAAGTTGCGGGCAGAAGCTAGTGAAAAATAAATAATAGTAAAAAAAAACTAAAAAACACGCTTTAAAAACCAAACTGAAAAAGTAGAAAATATTTTAATTCTATTAAAAAGCGTGCGGTGCTTTTTGAGGTATAATCAAATAAGCACGAGCACCCCATGATTTTTAATAGAATTAGATTATTTTCTACTTTTTTAGTTTGGTTTTTAAAGCGTGTTATTTAGTTTTTAAACTAATATTTATTTCCAATGTTTTAGTTCTGCTAACTACAAAAGCATGATTTTTAAAATTATTGAATTGACATCGGTTCTCGATAAGTCTACAAAGTTTAAACGAAATCTGACTGTTTAAAGTGGGTCAAAATCAAGTCTAAAAAAGGAGTCGGTTACAAACAAACAAACATACAGGTGTAGCTAGTAAAAACGTGTTAAAAAATTAAGTTTATATACAAACATCATCACCGCTAACAGCCATTCCGCTATTCCCACTAATCTATCTATTTGTGATATTGACTTATCTGGGATCAACTGTTAAAACAGTTCTGATCCATCCTCGATGTCAACCTACATAGATGGACATCTAAGATAGATCATAAGTCTAATATTACCTCTCATAGAAAAGCTGAAGTTTTGTTATTGAAAAATCAGTATCAGATAGGTGTAAATCTTTCACTTTGACTCGGATAGCTATTAACAACTCGATTTATGCCCTGGCCGTATATTGTTCCACGTTACTAGCTGTATCTTTGTTCAAAACATTGATTCTACAACACCCCTGTTAAGGTAAACAATAAAGCTTATTCTATTTGTCTAAATAAATTATTTTAGGTTATTGGAAGCTTAGTCCTAGCCGGGTAGGTAATGGATTACCTACTATAATCTGGGCAGAAACAAGACGATGTTTGGTGTAATATTCTGAAAGCGCACCTATGGCAGCCAGACACGCTAGATATGAATTAAACACTGGTTGGATTATTCTGATTACTTGGATCGAAATGTTGTGGGTGCTAATGGTTTCTAGTTCTATGCTAGGTTCGATTTTTATGGTTTTGTACGTCTGAATTAAAAAAAGAAACGGTACCTATATATTATCACCCGTGTGCCTGCCACTCCGTCGTATCACAGCAATTGTGAGACTAATCAATCTGCTCCGAATCTACTGGATCGATTACGTTGAAAAGTCCTGGGGTCACTTTTTCGCACGAATATAAAAATTATTGCACATTGTTCCGTGTGATATCCTATTATCCTACGAATACTATAAATATGTAAATGCGTGTGTGTTTGTGTGTGTGTGTGTTTGTGTGTGAGGGTGTGTGTGCGGATTTGAATGAAAATATGGCACACAGATAGTTTATAACCTAGATTAACATATAGGATACTTTTTATCCCAATAGTACGTTCCCATGGGATAATTTTCGACCTCCACGCGGGCGAAGTCGCTGGTAGAAGCTAGTATCAAATAAAACGTCTTTATAAATGAAATGATAAATGATTTTATTTCTGTAAGTATGTTTGTTCAAACATTTATTACACGTCAATCATATTTTTAAAACTAAATGAGGTCGGCGTTTCCTATATTTCTACTCTGAGAAGAAAGGCCGAAACAAACTCGGAGGTCAGTCTCTTTTAAAGTCCAGATATAATCTTGGTCAGAGTATGTGAAGACCATGTGGATTGGTGTCTGAAATGGTTTATTGAGGACATCACACAGATTGAGTGGACCAGTCCAAACAGTGCACTCATGTGTTAGTAATCAATACTAATCATGCAGCTCAACTCAGAACTTGAGGAGCTCAACGATTTGACGAACAATACCAAAGTAGTCTTGATGTGAGAGACTCCATAAAAAAAATTTTAGATTTCATTTAAAGTTATTTTTGTGTTTACAGTGCCTTACGTGACACACTCAATAAGAACGACCATTGAATAATCTATTAAATATTAATATATCTAGATAATATTCTAAAGCTTAGCCTAATATTATATTGCGACCTTAGGGATCATTTTCTCGCAAATGAAAGCCCTAAAACACAACATTACAACGTAATGCTACCACTCACTTCTTCATAGTTGTCTTAATTTACACAAAGAAAAATGAAGTCAACAAAATTATAATCCAAGTTTATTCCTAAGACATTTTGTACTTCGATACCTATTTTCATTCTCTCCGCGTAATTGGAAGAGAAGGAACAAATTATTGGGAGGCAGTCTTCAAATTTCTTCATTTACTTTTGTAATAGGATAATAAGTATTGTCTTTCGAATAAATAATTGTAATGGATTTTCGGTTATTTGTTTGCTTTGTCTTGTCACAGGACAGTGAGAATTTGCTATCCTTTTGTTTTACAAGATTGGGGACAACGCGTTTTCATAATGGGGAAAAATGTAAAAATAAGGTAGTGTTTCTTCTCCACTTGTATGAACTTTTGGGGAGATAATTTTTTGTCCTTAGGTTTGTAGTAGCACCAGGCAGGCACTTTACTTTGTGTATTTATTGTCATCACCACTGCTGTCAAATTGGTGAAAGAAAACACCGCGAGAAAACCGGCATTTTTTTTAAATATTTGTATTAGTTAAGCGTGTATTATTTATTTCCTAAGTCATAAGTAGTTATTTTGTACCTACCGACCTTTTTTGTTGTTGTTTAAGTTAAGTGTTTATCAGTGGAAACTTGTATATGGCCTTCAGTTTCATATTGTTTAATAACATCGTTTATGTTAGCTGTAAGTTTCCCGAATAAAATAAAATAAAATAAAATAAATAAAATATCCTAGAACAAAAAAATCGAAGACATTTGACATCCACCAACCCGCATACAGCCCGCGTGGTGAACAAGATAAACGAAATCTAACAATTGCGTAAAGATAACTTTATTTTAGACTGTGTCATACAACTTTAACGCGTACTTTTAAACTATCATTTTATACCGCATTTGTATAAAGTTACGAAGGTGCAGCACAACAAACTTATACATTTTAACATAATAACAAATGCTGTTCATATTATAAACAAGGAAATCCTGTTTCTGCGGAGCGTGAAGTATATTTGTCTAGGTAAGATTTCAAGACACTAAATGGGAGAACGTCACGTCGCCAGCACTTGTCCTCAAGTTTGTAAGGCACTAGAGTTCCACATCGTGTCTACAACTTTTCACATAAACTGTACAACTTTGCGCGGCGCCACTTATAACAAATTGCCGTTTTCTATTCAACATATTGAAATTTTTGTAAAGTTCGCGTGTATTCAACGGATCCTATTATTGCTTTTAGTTAGTGTCCGAAAAGTGCGATTCTCCATTTTCGTTTGCAGCGTAAGTTGTGCCTGGTCCGGTGATAGTTGGCCAGGGAGCCAGGAGTTCATTTTGTAACAAAACGTGACAGTTTGAATGAATGCTTGTTCTCAATTCTCATCTTGCATCCACGCGGTCATAAAGTGTGTTCAAATTCGTGATTAAACAACGTAGACTTATACGGTGGAGGTCTGCCCGGCTTGGGCGGAGCAACGCCGTGTCCTCGTGGAGGTGATCGGCGGCGGCGATCTCTCGCGTCCGACCCTGGTCCAGGCCATGGTACGGAGCGAGAGGGCATGGCTGGCAGTCGCCTCCTTCAGCGAAGCAGTTATGCTCGCAAAGAGGGAGGCGGCGCACGTGAGGGAGATGCAGTACATGCGCCCTCACAGCCGTGGCCTTCGCAGGAGACGCCCTGGGCGTCGGGAATCCCAGGCTGATTCCCGGCCACCGTAGGCACGGGCTTGCGGACGGCGAGTAATGGGTAGCTCGCTGTCCGGTAAGGACCAAGCCCGGGTCGACGGCGCGTTGTGTTCCACGCGCGCCTCAAAGAGATGTCAGCAGCAACAGAGGGGCCCGCAAGGGCCGATGCCTGCCGGGGGTGCGGGTTGTTCGAAAGAAATACCGCCGCCCCTGGCACAAAGGCAACTGAGGGAACACGGGTGGGTTTTAGTCAGTAAAAGTCTGACACGCCCTCCCGCTCCACCCAGAGCGGGAGAAGTTATTTGATGATTTCCCACCCAGAAAAAAAAAAAAGAAAAAAAAAAAAAAAAAACAACGTAGACTTTGACTACCCAGATGTATTTTCACAGTCACTAATTCTCATGTACAACAACATGTTCATCATTAGCAGTGTATTGTGTAACTCCGTGCAGTTAAGATATGCTAATTAAAAACCTCAAATTGGGTACAAGCCCCGTACAGTGGAGTGTTGTGGCTTTGGTGTCGGCGGTGCGTTTGTAGTTGTGGGCTGTTCAAGAGCTGATGCGTTGCGTAACAAAGCATTTGGTTCGCTTAACCAGTGTTTGAGATGCATACCTGGATAATTATCTTACTGTTGTGTGACCTGTGTGTGTGTAAACTTTGCAAACACTGTCGTTTCACTATAGCTAGTCGTGTTTGCGCATAATAGTTGTTCATCATCATCATCATTTCAGCCGAAAGACGTCCACTGCTGGACATAGGCCTCCCCCAAAAGAGGGGTTTTGCCATAATTGCCACGCTTGGCAGGCGGGTTGGCGATCGTAGTATGGTGGTAAAATACATAGTAGAAATTACTCAATTTTCAAAATAGAAATAATGACATAATTTGTGGCGACGTGTAATTGAGTACACATAGGTATGATACATAATAATTCATAGGTAATCATAATAATTATAATAATTCATAATTCCAAAAACTTAAAAATTGCATGAATGAAACAGCAATTTCAGAAAACTAAGTTATTAAAATATTTGAGTGCCGTGGATTTCGTCTATGTTATAGATAACTAGCTTTTGCCAGCGGCTTTGCCCGCGTGGAGGTCGGTGTATTATACATATAAACCTTCCTCTTGAATCACTCTATATATAAAAAAACCGCATCAAAATCCGTTGCGTAGTTTTAAGGGGGAAATTAAATAAACTATGTGCCTAGTGTCTACTTGGTTTTTCGAGGCACAGCAAATCGGATGGTTGACTTTTCACGTGGCCAAAGGGTTGGCGAATTTTTTGAAAAATAAATCAGCATTGCCATACCATGTGGCAATGCTGTCAGGCTTTTGGTAAATTTTCCTGACGACAGCAACTCGGGAGATTTTTTTGATTTTTTATGATTCTTTTCCCTCCTTTTTAGTATACACGTACATATTATTATTATTTTAAGACAGTTAGTTTTACATTATTTTACATTTTAATTATAGGACTATATTAATTTCTGAGTTTTGTTTTTAGTGAATGAATTTGAATCGAGCGGGAAACCGCTATTCCTTCCTTTCCCGTCCTTTTGTGGTTATAAACCCCTTCCGAATGAAAGGAAAGGGAACGATTAAAGAAACAATGTCGGCGGTATCTGGTAAATGGAAAACTTTCTGACATTTATAAGCGGTTAGGAAGACGGAATCAATCTATAATAAACACGAGCTCTGTTGGGTCATCAATCCTTTAAAATTAGATTTAATTTTGTAACTTCATAACTGAAGGATTCTTTGAACGATTTACAAAAACATGCTTTATGCATCTGCTTTTCACTTTAAAACTTCGAGGGGGGCAGTGGTGGCCGTGATCGGTTGTGTTTTGTTTTATGGGCTGTGACTTACGAATTGTAGGTCCTGAGTTCGAACCTAGGCAGGCGCTATACTTTGTGTAAGTTATTTCATCACCACTGCTCTCAAAACGGTGAGGGAAAACATCGTGAGGAAACCGGCATGTCCTAGAGCCAAAAAAGACATATGACATCTACTAACCCCCACTGGGCCCGCGTTGTAGATTACAGCCCACTCCCTCCCACCGAGAGGAAGCCTAAGTCCCAGCAGTGGGAACATTATGGCCTGATTATGGTTCACTTTATATTGAATAGAATATAATGTAATAGTTTATTTATTAAACATAGGTAATTAAATAAAAGATTTTTAAAATAAGGTAGGGCGTTATGTTTTGCCAATATTGGCATACAAGAGATTAAAACAATTAAGTGAGCACTAATTAATAATTCAAGTACCTAATTGTGCATGTAAGCGAATTAAATTTCATTACAATTCAGAGTAAATTTCATTTCATGTATAATGTCAATTCAGAAGATTATTAAAATTGTAAAGTAAAATTTATGTCAGCATTATTTATTATTATTAAGATTGATCGGTATGAGACTAATCTAGAGTATAATGACTCCTGTCAAACAGCAACCCGTTTTTTTTTTGGGTGGGAAATCATCACATGACTTCTCCCGCTCTGGGTGGAACAACGTAGCAAACTACGCTGACGCCGTTAGAGAGGTCGGCGCGCAGCACCCAGTTGTACCCGATGTCCCACAGATGCGGCCCCAGGACCGATCCCTGTGGGACATCGCACGACATCTCTCGCCGGTTCCATTCTCCTTGGTGACTGGGGTAGATGACCCTGTCCGTCTAGGCCGAATATGCCTCGACCACACGACAGAGGTAGGTTGGCATCCGGTGATACCAGAGTGCCTCCCCGATGCAACTCCAGGGCAGATGGTACATGTATAGAGACACCGCCAAGACGACCCCACCCCAACAGTAACCCGTTAAGTGTTAATAGAAATAAACATGTTCACTTTGTATCAACACTCGTCCCAAACATGTTTTTACTTATGATTCCTACTCGAGGATCTGTCAAAATCAGTGACGATAACGAAGCCAGCTGAAAGCAGTAATTAGTCAAGCAGGGTAACTGAAATATGCGCATTGGAAAATCTCCCTCGCACACAAAATCACATTAAAAAAAAATCACACAAGTAAAAAAATTCAACGTTCACTACGTGAAGTTGTGATGTTTCTCTACACAGTTGAGACCTCGTTATCTAAAAGGAGAATATAAGTTTAATGAATAGGTACCCAAGAGTTCCAATTACTTACAAGTTTATTTAAAACAAACCGACTTCCTTAAAAACACTACAAAGTGAAACTAGCTTTAATTTCGGAACTCGGTGTCTTTGATTTTAGTTACAAACATAAAAAATATAACCGAATTGACATTTTCTTTTTACTGAAAAAAAGGTTAAAATTAAAAAGTAACTCTTCTCTCTTCGACTGCCGATCTGCATAGAGTCTTCAATACCAAAATAGCGTTTTAAAAGGTACCATATTATTCTGTAACCCAAACACCACTAAACCTACCTACAAAACGTAGAATTCAACGCAAACGAAGTACCTAGAAAACACGCTAGCAATACGCTTGAAGTTAAAACCACATATCTACTATTGTTTCAATTAGTATCTTCCGCCTTCACTTCCATTGGTTTTGCTTTGCAGAATGAACGTTTGAGTATGTACCACATGGCGGGGTTACTGAACCTGCGCTACTGTTTGTTTACGTTAAGTCCTCGATAGCATAAATCTCACTCGTAAGGTGAGAAGCGTTACTCAACCACATAAAAGGAAAGTAGAAAAGTTTGCGCTGCAGTGTTGTGTGTTTATAGGGAGTTGGTACTTCGTTTCCGTTCTTCGAGTTGTGTTTATCAGGATGGTGGGTACCGATAGTAGGGCACCAGTTCCAAAAATAATTAGACACGTATGAGATGTTCGCCTCAATACAGGAAAACATTTATGAGTGTACGCGATGTGTAAACGATGAAGCGGGTACCTTTAATGACTGTTTATTTTTAGATATTTGTTATTTTAGAACTGAACGGGTTTTGGATCGCTCTAGATAAATTTCGGTGTTTGATTAGTAAATATTCTGATATTGGAGATTGTTGATACAGTATGTTTTAGTGGTTTGATATTGGATAAGTTTGATTGCTTTCTATTTAGTAGTCAGAAGTAAATACAATGAGAAATGAAACTGGATTTTTAAATGCTTATCGTTTTTAACAAATTGAAAAATAACTTTGGGCGCCCACAACTTTAAACGAACAATATTTTTTTGGGCTTAAGTCTAATGAAAGAACGTTACATTTTTTTCTTTCTCTTTCTTATCGACGTATTATAAAAATATTAACTAACTGAGGTATATTAGCAACATAACTGAAATCATCAATCCGTTTGTCAATCATGCTGATTATGATAAATCAACCTCCGATTACGTCACTGGCATCTCCGTTATTAGATCATTGCTGACGATGTCAATTCTCACCTTCTATTTCATTACCTCATCACCGTATTACGGGTCAGAAGCAACCATTCTTACCAAGGGGGGCTGGGGTTGTGGCGGTCAGATAGGCAGTCGCTCCATGTAAAATACTGATAATCACGTTCATCCGGTTAGACTGGAAGCCGACCTCAACATATTATGTAGATAGGAAATGGCTTGGCAGATTGATTGATATGTTTAGTTGGACCTTGGATTACCTAAAAACAAATACGTTTGGCAAAATCCTTAAACCTTAGATTTTTGAAAATATCACTCAATTACCAAGATAATTTTTAATACCTAGTCAGTCACATACTTAAGTTGTGTGTCTTCCTCATGAAAATGTTAGTGTTACGCGTTGCTGCGGCAGCGTTCAGTAAGTTTTGATGTAGGCATAAAGCGTCTTTACCCAGATAACTGGAAATGGAGTTACGATATAACCAGTAGAACCTTGCCATTTGACATCTGCTCAAGTTGGTGCGATTCAGAATAGGGACCAAATTCGAGGACCGGAATTCACTTAAATACACGAATAAGAAAAGCCTTTATAGACCAGGGCTGACGCCTTTGAAAATGGTAAAAGTGAAAAAAAAAGTAGGATGAAACTCTTTAGAAAAGGAAGAGAATATAACAAAAATGAAAGGAAAAATAATTTATGGGTGATCTGAGGTCGGGAAGTGGAAGGGGTGAGTTTTTAAGGGTTAACCACGGTTTATCTCGATTTCCGGCAGAACTACAAATCCTATGGAAAAAAGTTAAATGGGAAAGTTGTAGGTAACAAAAAGATCTACAACTTTTGGATACACACTTTTTTCGCATAACCTCAAAATTTATGTGAAAAATTCAAATAATCAAGTTTATGGTATTTTTATTTTAAGCTTTTACAAAAAAAATCACGAAATGTGGTGAAAACTTACTTTTTTACGTCCCAAAACACACTGTAATTTTTTGATTTAATTTATTTTATTTTTTCACCTTATTTTGACTTAATATCGAAAATGCACCCTCATTTTCAATCGAAGCCATTTTTTTTTTATTTTCTAAAAAAAAATACCATAGTAATTTATGTTTTTTTACACCATCAGAAAGTAGATATTTCAACAAACAAAAAGCACACCGACTTTTTTTAATATAGCAGATATTTTGACGGGTGATTTTTTTATATTTTTTATAAAAGATAAAAATAAAAAAAAACCAAAAACTTGGTTATCTGAATTTTTCACATACATTTTGAGGTTATGTGAAAAAGTGTAAATCCAAAAGTTGTAGATCTTTTTATTACCTACAACTTTGCCATTTAACTTTTTTCCATAGGACTTGTAGTTTTGCCGGAAATCGAGATAAACCGTTTTTTACCCTTAAAAACTCACCACCTTCCACTTCCCGACCTCAGATCATCCATAAATTATTTTTCATTTCATTTTGTTATATTCTCTTCCTTTTATATTAGGTTTCATCCTACTATATTTTTTTTGGTTTCGAAAGGTATTGACCCTGGTCTATTGAAATGAAATGAAATGTTTATTTATGTAAGTAGATCTTAAAAGACACTTTTACACGTCAATATTTTGTTGGTCAATATTTTAAAAACTAGATGGTGCCGGCATTTCCTAGCTGAGTGTTCCCTGAGAAGAAAAGCCGAAACCAACTCTCTGTCGGTCTCTTTTAAAGTCCAAACATTATATTATTTGAATTTTATGTGAGTCTAACAATGCAGGGCAATGTCTGGAAGGGTCTTTTGAAGAAAGAGCCATTGCAGCTTTGAGCTGACCTGTCCCAACAGACGACATGTATGTGTCAGTCACCGTGTAGCTTAACCTATTTTAGGGAGCTCAACGACCCGTCACAAGACGCTACCAGATTTGCAGGACATTTGCGTAGGCCATTTACAAAATACTCAAAACCACCAGAAGAGTTACAAAGTCATGTGTTCAATCTAGCCTGCAAAGTACTCACATTCACAGTTAGTTTTTTCTTTAATTGTCATTAAAAAATAATGTCACGTAGATCAATACTTAAATATAAAATGTCAACAGTATTCTATTAACACTTAGCTTATATAATAGTTTGTTGCTTGAGGGTACATTAGAGCAACTTAACTAATCCCAAGCATTTTTGTCCTCCAAGTAATCTTTAACTTTATAGAAACCTTTTTGACAGAGTTTCTGTTTAATAAATGATTTGAATTTTTTGAAGCTTAGTTCTTTAACATGGCTTGGGAGTTTGTTGTAAAAACGAATACTTTGGCACTTAAATGAATTACAATTTTTTTGGAGCCTAGTCGTGGGCACAATAAGTAAATCTTAATTTGTAATATTTATGCTATGAACGTCAATGTGTTTAGAATATATATTAATGTTCTTTTTAACATAAATTAGATTCTCATATACATATTGAGATGCGACTGCCATTATATTTATTTCCTTAAATTTATCCCTCAGTGAATGTCTACAACTTAGGTTATAAATTGCTCGAATGGCTCGTTTCTGCAGCACAAATATAGCCTGAATGTCGGCTGCATTTCCTCACAGCAAAATGCTGTACGACATTACACTCTGGAAATAACTAAAGCTGCAGAGCTTAGCCGCTTCGACAATTTAGTTACATGTGGGCCCCACTGTAGATTCGAGTCCAAAGTAATACCTAAGAACACAGTGGTGTCCACAAAATCTAATTTCACCCCATTTACTAATACATTGGTTTTCACCTGCTTAACGTAAGGTGTCAGAAATCGAATGCATTTAGTTTTTTCTCGTTTAATAGTAAATTATTAACACTAAACCAATGCACTATTTTAGTCAGTAACGGTCTGTTTTCGTTTAAGCTTAAATAAAAGTGATGTGTCATCTGCAAATGACACTATTTCATGACTGTTCTTTAAAAGACAAGGTAGGTCGTTTATATATGTAAGAAATAAAAAAGGGCCAAGAATTGAGCCCTGCGGAACTCCCATAGTAACAATAGAGCCTAGGGATCGCTTGCCGTTAACGTCCACTCTTTGGATCCTACTATCCAAATAAGAAATAAGAAGATCAACGGCAGTGTTTCTAACACCATAGTGATGCAATTTCCTGACCAACGACTTATGTGAAACACAATCGAAAGCCTTAGACAAGTCACAAAAAATACATAGGGCATCGTGTAACTTCTCCCAGGCCTCATAAATATGCATAAGAAGCTCAACACCAGCGCCAGTAGTCAAGCGACCCCTTGTGAAACCGAATTGTTTACTGTTTAATAACTTATGTTTATTAAAATGTCTTTGCAACTGATCTAGCATCAATTTTTCAAATATTTTACTGAAAGTGGGAAGCACAGAAATTGGTCTAAAATTCGTGGGGTCTGATGTGCACCCCTTTTTAAACAAAGGTATTATTTTACTATTTTTCATTATGTCAGGAATTACACCACAGTCAATACATTTATTAAAAATAATTGCCAATTCAGGCGCTACAGTGTTGATTATGCATTTTGTAACCTCTACGGAATTTCCCCATAGAGTTTTTTTTTTAACATATACCGTATTTTTATAATGTCTCTAGCACTGACATAATATTCGAAATTAAGTTCATGGTTACAAATTTTATATATCCCTTCAATAGGGACTCGGCTACAGTAGGTGAAGAATTTAAAGTTTTAGTGGTTGAGACTGGAATATCTGAAAATAAATTTTCTAAAACTGTGGCAACTTCTAAATCTTTTTTAATAACTGTATTGTTAATATTCAGGCTGTAGTTACTACTACGCCGCCTATCTCTTCCAGTCTCCTTATTTATAATTTCCCAAGTAGTTTTTATTTTATTTTGACTATTTTTAATTTTTGAGCATAAATATGGACACTTAGCTTCACTACAAACTTGTTTAATTAAATATATTAATCATTCACGTACCTACTGAAAATTATGTATTGAGTCGAACTGTCTAGATTAAATGTCTGGGTAACGTCAGCAACAATCCTTACTCTACCAAAATAAAATATACATTGTGGTTTTTTTAAATATATTATACATATTTTGTCCATTTTAATATCGTAAAATTCGAATTATAAACTGCAAAGCGAGTTTAAATAGGGAACGTACACGACGAAGGGTCTGCCATCTGGTGGCGCAAATCCGACGTTTTACGCAATCATTACTTGAAATTGACACTTCAAGGAATAAAATAACCTCATAAAAGAAGTGAAAAAGAACATAATTACTAAGTGAAAATGTATTATTGTGGTTCTGGGTGCTCGAACAAAAGTCTTCAAAGAAAAATAAAAATAAATCAAATGGTGTGAAATTCTATTACATTCCCACGGATATTACTCACTTTCCTTGGTTACCTACGTAATAAACGTCAAAAATCGATAAATGGCATAAAAAAATAAGTGTAAAATGTAAACATAACCTCAAATATTTTTTGTTACTTTTCGATATAGCACTATCTGGAGAATTTTAAAAGTAAATTAAAGCACAGATGTGCTTACATTTCTCAGATAGGCCTGCCATACATTTGGAATTTGCTCTTCTAATACAAGCTGAAAAGAAGGCGACATGAATTATAATAACATAGACAAAATATTTACGTGAAAAAATTACTCAGAAAAGAAATCGTCGTTTTGAGCTACAAATTTGCCAGTTATTACTGCATTTTCATGATTCCTCAATCTTTCTTCTACATCCAAGACATGCTCCGACATGAAAAGTTTTTGTCCTTTTGACATATTCTGACCACGCTGACGATCATTATTAATCGGCCGTTACCCATATTTTATCATTTTAATCGTTAAAAACGATTTAATTATAATGTAATTTACATTATCATAAATATTGATGGCAATACGATTACAGATAATAAAAGTTTCTTTTTTGACCACACCGTGGCACTCCTGTCGGTTTGTGCTGACTTACATTTTAAACACAATAACGAAATTTAAAAAGAGAATCATATTTTAACATTTATACCTAGGCATAACACTTTTTCTCTAACAAAATAATGTGATAAAAAAAAAGGTTCCGACGAATTGAGAACCTCCTCCTTTTGGAAGTCGGTTAAAAATAATCTTGTACCTACACGATACAGGGCGAATCCAAGAAGGAGTATATACTCGTATACTCGTATATCACTAAGGAGTAGTTCAAAATATTTTTTTTTAAAGGAATGATTAGGCGGAGCGCGCCATTTTTAACCGACTTCCAAAAGGAGGAGGTTCTCAATTCGTCGGAATGTTCCCCGATTACTCGAAGATGGCTGGACCGATTTGGATAAACTTTTTTTGTTTGAAAGGATATACTTCCCAGGTGGTCCCATGATCATCAAGTCAGGATCTGATGATGGGATCCTGGAGAAATAGAGAGAACTCTTCAAATTTTATAGGCACACTTGAAGCAATTTGTGTAGTTTTTGGAAGAGTAGGTACTTTCTCGGAGTGGTTCCATTTCAATTTGGTGAAGATCTGATTAAGAACTTCGGAGATAGGCAACGGAACTCCTCAATAAATGATAGCAAATGGACAGGGATTGCTGAAATCTCATGTCTGTCAATTGTTTACACCAGTTAATAACATAACATCACGCCGGTACGCTCTGAAGGGGTAAGCACATGTGAACCAATAAAAAGTGAAAAATAAAAAACTTTTTTCAAAAAAATAAACAACCGACTTCCAAAAAAACACTAAAAAGTGTAAAATAACTTTAATTTCGGAAGGCGGTGACAAAAAATTAAAATACATATCCAAAGTCACCGACTTCCGAAATTAAAGTTATTTTTCACTTTTTAGTGTTTTTTTGGAAGTCGGTTGTTTTTATAGCATTAAAAAGCTAAATCTTACTCTTTTAACTTCGATCTTTTATTTAGTAGGTTCAGTAACAATAAGGAGCTAATAGTAGTTTATGGAATTGCAGATACCCCTCATTATGTAACAGTTTCATAAACTACAATTTTATATTTCACGCTTGCTTTTCCGACTCAAGCACTTTTTTTCACGTCACCTATAACCAATAGTCAGTCGGGCCTATAATTTAGGTATATAGGTCTTCAACATTTTTTGATTTTCCTCGAATTTTAACTTCTACATGGAAAGTTTCGTGTTTGTAATCACATTCATTTGCCGGTATATAAGCTAGTTACAATATATCAACGAGTAATTAATTACAGATATCAGTGTTATCACCCAGCAAATTAACTAGATTTAAAGTTACTGTTTTGTCTGTCTAATGTATTGTATTTTATGGCATTTGTGATTGATTGTACATCAATTTTGTGTATCGGTGTCGGTATTTATATAAAAAATAGGGGCTTATTGGCTAAGTAATAACAACCGCACGTATCGATCAATCAGGTTAAGGTACGCTTGCCGCAGTCGGTCCGTAGATGGGTGACCATCTTTGCATACCAAGACCCCCACCGTGCCTTGGAAAGCACGTTAAGCTGATGGTCCCGGCTGTCATTCGTAGTTCTTTGAAAGTCGTTACGGGACTTCGGCTCCTCAGAAGCCGAAAGTCCGTCAACCAGTCTTACCAACGGGTATCGCATTACCGAGTAACTGTGTTGTGGAGGTCAGATAGATAGGTAGTCACTCCATATAAAATACTGGTACTCAGCTGCATCTGGTCAGACTGGAAGCTAACACCATAGTTAGGAAAAGGCTAGGCAGATGATTATTGAAAAAAAAAAAATTGTGTTCTTACGTAGATGTAAAACAAATGAAAAGTATGTTGGAACGATCCACGATGGTGGCCTTTTGTGGCAGCGTGTACCTATTACACGTGCCTTACCTGAAACTATGAAATTTCAGATTAACCGACCCAACCTTGACTTTTTATGTAGTTGCGGCATAATAATTATTTGCGATGTGGCTTTATTTAACCTCCCGATCAGATTCATGTATTCCAACCATTTTTGTCCAAAATGGCTTGTAATCGTAAAAGATCGAGTACTGGCAACTGTAAAAACTCAGCAGAAATGTAAGTAAATAAGGCATAAAAAATGTCCACATAGGTACACATCTAATCTGACTTTTTGCGAATACATAAAAACGATAAAATGTGTGAACGTTATGACAAAATTCAAATTTATCGCTCTCACATTACATATTCGGAAAAAGAATGGTAATGTCTTCATATTATGATAATAATTCTTATAAATAAGGCTACATTTTTTACATGTGATAGATGGAAAGTTATGCCTTCCGTTCCGGGTTTTAAAAAACCAATAATTGTGATCTTGTATCCTTTGCTTTCTTCTTGGCATGCCTCTTATATCTAGGTACATAATACTTTCTGTTCAAAGAAAACGTGCTGAAAAAAGTTCTTATAATTATTATTTTAACATAAGTTTTCCCAAATTTCCACGGCACTTTAAAATATAAAATAATTTAGATGATTCCACATAATAAAACGGAAATCGAGTACCAATATAAATTCCAGAAGGAAAGGTTACCATATTTTAATCATTGAATTCCAGATTCATACAATGATAAAATTAAAAGTGTAACTGCTGCAACAAATACTGAGTTTCCGCACTGCATATTGGTCAAAAGAAAATGATTAATATTTCAAGTACTATCTCATTTTACATCCATCAGTTTCAACCACACGCCATTACAAGCTTCAAACTTATCCATTTGAAAATCAAAGTGTTCAAATAAACTGAGATAACTGCTACCAACTACGAGGCGTTGAATAAAACATCGTTCGATGAATAATGACCGACTGCATTATGTATTACCTGTGGTATGCTTTGACACAGAATAAAAAGGCCCAGAAGATCCACAGAAGAACCAAGGTAACCGACATAGTCTGAAGAATTGCCAATCTTATAAAATGGCAGTGGGTGCGGCATATTCCTTGCAGAACGGATTGCCGTTGGGACCGAAAGGTTCTAGAGAACACGTACTGGAAGAATTAGCGTGAGTTCCCATAAGGTCATAAGTTTGACCTGGTGAAGTTTGCCAGAATCCACTAGATGCGAGTAGCACAGGACTGGCGGGGTAATTGCGTAACAAACTAACGGCTTTCATATTGACAGTTCAACAATATTATAGCGTTATTGATGTTGTTGAGTAGACAATTTTTTCGAACATAGGTATGAGTATATGAACTGGATTAACAATATCTTTTAAAATGATTCAGGTCGTGATTGAAATTGTGTGACGCAAGTGCCGTCGATGCGACCACGCTTGTCTTTGTTCCAATGTACACCAGGACATCTTTCGACAAAACATCGGCAACGACCGAAAACTCAGTGAAACGTGTGAACGTGTGTGCGTACACTTTCGTGCATTGTGTGAAGCCGGCCTTCTGTACTATGTATCTATTCTGTCTTTGAGGAGTTCTACGTGCTAATGGGCGATTACGAACGTTTACACACAAATTAATTTTAACTGCGATGCAACTGATACTGATAGAGGTGATAGATTGCTTGCAACGACTGACAGATGTTTTATTATGTTTAGATTTGCGGGAGTCATTGCATAGATTTTAGTGGTCATGGAACCATAATTAATTGATAAAAGTAGTTAAGGTTTTTAATTGAAATTAATATAATTTTAACTGGAATTTTAATTTTGATTATTGGCGGAAATTAAAGTTTTACGTTATAATCAGATAGTCCGAATAAAGTAGGATTTATTGGAATTTTATCTCTTTGTGGAGATTTGTACCATAGATCATGTTTTTTAAACACAAAAAGAATTGTGTCCGTTTTATTAATTAATTTAAGCTTTTGATAAATCTTGTGCTGTCTTTTGCTTTTGTATTTTGGCATTTTGGTTTATGAATTTTGGAGAGAGTTTATTATTAGCAGGTGGCGTTCTGTACTTTCAGTGCGACATACGCACTGAAAGTACAGAACGCCACTTGCTACTATTCTTACATACTTCTTTTTGTCTTCACACAATTCTGGCCTCTGTCTAGTCAGCGCACGTAATCTGGATTAGAGATTTGATCATAATTTTAGCTACGTTGTGTTTACAATTGTAAGGCCGATTCTCCACCAACTGAAGGGCTCGGGACTAAGTAATAATAGCCACACGGGTCGATCAATCAGGTTAAGCAACACTTGCCGCGGTTAGTCCGTGGATGCTGCGGCTTAACTTAATTTCCGTGTCTCGGAAAGCACGTTAAACCGTTGATCCCGGCTGTCATTCGTGGATCTTTGACAGGCGTTAGATGTCGTCAGACGGCCCAAAGCCTGACAACTAGTCTTACTAAGGGGTATCCCTTCGACATCTAACGCCTGTCAAAGATCCACGAATGACAGCCGGGATCAACGGTTTAACGTGCTTTCCGAGGCACGGAAATTGAGACGATTGTGGAGGTCAGATAGGCAGTCGCTCCATGTAAAATACTGGTATTCGACTGCATCCGGTTAGACTGGAAGCTGAGTCCAACATAGTTGGGAAAAGGCTAGGCAGGTGATGAAAGCAGTTTCTTCACCGCCACGTCAACGAAAACGAGATGACGGCGCCGAAGTAGCGATACATACATTTACTATGGGCCCGCATCCACCGCACGCCAATACCGGGACGTCACGCTCGGTCCGAATAATCTCGTTTCGAATAATTTCGTGATGGTGGCGGATGGACAAACGGTGTTAAAGTCTAACCTGTTTACCTGCCTGTGTTATGACGGATTATTAGTCGATTCACACGAATTTACTTGCCCGTAACAGGCGAATCGAAACTTTTAAATAATATATTCTTTACTGTAGGCGATTCGCACGAAGATAATTTATTTATGGGAGAATCTACAACTCTAGAAATACTAGCAACAGTAATTACAGTAGTTCGATTTTGTCCTGTTATCTAGTACTTAAGAAAAAATATTTTTTATTTTCTTAATTTTTTGAAGTTGCTTGCGATTGGAGTAAAATTTTGGTAATCATTACGTTACAAAAACTTAATATATCATAGTTAGAGATAGTGAGTGAGTGTGATATTCAATGTGCTGAAACCGAGAGATTAAAATGAAAATACAAAAGGGCGGCTTCAAAAATTTTAATTTTTTTTCGTTATGTGTGTCGTTGTTATGGTTATCGCGGATGTGGATAGTGAGGTCAAAAAAAGTTTGAAGTTTTATAGGATAGAGTAGACGACGTTACATTTGGAGTTGAAGAAAAAGCGTATCTAAAGTACTTCGTTTTCACCAACCCTACACGTTTTTTATTGTTAGCTATTTTTCATAATATTGAACTTCCAGACCATTTTTAAAGTTTCAGAATCAAAGGTATAATGACCTCGTCCAGCCTTTTGAAATTTCAAATCTACACTCAGAACATTTAAGTACTTTGTTAATGTTCATAGTAAAAACTTTTCTATTATATTTGGTTCTATCATTGTTCTACGATGTTTGTTGTTCTACAAAGCTATTAAGCTTAGCGAATGTGAACATTGTATACATTTTAAGCAGGTATTTAATTATTTAAACTTGGATTGTATTTTGTTTGATATGTCTCTGTATTTCGTTTTCGAAAGCTAGAATTTAAATGAGTAAAACTTCGTTCCCTTACTTTGATAAAACGTGGAAAATGTCTGGGATGATAAATATCATAATTACTAGCACTATAAAATAGAAACAGTTTAGAGCAAAATGTTGTTATACCAACTACAATATTTAGCTAAAAAATCATTTCTTGGTTCAGCCACAAAAATACGCTCATCTTCCTCATTATAAATGATCGTGCATTTCGCCAATGTCGAAATTGTCGCAAGATATTTTCTGTGACAAATTTGTAATATATATAACAATAACATTAAAATTTAAATATTTAAGTTATTATTGGTTTATATTTCCTATCTTCTTGTTTCATTCTTAACAATAAATCAAACACCTAGATATGAGTGCCACTACCACGATAGTTTTTTGTGCATAAGCCAAAGTTGACAACCCTAGTGCGACCGCCGAGCGTAGGTATGTAAAGTGAAGTACATACATGTGATTGACTTCTGTACTCTCTGTATTTTGTGATCCAGCCAACAAAAAGCAGTAAGGCGGGTAATCTCTCATTTCCCAGCAGCAACTAAAATGCTTGTAGGAAATGCAAATAACTTGAACTAAAGACATTGATACAATATCTTATCTTTCTTACCTTCTACGGGGTAATTGTATAATACACTAACAGTAGGAATGGCTTGCATTTAAAAGGTGCAACCACATTCACTGCGTTATTTATGTTGTTCAGCAAACAAATTTTTCGAAAATAATGAAGCACTCGATTAGCAATATCTTTCAAAATAATTCCGATTCTTATTGTGTGTTACGAAATTACGGTGCTGGTTTCCATAATCGACACATACCTATGCAGGAAAAGTTTTTATCCAGTGTGCAAACTGTAACTATGAATTCAGCATATCATTCTAGACCCCCACCGCAGAAATTTTTCGTCGGTAATACAAAAAAAAATCAGCTGTTCCATACATTTTGACCGCGTAGGCATTGCACTTTTCTATGAAACAGCAAAATAAAGTAAAATTTCTGCGCTAGAATGTTATACTGAATTCATGGTTACAGTTTGCGCACTGGATAAAAACTTATCCTGTAGATGCCAGGAACCTTTATTTCCTCGCAAAATGCGCTTCTATCCTTGCCAATACGCCGTCAGGTGTGAACCGTGCCTAATATTTGTATGTAAACACGCCGAGCGCTCAAACTTTTGATGACTTTGTATTGTCACAAACAATGAACGGATACACATCAGATTTGTCAAAGTGAAGGATTTGTTATATACAGGGTGACAAGTTTAACGAGTTAATGTGATTTCTAAAGTTAATACACGCAGCGCTTTGTTTATAACAAGCGGCGTTACATACACAAACTGTATGAAACTTGAGCTTAGCACGTGTTTGTATGTGTGCAGACTTGTGCTTTAGTTTATAAGTAACTCATTAATATGTAGGTTTACCTGTTTGCTTTTGCCCCGGTAAGAATGCTTGGAAAATTATATCAGCACGTAGCTGAGAATATATTACCACCCATCCATTTTCTGTCTCATCCATTTTGTGTGGGTGGCAACTCTCAATGTTTATTAAAGCTTTTTCATTATTACCTTCAACGTTCTAATAGTTTCTTACAGTCCCTGAGAGAGGCGTATACCTACAGATTAATTTTCGCACACTTAGGCCGCTTGCACTGCAACTCAAAACATGCGTTTAACGCTAAACATATCCCCCCCAGTGGGGTTCCCGCATTGTCGTTGCGGGGGGGCTCAGTAACCGTGGTCACCCTCCCACGGTGAAGCGAAGAGGAACCCCAAGGTGGGGCCGCTCGTCAGGGCTTGTACCTCCAAGCCGACGACGTAGCGGCCAAAAAGTAGGTTGCGGTGAGGTGCATCGCAACTGAGGCGGGCCGCGATGTCGAATGGGAGGCATCGCGGCTGAGGGTTACAGGCTGCGGCGGAGGAGGAGTGCCGGTACTTCTGAGTAGCGCTCTTCCCTTCCGTAGCCTGGACGGGGCCGCCACCGTTTGATGGCGGACGCGGTGGGGCCGCAGGGGAAGAGGAGTGTCGGTATAGCGTTGGCCGCTCTCCCTATCCCCTGCGGCCGAAAAGTGGTTGGCGGCGGGGCCACTGTACTGACCCGTCGCAGGAGGACGTCAGCAGCAGCTGGTGGGGCCCGCAAGGGCCGATGCCTGCTAGGGGTGCGGGTTGTTCGAAAGAGATACCGCGGCCCCTGGCATACGGGCAGCTGAAGGAACATGGGTGGGTTTTAGTCAGTAAAAGTCTGACACGCCCTCCTGTTCCAACGAGCGGGAGAAGTCATTTGATGATTTCCCACCCACAAAAAAAAAAAAAACGCTAAACATATTTCATACATCATTCTGTCTCTCTCATCTTCAATCGATTGACAGAAACAAATTGATGATTTAAATATATAGCGTTTAATGACTTTAATTATTTGTGGTGTATCATGCGGGTCTGAATGTTGTTCCGCTAAACTACGTAAGTACTGCGGGGTAGTAGTAGTAAGTCGCAGTACCAATGGCTTTCATTAAAACAGTTCAACAACATTCATTGCGTTATTTAAGCTGTTGTGTTGACAAATTTTTGGAACATATGAAGCAATGGATTAGCAATTCAATAGCCTTCAAAATCGTTCGATTGTGATTGATAGTATTATCCGCAATTAGGGTGCAGGTCTACAGAACTGATGATTCTTAAAACCAACTAATGTGAGTACATATATGGGGTAAAAGATCTTATATTGCATTGTAGAAACTTACCTTACCTATATTTCTGCACCGCAAGCATGAAAATACCGTTCCGACTCCGCGTGGTGACGGACGTAAAGAATTGCACCGTCCCATTTCTTCCCGTGGATGTCGTAGAAGGCGACTAAGGAACCTACTAGAGAATGGGCAGCAGCGTTCTCTATGCATTTTACCATACTACTGCGATCGCCAACCCGCCCGCCAAGCGTGGCGATTATGGCAAATGCCAAATTTTTTTGGGGGAGACCTATCTCCAGCAGTGGACGTCTATCGGCTGAAATGATGAAGCATGAAAATTATAAACCGTTACCTGCTATAATAGTGTGTTTATACTTTTTTCTATCACCTCGGCTCTCGAAACGGTGAAGGAAAATATCGTGAGGAAACCGGCAGGTCCTAGAAACAAAAAATCGAAGATACGTGACGTCCACCAACCCGCACTGTGGGCCTGCGTGGTGGATACGGCCCACTCTCTCTCACAAAGAGGAGGCCTGTGTTCCAGAAGTGGGAATATTAAAGGCTTATTATGCTATACTGGTAATAGTGTGTACCTACATTGTGGGTATCTAAGTAGCTACTGCGGCCGAACAGCAAATGCGTAACGTCCTTTTTTCTAAATCATCCATTAAAACGTAATCCATCAATCTCATCCACATCCGAGTTTTGCTATATGTTGAGAAACATATATCCTTTTTTGTATTATACTTCTCATACAAGTTCAAAAAACTGTTTTTGCTACTTATGGCCATCGTTTATCTACAAAGAACCGGCAAATGACTCTGATTGTTAAATTTATTTCAGCTAACTTCTTTTCATGGGTCGACTTGGAAAGCATCCAACTTCTTTTTTTACGTAATAAGCTTGATGCCAATTGCAAAAGCTGAGAACATGTGGGTTAGAATTTGTGGAAAATGTACCGTAATAATGGGTTATGCATGTGTGAATTGCTTTTATGATGAGTCACTGCATAAAGAGATAGTAAGAGCTGTGGTAACCCAGTGGCAACGGCCCCTACTTATGAGTTATAAGTTGTGGGTTCGAACCCAGGCAGGGATTTTCCTTGTGTAAATCATTTCATCACTACTGCTCTTAAAACGGTGAAAGTAAACATCATGAGGAACCTGGTATGTCCTAGAACCAAAAATTCGAAGACATGTGACATCTACCAATCTGTACTGGGCCCGCGTATTAAAGCCTACTCCCTCTTGAAGAGAGGTGGCCTGTATCCCAGCAGTCGGAAAATTATAGGCTGATTATGCACTGCATAAAGGCAGTCCACACGATAGTTTGTAGGCAAGTGCTATGGTTGAAACAGATGGCTCAATATGATAAAGCTATACGATAGAAAAGTTGACGTAATTTCACCGTTGTGAATTAAGTTTAAATACCTTCAAGGTCCCTAACAAAGGCCTCACATTAACCTTAAGATAATTTTTTATTCACTTGTGTCATCAGTCATAATTTGTCACCAATTTTTAAAACTACGCTAGTGTCTCCTACTACCAAAGTTTAACGACCCCAAGAACTAAGCAAATGAACCGTCTAACTAAACCTTCAAAAGGCTCCCACAGACAGGCGCAATGTGACTCTAGTAGAGCAATTTCCATGAAAACTTAATGGAAACTGTTCCACCAGAATCGCGTCGCAACGTCGCGTCGCGACTGTCAGTTCGAGCCTTACATCAAACAACTGCGAATACTATGTATTCATGTAGGTACTCACAGTTTACTAGACAATGGTCGTCGGAATAATCTGGTAATTTACACGACTAGACTGTAGTGAAGATGGAGGTCAGACTAAATAAACATGGAATCAACTGGGCTTAATAATATACCGTCGGGTTATTAACATAGATACTCTTTATGATGAAATTGTGGCTTCTAAAATAAGATTTAGTTACGAAATAACATTATAACTGCACGAGAGCGAATCCTCGGAATGGTTCTGAAGAAATTCTTGACTATTGAATCTAATGATCCATTGCAATAAAGTGAGTAGAGACCAAGTATCAATCGATCTACCTAGCCTTTTCCCAAATATGTTGGGAACGGCTTCCAGCTAACCGGACATAGCTGAATATTAGTATTTTACATGGAGGGACTGCCTATCTGACCTCCACAACACAGTTACCGGGTAATACGATAGCTTTTGGTAAGACTGGTTGTCAAAGTTTTGGGCTTCTGATGAACCCATACCAAGTATAGTAAAAGCCGTATAGTTGCCACACTTTTGCAAATCACTCTATATCTCTCAATAGAAAAAGCAAAATTATTTTTTTGTAGAACTGGCCGATACTTTGGTTTTTTAACAACAAATTTATAAAAAGTAACAAACATTATCTTTAATATTTTTTTTAATAATGTTATTTTGGGACATTTATCCGTTTAGGATTGATGCCCCGCCGAGAAACAAGACATCTATCCCGCAAAAACTTTGATCAAAATCAAAATATTTTATTTCACATAAACCTGCAAGGGCACTTATGAAACGTCAGAATCTAGGTGCTGATCGCATTTTGTCTTCCCATGCAATCGCACACTGACATGCAACACGTTCAACTTAGCGATAGTTAGAGAGTCTTTCGGTAGGTTAATAAAATAACATGTGATTCATCCGCGAAACTAAAGTAATTACAATCAGGGCAACTATACCCCTGGGGCAAATATCCTGGTTTTACCATAGATAAAAATAATGATATTGGTAATGCCGTAATCTACCAATTCGACTGAATTGATTTCGAAACAAATCTTGAGGTTCGTTCCTAATAATATACTACTTAAAAGATAAGTAAAGTTGTGTATATGCCTCTGCGTAACCCTTTGGGTACCAACGACTGTAGAAAGGTATGTCGAAGTTTTAGCATATCGATAAATTATGCCTTTTATTGCTTGCAAGCTGCAGGTCGCCTACATGTTACGTTTGCAGTAAATCCAATACGTTACGATTGCATGTCGCTTCATACGGTGCCAATTCACTCCGTGTCGGGTGCGCTTGGGACTCCGTATCGTAAATAAAATAGTGACGTGCTACACACACATAGATCTTACTAGTATAACCAGAAACCCAAAAATAACTTGCACCAATCTGAGATAGGAATGGAATATTAAATTAACGTTGTTTCTATGAAGAGACGAGGAACATGAAACTAAATTGCTGCGGTTGTCCCACAACGCTGTCAATTTGGAAACTATTTCAATTGGCTAAATTGATTAGTCAAACAATTGTGTATTACCAATATTAATATCGCATCTGTCGTATCTTATGAAGCTTGTCTATGCAGAATTAGGCGCGCAGCTGCGTCCGCTTGCATATTATTTGCTTGTAGCCGACACAGCGCGTGTTGGCTGGCTCTTTGGAAATAAGCCGATTTGCCCCGAGACGATTCCATTAAAACATTTCGCATCAATAATGCGGTACCTTTACTTAACGAATAGAATCAAGTATTTCGATCGATATTGAAGCAGAATCGTCCGTATCTATAGCGAGCTATTTTGAATGTGGGATGGTGATCTGTGAATACCCAATAGATATACTTTAGTGCGCAATTTGCTTGAAGTACTAGATAGGTACTTAGGTTAAGGAGCGATGGAAGTTTTTTAGTACCCACGTACATCATTATTTGGTTAGGTACCTATATCAAGTGGATAGTGGGTGATGGCTAAACCAATAAGGTACCAACCTAATATTTTCTTCAGAATGAATATTTTTTATTCTAATAATTTTTTTTCTGGTCAAGTCCTTTTTTAGAGTTCAAGAATTTCGTTTCACTAACAAAATTATAACTTACGTATTTCACTGGATTTAGTGCTAGGTACTACTTATATTATCTGTAAATGTTCCGGCAGGATCTCATGGCGACATGGAGAATGCGATTATCGCAACCCAGTGCTGGGCAGGACAATTGCGGTGGTAAGTCCCCTCTTTGAGGAGTGGATTGAGAGGCGCAACGGCGTCCTCATTTTCCGCCTGACGCAGGTCCTCACCGGACACGGTTGTTTCGGGAGGTTCCTATTTCGGATAAGGCGGGAGGAAACGCCCGGGTAGTTCCACTGCGTAGATCGCCCTAAGGACACGGTATAGCATACGGTAGAGGTCTGCCCAGCTTGAGCGGAGCACCGCCGTGTCCTTGTGGAGGCGATCGGTGGCAGCGATCTCTCGCGTCCGGCTCTGGTCAGGCCATAGTACGGAGCGACTTTTTTGTTTGTGCTTATTAATACGTATAGAGGTCAAACAAAGTTATTTGCTAAGTGTCGCCTTCAACATGAGCGCTGATGTCTGAAATATAGATATTTTTTATCTAGTTCAGACACAGATGTACCAATCTGTATATAGTAAAAAGTGTCATAAAATGTATCACCTATAATAAAATGTTGTATATTTTGAACAAAAAAAATAAAAAAATAAAAAATTAATAAACAGTGCATGGGTAGCCGTCACCTCCTTCTGCGAAGCAGTATTGCTCGCGAATAGGGAGGCGGCACACGTGAGGGAGAGGCAGTGTATGCGCCCTCACGGGCCTAGACGGCTCAGGAGACGCCGTGGGCTTTGGGAGTCCCAGGCTAATTCCCGGCCACCGTACGCGCGGGCTTGCGGATGGCGAGTAATGGGTGGCTCGCTGTCCGGTAAGCACCAAGCCCGGGTTAACGGCGCCTTGTGTTCCACGCGCGCCTCAAAGAGATATCAGCACCAACTGAAGGGCCAATGCCTGCCAGGGGTGCGGGTTGTTCGAAAGAGATACCGTGGCCACTGGCACACAGGCAACTGACCACACGGGTGGGTTTTAGTCAGTAAAAGTCTGACACGCCCTCCTGCTCCACCCAGAGCGGGAGAAGTTATTTGATGATTTCCCACCCTCAAAAAAAAAACCCTCTGTGAAAGTTTGTATGTTTCAATGTTTGTTACTCTGATTGTTTGCCTGGATTAACACATAGGATGCTTTTTGTTCTGTTAGCTAAATATAATTTAATCGTTTATGGTATTGCGCAATACGTTTGCCGAAATTAGGTTAGTAATAATTACTAATTAACCAACAATTATTAATATTTCTAAACCATTTCCAAATTCGCGGAACCTAATCTATCTAGTTTGACCCATATTTGTGTTCACAATTACATTACTGCGGTGTATTTGTTTTGTTAAGAACAACAATTCAAAATCAGTTGATCACAAATCAATAGGCTTCAGTATAAAATATTGTTATCTCTATTGCATATTTTAGCAATTGATCGCTTTTTTACGGTAGAAGATGCGATTATACGATGTCAATTTACTGCAATCTTGCCCGTTTTTATAGCTTTTGAGATAAAAATTTACGACTTTCGTAGCATTTTTTCTTGATATTCAAGGATGATCTGACATCAAAAAGTATTTGTAACATTTTGTATCGTAGAACAGTATTTCAACGGCTCTTTGACTGCTTTATGGAAGTAAATCCATACATTGGAACGTAATGGTGTGATTTTCGGCAAGTAGAGTATATAAGGCAAAAATATAAGCATTACTCAAAGACCATTGCCGTTTCAAATTAATTTCCGTCGACTTTTCCGAAACAATAAAAGAAGGAAAAATTTTTACATAAGCGAAGCTCGCGACGGGTGCATGTCAAAACGCAATATACCTAATAAAATCAGCATTCAGGGATCGATGTGTAAGTAGTTAGCGTGACACGGCTCCTGCCTCTGGCAGTTTTGCTCGGACAGCCTTTTCAAAAGATGAGAAATAGTTATTTTCTCGTTGTGGACTCCCCACGACGATTAATCATTCTTACTCAGCGGGAGGCACGGATTGACCTACGTACACTAACGCCACTTCAGACTTTCGCCTTTGTTCCTTCACTGCACTATTGTCTAAGAACCTCATTTTAACACTTTCTTAAAAAAAATATCTATCTATCTAATACCGTTAAACGAGCAATTCTTGTTTACATAATCTGAATCTCGGAAACAGCTCCAAAGATTTTCATGAAATTTAGTATGTTGGGGGTTTCAGGGGCGATAAATCGATCTAGCTAGATTTCATTCTTAGAAAACGTCAAACCAAAATAAAAAGAAAGCGAGCAAAGTTCAGTCATCAAGATATTTTATTATAGAGGGGAACGTTTGTGAAACTTGTGACAAAAAAAAAAATAAGAGTTGTATTTTTTACGTTTAAGGAAAAACACAAACTGATTTTGATCGATTGTAACATTTTGTCGATTGCTTTTCATACGATTCTATGCTACTGTTAAAATATGTACAGTCACCAAAAGAGATAAGTAGACATAAATAACCAGGGTCGTCGGATATAGTTGAAGTTTAACTTTATAAAAAAACATTCATCGGTTTCTTACTAAACTTAAACCGTAGATGTCAAAGTACGGAAAAAATTATAGAAAATTTTCTTATTCCTAAAATATGTTGGGCACCCAAGATCTAAATGACATTTTATTCAACAAGTTAGTTGAAAAGGTCTTCTCAAGTAGAGGTTTTATTAATGCCTGCACATTTCTTAAACTCCCTGAATCCTTGACTCCCAGACGTAAAACGTATAAACTGGAATCCACTCAGAAAACTATTTCCTCGAAAAAACAAACAGGGACACCGCATTCTGTCTATTTGCTAAAACTTTCCTTTAGCACATGTTTAAAATAAAATTAATATTTGCTTTTGAATGTGGCTTCGCTGGTGTAGGTTTAAATTTGGGACCCTTATTTTATGTGGAGGTAATAGTCTAGTCAAGTGGAGGTCTTAATAGGTAGTCAAGAATTTTAGTTACAATAGGGATTACTGGCACGTGCTGCTCTCCTACAAAAGCATCATCATCAATACAGATATCATCATCATCTGCTTAGCCTTTTCCCAACTATGTTGGGGTCCACTTCTAGTCTAACCAAATGCTGAATACCAGTATTTTACATGGAGCGACTGGCTACCTGATTTCCACAACCCAGTAACTGGGTAACACGATAAGACGGTTTTTTTTGTGGGTGAGAAATCATCAAATGACTTCTCCCGCTTTGGGTGAAGCAGGAGGGCGTGTCAGACTTTTACTGACTAAAACCCACCCGTGTGGTCAGTTGCCTGTGTGCCAGTGGCCACGGTATCTCTTTCGAACAACCCGCCCCCCTGGCAGACATCGGCCCTTGCGGGCCCCTTCAGTCGGTGCTGACATCTGTTTGAGGCACGCGTGCAACACAACGCGGCGTCGACCCGGGCTTGGTCCTTACCGAACAGCCAGCTACCTATTACTCGCCGTCAGTAAGCCCGCGCCTATGGTGGCCGGGAATCAGTCTGGGATTTCCGACGCCCAGGGCGTCTCCTGCGGAGGCTAGGGCCGTGAGGGCGCATATACTGCCTCTCCCTCACGTGCGCCGCCTCCCTCTTCGCGAGCATCACTGCTTCGCAGAAGGAGGCGACGGCTATCCATGCACTCTCGCTCGGTACCATGGCCTGGACCAGGGCCGGACGCAAGAGATCGCCGCCGCCCAACCGGGCAGACCGCCACCGTATGCTCCACCGTGTCCTCAGGACGATACACGGTAAGACTGGCTGCCAGACTTTCGGGCTTCGGAAGGGATTAGTAGTAACTGTCAAATCGTTTTGTCATTTGTTCTAAGTTTTCGCAAGTAATAAGGAGGAAACTCGTAACTTCGGTCGAAATTTTTAATTTTGTGCTAAGGGAGTCTACTACCTCTGCGGGGCTAGGGATCGGGGGTCTGCAGTCTGATCCCTAACCCTGCAGAAATCACGCAACACTCAGGACTTGAAACTCTGTTAAAAGATATTTAGATGCCTAAACTTGTTTATAAATCTAGTAGATATGTACGTTTGTTTCTGAATCACGCAAAAACGGCCGAATGGATTTAAATGAAATTTGGCGCACATAAAGTACCTATATAACCTGGATTAAGAAATACGATAATTTTTATTCCGGTAGTACGTTCCTGTGGGATAATTTCCGACCTTGAAAATGTTGGAAATCTTTCCCAGATTATAATACTATGTTGATATAATTTATTCTTAAAGTGTACCACTACAATATTTAAGGCCCTTGCAGCCTAACAGAATGTATAATATCCCTACACAACAGGAGGTAAACATTTTTCGCGATCCCACAGGCCTCGTGAACGAAACCGGGGCAAAGGCTAGTATAAATATTTAGGTAGGTTCATTACGTAGGTATAATCTTCGAGCATGTTGCCATAATGCGCGACATGTTCGTTAAATCTTTCAAAATGGTTTCTCTTTGTCCAATAGAGATTCTTTTCTACAAATCGTTAATCTTTTTGCTTTTCCTGGAAATATTATTGGAAGCCGAGCCAAGCTTTGTGACAAAGGTAATCCGTATTGTTATCGTTTTCACTTTAGCAGTTAGTTAATTGATTTGGGAAATTAACACTCTGCTGTGTTGTGGATTTGATCTAGTATTATGTGATAATATCCATTGATTAGTATTTATGGCGATCACCTGCTGTAATCTCTTTTACTTAGGGTGAGTCTGGACTTTCTCTTATACCATTCTAGGAACTATTCACACTACATACATATTTGTATTATAATCCTGCCCCATATGTAGGTACATAATACGAGCTCGTTTCTATCCTAATGGGGAAAAGGCCTCTTTTCAAACAGATCAGGCAGGAGCATTGATTACTATGCTTGCTCAAGACGGGTTGGCGATTTCAGATTTATATTATCTACTAGCTTTTGCCAGCGGCTTCGCCCGCTCTTCTCGCTGGAGGTGGAAAATTATCCCGGGGGAACGTAATACCGGGATAAAAAGTATCGTATTTGTTATTTCAGATTATAACCTATCTGTGTGCCAAATTTCATCCAAATCCGTTATGCCGTTTCTGCGTGATTGAGTAACAAACATCCAAACATCCAAACCTCTAAACATACAAAGTGTCACATTTATAATATTAGTAGGATTTTCTAGGTTTTCTCGTGATGTTTTTCGTACATCGATGCCAGTATTGCTCATGATAAACTCAGAAAATATTTGTGGATTGAAAAAGTCGTATTGGTACTAGCGCGGATTTGAACCCTCGTTCATGAGAGGCGCGGCCTTAACCACTGGGTCACATTACGACCTTTAGTGGTATCTATTTTGGTACATATGTACATATTTTTGGCTTTTTGTACCACCATAAGATCACGTTCAAACGGACGTAAACATATCACGGCGGGTTTTTATCGCGCACTGGATTTTCGACTCTCAGTTTTGAACCGAGGATTCAGAATCCAACTGAGTGCAATCCAGCGCGTCAAAAAAAAAGCACTATTGAGTTTTCAACTTTCGGGCGCTAATCAGTTTGTTGAAGATGCACGAAAAAATCCTGATGATATTTTTACACCAGAGCAAAACGTGAACTTAATCAATCACACCTGAGGCCTTAGTGTGACTTTCATTTAACCATCTCGTTCAAACGCATCGAGCGCGTTTGGCGCTCCGATTGGCCCTGGATTGGTGACGGACCAGTCAGAGGCCTTAGTGTGAGTTTCATTTTACCATCTCGATCAAACGCGCTCGAAGCGTTTGATCGAGAGAGTTCACACACACACACACACACACACATACACACACACACACACACACACAAAACAAACACACACACACCAACAAAACACAAACACAACCACACAAACAAACACACACACAAACTCACACTAGGGCCACCGAATTTGTCTTGTTAAACATTTTAAACGATAAGAAGTTACTAGTTCCGCCATCTTCTACGCTGTGCACGTTTTACTGCTACAACGTGACTGCACCAAGTGACCGTGCACTTCTATTAAATGTCTCAGATTACGTCGAAGACGATGATATTATTACGGTTCATTCTTTAAAGGCTTGTTATGCACAGATTGTTCGGTGGCTTAAGTAGGGTTGGTGTTGTCAATTGTTATTGGTATTTTCACTTCAAGACCGGCCGAACGTAAGTATCATATTTATTGGGGATACTTAGGATAGCGGTCCCGGTCTGGGTCCGGTCTGCTTTAGGAATATCCCTATCCCGACATTGGGTTTCGAAATCCTGAATATAGTTTTCCTGCGTTAAACCCTTAATCAATCTACCTAGCCTTTTCCCAACTATGTTCGAGTCGGCTTCCAATCTAACCGGATGCAGATAAATACCAGAATTTTACATAGAGCGACTGCCTATCTGACCTCCACAACCCAGTTACTCGGTAATACCGCTTGGTAAGACTGCTTGTCAGACCTTCAGGCTTCTGACTACCTGTAACTACTGTCAAAAATCTACAGCCAGGATAAACAGCTTAATGTGCTTTCGGTGGCACGTATGTTATCGATGGTCACCCATCCATGGACTGACCTCGGCAAGCAAAGCAGTAAGCAACCTTGAAGATGCAGCTGTTATTATTTAGCCATAACCCCAGTAAGATGAGAGTCAAAGGCTAACATAGTTGAAAAATGGTACGACTTCCAAAAATATAAAATCTGGAAACACTACATAGTCTTTGAAGAAAATGTGGCAATGTTTATGTCATAACTGGGTGCAAATGGTTTGAAAAATGGAACAACGCTACCGCCGCAGCGTTCAGTTTAAGAGCCAAGCTGTAGATACGGTTACTGGGTCACACTAGAACATCAAGTTTAAATCATAGAGTAACTACATTGCAAACACTCTGAACTACATTTGCATTTGAACTTGTTGATTTTGGGACCATTGATAAAATTAACACGTATACGCTATGTACATGTTACCGTAAGATTATGAACACCGTTAGTTTATAATCTATCTAGCGAGATTATAAACTATCGATAAATTGTGAACTGCACCATACTGCTTACCGACCGAATAGGTTAAATTAGAACTGCGAACAACCGCGCGCGAGCCGAGCGAGCGGTACCGCGATAGCAGCCAGCGAGCACTACTTCCAAGTTAGTGGCAGTTACTTGACCATTTAGTAATAGCGCAATGTACTATTCGTCTTGATACCAGTTCACAATTTGACGGTTTCGCTTCGATAGATTAGGTATAATCTACCGAAAAATAATGCGTTAAATTGTAAGCAGTATCACAATCTTCACAATCTTTCGACAGTTTATAATCTCGCGAGATAGATTATAAACTAACGGTGTTCACAATCTTACGGTGACAAAAACAAACATTGACTCATCTTAAAACGACCTACCACTTTTACAAGTTTTAGTATACAAAGTCTTGTGTACAAAGTAGTAGTATCTTGGTATACAAAGGCTTGTGGTTAAGCAATAACAGCTGCATAGGTCGAATAGGTTAAGCTTCGCCAGCTATAGTTGGTCCATGGATGGGTGACCATAAAAATTTACCAACTATACCCGTCAGTGCCTCGGAAACAACGTTGGTCTCGGCTTTGGATCTTTGACAGTCATTACGGGTCGACAGATGCCTAAACGTCCGACAACCAGTGTTACCTAGTAACTGGGTTGTGGAGGAGAGATAGGCAGTCGCTACATATAAAAAAATGGTATTCAGCTGCATCCGGTTAGACTGGAAGCTGACCCCAACATAGTTGGGAAAAGGTTAGGCAGATGATGAGTATACAAGCCGAATATTGACATCACTTGCAAAGAATCAAATTGCTAAACGTCTTCCAGACAACCTTAAGACGGGCAAAACTTATTTGAAATTAGTCGAGAAAAGAGATAACGCGCTACACATACTTACTCATTCATAAACATTTGACTGTTCGCATTTCAATACGTAATTTATCTTTCACTCGACTTTACCAGCCAGAAAGGAACGAAATTTAGATTGACATTTATTACAGTTTAAATTTACAAAATGAACAGATGTTATATAGTATATCTATATTTATACATGTAATAAAGTTGTGACGAAGTCAAAACTATAAATTGGAAACTAACAAAAAAGAAGTAATTGCTAAGTGGTGCGGGAACGAGTCTGATGCCGAACCGTCTGTTTTTAGAATGACGCAAAAACGGCTGAATGGATTTATATATGGTAAATTGATAGTTTATAACCTGGATTAATAAATAAGATACTTTTCATACCGGTATTACGTTCCGTGTGGCGCCGGATGTAGAGAATAGCACCAACCCATTTATTTCCGTGGGTGTCGTAAAAGGCGACTAAGCCAGTAGCTAATGGGCAGCGTATTTTACCACAATACTGCAATCGCTAACCCGCCTGACAAGCGGGGCGATTATGGTAGGCCCCCCTCTTGGAGGAGACTTATGTTTAGCAATGGAGGTCTTTCGGCTGAAATGGTGATGAGTAGGTACGTTCCCACAGGATATTTTCCAAAGGCCACGTGGGGCAAAGCCGCAGTACTAGCTGTAAAACCACAAATATAATATAAATAACATAAGCTACAAATATACTTCCCATGACTTCACCTTCCTATTAATTTATAATGCCATAGTCACGTGAGCAAAGCCGCACGTTTGATGAATAATATGGCAATTGCTCAAAGACCCCTAATGACTTCTTTAATGGCCTACTATTATGCTTGCAGGTACTCATATGTATGTGTGTATGTAACATCTGCTTCTTGATCGCAATTCAATTTTCAATGGCATATTGAGCAGCATGCCAGCTGACGTCAACATTATGCATTCCCAATGTAATCTGGAGCTTAATCAGTGCACGTTACTTGAATTAATAATTCATTTATTTAATTTTATTATTATTATTATTTAATTTAATGTTTCATTTATTTAGAAATCACGTTTTTTAGAAAGCTTTTAAAGGATTTAAAACAAATACGACGTACAATGTTATACCCAGAGTTTTCTTGAACACAACGCAATATCTTAGGCCAGATAAACTAAACCGGATACCTACCAAAAACTGTGGAGATAAGTGATAACATAAATTATAAGGGTAGGTACTTTACAAGGCAACGTGTGTTTGTTGTAGGCGTTAAAACACTTTTCAAGTTTACAATACATCACAACAATTACTACATAGTATAAAACAAAGTCGCTTTCTCTGTCCCTATGTCCCTATGTATGTTTAAATCTTTAAAACTGCGCAACGGATTTTGATGCGGGTTTTTTTAATAGATAGAGTGATTCAAGACGAAGGTTTATATGTATAATACACCGACCTCCACGCGGGCGAAGCCGCTGTCAAAAGCTAGTATAATATAAAACAAAGTCCCCCACCTGTCTGTCTGTTCGCGATAAACTCTTAAACTACTGAACGGATTTTCATGCGGTTTTCACCAATAGACAGAGTGATTACTAAGGAAGGTTTAAGTGTATACTTGGTTAAGGTTTTGTGTGAATTGCGGGCGAAACCGCTGGCAAAAGCTAGTTTTACCTACATAAAATATATTTCGTTAGACAGAACAGATTTTATCTCTGGAAGGGTTTTTTTTTGGGTGGGAAATCATCAAATAACTTCTCCCGCTCTGGGCGGAGCGGGAGGGCGTGTTAGACTTTTACTGACTAACCCACCCGTGTTCCTTCAGTTGCATGTGTGCCAGGGGCCACGGTATCTGTTTCGAACAACCCGCACCCCTGGTAGCACTCTCGCTCCGTACCATGGCCTGGACCAGGGTCGGACGCGAGAGATCGCCGCTGCCAACCGCCTCCACGCGGACACGGCGGTGCTCCGCCCAAGCCGGGCAGTCCTCCATCGTATGCTGCACCGTGTCCTCAGGGCGATCTTCGCAATGGAAACACCCGGGTGTTTCCTCCCGCCTTATGCGAAACAGGAACCTCCCGAAACAGCCGTGTCCGGTGAGGACCTGTGTCAGGCGGAAGGTGAGGACGCCATGCTGCCTCTCAAGCCACTCCTCAAAGAGGGGACTTATGCCGCAATCGTGGCGTGCCCAATCTTTGGAAGGGTCAATGACAGAATGTAGCTATAAAGGTGAATCTAGTCGACATTTTTTCCATACAAACTTCGGGAGTGTATTACTCCACTGTTCGACAATGCACATAAAAAAAATAGCATGGTATAGTTTTGTCTCATTATTAATATTGTCTGTACGGAAACAGAATACTAAAATAATAAGCCATTACAAAGTTAGGAGCCACCAAAGATTCGTTTTTCTTGCTAAAATCTCCAAAACTAAATCAGTACTTAGTTTTGGAGATTTTACACTTCTTTTATTACTTAAACACGCTCAAAAGATAGGTAAAATTAGCAAGAAAAACGAATCTTTGTTGGCTCCTAACTTTGTAATGGCTTATTATTTTAGTATTCTGTTTCCGTACAATTGAGCGTTGTTGGTACTGACCAACAACGCTCAATTATCGAAAAGTTCAATAAACTTTATTCGTCATGGGTTTATGCAGTGGTTTTTTCATAAAACCCGATCTTCCGAAGGACTTTTCTTAGTTTTTCACGCGCCTGTTTGACTATAAATGATCCTGCATCTCACTCAATAACGTTGTGCGTGTAGTTCAGCGTCAAACTGCTGCTGCCTCTGTCGGACGCGATGCCTGGCGAGACAGCGTGCTTTTTAGTCAGGCCCACCAGTGAGTTTGAGCCCATCACTAGATTCCCCTAAAGACTCTGAAATCAGCCTGTGCAGATAATTCTCGGGGACATGTCAGAGGGTCATCGTCATTATCTATCCTAGCCTTTTCCCAAATATGTTGGGGTTGGCTTCCAGTCTAACCGGATCAGCTGAATACCAGTATTTTACATGGAGTGACTGCCTACCTGACTTCCACAACCCAGTTACTGGGTAATACGATATCCCTTGGTAAGACTGGTTGTCCGACTTTCGGGCTCATCCATAGACCCACCACGGCAAGTGTAGCATAACCCGGTCGATCGAGTCTTTTATAACTTAGCCACAAACCACACGTCAGAATATACTTAATTAATCAATAAACACCGCATACATTTTTAATTTTCTTCATTGGACCTCTAGTTCTCATTCAAAATAAAAGTATTAGTCTCAAACTCTCAATAAGTAACTGAAGGCAGATTTCCCAAGGCATATGAAAGAATTTTGAAAGACTTAATACAAAGATTAATAGCTAGATCAAGATTGATGATACGTAGTTTGATTTTCGACCTGATCTCTCAACGGACTCTAGAATTTTCTGGCTGAAAAAACATGGGTAATTACAACATCAAATAGGTACATCTTTATACTTATGTCTTTTTTACGAACATCAGACGAGCTTTCGATTTAGTAAATTGTAGTTTCTCAGAATAAAAACCGAGAGTTTTTGTTAGAATTACGTACTCTTACATTGTCAGCAGTCACAGAAGATAACCGATTTTAAGATAACATTATGCTGATTCGAGGCCCTTTTGGTTGGCTGATATTTTTTACTTTTGAAATAGTTTAAGGTTTTTTAAATAACTAGCATTTGGCCCGCGACTGCGCCCGCGCGACTTTTATTTATTATTTATTTAATAGTTTAAGCACACACATGTACAGAGACGGACTTAATGCCATTGGCATTTTCTACCAGTCGACCTTTGGGTGATGCAGATACAAACTACCACTGTTTAGGTGCAATCAATTAGAGGAATAAATATAAGTAAGTGCATAAAACTATTTAAACTATAAATATAATATATACCTATACCTAAATATATAAATATACGCACAAATAAATATACATAAATAAACGAATTTACTAAATACAAATGAGAGAAACAATGAGAAACCATTACCGTTATAATGATACTACCAACTTTTTGCGAATGTGCTAGCGAACTTTGGCCCCCGACCTACCGTGTAGCATCCCATCGCCCGCACGCACTCACTTTATTTTTGTTCGGCTCCTGAGGGCTGTAGCGTGATGTTAAATAGCTTATAACCTTCAAGAATTGGGCTATCAAAGATTTTTCCAAATTCGACAGTTAGTTCGAGAGATTACCCCACATACAAATTTACAAACAAATTTTACCTCTTTATAATATTAGTATAGATAATATAATGCCAATAAACGGATTTTTCTTTGTTTCTTTATATTTGATGTTCGAGTTTTTGTTAGTAAGGCCAAAACACTTTCTTAGAACAGCTACTTCATCTATTTAATGTTCTACACGAGTTATAATCTAGAGGCTGCGAGTAATGTAACAAATCCCAGCGGCACATTACGTCGATGGTAGGCCTGGGAACTACCCAGGAAATAGGATAATATGAATGAACTATATTTGTATAAAAAATGGCACCTATTTCTCTTCGTGTTTCGTGTAATTACATGATTTGAGATGTTGCGTACGGTACTCTAATGGGATTAGATATAATATTCGTTCATTGCCTATTTCGATAGCCAGGTTCGTTCGGACAACATTTGCCTCTTCCCAGAAGCTATAAATAGCGTGAAGTGGATTGAAGCGACCTTTGACCTGCAATAATGATAATTATACTCGATTGTTATATGTATGACAAATAAGTGGTGGTCATTTTAATGCGTGGTAAGAAGCAAATTAGATTATGTGACGATAGCGCATCGTGGCAACATAAGGTTGAAAATAGCGACGCGTTTGATGTTATTTGAATTGAATTAAGTACCACCAAAATAAAAAAATCATTTTGCAGTTTTAATTTAATTAAAAAAAAAAACAACACATTCCTCAGTAGATTTTTTTAGGTATTTCTTTAGTTGATTGAATTTTAAGTTTCATTACATAAAATATGATGGTTTTCAGTCAAAATTTTATCCAGGACGGATTTAGAAGAAGTTTGCCACATGGGTAGGACCCATGTGCCAAATTTCTTCGAAATCCGTTCTGTCGCTTTAGCATGGAAGCGTGACAAGCAAACAAACATAGGTCCTGAAAATCAAAACATTTTCCATTTTTTATGTTAGTTTAGAATACCGGTTTTGCCTAAAGTAAAGCAGACTTTCTGATTAAAAAATATGTCTAAATCTTTTTAAATATAGCTTAACATTTTTATTGAAAGCATTTTCAGAATCGGATCAATAGTTCTTAAGATTACCTCCTACATAAAAACTCACATATTTACCTCTATAAATATTAAAAGATAAGTAGTATATTTAGATAAGTATTATCCATATTCATAACAAGAAGGTTAAATACTATATTCGGGTACCTACTTGCTTAAGTACCTATCTTATTTCGTAAATAGAAATGTCTTCACCATTCATGAAGAAGTCTCGATCAAGAAAGCTATTATTTTTATTTACGTCACCGTGATACAGCAGGAAAATGCCAGAGGGATAACTTTATTGAACGGGTTATAATTGATTGTAGCCAGTCTGTGGTATACATCGACATTTAGGTTATGTTTTGCTATAAATACGTAACTTTTAGAAATACGATTGAATTTCGTGAGTAATGTCCGGTTCCAAAGTTTATTTTGGGCACCAATCGAAGTTATTTGAAATTTGGAATTGATAAAAAGTTTTTAGAAACATTTTATTTGCTGAAAACACTTAGCCCGCGTTAGCACGGACGTAAAAATATCGTGGGGATATTTTATCGCGCACTGTATTTTCAACTCTCGCGGAGTGCATCCCAGGTATGGTCGTAAAAACACACTGTTGGATTTTCAAATCTTGGCGCTAAATAGAGCGTTGAAAATGCAGTGTGAGAAAAAAATCCCAGCGGGAAAAATTCGCCAGTGCGAACCTAGGCTTAAAAACGATAAAAAGTTATTCTATGGTGTGAGAGCTATAAGGAATTTCCGTTACCGACTAGTAGTCACACCAGATTATCACACCAGTGTGCGAAACAGGATTTGTAACCTCGTTTGTCACACCACTAATTTTTCCACACCATTTATTCCTAACTAGTGCTGTCCTAGCTATTAAGGCATGCTCCCGGGAGATCCCGGTCTCGAAAATACGGGTTATTAAAAAAATTGTGGTTAACGTATGAAATTGCCGTTGTATAGTAATAGACACTTCAAATCAAATCAAATCAAATCAATTTATTTCGGATAAAAATCCATAGATGTCAGTAACCTGAGCACTTTATACTGTTACGAAGGTTACGACAAAACTAGATTTGCGAATTTTTTTTGTGAACTTTCTGTTTATAGTAATGGTGTTGCTGTAATAACAATACTCGCCCACGTTTTCTAAGTATTAAGCACACAAAAATCCATAATAAGCGAATGTGAAACCAAGTCTGTCAATTGCCTTTATCATTATCTCAAGCAACACGTTTCCAACCAGTCAGTACTAGATAAGGTTTGTATTATCATAAGAACCACTGGCCATCCACAGCTGAACATAGGCTATAGCTTGCACTACTTACCACAAAATATAACATATTATTCCATTTTTATTAATTTTATTTTGTTTTTACTGAGACATGAAAACACTTTGTACCCTATTGTGAAAAAATCGGCAGAAATATTACTAAAAGTAAAAAAATCTAAATAGTCGGGAAAGAACGAAAGTCGGCAAACGTAGAATTTGTAGGTACTGCACTAATAATTAATAATAATAATAATAACATACATACACACACCATATATATATGCGCCGCGATATATTATCGCATACATGGTGTAAAAAAATCAGTGGTGTGACAAACGATGGTAAAAATACTGTTTCTCACACTGGTGTGATAATCTGGTGTGACTATGAGTCAGTAACGGGAATTTCTAGCTAGGGTTATAGATTTGTTCACCAACTCAAGTTCGGCAATAATTAGTAACTATCTTTTACCAGCGGCTTTGCCCGCGTGGTAGTCGGAAATTATCCCACGGGCACATACTACCGAGATAAAAAGTATCTTTTCTAGTAATAGAGGTTATAAAGTATCTGTGAGCCAAATTTCATCCAAATCCGTTAAGCCGTTTTTGTGTGATTGAGTAACATCCAAATATCCAAACTTTTACGTTTATAATATTATAAGTAGAATAGTAAGAAGAATGGTGACGAATTGGATGATGTAGCTCTTCACATAGTATTGAAGTGTAATCGATGAAATGCTCCAAGGACTCCAAATATTACCTAATCGTCTACATAGAGGTACACCGCTTCAAACACAATGTAATTTTGTATCCATATGACAAAGTACACTGTGTGACGCGGTTCCCCGTGAAATTGCTCCTTTGCTGCAGTATTCAAGCATGTTGCGCCTCACTTCACTCATATCTGATCATGCACAAGTATGTTTTAGCTCATGTTGTACTGTATTTACGGTGGACATAATCGTAACAGCACAAAGTACTTACAGTTTCGTGAAAATGCGATTTGTGTTTTAGGAAATTGTGTTTGTTTTAAGACTAAAGATCAGATATAAGGATTAAAGAAGCGCCCAAAGAAAAATGTCAAAATTTTCTTGAAAATCAAAATAAAAATATTTTATCATCTAAAATTTTATGGTTTTAGAACAAAAACACCGCACTTTCTTAAATAATTGAACATTATTTCTGCAGCCATTCAATTCAGTCTCTGTCTAGTATGTTTAGTAGATGAATGTAGGTAACAGGCACAGTAGGTACATAACAGGAATTTGGACAAGATACTGTCCTGAGAGCATAGGTAACTTCTGTTTGATTCTTTGAAAACAATGTTGGTTGAACACACTAGCCATAAAACATTGTCATAGTACAAGTAAACTTATTCGAAAATCTATTTCCTGAATACCGGTTTGGGTTTTATTGTTTTAAGACACAAATATGTTCTGTGACGGACAACACTGCTTTGGCCGTTCATGTGCACAGTTTAAATAGTACAGTTATAAGAATGACTGTACTATATAATCATTATCATCATCAACATCAGCCTACATCAGCCCACTGCTGCACATAGGCCTCTCCAATAGCACGCCATCAAGCTCGATTCTCAACCACTCTCATCCAGCTGCTACCAGCCACCTAGCTACTGAGGACATGGTGGAGCATACTGTGGAGGTCTGCCCGGCTTGGGCGGAGCACCACCATGTCCTCGTGGAGGCGATTGGCGACGGTGATCTCTCGCGTCCGGCCCTGATCCAGGCCATGGTACGGAGCGAGAGTGCATGGGTAGCCGTCACCTCCTTCTGTAAAGCAGTAATGCTCGCGAAGAGGGAGGCGGCGCACGTGAGGGAGAGACAGTATATGCACCCTCACGGCATTCGTTGCCGCAGGAGACGCCCTGGGTGCCGGGAATCTCAGTCTGATTCCCGGCCACCGTAGGCGCGGGCTTGTGGATGGCGAGTAATGGGCAGCTCGCTGCCCGGTAAGGACCAAGCCCGGTTCGACGGGGCGCGTTGTGTTCCACGCGCGCCTCAAAGAGATGTCAGCACCAACTGGTGGGGTCCGCAAAGGCCGATGCCTGCCAGGGGTGCGGTTTGTTCGAAAGACATACCGTCGCCCCTGGCACATAGGCAACTGAAGGAACACGGGTGGATTTTAGTCAGTAAAAGTCTGACACACCCTCCTGCTCAACCCAGAGCGGGAGAGGTTATTTGATGATTTCCCAAACACAAAAAAAAAGAAAGCCACCTGGCAACCACCACATAGCCACAGACTGTACCATACAGAGTGGCATCCACGCGCAAACTGAAACCATGAATTCTTTTCAAATAGTAGCGAGATATTTTCGTCGGTTTAAAAAAAAACGTAGGGAGAATCCATGGTAACAGGCTGCGCGCTGATGTCCCTGCCACCCTGTATTCTAATTCCATGCTACTTATTATCAAGATTTTCTATTAAAAATAAATTTCGACCGATCATCCTAACTTATAATTTCAATTCAACTAGTATTTATAACCAATTGAGCGTTATTTCTGTTGTCAATCGGTCTACACTGTTAGTAATAGGTATAAATCGGCAGCCAAAGTTCGATGACACTGAGTGACGTACCGAGGCTCTCGGGACGCCATCCATCACACGACCGATCGCCAGGCCCTTCGGTAACGATTCCTTGGCCTTTGTTATGTATCTATTGATATAGACTTGTGTGAGCTTGTGTGGGTACTTATAATTTACTTTCTTTATTGATATCACGATCACGGCTTCCCTTTCTTGTGATGTTTTCGTAAACATATTCTTTGTGGAAGATATGGCGTGACAATGTTTGTGGTGTTGTGTTTGACGACAACATCCTATATTATTATTTGATGGACCAATAGTATGTACATTATTAAAATTATAGGCCAGGGTATTTGTATAACATAGAGTATGTTTTGTAGTGTTAAATCTATTTCATTGCTTTTTTTTTGGTGTACAATAAAGTATTACTTATCTATCTATCTTCTATATATTAATAAGTGGAGCAACAACTTTGAACCCCTTTTTACGAAAATTACGCGACGGAAGAGTATAAAATTTGGCACAGCCAAAGTTTATATGGAGAGAGGAGTGCAGAAAGTTAATATTTTTGATTATTGTTAAAATTTATATGAATTCTGGTGGAATTTCGAGCACTGGGCAACCATTAGTATAAATAAATAAATATACCACGACCCCTCCGTGCCTCGTAAAGCACGTTAAGCCGTTGGTCCCGGCTGTCATTCGGGAATCTTTGACAGTCGTTACGGGTCGTCAGAAGCCTGAATGACTGACAAATAGTCCTACCAAGGGGTATCGTATTACCATTCACTGAGTTGTGGCGTTCAGCAGGCTTAGCATAACGCTTTATATTTCTACTCTTCAAAAGAAAAGAAATCGCTTGTCTACATTTCTCGGTACAAAACTGTCAACTGTCTATACGGAAACGTCATTTTTGTGTACTCTTCCGACGACAAAACGCTTGTCTACGGTTCTTGTGCTAAGCCTGCTGATAGGCAGTAACTCCTAGTAAAATACTGGTATTCTGCTGTATCCAGTCAGACTGGAAACCAACCCCAACACACTTTGGGCACGCCACGATTGCGTGATAAGTCCCCTCTTTGAGGAGTGGATTGAGAGGCGCCTCGGCGTCCTCACCTTCCGCCTGATGCTGGTATTCACCGGACACGGGTGTTTCGGGAGGTTCCTGTTTCGCATAAGGCGGGAGTAACGCACGGGTGTTTCCACTATTAGATCGCCCTGAAGATATGTTGGAGCATACGGCGGAGGTCTGCCCGGCTCGGGGATCTCTTGCATCCGGCCTTGGTCCAGGCCATGGTATGGAGCGAGAGTGCATGGGTAGCCGTCACCCCCTTCTGCGAAGCAGTAAGGCTCGCGAAGAGTGAGGCGGCGCACGTGAGGGAGAGTCAGTATATGCGCCCTTACGGCCCTAGCCTCCGCAGGAGACGCCATGGGCGTCGTGAATCCCAGGTTGATTCCCGGCCACCGTAGGCGCGGGCTTGCGGACGGTGAGTAATGGGGAGCTCGCTGTCCGGTAAGGACTAAGCTCGGGTCGACGGCGCGTTGTGTTCCAAGCGCGCCTCAAAGATATTTCAGCACCAACTAATGGGGCCCGCAAGGCCCGATGCCTGCCAGGGGTGCGGGTTGTTCGAAAGACATACCGTGGCCCCTGGCACATAGGCACCTGAGGGAACACGGGTGGGTTTTAGTCAGTAAAAGTCTGATACGCCCTCCTGCTCCACCCAGAGCGCGAGAACTTAGTTGATGATTTCTCAAACCCAAAAAAAAAGAAAGCCACCTGGCAACCACCACATAGCCAGAGACTGTACTATACAGAGTGGCATCTACGTACAAACTGAAACCATGAATTCATTTCATACACTAGCGAGATATTTTCTACTACTATTGTTTATATATTATATATAAACAATAGTATAAACCTAACTCATTTATCTCTAATCAATTTCCTATTGTACGTTTATTATCATGAACTTTCTATCAATAAACGGGTTAAAATCCTCACAGCAATCGATATTCACGCAAATGATTTCACCTATTAGGTATTATTAATGTATAATGAAGAAGCTCTACGGAATATTTGTCGATCAAGTTTCTACATAATTATTTCGGAAAATAACGTTCATTTTGGGAATTTCCGTAAGAATAAATATTAACTTCCGTAGCTATCCATATTATTATGCCTTTTTTAGCGTAGCGTGTAGGTACTGGCTTTCACCATATATTGTTTCATAAGTATTGTAACATGAACAAAGAAAACAGTAATATTTTTATTATTCCATACTAACAACAAATATTATGATACATTACGTTACCCGAGTTTTTTTTTCCTGGGTGGGAAATCATCAAATGACTTCTCCCGCTCTGGGTGGAGCAGGAGGGCGTGTCAGACTTTTACTGACTAAAACCCACCCGTGTTCCCTCAGTTGCCTGTGTGCCGGGGGCCTTGGTATCTCTTTCGAACAACCCGCACCCCTGGCAGGCATCGGCCCTTGCGGGCCCTATAAGTTGGTGCTGACATCTCTTTGAGGCGCGCGTGGAACACAACGCGCCGTCGACCCAGGCTTGGTCCTTACCGGACAGCGAGCTACTCAACGTTACCCGAGTTTGGAAAACCAACTATGTGAACATAAAGAATCATACAGTTTCGGTCAATACTAATTCAATATCATCCTATCACAACGCATAGTAAAGCACCTGCCTAGGTTTGAACCCACGACCTACAACTCGTAGGTAAGGCCATTAACACTGAGCCACCACTGCTCTCAAAACGGTGAAGGAAAACATCGTCAGGATGCGACATCCGCCAACGCGGCCCGCGTGGCAGATTAGTCATTATTGAGAAATTAACTCACTTCAAACCTTATAATTAGTTATTTATTAAGTAGGTATTTTTTAGTTTGTAATTTTATCTAAGGTTAGCTTCTAACAAGTTTAAAATAACATAAAAAAATGTATTGAACAACAAGCACTTCACGCCATCGAACTGCAAAGTTTGGCTATCATAATAAATTGTAAAAACAAAAAAATATTGCATTAATTTTACACAAAATCTAAAAAAAACAGCACACTCCCTTTCGAAGAGATCTATTCTGTCCCAACAGTCGGAACATTATAGGCAGAATTTGCTTTTGCTATCATTACGTATTATTGTACGTCATTGTAGGTAAATGAGCTATAATTTCCCTTTATAACTTCAGACTATAAGCCAGGACACATCTAGATGTATACTTACAATATTAGTTCGCGAGTCTATTAGTAAATTCATTAAAACAAGAAATTGTTTGTTAAACCCAAAAGGAAGTTCGTCGAAGAAAGTTGAACGCAGCCAATGCGCTCCTATGAAACTGTTCACTTAGCGACTAATTGCAAAAATGGAACACGTAAAAAGGCTCAGAAGAAAGGATTAATTTAATTATGAGAGAATGTCTGTGATACTAGATAGTTGATTTAATGCTGAATATGTTTTTAGTGCCTATTTGTTCCCTAGGAAAAATCCCGGGTCGTGCCCGGTCGTGGTCGAGCCGTAAGTAAACGCATCCACAATACAGGAGAACTTCCTAGTTTGGGGCAACGTTTAAAAAAAAGAAGTATATACCTACATAGTAACTGTACTACGTATAATCAGCCTAGAATGTTCCCACTGCTGGGACACAGGCCTCCTCTCGGTAAGAGGGAGTGGGCCATAATAATCCACCATACAAGCCCAGTGCGAGTTGGTGAATGTCACATGTCTTCGAATTAACATACAGGTTTCCTCACGATGTTTTCACGATAACACTGGGCCACTGCTCTCCCTGTACTTTATCTATACTTATAAAATAAAGGTTTTCGTTTCTATCTATGGTCGCGTAGATCGTCCTAACAAGACAATACTCGTACATTATGTTGCGGTTTTCACCATCATTCAGAACATTTATTCCGGAAGGTTTAGGTATATGTATTTAGTTGAAGCGCAGTAATCTCGATATTTTAACATGTCGCCACATCATTAGATTGCAACCGTGCAAAACAGGGGTGGTTCGCTGGTTCATACTAAACAAAAGACAACCTCTTTTCAAACTGTGGTTAGAGTTTACGGGATTATTCATTCAGGCAGGTCCATCAATTTCCAAGCTCGTCTCACAGTCGAGCAAAAACAGAATTTCTGACGTGACTTGGTTGCTTTGGTTATTATTATTGACTTGACTTTATTATGGACAGTATTTTCAATTTTATTTATCTTATTTAGGTACGCATGTGATGATTTAACATAAAAAAACAATACTTAAGAACCGTGGACCAAAAAGTTGTTTTTTTAATTATATTCTTCTATTAATAATCCATTAATATTAGACCATTTAACCAAATACTTCCAGGTCGATCTTGAGGTTTGAAATCTTCAATCTTCGCTAAGCGATGGGCTACGAACGTTTTGAAGGTTCTCAGGTCCGTCATGATCCAAGAAAAATATTTAAGTAGTTTTAAATTATGTGGTGACAATTGCTGTATTCTGTGAACAATCAAAGCGTACCCAATATTTACACCAAAAAGAGGCTTGATTTAATGTGTTAATAGTGGTTGTAATTTCCCGAGTATTTAACCAGCCACAACCCAAATACTTAATTAGAAGTCATCTATTTAGTTGTGCAAATAAGCTGATTAAATTTCCGTGGACATCCGTCATCCCTGATGGGCGGTCACTCACCTTTGTATACAAGCATTTGTGATGAATGACGTTCATGCAAAACTGTTCACAATGACTAAGTATTCTTTTATTTTTAACCGACTTCCAAAAGGAGGAGGGTCTCAATTCGTCGGAACCTTTTTTTATTTTTATTTTTTTATGTATGTTCCCCGATTACCCGAAGATGGCTAGACCGATTTGGATTATTTTTTTGTTCGAAAGGGTATACTTCCCAGGTGGTCCCATGATCATCAAGTCAGGATCTGATGATGGGATCCTGGAGAAATAGAGAAAACTCTTCAAATTTTATAGGCACATTTGAAGCGATTTGGGTAGTTTTTGGAAGAGTACTTTCTCGGAGTGGTCCCATTTCAATTTGGTGAAGATCTGATGAAGAACTTCGGAGATAGGCAACGGAACTCCTAAATAAATGATAGCAAATGGACTTGAATTGCAGAAATCTCATGTCTGTCTATTGTTTACATCAGTTCATAACATAACATCACGCCGGGACGCTGTGAAGGAGTAAGCACATGTGAACCACTAAAAAGTGAAAAATAAAAACTTTTTTCAAAAAAAAAAAACAAGCGACTTCCAAAAAAAACACTAAAATGTCGGTTGTTTTTTTTAAGTTTTTGAATTATTGTATTTTTGATATTCTGTAGACAATAATTATAGACTGTGTTGTAAAATATTTTAGAGCACTGTGTGGCCTAAACCCGCACTTAAGTCACGCTTTTCTGTGAGTGTGTGTTAGTGTGAGTGAGTGAAAAAAAAAATTATTTATTTATTTATTCATCACTTAAAACTATCATTACAGGTACGACCCAATGCAATAGTGAAGCAAACATAATAATAAAAAAATAAATTAAAAACAAAAATAAACATAAAATGGACCACTCAGTCCATTTTTTCACTACTAAAGTCACAGAACAGTGTGAGTGAAAGTGTGGGTTTATGTGGGTGGGTAAAATAGTACCTACACAATACGTGTGATTTAGCAAAAGCATAATGTACCTATAATCAGCATATATCCACTGCTGGGACCCAGATCTTCTCTCTGAAAGAGGGTGTGGGCCATAATCCCACCACGCGGGCCCAATGTGGGTTGGCGGATATCACATATCACATGTCTTCAAATTTTTGGTTCGAGAACATGCCGGTTTCCTCACGATGATTTCCTTCAACATTTTGAGAGCAGTTATGATGAAATAATTTACACAAAGTAAAGTGCTTGCTTGGGTTCGAACCCACGACCTACAACACGTAAGTCGCGGTCGTTACCACTAGGCCATGAATGTTCTACCACTGCTCTCTGTGGGTCACAATTGCGTGTGACCTTCTTAATCTATTATTGCTCGGTGTGAGAAGTCACACCTATCGTAATGTACCTACTAAGAAGATACACGACAGTGTTGATTGTGGTTGTTTTTTGCTTGGTTTCTTTTTCAAAAAACGACAGCTCTTTTTAGGTCCTTTGTATACCCGTAGGCGGGGAAAGGGTATTCTAACTAAAAGATGTAAGGGTTATTTTATGTTAGACTTACCTCTGATAGTATGTTAAAGTCCGAGAGTGATAGCTTTTTTTACCTTTAAGAGTTTTCCACACAACATACTTACTTAAATCGTTTTTATTTAACAGTAGACTGTATTTTTTAAAGAGGAGGCCAGCAGCATCTATGTACCTACTATAATCATTTAAATAATACAAAACCCTTGGTTTCCTTTAGAATTATATTATTCATTTTAGTCGTTGTAACCCAAATCAGTTACAGTGGAACAATTTAGTTCTGGCTTATAAACTTTCAGGTTTTGGGTTTAACCTTTGACATTGTTTTATTTTGTAGCCCAAACAGATGTTACGGGTTTCATTTCCCACCTCGCATACTCAACGCTTGAATATGTAAATAAATAAATCTGCGTAAAACCGCATACCTAATGTAGGCAAGAGGGATAGAAGGGCTGATCTATAATAATACCAATTGTATCGTTTATACAATACAAAAAGAGGAAGCCTACGGACATTCCATTCACGTATACATATACATAGGGATTTATTAAAAGAGGTCAGGTCGGTGAAAACGCCTGAAATATTGAGGATGTCAGGTAAATTTATAGGGATAATATGTTGGAGGCACGAGAAGCTCAATTTCCGAGAGAGTTTACTGTGATTTTTTCTGTCTAAGAAAAATAGGTAGCAAAGATTGTTAGAACGTCAAAAAAGTTTGTGCAATATCGTGCGCGCCGCCTCCTGTCAGCTACCTCAGCTATTTTTCGGCTTGCGGATCCTCCCTTTATAACTCGTGTTTCTGATAAACGAAGGTGGTCTATCTATTTTTATCGAAAACCAAAACCGTTTAATAGAAACTACATCTTATAAAACTGTCTGTTCGCGAAACACTCAAAAAGTACTGAACAGATTATACAGGTGTATAATTTGTTAAGATTTTGTACGCGGGGGAAGCCGCTAACAAAAGCGAGGCATTTCTAAAAATAAATCTTGATTTGATAAAACTGATGAAAGGCTCGTACATATTGCTATGTCATCATCTAAACCTTTAATGGAGACAAACAAAATAACTCGATTTTATTTTACTGTTAACACTCTAAGAACATTCACTTCACTGCAGAACACGATCAACTGCTCATAAAAGTTTATATGAAAACAAATTCTTTGGCGGCTCGTAAACGGGACACCATAAAAATGTACGCGCGATCTCCCATCGATAGAGGCAGCAGCTGATGAGAGCGATTATGTTTATGGTACACGCGTTCCCTCAGGACGTCGCCCTGGGCGTCTAAAGCCCCCAAAGCTCCACCCAAGTATGGCAATGTATCATTTTTATGAGCCAGGCCAAAGTGAATTTGCAGGGCGAGATAACTCGAACGTGTTAGTCATTTACATCTAATGTGGCCAACCGTAATTTAGGAGTAACAACTTTTCCCAAAAATTTCGCTTCGGCTCTGCAATTAATTTTATCCCTTATCGGCCTTTGATAATTGGTTTAGATAAGCCTTTAATGGTGCTGTTGCTGCTCCAGATATCTGTATAATCTATGAAAAATTTCGGCGCGAAAATGTTCTAGTTATACCTACATTTAAACTAAAGGATGAGGCTATTTAATTGTTGTTGATATAACATTAACTAATTATAACTATTTGTTTCGTTTAGTTTTATAATTTCCGCAGAGGAAATAGGAAAATTAATTAGAAGAAATGAAAATAGAAAACTTGAATTTTTTCTAGAGGAATAGAGCAAACGTCATTTATTATCAGATAAAACAATTAATTAATTAATTATTTACCGAGAACCGGTTCTGAAGGCGATTTTAATTACCTAATACGGTAAACCATTCAGCTATTTAGTTCCGGATCGTGTCGATTTTCATTTCAAATTACTCTTGCTTGTATCTATTGGAATTGCAAAATTTGAATACGTGCATGAATTTGCTTGTGAATGTTCACTCGGATTCCAGTCCGCGCAGGCAAATACATTTTCAATTTTGATATAACTCCGAAAATGGTAGGGAAATTATTAAACTGCACCGCAGGCATAATTTTGTTAATATGTATTTAAGCACATTTTCCTTTGTAAAGTTTCATTTTATTAAATGTGAATTAACGCCCTAATTGATACTAATAATCATAATAACTTCATAATTACCTTTATTGGGTGAAATTTCTGTTTGAAATTAGGTATGATTTTTTTCCAATACACACTTTCAGGTGTCCGGATTCCCGACTCTCTGTATCCACCGTATGTACCTGAATACTTTTATTTATTTACTAAGGATTTCCAACAAAAGATATACACAATACATAACACATAAATAATGGGCAACATCAGGTATTAAGTTGGTGTACTCCATCACTTATAATATGGGAGCACAGAATGCACAATAAAGTTAACAACTAAGCTAACAAAGTTATAATATTAATACATTAACATTACGCTTTGTTTCCTCGAATGGTCGTACAGAGGTGTACCTACCTACAATACACCCACATGTCTCTAGTTATGTTTGAAGCCCCATGTAATAGAAGGCGAACCTATTGCCATTAAACGAACACAAATCCAGACTCCGGGCTGCTACTGAGAAATTTCAGATATAAAACCCAATAACACTTTGCCTGACCTGGGAATCGAACCCAGGACCTCATGCCCAACAATAATTCAAATATTTATAAATCCAATAACAATTTTTATAAAAACGTCTCTTCACGATGTAAAGGTGGCCATAACAAGTGCAGATGGCTCACACTTCCAATGACAACGATAACTTCATATTGCCCATTGATAAATGTCCGTTGTACCAATTAAAACAAGTCCCGTCCAAGTAAACACTTAAATAAGAATACATAATCCAGTTGTATCTACCCCGTACATAGATATATGTACCTAAAAGGATAAATTTCCTCCCAGCTGAAGTTTCAAATAACATCCACTTAATTAAAGTTAATCTCGAATGGTGTTGCGCCCGACGACACGATTCCATTAGGAAGCAACACTGAACCACTGTATAGATACTTACAGAAGGTCAACTCCATACAACGAGCGACACATAGACACGTAAGTATACTACCTACGTATGTACAGTACGCGCTTTGAATTTTTGCTGAATTAGATGTATAGCAGACTTCCTATTAATAAGGAGTTAGTCTTTTCATACCGGATACCACTCTCCGAGATTTCTGCGGTTTTTAATCAGCAGCTCACAGTCGCAAAAATCCGCAGAAGAAGAAAGTATTGAATTTCAATACTATGTATTCCTGTACCCTTACAGAGCTCATGTCAGATGCTGGACCTCTTGAATGCAAAGTCTACACCACATAAGTGCAATAAGAGACTTGAGTTAAGTATCTGTTTGTGAAGCATGTCTAATTTTCTAAGTGCATAGGCACTTAGACCATTAGACATGTTAAATTTTTCACCAATGAAAATAAATGCAGTCAGCACATCTCAACTGCGTTCAAAAGCTGTCAGTGTCAATATTTTAGGGTCGGTTTTAGACTTAGTGATCGCATTCAGTTTCATTAGTGCACTGACGTGCGTATTCCCCGTTGCATGGACCTGACCCTCTGTACCCATCTATTTAGTGGCCGAACCGGCTTATCTAGGTCGTATTATTGAAGTTGAACTGTTTATGTACAACCTGTAGCAATTAAATTTAAATTGTGCATTCACGGTTATTGCAGTCGTTAGTGTCCTTGAGATCAATTAGTGTTGATGCGGCAGTTTTGAAATCTGTTTTGAAGAGGATTTATTCTGAGTTTTGGACCAAATAACAATTGGTGCTGATTGCATATCAGCGGATCTTGGACGAAACAGGAACTCAAAGCACATTCACGTCACCAAGCAACTACAATACCCCACTGGGTTACTCGTTAATAGACTGCTTGTCCCTAAATAATATTGGACAGTTAAACTGTGTCAAAAATCAACTTGGCAAATCCCTTGACCTGATTTTATCTAACTTTCCTGGCGGTTTTGTTCATGAATGCAAAATCCCCCTGTCGGTTGTAGACTCTCATCATCCACCATTGGAGATTGTTATAAGAAATATGTCACATACCACACTTAAATGTAAACGCTCAGCAAAATATAATTACCGAAATGCGAACTATACACTGTTGAATGAGCGAATAAAACAGGTCAATTGGACTACATGCTTGTCCGATTGTGCAGATGTCAATGCAATGGTTGAAGTACTGTACAAACACCTCCATTCTTTATCTGACGAGGTCGTTCCAAAAACGAAAGTTTCACATAATAGGTACCCCCCTTGGTTCCCAAGAGATCTTATTAGACTTTTAAACGAAAATGAAAAGCTTAGGATACGGTTTAAAAAATATAAAAATCCCCGCGACAACTACGAATACAGATTGTTGAGTGAGAGAGCTAACATAATGATCAAAAGTAACTACAAAGACTACGTGGGGAGAATCGAGAAGGGCATATCACATAATCCCAAAGTTTTTTGGTCCTTTGTCAAAGCAAAAAAAGCGAACTCTAATGACATGCCATCTGAGATGAAATTAAATAATCAGATAGCCACTTCCGGGGACGAGGTCTGTAAACTTTTTGCTGCCCATTTTTCCTCAACATTCACCTCATCAGATGAAACAACGCATGCATCATTTCAGAAAAACCACAAGTATCCCCAAAATAGCTTAAGCCGGCTCACATTCTCTGAAAGAGATGTAATTAAAGTCCTTAAAAAACTAAATGTATGCAAAGGTGGACCGAATGGTTTTCCACCACTATTGATTAAAAACTGTGCGAGTAGCTTGGCTCTACCGCTAAAAATCATTTTGAACCACTCTATCGAAACGGCACAATTCCCTTCTGAATGGAAAAACGCTAATGTAGTGCCCATCTTTAAAAAAGGTGAAGCAAACAATATAAAAAATTACCGGCCAATATCAATCTTATCTGTGTTTTCGAAGGTCTTTGAATCCCTCATGTGTCCAATTCTAACATCTCTTTTGAAAATACAACTAGCATCCCAACAGCATGGATTCTGTGCACATAGATCAACCACGACGAACCTGACTCTCTATGTCAATGACCTAAACAAACTTATCGACTCTCGCTCACAAATTGACTCCATTTATACAGACTTTAGCAGCGCTTTCGATAAGGTCGACCACCAGATCCTACTGCAGAAACTTTCAAACCTCGGCATATTTGGCCAGCTTCTCCAATGGTTTGAATCTTATCTGACTGATAGAAAGCAAAGGGTCGTAGTAAAGGGGCATCAGTCTTCCTTTTATTACTCTACTTCTGGAGTTCCACAAGGCTCTCATATGGGTCCAATACTGTTCCTAGTATTCGTTAATGACATAGTGAACTGCATCAAGCACAGTGAATGTTCACTCTTTGCAGATGATGTCAAGTTTTATAGGGAATTTATTTATTATGTGTTTGTTTCAGTCCAGTATTAGTACTGGACTGAAACAAACAAATAATAAATAAATAAAAAATGTGTGTTAATGTTGATTTTGTGGGGTTAGCCCCACAAGATCAACATTAAGCCCAACTGTATCATCAAAGATCGTTCTTCTTAATTTTTTTTTTAATAACACATGCTTTTCCAATTCACTTTAGACATTGGCAGAATAGTCGACATCGGCTTTGCTTGCCATAATAAAAAATAGAATAGAATAGAATAGAAAGAACTAGCTGGTGCCCGCGACTTCGTTGGCGCAGGATTAGTACCTCGAGTAGGTTGTTTTCTTCTCCGAAGGTCCTACCTATCGTATTAGAAAAACATTATTCATTTTTATTTTATTTATGGTTCACTATTTTGGCGATAATGGCTTACAAATAAAAGATAGATATATACTGTCACGGGTTTTTCTGTAGGACTATTTAAGATAAACATTTCCATGATACATAATATACGTGTAACTCTAACAGTTTTTGCAGCACACGCCAGATTAGCTCGCAGATGGCAGATTTTTTTCCTACTTACTTGACACTTATCGTTATATTTTGATCAATTCACACAATATCTTTATAAATTATAGCTTATGTATTATTCTGATGTATGAGCTATATTATTGTGAAGTTTCATTAAAATCAATTCAGTAGCTTTTGCGTGAAAGAATATCAAACATCCATACATCCATACATCCATACATCCATACTCACAAACTTTCACATTTATAATATTAGTAGTATATTAGTAGGATGGATCAGCAATAAACCTTCTATAAAATAAACTAAATTTGGGTGCAGTTAATTCATTTCTGGTAACATTATCTGTGGCAACAATCTGTGTTTAACATGGTATCCTTTTGAATGTAGCTCTGTTACAAGCCTTGTTGGAATGTTCCTTTATAATAAATGGGAGAACGGAAAATGGGGTGTATCTAATCATGGTGTGTGTCTACAGAAAAGGGAAAACGAGGGAGAGAGAGTGCGTTTCGTGAAATCTATGTTTTTGTGCGCGTACGCAATTTGCCTGCAGAACTTCATTATTTATAAACCGATTTGTAAAATTCTTCCTTTGTATGAATAGCGTGGGTCAATGTTCTGATTAATAGTTTTTGAGTTACGTTCAGTAATTCGTATTTTTTTCCAATTACTGTATGTCGATGATGTTATAATGCAGTGTTCTGGCAGTGGGCAGGGTACATTGCTCGCAGAACAGATGGCCGATGGGGCCGCAAGGTTCTGGAGTGGCGACCCCGTACCGGAAGACGTAAAATTGTAAGGCCTCCAAGGTGGACCGATGACCTTGTGAGGGCCGCAAGAGTCCGCTGGATGCAGGAAGCACAGAACCGGTCGAAGTGGCAGCGCTTAGGGGAGGCCTATGTCCAGCAGGGGACGTCTTTCGTGATGATGTCATAATAACTTCCTGTTGCTGTTGTTTACTTAGTAAGTGAAGGTATACGAATTTGTGAGAGGTAGGTTATACCACAAATAAAAAGTGAAAAATAAAATTTGTATAAGTAGTTCACTAAAAAATTAGTTTTTGAAATCGAACCACAATTGCCGAATCTATTGCGGAACATACATACAAAAAACATACAGACGAATTGAGAACCTCCTCGTTTTGTAAGTCGGTTAAAACCTCCTCCTTTTTTTAATTCGGTTAAAAACTGAAAACCTTGTTTTGTAATAAGACCCTTCCAGTCCACCCCTATGAACAAAACCTAGTGTTGTTTGCAGTTATTTAGTTCACTGTTCAAGTTCTGTCGCATACGCTCTAACTTATTAGGAGAAACTACAGCTTTACTGCTTTAATCCTACATTGGTCAGAGTCAGCAGAAAAACTTCATGTTTAGAGTGTTTAATTTAGCGACTATGATGTGCAAGATAAGCAAAGCAATAATTGCTTGGCACGCGCTGCTTCCACGTTGTGCCAGCAGTTTATGTCCCACATGTCATTTCGTGGTACTCATAAAATTTTACTCATAATGGTGACCGAAAGTATTGTTTACAATACAATGCGTCTTGTTGGGGAACGTTTGATTTAACTGAATTAAAAAAAGAGGAGGTTCTCAATTCGGTTGTATTTTTACACGGTTTTTATTACGTCACCTATTAGGTATAGGTGAAGATAATAAAAAGCGTGTTTGTATGTTTGTTTGTAACCGACTCCTTTGGACTTGATTTTGATCCACTTCAAACGGTCAGATTTCATTTAAAGGTGAACGGCAGATTTCGTACCGCATACTTTTTATGTTGTCCTGTTATAGAATTTGTACCACTTGTTAAGGCTTAGTGCCTTTTATTTTCGTGTAAGTGTACTATTTTTAGAAGTTGGGATTTATTAATAATAGCTATAAAAAGATTGTTGTCGGGACGACTCATTTAGGCTGCTTTCCGAATCAGAAAAAAGGGCTTACATCAATCATTTGGTGCTTTCCGATTTAGATATGACGATTATGACAGCTAACAGCTGTGATTTTTGTCAACAATACGGAACGCTCGTAGATGCGCTAACAGTGCTCACTCAAAACCTATATAAACCACAGTTTTCTTCTTCTTATTTGGTTAGGTGGCGAGTCTAGCTAGAAACTATGACGATTCACGCAACATCGTTATCGCGCTCACGTTAAATCGGAACGGGTGTGAGCACGCTCAAATCGATTTTATCGTAACTCGAAATGCAGCCCAGCCATCAAAAACTGAGTGCTCGTCTGCACATTCCGGATCGAAAAAAACGCGCCAAATTGCCTGTTTAACTATACCTTGCCTGCTCTAACTTAGACAGAGTGTAGGGAAAAGATAAGGCAAGGCATATAACATCACATGTTAAACATCTAGCAACATTTCGCTCTGGAATGTTGCAATTGTTGTTATTTAGCAATAGAAATAACATGAATTAATTATAAGTACAGTAAAATAAATCTACTTACAAAAACAAAGTATTGGTGTATTTACTTACACTCAAAACCCCATCCGAACTTCATGATCATCGAACTATTGCAGTCCGCTGCTGGATATAGGTATCTCCTAATGCACCCCACTGAGTAGGTACGATCCTCATCTCAATCTACCTACTTAATGTTAAGTAAAACACTACAAAGATAGCGACAAGCAATCTAGAATATTTACTTGATCACCAAATCAATGTTTATGTACCTAAATGTAACAATCTAAATTGGTGCACTAGTATATAACCTTAAAAAATTAAACTGGTTATAACTTTTACGTCCCAACTTCTAAAAATCTAAGAATTTTAAAAGGGCTTCTCTATCATATTAACTACCAATTAAAACAAAAAACATCCCAAAATACGAAATATTGTTAGCGGTACGAAACGCCCATACAAGCCTGCCGTTCACCTTTGTAGACTTATCGAGGACCGATGAAAATTCATCAATTTAAAAAAAAAACCGAAAAGTCACGCTTTTGTAGTTAGCAGAACTAAAAAATTGATTTTTTTATCTATTATTTATTTTGTTCTCGAACTCCGCCTTACAACCGATCTTCTTTTGTTTGAAAGGGTATATTACCGACTGGTTTATTTTTTTTTTTTCTGGGTGGGAAATCATCAAATAACTTCTCCCGCTCTGGGTGGAGCGGGAGGGCGTGTCAGACTTTTACTGACTAAAACCCATCCGTGTTCCCTCAGTTGCCTGTGTGCCAGGGGCGGCGGTATCTCTTTCGAACAACCCGCACCCCCGGCAGGCATCGGCCCTTGCGGGCCCCATCTGTTGCTGCTGACATCTCTTTGAGGCGCGCGTGGAACACAACGCGCCGTCGACCCGGGCTTGGTCCTTACCGGACAGCGAGCTACCCATTACTCGCCGTCCGCAAGCCCGTGCCTACGGTGGCCGGGAATCAGCCTGGGATTCCCGACGCCCAGGGCGTCTCCTGCGAAGGCCACGGCTGTGAGGGCGCATGTACTGCATCTCCCTCACGTGCGCCGCCTCCCTCTTTGCGAGCATAACTGCTTCGCTGAAGGAGGCGACTGCCAGCCATGCCCTCTCGCTCCGTACCATGGCCTGGACCAGGGTCGGACGTGAGAGATCGCCGCCGCCGATCACCTCCACGAGGACACGGCGTTGCTCCGCCCAAGCTGGGCAGACCTCCAATATTACCGACTGGTTCCATTTAAATTTTGTAATGTTATGTTAAGTGGCTTTTGAGTTAACTTTAATAATAAAAAAGTTATTAAAAAAAACACAACACTTTCATTTCGGAAGTCGGTGGCAAAAAACCTAAAATACAAAACCAAAGACACTGACTTCCAAAATGAAAGTTATTTTTGATTTTGTAGTGTTTTCTGGATACAAAAACTTTTTTCGTAAAAAAAGATTCATTGGTAAGCAATGAAACTCAATGTCATAAGCGATGGGCCATACAAAATCTTGTTAAGGACCTTTTAATGCCGCCATCCAAAGATTTGCCTTAACTGTATTCTCATAATCAGATAGAATAAAAATAACTCACTACTCACCTTCATCAATAGTAAGTTTCTACTTATTTAAATAATACGATAAAACAACTTCCAACGTTATGTAAATTATGCTGTAGGTACAGCTTGCAAAATACGGACATTTTTTTAACAAACTTGCAATTCGATTTGCCCTTCGGCAGATCGTTTACATAGGAGTAGATTCCACTGGAATAACAAATGAACTGTCTGACCTTTGCAATCAATATTTCGTCTGTAACTGTTCGGTTTGCAGAGCCAAAGAGAAATCGGAAAGCGTGAACTATATCTACGTTGATATTATAAACTGCAAAATATGTTGACTGCTATCACATGCTTTCACACGTAAACTAATGTTAATGTTAGATACCTAGTTTCGATTTAGTTGTGATAAACGATAAATGATTTTATTTCTGTAAGTAGGTTTGTACAAACACTTTTACACGTCAATAATATTTTTAAAACTAGATGAGGTTGGCGTTTCCTAACTGACTACTCTGAAAAGAAAGGCCGAAACAAACCAGAGGTCACAGTCTCTTTTAAAGTTCAAGTGTGAATCAGGTGAATATCAAGTGTGAATATGTACAACGAGACATATGTAGTATATGTCTCGTTGTACATATTCACAATTTTACATTAATAGCTTTTGACTATATGATTTAAAACTCTCTTCTTTATTTTATCATTTATTTTAATAAATTAATTATATCAATTAAAAATTAAATATATAAATTATTTTATCACCACGGCTCTCAAAACGTTGAAGGAAAACATCGTGAGGAAACCGGCATGTCCTTGAACCAAAAATTCGAAGACGTGTGACATCTATCAACCTGTACTGGACCTACGTGGTAGATTACAGCCCACTCCCTCTCGCCTGTGTCCCAGCAGTGGGAAAGTTATAGGCTGATGAAGCTAAGAAGGTTCTTAACTCTCTCTCTCTCTCGCTCGCACTATCTCCACATTCCTTTGTTTCTCGATCTTTGTTTGTTTCTATCTATGTTTTGACTTATTCGTCGGCCTCTTTTTGACATTTCAAAAAACCAGAGTTCATATGAAATTCGGCAGTATATGACCTTTAATTTAAAACACAGCCGTTCTCTTAACCTTTACTAGTCAGTATATTAAAGTGACCATAGGCACGTATATCCAATAGTTACAGTGAACAATTGACACACCATTTTTCAATGGCTTGAGTTCATAAATGTCCAGTGCAGAACGTGGCTCTCTTTTATCGACTTTATAGTGAACAATTCCGGTGGGATATTGCTTTACTCACCACGGAACTGCCTGGGAAATTTGTTTAAATTGGTTAGCGTTATGTAGATGAGAATAATACTATAAAAGATAAATTGGAAGTTAATGTTACTTCGAAATGCGATTGCATGAAACACATTTCATAAAAAAGCCATGCAGTGAACGTTGGTTTCATTTGTTGATGAATCGTAAGGATGAAAATTCATTTCGCGTACGCTCTCGATGTATTCACCGAATAAAAAAATCTTGTCGTATCGTAGGTACATGGACCGGAGTTGATTCGTCAGTTTCCTATTTCGGAGAAAGGCTATACGTAAGAGTAATTAGATATAGGTTCCTATGAAGTGTGTTATCTAACTTTTTTAATTTAAAGGCCTGAGATTCGTAGAACTGGCAATATTTTATGGAAGTAGAAAACTACACTCCCAACAGTATAATTATTCCACCAACCGAGCCAGTGAGTATTTGTCCAAAGAATACTACTTCGATGAATGAAGCGTGTTTCGAGGTTAACGTGGTGCTGCCGAATAATTTTGATGTTATTAATAAACCAAAGAGTTTAGTAGTTCATCCTACTGAGATATATATTTCTTAATTAACCGGTAAGATGGTTGTGAGGGAATAGAAGTTAAAAGACGTTGATAGTGTGAAATTCCAGGTATTTTATTTTATCTCCACACAAATTAAGTATTTTGACATTTTATCTTATGTATTTATTTTAATACACATTTTCACCTTTTTATTGTGAAAATGTGTTTGCGTATGTGTCAGAATTTACCTTAATTTTGACGTAGAACACTTTTTTGTTGAGGATTCCCCGTTTACGTTTTTATTCTGAATATCCTTAAATCAAATGTCACTTTCACACGACGAGGGTTGTGAGAAAGGTAACTAATCTAAAACGATAATAATATTGGAATTAGTCAGGTGTATACAAATGTATCTTTATTTTCCTAAGCTCTTATATTTATTTTAGGTATAAGTTCGTTTTCCGTGAAAAATATATTTTCCAATACTTTCTGTTCGTATAACAACTGTTAAGTACACACAATAAAAGTAGAAAGTTTTAATAAATGCCTTTAGCGTATTCTGCGTAATTGCTCTGAATAAACTTTCCAAGTTTTCTTTAGTAAGTAATAATTATTGTACAAATGTGGATTCTATTATTAGTTTGGTACCTTCAAAAGGTTTATTATTGCTGTTGTACAATTTACTAGATAAATAATATTTTACCCATTTCAATGTTCTTGCGTACCTAGAAAATTCGAACTTTAACCTTATGAGTTAGGCCCACCTAGACGTTTGCCCCGAAAATATTACTTCATTCACGTTAAAGGTATCAGTTTTTACAGATGCTTTTAGCCTGAGATGTCCTTCTGTAAACCAAAGACCTTTTTGCTTAAAAAGGCACCCGGACTCTATGTGTGATTTTTGCCTCACTAAAACCACCCTGGTGGTCATCACCAGCAGATGGAAGAGGCAAAGACCTGTGTTTGCTGCTAGTGCAGCAAACTTTGTAGCTAACCATGGTGGCAAGCTCGCCCTGCTATCTTCACCAGAACCTGCCACAATACCGCTGGTGGCTTTGGCCTCAAGGTTCAATTGACACAATCTAGATGTGGAGTACTTAAAAACATATATTATTTGTCTACATTTTCACTAAATCAGCTCCTGTTCCTTCATCTAAAGACACATTCAAATATAATGAAATAAGACATGACTGGCAAAAGTTTATCTAGTAAACTACGAATGCCGCTGTCGCATGCTCCCGTCGCACCTACGCTTAACAAATTACTTCTTAACTAACTCAAATGTCTGTTCAAATTGCTAAGATTAAAACAGGCTCAACTATTAAACATAATTGCCTCGAAATTACTTTCTTGTAAACTTTGTTCACAACAATAAACGTCTTGTTAGCTCACATTGCTGTTTTTAGATTAAAAACCTTGTTCATTTAACAAAGTCGACCAACACTTTTGCCCTTTTTTAAAGGCTTAAATTTATCCACAAAAAAAGAGTTTATAAGGGCGATAATTACTTCACTGAAAAAACATTTTTACTATTAATTAAGGAAGCGCTCCGGATGTCGGGCGGAGTTTAATCAAAGGCTCATCGATAAATACCTACTAATTAATTTTATTTCCTTTCTGTAATTAAAATTCCTTTTTGGATCTAAGGAAAACTGTTTGGTTTCTGTAACGGATATACAAACCGAGTATGCTTTGTTTACTTTGGTAGCTATAAGAACCTACCTACAATTTTGTAAAGAGTTTTTTCAAATTCCTTTGTCATCAATCTTAATACTTTTCTTACATGAGAAATGTTGGGACTTCAGTTTTGAAAATCTACACAAATGTTTCGTTAGTATTTTTCTCTGAATAATTGTCACGTCTGTCGGTTAGAATCGGTACCAGACATAAATAAAAACATTTTAATCGAAAAAGCCATATTTAAATATGCTGCCTATGCAACAAAATTGTGTCCAACCGTAAAATTGCATTGACACTTCCAACCCGCCATCAATTATTCTCGCAGATTAGAAACCATTATATTTCCCAACGAATCGGTGTTATGGCAAATCATGACAAATGGCTATCCATATCCGAGTAACGACGTCGTACTTATGTCGCAATATCGGAAAACCGTATATCCGTAAATCTACTTTTTATGTAACCCTTTCTATGGAGAATCTACCTATAAACGACTAGAAGGTATAGTGAATTATTAGTTGCTATTTTTTGCCACAAAAACTGACAGACAAGGGCTATCTCATGTGATGGGAACTAGGAAAATGTGACCTTACTGTGCTTTAGGGACCGCCAGACCGTCATTCCAACTCCTATTTAACTATGAGTTCATTCCTATAGGTACTTAATCAATACACAGTCAGATATATAAAAAATCAGTCGACTATCTTTATCAATCTGCCTAGCCTTTTCCCAACTATGTTGGGGTCGGCTTCCAGTCTAACCGGATGCAACAGAATACCGGTATCTTACATGAGTGACGCCTATTTGACCTCAACAACCCAGTAACTGAGTAATACGATACCCTTTGGTAAGACTGGTTGTCAGACATTCGGGCTTTTAACGACTCGTAATGAGTCAGGTATATTTATCAGATATCAATAATATCAAGTTTCACTACAAAAAACCTCGAACCAGATCCTTTAAATTGTTCAAACGAACATAATAATCCATTACCACATAATTTAACAGTTTTAAATTCGCATTCGTAAATCTACATTATTATCCATGTACCGTGCCCGGTTTATTAATTACCTCCCTGGGCCGCAGTAATGCACTCCTCGCCACCGCTATATACAGTCAGCTTGAACGTTTTCAATACACTTACTTTTTACGTATTCAAGTTATGTCTTCATAAGCATTACAGCAATTTACACCATCATAACCGACGCGTTATAAACGGAAACGAAATGAATTTTAATATACCAAACGGTACGTAACGTTGTGTTTTAATTTATTCGGTCGATAAAACCACTCAGCTTTTTAATAAACACGCATGAATTACTTTCCTCTGCGAGGTCCTGAATAAATAAAGGAGGACCATCCCACACCGTTCCTTCATTCCCTTTGTGCTCTCATACTTCCTGGCATGCGTAATGGGATACCCAACCAAAATGGCGGCTTAGAAATCTTTTGTGCTAAATAAAAATCAGAAGAATGGACACCCAGGCTGTATAACTATAGTTGGACTCCTGCCGCGTCAGTACATAAAATAGTGTTTATTATTTACTAAACTTTAAAGTTCCTGACAGGTTGTTGCAAAAATAGACTACTTAGCGTTGTGTAAAGTGGAATATTTCCTATTTTGGTACCATTACCGTAATTATGTTTATTTTTGTATTATCTAAATATTATTCCATGGAAATTCTTTAGACGCTAATTTGACTCTAGAAACACCAAGCTATTGTTTAGTTGAATTAAACTATAAATATTCCTGCAAAAAAAAAACATATTCGCCTACTTTAAAATATTTGTAGAACCTAAAACGAATAAATAAATTCACTTTAGAACATTCTCAACATAATCTATCTGTTATAAAATCCAGTATAGGTACACATTACGCTAGATTTGTACGACGCAAACATTTACTTTGATAGAAAATGTTATTTTTAGTTGGAAGCTACCCTGTATTTAATATGTAATCTAAGGTAGCATATTGATCTATACAGATAGTTAATTTATAATCTACGTAAAGTTAACAGCTTCATACCTTTAAACGGTATCGTGTGAGCCTTTAATTAACCGTCGAGGAAGGAGAGAGGTTCAGAGGGACGCGACAGAGTATTAATTGGCTGGACAACCTATTCGCCCCACGCCTGGCGCTTTTGGTGTGCCGCTAATACAAATATTAACAAAATTAGACCGTATGGTTAAGGCATTACGTACCGGGTTAGACGTGCACGTTTGTGAGGTTGATTCAGTAAATAGCACGTAGATTGCAGGGATTTGACAGGACTACTCTACCAATATTTCTCTACACATTCACTCAGTATACCCGGGTTGCTTCCTGTTGCTTTAAGAATGGCGACCCCTATTCTGCCATGGGGAATGGTAACGATGACTTATGTGTCGTTTCTATACCGAAAAACAGAAGGTTTTTTTTTAAACTTATTGTCTATGTTTTTTTTTAAGAAAAAGGCGATTAAGCTTTTATCTAAAAGAAATAATATGTGCAGCATACCATGGAATTTCTTGAAAAAAAAAAGAAACCTCGTATATTCTCCAATTAAACAAAAAACTGCTGACTCGAAAGCCAATTTTACCTGTAGGTAACCGCTATTAAATAATGAAACGATCTCCTATGCTAACTTATGAAGTGCTCGCGTAGATATTGACCCAGATACGAGAGTGTTAGTTTTAACTAATTATTACGGTCGGTTGGACAAAGGAATAGGGCATTACCTAACTACGACACGATTGATTGGTTTTACTATCCATAATTCATTTGGATAGTGTATGTTTAACAATGTAGATTTATTAAGAGTAGATCATGTATACAAAAATCATTCATCGGCCACTTTCTAGTTAGATTTACGATAGAGCTCAATAGTCATTAAGCTAAAGAAGAACACTCAAAACTGAAAAGTTGATTAAATATTGTCATACAGCTTCTGCATATTAATCATGAAAATAATTAATAGAATTTGGGGTTATAGCAGGTTCAACAGTTTAATTAACGCTATGACCGAAATGTGGGACATCAAATTGGCAAAGGGTTGATAAAAATCTGACTAGTCGCAATACACTATCGATTATATAACTTAGAAACACACATACATAGGGCTGATAAACACAAGACCCTCATTTGAGTCGCGCACTTGTGTAAAAATAGGTGCATTTCTGCCATCAACAATTTCTATTTGCCATAACAATTTTTCCAGCACGTGTTTATTGGTCCCAGCGTCCAAGTGTAGATGTTTCCGTACCACGAACTGGGATATTACTCATCGCAACGCGGAAGTGTAGACAGGGACATCCGCCGATTGCAGCCCAGTCGTGTTTGTCAATGTTCCCGTGATTTATCGTCTGTGGTCGGTGCCAAAACTGCACACATGTGTGTTTACCTTTACTACAATTTACGATTTACTTTTACCGGCACGCACCGCGCGTGTACCGTCATGGTCGATTGGCGTTTACAGCTATCGTTAAGCCACTAACTGTGAAACGGTTGTGTAGTTTTTGCTTTAATGCATGGATGAAGTGCATAAGAGCCTGTTTAGAGGTTTGTTTTATAGGTTGGCCTCTTTTGTTAACTTCAAACAAATGATAATTAAGTACCGTGAGAATCATGTTTTATTTATCCATCAGTCTCGCGATGAAATGGTTTTTTACCTAATCCTAGTATTCTACTAGTATTATAAATGGGAAAGTTTGTATATTTGGGTTTTTAGATTTTGTTACTCAATTTCGCAAAAATGGCTGAACGGATTAGGATGAAATTTGGCACACATATAGTTTATAGCCTGGATGAGACACTTGAACTTTTTGTCCCGGTAGTACGTAGCGTGGGTGGGATAATTTTCGACCTCCACGCTAGCGAAGCCGCAGGCAAAAACTAGTTTTGATAGTAAATGTGTCTATTCGCTAAGAAACTATTTTGATTAACACAGCTGAAAGTAAGCCATTTTGTATGGCTCGGTGCCTGAAAGGTACAAGGTACCGTGGCTCTGGTCAAGATAGTGTTAATGCTGTCGAAGAAAATTATTAGATAATGTAATACAGCAAAGTGTCAGTCACCGAAAGCAATAACATTTACTTTTGGGGTGGTCTAGAACAAACGTTAAACTTAAGTAATACTCATTAATAAATAAAATAAAAATAATATATTCTAGAGACGTCTTATAATTTTATTTTCATTGGTCTCGTGCATGCCCCCGAGGTGAAGGCCTTCTTCAAATATTTCCATTTTTCTCCACTTGCAACCAATGTGGTCCCGCTATCTTTTTATGTCGTCTTCCCAACGTTGATATAGTCTTCCGGTGCGTCTTTTTCCTTGATTTTAGATACTCATTTGTCATTACATATTATTATTACATATTATTTTAAGATAGTTGAAATGTCTGATTTTAAGAAATATCAAAACGAAAACTTTGCGTTTTGGAATACTATTATAAAACGCACACTATGCTTGCATAGCACATGTGTGAGTACTATATTCTTACTGTAAAGCTAACATTTACAGAGCACGTCTTTTATTGACTTGAATGTGCCCTGGCAGCTGAGAGTATGTGATGCTCACTCAAATGTCTCGCTGGTGGTGGCGTGTGTTGGATCATTAAGTTCCCTTCAAAATGGTTGATCTGAATGGTGCTGATCCATACGTCATGTTCGTGAACGGGCGCCGCCAGTAGAGACTGGTCATCCCTTAGCTTCCACGGCTTATTTTAATTTCTGAATTGTTAATGTGTTTTTGTTTTAATTACGGATGCTTTTAATGTGCTCGTCTTTTTACATCGTTCTCACATTGATAATTTCAACATAATAATGTAAGCAACTTTTTGTAACAATATCATGATTTTAACAGAGTGTCCATGGAGTTTCTTGTCCGTTCTTCTCCTTGATACCCACTACGCTTTGGAATGGGCAACTTAACTAAACCTATTCACAGATTAAAAAATGGCGATGGAAAATTCATCCGCATCGCTGTCGACTGGTAATGTTTCCAAGAGACTGGCGGCATTACCACGTTGTATGGCAATGCTTAGCCGCTGGCCAAGGTAGAAACCAGCCCTTTGGTCACGGGAAGTGTCAACCAGTCGTTTCAAGATTTCCTTGAAGAGACCATGAGCACTCGAACCCCACGGCCCGAGGGTTTCAACCCCAAACGGCTCGCAAATATAATTACCAATTAGGTTGTTATACTTTCGGCGCTTGAGGTTTCCGCAGCCGCAGCGGCAGCGCTAGCACAGCACACCGAGCCAGGAAGATGGGATGGCGCAAGAGTATCGACACACTTTGCATCCCACACTAGAAGCCTTCCATGGAAATAAAGACATGCCGTACAGTCTCTTGCCATCGTCGCGTGCCAAGCCATTGGGTTCTAATACAGCTTGAACGCCGACGGTGACAAGATCTCGTCGGATGATGTCGTTAATGTTTGAGGGCCGCGCGAAGCGGCCCGCGCTTCGGCTTCAAGACAGGTCGTGGTATACTAAACTGTTGACGACTTTGCCGCAGTGACAGCGATGAGGAGAACAACAAGAAGCTCCCAGTCGTAGGGAAGCAGCGAGGCGGAAAGTAGTGTCGTCGAACAAAATGCCTATGTTCGACAACGGTAGTGTATGAAGCCACAGACCCGACTCCCACTTACCCACAGCCAGTTACTTTATAAATTATTATATTTTGCCGTAATTTTATGGATTGAAATAAAACCTTCCAAGTGTTCATTAAATCAAAAACGAACGCAAAATGTAAGTGATAACCAGAGATCGGATATTCGGATGCATATTTACCTAAAGTTGCGATGTTGGCTAATATGGAACGTGCTTTTGTAATGAAAAAATCTTCATTTAATGTAAAAAATGTTTTAACTAACACACTACCCCCACTTACAGACTTTATACACACTACTTACACATATTTGCATCGCAATTAATTTTAAATAAATATGTGTCTGAATAGCTATGCAATCCTAATAATTTAGAAGTCACTTCCATACTATACACCTGACTAGTTATGCATTCCCGGTGTTCCTGGTATTTCGGGATTTTTTTATCAAAAAATATTTTTTAAGCAGCCCCTTCCATACTTTCATAACTAAAAATTAACTTTAGGTAAATATGCATCCGATTATTGGATCTCTAGTGATAACTTACATTTTGCTATTGAAAGTCGGTGAAAGAACCAAACCCGACGCGTAAGTTAAACAGACGGACTTGGTTGTGCCACTTCTCACAAGGAAGTGGTGAAGGGCGGGCATTTTGTTTCCATGATTTTCTTATAAGTTTGGAAGACTTGACCGGAACGGCCGTCTTGGCCACCTTCCTAAAACTGGAATGTTAAGGAGCTTATGATAAAAACTAAAATCCTATTACAAAAGTACTTTTTGTTAGCTGTTGATTGTTTCTCATTTAACTTCAGTAAGCCTGTTTTCCCTAATTTATTTCTGTAACTCGACGAAAAGTGAAGGAATAAAATTAACTTACGGAACAATTATCCTGAGCTCGCTTTTCGCATTTGACAGGTTTTTCTGTATAAATTCTATTCAAAGGCGTTCGGGCGTCTTCGATTCAATGATCCAAGTTGGCTCATATTTCTTCTCCTACGCAATTCAAGTTCGCTAATGAAAGACCCTTGTAACTTTAATCTTTGTAAAGTTGAAAATCCATCGTGAAACAATTTTACCGCGCGTTAAATAGCAACTTATTAAAATATAATTTTCTTCCGCCTGTCAATAAATTTGAGTTTAGGATTTGCTTTAATTACGAATATAAGTCGGTGTAAATTTGTAAACGAAGTAAGTTGTCAGAACAACCCAAAACCGTTCCTGACTAGGTATTTTGCGGGAAAATGGTAGTATTAGTAGCTATCGCCTTTAACTTTGTGATCCACTTTTGTCTGTTCGCCGTGCCACAGGAGCATGAAGAAGGACATATGTTTTTTAAAAAGAAAAACAACCGACTTCCAAAAAAACACTACAAATGAAAAAATACCATTAATTTCGGAAGTCGGTGTCTTTAGTCCCGTATTTTCGTTTGAGTAGCACCGACTTCCGAAATTAAAGTTATTTTGCAGTTTGTAGTGTTTTCTTTGGGAGTCGGTTGTTTATTCTCACATTGTAGTGGATTCTTGTGGTACGATCGAATTTGTGTGGGTTAGGCTACACCCCTTCCTTTACCTTAACTTGCTAAATACACAACAGTGACGGAAAGTTACTCATTATTAAATCATCCACATACATTTACGAAGTGGAAAAAATACGTATTTATTGAAGCTAACTCAAAAGTCACTAATAATCAAAACTAGACCAAATTTACATGGCACCACTCTATAATACACTTTCAAATAAATGAAAAAAAAAAATCAAATCGTTTATAAATGACGGAGTTCTGAGGAAACAAACATTAAAAAAAAATTGAATTGCGAACCTCCTCTTTTTTTTAAACAGCAATAAGAGAGGCCTATGGTCAGTAGCTACGGCCTACAGTTCCTTGTGGTGCCGGACGTAAAAGAATAGCATCATCCCATTTCTTCCCGTGAGTGTCGTAGAAGACGACTAAGGGACTAACTAGAGAATGGGCAGCAGCGTTCTCTATGCATTTGACCACCATACTGTGATCGCTAACCCGCCTGCCAAGCGTGGCGTTATGGCAAATCCCCCCTTTTGGAGGAGGCTTATGTCCAGCAGTGGATGTCTTACGGCTGATATGATGATGATGATGATGACGGTCAGTAGTGGGTGAAGTCGGGCAGTGGATGATCATGATAATATCATCATCTGCCTAGCCTTTTCCCATGTATGTATATGTATATACATCTAAATTTATCCCAAAAATTACTATGACAGTATAAAAATTATAATGGATTGGATACAAAAGCTTACCTACAATGAAACCGAAACACTTCTAAAACCTTAACACATACCCACCCACACACATTTACTCTCAGTCATACGTACAGGCTACACTTTCACTCACATATACTCACACACATACTTGCACCCACTCATGCACACACTTGACTTAATTTAAGTCGATGTTCTTTCTTTTTTCTTTTCTTTAAAAATAAAAACAATGCCCCACAATGGGAATTTCTCCTGTATTGCGGGTGCGTTTACAAACATTTAAAGTTCACATACACAAACAGCCAGACTCGGAACAACTACCTGTAGGTCATACAAATATTTGTTCCGTACGGGAATCGAACTCGCGACACGCAGCGCAGCAGTCAATCGCTTAACCACTGCGCCAACCGTGCCGTCAAATTGTCGTGTTAATTTATGTAGTTTCAGCATAAGAATTATACTTCTTGCTTTTAATATACCTAACACGTCTTGCTATGGAAGAGCGGACTCTCCTAATACAGGCGCTATTTGCCTAAAAGGAGCATCCAATCACAAAAATTATCCATCCATAAATCCAATAATTGTGTTATCAATAAACAATTTTCATTATTTTGTTGGGGTCGGTTTCCAATCTAACCGGATACAGCTGAATACCAGTATTTTACATGGAGCGACTGCCTATATGACCTCCACAACCCGGTTACTGGGTAACACGTTACCCCTTGGTAAGACTGGTTGTCAGACATTTGGGCTTCTGACGACCCGTAATCATGGCATTAAGGGACACAGAGAGATTCCCAGACATCAGTAGTTTAATAGTTACAGTCATGTTAAGAATAATCCTCCGTTATTCACTAATCTTAGTTAAGGGTACCAAATTTAACTGAACAATAACAATACAAACAAACGCACATAATACCGTTGTAATCTGTAACAAGGTAAACCGAGTCACAATTAGTGACGAAAGCCGAAACATAATTTAAAACCTCGTTCGCTACGTCGGTTGTTTAAAGGTGTATTAATCTGCATTTTTGCACACACAGGTTGGTAACACTGATTGCTTTTCTTTTTTGTTACTGTAGCATATATTTCTATCAATTAAATAGGTATGACTTTAAAGTGGATGAAATGGAATTTACAGTTAAATTTCTAAGGTCTAATTTACATACAAATCGTCAAAAAATATATTTTTATGACATAACATGTCACGCCTGTAGTTCCCAGAAGGTTATGTAGAAGAGTGCCTATAGTGTATCCTCATTTCGCTAATATTTAAGTTCCATTAAATAGGGGGCGACCCTATTGCCATCAACCGCGCAAAAATCCATACACCAGGCTGCTACTGAGGAATCCCTGATGGGAAAACCCAATAACATTTTGCTCGAACTGGGAATCAAACCCAGGACATCATGCTCAGCAGTAGCGCTTGCGACCACTGTACCAACGAGGCAGTCTTATTCTAATACTAGCTTTTGCCAGCGGCTTCGCCCGCGTGGAGGTCGAGAACTATCCCACAGGAACGTAGTACCGGGATAAAAAGCATCTTTTGTGTTGTTCCAGGTTATAAACTACCTGTGTGCCAAATTTCATTCAAATTTGTTCAGCCTTTTTTGCGTGAAAGAGTAACAAACATCCAGACATCCATACTCACAAACTTTCACATTTATAATATTAAGTAGGATAGAGTTCCTAAAATCCTATTTTAGTTCCTATTTTTTTTTGGGGGCTTAGTAAAATAGCTTCAATAAGTATTGACTAAAGCTTATAATTTCAGAAAGAAAAAAACATTTATCGCCAACATAATTATATTTACGTAAATATATTTGTAATCATTACTTCAAATTAATTTTCCTTACATTTTCTTTTGTGTCGAATCAGAAATGTAGGCCTGTATCGTCATCTGGCGACTAGGTCTTTATTACCACAAGGCGTACCTTGCGTAGGCATAGCTTTTTAATAACTGTGCCGTAGCACAGTTATTAAAAAGCTACAATAATTCACGATACGCATACCTACGTCATTTATAAATCATGAACAACCAACTCACAGTGCGAGTGCGGGTCTTCTGATCAGATCATGCCCTGCTTGCTGGAGTGTCCTAAGTACCCTTTCACCGGCACCTCGGATGTCCTAAGGAATGCCACTGATGCCGCAATCAATGTGGCTACGTAATGCGCTCAAACTATAAATTGGGAGGTACCTCGTTGGTTTAGTGGTTTGATCCCAAGGTTGAGCAAAGTTCTTGGGTTTTTCTATTTGGAATTTCTCAGTAGCATCCAGGAGTCTGGATTCGTGCTCAGTGAATAGGTGCACTATAGCTACTTCTCTGCCTAAACCTTCAGTGAAATAAGGCAGTTGCACATTCTGTCTCTGTCATCTCCAAGCGATTAAGAGAAACAGAAGCACTTAATTATTTGTGGTGCGAGCGGGCCTTGATCCTACATTTACAGGCATAAAAAATATCCAAATGATTTATATAATATTCCAGATTTACTTCAGAGAGGCCAATAATATAACCAAAGTTAATCAAACAAAATAATAAGCATCTGCCAACTAGGGCGCCAACAAACTATAAAATTCATAACCCTCCCTTCATAACTAACCCTTATTACCCACGTGACCACCCTGGAGATTTAAAAGAGTTCACAGGATCATATCAGGCAGATGGACATCATCATACTATAGCCATCTACTTTCTAAACTTAGTTATTATAATTATATTCGGACAGCGTCGTTTGTCTAGTGGTCGCAATCGATACTGTTGAGCATGAGGTGAGTGTAATAGAACTCACCTTATTAGAGTGGGTTATTGCACCTAGAATTTCTCAGTAGCAGCATTGTCCTGTTGATGGCAATAGGCTAGTCTCTATCACATAGCACTTATCATATCTAGCGAAATGTGGGTGTACATCTCTGATCTTCTCTAATTCTTCGAGGAATACAGGTTTGAGTTATGTATCCGGCTATATATTTAGCTGTGAACGACACACAAAAGTATGAAATGACAATACGCAAAAACCTATCTAAAAATCAGGCGGCGCTGTGTCAAGGCATGGAGTATATTTGTTGTTTGAATTGGTAGAGTGTGGTTCCTCCAGCTAGATTTCCCCTTTGTATAGTATGGCAGCATTTGTCATTGCTAAGATCCATTACAAGTAACCTTTTCAGCCGTTATTTGTGGTCTAGCTTTATTAGCTCTTTCGCAAAAGGATTTGGTTGATTCTAAAGGTGTGTTCTGCCTATTTTTTGTCGTGCTCATGATCTGTTTTGGTTTTTTTTTTGGGTGGGAAATCATCAAATAACTTCTCCCGCTCTGGGTGGAGCGGGAGGGCGTGTCAGACTTTTACTGACTATAACCCACCCGTGTTCCCTCAGTTGCCTGTGTGTCAGGGGCCGCGGTATGTCTTTCGAACAACCCGCACCCCTGGCAGATGGTCTGTTTTGGTTAAGGTATCATCAACCTCTCAGTTTCTTGTAAACCATGGTGAATTTCTTGTTTTTATTTTAAGAATGTCATTTTAAAATCTTCAGTGCATGTTGATGTTAGAGACACTAACAGTTATTACCCATACTTAGGTGACAAAGGTCCAAATTGCCACCAAGGTAATTTTGTATACCAACAGTTTATTGTCCATCGATAGGACACAATTTCTTCCAAGGAACAAGTAAAGGTTCTTGTACTTATTATAGAGCTGATCTCTCTTGAAGCCTTGTGTCAAGGTGCACGCCAAGGTGTTTCGAAGACTCGTTATACGGAAGGGCATGATCGCCTTGTTTCACAGGTGATAAATACCTATCTTAGACTGAAGGTAACGTGGGTTGACTTAATTACTCTTGCTTTTATTCGTCACCTTCTTAGCCATTTGTGTAAATTGTCTAACTATTCTGAAATATTTTAGAAGCAATTTCGGGGTCGTTGTGGCTGGCCAAAACGGCTGTGTCATTTGAGAAAGTTGCTGATGTAATATTCGGCGAATGCGGCATTTTTCCTGTAAATATAGTGTACAACACCGGACCCAATGCAGAGTCCTGGGTTACTCCTGCAGTTATTTTGTGGAGAGAGTAGGTAATGTCTCTTTTCTTAACTTGAAGTTCTTTCGGTGAGATAAGATTCAAGCAGTTCATAGTGTTTGTGTGGTAGGGATGTTTTTATCCGACAGAGTAACCCGCGGGTCCCTACCCGATCAGAGGCTTGTCATATAGGTATCTAAAAAATCAGCCGAGCAGTATTCCTTACATATGTTATGGTGTGATTTTAAAGACGTTTCATGTTAAAAATAGGCTATATATTTATACGATGATCGGGTAAACAAGAATACAAATTTGTTGAGTTGTATATAAAGCACAGTACAAATTATATAAAGGTACTATGTAAATATTTGAAAAGAATTCTTTATATAGCCACAAAATATAAGAGGCTCAATTTAAAACAGAGTGGTTTTTCCGGCTGTAAATTGAACATCCTTATTTAGTTTTCGGGCACTCTCAACATTTATAAAACTTATTAAGTAAATAATCATATTTATTTATCCATTAAATTTTTCCTTTGATTTACTGTACATTTGGGAAGTCAATTAATTTTCTTAGTAAAAAATGTGGTTAAAGCTAAAATAATTCTTGTTACTCCAACATTGGTTAGTCTTTTTTGTTGCCGCTCCAAGTAAACGATATTTCATAGTATTTAATACTATGCCCCTTCGCTGGAGTATGCATAACATACGAGTACCTTTGCGCTAAATTATCGTCACTCGAGTGTGCTATTTAAAAGCACAATCGTTAATCGATATTACTCATACACGAAAGTAAAATAATACTTAAATTGAGAGGTGGAAAAGCGATTTATTATTCTGGTGCGGAACATAAAAAGCCCGTGAACATTATTATTGAATGAAATCAACCCACTCCGTTTCGGTAGCAGGTTTTTATTCATTTACATACAAAAGTGTTACTGCAAAAATTCATGCACCGAGCTGCCGAATCATTCGGAACAAAAATTCAAATTAACAAACCAAAACAAAGTAATCAGTTTCAAAAACTAAATCAACATCATCAACATAGCCTAGCCTTTTCCCAACTTCGTTGAGGTCGGCTTCCAGTGAAACCAGATCCAGCTGAATACCCATATTTTACATGGAGCAACTGCCTATGTGACCTCCACAACATAGTTACTGGGTAATACGATACCCCTTGACAAGACTGGTTGTCAAACTTTTGGGCTTTTGACGACCCATGACCACAAACGCCAAAGATCCGCGAATGACAGCCGGAATTAACAGCTTAACGTGCTTTCCGAGGCATGGAGCGATCTTGATATGTAAATATGGTTACCCATCCACGGACCTACCGCGGCAAGTGTTTCTTAACCTGATCGATGGACCTAAGTGGTTGTTATTACTTAGCCCCAAGCCCCTCATCAACATAAATCAGAAGTTAATAATTACACTCCAAGTGGCAACAAAGCATTTCAATTGGCAAATCGTTCCGCTATTCCGGTTTCTTTCACTCAAATAATATCATATGAGAAGATAAAATGTAAATATATCATACACCTCAGTGAATCAAATACTCAGCGATAAAAATCAGAAGGCGTGAATACATCAGCACGCACCAACAAGATTTACATAAACGAGTCGAATGTTGCCAGCGTACGCTTCAACGGATTTTTATTTAGGGACGTGGATGTACGGAACGTCGTAATGATTTGTTGCTACTTTTGTAGAATTGTTGCTTCGTTTGAGTGTCTTGATTTATTACTTGGAAGTGGAGAATATAATGTAGCCTCGTTAGGGCCTTAGTTATAACCTATTTCAAAGGTGGCGTGGTCGTGTTTCAGAATAAATGTTAAATGTACACATTTATAATACATAAATTTTTGCAGTCGTACATTTCGTTATTCTTTTAAAGAATAACAAGAATTTATGAAAATAAATGCATATTTCTGAATACTATTTCAGCCAGGGAAATCTAATAATTAACACCACCTTAATTAATGTAGGTAAATTCCAGAAGAAATTTCTGAAAATAATTTTCAATTTATATGTTCGACAATATTGGAATCATCGGATAAAATTGATGTAAACTCTTTTTTTTCTGCAGTCTATATAACCCTTCGACCTTTGAATACCACGTGGATGTAATTTGTGTCCTTTTTGGTAACATAATCCTTAATTAAGCTTTACCAAACCTGGCGGTCCGTTTAATCGCGTTTGTCATTCCTAATTTACCGTATTTAGATCAGGTTACAAAATGTGTTTGAAAAAGGCCACAGAACACCGTTCAGTTTACAAAATAAATTATTTTTACACAAATTTAATGAAACCCACCTGTGTGCGTTAGGGTGGGTATACCTTTTTATGCCTTTAAATTGTACATTTATTTCGAAGTGTTATTTGATTAATTTTATTTGTACCGCTATTAGAAAAGCGATAATAAGATTAACGTTCTCCTATTACTTGAAAAGAAAATCATTATTGACCTGTTTTATTAGTATCTGAGAGTTTCTAGTAATCCTACTAATATATGAAAGTTTGTATATTTGGATGTTTGTTACTCAATTGGGCAATAACGGCTGAACGGATTTAGAAGAAATTTAGCATACAGATAGTTTATAGGCCGTCTTAATACATAGGATACCTTTATCCAGATAGCACATTACTGTGGGATAGTTTCTGACCTCCATGCGGGCGAAGCCACTGACAAAATCTACTTAATCGCTTAATAAAGCAATAAACTAATAGGAACTTAATGTGATCCGTGTGGTGCCGGACGTAAAGAATAGCACCAGCCTATATCTTCCCATGGGTGTCCTAAAAGGCGACTAAAGGACTTACTAGAGAATGGGCAGCAGCGTTCTCTATGCATTTTACCACCATTCTGCGATCGCCAACCCGCTTGCCAAGCGTGGCGATTACAGCAAATCCCCCCAACAAATTAAGCACAGAACCGGTAGAAGTGCTTGTGTTTGTGCTCCCCCATTGCCTATTTCCAGCAGTGGACGTCTTTCGGCTGAAGTGACGATGATGATGATGACCTAATGTGAAACTTTAATAAACTGGGATTAAACAAACGCAATTATTTTACTTGATATTACGTGAATACTATAAATATACCTCCTAGAACGTTTGGAGGACATCTTTTAGTAAGAAATGTGTGTAGGTGTCAAAGCTAAAATTACTGGGACTTACAATTAGACCCTTTGTACAAACCTAAGCTAGTAAAGGAAAGAAAAACTTTAGCTTCGGAATAAGTCTGCTCAATACGAATGTGAGGCCTTTGACTAAAAGTTGGACTTATGCTTTAATACTCTGGAAATTGTACATAATACTGGCCTTAGGAGACTTTTACTGGCTTCTCCGTACAGTTTTTGAGGTTAGTAGGTACTTGTAGTTTCCTTGTTAGTAAATGTTTTTATGCCGTGTAAAAGATCGATAATATGTATGTCCGACAAGTTGCCTTCTGATTTGAATAAAGACTTATTTATTTGACTGAATGTTGTGACTAATTGTAATTTATGATTATTTATTTATGCATTGACCATAGAAATCATCCCACATAGTGACATTTTTAATTTTTGTTTTATTTTTTATTATAATTCTATTCATTTTTGACATACTTACCAACCAAATATTTTATGTTTACCTCTCGCATAGTCATTATTTTATTTCGCATGCAACCATATTTGTACGCCTCTTGGCATAACATAGCGACCTATGACTCTAATTTAAGAACTGTATACACTACCTATGTTACACAAATAAAAATAATTTGATTTGATTTGATTTGAGTATCTAGAAACCCACTACATCAGGTATTGTAATAGTTTCCACTGTTGGGACATAGGTCGCTTCCCTTTCAGAAGAAGTGGGCCATAATCCACCACGTGCGCCCAGTGCGGGTTGAGGGTTATCACATATCTTCGAATTTTTTGGTTCTAGAACATTTTTAGGACGGTTTTCTCACAAAGCTTTCCTTCACCGTTTTGAGAGCAGTGAGTTTTGAAAGAAAATTGCTTACAGCTTGTAAGTTGGGGCCGATATCACTTGGCCATCATTGCCTGATGTTGTTTGATACATCATCATCATAATCATACTCACCCTATAACGTTCCCACTGCTGGGACACAGGCCTCCTCTCCGTAAGAGGGAGTGTGCCATGGTGGATACCACGCGGGCTCAATGCGGGTTGGTAGATGTTACATCTTTTCGAATTTTTAATTCTAGGATATGCCGGTTTCCTGACGATGTTTTCCTTCACCATTTTGAGAGCAATGGTGATGAAATTATTTACACAAAGTAATCCACCTGGCTGGGTTTGAACGCACGATCTACAACTCGTAAGTCGCGGCCGTTACCACTGGGCCACCGCTGCTCGTTTGATACATAGCTAAGTAAAATCCCGAGTATTCTAAGGTGACGCTGGAAGCGAAATATTTCTTTTGATTTCAGTTGAGTTTTAGTTTAGTTGGTAAAGGTACCTACTTATAAGATAGTATAATTATTGGCTGTGAGATTACAACTTAAAAAAAAATCTCATACCATTTACATACCAATTGAAATACTTACTTTACCCGCTTTACAAGATTTCTTAATACCATTCCATCATGAATATAGCAAGTAAAAGTACTTTTAATTAGGTTTCTCTCTGTAAAGAAAATGCCTCGTAGCTAGATTTTCAATGAATACTTGAAGAGGACTGACACAGAAAATAATTACATACGAGTAGGTACCCAAGTCAGAAAATCAAAGTCGGCCATTTGTACATATACCTATGTTATGTATGTACCTACATACCTGTCCTGATTCAGGTATTTTCGTTATCTTTGAGTGATAAAGTATTTTTGTAATATAACTGTCGCAGCCATCTGGTTAAATTAGCCTGCTAATTGGACGCCTAGGCCGTTAATTAAACGCCGGCATCCAATTGGATGCCTAGGCCGATAGTTAATTGAACTAGAAGCATTCAACGTTTAACAATTTGGCGTATTGAAAGTTAGCCCTTTGAAGATAACTGTGTTAACGAGTTTAAACGTCATTAACCATGAGTTTTGACGTCATTAACCATGAGTTCCAATCATCTCAAGACGGCTATGGAATATTACTGGTTATCAAAGTATGATGGTAATGAAGAGTTTTTAATACCTATTTCTCCAAATTAAAACTAAGTACCACAACAGTTTGAGTTGCGTAAATAAATAAGTACTATGTACATTCGATATTTTGATTATAGGTTAAGTATCTATTAATTGTATTGTAGAGATAAAATAATGTCTTTAATATAATTGTATACTAAGATACACAAATGTATGCCTTAGTTTCGTGCCATTAATAATTCTACAATAAGAAAGTGTAAAATTCCTATCTTAGACTAAAGAACGACTACCAAAATATTTACCAAATGATTTTTCCTTTACAATTATTTTAAAACTAATTCTATTATGTTTGAAGTTTGTATTAGATTTAAGTCAGTTATGATAAAATAATTATTACAAGTGTTTTGTTTCTTTTTTGGGGGAGGCCTATGCGCAGCAGTGAACGCCTATCGGCTGAAATGATGAAGTGTTATTGTGTAATTTAACATCAGGCAAAAACTGTACCTAGTAGTTTCGACAGTTAAATTTTTATGATCTCTTGAATAAAACTGTCCTTGTATTCATTTTTGTATTTTTATTATACTTTCACACTTCTCATAAAAAACTCATTTATTTATTAAAAAACATTTCACTATTACTAGTTACTTAGTGGCTTTCAACTAATAAGTAAAAAGTAGTCGAACATAATTTGTGAACTCATAGTCACCCTAACAAAACATCATAAATTCATCAATATTTTTTTGGGGAGGACTATGTCTAGCAGTAGAGAATTCTAGACTTCTATCGACTAAAATGATGATGATGATGATGAGTATACGACATTCAGCCATCTGGTTAAACCTTGCGCTCAGTGACTTGGCTAGCTGCCTTTCAGCTATTTAATTACATCGGCATTTAATAAATGGCCTAGGCGGCCAATTAGCTGGCCAGCAACCAGATGGCTACGGCATAACTTCTACTTTAAAAAAACAGTTAAACATTTCAGACTAACATATTTATTCAACAACATTACAAACTGAAAAGGTTCGTTAAATAAGCACTTACAACTAAAATTACAACTAACATTTTAGTTAAAATACAAAGCAGAAAACATAATAAAATAGAAAGAAAGTTTACTACGATAGTTATTTTAATCCTTTGTATGCCGCGACCTTTTAAATAAAGATCCAGTATAAAGGCTCTACGTGAATGGAGTGAAGTCAGAATATGTCCAAATTGTCTAATACGTTCGGCCAGGCCGGCCCATTACGTTTCGCAAATAGACCATTAGGTCCCAATCCCTTTGCTATTTCAAAAGGATGAAGGGGTAATTTACGAGCTCAAAATTTAAATCTACGACCAACTTGTTTAATAGCAACCTTCGGGGTTAATTATGTTGTTAAACTGTATTATTATGAAGCGCTCTTACACGTTTACTTGGGCCAGTATTACTCTGGAGCGTTCCAAGTTATTAATTGCCCGTACAAGAAAACTTTTCCGGCGTTTGCGTACGCTTTAAAAGCTTCCACTTTTGTTGCGTGGTGTTTTAAATACAATGAACGTTAAACAGCCGTTATAATGTAAACATAGGTAAATAATTGGGAGTTAATCTGTACAAATATGGATCAATAAACAATGTGGAAGTTTCAAGCGCTCTGGCACTTTCATTAAAGTAGAAACAACGGGGTCGTGGTCTGTGAGACGAGTCTGGAACGGCTCCCTCGCGTCAGTTGTCCACAATTAATAATAGAGGTCTGCAAGTTGAATGCCACATGTTGTTGCATGGGCTCCTCTCGCCTTGCATGTTGAATACAGATGAGCTTATTTATGTAAATTTGCGTCGCCTCCACGCTAGAGGATGACGCTCCGTTTTGAGTAATCCCCGGCATCGCAAGTGATTGATGCCGAAGCCGTTGACATTCCGCTTTGCTGGCGATCACGGGTGGCTTATGCAAGCTATTTTTTATTATGCCTTCATGTCAGAAAATATTTTAAGCGCCTGAGACGTGCCACTTTGTTGTGTATTTTTGACGTAATATGGAATGAATAATGGAACCTATCAAGCTGGTTTGGGGCTAGACTAAATCTAAAGTCATCAATAACCTGTTCTGCAAGAATGCACCTTATAGAAGCCTAATGATCACAACAGACATGTTCATTTGGAACGTACATGAGATTGAAGTGAAAATATATTTTTATTGGAAAACTCTTCAAAATGTAGGTATGGAAAGTTCATCGGTAAGTTCAACGAAACAAATATTGAGAAAAACCCACCCAAGAACAAATTAAAGCATTCTTCTAAGAAAAGCAAGTTAAACGTCGATCATTTATCCATCACTTTTTTTAAAGGCAATTATTTCCAGATTTATGTACCACTTTATGGCTTCTGTATTATGAATAATTATTTGCTGGAATTATGACTGGCCAGCGCGGCCAGCATCATTTTGTAAAGGAAGGTAATTAAAAAATTCGATATTGTTGGAAGTTAATTTTATTTTCCGAACCACAAAGTTTTATAAATTCATATTTAATATTTTTTGTAAAAAACGTTCGTAACTCCAAGCCTTATTTGTTTTAAATTTACAAAACCAATTTTGTCTCTATAAATAAATTCATTTGGGAACATTGCAAACATATAAATAGGTTATCAGCTTATAAATGTTCCTAGGGTAGGTCATAGGCGTCCTCTCGGTAAGAGAGACTTGGTAGTCTACAACGCGGGCCCAGTGCGGATTGGTAGATCTCACGTGTCTTCAAATCTTTGGTTCTAGGTTTCTTCACGATGTTTTCCTTCAAAGAAAGAAAGCAGTTTGAGAGCAGTGGTGATTAAATAATTTACACAAAGTAAAGAGCTTGTCTATGGTTGAACCTACGGCACACAACACGTAAGTCGCGGCCATTACAAATGGTCCACCACTGTCTGTTGCAAACATTAATTTAATCAATTCGCTTTCTCAATATTTCAGTTTTCAGCCAATTGATTGTAACCCTTTCAATGCCTAAACGAGCAATTGATTTGTATTTGATAAACTACGTTTTCTATTGGAAAGAAAGCGGGTGCAAACAATTTATTAAGCCCCTTGTTCGGTTTAAAACGAAAGCTTTTCGTTAACGCTCGGGCGCCGGACACAATGAGCGTAGCGGATGTTCTCTGTAGAAAAATACAATTTAAACTTTCTTTGTACAAGGAATACATTAAATAAGGGCAGATCACGAGACTCTATTTCAGTGTAGCAAGATTTTTTGGAATGCAAGTTACGTTATTTTGTCGTTCAGTTCAGTAGGACAGTTTCAGTTTGCCAGATTTTTAGCATTGCTGAATATATAAATATATTGCTGAATTTTGATCAATTTATCTTGGAATTAAAACAATTTATTTTGGAAGCAAGACGCCAGCTCCAGAGTGGGACGCATCATCTACTAACGTAGACTAGAGTAGGTGTCTGCTGTTGCAGTGCGGATAAAAAACGCCCGCATGCTGTGGCCGCAAACAATATGTTTGCTGCATGATTGTGTATTATCCCACTGCATTTTAAGCTACTTTCCAGTCCTTTAAATATATGTACGACAATTGCTCTCTGGATCATCCTTAGCGTCTATTTTGCTTAAAGAAAACACTTTAATAAAAGTAAACGATGTCTTAGTATTTATCATGAGGCGACTGCAGGAACTGCGTTGGCGCCGAGCGGTATTGTAAATCTTGGTGCTATATCCTGCTATTACTCTCCGGTGCTGAAGCTGAAATATTATAGAGATTTGCACATTACGGGCTGTACACAATTCAATGGTTGCGAATGCGTTTGGAGAGCTGAGCTGGCTATTGTTAATAGAAATAGGAAAATGTGGTGGCGTAATTTATCGCGTTTAACTAATTCTAAAGTGCAGCAATAAAATACAGCGTAAAATAGCAGCTTCCATAGCAAATTTGCTGCTTATTACTTTTTCCACTGCACCAGCATCTATTGCAACGACCATTTTCGAGATAGCTTGTCAAGTCGTGATGTTTAAAACTAAGTCGTATTTGAGCACCGTACTCTGCAGGTGCCCCTGCCATTGACGGTGTATTTGAGCAGCTTACTCCGCAGTTGCCTCTGCCGTTGACGATGTATTTGAGCATCGTACTCTGCAGTTTTTTTCTGCCATTGACACTTGCCGCTCTTGTTTATAAACACTTATGAAAAATCGTTTATTGAAAAAGGGCGCCTACCTATTCTTGTTTTAAATATATTGCCCTGATCGTAGAAATTTGCATAAAGGCTTTCGCTTAGTAGTTAGTGTGTGGAGTAATTAGATGCTACGCGTATATGACATTGTTAAGTAAGTAACGCATTTAATAAAGCGGTGTGTGTCACGTAAAGATCGTTCAGTAAATAATAAAGTTTTAATCCCCTATCACAAGACGGGACGAAACGAGCATTCCAATTAGTGCTGGATTCTCATTAAGTTTCAGATTCTTGGCGTACACTTTGATATCGGAGCTACGTGATCAAGATTTAGTTCATTTTATTCGAACTTCAATTGCTCAGTGTGTTTACTTAACGTAACTACGTTTTGTGGTAGCGATAATCCCGACCTTATTCAATATGTGGTTAAGGTCAAATATTCTGAACGAAAATAAAGATTAGATAGGTTTAACAAAGTAAATACGTGAGAATTAACTTAATGTCAAAACGCTATCTCAATAACAAAAGCACTCAACGCGTATTCTATTAATTCAACCCGATCCAATTCAAAAGTCAAAGAAAGTAGCAAATTCATTCAACAAACAAATCATCGTTCCACTTCGCCGACGCAATCAAAATTTCAAAATTTGCAAACGCGAGCGTTCCCGAAGATAAAAAGAAGGCTACCTTAAAGAGACCGCAATTCTATTAAAGTTTTGTAAGAGTTTGTAAGTGTTCGAAAAATTTGTGGTGGAAACGGCCAACGTTAGTTCCGCATAGGAGTCAAGGTGTGGAACCCCTGGCTCATGAATAAGGCAGGACGACGCCGCCTTTGCCGTGTTTCCATCTCAATAACGGTGAATTCTTTTTTACACGTTTCTTGATTTGTGGACTGTTTTAGCGTCGCTGAATAAATATGTCCATATGTTTTTGTTTGGGTTTATGTGAATATAATAAATCTTTATATAAAGGATTCTTAACTGAGGTTATCGTTGGTTTTATTTAGACTTTTATCGTGCCTGTCCTACGATATCTAAACACAACACACAAACGATAAACATGCTCCTTGTTTGATTAATCTCGTCAATATCGAAACGTGCACCATCACAAGACCTCAATCAATCAAAGAACGTTACGCGCAAAGTGGAACATAAAAACCATTCAACTACAAAATGAACAGCACTTTATAGTAAACACCATAGTACACTTAAACAAAGTGAAAAATAGTGAATTCAAAACTGGATGCATGCCATCAGAACTTGTGCAAACTTTAATTTTAAGATTATGCAGATATATTTACTGGAGCTAGAGCGCATCCTTATAAGCTGCTTTGTCATTCAACGTTGCTTCTACAGTTTCATTTCGGTCACAAGAAACTTTATGAAACAGCACTTCTCAAGTATTCATCATCAAAATATGAGGAAAGGAGCTAAAACACCGTTGCTTTTGCAAAGAATAAGTTCAAATTTGGCAAGAAGACGACAAATTTTCATTGCATCTCTAGACGGCAGGTGCGCGGACCGTGGATAAAGAAAAACTCCGCTTTGCTGGGAATATTTTTATAAGGAAAATGTATCGCACACTACCGTTTGGCGGAGAATCGCTGCTCACTGTGCTCGCTTTGAAAGTAATTTATCTCACTTTTAATATACTTTCGCATTTATACGTGTGTCGTATTTTTTATTTCATGCAAAAAACAGTATTACTTTTAGTAATAACTAGGTATGCTTAAGCCATGCTATGCTTATCCCACGGGAACGTGCCACAGGGCCAAGAAGCTTATGTTACTCCTTATAATATCAGGTGTCTGCCAGTGAGAATCCCGTCAAAATTTGTTCAGCCGTTTCGGAGATTAGCCGGCGCAACCAGACAGACAAAAACAAGAAAGGGATTTTATGTTCTAAGTACAATATATAACTACATATTTTTCACTTTTCATTTATCAAAAGCTGTTATGTGATTTGCAATAATGTATGTAACGTATAATGTAATAGTTTTATAGACAGCAAAAAGCTGTTATTTTGACATTACAAATATGCACTTGTTCATCATTTTTGTTTTTTGTATTGATAATATCTCGAAAGACTGAATCAGTATATTATTTCTAATTTCACCTACAGATCGCAATTCGTATGAAAATCAAGGGATTGTTCAATACTTCAACAGTGTTTGTCCGCCAATCAAATGCGCAATTTTCCTTAAACGAAGGGAGAATTGAAAGAATTGAGATCTTGTTATTGCACTCGTGTATCACGTTCTCTAAATGAAGTAGATTTGATCGTAGAGACAGCTTTTTCAACAATCCCTTGTTTTGAGCAATCGGAATGTTGAATTAATGTTTTTCCGAAACTTTTACAAGATTTCTTGAAAGAAATTGTCGTATCGTAATAAAAACTTGAAGTGAATTATTGTAAAGACTTGGCTTTTTTATGTGTTTTACAGTTCCACTTGTCATATTTTGAGAAGTAATTTGTAGTATAACATCACGCTTTGTTTCCCCGAAGGGATGGGCAGAGGTGTACATATAACCCACCCTAATTTCGTCATTTATGTTAAAGTCCTATGTAAGAGGGGGCGAGCCTTCTGTCAGCAACCAGGCATAAACCCAGATTTCAGGCCGCTACGGAGAAATTTCATTTAGAAAAATCCAATTACACTTTTACTGACCCGGTAATCGAATCCAGGACCTTATACTTAGTAGTGTCATTTGTGACCACTAGACCAACGAGGCAGTAGTTTAGAAACACTTATCTGATTATTATTTACTAGCCAATTTACACGAAACCTTAACAAAATATACACCTAAACCTTCCTCATGAAGCCCGGGTGTTTCCATTGCGAAGATCGCCCTGAGGACACGGTGGAGCATACGGTGGAGGTCTGCCCGGCTTGGGCGGAGCACCGCCGTGTCCTCGTGGAGGTGATCGGCGGCGGCGATCTCTCGCGTCCGACCCTGGTCCAGGCCATGGTACGGAGCGAGAGTGCATGGCTAGCAGTCGCCTCCTTCAGCGAAGCAGTTATGCTTGCAAAGAGGGAGGCGGCGCACGTGAGGGAGATGCAGTACATGCGCCCTCACAGCCGTGGCCTTCGCAGGAGATGCCCTGGGCGTCGGGAATCTCCGGCTGAGTCCCGGCCACCGTAGGCACGGGCTTGCGAACGGCGAGTAATGGGTGGCTCGCTGTCCGGTAAGGACCAAGCCCGGGTCGACGGCGCGTTATGTTCCACGCGCGCCTCAAAGAGATGTCAGCAGCAACTGATGGGGCCGTAAGGGCCGTGAAAATGAAATGAAAATCCGTCCAGAAGTTTTTGAGTTTATCGCGAACAAACAGACAGATAGACGCAGCGAGCGACTTTATTTTATAATATGTAGTCATAGAGCTTAATTTGTAAGTAAATTGAGTAGTCCACTTGCAAACCACGTTATGTTAAAAAATACGTTTTTTTTTCTAATGACTGCAATCGGTTGATGATTTAAAATACTAACGTCTATGTTTAATATAATCTGTCAAAACTCGTTATGTTAGGAATAAAATGGAACAGAAAACTCAATACTCTTGCAAAAGTCGCTATTTCGATCCACAGTCCACTTTCAAAAGTCTCTAAGTTACTGTTAACTTGCATACATCGCTATGTTCCGTGGTGACTCGTGCAAAGTCCGCCATCTTGGGCCAGTATGCATGATACAGTCAAAGTGCATGCACGCGTTACTTTGTTTGTGCACTGCAGGCTATTAAAAATAAAGTATTTGGTGATAAACATTATCATGGATTGTCAAGAGAAAGAAGTTGTTTTTGCACCAAACAGAAAAGGACGTAAAAAGGTACTTGATAAATCTACATGGAGGAGACAACTTGAAAAGTCGAAACGGTAAGATTATTGGTTTATATGGTTATGTTTTTTAAATACTTTACGTATCTGGTACTGATTTTTGCCATTATTACTAATCAATGCGCCTAAATACCTATATGTTTTGTTTTAGACATATGCCTAAGGGATTGCCGGTTATACCACAATGTGTACATGGGAATCTAAAACAAGGATACAAGTGTAACGACTTAACGATTCAAGACTACAGTAAATTTCATCGCAAGTTTTATTCAACTTCAGATAAAATCATCCAAGATACGTTTTTATTAAAATATTGTACGGCACAAACTCCGAAAAAAGAAGGTAAGAAGAAAACCCAGACTATATGTTATTTTATACCAAAGCACGATACTTTGAGTGGAAGACGCCGCGTCAAATTAATTAAAGTGTGTCAAAAAGCAATGACCACTATTCTGGGAATCTCTAGAGACAGAATACAAAGAATTTGTAAACAGCATCTAACCACAATGGGAATGCCGAAAGAACGAAGAGGAGGGGATAGAAGATCCAATCTGTATTCTGATCGCACAGAATCCGTAAAATCCTACATAAAAAGACTTAAATCTTTGGAATCACATTATGTGAGAGGGAGATCTGCTGTGCAATATCTCAGCAGTGATCTAAGTATAAGAAAACTACACAAGGGTTACAATGATGATGCTCATAATGTGCCGGTGAGATATGAATTTTTCCGACGTATATTTAATAAAAACTTCAATTTGAGTTTTAAATCTCCCGCTACTGACGCTTGTTCCAAATGCATTCAATTAAGAGAATCTATCAAAAGTGAACGTGACTCAGCTAAAAAACAGCTACAAATAGCACAGCTTCGTATCCATAAGCTAAAGGCCAAATGGTTTTATACTAGCCTCAAAACACAACTGGACAGCGATATAATCTTCTCTTTCGATTGCCAAAAAAATTTGGTTTTACCAAAAGTGCCGGATCAGAGTGCCTACTTTAGCCGACAGCTTTATTTGTACAACTTAACAATATGCCAAGGACCATCTCGTGGGCCTCGAAGCAGTTCAAACACATTTATTTACACGTGGCTGGAAACCGAGGCTATGAAAGGATCTAATCAAATTGCTTCGGCGGTATTTCATCGGCTAATGAATACCAATATTGAAGAAACTGTTAGTCATGTAAAATTATTTTGCGACGGTTGTGGAGGCCAAAATAAAAACTCAATAGTTTTGGGAATGTTGGCATATTGGCTAAAAACAAAAGCTCCACGTCACGTAAAGAAGATTACAGTAATATTCCCAGTAGTAGGGCACTCATTTTTGCCCCCCGACCGCATATTCGGCAATATCGAAAGAGAAATACGACCTTTGGAAGTAATTGTGGAACCCCAGATGTATTTTGATATTTTTAAAAAGTATGGATCGGTTCTCAGACTCGGAAGCGACTTTCATTTTTACGACTGGAAATCGAGCGTCAAAAACGTACTAAAGTTACCTGGATCTTGGCACTTTCAATTCAATGCCTCTAAAAGGTTCTTTTTAAGAAAAGATACAAATAATAGAATTGCAATTAAAGGGGAACCTAATTATGTATCCGACCTAATTAATTATGGGAACATTTGTAAAAGAGGCAAATCATTCGAAAATATTGAACCCGTTTTAATGAATATTGGAGTTCCTGTAAAAACAGCAAAGTTAAATGATGTACGAAATCTTCTCATAAAACATTTCGGTGAAGATTGGGCTTCTTACGATCATCTGCGCTTTTACAGTTTTCTACAAGAAGAACAAAATGAAACTACTGTAGAAGAAACTGATAGTGAAGAAACTTTAATGCATGAAGAAACAGACATAAGAGTGTAATAAAAGATTAAAATTGTAGATTCTTAAGAGTTAAATACAAAAAAAGAGAGAAACATTTAAATATGAAACTGTTTCAAAACTGCCTATGTTGATTGAATACAATTGCAAAACTGTCTATGTTTAAAATACTTCTGCAAAACTGTCTATGTTTAATTTTAAAATGCAAATTAAATGATTATTGATGCACAGTGATTTCATTTCTTAACATAATTGAATTTGATATGATCCTACACTTAAGTAATACGCAAATTAATGCAACTTTATATATTAATTATAAGAATAAACATTTTTATTCGTTTTCTCAAATAATTGCTTCATTAACATAACGTGATTTGCAAGTGGACTACTCAATTAATAGTATTAGATAAATAGACATTCTGGGTCTAAGACGTACGAAAACATCTAAATACACCAACTAATAAACACATCCGAATTTACGAGTCAGTCCGAGTCCAATATCACAGACTAATTCCGAAAATGTGACTTTGACATTGAAGCAACACTAGTTTAGCACGGAATATTCGTAAACATCTATAGTCACGTGTCACTAATTGTCCAATTCCCAATCGGATCACGTAGTCGCGAAGGCAGCAGTAAACAGGCGATATTTCGTGGACAAGGAAAGTTTGTACCGCCATGCGAATCGGAACACCCTCTGCCAACAGATTGTGGGGCGTTCCAGCCAGGAACAATTAAAGCCAAATGCTCACCGACACCAGTGTTTCATTGTAAACCGTTACAAAGGAGTGCGGAGAATCCCGAGCAACAGATTTCACTGTTATTCTTTTTAATAACGTCGTTAACGTTTTTATTTTAACTGTTCCCGTTTATAGCTAATGATAGGTTTATGAAGGGATTTCCGAGGAAAATTTTACGCAGAATAATTCTGTTTGACGCTTTTGTATTCATGTAATGTTTAGGTTTTATTATTTTTTATGAAAGTCTTGGAGGTACAGCGGTATGGATTTTTCTATTTTTGTTCGTCTTTTTTTCTGAGGATGTTTCAGAATTAATTCATTCTGTATCTATACAGCGTGAATCGCAAATGTTCAGTTTCATGGTCTGATTTGTTTTGTTTAAAAACTAAAAAAAAATGTGATCACGTTTCTAACTTTTGCATGATATGAATATAAGTGTCTCCCTAATGGACTTCGCAGGAATTCTCGGATATTGTGTCTGCTATTTGAAGTACTCTACAACTCTAAAACGCCATCTTATTCGCCCGTCCCGTCCTTTTGATGTGCCTTGCAAGTCACATCTTAGAAATCTCCTCAAATCCCCTCCTCATTCAACCGACTTCTACTCCAACTCCTTCACTGTGCATGCAGTTTGGTTGTGGAATTCACTCTCGCCTGATTCCTTAAATTGGTTATTTTGCATCCATTTAAACGTTTTACGCTTCCGTAATGGTTCTACTTATTTTATTTTGGCGGCGCTTTACAAAGGATGCCTAAACCTAAAGTCGCCGCCTGGACCTGGGGTCGTTTTTAAATGTGTTTAATGTCAAACAATGCTTCATTTAACTGTTCTGACATCATAGTGTACAAAAAATGCAAAAAAAATAGGTAAAAACTGTAAAACAGAAAACTAGATTTTTTGATGGTACTGTATCGAGAATCACTAGCCCTATCACCTGTCTTCGTTTTCGGAAGCGTTTCTCTTACACCATGTATTTTGGTAATATTTATTATAGTAGAATGTACGTATATTCTCAAACAATTCTCTAATTTACATATAAACATAGATACAATACCTATGTTTCTATATACATTAGAGAATTGTTTTTAATTTTATGTATTCAATTTATTTTAGATCAACTCTTACACAAGTTGTATACATCTCTCTTTATCAACTCTTCTATGCTATATACGCTGGAAGAGATTTCTTTAGAAATAAGCATCACCTTTGTGTTTCTGTTTGTTTCTTCGTGAATGTTTGTATATAAATAAATAAATATAACCCCACGAAACTGATACACACTGTATAATTTTAAAGTGAGACTTATTTCTAACTAATTTATCACTCTAAAAATATTGAACCAAAAGTTTAAATTACAGCCTTATTTACCTACCGTAAGGGTAGAACTAAACACACAAATCACCTAATCAAACATCTAGACTGGGAACAAATATGTAGGGCATACAAATATTTGTTCCGATATGGGAACAGACCTTGAGAACAGAAGGCGGTGTTTGGGTCGTCGATAATGTAATTATTGGATGATTAATTTATCAAAGAAACGTCTTGTCATGCGAATATATTCGAGATTCAAGACTCGCGATTGCTTATGATCGAAGAAGTGAGTGACATGCATGTCTTTTTGAAGTAGGCTGGATTTTTACATGCCATGTCACCCAACTGGTCATGTTTTCCGATTAAATCTGTAACAATTATTATTATGAATTATGCATGAGGTCCTGGGATTCGATTCCTGGGTCAGGCAAAGTGTTATCGTGTTTTTCCATCTGGAATTTCTCTGTTGCAGCCCGGAGTCTGAATTTGAGCCCGGTTGATGGCAATAGGTTCGCCCCCTATTACATAAGACTTAACTGGTGAAATATGGGTGTGCCATATGCCTCTGCCCAACCCCTTCGGGAAACAAGGCGTGATGTTATGTGTAATTAAAATTATGTTTATTTTCGTATATTGATTTTAGCGCAAATAAGATAAAGATGTTACAGGAAGTACTTAATTGCAAAATATATTTTTTTTTTGAGAAAAGCTACATTTTGATGCACTAGGTATGTATCTCTTTGAGTTTATTGTAAGTCAAAGATTTAAAATCTGGAATTATAGTATTTCATCATTTTTTTTCCATTAATAACATGGTATCTACCCTACTCTCAGGCAAGTAACCACCTAAGCCACTTCTAGCAATCTCTCCCTAATTCTTTTACTCGCCGTATGCGTTCGCCCATACATCAACACCGCCTTCCCCCACACAAATGAGAAAGACTTGGAAGGATTTTACATATCATCGTATCTACTCATCTTTCTCATTCCGAGCTTCAATAAACTAGAAGAGAAAGTCAGAGCTTCAGGAAATTTGGGCGTAGTTACAGATAGTTTATTTCTTGTAAAAATACTCCCTAGCTATAGCAAAAAAATTTAATAAAACTTAAAAAACGCCGGATACAAAAAAAAACCTCTCAAAAGTTAAGAGTAATATGTATTTAATTGAACTGTGGAAATAAAAGCGATTTCTACTGATAGTACCGTAGTAAGTAGATACCGATTACGCAATTACCCCTCAGATAATAATCAAACAGCTGAACAGATATTCTTGAATCATCGTAAACACTCTCGATTAAGTAATATCGGTTCAGGCGTTAGGGACCTACGATTGCGCAGACAGACACACAGATACACAAACATGTTAAACTTTTATAACCCCTACCTAACCCGTCTGATTCCATCGGGGGTTAAAAGTAACTTTTCAGAAAAATTGTCTATAGAGATTCGCGTAGGTACACTTCAATTGCCCATGGCCGGTATATCCACAGTCTCCACATATTGACAGATTAACTCGACTCAAATTATTCAAACATAAGGATAAAACTATAAAATTCACGGAGGGCAAAACAGGAAAACCAGGGATGTTTCATAATAGCACAGATTGAGACAATATTGTCTTTATCTATATAGATAAAGTTCACGTTCAATTTCACATCCCATCACAACTCACTTTATAATAAACATGTTCCGATCCTAATAACCTTTATATTTATCTTTTGAACTCGGTAATAAATTGAACACGCTAGTTATCTCTTTGCCGGGAATCCCGAAACTTTCCCGATATCGCGTGTCCGTCGAATACACAAGGGTACGTCGGTCCTAACAAGTTTTCGCAACAAAATCAATGACGCATAAAATTTTAATGGCATCATATTGTCGCGTTATAATTACCTATTATCCTTTAATATTCCATAGTTTCCGATTGTCCGGGACGGATCCCTGTATCCAATACAGCTCGGTAACTCTGCTAATTCATATAGGCACGTGAAAGGGGAATTAACCCACTGTTCTTAATTACGTTTTCGCATGCTTCACTTTCGTTTAAAAGGGTCCCTTTGTAGGTACACAGTGTGCCCATCCCATTACATTCACAGCTGAGCTTTCATCTGAATTTTTGCTGAATTTTATAATACCTTAGTTATTTTAATGAAGTATGTGGTTTTAGGATACCTTACAACGGACGTAATTGTAAGTAAAGAATGTGTGGATGGGATAATGTATGTACATACATCAGTTGATTTGTTTTGATATGAGCGATGTAAAAAATCTGAGCCAACCTGAAGGAGGAAATTACATTTTTATCTTTACTGCTAACTGATCATAACATGTAATCGTGTGTGAATCAAAATATCAAATGGCTGCCTTTGATCTCAACACTGAAACTGTGTTCATGTTGGTAATGTAATTTAGAATTGTCTAGTACGTAACGAAGCACGTACCCCTAGGGATGTAAACGTGGTGGTTAATTATATGTCAATCACCGAGAAATGTAGTTAGAACAACCCGTATCCACATTACACAGGTGGCGCCTACACTGTCTGGCAGACTAGCAACCAAACTGACAGAGAAGTTACCTACAAACAAACAAAACGTAAATGCAAACACAATTTTGGAAACGTGCGGTCGCTCAATTTATTCCCACTAATAAACGGATTTGCCGTTGGAATAAATATTAATCGTAAATTCGCATATATTAACGTTAATTGTTAAGTTAATCGCAACGGTTAATGTGGGAAATATTCCATGGGGTTGTGTAGCCACAGATTAGAATCAGCCTGTTGGGCATCAGCCGTAATAAAGTTGGTTGATCTCACAATAAGCGTTTGAAATACACCGGAGCACCTCTTTAATGTAACAATAACATTTGAACTTAAACACAAAGTCAAGTTATAATAAAAGGAACATGAAATTACTTAAGTACCAACGCATATGTACGACACGGGAAAATTATAAAGTAAAAGTAATGCTGTCATTCCAAACGGCTACATAACACGTTTCAGGGGAGCCTTAAAATACCTTAAAATGTTGGAGCATTCAAGTAATTTCCCTCGTACGACAGTGAGTGCCGCTTGTACACGGAAAGTTGACGGCACACAATGTAACACGTGTGAATTTGTTAGATTCGTGACAAGTTTTCTTAATCGCATATAACATTTTTACTAGGACTTGATGTCCATTTTGTTTCGTTCGTACAGGAAATTGTAAACTATTTCAGATTTTGCGGCAGAAAGTGTCTATATAACATATGTAGTTGGCTAGATGCATACCCAAGTATAACACTTTCAACAATATGTTACCAAATGTAAGCGCGATACAAAAGTAGTTTCTAACCGTAAGTACCTGGGCTTGCGGACGGCGAGTAATGGGTAGCTCGCTGTCCGGTTAGGACCAAGCCCGGGTCGACGGCGCGTTGTGTTCCACGCGCGCCTCAAAGAGATGTCAGCACCAACTGATGGGGCCCGCAAGGGCCGATGCCTGCCAGGGGTGCGGGTTGTTCGAAAGAGATACCGCGGCCCCTGGCACACAGGCAACTGAGGGAACACGGGTGGGTTTTAGTCAGTAAAAGTCTGACATGCCCTCCCGCTCCACCCAGAGCGGGAGAAGTTATTTGATGATGTCCCACCCAAAAAAAAAACCGTAAGTACCTGCTACGACTTCTAATGCATTGAAGCTACGAATAGGTTTCTTACTTGATTTCAAGTTTAGTTTAAAAAGCCACCCGGTCAGTCAATTTCATACATATATACGTAGTCTTACGCCGTCTTCCCATGAATTAACTCCCTACTTCTAACATAAGAATCCTATTTAATTAATTTCCTCAATTTCAAACAATCGAACCGGCCATACGTTAAATCGCCATATCTTCAGCAACTTTAGGACATAACGAAATTTACCAATTCCCAAGTCAACCCGGGAATAGCGTGTAACACTGCAACAAACTTAGTTCAGATGAGACTTGAGTAACAAACTCACACAGATTTGATAAAACCCGCCCCAATACATAAGAGCTTACACTCCGTTATCGTCAATAGCGGCAATATGTTTTGCGCCCACTCCCAACGTTTAGAGCTAAAATTTATCTGTGCTAATAAATTACGTGAGCCTACGCCCAACCTTGTTAAATAAACACGACGTTCGCACCACATTTTTCATTGTGAACTTCTCAGGGCCTATATAGATTGCGGCACAATGTATTAGGGAAACCACTCCCGAGGTGCAGCTATTCATTGAAACCGCAGACCATGAATTACTCTCAAAGTTCCCGTGTCTCATCTCAGAGGCAACCTCGGCGCGACGAAGAGGAATGTGCCGCGCCATTGTCAACTTGTTTGCAAGTAATACGCAGTTATTATGCGCAAAAACGGCTAACATCTAAGCCATGCAGCGTGCTATGGCGATACAGAAAGAATACCGTAAATATGTTGTGAGTAATTCTTTTTGTATTAGGGGTACGTAGGTTTTCCATTAATTATGTACATAGTGACATGACAGCTCAGCTCTGTGTTTTATTAATAACATTTTAATAATTAAATAGCACCATACCATTGTAATTTTAATTGGATCGTGGTTATTGTGCATGATTAATGGATTTATACTAAAATTATCCATTCCTATAGCAGCTATTTGAATAGCTTTAAATTAAAACTCCTACAAAAAGGACCGAAGTATGGTATGTCATTATAAAGTTTCTTGCTACTTTTGAATTCCAGAAAACTTAATAATAGAGAAACAAAATGAATAGGTTCCTGCGAGAGGCTTTTTGTATCGACCTCTTTGAAGCAAAGAGTAACGACCTGGTTCGGGGCCAGATTCGTAGCCGCGGGCAGGGCCTGGGCTACTTTTAAAATGAATTTTACTTTTTATTTGAAATTTTCTTGAACTTTGTGGTGGAAATCTTTTAATATTTTATGCATGGATTTAACGGCGTGGGTGTGAATTTTTACGTCTTTTCTATATACGAAGAGATTCCCCGGTGACTTGATGCGAGTTTTGTTATAACAGTGTTCAGTATTCTGAGATGCTTGAAAACGTGTAAAATCAATTGCGTCTGCAACGCAACTAGGAATAGCTATTTTCTTTCTAGAATTACTTACGGGTATACAGTAGCATGTATCACTTTCTTTTATTTTATCACTTGCATTCGTAAGTAAGATGTTACCCGTAGCCGTTATTCTCGAATTTATTTATTTAGAATCTGTAATTAAAGATATACACAATACACATATACAGGGAGAATTTACTATGTTGAGTATTACCAACAATAACCGGGTTACAGGATAAAGGTTTTATCCAGTGCGCAAACTGTAACCATGAATTCAGCATATCATTCTAGACCCCTTAGCGCAGAAATATTACGTCAGTTTAAAAAAATCAGCTGTCTCATAGAAAAGTGCAATACCTACGCGGTTAAAATGTATGGAACAGCTGATTTTGTTTTGTATTACCGACGAAAAATTTCTGCGCTGGGGGGTCTAGAATGATATGCTGAATTCATGGTTACAGTGCCCCACACTAGGAATTTCTCCTGTATTGTGGGGGCGATTACGAACATATTAAACTCACATACACAAACAGCCTGACCCGGAACAATTACTTGTAGGTCATACAAATATTTGTCCGTGCGGGAATCGAACCCGCGACACGCAGCGCAGCAGTCAATCGCTTAGCCACTGCCCAACCGTGCCGTCAACAGTATAGTACTCATACTAATGTTAAGTACATCCAATTCAATCAATCTGCCTAGCCTTTTCCCAACTATGTTGGGGTCGGCTGCCAGTCTTACCGGATGCAGCTGAATACCAGTATTTTATATGGAGCGACTGCCTATCTGGCCTCCACAACCCACTTACTGGGTAACGCGATACTATATAATAATTAATAAACCTATTCAAGTACATAATAACATTGCATTTCAGCTACAAAATGTACACCTGAGGTACATTTTGTAGGTAATTATGAAATAAATACCTAAATCAAATATAAATTAAAACATGTCCGTTTTAAAGTTTGTAGTTTAAATATTAATGAAGCTTAGTTAAGTGTAGCTTAATAATAATAATAAATAATAAAAGTTTATTGTGCAGGATAAGGTTTTTTCATCCAAAATGAAGCGACTTGTGTAGTTCAACAGTTGTATATTGTAAAATATTCGTTTATTAACAGGTTGCCAATTGCGGACTGGCGGTTCGCAAGAAGGAATACAGTATCGAAAATTGATGGAGGTGCGAGCGAATGAGACCGAATGTGAGTGACCGAATGTAAGCGACCGAAGGAACGACCGGATTCGAAATCGATGGTGATCTTCTTCCCTTCAACGATAGATGGCGAGTGTGCGGCGTCCGTTTGTGTTGTTGCGTCTGGATGTATAGATGGCGTGGACATTTATTTATTTCTCTCACAGTGGTTTATAGCATTTAACACCTTTGGACTATAATAACTCACATTGTGAGAGCTGGTATCTGACGTAGGTTTTAGAAAAATCTGTATTACAGGTCACCAGACTCCACTTTGTATCCTACGAATAGACGCGGGTAAGATGTGTTTCTACTAAACTATCACGAGGTATTTATACAATTAAAACCAAAAAATAAATGACTAAACTCATTAAACAATTAAAACAAAAAGTAAATAAATGAAAACAAAAAAAAAATGAAAATAAAATTAAATGTTTAATTTTATTCATTTACTTCAACTAATTTACAGTAATCGACGAAATTATTATAAATAATAATACTACGAGGCTGTAACTCTTCCACTGCAGATCAAAGACTTATGCACGAGCATTAATCACCACGCTGTCAGAAGACGGATTGGTGATTTCAGTCATATAATAATTTATAAATGCAGATTTCCTCACAATTTTTTCTTTTACCATTGTCTGTAACGACTAAGATAAACAAATGAAATACATTCATATAAAAAAAATAATCACATATGTACTTACAAGTATGTGATTAAATTTTTTTTTCTTGCTCGAATTTGATTTGTGCTTTTTTATTTGCCTTTGTATTTTTTAATATATAATTTTTTCGCATATTTTTTTTTGCAATTTCGTACTTTAGAGCCCAGTCCTTAGCCGATGGGGTCATCACTAATCAATACAATAGGACTTCAATCAGTATTAGCCAACTTACTTATAGTCGTTCAATACATTTTTAAATACATTCTAAAAAATACAATTTATTACGATAAAAACTTTGCTTTGTATGCACTACAATGTTGTTTGTATGTACAACGAAAGGAACTCATGTGTATGAATTGGCAGCAAGTGATGACTAGTATTCCTACAATTTTTATTATATTTCTAAGTTTCCTTAATTTCCTTTTCCGACCCTCAGGTGAACATCTATTGCGAGAAAACGATAATGACGGAACAACGTACACTTTCAAATACGGAACAAAATCCTTAAAATCAAGTTGTATATACACTACACGCACGTGCGCGAAGCTCGTAGGCTACAATATGAATCTAATCCATTACCGTAATAGAACGAAATCAGCTTCAAATGGACCGAAATACCTATTTTATCCGGCGGCAGGGAAGTCCATCATTTTCAATCGGAGTCCGTATTGAGCATTTGAAACGTCCCCATACGTCGAACCGGTAATCTCCTAACATGGCGCCACAGTTTATCCCGCCATATATCTCGGGTTGCACCGCGGTTCAAACTCATACGCTCCAAGGCAACCTGCCATACTAAATTATCAATTTACCGACATCACAGCACCTGCCTAAATTGTTGCGTGCCCATATACCATTAATCAATAACTGCCGAAACTTGTTAAGCAATACAATTTTCATAATAATGTTAATAATGTTCACATGATGACGGATTGTTTATCATAAGGGATGGTGTATTTAAGTCTAGACATAAATTGCGGCTTACTAGTCTATTCGCACGAATTGTCTAGCCCGAAACGGGTGAATCAGTATTTTAAACAATATTTTATTTTCTGTAGGCGATTCGCACGAACTTAATTGTTTGTACGCAAATCGACATTTTCAGACATAGGTATTAAAAAATTGGTACGTTTTGAATTTTATGTATTTTTCTTACAAGATAATACGAGAAAATCTAACTTTATTGCATAGAATCCAAAACGTGCTTATTACCTAGTACCTATTTGTTTCAGGCGAGTAAATTCGTGTGAATGGACTAATAAGCCTAAATTGCTGTCGGCACAATTGCGGCGGTAAGACCCCTCTTTGAGTGGATTGAGAGGCGCCACGACGTCCTCACCTTCCATCTGACGCAGGTCCTCACCAGACACGGTTGTCTCGGGAGGTTCTGTTTCGCATAAGGCGGGACGAAACGCCCGGGTGTTACTACTGCGTAGATCACCTAGAGGACACGGTGGAGCTTACGATGGAGGTCTGCCCGGCTTGGGCGAAGCACCGCCGTGTCCTCGTGTAGGCGATCGGCGGCGGCGATCTCTCGCGTCCGGCCTTGGTCCAGGCCATGGTACGGAGCGAGAGTGCATGGGCAGTCGTCACCTCCTTCTGCGAAGCAGTAATGCTCGGGAAGAGGGAGGCGGCGCACGCGAGGGTGAGGCAATCTATGCGCCCTCACGATCCTAGTCACCGCAGGAGACGTCCTAGATGTCGGGAATCTCAGGTCGATTCCCGGTCACCGTTACACGCGGGCTTGCGGACGGCGAGTAATGGGCAGCTTGCCGTCTGGTAAGGACCAAGCCCGGGTCGACGAAAGAGATCTAAGCACCAACTGGTGGGGTCCGCAAGGGCCAATGCCTGCCAGGGGTGCAAGTTGTTCGAAAGAGATACCGTAGCCCTGGCACACAGACAACTGAAGGAACACGGGTGGGTTTTAGTCAGTAAAAGTCTGACACGCCCTCCCGCTCCGCCCAGAGCGGAAGAAGTTATTTGATGATTTCCCACCCTGAAAAAAACCCCTAAATTGCTGTACACCTGCAGAGATAATATTTTATCATTATTTAGATATACAGTGATGATAAGATTTTGTATTATAATTTATTATTTTCAGGCGTATTTTCAAGTTATTGTTGAAGCCTCAGCTCAATTTGCATAAATATCTCATTCATTAGAATCTTCATATTTCATGACAAAGCTATTTGACAAAGAAATAATATTAATGAATCTATTGTCAATATGGTAACGTGTACATTGACGTAAGCAATAAGGTTCAAAGTTAAAGCTGAACAATCGTAGACTAATGTCTCACCTAAACCAACGTTAAATCACCATTATCTAGCAGTCACCGTCAGGCATCACAACTATTTTGAAATCTGTATAAAAGTTGCATAGCAGTAGTTGTGTACTCATGAGCTGTTTTATTCTGTCATTCTCGAGAGCAAAACGCCACGAGTATGGAACAGATTAAGAAGGGCGATAATGCCCTTTTTAAGAATTACAGGCCCATCTCTCACTGGTGGCTGGATGTGGGAAGGACAGAACCGGTCTATATGGCAGTGCTTGGGGGAAGCCTATGTCTAGTAGTGGGTGTCTTTATGCTGAAATGATGATGGTAATGAGATTTTTTGTTGTGTGTTGTAGCGAAGGCTAAGCAGATGATAAGTAGTTGCATTAAGACCATTCTCAAAAATTAAAAAAATATTTCCATTATTTTACTCAAATATGGGCTCACTTACCGAACAATGATACGGTGATCAATATCGATAAACATTCGGTGCTTGTCAACTATCTTAATAAAAGAGTTCATTATTTCAATAATTAATTGTGTACTCAGTCGAGTATGGTCACGTTATTTATTTATATTATATCGAGAATTTCAAATTTTATTGCACTATCTGTTAATTTCATTACAAACCTGGTTCATGTTTATTTCACTTGTGGGTAGTGAGAGCTGTCAGTATGTAGCGTCCTCTTTTATCATGCTTCATACTGTGGTGGTCACTCGAAATTTAATTTATTTTTCTACTACTTACTTTATGTTAATGACATGATTAATGCTGTAAATTCAGGTTCTGTATACCAATTCGCAGACAACACGTGTATATTGGTCGCTAGTAAAAACATCCATGGCGCTGGGGTCACCCTACAACATAACTTCGACCAAATGTGTAAATGGGCTCATGAGGTAGGATTAGTAATAAACGCAACAAAAACTAAAACATTCAAATCAAATCTATTTATTGCATTCATGTGTACATTTCGTTGTTTTACATTTAAGTAAGTTCCAAAATGAAACCCGGTTAGGGCACGGCAACATAATAATAATTTTAACATAAAAAAAATAAACATAATTATGAGTTCACATACGTTCATCACACAACAAATGCTCCACTTTACATACAGTTGTAGCACACGAACTCTTGCCTGCATAACGCGCCAAAGACATGCAAACTCAATCTCAAACTCAAAGCATTATTTTTTTTATTTTTTTATTATTCAGCATTTATTTCAATTAAACCCTTTACAGGCACTTTTGAATTGTCAAAAAGTCGATCAGTTGGAAAGTTGAAGCTAGTTGCCCATTCCAAAACGTAGATCTCTATGGAGAAGAAAGGGCAAGAATGTCCACGGACACTCTTTTAAAATCAAGTCGAATATTACAAAATCTTGGAAACATTATTCTTGTTGATTCTGTATGTGAGAACAATGTAAAAAAAGTAATTATAAACAATTCTAAATACAAGATAAAAATAAACCCTAAGTCCTGCTTTTAGTGCCCGTTATTGGAAGTTGTTGATAAACACATGTATGTTGGTCTAATGGTTGATAGCCGATTCTGTTGGGGCAAAAGGACTAACAAAAACCTGCAACAAACAAAGAGCGGCAACAAACTGCGGTCTATGCTAGGTAAGCTTAGCGTACTTAAATATAGACTGCCTTACAAAACGCTTAGAATGTTATACATGGCCCTAGCCGACTCAGCTATCAACTACGGACTCAGTAGCTATGGGAGGACATATCATACATACTTAACAGATATTTATAATTTAGGTACAACTTATAATATTAAAAGTAATTACACCAAAACATTTAAACAAGAAATTCAAAAACAGTGACGACGATCTCTTTAAATACTGTAATGTTATGAACGTGTTCAATAAAGTTAAATTTTTTACTCTTGCGGAAGTCAATAGACCTGAGCTGCTAACAGAACAAACAAGACCTGACTTTCTGAGAACGATACCACTTAAAAAATAAATGCATCCTACCAAAATTTAATAATGTGTACGGTACGAGGGTTGCTCTATATTTAGTACCTTTTTATCTAAATAAACTTCCAGAAGACTTGCAAACGCTTTACAAAACTAGTTCGAAAGGTATAAGTATAAATCAAAACGTTTCCTTACACATTTCTCCTAATGTATGCAAGGGATCGGAATGTAAATGAAAAAAAGAAACAAAATAAATAATGCAAATTAAAAAAAAAGTAAATAAGTGTTTTAAAAATAATTAAATCAAATTTAAGTGTGTTAAGTATCATTGTAATTATAAAGTATCACATTGTAATGTAGTTAGTATCGCTTGTTGTTGATTTTTTTTTTGTCTTAAGTTCAAGTCCCATATTTAATTTCATATTGTATTAATTATTTTTGTTTTAAAATTCTTCTTTTTAAATTGAAATGAGCGGCTCGCCATCTCACAGATAAACCCTAAGAGGTTTTCGTTGTGTAGCTAAAATCACTTACTTACTATAATAATAATAACATTGATTGCGAATCAGTACCTGCGAAAAAAACGTTTTCTACCTGATGATTAGAAATAAGTCTATCTATAGCGAAATAAGCATTTATGGAACAATAACACCTAATTGGGCTCGAGATACACAAGCAATTCCGATTCAAGAAAACTAAGGTTTACGACGCCACGGCTACGAGCCGTCCTAGCGTCCTATGCGGCTACGACGGCCTACGCGGCTACAAGCGACGTAGCAAAGAGCTACGAGACTCTCGGGGAATTACGTTTCGGATGCTTTACATCATCCTTCAATGGTTATGGATATGTACGGTATACGGTGGTAATAATTAGTAATATTAGCCGCACGGATCGATCGATCAGGTTAAACTACACTTGCCGCGGTTGGTCCGTGGATGGGTGACCATCTTAACATACCAAGACCTCTCCTTGCCTCGGAAAGCACGTTAAGCCGTTGGTCCTGGCTGTCATTTGTAGATCTTTGGCAGTCGTTACAGGTCGTCAGAAGTCCGAAACTCTGACAACCAGTCTTTCCAAGGGGTATCGTATTACCCAGTAACTGGGTTATGGAGGTCAGATAGGCCGTGGCTCCATGTAAAATAAAGAAAGAAAGAAAGAAAAAGTATTTATTAGACTCGCACAGGAATAACACAAACTTAACTAAATAACATACTTAATAAAATATAAATTGAAATGAGAGAAAAACAAAAAGTAAAAATAAAAAACAAAGTCCCGTACGAGGCCAAAAGGCCCCTATCTAAGCATGATGCTGCGTCATTTAAAAAAAATTGTCGCAGCGCTGGTATTCTGATGGGGCCCACTGTGAATGTCACGGACAGATACAGAAATTAAAAATTAATAAAAAAATAGATAATATGTATAAAATAATGTACATAAATAGTAATTAAAGTAATCCGCGTGTCTGCACCCCACGTAACATCTACTACTTGTCTGTGCCTTTATTGTCTGTGACACTATGGCATCACTGTGACAAGTAATGAGACGCAGGCGCTGACATTACGGTAAAAACAATAGAAAATCACAATTTATATATAAAAGTATTACGGCTGTCTTGCAAGTTAGAGAATTTACGGCAATTAGTGAAATAAAGATAATAATAATAACTAAGGTTTTGAGACAATAAGGAAAAGTGTAAGAGTTCCGATGTACAAAAATGACAAACAACAAACAAAATAAAAACAAAAACAAAGTGCGAAATACTGGTATTCAGCTGCATCCGGTTAGACTGTTACCCGGTTAGCCGACCCCAATATAGTTGGGAAAAGGCTAGGCAGATGATGATGATATTGATATTAATTCACGTAAATATCAAGGGCTTCTAGATATCACTCGAGTTTCGAATTCGTATTACACTCCGTTCGGTTTATCCAGCGACACTGCTTCGGTTGAGCTCGACATTGATCAGCCGACTTTTATTTGTATGGTTTAATTTTCACTTAATTACTTATACGATACCATTACATATGTTTTAAATATTTCTACGTATTCAATATTTGATGTTTTCAAACTTGATTACGACGTTGTCTACAGCTATGTATTCTTTATTTTAGTTTATGCAGTAGATAATAATAAAGTTTTCTTATTGTTCGCGGGTGAGTTTCAGTTTTGTAACTTATGTGTGTGTAGGAACTACAAGCTGCAAGATAACAGTATGATGTATTCTTTGTTTTTCCTTGTTTATTATGGAACGTAGACCGTCTCTTTTATTTTCTTATATTCTGGAATAAGTTATTTATAGAGACGAGATTTTTAAGAATGCAACGTTTTTTATTGTAATTAAAAGCGTGTGCCCGATAGGATTTCCCGTTGGAACAAAATTACTGAATCTTCATATAAACTTTCACCCTATTATACCATTAGGGGATAAATATTCAAAAATCCTTTCTTAGTGCTCAACTTCGTTATATAAGAAATTCTTGTGCAAAATTTCATGTTTTTTGAAACATGAAATTTTGCACAAGAATTTCTTACACAGCGTAAACTATTGTGTTTGCACAATAGTTTACGCTGTGTGTTGTATGTCAGTGAATTAGGATTTGTTTTGTAATTGATTTCTTAAAGGAAACGGAATACATGCATGGAAGTTTGATTTGGCTTAATAACACGTTACTATAAAACATCAAAAGGCTTTGCCTTCAATTAGTATCTAGTTCTGGTTTCAAATCTAATTTTAACTTCAAAAGCAATACGCAAACTTAGGCAGTCGTCGTTCGCTTACTAATTACTAATTAGCGTACATTCCTTGTAGACAGCGACAGTGAACACTGAAATTCAAAAGTGAACAAAATAATTGTAGGCACTGATTTACTTAAAAGGGAAAACTTAAATGAGAATCGAAGTAGTCTTAACAAGAAAACGATTGTAAATTGCTTTCTACGCGTGCATTTAAAAAAGATTTATTATTTCTTAATGTATGTACGTGAATCAAAGACATTGTACCCCTTTTTACGAAAAATTTGCGGGCGGAGGAGTAGATATGAAATTTGGCACAGTTAAAGTTTGAGAAGGAGATCAGAAAGCCTATATTTTTACAGATTAGTGTTTTTCTATTCAACTGAATAATTATTAAATTTCGACCACTGGTATTAATAATTCTTCAAATCAAGCGTGAACAGGCATCTTCTGGGCACGGTCGTTCCATCATAGACCTCAGCGCTTTCCATTAGGAGTGATCGAGGTCAAGAGCAGGCCCATTCAGTAATTTAAAAAATAAGTTCGAATACCTACTAAATCAAACAAAACAAAACTTTAATTGCAAGCACCCAAAAAACATGTTTCTAATAAATACTTAATAAACATATTTCCTACTTGAAATACGTTAATTATGTTTTATGAGGATTTTTTTAGATGTATTTGTTAGGAGTATGTTCCTTCAATACTAGCCAGGCGATCTTTAAACTCAAAAACTCAAACTCAAAGCATTTATTTCAATTAAACCATTTACAGGCACTTTTGAATTGTCAAAAAGTCGATCAGTTGGAAATTTGAAGCTAGTTGCCCATTCCAAAACGTAGATCTCTATGGAGAAGAACGGGCAAGAAACTCCAGACGCCATTCTTCTCGGAGCTTGCACATACTTAATAAAATATATTTTTACTAAAACACAACACCCAAGTCTGTTTTTTATAAACCGTTTGAAGTTTACTACTCCCGAAAATGATACATAATAAGCGAGTTTTCTGCAAAAATAACCGTCCTCAGCCGTATAGTAAAAAAGCTGTAAAATGTCGACTTTATGCATCGCTGCGGTCTCGATAATACATATTTTACAAGGTACATAAGAACCAACACGGTAGTACATATAGTATATCAAGAAAAATACACTGGGCTCAGTTAATATTGACTTAAACAAAATGACGTGCAAACTTTCGAATTGGTTTATAAAAGTTCAGAGTTCCAATTGAATTTGAAATTCAACAAACCGTTAGCGGAAATATTTATGAAACTGACGACCAATATTCATAAAATAATAATTCAATATCACTAAAAAGTGTGTACGTTAATAATTTATAACTAAAATTGCCGCTGTCGGGTTAGGGTTACTGGATACAACGGGTACGGTATGTGGATGTGATAGGCAATTTATCACTATTTACATGTCCTCAATAAGGTGTGGGCTATTGTTTGATACTATCTGAAATATTTTATTCATGCTCGCATAAAGTGACAATAAAAATAGTTTCAAACAGAAACGTTAATACAATTATTATACCTTCAACAATATCATGAAAAGCTTAAAACTATGTCCAGTGGCGGCCCAGTGATATTCGCTCTTCTTGTGTTCTTCGCGTCTTACGAGTTGTAGATCGTAAGTTTGAAACCAAGCAGTCGCTTTATTTTTTGTTAATAATGTAATCACCACTGCTCTCAAAACGTTGAAGGAAAACTTCATGAGGAAACCAGCACGTCCTAGTACCAAAAATTCAAAGTCTTGTGACATTTACCAACCCGCACTGTCTCCGCTTGGTAGATTATAGTCCACTCCTTCTCGATTATAGGCTGATTACGCTTAAAACTAATTCTCAATTCTCAATTCTTTATTGCATCCCATATGTTTTACATAGATGGTATAACCAGTGAGATTAATATGGACCCTTTTTTTTTTTTGGGTGGGAAATCATCAAATAACTTGTCCCGCTCTTGGCGGAGCGGGAGGGCGTGTCAGACTTTTACTGACTAAAACCCACCCGTGTTCCCTCAGTTGCCTGTGTGCCAGGGGCGGCGGTATCTCTTTCGAACAACCCGCACCCCTGGCAGGCATCGGCCCTTTCGGGCCCCATCAGTTGCTGATGACATCTCTTTGAGGCGCGCGTGGAACACAACGCGCCGTCGACCCGGGCTTGGTCCTTACCGGACAGCGAGCTACCCATTACTCGCCGTCCGCAAGCCCGCGCCTACGGTGGCCGGGAATCAGCCTGGGATTCCCGACGCCCAGGGCGTCTCCTGCGAAGGCCACGGCTGTGAGGGCGCATGTACTACATCTCCCTCACGTGCGCCGCCTCCCTCTTTGCGAGCATAACTGCTTCGCTGAAGGAGGCGACTGCTAGCCATGCCCTCTCGCTCTGTACCATGGCCTGGACCAGGGTCGGACGCGAGAGATCGCCGCCGCCGATCACCTCCAAGAGGACACGGCGATGCTCCGCCCAAGCCGGGCAGACCTCCACCGTATGCTCGACCGTGTCCTCAGGGCGATCTTCGCAATGGAAACACCCGGGCGTTTCCTCCCGCCCTATCCGAAACAGGAACCTCCCGAAACAACCGTGTCCGGTGAGGACCTGCGTCAGGCGGAAGGTGAGGACGCCATGCCGCCTCTCAAACCACTCCTCAAAGAGGGGACTTACCACCGCGATCGTGGCGTGCCCATCAATATGGACCCTGTCGGGCACAGCAAAATTAGGAGAGAGGAAGAGGGCTACGTACAAATGCAAGCAATTCAATTCATTATTATAATAAAATGATTAGATGTATAATTGGATGTATAATTATTTGTATACTAAACTATAGCATGACCAATCTATAACGTTCTCACTGCAGACAGACCGCCTCTTTGTGAGACGAAGTATGCCATAACCATAACCACGCGGGCCCAGTGCGGGTTGGTGGATGTCACGAATTTTTGGTTCTAGGAGCATTTCTAAGACATGATTTATGCACGATGTTTTCCATCACTGTTTTAAGAGCATTAATGATGACGAAATAAATCACACAAGTATTTGTTCGAACCCACGTCCTACGACACGTGATTCGGGGTCGTTACCACTGGGCCCTTAACTAAGTTGTTCCTCATATTATTTGGCTTTTTAAATCTACCTTACCGCAATCACTCACGGACTACTCCAGGAACTTATAAAAACACTGACATAAAAGGTTCGATCGATAAAAACGAAGCTGTTTTGCATTCACCTTTAGATGTATAAATACGTATGCTTCTCCATAGAACAAAGATGCATCCGGAGCGGATATTATTCTGCAACCGCATCCGTACTATAAGACCGAAGAAAGTTAGAAAAATGAAAGAAGAAAGTTGGTTATCGTTGCTTTTCTAGTTGATAGAGATAAATAACGATAACCAATTTTCTTGGTCCTTCATTTTTCTACATACATAGGTTGACGGACATTGACCGAGACACTAAAAGGAATTTCATTGTTATTACGTCTGGGGGCGTTTGACGCCAAGTATCGTTTTACATAGCTTATAGTACAGCTATGTTGATTGTTGAGCATGGCATTGCGTTGGATCTCTCTCCTTTACTAACGATTGATGCAAGCAATGTGTATGGCTCTAGGGACCTATTGAAGTCTGTGACAATGCATGTACAAACACTGCATACTGTATCTGGTCGTATTCTATTCAAAAGGTGGGCACGAAAGACGATATATTTTTGCATAAGGTGGATGCGCTATCAATACAAGACAACAACATCTAAGTTCAATTAACCCATTGAATGACTACCTCATTAGTCATTCAATGGGTTAATTGAACTTAGATGTTTGTATTCATGATTTTAATGATTATGATTCTATAAATACCATACGTATTACGGTCACACGGATGGATCAAAGACTAACTCCGGAACCGGAATCGGCGTTTTCTCACGCGATCTTAACATAAACATATCCAACCTGCTGGGAATGTTCAACACCGTCTACCAGGCGAAATGTGTGGGCATTGTACAGGCGGCATACGCAATAGAAGCGAGGAGAGTCACAGATACCTACATACGTATACTCTCCGACAGTGCTTCCGTTCTCCAATCCCTAGGGAAAAAATACATAATCTCGAGTTTAATACTAAAATATCACAATGCATTAGAACGAGTAACAGTTTCAACCGCAACACTATGACACTGCAATGGATAAAAGGACACAGCGGATCACTAGGCAACGATGCTGCTGACGAACTGGCTAGAAGGGCATCCAGCGCCTCAGTCTGTGGACCCGAGCCCATCGTGCCCATCCCATTCAACCAGATACGCAGGTGACTTCAGAATTATACCCACACACAAGCAGAGAGCTGGCGGACCTCGACACCAGGCTGCTGGCACTCTAGGGAAGCAATGCGATCTTTAAATGGCAGGCTGACCAGACGTCTGTTACGCCTGGACAGAAAGGATCTACGTCTGGTGACTGGGACCATGACGGGACACTGCCCGTAAACAAACACTTCTACACAATAGGCATAACGGACAGCCCCCTGTGCAGGGCCTGCATGGAGGCTGAGGAAACCATTGCCCATGTGCTTTTCGAATGCACAGGCGTAGCCCAGATTAGAACAGAAATCCTCGGGGCTCCCAAATCTTACACGGATATTCTCAACAGACCAGGAGATTTATCTAACTTCTGGAGGGAGGTGGGTTGGCTGGAATAACCACCGACGGCCGCCATGGCTCATGCACAATGGTCCAATTAAAGGACTAAGTGCGGAAACCAAACCCAATAACATAGAACATAGAACCTCGTGAGGAAGCCAGCATGTCCTAGAACCAAAAACTCGAAGACACGTGACATCTACCAACCCGCACTGGGCTCGCGTGGTGGATTACGGCCCAGTCCCTCTCACCGAGAGGAGGCCTGTGTCCCAGCAGTGGGAACGTTATAGGCTAATTATGAACTTCTTTTTGACGCTGGTTTGCAGAACTACGGCCTAAAATGTGAGGACCATTCTGACATTTAATTGAAAACGCCCTCTGAGAAAATGATGTCGGATTCTAGAAAACAAAGTCTTAAACGAACCAGCACATCCTATAGAAAAAGTTATTTTAGAGACTTTGCTCCGACAGACTCCGACTCCGACTATTTCAGTCACCATTCGTGTACGATTTTCACTACTGGATGCTGGATGTAGTGATAAGGTGGAAAAGCAGATTAACAAAAATAAATTATTTTTATCAGAGAGGCTTGCAATTGTCCTGTGTGAACATTAAAATAACTTTAAAAAAAAACTTCGAGTTAACATTTAAATTACTATGAAAAAATTAAGATGAATTACAAATTATTTTCTTTCGTTCATATGCTTGGCTCAAGGGTTTAAAGGCCGTGACTTAGGAATTCCTGGATTCGATCCCAAACAGGTAGTTTACCTACTCTGTAAATAATGCTCTATAAGCTAGGCAGTTTTAGGTTAAATTAACAAAATCATTTTTTTTTTGTACAATATATTAAGAATACACTTGTGACTTACGTTCCCATTAACTTATAATACCAATAGAACACACACTCACGTGAGAGGACCCAAAAGTACACATGTAAATACAAAGACAAATAGGTATTGCATGTTTTCACAGTGGAAAATGTAATTTGTACTTATTAGAAACTGAACACCTGTGGAACTACCGCCATTTTTTTCATCGCACGTCATGGTCCTTTACATCCGCTACCACTAGACGTTTCACGTATATAGAGATACAGTTTGAATTCATAAAACTCCAGCGCTTCAAAATGAACTTAAAAGATAGACTTATCAGAGATTTTTACGTGAATAACCATCTTACTAGGTACTTATCCTACTTAATATTATAAATGTGAAATTTTGTATGTTTGGAGATGGGTAGATGATTGGATGTTTGTTTCTCAATCACGCAAAAACGGCTGAATGGATTTGGATGAAACTATAACATGGATTAACACATACAATATTTTTATTTCAGTAACACGTTCCCGTGGGCTAATTTTCGACCTCCCCACGAAGCCCACGTCGAAGCCGCAAGCAAAGGTAATAAAAAAATAAAACTAAGCTGGAAACGAGATCAACTGTTTTAGGATACACCGATACAAACTGATACTGCACTTGATATTTATATATTTAAATCTAGTTGACCCAACGATGTACAATCTGAATTTCAATAAATTTGTTTATGATGTTTGAATTAGTTTTGCGTTATTCTCCCGATTTGATTTCCCGAGAACTTTTCCGTGACCAAAAAGGAACAAATCAATTATAACGCATTTTCATCGTTTGAATCATCTGTATTGGTGGTAATGGTTCATACAAAAATCCATAGAAGAATGGACTTCAAAATTTTCCGGGGAACTTTTCTAATATTTCTTTCCATAAAATAGGTCCAACCGAAAATGCGTGCGCGATGTGTTCTCTAATGAACAGCATTTCATTTTTTTATATCAACTCAACTCAACCTATCCTAGTCGACTGTTGGACATAGGCAGAGCCCAGGCTGCGCCACAACACTTTATCCTCCACCTTCTGCATCCAGTCTGTCCCAGCCACCTTTTGAAAGTCGTCGGTCCATCTAGCTGAGGGGCGTCCCACACTACGCTTGCCGATACGCGGCAATGTACCTATATAGCTTTCGCAAATAACACCATGATTCGATATAGAATGTATTCCGACAGGTTCCAATACAAGCGCAGTTAGGCTTAGGAACACCAACAGATTACTTGATAAAATTAGGTACGCATGATTATTTGAATAAAGTTCGATCGGTTGAACTGATACCCAACCAAAACTCAATTTCCTCCCCTCCCTTTTAACGCAAATATCAGATTTTACTCCTTATAAGGTAGATGTGAATGTAATCGAGTGTCAATCAATACGATTTTCCTGAAACCACGTCATGCATTGGTATCGATACCGTGCGAAAGGTTTATACCGCACCTGACAGCTGGTGCAGTATAAGCAGGTGCCTCTCAACGGTTGTTCGTCACAATTTTTTAATGTGATTTTTTATTTTCCGTTGTTTGGTAAAGATAATATTGAAATCAGCAACACAAAGCGACTGCGTGTCATATTGTTTCTTTTTAAATGGTATAGTCAAGACTTTTATACCTTCGTCAGTTTTTTTTTAATTCTTTCCTTTTATAAGTCAGAATACATTTTGAAGCTCAGTGTGGTCTGCTCAGTGCCAGTGCAATGAGCAGACCACAGAAAACACAGAACTTTGTTTTGGTTTGGTTAGTTGGCAGTTAGTGCACAGAAATTGAATTTAACTACTGGACAGTAAAGATCATAAGCATACACCAATGTCGAGTTGACATCAACCTAAAACCTTTTTAGTTGCCTGGGCGTTTTCTAAAATACTAGCTGCGCCCCGCGGTTTCACCCGCATAAGTCTCGATTCCGAGGATATATTGGGATAAAAGTATTCTATGTCCTAATCCATGTCATGATCTACCCATGTGACACGAAATTTCATCTAAATCCGTTCAGTCATTTTAGTGTGAAAGCGTGACAATTAATAAGTCAAATCTTTTCGCTGTTTAATATTATAGTTTAGATAAATCAAGAAATGTATTTCATTATCAGAATTTATCTATGATACATTTTTAATCTAGTCTAACATGTAAAGAAGATGACTGAGTGTTGATATTACGACGCAATGTTAATGGTGAGTTAGATAAGCAGATTTTATCTTGCAAATAGCCCACAAAAGTAGACCTTAAGGTGACGAACGTATTTTGGCCTGTACATACCTGGAAAAAAACGAAAACATATTCCTTTTATGTAAACACAAACGCAATAGATTCTTTGCCATGTATACAAATCCATCTTGATCAAAGAAAACAGCTTTACCTTCAAAATACAGCTGTTGAAAAACGTAATTCCAGTTCGATCCCCTATTTTTTCCCCAGGGCAATGCGAAGACATCCATTTAGCCGTGAGCGGCATCTCTAAGTAAATAAGTAACGGACAGGTTGCAGTCTTGTTCAGCATATACGTTCCTACTTAATACTTAGGTGTGTTATATGTATCTAACACACATATATGTGTCACCGGGTGGGACAAGCCGCGACTCAGACTGAATTATTCATGAGACATATGGACCTAAAGCAGACTGGATTTCAGACGAGAATTTTAAAATATCTATACAGAGCTTTAAAATTGAAAATTGTTTTATAAAAAGCAATATAACATTACGTGAACTACTCAGGATTTATTACTTGCCTAGGACTAGAATTGAGCGTTTCATTGTACCTACATGTTTTTAATTTAACAATTCCTAATTTCGCCACTACGATGTCGTACCACAAGGGCAATTAGCTACGCGAAAAAATCGGGACACAGATATATGCTCTATTTTACAGGGTGTAACAGAAAACCTATTGCTATCCTTAAGCACTAAAGATAACAGCTTGTATAGAATCACTATACAAAGTTCAGCTCAAAATAAAATACTCTAAGAATTGATACAAAATTTTCGGTTTCCTATGTTTCCTAAATTCAAATTATAACAAACGTGTCACGGCACTGCGTAGGTCAATAACTTTCCACGTTAATTGCCAATATAACGATAAATCTCGATGTTTTTATTTCAATTTGAAAAGTTCTGTTTCTGGTATCAATGTTTTAAAAATTCTCATAACTTCCGAACACGTAGAGATAGGATTAAGAAACCCTTCCAATATCGATTGATATCATCCAAAGCAGCCGTGCCCTTGGTATGTATACATCCTTTCCGTTACACGTTGTATATATTTTAGTGATAGATTGTACTTTTTTTATTGTATTGTATTTCAGATTTCTTAATAAGCATGTAAATAAAAATCGATACAAAATAATAAATTTGTTTTTGTTAGAAACCTAAATAATATTTTTCCCTAGAAAAACAAATCATACATTCCTACTTTCTTCTGATCTACGGGCCGCCTTATGTGTGACGGGTGCTCAATTAAGCTGGCCTTGGCACTGCTCAACCCACTTACTGAGGCGGGTTAAAGATCAAAAGAGTTCGCAGCACAATGGGATAATGTGGTGCTATGCACTTCGGATCTTTTTGTTAGCCGACTTTTATATGCGGCATTAAGTAAGCAACGGTCTCTCTGAGGATTTTAATTAAGCTTAGCCATCGTGTGTAATATAAGGTAATTTATTCGATAGAATTTACGAGAACGGGAGAGAAATTCTTTGATGAGAACCACACTACCGAGAAAGAACCTGTGCCTTTAAGACTTCTCACAGAATAAAACACAAAAACATAGTTCACACAGACAAAGTCACAAAAAAGAAAGAAAGAAACATCCAGGTTTAATCAGGCATTCCTTATAAAATAGAATATCTTACGCCAAGAGAACCCTAATCAAAAGAAAGACTATCTACAGTAAAGAAAATACAAAAAGTTCTCAACGATTCAGTTCCAACAGTTTAATAAGCTGCAAAGAAATATTACAGTACTGATAAAGACGGAATAAGAATAAAATAGTTCCGACGACTCCTGAAAGATTTTATGAGTTCAGTGGCTATTTAGCGACGTTGAATACCAGCTAGCTCGTAAAGTGCGACTTTACCTTTCTGTGTCAGAACCACAGTGGCATTCTTTAGACACGTGCTTGAACATCTGTCTTCGTGGCGTCTCGTGGTGCTTCGGGCTTTCTCGTATTTTAAATTTTTCATATAGAATCGCCTCGGCAAGGCACTTTTGCGGGGTGCTTATATGCTGTTTGAATGTGAGTGGGGTTAATAATTAAAAATGACTGCTAGCGGGCCATGAACGTCATAACCGCGTGGTTCGTGGATTTCGTACCGTCTGTCAGTCTTCCTAAGACCGGGGGCTATCCGAGAAGTATACCGCCATTTCATATTCTATAAATGGCCGCTGCATGATTTGTGACTAGTATTATTCAAATAAGCCCTTATATTTATTTATATGTCGGTTCAGACTACTACTCTGCGCACCTGAAAATAGTTCATTTGACTAATCCTACTTACTTTTATTTCAGTATCTTTTAGACTACACATTAGAACCAAACGAATGGTCCCGAAAATTTCAGCTAAATTCTATACTACGAGTACCTCGATTCCAAATTAGCACTAAGTGGGCATCGTCGCCACTGTCAAGTGTCTATTACCGTAACAATTATCTAAGCCTTGTGAACATTAAACATCTCTCTAGCACAAAATAAAGGTGTGGTTTGAAAGTAATAACGAAAAACACGCAACACGATAATTAAGCCTAAAGGCATAATGTTTTTGCCCTTTTTCGCCCATATGATTAATATTCATAGGTTATTTCACGTGTCTTTTATGCCCTGACCGTACTGCAAAAACAAGCTGAATATTTTGCTGACCGTAGCTGGGGTAAGACTGAAATATTTATCTAATGTTTTATTTTATTTATAGTGTTGAGTAGGTATTCCTTTAAATGTATAGTTAACTTTAAATAAAAAAGCAATTTGTGCCATATTTTTATGAATATAATAGATCCCTTAATAAAAAATAACCCTCTTTTTTAATTTGCTATACTTACAGTTATTTAAGTTACTAACTTACTAAAAACAATAGAAAAATAATGCAGGAACAAAATTCTTTTAAAATTAGGTATCTACACCTGAACCGTTTTCGATGTGTATAATCTATCACTAACATGATTTGACAACTGTTAGTGTATAGTTGATCACATGCCTATCTAGTTTGCCTATCAGGATCATCATCATCATCATCATTTCAGCCGAAAGATGTCCACCACTGGACATAAGCCTCCCCCAAGCACCTATTAGGATATCTAGCTTGTATTCCAATTCTGGGAGAGTAGAAATTATTCTCAAAATCCAAGAAGCTGGAACATTTACATTCCCCTTTAAATGGAAAGTCAAATAATTCATTTCACATAGGCACGTAAGTGTTACTTTTGATCGTCAAAATTTCCAAAAAAATCGAATTGTTTCTAGCTGCTTCTTCTAAAAGGTAATTTCGTATGGAGAAGAATGGGCACGAAACTCAACCGTTACTCTTTTAAAATGTTTCGCAATATTTTGTACAAATTAGGAATATCATACCTAACATGTGAAGATGATGCACCTTGAATAAAATAACTATTTCACAATAGGTACAAAGAATGAAAAATAAAACAATGACAGGTGCATTAACTATGTGATAGATGGTGCTCTCAGGGTACAAAATATTGTAAAAGTAGATGATTTTTCAAATATTGTTAAAGTAATTACAGAATATAAAATACGGTAGCCAAGTATCCGACTCTTAAATAAACAGACACATATAATTGAAATTACCTCTACCTAAACCTAACTCCATAAAAGCTATCAGCTTATTAATTAAACTTACGTTAACACAAAACCGAGTACACACAAAGTTTCACCTCCAAAATGATCTTAAAATAACTATTTAATTGTAAAGATCGCTTAACAACTTCAACTCACTGATGAGATTACAACTGAACGATATAACTCGTTAATTGGAGCACCTGTAATTAGCAGCAGCTCCCAAGGAGGTACATACTGTAAACGGCGACGAAGTTAATAGGAATAATGTGAGTATAAATGGGAAAAGTTAACTCATTTAGTAGCTCCTTCGCGTTCGCGAGCCGCGATCTCGGCCCACCAGACGGACTCGTCTCGAATTCTACTTCTTTACAATCACTTTTTGCAAAATTACACCTCTAACGTGACTCGACTCGAAACGGGCGAAGCAATCAACGGCGCCCCTCGCTCTGCTTCCTAATACTGTAATTTCATTTTAATCCTTTGCACCGTCGGATTAACCCTTGTACACAATAAGTTTCGTACGAACACAACATACGTAAGTTTTGTTTTTATTACTGAAAGGATTCGGAGCAAAGATAAATAAAGTATGTGGAATGGATTTAACTTTAAATGAATTGTATTGTTAATGAGTGGTTCGGCATGACGAGCGTGTTGTTGAGTGAATACTGAACTCATGGAATATTTTAATTAAATTTTGACTCCCAGTGAATACTAAAATTCCCTGCCGGTATTTTCAAGAATTCTTTAAGTTCACATAACAGGCATTGTCCCTTTATCTGTACAGCCTGAAGTCACTGTTGGAATATACATAACTGTTTATGCAGTATTCAATATAAAGCAACAATGCACCAAAACAATAATATACACAATTATTGTATATTTTGATGCTTTACGATTAGTTTCTTTTTTATTTGCTTGTAACTACTTATTATTATTTTAATACTTTTAAGGTTAAGGTTTTAAGTTATGTTAATATTTTAAGATAATTAGTATCTAAAAATAAAGCATTTTATATAGTCAAAAATTGTAAATGATGTTTACGTAGAGCTGTCACTATCAGAAATTGTTATTTTAAGTCGAGTATGAATTCGTTGACGGCTGGCTAGCCGTCAACGAATAATATCTTCAGCTAGCGATTAGCCAATCGCTGCTTATCTTACGCTACACGCGATGTTTGCTTTCTTTAAGACGTGACTTGAAACATCCTCCTTAGAAATACACTTACGGTCTTATTCATAAAAAAGCTTATCGAAGGTTTAAGACATTCATTAGTTAAACTGCTCGATAAGCCTATAAAACCTTTAATACAATTTTGTATTCATAACCGTTCTTTAACGAATAATTTTGTCGTTTATAAATCAAAATGTTGCCATTTTAATGAAGTTATCCAACAAAATGACCAACATCGAATTGTCTAACGAGAATGTCTGCCTACACACCGAATAATTGTGGGCATTATTACGTACTGGCAACTACTTAATTGTCTACAGTTTCGATACTTTTTTTTTATTTTTCTGGTTGGGAAATCATCAAATAACTTCTCCCGCTCTGGGTGGAGCGGGAGGGCGTGTCAGTTGCTGCTGACATCTCTTTGAGGCGCGCGTGGAAAACAACGCGCCGTCGACCCGGGCTTGGTCCTTACCGGACAGCAAGCTGCCCATTACTCGCCGTCCGCAAGCCCGTGCCTACGGTGGCCGGGAATCAGCCTGGGATTCCCGACGCTCAGGGCGTCTCTTGCTAAGGCTACAGCTGTGAGGGCGCATGTACTGCATCTCCCTCACGTGCGCCGCCTCCCTCACAGTTTCGATACTTCATTGTTATTTGAATTTGACAAATAATTTAAAATTGTAACTGTCAACTGATTGCTTGAAAATTTACATTTGTTGGCACACAATATTTGTACGTCAAATGAAATCAGCTGCGTTAATGAATAACAGTTTTTGCAAACCAGACTTTAGCAACTGTTTAGATGTTTGATAACTTTTTATGAATAAGACCGTAAGTATTTAAGTCAACTAAGTACGATGAATGTAAAAGTTTTAAACAAAGGCATCTATGATTCCGTGTGGTGCCGGAACGTAAAAAGAATAGCACCATCCCATTTCTTCCTGTGGGTGTCGTACAAGGCGGCTAAGGGACTTACCAGAGAATGGGCAGCAGCGTTCTCTATGCATTGTACCACAATACTACGATCATCAACCCGCCTGCCAAGCGTGGCGATTATGGCAAAACCCCCCCAAAAATGTTGCCAGTGATGACCTATGGTACAGAAACGTGGTCGCTCACCATAGGCCTTATCAGAAGGCTTAAAGTCACACAAAGGGCAATGGAAAGGAATATGCTCGGAGTTTCCCAACGCGATCGAATCAGGAATGAAGAGATCCGCAGGAAAACCAAGGTAACCGACTAAACCCGAAGAATTGCCAAACTTAAAGTGGCAGTGGGCAGGGCACATTGCGCGCAGAACAGATGGCCGATGGGGCCGATAGGTTCTGGAGTGGCGACCGCGTACCGGAAGACGTAGAGTGGGAAGGCCTCCCACAAGGTGGACCGATGACCTTGTGAAGGCCGCGGGAATCCGCTGGATGTGGGAAGCAAACCGGAGACCGGTCGAAGTGGAGGAGCATGGGGGAGGCCTATGTCCAGCAGTGGACGTCTTTCGGCTGAAATGATGATGATGATGATCTATTATATTTTATTCATTTCAAACAAAAACTTCAAATTTTTAGGCCAGTTTGGTCGAAAACCCATTCGGAGTTTAAAAACCAAGGTAGATTTTACTAACTAAAAATGTAACATCCAATAAAGTAAACCAATTTAGTAGACAATATACCGATAGCAAACGCTTGACACAATTAATTTCCTGCCTATCAATTTCGCGAAAATGTGATTTATTGACACAAGGTCTGTTTAAATCGTTCGTTCAAATACAGTTTATGTTAATAAAATATCAATAAAACATTATATTCAATTATTAACTATAAACCACGCTTTGAGTCGGCGTCCTGAATTATAAATATAACGCAAATTTAGTTTGGTTTGTGTTATTTATGAGCTCCAAATGTCCGGCTAGAATTAAATTATGAAGCGTTCGAGCGGGCAGTGTGTGCGCACTTGACCCTGCCGACCGATGAAAATTTAACGAATGACCGCCACAAAAGGAAATTGCAACCACGGCACGGCGAACGTGTGAACCCTTTACCTTGTGGCTTCTGGCAAATGAAAAGCGCCGGAGGCCCGCAGAAAAACTGCGCCAGTGGATAACACAAAATGTGTTTTATTTATCCACATAATATAAGGAGCGGCCGCCATTTGTGACGGGGCGTTTCGCGTTATTATTAGTCCGCTTTCAACGAGAACGGAAACCTGAAAAGTTTATGGCAGCCTAAACAGGCGTGGGATCTGGAGGCCTCGGCGTGGCACGTGACGCAACAAATAAAAGCCCACTTAATTCAGAGATCCGACTGGTAAATTTATGCCGCGCAATATCTCTTTAATGCCGGGGCCGTGACAACGCGTACATATCAACCTCCTTTCACTCAGAACGAACGCGACAAGTCGTTTGTATCAACAATCGATGAGCCCTGCGTGATGTGTCGATGCTGTGTAACTACCTTGTTGGGATCGAAAATAGCTCAGTTCTATGCATAAATGTTTATTAAGTATTATTAGCGGTGCCTAAGTAACCTTACGCATAGGGACAGCCCGAGAATACTTTATGGTAATACAAAGCCTTGTTTATAAATACATCTCATAAATAAGTTAATTAATAAAAAGATACAACTTTCATTTTATCTTATAAAAACATAGACTATGAACGGTTTTTATCTATCTGAAATGGTCTCGTTTTGCTAAAAGTACCTAATCCCGAACTGTGAAAAAGCACATTTTCCTGTGAACGGTGCAACGGATAAAACCGATTCTATTCAACGCTATTGAGAATGCGTTTCATTATTTTAAAAGGATTAAAAGTTGGTATGGTTTGATATAGAAATACGGTTACCTATTCAATGAACACACGAAAATAAAATAACAACAGCTTTTAACTGGAGGTTATACAGAAAGGTTATAGGTATATAGAAATCAAGAAAAAAATATAGCTTTCGCCAGCGACTTCACCCGCGTTGAAGCTCGAAATTATTCAACGGGAACGTACTACCGGGATAAAAGTATCCCATGTATTAATTCAGGTTATAAACTATTTGTGTACCAAATTACATCTAAATCGGTCCGGCCGTTTCTGCGTGATTGAGTAAGTAACAAACATCCAAACATATGAACTTTCTCAATTATAGAAGGGTACTCAGCGGGTACCAAGTATAAAAATATAGGAAAATGTCATGGGTGAGGTTACCTCACCCCATTTCATCTATCTAATTCATTCTATTCCTATATTTTTAGTGTTTCATACCCTGGAAAACCATTTCAAAATTCGAACTACAGCGTTCTATTAATTGGCATCATCGTTAGTGTTAAAACAAACAACAGACAATAAATTTAAAAAGAAGCCTAAATAGTCTCTCCGGTAGCAATCAAGGCACGACCTAGTTTGCCCAGACTGTTCCCAATACGCTATATTTAAAGCTGCAAGCCGATGCCATTTTAGACATGAATAAGTTAGTTGGATAACGTTAGAATGCTTTTTAACTGTGACAGGTGACATTGTACAAAAATATTCCAAAAACTTCTCTATTTAACAAAGGCCGAATTACGATGTTTCTTTATCATAACAATAAATATTTACTCGTGTCATTATACTACGTACATTAAACATGATTTATCGTACGTCGTGTGGGGCGACCCTAATTAAAAATATCAGCTTATTTGACTTTTGTTGTGATAGGATTGAATAAACCTCTACTTCCTTGAGGGATAGTAAACCGGGGTTTGATTGAAACCAATTTGAATTTTCCCTCAAGTTGATTTAATATTCCAATTATTTATATTCTATCTATATAAGTGGTTAACTTACTAAATGCAGGAAGTCGCGATGTCCCCGCAAGGGGGCATGGCGAGCGGTGAAGGGCCTTCGCCCCCTGACCGCGGTTGCTGTACCGTGGCCACTGGCCTGCAACCACAGGCCCCTCTTTCTGTTTGCCATACTTATATAGCTTACGGAACAGTTGGGCTCAAGATTTTCAAGATGCTTACCACAAGATTCTGCCCGCGACTACGTCCACGTGAAAGTTATTGTTTTAATATAAATATATCCTATAGCATCGCAAGGCCCGCCTGCGATATGACTTAGTTTTCTGTTAGCGTTCTTTCTGACTTTCTTTTACTTTTACTCGGCTCCTTAGGGTCGTACCGTGATGTAAAATTGCCTTTAAACTTTCTGAAAAATTAGGCTATCAAATTTAAAAAGAATTTTCCAAATCCGACTGTGAGTTTCAGAAATTACCCGCTACATACAAACTTACAAACAAACGAATTTTACCTCTTTATATTTAGATAACTTTAACTTCGCAATTATCTCACTTTTTGGCTAAGGTCATCCTACTTCCGAGCCAGCAGTCATTATGTTATAAGCCCAAAGATTTTCAATTATTGCGTTCTAGTTTTAAAGTTAAAAACAGATTTTTAACTTTAAACATATTATGTGCTATATGAAAACTCGTGTATGACATCAGACGTTAACTGGCTGTATTGTTACAAAAAGTACCTGAGGTTCCCAAGGCCCAGCATAAGAAATTTACTGCATTACCCCCTTTTCTTTAGTACAAAAGGCCTTGTATGGGAGGTGGAGGAGCGCAATCTGAAACAGTAAATAAGAGAAAATGGCGGCGTATCAGCAATGCCAACGCCTCATAAGAATGCTCTCTGCGACCTAAAGAACGAGGAAAACAAGGAAAACATAAAAATCTGACCCCTACAGAAATGTCCCGGAAAGGAAATAAAAACTATGATACAAAACAGACCTAGCGAGGTATGGGATCTTCTGATTTGTTGTTCTACCTTTTTCAGTTCCGTTTTTTTTTTCTTTATGATTCAAGGAATCCGGTTCGTAAATATAAAAGGGCAAATTTTGCATCAAAAATGTTGTAGGTTAACTTTGTTTTTAGGGAAATAAATTGAACTAATCCAGATAACATTCTGCGAATGTACTCAATTCCATCTTAATTTGTTTAAAAATCACCAACATGTTTGCATTTTATAATAGTATTTTTTTTGGGTGGGAATCATCAAAGAACTTCTCCCGCTCTGGGTGGAGCGAGTGGGCGTGTCAGACTTTTACTGACGAAAACCCACCCGTGTTCCCTCAGTTGCCTGTGTACCAGGGGCCGCGGTATCTCTTTCGAACAACCCGCATCCCTGGCAGGCATCGGCCCTTGCGGGCCCCATCAGTTGCTGCTGACATCTCTTTGAGGCGCGCGTGGAACACAACGCGCCGTCGACCCGGGCTTGGTCCTTACCGGACAACGAGCTACCCATTACTCGCCGTCCGCAAGCCCGTGCCTACGGTGGCCGGGAATCAGCCTGGGATTCCCGACGCCCAGGGCGTCTCCTGCGAAGGCCACGGCTGTGAGGGCGCATGTACTGCATCTCCCTCACGTGCGCCGCCTCCCTCTTTGCGAGCATAACTGCTTCGCTGAAGGAGGCGACTGCTAGCCATGCACTCTCGCTCCGTACCATGGCCTGGACCAGGGTCGGACGCGAGAGATCGCCGCCGCCGATAACCTCCACGAGGACACGGCGGTGCTCCGCCCAAGCCGGGCAGACCTCCACCGTATGCTCCACCGTGTCCTCAGGGTGATCTTCGCAGTGGAAACACCCGGGCGTTACCTCCCGCCCTATCCGAAACAGGAACCTCCCGAAACAGCCATGTCCGGTGAGGACCTGTGTCAGGCGGAAGGTGAGGACGCCATGCCACCTCTCAAGCCACTCCTCAAAGAGGGGACTTACCGCCGCAATCGTGGCGTGCCCAATCTGGTAATAGCCTCATTTCATTAAAAAATTACTTCAAAACAGAAAAGTCTATTAGCAAAAAACGTAATTAAAAGCTTCCACACGACTTTAACACACCGTTAGTGCATTAAACCACTCATAGAAACATATTCCTAGCAAAGAATGTAATATTTCAATCGCGTGACAGGGAAAGTGGAAAAGTTGCATTGCAATTAGCAATTCTAAATATGCAGTGGGTTCTAGCCTAGTTTTTATTAGCAGTTAGTAACTACATGTGAGGGAATGTTTTATAGGACACTAACGGGCGGGAAAGAGGCATAGAAGAAGCATTTCCTCGAAGAGCTTTATACATGTACAACTTGTTTTTTGCATGACGTTACGTGTTTCCTTGACATGATTTCTTTCTGAGAAAAATACTGCACGCATTTCAAAGTACTTTTTTATTAAAATGTCAATGTATGGATTTCACGTATTGAAAAAATTTGCATTGGCCATAACAATAACCAGAAACTCATACCATTTTCTTTAGTTTTTAAGCAAATGCTTGCGTAATAATGAGCCCTCGAAAAATGTAATCTTTTGCAACACTATTTCGTTAAACACTACGATCATCATCTTTATCATCCTTTCAGCCCAGAATCACCCATTGCTGGGTTTGCCCAATAGTGAGTGATTCTCATTATAGTCCTCCCCTTTTTTCTGTAATACTACCCGGTTTCATGCGTTGCTCATCCAGGTGTTTCCGCGACTTTGACGATATCAGAAACCCAACGCGCTTTTGGACGGCCCTGGTTTCTTTGGCCCAACCTTGACCACCGTCAAAAAGGATAAATATGACGCTATGAGGTTTAGGCCTATATAAAACTTTATATTTATTGTATGCCATGTAGTCGCTATTCCCAAAAATTACGGTATTTCATGTAAATTACTCCCATTCAACGTAGTAGGGGAAGGCGCAAACATTTTGCCTTTATTTGAAAGCAGAATGTTAATAGAACGTATACCGTTATTCAACACAAAAATGTCGTACTTCATACGGGATGCTGCTATAAAGAAACCATGTGTCTCAGCACATTTAGAACGGCTGGCAACCCTAAACATAGCATATTGACCTAAATGCTGTCTGGGGTTGGGGCAACGAGCTAAATTTACAAGAAGCTTCGCTGAAGTGTCAGACTATCGCCCAGTTTGCAACTTTGGGCCACTCGGATACCCTACAGTGAGAATTTCTCGCTGATATTATAGTTTACTGGTATGTTATATAAACAGCTGTGTTTGGAAAACGTAGGTAGAAACTTTGCCTTATAGTAGGACGATGGTTTCCTCATTTCTATTTAATTGTACTATGAATAAAAACCCATCCGGAGAGACTCATGTAACAGCGCCGGAATTTTTTTTACTAGCGATCATAATTGATCATATTTTTGATAGTAATATTAAATTTTTACGCAAAATACGCGCTTTGACGTGGAGTTGCGGACAACAGCCCGTATTACCTAAATGTATACCGTGCGATATAATATATATATAAAATAGATACCGCATTCATGATCACTTTTTATTTTGAAGACCACACAAGGCCGCCAATCAAATTAGATGCAGAACAATTAAAAGGACATTTTCCAAAACATTATACCGACCTATATATTTAAAGTCAAGGAAATGGAGGATTTTATCGAAAATGCCCCAAATCACGCGCCATGTTGATCATTATTTTCTTTTTAACCCTCAATAGACGAAGTTTATGAAGAGTTCGACAGTTTTTAACTTCCTGCCCCCGTCGAGGCAAAGTTCAAAGTGATGCCGACCGAACTAGCGCGCACTAATTACTGACCTCCCGTGTGTAAAACACTTAGTTCTTAAAACGAGGATAATCATATTCAAGGCAGATGGGCCGTGATGACTTGACCCAGCCATCGCGTCCGCTCTTTTTACACTTTTCTGCTCCCACGCTGCAGATGCAAATAAAAAGGTAATTTTCGCTGACGTGCTATTTTTTGTTGCAGAAAAGCGAGTTTATAGTCCGAGGTGATGGTAAGAGGCTACTGCTGCTTATACCTGTGATACCTGCATCATTATTCAAATATAGCAAAATAAAAGTGCTGTCGGAAACCGAGTCAGAAATATTTGCCTGTGCTTATGAGGGTATATTAACTCCCGCCTTTAGCTTTAAATTCGTCGCTAAATATTTTATCTTAATTCCAGCCTATCCCTTGCTGCCCTTCCCTATAGCCGGCGTAAGCCGAGGTCCGTACACCACAAGGGATGCTCTTAGCATGTAATCGTTAAGTTTATAAGATTTTTGCCTTGGCTGGACGCTTTATATTATATTAAGGCATCCACAGGATAGCGAGGTTAAGCGGCCGACAACTTCTTTTTTTTTTGTTCCAATGTAGAAAATACTCATGAATGCTGTATGCCCTGAGGTGAGCGGTCTGTCTGACTCTTACTGACTAAAAACCACCCCGTTGTTGCCTTCCAACACTCGGACGAGGGATCGTGGGAACTTATGCGGCGTACACGGTCCCCGGCTGGTGTCTTTGCGGGTGACCCCAGGCTTATGGGGGTGCCCAGTGAGGTGAAAGAATCTTCCCGCGACGTCCGAGTGGTCTCAATCTCCCTCTCCCTCTTCACAGCCTCCTTCTTCAAAATGACGGTTTCCACTGCATCCCAAGACTCGGCGCTCCCAACCATCGAACGGGTGATGGCCGAAAGCGACAGGTTGGCTCCGACCTCCTGGTACAAGGGCACGGCTTAGCTCCTCCCATGCGGTACACTCTATCAGTGTATACCACGCCATATCCTCGCGACAGTGGACGCAGTGATGGCATTGAGCATGTAGCTGCCTGTTTATACGACATAGGTACTTTGTACCCAAAGCAGCCATGCCCAGAAGCACCTGAGCGACGAGCGACGACAGGGAGCCGTGCCTCCCGAGCCATTCATCGAGCACTAGTCCGATCGTCTCGAAGGCAGCGAGGCCGGGTAGGGCTCGTATGTCTGTCCCGCCATTCCGCCACTAGGACCTCGCGGTACTGTAGCCGACGTAGGCTCTCGCGGCATTGGTATAATGAAATGAGGCCTCTCGCCTCTAGTCGCCCAGAGTGGGGATCCAGCCAGTGCACAAACCACCTCGTTGGAGATTGTGCGATACCTCTTGTTGGCTCTGACATCCATCGCCCTTTGTGGCTTTCGCAGTATTGCTTCGGACGTCAGATCATAAGCCCACTCTGGGGCCCCGTACAGAGCCATGGATTGCACGATCCCGAAATACAATTGCCTACAGGCGGTGCTTGGGCCCCGCAGATTGGGAAGCAGCGGTGCAAGCGCACCCGCCGTACTCATCAACTTGGGCGTCAGCAGCCAAAAGTCTCACCAGCTGTCAAGCACCAGTCTCAGGTACATCATGGTAGATCTGACAGCAATGCGAGCTCCCTCCGACCACGATATATGTAACCCAGATGGCGTCGATACCTGCACGGGGCCATGGAAGATCACGGCCCCTGACTTGTTGAGGGCCACCTCCAGACACAGGCACCGTATGGGACCTGCCACTTGTGAGACTGCAGCTGTCGCCAGCACCGCTGCCTCCCCGTTCGAGCTCTCCCAGGTCGTGACCAGCGTGTTATCCGCGTGATATGTCAGTTCCACTCCCGGTTGGAGCTTGCCCCTCAGCACCCAGTCGTTCCACAGGAGAGAGCCCACAACTGAGCCCTATGGAACGTAGGACAACATATCGCGTCGGCGTTCACCGTCGCGTCCCCTGTAGGTGACACTCATTTCCATCAAATAAGCCCCAACGATGTGACGGAGGTAGAGGTAAATCCTATGGTAATGAAGTGGCTCCCAAGTACAACTTCAGGGCAGGGCAAAGCTATTAAACACGTTGGAGATGTCCAAGGGCACTGCCAACATCACTCCGCCCCGGGACCCCGCTTCCTCCGCCAGACTCTCATTCCCATTATTGTGTCGATAGTGGAGCGCTCATGCCGAAACCCAAACTGGCTATCGTTCAGATCCGGCCCCTCTCTGTACAAGTGGCCGACGAGGCGGGCTGCAATAATCTGTTCGAAAAGCTTACCCACGTCGTCTTGCAGCACTATAGGCTGGCATGCGGACGCTGAGCCTGCTGGGCACCCCACCTTCCTGACCTAAACCAGACTACTGATTTTCCACTGCGCACAAGGTAATTACCCTCAAGGCAAGCTGAGTAGAGGCCTCGCCAACAACCTCCTAAGTTGACCTGTAGTAAAAAAAAGATATATTGGCACATCCCGGACGTGCTCTTCACAAGAAGCATTTGCCATTCCGCCTATCTTAGACGCTGCTCAGAATAGGATTCTCCTCCTAAAACTGGTGCAAAGCTTCGAGTGTTATACGTTAGATCTTGGGCATGGCTAGCGTACATTCACCCAAAAACGGGTGGTAGTCAGACTTTTATGGGTCAGCTGCGGATATAAACCGTTTCCCGAAGCTTTATATTTCAGCAATCATATCCTTACTCATTCCTAAGTACGTACATTCAGTCAATATGATTTTTGTGTCACGCCCTGATTTCTTTGACACTGGCAAAGTAGGGTAATGTTCTGTTGTATGTTTTGGCAAAGAGGCTAGAAAACCGAAATGAAAATATTTCACTGAGTGCTGGGAAATTGATTATATCTTTGGTAGGTTATATGAAAAGGAAAGTTTTTCTCTCGAGAATTCTTTCCACAGAAATAACTTATAAAATAAGCAATAGGTCATTTAAACCATTCACAACTCATTTCTCTTCAAAAGCATTACTTCGCTCTGAAAATCTACAAACATGTTTTTTATTATTTTAAAGCAAGCAAAATTTTATAATATTTTGTGACTGTGGTATAATCTATTGTAATGAACAAGTATTAACACATCGCTTACAAAGTGGAAAATAAAACGAATTCAAGAAATGATACGAAACAAAAACAATATAAAATAAAAAACAGAAAAGCAAAATGACCATTGCTTTTGAGGAGTACTCATACATGACCAAGAGCCGACCGCCTGAAAGCAGAGCACACAGTTACGTACAACCGAAAAGAAACCTTATCTTCTGGTTTTTAAGCTCAATGTCAAATGTAAAAACTTTCCAAAAATTTATAAAAGCAAAATAATTCAGGAAGATTGTATTTCATATTCGACCATGCTCACTCCCCTTCGTCATAATATGGGGTTAGGCCCTAATATATTTTTCATGTTTATTTCAAATATTCATAAGTTGCTTCGTGACCTAGATTTTATGAAAGTTCTGGCAGTGTACAGCGCTGAATTTACTGCCAACTATTCAACAGTGCAACGTCAAACCTCAAGGCTGCGATCGAAACTCTTACAGTTTTATTTTACCCAAGTTATAAGTCTCTTGTTCTCGGTTCTTTTTTGTTTTTCTCTGAAAAGACAACCCGGAAATGATGATATTTTGAAAACCGGCGGGTTTTTTCCGTTTTAATTTAAATTTACTTTTTTAAGAATTTAAACATTTACGATACCAAATACAATTTTAGTGGAATGTATATCATTTTAGCTCACAGAAATAACATACAACTTTTAGTAACCCAAACGTTACTACATTCAAAATGTTATTTTCTATCCGTACAAACATGACACCGCTACACAAAAGTGTGTACGTCACGATACGATAAACACTTACACGATCACGTCACTACAAAAAGCCGGTTGTTCGGTAGCAAAATCCGATTCGTCATAAAAGTATAATAATAGTGGGTCGGGGGTGCCGCAACAACGGCGGTGACCTACCCAGCGCGCGCCGCCGCGGCAGTCTTCTGTCGAGCTTTCTAATGACCCCAGGCGTTCTGTGTTGCGCGTTAAGGCAAACTCAAGCCCAATAGAACCGATAAAAACTTGAACTGGATTGAAATTCAGCTTGTTTCACGCGTAGTACGTTGTACTACGGCAGACAGGCGCACTTCGGCCCTCGCCTCGCGGGCAGGACAGGACGCGAAAATGGACTCTATGTCCTCCAGGATAACACCGTTTTGTAATTAACCGCGAGTTGTGTGTGTCAGCGCAAAGGAAACCTAGCTGGGTGAGTACATAAATATTTCATCACAACTTTTATCGAAACTAGTTACATAATAGAACAATGTGGACAATATGTGCAAGTTTGTCGCGTGTTTTTGCTTATGTTGTGTCTTTGAACTGAAACGAAACTCTTTGTACTGCTTTCAATGTTGTTTGTTTTGCGTGTATTGCTTAAATCAATTCTTTGTTTGCTCTATTCTTCAAAGAAAATCGTCTTGTAGACTATTGAACCTGTAGATTTTTTATTGTCATTGGGAAGCAATTTCTTTTTGTTTATTTTTTTTTTCAGTAACTGATCTGGAATTTATTTTGAAGCCGTGTTCATTCCGTGTAGATTTGTCTGTATAATAAATTATTCTAAAACGATGCTAGATCTGTGCATCTGTGTTGCATAGGCCTATTATAATAGTAATTATTAATTTCAAAATAGTAGAAGTGCCTAATACAGACATAATCTTCAAATACTATTAGCTACTACTCTACTAAGCCGAGTATTACAGCGATATGGAGACAATCTCCATTTACTGAATCGAACAATATCTACACAGAATCCGAATCTGTGGTCTCAAGTAATTTCATATGTGTAATCTACTTAAGCACTGCATGTAGGTATACAATAGATAAGGTACAAGGATTTCCCATCTACACAGACTAGGAGTGGGAACTATTATACCCAATAAGTAATTCATAATAGGATATACAGGCAACAATGTACTTTAATCATGTAACTGCACAGTCGAGCCTTCCCAAGCCGGCGAAGCGTTCTGATTACACAGCATGAGTCTTTGATCTATTCATTACGTGGAGTACACAATATAATAGACATATAATTGATAATATTGTACGCCATTGACTCATTGTCTTTGATGCGGACGTGACAATACCTTTATGTTTGTTACAGGTAGAATAACAAAGGAGAAATAAAATGTAAAAAAAAATCATTATAATGTAACTATGAAAAAAGTTTTACTCTTCAAGACAAGGAAAAATGAGTGCGACGTTTTGCAAATTGTTTCGTTACTGCTGGTTCTACCCTCCGTTTTGCGAGCTCAGAATACCGTGGGCTGTCCCGACTTAATAAAAACTAACAAATGTTCTTGTTATACATTTGAAGACGGTAAGATTGCTGCCTGTTTGTAAATCGTTTGCGACGTGAACGTAATATTAATCAGGGATTTATTTTCAGGCTTGTTTCTTGATTGTCAGGATACTGCCTCCAAAGACATAAAAAATGCTCTTAAAAGTGTGTCTGACATACACTCACTTTCTGTTTACGACCTCGACGACAACGAAGAAGCTCTGGGACCCCATTTTATACCTCAAGGCGTTTGTATAAAGCATATTCATATGTCAAGAACAAGCATAAAAGACATCGGCGATGATACGTTTATGCCGCTGAGAAAGTGCCTTGAAACGTTAAGCGTCGTATCGAGCAAAATCAAAATTATTCCCCAGAAAGCTTTATCCGGTATGCTGAAGCTGATATCGATCGACTTGACGTCTAATTATATCGAAGACATACCAAGCTACAGCTTTTATGGTCTTCCGCTTATGAAACTAAATATAAAAGGAAATGTTATTCGAGAAATATCGGAATCTGCTTTCTCGAGTCTCGAGCTAACTCTTTTGGAAATCGATTTGAGTGAAAACAATCTTACTACGTTCCCTATAGAAGCTTTTGCAAAATTAAGGCACCTTCGATCATTACGGCTAGCTTGGAATGAAATGTCATCTTTTCCTATAGTCGAAAATTCTGATTTGATATCTCTAGAGTACCTAGATTTAAGTTCCAATAATTTTGAATTTATTTCAGAAGACTGCCTTAAATTTTGTCCGTCCCTAATAACATTGTCATTTCATTTTAATTTCATCAACACCATTCATTATAGAGCATTTCACTCTTTAGTTAATTTAAAATCTCTCGATTTAAGTCATAATAGAATTAAAATTTTGAACCCCAATTTGTTTCAGAACAACAAATATTTAGAATATGTAGATCTAAGTCACAATCATTTGCACCACATCCACGGTTTGTTTTGTAACTTACCATCACTCACTGAAGTAATTTTAAGTCATAATAATATTTTGGATGTGCCAATAGACTCGTTTCTTAATTCAAAGCAGATTAATGCAATACATTTAGATAAGAATTGTATAAGCAACATTCATAGTGAGAGCTTTAGTAACTTAGAGAACCTTGATAGGCTTAGTCTAGAATTTAATTATTTGAATCAAGTGCCACATAATATTTTTATAAATAATAAGAATATATTGAAACTAAGATTAGACAATAACAATTTTTCAGAATTTAATAATGACACACTAGGACCCTTAGGAAACGTAAAAGAGATAAGATTAAATAATAACAAGATTAAAGTCGTAACAAAGAATTACTTTATAAATTCTATGAAACTAGAAGAAATTTACTTGGACCACAACGAGATTACTTTTATAGAACCAGGGACTTTTTTAGAAATGACTGATTTAAAATATCTCAGTCTCCATTATAATTATATCATAGTCTTAAATGATGTTTTGCCAAAATTAAGTTCTAATTTAGTTACGCTACACTTGGAATCGAATTCATTATCTTCAATAGGCAACTTTATGTTGCAGTCACAAGAAAAATTAAATTACTTAAGTTTAAAAAATAATCGCTTAAAGTTCTTGACAAAGAACACGTTTCGTAATTTGAGTTTCGTAACAAGGCTTGAATTAAATAATAACGACATTTCTGTCATAGAAGACTTCTCATTACAGCACTTAAGCTCCGCACGTTATCTAGATTTACAACACAATTTACTGAGCAACATCACAAATTATACATTTTTCGGTTTAAGCGAAATAGAAGATTTAGATATCTCGCACAACTCTATAATGTTTATTTTCGATATGGCGTTTGACACTCTGAAAAAACTACGTAGTCTAAACCTTTCATTTAATCCACTAAAAATACTCCACAGACATGTTTTTCAGCAGGGTTTGCCACTCAGTTCACTATATTTAGATAACTGTGAAATTCAATTTATTGAAAACGGTACATTTCTAGGATTGAACAATTTAAAACTACTTTCTCTCAAAAATAATTCTTTAAAAGCTAGAGACTTACTATCCGTTAATATTCCCGGATTGAAATACTTCACATTATCTTTCAACGTTCTGGACTATCTCCCTGTAGAGACTTTTACTCAGCTTCCACTGTTAGAAGTTCTCTATATGGAACATTGTAATGTTGAACACATTTTTGAGGGCACATTCAGACATAATAGAAATTTGTTGAGACTGAACTTAGCACAAAATATAATCAGTACCATTCCTTCTATATTATTTGACTCGCAAAACTCAGTATCGGAGTTTAATATAAGTAATAACTTTTTAGATTTTGTGCCATATAACACGTTTCAAAATTTCACACATCTTGAGAGTTTAGATTTAGCGGATAATCTTATACCGAGAATAGAGTTATGTGGCTTTGAAAAATTAATCAAATTAAAATACTTAATCCTAAGGAAGAATGAAATAAGAACTATAACAGCGAGCAAGAAAATAGAATACCCTTATTTAGTTCTTCTTGACATCAGTTACAATAAGTTGGATAACCTACCGCTTTTCATTTTCGATATATTTCCAAACATACAAAATATTAACATCTCGTACAATGAGATCGTGAGATTTGATTTTTTGTTGACTTATAGAAAGTTTGGTGTCACCCTTATCAATATCGACTTGAGTAAGAATCCCGAAATATCATGGTCAGCATCAAACAGAATTAATAATGATACACTTATAGCAAATCTTTACGAATTACACATATGTGCCACGAACATGACGAACATAGACGATATCACATTTGAATTGTTCTCTAATTTACAACATCTATATCTCAAATTCAATAAAATAAGACGTCTGTCGGTGAGCCCATTTTCCAAGTTATCTTTTTTAGAAAGTTTAGACTTAAGTTTTAATAGGATTTCTCAACTTAAAACCAGCAATTTCCGTGGACTAACTAAGTTGAGAACACTGTGTTTATCAAATAATAACATCGAATCAATAGAATCCTTCGCCGAAGAGTTGAGTAATTTGAAACTTTTGGATCTTTCGCACAACAAGTTGCAAAACATTCTTAATGAAGATCTTATAAACTTGAAAGAATTAACGGTATTGCACTTAAGCTACAACAATATCAAGTATATATCAGTAACGGCGTTCAAGAACTTGAATAAAATAATAAAGATTGATTTGGAGCACAACAAGCTTCAGACAATACCTATAGAACTGTTGACTTCAGTCGAAAACTACATACAATATGTATCAATAAAAGGTTTGTATTCTAGCATAGCAAGTATTGATTAATTTAAAAATAACCAAGACAGTTATGTCAAATAAAAAATGTATTATTTTACAGATAATGTGATTCTATGCAGCTGCCAAAAAGATAATGCCTGGGTGTGGATTCAGGATCATCCCAAAGTAATAAAATCCAATTCAATAACTTGTTACAACGATGAGTATCCGAGAGAGAAATGCGACGTCCCAGTTATATCACAGCTATCTGTGGACAGACATAAAGATAATTCTGTATCAGTGTCGTGGTTCATAAGAAATCGCACAGCTATTAAAGCTTTGCAGATTTTGTACTATGGTGAAGAGGGAAACACTGACGTAAGTATTAAACTATAATCACTAACTAGCAATAAAGCCTTGAATGCTAAACAAGGCATTGAACGTGTATTTCTTACAGGTGAAGTCAAAATACCTTGAAAAGAGTGAAGTTTCGGTTCATATTAGAGACTTAGAGCCTAATGTTAACTACGTAGTGTGTGTCATCACTCTATCTGAAGAACCAGTGGACTACGACGATGAGATAATAGTAGCTGAAATCAATAAAACGATTGACGACAGTGCCAATTCTACAGCCAGGATCACGCAGGATGTGGCAGCGGCGATACTCATGCGATCTCCTTCCAGCGAATGCGTTTCATTTAATACATTTAGGAAGCCAACAACAGTAAAATCCAAACCGAGTAAAAAATTCAATATTGCGTTAATTTTAAATCGCCGAATGGGCTTAATAGTCGGCTGCTCGTTAGGGTTCGTTGTGTTTTTCATCATGGTTTCCATTTTGTTGTACACAAAAATCAAAGAAAGAAAAAGAATCGCCAAGTCAGACCCAGCGTGGTCTGAAATGCACGATTACCATTCAATGGCGAGTAAAGATGATATTTTACAAAGCTCCACTACAGCTTCGACTGACAACATTTTGTTGGGTATGGCAAAAAACCGTAAAAATTCATTAGACCATTTGAAGTAATCATAGATTTTAGACATAGGTAGGAAGTATACCTTTGAAGTGAACAATAAAATTCTAAATTCGATATAATTAGTAAAATATTTATATTGTTAATAGATGCTTAGTTTTACGACTGTTCGCTTATGATAGTTAGATATTTAGAGGTAGAACGTAGTGCCTACATAGTAGGAAAATTGTAACTTTAAAACATATTGGGTAGGTAGACTAGTCATAGAATCTTAACTATGGAATAAAACTGTTGGCATGGTTATCAGTTACTTTATGAGTTTTATTTTCACCAAGTAAAGTAATAGAAATTTTAAATCAAAATCTTACAAATGCATAAAAGTTATACAAGTATGAGTAAATTAATAAATGTTTCGAAAAGATAATAAAAGGAATTTAGCCGTTTCGCGAGCTCGAGATCCACCGTTAGGAAGTGGGAAATGAGTTAATAAAAGTTCTCAAAAAGCTTTTTTTTTCTATTTAAAGAAGTTTATTTTTCTTATAACAGTGTCTCGATTATCAAGAGCCATTGAGGGAAGCAAGTCCGCCTTTGAAGTACATTTTGAGGACGTGGCCTTAGAAAATCAAATTAATTTATGTAAGTGAGCTCTTGTTGAAGAGTAAGAATATTTTATTGTGCAAACATTGTTTTAGGAAATCCATTTAAATTCCAAAGCCCATTATGAATCAACATTATCCAATGTTCGTTTCAGTTTTGTTAAATCTGCAGTGATTACGTATTCAGTTGGAACCTAGTTTAGCTGAAAAATCATTAAGTATAAGATTTTTTTGGTATTTTGGCTACACTTTTATATTGGGGTTTTTTTTGACGATGGGAAATCGTCAAATAACTTTTCCCGCTCTGGGTGGACCAGGAGGGGGCGTGCCAGACTTTGACTGACTAAAACCCACCCGTGTTCCTTCAGTTGCATGTGTACCAGGCACACGGGAATACGGTATGTTTTTCGAACAACCCGCACCCCTGGCAGGCACCGGCCCTTGCTCACCCCACCAGTTGGTGCTGACATCTCTTTTTGTCAGGGACATCGACGCTCAACCTGTTACCATGGGTTCAGTACATGATTCTGAATCAACAACTAAATAATTTACCGTCGGTTATCTTACTTCCTATTAATATTACCTAAAAATGTGAAAGTATGTTTAGAAGATTGGATATTTAGATGTTTCGATGTTTGTTACTTAATGACGCAAAAACGGCTGAATGGATTTGGATGAAATTTGGCACACAGACAGTTTGTAACCTGGACCTGGAACCTAACGTATAGGATACTTTTTATCAGTCTAATGACGACGCGACGACGCTTATTTCTGTCGATCCATAGTGTGACAATATGACCTACAATTACAAACCAATTACCGGTGTCATTAGTATCGATTTCTTGCACTTCAGTCAGGTAAAAGTAACAGTATTGCGCATATTTTTAAACGATTTATGTAAACTGTTCCGTGTGTTGCGTGTGGTGCCGGACGTAAAAGAATAGCACCATCCCATTTCTTCCCGTGGGTGTCGTAGAAGGCGACTAAGGGACTTACTAGGGAATGGGCAGCAGAATTCTCTATGTATTTGACCACCATACTGCGATCGCCAAGCCAACTGCCAAGCATGGCGATTATGGCAAATCCCCCCTTTTGGGGGAGGCTTATGTCCAGCAATGGACGTCTTTCGGCTGATATGATGATGTAAACTGTATCTTTCTTCCTTTGTCTGCATTAATGTAAGTAATCTATACCTGATTCCAAACTCCCTAGTATAGAAATTTTTCGTTGTTTTATCCGAAAAAATATCAGTTGTTTTATACAAAAGTGCCATGCCTACGCGGTCAATATGTATGGATGAGCTATTTTGTTTAATATATTCAGCCTATAATGTTTTTCCTACTGCTAGGACACAGGCCTCGTCTCTTTGAGAGGGAGTGGGCGAGTGGTGTCCAACACGCGGGCTCAGTACGGGTTGGTACGAACACATGTCTTCGAATTTTTGGTTTTAGGACATGCCGGTTTCCTCACGATGTTTTCCTTCATCGTTTTGAGAGCAGTGGGGATGAAATAATTTACACAAAGTAAAGCGCCAATCTGGGTTAGAAAACTACCACCAACAACTCGTAAATCGCGGTCGTTACCACTGTGTCTCAGTTTTTTTTTAATAACCGACTAAAAAAATATTAATTCATGTACTGAATGCATGGTAACAGGGTGTGCCTTGATGTCCATGCCACTATTATACTTTAGTATAGATACCACACCATCTCAGCCGGTAGACGTCTACTGTTGGACATAGGCCTTCCCCAAAAATAATGGAGGGGTTTGCCATAATCGCCACGCTTGGCAGGCGGGTTGGCGACCGCAAACGGTGGTAAAATGCATAGAGAACGCTGCTGCCCATTCTCTAGTAAGTCCCTTAGTCGCCTCCTACGACACCCACGGGAAGAAATGGGATGGTGCTATTCTTTACGTCCGGCACCACACGGAACACGATACTTACTTTAATGCAAAATAACGGCAGTCTGCAATTGAACTTATTCTAAATACTAGCTGATTCTGAATCTATTAATACAACGTAGTAATGACGTATTTTTTAATATTGATCGCAATTAATAAGCCCCTGAACAGCTTACACTAACATGAAGCTTTCAAAATGATTACACACCTCGCGTAATTTAAAAGGAAATGGAGCTCTTTGAATGTCACAAACTGAATAGACGTATCCACATACCTATTGGTTTTAGATCCTCGTGTGATTTCAGAGACTTTAGAGACGTAGATATTTTTTCAGTGACTATTCTTTAAGAGGTCACGGGAATGTTTGATATAGGTGGATTTTGAAACTAATATAAAAGGCATAGACATTATTATTGACATTAACATTAGCATTGACTGGTTTTTAAAATAATAATGGTACGTGCACTAAAAAAAAAAACAATTTCTTTTTGACAAGATAAAACTGTTCTGTATACAACAGACAAAGCTGTTTTGACTCTACTGATCACTGTCTAAGTCTACCTACATGTGTGAATGTCATCTTTTAATTTTGTATAACGGCCATGTAGATCTGAATTTGTTGTACATCTGCGTACATTAATAAGCCCTAAAAACAAATATCATAACCCTAACATTCAGTAAAGCATTAATAATGGATCAAAATCGGACACGCTATTGAGACTGATTGTAATCCTAATTGTTGAGTGAATGATTGGCCCGGGAGAAATGAGCTAATGTCCTCACACAATATTGACGTCGTGTCCTCCACATAGTTGGGCTGTCGAGGGAATTGTCTGATAATTATCTACTCTAATTACATGGCTGTGGATTGTTTGGCGTCAAAGGTAAACAATGTTAGGCACCCTTCACATCTAGTGTAGACGCTCGTCTAAAGCATACGCTACGCTGATGTGACGTAAACGCTTCGTCAAAGCGACGTTAGTGACTGCCCCGTTGGTGTCGTGGTTGCAGGTTAGGCATAAATGTTATTAGGAATTTCTCAGTAACAGCCCGGATTTTAGAAGTTGGCGGCGTGATACCGCCATATCTCGGAAAACACGTTAAGCCAATCTCTCTCCGTTCGTGTCGGATTGCGTGTCGTCCTTATTGGTCTATGAGGGTGAGGAAAGAAAGAGTGCACCTAGATCAGCGCACACACTTGTGCTCTAATATCTCCCACGTCGAAGGCTAGTCTCCGTTGGCCACCATGACCGTAACACTGTTTGGCAGACTATTATTAGTTTCTTTACAATCACTGCTACGCGACGCAAATGTAGCGCCTACGTATTGCTTACGGCATAGCTCAAAGTTACGGTGAGCTACGGCTACGGCGTAGACCATGCAAAGGCATACTTAAGTTTTAGGAACTGAACCGCCCGGACCGAATTTAATACTTCAAAGACTTATCTTTTCCACTTTCTGAAGCCGCTTGAATTACTTCAAATAAGATTTTACAATGAAAAGTAAAAATATCTTCGAGTTTTGGTCAGTCCTCAAACAGTAAACTACACGTTCCGATATTTTTTCTGTTACTAACTAAGTGTTATGTGAAACGACACAATTTCCTTATATTGTTACGAATTAAACTGGAGCTAACAGTCCGAGTTCCAAAGCTTTAATCATAAAATTGGTGAATACTCAAACCCTCGCAGTAACTTGAGAACTACCTGATCAATGAGGGAGTTCTATTAATTTTCGAGGCGACAAGCTCTTTGACGATCCCAGACAAAGGTATTGTGATGTATTATACCTACCATCTTATTATGGATCCTCTAATCAACTGTAAGGTTGGTACCGACGTTACTGGCTTGAACGCAAATTGACTTGACATTAGTTCGACAAATTCGGGTGTAAACTAATCAACCAACAATCAAGCAAACTCGCGTCTCTAAATTTGTTATTTGATTATACGACTCTGTCTATCTTCGTATCGAAAGAGAAGGATTTCATATAATGTTTATTAGTTCATTGTTTTCAAAACACCAAGTAATGGATACTTTTGTGCAAAATCATAATTTAATAACGATTCCCTGCGCATTCCGAATCGAAGCTTTACAATCCCATATTATATTAGGTAGGTGGTGTATAAAAATCTGCATTTTAATTGATACAATATTCCCAAGTAACCCAACCCGAGAGTAACCAAAATCTAACCAAAGAATGTCGGCAAATTGGGCCATTTTTGTTTCCTCTTTTAGAAACTCAAATGAGGAGGAAAATAGATTAATCCGGTGTATATATTTTCGTAAACCTCTTTATGCGAAGGCCCAAATTATGAATATGGCACAGAAAATTAGAAAAGAAAAGTAAATGAACCAGGATTTGCGTGCTGTGGCTGTAATCTTGATAAAATGCTAAAGCTGTTTAATGCGTGAAATAAATTCGAAATGAACTCACAAACATTTAATGAACTGCGGAGCCCACGAAAGTAGTCCTATATACTGGCTTATAGAGCCTTTTTGTATATTGGTATAGGCACATTTTTCCTGATTTATGCTTACGATACCACATTATTAAGGGTAACGTGACCTTGCAAAGTTTAAAACGACAATATTATTATTATTGTGACACGTTATAGTTGTGTCCTACGATAAATTAGGGTCGAACATCATATTTATAATAACGACTACATAATAAAGGGAATGTTATGCGCCGACACAAAATATAAGTTTATTTATTCACTCTGCGAAAACACAAAGTCCTACATGAAATATTCATAAGGATTTAATTCGCCCACTAAAATGAAATCCACCGAGATTACTTGACAGATCTCTACATCACGTCGGCATTATTGTATTATCAAGTTATATTGGCTGAGCAGAAATTAATGTTGGAGATGTTTTCCAAGTCACGGACTAAGATTTTTTGTTTACAATTCAATAGGTAGGTACCTACTCCATTCAGTCAGTCCATAACGAATATGAAGAATCGATTTATAATCAATATCTCCATCGGCCATAAAGTAAATTGGAAAAATCGGGAGACGGTCCTTTCATTCCATATTTACATTTTAAAGACTTTTTGTTATCTTATTTTCCTCAAGGACAGTGGTCCTTGAATAAATTAAAATAGCAGAATGTCTTCCAATTCGATTAATCGACTTTTGACGTACTATGGACTTTAAATATTTATGTAATTAATTTTGAGATGAGTCACTGTAATTATCATTAATTTCAAAATCCGTGGTTCAATATTAATCACATATTATTAGAGAATATTATTCATTTGATTCCATATTTTTTTTCTTGCGCATTCTACTAACATACTACTACGAATTGCCTTTTTTTATTGCTGCTTGTGAAAACATTACTTTTCCCGTTACAATTATGAAACAAAATAATATTAAAAAACTTGTTTTTTGTGAGAAAATACAGCAGAAAGTATAAAAGATAAACAACAAAAAATATAGCTCAGACGTGATATTCTCGGTATTACTAAGGCAGTGCCTCGCCTCTAAGTAAAGGCTTGGAACAAAATAATTTCTTTTTATTCCATTTTAAGTACAACGATCGTCGCGTGTTAGTAGTGCGTTATGAAAACTATACTTGACCCGTTTTTGTAACCTCTCGAGGCAACCTCCGCGCTGGTTTGATGTCTAATTATAATTCGAGGCAAACTTTTCATGTTTATTTAAACGTTGGTACTTAGCTTTTCATAGGAAGGTAAAATGGAACTTGTTTTACAATTCAAATGCTAAATTAGTGTCTAATTAGGAGTGCCGAAATGAGATGGAGTGGTAAAAAGAAAATCCTGATAAGGAAAATAGTTGAAAGGTAGGTACGGCAAAAATTTATTTGCGATTTTTCAAGGCAGTTTATTCAAACACTAGCTGTGCCTTGCGGTTTCACCCGCATAAGACTCCGTCGGTTCGTGGGAATGTCGGGACACACAATTAAAAAGAAGCTAATAATATTTTTGTCCTAAGTCAGGTCATAGTCTACCCATTTGCCAAATATCATCAAAATCCGTTCAGCCGCTTTAGCGTGAAAGCGTAAAAAAAAACATATAAAAATCTAATGTTTTATTGCAGTTTAGATACCTACTTACATTCGTACTTGCAGCTACAAACATTTTGGTATATTTTATGAAAACAGATATCTACTTTAAAAAGTGAAAATAAGTAAAGTTCACTGGACAACAGAATAACAAACAGCTTTGTTGGTTTGGTAAAACCATTTTCATTTTGATTAAAAAAAGCTTAATCCCAATTCAACCAATCGGCCAAAAAAATCACAATACAAAAATATCACAAACGAGATCCGGTCAAAACACAATAAATTATCTCAATTCGAACGGCATACTTTACAGTCCTATTCAGCAAAATCTCTCTTGAGTAATGTGGGTCGAACCCATTTCCGCAAATAAATCCAGCTCTCAAAATAAATAACTACTCTGCCCCATCTCTAGTCCTTATAGAGGGATCTTTGTTATGCAATACGTAATGTTTAATGACGTCGTGGATAATTTGTTGGACCCGCCATGTTATTTAATTGGGTCGAAGTTCGGCTTATTGTATTTATAGATTGTTACGTTATCGTAGTTGGACGAATCGATAAATCTACCTAACACATGAGTGTATTTTGTGGATAAATCCTTTGTTGAATGGCTGAATATGGTAAATATATGGGACGTGAATTAAATTAAGCATAATGCTCGTATTGTAAAATTACGCTTTAATTATCCCGTACATTTAGGAAAAGTTTCAGTGATTGCAATGTTACTGTTCATTACGTATCGGATTGTTGTACCTACAATCGTAGATCATTGCACATTATTTTCTCTGTAACTGTAGAAAAAAAGGCTCATATTTATTAGTGAACGTTCACAGGCTGGTGACGATTTTTGACCTTATTGAGAGACTGATTATAACTTGTACATATTAAAAGCAACTTATTCGATCCAAATTTGTCTTTGACCTATATTTGTGAAATTTGATTTCCCAGACTTGTTTGTTTGTTTGTTGGTATAGTGGTCGCTAGCGCTACCGAGCATGAGGCAAGGTTTGATTCCCGGGTCGGACAATGTGTGATTGGGTTTTGCTATCTGAAATTTCTCAGTAGCAGCTCGGAGTCTGGATTTGTGCTCGGTTGATGGCAATGGGCTCGCCCCCTATTACATGGGCCTTAACATAACTGGTGAAATATAGTGAAAACTATTGGTACACCTCTGCTCAACGCTTCAGGGAAACAAGGCGTGATGTTATTTATGTAGATTTCCCATTTTCTCCCTATTCCATACGAGATTTTTCATTCGAATAATGTTTCAATTACACAAGGTGTTGTCAGACCTTTCCTTCATACAATATCTTACAAAGATACTTGGATAAGAAATAAAAGAAAACATAAATAAACAACGAAGAACACAAAATTGAAAGGAAGCCGTCGACAACTTGTTCCAATATTTTTTTCTTCGACACAAAACATGCTTGTTTACAGTTGTTGTATTGTTCAACACGACTCACTCAAGGAACCACTTGTCAACAACAACACAAAGATTTGTCCGTAATTTGGACATGGCGGAGTTATGAAAAGCCCTACACCTCTTTATAATTTATTTTGTCAAAACCTCTTTTAAAACAAAGTACGTTACACTTACAATAATATGTTTTGAAGTTAGGTTATATCGATTAAAAATTCCGCTGTGGTACGAATTAAATTAAACTATTTTTCATAAAATATTTTTTGTGTGGGTTCAGAATTCCAATTCAGAGGAGACAGGAGAGTCGTCACAGCCTCTATTGTTTACGAATCCGTAGAAATGACATTAAATATAGTTCTATTTCGGTAACAAAAGTTACAGCAAATGGGAAAAAATTCAGTAAAAGACTAGGCATGTTTGCAAAAACACGTTAGTACTTCAGCATACACGGCGGTTACGTGATATTGGTGTCGATGTGCTATCTGCGCACTTTGGCATAATGGATTCATTTGTATTCAGGTTGCAAGTGGGCACTGTAACGAACATCGAGGGAGCTGACGTTCAACGTACAATTACCAGTGTTAATATTTACCGACTGACGCCGACGACTAATTGCTGAGACTGCTGCGCTCAGTTGCGTAAACTCGTAGCTGGCAGTCGGCGCTAAGCGTGGCAGGCGACCTTGCTTGTTACCTACAGACTGGCTTGATGACTGTACAAAGCAATTATTCTGATCGCGATACTGCGTTGTGTTGATTGCGACCATCTATCCGTCCTCCATATAAACATTTACACTGGAGTTCTACAATCTGGAACCCCACATTAGAATTGAAGAATAGAAATCATTTATTTCCGACCGGAATCAATAGGGTTAGTAACAATTTTACGTATCTAATCCACCTCCGTAATATCCTGGAATCCCAGCGATCTGCGAATACACTGAGAATACTGTTGGTGCTGCCGCGAACATGCGTCATCAGGTATGGACATCTGTTCTTAATAATAGCGGCAAAATCATTCATATGATTTTCTGCAAACATCCCTGACGCACTACAGCGCCACGGCACACGCAGCAGTACTCTCGCCGTATGCCCGCTGAGTGAAGTTGACCCACAGGCTGCACGTGTAAAAGGACTGACAGTAAGCTTTGAAAACCGTTATTAACATACTGATTATAAACAATTGATAATGACTCACGTTTTATAGAGATTCAACAACTAGCCTTAAATCCTGGATTTCTTGAAACAACTGAAGATTGGTATTGAGGTTGCTGGTATTTCCACACTCCCATTCGTTGTAGCACTTTACTTCATGGCGGATGGCAGGACATTTGACAATTTTATATATAAGTTTATTTTCATTATTGTTTACACTTTACAACGATACACTTGTCATATAGGCTATATTTTCTTGTAACAAATGTATTAGACATCTTTAGCTAAACTAGGCGAATGCCTATATTTCCTGTATAACCATCAAATAATAAACACCTTTAAAATAGCCATCAATAAATATGTTAACATTTTGTAGATTTAAACAAAACAATTTGATTCAGATTGATTCAGCTTATCCAAGTCTGCTGCTAAAAACATACTTAACTCTTCCAAAATGAACCACCACTCAATGAACAAGCAACCGTTGTAATTCCACCTCCTCCTAGGGATAAGCAAGGATCCAAGTCATAATCTTCTTGTACACTCATGTTACGACATGCCCATGAAATTACGAGAGGGTAGTCAGCAAACTTTAAGTACCTATCGATTAGTAAGTGAAATATCTGGCGAACTTTCGGAGTTTATCCGCCGAGCCAATAAACGCTTGGTCATTAAAATATATCCAACTTTAAGTTTACTGGATAGAGTATCGGCAATTACTATATATTCTGTAATGTTAGTAGTGTATTTAGAAAATGAGTTTTCGATAATAACTGTTTAAAAACAAACAGGATCATGGTTGCAGTCGACAACATAGACTTTCACAATTTCGATTTATTTGAGTCTCATCTTATCTTTCCCACTGTTAAGATACAGACCTCCTCTCATAAAAGGGGTTTTTTTTGGGTGGGAATTCATCAAATAACTTCTCCCTCTCTGGGTGGAGCAGGAGGGCTGTCAGACTTTCTTTTTTAAAAAAAAAATAACGTTGCCCCACACTAGGAATTTCTCCTGTATTGTGGGTGCGTGCACAAACATTTAAAACTCACATACACAAATAGCCAGACCCGGAACAACTACTTGTAGGTCGTACTAATATTTGTTCCGTGCGGGAATCGAACCCGCGACACGCAGCGCAGCAGACAATCGCTTAACCGCTGCGCCAACCGTGCCAACTTTTACTGACTAAAACCCACCCGTGTTGCCTCAGTTGCCTGTGTGCCAGGGGCCGCGGTATCTCTTTCGCACAACCCGCACCCCTGGCAGGCATCGGCCCTTACGGGCCCCACCAGTTGGTGCTGACATCTCTTTGAGGCGCGCGTGCAACACAACGCGCCGTCGACCCGGGCTTGGTTCGTAAAAGGGGGTCCAGTGCGGGTTGGTAGATGTCCATGACTTCGAATTTTCGGTTCGAGGACATGCCGGTTTCTTAACAATGTTTCCTTCACCGTTTTGAGAGCAGTGATGATGAAATTGTTTAAACAAAGTAAAGCTCCTGTCTGGGTTCTAACCTACGACCAACAACTCTTAAGTCGCGACTTTATCTTTCTTACACATTATAAAAAAAGTCGCTTCGGTCTGTCTGTGTGTCCACTTAAATCAACAACAACAACAATATATGAATATAATTCACATTATTGTTGATACCACCGTTAATATTTAACTCAGGTATACCACAGTTGCGTGTGGTGCCGGACGTAAAAGAATAGCACCATCCCATTTCTTCCCATGGGTGTCGTAGAAGGCGAATTAGTGACTAACTAGAGAATAGGTAGCAGCATTCTCTATGTTTCTGACCACCATACTGCGATCGCCAACCCGCCTGCCAAGCGTGGCGATTATGGCAATTCCCCCGTTTTCGGGGAGGCTTATGTCCAGCAGTGGACGTCTTTCGGCTGATATGATGATACCACAGAAATGTCGATATTTTGACGTGTCACCATTGTACCCATTGGAAGCAGGGGTAGGCCGCTAGTGATTTATAATAAGTACCCTTTGTCGTAATTAATTTCACTATAAAAGCGTTAAGTCAAAATGTTTAAAATAATAACATGCAGTTATTCCTTAAATATTCACGAACAAAGTGCGACGATACAAAACAAAACCAAACAGCGAGCAAGAGTGAAAACAAATGAAGATTTACAACTTGCATTTATGGAGAATAAAACATAAACTTTGCAATTGTAATACGCATTAAATTGATTAATACTATCAGTAAAAGAGAACACAACGGGTTTTTGTGGAAGACAAGGGAACGTAAAAAAACTGGCATGGTTCCAAACCAACCGTTTACATGCTGGGGGCGACTGACGGGAAATATCATGCCTTCAATAATAGTATTCTGTATATCTATTCTTTTATGATGGCCAGTGTGCAGCCTACAATTACCGCGGAAATTACTCTCGTTCTCGCATTCGTTTAGTAATTAAACCACGCTCTTTGTCTTGCATTATAAATCCTGAGCTACACGTATACTATATTATACGTATATTCCATTATACACCTCATCCATCGCTTTCCATCAATAGTGATCGAGGTCAAAAGCATTGAGAAAAAAAATACATAAAAAATCTGGCTCAATAAATAATAAATTAAAAATCTAAAAAACTTGGTATAAAAACCAAACTAAAAAGGCAGATAATAGCTTATAACGTGTTTTTTTGATTTTTTAATCTACTATTAATTTTTTAGTTCTGCTAACTACAAAAGCGTGATTTTTATTTTTTAACATTAGGGAACAAATCTATGAAATTATTGAATTGTCATCGGTCATCAATAAGTCTACAAAGTTTAAATGAAATCCGACCGTTTGAAGTGGGTCAAAATCAAGTCCAAAGGAGTCGTTACAAACATGCTTACAAACAAACATACAGATGAAGCTAATAAAAGCGTTTTAAAAAGATGTTAAAATCGACAAGAATTCATTTGATGTTTTACCTGTCTTGTTTGTCTGATATAAATTCTTGTAATTCTATACATATTTTTGAGGGTGACTGTACTTAGTGTAGCTACGTATTTTGTTATTCGAGTTTTATCGGCCAAAAGCAAAACAGAATTGGACAAGTATCACCTTTATTGTTTAGCCCGTACCCCAGCTTTACAGGCTAAGCTAAATTGAATAAGATTTGAAATCTGCTTTATAAACGATGAAAAAAACTTTTTCCTTAAGTCAAGGTAATCATATTATTTTTATGGAAACCGACGGACGTCCTATTATGTTAAACCGAAGTATTGAACACATTTTTGTTTTGAAAACTGAGCCTTTTGCAAACCTTGCCAACTACAAGTGGGAATAAACAGGAGAGTTTTATAGAGAATTGTTACAGAATTAACAAAAAAAAAAACCTTGCCATCGAGATCTCGACATTTAAATATTTTACCATTCAGCCTATAATGTCCCACTGCTGGGACACAGGCCTCCCTATGTTTTCCTTCGCCGTCTTGAGAACAGTGGTGATTAAATATTCACACAAAATAAAGCACCTCTCTGGGTTCAAACCCACGACCTACAACTCGTAAGTTGCGGCCGTTACCACTACGCCACCACTGCTAAAGTTTTTGTAAAATAAACGGTATATACATATATACTTACTTACCGGCAACCTATTAGCCACAGGCATCTACCTACCTATATTAAATTACAGTAAAATCGCCTAAAATCAGCTGTTAATTACTGTATCACCAAGCGTAAAATATATAGGTATAATTATTATTATCACAAGTACTAATCCAGCAACTAAGCGCGGTCATTATGGTATTATCTGCCCTAGATCATTCTTTATAGCGGCACACTGGCGCGGTCAACTTTATAGTATGGAGACATCCATTTCCTACTTACTGTTTAAATACCTAGCTGCCTTTTTATGAAGCCTTCCTTACCGTGTGTTTACTGTTTATTGAAACATTTATTTTTTAAACCTTCACACATAAATATAAAAACGTGTGGAGTCTGGGAGACCCCCGTCAGGTACGATATTCCTTAGACTTTTTCGTAAATTTTGCATGTTTCGTAAATTTTGCATGTTGTTTGTGTCGTTTACTCAATCTCACTATCAGCTTCAGCACCCACGAAAACTATGAAAACGACATCCATAATGAAAACTTTGATAATTTTCGCAGCCGCCATTTTGTATTTTCATTTTTCAAAAGCCTTGATACCCATGAAAAAGACACCTATGACGAAAACCTTAAAACATTTTCGCAGCCGCTATCTTGGATTTTCATTTTGACCTCACTATTTATTGGCTTTAGCACCCCAAAAACCATGAAAACTATCTTACTCGAGAGAGAGAGAAAGAGAGAGAGAGAGAGGTAGTTTAAAAATAAAAAAGATAGAGATGGCTATCCATCTCTATCTTTTTTATTTTTAAACTACCTCTCTCTCTCTCTCTTTCTCTCTTTCTAAAGATAGAGATGGCTATCCATCTCTATCTTTTTTATTTTTAAACTACCTCTCTCTCTCTCTCTTTCTCTCTCTCTCGAGTAAGATAGTTTTCATGGTTTTTCGGGTGCTAAAGCCAATAGTGAGGCGAATTCACGAAATTCACGAATTTTTATTATATGATAACATAGAACAATAGTGTTCTATGTTATATAATAAAAATTCGTATGGAGTGGGCATAACGGGATTTTGTTACATAATGCTTCTTTCGTAACGTGAAGATTTCTACAATTTTACTCCTACCGCAAGCTACGTTAAAGAACTTCGTTTCAAAAACGATGTCATCATCCAAAGGTATTTTGCTGAATACTATAGCTCAGTTATTAAGGCGGCCTCGAGTCATTCTGTGAATTTAAGTCACATATCTGCATGTATATTTAATATCATGGTCTCAGAAAATTATAACGAAACCGTGCATAGTTATCATACTGAATATTATTTAAAGTGGCTGCGCCCAAAGTAGCCCCCGAAATTCGAATATTCTTATGTTTTTTGCAATTCAGTCATATTTTTCATGAAATAGTCATTCAATGGGATTATATGAACGTATACCGAATTAAAATCACCAATACGACCCGTTGGTGATTTTAATTCGGTGAAGCCATATTTGTTACGGTCTCGAATCATTTGCTAATCAACATACAACCTGAGACTGACCAGCAAATTGCAAAAAACGTAGAAAAATTTTGCTGCTTCCACTTTGAGTCTCAGATCATAGAGAATTCTATAATGTGAGATTTATGTCACACCGCTATACAATTTCGACGAACTAATCAGCCTAGGCTAGTAAAATAGCTAGCAGCCGCGCCGTGTAGAAGGGCGGTGGGCTCGTTTAAAATGAAGTTGAACCGCTATATCTTGAACAATGGCAATAATTCTCTTTAATGGCATCTCATAAAACGTCTCACAAAACATTCGCCGAGGAAAGTGCGTCAAGTAAACACCTTGTATTGTTGAATTCCTTATCGCAAGAGGCAAATTAAAGCAACCGCCCTGTTCCCGCAAATGAGAACAAAACAAAACGTACAAAGACAATATTTCTCTGGAGCCCGCTGTTATTTGTGTGCACATTAATTGTCCAAAAATAAAGGATCACATAAAATTAACATCAATAGCGGAAATGTCAAATAACGCAGGTATTTTTATGTTTTATCGGAGTAATACGAAAATACTGCTTTATAAAAGGAAGCGTTGTGTTACAGTAGTGTCACCTTTTTTTTACTATATTATCTCGCAGGTCAACCTAGGAGGTTGTCAACTGCTCAACGGGACTTGCCTGTGGTTGCCTCAATAAATGAAGACCTCCAGCCAGGGCTTAAAACTAAGCGACTACATGCTAAGGGCACCCCGATGTAGAATACGGACCTCGGCTTAGGGCGTCGCTAGGGTGCGGCAAGGGACGGGTTGAATCGGAATTACAGTAGTGTTACCTGTGCACTAGATGTTTTATTGTTGCGTCAATGAGCGGAATTCACGCAACTGAATTTTTGGGCTGAGGTTGAAGCTTTTTGAACTTTTTGCCATCGATACGCTAAAGATTAAGTAAGAAAGGCATTTCCGGATATCAAATACGTACAACTTTTCAAAATAAGAAGTCTTGGGGCTATACCGCTTGTAGAAATATGTTAAAAGACTTGGGGCTATTTAATTACCTCAGAAAAGTAAGTGACCTAAGTTAAAATTAGACCCCAAAAATAACAGATACATAATGTTAAAATCAAAGCAGTTCTAATTTCCCTTCTCATGCGTGTTATAACCATAAAGGTACGGTCAAATATATGCGGGTGGCGCCTGAGGCAGCGTTTTGGATTGTAAAGCAAAATAACAACACAACAGCTGCTAGCAGCCAGTTTTTGTTGTGATTTTTGCAATCTGCGAAAAATTTACAGACTCTTTCAGACCAGGAAATTGTTCAGGAATAAACGTGGTATGTAAGTAGTTTTTTTCTGCTGCATTTATATACCAAGACAAAGTTGTTTTTGCTCCTGGAACCTTCAGTAAGACATCAAATATACTATAGCGAGATTTTATTCTTTACCAGCTTTTGCCAGCGACTTCGCCCGTGTGGAGGTCAGAAATTATCCCACAAAAACTTACTACTGGAATAAAAAGTATCATGCCCTTCACCACACAATCCGCACCTTTGAAAACTTCATGAAAATAAATTTTGAGAACGCAGAAAATTTTTCAATAAATAGTCACCAAGATTTAAAAAATAGTCGCATTATCATTCCGAAGTTATAGCTATACTTTGGTGAGGATTGTGGGGTGAATGTCTCCACAAAATCATCACCTCAGTGCAAGCAAACGGCTGGGAATATCAAATTGGTTTATATTCCAAAAAATAGTCGTGACGCTATGCCAAATCTCGAAAATAGTCATTAAGGGATTCTAGAGATATAAATTTGTCTTGGTGAGGATTACGTGGTGAGCCTTTCTCGCCACAATCCTCACCTGAGTACCGCGGAACGCTTACGTTTATTAATTTGAATTTGGTGTTAAAAAATAGTCAAGAAATAGTCGTCTCCAACCATGACAATTTCGACCTGGTGTACTATTCAGAAGTTTGTTAAACTTCCATGTTAACATACTCTACCTCGTACATTATGTTTTGGTACAGTCGCGAACACTAAAGCGTTCTCAATATTGATTTTCATGAAGTTTTCAAACGTGAGGATTGTATGGTGAAGGGCACAAAGTATCCTATGCGTTAATCCAGGTAATAAACTACATGTGTGGCAAATTTCATCCAAATCCGTTCAGCCGTTTTTGCGTGATTGAGTAACAAACATATAAACCTACAAACTATCACATTTATAATATTAGTAGGACTAGCTTCTGCGCGCGACTTCGTCCTCGTGAAATTTCAGCCCCGACTCCGACCCACCGCATCGTCACCCGCGCCTTTACTTCTTTTTGTTTAGCGATCTTTCTGAATATCTACTCCTTAGTCTTAGCGTGATTTTAAATAGCCCATAATTTTTCTCAAACATTGGGCTATCATATTCATATATAATTTTTCAAAACTGACTAGTAGATCCAGAGATTAGCGCGTTCAAACAAACAAACTCTTGAGGTTTATTCATCTTTATAGAATAGATTTTCGTTTTATGGAATGTTATAGAAAAGATGAGATATTATTACGGTTTACGAGTATTTTAACATAAAATAAATGCGTTCGAATACAACCTCTATTTACCAAACACAAGCTGCTATAAATCGAATAATATCATCAAACAACCAATCTACCACGTATTAAACTAAAACCTCATGAATTATACAACATTTAGCGAGATTACTAACGGATTACCCCACACAAACGTTCCCTATAGCTGTATTGGTGGCTATGGGTAATAATCTTCCGTACGTGGACAGCGCACTTAGTGCACGCGTATTTAGCCAACTAATGCACTAATGCATCGTAGAACACAGTACGTTAGATAACGTGGACTGAATCAACACACCAGGTGTGTGAGCTGATATACAGGCTGAATATTAATTTGTGTACCTTGACACTGCTATGTCGTATGTATTAAGCAGATTGGAGCCTCGATAATGCCGCGTTGAGCAATTCCAGGAGTTAGGTCACGAAGTACACATATTTTATTGAAGCCCAATTTATAGACGGTTGGCACGCAAATTACCTAATACAGTTTGGAGGTTTAGAGCTTGGTAAATATGCTGGTACAGTTCGGTTGGTATTAAAGAGAAAATGTTATTGATTTCTGAAACATTTTAGGGCGGGCTTTCTTTTTAAGTTATCCTACTGTACAGTCACCAAATGGAATCAGGGTCATCGAATATAGTTTAGTCGAATGAAGTTTAGTAAGAAACCGACGATGGTTCGAAAATAAATATATTTAATAAATTAATTGTTTGTTTTCTAGTAATTAAATAAAATTACATTCGAAAATATCCATGGGTTTCGTATTAAACTTCAACTATATCCGAGGACCCTGGTTACATATCTCTGTTGGTGACCGTATATGACAGTCAGATGTCAGTACCTATATCATCAGACTGACATTTCATAACCGTTTGTGATTCTCATATTTGAATTGTTTTATGGTTAGAATAATAAGTAGAAAAAAAATGAAAAGCGTTTTTGTTTTTCTTAAAGGTAATACAATTTTCATATCGCAATTTTTTTTAATAAAATAAGAAATAATACTTACTGTGTCTAGCATAGTCAAATTTTATATTTCATTTGATCGTAGGTTATATCAAACCGCAGCAAACACTTCGAACGACGCGACGTCAAGCACCTTCTGTAAATAAATATTACTCGTATTACAATAACTAAAGACAAGTAGGTACGGTTAGAGACGTCTCGTCTGAAAGATTTGAATAAATGAAACGTAACAAAATGAATTTAATATCTGCTTTTATTTTCTTTTAGAACCTCTAATACCTAAATACCAATTATTTTGCTGTTCTAAAAAAAGAGCAAAAAAACAAAACTAAACAGCCAATATCTCACTTGAAACTTAAAGTTGAATGGACCCATCGTGATAAGTGATAAGTCTTCGAAATTGTTTGAAGAGCTCCTCCAGTAAATTTATGACATTCATTAGTCTAGTTGAATACGACACTTCTTTGAAAGACGCGAAGATGGCACTAATTGTAAGGATCCCCAATTTGTCTCAAAAATTGTTCCTCGTAATATTCCCGCAGTATGGGAGCGGAACATTTATTGTAATAAAAATCACTTTCAATTTAATGTACCGCTATTAATATAATTGCTGGCATTTTTTGTAATAACTTTATTATGTTACATTTAATATGGGGATAAAATAAAATTAGGTGAATTCGGGGTTTTATTGAAGTATTTTGCATTTATTTGTTGGTAAACAAAATGTATACAAAAGAACAATTCATTCATATTCAACACCCAACACCAATAAAAAAAATGTTATTATATTTTTGTTTTTGTACAAATTTCATTTTCAATATCGAGTACAATCACTGTGAAAATTTCAGCAGGGATTCGCAAAAAATCGCATCCGAAACATTTCGTCAAAATTATTTGATACATCAAATATTTTTTGCTCCAAAAATACATAGAGCTGGTTAATTAGCGGCGCCGGCGTCGCATCTGCTGAGGAACGTTAGTAATTGTGGCCGAGTTATGGGCCTCGTTTATTTTAACTAGAGAAAACCCTGCCTTCATTTCCTTACATTTGTTTAAAGTTTGCTGACCCTCGAGACTTAAGTAAAGTTTTGTTTAGATAAGGTACCTATTAGCAATTCTTTCGAGACTTAGTTGAAAGCAGAACAGAATGTAGAAGTCCTGTAGATTGCTTCTTTTTTAATTTTTGTTGTTTATAGAACCGGAAGCCCTGCTAGGCATGTTATCTTCTAACCATATGATACCACAGGGATAAGCCACACTTTCTACGATAGCTGCCAGTCAGTGACGTACTTCGTCATTCTTACCCTTGCATTTCTACACTCCCAGAATCGACTGATCTCCTCTTATTAAAGTCTGTGTTCAATCCACACTCCGCGTGCCTTTAAAGCCACTAAAATACGGGCCCGTACGAAAGTAGTTGATGCGTCAAAAGCAACAAATTCGATTTTTCGTACGGACAAAAACACATCAGGAGTGGAGACAACGGTGCAATCGTATTGTCATTAATTTTTAGTTCGGGCCCTAAAGTAAGTGATACGGAGGAGTAAACGCCCGTAATTTCGGCTGAAACTACAAATTTCGCGATAAGGGAGTAAGCCACGCCATTTCTTTACAAAGACAACCACGTGCATAGCTACTTTGAAGGCATCTCGGAGAGCTTAATCATAACCACGTAGATAAAGTAAACACCTAATTTTTCCTGAAGTAAATAAACTAGAAAAGGTATTAAAAGCGAATGGGCTTATAGATTTAGATCGCCGCAGATAATAAGCTATTAAAATAATACTTTGTAAGAAGGCTTATAATGCAATTTGTTAACGGAACGATTTTAGCCCGAGCAGAGAAGATAAATCCAGACTAATTAAACGAAAGCTCCAGTCTGTCGGAGCGGATTGAACTATACATAAAATATAGTTATACATACTTGTCGTGAATTAAACATTGTGTTTTTAAATGTCTTATGCAGTAGTCAATTGTGTGTGTTAATAAATATGGGTAAATTTATAAAGTGTGTCTAAAACGGTCTTGCTAAATACCAGATTATCAGGCTGTGGGTTCAACATTAAACCACAAATTCATGTGTTTTAATGCCATGTAATATCTCAAGTTAAGACTCAATACTCATCTCATAAGGGAATCTGGACTCAGCGATCTCAAACGTCAACATAAAGCGTCCAAAAGTCTCAGTAAGTAACATAATTCTGCTACTTCAGTAATATAACATTTGTAGAATGAAAACATTTAATTTTAAGGAAAATTTCGTGGTTGTATGAGATATTTTAGTGAACAAGAAAACGTTTGGCATCCTGCTACGAATGTTCTTAATTTTCTGTGTACCAGAGAAACTTTTTTATGCTCAAGAACTTTGGTACCTACCCCAGGTGGCATAGCACAGACTAATCTAAATTATTATTATAGTTACCTACGTACCTACATTTAAGGTGGAAATACAGGCTATTTAGTATTAGCGCGTTAGTAATAATAATTGTAATTCCTTATGTGCTAGAGCCACATCAAAGGCAATATTAATGAGATCATGCCAAACTTCATAGGAGTACCTACTACTAACTTTCGAATCACATAAGTTCATGTAGGTAACATAACTTCTAATATAATTTGCGAAATAAATTAAAGACTTCATCAAACCCATTTTCCAATGACACCGAAACCACAACTGACATCAGCTTAGCAAATCATATCGAACGAATTAATTTAATCGCACTAATGTAAAAACACTCCTTTTTTACGAGTGTTTTTCACGTCAAAGCCACGGACTGGTGGCTGCCATGACGGTTGAGATAGGTCTGAAGCACCGGGGCTCGGGGCTCGGGGCTCGGGGCTCGGCTCTTCTCGTTAAATTTTCACATGCACTTGACGGCCAGACCTGGCTTACGTTAATTATGAAATCTCATTTGTGAGTGAACCTACACGTTTGAGTAATGGCTGCTGAAATGAGAAGTTCGAACGTAAAAGTTTTAATTTAAAAACGACACGTAATTATGAAGGAGATTGTGCTTTGATTATAATTGAAATGTTTTATAATGAACTCGGATTTATTACTAAGCGATTTGTGTAGCTGCCGAGATTTATGCGGTATTATTAGGTATTTGGTTTGGAATCTCATTCCTGCCTAAAGTAAAATGGACGATAATAATATTTTTGTTTTATACAGTGGAGCATTTATAAGCAGGCTTTCTTTAGCCTCTGACCTTGGCCGCTGGGCATTCCCTCAGCAGTGAATACAGAGTATTAAACAGCTTTCAGCTTTTTAAAACTGTCACAGTTTTTTTTTCCATTCTTACTATAAGAACACTTCTGCTGAACCCATCAAGGCATCAAGGTGTGATGCTATGTTATGTTGTTATGTTATTTTTAATTATTTTCACCTTCTTGTCTATTTTCCCTTTTCTACCTATATATATCTTGGTTGATCAATCGAAATCTGGTAGAATACTTCAATAATTGTGAAATGTTTTGAAAATTGTCAATGGGGTTTTATATTCATACTAGTACACTGAACAGATAATCAATAACATATTATTTGTGCTCTAAAAACGATTCCAGGAAGCAATTTTCACTCTAATAGTTCCCTGAAACCTGAACTCTCCAAACAACTAGTTAATCATCTGATAAAAGTTAGTTTATGAATTATTTGGTAGTTTATTTTACTTTAACACTAATCGTATTTCGATTCTTCTATATAAGTTTATGTTTTAATGTTAAATTAACGTTTCAGTTAAAATGTGATTCATAGGACTCCATTTTAAAATTACCCCATTATATTTTAGCCTCATCGAGGCATACTTACGTGTATAATGTTATAATGAAATAATAACCCTTCTCTTTGCGTTCCTCGCAGCCTTCTGAGCAGAAGCGAAACCTTATTAGTTCTTTACATGAAAGACCTTTCAGGGTAATGCGGGCTGAATAAAAAGAGAAAACGAGCGGAGTGATAGATCGGTAAAGAAAATTATTTACCGACTCTTTGAGCGTTTAGTGAACTGTTTAGAGAGATCTTTCTTCTATAGAAAATAGAACACATTAAAGAGTCTTTCATACTTTAAAAATGTAATGTGTATAACTTTAGTTTTCATACATAAAACCACTTATTTTTAGTCACGATAAAATTCAACATTGTGGCATGTCATCTCACAGTACATTGAGCTCATTGAGGCTTATAGATGTCTTCGCGCTAAGAGTATGTCCGACGTAGGCGTTCGTCGATCTTATAAGCTGAGCAAACATTACGTTTACGCGCCGCGTGCATTAAGGTGCTTTCGCATCTGTTTATTCCTAATGTAAAAGGCAGTTTTGTCTCATTTATAATTAAAATTGTGGTAAGTGTACGAACACATTTTATAATGAATGGTATTTATTAACGGCATCCATTGTTCCCGGCATCCCGTTCACGCGTCACTCGGCGCTGCCCGTCTGCTAATTAATTTTTGCAAGATTAATCGATGTATCATCTAATATCGTTGTAAAGGTTCGTACAGAAAGCAGTATTCGAATTTTTGAACGTTTACTTGAAAGTTAGGGAGAGGCCAGGCTAGCGTTTTGAATTGAATTTACGCTACTCAAAGTAAATCGCCAAATTATGATGCATTTAGACCATAGAACCATATAAAACTTCAACTAACTTCGGTCTAAGACAGTGATACATCATTCATCATCATAATTTCAGCCGAAAGACGTCCACTGCTGGACATAGGCCTCCCCCAATCTCCGCCATTTCGACCGGTTCTGTGCTTGCCGCAATGGTCTAAGACAGTCATACAATGGTGATGATTCTATTTGTAGCAACTAAACTTAATTTAGGCTATTGCTATCGTTTTCCTTCTAATGAAACAAGAATGAGACGGAAATAAGTAAGAGCTGTCTTTAGTTGGCCTCAGATTTTCTTCGACGCAACGATGACGAACTAAATTCATGGCAATCGAGACAAAATTTAGTTTGACAGTGCCAAAGCGTCACATGGCTTTTTCTTACGTGATCTGGCAGTGTGAGATAGCAATACTAGATTATTTTAGGGTAGGTGGTGAAGAAAAGAATCTGCACGTATATTGAGGTTTCTCTAAGCCTTTGGTATAATGTCGACTCAAAACAAAGTGTCATAAATTACTTACTCGGCTAATATGAGCAATCAAAATTACGTATGTTTTTTTTAACAACGCCTTTCGTTTCGTAATGAAACAATAATTTAGATTGCATGTCCCTCCTAAAAACAAAAACATTCAACCATCATACAAAAAAAAATCAGTTTTAAATTATGTTATTGACACCATACGATTACTTAAACAGTGATACAATGTTGTGGGCTTCTTCAAGGCCCTCGATGTAATGTCGGCTCAAAATAAAGTTTCATAAATTACCGACTTGACAAATGTGAGCGATGAAAATTACGTTAATTTATTTTGGACAACGCCTTACATTTTGTGATGAATTAATATTTTAGATTGCATGTCCCTCCTAAAAAACATTAAAGAACCACTCTATGAATATTTTCCAGTTTCGTATAAAAATTAGACCGCCATCACTTACTGAAACCAATATTTTACCTCTCAGATGATGGCGGTATTATTTTGTATCTCGGACGTACTACTTCCTTAGACCGGGATAGCCGACCGACATGATAGATGGCCTCCTCCAACTGATTTTCCTTTCTGCGCTATGAAATTTTTCAACTTAAACGATAAGGGCGCGCCGCGATTTTATGCCCTCCTATAAATATAATAATGATTTATAACACCATTTATACCGTCTGGACTAGTCAAGGGTTTTCGATATAAAGTGTCGCGTTCGATACGCCAACGGTAACTTTAATTCAGAAAGTGGTAACTACTTGCGAACTCAGTCAAGGACTGAATAAAAGGCCCGGTTGGAACAAAGGCCACTTGGGAATAATAATTAATAATCGAACACAAAGGAAAGTCTTGGAATACGAAAACTGCGCAGATTTATAACGAGGTTATATGTCTTTTATATTTAATGTTAGCTCACTATTATGTAGCAACGTCGGTTCTTCCTTCCTAAAATGTTTCATTACCCAGCAACTGGGGGAAGAAAATTGCTTCTGAGCTTAGATTATTAAATGACTATTTAGGTACTTTTAGAGATTAATAAAGTTTTTAGGTAGGTTTTCGTTAGGTATGTTTTCGTTACGTGATATTTCAATACTAAAATCTAAAATCTAAGTCCATGTCCACGGTGGACTACGGACAACAAAAGGTTCCGCAGTTGGGATGAATTAATCCCAGGAACCAACATAACATTGTGTTTGATAAACACACATTCCAACTATAAATATAAGTGGGTCGACTATTACTCGTAAACTTGATGCCTACTTAGCTATTCTTTTAACTTCGTTATATTTGTATATTATCAATACCGTCATTTTTTTCACAAATCCAAAAACAAGAATTTAGCTGGCAGGGGAAAGGGACGCTCGACTACAACAAAAATTAGCACTTTTAAGCTTAATATTTCGCAAACGGAGCCCTTAATTGAATGTTTTCACAAACTCGCTTTATTCTGAAATGCCTATCTAATGACTCTCCACACAATGGGATAGCCGAGAAAAAAAACATCCCGACTAGGTATACTTGTGAAAGTGATGTACACAATTTTTTTTTTCTAGTATTTTTTTACCAGTTTTAGCTCTTGTGACTAATGTACTAAGAGTCTCTGAGCTAAGCTGCGGATAGACCGACGGACGGACATGGCGAAACTATAAGCGTTCTTTCTTGATTACGGAACCCGAAAAAAAGGGTTTGAAATAAAAAATGTACCCATTTACTCTTCAAATAATTAATTTTGTATCATTAGTATCTACCCACACCCTGCTCTTACTACGGTTCTTCCAAGTCATTCGTCGGGGCTGGTCCACCTACTCTTCTCCTACTCTTTCTGCCTACCCTCGAGTCCCGAGCACTTTACGAACTCAGTATTCATGAAGTAAAATTAATATACAGTAGCTCGAAATGTACGATGTTTTATTTTAATTGAAGCCCACGCGAATGTATAAAAAGTTCAACGTAGTTTGAGCCCAAAAATATACTTTGTTTGTGAACGCTGCCACCTCGCCATCTACCTTATAATAAAAATATATTTCTGGACAGTACTTTATTTTCAGTGACTGACTACCCGCAGGATGTCAGAATTTCGAAACAAGGCGTAATCTATCGTGTTGACGTGATTGCGTATTAAAAATTGTTTCACTGCAATATGTCATTTTCAACGAACATAAATTGTGGATCCAATGAAACACGTAAACGTGTGTCATTTATATGAACCTATAAATAAATTTCGGATGTGCGGATCTCGCTAAAACGTCCCTACACAAATATATAGGGGTCACAACGCATTAATCTTCCCTTCATTTGTACAATTGTGCCGTGTACCGCAAATATTTAAAAATTCTATTAGAAAGGACCTTGTTGTCAGCAATAATAAAGTCGTAAACGGCTTGAAAGCGTCAGAGTTAGAACGAAATTTTAATCTTGATGTTTCTTTAAAACGAAAATATATAATTAGCCTTTTCAAACATTCTGTGTCAAGTACGGTTTACATAGTATTAATAAAATGGACACCACATTTCGCAACCGAAAAAGGTAATACATAAACCAAATTATTTACACCCAAGCGGACTAAATGCGAAATCCATCCGCAGTACTTTTGAATAAATGTTGAATTTTTTTTATGTATAAATTTCACATGCAGCAAAAATGTCAGGGCGGAAATTGTAGAGCAGTGAAATATGGTGCCCAGCTGCAACGGCTAATGAACTCGTTTCATTTTACTAATATTGTGCATCATGTCCGACACATTAAAATGCTCTCGCTTTACAGACTCGGGTTAATTTGTAAATTGACGTGCGTATTTGTAAATTACTAAACCATCATGATACCGGGCGTGGATAATGTTTAATGCCTATTCACATTTAAATGAAGTCAGTCTCCATGTTGTGTTTATTTGCGTAACTTTGAACCGGGTAAAGCAGTTTTATTAATTAGGAATTACTCTTGTTTCTTTGACGTGATTCTGTATCATTTTAATGATGTTTCCCCTCATATCCATACTTGTACTCGTTGCATGAATGTAGGACCACTATAGCTCAAGTGTACTCGAGTGCACAGGTGTGTCTATGAGCCGATGTTATAAAAAATCTATCCCACATTTTTTTACTGCTGAAAGACAGAGAGCAGAGTCAAGAGATGAATTGTTATTTGTGATAATTATGCACAGTTATTGTTGAAGCCAAACAATTATGACACTAATGGTCCCTTGTTAACTTTAACCTTTGCTAAGACGTAGAGGTGCGACTACGGATGACTCAGCTTCCTGCAACAATTGCTTTAGAAAGCAAACGACTTCCAAGGCAAATTGTGTAGACGTGACTCCAAAAAAAAATCCATAAAAATGCATCTTGCCGTCTTCAATTGTCCGCTAAAAGCAATTTATATTTCTGGCAGCCCCGCTCGCGATCCCTTACTTGTATTTAAGTAGAAATGGTTTCTAAAAATCATAGTGGTTTGTACCATCGCAACCTTTTGATCTCAGTCGGAGTTCGGACACAAAAGTTCCTCCCGCCGAGTTCAACAATAGGTTTGCGGAAAGATTAATCGTCGGAAGAAACCCTCTAAGCCGGAGAAAACAATTTTTCATCTTTATCAAAACGTTGAGTGCGAACCGTTGCAATTAATGTATACTTATCTATATCGCTATGCTGTTGTTACGTCGTTAGATGAATACGTCAAGATTGTCGTAAACAATTTGTGTCATTCTGGTCAGCAGCGATCAGCCACCGATGTTGTATAAAGAAAGTGGTCGAAAGTATTTACTTTACCGCCCTATTCCACTTAACAAGGTCTTTAGCAATCTTCAAGAAAATGACTGCAATGAAACGCTATTCATGGAATGTAAATGCTAATATACCCATATAAATTTCTTAGTCTATTTCAATAAAATCTTCGGGAAAGGAGACGACGCATTGGTACTGCGCCGACCTATTATATGAGGTAATTGCAGATTCTTAGTCTATTCACACACTATATTTAAACTTTACGATTTCTTATAGGTAACTTTAGAAAACCTTAAAGTAGGTCAAATACCTAACACGCGTTAACAGAAGACAGCTGATAGTTTTACGAGTGAGTCGTATCACTTTCAAGGAAACTGCTGCAGTCTGACCACCAACACTACACTAAGGGGAAGGCCACCGATATCTTCAAGTTAGACCATCTAAGTTCTCACTTTACTGGCTTCTGACCGCTTGTTACAACTGCCATAGATTAATAACTAGAACCGATATTTGTGCTCTTGAAAGGTGTGACCTAATATTTTACCTACACACCTGAAAATAATCCTCAAATTGAACTCCGTTACTTGATATATACAGTAACTAATGTGTGGGGTTTGTTGTATCTGAACATTTTATAGACACACATATTCACCGTGAAATTTTAATGGTTGTTTTCCCGCGGCAGAATAACTTGCCATAAGGAGTACTTTCGAAGCATAGAATAAAAGTAAAAAAAAAAAAAATTGTATAATTTAAAAAAAATTATTATATATTTTAATACAATTTTAATACAAAAAAAATGTCATATTAATTCGGTAAAACACTACTCAATAGTAACTCTGGCGGTAACTTTTAGGTACTACTCGAATCGCACGCACCGCCGACAAAGGGAACAGCGATGCATAAATGTTCAAAGCAAAATAAACTCTCGCACGTGGTGATTTTTCACAATAGTTAATCTGCCATTTTACGTTTCTAATATTTTATTTGTTTATAAAACGATTGTATTACCAAGACAAAACGATTTCGCTGCGGGAAAACAACCATTAAAGTTTCACGGTGTATAACGCCTGCAATTGCCCAAGCTGTAGGCAGAGGTTGTCTTTGATTGTTATATATCTATATTTTAATACGTGATGCAAAAACAAAAATTTGTCCCCTTTTTACGATAATTACGCGGACCGAGGAGTATAAAATTTGGCACAGTTAAAGTGTATGTGGAGAAAAGTGCAGAAAGCTAATATTTTTGATGATTGTTGATTAAAATCAGACGACCACTGGTAAATATACTATAAAAAGCCATGTTTACCCAGTTTAAGTATTTTACGGCATTGTCAAATGCAGGAACGACCAACAATTTTCTTGGGAAATCTTGTTACCCAGTAACTGAATGCGGATGCAAAACACTAATATTCAGCTGCATCCAGTTAAATTCAAAGACCCCAACATAGTTGGGAAAAAGCTGGACAGATGTGTGTTACGTCACTGTCTAAACTTTTAATCCAATACTGTTCCATAATTAATTGAAACTGTAGGTGCGAGACGAGATCGTGACGATTGCTAAATGAGTTAAGTTACAGTTTCGCACTATAACCGCCAACTGATGCCCGCCGATAACGAACACCCGCTGGCCAGCTGTTTCGGGGTCATCCATTACTTCTACCTATTTATTACTTTAAAACTGTATCGGAAAATATACCGAGGGGAATTTATGTACACGGCCTGTATTAAAAACTAAAAGTTATGTACGATTCTGTCATATTTTTAACTGAAAAGACTTTCGACTAATATTTTTAGATCTCTGCCTACATTTTTCTCCAATGACTAAGATCATCTAATCCCTGTTTTACTTTTCTCTAATAATCTCAGCGTGAAAACTTAGGTGAAGTCAGTTTGAAGTGACCTATCAACGGGTGCCCAACTCTAACGTCAGACAGCATGACAGTTTACTTCAAGCTGACTACACCTAGATTTTCAAGGTGAGATTTTTATAGAATAGACCGGCTGAACGAAAACTTCTTTGAACGATTACAAGAAAAACTATTTTAGGTTAAAACGATTTCAAAACCGAATACCCCTCCAACGCCATTCCCGTTAAATTAAAGCCCCTTAAAAATAAAACATCATGAAACGAAACAAAATTTTGAAGTCAAAACAAACCGACCAATTGCAAATGGCCTCAATTTATTCCTGAAACCAGAAGCAAACACCGAGCGAATAAGTTCATCATTTACCAGCAACTAGTTTCTCTTAATTGACTATTTAAAGTTCAGAACTAAGAAAAGTAGCTACTGCAACATTTAGCGTCCTTATTCACGAGCCGCAGACGACGAATATTAAAACGAATGTAAACTAAAATGCATCGAAAGAGGAAACCGACGCAGTAATCGTAAAAATAAAAATTAATGGAAACATGAAACGAATCATTTTATCGAAACCCAAATGATCGTTTGCGCGTTTATTTCTTTTATGTCAATCGTTTGAAATAGGTGCACGGTAAAGTTTTCCGCAATACCGGTGGTTAAGTCAACAGTTTTGGAAACCTCAACTCGTTATGAGTTCACTGTTTATTTGAAGTAGGTTGTGTACCTATTTGTAATTAATGAACATTTAGGTAATTGCATGCAGCTGAGATGAGAATACTTGGAGGGATGTGTGGTGTTACGCGAATGGATAGAATAAAAAATGAGTACATAAGAAGAAGCCTGAAAGTGGCACTGGTGACTGTTAAGTTGTGCGAAAATTGGTTGTCATGGTATGGGCATGTGATGCGGAGGAATGCGGAAAACATCGCGAGGAAAGTTTTGTGTATGAATGGCGATAGCTTAAGAATAGGGGATGACCTGTTTGAAAGATGATATGGCTAAAATGACGAGACGACGTCTGATAGAGGAGTATGCAAAAAAAGACATGTTGCGCCAACCCCGAATAAACTCGGCAAAGAGTAGGAGAACGATGATGATGACCTATTTGCATTTTTATTTATAAATCTATCGCTGGACGTTGGCCTCTTCTGAAAATGAGGTAATGCCCTAAGGCACTGAATAAATGAAAGCGTCTTTTCCGTTTTTAAACCGATCTATATTTTGTGCTAACGAGTCACGCCCAGCTCTCCTGCCAAACGGTACTCGGTCGCAATTACGGCAATTTATTTTTCCGGAAGGACTATTTATTAAATTAACATCCATTTGCCTCCTACAAAGGTTTCTGTTATATTGGTCAAAATGAATAAGGAAAGCTCGCTATTTCATTTAATTCATTAGGTGTTATCATTCACTCCGTCTCATCTTGTTTGGTATAATGTTTTTGACCATAATTGAATCAAGTCTGTTAATAACACAAAGTGAATTATTTCACAAAAAAAGTCTGGATATTTCATTTCTTTATGTAACCTTTGTATTGCGTCCACAACAAAGAATGGGTTAGTCCCACAAACTTCTTTTGTATCCTACTGAGAATAAACTTATCGGTTTGAAATACCCTGCGGAGGTGTAGTGTAATACAACTTATAAGATGGCACAATAAAAAACTGGATGCATCAACTGTAGTAAAACAAAGTTAGCATTGCATAAAGAGATGTTATCAGAGGATACTTTGCTCGATAAAACGTTGTGATAATGTTGTATCAAGTTGCTTGGGGCGACCGTAACTACAAGGAGCAAACTGACCGTGATACATAGCGCGATTGTTGTTTTTTTTCAAAGTTTCTTCAGCGGCAGTCGCTGAAGGGGTAGAAAGTGTAAGGAGCCGGCGACACATTGCCGTGCGATCAAAGTTCGCTGTAGGCCGGCCACGCTCTCGCGTTTAATTCAATTTGGAAACCCGCCAGATTTCGAATTTGCTGCCGGCGTGTCCTTTAAATAATAGAATAGCTGACTCACATAAAAGTAAAGGTCTGCTTAACATTTTACTACCATAAAAGCCTCAACCACATAAAGGATTTCCTTTACCAAACATTACGATACACAGTCGTATTTCCTTAGGGAATTTATAGTCGTTTGTGTAATACGAAAACGCTTAATTAACGACTCTTTCGAATCAAATAAAATCACGTAATATAATTAAATTATACTCGGTCCTCGACGAGATAATTAGACGGCCCACTTCATTCACAAAGACAATAACGATGCCTGAAAATAAAATGAATCGTCCTCACACGTATAATGATAAAAGTGTTGAGTGGTCTCAGTTATTATTTGTTTTATTTTCTCATGTTGTAAACTAAAGCCGGCTATAACACTTTGTTACTTCAACAATTGCTCTCGCCACTACGTGCTGCGGCTTTGTGTAAACTACAATCGTTCGGTTTTTTTTTTAAAGAACAGCTTATCCTGTTCACAGGTAAGATAAAAGAGAGAGTCTAGGGTACTTACTTTGTTTATTTATCTCTTCGTTCGCATTTAATTGTACAATTTATAATACAAACATGTGTGTAGGTACATTATGGTAATTTTAAACACACCAAGGGTTGACAATATGACAGTTTAATAGACATTATTTTAAACAGCAAACATTTCTAGAAACAGATGTTACTCACAAAGTGGTCCAGGTGTTCGTGCAATATCAAGCAGCAGCGTTAAACCTAGTTTGTGTGTCGGTCACGAATCACAAGATTAAGAGGGCGAGTCTCAACAAAAATAAGACTTAATTAAAAGTGGAAAACATTCTCATTTCCCGCTCCTCGACATATTTTCGCTTGCGACGTGAGAGTAAGAAATATTGCCGAAACGGACGTTTTCTCAAACAGTACGGTTGTAGATTTCGAGTTAGTAACAAATGTTTTAACGTTTCGATACAAGTGGAAGTGCTAAATCTTAGAACGTAAATCACGCTGCAGTATAGAAGCTTCCAGCAATTTGGAGAATAAATCCGTACCTCCGTTTGTGTTCGCAACGTCAGGAGGGTGTGCACTTGAATAATTGAAAGATCGTCCTGCTCAGCACCTGCGAGATCTCACAAATATCTGATACATTCCTACTTAGCTACAGTTAAACTTGTATTACGAGAAATACCGACATACGTTTAGTGTGTCGATGTCCGACGCAAAGCCTAGAATTAATTTAGGTATGCGGCGATAATCTGCATGCGATAAATGAATATGTATTTTTTCCAAATTATAGGAAACATTTCATTAAATCGAACAGTAAGATAAATATTTCAGGATTTTTCTAATTCTTTTTTTCCAAGAGATTTAAAGAAAATGCACATGGACACTTGGGGAACACAATTCTACTGGAATTTTATAGCTAGGTATAAAACGATTACTTATCTGCAACTGTAGCTGTTTTATTAGGTAAAATATATTGGTGAACTCTCAGCAAAGTCAGAACAATACACCATCAATACATGACCGCATCAGTTTATCGACTGATAAATTCCATTATATTTACAAGTGAAAAATATAGATAAAATTTCGTTGATGTAAGCGCACAATGCCAAAAACACTCAATGGACGCGGACCGCGGTTATTCGCTTTGTTTCCTGAGGCACGTTAAATCTGCTTGCATTGGTATTTGAAGGCAGACTCGCCAAACCGTCCTGTTTGCGTTCACAAGAGATTTTCGTTAAACCCAATTTGATCGAGCGTGTCTGTACTTAAATACTTTACCCACAATAGCTGAGGATCCATTAAATTTTATAGTGCCTAAGTTACGAGCGTAGTGCATAGTGTTTGCTCTAAGCAAACTACTTACTCTTACGTCATATCGACTTGAAGTTAAGTTTAGTTCCATGTGTTTCTTATTATCATAGCACAAGCATAGTTTCAATATTACGTGAATAAAAATTATGTTACCTGGTGGTCCAGTTGCTTTATTTAGGTTGTAAACAAATTCTTAATATTGTTACAATCAAAGAAAATAATGTGGAGGAACCCAAACATAGAGTTGCAAGTCTCAAAAATGCATTCACAAATGTGTACCGACAGCTATCCAATAAAACGAGATAAAATATAGCGCCAAACGGAGCGACCTAAAGCCAAAGCGTGAAACCGACTTTGAAATTCAAAAACGCTTTGATGTGCCGATCCGACCTCAAATTGTTGACTAAACAGACCTTCTCCGTTCACGGGCATTTTTAGACGCGTTTGTGTTGATTGCGGCCGTCACCCACACAGAATTTTATTTCACACAGTGCACCGAAATGGCTGGTGTTTGCACAAAATATAACTATACGAACGTTCGCGGCGCACAGAGGTGCAAACGTTTTCCGGCGGAATAGAAAAATGTGGAGCATGTTGACCGACTGATGGCCTTGCATTTGTTTATGGAAAAGATGTTGTTTTATCGTGGGTAGACGTGGGTAGGAGCAAAATTCCTCTGCTACGAACTTTACATTACTCTAAATTAACTAAGAAATATTTTATATTTCAACAATAAGTAACCGACATAGCCCGAAAAATTGCCGAACTTAAGTGGCAGTAGGCATTGGTTGCAGATCAGATGGCCGATGGGGCTGAAAGGTTCTGGAGTGGCGACCGCGTACTGGAAAACGTAGCGTTGAAAGGCCTCGCACAAGTTGCAGATGACCTAGTGAAGGCCGCAGGAATCCGCTGCATGCGAGAGCCACAGAACCGGTCAAGGTGGCGGTGCTGGGAGAGGTCTATCTATATCTAGCAGTGGACATCTTTCGGCTGAAATTATGATGATGAAATAAGAAACAAACCAACAAAATCCTCGCCAGCAAAATAAAGCCATCCCAGATGTAATAATAGCGTCTATTAAAATAGTTGTCTATCCATTCAATTAGAGTCAAACTACCATAAGTTTATCAAACAGTGGTCGTCAGTAAACTCATTATTACGCGCAATTACCGTCCGGAAATCGGGGCCCGTTGAGAAATAGTTGATAACGAAAACATTTTAGACAAAATAGTTCATAAAGACAAGTCAAAAACTCATTAAACGTTGTTTGCAATGTATCGAATGGTACAATTTAAACCGTTGGCGTACCCAAGAATTTGCGTTGGAAGTTCCGAACTAGCATTATACGTTGAATGAAATAGTTTAAACCGACTTTAGTTTGTTAAGCGCTTCGTGTAATAAGCTCTATTCGGTGTAATTAATTTGTAATTGTTCGAGTATTTATAATGCGGGAGTGATCTGTGGTTTTGATATTGTTATGGCACTGATTGATCCAACAATTGAGAAAATATTTAGGCTCGGTTTAGTTGGAATTCATACTAGTTTTTTGAATTGACGCTAGTTTTTATTTCTAATTGACTTCGTCGAAGTTAGTAAAATGTCATGTAAGAATATTAACTTGGTACCTTTGCTTGGCGACACCGCTATAGGATTGCCATACAACTTCAATGTTATATTCATAAATCTCATCTTACCTATGTAATTTTGACAAACATCTATTACTCAAAGTAATTCCAAGAAAAAGAGATATATCATTTAAAGAAGAAGCGAATTATGACTGTCATCATAATAATCATGTCTAAGCCTAGAGAAAGTCGATGTACCACCAAAATTCTAACTGAACCGCATGCGAAAATATAATGTTTCATAGTGATAGCAACCAGCCCATTTTATTATTGTTTCATATTACGCCACTGAAATTATGCTACGTATCTAAATTGGTATGCAAATACGGAATTTCTTGAATAAATAACGTAGCTATCCTCACGGGTTGGCCGGACGGTCGCCGGCAAACAAGTGAACAACAAAGCAGAAATGTAAACGGTATTTTATTGTACAAGATACAGTTACAGCACTGCTCTAATGCACTGATGTAGAGAAAATTGAAGAGACAAGGCGCCCTATAAGATTTTTTAAATGAAGATATAGAGGTATGACGAACAGGGTGTAAAGTTCACTCATCCTCTATGGAAAAGGGAGGATCCACCGACCAGACGGGTGTTGTGTCTGGTGGGCAACTGCCCGACGGTTGTTTTTGTGGTTTTTGTGGCCGTGACCACTTAACCGGATTTTCTTGGTTGCCTTATAGAGGTATGAGGCACAGGGTGTAAAGTTCACTCATACTCTATTGATAAAGGAGGATCCTCCAACCAGACGGGTGTTGTTTATGGTGGGCAACTGCCTGCCGATTGATGTCGGGATGTTGTATATATGCGGATCGCACGGTAAACTCTGCTTGCGCAATGTAGTTGATGTAGTTGAGGTGTGAGGTCAAGTCTTGTGTAGTTCACATATGGCATTGTAGATGGCGCCACTTCACTTTTTTTTGCGTTGCTCAAGTTTTTTATTTGAAGTTTGTATGTGGCATTGTAGACGGCCGCCACAGCCTTAAGAGAACTTAAAGCCTTCAAGCTAGGGGAGTAATACTACTTAAACTAAGCGACTGCAAGCTGAGGGCACCCCCTGTGGGATACGGGCCTCGGCTCAGGGCATCACTGGTAGGGGGACAGCAAGTTAGGATAGGCAGTTATCAACATTATTATTATCAATCGGGGAATTTAACTCTACAGGCTCAGCTGCGGCGCGGGCTGGCACTTCAACGAGCAAAGCTCGGTCGGAGCTCGACGGTTGATGTCGAGATGTTGTATATATAACAGTTGCGCGGTAAACACTGATTGCGCGTTGCAGGATTTGTGTGACGACAGGTCTTTGATTTTGCATGTGGCGTTGTAGATGCCCCCCACAAAGTTCTTTAACGCAGATTGCGGTAACAGAAAACTTGTAGAGATCATCACGTAACGTATGTTTAATGGCTCATGGATCAAAATTAAAATCTAAGATGCTGGTTGCGAAAAATTCCAAAATTTTTCGTCATGAGTGTCGTTTTCATGGTTTTTGAGGAGGGTGCTAAAACCAATAGCTAGGTTAAAATTAAATTTCCAGATGGCGACAACTTTATGAGAGTTTGTAAAACCTTACACTAGATGACTCTATATTTAAAACGGGTATTGAATTCACACTTTCTCTCTCGCTCTCCTCCTCTGTCTCATTCTATTATATACGACTTTTTTTTTCTTCTATTTTCCATCGTCGGATCCTTAGTCGCGTTCTTCTCGGAACGAGATAAGTTATTCAAGACAGAAACCCAGGTCCTTAAATAAAACAGGCTAATATCAGAAAATAATAACAAAATAATTTTATGTGCAAAACATTTTCTGAAGAACGTGCCAAGCCACACTGTTACCAAGAATTCAACTACTTTAAAGTAAAATTGAAGGCATTGAGTTTTCAGAAACTGTTTTACTCACAATATTGTTTCTTGTTTTTGTTTACGTCATTTATTCATTTTTATGCACACACTAGGTGCGCCCTGCGGGTTCACTTTCATAGGTCTCGATCCCGTGGGAATATCGGCATGAAATTAATTCTATATCCTAATCCAGGTTCAGGTATTAGCCAAATCAGTTCAGCCGTTTTAGCGTGAAAGCGTAACAAACAAACATAAAAAACCAAACCAAAAAAGCAGACAATAATTTCAATAAAGCGTGGGATGCTTTTTGAGGTATTTTTATATTAAATTAATATCAAGTACCCCACGCTTTATTGAAATTATTTTCTGCTTCATTGTTTGGTTTTTAAAGCGTGTTTCTTAGATTTTTTAATCTATTATTTATTTTCTATTTTTTTAGTTCTGCTAACTATAAAAGCGTGATTTTTCAGTACTTTTTTTTCACATTATGGAACCAATTTATAAAATTATTGAAATATCATCAATTTATAAAATTATTGAATTATCCTCGATAAGTCTGAAAAGTTTAAATGAAAATTGGCCGTTTGAAGTGGGTCAAAATCAAGTCCAAAAGAGTCGGTTACAAACAAACAAACATGCTTACAAACATACAGGTGAAGCTAATAAAACCGTGTTAAAAACATCAAATCTTTTCTCCTTATTATATTACTTTAGACAAAACACGTAAAAGAAAAATACAAAAGATAAAAAAACACAAAGGTGCTGCAGGTTCAGCTTTTTTCATTAGACATTTTTTCCAGCGTCTACCTACGACAGGAGATTTGAATGGGAAACGTACCTATAAACATTTGCAAACAACATCCAGTGCCTCTCTATCTTGGGCCAGACTACAGCATCTGGGCGATGGTCACATCACGATTGCAGCGACTTGTGTGTTTGTTTACTGGAACTAACTATACCCACACGAAGCCACTTGGAAGCGTTCGCCACGGCACACTGGCCGGCAACTTACTTAACTTGTCGCATTACTTGCTTTTATGTATTTACTTGGCTTTATACAGAAATTAGCAATCTTGAACTTAGCTAGACTTTATCTAAGGCTTAGCCTGTTTGATCTTCTAAATCAATATTGATTCTGAAAACAAGAAAACGTATATGTGGGATAGTCATATCAGTATAATAGCATCGCTATTTATAGCAATCCTACAAGTCCTACTATTTTTATAAATGTGAACGTTTGAATGTTTAGACGTTACTTAGTACGTTAGTACATATTACCTCAATGTTTGTATGCTTGAATCTTTATCACTCAATCAAGCAAAAACTGCCAAACGGATTCCGATGAAAGAACAGTGCCCACTTCCCATACATTTAAAAACCTGATAATAAAATTGTATGTATAGTTAAAAGGTATAGAAGAAAGACTACCTGTAAGTATAGAAAATAATGTCATATAATCATTTTTACGATTTAAACGCTACGGAATCCAAAAAATATTAATGTTAGGTACTTTTTGGTCAAGATTTGCCGTTACGTACCAAATATAAAGAAATAAATGTGTTAGAACTAAGTATTACCGCTCAAAATTAGTGTCGAGATCCAGGGATGGTAAATTGGGTCGTAAAAAGAAGTAACACACACAAAATGGCACAGTACACAACGAGACGCAAACACAACAATGAAGCTGTGCGCCGATGCCAAAACTGCCAATAGCAAAACTGTCAAATGTCAAAAAAAAATCCGTTTCATTCGTGCGAACTCAATTACATACTAAGTACCTACATGATTAATTTATTTAATTATTATGTTAATTTTAATTAATCTGTATTTTACAAAGACTAAAAATGAATGGTTAAATAAAACGTAGGAAACGTAATGTATCTATAAAAAACCGAAAAAGAGTTGAATAAAGTCAAGTACCAGCAGTGTGTAAAATGGAACGTCGTAAAAAAAGTAGAGTTGAGATGAGTTCAAAACATGGTAATACGTTTACGCGTTACGTAGAATAAGCTATAAAGCTATAAAGAAATATACAAAAATATTTTTTCTCTGCGTTTCTTTTAAAATTGTGTTAAGCACATTTAATATACAATTAAATTAGCTGAATTTTTAGATTTATTTCATTTCTATCTGTCTATACATAGTCAGGTAAAAAATGGGCATTCTTCTTTGGCACACAGATAGTTTATAACCTGGATTAACACATAGGATATTTATCCCGGTAGTATGTACGTTGACGTGGGATAATTTTGTGTTTCCACGCAGGAAACTAATCATAACATCCTGAGCGTAATGTAGAAAGGAAGTGACACCTCTGGCTCAGGTCAATGTTTAAGTTAACTAATACATGGCTGGGTGCGGAAAACTTAATTAAAAAACGTCCCTCGAGTTATGAGGCTTGTCTCCATTAGCCTGCTAAGCGGGACCAAAGAGATTTTTCCCTTTAGGTGACCTGAAATCCAATTAGAAAAAACAGATGCGATACGGTCGTGCAGCCTCGCTTTAACGCCTGGGTTAAAGCAAGTTTATCACATCTACGGAAAAATACGCGACGGAAAAGCGGCGTGCTTACGCCTACAATAGATGATACGCGACGTAATCTAATAATTATGTAGAAAGCGCTTTATCACGCAAATCACGTACTTGTGAACGGACTTCAAGAAAAGAAGGAGGTTCTCAATTATGTTGTTTTTTTTTATGTTTGTTACCTCGGAACTTCGTTAAAAATAAAACGAATAGAAAAAAAAAATATTTTGTTTGAAAGGGTGTATTCTTATAGAGTGGTCCATGGATAAAAGTCAAGTTCTGATTAGTGGCTTTTTAGTTAGCTTCAATAATACGTATTTTTTCTACTAAGTTTATGTTGATGATGTTATAATTTAACTTTCTGTCACTGTTAATTACATAGCAAGTGAAAAGTAATAATTAAAAAGTTTATTTTAAACTCATAAAAAATAAACACAAAGTGAAAAAAATTTCAAGTTCAGAACTCGGCCGCACAGAAACGAAAATACAAAACCAGAGAGAGGACACTTACATCCAAAATTAATGTTACTTTTCACTTTGTAGTGTCTTATTAAAGTAGTTTTTTGTTTAATTAACTTTTTCATAGTCTTGTCGCTATAATGAAAGTAACGACTGCAAGATTATACTTCCTAAAATAAATAACACGACAACAAAGAAAGGAATTTAATTTAATATTTTATTCAAGCAATTTAATTGATTACCGTGGTTTTCCCGTAGAGCTCCGTCCAGGAACGCCGTCGCCCGGAGATATTTCAAATACGCCGCATATTGAAATCCTCAAGCCATCATATCGGACTAAAATGACCCGTGACGATCCCCGCCTCTTATTACGTGCTGAGGGTATTTTTTAAAAATGCTCGAGAAGAATCCTAGGTGTTATTATTTTCTTTATTAAAAATTGCTGAGATTGTGCAGAGTATTGATTATTTAATTTGGTAGATGACGGTGTTGTTATGAAAATGGATTTGTTTTTTTTTAATAGTTCTTCCGGATGGATCAAAGGTATTTTGTGATTATTCAAGAAAAATTGGTCACTTAAAATTAAATAAATACATGTGCAAATCTTGGGGTTCATTCGATTAATCGAGTCTGGTGAAGCCACGCTGGGATCGGGGCGTTTCATTTCATTTCATTTCATGAGATAGATATTTATCTAATCAATCTGCCCCGCCTTTTCCCGACTATGTAGGAGTCAGCTTCTAGCCTAACCGGATGCAGCTGATTACCAGTCTTTTACATAAAACGACTGTCTATCTGACCTCCACAGCCCAGTTACTGGGTAATACGTAACCCTTTGGTAAGACTGGTTCTCAGACTTTCGGGTTTCAGACAACCCTTGACGACAGACAAAGATCCACGAACGACAGCCGGGGCCAACATCTTAACGTGCTTCCGACGGGGGTCCTGGTATGCAAAGATGGTCACCCATCCATGAACCAACCACTCCAAGCTTAGCTTGACCTGATGGATTGACCCGTGCGACTTTTATTAGGTACTTAACCACAAGCCCCTTTCTAAAAGTTTCTTTGTAAGTGTATTTGTTTTCTATTTAAGTACCTATCATGATCACTAGCCATTTCTAAACTATTTTAGGGTTGGCTTTTAGTGTAACCGGATGCCCCTTAATACCAGTATTTTACATGGAGCGACTGTCGTTCTATTTAAGTACGAATATAATTTTATCATCATTTTTTTTTTTAATTTAATTTGTTTTGTTAAGCATATTGTGTAGTTGTTCGTTATACTCCTGTGCGAGACTAATAAATACTTTTTCTTTTTCTTTTCTTTCTTTCTTTTTCTTTTTATCATGCTTTATAATAAATATTTATAATATTTTATTACCTGAACACATATTGTTCAGGTAATAAAATAATAATGTACGGAACCTACATGTTGTAACTGATCCCTTAAACATAATTATCCAAAACCAATAATTATTTAATAAAATGTAGTTGAAACAATTATATTCATGTATAACTTGCAAAATAATTATCCGTTACGTCAATCAAAATATGGGAAATTAGTACAAATGAAATACAAACCACACGTTAATTAGCAACATTTATACTGATGCATGCTTGATCTACTAATAACTGAAATAACCTATTTGTGGTAGTAATACAACAATAGAGTATCATTTATTATAATAGAGTGGCTGCCTCGTTGGACTAGTGGTGCTACTGAGCACGAAGTCTTTGGTTCGATTCCCAGTTCGGGAAAAAGTTCAATGGGGTTTTTGGATTTTGTCATTTGTAGCCCAAAATCTGGATTTGTTAGCCCGGACGATGGAAATAGGGTCACCCACTGGGGGTGAGCCTAATTGAAGTCTATTTTTCGCTAGATATGTCTAAGTCAGATGTAATCTGACTTTAACATAACTAGCGACATTTGGGTGTACCTACTACAGGTACCTACACGCCTGCCCAACCCTCCAAGGATTTTATGCGTGATGTTATGTGTTTCTAATGTAGTATATATACCTCGTACAGGATACCTACTACCTGCATTACTTTATCTCCATATAATAATTTAGTAGTAGCTATGCCCGCGACTTCGTCCGCGTGGAATTTAACAAAAAAGTATATACAGCGTGTAACGGAAGGGGGGTATCAACCCTGAAGGAGGTGAATGTGCTCATGAAACTCAACAACTTTCCCCAAAGAACATAGGTCGAACTATGAAAAAAAAATTGACCCTCCCTTACAAAACTGACTACCAGCTGATTGATTTACTATGGGAGGGCCAATTTTTATAAAATTATCTCACCAAATCAACATGGTTTTAAAGCTGGTCGCAGCGTGGAAACGAATCTTGTCGAGTTTGTAACAAACGTAACTCTAGCTCTTGACAAAAGATTAGAGGTAGATGCTGTATACACGGACTTTAGCAGTGCGTTTGATAAAGTTGATCATTCTCTGTTACTGTCGAAGTTGGAATACAATGGTATACATGGCTCACTATTAAACTGGTTTTCGTCTTATCTATCTCGTAGATCACAAATTCTTGTAGTAAATGGTTATGAGTCTTACCCATACTTTGCTGACTCAGGAGTTCCTCAGGGATCTCATCTTGCACCAGTTCTGTTTTCGCTCTTCATCAACGACATTATAGATCACATCCATCATTGTAAATATTTAATGTTTGCCGATGATCTTAAAATTTATAGAACTATCAATTCAAATATAGATGTTACTTTAATTCAAGAAGATTTAGATAGGATTGAGCAGTGGTCCCACTTGAATCGCATGAAACTTAATGTCCAAAAATGTAGCCATATTCGATTCAGTAGGAAAAAACAATCCAGTGCTGTCTCATATAATATAAAAGGAGCATTATTAGAATCTGTTAACGAAGTTCGAGATCTGGGTGTCATCATGGATGATAAAGTCTTCAGAAGTCATATTGATAGCATCGTCACGAAATCAGCAAGGTTACTTGGATTTCTTAAGAGAAACACTAAAGGTTTCAAGCTGGCTAGAACTAAAATTGTGTTATACAATGCCTTAGTTCGGAGCCAACTTGAATTTGCGAGCGTGGTGTGGAATCCGCACTACGTAGTACACTCACAAAGAGTCGAAAGCATTCAGAGGGCCTTCACTAAACATCTAGCATATGCCTTCGGTAAAATATCTCCCCGGTGTCCATATAAACAACGTGTTCGATGTTACAATATGGATTCTCTGCGCGACCGTCGGCTCACACAGGATCTAATATTCCTCTACAAATTGGTCAATAATAAATCAGACTGTGACAAATTAGTTGAGCTTATTGGACTAAAAGTTCCTTACAAAATACCCAGACATCCTGTTACTAATGTATTCCACACTCAAGCATCCAAGACAAATATTGGGGTAAACTCACCACTGAACAGAATCTGTGCAGAGATGAATTCTTTGATAAAAATAGTACCAGATGTCGACTTACACCATGATTCCATTAAAATTCTTAAAGCCAAAATACTGAAGTCTCGCAAATGCAATGATAATTTGTTAGGTTAGTAAATTTTGCTAACTTTTACCTTTTCATACTCTTTATTTTAGAAGATATACTTTACATTATGATCTCATTCTCATTTTTATTTATTTCAATTTAAAGGTATTGTTTAATTTTTAGTCTTAAGTAAGTGGGGAAAAATTGCAATAAGTATTGTAAAGTCCTGTAATTTTATTTTCGTTTTTGTTATTAATCTTAAGTTCAAGAAGTAGTTAGCCGTTTTTATTTTTATTCCAGTCTTTATTTTATTATTACTGTGTGTTATTACTTACTCATAAAATTGCTGGTTAACCTGTAATTGGCGACTGTGTAAGTCCAAAGCTATTAACCGCAATACATATAATACATTATACACAGAAGCTGTTGGTGTACCTTGATAAATAAATAAATAAAAAAAATTTTTTTTTTTCATATTTCGACCTATGTTCTTTGGGGAAAGTTGTTGAGTTTCATGAGCACATTCACCTCCTTCAGGGTTGATACCCCCCTTCCGTTACACGCTGTATTAATAAAAAATAATACAATTTTGCTACAACAAAAGTAGTCTAAGTTACTAAAAAGAAATCAAAATCAAAAGTCATTTATTCAAATTAGGCTGAGAATCAGCACTTTTCGAACGTCAGAATACATAATACAGTCCCCCAAAACGCCCACCCTCCACCACTTCCTTTGGAGGCTTTACCTGGGAATAAGAAGTGGCGCAACAAACTCCCCATCAGCACAGCTGTCTGTTTAGTCGGAAAGACTTGTTTCTATAGATACATAGGCAAAGTAATAAACATTACGAGATACAGAACATTATTTAAATAAGTAGTCATAATGTCAGCTAGCCAAGCCAATATATCGACAAATAAAATAAAAAATTGTCGAGATCACTAGCTAACCACATAAAGCATACAATACACCTCATCTTAAAAAATACATACAACTTATCATAAAAAATATGTACAACTCATACATACAACTCATCATAAAAAATATATACAACTCATGCATACAACTCATCATAAAAAATATTGTTATGAGTAGTAGATTATGTCAATAAATAATGACATAATAGATAATAATAAAAAATAATAAAGTATTTAGACAGTCAATAAAAAATAATAAAATATATATATAATTATTTGAACCCATGTAACCTGTCACGTATACATTTAGTCAAAAAGCGGTTATTTTAATATTACAAACAGACACTCCAATTTTATTGATTTATATGTATGTATGTATAAATAGCCAGGAACAATACATATCCACGTAAGTTGCGTGGTAAAAATATCAGCTAAGTGGTAGTTACGGGGTAATTGCGTAACTCTAACAGTAGGAGTAGGTTCCGTGTGGTGCCGGACGTAAAGAATAGCACCATCCCATTTCTTCCCGTGGGTGTCGTACAAGGCGACTAAGGGTTTTACTGGAGAATGGGCAGCAGCGTTCTCTATGCATTTTAGCACCATACTACGATCGCCAACCCGCCCGCCAAGCGTGGCGATTATGGCAAACCACCCCATTTTTTTTGGGGAGTTCTATGTCAGGCCTATGAAATGATGAACAGTAGGAGTTGATTTCATTTTAACGGTTCAACATTCATTGCGTTATTTACTTTGTTGAGCTGACAAATTTTACGAAAATATGAAGCAATGGATTAGCAACAGCCTTCAAAATGATTCTGATTGATACCGTGTAACGCAATTAGAGTGCTGGGCTAACTACCTCTGCCGTGCCCATCCAAAAGACTGTAACTCAACTTACAGTGTTTTAGCTTTACAACGCCCAACGCCCTGAGCAACAATTTTTTCATTCAATGTATATTTTGCAAGATATGGCAAGCTAAAAAACACTGTATAACGTTCAAATTAAGGTTTAAACACGCTGGAAAACTGTTACAAAGTTTACAGTATCTCACATGTGGTTTTCAAAAGTTACAATGTATTGGATTGGCAGGGCAGAACTATGGTGAGTCGGTTACGAAGGTGGATACAATACGTAGCAAATTGGACGCCATGGACGATTACGTCCAGAGAGTGGGACAACCAACTTACGGTAAAGCTACTGTTTCTTAGAAGAACGCCGGCCGCCACATTGCGTCCAAAATTTACCGGCGAGTAATGTCACTAGAACGTTGTATGAATGTAAGTTGGTGTGTTTTCCTAGAGAGCTTTCTTTTGACACCGTTGAGCGTTGCCGTAGAGTCGAACCCCTCTGCCATCACTGTCATGACGGCCGTCACTGTGGCCGTTATGTGCACCCACCGCTCTTCCAGAAAACCGTAGCTTTATGGTACGGCACTTGAAAGTACTAACGTCCATTTTCATAGGTAAATCGACGAAATTTTGAAATAGGTACTTTCCTGTATCAAGTCAAGACACTAAATACCTTTTGAAGCTGATCAGACTATTGTATTGAAAACTATTTTTTTTATTTACTTGATATCAAATACAGTATGAAAAACAACCTAAAAACATTTTGCCTGACCTAGGAATCAAACCAAGGACCTCAAGCTCAGCAATAGCGCTTGCCACCACTAGACCAACGAGGCAGTCTACTACATCGACATTTTTTATTTACTTATTTATACACTTAAAGGATTTTAAGTACACAAGGGACTTACAAAGTATGCATAGTTACCTACATTAATTGTTCGATGAAACGCTGCTTTCCTAGCTAGATCACTAAATAATCTGTATTAGAAGATACTAGTTGTACTCCTGCTGCTTCCCGCCACCAAGAAAAGAACTTGGTAAATAAACGAGTGCCTATGCACTCGTTTATTTCTAGATAATGTGAAAAATTTCAGAAGAACGTCCCCAAAAATCCGGCTGCACATTGATTACAAAATGAAATATAACATTAACGTAATAAGGAAAATGTGAATATCTTGAAGAAAATATACTTACAGCACTGTTGCTTGATGAGCATGATTAATGAAGCAGAAAGACTTTGATCGATCGTGGTTTTACCTAATAAATGTCTCAAGATTCCTTGGGGAACAACAAATCCCCGTACAATGTACAAACTCAAACGTTCATGTAACGAACTTGTCAACTGTACCACAGACTATGCCAAGATAATTACTAGCTGGATTGTAGGTTCGTAAAATGGCTTCTCTTTTTTGTTGTCGAGTGGGACTTAAATAATTTCAAGAATTAAATTGTTGTGGAAATATTTGCTAATTGTAGGTAGTAGTGGAAACCGGCGAACGTTTATGATGACCAGAAGGGCAATTCCCGTAATTTAAAGAACGTTCACAGTCTGAGGGGCAATTCTCGTATTTTTAAGAACGTTCAAAGGCTGATGAGATCGTCTCGATCTGTCAAAAATACCGCGAGTACCCATACATTTTTGACAAATTTTTAACATTACCGTTTCGCGGAGATGAGGAGACGAAAAATGGCGAAAAATCTGTTGTTCCATTCATTTTGACCGCGTAGGTATTGTACTTTTCTATGCAACAGCTGATTATTTTTTGTTTAACCGATGAAAAATTTCTGCGCTGGGAGGTCTATAATGATATGCTGAATTCATGGTTACAGTTTGCGCACTGGAAAACTTATCCTGTATAGGAAAGTGAAAACAAGATCAGCTATCGACAGCTCATTGGTCTAGTTGTTGACAATTAAGTTTATTATGGTCCACTTTGAGCCATCAGACAATAACCAAACAGCAAATTCTGAATCTCTTTTCTAATCGGGCATAAATCCTGTATCTAAGTAATACAATACCATGATTTTAAAAGAGTGTCCATGGAGTTTCTTGCCCGTTCTTCTCCATAGGTACCTACGTTTTGGAATGGGCAACTAGCTTCATCTTTCTAACTCGCCGACCTTGACAATTCAAAAGTGCCTGTAACTGGTTTATTTGAAATAAATGGTTTAAAATTGATACATTTTTTTTTTTGCTAACGTTGCTCATAAGTAGTGTGTATTAAGTACTGACATCATAAAGGCTCCCGAGGTCCGGCGCGATGCGGCAGCCCAGCGCGACGCGACTCTATTAGATCAATTTTCTTGAAGTTTTCATAGAAATTGTTCTGTTAAAATCCTGCGCCTGTCTGCAGGAGCCTTTACAGATCATGGTCTGAATTATTTATACTTCGAACAAATTTAAAATGTGACGTAAGTATTTACAATCCATAATCAAACGCGTTCTACATGTAGGACCTACAAAACCTCATAATTTTCATCCACGTTACTTTAATCCCTTTTATATTTAGCTGCATCTTTTCATACACTGCTATACAATAATTACGCGCACGTCACTATGCATGTGACAAACAGTCCGACATTTCCGTCGCATAACATTCACCATATTATGCAGCAGAAATGGCCGATTGCTCACGCGTTAATAGGTCCTACGGTGTTCATTAAGGCCGTGTCAAATGAGTAATTAATTAGAAATTTCAATGATGTTCAATTAACAACCATATTATATTATAGTCTTGTAATTATTCCACTCCTGTCTGATAGGTATAGACACTGAGCAGTAATGTGATTGTCTCATTGGTCTAGTGTAGTCATGTTCCGGATATCCGAATCCGTATCTGTTACATTTTACACGGATCTTTTACCTTATTAATAATTCCAAATTGTACTACTAAACTTCTTTGTAGGCATTTTTTTTACTCGTACAATAAACACGAACGTTATCTACATATGCTTCCCAGCGTCACACTAAACTATAAACAAAACAAAAGAAAGACTCACGCAATGCAAGTCGAAACATATTGTTCTGTCACGCAAAGCGTCAAGTGGCGTCAACTATCGTTTCAAGGTCATGTGCACCGACATTTCTTACTCAGTCGGAGTAAGAAAGTTAAGATCCGTACCCGTATCTGTATCCGCGAATCTTAAAGCCAATTATTCGTATCCGGATTCGTATCTGCGGATCTACATTTTAAATGATCCGGCACGTCACTAGTGTAGTGGTCGTAAGCGCTACTGCTGAGTATGAGGTCCTGGGTCCGATTCGCAGGTCTGACTAAGTGTTATTCGGTTTTTCCTTCAGTGATTTCTCAGTAGCCTGGAGCCTGGATTCGTGCATGGTTGATGACAATCGGCTCTCCCCCTATTCATGGGACTTAAATATAACTCGCGAATGTGGTTGTACTAGAGGTACCCCTCTGCCTAACCCTTTGGGAACTACAGGCATGATGTTATGTGAGCAGTAATTCTGGTTATTAATTAGAGCTCTCTATATTATTATTAGCCCTCTTGTGTTTTTCTGGGTCATGTCATAGGTACCTAGATTGGGCACTGCATGCCGATAATTTCCGACTATTCATTACAGTGCTATTTTCCATTCTGTGGTCCAAGTTCCCGATGTTTTCTTTAATTTAGTAGTGCTCAAGATTACCTAACTAAAGAAGTACCTCTAAAAAAAATGAAACCTACTCAGCCACGAATTAAAAAAATAAAGAATGCATAAACGTAATTTATCCTGCAGAAATAAGATGCACATCATAAAATAAACATAAAATTAATCTTGATACTTGCCAGTAACTTTAACTGCATAACACACAAATTTTATTTTGACAATTCTACAATGCTTCAAACATAATACGAAGCAACAAATTCAAAATCATTCGCATTGTGATTGCATGTGTGTCATGCAATTTGTGGGGAGATATAGAACCCTCGCCAGACCAGACCATGTTTTACCCCGGGATTTTATCACGCAATAGATTTTCAAGCGATAAAAAGCATACCTAATGTTGTCATTGACGTCAAACCGACGGACCCGACAGTCGTTCATAGATGATAAGGTAAAAACCCCTTTAGTTTACGATGTCTGCTACGTAGAGTGCCTATTAGATCCTACCGTAAGTCGACGTTCAAATGGACGTGAAAACATCGCGGTGAGATTTTATAGCGCACTGGATTTTCAAGTCTTCTTTTACTGACTAAAACCCACCCATGTTGCCTCAGTTGCCTGTGTGCCAGGGGCGACGCTATCTCTTTCGAACAAATCGCACCTCTGGCAGGCATCGGACCTTGCGGACACCACCAGTTGGTGCATCTCTTTGAGGCGCGCGTGGAACACAACGCACCGTCGACCCGGGCTTGGTCCTTACAGGACATCGAGCTACCCATTACTCGCCGTCCGCAAGCCCGCGCCTACGGTGGCTGGGAATCAACCTGGGATTCCCGACGTCCAGGGCGTCTCCTGCGACGACTAAGGCCGTGAGGGCGCATGTACTGCTTCTCCCTCACGTGCGCGGCTTCCCTCTTCGCGAGCATTACTGCTTCGCAGAAGGTGACGACTACCCATGCATTTTGGCTCCGTACCATGACCTGGACCAGGGCCGGACGCGAGAGATCGCCGCCGCCGATCGCCTCCACGAGGACACGGCGAGGCTCCGCCCAAGCCGGGCAGACCTCCACCGTATGCACCGTGTTCTCAGGACGATCTTCGCAGTGGAAACACTCGAGCGTTTCCTCCCGCCTTATGCGAAACAGGAACCTCCCGAAACAGCCGTCTCCGGTGAGGACCTACGTCAGGCGGAAGGTGCCGAATATCCAATCTGTTTCGAAATTTTTAGTAGATTTTCTTTCTATCTCGTTTGTATGTACTACGTCTCGTTTTTGCGAGAGGATTCGGCTGGCGGCGGAGGCGGTGGGGGAGGGGCGTATTGCCTAGTTTTTTAAGATGCTCCATATTGCATGGTATTGTGGGCCGTATCTCTGGCAACAGGTTGCTACATATTGCAATTGCTCTGAATTGCTGGATGTAGTCGTGACGTCATAGTTGACGAGAATTGACCAGGATGGAGCAGTTTAAGTTGCTCGTGTAAGCGGACCGTAAGACACAAGTCAGTCGTCTGATAACACGGTCACTGCGACCGATTAGTTTACGATAATGAACGTATTAAGATTATAATGAAGCTATTAAACACACACAATTGCCCGTTGCTTTGCATGCATTGATTCTCAATTACACCGTACCGGCCAACTCAAATAGCGGTTAAGTGCAGACACGTTTAAAACGTTGTGTTTAACAGCTTGGAGGTTTTCAATTATTAATCTTTATTACAGCACCCTATTGCGTAGCACACTATTAATCAGAATCTGAATCATTTTGAGAGTTATTGCTAATCTGTTGCTTCATTTGTTCCAAAATTCTTGTCCGCTACGAACGTAAATAACGCAATGAATGTTATTGAACTGTCAAAAGGAAAGCCATTCCTACTGTTAGTGTGTTACACAATTATCCCGCTGGATCCTTAATTCCACTCGAAAAAACCTGCAGCTGTAAAGTATTCACTATTAAAATAATTTGTAGTAGTGACTAGTTTTTTAGCCCAAAGGGTAAATAATATTAATATATTTTTAATAGGGTATTTTATACAATATGAGAAAAAATCTAAAAATATATTTTTGAGATAGCCTATGCAAATAGAAGTCGGAAAATGTTAATTTTAGTTCATAAAATAACAAAATAAATTCAAAGTTTTCAATTATTTTCAATGTTATGCACCATGTAGTAGTAGCCGCCAGTTATTACATCATACGGCTGTTTAAACTATAAAGTGTCAATTAGTTGACAATTGACACTTTTTAGTTTCAGATCAGGTGCTGGTGTAACTACTAGCCAATATTGTAGTAGGAATTTGTATTTTTAATTTATAGGTACGATTGTAGCTCAGTGATCGCCAGAAACCGGTACCTATTATATTTTTCTTCCTGCCTTCAAAATTAGAATAAAATTTACCTGAACACCATTTACACAGACTTCAGGATCTAGCTAGATCATTTTTGTAAATATAGATTGTGCTTATGCATCAAAATGGAGTCTATGTCGTAAACTATATCTATTGACTATCAATATTCGCACGCCTATACTTGTTTCTAGGAACTAGTATAAGGTCTCCCTTGTAAGCAATATTACCTAAAATGCTAAATCATCAAAGCGTACTGTTACCAGTTCTCACCACGAATTGCTTTCCGCTTTCCATATGGCGAAACGTAACCCGACAACTGAGATGGCGGTCGGCAAACATCAAAGGAAGTTAGGCATTTAACAGCGTCGATGACCGCAGACAAACAGCGAAAATCATGGTATTTTCGTCCAATTTTGTTTCTTTAGTAATTTACAGGTGTGTTCTGGTTTTATAGAAACATATTTTGTAATATTTGCCTTATTTATTTATTTTATTTCAATTTATGAAAGAATCATTCTAATCATGTAGTTTAATAATATCTGCCATAATTAGCCAAAAACGTTCCCACATCAGGGACACAGGCCACCTTTTGGTGAGAGGGTGTGTCACATGTCCTAGAATTTTTTGTAATTGTCCTAGAATATGCCGGTTTTTTTACGGTGTTTCCGTTCACCGTTTTGAGAGCCGCGGTGATAATAGTACAATATGTTATAAGTGCGGTAAGTTAAATATTACAGCCGAGGCGATATTGCTATCCCGAGCCGTAGGCAAGGGCTACAAGAAAGCAGAGGCTGTAATTATCAAAGCGCACGTATGTCATACGATGTTTTATAACATATTTGCGAGGAAATAAATAAAACTCGGACTTTCTTAAACGAATAAATCATTAATCACTTGTTAAAGCAGTTACAAAAATTTGGACAATTTGTAAAATTGATTATTACGTTGCCAGTTGGCATTTCTAAAATATTGACCACTTTTCTGACATAAAACTCTTTGCTAAGATTTAAAAAAAATACCGTTCGTTGTAGACGGAGCATCTTGATATACCGTGCGTTTTACCGTATAAAAAAGAAACTCGTGCGTTTTACATTACAATAACGCACAAGTATGTAATGACATATATTAGAATATTGAAATTGGTGAAATAAGAAACCCTTTACGAGCAAATGTGTTATAAAATAATTTACACAAAGTAAAGCGACTGTCTAGGTTCAAACTCTAGTCTAGGTACTACTTACAACTCGTAAGTCGCGCCCGTTACCACTGAGCCACCACCGCTCCAAACCAGACTAATAGCACACACATGTAATTATTAAGTTTCTGTTTCGGAAATGTGAGTTCATTAAATTGCATAGGAACACCCGTTTTCTAAATTAATATATCATTACTTCCCCGCATTCATGGTAAATTCTAAGCGTTCCGCTGTAGCCGTTTGCAAATGAGGAAACAAATTAAAACCACGAATCAATTTAGGTACGCGAAACGAAACGATAAGTCCCGAAGCAAATTATTCAGAACAGAAATAGCGACATTCTTATTTCCCTTACTTAAATACGAACTTAACTAAAAATAATTAAGCTCAAACTACTCCTAGGTAATTACATAACTTAAACATCACATTAGGCCGAAGGCTTAGACAAAGGTACACCCACATTTCGCCAGCTTAAGTCCCATGTTAAAAGGGGACGAGCCTATTGCCAACAACCAGGCCTAAATCCAGACACATGGCACTGTTTAATACAACAATTAATTACAATTACGCTACAACACACGAATACAAACATACAATCTATGTAAATATTGGTATACTTGCTGTTGCCCCCGTGGATGTCGGTTATCACGTAAAAAAGTAGCCTATATCCTTCTACATATTCCAAGCTACATCTCTGCCAAATTTCATGACGATCGATTCAGCGCTTTAGGCGTCAAAGCGTAACAGACAGACAGAGTTTTTTTCGCATTTATAATATTAGTAGGGATAAAAGGAGAAACTGACAAACTGACTGAAACATCAACGCACAGCTGAAAAAACTGGGACTAGGAACGTAAAATTTAGCATACGGCTGACTTTTATGTATGGTGTAAAGGAGCACCAAGGAGTTTTTAGAAATTCGACCTTTGCGGGGTGAAAAGCGAGGATTTAGTTTGTCTGAAAAATCATATTCCTTGAGTTTATAAACATGAACCTTGGCATGAATACGTAGCTAAGTAAATCATAAGCTCAATATGTTTTTTTTTGTTAACAAAATCAAAATCAAAATCAAAATATTTTATTTCACATAAACCCTCAAGGGCACTTATGAAACGTCAGAAGCTAGGTGCACGGTTCCAATTGGTCGCTTCCTATGGAGAAGAGCCGGCAAGAAACTCCACGGTTACTCTTTTAAAAATAATTGGCTTTAACAATGTTTTCCAATTACAGTGCTAATAGGTATGGTAAGACAGTGCAGGCCTGTCAATAAGTACCAGGTACTTAGAGGAATGAAAATAAAGAATAGAAAATCGTCTATAAATGTGTAGATTTATAGACGATGTCTGTAAGGCCTACAACGTTCTCTCATTCACAATATGTAAAAGAATCTACATAAGTAAAATCAACCTATTTAAACCAAATGACATGATTTCCATGAGAATCACTAATAAATAGTGAATATTAGAAGTGATGTATAGTTTCAAATAATGACGAGAATATGTCAGAAATTGGAAAATTATAAATAATAAAATTAACAATCCCCGGCAATCACCCTTCGGTCTTATTTTTTGTTTAATCTATAATGTCCTGCTACTAGACAAAATCCTTCAGGCACTCTTCCCACGCCACCTCGAACCTCGCGGTACGCGTCCAGGTCGTCTCTCCACCGCTTTCTGGGCCGACCGCGGTGGCGGCCGACGGCGTCCATCTTCAGGCACCTTGTGTAGAGACCTTTGCCCAGCGGTCATCCTGCATGCGGCTGATGTGACCCGCTCAATCTTATTTAAGCCTGGCAGCCTTCTTACCTAGATATGAGTGTGTTAAAGTTTGTAGAGGAAAATACGAAATGTAAGCGGATGAAGTCGCCTGGGAAGTGCTAGTTATCACAGACGACGCCGGTGCGGCCACACCCAAAAGTTATAAACAAGCAGAACCAACAGACCACAGGTTCTATTACACAAAACGTAGTTTATCACCAATATGAACATCACGTAAACACGTTATAAAGCCGTGACAAACTTGCGAATTAACTCACTTAATATTTTAACAAGTTATGTCCCTGGTTTACTTCGGGAACATTATTAATTAAAGTTGTTAGTGAGATCGGTTACCTATTTGAGTACTACGATGGCGTATGAAATGTGGGGAGGTGGCTTACGTCTGGGGAATGTGTTTGAAGAGAAGTGTTCTGATAAGCTTGGTGCCTAAGTTGGCAGTGTGATGAGGTAACCGCTAAATGTTAGTGAGAAAATTAAAAACTGAATTATAGGGATTGTGTGTAAAGGAAGTAGTTTGTCGTATCGAAATCAATATTATTACAAACAACCTGTGCTGTGCTTCGTTAGCGTGCATGTCGGGAAACAAATTGGATTTCATGGGTTTTAATTTTTTTGCGCGGAATGATAATTATTTTCTGAAATAAATGTAGCCTTAGTTACTCCATGTAATATCAGATATCTGCCTGTGAATGTCCCGTCAAAAACGGTCCTGTCGTTTTAGGGATTCACTGGAACAAACAGACAGACCGACAAATATTAAACAAAAAGTTATAAAGTAAGTACTATGTATACTTCCGTATGCATTTAGTAAAAATTTGTTATTTTGTTATTGCAAACAGACACATCAATCCCAAGTAGCATTGCAAGCTGTATACAAGCTGTATTTTAGTTCGTTTTTATACTAGAAGCTGTATATTCAGACTGTATAAAGGTGGTATAAGCGCTTATACAGCCCTTGTAAGTAACAAAGACCACATTTCATACAGCGTTTAGCGTTAGTAGAGCTATATAGTAGCTGTAGAAGCAATAAAGAAGCTGTATAATAGCTGTATTAGAGCTATTATTCGGTGTACAAATAAACACATAATAATAATAACACTGCAGATATTATCTTATAAATATCTTGTAAAGAAAAGAGTTCTAAATAGGTTTTTGAAAAGAATTACAAAATAATAAAAATTAGACGAACTAGATTTTCAATATAATAGAACCATGAATGGCGACATTGTTATTTATAATATTTATTAGTAAGTAAACGTAATCTTGGACTTAGATATCTGAAGGTGTTAATTGGTGAATTGAAATTGCGGATTCAAATTTATTGTGAACCTGACTATGTTTTTCGTTAAAATATTCAAGCGCCAGCAAAATAATCGATCTGATATAAAAGAAAAATACTATTTATATGGTTAGTCAATGTTGGTTTTTAAGGTTAGAATAAAAAACAATTTTAAAATAACAGAAATGAGGGCAGTGTGATGATTGTGCCCTCATATCAAGCTGAAAATCATGATATATTCTTTAAATTATATTTCAAATTTTGTTTTATACATTCGAAATTATGAAAATGGCGACTATTTGCTAAACAGCCTAAACGGTAATCTGAGTGTGTTATAGTCTGAGTAGCTGTACTAAGTAAGTTCAGGATTATATTGTACAGCTTTTGGCTATTATTCAGCTTTATAATAGAATATTTTTATTACTTAGGCTGTATATCAGTTCTCTATATATAACTTATAATGCTCTTTAGAGTTACTTAAAAGAAATAAAAACCTTGAACTCAAGATGATACGTACCTACATATGGTAAAACTAAAAGAAGTAGCTGTTTAATTTTTTACCGACAAAAAAAGGAAGAGATTTTCTATTCAACCGTATATTTTATACCTAAGTAAACTTTTTGTAAAGTATTATTCGTTTGTTGTACATAATTATTATATTAGTTTTAATTTATTTTCAGGAACATATGCCGACTAAAATTTAAGAAACCATTGAGAAAGGGAAAAACAGGCTTTGCATTGTACCAAGTTTATCGGAATCAAAAGGCGAGTTAAGATGGCCAAAAAAACGATTAGATGTCAATAAATTAGTAAAAGATGACACATCTCGGCCTTTAGATAATTGATCCACCTCAAAATGCTGTGTGAAAAGGGTATCATTATCGTCATATGACCAAGCAGTAAGAGAACTAAATCTCATGGTTCAAATCAGTCATCATTTGAACTACTTGCACTGCTGCATTAAGAAATGTCATCATCATGTTTCGAAGGTCGAACGAAATCTAAACATTGGACATAACTGTTATGATCATTAATATCACGTTGGACGTCGACGGAATTGAATAAGGTCAATCGAGCGTCTGTGTTAGTAATACAAACTAAGCTGTACTACTGTCATTTATTTTTTATTTTTAAAACACCCTCAAAAACAGAAGTCATAAAAGCACTGTATTTACAAGGGTGTACAATTACGCCATAAAATAAGTTTAAGAACGGAATTTGCATACACCATTGTACAGAAACAAGTCTTAAGTGATACTATAATAACACTTAGAGCTGCAATAAGTAAGTGTTCACATGAAAAATACAGCTTGTATACAGCTTTAATAATAAAACCAGATTAAAGTGTCACAAAATACTTAAGCTATATAGTAGAGTTTTAATATTCTGTTTACGTACCCTACGCTTTCGCGGATCCTTTAATAAAGATTTTATACAATTTGAGCTGTGTAATGACTCATAAATCATGTGCTGCTTGGGATGTTATATTTATTCGTATAATTATGTATAAGTAATACGTATGTATAAATTGTTGCGGAAACACTATTGAAGAAAGATCTCTGTGTAGCTGTTTATTTTGACCGATGAACACACATAACATAGCGTCACGCCACGTTACATGCGTGACGCTATGTTATGCCCAACGGCGGAGGTGGTACCTACCTATAATACATCCACATTTTGCCATTTATGTGTAAGTCCCACGTAATAGGGGCGAGCCTATTGCCATCAACTGCCACAATATAGACTCTGGGCAGTTACTGAAAAAATGCTGATAGATAAACCTAATTATACATTGCCCGACCTACCGACGCTTGCGACCACTAGACCAACGAGACAGTAATCGAAATAGGCCTCCTCATAGACTGCTATCGTAAGTGATAGTCATTCAATACGTCCCTATGACAAAAATCACGACACAAATGTCTAAAAGATTGTTGACCACAGTTCTGTAAGTTGTAGCTTACCTTCTGACCCCTGAGTTGCTGCCCGTCCTCTTGACATTACTCCGTAGTCACCTCTCCAACTTCGTGGAACACATTGCGCCGAGGCAGCCATTATTTTCCGGGAATATACGGCGCAGGTCAATGCTACGGGATTATAGGAGGTACGAGATACGGTTGAGTTTCTCGCTTCGTAGTAGTCTAAAGAAATCTTACTTTTGACTCATTTACGAATACAATTTGAAAGCTTGGAGGTAAATGAGAAATTTGTTTTTATTACAGTTTATTGTCGTAGGTACGGTCATCAAAAAAGATAAGTAACCAGGGTGAAAAGAACCCGAATAAAATAAAATTAATAGAAAACAAACAGTTCATCATCATCTGCCTAGCCTTTTCCCAACTATGTTGGGGTCGGCTTCCAGTCTAACCGGATGCAGCTGAATACCAGTATTTTACATGGAGCGACTGCCTATCTGACCTCCACAACCCAGTAACTGGGTAATACGATACCCCTTGGTAAGACTGGTTGTCAGACTTTCGGGCTTCTGACGACCCGTAACGACTGTCAAAGATCCACAAATGACAGCCGGGACCAACGGCTTAACGTGCTTTCCGAGGCACGGAGGGGTCTTGGTATGTAAAGATGGTCACCCATCTACGGACCAACCGCGGCAAGCGTAGCTTAACCTGATCGATCGACCCGTGCAGCTATTGTAACTTAGCCACAAGCCCCTCAGCAGCAAACAAACAGTTAATTTATTAAATTATATTTCATTCGAAAACATTAATCGGTTTCTTACTAAACTTCAACTATAGTCGACGACCCTGGTTACTCTTGTGTGACCGGACATTAATCAAGCAATAGGTATTCTAATTAATAAGAGGAGGATCAACAATAATAAACCACAGAGGTTTTCGGGCCGTAATACAAAATCAAAGTATTTCGTAGCATTTTTCCATTTTGTGTACGTTCATTCCATCATCGTCTTCAAACCAGAATTTTATTACAACAAAAAACTTCTTGTAAGGAAAATTCCTCCCACAAGATGTCGCCCATCAACGCTCTCCCTAATGTAAACAAGCAATCTCGGTATTTTTAATTATGACATTTTTTTTAATATCCGCCAAATACAAAACATCCGCTCCACGTTATATATGGCGCTGTTAAATTTTCCGCCTAAAGTCATGTTTTCGTAATGCGTTTTTAATGTTCTCATATTGCTATAAATCACCATGGCTACTCCTGGTCCAGATAGCTTTAATGGCTTATTAAATTAGTTTATGAATCCAGAGGTCATGTTTCCACTGCCGTGTAACAGGCATGTTCAAATATATTACGCATTACCAATGTCTCAGGAGAGTCATTGTATTGTATTAGCTCTAGCCTTTATTAAGTAACTACAGGTAATTTGCTCTTTAATGATCCTTTGAGCAGTTGAAATACTCACACAAATATCCTTGTAGAGGTTATTTAAATAGGCAACAAAATTGATTGAAAATTGATTTCCAACACAACTCATTTTTTTACAATTATAATAATAATAATATTAATTCTTTATTATTTCTCCAATAAATACATTTACAGTACTTAGATTTAAAAATGGCTTAAATTAGTGTTCCAGAGAGAAAAACCCTGACTTCTAAACTAGGTTTATGTACCTGTATCTTAGAAGCCAGTGTCCCTTAAAAGTGATGTGCATATAGGTAATAGGACAGTACACGTCATACAAAAAAATCCATTCGGACAAGTCCAAGAGAAACAAATAAAGAAAATAAAATGAGAAAGGATGAAACTAAAACAAAAACAAAAAAAATAAAATATACAAGAATAAAGAAAAAAAAAAAAAAAAATAATCATAGTTTCATGTATGTCTCTAGTGTGTTTGTCTGGAGTTATGTGTGTGTGCGGGTGTGTGTGTGTGTGTGTGTGTGTGTGTGTGTGTATGTATGTGTGTGTATGTGTGTGTGTGTGTGTGTGTGTGTGTGTGTGTTTGCGGGAGTGTGTGGTGTGTGACTGTGAGTGAAGTATGAGTGAGTGTGCGGGCGTATGCAAGTATAACAACTTTCACAATATTTAACAATTTTCCTTTATAAAAATCCTCATCTATTAACTTATATTTCCAAAATTTCCCAACAGAAGATCCTCCGTATTGCGATAAGTAAGTTTTAAAAGATAGTCCTGTAGCTTAGATTTTAATTGATTTTTAGTATCATGAAAAGTTTTTAGCACTTTATTTAGCCGGTTATAAAGTTTCGTGCTAGTGACGTAATAGTGTCTCATGGCAAACGAGGTTCTATGGGACTCTTGAGGAAAAACCGTGTGTTTAATTCTGCCTGTTGGCTCTGAATACGGACGAGTAGGGTGTTTACGGAGCATTGACTGAAGGACATACAGCTGCCTGACAGTTAACACTTTAGATTCTGCATATAGCTGTACTGTGGAATATCTTAGTGGCCGAGAGAGCAGAACCTTCAGAACAGCTCTTTGTGCCCGTTCAAGTCGGATGAAATGGCTCTCACTAGCACCACCCCAGATTGGAATACAATAAGCTAAAATCGATTGGCACAAAGCAAAGTAAACCACCCTCAAAGTATCCCTATCTGCAGACTTACGTAATTTTTTTAAAACGCAAATAAGTTTGCGAGTTCTACCAGACAGTATGTCTAGGTGTTTATGCCAATTGAGATGTTGGTCGATATGAACGCCTAGATATTTGACACTAGTGGACTTAGATATTGCAAGACAGTCACAATTGGTGGAAGGCGTACATGTATGGGCCATAAGAGTAAGGGAAGGTGATGGGCATAAATTAGACCTAATAGCAAATGGCACATAAACCATTTTACTAACGTTTAGAGTGAGAAGGTTGTTATTCAACCATTCCATTACACATGTAAGCGCCTTCTCGGCATGCCGATAGCACTGTGCCCAGTCTACTCCATCTATAAGCAGGGAAGTGTCATCAGCGTATGTAATGACTTTACAGTTTTGAATGGGCAGTTTGCAGAGTTCATTTATATAGATAAGGAATAGAGTAGGACCCAGTATGCTACCTTGAGGCACACCGTAGGTAATAAGAAGCTCTTCACTTACATTTAGCCCAATTTTAACCACCTGAGTGCGATTCCTCAGGTAGTCCCTAAAAATATCCAGCACCAATCCACGGACTCCAATGCCCTCCATCTTATTCAGTAAGGCCGGCGCATAAACGGTATCAAAGGCCTTAGATAAATCAAGGAAGATACCAAGACACTTTCGCTTGTTGTCAACAGTCCTAACTGCGTAGTCAGATAGAGCCATTATTGCATCTTCAGTACTCATTCCCTTGCGGAAACCAAATTGGTTGGGGGCTAAAATATTATTAAAATCTAGAAAACTGACCAGACTCTTGTTCAAAATGCGTTCCAAAATCTTTGACATAGTAGAGAGAACCGAGATTGGTCTATAGTTGTTGACGTCGTCTCTGCGACCGGCCTTATGAACTGGGTGAACTACGGCTTTTTTGAAGACCACTGGGAAGACTCCAGATGAAATCGAGAGGTTACAGACATGTGTAATGATTGGGACCAATACACTTCTCGTCAACTTGATGATGTTAATGGGGATGCCATCCCAACCGGTAGCAGAGTCGGACTTGAGACTCAGAATGATGTCTTCGACATCCATTTCTGTAACCTCAAGGAGAACCATAGAGCTACTTGAATTCATTGCCGATATTGTAGGCGTGCCAGACACAGGATTTATTTTAGAGGCAAGGCTTTTACCAATGCCAGCAAAGTAGTTATTAACCTTATTTAGAGAGGACCTAGGAGAGTCAGAAAGATGTAACAGTTCAACAGGGGGAGGACAGTGTGATCGAAGGTCAGATACTTTTTTCACCACATCCCATGTTGCTCTAATATTATTGGTTTTAATTGGTGGAGATATCGCGGAAAATACAAAAAAAATACAGACATTTTGAAAACCTCCTCCTTTTTGAAGTCGGTTGCAAAGAACCGGAAATGTCCCGGAAATATTTTAAGCAACATCCCGTGTTCGACAACAAGCTCAAACACCGGATTTTTGTCCACATTCACAGTTCGTCGATGGTATTACTTCACGCTGCGTGACGGAGGGTGAGCCTATTCCCATTAATTGGCCACACTTCCAATCACGGGCCGCTCTTTGGTATCAGAAAAAGCTATTCCAATCTCCTGCGAAACTATAAAAGTATCGACCTGAATTACTGACTCAATAGGGGGGGCTAGATTAACGTAATTTACGTTGCTCTTCGATCAAAATGAGTAGCTGAAATGAATTTGGGCAGCGGCCTAAACACAAAATTGCATGAAAACAAATGCAACGTATTTTCAGCGACTGATTTTGAGCGCCTCACCCTTACTACAATCAGTACAAAAAGTTTCACAATTGAATCAAAGCGGGAAAAGCATAACTCATCAGTATAAATTTATATTTTTATTAAAGATATCCATCCCATTGCTTGCTTCTCTAGTATCGTCAATAAGCTCTTGCTACTTTTAAAGGAATATTAGTAGCCACCAGCATTCAATGTCCCATCTTTTATCTTGAAATTAATTTCTTCTTACTATTTACTTGGAACTTTGAATATCAGAATTTTTCTCATTATTTCGTTGTATTGCCAAAATACGAATAAATAAACCAGCGGTATCCTATTTTAATTTAGCTGTCATCTTGGCTATATTGAGCCGTAGTAGATACTGATTGCCAATGAAATCATTGGCCACCGAAAGAATAGAAAAAGCCCGCATTCCCTCCCTTCCATTATTCATCCAATGAAGCGGTATGAATTTAATATATAATCGAAATAGAAAATACGTAAATTATTTTTAAACGGATAGTAGGTACAAGTTAACAAACAGAGGGGAGCGAGAAGCATTCTTTTCGAAATATGAAAGAAAAGTTGAATGGATTTCAGCGACAGTTTTCGGGTTCGCAGCGTCTAGAGATACAACTCCTAAATTGAATCACGTATTAGGTTTAAAAGTTAAGCGGTTACGTTCCCCGTTCGAAACCACTTTTTATGTAAGTGCTACGTGATTTCTTTGAGAAAGCACTCACTTTTGTTTCCGATATCTTCTTTCTCGTCGTGATTAATACTTTTACTTGTTAACTTAAATTGTTTTTCCGCTGTTGTACAGAAAAACGGGAAAACGGAGAGCTTATTTCTTCAGTAACGTCCGCGGTTGTGTTAACATTGTGTTCTATGTTTAAGCTAATTAACTTTGCATGTTTACTTAATACAATCTATATAACTGTTTGAATAAAGAAACGTTTTACTTGATGCCATTTGCCCTCGTTTTCCTTATGAGTTGCAAACGAAAAGAGAACAATAAGTGGTTTTTGTTGAGTGGGTACTATTTAAATCTTACTTATGTTTTATATTCTGGTACAAAATAAGTAAGGAGAATCAATTTAATACAAAAACGTAATTTCCTTCTTTCCGTTAATAGGTTCCAAACACGCTAGTTGAAAACATTATAATGAGCTCTTTGACCCCACTGGCGCTTATATTACGACCACAGTAACACATCAGATATTTAATGAAAGCTTGCTCGTGATGTGCCAATCAACATTTCATTAATATCGCAGTAGATGATTGTTCGGTATGATGAAATTTATCTGCTCCAAAACAATCTGCGACCGCAGCTGCGACCGTTCGCCAGCGCTTGCGGTCGCTAGTTGCGGTGTATCGACTCGCCCATCTCGCAAACATAACAATTTTAGTTCATCAAAAAATACAAATCCATTTCCATTAACCTTATATTTGCCCACAGTTATATTATATGTATTTATTTGTTTAGTCCACCAGTGAGTCATTTAATCCTAGTGTCCTCCCTTACCTAATATCACTGTAATTTGAAAACATTATAAAATCCAATTATTTTTAAAAGAGTAACCGTGGAGTTTCTTGCCGGCTCTTCTCCATAGGAAGCGACAAATTGGAACCGTGCACCTAGCTTCTGACGTTTCATAAGTGCCCTTGCAGGTTTATGTGAAATAAAATATTTTGATTTGATTTGATTTGATTTGATAGTGTTAATAGTTAGTTGGGTTAAATACTTTACAGTGGCGAAGGGTGGTTTTATGGGAGAGGTAAGCAGGAGCTAAGAAAAATAAAACCTGAATATTTTCAAGGGATCGGCTAAATACTAAATTTTATATATGAGCGTAACATGGGACGAACATTGCCATACACGCATGCATCGCGAATTTTAGTTAGTACTCCGCCGTGCTCACCAGAAATTACTGCCGCGCCGTCTTAAGACTGACCAACTGAATTATACCTACAACGATACTGGTCAAGTATTTCTAACAACTGTTTGGATAAAACTTTTGCTCCCTATGACTGACTTCGGGAGTTTCGTGAACCATTACAGACAGAAATTATGCTATCTCTATCTCGAAACTAATGTGGTCTCGTTAAACGGATGCAATACTATCTAGGTTGTTCCGGCCTGTGGGCCTTTGAAACGCTACCTCCGCCTCCCTCAACTGCATCGCGACGTATTTATTTACGATGAACTGTCAACCATTTAGCAGAAAATCCATGCCATAGTATAACATATTGCAGTTGATCAACGGAATTATTTGTGCTTAAGTTCGATATTTTTTCCTCAGTTTTAGATACATTTTATGGTAGAACTAAAATCTATACATCTATACATATAAATAAAATTGGAGTGTCTGTTTGTAATATTATAATAACCGCTTTTTGCTACATGCATATAAATATATATACGGCACATATACCAAAATATTTTTTTTTACAATTTTTGTCTGTCTGTCTGTCTGTTTGTTCCCACTAATCTCTGAAATGGCTTGACCGTTTTTGACGGGACAGGTAGCTGATGTAATAAGGAGTAACTTAGGCTACTTTTATTTTCGATTTTTTATTTGTTTTTATTGATTCCATATCCTCTAAGTTACCTATTGAGCATTTTCAAATGAGCAGATACCGACGCCAACCCAATACCGATAAGTTAGCAGCTATACACAAACCGATTTAATTATTATCGGCCCGATGATATTGGTGAATATCGATGAACATCGCGAGTCATCAAACGACTACAATACAGTAATTACCGACGTCTCGAAGTCGGCAGCGCGAATAAGCGTGTTCAAGTGAAAGAATGGCTGGTTCTCTCACCCCAAACTGCGTCTTCGCTGGTAGAAATTGTCCGATATCGGTGTCAGACACTGTCTGCGACGATACAATTGACTGTACTGACAACTAATTATGTGAAAGCTGTCGTAATCAAACATAGTAGCTGACTGTAATCAATAACAACTAATTATGTAAAAGCGTTTAGTAGGTACTAAACGTATGCGAAAATCTGACCGCCGATAATGTGGCGTTGTCAGAATCGGCTTATGTGCTGTGTTGTAATTTAATGTAATTGTTAATGTGATGTAATCAACTAATTTTATTAATGAAACAAAAGCAAAAATGTATTTTCAATCAAAACTAGCTTTGCCTGAGGCTGGTAGTTCCAGAGATAGAGATTTCAAACATATATAAAACACCGGACAAGTGCGAGTCGGAATCGCCCACTGAGGGTTCCGTACAAATTTGTAGATACCATATTGTAATGAAAAAGTTATGGGCAAATTTAGATTTTCGCGAAAACTTGTAAGTATCAAAATTTACTTTAATTTTCAACTTTTTACTTTTTTGGAATTTTTCCTTTATTTGTGCTGTAAGATCTTACTTTTTGCCAAATTTCGTGATTCTAGGTCAACGGGAACTACCATATAGGTTTTCGACCCAAAACCTATAAGGTACTTCCGGTTGACCTAGAATTGTGAATTTTGGTTAAAGCAAGGTCTTACAGCACAAGTAAAGGGAAAATTCCGAAAAATAAAAAAAAGTTGTTTATTAAGGTAAATTTTGGTACTTACAAGTTTTCGCAAAAATCTATAGATTTCAGTATCTGGTATAAATTTCAACTTGCTAGAGCCACTCGTTCCTGAGAAAATCGGAGGTGACATACGGACAGACAGACGGACAGACGGGAAGGGTTCCTCTTTCACCTTTTGAGGTACGGAACCCTAAAAACAAACTCTTCAGCTTTATTATTATTATGATTGCTACGGGTTCCGACCTAAGGACTAGCTGCTTCTCACAGGGAACAACTGTACGTCAATTGCTCCCGCGTCACCAATCCATCGCGAACGAAGTTGCGAGCAGAAGCTAGTTACAGATACACATGGATTTTTGGTAGTAAGGTGAAAATAAATAATTGCACCATTGCAATAGGAACCCTTGTGCAATTCGTTCTATGAGAAAATAAATGTCTTTAAACCGAAATCATGCTTCCAGACCTTTCAACCAGCGACTTTCCAACACAAGTGTTAGTTGTCAGTGAATTTGAGAATTTCAATTTGAACTGAAGGAACACGGGTGGGTTATAGACAGTAAAAGTCTGTCACGCTTTCCATAGCGGTAGAAATCATTTGATGATTTCCCATCCAAAACAAAAACAAACCATTGTGCAGTTTGTTCTTTGAGAAAATAAATATCTCTAAACCGAATTCATGCTTCTCAGACCCAGAGGTTAAGGCTAAGCGTTAGTAATCAGTAACTTTACAAAATTGATTTAATAGACAAGCCGTGTGCCCTACGGTATTTCTCTGCGACAAAAATGGTAGATTTCCATACAAATTTGCATCCACTATTTAACTTCTTTAGTGGCCGAATTTTCAAAGATCCTGAATTTCAGATTTGTATAAAGTAGAATCGGCTAAAAATCGTCGTACTGTTTCGCTTATACTGTAACCAAATTCTTTTGTTTTTGATGTTTGACACCGCTCATAAAGAACCATAAATATTGTGAGCACATATAAAGAAACAATTGCCGTACTTTATTGTCTAGTGATGTACCTACTGCTCCAGCTAAAATTTATCAAATCTATTATTTTAAGACATCAAAATTAAATTTGTATATATTTTTTATCCGTCCCCGGTCTTGTCGAATTACCGACCCATTGAACCATTTACCAAGACAAAAGTGGCATAGATCCAAGTATATGGCATAGATACGATAAGATACGTCTTTGACGAATTTGATTGGGAACATGAGCACCAAGTTATACTATTAGCGCGTAACCACTGCCTTCACATGGCGCTATTTTTCAAGCACGTTGTAATATTTTATCGTATAGTGACAGTGACTTTTGGTATTCAAAACTGAAAGTTATTCACTCAGAGCCAATATGATAAAATCACCGATCCTAGAAAAATCTTGTGTTGCTACACACTGCGGACAAATTGTTTACAATGTGATATTAATGTAGGATGATAGTAGCGAAGACAGGTCGGTGGAGAGTAAATATCATAGTTGATATGGATGAATCTGATTTTTAAAATCTTAAAAAAATGTTTTTTGTACAAACTTCTTCATAAACGACGATAAAACATTACATACGACTCTCATTTGACTATTATTTTATCGATATTAATTTGTAATGTGTCAACACTATTTTAAGATGACAATTAAACGTCATCATATTTACTAGAAGTAATCACATTTTCGAAAACAATTTTATGAATTAAAACTATAATATAATTACAAGATATTTTTTGTGAGTTATCCCGATTTCATAATTTAATTTGTTATTATTTTATTCGATTTTTTTGTACAGGCGCAGGATGAGCGAGTTTTTGAAAATTTTGACACAGGTCCACCCTCTATGACGTCCCGCAGGACTCTGAGCGCGAGCCGATTTAGCCCGATTTACTGTTTTAGAGTTTGTTCAAAAAAAAATCTAGTAAACTAAAAATTTCAACCTTTAATTTCCCTCCTAAATACGATTCTCTTATTGTACATGCAATTTCTACACAATTTTGTGCTGTTATTAGGAAATGAGATGGAAACTGGTTTCGAAATCGACCCTACTTCGGATTTTTTTTTCATCGACCAAATTACAATTAATCGTGTTTTGAATCTTTAATTTCCCTCAAACAAGGATCTATCAACGACATATTTTTTTTTCAGGGTCTAAATATACGAATTTGATCATTTAATCTTGATTCTGAAACAGGCAATTTCGGATAGAATATCACTAGAGAGACCAGAAAACGTGGGGTTCTGAACTGAATTACAAATTTCTAAATAGGAGTTCATTACTGAATCTGACTTGCTCAGATATAACAAGGCCTCGAGGTACCGCGATTATCGAAATTCGGACTTTCATCGTGGCCGCCAAAAGCTTCTTTTTTACCTAACAAAATAACGGTTTCAATAAACCGTTTCATTAAATTCCTATTTCGATCTAATTTCTATTATGAGCTGCATGCGAATTTGCGAAAAATGATTCTAACCTACCTGTCCCGAACTCATGTAACTCACTGTAAACAGCTACGAATATGTTTTTCAGTCTGAACATATTTTTTTACGAATTCGTCACATTATTAATATCTGTAAAACCCTCTGTTATTCCATAAACTACTAGAATTGGACAAAAGTAAACACGGAAACCAATACATTCTATTTAATTTACATCTGCCAGTCAGCCATTGATAGGTATATCGTAAAGAGAAACATTAAAATGTTTAAGAAAACCATCGCGTCGTTTGTAATTTATAATCATATCTGGGCGAGCACGGCTTAACATAATTATGTTTCTTATTTTCAAAACTTAACCTTGAAAAACATGTTTTCTCACACAGCAAATAATCTGTTAAACAGCAATCGAAAGCTATTATTGCCGCCATCTAATAGTAATAATTACTGTACTAATTACTGTACTAATTACTATAAACTGTCAACTACTTACCCCAAATTCCTATTTTAACACATAACTTAAATCACTATCTTTATCACTGTTTTATACCATCAAACAAATACTACTTAACTATACTAAACATAAAACTACATAAATTAATGAGTTCAATAAATCCAACAAACAAAATGCAAATGTAAGCAAAATAACAGGTTATAAATGCGATTACGTCAAGCATTGACCACACACTATCAGTCATCCGACCGAGGTCCGAGCGAGCCGGTATCTCGGTATTGCGCCATATATCGTTCACGCGCACGCATTTTTTATTACTGTCTCTATCGTAACTCGGGAAAAATCGGCTTGATAAGCCGCTTAGAAACCGGGATGTCACGTGACCGAAGTGACATTATGACAATATTTTTTTGTATACAAATTGACTTCACGACAAGCCGGTCGCGCCTTCGAATTATTTTAGATAATAATAATGTAATAATGTTTTGTTGTTGGGATATGAAGACAAAAATTTCATGTAGGCGTTTTGTAATGTTTTAAATTTATGGTTTTTTAAATATCAATAGTGTGATTATAAAACAGGTATTATTAAATACTACTGACAGTATCATATTTCGAAAGGAAGCCGACAGGAATCATGTTCTTTGCACGCTTCGGCCCTGACTTTATTTTATAATTATTTAAATGTTACAATTTGTACGCACAATATTCAACCATAGAATATATTATCAAAAACAATATTAAGAGCAAGTAGATGCACTCATTGGACTCATTCTATAGAATACATCGTGGGAAAAGAATCCGTTCGTGCATTAGGTTTTTGAAAAGCATTGAATAAAGGGTGGCAGCGACATCAACGCACAGCCGATTACCATGGATACAATACATATTTCTGAATCCCCATGTTGAAATTTGTCGTCAGTTTTCGGTTCGGAAAAGAAAAGAAAACTCTGCCATACACTTTGTTCTCGTAGGTACCTATTGCACTTTTCTATGAAACACCAGTTTTTTTTTTTGATAACCGACTTAAAAATTCTACGCTAGGGGTCTAGAATCACGTGCTGAATTCATGGTTTCAGTTTAGCGTGTCAATATCCTTGCCAGCCAGTTTCTAGAACACCTCATGTTAAAATTAAACATTGAACAATTTTACCATTCCTGCAAGTCATCTGAGTATTGGATTTTTGGATGTAGAAATTATACACGGAAACCACTGTTTCAGAGATTTTTTTTCTGTCTCCCGTTCGGATCGATCGCAGTTTCTGACTGAAAATTATCAAACAGCAAACTTATTTTCCTCCTTTTATGGTTTAACACTATCGAAACGTGTTTGAGATTATTCGCAACAAAAATAAAACATAGTATATTTAACATCTTTTGACCTTTTCTAAGGATCACTAGAGCAAACTGAAAGGATTTTTATTACGAATGATATAAAATTTCTCAACTCAAACATCTTTAATACACACCTGAAGCAGGTATTTTATTTTATAAAGCTGTGTGATGCGAAATCCTACTTTTATAATGTGAAGAAGAACGTTTAAAACCACCTTAACTCTGCTGAAACAGTATTTGGTTCGGTCAACAACAAAACATATATTATTAAGAAAAGTATTGATGAAAAATTTGAACTGATATAAAACTACGCTGTTACACGAAATGGTGTAAATCAATGTACTGAATCATTTTGTACGTATTAATTAAGAACAGTGTTGTCTGTACCACTATTAGGTTTCCTAATATTTTAAGTGATGTGATACGGACGAATTCTTTCATCACGACTGGTTTCAAAACAGTGAAGAAAAAGAAAAACATCGTGGGGAAATTGGCATGTCCAAGAACTAAAAATTCGAAGTCATGTAACATCTACCAACCCGCACTAGGCCTACATCCCGCACCCTACGCCTCACTCCCTGTCACAGAGAGAAGGCCTGTGTCCCAGCTGCGGGAATATTAGAGACAACTAACGTTCTAACACGATTAGCAAAGTACCTTCTCATCTTCATCATGATCAGTTTACAGTAGTCCACTGCTGGACATAGGCCTCTCCAATTGTACGCCATTCAGGTCGATTCTCGGCAACTCTCCTCTAGCTGCTACCAGCCACCCGACGAAGATCGTCGCTACACCTAGCCTGCGGGCGTCCTACCTTACGTTTGCCGATTCGCGGTATCCACTCAAGAACACGTTTAACCCAACAGTCATCGGTTCTACGGCTAATGTGGCCGGCCCATTGCCATGTACACGCAAAGTACCTTCTGAATCAATGAAATATATCAACTCCCCTTTTAAAAACGTTGGCCAATCTAGTAAACGTAAAAAGTACGTTTTTGCTAAAGATAACCTTCTTTACCAAAAACGTACCTTTTACGTTCTAAAAAAAGTATGAAAAAGTTTAAAAAAATCTCTTCCAGAACTTTCGTCGGTTGCATAGTAGAAGAAATATTTTTAAGTTGATTTATATTTTCGAAAGCCGCTAACAACTTTCTACGATTGTGAACTTTTCTAGCGCACATTTGCGCATATAATTCAGCCTTTTATAATAATTTAGCATAGCTAGTCCAAACATGCTATAATTGCATTCAATACATAATAAGGTACATGTTTGGTACATGTACTTACATACAAACTAATAGCTCCTTTGCATCGGCGGACTAGCTAAACTTCAGGACATGATTGCGTTCGCACCATTTTGCATTCGGCAACAGCGTATCCCATTGATTAATTCCTGGTATATACTCGCTATATACTCGTTAGTAAAATTGTAAAACATGGTTCAATGGAAATGATATACATGAATACCGTCATAATATTCCACCAATAAGAGGGATGTAGGGAAAATGAAAAGCATGGCATGAAAGGCACGCCAATATTATTTTTAAGAGGCCGCGTACGTAATTTTGTCGAATTCACTGAAAACTATAAAAGTTCATCTGTAAAATCAAGTAGGTAAACTTGATTTTACAGATGAACTTTTATAGTATTTCCATAAGTTTTAATACACAACAAGAGAGATCGTTTCAGTTATTAACTAATGAATAAGCTACGTTTTTATTTTTTTCGGGTGTTAGGATTAGTGTTGCCAGATTTAGATTGTTATAAAAGATATTTACTGCCAATTTTTATTTGCATTTTTTTTTCGAAGTCTTGATTGATTTTGAACTGAAGTAAATTTTTGTCGTTTTAAATTCATGAACGAGAGTTCCGAGTAGCTGAAATCAAAAGCAATGCTTTGTCCATTTTCTGTAAAATTTGACTAAGTTTTGTCATTTATTTCATCACCGCTGCTCTCGAAACAGTCGAAAAACCGGCATGTCCAAAATCAAAATTTTAAACACATGTGACATCTACTAACCCGCACTGGGCCCGCATGGTATATTATAGTCCACTCCCTCTCGAAGAGAGAAGGCTTGTGTCCCAACAGTGGGCCCATTATAGACTAAATGTGACTCCAAATCAGTATCCACAACTCACATTTTCTCTCTCTCGAATTGTTTTGGAATAGAGCATAAGCCTACGTCGATCAACTTTTTTACAAAGTAGAACACAAGTCAACACAGAAGCAGCAAAAGCAAAGCCTCTGTGTTTAAAATGTCGTCCTTTATTCAGACTTAGCAGTATTGACACGTTTATGTTTTGTTAACATCTCGATGGCGGGCACGAAATTTCTTGTCGCCCAATTATTGCCGGATTAGTACAATTGTTCCGAACAACCAAACTTATTACACGAATTGGAGTTGTCATCCTAAATTCAATTTAAATGCTTCACTTGCTGTAAGCGGACAACTTGGCAACGAATTAAGTAAAAACGACTCCGTTAAACGTATCGCCCAGAACAGAAATCATAATGAATTTTGCAATGTGACCGAACATTTTCTGCGTATAATTTAATTTGGAATGGCTCCAGCCTCCACGGACAAATAATTTAAAAGCTACGGAAGTTTAAGCTGAAATAAAGTATTAAAACGAGTTTTATGGAGCTCACTTATTTTGAATGATAGCTGGAGCTTAACCACTTATACATTAATTTCTTTTATGAATTGCCTCATTTCTGTTCGCGTCGTCCGCGGCAGAGCGGACGGCCACGACGTTAGCTGTGAAACCGAATCCAACACAGCGTTAAACAAAACGAAGAAAGCTACCGCCCGCTCACAGAACACACATACGTTACAAAGCAGCGTCTGTCCGATTACAAACAATGCAAACGTTGAAGGGAAGTAAACGAAAAACGAGCGTTGAATTGCAAACCGCTGTGTACCGACGGAAGAAAAAAAGTGTTGTGTAGCACACGAGCGGCGAGTAGCGACATAGCAGCCGGGAAACATCGCAGCGTGAGTGCGCTCCTGTCAGCACTTCTTGACACGCCGCCACGCGCCAAAACTCCTAACAAACTGCCGCGGATTTTTATCATGCACTCGGCCCAGCTCCACTCTACCGAGAATGTGCAAACATTTGTCTATTATGCATTTTTTATCCAGTCCATATATCAAAAACTATCAAGCCCGACAAAAACAAACCCTGCTGTTGGATTGCTCGGTGCAGTGAACTTTAAAAAAATCTTTTCATTGTACCAACAGTGTTTCAATTTTTATGCGATGTAATTTCGCGATAGATAAATGTGCACGTTTAACGGTTTTTTGTGTTTACGGAAAACGCTCACGAAAATCGTCATCAAAAAAATGTTTGAATGCTTTATGGGCAGTAAGCTTTTACAAAGTTAGACCTAGCTTTCAGTAAACAGTACTAATAACAATATTGCGGTTTGGTAGATTGTGCTGGATTGTGGTTACCAAAGGAATGACGTACGCAGAGGTTTGTGAAAATCCTCCATTTGCTTTAATGTCAAGTATTTAAGCATTAAGTTGCAGGTTATCTAGTCACACAATCCTGATAGAAATACTTTACTACCAAGGAACCAGATCATCCCTTAAAGAATGCTGTCACAACAACCCCAATAAATATAATTAAGCAAATCCGCAGTACAAGGAAACTCCCCAGCAAGGAAATCGAGGAAATTTATATTTGACGGGGACATAAAGAGTCCATTTGTAGCAAGTGACGTGTTAAGGGACCCTTGTTTATGGGTGGCACTTAACACGGAGCTAAGCCGCCAGTCGCCCGAACATTCCCGAACACTTGCAAGAACACTAGTACGTCATTTTTATGCCACCCGGGTGAATTTGTTATCTGATTACACTTGAGGACAAGTACACGTAATAAACGACGTGTTGTTTTTCTTTTTTTTTAAGAGAAGGTCAAGTTATTATTGCCTGTCAAAATTAATATAATCAGATTTTATATAGAATTTGTATGGATATTTAAACCAAAAGGAAGAACTTATCTTTAAAACTAAAGAGAAATTCTTGTGTGCTTGAGACGAAATCTATGCTTGATTTTAAATCTAATATTCAAAGAAATAATACCTGCTTTAGGCCTAGGGCACCGTTCAATATAAGTTATTGAGTAATTGACCCACTAAACGTACGAAGCCATCGTGGCAGGCCGAGACGATGATGACGGGACGAGCTTGACTGCTACCGAGAGGACAGACCAGCACTAAAAAATAAATAAATAAAATAGGTTTAATTCAAGTAGCAAGACTCACAAACAGATACATAAAGGATACAAATAGTATAACAAAAGCACACACAAAGAAAGATAAATTCAAAATAAAATAAAAGACAAAATAAAAATAAAATAAATACACAAAGCAAAAGACAGAATTGTGTGGAAAAGGGAGAAAGGACATTTGCCCTGCAGCGGGAGATTTGATAAATTAACATATCATAACATAACGCCTTGTTTCGCCGAAGGGTTATGCAGAGGTGTATCTATAGTACACCCACATTAGACCAGTTATGTTAAGTCCCATGTAATAGGGGGCGAACTGATGCTTTCAACCGGGCACAAATTCCAGACTTTGGGATGCTACTGAGAAATTTCAGATAGAAAAACTCAATAAGACTTTACCAAACCTAGGAATTGAATCCAGGACCTCATGTGCAGCAGCAGCGCTTGTGACCACTAAACCAACCAGATAGAACATAAAACCGTTATCATGGTACCTATTAAATCTAAAACGACCGCATCAAACAGCTCAAATCAAACTCGTTTTTCGGATCAGTATACATACAATTACGTGCACCGGACATTGGACATAGGAAGCGCAAATAGTCGTTCTAAGCATAAAAGAGTGTTTTGGTCGAAGCATGTGTCAGCTGCAGCTACAATCTAATTTTCAGGTTGTCCGAAGGTCGGAGTTGCATAGTGCAGTAATTCCTACGGCCGAACGACGAGAGCCGAATCGATGTCAAGAGCCGAAAGCCGAACGTAGGTACACCCGCCATATCAGATTTTCCTCTTAACTCAGCGAGGAAATTGATTTCAAGAGTTCTCTTAAATGTAACGTAGGCTGTCAATAAGGCTCAGCATTTAATGATTTATCGCAATTCTGTGACCGCCTTCAACTTCTGATTGAGATTATGAGTTTCAAGTTACGATGTTACGGTTTCAACTTGATTCGGTATTAATGGTACTTAACTTTTAATTGGAGTGTTTAGCGGCGGTATTATTATTACATTTTGACAATAAATTGATTTGTGGTATCAGTAAGTATCTGTTTTATATGTATATTTTAAACAAATAGAAAAATAAATAAAACTGGTCGAAAATAATAAAATAGCGCCTTGTTTCCCCGCTGGGTTTTTTTTCTTTTGAGGGTGGAAAATCATCAAATGACTTCTCCCGCTCTGGGTTGAGCAGGAGGGTGTGTCAGACTTTTACTGACTAAAACCCACCCGTGTTCCCTTAGTTGCCTTTATGCCAGGGGCGACGGTATTTCTTTCGAACAATCCGCACCCCTGGCAGGCATCAGCCCTTGCGGACCCCACCAGTTGGTGCTGACATCTCTTTGAGGCGCGCGTGGAACACAACACGCTTTCGACCCGGGCTTGGTCCTTACCGGACAGCAAGCTACCCATTAGTAAGGGGTCCGCAAGCCCGCGCCTTCGGTGGCCGGGAATCAGCCTGGGATTCCTGACGCCCAGGGCGTCTCCTGCGACGACGAGGGCCGTGAGGGCGACGAGGGCGCATATACTGCCTCTCCCTCACGTGCGCCGCCTCCCTTTTCGCGAGCATTACTGCTTTGCAAAAGGAGGTTACGGCTATCCATGCACTCTTGCTCCGTACCATGGTCTGGACCAGGGCCGGACGCGAGAGATCGCCGCCGCCGATCGCCTCCACGAGAACACGGCGGTGCTCCGCCCAAGCCGGGCAGACCTCCATCGTATACTCCACCGTGTCCTCAGGGCGTTCTACGCATTGGAAACACCCGGGTGTTTCCACCCGCCTTATACGAAACAGGAACCTCCCAAAACAACCGTGTCCGGTGAGGACCTGCGTCAGGTGGAAGGTGAGGACGTCGTGGCGCCTCTTAATCCACTCCTCAAAGACGGACTTACCGTTGCAATCGTGCCGTGCCCAGCACTGGGTTGCGACAATCGCACTCTCCATGTCGCCATGAGATCACGCCGGAGCTCTGACCGCTGTGCCGCGATGTCTGGCGGCAGCGGAGTTACGCCCCGGCGTTTTGCGTCACACCCATGTGTGCGCGAGGACCTTTGCCTCCAGATCCTATGCGGCAATCCTACAGGAGGCCCGCCGCCTCACCAGAGATCGTGCGGTATCCCCGGATCAGCCGGATGGCCATGACTATGGGACGCATTCAGCCAGCGAGCTGGTCGGCGCCACAAAGAAAGCGCCCACACCGGTAAGCAGAAGTCTACCTATAGTACACCAGTTCTTTTTAAGTCCCATGTAATAGGGGGCGAGCTTTTTGCCATCGACCAGGCACAAATCCACACTCCAAGCTTTTACTGAGAAATTCCATATAGAAAAATCAAATGACACTTTGTCTGACCTGGAAATCGAAACCAGGACCTCATGCTACCAGAAATGGTTGCGAACACTAGACCAACGAGGCAGTCGGAAATAGTTCGCCGTATATTCAGAAAATAGGTAAAAAAAAAACATATATTTATAAATTACCTAACAAACCCATTCACACTCAGCTAACCACAACCTTTTCATCTCTTATAACATGTACAAAAACGCGTGGCATTCGTCATAGAACACGAAAAGCCCAATATCGACGGTCTACCAAAGCGAAAACACGACACAGAAAACGAATGAAAAAAGCAATATGTCGCAGGACACACATGTTTGCGAATCTGGCGTTAAAAAACAGTGCTATCTCAAAGAAACTCCTTCAGGAAATCAATTCGTAGTTTAACATAATGGGACGTGTGACTGGTTTTTGTCAGTGTGGCGGTGCTAACATATGGGCCTAATATGTAAGTTACACGATCTGTGTTCAGTGATCTATCGCCGTGGCACCGCGCCTGTTTACGATTCACTCCGGCCAGGCGTGCAGACGAACTGATATTTTTATGTCCGAGGCGCTTTACAAGGGGAGCGATTAGATTTGGGTCGTGTGAGCTTCCTTGGGCGGAAGTGTGAGAATAAACACGAGGTTTATTTTTACACATCATTGGGTATTTATAATTTATGTTATAAATATCATAAATACCATCAGTAAGATATTCTTATTTATTCCTTAGTCTTCATATTAACCCCTGACGCAAAAACAACAGGGTGTTATAAGTTTGACGTGACTGTGTGTGTGTGTGTGTCTGTCTGTCTGTGTCATCGTAGCTCCCGAACGGATGAACCGATTTTGATTTTGATTTTTTTTGTTTGAAAAGTGAATTAATCGGGAGTGTTCTTAGGCATGTTTCATCAAAATTGGTTCAGTTTTTTGAAGATTATCAGCTCTTTTCTGGTTAATGAAGGGATTTGAGCATCTTCCACGGGTCTGATCAAGCCGAAATTTGGTATTCTATTACTTCAATGATATTAGACGAACAAAGTAACCTTGAACTGATGGCCGGTTAAAAGTTACTTTGTTCGTCTAATATCGAGCATCACCTGGAATTTTCAGGATACCCAAGTAACTCACCAACAAATAGCAGAAGTATCGTGTTTGGGCTCATTAAAAAGGTCTCAATGAATAGGTTATAGATAAATGGTGATCAGAACGAGGAATGAGGATAAATTAGTAAAAAACTTCACTGTGGGAAACATACGCAACGCTGCCAAAATTTAAGCGAGATATTAATTTTCAAAAGCAGGAAATATAAGTTAAATTAAAAATTTTAAAGTCGGGGGATGCTCAGTGAAAACGCTAAACAGAGGTGGCCTAGCATTTTCATTAGCCGTCCCCCGACTTGACAATGCCTTGATCAAAATATTACCCACAACTTAAAAGCCATATTTTTTTTTTTTGCTTTTTAGAGTTTCTGTTTGGGTCGGCGGTTTTAAAAAATTTTAATTTAACTTTTTTATAATTTGGTTTAGTCCCAAAAGTAGTATGTTGTGAACGACTAAACTGCTTGTTGCAGGCCAGTTTTTCTCAAGAAAATTAAACAAAATATTAGCATTAGGTACCCCTAATATTATTATTATCAGTGCATTCGAAGATGTCAAAGCCATTTGACAAGCTGTCGTATCGAAAATGACACATTTCGATAACCTGAAATTTGCCTTTAGTGGTCGTCTATTTAATTTAATCCATGTCGTGCCGGACGTAAAAGAATAGCACCATCCCATTTCTTCCCGTGAATGTCGTAGAAGGCGACTAAGGGACTTACCAGAAAATGGGCAGCAGCGTTCTTTATGCATTTTACCACCATACTGAGATCGCCAGCCTGCCTGCAAAGCGTGGCGATTCTGGCAAAACCCTCCTTTTGAAAGAGGCCTATTTCCAGCAGTGGACGTCTTTCAGCTGAAATGGTGATGATGATGATGACCAAAACTTTTGGGTTTTGGATTTTTGAAAAGCTTTTATAGGACTTTTACGAGAACATTGATTGGTCGATTCAGTAAGGAAGGAGTAGAAAAGAAGGAGCTGTGCAGGACATTTATCGATGACTTTGACTGTCCACGTCCTTCCGCAGACATACGAGTGACCGCGTACTACTTAAAATTTTATGTCGCGGCAGTCACGAAGTCGCATTACTAACTCTCCGTCTCGGTAAAACTATAGGATGAGGTCAGAGAGGGAGCTAGACGAAAACTGCAAATTACGTCATTCTACAATGAACATTACATGACTGCGTTTTGAGTCTCGAGCGAAAGGGAAATATGTTGAGATTCATATGACTAAATACCGTGAGGCGCGCACTGAAGCGACAGTTTTGATTTGACGTATCTTGAATATCCTAACGTCAGTGACCAGTGCAAAAACTTTTTATTTGATGCTTTGATCAGTGTGTCGTCTTGGCTTTATTTTTTAAACTATTATTTTTTAAACGGCTTTGTATTGTTGCCACTTCTGTGCTTTCCGAATGTACCTACTTTTATCAAAGCGGGCCAGGTCCATACGGAAAGAAGGAACCGGCTCAGTGGCAACAAAGTCCCGCAAATATTGCTATTACATCGTAATTTGTAATTTGATTCATTAGCTTTTTTTATATTTCTTTCATAACTATTTACCTAACTATAAACAATATTTACTATGTTAATCGTTTCATATTACTTTGCGATACTGTTAATAATAGGTATGTGTTCAATCAGAGTTCAGTCTGTCATTGTACTGCAATAACATCAAATGTCACATTTGTACTGATAACTTCAAACTTATCGCAAAGAATGAGTGCGCGTCGCCTAAGTTCCAAACCCCATTGGCCTCACCTCATTTGAAGTAGGACATTGTACCGGCTAAGCGCAAAAAAGAGGCTACTCTTACAAACTCTTTTTGATGTCGTGTCCTACCCAACACTACTACAGGCGTTAGGCATTCAATGCACGACAGAGCGACGAAGTGCGCTGTAAATAATTTTCACGTTGGTAACACGTCACAGTTTTTTCAGTCAATTTTTCTGTGCTGTAACCAAGTGAGGACACTCTAGCCTCTGTTTTTGAGTCGGCTTCGCTTTGAAGATAAAGTTAGAAGTTTATTTGTCCGCCTTGATTTTTATGTCAACTTGATAATATCAGCAAAGAGATATTTCATTTATAGAATAGAATAGAATAGAATAGAAAGCATTTATTCGACACAGACACAACACAACAGCAACAAACACATAAAAAAGAACAATAAACATGACAATAAAATTGCAGTAAAAAGTGCTGAGCGTGCCCATACCGAAAGGGTTGCCATCTCAGCATTTGCTGGGCGTCAGACACCCAGCGCTGGTTTTCAGTTGGCACCCTGCAGTGACACACGGACGTAGGCAAATAAAAAAGATACATACTTGAAGATAGTAACAAAAAATATTTAAAAATACGTAAATAAATAATGTAAAAGATTTTTGTGTGCTACTTAGTTCAGAGATTTTTTTTTTAAAATACCCACGAATCTACAATAAAAAAAATAGCGCCTGTCACTTGACATAGCATACCAGTGGTCGCCCAGTGGTCGAATATCGGCCATTTTTGAACACGCTTTTATTAGCTTCACCTGTATGTTTGTAAGCATGTTTGTAGCGCCATACGCCGGGGCGTAACTCCGCTGCCGCGGGAAATCGCGGCATAGAGGACAGAGCTCCGGCGGGATCTCATGGCGACGTGGAGAGTGCGATTGTCGCAACCCAGTGCTGGGCACACCACGATTGCGGTGGTAAGTCCCCTCTTTGAGGAGTGGCTTAGGAGGCGGCATGGCGTCCTCACCTTCCGCCTGACACAGGTCCTCACCGGACACGGTTGTTTCGGGAGGTTCCTGTTTCGGATAAGGCGGGAGGATACGCCCGGGTGTTTCCACTGCGAAGATCGCCCTGAGGACACGGTGGAGCATACGGTGGAGGTCTGCCGGCTTGGGCGGAGCACCGCCGTGTCCTCTTTGAGGCGATCGGCGGAGGTGATCTCTCGTCCGGCGCTGGTCCAGGCCATGGTACGGAGCGAGAGGGAGGCGGCGCACGTGAGGGAGAGGCAGTACATGCGCCCTTACGGCCGCAGCCTTCGCAGAAGACGCCCTGGGCGTCGGAAATCCCAGGCTGATTCCCGGCCACCGTAGGCGCGGGCTTGTGGACGGCGAGTAATGGGTAGCTCGCTGTCCAGTAAGGATCAAGCCCGGGTCGACGGCGCGTTGTGTTCCACGCGCGCCTCAAAGAGATGTCAGCACCAACTGGTGGGGTCCGCAACGGCCGATGCCTGCCAGAGGTGCGGGTTGTTCGAAAGAGATCCCGTGGCCCCTGGCACACAGGCAACTGAGGGAACACGGGTGGGTTTTAGTCAGTAAAAGTCTGACACGCCCTCCCGCACCACCCAGAACGGGAGAAGTTATTTGATGATTTCCCACACCGATGACAATTCAATAATTTCATAAATTTATTCCAAAAATGTAAAAAAAAACTGAAAAATCACGCTTTTGTAGTTAGCAGAACTAAAAAATTGAAAATAAATAATAGATTAACAAAACTAAAAAAAAAACGCTTTAAAAACCAAACTAAAACATCAGAAAATAATTTAAAAAAAAAGCGTGGGGTGCTTTTTGCGGTATTTTTATAATCAATTAATATCAAACACCCCACGGGTCGATTGATCAGGTTAAGCTACGCTTGCCGCGGTTGGTCCGTGGATGGGTGACCATCTTTACATACCAAGACCCCTCCGTGCCTCGGAAAGCACGTTAAGCCGTTGGTCCCGGCTGTCATTTGTGGATCTTTGGCAGTCGTTACGGGTCGTCAGAAGCCCGAAAGTCTGACAGCCAGTCTTACCAAGGGGTATCGTGTTACCCAGTTACTGGGTTGTGGAGGTCAGATAGGCAGTCGCTCCATGTAAAATACTGGTATTCAGCTGCATCTGGTTAGATTGGAAGCCAACCCCAACATGGTTGGGAAAAAGGCTAAGCAGATGATGATCAAACACCCCACGCTTTTTTGAAATTATTTACTGCTTTTTAGTTTGGTTTTTAAAGCGTGTTTTTTAGTTTTTTAATCTATTATTTATTTATTTATTTACGCACATCTTACCTACAACTACATTACAGATTTGCTATACAATGCGATAGAGTGGCCTAAGGGTGTGTCCAGACCTGGCGAATGCGTCGCTCGCGAGCTGCTTGCGAGTTGCTTGCGAACTGTGCACGTGCATTTCATGTGCGTAGTCTACGAACACACACATACCTACACAGGAGATCTGGACACAACCTTACATGTTAAACCATGCTTTTTGTAATTATTAATTTTATGTTTTCTTATGTATTATTAAAATATTAGCTTTCTGCACTCCTCTATATAACTGTGCCAAATCTCAAACTCCTCCGTCCGCGTAATTTTCTTAAAAAGGGTACAAAGTTTTTGCTTCACGTATTGATACATATATAATAAAAATGTTCTAACTGTTCTATGCCTATTGCCTCAACCAACAAGCAATAAATAATGCATGAGCTCAATAAAGTAATACCAATCAATCATTCACAGCAATATTAATCAGCAATAGATTATCTGGTGTGATGCGTTGCTCATAAATAGTAGAGTTAAGGTATCGACACAATTGTAACACCGGACACTGACACCTACGGAATCGTTAGCTGATTGACGGAAGAGCCACACGAGATGACAGTGTGTGAATGAGCGCCAGCGTAGGGAGAATGAGAATTGAAGATTGAAGATTGGATAATCGTATTATGTATTGCGATTGTATAATGACTAAGTATTTCATGAAAAAATCATTAAATGGGATTAAATTAACTTAAAGAACAAATCTGAAAATGTATGTTATTACGGTCGTGAATCATATTTTGTGCAACATATCGCATGCCTAGATCTAAAGGGAGCTAAGGCAAAAATTGGGAGTTTTGACTTATGCTTACAATTGAATTGTTTAACTCACTACCTATCGAATCAATAAAACAGATTTCAAAATATTTTTCTAGTAGAACTTGGAAAGCAAATATGTCATACAGATAATTTCTCCAGTGCACAGGAACACGGTTAACAGTTTTTGACCTTTTCTGAAAAAAGTGCTTCTTTGAGTTAACTCTGTTTAGATCTAGGTGTGCAATATTTATAACCTGACACTGACCTGCAAATTCCAAAAAGACGTAAGAAAATTTGAATTTCGGCCTACCTTAGCGCGTGCATGGCATAGCGTGTTACAAGTATGTTCCCGGGGATAAGCCACCCGCCCGACCAAGCTTAGTTTAATTGTGTTTTGTGTGTAAACATAATAAAAGGTGCCTACTTAATTACTAATGCGTGTGTTCACATTAGCCAACACGACAGCGCGGCGGCGACGACACGATACGATACTTGCGTTGTGGACCGTTGCAAAAATTACGACAAGCACATTACGAGCCTGTGTTTTTAATGTGCGAAAAAATAAATAGGTACTGTGGCGCTTACAATACCGAGATTATTAATGAAAGGTGTTTTAGTGTTACGGAGGATGAGCTAAGGTAGTCCATAAATTCGATCTTTCTTACGTTTTTTAAACATGCAGGTCAGATTTTTCATCATTGGAATTATATGAACTTAAAGAGTTGTATTTATGAATTTTAAAGATTATAATTTTGTAAATACATAATACGTAGGTACGTGTTATGTAGGGTCAGGAATCACATTTTGTTTAACAAACAGCCTGGCACTGGCCGGCAAATTGCGAAAAACGTAAGAAAACTTGGAATTCGCAGGCTACCTTGGTACTTCCCCTTAAGGTGAATCTAGTCGACATTTTTCCATACAAACTTCGGGAGTGTATTACTCCACTGTTCGACAATGTACATATACAATGTACAAAAATTAAACATGGTATGGTTTTGTCTCATTATTAATATTGTCTGTGCCGAAACAGAATACTAAAATAAAAAGCCATTAAAAAGTTATGAGCCAACAAAGATTCCTTTTTCTTGCAAATTTAACCTTTATTAACTTTGGGCGTGTTTAATTAATAAAAGAAGTGTAAAATCTCCAAAACAAGTTGGTACTAATAAAGCACAAATATCGAAAAGTTCAATAAACTTTATTGGTCATTGATTTATGCAGTGGTTTTTTTATAGAACACGAACTTCCGAAGGACTTTTCTTAATTTTTCACGCGCTTGTTTTACTATAAATGATCCTGCATCTCGCTCAATAACGTTGTACGTGTAGACTAGCGTCTAACTGCTCATCACTGATACTATTCTGTTCTGTTACAGATCAAATAAAACTTTTAGAGGATTTAAAATGAAATGCAAATTACGTAAATTCTCGTAAATACCAACCATCGAAAGAGGTTCACGACCTTACAAACTTCGATTTACAATCTGCTGTAACAAACATCTTACATAATTAATTTATTCAAATTGCTTTAACTCTGATTACAATCAAAATAATATTGTATTAACCAACTTTCATTTTGGTTATAAAATCGGAGCGTTCTCGTTGGTATTCAAATTCAAATTTCGTCTAACACAAAAGATTCATTCTCTCCTCACATAGTCAGATCGCGCCATCAGACCTTCAGCTTTATGCCTACTACGCTCCCTTATCGTAAAGAAGTCGCAAAAAACGTATCTAAAGAAGTTATCTATCGTATTTTGTACCTTTCTGCCCTATCTGGGATTTCAATCCTTATCAACATCAATTCTCATCGGACAGCACATAAATAACTGTTTCAATTCACTATCCTAAAAACACGAACAGAACTAACCAAATATATCACCTAGGTACCTGTGTTTGTAATCGACACAAACTTATATTAAAGTTTCATCCCCTATTTCGGTTTTAAACCCTCGTATATTAATTAAGTTATTAGCAGTGTGAAATAATACGAAAGTTTACGAGTCGTGCGTACCAATTTCAATTCTAAATTAACATGCTACATAATTAAGCCTATCCCTTTTAATCTGTTGCGGATTAGTTTGACTATATCATTAAATTTACTGCAGGTCTTGGTGTTGAAAATAGTGGTATTACACATTGAGAGTTCTAATCACATTACACAGCAGGTACATAAGTTCAGCCCATCGATCTACACGCTACCGCAGTAGGTAATAATGTGCTAGCGAATACGTACATTCCCAGTAATAGAGCAAATCGGTAGGTCGTTACCGCAATCGAAACGGCTTAATAGTCTGCGTTAGGCTAACGCACCATTTAAAAAGTCAACAGAAACTCGTTGAAAGTACTTTTCTTTCATTGTTTCCGGCCGTGCGGAGTGCCCTCAAGACTCAAGGAAATTGACAATGAAGGTAAAGTTTATCTTCCACCGTCAGCCGTTTGAGGGTCGAAGACGTGACCCGACCCCTTGATTCCATTACGGGCTCGCCGCGACCGACAATAGAGAATTAAAAGTCGAATTTTTACAGAGCCAACGAGCCGCTTATTCAATCGAAAAATCAATATCGCTATTCTCATAAATGAACTTATCCTGGAGTATTATTTTCGTGCAGACATTCTGTTTAATATTACAGCATAGATTTATTTTAACATCTCATTTCGATCCGAAAAACGGAACTGGTGAATAACGTTTGTTTTTAGGTAGTCGGGAGACAGAAGTGACGATGATTTTTATGAATAAATGAGCCTTCTCTTCTTTTCATACAATATTTTCAGGACACATGCCTATGTCCCAAACACAGTAGGCACCAATTACACTAGATCCCAATCCAGTCAAATCAGTTGTCAGTCAGTTACCAAATAATTTCTACGTAGGTAAGTCTCAAAGTAAAATTTCACTTGGTTCAGGAAAATCCGTTTCAAATCAATTATACAAATTCACTATTTAATGTCGAGTCCGTGTGCCTACACACCTTTAATCTTTGCAATACGCTGGGCACCTAAGTACCTGCTTGAATGTGAATGGCGGTCGCGGGAATGTTCCATTTGCATAATTATTCCAAAGATTTTGCATACTTTTATAGCTGCTCTCCAGGTTATCGCCACGATAAGTTACCGACATTACCGAAAAACTACAGACATAGGGAATCGGTATTGGCGAATAACGGGAATATAATCACGTCCTAATGAGGTAGTTACAGTTAAGTTTAATGTATGAAGGTTTTACTGAATTCGTTACCAATTTGGTCATTATTTTTCTCAATGACAACCTTTTTTAGGTAATAAACTGAAAAACTCAAACTCAAACTCAAAGTATTTATTTCAAATAAACCAATTACGGGCACTTTTGAATTGTCAAGTTAGAAAGATGAAGCTAGTTGCCCATTCCAAAGCGTAGGTACCTATGGAGAATAAGGGGCAAGAAACTCCATGGACACTCTTTTAAAATCATGGTATTGTTACAAAAAGTTGTCCGTAGTCAAATAAAAGTGTCTGTAGTCTGACCATCGCCACAGATTTCCCAAAATAATATCATATATCGCATAAAAAATAATTTTGATTCGCTGTTATTGAAAGCAGTGATGGCCAAGTGGTACCAGCCGCGACTTACGATTTGTAGGTCGTGAGTTCGAACCCAGGCAGGCACTTTGTATATTTCATATCATTACCACTGCTCTCAAACATCGTGAGGAAACGGGCATGTCTTAGAACAAAAAAAATCGAAGACATGTGACATCCACCGACCCCTACTGGGCCCTCGTGGTGAATTACGGGTCATTCAATCTCACAGAGACGAGGCCTGTGTCCCAACAGTGGGATAATTATAGACTTATTGTGATTTTGCTTTAGTGATGAAGGGAAATTTTGTAGGCAATATTAACTGGATCTAGCGTAATCAGAACTATCCGCATATTTTCATGACACTGGCGAATTAAGTTTCACGTAGGCACAGGCACGGTCTCACTCTGAACGGCTAGTAATAAATTATTCCACGTCATTATGCTTATTAGCAACTGGCCATAAATATAACGCTTGTGCCCCAAATGAAATGCGTTTGAATTTGGGTCACACCCTGCCGAATCTACAAATACTGGACACTTCATGTGATTGGATTATTGCTTGCTATAAATAAACAGGGATAGTTGTTTAGAGTTTAGATGGACTTTGCTAAGTATAATATAATAATATAATGATAAATTGACCGTGGCTTCCTCCGTGTGGAGGTCGGAAATTGTAGCATGGAAACGTGATTAAATGTAATGTTTGTTTATGTAAGTAGATCTTATAAGAGACTTTAACACGTCAATATTTTGTTGGTCAATATTTTAAAAACTAGATGGCGCCGGCATTTCTTAGCTGACGTACTGCTAATGATTCATGAATATAGAAGACGGCAAAAGAGACCGAGGTTCTGGAGTGGCGACCGCGCACTCGATGACGTAGCGTTGGAACTGGAAGGAAACTCACAAGATGGACTGATGACCTGGTGAAGGCCGCAGGAGTCCGCTGTATGCGAGAAGCACCGAACCGGCCTAAGTGGCAGTGCTTTGGAGAAGCCTGTGTCCAGCAGTGGTCGTCTTTCGGCTAAAATTATGAAAAGAGGCCATGGACGACCACCAATAACTTGGCTACGAACAGTAAAAAAATTGCATTATAGCGAGCAACACGACAAGAGAGTTACACCTACAACCATAAAGTATACCGCAGAAGTGCTAGGAGGGCTGACCCCATATAAATTGCTATAAAAGCTAGAAGAAAGAAGAGATAATTAGAACTGGTACTTATAATCAAAGACATGTTACGCCGGGCAAGAGAGGAAGAGAGAAGGGCAAGATTATGATGATGATGACGTAGTAGGCGCTGGTACTGGTTTCTTTACCGCTATTGGTACCAAGGTACTTTTTAAATTTCGACGTTATAAGGAAAAACGGAATCTATGTAACTTTTTTGTCTGTCTGCCGCTGAGGTTTTTATATTGTGTCCCACAGCCAACATCGTCATTTCAGCCGAAAGACGTCCACTGCTGGACATAGGCCTCCCCAGGCTCCATTTTTGGGGAGTTTTGCCATAATTGCCACGCTTGGCAGGCGGGTTGGCGATTGCAGTATGGTGGTAAAATGCATAGAGAACGCTGCTGCCTATTCTCTGGTAAGTCCCTTAGTCGCCTTCTACGACAACTACAGAAAGAAATGGGGTGGTGCTATTATTTTACATCCGGCACCACACGGTACCTCAAAATCATCAATACAGCAAAATAATCAAAATATCCTCAAAATTTTTGTCGACAAGCCTTTTCAGTCAGTGAGTTACTTATTTTCAAACTTGGAGTGCATTTGGGCGGGCTATGTTGTTTCCGTTTCGGCTTAAGTAACTATCTCCTTTGGGATCTCACGGGTGACACCGGGCCCCTAGACTTCTGAGCAACATGGCAAACCATTTCTAGCTTAGTCTTGTTATAAATTGAATGTACATTCATCAAAAGAGGTCAGTAAGCTGGGGTCGTTGAATATAGTTGAAGAAGTTTAGTACGTAAGTATGTAGAATTTGATACATGAACTGTTTGTTTTCTATTTATTTTGAGTAAATTTCATTCCAAAATATTCATCAGTTTCTTATTAAACTTCAACTATATCCGATGGTTCTGGTTACTTATCTCTCTTGGTGACCGTACAGCATTGTGTAAACAGTTTAGCTAGGTCAAAATATATGAGTAAGATTTCGTAGCAATATTTTCAATAGACTAGCTTTTGTTCTATTCTAAAAGTGGGTTCAGATCATTTTAACAGTGCAACAAATAGAACTTTGCCGACCTATGGCTAAAAAAACAACATTGTATGCATAGCTCATCCAATAATTTTGAGTTGAAAAAAAAAGTAACGCTACATCCAGTGGAAACCAGAACCATTGTTCCTTACTCAATGATGGCACTGGAAACGTATACCTACAATTTATTACTGTAGCCTGACTACTCATCCGCCTTTACATATACAAAAGTAGGAACAGTCGTACAACTGACGCTCTTTCACATGCAAATAAGCATGGAACCGCGGGTCTGTGTAGTGTAGACTGGAGGACTTCACACTGTGTGGAACACGATTTAGATATCGAATAAGATTTGATTCTATTAAGAGCGCACCAAACTTCTAGCGATAATTGAAGCGTGACAGGTCTGGCTAGAATGGTAGGTTCACGCGCGAATTTATGTAATTTCATCGCATTATAGAAATAAATAGACATTCTGAAATTGTAAAATGTATAAGTTATAGAAAACATGTCGTTTTGTTATTATTAAAAAAAGCGGATGAACTTCTGTGAAGTATTTACTATAGCAGTATAACCTAACATTTTTTCTATAGAGGAAACTACAAGGTATCGTGTTTCATTAATAGAGTGAATCCATAAATATCTTACATATTAATTGCGTAAGTAAAGGTTAAGTAATTACGCAGTTATTTCGTAAGTATGTAACGCTCCCTTAGTACGATCATAAAGCTTTGAATAAAATCAAACTGACCACGATGTCTGATGAATTTTCAAATACATTTTGATAAATTCAATTGTTGGTGAATGAAAAAAATATTTACTTTTTGTTACTCATAAGTCTTTGTTACCTTGTATTTGTAATTGTCCCATTGTAAGAAATCAACAATTTTAATTACATACGGAACGTAAGCTAAATGAGAAAGTATCTACCAAACTGAAGTACATTGTTATAAACAAGAAAGAAGCGGCAAAAAATCCTAACGAAATATTATCTTCGAAAATATATTTTACAGAATAACATTTTCCTGTAACATTATTTAATGCCGCAACATTTTAAAAAATCTTTTTAAAATATAGGCAAGAAAGAAAAAACCATTCCATCGATCAAATTAATTATGTTACAGGATACTTTCTTTGAGGAAGTTGTAATATCTAATTAACATCATTAAAGGGAAGTATGCTGAAACTGAGAAATTATCTGGAAAACTCTTAAATACAATAAGTAATAAATTTTATAAAAGTTATAAAATAAATTCATTATAAATTGTTCTTGTAACATAAAACTGTTCTACTTGAACTATTTGCTAAATATTCGAATGAATAAGGGTTTCTAATTTCTAAGAAATTAAGTCTAAGTTCCTTTTATACGCACTTAATTAAGTTGAAATTATAAACAACGGCTCGACCACGGCTTTTTGTCTTTTATAGGAATTCGTGGAAATGAAAGTTGGAAACGGCTGGATTTGAAAAGGGTATTGAAATTACTTAGATGTACACATTGCCTTTGTAGTTTTTTTTTTTTTTTTTGTGGGTGGGAAATCATCAAATGACTTCTCCCGCTCTGGTTGGAGCAGGAGGGCGTGTCAGACTTTTACTGACTAAAACCCACTCATGTTCCTTCAGCTGCCCGTATGCCAGAGGCCGCGATATCTCTTTCGAACAACCCGCACCCCTAGCAGGCATCGACCCTTGCGGGCCCCACCAGCTGCTGCTGACGTCCTCCTGCGACGGGTCAGTACAGTGGCCCCGCCGCCAACCACTTTTCGACCGCAGGGGATAGGGAGAGCGGCCAACGCTATACCGACACTCCTCTTCCCCTGCGGCCCCACCGCGTCCGCCATCAAACGGTGGCGGCCCCGTCCAGGCTACGGAAGGGAAGAGCGCTACTCAGAAGTACCGGCACTCCTCCTCCGCCGCAGCCTGTAACCCTCAGCCGCGATGCCTCCCGTTCGACATCGCGGCCCGCCTCAGTTGCGATGCACCTCACCGGAACCTACTTTTTGGCCGCTACGTCGTCGGCTTGGAGGCACAAGCCCTGACGAGTGGCCCCACCTTGGGGTTCCTCTTCGCTTCACCGTGGGAGGGTGACCACGTTTACTGAGCCCCCCCGCAACGACAATGCGGGAACCCCACTGGGGGGGGCCTTTGTAGTTACATTGATCAAAAAGTATTGTAAAGGTGCTCTTACACGGGCAATTTTTTGAGCACTAATTGCTCGGCAACACTAATGGATCAATCTGGAGCAATTAAGTGGAGCAATCTGGAGCAACAACAATAGATTTCCGATTAGTTTCGGCAATTTAATTTTCGGTATATATTTCATGAGTTGCCGAATATCCAATCGGTTTGGAAATTTCTGGTCAATTTTCTTTTTAACTCGTTTGTACGTATAACAACGTCTCGTTTTTGCGAGAGGAACTGGCCGGTGGCGGAGGCGGCGGGGGAGGCGCATTGCCTAGTTTTTTAATTGCCCCATATTGTTCCGTATTGTGTGGCCGTATCTGTGGCAACAGGTGGCTACATGTTGCCATTGCCCTCAATTGATGGATGTAGTTGTGACGTCATAGTTAACGAGAATTGCCCAAGATGGAGAAATTTTCTCGTGTAAGCGTACCTTAAAGCTTGTGAACAGACACTGCCTTCCCATGGGGGTAGGCAGAAACTACAGAAAGCCACCTGCTACGATCCTCACACACCTCATACTCCTTTTGCTCCATTTACGTTCATTATGTAGGTATATCGATCGCTATTAGTATTAGTATTTACATTAAATGGCCTATAATGTTCCCAGTACTAGCACACAGGTCTCTGTTTATACAGAGACCTCATACTAAGATTTTGCTGACGTTCTCATCTAAGATTCCTAAAGCTTTGTTCTTATGGTATCGGGACATGGTTTCGGAATCGATTGCGTTCTGCCATAGATTGGTTTCGTTACAAGGTCTCGGCACAAAATCCGAAATCCGACACACAGCCAGTACCTTGAACAAACAAAAAATGTTTCAGACAAATGTCGAAAACGAAACAAAGAAAACTTTAGCGTTTTCAAATGTTTCCATTGCTGAAATCAAACTATTCATGAGTGGTTTTTGATACGTATTTATTTGTTGAACCATTTGTGAATAATATCATTCCGGATACAAGCCATTTGATTTGTTTTTATGTAGTCACTGATTTTATAGAATGATGAATGATTTTACTGGTCATATTCGAACACTTTGCTTAATAAGCATATCGATACACTATTTATCGATTCAGTGGTTCAGTTCACCTATACTCATAGGTATGATATGACACATACCTTCGAAGCATAAAAGCACCGATCAGTTTTGCTATCTTGCATAAAACTCACTGGAACGAAGGCCAACATACCCAATATCAACAATATAGCAATAAAACACCCATTAATAACAAAGAACAAGTAAGTATGTTATTACACCATTTTCAGCTACTTAAGTAACAAACTTATATAATGCAAGTCAATTTGCTCAATAAAAAGTTTACGATCTACACTCTCATAACAGAAAGTTATAATTGTTCAAACAAACATTTAATATACAGAGGCTTGACTTTGTAGCAAAAACAGAAAGAATAAAAACGTAAACTATTACCAAAACGTAAAACCGCATGGTAGCGTAACAAAGTTCATTTGCCAAAAGTTAAATTAAATTTAAAAGGATACATAAAACCTAACGTAGGACATATTACGAGTTTTGAAACTCAATAACAACTTGTGTAAAGCCAACATTGCAACTAATTGATTTCGTAAACTTGTTTTATTTAATTGGTCTCGAGCGGCTGCGTCCCAAGTTTTTATTGACTGACATGCCATTCCAATTATTTTGATCGAGTTCTAACTTTAAACGAATCAAGATTCGTCTTTTAATCAGAAATAAACATCCAATGTCTCGTGTCACAGTGACTATCAATTACAGCACTAAGCTTTGAGAGACAAGTGTTAAAATACTTTCTTTTGAAATAGGACGGTCTTCGAGTAGACAATTCCTTGAGGAGATGCTACGGAAGTATTTAAGATGATATGCGGATTATTCTGCGCATGCATAGACATAGCTGCATGCATAGATCTGAGAGAATGGTATTTCCACTAGGTATTTTTCTATTATTAATGTGTTTGATCGTCTAAAACCATTGTTGTTAACGTTAAGCTAATTCTTTGGTTCCATTTGAACAGGAACCCTATCGATACCATACATGTACCTACCTATATAATTTGGAAATGTGGTACAATCAGCAACCACGACAGTGTATTGGTGTTAGCCACACACTGCCACCATTGGCATTATGCTCCAGAATCATAATTTAACTGTTGTAAGTTTTTCTTTTTGCGAATCTACATAAGCACAGGCGGTGGAAAATAAAATACGTAGGTACTTAATTAAGTTTTCAACTGTTAATTTTTCTTTAGTCAAGTACTAAAAAAGCAAAATAACTTAATACAGGATAAGTTTTTATCCAGTGCGTGCACTGTAACTATGATTTCAGCATATCATTGTAGACCCCTTAGCACACAAATTTTACGTCGGTTTTACAAAAATAAATCAGTTTTTTCATAGAAAAGTTCAATACCTACGCGGTCAGAATGTACGGTCGGAACAGCTGATTTTTTTTTGTATTAACGACGTAAAATTTCTGCACTGGGGGGGTCTAGAATGATATGCTGAATTCATGGTTACAGTCGGCGCACTGGATAAAAACTATCCTGTATAGGTACATCGTACTATGTGGTAGCAAAGTTGTGTTTTTCTTCAATTCTTCATGCTACAAGAGGTGTATTCATTTATTTATAAGTACTGGAAGTCAACCCGAAAAGTATATGATGATGATTAATGTATCATTTTGAGGATTCATTTGCAAGTTTGCTAGTAACAAATAAAGTCGGGAAATTAATAGTTTATCAAATGCACTACCAACTTAAATTACCCGTAGGTATGTTTAAATCACAACTGTCATTCTTTGACAGGCGTCTGAAAAGGGTAATTGGCGTAGGTTGTTGTACATTCGCCACAAAGTAAATTCACCACGAAAAAAAGCATCCTGCCAGGGGTGCGGGTTGTTCGAAAGAGATACCGCGGCCCCTGGCATACAGGCAACTGAGGGAACACGGGTGGGTTTTAGTCAGTAAAAATCTGACACGCCCTCCCGCTCCACCCAGAGCGGGAGAAGTTATTTGATGATTTCCCAACCAAAAAAATAATAATAAGCATGTGTTAACTCGCCACAGCACTATTTTCATGAAGTAAATTCGCCATATTGTTTATTTCCGCACAGACAGCAGAAAAATCATAGAATAGAACGTTATTTATTTATTTTTCATAATCACAGAAATTCACATAAAAATCACAGTTTTACTTACAACTTAATAATATTCTTTATCGGTTCATTGACGTAATTTGACAATTTTCTAAACAACCCTTACTGTACCTACTCGTGGAAACAATTTACAAAAGTTATTCATTGTTCATAATTAATAAACACATTAAAACGAATTGTTGTTTACAGGCTTCAAAGACGGAGCCTGCTAATATTTGTAAGTTATATCAAACAAATCACAGCCTGTTGATTCGGCTCTTAAATCGAATTACGTTTATTTAATTGAACACTTCTAAGTTAACGACATCGGTGACTCCGTAGAAATGTGCCAATTTAAAAAGTTTAAGGTTTTAAAGGTCGTGTTTTTATCGGCAAAGTCTATTTATCAGCAAGGCTCAGGCTCACATAAGGTACCGACTCACTAACTGTGCACATATTAACAAATCTTTACAATCATAAAAAATTATAAAACATCATTGTTGAAAATACCTTTCTTTTTAGGGTTCCGAACCCAAAGGGTAAAACGGGACCCTATTACTAAGAATCCGCTGTCCATCCGTCTGTCTGTTGTCCGTCTGTCACCGGGCTCTACCTCGTGAGCCGTGATAGTTAGACAGTTGAAATTTTCACAGATGAGGTATTTATGTTGCCGCTATAATAACAAATACTAAAAAACAGAATAAAATAAATATTTAAGGGGGCTCCCATACAAAAGACATGTTTTTTTGCCGTTTTTATAGATAATGGTACGAAACCCTTCGTGCGCGAATCCGACTCGCACTTGGCCGGTTTTTTTTTAACGTTTCGCTACCTTAGGTTAGTTTTCCAGCACATCTGTGAAGAGAAGTGACAAATCGACCAATAGAATTGCCCCATAAACTGTCAAGTAACTAACACAATTACTTTTTTATTGTTATCAGGCTCCACATACTCTGAGTCTGCCTAACAGACGAGGGGATAATATAACTACATTTTCACTATGAGGACTTTTTCCCGTTCACCGCTCGTCTTCCGCACAGAGTTTTAGGATGGGAAAATATTACGATACTTTTGATCTTTTTTCATTCCTATATTTTTACTGTCTAAAAAATTAAAACTCAGTATCCTAGTCTCCAGTGGTAGCAGTGGTGGCGCAGTGTTGGCCTAGTTGTAACGGCCGCGACTTACAAGTTGTAGGTAGGGTCGAACATAGACAAGCGCTTCTTGAGGAAACCGGCATGTCCTAGCCTAGACCCGACCCACACTGGACCCGATCCTAATCCGTCTCACAGATAGGAAGCGTTATATGCTAATTATACATACTCTTACCAATACAGGAACAGCTGTCGTCCTTACAGTTACTTCAATATGCAGCTACTGAGCTGGTCACACTACTATGTAATATGTGTCCTGCAAATACATACACCTATACACACATACGCAGCTACAGATCGTTAACAGTCGGGCGCTAACTGTGAGTACTGTGACCCATATCTGGCCGGCGCATAACATACGTGATAAACCATGAGTTGTTACTTCAAACTTATGACTTACTTCGTGTTTGATGCAAAATATAACTTTTGCCCACATTCACTTAGATACCGTGGGAATACTGTGTACTTCGTAGAATGAAAAATTGGAGCAAGAGAAAAAAATGAGGTAGATTAACAAGAATATATAAACAGGGTGGCAGAGATTCGATCCATGATTCTGAACCCCAGTGTTGAAAAATTCGTCGGTTATTAAATTCTAAGACGAAATAAAAAGCAAGAATTAGTAATAAAAAAGACTGCTAATGACTAAAGAACAGCGCTAACGAATACGATTCTCTTGTACTGGATTGCCTGAGGCGGCCATATTTGTTCTCCTATTTTTCCGAGTAGTTACGTGTGAGCCACATGAACACTTTTTTGAAAGAAACTTTTGTAATACGTGGGAAGAATGTTATTACTACAATATTAATTAATAAAATTCAAAACGTGCCAATTGCCTTCTATATATTTCTGGAGTTGTCGATTTGCCCACAAATAAATAAACTTCGTGCGAATTACTTACAGAAAATAATATATGTAGGTAATATTTAATAGTGTCGGTTCACCCGATTCGGGTGAATAAATATGTGCGAATCGATTACTAAGCTGAAAAACACAAGCCTCCCAATACTCATTGTAATCCTCAGTAATAAATAATCTTGCTCCCATACAGAGTGGCAACAATGTAGGCGGTCATGTTAAATGTTAAACATTTATGTTCAGACACTACAGTGCAACGTGCAACGAGCAACGTTCGTATTTAGTGACAGGTGGCGGCGGTAACACGTTCTCAGTACACCTTCACTATTTATTATTAAACGATAAGGTTTCATTACGTCACGATACAGGTTGTAACCAGTTAAACTCCTGGAATACCTAGAAATCTCTAGTATAACACGTAATATTATGTTGTTTAGGAGCTAAATAATAACAGCAGCACGGTGTTTCGATCAATCAGGTTAAGCCACGCTTGCTGCGGTTGGCCCGTGGATGGGTGGCCTCTGTACACACTAAGACCCCTTCGTACCTCGGTAAGCACGTTAAGCTGTCGGTCCCTGTCATTTGTGGATCTTAGTCGTTACGGGTCGTCAGAAGCCCGAAAGTCTGACAACCAGTTTTACCAACGGGTATCGTAGGGTTACTGGATTGTGGAGCTCAGATAGGCATGGAATCCGGTTAGACTGGAAGCCGGCCCCAACATAGTTGGGAAAAGGCCAGGCAGATAATAACATGTTGCATTTAAATTCATAGGTAATTTTTCAGAGAGGGAAAGTACTCATGATTTCGAAGAACTTTCGTCTCTGATAGCAAAAACGAGCATCTGTTTCATACGTATTTTCATTTGCGAACGAATTAAACGTCAGCCTATCCTTTGTAAAGGTATTCTGATGAAGACATAAGGATCCGTCTGACAGAAGCTGATCGGCATTTGTTAACCCACGTTCCCACGTATGGAATAACATCGCGGCAGAATTTTGTCGCGCACTGGATTTTCAACGCACTGGTTTGGCGCCGAGAGTGGAAAATCGAACAGTAAATCACGGTTCCATTTCAGACGCGCTGAGATGCACTCTTTTAGATATTTCCAATGCTCGGTTCAACATCGAGAGTTGAAAATACAGTGTTCGTAAGAATCCCGCCGCGGTTTTATTACGTATATGGGGGCATCTACAACGCCACATGCGAACTACGCATTAAAGACCTGACGTCACACAAATCCTGCATCGCGCAATCAGACTTTACCTGGCGAATAGTATATACACCGTGACATTTTAGGTTTCTTACAAAGGTGGTCCACTCAATGTATCCGTCATAAAATACTTCTAGCCGCGATTAAAACATTGTTACCATTAATTAAGATAATAGGTACAAAGAAAAATAAATAATGCTTTAGAATTACGAAACACTCTCCCTGTTAATAATGTTTAGCTATCAAACGGTAGCAGATATCTACCTGCCTACCATTACATTCCATCTCAATAACAGGGTGTTTCAAACTATGTCATGCGTCTTAGTGAATAATATTTTCATTTTTTTTATTATGCAAACGTTCAAAAATATCTTTTTTTTATAAATGATTAGTAGTAATTCGATACATGAAGTAGGCTGCCGTTGTAAGACGACTAAAATGTCACGGTGTACACAACATCCCGACATCAACCGTCGGGCCCCGACCGTCCCTTGCTCGTCGAAGTGCCAGCCCGCGCCGCAGCTGAGCCTGTAGAGTTACATTCCCCGAGTTTTAATAATAATGAAAATGATTTGATCCAGCCTATCCCAACTTGCTGTCCCACTACCAGTGACGCCCTGAGCCGAAGCCCGTACCCCACAGAGGATGCCCTCAGCGTGCAGTCGCTTTAAGTAGTTTTATGCCCCTGGCTGGAGGCATTAAGTTTTCTTAAGGCAACCACAGGAAAGTCCGGTTAAGTAGTCACGGCCACTCAACGTCAACTACCAAAAGCCATTAAAAAAAAAGATCAACCGTCTGGCAGTTGCCCACCAGAGACAACACTCGTCTGGTCGGAGGATTCTCCTTTTACCATACAGTATGAGTGAACTTAACACCCTATTCCTCATACCTCTATACGTCCGTGTGAACGTCGACAAACCTGTATAACACGTCAAAGCTCAGAAACCTCACTATGTTACTTTTTGCAATCCATCCTTTCTTGGAGCAGCTCTCAGTGTAACTAGAAGCGATACATAGCTACGGTGAAAACTGACTTTCCTCATTCCAGCGAATGCATACAGCATCCTTCGCTCCGATCGAGTTTTTTTATTCAGATTTCTGACTGTGCCTAACTAAAAGACTCAGAGAGAGTTGGTATTTTGGCATGGCTAGTCGAGATATATGGCAAATGATTTAATTTTATGTTCTGTGTCTTGTCATGTTAAGTACTTTGTTTCATAAATCAAGTTTATCTAACTAAACAGACAGCTGTTTTGCTGCAGTTTTTTGCGCCATTTCTTCAAGTGGTGAAGGGCGGGCGTTTTGGGGGACTGTCTTATATAATTTTGACGTTCGAAAAGTGCTGATTGTCAACCTAATTTGAATAAATGACTTTTGATTTTGATAAATAATGATGGAGAATAAATATGGGGAAACGTTTTAGAAACGCTACACTTTTGTAATTATGTTTTTAACTGCGATACATATACCTAACATTATATCTACTTAAAATTACTGTATCCATTTATCCATGTCAATTAAGAACCCTTCAACCTACAATTTGTGATGTCGATGGTATCTACTTTTACCTTAATTTTACCTAAACAAAGTAATTCCACCAATCATCAAGCCTTATTCCAATAATTTAGTTGTTGTTGTTTTACAACACAAAAATCACAGTCCAAACAACATATCGTGTGTTCACGTTTACAGCCGTCACGCAATATTGCCCGGTCGATTGTACCCTTGCAACCACTACATTTCCATGACTATATATATATTTTTATAGGTAGTACAAAATTATAAACTCAATGCATTTATTTCAAATTAACCATTTACAGGCACTTTCGATTAAGTATCAAGGGGTCGGTCAGTCAGAATGATAAAGCTCAACCCCAATCCAAAGCATAGTAGGGACCTGTGGAGGAGAAACATACCTACTGTTTGTACAAAAAATTGGTTACAAAATTCATTTTGAAATTATACATGTGAAAACGATGTAAAAAGACGTCCACATTAAAAGTGTCCGATTTAAAAACAAACAAAAAAACAATTCAGAAATTAAACAAGCCCTGGCTAAGTTAAGAGAGGAATTATATAAATTAAAAGAAAGCTAAAGGTAAGTAGTGGTTAAACTATTATTATTGACGTTCTAAGTTAATACGTATGAGAGGTGGTGTACCTACAAAACTTAAAAAAAAACAACCGTCTGCCAAAAAAAAACACTAAAATGTGAAAAATAACTTTAATTTCGGAAGGCAGTGACTTTGGATATGTATTTTAATTTTTTGTCACCGCCTTCCGAAATTAAAGTTATTTTTCACATTTTAGTGTTTTTTTTTGGAAGTCGGTTGTTTATTTTTAAGTTTTCATTTTACACTTTTTAGTGGTTCACATGTGTGTTGTTCCCCTTCACAGCGTCCCGGCGTGATGTTATGTTATGAACTGATGTAAACAATAGACAGACATGAGATTTCTGAAATTCCAGCCCATTTGCTATCATTTATTGAGAAGTTCCGTTTCCTATCTCCGAAGTTCTTCATCAGATCTTCACCAAATTGAAATGGGACCACTCCGAGAAAGTACTCTTTCAAAAACTAACCAAATCGCTTCAAATGTGCCTATAAAATTTTAAGAGTTCTCTCTATTTCTCCAGGATACCATCATCAGATCCTGACTTGATGATCATGGGACCACCAGGGAAGTATAGGTACCCTTTCAAACAAAAAAAAAATCCAAATCCGTCCAGCCATCTTCGAGTAATCGGGGAACATACATTAAAAAAAAAGGTTCCGACGAATTGAGAACCTCCTCCTTTCGGAAGTCGGTTAAAAAACAAAATTCTCGAACATTCAAAGCTGTGCTACGAAGCAGGGTAGGAAGGTAAATAGCGATAGGTTTGCAGTGATAAGAGCCTTGAGCTTCGAGAGAACCTCTTCGAGTAAACGCCCAGCACACCTACATTGGGCAGATAAATAATCCGGCTGACTAATCTCCTCACAAAAGTATGATATACTAACATGAACTATTCTTTGACATGAGAGAACGAGAGAGAATGAATGAAATTAAATTAATTGTAAGAACACAGTATTTCAAACACTTCATGTTCTTTAGGAGAACCTATGACCAAGAGATCAAACCTACCTGCCGTAGTTGCTTTTATCTATGGGTAACACATACGTATATTCAATGTCGTCAAATTGTTTCACTATGGTTTCACTTATTTAAAAAGCAGTCCTATCCTTCTATCATTCATTTCCCACGCGGTTTCAAAGAGTGTACGTGCAAAATTTCCATCGAAATCCATTAATTCCCCGAAACTTCCCAAACAATGGAATCCTCGCTGCACTTTTGCGATTGATACTACAGATATGGACGGTATGACACGTTTCAATACTTTCTACCAAATATTCATATGAAAAGCAATTGAAAATAAAGCCTAAACAAAAAAATCCATTACTTCTGTTTGTTTCATACCACGTCACAAAAGCAATCCTATATCCTACTAATAATACTAATATAATGTTAAAGTTTGTCAACCTTATTCATAAACGATGATTAATGATGATTAGCGTCTGTTTAACCATACATTTTTGTCGGTTAAACATCATTTAACTTTAGGTGTATGTTTAGATGTTTGGATGTTTGTTACTCAATCAGGCAAAATGGCTCAACTGATTTGGATGAAATTTGGCACACCGATAGGAATTAATACACATACGATAGTTTTTATCGCGGTAATACTTCCAGTGGGATAATATTCGACCTCTACACAGGCGAAGCCGCTGGCAAAAGCTAGTAACCTATAAAGCAACTAAACGTTATTGTCTACCAAAATTTTCCACAAGAGTTTCAAAATGGCCACCTCCAGATAATAAACATAAGAATATTTCACTTGAATTTTATCAGGAAGCAAACTATTATATCTACCGTAGCCGAGGCGAATCTTCTGATTCAGCGCGGTATTATTTAATAGGCAGTCGGCTGGCAACATTCCAAATTGAATAACAAAGTGGCGATTAGGGGACAATACAAAAAAAAAGGAAAAAGACGCCAAGAGGCCGACGCTCACTTCGTTATCGATGGTTTCATAAAAGATAATGACGATTTCAGTTACAGTTTCCTTTTTTGAAAACGTTCTAGGAATAGGGAAATGTTGGTTTAACCTTTGAGCTTTTTATTTGAGGTTTACCTATGAGGGATCGGCTTTCGTCAAACAAATGGGGTTAAATTTCAATATATCAAAGGGTGTGCCATCGCAAACAATCCTAGAAAATGTTACGTTTCGATGGTTTCATTATGTCTCTACAAACAATGTGACCACCACTAATACAGGTACAGTTGGCCGCCAGTTGCGTTGCCTTTGACCTTGAGCTGATCTTATGAAGCACGGAGTTTCAATGGAATAAAATACTAGCTAAAACCGGTTTTGCTACCACTGACGTGTGGCCTACTGCACCTCGGCACTTGAAGATATTTAGGGGAATGCGCTTTTTTTTGGGTGGGCAGTCATCAAAAAACTTCTCCCGTTCTGGGTGGAGCAGGAGGGCGCGTCAGGCTTTTACTGATAAAAACCACACCATGTTCCTTCAGTCGCCTTGTGTCAGGGGCCACGGTATCTCTTTCGAACAACCCACACCCCTGGCAGGCGTCGGCCCTTGTGGGCACCATCAGTTGGCGCTGACATCTCTTTGAGGCGCTTGGAACACAACGCGCCGTCGACCCGGGCTTAGTCCTTACCGGACAGCGAGCTACCCATTACTCGCCATTCGCAAGCCCGCACCTACGGTGGCCGGAAATCAGCCTGGGATTCCCGACGCCAAGGGCGTCTCCTGCGGTGACTAAGGCCGCATAAACTGCCTCTCCCTCACGTGCGCCGCCTCCTGCTTCGCGAGCATTACTGCTTCGCAGAAGGAGGTGACGGCTACCCATGTACTCTCGCTCCGTACCATGGCCTGGACCAGGGCCGGATGCGAGAGATCGCCGCCGCCGACCGCCAAGAGGATGCGCTAAGCCGACGAAATTCAAACTTTCTTACGTTTGTTTTTCGCAATTTTCAGTTAAGTCTCAGGTTGTACAAAATGGTTGATTAAAATATGATTCACGACCATAACGCATATAGCTTCAAAGCATTATAATCATCAAAACTACCTTAAAAGTTTATATAATCCTCCGTGATTTAATCCCATTGAATGACTATTTATAAGAAGTAAATACAGCCTGACACCAGCGAATTGAATCGAAAAACATAAAAAATTAAATAAAGTGAAGATACAATCTCGTAATTAATATCCTAGGATTTAATTTCATAATTATTTCCTGTATTTTAACGAATTTAATGTAATTTGAGTCACAATACCAATCTAGTCTTTGACATCGAAAACGTTCAGTTCAGCTTTATTCGCGAATAAGCAATTTCATATTACCTCCTGTGATCTAACTACCTTGTGATCCCGAGACGTAATTGCCTATTTAAGTCAAGCGTTCAATTTTGACGGTACGGAATGTCTAGAACTGAGGAATCGTTTAAGTTAAGGGTAGGTAACACTAATAGATGGAATTCGAACTGTAATGTGCAGAAACAGAGAACAAAATGGGTTAATTTTAACACCGTTTTTTGGCAGTTTCTTTGAAGCTCTTCAGGAATCCCTTATTAAGAAAAAGACGTAAAACAAATTCCATTGTGGAATTTTCTGTTCAGTTTCACAAAGTATTTTTCTCCATTTATACTGTCGTTATTATTATTGTCTTCAGCGAAACTTCTGTGAGCAACCTTACTAAGCAACATTAAATTTTCAAAGTGCATTGTCCGACCGGTAGCCCTTGAGGTAGCACTACCCTTGTCTCAGGGAAGCACGCAGTTTCAGATTAAACATCTGAAATATTCACGTAATAGACTCTGTGTTCTTGCTATTTTTTTAATATCGTGGGAAACTTCCTTTAAATGAAGGTTAAAGTATGGAGAGCTAGTATCTAACTCACAGAGAAATATCAATCTTTATTCGTGTAAAATACTATCATTTTAACTACTCATCATTGCATAATAATTTACCATTTTGTTTGGTGATAAAATACCAAGACTCTTTGCCTCGGAAAGCACGTTAAGCCGTTGGTCCCGACTGTCATTCGTGGATTTTTAACAGTCGTTACGAGTTGTCAGAAGCCGGAAAGTCTGACAACCAGTCTTACCAAGGAATCATATTACCCAGTAACTAGGTAATGGAGGTCAGATAGGCAGTCGCTCCATGTAAAATACTGGTATTCAGCTGCATCCGGTTAGACTGGAAGCCGACCCCAACATAGTTGGAATAACACTAGGCAGATGATGGTGATGTAAGCCGTATTTATTAAAAACAGAATTTAAAAGAATATGTACTTTATTTACATTATAATTTTAATAAAGAAATTCCACGGTGCTAACAATTTACGAATGAAAAGCCAGTTCTGTTGAACAATATTCTCCAATTGTGGAGTGAAATATCAAAGGCAAAGAATTCAATTTACCACAGTACAAAAAAGTTTATTCTTTCCGAATAAAAGTGCATTCATTTCTATTGACTTCATCTAATGCTGTGGGCTGCTCGGAATCAATCCAATTTGCTTTTATCCTTGCCCTACATAAGACTGCTTTAATTTAAAGTCACCCAGTTCTCTATTGTGACTTGTATATTTTACTTAATACATGTGTTTTCAGTAAATGATTTAGAGTTCATATCGTTATTATTATTACCTACACATTAAAAGAACCAAAGTACTTTTTTATTAACTATTTCAGTCTAAAATCGCTAACCTCGTGCAGTCGTTGGTGTTTACAAAACTCTCGGATAATAGTCTGTGGTGTACGGCATGAGAGTCTATTTTTGTTTGCATGTGTACACAGTCGCGTGTTGAAATATGCCAACCCCTCCAATTAAGGGGCAGGCAAAGTGCGACGAGTGTACGTAAGCAGGTCGGGGCGATATCATAACGTTTACACACGACTTTTAAACGAGACTGCCGCGGGGCTTATGAAGCTTTTCGTTTCAGAACGCACGCGATACATTCTGCATCGATGCACTCTCGGTACGCCCCAAAAAATTTACAAAACCACGTAAGAACAAGAGTATAACCGTAGGAACGTTTTCGACGTGCGGAGTTTTCCTTATACCGTGACAAACTTTCCGGTCCAAAACTACTTCATAAAAGTTACTTAACTATTTTCGCTACGAGACGTTACTTATCCTCTTATTTCTGAACGTTAACAAAAAACCACGCCATTTTTGAGACGCGGCTTCAAACTTTCTCATTCACAGTCCCTCGCTTATGAAACGGCAGAGAGTCTGAATATAGCGTCTGTCAGGAACAATCATTAAGTAAGTTTTGCTGGATATCATAACACAAGTATACGGTCAGAGTTATCTCCATCTTGATTCGCGGATTACGTGCAATTAGCAGATAAATAAACGAGTCCATTAGCTTTAGAACAGTGGACCGTAATTACTCGGGCGAGGTTTCTGTTAGATTCACGGAATGCCAGATTAGGGGTAATTAAGTCTTGTGGGAGTGCAACCCAGCGACGACCATTATATGGGATAATGAGGTGTCCAGTCAGCCGGCTCTTGTAATATGTAAATTGAATTTTCTATGTCCTCCCGAAAGGACGACTAGTTTTAAACGAGTTACATGGACGGTTGGAGGTACGACGTAAACCTTTTTATTTCGTCATTATTGTACCTAGCATACGAAATTCCAATTAAACACACAACCACACTAATAATTAGGTTCAATCACAACAACCAAACGAAGCAGGGCATGTCATTTCCATACAAAAAGGATATAAACTAGAACACCGGTTTGTAACCTCTATTTAATTTATTAAAGGACAACTGGCATAATTTACTGGGGACACTAGTAAATGCTTTAATTAATTATAGAAAGTCACGCTACAAAACATTTAACTTATGTCATGATATAAATGTTCTAGTCTAATGTCACTTAGAATTTAGTGCTAGCCATATACATTTTTTGTAAAATATATAACTCTATCAACGTAGCCGTTACCAAAAAAAAAACTATATAATTTTATGTAGCCAGACAACCATCTGAAAATACTTTGTGCCGATTTGACGGTATACGGTAACGTTAATAAAAACGGATAGGTGTCGCCCACATACCGCTATAAAAGAGGTCCACAATTATTTCTACGGGCAACCCTATCTCCCGTGTCCCTGAAAGAGTCGTACTGGGGGCGAACAGCGACAAAAATTCCAATACCGTGTGTTAGCACCGCCGCTGTTGCGTGCCACACGTTTTCGGGTCACACGAACCACTAGCAGAAAAAGTAGGCTGAAATCAAATATTCATTCCATCTAAACGAAAAATCAAGCACTACAATTATAAGCTACATTTTTACCCGACTGAGCAACGTAAAGGAGTAATGTGTTTATCAACCTATGTATTTATTTATGTATGTATGTGTCTTTGTGGCACATTAGAAATCAAATTCGTGAGCTAATTGTGATGAATCTTACGTTAATCGATTTATCTTAATATTGCTAGTGTCACTAAAGACCACAGCCAGACGCCATATTGTGAAAAATTAAAAATAAAAAGTTGACGACCTATGCGAATGGGGTGAATACTGAATAGATCTTTGAAAATCATCTTGACTATTACCTGTACAGGGTGTAAAATGACACATCACGTAGCCGTCAACTACGCTTTCTGCTGTACATAAAACTAAGTAACAGTGCACAAAAATAATTGCTGGGAAACGATTTGATGTTTGCAATAGTGCGCAATATAACGCACGCAAAACATTGTGCTTATGAGTGCATGTACAACAGTACAGGGGTGAAGCGGGTATTTGAAGCAGTGTTTTATCATTAAAAACTTGTATTTGTATTAAGTGTCTTTTTACACCCGATATAGAGAGAGGTTGACTACTATGCCATGGCTTTTCAGTTCAGGCATCTTCTTAAATTTAACAATAAAAACGTATATTGCCTCCGACTGCATGAGGTATAGTATCAAGCAGGTAAAAAAATTATTTTAAGAGGCTGACTGCCTCTTAAAATAAAATTTTCTAGTTTTCATCTTTTAATGTTAACTTTTTACTCAGTCGTGTCTTTGATTTTTTTAATAAACCTTCTTAAAACGTATTGAGCAAGCAAAGTAATGAGTGGTTTTAGTATTATAACTTGCATAGTGATTCGCCGTAGGCATAAATATTTGATGACTCGGTAGTTGTTTGCAGCAAGATGAGCAAGGCTTTAGGGGAATCTTATTAAAATGAACGAACTTGATAATTTATTCAAGATCACTAATTACGAGTACTTAATACTTTTAAGTAGAAGCTTCTGAATGAAACGATATCCCGGAGGGCTTATTTCGGTAAAAGAGATCCCGTCAAAAATATGAAATAATTCATTAAACAAGACGAAACAAATAAGTATGTAATAAGAATACCTGATTAAGGAAGGCAGTGGCGGTTCATTGTTTCATTTCTTAAATGTCTTTAGTCCTTTATTTGCAATTTTTTTTAAACTGCCGAATGTTGACTTTGATTTGGTCTAGAGGTTACAACAGTATATTCTAATGTACTCTGTGGTCACAAGCGCTACTGGTGAGCACGAGAGGAGGGTTCGATTCCCAGGTCAGGCAAAGTGTTATTGGGTTTTTCTGTCTTGAATTTGTCAGTCGCACACCGGGAACTGGATTCGTACCTGGTTGATGTCAATACACTCGTCCTCTATTACATGGGAGTTAACTGGTGAAATGTGGGTGTACTACATGTAGGTACACCTTTGCCCAACACTTATGTTACGCCAAATGTTCTAGGCTGAAAAAATGCCTTGCATCAAAATAGAACAGAATTTTACCTACAAAACCTTAAAGAGTTAAATATGTACGTAGTTGTAAGTAGAAAAGCCGACTACAAACCAGTTTTGTATACCCAAAGTCAATGAGTGTTGTGCGCTCAAAACCGTTGTGGTCGCCATCCAATTTACCTTTGAGCTTCACGTGCAAAGCTGAATCTATGAAACCGGCATTGTAGAGGGTATCAACTTTGTAGCCAGTTAAAGTTTGCAAGTGAAGTTTGGAAATAATTAGTCTGCTGTTTGTAGGCAAACATGTTTGAGCACTGGTCATTGTTGACGCCGTAATCCTAGACTTTTAGGTACGTCTGATTTTCGTTTCATCTCTTTGGTCATTATAAAACCGATTTGAGAGTGACCGCTCAACGTTTATTAAATTTTCTTCGCTTTTCGCTTTGATTTAAAAAAAGTATTATTGGTGTGTATGGTTTCCTATAGATAACTGTTCCTTAAGCTCGCGAGGCAATTGTGTAACACTGTGTGTGCATGTGCACTGCTGTGATCATTTTGACAGTGGAACAACATTCATTGCGTTTTTTTTGGGTGGGAAATCATCAAATATCTTCTCCTGCTCTGGGTGGAGCAGGAGGGCGTGTCAGACTTTTACGGACTAAAACCCACCCGTGTTCCCTCAGTTGCCTGTGTGCCAGGGGCCGCGGTATCTCTTTCGAACAACCCGCACCCCTGGCAGGCATCGGCCGTTGCGGACCCCACCAGTTGTTGCTGACATCTCTGACGGCGCGTGTGGAACACAACGCGCCGTCGACCCAGGCATTTTTTTTTTAACGTGGGGAAATGCCTACTGCGGTACCACGGGGAGATAGCGCAGTTATGTGGGACAGTAACCCCTAAAAATCTAAAGGCCGCAGTATCTCTTTCGAATAACCCGCACCCCTGGCAGGCATCGGCCCTTGCGGGCCCCTTCAGCTGGTGGCTAGACATCTCTTTGAGACGCGCGTGGAATACAACGCGCCGTCGACCCGGGCATGGTCCTTACCGGACAGCGAGCTACCCATTACTCGCCGTCCGCAAGCCCGCGCCTACGGTGGCCGGGAATCAGCCTGGGATTCCCGACGCCCAGGGCGTCTCCTGCTGCGACTAAGGCCGTGAGGACGCATATACTGCCTCTCCCTCACGTGCACTGCCTCCCTCTTCGCGAGCATTACTGCTTCGCAGAAGGAGGTGACAGCTACCCATGCACTCTCGCTCCGTACCACAGCCTGGACCAGGCGGCAGAGGAGGCTGGAGGTGGTCGGCGGCGGCGATCTCTCGCGTCCGATATGCGACAGATCGCTGCAGCCGATTGCCTCCACGACCTTGACATTGCGGCGCTCCGCCCAAACCGGGCAGACCTCCACCGTGTCCTCAGGGCGATCTTCACAGTGGAAACACCCGGGCGTCTCCTCCCGCCTTACCCGAAACAGGAACCTCTCGAAACAACCGTGTCCGGTGAGGACCTGTGTCAAAGACGACCTACCGACGCCATGATTATGGTGTGCCCAAACCATTGCGTTATCTGCATTGTTGAGCAGAAAAAAATTCGAACTTATTAAGCAATGTATTAGCAATATCTTTCAATGTGATCCATATTCTGATTGGTAGTGTGTTACGAAGGTGCTGGTAATAGTGCCAATAGTAATTAAAAAGCAGTGAAAATATAAATTACCAAAATACAGATTATTGCACGGTTTTTTTATTATTTTATAATTATTTTATTTTTGTTTCTTTCTTCCTAAAGCTTCGAATACAAAGAACAATATTTAAAAAAATCATCTCAAGCAAACCCAATACTACCCATCAATTACTAATTTCTTTTATCATTTTCTTTTATTCCTATCATTTGAACAAAAGTTTATTTTTCTAATTAATACTGTTATAATTGGTAGGTATTGCGTTGCTTATGTTTTGATTTTGTTGCTATGCAAACAAACAAACAAACAAATCCATAAACTTATTCGTCCTTGGTTGTTTGTTCAGCATTAATTATTATTTATTTGTTATTATTGGATTCTAGCGACCCGCCCCTGCTTCGTACATCGTTTTCGACTTGAAAAAACATTGAGATTTCTTAAATATAATATATAAGTTTAATGTGAATGTATTTATTATAAATATACCTTTCGGAAGAAATTCTATAAATGATATTCAAATAGTTTTACAATCCGTTGCGTGCTTTAGAAGAAGTAAGCGGAGAAACAGACAGACTGCTTTTACAATTTAGAGTTATTATTTGGAAAAAACATTATCTAACAATTAGGTTTAATATCTTAAAAGTTCTATTTTTAGGGTTCCGTACCCAAAAGGTAAAACGGGACCCTAATACTAAGACTCCGCTGTCCGTCCGTCTGTCTGTCTGTCCGTCTGTCACCAGGCTGTATCTCATGAACCGTGATTGTTAGACTGTTGAAATTTTCACAGATGATGTATTTCTGTTTCCACTACTTATAACAACAAAAACTAAAAAACAGAATGAAATAAATATTTAAGGGGGAGCCCATACAACAAACGTGATTTTTTTGCTCGTTTTTGCTCGATATTGATAACGTCAACATGTAGACGCTTGAAATATTCACTGAATATTTATTTATATATTCACTTTAAAAAAAAATCTATTAAAATAAAACAAATATTTAAGGGGGGCTCCCATACAACAAACGAGGTTTTTTTGCCGTTTTTATAGATAATGGTGCGAAACCCTTCGTGCGCGAATCCGACTTGCACTTGGCCGGTCTTTTTATTCTGTTCGCTAAGTTTTTGTATTTAAAACTTTACGCACACAAAAAAGGTACAAAGACGGACTTAATGCCTTAGGCATTCTCTACCAGTCAACCAATCGTGATGATGAAATTAGATGGCAGGTGCTTTGGTTGAGAGGAATAATGATTTAAAAAAACTATTAAAGATTTTTTTTAAACGTTGCCCCACACTAGGAATTACTCCTATATTGTGGGTGCGTTTACAAACATTTAAATTCACATACACAAACAGCCAGACCCGGAACAACTAGATACTTGTAGGTCATACAAATATTTGTTCCGTGCGGGAATCGAACCCGCTACACGCATCACAGCAGTCAATCGCTTAATCACTGCGCCAACCGTGCTGTCATCATAATGCATTATTAATAAAATAGTTAGGTCCACAAATGGGTTTTGCATTTATAATACGCATACATGCATATTTTATCGCTGCTTTTCTTTTTCCTAGTATGGTTTGCTTAGGAGTGGGTACTTTAAAAAAAGAACTGACGTCCAAAAAAACACTACGACCTGAAAAATAATTGTAATTTCAGAAATCGGTCTCTTTGGTTTTGTCTTTTCGCTTTTGCTACCGACTTCCGAAATCACAGTTATTTTGCACTTTGTATTTTTTTTTTTGTTATTGAACTCGGTAGTTTTTTTTTGTCAAATAGTTTTTTTTTATTTTTCCACGCTTTGGTTGCTTTTTACTTGCTATTTAAATAACAGCGTCAGGAAGTTATTATTAGTACTAGAACATCGTCGATATCAAAACTAATTGGAAAAATGCGTAGATATTATTGAAAGTAACTCAAAAACCACCATTAGAACTTGATCAAATTTATGTGGGACCATTCCCCCCTTACCATTTCAATCAAAAGGAGATTTTTTGAATCGGTTTATACAACGTGTAACGGAAAGAGTATATACATACCAAGGGCACGGCTTCTTTGGATGATATCAAACGATATTGGAAGGGTTTTTTAATCCTATCTCTACATGTTCGAAAGTTATGAGAATTTTTAATACATTGATACCAGAAACCGAACTTTTCAAATTTAAATAAAAACATCACTCGGAAGACATTTATCGTAAAATTGGCAAATAACGTGAAAGTTATTGACCCGTAGTACGGTGACACGTTTATTATGATTTGATTTTAAGAAACATATGATACCGAAAATTTTGTATCAATTCTTAGAGTATTTTATTTTGAGCTGAAACTATGTATAGTGATTCTATACCATCTGTTATCTTTAGTGCTTAAGGGTACCAATAGGGTTTCTGTTACACCCTGCAGATGACGGAGTTCTGAGGTAGCAAACAAGAAATTGAAAATTAAAGAGTTTATTATAAACGTTGCATAAAGTCAAAAGACGCTTAAACGTCAAAAATGTATAGTTAAACAGCCGGTAATCATTAATGAACTTTAAGAAATGTCTATGAATATAAGGGGTAAAAGTACATTCGAATTGAGAACCTCCTCCTTTTTTGAAGTCAGTTAAACCAAAACCTGCAGAAAAAATATCAACCACACCGTATCAGTAATACTGACAGATCCACCCATGATGAAAATATTCTACTTTCCCAGATCAAAATCAAAATGTAGGTGTCGTTATAAAAGTCTAGGTTTCACAAACCTAAAAAAAACCTAAACAGCAAAAATTATGACAGAAACCAGACAAAACTGCATTCGTTTCATCAAATATAAAAGAACATATTGTCTGAAACTTTTTGCGATTGAAAACTTCCAGTACCTATGTCTATATCCGATGGTCAGCTACATTGACGAGCAGGCACGGGTCACATGCCGCCGGCTATTTATTTTTGCTGTACAAACTCAACATTTTCGCTTTATTAAAGTTTATTCTGTTACACAAAAGCACATAAATATATTATTGTAAATAAACCCTCACAGCAAACTTAGTCATGCATTTTATTACTTTCTATACATTTTTCATAATTTTCAGGATTGACTATACCTACTTAGGTACGTGGTCATCAATCAGTGTATGTCAATGGAGTCTAGACTTCAATAGGTTGAAGTACAGTTTACTATATAAGGCCCATAGATACTGGTTGTTAGCTATACGTGAGTCAGGTGTTGTAGGCGGGGGTGACGGTGTTCCCTTGACGAAGGAGTGAAAGTAAAACCAGTAGAAATTGAAATAATCACTTATAATGGACACGTAGTACACGGTAATCACCGATAAAACAGTCAAATATAAGCAGTACATACACAGTTATTAGCATACTGATTGCACAATAAAATTCTAACTAAAACAATATTTGGAAGACTGACTATCTAGATATAGGTTATATCCCGACTGGTAGTGCACAAAGGAGCCACTATATTACAAACGATACTTGTTGTCTTGTTATTTAATATTATGAAACTGTAATAAGACTAACGATAACACCGTTTTTTTTTTTTTTTTGGAATGACATCTCGCAGTTCAACCAATGAGGTTGTCGTCTGCTTAGCCGGAATTGCCTGTGATAATCTAACAAATTAAGATTACCAGCCAGGGTTTAAAAAAAACTTAAAACTAGAGCGACTGCTCGCTAAGGGAACCCCCTGTGGGGTACGGACCTCAGCTTAGGGCATCGCTGGTAGAGGGCAGCAAGGGACAAACTGAATCGGACTGATTATTATTAGGGGACGTACCCAATACTGCAGGCTCAGCGGCGCGGGCTGGCTCGAGCAAAGGACGGTACGTCGCGACGGGCCTCGGCGGCGAGGACGGAAGGACGGCGGTTTGCGACGGTGTACCCTGAGGTTGCTGGTAAGCTTACTATTCTCCTGGAGGAGAGTTGTAGCGTCGCGTCGTCGGGAATGGTAAGAGATGCCTCGGTCGGCGAATCATCGAGTGTAGCGGGCAGCTGCCGCGGTGAGGGGATTGGGTTGCTTCACATCTGAGTCAAAGAAACGCTTTGAGAGGCGTTTCATGAACTGCTGGATAGTGGGCATTCTGAGATCCAGATGGACATTCGGAAATTTGTGAAGCCTGAAAAGGCCCATATATTAATGCAATCGACTGTACATACTACATTAAAAAGGATCATTATTATTAAAATAGCTTGTTTTATTGGGCTTCATCTATACTGGTGAAATGAGTTATGTAACATAACCACACTCCTTGTTTTCCCGAAGGGTTGAGCAGAAGTGTATAGTCGAGTTCATTAATATATTGGCCCTATCAGGCTTCAAAAATATATTAACGCCAAACCTCCAAAAAAAACCTATGTTACTCCATATAACATTAGGTATCTTCCAGTGAAAAACCGTCAAAATCGGTGCAGCTATTTGGGAAATAAGCCGGAATAAACAGAAAGACAGACAATTTTTTTTCGATCATTAATTCACTAGACCAGCGAGGCAGTCACTACTACAGTATGTACTATTGTGTATTCTGTGGTTATACTGACTTCATAAAATGTTGGATACACTTTCTAAGTACATACACTTTCTTGTACTTAACTGTAAATGATTTACCACAGAGTGGCTACTAGGTACCGCAGCTGAACATACCCCTCCTAATGTTTCAGTAAATACCACTTAAATCACTGCTCTACCAACAAGTTTCGGAACGTGACCAAAACATAGAAATATCTTTCTAAACTCGTATAAAATCTCAACATCGCAGTACATTCCCGTTTCCCGTCTTTTTTACTTCCTAACAAACTTTGCTGAGGGTTTCCTTGGCACGCCTGTTATAAACTCGTATTGTGTTCTGAATGAGAAAATGTTTAGGAATCGTACAAAGTCAACAGACTTTATTAGATACTTTTTGTATAGATTGGATGTTAGACCGACAACGGCTGATGAGCACCCTTATTGCGTAAGTAACACACTGTTAATCACAATCTGAATAATTTTGAAGGATACCTATATGCTTACCTATTGCTTCTTATTTTCGAAAAAAAATAATCTGCTCAAAAATGTATTCAATTCATTATATATAGTTGAACTGTCAAAATGAAATCCATTCCTGTTTACCTCGCTGGTTAAAAGTAACTTTTTCTACACTGTGGAAGAATTTTTAACACCAACATCAACATTTGAAACATTTGTGCTCGACTACCTAGTAAGTTAATAACACAATGGAGTTTTAGTCTAAAAAATCTCGGGCAAAAGGTAGAAAGTCATTAACAATACTCCCATAAAAACAGACTAAACGAACTTCTTAGGAGCAGACATACTCAAACGCCTTCGTAAAAGGAACGAGCACTACTTGCACTTCTACGTAACGAACAAGTTAATACCTGTAGGTACATGAAGTGCTATGACAACAACTGATAGGTGGGTTAATCTAGATTAGAAACAATGAACGCATCAGTTTCAACTAGGAAACGCCATTTCGGTAAACGAAGTTATCTAGGCTCATTAAAAAGCTCATTGGATGGTAAACCAACGTTAAACTCTGAAACCTTAGCACCAGATTGAATTAAACTAACATTTAGAGACTAGTTCTCTGACTAGCGACTGACGTATTTTTATTTTGACTTTTTATAAGCATAGATTTTCAGTTCTAGATTGAAAATGTAGGAAACAAATCATAGTTGAGAGGTACTTAACTAAAATTCGTTATTTTTGAGATGCGGAAGTTTCATCTTAACGCTACAGCAGACTTCAATATTATATGCTGAGTGAGTCAAATCTTTTTTCTTTCAATACCTACTTAAGTACTATTTTTCCGTGTAATAGAAGTTCAAATCTTAGCAACATTTCAATTCCTTTTGACGATTAGGTAATGGTACAAACATACCTAGTGCAAACATAAGGACTCTCCGTCGCAAATACAGCCATATAACTCGCAGACAGCACAAATACTGAAACACAAATCTGTTGTCTAAACCTAACATCGTCCCTAAGCAGTCTAAAGTCTCTGCAACATATAGGTGGGACCTAGTTCCCGTATATCATTAACAAAACAGACAGAATCCGTTCGAATAAGTCCGGCAAACAACGTTCCTCCCGGCATGACGGCAGCAGACCGGCTAAACGTAATCTGTCAGTGGATTTGCGGTCCTCTTTAACAGGCATCCCCATCGCTGCTACCGAAAACTGTGACGTATGTATAGGAGCATAAGAGTTATATGCAGGCTACTAACTAAGATTCGTTTTTGCATTGCTTCCCTGAACGTGTCTTGTCCATAATATTCTTACGCACGCGATATCAATGACACTTTTGTGCATAGACAGTCTTTGTATCTCTTTGTTTGCATTCTGTTTTCAGTGTGTCCATTTAAATCAGTAAGCTTTGAACAAAGCGGTCAGTGCTGAATCTATCTCATCGGATTCGAGTTTAGTTGGGTGACCTAAATAATAATTTCCTCAAATTATGGTGGTCGACCGCAATCAATACTCTGGATACACGGTCGCGGTAATTACTGCACATTTTTCAGAGTAAAATACGGAGCTCGGGGAACTAATGCCCGTTTTCACTAACACTAGGTGATACCTAAATGCCTGGATTAAAGCACACTGTAAGGTTTTGTTGAGAGTTGAAAATTTTCAACTCTCAACAAAACATTGCAATCATATTTAGGCGTTTTCTAGTTATTGAAAACAGTAAGCAGAATTGACTGAAAGCAGACTTTAGTTGAGTATTTTGTAACTATTTGAACGTGCCTACTCTAATTGTCCCAGGCAGACACTATTGTACCTATTGTTTCTACCTAGTCTGCTCGGACAAAATTCATACAGTTGAAAGTTTTCTACGCCTGTATTTTGAGCAATTCAATAAGGTTTTGACGTCAGAAACATTATAATTATAAAATTACAGACCGCGTAATATTTGGAGCGAGACAGTGAAAGGAAGTGGTTGACGGCAAGCAACGAGCAAAGAGAACTGATTTTATTTACAACTACAAGAAACATAGTCAACGCATGTGTACAACGTTTTACATACCAGGCCACTCAGAAAGTATTGCGAAAAAAAGTTTTTATGTATGAGAGACTGGCCAGTTATAATCTATTTTGTTAATAAGATTACTTGACACTGGCTAAATGCACAAACCGTGTGAAGCCAAAATCAAAAAAAAAAAAAGATTATTTGTAAGTAAAACAAGGTACATTCCAATTTCAAAATTTCCCTCCACATTTTTTGCGAGCTAATTTAAACTATCGTGTCTCATTCCATTAAATAAGAATGTACTCTGTGGTGTCTCATTAAAAAACGGATCTGCGCCGGGAACATTTTCGCGCTATGATTTTTTACGATTTCAAGTGTCGCCTGAAACCGGACGAATCGTACGATTCCAAATGGGATTCAGGGCTGAAAGCCTTTGTAAGGCAACCGTGTATCGTTGGTATAACGAATTCAAGCGCGGTCGACTAACTTTGGGAGATAAAGAAAGAAGTGGTCACCCTTTGACGGTTGTTACGGAAGAAAACGTGCTAGCAGTGAAAAATTTAATCCATGACAATAGGCAAGTTACGTATCAAGAGATTCAGCACATACTGCAAGTTGGATCGGGAAGCCTTTACGAAATTCTACACGTGTATCTTCGCGTGAGGAGGATAGTTTCACGCTGAGTGCCGCACAACCTCACCGATGCTCAGAAGCAGGCCCGAGTGGAATGGTGCTATAATAAACAAATTTGAAGCAGGCTCGTCTCGGCATGTTTACGACATAATTACAGGTGATGAATCTTGGATTTATCAATACGATCCAGAAAAGAAACGCCAGTCGACGGTTTGGGTGTTTCAAAACGAATCAACGCCTACCAATGTGAAGCGATTTAGAAGCGGGGGAGGATTTTGATCGTGAGCTTTTTCAATTTGACTGGCTACTTGGTGTCAATTCCTTTACGGAATCAAATAAACATCAACGCTGAATGGTATAGTACCAAATGCTTGGCAGAAGTTTTCTCTGTTGTGAGCAACAAACGACCAAACACAGGGCTCCACGGGCTACTGCGCAACCGCGCTCAAAACGAAGGACTTCCTGGATAGCATGCCGGTCAAACTCGTCCTGGGTCACCCTCCTTACAGCCCTGACCTAGCACCGTGTGACTTCTTTTCTTTCCCGGAAATAAAAAATCAGCTCAAAGGGATACAATTTTCGTCGCAAGAAGATGCGCTGTCAGCAACAGCTGTAAACGAGGTGTCTGCGGCGGACTGGAAAAAGTGTTTCGCAAACTGGTACACAGACGCATGAAACTTTGTATAGAGATTAGTGGAGAGTACTTTGAAAAAATTTAATAAAAACATATTTAAAATCAAAATCAAAATCAAAATATTTTATTTCACATAAACCTGCAAGGGCACTTATGAAACGTCAGAAGCTAGGTGCACGGTTCCAATTTGTCGCTTCCTATGGAGAAGAGCCGGCAAGAAACTCCACGGTTACTCTTTTAAAAATAATTGGGTTTTACAATGTTTTCAAATTACAGTGATAATAGGTATGGGAGGACAGTGCAGGCCTGTCAATAAGTACCAAGTACTTAGAGGAATGAAAATAAAGAATAGAAAATCGTCTATAAATCTAATCTGTAAGGCCTACAATGTTTTCCCATTCACAATATGTAAAAGAATCTACATTAGTAAGATCAACCTATTTAAACAAAGTGACATGATTTCCATGAGAATCACTAATAAATAGGTGCTATTTGAAGCGATGTATAATGTCAAAAATGACGAGAATATGTCAGAAAGTGTAAAAAATAAAAATATTAAAAATTAACATTGTAATTTGGAAGCAGTTAATAGACTCTCACAAAGTTATGCTGTTAATGAGGTACCAGGGAAGCCACATGTGCAGAAGGAATTAATGCCAAACTTCCCTGTCTTCAACGTAGTCTTTTATCTTATAATATGCTTTTTTGATAAGGACACGTTTGATGTGAGTTTTAAACTTTCCATCGCTAAGTTCTGTAACCGACTTTGGCAACTTGTTATAGAAGCGGATACTGTTTATTAGAAATGACTTGCTAGTTTTAGTTAATCTAAATTTTGGAATCACGATTTCATCTTTACTACGTGTATTTAGATTATGGAAGTCGCATCTTTTTTTGAAAAGACCTAAGTTTTTGCGAACATACAAGATATTTTCTAGGATATAAAGAGAAGGCAGAGTTAGTATATCAATTTCATTGAATTTGTTTCTAAGAGACTCGCGAGGCCCCATTTTATAGATAGCGCGGATTGCCCTCTTTTGTAAAATGAAAACTGAATCTACGTCAGCTGCCGATCCCCACAGCAGAACGCCATAAGACATAATACTGTGAAAATAAGCAAAGTATACTAACCTAGCTGTGGCTACATCAGTCAACTGCCTTATTTTTCTTACTGCGTAAGCAGCTGAACTTAATCTACTTGAGAGAGCTCTAATGTGGGCACCCCATTGCAATTTTGAATCTAAAGTAATTCCTAGAAATACAGTTTCCGAAATAGCATCTAGTTTCTTGCCATCAAGTTTTAAATTTAGCCCTACTTGGGGTACATTTGGTAATGAGAACTTAAGACATTTAGTTTTGTTCGCATTGAGTAAAAGATTATTAGCCGCAAACCATTTCGAGAGAACAGCTAGACTATCGTTGACATGTAAGACATCCGTATCTTTTCTATTTATTCTAAAAATAAGAGAGGTGTCATCAGCGAATAAAATTATATCCGAGAAGTTTGCCATTAGGTAAGGAAGGTCATTAATATAAACTAGAAATAAAAAAGGGCCAAGAATTGAACCTTGAGGCACGCCCATCTTAACTAGAGACCCCGAGGACGTTGCCCCGTTAACATTTACTTTTTGCTTTTTTTTTTACCTCTAGAACATTCTTTTTTCTCAAAACTTTCTGAGTGTCCCACGTATACAGAAGCAGCGCCAAACAGTTCATCTGCAAAGATTCAAACTGCGCTTACACCACGCACGTATCGCGTCTGATTGCAACTATGGAAAACGTCTCGTACATAGATTCTGCAGGTTATTGAAGTACCTATACGGAACTCGCAGATAGTCTTCTCTCGATTGTAACTAGACTAAACCTTAGTACCTATGTTTAAATATTTCAACCATAAAAACTTTTTTCAAAAAAATAAACAACCGACTTCCAAAAAAACACTAAAAAGTGAAAAATAACTTTAATTTCGGAAGGCGGTGACAAAAAATTAAAATGCATATCCAAAGTCACCGACTTCCGAAATTAAAGTTATTTTTCACTTTTTAGTGTTTTTTTGGAAGTCGGTTGTTTATTTTTTTGAAAAAAGTTTTTTATTTTTCACTTTTTAGTGGTTGACATGTGCTTACCCCTTCACAGCGTACCGGCGTGATGTTATGTTATTAACTGGTATAAACAATTGACAGACATGAGATTTCAGCAATCCCTGTCCATTTGCTATCATTTATTGAGGAGTTCCGTTGCCTATCTCCGAAGTTCTTCATGAAGATCTGCTTCACCAAATTGAAATGGAACCACTCCGAGAAAGTACTCTTCCAAAAACTACACAAATTGCTTCAAGTGTGCCTATAAAATTTGAAGAGTTCTCTCTATTTCTCCAGGATCCCATCATCAGATCCTGACTTGATGATCATGGGACCACCTGGGAAGTATACCCTTTCAAACGAAAAAAAAAATATCCAAATCGGTCCAGCCATCTTCGAGTAATCGGGGAACATACATAAAAAAAAGAAAAAAAAAAAGGTTCCGACGAATTGAGAACCTCCTCCTTTTGGAAGTCGGTTAAAAAGACACGTTATGATCTTTCGTCATGATAATATGTGTCACTGTATGATTATGAACATCGTTAGTTTATAATCTATCCCGCGAGTTTTTTGTGATTTGTGATAGTTTATAATCTATCCTTGACAAAGCGACAAATTGTGATCTGGTATCAAACTTGCATGCAACGGAAGTATCGCTCGCATTGCTCGCAAGCCGCTGTCGCATCACCGCTCGCTGTGCTCGCTTGGCTCGCGCGCGATAGGTCACAGTTCTAACCTAACCCATTTTATCGGGGTGCCCTAGCTGAGTCACTGCGCCCAATTCGGCTACCGCCAAGACATATTTTCTGTGGTTTAGACCGACCAATCAATCATAATTATACCGTGACACTGTTAGATTATGATTTTGAATGAGTGCCCACGCGTATGTATTTCAGATATGTACCTACGCGTCGACTTGAGAAACCCTTTTTTCGTTGCTAGAAAAGTTGGCAATAATCGGCGCTGCCGGGGCTACCGACAGAAGTAAAGTTAAAACGATAAAATACTTAACAGTGCATTTTTCTTTGATTTTTAAAACAAATTACAGCTATTGATATGTTCACAATCTTACACCTTCTTAACAAAAACGTCATAAATATTCGTCTATTTTATTAAAATACATTCACAAAAAAATAAGATTTTAATGAATAATCCAAACTCTGGAAACTTGTGCGTAATAAATAATTAAAATGCAAGACGACAATGTCGAAACTCCTTTAAATTTAAAAGACATACTAATGAGAATGTTTTGATATAATTTAACATAATATTTTACCCTACATTATGCTTTAAGTCTACGTTTTGCACATAAGATATAGCGCCCGGGCCTTGTAATAATTAAGAAAGGTACAAGCAAAGGGAAGGAAAATGCCGCGGCCCTTGAGGTGGACCCTCCTTTATTATGTTTAAAATTTTCCGCGTTACGTAATAGAGTAGGTCTAATTTTGTCAAGAAACGGCCTACATCTGTTGTAATAAAAACCAACAACGTAGAAAATGTTGCAGAATAAGCAATTTCTATATGCCTCCTTATATACCTGTCTACATGGTGAGTTTCTTGTAACTTCACAAGTTTCGGTCTGTCATTTTCCCGTCGAACTACGAGCCTTTACTTATTTAAATAATAGGAACCTTCTACGCTTTGACATGACAAATTAATTAAGAATTAATTGAAAAAATGCTTTGAGTGTGAGATACCTCTGTGATATGACACGATTCATTCAGAGCGTAAGGCGATTTCTGGGAAGGTATTTCCTCACGATGTTTTCATACAAGCGATGGTATATAGCCTGAAATTATTCAACACACAATGGTAAGAATTTTCTAATTATTTCACGTGAGCTAGTACACAAATAGAAAATTACTTTTGTAGGCAAGCTTACAAAGCAACACTGTGTGTGTCCGTTGCAAATATTTTGTTAAAAAAAGTCCTATTATATATAATTGCTTTTAGCGATGTATGTCACTACGCCGTGCGTCCGTTTGTTTTCAGAATCACAATACTTTTGACCATTTTATTTTATTTTTTGTACCTAATAATCCTTGTTTTCTAAAAACAAAAGCATTGGTTAACAATGAGTTTCGATGGATGTCAAAATATTCAAGCACTAGCTTTAGCCACTGGCTCCGCCCGCATGGAAGTCGAAAATTATCCCACGGGATCGTACTACTGGCCTACGTTACTCCTTATAACATCAGCTATCTGCCAGTGAAAGCCCCGTCCAAATCGGTCCAGCAGTTTAGGAGATTACCCCCAACAAACAAACAGACTGACAAAAATATGTTAAAAAGTACCGTATAAACTTTTGTATGCATTTAGTAAAAGCTGTTATTTTTATATTGCAAACAGACACTTTAGTTTAATTTATTCTTATTTACGCTTCGATCGTTTCTCAATCGAGCTCCGCGATCCTCTTTTGTGTTCTATTTAGGCGGACCGCCGCTCATCACCCGGCGTTACGACAAGTTAAGAACTTTTTTTTTTGGGTGGGAAATCATCAAATGACTTCTCCCGCTCTGGGTGGACCAGGAGGGCTTGTCAGACTTTTACTGACTAAAACCCACCCGTGTTCCCTCAGTTGCCTGTGTGCCAGGGGCCGCGGTATCTCTTTCGAACAACCCGCACCCCTGACAGGCATCGGCCCTTGCGGGCCCCATCAGTTGTTGCTGACATCTCTTTAAGCCGCGCATTGAACACAACGCGCCGTCGACCCAGGCTTGGTCCTTACCGGACAGCGAGCTACCCATTACTCGCCGTCCGCAAGCCCGCGCCTACGGTGGCCAGGAATCAGCCTAGGATTCCCGACGCCCAGGGCGTCTCCTACCAAGTCTACGGCCGTGAGGGTGCATGAACAGCCTCTCCCTCACGTGCGCCTCCTCCCTAAGTTAAGAGCGGTCAAAATACAAATAAATAAAACTTATAACATACTTTATGAGAAAACTTTTTGAGGCGCGTTGAGCATTTTTTGAGATGAGAAAAAACAATTGAACTCGCGACACCGTTACCGACACCTCTGTATATAAGTTGGTTTTAGTTGAGCTTGATCAGTATACGCTGACGATTTAAAAAATAATATCTACGGATAAAAAAAATATACACGTAATTGTTAAAGTTTTCACTTCTGTTGGCACTCCCGGAGTGTCGCTGCTTTTATTTTAGTAGCTCGTTCCCGTGGGATAATTTCCGACATCCACGCGGGCGAAGCCGCGGGCAGCAGCTAGTTCGCTCTAAAATCAACTCTTGTAATGTAACACCGTCATATTGTAATTCTTGGTTCATTTTAACATGAACATTAATAAGTACAGTTAAGTACATATGTACTTCTGAATTGATTGGGGAAATTACTTAAATATCCGTCTAGAAAGTATTTATTTAGGTTCATTTAGTCCAACATAACAATGATCTCGATGCACTTCATTGCAGACATGAAAGGTTCATACGATTACTTAAATCAATACTAGTACCTAATGGTTGCTAATTTTGTGTATAAAAACATGTGTCTATTAGTACTCTGAAGTTTTCGTTAGGAAGCTACAAAAATCTCAAAAAAAAAATCAGAACATAAATATTTCATGAAACATAAAAAACCCGTACCTAAGTAATTTTCCGGCATCACTACTGCAGGGACGTATGCTAATGGTTTTCCTTAGGTGTGTCAATACCATATTCTGTTATATCACAGATTGCTTTCCGAATTTCACGACATTTATCACGAAAATATATAAAAATATTTTCATCAGAAGGAGCGGAATATTTTAGCATCGTAAAAGGTCTCGAATCGTATGATTTTACACGCTACCGCCCAGTAAAAGGCGCAAATTAGATTCCAGGATTAAACATTAAAGTGTATTTACTCATTCATTTCAGATTTCGGGAAGATTTGCCGTAAAAGAACCTTGGATTTGATGGGAAGCTTGAAGGCGGTGCTAGGCCCGGCTGAAAACAGGCCAAAACAGGCACTTATGTGAAAAGTGATAATATTATATAACCTAAATGTATACCTACTAATTCTTTTATTTTCAGCGATGTGGATGTTTAATAAAAGTAACGGTGTTACTTATATGGAAGGTTTATGAACAAAATGATGCCAATAAATATCGAATACTGATTAAATCAGTTGTATGTAGTTATGAAGGGCTTGCGACTAAGTAATAATAGCCTCACGGATCAATTAATCAGGTTAAGCTACGCTTGTTGCGGTTGTTCCGTGGATAGGTGACCTTGGCATACCAAGACCCGTCCGTGCTTCGGAAAGCGCGCTAAGCCGTTTGTCTCGAGTGACCTTCGTGGATGTTCGTGGAGTCAGAAAGTCTAACCAGTCTTACCAAGGGGTATCGTGTTACCCAGTTACTGAGTTTGTGGAGGTCAGCTGATAGGCGTCGCTCCATGTAAAATACTGGTATTTAGCTGCAACGGTTAGACTGGAAGCCGACCCCAACATAGTTTTGGGTTAAATAGATATAGTTATTGAACTGTTAATAATCTCGAAAACAGATTTATATCAATATCCTGTGTAATATGTTTACCTAATAAGTATAGGTACTTAATAGCTTAAAACTTAACACAATTTTGTATGATACTTTTCCTTCTATTGACGATATTTTTTTCATCGGTAGACGTCAACAATGACGTGCAATAACTAAACAGGTTTAAAGTAGGTAGATACTTGATCACTTTATGATGATGTTTATCAGTAACTGCTTAGTAATGATGACGATCACAAATTTCCTTAATATGGTTTATTTATTTATTTTATACTTCAAGCACAGAAATGTACAGAGCCTGAAATAATGCCATAGGCATTTTCTACCAGTCGACCTTTCTGTGATGCAGAGGCAAGCAGTGGTAGGTACACTTAAGAAAATTTAATTAGAAATAACGATGCAAATAGGTATATAGAAACACATGGGTAGACCTATAACAAAATATATGATATCTAATGAAAAATACGCACAAATATACATATTTATACGATTATACATATAACAAATAAGACAAATAATGGGAAAAGATTAGCGTTGTGAATATACTGTCAGTTTCTTACGAATGTGCAGCGCGTGTGTGTGTGTGTGTGTGTGTGCGTGTGTGCAGCATCACCTCTGTACCTATTTTTCTGTTCTAATCTTCTTGTCTGTTTATATATGTGTGTACATAAATGGTTAAATAAATAAATAAATAAATAAATAATGTGCTTGCGAACTCCAATTTTTATTTCTTCATAAATTGGATGGCGTACCGCGAGGGCTGGTTCGAGGTGGCGCGGGAAAAGAGCTCCTGGAAGGACTTGAGGGAGGCCTTTGTCCAACAATGGGACAGTATAGGCTAAATAAAAAAAAAGTTAAAATCTTCAACAAAACCTGCAACAAAAGCAGCTAAAAATCGGCCCAAAACAACAATGTCCCCCGGCGGCAGTGATTTACTCGTACATGCAAGTATACTATCAGTACGGAGCTTTGCCAATACCATAAAGGATTCGCTCCACATTTTCGTTGACCATGTTCACTATAAAACCAGCAATTCAGTGGCTTACCGCGGTCATTGTTGCCCGGCTTGTACTATGAACAAAAACACAAATTCTGTGTACTCTCTCCTTTTGTATCGCCCGACTGTTAGGTGCCAACTGCGCCTAATTGGACTCGGACTAATTTCGACTTAATATAGTCTTTAATATGCATATGACTAGCAAACTCTGGTTTGCAAATCGTGAGTTTAGAATCTGTTTGTATTTGTAGTGGCTTATTAGTCGACTCGCACGAATAAACTCACCCGTATAGGGCGAATTGTAACTTATTTTCTATACGCGACTCGCATGAAGTTAATTTATTTGAGGGCGAATCGATAGTTCCAGAAACACGTATTAATTGGCACGTTTTGTATTTTGTGTCATACAGTTAGTGTACTTTTCTTAACTTTTCGGTAACGTTTTATTCTAAACGTGCCATTTGCCTAACAAAACATATTTCCGGATTTTCCGATTTATTACAAATAAATTAACTTCGAGCGAGCCGCTTATAGAAAATATAATATTATTTAAAAGTGACTATTCGCCTGATTTGGGTGAGTTTATTTGTGCGAGTAAACCAATAAGCCATAGTGGTACACGTAGTGCACACGACACTTGAGCATGTTCAAATATCTGCTTAAGAATTAAATAGTAGGAGATGACTCATCTAACTAATTGACCTTTAGTCTTTGACTTTGTACCTTGATCTTCACACTAACACGGTATTTATATTACGATCGACACGCGCGACTGCGTGGTTCCTAGGCAAAGAATAGATTTGCTTTTAACCGCAGAATTTTATAATAAACTAGCTTATAACAGCGGCATCAACCGCGTGGTGGTCGAAAATTATCCCACGGGAATGTACTATCGGGATAAAAAGTAACCTATATATTATTCCAGGTTACAAACTATCTGTGTGCCAAATTTCATTCAAATCCATTCAGCCGTTTTTGCGTGATTGAGTAACAAACATCTAAACATGGGTCCCTGCGACCATGTATATGAATAACACATTAATTTTGAATTTACATCATTATAATATCTACAGAAATCTCGATATTTTGACAAGTTAAAACCGTGCTAAGCAATGGCAGGGTCGGTAGTGTTTATACACTATCCCCCTTATTCATAAACGATGATTAAATTTAAATGGTGTTTAAACGTCAAAAATGTATGGTTAAACAGACGCTAATCATCATATAACTTTAATCATCGTTAATGAATAAGGGGGTACGTGTTTATTACCTATTCACACCTTTATTATTAGTAGGATACTATATTTATAATCACAATGACGAATCGACACACGTCTTCGGACCACCATTACTGTCCATACCCTCTTGAGCACCTTTTATTTCAATTTCTAAACTCTCTATTTTAACACATCATAGCAACTTCCGTCAAATCTGCACAATCTTTACCTACAGCACTAAATTCTCGTAAAATTATATTTCCAGCTGGGTCACCTGAATCTGTCGCATATTATACGACAGCCGTGGGAATAAACCAAACAGGCTATTCTTTTCCGGAGAGTGAACGAACGAGATATATTTACGTTTAAACTATAAATATGATTTAAATGATTATAGCAACAGTAAATAAATCATTCCTACCTGTACTTGGGTACCTACATAACGATTGTTATTTGTTGCTCATCACTAATTAAAGAAACAACTGACGACTACGACGTATGTTAGCACGAACCGAGATAGGTATAAATAGGTACAAATTATAACGTAATTTGTACCTATTTATACCTATCTGTCTGTTCACGTAAAGACACAGACATGCTTAAGGCCTCCAAGAATAGGAATAGCCCAACAGCTAAAGCACATACCTACTCTTAAAATAAAAGCCAAGACAAAATATTAATAATGGTTTATCACTTCTTTTTGTTACCACTGCGCAGAGCCCTTGGCTTTCGACTCACCTGGGCCCCAATTCTGTATAGTTATAATGATTCCCCGCGCCGCGGAATCTTACTGCGTTCCAACTACGTCATTATCGTTTTTTTTAGAAACCAATGTAGCGGTAAGGAATTCAAATGTCATATTATGTATGTTTCAAGACAATTTATCGATACTATTAATACGCTATTAGCAGAATTCGTGTGTGATTGACGTGGTTACGAGTAAGGTATCGTTAAGTGGTAATAGTGAATTCAGGCCCTGTACCGTTATAATGATTCCCCGCGGAATCTTACTACGTTCAAACTACATCAATATCTTTTTTTAGAAACCAATGTAACGGTAAGGTATCGAAATGTCATTATTCTGTATGTTCCAAGACAATTTGTCGATATTATTAATACGATATTAGCAGAATTCGTGTGTGATTAACGTGGTTACGAGTAAGGAATCGTTAAGTGGTCATGGTGAATTCAAAACCTGGTGGTAAGTGATGATCAGGCCGAAGGTGGAAGCGAGCTTCACCCGGAATCCTAAACCACAGTGGAACTGGCTATCTTACCTCAAACTGCAAACACAACAATGCTGGTAACATTGTTGTTACCAGCATTGATAAAACAACAGCAACAGACTTAGATAAGATAGTGGTAGCTGGCCAGGCGGACTTAGAAAAAACCCTACCACCAACCAAACCGAACAGAAAATGTTGCCCCCGCTGGGCATATAACCGAGGACTTCTGCGGCTGAGACATGTTGTCTTACCACTAGACCAGAGAGACGGTTATTATAGACCTGTGATATCCACGTGTAGAGCAAAGGCCTCCCATACCTCTTTCCACTTTTCCCGGTCTATGCAGTAGTTCAGGAAAATTGCGGGCCAATCCTTTAACAAGAAGTCCAGCTGAGTTGAGCTACATGATTACTGATAAATGCGTACACTGATTGAACAGGTCCACTCAACCTGTGTGGTTCTTTCCTCAAAAGACCATATCAGACACCAATCCACATGGTCTTCACTTGATCTGACCAAGATTATGTCTGGACTTTAAAAGAGACTGTGACCTCTGAGTTTGTTTCGACCTTTCTTCTCAGAGCAGTCAGATAGGAAACGCCGACCTCATCTTTGACGTGTAAATGTGTTTGTACAAACCTACTTACAGAAATAAAATCATTTACCTATCATTTATCATTATAGCTCATCCTGCCACCTCTTTTTAGGCTTGCCACTTAGTCGTTTTCTGCTATTTGGCATCCACTAAATGTTGGATTTTGCATATTGCTGCTCCGAGATGCTTACCTAGTAAAAGTTAAGATTATGCACATTGTATTCGTAATTTACACGGTGATACAATTATTATCAATAAGTAACCAACTATGTAGTAGTTACGTGATACCTATAATATAAACTGAAAGGTGACACTGATACCGACTCTTGCAAAATAATTACATTACTACGTATATGCAAACAGCTGCTACCACTTTCTTAAATATCTAAGAAAAAAGCCTTTTTCAAAAAAATAAACAACCGACTTCCAAAAAAACACTAAAAAGTGAAAAATAACTTTAATTTCGGAAGTCGGTGACTTTGGATATGTATTTAAATTTTTTGTCACCGCCTTCCGAAATTAAAGTTATTTTTCACTTTTTAGTGTTTTTTTGTTCTCCGAAGTTCTTCATCAGATCTTCACCAAATTGAAATGGAACCACTCCGAGAAAGTACTCTTCCAAAAACTACACAAATTGCTTCAAGTGTGCCTATAAAATTTGAAGAGTTCTCTCTATTTCTCCAGGATCCCATCATCAGATCCTGACTTGATGATCATGGGACCACCTGGGAAGTATACCCTTTCAAACAAAAAAAAATTATCCAAATCGGTCCAGCCATCTTCGAGTAATCGGGGAACATACATAACAAAAATAAAAATAAAAAGTTCCGACGAATTGAGAACCTCCTCCTTTTGGAAGTCGTTAAAAAAAGGTTCCAACGAATTGGGAACCTCCTCCTTTTGGAAGTCGGTTAAAAAAGAGGGTAAGTAATCTTTTAATGCAGGCGCCCACATAAGTAGACAAACATTACACTTTACCTAATTTATATTAGAAAAAAAAAGTGTTAAGTGAAAGTGATGCTTGGCTTGAGTACGTACCTAACTTACTAATATGAAAATACTTTTTCTTCCAATCGTTATTTCCAGTTCCGAGCTATAAATAAGAATAGTTTGTTCCAAAAATATCTGATAAATGTGAAGACAAAACCTGTTCAGGAAAAAAGAAACGCGATCACTCAGTAAAGGGAATGGTTAACACAATTATTATCTGTATTTCGAAGTTTTAAGCTTTAAGTATCTATATCTCAACACTTTTTCCAACAATCATTATTAAATGGTAAGTAAAATTCATCCACAAAATTTTGCAAAATGATTGCTATAAAATTAACTACAATATTGTCAAATGAAAAACATCTTCAAGGTGATAAAAATTTGAATTTCAGGTCAAAAGCAATCAAATCATTGCACTCAATTTGCAAGTGGCATTACAAATTGGCATCCACAGATACTTTTTCTGGTGCATTTGTTTACATTTTCAACAGGTGATTTTGGAACTGCACATAGTTGTAGTGGCATCGTCAATAGTTTAATACACGAACACTCTAAAATTCAAGCGACAACGTCGTCCGAATTTCGGCAGTATGTCACAAGAACTAACAGCAATACAATTTAGCAATGTTCACATTTGGGCGAGGCCTGAACCCAGCTGCCGAGGTTTGGACTTCGGACGGAGTTTCAATAACTGTGAACGCGACTGTTGATATTAGGAATAATATTAAACTAGAGACCGACTGCCGGAAACGATTCTGGCCATCTCATTTAGGATTTGAAGCAAATATTGTTCAATACCTACTTGAACTAGTTTTACCTTTAAATTATCAATAATCAATCAAAAGCAAGAAACGTTTGGCATAGGCTTTTTGGCCCGTAAATTATTTGCCGTTTCTTTACTGATTATCTCAATTTATCTACTTCAAAAGTATAATTTTCTTTGCAAATGTGGAACTATCTAAATAATCATAAATGATGGAAATTGATTAATGGCCGATTCCTATAACTACGATTCTTATAATTTTACATATAATTTTTGGTCAATATCTACCTTGCAACTTTACTAATAATGAAGTAAAGACCAGCTTGAGCTTTGCATGGTAAACCCTCCCACATAGAGTAGCTATCACAGGTAAAATTGGCTTACGAATCTATTTATATGCCAAGTTTGGCAATAAAAAAAGCTACCATTGATGAGCGAAACGATTCGTTTTGTTTTTAGGAACCGAGTAATCAGCATTAGGTAGTCAAATTAATCCTAATCACCGCACTATCCGAACTTATTAATTATTTTGTCTCTTGAACAGAAGATACTTAATTTTTACGCAGGAAAATTATTTGATCAGCCAACCAACCTAGATTTTCTGTGTAATCAAAACATAACTGTAATTTTTTGATAGCTGTATGAAATGGCTATATAACCTCAAATTGACCTAGGTTAATTTGAGGTCATATAGCCAGTTAACTAAATAATTTATAGCCGGTAGGTTTGACACCCTTTTTTTTGGGTTCGAAATCATCAAATAACTTCTCCTGCAGGAGCAGGAGGGCGTGTCAGACTTTTACTGACTAAAACCCACCCGTGTTCCTTCAGTTGCCTGTGTGCCAGGGGCAGCGGTATCTCTTTCGAACAACCCGCACCCCTGGCAGACATCGGCCCTTGCCGGCCCCATCAATTGGTGCTGACGTCTCTTTGAGGCGCGCGTGGAATACAACGCGTCGTTGACCCGGGCTTGGTCCTTTCTGGACAGCCTTACCGGTAGTGAGTGAGAGGGAGAGAGGGTCGTTCCAGATACCTTATCTAGAATTTATGCAAGTCCAGTTACATTTGATCAGGGTCCCAAGCGCACTAATAACAGATGGTATAAGAAAGTTTATAAGTGCTCGCGATACACCCGAAATGTTCCCTATAAATGCCATTCGGAAGGGCGTTCTCGACGGATGCCTACCACTGGTCCGTTGTCTTCTGATCCATCCGCCGAGAAGGTTCGTATCGGGATTTGGGAAGTACTTCATAGTTTTCCTTCTTTACATCCTGGCGCCTCTAAATCATATTTCAAGATAAAGCAAGATTTTTATTTCCTGCTGTATATTGTGTGCCTAATGTCTGTGCTAAATAAACGTATTTTCTTTCTTTCCTTTATTGGCCAAATATGTTTCGTGATGTTTTGAACCGTTGAGGATAAATTTCAGCAGAAAACGAATATAAATTTAAAAATGTTCTAGTTTGCTCGAAATTCATTACAAAGTGTGAAATGACTCTCAGTTTATAACTAAAGAAAAAGTTAAACGACGGTGTTATTCGCTAAGCCTAGTTTCTCATGAACTTCATAGCCTTACAAAAGAACTCGTTAAGTAAACGTCGGGAAAACGTTTAAAGAGCGTTCTAATTGACTTTCCTTTCCACAAAAACTATTGTTGTGTAGTTTTATAACTAACGAATTATTAAAACAGCAACATTACGTAACATTACGACTGTAATCTACGAAGGGTTAGGTAGAGGTGTCTCCAAAGTACACCCACATTTCGCCAGTAAGTGAGTAAGTCATTTATGATTTTATCGATATTTTAATCGACATGACCTTCTAGAAACTTCTGTAGCTTGTGGCTAAGTAATAACAGCTGCACTGGTTGATCGATCAGGTTAAGCTACGCTTGCCGCGGTTAGTCCGTGGATGGGTGACTATCTCAACATACCCTCCTTGCCTTGGAAAGCACGTTAAGAGCATTCATCGCGTGCGGCCTGGCAACGGCGCATTTATAGCGGTTTTTAGTGATTATTTAATTAAATACAAACAAAAGTTTAAAAAACTCAGCCAAGCACTAGATCGTTGGTATTTACAAGTTTGTATGCCACTTTTTACAGTTATTTTAGTATTTATTTATAAAAATCGATATACCATAAATTATTTTCTGTTTGCATTAATTAGTACGATTAAATATAATTTTTTTTAAAGAGTAAACCTTATATAGCAACAATCTAGTGCTTGGCTGAAAAAAAAATAGTACTTCTGTTTGTATTTAATGAAATAATCACGAAAAACCACTATAAATACGTTGTTGCCAGGCCGCGTGGGATGAACGCTCTTAAGCCGTTGGTCCCGTTTGTCGTTCGTGGATCTTTGCTAGTCGTTACGGGTCGTCAGAAGCCCAAAAACCTGATATCCTGTCTTACCAAAGGGTATCGTGTTACCCAGTAACTGGGTTGTAGAGGTCAGATAGGCAGTCGCTCCATGTAAAAATCTGGTATTCAGCTGCGTCCGGTTAGACTGGAAGCTTACCCCAACATAGTTGTGAAAAGGCTAGATTATGATGATGATGATGACCTTATTGAAACTCAGTTTCTTTAGCTTAGTTATAAGGTATAGTAAACTTAAGTTAAAACCAGGATAGTTGCCCCAGGGATATAGTTGCCCCGATGGTAATTACTAGGAATGCCTCGATACGGCTTTCAATCAATCGGCGGCGGCGATCTCTCGCGTCCGGCCCTGGTCCAGGGCATGGTACAGAGCGATAGTGCATGGCTAGCAGTCGCTTCCTTCAGCGAAGCAGTGATGCTCGCAAAGAGGGAGATACAGTACATACCCCCTCACGGCCGTGGCCTTCGCAGGAGACGCCCTGGGCTTCAGGAATCCCAGGCTGATTCCCGGCCACCGTAGGCATGGGCTTGCGGACGGCGAGTAATGGGTAGTTCGCTGTCCGGTAGGACCAAGCCTGGGTCGACAGCGCGTTGTGTTCCACGCGCGCCTCAAAAAGATGTCAGCAACAACTGATGGGGCCCACAAGGGCCGATGCCTGCCATGGGTGCAGGTTGTTCGAAAGAGATACCGCAGCCCCTGGGACACAGGCAAATGAGGGAACACGGGTGGGTTTTAGTCAGTAAAAGTCTGAGACGCCCTCCTGCTCCACCCAGAGCGGGAGAAGTCATTTGATGATTTCCCTTCCTGAAAAAAAAAGAAATAGACGAGACAACACCCGCGTTACATTACATTTTTAAAGCGCGAAATTTGAAAGTATCGTTAAATCGGCCATAAAAATATTGCCGATGCCGATATATCAGCAAACTTCAAGTATCGCCGATATATTGGCATCGGTATCGGTATCGGATGCATCCCCAGTAATTACTCTAGTTTCGCGCATAAATCGCATGCTATTTTGTTAATCTATCGAAAGACTCTCTAACTACCATTAAGTTGACCGAGTCACATGTCTCTGTGCGATTGCATGGGAAGGCAAAATGCGATCAAAGTTTTTGCGGGATAGATGTCCTGTTTCTCGGCGGGGCCATCTATCCTAAACGTAATTTGTATGTATTAGGCAACTATACCCTATGTGGGATAGATGTTCCAATATATAGAGGTCTGCAAAAATCGCAAATTCTCTGGAAATATTAAAGATAATGTTTTTTACTATTCACAAATTTGTAGATAAAATCCAAAGTATCCGCCAGTTTAACAAATAAAATATTTGGTTTTTTTGTACGGAGAGATATAGAGGGATGTTATAAAGTGGGCAACTGCCCGGCTTTAACCCTATTTATTTTCCAAGGTTTTTTATTACTTAGGTACCTAATGTTTTGTAGCAAAAAACATCATTCTTTACGGTAATTATTTCTACATATTATAATTCGCAACGCATTTTTAAAAGAGGCATAAAAAAAATCGATAACAATGCAAAATAAATTATTGTCCGAGAAACGAGTAATAAAACCCATGCAAAATAAGTTAATTTGCGTCTGACTCGGAAATTAGGCAAAAATCCCAGCGTATAGCCGTGTTACGAGAATTTATTTTTAGTCACCCAAAAGGCGTGCTCAAGGGAATATGCTAATATTGTTAATTAGTGGCGTCTGCTGTCTTCCGGACGACTGCGAGAGAAAAATACGAGCCCTGCTACTGACTTATGGAACACATTAATATTGTCCGCACTTCCGCCGGCTAACCGCCATTTTCCAGCCTCTAGGGCAGACCATACCAAATCACTGTGAAACCTACGATCCTCTCTGAATGTTGCTATTAAAAAAACATACTTAATTTTAAAAGTTTTATTAGTGGCTCCTGGCTGAATGATAAAAGCCGCACGGGTTAATCGAAGGTTAAGGTACGCCTGACGACGTCGGTCCGTGGATGGTTGACTTATCATTACATATACCCCTCCGTGCCTCCGAAAGCATGTACATCGTTGGTCCCGGCTGTCATTAGTAGATCTTTGACAGCCGTTACGGGTCGTCAGAAGCCCAAAAGTCAGACAATCAGTCTTAGCAAGGGGTATCGTGTTATCCATTAACTGGGTTGTGGATGTCAGATAGGCAGTCGCTTCATGTAAAATATTGGTATTCAGCTACGTCCGGTTTGACTGGAAGCCAACCCCAACATAGTTGATAAAAAGTAAAATAATAAATTTTTTAAACCCCCGACCCAAACAAAAACCTCTATAAAGAAAAAAATATTTATTGGTCTTTTATGTTGTAGGTAATATTTTGATTAAAACATTGTCACGTCGGGTGACGGCCAATGAAAATGCTAAACAGACGATGCCCAGCAATAATGAATGTAACTATGCTATTGTAGAAACTATAACATTTTCATTAGCCCAAGTCCCCCGACGACGTGACAATGCTTTGATCAAAATATTACCTACAACTTATAAGGCCAATGAATGTATTTTTTTTTTACTTTTTGAAGGCTTTTGTTTGGGTCGGGGTTTTTTTTTAAATTTAATTTTTATTTCCTGGTTTTTAAGTTTAATATAGTAATAGTAAACAGGCTACGATCGACACATGTCACGCTTAAATCTGCGCAGCTTCACGCATGTTTCCCACAGTGAAGTTTGTTACTAATTTATCCTCATTCCTCGTCCTGATCACCATTTATCTAAAACCTATTCATTGAATCCTTTTCAATGAGCCCAAACACGATACTTCTGCTGCTTATTGGTGGGTAACTTGGGAATCCTGGAAATTCCAGGTGATGCTCTAGCATCAGTTCAAGATTACTTTGTTCGTCTAATATTATTGAAGTAATAGAATACCAAATTTCGAATGGATCAAACCAGTGGAAGATGCTCAAATCCTTCATCAACCAGAAAGGGCCTGATAATTTTCAAACGGCTAGACCGATTTTGATTAAACATATCGTATCTAAGAACCACTGCTAGAAAACGTACTTTTAAAAAAAACCGCACCCAAATCGGTTACCCATTTAAGAGTTACAGCGCCACGGACAGACACACATAGCGGTCAAACTTATAACACACCTCTTTTTACGTCGGAGGTTAAAAAGTCAGGCAGATGATGACTTAAAACAAATCTTATACCTATCTGGTTTTATTCTATACGAATTTACATGAAATATTGCACGAATTGGACAATATTCAATAAAGTGAGCTCCTGCCTGAGTACCTAATATTTCAGTACGAAAAACCATAAATTAAACTGAGCTCCCGAAATGTTAATGCTGATTTAAAATGTGACACGTGATATTTAAAATACATGAATCCTGCAAATCTCTAAAACGACATCGAGATTTGTGAACACTATTTTTAATCGGATATAGACTAATAAATTAAAGTTGTATAAACCGAAATAGTGTGAGTATATCGCCGCAAAGCCCCGCAAACAGTGAGGTGAGCAAGCACAAAGAGCAGTACTGTAAATCAGATGTACCGCGCGGGAGATTTATGAGCAAATAAAACGACCGCAGCGACTCCCGGCCATCGCATGGAATAATTTCAATTTAACGCCAACTACGTACGATAAATTAATGTTAAGTGTACACAGTACAAACTATTGGTACTCTCGTTAGTGTCCACTAATTAACTCGTAATAATCGAAAATTACATAATGCGCCCAATAGTCCATTCTGCTTCGTGATCAAATTACAGGTTATATTAGGTGGCGGCCTGTAATTGGCAAACTTTCAGTGCATATATTAAAGATTACCAACTATTTTATTTTATTTTTTGTATGGGAAATCATCAAATAACTTCTCCCGCTCTGGGTGGAGCGAGAGGGCGTGTCAGACTTTTACTGACTAAAACCCACCCGTGTTCCCTCTCTCAGCTGCCTGTATGCCAGGGGCCGCGGTATCTCTTTCGAACAGCCCGCACCAAGATTACCAACTTTAAGTTGCATTTTCAATATGTTTGCTCTACATATTTACCCCCATGGATAGATATTCATCATCTGCCTAGCCTTTTGCCAAATAGGTAATACTCATGGATCGGCCTCTGTTCTAACCTAAACCGAAGCAGCTGAATATCTATATCAAGTGCATGGAGCTACCATTCATGAGTATTGGTAACATAATTTGACACACAATTTTAAGAGTTCCATACGTCAGATAGAAAATCGCAACCTTTACAGCTTCACTTGTGTGTCTGTCTGTTCGTCTGTCACAGTCAATCTGCTCGGAATCTACTGGTCCACAATGAAAGTGTAATAGATGATAAATGATTTTATTTCTGTAATTAGGTTTGTACAAACACTTTTACACGTCAATCATATTTTTAAAACTAGATGAGGTCGGCGTTTCCTATCTGACTACTCTGAGAAGAAAGGCCGAAACAAACTCAGAGGTCTCAGAGTTGACATATCAAATGAAAGAACTTGCTATGAGGGTCCCAACTATATTAATTTGTTTAACCATATTAAAATAAATCGTGTTAAAGCAACTTCAGAAAATTGATGTAACTTGACGATGCCTTATCTCCGACACTACCCAGTCAAAAATTCACAGAAAATATTTATTTGCTTACAGTTAAATGGAAAACCTATAAGAAGTCTATGGACGAAGAACTCAATATCATGCGCGTACAAACTTACATTTGCAATTGGAATGTAAGGGAGAACATGTTTTCAAACTGCAATTAAGTTTGTCCTCCAGTCTGGAACTAGAAATTTACAGGCACAGATTTGAGACGGAACCCTCAGGGCGCGAGTCCTGCTCGCAATTATTCTCAGGCTTTTGTTAAAACGAATTTTCCTATTGCAAGCCGTCTGTTCGGACAGGTCAGCACAAAGCTGTAATGGCTCTTTCGTTAAAAGGCCCTTCCAGACATGGCCCTGCATTGTTAGACTTGCATAAAATTCTAATAATAAAGGGGGTATCCCCTTATTTATAAACGCTGTTTAAAGTTAAGTAGTGAATAGCGACTGTTTAACCATACATTTTTGACGTTTAAACATCTCTTAAGAGGGATAATGTTTGGACTTTAAAAGAGACCGTGACCACTAAATTTGTATTGGCGTTTTTTGTCAGGGATTAGTCAGCTAGGAAATGCCGGCGCCAGCTAGTTTTAAAATATGGACCAAAAATATATTGATTGGACAAAAATGTCCTAAAAGATCTACTGACAAGAATAAATATTTCATTTCATTGCATGTAGACGTTTCAATCAACACATGAAGACCAATTCTCGTAATTAAGAACGTTCAAAATCTAGTCGCAGTCTCATCTCGGCGACAATTAAATGTCAAAAATTTATGGAAACTCGAGGCATTTTTGACAGGTTGAAACTGAGATCAGACTGTGAACGTTCTTAAAATTACGAAAATTGCCCCTCAGATCAAGAATATCCCCCTTTTTTTCGAGGGTGGGCAATCATCAAATAACTTCTCCCGCTCTGGGTGGAGCAGGAGGGCGTGTCAGACTGTTACTGACTAAAACCCACCCGTGTAGTCCAGTTGCCTGTGTGCCAGGGGCAACGATATCTATTTCAAACAACCCGCACCCCTGGCAGGCACCGGCCCTTGCGCACCCCATCAATTGGTGCTGACATCTCTTTGAAGCGTGCGTGGAACACAACGCACAGTCGACCCGGGCTTGGTCCTTACCGGACAGCGAGCTACCCATTACTCGCCTTACAATATAACTATGGGTAGGTATAAAACCATCGCTAACTACATGCTAATAAAACATCGGTCTTAAGACCACAACGGTGCCTAGCATCGCTTCAGTAATCGCTGTACCTAACTATCTTATCATAATTACCTATATCCGTTACTCAGCGCGTATTTCATATAGGTACCCACCTAGTACTTACTGGCTGGTTCACATGATCGCATAATCGCGTGCGAGGTCTGCGCACATGCATTTATTGTAAGTATAGTACATATAACATAATGAACCTATCGTGCTCCCACTGCTGGGACGAAGGCGCCCTCTCTTCGAGAGGGAGTAGGCTGTAATCCATCACGCGGGCCCTTTGCGGGTTGGTAGATGTCACTCTTTGAATGTTTAACCGACTACAAAAAGAAGGAGGTTATCAATTCGACATGTTAATGCACCGTGACATTTTAGTCGTCTTACAACGACAGCTCACTTCATGTATCCAATGACTACTAATCATTTGTTTAAAAAACAAATGATATTTTTGGACATATGAATAATAATATTATAAAAAATATCGTTCACTAAGACGCATGATGTAGTTTTGAACACCCTGTTATGGAGATGGAGTGAATGATGAAATGTAATGGTATTATGGTAGGTAGGTAGAAATTTTCTACCGTTTGTTACGTAAACATTATTAACAGGGAGGGTGTTTCATAATTCTAAAGCCTTATTTATTTTTCTTAGTACCTATTATCTTAATTAACGGTTTAAAAAAAATCACGCCTGTAGGTATTTTATGTCGGATACATTGAGTGGACCACCTTTGTAAGACGTTTCAAATGTCACGGTGTAAATATGTTTTTCTTTTTTATGTATGTTCGGGCATAACTCCTTCATATATAGTCAGATTTGCAAAATTATTTTCTGTTCAAAAGGGGTTTACTCCGAAATGGTCTCATTTAAATTTCATATAGATCTGATGATGAGTGTCGGAGACAGACAACGAAACTCTTCAAAGAATGACTGCAAATCAACCGTGATTGCTGCTATCGCATAAATAGGTAAGTATGTTTTGATAACTAAAAAGTGAAAAATAAAAACTTTATCCAAAAAAAAAACATCCGACTTCCGGAAAAACACTACAAAGTGATAAATTACTTTTATTTCGGAAGGCGGTGACAAAAATTAAAACATATATCCGAAGTCACCGACTTAAGAAATTTAAGTTATTTTTCACTTTGTTGTGTTTTTCCGGAAGTCGGTTTTTGTTTTCGTCGCGATGCTTTCCTTCACCGTTTCGAGAGCAGTGGTGATGAAATTATTTACATGAAGTAAAGCGCCAGCCTGGGTTCTAACCCACGACCTGGAACTCGTTAGCCGGGGCCATTACCACTTGGCCACCACTGCTCTATGGCTTCCAATTGCTTTGTTGTAATTATAAAATCATAACTATACTATAGTAGGTACAATTTGCCCTGTTATGGATGGAATTATGTACCGTAAAGTTGAAAATAATCTATTCGATTGTGCTACAAAACGTAACGTATAACCTATATTTTTATGTTCTGTGGATTGAGGACTTAAAAGTAGTTTATCGATGTATGGAAGTATAAATAATGCAATAAAATTATGATTACCCACTTTACTAACTATTAAACGTAAAAACAACGTAAGCCGTAACTATGCAAAACACAAAACAACGTCATTACTACAATCAATCTCTACGTAAAATGTACCTATACGATAAATAAGTTACACAATCACTTGCAATTGAAATGAGCAGAAAACGATACTTATTATCCAATACTAGCTTCGTCCTGCCACTTGACTTTTCTTGTTTTCTCATATAACATATCAGTATCGCATAGCCCGCTCGCGATATTACGAAGGTACTTTGTTTTCTTTAGCGTTCTTTCTGACTGTTTTATTCTTTTTACTCGGCTCTTAAGGTGGTAGCGTGATGTTCAATAGCCCATAACCTTCTTCGAGAATTAGGCTATCAAAGGCAAAAAGATTTTGTAAAATCCTACGGGTGGTACCAGAAATTACTCCCTACATACAATCTTACAAACAAACAAAATTAACCTTTTCTTAATATTAGTATAGACTAGTATAGAGAAGATTGTACCCAGGTACAGTTAGAATAAAAACGACGAGTCGCCATAGGCTAAATAGGTTAGTAAATACCTATTTAGACTACGGCGACTCATCATATCTCATAATATATGTTGCGCATTTTAATTCAGAATTCATAAGTATGAATTCTGAAATAAAATGCGTAACATAACACTACGCCTCTAATCCCCAGAGGGTTAGACAGAGGTGGCCTTGTTATAGACTCACATTTCGCCACTTGTATTTAGGTCCCATGTGATTGAAAGTGACCCTATTGCCACTAACCGGGCCTAAATCCAGGCTCCGTACTGCTACTGAGAAATTTCTCATAGAAAAATACAATAACACTTTACCCGACCTGGGAATCAAACCCCGGACCACATGCTCAGCAATATAGCGCCACTGGAGCTAAGTCTGAATTAAATATTTCAATATCAGTCCTCTAACCATAATGCAAATGTAAGTTATCACGCCCTTATTATACCAGGAGGCTTTCATTTTGGTATTACGCTTTATTTACATTTTTTATATTTTTATTCTTTGTGCTTAAGTTTTCATTTTATTTCTTTGTATATTGGCATGGCTAGCTGACATATGACTAATTATTTAATTAATGTTCTGTGGCTCGTAATGTTTATTACTTTGCCTGAACAGACAGCTATGCTGCTGGGGGGAGTTTGTTGCGCCACTTCTTCTTCCCAGCTAAAGCACTAGGAAGTGGTGAAGGGTGGGCATTTTTGGGGACTGTCTTATGTATTTTGATGTTCGAAAAGTGCTGATTCTCAGCCTAATTTTAATAAATGACTTTTGATTTTGATTTTGCAATAGATTGTGTCATTTTCAATTCATGCAGGACTAAAACTATAACTATATATAAATAAGCCTGCTTCGTTGGTCCAGTGGTTGCAAGCGCTACTGCTGAGCATGAGGTTCCGGGTTCGATTCCCAGATCGGGAAAAGTGTTATTAGGTTTTTCTATCTGGAATTTCTCAGTAGCAGCCCGGAGTCTAGATTTGTGCCCGGTTGATGGCAATAGGCTTGCTCCTTATTACATGGGGCTTAACCATATCTGAGGTACACCTCTGCCAAACCCTTCAGGTAAACAAGGCGTGATTTTATGTAAAATATATAAAAATATGTATATAAGTACTAGTAACCGATTCTTTTCCTTGTAGATTTGCTTGATATGTTAAAAGATAACACCTTGATAACATATTTTTGCGATGAATAATATATTAAGTACATAATTATTACTTAATTAGAGACGCTTTAATACGGAAGGTCATTACTTAGAATAATATTATCGTTTGGTCTTTCTTACCTTGATGATACACTTGATATTTTTGATTCAATATAGAAAAGACGAATCGAGGGTTTCTGTGAATACGATAAGATGCTCTAAAGTCTGAGGACGCTGCTGCGCCTTCCAATCTGTTATAACTTGAAACCTGAATACACTTATCTGCTACTTAGGTCTTTAAATAAATTTCATAAAGTTTTTCTCCAGTGCACCGGCAAAGAAGAAGTGGTGGTTGAAGACAATCTTCGCAGGATGGCTGGTAGCGGCTGCATGAGAGTTGCCGAGAATGAAACTGAATGACGCGCAAATGGAGAGGCTTATGTCCAGCAGTGGACTGCAGTGGGCTGATGATGATGATGTAGGGACTTTAAAAAGTTAATTCAATATACCGAACACCTCTTTTATCTGTTCTATGCACCGAACCCATGGTGCTGATTCTGTTGTGAATCAACTAAACTTAATTTAGGCTACTTTTTGCAATCTTTTTCGTTCTAAGAAAACAAGAAAGAGACGGAAATAAATTAGAGCTGTTCAATTTACTTGAACTAAGATTTTCTTCGACGCAACTACGACGAACAAAATTCATCATGCTTAAAATCACGCCAAATTCAAAGCAATCGAGACGTAATTTAGATTGTCAGTTCTAAAGCGACACTTGTCTTTTTCTTTTGCGAACTGTCAGTAAGACAATGCAATACTCTTATTGAACAAAAGAATCGGCCCCACGTTATCAAATATAACTGAGCGTTGATTTTTCAACAGCCAGATAACTTTCACCTGAAGAATAAATCTGACAATTTGGCATATTTATTATACAAAAGCTGTCAAACCGACATATTTAGTCAGAAGTTATTTGACTATTGAAAAATCAGCTCTAAGTAAAGTTTAAGACATATTTCGGAAACTGGATATTAATCCTTCCAACAAGCGTGATTTTTATGACAATATGACATATGATCACAGCAGAGCGGTCGTAATTAGTGACACTTGGGACAACTAGATGTCTAGACAACTAGACAACGAGTTGTCGGCAATCAAGTTGATGATGGTCTCTATTTCCAGAACGGAAAACCATAATTGTGTAATCCTTTAACTAAATTCTCTGTAATAGCCTGGAATTGTGAATTGCATAGCTATTCACAACCATTCGATACGTTTCTGTAACTAATCGAACATCAATCAATGTTATCGTAGGAGTCCTATAAACGCTGTCCACAAATCTAAAACCCGAAATTTTAGTCAGTTTCAATCAAAGACCACTATTCTTCAAATCAGGTTATAATTTTCAATACGATAGCCTGCCTAACGGTTGTGAATAACTATGCTTTACTCGTCTAACGACAATAGGGTTTCTTTTTTTTTTTGTGGATGGGAAATCATCAAATGACTTCTCCCGCTCTGGTTGGAGCAGGAGGGCGTGTCAGACTTATACTGACTAAAACCCACCCATGTTCCTTCAGCTGCCCGTATGCCAGGGGCCGCGGTATCTCTTTCGAACAACCCGCACCCCTAGCAGGCATCGGCCCTTGCGGGCCCCACCAGCTGCTGCTGACGTCCTCCTGCGACGGGTCAGTACAGTGGCCCCGCGGCCAACCACTTTTCGGCCGCAGGGGATAGGGAGAGCCAACGCTATACCGACACTCCTCTTCCCCTGCGGCCCCACCGCGTCCGCCATCAAACGGTGGCGGCCCCGTCCAGGCTACGGAAGGGAAGAGCGCTACTCAGAAGTACCGGCACTCCTCCTCCGCCGCAGCCTGTAACCCTCAGCCGCGATGCCTCCCATTCGACATCGCGGCCCGCCTCAGTTGCGATGCACCTCACCGCAACCTACTTTTTGGCCGCTACGTCGTCGGCTTGGAGGCACAAGCCCTGACGAGCGGCCCCACCTTGGGGTTCCTCTTCGCTTCACCGTGGGAGGGTGACCACGGTTACTGAGCCCCCCGCAACGACAATGCGGGAACCCCACTGGGGACGACGACAATAGGGTTAGATCGGCGAAATGATTGCATTAGGAAAATAGAAAAAAATAGTTTTGCCATATGTTGTGTACATACGTTATATTTACAAGATGGAAACAGCATACGACAATAAATTAAATTGCGTATATAGCTAATGACGTTCCCAGTCTGAATACGAAAATTTAGTCAACTTTATCCAATAGTTTAGTCACTTACTCGTAGCTCTAGTCGGCTGATCGCCAAAATCCATGATAGTCGGCCCATGACTACTATTTAGTTTGTTAGAAAAAATCATAAGTAGTGCCAGTGTTCTCATTTATTGCCGTATTGTTGTCGTTACACAGGGTGAAATTAAATTAGCTAGCGTAACTCCGCAGACGGAAACGTCTTACGGAACCGTAAAAAAAAATATTGTTTTGTTTTATCATTGTTTGTTTTTGAAATATCGATTTACATGATAAACCAAAACAGAAAATAAATCGCTTTTTTTTGCCAAACTTGCGGTCATCAGCCCCAGGTAATGTAGTCACTCGAATTGTCAGTTCAGTCACTCGAAATTTCAGTAAAAAAAATCTGGATTTTCTGCATTCACTTCAGAGACATGATTAATATGGATATTTCAACACGATAAAACAAAAGAAAACAGATTTTCTCAACTCACACTTCAAGTAAAAACAGTACCAGAAGTGGTTGACCCCAAAATAAAATATCATTTTATATTTTTTGTCAGCGGCTTCGCCCGCGTAGATATCGGAAATTATTCCGTGGGAACGTACTACCGGGATAAAACGTATCATTGGTGTTAATAAAGATTATAAAGTATCTGTGTGCCAAATTTCATCCAAATTCCCATCCAAAGCCGTATTTGCATTTTTGAGTAACAAACATACAAACTATCACATTTATAATATTAGCAGGATGTATATATAGTAGAAAGTAGGATTAAAAAGTGTTCAAAAATCGACACAAGTACCATCTGCAGAGTTTCGCTAGCTAATTTAATTTCAACTTGTATAGTGTATTTTTAATGCCGTTACTTTAAATCCGTCATTCCTATACAAAGAAACAAAGAGTATTTGAATGTAGTCCATAACATTACTTAGGTATTCAATGTTGCAATCAGTAATGTAACGTACTTGTTGCACGGACCACCAAACATATTGGATGGGTGACCTACTGGACACTGGTTTCTTTAAAATAGTAAACTTTAGCTAACTTGGGAATAGGGAATAATTACATAATTACAGGTGTCCATATTGATTAAGGAGCCATGTCCCATATTTAAACACGGGTTAACAACTTAAAAACTAGCTGATCGATATTTTTATAGATCATCTAGTTTTCGAAATCTGTAAGAGTTTTACTACAAACTCCAGGATCAGGCCTACAAAATCGGCTAATTTACTACCAAATATTGATTATACTCGTCTTTAAATATGAGACATTGCTCATCGATCCATGCGAACACAATTACAAATGACAGTGACATTCATATAAACATAAACTTTCAGAATTTGGTATTCCATTTCGATATAAGTTAATACCTATTTTTAGCCAACAGCTATCCACACGACGTGGTTATAAAACCAAAACCTCGAATTATGCAGGTTAACATTAAGTAAATAAAAATACACTGGGTCGTGTAAATCAACATTTATGTAAATAAACTCTTTTACATACATAATTATCTAGATCATACAATAATATATCTAATAAGTACTAATTGTCTGGCAAACGAAATTTTACTAATTTCTCCGATTCTAGCCACAGTCTCTTGGCCAGTTCAGCGTTTTGCGAACACTTCGAAGGCTGCTTCTGACGGCAATCACTAAAGTATTTACCATTTACACCTTCTACTTCTGGAGACACTGCCAAGTATATCGAAGTTTGCGTAGCCTCCCAAGGAGTTTGGAACATAAATCCTATACATTTCTCTACTATATTTCTAATAATATCGCTAGGAATGTTCCTAAATATATTCGTTGCAGCCACTCCAGGATGCAGAGCGTTAACTGTCACACCCGTACCTTTCAGTCTTGAACTTAACTCTAATGTCATCAAATTCAGGAAAAGCTTACTATTAGCATACACTAAATAGTCGCTCCAATATTTCTCCATGTTCAAATTGTCGAAGTCTAACTCTCCATATTTGTGTATCAGGGACGATACATTTATAATTCGGCTCGGTGCAGAAGATTTCATTAAAGGTACTAATAGGCAAGTCAAAAGGAACGGAGCAAAATAATTGACTTGCATTCCAAAGTGAAGTCCATCAGCTGTTTTACCGTTACCGAGCCCCCCTGCGCCGGCATTGTTGATGAGGACATCGACACGCTTCTCGGTCTTGTATATCTGGGCGCAGAAGTCCTTGACTGACCGAAGTGAAGCTAAATCTAGTTGCCGGAAGTGGACATCAGTGTTACCACTGAATTTTATTATTTCTTCCTTAGCCTCATTCGCACGCCGAACGCTCCTACAAGCCAATATCACCTTTGCACCGCGACTTGCCAGGTCCTTACACGTCTCTAGTCCAAGTCCACTGTTTCCACCAGTCACTATCACTACTTTACCAACCATATGAGCACTGGTCCGACATATTCCCACTGTCAGTTTCTGGTACACCTTCACTAAAATCACTATCAATATTATGATGCCGAATATAGACCACAAAATCATTTTTACTGATTAAATTATTTATATACTTTACTGATGGAAACGCTCGTCCAACTAAGTTGTGACGATAAGTAGGTAATCAGTGAAGGGGGTCATGTAAAGTAACCTCAACCATCAGACGCGACGGCAGTATCAACGCGTTTATCGGTGATAAAGCGTTCGTATATATGACTACATTTTTAGACGTCTTGACTAGCTACACTCCACTCATGGCCGTATTCCTAACTACACTAGTTGCCAAACGTGCGTACGCGCCGGTGCGTCGCGGGCCGGCGACGACGTTACATAACTATGTCATTGAGTTTAATACTGTTAGTTCTAAACCGATATCACCTTGGATTAAAAAACAGCAACTCTTTGATACTTCTTCAAGTAATATCTAAATCTTTGACACAAACACTGTGTCAAAAGGGCAAGTCACGCATATTTTTAATAGGAGTCCCCTCCTTTCTCCAAAATTATTTAGTTTTAATGGAGATTACTTCAACCTTAATTATGATCAAGCCGCTGACACTATAAGCGGTCACGTCATGCACCACTTCCACTAAAATCCTAATCAGCTCTTCGATAAGGGACGCTTGGATCTTTGTGGATCTGCAAAGTCCCGTTGACTTTCCTCACCACGTCACGTGGAAGTCTCTGGTTTTTTTTATTACTAAATGGGCCTGCTCTTGACCTCGACCACGCCTGATGAAAAGCAATTGATGAGGTCTATGATGAATCGAGCGTGCCCAGAAAATGCCTGTTCACTCTAGTTTGCAAGGTGGACGGGTTAAATGTGGAAGGGGACACAGACGCAGGCAGAGAGTTCCACACTTTGGCTGTGCGCATAATAAATGTGGAGGAGTAGCGCTGAGTACGACTGGTCGGGATATCAACCACTTGCAGATGGTACCCTGCAGTGCGTCTGGTAGTCCGGTAGTAAAAGGGCGATGGTGGAATCAGGTCGTGGAGCTCTTGCGCACACTCTCCGCAGTACAGTCTGTAGAAGACCGATAGGAAAGCAACATTACGCCGATGAGCCAAGTTGTTAAGCTTAGCCACCAACGTTTCATCGCCTATGAGCCTTTTTGCTCTGCGTTCCACGGAGTCAAGGGTAGCAATGTGATATTTTTCTGAGCCATCCCATGAGTGGCTTCAATACTCCATACAAGAACGCATTTGAGCTTTGTATAGGCTCAAAAGCTGTCCAGATGTGAAGTATCGCCTCACCTTATTTAGGATGCCCAGCTTCTTGGCTGCAGTCTGAGCTTTAGCAACCCTAGTGGTAGATGACGCGCAAACTGTACCCATGACTACTTACATCGTAGAATTTTTTCGTCTGTAATCAATAAAAAAAAGCACCTTCTCGTTCAAAATGTACTGAACAGCAATTTTTTTTATCCGACTTAATTTTCTACTCATGAAGGTTCAGAATAATGTACGTACCTTCTGAATCCATGTAACAGGTTGCGCCTCGATGTGGCCACCCTGTATTATTTTAATCATGGAAATGTAGAAGCAAAACTCAATTCGTTACTTTATTGCAATAATAATGTGTTAAGTAATATCCTTTATATGGGGCACATTATGTCTCAAACAAAATTATTTACGAGCAGGCAATTAATGTTTTAGTGTCATAAAAGTAGCTTTTGGGACGTAAATTTTGCTCTTGTTCCATAAGACGTAGAAATCATGGAAGGAACATAGGAATAAATAGCCGAAATAACTGCACTAACTAAATTATATCCAGTAATTCGATGTTTCTAAGCAAACAGACGGTAAGCTTATCATAAAGTTAACATAAGAGGCTCTCCCATAAGGCCACATTCAGTTTTGTTGTCGCCATTACGCTACATCATAACAACTTGGATCACTAAACATAATTGGGATCCGTTCCATTAGACAAAATGCCTGTCGCCGCTAATCTGGCATTGGATATGTTCACTAAAATTCAACTCAGATGAACAGCTGTAACAGTTTATAGAACAAAGGTTTATTTTTAGTCAACTTCACACTGAAGAGCGATTTTATTTCTATTGTTAAGCTATGTTTTATAGTTTCGAAGAAGTTTTACTTAACATAATTTAAACATAATTTCTAAAGATAGCATTAAAAATAACAACCATACGTTATTTTTTGTCAAAGAAGTCTACATAAATACTTAACCCTTACCGTTTCTAAGAAATAGAATCTATAAATAGAGCATGAACTTAAGCACTACAACGTTCACCTCCAAGTGACCTCAAAACCTTAATTTAAATGTCAGAGCACTTAGATCGCACGTAAGTAGTTTTAAATGGTACTTATCCCCAAAAAAATCTGTATAAAATTAAATTTTCGTAGAATGGATATGATGCGGAGGAATGAGGGGAATGCGAACAGTGCTAGGAATGAATGTTTGATGGCCAAAAGAAAATTGACTACTTAATAAAACCATCTTTGTTAGGTCTTTAGTACTGGTGACAAAGGTAGAATAGTTCATTTAGCAAAGTATGAAAAAGCAAAGTGTTGAATTAATAACTTATTAATGTTACAGCAACAAAGTAACAGTTACAGTCATTGATTCCACCAACAATATTAAATTGTTGTAGTATCAAGAAAACGCCGTGAGGAAAACGGCATATCCTAGAACCAAAAATTCGAAGACATGTGACATCTACCAATCCGCACTGGGCCCGCTTACGGCCCCCCACCGAGAGGAGGCCTGTGTCCCAGCAGTGGAAACTTAACTTTATAGGCTTATTATGCTTATCCTTTGTATCAAAGCATGCTGTTGTTAAAAATATTGTCGCACCGAAAACTAACTACGTAGCAATAAAAACATTGCCTTACAGACTATTCTCTTTGCTCGAGTCCCCCCTGTTAAAGTTTTGATGTTGCTCCAACAATTTTTTTTCAAGTATCTCCATCATCATCATTTCAGCCGGACAACGTCCACTGCTGGACATAGGCATCCCCCAAGCACCGCCGGATCCAGCGGATTCCTGCGGCCTTCACCAGGTAATCGCTGCATCGGTCCACCTTTCTCAGTGTATGCAGCCACAAAGAATGAAAGAAAAGAAAGACAGTTAATCATTTTAATAAAGTATATTATGTAATTAAACGTATATTACTTTTTACGATAGTTTTGATAGAGCTTCCGTACTTTTGCAACTGTGAAAGTTATTATAATTACGCATCTTTGAAACGACTTCAATCTGTCAGTCTTACAAATTTTGTCCAATCTTACAATTCAAACATCGTTTCTATCTATGTTCCTAGCCAACGTACGAACGTGCGTACTCTCTTAATTTATTATTACGAGCACACTTCCCTATTTGTTTATTATTCTAGCGTATGGTACACGTGGGTTGCAGCTGAAAATCAGCGTCAGATGGTGGTGGGGTGGTGCTGTGTCAACTGACATTACGCTGAGCTTGAAGCCTTTTTGGAATTATAATCATTTTCTTCTGTTTTTATGGTTATAATTATGGTTATTTGTTAGCTGTAATGCCAATAAACGCGTTTTTCTTTCTTTCAACGTGCATTTCTTAGTTATAATGAAATCTCATAGTAAACCTACTACCTATTAATTCCCACACTGCTTTTTTAGCCATTGATTCTCCCAGCAATTATTATACTTCGTTAAAATTCAAAACAAATCGCTGAACTGCGTTTAAATGTCAGTAAACTGTAACTCTTGATGTTAGCGTAACGTTAACACAACATGCAAATTAAAGGAGCTATGCGGGTTTATAATGAGACGTATGTCGCTTAACCAAAGTGTCGAAGGTGTTCTACCTGCAATTGCTGAGCAATTTGTCGCGTCAAATCACGTCAAACAACCTCATTACCACGGTTTCCTGTGTGAGCGAGGCATCGGCACACGCCTTATGGCCGGGCCCCTAGTTTGTGAGACTTGTATAGTTTTCCTGTTTTCATTCAAAATGTTGTTTCTATTTATAACGTATTTAAAGGGAAAAAGGGTTCTCAATTGAAAAAAATGTAATTTTTCTTTTCTCTTTGTGTTCAGGTATTTAAATTGGGATGGACCGCATCGTGAGCACCCACGGCCCGTGTTAATTTTTACGAACTCTCCACTGATTTGCTGTATTGTTTTTTTTATCTTTTCTAAACTAAGCTTTGGATTTTAAAATAGTTACCTGCACACACCAATGTGTCGTAATTTTTGAGTACCTACACCATATTCTCCATAATATGACGTTTCACTCAAGAAAATCGGAGACCTGAAGGTATTTTGTGTGTAAGGAACAGCACCCAGTCTCCTTGAAGACTTACATATCTCCTTAAATATATAATCTCCATATCTATTGTAGATAGTAATGTTATATCTATTAGATATTATTAGGAATCGTGAGAGCCGTATCAGTGCAGGTGTTTTGATAACGTAGGTATAAGATTTAGTGATAACTTTTGGTATCTACTTAAGTACTTGTCTAACTCAACGAATTGATTAAAAACGATTTATGGTAAACCCTTAATTTGTTCCGTAATTTATAAGATATTTATGTACTGTAGGTATGCCGTATGTACGACTTACGTAGGTATCTAGAAGTGTAGGTATTTCATGAAAATAAAAATTAATCAATTTTTGTCAGAGAATTTAGGACAGTGACTTAATATATATAATGGACATCTCAAATGCAAGGCTTGCCTTAATCCTTAACCTTCCACTTAAATGCTCCCAGCAAACAAGGGCGCCGCGACGACAACGGTGCGACGCAATTTTTCATAAAAACTGTTCTACAAGAGCCTTAATAGGTAGGAATTTTATCATTTTAATTTTGCAATGCAGTCATTACAATTACCTTTTTTATCTATTTAACGATAGGAGCAGCACAAAAATGAGATAACGTTATGTTATGTCTACAGATAACATAAATTATCTACTGTATTTTTTTGTTTCAAAGTTAGTTTTCTTCAGAGTTGCGTTACTACCTATTTAACGCAAGGGAGTCTTTCTATCCTACTATCCTATTAATATTATAACTGTGAAAGTTTGTATAGATGTTTGGATATTTTAATGTTTGGATGTTTTTTACTCAATCCCGCAAAAACGGCTGAACGGATTTGCATGAAACTTGGTACAAAGATAGCTTGTAATTTGGACTAATACAGGATACGATAGTACGTTCCCGTGGGATAATTTTCGACCTCCACACAGGCGAAGCCGCTGCCATAAGCTAGTAGTATAATAAAACTTCCCTGAACACTGATAAATCGCTTGGTGAAGTATAAAATCTTGCAATAAATTAATTAAGATGTACTTACCTAATTAGCCATCCAACAAAATCGTGCCAAGCGACCGGTACATACTTCGGCAAGGGTGCCTCGTTTTACGGCCCTGTTAAAGTCGTTGTTGAACTTTGGAGGTCGTAAATCCCTGACGGCAATTACTGTGAGAATTTAAGCGATTTTACAATGCACTCTGTAATTGTTGCACTATGAAACAAATATGTAGTGTATAACGAGTGCATACATAGTCATTTTTAAGAATAAATATCTAATTTTATAACATTTGTCCTATTTTAAATATGATGTACTTAGTTCATGCCATGTAGGCATGCCAGGATTTTTCACATAGTTTAAAATCTTGTACCTATTCAAGATTAAAAAACAACGACACCTAAAAAATCCTCACCTAAATGGCACATGTTCAAATGAGGGATATTAAACCTTATTTGAAGATGTGCCATAATTTGCTAATTGAACTTAATAAGTAACTAGTTTTTCACATCGAATCAGAAAACTCAATAACGGACCTACTTATAGTAAAGCAAAGCCCGGACTCTGTATTTGTGCCAGATTGATGGCAATAGTCTCGGCCTCTATGGCGAAAGTGGGTGTAGGTACCATAGATTTATAGATACACCCCTGCCTGACTCTTCGGGAATCACAGGCGTGATTTTATGCCTGTTTAGTAAAGTGGACTTCCGAGAAATTACGTGCATTAAGCTGCTGACGCCTCACAACAATTTAATAGCATTGCGCTAAAATATAGCGCGCTATCTTAAGTGGAGAAGGCGTTATAAAAACTTTAAACCAAACATACGAACAATACATTAAAAAAAACAGTCTTACACACAACTAACTGATAACGTGTGCTAAGCAGTGCCCTACTGATTTTATTCTTTCTGTTATTATTGTATTGTTAATTTGTCATACTTTAAATTACTTTGCGATTTTTTATATGCAGTGAGTGTATCCATACATCTTTATCGATAAAAATAAATAAAATTTGTGTCCTGTTTGTTAGGTTTAAATAATAAAAGCTTTTACTAAATGCATATGAAAGTAGGTATATACGGTACTTGTAACAAAAAACGGTATCTTCAATTTTGTCTGTCTGTCTATTTGTTCCAGGTAATCTTCGAAACGACTGGACCGATTTTGATGGGACTTTCACTGAAAGATTAATAGCTGATATTATTATAAGGAGTAACATAGTCTTTGTAACTTTCCCGTGCGAAAATTTCCGACATCACACGTGTTTCCAACAGCTCACAGTAAAGTACAGCCAACAAAAGAGATAAGTAATCAGGGTTTTATAATATATTAGTAGGGATATAGTTGAAGTTTTGTAAGAAGCCGATGGATTTTTTCCAATTAAGTTTAATTTGTTAAATGAACTTTTTGTTTTCTATTTAAATTATTAGAAAAAAACATCGGTTTTTTGCTCAATTTCGACTATATCCGACGAATCTGGTTAGTTATCTCTTTTGGTGACCGTAACTTTTATCTTATCTGTATTAATGTATGAATGTCGATTTAGTGTGGCTAATGTTGTTGCTTCAACACGATGTTTATTATATCTCTTATTGTGACTAATTTATTCGTACTTTTTATTATAAAAATTTACTGTAAACTAACGTCCGGAATATGTAGGTGTAGTAATCATTTAGTAGGCAAAGTGGTCATAGTTACAGGTGGAAACAAAGGGATTGGTTACGAAACGGCAAAAAACCTGGCTGAAAGAGGTGCTCGTGTTGTACTGGCATGCAGAAACGAGGGACTTGGCACATCCGCACGGGACCAAATCGTCAAAGACACTGGCAATATCGATGTTCACTATCGACACCTTGATCTCTCCTCACTGGCTTCTGTAAGAGTGTTCGCTGACGGTATAATCAAAACTGAGAAACGCCTTGACATACTTATCAACAACGCCGGTGTCTACGAAGTTGATAACGTAAAAACAGAAGATGGGTTATCACTTGCTGTGCAGACTAATCATTTTGGGCCTTTCCTTTTAACTTGCCTGCTGATGCCGTTACTAAAATCCTCTGCACCGAGTCGGATTGTCAACGTATCATCAAGAGCTTACTCACGTGGAAAAGTAGAATTCGATAATCTTAACGCGGAAAAGGAAACTCCAGAAACGTACAGTGTTGGTAAAGTGTATTCCAATACAAAGTTGTTCAATGTCTTAATGACTGTTGAATTAGCAAGAAGATTAGAAGGAACAAGAGTTACAGCCAATAGTTTACATCCGGGAGTTGTAGAGACCGAAATTCTGCAGTTGAAATCAGGCTGGGTAAGAATGCTGTTACCGCTAGCGAAGTATTTTTTTAAGGATACTTGGGAAGGAGCTCAAACTTCTATATACCTTGCTGTATCGCGTGAGGTGGACGGCGTGAGTGGAAACTTTTATGCCGATTGTAGAGAGTGCAGTGTGTCAACCCTTGGTCAAGATAAAGATTTAGCACGCAACTTCTGGGAGGTTTCAGAAACGTTGGTTGGTCTTAAATAAAGTCGCTCAATTGAGTAAACAACATTGTGTTTCAATTCTGGCCTTGAGTTTTTTATCATCTGCTGTAAATAATTTAATTATTTTTGATAAAATGTACTTACTGTTTATCACCATTTATTACTACATAAGTACATCTATAATTTCTGCCTAGCCCTATGGGAAGAAGATATGAGTTTATGTAAATAAACTCATAACCTGCAACAACCATTACATACTCCTTTTGCCTCGTTTACGTTCATACATCAGTGGCCCTAGTGTGGGTTTTATTTAACCATCACGATCAAACGCATCGAGTTTTTTTTTTTTGTGTGGGAAATCATCAAATAACTAGAGAGGAGGCGGGCGTGTCAGACTTTTACTGACCAAAACCCACCCGTGTTCCCTGCTTTCGAACCCCTGGCAGGCATCGGCCCTTGCGGGCCCCATCAGTTGGTGCTGACATCTCTTTGAGGCACGCGTGGAACACAACGCGCCGTCAACCCGGGCTTGGTCCTTACAGGACGGCGAGCTACCCATTACTCGCCGTCCGCAAGCCCGCGCCCACGGTGGCCGGGAAGCAGCCTGGGATTCCCGACTAGAGATGTTGAATATAACCATCCACCATTAATATTAACTAATATTTAAAATTAATTATGATATTCTATAAACAAAATTAACATTATGGAATAAAAATATCATTTCAACTGTTTAAAAATATTCATTCCATTACGTGCATTCAATTGTATGCTCTATCCCTCTTACGATAAAACACATTTTCTGTTGGGGATATGTTATTCTAAAGAAATGCAAGTGATATTTTTAACAAGTATTTCGGTCGGTTAATGGTTGACTGATTGAATACGTTACTTTTGTTTTGTTATTCGAATAACAAAGCCGTGTCGTCGCGTTGTTTTGTTTTCGATTGATGTGAAGATTGTGAAGCTGTTTTAACAAATGCCGAGACGACATAATGATACTTGAAATAATGATATTCTCACGTGTTAAAAATATTCAAATATCTAACCAAAATAAATGCTAGTCAGTTCTAAGCCTGTTCAACTATGAAGGAAAGTTCATTGAGTTTAACGTAACAATTTCAACATGCATTAGTAGAATATTCAACCACTAACCATGGTGCAGTAAAAATATTAACTAATATTTTCAACCAATAAATTTATCGATATTTTTTATAACCATGAACTAATAACGGATAAACAGTTTCAACCAATATTCTCATCTCTATTCCCGACGCCCAGGGCCCTGTTTAATAAAAATTACAATTCTACAATTTTGTAAATAAGTGACTTATTTGTAATATTTTATGACAAGTGCTGTTTAATAAACCTTACAATTATGTAAGAATTTTACATGGAAAAACGTTACAATTATTAGCTTTACAAGTGCTGTTTACGCCTGTAGATTTTGATGACAAAATTGTATCTACAAATTTGTAGTTGTAAGTTTACACATTACATAAAATGTAAGTTTTTGGTGAAGATTCTTAAATCAAGGGTAGATTTCAAAAATCTTACAATTTTAAAATATTTAGTATTTCGTTTACCGAGTAGGTACCTACTTTTTTGGTTAGGTACCTATTTGTTTGATTCATAACGAAAGTCATGGAGCATAATATAATAAATAGTCTGTTTCTAATATAGGAGAATAAAGATGTTTTATTCGCTTGGTTTAGTGAACTAACTCCATTTAAGAAAATAAAAAAGTGGAAAGACATCGTGGAACAGTAGAAATCTTTGAGCATCTATAATTTGCAGAGTGGGTGTAAGGGCTGCATTTCTCTTTGTATCGTATTTAAGATCATGTCCTATTTTCTCTACCAAATATTCGATGGTAGTTTTACTGACCCGAAATTTTTCGTTGAACTGTGGCGGCCATTTACAATGCCCCACATACAACACACATCCGTCTGGTCGGAAGATCCTCCTTTACCCATAGAGTATGAGTGAACTTTACACCCTGTTTCTTATACCTCTTTAGAACGTAAAATCTGTCACTTCGAAAGTAACGTTTACGAAAAACTCTTTTTTTTTTTTTTTCGTTTTTGGCAATTGAGCCGATGTCGACTATTCTGCCAGCGTCATGTAGAGTCGGCAACACAGCAAGATGAGCCGTCGAATTTTGCACTTTGTGGTAGTTGTTAATTGTTAGGGTTAATAGCTGAAAGGACAAGACAAGTTTTGTTAGTTGACTACAACATAATAATAGTTGTTATACTACTACATAAAAAGCGACACAGATATTTACAAACTAATAATTAGTATTACACTCCGAACTACATTTTTATATCATTGTCATTTAAAAATTTTGATAGGACTTGTATAATTTTAGGGGAAAGAACGAAAAACTCATCGTTGCCGTTCACTCATATAGTCATCATCACTACTGTCACTATCGCTACCACAGAGTACATTACTTCCACTATTATTTGTTAGAACCATTGTTTAATGTATAACAATTACATTTCTTCACATAATACATTAACGTACACAATTGTAAAATTCTGACACAAGGTGAGTCCACCTCTCGGAATTTTTCTACAATTTACAAAATATGTAAAATTACAATGATGCGTTCAATAAAACTGTTTTCCTTACAAATACGTAAATTGTCACCTGTAAAGAGAAAATGTTTATTAAACAGAAATATGTAAAATTGTAGGTACAATTTTGTCAGTTTTCCACCATGGTAAATTTGTAAATTGTATTCTTTATTAAACAGAAACTTGTAGAATTGTAAATTGTAAAGTCCATTCACATCTTCCTTGTTGGTCGCCTTTTGTTAGTCGCCTTTCATTCATCCCCTCAACATGACCAAATCATCTAAGCATACTCTTTTCTACTTTTTAACCGACTTCAAAAAAGAGGAGTTTCTCAATTCGTCGGAACCTTTTTTTTATGTATGTTCCCCGATTACTCGAAGATGGCTAGACCGATTTGGATTTTTTTTTGTTTGAAAGGATATACTTTCCAGGTGGTCCCATGATCATCAAGTTAGGATCTGATGATGGGATCCTGGAGAAATAGAGAGAACTCTTCAAATTTTATAGGCACACTAGAAGCGATTTGGATAGTTTTTGGAAGAGTACTTCGTCGGAGTGGTCCCATTTCAATTTGGTGAAGATCTGATGAAGAACTTCGGAAGTAGGCAACGGAAGTCCTCAATAAATGATAGCAAATGGACTGGAATTGCTGAAATCGGATGTCTGTCTATTGTTTACACCAGTTCATAACATAACATCACGCCGGGACGCTGTGAAAGGGTAAGCACATGCAAACCACTAAAAAATGCAAAATAAAAACTTAAAAAAAAAAAAAAAAAAAAAAAAAAAAAAAAAAAAAAAAACAACCGACTTCCAAAAAAAACACTTAAGAGTGAAAAATGAGTTTAATTTCGGAAGGCGGTGACAAAAAATTAAAATACAAATCCAAAGTCACCGCCTTCCGAAATTAAACTTATTTTTCACTTTTTTTTTTTTTTTTTTTTTTTTTAGTTTTTGTCACTACATCTTTATTTAAACCGCACCGTTTGAGTTTTTGGCGGGATCGCGTTGGAACATGTCGCACGAATTTTCATTTTCATGGAATTTAGTGAAATAGCGAATTAAATTGTATAATTTTGATAGTGAATTATTCAATTTAGTTACGTGTGAGTGCACAAGTGTAGTGAAGGTGAAAATAAGTGACTAACGTGGACTTTTCGTGTTCCCCCCAAAAACTCCTATTAGGTTGTTGTAAAGTTACTACCGCTTTACAATAACTTTGATTTGACTTGACTGACTAACGACGACTGTGACTATTTTGTAACTTCGTGCCCGATATCGGGCCATTCACTTGATCTAAAAGAAAAAAAAAATTACTTGACACTGGCTAAATGCACAAACCGTGTGAAGCCAAACGAAAAAAAAAAAAAAAAAAAAAAAAAAAAAAACCGCACCGTTGATATATAACATCATTCCTCAGCCTATCATTCATAGTCATTTGTCACACATGCTTCGCAAGGAAAAGGAACGCGTTTTCAAAGTAATAGTATTTATTCTAGTTTCATGCTTCTTTAGCAACATTCACTTGCATATATCAGCGTCACATAACCAGCACACCATTGTGAATAGCCTTTTTAACCGACTTCAAAAAGAAGGAGGTTATCAATTCAACATGTATATATATATATTTTATGTATGTTCAGACATAACTTCGTCATATATAGACGGATTTACAAAGTTCTTTTTTGTTCGAAACGGGTTTATTCCGAAATGGTCCCATTTAAATTTTATGTAGATCTGATGATGGGTTTCGGAGACAGACAACGGAACTATTCAAAAACGATAGCAAATCAACCACGATTGCTGCTATCGCATAAATATGCTTTGTTTTGCCCCAAGGATGATTAAATTACGAATTGGTGTGGGGTAGGTACTATAACTAAAAAGTGAAAAATAAAAAACTTCCAAAAAAAAAAACCGACTTCCGGAAAAAACACTAGAAAGTGAAAAAATCCTTTAATTTCGGAAGTCGGTGACTTCCGAAATATATTTTAATTTTATGTCACCGCCTTCCGAAATTAAAGTAATTTTTCACTTTGTAGTGTTTTTTCGGATATCAACTGGTTGGTCACAATCGCATATGTGTACCATTCTATGTTTTCTCCACATATACTCTCCTTTCCATACCTTCATCAATCTTTCCATCTCTTGTAAACAGAATCCCCAAATATACGAACTCACTTATTTGCTCCGCCGTCTCATCATTTATTTTCAGATCATACACCGATGCATCCTCTTCTCTTTCAAACACCTTTGTCTTATTCTCATTTATATTAATCCCTTTCATTCTGCTGAATATGCAAGTAGATCTTGATTATCTGCGTAAAGAAGGCATTTAACATTATTATTACTTTTATGATATATCACTAAAATTCAATCCGTTGGCAGAACCTTGATTGTACCTACATCAAATAGGTAATTAGCTAGTAGACCGCTTCATACGATTTATATATAAAAAACATACTATTTTTCTTAAGGTTATTGTAAAATATGATAATGCAACAGTTGTTGGGAAACAATAAAAAACCAACCGCTGACGCCTGCCAACAGTATTATAGCATTACGCAGAAATGTAACACATAGCATAAGTTGACGGCACGGTTGGCGCAGCGGTTAAGCAATTGACTGCTGAGCTGCGTGTCGCGGGTTCGATTCCCGCACGGAACAAATATTGGTATGATCTACAAATAGTTGTTCCGGGTCTGGCTGTTTGTGTATGTGAGTTTAAATGTTTGTAAACGCACCTACAATACAGGAGTAATTCCTAGTGTGGGGCAACGTTTTATTAAAAAAAAATAAAAAAAAAAAAAAAAAATAAATAAGTAGTAGAAGGCGTTAAAAAACAGGGTCCGAGTAAATAACACAAATTATTTTATTTTTTTTGTTTCTGTAATTTAACTTTATGTCACCTACTGAGTACACCCACATAATGTTAAACTAAAATAAAATCATAAGAATGTTAACTTACAACCTGCAAAATAAAAAGGTTTCCTACAATTTCGGCATCGTCTTTTTGTATTGGTGCGATGCCAAGAATAACTTAAAAAGATTTAAAACACATTGTATCAAATATAATAAATCACATTGACGTTGGCTCAGAATCTAATCTTTTGCACACAAAACTTTGGCTATGAAATATCAGCAGAACTTGTACAAATAGCATTCAAAAAGAGCTTGTATTGAAAATATCGAATCTAGGCGACTTTGCGAAAACTGAAGTTTTGAGCAAAACTTTATCAGATACTTCTTTATTCGTTTCAATATTTTAAAATATAGTAACAAGATTTGTTATTTAACAGTTCTTTATTTTACCTTCTTACGTAAAATCTCTTAAAAATATCGTTATGAAAGTATCCCATAAATTGCTTCCAAGTTGTCGACTTACTTTGTTCCCAAGGCAGCTGAATATTTGAGGCATTGGCCGGCAGACTTGTTGTCATGGCGGTGTTTTGTTGGTTCAAGAGACGGGTGGTGTCTCGGTGAACGTCCACGGGAATTCGATATTGCCTCAAGTGAAGCGTTCTAGCAGCATTGTGCACTTTTATTCGCTATTGTCAGTGTGAGCGATGCCACTTCGTCGTGCTCGGATGATTGCGGTATCGTATTCTTTCTTTAGAAAACACTTAGACGTGAAAAGGATTGAAATTCTGAAGTTCTGATTTTTCCAATCTTTGGCGATGGAATATTTGGCGACAACTCCGTGAGTAAATTGCTTAGGAGACGTTTTATATAAAATGAGAAAATCGCATCACTGTGTTCTAGTTTTCGTAGAAGTTTGAAGATTTCTGAAAGAGCTAAATGTAAATAAGGAATATCATCATCATCATCATCATATTCAGCCTACAGCAGTCCACTGCTAGGCATCATCATTCATCATCATTTCAGCCGAAGACGTCCACTGCTGGACATAGGCGTCCTCCAAACGGGGCCATAATCGCCACGCTTGGCAGCCTGAGTTGGCGATCGTAATGTAGTGGTAAAATGCATAGAGAACGGTGCTGCCCATTCTCTGGTAAGCCTCTTAGTCGCCTTCTACGACACCAGCGGGAAGAAATGGGATGGTGCTATTCTTTACGTACGGCACAACACGGAACTGCTAGACATAGGTCTCTCCAATTGCACGCCATTCAGCTCGATTCTCGACAACTCTCAATCAGCAGGTACCAGCCAGTCGCTCCGCTTAGCCTGAGAGCGCCTACCTTACGTTTTCCGATATAAGTAAGGACTAAACTGTACCATAAAAAAAACACCGATAAAAAACTGCTTTTGTAAGGATTCAGAAGGGTTCCAGTCTGTGGTTTCGGTAATGACATGTACATGACAGATAGTTTGATAGCTTGACAAGCTTTGACAAGACATCATTATATTTTTGGCATGTTATGTGAAACATAAATAAGTTAAATGCAAACGTGAACAAAAATTACAGTGAGACCAAAATCTAATGGCACCATGAATCGTTTATCGGAAGCTACTGTAATATTACCACAATCCTACTTTTGGGGCTGCGTCACTCTCTCAAAAGATTGCCCATTCCTTTCAACCGAAGATCCAAATTTATATTACTTTGGGATTGTACTGGCCAGCATATACGCCGCATTTCTGCTAGTGATTCTTGCTGACTTTAAATTTTATTGGTCCGTAGATCACTTTCAACGCCAAATTGATTATTATATAAATTTAATAAGAAAGAAAGTGAGGCACGTGCAGCTCGACCAGAGGAGATTGATGTCACAGCAGGAGAGAACGGAGAAGCAGCTGAAGAGAAGCGAGGAGTGTAAGGGCGTGGTGACCGGCATCCGAGGCGCGCTGTCCACAGACGACCAAAACCAACTTACGACATTGACAAGCTTTTTCCTAGAAACTACACCAAGGAGCACCTGGAATGTAAGCTTATACATATAGCCATCATAAATTTTTCACATCAATAACGCTGTTGCGATCGAGCCCTTATCCGCAAACAGAAGCTTATTTTCGGCGTCAGACGGTAACATTTCTGTCGCTTGTAGTCCCGTTATATTTTCAGCGTCTCATGCAGATATTTGGATCGAAGGCGAGTCACTGTTTGCAAAGCGAATGCCTTTTATATTTTGTCTTTTACATAACGTTGGATGTAAAACTCAGTTTAAGAAACGGTTTTTGGATAAAGATCATACTTTGTACGAAAATATACAGATAGATATTTTAAACAAAATGTATTTACGTACATAAACTCACGGCTTCTTCACACGGTGGTAGGCAGAAACTACTGAACGCGACCTGCTACGATCCTTAAGGTGCGCTTACACGAGCAACTAAAATTGCTCCATCCTGGTCAATTCTCGTCAACTATGACGTCACGACTACATCCAGCAATTCAGAGCAATGGCAACATGTAGCAACCTGTTACCTGGTTAACCTTGCCAGAGATACGGCCACACAATACCATGTAATATGAAGCAACTTAAAAAACTAGGCTATACGCCCAACCCGCCGCCTCCGGCCGCTGGCCGGTTTCACCCGCAAAAACGAGACAAACGTACAAACGAGATAGAAAGAAAATTGACTTCCAAACCAATTGTATATTCGGCAACTCATATTGGCGACATTGAGAAATGTAAAATATATGGAGCAATCAGAAGCAATATTCCCGAAACAATTTCCGCATTTTATTGTTGTTGCTCCAGATTGCTCAACTTAATTGATCCAGATTGATCCATGAGTGTTGCCGAGTAATAATTGCTCAAAAAATTGCCCGTGTAAGAGCACCTTTACATACTTACTTACTCCTTTTGCCAATTTATAAACAGCCTATAATGTTCCCACTACTCCAAGCCTTTCTATGAGACGGGTGGGCCGCAATCTACTACGCGAGCACAGTGCGGGTTGATAGATGCCACATGTCTTTGTTTTTAGGATTCCGTATCTCAAATGGTAAAAAGAGGAACCCTTATAGGATCACTCTCTTGTCCGTCTGTCCGTCTGTGTTTTTCAGGAACGGGTGGACCTAGCGAGTTGAAATTTATACCAGATACTGAGAGGCCTTTAGTCCGTATTAGGTGTATAAAAATCAAGGTCCTTCCTGAGTCAACACGATAAAAAAGTATGGGCAAATTTATATTTTCGCGAAAACTTGTAAGTACCAAAATTTACCTTAATTTTCAACTTTTTATTATTCGGAATTTTTCTTTTACTTGTGCTATAAGACCTTGCTTTTAACCAAACTTGACAATTCCAGAAGTACCCTATAGGTTTTGAGTCGAAAACCCAATTGTAGTTTCTGTTGACCTAGAATCAAGAAATTTAGAAAAAGTTCCAAAATAAAATAAAAAAGTTGAAAATTAAGGTAAATTTTGGTACTTACTTACAAGTTTTCGCGAAAATCAAAATTTGCCCATATCTTTTTTATTATGGCGATATAATGGGTAGGTACGGTACCCTCGGCGCACGAGTTCGACTTGCACTTGATGTTTACGATCATCGTTTTAAGAGCAATGGTGATGAAATAATTTGCACAAAGTAAGCCGCCTATCTGGGTTCGAACCTACGACCAACACACAGCCGTTACCACTGGGCTACTGCTCTGCAATTTATTTACATAATGATTTCAAAATAAATTTCAAACTACAATACAAAACAAAACTATAAAATACCTTCCCAAACTGCTAACAAGTTCACTACGTTTTATCAAATTTGTGAATTTTTCGTTACGAACGTCTGCACAATAAAGTTACGCAACTGAGAACAAAATAAGTACCCAAAGAGTTTTATCTATGTTTCCTTGACTTCCAGCGAACTTATTTAAAGTTTCTTGTTGTTGAAATACTTGTACCTCTAAGTTGACTCATTCCGATACTTTGTGAACTTAAATGTAGCTGCGTCAATAAGACGTTTGCGTCTTAAAATAGACTAGGTTTTTAAGAAATTTTGCTGACAAATAGGCATTGCAAACAATAGGCTCATCGAAATACATAGAAAACATTGCCAAATATAGTACTAGCTGTGCCCACGGTTACGCCTGTGTCCACAAGGCTGAAATTATCCCTCGGAAACGTGCTACCGGGACAAAATTGGCCCAGCCGTTTCGGAGATAACCCGGAACAAGCAGACAGAAATAGTTTTTTCTTATAAGCGTAATACTTTCATATGCATTTGGTAAGCTGTTATCATTACATTACAAACAGACACTTACATTTTATTTATGCATGTATGTATGTATGGAAATCTACAGAAAGACACTGCCTACCCTACCTAAATCAGATAAATATGTAAAAATATTATTATTTTTTCAATAAACAAACAATCTTTATTCATAAATCAGCGCCACCTGTCGAGCGTCGATCGTATCATTAGTATCATCGATACAATATCCCGTTCGGTCGTACAATTTGACGCAACTTCGCATTGCGATGCACTAGCGCTGCTGAGTGCCTCGGGAGAGACACGAACTATTCGCGTCTCAATGTTTATATGTGTGCTCTCGTGGTCATGCAGATTTATTCAGTGTGCGTTCCTATACATACGTGGCACACAATGTAACAAATAACGCACACACCCGGTGAGGGTAGTCACTGGCTTTTACGATTTTTAACAACAACACGAATTACGAAACTTACCGAAGTTGTCCCAACAAAGTTGGATGCAACTATTTTAAAAAGTAGCATTGTTTCATTGAATTGTGACTACTTATACAACCATAATTTCTTTGTCGTATTATTTTCACATTCCGAGTAATTCCGACGCCATTGTTTGTTTTGATTTATTTGTTTTGGTTGTGAGCTATGTAGGCATGTATTTAAGATTTTAACATTGTTATATAGTGTGAAAAATAGATAATATTCACTGAGAAAGTTGTTCAGGTGGTGTGCGTAAAGAGAAAAGAAAAAATTATGCATTTTCAAAACTATCTATCGGTGAAAAAAAACAAGTAACGTTAAAAGTAAGTGTATGTACACCGTATTTGCAGTTAATAGGTACCTACAAACTATAAAATTCTATACAAAACAAAACATTATGATTCATTTAACAGCCTCACAGGTTGCATGCTGTGTAGGTAGGTACAGTAATCGGTTGTTATGTGTTTCTTTTTGCCTTTTTTTTAATTTCTGCCTACCCTGTCTAAAAACTCTGTGCACGCCACTGTATATAGCATAGACAAAACGATCGATAAGCGAAATATAAAATATCGTAGCAAAGTGCGAGGTGTGAAAAATCAGAGCAGAACGAGATTAAAGTATCGCGTTCAAATATAACTTGTTCAAGTTAGCAATATGAAACGAACATGTGAGCTTGAATAGAATTATTATAAGTACGAGGCGAAGAACCTATTTTAGTTGATTTAAATCTTATTTTTTCTTAAATAAGTTTGTTCTAAATACCTTAGAAATCTTAGGTACTTACTTAGTTATTTAAAAAAATACTATTTAAATCAACTAACAAAACTGAAATAAGTAAGTAGGTACTTAATACATTAGAAATGTGGGGCGCTCGTGGCTAAGTAATAACAGGCGCACGGGTTGATCGATTAGGTTAAGCTCAGCTTGCAGCGGTTGTTCCGTGGATGGGTGACCATCTTTACATATCAAGACCCCATCCGTATCTCGGAAAGCAGGTTAAGCCCCGACTGTCATTACGTAGATCTTTGGTAGTTGTTACGAGTCGTCAGACAAGCACGGAACTCTGAAAACCAGTCTTACCAAGGGGTATCATATTAGGTAGTCGTTTCTTGTAAAATACTAGTAGGTATTCAGTTGCATCCGGTGATACTAGAAGTCGACCCCAACATAGTTGAAAAAGGCTAGGCAGGTGATGAATTAATATCTTAGTAATGAGAAGATGGGCATAATTTTAACTAATCACAATAATGTATGGATTTCTAAGGGTATAACGATAACCCGTTAGAAGTACCTGTCCAGATATTGTAAATTCTATTAAGCGTAGGTACCGGTGAAATAAAAACTCTGGAATAGACTGAATTAAGAAGGAGATCAAGGACGAGATAACGAAGGCGGTTGAAAGGCTTTACCAACTGGTGAAGGAGGCCGAATTCGAGAAAGGAACAGTGGTCTGCGAGAGAAGAAAAGCAGAAACCCAAACGGAGCCTAAGCCGACCACAGAAACCGACAGATCTGATGAAGAGCCTGGTGGAAGGCCTCCAGTAGCACAAGCGGGCGCTGCAGGAGTGCCAAGAACACACCCTGGCTCTGTTGGAACAGCTCCAGGTGGCCCCTTGCTTTGTCGCAGGCCAAGGCCCGTCATTTGCCGAAATCGCCGCCGGACTAAAGCAGAACATCCAAGGGCCGCTTCACTCGGTAGTTGTATCATCCTCGAATGATATGGACACGAGTGAAGAGGTAATTGAGAAGCTCAGGACGGCGGTCGATGCCCACAATGAGAGCACAAAGGTGGAGCGGCTGCGCAAGGCGTGGGACCAGAAGGTGGTAGTCGTTTTTGGGACCCGAGAGGATATGACAAGGGTGACCGAACGGATCCGGAGTGCAGGCAATCTGGTGGGGGAAGAGGTTAATAACCTAATAAAACATTTAAACAGAGCAGTCAGTCGTGGCCCAGTAGTAAAGACCACGACTTCCAAGTTGTAGGTCGTGGGTTCGAACTGTGACCATTGCTTTACTATGTGTAAATGATTTCATCACCGTTGCTCTCAAAACATCCTGAGGAAAGAGCATGTCCAACCAACCATGTAGAACCAAAAACCTGCACGGGGCCCGCGTGGTGGATTAGCGTCCACTCCCTCTCACAGAGAGGAGGCCTATATCCCAGCAAATGGGAACAGTGAAGGCATTCAATATTTGTTAATTCCATGAATAAATAGAACCTCCAACAGGGCAACTCGGGCTTAGTCAAAAGCTGAACCGCGCTTCAGGCCCTGAATTCACTATGACCACTTAACGATTCCTTACTCGTAACCACGTTAATCACACACGAATTCGGCTAATATCGTAATAATAATATCGACAAATTCTCTTGGAACATACAGAATATGACATTTCGTTTCCTTACCGTTACATTGGTTTCTAAAAAAAAACGATATTGACGTAGTTTGAACGTAATAAGATTCCGCGGGGAATCATTGTAACGATACAGAATTGAGGCCCTGGGCTGTCGCAAAAAGGGAACCAACTGAATATGAAAGTTCCTTGTAGGTAAATAAAATGGACCATGGTTAAAGACTGTAAAAGTCACTGGTAGGAGGAAGTAATAAAAATCCTTGTAACTTAGTGATTTGTCTGACCATAATAATAAACCAAATCGCCCCAAAAACAGATTAGACACACTTGGAAGAGATAGTGGGGAATCTTCGCTTCCTGCATTTACTGCAAGGGCGAGGTATTGGAAGTAGAACTCCAATAACAAGTAGGAAACGGAAATGTTTTATGTTCTTTTATTATGCTTTAAGTTTTGTTTGTGAGATTATCCTTATCTATCGGAGGTTTTGTAATATGTGGGTATATAGGCAGCGGTACAAGGTAACCTATTTTTAAAGGACTTCAAAAAGGAGGAGATCTCAGTTCGTCTGTACCTATGTTTTTTTTTCTGTATGTTTGTTCCTCGATATCTCCGGGAATTGTGGATCGATTGTGAAAATTCTTTTTTTATGGATAGGATATGCCTCACGGATGGTCCCATATAAATTGTATTAACTTTGGTAGTTTTTGCGTTAGCCTAATACGCTTTTTTAATCCACTTTGTGTATCTTGATGACATTCTACCACTTCATGTCACTGTTGTTCACATGGCAAGTAGTGGTATCCAAATTAATGTGCAGTAAGTATGTACACAGGCGCCAGCACATCAAGCTACCCAAACTGTCAAATTTTCCCAATTGAACATGAACGTTAACTTAATGTAATAAAGTTGAAAATCTATCAAAGAAATTTGACAGATTGGTGTAGCTTGATTTGCTAGCGTCTGTACCTACTATAACTAAACAGTGTAAAATAAAAATAAAACAACAACCGACTTCCGAAAAACCACTACAAAGTTAAAAATAACTTTCATTTCGTATTCAAGTTTTCATTTTATTCTATTCGGTAAACTTGCAGCTAACTCATAGTGTTCTTAAACAATTTGAAATTGTAGGCCATTTACAAGTTTCCAGTTATAAACACAAAAAATAAAAACAAAAAACAAGTCGGTACAAAATACCTATCACGGGAAATTCTATTCTATTACTGGGAAAATATCCATAGTACCCACTTGATACATCATTTATCATACATAGAAATGGCTCTTGCCTGTGGCTGGAAAGGAAATGGCGCTTTAAAGATCTCAGTTTCAAGAGTGCTTAGGTTTTTGATATAAACTTTGGAGTGGATTTGCTCTATTTTGTAGATTTTGTATAGTAAATACCTATGTTTGTAGTGTACGAGGAGGTTCCATAGCGAAGTTTTTATCTTTGCGCGTTGTTAAACGTTCTAACCAGATACACATAACTTAAGTAGCTAATCTTTGAAAAGGGCTTTGTGTATACACAAAGCCCTTTTCTAAAAATCATTTATATGTAATACTTAAATTCTCCCACGGAAACGTGCTAGGTACCTGGACAAAAAGAAGCCAATTTAACTTGTTATAGCATCAGCTATCTGCCAGTGAAGTCCCAGTGAAGTCAAAACCGGTTCAGCCGTTTTGGAATTTAGCCCGAACAAACAAACAGGCAGAAGGACAATTTATTTTGTTGTGTAATATAGTAATATGTAAATCTCTGTTATTTTCACATTAGAAACAGACACTTCAACTTAATTTATTCGTATATATGTAATATGTATAGGTATTACATATTGCCAAAGTGTGCATGTACCTACCATGGGCGTGTGTTGCAGGTGACAAGACGTGGCCTCCAGACAGAAGAAGAAGACATGCGCGACTGGTGCCTATAAAGCACCGAATAGTAAAATACATACCACCACGACACCAACGACTGGCTCTGGTTTAAAGTTAAGCAATTAAAAAGAAGCCAAGCTGCGAGATTGCATCAGGCGAACTTCTTGTTTTCCCTACTGAAAACTATCTTCATTACGCTAGATCCGTGTATCTGCTATCTAAATCGTACAGAAACATTGTTTTGCGACCACACTCGCGCACATACCCTGTTACCCGAACTAGATTTCGTCGTATACGGCAAAACAGTTGGCTCAGCTCCAATCGCTTCCTTCACCGTTTTAAAATTGTTTATTCCCAGAAAATCAAATAAATAAAAACCAGTTTTTTTGTTGTTTTTGTTTTTATTGTAGGCTTTAAATTCACACAAACACACGAACTGTCATACATCTCTAATAAATAGTTACCCTAACTAACCTATTTGTTAATTTTATACAAAGCTTAGGTTTTAATTACCAGTTTCGTACATACAGTAGTTGCAGTTGTTTTTTTCTCACGAAGCGACGCGTGCTTTACTTGTGCTTACCAATGTTACAAACACGCTGTGAATGTGTGTGTTACCGCAGTAGCTCTCGGTACCGTCCGAGACAATGGCGAAGTCGGAAGTGTGTGTGTGTGTTACGTGCTGACGCTGCTCATCTTCAAACACACATTCACACTTGGTTACCATATGTAAAGCGCACGTCGCTTTGTGGGATAAAATACTATACTATGATTAATCTTACATACAAACATATTCTACAATGTTAAACTACAGTCACTTTGGTGTTATCAGTGGCCTTAATGTCAGCAAAGAACAATGAACAATAATGGTTAAAACGAAAACTTAACATAAAATTAACAAACACAGCCATGATCAATAAATTAACGAATAATATCACAATATAAACTTAACAACAAATCAACGCTTAAAACTATTTAACATTAACGATATTAATTGGTCAACAAAATTATAGGAAATGTTAAAAACAATAGGTGCGTAATGACGATTTTATCCCCGTTTAAATCTTTAATTCTCAATAACTTTGGAAACTATTGGTGGATAGGTTTTAATTTTATAACAATTTAACAACACATTTAACTGTGATGGCGGATAACTGGAGGCTTAAATTAACAATATTGTGTGTAGGAAGTAATGATGATATTACCATAACAAAAATTGATTAAGGGGACAAAATAGTCAGTAGGCTGGAAACACTTAACAACATCTATCATGATTGTGACTGATGGGTTACCAGGGCTATTCTATTGTTACACTATTACAATATACGAGTCACATGTCACAAAAAATTGTTAATTTAACAACATTTAGACAATACAATATTTTGAAAATGGTGTAAGTCACAATTCATGATAGTGAAAACATAAGGGCGTCCAAATAGGGTTCCGACATAAGTGATCGAAACCCTATAAGAAGGCAAACAACAAACAAGATGAAACCATATGCATTACGGTAATAAGGCACAATGTGATTGTTTCGAGAAATAACAGCTTAACAATAAAGTAGAGAAACTTTGGAATTTTTGAAAAATTGGAATTTTAAGTCAAGAAAAGGTAAAACCAAACCAAACACTAGTAATTATGTCAGAAGGATCAAAGATAAGGCTAGGTAGAAAGTATAGCGAATAACAAAACAAAAACGTAACTTTGAATTAATTGTCAAATCAACAAATTGGGAGGTCAACGTAACGTACCAAACAAAAACTCAACAAACTATCTTAATGGAACCAGATGCATGCAAAGATATGTGAGATAGAAAAAAAGTTTAAAGGGAAATGTCAAAAAAGTGTTCTTTAAAGTAGTTGGGCACTTATGTATGAAGCTTAAAACTTGAATAAGTTATTGATAAGGTATAATTATGGGGTGATAAGTGGCTTCTTATGCTAGAAATGGAAAGAATGTTTTTGAACAAAATAACTTAAATGAACTAGGTAGGTACGCATATCAGGGATTCGACAGATCCAAGTGGGTATGAACAAAAAATTAACTACCTAGGTACATTCCGGCCGGCAGTCGTGACAATGCGTTCCTGACACCTGTCAGTGCGATAGTTCTATCTTACAATGAATAAAGATCAAATTCGCAAAACACTTATCCGGTTGCATGACCTTCATACGGACCAATACGTGTTTTTTGAGATCTTTATTAGTTCCTAGAATTGTTCACAAACAGGTGTCAATAACGATTTCTCCCGACTGACTGTAACAATTTCAAACGGAGAAAGCTAGTGACGTGCTTTATGTGGACAGAATAACTAAGAACAAAACAAAAACTTAACTTGAATTCAACAGTCAAAACAACTATTTAGTTCAAACATAAACAAAACTTAATAAATCAAAAATAATGGAGCGTTAAAGGAAGGTTTTAAAGAGATGTGGCTTACGATTGGAAGGTTCTTCAGTGGAATTTTGAACGCAAATAACCGAAAATGCTTTTTTGACGTATCTCAAGGTGTTAGAAACAAAAACCGAACAAAAAACGAAGTACACAATTGTAAAATAATATTCAGAAAATAATCCTGGGCTCAAGTTGGCTATTAAAGTTAATTGAACGGTACCTATAGTTAAAACAAAACAAATATACTTCAAATAATAATCAAATTAACTGCTTAGTCCCGTCCGTATTAACAAAAACTTAACAACGATGTGAATTAATTGATGAATGTCTTGATTTTATTCAAAAAGTGTTTGGTCCCAAAAGTGGATATAACCATTTTCAAATTATATTCCCGTTAGTTAAGATATTATTATATACAGGAAGTGAAAATGGTAATACAATGCAAAAATAAACTTAACGAAAACAACAGAAAAATCAACAATGGGAGTAGCTTCAAGTAATAATAACAAATAACTTTAATAGAACTGAAGTAAATTGACAGAGGTCAATTAAGTGATATTTAAGTTTTATGTGGATGATTTTACCGAAAAAGTAATTGATAGAAAAGAACAAAACAAAAACTTAACGTTAAATCAACAGTAAAATCAACGATTTGGCAACTAAAGCGTCCAAGGAAAAAAAATTAACAAAAAAACGTCAAATCTTACAATTAACTTGAACTGAAATAACAAAAAAAATGAGACGATTTCGTGTTCATACTTTTAAAAAACAAAAATTCACACAAGGCTTAATTAATTGACTTGGCTGTTTTTTAAATATCCAAAAAAATATCGAAAGTGTTTGGGTTTGCTATTGAAAGAAAAACAAAAACTCAACAGTTTTCAAACAAAAACTTAACTTAATTTAACGTTGAAATAACATAAAAACGTTAACAAATAACGGGATTCCATTAACTTGAAAGTGATTTAGAACAAAAAAATATGAAACAGTTTTTGTTCATAACTTAACAAAACAAGTTCAATCGTTTCATACCCAAGCTTAATCGACTTTGCTGTTTTTGAATTATCTAAAAAGTCATAGAAAGTGTTTCGAGTTTTCTATTGAAAAAACAAAAACTTAACAGTTTCCAAACAAAAACTTAACTTGACACATTGAAATAATGATAGAACAAAAAATAATGACGCGCTTCCAGGCCAGCTGGTTCTGGTCGTAAATTAAAACAAAAACTCAACAATTAAAACAAAAAAAAAACATGAACACAACATTTGGATGTATGTAACTATGTTTACGTTGTTGAAAATCGAAAGGAAAACTTTAGAACTTTAGCAAGACCTATACTCGAATGGCGCGTGCTGTGTCAGTTGTCAAATATACGCAAAACATCAATTCTTTTGTGATTGAAATATTACAGAAAATAACAGCTGCATGTGCAGATACAAAATTTTAATCTGGAGCCGAAATTAACAGAAAACAAGTACTTTAGCAGTATCCAACAGAATATGTAACAATAGCAACAACATGTCCAAAACATGAACAATTGGAACGGGTGCAAACAAAACATGAAACGTAACTAAGTTTTGACAACAACACCGATCATTAAGGCACTCTTGGTTCAACGTGAACCACTATGCTCTTAAAATTTGCTGCAAGTACTTATCTAACGTCTATCCTAACCTTAATTAATGAAAAGACTTATTAAAAAAGTTTATACTAAACATTTTGTATGTACATGATGAACACATTACCTCACAGGTAGTCACTTAATTCCCTAAGCCACACAAAAGCCTTAAGTTCTAAGTAATCCTATCCTATCTTTGGGGAGTCTAGAAACGATGATTTGTATTCACCTTGAGTGGTCTCCTTTGGTTCGTTTGGTATACATAGTTGATACTGCTAGCAGCCAATGGTAACAAAGTGTTGATTTGCAATTGGTCCATAAATCGATATTGGACTTTGGTAACTTTGTTCATTTCCGAATTTTGTATCTCTCCTTCCTCTCTCTGTTTCCTTATTCCACTTCTGTAACAAATAAAAGTAAAGAAAAATTTAGTTAAAGTTGATTAAAATCACGTTTGTAGTCTTGATAAATCACAAAATTTTAGCTAGACAAAACATGATAATATTGTAACATAACATAATAACAACCCTGCAACGAAAATACACAACACTGAAACTGAAAGTAATATTAAAACAGAACTTGTATTAAGTTACTTACTTTTCGTTTCCGTGGAACTGCTCTAAACTTCAGATTTGAAGACTTCTCTCATTATTCACAGTTTTACCATTAATTTAACAGTAAATTGACACAACTTATTTTAAACTTTTAACTGACAAACTGATAACTTTGACGGTCAGTTGTTCGGGCACCACCGGGGGCGCGGTGGCGCGATCCCCCGGAGCTGTGCACTGTAGCGCTTTCTTTTCGAATGTGATTTAATCGGCGGAATTTTAGCCCTTTTATGTGATTCCCGAAATCCCTCCCCATGCGACCGTGGGAGCGCGTGCGCACGTGGGCTCCTTGCGCAAGCGCACACAATGGCTCCCTATTCTTTGTACTCATTGATTTCGTCCCCTCGAACGTCTTACCTTGTATCTGTTACCTGTACTTTAGGGGAGAAATCCTGCCCGGTGGGAACTTGTGTAATCGTAACTGAAATTGAATTATTGTAGACGATAATCACACGATTTTTAAGAGGGTTAGTTTATAGGTAGGTACTTTCACACGGTACAGACAGACTATTGTTATGCAAAATAGTTTGAGAATAACCGCTAGCTGTGTCAGATTTAGCCGTTACTATATTATACATATTAGATACTTCCCTAATACTAATTAAGGTAACAGTAATTACCATAGATATAATGCTACCCTGTTGATGCAGCCTGCGCACTTGCAATATTCAGAGCTAATCGACAAAGTTCAGGTCTCCACATAACATGTTTAGTGCTAGTGCTGTACAACACCCGCTTCAGCAATATTGCTTAAATCGCGATACGTAGGTAACACCGAAGCTCTTTTCAATATAGGGAAAAGAGCACAGAAGTTTTTTCTTCTGTAATAATTTACCTCTAGTTTAAAAAACCAGTTGCAAAGCATTTAAATTAAAAATACCAGTGTAGGATTATTTATATCTGTGTTGGTCTACTTTCCTTCATGAAACAGATAACACGACTAACACCTTTTTAAAGTTAAATACTATGACATGCAGAGTGTTTTTGTATGTTATCATAAAATGAATTTAATCTGAAAATAAACTGTTACAGCATAATTTCAGGATAAAATTTTACCCAGTGCGCAAACTGTAACCACGAATTCAGCATACCATACTGGACTCCCCCTAGCGTAGAAATTTTTCGTCGGTTATGCAAAAAAAATCAGCTGTTCCATACATTTTGACCACGTAGGTATTGCACTTTTCTATGAAACAGCTGATTTTTTTTTGTATAACCGACGATAAATGTCTACGTTAGGGTGTCTAGAATGATATGCTGAATTCATGGAGTTGGCGCACTGGTTAAAAATTTACCCTGTATAATATAACATAACATCACGCTTTATTTCCCGAAGGGAAAGGCGGGGGTATGGGTATACCTAGTACACCCACATTTCGCGAGTAATGTAAAGTTCCATGTAATAGCGGGTGAGCCAACATAATAATTTCATACAAATTACAATCAAAAGTTTAGTTATAGCTAAACACATTTTGTTCCATAAAATAATAGCTGCTTACTCCAAAAGCTCCTACTTTAACATTGTCACTACTATTGGAAGCTTAACATAGTATGAAGCATTTTCATACAAAGTTTTTCAAGTACTGCAGCGGTGCTCGAAAACTGTTCGATGTTTACTAGCATCAAAATCAAAGCTCAATTACTCGGATTCGGAACCAACGAGTCGTTGTACATAATAATTACGAGCAAGTGAAAGCCTACAAAAATCTAATAGGGTGTAAACAAGAGAGGTGAAACTTTAGACTGCGTACGCGACTCAGTACTTACTAGTCATTAATTTGTAGACTGGCACAAAGCTTAACGGGGCTCGCTCGACGATTGACTCGCCCCAAGTGTTTTGCTGCCGAACAAAAGATCTTTTCAGCGATGCCGGAGAACGTGCTTTGCTTAATATAATGAGACCTTTATTTTATTAAGGTAAAAGAGGGTGGGTAATGCAATGATTCTTTGACTTTAACTTGTCCAGGCCAACTTAAAAATACTTAGCTTTTTGCGCGGAAATAACTGCAGTATTTGCGTTGGCTGTTCAGCTTGTTAAGCATCTAACTTTATATGGAACTTAAAGTGAAGACTATAAATCATTCGTTAAATGTTATACTTAATAATGAAAAGAGATTCAATATTTGTATCAAGAATTTTCGTTTAGTCCGTGATGTAATTAATTTGAGTGTCACTGTAAGACTTTAATCTGGACAATTAATCAGACTTGGACGCTAGACTTAGAAAAAGTCCCGTCTAAGTAAGTAGATGGGTCTGTAACGTTAAGATATTTGGCTAAGTATTTGGGATCGACAGTTTGGAGATCTTTTATTTTGTTATTTTATTTTACCAACTCGACGGTGTCCAAAAACTTCTAAACGGGCCTCGTAACTTTTAAGCTAATAGTCTAGATCGGCTTAGGGAGCCATGACTCCTTCAAAGGAGGTATTTAATTCAGAAGTTAGAATTACCACACTCAGCTTCATCTGTAAAAACGTTGATGTTTGTAAATCAATACAGTTTCATTTCATCGCTTAAAGATACACGTTGTCTGCAGTATAGGAGTTCCATCACGAATGTCATCAAAGCTACCGTATGATTTAAAGGAATATAATATATAAATACTAGAACCCCAACACGCCAGAACCGATTCACTTCATATCCATTAAAGGTGGATAGGATACAAATCGATATCCTTGCGGAAGCGACCAGGTGCACGATATGCACCCGCAATACGTAGGTACTGTGAAGCTTTCTCACGCTTGCACAAATACAAACACGTTACTGCACTACGGTAACGCATGTTATTTGCTACATAACCGATATGCCAAATGTAACACAAATGCCGTGTTACGACACCTGTCAGATTACAACTATTTTGGAATGAAGTCGTTGGTATGTTGCTGGTCCGAATTAAACCGCGTTATGTCGAGCTTGTTAGCAATGCTATTTCATACTGGAGTTTGTTTTCTGGCTGAACTAAATAAAATCCTTTTTTTGGACATTATAGGTATGAAATGAAATCTTAATTTATGTAAGTAGATCTTAAAAGACACTTTTACACGTCAATATTTTGTTGGTCAATATTTTTAAAAACTAGATCGCGCCGGCATTTCCTAGCTGACTGTTCCCTGAGAAGAAAAGCCGAAACAAACTCAGAGGTCATGGTCTCTTTTAAAGTCCAAACATTATATTATCTAAATTTTATGTGAGTCTAACAATGCAGGGTAATGTCTGGAAAGGCCTTTTGAAGAAAGAGCCATTGCAGCTTTGAGCTGACCTGTCTCAACAGACGGCATGTATGTAGCAATCAAGGTAATCGACCTAGAAAGATTCATAAATTGTTGGTAACAGGTTTGCTTAATTCACTCTTACTAAAGACGAATTAATGAGAAGACCACCCATCAACTAGACACAACGACAAAAATGGAATCTAGGGTACCCTAATTAGTACCTAATAGGTAGTAATTGTTGACAATAACCTCCGTGATAATAAGTTATGCCGGGGGTTTTTGTCAACAGTTTAAAATGAAAAAATAACTTATCTTCTGATTGCAGCAATCTTCACTAAATGGGAGAGGTGGAGTAACTGCACGACGTTAAAAAAGCTTACCCAAGATCTGTGGACTCTACCTATACGTAGTTACTCATTTTCTCCGAGTAAACACATTACACACACACACACACACACACACATTGTTCTATGTTAAAAATTGTAATCACCATTGATATATTATTTTGCATAATAACTTTTGCACGCTACACAATAAACGAATGTACGAATCTGAGCACTAAATATTTATGTTCTTTTTCCGACCGACATTGATATTAAATAATGAGTGTTAAGCTTTTTATCAATCGACGCAGTAGACGCGTAGAAAAGCTCCATTATGAAAAACGTCATTGCAATGTGCGTAATTGCGTAGGGTTTTCTATACCGATTACCTTACCGATCTACCTATAGAAATTTTCATGGCTAGCATAACGAATAATCAGCCTAAAATGTTCCCCCTGCTGGGACACAGGCCTCCTCTCTGTGAGAGGGAGTGGGCATAATCTACCACGCGGACAAATTGCGGGTTGTCGGGTGTCACATGTGTTCGGATTTTTGGTTGTAGGACAGGTTTTCTCACGCTGTTTAACTTCATCGTTTTGGGAACAGTGGTGATGAAATTAAATACATAAAGTAAACTGTCTGCCGGCTAAAGTTTTACCAATCAATTAATCCATGGAACTAGAAAAGGAACCCCTTAATCGTTATCCATTGATTGAGAAAATTGGTAAACGAATTGGTGTTCGTTTTATGTTGTTGGCTAAGAAGGAAGTTGCTCCTCATCTTTATAAGAGAATCCCTTTGTAATATTTTATGTCCTTGAATAAAAGGAGCACTCTTGCTTTAATAACAATATTTTAATTAATTTAATGGAATGATAGAGGAGTGTACTCAGAAGACATTTAATTTAACGCAAAAACTAAAGTATATCTTCGTATAATGTCGATTCCTCTTTATTCCAATGTTTTCCAATCCCCAACCCAGATCCACTTTGCTGAAAGGTACAAACTTTTACTGAAAACCAGTCGGGAAAATGTGACCCAGTATAAATTTTCCCTTATTTGTCTGCGGGCGAACATGTCCCCCTTTACCCAGAACCAATCGAACTGTGGCTATGCACTCGGTTTATGCTGTGCGCCGTCTATTTGCAATGTTTCCACCGGGAATTATTTTCCCAGCATTCCGCTTGTCGGTACCCTATAGGTACCTACATATTGCCCGTTTCCTACCTACGTCCGGTATTCAATATGTTCCCTTCACCTTTCGGACAGTAAAGGTAAATATACAGGACTTGGTAATACTTAATTTTCTGTTATGTCTATCCAGGGAGTCGTTAAAGAAACTTCAGAAACGTTTTTTTATGTTAAAGGAGTTTTAAGTGTAAAAAAGTCTAATTTTACTCGAAAATTCACCTTTATTTTCTAGAAAAAACAGACGTTGTGGAAAATATACTCAGTTTTCTCATGAATTCATATTAATAAAAAGAACAGCTGCGTTCGTTTGCTTTTCGCGATCTTTTGTAGATCGACTACCCCACCGACAGCGGCACATTCAAAAGCTTACATCTAAAGAATCCTCAACATAAACGTGTTCCCATTCCCAGCATCAACCCTTCTCAACAAAGTAGCTTCACAGTACCAATTTATTGAAGTCATAACAAAAGGATGTAGCCTTTGTCCAGTCGTTGCATATGTTTTAGCTCTAAATGCGCATGTAGAGTCCGGTTACAGAAGACGGGCGATACAGACGTGCACCCCGAGGGAAATGCACGTGGGCTACAAAGACAATGAGATCCAACTCGGGCTCAATTTGTAATACCTTCGTGCATTTATTATTCCTCTTGTTTACCTTATTTTGTGTACGTGATTTTTGTTTTGCTAATACCGCTGCAGTGAGCATAGGACGAGCGTAAAGTTTCCGTATTTGCGGTGTGATTTCCAACTTCGTCGCAGACAAACGTTATTGGGGATATTATTTTTTGTTGTTTTAAGACTGAAAGACTTGGGGAAGCTTTTTCCCAGCAGAGGGACAGTACAGGCTGAACAAAAAAGTATTAAAGACATGTTAGTTGCAAGACCAAACTCAATAATAAATGAATGATAAATTATAAATGGTTTTATTTCTTTATGTAGGTTTGTAAAACACTTTACTCGTCAATCGCATTTCAAAAGCTAGACTTGTTCGGCTTTTCCTATCTGACTCGATAGCATTAATTTCAATTAAACTATCTACAGGCACTTATGAACTTTCAAAATCGGTCATTATAATAGTCAGAAAGTTGAAGCTAATTCCAAAACGTAGATCTCTATGGAAAAGAAAGGGCAAGAAACTCCAAAGATACTCTTTTAAATCAAGATATGAGAAAATCCTGGGTACATGATTCTTGTTAGTTCTATACGTGAGAACAATGTCAGAAATAATAATTAAGAAACAATTCAAAATATAAGATTAAAAATAAGCGATGACCGACTACGCCCCGACACGAACATGACGCGGGGATCAGCACCATCCAGCTCAACCGTTTTGAAGGGATCCGAATTAAGTTATGTAGTAAGCCATAATAGTAGGATGCAATAGCAGTTTTATATATAATCGTCATAATTGTCATAATCTTACCTAATCCAAACTCTTCAATTCCCTAAAGGAAAAAGTAAGACTACGAAAATTCCATTCAAGTTCACAGAAAGCCAAAGTGAAAACAATTTAGTTTAGTTTCCGTAATAATCCACTCTTAGTAGTCATTAATATTAAATCGTTACATTACTTCCAAAACTTGTTACTATTAATCGTAATTACGGCTTAGGATTAATTTAGGACTAATTAACAATTACGGCTCAAGTTAATCTTATTGCAATTAATATATATGCTAATAGATTCATTACTTATATCGTTATAATGTCACTATCGAGAGAATTTCACTTAATAGACAGGTTCTGGTATTAATAGGTTACCTATTAATAGGAAAACCCCCACGTAGAATCTTGCCATGTTCCAATTTCTGGACTGTAGTCCATTCAAAAATTAATAAGTGCACACCCAATGACTACATGTTCGCTTGTAATGTGCGTCCATAATTTAAAAAATAACGGTATTTTTTATGCATAAAATATTGAACTGCCTCGTTGGTCTAGTGGACGCAAGCGCTACTGCTGAGCATAAGGTCCTGGGTTCGATTCCCAGGTCGGGCAAAGTCTTATCGGTTTTTCTATCTGTAATTTCTCAGTAGCAGCCCGGAGTCTGGATTTGTGCCCGGTTGATGGCAATTAGAACTGGCAAAATATGGGTGTACTATTGGTGCGTTCTGCCATATCCTTCTGAGAAACAAGGAAATACTAGCTGTTGCCAGCTGCTTCGCCCGCGTGCAGTTCGGAAATTATCCCACGGGAACGTACTATCGAGATAAAAAATATCCTTTGTCTTATTCCACGTTACAAACTACCTGTGCCAAATTTCATCCAAATCCGTTCAGCCGTATTTGCGTGATTGAGTAACAAACATCCAAACAGCTTCACAAACTTTCACATTTATAGTATTATAGTAGGATTGCGTTATCTTCTTTGGAATAAATAGCGCAACCTTGACTGAAATTATTCAGCAGCTAATCGATGTTGATATTCCAGTCAGCTGCTGGGCTAACATGTACTTAAGAGATACGGCAGACGAAGACAAAGCAGATGTAGGTACTGTGAGATCCTCTGGTGGATCTCAGGGGCTCTTTACCGGGATCGAATAATAAAAACACCTTTGTAGCTTCGTTTATTCCACGGTTACGTGTTTACAGCACCGCGCCATGCAAATCTGTCTTTTCGCAGCAAAAAAACTTTTGGTAATATACTTATTTGAATGCTTATTCTAAACCAGCTTGACAGTTCTAATGTGATTAAAGTTCATATAGAGCCAGCCTGTACAATGTAAGATCGACTTCATCCTTCAGCAGACAACATTTACAGTTCCTATAAAAGTTGTACCCTCAAAAGACATGTAGCAACTATTAATGGTACGTAGTGTACCTAAGCCACAGGCAGTGGAGGGGCGTACAGTTTTATACTACATAGTTGATCTCTACTAACGCTAGTGTTTAAGATGTGTAATTGTAACAAACTGGATTATAAGGGTGTTTTTTTAGAGGCGGAGAACTTTAAATTGAAATAAAGATCAGAAAAAGGTTTATAATATGCATGAAATCGGCTTTATTTGAGAGATGATTTTATGACATTAATGTTTGAATATAATTTCAGGTATCACAGCGCACGATACCGTTAATTTACTGAAAGAAATGTTTGACGAACGATTCATTTCACGAAATGGACCTGTTAACTGACAACTTCGTTCATGCGATTTGACGCCTTTAGATTATTTTCTCTAGGGATATGTAAAGTCGCATGTCTAAGCTGACAAACCAGAAACAATTGAGCACTTAGAAGCCAACATTCGACGCGTCATTGCTGAAATACAGCCCGATTTACTGAGAAGAGTATGTGAAAATTAGACATCCAGATTACTCCATGTACGCGCGAGCCGCGGCGGCCACATGCCTGAAATTATATTCAAACATTAATGCCATGAAATCATCTCTCAAATAAAGCCAATTTCATGTGCATATTGTAAACATTTTGCTGTTCTTTATTAACCGACTTCCAAAAGGAGGAGGTTCTCAATTCGTCGGAACCTTTTTTTTTTTTTATGTATGTTCCCCGATTACTCGAAGATGGCTGGACCGATTTGGATAAATTTTTTTTTCGTTTGAAAGGGTATACTTCCCAAGTGGTCCCATGATCATCAAGTCAGGATCAGATGATGGGATCCTGGAGAAATAGAGAGAACTCTTCAAATTTTACAGGCACTCTTGAAGCAATTTGAGTACTTTCTCGGAGTGGTTCCATTTCAATTTGGTGAAGATCTGATGAAGAACTTAGGAAATAGGCAACGGAACTCCTCAATAAATGATAGCAAATGGACAGGGATTGCTGAAATCTCATGTCTGTCAATTGTTTACACCAGTTAATATCATCACGCCGGTACGCTGTGAAGGGGTAAGCACATGTGAACCACTTAAAAGTGAAAAATAAAAAACTTTTTTCAAAAAAATAAACAACCGACTTCCAAAAAAACACTAAAAAGTGAAAAATAACTTTAATTTCGAAAGGCGGTGACAAAAAATTAAAATACATATCCAAAGTCACCGACTTCCGAAATTAAAGTTATTTTTCACTTTTTAGTGTTTTTTTGGAAGTCGGTTGTTTATTTTTTTGAAAAAAGTTTTTATTTTATTTAAAGTTATCCGCCTCTAAAAAAACAGCCTATGTTATCTGTAAAATAAATTATTTGATTTGATTTGAAAATATAGCACAAGGCACCAAGACAGAACCTGTCTTCTTTAAAATAATTGAAGTACCGTGCCAAAATTGCCAAAATGGAGCTTACACACAACTACAGAACATATATACCTCAAAACACACATATCTAGGTATAGAAACCCACGCCTTCTTTCTGTGGGGGTAGGCAGAAACAACAGAACGCTTCGTGCTACGTTCTTTACATGATACTCCTTTTGCCACGTTTACGTTCAAGAATCTGAATTGCAGTTTGAAGAATATTGCTAATCCATTGCTTCATAATAGGGTATTTTACTCTGTATGAGAAAAAATCAAAAAATATGTTATTGAGATAGCTTAGGCAAAATGCAGTCGGAAAATGTTGGTTTTGGTGCATGAAATAACAAAATAAATTTTAAAATTCAATTCAAAGATTTCAGTTTTTTTAATCTGTTTTTGAACACCATGAAATAGTAGCCGTCATGTTATTACGTCATACGCGAGTCAATTGAACAACATAACAAATAATATTTTGCATTCAGAAACAGCAAACCAACGTTAAGTAGAACAATAATTAATTTTAAGTTAGAAACAAATATCATATAAAATATCAGCGCATTTGTATATATAGTAAACTGACGTCATACCCACAGAGCAATATGGCGTACACTGCGTCCAGCGTTTTCGTCAAATTACGCGCGAAATTTGAAAATGTAAAATTTTATTGCATTTTTACAGCATTCAACAGCATTCAACAGTCGTTTAAATAAAATTGTTGTGTTTTTTAAGTGGTTTATTAGCACTTTAGAATCTAATTAGCACACTTTTCAAAAATGGGTGTAATATAGGAAGAAAATTGTCAGTTCAACAACGTAAATAACGCAATAAATGTTGTTGAACTGTCAAAATTAAAGCCTTTCCTACAGTTAGTGTGTTACGCAATTATCCCTCAACAGGCGAGCTACGAGCACAGATTTGTCGATGGAAGAATAGACATGACTACGAAAATTTAAATGAAAATCTAAATGATGTACAGACGCCAGTACATCAACCTAGAGGGAGGCGGCGCACGTGAGGGAGAGGCAGTACATGCGCCCACACGGCCGTAGCCTGCGTAGGAGACGCCCTGGGCTTCGGGAATCCCAGACTTATTCCCGGCCACCGTAGGCGCGGGCCTGCGGAAGGCGAGCTCGCTGTCCGGTAAGGACCAAGCCCGGGTCGACGGCGCGTTGTGTTCCACGCGTGCCTCAAAGAGATATCAGCACCAAATGGTGGGGTGGGGCCTGCAAGGGCCAATGCCTGCCAGGGGTGCGGGTTGTTCGAAAGAGATACCGCGGCCCCTGGCACATAGGCAACTGAGGAAACAAGGGTGGGTTTTAGTCAGTAAGTCTGACACGCCCTCCTGCTGTCAAATATTCCTAATTGAACATAAACCTTAAACATTTGTGAAAAAGTTGAAAATGTATCAAAGAAGTTTGACAGATTGGGGTAGCTTGATGTGCTGGCGTCTGTACAATAGGAGAAGATGCTAAGTTCTTCTATTAGTTATCACAGTTATGCGTTCAAAACGAATCATGATTTTATAGATAACCGTTTATACTTTGTGGCCGTCGAGTAGAAAGTATGTTGTCAGTGTGATTTTGACAGTTTGAGAAGAAAACTTTCTTCTGAAATAGGCTACTTTTAAAAGGACCTAGACAAAGATCGTTAGAAACGAAAGACAAAATGACAGATTGCAGAAGGATTTCTACGGTGCGATGTGAAAAATGGAGAAACGAAATGTCACTTTGTATAGAAAGAGCTGTGTCTATTCTTCGTAGAAATAGAAAGCGTCATGATAGGCCTGCTGGTCATACACGCACGCTGGAAACGGAGCACTTATGAACATATCGTGTCCCTGTTTGTCAAAGCCAACTTTATATAAAGAGGATAGAAAATAAAGAACTAAAATATAGAAGAATATCGAGCAAAATAGCGGACAAATTATACGAAATAAAGTACATAATAAATAAAACGTGCTACACAGTCACATAATATTTTATAGTCAGCGCGTAAATTCTACAATTTTTCGTCGACTTGAAAAGTTTTGCTGTTGGGAAAATATTCTACTTTCGGTAAAAGTGATACAAATGTGTCCCTATAGAAGGTGAATTTTTAGTCACTGTTTAAATTTTTAAGGGTGATAACACCCGTGAAATTGAACAACTTTCTTCCAGGAACATGGGTCGAAAAATGAAAAAAAAATCGAACGAAATAAAGTACATAATAAATAAAACGTGCTACACAGTCACATAATATTTTATAGTCAGCGCGTAAATTCTACAATTTTTCGTCGACTTGAAAAGTTTTGCTGTTGGGAAAATATTCTACTTTCGGTAAAAGTGATACAAATGTGTCCCTATAGAAGGTGAATTTTTAGTCACTGTTTAAATTTTTAAGGGTGATAACACCCGTGAAATTGAACAACTTTCTTCCAGGAACATGGGTCGAAAAATGAAAAAAAAATCGAACTAAATGCAAAATCAATAGTCAGCTGATCGATTTTCTACGGGAGGTCCGACTTGTTTTTTCACCTTGTAGGTATATGTTTTCGTGAAGTAAAGAAAAGATAAATTAAACCCACGTTTGCACGAACTTGAAAATATCACGGCGGGATTTTATTGCGCACTGGATGTTCAGCTCTCGGTGTTGAGCCGAGCATTGAGAATCCATCAGAGAGCATCCCAGCGACTCAAAAAACGCACTGTTGGATTTTTAACGTTTTTAAAATCGACGCACGAATGCGTGAAAAAAATCGTCGCCCTAAAACACGCCACCTGGGCTAAGATATCCCTCGTTACTTTAGTTACATATACAGAGAGTACCTACTGGTTATGCTCACGATCCAGTGAAGTTGTTGGAGGACACGCAATGTCTAGTTTAAATAAAAATCGTAAGCTAAATCATTTCTGAAACAAACTGACAGGATTACCTACTTCCTCTAAGGCAAAATATAACATCCCGTAATACTGTAACTACTTTGCTAACCTAGGTAAAGTCAAAGTAGTGATAGTATTTATTTATTACAAAATTTTCACTAATACTTAACACTGAACAAACGAAGATTCTAATTAAACGTTAAGTGTACCTTGATATCTAATTCATCTTTCAAATTGCTCTACGTGTTCAAGATCATAATATAATATTTCATGATCGTATATATCTTACAAAGTTTTATGTAGGAGATTGGTAGGATTTATCTAAGACGGGGACACGGGAAGTTCGGGAATGGTGGCAGCCGATTATCATAACCCACCCGCTTCACTGCCAAATCCTTTCCGAAAACAGATCCCGGTGTATGGCGAGAATAATAAAATTCAAAATTGATTAATGCGAATCTTTCTCGTGTTTTCTTTTATATTTGAAGACATTTTTATATTCGATAAATAGAAAGTTAATCAAGCAAGTGAGTATTAACTTCGTTTAAGGAAAGTTTCGCACTACAAAATCTTCAACAAAGCGAAGTTGCCCAGATTGAATACATAACTTTAGGTGCTGAAGCGAACCCGTGCAAGCAGCGTGGCGCACTTCCCAATGAGTTTTGTTTAATACATCTCCTCACAAGGCGGAGCGCCTCTCCTCAATTATTTACGCACACACTCGCTTTCTGGCCCCCGTTCTTTTCATGTGGGACAAAAGCGGATTCAGGTCGTGGCAACAACGGAAAGATTGCAAAGGACATACCTATGTAGAGAATACGCAAGGATGTGAGGTGAGCTTTAAGCTTTTAATATTAAGCGCCCAGAACGCGGCCGGGCCAACTTTATTACGCGGTGCCGTCAAATGCAAAGGACTAAATACCTATATGCACGTAAATTGCACGGCAACATCGCACTCTTGGCATTCTTCTATACTACGAGGTATTTTGTTTTACACTCGAGCGAGTGTTCCGGAAATAAAAGAATCGGTTCAAATACGCTCGTTTTATTCGTGCGTAAGCACACCTTCGTGCTAAGCGCGACGGCGACTTTTCAATAGAATAAACAATAAGAAAAATAGTCTATGTCTCGGGCGGCATAAACTGCGTAGGTAACCTAATTTCCTAAATAGCTCGTAAAAATGAAATTAGACTTTACTCCTAATTAAAATGAGTTAAAAACTACATGTAACTTAACAAAGGCACAGCTGTGTCCACCAAAATAACAAACGCCATACAGTATGTACAAGCAGGTGTGCCAAAACTAAGCCCGAACACATTACACATTACCAAAACCAAGATCTTCACAAAAGCAACAATTGATTGACAAAATTTGATGGACTGCTCAAGACTTTACAAGGAAGTCATTCCATCGTCAATGTGAGAACCAGTAAACGGGTTTCTTTTATCACCGAACTCCCATGTAAAACTGTTTATGTGAATAAAAAAACTCGGTACGTCGTACTCTCCCCTGTTTGATACCGCTGCGGAATAACCCGGAGTCCTTTTCAAATTCGCCCTTATTCTGTGCGCCCGATTGAACGTAGGTTTTTTATAGCGCGGATACAGTAATCTAGTTCAGGTGTGCTCTCGAAAAATCCTCTCGGATCTGAGGTCGCATACGTTTTCCGATTTTATTGCATATTGAGACGTACTATTCTTCAGATATCCCCATAGCCCCGTGTTATATAGAGGTCGCTCGCCGTTAAACTATTTGATACGAAATTTTGGGACACGCCATCCATTATCATACGCGAATAAGCTTGAAATATTTTAGGAGACAGAACCGTCGTAATAGAAATACTTATTTATTACACATTCTTGTGTAAAAAAACGCTCGCTCCTGAAAATGAGTAACATTAAAATTTGTTTTCCGAACTTTTACAGATTTTTTTAACTTTTTCGGTTGCTTTATTTAAATAAATTTTGGTTTCTAAAATAAGGTAGGATATTCAGTATAAGTAGTTCTGAGAAGAATTTCAATAATAAAATATGGTAAAGAATATAGAGACCAACAGGTAAATTTATTCGTATTAACTATTCAGTTTCCTTTTCTAAGAACATAGGTAGGGAGTCGAATAGAAGGCAGTGTGATCAGACCAATTATAATTTGTATGTGTACTTTTGACTCTAATTCTTCTTCTTCTTCTAATTCTTTGTCTTTAATTACTGTAATTGGATTTTACCTGTGTTAACAAAAGTTAATAAATAAACAAATCTATTATTTTAGTTTTTTTTTTAATCTTATCGGTCTGAGACAGGTATAACCTTCTTGAAACAGTGACACAAAACAATATGGAATAAAATAAACACTAGCACATCCTTAAATTGTCTTATTAGGTAGACCTAGCAATAGGTACAAAATTGTTATTACGGAAATACAAATTGAACTTTACTCGCGCAAAGCATGCAATTATAATAACAGAATTTCTTCCAATTGAGTTTCATTTCTCACGGCACAATTAAAACATAAATCTGCAGCGACAAAGCCAAAGTGCAGCTAAATGTTTTCATTAGTTTCTCTCGTACTTTTGAATCTACTTTACCTACAGATGTTCGGTCGGTCCCCTAACGAAGGAGTTTGCACTGATATCGTGGGAAAGCACAGCGAACGCGCAAGGTGTGTCTAAAATTTGCTTTTTAGACAAGCAGCTGGCAACGATTCGAATAAAATTGCACTATTTCGGCGCTACATTTTAAGTAAATACCTTCTTTTACAGTGCGTAATGTATCACGGTGGACATCCTTGGTAGAGAAAATCTTTTTTAAATTAAATACTCTTTTATAATGTTTCCGCTTTATTCAAATTCGCAGCATTTTTTAGGTCGTACCTAATACCAAATTTAAATTTACTATCGATAAACAGATCCAAGTTCAAACGTTAAATAAATTAATATCCTATTGTATTCAAAACCAAGTTTTTTTATACTATTTCACAGCCATTTTAAATTCCAACACAAGAATTTCGAGCGAGAATTATAATAATAAATAGGTGTCTGTACGACGGTGTTCAGTATTGAAATCGAATTCGTCGTCATCTCGAGATCGTTATTGTAAAAGCATTATCGGGGATCGAGACTTCGGGGATGGAATATAAATGTTGGGGATCGCACGGACGTTTAGAGCAATATGTCAGTCGGGAACGGTCGAGGTGTCTGTCATCCGGTCCTTCGCTGCAACTACTTTCCGGACTATCTCTGCAGGATGATTGACAATCCTTCTGATACCCACGTCATAGCGATCCTTTGCCGTAAAGTGTGACGAATGCCCGGCTACTTGAATTAGATACTGATAGTGTCATTACTTGCAAACCGAGAGCCGATAACGGAGAGATTTATATTAATAGCTACATACAAAAAGGGATTTTCCCGGGAAATACCGTCACCTGCCGTAAATGTTATTCTTTTACAAAGTTTTTTCGTTTTCGGCGTACCTAGACTATATAGGTTTTATGGTATTATTATCTACTTGGTATTGCTGTGAAACCTTAGGTACTTTTATGAAACGAGCTTTATTTCTTCAAAACATTTGAAAGTCATTTACTCACTGACAGGCAACGCACAACCTAAACCGTTGTGCCTATACTCAAAATATTTTTTGAAAAACGAAGGTGGATGGATTTTCTACTTAAAATATGAGGATATTGTAAGGAAATTGGTCACTACTGCCGATGGGTGATCCCATCGGACACACAACTTATTCTGAATGAAAATATTAATCAAATGTCAATGCATAGTGCGTACGCGTGCCGCCCGCATACCCACAGCATTGTTTTGTCACAGGCAGCAAAGTTGTGCTGGAGTATTCACACGTTTTTTAATACATGGAATATCGATCCAAAGTGGACCATTGTTTGAATATTTAATCATTAGTCTCATCACTAGGGTTCGGATAATCGGATGCATATTTACCTAAAGTTCATTTTTAGTTATGAAAATATGGAAACGGCTTTTTAAAATATTTTTTTGTACAAAAATCCTGGGATGCCAGCAACACCGGGAATGCATAACTAGTCAGTTGTATAGTATGGAAGCGACTTCTAAATGATTAGGATTGCATAACTATTCAGACGCATATTTATTACAAAATTAACCCCGATGGAAATTTGGTACCTATACCTACTCGTATGTACCTAGGGTGTAAGTCTGTAAGAGTAGGGATGGTGTGTGTTTGTAAAAACATTTTTCTTTACATGAAATTTTAAAAAAATCGGTACAAAAGCGCATTCCGTTTTAGACCTCTCAACTTTAAGTAAATATGCATCCGAATATCCGATCTCTACTCATCACCCTAAAACATGATACTTATTGCGTACTACCTGTGGTAGTACATCGGTACTACCGTCTAAACGTCTGTTGTCTACCGTCGTAATCGGTACCAAGTGTTAAGATCATAACATTTTATAAATCTAGGAATGGGTAAGTATAGAATGGAATTGGTTATTGTTGACGTATAGCTGTATAAATATCTATGTAAACAGTAAATTGCATTATTTGGCATCTGGTCTTTTAATATGAATCCGATGATTCATATTATAAGACCAGATGCCAAAAGCTATCTAGTCATCAAATTCTTTATGAAAATGTTATGATCTTAACACTGTGGTACACGCCCCCAGACATGATAACAATCAGACTTCTATTGTGTGTCATTCAGTGTCCTTCACAAGATTAATGAAAGTTAATGTACATATTTCTTTCGTTATTATTTACCTACAAAATAATAGTTCCCTAATGAACACTGAACAGTTACCTACAACAAATGCACCCATCTATTATTCAATTAAGACCTAACTTGTCAGGTTTCAGACGGCGTGTAACTGCGTGCTACGATGGTGCTACGATGCTACGATGCTACGAGTTGCTACACAGCTTTGATTTTAGGAGTGTAGGCGAACCGCGGGACGTATGACGTCATCCGACATGTGCCATCGCATGTCACATGCGGGTGGCGCGCGTGCCAAACCACTTTCGTTAATCGTTTCCCAACATAATTGCTCCCCTATCACTTTATAATATACGAATGTTTTGAAACTCACACGAGTAGAATGAGAGTTCGCAACTTTAGATCAAGAGTTTGTTCAATTATATGTGCAATTTACGTAATGTAAACGGAAATGACGGAATGACACAATTTCATTGGTAATTAGATTTATTTTACACAACTCATTAGAAATGTAACCGTTTAGTAACTAACTCTTGTCCATTATCCCGGTTACATTCAGTTTCTCTCACAAAAGATAAGCGATCTTTGCCTCTGTGGGAACGTTTTTAAAATAGTTGACCTTGTGCACCAAGAACTCCATGAAAAGAAGACCGGTATAACTTATTCAAAGGTTACGTGTATCTCACAGTTACGACAACAGTTAACAAAAAATAAAAGAAACCGCCACACAAACGCAAAAGACGTTATCCCATGATCACCCCAACCCTTCGCACGTTAAATATATACGTAGACTCCTTGTCCTTAGGTACGCCTCGATATCTGCGAGGTCATCCTTGAGATCACAACCGTTAAATAAATCCGGCTAATCGCTGCAGCACGGGATCCTCTCGCATTGTCCAGACGTTGAATGCCTTCATTGTCTACAGAAGGTGCCGGAGCTCCGGTGACACAACGTCGTAACCGCTACAACGAGCGCAAACATTTTTTATTCAAAAGCAAGGGGACTAAGAATGGAATTTTAAAGGATCCGTACAAGAAAAGCTTGCACAAAACATACCAAGGTAGACAAGATTGATGTAACGGTCGGTGGCAAGTTTGCGCACGTGCTGGGGCCGGCTGCGACTCGTCTTGGTTGTAACATAAAAAATATTGGACCAAACATAAAGATGGCTATGGGTTCTTTGTATAATATCGGTACTGATAATACTATTTATTTTTATTCACAGTAATACAATAAAAAATAAGGTTCGACAGGCCCGGTGAAGATTTAGAGAATTAGGCACACAGAAAGTTGTGCCGAATAAAATCTACTGATTATGACCAATGCGATACTATATAGGTAAATACCAGGTGGTTTGATAACAATTAAGTTTTATAGGGTCCAAAAACTTTTAATCGATAAAAGTGTAATGTTGTCATTGACGTCAAACCGGCGGACCCGACAATCGTTCATAGATGATAAGGTAAATACCCTTTAGTTTACGATGTCTGCTACGTAGGGTGCCGATCCTACCGTAAACAGACGTTCACACGTACGTGAATATATCGCGGCGAGGTTTTATTACGCACTGGATTTTCAACTCTCGGTGTTGAACCTAGCATTGAGAATCCAACAGAGTGCATCTCAGCGCGTCGATAAAACATACTGTTCGATTTTCAACTCTCGTCGCTTAGCAGTACGTTGAAGATCCAGTGCGCGAACAAATCATGTCGCGATATAATTACCACAGATTAAATAAACTCGGATTTGTATATATATTTTGTGTCATTACGTCGTTCACACAGAACGTCGACTAAGGAAGTATACCTTAGTCGACGTTTATACTATACTATACTATACACTTATAAGTATATACTTACATAAGTATATAAGTATAAGTACCTAGGGACCTTATTATTTTATTCTGGTAAAGACGCCAGCACATCAAGCTCCTCGATCTGTCAAATTTTCCCAATTGAACATAAACCTTATGCTTATGTAATAAAGATGAAAATCTATCAAATAAATTTGACAGATTGGGGTAGCTTGATGTGCTGGCGTCTGTACATCACAATACTTACTCAAACATGCTATCACAGAACCTAATGTTACGTTCTCATAAAAATCAAAACGAGCATTACTGTTACTGCATCGTAAGCGAAAACATGTGCTCGCGACAGTACATTCTACGTCGAAAGTTATTGTATATTTTTTATAGAGCCAGTAAAGTCGGTTTGTTCAATAGATGGCTCAATGATATAGACAGTTGAAAAGGTCTGATTTCTTTGTCGGGAAGACTACACGGCATTGACAATATTTGGAGCGGAAGATTTTGTGATTTATGTTTTTCTTCGCTTATAAAATAAATATGCTTTAGAACCGTCTACGAATCGTATATTCGGCAATCACAAAAGCTCGTTCGTAGGCATGCGACAGGGAACATTTTTTGTACGTATCGCACATAAATCTAGAAACATGTTCTATGCGAAGTTGGGAACTGAATCTAAAGCTTTCACCTACCGAAGTTTGGGTCTTTATTCAGTGATTATGAGCTTTGGGTTGCTTGAAGAATTAGTAATTAAAGCCGAACATAGTCATGGCTGTGCCTGCTGTGCTGTGCATAAGCCGTATGGTGCCGGACGTAAAAGAATAGCACCATCCCTTTTCTTCGCGTGGGTGTCGTAAAAGGCGACTAAGGGACTTACTAGAGAATGGGCAGCAGCGTTCTCTATTAATTTTACCACCGATAGCGTGGCGATTATGGCGAAACTCCCCCTTTTAGGGGAGGCCACTGTCCAGCAGTGGACGTCATTTGGCTGAAATGACGATGGTGATGATAGTTATTGGTTTGGTACCTGGTCTGCTTTCTGAAAATTATCTCACCAACACTACCTTCTAAAAAAACACCATGACGAAATCGGCATGTAATTGCATGCTAAAACCAATTAATGGACGATATATTATAATTTATAATGGATAAAAATGACAATCACCGAGCCGCTCTGACCCGCCGCCAGTCCACGCTCTTAAATAGAGTAGGCTTGAGTCTCCTAGAAGCCCAGCAATGGGAACAGGGAAAATAATAGGCCGACACTAAAGATTAAAGATTTGGTACAGATAATAAAGTGATACCTAAGCACCTATCTTCCAGGGGTGCGGGTTGTTCGAAAAAGATACCGTGGTCCCTGGCGCACAGGAAACTGAGGGAACACGGGTGGGTTTTAGTCAGTAAAAGTCTGACACGCCCTCCTGCTCCACCCAGAGTGGGAGAAGTCATTTGATGATTTCCCGCCCAAAAAAAAGCACCTATCTTTAACCAACTTCAAAAAGGAGGAGTTTCCATATTCGACTGACTGTTCTTTTCATTTTTTAATTAATGATCCTCCTACTATTTAACGATATCGAGGAAGAAACACTAATACCATGACAAGAAATTAGGAGTTAGTCACCAACTCGACACGTGACACTGGACACGCGTGTGTCCAGTTGTAGTTAGCAGACCTACTAACCCGGATTAAGGTCCACTCCCTCTCACAAAGAGGAGGCCTGTGTCCCAGCAGTGGGAACGTTTTATGCTGATAATGCTAATGCTAACAGACCTATATAACACTGGGCACGCCACGATTGCAGCGGTAAGTCCCCTCTTTGAAGAGTGAATTCAGAGGCGCCACGGCGTCCTCATCTTCCGCCTGACGCAGGTCCTCACTGGACACGGTTGTTTCGGGAGGTTCCTGTTTCGCACGTGAGGGAGAGGCAGTATATGCGCCCTCACGGCCCTAGTCGCAACAAGAGACGCCCTGGGTGTCGGGAATCCCAGGCTGATCCCGGCCACCGTAGGCGCGGGCTTGCAGACGGCAAGTAATAGGTAGCTCGCTGTCCTGTAAGGACCAAGCCCGGGTCGACGGCGCGTTGCGTTCCACGCGCGCCTCAAAGAGATATCAACATCAATTGATGGGGTCCGCAAGGGTCGAAACCTGCCAGGGGTGCGGGTTGTTCGAAAGAGATACCGTGGCCCTTGGCACAAAGGCAACTGAAGGAACAAGGGTAGGCTTTAGTCAGTAAAAGTCTGACACGCCCTCCTGCTCCATCCAGAGCGGGAGAAGTTATTTGATGATTTCCCACCCTCAAAAAAAAAACAGTTTTATTTGTCTAGCTTTTTTCTTTCTTAGCGTGTCGATAGCAATCTAAATACAGTCAGCCTAGAATTTTGCTACGAACTTGGAACTTTCAGCAGCGGCCTTTTCAGATCCTGTAACGTGCAGACAATAGGGCACGCTAGACAAGATATTAATTAAAACATTCGCGGGATAGGATGTGACCATCTACATCCAATTACAGCCCACTCCAAAATTGCTTTTACGAACATTCTCGCATATAACACTGACTGTTCCTGTGTTCTCTCCCTACTGCTAGATATACACACAGCGACTTTAGTCACCTGGAAGTCACTGGCGATTTCAAAAAATTTGACATCGCTAGCGACGCTGTCAAAATCAGTTTAAAGATGAGATGAAGAACCTACATTTGTTAACGTGCTCGTATTCATTGATTCATTTACATTCTTTCGGTAGCCTCCACTAGCTTTCATTAGGTTGGTGCATTTCCGTCATTGCATTTGAATTTGTTTACATAAGTACTTCATAACCAACGAGGCTGCTGTTAAGTCTCAATGTCGTTCTAAATATGACTCTCGAATAATCTGAGATCACGTCACGACTTTTGGTAAAATAAAAAGTGTATTGTGTCGATAAGACTATCAAGAATACAAGTTATTTTAATAATGACAGTTCGGTGGTGGTGCAGACAGTAGCGCCACAACGGATTGTGCCAGATATTAAAAAGATTTTGAAATGTAGATAAAATTTGGCGGGTGGATTGTTAAAGTTTTTTACAAGTTTTGTGAAATTTTCTTTTGATTATCTGGTTTTGTTGTATTTAAAACGTAAGTCTGAAATCTTTGTATTTCTGTCTAGTCATACCTATCTAACAAGCCATTCATTATTCTAATAGCAACAAATATCATCAAAAGTTTCTTATTCGAAAGTTACAAGTGTAACTTTGATTTCATTTAATTAGGTAAATACTAAACTTCGAGTCTCGTAAACTTATTAGTTATATAAGTTTATAACATAAGTGAAGCAAAAAATTGTGTTGTTTTCAGAGTTCAAAAATGACAAAAAAACACAAGCAGAAAGTTAAGATCGAGAAACTTGCAGATGGATTAAAAAAACAATGCCAAGTTTCAGATGAGCCCAATCCGCCAAATCCGACTCCACTGCCAGGTAACATTATTTTAGATAAAGTTATTAAATCCGAACTACTCGCCCAATGGCCCAAACCTAATTTGAAAATTCCACCAATTTTCTTACATAAGCCAGTAGACTTTGAACAACATGTTAGAAAAGTCTTAAATTTGGGAGTTAAATTTTATCAACCACACCTCGGTGAAAACTACACAAAAATAACTTGCGCAAGCAGCAATGACCACAAACACATGATAAAATATTTGGAAAAAAAACAGTTACCATTTCACACTTTCGGAAATCCATCAAAGAGAAAAATTAAAGTGGTAATCAGAGGAATACCAAAAGAAACGGAATTGAATAAAATTAAAGAGGTTTTGAAATCAGTTTCTATTCCTGTAATAAGAGTGCATAAAATGCACACAAAACAAGAGAGGAAGGACAATACAATGCTAGTTCTGGCTGTAGTGCCTTATGATGATGAAGGAAAAGCGATTTTAAAAGTAACGCAGCTATTGGGATACGACATAAAGTTGGAGCCTCCAGTTACAAAACCGAGACAATGTTATCGCTGTCAAAAGTGGGGTCATTCTCAGCGTTACTGCCATGGAAATGTGAAATGTGTCAAATGTGCTGGGGAGCATTTGACCAAAAAGTGTGATAATATAGAGAAGGAACTACCAAAATGTGCTAACTGCAGTGAACACCACACTGCCAATTATAAACAGTGTATTTTTGCCCCAGGATCCAAAAAATATCAATAAATGCAAGATTTTAAAATAATCATACCATGTTATCGGCCAATTCAGCTAGTAACTAGAGAGAATTGCCACACATTATACAAAAATGTTGATTATTCCCAATAAATCTTTCAAACCCATTAAACTGCTTATGCTAACATCAGTATAGTATAAAGTACTCTGTGGCTGACACTCTTAAAAGTCAATGCTCTTAAACCTATTATATCCTAGAATTAGATTGGAACGGGTTGAATGGAACTGTTTTCTCAAAAATATTGTAGGACTAGTTATTATTTTTACTAACACCAGTTTTATGTTCTTTTTATTCTGTAAATTCATGTTTGATATACTTAAAGATGCTAGTGAAGGATGACCATATTGTTTTGTAAAAATAAAAATAAATATTTCAACAAAATCTTTGTGTAATTTTCACTTAAAAATATTATTGCCTTGCTCCTTATACTTAAAGTTTCTATTGTAAAATTAGCCTAAATACATCTATCTATATTTACAGCCTTAATATTCGATTAATACTTATTATTTTACATTGTTATTCTGGTCACGAACTTTGGATGCTCTTCTTAATGGTGGTACTTAAAGCTGCCTCATTTTTCGTTTCATCGATTGGTGTTACTAGAACCTGTAATCAAAAATAAAAATCCATTCGTTTATTTCTGCGGTCTGCGGTCATTTTTTTATTAATAAATTGAAATCAAGAAATTGTTATAATAGTAGAGATTATAAAATACTATTTTACTGAAATCTAATCTCAGTGTAATAATCTCTCATAGGGTTAGCATAGCACGGTATGCCGCAAAAACGTAAACGTAATAATTGTGCCCCAAGAATAATTATTAATAGTTATCACTTTGCTAGAAGGTAGGTAAGTTTACGAGAGATGCTTCACAAACTGTTAGTAGGTAATTCGCTGATTGAAGTTAAAATCGAGCAGGCAGATACCATTTCCTTGTCAATCGTTTTCGGCTCACGTACGGAAAAGCAAAAACTTAAACCTTCAATTCCAAAGTTGTGTAGGCACAAAAAAAGATGAGACTTGCGAACTTTTACCTATGTAATCTATAATTTCATAAAAATATTACCTGTAGCTTGATGTTAGTGACGGACGTCCTGGTTCCATCCAGCTGTTCTAGAACTCTGTCCAACGTCTCCACGAGCCGATCAGCGTCTTGTGTTGAAAACACCATGGGTGGTTTAAATTTCAACACGTTACTGTCAGGACCGTCGCGACTTATGAGAATCTTCTCCTCCCTCATCCTGTAAATCAGCAGATTTAAGTAAGTAACCTCTTTATTTATAAACGCTGCTTAAACTTAAGTAATGATTAGCGACTGTTTAACCATATTTTTAACGTTTAAACATCTCTTAACTTTAATCGACGTTTTTATATAAATCCCCTAATGGATGGCTCTTTATTTCCCTTTCAGTCTCTTATCGACATTATCATCTCAGCGGATAAGTCCACTGTGGACATAGGCCGCCCCTAAAACGATGATTTATTGATTTCGACAACTTTCCTAAGCAGCATGCATTAATGTTCATCCATTATCGCTGGTCTTTTTGTCCTGCATTATTTCGAAGCATTTTTCTTACGTACCTATTAACGACATGCTTGGCTTCCGCCGTAGCAGGCGTCCTAGTTTCCCTGTCAGTCACTAGTTCTACTCCCACAAACAAGCCCCTTCCCCGAACATCACCAATCAGGCTGTGTTTATGCTTCAGTTGTTGACAGCGGTTCAGCAAGTAGTTGCCGACGCGGTCCGCGCGCTCCAGTAGACGCTCTTCTTCGATCACATCGAGAACTGCGTTTGCGATTGCGCAGGAGACAGGGTTCCCACCGTACTGTAAGAAAATTTAACAATTTGTTGTAAATTGCGACACTGTAGAAATAGGGTACATAAGGTTAATGTAAGATTTGTTTTTGTGACACTTGCATCACGGATTTCGGTAACGATTTCACTATCTGTAGGTTAAATGAATATCGATGTGTCCAAAAATAGATACCTATGAAGGTAGGTACCTACTTATAAATATATATGCCTAGTACCTAGTTATCTACGAGCAAAACAGAGAGGTCACGTAGTTACGTAACTAGTAGATAGCGTATATAAATAAACCTGTAACTATAACATATTAGCTTGTTTTGCCAAACATTTAACAGATAGATATTAAAAACAGGTGTTGCATCACAAACTTAGCGTTGATATGATACTTTGTTTCAAACATCTCGTTTGTTATTAACATCTAACGTGAATAATATGAATCTTCACAAGCCTGTGGTGATTTCCGGTTGGAAAATTCTATAATAACAAGGATTTTTAAGCCACTTCGGTCACCCAGGTATTAAAACGTAGGCGACTATTTAAAACGTTTAATGGGATATTTACCGTATTGAAGTACTCCACTCCAGTATCGGCAAAGCTCCTCGCAATTTCAGGGGTAGTTATAACAGCAGCGACTGGATGTCCATTGCCCATCGGCTTGCCCATGGTTACGATATCGGGCACAACGTCTTGCGTCTCAAATGCCCACATGTGGGTGCCCACACGGCCGAATCCAACTTGGACTTCATCAGCTATGCACACACCGTCAGCCTCGCGAACGTGTCTGAAATAATGTTTGGTATTATGAAAATCTGAACGGGCTTCGCCAAATAACACTGGCTGATTCGGCTATCCAATCCGTTTAATGAACTCATGCAAAACAAAAGAAAAAAATATCCCGAGAACAACCAATATTTTTCATAGCATTAATATAGGCACCAAATTCATTATTGTGTGAATTGTCCGTAGGTATCTATTTATTAGACGATCGATCCTACTCAGTAGTAATAAATAGAGTACAAGGCCAATTGAGAAACAATGATTGAATTCTAGTCTTAGCTGCAGCCTATTACTGCTGATATGGTCTCGTTTCGTCTATTTCTTGCGAATAAAATAATATCTACAAAAGGTTAAGCAAAAACTCACAATCAGTTATTTTATATCTATATTTCTTGATTAAAATGTAAAACTATACCTACAAGAGAAATACTTATAAATTATGCAATACTCACTGGAAAACTCTTTTGAGGTATCCGTCAGGTGGGATGATTTGACCACCGCAACTTTGGAGGCTTTCCGCAATAAATGCGCAAACACCGCCACTTTTTCGTTTGGTCTCTTTGCAGATCTTGCCAATATCATCAGCGTACAGTTTCCCTAACTCTTCTTCATTTTGAGAGTCGTTGGGATATATGTACTTTCCTCGGTATATATCGGGAACTGGTGCCTGGATAAGGTAATTAAAAACAATTAGGCAATTTAATCACTTGTAAGTATGCCGTATTCAATTATGAATTTAAATAGGAAGCTGCAGTTATCTCTTTGCTCAAAGCGCGAATGAAAAAATCAGAAGGAAATAAATAATGGCAGACGATAGGGTTTATTCGTTTGAGAACAATAAAAGATTTTATTAATGCATTAAAATCTGCTTTGCGAATTAAATATAACATAAAGCCATTGTTTTAAGCCGACAGTAACTAAATTAGTTATTTTGCAATTAATTGAAGTCATCTAATCAGAGGCATCGCTCAAATATTAATCATTTTAATATTGTCCTATATTTGCGTAACGAGTTACAGAGATAATTTTTATCATCTCTAATAACTCACTATCAGTATTATTACGTAAAAAATATCCAAATATAGTTTAGAGATAAGAATAAAGATAATGCGTGTCCTATAAACTAATGACTACGAGATCGTGTGCAACCCAGTCAATATGTGTAACTTACCACATGAACCCACTCTGGCTTCTCTGGCCCTCCGGGTAGGTTAAATTTGTAGGGAGACACATCAATCATAGACGTAAGATGGCCATGATACGCGCTGTAACAAACAGGCGCTAGTAGCACCCTAATAACGCTTCGACTAGCTCGAAGTAACGACAAAAGAACGAAGGGGACATGCCTCGGTGGGCAAAATGATTTTCCAAAATAAGGAGTTAAAAGTTATCCAGCATGTTGTATTTGATATCTGAATATTATAATGGTCTTATGCAAGTCTGTATTTCGTGTAATTGAGGATCGTTTCACTCTAATAGTTATGAAAGGATAGAGCTCACTTCATCACACCATACTGTGTTCGTGACGTGATCAGTATCTTTTTCTTCATATGGATACCGTGCCGTACCGTGCCTTGAATGACCTACTACAATATGTAATAGTATAATATAAATACTACCGATTGCAGAGTGACCCTTTTCCTTAATCACTGAATAATATACAAACAAGGTCTAAATTCCCATGCAAGTTAAATGCCGGATAAGTTCAACCTTACATTCAAGTCCCGAGTAACCCTAGCAAAGGATACCCCGAAAGTTAAAATAGGACTGTTTTCGAAAAGCATAAATAGGTACTCACTGGTCTAAGGTAATGACATCCTTGTTCTTGGTGTGAATCCTGGCAAGCCTCAAGGCAAGATCGTTAGCTTCCGAGCCGGAGTTAACGAAGAAACAAACTGACAATGGTTCTGGCAAGGTTTTGACCAGCCTTTCGGCAAGGATTACAAGCTCGTCGTGAAGATAACGATTGTTAGTCGAAATTAATGACATTTGGTTTCTGCCAGCTTCCACCACATGTGGGTGACAATGGCCAACTGCAAAATTAAAAATATATTAGCGGCGTCATAAAAAATCAACAAAACATCGCATATCCATTCAGTATTTTGTTGAGCCACTTTGGGGAGTCATTAAATACGTTAATTGTGTACGACGAAGTGTCAATTAAGCTAGACAAATAATATTAAACTAACAGGAACAGTATTTTAAATATAAGAAGCGATTGCCCTTAAAGCATCTGGGCATAGTCGAAAAGATGGGTCGGCTAGGGTTATCATTAGTTTTATCAATTCGATGATACATCAGGACCAGTTCGCACTGGTTCAAATGACCTTATGTGGGTAATAATGCATATTGCGCAAAAAGATAAAAGCATATATACCGTGTGCAACATTGTTTATGCAATCGAGATATCTTTCGCCCGTCTCATCGTACATGTACTGGGCGACTCCGCGTACAATTTTCAAGGGAGACGAACGGAAGAAAAGTTGGCACGCATCACTGGAACAAGAATTAAATTATTACAATTATACTAATATTATTAAGAGAAAAGAAAGACTAAGTCGGAGTAGGTGCGTAGGTAACTTACCCAACATGTTTTTCACGGAGTCTGATAGTTTCAGATTTAGGCATCGACTGTAGATAAGCCATTTTTATTTATTCTATTATTATCTGTAACAAATATTAGTATTATTAAAAAAATGGACCTAGTAGTTCCAATCAAAACCATCCGGGAGACGTCGTAACCAGAATCACTTTCGGGCAAAGGCCGAAAAAGTTATAAAAAACCCTGATGGTAGGTAATTATCTAGTAGATAAACTATTCAAATAAAAATAATCCGCAAGACTGTTTAATCAGTGCTATTAAGTATTTTTATTATGTCACGATGAATTACTAAGTAGGTACCTACACCAACGCTCGCTAGTTCATTAGTATCGGGGCCAGAGGAAAAACGCTGAAATCTTTTTGTAACCATCATAATGGATTTTAAGAAATTTTCCTACAATTAGCTTCAATAGATACTAAGTAATTGGTTACTAATAAATGTGTATGATCACTAATTACATTGCTTAGAATGCACTAAAGAATGAGTACTAATGAGCGTACTCGCGAGCTTAGATACTGTAGGTACTTGCTCATCATGAATTTTCCACACTACTAGGTAAGTGCGATAAATGATTTTAATATTAATTACTAGCTTTTGCCAGCGGCTTCGCCCTCCTTAACCAATTTAAACAAAACCTTAACCAATTATACACCTAAACCTTACTCATGAACCACTCTGCCTATTGGTGAAAACCGCATGAAAATCTGTTCAGTATTTTTTAAAGTTTATCGCGAACAGACAGACAGACGCCGTGGGGGACTTTGTTTTATAATATGTAGTGATATGTGATGTTGAAAACGATGTTTAGGTAGCAAATAAGGCCAATATTATTGATCATGATCAGTAAACAGGAAGAGACTGCTTCAGCCACCACTAGAATTATTTAACGAATGCAAGATTCGACTACTGCAGAATAGCTGCAAATGCAATGGGCATTGGCTTTCATTTCTCTGAATGTTTGCCTTAACAGTGCTAGTGCATTATCCCAATCCTGTTCATAATCGCTCATACACAACCAGTAGATACAGATCGTTTCTTACTGAAACGGATGCCACCAATTCTTTGGCAAGCTAAATCACGATCATTGATCATGAGTGCAGACAAGTCAGCCTAATTACGACATGCCCCGGACACCTATTATGATCTGGATATTATTTATGATATCAAATAGTTGGCCTATGGACCGTAGGATTTTTTTACCAGCCTCAGCAATGTTATTTAATTTTCCACCACCAAAGTGAACAGCTTTTTTCCCAAAAAAAACTGAGTAGGCAAAGCGATCTCAAGTTATAGGTAACTGATCAATTCACTAAAAAAAACAATAATGAATTGAAAAGTTAAATAAAAATATTCAACTCACCGTAAAAAGAAACTAAAATTAAAACTAATTTAAAGTGTACGTTTGTTAGACAAACGTGACGCGTCAAGCGCGGCGCGAGATCAATAAATGTAGAACTATTTTGATGTATGTCGATTTTATAGAGGCAGGCGGGGGCGCACACGCCCTCCGCGCAGCCAATGAAAATAATAGCGCTCGTATTATCAGTGCAGTAGCGTCGAGATAAGGATACATGATGACAAAAGTCACCGACCACGCGGCCAGCGTCACGCTGCCATAGGACGGGCGCATGAGAATTTAAGGCGAAGACGACTGAGTTACTTGCCATTAAAATAATTTATATTTATTATGATCAATATTAGATGATTAATAGCTTCGAAGCATGACACCTGTTGTAAACTCAGTCGTTATAAAAGTATCCGTTCCTTGTTGGATCCCATGGCATAATGGCCCAAACTAGGGTGTCATGGCTTAAAGCTTCAGTCTATGTGATGAGTCCGTAAAACCGTAGATTACGAAAACATATCCATGGAACACCTGAGTTCATTGCCAATCTTATATCTTGTTTATGAAAAACTGAATGATTATGCAACTTATTAAAATTTCCAATGAGATACAGGGTAGCTACTTATTTCAAAGAAGGTATTGTGGTACCGTTATCTAGCATGTTACATTAATTCACAATAACGATAACTACTAATTAATGAGTAACTTAAGTGTCTTAGTTTCTATTTGGTTGCAAATAGGTCAACGTGGAATTATAGCATAGTTAATTTATTCGTTTAGATTATTGTAATTTCTGTCATAATCTCTCCACTACTACCTATAACTTGCAAGAAATTCTGCATGAAATACTCTATCTTTGAGGTGCTATTTTTTATGTGTATGTAGATTCCTACTACTGTACCTTCTACATAAGAACCCAATTATTTACTTACATAGATTTGTTATGAAAATATTTGTATTGACAAGCTCAATTTGCGCGAGCGATAGTTCAAATTAGGAACGCTTTAATGGTAAAATAACATAAGTGGGTAGATACCTACCTAAGATTTTTAGGAACTTTATCATGGATCAAATAAAAGACACTGACACTGCACGTAGATGGAATCTAAAAATAGATATATTTTTATAAGAGCATTCTTTACCATATAAAGGAAAGACAAATCAAAGTCAAACTTGACAGCGATCATTGTTTTCTTCGCTGATAACCAAGTCACTTTCAAGGAAAGGTCAATCACGCTATAGCGTGCTGTGCTAAATCTTTGTCTAAGTTCTTTTCTTACTATTTTCTGTCCGAGAAAATCAATCTAGGTAGGTTTATTAGAACGTTTTATACGAAAATGATTTCACTGCCTTTTTTCCTAACGTTACATGTATTAAAAAAAGATCAACGCTGTTGATAGTGCACACACTAGCGACGGTATCGTTAAGTAATAGTAAGTTAAACATTACTTAGCAAACACCTATATTCGTATGGAAAGGTTACCTTCAGCGGGATTTTCCATTTATACGTTAAACACCTTATAGAGCGTGTTGTTTTTTTATTTCAAATACGCACTTACACATTTCATGAACATCCGTTCGGAAATGAAAAGATGAAATGGAATTCGCAAAAACATTTTGTTTTCGCACTTATTTTTGTTTTTCTGGAGTTTTCGTTATTTATCGTTTATTTTCAATTATTATAACAGCCGCAAATAAAATACGGAGAAATGGTTTGGGTAAGTAAATACCTATGCTTTTAACTTTTACCGACGTTAAATGAAAAAAGTGTAAATCCTTTATCGATTCGATATCGGTTTTCTCCATCTGAAGGTGACAATTCTAAAAATGGACTTTCAGAGGAAAATTAAAAGACAAAAAAAAACTTTTACCAAAAAAAAAACAACCGACTTCCGAAAAAACACTACAAAGTCAAAAATAACTTTCATTTCGGAAGTCGGTGACTTTGGATATGTACCTATTTTAATTGTTTGTCACCGCCTTCCGAAATTAAAGTTATTTTTTACTTTGTAGTGTTTTTTTCGGAAGTCGGTTGTTTTTTTTTTTTTGTAATAGTTTTTATTTTTCACTTTTTTAGTTATAGTACCCCACTAATTCGAAATTTCATCATCCTTGGGGTCAAAACAATGCATATTTACGCGATAGCAGCAATCGCGGTTGATTCACTGTTATATTTTGAAGAGAAGAGAATTATCAAAATCGATTCACCCAATCGAAAGTTCTGAGGTAACAAACATAAAAAAACATACAGACGAATTGAGAACCTCCTCCTTTTTCTGAAGTCGGTTAAAATACCTATGAATAACTTCAATGATATGCAACCCTTTAATAGTGACGTAAAGAATACTAAGTAGGGACCTACGTATATTTACGCAAATAACAAATTGAACTCATCGAGATCGGTCAAGTCATTAGGACTTCATTAAGGTCTTCAACAGAAGAATAACAAAGACATATACAATGTGCGAAAAATCTATCTACGTTTCTACTCTGCATTAGAACGCAATAACATAAATTGCTTGTCATTCATCGGTTACTTATTTTAAAGGCATATACTTATGTAGGTTTGTATGATTTTTGTTACAAAAAAAGAGACAAATATAAGTACTAACCTAATTGCTTCTGTACAGTTTCTATACATCACCTTAAATAAATACCTATTACTGTTTAATTAACTTTTAATATAAACTGCAATTAAATACAGTTTATTAATGGTACTCATGTTTACTACGGTAATCGGTATAATATTTAGAGCGATCAGTAAATACTACGTCAAATATATTATTCTGGTAAATATCTAACCGACACAAATAAACTAGTTAAATACGTCAGATTATTTACGTTAGAGTTATGAAAACATCTAATAATAGTGCCTAGCGTTAGATAGCAAGGACATTCCCTACCTACCGTATATTTTATGCTTGAATGAGTATATGCTTTCATGTTGTTACATCATAATAACACAAATACCTAGTAAACATTAAAAATTATAACTGAAAATCTTTAGATATGTAGTAAAAAACAGTCGCTTTTCATGTTTGTACGCTATGATCTTTTAAACTCCGCAACGGATTTTAATGCAGTTTTCATCAATAGACAGAGTGATTTAAGAGGAAGGAATATGTATAATACACCGACATACACGCGGACGAAGCCGCTGGCAAAGGCTAGCATATTATATACACCGTTTATAATTTTCACTTTATTTGTTTCGGGGTTTTTATTTAAACATGTAGGTACGTCAAAGCTATCGTGCCTTTTAATTTACAGTATTTGTCTACTTAAGTTTAAGACGACAGATATAATAAATCTCATAGTTTCCCAGGCAAATAGAAACAATCAAGATTAATTAGACACTGTAGGTGGAAAACTCTTCTGAAAAGTTATTACGCTATTTTCGGGAGTATAATTTATAACTAACCAGTAGGTTAGTTATAACGTCGTCTTTACTGAAGACGAATAACTTACATACTTACCTATATTATTTAGATAAAAATCGATAGCCTAAAACGTCAGAAATAGGCTGGTACCAACATCAGAAATAGGTAGGTACCTACTGGCTACCCATATTATTTACGTTAGCAGTAGGTTATTCGGTATAGACTTTCGCACAGACTATATTTAGATAGGTAAGTACCTACATAGAAATGAACGCCTTTCCAAATATTCTTTTTCCCTGTTTTTGCTTAGTACGTTATGCGGCTCACGTTGTTACGACGTTGAAAAATTTCTTAATATTGTAGGTACGCACACCCACCTTAATAATCTCCAGTGTTTATTAATCTATACAAAAGCATGCATGTAAGTAAGTCGGAAATTGATAGTAAAATGGCAAACAATGTTCCATACCTAATCTCTATATAAATAGACTATCATCATTCGTTACCGCATATGCGTATCACGAGAAACTGCTATTTTCTAGATATTAACTTCCTTGTCTGTATTGACTGTTGATCTAGTAGGTATAGGTAGGTAGGTACTTGTTAAACATTGGAAAAGTTCTTCAGTCTATTTTATAAACTTTTACTTAACTTGCAATGTTTAACTTCAGATTAAATATAATGAGCTTGTTGTTAAGAACCTATGCTCTTGTTATCTTATTTTGTTTGCGAAAAATAATTTATCTAGTGTATGTAACAAATCAATGAACTGTTGCAAACATCATGTCTTTACAACATTGATATATTTAGCAAACAATGTTTACAGTAAGTAGGCACTCCTATTAACTCGAATAAGATAAAAAGTTGTCTTGTTTTGCTGTCGGTTCGTACGCACGTGTGAATCACGCATGCCAAAGTGGATGCCATGCGTTCCACTGGCCGGCGCGCCGCGCCGCTTAAGCTGATCTTATCGGTGCTCCACCTTACCTCGCTCTAGTCGCTCACTCAAATTTTAGTGTTCTGTGCTGAAATCAGAAAAACTATTTCATAGCATTGTTTGAAATATTATTAACCTAATACTTAGAGACGCAGTGCAGTGTCTATCTGAATTTTTAATAAACAAAAAGTAAACTAACGGAACATTTTTGTTAGTAAATTGTGTTTTGATTGACGATAGTTTTGGTTAGCATCGGTTTACCGGTAACAGTTTTCAGTAAGCTTAGAAGTAGGTAAACGGGAAATAGTTCCATTTCCTGCTGCTCGGTAAGTAATGAAACTCTTCGTTCGCCGTGACCATCCACACGATTAGTTTATCTTATTACTTCATCAGGTAGATACAGCCTTGTATCAAATTTAAGTCTAATCCAAATCGCAGTTGGCCGATATTTTTTTTTATCTTCAGCTTTGACCGCCCTTTCCTACGTTACCATTTTTTATGTTGAAATATATTTTTTTTTTTCACGTATTTTATATTTTTTTGTTTGTAGATAGGCTTTATCACTGCAGCACACCGATTCATATTTCAGGCCAGCAGTAAGTCGTGACTACAAAAGCCATAATTTTAAGAAAATAGCTACAGCTAGTTTATTTAATTGCTTGCTGTGATCAAAAACAAAGCTCACCTAAGCCTTTTTTTTTTTGAGGCTGGGATATCATCAAATTATTTTGCCTCCTCGCGCCACTCCCATATGTGCGCGAGGACCTTTGCCTCCAGATCCCATGGCAACAATCCAGCAAGGAGGCCCACCGCCACACTGGAGATCGTGCGGTATCCCCGGACCATCCGGATGGCAATGACCCTATGGGACGCGTTCAACCGGCGAGCTGGTCAGTGCCTCAGTGAAGGCGCCCACACCAGTGCCCCGTATGGGGTCATGGAACGCACGACCCCCGCGCAGAGACTCCGGCAGGAGGCGTTTGGACCCCCTAGATAGGGCAGCCCGCTCCAGTCTGGGAGCCAAACGTTGGAAATGTTCCGCGAACTTCCACCGGCTGTCGAGGACGAGTCCCTACTTCGTCGTCGAATCGACGCCGATGTGAATCCCTCCTGCCGTTATCTGAGAACCCGTCGGTGGCGCATTCCGAGGACCATGAAAACACACGGCCTCGAACTTGTGCAAGGCCACCTCGAGTCCCAGTTGCCGGATCCTATCGACGTGTCGCAACCCCGTCTGTCATTAGTTCGGCCGCCACCTGGTGCGACGTCCCTTGCGCCAGGACCAACGTATCGTCAGCGTAGCAAACTACGCTGACGCCGCTAAGGAGGTCAGCGCGCAGCACCCAGTCGTACTCGATGTCCCACAGATGCGGCTCCAGGACCGATGCCTGTGGGACACCGCTCGACATCTCTAGCCGGTTCCACTCTCCCTGGTAACCGGATCGTGCAGGCGTTCACTTTTTGCTAATCTAGTGGCACAGTAAACTTTCTTCCTCTTTTCATTTTCATCAAACCACCACGTAAGTACTAAATTTCACTATTGCAATATTTTGCATTTGATGTGCTTCGCAAATAAGTTAGAACAGTATTCAACGTACGAGGGTCATTCAATAAATACTTAGCCTACAAAAAGTAAACGAAAATTTTGGAAAAGTGGGAATTTATTTTTCAACATAGTTTCCTTTTAGTTCGATACACTTAGCCCAGCGATGCTCCAACTTTTTTAATCCGTCCGAAAAATAGTTTTTGTCAAACTCTGCAAAATAGGCCTCCGTGGCGGCGATGACCTCCTCATTCGATCCATATCTATTCCCGGCGAGTGATTTTTTCAGATTAGGAAACAGAAAGAAGTCACAAGGGGCCAATTCTGGAGAATACGGTGGATGGGGCAGCAATTCGTAGCGTAATTCGACCAATTTGGCCATGGCAACGGCAGACGTGTGAACCGGTGCGTTGTCGTGGTGAAACAGCACTTTTTTCTTCGCCAGATGGGGTCGTTTTTTCTTTAATTCGGCGTCGAATCGGCCCAATAAATCGGCATAGTAAAGCCCTGTAATTGTTTTACCCTTCTCGAGGTAATCGATGTAGATCACACCTTGTGAATCCCAGAAAACGGTGGCCATAACTTTTCCGGCCGATTTTACAGTTTTCGCCTTCTTTGGAGCACGTTCCCCGGTCTGGATCCATTGTTTTGATTGCTCCTTGGTCTCTAGTGTGTACCAGTGGATCCAGGTTTCATCGACGGTCACAAAACGACGCAAAAACTCCGCTGGATTCCGCTTAAACAGCGCCAAACACGTCTCCGATGTGGTCTCACGGTTGCGCTTGTTTTCTGGTGTGAGTAAACGCGGCACCCATCGCGCCGACAGCTTTCTCATGCCGAGTTCCTCGTGAAGAATATGATGCACTGTTCCTTCTGAAATGCCTACAGTCTCAGCTAGCTCCCGAACCTTCAATCGGCGATCTGCCAATACGAGATCATGGATTTTTTTAATGTTTTCCTCCGTAGCAGCTGTTTTCGGTGCACCTGGACGTGGTTCATCAAAAACCGACGTACGGCCACGTGCAAACTCATTGAACCAATTCTTGACGGTGGCCATCGATGGAGAAGAGTCACCGTACACAGCATCTAAGCGCTCTTTGATTTCGATGCGCGTTTTCCCTTCCAAAAATAGGAATCGAATCACCGAACGATATTGCTCTTTTTCCATTTTTGTAAAACCGATCGACACGTTCGCTTCCATAAGTTGTTAAATTAAAACAAATGAAGGGATTGGAATGAAAATTTGAAAAAAGAATTAAAAAAGAATGTGCTACACTGTGGTAAAACTCTTTTGAAACTACAGCGCCCTCTGGCGATGAGGCTAGGTACTTATTGAATGCACCTCGTATATCCGACCCAGGTATTACACATACTAATACTAGTAAATATTGTACCACCCCAACAGCAGCCATGGAGGTAGCCCTTCAATTAACTCCCCTTGACCTGTACATACAGCAGGAGGCGGCTCTGGCTGCCATCAGGCTAATGCATCTGGGCATATGGGGCAAGAATTTAACCAATCCACACGCTAACATCCTGGATCGGGCGATTGAGTACCAGCCGCTCATCGTTGCCCCGTGTGATAGAACACCAAACCAACCTATGTTCAACAAAAACTATACCATACAAATAATACAGGAGGAGAGGGATCAGTCAGGAGCCAAGGAAGTGCGCATCTACACAGACGGCTCAAAAACACAAACCGGTTCAGGTGCTGGCGCACACTCCCTTGACTTGACCTCAACATTAAGTTTCACATACCGCTAGGCACACACAGCTCAATCTTTCAATGCGAATGTGTTGCCTTAACACAAGCCGCACCAGCAGTAAAGCGCTTAGGCATCCGGAACTACGGCATTAAATTCGTATCCGACAGCCTATCTGTGCTCAAAGCTCTAGCAAACAAACAAACTAATCTTTGAGTGCCATCAAGCTCTGGAGAGTTTATCGACGTCCAATCGTATTACCCTCCAGTGGATCAAGGGGCATAGTGAATCCTTAGGTAATGATGCTGCCGATGAACTTGCGAAGAGAGGCTCTGATATGAAAGTGTTAGGCCCGTACCCACTTCTCCCCCTGCCTTTCTCACAATTTCGTGCGTGGATTCGTCAAAGATCAACCGAACTTCATAAAAATAGATGGTCACGGGCAACAGACTGTAGACAGTCAAAATTGGCTTTACCAACTGTAAACCCGCGATTAACCAAAAAACTTCTTAGCCTGAGTAGAAATAACCTTAGAATAATCATAGGAACAATTGCGGGCCACAACCACCTTAACAAACATCTTTATAACATAGGCGCCACAGACAGCCCGCTTTGCAGGAGCTGCCTGGACTCCGAGGAATCAGCCACCCACGTCATCCTGGACTGCGAGGCCGTGGCTACTCAACGTGAAGAAATCCTCGGAACAGTGAGGTCGCTCCGCGAAGCCTGCGAAGCTCCCAGGAAGCTTCTGAGCTTCTGGGCGGAGCTAGGCTGGCTCTGTTAGCCAGAATCCCCACGCACAACGGACCGAATGGGAGTCTACGTGCGGAAAAGGGAGTCCAATCATCATCATCATCATCATAGTAAATATTGTGTTATTGAGGGTAGGTACGTTTTTTAGAGTAGGTACTCACCAAAAATCATTATAATAAGTCGTAGTGAACGCCTGCACGACACAAGACGCTGCTGTAGTAAAAAAACTGTTGCCTTTCCAAATTATTAGGCACTTCTTCGTATAAATTTTAATAAAAGCTATATTTTTTTACCTAATGTATGTACGAAGCTCAAACTTAAATTTGTAAAAGTAGCAATTATTAATACTACAAACTTCTAGAAATTCTGCGTCCTTCATGCTGAACACGGAGGCCACCATCCACTTAACGTCAGAATGGCTGGTCAAAAAAAAAAACATATTTCTCTGAATGTATGTTATGTAACAATTATTGAAGAAATGTAGCAAATAAAAGCAATTGGATAGCAATTCTTGAATATACTTTCAGAGCCGCTTGCCATAGGCAACCAGCCATTCTGACGCTAACAAAATGTGTGGCATTCACATAACTGACTGTATCTTTTGATTGTGCTGACGCAGAGATTAATTGTTGACCACTCCACGGGACGGCAGACCTTAGTTGGGTAACTGGTGGGTACCTGCCTATTTGGTATTGATTCCAACTTGATACCTCTACCGAAAAAAAGACAACAAATTGATCCTGTAAGATTTCCATTTTTCCCCTTTTGAGGTACGGAACCCTAAAAAGGATACTGCCACTCGGGAACCTACATAATCGTGTGCCGGACATTCTACCGTTCCGTCGCGTTTATCATAATAGTACCCTATTTTATTGATAACTAGTTTCCGCCCCCGGCTTCGCCCGCGTGTAGGTCGAAAATTATCCCGTGGGAACGTACTACAGGGATAAAAGTATCCTATGTGTTAATCTAGGTTATAGTCTATCTGTACCCTATTATGATTACTCTATAAGAGAAAAAATCTAAAAGATATTAATGAGTTAGATTAGGCAAAAAGCAGTCGGAAAATGTTGGTTTTAGTTCATGAAATAACAAAAGAACTTTTAAAATTCAATTCAAAGATTTTATTTTTTGAAATCTGTTTTTGAACTCCATGAAATAGTAGCCGCCATGTTATTACGTCATACCACTGTTTAAACTAATCAACTGAACAACTTTGTACTTTTATTATTTTCGTAACCAAAGTCATTCTTATTGAAATAATATCTTACATTCAGGAACAGCAAACCAACGATAAGTAGAATGATAACAATTTTTTTTTATTATAAGTACACAATTATCATACAAAATATAAGCAAATTTGTTTACATAGCAAACTGACGTCACACACACAGCAATATGGCGTCCACTGCATACAGCGTTTTCGTCAAATTACCGCGAAATATGAATATGTAAATTTTAAAAGCATGTTTATGGCACTAATCTATTCAATAAAAATGTTGTGTGATTTTTTAGCATTTTCGAATCTAATTATGACACCTTTCAAAAATGGGTGTAATACCCTATTTTAGCATAGCTTAAGTTTAAGTATTATTACTACAATTAAAAAGATAATCAGTTAATTTGATAATAGAACTGATAACTTAACTGGTTTTTAAAGTCGCCTACTTTAAAAACCAGTTAAGTCCGGTATACTAAGGGCATATTCTGTCCGTAGTTTTCAAACTTCGTGGTTGGTAGTTGTAGACTTTGGCAAATCATATCAGTACCCAACAAAACCACAGAACTTTGACTATATGAAAACTAAGTTTATTTCAGTATGAAAACAACAGCTATAGTTGTTTTAGTAATATCTACATAGCCCAATCTTTTACATCCTCAATTAACAATCTAGTGGCTGTTATCTGTATTCACTACATCCAGGGACCACTTTTGGGCGAATCAAAGTTGAGATTGCACTAAGGAGACAGGCATTTCATAGATGCATATGAACAAAAAAGATGCATACCTAAACCAACATCATGGCCGAACAACCTTGCAACTCCCAGTCGATCCTTGATAGATCATAAGATCTATTTTTAGGAATTTACCGATTATCTCAAAAAAATCTTTATAGATACTTTGCTTGTCCTTATCTACATAAGTGCCCACTTGCGACTATACTAGGTACTTAATATTTGATGAAATCTGCAATTGTTATCAAAGTACCTATGTATTTCAAAAGAATTAAGATGGGTAGTCGGTCAAGTTACCTCAAATCAAGCAATGTATGGCCGTTTAAAAAATAATGCGGCCAGATATAGCCGGATCACGATTCTAATTGAGTAATCTGAAGTGTCTCGTGACAACGCAAGAATAAATAGAATGGGGAACGCTTTTCTATGTATAATACCTATCATGCCATTGTTTACGACATGACACGTTCTATGCTTAGGTTCCTGAAATGAAGTACCAACGTATTTGCATTTAGCTTGATAAACCAGATCATGTAAGTCTATATTCATTCATTAGTAGGTGTCAACATGCCTAAAGGTCATATTTAAACATAACACAATAACGTACATGCTTCTTGTTTATCAGTTATGTATTACCTACTGCACAATATTGTACATTCAAGGTTTAGACAAATAGGAAACACTTATGTGGACTATGAGGTCGAACAGTTCTGATAGCGGATTGTGTCTTGTTCAAAGCCCTAGGTAAGTTATAAGGTTGAAATTCCCAAGCTTATTGTTTAAGGCATTACTAAATAATTAGAGTAAAAGGTCGTAATACAAGAGGGATTTACAAATAAAACACACGAGTCTTATTATATAGATAAGTATATTGAATAATTAAATAATATTACTTCAAATATGTTGCCAAAAAAGACTTATAGTGTAATCGTAAAAGTAATAATAAAACGTTCAAGAGGTCAAAATATTTCGAGTTTGAATAGAAACATACATTTTTAGTGGGGTGATATTGCAACTAGGTTTATGTACTGAATATCTAAAACGTTGTGGGTTGACCTGCAACCAGCAAACTTCAGAGCAGAACTTGTCATCACAAAGTATTCAAACAACGTTTGTTTGCATGGAAGGGACAACGTGAAGAAGAGTTGACACGGGCAACCCAGAAGTCGTGCAAAACAGTCTATCATTTCACTAATTAATATTAACTATACTTTTATAATTACAACCTTTTGCGACAACGGAGCAAAATGTCTAGTGCTATATATTTAATAAATACTATAATATTTATGGGCACTTTCTATAAGTATGCAGGATGTCTTAAAACAAATTGTCTCACATCACAAAAGAAACTTCTAAGCAAAATATGAACCAGATAAAACGTACAATCCATGACAACAGTTTCGTTTTTCGACATCCCGAGTTATATCAAAGTCTCCACTTTCGACTATTAATGTTCTTGTCAGTCTTACGTCCTGCAAGTAAACATGGCGGACAGTTTTGAAACGATCGTGGCACAAAAATTAAACAGTTCGTTTGATATTTTCGCAAAGAATGCTATAATGTAATACAAGCTGAACAATAAAACAAGGATACTTCCGTAAGTGTTATGTATGCTCTTCACTGTTCCTCCGTAGTATTGCACTTGATAAGTATAGGCACAAAACAAAGATTGTCATTCAAGTGACAATAAAACTACTATTATGATGTCATACACTTACAGATCGTGTATTGTTGCTAAATAAAAGCGCAACAACCGAATATGACTTTCACTAGAATTATGATGATTATGACTTATAATTTATATCAAAATTATTTAAGTAAGTACTTTCAACCCGTTAATGTCAAACAGATCTTTGTTTTGCAACTACACTCTTCAAATAAGTAAATATGCAATATGAAAAATAAAAATATCATCATTATATAAATTTATTACGTACACTAATAAGTAGCCATTCGAACTCTGTAAATGGTTAAATACTTTAATAGGCGGAGACACCACACTTACAAAGTGCAATAATTAAACTACAAATCCAGATGTATAAAATAATTATGCATCTTTGATTTAGAACTAAACAAACTTGCTAGACTGTTATCCTCAATACTTCGAACTGACTTGTGATGTGACATATTTCGACATGCATACACTGCCATGAGTATTAAAGAACAAAACTAACTCAGTTCAACTGTTGCAGCTAACGACCCATTGTCCACGATCCTGATCTATCAATATGCTCAAGTAGTAGTGCCCTACCACTCTAAGGATGTAGACCAATACTGTGGAAAAGACATACGATACCCTCTAGATCTATATCATTACGACGAGTAAGCGCATTCATCTGTTCTATTAGATATAGGCACTGGTGGCTTCACGCCTTCATTTGCTGCTAAACTTACATACCATGCAAAACGATAAACCTGACATTATTTTTTTTTTATCGATCTGAAGTATGTCCAATCCACATTATGCCTATGACTTAGTAAGTTAATGTAATATTCGACGCTACAATACAATACTTTTAATTGTGATGTAATTAAATTATGCTCGTTCAAAATTTTGTATAAACAATTATTCTGGCGTCATGCCAGTAAAACATGTTCTGAAGTGAAGTATGACAGAACTGATATGTGATACCGATAACTGCAAATCAATGGGATACTGCAACACCTATGGAACACCTCGCAAATTTGCCTGACACTGGGCGAATTAAGTCTATGAACATGCATTAAACGACTAATTAAAATATGCTCCGTACTAACATCCTATATTTACGAACCTAACGATATATTTAATCTTTTTTTTTTTTCAATTTAAATACGCTTTATAGTGTAAAAATAGTTTTTTTGAGACAAAAATGTCAAAGCGCTCCTTAATGCCAATCGCGAAAAAAGGTTGCTTTTCGGATGTAGGTATACCAGAAAATGTTAATAATGCCCGACGAGCAGTACACGATAATAAGTTGTTTATAATGAAATATTATTACTTACGTAGTATTTTTTATTTCATAATAGGAAGATGTCATGAAAGAAAGACTATAGTTTTACAGAATTGCAAATAAATTTATGGACGGCAAACATCTATGACGACTAATGTCTTTCCAAAAAAAAACTCTTATAATGTTCTTGCGAATGTGTTGAAAGAATAAGTATTTCGTGAAATGAAGTTCTATAAGCTTCACATCACTATATTAGCTAAACTTGAATTCAGAATCTTAAGTTATTTATCAAGTCTAGAAATACGAAGTCAATGTCATCCAAGACAAAGTTCAAATTCTATTACAACCAAAATGTATTTAGACTTTGAAATGACGAATTACTCAAGATTACAAAATACACTTGAGTAGAGCGTTGAGTAAGAGGCAATGAATATCTCTGGTTTCCCTCCGAAACGCATAAATCTTTCGCTAAATGAATAAAAATGATCTAATCATTATCTATAAGATTTTTCATTCAAGTCTAGAAAATTTCTCTGAACTTTTAACGTAACCTAACTTAGTTATCAGAAAGAATACAGTATATAACCTTTTTAAGTATTACAAAGTTATTTCGCCAACTATCAAAAAGACCACTTTGACGTGTTTTAACCTAATGACATTAGATAAAGTTTTTTCTAGATTTTTAGTCCGATTAACGAGGTAGTCAAAATAAATAAGATTTATTGAAATAATGTTAATTTGAGTAAATAGAATTGGACGCGATTGGGAGAGATACTGCAAAGACTGTTGTTATTGTGATCGTAGTTATACAACAACAACAGGCTCTTATAAAAAACTCAAAAACAAATCATTCCTCTAAATATATTCAAGTGTTCTCATCTTTACAGTACATTACCTAGAATGTAGTTTTGTATCTTTTTAACTAAAACAAACAAGACGGAACGAAATGCTATTTCCTAACAATCACACAAACAAGACCGGAAACTCAAAGTGCATTATTAACGAGTTGGTAACAGCAAAACTTTTGTGCAGAAGATAATTCTAAACATGAATACCAACCTGACTATACACTATTCAGGAAATAATATACAACCATTTTTCTGTTACATTCTGAAGGTTACTTTGATCCAATATTTACGATCTTCAATTTATACTAACTAGCATTCTAAAAATTTACTATCTACTGAATGCTGAAAACATCCACCACTTTATGAATGCACATAAACTTCTAATTTTATGAAGATATTGAACTAAACCTACTTGATGCTTAGGCTGGCAACAAATTCCATTCCAACTATTACGAACAAGAGTCATTTCCAATTTTTTTTACGCAAAGTAGTTTATTAATTCTTTTGACAGAGCCATCATTGTTTGCAAAGCTCAGTGAGGCTTCATTTTAATCATTTTACTGTTTTGAGCCCCTCAGTTATTAATTCCCGGCTATGCAACGACAGCTGTCAACGACGTTTTTGCTGTTTCATACTAAAAGCATTAAACCAGGGGAATACAACTGATGCGGTTGCTTACTGAACCTCCATTATTTTTACTTGATTGAGCAATTTACACTAGCGTATAATAATCGTAAATAGTGATGAACACGCGAAGCGAACGAAGTGTAATAGGTTTACATTTTTTTACTGAACACTCATTTATTATTAATACTTAATGTACCACATCAATTACTATAATACTCACGCGAATGGTTACACATTTTATAAATTTCTAAGTCTCATACAATATTCAAAATGATATTTAAGTATTGCTTTAGTATTGGGAGATAGTCTCGCTCTTCATATTTAATATAGGTAATATACACATTATTATATTTATGTGTCACTTATAATTTACAGTACCAACACATCTTTTATACCGTCATTTCTCATATTCTAACTTTTATATATTATCTGACCGTAGAATGGTAAGTTATAACTGTTTATGCCGCATATAGTACAATCGGGATTTTGGTCTTCAACTTACTTGATTATAGTGTATAGAAAGTTCTGACACCGAAAACCGTGTAGTCAATGCCTTAGCAATAACACGAATGTCAACGACAAAGTTACAATTCCGTTATGTTGCTGTAATAATTTGTTGCCAGCACATGCATCATACACATTATTTAGATATATTTCAGAGGCTTTCAACGCTACTACGCATTACAATATATTTATATATATATAATGTAATAAAAACGTGTAAATAAAGTTACTATAGTTAGAAGAACGCACATCTACATTTATGTCCGCAAGACGTCATTACTTAAACATTCATGAAACTGCAAATTTCGACAAGAGAATATCAAAAATAGTGTATCGACGGTCATCGCCTACATTCTGTCTAATATTCTGTAGTCTAATGACACTATTTAGGTCACTTGAAACATCTTAAGCCAATTCACATTATAATATGGACTATGGTTACAAATTTTGAAATTCCGTTTTTTTTTTGTCATAATATTTTGAGTCACGTTCAAAAAACTTGCGATTTATAAATCGACTACCCTAATATGACCGTTCTAGGATTAATATGTCTACATTATATTCAGTAAACAGACAGTAAATATCCTGTAGTCGCTTTATAATGCATAGAATTACGTATTGGTACAAGTGACAATACGCTCTCGATAGTAAACCCAATTATGTATTCAATATAGCATAATTTATTCTTATACAAATAATCAAACATAGCGCACGGCAATCTTCATCTTTCTCATTTTCTACGAAATAGATATTAACTCACATTACACTAAACAAACGATGAAACGCGTACAATAAATGAGTGACGTACTATTTTCTAAAAGCTTACAAAATGATAGAGATCTTCACGATAATCCGCTAAGTGGACACTGATTTATAGTTAAGTAATTAACGCCCATATTCTCGATCTTGTATAGAAGTCCTACAACCATGTCCACACCAGCGATAAATAATAATCCTGCGGCATTTTTAGGACTTCCGGTAGACCTGAACCCGTTGCACGATTTTGTTAAATCGACTCTTAGATTAAGCATTGACTTGGTTAGGTTTTCGTGAAAATAAGCAACACAACTCATTACTATTTTAATAAAAATACTCAATTCTTCTATGTTTCAGATGCCCACCTAGCATGTAGAATTAACTAAAAGCAACAAAATGCTAATCATAACTGAAACATTGGGCACAAAATTTGCATTTAAATAATGTATAGTTTCCGCTACTGATTAACATTCTACATAAATTCGTTATCATTTAATGCCTCTTACGCGAATGCAGTCAAAGGGCACTTATCGGCCCCTATGCATAAAAAGACATTAAAATCTAACTAGTGTCTTACATTACGCTATTCAAAGAAAAGAAAACTAAATGAGCTACAGTTATGAAGTTCCACTGGTTCACCAAATACGGATCCTCAAAACCACTGACTAGTTCAAGTGTATCAAGAATATTCAAAATTCACGGAAAAGACAATTAAGAAGTTGGATATGATGTTGTGCAATGCTTTAACAATTAAGCATTTTAGAAGACGAAGTTCTTGAGAAATCACATTGCACAGTCTTAAAGAAAACAAAATTAAATGTTGCTAAACTCCCAGACAATTAAGTAGCAATGTTGCAAATATGAATTCGTCTTATAATAAAATTCCAATAACAACCAAATCTCAGACTATTTAAAGCACAACCTTCAAATGAGCTTGAACTTGCCTCTCATGTTAGTACAGTGAATTTAATCAACAATGAAGTATGACTTACAAATGTCAATAATCTCTTGTATTTTCTACGACACAAAAACGGACCATTCCCGCGAAAGTTTAAACGTATTGAAATTATACGATCCAGACAAAAATATCGTAACGAATGTGCTAAAATGTGAAACGTATATTAGGAGTTAGCAACATTATTCTGTGATCCTGATCACCGATACATTCCGTTCGTGTATATACTGAGATCGATTACCCTCAAAGTCGAGTGTTACTATTACTAACAGAGGTTATATCCTTCTCGATTCTAATTATATTATTTGTAATTTAAGTTCACTTATGCAAGCAGTACACAGCGCGTTTTACTTTCTCATTGTCAAATTTATTTACAAGATTGTTCCAAGTTTTCTAATATTCACATCATTTATTAATTTGTGTTATAAATCTGAAAACTGTTAAGTCCAATAAACAATCTTATTATATATATCCTCTAACCATGTGAAATGGGTAAATCCGTTGGTAATTCTGAACGAGTACTGTTAGTCGTCTCTGGAGTGAACAAGTACTTAAATTACAATTAACACAATAATATACAGCTAGAATTTATGTAGATGGTATACAAGCCGATACCGCGGCGTTAGCCACCGCCTGTGTTGTGACAGTTTGCGCGCGGTACACCGCACTGTACAAACTATCGGCTGCCGACGTCATTTGCCATTTGTCTGCAGTGCCGCATTCAGCTGCGTCCAAAGATCTTTCTTGCACGATTTCGATCTGCAAAAGAATATTACACCCTTTATTTCTTCAATGTTATCGTCGTGATTTCTTCGTATAAGGGTAATAACGACATCCAGGGAAGTCAAAACTAATAAGCGTCGACGATGTTGAATGTTACATAACAATATTACCACCATTCGCATCAGTATTTGTGTCTTACATCCATGCATTCTTCATCGATGACAACAGCCAGTACACGTCCATTATACAACACAAAACATTAACCTTCTTATAAAACTCAACACATAGTGCAATCGATAAACAAATACTACAATCATCGGGCAAGCGGTTAGAGTACTTAGTATGATTTTATCAAGTACCCTGGATATTCAACATTCACAGAAAATAAGGTCTTAAATATATAACTTACTTAACATACAATAGTTTTTTTGTTTTTACTAACAGTAACAACTCACTACTGTATAGGATATTTTGCACGTTTAGGGCACATAGAAGCGACAGTAATGTTACTATAATCTTCGAGTGTGATAGTCTATTCGCAGCCAAGAGCGCACGGCGAAAGAACATGCAGTATTTTGTTTGTACGAATACAGGTGTACTGAGTTAATTCCCACACTTATCTGGGAGTCAAAAATATAACTTGAAGCTGCTTACCCTCACCATGCAGGTCGTGAAAGTAGACTGAAGGAAAAGGGTTAGTGTTGTACTAATAAGTTAGGAGAAACCTATCTTATTTCTACACAGGCTGGCACGGACATCGAGGCGGCACCTGTTACCATGGATTCAGAACATGGTAGCAAGTCGTGTAACTGGTTGTGCGTCGATGGCCCTACCACCCTGTATGTAGGTGCAAGTGATCAACAAATACGTTAGTATGCGAGTATTTTATTCCAACTATTTTCATTGATCTATAAATTGTCGAATTTAATCAGAACCAAAACTTTTTATAAACAGTCAGGGGTTCAATATTATAGCAGGTGACGGAATGTTGGCCTTAGATTAATTTAATAAAAACTTCAAACAAAAATTTGGGGGTAAAACACAGTAGCTTTATCTAAAGCAATAAAATCCTACCTTCTAACGATATCTCTGCTTCTACTTGTGTACAATACCTATTTATGTTAACCTATATTTGGAACTAAACTAGTTTTAGGTAAGTATGACATTGCATTTGATTACAGACCTGCGAAGTGAGGCGAGCCACTCCTTAAACTGCGTGTTTCCTTCAGGCGTGAGCTGGAAAGCTGTGCGAGCTGACAGCACGATGCTTACAAACTCTTCATACTCCACTGTGGTCAGGTGGTACAGCTTCTGATGGATGCATTGGATGTACCTGTGGGAACAAAACAATTTATGAAAATAGAAAATGTATCCATCAATATATGCTGGTAGTAAGACTTTTTCAACATCGAATTTCACACTGCATTCCAGTTCAGTGTAGTTCATATTATGGTCAAAACATTAAAACATTCTACATGTTTGCTTCGTTTTATTGTGTATCAAGTACCGAGCCCAACTTACGTATTTGTAAATTGCAGTACTAGCACAGATGTCCAATTGCAATGAATATAAACTATAGGCGATACTTCCGATGGAAATAAGAGCACCTGTTTGGCGAAGGTTATTTATTGGAAATCTAAATCTTGAATGATTTACATTTACTGTGACTTACTCAATTAATTGTAAATTGATTTTTGAGTGACAATTTGTAACAAAAACTCACTAAAAACAAATAGAATTTGAACTTGTCGTGTGAAAACTCACTTGCACCACGAATCATAAAATTTTATACGATTAACGCTAAACATATTCAAATAATTATTCTGTCTCTGTCACCGTCAAACGACAAAAACAAAACAATTTTTTATGTTTCGCGCTACACGTATTTAGTAATCTGTGGTGCAGGCCGGCCTTGGTGTGTGTTCCCTAGATTTGATAATTATCTGAGATTCTGAATTGAAACGAAGCTAGAAGAAGGTAGTTACATCTGCTGGCACTTCTGCACGAGCGGCGCCAGCGTGCCGCGCAGATGCTGCATGACGAGCTGGTGCGGGCCGCCACGCGCCAGCCAGTGCGCAGACTCCACGCACAGCTCGTACAGCACGAAGGGCGACACCACGGAGTTCACGGCGCACACGCAGAACTGATGCAGGTACTGCGCGCCCAGCCGCTTGGAGATGCGCAGCAGCCACTTCACGTGCTCGCCGTACGGCGGGTTCCTGGCGGGACAACGACATGTAGTATAAACTGTCGATCTCTGTTAAAATCTCAGCGTGAAAACTTAGGTGAGGTGAGCTATCATTCCATCTGGCATTAGGAATTGATACTAATAACAGCTCACTTTAAGCTCACTTCACCCAATTTATCTCGGTGAGATTTTTACAGAATAGCACTCCAGTTCATTTGCGCGTTCGCAAAATTAAAAATTAACTTTTGTGTAAACAAAGTTGATTTCAGATTATATATTACTAGCTTTTGCCAGCGGTTTCGCTCGCGTGGTGGTTGGTGTATTATACATATAAACCTTACTCTTGAATCACTCTATCTATTAAAAAAGTAATTTTAAAGATTTAAGCATACATACATACATATAGGGACAGAGAAAGCGACTTTGTTTTATACTATGTAGTGATGTTGAAATACTCGTCATTTTTAAAGTTACAGCGGAATTTTAATTTATGTATAAGCAATTTTTCTCAGTAGCAACCCGGTGTCAAGATTGGCGTGAGATTCATAGTAATAGCCTCGCCTCCTATTACATGGGATTTAAACATAACAGGTGAAATGTGAGTGTACTTATAGGTACACCTCTACCTAACCCTTCGAGAACAACAGGGCCCTAATTCTGTATCCTTTTAATGTTTCCCCACGCAATCTTACTACGTTCAAACTACGCCAATATCGTTTTTTTTTAGAAACCAATGTAATGGGTACTTAAGGAAACGAAATGTCATATTCTGTATGTTCCAAGACAATTTGTCGATATTATTTATACAATATTAGCAGTTTTCGTGTATGATTGACGTGGTTACGAGTAAGGAATCGTTAAGTGGTCATAGTGAATTCAGGCCCAAACAGTTAATTTTCGCAACTAAGCTAGCTTAGCTAGTCTTTTCAAATACATCATTAGCTTCCACTTACTTTTGTGTAAATATAGTTAATTTCAGTAGGTTTGACTACTAAAAGTTAAAGGATCATAAAAATAGTACAGTCAACAATAATTCAACCATTTATGACATTTATATCACTTGACATCACTAAAAATTTTGTTAACTTAGGGCTGATTTTTCAATAGTCACATAACTTTTAACTCTGGAATAAATATGTCGTTTTGACATCTTTTGTATAGAAAACATGCCAAACTGTCAGATTTATTGCTCAGATAAAATTTGTCTGACAGTTGATAAAAGTGTAAGTATCGCCTATCAACCTATCAGGAGGTGGTGGGTTGTGGGTGGTTTGAGTAACAACCAAACCAGAAATGATAATACACTTCAGTCTACATACCTGCCAAACTTATTCTGCGGACGATCATCATGTACCCTCCGAGCTTGCGTCTCCAGTGCAAGCATGCCCACTCTATAAGCCGCCAACAGTCTTCTCAACTGCGTCTGATTGACGTTGGGCGCGGCGGCGGCACCGTTGGGCTGGGTAACATTGCCCACACTCACGTTCGGCACGTTGCCCACTCCATTGCCCACATTGCCCACGTTCACACCTGCATTGGATACCCCGCCTACTTGTACAATCTGCTGTGGAGCTGGCATCGGAGGAGGAATCGGCGCCGGATGCTGTAGAGTAAATTTTAGTATTAAATGAGTATTTTAGTACCAAGGAGGTGTAAGTATCAGCGTATATAAATAAATAACACTTTGGTTAAGACAAAAAATTAAGAAATCAGAACTTACTACTTGATGAACGGTCGCATTGACATTGACAGCTATGGCTTGTGGATGCGCAACGTGTTGTGGCATCTGCTGGTGCTGTGCAAGCGCTGGATGTTGCATCTGCTGGTGTTGCGGGTGCTGCATAGGTTGAGGATGTTGCTGCAACGGTTGCGGATGTTGTTGCATTGGCTGAGGATGCTGTTGCATCGGCTGTGGATGTTGCTGCAATGGCTGTGGATGTTGCTGCAACGGCTGCGGATGCTGCTGCATCGGTTGCGGATGTTGTTGCATCGGCTGCGGGTGTTGTTGCATCGGCTGTGGGTGTTGTTGCATCGGTTGCTGATGTTGTTGCATCGGTTGCGGATGTTGCTGCAACGGCTGGGGATGCTGCTGCAACGGCTGTGGATGTTGTTGCAACGGCTGTGGGTGTTGTTGCAGCGGCTGGGGATGTTGTTGCAACACCTGTGGGTGTTGTTGCAGCGGCTGATGTTGTTGCAGCGGTTGATGTTGAAGAGGTGGATGTTGAAGCGGGGGGTGTTGTTGCAGGGGCGGGAGCTGTTGATGTTGCGCGAGTTGTTGCAGCGACGGCGCACCCGGCGGGGCCACGATGCTGCGCACGAAGTACGGCGGCAGCGCGAATTGCGGGGGCGCGTGCGGCGGGCCAGGGCTGGTGTACTGCGGGCGCAAATAGATTGGTCGCATTTTAATTCGAATACGATAGGTAGAGAATGATGTACAGTACAAAGGCCCTAGTGTGAGTTTCATTTACCATCTACACCAAACGCAGTGAGCGCGTTCGGCGTTCCGATTGGCCCTGGATTGGTGACGGACCAATCGGAGCGCCAAACGCGCTCACTGCGTTTGTGTAAATGGTTATGTAAATAGTTAAATGAAACTCACACTAGGGCCTCTAGTACGTCATTCTCCACACATCGTACTAATGTACGATTAAAATTATGCTCCTCGGCGTTCTTCGTGTTTCCGAACTAGTAAGAATATTAAGCGAGGCCTCCCAAAATTCCGACTGATTACTATTTTAAAAGAAGAATGGGCAGTAGGTACTATGTGTTTCTGCGTTGAAGCCACATAGCCGGAAGAAATACATACCAACACAAAAACATTTTCAAGGAATACCTTTGCTACGAGAACAACTTGTGCCAATTGTTAGTCAATCCGGACATAATGACCAAAATAGGTGACACTTGGGCAACGAAGTTTAGAAATGTTCTTAGCATCCAAATATTTAGCCGTACGCGATACACCAATGGATAGGGCTTTTTAAGAGAAACAATTGTTGCTAAAACGTATTTGGATGGGACTGTAATCCGATAAAATTTGGGGATCAGGAAAAATAAATATAATACAATTATATACTAAGTTGCATATTTTTTTTGCAAGTTTATCCATTAATGAAGAAGTTCTTCATTAATGGAAAGACTTGCATGATTAAATTGGATTTATCGAATCAAAATTATGTTGCAGGCATTGAATAGGTTGTGGACTGGGATGTAGGTTTACATTGGCATTGCAAATCAATTAATTTAAGTTTTTTCAAACGCTGTAGTCAATGTTGCATTTATGCTACGTGAGAACATTTTGGGTAAAGATGTAGTTTTGCCTCGGTAGCCGAAATGTGGTTGTCTACCCTACCCTTTAGGGAATTCAGGCTTAATGTTTTTTGTTAATATAAATAATGATGCTTTTTACCACAAAAGCAGTGATCGCCCAGTGGTAACGGCCCTGGCTTATGAGATGTAGGTCGTGGGATCGATCGCAGGCTGGCGCTTTATTTTGAGTATATTATTTCATCACCACTGCTCTCAAAACGGTGCCGGAAAACATCGTGAGGAAACCGACATGTCCTAGAATAAAAATATCGAAGATATGTATCATCCACCAAACCGCACTGGGCCTGCTTGGTGGGTTATTAGCCCACTCACTCTCAGAGAGGAGGCTTGTGTCCCTCCTAGCAGTGGGAACATTATAGGCTGATTACGCTGGCTAACAAAATTTAATTTTCGTTGTGCCCCACGAAGTTTTTTAGTGTTTCTACTGTGTATTAGGTGTTTTTTTTTTGTTGGGTGAGAAATCATCAAATAACTTCTCCCGCTCTGGGTGGAGCAGGAGGGCGTGTCAGACTTTTACTGACTAAAACCCACCCGTATGCCCTCAGTTAGCTGTGTGCCAGGGGCCGCGGTATCTCTTTCGAACAACATAGGCCACCCCCAGAAGGGGGGTTTTGCCATAATCGCCACGCATGGCAGGCGGGTTGGCGATCGCAGTATGGTGATAAAATGCTTTTTTTTTTGGGTGGGAAATCATCAAATAACTTCTACCGTTCTGGGTGGAGCGGGAGGGCGTGTCAGACTTTTACTGACTAAAACCCACCCGTGTTTTTTCAGTTGCCTGTGTGCCAGGAGCCACGATATCACTTTCGAACATCCCGTACCCCTGGCAGGCATCGGTCCTTGCGGACCCCACCAGTTGGTGCTGACATCTCTTTGAGGCGCGCGTGGAACACAACGCGCCGTCGACCCGAGCTTGGTCCTTACCGGACAGCGAGCTACCTATTACTCGCCGTCCGCAAGCCCGCGCCTACGGTGGCCGGGAATCAGCCTGGGATTCCCGACGCCCAGGGCGTCTCCTGCGGAGGCTAGGACCGTGAGGGCGCATATACTGCCTCTCCCTCACGTATGCCGCCTCTCTCTTCGCGAACATTATTGCTTTGCAGGAGGTGACGGCTTCCCATGCACTCTCGCACCGCACCTTGGCCGACCAGTGTCCGAAACAACTGTGTCCAGTGAGGACCTGCACCAGGCGGTAGGTGAGAACGCAGTGCCGCCTCTCTAGCCACTCCTCAAAGAGGGGACTTACCGCCGCAATCGTGGCGTGCCCAGCACTGGGTTGCGACAATCGCACTCTCCATGTCGCCATGAGATTCCGCCGGAGTTCTGTCGGAATTACGCCCCGGCGTTTGGCCTCTTCGCGCCACTTTGCCTCCAGATCCCATGGCGGCAACCCGGAAAGGAGGCCCGCCGCCTCAGCACAGATCGTGCGATATCCACGGACCATCCGGATAGCCATAACCCTATGGGACGCCTTCAACCGGCGGGTTCACGCTTCAATGTAGGCGCCCACACCGGTGATGTATTGGGTGTTGTGAATAAAATACCCAGTATTTTTTTTAAATCACATATCAATTTTATTTCGTGAAGAAAAATGAATTACAAAGAAAACATTAAATAGTTCTCCAGAAATATGTGAATAATGTGGTTTCTAAAGAAAAGGTCTACGATTTTCTGGAATATTTGGCTTGCGATTGGTCCTTTTTGATCGTCTAGCAGTAGTCCGCCAACATCCTTGGACTCCATCTGCCCTGGTCACGCTTCTCCATCTTTGAAATGTCCTGATCGAACCTTTCTCCATGCTCATCACTTACGACCCGTAAATTCTCTGGGAAAACAATCCAGATGTGAGTCTTCAAAATGTATTTTAAGCGACTTATTGCAAACCAAAGCTTCTTAAGTCAATAGAAGCTCGTTAATCAATTCTTTATGGTTCACACTCATATGGTTACTTAAAAAATTTGCAACCACGTTCTTGAAGCATTGCCAAGCTGATTTTTTCTAAAACGTCCCGTTTTTCTTCCAAATTCGGATCTTTTATTAATTCCCTGATTTGAGGACCTACGAAAATTCTTTGATTTTAGCATCGCTTATTTTGGGAATTTCTCTTTTAAATAGGTTAAAAAAATCAATTTCCATTACGATCCACCCCGTTACAAAATTTTTCATAAGGCCTAATTTGATATGGAGTGGCGGAAGAAACACATCAGCAGGCTTTTAAATCCAAAACAAATTAAATTAATTACGAAAACAAACATATAGCACGCTTTTTACAGCCGTACCATTTGCTTTTATCGCTGAGATACCGAAAATGAACTTGACCTCATCACAAGAAAACTGAGAATGATTAAGTGTCCTTCACCACACAATCCTCCCCTTGGAAAACTTAATGAAAATCAATTTTGAGTACTTCCAAAAAATTGTCAAGAAATAGTCATAAATACGACAGAGTTCCTTAAAGCGTGCGGGGCTCCAGTCCTAAGAGAGCTAGCGAGTCTCTTCAACTCCGTTATCCAAGAGGGTACACCGCCCGAGGCGTGGAGTAGAGGTGCGGTGGTTCTGTTCTTCAAAAAGGGCGACAAAACCTTGTTGAAGAACTATAGACCCATTTCACTTCTGAGCCACGTCTACAAGCTGTTCTCGAGGGTCGTCACGAATCGTCTCGCCAGAAGACTTGACGAGTTCCAGCCGCCAGAACAAGCTGGTTTTCGAAAAGGCTTCAATACCGTAGACCACATCCATACTGTTCGGCAAATTGTACAGAAGACAGAAGAGTACAACCAACCGCTGTGTATGGCATTTGTGGACTACGAGAAAGCCTTCGACTCCATCGAAATATGGGCAGTTCTGGCCTCTCTGCAACGATGTCGAATTGACTGGCGCTATATCGAGGTGTTGAGATGTTTGTATGACGCTGCTACGATGACTGTCCAGATCCAGGATAGGGAAACAAGTCCCGTCCAACTGCTCAGAGGGGTGCGACAGGAGGATGTTATATCCCCGAAACTGTTCACCAACGCGTTGGAGGACATCTTTAAAACGTTGGACTGGATTGGACAGGGTATCAATATCAACGGCGAATACATCTCACACCTCGGTTTGCCGATGACATCGTCATAATGGCAGAGACACTGGAACAGTTAGACCAGATGCTGCACAGCCTAAACGGAGCCTCTCGGCGGGTTGGCCTCGGCATGAATTTGGACAAGACGAAAGTCATGTGCAATTCTCACGTCTTGCCGAGTCCAATCCACATCGATGGGTCGCTTCTCGAAGTTGTGAAGGAGTATGTCTACCTAGGGCAAGTCATCCAGCTCGGTAGACACAACTTTGAGAAGGAAGCCGATAGAAGGATTCGGTTGGGTTGGGCAGCGTTTGGGAAACTACGTCAAGTCTTTTCGTCGCCTATTCCGCAATGCTTAAAGACTTCAAGTTCTTCAACCAGTGCGTCCTGCCCGGTTGGGCTGATCCACAAATTTAAAGTAGCTCAGCGCGCTGTGGAGCGGGCTATGCTCGGAGTTTCTTTGAAGGATAACATCAGGAATGAAATTATCCGGTAAAGAACCGGAGTTACCGACATAGCTTGTAGAGTGAGCAAGCTGAAGTGGCAGTGGGCTGGCCATGTTTGTCGAAGGACCGATGGACGGTGGAGCAGACGAGTCCTGGAGTGGAGACCGCGTATCGGCAAACGTAGTGTGGGACGCCCCCCAGCTAGATGGGCCGACGACCTTAAAAAGGTGGCTGGGACAGACTGGATGCGGAAGGCGGAGGATAAAGTGTTGTGGCGCTGCCTGGGAGAGGCTGTGGCGCTGCCCGGGAAAGGCCTATGTCCAGCAGTGGACTGCGATAGGCTGAGTTGATTTGATTGATTAGTCATGAATAGTCACCAAGATTAAAATAATAGTCGCATTAGGATTCCGAAGTTAGCTATATGTTGGTGAGGATCCTGTGGGGTGAATGTCACCACACAATCCTCACCTCAGTGCAAACAAACGGCTCGGAGGGAGTATCGACTTAGTTTCTATTCCAAAAAATAGTCAAAAAATAGTCGTAACGCTATGCCAAATCACGAAAATAGTCAAGGGATTCTAGAGATATAAAGGTGTCTTGGTGAGGATTACGTGGTGAGCCTTTATCGCCACAATCCTTACCTGATTACCGCGGAACGCTTACGTTTTTGAATTTGAATTTGGTGTCAATAAATAGTCAAGAAATAGTTGTCTCTAACCATGATAATTTTGACCTGGTTTACTATGTACAAGTACGTTTTATATATATATATATTGGGTCGTACCTGTAATGATAGTTGTAAGTGATGAATAAATAAATAAATAAATTTAAAAAAATGTTATACTTCCATGTAAACTTCTACATACATTGTTTTGGCAGTCGCGAACACTAAAATTGCAAAACTATTTTATTTAATATTGTTGTATATTAATTTAAAAAAGTTAAATGGGGGTTATGTAAAAGGGTAATTTTATTTCTAGGCATGTCCTTCCGGTGAATTTGATAGAACTGAATAAACTTCCATGTGTAAACATTTTTTCAAATAACATTTAGTTACTTGTTTTTATTGAAATTCAAAATTCCTTACCTCATAAACATAATACATTTTGATTTTTCATTCGATTCAACCATCATTCAACATAAAATATGTCATGAATCGGGTATTTTCCTCACATCGCTTTCACGATCTCACCGAATCTTGCTACACCTCGTTTTTTTTTTTTAATTCAAAATTTACATTTCAACATAGGTTGAAACTCTAGAGCCATGGGGTCCGAGTGCCCACTTAGTTTTCCCAGACATTTTCAAGCGGTTGGTCGTTTCTTCACGTGACCAAAGGGCTGGCCTATTTTTCGGCGAAAGAATCAGCATTTTGGGCACTTTTCCCATTGACAACGATACGGACGTATTATTTGATGCCTTATGATTATTTTCTCTTTTATATAGCTGTACATATTTTTATTTTAAGACCAGTAGTTTTTAAATTATGAAAATAAAACAACAAAAAAAATACACGCTCTTGACATGCGATTATGCCCTTTGGTAAAAATGATAGCGACCGCAACAGTAGTCCGTTGCGGTCATGTTTGAAACCAAGATTGACATGTCGAAGAGCCAATTTTGATACAGATTTTATTTAGCTTAAGATTTTGTTTTATAATAAATATGTCATGATTATGATATACATTATATATAACGCATAATTAAAATACCTACCTAAACTAGCTATATAACTTACAATTATACCCTCTTTAATACAACCAAAAAATAAGGTGACCATTAAAAATACGTAGGTACTTAAATGTCGAAGTTTACATGGAAGTTTAACATACTGCTACATAGTAAACCAGGTCAGAATTATCATGGTTGGGGACGATTATTTTTTGTCACCAAATTCAAATTCAAAAACGTAAGCGTTCCGCAGTAACCAGGTGAGGATTGTGGCGAGAAAGGCTCACCACGTAATCCTCACCGAGACACCTTCATTTCTCTGTAATGCCTTAATGACTATTTTCGAGATTTGGCATAGTGTTATGACAATTTTTGCCAATTTTTTGGAATAAAAACCAAGTTAATACTCCCAGCCGTTTGCTTGCACTGAGGTGATGATTGTGTGGAGACATTCACCCCACAATCCTCCCGGGTCGACGGCGCTTTTTATTCCACGCGGCCCTTAAAGAGATGTCAGCACCAACTGATGGAGCCCGGAAGGGCCGATGCCTGCCAGGGGTGCGGGTTTTTCGAAAGAGATACCGCGGCCCCTGGCACACAGGCAACTGAGGGAACACGGGTGGGTTTTAGTCAGTAAAAGTCTGACACGCCCTCCCGCTCCACCCAGAGCAGGAGAAGTTATTTGATGATTTCCCAAACAAACAAAAAAAAAACCCCCACAATCCTCACCAACATATAGCCACAAAATACAGAGAGTACAAAAGTCAATCAAATGTAAGTACTTCACTTTTATACCTACGCTCGGCGGTCGCGCTAGGGTTTTCAACTTTGGCTTATGCTCAAAAACTATCGTGGTAGTGGCACTCGTATCTAGGTGTTTGATTTAATGTTACAAATTTGTCACAAAATATTTTGCGACGATTTCGACATTGGCGAAGTGCACGATCGCCTAGTAGTTCTATCTTAACTATTTATAATGAGGAAGATGAGGGTATTTTTTAGTTTACTAGGTTACTACAATAAATACCTAATATAAATTGTAAAAATATTATAAGGCCACTAAGTCATGTTCGCTTACCTACAACTAACTATTCTGTGTTACGTTAAAACGAACCATCGAAACTCAAGCAAATACCAAGGTACTTACTTACCTCTCTGAAACAACTGGTAGCTTAAAAAACGACAATTCACAGATTAATTTAAACAACCGTCCACTGAACAGTTATAATAACTTTTTGTTTATTGCTCCATTTTTGCACTTCACAGACGCGTGTCTCTGGGGATGGCACTCGCGCTCGCACTGGTCCCAACCCGTCCGAGATATCGTGTCCGTGAGCCGTGTCTATGTATGCGTTGCTCGAGCGCACTTTGTATGTAGATTACCTTCTGTACTCTCTGTATTTTGTGATATAGCTGTAACTTCGGAATCATAATGCGACTATATTTTTTAACCTTGGTGACTCCTTATTGACTATTTTTTGGCGTTCTCAAAATTGATTTTCATGAAGTTTTCAAAGGTGAGGATTGTGTGGTGAAGGACACGATAATTGAAACAAAATAAGTGCGTTTTCGTAATGAGGGTAGGTAGTCAAAACACCTATCAGGGTTCGTGTGCCATGACCACTGTTGACCAGTGTTATCATTCATTATGCTTATGCTTTACAAGTCACTTTTTATTAATTATTTATCGGCATAAGAGTATAGGAGGCCATGTTTTAAAGACGATTGCAAGGCACAGAAATAATGAAAGATAATTAATTGACGGAATACCTGGATTTCAATAATGCTTAATTACTCATATTTTGACCTCTGTAGCTTCTCACTAACTGACAATTGCGAGACGTCATTACATCACGAAATATTTCCCTTGAAGAGATCTTCCCATTGGCATATATCTTAACGCTATTGGGATGCGGCAGGCTTAACGTTTTGTCCAGCCGGCCGACTTTTAAAACATTATTATATGTATGTTTAAACCGCACCCAGTGTTTTAAAATGTACATTTGTAGGCAAATTATATCCTTCATGAGCTCTTTCCATTGGTATATAAAATATTATCTTAACGCTACTGGGCTTCAGGGCAGAATCGCCTAATCTCCATTTTGTTAGAAAAAACTTCACTACTCTCTATTTTGAAAGTATTTTATTTAATTTCTCCAGCTAAAAAACCAATTGAATATCTTACCAGGTGCTTTATTTAATAATTATAATGGTGTGTTTGCATTTACAAAGATAGATGATTATTGCCGCAGCGCATAACTTTAAACGTATACAGCTACCAGGATCTTTTGGCGCTTGAATGACATTGACATGGGAGCGTTGTAATTGTGTAGAAAAAACAAGATGGCGGCGTTAGTTCCGATTTTGAGAACGAGCTAGCAGAACCCGGTAGCGCATTAGTGCTGTATGTGTTTTATGCGTATTCTTACCGGCAGCTGGTAGATGGCGGGCGGGTAAGGGTGGTAGGTGAACGGGTAGGGGATGGGGTAGGGCACGGGCACGGCCAGCGGCGGCGGCGCGGCGCGGTAGTGCGGCTCGTCCAGCAGCGGCTCGCTGTCCTCGCTGGCCTGGCGCAGGTACAGCTCGTGCCAGTAGCGCGCCACGGTGTACAGCACCTCCGGGTACACGCCGCCGCCTGCGGGAACCATACAGTTACTAAACACTTGTGTTGGCATACTAAATTATAACTGTACACGTGTCAATATGAACAATAAATGTCCCAAATAAAAAATATTTTATTTGTGACATGCATAAATAAATATAATACGAGTTTTATGTCCCTTTAATCTTATTCTCAGTCTTTTTGTTATTTTAATATAACGTGCTGTGATCTCCTATAAGTGAAGGAGTACAGCCACTTATTACCCGATGTTGCCTTTACTTATTTATAAGTAACTTTTGCTAACTGCTTCACCCGCGTGGAGGTCGGATATATATCCTGAAAGTACGTTCCCTTATGATAATATTATCATAGGGGAACGTACTTTCAGGATAAAAAGTATCCTATATGCTAATCTAGATCTGTGTGCCAATTTTCATCCTAATCTGTTCAGCCGTTTTTGCGTGATTGAGTAACGAACATCCAAACTTTCACATTTATATTATTGTATTTTTTGTTGGAAATCCTAAATATACAAACATTCGTTTTACTCAAAATTTTACTGCCAACTAAATTGCGAAGTAATGTGGCCTGAAAGATACCTATCTTAAGTAGTAGCGACCTGCCCAATCCAGGTACATTGAAACCTTTCAATGCACCTGGATCGGGCAGGTCGCTACCTAACATTTTGATCGCGAATTACCATTTCTTGCACCCAAAATAAATGTACATGTACACTTGTATAATTTTGCTCATAAGATATTTTAGTTGTTTGACCCGGAACGAGGTGATCCGACAGAGAAACAAAGTTTCCGACATAACTCACAGAATAAGCATGCTGAAGTGGCAATGGGCCGGTCATATTAACCGTAGAACCGATGAACTTTGGGGTAGACGTGTGTTTGAGTGGAGACCACATATCGGCAAACGTAACGTAGGAGCGACAGTCATCGCAGGGTGGCTGACCGCGTATACATTTTTTCCGCGTAGTTATAATTTTTATTTTTTGACAACCGACGAAAAATTTCTACGCTAGAATCATGTTCTGGATTCTCCGTTACAGTTTGCACGTCGTTGTCCCCTGCCACCTTGTATATCTACCTACTGTGCTACTGTGGGTAATTGTGCACTTTAAATATTACATAATTAATATACCTTTCGCAGCAGCTTCAACAGTGAGGCAGGCTCGCTCAAGCATGGCGTCACTCTGCTCTTTACACTGCAGTACGGCGCGTTGTATCTCGTTGTAGTTGAGAGCATGCGCGTGCGGCAACACGGACAGCGCTAGCTCTGCCGCCGCCCGGACCGTCGGCACGTCGCGGCCAGAAGATGCCTGCCAGAAACGTACAGAATTAGTAACAAGTGTAACAACACAAACATAACATCACGCATGTGTCAGCCCCAAATAGATGTATACACGGACACAGGGTGTATAGATGTTTTGGAACAAAATGTTTACTTTGTTTTGGTCAAGTAAATTGCATACTATATTTTGTCCCTGGACAGTGGATACAATGTAATGAACAAAGGTTGTGGAACATACAATGGTTCCTTGAACGTGTATACATCTTTTTGAGGCCGACTGTAACCCCGGAAAGTTTTTTATTTTATTACACAGCAATTAATTTGAAATTTAAAGATAAAACACGATTATTATATCTTTTATCGGCAGTCCTGGTGACTGCCTATTTTTATTATTATTCGCCATGATAGCACAAATAATTACACTTGTAGTGTGTGGAAATTTAACTTGGCTACTTAAATGCTACGGTTCTAAAGATATAGTCTTGTGACAGACAGACATTAACAAAGTCCCATTGGAACCGTTTGGGTATGAAACGAAATTAGGCAAATGATGGCCGCGGGTTTATGAAAACATTCTCTATGAGCCTCTGACAAGCAAATTTGTTCTATCCTTAAAAGAAAAAAAAAAATAAGTGAGAACTAATATTATTATTACCTTATCAGCAATACTAGCGGCTTCGGGAGGTGTTAAATGACCATCCCACGCGTCAATAAGGAATAATATAGCAGGTGCGCCGATATCCATAGCTTGACCTATAAAACAAAACAAAATTAAACCTGAACTCAAATACATATAGTAAGTTTTACAACGTCAGATATCTTTTATATGTGGAATAAAATTGACGTTTAACAAAATTATTCCATATACAAAGACATCTGGCGTTGGACTTTAAGGCTGATTGCCCTAAATAAATAATATTTGATTTTAACTTGCCTGTAATCCAACTGACGTGGGATGAATACGTGCGACTCAACCAGTTAGCGCTCACGCAGTTATGCAAGCCGAGTGCGTAAAGTCCCAATTGAAATGCCGCCATGTGTAACCCTCTGAAAGATAAATGAAATTATTCTAATTATTGAAGTCCGCAGAGACACTGCAGAAGCATTCAACTTATTTAAAGAGATTTGTAGTAAATTCCAGACTATACCATAGGTGAAATACAATTATTTTCAAGAAACTGCAAATTACAACGTATTCCTAAACAAAACCTGCGTTTGAATCCAGCAGCGAGGTTTTGAAGTGTGCAACAATTCGAAACGTAGAAACTGCCCGTAACCGTAGCACAACTGTAGTTATTGAAAACGTTTTCTTTTATTTTTATTTTTTTAAAGGGCCTGCTCTTGATTTCGATCAACCCTGATGGAAAGCGATGGATGAGGTATATGTATATTGGCCCTGCATTGGTGACGGGCCAATCGGGGTGGCGAACGCGGTCGATGTGTTAAGTCAAGATGGTTAAAAGAAACTCACACTAGGGCCACAGGTCGTGGAGGTCCTGCACGCACTCTCCGAAGTACAATCTGTAGAAGACCGACAAGCAAGCAACATTGCGCCAATGAGGCAGGCTGTTAGCCTAGCCACCAACGTCTCGTCGCCTTTAACCCTTCCTGCCTTGCGTTCCACCGAATCAAATGCAGCAAGCTGGTATTTTGCTAAGCCATCCCATAAATTAGATGTTGATGATGACAAATTAGGTTATGTAGAACTACGTCAACAAAAAGTCCTACCTATGGGGCCCGTGATGCTCCCTGGCACATGAAGGCTGTGTGAAGAGACTGGTGCTGGACGATCCGCCTGCTTTGAACAGCACGGATTTGGCCAGCTCGAACATGAAGTGAGCTGACGCTTCCGACGGCTGGTTCGGCACCGAGGGATACAGGCGCTTGCCTTTATATCTGCAATAAAATGTAAGAATGGTATGTTGTGTAAGGTAAATCTATGGGGTTTATTTGTAACAGTTGCTTAAACTTAAGAGATGGTTGAACGTCGAAAATATATGGTTAAACAGTTACTATTCATCACTTAACTTAAAGCAACATTATAAATAAACCCCTATACATTAATCACACAGCATAATGCTATCATCCTCAAACAAAAAAAAAAAGATTGTTCAAGTCATATATTGTCGCAGTCATTGACAAATTCAGATAACAGAAAGCTATAATAACCTGGAATCCTTGGCCCTCGAGATGGGTGTGTGCGTGGTGGTAGCGTGCGGCGCGTGTGACGAATGCGGCGCATGCGACGCGTGGGACGTATGCGACGCGTGTGACGAATGCGACGCGTGTGACGTATGCGACGCGTGCGATGCGTGGGGTACGTGCGACGCGTGGGATGCGTGCGACGCGTGTGACGCGTGCGACACGTGCGACGCTTGCGACGAGTGCGCAGGCGGCGACGCACCGCCCTCGGACAGCACCAAGCGCTCCACGTCTCCGCTCAAGCTCGCCGTCTGCGCACGCCACTCATTCGTTCCAAATTGCGTGCTTATCTACAGACGTCATTTGATCAATTAGTAAAGCGAGACACGTTTTTTTGTAATACACATACAGGTGCGTAAGCGAATATTTGCCACACAACCGAATTATCAGTTCATTCTTTTTACGACTACAACAGACACAAATACTTTTTCTCATGATATAATATGGTGCACCTACTTTTTACGTTACCCTTCATCATCCATCTTGGACAAAAGATATTGATGTGGGACGAAAACATAATATCTATTTTTTCAAACAAGCATTTGGCTATCGAGTAATACACATACATAAAAACAAAATATTTCTCCCTATTATCACACTTACCCAATTTGCGAACAACTTACGTGTAGGGCTATGAATTGGCAAACTTCTGTCATTGGTAACAGAGAGGATAACTAGTAAGTATCGCATTGACTTGCGGTATCTTTCTTTTATTTCGGCAGTGTGTAGTCGACCACGAAAGTGGTCCATTAGTTAAGACAAAAATGTATCACCAATTAGGCGCGGTCCGAGAGGGGGGGGTCCTAGGGGTCATGACCCCCCCAAAGCCGTAAATGTAAAGCTTAAAATAGTAATTGTTCGATAATATAACATATAACATATAACATTTCATATTAATATGTAGGTAGTCTTTGTCTGTGCCCCCCCCCCCCCCTAAAGTCATTAGCTGTAACCGCGCCTGTCACCAATAATGCATTAAATTAGACAGTAATATCAGATTAGTTCTGCATATAAATGTGAAGTGATTTTGTTTTGACATCTGAGTTTGTGTCAGTGTTTCTTCTCAGAGTAATCAAACAGAATACACCGACCTGATCTAGTTTCAAAGCATAATTTATTTTTGACTAGTAAGTGTTTTCATAATCTGTTTACAGAAATAAATCATTGATCATTTCATCTGCCTAGCCTTTTCTTAGGTCGGCTTGCAGTCTAACCAGATTAGTCCACCAGGATACCAGTATTTTACACGGAGCTACTGCTTCTCTGAACTCAATAGCCCAGTCATAGAGTAGCATGACATCCTTTGGCAAGACTAGTTGCAAGACTTTCGGGCTTCTAACTACCCGACTTTCACTGCCGACCTCGGCAATAGTAGCATAACCTTGAAGATCGACACACGCGGCTGTTATTACTTAGCCAAAACCCATCATCAAAAAATTAATATGCAATAATTTATGAGATGAGATGTGTAAACGAATTTTAATCTTAGCACACCACTTTTTCCTATTCTTGCCTATGTCCAGCAGTGGACGTCTTTCGGCTGAAATGATGATGATGACACCACTTTTTTAGCTCACTGTAAGTACGTACGTAATATGAACAAGTTATATTTACCTGCGGTGGCATAGTGTTCGTTGGTTGCGGGTACGATTGCGGGTACGGTTGCGGGTGCAGTTGCGGGTGCTGTTGCGGGTGTGTCGCGTACGTCGGGTGGGCAGACACGTCGGCTCGATACGCGGCAAGGCGAGGGTTGTTCGTGTAGTACATGCTCACCATCGGAGTCTTCGTCAGCTGGTGGATTTCGCGGTCTAAGAGCTAGATAAAGAAAAGCCAGATTACATTTCACGAATAATTGTAAGTTAAACCTGAGTTTATCTTGGACATTACTGACATTGTTGAAGGATGACATCGTGAATTCGTGAGGAAACCTGCACCCTAATTGCGTAAAACACTTTCTTTCTTATTCTGAACGATTTTGAAGGAAATTCCTTACAATTATACAATAAGGTATTTTACTCTATATGAAAAAAAATCTAAAAATATATTATTAAGATAGCTTAGGCAAAAAGCAGTCAGGATATGGTGGTTTTAGTTCATGAAATAAATAAATTTTAAAATTCAATTCAAAGATTTCAGTTTTTTAGATCTGTTTTTGAACACCATAAAATGGTAGCCGCCATGTTATTACGTCATACCGCTGTTTAAAGTAATCAACTGAACAACTTTGTACTTTTATTATTTTCGTAACCGATTTTATTGAAATAATATCTTACAGCATCTTATCAGGAACAACAAACCTACGATAAGTAGAGTAATAACTATTTATTTTAATTATAAACAATTATCATACAAAAATCCGCGCATTTGTTTACACAGCAAACTGACGTCATACCCACAGAGCAATATGGCGTCCACTGCGTCTAGCGTTTTCGTTAAATTACGCGAGAAATATGAAAATGTAAAATTTAAATGCATTTTTATGGCACTAATCGATTCAATAAAAAAAAATAGTTTTTTTTGTGGCTGCAATACCCTAAATGTAATACCCTATTATGAAGCAATGAATTGCTTCATAATTGTTTGAAAAATTCGTCTGCTCGACCATTAAATATAAATGTCACCGTAAAATTGTAAATACCGTTAGATTATAATCTATCTCGCGAGATTGTAAACTGTCGAAAGATTGTGAACCGGTACTTTTCGGTAGATTATAATCTATCGAAGTGAAACCATCAAATTTTGAAGGTATCAAGACGGATAGTACCTTGCGCTATTACTAAATAGTCAAGTAACTGCCACTAACTTGGAAGTAGCGCTCGCCGGCCGCTGCCGCGGTTGGTCGCAATTCTAACCTAACCTATTCGGTCGGTAAGCAGTATGATGCAGTTCACAATTTATCAACAGTTTACAATCTCGCGAGATAGATTATAATCTAACGGTATTTACAATTTTACGGTGACATAAACAAATAACGCAATTAATGTTGTTGAATTGTCAAAATTAAAGTCATTTCAATTGTTAGCGTGTTACGCAAGTACGCCGTACTTTATAGTTAATATAGCTTTCAAATGGCCAACCCGCCCTGAGCAAGCATAGTGATCAATGCTCGTGACTTCTCTGTATGAGAAGAGGCATTTGCCCAGAGTGCGACAATAATAGGCTAGTATCATAAACCTTATGAAAATGTGTTTAAAAGTCATATTATACTAACAAAATAAGGACTCGGTTAGCGAATTAGATCTTCACGAATATCACTACATAGTATAAAACAAAGTCGCTTTCTCTGTCCCTATATCCCTATGTATGCTTAAATCTTTAAAACTACGCAACGGATTTTGATGCGGGTTTTTTTAATAGATAGAGTGATTCAAGAGGAAGGTTTTATATGTATAATACACCGACCTCCACGCGGGCGAAGCCGCTGGCAAAAGCTACTATTTTATAAATTAAACAACTAAAGGTTATTTACAGTTAACGATCTCTTTTTTTCCAGTTAGTTGTAATTATGATCTGGCAGTTTGAGTAATTTATGCGGCCTACCCAATTGTCTTTTTCATTTCTCATACTCGGAAAGTAGTGTTTGTTTGATCCGAGTAGTGGGTGGAAGATGCTACTTCCCTCCTTTGGGCGGGAAAGACTCTTAATAATTGCTTCCCTCTCTAGGATGGGAATAAATTTTAAAAATAGAACTAAATTTGGTTAGGCAGTCGGCGGAAGAAATGCTGCGTTCTTGTGAGTGTATAAACAGCCAGTGCGAATTAAAAAAAAAGTAAGCAGGTCCGCCCGCGGCAGTGACGCGGGTGTGTTCCAAAGTTAAAATTTGAAATAGACTGATTGACTGATTTGATTTTAATTTGGCGGGATACTAATTCTGTAAGCTGTATCGAAATCCCGGTTTATTTCGACTAATATCTTATTAAAAATGAGTTCAAGTGATTCTGAAATATTGACCCCAGATTCTGTTAAAGACGATGCAAATACAGTTATCTAAAATCTTTTGCCAGAAATTTCAAAGGAAAGGTGCTTATATACATACAATGACTTTATGAAGTGGCGAGCAGATAAGAAAATAAAATCATTTTCCGAAAGTGTATTTCTTACATACTTCAATGGACTATCTACCAAAATAAAGCCTTCTACGCTATGGAGCAGGTATTCAATGCTCAAGAGTACACTAAAAGTAAAACACAATATCGATTTGAAAAGATTCCATAAGCTAACATCGTTTCTGAAAAGACTGTCTCAGGGGTTCAAGAGCAAAAAATCTAAGGTTTTCACCTCTTACGAAGTGGAAACATTATTAAATGAAGCCCCTGACGAGATATATTTGGCAGTGAAGGTAAGCTATAAACGTTTATCTAGGTAGGGAGAGGTCTTTTACTCTAAACATAAAAGCCGATCCCAACAACTTTTCTCTGATATGTATTATAGATAGGTTTGCATAAAAAAGGCAATCATATCAATCAAACACACTGACCAGATTGCGTAAATTGAGAGTATAGACGTTGGATAGGCGTGTATTTCTGGAGTAAAAGATCTCTGCTTCTTATTTTGTCTACATGGGTACCTAAAAGATTAATAGTAATGAAGAAATCATGTTTTTCACAGGTGGTATTGATGCTCGGTATAAGCGGCGCCTGCAGAAGCAATGAACTCACAAATTTAACAATTAACGACTTTTAAAATCAAGGCCATTACTCGTAAAATTGACTAAAACAAAAACAAATATTGAGCGCACGTTTGTTGTACGAGAAGAATTTACACAAATAGTAAAAAAATATAAAAAAATTAGACCTAATGACATAAAAACGGATCGCTCTTTTCTCAATTACCAAAAGGGAAAATGCTATAAACAAGTGATCTTTAAAAATAAAATCTCAGGTATGCCGAAGCAAATAGCAACATATTTAAATTTACCAAACTGTGAACAGTATACCGGGCATTGTTATTGTAGAACGTCAGCGACACTGTTAGCCGATTCTGGGGCGAACTTGACAATGTTAAAAAGACATGGAGGATAAAAATCCAGCACAGTTGCGGAAGGCTACATTGAGGATTCTGTCCAAAATAAAACTAAAATTTCAAACAAATTAACTGAGACTATAAATTTACGCCCCACTTCGCCTCAACCAACTACTTCAAGGGAGTCTGCGCCATGGAATCTACCGTCGAATCAAATACTGGAGTCTCCTACTTTTACAGAAATTCAGCACAGCCAAATTTGTCATAACATATCTAACAGCGTAATATTCCAAACAAAAATGTAACTTTAAATTTCACAAATTGTTCTAACTTCTCAATTAATTTTAAATAGGTACTACTCATGTTATTATTATCAATAAATATTTTAGAAAAACTACTATCTTTTACTTTCCTTAAATTCGAAATGAAAAGTAGAGTAATTCACTTGATGTCTTTCACCCGTGTTGGGTGAAAGACATCAATTCCTACTCGGACTATAGCCGCCCGAGACCTCGTATGGGTATTGATTTCTTTCGACCCTTTTATAACAATCTACTATTCTTTGGTATTGTTCGTCAAATCTCGAGCTCCGTAAGTTCTGAGTTGAACTGCACGATTTGTGACAAATGTGCACGCATTTGTCACAAATCGTGACTGGACAGGTCCCGTTAATCCGTGTGGTTATTTACTCAAAAGACCATTTCAGACACCAATCTATATGGTCTTCACATGATCTGACCAAGATTATGTCTGGACTTTTTAAGAGACTGTGTCATCTGAGTTTGTTTCGGGCTTTCTTCTCAGAGTAGTCAGATAGAAAACGACGACCTCATCTAGTTTTAAAAATATGATTGACGTGTAAGTGTTTGTACAAACCTACTTCCAGAAATAAAATCATTTGACAAATACAAAAAATCGGAATCCAATAATTAGTTTCAAAGTATAATTAAAAGTGTATAATCAGTCTTGCCCTCTGTATTTACTTACTTTGTTCATAATCCTGGCCAGGTTTACAGGATTGTCCTTGTAGAAGGACAATAGAGTGAGAGACAACTCTCCACGCTGCCGTCTCGTTCCCTCGCACAGTAACGGATGTTCTGCTTCAGAAACGTTGGCTTTTAACCCTAAAGCGGCAACGGCCGCTTCGAAGCCTAAAGTCTCGTCGTTGGCAGATCTTGCCTAAAGAAAATTTTTCGGAATAAGTTTTTATTAAAAATTACTAACTATTAGAGTCCGACCGAATTTTGTTTTCGGTTTTTTTCTTTTTATCAATTATGTCAAATCAATACATTCAAATTATTTATTCAAAGTAAATAGATTGTTACAACTACTAATAGTACAATAACTCTAAAAATGCAGAAAAAAGATTGGTTTTTTTAAATATAGGTTGGTATATCTTGGAGAAAATGAAAATTACAGAGTTTCGTTTGATCTAACTTTACAATGGATAATATCATTATTAAAAGATTGACACTGCAATTTTCACTTTGACCTAAGAAAAAGTTATCGACGTTTTACATTTTGGGCCGAAAATGCAAACCAAGCCGAATTTCGTTTTCGGCCGGAAAAAACTCCAAGTCCCAGTCGGACTTGGAGTTTTTTCCGGCGAAAATAATTTTTTAATTCATTTTCAGTCGGACACTACTAACTATCTGAAGTATTGATGAAAACTTACAGGATGTTTATTCTCTTTATCATTTGCTGATAAAACGAGAACATCGAAAAGGAAGCTCGCCAATGCAATAGGTAACAACGCCGGTCCACGGTTCCTATAAATCACAAAAGTACGAATAATGTTAAATATCGAACTTGACCGTTCCTTAGCTATAAGCTTAGTAATTATGAGTAACGACGAAAAGTTTCATTGTAAATGTGAAAAATGCTTGATATCAACAACATTTCTAACCTCAATGTACCATCGCGTAGTTGCTCGGCCTTTTCGCGAGCTAAAGCCAACTGTTCGGCCCCTGTGGGAAGCTTCTTCAATAGAGAAACCAATTCCGTCTCTTGATTGTTGAGTTTCACCTCCAAAGCTTTAGTACTAGCTGGCGGACGCGCCATCTCGAGAGCGAACAGACCTATGCGGAACGCAAGCTCGTGATGTTCGCTGAATTCTGCTAGCACCTAGTAGCATAGGGTACAAAAAATTATAATTAAAAAATTCAGGGTATTGAGTAATTTTTCTGTTTTATGAGGGGAGCATCTGAGGTATTACCACGGATTTTTAAAATTCTGTATGTACCATCCAATTCGGAACTTAAATTGAACCACTTAACCTGCTAAAATCTTAACATCGTTTAGTACCAATTAAATGCGCAAAACCAGCACCAAAATTGTCTGGTGGTAAGAGTTCAGGGTAATAATTTGTCCCCCTGAAAGTGTACTCACAGTGCCGAGGAAGGCGCATTTCGAGAGCGTGGCGGAAGCGAGACATAAGAGGCGATGCATGGCCAGTCTAGGGCCGAACGTATGCCGAGTTCTGGGCCGGCTCGGGTCGCGCGCGTCATACGGGCCGCGCTGCCAGGCGTCCGGCGCGCCGGGCCGCGCCACCGTCTAAACGGGTACAAGTTTTAGGAAAGAGAAAACGTTTTCGTTGGGTACTCACGTCGTAGAAGGTGCAAATTGCGAGCGTGGTGGACGACACAAAAGGCGGTGCAAGGCGGTGCACTGGCTAGGGCCGGCGGACGTCGTCTCGGGCGCCGACGGACGAGCTGCACAGGGACGGACGAGAGAAATACTCACAGTGCAGAGGAAGGCGCACTTGGCCAGCGTGGCGGACGCCAGGCACGACAGGCGGTGCGAGGCGGCGCACAGGCGCGGGCTGGGCAGGCGGCGGCGCGGCCGGCGCGGGTCGGGCGCGGGCCCGGGCGGCGCGGGCGCCAGCGCCGGCGGGCACGCCAGCAGCTCGCTGGCCAGGCGCGCGCCCAGCGCGCACGCCTCGCGCGCGTGCCCGTGCGCGTGCAGCCCCTCGGCGCGCGCGAACGAGCCCTCCCAGCCGCACGACTCGAACCCGCTGCCCGACGCTATCCCCTGAGGAAAATGCACGACTCTTACTGAGTGCTAAGGGAGCATGACTAACATGATTCAAAGATGAAGCTTATTGTTTCATCCAATGCAATGTAAGCGAGTGAGAACGTGATTTAGTTTAGCACTTTTGTTTGAAACAGCTATTTTTCCGGACTGCCAAGGAAGGCTTATAATTTTGTGTAATTATTATACTTTTGCAACCGCAGTAAGTGACAAAATATTTACTGAAAAATATTTCTTTAACACAAATACATTGCCTAACTCAGCTAACATGTTTTTGTATATTTTTGCCATTAGAAACCTTTTTCATTGTTGTTGCCAGAGTGAAAATTGTTGATATGATTAGTATACAACCAACAGCCGGACACATTATAGATTATATATAATAAATGTAGGAAACGACAGTACAGACAGTTGGATGGAAAGTGAATATAGTAATATGGATAAATGTATTTTATTTAATAAAAACAATTTTTCTGAGAATTTCTTCTTCATAAATAAAGATACTAAATTATATACGAATCGCATTTGACTATAATTTTATCGATAATAATTTGTAATGTGTCTAAAACTATTGTAAGATGTTAAATACATGTCATCATAACGCGTAGAAATAATCATTTATAGAAAACAATATTATGAATTAAAACTGTACTCAACATAATTAAGACATGTTTTTTTCTAAGCTATAGCAATTTCTTACCTAATGTTTTGTTCGTTTATTTGACTTTGATGAACGACGGCAAGGTGACCGATTTTTTTTTTAAATTTTAACAGGTCCCACCCTAAACGACGTTCCGTAGGACTCGAAGCGTGAGCTGATTTAGCCCGATTTACTATTATTGTTTTTAATTTTAAAAAGTCTATTAAAACTAAAAAAATCCAACCATTAAATTAGCTTAAAAATATGATTACCCCACGGTACATACAATTTTCATATTATTTTGATTATTAGGAAATGAAACGGAAAATGGTTTTGAAATCGACCCTGCTTCGGATTTCTCCATCAAGAAAATTACAATGTTTCGTATTTTGAACCGTTAATATCCCTAAAACAAGGATGAAAAATTAGTTTAGTTTTATGTAAACTTTACATTAAGTGATACAAACGATAAAACAAAAAAAAAGATTTGACTTTCACCAGCGGTCGTCGACCCCAAAACTAAAACTTCAAAGCTTTATTATCAAAAGATTTTATTTAATTCCACTTGTATGTCCTGGAATTTTGCAATCAATATTTCACCCATTTCCACTGAAGCTATCGGGCTGAAATTTGGCAAACAATTGTGTTTCTCGTGACAATGCACGATAAAAGCTTTTTTTATTATTAAAAAACATGTTTTCTTGATGACGTAAACAGAGCTTCGCTAGCTAATTTAATTTGACCTTGTATAGTTATAGATGTTCAATGTATATGCTGTTGGCGTATATAATAAAATAATAACTTACTGCGCTAGTTCCTTCGCCGGTGATAGCGCGTCTGGCGACAGCAGTGTCGTAGAAATACAAATTACAATCGTCGTCCGACACCGACTCGTCGTTGGACACGCGGCGCTGGGCGTCGTCTGACGATATGGGGGGAGAACTCGACTCTTGTGAATCTGTTTCGCCACCACTCTGCTGGAGAATTTCTTCTTCGTTTTCGCAGAAACCTTTCGTGTGGGAAGAACACGTTAAAAAATAATAGTTAATTGTTCAAAAGATGCTCAATATACATTAATAAAACTATTCCTCACACAAGGATTCCCTGTGTCCGTGATGTTCAGGAACTATCGACTGCACATAATACACATCTTTATTTCACTTTGGTTATCTATCTATCTATACTAATAATAAAACTGAAGTTTTTTATTATGTTTACGCACTAATCTTTGGAACTACCAGTCGAATTTGAAAAAGTCTTTTGGATTTGATACCCCAATTCCAATCAAGAATTAGGCTAAATAGGCTGCTATTACATAGTCAATGCTATTTATCATCACGCTACTACCCGACCGAGCAGAAAGAAAAATAAACTAAATAAAATGCTAAGCGAAGATTAAGTAAAAAAGCGGACCGGCGATCCAGAAACCAGAAATTTTATGCGGACGAAGTTTCGGGCAGAAGCTAATTTGTTTAAAAAAGTCATAATTACCTTCAGATGAGACACTCGAATGATTACCGTCACTTGGTCCTTGCTCGCGCGGAGCATCACTCGGGCCTTCTTCAGCACCAGAAGGCTACAGAAATGATTATTAAGTATTAAATACTTATCTTATTCAAAAATATAAAATAATTTTCAAAAATATAAAATGCTTGTTTTACTTCAGAATACAAATACCTGATTTGATGGCCCGGCAATAGCTAAATCGGCGGTCATGTGCCTATGTATACGATGAAGTACTGGATCAGGGTTCGTCAGTCTATAGCTTAGTGACATCTCGTTGTTCAACACCGCTTTAGACGAATGCACCTGAAACAGAACTCATTATTGAAAAACCGACCAAGTGAGAGTAGGACTAATTTAACACCACATTTTTTAACACGTTTCTTGTAGGCTTTTAATTTTCAAGTAATTTTTTTTTATTATTACAACGGCAATTGAAATACACACTGAAAAATGAGAAAATGTTGACTGTCCAACTATTAAGGTTCATAAGGAAGAGCTCGACAGACAGACGAACGGGCGGACACCGTTTAGGTACTTAACCCTAAAAACTAAGATAAATAATTGTGTGAGCGCCCAAGAATCAGTCCTTAAAGGAAACAATAGCCGTAAAAGGATCTTTCTAAATCTGCCAAACAATATCTGAAGTCAGTAAAGCTAGTTTCCTACGGTGGCTGCCTTATAACAGCTGCCGTGACGGCCGTCATGGAAATGATGGCAGCGGGGTTTAACTTGACGGAGTTGAAATCACTCTCTAGTAAAATGCACCAACTTACCATCGTATGATACAGTGACGTCATAGGAAGGTAACTTACGAACGCTATGTGGGCACCGCAATATTAGGATACCTTAGATTTACAGAAACCACGTACCTGATGCACACTATCATTCTGCTTATCAGCATGCCTGAAGATAGTGAAAGGACTGTGATACAAAGGATTCAAGTCCTTAGTGTATGTTACTCCAGGAATCGGATAGTCCTCCCACTCTAGGAAGCAAGCCTCCATGGCAGGGTGAAATCCTGGGAACACCTCATTCTCGCTGATGCCATTTATGTATTGAGGATGTAAGTGTGAACGCGACGTATGCCGAGTGTGTGACGTCGAACTTGTTGTTATGTGATTGTTGCGGTTTTTTGCCACCTGTTTCAAAATTATATATTAAAAGTTTACGTATAATATAAAAGTACACGTCATACACGATAATTATGTCAGTTGGCTTTGTGTCTTATAAAGTAAGTATAGCCTGAGACCCCGAAGAATATTCTAACTCTCGGTGAGGTAGAATATTTTGGAAGCCTGATAAGTCTCTGAGGATTTATCTTACGGCAACTTAAATGGTTGGTTGACCGAACCAACGATTTATGTTGTCACAAGATTAGGATTCCATAGGTTTTCAAAAATGCACGGAGATGGTGTGAATAACACCTACTTGGTGTATTTCAGTGTTCTGCGGTCTTACCTTATCAAGTACTTTCATGTGCCATTGAGCGAACTGCTCGTGAAGCGTATCGCGTTCATGAGGTGCTAGGGCCGGATTCAATGCGGCTAAACGCCACAACACAACCACCTGTTTGCAAAAAAAAAAAACTGTAAACCAAGGATTTTCTTGCAAAGTAGTTGAGTGAGATGGCTTATGTGGACGGACAGTTGGCTGCAAATAGATTTAGATTGTCGCCAAAACACGATGACAACAAGAGTTTTTGTTCTTGATCTAATAATGCTTTGACACTTTAATGCTCCCCCCAGTGGGTTCCCGCATTGTCGTTGCGGGGGGGCTCAGTAGCCGTGGTCATCCCCACGGTGAAGGGAAGAGGAACCCCAAGGTGGGGCCGTTCGTCAGGGCTTTTGCCTCCAAGCCGACGACGTAGCGGCCATAAAGTAGGTTACGGTGAGGTGCATCGCAGGTGAGGCGGGTCGCGATGTCGAATGGGAGGCATCGCGGCTGAGGGTTACAGGCTGCGGCGGAAGAGGAGTGCCGGTACTTCTGAGTAGCACTCTTCCCTTCCGCGGCCTGGACGGGGCCGCCACCGTTTGATGGCGGACGCGGTGGGGCTGCAGAGGAGGAGAAGTGTCGGTATAGCGTTGGCCGCTCTCCCTATCCCCTGGGGCCGAAAAGTGGTAGGCGGCGGGGCCACTGTGCTGACCCGTCGCAGGGGACCAAGGGTGCCAGACAAGGGGTCGTCTGGGGCCCGTATGCTATTTGGTTCCTGGGGTTCTTACGGCGTGCCATGTGTCCTGGTGCACCGGTGATAGGTTGTTCCCCTCCTCGGAGGGTCCGGTGACGGACAACCGCGGCGGGTTCGTGGATGGCTTGCGCGTTTCCGTGTTCCCGCCTCAAGTGGCACTGGAGGACACCGTGGAGTTTTAGTGGGTTACAGTCCCACATAACTGCGCTATCTCCCTGTGGTAGCGCAGTAGGCATTTCTCCACGCTAAAAAAAAATGCCTGGTCGACGGCGCATTGTGTTCCACGCGCGCCGTCAGGGATGTCAGCAACAACTGGTGGGGTCCGCAAGGGCCGATGCCTGCCAGGGGTGCGGGTTGTTCGAAAGAGATACCGCGGCCCCTGGCACACAGGCAACTGAGGGAACACGGGCGGGTTTTAGTCAGTAAAAGTCTGACACGCCCTCCTGCTCCATCCAGAGCGGGAGAAGTCATTTGATGATTTCCCACCCAGCAAAAAAAAAACACTTCAATGGTTCTAAGGGAAATATGATTACCAGAGTCAATCTGATTATAAAGGCTTCATTATACAGTCTTATCTTGGTGGGCACTTTTTACAGTCTGCATGCAACCTTCAATAACTGAACATATTGCACTATTTCCTTACCTCATCACACAGAGAGGAGCAGGCGTGTTGCGCAGCCGAGTTGCCTCCACTACCGCCGTGTTTGCCGCCGCCGCCGGTACTACCCCAAGCCACTAGAGCAGCCTTAGTCGTGTACCACCAGACTATGATCTAAGTAAAAATGAATACGTATTGAGGTTCACGGAGGTAAAAAAATGAAGGTTTCAAGTCAGCTTCTAACGTGAAAGAACAAACAAGTTTTTCAAAATTATCAGAACTACCATGGAAATTAAACTCAATATCAAAGGGATGTTTTAAAATGAACATAGAACACTAAAACTATGATTCTGACAAGAATTTTATCCAATTGAGATAAAGTTAAATGTTCTTCGTATTTTTGTTATTTTGAACAGCCTCTTCGTACTCAGATGCTGACTGTACAAAGACATCGTAATAAAAAATGTAGTCAAACGTATTACTATGTCACTACTAAACACACAAGAGGCCCAAAATCTTACCTGCTCACAAGCCATGACCTCTTCGGTAATTATTTCCAGTAGAGGTATGGCGTTTCTGTCGTTTCTCTTGAACATCTCTCTGACGATAGAGAGTAGGTTCCACATGCCTTCCGGCTCCCTGCCTCGAAGCGGCCTCAGCAGTGACGACCATTCTGCAGCGGCCGGAGGCGCGCTTGTACTTAAGTAGTTGACGTCACTGTAAAATTTTTGAATGTTGTCAATCAGACGAAATGGAAGAGTAAAGTAAATATTAGAGCTAAATTTTTGTGAAAATTTGAATCGAATGGCTTATTAAGGTACAAAGGCGGGCTTGATGCCTTAGGCAATCAAGTTCCTGCTTTGATCACATCAACATGAGTGCAAGCATTCAGTTTTTGTTTTGTTTTTGTCTTCGTTGAATCGATCAGAACAAGTAGAAATGGGTAACAAAATTAAAGGGAGGGTTCCTAAGTAAATATTATTAATTGTCTGCTCCACTAGGTTTTTGATGGATTGTATACCTATGTGATATAGCTTAAAAATTACAAGCTTTATTCGAAAATCAAAACTAGGTAAGTACCTAAATACAATAGGCGTCGGTACACAGAACTTGACTAATATCTTGTTGATATTGTTGTGCAAGGTCTTCTCATCAAGGAACCAGGAGGTGTACTCGTAAGCCGACGCGCCGGCGGTAGGGTCGGGAGCTCCACACGTCGTGTTAATCGGGTTCGGTTGAGCTGACAGCAATTCGTCAAGAATATGTTGAGCTGTCGGTAGAACTTGCCGCGGCAACTCTGATATCAAGTACTGAGCGAACTTCTGCAGTTGATCTCTTCGCAGTCGTTGCAGTGACTCTGATACTGGTGCTCTGAGGCATACTTGTGTTGGCTAGAAGACATTTATAGTGGTTAATTAATTGATTCAAATAATTAATTATGAAGACAGCATCAGTTCTGTAACTAATTAGATGATTATTCGTGCAATTTAACTGACAGTAGATACTAAAAGTTTCCTGTCTATCACTACATAGTATAAAACAAAGTCGCTTTCTCTGTCCCTATATCCCTATGTATGCTTAAATCTTTAAAACTACACAATGGATTTTGATGCGGGTTTTTTTAATAGATAGAGTGATTCAAGAGGAAGGTTTATATGTATAATACACCGACCTCCACGCGGGCGAAGCCGCTGGCAAAAGCTAGTTTTCAAATAAAACTGACTCATTTTGCATATCATAGTTTTTTTACTTTGTAATATCTCTATGTACACACACACTCTCACAATTATTTGAGTGTTACGAAATAGAAATGCCCTTTCAATAACAAAAAAAACCTGCTAGCTGCTTTGCCAAAGCATTGATTCGACTAGTTGGCAAGGTACAAACTATAAAGTTACTAGTTAGTCATTTCAGATGAGTAACATGTCTATAAATAGTCAGATCTCTACATTGTCATTGTCAGTAATGTATCAAAGGTTCACAGGACTAAGAGACTTATGAAATGTCAGAATATAATCTGTTTTCTATGGATAAGAACACAAAGAAAATAAACATTTAGCCATTTTTTAATGATTGATTTCATAAAAATCAGTTGTGAAATATTATTGATTGACTATTTATGCTATTTTGTTATAAGCCAGTTCCACCTGATCTTGAAATTATTGCTCTGCCGATCTAACAACAAAACAGTTAGGCTATTTTCTGAAGCTGGAATAACAATGGGGATATCAGTGCAATAAATTAACTGACAAGTGTTGAAAATCAACTTTAATTGTTACGCTATCTGGTCAAATTTTTTATCCAATAAGGAGCAATTCTTAAAAACTTACAAGATGTATCCTGTAGAGGCAGACAGAAACAATGTGTGAACACCAGTGAGCAGTTGAAGAGCAGGTGCAGTTACATGATGATATTCTTTGGCGGTCAAATGTGACCGCCACATTGAACTGTGCCCGAGGCATACTTAGTACAACCACTGCCGCAGATAAGTGAAAACCTAGGAACATTTTGAAGTTTTGTAATAATGTATCATAGGAAAATTATGGTTAAAAGAAATGTAATGATGACATTGTGAACCTTCCTTTATTAAAATAAATATTATGTCAAGACAAATTTCGGAACCACTGTACTTTTCCTCCCGGCGCTTTTTTATAGTACCTATTTTTTTTCGAGAGAGTAGCCCTTTTTAAGGGTAAATTTGAAATCCACAAATTGTGCAGAACCATAGGAGCCAAGAAAAAAAAATTCAATGTTTGAAAAAAGAATGTCTGAATTGGTGGAATATTGGGGAGGAAGATCACGTGGTGAGTCTAAATGTGTTTCCAAGCAATAATAAGGTCTATGACATATTCCAGGTCAAGGTCAACAAACCAAAACTCGAAGGTCAAGTAAATTTTTTTTCTAAAAAAATTATATGGAGTTAGGTAAAATCCTACTTCTGCATGGTTTAAAAATAAATAACCACGAAGAGGATATCTCTCTTCTAACCTAACCTGTCCGAGTCGGGGTGCCCCAAGTCCAGAGCTCGCTTCGTTCGCTCTTGCATTCCAGTTCTCCTAGTGACATTGTTGTCTTACCACGTCTAGGTGTGTAACTTTTGGATGATATGTTAGTTCAGTGTGTAGTTATAGGGAACTCAAAAACAAAAAAAACTCAAAAACTCGACGTTTTCAAAGTGTGAAATTTTGCGAAAGTGTTTTACATACAGACATGTATACGCTATAAAATCGTGAAACTCCTAACGAGCGGGAGGAAAAGTACAGTGGAGCCCAATTTCAAAACACAATTAGTTACCATACGTCTATCAGTTAATTATTGGGTTTATGACATCCTATAACTTAAAAAAAAAAAATTGCTATAATTGCCTACTAGAATGAACAAAATGAATTTCCACATTACGTACCAATTTGTAAAACGTCTTTGACAGCTCTATCCCGGAACAAATGTTCTCCTTTCTGGAACTCATCAGCTGAGCCATTGGCAAGGCAGGAGTACAACCTGATGTCATCTTCACTGTCTGGGAAACTCCAGAATGCAATCTGAAGTTGCAGTTGCTCCGGCACCGGTGGATAGACATGTTCAACTAATTCAAACGGTATGTGAGATGCTACGCATTTTGCTGCAAGTTCACTTAGTGTTGAAACTGTCTTTTCTGTAAAGTTTAATATATATTGTTTCTTGTAATTGCTGTAAAAACTTTAGTTGAAGTTTTTAGTTGAAACTAAGGATGTTCTAAATGAAAAATCTTTTTTTTTTACTTTTTTGTTGAAAATTATAATATTAAGTAGATATTATAATATTGTTACTAGTTTAATCAATTTTTCAAATGATGTTGAAAATATAATTAACAAGTTAATGATAAACAAAGAATCCACAAATAAATAAAATAATAACATATTTATTAAATACACTTATATAATACTTTGTAAATGTAGACTTATCTGTGTACTTAGTAAGTACTTTTTTACAATTTCAAAACCAAATGCACAATATAAATTTAGTATGTTGGTATGTTAAAAATAGCATAGCTTATGTTCATATTTTACAAGGTGTAGATGTCTAAAGTTAGTTATATAAATATTACACTCTCATTTCATTATTTAAACACAATATAATATCTACAAAATTTCAGTGAAAGTTAGAAAGTAGTCAATAACCAAAAACTTTCCATTCACTTTGCATTTATAGCAATAAAAAGGATCTACAGCAATAAAAAAACGTATTTCAAAACCGCAGGTATTATTTAATGTTCAGTTCACATAAAGGTAAATGACTTCTAGCACCTGTTCTTTGTACCACTCAACACAATGTACATCCTATTAGTAAGTACATAGATATCACGACATCAAAACTTATTACTGAAAATAAGGGCTAAATAAAGATATTTAAACATTTCATGACATAAAATTAACATAATATCGCCCGTAAATGTATGATTCGTCAAGAAATGTAAAATAGTGTCATCATTTCGAATTTCTATAGTTCGAAACAAAGAATCAGCTGTATAGTTACCTTGAATATTCTTTTTTGTCGATCTGCTTCCAAACGGGTTCTGAAGATTTGGACGCCTCCAACCTCGCCAATTGTTGCATAGGCTCTCGGGCTCTGAACTCCAGCTACACAGGGAATCTTCTTCGAACCGTTCAGAATCCTCGAAACTAAAATGGTCAGCCTCCTCCCAGTCAAGTAGGGGAGACCCCACGTCGACTGGGGCGGCTGGACGACCCCCTTTGCCATTAGTATTTGATGACCCCGCCACGATAGTGAGATTTATTGGAATTATCTCTCAATAAGATACGCTGGATCAATTCAGCGATTTACAAGGGGGTATCCACGGTCACTGAATTAACATATCTCTATCGGGTTTAAGAGATTTTATGTCACAAGATAAAAATGTTCAAAAGGAGAATACAATGAAACAAAATACATCACAGAATGTAAAATTTTCTAGTTTGAAATCAAACGATATAATTTACAAATCCCATCAGCACAATAACAAATATGGCCGAACAACGTCCCAGTCTCATCGATATACATAGATAACTACCTACAGTACCTATATCTGCAACCAATGTACCATTTTTTACACATGTAATATTACCTCTATACATTTCTTAACATCAAGAATCGACTAATGGTTTCATAAATCGATCAACAGAATCAAACATAAAATTGTTCAGAGGAAAAACTAAGACCTGTGTAAGTAACTAGTTAGACAGACAGAGTGTACTGAGAAATGAATAATGAAATATTTAGTTAACAATTTCTAAGAAAAATGTTTTGAAAGAATGTTTCATCATATATTTTCTTAAAAATTGTAAATTAAGGAAATGTATACCATGCTTTACAATGAATGCAAGGAACTAATCTATTTAAGGCGCGTGCCCTGCCAAAGCTTCACGCCAGCCGTGTTTTGGGCAGTTTTTTGGAGCTACCTACTCGTTATTTAAGTCTCGTAGAAATATTTATTATTCGCTGGGGGGTTCCGAACTATGTACTGAGTCTGGTATCAAATTTTTCGTCGATGTTCCTGCCACTCTGTATAAACATAACTATTACTAGGTGGGTAAAAATAAAATACGCTATAATGGTGCCGATTCTCTTGTGTATACCGAAGTAAACTAACTAAAATTCCTCACTTTTGGCTACGAGAATCTTAATTGAACATTTCTCTTTGACGGAGGACTTGCAAATCTGTAATACTCTGACCTTGTCCATGTAATATAATAATAATATTATATAATAATAATTTATTTAATAAAACGTATACAAAAAGAGTACATTTAGTCCACAGTAGTAAATTTCCCATACAATTATATTGCCTAAAAATAAACTATTTCTAAAATAATTTTATTACAAGTGCAAGTGATAACGTTTCGGAATTATAATGTTAGGTAGCGACTCACCCGCTCTAGGTTTATTCAAACCTGTGTTTCAGGCCATAACTTTACATGTAGGTGATGGCATGCTCTGTTAGTAGTATAAGTGTTCTGTGATGGCATGCTTCACGAATGGCAAAAGCTCGTTAGCAATGAGCTGCTTCGTTACCATTGCTAAAATATCGGGCAGCGGTTACAGCTGCGCAAAACGCAAATGACAGGCAGGCAATGTATATGTGTACTAGATTCATTATTCCTTTGTATGAGAGATTTTTTAGAGGTGTTGCGTCGATGAGGTCTTATCCGGGTGCTTTCCCTTCCTGTAAGTTATTTATGTATCGGTATATTTCATTAGGACCAGTACTTTTCAGGGGAAACATTTCATTTGCTGTTTCAAGGTACTCTTTGGTTTCTTTGCTATGTTATGTTCATTGCGACTCTCAGGGGGTGGATTGAGATGTTCTGCAAAAATATGTTGCCTTCTCGAGGTCAGATCTAGCCAATCCTCCCTTAATTATTGCAATAGGTACGTGAGTTTTAGGGCATTTTAAGTTTTTGGTGATTTTTCACAACGGGTAGTTTGTTTCAATCGTTTGATCAAGAATAGGGTCTAAAAATCTATTATTGAGGTAGCTTACGCAAAATGCAGTCAGAAAATGTTGGTTTTAGTTCATGAAATAACAAAATAAATTTTAAAATACAATTTAAAGATTTCAGTTTTTTTTTTGTGTTTTTGAACACCATGAAATACCTAGTAGCCGCCATGTTATTACCTCATAAGGCATGTCAACTAAGCAACTTAGTGCTTTTATTATTTTCGTAATCAAAGAAATTTTTATTTAAATATTATTTTGCATTCAGGAACAGCAAACCAACGATAAGTAGAAAAAAATAAACAACCGACTTACAAAAAAACACTAAAAAGTGAAAAATAACTTTAATTTCGGAAGTCGGTGACTTTGGATATGTATTTTAATTTTTTGTCACCGCCTTCCGAAATTAAAGTTATTTTTCACTTTTTAGTGTTTTTTTGGAAGTCGGTTGTTTATTTATTTTAAACTACACAAATTGCTTCAAGTGTGCTTATAAAATTTGAAGAGTTCTCTCTATTTCTCCAGGATCCCATCATCAGATCCTGACTTGATGATCATGGGACCACCTGGAAAGTATACCCTTTCAAACAAAAAAAAAGTATCCAAATCGGTCTAGCCATCTTCGAGTAATCGGGGAACATACATAATGTTTTTTAAAAAAAAATAAAAAAAGAAGGTTCCGACGAATTGAGAACCTCCTCCTTTTGGAAGTCGGTTAATTAAAAAAGGTTCCGATGAATTGAGAACCTCCTCCTTTTGGAAGTCGGTTTAAAATAACTCATTTTTTAAATTATATGCGCATTTGTTCATCTAGCAAACTGACGTCATACCCACAGAGCAATATGGCATCCACTGCGTCCAGCGTTTTCGTCAAATTACGCGCGAAATTTGAAAAAGTAAAATTTCAAAGCATTTTTATCAACTCAGCCTATTGCAGTCCACTGCTGGACATAGGCCTCTCCCAGGCTGCGCTACAACACTCTATCCTCCGCCTTCCGCATCCAGTCTGTCCCACCCACCTTTTTAAGGGCCTCGGTCCATCTAGCTGGGGGCATCCCACACTATGTTTGCCTATACGCGGTCTTCACTCCAGGACTCGTGTACTTCAACGTCCATCGGTCCTTCAACAAAAATGGCCAGCCCACTGCCACTTCACTTTGCCCACTCTACAAGCTATGTCGTTAACACCGGTACTTTTCCGGATTTTCATTCCTGATTTTATCCTTCAAAGAAACTCCGAGCATAGCCCGCTCCATAGCGCGCTGAGCGACCTTAAATTTGTGGACCAGCCCAACTGTCAGTGTCCACGTTTCGGCACCGTATGTCATCACGGACAGCACTGGTTGAAGACCTTAGTCTTCAAGCATTGCGGAATGGGTGACGAAAAGACTAGACGTAGTTTCCCAAACGCTGCCCAACCTAACCGGATCCTCCTGTCGGCTTCTTTCTCAAACTTGTGTCTACCGAGTTGGATGACTTGCTCTAGGTAGACATACTCCTTCACGAATTTGAGAAGCGACACTTCGATGTGGTTTGGACTCGGTAAGACGTGCGAATTGCACATGACTTTCGTCTTGTCCAAATTCATGCCGAGGCCAACCCACCGAGATGCTCCGTTTAGGCTGTGCAGCATAACTCTTCCAGAGTCCCTGCCATTATGACTATGTCATCGGCAAACCGAAGGTGTGAGATGTATTCGTCGTTAATATTGATACCCTGTCCAATCCAGTCCAACGTCGTATAGATGTCCTCCAACGCGCTGTTGCACCCCTCTGAGCAGTTGGATGGGGCGTGTTTCCTTATCCTGGATCTGGACAGTCATCGTAGCAGCGTCATGCAAACATCCCAACACCTCGATATAGCGCCAGTCAATTCGACATCGTTGCAGAGAGGCCAGAACTGCCCATATTTCGATGGAGTCGAAGGCTTTCTCGTCAACAAATGCCATACACAGCGGTTGGTTGTACTCTTCTGTCTTCTGTACAATTTGCCGAACAGTATGGATGTGGTCTACGGAACTGAAGCATTTTCGAAAACCGGCTTGTTCTGGCGGCAAATACATTTTTATGGCACTTATCGATTAAATAAAAATGTTGTGGTTATTTAGCACTCTAGAATCTAATTCAGACACTTTTCAAAAATGAGTGTAATACCCTATTCAGAGCATGTTTTGAATGTTATTATTTTCGTACTTGTTTGTATGTTCGTCTGGAAGTGGTGAAGGGCGGACGTTTTGGGGGTCTGTCATATGTAACTTTGACTTTCGAAAAGTGCTGATTTTCTGCCTAATTTGAATAAATTATTTGAGAATTAATTGAATGTTGTTTTGTCGCTTGGATATTTTGTTGTCTGTCAAATCTTTGGAAGTTTACGCCGCTTCGGTATTTTCTCCTCTATCTCCTTTACATATAATTGTTTGTTATGTTTTGGTGGTTTCCTTTTACCTTTTCATTTGGTTTCTAGCAATTTTAGCAGCATTTTAATGTATGGACGTTTTAAATTTCACGTGTCTGAATTTGTTTTTAAGGTCGTTTCCGTTGTTATTACCGTTCTATAAATTTCCCAGTTGTGGTTTTGGAGAATATTTTTGAAGCTGGGACTACTAAAGATACCATTGAGCTAATTTTCAGGATAACTGGAGTGTGGTGTGAAGTGAGGTCAATGCATGATTCTATCGTTACGACTCGTAAGAGGTAAGACCCAAAAATGTCGTAACCATGAAAGTCGTAACTTACGACTGTCCACATTTCGGGGTCTTATCTCTTTCGGTAGGCCAGCAGCAGGGGCGTACCAATAAAAAATGGTGCGTAGGGCACGGATCACATTTGCGCCCGCCTCAGTCAACACTGAGCAAATCTAAGTCGCATTACCTTTCTTGACCCATTATAGACTTCATTAACGAACGTATTAAGTTCAACTTCCTAAAAAATCGCTTGCAATTCTGCAATTTTGAGAGAATTTGAATAGAAATGGACAGATTTGAGTTAGGCTAGGTAACAGTATGAAATGGTTTATTGATGTTTATTTATTTATTTAATAATTGGCGACTTTTTGCGCCCCCCTTCGATAGGCGCCCAAGGCTCTTGCACTACCTGCACCACCCTAGTTACGCCACTGGCCAGTAGGTAGACTCTAACAGGCAAGCACCAATTTCATATCTCCCGTAGTTCCGTTACTTTGAAGAGTTGCCTTCCTCTTTTTTTGGTCAATATGGAGCCCCACTGAAGGTGTTTGGAGTTCCAATCACCAGCACTAATGGATCTTTTACTGGGTGTAGAGAAGTAGTTTGCAAAATCTTATGCTGTATGTCTAGTAGGACAGTAAACAGCAGAGAAAACTGATTTATGTTTGTCATGTACTAGTGCAATAGAGGTTGTTTGAATTTATCTGTTCGATATTCCTCCATCGAGCAATGCTTGATATTTCTTTTGATAATTACGGCAGCGCGACCGTGGCTGTTTCTAGAGGCCGAGCTTTTCCTCCCGCCTTATCCAAAACAGGAACCTCCCGAAACAGTCTTGGAGTAGTGGTGATTATAATTCTGTAAATACATATTCGTTACGGTTGCTAATCAACATGCATGCTCCTTTGCCACCTTTGAAATATGTTCATTCTGGATCGCGAAAATGGATTAAATGATGCCATATTGATCGATTAAGTAAGAAGAATTTAAAAGACCGTCATAACCCAGTGTTTTGAAGAACTGCAAAAATGAAATAATGTAGAAAAAAAAAATGATAATATAATTAAAAAAAAAGAAAACTGGAAAAATCGACTAAAAGTTTTTGGTTATTTCTATAAATTACTGAACGCATAATTTTTGACAGATAGAACGACAGCTAAAGTTGAAGATTGTTCTCGACTTTTTGAAAATGCTTTTTTATTATTTTCATCCACTATGTTGCAAATAAAATTAACTGTGTAAAGTCACCGGCTTAGAATAATCAGATTCCCAACTACCTCTCAATCAGACTGATCTGGAGCGGAAGTAGAGGTTATACATTAGTTGTAAAATTTAAAAGTCATTGCAAAATAATAGCACAAAATGTTTTGTTGGGGTAATGCGACTTACCATGAATTGTGTATAGAAGGACAGGAGAGTCTTGATTTGGTAAGTGGTACACCTTAACTTCCACCCTGGCTATGGTAACCAAAGCTAATAAATAGATTAGGCTTACTTAATGAATGTATCTTGTAATTACTATTTCCTAAACAAGATTTGCATCGAAAAATCTGTGCTTCGATGAAGCCGAATGTTTGTGGTGTAAATGTGTAATATAAACAATAAACAATAATGAAGGCTTATAACTATCTGGTATTTTAATTTTACTTTACTACACGCAATTGAAACAGCCTTGCTCATCATATCATGTTACCATTTTGTGTGACCTATTGTTGAAATAGTATTTCAGTTATGTATACTTACAATATTTAATTTCCTCTTATAAAATGTGAGCACTTAATGTTTTGTTTTCGTTTTTGTATAACAGGTTATAAAACCAACATTATCTAAATGGCGTGAGAGTAACCGTATGAAGGCAGTGGCTGCCGGAGAGTTCCATACAATGTACCTTACAAACACTGGCCATTTGTATTCATGTGGAAATAATGAGGTTGGACAATTGGGACGACATACTGACACTAGAGAAGGAAAAACTCCTGGTATGATTACAATTTTTTTTTTAAATATTTTCAACTTTTATGTGAAGGTCATTTTGCCCTGTCTGTGCTTTTCCCTCTGTCTAACAACAGTTTGGAAACTTGAAACACAAAAAAAGATACTTATAAGAATTATGGTTTCACAGGATAAACAGGATTTGCAATGTGATGAAAGATTCTTAATTATTGTGTAAGGTGAAAGTTGAGATTACAATGTGATTAAGCGTTAGTTATATGAAATTTTGTTATGAGAAAATGACTGAATTCAGTGACTGGATGTTTGCATTAAACCAGTAAAATTAGCTGAGTGTAAATTGAAGAATGCAGATTACCAACTTAAATAAAAATAAAAACACTGGCATATAATAATATAAGTCTGAATTTGACCAATGATTCTGAACATATTCAGCAAATCTAAAGTGCATTCAAGAGTTTTCAGTGTTTAAATTCCATAACAATTTTGACACTGTTATCTCTTGAACACGGTTTAGATGTGCTGAACGCGTTCTGTTTTATTGGTGAAATTTGCCCTAAGTCAGCCTATCTGTTATTTAGATATGATGTGACATAACAGAACAAAACTCAATTATTATGAATGCATTCATCAATACACAGTCATATTTACACCATGACTTATAAAAATATGAGTGAGAACTAGAAAATGCTTTTCAGGTTTATCTTTAGTTCCTTTAATGATTGAATGCTATTTATTTGAGAGGTTTAGTTATTTTAATTTAACCTAGGTAATGTTGTCCTAATTACTAAAGATAATTCATTGTTGCAGTGTCATTTTCAACTTCTATTATCATATCTTATCTCCAATAAAATTATATTATCTTTAAATAAAAAATTACATTGTCATGTTTATGTTTGCATACAGATTGTACTCTCTGACTCAGTACATCCTACATTTTAACTTCACCTCAGCTACATTCAAATATAAAAGAAACAATGTATATTCATTTTCATTTTTATTTATAAAGGTTAATTTTCAGCACTAGTTGATACATTCAAAGAATGCACTGTGTCATACGTTGCTTGTGGTATACAGCATTCAGTTGCTCTCGATGAATGGGGACAGCTGTTCAGTTGGGGCTCAGATAGCATGGGCCAATTGGGCAGCAATCTAGGCATGCATGCGCAGGACAAGCCTAAATTTGTAAAGAACCTAGCAACAAGAAATGTTATTCAAGTTGCGTGTGGGGCGTATCATTCTATAGCATTGACAAACAGTAAGTTATATCTACCATTAAATAATATAATTAGAGTGACTGCCTTGTTGGGCTAGTGATGTTGCGGTCACTTATCCATGCGTGCTTGCGGGTTGGATTCCCTCGTCGGGCAAAGAGTTATTGGGTTTTCCATGTAGATTTTCTCAGTACCAGCCCATATCCTATTTTAGTTATTACATGGGCCTTAAATATAAATACCGAAATGTAAATACAGGGGTGATTTTAAGAGTGAGTGAATGTGTGTGTTTAAGAAAATAAAACTCATATAAAATCTATGTCCTGTCTAAATTGAGAAGGTTCCCCATACAGTGTCTGTACATTTGTTTATACATTTGTGTTCTTTCCTAGCATGATAATAAAATTAACCCCTTAAAAATAAAAATAGTGTTTTTAAGTAAATTTTTAGGTGTATTACTTACTTTATTATTTCTCTTATTCTTTTATTGTACTCATTATTTATGTTTCTGCTTTTGTACTTAATTTTTTTCCCCTTTTAGATGGTGATCTATTTTCTTGGGGTGCAAATAGTTTCGGCCAGTGTGGATTAGGTACTATGACAAATAAGGAAATGATTCCACAACCAATCACCTCACTGCTAGGAGTTCCAATTGCAATGATTGCATGTGGCAGTAACCATACATTTGCGTTATCAAAGTAAGTAATTTTACTACAATACTGGCAAACATGATTTACTTTACTTACAATTTTGGCTAGTAATGAATAAAGTCCTAGTTGGTGACCAAAATGTTTACAAAATCTTTTTGTTGACTCTTTTTACAAAAAAGATATGGAATGAGTGTTTAACAATGATTGAGTAAAAGAATAAAATAAAATAAAAAGCAAAAGAATAATCTATCAATGATTCTGAGGACGTGAATTAGGTTCACCGTGATTACGCCATTGAGAACTGCTGACATTCAGCTTAAAATTTAATTCCAGGAATACTGAAATATGTATAACCTACTTAAATAATGTTAATTAGGTACCTTAGTGTGCTGTATCTCATTGTACTGCCAAACAATTGCATTGGAAAGAACCTCACTAATGGAATGGGAAGTAGTTTCCATAAAATAATTTGGTCTAGAAATGTACAGAAAATGTTGAAGTAGTTGTTATCAGAAAGTTTTGTTTTGTTTTGTTAGGTATTTTAACAAAATTTTATCATTGTGGCTAGATAAACATTGGTTTCCATAATGCGATCGGTTGCGCTGTTTGTGGTGATATGTCAGCGTGCTCACCTATACATCATCCATACTTAAGTAGGTAATTATAAATGGAAAAAAATAATGTCTGTCTGTTACCTTTTCACATCTTACTGGCTGAACGAATATCGATAAAATTTTCCAAACTTATAGACCAAGACCTGGGTTAAGACTAGAGTTGCTGGAGGGAAATATTCCGAATTATCCCCGTCGTAATATTCGCGAATCATTCGGGATGTTTGAGTAAAATTCGGTAATATTCCCCGAGAATAATTATTATTACAAGGAAAATATAGCTAGAGTTCGACTATTGACCGCTAGTTGGCGACGCAACAACGCATTATTAAACAAGACAAATAAAAGTTGACTTTATTCTACTCATTTTAAAGTCTATTTTCTTTTAAACTCAAACATATTGTTCTCGAAGATTCCAACAATGCACATGTTACAGTCATCTACTCAATTAGAAATTACCGTTATCGATAATGAGTTATCGATATTTTTAAACTTACAATGTTCTCTTTGTTCTATGCTATATCGGGGAAAATTTAACCCTGTGTGCGGTTTTAGTTTACCCGTAGTAATTAATCCCGTAGTTTAATATCTATCGCATAAGATAGAAAGAAACTACAACTGTATCTTTTTATGAATAGAATAGTTTTTAAAATCGGATCATTAGTTTAACATAACAATTCTTAATTATACTTTCTTTAAATCGTAAGTATGTATTAGAATATATTTATATAAACACTTGACTTCAAACATAGTAATATTTATTGACTCTAGCTATTGCTGTATTTTGCTTAAAAATAAAACGGAATGTCGATAAATAAGTAAACGATAGTGGTACATCCCTTTAAGAGGAGAAATAGTAATGACCTCGTTACGCAAATATAAATCTTAAGCATAACGAAATACAGCTTTGAATTGAATGCATTTATTATAGTGACATCTAGCGGCGGGTAGCGTAACTTGCTCATTAAACTATTCCGTGTGCGCTTTAAACGCAAAAAACTAATAAATACGTAAAAAGAGTACACAATAAACAACTCTATTCATTCAGTCAGTCATTTAACTATGGTTTATTTTCAATTATGCGACGATTGACATATTTCTTGTTTTTATGTTCTGACGCGTTCATTCATTATTTAAGAGTAAAATACGATTAGTAAACTTCCGAAAGTTTCTTGCATCTACTTAGATATGTACTTACGTAATAAGTTTTCGTATGCGGTTTAGTTGTACAAATGTTATTTTGCGAGAATAATATGTACATATAGAGATAAATACGTTGGTAGGTACTAAGATGAGTTTATATTAGATACATATATATTATTATGTATCGAGGTACTTAGTAAAACGGTAACTATTATATGTATTATTTCAATTGGTTCTATAGGTTCTAATTTTTGGTTCTAGTTGAATACTGACTATTCTATATATATAAAAGAAATAATCTTTTTGCTAAAAATCGTCGTAAAAAATTACGCAAGTAAGTAACCCTACCTACTTATTAATAAAAAAAAAATACATTAGTTGCGTATTTCGTAAAGCAAAAACACTTTTACGAAGTTAACTAAACTTTTACATAACATCAGTCCGAGACCGGGCCCATTCGAAATTAAACCATACAAAAATAATAAGTATTCACAAGTAGATAACTACTTAAAGGGAAATATTCCCGCATAGTAGGTACGTAGGCATCCAAAATACTTCGTTGATTTTATGAATGAACGGCCGCGGGGCTCGGCGGTCCACGAAGTTGTCCATTGCCTGCTAGATGGCGTTAATTAAAAAACGGCACGCCACAATATCTGATATATGGGGAGTCTCCTCAAGCTACCTACGCATAAATATATTCGTAATTACTGGGAACCATTTCATTCTTATTTCGTAATGAAATGTAGGTTACCTACCTCATCCTTACAATATTTATTTTACTCTGCATTCTTGCTGCGGTAGTATTCCTTCCAATCGAAATATACTTTGGAATGTTTCCGAATTATTGCGAATTATTCCGAAGTTTTGCAACGCTAGTAAGACGTAGGACCCTTTCATCCTTGTAGTACGTTCCCGTGGGATAATTTCCGACCTCCAGGGGCAATAGCTACTCCATACTTAAGGCGCAAAAGCTAAATTTGTATTGTTGTCTTGCAGATCCGGAGCCGTTTTCGGATGGGGTAAAAACACACGTGGCCAGTTAGGACTACAAGATAGAGAGAATAAGTGCTTCCCTTCGCATTTAAAAACTTTGAGAAGTGTTAAGGTACTGTTACCATGATTTGTAAGTGAAGTATAGAGTTATTTTAGAAAACTGGTTTCTAGAAATGTCGTTCACAATATGTGTAGTGTGGCTAACCGTCTATTCATAAATGATAAATGATAGTAGTCAAGTAGGATATATAACTGTTCTACCAAAGTTTCCTATACACTGATTTGTTATTCTCTTTGATGACAATTCTCTTTTGTATTAATTTACCTTCTCAAAATTATACATATAAACACTGGGATATTTTTTTAAATGTTAATGTACTTACATGACTTAGAGTGTAGTTGCGGAAGTACTCTTCCGCAACGCCAGTATCAGAACACTACTGTGTTCTGATACTGGCGTTTATTTGCTAAAAAGGACACTTCTTTGTCTAGCTATGTCGTTCAAAGCGTGTTGAAGAAATTAACTATTTGTATTGAACATATAAAACCACAAGCATTGTTTCCAGGTGTGTCACATCGCTTGTGGTGAAGATTTTACTGTGTTCCTGACATTAGATGGCGGTGTCTTCACTTGCGGCACTGGTGAATACGGGCAGACTGGACACGGGACTACAAAAGATGAGCTGGTTCCTAGAAAAGTAATTGCTACCTTATATATTATAACAACAGAGTGCATTGATAATGTAACCTAAGACACTCCGCAGATGGCGGAAACTTTTTCGCGAATGACCTCGATATCATTATTATCATCTTCTTTTAACTGAACAGACAGCTGTGCTACTGGGAAGTTTGTTGCACCACTTCTTCTTTAGCGAAAGGACTAGGAAGAACACTCCTTAGTGCTTTAGCCGGGAAGAAACAGACCCTGCCGTTCAACAAAAAGGCGTGCGTTTTGGGGACTGTCTTATGTAATTTTAGCGTGTGAAAAGTGCTGATTCTCACCCTAGTTTGAATGACTTGATGTTGTTTGATCCGGCGAGCATCAGCTGCCCTGTCGTTTGTACTCCGTGTGCGTTATTGCATAGATTTCTGTACGTTCTATCTTCACGGACAAATTGTCCATCGTCTGCTCAGCGCCTAATCCGATGTTGGTATTCCTCTTCTCACTTTTGCTTTGCTGCGCTCTTTGCGTCACTCTTTATGGCTTAAGACGGCTTGGATACACACTTACACTAAGCTTTACTAAATTTAAATTCCCATGTTTTAAGAGCTGGGGAAATCAAAGTTTTACCGTACCGTAGTTGTGCTATTGGGTGTCTTTTTAGGGTTCCATAACCAACGGGACCCTGTTACTAACCTTCCGCTCTCCGTCCGTCCGTCCGTCTGTCAGTCAGCGAGCTGTATCTCATGATCCGTAATAAGTAGACCGCTGAATTTTTCAATGTTGAACATGTCTATCTAATGAATAATAAAACATAAAAATTAAAGGATACGAAAAAAAAAATGTTTCTTCTCTGGAGACCAGAGAAGAAACATTTTTTTTTTCGGCGATTTTTGCCTTGTAGTACGGAACCGCACATAGCGGGTTTTTTTTTGTAGTTAAATTGTTACCATCGACATAATGGTTTGTTCTGATCGGACAAGCTATACGCTACTGTATTTTATGTTTCATGCCTTGAATGGAACATCGAAGGTATCATATTCATAGTACAAGTTATAATTAAAATTAATTATTCAACTTTCTATAGATGAATCATATTAATAATTCCCACTGATACAGTTGTAATTTCGCAGGTTATGGAGTTAATGGGTAGTACAGTGACGCAAGTGGTTTGCGGGCGCCGGCACGTGTTGTGTCGGGTCGGTGACCGTATCCTGGCGTGTGGGTACGGCGCGAGAGGCCAACTTGGCTGTCCACATATGGCTTTTGCCTTAGTTCCGACACCCGTTGTTTTTAATTCTACCGATGAATCGCCGGTAAGTGGTCACCTTTTTTTGGAAAATTACTATCATCTTAGGTGAAGGATATTCATTGTTACATGCGCCCATTTCACTCAGTTTATATAGAAACGAATTATGCCAAATTGATGATGGAGTAGTAACAGAATTCTCTCACTCCATAAGGTGAAGTTTACCTTGAGTTTACCTTTACCTATCTCTTTTTGTTGTGAAATTTTTAGTTATTAAGTTTAATTGTTGACGTGTTTTTACCTTAAGTTGACCAACTTGCTTAGTAAAACGCCGCTCGTATTTTATGAGTTTTGTTATCGCCTTTGCGCTGCTACGCCCGTTTGGCTAACCACATAATATCATTGAATAGGCTGTGACATAGTAAATTCATTTTCTATCATAACATTCAATTCTATTGTTTTCAATACAGACTGAAAACCCTGGCCAGAGCAAGGTAAATAAATATATTGCTTAGTAACAGGGCCGTATTAGATGTAGTTTCCTTTCTCTTCTGCACTTCTCCCTTCTTTTAACACTTAGTGTAAAATTAGCATAGTGTAAGCCCAAGTTCCCACGGACGTAATAAATACGTGGCGTGATTTTTTCGCGCACTGGATCTTGCTTAAAGCCGAGAGTTGAATATCAAACACTGTGCTTTTTTGACGCGCTGAGACTTACTCGCGCTACACTCTGTGCTTGAGAATCCATCTCTATGGTCGGTTCTGAAAATCCATTATGCGATAAAATCCCGTCGCGATTTACAACGACCGTGTGAACCTCGACATACTGCCTACTCCATACAGTCGTTAATTGCCTACTTCTAGAAAGACGATTATTTCATGAAAATACATGCGAGTATTTTAGCAATGCATAGATCAACTGTATGGAGATAGATATTTATAAACTGTGGTTACTCTGTTTAGATGTAGGAATTCATTATCTAAATGGATTTTATTATTTTAACACAATTAGTGTAAAATTAGCACAGTGTAACTGCCTACTCCATAAAGTCGTTAATTGCCTACTTCCAGAATTGTGAAAACACTGGTATTTTATCAATGCATTGACCAACTGTATGGAGATAGATATTGATAGTCTGTGGTTAGTCTGTTTAGAAGTAGGAATTATTATTTAAATGGATTTTATGCTGGGGCCCAATTCTGTATGGTTATTTATAATGATTCCCCGCGGAATCCTACTACGTTCAAACTCCGTCAGTATCATGTTTTGTAGAAACCAATGTAACAGTAAGGAATCGAAATGTCATATTCTGTGTGTCCCAAGACAATTTGCCGATTTTTATTAGCAGATGTCGTGTGTGATCTAAGGAATTGACGTGATTTCGAAGTTGTAGTAAGAAATCGTTAAGTGGTCATAGTGGATTCGGGCCCTGGTTGGTAATTGTCTTGTTTTGTTATTTTGACTCAACAAAAGTAATAAGATGTGGTCTAGTTGACCTAGTGTAAGAGTTGGTCTTTGGACCATTCTTTCTTATTCATAACGGGTTCGAACCCCTAAAGTGGCCATTATCTAAGGGGTATCCTATTAGAAATATTCCTTAAAACATTATAAATGCTTATACGTTACTTTACACTCCTCCGTTAATTTTCCGGAGATTTTAACATCACTCTTATTATTTATAATGCTATAGTAATAGCCTGAAATAGGTTATTAACATGAACTGTTGTTCTTCAGCTTAAGAAGAAACCGAAAGTCGAGGCCGCGACGTCAATAGCTCGAAATAGCAACGCGGGCGTTTCCAAAATAAATGTTGAGTCATCTGTATATTTAAAAATGTATTAGTATTATGTTCAATGTGCTGCAATTAGTTTAAAATATTTTATATTTAAAATTATGTGGATTTTATGTTTTGGTCTATTTTGTAGCTAGGCCCTAGTAATTTGTTTTTAGTTATTTATCTTGTTTATTTTTTTAATAGAATTGTTTTGTATTAAGCATGATAAACTATAACAAGTAGTGATTAAATTACAAATTTAAACGCGCGTTAAACAGAAAGCGGAATATGGGTGCGCTTGCGCCGGTAGCTGTGAATGCATATGCATGCTCTAATTTTATAAGTTAATGAGTACTGCACGTGCCCACAATACGGGGGATCCCCACACTATAAACAATCGCAACAATGCGCCAAATCTCCATTAGAAAGAGGTGCTAACAATTCGTGAGTTCCCCACGGCGGCGTAGAAGTCTCCTATCCGTGAGGAATGCCCAGGTATAAAAGATCTAAAAAATGCGGGAGTTTCCCTCGACATTGATTGCTGTAGTAAAACAGATAGAGCGGAATTAATAATAGGTTGACATTGATAGTCCGATGCTCTAATGCCATTTACACGATTTTTTAAATATATTTTGGCTGTATTTGGCATACACATACAATGCACATATTTTTTTAAAGTTTTGATACTATAGCAAGAGCCATTTTAAGTAAAGATATTTCTGTTCCATAATCCGCTTTCTTTCCGCGCGCTTTTTTTCATTTCTTATCTGTGTCTAATGTCAGTGCATTGATAAAAATATAAGATCAGCGTCATTGCTTTTGCACTGTAAAATATTGTCATGTGATGAATGTAATGATGATGTAATATTATTATCTGTAACGTTATTATAATATACAGGGTGTTTATTTGAGGTCTAAGCCTGTTTGAAAAAGGTGATACAATATTTTTAGCAGTAAAATAAAAAAAAATAAAAAATTTAATATATTTGTTGAACTATATAAAATCACCCTATTTAAACTCACTTACACACAAATATCCACTTTGTACTTCGATCAAATGGAAATAAAAAATGTTTAATTTTTTTGCAGTTTTCACAAGAAGCCTTCAAGGGTCCTATTAAGGTGTTCGCAGGCGGTGACCACAGTTTTCTAATCATAGACCATGACAGATCTGGGCCGGTTGACTTCCGTATTCAGGATCATACGAAACAAATTGTAACGTTGACCTTACCTAAGTTGGCTGCATGCGAAGTTTTTAAAGACTGCGACGTTGTAAATCAGGTGAGACAATGTTCCTTTCCTAATTTATTTAATCACTAGCTTTTGCCAGTGGCTTCGCCCGCGTGGAGTTCGAAAACTATCCCACGGGAACGTAGTACCGGGATAAAAAGTATCCTATGTGTTATTCCAGGTTACAAACTACCTGTGTACCAACTTTCATTCAAATCCGTTCAGCCGTTTTTGCGTGAAAGAGTAACAAACATCCATACATACATCCATACTCACAAACGTTCACATTTATAATATTAGTAGGATTATCATCATTATCATTTCAGCCTAACGATGTCCATTGCTGGACATAGCCCTCCCCCAAGCTCCGCCACTTCGACCGGTTCTATGCTTCCCACCTACTTGAAAATTTATTTATAATGTTGTCAAATAAGAATGGTCTGTCTATATCTTGCGGACTTTTTAAAACGTATAAACGATTAATAATTTAATTAATGTCTGGATAAAAAAACTGGATCCCTTGCTTGACATATTTCAATTATTTTTGGTATAATGTTTCAATGTGTTGCAAATGACCCATTCATACTTCTCAAAAATGTGTTAATTAAAGTAACATATTTAATTTTAACCTTGCAGGATATGCTAGCATATTTGGAGACGGTATTTGGCTCGTTAGCGTGTGTAAACGGTTCGTTCCTCGCCCCAAACAATGCTCACTTTGGCTGTAACACTAAAGTGCCTGGGGTGGACCTGAGAAAAGCCGAGGAAGCATTCACGTTAGTTAGCAGATTTGAAAATACTACAATCAAGGAACTGGTGAGTTTCTCTATTTAAGCTAAGTTATAATCGATTTACCGAGTTGTAGCTTATTGGTTCGAACCCAGACCGGCTCTTTACTTTGTGTATGCCACCACTGCTCTCAAAACGGTGAAGGGATACATAGTGAGAAAACCGGCATGTCCTAGAACCAAAACTTCGAAGACATGTGATATCAACCAGTACTGGGCTCGCCTGGTGGATTACGGCCCACTCCCTCTCACTGAGAGGAGGCCTGTGTCACAGCAGTGGGAGTATAATAGGCTTATTATGATATGAGTAGACTTTAAGTGCCTTAGAAAAAATATCGCCAAGCCTCTCATATGAACATACAAAGATTCCGAAATGTTGAGTTGGTAAACAAAGAGGAAACTGATATTGAATTTATTATTTTATTGTAAAACCACGAAACTACCTAACCGCCTCTGTGGTCTAAGTAAGACCACTAGACCACAGACCAGGGGTCCCAGGTTCGATTCCTAGTGGGGGCAAATAGTTCTGGTCGGTTCGGTTGGTGGTAGGGCTTGTACTAAGTCCGCCTGTCTAGCTACCACCATCTTATCCTAAGCCTGGCGCCATAACAATAATGTTAACAGCATTAAGATAGCCAGTTCCTCTGTGGTTGAGGATTCCGGGTGATCCTCAATTGCACCTTCGGCCTGATCATCACTTACCACCAGGCCAAGAGCTGAGATGAAAGCTAAGAGCTTCCAACTTGCTGTTAAAAAATTTAAAAAAAAGCCTTGTGTCACCTTAATAATTGTGATTTCGGATTGATGAAGGATGGATGAAGGATTTATGATTTTTCTATGACGAATATGAAAACGAAATCATCGTAGAATACCTTTTTGTTTCCAGATATTCAATCACCTAACAGAGAATATAATAAAGAAGATGAAAGTGTCACCGCCTGACGCGGAGGCTCTCAGAATGTTCCTTATCTTACCTTTGTATCACGAAATGCGTAATCCTCGCCGACATGTTGAATTACAGGTATAAGAAGTTTTATTTTGTAGTGCATTAATCATATGTATGTTCATCTTATTACAGTCTTGTGTCTTTATTCCGTGTGGTGCCAGACGTAAAAGAGTAGCACCATTCCATTTCTTCCCGTGGGTATTGTAGAAGGCGACTAAGGGACTTACTAGAGAATGGGCAGCAGCGTTCTCTATGCATTTTACCACCATACTGCGAACGCCAACCTGCCTGCCGAGCGTGGCGATTATGGCAAAACCCCCATGGGGGAGGTCTATGTCCAGAAGTGGACGTCTTTCGACTGAAATGATTAGTCTTGATTAGCTGATCGTTATCATAAGGAAAGGTGATTTCTCCGCACTATATTTACGTAAAAGTTTTACAAATATTATTTCTTTTATATGTTTAAACAAATGCAATATATTATTGTATAAACTTAGAACTTCGACCGATGACACAACTAAAAGGCTCACGTCACTCCTCGACACATATTAACATTCTACTTGTAGTTGGATGGACGGACGTACTCTGGTAAAACTACGACAAAAAAGGATAAATGTAGTCCAAACATATTCCGTTCCAACCTATTAAACGTCAATGAAAATATTAAAATTTATTTCTCTAGGGTCCGTTCGCAGAGGCGTTCAACAATCTTTCTACGCATCCTCAGAGGATAGTGAATCTATGGTGGGAGGCCCAAACACCAGAATACTTCGAAATGCTAGTCGATATATTTAAAAGTGTTATAGTATACGAACTCATGCAGCCTACAGTACGTGCGAACAAGGTATATTATAAAACTTGAAGGACAAAATAACAATTGTTTGATAACAAATTCAATTTGAAAATATCACGGCCGTTATTTTCCTGGTTCCAGAAAATTTACTTTACACACAGCATAATACAAATACTCAATACTCTGTCGTCACTGAACAAAATAAACTTTACAAATCCAAAGAAACCAAAAATTCCAGCAGAATGTTTTTATATTGAAGACTTGTGCGACCATGTGGATATTGCTACCGACTACATCACATGGCTATCAGATCATGCTGTAAGTACGAATAAAATATTATAAAGCCTTGACATAGTTGCCCTAGATGTGTATTAAAAACTTTCTATGTAATCGATGGATCTCAAGTACGTTTTTCACAAGTCCGCAGATCAGAGGGTCAATTCTCGTAATTTTAAGAACGTTCAGAGTCTGGTCGCAGTCTCAATTTGTCAAAATACCTCGAGTTTCCATAATTATATTTTTGACAAGTTTTTGATATCTGATTGTCGCCGAGATGAGGTTGCGGCTACCTTTTGAACGTTTTAATTACGAGAATTGGCCTTCTGGTATTAGTAAAAGTGTCAAGTCACCAAATATTAATATGATGTTCTAATTTTGACAGCCACTGGAGTGACGATTAAGTTGCTCTTCCGAAGCCGACACGACTGTTTTCTGTCATCATCAGATGCCTAGCCTTTTCCTAAATATGTTGGGGTAAGCTCCCAGTCTAAGCAGATGCAGTTGATACCAGTATTTTATATGAAGCGGCTGCCTATCTAACCTCCACAACCCGGTCCGGGACACGATACCCCTTGGTAAGACTGGTTGTCAGACTTTCGGGCTTCTATTACATGTACTAGTTTCTATGTAACAAACCAATGATGTCGCTGTGATCTGTAATAGCTATAATTTGCTATAACAGACCGCAGCGACAGGGACAGAAGAGCTTGTGGCTTAGTAATAACAGGCGCAGGTCTATCGACCGCGGTTGGTCATTGGATGGGTGACCATCTTTACATAACAAGACCCCTTCCTTCATCGAAAAGCACGTTAAGCCGTTAAACCCGGCTGTCATTCGTGGATCTTTGACAGTCGCTACGGGTCGTCAGAAGCCCGAAAGACTGACAACCAGTCTTACCAAGGGGTATCGTGTTACCCAATAACTGGGTTGTGATGGTCATATAGGCAGTCGCGTTATGTAAAATACTGGTATTCAGCTGCATCCGGTCAGACGAAGCCGACCCTGACATAGTTGAGAAAAGGCTAGGTAGATCGAGGCCGCAGCGACACTATTGGCTTTGCTGCTGTGGTTTTGCGGTTGCAGTCCCCTTCGGAATAGCACCTTTATCGATGTCGGAACGGTATTGAGAGTCGTTTATACCATCTGGCAATTATCATATCATTACATTGTTCTTCAATGCCTAATGTGATCGATAATAATGTATCCATAACTAGCTAAAATGCATCAATAACTTTTTTGCAGTCTGCCCATCCCCATATGTGTAACTACGCGTTCCTATTCGACGTTCAATGCAAATCATTGTTACTAAAAATAGATCAGCAGCTTCAAATGCAGATAGCTATTAGTAGAGCAGCCACGCAGATATTCACACGGTTATTCATGGACCCCACGTATGAATACCAAAGGGACCAGTTCCTTAACTTGACTGTCTCTAGGAACCATATTGTAAGAGATACCATGTCGCAAATCAGTAATCATGAGACTTCACAATTGAAGAAACCGCTAAGAGTAAGTATTTGTCAAAATTTAATAAGTTTTAAAATATGTCACTATGTTTCTGTGATAAGTAGAGGTCGGATATTCGGATGCATTTTTACCTAAAGTTGCGATGTTGGCTAATATGGAATGCGCTTTTGTATCGAAATATTCTTCATTTAATTTATGTTTATTTATTTTTTTACTAACACACACCACCCCCTCCCTTACACCCTACATACATTTATTTGCATCGGGGCTTAAACATTAATTCTAAATAAATATGTATCTGAATAGTTTTGCAATGCTAATAATTTAGAAGTCGCTTCCATACTATACACCTGACGAGTTATGCATTCCCGGTGTTCCCGCCATCAAAATATGTTTTTAAAAGCCGCTTCCGTACTTTCATAACCAAAAATTAACTTTAGGTAAATATGCATCCGAATATCCGATCTCGAGTGATAAGTGAATACCGCACACTAACGCTCCCTAAGTTTGCTAAATTCGCTTATGCAGGCAGTTACACAATAATATAAGATTAATATGACACTGGTGTTGATTCTGTTGTGTACTAACTAAACCTAATTTAGGCTATTGCTATCTTTTTCTTTCTAATGACACAAGAAAGAGACTGAAATAATTAAGAGCATATTTGGACAGTTATACACGTCAACAAGCAACTCCGTTACGAATCTGGCAAACGACCCAAGACCCAGATTGGACGTTAGCTTCGGGATCAGGATCTCGGACGTTAGCTTGTACGAGATTAGGATGGTTCTAATGCAGCTTTTAAAAACAATAAGGCGCATGGTCATGACGGAAATACGGCCGAACTCCTGCAGGCCGGCGGAAAACCTGTTCTAAGGCCCTCCAGAAGCGGTTTGATTCCGTCATACTCGAGGGCAAAACGCCACAGGCATGGAACACAGGCGTGGTGGTAATTTTCTCTAAGAAGAGTGATAATATATATTAAGAATTATAGGTTCATCTCACTTCTGAGCCATGTCTACAAGCTGTTTTCGAGAGTCATCACGAACCGTCTCGCACGCAAGTTTGACGACTTCCAGCCTCCCGAAAAAGTCGGATTCCGTAAATTCTTTAGCACCGTAGATCACATACATACGCTGCGGCAGGTTATACAGAAGACCGAAGAGTATAACCTTCCTCTCTGCTTAGCGTTTGTGGACTACGAAAAAGCCTTCGATTCAATCGAGACATGGGCTGTAGTGCAGTCTCTTCAACGGTGCTAGATCTACTATCGGTACATCAAGGTGCTGAAGTGTCTATACGAAAATACCACTATGTCAATCCGACTCCATGACCAGACTTTGAAACCTATCCTTCTGCAGCGAAGTGTGAGTCAGGGAGACGTTATCTCTCCGAAACTGTTCACCGCTGCACTGGAGGATGTCTTCAAGGTTCTGGACTGGAAAGGGGCTGGCATCATCATCAATGGCGAGTACATCACTCGGTTTGCCGATGATATAGTTATCATGGCTGAGACCATGGAGGACCTCAGTGCAATGCTCGATGACTTCAGTAGAGCTTCCAAAAGAGTGAGTCTTAAAATGAACATGGACAAGACAAAGGTCACGTCCAGTGCCCATTTCACACTCACTTTCATGACGATCAGAGGCGCTACACTCGAAGTTGTGGACGAGTACGTTTACCTAGGAAAAACTGTCCAGTTAGGTAGGTCCAACTTCGAGAAAGAGGTCAATCGTCGAATCCGACTCGGCTGGGCAGCGTTCGGGGAGGCTTCGCAATATCTTCTCGTCCCAAATACCGCAGTGTCTCAAAACGAAAGTTTTTGACCAGTGTGTGTTTCCAGTGATGACCTATGGTTCAGAAATGTGGTCGCTCACAGTGGGCCTTATCAGAAGGCAAAAAGTCACCCAAAGGGCAATCTCCGGTGAGGCGGCGGGCCTCCTTGCCGGATTACCGCCATGGGATCTGGAGGCAAACGTCCTCGCGCTCACTTGGGAGTGGCGCGAGGAGGCCAAACGCCGGGGCGTAACTCCGCTGCCGCGGGAAATCGCGGCACGGCGGACAGAGCTCCGGCAGGATCTCATGGCGACGTGGAAAGTGCGATTGTCGCAACCCAGTGCTGGGCACGCCACGATTGCGGCGGTAAGTCCCCTCTTTGAGGAGTGGTTTGAGAGGCGGCATGGCGTCCTCACCTTCCGCCTGACACAGGTCCTCACCGGACATGGCTGTTTCGGGAGGTTCCTGTTTCGGATAGGGCGGGAGGAAACGCCCGGGTGTTTCCATTGCGAAGATCGCCCAGAGGACACGGTGGAGCATACGGTGGAGGTCTGCCCAGCTTGGGCGGAGCAACGCCGTGTCCTCGTGGAGGTGATCGGCGGTGGCGATCTCTCGCGTCCGACCCTGGTCCAGGCCATGGTACGGAGCGAGAGGGCATGGCTGGCAGTCGCTTCCTTCAGCGAAGCAGTTATGCTCGCAAAGAGGGAGGCGGCGCACGTGAGGGAGATGCAATACATGCGCCCTCACAGCCGTGGCCTTCGCAGGAGACGCCCTGGGCGTCGGGAATCCCAGGCTGATTCCCGGCCACCGTAGGCACGGGCTTGCGGACGGCGAGTAATGGGTAGCTCGCTGTCCGGTAAGGACCAAGCCCGGGTCGACGGCGCGTTGTGTTCCACGCGCGCCTCAAAGAGATGTCAGCAGCAACAGATGGGGCCCGCAAGGGCCGATGCCTGCCAGGGGTGCGGGTTGTTCGAAAGAGATACCGCCGCCCCTGGCACACAGGCAACTGAGGGAACACGGGTGGGTTTTAGTCAGTAAAAGTCTGACACGCCCTCCCGCTCCACCCAGAGCGGGAGAAGTTATTTGATGATTTCCCACCCAGAAAAAAAAAAAAAAAAAAAAAGGGCAATGGAGAGGGCTATGCTCGGAGTTTTCCTATGTGATCTAATCAGGAATCAACAGATCCGCTGAAAAACCAAGGCAACCGACATAGCCCGAATTATTGCGAATTATTATAGCGAAGAATTGCTAAACTTAAGTGGCAGTGGGTAGGGCACATTGTTCGCAGAACAGATGGCCGATGGGGCCGAAAGGTTCTGGAGTGGTGACCGCGTGCCGGAAGACGTAGAGTGGGAAGGCCTCCCACAAGGTGGACCGATGACCCTGTGAAGGCCGCGGGAATCCGCTGGATGTGGGAACCACAATACCGGTCGAAGTGGAGGAGCATGGGGGTGGCCTATGTCCAGCAGTAGACGTCTTTCGGCTGAAATGATGATGATGATGACGATGATGTCATATTTAGTTGAACTAAGATTTTCTTCGACTTATTGACGACGAACTAAGTTAATCATTCTTTAAATCACGCAAAAATTCAAGGCGATCGAGACGTAACTCTTTAGAACTGTCAAAGTAAACTTGACAGTTCTTAAGCGTCACTCGTCTTTTTCTGTCTCGGTCTGTTAGTAAGAGATAGCAATGCTCTTATTTTGGGTGAACGAAATAATCTGCTACTTAATAATAATGTCTACCAAGAGTTTTGAAACAAGCAAACGGAGCTATTTGAACCCATAAACATCTGCAATGTCTTCAGAACGTAGGCCTCATCATTGATCCTTTATGTAGTCCTTACAATTCACGAGCGCGCGTCATGTGAATTTTATATCTATTGTTATAAGGTATAAATTGGAATAATTGACTCGCGTTCGTGAGATGTAACAACTATACAATTTGCGTGACATCTAATGTTCTTTCAGGTAGAATTTGTCGGTGAAGAAGCAGAAGATGCAGGTGGGGTCAAGAAAGAGTTCTTCTTATTGCTACTGAAGGAAATCTTTGACCCCGTGTACGGTATGTTCAAGCAGTCTGAAGAAACTAACATGATCTGGTTCTCAAATAATCCATTCGAAGATGATGTCATGTATTATTTGATTGGTAAGTCTGTTATTATATTGCCAAGTCGATATTCGATCTGTGGTCCTCACTAAAAATCAGTTCTCACTTCTGTTTATCTTATACTTAGCATACATAGCTTTTATCCGCGGCTTCGCCCGCGCGGATGTCCGTAATTATCTCACGTAGTACCGGGATAGAAAGTATCCTATGTCCCCTAACCCAGGTTGTGGTCTATCCCCTTCCTCGCCCGCGCTAATATGTCGTTTTCGCTTAGCCTTCTTTCTGATTCTTTTTTGTTTTTATGTAATGTGATGTTAAATAGCCTATATTATAGGCTAGCCTTATCGTGTTATACCTAGAGTTATACCTAGTCATATGTGCATGCTGTGGTCTCCTGTGATTGATGTACCACACGTAAAAGAACCTTTTATTATAATTGCGATTTATATTGTATACAGGGTTATTTTAAATTGGCTAGTTAAACTCCGCAGACGCGATAGGTATCCAAATATAATTAATAGACTGAACCCAAGTAGATAGCAGCAAGGACAAACTCCACAAGTGGGGATTCATGGACGGCTCAGATCTCTGGTGTATGTGCGGCGCCTCTCCACAGACAAAGGCTCACCTCCCATCTTGCACCACATTCTCTATTACCTGCACATATAAGGACCTAATGACTGCATCAGCGAACGGTATTCGCGTTGCTGAATTTTGAAACAAAAAACAAAAATAATTTGATGGTTTGTTTTATGGCTCCATCAACAGCGGTAATTGTAGTCACTTGAAATGCCAGTTTCAACTATGCAAACGTAACGATATTTTTAAATACGATAAATAATGTTCTCAATTCATACTTCAAGTAACAACACTAACAGCGGTCGTTGATCTCCTCAAAAAAAAAACATCAAATCTATTTATTTTATCGTGTTTAGATACCGATATCCAACGCATCTGCGGAGTTTAGCTAGCTAATTTAAAAGAACCCTGTATGCGTATCCTTTGTTGGAGACCCCCGAATACATAAATAAACCAGCATAGATAATACAAAAATGCCATATAGTGCCAGAGATGCAAATTCAAACAAACAAACTCTTTTGCATGATTACATTAGTAAAGATAATCGATTCTTGATACATTCTTTTCGTTTCTGTTACAGGTGCCATTTACGGTCTCGCTATTTACAATTCCATAATAATCTACGTTCCGTTCCCGTTGGTTTTATACAAGAAATTGTTAGAAGAAGCCGTCATGTTGGATGATTTGTCTGATCTGTATCCTACTCTTGCTAATAGTCTTAAAAGTTTGCTGGACTATCCTGATGAAGATGTGGAAGAGGTATGTGTATATTATATTTAGTATTATTATAAAGTACCACATTGCCTGATGCATAGGCACACACACTGCCATACAACGTGTAAAATAATTAACGCAAGACCTCATGCACCCCAATTAGAGTAATGAGTTAAAAGCATAATATAATGACCAAAACTATTTTTTTTAAATCCTTGTTTTTAAAACGTGTTGACCCTAGCATAGCTTTATGCGTTTCAAATTGAGTTTTATTGCTTTTAAATAATATTGAATTTTCTTTGGGTCAATCAGCTATTAAAAGTTACTGAAATCGATTTAGTAGTCAGTTAGGAACAAACTACCTTCAGTTCTTGCGTTTATTCTGTAACACCACGTAGATTTTGACCAAGGTAAAGTTCTTAATACAAAACTGACAAACTTAAGAAACCGTATTTTTTTAATGTTTTGAAGTTTTTCATAGTCGGAATAAAGTTAAATACAAAACGGGTTTATCCACAGAACTGAAAAAACAGTAGAAGTCGTAAGTAGGGGCTCGGGTACCCCGAGCTTTGCGGAGTTTTGCATAAGTCTGCTTCCGCGCACACACCATGCACATCAGTTTTGTTACAATCGCCACGGAGAAAAGAACTTGAAACAAAAAACAAACATACACACTGTTAATTTTAGGTCGTTCTGGAACCGAAAGCCATGAACTCAATCATCGAACTCGAATCGATTGGGACTATTTTTTTTCAATAAACAACAATAAAAAAAAATCACCAAAAATTAAGTAATTTTTTTTGTGAAATAATGAGAACTCGAAGTAACGCTTCCTTGCGATCAATGCATTTATGCGTGTAATGTGTGTAAAAACATGAAAAGCGAATTCAAACTTTTTTTTTTAACAGTAAACGGTACAAATAGACATTTCACCAAACTAGGTAAGTAGTTCCGCAGTTTACTAAAATTATTCTTAGAAACTTATTGTCTCGTGTTCGACCGGACTTACAATGCACAATCAAATTTCGCGGTTAAACTTATAAAAATAAGGTCTTATTTCGAGTTCAATATTTTCATAGAAAAGGGCACCTCCAAATAAAAATGAACTCTATGTGACAGATTAAACGATTCATTTTTCTGTTTGAATTGCCTGCCTTTGTAGAAGCCGCCGCAAGCATGTCGCATAAAAATTGTTTTAGGCATATTCACTATTTATCATATGGTAGGTAGATACTTATGCTTAATAAATACCTATTAGCGCGATTGGTCGTCACTCTATTCAAGGCCTTAAACACAACTCCCACGCCTAATCGTCGTGTCTAGTTGAATAGGTACGAGTACCTACTAGGTGATTAGTGATGCGAGAGTGGTGAATTAAATGTCAATTAATGTCTTTCGTTTACGAGGAGATGTGATAGTGGTAAACACCCTGCCGTGCTTTCGATACAACGAGATGATGGAGGTAAATGAACTTACACCAACCTAAATCGTACCTGAAAATACCTACTTGTAGGTACACATGGCGACACCTCAAGTTATACATTTCCAGTATAAGCTACCTCACATTGAATAAGATTTCCGTACAGTGCAAGGTCAGCGTAAACTGATAATGTATAGCTTGATGTTTAGCCGTGCGTACTTACTCGCAGCCGATTATTTGTCCGACGTCCGTTGACCCACCGCGGGCGCGCTTAACTGACGCACACTCACAGCTGTGCCGCGCTGCGTCATCACCGAGCGGATCGCGTACTATCTTGCGTTTATGAATGAAATAGTGGAAGCGCTACTAAAATTTAACTCGAATGACAGAAAAAGGTGATAAATTTGTAACTTCTTTAGTAGATGTCTTAAAAAAAAATTATGCCAATAGTGACTGTTACTCGTCTGGAGTTACTATGTTTCGGGTCCAGAACGATGTAAAATTAACCGTGTATATAAACTTAAAAATATAAACATACACAGATACATATTGTACTGTTTTAGAATGTAAACATGATAGCAGAACCAAAAATGTATCAAATGGATGTATATCTTACCATCGGTAGGTCTTAATTGATATTATTTCGATTAAAGATTGCAAAACAATATTATATTGAACAAGACAAGTAAAAGTAGACTTTAAATTAATTAAAGTCTACTTTCTTTTAAACTCAAACTTCTCAATTAGAGATTGCCGTTATCGATAATGACTATTATGTTATCGATATTTTAAACTTACAATGTTCCCTGTGTTCTATGCAATATCGGGAAAAATTTAACCTTGTGTGCGGTTTTAGTGTAGCCGTAGTAACTAATCGCGTAATTTAATATCTATCGCATCAGATAGGAAGAAACACCACAGGTGTCTCTTTCTATCAATGGAATTATTTTCAAAATTGGATCAGTAGTTTAACATAACAATTCTTAATTATACTTTCTACAAATCGGAACTAGAATAAAACGGAGTATTAGAATAAATTAATACAAACACTTGATTTCAAACAATAATGTTTATCGACTCTAGCTGATGACTGTATTTTGTTTGAAAATGAAACGGAATGTCGATAAATAAGTCAACGACAGTGGGACATCGCTAGATGAGGACGAATAGTAATGACCTCGTTACGCAAATATAAATCTTAAGCGTAACGAAATATAGCTTTAAATTGGATGTATTTTTTATAGTGACATCTAGCGGCGGGTAGCGTAACTTTCTCAGGAAACTATTCCGTGTGTACTATAAATGGAAAAAGTAATAAATACGTAAACAGAGTACATAATAAACAACTCTATCATCACTATTGTGTGGTTTATTTTCAGTTATGCGACAACTGACACATTTCCTACTTTCATTCAATATTAAACTACCAATCAGGCCAAAGATTTCTTAGTGTTACAAAATATAATTAACTTGTATTCGCGTGAGTTTGGGTACGCTGGTTCCGATACTAATGAAGCGTTAAGCGACTTCTACTGTTTTTTCAGTTCTGTGGGTTTAACCGTGAACGAAAGATAATTTTGTCAAGTGATCTAGTGAAAATTGATCTTAATGTTTTAATCAAGCAAACGAAAGTCAGTCTAAGAGTCGTAGTCCACTTTATTTTGTAGTGATTTCCTAAGTCCGTACTAATCAAACTTGTTATTCCAACAGGTATTCAGCTTATGTTTCGCAGTAAACACAGAAGTCTTCGGTCAAATTCTAGTTCATCCCCTAAAAGAGAACGGCGAGAACTTGTCCGTTACACATGAGAACAAAGAGGAATATGTCGAGCTTTACGTAGATTTCCTGCTCAATAAGTCTGTTGAAAATCAGTTTAAAGCTTTCAATCAGGGCTTCCAGAAGGTAAGACAGATTTTTTAACTTGTCACTAGTTGCACTGTTTTTTTATCGTTTTAGTAATTTTATCCCAGTTGATGATTCCATCCCATCCCATTTGATAGTTACGGCATAGTAAACATTCGTAGTCTGAAATTAATTTAGTAAAGGAGTATTAGTTTATCTAGCGTATAATTAGTTCGTACGAATGTAAAAATATCGCAGGGGGATTTTATCGTGCATTGGATTTTCAACTCTCGGTGTTGATCAGAGCATTGAAAATGCAACAAAGTGCATCCCACCGCGTTGAAAAACACACTTTTCGATTATCAACTGTCGGTGCTAAGCAAAGCGCTGAAGATCCAGTGCGTAAAAAAACCCGCCGCGATAGTTTTACGTTCTTGCGAATGTGAACTTATGATCGCAAAAAATGTATTTTTATTATCCGTTGTCTTTGTTGCCAAGCAGCTTTTGCGGTGTTTAAATCGTGCTGTGTTTATATTGCACGCTATAGTCTGACCGATACCGCTTACCGCGCCTTAGGTACGTGTGCGGCGCGACGGGACAGCAGTGCAGGCCGCTGATTCGTCCGTGCAAGCCGCTCATACGTCACCACTCCAGCGTCCCGAGTACCGTCTCGCTGCGCATACCTAGGGCGCGGTACAGCGGTATCGGCAGGCTATAGTAATAAATTCATACCACTCCGTTAAACAGTGTATTTTGTTTTGCCACAGGTTTGTGGCGGTAGAATTATCAAATTATTCAGGTCTCACGAAATGATGTCAGTCGTAATGGGCAATGAAGAATACGACTGGGAAGTATTTGAAAGCAACTGTGAATATAAAAATGGGTATACCTCTACCGATCCACAAGTCAGGTAAAACGTTACACATAATCTTTTTGTTATGTTTTTACAATAATTATAATAAAGTTGTATTTTTTTTAATTGTTTAGGTGGTTCTGGGAAACGTTTCATGAGCTTCCGCTCGAAGATAAGAAAAAGTTTCTTTTATTTTTAACTGGCAGCGACCGAGTTCCGATACAGGGAATGAGAGATATTAAAGTGAGTAGATCTTATATGGCTCATATATTTTATTGAGAAAAGTAATGTCTATAGTCAGTTGAAACCGAAACTTAACATCGCTTTCCTTAAGATTTTAAATAATGTTATTATACTTTCGTTACAGATAAGAATCCAGGCAGTAGCTGATGACAGGTACTTCCCGGTAGCTCACACATGTTTTAACCTCCTAGATCTTCCGCGCTACAAAACTAAGGAACGACTGAAATACCATCTCATCCAAGCTATTCAACAAACACAGGGATTCTCACTCGTTTGATTCTGTAGCATGTACACTATTGAAATTTTACCATGATGTCGGCTTTATGCACACCAAGTACCAACGTTCTATTGGTATTCTGTGTGTATAGAGATTAGCACTATAGGCTGGGGCTTAAAGCGTAGTGATCGAAGCAAGACTCTGTTGCATCTAAAATATATCATAAGAAATCGTCCAGCGAAGTGTGCGAGCATTTATACGTAGGAAATTTGATTTTGAACTATGTTATTATCGATGTCGTGTAGGTATTTCAATAAAAATTGACGAGCTAAGTAAAGTGATGTTCCGTCGAGGTTCCAGTCTGATGTGTGAGAATATAAAGCTCATATTTTGGATTGCTATTTATAATAAATTTACAAGTACATGTGGATTCGATGCCTTGATTTTTTGCTAAAGTTCATTAGGATAATAACTTAATAGTGAAATGTAATAAAAATATGATTTTACTAGGGAATTATATTTCCGTTTCATTGACGAAACGAAACAGTCAAATAATGTTGGTCGTATAAATTGTTTTAAGTGACGGATTTTAGCATAATCTCGGTGCCTTTCCAAAAAATAGTATCATTATTCCTGATATTAATCTATTTTATATTTATAATATTTTAAATTGTATTAATAAATCAGTTATGTTATGCTACTTTTTACATAGGGGGATATTTTATTTATTGATTCCGAGATAAAGACAATTGCATTTACGTTAATGCTGTAAAGCGTAATGTAATAATTGGGAGAATTCTGACAGGGCACATTGCGGTACATGTAAGACGAATTGCAATGTGCTGCACTTTCTGAGGTAATACGAAAGACCGATCACAGCAGGCCTAGCACGCACTCACCATCCAATCTTGAATTATGTCTCCTTTAATTTATTCATGTAATATAATTACGGATCAGTACACAGCGTCACATGTAAACGGATCTTGAACTTTATAGACTTATTTAGTAAGATTCATCCATTCTTCCCGTTTTCTGAAAGCACACCACCAACAAGCAACCACCATAACATCTAACATAACAATTGACAACAGATTGGGTATCCGGTATCTGTCTGTTTGTCACAGACGATTTTCATTAGAATACATATATGATTTGAATTTAAAATTTAACAAAGGGTTACTTAAGGGCGCTGGATCTATAGCGGAATATAATATTGTAAAGAAACTTTTATTTTGATTCTGTTTTGTTTTTTTTTCATATTTTGTATATCAAATTATTCATTGTTAAATCGCAGAGTACCTATTTTTAATCGTTACAGTCGGTCGCAATCTTACTGAGGAAACGGGGCGGAGCTAATCGCTGTATGATCCATTCCAATAATATCTGACCAAATTGCTGGCACACAGGCAACTGAGGGAACACGGGTGAGTTTTAGTCAGTAAAAGTCTGACTGGTCCTCCTGCTCCACCCAGAGCGGGAGTAGTTATTTGATGATCCCACCCTCAAAAAGAAAACTCTGTTCAGGTTAAACTTACTAAATCACTCATTAAATGAATAAGTAACTCAATCATCCTTATTATCATAACTTTAAATCTCATCCAAAAATCATCAACGAAAATTGAGATGAAAAAATTAAACCTCTCTTGTCAAATCAAAAACGTCTAAGGCGATTTAAAATTAGAATTTCGGATTTAAACATTCAAATAACCAAATCAAAGCACTGAATTTTTAAGTAGCATTTAAATTAGCACCACAGGTACATTTTATGACCCATTTGTTCACATTTTTATTAGATCTTTTGGAACAGACTTAGGTTTGGGCCATAACTATGATAATGTCACACACTGTCGTTTCTCACGTCGTCAGGTCAAAACAATCGGTGTTGAATTACTAGGCTGTCTCTAAGAACCAAATACACTGTGGTCTGATAATGTCTGTGAATGCCTGATATTTCATATAATTGCGTGCTAGGGCTGCTGTGTTAGCGCTCTAAAAGTTACCAATAGGTGGGGAAGCCGTGTCAAGTTTAACAAAATCCCTCTTAGGGCCTTCTCGGACGCTCTCAAAGAGAAGTGTTTGGAGAAAAGGAATTCCTAACAGCTATTGGTTACAAATGCTTCCTTAGACACACGGAGCCATAATGATTTTGTACATAGATTGGCTACCTCTGTGATATTAAACGTATGCTATTGGTTACATTCGATGGCAATACAACGGCTTTTTGTAATAATTGTTACTATGTTTTGTTATAATTGTACATGTTGTACATATTGGTACTGTACGTAGCTTGGCTAGCTGTTATTATTTGGAAGCATTTATTGAGCACCTCAGTCTAGGTACTCGGCGTGGTTTGTACACGATGTATGTAATGTATGATAATATAATATTTTCATACGTAATTGCCGTTTTATTTCTCTCAAATATTCGTTTATTACTCATTATCGTTTATATGTCGACCTTTTGTAGCTCGTCTGGTCTTGCTTCAACGGTGAATAGTTTTAATTGGTAATCGAGCCTTTTCAAATAAAAAGAAGGTTGGTTGCTGCATTCCCAATTCCGGATTCTGCCCACACTCAACGTTTACGGCTTCAGCAACAATAAAACTATTGGTTGGCATTTAATATAATTGATTTAATTTAAAATATAATTACATGATGAAATACCTAATCAATAAGGCCATTTAACATTTATATACAAAATATTCGTATAATCTCTTCATGACTAGGTAGGTACAATAAGCTTAGCCAATTGTTAATGTTATACGTTGGCGGAAGCGTTGAAATTTTAAATTTCCAAAATCATAAACATTTTCTTCACTTCCGTATTTATTTTTATATTAAATGATTTTTAGGTGTAATGTTTGAAAGTTAAAAAATCTGTTTATGGTATTGGTAGTTGAGCATTATTTACAGTTACATTATAAGCAACTTCGGATATATTCGCAATGTATTAAGACGCAATTTTACACAGAAAACAATGAGAATCAATAGAAAATGATATTTTTAAAGCGATTCATGAAAGTGACAAATGACAAAGTTATTTTTATATTTTTTATGTGTTTATATTTACTTACATTCTAAATGATGGTTAAAAATAAATTATACCTACAATTAAGTACCGATTGAAATTCAATTCGTACATGCCTCAAGACTTTAATACCTAAAGCCTATACAAGTACTCGAAATCCCGACAATTTCGCTTTTAGCGAATCAATTAAATTGATTGATGTTTACTTTGATGAGATGATACCTACTATTTTTGTTGACGTTACAAAATGTTATGCCCTCAATTAATTGGATAAGTAGACATTAGACACTCTAACATAAGTAATGTCAACAAAATTAATTAAAACGAATGAAGAAAATTCACATTCGAGTTGAAGATTGATGTCAGACTAATATTCCTCTTACTTGAGGGTATGTTAGTTACTAAGATCTAATTTAGTATGAAGATCGGCCTGAGTTGTCATCATAGTGTTGTGTGCCGGGGGGCGCGCGGTATCCAGGGTAGTTGTTGTTCAGCGCATTCTGCGCGAAGAAAGGGGTATAGTCCTTCTTTACCTGTAATTAGAGTACGAAAAATATCATTATTTTAAACACATTGTCACCTCTTCTGGAACACCTGAAATCCTATAAGAGGCTAGCTTTTACACGTGTTAAGTTTAGTTAAAAATCGCCTGATATTTCTGTAATATTGATATTAACACTATAATAGTCGACAACTGATTACACACTTAAAGTTCCTTATTGATCAAGACTTGTGGTACCTATTATCTACGTAATGATAAACAAAGCCGGTCCTTAGTAGGTAATTAGGTATTTGATTTCTAAATGTAAACGCTATGGTGATCTTAATTCTAATCATGCATCGTCGATGCTAAACTCATCTACATTGCAAAGCTTTGCAGAAATAGAAGAGAATGAATGCCTGATGTTTGTGTAATAGGTACAATGAGTTTAGTCCATTACATGAGTGTAGGAATGGTGGGATAGGTGTACGACTCTCAAGCTTGTGCAATCTCGGTTATAAAGACAATAAATTATGTAACTAAAGGTATTACAAAAACATAAACGAGATTATCCGTTCCGAAAATACACTGGTCTGTTCTGGCACTAACACATCGCAATCCTAATTGTGCGGCCTGGGTACCTTAGCACATTTTTAGCGGTTTCTATAATTTTCGTTACATGACGATTTCTATAAGTTTAATCGTACAAGCTGCGTGAAAGAACTTTGCTCCAAAATCACTAATTAACCATTGCAAGAGTCGTACACCTACTTAAGGATAGATATTGCAAAGCCTACTAAACGCGAGTTAGGTGCTCGCGACTAACAGTACTAGGTTTGCCCTTCACCAAGTGCCGAGTTCTGTTAATGGAAAGTTTGTCCAAACATAAAGTAGCACTAGTGACGCAAACTGCACTTACACCTTCGGTATCAAAGTCCGGCTACGTACGGACTCTGGGACTGACCGACGCCTACACGTCGTTCTTTGCAACTAATTCGGCAAGCGAATATTGGCGCAGCTAAAACAGACAACGGTTTCGTTCAACACTATGCACTTTAGTCCATCAATTCTCTAAGTTCTGTTGTAAAAGATTGCGAATAACGTCATGAGAAACTTTCAGAATTAATAGTATGACGATGTTTACACAAAGTAACTATAGAGAATTAACTCTGACGTGTGAAAGTGGCTGATATTAAGATTCCGCCTTTTGAAGATTTGAAGTCGTTGTTTTAGTTAGGAATACAGAGAGGTGGTTGGTTGTGCGCCTGAGTATAGATTTAGAAAATTGTGTCGTTTAGGTATTACTTTTTTAACTAGTACTTAGTTATAGAAAACTACCTAATAGGTTTTGTGGTAGGCGTTGTAATATTTGAAGTGATAGATATTTACACCGTCTGTTAAGAATTAAAATAAATATTCACAAATATAAAGTGAGTTTACAAGGTAGTTGAATCGAATTATTAGTTGTAGATTTAAGTAGTTACAGTGTGAAAACTAAGAAAATAATTGAAATTGGAAACGTAGATTTTTTTTTGCAAAACAAGTTATTAGGCACATTGTATTTTGACCAAAAAACAAGTTAATACTTAATATAATTGTCAGTGACATAAAAAATATATGCTTTTGTGCTTATAATACAGCATGCGGGCTTGTTATGTTTTAGCTTTTATTTATATTTTAGAGATTATATATAAAGGCTGCTCACACCATGATTACATATCTTCAAGGATTTCTCTCCTGAAATCTTAGAAGCAATACAATTTAAATAAAATGCACATAGGTATGTTGACGCGCTGAAAATAGGGTTAATTAGGAACCATAGAACTAATCACGATTTTTTAAAATTAACAGTTTCGATCAATGCGATTTTAAATTTAATCATGAATTGCACTTCATGTACCAAATTCTTTAATGAACCCTATTTTACTAAAGGTCGGTTACTGATTTATAGTTATGAACGTTACCTTGCGCGGCCTGCAGGCTGGGCCCCGGGCCAGTTGCCTTCTGGCGTCGTTCTCGGCGGCAACCGCCTCCTTCACCGACTGAGGTGGCCACTTCTGGTCCCCACGCATGTTGACGCCTCCTGTGGAATCGTAATCACCCGTAAAAATAAGTATATTAACAGCTGTTAATATACTTATTTTTCGTACTCATCTAACATATTTAAGCCCTAACAATGCCCTGACTTGTAGTTACATAGTTTAGTTATATACCTATTAACGATTTAAACATCCTTGTTATCTGTAATTGCTGCTGATGGTTCTGACATTATCTAGGTATGTACCGACATTATGCATTCCTTGTATTTTCCGAACTATCGCAATTAACAGAGAATACAATGTTCAATTCACCACCGAAAATATGTTTCACCCGTTCGGTGTTTAGGAAAAATTGCCAAAATACCAGCTGTTGGCAAACATATTGGTAATACCAATGTTGTCATTTAGTTCACAAGTCACAACTGCCGCTGTCGATCCGCTTGGCATAATCCTTTAGTCACCTTTCACGACAATGTTATCGTTTTATTTATAACCTTAAAATGCGGAATGAATTTGGCTTTAGTCTCGAGTCGTTGTGCTGTTGAGCGCGCGATATCCCTAGAGTATTTGTGCCAGACTTCGACGCATTTAGGGTTAGTTAGGCATCCATCAGTTTGAATCTGTGTGTTTAGCTTAGCTTTTAGACTAGGACCGGAGCGACAGAGGATTACCTACTTAGTTCCTTGTTGTCTCCTCGTTAACTTGCAATTACTTGCTTGGCTTTCCAAGCTATGCTTCAGTGTTTGTGCATGTAGAGAATCGGGCCGAAAAACCTAAGCTTAATTAATTGAAATCAAAGCTTATTTGCATACACACCTCCAGTATTGCTTAATGCTCTATATATAAAATGCTTTCTACGTCGAGTGTTCGAATGTAGGTATATTTTACATTAGAACAACGTGTGACAATCTTAGACCAATAAAGAAAACAATAAGAACCATTACTGCGTAAATTGTGTAAAAATCTTAACGTCTCGTAAGTCAGTTTTCGAAAGCGACATCGGGGCGAAAAAAAAGATATCCTATATACAATACACGTGGAACTCGACACATTTATTATGTTTGCGAAGTCGTCTTCAAAGTACGCATTTGCTTTATGCGCTTTGATATTGCCATTGAGTTAAATAAAATGTTCCCAGTTCTCACCAGTCTGTTATAAAACATAATTCGCTCTGTTTGAACGAGCAAGACTTTCATTTTAACAGAAATAAACGCGTTTCTCGTAATAAATTTCACTAAAAGAACAGGGAAGTAAACTACCACCTACTCTTTCTGAGTTATTCTGTCTGCGTAACAAAAGTTTTTTATTAAAATATATGTAGGTATCTTTGAAATCATCTCTCAACATAATAATATCTAGGTAGATTACCGTCAAACGAAGCTGTGGCGGGTTGGCTAGCAAAAACCGGTGGAGGTTTCTGGTGGACCGGCTGCTGCTGACGAAGAGTGATCGTCGATGGTGGAGGCTCGAAGATCTTCTGTGGGGCCTGGTACGAGGGCTCCGAGTACGAGGGCGAGTACTGCGGCTGCTGCGAGTACTGCTGCGGCGATAGCTGCTGCTGCGACGGATAACCCGGCTGCGAGCCTTGAATCTGCACATAGCAATACTGATAAAGCACACGCCGGAGGAGATCAAACATCTTTGTTAATCAGATACAGAGTAGATTATCACAATCGTGTACTACAAAATGTGTACAAGTGAGTAGACACTAAATAACACTGCATTCTACATTGCAACCAAATCAATGTTGATTAATTAATTTAGATTGTATGCGATGTGGCTGCTACGTGTTCTAAATAAGATCACTCTGTATTAATAGTTGATTGCATACTAGTAAGCGGAATCCAACAGACAAAGGCATAGCGTTCGTTACACAATAGCTATTTGCACATACATCTACTTACCAGGAGAATATTAGTAAAATGAAAACGTGCAAGTCAGTAATGAAACAAAATTCTATTCGACGACGTTGACGTTCCAACTTCATTGTGTCCTAATACCTGAGGGGAAAGAGGGGCTGGTACTGGTGCCCAGCGGCTTTGTCCCGGGCGATAGGGCTGCGGCGCGATGCCTGGCGACGGTGGGCCTGGTCGGTAGGAAGCAGGGGACGCTACGCCAGGACCGACAGGAATCAGCTTACTTAGCCCTGAGGGCTCCTGTCGCCGGCCTTCACAGTAGGAAGGATCCGACTCGGGAGCTTGGTACTGAGGCTGAGGGGATTGGGGCTGTTGTTGGTACTGGGGTTGTTGTTGGTACTGGGGTTGCTGTTGGTATTGCGGTTGCTGTTGGAATTGGGGTTGTTGTTGGTATTGGGGCTGTTGTTGGTACTGAGGTTGTTGTTGGTACTGGGGTTGTTGTTGGTACTGAGGCTGTTGTTGGGATTGGTACTGAGGTTGAGGAGAGGCTGGGGACTGCTGCGCGTTGTTGTTGTACGCAGGAGTCTGTTGCTGTTGGGATTTATAATGTAGCTTATAATACATATCATAATACTTGTAATAGCTTGATTTTGCATGCAATTATTGTTGCTCCGCCACCGTAAAGCGTTTTTACTATGTGCAGCTGTGATATCATTTGCATCTAAATCAACCCATATATACATGTATATTTTGTCTATAATATCTGTGTGCTATTGATTTATTGTATGTGTAATTACCTGTTGTGATTGATGATATCCGTTCGTTTCGGGCACCGGTGGCCACACTACTTTCTTCTGGCCTGAAACAATGCAATTCCTTCGTAAAACAGTGTGTTACATAAAACTGGCTGGTGTATCGTGCCAGATATAACTTTCGATTTTTGCGACATGCATTTAAAAATACGTGTTTCTTGGAAAATATGTGTAATCAGGGCGTACAATCTCAATCGTCGGGTGATATGATCTTGGAGACCACGAGACTTTCGGTGTTGAACACTATACGTATCGCTTATTATGACACATCTCTCTTTAAATTAGCGCGACCCACCAAGCAGTTGGAAGTGAGCCAGACCATCGAAAAAACTAATTTCTAGAATATAAGTTCGTTTTATTGTAGGCGAACAGGGATTTATGATTCAACCTGTGTATTCCGGGAACTTGTTTGTTTGCAGTATGTTTTAAACCGTTTAGAGCATGGGATGCTTGATGAATGACATGTTAGCACTATCTGAATGTCTGTATCTTTTTCTCACTCCGTGGCTGAAAAATGCGTAGGAATACCGTAGTTACGGTAAACAGATGCTGAATCAGAAATTCCAGAGAACAAATAAAACTGGAACTCGGCCTTGCTTGTTAAATGTCTCTGCACGTAAAACCGTTAGTTTCGTCTAATTTAAGTACTTAGGTACCTACAGCCCACGGGTAAAGTCGCAAACTCACAATGTCAGCAGGTCTATTTCTTCCAAGATTATTTAAACGTACTGAGTCAGATTTCATGGAATCTGAAATACGAGTCTGTGACGAAGATATTCGAAGATTCTAGGTCACAAAAGTAATGGTGAACCTTTCCGTTAGGTTCGATGTGGTCCAGTTTTATCGATCGCTTGTAGGAACTACTATAGTCCGGCCGTCGAGAGAATGCGTTCCTGATCCCTGTCAGTTTCATACAAACGAATACGTGTTTTGCAAATTTGATCTTTATTACTTAGGTACTAGAAATGTCGTACTGACAGTTGTCAGGAACGCATTCACTCCATGGCTGGACTGTAGGTTAAAATATCTAGAGAGAAAGAGAGCTGTAGTGTGAAGGTGATAGATAGAGGAAAATACCAGAAGTGTCGGGAGAGCAGAAATGCCAAACAAATTAGCAGATGAATACCTCCTATGCGGAAAAGATTTCGATGCGATCAAATCGATGATTTGAAATTGGAGGAGACAAATGTACTTTAATAGGATTGCACACCACGTAACAGATAAGTTGAAAAACATAACAGCTTGTTTTCCCCAAAGGTTTAAAATCATAGTTCAAATTCATTAGGTTCATATCAATCAACCAACTCAGCCATTCGCAGTCCATTTAGACAGAGGAAAACACTTCGATAGGACGATGACACTCTTGGAGACTCTTAATCTCTGATACCTACGTGTCGATAGTGACAAAAGAAGTAAAAACACAGAACCACAAACTGACTCCTTAGTTTCAGTGATCAGGTCCTAAGATTTCATTTCCTGAAGACTCCAGGACTTCAAGATTGCTTCAAGCACCACATATGTTCCTGTCGATGAAAGTTGTTGTTCCTAACGTTACCTAACATTGTTCGCAACTTCGAACCGCGATATGTAAGAAACCTATTGAGTTTCAATTTACTCCGTAATAAAGGAACCTCTCTATGTTCAACTGTGCGGAACTAACTTAACTTAAGTTTTGCCAAAATACAGCTTTGTTTGTACTTTAACATTCGGCGTGCTTTACTTACTTAATAGAAGACTAAAGTCGGTCACAATAAAACTAAAATACAACCTGGTTAAACCGCAATCCGGGCTTAAGATTTTCCAAAAGTTGATTTCGTTTCGTACGACCGAATGAATTCATCAAACTTCGAGAATTAATTTATAAAATAAATTAATACAAATGAGGACATTAAAACATAACAAATAAGAAGCCTGACAAAAAAAGGTAATAGTGATACAGGAACTCACGATTAAATTGATCAATTTGTTAAGTAGGTACGTGAGACGCGCCAACCGTCGGCCGGTGTGCACTACGTTTGACTAGCTGGCTGGCCAGCAGGTGCGTCGAGCACAAATATCTACCGCATATTATATTTTGAGAACGCAACGCACATTTTTAGGACACCCATTCGCCAACTCTCTCACGCTCGTTTATACCCACCACCCGAAAAATGGACACACCTACTAAAACCTATGACCTAGACTTCAAGCACCCCACCTGAACGTAGGTAGGTAGGTACCTAATAATAATTTATGGCTGTTGAAATAGAAGCATAGAACAATTTCCATTAGCTACGTACCCACTACTATGAGCTCGTAAATCCTTACGAAATGGCAAGACGGAAAATATATTTCACCTGTTGCGAAACTTGCATACCAACATGAATGATGCAGGTGCATCATATTTTAATGTTATAAACGATTTTCCTAGAACGTTATATGAGGGAAATTGGTACCTACGCAATTAGTACAGCAATCTGATCCATCTGGGATTATGGGACGTGGTCGCAATTACCTCATCCATCGGGCCATGAGCGTACATAAATTACAAACGGTCCACATAGCCGATGGTCGCTGACGGCCGCTTGCAAGTTATTAACTTGTTTAAACGATTTAGTGGACTTCAACGGCACTATACCAGTTTAAAGGGAAGAACGAAGAAAAAAATTGTGATTAGTAGTTAGTCAGAGTTACCTCGTAACACGTTTAAATATCCACTTGTTTTGTTGTTTACCTACCTGCACTTAACAGTAACAATTCGTTCTCTTAATCAACATAAGCACTTCGATATCGCACACCTAGATCTAAAATGAGCTAAGTCAAAAATTGGGAGTTTTGACTTATGCTTACCTACCATTGAAAATCTTAACTCACTACCTATCGACCAATAAAACAGATTTAAAGATATTTTTCCAGTAGAACTTGCAAAGCAAATATGTATAGAGATAACTTCTCCAGGGCACAGGAACACGGTTAACAGTTTTTGTCCTTTTCGAAAAAAGAGTTTTTTTGCGATATTACCTACTAAGCAGTCTTGAAAGTGGTGAATAATAATCTCGATATCAAAGTCAATTGTGGCAAACATATTGCCAATAACAAATGAAGTCTACATTTAAAAAAGCTGCTGCTCCCAGAATAGTGTACACCTGGAGAAAACGTATGATTCGTATGAACTAAGATACGTATGTCGTTTGCAACTTTTCGCACCTGTTTTAAAATTAGATTCTGATTCATGAGCCTACTGGGATAAACAGACGTAGAAACAGTCTGTTCGTGACGTCAAACTACTCTTTTATAGATTTTAATCCTGGAATCAAGGTTGATATTTGATAATCAACACGAAAAAAAAACGCATTCCATGTAATTTTTTATGTTCTTGTGGCTGCTGATCTTATAGTTTTTAGATGCGGTTGAATCAATGATCAAAGAATTAATTCTTGGAAACTAAAAACGCGAGTTTTATTATGCATTGTAATTATGTTTCCGTTCTCTTTTAACATCACAAACTAGAAAAAGCACTTAGACTATTTATAACGGTGTGTGCCATAATTATTATAATTACTCATGGGCTCAACGCAAAGCATTATATTTTTTACTTCTCCATTGATGCACACCGTCGGATACTGTTGGATTCTTGGAAGAAAACTGTAACTTTGTCTTAGTAGTAGATAACTCGTTGTCATTAGGGCTCAGTTTTTATTTAGTTGCCGTTCAATCGTGTCGACTCAAAGCAATAGATTACTATTGCTTTGAGTCGACACGATTGAACGGCACGGAATTAATCAGTTTCATTGAAAGTAGATTACAAATCTACCTACTTTGTTTTGTTTCATGAAACAACGAAAACATCCATGTTTAACTTTACCTATGGGTATGGAACACATTTAAACCACTTAACGTTCGCCAGATCTCCTTACGTTGTTTTCGTTAACGAAACGGCGTTAATAACAAAGCAATCTAATTTTAGGCACTTGAACAACTTTAGTACTAGATTAAACAATGAACACTTTACCAACAAACACAGTTTTAGCCATATCTTCTGCTGGTGTCCTTCCGTTGTCGACTGTGCACTACTAACAGGAACAACAGGTAAAAGCACATTATGCGAGGCTTCCAATCTTTGCCAAATACTTTCAACTAATGAACGTTTCGTCATTAGTTGGCGGTTTTTGTCAATACAGTGACGAACAAAACGACGGATGGATGGAAACGAACGTTAGGCCATTACACTCATCCACAATGTTTCATTCATTACATCGAGAACAATGAATCATCTGCGTGTCGTCTTAGCTTCATATAACGTCTGGTAGCTCAGGGATTCCTGTTGAAACAGTTGTCTGTGTAATATTAGCAAGTGTAGCGGCTTCTTTATGCGTGACTTCAACTCTAGTAGCCAAAGGCTCTGAATGCAACACGACACAACATAATGATGTTTATCACAAATATCAATGGACTGTTGATGGGATCGTTGTGCTTAAACGTTAAAACCGTTCTGCGTATAGAATGAAATATATGAATACTCAATGCTGAGTTTTGCAATGACTCTACGTATGGTATTGATTAATCGAGGAATAAGATGAACTATCGCTGTTTATGGGATATGTACAAGACTTGCACAGACAAAGCTGCATCTATTCTACCAGGCTGTGCTGGTACCTTTAGTAGACTTCAAGAACTCTGGGTAAATATTCCCTGTGGCGTTGAGCTGGCCATCCCAGCTGCGAGCAGATTGCATTCTGGAACGTTCCGGGGGCCAGTAACGGTCAAACGGATGGCACATGTATACCATGTTCTGCTTGATCGCTCGGACTTGGGTCGGGTCTAACTCTGATAAGCAGTGGGAAAGTTTTAGTAGATTAGTAAGCTTGCACAGTTTTGGTTTATCACAACTGTGTGGGAGATTTAACGGACACATTGGATGCCTGTTTTAATCCAAACATGCTCGAATGCTCGTAAATATTTATCGACAAGTGAGCCCAAAATAGAGGAGTGAAATGCGCTTGCACGAAACGTGCTGCCACTCAGGATTTCGACAGATATTGTGACGAGCTTCACACCCATTCCAATATTTGAAGTACCATAACGTACAAGGCATTCGCTTATCAAAACTTCTCATAAATTCTATTTGAGTTAGAGTGAATAGAAATACTAAAGAAAATGGGGAAAGCATCAGGTGTGTGGCTACGTGAGCTTAACACATTCTGCTCGAGCCTGCTAGTAGTGCTGAACACTTGTTGAAGTACGAGTGAAATATTCTACATTATATTATATTATTAATTTGGTCCGTCTTATTATTTTTAGTCGGTTTCTTACAAGCAAGCGACTATTTACAACTACAACATCATATTATACATAGTTACACTGCGTTAAACGTGTTTTTATAAGATCCTACTGTCGTACTGAAGATCTAATGAAGTAAAAATTCAATTTTCTTCCCTTTAGGTTAATTTCCTTATCAAAATGTTAAATGCTTGCCGTCTACTTGCATGTTTCCGGAAATCTAATCCCATGATATTGGATATTGGATATTGATCAGTTAACTTAACTTGGGTAAGCAGAAGTCTATGTCAAAGGCAGTGTACTCACTAGGGCGTCCCCTACGGTTGCGTTCTTCGTCTTCCAGCATGCGCAGTACGGCAGAGTTTGCCAAGTTTGCGGGCTTGTCTGTGGTCGGATCGCTGAAGTCAATCCTGAAACAAAAAACAAAAAAAAAAATGTAAAAAAGGGACAAAAAACCACGTCACTAAGAGACCTGCGTGGTCGTTGCGTAACACACTAACAATTGCTATGTCAATCATTTTGACAATTCAACAACATTCATTGCGTTATTTATGCTGTCGAGCAGAGGAATTTTTCAAACATATGAACCAATGGGTCAGAAATATCTTTAAACATCCTTAGGATAATGTGGTGCAGATGTTGGTGGAAGAAACAGAAACAGTTTTTTGTGTTTCGTGTTGGTTATGGAAGATAAGGTGGACACGGACGGATGTATGCACACCCGGTGAAACTATCTAACCGTCCAAAAATGTTGTAGTCATAATAGTCATGGAAGTAACTAATCAACGCGTTATTATAAGATACCTACTACTACTAGTAAAATTAATAATAATTAGGTACTTATACATATTTCACTAATTTGTTTATTGTCTAATTACAGCATGAAGTTTGTTGGTGCCTCTAGGTACAGTCTGTTTATCTTTATTGTGGTCGATCCTTTCACGTTTTCTTTAAGTTTCTTATAGTATTTCTAATTAACCGTGCTTAGACTTAATGCAGCCATTTCGTCAGAGCTTAGCTGTGATGTCTCAATTATTTTTATTTCTAAACAAGTTAATTATCAATCATTGTCTCATCGTATCCCCTTATTATATGAAATGTAATTAGGTGTAACGACGGTCCACAATTTTTTTATTAATTATTGGTTTAGTGCCAGAAGATTAGTCTCGAATTATATACCTACGCGTCGGTAATCACTGCACAAAGAACCGGTGAACATTTTATGAGGAATTTTGGTATCCTGTAATTTTACTCAGAGGATGCCCTTTCAGTAAAATTACATAAGGGTTTAAAAAAACATTACAATTTTGAAAATACTTAACTTTAATTTCGGAAGTCGGTAGCAAAAAAACTATAATACAGATCCAAAGACACCGACGCGGCAACGGTAAAAAAATAGTTTCTATGCTTTTAAAAAAGTTCAAATTATAATGTCTCATCTTTCTGAATGCCTTTCAAAATACCTTTAAAAAATAGTTATGATGATAGCATATCTGTCCAAACTACCAGAGGATATCACAAGACAACGTCTCAATACATGTAGAGAGTTATTGTATTTACCGGTATTTTCGGATTATTTTATGTCATTGTTTCAAATTATAGTAGTAGTAGACAAGCGCTATTTTTATTTGAGGTTGTGAAAATGTTCACAAAGATAATAAATAATACGAAAATATATTTTATGACAAAGTGTAAAATGTTTGAACGTCATAGAGCGTTGTATTATGTGTTCCGGCACGAATTATTTTATTTGTGGAAATATGAGTGATACTCGTGTAACCATCGGCAATGAAGAGGCCGTACCAAGCGAGGGTAATTTTCTTGAAAATTCGGTGCCTATAAAAAATATTATCTATGGAAAACTCAAGGAACTTAAATTATATAGTACATACTAATTCCATGGGAAAACTGTATAAAATTGTGATTGCTTGATTGCTTATTTGGTGAAACCTTTTTGAGAAAACCCATTTGCGGTACCTATGAAACAATTTTTTTCTTACTTATTTCTTGCATTGTTCTTTATTTTCTATTGTCTATTTTTATTTTGTCTTTCAATTAGACGGCCTGTATTGTCTGCGGCAATTTAAAATCGTTCAGTGACATTTTATAATGAACTGTTATATTTTCCTTTCAAATAAGCTGTTATATATTTTTCATTGATCAGAAAAGAAAATTGGTGGAGCAGTAAACAAACATAGTTTCCATCAGTCTCTAATTCACTTTCCGTCGAATCAGTAAACAAATATTTACTGTCATTACAATTTCGCGAAATTATGTTATTTCATACAAGATTTTTATGAATTTGTTTGTTTTCCTCCTTGTGTAGATTTGCCAAAATATATTTATTTTATACGTTCTATAAAATCAAAAATTCCAGAAATTTCGTTGTAATTGAATAAATTATTCTTATAATCTCTAACGGGAAACAATACCCAAAATACATATGGCAAAATAGGTAGGTATAGCTTTTTCAGCTTCTACATCGAGTGGTGGTATGTGTTGGAGACTTCGGCATAGATTAAGTAAATTGTAAAATATTTTCATTAAGTCATCAACATCATTATTAGTAACTAGATTATGCCAGCCGCTTCGCCCGCGTGGCAGTCGAAAATTATCCCACGGGAACGTACTATCGGAATAAAAAGTATCCTATGTGTTATTCCTTATCTGTGTGCCAAATTTCATCCAAATCCGTTCAGCTGTTTTGCTTGATTGAGTAACAAACATCCAAACTTTCCCATTTATAATATTAATAGGATTTTAAGTAGGTACCGTCGTACACATACCTTTTTCTTATCGTGATAAACTACGGTTTATTCGCCGTGTGTATGTACGGTCGTCGATGTTGTATGGATCATTATGGAAGACATCACTATATACCATAGAACGTTGTCATACCGGACCGTGTACATTGTCTTATTATATAAGTATTACCCTACTTAGCAGTAATTTTATTATAACTACTTACAAGTTGAAAAGGTACTACTGTAGGCAAGGCGATAAATAGTAGATACGCTTATTTTTCTTAATGGAATTGTGTGTTTACATTTATTTATAACTAGCTGCGCCCGCGGCCTCGCCCTTGTGGATGTTGAAAGTATCCCACGGGAACCTGCTACGGGACAAAAATCTGGCAGTGAAAGTCCCGTCTAATCGGTCCAGCCGTTTCGGAGATTAGCCGGAACAAACAGACAGACATATAGACAAAAAATGTTATAAATGGCCAAATGCATATAAAAATATAAAGTACCGTTTATACTTCATATGCATTTGGCAAAAAGCTGTTATTTTGACATTAATTTTATTTATTTGTATAGATGTATTTTGTTCGTCAGCGAAAGTAAACTTTTCACCCAAAACATTTGAGTGTTTACCCAACTTCGTATTGACTGACACTGCCCTATTTATCATAGACATTATACGAAAATAAATGACGTTAATTTCCTCCGAATTCGAAAATCGCGGTGTTACGTAACTTTCACTCGCTTTCAAACTAAATCGATTATTGTCATTCGGAAAGTCATGTAAAAACATTAACTTCGTTTTACAAACACAGGAAACTACGTGGGAACAGACACAAGAAGTGGTGACAAAGCGTTAACTCAACCTTGATTGTGTTACCGAGTTTAGTCGATCAATCTGAGACCCGAGTATTTAGAACCGTGCCAGCCTATAGGCGTTACAAGTTTTTTTGTTACTTATCATCATCCCCCATGCCATTTTGGGGACTATTATTTTAACAATTGGATAGATGAAGCTTCTTTTGTATGCTACTTTAATAATGCCTGCAGTGGCGGAATTACCAGCAGGCTGAGGAGCCTAGGGCGGCGGCAAATTTGGCTCATTTTTTTTGCCTTAAGGAAATAAATTAAAACATTATTAAATACGCGGAGAAAAGAAGTCTCGAAAATTTAACATAATTATAATGTTTTAGTACCTACCTACTGTACATACAGTTGGTATACCGAATACTCCAATGTCTGTATATGAAAAATTACTAAACGCCGTGACTAATTGAACTACTGTATAACTACTATACTAATTACTAACATGTAAAAAGACTAATTGTGAAAATGAATTTTTAAAATATTCCAATAGCGTTTCAATATTATAATTTAAAAGAGTTAGTAGGGGCGGCAAAAATGTTATAGCCTCCTGGCGGTAAATGTGTAAATCCGCCACTGAATGCCTGTCTATTGCCATTCTTCTGAAATTCTATTCAATTTCGCTTGGTGATAGTTTGTTTTTAGTTTAGTCAATAATCAAAACTACTGTTTAGACTTACTGGTTTGGTGTCAACTATTTTATCTCTTACTGAAGGGCCATAGCTTATAGACCTTTAGTATAGGAAATAACATAATTTTTCTCTTAAGGAAGATGCACCAGGTTACCCCGCGAAATTCAAATTCCATTGAATGATTCTTTCATGAAATAGTAATTCAATGGGATTAAATGAACTAAGAGGGTTGTATGGATGATTTTAATGATTATAATTGTGTTAAGCCATGTTTGCTACGGCTGGGACCCATATTTTAATTAACATACAACCTGACACTGACCTGAAAATTGCAAAAAACGGAAGAAAATTTAACTCCGCGTACTACCTTAGCGCATCCACCTTAAACTGCTGAAATTGAGTTGTATAACAGTAATAGTAATAGTTATAGTATTTATTTGCATAAAACATGGTATATAAAGTTGTTTTAAGGTACATGATAGAGCATACATGTTTAGCTTATATCATAGCATGCAAATATTGACGGTTACATTAAAAATGTTTCCCGTCAGTGAATTCTTTAAGACTGTAAAAGTTATTAGTTTTTAACCATTCATATAGTTTTTTTTTAACAATTTAAATTCTAAAGTTTTTAAGTGCCTTGGAATTTTATTGTACACACGAACACACATGGTTAAACAGCTTTTATTATATTTAGCCAGTCTCGGTAAGTCACTTAATATAAGCCTGTGAGGATCTCGTCGATTTCGCGGATGTACATCCTCTGCCTTTTTAAATAGGTCTTTATGCTTCTCAACAAACATGCATACTTCATAAATATAGAGAGAGGGTAGCGGTAACAAACCAAGTTCTTTAAATATTGGCCTACAAGATTCATCAGGTTGAAGCCCATATATTGCACGAATACACTTTTTTTGCACAACAAATACCCTATTTCTATCGGCACTATTACCCCACATGATGAACCCATATCGTATTAAAGATTCGACATAAGCATGGTAGGTGCAGCAAAGTGCAACAAAGCTGCGTGAGAGCGGATAAGTTTTATAAAGTACTTAAATATTAACGATTTTGCTCTAGGATCACCATTTCGTTTACTCCACTCTCGGCCCCTCGACCCCTATAAAGATTTCTTTATTTTTTTTCTCTCAACCCCTAAACATAGTTCACACTCGACCACCAGGGGTTGACACTGAATTTTTATACAAGGGACAGGTATACCTCATCCACTTTCGACCCCTAGTTCGGTAAGTACCTAAAATTAATATTTTGGTACAGTAAGGTGCTGACTACTTTGGGGGTCGAGAGGAAACTAAAAACTTGGCTGGAAAATAAAATCCACTCTCGACCTCCAAGGGTCGAGATAAAACCATAGTCAGAGGTCCAGTGGACACATTATTTATTGGCCGAGTGTGGACTAAACGCACCATGTCAAGTCTATCCTTGTCTTGATTATCTTAGTGTGAGTTTGTGGGGAGCTACTGATAGACTAGAATATGTTTTAAATACCTACCAATACAAACATAATTTCGTTAGTTATGTATGTGTTTGGTACAAAGGTAGCCGATAACACAGAAACCTTTTTTAGATTAATGTTATTGTAACTGATCGCGACGCCCTGTATACCTAAACCAAATTATGTTTGCGCATTTTGATGGGAAATCCTTTATCAAATTATACGAACAAAAACAACTGTTATCTGACCTCAATCATAAAGCCTTCTTACTTTACTTATTATTTATGGTAAGTTAAAACCTTAGTCGCCGGATTATGTTTCTAATCTGTAAATGTTAACCTAACGATGGTTAAATCTTATAAAAGGAAACATGAGTGATAATGTTCAAAATGATGTCTGGAACTTTGTACCTAACTAAAAAGCTTTGAAGTACTAAATATATTGCTGGACATCCAGAAGAAATGGTGTTGTAATCATAAATTTTCAATGCATTTTAAAAAGATAGGACAGCTGGGTGGAAAATTCGCAGTGGAATCTCTGACTATAAGACAAACGTAATTATGTGGATGCATCATTAGTAGAGGTCGGAATTAGGTAGAGTTATTTATGTACTTACACTGATTTCATACAACGAAAGAATAAAGTGGATATGCCCCAAATCCCGGGATTAATTTTGAAGAGTAGAAAAATCCCGTGATCTATTAAATAAAAAGTTATTTACTTTTACACAGTTTAAACCACTGCACGCGCGACGTTGCCAAAATTATATCAACGACATCGGATGTCCGAAGTTGCAAAATTCCAATGCGCACTTGCGCAATTTGTATTGTGAATTTAATACTAGATAATAAAAATTGTATGTTAATTATCTTTGTTTTATTTCTCTTATCTATCTCTGAGGTTTTTATTATTATTTATTTGTAATATTGTTGGTCACACGGGATTGTCTATTAGAAATCCCGGGAAGATCCATATTAATATCAACATTTCGATGCAAGTACATAAATAACTCTACCTAATTCCGACCTCTGATCATTAGGTAAAGACGAAAGATGCATTAAAAATACCGGTGCCAACATTTTCTTTTAATAAATGAGCTTTAAGTTGTAAAAATAAATAGAGAACAAAGGATGTGTCTGGCATCGAGTCGATTGAAGAAACAATTGAATGTCAACATACAATGCATGGCAGTGTCGCATGTTTGTATTGTTGCATGATACGTTTTTTGTTGAATGCCTCCGCAGGCGGCCAATCGAAAGTTTAAATACACTTTCACCCGACTTTATTACCACCGTACAAAGTTCACGCTCGTGATCAAAATCAGCATTACCGAATCGTGCGTTTTCTCTCGTTATGAAGATTGTTTTATGACACAATCATATCATATAAATATATTATTATGTTTATGGGCGCTATATGTATTACAGTCTTCAAAAATATTGTTAAAATCTTTGCTTGTTCAAAATTGGCAGTGGCAAAAGCGAAATTACTTCCACTACTTAGCTTCGCAGTTTCACAGTTTGGGCATAAAATTAATTTTGTTACATTCATTTGATGCCCAAGTGGGAGGGATTTCTAAACTTAGAAACTTCCATCTGATAGTACTGCAACAACCTCTTTAACTTATTGCCGATATTACGGTTGGGTACTATTATAACATATATACTTATATGTGACCTAGGATTATAAAAACCCTGTTAGGTTACTAATTTACTTAGGTATACGATAGTTAACGCCAACGGGCCATGACCGAGAACACACTTCATTACGCTCAAGATTACCTTCATTATATATATTTTTAATCTTGACGAGAGCGTAAATTTTATCGCCTAACGCCCACGAGTAATTGACTCAAGTATTATAAATATTGCGCCCTTTACGGAAAATACAGGGAACATTTTCAGGCGATGAAAACTTTATGCAATTAATTATTCAGTGTTTTGGTAATATATATGTAATTATTATTATTAAGAGCCAGTTGTGTCCCACAATAGGGCAATAGCCTACCTTCTATCTTTCTTTTTGTCTCTGTCTTTTAGGTAGGAATGTAACTCGTCACGCCATTGTAATGATCGGTTAAAACTTTTTATTCACCCTAGTATTTTAGCCTATGTAGGTATTTTCTGCTTTTGTTAGCAGCACTAAAAGAAATCAAACTTGCCTAATAAATAGCAGCTACGGATCATTGTTTACTTTCTACCTAAAGAGGTACCTACTTACTTCAACTAAAATGAAGGAAATTCATAGTGAATTATACAGGGTGGCATACATGGACGCGCAAGTTCCATGAATTCAGCACATTATTCTAAATCCATTACTAATTTTTCGTCAGTTATAGAAAAATGCAATACCGACGTGGTCAAAATGTATGGAACAGCATTCTTTTTTGAATAACCTACGAAAAATTACTATGCAGGGGTTCAGACTCGTGTAGGTACTGGGATTACAGCCTGCCTGTGTGTAAAACGTGTAAAACAAACTGAAATCACTCTACATTTCGAAAAGAGCGTGTTCGCTTGCCATGAACCAATTATTTACTATTTTCAATATCTATACTACTAGTATAAAGCTGATGAGTTTGTTTGTTTGTTTGCTTGAACGCGCTAATCTCAGGAACTACTGGTCCGATTTGAAAAATTATTTCAGTGTTAGATAGCCCATTTATCGACAAATCACACAATCACAATAACATCACGCTAAGATTCTTAGGAGCCGAGCAAAAATAAAAAAGTCACGAATACAAAGTATTCGCACTCAAGAAATTTGACGCAAACGAAGTCGCGGGCAGAAGCTAGTAATATATATAACAAAAAGTTCTGTCCCATGTGCTAAGATTTCTAACGCTTCATATGTTTTTTTTAAATCGTTCAATGACTAAGGAGTTATGAGTGCGTCATTACTTTATCCAACACCCAGTGCGTGTGCGGTGCTTCTGATCAGACCATGTCTCACTTTCTGGAGTGTCCTAAGTGCGTATTCACTTGCACCTTTGATGACCTAAAGGATGCTACTGATGCCACAATCAATGTGGCTTTCACCTGGGTTCAAACAATATAAAGAAGTCAAATCAAAGTATCGTCATCACGAAAATAAAAAGATATGCATGTTAACAACTTTATTTAGTAAGTATTATGAGTTTTATATTACTAAGGCTCTATTTTTGGACCGGTTTTAAAAACCTCATTATTTGCTACCGTATTTAAATTTCGTTCAGTCTCCGACATTCATTACATTTCACGGATGATGCTTTTAATAAGACGTAGAGCGAAATAGCGAAAAAATCTTGTAAAGGATATTTTATGCATATCGTATACGGAACAGATATAACCTCAGAGAGACTTAGTTACCTACTAAGTAGTAGGTGACGCATAGGCTAAATAAAACGATAGTTAGGTAATTTTCATACAAACATAATATCAGTTAGTTTTTATCTAAGCAAAAACATTAAAATTGACTCTTCTTAATTTGCCAGTTTTTTGTTCCTACAATCTATTTTTACTTACACACGTTTACTACCCGGAATAATTTATGATGTTTCAGTTTATGCTTAAGTATTTTCACATGGTTTGGCTTTTCTAAGCTGTAGGAACCTACTTAAGTATTTATAGCTAAGCCGTATTGTGTAAGTGTTTTTCCTTTTGATCAACTACAGTTTTATTTAAAACTTCGTCTATTTATAACTTAAAACTTGTAAGTCGTGGGTTCGAACACAGGCAGGCGCTTTACTTTGTGTAAATTCATCGCCACTGCTCTCAAAACAGCCAGTGCCGTATTTAATCTATTGGGGGCCCTGGGCACTAGGATAAAGGAGATCCTATAGATAATTTTGGCATACCGCTTCGGCTGGGTTTGAGCATGCATACAGAAATAGGAGTAACTTTGTCGCCTTGTGCAGAAAAGTGTGCTGAAAACTCTGTGTCGGATGTAAGCAAGCAAAGCGGGATAACTTAGGTCTTCTTTTGAAAGCCTCTAGCTACGACACTAGCAGGAACTAAAGGGCTCCACCGTTCGCGGGGCCCTGGACACTTGCCCAGAATGCCCAATGGAATAGACAGCCCTGAAAACAGCGAAGGAAAATATTGTAAGGAAGCCGCATGTCCTAGAACCAAAAATTCCCATACTGGGCCCGCGTGGCGGTTAACAGTCCAGTCCAATGCATTGGGAACAATAAAGCCTGATTACGCTATGTAATGCTAATTTTGGGAAAACCTATCCTATGTACATACGGTAAATATAGGTATGTAAGTACAACACTCACACATGGGTCGGTAAGTAGTTTAACGATACGACTTTGAAGTAGAGATACGTCAAACAATTCGGCTATATCGGGTGCAGACCGGAGTGAATCATAATATAGGTAAAAGAGTAGCAAGGTTTTTTAATTAATCAGGTTTAAAAAAAAATTGTATGATCATAAATCAGTATTACTAACATTAGAATATAAATTGTTTTGTAATACTATATATACTACAATATGGATCACTGTTGTCCGAAATAGATGATTTTTATAAATGGGAAATATTACGTCTTTGGATTACCTAATATTTAGAGGTTACTGGCAAATTATGTGATTTTCACACGACCGGGGAATTTTCCCGCAATAAAATTACGCTACTAGGATTTTCACAACATATTTCAATAGTACTTAGTCCTTTTCGAGATCTGCGGTGACATCTTCAAAAAACATGCGTTTAAAACTTTATACAAAGTGCGACAATTACTTGTGATCCTTCTAGAAGTCATAAAGTTTTGAAAGACACCAAGATTGGTGTAGCACACGTGTACCGACAACACGACAGTCTGTATAATCAGGCTACCAAAATTTGTTTTATTTTTTCTCCATTGAACGTGCCATAAATCTCATCGGCTATGTCTGACCGTGTCAGCGTGCCTATAACAAACAGCTGCCATATAAAGAAATCAAGTTTACATTCACCTTACGGCACCTATATTGGTAACGTGGTCAGATGTCAATGTCAAATAATTGTATGTTGTCAGTGTAGAAATATAAACACTAAACACCCCGTGTGTGAAATAGGGATTCGTTGGGGTTTGATACAGATAGCCCCTTCATAGTATCTATAGTATATTTCTACTTTAAAAAATACGTGGATTAAAGTTTTGCCATACTTACTTATAAACTTTATTCGGTTGTTACTTTACCTCTCCTTTATTAATAAGGGGTTAGGAATTACCTTCATTGATATGTTGAAATTTCCAGATAGGTCAATAATTTTTTCACACTAGACTTGAGAGAGTTTTGTTCAAAGCGTCTTAAACTGTTGGTAGGGTTTTTTTTATGAGGATGGGAAATCATCAAATAACTTCTCCCGCGCGGGAGGGTGTTGGTGGGTTATTATATAGCATTAAAAACTATTTCTACCATATCTTCTTCTGCCTAGCTTTTACCCAACTATGTTGGGGTCGGCTTCCAGTCTAACCGGCTGCAGCTGAATACCAGTATTTTACATGGAGCGACTTCTATCTGACCTCCACAACCCAGTTACTGGGTAACACGATACCCCTTGGTAAGACTGGTTGTCAGACTTTCGGCTTCTGACGAACCGTAACGACTGTCAAAGATCCACAAATGACTCGGTATGTAAAGATGGTCACCCATCCACGGACCAACCGCAGCAAGTGTAGCTTAACCTGATCGATCGACCCGTGTAGCTATTGTTTCTTAGCGACAAGCCTATTTCTGTACTAAAAAATACTGGTATTCAGCTGAGTCCGGTTAGACTGGAATCCGACCCCAAAATAGTTGGGATAAGGCTAGGCAGATGATGACCTACTTCTGACTTATGTCAGTGGAGTTTGAGATGTTAAAAGATAAAATCATAAAATATGTATTCGTTATTATTTATGCTTCTCTAATGGCAATACATTTTATATTATATTAGTTTTTACCAGCGGCTTCGCCCGCGTTAACCAATTTACACAAAGCCTTACACCTAAACCTTCCTCATATATATCACTCTGTATATTGGTAAAACCACATCAAAATCCGTTCAGTAGTTTTTGAGTTTATCGCGAACAGATAGACGGACAGCCAGACGCGGCGGAAACTTTGTTTTATATTATGTACTGAAGATTTAATGGTAATTTGATAGTAAATTTTATCGTTTAAACTACCTATAGTAACTATGGAAGTACCGAGTACAGATAATTGAATCGATTAAATTCTTACAATTAAATCGACAATCGTGACAAGATTGCAAACCATCATTAATCAATCGAAACACGTAAATTAATTAATGTTAAAACGGACATCGACGAATACTGCATATGCATACAAATGCTTTATTAATGCAAATATTGCAAAGAAAGTAATTATTACACGCCAATAAACGTCTGCACGTCACTTGATAATTACAGTGTTCCGTATATTCTACATAATATGCCATAAAAAAGTATGCAATCAGGTAACCTGAATATTCCTTACCCATTTGTCTCGATGACAGTACCCATTGTGAATACTTGAGCACTTGCGGTACACTTCAGGACAAATTAATTAGCTCGACAATGGATTATTTCAGGTGTATTTTTATTTATATTACGATGAGTGTGCGCCCGGTTTTATGCCAAATCCTGACTCGCTGGTGAGTCTGCCTTCAGGGTAACTTCTATTTTTATGATTATGATATCACTGTGATAATTTTGTTGCAGACAATGCAACTGATACAGCTAAATGACTGTGCAATAAAAAAATTATAAAGGTAATAATATCACGAAAAATTTTGATTTTAATTTGAAATCCAAATAGCTGAAAAATTTGAAGCTTGATATTATTAGTAATAGAGTATTTATTATTAATGGTATTTAGTTTTAAAACTTCTTAATTTATGATAGAAATATTAATCACATGAATTTTGAATTATGAATATGGAATTCCTATATTCGCGCAGGCGCAGTGTTGTGCGCGGTTACGGTCGCGTCGCGACTGTGGCGGCGCACGCGCCTTCTTCCTCATTTGCTTGTTTATTTCCACTTTTTGTCGCTTTTTGCCTTTAATAATGAGATAGGAGATAAAACACGGTGTCAGGTAGCAATTACTCGCACGAAATAACATTCAAAGTGCTCGCACTAAATAACATTTCTTTCTAGATTGTAGATGTGTTTATTGTTCAGTTTTTTGCTTTGTTTTAAAAGACAGAGAACTTTAATGAATAATTTTGCGACATTCCTACATAGCGTTTCTTAGAAAAAAAAAATTGCCATCATTCGGCTATTTTGAACCCCCGACGCAAAAACGACAGGGTGTTATAAGTTTGTTTTGGTTCTGTGACCTTATACATTTCTGCAGCTTCCAAGAATCTTTTGATTACCAACTTAAATTGCAACATTAACCCAAACAATCTAAACCTTATTTCAGTTCCTGTCTAGATAATATTTATACACACCTTCAGCGCATACGCACGGTATCTGTCTTACATCAGATAAATCTCTCAGGCAAAGCAAATACACTGAGTGCCTCTATCGCTACCACATTGAGCGCAGACATTTACCATCCGTACTTCCAACGTTCCAACACAAAGGTATCATGTACTGCACCAATTTATTATAGCGTTACTTTGAAGATCCACATGCACTGCGGAATGCCCACTATGTTGGCTCGCTGCTAAATTTCATCTGCGTAAATGTCAGTGCCCCTTCGGCAGCGGGCACTCCATAATTGATCGGTCAACGGCATTCAAATCGGCCCGAAGTTTATCTTTGGACGCACTCTTCAATGAAGGTACCTTACAAACAGGTTGTTGTTTTACCAATCAATATATAGATGTAGTTGCTAGAAAGGGGCTCGTGGCTAAGTATTATCAGCTGCCGAGTCGATCGATCAGGTTAAGCTACGCTCGTGGATCTTTGACAGTCGTTGTGGGTCGTCAGAAGCCTGCAAGTCTTACCAAGGGGTATCGTATTAAGTGGGTTGTGGAGGTTATATAGGCAGTCGCTCCATGTAATACTGGTATGCAGCTGCATCAAATCAGACTGGAAGGCAAAGGCCCTTTCTCATACAGAGAAGGCACGGCGTAGACCATCACTCTTGTTCATTTCTTGGCAAATCTTAGACGTGGAAATGTTAATAGATAAATTTCATATGGAATCTTATGTTTTTGTGAAACTTGATTAAAACCGCTCAAGCTAAATCTAAATTAAGAAGTAACAAAATTAGTATTTCTAAAAATAAAATAAAAGCTGTGTGGCAGGTAATTAACAAAGAAACTTGAAACACAAAACAGAGAGATCAGAATGAGTTAGCTCTAAAAATTTATAAGATAAGATAAAAGTAGCTGAGACTCTAGAAAATTTATTTATCAACATCCCAATAGAGATTACGTAATCTCTCCCCTCATCATCTTTATTAGCTGAATCTCTTCTTAAAAAAAACTTCAGTAAGGACATTCCAAATTTTGAATTCAAACCCATTTCTATTGCCACAATAAAACAGCATTTTTATTCAGCAGACTTATGGGGAATTTCCGTTAAGGTTCTTGAAGATATCATAGACACAATTGCCCCTGTCCTAACAGGCATATTTAATCAATATTTAGACAGCGGTTTCCTGATTAATTATAGACCTATATCTGGGTACGGGCTTTCATCTCCTAAAATTGTTTGTCAGAAAATTAATAATTGAATGATCTAATTTTGGATGAAATAAAGTCATATGTCCTAGGTATTGTAGTTTAAAATGTGTATTATTCCGAATGTTCATTTATAATAAAATTTGTAGTTCTAAAAAAATTCCAAAAAATTAGGTTTAAGTGACAGAAACGAATCGCTGTAAATCCGACTACACGCAGTCTTGCCTGCCCTAACCCTAGAGTGTAATTTAGAATCGCGTAGGATGCATGCTGCATGCTTGCTTGCATGCTACATGTTGCATGCTCGCTTGTACCTATGCTGCATGCTTGCATGCATGGTGTATGTTTGTTTGCATGCCTCTTACAAGGAACTACATAACAAGTGAACTATCTCAAAACAAGTCGGTAGAACAACAAATATTGCCCGTGTGTCATATACCTAACGCGTATCTACTTATCGCCTGAGAGAAGTTCATAAAAAAGCTGTGTAATACAGTTTTAAAAACATTGTTAATAAGCATTAAATAATTTGAATTTAGGACTTATAACTTTTATTGAAAACGTTTTTACTTATTTTGTGTATTATTGATTGTAATATTTATACCAAACATAGTTAGGGCTTATTTCTATTTAGGGATTTCGATTTTATGGCATGATTAATTATGTGATGAAAGTTCGGGCAAGTTATCATTCGAACAAATGATGATTAGAACAAAAAAACTTATGGCCCTTTAGATTATGGATAAAAAGTTAGGGAACACTATAGATAACCCTATATCTGTGCTACCAGCATTGAGCAAAACAGCCAGATGTTGTCACATTTTTTACTCAAATGGGATTTTACATAGTCGGCAGTTTGATTTCACGAAACGTAGGTCGACGGCTGACGCGTGAGTAAAACTCATCAGTCACATTTTGGAATCCTGGGAGAAGTCAAAGCGTTTGACTGCGTTGACCACAATACACTGATCTGTAAATTACACCACTACGGAATTCGCGGACAAGCTGCTGATCTTGTACTTTCCTATTTATCAAACAGGCAGCAAAAAGTAAAAGTTAACGGGGCGATGCCCTCGAGGTCTTTAGTTAAGATGGGTGTGCCTCAAGGTTCAATTCTTGGCCCTTTTTGTTTCTAGTTTATAGTTTCCTTACCTGATGGGTAACTTCTCGGATATAATTTTATTCGCTGATGACACTTCTCTTATTTTTAGATTATATAGAAAAGATACGGATGTCTTAAATGTCAACAATAGCCTAACTGTACTTTCGAAATGGTTTGCGGCTAATAATATTTTACTCAATGCGAACAAAACTAAATGTCTTAAGTTCTCTTTACCAAATGTACCCCAAGTAGGTCTAAATTTAAAACTTGATGTCGAGAAACTAGATGCTATTACGGAAACTTTATTTCTAGGAATTACTTTAGATTCAAAATTGCAATGGGGTGCCTACATTAGAGCTCGTTCAAGTAGATTAAGCTCAGCTGCTTACGCAGTAAGAAAAATAAGGCAGTTGACTGATGTAGCCACAGCTTTGCTTATTTCCACAGTATTATGACTTATGGCGTTCTGCTGTGGGGATCGGCAGCTGCGTAGAATCAATTTTCATTTTCCAATAGAAGGCAATCCGCACAATCTATAAAGTGGGGCCTCGCGAGTCTCTTAGAAACAAGTTCAAGGAAAATGATATACTAACTCTGCCTTCTCTTTATATCTTAGAAAATATCTTGTAAGTATGTTCTCAAAAACTTAGGTCTTTTCAGAAAAGATGCGATTTCCATAATCTAAATACACGTAGTAATTTTGATTAACTAAAACTAGCAAGTAATTTCTAATAAACAGTATCCGCTTCTATAACAAGTTGCCAAAGTCGGACAGAACTTAGCGATGGAAAGTTTTAAACTCACATAAAACGTGTCTGTATTAAAAAAGCATACAATAAGATAAAAGACTACGTTGAAGACAGGGAACTTTGGCATTAATTCCTTCTGCATATGTGGCTACCCTGGCACCTCATTAACAGCGTAACTATGTGAAAGTCTATTAACTGCTCCCAAATTACAATGTTAATTTTTATTCTTTTTATTTTTTACAATGTCTCACATATTCTCGTCATTATTTGACATTATTCATCAATTCTAATATCGATTATTTATTTAGTGATTGTCATCGAAATCATGTCACTTGGTTCAAATAGGTTCGTTTTATTTATGTTGCTTATTTTACATATTGTGAATGAGAGAATGTTGTAGGCCTTGCAGACTGTAGATTTCTAGACAATTTTCTATCCTCTATTTTCATTCTTCTAAGTACTTGGTACTTACGGACAGGCCTGCACTGTCCTCCCATACCTATTATCACTGTAATTTGAATACATTGTAAAAGCCAATTAATTTTAAAAGAGTAACCATGGAGTTTCTTGCGAGCTCTTTTCCATGGGAAGTAACAAATTGGAACCGTGCGCCTAGCTTCTGACGTTTCATAAGTAGGCACTTATGAAACGTCAGAAGCTAGGCGCACGGTTCCAATTTGTTACTTCCCATGGAAAAGAGCTCGCAAGAAACTCCATGGTTACTCTTTTAAAATTAATTGGCTTTTACAATGGCAAATCAAAATATTTTATTTCACATAAACCTGCATAGGCATGCAGGTTTATGTGAAATAAAATATTTTGATTTGATTTAACTTACATTAACTTGAAGTCCAGGTTTCCTCACGATGTTTTTTTTCACTGTTATAAGTAAGATAAAAATGAATTGAAATAGTCACATTGGTACTTGCCGGGATTTTAATCCACAACCTCATGAATGAGAGCCGAAGTCTTAACCACCAGGTCAAGGACTAATTGTAAAAAAATAACACTCATGCTTTACTATTAACTCGTTAGCAGATGCACCTACGCCTGAAGTAAATAAGAATACACATGTACTTCAAAGGTCAAAGCTCCATTTTTGCGAAACACGTTTGAAAGGTATTCTATCAGCAGATGACAAGCCTGGACCTACCATTGTAGGTACCTAGGTACCAGGCAGGACGTATAACATGTTATGCAGACTAAGTAAAAGCATGCACTCACAACAACGACAAAACGAGTACTAACTTATCATGAATTTTGTGACGACTTATTTGGCATACCTACTAGAAAACTTTATTTAAAACTGCAGCATATACACAACACAGTTGTATTCACGACTGATGGAAATTCACAGTCAATTGCTTCACATGTATGAAGAATTCGTATGCTCGACAACTTAAATAACGCAATGTATAATGTTGAATAATAGGTAGGTAAGTGTGTGACGCAATTAGGCTGGTCTCTCTTTTCTAAAAGAAGTCCCAGCAAGTAACAAGTTTATAGCACCCAATTAGTAGAACTTATTAGATTTATCCTGAATAAAGTGGGGAAGCAATGTTGTCATTGCATCAAAATCGTTTAACCCAAAAGTGAGAACGGTCAGGAATTGATACTGACCATGCCTAGGGCAATGACCTTCAAGATTGAGGTGACCCAGATATCAAAGGTCGAGGCAGTCAACAACAACAAAATGACATCTTTTCTATTTTATCGCCAATTTATAGAAACTGTGTCTACAGTTTTTAATATATTCATGAAAACCTGTTTTCTTTAAAAGTATTAAGGACCTAAAGTTTCCTCTAAAATCGTTTATCTTATAGTTGATAAGATCTTTGTATAAAAATAACGTTGGAAGTGACTTACACCGTAGAATATAATTCCCGTAAACATCTTAGACTTTCCAAAATAGAACCAGAAGTATTTAGTATTTTGGGTACTTAGGGCCAAATGCCCAAACTATTAAAATAATGAAACAAAATCTGTCGTCCTAAAATATCATCCTATATTTCTTTCACCTAAAGACAGTGGCGCCATCTATATGGATGACATTTTGTTTGTTTTTGAGTTGCACTTTCAAATTGGCCAGTCGCCCATAAGAAAAGTCAACAGCTAACTGCGGCAACAATTTGTAAATCATTGTTATTGCTGTACAGATTAACTGAAAGGTGTAATCCACCTTAATAGGTGGTTATAAAATGTATGCAATTTATATACCTAATCATTTAAAGCAGTAATATGACGCGTACCTAACTAGCTAAGTAGCTCTATCTATTTGAGTCTGCTACCTCAGACGATAAATACTCGAATATTAAGGGAAGCTCGGCAGCTCCGCGTTCGTGCAGTAACGCGATCCTACCCTAATGTACGCCTACTGCTTCTACCATATTAATTATCATAGTTCTCTTTATATAATATTCCTTCCGTCCGGAAACAAGATCTTCAAGAAAGCTCTTCTAAGACTGCGGAGTTGGGTTTTCATGACATTACATTTGTTATTCTGACAATCTGTCGTCAACTCGTCAGTAGTTGGCATGGATAGCGCAGTGCTGACCGATTGGCTTTGATTCCCTAACTAAACGGATAGGCGGGCTCTAAACGGTCAATTATATTGCACAATATCACGAATTGCACAATGTTTTTGACCGTTGAGTTGAGGGTTAATATTGAAGATTGCGCAATAATTGAATAAAACTTTGAGTGGGTCTAGTTTTTATTCATCTGTATTGTGCAATTTTTTGTCTATTTATAGCTTTAATAAGGACTGGGGAGGCCTATGTCCAGCAGTGGACGTCTTTCGGCTGAAATGATGATGATGATGATGATGATGATAAAGGCTACAACTGCTGTGTAAATATGGCATCGCAGGTTTCCATAATTTTCAAGAAACGGCAGTTATTGTGGGGAAATAGACCGAGATCAACAGCTGAAACATCACACTGTGAAATGAATGGCTTAGAAAAATCGGGGCAAGCCATCACAGGAGTTTCCATTGGCGCCTCCTTTAGCTTGATAAATGCGTGCTCTGCGATGACACCCAAACGAATCGGATCACGACCTTTTCTTTTTCTTCTATAATTGCCTATAAATACGGTATCTGGCTACTGCAACTATTTTTGAAAAGGAGTTGAAACGGCGGTATTGCTTCCCTTATATCTATTTGTATTTTTTCAATCAGTGGTGTTCCATTGGTGTTCCATGTTCCAACCAAGCCTAATAACTTTCGGAACTGTGGCAGTTTCATTCTTATTTTATAGTCCTTTTCTTCAGTTAACGCCAAGTGTTTTAAAAGATATTCGTTAGTATATTTCAGCTTTTTATGATACCAATCTTTCGACCAGCGACGTTTTCTTAATTTACGTTTAGCTACAAGAGCAGCATGATAGCCGCAACCAAATTTTGATCATTAATCGTTTCAGTGCAAGGGATGATTCAATAATATTGTACAATAAAAGTAATGCATAAACTAATTGTAGGTGAAGGGCCGGACCGTTCACCTACAATTACGTTACGTTATTGAGTAAAAATAATTGATCGTTTCAGTGCACGTTTGCTTCAATCATAATATGCAATAAAATTGATTTTGTCAAAATTATTGTAGGTGTGTAGGGGCGCCTAACTTTATTAAATTACCTAGCGGCAGACTGGGTTTTCAAATCTCATCTTAATTGCAGGCATACAATGCGTTTTCCCTGTTCCCAAATAGGCTCACCGCACATTGTATTAGCATCACTGATGGTGATGAATTAATTTCTCTTCTTACAAATGTGTGGATAACTCTGCAAATGCGCGCGTAATGTTCGTATAGATGTAATTGTATTGATTCGTTTGGGGTGAGTGTGACTCATCGACCTCCTATTGGCACGTCTAGGTATCATTTTGTTTTGTTTCCTACATGTTCGTGTATGTGTGGCTTTATTAATAGCTCGCGGCTGTTATTTTTAACGCGCTGCAGTCAGTCTACATTCCGATTAGACGCGATAATGTTAAGTATTTTTGTTTGAAGGTTTGAGATTTATGCAGGACTCAGGAGGGATTCATTGTGGAAGGTCGAACGACTTTTCAATTTGTGTTAAACAAGATATAGTAGCAAGTGCTTGGCACACGACATATTTTTTTCTCATTGATCTTGCTCATAAAATCTACGAATACTCGAAAAACAATCGTGTTTATAGCCAAATAGAATTATATTCGTAATTAATGTCTACTACGTAAATACGTTGGCGTTCCTAAACTCGCAGTAAAATGTAGAAATAAGTGTGTAATGTCAACAAAGACAAGGGTATTCTATTGTTAATATCCATTGACTAATTACTCGACAATTGTATCAATAAGACGTCATCGCCCTGGCAAGCGGTCAAAACCCCGTGAACCAATTACTTTCTTATAAACAGTTTGTTGTACTTTTAACAGACCAATTTGTACTATTTTATTTTTTTGTCACTGATTAGGATCTGAGGGCGTAGACAAAGTGTTTGGTTTCCTAAGAAAGCGGTAAACTGTCACACATTAATGACCAAATACAGAGCGTTGTGACATCTTAATGTCAAATACATACTGGAAATAATGACAGATTTTCATGACGGTTGATAAAAGACGGAACCGCTTTGCTAGAAAACCAAAGCTTAAGGGGGAAGCGCCAGGGTACTTTTTCATGAAAAAGTCATTCAATGTGATTAAATAGACGTAGAGGGTTATTTCGATGATTTCAATGATTATAATTCCGTAAATCCATATTTGTTGCTGATACTAACCTGCAAATTGCAAAAAAAAACAGAAAAAATATTGAATTTTGCGGGCTACCTTTGGGCATCCACCTTATGAGCATTCTCCCCACGCGGGCTGGCAACGGCGCATTTATGACGGTTTTTCGTGATTATTTCATTAAATACAAACAAAAGTAAACATTTTTTTCAGCCATGCACTAGATCGTTGGTATTTTCAAGTTTGTATGCTATTTTTTTACAGTTATTTTGATATTTGGTTATAAAAATCGACATACCGTCAATTATTTTCTATTTGCATTACTAAGTACGATTAAATGTTTTTTATGAAAGAGTAAATATTTAAAATAATTATAAATACCAACGATCTATTGCTTGGCTTGAAAAAAAAGTACTTTTGTTTGTATTTAATGAAATAATCACGAAAAAATACTATAAATACGTTGTTGCCAGCCCGCGTGGAATGAATGCTCTTAAGTGGCGATAACGAAAATGGAAAAGTCAAAATATATTCAATTGACAGAGCTACCGAATAGCTTATGTCAATCTCGTTGAAATGATTACTAGAAATACGAAAAGCTTTCAAAGTGATGGTGACTTCTCTTAGCCCTCTTATAATAAGAATCAGATTATCGCAAACACAAAGATTAAAAACAAGTATGTTTTCTAGAAATTTGTACAGATGATCACAGGATCATCCCACACTTTTCACTTAAGGCCCCCACAAACAGGTGCGACGCGACATTGTGACGCGAATCTGGTAGAACCATGTCCATGAAGTTTTCATAAAAACCTCAAACTGTCTGCGGAAGCCTTTATCAGTCAACATACTGTGTTTTTTAAAAGTTGAAAGTACTAACATAATCGAAAAATGCTACTATACAATAGTGAAAGTAGAGAATGATAATATAACAAAAATCTTAGCGAGCAATGAAGATTTATTCACTGAGTAACTTTGCATTAAGATATACATATGTAAAATTAGCATTCTTCTAAAATTAGCTCCATGTTTTGATTCCCAGTCAGCTTTACAAAGCGTTGTTTTGAAGAAAATAACATTTCAGAGAGACCAAAAACAATTTGTTCTGAACGACAAGACATAGTTGGTACAACCGCGGACACAAGCGGTTGACCACTTTTCACACTTATGCCTTAAGCAATAAGGTTGAAAAATAGTCGACCGCCAGTTTCCGTGATGGTAAATACGTTCCACGCAAATGCTCAATATAAACATAAACACTTAAAAAGTCATCGGCTTTTTGTTATTCAGTCATTTGTAAGGTGACACAGACAACAAGTAGCCAAAACAAGAGACCTTTTTTAACGAAATCATTTCATCACAAAGGAAAGCTAATGCATATTATTTACTACAGCGATACCCTTATATTTCAAGTAAAACAGGTGATAATACATTCCCGTCTTATTTATTACAGGAATCTCACAAAATATGCGACAGACGACCTTAATTATTTACACTTTTCTTTTTATTCATGCTAATGTGACCTTGCCCACGGAAAATCATACGGTCAGCAGCAAAGTCGTTCAACACGGCTACTGTAACATATCATTACCACAAAATGAATCGATTTTCTGCTTTATACCATTTCATATACCTAATAGCTAAGAACCTTAACACTTTGTTTCGTTTTCAATAATTCTGCTTATTAAAAAACTAGCTTTTCTGTTTGGAATTTTTGCCAGAGAGTTGCATAATCCTACGGAGAGGTAAGGCGTGATGTTATATTATTGAAGAAAACTGTTAGTCGGCTTTTTATGCTGACTGTACAATGTTGGTCATTTACCTTGTAATTTTTTTACTGCTTTACGAGAAACGGAAGGATTATTTCTGGTCTTACGATATAGGACGCCATGATGGTACAATAATGGTACGAATGGACGGAACAAAGGTGCTGTTAACAGAATATTTACATTTTAAGCTACTTGTTCCTGTCTTATTGAAATAGACTTTCTATTTTATTGAGGACGAATGCGATCGTATCAGAAATGTTGATGGATGTGGGTAGTAGTATTCAACTGTCTACTGATCATTGTAGATCAGAGATATCTAAAGCTACGTAGTACGTATTCAAAACCTGAAGAATATTATTGTGAAATCAGAAAGCAAAGCCGATAAATACGAGTTACGCAATTAAATAATATGATACTTTTCAAATTCAGTGACCTTTAACACATTTTAGTATTTTGCATGAGAAAAATACAACGGATTTTATCTCAGACAAAAATATCGTTTATTCCATCAATATATTTTTACAATCGCTGATGAATTTTCCTACAGCTCGGTAGCACGGTCACGGTTCTCAATCGCAGGCATATGTAATAAGGTGTCTTTAATACCGGCTTATTCACCCTCACAGTAATTCTATGAAGGTACTTATGTACTCGAACGTAACAAAAATATCCTAATGGATTAATTTAATACGATCACGAATTATGACGTGGGCAATCAATTATCGCCGTAATTCATATAGTATTAACTTACACCCTTCTTCAAGAATAAGAAGCCTTGTTAATTAATGTCAGATATATTTTGTTCTTAATGGCGTATAGTACGAAACACTATCTCAATATCTACGATATTCAGTTAATGTAAGGTTATCAAGTTAACCGAGATGTCTAGCTTGTTATATTTAATAGAATTTAAAGCTTCGTGAAAGCGCAGGAGACAATACAATTATGTTTCTTAGATTAGTTTGTCGTTAACTTCAATCAGTTTAAGCGGATAATGTAAAGTTATTAATAAAGTTCATTAATGATTGAAACTGTGGAATTGTAGAGGTTTTATTGTGGCATAAATAATTTACAAAGTAACATATGAAATTACTAAAAATTGCTGCATAAAATATGTGCAATTATGAGTATGGTTTTACGTGTAGTAAATAATTAATTTATTTTAATACCAGTGGTCAGAATATATAAGTGCACTTAAAGTATGAACAGTGCCTGAAAAATTGTGACATAATTAAAAGAATACGTTTCTTTTGATTGATTTTATATCTGTAAGTAGGTGTGTACTTTTACACGTCAATCATATTTTTAAAGCCACATGGGGTGGGCGTTATTTTCTGACTACTCTGAAAAGAAAGGCCGCAACAAACTCAGAGGTTTCTTTTAAAGTTCAGACATAATCTTGGTTAGATCATGTAAGGACTATGTGGATTGGTGGCTAAAATGGTCTTGAGTACACTGTCACTCAAAATAGTTTATCCTGTATTTTGGAAAGAGCATTTACATCCTAAGTTTGGTGCATTCCCCGTTTAACGATGGTCGGCAGTATTCTTGTCAGTTAGGTAACAACGAACCGCGATCACCAACCCGTCTGCTCCAAACGTGGTGGATCGCCACCACGTTTGGAGCAGACGAGTATCATTTTTGCACTAGACTTATACAACGTGTAACGGAAAGGGTATTTACAAACCAAGGGCACGGTTTCTTTAGATGCTATCAAACGATATTGGAAGGGTTTTTAAATCCTATCTCTACATGTTCGGAAGTTATGAGAATTTTTAGTACATTGATAACAGAAACCGAACTTATCAAATTGAAATAAAAACATCACTCGGAAGAGATTTATCGTGATATTGGCAAGTAACGTGGAACGTTATTGACTTACGTAGTGCGGTGACACATTTGTTATGATTTGAATTTAAGAAACATATAAAATCGAAAATTTGGTAGCAATTTTTAGAGTATTTTATTTTGAGCTGAAACTATGTATAGTTATTCTATACCAGCTGTTATCTTTAGTGCTTAAGGATAGCGATAGGGTTTCTGTTACACCCTGTATAGAAATATAAAAATACTAGCTGAACCGGCAAACGTTGTTTTGCCTTATAAATTATTTCTTATCACTTAGGGGTATGGAAAATAGATAGTAGCCGATTCTAAGACCTACTAAATACGCATATAAAATTTGGTAAAAATCGGTAAAGCCGTTTTGGAGGAGTACGGTAACTAACATTGTGACATGGAAATTTTATATATTAGAAGATTTTTTGTTGCTTATCATCATCATTTACCTAGCGTTGTCTCAACTATGTTGGGGTCGGCTTCCAGTCTATTTATATATAGTCAGTATTTTATATGAAACATCTCCCCATCTGACCGCCATAACCCAATTCCTGGGTAACACGACACTATTCATTGCTAAGGCTGTTTATTGACATGTATCGTAAACACATTGACATTGACGCATAAACCGTTACCATGAATTCAACATATGGTTTTAAATCTCCAGAGAAGTAATGTTCTGGCGGTCATTAAAAGGAGGACCAGCAACCTAATTGATTCACTCACGATCAAACATAATCTGTTTCATTTTAACAGTTCCACAATATTCATTGCGTTATTAAAGTTGTTAAGCGACACATTTTTCGAACATATGAAGCAATGGATTATGATTGATCGTGCGTTACACAATTAGGGCCAGCGCCTACTGGCCCTAAGGCCCGGCACGGCATGGCAAGGGATTTTTAAGCCACGAATAGAAATATAACTTAATAGTATGACAGTAAAATTTAAATTTCAACGGCAACGATGCCGCGGTATCCTTAGGCATGCCGCGACTTCCTTAGGCATCATCATTGAAATTTGAATTGTATTGTCTTACATATAAGTTATATTCCTAATCGTCGCATAAAAATGCCTTGCCGTGCCGTGCCGTTAGTGGGCGCAGGCTTTTAGGGTGCAGGATAGATAACTAAAGCTAAGGACAGGAATCAGTGGCAGGACTTGAGAGAGGCCTACGACAAAGAGGTGACTACTGCTTATCATATCATATCGCACACCTAGATCTAAAGGAAGCCAAGTCAAAAATTGGGAGTTTTGACTTATGCTTACCATTGAATTCCTTAACTCGACCGACCAATAAAACAGATTTTATAATATTTTTTTAGTAGAACTTGCAAAGCAAATATGTATACAGATAACTTCTCCAGTGCACAGGAACACGGTTAACAGTTTTTGACCTTTTCTGAAAAAAGTGCTTTTTTGAGTTAACTCTGTTTAGATCTAGCTGTGCGATATATGTAAAAACTGTAAAAGACTACTTTTACAGTTTTTACATCTTTATTCTAATAAAGACTATTTTATTTTATCATATAAAAGTACAATACCTACACGGTCAAAATGTTTGGAACTGTAGTTTGTGTATTTCAACACCTGTGGGGCTAGAATAATCATGGCCATTCATGGTAACAGTTTGCTCGTCCTCCCCTACATCTAGTATTAAAAGTAAATAAACAAAACACTTATTTTTGGGAAATTGTGTAATAGGTAAATTGCGCTTACCCGACGGTGCCATTGCCGAGGTTGGACATATGCTTGGTGAGCGTCTCCTTGATGTTCTGCTGCGAGTACAGCCCGATGGGCGAGTTGAACTGCTTGTGCACTATCTTCGGGCCGGTGGCCATCTTGTATTCGTTCGTTCAGCGCTGAAATGTAAGAAAACATTGTATTTATTAGTTCGGTCATTAATGGCCTCGGCTGAAAAAAGGAAAAAATTCTGAGAATTAATTAGCTGCCCTTTTTTGGAACACCGGATAAAATAGAGGGTTGTTGTTTTCTAGTAAATTACGACGTGATGTAGTTTTAATCAGATGATTGAATTTAATGGGTTGTTTAAGCTGGAAGGTCCAGGGTAGCCGGCGAAATGCAAATTTTCTTAATTATTTAGCAACGTAGGTATGTACGTATTAACAGAATTTCAATCACAATAATCATCAATACAAGCCTCTAAGTTAATTTAATTCCATTGAATGTCTATTTGATGAAAAAGTCATTGAATGTAATTAAATGAATGGATGGATTTAATTACCTCTGTTTAGTATTTATAAAAGCATAACATTCGTATATACGTAGAATCTGCTGCCTTTTAAATCATCTTCAACTTTTAACTGCACTCTTGAGAGCATAATAAAATTTACGATGCATGCAGGCATTCAAAAATACATTGGTTTATGACCCAAGAACAGATACAGATATCTATTGTGATAAGCACACCATTTAATTTTATTAAATTGTTAATAATATAATAAAATTAAAGACTAAACTAGACTTAGTAGACTTTATTATTGATTAATGAATTAGTATTAAAAGCTAAGACATATTACTAAAACATACTAAAATCCATAATACTAATTCTCTGAGAGTAATTTTATTAATCAACTTGGGTACTTCAATTTAGGCTTTAAGATTTTAAGCTAATATGTCAAAACAATCGCTTTATTAACTAACTCTCTCTAGAATATACGACTATTTACCCCACGACGCGTATCAGAAAAATTAGGATGACAAATTTTATCCTTCTCATGAGATAATTTTATTACACTCTCGTAAGATTCACGCCTCGGGGTCGGCGGCGAGGCACCTCGTGTTATTGCGTTTTTATTAGCCGAGCCACCGCCGACGACGGCTATCATATTTTTTCCGAATAATGTGCTGGAGACAGCCAGCTTTGTGCGAATAAGATTTCAATACTAACGTCTCCAGTACGGAATATATTATTGATATACGAGGAAATAGGTGAAGAAAAAGCTAGGAATATTTAATTCTATTTGTTGACTACATATAAAATATTCTCGGGCTAGATGCTAGTTTTTCTAGGAATTTTTATTTTTTAACAAGAATTTTTATTTCGTTATAAACTTTACGAACTATGTACCGACTAATTAATTAATTTTGCTTAGAATAATGTTGTAAAACAGACAATTCATCGCCTGGTACAGAATCGTTGGTCACTGGATTTATTTGTGTACAAAGTGTCGTCGTAATTGCGAAATGGACGCGGAAGACTTCTCACAACGCCGTCACATTCTACTCCAGAATTAGCCTATTTTATGCTGCCGCATCGTAGAAAACAACATTTATATTTTAATTTTTCGTTTGTTTAAAAGAATATTATTTCACTTTGAACTGTAGGTGATAAGAGATCTAAAGGTACCTACATTAAATAATATTAGTGTGGCGTAGGCGTAGGTTTTTATCTACATATACAAATAATAAAATTAAAGTGTCTTTTTGCAATGTCAAATAACCACTTTTAACATAAATGCGTGGGGAAATAATATAAGTACGGTACTTAAGTACTATAACAAAAAAAACAAATTTAACTTTTTGGTCTGTCTTTTTGTTCCGGCTAATCCCGGAATCGGTTGCACTGTTTTACCCAGGAGACCAACGGGACTTTCACTGGCAGATGGCCGATGTTTTAAGGAGCATGTTACTTCTGCGCTACTTTTTGACCCGGGAGTTCCAGTGGGATAATTTACAACATAGAAGCCTTGGGCATCAGCTAGTTGCTAATAAAATAAACCAACTCACATTCGACTATAATATTCTGTATAGGTATGTACCTAGTAACCTATTATCCCTACATCTGAAGTACTTGAAAGATGCCATCAGAAACAATTATTTCAACCAAAAAAATATGCTTTACTTTACCCTAAAAACATCCTATCTTCACTGCCAAGGTTTTATTTACACACAACATTCGAATACGTAATATCCATCTGTAGCTACAATGATTGATTAAAACCCCACATTCCATTAAAGGCATTATTATTCCAAATGAGTTTTACTCAATTAAGTTAACACAAAGAACCAATCGTTACATTCAGAAATGGAATCAAAACAAAGATCTGAATACACCCTGTTCACGAAATGTAGAATGTATAAACAAAGCATGTGTTAGAATATTCATGTAAAACGGCAAGTGCGATTGGCTTAAGCGAAGATCAAAGGTATGTCGGCTATTACCGATGCATGTTGAAAATTTACTCGATCCCTGCATCCGCTTACAATCAACGTGCTGATGCATTTGACATGCTAATGTTATGCCTGTAATCTGCAAATCAATGGGATAATAGCTGTATGTATCTCGCTGTCATAACAAACAGAGAATCGTTTATTTTCTTATTATTTAGATGAAACTACGTACTAAAACTTGTACAGTACACAGTTGTCATTTTTATACACAGTTTTATGCCCAGAAAGTAAACTAGAATAAGTAGAACTTTTATTATGCATTAAAAGTGCAAGGTTTGTGTCGCTAGCAGTCTCATAAAAATACTTGCCGACATCTCAAAGACAGTTAGTTCTAAGAAGAAATGCTGTTACTTTGATGCGTTGATTGAAACTTTGAAAGTAATGAATGCATTGCAAACAATATCGGGCTCTTGTAAATTTGTTAGAGAATGTGTGTAGGTGTAGGAAAAATAGTTCGTTATCTCCATGCTGCTCAAGATGCGATATTTAATGTGAACGGCGAGAGGTGTCGGCTATTTTCGTTCTGGACTCCTTGCTCGCATGCGTAATAAATATTTGCGCACTTATTTTCGGATTTATAAATTCATGATAACTGGAGCTGTTTTACAAGAGTAGAATAACAATTAAATGCTTTGTTACCTGTGTTTATAATATGGAATTAAAATAATCACTATCGTACAAAATAAACTGCTAGAACTGTCTTCAGTAATTTGGAATTGTGCAACGATAATAACTTGCAATGTGACACTTACACTGTAAATGAAAGTCAGTAATACAATATTTCACGGAAACAATGTTATGGTGTCCTTGGCAGGGGGACACGGTAAACATTAAAAATATTGAGATAGTTGTGAGGTCAATCGAGATGTTTATAGCTTTGACGAGGCCAACAATACCGTCATCAAGGCTGAAAATAATCCACTCTTATAATTCAGACTGTCTGATGTACAAGAATAAGATTCTATTCTGATTCAACAGTCACAAGCATTAAAACGGATCATCGAGAGAACATTAAATGTTTGCGATTGATTTTTATAAACACAGTTTCGTAAACAATGAATTATAAGTAAAATATAAAACTAGCCGTGTTGATAAAAAGAGGAACAAAATACTCTCGTGACCAGCCAAAATATTACAGCAGCCGCTTGAACGAAACGTTATTTCAGTCGCATGAAGTCACGGCGAATTATTTTTGTAACTGAACACCTTGTTCATGAAGTTAGTCATGGATGTCGAGGTCGACAGGTGATTAGTGTAAAAAAAATCACAGACATTTGTAAGCTTTTATTAGTGCAAATGTTATATGAAGCAGTGAGAAGCGTTGTTTAAAGTGTTTATACCTTTTTGCGTTCAGATTCGTGCGAGCGGCGTCGATGCCTATCTCTTACTGAGTCCGGAGTCGGCGCCCGCCCACTGCCTGCGCGCGCGCTGGGAAACCGACGCCCTCACCTGCAATGTTTCAGCAATCACTGTTATGTTGTTTGATGATCATATCGACAGCTATAAGTCTCTGCCAATGGCAAGGTATCGACTGAATCATAATTCGGCACTTAAGATTTATAAATCAATATGCAAGATGTAGACTTAAATAAGTGTGTACATGTGCGACGATGGCTATGAAAACGTGGCTATGTACTTGCTTATAAATACTTCAGTTTTTGCACTTGAATCAAGAATTTAATTGAAACTAAATAAAAATACGATAAATCGAATTCAGAGAATAGTGAAAAGTAGCGTGTTCATTCTTTAAAATTGAACATATTTTGTTTCAAATAGTAAATATCACTGCCTCACCTGCTTTAAAAGGGAATAAACAAAGGTCACACAAGTTCTTGAACTTAAAAAATCTTCTCACAGTAACTAACAGTCAGTTAGCGATCACTGATACCTTCGGCTTCCAGCCACCGAATGAAACCGCTTTCCTTAGCTATTCTCCGGAATTTTATCTAGTTTACATCAACTATTTTTAGTCGGCCTTATATTAAAGTTGATGAATAAATTATAATTTCCAGATTCTCTGTTCTCCTTAACCATTAAATCTATGCGAATGGCTTCAAAGTAGTCATTCGGCTATTGAACTTCATTTTCCGGAAATGGCGATTAGATTTTTAATTAAGAGCTCTTAGTAAAGCGAGACAGCCCACAGACTAACGTGAATTTTAATAAAATATTTGTGTATGCCAGATAATTAATTAATAAGTATAACATTAACATCGTAGTAACATGTTGCATGGTATAATTTGAGCTTTAAATTAAAAAAACATAAATATTTTCTTTATATAAAATTATTTGATGTTTTGCCACATTTATTAGTTACAGGGAATGAAGCAAATTATAGTGGTACACACACTTCTACGACTGCAGTATATTCAGCTTTAGGTACCTATAGATACCGTCTCCGTATCACAAATGACTTATCGATACTTGTGCATAACTTCATGGAAATAGATAGTTGAACTGTTTAGAAGTGAAAGTTGGCCAAACGAACACACAGACAAAGTAAAACTTTCTTATAATTATGGAAGGTTAAGCTCTTGATCTTGTGGAAATCAGCCAAATTATCACAAAGTCAAATTACTACATAATACCTAATGAAATATCTAACTTTTCTATTCTTCTGATTGTCCTACAAACCGCCTTGACGTCAAGAAATGACAATAAAACAAAATGAAATTCATTTGTCTTGTAAATACAATGTATTTTAAGAACATCTGTAGGTTTTGTTTTTTCCGGTAAAAATAAACGATTATGTCGCTTTTAGATATTTTGCGTGGTTCGGACGTTTATTTCTATATTTTTCCTCGTGGTTTTTTGGATATTCGGCTTCGTGTATTGCCCAAGAGGGCAATTAAACACCGAATAGGTTTTAAAAATATGTTGGTGCTCCCAGTGTTGTTGTTATTAAACAAATAAAAATTTACGGCATATGTACCCCCACAGAGATTTCAGTGTCATCGTATTTATATAAAACGTTATTTCTGCATTTTCTTTTGCCTACAAAAACATAACATTACGCCTGTACCTATTCCCTGAAGAGGTTGGCAGAGGTGTAAGTACGTACCTACAGTACCTGCACCCTCAATCACGTAGTTCCGCTAATTACGTATGTTTAAGACCCATCCAAGAAGAATAGTGCAGTGGGCAGGGCACATTGCTCGCAGAATAGATGGCCGATGGGACCGAAAGGTTCTGGAGTGACGGCCGCGCACTGGAAGTCGTGGAGTTGGAAGGCCTCTCACAAGGAGTACCGATGACCTGGTGAAGACCGCAGGAATTCGCTGGATGCGAGAAGCACGGTCCAAGTGGCGGTCCTTGGGGGAGGCTTATGTCCAGCATGGACCTTTTCTTGCTGAAATAATGATGATGAAGTCCCATCCAATATGGGGCGACCCCAGGACCAAATGCTCAGAAGTCGCGCTAACGACCATCCGTGTATTCTGACTAGTAGATAGGGTACCTAGGTGAATTAAAGATGTTCCTACAAATACGTTTTGAAATGGGTATTCATTCTGAGAAATTATGTGATACAGCAAAAGTGCGGTTTCAAAAAGATGTAGTGACAAAAATTTCTCGAATATGGTTTTATCATTTTGAGAGGATTAATGAAAGGCGACCAACGAAAAGTATTTACAAGGCAGATGTGAGAGGAAACACCAGGAAGAGACGCCCTAGGAGGACATAGAGGACATACAATGACCTTATTGGTGATACTCTTCAGAAAGGTAACGAGCTTAGTACTCGCAACCGACGTGCATATATGAGCAGATGCGAAGCAAAAGGAGTACACAGGGTTATTGGAAAAACACCAACAACCTCTTAAGAAGTCATTGTACTCCTCATTATGATCAACTTTTACTATGACACCAAATCTGAAATCGCGAAAAAGAAATCAGCTTTTCCTAACATTTTGATGAGTTATACGAACAACAATGTAAGGAACAGCTGATGTTGTTGACCTTTTAAGAGGTTGTTGGTGTTTTTCCAATAATCCTGTATAATGATCGTAGCGGGTGGCGTTTTATAGTTTCTGCCTACCCTCATGGCAAGAACGCATGCGTTTATGAATGTATGCATGTGTATTTTTGCTGATGTAGCTGTTTATGAAAACAGAGATTCGTGCAATACTGCAAAGTTTCAAGTAAATACAGTGTATATTATGGAAAGTTATAGTTCGACGCAGTCCTAGCCAAGATACTCGGCTGAATTTAGTTCTGTGTAATATCTCTGTTTATTTTGTGTTTTATTGTAATTGTTTCCATGCGTCCGGGCTTCGCCTTGGACGAGAAATGTTTAAATATAAGCAGAGTCACGGACAAACATTATGTAAAAATGTGGCTAAGAGCGGGAAACCAGAAACGACTGCCATGTGAGCAAGCTGACCAGCTGTAAGACTTTCGGTATCATATCTGCCTGAGACGTCCACTAAAAATAGTTCACAGGAAGTATAATGAAGCCATTCTAACTCCTGAACATTTTTTCATGAAATGTTAATGAAAAGTTTTCTATTTTCAGCCAGGTACAAATAGTCGGGCAGGTGTGTTGTACGTAAGAGGTCGGAGTTACGTGGGGAATGGATCCAAGGTCGATGTATGATGCATTGCGAGCCGGTCTTATGAATCACTGTGATGCAATAATGACATGATGGATAGCTTGCACTACAATCTCGGTCTGCAGGCACTTAATAGCTTGCATTGCAAGGGCTTCTAGCTAAGGAAGGGCTTGTGGCTAAGTAATAACAGCCTCAGGGGTCGATCGATCAGAACAACCTATGCTTGCAGGGTTGATCTGTGGATGATTGACCATCCTTTCATACCAAAACCCCTCCGTGTCTCAGAAAGCACGTGAAGCCGATCCCGGCTCATTCGTGGATCTTTCACAGTCGGTACGGTCTGACAACTAGTCTTACTAAAGAGTATTATTGTATCTCAGTAACTGGGTTGTGGAGGTTACAAAAGACAGTCGCTCCATGTAAAATACTGGTATTCAGCTGCATCCAGGCAGGCAGGATTGAATGGATAGCTTGCACTTTCTTTGTTTTTGGAACTGAGTTTTTTTTAAAACGCCACCTGAATTCAAGACTTGTGGTAGTGGGTAGTGGCGATAGGTAAAACACTTCAGCTGACGGGCGCGAGTTGACAGTGCGACGTGATTCTGGTAGAAAAATTTCGCATCGCGTCTGTCTGTGGGAGCCTTTTAACATGGTATTTATGTATCTAGCCCGTATTGTTCTACTGTAGGGCAAAGGCCTCCCTCTCCCAATTCCACACAATTCTGTCTTTTGCTAGTCCCGGCCAGTGCTTTTTGGTAGGAGTCAAGCTCGTCCCGCCATTTTTGCCTTAGCCTGCCGCGGTGCGAGTAGTAAATATCATCATCATCATCACTGCTGGACATAGGCCTCTTTTAAACATGGATTGTATGCAGCAAACATGGTATGGGAATATAAAATATAGTTTTTCAACTCTCAACTGGTACGCAAGCATTTGTGTGTAGCGGAAAGGGTTTGATTTGATTAAGTTGTTGGTTTACTTCTCACCCATTCGCTATGAAATCCAATCGGTGGACGAAGGGCGACAATGCCGCCGCGCTTCCTCGCGTTTTTTTTCACTTCAACTGATCGTTCATGAACTACAACGTGATCCACGCGCTAAAACTTTTTTTCTAGTACAAAATGGTCCTTCAGTGATTTTGTGCTACACCCCCTTCAAGACACGAACAATAGCATTAACCAATTACGAGTTTAGGTCACACAGTGCTAAAGATAAAAATTACTGGCGAAATGTGTGTGAAATCAGGACTTATTCTAATACCTCTGCCTAATCCTTCACGGAATAGCAGGGATGAAGTTATGTCAAAAGGTAAAAAAATAAACATATTGGAAGTGTTTTCCAATATTTTTACAATGCAATCATAGGCGATCAGTGCGTCTACCAAGTTTTTTTTACGATTTTCTCTAATGACACAGATGTTACCAATAACTGCTGCAGCTAAACCAAAGTCAGGTTGAGTCGTTTTCAGTAAATTTTAGGCAAGAAAAGATAAAGCTTATTGTTCTGTGCCAGCGTCATTGGCTTGTTTATAAGATTGTAGAAGTTAGCTACACTTCAATAATCTGCCTTTGCCACCCATAAGCTACGTAGTGTAGGTATAAATATTGTTTTATCATTATTTCAGTTGACAAACGAGAACTTTCATGTCGTTGAACCATTTTAAAAATACGCTTGTTTTGAAACAAGAAGAAAAATGATGTGCCAACTATTTATCTTTTCGCGAATACTGAAAACACGATTGATTGCAGTTAGTTTTTTTTGCAGAGACTTACGTTTTGACTAAAACGCTAGTCAAAAAGGCTATTAATTATTTTTTGAAATATATTCTCCGATTCTCTTTTATTTTTTTACTACACATAAAAATTCAAAAAGAATCGGATATTCTGAACGACACAAAGCCAATATGCAAACCTGTATAATTTTATTAAATATGAAGAACAATGTACCGTTTTACGTTTTCATATCCTTACTTAAGTAGATCGCGTATTGCTTAAAATGCAAGCTCCAGGGTAGCCCACGAAATTAGATTTTTTTTTACATTTAAGAAAAAACGTAACGTTCGAGTTCTCTAAGTCGACATATTATTCTCCGCTCATTCGCACTCTGTCCCCCAAGATATAAGCCCTGCTTAGTTTGGGGGTCAACGCTTAACCAAAATTGTAATGTACGTAACTTTAACTTGTTTTATGTTATATTACTGTCTGTCAACCATCATCTTTTCCTTTTTTTCCAATAAAACTTTTAGTTTTTTGTTTATTGCAATTTTCAGATCAGTTTCAAGCTGTAAGTTAAACACTTTTTTTATGTGGAACGTCATCAAATAACTTCTCCCGCTCTGGGTGGAGAGGGAGGGCATGTCAGACTTTTACTGACTAAAAGTTGCCTGTTTGTCAGGGGCCACGGTTTCTCTTTCGAACAACCCGCATTCCTGGCAGATGTTAAACTTATATCAAAAAATCATTAAAAACACGCTTTAAAAAGCGTGAGGTGCTTGATTATAAAAATACCTCAAAAAGCACCCCACGCTTTTTTTTAAATTATTTTCTGCTTTTTTAGTTGCGTTTTTAAAGCGTGTTTTTAATTTTTTGTTTAATCTATAATTTACTTTCTATTGTTTAGTTCTGTTAACTATAAAAGCGTGAGCGTTTCAGTTATTTTTTTAATGATTGAATTGTCATCGGCCCTCGATAAGTCCACAAAGTTAAAATAAAATCTGACCGTTTGAAATGGGTCAAAATCAAGTTCAAAGGAGTCGGTTACAAACAAACATACAGGTGAAGCTAATAAAAAGCGTGTAAGAATGGTTGAACATAATATTTTTATAGATTCGTGTTCCTAACAATTTCATGATAAAGTCATACAATGAAATGAAATGAACTTAGAGGGTTGTATTGTTGATTTTAATGATTATAAGTCTGTAAATATAGACGTATTACGGTAGCGAATCATATTATAATCAACATACAACCTGTTGGCTTAACGAGAACCGTACACAAGCGTTTTGTCTTCGGAAGAGTGGACAAAAATGACGTTTACGTATAGATAGTTGACAGTTTTTCACCGAGAAATGTAAGCAAGCGATTTCTTTTGTACCTGCCAGGGGTCCGGGTTGTTCGAAAGAGATACCGCGGCTCCTGGCACACAGGCAACTGACGGAACACGGGTGGGTTTTAGTCAGTAAAAGTCTGACACGACCTCCCGCTCCACCCAGAGCGGGAGAAGTTATTTGATGATTTCCCACCAAAAAAAAAAACAAATCAGAGCGGGAGAAGTTATTTGATGATTTCCCACCCAAAAAAAAAAGCGATTTCTTTTGTACAGTGCCGAACTGCCTACACGGAAGTGTAGACAGTTGACAGTTTCGTAATAGTAATAGTAGTAATAGTATTTTTATTTGCAGAAAACATGGTGTATAAAGTTGTTTTATGGTAAATTATAGAGCATACATGTTTAGCTTATATCATAGATTGCAAATATTGATGATTACATTTAAAAATGTTTCCCGTCAGGCTGTAAAAGTTATTTGTTTTTAACCATTCATATAGTTTTTTTTTTAACAATCTAAGTTCTGAAGTTTTTAAGTCCCTTGGAATTTTATTGTACACCCGAACACACTTTGCTAAACAGCTTTCATTATATTTAGCCAGTCTCGGTAAGTCGCTTAATATAAGCCTGTGAGGATCTCGTCGATTTCGAGGATGTACATCCTCTGCGTTTTTGAAAAGGTCTTTTGAACTGAGCAATGTAGACAAGCGATTTCTATTCTACGGTAGAGTAGAAATAGGAAGCGTCGTGCTAAGCCTGCAGATGTATGAATATAGACGACGCAAGGAGTATGTAAGGATCGTAGCAGCAGGCTTAGCATGACACTTTCTATTTCTACGAAGAATAGACAGTGCTTTTTCAATACAAAGTGACATTTCGTTTCTCTATTTTGGACATCGCACCGTAGATATTCTTCTACAATCTATCATTTTCTCTTTCGTTTCTAACGATCTTTGTCTAGGTCCTTATAAATGTATAAGAATATTTCTTCCCAAACTGTCAAAATCACAGTGACAACAAACTTCCTACTCGACGGCCACAAAGTATATACGATTATCTACATAATCATGATTCGTTTAGAACGCATAACTGTGATAATGAATAGTAAAATATAGCTATATTCTCCTGTTGTACATCATTTAGTTAATAGTCATGTCTATTCTTCCTTAGACAAATCGGTGCTCGTGCTAAGCCTGCAGGTGGTTCGTAGCAGGTGGTCGTTCTGTAGTTTCTGCCTACCTCCATGGGAAAAAGGCGTAAGTTTATGTATGTATGTATACAACCTGGCACTAACCTGCAAATTGCAAAAACGTAAGAAAATTTGAACTTCTCGGGCAAAACTGGATCCTCCACCTTAAGAGGAACCTAGTCGCGGGCTCAAACTCCGTGGTGGGCCTGGCTAAAAAGCACGCTGTCTCACCAGGCATCGTGTCCGACAGAGGTAGTATCAGTAATAAGCAGTTAGACGCTAGTCTACACGCACAACGTTATTGAGTGAGACGCAGGATCATTTATAGTAAAACAGGCGCGTAAAAATTAAGAAAAGTCCTTCGTAAGATCGGGTTTTATGTAAAAACCCCTGCATCAATCACTGACCAAAAAAGTTTATTGAACTACTCGATATTTGAGCTTTGTCGGTACCGACTTGGTTTTTCGGATTTTACACTTCTTTTATTACTTAAACACGCCCAAAGTTAGGTCAAATTAGCAAGAAAAACGAATCTTTGTTGGCTCCTAACTTTTTAATGGCTGTTTATTTTAGTATTCTGTTTCCGTACAGACAATATTAATAATGAGACAAAATGTATTACTCCACTGTTCGACAATTTACATCAAAAATTAAACATGTTATGGTTTTGTCTCATTATTAATATTGTCTGTATGGAAACAGAATACTAAAATAAAAAGCTATTCAAGAGTTAGGAGCCAACAAAGATTCGTTTTTCTTTGCTAATTTAACCTAACTTTGGGCGTGTTTAAGTAATAAAAGAAGTATAAAATCTGAAAAACCAAGTCAGTATCGACAAAGCTCAAATATCGAAAAGTACAATAAACTTTATTGGTCATTGATTTATGGTTTTTTCATAAAACCCGATCTTCCGAAGGATTGTTCTTAATTTTTTGTGTAGGTACTATAAATGATCCTGCATCTCACTCAATAATGTTGTACGTGTAGACTAGCTTCTAACTGCTCATCACTGATACTACCTCTGTCGGACACGATGCCTGATGAGACAGCATGCTTTTTAGCCAGGCCCATCATTGAGTTCGAGCCCGCGACTAGGTTCCCCTTAAGCGTAGGAATGAAACATAATATGTTAGTATTTCTCACAATAGTAAAACGTTTTATAACGAACCGTATATTACCCAAGTCGTATAATAACTTCTGTTTTAATTTATAATAAGCAGTGACAGTTACTGTTTACTGTTTCTAAACACTTAAGTTACTCATAAGAGTAATGTCTGCACCTACGGTGTTATGTTTAAGTTCATGTAACTTTATAAAGCTCATGAAATTCTAACTAAAGTAATTTTAAATAAATTATTAATATATTAAAAGAAAATAAACAAGAACGCTTTGTTTATTTTAAATTCAAAATGAACTTCTTAACAGGAATACCTAATAAGTTTTTGTTATATTAAAAATTCAACATGGCTGCCACGTAAACGCTACGTGATGTTAAAAACTGTTTCACGTAAACGTAAAAAATGAGAATCACGTACAATTTAAAGAAGTCAGATGCACCGTTTTGTGGAAAAATATGTTCATGCATAACATAAAGTGAAACTGCGGCTTATACTACAAATAGAAAAGAGATCGATGGCCGCACATGATTTGAACCAAGGTTCAAACAAAGTGTTAAAGATAAAAAGATAAAAGATAATTTATTTGTCAAACATGCGTTTACATACAAATCGAGCATGCAAGATCTTAAATATAAGTAAAAGTCCGTATATGTTTTGCCTGAAGAGGCGTACAGTAATTTTTTATATAACATACAAATAATTAATTTAATAGACTAAATACTAGTTCACTAAAATTCATTATTACATTTTTATAAGAATAATAATCGTATAGAAACAATAATATAAAGTTCAAGCATGCTTAAAGGTATCTGTCAAAACGTTATTTATATTGTAATAGCATTTGTCTGTTAAAATATTTCGAATCTTGTTTTTAAATTAATTGCTGTCATAGCTCTATATGCCTGTGGTATTTTGTTGTATATTTTCGGGGCCATACAAAAAAGCGTTTCCCCAGTTTTGGCCGAGTGCAAGCAAATTTGGCTATTGTCACGTCTGTTGCGCGGAAAAGTGTCAGAAAGTCGTAGAAAGAGATGGGGGTTCCACTTTACAAACGATGCAACTTCAAAAATATATAGAGATGGTAAAGTTAGTAAGTTGTGTTTTTTAAATAATGGTCTGCAGCTTTCTGTCGAATGTAACTTAAACATAGCCCGAATACACCTCTTTTGGGCTCTAAAAGCTATTTCCTTGTCCGAGTTACCCCGAAATATGATACCATAGCGCAGAATTGATGCCACAAATCCATGATAAGCCGTCACCAAAGCACCTGAGTTAAGTTCTGAGGACAGTTTGTACAAGATATACAGTTTTTTTTTTTAATTTTTTCAAAATATTTTCATTATTATTATCAATCGGGGAATTTAACTCTACTGGCTCAGCTCCGGCGCGGGCTGGCACTTCAACGAGCAAGTTCGGCGGCGCCGGCGAGGTCGGAAGGAAGGTTTCTTGTTTTTGTATGCTGTACTGGTGGCCCTACTGCTTTCTTGGAGAAGAGTAATAGGGTCATCTGGGTCGGAAAGTACATGTCTCGGCCGGCGGATTCTACTGATTCTACTGGGGACATAACTAGCGGCCTTCACAATCAGAGGATTGCGATGCTTCGCGGCTGTTTCGAAAATCGCTTCGAGTTGCATTTCAAGAACTGGGCGATAGTGGGGATTTTCAGATCGAGATGGAAAATCTCGTTCCGAACTAACCAAGGGGATCCAGTGGCCTGGCGGAGGAATCGGTTTTAGAGGGTCTGCATCCTATGAATGAATCGGGGTTTATACGTGCTTTATTTATTTGTGCTCAGTTTTTTGTTTATATATTCAATGTGCGCTTTACAATTCAATTTTGCGCCTATCATTACACTAAGAAATTTTGTATCGTCGACTTTATTTAATATTGTGCCATTGTAGAGGGCTTCAGTGTCAATACTAGCATATACCCGTTGATAGAATTCATTATCGTCGTCTTATCTAGATTAATTTTAAGATTATTCTTATCTAACCATGATGTTAATGTCGTCAAAGTTCTATTAATGTCATATTCATAAATGTCCTTATTATTACATGTTATAGTACCTGTGCTGTCATCTGTAAATAGGGTCATGGGATAGTTAATAGCATCAGGCAGGTCATTGATAAATAGGATAAATAATAATGCTCCAAGCACGCTCCCTTGTGGGACACCGTAAATAGGCGTTCGTTCGCCAGATATGTAAGATTCCTCTCTTTTTGTCTTTATATTTATTTTTGTTATTTCTGTGTACTGTTTTCTGTTAATAAGGTCTCTCTCTTTAAGATTACTTACAAGTTACATTACATTACATTATTGTTTACCTACTCGAAACAGTCTCTAAACTTCAGAAAACTTCATTTTCGTCCTAAAAAAAGCTCTAACTAAAAATAGCTTTATATAACTACTACGTCTCGACTCTCGACATAAACACCGGTCGGATAATTTCATCGGTTTAATTGTCAGTAACAAACAATACAATTAACATTTCTGAGCTGCGAACAAAACACTATCAGGTAATATTACCCTTATCGATTTGAAAACGAAGAGGCGTGTTAGTGACACATTGACAAGTGTTCTTCCTTCCAAGATATTTTCTGCAGGCAGCCCTGCTGCGATTGCAAACTCACTTCAAATTCTCCCAATACCTATACTTGCAAGACGTTGGAATATTGCGTAATGCCGATTTGAATTGTCTAGAGGATTCTGAGCTAAAGGATTTTGTAGTACACGTAAATTGAATGTCAGTGACCATTCCATGATACCAACATTCAAAGGTCTTCAAAAGTAACTTTATGATAGTTTTACAGAGTGGTCAATTTATTTATTTTATTTATTTGTTAATTCAGTAGTAGGAACACATGCATTACAAAATAAATAAAAAGAAAGCATTTTTTTACGAAATTATAAAAAAAAATATAATAATATTAAATAATATTGTTTTAAGGAAATTATAAATAAATGAATAAAGAAATAAGTAGGTACCTACGTTGGTGCCAACATAAAGTCATTAGAGTTTTACCGTGCACCTAAATCATCGACTGCATTTAGTTATTTAAAACCACTTAGTTAAAAAGAAAGAACAAATACAATTACAATGGGTTTATATAAAATAAATTTTAAATCTACTATATTCATATGTATATATGTAGGTACTAAAGTTTTTCAAGTTATTGTGTTCACGCGATCTCTTTCTGCTTTCGGCTAAGTATTTGAAGCCCAAAAGTAGAACAAACGAATCAATTGAACCAATGTCGGCAGTCTGAAAGCGGTCGGTAGTTTTGTCTACATATATTTTGTTTCCGAATCGAAATTATTCTCATATATTTTGAGAATATTTTCGCAAAATTTTAATAAAGAATTAAAGATGGAATGCACTAGGTTTATGGTTAAACTTTAAACACGTTTACAGTGTACTGTTAAAACTCCGTTTGATTTCGTTATATTTTGATCGACGTAACGCAGATGCTAAATGATTGCTTAGATAACCCACTGAATACTTGCAAACATACATCAGTCTGGCCTAGTTACGATTTTTTTATGTTTGTACATGTTTATAGATACCTAACAACAAGGGCTGAGTAAGTAGCAGATGACCCCACCTATCCACCATTTTCGTATGTTCAACATTCTGCCAAACATTCTGTATATATGCTATCTATGTTCCTTATTATTCGAAAAATTACGAATACAGCTGTCGATTACGGGCATACGTTTGCCCATAGAATGTGTGATTCTTTTTTTGTTTTTTTTTTTTAATATTTTTCTATATTGATACCCAAAACGTGGATGAAGTATTGTCAGCTCATTTAACTTGACCCTGAATATGATTAGAATGGGTCATCTTTAAAGTCAATCATTGTGCACCACCAAGTATGCAAATAAAACTGGACGTACAGACGCCAGCACATCAAGCTTCCCCATCAATTGAACATGAACCTTAAGCTTATGTCATAAAGTTGAAAATCTATCAAAGAAATTTGACGGATTAGGGTAGCTTGATGTGCTGGCGGCTGTACAATTCCACACACCAGTGGTAACACAAAATATTTTAACCGGTAGGTATGTGTGTATGTTTTTCTGTTTCCTCATAACTTCTAAACTGCTTATCATAATTAGACTAATGAGGTATCGTTGGAAACGTCTTTATTGTCACCTAAATATATATAAAAATAATACGTTCTAACATTCATAACCGATCAGCTTTAAGTTGGATTTTAAACTAACATTTTAACTTTATCTAAATTACATATGGGCCTGAACACAGTGCCATTCTATCAGCGAAAACGATGATGAAAAAGTCAAAAATGTATTGGATTCACATAAGCTATCAAACAGCTTACGTGAATCCTGTTGAAAGTCGTAGAAATACGAAACCCTTCGAAAACGATTGCCATTTATTACTGGCCGAGTTCTAACAACATTTTGCCATTTATTTTTATTGCTTATTTACTACTGTTAATTTTCTATGTACAGGGGCACGGTTCGATCGATCGGGTAATGCTACCCTTGCCGCGGTTGGTCCGAGGATGGGTGACCATCTTTACATACGAAACGCCTCCGTGCTTCGGAAAACACGTTAAGCCGTTGGTCACGGCTGCCATTAGCGGATCGTTGATCTCAGAAGCCGGAAAGTCTTACCAAGGGTATTGTATTTTCAGTAACTGGGTTGTGGAATTCAGATAGGCAGTCGCTTCAAGTAAAATAGGTACTGATATTCAGCTGCATCCGGTTAGACTGGGACCCACCCCGACATAGCTTAAAAAGTATAGGCAGAGATTTTGCCTTAACTGTTAATTTGATCACTCCCTTATTTTGATGATGAGTGGTCAATAGGCCAATTCTCGTAATTAAAAACGTTCATAATCTAGTCGCAGTCTCTTTCAGCGACAATCAAATGTCAAAAATGTATGAAAAATCGGGGTATTTTGACAGAATGACATTGAGATCAGACTGTGAACTAGCGATGGGCGTTGAATCAACCAACTAGTTGAATCAACCGTTGATCTCCTGTCAACGTATTAATATTAACTGTTTATTAATCAACTTGTTGATTTTGTCAACGACGTTTATGAATATAACTCGTTTCATAATCAACTAAACTAAAGTTGCAAACGTACCTGTAACGAACTGAGCAAAAAACTTACGTTGAAAATACCATCATAGATTCCGAGCGACGGTCAAATCGTAGAATTTGAACTCTAAGTAAAGTACCTATACAAGAGTTGATTTTTTAAATATTTATTTTAAGAAAGGTATACCAATAGAAGAATCGGTGAACGTCGCAGCATTGAATAAAAACCGTTCAATGAATGAACGGTTTACGTTGCAAGTCGACATGAATTGCACGTTAACTCGTTCACGAGTTTAACTAGTTGATCAACTAGTTGACGAACGTAAATCAATGTTGACGTTAAGTTAACGGAAAAACCGTCAACGACCCATCACTACTGTGATCGTTCTTAAAATTACGAGAATTGCCCCTCGGGCCTCGTTGGTCTAGTGGTCGCATGTGCTACGACTGAGTATGATTTCCTGGATTCGATTCCCAAGTTAGGCAAAGTGTTATTGGGTTTTTCTATCAGGAATTTCTCAGTAGTAGCCTGGAGTCTACTTTTGTGCCCGGTTGATGGGAATAGGTTCGGCCCCTAACATGCAGTTAAATGCGAAGAAGATACTTTTCCGGATTCGTTCGCTTATTCGCTTGGATTCGCTTCTTTCGCATCGGATGAGCCGGAAGTCCGTAATAGCCTACCAATCGGTCGTTTCAAACTCGATTTTTAACTCCAGTCAATCTCTAGTTCCTAGTCAATTATTTTAAAAGCTAAAGCTCAGAAGTTTTATGCTTTTGTTTTCTACTACTAAGTAACAAACTAGAACAATATTTTTCAAAACGACAACGAAGTTCTGTCAATACTGGCGAAAAATCTTAATAATTTATTTTCAACTTAGAAGAAAGTTTATATTAATTCTTGTTTGAATAATTATCCTATTGACTTTTTATTCGTCTTCAGAATAATAAATATCTACAATGATTATTGACTACAAAATTTCAAAATACTTGACTTTTTCTATTGACTGTACCTACGTGACGTCTGCTTCTCATTCTGAAGAGGTAGGTACCTACTGTGAGAAAAGTTAACAAGACCTTGTTAAATCTATACATACACTATCTGTTGGCAGCGGCTTCGCCCACGTTGATGTCAGGAATTATACGACGGGAACATAGTACCAGAATAAACGTATCCTCTGTGTTGATCCAGGTTATAAAGTATCTGTGTGTCAAATTTCATCAAAATCAGTTCGTCCGTTTTTGTGTGATTGAGTGACAAAAATCCAAACATATAAAGTTTCACATTTATATTATTAGTAAGGACATTATTCTTCGTGTCTGTCTGTGTGACCGAGTTGTAGTTCTAAACTACGCAACAGACTTTGTAGCTGTTTTCACTATCATTTGGAGAATTTATTTCGAAAGTTTCATGTGTTTATTACATTCACAATTAAACTTACATAGCATATAATGTTTCACGTGGGCTCAAAGCAGGTTAGGCAGATGATGTATTTATTTAAAATTCAAGCCTTTTATAATCTATGTCGACGGATACTAGTAGTAACTTCATGTGAGATCACTACTGCTCCGTGGTCATCCCATAGAGGAGAGTAAATATATCGGGTATAGAGAGCCCTCTTCCAGACTTTTTTGACGACCGCTAATGTCATTTGATCGTACAAACATGACATCTGGCTTTTGGTGGGTAAACAAAACTTGGCAGCCTTGGCATCTTATCTTTTTTGTCAAACAGTCAAACATATGTCACTAATAATATTAAGAAATAAAAACAAAACAACAAAACAAATAACAGTAACAAGTAACAATTTAACAGAATTAGCTGAATTACACTTGGAAATCGCATCAACGGCGGGAAAGCTGTAGTTGACAATGGCCGAATGTCGACAGTGACATTTGTTTGATAATTTGACAAACAAGATAAGATGACTGCCAAGTTTTGTTTACCCACCAAACTCCAGATGTCGCTGATGTCTATGGAAATTGATGACTGGTTCTAACTGTCTCCCCCCTGGGACATCCCTGGGAATTGTAATATGGCACAAGATTAAACTTTTCTGCTTTTATATAAAATAATAAGTTATTTTCATTAAAGCTCAACAGGTCCAGGAAGCTCGATTCATAAAATCAGTACGAAAACTCAGCGAAATCAGTGTTTAAAGTACCAATGTAAAAGACCTAACCTCAACATCACATGTCTTCGAATTTTTCTTCTAGGACAAGCCGGTTACCTCACGATGTTTTTCTTTACCGTTTTGTGAGCAGTGGTGGGCCAGAGGTAACGGCCCCGACTTATAAGATGTTGGTCGTAGGTTCGAGCTCAGGCAAACGCTTTACTTTGTGTTAAACAAGAGAGAATGAAAGAGAAAGCGCCGGCGTAGTTACGTTAGGGCATACGCATACACCTTAAAAAGAAATCTCGATTATTTGTTAAGTCGTAAAAAACGTGTGAAGCACGGGCGATAGCAGATATACTCGTACAGGATAAGTTTTTATCCAGTGCGCAAACTAACGCAGATATTTTACGTCGGTTTTACAAAAAAAATCAGCTGTTTTATAGAAAAGTGCAAAATCTACGCGGTCAAAATGTATGGAAAAGCTGATTTATTTTTGTATTACCGACAAAAAAAATCTGCGCTGGGGGTCTAGAATGATATGCTGAATCCATAGTTACACTTTGCGCGCTGGATAAAAACGTATGCTGTATTTTTACAAAAGCGAACGTAATGTCTTCACCTCGCATTAAATATAAAGCATATTCCCAGGAAAGTAAACATATCGTCCAAGTAAGTTCAAAGCAACAATAAACTATAATCCAAAAAGATAAGCTAACGAGCTCATTGGTAGTCTTGTAATTTATGTTAATCGAGGCTTTTGCACACAATGGCCCAGTCTCGGGAACACTTGAAAGTTCCTTACCCCTTCATAAAAGGGATTCCTAATACTATGTAACTACTTACTCATCAAGAGGTTCGTTGCCTTCAAGGGTGAGTTCACATTGCGCGTTTAGCCATTGCAGGTGTTGACGTCGCGTCGACGTCACGTCTCTCACGTATACAAATGTATAAAAATTGTAATGCATTACTTTCAAAATGTATTGCTTGTAAACAATAGTAAATGCTTATATGAGTAACTAAGTTCCCATTACCATCCGTCCACGATTCTCTTATTTATTAGTAGTAGTCAGTCGCGCAGTGGTTGAAAATCGGCCATAATTATTTAAAAAAATAGCTTTCACACTCCTCCTACTAAGTAAGTACACAGTGGGATACATGTTAGTACTTTGCCATTGATTTTATTGTGAAAACATTATGCTCAGGTAAGTACAAAGCGTAAAACATTAAAAGCTTAGTTGCAGTTAGCATGGTGTATCTTGAATTTATGTGGATTAATAAAGTAATAATAAACCTACCCATATTCTGTGGCTTTTTTTTTCACAAAATTTCTTAGCGATTAATCATAACTCTTTATCGCGGAGAAACTAAAATGCTTCGAAGGCAGAAAGGCGACGTCACGCAAGCTTACTTTGGAAGGCGAAGAAGTACAGATATTAGATATAGATACCATTTATTTTATCGGATATTACTACAAGTAATTAACCTTTTTCTACTAACTATACTGACATTAGGATTAGTACGGTCTGATTTATCAAAAACCAGCCATTAAAGTATTTCCTAAAAATAAACTGTAGGCCTTATACAGGACGTTTTTTAGCGTAGGCGTTTATGCGTAGGCTACGTGGACGTCTTCAATAAATCTGCGTAGGTTTCACGTAGCGGCTGCGTAGACGTCCGGTAGACTCTATGTGGATGGCCTGTAGAACGCTAGAAACTACGCAATCGAGCGAATTATTTCAAATCAACCAACAAAATGGATTCCAACAAGAGGAAACTCTACTGTATGCTTTGTTGTTAAAAAGTAAATGATAACGAAAACAAAACATGGAGTAATCTATCTACATATCAATACGTGAAGCAAATACTTTGTACCCCTTTTTACGAAAATTACGCGGACAGAGGGTATGAAATTAGAGGAGTGCAGAATGATATATATTTTTAGCACAGTTAAAGTTTATTTATCTCATTTGAAGTAATTTTCCGGCAAATGTTTGTTAGGGAAATAAGCTGCTTTTCATCCTGGATCGCAGACGAAGTCACGGGCAACAGCTAGTAGTCAATATAATCAACACTTTTGTTGTTCAATAACAGTGCCTCTATCAGTGACTACAAATCATCCTCACTGACTAGCTTTTCTTTAGAATTCCTCGTATCGATACAATATAAAAAACGTAAGAGTAAAACGTTTACTGAAAACCGTCCCCCCCCCCCCTTATTACAAAACAAAGTTTTTCTCTAAGTATGGTTTAAACCAACGAGCCTGTTTTTGAAATAAGAGCCTAACTGAAATCGAAATACAGCTCCTCTTGCAAAACTGACAACTTAGTCCAGTGCTAAATTTTTATTTTTGTATTAAGAACTTTACCCAAATCGATGAAAAGTTGGTAAGTGAAAAATAACTTTAATTTGGGAAGTCGGTAAATTTGGAAATGTATTTTAATTTTATGTCACCGCCTTCCGGAATTAAAGTTATTTTTCACTATGTAGTGTTTTCCGGAAGTCGGTTGATTTTTTTTTTTAAGTTTTTAGTTTTCACTTTTTAGTTATAGTACCTACGCCACACCAGTTCGAAACTTCATCATCCATGAGGTCAAACAATACATATTTGTGCGATAGCAGCAATCACGGTTGATTTGCTGTCATTTTTTGACGAGTTCCGTTGTCTGTCTCCGAAACGTATATTATTAGATCTATATGAAATTTAAATGGGACCATTTCATAATAAACCCCTTTCGAAAAAAAAAAATTTTGCAAATCCGTCTATATTTGACGGAGTTATGCCCGAACATACATAAAAAAGTAAATAAAAACATTAACATGTCGAATTGATAACCTCCTTCTTTTTGAAGTCGGCTAAAAACTGACTTACAACCACATTTCGCCAGATATGTTTGAGTCCCATGTAATAGTAGGCAAGTCTATTGCCACCAAATGGATACAAATTCAGATTCCGGATTGCTACTGCGAAATTCCTGAGAAAAAATTCCAACAACACTTTGCCCGACCTAGGAATCGAACCAAGGACCTCATGCTCAGCAGTAGCGCTTGCGACCACTAGACTAACCGGGCACTCATAACATAGTAGATATTTAAAAAAATAATGTGCTTGTATTGTGATTGCTAGATGGTCGCAGCAGACTGCTTGAAGTACAATCCCACAATCATTGATCATTGATTGATTGATTGTTCCGTGTGGTGCCGGACGTAAAGCATAGCACCATTCCATTTCTTCCCGTGGGTGTCGGAGGAGGCGACTAAGGGACTTACTGGAGATTGGGCAGCAGCGTCCTCTATGTATTTTACTACCATACTGTGATCGCCAACCCGTCTGCCCAACGTGGCGATTATGACGTCTTTTGGTTGAAATGATGATGATGATGATCATTGATTTTAAAAAAATCCCAAGATACACAATCAGCCTCTCAAAAACGTCCGCATAAATAGGGCGCAATGTGCGCAGGAGTCAAATAGTACCTTTAAGTCAGTCTTTTTGGTCATTGCTTTGTAAAAACCACTTTAAACTATGCGTGTAAGGTTGAATTTGCTAAAGAATACTCGTATGTAACCACTGACGTATAATTGGGGACAGTTTTGAGTGTGTTACTTTTGTTCGAGACTGTGCATCTTGGGTTTTTTGTATGTCAATGTCCAAAATCCATAAATCACCTTTTACGATACCCATTAGAAACACAAGCATAGATAAATAGAATACTATAGCCATTCGTTCCCCTTACTGCTGGTAATGAAATTACAGTGGGACACCAGAAGGCCAATTCTCGCAGTCGCAGTCTCATCTCGGCGACAATCAAATGTCAAAAAGTTGTCAAAAATATATGGAAACTCGAGGTATTTTTGACAGATTGAGACTTTGATCAGACTGCGAACGTTCTTTAATTGCGAGAATTTCCCCTCAGATATATTCCTGAAAACATTCAGTAACTGAGAAGTCATCAGTGCACATGCAATGACATAGTTATTTTCAGTGATTACCGTGAAGACTCTGCCATAGCTTATTATTATAACATAACATGACGCCATTTTTCCCCGAAGGGTTGCGCGGACGCATACCTACAGTACACCCACATTACGCCAGTTATGTTGAAGTCCCATGTAATAGGGGACAAGACTATTATTATCTACCAGACACAAATCCGGACTCCGGGCTGCTACTGCGAAATTCCAGACAGAAAAACCTAAAAACATTTTGTCCGAGCTAGAAATCGAACCCAGGACCTCATGTTTAGCAGTCGCGCTTGCAACCACTAGACCAACGAGGCAGTCTTACTACTATACTTTTTAATTTTGGCAATAGCCGGCTCGAAGGACCAAAGTTAGCGCGGGGAGCAATAAAATAATGGACTGTATTAAATAGGCAATGGTTTATTGCCGTGCTTATTATAGTAGGAATCTTTCCCGGACAAACAATTAATAATGAGGTTAGAGAGGTGATTCGTCCGTCGCTGTGGAGTCCGTGGAAGCGAGTGCTCGGTGGGCCGAGCCATGTTGCCACTACGCCGCACTTAGGCGTGCTTATGATAAAGCGTTGATCACGACGCCTGCGCGTGCAGATCGGGTTCGATTCCCAACACCGTGGCTATTCTGCTTATTCTTGCTTATTATTGAAATTAACACCAAACTTGTACGAAAACGATTCTCGCGCAAGACTACTTCGTAGAAAAATACGAATACGAACAATTATCTCGCGAAAATCAAGTTCAATTCTATTTCCCTCAAGAAAGTCACTCATCATGCCTTTAGTTTACGTAAGTACATGTTGACCGTCGGACCATCGTCAAACAGCTGCCGTATCCTTAATTCTATAATGAAGTTTATGGAAAACATTTTAGAAGACACTGCAATTACCACAACAAAGAAAGATTTCTTATGGCAATCGCAGCACCACGAAGGAGGCTTTAAGTACTCCTCCGCTAAAGGTGTCATCCAACCACAGCTGTTAGGCGTCGGTTGCTGAGGCATAGAAGCTAAAGGCGTCAGATAGGCTTTAAGCCCCGTCAAGCGGACGACTACGGCTTTACTCTGGTTGAGGACAATTTAACATTTTTCTATCGCCACTTTAATTCACAGAAACCTTTACGATTCACCACATTTTAAATAAATTTCCTTACGCAGTACTTAGGGTCGAGTTGCATAAATTGGACCGGCTCGTAATTTGTACCACCTCAAAATCTACCAAACTGTAATGTTTAGTTTTAAATTGGCAACATTAAAAAGCAGTACAACCAACATGACGCAACGTCTGCCATTTTGGACTCGATAACACAACAGAGTAAATTATAGTGAACAAAAATATTTTTTGCGGCGTTCTAATATTATTTTATGGGTGTTTACCTAAGGATTTCTTGTGGCAACGGTAAATACACTGCAACTATTATATATGTTTTTGGAAAGTAGGCATATTAGTGACCTTTTTTGAGACTATACTTTTATGTTTAGCATCTCGAGGTTATAATGCTGGCTCACATTAAAATAAAACTTAGTGTTGCCTAATTTGTACCAGGTGTGGTACCCCTAAAATGTACCGGTACAATTTAGGTATATGGTAGTTTTTCAACTTGATGGTCAACTAGATTGAAATGTTTTCAGATATCTGGAGAAGATAAAAAGTATTACAAATGGACACAAGATGACTTAGAAAAAGCCTTAGATTGTTTGAAAAAGAAATCGATGAGAATTAATGAGTGTTCACGCATGTTCAACGTACCTAAGCCCACTTTAAATAGACATTTATCAAGTTCGAACAAGTATGCGAAATAAAATACTATTTCCAAGGGCAGGCCCACTGTTTTTCACGATGATGTTGAACAAGAGCTAGTGTCGCATTTGTTGAACATGGAAAAGCATATGTTTGGGCTTGCAATTAAGGATGTAAGAAAACTGGCGTATGACATCGCGGAAAAAAATGGCATTCCAAACACTTTTTCGAAAACAGCAAAGATGACTGGTAAAAAATGGTTTTACTCATTTCTTAAAAGACATTATAAGGAACTTAGTGTTCGCCAACCAGAAGCAACATCTTTATATATTTTTGTACTTTTAGTTAATAACAAGCACTTGATCTCATTTAAAATATGAAGTACAATTTAGGATACCTATGGTACAATTAAGGAAACCGGTTTCCTAAATTGTACTTTTTCAGACTATTTTAAAAACTTTAATTTTCATATTTATTTTTGAAATTCCTCATTTTCTTTCAACACAAAATGATCGCTAATAGAACAACCTTTTTATTTCTAGTAATATATTCCTTCATAGTTAAATAGTTTTTGTGACAGCTTGTGAAGTTTGTTAACTGGTACAATATTGGCAACTTTACCCTATATTTGATTTATTATTTTTAAACTGACTAAGGTGTCTTTACAATTCTAATAACTTGGTGAACTGTAGATAAATCAGAAATTGTTTGAAGTAAAACCTTAGTACAGTGACGAGCAATATTAAATAGACAGTTGCAAAGTGCCAAAAGACATTGAAATATCTTCTAAACCACACAAGTTAGTTTCATGAAGTTAAAAAAAAAAAACTTGAAATCTTTTGCGTGGTTTTGGAAATATTTCATGACAAGTTCGTGGCCTTTTAATATTGCTCGTCAGTGTATTAGGTAGGTATTTATAATAGTAACTTTGGCGGGAAACCTATCACAGGAGCTCAGCTTATCCGGATGATCCGGGGATACCGCACGATCTCCGGTGAGGCGGCGGGCCTCCTTGCCGGATTTCCACCATGGGATCTGGAGGCAAAGGTCCTCGCGCACACTTGGGAGTGGCGCGAGGAGGCCAAACGCCGGGGCGTAACTCCGCAGCCGCGGGAAATCGCGGCACGGCGGACAGAGCTCCGGCAGAATCTCATGGCGACGTGGAAAGTGCGATTGTCGCAACCCAGTGCTGGGCACGCCACGATTGCGGCGGTAAGTCCCCTCTTTGAGGAGTGGCTTGAGAGGCGGCATGGCGTCCTCACCTTCCGCCTGACACAGGTCCTCACCGGACATGGCTGTTTCGGGAGGTTCCTGTTTCGGATAGGGCGTGAGGAAACGCCCGGGTGTTTCCATTGCGAAGATCGCCCAGAGGACACGGTGAAGCAAAAAAAAAAAGGAGCTCAGCTTTTTCTTTGACATCGACAGTTGCTGAAAAATGCAACCAGCAAAAATAAAGAGGCTATGTTTCCTTCTTAGTCTAGATCCTTATCAATTTTTTCGACTCGTCTGTACCTCATATCATCTGCGAGATCCCAATTAAGCTGGTAGTGGGACTGCTCTCTGAAAACTGTTTAATTTTCGTAGTTTTTGTTCAGGTTGGTATATTTTTAACCTACACAACGAAGGATTTCTGGACAGTTTTCCTTGTTAACTTTAATGTTTTTTATGTTAACTTTCGTAATATTCAATTTCAACAGTAAATCTAACTGGTCTTCTGTATACAAAAACAATAAAACAACAATATATCCCTTGGAAATATTTTTATTTTTCAACTCATCAATTGCACTATAATATCCATACAAAACTAAACATAGTTTTACTACACTTAATATAATAAATATACTTTTTGCATAATGATCTAAATTCAACTACGGTTTTACTGTTTTGATAGTTACCAAGAGATTAAATCAAGTAGTACCTACAAGAAGCGAAGTAGTTTTACATTTGCCCAGCTCTAAAAATGTACAACTCTTCGCGGCAAGTTTATATAATATACATACATAAATCTAATCGGAAACAGAGATCAAAATAATAAGAGACAGTCTTACTTTAGTATTGACTAGAATATCATCGATATCTATAACATTTAAAACACTTTATCTGATGATCAGGTGGGAAGCATTTGCCAGTTCAATAATGTATTTATTTTAACACTTTTTCAAGAACGACTGAGTAGGAACGATGAGAGTTATATAAATATCCACGAATAACATTTTGGTTAACAACATACAAGGTACTAACTGATTATTATGTACACATAGCTTATAATTAAGTTGAATAACATCTAAAAATCGATTGTATTTTGTTTAATATGACACATATGTACGGTAGGACGAATTGTCCTTAATAAAGAGTTGTTAATAAAAGTTTGACGGGGGCGGGTAGTATTGTATGTAGATGTTGGTTACGGATTTGTTGCGGGTTTATTCCTGTTGTCTGTCGTCTTCCACGGAGCCGTTGGCTTTCACTTCCTGGGGCAGGGCCGACTGCAACACAATTTATAGAGCATTAGTAATGCAGAGTGTCTGAACACTTCTCGGAAGTTTACGTCCGTCTAGAGAAATATTTGTGTTACTTTCGTGAGTTGCAAAAATCTAGTAATGTTTTATTCGAAGAACTACAACTCTGGGGCGTTGAAAATTCATGATGAAAATGTTTTGACTTCTTGGGGAATCTTTTAGGACATTAACACATTAAAACATTGCTATAAATGAAGTATAAAGACTTTCGTGTAATAAGTTAGAATAAGTTCAGAAATACTTTGTGTTAGAATTGAAGTTAAAATTCTGTGGGCCACAATAAATTTTGCAATTATAATTATTTAAATACTTCGTTGTCAAAACTTAAAACGTCTGATAATAAGTATTAACTTGTTTAGTAAAAAATGAAGAGAACGTACTTCGTAGGGGAGTAAGAACATGTTGTTGTCCGACCGGCGTCCAAACCGCAGACGGATGGACGGGGCACGCACTGCACGGTCTTGTTCCTGTGTTAAAAACTGTACTTCATTTATTATACACATAAGTACACATAGCGACTGCAGCTTTCCTAAGAAATTATGTGCTTCGATAATCTACGTGTTTCCGATTTAGCACGAACGTAACGACACAGAGTAGGTCCCACAGAGGCAATGCTTCTAAGTTTGTGTACTATCACTCTTTATTGTAGTTTATATGATCTCACTCTGGTCTCAGATCGTCATTGTTACTCAAAAGTTGGGTATAATAAATTAACAACCCATTATAGTTATATATTGCTATAATAACAACTATAATAGATATATATCTTCCATGGTTGTAACAGCTCTATATTAGATCTAAACATTGCACGTTCGTTTTACCGAAAAACGACGATGATTCCCGAAGCGCGTACTTTTCTTTGGAAAGTAAATAATAATAACATCCATTGCGTTTAGATAGCTGTCGGGGAAATGGATTTTCCAAACAAAACGTGCAATAATAAAAAATGCTGAATTGTCAGTATAGATTAAGCGATTGAGCGTTACGTTAAATTAGGTTCCCACGAATCGAAGAGCCATTTTTCCTGTTAATGTTAAGTGTGGGAGCGGAAGCCAAACCTTCACTGCGTCATATCATCACTGACATATGGTTCGATATTATTAGTGTAACAATGTTGAACAAATAACATAACATAAATATTGACAGTTCCGAAATTCCCGGAGGACTGCGGTGCACAAATATTAACACCATTCGCCTCACCCTTTTAGGCAACATATGACTGATTAAATTAGATCATTGTTTACATTATAACCTGTCGTATAAAATATTCTAAGTATTCTTCGGCCCACAATACGGTTTTGCGAATTTTCTTTTACGGACTGTTTATTGACATGACGTGTAAGAATTAATGAAGCTAATAATTAATAGCTATAATGAGGTGTAGCCAATTTTATTACTAAGGGGTGTATATTTAACGCTATAGTCAACGCTACACCTACTACAGCGTGTTTATCCTTTGAAAACAAGAAGTATTTTTTTATTTATAAAAATATAACTTTACAATTGCTTTTTTCAAATGTTTCACCTACTCGTATGTACAATTTGTGATCTGATTATTTTAAAGATCAAAATAAAAGCTTTCCAAATAATGGAATCGTCTGATTGTTTTACAAAAAAGGTCGGACATAAAGCTGGTCAATTGTCGTAAAAGATCTTATAGTGGCTTGTTAGGGTAAATAACTTCATTACACGGGTTTACACGGCATCAAGGGTTTACGATGTTCGAATCAATAGTACGAGTATCTTGGAGTAGATACGTCTCTTCACAAGATATATATAGTTTTACGAGGCTTTATATAGGGTGCTATGAGTTCGCATTAAATTTTGTAGCTATTTTTATTTGTCCTAATTTATGGTGTATGTTATGGGTCAACAAGGTACTGAAATATTTATGTTGTATTGAAAATGGACTTAACACTTCCTTTATACACGGTCAAAGGGATATTGACGCCCGACCTCTTACCATGGATTTGGTACCTACATAATGCTGATTACAACAACAACATAAAAAACAACAAAAAAACACACACATGCAATACAATGCAATGCAATTTTTTATGCTACATAAAACATTTGCTGTTCTCTTCAATTTTTAACTCATTAAAAATAATAATAAAAATTGTAAAAGATTTATGAAAATGTCAGAATCGTATAAAATAAAATATAAAAGATAAAATTGTCAAATTGTAAAATGTTATAAAAATGTAAAAATATAAAAAAAAAAATTAAAGATTATGTGCATAAAATTCAAACAAAAAATTTTTATGGTAATTATTTTACATTCTATGAAACTAATGATTTTTTTTATAAGTGACGAAAATTTCCACTTACGGATGTTCAAAATCATATATTTAATGAACTAATGGTTACAAGATGTGTGTCGATGCCACCCTTTATATTTATCTCATTTGACATTCACACTTTTTGACATTCGAGGCTCAAATCATGAATTGGTCCTGAAGACATGAATCAATTGACATAATTAATTTTGTTTTATAACAACACAGTAAGCAATGCAGACATTCGATTTTGTATAAACAAACCGTCAAAATTTCAAAATTTATTTGCAGTTTAAGGATTGATAAAAGTTTGGTCGAATTTGCCCTTAGAAAACTTTTACAAAGTTCTTCTGTTTTTTTTTTGTGCACTTAGTAGACATGTTGGGTATTTATAGTTACCTCCTGGGGGAAGATATGGGGAACGGCGCGTTCTTCAGAGCGGCGACCGAAGCGCAGACGCACGGGGGTTCGCACCTCGCGAAGGGAAAGCAGCTCGTTCATCTCGTCCAGCTGAAACAAAAGAGAAATTAGTATGACGTGTGATTAGTGATTACACTTTTAGAACTATCGCTGTTTGAAAAGGAAACAAAAAACAGTTGATAAACGGAAGTTAAAACAAAAGAGGATCATAGCTATGGAAATCTGCACCTTTGTTGCGTTTTCAATTACAGTTCGAGGGATTGAAGGAAACTCCTAACCCATTGCTTGATGGGTTTGAAGAAATCGTCATCTGTTACCCCGCTGGTCATAAACTACGTTAAATGTGTAGACAGGGTGTTAAAAGTTTGAAACCTAATCGAGATACTGAGAGGCAAATAAGTACTTTTAATGTAGTATTCATGATAATTTATTTTCACCACCTCAAACTTAAAACTTTGCTGCCGTCGGAAATCTACGGCGTAAAAGGAAGATGGACGAATTTTGGACCTATTAGGGAAACTGCCGAAATATCTTTAAAGAACACAGGTGGGAAGCATAGCTTTTACCATTACATAAACATTTAATGACGTTTCCAACTTATTTAAATTTTGATGGTCACTAACGACAATAGCTAATTATTAACCACAGAATATTAATTTTAAAGCGACATAAAACACGAAAGTCCAATGAAGTGTGTAATTTTATCGTTAATATTATAGTTGTCTTAATATTAAAGGGCAAAACTATTAACTGGTACCTGGTTATACGTACCTATACGAGGACCTAATGGAGCGAGGGATAAGACGGGGTTTCATAAAATTAGGGATGAAAGGGTTTATAAGTTAACAAAATTGAGTTATACAAATGCGTTGGGGCTCAAATGACGCGCACTATCTATCACGTGTGACGTAAATGTGGTTATTTATTAAAAATGTTATTGTTTCTACCGCTGTGGGTATTCCTTTATCAAACTAAGGGGTAATTGCGTACCACGATAACAGAAGGAATTACTTTCATGTTGACAGTTTAACGACATTCTTTGCGCTATCTAACTTGCTGAGCAGAATTTCTTTTCGAACATATGAAGCAATGTATTAACAAAATTATTCAGATTGATAGTGTGCTCGTCTGTGATAGGCTCACTGCGGGCCTATGCTGATAGCCTGTTCTTCGAAGCAACAATCGTTGATCACGACGTTTGCCTACCGTGTGGTGGCGATTTCAGGCCTTATAAATAGACATCGGATTATCGGATGCATATTTACTTAAAGTTAATTTTTATTTATGAAAGTATGAAATCGGCTTCTTAAAATATATTTTTTTGTAAAAATCCCGGGATGCCAGGAACACCGGGAATGCATAACTATTCAGGTATACAGGGATGGTGTGTATTAACACAATATTTTTTTTAATCGAGATTTTTTTTGATACCAAAGCGCTTTCCATATTAGCCAACATCGCAACTTTAGGTGAGTAAGCATCGGAATATCCGATCTCTGCTTATAAAGCACCATACTCGCGTAACACAGTTTCAATATTCAATTTCTTTACTCGAATGTTGTTGAAATGTTAAAATGAATAGCTTTAGTAAGTGTGTGACGTAATTACCTTGCAGGTTTCCAACCGATGTTATTATTCACAAGCGATTGCGATTAACAAAATCCACTTTTATACGTCTATTTAACATTTTAATTTCTAAGTAAGCATCAACGTGTAGTCACTAAATACTTATTACACATTTTACCTTTCGCAAATTCGTGCTTTCAGTACTACGCTCCATTAACTGAAAAGCGCTTGATGTCCATTTACTAAAACGCTTTTATAAACTAGCAATATTGATTACGAGGTTTTTACGAGGTGGATGGCTCTATACGTGTTTTGTTAAGACACAGTTAACGCCAGTAAGCGCTTGTTATCTGATCTTAGCCTAATGAAGGGATTATATATCTAACGTTGCTCGTTAAATTGCAAGCTAGGATAGACTGCGTTGTTTTCTCTTAAGTTGCACCCACAGATTTTTTTATAGACCGTTGTGCCTAACCTTGCGATAAATTAATATTAAATAATAACAAAACATAGAGTAGCGGTTTACGTTACTTCAAATGCATTTATAAAATAAAAACTCTTTGTCTTTAGAATTAAATATATGCTATAAAAAATCCTATGGAAAACTAGTTAAAACATACCATAACATATCACGCTTTGTTTCCCCGGAGGTACAGCCACATTTTGCCATTTATGTTTAAGTCCCATGAAATAGGGGGCGAGCCTATTGCCATCAACCGGCCACAAATCCAGACTCCGGGCTGCTACTCAGAAATTCCAGATAGAAAAACCCAATAACACTTTTCCCGACCTGGGAATCGAATCGCCTACGACCTACGCCACTAGACCTACGAGACAGCTAACTAGGCAAGGATTTCTTTTTCTAACTATCTACTAATAAACCTGCTATCGTTATTATTATTACGTTAAAAGACTTTGTCTAACACTCGTTTCCTTAAATACACCGTGACATTTTAGTCGTCTTACAAAGGTGGTCCACTCAATGTATCCGACATAAAATACCTACAGGCGCGATTAAAAAATTGTTACCATTAATTAAGGTAATAGGTACAAAGAAAAAAATAATGCTTTAGAATTATGAAACACTCTCCCTGTTAATAATGTTTACGTATCAAACGGTAGAACATATCCTACCTACCAACCATTACATTCCATCATTAAATCCATCTCCCTAACAGGGTGTTTCAAACTACGTCATGCGTCTTAGTGAATGATATTCTCATTTTTTTATCAAGCAAATGTTCAAAAATATCAATTTTTTTAAATAAATGATTAGTAGTAATTGGATACATGAAGTGGGCTGCCGTTGTAAGACGTCTAAAATATCACGGTGTATAAAGGTTCTACTTGAACCTTAATTCAATAAACATTAAATGAAATCAGATATCAGTCAATATCTTCATATAATATACCTATTACTAAGGCGCACGGTTACTAGATAACATAGACCAAGTCAGATATGACAAATCAAATTACTCGACGCATTCACTGGTTTACGAAATTAAGATTATAATTTACGAAAAAGAAGAAAGGTATGCCCGTGACGTATGTTAGCTCAACAATTAAGATCTTTGCAAAAGATAACATACAAGGTATAATAATAGGCTTGTAAAAGATGACGATAAAAGATGAATAGACTGAATTTAATGAAGTTAAGGGCCTTGTTTTTGGTATTAAAACGTTAGTAGATGGAGTGAAAAGGATGGTGAGATAGCTTTTAGTTCGGTGAGTGTACGTAGCTGTGTGTAACATTATCTGGTCGTCGGTGAACATTAAAATGCATTATCCACTCGAGAAACACTTAGGGTTCCGTCAGAAAACTGTTGCGGTTGTGGGAAACCTGCGCGTGTTACGGGACTTTATTTTGCTTTAAACATCCCTTTCCTTGCTTGGTTTTATTTTGTACTCAAAAATAAGGGTTCATTAAAAATCTATTTGTGGAAACGGATTCTTTTTAGACTCGTCTTTACGGGATAAAATAATGTACCAAATCATTTGATTTGTTTAGTTGCTTTTGGGGTATAGTGTTTTGAGCAAGTGATACATCAACTGGACATCGACGCGCAAACTGTTACCATAAATTCAGCACATGACCATATCGTAGAAATTTTTCGTCGGTTATCAAAAAAATAAATCGGCTGTTTCATTGAAAAGTATAATGTGTATAGATAATGCAGTGTACACAAGGCCACACATCAAACTATACATTTCCAGTTTACACTGATCTCACACTGTACGGAATTCTATACAATGCGAGATCAGCTTATACTGGAAATGTATAGCTTGATGTGTAGCTGAAATGTATGGATCAGATTTTTTTTTGATGATAAATTTTCGGGGCTTCAGAATCATGTAGGTACTGAACCCATGGTAAAAGGTTGCGCGTCGATGTGGCTTGCCACCCTGTATAGAAAGTAGACTTGGAATAATATCATTTTGCTTGGTGCTAAAATAGAGAGAAATAATTTAATGATTCGTTTTTACCAGATGTGTTTGTATACGCCGCTCTCGTTTAGCAATGCAAACAAAGATGACCGCACGTGTGTGCACCATTGACACGTCTTTCATTACTAGGATGAGCATTTCAATGGAGCTAGTTGCACTGTACTGCAGTAGCCACTTATACCTACTGATATGTAAAGCTGGTTTCGAATTCGTTTTAGCAATTATAAAGGTAACCCAAAATGATAACGATGTAATCTTTCGATTATTCCCTGTTCGGACAGAGTGTTATTAGATTTATCTGTCTGGATTTTTTCAGTAACAGCCTGGAGTCTGAAAATGTGGCCGGTTGATGGCAATAGGCCCGCCCTCTATTACATTGGACTTAAACATAACTAACATAATGTTAGTGTACTAAAGGCACACTTCAATCCAACCTTTCAGGGCAACAAGGCGTTATGCGTTTTACACCGTGACATTTTAGCCGTATTATAACGGCAGCCAACTTCATGTATCCAATGACTACTAACAATTTCTAAAAAAAAAAATTGAACAAATGCATGATTAAAAAAATTTAAATATCATTCACTGAAACGCATGACGTAGTTTGAAACACCCTGTTATGGAGATGGAATTAATGATGGAATGTAATGGTAGGTAGGTAGATATCTTCTACCGTTTTATACGTAAACATTATTCACAGGGGGGGTGTTTTATAATTCTTAAGAATTATTTATTTGTCTTTGTACCTATTATCTTAATTAATGGTAAAAATGTTTTAATCGCGCCTAGCGGTATTTTATGACGGATATATTGAGTGGACCACCTTTGTAAGTCTACTAAATTTATCACGGTGTATATTATTGTTTACAAATACTTCATGTATGAACCTTTTCATTTAACTATGGAATGCCAGAAACACTCACCGCAAACGTCGGCTCGCTAACTTAATATCAAGTATTTAAATATGAGAATATAATAGAGATAATTCGCGAAGGCGCAGTGATTCCCGGAGATGTGACTTTATTGGATTTCCGCCGAACGCTCGACAGAACGTTAACCGACAGATTACTGATGTATTCAAATTAATACAATTGCTAAATACGAGTGATTCAAACGGATCGCTGGCTGACGACCTTGACCTTAGTCTGATTATGGATTAGGTCTATTTGTAAGTGCCAGATTACAGTTAGTTACTATACTTGAGTTCAGAAAACGATTTTAGGCAAACTTCAATCAGTTCCATTCTTGGATTCTAATAACAGTTTAGCTGAGTTTTATCATCTAGAATTTCAGAAGGTTCTCCGTCCACGCATCTATTCAATTAATCTTAACTAGATGGTAATCAAATAACTCAGAAAACATTTGACATGGATCTATAACACAGTATCTGACCGAAATATGGCATGTCGAGTAAAAAAAATCCGCTTCGTACACTGGCGTAGAGCGTCGTCTATGTTATTGATACCTGTGTGGCATTCTCTTTTAAAAGTCGATGTGCCATATTAATGGCCATCACTAACTAGTACTTTGTAGTGGGATTTTGTCACGCACTGGATTTTCAATTCTCGGCGCTAAGAAGTGCGTTGAAAATCCAGTGGGCGAAAAACACCCATCATTACCCATGCAGACCTGAGCTAACAGGGCGTTGTGTGTTTCATCTTGCGTGTATTATTAATAATTTTACTTCCTTTTCAATTAATAGCTTTTTGGATCTGGATGTTACTTATGTTTTTCTGTCTGTTACTTACAGGAGCTTGAGGAGGCATGTCGGGGTCGGAACGGCGGCCGAAGCGCAGGCGGCGGGACGGCGAGCGCACCGACTTGCGCGCTAGAGCGTGACCGCCGAGTGCGTCATGCTGGGCCAGTAACGCGTACAGCCCGCCTAGCGCACCCCAGCCGTTTTGACTGTCCGCTGCTGCTGATGCTACACAAAGGAGAAAAAACTATGAGTAGGTACAATTTTAATACTTAGATAGTAGATTAATTCATTCTCTATAGAAAAGGGCGTGCCCTCCGATCAGCACCCTAATTGCGTAACTCACGATCAATCATAATAATCCGTTTCATTTTGACAGTTCAACAATATTCATTGCGTTATCTACGTTGTTGAGCAGACACATTTTTCGAACAAATGAAGCAATGGATTAATAATCTGTTTCAAAGGATTCAGATTATGATTGATCGTGCGTTACGCAATTAGGGTGCAGATCAGTGTTGGGCCTGTGGGCAAATTCGACGATTGATGTCGTGACGTTGTATGTATACTAGTTGCGCCGTAAACTTTTCGTGGCGTCAGAGTGATGCGTATTTCGCATGTGGCGTTTTAGAAGCAACAAGAAAATCGCAAGTTAGTCATAATTCTGCCTCGACTGAAGATAATCAAGATCAGCTTATCTCGTAATCTGGATGAAAACTGCTGTGTTGTCGTACTTTAAACCCATTCGGTTATTACTTCATGAGCTTTAGTAGCATAAGACAGCCAAGTGTAAGGGAAGTAGAAAGGTGTTTGCCTTACCAACTTAAGAGCAATACGATAAATTAAGCTATTAGTAATGAATAACTACCAACAGTAAACAAATGGAACCCCACGAAAAAAAGAGAAAACGAGGACAGATCGAGAATCTCAATGTAAATCACAACTTTTCCGTTAAAACGTGTCGCTATTAATAAATCAACAATTCAAGTAGGTATATATATATCTCTACCTTTACAAAAGATATTTTGAGCCAAAATTTCGTAGGAAGCCTTTATTATGGCTACCGAAATAAGTCTAAGCATGATGTGAAGGTTACTTTATGGAGTACGGTAGACAGTCCTTACCGCCATGTTGTTTACAGTAAATGAGATTATACCTCTGAGCGCCCATTTGAATACTAGGACTTGGCATAGAATTGATTCAGCTGCGGTCCTATTCACAACTTGGAATTGTCTGGTTCGCGTAAACATCCATACAAATACGTTATGATGGAAAAATTTAATGTTTCTGTTTATTTTCATCGGTACAATAATAGTTAAGTTTCATGAGGCTATTTAAGTAGTGTTTTCTTGACTAGAATTTTAGGGTATGCCCGAGCATGAGTAGCCGACAATGTTCCCACAGCTGGGATACAGTCCTACCCTCTGTGAGAAGGAGTGGGCCATAATCCACAACGCGGGCCCAGTATGCGGGTTAGTAGATGTCACATGTCTTCGAATTTTTGGTTCTTGATCATGCCGGTTTCTTCACGATGTTTTCCTGCACCGTTTTGAGAGTATTGTCCGACTACTTCTTGATGAAACTGGAGGAGGTAGTTTCAGGTAGTTTTAACACACACGTCAAGCTAAACCATGAACGTTACCTCCCTTGCCTTGAGCGTTTACTCCAACTGACACTACTCGTATAATTAAATACTATTCAAATAATATAATTGATTTATTTAATACTAGCTTCTACCGACGGCTTTGCCCACGTGTATGTTTGAAAATTCCCACGCGAACGTTCCGCGGACAAAAAATCGATCTCTTTGCCAACTTTATTGTTACCGTTCAGTGGTTTAGGCGTGAAAAGGTAACATAAGACAGGTATCAGACAGAGTTGACATTTAACGCGGCTGCCTTAAAAGCAAGCGTGAACAGGCATCTTCTGGGCACGCTCGTCGCATCGACCATCGACATAGACCTCATTCACTCATACACTATGACCACTTAACGATTCCTTACTTCGAAACCGCGTCAATTCCTTAGATCACACATGACATCTGCTAATAAATATCGACAAATTGTCATGGAACATATAGAATATGACATTTCGATTCCGTACCTACATTCGTTTCTACAAAACACGATATTGACGTAGTTTGAACGTGGTAAGATTCCGCGGAGAATCATTATGAACATACAGAATTGGAGCCCAGGCGTGATAGACGCCAAGAGCAGGCCATTCAGCATTAAAAACAGAGTTACTTTTAATTAATAAAATTAGTACAGATTCCACTTACATTACAACATAATTACCTATATTAGGTATTGTGGATAAAGGAGACTGTCACCCAGACAACTTTTCTTATTAATCAAGTAATATAAGTTGTAAGCAAGTTTTATTGGGACAAGCCTTTTGGGAGGCTAAACAAAAGTTTTTACAGCTCAACTGCGGTACGTACAGGTAAACTTGTTTAAAAAGATTTATTCTCGGTTTGTGTGTGAAGAATAACTAATCTGTTGAATGTTGAACAAAACTTTTTGTACCTACTTATAACTCGGTTCTGTAGTCGCTTGCGATATTGTTCTTCTTGAACACATTTTAAATGATCGGCGGTCTCGGGCTCGGGCCAGAAATGGACTACGCGTTTGACGCCAACACTAGCGTCCATCAGTTCCTGTAACGAGCAGCTGCCAGGACACGCAGGACATGATATTATGTGTCATAATGTGTCCCTTCGCTTGTGGAACACATGCGATTGGTCCGTCGTTCATGTTTTGATTTCCAATGGAGGCACAAGTTTTGCTTTATTTTATAAATTAAGAATTTTTGAAGTGAAAACTTTTTTTTGGGCGCGTTGGGCAGTTTTTGAGATGGGAAAAAAACCATTGAACTCGACACCGTTCCCGACACTTCTTTATATAGGTTAGTTTTAGTTGAGAAAATTGTAAAATAATTTTTGTAGTAGTTGTTTTTAATATAATGAAAAAAAAACACCTCATTTAAAAGTATAGGAAATACTTTTAAATGAGTATGTATATATGCACAATAAAATATTTCCTGACGATTAAAAAATATTTCCTGACGATTCAAAAAATATATATGTAATTATTCAAGTGTTCACTTTTGTCGGCACTCCCGGAGTGCCACTGTTTTTTTTTAAATCTCCCAGTTACTTCTTGGGTCTGTAAACGAAATAAATAGTAGATAGAATAAATTCGTTTGGCTAAAGATTTTGATCGGAAAAGCACAAGAAACTTAGGCTTCCCAGTAGTTGCACAAAGGCCTTGAAATTGTATTCGACGATTTATTGTTTCCAAAGATAATATTCTACAAGATAACTTTAAACAGAACACCTCTGCCTAACCGTCCCGAGTGGGGGTGTACCTAGGTGTAATGTTTTATTTTAAGACTTTTCCTATTCCTCTTTTACAGCTTCCGCTCATCTGTATGTCAAAGAAAAATACACAATGTGCTGTCTACCTTTCCTAGAAGACTGTTCTATATTTTTCTAACAACCATTTATTTTTAAATTGGTATCCAGTAGTTTTGTGTCGCTTTCTGTAACTGTTACCTTTGTCAGCTGTTATTTAGAGGTCATACAAAGCACTTATATCTTTTAGTACGCGTTTGTTTATTTGAATAAAATGCAAATTGTTGTTGTCCAACACAGTCTTTTTCAGGAGTTGTAAACTGAAGATCCACATTGTTTCAATCCGTATCTATTATCTACTACTTATAATAAAAAGCCGCTGTTCGTGTCTTTCTGTGTGACCGCGTTATTCTGCAAACTATGCAACGGATGCAGTTTTCACCATCATTTCCAAGGTTTATGTGTGTAAATAGGAATCGAACTTTTATTTGTTTACATACATAACTTTTAGAATATTTAACACAACTACCTAGTTACATTAGGCACTTTTACTGTACCTAATACATTTAATGTATTGAACTCACATATACTAAAGAAATCTGGATGTTTTATCAAGTCTCTGAAAACTCTGCGAAGCCGGGACAGATTGCTAGTCTTTTATATATTGACATACTTATTTCCAAGAAATGAAACTACAAAATGTCCGAAACTATTTCATAAACTATATTCTTCGTTCATAAAATTAAAACCCAGTACACGAAATCTCTCTGCAAAGCATGGGTTCCGGTATACATGAGCGTAATGTATTATAAAATAAGATCCTCCGTAAGATTTAGCGGGGAGAGGGTCGCTCTAAGGGTCGGTGGGCAGTCAGCCATGCCAGTTTCCCCGACATCGATGTGACATTTACACGGACACGTCTTCACTTATTATAACTAACTATTATAAAAGAGTAGGGCTGTTTACTGACATCGTATTTTGTATAGTTAATTTACCTCTATATTTTGTGAAACATACCCGCTATTCGATTTTGATTTTTAACATCGATTATGTACCTACGATTACAGTGTAGAATAACGTTTCAACCATAGAGGTGCTAGCAGAAATATAAGATATAAATAGACTCGAAATATAAAGTACTTATTTAAGTTTGAAGAATCACATGACGAAATTGTACATACCAGTTGTAATTATCAGCTGAAAGTGATAGCTATTACCATGGAAATATATATATTCTTCATATAAATTACTAGTTTATCACAAATTTTGTCATCGATCTGTCAACGGACAACAGAGGGTCAGAGTATTGCCGTATATTTCCCTTAATTTTCTCGACAATATTCTTGAAAGGACGTGATAAATGAGACGTGGGTTATTTTCGATATCCTCTTCTTTTTTCGGAAACGGTCTACCTTTAAAAGTTGACTGTGCGTCAAATTGGCTAAATTGATATCTACATGGTAGGTAGGTATTAGGTTAGATATTTTCTGGGTTCAGAGCACGGCTGGACTGGAAGCCGACCCCAACATGGTGGGGCAAAGGCTGGGCTAATGGTAGGTAGGCATTATTTTTTTATTTTTTTATTTGAGGGTAGGAAATCAGCAAATAACTTCTCCCGCTCTGGGTGGAGCAGGAGGGCGTGTCAGACTTTTACTGACGAAAACCTACCCCTGTTCCCTCAGATGGCGATGTGTGTTTATTGTTTAGACGGCCGACTATCATTTGACCTTTGAAAATTGTTTTTCGCAGTAACCCATAATCACCTTAAGAAAAGGTAAACGTTGGGTCAACTAAATCGGCGACTACTATAACAAACTACTTGAGAATTGTATGAATAACTTCATGTAAACATGATTATTATAACCATAATGTCACAACATTTATGTGTATTGTGAATTGTAAAATTTGCAAAATTTTATTTTATTTCATTCTATTCCGCAAACTTACAGCTAAATTATACACCGTGAAATTTTAATGGTTGTTTTACCGCGGCAGAACAACTTGCCATAAGGCGTACTTTCGAAGCATACTTAGAGTAAAAGTAAAAAAATAAAGAATTCTTTGTTTCAAAATAATTAAAAAAAAAATCATCAACTCGATAAAACACTACTCAATAGTAACACTAGATGTAACTTCTAGGTACTACTCGCATGCGCCGCCAACAAAGGAAACAGCGATGCATAAATGTTCAAAGCAAAACTGTCACACGTGGTGATTTTTCACAATGGTTAATCTGCCATTTTTTGTTTCTAATATTTAATTTGTTTATAAAACGATTGTATTACCAAGACAAAACCATTTCACTGTGGGAAAACAACCATTAAAATTTCACGGTGTATAGTGTCCTTAAAAATAAAAACAGGTCGGTACAAAATACCTATTTCATAAATTAGGAAATGAATAGAACACGATAGACTAATGCAAACTGAAAAATAATTTAGACGCAAACGATTACAGTTCCCCAAAGATTTTTTTCACCTATAAATACTTAATCCGAGAAACACTGGTATTGAATTTATGCAAATCCTGTTCGCTTGACAGTAAAAAAAAAAATGCTCACATATTTTATTTAAATCTTAAAAGCTTGATGTACCTATGAAGAACATACAAACCTATCCTTTGACGAGAGAAAATATTAAGCAGCTACATTTTTTATAAACGCTCGCCTTTGACTTATTTCATATGGCTTCATTACTGATGTCTGCGAAACTGTGTCGTTACGTATTTCTAGGAAATGATACTAGAAACTTCGCTAAACAATGTTATTTATAGTCAACTTAACCTTAGCTTTCTGTACTTAAGTTACGTAAATAATATAATTTGGGAGTTTCGACAAAAATATTTTATCTATAGTATCTATATCTGTACTAATAATAAAGCTCTAGAGTATGTTTGTTTGAACGCGCTCATCTCTGGAAATGACTAGTTGGATTTGAAAATTTCTACTTGCATTTGATAATGCAATTCTTGAGGTAGGCTATTATGCTATTAAACATCATGCTAGGATCCTTAGGAGCCTAGCCAAAATAAATAAAAGTCAGAAAGAACGCCAACGAAACGAAGTAAAAGCGCGGTCAGGCGATGTGTTACGACGGGGTGGGTCAGGGGGCAAAAAATATCACGCGGGCGATTTCGCGGGTAGAAGTTAGTAGGTACTCAATAAATAAACAAAGATCATAATAATAATAAATGATATAAAGATTTTACGACAGTGGATTGAAATACATATACCCCTTATAAAGTTCTCATGCTTGTACTAGGGTCTCAGTATTCTAGATTGTGTGTCAGTACATCCATTACAAAGACTTATGGATGCTTGTCATTCGATATCTTCGGTTTTATTGGTGTTTTTTACGATCTAGTGTCAGGGACTAGAGCTGCTACCATTTACTTAGATATCCTAACAGGCAGGTGCATTAGCTATTGTTGAATTTACGACTTATAGTTTTCTTTAAAAGTATTGAAGAGTCGACATAGTGTGACGATCCAAATGGCCAGAGATCGGATAAGACACATAGGCTTTGGAAGAAGAAGGGATGCCTTTTCCCCAGCAGTGGGACACAATATAGCTTTCCAAGTTTCTAATCCGTGTCAACCCGGGAATGTTCACAGGTCTTAGCACTGAGAATTAGTTCAAAAGTTAGTTTGCTACAGCCCTATTAATTAGGAACGTTGCTGTGCCAATAATTTGTGCATCCTTGTCACTTGTAGTTTGTTCCTCCGAGACACAACTCCGAAGTTTAACATAATTACCTCAATGCTTCACGTAACTGAAATTGCGTTTGCATTGAAAAAGAAGGATTCCTTCGTGGTTCGAAAAGTAATTACTCGAGGGAATTGTGGTGGTTGTCTCCTCGACGTTACTTTAGTTGTTTCGGAGGGCGTTTGTTAGGCTGGAGCGTGGCAATTTGATTTTGTCAGAATCAATAAAAGACAACAACAACTTTTCGATGGATGTTTTGGAAGATTAGAGTAGGTTTTAGGCGACCTTTGACTGGGAATTCTTTGTTTGTTAACAATAGTGCCTCTAATTCTAATGATTCAGAAAAGCTTTCGCAAAAAAAAAACTGAGAAAGCTTTTAAACAGTATTTGTAAAGGTCCATCCCGTTTTCTAAACGTGACAATAAATGATCGTAATTATGAAGGACACTTAAAGTTTCTCCTTTAAATGATTAATTTATAAGCCAGGATAAGAAATTGATTCGAAGCACTAACAAGGCTCACGACTTAGTTAATATTCTAGCTGCACACCTTGCATTTCAATTTTGATTAACAAACTTGAAAGGCGGCTCGGATTGGCCATGCTAAGGGAATGTTGATGTTTACATCGCTATTCATTGAACATGGCTAGAATAACACAGGAGAATACCTACCGTATTTTTATGGGCCTTAAATCCTATTCAATTCATATATACTTTCTGGGTTTATTATGGGCATACTGACATCAGTAAATAAAAAATATCGGAAATCTGGACTTATAGTGATAATATAAGCATGCAATCGCCAACCCGTCTTGAACTAGTGTAGTCATCTGGGCTTTTCCTTCTCTGTATGAAAGGAAGGCGTTTCCCTGGACACTAATAGGCTGGTGTAGGTTTTTCTCTCAGGTCTTTGGCTTGTTTTAACCCCATTTACGGATCAAGCCAAGTAAATGCAACACGTGGCGTGTAAGATCTTATAAATGTTTATGTGTTGTGGTCGAAACCTAATTCGTACCTACTCTTCTATCTGCTATGTTCTACTCTTCTCTCTTCTATCTTATATCTTCTATCTTCTATCTTACAGAGTTCCTAACAATTCTGTATGTAATTAAAATTGTAGTTTTCTATAGTGTTATGCAGAGGGTTTCTTTAAGGCATAATAATTTTAAGCTGTGCAGAAGATAATTTGGAAAAACGCCTGTGGTGGAAAGAACTAATAGGATACATATAGGTACTTCTTCTTGACTCCAAATTCTGGTCACTTCTTCTTTCAGTTCAGCACATTTACTGATTTTATCACCTATTGTTTTTCGTAAATTATATGTATTAGGGACTGCAATATCTATGAGTTATGTGACTTTATTAACTTTATCTCTAGTATTATTATACATATTATTCTTAGAACTACCAGTAACAATGACCAATGAGCCACTATCACCACGGTTAGCATGATCTAGATTGGTGATCACAGTTTCTAGGCAAACAGGCAGACGCTAGATAGGTAGAATACTGTAAAGTACCTCTTTATGTAGTTGCTTCGATATACCCAAGTGGGATGAGGAAGGCCTATTCCTTATTGAAAGTCATGCGGAGTTATAAAAATGTATCTAATACTCGCATCCGCTGAACTGAGGCTAATGAGTTTCATCCATTTTATTCGACATCAGTATTCAATGCGTCTTTGTTATATTTTTATTTAGATCGAGTAACGTTTTTTAATTATGAAACGTTCGATATTTGAATACGTGTTATTTTTGTTTGATGAGTTTGTGGGAGACTTATTCAAATGTCAATCAGCTGTATTGTGTTACGTGACTCGATTGTTTGTCAGATTGGGTATCAGTTATGAATATTTTGGGATAAATAAAAATGAAATAACAAAATTGACCGCCTATTAGTTTTCCATTAATTCATTATTTGTTTTAGACCTTCAGAATTGGCCAATATTCAATGGATATACATACATATATGGAGAAACAATTGCCTTCATCTGTAATACTACATTCTTACAAAAAATCACACAAACTGGTTCTAATAAAATTAAATGTTTTTATTATCTAGCTCGTTAATTGTGTTTTACATACAATAGGAGCTAAAATTATGCAAACCTCTCTATTATGTAGGGATAACAGAGCGGTTTGATTAATTTTCTCCGTTATCTTGATTGAATTTACGAAACATAAAATCTACAATTGTATTTATAAGTAACATCAATGGTTTAACACTTATTTTAAGTATTCATAAACTACTGTTATGAGTTTTCCTGAAACAGGATAAACAGATTTTTTTTGTGTTCTTATAAAAAACATCCTGATAGGTGTAATTGGTTTGTGCTCATTTTAATTCACCTTGTGGATATGCCAAGCATTATTCCCCCTTATTAAGTGATCTCAAATGACAGTAATAGGGATGTGATAGTTAATAGGTTACGTGACGTCGACGCACACTACAGATTTAAGCGCACCGAACGAGTTGTTTACTTAACGCCTTGTCGAGAACATAATGTTATTATTAGCTTGACATATCGCCTCTTGTTTTACGAGTACTATCGAATATTTCAATTTCGGTGTAAACAACTAAAGTTCGTGCTGACCTATTCGAAAGCAAGCAAGCAATTTGGATGGAAGTGTTCTCTTGACTTTCTTTTAAAAGAATATAATAAATATAATATTAAATATGAAATCTAAAACATAGGCTAAGAATTTTTTTGATTAGACCCATTGTATTGAAGAAAATTTACGGAAATACTAAAACTATTTATTACAGTATTTGTGATTTTGGAAAAGTTCTCTGAACGTAACGTATATGTACAGCGTATGGTAGTAATAAAATAAATAAAAGTAGGCTTTATTACCACTGAGTCGCTGACCCTTTGTACATACACAAGTTCTTGTAAACGAACATTTAATCATATTATAATTTCTGTTTGTCAACCCTAATATTAGCAAATTAGCTATTACCAGCTACCAGGTCAGGCTGCCTTGCGACATAGGCCTCCTTTATTTTACTCCACTTAATCCTGACGTTCTTCGCTACCCTTTTGGCAGATCATCTTTTCATATTTTTACATGTCTATAGATAATAACAATACTTTAAAGTGAGATTAGTATGGATTAACATTTGAGTGGAGATATAACTTGGCGAGGCTGACTTTTGCATTTGCAAAACCTTATTTATTATATATGTTCATATGTAGGTACCTACGATTTTGCCACATGAGTTTGTCACTAAAAAGGTTATAAACTTAGTGAACCGATATGCCTCAACGGACTATAAATTGCGCCCGTGAGTCTATGGAGTCGTTGGGTCCAGTGTATCTATTTATATTTGGACTTCCTCGTGTATTAAAAAGCAAGAATTTCCTTGTATTTACGCTTTACTTCACAGGAATAATTAGTTTGTAACTAAAAATATAAATTGTCTTATTATATCTTTATGTGAACGAAACTAAAATCATGAAGCAAACTAGCCTATCGAATCAATAACTTTTACTGAAAAGATCGGTAGCATCTTTGCGGATTAAAATTGGCCTATATTTTAAATGATGGCCTTAAATAATTACATCTTTGAGAAACCGATAACTTACAATTTATTGTTCCAAACTTGTACTGAACCCTATTTTGACTTTGTTAATTCTTTTTGCAAACATTATTTACATGTCTTGTCACATACAATCTTAAAATTAAACATAGGTTCTAAAAACATTTTCTGAGACAGCCGAGTAAAACCAACCCTAGCTCACAAGTCCACTCGTCTCATTTATACGACGAAAAGTTATTTAAGTGCTAATCCTATCCACCGCTACATCTAGGTACTCCCTTACCTGAACCAAAATCATTCAAATGCGTTCAACCGTAACGTCATAATCGAGTAACAGACATCCAAACAGTCCCATTTATAATGTCAGAGAAGAGAAAATTAAACGAAATGTAATAAACGTGTTCATTTACACGAAGGAGTGTAAGTAGGTACCTATAGTCCCGGAAAATGCCTAAGATGTAACACGAGTACATGTAACAAGGATTCTTAATAAATCCTCCAAATTATTCGCTTGTAACGTTAAAGATATGTTGGGGCACGTAGTAAAGCTTTGAGCAATCGTCGGGTATTAAAATGATATCTATTTTAATATATGCGCAGTTATAGCTCATCTAGGAAGGCCTTGTTCCTGATTTCTACGACACAATAACACCTAAATTTATATTTATATAAATAAAAAGAAAAGTCCTGACTGACTGACTCATCAACGTCCAGCCCAAACGCTTGGACCTAGAAAGCTGACATTTTGCACAAAGGTTCCCTTTATAATGTAGACAAGGAATAAGGAAGGATTTTTCGAAATTCAACCGCTAAGGGGGTTAAATAGGGGATGAAAGTTCCGCGTGGGCGAAGCCTCTGGCAAAAGCTAGTATCTACATATAATCGGCCTATAATGTTCCTACTGCTGGGGCAGCGACCACGTCTCTGTGAGAGGGAGTGGGCCATAATCCACCACGTGGATGGCGGATGTCGAATGTCTTAAATTTTTGGTTCTAGCACATGCTGGTTTTGTCAGGATGTTTTCCTTGACCGTTTTGAGAGTAGTGGTGATGAAATAATTTACACCAAGTAAAGTAGGCGCTTGACTTCGAACCAATGACTTACAACTCGTAAGTCTAATAGTAGTTGTAGTAGTACTAGTTAATATCTATATTATAATTATACATCTGGTGAAACGTTGGTGACGTATAGGATCACCTCTATCTAAACCTTTCGGGATAAAAACGGCGTGATTATTATGTAGATATTAACTACTACTACTACAACTACTATTAGACTTACGAGTTGTAAGTCGTTGGTTCGAAGTCAAGCAGGCACTTTACTTTGTGTCCTACCTACCTACGGTCTAAGTATTCTACGTTGACACTTAACACGTTTTTATATATATAGGTATTAAGTTATTGCTAAATTACACAACAATTGTCACGCAAGCGATTCCTGAAAGGTTAGGTGTGAATAAGTATATTTTCTTACTCCCACAGTTTTCGGAGTAACGTTTCACGTAATAGGGCAACTGAGTATCTAAGCATAATCATGTCACTACATTAAGTAATAGGTATGAGTTTTGTTTCCTACTCCCATTGATATACTAGGTACATTTTATCATCATTTCAGCCGAAAGACGTCCACTGCTGGACATAGGCCTCCCCCAAGCTCCACCACTTCGGCCGGTCTTGTGCTTCTCACATCTAGCGGATTCCCGCGGCCTTCATAAGGTCATCGGTCCACCTTGTGGGAGGCCTTCCCACTCTACGTCTTGCGGTACGCGGTCGCCACTCCAGAACTTCTCGGTCTCATCGGTCATCTGTTCTGCGAGCAATATGCTCTGCTCACTATCACTTGAGTTTGGCAATTCTTCGGGCTTTTAATTTACTTTCATTGCAGTGTTTTGATAGTTCTCTGATTTTGCCCCGGCCATCTCTTCTTATGGATCAGTCAGCTAGAAAAAGCCAGCGCCATCTAGGTTCAATATATTGACCAAACTGATTTGAGTCTCAAAAAAAATGTACTCACAATAAAAAAACTTAAAACGCAACAATTTTGATGACACTTCGGTGTTTGTTTCTCATTATTTCCTTCCTTTACTAAGTACTTAATTGTTTTAGTTACTCGTATTTGGTCGCTACTTACATTCATATGGAGAGACGAGCGCCTGCGCATTGGCTACGGGCAAGGAGCAGATCGCCGCGAACCCGCACACGGCCAGCGCAAAAACGAAACTCGGAGACATGACTGAAACAATAGAAGATTACACATTAATATAATTGAGTACAGACTTAAGGTGAACCTAGTCCACATTTTTCCCATACAAACTTCGGGAGTGTTTTACTCCACTGTTCGACAATGTACATAAAAAATTAAACATGGTATGGTTTTGTCTCATTATTAATATTGTCTGTACGGAAACAGAATACTAAAATAAAAAGCCATTAAAAAGTTAGGAGCCAACAAAGATTAGTTTTTCTTGCTAATTTAACCTAACTTTGGGCGTGTTTAAGTAATAAAAGAAGTGTAAAATCTGAAAAACCAAGTCGGTACCGACAAAGCTCAAATATCGAAAAGTTCAATTAACTTTATTGGTCATTGATTTATGCAGTGGTTTTTTCATAAAACCCGATCTTCCGAAGGATTATTCTTAATTTTTTACGCGCCTGTTGTACTATAAATGATCCTGCATCTCACTCAAGAATGTTGAGCGTGTAGACTAGCGTCTAACTGCTCATCACTGATACTACCTCTGTCGGACACGATGCCTAATGAGACAGCGTGCATTTTAGCCAGGCCCATCACTGAGTTCGAGCCCGCGACTAGGTTCTCCTTAAATGGTGTAATTACGAACCAAGGTATTCGTTTTGACATTAGTTAAACCACGGAGTCAGTTTTTTGTAAAAAGAACGTAACTGTGAATCAACAGTTCTAATTCAAAAATTATAATTTAGTTCGGTACTAAGTTGTCAGTTTTGTATTACGATCTTAATCCTGGCTCCATGGCTTAAACTATGGTCTCAACCTTAAATTGTACCAGAACGAACACAGTTCGACCAAGAAGTAACCACGTGCTGAGCCTACGAATAAGGTCTTAAAGTACGAAACGTTAGTGAAGTTAACCCTGAAACGAACACCAGTTGATTGAATTATTATTAGTCCCTATTAATTTTCTCACAAATCCACCAGCCGCCTCTAAAACTTACGTGCTCTTGGAAATATTAAAAGACACGACTACTAAATTCTTACGTGTAACTGACTAGGTAAGTCAGTAATACGCATTGTACGCTAGTGTAATCTAGTTTCAGAATGAAAGTCACTCGCCCACTCACATTAAGTAATGACCAAAACTTTTAAACAAAGTTAATCTTAATTTGCTGAGGTTTAACTTAATCTGTCTCTATAATTATTAGTACTAAAATTCGGTCACAGTCTTTTAATAGATTGAAAGTACCCTATGTGCTAATCCAGGTTTTAAAGTACTATCATCAAATGATGATGGTACACCATGTAGTTTACTCAATCACGAAAAATAATTTTTTTCGTGATTAAGTAACAAACATCCCAACTTTCACATTTATAATATTACTACAATTAGAGGTAGGTATTTCTGACTGGTTGAAACTGAGATTAGATTGTAACCGTTATTTAAAAATACAGGAATTGCCCCTCTGTTATGGAAACAAGTCAATCTTTTCTCGTGTTTAAAAAATCGTTCTTCCAATAACCATTTTTCTAGAACTATGGGCAAATAGAAATGGGAATATACTCCGAGCGCGGACCTCTCAATAAATACCGAGTGTGTAGCAAAATAAATGAAGTTGCCGCTTCACTACATTAAAAAATATCGTGATTTATTAAAATTATATTTATTGTTTGCGAAATGGACTGTTCCCTCCATTTGATACCGTATGACTGGATGTCAGTTGCTAGCGATCAAATATTAAATACCTGTGGATACTTATACAAACAATCTATAAAAAAGGAAATGTGCTTGTTCAATAATAGTATTAGAAAAAATAATCAGAAACCGAATACCGTACCGAATACCGTACCGAATACCGTATGCTAATTGTTAGTGGTTCGGATACCGCCTTATTAAAGAAAAGTGTATATAACACTTTTTTGTATGGGTCCGATCATATTTAAAAAAAATACTTCATGTTATAAAAAATTTGACATTTCCATTATTCAAAAGAAATTGACTGTTCTATTAGTTAATAAATGTTATTACTCAATTGGCGAATTTTTGACCGATGAGAATTTAAATTGATAGCATGACATCTCTGTGCCTACTCTTGACTTGTACTAAATCATTTATATATTTTATTTTTTATTTAACTGTATTGACCTTGAGCTTGACGAATTTATAATTTTATTAAACTTGACATTATGCATTGAATTGCCTATTTCAAACTATTCACTGAATTCTTTCTCGATATGTTTTTTTTTTTCTTTTTTCTAGGTGGGAAATCATCAAATGACTTCTCCCGCTCTGGATGGAGCAGGAGCGCGTGTCAGACTTTTACTGACTAAAGCCCTCCCGTGTTCCCTCAGTTGCCTGTGTGCGGTATCTCTTTCGAACAACCCGCACCCCTGGCAGGCATCGGCCCTTGGGGACCCCACCAGTTGTTGCTGACATCTCTGACGGCGCGCGTGGAACACAACGCGCCGTCGACCCGGGATTTTTTTTTTAACGTTGAGAAATGCCTACTGCGCTACCACGGGGAGATAGCGTAGTTATATGGGACTTCTCGACATGGTAAACTTGTATTGTTTGATTGAATGTGTTGATAATGTATAATGAATGAGTCTCCATTAATATAACTTAAACTGTTTGCATGCTCTAGTTAAGGTACTTAGTATAAGGATCATTTTAAACTGAACATCTGTATCATGTACCTACTTTCTGTGCAAATAAAGAACTATTCTATTCTTTCTATTCTATCTTGACTTGAAATCCAATACTTAATTAATGTTCACAGAATAGTTTAATTGTCAAATCGGTTAGGTAGGAGATTAAGCCATACGGTACTGTTTTGGGATTTTATGTTTAACGTTTTACACACATCTCTATTTGTAAGAACCACACTTATGGTAAGAGATGTCGCATTACAATTTCGGCTTGTACAACAACACAAAGCAGGTACGGGACCCATTTATCACACTCATATTTAGCCTTTTTATTCCGCTAGAGGGGAGTATTCATTTGTCCGAATTATCCGTGGCATATCCGCCATTTGCACCCATTCTGCCAAGCATAACCAGATGTTATGTGGATGGTAGCATTAACCCCTTTTTGTTAGAGGTATGTCGTGTTCAAAATGTGCAACCTTTTCCTAACACGTGTTCTTAGTAAGTGTGATTAATACATATTTTGTAGAAGAATGTTTTTTTGTGTTTGTTTCGTTTAAAGTTTAAACTATGAAATATCCAAGGGAAACGTCGTTTTAGACTTTCTATTTTAAATAGGGCATCACTTTCCAATAATTATAATATGTGCATCTTCTTAATTTAATTTCTCTCCAAATGGTACGTCTTATTTGAGACGTATGTTTCTATGCCAATGTAAATTTATTTATTTACAAGGCCTTCAACACTCGAAGCCAACATTTTTTGTACATGACACTTAAGTTATGCGAAACCGAACCTTAAATACGTTACCACTTTCTCCGGAATTATCATTATTCATGACATTACGGCTGACATTTACGGAATATCATGAGCGTGAGAATAAGTACGTGGATATATGAGCTGTCAGTCAATAGAGCTGACGAGCTGACGCCATGGTTATAGATGTACGGCCGTCAACCGGTCGTTATAGGCTGATGGAAAGCTCAACAAGTAGGGTAATGCGCGTGTCGTCGACCCCCGCGCGGACGAATGTCGTGGTGACGTCATCAATCACGCTTATCACTACGACGTGACGTGCTGACACATCACACGCACCACAACTGCTACCAACACGGCGTTTACACGCAAATACTAACATTGAACATTTTTGGTACTACTTGCTACGGCGTAGCTCCAGTGCTACGAAATCGCTATGAATAAAACTTTAGTACCTACACATTTGTTTTCTAGTACATTCGAAAGCAATTACTAGGTGATAAAATATTATACACCTGATTATAAACGAAATAATATTGAGAACAATTTAAATTAATAAAAAGTAATGCTTATTTAAAGGGTCATGCAAAGTTCTTATTTAAGAACCAATTAGTAAACATTTTACCTTTTTAATAAAAACACCGTTTTAAAAGTACTAGATATAAAGCAATAATTAATCAGAAATAACAATCCCTAACCGGAATAATTGTTCTCAAAATCACATAGTAAATAGCTCGTTGGTTGGAAGATGGACTACGATTCTATAGGACGTAACCTGTGTGAGGTCTTATATTCCCTACAATTCGGCATTTACCTACCTTAAAAGAATATTGCTCCCAACTAAGCGTTACCGAAACCAATTACGGTATTGCAATAACAAAAACATAATTATTATAACATGGCAACACTAACTAAGCTGGCCTCTGCTCCCGTGTGAAGGGATGACTCTCGTTATTTCTGTCACCTTACACTGCATATTATTAATGATCGTCACCAATTAATGATACACCACTACTCTCACTGAGTGTTAAGTGTTTATTGCTTGTATAATGAGAAAACCTAATTCCAATTATTTCCATTTCCCATTTCTTCCCATGGGTGTCGTAGAAGGTGACAAAGGGATTTACTAGAGAATGGGCAGCAGCGTTCTCAATGCATTTGACCACCATACTGCGATCGCCAACCCGCCTGCCAAGCCTGGCGATCATGGCAAATACCCCTTTTTGGGGGAGGCTTATGTCCAGCCGTGGACGTCTTTCGGCTGATATGATGATAATGAGAGAACGTTTATGTATTTCTTTTTAATGAAGTAGTCAGGTACCAACTTTAGAAGCTAAAGTATAAAATTATCGTTTTAGTATAAAGCATACTCGTAGCATTTCATTTCGTTTCGTTGCTGTGGTGGTTTTCGCAAATCTACGACTTCAATTGTTGTTAGTACCACAATATAGACCAAAAAAGTTTACAGAATAAAGTTTACATTATTCATTCGAACTAATAATTATTGTTGCAATAAAATAACTATTTATTTTATTTCATTTATACCCCCATTATACAAACTATAAGTAACTAGTTTGATATAACGTTTATTTATATCTCATTTAGAGTAAACAAGAACTTTCTATGAAACTGTCATTCGGGAACAGACCTCACTTCGCAGAAATGCAATTTGTAAACGTTAAGCAACTTTTAATTGATGGTAACGCAATTATGAGTGAGGCTGCAATCGAGTTGTTGCTGCTTATTTACTTGACTATGTACTTGTGTATATAAAGTAAGCCTAGAACAATTATGTGCATCGGAGATAAAGCCTTAGACTAATATTAGTCTAAGGTGCAAAAATAAATACTAGGCATAGGTCTAGTATTTATTTTTCGTATAAATATTAGACATATGTCTAGTATTTATTTTTAGTTCAAGATAAATAATTCCAGCCTATTATTGTGCCACTTCCAAGGAACACGGATGGGTTTTAGTCAGTAAAAGTCTGACACGCCCTCCCGCTTTACTCAGAGTGGAAGAAGTTATTTGTTGATTTCCAATCCAAAAAAAAACCAAAAACCGCTTCTCATACAGAGAACGCACGAGCATTGATCACCACGCCAACTCTAGACAAGTTGGCTATTTCGGACATATAAGTCCAGCTTTCCTTACGATGCTTGACTGGCGAGAGCAGGGGTGGCCCGGCGGTATCGGCCCTGTCTTACGAGTTGTATTTCATCACCACTGCTTTCAAAACGGTGAAGCAAAACATTGTGAGGAAATCGGTATACATTCCTAGAAGCAAACACCAACCTTAATTTAACCTTAATTATGATGACTCGACTTAGGGTTAGTTGTCGTTACCGTATTACTTCAGGTATTCTAGCAGAATTAATCTCAAATAGGCTAGTTAACCTATCGATCCCAGGCCAATTAGACACAATTAATTATCTATCTATTGTTCTTGATTTACAACGTGTCACTACTGCGGCAATAATTTTAATAGAGAAAGACTTTACAACTGTGTTTAGTTGCCCAAATAAATCTTATGATGTACAGACTCACGGACACGTAAAAAATCTGTAGGCTTAAACTAAAATTTATCGAGCTTTTTTTAAAGCGAAATTTAAAAAGCTTTAATACACGAGTATTCCGAATTAATTTCAGAAAATATGTATTAACATCAAAAGACATAATTGTCGCTAAGATCAGTGAGCCGTACATTAGGGTCGTATCCATTTCACAGACTCGAAAAGATCAGCGCAATTTTCTACCTCCCCTTGAAAATGAAAACTACAAAATAATTAACATGACTAAGTTATACCTATATTATCACCTTATAGTTACTCACAATAAATTTGTAGGAGTAGACCTCAAGTAGGGGAAAAATGAAACTCACTCATTCCATATAGAATCTATTTTACTTGTAAAGGAAGGCAGATCAAAGCGGATTATAAAAGCATATTACAGACACGCATATTATACAAATAGTCGAATAACTTCAAAGGCTTTCCAATTCTTTATGATATTTTAGGGGTTATTGTATAACTGAACAGTCATAGGTAGCTTATGAGTAGGTAGGCATCTTTTAAGATGCAATCTTATAAATTGCGGTCGTGATAGCTAAGTAGTTAAGGTATCGCCTCTCATCCACGAGATTGGGCATTCAGTTCCTGTCAAGTACCAATGCGGTATTTTAAATTTGTATGTAGTTACTTTCTAAGTTTATCTTGGACATTAGTGACATCGGTGGAAGCCTGGAAAGTTAACTAAAGTCTGATATCGCCAACCCTCTTGAGGAAGCGTTGTGATCAACATCGTTAATAGCGTGGGCATGACTTTGCCCTATAGTGGGTCAACAATAGTTTGGTATTATATCTAGCACCAAAGACCAACGTTGTCATTTTTCATAGTAGTTTAGTTGTTTCCACTTTGGAACCACCGGTATACAGAGTGTAAGGGGAACGCTTCCAAAGCCAGAACGTAGGGAATATACAACCTAAATGTAATCAGATACCAATAACCTTTCGCCTTAAATTGGTTATTTTGCATCAATTTAAAACGTTTGACGATTCTGTAATGTTTCTACTTATTTTATTTTGGCGGCGCTTTACAAAGGATGCCTAAACCTTAAATCAATGCCGCCTGGACTTGGGGTCGTTTTTAAATGTGTTTAATCTCAAATAATGGTTCATTTAACTGTTCTCACAGCATAGTGTACAAAACATGCGAAACAAAAAGATTTTTTGATGGTACTGTATCGAGAATAACTAGCCCTATCACCTGTCTTAGTTTTCGGAAGCGTTTCCTTTACACCCTGTATAGATACAGATAAGTTTTTGTGACTCTATTATTCAAACACTAGTGGTATTCTCCTTTGATATTAACTCTTTGAACTTTTGCTAGGCAAACATAAAATGAACCTAAGCGATTTCATCTATCTGCATAAAAATATCAGAATGCTGAAAATCCTACAACTCTTTTAATTGTTTTTTTCTCTTGTCAATCATCTCATGTTGTACCTACTTGTGTTGTCTGTAGGTAACCTCTACGGTTTAGTCCATGTTCAACCACCACAATCTTTACCCCCGACCATGTTGAACCCCTAAATGTTTCCATGTTCAACCCCTGGGGGGTTGAACATGGATTTCAATACATTGGTCATCCTTTCTTTGTCCATATTCAACCCATTGTTGTCAGGTAACTAATAATGACACTAAAGTATTACTGAGAGCAGAAGTGTATTTATTTTCTTTACAATTGATATTTCATAGGGTAAAAAAAGAAAACATGGCTTTTTAGTTAACATTGATCATGATGAGCTACTTGGCGTTTATCATTTTTGACTTTAAACCTGTCTGGGTCGATACGGCTACTATAGGGGCGGTAAAGCGTATAGGACGCTTAGTACTTAAGTCCTACCGGTACTTGCAGGTGTACTTCCAGTCGATCTTGAGGTGCAGCGATGTGCTACAATGTAGTATTCCAAACGAGAGACCATGGACGCAAACTTTTTAATACATCATGACCGTGTTATGATCTCTAGATTATTTGAACCGCAGACGGACGTCTGGGAAGAACTTTTATCCAAATGGCAATGTAGGTGGGATAACTCTATCAAGGGCCGAAACTTCCATCACGTTCTCCACGCTTAGAAGTCACGAAACCAAAATTAAAAAAACCGCTACTCGTAGACGGAATCTCAGCCATTTTCAGAAATACAATAAGTGTCAATGTCAAAGTCACTTCAATCCTTTTAGTTTAATTATAACTATTAATAAAGTAATGCAATTGTAACGACTGGCCAACTATTAAAGAGGTAGAATAAACTCATTTGAATTTCAAAGTAACTGCAGAAATATAGGGCAAATAGATAATAGATAACTTTTTCCAAAAAAAAAACAACCGACTTCCGAGAAAACACTATAAAGTGAAAAATAACTTTAATTTCGGAAGGCGGTGACTTTGGATATGTATTTAAATTTTTTGTCAACGCCTTCCGAAATTAAAGTTGTTTTTTCGGAAATCGGTTGTTTTTTTTGGAAAAAGTTTTTATTTTTCACTTTTTAGTTATAGTACCTACCCCACTAATTCGAAATTTCATCATCCTTGGGGTCAAAACAATGCATATTTATGTGATAGCAGCAATCGCGGTTGATTTGCTGTTATTTTTTGAAGAGTTCCGTTGTCTGTCTCCGCAACGCATCATCAGATCTATATGAAATTGAAATGGGACCACACGGGAAGCACGATCTTTCAAATAAAAAAGGAATCATCAAAATCGGTTCACCCAGTCGAAAGTTATGACGTAAAAAACATTTAATAAAATATACAGTCGAATTGAGAACCTCCTCCTTTTTTGAAGTCGGTTGAAAAAATAGGGCAAATGAGAAAATCTTTTGTGTTTTACTGTCCATTGAGGGTTGAACGTGGATTAAAGACATTCAAAAATAAAAGTCCATGTTCAACCCCCCCAGGGGTTGAATATGGACAGCATTTAGGGGTTCAACATGGCCGGGGGTAAAGATTGTGGGGTTGAACATGGACTAAACCACCTCTACGTATTATATTGTTTGTAATTGTTTCATTAGATCCAATTGTAATAACTTCTCTATTTAATTTGGATACTGTAATGATAGGCGGGTACAGGTACATGTGTAACAAACTCGGCCTGCAGTTTCGTTCGTGGTATTATTAAAAAATAGCGTGTGTGCTTCCCCAGGCTTCAGACTATCCATGTCAATCTTTAGGCAGCACACGCCAAGATAGCTCTCAGAGCCCAGGAATTTCTCCGTCTTAATTGATACTTACCGTTATATTATAGCCAAATCACACTAAATCTTTATTAAGTATAAGCCTATGTGTTATTTGGACCATATAAGTTATATGACTGTAAAGTTTCATCAAAATCTATGCTGTTGTATTTGCTTGAAAGAGTAGCAAACATCCATCTGTCCATCTTCACAAACTTTCGCGTTAATAATACGGGTAGGATAGTAGAACTAGTAGGATAAATATTAAGAGTAAATTTTGCCCGATCTTATAAATATCTCTACATGAAAGTTAGAAATAAGATTCAATAAATTTATTGAAGCAAAACATTGTGATAAAATTATGACAATAGATAAAGAGGTATAATGTTTATATGCGATTTTATTAAAAGGTCCAATCCTATAAGCTGAGGTATCCCTTTTTGTAGCGAAGTTTCTTTCACAAAGCGGTCACTGGTCGCCCCTCCATAATATTCGTTATCTCATGTTGTGACGTCATCATAAAATAATGTCGCCTCATCAATCAACTGTTTTTCCCTCACCTTTTTGGTACACCCAAGTAAGGCGAGTGTTTTTTTATCAAAAATTAATATTAAAGTTAATGTAATCGATTTTTTGTGTCATTTTTTGTTCACTTCGGTATGCTCTCTTTCTAATACTAGCTTTCGAGGCTCCCAGCAGACAGGCGCGTCGCGATTCTTTTAGAATAATTAATATGAAGTTTTCATAGAAATTGTTCATGGAGTCGCGCTGTCGCGTCGCACCAGTGTGCCTTCACATAGGAAAATATTGGCTTTGGTCTACGTTAATTATGCAGCTTTATCATTTATTCTTGAACAATAAAAATATCATTTTAAGCAAGCCGTGATTGCACAATCCGTCGGAGTCTGTCATCTATTTCTGAGACCGTCCCTAATGCCATCGTTACGTTATGATCCCCACGGAAAAGCCAAGTAAAAGACCGCACAACAAATCAAATTAAAAATCCCTGTTTGAAATCTAAAGTTATTTATTCAAAGGAGTAGGTAATGGGACATTAAACAAGTCATTATAAAAGGTACAAAGTAAGCCAACTGCAATTAATTAAACTCTTCACGTGGCTTTGCGTACCATTTATTTAAAGGCAGTAAGTAGAACCAAAAAATAAACCAACAAGACTTAATTACTTTTCATACTTTGGGGATTCCATACTCACAAATGTCCTACAGCTAACTGTTAATTAGATAGTTGCAATAATCGGTTTCATTCCGTCCCGAAGTATCCACCATTACTGAAAGCATACTTTCTACACAAAGAGTGCATAATTTCCGTCCCCCTGTGTTCTTTTGTCCCCATAACTTTAAAAACGGATTGGAAATAGATTTGCAAGACATTCCATTTCGACCGAAAGTACGATTGTAAATTCAAATGGCATCAGGCGGTGCCGTAATAAGTTTAAGGTACTATACCAAGTCATAAAACCTGTCGTCTACTTAAGGCACCACTATCACACCCGCGACTAACAAGAATCTAGTAGAGCTGGCAACTATAATATTGTTCATAATAATAATATATTTATTGACACCAAAAATATTAACATTACAACAACCAAATTGGGTAAATAATTTGGTGGATATTATGAAAACATCTGCAGCCGAACTAGGTGAAAATACTGAATCTTGGCTACAGCGCCATACCACTCTTATAATAGACTGGGAGTTTTCTACCCAACATTTACAGTTTTATTAAAACTAATAGAATATTTATTAATAAAGATTTTTTTTTACTAAAAACAAGTCGGCAAGCAACGAGCAGCGAGTGTACGACGGCGACGAGCGGTTACTCACTGGTGTGAGCGTGAGTCTCTCAGCGAGTGTTCCAACCGACAAGTTAGCGTCGCTGAGCGATCACACTCTCAGGTAGCTCTTATCGCTGCGACAAACGAGTACTCGCCGATGGTGTTAACAGTCAGCGATCAACTATTAATAATTGTATTTTTTCTAGTTACACGACACTTACATTATGTTATGTGTTTCTTTAGAAAATCGTTGAAAGCTAGCCGCTTCATCGTCGGCGGATGGAACAGGTGCCTTAAATATTGTTTTGAGGTTTAAAAACTTGTATGTTGTAACTTGAATGATTGGATCAGTAGTAGTTAGCTTAAACTAGTAAAGTTTATACATTTACATCAGACCAGTCAACTTATATAACAAATAGAAATAACTTTTTTCATCAAGCTTCGTTGTTTCAAATTAAAATACCTTTCTGTCAACACGGGGACAGTGAAAATGTTTTCACTCATAACTGTTATGTAAAAGTAATTTAATTAGATTTTATTTATAATTAAACTTGTTTATCAGTGTATTGTATAGATAAACTTATTCAATATTTTCATTAAAGGTCAAAGACGACCCATTGTGCGAAGCAATATATGCGAAGCCTGAATGTAGTTTGTTCAGAAAAAGTAACTGAAGCGATTCCAATAATTTTTACACCCTGTTATATTTTTCCCAAAAAAGTTTTCCAAGTGTGATAGAAAATGTTGTCATCAGTTAATTACACTACAATCGTCGTACGGTTCGGTACCTACTGCCTAATTATTATAAATTAGCACAATACGACCATGGATGCGGGGGCGGCGGGGGGCGCCGCGTGGTGACCATGTTTGTGTAGACAACTAGATAACTTAACAAGCTTATAACTTTATGATTTTTCATGATACAGTTTTGAATTTTGTACATAGATTCTTTACATAAAAATACTAGACACGTGTTTCGGGTTTCGCATATACTAAAACTAGGGTTGTATACATAATTTTATACAGGGTGGCCTGCCACCCTGTATAAAATACAGGTACACATACAGATACAGGAGGTAATGTACATGATTCGGAACTAAATATTATGTAAAAAAATAGCTTGGCCGTTACATTTTGACTGGGTAGGTATTGCACTTTTCTATGAAACAGCAGGTTTTTAATTGATAACCACCATAAAATTTCTACGCTATGATGTTTAGAATCATGTGCTGAATTCATGATTTCAGTTTGCCTATCGATGTCCCTGCCACCTTGTTTACATAATTATGTGCACTAAGCATTGCTATAATATTTGTTACGCTTAGTTTATGGTTACTTTTCACGTAGCATTTTATTCAGGCTTGCATTTAAATTAAGAGTACGTGACGGCTTTCATAGAAAAATATTTGTGCTTACAACTATTTGGTATTATCAAATTGCTTCGTTAATTATGAGTAGGTACGATAAATTCAATGTAAGGAAAACATGTTCTAATTTTTGTTTATCTTATCCGATACCATATGAATAGAACCAGTACATATTATAATGAAAATACTCCAACTTCTTATTAAAATATTTCATACACCGTATCGTAAATATGCCAAAAATATTTATAAGCTTCCATAGATTTCGAGTTCTCGTTATCCTGTCCAATAATTCGCCATAGTTAGGGTCTATTGAGGATGTACAAATATCTCATATTTATGTATACAGCAGAGTAGCCTCTGGATAAATAGATACAGATAGGTATGGTAGTTCAATCTCTCAACAGTCCTCTTACTCAGATATCCTTTTTGAAGACGTCTTATGTCCAATTGGATGATCACATAGAATTAATTTTGAAAATTGCAAGGCTCAAAGTACAACACGCATGAATACAATTCTTTTCCTTTTTGTTATTAAACGGTTTTATTTAGCTTGCCCCGTTTTTTAGGTTTTTTATTTAGGTCAAATTTAGTCATTGAAATTTAACCCACTGCCTGTTATCTTAAAGATCTGAAATTTGGTACACCTTTGATTCCGATGACAATTTAATTTCATATATTCAGTATCATGATAGAACCAAGATAGCCGGCGCCACAAAATGGTGGATTACATTTTTTTTCATTACCCTACCTAACTACCCGACCCACCTAATTATTTTCTAGATTTTTGTACATTATCTACACCATAATTATCGTCTTTTTTTTAATAAACCCGTTTAAGTTAAAAGTTTTAATAACTTGTTTTTACATATTTGTAACGTGTTCTTATTCTTGGTTTCGTGGTAGTACCTACCTATAAGCTTAGAAATACTTTCAGTGAAGTATCTCCTTTGTAGTTACTTTGATCAAAAAACCTGAAATGACAATGGTTGTGTGAATGTTCGTAGGTGTTCGGAATACAATACTGTCTACAAGAAGTATTGATTTATTTTGCTTCGCCATGATATTTCAGACCGCCCAATTATTTTGGCCGAAAGAGTAAGAATATGTGTATAAATAGACTGAATTTGATTGATACAGTTATCGAAAGAGATCTGACACCTTAGAGCGAGTGCTTTAATTAATTTAGACTTATATAAATGGGCAGTTAATAATAAATCTTTGTCTTCAATTTAACTGTTTATTTGAATACACCTACTTTATTTTAATGTCAAGAATGATAAATATTATATAGAAGAGTATAAAATAGGACTGCAGTAAGACAGAGTTCAGTGATGATATGGACAAACTTTGTCTTTCATCTCTCCGTTTATACGCTATTATAATTTTCTTTGAAGAAAAATGATAACTAGAAAATAATTTCTAGGATTTCTTCAACTGAACTTACAGTTTTCTTCATAAAAACATAAATGAGCATTTAAAATTTTAATATGTAAATTTTGTTGAAATTATGCGGAAAAATCCAATGCTATCAAAAATCTTTTTTAAATCCTGTCCGAAACTGCAAAAGAATTCGTCATAGTATTGGCCAGCTATGAAAAATAAATAAAGCCTGAAACACAACATCGAACGCGTGATTCGGTATCGACTGACGTTATTTAACAAGCGGTGTACGGCTGTACGCGTACGGTATTAGCCATACGTGGCTGTCTTTGATCACCCGAGCGTTAAATTGGAACTCAACACGAAGCTACAGGTGTGCACTAGCCTAACACTATATGCGCTTACACCCTATTCAGTGACGAAAACTCGCGTCCAATATTACTTTTTTTTTTGGAATGTTGTTGTATTTTGTTACGCTTTACATAAATGATCTTTGTAGAATAAGTTTTGCCACGGATTTCTGTAAGTAGGTTTGTAGAAACACTTTTATACGTCAATCATATTTTTAAACTAGATAAGGTCGGCGTTTCCTATCTGATTACACTGACAAGAAAGGCTGAAAGAAACTCAGTGGTCACAGTCTCTTTTAAAGTCCAGACATAATCTTGGTCAGATCATGTAAACACCATTAGTGTGTCTAAAATGTTTTTTTGCGAAAAGAGCCATACAGATCGAAGGGACCTGTCCAGTCAGTGCATAACATTTGTCAAGTACTGATTGTTGTTGTCATGTAATATCCAACATCACCCCGTCGGTTAACAGAGCTAAATATCAAATGCGAAGCTGGCTGTCTTCCACAAAAATGCAACGAAAATTTTGCATTTTCCGCATATTTTATCAGTGTCACTGACTATTTGGTGCACCTGACATTTAGGGAAAAATGTTTCACCATTTCACACCAAATGCCACCTGTGCTGCAATTCGGATAATGACATTTATTTTATTTTATTTTAAACTAAAAATATGTGATGATGTCGTGATGGCAGATGGCTCATGCTGTTGCCTACAAGTTTCCATTGTCTGGAATCAGGTGGTCAGGGAATACACTTGTGTACCTAGGTGAAAGTAAAACGAACCAATAAAATGGACAATTGTAATTAGCAGGCTTAATGTCTTACGTGAATAAACACACAAAGTTTTGTTGCTTAGAAAAATGACAAGTTATAAACGTTTTAAGATAACAGGTAAACAAAGACAACATTATCACATAAGTGACATCACGACTATGTAACTAAGACTTCATACTAGCGCCATGAATTGACCGTACCGCGCAACAGTGCCGGGAATATGCCTTCCAAAAACTTGCTTGTCCATATTTCCATCGATTTTACATACTTTCCGATTATCTTATAGATTACGCTTTCTATCTGTTCTAACTTTTATAAAATTTGCATCTAATTGTAGGGTATTTATCCGTCCGTTCAACTGGAATTCTACAATCACCGTGAGATTAACACCAACCTCTGATTAAAATACTTGAAAACACCTGCGTATAATCGTTTATCTTTCCATGACACTTCGTGGGATATCGAACGATAAACTTTGTTATTAGTTCAATCAAGAGAGAAACTCGTAATCAGTTTTAAATTGTTTTCATTTCTTTATTAAGTTCCATACGATTACTAAGAAATACTTGTGACATACTTAGTAGCAGTATAAATGATAACATGTTGTAGAGTGCATTATAATAAAATCAGTTTTACAAGAATAGAATATACTAGCTTTTGTCGAAAATTTACCCACAGGAACGTACTATCGGTAAAAAAAACGTTAAAATCTATCTGTGTCCCAAATTTCATGCACATTCCGTTTTAGTGCTTTTGCGTGAGAAATATCCGAACATTACAAACTCTCACATTTATAATATCAGTAGGATAAAGTTCTCTTATTCTTAGGAAAGTGTATTTAAACCAAAGCATTTTTTTGGAGGTTTAGTTTCTCTCACCATAATGCAAAGGTGTTTGAAATCAAATTATTTTGACTGTTAAATGTCATCGGACGGCTGAAATCAATTTTCTAAGTATGGTATTGATAGAGGAACAACGTTTTGGCACTACCGGGTAAGTTTAATTGGTTCCGCACTCACTGCTTCCGACGGCCAACCACTAGGTAACAGCAAAAACCTATTTAGTTTCAAGTGAAATTCACTTGATGAAACTATTACAGCTTAAAGCAGAACTCATAATTTATTAAAAGTTTCAATCAATTATAAACATTGATTGGATCTTCGGAGACACATTAACTAAATCCCTATTTCTCTTAATTAAAAAGTTACAAAATTCACCAAAGGTCAAATCGGTAACGTAGATATCTATTCAGCTAATCCTCTTAAGAAAGTGAGCTTAGAACTTTATAAGTTTACCTACTTCCTATATAATCTTTCCAAAGCTATGAGATGAACACGTTCTGTAATTAAAATTTGTTTTAGCATCGGCTTCCAAAATTGACGAATGAAGGTACAATGAGTAGCGCACCAATCACGGCTCCGGAAAACATGCAGTAACGAACCTCTTTCATAAAGGAAGGCGCAAAAAGTGAAAAAAAAACAACACGCAAAACGTTCCGAGAGCGTTCAGAAGGGTTATTGCCAATTCGTATACTGAGGTAGGTAAAGTAAACGAGAATCATGCATCAAGTACCGATGCTAATTGCACACAAATTGTCCGAAATATCATCGACAGTGCACGTAGGAGCATTAAATCTGACAGTGTCGATATCGACTTACAAGGGACCTTAATAAAAGGGGCTTTCATAAAATTTCCATGAACAGCTTGCATGGGTAGTCACATATTATTCTTTCAGTGCTTTTGCCTTAGTGTGGGTCTCTTTATCTTAAAGATGTTTTCTTAACATAACATCATGCCTTGTGTTTTCGAAGGGTTGGGCAGAGGTGTACCTATAACACACCCACATTTCAAGTCCCATGTAATAGTGGGCAAGCCTATTGCCATCAACTGGGCACAAATGCAGACTCCGGACTGAACTTCCACAAAGACAAACTCAATAACATTTTGCCCGACCTGGTTATCGAACCCAGGACCGCATGCTCAGCATGAGCATCATGTTTGTCTCTTGTTTTCTTTTTAGCCTCTATTTGTCTAGGAAAAAGTTTGACTGACCACTTCTCATATAAAATAGAGAGAAAATAATTTGAAAAAAAATCAATGTACTTTGCGAAATATTTAAAAATCTTTTTGTAGCATCTATCATGTTAGCGGTCACAATTGTCTTAAATATTGAAAAGGGAATAAAGATTGGATTATTTGTGCCGTTCGCTTGCAGTTAGTACTGTTAGGAATCTACTCGTGGTCCTAATGAACCTCCTCTGCCGGAGAGACGACCGAATAATACTTTCGTCTTTCATTTTCTGCTGAAATCTGATTTGAATGCAACTCTTCTGCCACAGAATTACATGCTAGCATTTAAATTTAATATTACTGAATTGCGCGGCTTAGGTAATATTATCACAAAAACGGAAAATTGTATCCACGTACGTACACGTTCTTCTCTTAGGTGTTATATATTGTTTAAATTAGCACGTACTTTGTCTTTGAATTTCTCTTTTTAAGATGACAAAATATACGTTCAAAAAACCGGACAAATGCGCATAGGACTCGCGCCCTGTGGGTGTCGTCTCAAAGTTTTGCCCGGCTGCCGTTTGCCGGTTCTTTACGGTATAGTTTGCAAGATTTTAAAATTATAACTTGCCCCCAAAAGTGACCCCAAAAAATCTTTTATTTACGTTATACGTCTGTGATTTGGTAACAGAAATTCATGTGTGTGCTAAAAAATTTAATCGGACCAGTAGGTTCGGATCAAATTGACTGTGACAGACGAACAGACAGACACAATCATTCGGACTTACGGAACCCTAAAAAGGTCAAGTTGGGTATCATTTCCATTTCCATGTGTAAAATATTAAAATGTGGTCTGAATTAAGTTGTTTCACTTTTCACATGGGCGACTCGACGCGGCTGGCAGCGCTGACGCTGAGTGTAAATATATTAAATAAATAGTGGTATAGCATTACGATCCCATCGCTCATGCAATCATCATTGGGAGATGGCATGTTTAACGTGGCAGCATCAAATGTTAATTTATTAGGAAGACATGTAGGTTTAGGTTTCCGTTGGTTTATAAGCAGAGTATGAACGCAACTTTAAGCGTTTATCGGAACATTTTCTTTTTGGGTGGGATATCATCAAATAACTTCTCCCGCTCTGGGTGGAGCGGGAGGGCGTGTCAGACCCTTACTGACTAAAACCCACCCGTGTTCCCTCAGTTGCCTGTGTGCCAGGGGCCGCGGTATCTCTTTCGAACAACCCGCACCCTCGGCAGGCATCGGCCCTTGCGGGCCCCATCAGTAGCTGCTGACATCTCTTTGAGGCGCGCGTGGAACACAACGCGCCGTCGACCCGGGCTTGGTCCTTACCGGACAACGAGCTACCCATTACTCGCCGTCCGCAAGCCCGTGCCTACGGTGGCCGGGAATCAGCCTGGGATCCCCGACGCCCAGGGCGTCTCCTGCGAAGGCCACGGTTGTGAGGGCGCATGTACTGCATCTCCCTCACGTGCGCCGCCTCCCTCTTTGCGAGCATCACTGCTTCGTTGAAGGAGGCGACTGCTAGCCATTCACTCTCGCTCCGTACCATGGCCTGGACCAGGGTCGGACGCGAGAGATCGCCGCCGCCGATCACCTCCACGAGGACACGGCGGTGCTCCGCCCAAGCCGGGTAGACCTCCACCGTATGCTCCACCGTGTCCTCTGGGCGATCTTTGCAATGGAAACACCCGGGCGTTTCCTCCCGCCCTATCCGATACAGGAACCTCCCGAAACAGCCATGTCCGGTGAGGACCTGTGTCAGGCGGAAGGTGAGGACGCCATGCCGCCTCTCAAGCCACTCCTCAAAGAGGGGACTTACCGCCGCAATCGTGGCGTGCCCAGTTTATCGGAACATTAACGTATCTTTTTGCCTTTTTTGGCAAAATATTGATTGAATTGAACATTAAATGTTAGTCACGTAATCATTCCTCATAATAATCAATTTATAATTTCTCTAAATTTTCCGTTATCTTTGCTTAAATATTTAAATCTCGTTTCGTGACAGAAATAAAAAGTAACAGTCGAAAAGAAAAACGGTCAACGAAAATGCTTAAATACGAATTTTACGAATTTTTAGGGTTCAATAGCAAAGTGGCAAAAACGGCACCTCATCAAAATTACAAAACACGCAACCAGTTCGCAATCCGAATTTACTACGAAACAACCCACTCACAAATAAAATACAGTGCACCATATATAACAAGATGATAAACGATGACGTTGTAATTCATCGGGCGGCTGTAACTCTGTCTTAGGGCTGCCTACAGAGCCCAAGAAGCCACAATACTGCGGCCGGCGGGATTAAATTTTCCTAACACAGTTAGGGAGACGAGCGTTGATGTGTATGCGTAGCAATAACAGGGACTCACCGGGGAGGGCTGAGGGCTGCCAGACAGACCCTCGGGCTATTTGTAAAAAAGTCGACGGAGTAATTGATCATCATAAGGCGATGAACAATTTACTAGGGTTGGTAAAGCTCTTGATGGTAAAAATGTTTATTAAAAAAAACCACCGACTTCTAAAAATAACACTACAAAGTGAAAATTTACTATAATTTGGGACGTTGGTGTCTTTGGTTTAATATTTCCGTTTTTTTGTTTTAATAAACTTTTATTTTTTAACTTTTTAGCCTACGCCACACAAATTCGTATATGTACACTTGCTAAGTAAATAACACTGATAGGAAGTTATTATAACATCATGAACATAAACTAAGCGGAACCAAGACATAAACGTATTATTGAAACTAACTCAAAAACCACTAATCAGGACTTGACCAAATTTATATGGGACCACTTGGTTAGTACCTATAAAACGAAACCCTTTAAAATGAAAGAAAAAAAAAACCAAATCGGTTTATAAATGACGGAGTTCTGTCGTAAAAACATTAAAAAAAAACAACCGAATTCAGAACCTCCTCCTATAATTGAAGTCCGTTACAAGAAAAGTTCGACACATGATTGTATATTATAAGATACACATTGAAGTAGCGTAGTCTCCTGTTTGCTTCTTGTCGCCTAGTCAAATATACACTAACAAGACTTATTATGTAGGTACATATTTGTGCTCAAATAACGTAATTAATTCCCTATGAATAATGGTTAAATAGATTATGTCTATTAAATTGATGTACCTACTACCTAAGACTCTAGCAACTGAATAGAATGTGTTTTCGAAAACGTTCATGGAAAGCAGAGTTGATTACGATTCAATGATATTCTGCATTGAAAAATCAGTGGTATTTTGACAAAAATCATCTTTTATAACACTATTTCTCTCTTGAAGTTTGCTTCCAAACTAAACTGATTGCAGATTGTACACAAAATTAGAAGTGACACGGCAGTTCTATGAAATGTTACAAGTGGAATGAGGGTTTCCTTAATATCATTTTCAGCTTCGTTAAAGATAAATTTGCATTTCGGCATCAACATTGAAACGTCGATCTTACATACATATATAATGTATGTTATCCGGACATGTGTAACACCAGCCGTGACATCCAGAGCTTTATTTATCAGTTTCCAACACAGTGCCTAGGTTTTGATACACAAGTCTATGTATTTTATCTACAGCTTAATATCTACATGTTAACTAGAATACTGTAGTAGAGGGGCTTGTGGCTAAGTATTAACAGCCGCACGGGTCGATCGATCAGGTTAAGACACGCTTGCCGAGGTCGGTCCGTGGATGGGTGACCATCTTTACATACCAAGACCCCTCGTGCTTCGGCAAGCACCTTGAGCCGGTGGTCCCGGCTGTCATGCGTGGATCTTTGACAGTCGTTACGGGTCGTCAGACGAGTCTTACCAAGGGGAATCGTGTTAAGCAGTACTTAATTGGATTGTGGAGATCAGATAGGCAGTACACATGGGTAAAATACTGGTATTCATTCAGCTGCATCGGGTTGGACTGCAAATTGACCCTAAGATAGTTCGAAAAAGCTAGGCAGATTATGATGAACTAGACTACCTACTGTAGTAATTCATGTTTATATAAATAGACTAAACTTGACAAGAAATGTTATGTTTTCTAATAAAGTTTTCGATTTTATTTTCCTTTATAGGTCACGTAGATTTAAAATTGTTTTGTCCGTGAAAGCCTAGCAGTACTTAGCTTCAGTATAAGAATAGGTTGAAAGTAAGGACGCAGGTCACAAATAGGCTATTACTGAAGAGGACACCTACATTTTATCGTTCAGTTGCTTTCAATTTTCTGAGAAAAATAAAGACAAAGTAATTATTTCGCCATATCTAAGAAACCATCTGTACTAGCCTCACTGTTGTTTTAAAAATTCCAATGAACAAAAGAACCTTTGATCATTTCCTTTACTGAAGTTATTTGTAAAAAAGGGTAATAATGAAATTGTACAATGTCAAAGAGTAGTTGTTGGTTTTGTTTCAAAAAATTAAGTAACCAGTTAAATGGAATGGTATCAAAGAGTACAGAACTTCCTTTTTAATCTTTGAACATTGTTTGCATAAAAAACACTGTTCTTTTAAAGCTTCTTAAATATCTGATTAGGCGAAATAAATACTCTTTTTTAATGTTAACTAGGCGTTAAGTTACATTTCAAATTACGTCACTGGTACTCCAACAGCGGATAATTATGTAAAAACTCTTTTACTTTCATCTTTGATAAGCACCTAATGAAATGAAAGATACGCGTGTCTTATAACTAAATAACTACCTACTTACTTACTCGTTATTCCGAAACCAAATTGTAGGTATTATTTGACATTAATAAATGTCGACAAAACGATCTTAACTTTTTCGTTTTTAAGTCAGTACCTACAATATGAAACAAACGAAGTGGTTGTAATTATGTGGTTTCAACTTAGTAATTACAAGCAAAAACATCAATTGTTAGAATTGTATAGTTGCAATTATTTGTCTTGAATCCAAGCCTATTTATTAGCTGACATACCGATATTCTCCCAAACATCCAATAATAAGAATCTATATCCACTACATAAAACCCCACTTTAGATGATCGAGCTAAGCGAGCGATGTAAAGACAGAAATAAAAATAATATCGGCGACAATATAACGCACGGAGCCGTAAACCGCGTCGTTCAACAAACACGTCGGTCAATGAACGATCAACCGCCGCCTGCTAATTGAACGGCTTCGGATACAACGATGTATTAATGAAAATGTACGAATTATACACATGTGCTTCTAATCATATATCGTTTTATTGAGCAGTGTGTGACATTGGCATAGTTAGTGACACACTTTCGTCACATGATCTATCGGAAGAAACGGATAAACTTGGATACGAAATCATTCATACATACCTACGTATTTCTAGGTCAAGTTTTTGGTTTTTGAATCTACAATTCAGTTCCTCATTTCGTTTGTTTCCTTTGTGATCCCAATGCATTATAAAAGCTTTCTCATAGAACCTAGAAACTCATTCCCGAACGTTATAGGCATTTTATTTGGCAAACTTCCAAGAAAGTTTAGTGCAGGAAGATACGCGCCCATACATTGAAAAGTCGCAGCAAGCCTGTTTACTGGACAAATTCCATCCAGACATAAATGTTGACTTTAAACTCAAAGTGAAAAATTGAAACCCATTTCATGCTCTAACAAAATAAATGTTTATAGCATCGTATTAGGCTTTTTCGTGTGGTAGATTTTCTGTATTATTTCTAAGTAGATGTCTATATTTAACGTCAATTCATCCTATTTTCTTTAATGTTAACTATTTTGATTTTCAAATCTAATAAACTCAGCTTATTAAATTTCGTAAAATTAATATTCAATGGAAAAGAACTTCAAATTACCATATTTTGTTTATAAGGTTTCTTTCAGTGATGCTATCAGGTCTACAATATCGATTCTCTGAGATAGAAATAATGGAACACATGCGAGCAATGACGCGGAAAAAAGAAAACTGAAGTGCGCTATTAAGATCGTTTACATAAGCCGGGACCGGCAAACATGAGCTCCTTCATGTGAGTGATACCGAGTGCCTTGCCTTTCTATCGAGGGCGCATATATTAATACACCACTGATAAGCACTCTCGATTTATATCGGTACACAATAGCATAGGAAAGGTGTAGATCTAGGCAATTTACTCCACGAAGGAGTTATTATTATTTGAAGAAGATGTTTAAAAGAGAGGAAAAAGTAGTCTGTTCGACTGCGATTAAGTATGTTTGGAAGTCATGATTGAGTTCATGCTTATTATAGACACATTGTTTTTAGATTAACTAAAAATGTTCCATATCTTTTGTAAAAGCCAGTTTATCAAAGTTCAAATCGATAGATTGTCCCCATTTTCCATAATCTTTTAATCATACGAGCATTTATTTTAAAATATAGGTTGGCTTAGTCTTTCTGTGCCATGAATCATAACCCTTTCTGAAATAATTATTTATCAGTCTCTAAGGCGAGATAAATTGACGGGAGGACTGTAGTAAAGTCGTTAATTTGTGCTAAATACAGAACCACGAGCATTGTAGTGAGTTTATGATTGAATTAAATGTGCAAGCTGTTTGTGAAACTAAAACCAGGAGTAGCATCGATCATTGATCGCTCGGTAGGGTCACTGTAAAGGGTTAAAAGAGCTAAAAAGGTGTAAACTCACACCTTTTTCTCATAGACAGAAACTACAGAACGTAACTACAAATTAGACGTTTTAATATATGTAATAGCCAAATTATGGAAGAGTTTTCATACCATAGGATATTAGGGAAAGGTAAGATTAACTCGAAAACTTTTGCAAAGAACTAACTAAGAATTTTAAAAGACATACTCATCTGTTACACAGAAGGCTTTAAAATATTAAACCTTAATAGTGGGATTGTTGTATCTCTCTCAACTATCCCAAGTCGACTTAATGTTGTACATGTACGTTCATGCTGGCAAGCCTTTATAAGCAAAGAGTGAAATGCATACAGTCGCCAGGACACAAAAGGCGCTCGTCCCGCTGCAGCGCTGGATAAATCGCCCTCGATTGTTATTCAGTAGCCGTTTAGCTAGAGAACCGCTGAAAGTCTGTTTCACTTAAAAAGTGAAGCTATCTTGATATCCTTTTTTTCACGAAAGAGGTGACGATTTTCGCCTTGGAGGCTTCCAGAAAATAGATAAGCAAACCCGGGCAATAGATGTTTTTTTAACTAAACTGAACTTTGACATTAGAATTGTTTTTAGAAAAACAGTTCAGAGTTAACGTTAGTCCTCTGGATAAAACGCACACACTTGTTTTCCAATAATCGTTTATAGACTTACTAAAGATTATCTTGAAATTGTCATGTTTTTAAAATGGGTAGAGACTACATATTTTGCTCCCTTAGAAAACACATCGACTATTTTATATTCCACAGCCGTTTATTGCACAAAAAAAGCAAATGATTTTCTTTTAGATAAAGTTTGCAAGAGCTAGGAACTATGGTACTGTTATTATGTTATGCAAACCGTAACGATACGACCACCTATTTTATTTTATTTTTAAACAACTTTATGTATGTTAAAGTATGTTTCGCAACCGTTACAAATATGGCTTCTAATTTAATTTAATCCCATTGAATGTTTTTTTAAATAAAATAGTCATTCAATGGGATTCAATTAACTTAGACGGTTTATGGATGATTTTAATGGTTATAATTTTGTAAATACATAAGTAGTCACGAATCATATTTTTTTCATCATACAGCCTGATACTGAGTACTGACATACAAATTGCAAAAAATATAAGAAAATTTGAATTTCGGTTTCCTCTTAATTTTATTTGTCAAACCGACATGTATATGTCACCGTAAAATTGTATATACCGTTAGATTATAATATATCTCGCGAGATTGTAAACTGTCGATAAAATGTGAACTGCACCATACTGCTTACCGACCGAATAGGTTAGGTTAGGTTAGAATTGCGGCAAACCGCGCGCGACCCGAGCGAGCGAAGCGAGCTGTGCCGCGGCAGCTGCCGGCGAGCGCTAATTTCAATTTAGTGGCAGTTACTTGATTATTCAGTAATAGCGCAAGGTACTTTCCGTCTGGTTACCAGTTCACAATTTGATGGTTCCACTTCGATACATTATAATCTACCGAAAAATAATGCGTTAAATTGTAAGCAGTATGTTACGGTTCACAATTTTGCGACAGTTTACAATCTCGCGAGATATAGACTATAATCTAACGGTATTTACAATTTTCCAGTGACATATATATCCCTAGCTACATATTTCCTACTTAGGGCAACCAGATTTAGTCCACGTTTCCCTCTATGATAGCTTGTTCATTCTAAAAGGGTTCTACTTCACAAGCCATTAGAACGCCCTGCTAAACGTCTATTGTTCTACCGGTCGCTATATTAGAGCTAAAAATATAGGCATACAAGTAGATATTGTAACTGAATTTGAGCTTGACATAAGGGAAAAGAGAGTATGATTTTGATATACTTTTCATGTAGTCCGACGGTTAATAACTCATTCCTTCTTCGTGCCGTGGTTGGAAATTATTCAAAATTTTACATTCTTGAATAAACGATCATGGCAAAAAGGCGTCAGAATGGATTACAGTTCCTAATGTATCTGTCAAACGTAGTGGTTACTGCAACATACCTCTCCTACGGGCGTTTAATGAAATTACGGCCATTGCGTGGCATACGACATTAACGGACCCAAATGATAACATTGATTTAAGCCATACCCATTGGCATTCCATTGATCTGTTGCTAGGGAGCTTTTCTTGGAAATAATAAATGGAGAGCGTTTTATGACGTGTTTTTTGTAACTTTTGCTGACTTCCAACCTAATTAGGCCTTTGATTTTGACACCAAAGCGAAGTTAACTAAACTAAATTACTGTTTACGAAATAAAGTAAAATCAGTGAGCACGAGTGGCGTAAAAATGTACCTACGAATATATCCCACGGCCCTACCTCTCAAATAGAGGGACAGCACGCATTTATACCATAACAGATGTGATTTTAACATGAAATGGTGCTAATTAACATTATGGACGTACCTTAGTATTTTTGCTGCTGGTAGGCAATCTGTAACAAAGAAATGTCAAATTAGAATTAATGGGGATTTAACACAAAAATACGCATATAAAAACTTCTTGTGAGGGTTTATATGTTGTTATTCAATCACGGTTTAACGGTTGAAGAGATAAATAAAATGCAGCACACCGCTGTGGACCAAATTGTCAATATTTAATTGGTTGAGTGTGTATTTTTAACCGCCTTCAAAAAGAAGGAGGTTATCAATTCGACATGTTTTTTTTTTTTATGTATGTTCGGAAATAACTCCGTCATATAAAGACGGATTTGCAAAATTCTATTTTTGTTCGAAAGGAGTTCGAAATGGTCCCATTTAAATTCAACATAGATCTGATGATACGTTTTGGAGACGGACAACGGAACTCTTCAAAAAATGACAGCAAATCAACCGTGATTGCTGCTATCGCATAAATATGCATTGTTTTTACCTCAAGGATGATGAAATTTCGAATTGGTGTGGGGTAGGTACTATAACTAAAAAGTGAAAAATAAAAACTTTTTCCAAAAAAATTATAACTGACTTCCGGAAAAAAGGTACAAAGTGAAAAATAACTTTAATTTCATAAGGCGGTGACAAAAAATTCAAATTTGGCCCAAATTTCATGTATTTTCTCCGGTCTTCCCCTTTATGGAAGCAACCACAACTTTTAGACAAAATCGATCAAATTATTCAAAGCACTTTAACATCCATTTTAAATGTGGCATTGGACGACCGCTCGTGGCTGCAAGCCACTCTACCCATCCGTTTTGGTGGACTCGGCGTCCGCAAAATTTCTAGTGTAAGCTTACCGGCGTTCCTGTCCTCGGTCCACAGCACCGAAAAGTTAACCACAAAAATCTTAGCCCCATCTCAGGTTGACTCTGAAGTGCCGTGTTTGACCGATGCACTGAACGCCTGGAAGGTGGCTTGTCCGAATACGGTTCAGCCCGTGAACCCATCTTCCCAGAGACAGTGGGATGAGCCGCTCTGCAGGTTGGTACGGAATAATCTCATTAATACGTCCACCAATACTGCCGAGCGCGCCCGCCTACTGGCTGTGGGAGAATGGGAGTCGGGCCTATGGCTTCAGGCGCTACCGTCACCTAACATAGGTACTATGCTTTGTGACTCTACCTTCCGGCTCGCTACAGGTCTGCGTTTGGGTGCTCCTTGCGTGGCTCCACATCGCTGTCAGTGCGGTGAAGCAGTTGATTGCCTCGGACACCACGGCCTTGCTTGCAGCAAGAGCGCTGGTCGGCTGGCACGGCACGCCAGCATTAATGACATCATCCGTTGGGCTCTTGTCACCGCCGGGGTGCCAGCTGTCTTAGAACCCAATGGCTTGGCACGCGACGATGGGAAGGGGCCAGACGGAATGACCATAATGCCTTGGAAGTTGGGTAGGCCTTTGGTGTGGGATGCAACCTGTGTCGACACCCTCGCGCCATCCCATCTTCTGAGTACGGCGGGCTGTGCTGGTGCGGCTGCTGCAGGTGCAGAAAACCTCAAACGGCGCAAATATAACATCCTTATTGGGATCTATATGTTTGAGCCGTTTGGGGTTGAAAAACTAGGGCCGTGGGGTCCGAGTGCTCATCGAGTATTTCGGGACATCGCCAAGCGGTTGGTCGACTCTTCACGTGACCAAAGGGCTGGCCTATTCTTAGGTCAAAGAATCAGCATTGCCATCCAACGTGGTAACGCTGCCAGCCTTTTGGGCACTTTTCCCACTGACAGCGATGCGGACGAATTCTTTGATGCCCAGTAAGCTCTTTCGTTTTTTTACTTTATATACTTTTTCATAATGTCTAATTATTTAATTTAACTGTAATTTGAATAATAGCTTTCAAATAAATAAACATTGAGTTTGTAAAAAAAAAAAAAAATCAAACATATATCCAAAGTCACCGACTTCCGAAATTAAAGTTATTTTTCACTTCGTAGTGTTTTTCCGGAACCCGGTTTTTATTTTTTGGAAAAGTTTTATGTATTTTTTTTGTTATATGCGTCTTGTCTGTGCAGAAGAAACAATTTTCTTTTTCAACAAAAATAAAAAATACAGAGTACTTTCATTCGGGTACTTGTCGTACTTTTCCTAGGATGCGAGGTAACAGCTTGTTATTTATAAAATACATGTTCAAACTGTATTTCTAGACTAAATTACCGACGATTTCGTAGTATCACAAACATCTTCCTACGCAAACACACAATCAGCTTTGACAATGGTTGTGGACGAAATTAACAATTAAGTACAAATGTAGGAACAATTGGTATTATTTAATGTTATGTTTCACTATGTACTGTGTTAGCAACGAGTATTTGCGGTTTTGCGATCCACTTAACCTAAATGTGAAAACTACAACTGTGTTTTGCTTGACAGTAGGTACCAATATTTCAGAAAACATCAGCAAACCCTTTCAGGTATCTTTTTTCAGTTACTTTATTATGTGAACAACAGTGTTTACAAACACAAACCAGTCAGTTGATAATTTCAAAATGTGAGCATAATTTCCAAATGTTAACACTGCAAATACATTTGTACCTATCTTATCTTAATTGATAATTACAGCGTAAGTAAGCACAATCCTACGTAAGTTCCGGATAAGCCGATTTCAAGAGTATTTATATATTTTTCATTCATTATAACTCTCCTCCCTACGCAGCGTTTCATGGCCGCTATTATTTCCTCATATTTAGGGCGAGGGCAATAACAGTGTTACCACTTCGTTACCTACGCAACGTAAATTTAATTTTCTCTTACCGTTTTTACGCAAATAAATAATATGTCGATAGAAGGCCACATCAAGTATGAGTATTTTAGATTGTTTTTTACATTTTAGAGGGTGCATTCTGAAAGTAGGCAATGTCTAAATAGCTATCAAATGTTTCGCTGTTTTGGTTAATTTTTCAATAATAATATAATTATAGCCATTCCTATAGTAATTTTATTCTAGGTACATACTCTTTAATGATAAATGATAAATGATTTTATTTCTGTAAGTAGGTTTGTACAAACACTTTTACATGTTTTTTTAAACTAGATGAGGTCGGCGTTTCCTATCTGACTACTCTGAGAAGAAAGGCCGAAACAAACTCAGAGGTCACAGTCTCTTTTAAAGTCCAGACATAATCTTGGTCAGATCATGTGAAGACCATGTGGGTCGGTATCTGAAATGGTCTTTTGAGGAAAGAACCACACAGATTGAGTGGACCTGTCCATTCAGTGCACGCATTTATCAGTAATCGTGCAGCTCAACTCAGAACTTGAGGAGCTCAACGATTTGATGAACAATACCAAAGATAGGACATTTGGGTAGGCCGCATAAAGTACTCAAACTGCCAGAGTAATACTAAAAACTAACTGAGAAAGAGATGAAAAAAACACAAAAACAAAATTATAAAAGAAATATATGACCCACATAGTCCTCACATTCACAATAATTAAAATAATAATAATATTATACTTCTCAAAGTAAATATTCATGTCAATGTGTTTATAATAATTATGAAATGTCAAAGAGTATAAGTTTGCAAAAACAAAAACAAAAACAACATTTAGTGTGCAAAAATTGGAGCAGGTCAATCCCAAGCCTTTGTGTCTTCAATATAATTTTTAACGGTATAAAAGGCTTTCAGGCACAACTTACGTTTAATGAATGATTTAAATTTATTGATACTTAGATCTTGAACATGGCTTGGAAGTTTATTATAAAAGCGTATACATTGACATCTGAATGACCCACCTATTTTCTTGAGCCTTGTTGATGGTACAACAAATTTGTGTTTGTTCCTAGTATTTATACTATGGATATCACTGTATTTTTTAAACAATTTAATATTTTTATGGGCATATAAAAGATTTTCAAAAATATACTGTGAAGGCACAGTCATTACATTAATTTCCTTAAATTTCTCTCTGAGAGAATGTCTCGGACTTAATTTATAAATTGATCTAACAGATCTTTTCTGCAAGACAAAGATAGTCTGAATGTCGGCGGCATTTCCCCACAACAGGATACCATACGACATTACACTATGAAAATAGCTGAAGTACACTAAACGGGCTGTCTCTATATCAGTTAAATTACGAATTTTTCTAACAGCAGCTTTTACATTATCATATGTATAATTAATGGGTACAACATATTATAAAACATATTGTTTCTGGCCCGTTCTTGTCCATACGAAACTTCCTTTTGGAAAAGGTGTCTAGAATCGATTCTATTTTCTTGGACGTTTTAACACATGAAAAGAGGTTCTCAAGTCGACGCGAATATTTTGCCTACTTGAATTGTATAATTTAACTTTGGCGTTATAAAATATCGCTCTATGGTGCATATTGATTTTTAGCACATTTTAGAATACATTCGCTTTAGTTTTTTGCTTAGTAATAGGTACCTACTAATTTAGAAAAAAAGCTACATCCAAACCTTGAAGATAAAAGTTGTAAAAACAGCAATTAAACGAAAATAATCGCTGATTGAAGCATATCCAACAAGAGTTAAAATCCCACTTCAAAACTGGTCTATCTTCGTATAATTTTCGCCCGTTAGCTAACATGTTGTTTAACGAGATCCAGCCCTAATAAAATCAAGTCCCGGACCGGTAATGAGAAACTAATTACGATTCAAGGTGTTAAACAACTTGTGCTCATATTCTAAATGGAAAATCCTATGTAAACTTCAGATATGATGTTTATTGTATCAAGATCTTTAAGATAGATAGTGGATTTTATGATAATTAAGATTAAACATTGGGAATTTGCGAAAATGCATGCAAGTACACCCAGTTAGGTAAATCATTTGTTCAATTTAAAATACCTTAATTTTTTGTTCATAATTATGGAATTCGTAGTTACATATACAGTAAACATGTACGTGCTTCAACCCTAAAAAGCGTTTTTGCTAAATCAGTTACAAACTCTTCTATTAAAATAAGTACACCTTATTACATTTTATGAGAATTAACCCATTTCTAAAAACCGTTAACTGAAGTAAGTACTACTTTATTTAAATTTTAGGCGATTTTAAATGCTGATTCATAAAAAGCTGAAGTTTTCATTATTCATGAAATTTTCGAAATTAACCATCATAATAATTAATTGAAATCTGCGTAACAGATATATATCAAATTAGAAATAAATATTCTTCGGTAACTTAATAAAATATTTGGAAACGATAACTTAGAAGCATTAACTCTCCGACCGTAATTCGAGCTATTTAGATTACCTTTGCGAGCCACAATTGTAAAATCAAATTAATCAATTTCAAGATAATTCGGTATCCTTCGAAGAGTGTCTATTACCATTGTCCTTTATATTAATCTCAGTAGAATAATGAAGTTATTCTATTATCATCGTAATGTTTGTTGTTGACAGAAAATGTTTAATGTAAACAGTGAAATGATACAGGCTTCTTATAATTGGAAATATGCAAAGTGAAAGTATTATAATCCGCTGAATGTGTGCGTCGTCTTGCCTCGTAGGCGGCAACACGTTTCCGATGGCCTTCAAAAAGTTCCAAAGTTCACGCCTATTAAATCTATCTCTAATATCTATAGTCCCGTGTGGTGCCGTACGTAAAAGAGTAGCACCATCCCATTTCTTCCCGTGGGCGTCGTAGAAGGCGACTTAAGGGAATGGGCAGCAGTGTTCTCTATGCCTTTTACCACCATACTGCGATCGCCAACCCGCCTGCCAAGCGAATATGGCAAGACCCCCCAAATTGGGGGAAGCCTATGTTCAGCAGTGGAAGTGTTTCGGCTGAAATGATATTGTCTATCTATTACCTTGATCTTTAGAATAAGTAAGTACCATAGGTACTAGAAAACCATAGGTACTATTAGTTCACAGACTAGGTATAGACCTAGTCTGTGAACTTGGGATCACTGGGTTTGTGGAGGTCAGATAAGCAGTCGCCCCATGTACAATACTGATATTCAACTGCATCTGGTTAGGTTGGGAGCCGACCTCAACATAGTTTGGAAAAAGCTAGACAGATGATGTGAAGTTGGGAAAATAATAATATTTTGGAGGGTGTTTTATTAAGAAAGCATACCCATGCTTTCTTAATAAAACACTCACTCTAACTAACTAACAGTCACTTTAAAACTACATACCTACATACTTAAGTCGAGAGAAATAGTTGTTCCGAAATGCCTGACAGGAAAAGCCTATTATAATGTTAATGAATGTTTAAATGATAAATCGCTCTGAAGATACTGATGACTGAATCTATTCTATTTGTTTTGAATCCCATGACTATTGACCTATTTTTATTTAATATTATTGATAATTGTTGATTTATTTATATTACTATTCTCTGTATTTTTTATATCCTATTGTCTTTCGACCTAATTTGTACACCAGCCAAAGTCAAACATGTTGAGCCAAAAAACTTGTAACACCTGTAATAAGCATCATACCATGTATATTATCTACACATGTGTTGCAAAATAAATGAATCTGAATCTGAAACTGCCTCAAGACTTACTTCTTGTTGTTCTCTGGTTTCTAATATTGTTTACGTAGTAGAGAACGTTCAGTTTTGATTACCTTTACCCCGATTGTTTGACCTCTCGTGGGTAAAGGTCAAGAATGTTTCAACGTTCGTGTAACAACCTACTATTAAAGCCACCCCTTTTTTTGTTTGCCTAACATATGTTTTACAACTGTTTTCATGTATTTTTAACTAGCTTAATTTTTTGACAAACTGACCAACCGGTCAGTTTGTAAAACCAGGATAGTTACCCCAGGGGTAAAGTTGCGTCTGTGCGATTGCATGGGAAGGCAAAATGCGATCAAAGTTTTGCGGGATAGAAGTCTAGTTCCTCGGCGGGGGCATCTATCCGAAACGTAATTTATATGGATCAACTCAAAATTTTAGGAAATATCCCAAAATACCTACCTGGTTACCTATGTGGGATACTTCTGAGATACTTCAGAGTTCTGCCAAAATCGCTAATACTCTGGAAATATCAAAGTTAATGTTTATAAATTTTCATAAAATTGTAGATAAAAAACCAAAGTATCCGCCAGTTTTACTAATAAAGTATTTTGCTTATTGTACTGAGAGTTATAGAGTGATTTAAAAAAGTGTGGCAACTATCCGTTTTTTACCCTATGCATGTGTTGTTGGTAAGTTTTTCCAGGCACTTTTGAATCGTCAAGAACTTCCTTGGGAATTCAAAAGTACCTGTAAATGCTTTGACTCTAATAACAAACCAGTAAAAAGTTTGTTTGAAAATATCTCTTACTAAAAATCATTCATGAAACAGTAGCTAGTAGTAGGATTATTGTGACTTTAATCCTCAGTCGACCGCGCTTCACGCTTTGCTATGTATGTTTCGTGTATAGTACATCTTTCAGTTTTAATCAAGCTGTGCGCTGAACGTGGAGATTTATCTGTAGGTATCTAACGGACAGATCCCCACATTCACTAATTTCTAGTTTGCAATCGCTCGAAATACCTAGTTAGCAAATAATAGCACTGGATGTTACCTCGCACAATTTATCCACAGTTAAAACCAAAATTTAATCAAAATTAACCTTTTGTTTATAATATCTTCACCTTCTAATTGCTAATTTTATGCGTAAGAATATTTGAAATTTCTGCAGTTTGTGGTGCGCAGTAAATTTCTAGTCTAAATTCGAGACCGACCAAAGCAATTTCGTGTGAAACTTACATTAGGATTACCTACATGTAGATGTTATAAACCAAAACATGGTTTATTGTTTTATTTGGTGAAAATGAATTTAACGTAAGTACGGATACTCGTGCCTTTTAGGGATTAAAAATTAATTTTAATTCGCCAAACCCTTAGAAGTAACTGGATATTTTACGTGTAAGTAATATGGTTTTTCGTTTTTGGATATTAAGATACCCAAACATTAAACGCTTCGGTGTTAAGTTCTCCTTTCTTTTGTTTTAAATATTAGGAATAGTATCCATCTATCTAATTCCAACGACGATTGACAGAAGTTAATAAATATGGGTAACAAACCGGTGGTTTAAACTTTCTGAAATGATGCGAACAAATATAAATTATCCACATTGAATAAATCGTTACTTACCACAATTTATATTTTTCTACATGTACCTATCTAACAAATTGATGTCGTCACGTAGGACACCATTGAAAATGTTTGCTCGAATTCAATCTACAAGTTGAATATTCATAAGTATTAAGTGAATACGGTGGGTCAGCGACCAATTTGTGTAAATCAAACATGACTAATCTTAAATTTAATTTGTTGAAGACCTATTTGTTTTGCCGACTGTAGCTATTACTGTTCCGACCTCATGTGTGACGGGCTCGATTTCTTGACGGTGTTTTGTTTGCCATAATTTAAGGTATTTGCATGTATATGCATAGATGTTAACCGAAAGTCTGACAACCAGTCTTACCAAGGGGTATTTTATTACCCAAAAACTGAGTTGTGATGATCAGATAGGCTTTCACTCCATAGCAAAATCCTGGTATTCATCTGCATCAGGTCAGACTGGAAGCCAACCTCAACATAGCTGAGAAGAGGCGAGGCAAATGATGATGATGATATATAAGTTGGAACTTCTTTGTTTTGCTATTAATATAATTTATTGTTTCACTTTTTATGTAATGGTCGTAAGTACGGCAGTAAATTCTGAAATTCTTCGGCGCGAGAAAAGCATATTTTTTCTATTAGAAGTCGACTTAGAGGCGTGCCGGTTATGAATATAAATTCAATTACGGAGCAACCTGTTTTTGTCCTGTAGATAAAGTTCCTAACATTTTTCCACAGAGTACAGCCAGAGCATAAATTAAAAATGTACCAAAGGCTTTAGTAATAAATAAAACCAGATGATTGCCGGAAAGCTGTGGACAAACTTTTAACGAAGTGATTTCTGTGCAAAATAAAGTTTGTAACCATTCCAACTGGTTCTACTATTACTGTAAAACGTTTATGAGTTAGGTACTACAAATATATTTCTAGTCCCTTTATGTTTTCGTGCTATGAAAATCGTTTATTTGAATCTACAAACCTACTTATACTTTTGAATGTGTCTTGCAAATTATGGATGTGCTCACACCACATAATATGTGCGTGGCCAAGGTGGATATAAGCTCCATATTTGATTGTTTTAAAAAACAGTATAATTCCTACTGATTGTACCCAAAATAAAGGCAAAGGCATAAAGGTAAAAATTGAGTGGATGCTATGAAATTAAATTTCCTTTGAATTCGTTACAGGATAAAAAGCGGTCGCACCGGATGACAGCCAACAATAAGCCGACAAGCTCTGATCACTGTGTAAATTCGAATTACCTTCTATTTACCTTCCGTGTCAGTGAGAGAGACTTGTTGTTAACATAATATAACATCCACCTGTAATCCCTGAAAGGTTTGGTAGAGTTACCTGTGGTTGGTACACCCACATTTCACCAGTTATAATATTTGAGTATTATGCAATAGGGTGCGAGCCCGATGCCATCAATAAGGAACAGTTGCAGATATCGGGCAGCTGATAAATTCCTGATGGAAAAACCCAATAATATTTTACCCGGCCGGGGAATCATTCCCTGGACCTCATGTACAGCAGTAGCGCTTGCTGACCACTATACAAACGAAGTGGCTTTGTAAAAATTATTGGGATCGATTCAGTTACTTATTCTGAACATATTATTTTCAGGCTTCGCATATACTCAAAATAATGTTGTATAATGCGAATAATTAAAATGGGCAATCTTAATAAATTAGTTTATTTAGCTCATATTAAATGCCGAACGCAATATGAAAATTTTGGTAGGTGTCTAGTTTCAACAACTCAAACTTTTACTTTAACGGAAGTCGGTCAGGTAGTCAATAACTTGAAAACGCTTTCAAAGCGTAGATTACCTATAGAAAAAGATGGGCAAGAAACTCCGTGGAAATCTAAATAATTGTACAGACTTTGGAAAAGCACTCTACGCCTATCGTACTTTTGCTGTTTATAGCTAAAATAAGTTCCCCATTATTGATATCCTAACATAATTCGTTGGTATTGAATAAAAACTTCACAAATAAAATCAATCTACGACAATTGGTTGGGAAACAGCAATAAGGATACAACATTTTGATTTCCGTTTTTTGGGAAAAAATTAGAGATTAAATAAAAAAAAACGAAATCTTTGAAAATATTGAAAATGTTTTGTATTTACTTATTTTGTTTTTATACGTTTTATATTTTGTGCACCGGATACACAGATGCACTACATAAATAAAATTAATAATGTAGGTGCAATGAATCTTAGCGCAAAATATGACTTGAAAACGTTAAATAGTTTTTAGTCGACTAGTGTATCCTATATTTTCTGTATTTCTTCAGTCTTTTTGTTTCATCCCATAATATGCTAACTAGGCTCATAATATCTTAGATTATTCATGAACACTAATGAGTCACCTCTTTCCATTGTTTTAACTTTCCCTTGTCCAAGCTCTAAACATGGCCGTTTCACCGTTCTCAACTTCTCAAGAAATAAAGACAAAAATGTTTGTAAACAAAATCCATTCATGTAAAAAATGGAGAAAGTACAAAAAAAACTAAAAATGAAATGTATTTTTCTTTCGTGTTTAGAACACAGTCAAGTAGATACCTATCTATCTGTAAGATGTCTTTATTATTGTTGATAGGTCCATCACCTATTGCGAGCTCTCGAGAATATCTCTAATCAAAGCCAAACCGTAACGAAAACTCATAAAAAAATCAAAGTCTTAAACGAGTATATTTTAATTATTAATTACGTTTCAAACTACAAAATTTCAATCAATAACGAGAGGTCAAGTCGTAGGAATGAGGATCAATTGTTAATAACTAGAAACATTTTGACTGTTGGAGTATTGAGAATGTCAGTAGGCCGTTAAATTTGCGCGTCGGCACGTCACAGGCTCTTAGTGGAATACTCCGCGTGATGTGCAAACAAGTGCTGTTGTTTTATTAGGACAAGTTTAAACATGGAGACAAAACAAATTTTCGTAAAGAGATCATCGAGAGAAGTGGAACTTTGTGTTGCCTTCCAAAGTTTAAACAGCTTCCCGAGACGATATATTTTATGTTCGTTCGGTGTTCTAACTGCTGACTAGATTTTGAATAAAAGAGGAATAGCACTATTTAGCATCGAATTCTCAAATCCGGATATTCATTTCGGCCAACTATCACGGCAAAAATTACATAATGTTTTGTTCCTTTTTCAAATGATCATCGTAAATAACTTAGCGTTAGGAACGTCAAACACAGCCGCCTTGGCTCGTGGGCGGCACGTTGTACGATCCGACATCGGCACAGTTATGGGGTCTACATAAGTACCTACTTACATATTATATACAGGAGTTACCGACAGAAAGTGGAAGTAAGTTATAGTAATTTGGTTTGCACAAAGTATGTTCAAATATTTTGAGGAGCAAATGATAACACACACATATTGCACTTTAGTCGGACCGAATTTATACATTATCGGTTTAAGTTATCAGTGCACAATGCCAAAAATAATTCGTATCTAAGTGAGTCACTGTGCTAATCGGTTCATATTTAGTTGATCTCCACTTCATTACATCGATGTATATTATATAAGAACAATCGAGCACTATAAAGCTTAAAATGTCAAAACCATGACGTTATAATAACCCATTAAACTTAACAGCCAATGGTGACGCAGCAAAAAAAAAACATGGAGTCATAACAAATGGCGGCGCATAGATTTCCGTAACAGTGCGTCGGACATGTGCCAACGACGGACGCGACGGTGGACGGTGACCACAACCGACGGCCTATTGAGGCAAGCCGCATATCGATCAGAAGCACGTCACATAATGACTGTCGCAAACAAAGATATGAAACTGAATGTGTCGACACGACGACGTTTAGTGTAAAACTTGTACAATAGAAGCTTGTAGCGAACATATTGACCACAGCGAACGTCGAAGGAGAAAAAAGTAGGTACGCGGACAAAAGAATACACGTACAATAAATGCGTGCAATAAACACGTAAAATAAATACCTTCCCCATATGATGGATCACTTATACTATTTGGTAATACATATTTAATTATTTTTTTTAGGAAATGTCCACTTCAGCCCACAATTAAAAACATTTCGTCGTGTCCTTCATTTGACGAAGTATGACATAAAAATGTTACAAACAAATTCCACAAAACTGTCCTTTCTTTGTAGCTCCATTACGAATATTTTACCACAGTCAGTTCGCTAAACTGACTATGTGTCGTACAACTACGTAGTATCTAGTTGGAATATGTAAGCGAGTGTTTCTCGCATTTCGTTCATTTTCAAAGAAATTGCGAGAAAAAATTTTTTTTTCTTATTTTTATGAAAAGCTACATGAAAAATACACATCCTGATTTAAGATGTACTACATTATACGCAAAACTCCCGGATATACGGATCTAAAAGTTGCCCTCGAATAATCTGGTAATTATTTGTTATAATGGTAATGAAAAATTAAAACTGGTAATGGAGATTTAAGGTGAACCTAGTCCACATTTTTCCCATACAAACTTCGGGAGTGTATTACTCCACTGTTGGACAGTGTACATCAAAAATTAAATATGGTATGGTTTTGTCTCATTATTAATATTGTCTGTACGGAAACAGAATACTAAAATAAAAATCCATTCAAAAGTTAGGAGCCAACACAGATTCGTTTTTCTTGCTAATTTAACCTAACTTTGGGCGTATTTTAGTAATAAAAGAATTGTGAAATCTGAAAAACCAAGTCGGTACCGACAAAGCTCAAATATCTAAAAGTTCAATAAACTTTATTGGTTATTGATTTATGCAGTGGTTTTTTCATAAAACCCGATCTTCTGAACGACTGTTCTTAATTTTTTTCGCGCCTGTTGTACTATAAAGGTTCCCCTTAAATAAAACAATTGTTTTAGATTAAGGTTTTTCCTACTCAAGTAACGATACATTAATAAAATTAAGTTATTTTAGGTAACATTGCTAATTATTTGAATCATAATTATTCTTCGACTAAACCTAATAGGTACACATAAACAAAAAACAACGTTTTACATTCCTGATCAGATTAGAGTAGTATAAATGTAGCTAATAGTAAAGAAATTATATCGATACACAATGAAAATTTACAAACTTACCTCTTACTTACTTATATTTATTACAATATTTTTCTAATCATTGCCATAATTTTAAGCTCATTTCCATAAGTGTAACATCATTACCATAATTGTATGATCATTACCATTTCTATAATAGTGGCTGGTAAATTATGGTAATGAAATGACAGGAACGGTAATGATATTTTTGCACTTTCTTTAGATTTACTCCCTTATTAACTACAATACCAAGGTACCTATTTAATATTTTAAAACTATTTGAACTCGATTATGATTATGTTGGCATCAAAAATACTCCAACACAATAAGTAATTTTCTCTTAAAAGCGCGAATGGTAATGAAAAAAAAGCTTACAAAACTTAAAATCGGGTGGTGATAAAATTTCCAAAAAAAGTTGCACGGGTTCATCTTGCTCAACGTTCGTTGGTCGAAATCGGGGGAGCACCTTGAGTACCAAGCACGTGGTGAAGTACAAGAACTTCGCTCGTTCGCATATCTACTAGCAGTTTTCCCTATTTCAATCTGCATGAATGGTAATGAGTTTTTTTTACAAAAATGTTTTGTCTCCGTGAACGTAAATAACAATCGTAAATAACTTTATATTTTTTTTTTTTTTGGGTGGGAAATCATCAAATAACTTCTTCCGCTCTGGGCGGAGCGGGAGGGCGTGTCAGACTTTTACTGACTAAAACCCACCCGTGTTCCCTCAGTTGCCTGTGTGCCAGGGACGGCGGTATGTCTTTCGAACAACCCGCACCCCTGGCAGGGATGGGGCCCTTGCGGGCCCCATCATTTGCTGATGACATCTCTTTGAGGCGCGCGTGGAACACACGCGCCTGGGATTCCCGACGCCCAGGGCGTCTCCTGCGAAGGCCACGGCTGTGAGGGCGCATGTACTGCATCTGCCTCACGTGCGCCGCCTCCCTCTTTGCGAGCATAACTGCTTCACTGAAGGAGGCGACTGCTAGCCATGCACTCTCGCTCCGTACCATGGCCTGGACCAGGGTAGGACGCGAGAAATCGCCGCCGCCGATCACCTCCACGAGGAAAATAACTTTATATTTAAATAGTTTTATAGCTTTATGTGTACTTTAAACATTTCATTACAATAATACATAGTGAAGCATCAGATTATTTGGTTACATCCGGTCAATCAGAAAAAATCATGTTGTGGACAGGGTTGGTAATGATATTTGGGCCTATTTTTATTTTTATTTTTATTTTTTAATGGTTAAATAGCCAGTTACAAAAACAAAATGTGATGGCAGGTATACCTTTTTAACTCACCTCAATAAAAATATTAAGTCGCTTAAGAGTGTCGCTTAGTAGATTTGTCTATTTTCAGGTGAACCTGTGATTTGCACGAAATGAGAGAAACACCCAAGCCACAGTTGTTAATAAAACTTTTATCGGCTACTTGAACTATTTAACTTGTTGGTAACATATTGACATCTTAGAATGCGCAAAATCTCATGATACTAACAAAGTAGGCGAAGCTGATGGTTGAATAATACTTGAATAACATACAACTATGATCTTTAACAAAAAGACGTTCAGGATGTTTTCAAGATGCCTCACATTCACAAACTCACATAAACGAGGAAAATCTAAAGACACTATCTGTAAACTTTAATAGCCACTATACAACATGTAACATAATTAAGGCAAGATCTCATATACTCCAATTAGGGTTTAGAGTTAAAAGCATACTACAAAGACCAAAACTTATTTTTTTTAGACAACTGTGAAAATCGTGTTGACCCTAGCACTAATTTATATATTAGAAATTGAATCTTAAACGACTTAAAATAAGATTGAATTTTCTTAGGCTCAATCTGCCGGCGGTGGTAGGTACGGCAAAGTACATAATTTTTGAAAAAACATACCTTTTTCAAAGTTACTGAGATCGATTTAGTAGATGAACCCACTACTTTCAGGACTTGCGTTTATTCTGTTACACCTTGTATAAAACTATCACAAAGAATATTAAGAGTTAAGTATACAGGCAAACAATTCAGTGTGATGATTTACGAGCGCACCCATAGGCAGGGCTAGTCTCTCCAACTACAAAGCTGTTTGCCGAACAAGGTCTCTCGTTATCCTCCTACTAGCGGTCGAGTGTAGGCCGGCTCTTTTGTTAAGGCCTCCATAGGACCTCTTAAAGTCTCAATGTAGATCGGACGAGGAACTGTGTCATCGAACAATGGAATTGGTTCTAATATACGTTTATCTTTGGACGTATAGGTACTGATTACGTCGTGCGTCTATTTGAAGTCGTTTTGCCGAACAATGAATAGTTAGAGCGTTCGTGGAATATTTTTATGAAGTAAGGTTTCTATTTTGGTTATTAAACTAATTCGTGAAAATTTGAATTCTTGCTAATATTTCCTGTAAAAGGTAGTCGACATTTTGAAAACATCTACAAATAGTTTGTGTGTAATGAGCACTGGGTAGTTTAAATTTCAGGAAAAGGCTCCCGAACTAAAACTTTTTACGCAAACGTAAAGATAACATAAATCACTATCTTTTCAAACAGTTCTTTCTTTATTATTAAGAATGAACCCTCTAATTTTTTTTATTGTTATAATGCGCGTCGCGGCGGCTAAGATGAACATAATAAGTAACAACTTACAAAACAACAAAGAATAAGAAAAACGTAGAACTGCGTAATTTTGTTTTGGAACTTCGCAGCAATAATTTTCCGCCCGTCTCAGGGCTTAAACTGACATAAAGAACGTGACTTGTTAATCAGGTTTCGTGCATTGGTCACCAACTCTTTACAAATTAACGACAAACTTTGAAAAACCTTACCCTTGTTATTTATTGTGCTGTTACGATTGTTTATTGTTGTCATTTTTGTTACACGAGTAGGCACAACAAATGTCGAAAGTCTAAATCTTAAAATGTCTAGTGTGTTTAGAAGTGTAACTTCTTAGGTGTTATAAAACGACCTGTGATATGTTTTTGGAAATAACAGAGACATAACAAAGTTTAGCGTACGTCCTCTAATAGGTCGAGGAGACCTTAATGGGAACCTATTTAGAGATTACGAAATATGAGATTAATTAATATTATTACAACGATCCCCAAATAAAAAAACATTAAGTTGATGAAAAAAAAATGATGAATACGACGACGCTACGTTTAAACACCTCATTTTCTAACATTTCTAAAACACATTTTCCGGGGCCGTAAACCGAAGATTCCATTAAGTAATCAAACGCACGGCAGCATGAAATATCATTAGAGTTTTATGATAGTTAACGAAATAGTGTGATTCGTATAAGAGCTTTTTTAAGTGCATATCAGAATGCATATAAGAGACAGATTAAATGTCTGAGCGTCAATGAAACTGTAAAAAAGTTTACTGCCGTCCGGTGGGGCACAGAAACGCATAATTTCACCATAAAACTGAGTTTTATTATCAGCAACAAGGCACAACTCTTTACTGTTTACTAAACTGCGGACGTAACGCCTGCAGACGAATGGAATCTTCATATTTTATATCGCCATCGTTTTACACGGATATAAAAAGTTCTGCAGTAACAGCGCTCTAATATCTATTTATTAGAGATGCCGTGTGCGGAATACGTCACAACTAATCTAAGAGTAAACGTTTATATTTAGAAAGTAGGATAGAACCTTGATGGTTAACCCTCGGCCTTTGTTTACAACTCAAAAGTTTAACAACTCTGTGCGCATAATATTCTGTAACTACTGCCGAAATAGAATTGAATCGGGTCACTCCGCATCAATTTGCATGGAGAATGACACGGAATAGGGACTGAATAGTCTTTATTCGATTCATGTCACCGTCGCGTCCACGTCGCAACGTATAACGTTTTCACCTTGAATCTTCACTGGAAGGAATTTCATTTTCGCCCCCAGCTCAGAATACTTTTAAAATATTTGGAATCTTAGGAACTGAGACAGAAGGTAATACTTTTTTTTTAATTCTTTTCTGAGAAATAAAAAAGAGTTATGTGCATTTACGACATTCAAGTACAAAATAATTATTTTCCAAAATTTTGACATTTTTTCAAGCAATATTGCTTATGTTTGTTCTATTCTGTTTTGGAAATACAACCTAATAAATTGTAATAAGAACATACATTTACAAATCTTTACAAGAATGACATAAAACTCAACGTCACGCTGACGACACATTAAACCTAAACTTGTTCGCTACGTTCACATGTAAAGTTAAAAAGCTGCTATGTATTTTACGTTCCAACGTGATATTCACTTTAAAATAACGTTCACGTACGTTACAGGTTATTAAACCACCTTCACGCAACAACAGGCTAATTTAGTTAGTTTAACAAGTTACAGGTACTTGCTACGCCGTAGCGCCTCGTAGCACGTTTTTACCGTAGTTCCTCGTAGCTGGATCTAAAAATGCGCTACAAGGCGCTACGCGTAACCTCGTAGACTTGGTTGGGAAACCGAGTGGCCCGCATTGAACAGTGGACAAACAAAGCATTAAATGAAAGCTTAAAGCAAAGCGTCTTGGCACTGATGGAGAAGCTCTTGCCATTATTACACGAGACTCAGTCGAGTATTAAATTCTACAGTTTAGCTAACAACGGACTTGCTTTTTACAATGTGAGAAATTCGTTGCCTCTTTTGGTGTACGTAGTCCAATTCATCGTATTAAAATAGTAATATATTTTTATTTCATATTACCCCAATCTATATTCCAGGTTTGTGATTTCGAAAAAATACAGCGACATAAACAGCAGAAACTAAGAAAGACTGACTGACTGTTTGATGTATACTGTTTGTAAACTAGAAACAAATCAAGGTTCACATGAATTTCAAATAATTTGAATAGCGAATTATGACCTGTATCTAACCACAGAACACTAAAACCATTGAAAACATTACCTAAATTCCCGGACACGAGTATCATACTCACCAAGTACTTAATAAGCGTTAGTATGTCCATCGCACAGGCACAAATCATGTTTGGATGAGTTAGAATCGCATAACGTTCATCAGTGTACCAGAATTCAGCTCGGACGAAGTGAAGTGTGACCGCAGCCTCCACACTTATTTAATAACTATGTAGTTGGCCGCGACTTTATTCAAAATATCAGATTTAGTCCGTTACATCACGGACATGTTTAGATTCGCAAAATAATTTCTTAGTGCAAGTATTCATTTAGAATGTATGCGTAGTAGTGCTACGCACAAACTGGCGTACGAAAGTGCTACGCACTCATTCGAACGTAGAGCTGCTACGCAGACATTCCAATTACACACTTACACAAACATTTGGTTTTTCTGTTTTTCAGACTCAGTCACGGAACTACGTCTGTATCGGATATTCATTAGAACACATTCAACTGCATAATAATTTGAGACCCAATAAATCTAATGAAATTGATGTCAAATTAATAGCTGTTCCCCAAACTCCTGAGATTTATGTCGATCTGTTTTAGACAATTAATTGGTGTTCTAACTTGACAATTGTAAACAATAAATGATTTGTGTGAAACATTAATTTTGATGGTCGTTGATTACCTTTTGTAACATATGGAGATTTATGTCATAACTTGCTTTAATCGTAAAAGGAGTAATAAGTTTTATCTATACTTTATAGTCTTTGTCGAGCCGCTAACTACATAATTATGAATACAGAAACGTGATGCACGCGTTTACGTGATGGTATGAGTAAACAAGCCACAAGTATAAATACGCGCCGGATTAAACTACAACATTATTGTTGAAAACACTATTTATTGATACTGATAGTTGATGAACTAATATATCTTGAAAGCCGGTAACTTTTATACTTTTTTATGTTAAACCATTACAATGAAAGTGTTTAATTCAACCTGCCTGTTTGATTAAACTACTTTAATAATTCGCTATACTCAATTAAAAGTTACTGTGTACTTTCGGATTCAATTATCCAAATGGATAAATAGATTGATCTTTATAATTAAACATTTTAAAACATTCGGTACTTCCCAAAAGTTTACGTCCATCATTGTGTAAGACCAGTAAAACCAGGAAGTTACAACCTGAATGCAAACTAATCTACTTTACTGAATTAAAATAGTTACCAAACAATGCGCGCTCATACCAATCGCCCCAATCACCAACTACTTCGGATTACATTAACCTAATTGATCACTGAAAACAAAGGTACAAACTACCTTAATATAACCTTACATGGAAGCACTGGGTCTAATTTAATATAGATAATTACAAGCCTGGAAGTCGCAGGATATCATTGTAGTAAGTCGTTATTTTTGTGAAGAACTATATGACCAATCGTTTTTTTTTCTTTTTCTTTCTGTATATTTAATGATGGTCTGTCAGTTTGAGTACTTTATGCTGCGTACTCAAATGTACTTTGGTATTGTTTATCTAAACGGAGAGATCTTTAAGTTCTGAGTTGAGCTGCACGATAATATAATCAACCAATGTGTACACTGACTGGACAGGTCTACTTCAATCTGTATCGTCTTTCCCTCAAAATACCGTTTCAGACACCAATCTACATGGTCTTCACATGATCTGACAAAGATTAAGTTTGGACTTTAAAGAGTTTGAGTCTGTTTCGGCCTTTCTTCGTAGAATAATAGTAGTAGTTAAAAGTGTTTGTACAAACCTACGACCAGAAATAAAATCATTTATCATTTGTAAACCAAACATAAAATGGCCATTGGAATAAAACCGTCTAGTTGAGTCTGGCTATTTATGTGGACGGGAGTCAGATTTGAAACGCACCGACGAAGTAAGAGAAACTGTTATGTCATTAAGTTTAAGTTCAAGTACACAAAATGCTGTACAACGTACGTTTACCTACGTTATACAGCATTTTGTATGCCCAATCTAGACTTTGATATCAAAAACAGAAAACTGCAAAAAGTATAATTTTTTTTGCAAAAGACCTTTAACTCGTCATGTTTATTATAAAGGCATAGACAGGCCTACTAAACAAGTACTTATATCATCCAACAAACCCAACATTTAGGTACACACGCTTACTATAGGGTCTTGTTTATAAGCTCAGGTAAAGGCCACAAGGTGACAAATAAAATTAGTCAACCGTTACTAATGAGAGGTGGAACACCTTGGGACGCTAAGTGGCTATTGCACAGATTACCTACTAACATAATTTGGGAAGAATATTTACCAGACGAAAATATTGACTCGAATTCCGCTCGTAAAGTAAGGGAGCTTTACATTTACGACAGATGCATGTAGAGAAGAATATAAATATTCCCTTTTGTTTAGATGTCGCTGAGATTTGTGTTGCGTTCCAGCCTTAATCCATTGGAATTGGAAAAATAATCCAACAATTTCAAAGTTGGAACGTAGTCTTCCAAGATCCATGCGATTACATTCTATAAGACTGCTTTCTAACCGAGATTTGAACTTTAACTTGTCGTCAGTGACGGGAGTAATTAAGTTAATTTTTTAATTACATATTTCTCTCAGTAATCTCTATCTTACGAAATAAACATGTAAAAGTAAATGGCGGAAAATTACGTAACAGATTAGCTTAAATTCGAATATTTTGTGTCTATTGCGGTGTGCTAATTTTAAATTACAGAACATTCATGTTGTGTAATTAGAGACGGGTTAATTTATTCTGAATCGTGTTACATACAGAGCTAAAGATTTATACAGTGTGATCTCAAGCGAGGTCTTAGGACCAACCCTTCTAAAGGTGCGTTTAGACAACCAAAAATACCTTAATATATATCTCAAAGATGAATAAAATGAGATATGTCGAAGATATTATGTTCTCTCATCATTTAAGTTTCAGCATTTTAATGTCTTCCTCCAAAAACTAATTTTCTAGCCACGTTAGTCTAGACTTTTCAGGATTAGGATTCTACGATTTAGTAAAAGTTTACGGTTTTTGAAATGGTTTATCGCTTAGTAAAAATAAAATAAAACAAGTGGGTTTAGATTTATAGCTAGTCGCAGCGGCGACAAGTTGTCTGTCTGTTTACTGGACGTATCTCGAAAACTGCTGCACTGATTGTCAAGTTCCGGAATAGTCATGCTGATATGTTTTATTTTGGAATTTCTTCCATGAACTAATTTTGATATTTAAAGGTTATTATTATTATTTATTATTTATTTGTTACAAGGTTCAAACATTTACTAGGTAAATAAAAAAAGTTATGTTACACTTCCCGAATACCGATTACACAAAAGAGTAATAAAATTTAAACGAGTCACTAACAAGTAAAGAAATATTTTGAATCATAATGTCAATCAAAAAACTTTATTGGAGTTTCCCAAGTACGTGCGTGACATTAATTTGATTCGATTACGTGGTAAAGTTTGCCCTATTTCTATTATACTGCTAGTACAAGTTTCCGTATTAAACCCTTACCAATTGAAACTGTGAGACCCTACTCGTAATGATTCGCTAAGTGTTTTTGTTTGGAGCTGTTCAACAAAAAGATTGTAATGAATAAGGTTTTATAAACTATTGAAGCAATTTAACTTCGCAGAGTGATAAGAAAATAAATGAAATGTTACTATGGGCTGATTTTTCTATACTCAGATAACTTTTATCCGAAGAATGAATCTGATAGTTTGGTATATACAAAAGCTGTCAAATCGATATATTTATTTCTCAGATGAAAGTAATTTGGCTATTGAAAAATCAGGCCTTAGTTTGATTAAAAAGTTACGTTTGTAAGGGTAAATTCCACCAAGCTTGTATCCCTAGCATAAGTCAAAAACAAATCAGCCAGTCTTAAAAACAAATTTTGAATTTTTGACAGTTTTTCCATACTAGAACTGTCAGACATCAATTTTATTTCACGGACGAAAGATATAACTGACTTTATAAAATCAAGACCTAGTCAAGAGCCAAAAGTTAAGAAAATGAATTGTTGATTGCTTCAAATCTTTTAATTTTTATGATCATTAGTTTCCATGAGTCTTGTTCTATGTAAAACATACCTACCTACTCCAGCTCCTCAAATATAAAACACATTTACGAGACAGGTCAAACTTTTCGTTTATTTTAGATTATAATGGACCTTTTTTTCTCGCTGATTAAAATATATTCTATGGTTAAATTAACACGACTTCTTTAGTGCTTTGTATTAAAATGTATTGCACGACATCTATCAACAGGGTGCTTTAAAATTCTGCGGAAACAACATTAATATTCATTAACAGTTGCGAGAAAAAGAAAAACAAATATAACAAATAAGCTTAATTTATTAAAGCGAATATAATTAGTAGCGTCAGGTATTTTTGTAACCCTTTAAGCCTTAATCCGGACGTTTAATTACTGCCTACGAGTGACCTTGCTATCTCATCTTGAGTCGTCGGCGGGAAAAAATAACACCGAGCACCATAAAGGAAGGAATACTTATCTTCATGCCATTACACCATACGACTCTTTCGTATGATGATATAGAAATGCAGAATTTAAGTGTATGAGGACAATTTTGTTTAAAAAAGTTGGTGTCCTGGACCTTATTATCCGGAGTGTTTCCCAAAGCCAAATTTTCCGTAACTCTCACAATTATTTAGTGCACAAACGTAATTAACAAACAGCTCACTTCCGATATGCATTTTTACCTCTAAATACATTATTTTTGTTGTAATTTTAATTGGGTTGATCCGTAAAATATTTTTGACCTATTTCAGAATCTCATGAGCTATTTTTACAACGGGTTTGGGGGTAATGATGTGTGGGAAGTATTTGTAACATTGTAACGAGCAATGAAGAAACCGTACGCCATACATACATAAAAGACACCCAAAAGCTATATTTGTGTAAAAATGTTGTTACGATTTAATACATAAAAGTTTGGATTCGATGTTTTACGAAAATACTTCATGGTTTATAAGCGTGTTTGGGAAAAAATCTTGCACCTGCCTAAGAAGAATATTCTATTTTCGGTATTTTCAGGGATACTTAAGAGAAACTTTACAAGCCTAAGACGTTCCATAACCACGAAGTAGTGGGTGATTCTGCCGAGACGGGCACTTAGCGTTATCTAACGATTTGCAAGAGGGTTTAAATATTAATTCATGCCAATGTCAGCATGTCAAAGGCGACTGAACAAATAATAATCATACTGAAATGGAAAGCAGTCGGATTACGGTTTCATGAAAAAGTGAATCCACGACATTCGGGTGGGTTTTTATTTTGTTAAATTCTGGCGATTATACTGAAATACGCATCTCTTTCAAAAACTATAATTTATTTATTTATAATTTACGTACTTTATTGTAAAACATATAATTTAATTCCATTTCATTGTACTGTCAATCTTATTTAAAGTTAGTTCTTAGTTAAGATAGCTAAGTAATCATTTTTTTTTACTATTTTACTAAGGCAATACCCGGACTTTCAACTCAGAAGAAAATCTCAAATAAATGTTATGTTTATCAGTCCGGTACTGACAAACCACAATCAATCAGTGTGACTTGTTAATTTAATTTTTTGAATGAAATGTCTTTATTTTTATTATGTCAATTTTTTTTATAATTTGAATAGGTATTAAAACCTCGTAATATAAAAATAAGTATTAAATATCGAACGTATTAAAACCTCTTAGCTCGTGATTGCGTTTGCGACGTACGATTTCTCCTTAAGCTTCAATGCACGTTCTTCGTATTCGGATTTTTAATAATGGAATTATGTTTATTGAAAAAATACGGCACACAGCTTATCTTGTTACGAGTACGAGTATATTTTGCATATTATTAGATACCACTGAAATATGAGAGGAGAGTTAAATATACATATTATTAATATTCTGTATGGAAATTCGGCCCACTTCCTCTCACTTAGAGGAGGCCTGTGTCCCAGCAGTGGGAACGTTATAGGCTGATTATGCTTTTGCTTAAGCTATGGAAATTTTGGGGAAGAATGACTTTGATAGCTTTAATTTAAGGACTCCCAATGTCAAGTATTACACATTTGTTTCTTTCTAGTGTTTAGGCACTAAGTTTATACCTACCTAAAGTAATCTGCTTATTTAGTCGTTGTTAGAACTAAAATATAAGATTACATGAATTTACGAATGCACTAATTAAAATATTGACGCTATTTTACTTGCGTATTACGGTACGAAAAGTAATCAAAAGTTTAATTGTTCTTTTATATTGTGTTACAATTTTGCGTAAAATTTTATTTGTGCCAAAATTAACCACGCACAAAATAACAATTTTTCGATTTCAATTCTTCCAATTCAGTTTGTATAATTGTTGTTTTTCTGGGATCGTTTAGTCGGCTTTCCATATATGTCCCATTGTATTGAAAGATACATGCGAACAATATCCTGTTGTACGGCCTCATTTGATTTGAAGCCCATTGTGTGGGCAATGCTCATGAGAAATTATTTCATTAACATTTTTATAACATCTTCTCAGAATATTCAAGGAAGCCACAGTAATTATAACATTTATACTAGCCTGTCGGATGCAACATTCAGAAATAGTTAATTTGTATCTAGCGGTAAAAAAGGAAAATCTCTCAAAAAAGTAGTTTCATGAAATTAGTGGATTAACCCGTTACCTACTGGTGCTAGTTTTATCCTCATTTTTATTAACAGGAAAATATTGAAAGTGAATTTCCCTCCAGTATCTACTTATTAGGTAGATGCAACTTCAAAAGTTACAAATTACAAATTAATAAGTTTATAATATTTGTTTCTCAAATATTTCGTGTGTCAAAATGTTAAATGTCTAAGCTGTCTAATGTTTAAAAAAAAAACTATAGTTCTAACTTCAATGGCGTTTAAAACGGTGACCGTGTCTGAGGCTCTTTTTCCACATGTTTTTTTAGAACAAAGCCTCTGCAAGTACCTCCAGCAGGCTTAGCATGACGCTTTCAATTTCTACGAAGAATAGACAGTGCTTTTTCTATACAAAGTCACGTTTCGTTTCTCCATTTTTTGACATCGCACGGTAGATATCCTTCTACAATCTGTCATTTTGTCTTTCGTTTTCTAACGATCTTTGTCTAGGTCCTTTTATATGTAGACTATTTCAGAAGAATATTTCTTCCCATACTGTCAAAATCACACTGACAACATACTTTCTACTCGATGGCCACATAGATATCACGATTATCTACAAAATCATTATTCGTTTAGAACGCACAACTGTGATAATTAAAAGAAGAACATAGCTGTCTTCTCGTATTGTACATCATTTAGTTAATAGTCATGTCTTTTCTTCCGTCTACAAATCGGTGCTCGTGCTAAGCCTACAGGAAGCGTTCCGTCAGAGAGCTTTAAGATAATTTGATAGTTTTTGGTTAAACCGACGCAAAACTAAAGACAGACATTGGTATGTGTATAGGTACAATGAGTAGGTACGCATCCAGTGACGAGCCACATTTCGAGACGAATTGTATTAAAGCGCAGGGATTAAACTGCGTGAAAAGCTGAATTTACGTTTTTGGGTAATTCGTGATAGTGTAGCGTTGAAAATGATCGTCGCGTCTAAAAATAAAGATTTTTTAACGAAAATAAGGTAAGGACAAGCTTTTTTTAAGTATTGGAGTGTATCGACTAAAAGTTATTTTGCCGTACTTTTCCGCTTTCACTGTCACGTCTTGGCAATTTTGATCAAATTCCGGAAAAGATTAAAGTAGGTACGTTGTTTTTTAAGATCTTACGTGTAGATAATGGTTAAGCAGAGGGTATTCAAATAAGATTATAATCAATAACGAGTGTCCTGAGCGGTTGCCAATCCCATTGGACAGACTGGACACAAGGCAGTATGGACACTGCACGAGTCACAAATGTTAACATGAATACAGGATTATGGTGGCTGCAGTGCCATTTCTCTAGGGTTTAGATAATCATTGTCTGTACAAGAGTAACTTTAATCCTAGAACTAAGGTGTTGTGGATAAAGCGATATATATTTTTCACTTGTTCATAACATCACAGTAAGCAGTTTCTGAATGATAGTTAGAAGTATATTTTTTGTGAAGAAATTATTGAACGCCGTATTCTCATGTGTACGATTTAATATGTCACTTCTGCGAGGATGTATTTTTAATTAATATTTCAACTATTGGTTAATTCACGAATTAATTCACAAGTTTCCGGAAGTACAACATTAATTAAAACTTTTATAAACTATAATATAACGTAAAAATATACGCAAAAACTTTGAACCCCTTTTTATGAAAATAACACGGACGGAGGAGTATGAATTTGTCACAGTTAAAGTATATATGGATAAAGAGTGCAGAAAGCTTATATTTTTAAATAACATTGCATTAGAAAGAAATACAGTAGGTTTTAAATTAATTATAGTCTACTGGCGATCACTAGTAATAATAATTGTATTTTGTAAAATTCTGTAACAACTTTCTAGTGACAAAAAACTTTTTAAAAGTTTGTGCCTAATTGTTTCTCTAATTATTTTTTCCTTAAACGAGTGATTACTTAAAGTTTATCTTAAACATTCCTGTTATTGAAATCTATATAAAATATATAATAATAATATTAATAATATTTCCGCCCCAGAATTATTATTTCCTGTTTGCAAATTATTTAAAACTGCTTACAAAAAAATCTTTGACTACATAAATATTTACGAGTGCACACAAGACTTCGAAATCAATTCAGAAATATAATCGGAAACATTAACATTTATATCGCATCTAACTCGTACACATATAAAGTACGTGATATTTAACTCATACTATTCCATGAATATTTTTCTGCACGATGGAGCAATGTGGTGGCACTTACCTGAGCTGTGTCGGGACCGGGAACGTAGGATCGTCACTAGTGAATACTTCGAATCACGTTTTCGAAATGATGGCGCGCATTCAATAACAAAGTTTCAGGCATGCAGAGCTTATATAGCTGTCCGCCCCGCCCACCGCGCCGCCTTCGGGCGGGACGTCCCCGCACTACAGCCATCAAGCTTTTCACTTGACGGAACCACAACTTTTTCTGAACTTTTAAACGCCTGAAAATTTAGGCTTGAAAGGATTTTTGTAAAACGTACCGCCGTGCGTACGTGATGCAACAAGCTTTTTTATCGTTTGTACGTACTTTCTGAAAATATTATTGAGCGTTTGTATAAAATTTGGCAATTCTTCATTTATTTGATGGAATACTAAGAAATGCTTCAGTAACTCGTAACCCCCTCAGTTTCATTGTATACTTAAAAGTTTAATTTTTAAATATCTAATGAAAAACTAATAAAGGGAAGGAAAAAAATCTTTGCAAGTTACATTTTGATTAAGCGGAATAAAATAGAGATGTTGAAGGAAAAAGGAACAAACTAAATGGAGTTTCCTTTTCAATAAAAACATCAATTCCCCGACGGAGGTACACCGCCTTACCTAATCGTAATTGTAATAGAAAACAGTTCGGAACCAACGGATTTTCCACAAAATCTCTTTCGTACTAACTATATTATTTTTAGATGAGTTCTGAAATTATACTTTTGAATAAGACCCTTGATATTGTAATACGAAGAGTTTCTTGTCATTAAGTGTTATTTAAGTAATTTAAAAGGATTGTTTTTAGAATGTATGTGAAGCCTTAACTGACTTTTAAATAATACGTACCTTAAACGTAATTTGCATAATGGTAGTTATCATCTGCCTAGCCTTTTCCCAACTATCTTGGGGTCAGCTTCCAGTCTAACCGGATGCAGCTGAATACCAGTAATGTTATATGGAGCGACTGCCTATCTGACCTCCACAACCCATTTACTGGGTAATAGGGTAATACGACACCCCTTGGTAAGACTGCAGGTTGTCAGACTTTCGGGCTTCTGACGACCCGTAGCGACTGTCAAAGATCCACGAGTGACAGCTAGGACCACCAGCTTAACGTGCTTTCCGAGGCACGGAGGGGTCTTGGTATGTCAAGATGGTCACCCATCCACGAACCAACCGCGGCAAGCGTAGCTTCACCTGATCGATCGACCCGTGCGGCTGTTATTACTTAGCCACCACAATAGTATAATATCAAATTAACATCTCACATCTAAACAGACAAATCCAAAAATGATGGAAATGGCATCACCCCAAGTATTCTTTTTGGAAATGGTCTCAACGTGCAGAAACGCCTCGTCGACAGATTTATAATATATATGATGTTCTTGAACTCAGGCCTACTCTTTTTGTACGTGTGAGAAGCTTAAAGCTAATTTGTTGCTATATTCATACTCTTCCGAAAAGGATCTATGTTATTATAAGTAACTAGCTTCTGCTCGCGACTTCGTTCGCGTCAAATTTCTTGCTCCCCTGACCCACCCCGTCGCTCCTAATCGCCTGCCCGTGCGAGTACTTCGTATTCGTGACTTTTTCGCTTTGCTCGGCTCCTAAAGGTCTTAGCGTGATGTTATGCCTTCCTCTATAAATGGGCTGTCCAACACTAAAATAATATTTTAATTCGAACCAGTAGTTCCGGAGATTAGCGCGTTCAACCAAACAAACAAACTCTTCAGCTTAATAATATTAGTATAGATTATTCAAAATTAATTAAGTAATCAATAAAATATTTTTTTAGCCCAGTATTTGACTACTTTTCTTCTCCGATTTCGTGTGGGGTTAGCAGAAGCAACAATAATAATACTGCAAATAAGTATCTAAAACTGAAATGCCGTACTTTCGAAATGAAAAAAATCAGACACGAGTTTTAAGTCCTTTGAATTATTAATGTGTTGTTAGGTACTCGTCACAGAAGTAACCTCTTTCGATACAACCACTATTCAGACTAAACCCTATTGTGAAACAGTTTTTTTTTTAAATTTTGAAGTTCTTTGTTCTTATTTTATGGTTTTTTACAAAGTTGTCTTTTTTATGTCATTTACCTAACACGATATGTAAATGCACAAACTGCACAGTTTAATACCCGTCATTAAATTTGTATGAACTCATATTGTAATTTTAGGACTTGACTGTGCCTTACATTGTCGTATAGTAATTTGCGAAGAATTTGTTACTGTGAGAAAGAAGAATGTTAGTAGCTGTCAGAGAAATGTCACACGTCAATGTCAATGTTTAAAAAACCATGTAAGTTCATGAAATTAATTTCATTAGAGCATGCTCGGTTCCTATAAACAAAATGGGCAAATAAATAGTTTCGTAAGCTATTTTTTCCTGTGGTAGCTTCTTTCTGTGATAGAGTCTTAATTTTTACCTACAACTGTCCGTAAGTCCGGCCATTAGTTAGAAAGAAAAGAAAGAAAATACATTTATTTAGCACAGACTAAAAAGGCAAACAATATACAGCAAAAAAAACCTTGAGTAAAAATAAAAAATAAATATAAAAATTAACAAAAGTGTGATGTCAGAAACTAGCATTAAAGTGTGCCTCATGGCTGTGCTAAAGAGGCCCATTTCAGCAAAAATGCCAGACAACTAGTGCCTGACGTTGGTTTTCAACTGGACCTGTTAATAACAATACTTTCATTTTTCTCGCTCTTCGTAAAATGTCTGGTAATAAGATTAGCTAGTCAGCAAAATTCGAGCTGCCGACGTCAGTCGTCGAATCTCCTTTAATGCATCATTGGGTACACTAGTAATTGTTAGCTAGGGTAACAATTATTACTAACAGGGTAACTTATAATTTGATGTATTAATTTCAGGACGAGATAGTGTGATCCATTTGCCACAATGAAGCACCCTATAAAGCCTAGACAAAAATTTATGGAATTCGAGAAAACCCAATTTTTGTTAATATGTTTTTTAAATTGTGGCCTTCATTGCTATTCTGTTAGGTACCTAATACTTTAACACACCTTTCGATGTAACCACATTTTCCAAAATATCAAACAGTTAAAAGTTATAGGAAGAAGTTCAGCCAGTTCATACAACTGTCAAAGAATGACAGTTTTGATTTGCATAAACGACAATTTAGTTTGGAGTGATTTTGGCATTTTCCTAAGACCTCGTCCAGGAAGAAATTCTGGAAATATTGTTGTCCTCGTCTTATTTCCCCCAGAATCCAGCTCAACAGTGAGTATGGCTCTTCCACACAGATTCACATTAATTTGAGCAAAGAAACTCAATCTACAGGAGTCGGTTCAAGCCGAGGATGGCTTCACATGTTCTTGACTCCTTAAACTTATCACCAAGAGTAGGTACGTCGCGATTACATAGGTACATTATCATCTTTAGTACAGTATATTCACTAAGACAGGCAGTTGGTACCTATAGTTTTGCTGATTTTAACACGAAGTTTTTAAACAGATTTATAGTGACATCATGAAAATGTTGACGTTTCCTAAGTCATTTGACTTAGGAAACGTCAACATTTACGTAAGTTCTACACAAAGGTTCTTCGTCATTAACCTATTGGAAGATACGCTGAGGTATGCCGCGCAATTCTTACGTTTTTTGTAATTTTCAGGTCAGTGTCAGGTTGTAGGTTGTTGGTTGTATGTGTATTTCCAGATCATCAATACAACCCCTGTTTATTTCATCCCATTGAATATCTTTATCATGAAATAGGTATGATTCGCGACCGTAGCGAAACATAATAGACGTAAGAAAATTTGAAATGAACTTCGTGGAGTATTTCGGCGGTTTCCCCTTACTCAAAAGTATGATAGTTTTATTCTCGTTTGACATTTCAAATTTTAATAATTAAATTGTATATATAATTGTTTACAATAAAAAGCTCTACAAACAAACATCCCACACGTCGATGGAAAGCTGTCGGGAATCGGTTTCCCTCGACACATTACGTCATGACGCTCATACAGCAATCCATCATTTATGAACCACTTGATAACAATAATTACACATTCTGTTTACATTAAAAGCAATTAAAAATGATTTTTGTTTAACATACTCCAATTACACAAATATACGATGACCATTATGGATATGTGCTCAGCGGTTAAAGTGAATGAACTCATAGATGGTTAAACTATTGTTTAGGCGCGGCTTGTTAGTAATAAAGTTTTTGTTAACTACCCAGTCACCCAGTGTATAGCATAAGCATATTCAGCCTATAATCTTCCCAATGCGGGGGGACACAGGCCTCCATTTTTTAAGAGGGAGTGGGCCATAATCTACCACGCGTTCCAGTGCGAGTTGGTAGATGCACAGAACAGATAAAGTTAGATGTCACATGTCTTCGAATTTTTGGTTCTAAGACATGCCGGTTTCTTCACAATGTTTCCCTTCACCGTTGAGTGCCTGCCTGGGTTCAATCTGATGACCTATTCGTAAGTTGGGGCCGAAATCAGCCTGACCTCTTTTCTACTTGAAATATTGGAAAGGCTATGTATGTGTTATGGAGCACACAGGCAACTGAGGAATACGGGTGTGTTTTAGTCAGTAAAAGTCTGACAAGCCCTCCTGTTCCACTTAGAGTGGGAGAAGTTATTTGATGATTTACCACCCTCAAAAAAAAAGCTGAGAGACGGCGCTCTCAAAAGCATAACGCTACACGGTTACCAACACGGAATCTGCTCTTCAACAAGTGGTCAGCCAGATAGAAGAAGCGATAGACCAAAAAGGCACCTGCCTGGGCACTTTCATAGACATCGAAGGAACCTTCGACAAAACCAACTTCTCCGGCATCGGTAGCGCCCTCTCCAGACATGGGGTCGAACAGGTACTAACGGACTGGATTATAAACATGCTTATCAAACGAATGGTTCGCCTTGAGGATGAGCAGCAGCTGGCCATAATAGCCAGAGGCTGCCCCTCTTCTATGGAATATGGTGATAAATGACCTTATCACCAAACTCAACACCAACCATTACTCTACACCTATTGTAGAGTAATGGTTGGTGTTTCGTCAGACGACCTCGCAATCCTTATTTCGGGGAAGGTAACGGGAACTACCTGTAACCTCATTCAGCAAGTACAAGGTATCGTAGATAGATGGTGCAGGGAATTTGAACTATCAGTGAACCCCACCAAAACTGAACTAGTCATGTTCACCCAAAAACGAGCATTAGGCCCTTTTCGTCAACCGAAACTGTTCAATAGAGAAATTCAGTTGGCCAACGAAGTCAAGTATCTCGGTAACCCAGATACCCTTCCGGGGATACCGCGCGATCTCCGGTGAGGCGGCGGGCCTCCTTGCCGGATTGCCGCCGTGGGATTTGGAGGCAAAGGTCCTCGCGCACACTTGGGAGTGGCGCGAGGAGGCCAAACGCCGGGGCGTAACTCCACTGCCGCGATCAGAGCAGACAGAGCTCCGGCGGGATCTCATGGCGACATGGAGAGTGCGATTGTCGCAACCCAGTGCTAGGCACGCCACGATTGCGGCGGTACCCTCTTTGAGGAGTGGCTTGAGTTGCGGCACGGCGTTCTCACCTTCCGCCTGACGCAGGTCCCACCGGACATGGTTGTTTCACGAGGTTCCTGTTTCGGATAAGGCGGGAGAAAACGCCCGGGTGTTTCCACTGCGAAGATCGCCCTGAGGACACGGTGGAGCATACGGTGGACGTCTGCCTAACTTGAGCGGAGTACCGCCGTGTCCTTGTGGAGGCGATCAGCGGCGGCGATCTCTCGCGTCCGGCCCTGGTCTAGGCCATAGTACGAAGCGAGAGTGCATGGGTAGCCCTCGCCTCCTTCTGCGAAGCAGTGATGCTCGCGAAGATGGAGGCGGCACTCGTGAGGGAGAGGAAGTATATGCGCCCTCACGGCCCTAGCCTCCGCAGCAGACGCCCTGGGTGTCGGGAATCCCAGGTTGATTCCCGGCCACCGTAGTCGCGGGCTTGGAGACGGCGAGTAATCGGTAGCTCGCTGTGCGGTAAGGACCAAGCCCGGGTCAACGGCGCGTTGTGTTCCACGCGCCCCTGAAAAAGAGATGTCAGCACCAACTGAAGAGGCCCACAAGGGCTGATGCCTGCCAGGGGTGCGGGTTGTTCGAAAGAGATACCGTGGTGGCACACAGGCAACTGATGGAACACGGTGGGTTTTAGTCAGTATAAGTCTGACACGCCCTCCTGCTCCACCCAGAGCGGGAGAAGTTATTTGATGATTTCCCACCCTCAAAAAAAAACTCAAGTACCCTACGTGAGATTGTCAGCAACACCAAGGCGTTGCTGGTTTTTCTCGAGGCGAGCTGGGGTGGATCGGTCAACAGATTCTCGCACCAATGCGCAAAATATTCGCTTTTATGTGGAGTTGCGGACAACAGCCCGTATTACCTATTAACTAAGTCGGGGCCGATAACATTTGGCCACAACTGCTCTGATTGGGCAACCATTGCTCTCGCAGAGCACTGTCGCACAGCTTTTCGTTAACTACCCAGTAACCCAGTGAGCAGTTACTGAACACAAACTGTACCAAAAATCAAGCTAAAGAAAAGATGGAAGCTAATACCTAATAGGGATTTTACTTTGTGTTGGCTCCCTTATTTACGTTTTCCTAGCTTGTGCCTATTTCCAGATCACTCTCGTACCGATCCTTAAAATCTCGGAAAGAAAGTCCTTTTGTTTCTTACTTCTCGCGTCAATCACTCCATATATTGCTGTGAGCCGTCCAATCAGGAGTACCGTGTGACCTACTGAAAAGGTACTTTGGAACACTCGTAAGTGACGATAGAATTGCCAATGAAAATAAAACTGTGCTTACACGAAAACTTTGCAAGGTTTTTTTTGATAAAACAAAACTTCAAGATTCGACATCTGAAAGTTAACTTTATTGTGAGCGAAATAAGGTTATTTTTAAGAAGAAAGCCTATCTGACGTTGTTTATCTTTTTTAACAGATGAATGAACCCTCACGCAGTAGAAGAATATGTAAAATTTTCCTATCCTCAGTCGGCGCTTGGAGTAAGCTCGTATCTACTGATATTGTTTTCCAACGATGCTTTCCACATTATAAAATCTTAGAGATGTTTTATTTTAACATGTCATGAAACATTTATAACGTATACAGCTCCTTTCAGGAATATTGCCAGTAAACTGCATAAGTAGCCTGTACATGGACTCTTTCAATAAAATTGCTTTAAGTGCAAATTGTTGCGTCTTTATTTGTATCCATTTTGCATTAGTTTTACTACCACAACAAAACAGACTTATGTTATGAAATGCAATGGACTGAAGAAGGCAGGTACTTCTTACTGCTCTTCAAAATGTCGAACATTTTCACTAAAAAAAATAGTTCTTAAATCAACGTAACATCACGCCTGTTTCCCCGATGGGTAAGGCAGAGGTGTAGGTACATACAGACCCACATTTTGCGAATTATTTTTGAGACTCATATAATATTGCCTCGAGCCTATTGCCATTAATCGGATCCAAATCCTTTCCTCCTGGCTGCTACTGAGAAAACCCAATCATGATTTAAGGCCCCCGCAGACAGGCGCGACGCGACGGTCGATGCGACTTCGGTAGAAAAATTTGAGCGAAGTTTTCGTACAAGTTGCTTGATCACAGTAGAGTTGTACCGTTGCGATGCACCTGGCTGCGGGAGCGTTTACCTGACTTGGGAATCGAAACCAGGACCTATAGACATATGTGCTTAATATATATATAACAATAGCTAAGGACATGTTTATGACAGCCGTAATATAGAATCGTATACCACTCCCGAATACAAAAAATTCAAATTCAAGAGTTGGTCTTTCTTTGATCCTTTTAGATTCCTTATCTTATAATTCTCGAGTAAATTGCGTGGGCCAGTTTGTTGGAATAATCTTGGAATTTTCGGGCCAATAAGCCCACGCGTTCTTACCTATTGAATTCAATTGTAATTCCATGATTCTATGGAATATGTGGTGGGTCATATTTTTCAAACTAATGTAGTGGTTATCTAATGGCAATGAAAAATACATGATTTCATAGAAACTTTGTCGTTTTGGAGATAATTTTCCAAAGAACTTCAATAACCAAATTTAAAAAAAACTTTCAATACTTCGACCATTCAACTCAACGTTTCGTCCAGTTGATCATTCTTTTACTCTAAAATTCTAGACAGCAGCAACCTAAGTTTGCTGAAGTTTTAATAGATACTAGGCAAACCTGCGGGTCGAAACAAGTACATAAACACTAATAATCGTATCCTTATGACCATGACTTATTATGTATCCATGCTAAACTATTTTACTTACTTACAAATCAGTCGGATCATAAAACAAGGCTCGTAATGGGCACTTTCCCTGAAGCCATAAACGGGACACATTAAAGTTATACCTTACGGATTTCGACGTGACCAAGTTATTGTCATAGTCCATTACCCTTTTCCTGTTACAATATTAGAATTGGAACTCAATCAAAGCCGTCAATGGACTCAGAAAAGATCGATGTCGTAATGAAATGTCAGTGGGTATGATTTTGGTCATTAAATTTAGGGTCGTTAATATCACACATGGGAGGTTAATGTGTCTGTCTGCAGGCGGGGTCCAAATGAACATTAAAACAATTATTTGGTCAACTTACTTACTTATTAGTATTACCTACGCAATTGTCATTGTTTTAATATTTCACGATTGATGTAGAAAATATATTACCTAGATAGATTGTAATTTCCAGTCTGGCAGTCCATTCAGTCACACGATATTTAGGAGTCATGCTCTTATCCGTATCGTACGGTTCGATTAAAGGTTAAGCTTACGGTTGCCGCGTTCGGTTCGTGGATGGGTGACCATCCGTAACATACCGAGACTCCTCTGTGCCTCGAAGAGCACATTAAGCCGTTGACGCCAGCTGTTATTTGTATATCTTTAACCGCCGTCACGCAGGTAGTCGGAAACCCTAAAGTCTGATATCCAGTCTTACTAACGGGCAGCCCCGGATCTACGATTTTTTCGAACCGGGGCAGAAACTTGATAGTGGCGCCCCTCTCTCCAGCGTTTGAGATAAATTAATTAGGTGTGCGCCTGTGTGGTGCCATTTTCTTACAAGTCGACGCTGGGCCAACCAGGCTTCCGTATGCTAGGCGTTTTGTGGAGCAAGATTTTTATTTTTAATCACACAATGTTATGATTTCGTCGCCCCTTGAAACTGCCGCCTGGAGCGGGCGCCCCGGTTTGCCCCCCCCCCCCCCCCACATACGGGGCTGCTAACGGGTATCGTATTACCCAGTAACTAGGGTTGTGGAGGTCAGATAGGGAGTCGCTCCACGTAAAATACTGGTATTCAGATGCATACGGTTAGTCTGGAATGCACCCCCAACATAGCTGTCAAAGGCTAGGCAGGCTCTTATATAGACAGCAATTTTTTTTTAAACCCGCGTAAATGTCCTCTATAGGAAAGACAGGGTTTTGTCCTGTTTTGGCCCCTTTTTACTTACAACTACGAGTAACATTCGAAGATTTTGAAGCATAATCTTATAATAAGTTATGAGACATGCTTTAATAGGTTTCCGTTTTGATAAATTCTAAAATAACGAACTTAAAACATGCATAAAACAAGAAAACCATATTGTGTTCACACAAAACTGCACTGATGCAGTGATAAGCCACAAAAGTGGCGCGTCACCCAATAGGTTATACACTCCGGAGCAGACGGGATCGATGGAGAATAATAAGCGGACAAAGGTCTTCTATTAATAGGCCTGCTTAGGGTTGCTGCATCAGACATTAGAGAGACAGGGTAGAATACTCAAGTAGAAATGATGCTAATCTATTTATCTTTTTAAATACATTATAAAAATTAAAGTCGGTTTTTATGTCTCCGTGGGTGGCCGCGTTACGTCACGGATTTGGTGCGGTTTTCACCATCAGTTATTAGAGAATTTATTCCGGAAGGTTTATGTGTATCTACCTATAAATAAATGTTAAAACTTACATAAATCATACAATAAAGAAATTACGAAATCCCAGTATTCTGCTGCATCCTGTTAAACTGGAATCCGACCGCAATCAAGTTGGGAAAGGCTAGGCAGATGATAATAATAAAGAAATCCTGATGTTTGGTAAGCCGTAAAAACCGTGCAGAGCAGGGACGGGTCGTTAGTCAAGTATAACTATGATACTTACTAAAGTATACGCTGGCTCAAAGATTTGGGAAGGGTAAAAGAAACTATGGATGGATTGTGCCAAAATATGTCTAGTTAAGAGGTAAATACTGAAATGGTGACTGGAATGGGAAGTATGGATGAAAAAGACACGGTACGCATAATTCGAATAAATTGATGATTAAAAAAAGTTAAATTAATTTTTTTTTAAACCCCGACCCAAACAAAAATTAAAAAATAATATTTATTGGCCGTTTAAGTTGTAGGTAGTATTTTGATCAAGGCATTGTCAAGTCGGGGGACGGCTAATGAAAATGCTAGGCCTCCTCTGTTTGGCGTTTTCGGTTTTTTTAATTTTTATAGTTTTTGTTTGGGTCGGAGGTTTAAAAAAATATTAATTTAACTTTTATTTCCCACTTCTTAAACTTAATGTCTCGCTTAAATCTTCGCAGCGTTGCGTTTGTTTCCCACAGTGAAGTTTGTTATTAATTTATTCTCATTCGTCGTTCTGATCACCATTTATCTATAACCTATTCATTGAGACCTTTTTAAAGAGCCCAAACACGATACTTCTGCAGTTTGTTGATGAGTTACTCGGGTATCCTGGAAATTGCAGGTGCTACTTTGTTCGTCTAATATCTTTGAAGTAATAGAATACCAAATTTCGACTTGATCAGACCCGTGGAAGATGCTCAAATCCCTTCATCAACCAGAAAAGAGCTGATAATCTTCATACGGCTGAACCGATTTTGATAAAAACATGTCTAAGAACACTCCCGACTAATTCCTTCAAACAAAAAAAACGAAACCAAAATCGGTTCATCCATTCAGGAGCTACGATGCCACAGACAGACACACACACACACATTCATACACACACTCACACACACACAGAGAGACACGTCAAACTTATAACACCCCGTCGTTCTTGCGTCGGAGGTTAAAAAGACAAGGCGTGGCACAAAGTTTAGGTAGTTTTCTTCTACCCTTATTGAAACTGAAGACCAAAAAAAAGCTGCTGATAGCAGGATAGATACTGTGGCTTTTATATCAAGGTATTAGTAGTTAAGTGCTCATCAGAAGACTTGTAAGTCTTGACTTTGTACGGGTTGCTCAAATGACACCTTCATTTGAAACACCCGTTAAAATTCAAGACGATAATAAAAGACTAAGTCTGCTGCCTGGCACCCCTATCCGCGATGCATCCAACCGATGCTTCCTAGATCGATCTGTCCATAACCTGCTCCATATAGCTGATTTAATTAAATCCGACTACTTAACGACTGGTGCATTGGCTGGCTTTGCAAGGCTTGTGGCCGCACGGATCCATCGATCAGGTTTAGCTTCGCTTACCGCGGTTGATCCGTGGATGGGTGACCATTTGTAGGTACGTTCCGACCATTTGTAGGTAAAAAAAAACGACTGTCAAAGATCCACAAATGACAGCCGGGACCAACGGCGTAACGTGCTTTCCGAGGCACGGAGGGCTCTTGGTATGTAAAGATGGTCACCCATCCACGGCCCAACGGCTTATATTACTTGGCCACAAACCCCTTATAAGTCGCCAATTATTAAATATATAAAAAAATATCAATACCCAAACTATTTCACACTGTTACCTAACCTAAATCAAATCTGCCTATTTCTATTACAATTCTCTTAAAATTGCAGCATTGCAAGCGAATTTGTAAAGAGTTGAAATTAATACCTTCGTTATTAAAGGCTTTAATGGGCCAAGAAAGGTTATGCGACCAAGCTTTGCTCAGTGTAGACCGAGAAGGTAATTTACAAAGGGGCCGCAAATCTGATGCGTGCCCTAGGCGCCATTTTTTATTTTTACGCCCCTAGTTGTGGAGGTCAGATAGGCAATCGCTCAATGTAAATACTTGTATTCAACTGCATTCGGTTAGACTGGACGCCGACCCCAACATAATTGGCATAGGCTAGGCAGGCTCTTATACCGACAGCTATTTTTTTAAGCCAGCGTAAAGCTGCGCTATAGGAAAGACAGGGTTTTGCCCTGTTTTTGCCCCTTGTTACTTATATTTGCGACTGGTGCATTGTAAGTAATTCGATTTAAAATAACTTATTGAAAGAAATCCTACTTTTTGTGAATTCCTGTACCAATGTACCTATGAAGTATTCAGATTCATTGATGTAACCGGTTCAGAAAAAATACCTCGTAAAGTTGGTGACAAGAATGAACAAAAAAAGTATGAAAGGACAATTAGGGAGAATACCTATGCAAGAAAGTACAGTGACATCTCAAGAGGCCGCCGCTGATATGTGAGCGATGGCTGCGATGGATTATTTATAATGAATAGCCAAACACGTGCGGTCTTTCATTATATTTAGTACCTACATTTGTCAGTACATACAAACTACATACAAACAAATCTAGATTAAATCATTGATTTTCCAATAATTGTACGTTGTTTACGTAACTAATTTTAGTCAAATAGTCACTAAACACCCTGGAACGTGCACCTACAGTGTAAAATACAATGCACGCCAAATGTTACCACTATAACACGCGTTGCATTGCCACCGCAAGACTCGTCCTAACTTTGCAATAACTACGGAAACTCACTCAGTTTTCACTTTTGAATTACACTTAGGTTATAAGATCTCACCAACAATGCATTTTTTGCAAATAAACATTTGATTTCATTTGATCTTTTTTTTTACAAAACCAAAATCAAAATCAAAAAATCATCCGTGAGCATTTATGAAAAATGGTACGGTAGCTACACCTACCTACGATTTTTTTTTTTAGGTAGGGAAATCATCAAATAACTCAGCGGGAGGGCGAAGGGTATTAGACTTTTACTGACTAAAACCCACCCGTGTTCCTTCAGTTGCCCGTGTGTCAGGAGCCACGGTATCTCTTTCGAACAACCCGCACCCCTGGCAGGCATCGGCCCTTGCGGACCCCGCCAGTCGGTGCTGACATCTCTTTGCGGCGCGCTTGGAACACAACGCGCTGTGGACCCGGGTATGGTTCTTAACGGACAGTGAGCTACCCATTACTCACCGTCCGCAAGCCCACGCCTACGGTGGTAGGTATTCCCGACTACCCAGGTCGTCTCCTGCGGCGACTAAGGCCGCAAGGGCGCATATACTACCTCTCCCTCACGTGCGCCGCCTCCGTCTTCGCGAGCATTACTGCTTCGCAGAAAGAGGTGACTGCTACCAATGCACTCTCGCTCCGTACCATGATCTGGACCAGGGCAGGACGCGAGAGATCGCCGCCGCCGATCGCCTCCACAAGGACACGGCAGTGCTCCGCCCAAGCCGGGCAGACCTCCACCGTATGCTCCACCGTGTCCTCAGGGCGATCTACACAGTGGAAACACCCGGGCGTTTCCTCTCGCCTTATCCGAAACAAGAACCTCCCGAAGCAACCGTGTCCAGTGAGAACCTGCGTCAGGCGGAAGGTGAGGACGCCGTGGCGCCTCTCAATCCACTTCTCAAAGAGGAGACTTACCGCCGCAATCGTGGCGTGCCCAAGCTTAGAAGGCACTGAAACAATATGTAACTAGTCATTGCAATTTCCAACACCGGTGAAAGTTAATTAATTTTTGTATTTATTGTTAAATGTTGCGTCCTTAGAGTAAGTACACCTCGATAACAAAAATGCGTTTATTTTGTACAGAGGTAAACGGTATTACGAAATCTATGTTATAACGTGTTCTGAACTCAACTCATAAGCTTCATAGTAGTATCTCCATAAAATATATGGGAACAAATTGTACACACGTGCCTTTTGCGATATGAGTGTCGACAATCGACACATGCTTATCTACATTCAACGCGTTCACACCATAGCATTAGCGTTAGCGACGTCAGAATTACATTCGTCTGTAATATAAAAACGCGTTACTGAAAAATGACAGCCTTCTACTCGGTAACTGGATTCACTTTATGATATGTAGGTAATTTGTGCTCTCGCTTCTCCAATTTTCGCCCTCGATATTTTAAAAATACCTGACATCTTAGGAAACATTAACCGGTGTGTTTTATGATATTTTAGCTTGTTTTGTAAATGGCTTCCGTGCTCTGGACTGTAGAATTTAGCTCCAGCTTTTATTTTTAAATAAGATAGAGGCGCATGATTGATTTGATTTCTATTAATCAGAGCTTTCCTTACTAAGATATGGAATTGTATTATCTACCTCTGGACCTTTGAACGGTTTGTGGGTCACCTAATCTGTTCATATACAGCCTGAAAAAAAAAGCCTGAATAAATTTGAAACCTACATTAATTATAAGTATGTAAGGACCGTAACAGGTAGTAGGGTAGTTTCTGCCTAGCCCCATGGGAAGAAAGCGTGAGTTTATGTATGTATTTGTAGGAACACACACACACATACACACACATGCACACGCATACGCACACACCATACAAAATATATAAACTTAAGTTACTTGAAAATATAACCAGTTGGCATTAGACTCTCGCGCCTTTCATTACTCTCCCAGACAACCCTATATTATACACACAAGTATAACAGTGGTGACCCCGATCGCGAAACAAGTGCACGCACGCTCGTATCGCTGTGCACACGACGCGCATCCGAGAAAAAATGAATCCGCAGTATCCGCCAGCTCAATCTAGTGCTGTAAAATATGAAGAACCCGCAGAGATATTCGCAGTCTCAGTGTCAGACAAGATACCAAACTTCTGGCCGGACAACCCACGGCTATGGTTCCTGCAAGTAGAAGCAATCTTAGGACCGCAGAAAACATCCGACCTAAACAAATACTATATGATAGTTGGGAAATTAAGCAAAGATGTTGTGCAGCAGATAGCGGACATCTTAGCAAATCCCCCGGAGACAGGAAAATTCGAAACATTGAAAAAACGCCTTCTACAAATATACGAAGAATCGGAGACCAGGCAAGTGCAAAAATTAGTGTCAGAGATGGAATTAGGAGAACAAAAACCTAGTCAGCTATTGCGCAGGATGAAAGAATTAGCAACAGACAAAATAAAGGATGATACATTAAAAATATTATGGCAAGGTCACTTACCATCAGCAGTCCAGGCAGTACTCACCGTCACGTCTACGAAGGATCTAGAAGAAATGGCAATAATAGCAGACAAAATCATGGAGACTAACCAGTCCGTGCAAGTCCATGAGGTAGCGCGTGGTGATGCGAAATCTACAACAACATTCAACATAGCAACCATCATGGCAGAGATAGCGAAGATCAACCTAAAAATAAATGAAATGGACAGAGGAAGACAAAGATACAGAGGCAGAAGCGGACGTAGAAACTTCTCGCGTAGCCGCTCAAGGTCAAGACCGCGCAGGACACCAGAGAATGCAGATTGGCTGTGTTCGTATCACTGGAAGTACGGACAAAGGGCGAGGAAATGCGTCGAACCTTGCAACTGGAAAGCTAAGAACTCCTCACCACCGAAGTCGGAAAACTAGCAGAACTGCAACCGGTGGCGGGAAGTTTGACAGTTAAGGATCACCGCCTAGTAGTAAGTGATAGTAAACTTAATATTAAGTTCTTAATAGATTCAGGAGCATGTATTTCTGTTTTACCTAAAATATTAGTTAAGAGAAAAAGCGAATTAGATGTTAACACAGATTTTAAATTATTTGCTGCAAACGGTACCGAAATTAAAACTTATGGAACAAAGACACTAACGTTAGATTTAAAATTAAGGAGACCCTTCAAATGGACCTTTGTAGTATGCGATGTTAAGCAACCTATACTAGGGGTAGATTTTTTAAATCATTTCATGTTAATCGTAGATATCAATGGTCGTTGTTTAAAAGACAAAGTCACTAATTTGGCAGTACGTGGAACGATCGTAAACCATGGTGAACCGGCAATTTCAACATTACGAAATGATCATCCCATTCATGACATATTGAAGAAATATCCGGATATACTCAATCCCATGTCGTTCAAAGAAACACCAAAGCACACCGTTTACCATTACATAGAAACTACAGGTGCTCCAGTATTTTGTAAACCTAGACCCTTAGCGCCAGAGAGATACAAATTAGCAAAGGACGAGTTTAAAAACATGTTAGAGATAGGTATATGTAGGCCGTCCAAATCAGCTTGGGCAAGTCCTTTACATCTAGTCCCAAAAAAAGACGGACAAGTACGTCCATGTGGTGACTACAGAGCATTAAATGCAATTACAAAACCAGATAGGTACCCTATACCCCGTGTACAAGACTTCACGTATTTACTAACTGGAAAAACAATATTCTCAAAAATTGACATTAAGAAAGCCTACCATAACATATTAATAAACCCAGAAGATATCGCCAAAACTGCGATAACAACACCGTTTGGTCTATACGAATTTGAGCGCATGACCTTCGGTTTAAGAAATGCAGCGCAAACATTCCAGCGGTTCATGACAAACACCGTCTTATCAGGTCTAGATTTCTTATACTGTTACTCTGATGACATTTTAATTAGCTCAAAAAATACCGCGCAACACCGTGAGCATTTAGAACAGGTTTTCCAACGCCTAAACGAATACGGCATATCCATAAACCTAGAAAAATGTACTTTCCTAGCCACTACAGTAGAATTCCTAGGATATGAAGTTACGACTTCTGGTGTTAAACCAATAGGAAACAAAATACAAGCCATCATAGAATACCCAAAGCCCCAAAATGTATCTCAGCTAAGAAAATTTTTGGGCATGGTTAATTTTTATAGAAATCATCTACCAAGGGCAATCGAATATTTAGATACGTTGAATAAATATATTCACAAGGCTAAAAAGAATGACAAAACACCTATTCAATGGTCAACGGAAGCTGAGCAAGCATTCTCAAAATGTAAAGCGAGTCTCACGAATGCGGTCACGTTATCGTTTCCTGTAACCAACGTGCCGTATGCGCTTTTTGCAGACGCGTCAAATAATTGCGTAGGTGCCGTGTTGCAACAATACGTCAACGGTCAATGGAATCCATTAGGGTATTTTTCAAGGAAATTAAATGAAGCACAAAAAAACTATAGCACTTATGACAGAGAGTTACTTGCTATATTTTTAGCTATAGAACATTTCAGATGTTTATTTGAGGGAGGTGAACTAATCATCTTCACGGATCACAAACCTTTAACATTTGCATTTACAAAGTTATGTAAAAACAGTAATAAAGAAAGTCCAAGACGTATTAGGCAGTTACTCTTTATAAGCGAATTTACAACAGACATACGCCATGTGAGTGGGCAAGATAATGTTGTCGCAGACGCACTATCACGTATAGAAAGCATAGAATGTACATCAAGCGTTATTGATTATGAAAAACTAGCAACAGAGCAAAACAAAGATCTAGAAATTAAAAACTATATAAACGACTCTAGATACCAGTTTAAAAAAATAATAGTACCAAATACCAATCAATACATATACTGCGAAATATCAAAAGAAAACGCAAGACCTTATTTAACTGAAAGTTGTAGGAAAGATATATTTTATGCGATACACAATCTTAGTCATCCAGGCATACGTACAACGCGCCAGATGATTAAAGAGAAATTTTGGTGGCCAAATATGAACAGAGATATTGGCCTATGGGCAAAAACATGTAACAATTGTCAAAAGTCAAAAGTAAATAGACACACTAATTCAGAATATGGAAAATATCCTCCGGTAGACAGATTTGATCATATACATATTGATATAGTAGGACCACTGCCCATAACCTCAGAGGAATACAGATACTGTTTAACAATAATAGACAGAGGTACAGGTTGGCCAGAGGCTTATCCAATAAAAGACATATCAGCAGAGACGGTAGCGAAAATAGTGTATACAGAATGGGTATGTAGATTCGGCTGTCCGGTCCAACTCACGAGTGACCAGGGCAGGCAATTTGAAAGCAGACTATTTCAAAAATTGATGTCATATTTAGGTGTACAAAAGATAAGGACAACCCCGTACCACCCGCAAAGCAACGGAGCAATTGAGCGGTGGCATAGAAGTGTAAAGGCATCGTTAATGGCCAGGTTAGATAACAATAAAAATTGGACTCATGAACTCCCTATTGCAATGTTAGGACTTCGTGCAGCCATCAAATCTGACAGAGGTGTAAGTGCCGCACAAATGGTTTACGGCCGAGCTTTACGTTTGCCAGGAGAATTTTTCGTAGAATTAAGTAATCAGAACTATGAACCACATACTATTGTACAAAATATAAGTGATACTATAAAACAATATAAGCCAAGTAATGTGAAATCTAATGAATCCAAAGCATTTTTTGTACATCCCGATCTTAAAGAATGTTCTCATGTATTTCTAAGAACTGACAAGGTAAAAAAATCATTAACATGTCCATACGAAGGCCCATACAAAGTGTTAGAAAGGACAGAAAAGGTGTATAAAATTCAATTACCCGACAGAATACTAACAGTCTCAGTAGATAGGTTAAAACCAGCCTATTTATTACAAGAAAATGTAAATGAACCAAATAATGAACAAAGTGTCAGAAAAACCAAAAGTGGTAGACTGATTAGAACACCTGTCAGATTCTTATAAATATGTAATTAGTTAAGATATTGCATTAAGTAGAATTAGAAAATAAAATGTGAGCAAACATGGGTGATATAACTTGTATATAAAAAGTGTCGACTAGACTTAGCAGCGTATGAAGTAATATTGTGTACTGTGCATTAATGTGTTTTGTTGAGCCAACGGAAACGTCATTGGAATGCCACTGTATAACTCACAAATAGCATTCAATATTTCAGTGTAACACTTACAGCAAACATATTAGTGAATAATTCGTTACTCACAAAAATGGGTAAAACATATAGTATTGAGAAAAAGACAGAAGAAGTAATCATCGCCCAAAACGGAGCGAATAGTGCGACCAATTCGCATTTCGAGCAAACTATTGAAAAATATGGCATAGTGATAATATTGATAGCAGCAGTACTTAGCATATACACACTATACATGGTGTTTAAAAGATGCAAGCTAGGTACCCAGAAAATGTTACGAAAGGAAATGGCAGTATGGCACAGCACCAATAGTCTACCAGTGGCCCAGCAAGCACAACCACGACATAATATGGTTTAATGTAAACAGTAAAAAGTGCGTAAATAAATGTGTGATAAAAAGGTGTAGTGAAATAAAAAAACAATTGATAAATAGTGTAATAAAAAACTTTAATCCAGTGAACTATGACAACAAGACAAGAGAGACTTAAATAATACATAGTGTAAATCTGATTAAAAATAAGAACATCCTGTATTAAAATGTAACACAATACATTGGTTGTAAAAATATCTACCTATTTTAGATAAGCATTATGTAACATATAAGCAATTATTGTAACGTAATGTACACAGAACAGAAACATAGAGACCAAGTAAAAATTGTATTATATAAAATTTTAAAAAAAGGAGGGGAGTACTGTAGGAACACACACACACATACACACACATGCACACGCATACGCACACACCATACAAAATATATAAACTTAAGTTACTTGAAAATATAACCAGTTGGCATTAGACTCTCGCGCCTTTCATTACTCTCCCAGACAACCCTATATTATACACACAAGTATAACATATTCATGGTTTATGTAGTTAATTACACAGAAGCTGATTTCCCCGTCATAAATAAATTCCCGCAGCATCTCTTTAGCAGAATTCGAGACAATCAGAAGGTGTAATACTCAAATGAAAGACTTAAATATTCCGTTTGTATTAATTTACTCAGCCACCGCTCGTTATAGAAGCTTTCTAATTAAAACAATGATTTTAATTAGATAAAGTAAATTTCATTGCAAACAATCTAGTTGGACCAACCAAAGAGAACGTCTGTCTTCAACACCAAAATAAATTAACACTGAAAGAAGTAGCTATCTAATCTCTCGTGGCCTCGGGGGGAAGAATAAAACGTAGAACAAAAAACTGAGAACCTCTCTTAAATTATACGAACCTAGGTTAAATGGTAGGTATGTTATACAGTGCATTGACAGTGTGTTCTGTGCATAATCAGCCTATGATGTTCCCACTGCTGGGACACAGGCTCTTCGAGATGGAGTGGGCTATAGTCTACCTCGTGCGGGTTGGTAGATGTCACATGTCTTCGAATTTTTGGTTCTAGGAAATACCGGTTTTCTCACGATGTTTTCTTTCAAAAGAGCAGTGGTGATAAAGTAATTCACACAAAGTAAAGCACCGGCCTGGGTTCGAACACATGACGTATACAACTCGTAAGGGCCACCACTGCTCTTGTGTGGAACTGTGTTCTATATAGTGACATATTATCCCATTGCACGTTTGGCCAGGGCTGGTCCGGCCATCAGGCGAAAGATCGAAAACGAAGTTGAGGTAGCACACAAACCACACAAGCGCTAGTGACCACAAACTGGCGAACACACACACAAATTGCTTTATAGCGTTGTATTGCGCGTATTCGAAAGTTTGTTTCCCCATTTAGCAGCCCAAATGGTTTTTCTTGACTTTTTAGTAATGGAGATCATTAGAAAATTAAACAAGTAGCATCAGGTAAATATTGGCAGACGGTACCTAAATGCCAATCAAATAAAAAGAAGCGCTTCAGTTTATAATAGAAACATAAAGAATTTTCAAATGGTTAGAAGTAGGTGAATATCAATCTATTTCCTGATAAAGGCCAGTTGAGCAATTAACGAAATGAAAGACATATACATATGCCTATTAGTTCCATATTCTAGATTATATTTTACATCCCAAAAATAAAACAAGAAAATATTTATACCGTCTAGAGCTATCTAAATTTTAAGTTCCAACGAAAAAGTGCAAGTAGATAATAAATTTCTTCGCGTAGCTATGAAGTTATGACCAAGTTTCCCGACGTTTATTTTCTGCAACGACGCAATTAAGTAATTGAAAGCTTCATTTTTTTTCGTTGGATACCGTTGTACCCCAGTCACTTGAAGATAATATAACGAATGAAAATTCCTTGGAACTGTGTTTTATGTAGTTTCTTTTTCGTTCTCGTTTACCTTTTCTCGTTGTTCTAATGCCCAGTAGCGCTACTACTGCATAGCGTAGGTTCGATTCTCCGTTCAGGAAAAGTGTTTCTATTAGAAATTCCTCAGAAATTGTTAAAAGCTCGCTCCTTATTAGAAGGTACGTTAATACATGAGACATAACTGGCACAAATCACAATGTGGGTGTTACAATTACACCTCTGCCTAGCCCCTCGGAGTATACATGCGTGATGAAACTTTACGTTAGTCGTATAAATGTTCATAATATCCCAAATCCGCTTACATGATTTGCAGCAAGTGCAGGTAGGTAGCTAGATAGCTGCAATTTTATAACTTAGAGTAGGGAAACTCGCCAATTATTCGTAACTACGAAGCCAAGCTAGCTCCGGATCCTCAAAATTAGTACCTCTTAGTGTTATTACCTCAATCTCACTAAATCTTAATTAATGACTTTAGAAAATGCTATATTAAAGTTTAGTTTAGTAGCTCGAAGTAATAGACATTAAACTAACACGAGCAGCATTTCAACTCCAATTAAAACAAACTCATATTTGTATAGTCTATCAATGTTCGTGCATACTCCTGTGGTAAGACACCCGGATTAAATTAAGATTAGAGTTTGCATGCAAGAGTTTCCTGCAACTAGGGTTACCATCCAACCGGAAATTTACGGACTTGCCCGACGTATTGGCCTTAGGTACGTCCAGACTTTGTCAGGGCTTATCCACATAAGGAGTAAATTTTCACAAAATAATTTGAAAAGTAAAACCTAAAAAATTCCAGCATTAACCAGCCTATAAGTATTTAATGCTCCCACACACACACACAGGCCCACACACACACACACACACACACACACACAGGCCTCTCTTCGTGAGCTCTTCGAGAGGTAGTGGACTACAATCTACTACGCGGGCCCAGTGCAGCATGCCCAGACATGAAACATCTACAAACCCGTAGATGTTGTATGTCTTTGAATTTTTGGTTCTAGGACATGCCGGCTTCCTCACGATGTTTTGCTTCATCGTTTTGAACTTATTTACACAAAGTAAAGCGCCTGCCTGGGTCAAAAACCACGCCCTACAATTTGTAAGTGGTGCCGTTATCACTGTGCTACCATTATGTTGCTCCCAAAAGGGAAATAATAATGGTTCCGAAAAATAAATTAATCTCCAGCGATCTGTGGCCGACTATTATTCTAATTAACCAGCGTTATAATGAATTACCGACAAAAAACCCAAAACATAAACGAAAAAAAATATCCAATTTAACAACAAATAAGAGCATGTTCAAATTACATTTTCTCCTAAAAAAAAATGGATCTTCGAATAACAAAACTAAACTTCCGGATAGAATACTGAACCTCCAACAAAATTACTAAGTTACCGACAACAGAGGTTTTGTCAAAATAATCATATTTTTACAACTTGCATGAACTGTTTTAATTTCTATTGTTGGTTATCAAATTTATTTTTTAACTCTCAATAATGATGAAAATACCTCAACTGTTCGGCCCGCGCGATCGGGTTCGGGTCGCGTTCGGCTGTTTTCGCGTGCGAGTTCGAAAGATCCGAGCGCAGTGCGCTTGCAACGACCGATCCTTGCGTGTTTTGTCTGTTTATGCTACAAAATTAAATAGTTATTGTTGCTATTGGTTTAATATTATCATTTCAACGATCTAATAAATCTACTAAGGAAACTACTAACTTACTATCTATTAGCGAAACTTAGTATTGTTACGAAATATGGATGAGGTACCCGTGTACCGTTCTGAGTCGGAGGAGGAAGAGGAGGGAGCTGGTTCATCGGTACCGGTGAAGAAGAATCGTCGTAATAAAAGTTGGGTGTTGATCAAACGGTGCTATAATGTGCAAGAAGCAGAGGAGTTTGTAAGTAATGAAAAGACTTGGTCAAGAAACTATACGCGGGACAGTGATGAAGGCCAAAAACGTTTCTATCGTTGTAACAAGGTAAAATCCAAGGGGCCACAGTGTGATTGTGCGTTGTATTTATTGTTTGTGAATGACTGCAATGATATTCTTATTTTTAAGACCACTTCAGAGCACAACCATGACCAGATTGGTACGCGTAGTGAGTACGGAATTCCGGAAAACGTTAAAAGGGAAATAAATAAGATGTTTGATTTACGCCTAAAACCAAAAGCTATATTAGAGGCTCTAAAAAACATGACAGGGATAAAGGTGCCTTCGAAACGGCAACTTAACAACTACTTATATGACAGAAGGCGCGAGAAGTTCGGAAGAGCTGCAATTTACTTAGGTGAACTTGAAAAATGGATTTTCGATCGAACAACTATTCCCGATGATGAAAATGAAGTTTTCGTGTTCAGCTATTGCGTGATAGAAGCGGAAGAACCAAGTTTTCGTCTCGCGTTGTCAACTAAAAAATTACTCAACATAGTTTGTTCCACGGACGTACTGCACATAGACGCCACATATAAACTCATATGGCAAGGGTTCCCCGTTTTAGTTCTTGGTACCACTGATAAGAACCGTAAGTTTCATCCGCTTTGTCTTGGTGTGTCCACTAACGAACGTCAAGAAGTTTTTCAAATGATTTTTGACGGCCTTAAAGAAAAGGTTCTGTCTTTATTTGATCACGTGATGCAACCTAAAGTTTTAGTTTGTGACGCTGCTCAGAGTATCAAAAATGCTTTCATCGCAGTTTTTGGTGCTACACCAGTTGTTCGTATGTGCTGGGCTCACGCGAAGAAAAATATGCAGCAAAAAGTTCAGAAACTCGTCTACAATAAAACGAAACAGAAAGAAATTATACAAGACATAGACGCACTACATAATGCTACATCATACGAAGTCTTTAATGCTGCATCACAGGCTTTTGTTGAAAAATGGCAGACTCAAACCGAGTTCATTCACTACTTCAAAGAAGAATGGTTAAAGAAACATCCGAATTGGTTTTTAGGCGCAGCACCGTGTTCGCCTGCCACAAATAATGCATTAGAAGCGTTCAATCGGAACATTAAAGACCACAACACCTTACGTGAACGTCTTCCACTTTCACATTTCTTGGCCATTGCCACTGAGATGGTTGCTCAGTGGTCTTTACAAAGCTGTAAGGAATCGTTACCTGAAACACCTACTTTCGAGCTGAAGGACTGGACTGATGGGTATTGCTGGGCAAGGAATGATTTAAGAATAAAGATTTTATCATCCAACACGGCATACACTGAATACTTGATCCCAAGTAGTAGCCAAGTAGGGGAGGTATCGTACGGCGAGCAGTGGTTAAACTTTGATGATTACAAGATGAAACATTTCGCTTTCTGGAAAGTCACAGTGCCTAAAAACGAAACACAAAATGTAGAATGGAGAAAAGGATCCTGCACATGCCCGCAGTTTTATAAAAAATACGTTTGTAAACATCTTTTAGGGCTCGCTATTAGATTGAAGCTCGCGACTCCGCCCATGGAAGCGAAAGCACTACCTATAGGACAAAAAAGGAAACGGGGTCGTCCTACTAAATCCAGACCTGCTCTTATAATACAATGAAGATAATTAAGATACCTACTGACTACCTGCCTCCCTATTTACCTAGTTCATAAGTACAATTATGTATACCTAACATTTTCTACTACCTATTAAAACTACATTTTCATAATAAACTGAGTTTTGTTTTATTTTTATCTTTGTTCTCGCTGACATTATAAAAATATAGGAAATTTGTCGAATAATAATACAGTATAATAGTAAAATATTCTAGGAAACCAAAGTCTGCTTGGTTTTACATTAAAGCATGAATACGACTGTTCTAACTTTTTAACGCCTGAAATGGGTACCGATATCGAAGCATACCCGTGGTAAGTAAAATTCATGATATATGATGCAAGTAAAAGTTATTGTTACAAGTACATTTTTATATTTTTTATAAGTTTCTGTATAACCACTCAGAATAATATTTTCAGTATAATGTTACAGTTAAAATAGCACCACAGTCTATGAAATATGAAAGGTAATTTATGAATTAATAGTAGGCAAGTAAAGATAAAAATGACAAAGCATAGTTTTCAGTAGAACGTAATTTATGCTGGTAGAAAAGTATTATAGCAATAAACAGTCATGTTTATTTTTCGAAGATTTCAGTATCTCATTCGGTCGTTTCGTCATTTTTATTCGGACAAAAGTAGTCGGAAAGTTAGTATTTTAGGCAGTAGATTTAATATTTTGAGTAAGGACAATTCTTCTTTTTTTGTCGGAGCTTTTATTACTACCCCTCCCAAAATATATCCAAACTATTTGCTAATGACCGGCTTTTTGGCAGGACCTTTCCCGGATCAAAATGGTAACATTTCCTCCATACAGGAATGCACGTGGTTACCTCCGATGTGACTGTTACCTATTCTCGGTTATTCGCGCGCTAACTTCGCTAGTTCCCAGTCCTCTATACACATTCTAATGGAAATGTTTTGTTTTGCATTTTCTAACTATGGTCTAAGCCCGCTATATAAGTTTGATTCTGAAATTTTATGTGACTATGAAATAATATTTTTGTATTATTCGTAACTAGTTTTGCAAAGAATCTCTATATGTTTTGCTTTTTATTATTAAAGAAAGTCAAAGAAAAGGCACCCGGCTACGATGACTTTTCTTTGTTTCTTTTGTTTTAGTTTTTAAATAGTTTTCAACTATTTAAATTCATTCTGAAAGTACCCAACCTTAACCGTAACCTACCTACCTACCTACCTAGTAACCTTTTCATTTTTAGATTCAATATAGGTAACAAAAACTAGCCAAAGTTTAAGACAGGAATTAGCGAAACCTTCAATTGGATGAGAGGGCTCTATAAGTAGGTACCTACCTAGGTTACCGATCATAAAAGGCACATACCTGACGAAGATCTTGTGCAACTAGCATTTACGCTTTTTTAGATCCTATGTCGTCATCTCACTTGCATTTTGTAACGAGTTCTCAAGAATGACGACATAAAGGAATCCCTATTATAAGAAAAGATTCAGCCGCTAGCTCCAGACATCTTTAACGACTCCCCTTTCATTGATATGCTACTTACTTACCCCTACCTACCTTATATACTACGCTAGGTTTTCGCAGACAGGCGCGACGCGACGGTGCGACGCGATTCAGGTTAAACAATTTCCATGAAGGTTTCATAGAAATTGCTCTGCTAGAGTCGCGTCGCACCTATTTGCGGGACCCCTTACGTACAGCAGTAGCAGTCGGATTATCTCTCTTTACTTGGGCATGTTTTTTGGGAATTCAATTAAATTAAGCAGATCTAACCTTGCCAGTACAGTTTTTATTGGATTTCCTGGAATTGATCAAGGGCAGAATAGCTCTTATTATGACTAACAGAAAGTTTGAAGGTACCGTTATTTTTTATAGCGGTAAATACAAACTAACCACCAAGGTGGGTACCTTGGTGTTTAGTTTGAATTTACCGCTATAAAAAATAAGCCGCCTGTTTTTCCATGTATTAACCTTCCTGGATTTACTGCGTCACTAGTCTAATGGTGAGAGCATGCGGTCTTAGGGTGTTAGGATTCGATTTCCCGACAAAGTGTTACGCAGGGATTTTCAACCCGGAGTGTGGATCCCTATACATATACTTATCTATTACCTTTAGTATATATGTATACAGGTAGGTATAATCTGAATCTAGAAAACGGCTCGAACAATTTTCATGAAATTTAGTATGCAGGGGGTTTCGGGGGCGATAAATCGAGCTAGCTAGATTTCATTTTTAGAAAACGTCAAACCAAAAACATAAACCAAGCAAAGCTCGGTCATTCGTGATTGCACTAACTGAAATCGCTAAAAAGAAATGAGCTGTTCCTTACTTTTCGTCGAGTTGTAGGAATGGCTGTAATTTTGACAGTTCAACAACTTTACATAATTGAGTTAGGAGTAACCTAACTCAATTATGTAAACATTGTTGACCAGACAAATTTTTCGAACATATCGTCTGCTTACTGGTAAAACAAGTTAAATACATTTTTTTGCTAAATCGAGTTAAAAATGCAGTCACGTGTAATTTTTTACGGGCTATCTACTGGTAAAACCGAAAAAATACATGTCCAATGGCTGCTGAGATAGTGAGTTTGTAAAAATGATATCTTCTCACATTTTGTAAATATTAAGTATATAAGAGTATATCTTAAAAGAAGGGTAATTAGTGCAACAGTTTGCTTTAACAGTTTTTAAATTAATGTGTTTGGAATAGATCAAATTAAAACATAAAACTTTGAAATATCATTTACTCGAAATGACACAGACTACACTTATTACTTTTTACCCGTAAGCAGACGATATGAAGCAAAAGATTAGCAATATCCTTTAAAATCATTCAGATTCCTATTGATTACGCAATAAGGGTGTTGCAGTTTTGTTTCACGATTTCTTTGTTGGTTCCATATCTAGTACACGCTGATGAATAAAACGACCTTCAGCAAATTAATAGTTGTTTACCTATCTACCTACTAGGTAGGTACTTTGCCAACACTTTTGAGAGAGACAGGTGCCAGTACTGTAAGAAATAAAGTAAACATACCAACTTTTTATTGTAAACAAGACATAAAAGGCTGTAATTCCTATGACGTCATACAATAAAACGTTTAGGTCTACTTACGCCCAAACCCTTCCTCCGAACGTTCGATTCAAACAGTAATATAAGTTAAACGAGTATCTCCTAAATTTTAGCGTCCGTAAACTGAAGATGTCATTACGCTGAAGACGTAAGAAGCATCACTTTGAATATCCGTTTTATTGTTTGAATATAAAGCCCTTTATTATTACTCTGTTTGATTGTAACACGTTTGAATCGAGTTTATGATGAAATTTTACATATTAATCATAGAGATAAAATTGAGTTGGCGGTGTTTTGAACTGGTTCATTAATCACATAGATACCCACACTACGTCGACTGTGTGTAGGTACATTATTACTAATTCTCGTACTCATTATGATAATTACGAAATTATAAGGTCATACGGGTTGGCGAAATACAAAACTAGGACACTTCTAAAAATAAAATTTTGCTCAGGTTTTAGACATTGAGGTAATATGTACTGTAACTCAATGGTTTAGAGGAGTTTTGCTGCTAAGGCACACTTACATGTGGGCCTAAAACGCCACATTAAGCGATTCCTCTAAAAGTAATTCACTTCCTGAATTCCCGTAAGATTCTGCTATTTTACATTTGACTTTAATAAAGCAATTCATAATTTGGTGACCATTTTACGAATTTCCATTCAAAACTGTCAAACATTAATTGCGTGCTATCTACGCTTCGATCAACAATAGCAACTATTGTAACTTGTTGCTATTGTTGATCGAAGTGTCTACGCAGATAATATTATGAATTGTCAGTTTGTGACCATTTTACGATTAAATAAGATTCATAATATTATCCTATTATTCTACCAAAGCCTTTTTAGACGCCCGGAGATCACACGGTGCGTAGACTCTCTCATTTAATCGTAATAAATACGAAAAAGTTGATTCCTTGGTGAATATTGTTAGTAAGTAGTTGATAAGGGGCTAACTGCTCATTGTTCACGGTGACGGCCAATGATCGATGCACCATTATATTATACGCAGATTTTTCGGCGTACTTATTCAAATAGGTATTGTCGGAAATTTTGAATTTTGTGTGCAGGCACACTTTTTGTACCTACTTACCATAAACTGAAAATTTTAAACATATTTTAATTATAAAAAAAAATACCTTTCATCGTGCATTATCACGATAAACAAACGTGTGCCAATACCTCAAAAAAGGCCGTTAAAACAAATGATTTCATCTAGAGCCCTATCAAAGCGTCCCTACCGCCTGTTCTGATTTGTGACTCAAATATTGCCCGTACATTTGTTATAGCACTTCAAACTTTGATGAATTTGTCATTTTTAGGCTATACCGCAGGCTATACATCAAACCAGGTTGGTATGTGCCTATCTAGCTTCCCAATAACCGTTAGGTACTATTGACGGTTATAGAAATATGATGACATTTGGCGTTTAGCAGTAGATACTTATGTTGTTTTTAGGAGATAACGCTGCTGTAGCATTACATAAACCAGGAACGGAAAGTATTAGAGACTAGGGATAAAAGTTAGAAAAAGAAAACACTTTGAATCTGTATAACATATTTTATATTGAAAATGTTCTTACACAAGCTTGAACAAGAAAAAACGAAATCGAAATAAGTAAATTGTGCAACAGGCAATAAAAACAAACTTGACTTTAGATCTAATTAAACGTAGTTACGCATAAACGTTTCACCAAATAAACATAATATAAAAGTTCAGAAAATGTTACATCTTGAAGCCACTGGTAGGGCTAGCGCACAACGGCGAAGCAAATATAAATAATTTGATTGTGCATTCAACCTAACATAACTTAGTTTCCGTATAAACACTATTTTCAGTGTAACTAAAAACTTAAAACAATCATTAATAAAAGTTAAAGAGCAAAGAAAACATTAGCTTTCTAAACATCGATCATAAGGCACTGATATGGAAAGCCTCCGCCATGTGAGCCATCCCGGCTTTGCTATGCTATCATTTAACCAATACTGTAATGTATAAAAGAACTACTCTTTGAACGTAATGTTTGTACTAATAGGCTTCGGTAAGAAAACATTATACGGAGTTAATAGACTTACTTCACTGATTTTGTCTCCATAATATTAAACTTACAATAACAACATATTGTGAATAACGTTACATAGTCTATAAATATATAACACAAATACCAATAAATATTCGAACATTTTAAGTCTATCATCAAAAACCTGTTGAATTGAGTATTTCATAAAGATGTTAGTTATTTGAGTTGATTACGTGTTAATTTCCGTGCTTGAACATTAAATACCATAAAGTACCAACGTCACAATAAACTCAACGGCAAAAGTCGACAAATAAGTAGGTACATACGGCTACACATCAAGCTATACATTTCCAGTTTACGCTGATCTTGCACTGTACGGAAATTCTATACAATGCGAAATCAGCTTATACTGGAAATGTATAGCTTGATGTGTAGTCGTGTGTACGTAAAGGAAGACTGAAATCTTGTAACAACTTACAGAATATTAATCTTAAATAGGTAAATGCATAGCGATATATTATGTAAATATACTTGAAAAAACGTTCAAAGATAATTATTGAAGTTATAGAAAAAGGGAAATATGTTGTGTAACGATTTTTTAACTCATACACGTCATTTGTAGTCTAATAAGGCTATGTCCATCTAAGTGGCTAAACAATCAAAAACAGCCAAAGTTGGCCGTCACAAGAGTAACATTACTGTTCAAAAATATTTTAGGGTAATTTACAAGGTGTCTCATATTTTACAATGATGTTACATTACTAAGGATAATTTTTTCAATAGTCAGAAAAAAATTATGTGAACAATAAATATGACAGTTTCGACATATTTTCTATTCAAAAGCTGTCAAATCGCAATATTTATTCCTCAGATAAATATTATCTGAATATAGAAAAATAAGCCTCTAATGGTGAAAATATGTAAATCAATCAAAACTCTAACTACAGGTACACAAAATATCATTACAACGATATTCAATTCCATAATTGTACTCAGCACACCCAATGCATTGACAACATCACGTAAAAAATGTATTATAAAAATATAACAAGCTCACGGTTCTCAAAACAGATAAACATCGATACACTAAATATAATATAATACATAAGTAGTCCATATCAAGCACTGCGAAGAAGAGTTCAGCGGAAGCCTTTCGAAGAGATGTGGTGCATGTTAAAGTGATAGGCGACAGCAAGCAATGCGGTGCGAAAATCAAATATAAGTAGAAAGAATTGTCCCAACCACTCAGTGGGCTTCATTCTTTCTACTGCCTCATGTCAACGGCTTTGCATGAGTCGCTGGCACTGCGCGAGCAGATACTTCTTCTGTTGCTCGTCGTATAGGAATATCACCTTCCCCGAGCCCGACGTCGGGAACATGCCCAGCACCTTCCTCTTGGCGGTGGGCACGTACACGCCCTTGTTCACGGCTGTGGGCACCTCGGGCAGCTCCGACCAAAGGTATGTCCATAGAATCTGTTGTCATGAACGGTTATTCTTAGAACATCTTTTACTGTTACACGTGGAACCATCAATTCAATCATCTAAACAGCGGAATACTAAAATAGATGATGAACATTATTTGATTGCATTGTATACATATATATTTTGTTTTCATTTAAAGTTTCATACAAAATTTTGATGTTAAACTTGGGAAACTTAGACATCCGACGCAATCAAATCCCCACTGGATTTGATTTCGTCGAACGTTTAAGCTTCGAAAATGTTTAAATGAATTGATCGTTAATATCGAAATCGCATATAGGAATCAAACAAAATTCGCGTGATCTTTTATTGTTGCTTTATCGAACTTTACGAGAACACACACATTTTCAAAAGTACGTTGCCGTGTATTCATGAAATATTTACTATTTATAGGAAAGACCGACGGAACGAAAGATGATAGGTTCCTATAAATTAAACATGACCCTCGGCTTTCGATAAACAATTTCAGTGTAAAGGTTTCGTAGTATTTTTGTATTACTTTTTTATAATTTACTACGTCCGACGGATAGCGGCAGCAGTTGATGACTTCTAGAAGTACATGATGGTACTTGTAGATGTCATCAACTGCTGCTGCTGTTTTAATGCGCCACACGTCTACTTCTTCACCTTATGGCTGTAAAGATCACAAAGTCAAGTAAATTATATAATAATAGGTTCCATACCTGCCATCCACCGAATACGTTGTTCTTTTCAATGTACAGCATTCGTTTGTCGGTGCACATGACCACTTCTTTGCCGGCGATCACCCATACGTGGGCTTCGTACCTGTCCGTGCTGACGTACTTGCCCTGTTTTACGAACAAATCAGATGAGAATAACTAAAAACAGATAGATCGAAAATAGTATAAAATTTAGGTAAAAAATGCCTATAATGATAGACGTAAATGTATGTATGTAGACGTAGATGGATAAATAAATAAAATAAATATAATCATAATAATCTTGGTGGAGCAGGAGGGCGTGTCAGACTTTTACTGACTAAAACCCACCGTGTTCCTTCAGTTGCCTGTGTGCCACCATGGTATCTCTTTCGAACAACCCGCACCCCTGGCAGGCATCGGCCCTTGTGGACCCCATCAATGAATGCTGACATCTCTTTGAGGCACGCGTGGAACACAACGCGCCGTCGACCCGGGCTTCGTCCTTACCGGACAGCGAGCTACCTACTCGCCATCAGCAAGCCCGCGCCTACGGTGGCCGGGAATCAGCCTGGGATTCCCGATAGAATAGGGGTGAGGTATAATGTAATACAGACCTTCTCCAACTCGAACAGCATCTTGTACCCTTCTGCGTGCAACCTCGAGTAGGGCCTGACACCGCTGTCGGGAGCCATGTAGCGCGCCGGACGTCTTTTAGTCACTTCTTCAGACATATCCGCGGCTCTATATGACATACGGTCAAATTTAATATTAGTTTAGTAGTATTTGTATAAAAGAGACAAAATAGAAAAGTAACTGCAAGGAGTGTTTGAAAACAAAAGAACATTTAATTTTCAATCATTTATTTTGATGTTACTGTGGTTGACATGATTAACATTTTCATAGTAAAGGGCATAAAATTGTTACCGGTATTTATTACATTTACTAAACATTTGTAAGGTACATACGTGTGTTATAATTACCGACCACCAAATAGTTACACACAAACGTTTACATTACATTATGAAAAAAGCAAAGACAAAGCAAACCATTAAAGCCAAAAGCGTTAGAACACAAATATACTAAAAGTGTGACACAATTCAAAGGTAAGACAAGATAAGAACAATTAAATCAAGTAAAAATATGTAATGATCCAACTCCCGCACTTACATTTCAGTATCTAAATCTCAAAGTAACTAATCTATTGAGTGTACCCGGCTCAAACACACTGTATAAACAGGGTGTAGGGACTATGACGGAACCTGTGACCATGGATTCAGCGAATATATACGGTTCTAAAAAAATATGCTGTTCCATACATTTTACCGCGTAGGGAAACAGTAGAATATATTTTGATAGCGACGAAAAATTTTCAAGCTGGTCTACAATCATGTCATTGTGCTGAATTCATCGTTACAGTTAGCGCGTCGATGTCCCGGACACCCTGTAATTCATATTCAACTAAAGTACCGTCGACAAGAAAAATAACTAATCTATTTAAGACACGGTCGGTCGGCCACTACATTCTAAGGCCCCGTCCTAACCAGTTTTTTGTCACGTCGATAGACGGCGCCATCTGGTTTCCCGAACATATGAGTGAAATACAAGTATGAACGCAACGATCGCGTTTTCCCGGGAGCGATCTTTTCGGTTAGGACGCGGGGTTACGCTGCTCTAAACCCGACAAACCTACGTCTATGGAACATCTACAGAGTCCGGTAACCTCACCACCTCCAAACAGACGTGAGTAGTCCGGAGGTGAAGTCCACGACGCCGCCGACGGGCCGCACCACCAGCCCCACGGCCCCGCGGCCCAGCCCCTTCACGAAACCGCCCGCACCCCCCTCGTGGGCCCCCTGCAGCGGACGGAGTACTACACCGCAGACACCATCCACTACACCCTGATGTTGAGTAAATAGACATAACTTGGTTTCCGCACGTCGTTTTCGGGTGACCATTGATAATCAGCACTGTGCTATGGGACCCCAAAACACAGCATTATGCAGAATGGAAGACTTCTTGTCACAGCCACAACGAGCAGCCTATTACGTTTCTTTTTTTTTATTCTAGTTGTCTTTTTGTATGCACGTGTTTCTGTGACAAACAAACCTATTTTTTATTTCTTCTGTTTAGGGATCCCGAAGGACCATTTTTGTGACGAGTTTTACGATAAAATCGTCAGAACGTGTTGTGTGGAGTCAACAGCTTGCTGTAAGATTGTATCAAGCTAAAGACGCCAGTTCACAAAAAAAAATCCTAGTTTTATCCGCCCGCGTCTGCGCTGTACTCATCTTAGTATTTTAAAGATTATTAGCATTAAAAATAAACCCCCAATAATTACCAAAATTCCTCATGCAAGCATTATACTGTGATATCTATTTGTGTGGATGTGTCACGAGAGAACAGAATAACAACAAAAAATGCATTCTGTAAAAACAAAAGGAGCATAGCACGGTGGACAAACATGCAACACACAAGCTCATAAGTGGCCAGCACTCATTGCATGCATCACCTCTTGACGGCATCAAGTGAGCCGGATGCGAAGTCTACGACGCCGGCAGTAGGTCGCGCTACCAGCCCCACGGCTCCCTTGCCCAGACCTCTGAAGAAGCCTTCCACACCTTGCTCCCTCGCGCCCTCTATAGGCTTCGTGAATACACCAGTCACGCCGTCTACCACGCCCTGTTCATTTGGAATGTTTGCACAGCTTAAAGATAAGTACTATCATATGCTCCCGTCCTTTATCGCCAACGTACGATTGGTCAAATCTTAACAAAGCCATGTTTTGATTAGTTATCAATAATTCTTAAATCGTACGAAACAATTTAGGTGACGATTGCATTTTGAAAAAAATATTTAAGTAATTAAGTTTTATCGCTGACTCTTTGTAAGGCATCGCTTTTAATGACTGTATTCGAAACACTTAAAGTTAAACAGAGGATTTACGTACCATGACTAGTCCTTTGCCGCTTCTCGCAAGACCTTCTTGAAGATTTGCCGGCGGTTTATTAATATTGTCACGACGACGTCGCTGGTAGTCCTTAAAAAAGAAAACAGATTTTAGAAACAATGTTTTGAAGAACACAAACCACTTTTGAAACACACATCACAACCTCTTCGTCCTCCTCCATACTGTGCATTGACATACTAAAATTATATTTTATTACAAGCAATGCCGTAACTTATACGCCAAATAAAGCTTATTATAAATATATTATGTATTAATTTTGTGTCAGAAGACCTGTTTCTGAGAAGTTTCTGCAGAACAATAGCGCAACAGGTTCATCACTTCAACTACAATCCACTTTAAATTGATAATCGTCGTAATCTAGAGTGAAAGTAAAATAAATCAATACTAGTAACGATGCCAATAATTTATATACATAGTTTATTTGATGATAATAGGACTACCATCAAATAGTATTAGTCATTCCCCGTTCAACACCTTACAACCGTTCTTTTTTTGAGGGTGGGAAATCATCAAATAACTTCTCCCGCTCTGGGTGGAGCGGGAGGGCGTGTCAGACTTTTCCTGACTAAAACCCACCCGTGTTCCTTCTGTTGCCTGTGTGCCAAGGTCCACGGTATCTCTTTCGAACAACCCGCACCCCTGGCAGGCATTGGCCCTTGAGGACCCCACCAGTTGAACACAACGCGCTGTCGACCCGGGCTTGGTCCTTACCGGACAGCGAGCTACCGATGGTGAAACTTTCTTATTTCCACCTGTACTGCATCCCGGTATTCAGCTGCATGCGATTAGACTAGAAGCCGACCCCTACATAGGTGGGAAAAAACTAGCTAGGATGAGCAACATATTTTTAATATTTTTACATTATACAGCTTTCCAAAAACAGCATGGCACTTATGCCATGCTGTTTTTGAAAAGCTGTATAATGCACAGAGAGTCCCGTGGCACAGCAGTGGGATTATAGTCTATACTTATATAGACTATAATCCCACTGCTGGGACACGGGACTCTCTGTGAGAGAGAGTGGACCATAATCCACCACGCGTCTTAAATTTTTAGTTCTATACAGGCCGGTTTCCTCACGATGTATTTATTCCTTGACCGTTTTGAGAGCAGTGGTGATGAAATAATTTACTCTAAGTAAAGTGACTGCTTGTGTTCGAACCCACGACCTACGACTCGGTAAGTCGCGGCTAGTTACCACTGGGTTACCACTGCTCAAAAGTAAAAAATAAGGCAGGAAAATAATGCAGGAAAAGGATTTTTTTTCTGTTTTTGTGTGAAAATCTTAACGGGGTCACAGAGTACATCCACTACTTACCAAGTTTCAACAGCATAGTTCTTATAGTTTCGGAAAAAAGTGGCTGGGACATACGGACGGACAAACAGACAGACAGACAGACATGACGAATCCATAAGGGTTCCGTTTTTTGCCATTTGGCTACGGAACCCTAAAAAGGATGCGTTTCAGTTATCTTCGTGTTTTAGTATTAAATTAAATGGTGTATTTATATTTAGTGTTACCTTGTCCAGCGACAGCGCGGCGAGCCCGTGTCCCATGGCGCCGGTGATGCGCGACACAGCGCCGGCCGCGCCGCCCACAGTGTGGCCCACTAGTGAGCGCACGCCCAGGAACAGACCTTCCGCAAACTCGCCCGGACCTTGGATAGCTCCCTGCAACAAATGACTTTTTCACTACTTATCGCTAATTTACGATCTTAAAATAAGGCTGTGCTACAATTTAATGTGCACAATATATTAAGCAATTAGCCATCTAGGCACTTAACTTACAGGGAAAGGTTAGAGTAGGTTTTGTATATTATTGAATGCCAACAAGATCAGTAGCCGGCACGGTAAAGCTCAATTAAAATTCATTCATTATTCTACAGACAAATCTGGGATGTCTATCCCATAGAAGTGGGCGTTGAAAATTTCACTATTTTTTACCTAGGATTGCGGATGATCAGCAGAAAAAGGGGGGGATCCAAGTTCCAAAGTTCATAACTCATTTGTTGGTCTTGGTATAACCTTTTATAACAAGCATCCCGTCTCTTTGCTAGATGTGTATTTTAATGTGTTTAAAGCTAAAGTAAAATCCAACCTTTGTTCAAAGAATATTCCTATCAACGACTACATAAACAATAAGAATAGTTAGTCGCTGTGATTAACTCAAGACAATGTTTATGATCTTTCACCAGAATTAGCTTACCTACTGACAGGTTATATGAGTAAGTTCATATTATTGTTTATTTTAGTTGACTGTTTATTCAGTTTATTTTCATTTATTGTTGGCATAATCTACTCAACAATGTTTTTTCAGTGAGTTGTATTGCAGTATGTAGTTTAGCTAACGACCTCGACAATTTATATTATTCTTGCCAGAGTAACCGGCAGCAAGTTCGTTATGCTCCCTTAGACGTCACCGCTTGCGGTAGTGTCGGGGGTCGGGTTGCCTCCTTCCCTCAAATATGGTGAGGTAATGGCTGATCTTTGCGTTATGCTCGTGAACGGGTGCTGCTTGTGGTGACTGGTCGTCTTGCAGACCATGGTTTTGTTCTTGTTAATTGTATTAACTGCTAAAAAGTTTGCGATCTCTTTGAAAAATCGAACTATTTTTGTTACGGTAGATTATATTATGATTTCTTCTTCTTTTAAGATTCTTTATTTAATAATATAGATTTAGAACATAAAACAATAAAACAGTTCAATTGTTTTTCCATATAAAAAGGCTTTCAATCCTAGCTTACGTTCATTCAGAAATCTGATTTAATAAATTTTAACGGATATACTTTTTCGCGGAAAGTTGTGATTGAAAAATGCCAAGAGGATTATCAGAAGTTATACGAGCAAGAATAGTAACTTTGAGGGCAGAAGGATACACCACGAGAGAAATAGCATGCAGAGTTGCTATATCCCAATCCTGTGTCTTGACCACGTTGCAGAGGTACCACGGGATGGGTAATTTTGCTGAGCGACCCCGCAGTGGTCGCCCAACTGTTTTGACTGCTGCCCAAAAAAGCTATATTAGATCGCTGGGAGCCCGTGACCCAACAATCAACGCTACTGAAATAAAAGCAGAAGTTCGGGCCGCCTCTGGTCTTGAAGTTAGCACTCAGACCTTTCGGAATTGCTTGCACCAGGCTGGATTACGAGCACGAAGGTGCGAGCTCCTCTGAATTCCCGGCAACGACAACGACGGAGATTGCAGTGGGCTAGGCTTCGGCAAAATGAAGAAGACAACATTTGGCAAAACTGTATCTTCGTTGACGAATCGCGAATCAGTACTCATCCAGATAACCGACGTGCCCGTGTCTGAAGAAGACCAGGACACCGTGAAACTGCCACTGGCCAACAACAAGGCGGGAAATCGGTGTCCTTTTGGGGTGGTATTATGATTGGAGCTAGAACGCCTTTGATCCCGTATCGAGGCTTCATGACAGCAGACATGTATAGAGCAGTTTCTATTGATGTAAATGTCAGACCATTCCGAGTAAAGCATGGGCACCAATTTGTACTGGTCGATGATAATGCGCCCGCCCATCGAGCTCAACGAGTCAATGCTGCTAACCGAGAATACGACAGCACAAGGTTAGACTGGCCTGCCGGCTCGCCTGACTTAAACCCAATAGAGCACGCGTGGGATGCTCATAAGCGAGCTGTTTGGAACCGTCAGCCACGTCCCCAGACAGTGCCAGAGCTCATGGAAGCCGCTATTCAAGAATGGGACAGGTTACCCCAAGAAATGCTGGATAACTTGATTCTCAGCATGCCCAGGAGGATCACCGCATGTGTTCGAGCCAGGGGAGGAGTAGTTATATTATATTGAATGTAAACCTTTTACTAATAAATTGTTGTTAAACAGTCTTTTTGTTTCTATCAAATTTCTGTTACAATTACCTACATTATAATTAATTACTATTTTTTTTAAAATATAAATAATAGTTTTATTTTTTAAATTTAAACGGGGTATTTCTATTTAAATAAAACACACAACAAATATTTTTTCTTGATAAACTTCAATTTATAAATTATTTCAGTTTATGCAGCAGTGATCACAAACTTTTTTTGATGTGTGTGTGTTTCAGCATATGCAGCAGTGATCACAAACTTTTTTTGATGTGTGTGTGTAAGCGGGTACGCCCTTTATGCTTAGAGACTTTTATTTAGGTTGTATGTACTTTTTACGTTTTTTATATGTATATATAGTTTTCAACGTTTTGATGGTATATTGGCGTGTGCTAGCTGACAAATGGCAAGTTTAATGTGTTTGTGTTTCGTAATGTTAATTACTTCCCTACTATTGTATAGAATCAAGTTCTCCTAACTTAACAGACAGCTGTGCTGCTAGGGAGTTTGTTGCGCCACTTCTTCTTCCCAGCTAAAGCACTAGAAAGTGGTGAAGGGCGGGCATTTTGGGGGACTGTCCTATGTAATTTGATGTTCAAAAAGAGCTGATTCAGCCTAGTTTGAATAAATGACTTTTTGATTTTGAAAGAAAGTTAAAGGCAAAAATCCTCCAACACGGAAAACGAGAGATATCATATCGCACGCGACATATACGGAGTTCACAGAAATCCTTTGATGGGACCGACAGCTGGCAGTTTGACTCAAACATGGTGATGTAGAACACGTCCACAATTTTACAACAAAGTTGCAAAGCGTAGGGTACCGGTGATTTCCTATGAGAGTGTGTAATAGATAGCTGTGTGACGTCCCACTTTGTAATTCGTATTTTACACGTTTTGTAGGCGAAAATAATACAAGTCGAGGACGCAACTTTACGTGTCGTAAATTTAGTTCAATAACTGACCTGGAATGGCTCGTAGAAAAGATCTTCCACGCCTTTCTTCAGTCCGATGACCAGTCCATACGGGTTGCCTATCACATCTAGTCCTAAAACTAGCACATAAAGTTGTTTCAGCGCCTGTCCTGTGTAGTGATTCTGCACTTCACCGATCAACTCTTTCTGAGATAAGAACTCGTAGTTCCTTTCGTAGTAGGATAATCTGGGGATAAGTAGAAGACATTAGTCATTTGATTCAGTGTTAAATATATAGGGTGACTAATTAGAATTTGTGATTGCAGAAATTTAAAAGGTTTTCTTTTTTAAGGTGAAATCCTTCGAGTTTAGAAAATACTAGCATTTCTAGCTGGTTATTCCGTACGTGCTTGTAATAAATTTCGAAGAGAAAATTGTTATTGCATTCTCTGAAACTGAGTAAACTCTTTTTTATTTGTTTATTCTACGAATTATGATATAACGACACAGACTTCTCTCCATCACGATTAATCATCTATCATGTTTTTACAATAAAACAACTGACTGCATAATTGACCAAACAAGCTTACTTGAACACCACGTCGTTCATGTCTGTCAACGTCACACCTATGCTTTGGAGTATGGTGCCGATGAATGAAGGCAGTTGAGTCGCCCCACCGAGGGAGAACGAAACATGCACCTAGAAAACAAGACAATAAGGTTGTTATTTGTATTCTAATAAAGGAAATTTAATTAAAACATATATTATAAACAATAAATATTTTGCTGTTGTAAATTTACCTTTAGCGGCGATAAATGCAGATTGTCGTAGAAATTCTTGAGATCTGACGCCACTCCCATAGCCGCTAAAGCTTCTAATGGCTGTCCTGCATTTTTTAAATCTAGTTGGAATGCGTCCAGCTGAAATATAAATTATTTATTTATTTCTTTACAAATTGATAATACCAATCCATAAGTAGCGATATCAAGTAAAGTACAAATATTCAGACTAAAATAATACGACGGCTTAACTCATGCTATCTACACTCCTAGTGAGTTCTGTTGTGACTGTCTGGAAGTTTTTTTTTTCTTGCTTGGACGTTCAGAAGCTGGGTGTTTGTAACTGATTACTTTATATAAATTCACGCCTGTTTCCCCGAAAGGTTAGGCAGAGGCATAGTACACCCACATTTCGCCAGTTATGTAAGTCCCCTGCAATAGGGGGCAAGCCTATTGCCATCAATCAGGTACAAACCCAGTTCAATCCTTCGGGCTGCTACTGAGAAATTCCTGACAGAAACGGCTGGTTACTAATGAATTCTAAGCGTATTAAATAAATCCAATATTTACCGCTTCTTGTTCATTGAGTAATCGTTGCGGGAACATGCCCAAGAGCGCGTTGATCAGTCCCATGTCGACTTTAACGTGGAACTCCTGAATCAACACCTTGTAGTACTTGTACTGGCGAACCTTACTGTGCTCCATTATACGCTCTACTATCGACACTTCGATGAACGGCTTCATACCTAAAATAAAAGGAAATAATTAATATCGATATTTTGTATCGACTATTAGAGTAGCGTTATTGAGCAAGCAACATGGCCAGGTTCGTCTAGCGATAGTAAGCATTTCTCCGTACCTCGAGGCACTATGTTTGAATCCACAGTCATGCAAAAAAGATTAGGTATAATTTAGAAAAAGTCCTACTTATTCCTACAAGATCGATATTGCATTAAATTTCTGATTTAAGAAGAAATTTAATAGATGTTTTTTTTTGTTTTTTTGATATTGTATGTAGGTGCAGTATCATTATAAATCTTCATGCCTTTGAGATACCTCAAGTGACAGTCAAGAGTTCGGGTTGTTTTTTTGGGTGGGAAATCATCACATAACTTGTCCCGCTCTGGGTGGAGAAAGAAGGAGGGCGTGTCAGACTTTTACTGACTAAAACACACCCGTGTTCCCTCAGTTGCTTGTGTGCCAGGGGCCGCGGTATCTCTTTCGAACAACCCGCGCCCCTGGCAAGGCATCTGCCCTTGCGGGCCCCAACAGTTGGTGATCTCTTTGAGGCGCGCGTGGAACACAACGCGCCGTCGACCCGGGCTTGGTCCTTACCGGACAGCGAGCTACCCATTACTCGCCGTCCGCAAGCCCGCGCCTACGCTGGCCGGGAATCAGCCTAGGATTCCCGACGCCCAGGGCATGTCCTGCGGAGGGTAGGGCCGTGAGGGCGCACACACTGCCTCTACCTCACGTGCGCCGCAACCCTCTTCGCAAGCATTACTGCTTCGCAGAAAGAGGCGACGGCTACTCATGCACTCTCGCTCTGTTCCATGGCCTGGACCAGGGCCGGACGCGAGATATCGCCTCCACGTTATTAATAAAAGGGGAGTAAAGTTACAAAAAAACTACACTTCAAGAATAAAAACTTCATAATACCTATTAATTTTTCAAGATGAAACTTTAGCTAAACTTAATCCTCTTTTATTATTAATAAGGGAGTTAGTGTGTGTGTTAAGATAATTTGTGTAAATTATATGTAATCAATCAATCAATTATTTATTTGCAACGAATGTAGGTTACATTGAAATACAGTTGGAATAGATAAGAGAGTGCCATGTACACTCTGCCTATTGGCACGCAAAAATTATAAAAAATGTTAAGAAGCTAATTACAAATTAAAAATAAACTAATAATAAATTATGTGAGTACTTTGCTTCTATATTTTTGCAAATTACATCTTAGTGGCAAATATATAATTTGAAATGAAACGCTTCTGGTATGCTATGCTACAAACCGTTTTATAAATAAGTTACCTGATACATAAGGAATTTCCACTTACTAAAAAGAAGCCCATCACACATAACACATAGATAATAGGAAAGATGAAGAAAATCCATTAGTAATACTCAACTTATAGATATTTTAGTATAAATTATGGCATTAAGAGTAGGGAAATATTAAAGAAACGATAGATGGATTGTGTGAAAGATTTTATTGCTGGAGCCTTTCCAGCAATAAAATCTTTAATCAATCAAAATCAAAAGTCATTTATTCAAATTAGGCTGAGAATCAGCACTTTTCGAACGTCAAAGTACATGAGACAGTCCCCCAAAACGCCCACCCTTCACTCAATTCACACAATCAATCGGTCAATAACGAAATGATAACGAATAAATAAGTATGGAAGAAGAAGACATGTTGCATTGATTCTTAATAAATAAGGGATAGGGGCAAAAGAATGATGATGATATTTCAGAGTCAAAGATAAAATTGATTTCGTATACAGGGGAACGCTTCCGAAGCCAGCACGTAGGTTATATACAACCTAAATGCAAACGGATACCAATAAGCTTTCGCCTTAAATTGGTTATTTTGCATCAATTTAAAACGTTTGACGCTTCAGTAATATTTCTTGTTATTTTATTTTGGCGGCGCTTTACAAAGGATGCCTAAACCTAAAGTCGCCGCCTGGACTTGGGGTCGTTTTTAAATGTGTTTAATCTGAAATAATGGTTCATTTAACTGTTCTCACAGCATAGTGTACAAAAAATGTTTAAAAAATTAGGTAAAAATTGTAAAAAAACATCTATATTTTTTGATGGTACTGTATTGAGAATCACTAGCCCTTTTACCTGTCTTCGTTTTCGGAAGCGTTTCTCTTAAACCTCGTATAAGGATGAGGTATCATGTTTATATATTTTATATAAACAATTATTTTATTTGTCCCACAGGACCTGCAGGCCAAAGGTCCTACCTAAATAAATACCCTTAGAAATATCAACTTACGAAAAAGAAGACTATATCCACCACACAAACAAAAAAGCACAGAGAAGAGGAAAGAAGAATAAAATCCATTAGTATTAATGAGCCTATTTTAACAATGTCCACTTACCACTAGGATCTTCACTAGCAATGGACCTGGGCGGCGGCACCGGCGCCAGCACCACCGGGAAGGTCGGCAGCGGCAGCTGCTGGTCGATCTGCAGGCGGTACAGGCGCGCGTGCAGGCGCCGCGAGTGCGGCGTCAGGCCGTACGACGCCCACAGGCCGGGCTGCAGCGTGCGGCGCAGTATGCGCACTGTGGGTCTCAGTTGACGCATCTCTTCGAAGTCAACCTGTCATATAACATTAGGGTTGTATTTTCCGAAGGCGCATTTCGCCAAATATTTTAAGTCTTATGTTATAGCGGGCGAACATCATCTGCCTAGTCTTTTTCCAACTGTGTTTGGGTCGGCTTTCAGTCCATCTGGATGCAGCTGAATACATGGAGCGACTGCCAACCCAGTTACTGGATAATACAATACCCCTTGGTAAGGCTGGTTGGCAGACTTTCAGGCTTCTAAAGACGCGTAACGACTGTCAAAGATCCTCGTATGACAGGGAAACACGTCTTAACGTGCTTTCCACGGAAAGGAGGAACAGCGACAAACGTAGCTTAAAATTATCAATAGACCCGTGCGGCTGTTATTACTTAGCCCCTAGCCCCTCTAGCATTGGATACTTTTGGAACAGAACATAGGCAGGAAATACCTACCTATTTTCTGTTTTTATTCTATATTTCTATGAACTAGTACTATTTCCAGTGATTTCAGTTATTGTCGTCCCCACATAGCATATTAACGTTCACTATTGGTTATCACTAGATGTTAGTCTTTTAGCTAATCACAACAAGTGACATGAAAATACAGAAGATATTGACTGATCATTGCCTTGTTCAGTCTTTCAGATACTAGGGACGACACCCTACTTTCTATGATAGTTTTTAACTTCGCTATCGCTAAGACAATAATATCGATTAAAAAGGAAAAAGAAATTCGTAAAAAAATTATAGTATACCTCGATTTTCTCGTCTATTAGGACTTTAGGCGACACAGGCTCGTCGCTGACAATTTTTTCAGACAAATAACGTTGGTAGCATTCTTCAAATTGCAGCAGTTTCGGCCCATCAACCTTTTTGTAACGTCGTGATCCCATTTTACACTGTTCCCATATTATACCGGAGCTAAAAGTAAAATAAGATGAGTTTAGTCGATAACATACTGTCAGCGAAATTAAACGTTGACGAAAATGACAGCCTTACGTCAATTTGCCGTGTTATAAACACAAATAGTAAAGAATAACAATTCACAGATTTGAATATACGGTTAATTTAAGTTAGTAGTCAATTTGCTTAGCAATTTTACTTGACCTTACACTGAAATGACCATGCTTTTAAAGAAATGCGATAAGACTGTGTCCCGCGCTCTATGTTTTCATAGATCGTCAGAGCCTGTAAGCCAAAAAAGATCAATGTAGCTCACTGCAGTCAACATGAATGCTGCCTTTGTGCGACTGCGCTACATTTTATATGACATCAAAAATAAGTACTTAGCTATAAATATAGCACCACGGGTTTTAGACAGAGTTCAGCTTTGTAGATCGCAATCGAATCGAAGACCCGTATGCACGACGAAAAAATATCACGGCAAGATTTTTTCGCGCACTGGATTTTCGACGCACTGCTTAGCGCCGAGAGTTGCAAATCGGACAGTGTGTTTTTTTGGCGCGCTCGGATGCACTTCTGTTGGATTCTCAATGATTTGTTCAACACCTAGAGTAAAAAATCCAGTGCACGATATAAACCTACCACGATACTTTGCGATCACGTTAAAACCTCATTGTCTGTTAAACGACTGAAAGAAATAGAAAGACGTTTTAAACACGTTTAGCACTAATCGTATCTAATGATTTGTGGTGCAAGCCGGCCTAAACCTCGATGTGCCATATTATTCGCTGCGTACTGCAAGTAAACCAATTCGTTGCGTTTACTTAAACAAACATTGCAATGACATACTTGGATATACTGATGTAAACGATCTCCAGTTGTTCGGGATCGTTGACGAGTGACAGTCCAATGCCCTGCATCGACAGTACTAGTTCCGTATCAACTAATTCCGCTTCACCTGTAAAATACATTTTAGGTAACTATAATATATTTTTACATAATAATAAAACATTGTACAGGAAATATTTCTGCTGTTTAAGTTTTTTCTTTAATACAAAATATTATTACTAGCAACGCCACCAACCCGCCCATGCTTTGCACGGTTTTTATGAGTTGACAAAACATAGGCATTACTTTTTTATAATAAGTATAGTACATTTAATAATACAGTGTGGCATAGACATCAAAATCAAAAATCAAAATCAAAATATTTTATTTCACATAAACCTGCAAGGGCACTTATGAAACGTCAAAAGCTAGGTGCACGGTTCCAATTTGTCGCTTCCTATGGAGAAGAGCCGGCAAGAAACTCCACGGTTACTCTTTTAAAAATTATTGGCTCTTATAATGTTTTCAAATTACAGTGATATTAGGTATGAGAGGACAGTGCAGGCCTGTCAAAAAGTACCAGGTACTTAGAGGAATGAAAATAAAGAATAGATCGACGCGCACACTCTGACCATGCAATCAGCACATGACTCTTCTTAAAATTTTTAGTCGGTTATCTTTATAAAAATCTGCTGTTTCATAGAAAAGTGCTATAACTACGCGGTCTAATGTATAGAACACCAATTATTTTTTTTACCTATGAAATTTTTTAACTCACGATTCATGTACTGAAATAAAAAATCAAAAGTCATTTATTCAAATTAGGCTGAGAATCAGCAATTTACGAATGTCAAAATTACATAAGACGGTCCCCCAAAACGCCCACCCTTCACCACTTCTTAGTGCTTTAGCTGGGAAGAAGAACAAACCCCCAGCAGCACAGCTGTCTGTTATGTTAGAAGAACTTGATTCTATACATAGTTAGGCAAAGTAATCATCATTGCACATGCATTACGAGACACGGAAATTCAATAATTTGTCATATGTCAGCTAGCCATGCCAATATACCGCCAAATAAAATTAAAACTTGACTCAAGCACAAAAAAAAGAAAAGTAAACAAAGCATACTACCAAATTAAAAGCCAGATTAAAATAATTTCCTGGAGAATAATGATGTCCTTGCGACTATAGTATTATACAGATGTAGATTATTACCTATAGTGTGCGCCCCGCTTGCTAAGATCGGGTCGTCCGTGAATAATATCACTCGCTGCAAGCCGTCGAGGAAGGAAACCCAATATATTCTTTCAGTTTCGCTGATCCTGGAAGTAATGTTATGATTAGATTTAGCTGTAACTGGATGGATACACTCGCTGTCAAACAAAACGCATAGAAACGGCTAGGAATTTCTATCTACATATCAGACACTATATCAGTCAAAAAGAACAAAATTAATGAAAATATAAGGTATTTTTGACATATTGAGACCTATTAAAACATATAAACGTTGTCTTAAGATGGAAATTGTCCCTCTAATTATTTTTTAATAAAGATGTTTTGATGTAACAACAAAGCTTCTTGAAATTAACTTAATTCACAATGGCGTAAAGATTATATTTGTTTAAATGGGAATGATGTCAATTCGAAACAAGTAATTGAATAGACTTTAACATGAATACATACATAAAATCTCCGATCCCATCCTTCCTTAGGTCGTTTTCAACCTCTTTTCTCTTATGACCTTCGAATATTAGAATTCGCGGTCCTGCAGGGTTATCCCAAGTATACAACATCCTGTGCATTGAATCTAAGACCCTGAAAGAATGATAAATAACAGTCAAAGTTAAAGTAAACATAACGTTTACTCAGCCAGCAACGATGTGCATTCGCGATAATACTCGGACGCACACACACTCGTATATAATAGAAAGAGACAGAGAGCGTGAAAGTAGTATGGACGGCATACCGCTTTTTCCTTACATGATGATTTCTACCAATCAATTCTTACCCAAGTAGCGTTACGGAACTTCGTTTCAATAATATACATAAGGCGCCAAGTTTATTATCGTAAAATTTGTACTCTCGAAATATTAATTGGTACTTTTGGCATGCCAATATTAAGAAATCGTCATGAAATCTCGCCAAATTGCACAACTTATTCCGATGATTGCTGATGTCGTACATCAGCTATGGAATACCTTACCTAGTATTAACGTTCTCCTTTTCATAGATGGTGATACTGCTGTGCGGCGTGTAGTTGACAAGCAACGCGGGCGCGTGTCCGTCGCGGTACTGTCTTATTGTGATGTAAGTGCCTCCTTCCGTTAGTTGCACTTCTACGAATAAACCGCCAAACTGAGGAAAACATGATGAAAACACTCTAAAGTAGACTTTCCCTGATACAAATATAAACATTGCGAAAGTAGAAAAACCAAAAGCGTTTCTCCTGATCTACACTTCCTCTTGGTTGGGGGATGACCAGTGCCTTTACACCGGCCTGGCATAACCATGCACAGTTACACCACAAGAAAGCGGTAAAGGGCAGATGTGCAGAGGGCTGACTTTTGTAACTTTTGCATGGTGTTGAAAAAGTGCGGTTTGTCAACTTAATTTGATTAAATGATTTCTAATTATTATTAGTGTCTTTATTATCAAATAAGCGATACGTTATTTTGTTCATTTCCTATAAATTCTATGCATTGAAAGAAATAATTCTAATAATATCATACCTCATTGTCGAGCTTCAAGCAAATGGAATGATGTTCGGTGTATAAGAACGGTGCGGAGTATTTGTTGGAGCAAGCGACACGTAGTAATAGTAACTTATCATCTCTCTCTATGACGGGCCATAAAGGCGCGCTAGAGTTTTCTGACACCTGGGAAACAATCAAAATAATATTATTAGTATTTTTTGTGGCAATTTTTTGCGGGCAATTACACTTGTACGTTTGTCCGAATTCGGATACATATGAAATTTGGTGAAAGGAAGACCAAAGAAAAGATAGATGGATTGTGTGAGGGATGATATTTAAGAGAAATGAGGAAATTATAGGCAAACGACTCACTCGGGAGAAGGGAAGAAATAAAAGTGTTGTGCCGATTCTAATTAACATGGAACAAGGGCAGTAAGTAAGATGATAATGAAAATTGTGCTAGCAAACGTGTGAAGCAAATGTAAACTTTCATACAAACGGTCATCCCCTATTTAACTCCTTCAAGAGATAAATTTTCAAAAATCCATCCTTAGTGCTCAGCTTCGTAAAATAAGGAATTCTTGTGAAAATGGCATGCTTTTATATTCAGCTGTTTAGGTTGGACGTTCTGTCAGTGTGCGAATACTTTTAAGTTTTTTTTTTAGGTGGGGAGTTGGAGGATGAGTAAGTTACTTAAGTATGTGAATAATGTAGACTTACGTTGGTCCAAGGATCGCCAGATCTATGCAGCTCCTGATATTCAATGTCAAAAGGCGCTTCGTTGATGATCAAGAAGTAAGGCGTAAATATCACCATCTTGGTTAAACTGTTGAATGTCAGCTGATTTGTAACTGCAACCTACAAAAAAGGAATTATTTTAAGTGACCAAAAATTTAGAAAAAGTTTATAATTTCATCGCCTCTGTAGGTTTTTTGAATCTCTTTTTTATCTCTTTATTATGACGCATGATTTCAGGTTTTAACGTACCTGATAAGTCCTTCCCTCATGTTTGCACTGTATAACTCCAGAACTGCCGGGAACGTCCAACGAGAACTTATCAGACCATTCGCCGAACTCTAGCCTAATAGCAGCCTTCTTCTTTCCGAAGAAGTTCTTAGCACGGAACGAGAACAGTATCGGTTCCTTATAGTCTTTAGGATGGAATATCACGTTGCCGGTTTCATCCACATTCTAGAAAAACAAAATATCTAATAAATTGTGATGTGAATGTGATATGAATTTTCTTTGTGAATTGCCAATGCTGCGTCAAGTGTCATGTCGCATTATCCTGTACCTTAAGCTTGCTTACCGTTCCCGCAAAGCTAATTGAAAAGAATGTGAAACTGGTACTTCACTTTACATATTTGTTAATACAAAATATACCTTAGGATTAGTTCCCATAAAGTTAATTTTGTATTAGAGAAGTGATTGCCTTGTGTAGTACCAGTATTTAAAATAGTCTCTTGAATTGGGTGATGATGAAACTCAGTTAAATGTATGATCATGCAATACATCATCGAACATGCTATGTATTGTAATTACGACGAATTATTACAACACTGGTTTAACTAGTGTAAACAATTAGATACTTATATAAATTTCATGCTGCTAAAAAGCAAAATAAATACAGTAGGGTCATGGTAATCCACAAAAATTAAAGCTACGATGTGTGCAGTTATTCAAAACCACAACACATACGTCGATAAACTAAACCCAACCTTCAAAGCTTCGTTGACTGTGATCTGTGTCAAAAAATTCACTATCAATCCAAATATCATTTATTTTTTACCCAAAAACCCCACCACACAAAACTTAAAACTTATTACAGTTATTACCAAAACCTCTTTAGAGTGCTCAATGTAAGTAGCAAAATAATATAACCATGTATTTCTTAGAAGTGCTGAAGTAATGTTTGCACTTACCGGCAAACAAGAAGTATGGCGTCTAATAAATTTACTGCAAGGTGAATGCTTAATCTGTAATTTACATAAAATGGATAACCCATACAATATTCGTTTTATTAGTCTATGTCATCACATATCTAAATATAAATAAACATATCTAACACACCACACCAAATTTATCGTGCCGAATGGGTGGTAAATAAACTGATATACATATATTTTCGGATTAGGCTATGACCCCACTGAAAAACGCATGCTATAAATAACAATTAACAAGGCAATGATCATAAGTATCGAAGCTAAAAAATCCTAAAACTAACGCTTTGTGATAAAACTTGTTAGAATCAGAAAGCAGTTACCGACCGTATCGAGGATTAAATAAAATAATGAACAAAAAAAAACTATTAAAAACATATTCACTGTTAGATCATCTCAAAGATACCTTGTTGGGTGTGCCGGAATCTTTTTCTGGTTTCTTTGATTTCTGTAACCACGCAATGTATTTATGGCCAATCTGATATAAAGGTCTACTACAAAGAAGTACGAATGAAGTTAACTTTACGAAGTACATACCAATGACGTAGTAAAATGACAAGACAAACACAGTTAGTATAGCCTATTAGAGTATCTACTTACTGTACCGCCCTTATTTGTAGCGTCGATAAAATGCTGATAGAAGATACAAAGGTGCTTAAGTTACCATTTCTGTCTAGCTTCCAAGTTTTATCTTACCCGTACTTATTATGCAGGATAAGTTTTTATCCAGTGCGCAAACTGTAACCATGAATTCAGCATATCTTTCTTGACCCCCAGCGCAGATTTTTTTTGTCAATTTTACAAAAAAAATCAGCTGTTTCATAGAAAAGTGCAATACCTACGCGGTAAAAATGTATGGAACAACTGATTTTTTTCCGCACTGGATAAAAACTCACCTGTATAAAACATCTGGCTTATGTTGTAGAAAGATATTTATGTTGAGTACAAAAAAACCACAGAAATTATTGAGTAAAGTTTTTGCGCTCAACACACATACGTTAACATAAGTTAAAGTGTTCTGCAGCAATGATGTCTTAAAATGTTGTTTTTCTACTCACATTATTGACTACAAAACCAGATTTCGATACCAAATCCACCCCACACACGTAATACAGAACGCTTTAAGGAAAAAAAAGGAATTATATAAAAATGTGGACTTACCCTATAGCAGAGAGTAAAGCCTGTTTTGTTGAGCATCCAAAACGGACAATAGAGAGACAAGACTTGCGTGCCTTCCGTGTCCACGCTATGCATACCCAAGTCTAATGTCATCACTGAAGGGCTGTCGTGCGATTCGAAGGACCATACTGACAGTTCTGTCTCGCTCTCCGGCAGGTTCTTCGTACAAACCCAACATTTGTCGAGATAGTTTTGAATCTGTAATTTTGTAGTTTGTAAAGTTATCGTTTTTTTTCCGCTGTAAGGATTGGCAAACAACATCAAGGTCTCCAGCTAATCTCTTAACCCCGTGAAAATTGTAGCCACCATGATTCAGTTTTTATGTCAAGAATGAGCACACAAGGAGAACCAGCAAGATTTCAAGATCACATGCCGTGTTCCTGAGTCCTACTTATATCAATATACTGCGATGATCTATCCATTTGCTCATTTTAATGGTTTTGGCTTCGTCCCTTTGGAATTTCAGCACAGTATAATACTAACTACTAAATACGCACAGTGGCATCATTGAACATAAAACTATTGTTTGGTAACGCTATCATTACTTAAATCCACCAGATAAAATACTTATGCAGAGTGCTACAAGGATATTTAGGCGCTTGAATGACATTTGGGGGCGTTGTTGGTAATAATTTGTTAAATTGTCACAGAAATTGTTTAAAAAAATTCAAGATGGCGACGTTAGTTGCCACGCACCAAAAGGTCTTTGTACCGTTGTTTATTAGTACTCACCATAATAACAATAGACGCTCTATTAGGGGACAGATGCGAAAGATGGAACATCTCTCCCGACTTAAACACTTGTGTCCTCTTCAGGCCTAACTGAGAGACCACGATCTCGACCGGCAAGCAGTTCTGTAGCTTGACGCCCGGTTTCAGAACGATGTCGTAGCAAGACGACGCGAAAGTGTGGCGGGTTGTATGCTCGTAGAATACTTGCTCCATTGTGCCGACGGCCTGTATTTAAATAGATCATGTATTTATTAAACAGCCTGTATCATCAGTCTTTCAACATAGTGTCGGGTCCTTATGGTATCTTGACCGTATATCAGCGAATGCTGCCAATACAGATAATGACATGTTGATACAAAATGTGTGCAAACAAAATTTTTCCTTCCAATTCAGCGAAATATTAGGAGGAAAAGCGAGGATCCCCCGACCAAACGAGTGTTGTGTCTGGTAGGCTGCTGTCCGACAATAGATCTCTGGACGTTGTATATATGCTAGGCGCGTGGTAAATACTACTTGCGAGAAGCAGGATTTAGCGTTATGTCAGTGTGGGCGTAGTTCGCATATAGCGATGTAAAAGCCGCCGCACGCTTGCTTCACTAAAATAATCGATATCCCTGACGGAGTACGGAACGCAAAAGACCGGGATCTTTTGTGTTCCGTGATACCATTGATATGTGTGCACCCTTAGCACCACCTAAATGTTATGGCACGTCACTCCTAGTTATTAAGCACTCTCAGTCTTTAAGTTCTTAATAACAATACTAAGTCATGGTTCTGTAGGTATATGAGTAAATACAATTATCTATAGAAATAAATAAAATTGAAGACTCTTTGAAATGTCAAAATAACAGCATTTTACTATGCATATGACAGTATATACGATAATTATAACATTTATTTTAATATTTTTTCTATCTGACTGTTCGTTCCGGCTAATCTCCGAAACGGCTCTGATTTTGACGGGACTTTCTCTGGCAGATAGCTATTATTATACGGAGTAACTAAGGCTTTTTGACACGGTAGCACATTCCCGTCGGATGATTCCTGACATCCACGTGGGCGCTAGTTATTATTATAGTAGAACTACTTACTATCTGTAAGGTCATCAATCATACCTGCAGGTAGAACTTCTCTCCAGTGTTCTTATCTTTGGATTCGCACTGCAACAGTTTGGATATGTTCACTTGCTGTTGAAGTTCTCGCCAAATGAACGGCGATACAGATACTGTGAAACCTGGACAAAATTTGAATATTAAGAAGGAGACAAAAGGTTTCACAGAAAAGCATAGAACCGGTCGAAGTGGCGGAGCTTGGAGGAGGCCTGTGTCCAGCAGTGGACGTCTTTCGGCTGATGATGATGACGAAGAGGTTTTACTAACATTATCTGTTTATACGAATTACTTGATGGAAACGTCAGGATAAAAAAATTGCAACCACATCGACCGCTTACATCCTTTTAGAGAGTCATTGCAGCAAATACCTAACATTACAGATAGTCCGTTCGTGGTTGGAGTTCGCGTCACACGTTAAAATATCGCAGCGGGATTTTATCGCACACTGGATTTTCAACTGTCAGTGTTGAGCCGAACGTTGAAAATCCAATAGAGTGCATACGGTTCGTCAAAAAAACACTGTTGGATTTTATATTACGTAAAAGTAATTTAATATTACGAAACACAAATCAATTAATTAAATTATTTGCCAGTACGCCAAGAAAACGTTGAAAATGATACTCAAGCAAAAATTAATAATATGAACTATTCATTTATAATAATATATCGTCCTCTTCATCGACTCGACTTCGATGTCTCTTCCCGTGACAGGGAGACCCAGACTTCTTTTCTCTCCTTTCGTGAGCTCTCTGATGGCTAGCAAAACCAAATTTGGTCTTAAGAACCAGGTCAAACCGTGTACAGAAGAGCTGATAATAAAAAGTATTAATTCTAATAATAACAACAAACCTTCAACAGAGAAGAACAGCTCTGCAGTGGGAGTGTGCACGGCCTGTAGCGGCAGACGCAGCACGTCGCCGGGCTTCACGTCGCCCAGCAGGCGCACCTCGTTGCCGCTCAGCGTCATGTAGTACACCGACACGTTCACTGATAGCGTGTTTGTTACCTGATCACGAAAATATACAACTAAGTATACTGTTTACCAATAAATGATTACTTGTATATCAAACAATAAATAAAAGTCAAAAACAATAGTCTACGTAGTACCAGTATTGTTTAAATAAGGGTACGGCTATTACAGATGAGTAAGACTTCTGTTATTCAAACTAGGACAATCCTGTATCTTGAAAGACAGTGTTCTTTAGTGAGAATGATGCCTTTTTCAAAATATCTATTACTCGTGGGACACAAGCCTCCTCTCTATAAGAGGGAGTGGGCTGTAATCCACCACGCTGGCCCAGTGCGGGTTGGTGGTCTGATGTAGACTAATTTAACTGACTTATATTGTTGTTGAATACCTACCGAGTGAAAGAGTTACCCCAATAGTTTAAGGTGAATCTCGAAGTCCACATTTTGCCCATACAAACTTCGGGAATGTATTACTCTAGTGTTCGACAATGTACATCAAAAATTAAACATGTTATGGTTTTGTCTCATTATTAATATTGTTGGTATGGAAACAGAATACTAAAATAAAAAGCCATTAAAAAGATGGGAGCCAACAAAAATTAGTTTTCTTGCTAATTTAACCTAACTTTGGGCGTGTTTAAGTAATAAAAGAAGTGTAAAATCTGAAAAACCAAGTCGGTACCGACTAAGCTCAAATATCGACAAGTTCAATAAACTTTAATGGTCATTGATTTATTGCAGTGGTTTTTCCATAAAACCCGATCTTCCGAAGGACTGTTCTTAATTTTTTACGTGACTATTGTACTACAAATGACCTACATCTCACTCAATAATGTTGTGCGTGTAGACTAGCTTCTAACTGGTCATCACTGATACTACCTCTATCGGACACGACGCCTGGTGAGACAGCGTGCTTTTTAGGCAGGCCCATCAGTGAGTTCGACCCCACGACTAGGTTCCCCTTAAGCTGCGTCTGCGTCTAAGGCCTTTCACAATTGTTTTACTTCTAAATTTTGAATCACTGTCGTGTCGCTGAGCAACCCACCAGCAACCTTATTAGGTTGCTGGTGGGTTGCTGCTGTCAGAGATAAAATAATTGGCAAAAAACTATACGACGCGGCTCGACGGCGGCACGTTGTTCTCAGTCGTGGTGCCTACCAGCTAAGCAGAAATATCGCTTGTGTAGGGTACAGCCTGATTGTAACTTTATTGTGAAGCTTTAAAGTGCACTACTCGCTGAGCAGTACCTCACCGCTTCCCCCCCCCCCCCTGGCAGGTGAATTTGTTACTGCGCAGCGGCTCGCCTCATGTTCCGAGCGGAATAAAGTTGGAATCGGGCTGTACAGTGACGTCACCCACCTGCACCACACTGCGCAGGTATATGTGCAGCGCGGCGTCCTGCATGACGACGTCGGAGATAAGTCCGCGCGGCTCCACCGCAGCCACAAGCGGGACATTCTTCTCAGCCGTACCCACAATTTTGCGGCCTAGAGGGAAGTATCTCTTATCTGCGCGGTCCACCGGGATTTGGACGTCGTCTTCTATTTCTACTATCTAGAAAAAAAGAAAATATTTCAAGTTCCGCGACTTTTCTCGTACAAATTTTTACTTTATGTCAATAATTATAAGAGCTATCATCTACTTTGATATGTGCCTTATGAACATTATATACTTAGTATATCTCGTAACTTTAAATGGGCGACACAAAATTACATCATAAAAGTATTGGTATTATTCTTTACCTTAACATTTAATTTTAGCGGTAGGGGTGCTTCATTCAGTTTCATCAAGTTCAATCCGCCATGTTTCATTTGCAGTGGGACACACGCGCCTGGTTCCAGAACCACTTCCCTAAAACAAAATACATACATGATTTCGTGATGAGGTACAGTCTGCCCCAAAAAGATAAATACGCCTTTTTGGGGCTGACTGTTCATTTTTATTAGAACGACATAAAAAAGGTTTCACATAAATTGTAGAAAGTATTTTTTTATAGATGCTTTCTTGAATGCTACAATTGTTGTTATTTTTTAAATTATAAAAGGTGCATAATAAAACTTGTACAATCATTATTTGAACTTTTTTCTTCACAAATGACTAATTTCCCCCAATAAATACTTTACCTGTAGTCTGTAGAAACAAATTTGTCAGTGAGCACTACCGACAAGTCATGGTTTTCATTCAACATCAACTTGACAGTCAGACCGGTGCAGTTGTGAAGAACATACGGTGCGCCGTGGAAATTGCGAGATTGCTAAAAAAAAATATGACACATTTAAATAAAAACAGATCAAAACTATTTTATGTGTTGTTCAGACTGGCGGACAGTTTAAAAGTAGTTCAGACATTTATGTCAGATAGCACAATTACCATGAATTAGGGCATCTAAAAAAGGTGCTTTGGCAGAATCATAATAGGAAAATATTATGAATCATATTTAAAATCGTAAAATAGTCACAAACTGACAATTCATAATATTATCTGCGTAGACAGCACGCAATTCATCTATTTGACAGTTTTGTATGGAAATTCGTAAAATGGTCACCAAATTATGAATTGCTTTATTAAAGTAAAATGTCAAATAGCAGAATCATAGGGGAATTCAGGAAGTGAATCGCTTTTAGAGGAATCGCTTAATGTGGCATTTTTAGGCCCCCTGGGCTCCAGACTTTTTCTGAACATCAAATTAAAAACTCAAAGAATAATGGGCTGTTTCACTACCTCTGAAAAACTTCCGCTTCACTTATCTGGCATATAAAGATAAGTGAAGCGGATTTTAAACTTTTATTTGATTTGATCTGATAGACCTCTTTCAGTGGTGCTAAAACAGGCCAAAATTATTTAATTTAACATAGTACGACACTGTAACTCACTTCATCTTTAGATTTGGATATAATCGTCGTCCCGCCCTCAGCGACAGCAGATGAAAACGAGTTTCCTAGTTGAGTTAGCACCTGCAATAGAAAAATAGTTGATAAAGTTTTTTAACAAATACTAATTAACAAATATTAATTAACCTACTCGATTAATTATTCATTTTTAACATGAAGCATTAGAATACAAACATGATCGTCATTTTCACGTTATGCTAATTGAGATTGTAATGTGATGAGATTGTTAAATTGAACTTCGGGCAGAACACCCCTTATGACTTCTTTTTGCGATTTATCCCTACACCACATTTTAGCGGTTCATAGAATACATCTCACTTTTCATGGATACAGAGCCAACTGTCTCCGAGTAAAATGGGTATGATGTGTGCCATCCGGACAGACAGATATCGCGAAATAGGGTACTACACCCATTTTTGAAAAGTATCTTAATTAGATTCTAAAATAAACAACCATTAAAAAAAAAAAACATTTATTTTATTTTATTTACTTTATGGAGTTCCAAAACAGATTAAAAAAACGTTTTTTTTTTAATTGAATTTTAAAATGTATTTTGTTATTTCATGAACGAAAACTAACATTTTCCGACTACTTTTTGCCTAAGATATTTCAATAAAATATTTTGATATTTTTTCTCATATATTACCCCATAAGGGTTCCGTTTTTGCCATTTAGCTACGGAACCCTTAACAGGCCCGTGTGGTTGATCTCACCTCCATGCCCGTCCTAGTTATGGTGATCTCGAGTGGTTCACTGCTGGACAGTGTGATGGTCTTACTGGCGTGTCGTTGTGCTACGGCCTTCAAGTTAGCAGCTTCGTCCGTTGTGTCGATCGGTGCATGCTGCTCTTGTGCGTGCATCACTACCTGCACGATACCAAAGACTTGATGTTAATTGTTTATTTATACAAATCACAGGAGTGAAAAGTCACTTAACGAAGCCGACAGCAACTTATACTCCCTGTCGCTGTGATATTTTTTTTTGTACTCGTCCATACTCGGGAACCTAAGGGAGATATTGAAGGTCAAAGTTCAATATTTTTTCTTTGTTTTTTAATAACAAGTTTTTAATATTATAATATAACTTAACTTGAAATACACCCACAATTTCTATACCGTTGCATGCACCCGTAAGCACAATAATTTGTGTTAAATGGTAGTTACTTTGATATACAGAATCTTTAGACAAAAGATATATGATAGGTCTTTTTTACACTCTGGATACTGATTTATTTTTCATTTTAAATCCAATCCAAATGAAAGCAAAATATTCTATATTCTTAGGAGGCTTCCACCAAGCAATTACTCATGTACCTATATGTTGTGGATTAATAGCGCCAAAGTATAGCGGACAGCGCCTTCTAACAATTTGATTCGTAAACGAATAATCATGTAACCGGAAACGCAAGCGAGCCCTACCACTTGAACACGATCTTTGGTGGAGGGGATGTAGCGAGGACTGGCAGAGAGAAAGAGTGCGGTGACAGTCTACAGTTGACAGTCGAGCTCGAACAGTCTAGGCAAACGCTCAGTACCAACGCACGTGTTTGTTTCCGATGATTTAATTTGTTACTCGCCAGTTTATAAAAGTTATTTTAAATTCAAATCAAACTATCATTTCGTTCGAATACCCACTACTGTGCCCACACCTACATAAACTATGTCGGATCGTGAAGAAGTTTCGATGTTTCGCATCTCGGCCTCCATGATGCGGCATATATTTATTCGAAATCGTGCTTTAAGTCTACTGAACAGTTAACAGCTTTTTTTATATCTGATTACTAAAAAATACTTAAAATTAAATGACAATTGAGAAGGTGGTAAACTGTTTTTTACCTCCATCTTGAGTTCCCATGGCACATGTTTATACTGGTAGTCTTTGAGTACTTCCACGGGCTCTATGAGCGGCTCCCAAACAGCGCGCTCTATGTTATAGTACGACACTTGCATCACCCACGTTGATTCGGCGTACAACTAAAAAGAAAAGTAGGCATTATTTTTGCACACTTGTAACTCTAGCCATTTAAACGACGGGTTTTCTAAAAATCGAAAACTGTTAATTAATTTTTCGTAATTGGAACGTTCTGTCAAAACAGTGAAAAACTTGCATTGTGTCCATGTATCTTATACAACTTTATGTAGAGGTGCTACAAATCATAAACAAAATGTGGGCGTTGATATCAAGCGCAAGAACAAAAATACTTTTTTCTTTACTTATAAGTACTTACGAACGAGCTCCAATCTTTAACTTGACCAGTTAGCGACGCTTGCATGACCAGCACAGGTATAGTCTCGTTACCGATTTCCATTTCAAAAGACGTGATGATCGACGGACATGACAACAAACAAATCTCGCCAATCGGAGGAGTTGTCACCATTTCAACTTCATCCTCAGCGTCAATCGCCTCTTCGGCCTCCTCTGTGGATGGAATAAGAAAAATTATCAAAATACCATTTGCAAGTATTTTTTAAGTATTTAAAATCTCATGTTTTGCAGAATTGTCTAGATTACATAGTTAAACAACAAACCTAAAACATAATTCCTTATTTTGCTCATCATTGCAATATTTCAAAAAATACTATTAACATAAAAATACTTAATTCAAAGAGGCATGCATTTACCAGTTTTAAGGAACCAATAAGAGTTTGGTGTGAACGGTTGAATCGCCCACAGGTTATCATAGAACATAGCCTTGTCTTCTTCTACTTTGTTGTCCTCTTCGGTGCTTGTCATTGTGGCTAACACCCGATTCAGTAGAGATATGATATCTTCAAACAAAGAAAAAAGTTATTAATACGATTTATTTTTATGCAATACAATCTCCGATTCTTTGGCTAAAGAATTAGAATTGCCATTCAACGAGGCAATGCTGCCAATCTTCTGGGCACGTTTCCTGATGACAGCGATGCGGACGAATACTTCGGCGCCCAAGTGTCCTTTTGTTTTTATTTGTTTAGTTAGTTCGTTTTAAAATTAGACGGTTACAAAATATATAAAATATATGATATATCTATGACAGTAATTAAAACCAAATATATAAATGGTCAGGGATTAGAAGGTGAGCAGTTGTTGAAATCAATAAGAGCCCGATTTTTTTTTGCAAAATATCTGTAAAATTATTCCATATAAAATGTTGTCGAACAAGACTGAGAACAGGAAAAACAGTAAACGTAGTAAAGTACCGCAACACCAGCTTCAAACGCATTTAATATCACGATGATATAGCCTATGGCGTATCATACGCTCCACCAGTTGGGATAGTGGTTGCAATCCTGACTGGCGCTCCTGAACGTTTACAAAATCGAGCACTTCAGCATCGTGGCGCTCAGTTTTATTGGTATTATAAATATTATTTCTGTATGACCAGGATAAACTAACCAGGTGAGACGGTTATGACGATATCCGTGATAGCGAGGTCGATGTGCATGCCGCTGAGGGGCGGCTGCGACAGCGCCAGCGACAGATGCGTGGGCGCCAGCAGGTAGCGCGGCGCGGCCGGCGCGCGCGCGCCGCCCTGCAGCGTGCGCACCACCAGCTGCAGGCCCGAGATGCCGCCGTCGGCCACCATGCGCTCCGCGCTGCGCCGCAGCTTGAAGCGAGCCTCCATCTGCACATTACAAAATCCAATATTTCAATTCAGAAGCTGAGATCGGAACGACAACTTAATGTCATAAATTACATTAAAGTTTGTTTTTTTTAGAAAAATAGTAAAGTTTTATGTAAACGTTTTTATTTAGTACTTTTTAGTTCATTTAATGTTTGTTTTAAAAAGGTTTTTACCTTAAATTTTATTCTGCTGCCAGATTCTGTCAGTGTCATATCTGTTTTTGGGCCTGAGTTGATTCCATCCTTCAATGAGCAGGCAAAAATAGCCCTTAATATGACTGTACAGTACAAAAATCATTTAAATACGTACATTTAACACTAAAGCATCGCAATCCTTTGTTTCGAGGGACTCCACAAGGATAATATCTGGCTGCTCAATCTTAATGTTGACCGTCATCATCGCCAGTTTGGGTGGTTCTATATTTACTGACATAGACACCGCTGTTGATCTTCTCTTCTGTAAAACACAAACAGTTTTCTTAGATTAAAATTAATTCATTTTGCATTTTAAGTTTCAGTGAGTAGGTATAAATCTATTACAACATGAATAGTTTACTTCTTTATTTAAATAATGTTAAGTCATGGAGTGATATTAAAAAATATACTGTGAAGGTACTGTAAGTTGTATTTAATCATTCTGTAACTTAACGTATATACAGGGTGGATTTTTGAGATGGGGCAGTAAGGACAGGTACCTTAACTGTTGTAGCGACAAGAAACCGGCCTAAGGAGACTGTCCATAACTTTTTAAGAAAATTTGATGTACATTCACAAATTTTGAAAAAAATTACAGTCACCAAGAAATTCGGCACGTTTCACAAAAACTTTATTGATACCAATTGATCCTGTTTCTTATAGAATTTTGTGTTAGTGAATTCTACCCATTTTCTTACTGACTGCACTTTTTTTCATAAACTGTGAATGCAGATCAAAATGTCTCAAAAATTTAAGGACAGTTTCCTAAGTCAAAAATTCATCCCTGTATATTAATAATATATAACACATCGTACTTTAGAATGAAAGGTATGAGTGGCAGAGACGGCGCTCTTCAAAGCCGATATTTTTCTCAAACTCGAATTGTCATATTTACTTTTGTTGTATGCCAGCTTGCTCACTTTTAACTCAAAAACAAGAAGATTGTTCTATTTCTAACGGTTTTTACGTGTTTGGGGCACAGCTTGCTTACCGCTATTGCGTCAATAGATTTGTCTGGAACAGCCTTAATGATCGATACTTCTTCTTTCGCTTTGGGATCTTCTGCTAATCCAGTGGTCATAAACTCAGCGATTTTGTTGAGGAAATCCATTGCCAGTATTAGGTCGAAGCTGAATATCCTCATGTCAACTGCAAGTTTGGTAAAAGATGTTACAATACATATGTACAAAGCACTCTGAAAGACATTTGATACGATTTTTTATCGGTTGAAAGCGACGTAAAAGACCTGTAATAATGACAAAACCCCACTGATATATCATACTGATTTACCGTAGATTTTTAACTTACTGCGAAACCTAATAACAATAATTGTAAGAGTTGACTCAAACTAACACCCAGATTTTTTAAACATTGCACCAGAAGTCAATCAAAACATGAAAAAGATAGTAAAACTTACTGAATGTATCAGAATTCTTCAGGGTATATGTAACGTCGATCATGCTTCGTAACTTATCCTGTGTCTCCATGTTAGAGTCGGCTCCTTTCGTATCACCTTTATTACTGCGACGTCTCTGCAGGTATCTAACAACATTTAATTAAATAAGTTCACGGTGTACCCCGGTACGGTTGAGTTACGACAACCTTAACCGTACAACCTTATCATATATTAACGATGCAATAGGCGACAACCAAATCAATAAATCTACTCATTTGAAGTTTTCATACTAAAATAATAATAAAAAGCAGACGGAACTATCGAAATTAAAATAATTCAATCTATTCTATGCGCGGAAATTATCGATAGCACTAAAACTTAAAATTCATACTACTGCATCACCAAACAATAGACAAATTTTGAGCGGTCATTGTTGTTTACATCTTTCGCCAATTTAAATACCTGCCACTTTACGTGATTCATTTTTATTATAAGAAGACGCGCGCGCTTGTCCCATATTAATTTGATTAGCTTTGCTTGAGCAGTTTTGAGTTTAAATTTATATTTGTCTATTCTTATCTATACAGGATAAATTTTTAGCCCGTGCGCAAACTGTAACCATGAATTCAGTATATTATTCTACACCCCCCAGCGCAGAAATTTCTCGTTGGTTTTACAAAAAAAAATCAGCTGTTTCATAGAAAAGTGCAATACCAACGCGGTTAAAATGTATGGAACAGCTGATTCCTTTTTGTATAACCAACAACAAAATTCTGCACTGGGTGTTCTAGAATGATATGCTGAATACATGGTTACAGTTTGCGCACTGGTTAAAAATTTACCCTGTATTTAAGTACTATTTTAACGCAACAGAACAATGATGGTTTTCACATTTCAAAATTCTGCCCTTGCAATCATTGCAATAAAATCGTAAGCAGTGTTAAAGCGGACGCGCTAAGGTAGCACGCGAAATTAAAATTTTCTTAGGATTATTTTTTTCCAATTTGCAGTCAAAGTCAGGTTGTATGTTCATCATAAACATAATTTGAGACCGGAAAAAAATATGTATTTACAGAACTAAAATCATTACAATCAAAACCATCCATCTTGTCAAATGACATGATTTCATGAAATAGTCATTAAATAGGGTACTTTAAAGTAAGAACTAAGAATGTTTATATTTTCGCATTAAGTAATGAATGACTTGATTCGTTTTGTTTTTGCGTGTCCACTGACCTTGTCATCTTAGTGCCTCTGCCGGGTCGCGTGTCGTCGAGTGTGCAGTCCACAAGTAACACCGACGTTTGCATGGAGTTGTCTGAGAGCATCCTGCCTTTCACAGACAGCAGCGCCATACAAAACCGAGCCAATTCCACGTCTTGCGCAAACATCGTGTATTCCGATGTCTGCATTTGCAATATAAAAAATTATGACTCAAACATAATCCAGAATTTTATTTGGAGTAATTCATTTATAAAGGCTTCCCAAACAGACGCGCGACTAGTTCTATGAATCTTCGTGCTGATCAAGAAGGCATAGCGATGTCTCCAAGTCGCAACACGTCATGGCACGCGACAAGTCACATGGAGCGTGACAGCCCTTTCGCGATAACCAATGGCATAAATAATACCAATATTCATTATTGTTATTAGATATAAATTATATTATACTTGAAAAATATCCATATATACTTACATTCGAAACAGTATTCAGGAGATCAATGACGAGACTGTCCATTGTGAAAGAGAACTTTATAGAAGTTCTAGGTTTCTTTATAGCCGGTTTGGATGGTGCTACTGCGATCGTCGTTTTGATCTGAATCTTGCTGCTCTGTTGACCTCTAAGACCTCCTTTCGAACTTGTTTTAGGTATGGCAGTTGCGTTTTCTTCGATTTTTTGACCTTCTTGTAAATTCTGATTGAGAATTTTCATGATACTCTTATAGTCACTATGACCTATTGTGATCTGAAATATAATATATCCTTTGTTAAGACGTCATTAGCAGCATATATTTTTCATAAAAGTTTAACAACTTCAGCCAGTAATTACTTCACCAATGCAGGACGAAAGAAAATTCGGCTTTTAACTTTAATAAATAAGAAGAAGTGTGCATACTCACAGCAATAGTGTTCATTCTCCCAGATATATCCAAGTCGGGTAATGATTCGTACCAAAGCGAGAGGCTTCGTTTAACGAACAGTTTGAAGCTAGTCGGTCTTAACAACTTTCTCTCTTGGATAGCATCATTGTAGTCATCTTCGAGCTTTACACAAGACACTTTCATGTTTTCTAGCTCGAGGGTTAACTCGTCAACTGTCACCTTGTTGCTTACATCCTACAGGAAAATTGAATGAAAAATACAGTCATTGCAGTTTCCCGAGCATTAGGCACATGGAGCTTTAAAAAGAGACTTTCATAAAGACATGAGTGAAAGAGACGACACTATACAAGCATAGACAGCCCAATTTTATCAATAACGCAACGTCTGATTTACGGCCAGGTAATATAAATATATATAAATCTAGAGTTGAAGAAAGGAGTTGAAATAAGAAATCGGTCAACAACTGGTTTGTATTTAAAGCCCGGGTGTGCTTTCATCACACAATGTACAAGATATTTCAAGATTCCATACTTACAAGAAGGTGCACATCCACAAACTTATTATTCAAGGTTATGTGACCCAAATCCACGAGCATAGCGTTGTGACTTCTGGAGTTCTCCGGTATTATGATAATAGGTGCCTTCAGTCGCAATTTGAGAGACAACTTAGTTGAGTTCGTGTACGCGCTCTGTACGTTCGCGCGGGCGGCGTCTGCGGCTTGAGATGACGCGTCTATGATTGCCTGTTGAGCTGTTTGGAAGTTGTTCAGGAATCCCTGTAAAGTATTGGTTCTATATTATTTATTGGTTATCTGTCTAGATTTAGGCTCACTGAAAAATAAAACTTGGTAACTCAAACCATTTACAGGCACTTTTGAATTGTCAAAAAGTCGATAGATTAACTACCTAGCTGTAGGTTATATTTATATTCTAAGTTACTAATGTTGTCTCATCTCATGTTTTATCTATGACCCTTGTTAGTGTATCACCTGGATAATAATAATAAACTACATATTTAACAATTTATTACTTTTGAGTACGAATGTATAGCCTAATGATTAGGGGAAAACCGATAAAATATGTATGGGTTGTGTCAAATATGGCTAGAAAAAGGGGTAACAATAGAGATGACAGCTAGAGACAATTATGAAAGAAGACATGCTGCGTAAACTTCAAATAAATTGGGACAAGGGAAATGAATAGGTTATATTATTTCCCTCAGACTTTGTTATGATCATGTGATATGACTACATTTTTAATGACCGGTATCTTAGGTATTCCCAACCGGAGTTAATTTTTATATAGAGTTATTGAATTAGAACAAGTTGCGTTTCTAAATAATCAAATCACGCCCTTGAGTAAACAACCATTGACAGTATATTTGTGGACTTTAGAAACGTCGTATAAATGATTTTAGAAGCAAACATCTATTTAAAAAACAGAATGAAAAAAAAATGTTTTTTCAATCGATTTTCGGAATCCTTTTGCCAATTGAAAAAAAAAATCATACCTATGTCTTGTGATCTAGTGATAAGTAAATATGGACCTTAGCACTTCTTCTAATCGTCATAAAATTACATTGCTTACCAACATAGAAGAGACGAACCAGTTGAGGAATATAATACGCAGGCAGCTAACTTGACAATCTATCGACATGTTCACATCACTAACAGCCGGGTATTGTTCCAAATTGTACATCACTATCTGTACGTTCATCACGTCGCCGCCGAGAACTTTGAGTATCTGAATAAGATAAATTTGTGAATATAGAGTGAAATGACATAAGAAGACATATTCCACAGTTCTAAAAAAAGTGCTGATAAGGGCGCAACTAGATTGCGCATCAAATATTTTCATAACTGACCTCTTTATGAATAGTATAAGGGTTCAAGTCTTCCACTTTGATGGTCGCAATGGCGCAGTCGACTTGAGTATAGGAGGATTTAAGCACGAGGCCGGCGGTGGCACCTTCTAGCTTCACCATCGACAGCGGACGGTCCTCCGTCGCAAAAACTATCCCTATTGCCCCAATCTTACAGTTCACTTTCATTTGTATGCTCTCTACTTGTTTCCGACGAGACGGCTTCGATACACTCACTGTGAATTTGTACATTTAATTAACGTTTTAATATACACTGTTTAATGCCGCAGGCAGAGACTATTTATTATTAATGTAAAAATATTTATTATTAATGTGACACACACAAAATCATTTCAATTTTGATCGAAACACAATTGAAATAGTTCTGTTTTCTGCGGGTATACTTTAACTTACCTTTGGACTTAGCTGTGGTGAACTCTTCGTCTTCTACAATAGTCTCCAAGGGACCTGCATTGGCTGTCCGGTCTACTGTACTCTGAATGGCTTGCAATCGTGTCTGAGATAGTCGGAAAAGTTTAACATAAATACGACGAACTAGAATACAAATACACAAAGAGCCGTACTACAAAGTGGATCTTTCGTCGGTTATTAAAAAATGACCAGTTGTTCCATACATTTTGATTGCGTAGTCATTTTTGCATGGAACAGCGGATTTTTTTTCACCGACAAAAACATATAGTATCTATGGTAATTATAGTCTTAGTTCCGATGTCCGCACAGTTCCGGGTCAGGTACTTTCGAGCCCCGGACCGTCCAAGATCAGTGTCGACATTTTATCTATTTGTGATTAATTACTTTAACCTAGCAAGCATATGAATTCATAAAATAATGAGAGCAGCGGTGGCTCCACTGCTCTCATTATTTTATGAATTCATATGCTCGAAATCCAACACTAGCCCTGGTTATGTTTATAAATAATATACCTGTTTGATTCTGCCACAAACACACAAACAGCAGTCGTATCACTCACTATTAAACAAATAAAGCAGTCAAGACATCAGATGAGCCATAATAAGTATTAAATCTACATACCTGATACTCATTAACGGTAACAAGAATCTCCCGCAATCCCTGAAGATGAAGTAGAACCCTCAGATCAGTAAAATCCAACTCAATCATCTGTTCAACGGAGCCAAACACACCTCGAAAATCTGGACATTTCTTATCAACCTGAAAATTATAAAATATTTTAACAAAAAAGTTTAACTAGTAAAGTAACTGCATTAAATGAGAATGTGCGTTGTAATTTAATCCTAGTGACAATTAAAGTACTATCACTGGCCTGCTAATGCAGTTTGTCTGCTTTATTTTCTTCAACGCGTTAATTCTCAAATAAAAAAGCCGCATGGGTTCATCGATCAGGTTAAGCTACGCTTACCGACGTTGGTCCGTGGATGGCTAACCATCTTTATGTACCAAAACGCCATCATGTGTCGGAAAGCATGTTAAGCCGTTGGGTCCGGCTGTCATTCGTGGATCTTTGACAGTCGTTACGGGTCGTCAGAAGCCGGAAAGCCTGACAACCAGTCTTACCAAGGGTATCGTGTTACCCAGTAACTGGGTTGTGAAGGTTAGATAGGCAGTCATCATCGTCATCATCATTTAAGCCGAAAGACGTCCACTGCTGGACATATGCCTCCCCTAGGGTCCTCCACTTCGACCGGTCTTGTGCATCCCACATCCAGCGGATTCTCGCGGCTTTCATAGGCAGTCGCTCCATGTAAAATACTGGTATTGAGCAGCATCTGTTTAGACTTGAACCTGACCCCAAAATAGTGGCGAAAGGGCTAGAGATATGTTGACTATTCTTAAAACGATATAAACAGTACCAATATCTACTTACATTCCTATAAGTAACAGTAAACAAGTACTTGTGATTCGGACCGTGTGTGGTGATAGCTTGATCAGAAGGTTCATCGTCATCAATTATGATATCAGGTGTCTCAATTATATCCAGGGCCTTAAGTCCTTGTCCAACCCTATGATGCTGTAGTTTCACAGCTCCCAATTTAATAGCCGCTTCCAGTGTAAACGTCTTCTGAGTAGCCGTGAGTTCTAACAGTGATAGAGAGAAGACAAGGAATCTGTCGTAGCTTTTTGATGAGTCTTGTGTCTTACGGTTGATGCTGAGGACAAGTTCTGTTGAAGAAAATGGTGTGTTTAACCGTATTTTTGAATGTACATAATTTATTATTAAGGATTGTAGTTACAGCCGCCGATGTACAGCCACGAGCATAAATATATTACTGTGAACAGCACGACAATAATATCTGTGTTCATGATTCATCCATTAATATTTGTCGTCAAGATGACGGCAATGTATTTTTATGATATTGGGCTTTAAGGCAGAATTACTCGATCTCCTTTTAAGATAATAAAATTCTTATGCGCCAGTCATTTCGCCCACACAGAAATACAGTAACATTCTGTTTGGGCATATTTAAAGAGCTCTAAACCTAATAAATTAGAAATACGCTTATATGAAAATGTTGTCTTTACCTTTCATAATGAAGAAAGCTTCAACTTCAGTCAACTGTACAGTGTGCTCATCTTTTTTGCTCTCTTTGGCACGTGCAGTCTCTCTCCTTTGCTTTTCCATGGGATCCAAATATTTGAGTAACGACAAACTCGATCCTTTTGATTCACTTGGCTAAAATAATGAGTAAACTTAATAAAACACATCACATTTTTCTAGAAGCCGACTAATGCCCGGTCCCTATAAACAAAAACGGATCGTTTTGCTTACCAATGGTAGCATTTTTATTGCCAAACTGGGCATTTAATAGATTCGTAAGCTAATTTTACCTGTGATAGCTGCTTCGATATGGAAGGCTCTACTATGCAAAGCTATGAGGTCCTTGCTTCACTATTAAAAGATACAAGAGTCTTTAATTTTAACCAATAACGGTCCGTAAATTATAGGAATCGGCTATAAATGAACACTCGTACTAAAATGTACCATATACATCTAAGTTGAACAAAAGTGCACAAAAATGTCAACTATTACTATTTTCTTCTAAACTATGCACATACTCTATGTTTGTTTATTTAATGATTATCAATTGTTTAGTGAAATCTAAGTAAAATAATAAGGTGAAATTAATCACATCTACTGTTTGCAAAAGAAGTTACCAGAGCTTGAGGTAGCTGATGTGTATTCACAAGAGAAAGAATTTGCTCTGGCACAGAACCAGTTAAAATGTACGCGAATTTCAAGCAAAATATCTTTAAATTAAAAATAAGGATACAATTAATCATTTGAAATAATAAAATCATATCAAGGGAATTAAATCATTTCAAGTTAATCATACATACCTTAAGTTGAGTTGATTCATCAGCTTGTGGAAGAGGCATGCTAACTAATATTTCGCACAGCGTTAATAACCTGCAAAATAAGTATTGCAATACAATAAAATAAGAAAATCGGCCTCGACTAGGGAAGGTCCCCCTTTTTTTTCGTCAGTTAAAAGGCATTGCATTTACTTTTATGAACTTGAATGAAGAAACTGAAAATTAGGTTCTAGGCTTAGTAGAGAGCCGTGGTGGGCCAGTGCTAATGGCCGCGACTTGAGAGTCGGTCGTGAGGTCGAACCCAGGAAGGCACTTTACTTTGTGTATTTGAATTCATCACCATTGCTCTCAAAAGAGTGAAGGAAAACATCATGAGGAAACGGGCATGTCTTATACACCAAAAAAACAAAGACATGTGGCAACTAACCCGCACTGGGCGTGCACTGAGCCCGCACTCCCTCTCACAGAACAGACCTGTGTCCCAGCATTGGGAACATTATAGGTGAACTATGTATGTCTAGTATAGTTAGGGTACTAGCTGGTGAATCATGTAAATCTCGAGAATACAGCCACTCATGTTAAACCTTGAATTACAGAATTCAATTGTCAATCATTTCTTAATGCACAGATAGATCGCCACAGTGATCAATCGTAGAGTAATATTAAAGTGTGGCACGAAACGTTCGTCTTCATGGCAGTGCTCAGTTCCTTTTTACAACGACATCCTTCAAGCTGACCTTTTCTTACGAAAAGTCACAAGAAACTGATGCAAGTTTATTGAATTTTCCATCTTCCTATCATCGCACAGACTGGTAAAACGACCAAAAACTTGGCCAAAAATATTTTGTTTCTTTTTCTTTATCAGATAGGTGGCCCATGACGAGAAATGATATTTTTCATAAAAAAATATAATTTTGAATATATTTGGAGAAGGAGAAAAATAAAAAAATATAATTAAATAGGGATTTTTTTATTGTAGTAACAAAGAATAAAATATACGTTGAAATACAGCGAAACTATGACTTCTTCAATTCTAGATTAACAAGAATAAACAAAAAAAAATTTAAATAAAAAAAAATAAAAAATTTAGGTACATTATCACTTATTGTCTAATCTTCAGGTATAAAGAAACCTGCTGCTTCTTTAGTGAAAGCCTGTTTATTTTTATTCCTCTTTTTCTCACTTTGTCGGCTACTTATGAAAGGGTCAGATGTCAGAAGAAGCCGGTTCAGCACATCTTCATTGCAGGCTTTTCTAGAAAACTTCCTAGAGAAGCTTTCCCTATATAGTCGGAAGTGCTTGTTGCGGGCCTCCGCAGCCTCTTCTGACAATTGACCAATAGGCAGAAGCGCGTGAGATATTATACTTGAAGAGTGTACCAATATTTTATGTACAGTAGGACTCATTGGTTGCCAGCTGTACAAGTTAATGTAGTAATGCGCTACATCCATAGTGTAGGCAGACATTTTTTTTAAATCTATTTTATATCCTGACGATATGACTTCTAAAATTGTTCTAAATTTTTTAATAAGGTCTTCGTCAATACCTGTGATGGATGCTGCTGTTTCTGGGTCGGAAAAGAATTTGCGAGAGGTATTCCCGTCATTCGTGTTTCCGTACCCAGCCTTGGGAATGTCTACTAGTAAACCCATTTTTTCCCGGAATTCTTCTTGTATCGCTGACTTGGCGGTTTTGATTTTATCTTTATCTTCTTTTCCAGATATCCGTCCCTTATTTACACCCGCTCTTATTTTATAAGACAGATGTAATAAAAATTCGAAAAAACGGATTCGCGCGTGTAAAATAGACAATCCGAATTTAAAAGTTTCTGGATTTTCCGGTTGTTGCGATGATGTTCCCAAATCGTTGAAACCTTTAGACGTTTTACCACATACATAGCAGCGCAATGTTGAACTCGTGTTAGTGGCCGCGTTACACACTTTTCCGTCGATCATTGTTGGGAGTAACACATGCTTAATTCGAATATTTTCATTAACAACTGTAGGCTGAAGAGACTTTATTTGGTTCTCAATATGATCGATTTCTTCGTTAGTGACGTCTTTATCTTCTTTTACATACCGAAACCTCACGGGCCGGCAGAATCTTGGTGAAGATGGTTGGGGATTCTGCCATATGATTTTAGTACCGTATGTGAGCCGAAGTGGTACCAAAGAACTCATAAATATGTTTGCGTCACTATTACCATCTTCCTCGAATTTTTGCTTGTATTGATTTTGGGTAGACCCATCGCATCCCCATTTATAAATCAGTACAAACTCAGCGTTTGGCTCCAGTCGTTCGAGAACTGGTTCTAAATATTTGCACAGCCGCGAAGCTGTGTGATCAAGCAGATCTTGTAGTATCACCTCTGCAACCGTCTCATTCACGTTTTTCGGTGGATAACAATCCTGTTTTGCCCTCTGGACATAAGTATAACAAGGGTATACGTCTTTATTTGCCTGATGTATCACCTCGTATTGACTTAAGGTCATGTCGGCTTCCACGAAAATCATTAGGGCATCTTCTGGCGTATGCTTTTTGGTAGTAGTAGTTTTACTACCAATAGCAGCTGCCTTGCGGAACTTTGTTGCTCGGGTAGGGCTTTTTGTCACTTCTTGAATCACAGAGGCAGCATCGGCGTTACCTGCAGCTCTTTGGCTCATTTGTGCCGCGTAAGTGAGTTGCTCCACTGACACGTTTTGTCTAAGTGATATTGTTTTACGGCGCTTTGACCGATCACTTAATTCTCCGAATTCTTTAGATGGACGACCCTTGGAACTTCCTGGAATCGGCCCGGCAGGTAAAGTGACGTCTTCGTTAAGCCATTCCTCGTTTTTTTCCAGGAAACGGGTCTCCGTACTGTTGCACGCTAACCACTTACGTTTATATACCATTTTAAATGACTTGATTGTTTTGAAAAGTTCGTCATTTTTTTCAGCAGGGCACTTTGTCACTTCCACTAACTTCTTGTCCAAATCTTGGAGCTTTCCGTCAAGCAATCGCTGCGGACTAGCTCTAACTAATTCATGAAGCTCTTTCCTAGTCATAGATATGACACAATGTAGAGAGTCTGAAACAATCAAAATAATAGTTAAAAAATCGCGGGTAAAGAGACAGTTTTCAGAGTTAAAATTATCTTTTATGTGAATATATGTGAATGTTTTTAAAAATACTGGTATTCAGCTGCATCCGGTTAGACTGGAAGCCGACCCCAACGTAGTTGGGAAAAGGCTAGGCAGATGATGATATGTGAATGTTTTTGCTACCTAGTATAATTGCACATATCCTCTAGTTTATTGAAATATTACTACGATGCAGTGGCGATGAGTTGTACATATTTAAAAACACGAATTTATCAAAATATTAAGGAAAAATTCAATATTTTTAGGCATGTTGATATACTGCAAAGTAGATCATGAATAAGCTCTCATAATAAATAAAACGGATCATAGAATGTAGTACATACCTTGATTGATAGAATCCATAGCACTTTTTGTATCTTGAATCACTTTGCACATAAACTATGGCACGGAGAAATAATGATTTTTTAGAGTTGCCGCGAACAGAGACGAGTGTTGTCAACAAGCGCTAAGTTCCGACTGTCCGTGTAGCGGACGGGGACTCGGAAGCAGGTAGAGATTTTACCTAGTGACGCGTGGATTATCTACCTTTTATGGGATTAAGTTGGAAGTCTAGTAGAACATTTCGAGAAATTTGATTAATGGCCAGGTTTTGAGTCGTTTTACCAGTCTGTGCATCGGTTAACATCAGGTATCTTTACATAGTATACAACAAAGTCGCTTTTCGTGTTTGTACGCTTAGATTTTTTAAACTCTGCAACGGATTTTCATGCGCTTTTCATCAATAGATACGAGTGATTCAAGAGGAGGTTTATATGTATAATACACTCCACGCGGACGAAGCCGCTGGCAAAACCTAGTAGCTAATAAGCTAAACATTGTATGAACTTACCTATCTTCTGAAGCACTGATGGCAATCTTCTGCAGTTCCCCTATCACCCTAATCTTGGGCATACGCGGGTCATCCGTGATCAAACACTTATGAATCTGTATAACTAAATTGGTGGGTTGCAGTAAATGTAGCGGGGTTCCTTCGTCGTTTGTTGTAGCTATTGCAGACTGCCAGTCCTCATCGGGGTTTGCGATTACAATCTGTATAGGAAATAATTATATAAATTAATTTTAAGACCACGCAGTTGAACGTCGTGTCAATGTGGAAGCAAACGACACACAATCGTAGGTCTATAATGTCTTCATGAAAGAAAATATTATTTTAAAATTATCACCTCTTTGAAGCACGCATAATGTACGCCCAAAATGAAATCGAACTTTCATTATTAAGCCCCGAATTCATTAGAAATACTCAATATAATCGAACAACATAAAAAAAACAGTGCCATTCAATAACAGACGCAATATTGCCAAAAAGGAAAGTACTTGTGATACACAACGTACATTGTTCTCTAACAAAAGCTCGCAACAAATGTTTTCAATACAAATTCGTGAAGCGAATGCTCGCGGTGAGATCCCCCATAAAGGTGCTTCCTCACCTGGAGCATTTGCCTGTTATGGAACCATCGAAGATTCCACTGTTAGGGCTCGGGTTTTGCAAATAGACTGCGTATACCGTCACCTGATAGGTAGTGTAAAAAGATAATTGCAACTAGTTTATTACATAAAATTAAATAGATAGAAGTAACATGGCTAGGTTCCAGGTAACGATTACATTATAGGCGAATGTTCTCGGTGAGGAAGCGTCATAACACATCCAGTGCCAGGCGACCGCGCGCCCTCGCGGAGGGCTCATTTTAAATAGCGCAAACGTAATGCCGGTAACCTTCCTGGGGGGTCATCTTGCAATACGTACATGGTGTAGGAGTTTGACGATTATACGAGTTATACGGTTTAAAAAATACAGATTTGGCACTCTTTTCCTAGAATATATAAAAAATTACTCAAAATTATTTTAAAAGATCTGTGCTTTTGCTAAATCTAGATTTTTAAGCGATACTATAAAAAAATCGAATAATAACGTAAAAACCACATGGAAAATTATTAACAATGAAACCGGTAAATCGGTTCAACAGGAAAAACAATTAGAGATTATGGTCAACAACAAATTAGTTGATAAAGCTGCTGACGTAGCTGAGGCATTTAATGATTTTCTTGCAAACATACCTATAACTACGACTCACTCTTTAAATTCGTCCCCGTCTAAAGAAGAAAACCTTTTGAATAGTGGTGTGCCCAAATGTAGTCGTTTATTTAGTTTCGAACATGTAGCGCCTCGCGATGTAGTTAATATTTTTAACACACTTAAGTCTAAAAACACAGGTGATTACTGGGGCATCTCCGTTAAACTTTTAAGTAGTATAATCGATAGCGTAGCCCCCTATCTAGGTATTATTTTTAATAAATGTGTTGATTTAGGTCCTTTTCCTGACCTCATGAAGAGTGGTAAACTCATACCATTATTTAAATCAGGCAATAAAAATAACGTTGGCAATTTCAGGCCTATTTCTATTTTACCGGCTTTTAGTAAAATATTTGAAAAGCTGATACTCAAGCAGTTGCTAAGACATTTTAACCTAAATAGCCTCGTTCACGATGACCAATATAGTTTTAAAAAAGGTCGTTCGACTACCGATGCGGGATACCGAAACACATTTTTGAGGCATGGGAGAATTCGCAAAATACTATCGGAGTTTTCTATGATCTCTCCAAAGCCTTTGATTGCGTGCACCATGACACGCTTTCGCGCAAATTGCGTCGTAATGACGCAATGTGAAAGGTGTTCAAAACGAAGCACCTAACGTAATAAGTTCTTATTTGCAAAATAGGCACCAATGTGTAGATGTTAATGGTGCAAAATCCTCCGGGCTACCAGTTCAGTCAGGTGTACCTCAAAGCTCAATACTGGGTCCATTCTTGTTCTTAGTGTATATTAATGACTTACAGTTCTATTTAAAGGGTATCTGTGACATTGTAATGTTTGCTGAGGATACCTCCCTTATCTTTAAAGTAGATAGGGATAGACAAGATTTTGACGACGTAAACAGTGCACTCGCAATGGTTACGGATTGGTTTACCACAAATAACTTAGTTCTCAATGCCAAGAAAACGAAATGTATAAAGTTCGCCTTGCCGAATGTTAGGAATCTAGGACCAAACATCGTCGCAGATATCGAGGTACTTGAAACTGTGGACTCGGCAGTTTTTCTAGGCATAACAGTAGATGCCAAACTTCAGTGGGATTCACATATATCAAGCCTAGCGGGAAGGCTCAGTTCGACCGCCTACGCCGTCAGGAAAGTAAGACAATACACTGACGATGATACAGCTCAGTTAGTCTATTTTAGTTATTTTCATAGCGTTATGTCCTACGATATCTGTTGTGGGGCCAAGCCGCATATATTCAAAATATTTTTGTTCTTCAAAAACGAGCTGTTCAAGCAATTTCTCAATTAGATGCTAGAGATTCTCTTAAAGATTTTTTTAAAGATATTGGTATACTCACTGTGGCATTGCAATTCATCTTGGCCAACATCTTATAATATTAGGCAAAATATACACTTGTACACTAAAAACAGGGATATTCATAATATTAATACTACAAATAAGGACAAACTACGTGCTCCCTTTCACCGGCTTCATAACTCATTTGTTGGTCTTGGTGTAACCTTTTATAACAAGCTTCCCTCTTTTTTGCTAAATTTGAATTTTAATGCGTTTAAAGCTAAAGTAAAATCCAACCTTTGTGCAAAGGCATACTATTCTATCAACGAATACTTAAACGATAAGAATAGTTGGTCACTATGATTAACTCAAGGCAATGTTTGTATTATTTTACCAGAATTTGCTTGCCTACTGACAGGTTACATTTATATTAACATAATTATTTGTTTTTATTCGACTGTATAAATTCATTTTTATTTTTATTTAAGTACTGCTAATATAATCTACTCATTACAATGATTTTTTTTATAATTCGTTGTATTGCAAGATGTAGTTAGCTAGACCTGGACAAATGATCATATTTTCTTGCCTGAGAAACCGGCAGCAAGTTCGTCATGCTCCTTTAGATGTCACTGCTTGCGGTAGCATCGGGGGTCGGGTTGCCTCCTTCCCTCAAATATGGCGAGGGGGGTTATGGTCAGCCATAACCCCCCTCGCCCTTTACGCTATGCTCGTGAACGGGTGCTGCTTGTGGTGACTGGTTGTTTTGCTGACCATGGTTTTGTTATTGTTAATAGTTTTAACTGTTTATTTATTTTACTCCGAAGATCCTAGTTTAACATTTGTTACTTCTAGTTACAACTATGTCAACATAATGCCGCATTGCATACGTAAGCGGGCACGCCCTTTATGCCTGGAGGCTTTAATTCAGGTTTTAAGTTCTGTTTATGTTTTTGTTTTTATTATTTATTTCTGCTTGAGTAATTTTTTTAATGATTTTTTGGTATATTGGCGTGTGTTAGCTGACATATGGCAAATATTTTACATTGTATGTTTCGTAACGTTAATAACGTACCTATTGCATAGAATCAAGTTCTTCTAACATAACAGACAGCTGTGCTGCTGGGGAGTTTGTTACGCCACTTCTTCCCAGCTAAAGCACTAGGAAGTAGTGAAGGGCGGGCGTTTTGGGGGACTGTCTTATTTAATTTTGACGTTCAAAAAGTGCTGACACCAGCCTAGTTTGAATATAATAAGCCAGCCTAGTGGAGTCGAAAGTGTTAAGGCAAAACCATGAATGTTACAAAACATTATTTTCTGTATAACATACCTGCATCTCAGTAAGTTCAAGAGCCATCTTATCATAGCTATGGCGTGCTATCTCCGCCAGTATATCCTCATCGGCGAGCCCTTCCAGATATAATTTGTGAACGTCGAGTGCTTGAGAGCGAGGCTCCGACTTCACCTTTATGGCGCCAAGTTTTACTACCACGCATGCCTCTTGTCTGTAAATGTTTCATTGTTAAGAAGGAAGTTCCAAAAGCTTGGTTAAATTAAACTCCAGTAATTGTCAATGTAAGTATACTATAGGTACACTTCTACACCACCCTCCGGGAAAACAAGGCGTGATTGTTAATTGCCACCATTTAGTTCTATTAAAACATAAACAGATACATATTTTTCAGTCACATCTCGGTAACCCCCTCGGTGATTAGCTACACTGTTCACAGTTTCATTATTTTCTTTTTGGAGCCCTGAAAAACAAGGTTTTAGTGCGTTGTTCAAATGTTCATTGGCAAACCCAGCACTTTTTTTTTTTCGTTTTGAGATTTTCCAGGCGGAGATGGCGGGATGTGCTGAACTCCCTCTACAAGAATTGATCCTTAGCAGCTTTAAACAGAGAGAAGTGGAAGGAGGGTAGAGAGGCTTTTGCCCTGCAGTGGGACCTGAGGAAAGCCTGCGTTGGCTTTTTATAATAATAATAATAATTGAGATTTTCTGGGTACTGGGTTTGTTGCAAAGGTTTACAAGGAAATACTTACGCCTTATAGATGCCAGTCTTCGGCACAATAATGTATGAGGCAGCGATGTCAATGTCGAGGTCTATGAACGTATGATGATGCACCGCGTACTGCATGCCTAACGCAGACTTCTCCTTAAGGTCCGACAGTTTGTTTTCTGCTACTGCTTGTAAACTAAAAATTTAAAACGGGATTTTTAACTTACATAGAAAAATGTTAATGTCATCAGTAAATCATAGGATGAGATATACTATAAAGGTTTTCATTCAGAAACTGCGTTTTGACTTGCATAAACTGTGGTAGAGATGAACGACAATAACTGTGAGAATATTTGTAGTACAAGCACCGTTAAGGCTCCTGCAGACAGACGCGACGCGACACACGTAGAACTATTTCAATGAAAACTTCATAGAAATTGTTCTACAAGTGTCACATCGCGCCTGTATGTTATGTGGTTTAAATTTAAATTGACAACAACAACATTAGTATTTTAAATTGACATTATTATTTTAACTTGACATCAGTAACAGTTAGTGACATTAGTATTGTATTTAATCTTTTATTTGTTTTCAGTCTGTGTGTTGACATGCAAAATATTGACATAAAAAATAAACATAGACATTAATTTCTATTGCCATTTAACAATAATTATTTTGTATTATGAAATGTGTGAGTCTTTATAATCTTTATAATCCAGTCTTTATAATTCAGACTTATTGTATTTTATTTCATCATTGAGACTTGGCTGGCATGATACTTTTATATACATGTTTTTTTATTACTTACAAACATTTGTACGCCCTCTGGTATAACACAGCGCACGCTTTATTATCTTTATAAATCATCATTATTGTACCTACCTATGTTAAACAAATGAATAAACGACTTATGACTTATGACTTATGTGGTCCGCTTCGAAATCAAAGCGCTTTGTAGATAGTGCTAATCTCTAGTCACAATTGGAAGGTTTCGACACATGTCGTGGAAAGTTTGAACAACAAGATCGATCTTTATTGAAACAAGCTCACCCGACAGACTTTGTTGAGAGATTTTAAAGTAAAATTCGGGAAAACAATAGGTATGTAATTTTTATTTTTCCAATTTACTTTCCCTAAAAACCTAATTCAAATCTTTCACGAATATTTTTTTAAATATGTGAATGCTGATGAATTTTCACACTTGGAAACAAAAAACATTGCACAGTAACCCAATATATTATTATATTTAAAAAAATATATATTTATTGGCACACTTGTGCAATAATTTGCCAATTTATTTCATACAAACCTTCCCAGCGCGTATAGAATTGAATACGGCCAATATCAATTAATTGTCAAGCAAAAACAAAGTGATCAGTAACTTACGTAGATAAAGCTGTAGATTCGGTGGGTGGTTTGAATACGTTAACTATTTCTATGACAGTTTGTGCGTCGTACACCATTTGTAGAGGACGTGCATGCACTTTCACTCTTTGGTTGCAAGTGCCATCTGGAAAATGAATTGAGAATTTTATTTTAATGTTTTTATTATATTAGTTCCGTGTGGTGCCGGACGTAAAAGAATAGCACCATCCCATTTCTTCCCATCGGTGTCGTAGAAGGCGACTAAGGGACTTACTAGAGAATGGGCAGCAGCGTCCTCTATGCATTTGATCACCATACTGCGATCGCCAACCCGCCTGCCAAGCGTGGCGATTATGGCCAATTCCCCCCTTTGGGGGGAGGCTTATATCCAGCAGTGGACTTCTTTCGGCTGATATGATGATGGTGTTATTATTATACAGGATGGCAGAAACATCGATGCGCAAACTATGTACATCACCATGAACGCACATAAACTCCCTAGCGCACAAGTTTTTTTGTCAGTTATAAAAAAAACTGCAGATTCATAGAAAAGTCCAATACTTACATGGTCAAAATGTATGACAAACAAATTTATATTTTAAAAAGCGACAAAAAAATCTACGCAGGGTTCAGAATCGTGTAATATATCCATGAGAGCAGGTTGCGCGTCGATTTCGCTACCGCCCTGTATGTAAAGGCTCTGGCATATTTATTCAGGCAGATTTTTTATGTCGATGGTACCCGTAGGCTCCCTTTTTTGTTTTTGATAGGAAACAAGATCCACCTGACAGTCGAAAAAGATTCCAAAAGTAATTAATTTTATATAATATGTGTCTTACCTAAAGGATTGGTCTCGAAGACAACATTCAGTAAATTGACATTGTGTGTCACTTCCTTGGAGGTGACCAGTTGCGGTTCGAAATCGCCTTGCTGCACACCAGTTACGCTGAAAGCCTTCATTTGGACGTCCACTCTAAAATAGCAAGAATAGTTTATTTTACACACTTAGGGCCGAGCGATGAAGGCCTGGAAGACTCAACACAGCAAGATTATATCTGCAGAAGAATAAGCACCTTTGATGCATTGCAATAAGGTCAAAAATAATAAAAAATAACCACGACTGCGTACGGAATCTATGTGTGTACATAATAAATAGTTTTCTGTCAATTGCATCTACGGTAAGTTAAGCCGTAATTTGGTCGAATTTAAAAATGGGTCAAGAAGGGCGTGACGCACCGTAAACGAAAATAACGATCTTGGGGACGTTGGAATACAGTCGAAAATACATTAATGAAGTCTCGAGTCGAAATCTGCTATATACAAAAAACCCAAGATACACAATCAGCGTCTCAAAGTCATCCGCATAAATAGGGCGCAATGTGCGCAGGTGTCAAATAGTATCGTCAGTCATCCCTCAGTCAGTCTTTTTAGACATTGCTTTGTAACAACCACTTTAAGTTATGCGTGTAAGGTTGAATTTGCAAAAAAAATGTGTTGTATCATAACTATAACCAGTGGCGTGCACAGAATTTTTAGACAGGATAGGCAGAAAAAAAATTCAGAATAACCGATTGCTGTACCTACATCTACACAACATGCAACCTGTGAGGCCATTAAATTAATCATATTGTTTTGTATTGGATTTACAATTGACTTTACCTTTAGTTTGTATTAATTAACTACTTTTCACGATCACTTGTTTGTTTTATTTTTTTCACCTTTTAGTTTTATCATTCTCTTATTTTAGAAGATACAAGGGGGGGGACACATTTTACCACTTTGGAAGTGTCTCTCGCGCAAAAGTTTAGAAAAAAATTATATTAGAAACCTCAATATCATTTTTTGAAGACCTATCCATAGATACCCCACACGTATGGGTTTGATGAAAAAAAAATGTTGAATTTTAGTTCTAAGTATGGGGAACCCCCAAAATTGTTTTTTTTTTCTATTTTTGTGTGAAAATCTTAATGCGGTTCACAGAATACATCTACTTCCCAAGTTTCAACAGCATAGTTCTTATAGTTTCGGAAAAAAGTGGCTGTGACATACGGACGGACAGCCAGACAGACGACGAATCCATAAGGGTTCCGTTTTTTGCCATTTGGGTACGGAATACTAAAAAACGTCGGAATATAAAATAATACGACAAATATATGATAGCTGTTTATGTAACGACAATTCAATGTAAGAATGCTACTTTTTCAAATAGTCGCATAACCAACTTTGTTCCGAAAACTTAGGTAAGTTTCGTAGTTCGTCGTGTCAAAAGCCCCTGACTAAACTGTACGATTGTGTGCGTTACTTGTTACATTGAGTGCCACGTATGTATAGGAACGCACACCTAATAAATCTGCATGACCACGAGAGCACACATATAAACATCAAGACGCGAATAGTTTGTGTCTTTCTCGGGAATCCCGAGGCACTCAATGTAACAAGTAACGCACACAATCGTACAGTTTACAGTTTACAGCAGCGCTAATGCATCGCAATGCGAAGTTGCGTCAAATAGGGTATTACACCCATTTTTGAAAAGTGTCTTAATTAGATTTCAGAGTGTTAATAAACCACTAAAAAAACACAACGTTTTTATTAATCGATTAGTGCCATAAAAATGCATTTAAATTTAACATTTTTAAATTTCGCGCGTAATTTGACGAAAACGCTGGACGCAGTGGACGCCAGCAAATGGGCTGATATTTATAAGACAACTGTTTATAATTTAAAAAACGAGTTATTTTTCTACTTTTCGTTGGTTTGCTGTTCCTGAATGCAAAATATTATTTAAATAAAAATTAATAATAATAATAATAATAAAAATCTTTATTGATACAAAAACCTTTGAGATTGCTTAAGACTAGGATACATATTAAGTTGGTTAACTAAAGGACATACAGATAATGTAAACCCTGACTCCTAAACTAGGTGATCCTGTGACTTAGGAGTCAGTGTTCTGCTGTCACTGTGATACCAGAAACCTTTTGTGTTGTGCTCTAACATTACAAAAAAAAATAGTCATTCATTGACAGTGCAGGTTAACAAAGTATGTTTGTATAATAAAATAAAATCAACAACGAAGGACTAACGGATTTTGGAAACGACTTTTACGATGTATATGTGTGTGTGTTAGAGTGAGGATGTGTATGTCAGAATGAGGGATGTGAGGGTGTGTATGTAAGACTGTGTGTAGTAGTGTTTAGCGTTTGCGTGAGGGTGTGTTAAAATGTTTGAGAATTTGTAGTGTATATGTGTTGCTGATATGTTCCAAATAAAGTAAAGTAAAAAATTCCAAGCAGTAGTCGAACAGGTTTATAAAATAATATTAATTACTTTGGTTAGGAAAATAATAAAAGTACAAAGTTGCTCAGTTGACATGCCGTATGACGTAATTGTATGGCGGCTACTATTTCATGGTGTTCAAAAACAGATAAAAAAACTGAAATATTATAAATTGTATTTTATCTTTTATTTTGTTGTTTCATAAATTAAAACTTTTTTGCGCATAAAATCTAAAAATATATTATTGAGACAGCTATCTCAATAACATGTTTTTAATTTTTTTCTCATAAAGACATCGATCACTAATAAAGAACTAGATACACAATCAGCGGCAAAAAATGTCCTCACCGAATGAGCACCCACTGCGCTTTTGATTTAGTAGCATTCAAACGCTCCAACGGTAAACATGCAGTGCTCGTTTAAAAATTGTAAAAATCACACCATCTCGGACGCTAAAAAAGGACGGAGTTTCATATTTTCGGTAGGTATTAATATTATCATTATATAATTGTTATCACTGTATTATAAACGCTGATATTTTGTAAAGAAATCATCGAAAATCATTTTTTTTAATGAAGTCGTATTAAACAGCAGGAGTTATAAAGCATCTCAATTGTAAAAACTACTATTTACTAAACGTATTAATCATACTTTCGCATGCCCATTTAAATTGTTCGGGTTATGTGCGTTGATTCTGTTCCATTTGTTGGAGACGCTACTGTTTTTTTAATTTTATTATTAAAGAATGATCGTTTATTTTTTGTTTACTAAGAGTACTTTGCTGTTTCTATCAATATTATAGCGACATTTTATAGATTTAATTTTGACTTAGTGCATGTAATAAAATTAAAGATGTGAGATTTTTTTAAGCTTTCCTCGAGATCCAGTGAAGTACGGAGATTGGATATCAGTTATAGCACGTCAAAAATCCGAAGAATTCTTCAAGCCGACCCAAGGAAGCGTTGTATGTTCGAAACATTTTTTAGAAAATAATGAATATGTGACTACGAAAAGCATCAGAAGGCTATACAAAACAGCGACGGCGAGTAATGGGTAGCTCGCTGTCCGGTAAGGACCAAGCCCGGGTCGACGGCGCGTTGTGTTCCACGCGCGCCTCAAAGAGATGTCAGCAGCAACTGATGGGGCCCGCAAGGGCCGATGCCTGCCAGGGGTGCGGGTTGTTCGAAAGAGATACCGCGGCCCCTGGTACACAGGCAACTGAGGGAACACGGGTGGGTTTTAGTCAGTAAAAGTCTGACACCCTCCTGCTCCACCCAGAGCGGGAGAAGTAATTTGATGATTTCCCACTCAAAAAAAGGCTACACAAAACAGCTGTACCTCAAATATGATGTGAAATTTTAATATATTGGATTCAGTTATTTGTATAGTACCTACATGAATTATTATTAATGTGTTTTGTTTATGGGAAGCAAATGATCATGATCAAGATGAGTCTTCTTTTGATAAAAAAAGATTGAACAATGTTGCTTGCAACCACAAGTAAGTAGTTGTAAATATAACAATAATATTTTATCTTGTTTAGAGTTTTAATTGTTTTGATTAATTAAAACTGCAATTCGTAATGTATTTCACGGGCTTGTAGGAAAACCCTAAAATTAATTTGTCTTTTTTGTTTTGTTTTTACATGCTATTTTTTGGTTATTTTAAAATGCGGTATGATTTTATAATTACAGGTACGGCACCTGTAATTATAAAATTATATTTTATCTCATGATTTATTATGGTTGTTTCATTTCAGTTAGTTAAACAAAAAAATATTGGACAGTTCGACTGCACTCATTCCATGTCGTAGCGGAGAGTTTGGATAGTAAAACTTTATTGCTATTTATTGGCACTTTATGATTCGAACTTTAAGACATGCCTGTAAGGTTGAATTTGTTTTGATGTACGTTGACAGTGAGTACCAGTCGTAAAAATTTATTGCTTTTTGTACATAGCTTTGTGAAATAAACTTTAAGCATTGCGCTTAAGGTTGAATTTACATTAATGTATATTTATTTCAACTAGCATCAATTTGGTGACAGTTTTAAGAGAACTTTTGCTTGGGATTGTGTATCTAGTTCTTTATTAGTGATCGATGCATATAGAGTAAAATACCTTATTGTACGAACGAAATATTGTATCGATGATACTAATGGTACGACCGACGCTCGACAGGTGGAGCAGATTTTTAAATAAAGATTTTTTGTTCAATGATAAAAAAAAGATTCGTTTTTAACATTTATCTGATTTAGGTAGGGTAGGCAGTGTATTTCTGTCTTGGACTGCACGCCACTGACTATAACCACTGACGTATAATTGGGGACAGTTTTGAGTGTTACTTTTGTTCCAGACTGTGCATCTTGGGTTTGTTGTATGTCAATGTGAACACCCTAAAATGTAGATACAAATGTAGAAATTTTACATAGGTACCGGATCGCCATAGGGTAACTATGGCCATCATATGGCCAACTTACGGCGGTATGTACAAAGGGCGGTCTTATCGCTAAAAGCGATTTTTAAAGAAAAGCTTTGGCTGGATTTACGGGGAGACAGAGACAATCCTGCAGGCATTCTTACCGTAAAGCATTAGCACTGGGTCGCTGCTTCATATCAACCTCAACATGATCGACACAAGCCCTCAATACTTCAACTTCATCAGTCACGTTCAGTTGAAGTCGGTCTAGTTGGAAGTAGCTCTCTATGGCCACGTATTCTATGGGCAAGTGTAGAGGCGCCGAGTTCTCTTGATAGTCTATGGCACGGAAAAGCTTCTCTTTCTCTTCGGGCGTCATTGCTTTTTCGAATTGTTTCACTGAAAACAGTTTAGAAATATTAAATGTGTCCATTATTTGCTGACACAGCCTAATATCTCGTGCTCCAATAATTCTGTATCTATTTTTATGTTTTCAAGCTGTTGAATCTACTTATTAAAAATCTTAAATTCATTCATTCACTGATAGACAACGCACAGCCTAAACAGCTGATCTACAACGGAGGTGAGCACTTCGAAAAGAATTTTGAAAATTCGTCCCCTATAGGGGATGATTTAAATAGAGGATGTTCATCATTTATATCGATGGTAAATCACATCCGGCACACGCCTTTTTCTTAATAATCTTACTTACTTATAGCTGTGCCTTCAGCTAATTCGTCGTCTTTCGAGCCACCTCCGTACCACCAACCGCTGAACCAGCCCCGTGTCTTCTTAGCTTCCTCTTCCATTTTCCCTAGCCTTTCAACCTGAAAATTATAAACATTGATTAAAGTGGATAGTAACGTAAAAGAGAGCCTTCTGTCTAATTAATATAAGCCGAACGGGTCGATCGATAAGCTTAAGCTGCGCTTGCCGCGGTTGGTCCGTGGATGGGTGACCATCTTTACATACCCTCCGCAGCTCAGAAAACACGTTGGTCCCGGCTATCATTTCATTTGTGGATCCTTGACAGTCGTTACAAGTCGTCAGAAGCCTGAGGGTCTGATAACCAGCCTTACCAAGGGGTATCGTATTACCCCGTGGAGGATAGGCAGTCGCTCCATGTAAAATGCTGGTATTCAGCTGCAACCGGTTAGACTGGAGGCCGACTCCAACATAGTTGGGAAAAGGCTAGACAGATGATGAGCAACGTAAAAGAAGTTTTGGGATTAAAGCTAAATCATTATTAAATTTACATAAGCGCTTAAGACTAAACCCACCTTGGATAATCCAATCATTCTTATCCCAAACGAGGAACCTTAGTTTAATTACAAATAACCGACAATTCCCTAAAGGTGTGAATGACATCTTAAACCCCTCACTAGTGGTCAAAGGGTTTAAAATCCTCACCTCCTCACTTATTACTAGATTATTAAAGCTTAATAGGTACACACCTCCATTTCAATCCTCTGTCTAATAACGACCAGATTCAACAAGTCAAGTGTTTTCTCAGCTTTTTCCAGTACACATAACTGTTCCGAGTTCACTTTGCCCTTATTAGTCAGTTTACACTGATAGACATTTGCATAGTTTTTACAAAGCTGCCTATGTTCTAACATATGCGCCCAATCCCAGTTGTTTTGTCGCCTGCGGACTTCTTCCTCTAATATGCAACGATATGCAAACTGCCACCATTCTTTGTAATGGCGTTTATATGAAGTGACGTCTGGACGGTATTTTCTGTAAGTTAAGTTACATTACTATTAATTCATAGCAATTTTGGCATGCGTACTGAGGTGTTACCCTTTATACATACACAACCTGTATAATAAAATCGTAGTGAAGTCAAACTGCACATTGAATATTTTGAAAAAAAAAAAAAGGATTAGCTACGAGATGTAGAAACGATTCTGATTCCGAAAATATGGTTCGTAGAATTTTTGTCTGTTTGTCTGGATGTCTTCCTAAAAAGACTCCGGTTGCTTTACTTTTGTCGAGGATAAAAACCAGCTTCACTGGCATCTTGAAGAGTAGTGGCAAGGTTTCCTAGAAGAGCGGTTCAGCGGTTCCATCAAGTTGAAGGCTTAATTCATTTATTTTTCAATATGCTCAAGTAATTTGGTGCGCATTTTGTAGGTTCGCAGCACAATACAATGTTGTTTTACAACACTCACGCGGATGGTATCGCGCGCAGTTTGTTTAGTTTAGTATATGGACCAACATAAACTAAGAATTCTGTGCTATATGGAAACAACACAAATACCAATTTGTGCTGTTTTCGCACTTGCACGCGCGCTAAAGCTGGTCTTCATTATATGCATCATCAAACAGAGGACATAAAAACATACCAACATAACCTGACCTACATAAGTAGCCGTAAAAAAACTGATTCACGGGTCATAGAGCAATGGATGAACAATTAACATCGTTCAAAGATACCTACCTGTAAGGCGCCTGTTTGCTCATTCTATCCATAGAGTCTGCTAATAACATCATGTCCTGGTACTGGGCTTTTGTTAGGCTGACTGAAAGTTGCTCCATGTGTAGGCTTAGTATCACTTTTGGCGAGCTGAACTTTGGTACGTCGCCCTCAGGTTTAGGGTTTAATTTTAGTTTTGCTGTTGCGTTTATAGGACCCAGAGCTAAAAAAAAACAAAATGTATTTTATTATTTTTCCGTTAGTTGGTACTGGCTTTTTCATTAGAATGCTTGGAGATTAATAAATACGCATTTGTGTTGAAAACATAATTTTGCATTTAATCAAATCTAAAGTATATCTTTACTAATATTACAGAAAGGTCAAATTTGTTTGTTTGTAAGTTGGTATGTACGGGGAAATCTCTGGAACTACCAGTCGGCTAAAAAAATGCATTTGATAGCACAATTCTTTCTTGAGGAAGGCTATCTAACATCATGATACGACCCTAAAGAGAGAGAAAGGAAAACGCTAGAAGAAAACGAAGTTATATCGCTTGCGATGCTAAATGATATATTTTATGTTAAAACAAGAACTATTACGCGAAACGGGCAGAAGCTCGTATTACAGCCATTTTAGCCATGACATAAATTCGAATAATTGTTGTTATAGTTTAATTCGTTGTTGAATTCGGAAATAGACGTATTCAGCTTACCATATCTGTAAAATGATGGTTTTGATAATTTCGTTGCTATCTCTCCTTGTAATCTCTCCTTTATATCCATGGGTCCTGACTTCGAATACAATTCAGTTGTAGGGTTCCAGTAAATTGCTAAAGCTTCTAAATCTAGAATCTGCAAACATGAAGAAAATAATTTTATTATAAATAAATACAGGATATCAGACTTAAAATTGTTTCAAGATTTTCCGTCACAACTTTATCATCGTGATTTTATATTTTAAGTAGGTACATATTATTCACGACTACAAAGTCGCAACATAAAATCTTCACCATGTCAAAATACAGCTTTTTGGTGCCAAGATCCCTTGAGTTAAATCGCAGACAGACAGACGGTCTTTGCGAAACTATAAACGTCTTATTACAAAACGCGATCTAACTTTAGTTCTAGCCTAAAACTCTAAGTCAGATTTTGCATTACCAACTTTTCAATTTGTGTAAAGTTCTTAATCAAAAGAATTACAATTTAGCACTGGACTAAGTTGTCAGTTTTGTAAAAGGAGCTGTATTTCGATTTCAGTTAGGTTCATATTTCTAAAACAGGCTCGTTGGTTTAAACCATACCTAAACAAAAACCTTGTTTTGTAAAAAGGGGGTTTGGGTTCCTTGTTTTACTACAGAACCCTAAAAGAGATTTAACCGTGAAAAATTATCCAATTCGGATTTTTTTTAGGACATAATTAACTACAACCAAACAAAGTCATAGATTAAAACTACTTTACGTCCTTTTGATTCTTGTTTTTAACTTTCTAAATACCAGCCATGAAGCCACTTCGACCTTTATTATAAAGATCAAGCCTTCAACTTAAAAAAATACATAAAAGTTCAATGAGAGGTAATTAACTCTTTCTCAAACCGAATATTACCTTGAAAATCTTGGTAACAGCATCAGTAATGACGGCTTTCTGCCAGTTTTCGTCAGTTGTCTGGACGGAAAGATTGTGCAGGGTGATACCAAATGAGAAAGGAGCTTTAGGATTCGTGATGCTGTCCTCGTATCTTATGTGTATATCTGTGATCTTTAGTTGCACATTCTTGATTATCTGAGTCACCAGCTTCTCGACAAATGTCTCGTCGAGCTTGCTTGCATCTATAAATAAGATGGAAGATTAATACTGGATATATCAAACGTTTTGTTACTGTTGCGCTCATCAAAATAGTTTTGCACAGTAATAAAAGTTTCATAATAGAACAACGAGCTCGAAAGTGAAAGCATTTATTTGTTTCTTGGCGATATTTTTTTTTACTTTTATGTAATTTCTCTCACAGGGAGGAAGCATGGTTTCAGCATTGGGAACATTGACGCTGATTATACTATGATGTTTTATTTCAATGTCATTAAGGCAGGTTTTTCATTTACCTATGTATTTATCAGTGGTTCAATATGCGAATCCAGTTTCTTGCGTATTTCACTTTACAAGCGTGGCGTAGTGATATACCCCAATGAGTATGAGACAGTATTGACTTGACAGTCGTTTTTTACGATTGATTTTCCGTGTTTCCATATGAATCCATAATATTTCTTCTTGCTAAAGGTATCACATCAACTAGTCGAATAGATATTATGCTTGTTATCCTAACAATACTATAATTGTGAAAGTTTTTGGCTGGTGAAAAGGTGGTGGTGTGGCTTTGGATAAAATTTGGCAAACAGATATGCAGTTTATAACCTGGATTAACATAGGATACTTTTTATCCCGATATTCAAACGGGATGGGGACTTATGCGGGCGAAACCGCGGGTCGCTGCTAGTGAGAAAGAATGAAACTTCTCATTATATAAACTAGAGCTGGAAGAAACCACTTTTTGTTTAAATCATCTTCATTTGATCGTATTTAGAACAATAATTATGAGATTACTGTGAACGTTGATTAGTCATCATTCAAGCCAATAAAACCGGCTAACCTTCAACTTCGATTAATCCATAAAATATTTATAGAAACAAATTCTGCTATAAGATTCCATTTAAACAACGTTTACGCATTCATGGTCACTAAAACAGACCGATATGACAGTTAAAACGCATCATCTCTTCGAATTAGAAATCGTTTTATAAACAACAACACAGTAACTGTTTCGGCAAGCTTATCTGCTATTGTTTTTATCCATCTAAATACATAATAAATATAAAATACAAGCCATTTGAGCTCTTGTATTTTTGAGTTATTAGGTCGGTTTATTTTTATTCCGCAATCATTTTTACCACAATAAGGCACGATAACGAGTTGCATTGTACATGTTACAAGTTTACAACAGGCTGGCAGGTGATAAAACAGCAAAAAATTACGTTTAACATACCTTTTTGCGCCTCTTGCTTTTTGGCTTCTTCAACCCTCGCCAGCTCTGCCTGTTTGGCAGCCAGCGCCATCTTCTCCTCCTTTTCATGGTCATATTTGACTTCAGCAGTAGGATTGACAATCAGAAAGAGACGGTCAACTGTAGCTTCCACTGATGCGCCATAGAGATTCTTCCAGGGAATCTTAAGTACAAGCTTTCCTGTATGAAAAGACATTAAGTAAGAATTGAAAACATGCATAACATAATTCATATTCTTTTAGAATAATATATTTATGCTCAAATGTCAACCACCTTATAAAAGTGGCGTTATTTAAAAATATTAACGTAATATTATAGCATAGAATTACGTCAAAACACGTGAACCGAAATCATGATAACATACAAATAGAAAAAAATAAAGACGTTAGAGCCTAGAATTTGATGTACTTAGTATCATTGATGTTTTATTATAATACCTAAGTTGTAGTTAGGTACTTGAAAGCTAAGTAGGCACGCAAAATAACTGTTTTAAAAGCCATGTTTTGCCCATTTTTGCCGAGCGTAGTCATGTAATTTCAGTAGAGCTATCGATCAGCCAAGCCAGTTTATATATTGACAAAACGACACGAGGCGCCGCTCCTCGAAGTTTTTGGGCAGCAAACAGCGGGAAAAGAGAGCAGGTACTTTGTCGGAGATGTTAAGTTATTTTTCGCAAGTACATCATTTTTCCCCTACTAAATCGAGACGGATTGTCTCGATTTACGATACCATATTTGCAGCAAAGCAAATTGGAAACAATTAGGGACCGAATGGGGCACACAACACTCCCTCATAAGTTTTAAGGGAGTGGAGCACAAATAACTACACGTGGTAGATCTTTTATCAGGTCAAATACCTTCACAGACCTGTGACCTTGTGACCTGCTTTTTAGGTATTGAGGAGCGCCGAACAGTATTTCGTAATGTCCGTAGGTATATCTACCAGTCTGCCCACGCTTTTTGATAAGTGGTGGTCATAACAATATATCATGTGATTCATTAATTAATTTTATCTCAATAGCAGTCGGTACCTAATTTTGTAAGTTAATAACAGACCACAGTAGGTACTAAGGAAAGCTAAACCAACATTAGCATTTCATTTACCAGTTTCAGTTTCCTACACTTGTTTTAGATCTAACAGGTTCTTGGTTAGCACTTGCACCTAATAAATATGCTAATTGTACAGTTTTTGAGGCCAACACAGCTATGTTTTAAAGGCTTCTTGATTTTTACTAGCTTTTCATGTGATCTTAAAGTTATTATATGGTACTTTATGCAGGTAATGCGATAAACATTTTACACCAATATTAAGGTACAATTGTTTACTTTAAAAGCCAATTTAAAAGTAATAAAGATAAGCACGAACAAAAGGTGTTTTATACATGCAATAGGAAACTGATACACTATGACATAGATTGATACGCCAGTCTTAATTTTTTATCTAAAAAAATATGGTATTTTGTTTGATAATAAACAAAAGGCACATACATATAATAAAGCGTGTTTTTTACAGCAAGGTCGCCAGACGCCATATACGAGGTGTAACAGATAAACGAAAGTCCTGAAAGTAGTTTGTTCATAGTTGACTACTGAATTGATTTCAGTAGGTAATTGACATACGTACCGCCGCCGATTGAGCCAAAGAAAATTCAATTTTATTTCAAAGTTATAAGATTCAATTTTAAATGCATGGAGTAATGGGTTACCACGATTTTCTAAATAATAAGTTAGCTTTAAAAAATCTTTTAGATCATTGTATCATACTTTTAACTCAATACTCTAATAGGGGTGTATGAGGTCTTATGTTAATTATGTAATATGTTGTATATGACTGATTGTTTATTGTGTGTGATTATGATTACTCACAAATAACAATAAGTTTGATTATGAAGTTCCTAACCATTAAGATAAAAGTGCCTGATAAGTCTTTGTTTTCCTGTTTGTTATTTATTTTGATCACTAATATTTGATAGCGATATCACAGCCTGTATTTGTATTAAGTATTCTTTTTTTAACACACTACAACTAATGACTCATAGTAACAAGTCTGACTATATTCAATTGTTTAAATTATTACTTAAAAAAAAAACAAATTTCAAATCTATACTTAGAAATTGAATCATCTAGACCAGGAAAATAATGTAGTTCAGTTCAATGTTGTTAAAAATAATCACATGCAAGGAGAATATTTTTCCTCTTAGGGAAATTGGGCACATACATAACATTTTGTAGGTCACAATTTTGGCCTTGAGACCAAATGTTTCGCAAATGGAATAGTACTGATTTGATGGGATGATGTCACCCAGAGAGCAGACTATGTAACAATTACAAACAAGGATGCCAGTATGTCTGTAGCATGTTAAGTGGTGACTGACTGATGTGATAACCTCGCCTAATTGGGTAGGATCGCCTGTAGCCTATAACTATAAGTAAATAGTAGTATATCTGTGGTGTATTGGCACAGTTTTTTCATCTTTGTGCACAGCATTGTTACATGCCAGCGGAACTCATTCGCACAGTGGTTGTTCCTATCCCTAAAAACAGGACCGGTGATATCTCGAGCATGGCTAATTACAGACCCATCTCTCTCGCAACAATAGTGGCCAAAGTTCTTGAATGTCTAATACACAGAAAGCTGAGTCCGTCCCTTAAAATTGATGATGGTCAGTTTGGTTTTCGGCCAGGGGTTTCAACTGACATGGCTATATTTTCCCTCAAACAGATCGTCAAGCATTATGTGGATCAGGGAACCAGTGTGTATGCTTGTTTCCTTGATCTCAGTCGCGCTTTTGACACCATAAATCATGACCTGCTGTGGGTGAAGCTAGAAAGTAGTAATGTGCCAGCTGGGGTTACGGGGTTTATTAGATATTGGTATTGTAACCAGTCCAACCATGTCAGATGGGGATGTTCTGTGTCTGAAGACTATAAGCTGTCATGTGGTGTTAGGCAAGGGGGTTTGACCTCTCCCGACTTGTTTAATCTCTACGTAAACGACCTGATTGTGGAGCTGAGCAGGGCACCGGTAGGGCTCAGGTTTTTTTTTTTTTTGGGTGGGAAATCATCAAATAACTTCTCCCGCTCTGGGTGGAGCGGGAGGGCGTGTCAGACTTTTACTGACTAAAACCCACCCGTGTTCCCTCAGTTGCCTGTGTGCCAGGGGCGGCGGTATCTCTTTCGAACAACCCGCACCCCTGGAAGGCATCGGCCCTTGCGGGCCCCATCAGTTGCTGCTGACATCTCTTTGAGGCGCGCGTGGAACACAACGCGCCGTCGACCCGGGCTTGGTCCTTACCGGACAGCGAGCCACCCATTACTCGCCGTCCGCAAGCCCGTGCCTACGGTGGCCGGGAATCAGCTTGGGATTCCCGACGCCCAGGGCGTCTCCTGCGAAGGCGTAGGGCTCAGGTTGGGAGATTGTTATGTGAACAACCTGAGTTATGCTGATGATAGGGTCCTGCTCAGCCTCTCAATTAAGGGCTTAAGAAAGCTGCTAGTTATTTGTGATCAGTATGCTAAAGACCATGACTTAGTTTATAATGCTAGAAAAACAGAACTTATAATATTCAAGTCGGGAAAGGGGCCTCAAAATGTTCCACCAGTGTGCATTGGGGGGCAGACGGTGAGGGTTGTGGGAAGGTTCAAGTACCTTGGTCACATACTGACATCAGATATGAAAGACGATGCGGATTTCGATCGCCAACGTCGTGCTCTATCGGTTGTGGGAAACATGCTTGCCAGAAGATTTTTTAAGGCTAATGTACAAACGAAAGTGCACCTGTTCAAAACGTATTGTCAAAGTTTCTTTACGTGCCAGCTCTGGACTGAGTATACAAGGAAGTCTTGGGATGGCATATATGTTCAGTATAACAACATCTACAGACACCTAATGGGGTTGAAGCGCTATTGTAGTGCCTCTGGAATGTTCGCGGAGGCAAGGCTGAACGCGTTCAATGCCATTCAGAGAAGCAGAATTGCCACTTTCATGCCCAGGGTTGGTACGTGTAGAAACACCTTAGTTAAGGACATTGCTGATAGAATGTACGCTACCAAGACTTACAAGCGGTGGTTGGAAATAGCCGCGTAAAATGTTTGTGCCTATTTATGTGTGCGTGCGTGCGTGTGTGCGTGTGTGTGTGTATGTATGCTATTCATTTTTTTTCTACTTTACTGTAAATTTTTAATTGTACTTTTTTTTTTTTGCTTGTGTTTTTTTATGGATCATGTGGTCTGCAATAAAGGTTTTTATTTATTTATTATTTATTATTATTAAATAGATTTCAATGTTTTGTGTATTTGCTTTGTAGACAATTTATTTGTCTGTTACATAAACATTTTTGATTATACAGAAGTTCTCACATTTTATCTAATATCCTTTGTTTTCATACAAAGCCTTGTTGGTCTTTTGGTGGCAAACGGTACTGAGCACTAAAGTATATTAAAGCGCAATAACCAACACTACTGAAATTGAAGTGCTGGTACTGTGTATAGATATAGATTAGATTACAAAACATTAAAATAAAATAACACTTTATAAATGCAACAGGCATACAGATAACAACATATTCTGTGTAATGGAAACTTTCTGATTATTTTAGATTGGTAACTAACATGAATAGAAAAGTTTTTTTTTTGTTTTTTTTTTAAGTTTTAAACAATTTCAATAATATATAAAGGGTGTCCCAACAAGAGCGCCGGATTTAATTTGAAAGAAAAACACATTTATTTCAACATAAGGAAAAATTGTTCAGATTAAACGTGAAATACAACATCAAGCAAATGGCCACCACAAAACCTCTGGCACAAGTTGAAATTGAAAAAAAAAAGCTTTTGTTGAAATTTTGAATAACATTTTCGCATAGATGTGGCTGTATTTCACCAATATCGCTCTGTATCTGCCTCTTTAAGACGTTCAACTGTTTCAGGCTTATCGCATACACCTTTTCCTTCATATAGCCCCAAAGAAAAAAGAATGAATTGACAAACTGTTTTACAATAATTAAACATTGTTGGTTTGAATACTTCTCCATATTCTTAAAATGCGTGGTCTGTATGTGACAAAAATGGCGGCAAATTTAAATCCGGTGCTCTTGTTGGGACATCCTATATTTTAAATAATTTATTATTATTTTGAATAATAATGTGGTAGAATCACAAAAACAATGAGGCACATAATATTGTGTCCAGCATGTCCTGTTGTCTGCACGCTACAGGAGTTGATGGACGCTAGTAAAAGTGCCAAGCTCGTAGCTAAAACTTGGGCGGACTGTATACAGATTGTAATTGGCATGCTAAGAATAAGAAGATTATTATATTCTCCCAGTTAGGTACATTAATCTAGATACTAATATAATAAAGTTGAACAGTTTAAAAACAACATGCTAATCTCTGGTAACTGCTAGTTCGATTTGAAAAATTCTTTTGCATTTGATAGACCATTTCCTGAGGAAGGTTATGGGCTATTTAACTATTATTTAGTTATGGGCTATTTTAAAATCAGGTGTAGCCTGATGTTAAATAGCCTGATATAGTTAAACACCCTTTTTTTGGATGGGAAATCATCAAATGACTTCTCCGGTGGGCATGTGAGACTTTTACCGACTAAAACCCACCAGTATTATTTCAGTTGCTTGTGCCAAGACCACAGTAATGCTTTCAAACAAATCTGCGACCCTGGCAGGTAGTTAAATACCCTTAGGAGTCAAGCAAAGATATAAAAAAGATATGCACACAAAGTCACAGGCAGAAGCTACTGTAAATAATATTTACAACTTAATTTTAAAGTAACTCTTACTAGAAGCAAATCTTATTGCTTCTAAAGTTATCTTTTAAGAACCAAGTTAAGCAGTTCATTCTCCTCATAAACAGGAGGTTTCTCATACAAACAGTAAATATTGTGTGTATGACTATGCACTAACAGCAAAATTACATTCATGGTTTTGTCTCACACTGATGACCTACATTATACACACATTATATGGCAGAAATCCCTGACCTGCTTGTAATCAGTTAAAAATCCTAAAAATATTGCACAAGGTTATCTGATATTTACAAAGAAAATAGTGCTCTGAAGCTGGTTCACTGCACCGCGTTATGAATGCGTTTACGGCTTTTTTTTTCCGAAGGTAATCTAAATTCGTTTTACCAAGTATTTATACTTTTATGTTGAATAAAAATGGTTTATACTTTACTCACCCAAGTGTCCATAGACTGTCTGGACAGGAATATTGAGTTCCTCCAAGGCATTCTGTTTGAGTATGAGATTTTCCAGCACAACGTCGCCTGCAAAACATTAATCGAAGACATAAATAACCGCAATAACAGCTTTGCGGCAACTATGACATCACCCTGGCGCAAAAACTCACCGCCCCATATTCCCAGCTTTAGCTGGGACCTGTTCAGGTTCTCCACATAGCTCCCGAGGAACCGGTTCAGCACGTCCACCACAATCGACTCGAACACCATCGTGAACTATGAATTACTTATTTACTAGCGAAAATATTTTTTTCGTCACTCATGTCATGATCCGGCGTAACACATTTCTGCTTTAATTTTAACCAATACACTTCAGTGTTTATTACTGTAGAGAATCGTTCAAATAAAAGTGAATTCCGATAACATTACGCGCTATAAATTGATTTGAAAAATTATAAAGTAACAATTTCCAGAGTTCACTCGGACCGCAGCGCAAAATATTAGTGTGCCAAGACTAAACCAGCGCTTACTACTTATACAGTAAAATGAAAAATATAAAATAAAAAGGGCACTATATACAATAAGACGATTTCCAACTAATTATTTCCATTGCACAAGTATATACACATAATTCAATAATATTCACTTTTCAATAAGTCGATGTTTGCAAATCTTCGTGGCGAAAATACCCGCGAAAAATATTACCATAATCAGGGAAAAATAACTGCAAGCAACATCGTAATCAAACGTCAATGGTATCAAATCATGTAAAATGTAGGCTACGTTCCGAGATACGATAATATCGATTTGAGCGTGCTCACACCCGTGATCGCGATAACGATGTCCCGTTAATCGTCATAGTAGACGTCATGACATGCGCCATCTTGCGATAACGCCCGACCATGCGTTATACTAATATCACCGTGAGCGCTGTCAAAAATGACACTTGTGCTGTTATGTTCTGATTCGTATCATAGTTTTAGCTAACTTATAAATAGTGCTTCTGGCTAGAATCGCCACCTAATCAAATAAGAAGATGAAATTTGTGGTCTATACAAGTTTTATATTGTGTAAATAGGTTTTAACATTGAGTGAGCACTGTTAGCGCGTTCACGAGCGTTCCGTATTGATGACAAAAATGACAGTTCTTAGGTGTCATAATCGCGATATCTAACTCGGAACGCAAATTATTGATGTGAGCGCTCACGGCGCTATTTTTCTAATTCGGAAAGTGGCCTTTGTGATCACCTCAGCTTCAGCTGTGCCTCAAGGGCTGTGCGTGTGCGTTCGATGGTTCCGATATTTTTACCACACACCATTTTAATTTTATTATAAAATAATAATAAAAAACAGCTTTTTGGATGCCCATCACTGATCGATTGACGAAAGATAGAATATAAAAATTCATTTCGTGAATGGGACAGATAAACCACGTACGCGAAACTGGAACAATAGATACATAATAAATTAATAATAATGCTGATAGCGCCATGCATGAGGCATAATCAGCCTATTATATACCCACTGCTGGAACACAGGCCTCCTGTCTATGAGGAATCTATGCGAGTGTGCTATAATCCAATTGTTGGTCCTAAGACACGCCGGTTTCCTCTCGATGTTTTGTTCCACCGTTTTCAGAGCAGTGGTTAAACAAAATGATCTCACGAATTTCTAAATAGATTGCAGAGTGATCCAAGTTCATGTCATACTTTTGTTCCATTTTTATATACCCAGTTGATAGGTCCTTGGTTATGAAAAATGTATTAAGTCCGGGATTTTATTTGGATATGTTGGCCAGTAGGTGGGCTTTTCAGTTGATATGACTTCACAATTCAGCTCTTTTATGGCATTCAGTAGTTAGCCTCAATACGTATTTTCAGCATGAAGTCGAGGTGACTTCAATGCTACGATAAATCTATATACTTCCAAGGCGAGTTAGAAAGCTCATAAAGTGGTATTTTTTTATTGTATACCGTCGTGGACAGTAGACAACACAGTTTTGATGCTATATATTTTACTAGTTTCTTCATCATTCGAAAATGTTAGCATGAACATATTGAGTCGCTCTTTGGTTTTTCCAACTCAATTTGCTGACTGCTTCTAGAATCTAATAGCCTTTTTCACGCAAGTCTTTAACAATTATCTCGGAATGCATGTGAAATGCATTTTTTTACCACTACTCTAATTGGTCTCTCTTACTTGTTCTCATAGGAGTGCCAGAGGCAATTGTTGAGTGAGAGGGCCTTTGTTATTGCCCTGTACGAATATTCGTTTTTGGCATTTACTTTGACTGTATCGCAGTTCATAATTTTGATGCTGAACGCGTCAGCTGATTGGCTCTTAGATAGAATATCATAGAATTTCTGGTAGTCCTGGATACCATCTACTACAATAGGTGGTGGCAAAGGAGTTTTAATGGGTTTTTTCCTTACCTTTATTCTCTTCCTTCCGTGTTCATTCAGAATGGGTTGGGCGGGAGAGGTGTTAAATTTTCTTTTCTTCCTGCTTTTTTGCCGTATCTATCCTGTTTCTCGAGCTAGTTCTTTTTCGTCCGTGGTATATTCAACACCCGGGGAAGAAGTCTCAGTGGCGGTTGCAGTAGCTGATTTCAGTGGGCTTTCCGCTTGAAGTTTCAGCTGTTACTGGAGATTTTCTATTCGAACTTTTAATTCTTCACAAAGCTGCTTGTACATCAGATTTTCAGTTTCTGTTTTTAAGTCTACTTTAATAGTGTTCAGTGTTGGCTTTTTCGAACCCATTGTAGAAGTTAAGCGAGTATTAACTTCGCCTTAACAATAATATTCGCTGACAGCCGTCAGCATTACGCACTAACTAGGTCATTGCGGTGCACTCAGCAAAAATCTAACGCGAATGTAACGAGGAATTGAAGTGGTTATCACGAATTAGGCAGATGAAATATTTTACCAGACTTAAGATTTCTCCTTTCCCCGGACAAATGGTGTTGAACACGCGTGTCGCCGGTTCGCAGCTACCAGCACATAGACAAACAACAAATACACTATCGCCTGCACATGCATTTTGCATTGTTGCAATAAAAATTAAAGTTTTAGCGATGAATTTACGCAATATTTTCTGAAAACGCATAATCTTAGGAGGCGCGGCACCTGTAACCAATAATCATATTGATAATTTTTACAGATAACTAATTTATTGGTTTGGGAATACAATGAAACGTTAAGTGTAAGTAAATTTAATACAAATCTTTGAGGCTCTCCCTACCTACCCTCCTAGAGGCCCTCTCTACTTCACCTTACGGTGGGAAAAACCAATGACCAAATCAAATAGAGCAGTAATGGCACAACTTATTAACTTATTAACAACTATACAATACAAAACAATGAAGAATATACTTTATTGTACACTAAAATTGTTGCACAACTGTTTTACAATATTGCTAATTCTATGGTTAAGATGGCGGTCTTATTGCCTACAGTGATGTCTTCTAGACAACCTTTGGATGGACTGTATGAACTTAGACTTTTATAAACTATTTAGATAGGAATAAAACATACATAATGACATGTAATAATTAAACATTTAACGAAAAATCATATTTCATTCCCATTTCGGTAAAACTAGGTATTAAGCCAAACGTAATAAATTATCGATACAAAATAGTAGTGGCACGTCACTAATTCGTGGCCAACTTATACGGCGTGTCCCTGGAATTTACGTACGCGGCGATAGTGTTTATTGCGCATGACTATAATTTAATAGCTGGTTTTAGCACTATTGTAATAGTAAACATGAACAAGCTTAAGTATTAATGGTTATTGAATTGAGAAAAAAATCATTTTTCTACTATAATGGTAGATAAGGTGGTGAAAACATTTGATTTGCTTATATTTATTAAAAATGTCATTATTTCAAAAATCAAGTACTTACATATGTTATCCTTTTATTTGTAAAGATAAAAATTTTGGACGGATTTCCACAGTTAGATATGCTGCAAAACATCATGTTTACCTCTCCGCATCCCAAACAACAGAAGTTACCGCAACAAACGCTCTACGCGCAGTTGTGGTCTACGAGACACATGCGCGGCGACAAGGTCACGCGTCTGCGACTTCTATTGCCTTATTATTAAGATTTCTATGACTACGAGTAATAACCATAAAGTTTTAAGTAAGTAAGGGTAGTGGACAGACAAGACTTCTGAAACTTTTGAATGACCAGCAGACCAGTGTAGGTATAACTTTTTCATAGGGGTTCCAGTTTGCACCGTTTTCTAGCAATCTGCCGATAAAGGAGTTGTACAGTATGGCCATGGCTTTACGATAAGCGAAAGTTTTGGCCTAACGCAAGACAAAACCTAAGTTTTTTCGGAATTTATTGCAGAGGCCCTAGTGTGAGTTTCATTTAACCATCTCGATCAAACGCATCCAGCGCGTTTGGCGCTCCGATCGACCCTGGATTGGGGAAGGACCAATCGGAGCACCAAACGCGCTCGATGCTTTTAATCGAGGTGGTTAAATAAAACTTACACTAGGGCCAGTGGTCTGGATTACGAGAAGCGTTTAAGGGGCTAACTACTCATAGTGGAGATGTTGTGTTGCTTTTTAGTAGGTCATGACCGCACGCCATTTCAGGTGATGTTCAAAGACGGCTTGCAGCTCAGAACCATAGCCACAGATAAGCACACTTAGCAATGTTGAGTCTGGTAGCAACGCACACAGGTAGGTACCATACTCCGCAATATTTTTTACTGTCGTGCGAAGACTCACCACACGTACATTACAATTTTTCGTCTTGCGCTGTTACGTTCCCAGTGCCACGTGTCACATTAATGTCCATTCGCCGCTGAGCAGACGATGAGCAATTTACAACATGGGGAATAAAACGACCGCGTCGCCAATTCTTAAAGTATTATGTCTCTTGCGGTCAAAATAACCACCGTCTGCGATGCGCCTAAAAACCAATTCTGAGATAGCTGCATTCAGTAGACAGCTGGGAAAGCAGCGTATACAAGCTTATTATCACCAGGGTCGGTCAATTAAAAGGATGAATAAAAACACTATCTTCAGACAGGGGAAAACTTTATTGGCTTTTATCATAACAATAATACTAGAGTAGAGAAAAATTTACAACTGCAAGAAAAGTGTAATGGAATGCATCAATTATTATTAATGTTATCATTGCCTGCATATTTTTTTATTAAAAGCTGAGACTAGATGCTCGGAAAATCTATTGAAACTATATGAGAGAGATAATTTATATTCATTTACGATTACATAGTAAATAGGCTTTTACACCTAATGAATTGTCTATCATAATATATATATTTTACTTGTTATACAACAGCCATGTCATCACCTCCGCGTTATATTAATTAACATCACAATATATAATATTTGGGGCTTAGGGGAGATAATATCCAAATATTATGTCTCTTTAGGATCAATCAGTACGTCATTCATACAATATCATTGTGTACCCTAAACATAGGTACTTATATAATTTATATCTGGTTTTAAAATAATATAATAAACTCATTTGTCGTACACAGTGTAAAAAAAACCGGTCTGGATCTTTCGAGACACTATGGCAAGACACATTTTGAAAAATGTCCTATAAATCATTTTTTGTAAGTATTTTAATTTTGCTCGATTTTCATTTTAATCCAGTCAGTATCATCAAGGGCCTGTCATGAATTAATCAAAGTTACATAGCATGTGCTTTGGCTTAAATATGTTCCCGTCTATCTCTTGCACTGGTGGTTTGACATTTGTGCGACAGTGAGGCATCATTCTCAGTTAGAGCATATGCTAAGTAAAGTAAGTTTATTAATTTTGGTCATAGTTGCTGATGCATATTCGACAAAGTGATCGTACAAAATGCACTGTCGTACTATAACTATTAACAATTGTATTCACTCACATACTTACTTGAAATTGTAAATGTCAGATAAAATGTCAAAAGGAATCACAAATACAGCATTTTTTTAATATTCGAGTTAAAACAATAGTTCAACATACAAGTTATCATCTCAGAAAAAAAAACATATAAAAAATTACACTTAAGTAACTATTATTTGAAAAAACAATCCTTATGGTAATCACTATTAACACTTACCAACTAAATTGTAGGAAAACTGAAATTATGTCATGTACTGAAAGTGCAAATAAAAATGGATTTTTATCATCACTTAGTAATAACTTGTATGTTTAATGGAAATAATAAATGTTGAATTTTTATTCAACCTTTTTTTTTCTGTCCCGCATCTTTATCAATTATAATTTTTATATCTATTTAAAATAGATACAGTTCGTATTATGCTTTAACTATTTACAGACTAGTGGAAAGGTATAATGAAGACACTAGACATTCTAAAAGAAAATAATAAACTTATATAAACTGATGGTATTTGAAACTTACACATATTTCACTGGTTTTCATTATTATTATACCTTCCTTTAAAAAATAAATTCCTTCTTTTCAATTAAGTTGCAATGACAATCAGAATTCAATTTGATTATATTTTTTAAATATAAGTAGTATCACTTAAACATATTAATATTGAATTACATAAGTCAAAAACAGAATATTAATTATTTTGTTTTTTGCTTACTCCATTAATGGCAGTACCATTTTCAATTACTGTCTTTTCATCAGATATACTTAGAGAAGAAACAGATAAATCGTCCTCATCTGAAAAAAAAAAAAGAATTGTATGATGTTTACAGCAGTTCTCATGTACATTAAAATGTAGATCAATGGATGTCACCACAACTACAGATTAAGAAAAAAACATTAAAATATTTTTTAAACACTGTGGTTTCTTAACTAAGAAAAACATTCTACTTACCAGAACTGACGTCCGACTGATTTCGTGGACTCAACCGACAGCCTTTTGACAAGTAGTTCTTGAGTTTCCCAAGTGAAGCCAATATTAGTCTGAAATAAGAATAATAAGGTGTAATTTGAAACCATTTATTTTAGACACAACTGTCTCTGCAGCTAATTGTTACAATATTTGTATGTGGTCAAATTTGTTTAACCAGTGAAACACAATGGGTATCATAACTATAAAATAAAAACACAGAATTGGCAGTTGGTAGTGCGGTTACTTAAAATTATTAGTTAAAAATAAGCTTGTCATTTGTTTTATCATCAATGGATATCAATATCCGATTAAATATCATTTGGGAAAGTTATGGGTAAAATACTATGAATACTACTACTTGCTTGATACTACTTTTAATGAATTATCCTAATTTTTACATGCTGAAATTTTTGTTTTCATTACAAAACATACGAAAAATCATTGCATTTTGTTTATTTTAGTGACGTATGCATATATAAATTATGTAAATAAAATATTGGGCTTAAATATAAATGTAAAATATTTGTCATATTATTCAATCAAAAATCAAAAGTCATTTATTCAAATTAGGCTGAGAATCAGCACTTTTCGAACGTCAAAGTACATGAGACAGTCCCCCAAAACGCCCACCCTTCACTAATACCTTAGTTATCATCAGTGATCGGAATAGGCTGACTATATTTGCCTAAACTTCCGAGAACAGAGACAGAAAGTGGAGACTTCCTTACGACTATATTTTTTTTCCCGGGATTCGGGAAAAATCTTCAGTAAGTTGAAAATAAGCTTTATTTAAGATGTGTAAGGCTATTTTTAACTAAACTTGCAATTAATACATTTTAGGAATTTTCACTAAAACTAATCTAACTTAAATCATGTACTAGAATTATCCTTAAACAAATCTTTCAATACATAACATTTGTCAATGTGTAACACCTAAGTAAAACTAATTTCTAATTGCATTAAAGGTACTTCGAAATATATTTCAAACGTGGGTACTGTAGATTTACGAAAATTCTTCCGGGATCTTAAAACTATTGCATTATCTTTTTGTGAAATACACAAATTACGTATTTACTCTTTCTCTAGTTCACTACTATGCCGGTGTCCTGAAACTTTCTGACACGAATTTCGTGTCACAATTTAAGACTCAGCAATGCAGACATAGGATTGAACTTTTTTTAGAGGTATATATAAAATAGAAGAAAAGCATTACAAACATGGATTTATATCCATGTTTGTAATGCTTTTCTTCTTTACATTCTTTACATGATAAAGTGATTGATACTAGTATAAAACTGTTATCAGTTTTATACTAGTATCAATCACTTTATCATGTAATGAAAATAAGTTAGAATATAGAATTTTAGTTTTACGGTCTTCGAGTGCGTAAATCTGTTTGAAATTTTAAACTATTTATTTTTCTGAGAATTAAAGGCCTATTGTTCTTGATAGCCACAAGGCTAACCACTAGAAGTCGGTTAAAAAGGTATCAGAGCAGGTACCGGTTTCTATTGTTTAGCGAAAGAGGTAACAATGTCCCTCCAACTCATTGACTACTGCTCACTACATTTTCATAATGCGAGATAAAAACAATGTTATCTATCTCCCTTTAGTATAAGCAAGCACACAGCAAATCCCCCTTTTCCATTCCATTCTTCTTAGTCTTATTTTTGACCTAAATTATTTTTGAATATCGGACTATCTTCTTCTTCACCTGACTTACTTGGCTTGACTCACGGACTACGTTTTCGCATAATGAATATGAATATTTATGAAGACATAAAAAAACAAAGGTTGTGTTTATCATCTGTAAGAACATTTGTGTGGAATTTTAATACAGTAATTTAAAATCCCAAAGCCAATGACAAATTGCTCCATATAATTTTTTTGTTGACTAAAAAAAATTGTGCATGTTGCATAAAAAATGTAAATATATATACTTATTGACAAAACGTAATGTATTCAATGATTTGATATAACGGTTAGTTGGATCGTAAATATAATTCGAATACATGAATTAAAGTTGGATTATTTATTTCGGGATTTTACGTGAAAATCCCTAAAATTTGGTAATTGCAAGTTTAGTTAAAAATAGTCTTTAATCTTAAATAAAGCTTATTTTTAACTTACTGAAGATTTTTCCCAAATCCGGGGAAAAAAATATATAGTCGTAAGGAAGTCTCCACTTTCTGTCTGTTCTCCGAAGTTTAGGCAAATATAGTCAGCCTATTCCGATCTCTGGTTATCATGCTTTTTGTTGTTTTTTTCAATGAACTCTAGGGTCGATTGTTAAAACCGGATTCTACTTCTACTTTGGATTGCGATATACGGAAGTCGAGGATTTTTAAAGAAAAGGTTCCCGTTCCCTCAACGCGGACGGCGAAACCAGCGGAACATAGTGCAGATGACCATCGAGCCGAATTAACGCGCCACTACACGGAGGACATCCCAGATGTCGACCTGGGCCCCAATTCTGTATGGTTATAATGATTCCTCGCGGAATCTTACTACGTTAAAACTACGTCAGTATCGTGTTTTGTAGAAACCAATATAACGGTAAGGAACCGAAATGTCATATTCTGTATATTCCAAGACCATTTGTCGATATTTATTAGCAGATTTCGTGTGTGATCTAAGGAATTGACGTGGTTTCGAAGTAAGGAATCGTGTGGTCATAGTGAATTAGGGCCCAGTGCGAAATTAGGGCGGCTCTCGAGCAGCTAAAGAACAACAAGGCACCTGGGGATGACGGAATAACAACAGAGCTCCTTAAAGCGGGCGGGGCTCTAGTCCTGAGTGAGCTAGCGAGTCTCTTTAACTCCGTCACCCAAGAAGGTACAACGCCCGAAGCGTGGAGCAGAGGTGCGCTGGTTCTGTTCTCCAAAAAAAGTGGCAAAACCTTGCTGAAGAAGTATGGACAAATCTCACTTCTGAGCCACGTTTACAAGCTGTTCTCGAGAGTCTTCACAAACCTGAGTCTTGACCACTTCAAGCCACCAGAACAAGCCGGTTTCGGAAAAGGCTTCAGTACCATAGACCACATCCATACTGTTCGGCAAATTGTACAGAAGACCGAAGAGTATAAACCAGACACTGTGTGTGGCATTTGTGGACTATGAGAAAGCCTTCGACTCCGTCGAAATATGGGGAGTTCTGGCCTCTCTGTAACGATGTCAAATTGACTGACGCTACATCGAAGTGTTGAGATGCTTGTAAGACGCTGCCACGATGACATTCCAGATCCAGGGTTAAAAACCCAGGAGGAGTGTGAGTGGAGTGAGACAGGGGGATATGATATCCCCGAAACTGTTTACTAATGCGTTGGAGGACGTTTTCAAGTCGCTGGACTGGACTAAACAGGGTATTAACGTGTACGGCGACTACATTTCACACCTTCGCTATACCGATGATATCGTAATAATGGCAAAGACGCTGGAACAGTTGCTGCACAGCCTTAACGGAGTCCCTCGGCGGCTTGGCCTTGGCATGAATTTGGACAAGACAAAAGTCATGTCCAATTCGGACGTCTTGCCGAGTCTAATCCACATCGAAGGGTCGCTTCTCGAAGTTGTGAAGGAGTATGTCTATTTAGGGCAAGTCATTCAAACTCGGTAGACACAACTTTGAGAAAGAAGCCGAAAGAATCCAGTTGGGATGGGCAGCGTTTGGAAAATTTCGCCAAGTCTTATCGTCGCCTATCCCGCAATGTCTGAAATCAGTGCGTCCTGCCCGTAATGACATACGGTGCCGAAATGTGGACATTGACAGTTGGGCTGGTCTACAAATTCAAGGTCGCTCAGCGCGCTATTGAGCGGGCTATGCTCGGAGTTTCTTTGAAGGATAAAATCAGAAAGTGGATTATCCGGGAAAGAACCGGAGGAAGCGACATAGCTTGAAGAGTAAGCAAACTGCAGTGGGAGTGGGCTAGTCATGTCTGTGCCGTTGGAGCAGACGAGTCCTGGAGTGGATACCGCGTATCAGCAAGCGTAGCGTGGGACAACCCCCAGCTGGATAGACCAACAACCTAAAGAAAGTGACTGGGACAGACTGGATGCGGAAAGCAGAGGACAGGGTGTTGTGGCGCAGCTTGGGAGAGGCTTATATCCAGCAGTAGCCTGCGAAAGGCTGAATTGATTAATAGACAGACAGAGAAATGGTATAGAAGCCATAGAAAACTATTATTGCAGTTGCCTTAGCGGTAAGCGCACTCTGGGTTGCTATTTTTTAAAATATAATCCACCTATGATAACTTTTTGTCCAAGGAAGTTACAGAAACAATCTTTTGTAGTGTTATTGTAAACATAATTGCCTACTAGGAAATAAATAGTACAGATGTGGCCGCCGATGGGACAAGCTCCATACAATTTTGTCAATTGTCCTTTAATTTGACCGTATTGTTGCATAGTACAGGATATACATTTTTACACCCATAAGTATCCATCACTTATGATATTTTGGATCAATGGAGAATAAACATTATAATCTTAACTCACCCTAAGAAAGGTGGACTAGGCGACAGTGGTCGTGATAAATACTCCGGGTGGAATTGCACAGTAACGTAGTAAGGGTGATTGTCAACCACGGCGACTTCCATCCTCGTCTTAGTCTCGTCTTTGCCCACGAAGCGGAGACCGGCCGCTTCTAGACGTTCTATGTATTCTGGGTTCACTTCATACCGATGCCTGTGACGCTCTTCAATTATGTCTTTCTTGTAAAGTTGGGCTGTAAAATGATAATAAAATTAAATAAGGTTTAGCATAACAATATAGATAAATACAATTCGTCGTTGCATCCTCGAGATTTATAAGATTCACCAGGTAGTACACTCCTGAATGTACTAGGCAACAAACACAAGTTTTGAGACACTAAAAAAAGGATACTCGATTCCATAGACAGTAGGTAATTATCGCACCCGACTCTGAGTAAATAGCATCTAAGTTTAAAGCTTTCAGATTCACGGATCCCTTAATCGAAAAATTATCTTCACAATATTTTTGAAATACCCCACACCATGGGGTAGACGAGAAAAACATCCCCACTTTACGGAAGGAAGAAGTACCCAAGATTTTTGTTTTTTCAAGATATTGTTCTAATTTGGCGGCGTGAGTAATATGTATATCCATGCCAAATTACAGCAGTTTAGTACCACAGTCTATCTAGTAATCATACAGTCGTCCAACAAAGACGCCTAGACAGGGCAATCGTGCGTGGCGTCAGGGGCGAGAGGGCGGAGGAAGGGCGCTCCCGAACTGCGTACACTACCGTGTTAGTAGTTCAAGAGACAACTTTCAGGGCTATCGCGTGTCAATTTATTATTGTTTTAATTTATATAAAATAATTAAAATGGTGCATACGACGTGTTTTGAAAGATTGCAAGTCGTCATCTTACATTAACAAAGAACTGCGATTTCATCAATTTCCGCGCACGGATGAAAGGTAAACAAATAAATATTGTTTATTTGATAGAAAGAAAATACTTGAAAGTATCCCGAGCCCTGGTTTTTGGCCCTGGTGACGCCAAAAACCGACGTACCGTAAAAGGTGAACGTACTTGGAAGCCCTAGTACTCGTCGATTTTGCGAGTATGTCCCACCGTTATAATATTATGTATAAATATTTTCCATTTTGTCATGTCATGTCAAATGATCAACGTTAACAAAATCGCGGAATTAAAAATTAGTAACGTAATTTAACATAACATTAAATGGGTGTCATTTTCGTGATTTCTCGGGGTGATCATTCATGAAAATGGTATCCATTTTGAAATCCAAAATGGCGGACACGTTATGTTTAACCTCTCGCATGTCAAGTGAACCTAATGGGTTCCGATAACAATACAATTTCTATTAGAAACCAAGATAACACTAATTAGTAGGTCAACATTCTATTATAAAGTCTACGACTGACCAATGACCTGGCCTTACCCCGTGGCCACGAGCTACACGCGTCTTGCGACACTGTCTAGAAAAAAATAAAAGAAGTTGTTTGGAACATGCCACGGGTTAATTAATGTGATGTTGAAGTTGCAAAATCGAGGTTTCTTGGAGTGCTGATTACGAAATTGACATCCATTTTTAAATCTAAAGAGCAATACACACCCCCCCCAGTGGGGTTCCAGCATTGTCGTTGCGGGGGGGCTCAGTAACCGTGGTCACCCTCCCACGGTGAAGCGAAGAGGAACCCCAAGGTGGGGCCGCTCGTCAGGGCTTGTGCCTCCAAGCCGACGACGTAGCGGCCAAAAAGTAGGTTGCGGTGAGGTGCATCGCAACTGAGGCGGGCCGCGATGTCGAATGGGAGGCATCGCGGCTGAAGGTTACAGGCTGCGGCGGAGGAAGAGTGTCGGTATAGCGTTGGCCGCTCTCCCTATCCCCTGCGGCCGAAAAGAGGTTGGCGGCGGGGCCACTGTACTGACCCGTCGCAGGAGGACGTCAGCAGCAGCTGGTGGGACCCGCAAGGGCCGATGCCTGCTAGGGGTGCGGGTTGTTCGAAAGAGATACCGCGGCCCCTGGTATACGGGCAGCTGAAGGAACATGGGTGGGTTTTAGTCAGTAAAAGTCTGACACGCCCTCCTGCTCCAACCAGAGCGGGAGAAGTCATTTGATGATTTCCCACCCACAAAAAAAAAAAAAGAGCAATACACACCAAAGCCGCCGACCCGCCGGCAAAATGTCGGCAACATTTTGTTGGTGGGCTAGTCGGCGGCTTCACTCATTACGAGTCGGAAAATTTTGTCGGCGACATGTCGGCGGCTTCGACTTGAGGAACTAATTTGGAACTTTAATACCGCTTGTAAAAAGACGTGCGGCGTTAAAGTCGGCGGGCGGGGCGGTCGGCGGGCGGGGCGGGCGGCGGGCGCTTGTCGCCGACGCGCGACGTGTTGCCGACTTGATTATTTTCATATAGGTTGTGTCGGCGGGTCTGCGGCTTTGGTGTGTAGTGCGCTAAAGACGGGGGTAACATGACACTTGCGCGATAGACATTTCCCTAAGACCAGCTAAAAAAATCTGACACCAATCATGGGTTTTTATACATTATACATATTCATTATTATATTAATTAAATATTCTGTTTATAACTGTTTAAAAAACTATATTTTTGATAATTGTTAATTATTGTTAATTATTGTTAATAATAATAATAATGTTGATCTAAAATAATTAAATAAATATTGTTTACTTGAGAAAACCCTAGCTGTTGCGACAATGCCTACACGTTGTCCGCATTTACCACGAGATGAAAGGCGTCGTCCTACTGTACGTTTTTATATGTACTGTGCTAGCACTAAAGTCTCTGAGCTAAGCTGAGGACAGACGGACATGGCGAAAATATAAGGGCTCCTTGTTGACTATGGAAACCTAAAAAAGGTCGATTGCTGCTGTGATTTTAATCTAACAAATAAAAAATCTTAAAAATCTGAATTTAGTGAATTATGTAAATGTTTTCAGATGCAGCGACTCGTTTGATTCAGGTCAAACTTCACTTAGGCAAGTTTGTTTAGCCTTCAATCATGGGGCAGTTTTAAAACCTAGGGAAATAGCGATTGGCTATCAGTTAACAGTGGATAATAATATTACTTATAACCTATTCTTATACTCTGTAGTTTGTCAAAGCTAAATAATGTTCATTGCCAATTCTTAATTTTCCATAAGGGTAGAAAATAACAAAATAATATATTTCTCAAGAACTGCCATGCCATGCTCATTATGATGATATTGAGTCACAGTTATATACATATATGTATATGGTTTAAAAGTGTTAGTGAAAATGCTTACTTATTATGCTGGACTCTAGATAAGTCTTCCTCTTCCCTAACCGCATGGTTCCACCGAGGTTTCCAGGATGATGTTCAGGCATATCTATCACAAGTTTATCTTCACAGTTGGGATCAACCTCTGTAGTGTTAGCACCTTTTAGTCCTAGCACATTCCTAGCGAATTCTATGACGGATGCTTGTAGACCGAGACATATTCCAAGCATCGGTTTTTGTGTTTCACGGCACCATTGACATGCTTCGATTTTGCCTTCCATCCCTCTTTGACCGAATCCACCAGGGACTATGACACCACTGGAATAAAAATTGAATTGAATTAAAGAGACAGTCAGTGAGATTTAAAAATGTATTAAAAGGTCGTGACTCATTTTGAATTTGTCTTTCTTAGGTTTGGCTAGAACAAACCTACTATATTGTTATTCCATTTATATTTTCAATACAACTCTCTCACTTCGACATAAAATCTCCTGATTTCAAGAAAGAGTCTTTCAATAGGGTAATTTGAACTTAGGGACTTGTATTGATGATTTTAATTCAGTAAAACATATTGGTTAAGGTCGCCCATCATATTTTGATCGAAATAAAACCTGATTCTGACCAGTAAATTACAAAAATCGTAAGATAATTTGAATTACGCGGGCTACCCTTGTGCTTTCCACATAAGCCGATACAAAATACAACAAAATCTTCCAATCTTAATGAACCAGTACTTACTCGCTCTTGCAAAGATTCTGCCATGCTTTATGATAACTGACTGGATCATCTATCTTAGTCTGGCGCTCCAGGTTCACAGCTTCGATATAAGTCAAGTTGAGTTTGCTGCCAGAAGCAATGCACGCATGCTGCAAAGCTTTTGTAACGCTAGCGTAGCTGTCCTCCAATTTTGTGTATTTTCCAACCAGAGCGATGTTGACTTCTTTACGAAGATTGTCGACTCGTTTGGCGAGATTGTGCCACTTCCGCATAAATCTGTAATTTAATACATTTGGATGAAAAAGTTTATTATTCAAATGTTCAAATTCAAATTCTTTTCATTATCTTCATTAAATACTATCGTCTGATAAATAAACTTATTTGATATTACAGAAGTTCTCACATTTTATCTAATGGCTTGTATTCTATTATTGAAAAGCCTTGTTGGTCTAATGGTTGCAAGTGATACTGCGGAGCATTAGGTCCCGGTATTGATTCCCAAGTTGGGCGAAGTGTAAATGGGTTTTTCTTTCAGGAATTTGTCAGTAGCAGCCCGGGGTCTGGATTTGTGCCTGGTTGGTGGCAATAGGCCCGTATTACATGGGAATTAAACGTAACTTGCGAAATGTGGGTGTACGAGTACACCTCTGCCTAACCCTTCGGGGGATACAGGCGTGATGTTATGTTTAATTTCGAATATTAACTTAAAATCCTCAAAAACAATGATTACATTATAATTAAGTATTCCATTATAAATAGCAAATTCTAAGTACATACTTGTGTACGTTTCAATGGCACGGCCACGGCGATAATAAAAAAAAATCTACCAAAATTTTGTAAACATTTGTAAAAGTTTATTCCCAAAACCATAATATGTCAAAGTTATGGTTAAAAAGTTATAAGGGTTTGAACGTGGCCGCGCCTTTGAAACTCGAAGAACCGCGCGGCCACGGAAATCTTTAAAATTAAGCGTTGCATAGACCTGAAATTCAGGTAGATTGATTATAGATTGAATTTATATATCTTTTTAAATATAGCAAAAAATCCTAGGTTTATAGTTTAGGAGCTGTAAGACTAACCCCATGGCCGCGCCATTAAAACGGTGGAAAACACGTTATCCCCGATAAGTCGCTGAAAAAGCATCGCAGAGGTCTGAAGTTTTTTGTAAAACCTAGATTTGAATTTGTCAAAATTAGTAGAAATACGCAAACAAATCGTAGCTTTATATTTTAGGAGCGTAGCGGAGTAGGTACGAAATCGCAATACGTTTTAAATGTTTAGATAGGGTGACCATGGTTTATTGTTTACAGAAAACTTCAGACCTCTGCGATGCTTTTTCAGCGAGATATCTGCGATAACGTTTTAACCGTAACTTTGACAAATTTATGGTTTTGGGAATCAACTTTTACAAATTTTTACAAAATCTTGGTTGGTGGAGATTTCTTTTTTTGAAATATCGCCATGGCCGCGCCATTGAAACGGATACACATACTTGAATGTAGCGCGCCATTAACTTAATTGCCACACCTGATAAACAACGAATTACGCTATTTTTAGAACTTTATTCTATCTAGTGTCTACTTCCTGCTTCTTAGGAATTTTATTGACAAAAAGATAATCGCGCCGCAAGTCAATTAAATAGAGACCTTATAAAAATATTTCAAAACCAGGTCATGACCGATATTTTAATTGTTCAAATACATAGATAAGAAAACATCATTATTTTTTATACTAGACTAATCGTTAACCGACTTTTGCTCTTGATATGTAATTAAGATTAACAATGTATATTTGTGCTATTATTTTTTCTAGTGGGTCTTTTTCTCCGAGGTTAATCTATCTAGCGTGTTTTATTGCACTTCAGGACAAAGGTTTCCATCTCTTTTTCAATGGTAGTCTAGGTCGTTTCGCGACCTTCACCTTTATCTGTAGTCGTTTAAAGGGACACACTCGGCAGTTCTTAAACCTGCCTGGCCTGCACCATAAATCACTTAACACATTTAACGCTAAACGAAGAATCAACATTTTGTCTGTATCACCTGCAAACGATTTTAGCCCTTAATGCATTTATTGATTTGTGCCTAGGGTGGGCTGTATTGAAAGTGCATTATAAAATTCGTACCGGAATTTTAGAACACAGAAAATACATACGTATACTTACTTTCCTGGACGTGGCATTGACATGTTCAGTTGTAGCCTTTCATTTAAATATTGTACAACTCCTTGTTCTTCCATCAGCAGTGGTACATGGTATACAGAGGTCAAATCGTGAACGCATATTACCTGAAAACAAACAAAAATTCCTTATTAAAAACAAAAACTGCTGTTTTTTTTACAGTAAGGTAAAAAGGGCATATGATCACAGGATGTGAGCAGTGGTGGCCAAGGGTTATCGGCCCCGAAGCACTTTACTTTGTGTAGGTATTTAATTTAATCACCACTGTTCTCAAAACGGTGAAGGAAAACATAGTGAGGACACCGGCATGTCTTAGAATAAAAAATTCGAAGACAGGTGACATCTACCAACCCGCACAGGGCCCGCGTGGTGGATTATTGCCCACTCCCTCTACCAGAGGCCTATGTCCCAGTAGTGGGGAAATTATAGGCTGATTGTGATCACAGGTTGCCTGTTGGAAGTAAGAATACAACTACTTAAAGTAGCAGTACAAAATACTGATATTATCAATCCATATGATGATTCAATGTAGCAGGTTATAAGGGGCTCATGCACTACATTGGATGTCAACAAGCTGATAAGATTTGGTATAAATTAGTGGCAGTTGGCAGTAATTTAAACTTGAGAGCAGTCATGGTGGCCCTATAGTAACGGCCGCGACTTACGGAGTTGTACGTCGTGGGTTAAAATCCAGTCAGGAGGGTTACTTTATGTGAGTTACTTCCAGAGGCGTCTTTACCTATGGTGCAGGGTGTGCGGCGCACACGGGCGCCGGGTCTAAGGGGGCGCCGAACGCCCTCTAATGCGACACCTCCAAAGATGCGTCACTCGCGGCGCCGCGGCCGCCCGGCGGCGGCGCTCTTTAAAGACCCTGCGCTCGTGTTATGGCCGACGCCGGGCGCGCGGTAGCAAAGCCACGGTAATATTATCTATACAGTATTCCAACTTCATACAAACGGACGCAACGCGAGCTATATCTACGCGCCTCGATCTCGGCATGCGCTCGGCATGAAGACAGTCGCGACTGTGCCGGACGGTGTGTTGTTTTTATAACAATAACCGCGCGACTTTTTCCCAAAAAATAAGTTCAAGTAGGTACGTATTTAATATAACGAGTAGGATATATAGAAAAAATGGAGGAAATATTCCGAACTTCCTTTAAGCTTTAAGTATATTATAATGCGGTTTATTTATACTTTAAAATTTAATAATAAAGCATTTCGTACGTCTCAGACGAGGCGCAAATATTTTTTTTATAAGACCGATTTGTTACCTACTCAAACATTAACGAGGTTTTTTAATTAAATCTACCAATCAAAAAACAACACGCATACGCATTTTTATTGAACACTTCTTTAAATTCACAAAGTATTTTATTTGTTTATATAAAAAAAAAATATTTACAATCACAAAACTAAATGGAAACACAAAGTAGGCAAATGTAACTAAAATGCTGGAGGCGGGCAGCCCTATCGCATGTTTAGGTACCGCGCGGTTGTAGGCATTTCTTTTACGGCCGAGCGAGTTACAATGCTGTATAGATAATAGTAGGTACCGTGGCAAAGCAAGACTACTCCTTTTCCTACTCTATTTAAATTTACACAATAACTTTTGTTTCAACGTGAAATCAGCCTTAAAACAGATAATTAAAGATTAAATTGGCGTAATGTCGCATCTTGCATCGCTACCAAACAAAGGCGCGTGCCGGCATCGGCACCTGTTTGTTTTGATTCGTTTGACAACACGCCGACAATCATTGCTAACTCGGCTGTATTAGAATGCTATAAAATTCAAATTAAAATTCCCAGGGACGTGCGGCGGTCATTTTCAAAGGCTTGTGTACGCGCGCCGCAATTTTTGTTTTACCGCCACACCATAGTTTTGCAAAATAAGCCTTGATTAAATTTGATTAAGTATCATCTTTGAATAAACATGTAAATATGAAGTAAATCGGCTTTTCTTTTGATAAAAAATATATAAAAAGTAAGATTTGGTTATTTGCTTGCACAATTATTGCGACATGCCTCGAGGTCGGAGGTCATCAAAATAGCTAACGAAATTCATGAAAAAAAAACCAAACATCGAGTGATAAATACTGATATTGAAGTTAAATCTATGCTCGTACCTATACGACCTAGGATTTTTCATTTGTTTATCCTACTGCAGTGCGGAACAAACAAGGTAAGTTAAAGTGCATTAATATGTACCTACTAGTATACTTAGGTATTTATTTGAACAACGAACTACTTTTTTATTTTATTTATTTATTCCGTTTGATTGCCTAATGTAGTTAGTTACCTAGGTACCGCGACGTTGATTGATGTGTCATATCATATCCATACTTATATTACCTATAAATAAATGCGACAGTAACTTTGTCTGTCTTTCTGTCTGTCTGTCTGTCTGTCTGTCTGTGTTTTACGCTTTCACGGCTCAACTGCTGAACCGATTTGGATGAATTTTGGTATCGAGATAGGATAGCTGAGTCCTGGGGAAGGACATAGGTTACTTTTATTCCGAAAAAGTGCAAAGATCCCAGGGGAATCACGATATACAAATTCCTCGCGGACGAAGTCGCGGGCAGAAGCTAGAAATAAAATTAAATAATACGTAGTCCAAGTTGCAACAACTAGTTCTCTGGGCCTATAGTAATTTACATTGTTAGTTCTTTTAGGTGCCTATACTTAGTTTTTTATTTATTTTAGATGTCTGATGGCAATGGAAAAAAGAAACTTTCTGGTGCACAGAGTCGAAAAAGAAAGCTGGAGAAGGAACAGTCTCTGAAAAAGAATACAAGTTCTATTAAAAAGTTTTTTGTTCGACCCGGTCCATCCTCGGACGAACACCTGGAGACAGAGACATATGAAAACCTAGATAATTCTACAGCAGAACTCGTCACTTCTACTTCACCGCCGCCGCCGCTGCTGTCTTTATCGTCGGTAGTTGAAGAAGACGAAGAACCTCCTAGTGCCGAAGCGTCTCCGGAGAATATACTTCGAGAAGATATAATTAATGATCTCGCGTTATGGCCACAGGTGTTATCCGATAAACAGAGAATATTTTTGATGGAGCGTGGGCCAGTACAGGTAAAAGTGGGTTCATATCCTTCGAATAGTTCGAAAAGATCTTTTTCAAATGCTTATTATACTAAAAAGATGTTAAATAATGAAACCGTTTTAAGAAACTGGCTGGTTTACTCTAAGTCAACTGATTCTGTTTATTGTTTTTATTGTAAACTTTTTCATGCTGATGCGACTCCGACTCCTTTTAATGGTGAAATGGGTTACAAAGATTGGCGGCATTTGTCTACTGCTATAGAACGTCATGAAAAGAGCTTAGGGCACCTATCATGTCTTAAGAAACAAATTACATTGAAAACTGTTATTTTAAAAGAAAAGTCGGTAGATTTCTTGCACCAAAATGAAATTGATCGGGAAAAAAAACGTTGGGTTGCAGTACTCGAACGAATAATCAACATAATTCATTTTTTAGCGAGGCAATGTCTGGCTTTTCGGGGAAGATCTCAAAAAATTTACGATTCTGATAATGGTAATTTTTTAAAGCTGGTTGAATATACCTCTAACTTTGATAATGTGCTTGCGGAACACATTGCCCTTATTCAAAAATCTGAGTCACGCCTAACTCATTATCTTGGCCATAATATTCAGAATGAAATAATACAATTATTGGGAGAAAGAATAAAAAAAGCTATTGTTTTGGAATTGACACAATCTAAATATTTTTCCATTATTTTAGATTGAACTCCAGATATTGCACACGAAGAACAAATATCGGTTGTCGTACGGTACGTTCTTTTAAATACAAGCAACAACAAGGCTGAAGTAAAAGAACACTTTCTGGGTTTTTTTCCTATAACAGACACTACTGGCCTGGGCTTAACTCAATTTTTGTTGGATTGTTTAATCTCAAACGAAATTGACATACAAGATATGCGTGGTCAAGGTTATGATAATGGTGCAAACATGAAAGGGAAACATATAGGTCTACAAAAACGAATTTTAGATTTAAACCCGCGCGCATTTTATGTACCTTGTGCGGCACACAGCCTAAATTTGGTAGTGAATGACGCTGCTAAAAGTTCATTAGAAATTGTTAATTTCTTTTCAATTGTGCAGGAAATTTATGTTTTTTTTTCTGCGTCAACAGCACGTTGGCAAATACTTGCTAAAGAAGTGCCAACTTTAAGTCTAAAACCACTCTCAAATACTCGATGGGAGAGCAGGGTTGAAGCAGTAAAAGCTCTACGTTTTGAACTGGGAAAAGTGTATGATGCCTTGTTTACTATATATTCTGATAGAAGCAAAGATGCAGAGTCAAGAAATATGGCAAATTCATTACTGGCAAAAATTAAGTCGTTTAAATTCATCTGCTCTCTGCTTATTTGGTTTGAAATTTTAAGCAAGATAAATATAGTTAGCAAGGCCCTTCAAAAGTCAGACGTTGTATTGTCAGAAGCGGTGAAAATGATTAATAATGCAAAAATAAGTTTGTCTGAATTTCGTAAAGAGCCCGCTTTTGAGGAGCTCCTTAACAGGGCGAAAACTGTAGCGGAAGAAGTCGAGGCAATAGTAGAATTTCCCACACCTGCACGCCCTCGCGCTCGTAAAAGGTTTTTTAATTATGAGGCGGAGGATGAACCGATAACAGACGCGAAAACACATTTTAAAGTAAATTTTTACTACTATTTGTTAGACACCGCAATTACTAAGTTCGACGAACGGTTCGAACTTTTGAATGAAAATAATGAAACTTTTTCATTTCTTCAAAAATTGAAACACTGGAAAGATTTGGACTCTGATACAAAAAAAACACATTGCTCTAATTTAGAAAATAAACTTTGCCATGCTGGCTCTTCAGATGTAGAACAGTTCGAGCTCTATAATGAAATCGAATTATTACCGATGTTTATTGATGATTCCACTACGCCGTTGGATATTTAAAATTACTTGTTTACGAATAAATTAATTTCAGTGTTCCCAAATCTGTCCACAGCACTGAGGATATACCTGACACTTCCAGTCACGGTCGCACATAGCGAAAGGTCATTTTCTAAACTAAAAATAATTAAAAACTACCTTAGATCAACATTTTCGCAAAGTAGATTGACAAATTTATCGTTAATAAATAAGTATTGAACATGAAATCAAAATTGAAGTTAGTGACATTGTTAAAGATTTCGCTAATGCAAAAGCTCGAAAAGTAACTTTTTTGTAAATACATTTGTGTGTACGAGCGTCCTGTTATGTACTTAACTATAATAGTTTTTAAATTAAATATTTTTGAAAGAACTACAAAGTTGTGATTTTTTTATTCTTATAACCCCTTCCTTCCTAAAAAAACTTATTGCTTCCCGACATCATTTAAAATTGCACCATTTGCATCCGAATTTCCGTTTGAAAATATAACTATGTATTAGTATTCCATTTTGACCCCGCTCCTACTAGACTAGAGGGCGCCAGGGTACTGGTTGCACACGGGCGCCACAAGGGCTAGAGACGCCTCTGGTTACTTCATCACCTCTGTTCTAAAAAAAGTGAAGGAAAAATTCGTGAGGAAACCGGCATGTCCTCAAGCAAAAATTCAAAGACATGTGACATCTACCAACCCGCACTGGGCCCGCATAGGAGATAAAGGACCTCCCCTCTCAAGAGGCGTGTGTACCAGCAGTGGGAACATTATAGGCGGATTATGTGACTAATTTAAACTTAATTAACAACTACTCCTCAATGTATTAGCCTAGCTTTTAATAACAGGAACACTACCATAGAAATCTTTAAGACGTCTTAAACTTTCAGATTCTTACGGCCTCATTCAAAAACTTGTTTTATTGATTGTAGCGGTGCTGCCGGTGCTTTCACTGTTTTTATAGGTGTAATCTTAATCTACATAGTATAGTTGGCAGAAAGAAATAGAATTGCAACCATACTAATATTTTAAATGCGAAAGTGACTCTGTTACCACCGAACTAAACCACAGAATATATACCCGAGCAGAATGAAAGCTTCCTAACAGAGCACAAAACTCTTAGCTACTTTTATAGGGCTGTCACTCGGTTAGTGCAAATAAAAAACCGGGCAAGTGCGAGTCGTTATTCGACAATGAGAACGGACGGACGGACAGACAAACACTGTGACTGAGGTGATCCCATAAGTATTCGGTTTTCCAGTTTTGTCATAGACGAACGTCGAACATAAAAAAATAGTGTAGCTATGAAAGACGAAATGGTTTAATGGACAGTTTGTTTAAAATTAAGTAGGTAAAATACCAAAGTAAGTTAAGTTAGGTACATTTTATTGTTATAAATTAAAAGATAATATTTTATTCAAAAGAAAGTAAGTATCTAATATTTCTACCAATTTCCAACTCGCAATATGCGAAAACCTTATCGCCATCTTAATTATTTTGGATAATACCTATTTCATCACTAAATACTTCCATCATAAGCACTTGAAATGTGAAGGTATAGGTAGATACAGGGACCGTACAACCCCCTATACGAGTTAATTCTTTCGGAAGTGTAACCCGTTCGTTCGGTTTCTGTATGGATGGTGTTACCTCTTGATCGTGTAACACCTTTCCTAACACCAGTAAAAGGGTAATCCTTTCGATAAATTAATGAACGAAAGGGGTAACCCTTTCGATTGAGATATCCATATAAAGTGGTTATCCTCACAATTAGGTTTTATATGGTAACCGTAAGGTAATCATTCCAAATTTGACCTTGGGGTGAGGCGACTAGGTATTTACCTTGGAAACATCTAGAATCGTGTTATTGGTTTCGATCACTAGATTTGACAGTATGCTGCATTCATTTTTTCGTGAAACTAGTTCTGTATTGAACATGAATGAATTGCATTTGAAATAATTAAGTATTATTTATAAGTAGTACTTAGATACAGTGGCAACAAATTAATAAATACCGAACCTTATAATAATAATATATAACACTGGCAACACGGTGTCAAGAAGTCTTATTTATAAAATTTTAAAATTTCATCTTTAATAATAATTTAGATTTTCGACCCATTTTACAAGTGCTTTCCATAATAAACCAAACCCAAAATCAGAAGACTATTGGAAATCTTATCATGTGCTCATACTATGGGGCTACAGAAAGAGGAAATAATCTGACCGCGTACCGTGTTCGGATGCTTTCTCTTTTTCAGGTGCTGGAACCAGCTGTCAACGTTACTACACGATGACTATCGGATCAGATGCGGGTCATCCAGCGTAATCCTATGTTGGATAACACTGTACTTGATCGCCTACGAAGTGAAATGCAGAGTAGCCATGTCATCATATCCCCGTCGCAGAGTGTTGTGGTACCACCACGGCTCACCACAAGTCACGCGGTTCAAGCTGACGAGGGGTTTGTTGACAGGGCTACAAACGTAAGTACCCTGTGTAGAAGAGTGCTTTGGAGGGTGCGATTCGGGAATATCGGTTCGTGTCGCCCGAACTTAGGCTACGCTTACCTCGTTTGCACATGCATAACAAAAATAGGGCGCTAGTGGCGGCTCTGGATTTGCAGTTGTCAAACTATTTTGATGACTGCGAAGATCTCACCGATACTCTTTTGATTCTGTACTGCACGGCTGTAGCAGTATGTCGTGTAGTTTACGTCAAATTCCCTAATGACTCGAGAGCTACACGACCGAAACCAGCCGTACCAGCTTGGCAGTGCAGAATTGAACGTCGTATTTGTGGGGCCAGAGCCCTCATCGCCAAACTAATCTGCTTCAGGGAGGGCAACACTCGCCCTAGAGTGATGCGCTTTGTGAGGCGGGGCATACCAGCCCTCAGGCTATGGATATGTCCCGTGTTACAGGGCGCATAGACTTCCTGAAGCAGAAAGTGTATGCATGGGCAAACCGTATTCGTAGGTATAAGCGGCGAGTAGACCGATACACTCAGAACCGCACCTTCCAGAGTGATAAAAGGTGGGTTTATAGTGCTTGGGAGCGACCGAACCAAGGTGTGGCTGATACGCGTCTACCAGATGATGATGCCATGTGCTTTTTTGGCGTAATATCTGGTCAATGCCTGTCAGTCACACCGAAGGTGATTTTGCTCGAGAAGTCGAGCGAGCCTGCGGTCCGATACCAGAAATGGAGTTATTACAATCTGCCCCCAAGATGTAGCTCGTGCAATCCGTCCGCTGCCCAACTTAACTGCCCAACAGTCTCGAGGGGCGGACGGGCTGCACAACTTCTGGATCAAATGGTTCATAGAATCGCACGCTCGCTTGGCAGCCCAGTACCAGACTCCTTTGGAGTGTGAGAGGTACTCCTTTGGAGTCTGGTTCGCTACCCCAGTTCCTAACGACAGGAGTTACCTACCTGCTGCATAAATCAGGTAGTACCGCGGAACCAAAAACTATAGGTCGATAACGTGTTTATCGACGGTCTATAAGGTTCTTACATCCATTTTGGGAGCTATAATTTACAATCATGTAATGACACTAATTCCATCATGTCTATCTCTCAAAATGAATGACGGAACGGATCCCGCGGTACTAAGGAGCTGCTCCCCATTGATTAGCCAACAGGTTCGTCATTCCTGGAAGGATCTTTCGACATGTTGGATAGACTACAAGAAGGCTTATGACTCGGTGCCACATACATGGCTCATGAGGGTTCTGGAGTTGTATAAAGTAGACACAACTCTACGCATCTTCCTGATGTCATGCATGGGGCAATGGAGGACGGTCTTTCGATATCCAGGATGTCGAAATATCCAGAGGAATGGCGAGCCAATAAGGATCGAGCGAGGCATATTTCAGGGCGACAGTTTGAGTCTGCTTTGGTTCTGCCTAGCCCTGAATCCTTTAAGCAGACTGCTGGAGGATTCAGGTATAAGCTATCGGCTGATGAGAGGTGGTCAGGTTATATCTCACCTCCTCTACATGGATGACCTAAAACTCTTTGCCCCCAACAATTTACAACTGATGGAGCTACTGAAAGTAACTGAAACCTTCAGTAGCGCCATCAGGATGGAATTTGGTGTGGACGAATGTGCGGACATGCATGTAAAGCGAGGGGAGATTGTTGAATCCGTGGCAACCCAACTCTCGGATTCTATATACCTTCGAGCCCTCTCCGCAGCCGAAACCTATAAATGATTTGGGTATGTCGGAAGCGTTGAGCATCAATGTTACTGACATGAAGCAATCTTTGAAGGAAAGCTTCTTTGCCCGCCTGAAAAAAGAATTTAATAGTCTTTTATTGCCGGAAACAAGGTGCGCGCCTTCAACGGTTGGGTCATAACGTACTCTTTCGGCGTAATCAAATGGACTCAGACTGAGCTCGTCACCCTGAATATGAGGGTCCGTACGTTGCTGACTGCATATCGAATGCATCCCCCACGGTCATCGGTACTGTATATCCCGCGAAAGTGTAGAGGTCGAGGGTTCTCAAACGGTAAGACCCTCCACAATCACGAGATATGCAGTCTCAGGGAATATTTCCTAGAAGTCGACGTGGGGATGCATCGAGATGTGGTCGCGGTAGACAAGGGCCTCACCTCGCTCTCTTTGGCTAAAGAGGACTGGCGCAAGCCTGTAGAGCTTGACACCAATGATCGCATGGAGGTATGGTAGAGTAAGGAGCTTCACGGACGCTTTTTCCAGGCCCTACATGGACCCGATGTAGATCTTTAAGCATTCGTAGCCTGGCTGCGTTTCGGTGATCTGTTAACACCTGGGGAAACCGAAGGTTTTGTCTGTGAAATTATGGACAAAGTTATGATGACGAATAACTACCGGAGATTTATCCTGAAAGATGGTATGGTTAACATCTGCCGGGCATGCCACCGTCCGGGAGAATCAATCAAACACATAATCACCGGGTGTTCTCGTCTAGCTAACGAAGAGTACTTGCATAGGCACAACCTTGTAGCCAGGATTATCCACCAGCAACTTGCTCTGAAATACAGCCTTGTGGAATCGGAAGTACCATACTACAGGTATGTGCCCGACCCAGTTCTCGAAAATGGACATATAACACTGTACTGGGATCGATTCATCATCACTGACAGGGCTATTGTTGCCAATACGCCTGATATAGTGGTGGTGGATCGACTAGAGCGGCGTGCAAAGATCGTTGACATAACGGCCCTGCATGACAGGAACCTCGTGAAAGCCGAGAAAGGTAAAGAAATCAAGTACCTTAACTTGGCTCGCGAGGCTGCGGACATGTGGCATGTGGACTCAGCGATCATTGTATCGATAGTCATAACAGCCAATGGTTTGATAGCAAAGACCTCGACCAACACCTAAGGAGGCTCGCGTTGGGCAGCTGGATCAAGGGCTTGATCCAGAAAGCGGTACTCCTGGACACGGCTCGTATTGTTAGGAGGTTCCTCTCTCTGGAGCTCTGACTGCCGGTAGGTTGGACCCTGATTCCTGATACTGGTGGGCTACAATTTTTTATATTTTAAATGTTTTTATATATTTTATATTCTAATATTTAGAAATGTAATTTATATGTATTTATTGAAATAAAGGAAATAATAATAACAATCATTTTATTATCACGCAACTAAGGCCCAAGCACACAGCAGGCAGACAGGGGCTTAGGCTTTTATCAGTTCACATATTCGCGCAGACAACCCGAGCAAAACAGGCCGAGTGCGATTTATAATATCAGTCATAAAAAATCTCGTACCATAATTGGTCCGAGATTTTGTTTTTCTCTAACACCATTTCGTATTCTGCGGCCGCCATATTTATTTTATAATAACTTGACGGCTGATGCATTAAAATCTATTCAGCTGTTGGGGTACTTTGAGGTATAAAGCATGCCGTATGATTTAATACTCGTGGAAAACAAAACCCTGTATTTGTTGAACCTGAATGATGAAGATGGTTGCAAAATAATACCTACAATGAATGAAAAAGTATGAAAATTGGTCAATAAATGACGAATAAGCTGTAAAATATTTGGAAGGAGTTAATCACTATCTTCTTCACGCAAAACATTTTGTATTGAGTTACATCGGTGTCAACGTGATATGGCGTTACAAATATAATTATCATCTCCGTCTAGTCTGCATTATTAAAACGCTCAATAACGTTATTTCTGATTTTTTTCTTCACTGTTAAGTATATTTACTGTAGGATATTTGAATATTCAATCAAAAATAATATAATCACTCACATAATAATTATGTAGGTACGTATAAGTGATACTGGCCACGTACGTATAAGTGTATTGCCACGAGAATTCAACATGTAGATTCACTTGTCGGATTATTTGGGTATGTTTTTATAATATTTTTTTTTTGGCTGATCTCTGTCCACAGTGTTGGATTGCCGTCCCGTCAGACTATGATAGTGAGAGATCTATATTTGCCGCTTAGAGGCTAGTTTGCGTTGAGATTAGTCGCGTCGAACGAATTTCGGTCAGGAGTATATTATATTATCATCAGAAAAATAAGGAACTTAGACCTTACCTTTAGGTAGTTTCTACACAAATTGCATTTGCTATTATTACTGGAAGAATCCTATTCTTATGAATAGGATTCTATGAACAGCATCTCGTCTCAGTTGTGGCATTTTTTTGTTTTGTAGGTTTTAGCTGGTAAGTAGGTAGCTTACTGAACATGTCACCACAGTACACTCCAGTCTCACGAAAGTAGGAACTCTCAATTTTTTTATTTAATTAACTCAATACTTGCACTTCCAACCTCTTCCTTGAAGAAAGTGACATTATAATACTATCCAGTAAACATTAAAAGAAGTACTTAAACCAAACAAGATCGTACATGAATCATGAAACAACCCCGCCAATTTAAATAAAATATATAATTTAAAATTTAGATCTACTGTATTAACGACTACAGTCGCGTGTTTATCGAGTCGCTAGGTACTTCATAGCGCAGTGGGGATTCGACACGTGCTAGCCAAATGCATGCGATTTTGCACTTAATGAAAAGCCACGATAGTCCAAATTACATCGATTGGACACTGAAAGTGTTACCCTGTTACAAGGTTGAAGGGGTAACCCGTTCGGAATGGCTTACTGTTAAATAGTATAACCCACTAAGAATGGATTTTTGAATATGCCCATAAGCAAATCTCATTGCAAACCTTTTGAATAGGTAACCATAATGAAAAGGTTTTGAAGAGGTTGTCCATTGAAACGGGTTATCGTTAAAATGTGTAACAAAAATGGTGTAGGTTTTCTAACAATCCTTTACAAAAACCCTGTTGAAAAGTCTTTCAACAGGTAACCGAAATGGTCCCTGGGTAGATATAGTAATTTACCTGATAAGATCTTTTGGAGAAGAAAGAAGCTTTATTTTTGCTCCGGTATATATTCTGTAGCTAAACCACAAAACCGAACGTTAGGTGATAGATAAGTCTTTGACCTAGAGAAGGACTAAAGTTTTGGCTACCAAACTTTCCATCCTGGATATACATATCCCATGAAGAAGGTGGTAGGTTCATGGTAGACAGAAGTTACAGAACGCCACCTACTACGATCTTTCCTCCTTTTACTTCGTTTACGTTCATACATCGACATTTGTATTCAAACATTAAGGTGAATCTAGTCGCCCTTTTTTTCCATACAAACTTCGGGAGTGTACTCCACTGTTCGACAATGTACATAAAAAATGAAACACGTTATGATTTTGTTTCATTATTAATATTGTCTGCACGGAAACAGAATACCAAAATAAAAAGTCATTAAAAAGTTAGGACCCAACAAAGATCCGTTTTTTTGCTAATTTAACCTAATTTTGGGCGTGTTTAAGTAATAAAAGACGTGTAAAACCAAGTCGGTACCGACAAAGCTTAAATATCGATAAGTTCAATAAACTTTATTGGTCATTGATTTATGCTGTGGTTTTTTCATAAAACTCGATCTTTCAAAGGACTTTTCCTAATTTTTTACGCGCTTGTTTTACTATAAATGGTCCTGCATCCTCCATCCTGCAATGAGTTGTGCGTGTCTAACTAGTGTCTAACTGCTCATGACTGATACTACCTCTCAGCGGCGGCCTTAGGGGGTGGCGAACAGGGCAATCACCCGGGGCCTCGCTCTTGCAGGGGCCTCGTGCAACTACCCAAGCGAATTAAAAAAAATATAGATTTTTATAACTATTTTTTTAAATAAAACTTTTGATTTTGGTCCTTTTTATTTATTAAGGTTATAACATAATATTAAGTAACATAATATTTATTAAGGTTATAACATATTACTTATTAAGGTTATAACATAACGGTAAATTAAAATAAAGTAAGTTAACTAATTCATTCATTCAAAACATAATTGAAATATACATTATGTACCTACTTAGTACTTGGATATCGAGCCTCGAAACACTTGAAGATCGGTTCTTTAATCGCATAGCACTCGTGTAGGCTCAAGAGTCAGGACATAATGTTCTGCTCCTCTATCGCTCGGGGAATCCTCGTGTTTCATTTCGTTCGTCAACTCTTGTCACCTTGGAATTATTTTGCTTGCGGTATGAGTTACAAAATCGTTACTGTAGTATGTATCTTTGGGCATGCCAAAATTGCGGCGGTAAGTCCCCTCTTTGAGGGATGGCTTGAGAGGCGGCATGGCGTCTTCACCTTCCGTCTGACACAGGTCCTCAACAAATACGGTTGTTTCAGGAGCTTCCTGTTTCAGATGAGGCGGGAGGAAACGCCCGGGTGTTTCCATTGCGAAGATCGCCCTGAGGATACGGTGGACCATACGGTGGAGGTCTGCCCGGCGTGGGCGGAGCACCGCCGTGTCCTCATGGAGGCGATCGGCGGCGGCGATCTCTCGCGTCCGGCCCTGGTCCAGGCCATGGTAAGGAGCGAGAGTGCATGTCTAGCAGTCGCTTCCTTCAGCAAAGTAGTGATGCTCGCAAAGAGGGAGGCGGCGCACGTGAGGGAGAGGCAGTATATGTGCCCTCACGGCCGTAGCCTTCGCAAGAGACACCCGGGGCGTCGGGAATCCCAGGCTGATTCCCGGCCACCGTAGGCGCGGGCTTGCGGGTGGCGAGTAATGGGTATCTCGGTGTCCGGTAATCACCAAGTCCGTGTCGACGGCGTGTTGTATTCCACGCGCGCCTCAAAGAGATGTCAGCAACAACTGATGGGGCCCGCAAGGGCCGATGCCTGCCAGGGGTGCAGGTTGTTCGAAAGAGATACCGCGGGCCCTGGCGCACAGGCAACTGAGGCAACACGGGTGGGTTCACATCACATACTTTTCACGAAGGACAAAGAGCCTCGTAGACCTGCCGCTCGGAGCCTCGCTATGGGTAAGGCCGCCTCTGCTACCTCTATCGGATATGATGCCTGGTGAGATAGCGTAATTTTTAGCCAGGCCCACCAGTGAGTTCGAGCCCGCGACTAGATTCCCCTTAACATTACTAACTGACAAAATGACAGCAGAGATTTAAGTAATTTTAGTTAATTTAAATTGGAGTAACGTAATTTTTTCGAAGAAACGTGCCGCCAAACAAATCTCCACTAATTTCCTTTTCCAATGAATCGCTTTACATACCTAGTTTACTTTAATACTTTTAAATAATAAGCCACTTAGATCGATCGATAGGCACGGAATTACAGTAAATAGTATCAGCACTGATCTTATTAGTTTATACCTGAGTGTTATTATTGTTATCACCCTTTCCACTTCAGACCGTGCCCCCGAAGATAGTGTTACGAAACCCGCAGGAAGAAAGATGACAAATGAGGAATGTTATTCACATAATTTATACTTTGCTCATTTATTTCGTTGGAGCTGCGGTTAAAAAGACTGCTGAGCCTGCATTTGTGCCTGGTTATTGGCAGTATGTCCGCCTCTTTTTATGGGGGCATAAACGGTACCATATTGGCGTAGTATACCTAACACTTCTGCCTACCCATTCAGTTAATACAGCCGAGCGCGTTGTATCTTATCAGTCTTATTGTATTTATGTGACTAACAAGGTTTTCCAGCGTTCAAAATAATAATCATTTCTTATTAATCTGTTACTGTGCATTGATTGTTATGTCATTGCAGTAATTAATAATACAATTCAGAGCACATGCTGGAGGAGCACTATTTGCAATTTAGTTAAGTATCATTATATAATTTATAAGCACAAGTGAGAATGTTTTCGTGGTAGGCTAGCCATACATTGAAAATACTGCACCAACCTTCATAAACAACACATACATGCATATATAAACTCAAGCCTTTTAAAGCAGAACCCCTTGGGGGAAAAAGGCGTGAATAGTACAGAAACCCAGGAGGACGATTCTGAACTCATTTTGCTTCATCTACTTTCACAGTTCATACATCTCTATTAACCAATTAGATTCACATGAACATGTTGAACATCAATCTTTGTTAATAAACTCATAATATGATAGAACAACAATCTCGAATTTGAATAGTGGCAATGGCATACACGTCATGACGTCACGCACGATACTATGTACCGCACCCTAATTGCGTAACACACGATTAATCATAATCGGTTTCATTTTGACAGTTCAACAAAATTCATTGCGTTATTTACGTTGTTGAGTAGAATCAGAATCAGAATTTATTTATTTCTCTAGTTTTATTTACATGTCACTTCAAAATCTTATTTCACAATTGCGTGTTTCCTTTTGTCCGTAGAGTAGGAGCTTTTGACACCTATCCTGGTCGTTTCCTCTATTACTAGTCATTATATAATTTAACGTGAGGATAACGATAAAGCAGTGGGGATTAGTCCCAGCGGCAAGCCGCTTATTACTTTATTGAGTGACTCTACAGTCAGAGCCGACGCTGTCGGAAGGGGGCCAGTCGTTTGAAAAGCGGCTTTTCAATATCTTTTTTATTTATGTATTCAATTTCTCCTACTCTAGTTGCGCCAAGAGAAAGGGATTGTGTAGTTCATAGCGCGTGTACGGTCTTGTTCTTGTATCCCCTCGATCGACAAAGATTTGAGACGTTCTATCATGTCGCCGTGGAAATCATGCGCATGAATGTGCCACGGGTCTTGTTGCAAGATCTCCCAGAGTAGATCGGTGTCAGTGCGTCTGGGTAACCGTGCAGCGCTCTTCAATGCCATTTTATACTGCCTCTAGAGCTTGAGTAGATTTGTTTTGCTGTACCTCGGCAGCAGTTGTATTACTCCGTAGTCTATCACTGGCAGTAAGCATGCTTGAATGACAAGTAGCTTGACGTCGACACTTAGCTTGGAGCGGTAGCCGATGATTGGATGCAGCGCTCCTCTGACTCTCTTGGCCTTATTTATTTTTTTTTTTTTTTTTTTTTTTTTTTTTTAAATATTTTCCTTGGCATGCTTATTCATCGAAAGTCTATTGTCCAGCCAGACTCCGAGTTATTTTATTTCCAGTTTGAATGCAATGCGTTCGCCACGTAGTTGAACATAATTGCGATACCCTGTGTTCAAATTGTTGAGTCTCTTGTGCGAGAACATTATGCTTTCTGTCTTATCAGCATTGCATTTGAGGCCCCATTTTTTGTAATAATCAATTATGTCGATGGCGCCCACTCTTCTCGGCGCGTAGCGTGGTCCGGTCCAGTGGCGGATTTACACATTTGCCGCCAGTAGGCTATACAATTTTTGCCGCCCCTACCAACTCTTGAATTGAAATATTGAAACGCTATTGGAATATTTAAAAAATTCATATTCACAATTAGTGTACTTTACCAGCGTTTAGTAATTTTTCATACAAGGTGTAATTTTAATCACCATTAACCTCATAAGGGGTCATTGTACTCATCATTATGAACAACTTTTACTATGGGCCCAAACCTGAAATCGCGGAAAGCAAAATCAGCTGTTCCTTACATTTGTAGGGAACAGCTAATTTAATTTTTCTCGATTTCAGGTTTGGGCCCGCAGTAAAAGTTCTTCATAATGATGAGTACAATGACCCCCTATGAGGTTAACGGTGATTAAAATTACACCTTGTATACAGACATTGGAGTATACAAAATATTGTAATTTTGTTCAATTTTCGAAACTTTTCTCCGCTTTTATAATAATGTCTTTTTTTTTTCCTTGAGGCAAAAAAATGAGCCAAATTTGCCGCCGCCCTAGGCTCCAGCCTACTCAGCCTGCTGGTAAATCCGCCACTGGTCCGGTCTTTCAGCTGCGTTGAGTATACACAAGTCGTCGGCGTACTGTGACAGCATCTGACCTGCTATTCTTTCGTTTGGTAGGTCAGCCACATAGAGGATGAAGATCGCCGGACCGAGTATCGATCCTTGGGGCACCCCATGTGGCACAGGCTGCTCCGTTCTTAAAGTGGTTCTAAAGCTGCCTCTTATTGTCCTGTTACTCAGATAGTTCTCGATCATCTTTATGATGTTGTTGCGTGCTCCAGCGTCGATCAGTTTTCGACAGAGCCCTTTATGATTGATTGAATAGAAGGCTTTACTGAGGCCAGTCGATATCATGGCGACGCTATGGCCCTTATCCAGCGCGTCGGCGATGTATTTGCCTGTACGAAGGATTTGGGTGGCGGTGCCTGTTTCTCGTGAACCCATGCTGGTGGCTGGGTATTAAGTCGCTTAACTCTGTCTCGATGCGGTTGAGTATTATTCTCTCGGCCCATTTGCCCATGATGTTGAGTAAGCTGATAGGTCTATACGATTTGGGATCACTGTGATCCTTACCCGCCTTATGCAGAAAAATACATGTACTGGTTTTCCATCGTTTAGGGAAGTAACCCGTCTCGAGTACGTAGTCCATAACACGCTTGAATATTACGATCATGGTGTCGCCACCTAGTTTGATTATGTCGGCTTTGATGCCGTCAGGTCCGGGGGCTTTGCTATTCTTGAAGCGTCTAAGAGCTAATTTGAGCTCGTGTTTTGATGTTCGATCGAGTGGTGCGATTGGTGTAGTCATTTCTGTACATTCGTCACTTACATCGATAGTAGCTTCCTTAACTATGGCTGTATCGACCATTCTATCGATGATTTCTAATTCATTGGTGCAATCGCTGAAGTGAGGTAATTTCATGATGGGCTTTTTCATTGCTTTTTGCACGGCCCACATGCATTTCTCATTTATCTTTAGTGTCTTCGAGTAGCTTGGTCCACTCGGCCACTTTATGTTGGGTAATTTCTTTGGCCAATTGATGTTTACAGGCATTGTATTGCCTTCTTGCCACTGTCCTGAGATAAATGTGTCTAAGTTGCCAGGCACGCTGCTTCTTGGCGTTGCGCTCGGATATTCTTTCTCTTATGTATGTTGGAAGTCTGTCTTTAGAGTCAACGATTCTCAGCGGGGCCAACTCGTCTAGTGTTTTGACGACGGGCTTTTCTATTTCTGCGATATACATTTCACAGTCGTCATGTGAGGCGATCAGTAGTTCTGAGTTCATGTTGTTAGCAAGCAGGTCTTCGAAAGCTTGTCTACCTTCTTGGGTACCTTTTATCTGTATCAAATCGCGACTCATTGGTTGTTCGTAGTCGCTCGATTATTACATCCAACGTCCACGGGAGGTGGTCTGAGGAAATGCATTCCCTCTGCTGGCACTTAAATTCCAATAGTGAGTGACCGTGGTTCACGATGGCTGTGTCTAGTATGCTGTTTCCTTGGCTCGTGGGCCGAGATGGTTGACCTGTGTTTACGAGTCTGACGGAACCACGTTGCATTGCGTCACGGAGTACGATGCCGAGGCCCACGTCTCTGGTGTGATTAAGTTGTCTCATGCGTAGGTTCGAGTCACCTATGATGATCGCGCTTTCACCGAGTATCAGCGTCTCGAACTCGTCGACGAGGTCTCCCTGTCTCGATATCGGTATGTAGATGCCCTTGATTGTGATCTTGTCATTGGTAGTGTTTGGTGTAAAGATTAACACTGCATCCGTCGATGCGTCTGTCCGCGTCGTCGATACTGTCAATCAGCTGAGTTTGAGCCCATCTTATGCCTTGTTTGATGTACATTACGGTGCCTAGATGTTGCTTTGTTGAGCAGACACATTTTTCGAAGATGTGAAGCAATGGTTTAGACATCTGTTTCAAAACGAAACAGATTATGATTAATCATGAGTTACGCAATTAGGGTCCTGTTTATACATGATCATCAGTCTCTTACCTTTATCCTAATTTTATTTGTGGTCGGCGCAACATGTCTTTTCCTTCCTTACTTCTCCATTAGTCGTTATCTCGTTAGTCACCCCCTTTCTAGCACTTTCATTTTTCACACAGTCCATCCATGGTTTCTTTGGTCTTCTACTCTTATAGCCATCGTCATTCATACTCAAACTTCATCTTATGTTCTCATTTCTTATTCTATCCATTCGTGTAACACCACAAATCCCTTTACGCATTCTCATTTGATCGAGCATGCAATTGTGCCTTTAATTTCCCTTCCCATCCCTTTTGTGGCCCAACATTCTGGTCATGTTCAAATCAACATAAAAGAGAAACGCGTCTTTTTCGGAAACTTTCTTCAGGCTAATAAAGTACCAGCTTGAATTAATATTAACCTTTAAGATACACTGATATACTGCAAGTGCTTTATTTCCATTAACATAAATACATACCACGACCCTTGTTGGCCGAGAGGGAACGAGATATGTTACTGCCAGAAGCGCGCGGATTGTGGTATGAGCGTTATATAGTTTCGCGTTATAAACCTACTTTTTAAACCTTTCATAAACAAAGTTGATAATATCAATGTACTGATAACAATACATATATTTGTTATCAGTGTGTCACCTTCTTCCTGCTTTAGAGAGTTGCAATTGGGTCACACAAAGCATTGACCTGTTCTTATAATACTTGCAAGTTACTAAGCCTTCAATTTTTTTATAAACATTGATAAGGATTACCTACTGTGTTGAGAATGAAACAATTTATGGAACAATGGTGACTGTTTTGAATTATAAATAATATTAGAAGATAATAGAACTATAAATATTATACGATTTTGTTGATAAAACTGTTAACTATCTTGTAAATATATTTCATTTAAATGGGATAATACATAATATCTCAGACCAATTAATTTGGTCGTAAACATTTTCTTTTTGCATAGAAACAAATTGAACTGTCAACCTACTTTACTACTTTGCTTGCATAATTTTCTACTTATTAAATTCCTAAACAATACAAATATTGTTGTTGGTAAAACTACCAAAATCCAATCAAGTATATTCAGAGCTAAGAGAATACACAGATAAATACAAATTAAAAATAGTTTTAATATTGCTAGATGAAACAGAAATATTACCTGTTCAGGTCCAACGTGGCAGAAGTTAGAAATCTTCTCTTTGACTGGCTGATTGATAGGTTTCTCTGACCGGCACAATATCAAGTCTGGTGACAAGCCCAAACCACGTAACTCTCTGACGGATGATTGTGTTGGTTTTGTTTTAGGCTCTCCTGTAGATTTTGGCTAAAATGTTGAAAAGAAAACAAAATTAACTCAGAACACAAATTGTTATAATTTAGATTTAATTAGTATCATTTAAACAGCTTCTTTCTCCTTTTAACTTCATTAATGCTTTTGCTGTTTCAATAATGTCTTCTGATTTTTCAAAAAGGTGCATAATTTTCTGAATTTTCTAATTTCATTTAGCTTCAATTTTTTTTAATATTCTTTTAAATTTGAATTATTAATAATAATAGTTACATTGTTTTCATATTCCGAGATCTGGAACAAGAAATTTGGTTTGCTGCCAGGTGACACAACAACACAACAACCAAATGGTTACAATCAGCACTGGGGGAATGACGAAAAAGAAGACACAACAACAAACATTACATAAAAAAGAAGGTAAATTAAAACTGAATTCAGCTTACCATTGGAATTAAAGACACATGGGCACAAATGAAATTTTCCCTCTTTACTCTGAACTGGAACTGTCTAAATGCTTCTACAAATGACATTCCTTCAATATCACCTATTGTCCCACCAAGTTCTATAATGCAGACTCTGGGAGGTGCATTGTCCGGTGTAACAGGTATATGAGCCACTCTTTGCACCCATTCTTGTATGGCGTCCGTAATGTGTGGAATGACTAAAAGTATATAAAGCAAAATGTTGTTGTTGTTGTTAAACACACTTGACCAATCTGCCTAGCCTTTCCCCAACTTTGTTGGGATCAGCTTCCAGTGTAACAGCATGTAGCTGAATGCCAGTATTTTACATGCAGCGACCATATACCTGATATGGATAAATATATATCAATATGACTAAATTAAGAAAAAGATGTCAAGGATGACAAGTGAAATTGGTGAAATGTTTGTATCATCCCTGAGCGACATTGATGCACTATTATTAATATTTTTGGCCTGCTTAGCAACTGCCTTCATGAACATGTTCATACACTTTACAGTAAAAACTGCTTATAATGATTTCCATGATGATATAATTTTGATTGACAATTTAGCAAGCACAAAAATTGTTTTTATTCACCCTGAACAGTTTTGCCTAGGTAGTCTCCTCGCCTTTCACGCTCAATAACCTGCTGATATATCTTGCCAGTTGTGATATTATTGTCTCTATGCAGTGTTATATCCAAGAAGCGCTCATAGTTGCCAAGATCAAGGTCAACTTCGCCACCGTCATCGAGCACGTAAACTTCACCTAGAAAATAAAAATAGAAGCATGCATTAAATGCAACGATAGCACGCGGCGAGAATAACAATTTCTTTGTTATGTTTAAAAAACCAATATTACGAATTCCGCTTACCATGCTCGTAAGGAGAGAAAGTTCCTGCGTCGATATTTATGTACGGATCAATTTTTATTGAAGTCACATCGATGCCACAGCTTTTTAAAATTGTGCCAAATGAGCTTGCGATCACACCTTTTCCAACACCACTTATTACTCCACCGGTAACTAAAATATATTTCATGTCTGGCATAGTGATTTTTTGAAGCACCTTTATCGTACTGAAATAGTCCTAGTACATTCAGTATTTAATAAAATATCTACACACGATGTAGCAAATTGCTTGAAACGTCAATCACACGTGCTTCTACTGCAAACGCTGCGCGCCATTTGCAATTTTTGCATTATTTAGGGGTAGGACTGGCACTGCTAACATTCGGATATTGTGGATATCCGAAAACGTTGGTCAGCTAGACTTCAATTATCGACTAAAACAGTAACATAGATAACACCACAACAAACTTCTTGTGGATTTATAGTATGTGCAATCGAATGAAAGTTTGTAAAATAATTGGAAAGATGCCATTCGTTTTTGCATGGTGTGTTTTCATCTGCATATTTAGGAATAGAATAGAATATTTATTTATTCAAGTAACCGAGACTCAACAAAATTGTTAGTAAAACTTACGTCTATGTTAGTAACCACAGACTATACACAAAACAAGGAAAACAATACAAAAACAACGGTCGATCACCGTTGCGACATCCCATGAGAGACGGCACAACAGTGACCCACGTAAACACAGTCCAGGCGACTCGTAATCATGCCTAAGACACTATTGGAGCTGCCCCACACCCTGCACACTAGGGAAGCACATCTTTTACGCATTGTTGCGTAAAAGCAATCTACATGCGCATCTGCGAACATCCCTGACGCACTACAGAAACGGGGCAGCCCCATCAGTATCCTAAATGCATTGTTATATTAAACGCGGAGACCGCCATACGATCTTTGCGAACATTTAGCCCACAGGCTGCACGTGTAAAAAGAAGTACAGTAGGCTCGAAAGAGCGTGCTTTTAACAGGAAGTGAGCAACGTGCAAACCTGCGAGCCAGCATGTTTGCTCTAACCGACAACGCCCTCCGCTCCCGTTCAATGTCATCATCGTCTTTGAGGTCGGGAGCCAATATATGACCAAGATATTTAAACGTGTAGACTCTCTGCAAAGGTGCACCATAAAGAAATACAGGCGGTACTGCATCAGGATTTTTACCCCCAGCCTCAAAGACCATGACCTCCGTTTTCTTAACGTTGTATGCCAGCCCATGAACTTTGGCATACCCCTCACATTGAGCAACCAATTTTCTCAGGCCGCAGACTGACGCGCTCAGCAGTACCATGTCGTCTGCATAACTGATATTATTTACGCAGATACCGTCTATGTAACATCCGAGCCTGGTACTGCTGAGCTCACCAATTCACTCGTTCACATAAAGGCTGAAAAGCATTGGTGAGCTCAATCCATCCTGCCTCACCCCACACTCCAACCCGTAAGGACGAGAAAACGCCCCAGCCCAACGTACAGTGTTGATCTGGTTTAGACTGGCACTGTTAACATTCGGATATTCTGAGATATTCGAAAACTTTGGTTTGAAGGACATCGATAATCGACTAAAACAGTAACATACATAAATTACGACAAACTTTTTGCGGTTTTATAGTCTGTGCAATCGAATGAAAATTTGAACTAAAGAAAGACCGAGAACTGAAAGACGCCATTCGTTTTTGCATGGCTGATGGCATGTTTTCGTCTGCTGTCAAATTCTGTGTTGAACGAAAATAGTTGGTAATTTTTCACGTTTTACGAAAATGCCTAAGTATTACTGTGATTATTGCGACACTTATTTAACGCACGATTCACCTAGTGTCAGAAAAACACATTGTACGGGTAGAAAACATAAAGATAACGTAAAATTTTATTATCAAAAATGGATGGAGGAACAAGCTCAACATCTCATCGATGCTACTACAGCGGCATTCAAAGCGGGTAAAATAGCGCAAAATCCATTTAACAAGGGAGCTGCAATTCCACCTCCCTGGGATCCTAGTGTTATGGGTCCAGGAGGGCCTAGACAATCTGTGCCTTCGCAGGGAGGGCCACCGGGAATGCTGCCACCTCCGTCGATGGGTCCTGGAGGTCCAATGGCTCCTCCAATGATGATGGGGCCACACGGACCTATGCCTCCGATGATGGGAATGAGGCCACCCATGATGGGTCCTATAATGGGGCCAATGGGCCCTATGGGACCCATGGGTCAAATGCGTCCACCATTAATGAATGGACCACCTATGAACAAATAGTGTCAGTTTATAATAATTGATGAGGACTGGGAATAATTAAATAGTTGCCACAAATTGTGTTACATCAAGTGATTTTATTATTAACTTTTAGGTTATAAAATAGTACCTATTTTGGTGACTTAACTTACAGTACCTCTACTCTGTTTTACATGAACTGTTCAATGCCTCTATGTAATAAGCGCATGAATCAATCGCCTCATCATAGAGTTCTCTATTGGAAAAAACTGTTACAACCATTACTACACCTACTTTGTCTAACTCTGTAAGAGTAAGAGGCATAACATCACCAGGACACACACATCACAGGTAAATGTATTGTTGGCTGCGTAACTAAGCAGATTGGAGGTGAGCCATCCACTACATAGCGGTATACATATACTTAGCAGTATGACTTGGCGAGATTGCCACGGTGTCCCGGTGAGGTATGACTCTTACACAAAGTGTAAATTTGGAGTTTCAGCAAGGTTGCATGAGATTATCTTCTTGGAACATTTCACTGATATTACATATAAACTCAACCTGATCAACCTAAATAACAGTGTGAAAAAATTGTATGTAGATAATGTTTGATAACAATAATAAACAAATCCAGCTGTTCTGGATATTTTTAAATTGGCATTTTAAGTAATACTGCCTGCCGCCTGGTCTCTTTATTGTCTATTGATGTCCTAGTTTGTGGTATATTATTGTAATTCTTATAAAATAAATAGTAATTAAGTCACATTTGTTTTATTAAAAGAATAACTAAGCCAATCCTACAACAGTCAGGTCCTGGTGGACTTTAGAATGCACTATCATAATTAATTAAGTATACTGTTTACTTTCTTTACCTGGACCCAATCCGAGGTGTTGAATCAGGTCATGCTTTTACATTTTGCATAAAAAAAAAATTACATTTTGGTTCAGATTCGAAGATAATTCTTTGAATCTGAACCAAAATGTAAAATTTCAATCCGTAGGATACTAGAAAGTGGTTCTAAGGTGAAATATCAATTGAAAGGACTTACCTATTGGGAGGGTTATAATATATTTAAAAAAATTAATGGTTAATTTTTTTGTAAAAAAGTTTTTATTTCATAATTTTTTGTGCTATAATCTACTAATTACTACATCCTTAATTTCTGATTACTTTTTGTAATACACAACTCGGCATTAATATCTGTGAGTGAACAATAAATTACCCCTATTTTCCCATCCTTAGGGTAGGATTTTTTTTTCCAAATTTATATGGGACCAACTTCGAGGTATAACCCTATCCAATAAAACTTTTTTCAAAAAAATAAACAACCGACTTCCAAAAAACACTACAAAGTGAAAAATAACTTTAATTTCGGAAGTCGGTGACTTTGGATACATATTTTATTTTTTGTCACCGCCTTCCGAAATTAAAGTTATTTTTCACTTTGTAGTGTTGTTTTGGAAGTCGGTTGTTTATTTTTTTTTTTTTTAGTTTTTTCATTTTTACTTTTTAGTGGTTCACATGTGCTTACCCCTTCACAGCGTACCAGCGTGATGTTATGTTATTAACTGGTGTAAACAATAGACAGACATGAGATTTCAGCAACCCCAGACCATTTGCTATCATTTATCGAGGAGTTCCGTTGCCTATCCGAAGTTCTTCATCAGATCAACACCAAATTGAAATGGAACCACTCCGAGAAAGTATTCTTCCAAAAACTACACAAACTGCTTCAAGTGTGCCTATAAAATTTGAAGAGTTCTCTCTATTTCTCCAGGATCTCATCATCAGATCCTGACTTGATGATCATGGGACCACCTGGGAAGTATATAACCTTTCAAACAAAAAAAAATATCCAAATCGGTCCAGCCATCTTCGAGTAATCGGGGAACATACATAAAAAAAAGAAAAAAAAGGTTCCGACCAATTGAGAACCTCCTCCTTTTGGAAGTCAGTGAAAAAACTGAATTATCAAAATCGGACTACTCAGTAAAAAGTTATGCGTGGTCATACATTACAATCAGTGAGTGAACAATCAATCATCCCCTTGTTTTCCTACCCTTAGGGTTGGCTTTTTTTCGAAATTTATATGGGACCAACTTTGGGGTAGGGTAAACATACCGGTTATCGGCCGTTTAAGCGGCTTCTTGACTTTAGAGTTGATTTCTATCATAATGCTGTACTCCAAGATTTTTCAAAAAATAAATATTTTATCCCACAATAGTGTAGTTTCATAAAACCTAACGTTTATAGACGTATCAGTGATACATAATTAATAAAAAATATATATTCGTAAAAATAGCAAATATACCGGCTATCGGCCTTTTCACTCAGTTATCGTCCACTAGTGCACTAGTTATCGGCCACCTAATTGACGGTAGAAAAACGACTCTTATACAGTAGCTCATAGGGTTTATAATAGTATGAAAGTAAAACAATGAATAAATTCTCAAAAAGCGGTATATTTTTACTCTTTTCTACGACTTATAGCTACTTTTGGCTTTAGCATCATTAAAAAATCTCTTAACACAATGATATAAAAATAAAATAAAAAAAATATGAAATTTCATGAAAATTCGCCAACTCAATTATCCAATTAACGATTTTCATTTCTCCATCAAAACCAAATATAGGATCTGGGCCAATTTTTCTGTTTAAATCAGCAACACGACAGGAAAGCCTGTCCTGTATAGTGAACTCCGTCCTACCGGCTCGCTTTCCTGATGCCGCGAATATTGCCGCGTATATCTGAAAGAGCGCTTGTCAGTGCTTCTTCACTATAAGCAATCCTTCGGGAAAGCTCTTCAATTTTTTTTTCTTTCCTTTACTGACAGGTGCCATCTGAAAAAAAAAGCACAATTCCAACACCAAGCACATCAACCAAAAATTAATCCATTATCACATATAACACATAAGCTTCTTCGACTCCGCGGTTAAAAAGTAGCCTATGTATTAATTCAGAGTAAGGCTATGCCAAATTTCATTCAAACCCATGTAGCCGTTTAAACATAAAGGGGTAACAAACATGAAATCAGAAACAAATATTACGGCCAGAAATAGATTTACTTCTTACTAATTATCGGGCGTTCTTTTTTCGAAAGGCCGGAATCAGGTGTAATTTTTACTAATTTTAAACGGCCGGAGACAGGTTATATTTTTACCAGTTATCGGCCGCTAAACGTTCGGTATTTTTGAGGGTCATATCTTTGAAAATATGAGGTATACTGGCGGCCGGAATCTAGTTGTAAATTTACAAAATTCTAGCTGTTCACAAATATAATGGAATCTATGTTGGTGAATTTAAGGTTTCTCCAATAAAGGCAAAGTGAAATGACATGAATAAACCGGTTATGCGACCACCCGGTCGGAAAGTAGATTTTGAAATGAATCGTTAACGTATTGTCCGACCACCAAAAATATTACAAATTATGAAAAGTTAGATGAGTTTGGGCACTTGAATATTGAAATTAAACATGCTAAATACACACAAACCAAATCAATGAAAAATAAACCAACAGTAACACTTAAAAACATACCTTAGAAAATCAATCCATCTGCTATTTTTTTCGCTAAATTTGACACGTGTCCACACACCAAATTTTGAAATGGCGACTAAGGGCTCAGTTCGCAAATTTCGCGGTCATGCCGTTGGATTATGAACCGGGAAGTTTGTCCGGATCTAATGGCGCAAAATTTGAAAGGGGCGGCCTATAACACTGTCTATAAGGACAAATAACGTGCGAAGTGGCCGAAAAGGGGTAGTGGCCGGTTAACCGGTATGTTTACCCTATACTCTTTAATTAATTTTCATTAAAAAAATATATGTATACGCGTCGACTTGAGAACCTCCTCCGTTTTTTCGTCGTTTATAAACATACTCAATTAAAAGAAAAGTAGTTTGAAGCTATGTATGAAAATTGGCTAACACTGTAAACCTCTGAATATTGTGCGTAGAAACTTACATTGTAGTTGGAATGTGTGAAATAATATATTATTTCAATAACAATTTTGGGATAAATTCGTCCCAACTACGGAATCCTGGTTTATTGTACCCAGTTTACTCCTAAAAGCTGTACATATACCTATTACGGGGAAGAGTTAAATGATACAACAACATAATTCAACACGTTTTATTTAAAATTGTAGTCCGAATAACTTAAAAACTTTGAAAAAGTTCAAAACACTACTAACATAGTACCTATCAATATGTACTCAATAAATACTTACGTACTAAGTTTTATAACCAGCCATTGTGGAGTAGAAAATATCATTTACACAAAACAAAATTGGCCCCATAGAGCATTAAAATAAAAATATCAATTTGAGCTCGAATTACGAAATAGTCAAAACTGGTTATGGAAAATAAAAGTGCCTGCAAAAATGGCACCGTAAGCGAAAGAAAAGACTAGATTAAAGCTTCTATGAATTTCATTGCCTTAACATAACTTTGAGATTGGAATTGCTAAAGCACCGCTTTGACACATCAATATCAGCTTTATCATAATGCAGTTTCTAGTGTAGTAGGCGACACTTTGCCTCGGTCTGGAGACGTTTTGCTTCGAGAGTTAGCTGACGGACCAGCCGCAGTTGGACTCTTGAAGGAGGTTAACTTGGGAGGGGATGATTCAGGGCAAGTATTGAAAAATTCTGCTCTCTTTGCTTGCATTATTTCCGTTCTAGATAGACCTTGTGACCTTATGAAGTCGGTATTGAGAGGAAATACTCCGTGATCGGTCGCTTGAGGGAAATGTCTTTCGATTTCTAAAGTGTTTTCATTTAATGGAATTAAATTTCGCCGTGCTCCGAAGTGTTGGTTTGTTACAATAGGAATTGTTTTGGAAGGTGGGGTCTCAGGTAGTAGGTCGTGTTTTTCACCTGAGCTATTAGAGTTTTCATCTTCGTTATAAGCTTCGGGTATGGGAGTCGATAAAACATCGGATCTTGGACTGGCGAATCGCCATTGTGACTTAGGTGATAGTAATATTTTAGGTGTATTCTTGTGTTCTTTTATAAGTGCTCCAGTTCTTCCTGGAGAAGAAGGCTGAGCATTCGGTTTTATAACTTTTCTATGCGTATAGGTTTTAGGAGACCCACTCAAATCTAGAATATTCACTTGTGATCTATTAGCAACTTGGGAAGGCAGAGTCTGTGGTTTTTCTCTGGACAGTTTTAATTGCTCTACAGCTGACAACTTATTGGATTTATTTTGCGGTAAGGTATTCAATTTAACACTGTGTTGTAACAAAAGCTTTTTGAAATCAAGTCTAGACGTTTGAGACATCGGTCCATGTCTATCGGCGCAGTTTGTTTCTTGCTTTTGTAGTCCGTAGATAGGACCAGGAGTAGGAAGGATATGTTGTTTCTCGGAAGGTGACCAGCTCATTCTATTTCTTGGGTCTCCTAAATAACCTGTTTCTGGGTAACGCTGTGAACCTTTTGTATATAGCGATGTTTCTGAACTGACTGGAGATAAACTAATAGTAGACAAGGCGGGCGATTCCGATCGCTCGTTGGTTTCTTTAATATTGAGTTTCTTCTTACTTTTATGTATAACTGCATAAAGTTCTTCGTTTGTCATACTTGATTTGACGGGGGATAGTAATTTGGTGCTAAGGTCAACAACATTTTCTTTATTCGATGGAGTTGAGGATTTAAAGGGTCCGGATGTTCGTGGATCGATAGGTGATATTCTGATCGATTCGATTTTGTTTGTAGGACTCTGTACCCTTTGGTCAGGTGCGGGTTGATTTACGGATGCAGTTTTCATGCCATAATTAGAAGCAGATCTTGGAGGCGCGTTGGATTCTAAGTTACTTCTTTTAGGAAGGGTCCAGAATTTCGGTTGCTCTCTCTGTGCTGCATTTGAAGAGTTTTCGTAATTGATGATGCCGTGCTTACCACGTAGATGAGCAGTATGATATCGATGTAAGGTGGGGTTTATCGCATTCAGATCTACAGTTGGTCCCTTGTCTTGGACTAGACTTGGCGGTATGTTCAAGTAGGGCTTGTCAGCACTGGAATGTCGATAGTCTGAAAATATATCATTCATGTCATTAAACAAACGTGTAAATGCATACTTGCATCTTTCTTTTTCGATGGTAGGAACACCGCCGACATTGCCCTACACCTTCGCGCGTTTGTTACTTTGCGGCGTATTTCTACTTTTAAAGAACATTCTAGATACCATCCCATACTCATTCCATACACATAAATATACATGAAAATAAAAACCTACTATAAAGAAATATAATATGTAACACAGTTGTTTATACCGATGAGTTTATTATAGTAAATTAGGACCCCGAGCAGCATCGGGGGAGGTTATTGGTGCCTCAAATATTATAATACCTTTAATAAGTATATACCTATTATAGGTATTATTTATTAGGACACTTTTCAGACATACCTATAATAGGCACCTATATTGGTACCTATTATAGCTATGTCTATAAAGTGTCCGCTGAGGTTCCAATTTCTCACCCTGTTTAACGAGCCTACCCGTACCTACACCGAACTAACGAAAAATTAAATAATTAGAAAAGGAGGAACTCTAATCAGAATAAATGGAACAAAGCTTCTTTTCAAAACAAGAACATGCTAATATAAAAAAAGGGTAAATATAAACAGCAAAATATCAACGAAACTAGGTACTTACAAATTACTTAAGTACTAAACTACATAACAGTACGTATAATAGAGGTCCAAAACCACAAGCAAAACTAAGGCTAAAAAACAACAGTAAAAACATATACTAATACTTAACTAATACATAAGTAACTCAATAATTGCATAATAATATATTTCGACGTTCACATATAAATTACCATAATGGGCATGTGAGAGCCTGCAAGGTAGGTATATAAAGTGCATGGTATTTTATTCCTAGCCTGTCATCACTCGACCAATTTATGTTTAGTATATTATTACAATTTTGTTTAGTGTCGGCCACTAAGTGCATTTGTTTAGTTTTTTTAGTTGTGTTAGTAATTTTGAGTCCCCATGCATCATGCCAAATAAGCAACACAAAACTTTACCTTTTAAGGTGTCGCTAAAGACGAAACATTGGAAGCAATCTCCTTCACTGTGCAAAGCGATGTAAGATGAGTGCAAAGTACTGTACACCTATGTTTAATCTTCGAACATTGTTAAACATTTCAACATTGTGTTTATCCACAAATTAGTCATGTTATATTAAGATTCAGATTTAGTATTGTTCAATTGGTTATTATCGCCCATAGGTGTGATGTGAAAATAGATTCAGTGGATTATTTAGAAAATTGTATTTTGTAGGTATACTTATTTTAAAAAAGCAAGTTCTGTTTATCGTGATTTATTCGAAAGGAAATCATTTTGGCAAAATGTCAGACATAGTGAACATGTGTGACATGTAGAAGTGGATAAACATCAGATTTTTATTAACTAAGAAGGAAAATCAGATGATCTAAATATAATTGATATAGCCGAATAAACAGAGCTTGTTAAAGTTTCATAGCCCAGTGCTATAATGAGTAGAGTGAGGGTGATAGCTGAAGGTGTGACATTAAATGAAATAAGTGCGTTAATTCACAATAATTCTATATATTATTTACAATAAAAACACAAGGACACAGAATAACACACCATGCACTTACATACGAAGAATATGAACCACTCGTAAGCTGTGCACACTGCGGTGAAAAAAGCCACCATGCATTATTTAACACTTAACATTAAAACATTACATTATGTAAAATAAAATACTGATACATCAATGTAGCTACAGAATTTAAAATTCATTCATAATATAATTAAAATTCACATTCGCCTACATACAATAAAACTATCACAGAATTCACAATTAATTCATAAAATTCACAGGGAAGACCGATTTTGGTACTAATTGTACGTTGGACGGATTAGTTCCTAATATATTTGTATTAACTATAATATTATCTACTTCTACCATTAAAAAGTCGATAAAACAAATTCATTGTCTAAACGTTTCGAGAGAGTTAAGCGTAATATCATTATTCTAGGTAAGTGTCGGTAACAGTTAATATGCGTAGTACCTATTTTGTAGATAGAAATTAAAATTGAGCTAAAGAAAAAGTTTTAAGAGTGCTTCAGAAGTTACCAGATTTCAGTGCCATAGTCGGATTCACAAATTGATAAGATTCTAGCGCGGTGCATAGAACCATCCACAGGTACAGTGACTTTACTGGGAGTGAGAGGGCAAGCGGGTGCCGAGTGAAGAATACAGACATCGTCAGGGTCAGCATCTAAAATTGCTGACAAGATATCTAAAGACGTATCTCTTCTATCAGGAATGATAGCCACTGTGTGCCTTTTGGGCATAGGAGTAGTAAATGGACTTAACGTCAAAGCAGATAATTTACTCTCAAACTTATCGTCAATAAAGGAAGTGTTATCGTCCATACATTCACACTTTTCCAATTCGTCAATAGCAGTTCTATGACTCAGTTTAGGGGACACAGTTGGTGGGTAGTTAATCTGATCGCGTAATAAATCTGCTGCTATTTCGGCCTGAATCATTTCTAACGAGTCTACTTTTTTGTTATTAGTGCCAAAACTGTCGAGTTTCAGTAGCTTTTTGATGGGCATCAACGGAGAGTTTGCCAACTTATAGCTATCGCTTCGTTTTATTTTGTTAAGATTTGATTTATCGGAAAATTCGTCGTTAGTGTTATTGGGACTTAATAATTGTCCGTTACTATTCGCATTGTTTCTATTAGTAAACATTCTTAAAACTTCGGCTACTTTACTGCCTGACTTGTTAATTTCTTGTTTATTGAATTTATTTTGCAACATTATTGGAGTTTGGAAGTTTGGAACGAATGGAATTATTTGTTCATTTACTTGGGGTGCTAGGTCAACGACATCTACATTTTGCAATTTTGTTTCGAAAAGTTGTTTTGAGATGGACTTTGAACAAATATTCTTACCTGCTAAATCGTCTTTCGTCGGAGACAAGCTGACACCCTCCGCATCGTGTATATTTACATAAGCCCCGGTCCTAGTGATTGCTTCTACTACTCGCGGTATGTCTTGTGGTATTTTTGTTGTTTTCGAGGGTTGTTGGTTGCTAAGTACAGGTGTTTCGGTGATAGGTGTAGCAGTAATAATTGTACTGGGTTTAGGTGTCGGTAAAGTAATGAATTCTGTAGTCATAGGCCCATCGGGAGCGATCGGTGCTTTGATTATCATTTTTCCTAGTTGTGGCGACGTTGGCTTACTTGAAGATGGTGATGGTTCATAAGGGAAATCAGTTTCATCTGTAACTTGCACAACATCAGCAGTTTCGCGTTGAATCACCGTAGTCGTAGGCTTGATTTCTTGTACAAACGGTCCCGGCTCGAAAGTGGTGTGTGCTCCTTTTCTTCGCTTTAGAGTGTCAGATGAGTAAATCACTTGTCCTTGAGAGTCAAGAGTAACTTTTGCTCCTTTTATTTGAATATCATCTAATGCTGGTGAAGGCTTATCTTCTAAATTGTGTTCTAAATAGTCTTTACTTCCACTAAGGCAGTTTGGCAATTCGTTCAATGAAACGTATTCTGTTTCTGGCAGTTTTCCTGAGAGTACAGTTTGCAAGTTTTTTTTTACTACATCACTGTTACCATAAATTCCTCTATTGAGACTTAATTTCTGATTATTATTCTTAACATCAGCTATTGTTACATAATCACCGGTATCGTAAAAGTCTTGAGTCAATTCGGGTTCCTTTGTTACTGGCGATCTTTTACTGGACAATTTGTGAGGGAGCACACCTTTTAATTTGCACATTAGACTATTAAATGGCTGCAAGGAAGATTTAATTTGACTTGTCTTATTACTTGGCTTCGTTAAGTCCGTAGGTGTTTTCACTTCTTTAGGCTTTTCATCAACTGGTAGATCTAATTTAGGCCGACTGGCTACTTTAGATAATTCGATCTGAGATTTGATGACGATTTCTGAATCTTTATTACTAATTTCGCTTTCGTCATCTGAGTTAGATGGTGTAATGACACACATTGAAGGGATTCTGGAGCTGTTAATTGTTGTCTTGTATCTTATCCTCTCTATTCTTTCAGTGCCTTCAAGATCAGAGGACTCTGAATAGTCTTGTTCAGACAGGCTGTTCTTCCCGTGTGCGCTTGACACGGAGTCTTCGATGGGGGAACTAGATGTGTTATGTCCCGAGTCTGGGGAACTTGTACCTGTACTCTTCTTTGCACTTTCTAGTTCCGTCTCTGTGTGAACTTCAGCAACTGCTGTAATCTCTTTATGATTACCCACATTTCTAGTTATAGTGATTGTGGGAGGAGGTGCATCATTTATTTCTGGCGACGACTGATTATACCCTTGTTTATCAGTAAATGGTCTTACTGGATTATACCTTAGGCTGCCGAACGGAGACTTTGAGAACGAGGAATTTATGCTCCTGTCTAGACTAGCATTTGCGCTATGTGCATTGGTACTTCTGTTTCTGCTCATTATAGCTAACGAACTCTTTCGTTCCGGGACGGTTGGACCGATTACTAGTGATCTATCACTTCCGGCGGCCATTAGCGTCGTACATACTGTTCCAGCGGAACTTGTCGTAGTACTAGTGGAACCTTTACCGAATAATTCGTATTCGTTCTCCGCACTCATTGTTTGACTGTTGGATGAGTTTGAAAGAGCATTGCTCGTGTGCATTGGTGTACTAGGAGTAATTTCCTCTTCCTTCAAAGTCTTTAGGCCAGAGTCCATATGGAATGATGTGTAGTAGCCTTCGGTATCACATGAGAATTCTGAACTTGTTTCCAAATCCTCATGCAAGTCATTAATGATATCGGGTGTTAGCGTACCCTCACTTGTAACACTACCCGAGCCAGATGTATTGAGGAACCTTCGTCTACTAATTATAGAACTTGGCGGTCCATGGTGTGCATTCAAGGAGTTTATAGACGTTGCGGCTGAAGTTGTACTTTTAGGAGGTACTGTTGTGGAAGTAATTTCGGAACCTATGCTTGTACGACCTGATTCGGAACTTGCCGACCAGTTACCGCTTGACGAATGAGGTTCATCTTTGGCAGCTCCTGATCGTCTTAGTCTTCTTTGTACTGATGTTCCTCTTAGTTTTACACCGGTATTGATAGTCGCAATATTTGGTGGAACGGTAGTAGGAACACCTATACTCTTCTCTGAAGATGAATACGATGCACATCTTTGATGTGTCCTCCTGTCTTCATCTCCCGTTCGTTTCTTGCGCATCGTTACAGAATCTTGGACCAGTTCAATTTGTCTAGTCGGTGATTTCGAATCGTTGGGCTTCTCACATTTGGACGTGTCTTTAAAGTTATCCCTACTGGCACTAGGAGATCTACCAATTAACTTTAATCTGTTTTTGCCCCATTGTTTTAGAGAGTTGAAGTGTCCTTTCTTGGTCACCGGATCAATAGGACTTTTCTTAAGTAAATCACTAGACTTCGACCTGATGACTGTATTGCTATCTTCGATTTCTTCAGAAGCTGCAGCGTTTGATGTATCGCTACGATAGAACAAACCAAGCAAAGCATTAGTCACACGCTAAATGCATACCTATGGTTGAAAAATCTTTAAAGAGTGCCGCTTAGTCCTGTTACAGCGGAACAATTTAAAGATGAAATTAATCATGAAGCTAATGAACAATTGGCACTATTAGTGATCAAGTGCACAAATAATTGGATGTCTTTGTTTCCGAGTTATAAGAGCGTTGAGTCAAACAAGGACACCCAATGTTAAACATAATGTATTCACAGAAGCACGATAGTATTATCAACGAGTTGTTAAGAATGTGTGCTCAAGATTTGAATCGTATTTTATCAAAGCTGTCCGTATTGTGCTGAACGGTTACTGTCGTTAATCGTGACGCTTTGAGATTACATTATCTACGAGAAAGTTTGTTAAAACAATGAACAAAAAACATAAAAGTGTTGATAAGTGATAGATAATGTAATCTGTGTGAGTGTATACAGTGCATACTAGAAGCTTACCCAGCTATAGCCTCTCTAAGCTCTTTTTGATCAGTGCCCGAAATGGTGTTTCGTCTTTTACCGCGAGGTTTTCTCGTGCGGGTCCTTCGTTTCACCGTGTCGGTCTCACCGGCTGTACTCTCTATGTGGAGAGATTTTCGGGAGCTGCACATTCTGTCGAAGAATTTCCCTGACGTGTCGATAGCTATGACCTCCGGGGAAAATCTGTTAAATTAAAAATATTATATTAATGCACATTCGAGTTAATAATTTAGTGCAATGAAAAAAAGAAGTTGGGTTAATTGTTGCAATGCTAAAACATGAAAACCAGCGCAGACTGATTAAATCGCCAGGTCAACATGTCTGTACATGTGTACAAGTCAAACATGCATAAATTTTCACTTTTATACATATCTGTGTTATCTTTGGTAATATAATTAATTAGTGACCTTATTTATTGGTCATTCCTTTGCTCATATTAAGTGTTTTGACGTTTATTTTATTGTTAACAAGTATAGCACGATAAAAACGTAATTTCATTACATTATTACTTTGCATAAAAATATATAAAGTCGTTTTAACATTATTTTAAGAAGCAGCTGCATTAAATAGCGATAAACAATAAAAATGGATTAACGAGGCACTTATTTGGACCGTGAACTGCGAAATTGGCTTTTAAGGTGCATTATGATCTTTCGTAATCCGTAGCCTTGTTTTCGTGGGAGTAAAATGAAAATTAAGCAATTTTTCCTTATAAAATTTGCCAGGGTTACCAACTTCATGCCATATACATGGAAGTTCCAATCGGTACTCTGACTTCGGCGGGTACACAAACATTAAACATGCATTTCGTATGTTGTCAGATCATATCTCCAAAGATTGACTCTGTCAATAAAGCAGCTGTATAAATTGAATATCAATCGTTGGAGCGGATTGACAGCCGTTGCATTTAAAACAGACATTACAAAATCAGGGTTGTCAAAACAAAATTTTACTTGGAAGCAATGATCCTAAGTTGTTCGTCCGGGCTGGGCAGCCTGTGGTCGATGGGTTCGTCGTCACCGGACCCGCATTCCGAAAGTTCGTCTGGCGTCAAAGTGACGCTGCTTGCGATCCTCATAGAAGCGTCCGGCAGGGCTGTCACGTCACCCACTGCCTCTTTCGACGTCCATTTCCGAAGCTGCTCAACGACTGACGGCTGGAAATGAGTTGCGTTTCAATGCTTAATAAAGCGAATATTGGAAACGTTTTACCGTTATTATTCTGAGTATCGGGATTATGCTAATTTTGTAATTCATTGGAGTTCAATTTGGACGCGCTCACATGATAGCAATTTACAGTTTGTTGAGCAAATAAATGAAGAACTTTTGTCAGTTAATAAAAAAAATGATTTTTGCAAAATGTTGTATATTCTCCTTATCAAAGTTCTAAAGTGGAATCCGAAGTAATGAACCTTGAGTTCTAGGGCTCGTGATATTAACATAAGTTTCTCCAAGTAATTCAAAAGCAAGACTCAACGTCTATGTTAATTAGAGTACTTAATTTACTTACAATGTGAGTTTCGATTTCCACATCGACCTTCTGGTAGACTCGTCTTCGTTTAGCGCTAAGGACTGGGGTACACAGTAGGTATGGGGAGTGTTCAGAATCCTTCCGTAGTTGGTCGAGAATCGATGCGGATAGACGGTCTGTCGTCGCCTTATCATAGAGCTTGCGTATACTTGACGGTCTGAAAAGAGAAAGTCTTGTGTTAAAAGTAAAATATACGTTTTGAACTCAGATATTTCCGCGTTGTGATAAAAGAGGCTCGGAAAGAAAAGAAACGAAGGAAAGCCCAGAGCCTTTAAGACTAAAGACCGAACTGAGCGGAAAAATCCGGCTATTATTGAGGGTGTAATTCCGCTGTTGATGTCAAAGTCTTAGACAGGCGTTTTTTTTTCTAGGTGGCAATTTGGGAGCATCTTAACTTGCTACGATGGAGCGAGCTTCTTTGGAAATGCGCGTTTTATCGCTCTGATTTTCCCTGGCATAAGGATGTGCTAATACGTCCTTCGTCGAGCAATGGCCCAGTGGTAACGGCCGCGACTTACTCGTTGTAGTTCGTAGGTTCAAACCCAGACTTTACTTTGTGTAAATTATATAGTCACCACTTTTCTCAGTGAAGGAAACATCGTGAGGAAACTGGCATGTCCTAAAACGAAAAATTCGAAGACATATGACATCTACCAACCCGCACTGGGGCCGCGTAGTGGATTACTGCCCACTCCCTCTCATCGAGAGTAGGCCTGCGTCCCAACAGTGGGAACGATATATGCTGATTATGTATACGTTATCCGTAGTTTACATATTGCTCAGATTTGTTCTATTTTATTGTTTTTGCCTACTTTATTATACAGATGTCTACCTACCTCACTGATCATTGGGGAACGGTGGGTGTTACAGTTAATAAACCAATTGCCTAACCCTTTGGGACTAAAAACGTGACTATTGTGTTAATGATACGGATTGTAAAACCTTATTAGCCATTGCGAAACTCAATGCTTCAGTACTAATTGGTAATAAAGGTACGAATGCAGGCTAATCAATCGTTTCGTAAGGAATCGTGCACAAGGCACAATTTGGTAACTCCTGCCCTAAAGTATAGATGCAATACAAATAGTTTCCTCCATTAGCGTACATTAAAGTTCGTTAGTGATAATTAAATTAGAAAGTTAGCGTTGTACCTTGTATCGGGTGTGAACAGGCCCTTTTTGAGGGGATGACTTGCCGTGTATTGGACTTTGCGAGCCGCAAAGTCTGACAGGCTGCCCTCCGCTGTAACAAGAAGAAATAGAACGTTAAAATCTTGAAAGCAAAACATGATATGATCATTTAAGTATGTAGGTTTGGTAAGGACAGGCAGAAAGTAGATCTATGACAAAAAAAAACTGTAAAGCAATAATAATTATCTACCTTCTTCCAAAACTAATCGATATATTACGATTTTCTATAATTATGACAACCACACACACACACAAACGCGAATGCGTTTGTGTGTGTGTGGTTGTTATAATTGCTTTGAATTGAAGAGCACCCTTTGGTGGCAGCGTACCTATACCTTTTAAGGCGAATGCTATTTCAACTAGCGATAGCGTATGTTTTCAATCTCAGTTGCCTCGACATGCTGGAGTGCTAATTAGCATTCCTAGATTCAGATTTTACAAAATCTTGAAGAAAGGAGGAAACATCTCTTTACTGACAATCTCTGTGGAATCTCCGTCGAGTGATAAAATTATTCATGAAACCTCACATTGAAAGTCAGCTGTCCATTTCTACTCAATAAAGTAAAAGCCGCATTTTTTCAATGGATCATATTTTCTTCTAACTCACTAATGTTTCCCACATCGTTAGCGTAAAAAAAGTCAACATAATTGAATGTCATCATTCTATACTAAATCAAGTGAATCACCTCACCTTGCGACGGACGGCGACGGTAGTTTATGCTCAGGCTCGTAAATGTACCCATATATCTGGGCAATATACTGCCAAGTTATGTAATTATCTATGCATGCTAAATTGCTAATATAATATCCCAGACCGTAATCATTTTAGTCAGATCTTAACTAACAACAAGATACACTGTCCTTCTAGAATCTAAATGCTATGATTGAATACTGAATATCAATCTAAGGTTGTATCTCATGATAAAAATCATGAGCCATTAGACGTAAAAACATGTTAAAATAAAACCTCCAGACTATTATAAATACAACATATCATTAAAAGATAGTTAGCCAACAAACAGATAAATGGTCGCTTCGAGTCCCAACACTCCATGAAACAGACAAATAATCCGCCATTAGTCAAGAGCCCGCCCCCCAGGTTATCGGGATTAATGTTACCGGTCCTCACGATACCTCATTTCACCTTTTCTTGATTGCCTCACACATTTGTGCCTTTATCAGCACATTACTACCCTATCTCGTGATCTACCATGACCTTTTGAAATATAACTCTTCTATTCGATTTCACAAATCACTGTCGGTTACAGCAAATATATAACAGACTAAATTAATCACGACAACAAACGCCTGTTCAGTAGTTTTGTTACAATGTGAACATATTTTGTTTTGATAATGAAGAATGCTGATTAACTGTGATCCAGTCTAGATTATAGAGCGGTTTATTACAGAAGGAGGAAGCGATGTAAAAGCGGATACAGAGAGACAAGTGAGTTATTGCCCTTGCATAAAATCGTGTTCAGAGATCGTGACATGACCATACCTATTTTAGTTTCTAATTATCGATAGGAGAAAATGGATGATATTATTTATCGGCATCGGGATGAATTGTCGGAGCACAAAGCTATACCACGATACGATACAATGGGAACAAATGAAGTAATCAATATTTAGAAAATCCAATCGAAGAAAACGTGCGTGATTCTAATTTGTAATAGTTATACGTCCCTATTGGATTTATAACGTGAATATACTAACATTAAATATGGTAAAGAAGCTTCTCATTGCGAATTACTTGATACAAAGGATTTTGTGCTAAAAGAAATAAATGAAATCAAGCATCTCTTTATTAAATTCGAAACTTCTTTGCATGCCGATGTAGCATTAAGATAATTATATAGAAATAGACGAAACGTTGTGTTCTCAGCAATTCAATTAAATTTTACTACTAATACGATAATGGCTAAACTTAATTGCATTTCAAGGTATGAACCTGGCCAATGTGACCTTTGACTCAAAATGTCAGACTAACTACAGTATCAAGACAACTTGAGAGAGAACGCAGATATAGATAAAAGATAAAACAAATAGTAGGTACCTAAAGAGGAAATTGAAATGATTCGAGGTTGATCGGGATAACTGTTAAACGTTTTATCGTTAAATTAAAAGATTTTATCAGCGTGCAATCAAATTTGTATCCAGTCATTTATTTGTTTTTAATCTACCTTCCAATTGATGTTACGGTGTTAATTGAAAATGCTTTACATGTGCCATAACTGTCGAAAACGAGGAAAAACTCTCATTAAACCCGTTTCTCTGATATCATGGAATTGGACCTCGTATTTTGAAGTATGTAGAAATGTTTACTGAGGTTTTTGTACATGTACGGTCAAAGACAGCAATGTCGCACATTCCGTAGCACTCCCAGTGGAGAATAAATTTTCACCTGTGGTGGATCCATGGACATACGACCGCCTTTGCATATGGCCTGACATTGGGCATTGTAGTCTGATAATGTATGCCGCATACAAAGGTAAAGTCTGAACTCTTACATTACTTTTCTGCAGTAGGTACAGTAAGGTATGCTTGCAAAAAAAACTAAAGCTAAATATATTCCACTTCTGGGAAATAGATAATTTATCATCTTTAGCAGCATTGTTCGGGCTTAAAATTATTCATTACACAACCCCATGTAAACGTCAGCACATCCTGATATCTTGACTCAATAAATAAGACTTATCAAGTGAAAGTCGAGATCATATTGCAAATTCAATACCCCTGTGAGCAGCAAAGTCTATGAGGGAAATGGCCTCAAGAAACTAGTTCCATATAAAATAGATAGTGAGATTGAATAGTATTGGATCGCAATAAGTACTGCAAAAGTGGGCCCATTGTGAGCCGGCCTTGGCTCCCTGCGGGACGGCGGGCGCGCGCGCAGGGACTCCGTGGGTGGCGGGGGTACCGGTGCCCATATATTTACGATTGCCGGTAAAAGAAATGTAATTTTATACTATACGTTCATATTTTTACGAATTATAGGTGCATATTTAAATGACACATCCAAGATCGTAATATTTTAATCTTTATCGATTACGGTTCGATGGATTATTTAAATGAGCGGTTTTCAATGCTGAGAATGGTGCCTAATGAACCTTGATGGATAAAACGAAAATATAAATTGACTCCATCAATATGGTGACCGGTGAAAAGTATAATTTCGTGACTAGAATTTATATGTACCTACCTGTAAATCTAAGTGAAGTAATATTACCTGATAAAATTGCTGAAAAGCTAACCGAACAGACAACAAAGGCAAACAAAACATTTCCACGAGAGCTGGATGCATCATACGTAATACCACAGGTAATACTATTACAGTGCGTATAGAAACTGCGCTGAAGGCAAGGTCCTATGAGGTCACGACTTTGAGAAGGTCTTGCAAGGGCGCTTTATCAGTGTATAGAAGCAACCTGTTCTGTAAAACTGGTTTCGTAAAATGGAATATGATGTGTTTGGAATGTGCATCCAGGGCGTCTGGAGAAAATAGTGTCTTTCAGGTAGAGTTTTTGTTATTTAAGATGCTATGCTTACAACCATATCGTGAACAGCTCGTTAATCTAAGATAATATTCTAGTTTTTAAAACGTAAAAGTGTGGATCAAGTTCAAGTCAAATTAAATGTCCATGAACTCGGTAGAAGTAATTCGCACGCAACCGTCCGTAACAATTTATCGGCTCAAACTTGCAAAACTGCGCAATTCTCTGCAAACGAACTCCTTTCATACGTAACTCTTCATATTAAAGCGGATGTGTTGTAAAAAACCCCCTTTCTTTGTTTTTGGCTTTATAACGATTCCGTCGTCTGTTCATTGATTTATTGCTTGATTAATATTCATGGGTGCAAGGAGTAATTTAGTTATTATAACTGTGAAGGAAGTGCTCCAACTGTTAAGGGCCAATTTGCAATGTTCCAGAATTTTGTCTGCACTTTGTAGAATTTTCGTATTATTTTTAAAGTTAACAATTTCATTATGACTTTCTACGGCTTGAATATTAAAACCACAGAGTATGTAGGACGTGTGGGATTAAAGAGCTATAATCTGACAAGGCTTCTTTAGAAGCATTAAATTTTCATGGGCAAGGTATTGCAACGTTTTTCATTTAAATTGAAGCCTACTCGCTTTTATACAGCGTATCCAATTACGTACAGGGAGTGTGCATTTCGTATGGAACGTGGTAAATTAAGTACACCATTTATTTTTTAATACAGTAAGTAGGATCACATGATTTTACAAGACATCGCTTTATTTTTTCATCTTTACGACATGGCGTGTTTCCTTTTTCCTTCGTCTAGCTTAGCTTTGGATGTTAATATTAATCTTTATTACATCTTAAAGCAAGTAGAAGTAATATCCTAATGGTTTTATAAGCGAGTGTGAAGCTAATCCGAAACTGCTTGAAAACTATGTACCTACATGCTTCAGGCAAGTTTCCTTCCAAGTGATTTAATTCAGAAACGTCGCATATTAGTATGAATGCATGTTAAACATTTGTCTACAGAATTTCAATTATCTGCCGGGTATAGCATTTTCCATCCAAACACATAACGTATGACTCATTCGGAGTAACCGATACCTATTTCGGGATCGTCTGGGAATCACAACAAATGCAGATCGTCTCAAGTAGTCCCATCACATTTGTCTCATTATAAATCTTTCAGTCAATGAAATACGTCGCCAATAGTTAGTGGCAAAACTACTGACAAGTTATTTGACGTTTATTAGCAGAAGCTTCTCAAAAATCATCAATCTTCATTCCAAAATAAGTAAGATACATTATGTCTTTTTCTATACCCAAAGCTACTGGATGAAACTTGTTTTTGATACAGACTCGGCAATAAATAATATCACGGTCCAAATAAACAAATATTCACTTCTTTATCGAATAAGGAAGAGCTTCATGAATTGCTGATGTCAGCTGTAGTCTATAGAGTATCTTTTGCAAATAAGGACGTTGCATACATTTATAAGCTTACATTTCAGGGCAGTTTCCTCAAGAAAAACTGTTTATATCTCGCCATGATGTAGGGGGCAAAGTAAGGGTCTTGAATAAGGGAACGGGTTTTGCTACAAGTGCAAGATGAAAAACAGACGTTGGAGTCTGCAAAAAATTTGCTCATGACACTGTGTTGTCTCCAAACGTTAAATTTAGAGCGTACTTATTTTGACCCGCCATAAACCCCGACCCGAATATGGTAATACGAACATAAAGAACGTTTGTTAAAAAAATCCTGCTATCAATTCAATGTAAGTTTTTAGGCCAGGTAGCATCTGGCTTATCCTAAAGCCCAATTGAAGTTCTTCCTTAAGGTCTGAATTAGGTACTGACACTATTGTCCTCTGTCCATAATTCTAGTTCCTGAAGTGAAATACTACTTTATCTTGTATTTAGAATTGTTTATAATTATTTTTTTTTACATTGTTCTCACTTACAGAAGCAACAAGAATAATGTTCCCAAGATTTTGTAATTTTTCAACTTGATTTTAAAAGAGTGTCCGTGGAGTTTCTTGCCCGTTCTTCTCCATAGAGATCTACGTTTTGGAATAGGCAACTAGCTTCAACTTTCCAACTGATCCACTTTTTGACAATTCAAAAGTGCCTGTAAATGGTTTAATTGAAAGAAATGCTTTGAGTTTGAGTTTGCTCATCAGTCTCAATCTTGTATATAAGATATCTCTGCTTTTTCGAATGCCAGCTGTTACCCATTAGCAAAATTTTGGTTTAGCAGTGATTGTGACTTATTTTACAGGACATGCTTTATTGAATTCTTGGCATGCTGTAGAAAAAAATGTGTCATATTGGGATCTTGTGAATCAAAACTTGCTGTTGAGAGATTGCTAAGAACATTATTTTTAAACATTTTCAATTTATTTTCAGTCAGAGGTCTCAATTCAATGGTTTTATCTAGTTGTAACTTTTTATCTAAGTCAAACGATACAAGCTGATCAGTATGGTCTGACCTGACGCCACTAATTAAGGAAGAGTCCTTTATTTTACAATGAGTAAATACATTGTCTATGCATGAAGCTGTGGTTGCTGTTATTCTAGTCGCTTCATTAAATATACATTTTAAATTGAATGATTTAAACAATGAGATAAGCTTACATTTTTCTGGTGAGTTAACTAATAGATCAATATTTAGGTCACCACACACAAAAACTAATTTATTATCTTTAAAAAGTTTACCTAATATTTCTTCCATAATGATCATCTCTGTCCATAATTCTAGTTCCTGAGCAAGTGAAGTATGGCGGTAAAACTTGTATAAAGTTTCCTCAGAGACAACGTAGGTAAACGCTTTATGTGTTAGTACGTAGAGCCAACAATTCCTTACGTACATAAAGTTAAAGCTCCCTAAAGTTGACCGCATATTATTATATGTTATTATGATGGAAGGGAGGGTCGGGTTTTATACCAATATTACTTGTCACATGTGAGAGTTATAACAGCCACAAATGTAGGCTTTCCCTCACAAAAGCCGGGCCTACTAAACTTTTACATCGATTTACCAATTTCCCTATATTGCTCACTTCCCTTTCCATATACCCAAGGGCTGCAAAACTTCAGCGCAATACGTAATGATTCCCCCTAATTTAGAACAAATCGTTTAACAAACTTGCTATAAAAGTTTACGATCAAGAAAGTTTTACGGTTGATGTTTCACAGTTGGAGTTGGAACACGTGAAAAATGTTTTACTATTGTTTGTGAAATAAGTACAAATTACTAGCAAGCAATAAATGCGACATTTTTACCGCCGCAACGATTTAGTACGGGACCGGGGATACCATCGGCACGTTCGAGAACATTAAACCTGGGCCCAACTGTTTCTCGCCATCGACACCCGAACGGGCTTTCTTTACTTGAATTCGAACGGATGCTACTAAAAAGTAATGGTGGACTGCGGAAATACAATGGAATCTTGAAGGCAATATTTTTTACAAGACGGATCCGTTTCCATTTTATTGGAGATTCAGGTGTTTCCGGCTGAAAAGTTTATGTCTTGGATAAATAGAACAATCTCGTTTAAAACCAGCTTTACAATTTCTGCGTTAACTTCAGCTTCAAAAAGTCCTATGCCGAGCACTAGGTAATAATCAGATTAAATCCCTTGCCTTATTAAGTTTACCTAATCTAGTTCGTAACTAATTACAAACTATGTAAACTTCCTGAATACTGCATAACGAATTTTGGTTACAGAAGCGAAATTACAATGAAGAACAAAATAATTACATTTTAACGATAAAGAGGTGATTTGTATTTTGATCCCTGAGGACATCGAGTCCACATGCCACTTAAATGGAATGAAGGTGTACTCGTGTTAAAACCGAGTTTGTAAACACTGCACGTATCGCTGGTCGGGATCACCCCCGTTCGCCAGTATTGCATCGGGGCTTGGACCCAGACATTTTTTCGTTCCACCAGCAAGGTACGAGGGTAATGGCTTCGAAAATTTCAAGATTGTATTTTTTATACACTTCGTTGGCGCGAACAATTTTGGTTGTCATTGATGGACAGCCGAATGAAGTGTTTAATAATGGATGAAAGTGTTCGGAATAGTTTATGAAGCCTGTAAGCTGTTCAAGCTTTTATTGACTCTTAATTCTCAAAGCGGAGTCTGACTATTAAAATATATGACAATAACTACTTACATATTATAAAGTTCATATTCAAGAGTTCATACAGATATAGGTAGTGTAGATTCAACACAATATTATGCAGTATTCAAGTTAGTTGAGTTGAAGAAGCAATATTCTCGGTTACTAAACAGACGGTAGCCTCACAATACAGGTAATATTCAGCCTCCGTTTTACGGCCCGCGGCGGCAACGTTAAAATATATTTTAATTATTAGATACCAAGTGTAAGTGCAATAAATATTACATAGTGCGTACGCGGCATTCTCTGTAAGGATTTATTGTGCAGTAGTCCTAGTGCTTCAAGCGGCCTTCAATTGGTACATTTACCCCGCGATCCGGCTTTAGAACCTATTTTATTCCTTCACAGCACATTCAAAGTATTATTGTCGGTGTCGGCTATTTCACAATATTAGTATTAATACTAGTATTGATAAACTAATTGAAGCAATAATTTATGATGCGTTTAATAACTGGACAGGTACCTACAGACATTAATTATCACATTGCGATGAATGACAACAGTTATATTGCTTAGTATAATTTTCAGGCCGAGAAGAGGTCATGTTTATACAACATTATGCATGCATGTTTCAGTAAATAGCGTGCAATATGCAATTACAGTCCACATTGACACATCGCACGATGTAGATTTTGTTCGTGATATAATCCCACAGCTGATAATCGAATCGCATCGAAAAACGTAAACCAAATCGAGTGAGGTACGAACTGAGATAGGATCAAATCGATTTAAGCGATACCGAACGCTGTAAAAGTTTGAAGTTAGTAATAAAAGTTTCTCAGAATATGGGCAGTACGTACGTTTGCTTCGCCACTCACGTAATCCAGCGTTCGTGCAAGCGAATCGTAGAAAGATTATGATTAATGTATGTGAAGATGACGTAATAAAAGAATAAATAATAGTCACATTTTTATAAAACTTCCCTGTATAGGCGCTACGTTTGTAGTTTTGCTCTCAGCAGCCAAAATACACAGGCAGTAAGGACTGGTGATGCAGGGGCAAGCGACGGACAGTTGTAGCAATGGGAATTGCTTTCGAAGTTTTTCGTGAAATGTTTATTTCACGAAAAAAAAATTGGAAAGCATGCGCTGTATGTACTAGATGACAGAAGACGCCTAAACCTCATGTTTTTCTTTTATTAAGACATACTGAAGAATCATGGAATAATCCGCAGTGCGATGTGATGATCTTAACAATAAGCGTTCGTCAAGATCCGTTTAATAAGCGTTCAAAATTATTATCTTATTCAAGATAGGTGGTACAATGGATTTTAAATTGATTACGAACACGAACATTAACTTTATTGCATTTCATAGGCTAAAACAATTAAACTAGATAACTAAGTAAATAAGTTGTCATCAACATACAAAATTGAAAAGTTATGAATGGGCGAGTTCATTTTTGGCACGGAAATCCAATCAGAGCACAATCCATGTGTAATGGAAGAACATTTTTACGGTTTGCACAGAATGCCGCGGGCAATAGATTTTCAGTGCGTCCCAAGTATAAATCACGAGGCCAGATGACGCCCCATTCCTGAATTCTGAATGAGCTGGCCGAGACTTACTTTATATTAAGGATTCTCATGCTACCTCCTGCATTTTATGAAGTTTTTCCTTTTAGGTACTTCTTTTATGTATTTAAATTGTTTTCATAAAATTCTAAGTTAAATAAATTAAATTTATTTTTAGTTTAATAATAATCAAAAAATTAATCTTAATAAAACTACCGTAATGCACTTTAGTCAACGTTTATCAACTATGACTGATCTTAACGTCCAAAACAATAATAGAATTATTACAGAAGTTGACAACACTAAATTCCTTGGAGTGACGATTGACAAAAAGCTAAACTGGAAAGCACACATAGAAGAACTCAGTAAAAAAAATAGTAATTCTTGTTACGCTCTGTTCAAACTGGTCTCAGTGCTTAGCTCTTTAAGTGAGAAACTTGGTTGAGAGGAAAATCTCCATAAGCAAGAAAATGAATTTCAGTCCCTTGAAGTCGCGCTCATGAAGGTTCTAATGTATATCTTATTTATGTAACGTAAAGGGGAGGAACCTAAAGATATATTTTTTTGATGTTGGGAAATCATCAAATAACTTCACCCGCTCTGGGTGGGAGTAGGCAGGAGGGCGTGTCAGACTTTTACTGGCTAAAACCCACCCGTGTTCCCTCAGTTGCCTGTGTGCCAGGGTCGACGGTATCTCTTTCAAACAACCCACAGCCCTTGCAGACCTAAAGAGGATAAGCCATAGGAATTTTATAATGCATGTTTTTCCATGTAAATGAGCAGTGTAACATGCAAATACTACGACAATATAGTCGCTTAAGCAAATATCGCTTATACAGCACGAAGAAAGGCACCGTTTAGATTAAAAATAGGTTCATAAAATAAGCAAAATATAAACGAGACTCGAGTGTTATCTACAGTAATTGAATGAACTTAACAATGTTAAGTTCACTGACCAATGGTGGCTGACGATAAAGATTAGCCGTTTACTGCGACCATTTAAAGTATTTGCAAAAAAATATAGCTAGTAGATACGGAGAAAATTACACGCGTTGTGGAGCCATATAAGGAACATAGCAGGAAGCATAGCGACCGGTTCCAGATGGCACCGCGCGGTATAGGAACGTCGGGAAAAAACTAATCACTTCAGATAACTGAACATTCTCACAAGACTCGGATAAAGTACCACTGACAAATATGGTATTGTTTTTAATACCGCTAGTCGCTACACACTACAGGACAGCACCGTATTGATTCTATTTCCCTTAGCTAAGAAGCCTATAGCTATGGTAAAAAACGATAAAAAGTGATTTATAGACATTCCTAAGGATTAATAATTCCTACATTGTGTAGCCCGCATAGCTCACATAGACTTGATGACGCCTTATAATAATGGTGCTAAAAATAAAATGCTAACCCTTTGAGCAAAATATTCCGAAAGTTTGCGGTTTTTATACGAGCAAGCGGCTCTCTATAAATCGCATCATCAACCCGGTCAAAGTCCGTCGCACATAATATTGTAGGTTTTACCTTTATTTCGTCACTTCCGAAAAGCAATGCTATATTCACGACCGATATTATACGAGGAGCGATAAAAACGTGATTTTTGTGATGTATGAAAGGGAAAATGGTGTAGGAAAATACGGAGATACATCGTACGTACGTTTTCGGCAGCACTAACACTGATAACAACACACCATTTGGTTTTGTTCTAAAATATTTTCTCAGCAAGTTGAACCTTCTGTTTTCGTCATAAAATGTATGCAATACAGGAAGATGTCAGTGACCGCATGTAATGTGATTCGCTGCGGTATCCGCCAGCGTGTATAAAATTGATTTATTCACGTAACTACGAGTATGTGGTATACACAACACAACCCATAGGAGTCGAATGACAAACTGCTGTAGTTTGCGGAGCTCTGATCTTCATCTCATATGGTCTAAACGCTTATCTTTAGCATGCGGATGTTCAAGGCGCATGAAATTTACTTATCCACACCTTTGCCTTGTTACACCACGTTCGCAGGACGTAAAAATATCGCGGCGGAATTTGGACGCGCACTGGATTTACGACTCTCGGTGTTGAACCGAGCATTGAGAATCTAAGTGAAGCCCAGCGCGTCGAAACAATACACTGTTCGATTTTGAACTGTCGGCGCTAAGCTGTACGTTGAAAATCCAGCGCACGAAAAAATTCCGCCGCGAAATTTTTACGTGCGTGCGTACATGGACTTAAGAAGAAGTAGTACACACACTTTCGTAATTTAATCTGCACATATGAGCAAATTAATGGCGCCGTCACCGGTGATACGCATTCAATAAATTAAATATTAATAACGACGTTAAACGCGTTATAACAAGGAATAAGGTAATGAATTATAATTATGCGCGGAGCCGCCCGACCCACGCGGTCTAATGACTATGGTACAACATTAGCCAAACACAAATTACCAAGAAATGTGTAAACAGGTATTAAAGGGATCGCCGAGTTTTACGTAGCCGAATTAGGGGAGAGTAATGTTCCCTTGTTATTTTTTATCATTCTTCGCTAATTTATTTTTGCGTTACGTTGTTGATGACGCAGAATTAATGCGTTGCTTGAATTAAATTCCCGTAAATCGAAGTTTTAAAAGTTTAATTCTACTATTGAATACAGAAGCTTTTGTCGCTTTAGAGGATTATTGTTGGCATGTAACTGGTCAAGAGCCCGCACTGCGATAAAATCGACGGCTCGTTAACGTTTAAGTTATAAATTTTAGAGACCTGCACCACAATGGAGGGCGTGGTTGAAACTCGTAATATTTTTCTACTTGCGTTGAAGTTGGAACTGCTTCTGCAGAATACGATTGTCTTAATAACATAACATATCTTTACAGCCAGTAAAAACTCATTCTGGTTCTTCTTCGTTCTGTTAAAAAAAAAACAGTTAAAAGTAAAACCAGACCTGTTTGCGGCGATGCATTTGAATTTCCAGTCAGCGTAAATGTCCGGCTTCCCCCTAAAGAATATTGGTTTGCATAATAGCAATCACGATCACAGTAGCTACAAATTTAACTTGCTGCTGTCCACTCTCGTATTGTCTTAGGTATAAAGTTGAGAATAGATAAAGGTGGGTGTATTCTGTAGGCTGCGTTACATTGCTCTGTGGTATGGTATTGAATGACGTGTCCTTATTTCAGTGCGCCGCATTCACGTCATCGAAGAATAGATTGAAATGAATAGGAAATGTATGGAGTAGACAGCGGTAGTACCGTAGTGGCGTGATGTAGCTAAACCACTCCTCCCCTCGTTAACGTTCCAAACACCAAATGTCAATGTCTCCACAACTTCTGCTATGTAATGCTACATGAGGTTTGCCAGCTATAAAAATATTTATTGCATTGAATTTATAGTCTTGGAATCATTGTGGTTAAGAAAGACAAAAGGAAAGTAAAACAGTTTTCATCATTCAACTCATGAGTTGTTGTTTTGCGGTTGTTGCAAAAGTAGCTACTGTCGCAACACTGTAGGAGATAGGTATGTACTCATATGTTACGTAGTTTCCTTCAAAATCAAAACAACACGAGGAGTTGGCACCCTCCATAAATACTTCTTTTGGCTTCACCGGAGTCTAATCGATGTTATTGAACGGAATGTGCATTTACCTACGGATTAAAGCCACCCTATATGAAGTTTAAACTTTGCCCTTTTATAAAGAAACCTTTCGTCATGGTCATTATTTCAGTCTAACAAAAAAACTAAGATGGGATCCTTTCAGACAAAATAGCCACAATGCGTCATTTGAGCAAAGCAAACGTTATAAAACATAGTAATGGTAAAGATAAGTATGTAGTGGAAGTTACGAAGATCTCTGTACTTCGACATTTAAGTGTGTCGTAACTCAAGTTAAATGTTGCTGGTTATTTCGAAGTGAACAATAGAAGACCAAAGAAAGGCCGTGTATTAGGTAGGTAACGAAATAAACGTAAAAGTGACCAAACTGCTGATTACAGCTAATTCTGGCAGACAGAACATTAAGCTCAAAATTGTTTCGTAAAGGAACCACCTACCAGGAAAGTTTACAAGGAAAAGTATTAAAAGATCATCAGCAATTAAAAAAACATTATCTGAAGAATATCTGGTGAAGGATAAGCGTGTAAAAGTTGGAGGATGCTTTTTCTTTAGCTGTTTTTATTTAAGAAAATTGGGAACATGTCGAATGAAGAAAGTTATTCTATAGCTGCTTTATTCAGGAAAATTGGTAACCTGTCCGACAAAAGAAGCTTACGCGCATAGAAATGCTGGTTGGCGAACCTGAAAGATAAAATATCGAAAATTTTAAATTCCGAGAATCCGAGCTTTTGGAAACTCAAAAAGCTCAAGTTCTACACAAAACTAAGCTAGTTGCTTCAATCGTGAAAACTGAAATAAAAATAGCTTTTGCCGATCGATATTTTCTTTTGGCCATACATTGCCAGTTGCTAGTCTACCTAGCTATATGGTTTTGAACTAAATTAAATGGGCCCTTTCTAACGACATATTCTTAATTAAAAGCTGTCATCAACATGTAACAGATACTGTGCGGTAAGTGTAATTATTTGGTTCATTAAACAGATATTCTCTAATGCTCTACCGTATCTTGTCCAAAAGTTCCATTGGGTTCAAAATTAATAGTTGTTACTCCAACCTAGTCATTTTAGATCTTACTTATGTATGGTGTTTTTGAAATTTTCGATAACACCAAAGATATACAATTGAATTAACACCGGTCATTTCTTATTTAGTTTTAATTGTTTATTTACGTTCACATGTTTCCAGTGTTTGTTCTTCGTATCTCTGTGTTCGTCCGGGAACTACGGTATGGTGCGGCTAGTGGCTTGCCAACATCCCACGAGGTGTGTCGAGTCGATGACCTTTCTGTCCAGGAAGTCTATACCTCAAATTAATAGCTCACTCCATCTCAAAGCCGTTAATAGTTATGGCGTTAAGTTTAAGTAATGTTTTACAAAGAGATACAATTTTGAAGGAGAAAATAAGGTATGGTTTCGTGTTGTGGTAAATGAATTAAATCTCTTTAATCTCTGTCATTTGAATTGAAGTTAAACGCTGTTTTCAATAATTAGCCTATGAATCTGTCTGTACCTATCCGCTGCTGTAGCTTTATATGATTAGATACCATGGATAAACAAATCCCTCGTATCGCATGCATGCAGTAAAACATTTCAGTGCGACACGTATGATACGACGTCTGCCCCAAGGGTTTACTGGTACCGAGAGCGTTCATAGAACCAATAAACTTGTAATACATACACAAATCATGTCTATTTGTTACAAGTTTAAATGGGAAATTTTATACCTATCACTAAACAGGTGCGCATGTTGTTCCAAGTTCCAACGTATTAGATTAAATTGTGCGCTGAAACGATGCGGTTTCTTTTTAACGATAAGTCAAACTTTTTGTTACTTTTCATACAAGTCTAGTCTATAATTTAGGAACAGTAAACAAACGGTAAATCGTAGCAGTACATTTTTGATAGATAATTTATGTTCTCCGTGGAAAAATCAAAGAAAGAGATTGTACAAAGTTATTAGAATGGGGCCATAGGTTGCGGTAAACACCGAGGGCCAGATATCTGAGGCATTAAAGGAGACAGCCTCGTGCAGATAACCGCAACATAAACGAACCGTAAAGCTGTTTGTTCACTGCTTTTACGATTATTTGTTGGCACTTTAGTGCGACGAAAATTCTCAAGGAACCGGGCAAAGAAAAATATCACATAGGCGGAATAGGACTGGAAAAGATAACATCTTTGTATTGTTGGTGTTACGCTGCCTTCTTTAAGCGATAGTAAAAGTGTTTCTACAAGCCACATTGCGATAACAACGACTACCAGCATCTTGGAAAACGTTGTGCGATGTCTAATTTACAGGATCCGCTATCCAGGCAATAAATTCCGTGCTGGACACAGAACCGCGGACATTGCATTAGCGGTATCGCCTGTTTAAACAACCCAAACACTAGCCGCTTTGAAGTGCCGATGGCAGACGTTGTTTGACACAGGGCCAAACAATAAACCTTCATATACTCAACACCTCCGCTTTTTAACATCTTCGACGGTGTGTCTGGCATAATGTTTGGTTTTGGGAACAAATTGAGAAATTGTTATCGTGTATTTACTGTTCCGAAGGGAAAGTTTCACACAAGAGAAACATTTGCTTTTTAAGTTTTGTTAAATATTATTGTTGGAGATGTAGGAATACGACGAGAACTCCAGGAAAATAGTTACCATAAGGAAAAACAAATGTATTTTTGGGTAACCTCTAATTCCAAGAATAATAACTCGCTTTCTTCTTTCTCTCTTCATAACGTGCCTGTCGTAACATTTACTACGTGTCTATCTGTTTGAATGCATTTGTCAGATGTAACACAAGCACGGACAAGAAGCATACATCAAACGCATAACAGGAACTCTTAAAATACACCGCATGAAAAATGTTTGATCGCCATCGATTGACCTAATCATGTCGGCACCGTTTACTTTGTGGACTAATTAAAACGCAGAACAAGATGCGTTTCTCATAAACATGGCGGTGAAGTGCAATGTATGGTCATCGTCATGTGGCCCGTACAAAGTGAAATAGCTTCATTGCCCAACCGTGCGTGAAGCAACATTAAATCAGCGTCGTTCACCTACGAAAGATTACACCAGGATATCGAAAAACGTAACGTTATCAAACGATTGCTCCTTCAAACGTTTCTACAATCAAATAATATTGAGTTTCCGACATACGATTTCAAAATGTAATAGGCAATTCCGATACGAATTTTAGTATCGTTTGGTGCCTTGTTGTTTAAGGAAAACAAAAACATAAGCTATATTATACCTGTTATGTATATTAAGTTTCCAAGAAGGTAAAGTCAACAGCCATTTCTGCGTACCCAACAGATATTCAAAGCACTTATGTTTTCTTAAGCAGTACTTCAATAAGGGTTTAAGAGATCTGCGAATTGAAGCGTCGATAACATTTCTGTATACTTAGGTTAATGATTGACATACCGTACCGTACTAGGAATAATCTAAAGACAAGATCCGATGTCTTTTCAAATAACGATTAGCAATTGAGTGAACAGAAGCTATAATAAGGTAAAACCAAGCTAAAGACGGAGAGTTACACTGTACAGTGGATTGAGTGTCATTTAATCTATCATAGGTACATTACGGGCAATATTTCACAACGTGTGGTTACAGCAAGTTTGTGCAACAAACTCATAGTCATTCAACAAGTACACAAATCAAGGTTGTTAACCCATTTGCGTTACGGTCTGATACCACTCTGTGTGGCTTCCTCGTATTCATTACGTTTTGCTGGTATTCATTCACAAAAGCTGTTTGATCGAAATTATGTAACCTTTTTTGCCCTTTCATATTTGTAATTGTAACCAACCTCCGTGTTTAGTCACGTTTTGAATCACCGTTTTTGTTTGTAGTCTTCAAGCCAGGTGTTGACATCCAGATAGATTTATGCATGATATATAGGTACGGTGGCTAGACACTGTTTTGCTCTGAGATGCTTTGTTTTTTGAAATATATTTGAAGTGTATGATTAATACAAGACATTAAGATAACAAAAATCTCTTGTAGAGTTTCAAAGATAAGCCCCAGCAATAGCGCGTAGAACTGTTGTTCTGAACTGTTGCTCGAGGGAACGGAAAACTACATTTTTTTTTGTTATAATATAACAAAAAAAAATGCAAAATTATCCCACAGCTGGGCAAAGGCCGGGGAGGCCTTTGATCAGCACTGGGATGGTAAGAAATCCTTCCAGGAACTCATTTCCAAAACTATTAAGTAATTAATATAATGTATTTTTAAGTTGTTATTAATCCACGTTTTATGGTAGTAAGCATCATCTGTAATGGATTTATTTAACTACTTAATTTCTCCCGAAAACTGATAGCTGATAGATTATTTTTATGAAGATTGCTGTTGAAAACATAAGTTGATTGAATGAAAGGATAAACATTACAGGGATCAGAAGTAATTTCATTAGCAAATGGCTAACTGGAAAATTAATTATAAACGCGAAACGAATTTTGTATCCGAACACGAACCTTCAAAATTAAATGTTACTAAGTACCTACTAAGCAAAGGTGCTCAGTGTCACTCAGGATTACGAGACGACTAATCTTCTTCGTGACACGTTTTTTAAGTCATACACATACATTATTTTAAAATGTAGTTTACAAATGTAGGTTCTGTTGTATTAAAAATCTGTAGTCGAATAGATGTTCAATTGTTATCTTCGTAACAATAGCGGTGGCCTAAAAATACTGGCTCCAAAAAGTTCCAAATAAACTCTCCAGCTCATTTTCATAGACATTCTGTTCAGCAACTGCGCAATCTCTTTGAATTTTTATTTCGAATACATTACGGGTAACTGGGCACGGCGTGCAACGGTGCATTCACATTCATACAGCCCGTAGTTCCGAGTACAATGTTTTAATAAATCACCAAGTAACGAGCTTGTTACAGTACTTACAGTAGCCGTTTCGCCAAATCAGGACACGGTATGAAGAGCGATTTATTTCATTCGAAAACGTAGTGGTTCATTGACGAAAGAGAGCGAAGTGGGTGAGCATTTGCATCGTTCTTGAAACGGTGAGATACAGCTACTAAAATTATGTTACTGCTGAATATAAATAGACTGTTACTGAATGTCCAGTCAAGTTTAGAGTTATGTACGTACTTGCGGATATTACTTCAACTAAATCTATTTCAACGCTATTCGCTTGTTCGTGGAATGTCCAAGTGCAAAATCGTAAACGTTCAAGATTTTATATCCGCGAATGTCTCATAGCCTGATCCTACCCTGAAAGAGAAAATAAACTGATCTACATTGTCAACTGCAGGAACGTTTTTGTTGACTCTTCTTATTTCAGGGTCCATAGGTACGGCGCAGTAATAGGTACAGGGCGACCTTATTCCGATTTAATAGCTGTCGATAACGCGTGATCCTAAACATTAACTATAAAGCAAATGTAGAACTGTAAAAACAGCATAAATTATTTATGAGACTCTTAAAGCTCTCACTGAAAACACATTACTGGACTAATCTGCGTTAAAGGAGGAGGAAATTAAATCGAGCTGCAGAAATTCCGCGGTTGTCGAGACGATGATAACTTAAGAAGAATAGAATAAAGCTTAGTTATTCTCCCGTTACAATACCTTTCTATAATGTATCCAGACATTGAACATGTATTTAGTTTGCATTTTATATCCACACTATCCAAGTAACTGTAAGCTTAGGTTCGATTAGCGGGACTGACTCCGGGCTGGGGTCCACCTCATTAAAATTTTACTGCAGCATCGCTATGATAAGGTAAGGGAAGTCGCCTCGGACATGGATTCGAAATGTGTACATTATCAGCACCTTGAAATTATGCAAAAGCTTTAGAACTTAAGAAAAAATCAGTGAATAGGAAACCAAATGCAACAGGTGTATGTTTACGTAAACTAACCAGGAGGCTTAAAGCAATCCAATGATTTATTTAGTTGTCATCGCATCGCCTCTTACATTTACATATATGTCGTTTAGAAAACATAATGTAGGTGCGATGGGTAGAGCTTTATGCTAAATACGTCTGTACACCCGCATACAATGACAAGAAACGTTGGAGAAGTGTGGTATTTCACAAGGAAGTGGCACTCGGGATGCGGTCGAGCATTCGCCAAGTCCGCCTTTGGCTAGGGCTGTCAATCTCGTGACCACGACACAGACAAGGTGCAAGCTTCCGGCAACTAGCGGTGAGACCCTTTATACAGCAAGTACGGGTTTCCCGAAAGCGATACACCTAAGAAGAACTTGTATTAAGGTAACGTGATATATTGCATCCGTCATATCGATATAGGTACTCATACGAACGTATGTGGGAATGGTGAAAAATGTCTATCAGATGTTCATTCCCCCGTGCAAATTGAGCCTTGATTATTTTTATTAAATTAAAATGTTACAATGTGGAAAGCTTGATTTACACAAAGGATTTGTATCTGAGTTGCATACAATAAGACTAGCAATTTTTTAACCCTGCTCAATCTGCCGGAGAAAAGGGCGACACGGGTTCAAAAAGATATGCACGGATTGTTCTTTATACAAATGCCTTTAGCTGTTATTTCAAGAATAGTAACTGAAAAACGAATGCAAGAATTGAGTGGTATGAGCGAAAAACAAACAAAATCGTTTATAGCTTCATAGTGAGATTAGAAGGGGAAGTCTTTTATTGTAGTGCAGGCAGTCGCGGCGATTTATATAGTTCACGACTAGCTTCAGGCATTAGGAGTCACCTGTGTGGTCCGCCACCACGTTTGTGCAGGTTAATACCTAATTTTGTGCCTTACTTCTGTTCTATATATTCAAATACATGTAAACAGACCACCATATATGATAAATGGAATATTTGATCAATACCACCGGTTAAATGAAGCCATCGGTGAAGAAAATTGTCCGCTATCACGAATAAACAGCACGTGAACATGACAGTTTTATGGAACAGTAATTTGAGGTCGGCTTGATTTACGTGTATGAAACTTTGGTCTGTAAAATTATCATTTAATTGCGTACCGAATAAATATGCCATCAGGTCAACGAAATTGTAGCAACTGGAATGAGACGGATCACGGAAAATTTAAATAAGATTTTAAAAATGACATTACACTTGGTGGTGATTTCTCCATCCACCCGGTACTACTTTAGCAAATAGAATTTTCACGCGTCCGTTCTAAGTATACGACGGGCGGGTGCAATTTGTCAGCCGCCTCAAGCAAGCCCCTTCAAAATACACAGCTGTTGCTAAATTGTATAAGAGATCCTTTATTATAAAAGTCCTTGTAGAAACGTTAACAGTACCTAATATTCTGATTTAAATTAAAAGTCAAGATGTCACTGAAAACACGTAAATTAATGGCGAATACATAAATAGCTTCTGGCCATGGAAATAAATTATCTCCTGATTGCTCAATAGAGACTTATACGGTAACTTTACTATTATGCTAATCACGAGATGATGCTATAGCTACCAATAAAGTTACAACGAGGAATCTAATGCATGAAACAGGTTTCAACGCTTGGAATGCGATATTAAATCTAGCCCATACATATTAAACAAAACTTTAGTACAATAGCTATAACCTGAGGTCTCTTATAGTACACCATTCTGACTTTCTAATACATCGGCAATGACTGTAAACACACAAATAAACTTGTGCATTTTATAACCCTCTGCATTCACTAGGATAAACTATGTTAATAATAGGCGTCAGTAGAGGAGTATGCTTTTAAGGAACAAAGTGTTTGAGCACTAGCAGTCAATCTTTGCGATATCGGGCTCTCGGTAACTGTTCCTTATCGCGAATAGCAAAAAAGCCTTTCCATGTCAAGAGCTGTCGGTAGAAAAGCCCCTTTGTGCCTAGTACGACACTTATGGATGCGAACTGTGCAAACGAATACGGTATTTGCAGTTTTAGGTCTCGACACCTGCGTAAAATGTACCCATAGGTAACAAAGCTTTCAGGAGGTTTTATCGATAAAAATTGTGTCCTAGTATGTATTTAATCTGCATCAAAGACTTTGTTTAAGTAAATGCACTCCATTTAATGAAAGATCCTTTCATACAAACGAACTTCTTTGTATTTGCAAGATAAATTCACGAACTCCAATAAATCCAGAAAAAAAAAAAAATGACACGACAGCCAAGTCTTATAGCTGTCATTGCCACCCCTTTTTGTTTTCTTCACGCTATTTTTCTCTTCCAATAGCTTTTTCAATTCTCTATGGGGTTACGAGATGAAAACCAAGCGATAATACTCTCACAATCAGCTATTATTGGACTATCGTATTCAAAGTCCCATTGTCCGCCTCGAGGCGTTTTACAATCACCTCGGAATTTTCTTTTTACTGCACTCTGGAATGTGTTTGTGTTGTTACTTAACACTGGTTTTTTCAAGTGTATGGATGAAGATCTCTATCTAGGTTTCACATGGCACTGTTGTAAATAAAGGGAAACTCTCCATTATTTAAACACGTCATGGAAACAGAATGTCTGTGTCTGTCGTTTCCACAATGTACTTACACAGATGTACAGTCTACTACTTATGTATGTATTCGGGTTCAATAGGTAGGTCGGGCGGGGCATGCAGTTAATTTGTAGTCGTGATTGAATTAAGCCGACCGCTTGGCAGAGAGCTCATTTCGAAAGCTGTTAGATACTATCATCTTATGCCTTTACACTGTCGACCGTAATAACGAAAGCAGTTCTCAACTTTATAACAAGCCTACGACTTTATAGCTGCCAGGAATTGGCGAACCGTGGATTCTCACAGGTAAGGTACGCCTCTGGTAATCTAGCTCAAAATTGAAAATTCATTCACTGTGACGACTTGCCATTGTGTGCCCATGCAAATTAAACGAAAACAGAAACCGAATAGCGAAATATTAATTTCCAACCGTACTGTCGACGGAATTGAACTGAAATGAGAAATTAATCTGGTTTGCTGTGGTGTTGGCGACTGCGCAGAGATTCTTTTTGCCTGTCAACTCGGTTATCTATAAGCCTTATGAGAAGCGATGTGTACGATTTATTTCGCGGCAGGGTTCTAGCCTTGAGGTTGTCGGCTACATTGCATCTGTCCGTTTGAGAATATTACGCATATGTCGAACTTGTATCTGGGTGCGCACTACACAAGTTTAGCTGATCATAAACTGTGAACTTTAAGATGAGCTGGCTTAAGATTAAATCTGTTTGTTTTAGTATAAACCTGCGAGTGGTCACAGTCGACTGGACGCTTGTCTAACGAGGAGTGACGGCTTTAAGACACACTACTTGGCGGTTCAGGTGTGTAAATTGTGACGGCAAAGAATGCTGTGTTCACACGAGGCACACGTAAGCCTATCACAGGTACAACGAAATTATTTAAGTGGAAATATTGTACGTCAATCTGAGTTAATGCTTGACGAGGCATAACAGGAGTTACATACATATTTATGCCTCATATTTTCATGCTAATTATTGCGATGGGTTATGGAAAAATGAATCTACAAAGTACAAATATAACGATATCACAATGAAATGCTAATGAATCACTATAATCATAGGAAGCAAACGGGAAGTTACGTAATTACTCTTTGTACTCGTAAAGAAAGCGGTCAAATGTTAAAGAGATAATTGTTAGTACAGGAAATTAAAGGCATTTAGTAATGTAGGACAATCCTCGGCGGGCCCGCTCGATGGCAATCTTGAACAAAGTCAGCCAACTTGTTCTTATTACTGGCAGTAACGCTCACTGTAATCTTGTTCATCTCACGATTTTACAAGCTTTCCACTTGACATGCAAAATTAGTTTTTTGACTAAACATTCCGACGAGATGAACTTCATGAATACAACGATTGTCTGTTGCTTGCATTGCAGTATCATGAATTCATATACCTACAGCCATGCTAGTTAAAATTGCTTGTAGTAAGTATAATATATTTGATGGCCTCAGTTCCCAGTGATTAGATAATATTCTTTGTTTTGTCTGTGTCTCCCTCACTTGATTATACAACTTATCCATATCCATTCTCATATATTTGCAAACTAAGTTTGCAGTTTGCTTGTTTGTTCGTCTGTGAACCGTCTAAGTGCGTGAGTCATACGCGTGGGATTCAACTAGTGTACCAAGTTAGTACTTTACCAGTTCAAGTGATCATGATTCAAGGTTTCTCACCGTAGAATAGACCTTTAATAAGCTAAGTGTTCTGTGGGAAGTGGTTCATAAACTAATTCGGTTGTGAGCTAAAATAGGCATAATTTTATGCGATGCTGTAACTAGCTGTGTGATCTAGGAGCATATCTTGATTGGTTTTAATATAGCAGTGTCCGTTTTATGTGTCTTTTGAATAACAGTACTGAAATATAGGGAAACATGTCTGCGAAACGATGCCTTAAGCTATAAACATCAAGTAAAGATCAAAGCTGATTTCCACTTACAGTTGACCAAGTTCAAAGCGCTGGTTTTGTTTTTAATTTACAATATTATGGCTAACGAGACCAACTCATGATGCGATTATGCGAGATGGTCGTGTTGAGTCGGCTAGAACATCGATTAATTTACTTTTATGAGCTGCCGGTTGATTACAAGACTCTATATTGGAGATGCTCATCCTGCGCTCCTCGGTAACGAGGAAAATGACTCAAGGCAGACCACGATTAGTAACACCGACTACAAATTACTACTCCATGTATCCTTTGGAGAGCGAGGCTACAAATTTATGGTACGTAGATCTATTTCATAGTGTATATTTACCAATCAATTAAGTGGGATTCCAGTATCGCGTGGCTCACGCTTATCTGTCGAGAATTTTTTGTTTACGGCTCCATCCAGGGGCGTGGGCTTGCAGATAAGTCCACCGCAGGATTTGTCCCAAATGTTTTGAGTGCCATTTCGTGAAATAAAATCTTTTATGTTCACGCAATCTTCAATTGAATTCCCAGCATTTCTTTTCATTATTTTCGTCCCACGGTAAAGCATTATGTGTAAAATAAATTACTATAAACAATAAGAGTAGGTAAGTATCACTGTCAATTAAGTTCAAGAAACTTTTTCTTCAAGTAATTAATTTTTTGTAAGACTGCAAAATAAATTGGCAATTGTGAATCGAGACCATTTAAAATTCTCTTCGGACTATTTTTTTGTGTTGACAACATTCCTTAAATGGACAACTTTCCATACCGTTCACGTCTGCAACAAACGTTGTGGACTGGAAATGACAGGCATTTATCGAAAGTTAACATAATGTTACTTATTTTAATGTTTTCTGTGTAGTAATTGAAAGATATTTTACAGTTTCAATTTCCTACTGATTTTTTGATGATACTCAATGATAATTGTCATATTCTATGCAATTGAGATTATTTCTGCTTAGCTTTCACAGATTTTATGGTGATTGGAATAGTATTAATGAAACGTAATTTTACGCTAATCGCAACGCTACTATTTTTATGAATAGGTTCATAAAATTTTTAGCATTGCGATTAGCGTGAGCATAGCAGTTCTTTATTGTCAGGTAGTCTTGACAAAAAAAAAAAACTGCCTAGATTTTTTTTCAACTATGTTGGGCTTCCAGTCTAACCGGATGTACCTTAATTCCAGTAATTTACATGGGGCAACTGCCTACCTGATCTTCAAAGCCCAGTTACAGGGTAATACTGGTAAGATTGGTTGTCAGACTTCCAGGTTTCTGCCGACCTGTAACGGCTTTCAAAGATCCATGAATGACAGCCAGGACCTAATAGCTTAACGTACTTTCCAAGGCACGGAGAGGTCTTGGTATGTAAAGATGGTAACCCATCCACGGACCAACCCCGGCAATGGTTAGCTTAACCTGATCGATCGACCCGTGCTGCGACTGTTATTACTTAGCATACTTAAAATTTGATCACCAGTTTCATTAAATACGACTGTTATTCTATAAATTTCAGAAACTACTGCGAAGATTCAAATTTTATGTGCCGATTAGTTCAGCTTTAACAACAAGTGGCTCAAATAATTAAGGAAGTACCATACCAAAATGGTTGTGAGGTCCAACTTCCTTAGTCTATACCTACCTATCTACTCCACAAGTTGGTATTGTTGGCTGTCACGAGTGGCGTGACTAAAGACCATCGTGGCTTGATCCATGCGAGGTCATTGGGCCAACATTTGGCGTAGCGGTGCCAAGGTCAACGCAAGCTCTGTATTTCCACAAGTACTTGTAACTCATAAACTGCTTCATTATAATTCTGATGTTTAAAGATTAAGGCTGACGTATCGTTCTTCAAACAGCCTTAATACATCATTATGTTGCAGTCACTGGAACATTTTCCGGCTCTCTTGATAGTATCCAGATTATTCGTCCAATTTTGTTTGAGGTTATGTTAACGTGTTTTCCGTGCTTCGGAAAGCACGTTAAACGGTTGGTCCAAGCTGTCATTCGTGGATTTTTGACAGTCGTTACAGGTCGTCAAAAGCCGGAAAGTCTGACAACCATGAGTATCGCATTACCCAATAACTGGGTTGTGTAGGCCAAATAGGCAGTCACTCTATGTTAAGTACTGGTATTCATTTGCATCCGGTTTGACTGGGGGCCGACCCAAACATACTTGGGAAAACGTTAGGCAGATACTGATGTTAGAGGTTATGTTTAACTCAAACGTTAAATAAATATTGCGTTAGAAATTGTGTAATCAGCCCATTAGCAAATAATCCAAATTAAAATCAAAATGAACATGATCCACTTTTAACAAGATTATGACTGCCATTTAAAAATTCGACCTTGTAATGTTTTAATATGAGTTTTATTAGCACTACGCCAATTATTATTTTCTGTATTTACATTCGTAAAACCGGTTTGTGTTGCTGCGCGTTTTTTCTTCTTACGTAGGTATGTAAACGTAACAATTTACTCTTACGCAAAACTTAACAAGCACCGCGATATTTCATTATTTACTTTTTTTCAATTTCATTATTTATTTTTATTAAGATTTTTAAAAATTGAAACCGTTTTATCAAAGATTATTATTGTTTTCGCTTTTATCGGGGCGGGTGAGAGGAGGCATGGATACCTCTTCAGAGGAGCGTAGTTTCCTCTGAAGATGCCAGAACTGTTAGTGCGAGGGCTAGAGTTCGCCGAGCAACTTGTTCGGAACAATTTTCCATGCGAATTTCTTGCGTTTCTTCACAGCACGCTGTAAATGATGGCGCATATGGGCTTTGTTTGCGTCACATGGAAATGAGTCGTAGGCACGAATAGCCCTGTCTATCAATTTAAGACTGGCTGTGAAAGAACACCATTACCTAGTAACATAAACAGCCTCTAATATTCCCACTGCTGTGACAAAGGCCTCCCTCCTCTCTTCGTGAGAGAATGGGCTATAAATGTATAATCTACTAGGTGTGCCCAGTGCGGGTTGGTAGGTGACACATGTCTTCGAATTTTTGGTTCTAGAACATATCGGTTTCTTCACAATGTTTTTCTTCACCGTTTTGAGATTTGATGAAATTATATACACAAAGTAAAGGGCCTGTCTGTCTACGACCTGCAACTCGTAAGTCGGGGCCGCCATCACAGAGTAACAGGTAGGTAGGTCCTGGGAATATTAACAAACGCAAAAACTTCTCTTTACCCGCGACATGCAGGTTATTCACCTGACATAAGTAGTAATTTTACATATCACGGACGCGGTTTGTGAAATGAATACATGATATAATACAAATAAAAATCGATGAATGAACATTAATTAACAAGTGCATGCAAAGGAAGTAATAAACTTTGCTATATGGACCGTACACATGGGCCTAATTTAAGAAAAGCGCCAAGTGTGCTTAAAGCGATCTCTTAACTCATAAAATGGGAAAGGGAAACTTGCGTCATAACTGTGTAAGGCATTTTCGTAAGTTAGTACAATTTGCATAATAGGGTCACTTTTTCGTTGTTGAGTTTTCGTAGAGCCATAGAGATAAGGTCTGAGTGGAATAAAAATAGGTGTTTCAATGACTGCAACAGGAGCAAGAACATTCATATTACATAACATAACATCACGCCTTGATTCACTGAAGGGTTAGGCAGAGGTGAAAGCCAGTGATGTTTAGGTCCCATGTAATGGGGGGTGAGCCTATTGCCATCAACCGAGCACAAATCCAGAATCCGGGCTGCTACTAAGAAACTCCAGATAGAGAAAAATTTGCACGATCTGGGAATCGAAGGACCTCAAGCTCAGCAGTAAGTAGCGCTTGCGACCACTAAACCGACGGGGCGGTATTCAGTATTCATATTTTAGTCACCTAAATAGAAGAAAACTCGCGAAGAAATCCTCAATTCATTACAGACTAATTCAATTAAAGTTTTCTTGTGACCGCTCTAGGCCAAGTGTACACAGTCGCTTTTTCCTCAAATGAAAATGAGTTATATCCCGATGATTAAAATGACTCTTTAACTGATAAATAAGTTTCTCTGAACTGGGGTTGAATGACATTACAATTACAAGCTTGTGCAATTAACGCCACGCTCTGCACTGTGGGTAAATCACCTTTACAAGTTTAGATATAGCTAATTGTATCCAAGGCCTTACATCTGTCACATTTGTGTTCTCATATTATGTTAAAACAATGGTTGACCGGTTGTTGGCCAGTAAAGCAATCTGCCTAGGGTTTTCCAAACTATGTTGAGGTCGGCTGAATATTAGTATTTTACATAGAGCGATCTATCTGGCGTCCACAACCCAGTTACTGGGTAACAGAATACCCTTTGGTAAGACTGGTTGTCAGACTTTTAGGCTTCTGACTACCCGTAACGACTATCAAAGATCTAGGAATAACAGCCAGGACCAACTGCTTAATAGCTTTCCGAAGCACGGAGGGATCTCGATATGTAATGGATGGATGGAACCCACCCAAGAACCGACTGCGGCAAGCGTAGGTGAACCTTGGATCGACTCGTGCGGCTGTTATTATTTTCCCCACGAGCTCCGTTAGCTGGACACATGGAAATTGTTTCTTCATTTCATTGCCGTGCTGCACTGCAACAAAACACATTAGCTACTGTCATTTATCTCACCATTCTGAGATTTACAGACTTCCAGGAATAGTCTGTAATTCAAAGCCGCGCTATATCATGTCACACCAGGAAACGGCGAACCTTATTTTGTTCTATGTTAAGTCTTCCAAATGTAGCTTTTATTTGCATTTTCATTAGGTACAAAATAGATAAATTTACAAGTATATGGTAAGCTTCTACATAGATATATCAATTATTAGGATTCCGTACCTAAAGGATAGCAACGAGACCCTACTACTATGGCTCCGCTGTCCGTGCGTCTATCATAGGGCTGTATCTTTTGAAGCGTAGGTAATAATAAGACACTTGAAATTATTAGTGTTTAAGTAATAGGTACTATAAATTGCAGTATCGTCGCCATAACAACAAATAATACAAATAAAAAAAGCAAAAATTCAATAAACAAACAAACTATTTGGACAAGAAACAATTTAATAAAACTTAGTGTTAAATATTGTACGGAGGTACAGACGCCAGCACGTCAAGTTACACCAATCTGTCAAATTTCTTTGATAGATTTTCATTTTTATAACATAAGCATAAGGTTCATTTTCAATTGGGTCAATTTGACAGTTTGGGGTAGCTTGATATGCTGGCGTCTGTACGGAACCATAGAAATGTACGGAACCCTTCGTAGCCGGTTTTTTAAATGTGGTAAGTTATAATTGGGCTTGAAATTTTATATTGCATTATTTATATAACCAGGATAAACATTCCCCAATGTTTGTATGTAGTAGAGCGGAGAACGTGACTCCCGGTTTTAGTAAACAAACAATGTTTGTATTGTAATTTCAGCAGGTGGACTTTCTAGGCACGTTTCTGTGCTTGAATAACTTGGGAAAAATGTTCTCGCTTATGAGCTGACGGCAAAGCTTTAACTTATGTTACTCACTTTGTTCAAAAAAAATATCATAACTTTTTAAATTATAAGTACCAAATTTTATAATGATATTCATCTCTTTTTTCTTTAAAAAAAAACACAAGGTATTATTTACTAGGTTAACTAAAAAAATAACCATTACGATTCTATTCAACAAAAAGAAAATAAATGTGATTTCAGGACTCATGGACAAAAATTACAAAAAAATACTTTAGAATTTTTTGTTTCATTAAAACATCTCAGATAAGTGGCGCAGTCAGGCGCAGTCGGCTGACCTTACAGGCCAAATTAACCGACAGAGAAGAGACGAGACGTCCAAAATTCTTTCACGTCCACTAGTCACGGTTGTAATCATTTGTGGTGTGTGCCTTTACCCAACAATCATGTTTATTCCAAGTTCCGGGACTGTTTTTGTTACTCTTCGTTCACATTACTTCAGTCAGACGCATGAAAATTTAAACTGATTTAAATGGGCAATTCAATATGATGACACCGACAGATTCTTGGCACGCGTACAAATCTCCTTGCTTAGGAACTCATTAAGGGCTTTACTAGAGATCTATTATAAGTTTTATTACAATGGCCATATAATAAAGTTTTATGTTTGATTTTGACGAGGTTTTAAGCAGTTTCGGTAGTTTTTTAGGACCAATTAAATGCCCAGAATCAAAACATCATATAAAGTAATGCTACGGAGGATCATACACAGAACCGGTCGAATTAGCGATGTTTGGGGGAGGCCTATGTACAGCAGGAGACGTCTTTTGGCTGAAATGATGATGTGATGATGACGGAGGATTAGCCTAACCTCAACGAAAAAGATTACCCAAAAGCGTCGTGTTCTGAACGACATTTGAAGAGCACTCAATCATTTTCTGTAACTCAAACACAATAAAACTGATGGTTTCATCATCTGAATGTTACCAAACGCTACTTTCCGCTCTTGTGAAGCAGATAAAGGCGAAACACAAATAGCTTCAGGACGTTACCCTTGTCAACGCTAGCTTTTCACTTACCTAAGTTATTGTCCTATTGTTCTAAATGCCGAGCCAGTGCCGTCCTGCCGCATGGCGGGGTGTCTATCTTGTTCTTACTCCTTTGCACCAGCTAATGGCAAATCATTTCAACTTTCTACTTTATTATGACTCACAACACAATATCCCCCCTCCAGTCTTACTAAGGGGTATCTTGTTGTTACCCAGTAACTGTGCTGTGAACGTCAGATATGCAGTAATTCCATATACAATATACCAGTATATTTTGAATGAACAAGAACCTTTTAAAATACATGACTTTGACAATACCTCATATAGACCAGTGGAAGTCTTTAAAATTCTCATGGTAGAGCCATGTTTTAAATAATTAAATCGATATTGAACATAGAATAGAAATTGGCATTGGACATCTCTTACCTTGACTTTGCTATGATACGGGTTTGGTCTATTAGTTGCCTCTAAAAATAGAAATTGAATTGCAACATTAATCAAAGGTCCCAAAGGGTATTTAATACCAATTCATTTCGTTGCACAGTTAGTAATTCATAGTTGGGAAAAGTCTAGGCAGATTGATTTTAAATATCCCCCGATTCATATTAACCTGCCTGATATCCTGCATTTCATTCTAATCGCATTTGTACGCAAAACATTGGCCATATATCTCTGCAATATGTCGGAAATGTTTGAGAAGCCTCGCGTTCGTTACCCTTTGTCACATGGATACGCCAAAACAATGCTGTGATTTATGTGTTCATGGTTTGCAAGTTTGCTTGGTTGCACACCTACTTGTATACAGAGGTATGAATGTTCAATGAATTATGTTTGGGCCAAACTGTCAGCTACGCGGTTTAGCCCGATATTATCAAATGACTTTCAAAACAAAATGTGACTAGAGGAAAAAGTTGGACTATCCTTGTGTTGGTGAAGATGAAATGCCGGGAAAAGGAAATGTTCTATCAGTAGGCTGGCCATTAATTCACGAGAGCCCCTAATTGGAAAATCCTTTTCAACGAAAGCTGTTGTAGACTAATGTGCATAATTGGACCCTCGACCGTGGACAATCGCTAGCGAAATGGGCCATCCCAAGTTTTTGTATAAGGGAGGAGTGGACAGGCGCCGTTTAATTTAGAGATTAAAGACGTTATTTTAATATATACTTTAGTGCGAACATGATTCTATTAGCATAGGTAACCCCTTATGTGGCCAAAAATTTCTGCTAAAAAGTAAATACCTACTGATGATACCGACGATGAATCTGCAATTCTGTACGTAAGATTCAGTATCTGCAAAAACACGAGAAACAACACTGAAATATCTCATCAAGTCTCATTATGACAGGAAGTTACGTGTTGTTGGTGATTCAACTTTATCCGGCTCGACAGCATCCCGGAGTTGAGGGCACTTTGCGTTCCGGAAGAGGCCATGTTGGACCAAGAGTAGCGAGGAAGCTGAACAATCAAACTTAGGTCACCGATGCTCCCCGGGTATCGAATTACGAAATCAATTTTGAAACGGATCGTTTGGCAAGGATGCCATTTGTGAAACATCGAAATTGAAATCGTGTTTTACGACACAAAACCGAATTGAGAATGCCAAACTTTTGCATTTTGCTCGAATTTATTAAAATACCTCCTGATCCTCCGTTGCTTACAACGATGACTGGACAAACAAGTGGACGACGGAATAAAACCATTAATTTATTTCGTATTAGTGTCAGTTCCCACAGAAATTATAGAGTTAGTGACACGTTAATAACGATAATTGGGCACAAATTTGAATTTTACACATCCATAATTTATACGAAATGAATTGGTATTAATTACCATTTGGATCTTTGATTAATGTTGCAATTAAATTTCTATTTTTAGAGGCAAACCCGTATCATAGCAAAGTCAAGGTAAGAGATGTCCAATGCCAATTTCCATTCTATATTCAATATCGATTTAACTGTTTAAAACCACCACTTTTATACCATGAGAATTCTAATACGTTCCAGGTCCTTGGTCTATAAGAGGTATTGTCAAAGTCATGTATTTTAATAGGTCTTGTTCATTAAGGTCTTGGGAACAAAATTGAGATTGTAATGATATCCGTAATGTCTCGTCGAGGTCGTCCCAGATCATCTTAATAAGAGGCCGACTCCGTACAAATCGTTTAAGTTGTTTGCGAAGCGGTTTTGCCTTGATGAGCTGTTACGCAGACTCAAAGATCATGGGTACCTACTACGCATTTACGCAATCTCGGTAGGGTCTGTCATCTTGAGGTGAAATTACGTACCGTACAAATTCATATTTAAAATCCGTTACATTTTAAAATATTTACAGTTACACGCGGAAGTAATATAACTTTAAATGTTTCGCAGTCTACGCGATGGCTCTTAATTAAATTCGACAAATTTAATCATCGAGGGGCACTGCTCACAAGAGAATTCATAAGAGCAAGCACGAGGTCAGAATGAACAATGGTTTTTTAAAATTAAAATTTAACATTGCTTGAATTTTTTTGTATGATGAAGAGGTTTTCATTCTAATCCGCGTTGTATCGTTTTTTTAAAATTAGGTTTAGTTTTTGTAACTTTGATACAGTGTTAGTGCCAGCAAAATGTTGTTTACATTGTACTTCAGTATCCAGTAACAGATAACCAGACGCTTCGGTCGAGCCCTTTCAGCCACGCCGCCATTCGTGACTAACATTGATGTGGCTTTTAGATAAGCCTACGATATTATTTACACGGAGAATTTATTCTTTAGACTGTTTGGCCCACGATAAAATAGAATAAAGCAGAGATTGTAAGAATTCTGTAAGATATAGTGATTGTTTATCGTATTTATTTCAAGTTCAAGAGTAAGAAATATTACGGAGATATCAAAAAAAAACTCATCTTGCTCAGTGATTTGTGGAGCTGCAAAATGTACTAAATCCTAGAGTTGACTTCCGAGGATTTTCTTTGTAGTTTTTACATTATCCCTAAACAATCCTTAGTAAAAGACATCTAATGTCGTTTTGGGGGGATAAATAATCATTGGGGAAAAACACTCGCACTAAGCAGCCAACAAGGATCGGCAAGGGCCCATTTGTTTCGCAATAAAGTCGTCTTGCCCCATCTGCACAAATGAAAGGTCAGTAGATGGCCAGACCTTAATTAAACTCAACGAATTCGTAATCCAGTCAGCTCGTTCCTATTAAGAAAATATCAACAACTTCGGCCAAGAAACCGTACTGTAACGTAGTAAAAATGCTACAAAACTTTGCCTGTTCCTTATTAGTTTACTAAAGTCTTGAAGTTATTATAAGAAAACTTCATGAAGTCACATTTGTAAAAGTACTTGGAAATACTGTCTTACTTCTACTGACTTGCTTTGCCTGAATAAATTATGAAAATGGATGGAAGCATTTATGAGCGAGGCATGATGAATGAGAGGGTATTCCAAAAGAAAACAATACTTTTAAGGAAAAAGGTCGACGCACTGATGATGATGAAGATCTACACTGTAACGCTGCATATTGTGTTGTGTATTTGAATTGTATCATTAGAGTAAGATCTGTACCGCTTACCTTACGATGGTAAAAATATAATTATCAGCAGGGTGTACTTACCTGAAAACAAAATATTTACGTTAGCTATATAGTTGGATAAAAATAAAAGGGCATAAGAGTCAGGACCACAATATACAAAAGAAAAGAATGGTCTTAAAATAAACGGGCTTTTTATTGTTTTAGCGGTTGCACGAATTGTTCCAGCATGCAGGCGGCAACAATCGAAATATTCAAGTAGGTTGACCCCTCTACATGCAAAGGGCTGCGGGATCGCTTTCAATAATACCTCCGTGACATTGGGTATAATTTCGCTTGGAACCTATATGTCAGATCCTGGTACAAATTGTTTACGACGACGAAAAGGCCAATAAGATCGACCATTGTGGTCAATAACGGATAATTGAAAAATGCTTACAAATTTGATGTTGAAGCCATGCGAGAATATTTCTTATGATTTACGATTGGGCGAGGGTAAAATACCGCGGTAGGTTATTCTTATTTTGGCAGTTAAATATTGCCTTTTCTTTTTTGCCGATGTAAACGATGTAACAATATAATGCGGATCGTACAATTCGGATTTCACGACGTACAGCTTGTGTAATTACGATATGAGGAACTTTTCGATTATGTAATTGGAATGTTTTACAACAGACTATCCAATAAAATGCGGGCACAGAATACAATTACGTTTAATTCTAATCATCTATCAATGGACCATTGTGGCGCCCGCGCAGTCGGGCGTGAAAATGTAAACCGATCGAAATAGGAATGCAACGATAAGTGAATAGGGCCTAATTAAACGAGGGCCGTTGTTAGATAATAATGGCCGGCGCACTGTAGGTCACGAAGCTAAGGGCTCGTGATGCGATCGCGCTTTTGTTCAACAGATGTTCGCTCACACATTGGATGCAGATGCTTGCGAACTGTGACAGATTTGGACATTGATACTGATTCTCCTTTGTGCTCTTCATCTGCTTTTCGCTATAGTGTATTCAAATTAAAAATAAACGCTCGGGTCACAGCAAAAAAAGCCTAATGGATTTAACAAAAAAAATTCAAGTACGGCTCTATAAAAATAACATATTTGAAAGTTATTCATGATGCACGCTTTTGTAGAATGACGTCAGTGGTGCATGGGGGAGGTGAGACGACATCTGGCGTATATCAAAAAGCTATTTTAAAATGATAAGCATGATAACATCCATCCATAGTCATACCATTAATGCACCGCCCTGTGCGTTAAATTTCAATTACATTATAGTCATTATACCGTGATTACTATTGTATACAGTCGAGGGGACATTATAGGATGAAAGGACCATTATTACATCCTAAACGTTTTATTTCTGCGGTTACATCGGCACGTGTTCAAAGCAAATTGTCGTTGAAATAAACGAATCTTAATTGCGACCACATGGATTTTGTATTAGGTCGAGTGAAATTGACGTGATAACTTTCGTAAGGAAGACTTTTATGGGCAAATACACGAAAAAAGTAGCCATTCACTGACGATACAATCTGGTTACGAGAACCGGACAGTAAAGTGAGGTAAAACGTGGATACTAAGTGCCCTAGTGAAGTCATCGGTAATTTCAACCGTGCCCAACTGACCGAAACGGATGAGCGTGAATAAGGAAGAGCCCGCACATCACGAATACATTAAATTAAATTTATAAAACTACGGCATTAATGTCCTTTTAAACTACTCTAACAGCATTAGTCGTGTCGAAAAATTGGAGTGTTTTTGTAATTAGCTTCTAATGTTTGAAACGAGCTGATTAACGTTTTCAAAATTGGTTAAATGTTTTGACGTATTAAAATTTATTAAGCGCCAACTGTATTAAATTTAATTAATTAATGCCGTGCGTTCACATTTTATGATGTTGCTCTGAAATCATAGCACGTGGTTGGAGCAGCTGTTGCAGTAAAAAGCAACAAAATATAAAAGTTATTGTGTCGACGGATCTGTGTATTATTCGCTAAACACAATACACTTTATCATCTGTCGGTATAGCACGATTTAGATTACGTTTTTATCTCGCATTTCATGTACATGGTCCTTTTGTAATGGACGTAATTGAACTCCCAAAAAGTACCCCAAACTGAATGAATATCATTTAATCAGCAGGACAAGAAAATCGTGAAATGAACTGTGCAATACCTACAGGGTGGCTAAACATGAATTCAGCACTAGACCCCTAGCGGAGAAAATTTTCGTAGATTAATCAAAAAAAATCTACTGAAAAGTAAGATACCTACCTAAAATGTACAACCGGGTTTTTTTTAAGTCTTGTCAGTATCATGATTGTACTGAAGATGTGGTAACAGGAACAAGTTGCGCGTCGTAATCCTTGCCAATCTATACATATAATATTTGTCAATTACAATGTTACACAGAAAGTGTAAGTACCCAGTACCTGCACTACCTACGATTAGGTATATACGAAGATTACCGGAAAAATCTATCAAAACTTTTTCGTAGCTTTAACTTTAGCTTTTTGATGGCCGTGCTACGAAACTACGAGCTACGCAGCTACGAGAGGTTTAAAGAAAGTCTAAATCAAGTACCTAATTAGATGTTTACTCATATTTATGGGGAGTGATTAAAACACGTTCACGTCCACTTCTAAATAATATTTACAGTTTTAATTAACCTGTCAGACAATGCAATTTTATTGCAATCGTAAATGCAATCTCATTATTATCTTCTATTTTTAGGGCCGAGGGGCCGATAATAATACCGTGGAATTACAAACCATATGGGTGAGCGCAATGTATCTATGAATGAAGCTGGCATGTGTTTGAGTGATCTTTTAAACGGCAATAAAAACGTTCCGTTACGTTTTATCCCAATTTGGTCCATACATCTGTCATGTTTTAATAGGCAAGCACTTAATCTCTCGTCATACGTTAGAACTATATTACTTCAATAAATCGCTTTAAAACAATGTAATGACTAAATTAATTCAATTTATCGGTACAAAGATACCAAAGAACGTCAATTAAATGTTTAACCACATAATTATCGCTAAAATAGAGAAACTTCAACACAAAATGGACGGGCAAATTAATACAAACAGTACTGTAATATGACCGGATCGGTGAAGTTTCCAAATTACGGCATACGACGTCACGTAGACATCCAACTGTTAAACGTAATATTGTACTTATTTATTGAAGAAACGGGGCAGAAACTTTCCTAATCATAACTTGAATTCAATATAGTAGATCCCGGGACAAGTCACTGCCTCTGGCTTCGAATCTCCCCAACCTCCCGAATGCGGTTCGTCCCTCGAATCTTAAAGGACCGTGTTTATTTTCCGGGTGGTTACTTCTGTCAGTTATATTGGGAGACATTAAAGTTTGAGATGTTATTCGTACCGAATTTAGTACCTATTTATTTACATACCAATTTTTATTTGACTTACCTATTACGGGCAATAGCAATAGTTGGTTTAATAGTAGGTTAAATAATGGAGTATTGATTTATCTTTTCTAATCGATTTTCCGTCTTAACTACCTGCCTTTTAAAAGGTACTGAAAGTTTGAGAAATTTCATTAAGACGCCGATAATGCGTTTGCCCCCAGCGTTCCGTCGATTGAGTTTTACTATGCCATTAACCGTGGCGAACAACGCATAAAACGCATCACTTTGCATGGGAAAAACAAATAAATTAACTTAAAGGGGCACTTGAAGAACAATTTATCTCAAGTTCTCGTCTCTAATAATTCACTGTTATGGCTGTGTTGGCAAACAAAAGCAAATGCGGAAGAGTTGTAAAGTTAGTCGATGTTATAATATTGTTTCCTTTGCCGTAGTCCGTAGTCGCGTAGGCCAAGCGAAAGCTTAACATTACCTTATTCACTCAAAGCACGAAACGCGAGTTAACCGCGTACTTTGTCTTCGTGTTCAAGTAACGTGGACTAATGTGTCCCAACGTCACCGTTACGTTACCGGCTGTAAGATTGTCGGTACGCGGTTGGATCATGTTTGACGCAAGACAAACATTCCGCATTATTTAATATAATAAAGGCCATAGGGAAGGCGTGATTTAGAACACGGAACGTGAGTCTAGACGCCATTGTTTTAGTGCTTTTAATGTTCTGTTTTTTATTGTTCCGGCTTCGAGTTATGAGTTAAACCAACACGACACCGTATTCGGCTTCCTGCTTTGTTTTAAACTATTATACCATAGGCTGTGTTAAAAAAAAAGCTCTCTTGTTAAACGCGACAATGGGTAGCAGATGAAAACATCGTAAAATAATAACGATCCAGCTTTTTACAGTACCTGACAAGATGGACCAACTGTTTGAAGGTATATCACATATCGCGGCGGGCCTCCCCGAAATGCAAAGACAATTTCGTCTAAAAATAAAAAGTAAAAGTGTGCATGAAAACAAAAGTTTTATAGTTAGTTGCTTGGATAGTACGTGACAGGATAATATGTTGCAATGTGAATGCGGCGCTCAGCCTTAAATGGTTAAGTAAACCATTGGGTTCAAGTTCGTTTGGACGATAGGAATTAGGATCGCGGTGGGTGTTTGTTTTGTTGTGACGTGAGAGCCGCAGGCGCCGGCAGCGTCTATACTTCTAGAGGTGCTATTATAAAAAGTAGAAATACGTTTCCTGAAAACGGCAGAAAAATGTTTATGGAAGTGGTATATTAAATTACGGAACTTCTATGTAGCGTGGGACTGTGAGTCAGAAGATTATAAAGATTATTTGATCACAATTAATTTTGGGCCCGAATTAATTTTATTAATTAACGATCGATTTTTTTTTTCAATCGAGTGAGTTTATAATAATCATAAAATATTGAATATTAAAAATCACATTAGCATTTACCTACTGGCATTTTATGATAATCTGGCACTACATATTAAACAGATGCTATCTACATGCATATAAAAACCTCGGCTGGTTATAGCAATCGTTGTATGTCCGTCATCAGAAATATTCAAATATGCAATCAAGCCAACAATAAAAGTCAAGCAACTAATATTTAGAGGTCCTTATATGGACCAGAGAAGTCATCATAAACCTTCGTTTAATTGATAGTGCCCGACCACACCTCAATAATTAATAACTTAAGGCCACTAAAAAGGCGAGCTTGTTGATGCGAATGGTATTCAAATTCTAAACACGCCCAATCCCTTCCAGCTAATCTAATTCAACGATTAAGTCCTCAATAGTGCCGCACCGTATCTGGTTTCTATATCCGAGTTATTCAAGAAGCAACGCGGTACAAAAATTCGACAGAAAGTCGGAGTCATGCCATACCGGTTTGGCCCGTGTAGGCGTGTTGCCTCTAGATTACTCTCTGCGTAGACTTGTTCAGTTGGTGGCTTGGTGGAGGCGCCCTAAAATATTTTTGTCTTATCGAATTTGATTTATGAACGCTCCAACCGTCTTTAGGACAAGGATACCAAGATACTTATCGACGAACTTCTTATTATGAATGGAGTTTCTATTTTCGTGTGTATAAAGGAATATGCAAACAGACCGCCGTTTATTTTTACTTCGATGTGGATGAGTGAATTTATATGATTGTTTATCTTTTGAATCTCGTAAGATGATTTACATCTGCTAATATTGAGTGGGAATCTGGTTGAGTGTGGATTCGAGTGTTTTTTAAATGATGAAACTGGCTATTTCAGATTCTTTTACTAGGTCATTCTACAGTACCTACATTATTGTTTTCAAGATGGCCACTCACAACTATCCCACAGAATAGTTTTCATTTTAAGTCCATTTTTCTTGCCTTTACCTACCATGAATGCACCAGCTATGATTAAAAAAACATCTACATTAGCACTAAATTTCAAAATCCAGCCAGTATCAGTAACAATGATACCGACTTCTTAATTAAAACATGATCTAAGTAGTCCATTCGCTTGTAATAACAACCCTAAAGTGCACCTTGAAAGAACATTTTAACAGAAGCACATGTATTTGTTTGTAACGCTCTCATTAGAAAGTAAAGACGTATTTATTGTTATGTTTACAGTTTTTAGACTAAAAATAAAAGGAGTCTTAATGAAGGGCGTGAAAGTATGCTTTACTTCGGTTCACACCTTCCCCGTGTAATGTCATGAGGTTTGATTACCTTGGAGCGTGTTTCAGCTATTTTTGTTTAAATTTAGGGTGCCACACACGAAATTTGTACCTTTTTGTGAGGAATTACTCTTTCCATTATCTTAGCGAGATATAAATAAACACGGGAGATTGGTTTCTAATTCTATAACAATCTGTTCTGCTTTCTAGTTTAGACAAATTGGTTGGTCGGGAATGATGACAGGTTTCAAAGTATTTTTTAGTGAAGACCAGAAAAAATATTACATTACTTACTTTTTATCTAACCCTGTATAACAAAAGAATAAATAACTTAAGAGACCTGTGTCTTATTGAGTGAGGGACTTGTGGGTAATTAATAACAGCAAACAGCACGGGTCGAACGACCAGGTTAAGCTACGCTTGCAGAGGTTGTTCCCTGGATGGGTGACATTCTTTACATACTCAGACCCCACCGTGCCTCGGAAAGGACGTTGAGCCGTTGGTCCCGGCTGTCATTCGTAGATCTTTGACAGTCGGTACGGGTCGTCAGAAGCCCGAAAGTCTGACAACTAATCTTACAAAGGGATATCGTATTATCCAATAACTGGGTTGTAGAGGTCGACTGGAAGCCGACCCCAACATACCTAGTTGGGAAAAGGCTAGGCAGATGATGATGAACACAAAAACTCATTGCAACTAGTTTTTAAAATTCCTGTAAGCTTTGGCCGTTCCGGAATCTTGTCCTAAACCAAGGTCGCTGTTATTTTGGCGAAGTTTTAAATAGTTTTTTAGGCCTCCGGTAAACTCTGGCATGACGTAGTCTTTATAAATAAATGGTCCAGTTCAGTTATATTTAATTCACAGTCGTAGTTCAAGAGGCTATATTTTATAATACCTGCGTAGGAGTGTCGGAAGAGGTCTGTCGTCAGCATACGTCTGACCTCAAGGTGCCCACGCGCATAACTGTATACATACGCCACACTATAAATACCTATGTAATTGTATACACGAGCCCTATGAACGTTTTTATAAGACACTCAAGAACTACCCAATAAACTCTCATAAACCATCATACATCAATTTAGAATCATAAAGTCATTTTGAACAGCTTACATTATTCATAAGGCCGGTTCTACACTAACAAAGGACAAAGTAATGACCCAATGTAATCCACCTGCGATTAAAATCGATACAACGATCAGTTTTAGTACTTAAATAAATGATAAGTAGCAATATAAAAGTAATGATGGACTTAAATGAAGAACTGAAAACTTGAATGACGAGATGTGAAACGATGCGATGGTTACGGGCCTTATTGCAGTGTAATGACGTAAAAGCATTTTGAGACCTACAGGGAGTGGCGAAAGAACTTAAAAATAAAAGAACAGTGGTATGCCAAGGCACCTCGCAAGTACTTTGTTGACTTACATCACACGTGCAATTTTTCCTCAGATTTGTCACATGATAAGTGAGCTCATACAAGGATATTTGTGCAGACGACGTCAATTTCTTTTGAAGACAAAAACTAAACATTAAATGATAAATATTTCTTTATAAAGAACTTATCTAATCGTGTTAGTTACATACTTGAGCAAACACATTTTCGTGATAAGATATCCATACTAATCTTTCACCTACATTTGAGTTACAACATATTGACGCTAAATTAAATAACTTTTTCTTTCATCGGTGCATCTCATACATACCTACAGGCAATAAAATGCGCATGAAGCATCAATTTGTGATGACGATCAGCAAGAGGTCACTGAACTTGACCATAATTTCGAATCGACCGAGACCGACAATCATTTCCATTGATTTATTATTCACGTATTGCATTCAAAGAGATGCGTACTTTGAAAGGCGAATACAAATAAAAAAACGATCAGACGTATTCACCCATAATTTTATTTAGGTACAGTTATCAATTTATTACAAGACACAATTGAATAAATCGTGTCTCAAATTTAATTTTTTCCTGGTCTATTGTGTCCAGGTTGAGCAAAAATTGGTCTTTAGAGCAACGAAGCAACTTTGGTAGTAATGGCTGTGACTTACGAGTTGCTGGTCGTAGGTTCGAACCCAGATAAACGGGTTACTTTGTGTAAATGATTTCATCACCACTGCTCTCAAAACGGTGCGGAAAACATCATGAGAAAACCGGCATGTCCTAGAACCAAAAATTCGAAGACTTGTGACATCTACCGACCCGCACTCTCGAAGAGAGAAGTCTTGTGTGTGTCCCAGCAGTGGGAACACTATAGCCTGATTATGATGAGGTCTTATTTCCTGCAGTAATTGTTGAATATTCTAAGACGTCAAGTGTAAAACTGCGTTAGTGAGAACACCCACATATTATTGTAATGATAACATACAATAATATTTTTCTTGTTCGAGACTGACGGCTACATCGTATGAGTCAAGATCTGTAATGAAGGCCAAGGTGTCAAGTGTCGCTCCCTACAGATGCATTATGTGGAACGCTGACTGAATGTTTGCTTTCACTGGCTGTATGCATGCTCGTAACATTACACCGACCACCTAAGCGAGAGCTGAGGTAGTTAAACCGGTGGATTAGGCAGATACCAACCAAGTTTTTGGAACGAAGTTCTTTAACGAGCTTGCAGTAGGAGTAAACTTGTAAAAATCGTCACGTAACGAAAAAAAGGTATGCCCTTCCATGTGACTTTTTATTATAAAATAGAAAGAGACAAAGAGAGAGAGAGAGAGATAGTTTTCACAGTGAGGTCGGCAAAATAAAAATCCAAGACCGCTGCGAAAATTTTCAAAATTTTCATCATGTGTTTTCGAGGGTGCTAAAGCCGATAGTGAAGTCAAAAAAAATAGAGTATTTTAAAGATTTTACATTTGGAATTAAAGAATACGCGTAAGGAACTTCAGTTCTAACGGTCCCCCGAACCCTGCACGAATTTTGGTAAGAAATAGGGCAACTTAGTGTAAAACAGAAATCTGGACAATTTTACTACAGTTCGTGAAATCGTGACCTCGCCCAATCTAAAACCATTTAACACCGAATAACGAATTTTTACGTCTACGTAAATTTGTACGGAGAATTTGTATTAACGAGGCGTGAACAGCGGTAGACCGAGATACGAGGGTGCTATGGTCTGTTTATATTTGAGCTATGGGCCGGTCTGCCCACACCCTCACTCCCATGCCCCATTGTATGATGACGATCAAACCTATTTACATCACAATAAGACGGCCTGCGCGGCTTAGTTTAATGCCGTGTCATCTCCGTAGAATGTGCCTTCAGTATTTGCCTATCGATAGTTTCCAGAGGGAATTTAATCAAAATAACAAGGTCCATATCTATAGAACCAGGAATTCACTATAATATCAACGAAAGATAAATGGACTATTGTGATAGAAGTAAACATAATATTATCCTAGCCATTATAACGTCACCATGCCTTATTTGCGAGCGAGCTATCCAACTAAAACAGGAAAACTTGTAACAAAATACACAGTCATAATTTTCTTTTTATTACGATTCGGAGATATAATAATGAAATCACAATCATTATATCCGTAATTTCGCATGCGGTAGGTAATACATTATTACGAAATATGAGGGTAAGCAAAAAAATAACAATGTTATAATGAAACAGAAACAACACACCTTAAGTGAAATTCGATTCGTCCGACCGATTGTTTGTTCTTGCAATAAAATGCTCCTGCAATTTGTATGTCGGTTTCAAGCGAATTGAGCGATGTACGTAAGTACAGAAGTTTTTATAGCTACAGCACTTTATTCGAGTTCAATAAAAACATTGGGAATGACGCGTTTGTCATAATTAAGTTGTCTGTCTTTCTGAACTCTCTGAAGCCGTTGCCTTGATTGTTCCAGAAAAAAAAAAAACTTCTAAGGTTTTTATAACTCATTAGCAAAGTTTTTGTGTTGATTAAGTTACTTTTTATAAATCTAAACCTAGTTGAATGCAATGTTTCCGGGTCATTGTACTTACTCAGGAATTTATGTACGGAAACATTCATAAACAAAAACTGTCATCGAAATCGTTCCTTCACATTTACAGGACGAGATAAGGGGCGCAGGCAGCGAGAGGAAAACATTATATTAATGTTTTGGAAAATACTGGGACAAGCAAAGTAATGATGGCTGCGGGGGAAGTCCAACGAAGCCCGAAAGCACACGGACGAAATACTTTCAAGCAGGTTCTCTTAAGTTTAAAACAGCTGATCGTTGATAACCTTGCCATTTAACAAATAGATGTCATGTAGGAAAGTGATTTTTTTTTCTTCTGAAAGAACAAGAAATGAAAACTTAATTTTTTAAATTACTTAAATAAAACAGGTTTATAAAACGACATTTTTTTAATAAGTACAGAAAAAATCTATGATAGTCTCTAGCCAGGACCTCGTCTAAGATAAATGTGGTCATACGTTTTCAATACACCTTTAATTTACTACGTTATATAAAAAGAAAAACTCAAATAATAACATATACATACATACGTATACATATGTATACCTGTAGCACAGTGCAAAAAAAACCAAGCGATATCCATACGAAAAGTTACTGGACACGATTGATTGTACAACAGGGCACATTTATTTCCTTTTCCAATTTACCATTCAGCGCCCTTGCCATTTGTCAGTCGCAGAATCAAAAGAAAATTTAATCGATGTTTGTGTATCTGTTACAGTTCAAACAATTCAGTTATCGGTAGTTCAATATCGAGTCATCACTACTAGGAACTGGGTCAAACCGAGACAGAGTTTATAAGATAATCGTTAAACAAACAATCGCTACTCGCAGCCGGTGGCTAGGTGTCAGAGTATCGAGTGACTGTGTCGTAATGCGATCGGTCACCAATCGATATCGGTTATCTCACACGCTGTTTGACTTACGATAAATAGCGGATGCAACGCGATGTAATAGCGCGTTCTATAAATATTTAATTAAAAGTAACATTACGTAATCTTAAATTATGAAATTCAAGTGCGCGTGAACAAACATTTGACTTTTAACAAACGCAGCTGCTAAAAAGCTTCATAATTGCGCAAATAGTGTCGACATCTGTTGTTGTAAAATGATAAATTGGAGTAATTACGAAATTAACAACGATATTAAAGACAGACGTCGTAACATTAATCTTGGAGGGTAATATCGCGGCGCGGTTTAATACCGGTAAGAATTAAAAGTAGTTATTAAAGTAATTATGCAAATGTGTGCTATTAAAATTCAAGTCCACGTGTGTGGACACACGACACACGTCGCTCTCGGTTCAGTGGGCAACGTTCCCGCAGGTGGGCGACTAACGGTCGCTACACAATGCAACCGGTTGCAAGCGACAAAGTACACGCCGAGGTCTCAGCAAGCATGGACGTTTGCGCGCCAACCTGCCTCTAACGGTCGGTGATGTAACTTTCAAGGGGTTGTCACGAATCGATTTAAATGCAACTGCTAAGGACTCCTGCTCCGATTAGTATTCATGGAATATCGCGATCGTATCAATAATATACACTTTAAGCTCCCTTAAGTAGGTACAGCAAAATAAAAATAACATCCCATACAATTCGCTCTGCCGGAAATTAAGGACCGTAGGGTTTATTTTTTTATGTGCCACGAACAGAAAATATGGTATCACCGTTGCCACATTCATTTGGTATTTATATTATTATGATACGTTGTACAAGGTTTTTGTAAAAAAATACGATGCACGTGATTGCATGCATGCGATTTGAAAAATCGATGGAATACCTCGCCTGTCTCAAAATAATAAACGGTCATGCAAGTTTCAAACACGACGCGTAAATCGACAAATAGGGGTGGCTCACCCTTCTATAAGACTCGTTTTATGGCTTTTAATAATTTGGTGGGTAAGCTGGCACTGATTGTTGAACTAGCAGCTGCTCGTTGTTACAGGGATTAACGGAATAAATAACGTTTTTTGGTAACCAAGGTAAGTGTGGAAACGATAAGATTAGGACGCATGTGTGATATTTACATTTTACAAGGTACATATCATAAAAGAACGGCTCAAGAATGAGATTATAACATTCACTAAAATGCTCATCAATATTCTATCTGAAGTCGTAAAGCAGTATCACGCAGCAATTCATATTGCAAGGCAATCGAAGGTATAACATGAAAATCGAACTTCAAAGTACTCTATAAATAACAGTTTATTCGTCATTTACAACAGTCCATGCGTTCAAAGTGTGAATTCATGATACTTCGACTTGTGGTTTAATATATCACACAGCATTCACAGCTTATGCAATCCGTTCTTCGAATCCCATTCAATCGTCCCCTTATGGGTATTACCTAGTCATTTCATCTCAGCCGGTTTGTAATGAATGAACGTGCTATGAGGTTTCTTGCCCATAAACGGTCAATATGCGCGTCGGGTACAAAATCTTCTGCCGAAGTGCCGAAACCAGTAATACGACGTAGCGCGGTGACAGGGTTCGTTCACCTAACCCGGCTAGCTTCCACTGCCGCTGCGAAATAAATCATCTGTATTACATGATCTCCGGTATCCAGGGCCAGTGACGTAACAAATTAATGAGCCGTACCTAGAGCAAATATCGCAAATCAGTCACAATTTGAACGCTTCATAAAAACTTATAATATGCGCTTGATTGCAGTAACTGCGGGCAAAACTGTAATTACCGCTCTAGATACATTTACCCGATACTTACGATGACTGTAATCACTTTCTTGATTTACTGACTTCATGCCGTAACAATATAACTGATAACTCTGCATAGTTGCTTATTAGGTCTCGTACTATTCGCAGTGGTGGATTTACACATTTGCCGCCAGTAGGCTATTAAATTTTTGTTGCCCCTACTAAATCTTTTGTTTTGAATTTTAATATTGAAACGCTGTAGGAATATTTTTAAAAATCATATTCACAATTAGTGTACTTTACACAGAGTTTAGTAATTTTTCATATACAGGTATTGGAGTATCCGGTATATCTACTGTATGTATAGTAGGTAGGTACTAAAATATTGTAATTTTGTTAAATTTTCGAGACTTCTTTTCTCCGCGTATAGATAAATAATGTATTTTTTTCTTTAAGGCAAAAAAAATGAACCAAGTTTGCTCCAACCTACTCAGTCTGCTGGTAAATCCACCACTGACTATTCCATTTGTGCATAAAATGGTATCTCTCATTACTAACCTATTCAAAATTCGGAAGGGCAGCATTTTCATTGATATAAATGACTCCGTAATGGGCACGAAAAGGTTTGACAAATGGCACTGGCAGTGCTGAAAGATGAAATTATTCTTGATCATAATGGAAGGAAAATAGTATTTGTCGGTGCATCACAGCGCAATTTATAAGCAGCCATTATCGCATGGACGAGCGAACCTTATCTAAATAATACGTTGGCGATCAGTAATTTTCACCATTATTTTTATGCTGTCACCGGACTGAAACACTGCTTTATCTGTATGATTCACGTCAGCCATTTGAGCTGTGGAGCGAGCGCAATTAGGTGTATATCAAATGGATTTATGTCATGCACATGCAAACGTTTCATTTTATAATTAGTTGCCTATCGATGATACTGATATTATAGCGTTTATAGTTAATGAAACGTTTGTGTGAACATGCACATTATTTGCAATTGAACAATACTTTTGTTCAATCATACACGAGGGATCCATTGTAATTTAGTATTCACTGTCTGTACTCTTTTATTCTTAAAAAAAAAACACTCGCCATGGGCCTCGAATACCATGTAGCACGAGATGAAACACGACATGACCGAGGCTATTCAGTTAACGGACAAGTCATGCCGTATAATAAAGGTACCAACCCGACGGATCATTTGAAATCAATTCAATTTGTTCAACGTTCCACAGCCTTGTAGCACCATAAGTGTATGTATCAGTACGAGTAAAGTAATCCTTGATGAAAGTAAAATCCATCTGAGCTTTTTGGATAGAAGGAATCTCGAAAATGGCCAGCTAATGATGCAGTTCACGAAAGTTGCAAAGAACATCCGCTTGCAATATAAATGAACTGATCCAACGAGAGCCTGCAATATGGATGAGAGCGGGCTTGTTTTGCCCATATTGGCTGTACCCGTTCTACCTGGGCAGTATGTGGCACTGTGGTCCGTGATGTGCGGACACACCGGCATTGCTAATGAGCTTGCAACGGAACCGTGTCGATAAGGTTAACATGATTGATTTGAGAGTTGCTCTGAAAACGCTCTTGTTTATCGAGAACCGATCCCTGTTTGCGTATCGCGTACGTTCGCTATTCGAACATCAATGCGGGCTGCTCAGCGCGTATGAACAACGAAAGTAATTAGCTGTAACCGAGACTGGTTTACATAATATGCACCTCTTTGAAGTGAAGTTCGTTTTTATAGTTCGCTTCTCCAAAGAGTACTTACTAGTCTAATAAAATTATGAACACCTAGCCATCTTCCAGGAAAAAGGTTTTACTTCTTTTCCACGAACGCCAATACTGTACGATGCGCGGTAACTATGAACAATTTACTGCGCAATAATGCGGGGTGTCACAGTATTTGCATTATTTAGTCTGGGTTCATGCTATCACAACACATTTATTATACGACTAGCGTTAATGAAAAGGTTACAAATGCCGTGCTATCATTAAGTAAATACGTTAAGAGCAGAATAATTATAAAAACTGTTACTTCCACCTACTGAGAAAAAAATCCAAACATGTAATAGGCGTCAATAAACTCAATTAGACGAAATATATTACATTATAATTAATAATGTACATTAACTTCAGACATAACCATGAAGTATTTACATTGAAAGGTTAGGTTCCCATTCCCAATGCTTCATTATAAATTACGAAAGATCGTTTAACTACGTCAAAAGCGTGCAAATGCTGTAAAACCACGATCGTGATCTCGCAAATTTCGTCCGATTATATTATTAGCTCAGTTATACTTTTAAGTATTGATGGGTTCACCACTTTGTCCTTTTGTTGGCTGTCTAGACAAAAGCTCAGTATAAATTACTTTTGAAATACTGAAAGAACTTGCAACCCTATTCGTATTCCTTTTCGATTAGATAAGGAAGCACATAGACGGAAGTGAAGAATATCTAGACACAAGACTAGTCTCAAAGGGAAAATTTGAATCATTCCTCCTCTTTTCCGTCAACTTTCTGGGCTCTCCCATTTCATCTCGGAGCACAACATCTCAAAGCTATCATCCTTATTGATGATAGCTTTCAACGTCTCCACCTACAGGATATTGCAAGAATAATTATGTTAATAATATCCCGTTTCCTCGTTCGATTGCATCATATTCCCACGTAGTCTTACGTCATGAGCTCACTTCAATGGACCATTAACAGAAACAGTGGTTGCAGTACCAACAATCAGATTTTGTCCACATGTTTAAACCAAAAAGTTAATGTTCCAAAAAGTTCTATTGTGTCTAAGCAAGAAGGAGCTACATTACAAGTTTACGTCGATTAACATGATACTTAATTACATTCAAGATTTTTTGTGGCAGGATGTGTCTATCTAGATTTGTCTGCAATTTTTTCTTTAGTCGACAGATGTATCTAGATAATAATACTATACGTATACTTAACGAATTTAAAAAAAACCTGTAAAGCTGCTTAACGACAATCTGTACGAAAATGAAATTGCAAAGGAAACGAATGAGTCAAGGTCTCACGTTCCCATATTTCTGATTAACAGTCACGAGATTGATTCTAAGAAATACCTATTTCAATATTTCCGTTATACCAAGTTTGTGGGGAACTATGAACGTTATTTGTAGAAGCCGCAAAACTGTCGTGTTGCTGTAGTTGGCAGGTCGCGCGTAGACGCCTCGTGCCGCTTCCACGCCACGGCAACTCGGGGTTAAAGCAATTAATTAATTAACAACTGCAAACACGTGACCAGGTTCCATATAGATTTGATATGTATCAGATGAAATAGTTTGCACGACAAAGAGTAGGCTGTCTACTTCATACAGGTTAAAGGCCCGATACAAGAAACTAATCATCATTAATTTATACCTTTAGATATCGATGGAACTCAGGTGGTACACAAATGTTTCAAAGAGATTCTTTATATTGAATACAAGTCTGGTACAGAGGATACTGTAATAAATCATTAGACAAAAATGTTTAATGAACGGAAATACACTGGGAAGGGCAGGATGTAGTTTATAAAAGGTAAAAAATAGTCTAGGTGTGTAGTTCGTTTATATTCGCATTGTGTCTGACAAAGCCAACAATTTCAAATAACCACCTCCCTGTATATCGCGAACAATCGATCTTGTCGGCAATGGATCACACGCTGCGCGTGCGCCGTGCGCGGTCCGCCATTGTACCCGAAATATTCTGAATAATGGAAAGCTTTCCCTCTTTGTCTGGATAAAAAATGCGGATATTTCGTAAGGGACAATGGAGCGTAACACACGTAATTCATGACATGGAGGGAAATAAAACGCATGAAAAATGTCATCTTAAGCTAAAGCGACATCATTCGAAAAGTTATTTACTTGAGTTAAAAACTGGTAGATTTTGGTAACTCCTGACTTCCTTCCTTCCTTCCTTGAACTACAAAAAGTGTGGTTGAAAGTCGAACAAAGGGCAGGACTTCCGATCAGCTGCCGGCACCCCTACGTTTTACGGGCTTCATCTAATATTAACTAGGTGCTTAGTTGGTCGAAGTCACGCCAAGAGATAAGTAAAAAATATGGGAATTGTCTTATTTAAAATGTATAGTACCAAGCCAACTGTGGATGTCAATTTTACTTATGTTTTTACGGGAATGCATTTTAAACATTATTTTATTGTAATTCAAAACTGAGAGTTGAGTCATAATAACATCGCATAGAAAACAGTGAAGACTGAAAATTAAGATATACGCTGTTGACCAATGAGAATCTCAGAATATTTTATGTCTTACTGGTTACAACAGCTGGGCTTGAATATGAAAATTCAAATTGTAGGTACCTACATCTGCAGGAGTCTGGAATGACTAGCGTGAGAGTAAAAGTCCTAAACAAACAAATATTACGTGAAAGGATTAATGAAAGTCGATCCGATTAAATATTGATGGACCGTATCGTATTAACTTGAAACAAATTGCACCTAAACCTTGCGGAATACTTCGGACCCTCGTCAATAGTAACAATGTCGGAGGGGAAAGGAAAGAGGATCCATGTTAAGTTGCTGTGGTTACAGCCGAATCAAATTAAAATACATACAAACTAAGCAAAACTCCGTGAAACGAATGAAGGAAAACTACGCGCTGTTTTTTGTGATTTAATTTTTTCGCGTTCGAGCTTCTGAGGCTAGTAAAGAATTTTATGCGTCCCAGGCGTCAAACACTTCATCGTATCTTTTCTCGATTTTATAGCTATGACCAATATTTGTAGTTCGCTCTACGATATTTGTTTTCGTCGGCACTTTATTGGAGTCAACGTGTGATCAACTTCAGCTGTCGAACAGGAAATGTTGTTGAAAGAACCCGACTCAAGCAGGAAACGTTTCATATTGTAACAATGAGTTTATAGCTAGCTCAATCCGTGCATCATACACAACCCAACAATCGGTAAGAACTACGGGTAAGTTTAAGTACATTAGCGATTGCACCATATGCTGGTAACAGGAGGGGTTCCGAAAATTTATAGCCGTCGAATCGGTACGCTTATTGCATCATAAGCATCGATGCGCGTTAATTCAATCTTCCTTCTCAATCTTTTTTCTGTACCTCCAATTACACTGTGTACAGCAAACAACTGCTGGCTCGAATTTATTTAATTGAATCCTTACATCGGGTAGATAATTCAATGCACCTGCCTAGAATTCATTCATTATTTTTATCTAGTTATTTTTAAAAAGGTTTCGGTTTAACTAGCCTCAGGTGCTAGAGCTAGTTGCATCTTCGATCACAAGTGCACGCGCAGTTAAATTAGGCACTTTATTATGTTGCGTAGCTATGTTGAAACGTGCCATGCCATGAACTAGTCTGGCACCGGTTGTCGATGTGTGTATAATTAGCGTGGGTTTCTAAAGGTCATTGTCACAGCCTCACCGCATTCAGGAATCAGATTTAAAATAGACTTTACGGACACATTATAAGCGTATGATACAATCAATTTTATAAACCCGGTGCTTCTCTTGTCTATACAGTCATTTGACCATAGGTATAGATCACGGCCATTAAAGGATTAGCCACTAATAGAATGACTAACTATACAAAAAGCGATTAAATAAAGTTTATGTTGAAATATCAGATTAATTATTCTGGGAAAGCTTTATTTAGAAGACAACTGAAATGGGCTTCGTTTCATGGGAAACATTAAACAGATATTTCTCCCACATGTAATGGTTAGGGGACAAGTCGCAGAAATATAATTAATATTGTAATAAAGTCTTAAGCGGGATAATGACACACCCGTCATATTTGCAACGTGTAGATTTCGTGTCATTAATCATTGTTACAAAATTCGTACGACATGACAGGTATTTTGGTACACGGAAAGTTAAATTTGCCTTTCTGATTACAGATAATAATGATTGGCAAGTAGGAAGCAAAATTGACTAAATGCCAATTATTGGTTTTATATACGCTTTGGCGTAGATAGTTGTGTTTATTAAGGGCAACATCGCATTATGAATACTTAGTTAATTTATTCGCATATTGTTCCCAAACATTAATTCATCAATGATTTACAAATTCAAAGCGGTTCATTTGTAAAGACGGGATGGTCAATTGCAAAATCTTCTGTTGGGTTATGAATACAAAAGCTCCCATTAGTACCCGGCTACCTGGGTCGGATTCTTAGAACATGCGACAAAAAACCCAGCTTCCCTGTTGGTTCTAAAAGTTCCCACAATGACTTAAGAGAGGGGTGAATATCTCAAGTGTGCTTTTTTTACCCTCACCATTTGTCGAGTGCGATAATAAAACTGTAACGCAACTGACGTTTTGACTTCACAAAAAATATCGAGGTGGTGGTTCTCATAAAGTACGCGCTGCAAAAATGCTGCAGTTGCAATAATTGTAAACGGATATCCTTGCATTACCAGCTTGGTCTACCATTACACTAAAGCCGCTTGGATTCCCAACCCCTCTTTCGAAAAGATATTATTTTTCGTAATTTATTCAGGCATAAAGCATTAGGCACAAAGCCGTTAGATTTAAGCTGGGGTTCAGATTACGCGACGAAGACTTGCTTAATACGGACCGACTGCAGTCATTCAATAGCCTGCAAAACAACACCGAGGAAAGGCACTATCGGGGACGAAAGGTGACACCGAAGCCTGTGGCATTAGATCTATAGGTGACTAGGTATTGCATGGAAATATTATTCAGTACGTTGTGCAGTGGGGCTTATTACTGCTGACATTCCCAGGCGTGGCTTGCATTCATACATCAGTTTCGTGAGCTTGCAATTTGATATTGGACAGTAACAGTCTATTCTGTCCAATTCTTAGGTTACATTATTTTGAAATCGAGTCTTCTGTACGAGCCTTAGACCAGCATTGTAAAAAAATCGACAAGCTATTCAGCAAAAACACTCTCCCAAGTTTCACAATTCTTTATGTCGAAACTTGGAGCTCTTGAACGACGTATTACAAAAGAGTATCCCAGGATGATGTCATAGCCTATCGAGACTCCCGATAGGTATCCACTCCAGTCGGGTATGTGTGCGTATGTTTGGTCTGCCGGTTTATGATCTCTTGTTAAGCACGTAGGACCCGTATGTGATAACAAGATGGTATATTATGATAGACAGCTCAGACGTCCAGACTGACTTAACATCATTACTCCAGTGAGACGGCGAATGAATATTTATCAACATAAATAGAGTTTTAGATAGACTATAATGTCTGGGAGAATCTGGGACACCAAAATTGATCAAACTTTCACTGTCAAGAGTATAATGCATGTCTGGCATTGATGAAACCTTTTTGTTTAACCTCGATGGATGACGTATGAAGAGTTGGCAGTAGACTTGGTTCATATTAGAGTAATTGCCTAGAATTCATATTAGCTCAGTTTGAAATGTGGTGTGAGTACTAATCTAACGATCTAGCTGCTTAATAGCCAGTCAGGTTATCGACTATGGTTATTTCGAGATTAGATCGTGTCCGGTATAGAAAGCTAGATAAACACTGCTGCATAGGGAAATATCGCGGTGAATTTGTTTGTTCAAGTGAGATTTTAATTACTTTCTTTTATTATTTATTAAATGTAGGTTGTACTGAAATGATGAAGCACCGACCGTTACTTTTACAACGAGCGTTAGATTAAAGATTAACTCAACTGATGGTTAAAGAAAGTAGAATAAGCTTATCTTTTTCTTCGATTAAAACATTACGGCAAGTCGGAACTATTTATTCTGTTTAGTTTGTACAGGTCCGCAGCTGTTTCAACTCGGTTAACATCCATAATACAATTATCTGCTGGAACTTAAAGCACTTAAGGAACAAACTGCCCTCTGGATCTAATAAGATTTATATGTGATCAGATGCAGTGGACGGAACGCATAAGTCCATCTGATCGTTTAACTAGAGGAATATCTCCTTATCTGAGATGCGGGCAACGGAAACATTCCCTATAATTTCCTTCTATTCAATATAAGAGATCAGTGATTTATGTGGACACTGTCATGGCCCTTCGTTATTTCACAGTTAAGAATCAAAATGGAATTATGTCGAACCCTATTAGATGATTTTGAGAATAAACCGTAAGTATTAAAATTTGATACCGATCGCATACCAACAGTAATAGGAGTTAACGACTTAAAAGCGAGTCGAGGCCACCTTGAAATAGTTTTAAGTAAAACAAATCAATTTGGTTATTCACGACTCTCAGGATACGTTTTCTATGAAACTGGTTCCTATAATCTGTTATAAATAAGGTTTGGTATTGCGTAACAGGGTTCGTACAGCTAACGTCGGTATCCATGCGGTTGAATGGATGTTCCTCACGCAGTAGATAAATCAAGCATGGGAAAAACCGACGCCATACTGCCACAGCTCTCTTTGTTTTCCAGACATCATGACATTTGATCGCTTGCACATGCAAAATAGACTTTGTATGGCTGAATGTCGAAGGCGAATCATGATGATCTTTGCTCAGTTCGTATTTCTAACAACTTCAGAATACCTACTATGTGTAGGTACGTCATTCGCGTAGTACTACGTATTATTTAAAAGACTATTGTATACCTATATTGGAAGGCTTATCTAAGTAATTTCGCCATTGCCTAATTAATTCTTGCGATACGACTTCGTTTCCTAGTTACAAAGAAAACTGATAAGAACTTTATCGGCCAACGAACTCTGTAACAATTGCACAAACGTCGAGTTACAGTGACCATTGTGTAGGTACCTGACTTATGTAACGTTAATTTACTATTCATAGATGTATCAGTTCAAGCATTACATTCGTGTTTTCAGAGTAGGTATTGTTGGACATTTAGAGTACTGTCTGAGGCTATTATTCAGGACATTGCATTTCAAGCCACGGTATGGTAACCGCAGGTTTTATGACGCTGCTGCCTGATCTAACCTAGCATCCCTCATATAGGTAGGTTACAGGTACCTAGTTAGCAGTGGCGACCGGTGTAAATATGACAAAAAAAACTCTTAATACCACGTGATGCAAGCATAAAGTTTCTTCAGAAGAGAAGACTTTTTCTGATACTGAGTTTGAATCAGAAAATTTTGTACAGAAGATTTGCTTTTCTTTGCGCGCAGCTGTTTTTACAAGCTTTTATTTAACTTGCAATGTAACTAACTATGTTTGTTCGGGTGGATTCTTGCAACTTAATTTTGAAGCAGAAATTTTTAAGCGATTGAGCTGAAATTTTGCATGCATTATGTATATTGCGTGACAATGCAATATTATGATGACATGGAGCTGATCTGATGCCGGAGCTGGAAGGTGGCTATAGGAACTCCGCAATAAAATGACACAACCCATCGAGTTTGGGCTCGTTTGAATCGTATTGCTGAGTACTTTGATCCTATATGAGCGGGAAGGTGGCCATAGATATATAACACTTTAAGTGTTTAAAACAACACATGTGCTACGAATTATTACGAGCTACCTACATAACGGAAAAACGCTGCTACGAACTACGCCGTAGTAAATCCCGCGACATAAATACTAAAAAGTTAGAAATAAAATTAAAAGAAAAATCAAACTTTTTTTTAACAACATACTTGTTAATAAAACGAACAAAAAACTTAAAAATAATTATTTAAATAAAAGCGACTTACATATTGACGGTTAGAAATAGTAGTGTAACATGCTAATAAATGTTCTTTATTTCTCATGCCATCAAAATGTAACACGCTTCTAAATAAATAGTTGTGATTAAATTATTTTTAACGTTTTTGTTCGTTTTATAAACAAGTATTAATAAAACCTTGTTTTAAAAAGTTTTTTTTTCTGTTAATTTTATTTCAGTAACTGTAACACATAAAAATTTATTGTACTTTAAAATAATGTCTGGTGGATCGGTGAGAGGTGAGATTTCTTTAAGGTAATGACCTGTGTTGACGCGTCATCACTGTTCTATTGGTCATCGACTCATCTTGCTATTATAGATAGGCGACAGATTAAATCAAGAGCATTTGATAAAATTGTTCAGGTAAACTGGATGTCGTCACTCGTGTTCTCTCTCCTAACTAAGTTATGAAAATTACTTCGTAATAACACATTAGTCATCTTCGAAACATAGAAAGTTGATGCTGTAATTGTGATTATACACTTCACTTTACATGTTATACCGATAGTATCTGTGCAACTGTGCAGGTTGTGCGGCTAATAAATTATGAAACACGTCGTGTAACTGCACTAGCTTACAATATGTACTCAGTCTTAACTAGTACCTAAGTATTACCAGAGAATCTGAGAACGAAAATGCTGTTGAAAATATATCCTTACTTAAATCTTAGTAAAATTATTTCCAGTCTTAATGATGGGATGGCTCTGTGGATGGCAATTATGATCATTTACGCCGTCTACGTCTGTCATTGACTAATGCAATCCAATAGAATAACTAGGGTTCTGAATTTAATAGGTATGTTAGACTCATTCTGACGAGCCTCGAAAGTATGCAGAAAATATGTGCAGTTGTAAAACATAAGTGAGTGTCTGATATTAAATAAGGAAACCGTGTGGACTGTGGATGTGGACACTGCAGTATCGAACGCTACAGACTGCCAAATGGCATTTTTATACGAAAGTGTGAGCCGAATACGGGCCGTATTTAAAGTCGAGGGATTCTTTACAGTACAAATAAACGAGACCATAAAAGGGCAGACTTCCACGAGATGACACTCAAACAACACTTAGCGCTTATCGTCCAGGTGAAAGGTTGTTCAATGAATTGCAATGTTTACCCCTCACCGCAATACCAACCAACTAAGTCAACGGCTATTTTTGTTTGTCTCCTTTTCTTGTTGTTTATCTTGCTTTGTTTTCCGTAACAAATGCATTTAAAGAGATTTTCGTGTCGCTGTTGACTGCCTGTGACAGAGTCGTGGTTACACTTAATTAATGTCCCCTTTTAGGTACGTGTAATACGATTTGCTTCGTAAGGAATTTAACGTTTCGTGTTATCTGTTCGAATATTAATCAATGTAACAGAAATCTCGATAAAGGGTGTACCTATTTTCGGCAGTGTTCCAATGTTCGATAGTAATTAAAGGGCGATATTATCTTTTTATACGATCGGAATAATAGGAGCGTATATCACGAATAGTTAGATGATGTTATAAATAAAAGAACAAGGAATTCCTTCGTTCAAGTGTTAAATACTTGAGCGGTCAGAATCATCAAGCGGCGGGCAAGCATTGGATGGGTTGGAAATTATCTCGAGACGTTTTTATGGTTCGCATTGGAATCTGGGAGCTTTTTTCCCATTGCGGGTCCGTTCGAACGCTCAAACAGGTTTTTAGATAGCGTTCAGAGTAATGCATCAACGTGGTACGTTTTTGTAAAGGCGGCATATTCAAGGAGGACAAGGTAATGAGGTTTCGGATCGGTCCTTTCAATGAGCTTAATTTACAAATGCTTGCCTGGACGTCTTTTTACTCACGTGGTTGCTATGTGATGGACGCTAGTAGCTTAAATACCTGTCGTTTACGAGGTACCCACCTACTGTGCCCACTTTTAAGAGGCAATTCAGCTGAGAAATATAGGTACCTTCATAAGATGTTATAACCACAATATGCTTAAAAGCCGGTATGATACGAGCACCAAGGACGCTTGCATCAAACAAAGCAGGCTTAAAAGGATTATTTTTCATAAAGACTAGATAGACTCTGAAGATTATCTAATAGATGGAGACTTTGCATGTTTTTAATTGGTCGGTAATGTTTTATAGATAAAATACCTAAATATGGGTAGCTTGGTGGCACTGTTTACTTACAAGTAAGTAGGTAGGTATTCTAGTTAGTTAATGACCTAGGTACCTTTAATAAACCTGATTAAACTTAGGCATGTAACTTTTTCATTGGGCAACTGAATCCTTTGATATGTTTACTATAATAGGTACCTACCTACCTATACTTCATAAGCACTTACCGACATTTAACTAGATAAGTGTAAGTAACTTTATGTAAAGATCTCGTCCTATTTTGTTAGACAAATAATTTAAATAATTTATAGTTATTAGATAAATTGAGATGTAATATAGATTATTTGAATGAACTTTATTGAATGAAATTAGTGGGTGTTATCAAATTCAACAATCTTTGTGCAACTACTTACCTACTTCGTATTTTCAACAAACAAATTACGTAGACGTACCTACCTGCGTAGCGACTTATCTAGGTAGGCGTACCTACTTATCAAGTGAAAAATGGAGAAATTTTAAACCATCAGTGACCTGATTTTCCAAAGTCAACTGACCATGAAGGCTTAACCTTTTAAATGTTAATTGCTGTGCAATTATACCTTCAGTACTTAGAATAGTTATCTAGAAAGTAGGTATCGCAGCGCGATGCATATTAATTAGCAATTAGGTAGGTGTCTTGGATAAGTAACGCTAAACTTTAGCGCCAGTTCCGGCCCAGGGTTTCACGTGAACTTAGACACTAGATCGCGGGATGTAAATAAGTAGGTAAAACTAGCAAAAAGTTTTGATAAAGTCGAAGAATTAAACTTGTACTCACGGACTGGCACTTTCTTGGGATCATATTGTTCAACGAGCTCGTTTATTTTGATGATCTTCGTCTGCGCTACTTTTGATCGCTCAGATAAATCTTGGAGTTGCGCGGTCAGTTCGCTGAAGATATCTTCCGCCAGCAGCACCAGCGAGGCGAGCTGTCGCAGCGCGTTGCTCAGAGTGCAGTTGGTGACCGCCTGGAGCTCTTCGTCAGACACCTTCGGCTTGCCATCGTCGTCTCGTAAACTTGTACGCGATAAAAACTTAGGTTCCACTGCACGCTGCACGAAAGGCATCTCGATAGAAGTCCCAAAACACCGTGAACCACTTACTCACCCATCCCCGCGCCACGAATTAAACGTAATTCCGACATCCATTCAACACACCAACACAAAAAACGTCAGGTAACCGCCACTTTGAATTAACCGACATCCTGACCAGTGAACTTTCACTTATTAGCGGTTTTTAACAGTAACGTGCAGTTTTTGCTATGCTCTAGTTATTTCAAATAAGTTTTAGTTCATGGATTCAAGTTTTAAAAGTTTGACAAAACTTCATGTTGACGAAAGCCCGCCATAACAAATGCCGCGCGACACACAACAATGCACACCTGCTGCCATCGGCCGAATAAAATGAATGAAGCGGTCGGTGTTGCCAGAGCTGATATTTTACTATCCCATTCTTTTTCCTAAATATTTATTGCAGAAAGTGAATCATCGAGAAAAGGTCAGAAAAAATTATCCAAGTTGGTCCCTAGGAGTGAGTTGTTCAGTTGTATACACGCTGTATAGCTCAGAGTGGTTTTTCAACAAAAGTAAGCCTACTTCTAATATGTGGCACTAGAGTCAGCCTGCGCTGGAACCTGCGAAATTTAAAAAATCTTCCGTGTTTTGCAATTTGCAAGGCAGTTTAAATATTGATTAAAATATGATTCGCAATCGTAAAAATGTTGGCTTTACAGAATTATAATTAATAAAACCATCAATACAATCCTCCTATTTAATTGAATCCCATTAAATTGCTTTATCATGCAATCGTCATTCAATGGGATTAAAGAACTTAGAGGCTTCTTTTGTTACGGTCGCGAATCACATTTTATACAACATACAGTCTGACACTGAGCTGCAAATTGCAAAAAAACGTGAGCATACTTATTTGAATTTTGCGGGCTAGCGTGGCGCATTCCCTATAAATAGAAGAATTTATGCAAATTACTTAGGTAACCGCGTTGCTTGGTTTTCTCTTATCCTATGCATAAGTATCGTTTAATTATTATACAATAAGAGTGTAAGAAAGGTTATAAATTAAAAAGGAAGGCATTGCTCACATTTTTATAATACTTTTACTGGTTTCACTTTTACCATTTAACAATGTAAATATTTATAGTAAGTGATAGCAACACCGCGCAAGTAAACTGAAAACCTGGCCATCTACCTTTACAAACACGAACTATTTGAGTGGTCGGTGTACCCCAAGTTGAACGTCGTACATGTTAATGTATAGATGGCGTTAATGTCGAAAGTAAAGTTAGTTTACTACCAAAGCCATAGATGGCGCTACTACGCGAATAGTTTATAAGACAATAGCGACAGTGTACAATCCTGCCAGGGATGCGGTTTGTTCGTAAGAGTTACCGTCGCCCCTGGCACACAGGCAACTGAGGGAACACGGGTAGGTTTTAGTCAGTAAAAGTCTGACACGCCCTCCTGCTCCATCCAGAGCGGGAGTAGTAATTTGATGATATCCCACCCTCGAAAAAATAAAAAAAAAACAACCGACTTCCAAAAAAACACTAAAATTTAAAAAATAACTTTAATTTCGGAAGGCGGTGACTTTGGATATGTGTTTTAATTTTTTGTCACCGCCTTCCGAAATTAAAGTTAGTTTTCACAATTTAGTGTTTTGTTGGAAATCGGTTGTTTTTTTTTTTAAGTTTTTGGTTTTCACTTTTTAGTGGTTCACATGTGCTTACCCCTTCACAGCGTTCCAGCGTGATGTTATGTTATGAACTGATGTAAACAATAGACAGACATGAGATCTCTGCAATTCCAGTCCATTTGCTATCATTTATTGAGGAGTTCCGTTGCCTATCTCCGAAGTTCTCCATCAGATCTTCACCAAATTGAAATTGGACCACTCCGAGAAAGTACTCTTTCAAAAACTACCCAAATCGCTTCAAATTTGCCTATAAAATTTGAAGAGTTCTCTCTATTTCTCCAGGATCCCATCATCAGATCCTGACTTGATGATCATGGGACCACCTGGGAAATATACCCTATCAAACAAAAAAAAACAAAAATCTAAATCAGTCCAGCCATCTTCGAGTAATCGGGCCCATATCGGTAGAACTACCGAAAAATCGGTAGGTTCGAGACCTGACTGACATACATAAAAAAAAAAGGTTCCGACAAATTGAGAACCTCCTCCTCCTTTGGAAGTCGGTTAAAAAAACAGTGTACAATGGGACAAAGTCAAATATACGTAAGGCCGAGATTAGTCTGTTGTAGACGGATCGGGTGACGTTTATTGTTAGTTCTGTTAATGTAGGTGGATAAATCGAATTTATTTACTTTGAAGCTGTGATGAGCTGAACAGGAATTTCAATGAAAGTCCAATTAGCACAAAAAATAATGTATTACATTTCATATAACAAAGCGTTATAGCGTGACATTCCGAATACACGTCTACATAAATCTACTTAACGTAGGTAATGCCTGGCATTCATTATCATAGATATTATAATAGTAACATACAAAGGTAGCTTTAATTTAGAAAAAAATAGTACGAATATGTATTTTTAATTTCAAATGGAATACGATTGCTACATACGAAAACTATAGATATCTTAAGAGATTCATTACAACGAAGAACGAAATTTATATTTTTCTACTAAATTAATGGATTGCATAAACTACCTTGTGTACAAACAAACACATAGCTATTACCTAGGTATTTTCTTTAAATCAATTTCGTGGTCTACAAAATCCGCGAGTGATCAGTTTTCGACTAAGTATGTGAATAAATAAACTTAATAGAATATTACATACCCACTATATATAATATTTAAACAATATTAGTGACAAAACTGATACTTAAATATACGTATATTTTAATTTATTTATTTTTTATAATCTAATAATAGATAGTAGATATTAATAGATAATAGATACTTAAAAAATTCAACAATTTGGAGTTTTTATTGCAAATTATTGTAAGTAGAGCGACATTTAACTTATTTTATGATTAAATATTTGAAACTTTCATTTGCTCAGACATCATCATCATCATCTTTAGTCTAAGGTAGGTATTTTGGTGCTGTTTCACTAAAGGTGGGGTACGCACTTGTTCGGGTCGGCACGATTTGGCAAAGTCGGGAGGCATTAAGCGAATCTAATGTTGAAATACTAAAGCCGAATGTACAATGGGTTCACACGAACCCATCAATGATTATATGGTAATCATAAATCGTAAAATAACACACACATAAATAATTATATTATCTAATTATTAAATAAATCCGGCTTTAGGTTATGTTCGGGAAAAAGCCACTCGGCTCAAGTGGCTAGAATTGTGCCATGCCGACCCGAACATAACACAGCGAGAGTAAAATGCCGAATGGAGTTAGCCGATTAGCACGAGCCAAATGAAATCCGAATGTGGTTCCTGAAGGCTTTGCTTCGAAGGTTCGGGTCGGCTTTGATGTTCAACAAGTACTGCCGAATTACATGTGCGGCCGAGTCGGACAAGTGTGTAGCACCCCTAATAAAGGTCCATGTGACGTTTCATAAATTTTATTTGATGTTTTCACCATTAGGTAGGTACTAGGGCTTGCATTCGAATATTCGCATTATTCGAATAATATTTTTTTTAAAATATTCGAATGAAAAAATTACGATACTCGAATATTAGACCAATTTCCATAACACCGGACTGAGAACCCTGCGAGACTGACGGCGCAAGCGTGATGTGTGGTATGTGTGATCGACAAGTATCTTCGTACCATCAACTATGTGTAGCACATAAATGCTAATTTGAGTGGTGGATATACATTTATAAAAAGAAACGAAATTATCTTGAAGAACACTTGGGGAGGCCTATGTCCAGCAGTGGACTTCGTTCGGCTGAAATGATGATGATGATGATAAAGATAGCTCCTTCCAATTATACTTTTTTACCACTCTCTGGTAATCTGTTTGATTAGGTAAATATCCGTTAACTTTTGTAATTCGGTGCTGTGACCAAAAATCACATTAGAATAAGTAAGAACAGTACTATGTTACATTGAAGATTTTATAGATTTTTTAATAAGTCTATGCTGTCCCACTGCTGAGCAAAGGCCTCGCCCAAATTATTCCTCTATGGTGTTACTTGTTATTTAATTCTTTGATTTTACTGTAAATATTATAATCTCGATTAATAAGACTTGTATTGTGTGTGGTTGTCTGTGTATCGATCGCTTTTGCATCTAAAGGCCTTTAGTTCGTGTAGTACTTTTATAAAGCAGTAAAATATTAATTTATTCCTTGATATTACTCAGACTCTTACTGTATCTATGACATTGGCAAATAAAGACGTGATTATTAAAACGGCTTTTTTTTAGTATTCGAATAATTCGCATATTACCCGAAAAAAATAGAATATTCGAATATGAAAATTTCCGAATATTTACAAGCCCTAGTAGGTACCTATTATCTGCATTTCGTTTGTATTCCACACGAATTTCTCGCTTTTTCTCGCACTTTTTATCATCCACAGTTTTTGTTTGTCACAGGCTAACGCTTTGGTGTTATGAAGTGCAATAGGTGCCTGCCTATTTTCATATAATAGGTAAACATTTAATGACAGATGCTTTTGGCATGTAGGTATGTAGGTTTGTGCTGTTACAACTATCGATATTAACTATGTCCTAAATATTATTCTTATAATTATTACAGCAACATTTAACTATCCACCCTAACTCAATGGCAGTATATTTTATTACTTTAATAACATTTTATAGGTACATACAGTCGCACCTCGGCCAATGTACATTGGCATTTGATTAATAATTTATTTAGTGTTAGTATATTTTATTAGTAAGAAGAGTATGAGATTATTATAGGAATGTTTAAAAAGATAACTTCTACAAACGAACCTACCTGATTAGAATTTTCAGTGATGGCACTTTTTTAGGCTGACAGATGTCATTCGATCTCTTTTTAGCGCTAAGCAATCTTATAGCGGTATCTCACTCTATCTTGATGATTTAACGTGCCAACAGGAGAGAAATAATGCCCCAGTATCTAAACATACCTACGTTTTTGGAGACAGGTTAGGGACTTGACAAATCGATTTTTTTCCGCATAGCTGCTAAGCTAACAACCATTCGAGACGATTCCGTTCGAATCACACATCAATCATTGATAAATAAAGACTGTTCACATGTCCTGATTTTTTTTAAAGAGCTGCTTTTCCTTCGACAACTATGTCAGGGGCAAAGTAAATTAGTAAGTAATTGAAAATTGTGTCATATTTGATTTGACAGCGGAATGGTTGTTAACAGCTATGCGGGTTTTATATACTAGAAATATGTTTTGTTTCACGTTTTTAATATAGGTAAATAACTAAATATTTTTCTAGTCTAACATTTTGACCTCACTATTTGCTTTCATATTTAATAAATAGTACAACATACAAAGCTTACAAATAACTAATGTGCCTACTTGGCTTAATATTAAACTTCGTCTTTTCGACACTGAGTATTTCCTTCATAATGCTTACGATAATTTGTAGTTATTTTTAATATATAATTATGTATTGTAGGTATAATAGTCAAAACAAAAACTAGCTTAGCGTAGAAATGTCATTTCTCAAAGAATTGAAACGTTCAATAATTATTATGGTTGCGCTACGCTTGAGGAATGTTCGCTTCTTCTATTTTTGCAAATGCGAAATGCTCTTTTAAATAAAATGATCTCATTTTATTATTATTATTGAATGTAAATCAAAAGTGAAGTGACAGCCAATACAAAACAGTTTCTATATGTGATTAGTTACTTTCATAATCAAATACGTTCAAATACCTAGGAAAACTGACATATTCGGAAATTTGAAGGAAAAATAAATAATGTTGAAGTAGTTAATAAAAAGAGTCGCGTAGCATTCGCTATTTCGTAGCACGTAGTTTCGTAGCACGTAGTTTTGTAGCACATAGTTTCGTAGCACGTAGTTTCGTAGGCTTCGAATTTCATTCAATTTAATTTCATGGTAAAAATCTGTGATGTAATTTTCTTGTAATAAATATTATGTTTCAATTTTTAAACGATGTCTTACTTTATATAAATATTATTGTAACCTTATTTTTTGGCATTTGTCTCCAATTGTTACATTTATTTTAATATCCTAGTTTACACATTTAGTTCATAACTTACAAGCGTCACATATTAAACAATTACAATGCTATGCGTATAAAACATAGTTAACATTAAATAACATGATTTCTCACACTAAAAATTTGTCCATTTCATCTTTTGCCCAAATTCACAAACTCACTAAAATATACTAAAATTGTACTTTCACTAAAGTGTAGGTAAGTATAGGTAAATCCAAATACATATCATAGTATATACTACAATTGAAATATTTCAAACGAATATGTCATCCTATAGTTGTCGCATTTCAGCATGGCAATCGCGGTCATTGACCACCTACATTTTTTGCATATTTTATTTTAAAAGTGAAACAATGTCCGTTAACGTCTTGAATCAATATTTATTGTGATCTTCAAAACGTTCCAATAAAAAAAAAACATTTGTTTGGGTTCTCACGGAGAGATATTTCAGAAAGGGCAACGACTGTTATTAGCATGATAAAAAGCGACAACTTGAATTAAAAACTTGAGAGGTGTCAAGGGACACCCGGATGGAACGAAGGTCCTTTCGATTAATTAGTGAAGGAATTGTAATAAAATTTAAAAAATTGTACATATACATACACACACACGCACACATATATATATATATATACATGCACTCTGTTTGTGTCTCTGCTGCAGAGAAACACGCGCACACCGCATGGCTTACAACAATGTAGCAAAAAGTGTCGTTACAACTTTTGGTCTTAATTTTTTCCGTCTAGCCCCCTTTCGCAACGCGCGATAAGGAACTTCGTTCCAATAAAACTCACCAATATCTTTCACTTCACTTACACGAAGAAATACAGTTGATTATATAATATGTGTACATAATACATTTGTGATAATAAAGATAAGAGTTTCAGATTAGTATAAGTAGCTTAGTTTGTTAATAAGTGTCTATTCTATAAGGTAAGTCCCTCAAGATTCCAGATGGAATATGAATAAGTCGAAGAGTGAATGAATAAGTCAAATGTCCGCTTTAAATATCTAACATGACGATATATTATCGTGAACGATGTCTACGTCACGGTATCACGATAATACAGGGAATTAAAGTGTATAGAATTTATGAAATAGCTTTTAAATTTCCGTCCACGATAACGTTATGGACGTCTACGTCGATATTGACGCGTTAGAAATTATGAAAGCACTCATTTGCTATTAAAATATCATAGAAATTGTGCCGATAGTTTGTTAATTGTCGCATATATAGAGTAAAACTCCTATTCATATATTTTCAGCAAATAACTTACCAATGTTACAATGTTGAACACATACAATGGCATTACTACATAATGTACATTCAAGAACACCCATACATTTGTAATTAATATTTGCTATCCTACTTTTGAATACATATTATTTATAGATAACATGAGATTTTCTATATGCGTTAAGAAAGGTAAACAATCGCAATGGCACGGAATAAGTATGATATGAGATTTTTTAGTTTACATATTGTGGGCAGACCTTTTATTAAACAGGTCCCAAAATATACCTCGAATCTACAAAAATATATCGAATAATCTTATTCAAAATACAGGTGTTTGAAATCGCGATCTCTAATACTAATTATGATATGATTAGGTAAGTACATGAATCTTTAAAATGAGTAAGATTAGATATGTGTACAGTTAAGAAGAATGATTATGTCCACAGAAGCTCTCCATTGATACAGCGACAAGATATGTATACAACTTTTGATTATGTAGTAGTAGAAGCAGAAATATATAAAATGGTTCGAATACAAAGTTTAGAAACATCAGAATTTAGTATTGGCAGAGGTACAGTCAGCATTTGATAAATACATGACAGAAAGGTCACACTAAAAATAACAATACACAAAATTCCAGCTTCCAACTGTATAAAGAGAATTACAGATTTCATAACTACAAATACAGGCTCATTTACAACTGAAGGACATATAAGGACGAGTACAGACACACTAAAATCTAAACTACACTAAACAAAGAGTCCAATGAACCAAGTGGCGCAAATTAAACGAGTACTCGTCTCACTATTCGCCGCCAATTCCACCAACACACCCTATCTCTGATCTACCATCTTTGAATCCACGAAGACACGGAGCCAAATCCATTTAACACTGATAAGTTTTATAAACCGCCAATCGAAGGAATTACAGAAATTCAATTTTGGAACAAATTCCAAATAAAAAAAAAATGTTGACAGTTTACTCTCAAATTCAAGATGGCAGACATAAGATCATCATTTCACTCCAACTGTTGCTCATCCTTGGCGAAACTAGCGACGAAACGACCTTTGACGGTCGGTGAAAGAGTGCCTCATTTATTTGCGCACCCCGCGCTATGGGTCCACCTCATGGCAAACCTCCATGTAGTCGGGATCGTGCATGATGTCCTTGATCATGTCTTTGAGCATCGTGTAGCGAGGAAAGATCGGGTAGACCTTGGAACTGACGTAGTCCGACTGGAAATAGAAAAAGAATCGATTGTAAAAGTTAAAAGAGATGAGAATGAACCGGCTGTCAAAGTCGATTTACGGCAGGTGGCAAATAATTTATCGATATGTGCTACTTCAACGTTGAGCAACTCGGTATTTACTAGAGTATATAATTAGCACAGCAACAAAATCGTCATAAACTGTGAAATTGAAAAATTAAGAAATTCTGTTCCAACGTAATAATGCATGTAGTTATTCTACATTACCTTTAATTCCCTTATTAAGTTCCGCAGACCAGTATATTTCTTCAGCAGACGATACAAATCATTTGTCATCTGGGTGTTCTCCGTTTCAATCTGAATTGTTGTCATGTCTGAAAATTTTATAAGTTTATATTATAAAAGCTTTAGGATAGAAAACATTACCCTTATTATAATTCTCCCTTAGAGTTATTCTTATCCTCTCTAAACCGTACGATGGTTTTACATCCCTATTTACAAGCATATATCCATAGAATACATGAATGCGTATTCGGTCCCAACTTCCTAAGTGTATTTGAGTGTAAGCCCGTTTTATTGTTTGTGTTTAATTCGAGCCTAGGTCAGGGTTTGCGGGACGGTCACGGCGTTTAATTTGGTTTTGAGAACCCCAACATCAATTTACTTTACAACGAAAATGTATTATCCGTAAATATTAATTAAAATAGACCGGAACGCGTGCTCTTGCTAACTAGATTTTTTATTAAAAAGACAAGTATCGTTATGCGTTGGACTATGCGCGGTCAAACATTTATTTTTGTTACAGTTTCATGTTCTAGTTTGGTCATTAAGTGAATGTTCAAATGTGAAATATTATAGACTAGTAGGTTCCACTAACGCTTCAATTTAGTCGAAGCCAAGCCAGTTTGCATGACATACAGATAACGTTAATGGGTGTTTAGTAAACACGGCCCGAATTGACACTATTTTGCAAAACCCATTAATATCAATCATGTAGGTACATAAAAACCATTATTGTCCGCCATCAAAGCATAAAAGCCATTCCATCTATAATTTCAAATGTAATTTTAGACCAACGTTTTCAGCTGTGGTTTTAGACCAATGATTTTAAGCACTGTAAACCGACAAGTTGGCAAGCTGCCAATAGTCTTAGAATTTAGGAGGACGCTTTGGTTTATTTTCCTATTTTAATCGTTTGGTTGAGCTAGCTCACAGTTAAAAGGACACGATGTCGTTGAGATTATTATATTTATATATTTATTATATTATTATCATGAGATTCATGTTTAATGGAAGTTTTTAGTATTTTCTATGGGTGTATAAGATTGGAATTTCGAGTTGTGCTTGTTTAGATATAAAACTTATTTACACTAATATTATAAGAGAATATTTTCTCTTTAAAACATTAGTGTAAATAAGTTGATTGTTTCTAAAATTGTTTGTAATGCATAAAATCTCTTTTATCTGTTCTGCGGATAAAATCAAAAACAACCTAACCGATTTAAAAAAAAAATCTTTAATTTATTGAAAGCTACATTATTTCGCAATAAGTTTCCCGCGGATGAAGTTGTGGGCGAAGTGCCTTCTTTGGTAAATTACTATGACATTGAATTCATTCCACGTTACCGTTCAGTCTTTCTATCCTTTCCCTTTTATCAGCAGCTTCTTCAGCCAGTTTGGCGGAGGTCTTGACTCCTTCTCCAGACTTCTGCGTCTTCTCCATGATAGAACATGCGCGCAGCACGAACGCAGGCACTGTCTCGGCTTTCTCCTGCCGAGGGATCTCCACCAATGACCAGTACTGAGTCTCGAGCCGAATCACGTCCTGAAATATGAAAGTTGTGACTTGATCAGAAACTAGTAGGTAATGGCTATGACCAAAGAAGAAAATATGAAAATGCCTTGTAGTGGGTGTTTTGATTTTGGAAAGCTCCAAAATGCTGACAGTATGAAAACGGGTAAAAACCGGTTCGTGAGATCTTAGCCTATGAGTCTTAATCTAGCAGTACAATAAATGAAAGAGATTTTTTTCTCGCGAAAATAAAATCTGATTTTCATTTAGGCACAAAGATTTTTCGCTATATGCGAAAATGGTTTGTTGGCCCGCATAAAAAAATATGAATAGGTACTGGACGGCTAAACAAAATAGGCTTACACTGAGCCTGTTAAAAGTTAAAGTTTTTATAGGCAGCTTCACTGAAACTCGGGTAGGATACTACAAACTACGAACTGGCCGACTATTATTATGAGCAACTGAATTGAAAAGTGTTTTTCTTTGTCTTGAATATTGCTTGTTAGTTTGTTTCTGCTCAGCGAATACCTACAAGTTTTTGCATCGTCTGCAAATATTTGTTTCAGTACTAAAATGGTTTCTCGCTTCTAGCTACAGCGGCGTGTTAATTACAAGTTTTCAATCTTTGCGTTTTTATTTGAAGCAGTGAAGTTATTACATTTTACCAGCAAGTAACGCAATTAAAGTTTGTAATATTTAAATATCATGCTGGTTATAATAGAAATAAAAATGTTAATTTTTCTATGGAGTTTTTTTTTTATCCCGTTTTATTCCATATTACTTCTTGACTGAGCTACTTATCATCAGTACAATTTAAGTAGGTACTTAATATCGGCCCATTCGGCATGCAGTTTGGTTGCGAAGTTAATTCCAGTAACGACTTTCCGCACACGGTGTGCCATGATATTTTAAAGTGGATAACTTTTCGCTGGGCCAGCGCCAATTCTACTGATAAAGACCGTCTTCCCGCCTTGTAACGACCCGTCTAATGAACCCACTGTATGTTCAAGTGCACCTACACCCTGTATTTGGATTATGGTAGTCTTGGTAAAAGCTTATTTAAAGAATTTCAAAATCGTTGCAAGTATTCTATTATGAAGATGTGTAATTGAAGGGGAACATCTGTGGGAACATCTATGAAGACATTTTAAACGGTTTTTTTTAGCTTGTCCTGTCTGTTTTTTTGGGTCAAATTTAGTACTTGAAATTATACCCTCTTCCTGTTGGCAGATTGAGCTGATATTCGGTACACACCTTTAGTTTTGATAACAATAAAATTTAATTTAATCAATACCATTGTAAATCCAAGATGGCCGTCGCTACAAAATGGTGGATTACAATATTTTTTCACAACCCCCTCAATATGAGTATCAAACGAAAGGGCTTGACTATCAAAATACTGTACACGATAAAAAAAAATTAATGAGAAATATTAAGTAACGAAATAAACACTAAAAACTTGAAAATAAAATAAGTTTATTTTTAAGTTAAACGGTTTTTATACGGAATGGCAGACACATCGACGCGCAACCTGTTACTATAGAATTAGTACCTACTTGATTCTGGACTGACGAATTTTTTTTAAGCTAGGGGTTCTAAAATCACGTGCTGAATTCATGGTTACAGTTTGCGCGTGTGTCTGGAATTTTCATCAGTCTATCAAACTTGTAAAATAAAACAAACTGTAATGTTTAGTGTACTGATACAGGGTGTAACAGAAACCGTATTGCTATCCTTAAGCACTAAAGATAACAGCTGGTATAGAATCACTATACATAGTTTCAGCTCAAAATGAGAATTGATACCAAATTTTCGGTTTTATATGTTTCTTAAATTCAAATCATAACAAACGTGTCCCCGCACTACGTAGGTCAATCAATACCTTTCCAATATGACGATAAATTACTTCCGAGTGATGTGTTTATTTCAATTTGAAAAGTTCGGTTTCTGGTATCAATGTGCTAAAAATTCTCATAACTTCCGAACATGTAGAGATTAAAAAACGCTTCCAATATCGTTTGATATCATCCAAAGAAGCCGTGCCCTTGGTATGTATGTACCCTTTCCGTTACACGTAGTATATATGAGACGTGTTCAAACGATAAGACGGATTGATTCCACACCACCTTTCTTCAGTCACAAGATTAGCTGCACTACATATCCCCGTTACACGTGGCCTTAGTTTTTCCATACATCTTAAGAAAACAGTAAGCTTCTGAAGAACTTTTGATAGTGAGTGATATATGTAGGTTCTATCATCATCATCATATCAGCCGAAATACGTCCACTGCTGGACATAAGCCTCCCGCAAAAGGGGGGGGATTTGCCATAATCGCCACGCTTGGCAGGCGGGTTGGCGATCGCAGTAAGGTGGTAAAATACATAGAGAACCTTCTCTAGTAAGTCTCTTAGTCGCCTTCTACGACACCCACGGGAAGAAATGGGATGGTGTTATTCTTTTACGTACAGCACCACACGGAACAGGTAGGTTCTATAGTGTGATGAAATGAAATGAATTTAATTTAAGAATATGGTAAATCAGTCTATTATATTCACACTCACGCCTCCTCTCTTCGGGGCGGAGTAGACTACAATCTACCCGGCGGGCCTAGTGCAGGTTGGTATATGTCACTTGACTTAGAATATTTGGTTCTGTGATATTCCGGTTTCCTCACGATGTTATACTTCAACGTTTTGAGAGCAGTGGTGATGAAATAATTTATACAAATTAAAGCGCCTGCCTGGGTTCAAACTCACGACCTACAACTCGTAAGTCTGGGGCTGATACCACTGAGCCACCACTGCTCTAATAATAACAAAGTTAACTACAACTAAACACAACAGACGCCGTAGTGTGAGTTTTATTAATCGTGAGCGCACGGCTGCGTCTTCACTCTCCGAAGCCATTTTAAAATAAAATGACAGATGTGAAGTGTCACTTCAATTTGTTTTCAGATACCTAAATATCCGATAGATGTCACTGTTTAGCAAAATTAGTATTTTTGTTCAAAAATAAAGCGGCAGAATTTTAAAATTCTTATGTACTATGAGGAGTACAGATGTAGGTACGAGGTTAAAACCTCCTCGATCAAACGCATCAAGCGCGCTCGGCGCTCAGGTTGGCGCTGGATTGTTGAAGGACCAATCGGAGCGCCGAACGCGCTCGATGCGTTTGATCGAGATGGTTAAAAGAAACTCACACTAGGGCCTCAGTTTAGAACAATTACTAAAATTAGGATAATTATAGATGACACGAATGAGGCGAGCAACGGTTAGTGACCGACGCGTGTGTCGTTACTTAAGCTCATAAGTTTGTGTGCACGTGTGGGTTACATACCACTTCCACATCATCATCATTAGCCTACAGCAGTCCACAGCTGGACATAGGCCTCCCCAATTTCACGCCATTTAGCTCGATTGTCGACCACTCTCCAGTTGCTACCAGTCACCCTGCGAAGATCGTCGCTCCACCTAGCCTGAGGGCGTCCTACCTTACGTTTGCCGATTCGCGGTCTCCACTCAAGAACACGCCTACCCCAACGGTCATCGGTTCTACGGGTACGGCTAATGTGGCCGGCCCATTGCCACTTCAGCTTGTTTTACTTCCACATAACATATTCTATTGTCAAGCAGCGTTACGTATCTCGGCAATAAAAGCCTATGAGCAAGATTTTTTAAATGTTTTGTTACTACTTTCAACTACATAAATAGAGGCAATATTGCATGAAAAAACTAAAGAGTTTATAACTAATCCATTGAGAATTGTAGCAAAATTATACGACTGTATGAAACACTATTGTTCTCCAGATGTTTTTACTTAGGTAGTCTCCTGGGGAACGAGGAGTTTTCTTTAAATATAACCCAAGATAGCCATGTTATTATTGTCTACAACATTTTCTTGGTTCTTTTATAGCTACAGGGCTTAGACGATTGTGCGTCTATATTACCGGAATATACATTTCAATCATAATATTACTGCTTGGAGGAGATTGTGAAGAGAATTTTATCGGAATTAAAGTCGTCTTAGCTCTTTGCTTGTTGTTATGGTAAATTTTCATGAAATAATTTAAACTGATATATAGGTATGTTTCCCGCTCTGGGTGGGGGGCGTGTCAGACTTTTACTGACTAAAATCCACTCGTGTTCCTTCAGTTGCCTGTGTACCAGGGGCCATGGTATCTCTTTCGAACAACCCGCACCCCTGGCAGAACTGATATATAGGTATGATTGTTGAAAGGCATTTATAGTAAGTAGTACAACCTGACAGATTGGAAAGCTCAGAAAGTTGGTTGGAATTACCAACATGATATCATTTAGGGGGCTTGCGGCTAAGTAGTAATAGCCTAATGGGTCGATCGATCAGGTAAACCTACGCTACTCGGGCCTAGTAGATAGGTAACCATCTTTACATACCAAGACTCCTCCGTTCCTCGGAAAGCACGTTAAGTCGTTGGTCCCGGCTGTCATTTGTTGATCTTTGACAGTCGTTACGGGTCGTCAGTAGCCCGAAAGTCTGACAACCCAGTCCGTTCAAGGGGCACGTATTATCTAGTAAGCAAGCCGACCTCAAAATAGTTTTGAAAAGGCTAGGCAGACGATGATGGTAAATCATAAATCATTTGGGTAAAATATTTTGAGTCATTCATAAACTATTTTATGAGCGAACCAATCAATACAAGTTTGTACCTAAAACATGTAGAACATGATAAATGGCTCCATCCTTTTATCTTCTGTCGCCAGCTTGTATCGAAATTGATGTTCTCGTTACGATGGATTTTTGGAACCCCCAACTGATACCAACAAAAGTTGATGAAAATGTAATTTATGACAAAAACCACACATGAGCCGAGAGCACGCTATTATTTTCATTCGGCTATTAATGTTTAACACAAAATAATTAAATATATTCATGCTTACATAATGGCCGCGGGATTGTATTTTCATGCACGAATTGCGATAAGTGACGATAAAATAATAATCACGTCACAATTTTATATCACTGTAATATTTGATGCATTATCAACGCGTTGATTTATCGACTGAAAGGAAATAAAGTGCAAAGAGAACGGAAATTAAAATTCATTTAGATTTTTCTCGTAACTGCGCAGAACGGGTTTCTTTACTCGTTCTTATTCTATTTTTCTTTCGTTTTCAACTTTCTGTAGCGTAACATGTGGGATTGCATGAAACATTTAGTTTAGCCTTTATTTATTGTTTCGCTATTCAAATTCTTAATGCTTGCTTGACTGTTCTGTTTTGAATAAAACTTATCGCAACTACGTTGTCTAACACCTTTGATAAGGGAAACGAAAACCTATGAGTATGAATAGTTCTTGTATTTTCCTATTAGACGAAGGATAATTTCAGGTCTGTAGAATATTCTTAAGCGTTCGTTTAAAAAATGAGAGAGAGGTTGTACAAAAATAATCATCATCATCTTCTGCCAGGTCTTTTCCCAACATGTTGGGGTCGGTTTCCAGTCTAACCTTTCTGACCTCCACAACGCAACTTTAACTAGGTTACGCGATACCCCTCAGTAAGACTGGTTGTCAGACTTTCGGGCTTCTCGCGACCCGTAACCACTATCAAAGATCCACGAATGACAGCCGGGACCAACGGCTTAAGATTTTATAACAATAACTAGCTGTAAGAATTTAACATTCGTTTCAGCCCTGTATCCAATCGCAAAAAAAAACTACTTTGAAATAAAAAAACCGCACCCAATTCACCCGCTTAAGACGGTGCCACAGACTACGGAACAGTAAAATGAATCCACGTTCAAAAATAAAAGTAAACCACAAGTTTAATTCTCAAGCTAGAGAGAGACTCTAGCTGCTAGAGCGGTATAAAACAAAGAAATCCATATCGTATGAATCGGAAGCAAAAAGTATGAAACAGGGAGCGCGGCACGCTTCCCCGCACGCCGGCGCCGGAGCAACTTAGTTTAAATAATTGTATCATAAACTGGGGCATCTGTAAGTTGGCCAACCGCCCGTTTTCAGGTACACTCATTTATGTATATATGTTACCTTTATTAAACTATTGTAGTATTCATAACGATAATAATAACAATGATACTCGTTTTGATACTACAATATATCTACTGTAAGTGTTTCTTTTGGAACCTAAAAAAACTGAAGACTGAGACTAGTCTTTTAGGAATGAAAGTAGGTACCATTGTACTAAAAACATACAGAGTATTTCGAACAAAAACATATCTCTCATTGAAGAATAAGAGATAATGATTCCTAATACAGTTATAATAGAAAATAATTGCGAAGGGAAGGTGAATAGTTTCGTAATTACATTTCCTCCCTGGACCAACACGATCGTTCGTGTTTACCGACACACGTACCGAGTATTCTCAGAAGGGGTAAACCCAACTTTTCTGAACCGTTAATGAAAATGGAAATGGAGTTCATTCTGTGCAAGAAACGTGGATGACACAGCAAAAAAAAAAACGTTATCTTGAAGATGTTATGCACTAATGACCAATTTAATTAATAAATCAAACCATAAATACTTAGTTATAGTTAATTATGTATAAGTCGTTTACACAAAACATTTAGTTATTTTTATGTTTGTCAAAATAGACTGCTTTAATTTTAAGTTTTTGGGTCGGCTGTTAAAGTATTTTTGCTGTACTAAACAGTTTCTTTAATCAAAGTGAATAGTTTCACTGAAAGTTATTGGCTTATAATGGCACTTCTTTATACTAACCTTTTTTAAATTAATTATTACATGCCCGCTTTTTTATTTGCTACAAAATCTGTAAAACTACTGGCTTAAAGCAAAGCAAAAGGAACAAAGTAAAGCTTGTATGTAGGAATAAACTCCGTGACGATGTCGTACAACATTATGGTGTCGGAGATTGCTCAGCTTACGTAGTTTATGTACATTATTTCCCTGTCAACACACGAACGAGGTGTGTTGTTTGATTAAATCGAGAACAGAAAATTAATCTCGCCAAGTGCACTGCAAATGTACGAGAGTCAATTACATTTGCTGTCTGTTGATTGAAAACCAAAAAATCACAGTAACATGAAGGATAATTTTAAACGAAATATCTATAGCATGTACCTACTTATTGTGCAAATAAATTCATGTTCTTGCAATTTGTTCTGTAGCATAAACCCAACATCTGAGTTAGTAGGAACGAACAAAATTAAACGTACTTGGACCCTAAAATTGCAATAAAAATAAATTGGTAAAAGAAAGTTATTACCTGAAGATTGCCTTCAGTTATTCCCTTGGCATCTCCATTTCTATTGTTAGGGCTTTCGCTTTGATTTACGACATTCTCATACCTCTATATAAATTCGAATCGCTGCTGGATTTTTTTTTATTTATTGCTTGGTTACTGAGTTCATAAAGCTGTTCTACATGCAGTGGTAAATATAAAATCGTGATGTCCAACCGAGGAGTGGTTGATGGCTTCGTGACTCAACATTCGTCATGGATTGCGGCATTATTAAAGCAAATCAAAGATTCTATTGTTCAGAAATGTGGGTCACGATTGTTATTGTTAGTTCTATCAGAAAATTAACGTTCCTGTGAGGTTCAATTATGAAAATTTTGGCATAGAATCCGATTTCATTTCGGGGCTAAGGAATAGCTAACACGGTTTGAATGCTAAAACCTCCCGCAATATAAATATAAATTTACATTACGTTTCTGAAAAGCTTGGGGCCGTACCATTGAATTAAAAGATATTATCATTGTTCCACCGAGTTCGAACGCAAATATTAAATTCTTTCATCAGAATTATCCGTTAAACATCGGTTGTGATATGATTATTTTAGTTAAATATTATATGGCAGTAAAACGAGATTTAATTTATTTTCCGAAACTTAGGGGTACTGCCACTTAGGTTTATTAAAATCCGTTTTGACTCTTGACTCTGGAGTCATCTTTATATTAAGTAATTTGAGTTCTTATTGAATGTTTTCTTCCAAATAAAATGTTAGTGATTTGTTTTATGGATATACCAGTCTTACCAAGTGGTATCGTGTTGCCCAATAACTGGGTTGAGGAGGTCAGATAGGCCGTCGTTCTATGTAAAATACAGATATTCAGCTGCATCCAGTTACACTTGAAGCCGACCCCAACATAGTTGGGGCAAGGCTAGGCAGATCATGATGATTTGGTTAATGGGTATTCTGTTCTACAATAATTGCAAATGCATTGCTTTTTAACGGCTGTTTAGAACACTGCAAAACACTTATTCAGTAGTTTTGCGTGCCGGAGTATTGCAGTTCCGTTCAAATAGTTTTACCGTTACAAGTTAACTGTGAACCTAAACATTTAAAGAAAAAATGTAAATAAGTATAATTTCCAAAAAAATCAAATTGACACTTTTTTACAACACAGCAGTTGTAGTTAAAAAAGTGTCAATTTGGATATTTTTACATATAAAAATGTCTGTTGGCCTATCTAGGTAGGTAAATTATTTAGAGCCCAGACCTGACCTGAATGAACTATTGGGCAAAATGCTGTCATAAAGGTTTAGTGCAAAATGCATTTGCAATCAGTTTATCGGCAGACACGGTATGAAAAAAAGAGTAGTATTTGGAAAGGCATATTTTGCGAAAGACACATTTTAGCAAAAGGACATTTTGTGAAATGGACATTTTGCGAAAGAGAAATTCTGATGAATGGACGTACTGTGACTGAACCGTACGTAACAAACGATGGTGACAGAATCAAATCAGATATGTTATATTGTTTTTATTATAGTCATTGTTGCAATCAAATAAAAGTAATTCAAATCCAGTTTTCACTGGGATGCTTTTGAGTTGGCAGAGAAGAGAGTAACTTTGTCTTTAAAGAAAGTACATTGACATACACATCAATATTTAGAAGATTCCATTGAAGTATGCATCCAGTGAAATGTAGAAAAGATTAACACCTGTTGCTAAGTCACCAAACTTTATGCTATGGCTCTGCATTGCAATTGAAAAGTTCTTTAACTTTGAGCCAAAGATAAGTTTCTAAGGCTGTCCATTGGAGTGGAGAAGAGTGGAGAGGAGCGGACTTTAGATGTTTGTTACTCAATCACGCAAAAATGGCTGAACGGATTTGGATAAAATTTGGGACACAGATAGTTCGTAACCTAGAATAACATAGGATAATTTTTATCCCGATAGTACGTTCCCGTGAGCTAATTTTCGACCTGCATGCGGGCGTAGCCGCTGGCGAAAGCTAGTCGGTTAATAAATACACAGCTACGCTCCTCTCTGCTCTTCTCCGCTCCGACGGACAGGCAGCCTTATAGTTCTGAGTTATATGCACGATGGCTTTAAAATTTATTTATTTGGCATTTGTATGCCATTGCATTATAAATATTTCAGAGTTTTATACGTTAGCCAAATTATAGTTCGAATACAGGTAGACAACTACTCAACATGCCAAAAATAACCGACAAAAATAAAATAATAAATATATTAGAACGATCCAATTGTTTGTTATTTCACATTCGGTCCGCACAAAATGTAATGGTCCCTTGAAATTCAACGGGGCAGCCCTATCGTGAAGGTTGGAAGTAAGTACGTGACTTGTTTACAATAAGGGTGAATTTCGGGTGGCACGCTCCTTGCGATTTTGCTAACTCAGTTACAATGTTTTTCACCCAATTATGGTTGTCCGTAATAATTATAGAATGGAAAGTTTTCGATTATGTTGTGTTGTTTGAGACAAAGAGACAACAACGATTTCGTCGGGTCGTTTACGATTACAGAGTTAGCTTGTTTGAATTGTGTTTGGACTGATTTTAATACTGGCTGGGACATCGATGCACAACCTGTTACCATGGTCTGAGTACACGATTTTGAACACAGTTGAAAAATTGCAATACCCATGTGGGGAAAATATATGGCGGAGATTACCGTTCTTTTTTAAACCGACGAAATAATTCAACTGTGTTCAGAATCGTGTACTGAGACCTTGGTTACAGTTTGAGCGTCAATGTCCCAGCCACTCTGTGTTTATTATTTGTTTGGGCAAGCTTGAGACTGTCACGGCGACAGCTCAACCTCGCCCAAACACCTAGTTACACCTTTGATTTAATTTGACAAACATAGCTCATTAATTTCGTTATATTTTTCACCAAGTCAAGTGGGTAAAACCAAACAATAACAACAATTAAACGAAATCCAAAACACCCATTACGTCTAAAACACGTCCGGACACAGCTTTAAATAATGAAGACGAACACAGTAGCGGGGTGCCAGGGTGGTAATTTCTAAACGCAATTATACAATGGTCGCAGTTGCAAGGCGACCGTGTAATTTAACTTCGCGGGCACGCTACGACATTCTACAGAATCTTGCTTGTTCAGTCACCCACGTAACCTAACAAATGGGTATGAGAATAGCGAGAGATATAAATATATACAGCGTGTAACGGAAGGGGGGTATCAACCCTGAAGGAGGTGAATGTGCTCATGAAACTCAACAACTTTCCCCAAAGAACATAGGTCGAAATACGAAAAAAAAAATTTGGCCCTCCCATAGTAAATCAATCAGCTGGTAGTCGTAGTTTTGTAAGGGAGGGCCAATTTTTTTTTTCATATTTCGACCTATGTTCTTTGGGGAAAGTTGTTGAGTTTCATGAGCACATTCACCTCCTTCAGGGTTGATACCCCCCTTCCGTTACACGCTGTATAATATAGAGAATATAAATAATTTGGGAACGGAATATTAACGTAAAATGGTATTAATTTTTCGAAAGGTATTCGGTTCATGGTCGGTTTTTATTTCGAGTCTATAGTTGAGGTGTTTCAAGTGTCTTTTCAGATGGGTAGGTATGCTCGCCTAGCGTTTTTTATAGCTTTGTGTAAAAAACAGTACGCACATGAGAAGTACGCTCAGTTTGCACATAGAGAACAGGCTGCTGCAACAAACGCTAAATAAAACTCATTTTTTGTATGGGGACTCCCTTTAATTATTAACTTTATTTTATTTTACTATTAGCGGCAAAAGAAATACCCACTCTGTGAAATTTCAACTGTCTACCTGGACCTGGTGTGGTTATTAGATACAGTCCGCTGACAGGTAGACGGACGGACTGACGGACAGAGGAGGCGTAATAGGGTTCCGTTGGTACCCTTTGGGTACGGAACCCAAAAAAAAGAAAAAAAAATGGAGCATTCTGGACTGAGATAGGTTAAGTTTTCATTGTGATTTTAGTAAGAGAATACAAGACCAAGTGAAGTGACCTAGAAAATTGAAGCATCGTGACTCGGAGACTAAGATAAAAACAGTTCATCAACACAATCTTTACGAAACAACGAAGCAGAAATGTTCTGAAAGAGAGTAATATTATTGAACTGAAGTAATAATGTTTTGTTATTTGCTGTATTTGTATTTGTTATTGTTACACGAGACCACTTACTTTACCTCCAGTATTTTTTTCATAGAGGAATATACATATACAGGGTAAGTTTTAACCAGTGTGCAAACTGTAACCATAAATTCAGCTTATCATTCTAGACCCCCAGCGCAGAAATATTTCGTCGGTTATACAAAAAAACAGCTGTTTCATAGAAAAGTACAATACCTACCCGGTCAAAATGGAACAGCTGATTTTTTTTGTATAACCAATGAAAAATGTCTGCACTGGGGGTCTAGAATGATATGCTGAATTCATGGTTACAGTTTGCGCACTGGATAAAACTTATCCTGTGTAATTCAAGACAGATTGACACCAGCCTATATTTATTACCGAATAATAGAACGCGTAGGTACGTAATAGTAGAACGCGTAGGTATGGGTATACGTTTGCTTACCACTTAACGAAACTTCTTCGTGTCAATAACAATCTAAACACAGTCAGCCTAGAATTTGACTACGAGTTTGGCACTTTCAGCAGCGTCCATCAACTCCTGTAGCGTGCAGATACACGCTGGACAAGTGACAAGCCACATTTACGCTCCAGGATGGAGTCATCTGAGAATCTCCACCTGAGCAGTTTTCTTTACTTCGGCCTACCTGACTCCGGAGTATATTTAAAGACTTCCAGGAAAGCCAAGCCAATATCCAGGTGGAATGAATGACTTTGGTAGGAAAGCACCATCTCGATACAGGCTTAGCCTTTCCTTAGACCGATCGCCAGTGAGTGGCAGGACTCACTTTAAAAAGCTGTTGCGGCGTTTCTGCGTTTGTGATACGACACCTAACCAAACTGAAATACACACATTTCAGATTGCTTTCAAATGTTTCAATAAGCAGAGTGAAGTCCGCAGTTAGCCGGGTTATTGCATGGACCAATGCAATTTGCGACACGTGTGACCTTTACCTAGTAACTATGTCATATGTGGCTTCGGGCACCCTCTACACGTGTTTTACACCGCTAATTTGAACTTGAACATACGTATTTGTGTCTCCTATCAGCAACAAAGTTAGCTACATGTTTCGCTTCACTATTAAATGAACCGACTTCTCTATTAATTTACGGTTTTGATATTTAGAACCGTTTTGGCTAGAATTTGAACTATTTATTTTCTTCCCTGTGCACATTACTCATCATCATCTGTCTAACTTTTTCCCAACTATGTTGGGGTCGGCTTCAAGTCTAACCGGATGTAGCTGAGTACCAGTATTTTACATGAAGCGACTGCCTATCTGACCTCCATAACTCAGTTACTGGGTAATACGGTACCCCATGGTAAAACTGTTTGTCAGAGTTTCGGGCTTCTGATGACCCGTAATGAATGTATTTTCTTCCCTGTGCACATTACAATCATCTGTAAATATCAGTGACATGTAAAATTTTAGTAGATGGGATATTTATTTTTTAGAAAGTATATCTTGCACAAGATTGAGCCACATCGTTCATTTCAGGTTGATTAAAAAATAAAACTGGCGACATATGTCATATGTCATGTCAGTTCCCATTTAATTCTGGTCATACACTGCCTTTATTGCTCTTGTTCGATGTAGAAGAGGCGTGAGTTTATGTAATGTTAGTAATTCTGGAAGCAATATTTGTATGCATAAAACATTCTGAAGTCCTAAAGCTACCCTATTCTTTATACAGCTTGCACAAGGTAAACGTGCAAGTGTAGACATGCCACGGTGACAAATATCTGAAGACTTGTTGAATTTTTATAAGCACGTGGCAGGTGCTTTTACTTGAGAGCAATTTGCTAAACATTGCATGTAAGAACTATTAACTTGAGATACAAACCTAATCCATTAGGCCACCATAAACTGAGCAATTTATTTACAAGCTTACTCGTTGGGAATAAGGGTTAACATGTGACATTATGCTGGATTGAACAAGGAGGAAGACGATGACGACGATGAAAAACAGCGAAGGTGCCTGACTGACAGTGACGCAGATTTCATAAAGTACTCGTACTAGGTACGTTACAAAAAACCCGACAGCAATTAAAAGTTTAAAACAAGCTCAGTTTAGAATGCTTATTTTTGGATTGAAACAATAAATAAATCTTCCTATATGGGAGTTACATTTTGGGAATTGCCTCCTCAAGCCCTTTATTTTGATACCCAATATAGATTTTTTTTTTGAAGAGATTACCGTTGACGTATAAAGCCTACCATTTTTATTTAATAAAAAACAACGATGGTGCGGCACGGATAAGTCGATAGATACCTCATGGAATAATATTTATGTCATCCAGCCGTTCAGATGCTTCTAGAGTATAAAAAAAACCTACATACAAAGATATAAAAAAAAAAACTTGAGAGGTGTCAAGGGACACCCGGTTGGAACGAGGTTGCTTTCGATTAATTAGTGAAGGAATAGTATTTTTTTTTTTTAATTTACAATAATATTTAATAATAATGTTTAGAAATACTACGTGGAACGCTGGTATAGTTCGACCAAAGTTGCTTTACCGGAGGACGCCATCTGAAAAATGGCATTACTTTCAACCAAATTTTTTTTTTAAAGTTATAATAATATTTAATAATAATGTTTAGAAATACTACGTGGAACGCTGGTATAGTTCGACCAAAGTTGCTTTACCGGAGGACGCCATCTGAAAAATGGCATTACTTTCAACCATTTTTTTTTTTAAGTTATAATAATATTTATTAATAATGTTTAGAAAATACTACGTGGAACGCTTTTTTCGCCTGGTGCCATGTGCAACATTTTATTCTCGTCCCAGAAAAAAAAATTCAATGCTTATTACAACTATAGCAAGAAGTGTCGTTACAACTTGGTCTTAATTTTTTCCGCCTAGCCCCCTTTCAATAAATCAATCAATCAATCAATCAATCAATCAATCGACCAATCAATCGATCAATCAATCGACCAATCAATCGATCAATCAATCGACCAATCGATCGACCAATTGATCGACCAATCGCCTACCAATCGATCGACCAATCAATCAATCAATCAATCAATCAATCAATCAATCAATCAATCAATCGACCAATCGATCAATCAATCAATCGATCGACCAATCGATCAATCAATCAATCAATCAATCAATCAATCAATCAATCAATCAATGCAAAAAGCAAAAAGTGTCGTTACAACTTTTGGTCTTAATTAAAAGTGTCGTTACAACTTTTGGTCTTAATTTTTTCCGTCTAGTCCGCTTTCGCAACGCGCGAGAAGGAACTTCGTTCCAAAACAAAGACACTTATGTTTATACATGTATATGCGTGAAAAACATAACTCATTGCTGTCGCACAGTTGGATACTTAAGAGCTTGACTTCTGCGAAAACTCTTCATCTGCGAAGATTTTTAAATTTCTGCTAAATACTATATTTTCCGCCTAGAGGTAAAATACTATCCCGACTCAACTAAAACAAAACTATATTAGTAGATCATTTACTAAGGGGATAAAGCAGTGTCTTATGTCAAATGCAATTTCACAAAAAGACAAAAACGATATCGAAAATATAACGCCAAAACCAACATCTAACGTTGCGATGACATGCCGCCATTACCGCCACAGACAATGTAGAGTTAGTGATTGCGTGAATCTAATATGGACATCATTCAATCATTTGGACCTGAACATAAACAGAAAACAATTTGACATTAGTGAGCAGATGGTGGTCTGCACAATATATTAAGATTTGCCCATTAGATTGCCAATTTGTTTCTGCGTCTAGCCTCTTGGATGTATGAGCCTTACACTTCCCAAATATTTAAATGAGTCTGAGCGGCTTAATTTCAAAGTGCATTGAATTCAAATGTACGACTTGTTGCGCATTCATTTAATAAATTATACACGTACTGCCACAATTAGCTGTCCCTCTTTTCTTGTTTTCGCATGATTTAACAGCGTAATGAATATATTTTCATTTATTTTGTTATCAGACTGTTATTTTCCACTGTTATGAAAAAATTGAGCAATCGTCGCAAGATTGGTCATAGCACTAGGTAGTTTTATTAAGCAAATAATGAATGCTTCTGGTCGGCCCTCAACCAAGTTCCAAATCGAATAATGAAGAGTGTTAGGGAAGTATTTTCTCCGCAGGAGACGCCCTGAGCGTCGGGAATCCCAAGCTGATTCCCGGCCACCGTAGGTGCGGGCTTGCGGACGGTGAGTAATGGGTAGGTCGCTGTCCGGTAAGGACCAAGCCGGGGTTGACGGCGCGTTGTGTTCCACGTGCGCCTCAAAGAGATGTCAGCACCAACTGGTAGGGTCCGCCAGGGCCGATGCCTGCCAGGGGTGCGGGTTGTTCGAAAGAGATACCGCCGCCCCTGGCACACAGGCATCTGAGGCAAACACGGGTGGGTTTTAGTCAGTAAAAGTATGACACGCCCTCCTGCTCCACCCAGAGCGGGAGAAGTTATTTGATGAATTCCTCCACAAAAAAAATGGAAGTATTTTTGCTGAAAACTCACTAAACAAATGAAATCGGGCTAGAAATGTACAAAATGTTTTAGCTATCAAATGACGTTGACAGGGAGACACTGTTGGTAAACATTAGTGCAATTTTTTGTGAAATGTCACTTGGATGGAATGTATGGAGGCATAAAAAACAGGGTGTAAAGTTTACTCATCTTCTATAGAAACGGGAGTATCCTCCGACCAGACGGGTGTAAGTTTTTTTTTGTTACGCGGTAAACTTCGCATGCCCGATGCAGCATTTTGCGTGACGTCATGTGTGTGATGCGTAGTTCGCATGTGGCGTAGTAGATGCCGCCACAAATGTTTTCAAAAACAAGATGGCGGCATTAGTTCTAATTTAGGCCTATCAACATTTGGAAAGAGGCCTAAGTAAGGTCTAAGTGACGCGCCTAATTACCGAACATTTTCCAAAACTTGATGATGTAAGTCCACGGCCGGGGGGTACTAATGAATCCGGATCAAATTTAATTAATGATGCCGAGCGCTAATCAGCAAATACTTGACCTGACCCTGTTTGTAGTAATACACGTGGCTAGTCATTGTAATTAAATTATATTAGCTGAGTTAGTCGCTTATATTATGTCACCATAACCTTTCGCATAACTGAGGAATGTGACCTCACAGCAAAATCGTTAAGACCGCGGTATTTGTTTCTACATAAGTATTATAATGTGTAATATTATATTGTAATAAAACCAGAATTTCGGAAGCCTATCCCTAATTTCACCTTGTTTACGTAACGTGTTTGTGTTGTGTTTACTTTTTAGATTGCCTAGAACGAGATAGATCGAGTTAGGAAACTTCTCTAGTAACCCATTTTGCGAGGCAATCGCTTGTCTAAAGCTAATTATTACGTAAGGCTAGAAACTTCGGAAGAATCGTCTTAAGTATTTTCTAAGATTTATGGAAAATATGAAGATGGAAAAGAATACTTTTTCATATGGAATGAGTAAAAGAGTACATATTCCAGTTTTCTTATGTAAGGATCGCTTCATTCGTTTTTCATGTATTATGTACGTAATATTAGCAATGAAAGACCTCCATACCACGAACGGCAAAAAGACACAGTTTTATTTCACAGTTGACGATGCATTTTTGGTCACCAAAATTCAAGTATAGTATTCGTTTTACCTGAAATCTTATACTCGCCGTCTTGCAGTTGTCCATCGAAACAGTAAATGCCATCTGCGTCTAACTGCATGTTTCGATTGAACAAAAATAAAGATAAACAACATGATCGTGTTGGCCTGGCCAATACAAAACATCAGAGTGATGAGCTGCAAAGAGCAATATATTGCTCTCAGGTTGAAGAACGCGTTTAACTTTGCTGTATCAAGAACACATATGGTAAATACTCGTTAGTAATTAAACGCACTTATTAATTCAATAATTTCCGAAGCTTTTCAAGCAGAAACGTGGAACATTGCATTTCATATATTTCATTTTTTATTATATTATAATCCGCGTTCAAATTTTTGCCAAACCGAAGTCCATTTCTGCCTGATGTCTGGCTTTATAAATCCTGGTTATTGACAGGATCCAAAATTCTTCTGCTATGCTCAATCTTTAAAATCCACAATTGTTAATGCATGATGGCGGGATGAAGACATAGCTACTGACACAGTTGAGCAGCACTAGCTCAACATTGATAGGAGTGGAAAAAGGAAAAGCAAGGCCTTGTATCGGAGAACACGTCCTAAAAGACAATACGCACGTCGTGCGTATTGTCGACGTTAAGCCTGATCTACACGGTGCCGTTTAATTACCTTTAGGATATCATACGTTGAAGCAACATAAAAGTTGCACCGTCTAAACACTATTTAGACATTGCAACGTTTAAGCGATGCAAGTCATTTGTTACTTCAATTTTATTGTTTTGCACATAATGATTGTTATTACAAATCATACCTTTATCATAGCCTTGAGCAGTGTGTATCTGGTGAACACGTTCCTCTGAGCTTTGGACTCCGAGTAGCGTGCCATGAGCGTGACAAGCGCCTTCTTCGCCGTGTCATAGTTCTCGTCCAGACGGACACGCACTCCGCGCAGACGTTCATTGGTTTCTATCACCTCTTCTTTCGTCTGCCCGCCTGGTACAAAGACAGATATGGTATTAAAAAACTATAAATTAATTAAATCATTTTTCGGTGTATGTACATATTTTTTTTACATTTTCACTATACCTATCAATCCGTATCTACATAGTTTGATCCGATATTGATAAAAGCTCTCTGTAAAAACTGAATTGGAATTTGCATTTAAAAAGAATATACATTTTCGCAAGTAAATGCGGGTTATTCAGAGTATTTCTCGCCGTCCCGAATAAAATGACAGCCGATTTAAAGCTAATACCTAAATGAGAAATAAATAACCTAGTCTCATTTGCAAAATGTATTAGTATCATCCTTCGGCGTTCCTTAACAGCTAAGTATTTGAATCTAATTGATTAGATTAGCAACTCATCTTGTTAGTCTAATTAAGATTATTGGAGTGAAGTGCAAGCCCCAGCACTTAACATTAATAAACCAGCAGAATTAGGAAAAACGAGAAACTAACTGGCAGCTATCATAATCAGCGGCGCTGCCAAAATTTTCTTACATTTAATGAGCGATATAAACAACATTTCAAAGAAAATTTCCTTCTGAATTCAAGAGCCGTGTTCAGAGCTGTAAATAAACTGTTATCTATTACCAATTCGTCTTTGACCAGTGCGTATTGCTAGTGATGATCTATGGTACAGTGGTAGTGAAACGGGGTGGCTCATAATGGGCCTCATAAGAAAGCTGAAAGTCACCCAAAGTGCAATTGGGAGGGTTATGCTTGGAGTTTCCCTACTCGCTCGAATCACAAATGAAGAAATCTGTCAGTAAAACAAGGTAACCGACATAGCCTAGCTATAGACATAGCATTGCCAATCTTAAGTAGCAGTGGGCAGGGCATATAGCTCACAGAACAGATCGCCGATGGGGCCGAAAGTTTCTGAAGTGAAGACCAGGTACTGGAAGACGTAGCGTTGGAAGTCTACCGGTGACCTGGAGAAAAATGCAGGAATCCGCTGTAAGCGAGAAGCACAGAACCGGTCGAAGTGGCAACACTTGGGGGAGCCCATTGTCTAGTAATGGACGTCTTTCGGCTGAAACGATGATGAATGATGAATACGAATTCTTACTTACATACATACACACAAACACATTCTTAAATATAACTGGCGAAATGTAGGTCTATAAATATATCCTATAGAAAGCTATCCCTGCTGCAGAAAGCTATAGAAAGAGCTTTCTTTTACGAAAACTGACGTCGACTGTTTAATGCAAGCCGTATTTCGGCTCCCCAGACGCCCTTGTAGGTTGAACTGCGAGATGTCATTACCAAAAATAAGAAAGCTTCCCCGACTAGAAACGACTTGGTAAGTATGCCTGTGACCTACGCAAAAGCGGTTTTGCTGTGATCGCTTAGGAAACTCTACGTAGAAACTGCCTTCTCTCTATTTCTGGTAGTTACACCTCCGCTAAACCCTTCGGGAATACAGGCGTAATGTTATATTAAGTAAAATTCAATTATGAGTTTTATTTTTAACAAAAACTGCCTTTTGGTGTTCACAATATTATGAATTTGTATTATGATCCACATTTGTATTGTTAATCACATTTGCACGCAATTTTCAAATGCCGAGTGATGCTCATTCTGTGTTTAATCAATTAATATTTGTCCAGTTATCATAAATGAATTAATATCAAACATGTTTGAAGAGATTAATATTTAACTAATCTGCGAATAACGTTAAACTTAATAGTTTGTGGTTCCATTATTACAATACTGTACATTGTAGTTTTGTTATTCCGCACCGAGTAATAGAATTTTATTGTTACCACTAAAATGTTGTAACATGTTATGGAATACATTAATTCATAGTACCTACCCTAATTACAAATGCACTATTCCGATGATTTACATTTTATACAATCACTTTATTGTTTTGTTCGTTGTCTAGTAATATCTCATTAGAACAGGGTGATTTCAGAATCACGACGAGACGAGAAACGACTTCGAATAAAAAGCGCCATAGAAAAATTACTTATAGAGTCTAGAACTTAAGGTGACATAACAAAACATCACGCCTTGTTTCCCTGACGGGTTGGGCAAAATTGTACGTATAGGACACCTGCATTTTGACAGTTATTTTTAAGTCTCATGTAATAGGGGCGAGCCTATTGCCATCAATCGGGCACAAATCCAGACTCCGAGCAGCTACTGAGAAATTCCAATTATAAATCCTCAATAACAGTTTGCTCATGCAGACAGCAGCGCTTACGACCACTAGACTCAAGACTACTTATGGCATAAAAAGAAATATATCACTCAGTTACGTAATTGATACTTCAACTCGTACTACTTGTACGCCCATTGAATGTGAAGCAAGTAACAAATGGCCGCCATAACAAATGCGATACGTCCTCGCAGACCTTGGTTACCGGCTACACAAATCAATGACCGGGTCGGCTAGCCAGCCTCTTAACATTCCGCTCGTCTCCGAGACTAATCTTCTCCTACCCGGCTTTGCTTCCGAGCCTCGCAGGACTACCATCCATATTCATAAAGGTCTTAACACTTTGATGGTGTTAGTCTACTGCTCTCTTGCTTCACAGGCATTGGAATGACAAGATGATTAAAAATATGATATAAACCATTGCTTATCATCAAAGTGTTGCAGTAGCATGAGTGATTAGTTGATTAACTTTATAATGTTACGTAACACAACAGGCTAGCCAATTTGTAATGTTTTCAACAAAACGTAAATAAATATTCCTTTTATGACTATGAGATACAATGACTACAATCATGATTTTACAATAGCAGTAAATTCATTTGAATATCAATCATATAAAGCGAAATAAGATATTAAATAAATATCGTGTACTTACTGGAAGTGCCTTCATCCTTGACATCTTGTACGATACGACGGACGCTCTGCGTAAACTTGCCCACTAAATTCGTACTCGCTGAAACAAAGAAAAATATTCACATTAATAAAAACAAAACACCAAAGTTTCAAGAGCGAAGACTTGACAACTTTGAAGGCATTGAAGCTATAACAAAAGACACAAAAGTGACACGTAAAATTCTGTAGAATTAACTAAATAATGTCTGAAACAGCGTAAAAATGATAAAGTAGCAAAGTTTAAATTGGGTAGATATAGCTTTGGTCGTATCTATCGTAAAATCTTCAGCGCATTGAGTTAGTGGTCGGGTGTCGAATTTGAAACATGCATGTGCACTCAGTTGCTGCGAGTGAGCGGTTCGAGCGAACATCCGAAAACAAAAGCCGAATGAATGAACGATGAATAAACCAAACTGGCCAGCTTTATTCTTTATCTTCTTTATTAGCTTATGTGGTGAACTATATTAGACTAGTGAGTATGGTTGGATATACCTATCATACTAGTCATTTACGTTTTGAGCTACGCAGGCGGTCTGTGTTTAAAATAGGTACAGAGTTTTTTTTAAGTATAAATTCAATCAATATCTACTGAGAAATTTGGCCTGCAATCATATTTTTTCTGTTTTCTTTAGTCCTAGTGTTGGATAGTCTTAGTTTTTTCTACCAGGATAGCAATCTTGCCAGGGATTGGTGTTTAATTTACAAATTTTTCCTATACCTATTAGGCAGCATCCATTAAAACGCCAGTCATTATAACAGTGATTCAAGCAATGATTTCAGTACATGCTAATGAGTTTGCCTTAAGTTCAATTTCGTCAGCGGTACTATAATTGCGCGGTCCCACGGCCTGTTAACTGAAGAACCGTCGCATCCAATGAGGCCTGCTGCGGCCCGCGTTGCTACCCGTCCTATCCGTCGGCAGCCGGTAAGTTCAAAGGCTGTCGCGGCCTGTAGGGGTACGTTTCTTTTTGCTTTCTTTATATGGGAATTCTCGGCACGAGCCGCGCCTGGCCTCGACAGGATTAGCTACACCGGCGCGGCCTATCAGTTAACGGTGCGTGAGAATGCTCGGCACGAGCCACGACGGGCCGCGACAGGTATTATTGCTGGCCCGTCAGTAAATGGGCCGTGGGAACGCGGGATTAGCCTTACTAAGCTTTGCGCAGTAGTGTTAACCCGTGTTCTAAGTAAGATCATTGTGTAATTTTCTACATAGTAAGACTAATTACCATAAGCGAAGTCAACAGGTCATGTACCAGCTTACATGACTAAGAATATGATTATACAAATGAGATCATAGGCGGAATACCCAGTTATGAACTACGTCATTTTATTGTTGTGGCTCAAATCAAAGGAGTAAATGAATATGGGTACGTAAGACTCAATACAAGTTTCTTGAGTGGCACCGTCGTAAAGATAAATACCAACTGATCATCATTTTTAGCACGGAATAAGTTTTTTTTGGTAAAAACAATATTTGAACTTGTCAATATATTACACTAATTAAATAAATACTTACTAAATTTTCGTCGATTTGTTTTCAATACATCAATGGAATGATCGAATATTTATTTAAAATTGATGAATGTATTTAATCAATTTCGATCCTCTCCATACACCGTTCTTAATGTATCGTTCTTATTGTATATTGTTTTACCCTATTAGTACTGTCGTACTTATTATTTTTGTGAACTACAAAAACAGGATAAATAAGTCTTACGACTTATTGAGGTTTTTCATCAGCTTCTGACTTTGAACCATCAAAGTCAGAACCTGATGAAAAACCTCAATAATAAAAATAAAAAAAACGTCTGTCGAGGGAGAAAATCCTTAGCCTGACATAGAATCTATGACATGCGGGTGTTAGTTGCGAGCAATATTGCGTCTGTTCTGTTTCATCGGGGTGCAAGGTATTGAACAATTGCTTTTGACAATTCAAAAGTGCCTGTGTGTTGTTCAAAAATGCTTTGAGTTTGAGTTTGAAAACCTTCCCCTGTATTGTTATAGAATACTCTGTAAGAAGAGTTGTACAAGTAGGTATTTTAATGTATATTGCTTGTCACTTCGAAGTTTATAGTACAAACTATCACTTCTATGTTGAAAATGTTTCAAAAAATCTTAAACATGTACAGGCTTTTGCCCGCGTGGATGTCGGAAAATATCCGACGGAAACGTACTCCCGGGTTAGAAGTACTTACTCTATTTGTTAATCCAGGTTATAAATAAACTATCTGTGTGCCGAATTTCATTCAAATCACCGTTTTTGCGCAAGTCCAGAACATACAAACAAACAAACGAACATAAAAATTCTGTTACTATTTTATTATGTTATAGATGTATGCAACTAGGTGTGTTTTCAGGAATAGGTGGTTCCCAAAAACCACTAACTTGAAAAACAATTGTAAGCCATTTAATAATTTCGCTATTTTATATGAGTCAGACGTTGTTGAATATTTCATGAAAAGAAAGTTTCATCATTACATTATGAAGGCAGACTACTCAGAAATTTATTAAAAAGTAAAAAAAGCTTGTCTTTTGTAACCGTGACAGCAGCTTTTACCGTCTCATCTGTTGAGTTGGGTATCATTTTTGGAACTAAAAAAGTTTGATTAAAAACAACATTACTTTTTGTACTTCCACACACAGCAACGATCTAGATGAAGTGTATCACTTAAGGTGGAAACTCCAGGTTAGCTAGAGAAATTCAAATTTTCCTACGTTTTTTGTAATTTGCAGGTCAGTGGCAGGTTTTATGTTGATTAAAATGATAATATGAGTTACGGGCGCGAATCATATTTTGTTCAACATACAGCTGCACACTGACCATCAAATTGCAAAAATCCTAAGAAAGTTTGTATTTCGTGAGCTAAGCTGGTACTTCCCCCTTAAGACTACGGATTAGTGTTCATAAATAAATTAAACTGAACTGAAGTAAGTAGAAATTAGTAGCCATTGCCTGCAGGGTTATTAACATTAAAATATTCAGAATAATGTTCAAGTGCTTCCACTCCTTCCTAGCCTGGGATGCTGTTGAGAATTCTCTAGACAGTTATGTCAAGAGGATAATTATAAACTCTCTACTTTAGTTCCGTACTTCAGTGCTTCACTTTGACACCTTCAATAAAGTTAAAATAAGCTGATGCCATTTTAAGTTACTCATAGGCGTTGGTATTAGACATTTGGCAAATTAGTTTTGTTTTTCAAACGTGACTAGATTCTTGATTAAGACAAAACAGACATAATGTGTGGCGTCGGCGGAGGGCGGGTAACGCCCTGTTCCAGCCCCCCCCTAATTAGGTCCATTGGCCACGGATCTGGGGATATCCGTCACCCCCTATTCCTTAGCACCCGAGATGGCGGCGCGTAGTGTTCCACGTGCGCCTCTCTATGATGTAAAGGGGGAGTTCAACACCTCACTCCCAAACTCGAGGTGGCCCGCGGTGGCAGGCCGGCACTAGCCGGGGATCGCGGAAGTCGCGTTAGATCCCGTGATCCTCGGTGCAAGTGTGAGACGGAACACCAGGGTGGTTTTAGTCAGTAAGAGTCTGACAGATCCCTCCGCATCCATGACGATTTCCCCACGTAATAAAAAAAAAGGGGTCTACTTGCTTAAGTCCGACAACTAAGATGACTGACAGGCCCGTTGAAGAAGTTGGTCCGTCAAAACACAACCAAATTCAATTTTTAGGACGTGCAAAAACACATCGTACCTACTCCTGATGTGTACGATGGAACGCCTGTCAAATCGTTTTGTCGTTCATTATTACTTCGGGCCCCGAACCAATGTTTTGTCCTTAAGTAATATGAAGTAGGAAATTCCCGTTACCACACTACAGATTTGGTGCTTAGGAGGTAGACCCAATCGAGTTGGTAGGCGTCGGGAATCTCAGGCCGATTCCCGGCCACCGTAGGCGCGGGCCTGCGGACGTCGAGTAATAAGAGATGTCAGCACTAACTGCTGGGGTCCGCAAGGGGTGATGCCTGCCAGGGGTGCGGTTGTTCGAAAGAGATACCGTGGCCCCTGGCACACAGGCAACTGAAAGAACACGGGTGGGTTTTAGTCAGTAAAAGTTTGACACGCCTTCCCGCTCCGCTCAGAGCGGGAGAAATTATTCGATGATTTCCCAGCCACAAAAAAAAATCGATTGAATTGGTGTGAGAACTCGCCCAGGGCCCTCAGTTTGTCCGTCCGCGTGAAGTCTTGTTCTTCCGACGTTAAGTATTTCGTTTTCACTTAGCGTTCTTTCTGACTTTGTTTCTTTTTGTTTGGCTCCTAATGGTCGTGGCGGGATTTTAATTAATTTGTAACCTCTCTCAAGAATTGGGCTTCCAAATGCTAAAAGAATTTTGCAAACCTAACTGGTACCTACTTTCAGAGGTAAGCGCGTGTTACAATATAACAAACAAACAAACTCTTCAGCTTTATTATTATTAGTAGTTTATGACTGCTCATTTATGATTGGTTAATGAAGTACTACAAATTGTGTCATTTTCTGATATTTTTTGAACTTTTTTTCTCTTAACACTTTGTGGGACACAAATGCGTAATAACAATAAAAACTCTATTATGTCACTTTCAGCGTTCTCCAATAGGTTAGGAACTTGGATTAGGAGACTTATAACAAAGAAACTTAATACAAACTTTACGATTATAAGTTTAGTATACCTTCACATTTAGATATTGACCTTACTATCTAACGTCAAGGAACATAAGTCCGGGGTTACTGGTCATAAAAGTATCATGAACACTTTCAGTAGGTATACGTCTAATACTTCTGCAAGGTTACAATAAAGTTTAAATGTTATAGTTATGAGAATCTGTACATATATGTAGGTATGTCATTCTTTGTTATCCTTTTAGCCTTGTGATGTTAGCTTTCACAAAAAAAAAAAACAATGCTTCATCTTTATTTAGGGATTCATTTGGATATCGCCTAGTGTCACTGGAAACGGGCATCACTATGCCAAAAGGCTACCAAAGAATAGGATACCTATATAGATAGTCTTTAGCTTGTTAGAGTCGCATTAACCTCTTCTTTTCTACGAATACAAATTACAAAAGAACACATTATTAAGACTAAATAAAACAGCAGCATGGATCGCCAACATAAGCAACGCTTGCCGAGGTTGCTCCGTGGATGGGTATTCATCCATAATATACCGCGACCCCTCCGTGCCTCGGAAGCACGGCTGTCATTCGTAGAACTTTGACAGTCGTTACGTGTCGTCAGGAGACCGAAAGTGTGTTAACCATGTCTTATCAAGTCTTGCAAATAAGTAGCGTTTTAGTGGGTACTAAAAGGCTAAGCAGATTAATGGACATTAATTCAAGGGCCTAGTCCGAAAAATCTCAGATGGCATACACGAATGACGGTATTTGAAACACCACTTTGCGGGCTATGCTCGGAGTTTCTTTGAAGGATAAAATCAAGAATGAAATTATCCGGAAAAGAACCGGAGTCACCGACATAGCTTGTAGAGTGAGCAAGCTGAAGTGGCAGTGGGCTGGCCATGTTTGTCGAAGGACCGATGGGCTGTGGAGCAAACGAGTCCTGGAGTGGAGACCGCGTATCGGTAAACGTAGTGTGGGATGCCCCCCAGCTAGATGGACCGACGACCTTAAAAATGTGGCTGGGACAGACTGGATGCGGAAGGCGGAGGATAGAGTATTGTGGTGCAGCCTGGGGCCGATGCCTATGTCCAGCAGTGGACTGCGACAGGCTGAGTTGATTGTTGATTGACTTTGTTTGGTTCGGTAGAAACCTCTATAAAACAACCGAGAGTTTCATCATCATCATCATCTTCATCATTTCAGCCGACAAACGTCAACCTACTGCTAGATATAGGCCTCCGCTAAGCACAGCCACTTCGGCCGGGTGTTTTAGCATCCAGCGGCCTTTGCCAGGTCATCGGTCCAACTTGTAGGAGGCCTTCCAATGCTATATCTTCCGGTATGCAGTCTCTACTCCGGAACCTTTCAGCCCCATCGGCTATCTATTCTGCAAGCAATGTGTTCGGCCCACTGCCACTTAAGTTTGGCAATTCTTCGAGCTACGTCTGTTACCTTGGTTCTCCTACGGGTCTCTTCATTTCTAATTCAATCGCGTAGGGAAATCCAACCATTTTTTTTTTTTTTGATTACGGGGGGAAATCCTCATGGATGTCCTCCGCCCCGGGGAGGGCGGAGGGGTCTGTCAGACTCTTACTGACTAAAACCACCCCGGTGATCCCCGGTGCAACCCATTACTCGCCGTCCGCAAGCCCGTCGCCTACGGTGGCCGGGAATCAGCCTGGGATTCCCGAAACGCAGGGCGTCTCCTGCGGCGGCTTGGGCCGTGAGGGCGCATATACTGCCTCTCCCTCACGTGCGCCACATCCCTCTCCGCGAGCATCACTACTTCGCAGAAGAAGGTGACGGCTACCCATGCACTCTCGCTCCGTAGAACCAGGGCCGGACGCGAGAGATCGCCGCCGCCGATCAACTCTACGAGAACACGACGGTGGTCTGCCCGGCTTGGACGGAGCACACCCGGGCGTTTCCTCCCGCCTTATGCGAAACAGGAACCTCACGAAACAGCCGTGTCCGGTGAGGACCTGCGTCAGGCGGAAAATGAGGACGCCGTGGCGTTTTTTTTAGGACGTGCAAAAACACATCAGGTACGATGTGTTTTTGCTCGTCCTAAAAATTGAATTTGGTTGTGTTTTGACGGACCACGGGCCTGACAGTTATCTTAGTTGTTGGACTTAGCGAGTTGACCCCTTTTTTTTTTTGATTATGGGGGGAAATCCTCATGGATGTCCAGACCGAGGTCTGACAGAGGAGGGGAGGGGAGGGGCCCCGGGGCGGACGGGTCTGTCAGACTCTTACTGACTAAAACCACCCCGGTGTTCCGTCTCTCACTTGCACCGGGGATCACGGGAACTAGTGTGACTTCCGCGATCCCCGGCTAGTGCCGGCCCGCCTCTGCGGGCCACCTCGCGATAGGGGGGGAGTGAGGTGTTAAACTCCCCCCTTACGTCATAGAGAGGCGCGCGTGGAACACTACGCGCCGCCATCTCGGGTCCTAAGAAGTAGGGGGCAACGGATTTCCCCAGATCCGTTGCCCCTGGAGCCATTTAGGGGGGCTGGAAGAGGGCGTTGTCCGCCCTCCGCCGACGCCCGGTGCGTCTGCTGCGGATCGGGTTAGCGGAAGCAATCTCCCGCTCCCTCTCCGCAGCCTCCTTTTGCGACATGACTATTTCGCGCCGTGTCCTCCCGACAGTCGACGCAGTGGTGACACCGAGCGTCCGGCTCCCTGTTTATGCGACACAGGTACTTCCCGAAGCGACCATGCCCCGAGAGCACCGAAACGACAGGGAGCCGTGCCTCCTCCCGAGGGAAATCCAACCATAACCCAATCAAAAGGTATTAAATAAAATAGAAAAACCAGTTGAATTGAATTTGGATGTGTATATTAAATGCATCCCTAATAATCCCCAACTAACACTTACAGGAAATCTGAAACAACTTCGTTGAGCAATTTCAGATTCCCATTACAAGTAACCTCTATCCAATACAATAGATATTAGTCAGTGCTCAAACATGTCACTGATATCAATGATTTATGACCCGTAACCGAATTGTGGCTAAAGGCACAATACATGTATACACAGGTACATACTATGCAGTACATTGCCGTGAATCTATCTAACCTAACGTTGCTTATGATGGGATTGAAATTAGTTCCATTGATTTATATTTAAATAACTAAGTTGTATGTTAACATGTGTGAATGATTGACTGAACTGATGAGATGATTGAGAAATCATGTTTCATTTTATGCATTTTTTTTTGTATACACCGAGAAATTTTAATGGTTGTTTTCCTGCGGCAGAATAACTTGCCATAAGGAGTACTTTCGAAGCATAGAGTATAAGTAAACATTTTTTTTTTAACCGACTTCAAAAAAAGGAGGAGGTTCTCAATTCGTCTAAGTTTTTTTTATGTTTGTTACCTCATAACTTTCGACTGGGTGAACCGATTTTGATGATAACCAGTCTTACCAAGGGGTAGCGCATCACACAGTAACTGGATTGTAGAGGTCAGATAGGCCATCGCTCCACGTAAAATACTAGTGCACAGCTGCATCCGGTTAGACTGGAAATCGAACCCAACATAGTTGTAAAAAGGCAGATGATGAATATATCTTATGGAATTAGTCAGGCTATTAATGAGAAGGAAGGACCGAACTTTATGAGGAACCTACCAACAGTACAAAATCAAGTTCAGTCGGAGAAGATTACTCAGCGAGCCTGTGGTTCAGATATACCCAAAGGGCTTACGATTCTCTGCGCATCCAGTTTAACAATGCCTACAGGGCGCTGTTACGTCTGCCGCTCTTCTGCAGTGCGTCAACAATGTTCGCTGAGTCACGCACAGTCGGCTTTGATGCCACCTGGCGTAAAAAGACAGCCTCACTGCTAAGCAGATTGCGTGGGAGCAGTAACAGCATCCTGGAAGTTATAGGCAATAAGATAGACAACTCACTGGTGTGAAGCCTCACACAGAGGACTAAGTCTCTATTAGTTCTTAGGTACTAACATCGTTTTTAAGTTCATACTAACAATATAAATGTAAATGTAATGGATCAATGGTTGTCTGAATAAATATTATTATTATTATATTTTCTTCCCATTACAATCCCTGATTTTCACTTTGATGCCTATTATTCACGTAGCGTTTAAACATTTAAAATGGTTCTCAATGGGCACTGGCTAAATGATTTATTTCATTGAGGATCTAAACCTCACCGCATCCGAGAGGTTCAAAAAACATGTTTACCAATCATATACTCAATTTACCGAAGCAATTGACCTTTCCATTAACGATGTGTTTGTAAAATGAACCTTCCATACCATACGTCACGTTTTATGGTACAATAAAAGTATCCGATTTTTATTTGGATATTCCGATTCGATTGAATGGGATTTCAGGTGGGCTTTGCTACTCGTGAAATACGAGTAGCCACCAATTTTGTTTCATAAAAATATGTTTGCTTTTATTTTTGTTGCGGCGTTGAAATATATTTATAAAAGCTCAGCCTGTAAGGTATACGATCGCTATGCTTAAGTTTTGTTTCTATAAAACATTAAACAATTATGTTTTCAATTCGTTTTCGGAGTGGCTAAATAAAAATGCTTCCCCCGGATGGTCCATGGATGGGGGACTATCTTTTCATACTAAGATTCCTCCGTGCCTCGGAAAGCACGTTAAGCCGTGGATCCAGGTGTTGTTCAAGGATCTTTGATAGTCGTTACAGGTCTTTAGAACCTCGAAAGTCTGCCAACCGGTCTTACCAAGGGGTATCCTGTTACCCAGTTGTAGTGATGTGGAGGTGAGATAGGCAGTCGTTCCATGTAAAATACTGGTGTTTAGATGCACTTGCAGGCTTAGCATGACGTTTTTTATTTCTACTCTACTGAAATATAAATCGCTTGTCTACATTCCTCGTCAAATTGTCAACTGTCTATACGGAAACGTCATTTTTGACTACTCTTCCGTCGACAAAACGCTTGTCGTGTTCGGTTCTCGTGTTAAGGTTTAGCTGGTTAGATTGAAACCCGTCCCCAAAATAGTTGGGCAAAGGCTAGGCAGATGATGTTTTCAATTAGTTTCTCTTAACGAGGTAGTTTGTTCATACTAAATAAACAAGTCAAATCAGAATAAAATATTTTTACATCAAAAGTATCTCATATTTGTGGTGATGTTTGCTGGGGCCAACATGGCCAGAGATCGAACTCCCCACCTTTGCCCAGCACGGGGATTCAATATAAACCAATTATACCATCTGCTACCTCATTCGAACACAAACGCCAGTCAAACAAACATAAAAGACAATTTAAACAAGAATCGTCGTCCTTATCAAACGAAACAGCTTTCTTCACATACCTTTCAGCTTCACAATACGATAGAATAGGCCGCTAAAAAGGTTCAATATGGTTTTCTCGCCAAAGTAAGGAGGCAGCTTAAGCATTTTGTGATACGAATCTGAACGCGAAATTGAATCTTTGAAATCCTTCCGAATATACCCGAGTAAAGTACATTGCCACAGCCTAATTTAACGTGGTCGTTCAATGGAATAATCTTCTCCAATTAGCGCACTGTTCTGAGCTAGTCTGTAGCCGACTGCTAAGTAGAAAATGGAATTATGTGTTACATTTGGCAACCACTTGTAGATATAATTCTCGCGTCTTTTGTTTCAGAGTTTTTGCTTGATTAAAAAAAAAGGTTTTCCTTATCGTTACAAGGGTTGAATGTTCCGATGTAATGATCGTTTTATTAGGCTTGTAAATTGTTTTATAATCAAATGGATTGTTTACCAAGGATCCGTATTTAAGTACTACATAGAAAATTTGCTAACCACATTATTTGATTCGTTTCTGGATGGTTGAGCAAATGAGATTTGTGTCTGTAAGTAAACGCAAGAAAATCCTACTTATAATACAAATATGAAGTTTGTAAGTTTGGAGTTTTAGATGATTGGACGTTTGTTACTCAATCACGCAAAAACGGCTGAACTGATTTGGATGATATTTGGCACACAGATAGTTTATAACCTGGATTAACACACGTGATGTTTGGGTATGGTGCAATATAGGTACAACTCTGGCCAACCCTTCGGGGAAACAAGTCGTGATGTTATGTTATTATGATGCTTTATCTCGGTAGTACACACGGCTACACATCAAGCTATACATTTCCAATATAAGCTGATCTCGCATTGTATAGGATTTCCGTACAGTGCGCGATCAGCATAAACTGGAAATGTATAGCTTGATGTGTAGCCTTGTGTACGTTCCCGTGGCATAATTTTCGACCTCCACGCGAAGCCGCTGATAAAAGCTAGTACATATGTATTTATGAAGTAATATCTAAATGACTAACATACAAACAAACAAGCTAAGATCATAAATGAATGGACTATTATTACATTTAATGCATGTTTCCTGCGTATTAGACGTCTATAGACGTAGATTCCTAACGAACATGAACTCGTCGGTGTTCATCATGATTAATACGATTAGCGTGTTCCTTCCACTGCGCTGGTTCGCATTGCATTTCATTATCACTACATAGTATAAAACAAAGTCGCTTTCTCTGTCCCTATATCCCTATGTATGCTTAAATCTTTAAAACTACGCAACGGATTTTGATGCGGGTTTTTTTTTAATAGATAGAGCGATTCAAGAGGAAGGTTTATATGTATAATACACCGACCTCCACGCGGGCGAAGCCGCTGGCAAAAGCTAGTAATATTCTATTTCACAGAGATCCGCTTGTCTGCTGAAGAGCCATATATTGTGCTCTGAAGGCCTGTATGAATACGTCTTTATTAGTTTACCGTAGTTTCGCCCGCGTGGATTTGGAAATTATCCCACGGCAACGTAGGTACCGGAATAAAAAGTATCTTATGCGTTAATCCAGGTTATAAACTATCTGTGTGCCAAATTACATTCAAATCCGTTCGCTTGTTTTTGCGTGACTTACTAAATATCCAAACATACAAACGTTGACATTTATAATATTAGCAAGATAACATTTCCACAAAATGTTTTGGTGAAGATAAAGGAAAGAAGCAAAATGTGCGTAGCTCCCCCTAGCGGGTTGCTAAGCGCTAGTTTTCAGCTTAAACCCAATTAAATATGTTGTCTTCTATGGTGATGCTCGATAAAGTTAACTTTAACACATTAGCGCATTTTTTGGGCGGCACGGTTGGCGCAGCGGTTAAGCGATTGACTGCTGCGCTGCGTGTCGCGGGTTCGATTCCCGCACGGAACAAATATTGGTATGACCTACAAATAGTTGTTCCGGGTCTGGCTGTTTGTGTATGTGAGTTTAAATGTTTGTAAACGCACCCACAATACAGGAGTAATTCCTAGTGTGGGGCAACGTTTTTTTTTTTTAATAAAATTAAAATAAATAAATCTCTAATAATTATGTTGGTATAGGAATACCAACATACATCACGCCACGGTTTTTTTACATACTTCAATTCACACTATACAACGTGTACGGGAAAGGGTATATACATTCTAAGGGGACACGGCTTCTTTGGATGATATCAAACGATATTGGAAGGGGGTTTTTAATCCTATCTCTACATGTTCAGAAGTTATGAGAATTTTTAATACGTTGATCCCTGAAACCAAATCATCAAATTGAAATAAACACATCACTTGGAAGATATTTATCGTGATATTGGTAAGTAACGTATAAAGTTATTGACGTAGTAGGTAGTGCGGTGACACGTTTGTTACGATTTAAATTTAAGAAACATATGAAATCGAAAATTTGGTATCAATTCTTAGAGTACCTATTTAATTTTGAGCTGAAACTATGTGTAGTGATTTTATGCCAGCTGTTAACTTTAGTGCTTATGGATAGCAATAGGGTTTCTGTTACACCCTGTATAGGGAGGACCCTATAAAGTGTGAATTGAAGTATGTAAAAAACTGTTTTTAAGAGAACGTTACTTGGATTTTAGAAGTAATCGTATGGTTATGGAGATCAAAATGATAGACGCTTTTGTAGAGTTTACCTAAGTACCTAGAGTTTTAATTCAAAATAGGATGTAAGTACCTACATAGTATATCTAAACTACGACAAAAAATTACATAGAACGAAATAGTTTGGTTAGTGTACGATTCGAAAGCAAACATTTCAGGAAGAAGGAGGTTGATGCCGACATGTGAAAGACGATGTTTGCACAAGCACGCCAGGAAATGGAATTTCTTACGGCGACATATGGATACCGAGCACTTTGCAAGGTCGGTTAAGTAAAGAAAAGATAGTATTTAAAGATGCCTTAAATATTCCTGCCAAAGTTGACTACCCAGGGCATGTTTGATAGAATTTAGAAGGTGCTTCGACTGCGAGTAATTCCTTACACGAACTTACATTTAAATCCAATCTTTACGAAAGCGGAGCGTGGATACTCAGCAGTCGATGATTCCGGGCAATCAAACTTACTACCGATATCAAATGATGATGATTAGACATTAGTATTAGTAGTAGGATTGTTTTGCTTTTCAGCATATGTCTCCGTCAGACCTTTCCATAGTTTTCGCCGCAGGAGACGCCCTGGGCGACGGGAATGCCGGCCACCGTTGGCGTGGGCTTGCGGATGGCGAGAAATGGGTAGCTCGCTGTCCGGTAAGGACTAAGCCCGGATCGATGGCGCAATGTGTTTCACGCGCGCCTAAAAGAGATGTCAGCATCAACTGATGGGGTCCGCAAGGGCCGATGCGTCCCAGGGGTCCGGGTTGTTCGAAAGAGATACCGTGGCCCATGGCACACAGGTAACTGAGGGAACACGGGTGGGTTTTAGTCAGTAAAAGTCTGACACGCCCTTCTGCTCCACCCAGAGCGGCAGAAGATATTTGATGATTTCCCACCCTCAAAAAAAAAACAAAACCTTTCCATTGTTTTCGGTAGTGAGCTTTTCTTGTCCATGACACACAAAAGACGAAGACTTGTGTCGCAAATGTGCTTAATTTCTACTCAAGATAATTGCAAAATTGTTTAAACATTCAAATTTTTACATACAATGTGCGCCATCTTTAAGGAGAGAAGTTATAATAAACTTCATTAACCATTAATGAAAATAATTATGAAACTTCGCAAGGAAATTAGTAAATAATATTGAATTGTAAAAGAACTTATTTTATGTCAATGAAAATTCATTCAACAAAAGTTTTAGGGAGTTCCGCTTTACAACACTAATGTCCAAACTGTGCAATTCTATTGAAATCTGTCGAAATTTTCGAACAATTTCTGTTCGGCGTTAAAGAAGTCGTTTCTAGGTGCCTGATGGAAAGTAATTGCCACTTCCTCGGATTCCTTCCTAGGAATTGCCAATTTTATAAAGTTATTTAGCACTCTCGAGTTTTATCGAGAACAATTTCTAAATATTGTTTAAGGTATCGAACAGAATTTATTGCGACATCTTGAAGGTTTACCTGGTATGGGTATAGTTTTATGCTGCACAGAGTTTGTCTTTGGATATTATTTTGGATATATTTCATAAACCGACTAGATTGCCGCTTTGGTCTAGTGATCGCAGACGCTATATACTGCTGAGCATGTGGTCCCTGGGTTCGATACCCGGGTCGGGCAAAGTGTTATTGGGTTTTCCATCTAGAATTTTTCAATAACAGTTCGGAGTCTCGATTTGAGCCCGGTTGATGGCAATAGGCTCGCCCCCTATTACATGGCATTTAAACATAACTGGCGATATGTGGGTGGTACAAGGAACCCTTCGGGAGAACAGGCGTGATGTTATGTTATGTGTTTTTGTATAATAAATAAATCTCGATGTTTTGTGAAATTGTATAATCCGTGAGTCGCCAGTAAGTATATCATAAATGTTCATTATACAGTGAGTCAGCCTCATACTAATTTATCATTGTTCATTATTTGTTTAACGTGTCCTTGTCTTTACCCTCGTTAACTTTTGTGCGCGACTAATTTATATGACGTGATATCCTTTCTTAATTACAAGGATAGAACCGTTTTTCTAACAAATGTATACAAAGGGCGGAGTTCGGAAGGTTTAATGTGTTTTAATGGTAAATTAAAAAAACCGTACAATTAGGTACTCAAAAAATTTTTATCGTGCATAAGGATGGCTGTGTCGGCTGTGACAATTTTCCAAATACCTATTAATTTCAAATGCGTAGTGAATGAGCAGTTCTCCACTGCTGCCAAGACGAGTGGTGGCCATGTGGTGACAGCCGCGACTTACGAGTTATACAGGTCGTAAGTTCAAACCCAGACAAGCGCTTTAATTTGTTTAATTTATTTTATCCCCACTGCTCTCAAAACGGCGAAGGAAAACATCGTGAGGAAATCGGCATGTCCTAAAATTAAAACTTCGAAGACATGCGACATCTACCAACCCGTACTAGGCCCACGCGGTGGATTCCATTCCCTCTCATCGAGAGGAGGCCTGTATCCCAGCAGTGGGAACAATGTAGGCTGATTATGCTAGCGAAAAGTAGGTTAAAAAAAGACCTTCATAGTATGAAAAATTATCGTGCAAAAAAGACCATTCATGATGAAAATGTTTATAGAGTAGTTTAAATGCTCAAATGAAGATGTAGTGACAAAAATTTTAAGGAGAATGTTTAGATGGTTTGGTCTTGTTTAGAGGATCAATGAAGGCCGATTAACAAAAGGTATTTATAAGGCAGATGTGAATGGATAGTGAGGGACATGTGGCTAAGTAATATAAGCCACACGGGTCGATCGTTCAGGTTAAGCTGCGCTTGCCGCGGTTGGTCCATGGATGGGTGACCATCTTTACATACCGAAACTCCTCCGTGCCTCGGAAAGCACGTTAAGCTGTTGGTCCCTGCTGTCATTTGTGGATCTTTGGCAGTCGTTACGGATCGTCAGAAGTCCGAAAGTCTGACAACGAGTCTTATCAAGGGGTAACGTATTACCCAGTAATTGGGTTGGAGGTCAGATAGGTAGTACCTCCATGTGAAATGCTGGTATTCAGCTGCAGCCGGTTAGACTGGAAGCCAACCCCAACATAGTAAGGAAAAGGCCAGGCAGATGATGATGTGAGTGGATACGCCGGGAGGGGATGCCCTAGGAGGACATATAGCGACCTTAATGGTGATTTTCTTTAGAAAGGTCAGGTGTATAGAACTGGTAGCCAGCGTGCGTGTATGACTAGATGTATGAACGTAAATGCAAAAGGAGTATATAAGGATCGCAGCAGCAAGCTTAACACGAGCACCGTTTCTTCGACGATAGAATAGACATGACTGTTAACTAAATGATGTACAATAGGAGAAGATAGCTATGTTTTTCTATTAATTACCACAGTTATGCGTTCTAAACGAATCACGATTTTGTAGATAATCGTATATACTCTGTGGCCGTCGAGTAGAAAGTTTGTTGTCAGTGTGATTTTGACAGCAAGAAATATTCTTCTGAAAAGACAAACTGACAGATTGTAGAAGGATATCTATGGTGTGATGTCAAAAATGGAGAAACGAAATGTTACTGTCTTGTCAATGTCTTTGTATTGAAAAAGCACTGAAGAAATAGAAAGCGTCATGCTAAGCCTGATGGTGTAGCCAGTGGCGTGCAGTCCATAAAGACAAAAAGACACTGCCTACCCTGCCTAAATCAAGTAAATATTTAATACTAATATTATTTTAACAATAACAAAAATCTTTATTCATAAATCAGATCCACCTGTCGCGTGTCGGTCGTATTATTAGTATAATACCCGTTCGTTCGTACAATTTGACGCAACTTCGTATTGTCATGCACTAGCGCCGCTGAGTACCTCGGGAGAGACACGAACTATTCGCGGCTTAATGTTTAAATGTGTGCTCTCGTGGTCATGCAGATTTATTGTGTGTGCGGTCCTATACATACGTGGCACACAATGTAACAATTTAGACACACAACCGTACAGGGTAGTCACTTTTCAAACTCAACAAATTTCAACTCTCTCAATATACATTTGCAAAAAAAGGGAGAAAACTCCTTTTCTTATTTGTTGAATAAGATAATTTCATTAAAATATGCCCCCAAAAGACATTTCTCACCCGCTATTACGACTTCTGAGAACATTCAAAAGATTCATTTTCTATTACAGCTACAGCCGGGTCGCTAATCTCTATTTTATATTTTACGCGTTTTCATTTCATATATTTTTCATTTTCATTTTGAGAGAAGGTCATGGCTTGGTGAGTGGTGACAGACGGTTTTACGATTCTGTTTATGGCGACCACATAACTAAGAGTTTGCTGTCGTAATCTCCACGAATTAAGCACATAAAGAATTAACAACATATTTTATGGTGGGAAATAAAAAGAAGACTGGCTATGCCTTTAAGACCTTGGTATAATTTCCGATCTAGAAATTGCTTTGGTCATCGCCATGACGACGGTGTGAATATAGTCTAACCTCTAAAGGCTAGCAGTAAAGTTAGATCGCGTTTTGTAACAAGACGGTGCACATAAAGAAAATGAAGCACAAACCGACGATTATCCCTGTATGCACTGTGCAACTGCACCGAAGGACACCCGGTTGGTGTTGAACTATTGGAGTCTTACTATTAATAATTATGATTGAGGCCTCCTACTTTGAGTATATGCATCTCATAATAGAGGCTCTAGTACCTTATGGAATTAACAGGTCCGTTTGCACATGAACATTTGTACCTAACCATATTGAAACCCAAGTATCATCATCATCGTCATCATTTCAGCCAAAAGATGTCCACTGCTGGATATAGGCCTCCCCCAAAAGGGGGGTTTTGTCATAATCGCCACGCTTGGCAGGCGGGTTGGCGATCGCAGTATGATGGTAAAATGCATAGAGAACGCTGCTGCCTATTCTCTAGTAAATCCCTAATTCGCCTTCTACGACACCCACGGGAAGAAATGGGATGGTGCTATTCTTTTACGTCCGGCACCAAACGGAACGAAACCCAAGTGTAGCAGTGCACATCTAGGTACCAACGTTTTGACAGAAATTGTTTATTTACGTCAACATGTAGGTATACGACCTTTGTTTAATTCGGTGACACCCTCGTAAAACATTCTCATCGTATACAAAGATAGATTATAGCATAATAATGTGGAAGCTCGCCAAGCTTTGAGACTAGCTTTCAAAGTACAAATTGAGTTGCGTGGGAAACGCCCCACTGTTTGCGTCCTGAAGAAACTAATTAAGAAGTCTAATTACTTGCCAATACGAACGACTAGCACGTAATAAACTCTCTAGCAGGAACTGTTTTTAAGTTCCATATATTTTTAACCGACTTCAAAAAAAGGAGAAGGTTCTCAATTCGTCTATATGTTTTTTTTTATGTTTGTTACCTCAGAACTTTCGCATGGGTGAACCGATTTTGATGATTCGTTTTTTAATTTGAAAGCTGGTGCTTCCCGAGTGGTCCCATTTCAATTTCATCTAGATCTGATTATGCGTTTCGTAGACAGACAACGGAACTCTTCAAAAAATACCAGTAAATCAACCGCGATTGCTGCTATCGCGTAAATATGCATTATTTTGACCCCAAGGATGACGAAATTTCGAATTAGTGGGGTAGGTACTAAATGTGGAAAATAAAAACATTTACAAAAAAAAAACAACCGACTTCCAAAAAAAACCACTAAAAAGTGAAAAATAACCTTAATTTCGGAAGGCGGTAACAAAAAATTTAAATACATATCCAAAGTCACCGACTTCCGAAATTAAAGTTATTTTCCATTTTGTAGTGTTTTTTCGGAAGTCGGTTGTTTTTTTTAAAATTATCACCATCTGCCTAGCCTTTGCCAACTATGTTGGGGTCGGCGCCTTTTTTTTTTTTTGATTACGGGGTGAAATCCTCATGGATGTCCTCCGCCCTGGGGAGGGCGGAGGGGTCTGTCGGACTCTTACTGGCTAAAACTGGGGTCGGCGCCTAGTCTAATCGATGAGCTGAATACTAGTATTGTACATGGAGCGACTGCATATCTGACCTACACAACCCAGTTACTGGACAGTTACAGTTTATTTAAATCTAAATGTGTCAAATACAATTTAATCCTTCTAACGATCAATATAGACAGCAATAAATCCATTTACAGGCACTTTTGTACTGTCAAAGATTCGGTCAGTGAAAAAGTTGAAGCTAGATGCCTATTACAAAACGTAGATCTCTATGGAGAAGAAAAGACAAGAAACTCCAAAGACACTCTTTTTAAATCAAGATATTACAAAATCCTGGGTACATAATTCTTGATCTTATCTTTCCTCCATTATTCAGATATGTAATAAGATCAGACATGTTTTTGTGCATTTTATTTTAAAAGAGCGAATGAGTTGTAAAGCATTAACAATGACGTATTCCACGTACCTAAATGACGGCATTAACTTTATAATGCAGTCATCATTCGAGACACCTCATGCCTACTTGGAAAACACTTCCTACTCAAAGCACGACCAGTTCAAGGAAGCTGTCAGTTTATTTGGTATAGGCATGTTCAGTCATAATCGTCTCTTAAAGTTTACATTTTAATAAAACACTACTGGGGAGTTTTTTGCGCAACTTCTTCCCAGCTAGGCATTAGGAAGCGGTTAAGGGTGGGCATTTTGGGGACTGTCCTATGTAATTTTGACGTTCAAAAGTACTGACCCTCAGCCTTTTTTTTTTGGGTGAGAAATCATCAAATAACTTCTCCCGCTCTGGGTGGAACGGGAGGGCGTGTCAGACTTTTACTGACTAGAACCCACCCGTGTTCCGTCAGTTGCCTGTGTGCCAGGGGCCGCGGTATCTCTTTCGAACAACCCGCACCCCTGGCAGGCATCGGCACTTGCGGGCCCCATCAAATGCTGCTGACAGCTCTTTGAGGCGCGCGTGGAACACAACGCGCCGTCGACCCGGGCTTGTTCTTACCGGACAGCGAGCTATCCATTACTCCCCGATTTTTTTTTTCAAACCCTCAGCCTAGTTTGAAAAAAATACTTTTGTTTTCGAATTGATTAGCAAAATTCTTATATAAAAACGCGTTAAGAAGTCGCTAAGCAGTTGACCCATCGAAAGTTAATAACACCGGATGCACTGCATCATTTGCAGTTCATCATTTTACGAAGGCCAAAAGTTTAGGCCTTCGTAAAATTATCAGTAGTCTTCAAATCATTGAAAATAACACACTCAATTGCAGTAAGTACAACTATGTTCTAGGGCGGTCGGTATACCTCTATGCCATAGTATAATGCCACAGAGTCGGCAACTTCGTTAGCTGGGAAAATATTGGTTCTATACGTCAACTGAGCGTTAATGGCAGCTATCGTCTTACCAATCTTGACTGTGGCTATATTTTTCAGTCAGTGAAGCGGAGATGTGGATGTTCGAATCGACTTTTCAGTAATAGAGCTTATAACCGATGATACTCGTATGTATTAGGGAGTAACATCTAAGAGATTAAACTTCGATATTTGGTGCCTTGAATTGAACTTAAAAAACAATGAGGGTTCTACATTGTGTACGGTTTTTGACATGCTCTGTAGAATTAAATTTTCGTTTTGATTTTAACTCTAACACCGAAGGTTTTATAATCATGGAACCTTTTAAACTGAAATATCCTACTTATTCTACTAATCCTAATATCCTTCTAATATTATACATTTGTATGTGAAAGTTTGTGACAATGGATGGATGGATGTTTTTTACTCTTTCACGCAAAAATTACTGAACGGATTTGGATGAAATTTGCACACAGATAGTTTATAACCTGGGGTAACACATATGGTACCTTTTGATCATTTCCGAACTCCCTTCGGGCGAAGACGCTGGCAAAAGCTGTTAAATATATAAAATAGGTTAACTCAGTAACAGTTCGATTGTTCTATCATACTGGTCCGGTTGACCATTTCACTGAACCTGAAAGTGTCTATAAAAGTAAAAGCAACGTTCCTTCTCTTTTGAAATACGACAGGACAGCCTTTGTTGTGTTGCCCGTTAAAGTTCGTGACTCGTAAATTGAATATCAAAATGGAACAACTGTGTATGGGGGTCCACACAGAAACGAGTGCCACCTAGCGAGAGATACGTGCTGAGGATTTTAATGAAAAGAAAATCTGCTTTCGTTTTTTTTTTGTTTTCCCTTTTGTGGAAATGGACAGTGACAAATATTCTTTGGTAGTTATACAAAAAACGCATTCCCTTGTGATTTTATATATGACTTAGCTGGATAGAGTAATAAGGGTGAACAAGTTAGCATTTCTCTTTTTTTGTAAATGGATTAAGAAGGCAACGTAATTGTACTGGGAACAATTTTCAGGATGCAAAGTTTAATCTTAAACAGCTTGTTTTAAAAACTCCTATGAGATTACTATTTAAATGCGAAACATACTGTGAGATCAAGAATTCATTTAGTACTTGTTCGGCCACACGACACAGCGCAGCGGGGGTGGGGTTTCGGCAGTACGGTATTTCTTAATTGTGATGCACTAATTACGATAATTAAATTTACGAATGGGTCTTCTTCAGAAAACTTTTGGAAGACTAAATTGAATGAATTTGCAACTTTTTGTTTCGTTTAAACTTTTGATTAAACCGAAGCCGTAAACAAGGCCTTGAAGTGAACGTAATGAAGACCGAAAAACATTGTGGTAAGTTGATGTTGTATTTACCTTCGAAACTTATAAAAGATTTTCTGGTACGTTTTTGGAGCGGCTTGTGGCTAAGTAATAATGCGCTGCGCTGTGGGACGATCGGTCAGGTTAAGCTACGCTTGTCACGGTTGGTCCGTGGATGGGTGACCAGCTTTATACTATACCAAGACTCCTCCGTGCCTCAGGAAGTACGTAAAGCCGTTGGTGCTGGCAGTCATTCCCAAATCTTAGACAGTCGTTAGAAGAGTAACCAGTAAACTGAGCTGCCTCCGGTTAGACTAGAAGCTGACCCCAACATAGTTTGAAAAATGCTAGGCAGATGATGATGTTTTTGGAAAAGTATTTTTAACTTGACACTCAAATTCTATTGAGTTATAATTTCCAAAACTTGTTTCGTGACAAGAAGTGACAAGAACTCTAAAATTATGCAGAGATATATCAAGTGTGTGGGCTGTAATAATACAGTCACTCGCGCTAGAATACGGCACAAGCATGCACAGCAGTGTATTCAAGAAGCTTCACTCCAAATATCGACCCGCCTTCAGAGATAGATGAAATGACATCATAAATAAATAAGGTGGATGACGACAGTACAGTCACCGACACACCTGGCTCCAACACGAAGACACCTGAATAATGGTTGTTTTGCATATTGAACGCCGCATGCTGCGGACAAGCTTAGCATTGTGCATTGTAATGACGAGTAAGGGACAGTCACTACGACGGGTACTCGGAAAAGCTTACAATCTAATATTACTCATTCATGAACACACCTTGTGGGTTATTCTGTTAAATATTTGTTTTACAATTGCATGAGTAATAACGGGGTTAAAAATTCGCTTAACAAGGCCGATTGCCACTTGCGCTCCCGTTACTCTGATCTTTTTTATACAGCATCATACCTGGGAACTGGGAACCATCTGGTTACGGAGATATTGTATGTGAAAATTAAAGTACATTTTTTAATTTGTATGTAATAACATAACATCACACGTTGTTTCCACGAAGGGTAGGGCAGAGGCGTATCTATAGTACACCCACATTTCACAATTTGTGTTTAAGGCCCATGTAATGTAATAGGGACGAGCCTATTGCCATCAACCGGGCACAAATCTCGAAGACTCCGGGCTGCTATTGAGAAATTCCAGTCTCTTTCAAATCCCAATAACCATTTGCCTCATGCTCTGTAGCGCTTGTGACCACTAAACCAACGAGGCAGTCAAAGTTTAAATAGAGGTTGTTTACTTTTTTTTACGGAATCAAGTTTTGAATTTTAATGTAAAAACTTAACTTTAATTTCCCCCACAACTCCTGTAACTGTACCGTTGCATGCATCCAATTGCACAATGTTTTGCGTGCGTTATATTGCGTGCTATCGTAACAGCAATATTTCACAACATAACAACCGACTTCCGAAAAAATACTACAAAATGAGAAAAATAACTTTAATTTTCGGAAGTCGGTGATTTTGGATATGTATTTAATTTTTTTGTCACCGCCTTCCGAAATTAAAGTTATTTTTCACTTTGTAGTGTTTTTTCGGAAGTCGGTTGTTTTTTTTGGTAAAAGTTTTTATTTTTCACTTTTTAGTTAAAGTACATACACTAATTCGAAATTTCTTCATACTTGGGGTCAAAACAATGCATATTTATACGATAGCAGCAATCGCGGTTGATTTACTGTTATTTTTTGAAGAGTTCCGTTGTCTGTCTCCGAAACGCATCCGCAACGCCGGTCTAGATGAAATTGAAATGGAACCACACGGGACGCACCAGCTTTCAAATAAAAAAAGAATCATCAAAATCGGTTCACCCAGTCGAAAGTTCTGAGGTAACAAACATAAAAAAAACATACAGACGAATTGAGAACCTCCTCCTTTTTTTGAAGTCGTTTAAAAAATAATAGTCGTTACCCAGCAATAATTTGTGTTCTATGTTACTATGTTCAAAGTAACATTTACAGAATGAGAAAATAAATGCTATGTGAGGGGTGTTTTAAACCAGTAAGTAGATCATCGATTTATATGTACATGTAGATATTTTTTGACAAACATTATCTTGAAAAAAAAAAAAACGTGCTGCGCCGAACCCAAATAAATTGGAATGAGGCGGATGAGGAATTGGATTGAAGCTATAGGCAATACAGATGGTAGTTTGAGTGGTCTCGGAAAAAAGATATTTCTCGATCCATTTTAAGCTAGACCCACTCAGTCAAGCGAATTTTTTATACGTTTGCATCAGGTTTTGGGAAAAATAATAATGGATGTTTGGATTGTACAGGTACAAGTATTTTTGATGAGTTAGTTACCACTGGGGAACCGCTGGTAACGGCCGCGACTTACGTGTTGTAGGGCGCTTTGCTTACTGTTAATTATTTAATCACCACTGCTCTCAAAACGGTGAAGGAAAACATCGTGAGGAAACCGGCATGTCCTAGAACGAAAAATTCAATGACATGTGACATCTACCAAACCGAACTGGGCCCGCGTGGTGGGTAACCGCCCACTGCTTCTAACTGAGAAGAGGCCTGTGTCCCTGCAGTGGGAATATTATATGCTGGTTTTGATTACGTTTAGATACGTACTTACACTTTGTGTTTTGTAGGTTATGGAGTTTCTACCGTTCTCGAGTTATGCTTCTATGTAACCCAAATTTTCGTACACAAAGGTAGTGAATACTCAGAATTGTGGGTCCATCTTGGTATGCTTGATGAAATATGTTGCACTGGTATAGCTATAAAATTCTGCTCACTTACTCAAGAAATTGAATTTTAAGTGGACGCTTACTGAATTATGGAAACGTAAACAATTTTAAAAATATCATTAATATTACCTTCGAGAATTTATCGGACGTGAGATAAATAAATAATGAGCCGTTAAAAGTATTCAAAGTGGAGCTTCGGAATCTCAAATTATGTTCTGTTTTCTACTATATTAAATTGTATCTCGATAAAGTAAGCTACTATTTTTTCACACAGTAGCATCGTTATAATGTATGTCTACGAGCAATTTATGTACCCTGTAATATTTAGTAGGCGCTCGTTCCTCTTGTCCCGCTGCAACCGAGTCTGGCACGCTACATTTTTTGGAAATTTCATCAGTACAAATACATTTTTTGTTATGATTAATAGTACAACTGAGAATTCTCTACAAATTCCGTGTTTTGTTAAAAACAGTTTATGTAAAATCCCGTATACGTGGCAAGTGCAGTTTTCTTTTTAAACAGTGATGTCCAGAATTCAGTTACAAGAAAACAGTTAAGTTACAGTTAAATTATACCTTCTATTCCCTTTGTTTCGTTGCGTATGAAGTCAAACGGTCATGGTTTTTCACGAAACCAATTGATTATGTATTCGGAGAATTGGGAAAATCTCAAGAAAGGTGCGCGTCGTGGCTGTTAAATGTTGAAGTACCTCACAAAACGAGAATATTCACTTGAAAGAATATTATGTAGGTACGTCGTATTTTAAAGAGTAGGTAGTTTTAGTAGGAAAAATTGTCACCCTAAAAATGTTAATTACCTACTCCCAGAAAATGTGTTGCGTTGAAAAGAAAATGCTTTTAATTTCCATACATGAAAAATGTTACCAATGATTTTCCAATTAATTTTGTTCAATGCTGAAACAAAAGACAGTTTCCGAATTGGAAATAAAAATTATTCAAATTAATTAAATTGTTTTGTTTTCTATATTTTATTAGAATTTCTTTACGTCGCGCGTCGTTTGTTTTCGGTAGGTTAATTACTTGTGTTGTTCCAAGTTAATTGTTCTGACCCGACAATTTGTAGGAAGCTCACTATTTGGCAAGTATGAAATATTTATGGGCTGTGAATCATCTTGAGTAGAAAAGCTCGACTTTCTACGCAGGTCTGGAATGTAATATTAGAGGTTTGATATTATGTTGAATTGTAGACGTGCACTACATTTCTAAAGTTGGAGATTTTTTAACTCCTTGGCGCAAAAGATGTTAGCTGTGACAAACAAGGATTTACAATGCAATTGCAATGTATAACTTAATACTGTTTTAACTTATCTATTAGCCTTTACATTAGCATTCGCTCTACCCATTTAAAAAAAGTACTTAGTGTTTAACTTTTTGCATTAAATACCTCTTGTTTGTTATACTCTTCACTACACTGTTGGCACTTTTATATTCATAAAAGTGTCTACCACGTTGTAAGTACGAACTCCACTCTTCCGAACGAGTAGCTCACTAAAATATCGGTGTAGGTAGGTGCGTGTTAGACGATCTATACCAGAAACACAAAGTTTACTATCCCTTGAAATAGTGCTGGGATTACCACATCTCGATTTGTTTGGTTTGAAAAACCCACATCGCTACTTATAAGAAGCGATGTAGATTTAAGTATGAAAATAACCTACCGGCCTCTTTTATAAAAAATAGGTAGGTTATTTTTATACTGGTTTCATAGGATTAACTTTTATTGATATGGTTTTTCGTATAACTATTAGCAGTCATGAGAAATGATATGACTCTTTATCTGAGTCTGTTACTACGTGTACGTAAACGGGGATGCATATAACTGGTTTTTTTTTCCATGGAATGTAGGCACATATAGTTGACCTCGACAAAACTCCCAGTAAATTGAAAGTTCACTAAGGGAGAAGTAGACCAATGAAACTGAACGCGATCCGCACTTCTAAACCGCGTTCAAGAGCTCTCAGTGTCAAATATTACACAACAGTGATGACACTGACAGTTCTTAAACGTAATTTAGTTATGCTGATCACGTTCATATTCATTGGTGCAATTCGCCTTAGGGTTGAAACTATCTACCTGTCACATTGGTCTTCACCTTGACATGTTATGCAAGTGACATTCAACTGTAACAAGACGTAGGTATCGTAGGTATCTATGTGAAGGTAGATTTATAGTAGCAATCCTAGAATAGTTAAGTGTCCTGTCTTGTTATAATCGAGTTATGTTTGTGTCATTTTGTCAAAAGTCACAGTCAGTTATCAAATCATTTTGACATTGAAGTTAATTGTCAGTTTAACAAGTTACCGACATGGTTCAGTCTTCAATGAGGCACAGGAGTGACAAGTTGTAAGGTTAGTAAAATAATGTAAAATGTACTGAACTATGTTGCATAACTTATAATTAGTACTACGTTAATTTATTTGTTGCAATTCTATGACTCCCTTCTGAGGTAAGTTTTATTCAACCGAATTGTGGTAATACGATTAAGGCGACAATACCATGGTAATTGCATACAACTTTTGCTCACCTTTATGGTCAGTGAACCACCAATATGGTCAGTGTATGTCCTATGAATTCGTCGTCGCTTCTACGAACATTTTTCTTATGAAATCCCTTCTTCCACTACTGAAAATTTTCATCAATTTCCTTTCAATTTTCCATACCTCGACTGCAAATTTTGCTGTCTCTTCCTTTATATAAACACTCGTATAGCATAGTAACATCGTGTTCGCAATAAGGGCTACGTCATAGATGGTAATGTAACCAACCATGAGCGCGCGCAAGTATTTTATCAGCGGAATTCGGTATGTAATATAAGGGGAAATGTGGGAAAATAGATACGAAGCGCGGAAATGACAAATTATTACTGTGTTGTCGACGAGATCGTTATATTAATGTAGTAGGGACTGACTTGTGAGTGGTTGCTCCAATATTTGCTATTAAATATTTGGGCACATTTTGGCTGATGCTCCTCTTGAGTGGAATTCGAATAATGCTAAGTCTTTTGTTTGAATGAGGGGATGCAAGAGAATATTGAGATAAATAAATTAGGGTGTTTGTGGTTTGAATATTATGACACTGAAAAATCCTAAGAAACATCTCGCAAAATATTTAAATAAGTATCTAATCCTCTCAAGTAGTTCAGATTTTGTATATTATTACCTGTACTCACAGGCGGATAATGCCAATATTTAAATTCAACTCAGACTACAAATTGATCTAGAAATAAATATAGCTTACAGAAAGTAATTTTAAATATACCTAACATAATTTAATATCTCCACAGATGTTATTGCAACGATTGCTCTTGAAGCCTGAGACGAAGATGCCATATTACACAATGAACAATTATGATGGGTAGTTTGATCGATATTCCAGACAGTTCAAATCGACGTACCTACACATTTCGTTCATAACAGAACTGACCGATTGCTCCCTGATAATCTCATTGTGTTTTAAGATCCGAATCACCGTATACACAATCTAGGGTTGATGGGCTTAGTATACCGGCTTTATAGTCTTCATAAGTGGTTACGAGATCTTTATCTTAAATCTCATTAGTTGGGTTTCTGGACAACATCTGACCGTAATTCTCGAGAGGATCCGTAATAGGACCTTTCATTAGTATCTTTTGTACCTGTTCATAATATACAATTTACTGCGGTTCACGTAAATCTTCGTTTGTCAATCTGGTCACGTCATTGAGACATCGATTAAGTCCAGTCGTGATCCATTGTAGAAGGTACTTCGGTAATTACGAACCTATCTCTGTTTGCACAATTATTGTGATCCAACTCCTGACTGCAAATTAGTGTTTCTGTACCAGATTATTTATCGTGAAATGTGTAGTGAAACTATTTATTTAAACTATGCCTTTGTTTAATGTTATTGATAGTAAGGACAATGGCGATAATTCTGTTGAGCACCAACTAAACCTAATTTAGACTATTGCTAGCCTTTTCCTTCTAATAAAACAAGAAAGAGACGAAAATAAATAAAAACTGTCAAATTTAGTTGAACTAAGATTTTCTTAGACCCAACTACGACGAACTAGAACTAAATTCATCACGCCAAATGCAAGGCAATCGAGACGACGTAATTTAGTTTGACTTTTCTAAAGCGTCACTTGTATTTTCTTTCGCGGTCTGTCAGTAAGAGAGGAATACTCTTATTTTAGTTTAGGTGGTGAACAAAAGAATTGGCACCATTGTGTATTTAAAATAGCACCTGTCAAAAATCATCGTAATAGCACTTAATTAACCTCACGCCTATGGGTAATTAATACAATCTTTTGAAGGCACAATGTCAGACAGAGGATGGGTATCTTGACGTTGATGGTGATTAGAATGATACATAGGCCGTTCACTGCCGTCATTCTCCATTTTTCCCTTTCACAATCTTGTTAAATGGTTTAAAAGTGTCAAGCTCAGATGCTCTAACAAAAAAAAATATCACCGTAAAACGTCCAACTTTTGCACAACTCGTAGTCCAACTTTAAGGACCAAAGCGGGTCATTTGTTCCTAAAACTTTTTATTGATAAAAACGTTTTATATCGTAACTTCACCGATAGAGGTTGGATGGAGGAATACCCATACTTCTTGATAAAGCAACTGGTGTACAAACTTTACATACGAAGCCGTAAATGCTTTTTATGAGCAATGAATCCGACCTTCTTTCCCAAACTTTTATTACTTGATAGTCCTCGACCGTTATCTTTTCTGTAAGAATTTAACTGAATGTAGCGAGAGTCTGAACGACTATTACAACTTTTAAAGTACACAAAATAATTAGCTAATAAAAGTGGACTTTAGTCTTGTGAAAGTTTTGCTTCGAAATGCTTTTACAAGATAACGTTCTTAATGAAAATGTCGGTGACTGGTAATTGGAGCTGCAATTTTTGGAACAATTTAATTTATTAGTGGACATAACTGCCCCAGTGCTGGGCAAAGACCCAGGGGACAGTTATTAGAGGTCTTTCCACCTTTCTCTGTCCTAAGCTGCCAAGGACCAATCTTTACTCACGGAGTCCAGCTCATCCCGCCATCTCCGGCTGGGCCTGGGCTGCGATGTCGTTTGCCAGTAAGCGGGACCCACTGTATCGTAAGTTTGGATAATGGTCGTTTGACATGCGGCAGATGATTTTGCAACATACCCAAGAATGTTCTCTCTTTCTTTGTTTATAATTTTGGAGAAGAGTAAATATTCGTACAAGTAATGTACTTCGGTCGTCCCTCAACTGAATGAGGCTTTCGTCCGAACTTTATTCAACCCAAAGCAATCAGATTTACTTGAAGCTTTGAATTATGTTATCCTATTTCGTAGATTGCAAATCGTTTTTTGGGCGAGGATTTTTTCTATTCCCGACAAAATAAAACTGCTCATTCTGGCGAGCATGTCACGTAGATGTTTAATTTTGAGGGAACTTATTTTCTGAGTCTGACAACAAGGTACCGCTTTGTATTTTGATTCGATAGATATGGAGCAAAAGAACCAGGTTTTTTTATTTTTTTATTAACTCTGTGCTGTAGATTGTTAACGATCTTGACAATGTCGTAACACGAATTGAATGTGACAAAAAAAAAATGATTCGTATTGCTTTTTGCATATGCCATTGTTAATGCAACAATGGATCCATGTCGGTTCAATTCGCATACATTTTATAATGATCTTAAGTCTAAGAATATCATCACGATTCGAGATAATCATTTGAATTACAGAAACGTAGGTGCATGACAATTCGAAGAACAAGGTATTGACATCGTTATAATAGACATTTCCTGTTTGTTCAATATAAAGATTCAGGAATTGGAATTAGATTAGAGTAAAAATTGCATCGTAATGTATCTGTTTTTCAAGAGGATGGGCTTGTGGCTAAATGATAACAGCCACACAGGGCGCTTGAAGTTTAAGCTATATGCTTGCGCGGACGGTACGTGGATGGCTGACCATCCATTAAAAATCGAGATTCGTGTCTCGTTAATACATATTTTGTCAACTGACACCAATGGGTCCCTAGACAAGTGATATCCTTTTAACGCAAACGATATATTATGAAGCGCTAGTAGATTAATATAAACTAATGAAATGTCACGTGATTTGTCATTTCGTCTCTGGATACAGACGTTTTAAATGAAGGTATACATAAAACCTTGTAGTTATAACTTCAGGGTAAAGGGATGCATTTTATAAATTAAATTGATGGATACCCTCAAATAACATAGTCTATCGATTAGACAGTGACCTAAAGAATAAAGTGACTCGGACGACAGTTGATAACAATTTCATCGCAATTCATATGGGCTCGCTGGCTAGTTCGTCAAACTGAGTATGTATGAGTATGACGATGTTTGGTAATGCGATGGTTCGAATCCAAGTTGAAACAATAAACTCTTTTTGAAGTATTCCTTACATTATTCGTAACGAATTTAAATGCTGTAGCAGTGTGATATTTTAAAACTTGAGGGGTTAGCACATACTGACGCTGTGTGTACCTACGTGAAAAACTTTTCATAAAATATTTTCATTCCCTTATACAAACCCAAAAGAAATCACAACAAATTGTGTGATTCTAATATTCGACGTAAATATGCTATCAAATATCCGATACGAAAACTCGTGATTTTATACCGTACAAAACAATCGTCTAAAGTTGCAGACCGAAGCTATACAAATTCATAGGGATTTTGTTTGGTTTAGTATAATTATTATTAGCCCAAAATATGTAATTTCAACAACCATGTCCACCAAGGATTTATCTACACATATTCAGATCATAGTCTAAAACTAAGCCGCTTTTCGTGTCTGTCTGTGTAACCGCTAAAATTTTCAAAACTGCAGTATGGATTTTGATGCCGTTTTCATCCTCATTTTGAGCGTTATTTTGGTAGGTTTACGTGAATAGCAAATTCGCAGTTAGTAGGGAAATATGTATGCAATTCCCGTAATTTTAAGAATGTTCACAGTCTGATCTCAGTTTCAGTCTGTCAGAAGTATATCTGGTTTCCGTACATTTTAGACATCGATTGACGCTGAGATGAGATTACAACTTGATTTTCAACGTTTTCAATTACGGGATTGTCTTTAGATATTTAAAGCAAACATCTAAGTAGTTTTTAGCTAAAAGTACGAAAATCACATTATCTCTTCCGTCAACAGTTTGTGCGGGACGGAAAGAATTCCTTATCTATAGCTTTATGCCAAACAGATTTATTGCAGTATGTGGTCTTACCTCACCCTAACATCCGCCATTTCTGCTATCTTACTATGTAATAAACATGTTAAGTACGACGTTAGAAAAGAGAGGGTTAAAAGCTAGAGTTTTAACTTAAAAGGTATTAAACCCAATTCGCAGTTAGTATGCAAATGAATGCAAATGGGTAGATTTTATTTTCGCTATCTCCTTCCCGCATTTACCTGGTGAAGGGAAGGAAGAACCGTTGAAGACAATTAGTTCAATAAATGCAAATATCTCTGTGGCTACTGAAATTATTTTTAATGGAAAAGCCCTTTTCTTTCAGTTGTTATTACGATGAGCAACTGGAATTACTTCAGAATCAGAAGAATCAGATGTATTTTGCAACTGTGTCTCTTAATGTAGGGACCGATCTAATGCGTGCACTGACAGGTCCACTCAATCTGTGTGGGTTCTTTCCTCAAAAGACCATTTGAGACCCCAATCTACATCGCCTTCACATGATCTGACCAAGATTATGTCTGGACTTTAGAAGAAAATCTGACCACTGAGTTAGTTCGCTTTATTACGACACTAGTATTTACATATACAACAAAGAAAATCACTCTATCATATGACATTCATAACATTTGACGTAAATAAACTAACATTGGAAAAGAGGAAAATCGGAAGAAAGATCGAAACTGCAGTCACGCGATAAATGTTCCATTACCGCTCTGTGAGTATTAAAAAAAAAACTAATAACTCAAATCTCCGATTGGCTACGACAGGTTTGTCAATATCAGGAGGTCGATTCCAAAACCAATTACTCGCCGCAGTTCAAATAAGACGTATTTCTTTTTGACGTGAGGTTTGTCCTTGCTTTATTTCTACCATTCACTGTTTGTTATATCATAAATCTCTATTATTATTGCAGGTATAGGATATTTAGTTTTTGCGTGACCAATTCCTTGATCCGTTTTGTGACGTCATTGCGAGACACGACTTTTCCTAGGACATGCACTGGTCATGCTTCCGTATTGGGAGATACAGAACTTTTAGTATTTCGTAAAATGTTATATTTTTTTCGGTACGCTAGAGATTTTTTCATATTTTAGTGACGCAAGTTGCACTATAGTTACCTACGCTCTACAGTTCGGTCTGCAGGTAGACAGGCTTCAATACTATTACGTTTGTGGCAGTTTCAATTAAACTGTCGAGTGCACACAAAGGACAGTTGCAACTTGTCACCCTTGTCATGATTCCACGAATAAATATTTGCAACGACCATTGTAAGGCCTTTGATACTGTAGTATGTAGTTTGGGATATTCGAAACTGCAAGACAAAGGCATAGTTAATTTGTAAACTGTTTTTGTATCAATTTCACTGTCAAATAAAGACACGAAATGATGACATATGATTAGTTTTCCATCCTCTCATCTCTTTTCATAGTGCACGTCGTTTCGTTCAAAAACGATATCTTTAAAGGGAACGTAAAACTCTGCAGAGGTATTTTGCGGTATTACTACAAGTAAATTCTATGCTTGTTTAATGATTTTAGCTTAGGTTTTATATTTCTTAGGAAATTTTGCAGTAATATTCAGGTAAATTGTCTGTCTATTAATGACGATAGCTTAGCTTTTCTATATTTTCTAGGGTATTTTGAAATAATATTCAGGTAAATTCTGTGTCTGTTGATGATTTTAGCTTAGCTTTTTTATATTTCTTAGGGTATTTTGCAGTAATATATAGGTAAATTGTGTGTCTATTTAATGATTATAAGCTTATCTTTTATATTTCTTTTGTAACTTGAACTGTTAAGATGTGAACGTCCAATTACTCAAAAACGTTTTGTTACTCTGACTAAAGCGTCCGTTCGGAGCTTGACTGATTTTAAACATGGTGGAGCATCATTTGTCAACGGAAATGAACAGTTAAAAATGGCTCCCAAGTTAATATCCGGAGAAACAGGAGATGTCTGCTTGTTAGCGAAGCAACTAATGCTTAGTAATGATCAAGGACAATAGGATTTTATCTTAATTAATTCCGCCACGAAAAATCGTGCAGATTAAAGCTGTTGGCTCGCTCTAATGCATCGTTGAACCGCCATATTATTACTTGTTCTAATTGAATAATTAGTTAGGTATTGGTTTTATAAAACTATTTATTTTAAGCAGCATTAAGTTATCAAAACTGTTCAGAGTATTTTCCAAAACATAATTGTATTTTGATTATTGTATTAAATATCATTTATTATTAATAATTATTTAATTTATGTAAGTAGGTGTATACTACCAAACACTTTTACACGTCAATCATATTTTAAAAACTAGATGAGGTCCTAGTATCAATTAGATACATATTATATATATCTGGTCCTATTTATTGGTCCTACCGAATTATTTTTATGTAAATATCTATCGATGGAAACCAAAACTTAAGACAAACTAAAGATAAGAATACCAACAAACTTTTATCACCGCAAACTGAAACCAAGTTAAACTAAACCCGGATTAAAACTGCAAAACAAATAAAGGTACTTTGTAAAAGAGAATTAAAAGGCGGTTACAGGAATTTCATTTGTGGCTTTTCAATAAGCGATTGGAATTAAGGAAATCAAAGTGATTTTGTTTGAGCGCAGAACAATAATGGTTGCAGGCTGCGGTTTTCTCATTTCCTTTATTATCTCCGGTTTTATGATCTTCGTTCGTTGTTTTACCTCAGAATGCTCAGCTGTTTTCCTAAGATGGGATTACTTTTTGCTGCACAGTTAATTGAGAATTCCTTAGTGGTTTTGCTTCTGTCGGAAGAATTTTCTAGAAAAACTGTTTTGCATTGGTTCGGAACGTGAATGTTATAGTGATAAATGGGACTCCGTTTAATAAATTAAAAATATATGTCAAACTGTCAACCCGTGACGGGATTTTTATTAACTCACTCCATTTAAAAAGTGCAGTCAATTTTGTTGGTGGATTAAAAGAAACCTAAAATTGAATCCATAAAAATGCCGGACGCCATGGCGGGTGTCAACAAATCGACGTCGATTTGCATTTAAATTCTGACCGCACTGGTTTGTCGGCAAATCTGAATTCTTTTCAGTTTGACGCAGTTGGTTTAATATTATTCATGGACCAAACAAAAGGTTTTGTATATTGGCGATCGAGACAAAATATTGTCGGTCACATCATACTTTGAACCGCTGTTTGCATGCAAATGTTATTTATTTACTAAACTACACGCTGCACTGGTCTTGCTCGCTTTTCCAATGATATAAATATGTGATTCGCTTGCTAGACGTCGACGTCGCGCTCGCGCAGTCATATTATTTTATGAGTCAAGTTTGTGAATTTGACGTCAAATGTCTTAGTTGCAAGATAAATTGAGAAACGGTTTGATTGCGAACGTGGAAACTTTGAGTAATACTTTACACTAAATAGTTCAGAATGTATTAAAATTGTGGGTGGCAGAACTAAAAATCACAGAGTAAATTAAAGTGTTCTCAAAGCGAAACTGTATTACCATAGGTACTAGAATTAAACTCTTACGATGCTGGACCTTATCTGTTATCTAATTCAACACTATCTTGAATCGTGATCTGAGGACACTGTCTGATTTTAAGTTTAACCATATTGTCTGTATTATGTACTAGCTTTTGCCAATCGCTTCGCCCGCGGAGATCGAAAGTTATACCAAGGGAACGTATGAACGGGATAAAAAGTATCCTATGTGTTTATGCAGGTTAAAACTATCTGTGTGCCAAATTTCATTAAAATCCGTTCAGCCGTTTCTGTGTGATTGATCAACAAACATTTTAACATCCAAACATACAATCCTTCATCTATACATATAAATAAAATTGGAGTGTCTGTTTGTAATATTAAAATAACCGCTTTTTGCTACATGCATATGAATATATATACGGTACATATACCAAAATTTTTTTTTTCAAATTTTTGTCTGTCTGTCTGTTTCTTCTGTCCCGCTCTGAAATGGCTGGACCGTTTTTGACGAGACTTTCACTGGCAGGTAGCTGATATAATAAGGAGTACCTTAGGCTACTTTTATTTTAGAATTTTTATTTGTTTTTATTGATATATAAATAAAAGTAAAAAAAACTATTCCGCGCGGACGAAGTCGCGGGCACAGCTAGTTTATAATATTAGTAGGATTACCGAAAAGAACCATTCAAGTTTTTCCCTGTGTTTAACAGGGAAAAACTTGAATGGTTCTTTTCATACGGAAAACCATCGACTATGGGAAGCTTAGAAACTACGCTCACAAAACCGAGCCATAGATTCTACTCAATAAAAGTTAACAATTCTCGACACGGTTTCTATTAAGGCTTCCTTACCTACAAAGGTGGATAGTTACCATTATTTTACATGACTTCACATCGTATAAAACTTTGCGTTTGTATTTCCGTATGCCTCTCTTATTACAATCACACTGTCCGTTTACTTCAGGGCTTGAATTCACTATGACCACTTAACGATTCCTTACTCGTAACCACGTTAATCACATACGAATTTTGACAAATTGTCTTGGAACATACAGAATATGACATTTCGATTCCTTACGGTTACATTGGTTTCTAAGAATAATAATATTGACTTAGTTTGAACGTACTAAGATTCCGCGGGGAATCATTATAACGATACAGAATTGGGGCCCTGAAGGGCAATTACCGTATTTTTAAGAACAGTATTCTAATCTCGATCTGAAAAAAAAACTTCTAATAAACATAGCATAAAACCATGGCTGTATTTGTTGAAGGCTTAGGCACAAGTGTACCACCTCTTATTTAACTGTGAATACCTAAATAGAGCGGTGCTGGTGGTGGTGCTGCGGAGACGTGACTTACGAGGTGTAAGGTCGTAAGTTCGATCCCAGACGGGTGCATTACTTAGTGTAAATTATTTCATCACTACTGCTCTTAAAACGTTTTTTTTTTTTGGTGGGAAATCATCAAATAACTTCTCCCGCTCTGGGTGGAGCAGGAGGGCGTGTCAGACTTTTACTGACTAAAACCCACCCGTGTTCCCTCAGTTGCCTGTGTGCCAGGGGCCACGGTATCTCTTTCGAACAACCCGCACCCCTGGCAGGCTCTCAAAACGGTAAAGGAAAACATCGTGAGGAAACTGGCATGTCCTAGAACCATAAATTCGAAGACCCGTGTCATCCGCCAATCCGCAGTGGGTCCGTGTAGTGGATGGCCACTGTGAGGGCACACAGAGAGGAGGACTGTGTCCCAGCAGTGGGAACATTATACGCTGATTACGCCTAGAATACTTAAATTTACATACTCATTATGTGTGTTACCTAAATGTTTGACTAGTTTTTGACGTTGATTGTTGCTAGATAAGATTACGGCTAGAATTGACCGAGAATACTACTAGAATTTAGAAGGCGATTTCTAGTGAAATAGCCTTCTGAGGTCATTCAACTGTAATATTATGTCAGAGATGAAGAATTTGTGGCATGTTATTTATTACTCGTGCTTTTTATACTAATTCAGTAGGATTAGATTATAGGAATAATATTTATTGCATATAATCGTATTATTATCTGCTAGTCAATCAACCTCGTATAAGTAGGTGTCACATTAAGGGCCCCAACCGGGCAAATAACCGACGCGACTCTAGTAGAACAATTTATATGAAAACTTTATGGAAATTGTTCTACAAGAGTCGCGGGCGTTGTCGCATCGCGTCTGTCTACGGGAGCCTTTATAATCTGTTATCTTATTTTTTAATTATTGTGGAAGACTTACAAAAATACAAACAATGCAATGCTGTTGGCGTTAATTGCTTAGAAACTCATTAAAATGTTTCATTCATATAAATAAGTCGGGTTATCCAAGTTGTAGTATTAACATTAAGGTATGCTAGAATATTTCTCTGTACAAAATTAAACCGTTATGTTAGAAAAAATGGGATTGTTAGAGTCAGGATACGTTAAAAGCTTATAATGCCTATCAATCTGTCAAGCACTTTTGGCCATCAATCAGTTAACATAGAAACTACCTGGCGAAGTGGCGTAAAATAAATGAAACACAGCGTAATTTAAAATATGTCCGGTAAATTTATATTGCCATTTAATTGGCAAAGCTCTTCAAACGGTTATCAAAGCGCTTTGCATCCATCCGTCCAAATATGCTGGAAATGTAGTTAACGAACTTTAAAAGGGAAGACGCGAAAACCATTTAAAAGTATCTCAGAATGTAAAGGCTAACTTTACTACGGCAGAGTCCCCTGTGATATAACGGACAGTCTTATTTGTAATTTAGTCGTCTGTGCCATTGCTACTGTGAATGTTGTTATGAAGCTCAAGAGTTTTCTAATAAATCAAGAGTTGGTTTGCCTTTAAATTCGCTGCGGGTACCAAGATAATTTAACTTACTGACGACATCTCAGATTTCACCGCTTCGCTGGCAGTTTTGATTTTTCAGCACATCTGTTTCATTTTCTGTTTGTTTTCGGAATGAGTTAAGTTTAATGCTTTTCTTTGCGAACAAGCAAAATTGTTATTTCGATTGTTTATTTTATTTGGGACTAGCTTTTGCCAGCTGCTTCGCTCGCGTGGTCGTTGAAAATTATTCCACGGGAATGTAAAAAATATCCTATGTGTTAATCCAGGCTATAAACTATCTGTGTGCCAAATTTCATCCAAATCCGTTCAGCCATTTTTGCGTGATTGAGTAACAAACATCGAAACTTACAAACTTTCACATTCATAATCTTAACTAGCTTTTGCCAGCGGCTTCGCCCGCGTGGAGGTCGGTGTATTATACATATAAACCTTCCTCTTGAATCACTCTATCTATTAAAAAAACCCGCATCAAAATCCGTTGCGTAGTTTTAAAGATTTAAGCATACATAGGGATATAGGGACAGAGAAAGCGACTTTGTTTTATACTATGTAGTGATGATTAGTTTATTTTATCTAGGACTAGCTTTTGCCAGCGGGAACGTATTAATAGGATAAAAAGTCCTATGTGTTAATCCAGGTTATAATCTGTGTGCAAATTTCATCCAAATCCGTTCAGTTGTTGCGTGATTGAGTAACAAACATCTAAACATACAAACTTCCACATTTATAATATTAATAAGAAATAGGATTAGGTTATTTAGATTTTTATAGAATAGACCGGCCGAATTCTTTGGTTTTTTTTACTAGCTTTTCTTGGAGCTTGACGCGGTTGGGGATATTTTGTGTGTAGGTTTAGTGGTCACTCCACATCCTTATATTCGTCGGTTGGATTACCGTTTCTTAACAAAACTACGCGGAAATACACAGTGAACGCATACCTTTTCTTTAGAAGTAAATAAATCTCAACATTTATTCACCTGTCTGTTATTCCCAGTGACATTGACATGACTGTGATTGCAATAAATTAGAGATAAGCTAACAATGACTTAATCTTTTAAGCCACGTTCACGGCGGGATTTTTTTACACATTGGATTTTCAATCCTCGCTGTTAAACCGAGCTTTGAGAATTCAATAGAGTGCTTCTCAGCCCGTCGAAAATCAAATACTTTGTTTTGTAAAGAAAATACCCTTTTCAGTATAAATATTTATGCATTTAAACTCTTACCCACATACAAACCTAGTATGTAGCATTACATATCAAACTATTTAATTAGGTATTCAACATAAAAACAACTTCTTGAGACAGCCGTCCAATTTCGAAGCTCGGACAGAACTAACTTAGAAAACTAGGCAAATCTAACCCAACATCATATTTCCATTCTAATCCGTTGAAAAACCAGTACTTTTTCGATAATTGTCAAGTGAGATACTTTTTAAACGTCATTACACTAACACAAAATTATTTGAGGCAAATTAGGTACTTTCAATTTGATAAATATTATTTAAAATCACTACAAATTTTATTAATATTTGGAAATCATGACAGTTTTAGTGTTCGATTTTAGACTCTCGACGCTGAGCAGTGTGTTAAAGATCCATTGCGCGAAAAAATCCCGCCTTGATTTTATTCCGTCAGTGTGTACGTCGACGTAATGCGAATTCCATTTAAATGTATGAATCAATTCGTATCACATTGCTAAAGCATTAGATGTAAGTCTGAACATTAGCATACAATCGCCGTCAATAAATCAGCGTTTGTTGTTGTATCTGAATACTTGACATCGGCTATAAACAGATTCCATCAGATATTATTGTTTATTGATCATACAATATTAATTGCTGGAACTTTTTGTGGACCTCAAGTAAGTGCATGCCTAATTGCTGATGCCATAAAATGAGGAGTCATGTTGACAGGTGAACCTAATTGCTGACGCCATTTATGAGCATGTTGACAGCTGAATACTTATAACAAAAACCCGGCGATACCAACACAAAAAGCAGTTTTAAGGCTCCTGCAAACAAGCGCGATGCGATGTGAATCTAGTAGAACAGTTTCGATGAAAAGTTCGTCGAAATTGTTCTACGATAATCGTGTGACACCGTCATATTGCGCCTTTCTGCAGGAACGTTTAGGGTACAGTAGCATAACAGAGATCGGCTCTAATTGTAACCTTATCATCGTTTCTCACAAACTTTTTTTAAATAAGGCGATTCACACACTAAGACGCACCACGCGACGGGGCGCAGATAACGCGCTCCCGCATGTGATTATTTACATACAAATTTAATAAAAACGCTGGAAAAGCACTGAGAATTTGGCTCGTTTCGCCGACCCCAGAGCGTGGTGCGTAGCAGTGTGTGATCCGCCTTAAGTTACTCATGATTTGATGACGATAAGTGCCTCATTGGTCTAGTGGTTGCAAGCGCTACTGCTGAGCATGAGGTCCTGTGTTCGATTCCCAGGTCGGGCAAAGTGTTATTGGGGTTTTCTAACTGGAATTTCTCAGTAGCAGCTTGGAGTTTGGATTTGTTCCCGGTTGATGGCCATAGGCTCGTCTCCTATTACATGGTACTTAAACATAACTGGGGAAATGTTGGTGTACTACAGGTACACTTCTGCCCCACCCTTTGGGGAAACAAGGCGTGATGTTATATATGATTTGAAGGCATTGTATAATAATACGATGACATTGGGTAGATTTTAGGTATCATTCATAAATACATAATAGGTAGGTACCTAGTTCATTTTCCCTTGTATAGTCAGCGTCAATAATATCGGGCCGAACAGACTGTTCAAAATTATCTAAATAATTATGAAAATTAAATATTGACACAAGGAATGTTTCAGAATGAAGGTAGCATACGACAACTGTCATTCTGACAAGAACTTTATCCAATTGAAATAAAGTTTAATTTTTTTAGTTGTTGAGATCATTTTGAACAGTCCATGCGTCCGATATTTTTAGAGTACCTAAATATATAAGGAACCAAAATACAGCAACTATCTACCTACTCACGTATATAGTGACATACTAAAACATTCCAGAAAAGCATATATTATTTCCAGTGTAACATAAATTAACCAACACGTCCTTTACCACAAACGAGCGCTGAATTCAGGAGAAAATGAGTTCGTTCAGAATTCACGACTGTCGTTCCTCTTAATTATTATAAAACCACGTAACTTCTCGTATATTATAATAAAACTATGTAACTACGCGTATATTTTACTGGAAATGAAACTAGCTAAGAAATTAAACAGTAATAAAATTTAGAAATTAAACAGTAATAAAATTTAATCAGGCTAAAATAATTGTACAGGAAAATTGGCTCTTGGAAGAGTGCAATTGTGGTGCAAATCTATACAGTGCTTTTTGCTTTTCCTACTTTCTGTAGTTTAATTTTATGTATATTGATTTGCATTCACATACATACACTCCTTGTTGCTTCACACTAAAATTATCAATGGCTTACATTTTGAACAGTTCAACAACATTCATAGCGTTGTATAAGATTTCCGTACAATGCGAAATCAGCGTAAACTGGAAATGTATAGCTTGTCGTGTAGCCGTGTGTACAGTGGGATGGCCCAGATTTATTTTTACATGGTAATTCGGTATTTATTGTACAGTACCATATAAAAATAAATCTAGATTTTTTTTCAATAACATCCTACGATATTTTAGTTTTTACTAAACGACTAATTGCAAATATTTACGATCGACCTTACGATAAACTTGTCTATTACGCTTTTAAACATACAATAACAATAGAATCGATATGATCTAAAAGCACGATTTACTAGCAGCTGCATAGTAATATGGTTTAGAAAAACGTTCACTTGAATATGGTATTGTTTTGAATTTAAATACACAGTATCAACTTCTAGCAAAAAGTAGAAACTCCGTAAACGATCAATAATATTGTTCGATATCATGAATTGCGCGAAGTTTTCAACGAGTTTTAATAAATATTGAAGATTGCGCAATGTTGAGCAAAAGTTTGAACGAGCTAAATTTTTGTTGGGCCCTGTTCTTGGGCACGTCTTGCTCACGCTTTTCGGCCGTCATTGTTATTGCTTGAATATAATGGATCATTTGAATGCAAGTGCTGATTTAATCATATTGCGCAACATCAATATTGCATACCTTATTGTACCTATGTATAGAATATTTACTTTAGAAGTATAATATTATTTTTGTTTTAATTATTGTGAATGTAAGGACTATTTGGGTCATTTTTTGTTTGTTTTTGTGTTTTCTGTTTTGTGTTTCATCTCTTTCTCAGCTAGTTTTAATATTAATCTGGCAGTTTGAGTATTTTATGCGGCCTACCCAAATGTCCTGTCTTTGGTATTGTTCGTGAAATCGTTGAGCTCCTCAAGTTCTGAGTTGAGCTGTATGATTACTGACAAATGCGTGCACTGAATGGACAGGTCCACTCAATCTGTGTGGTTCTTTCTTCAAAAGACCATTTCAGACACCGATCCAAATGGTCTTCACATGATCTGACCAAGATTATGTCTGGACTTTAAAAGAGACTGTGACCTCTGAGTTTGTTTCGGCCTTTCTTCTCAGAGTAGTCAGATAGGAAACGCCGACCTCATCTAGTTTAAAAAAATATGATTGACGTGTAAAAGTGTTTGTACAAACCTACTTACAGAAATAAAATCATTTATCAAATCATTTATCATTTATCATTTATCAAGGGCTAATTCAATCACATTGCGCAATATAAATATTGCGCAAAGTTATTGTAGGTGTAGGAGCCGCCTCACTGTGTTATCATCTACTTACTAACTTTGTATGTTACCAAAATGTAACACCGCAATGTAGATTTGGTAAACAAAGTTATTCCAAACAAATACCAGGGAAGCATGGCATAAAAGGAGACTTATCTATAGACAGTAGTGGGTGGAAGAAGCTGCAAATTATGATTAAAATGGATCTTCATTCTATGGGAATTGTTGGCACAGACGTGAAAATATCGCGGCGGGGTTTTATCGCGCACTGGATTTTCAGCTCTCGCTGTTGAACCGAGCATTTAGAATCCAACAAAGCGTATTCCAGCGCATTGAAAAAACACACTGTTCGATTATCAACTCTCCGCGCTAAGCAGTGCGCGAAAAAGTCCTGCCGGGATATTATTACGTCACTACATGTGAATGTCGAAAACGCCAGTTTTTGGAAAACGTATCATAGCCTCAATGTTTCTACTAAGGTACAGGCAGGTACAGAATACCAAAAAGTTGCTAATCCTGGTATTTTCGGTGACTGTACACTTTCCACAAGAGAGTTACGAGCACGAGTGTCTTTAGTGAAGGATATTCCAGTTAAATGCCACTCATAGGTTCAAGTAGGTAAGTTGTGGTTTCCAAGTACCTCTCCATCAGAACAAACATGAGTCATACGACTATTGGTGATGTAAGCTTTTTTTATGATTTATGCAGAGGTTTAGATATCAAGAAGGAATCTTGATTTTTTGCTGCCAACATTTTTAAGTTGTCTCGAGTATTTTAAACACTCGTTGTTCTTTAAGGTGCTTGTACGTTTGAGATGATTCCAAAAAAAGCAGACATCTTAACTCAATGTAGGTACCTAGTAAACACCTGTACTGGTAAACACTTTTAAATTACACCCACTGATTACCGTATCATCTGTAAAAAAAATTACAGATCCATTTTCTTACCATGTTTGAGACCAATACCTTTACATACCAAGACATCTCCGTGCTTCGCAAAGCACGTTAAGCTGTTGATGCTGGCTATCATTCGTGAATCTTTGACAGTCGTTACGGGTCGTCAGATTCCCGAAATCTGACAACCATCCGTTGTGGAGGTCAGATAGGCAGTCGCTCCATGTAAAATACTGGTATTCAGCTGCATCTGGTTAGACAGGCAGCTGACCGTATGTTGTTTGGAAATGCCTATACAGACGATGTTTGAAAGAAATACCTGCAATCATGGATCATCATCATGAGTGGTATTTTATATCAACTAAGACGGATTGTTTAGTCTTCAAAAGGGCACTGTACAGAACAGTAAGTAGACTTTTCTTATAAATACTTACCTAAAGATCAGGTCAAAAATAAAACTACTCCTGCAAGAAGTTCTGATAGTTCTAGACATAGCAATGCAGGCGGACATCGAGGAGATGCACTTAGGGCTTCTATTTTGATACTGACACAAATTTCGAACATCGACATTAGAGTGCATTGAGTTTATTTACTGTAACCATGAATTCAGCATATTGTACACACCCCTAGCGCAGAAATTTTATGTCAGTTTAAAAAAAATATCAGCTGTTTCATAGAAAAGAGCAATATCTACGCGGTCAAAATGTATGGAACAGCTGTCTTTTTTTGTATTACCGACGAAAAATTTCTGCGTTGGGAGGTCTAGAATGATATGCTGAATTCATGGTTACAGTTTGCGCACTGGATAAAAATGTATCCTGTATATACAACGTGTCGTTTTGCATCCTCGTCAAATTCAAGGAGGTAACTATGCTAATGATTCTTGACACGAATCAATAATAAAATACGTAGGTTTTTTATTTTACGGCTATGAAAATACAGTCGAGAACGCAATGGTAATTGAACCATTGCGTTCTCGACTGTATTTTCATAGCCGTAAAATAAAAAATCGCAACAAGTAATTCGAGGACTGGTTTGTGCGACGAAAACTGTTTGAACCCAGGTTGACCAGTTACAGTGCGGTATCACACGGGACGCGTTTTAAAATTAAAAAAAAAACAAAAAAAAATACCTACTTATTTTATTATTGATTCGTGTCGAGAATCATTAGCATAGTTACCTCCTTGAATTTGACGAGGATGCAAAACGACACGTTGTATATCATATCATAATCGTAAAAATATATTAACCATACATTATGTACACAAAGCGACAGATTTGCATAGAGAGATGAGTGCTACGCCACACCATTGGAAGCTCTCTCATAATCCCTACTAATCCCTACTAATATTATAAATGCGAAAGTAAATCTGCTGTTGTTGTTTGTACGCTTTCAGTCCTAAACCGCTGAACTGATCGTTATGAAATTTGACAAAGATATAGCCTGGGATATGGAGAAGGAGATAGGCTACTTTTTTACGCGATAACCGAAATCCACGCGGGCGAATCCGCGGGTAAAAGCTAGTCATAAATTAGTAAAAACCAAACCTCTAGTGAAGTCTCAAAGTTGGTCAACACAGTGGCTTATTGTTGTAGGACAGATTGCCATGGTATAGAAAGAACAAAAAAAAAACTGTCCCATATAAAATTTCAATACCTACTTGACCCAAATGTACGGGACGGCTGAATATTTTTTCACGATTATGATCTTGGTCCCGTGGATAACGTTTTACAGTTAGATAGTCTGTACTTAAATTTGACCACACCTTTCTGGTACATCCTGTATAAGGCGAGAGGTTATAAACTTATTTTAACTTATCATAGTTGCATATCGGACCAATAAAATTGTTATAATTGTTTTAACCATAACAAAAATAAAACAGGTATAAATTCCAAACATTACCACACAGAAAAGCGAACATTTTATGTTAAAAGAATCCCTATAGACATCTAAAAACAATTTTAAAATGTTTAGACCATTTTTCCAGCGCATGTATGTTGGTATTAGAGGGAATTTTCTCAGCTACGTTTATTAGTTATTGTCCCACGAGGAAACCAATGGTTCCGTTCAAAATTGGTCGGAACATGTAGAGAAATATTTACCAAATTGGCAAGAACATTATTAGAAGAGAAAAGGTTCACAAAACCATTTTTATATACATATGTAGTTCCCAAGAGGAATGTTTGGTAGCTAAAGGGGTAGTAGTTAGAAGTTTAGAACATAGTTTTGGAAACACAGGCAACTGAGGGAACACGGGTGGGTTTTAGTAGATAATATTACCGTGGTTTTAGTCAGTAAAAGTCTGACACGCCCTCCTGCTCCACCCAAAACGGTAGAAGTTATTTGATCATTTCCCACCCAAAAAAAAAACCATGATACCTGCGTTTAACTGGAACAACTTGAAAGGCAATAACAATATAATAATAGTATGAGTTTTATTACAATCATCAGGATGAAGATGATGATGATTGTAATAAAACTGCTTTACTCCACAGTATAAGTATTTATTATTTTGGTACTACAATATAACGGCTCTGATATAAGTATTTCTTATTTTGGTACTACAATATAACGGCTCTGATATCTGATTATTATAAACCAGATGGAGACCAGAAACATAAAATACCAATTGTGCGTCCGACCTCGACGACGGCAAACAAACAAGAGTATTTCTCCCAATTCTCCCATGCGCTCGCCCGTCATTACTTTTTTACTGACAGTTTTGCCAAAGAGAATCACGCGAATTGAATAGTTGCGGGGTTGCCAGCACAATTAGTCGATTACAAATAATATAATATAAAAACAAATAACATTAAAACTTTGGTCATAATAAATTGCGTCAAATGGTGCGAGTATAAATCAAAACCTAACAGTATGTTAGTGTGTTTATAATGAAATAAAAATCTTAACTGCATATTTATTCGTGTCTTCAAGAGGCCTTTAGTAGACCAACTCAAAACTACTTTGATAAGGAAAAATACATAATCGGATAGCAGATATTTAAACTAAAATGGAGATGGTCAGGCTACATTCAGAGGCTAGAACTACAAACATGGGCGCAGGTCGTGACAAACTGAACCCCCAGAAATAAAAAAAGAAAGAGAGGCAGGCCATTTAAAAGGTGGGAGGACGTAATTGAGAAAATAATTGTCAAATTTTGGGCAAGAACAGTCAGACCACGGGACAAATAGAAACATTTAGAGGAGGCTTTACCGCCTCAGGTAGTCCTTACATGGAGGAAACATAAACTTTGAAAGGTAATAGAAAGTGTTATAACCCAAAGTACATATTTTGGAATTCTTAGTAGGTACCTAAACATAAGCTTTCAAGATTTTTAGAGATGTAGCTTACCTACTCCTTCCTGCCACAAAACTGTGTTTGTCAGTTTTTTAAGGCTCGATTCCCATGAAATTTTCATCGAAATGGTTCTACCAGAGTCACGTCGTGTCTATTTGCCTTTAGGCTAAACAGTTTTAAAACATGACATGTACATGTCGCAGCATAAATAAAAATTAGAGTGGTCTAGTGCCAATCATTTTCTGACAATAATTGTTTTTATAGGCGTCCGGAACGAATGTCCTTTGATCTAGTGTTGCCAACTAATTATCTGGAGTTTTATGTCCGAACAGTAGCCTTGTAGCAGCAGCCATAGCAGTAGCCATATTTTTCAAGGAACTATTTTGTACGAATACACAGAATTGTATACAGTTGCACTGTTTATATGAAATGAAGCTAGAATAATACCATGTTTTATTAATGAACAGTGCACTATTGTTTCATATTTCCTTTTCATGTTTACTTTACGTAATTATAATAGTTCACATAATTAAATTTAATTTAATAATACGTAACCGGCCCTGGAGCTTAACGCCGCCGCCTGGCACAATTAAGTACTTATTTAATATTGTTTAATTGTTTATTCTTGTTAGTTGTTATATTATGCAGTAGTTAATGCATTATACAGTAATGTAATTCATCATTCAATTCTACTTCTAGCCGTGTATGATCATGGAGATACTCGTAAATACAAAAAAAACTATAAACTAACGGTTGCTCTTGGTTTAAATCGCACCTAAGAGGAACTACTACGTATTAGGGACATGGTCTGTCTGTATGCCAAATATTTTTTTTACATTAATATATGCTTTATTGTACACCAGAAAATATGTACTTATCTTAACAAAAAAATTAAACATTTAACACTACATTACACAAAATACAATGGGCGGCCTTATCCTTTGTGGAGCTTATGCGTGATTAAGTCACAAACGTACCAATTTTAACATGATATTGACCTATTTTTTGCTTCTATCCATAACCCATATCTCTCGCTATATAGGTCCCTATGTGTTTCTAAGTGTACAATAAATTTAAGGTACACTACTTATCTTTCTAATCTCCCTTTCGGATGTCCTTGAGATTCGCTAATTAGAATGTTTATTTTTTAATAGTACATGATTGTTACGCCCCTGACATTGTTCTCGAGGTTACAGACCATTGTTTCGGCTATCGAGTGTGTTCCAACGATGGACCGACGAGATGCAACACTGCTGTGAATTACCAGATAACAATGTTACAGATTGGATCAGAATTGTGCAATGGATTTTATGGTGCGCTATTATTTGATGGAGATAGAAGCAATTGTTATACCATAACAAGATGCTTTGGTTTCATCATGTTTTAGATTGTAGAACAATGCTTGTTATAGGCCAAATGCCTAAAATGGGTTATCTTTTTACATCTTTGTATTTTTTTTAACACAATGCTAGTCATCTTATTCATCATCTGTGCTTCCCGCATCCAGCGGATGCCCACGGCCTTCACAAGGTCATCGGCCCACCTTGTGGGACGCCTTACAACTCTGTCTTCCGGTACGCGGTCGCCACTCCAGAACCTATCGGCTAATGAACTTAAAATAATCCAAATGTACTGAAACCAACTAATAAGAGAGTCTGTGGCTACTTTGAAAATCCTAACATAAAGAACGTATCTAATAAAGCCCCAATTATTTCAACTGCAACAAAATAAAAGCTCACAGTACAAGACAAAGAAATAATTAGCCAACATACGACATAAGCCCGTTCCGACTTTCGTTCCCCATGAAGAAGACGTTACAAAGCATTTTTATAAGGAAGTTTTAGCCTTTTCGGCTTCATATGTCCTATCGATTCTGAGGACATTCTTTATTGACAATATTATTGAATTCCACCACCCTGCGAAGGGACTTTGCTCCAAGAAACATCCAATTTTAACCGCCACTGCTTTCGTGAAATATTTTATTTATTGTTCTGCATCATCCTTTATACAGAACTAGCTTTTGCTCGCGGCTTGCCTCGCGTTGAGGTCGGAAATTATCCCGCGGGAACGTAGGTACTGCAAGGATGTAAAGTATCATATGAGTTAAATCCAGGTGGATTTAAATGGAGGAAGGATTTAAATGGCACACAGACAGTTAATAACTGTCTGTGTGCCACATTTAAAACCGTTCAGCCGTTTTTGCGTGATTCCAAACGTCCAAACAACTAAACATGCAAACTTTCTCATTTATTAATAGAACGATAGTACGATCTCTGGGTAAATTCAACGGAATAAAGACAAGATACGCCATTTTTATTGAAGATATTTTGAGTGATGTTATAATGTTTCAGGAAAATGGCTTTGTAAAATCGTTATAAGCTACATTTTCTGGGGATATGCTACGGTGCTTGCTCTGATATTTCATTTTCTGCTATCTTGTGCTGCACGTAATTAGAAATTCGAAAAGGATTTTCGTGTTTGGAGTTATCTAAAACTCTTGTTCAAGTCGAATACGAGTTTTCGTCAATCAGTGGATTGTTGACAATTGTTTAGAATTGGTTAGACTTAAGTGTAGTTAAGCAATTTTTTTTTTATAAAGGCTTCTGAGATTCATGCAAATACACTATGAACCAAAATGAAATAACTTTTCAAGCATAACTTTTTGAAAGTTATTGTATTTACTTTGGATTTTTTTTCCCAACTTTCGTACTGGTATCATTAACGTAAAGTTTCTTCGCTATCTAGAATTATGGGCTTATTACGCACGGCGTTTGTATCTGATATATTAATTATATTATCATTGTTTCATGGCAAATAAATCTGCCTAAACTTTTCCAACTGTGTTAGGGTCGGCTTCCATTCTAACCGGATGGCAGCTACATTCCAGTATTTAACATGAAACAACTGTCTATCTGCCCTCCACAACCCAGTAACATGGAGAACCTAGTAAATGGGATACCGTTTGGTAAGACTGGTTGTCAAACTTTCGGGCAGCTGGCAACAGCTTATCGTGCTTTTCGAGGCATGGAATTGTCTCTAAATGGTCTAAATGGTCATCCATGCACGGACCGACCTCAGAAAGCGCGGGTTAAACTTCGATCGACCCTTGTAGCTTTTATTATTGAGCCATTCCTTCATGTTATTTGAATAATTGTCAATTGCATTAAGGGGCCCAATAGCGAAGTTCCATCGCCCGATTCCCTTGTAAACTGCCGTCAAAGACCGTCAGGTGAATATTCGCCAGACTTCAGAGGGCTGCACGTTTGTAAATGTAGGGGCATAAATTAGCCAGGAAATGATACCAACTGCGAATACTGTGGCGTCCAAAGTGTTTGCGACGGTTACGGAGTCCCATTGTGGTTTTTGAATTTACATTATTGGAGTACATGAATGGAAATGTTGTGAATTTTATTCCTGTAGCACCTAGATAGCATAGTTGTTTAGTTCAAACATTTTTCTGTTGACTGCAAGGCTAATTAAGAGTCCGTAAGTTTGGGATTTGTTCCGTGTGGTGCCGGACGTGAAGAATAGTAACATCCCATTTCGTCCCGTGGGTGTCGTAAAAGGCGACTAAAGGACATACTAGAGAATGGGCAGCAGCGTTCTCTATACTTTTTACTAAAATACTGCGATTGCCAAACTGCCTGCAAAGCGCGGCGATTAAGGCAACCCCTCCGGCCTATGTCCAGCAGTGGACGTCTTTCGGCTGAAATGATGATGTGGTTTTGAAAATAATAAAGCACAAACGCTCTAGATTGTAAGCCAAACTTAAAACCAATTTGCAAACAATTTCCAGAAAATATAAAGTGTAATCAAATACATTTAAAGTCATTTTTAAAATAATCGTCTTTTGTATTTTGTTTTAAGCATCGCTATTGTACGTAGGTATTTTTCTTGTCTTTTATCAGTATATGTGTACATAAATGGTTAAACAAATAAGTAAATAAATCGTCTTTTTTATGCCGGTTTAACTATCAGGAAACACATTGAATTTTTATACAAATAAATTAGTGTAGGTATCGTTCCGAAGGTGTTCTACCCTACTTGAAACTTTGCCTCCGTCGTTAAAGTTTACGCAAACGATAGCGCGCTGCCAACCTTTTTAGTTGTTACCTTATTTTCAATGTAAAGTTGAGCCTCCGTTTGCTGCCAAGTAAGAGGCTTGGTCAACAGCTTCGCTAATTGTACAAACAAATTGTAGATAACATTGAAGATTGCTGTGGAATCTTTACTATACACCGTGACATTTTAGTCGTCTTACAAAGATGGTCCATTTAATGTATCCGTCATAAAATCCCTCTAGGCGCGATTAAAACATTATTACCATTAATTAAGATAATAGGTACAACGAAAAATAAATAATGGTTTAGAATTATGAAACACCCTTTCTGTTCATAATGTTTCCGTATTTTGATACGGTAAAAGATATCTACCTACCATTACATTCCATCATTAATTCCATCTTCATAACAGGGTGTTTCAAATTACGTCATGCGTCTTAGTGAATTACATTTTCGTTTTTTTAATTATGCATGTGTTCAAATATATCATTTGCTTTTTAAATAAATGATTAGCAGTCATCGGATAAATGAAGTGGGCTGCCGTTGTAAGACGACTAAAATGTCACGGTGTATAGAAAAGAAAGCAAGGATGCCGAAGGTATACCTAATTTCCAACGAACCGAAAGAAAGCCTATGTAATATGAATAAATGATTTCGAACTTCATGTTTTATCTGAACCAATATTTATAAAATGTAAGTGTCTGTTTGTTATGTCAATATAACAGCTTTTTACTAAGAGTTTATACGGTAGGTAGGTACTTATCACAAAAAAACAACTGACTTCCGGAAAAACACTACAAAGTAAAAAATAACTTTAATTTCGGAAGTCGGTGACTTTGGACATGTATTTTTTGTTACCATCCTCCGAAATTAAAGTTATTTTTCAATTTGTAGTGTTTTTCCGGAAGTCGGTTTTTTTTTTAAAGTTTTTAGTATGTACCTTTGTAGTACCTACTCCACACTAATTTCATCAACCTTGGGGTAAAACAATGCATATTTATGCGATTGCAGCAATCACGCTTGCTTTTCTGTCATTTTTTGAAGACTTCCGTTGTCTGTCTCCGAACCGCGTCATCAGATTTATATGAAATTTAAATGTTGGTCACATTTCGGAGTAAAACCCCGTTCCAACAAAAAAGAATTTTGTAAATCCATATATTACGATGGAGTTATGCCCGAACATACATAAAAAAAAAATATGTAAGTAACATGTCGAATTGATAACCTCCTTCTGTTTGAAGTCGGTAAAAGAAAAAGCAATTTTTGTCTATCTGTCTGACCGATTATGATGAAATTTGGTGTGCACCCTGGCGACGAGCATACTTTTTATCGACATAGCACGCGGGTGAAGCCGCCTGTAGAAACTAGTACTAAATATAATAAGTCTTAAGTTGTTTGTTTAAAGGCGCTAATGTCTGGAAAATCCATTACCTTGATTCGAACAATTCTTTTGCTTTTGATAGCCTAATTATTGAGAAAGGCTATATATAGGCTATTTAACATAACGCTACGACTGTTGGAGTCGAGCAAAAAGAAAAAAAATCAGAAAGACAAATTAAACGGCGGGTGAAACCGCGGGACACAGCTAGTTTACCTACATATAAATCTTAACAAATTACCAACACCGGACAATTAACACACAAATTTATAACGCTGTCATTTTATTAAGCTTTATGATGCTGATCTGTTAACAAATCATTCTAATTAATATTAATTAATTAATTGCTACAATAGATTGATTGAAGTGAATATTTATTACCTATTTCGCATCAGTAAGTTTATACATGGTGGTATCTCTTCGTTTGTATCGGCGACGGGAAGCTGTATTAGTGGAGCATCCTTTAGATAATTAATCGACTGGTTGAGCAGTAGCCTGCACTGGTGTGTTAATAACTCATTCTGCAATTAACAGCGATCTTGTCAAGCGTGCATTTTGTACAATAAACAAGGTTAATGTTTTATACAGTAAGACATGATTCTAACTTTACAAAAAATTCAGATTGCGACCTATAAGCTGGGCAAAACTTGGTTCGAAATAAGTAGAGTATTTCAGAACAGTGGAGGCCCAGTGGTAACGGCCGCGATTTACGAGTTGTAATTCGTAGGTTCGAATCTAGACATGAGCTTTACTTTCTGTCAAACGAAAACATCGTGAGGAAACCGGCCTATTCTAGAACCAATAATTCGAAGATATGTGACATCTACCAACCGGGACTTGGCCCGCGTGGTGTATTACGGCCCACTCCTTCTTACCGAGAAGAGGCCTGTGTCTTAGCAGGGAAACATTTTAGGCTGATAATGTTATTATGTAACCCCTGTTATTAAGTACTCCCTGTATTTGGTAGTACATACGAATATTTGGTATATATTCTACCGAAATTTCAATTTGCGAAGCTGACAAATTCCATGTAGGTACATAATTAAATTTGATACGATACCTAAATTATCGGTTAGGTATTCAATATAGTACCACCTTTAAGGCTGCGGAATTAATTTACCGAGGTGAAGTGGTTGGCAATACCTATCAGAATCATTCATCATGTTACGTTTATCAAAAAGCTTAATATACTTAGAAATAGCAAACTGTGTGCAGTTTGCTTATTCTATGTCGGAAATATAAATAACTCATCATCATCTGCCTAGCCTTTTCCTAACTCTGTTGGGGTTGGCTTCCAGTCTAACCAGATGCAGCTGAATACCAGTATTTTACATAGAGCGACTGCCTATCTGACCTCCACAACCCAGTAACTGGGTAATATGATACCCGTTGGTAAGACTGGTTGTCAGACTTTCGAGCTTCTGACCACAAGTTACGACTATCAAAGATCCACAAACGACAGTCGGGACCAACGGTTTAACGTGCTTTCCGAGCATGGATGGGTCTTCGTCTTCGAAATATAAATAACTATTTATAGCAATAAGTGTTGGTCAATATATAAGTCCAACTTGGCACGGACTTAAATTGTTTTAAGGGGAATCTAGTCGCGGGCTCGAACTCACTGGTGGGCCTGGCTAAAAAGCACGCTGTCTCACCAGGCATCGTGTCCGACAGAGGTAGTATCAATGATTAGCAGTTAGACGCTAGTCTACACGCACAACGTTATTGAGTGAGATACAGGATCATTTATAGAAAACGGGCGCGTAAAAAATTAAGAAACGTCCTTCGAAAGATCGGATTGTATGAAAAAACCACTGCAGAAATCAATGACCAATAAAGTTTATTGAACTTTTTGATATTTGAGCTTTGTCGGTACCGACTTGGTTTTGGAGATTTTACACTTCTTTTCTTTGCTTAAACACGCCCAAAGTTAGGTTAAATAAGCAAGAAAAACGGATCTTTGTTGGTTCCTAACTTTTTAATGGCTTTTAATTTTAGTATTCTGTTTCCGTACAGACAAAAGCATACCATGTTTAATTTTTGAAATACATTGTCGAATAGTGGAGTAGAACCCCCCCCCCCCCCCCTCCTGAAGTTTGTATGGAAAAATGTCGACTATATTCATCTTAATAATATCGTGCCGGGATTTTTTCGCGCATTGGATCTTCAGTGCACTGCTTAGCGCCGAGAGTTGAAAATCGAACACTGTGTTTTTTTTCGACGCACTAGGATGCACTCTGTTGGAATCTCAAAGCTCAGTTCAACACGGAGAGTTGAAAATCCAATGCGCGATAACATCCCGGCACGATATTTTTACGTCTGTGCCAACGTGGTTTAAAACAAAATTATTTGTGTCAGATTTGCGAAAATACCTACTAAAGTCTTTTAATGAGCACAGCTGTACTTCCACCTGAACAAAATAGGCACTTGAGCTAATGGTTCCGATGTTTTTTTTAACAATTCAAACTTTTGTTACACCATAAAAATAAAATACCTAACAGAAAACGCTAAAAAGAAATCATTACTAACCAAAAATATTCTTTAAAATCTGGAAATAAGTACCACAGCAATCGTTTGAAGTCGACAAAAATTGTTTTGAAAGTTCGCAAAAGTCATTGAATTTCGACGATTGTTTTTATCCATTTTGTTTGTACCTTTTTTTCGCCGTTATCGGTATTGTTCGCAAAGTAGGAGCAATATAAAATGGCGACCATCCCATGAAACATTCATGAGTCGCATTCGCTTTCCCTAAAATATTCAAATCTACAGATTTTTAGGGTTCCGTACCCAAAGGATGCCACCGGAATCCTATTAATAAGGTTCTGCTATACGTCTGTCCGTCCATCTGTCACAGGGGAGACCCCCGTCTCTCTTAGTCCGTTAACAAAGATATGGCCTCGTCCGACAGTAGTTTGATACTTCGAAATGAACCCTAATCTCAAATTATTAACTTTTCAAATGGGCAAAAAAACATCGGAAGTAAGGACAACTTGCCAATTCGTATTGTTATACGTTCTTAGTTCGGGCCCCAAACGAATCTTATGTTCGTAGGCGATGCGGAGTAGGAAACCCCTGTAACTTCTGCCGAAACTACGGACTTCATGCTTGGAGAGTAAACCTCCAGGGCTACATTCGAAATTTTCACAGTGTGTATTTTTAACCCCCGACGCAAAAATGACTCGGTGTTATAAGTTTTATATACTATGATCGCTAAACGGCTCACCACAAAGTTGAATCGTTGCGATAAATATAATAACCAATCTATGAACAATAAGTACCACTATCCTACTACACTCCGTGCACTGCGGTAAAAGTCGCTTGAGAATTTGCTTGAAATTCTAACCGTTTGCGTTTGGGACCCTTTGTCTGCGAGTCCGATTCGCACTTGGCCGCTTTTTTGACTTATTATTCGCCTTTCCTGGTGAATACATAAAAACAGTTTATCGAATAAAGCTGTTGCTTCAGCGTTGTTTTTATTTGGATCATAAAAGGTGGCAGGAATATTGACGTGCAACCTGTTAGGAACCATAGATTCAGTAAATGAGTTAAAAAAAAATTCTGAACACCTAGCGTTGAAATTTTTCGACAGTTATTAATAAAAAAATATAAGCTGTTTGTTCCATACATTTTCACCTCAAACAGCAGATTTTTTAATAGTAACCGATGAAAAGTTTTGACGCCAGGGGTCTAGAATCATGAGCTGTCCTTGGTTTCAGTTTGCGCGTGTATGTCCCTGACGCCTTGTTTATTACGACCGACGAATTATTTAGGTTTAGAATCGACCACAGACATGCATGTTCTACAAAGAAGTTTTACATGATGAAATGGAAGTTGACGGAAGGAGTGTGTTTATTGCCGCGTTTCCGAATAAACTAAATATTAGCTATTGAAAGCGGTATTGGCCCAGTGGTAGCGGCCGCGACTTACTAGCTGTTAGGTCGTGAGTTCGAATCCAAGCAGGTACTTTGTAAAACGTTGAAGGAAAACATCGTGAGGAAACCGGCTTGTCCTAGAACCAAAAATTTGAAGACGTGACATCTACCAACCCGTACTGGGCCCGCGTGGGAGATTAGACCCTACTCCCTCTCTCAGAGAGGAGGCCTGTGTCCCAGCAGTGGGAACATTATGGTTATGGTAGCTATTGAACGTGGCCTTATGAAATTTCATGTAATTAAGATGTGTGTCGGTAGCCATGTCCCTATAAATAGATTTCTCCTTTGCCCAACACTTTTTTTAATTTGTCTGCACTGTCCCACGGCTGAGCAAAGGTTTCCCCCAAATCCCTCCAGGCATGCTTTTCCAGGGCCACCTCATTACTTATCTACTTTTCTGTACAGTCACGCACAGATGACGTATAAATAGTTCCAATAAATACATGCGAGAATTATTTTAATTGCCGGGTTTTTCATTCCCCGGAAACAATTCAAACCTGTCTTATTTCAATTCCTAAGATTTATATCTAGAATAAAAGTTAATATTCATCAAGAATTATTACATTTATTACACATGTCTACATCACGAAGCGCTATTGAATTGATATTTATAAGAATACTAGCCTATGCCCGCGGCTCCGTCCGCGTCTATGTTGGAAATTATCCTACGGGAACGTACTACCGAAATAAACAATATCCTATGGGTTAATCCAGGTTATAAACTATCTGTCTGCCAAAATTTCATCCGAATCTGATCAGCCGTTTTTGCATACAATCTTTAGCATACAAAGGATGACGGTCAAAATGGTCCAACAGAATTGAAATGTATCTCAAATTATAGCGTATAATTGGTACTATATTTCATACTACAGTAAAAAGTACGAAAGTCACCGAAGAACATAGATATAGCCAATTGAAAAATATATTTTTTCTGTATAAAAACCGAAGATTTGACTACATCTGTCATATCATCTATTTATTATATATAAAACAAAACTGTACCTGCTTGATAGGCAGAAAGACCATTGGTGTCATCTGTGCACATGTAGTCTCTATAATATGAGGGGGAGCGGTAGGGCGTTTCAGAGTTTAACTGACTAAAACTCAACTGTGTTTCTTCAGTTGCCATCACTCTGCCATTCATGACAATCGGCTCAGCGGTTTAGGCGTGAAAGCGTAACAGACAGAAATACAGACAGACTTACTTTCGCAGTTATAATATTAGTAGGGATAATATAATAAAATACTGGTAGGATGTTTACACGAATACTATTGAGTAGATATTTATTGCACTATAACACTGTTCCTGTGCTGATAGCCTTGAGAAACTTTTATTAACTTGAGTTAGACGATAATATAAAATAACACGACGTAAAATCGTAGTTACAGCCGCGATACATCATACTCCTTATCACCACTGCCACAGCATGAAGAGCGATGACTCGCTCGCAAAATGTTCAAGAGGAAAATAGAAGCTCATCAAAGTTGAGCGAGAGCAGTGTTGGCCCAGTGGTAACAGTCGTGACTTACAAATTGTAGGACGTAGGCTCGTATCCAGACAGGCAATTTACTTTGTGTAAATTATTCATCCCTAATGCTCTCGAAACGGTGAAGGAAAACATCGTGAGAAAACCGGCATTTACTAGAACCAAAAATTCAATGACATGTGACATCTACCAACCCGTGTGGTATATTAAGGCTCGACTCCGCTCACTGAGACGAGGCCTGTGTCCTAGCGGGACATTATACTGCTTTATGCATCAAAGTTGCTTTGTAACTTTAGTATCGCGTCGTTCTGAAATTAGTGTTGATTTGTAATTGATACGTTAATTGCCTTACTTAAGTATGTACTTATGAACTTAAAGTAAAACATATCATGGAAAGTTTAAATGGATCAAGTTAATTAAATGTTGTCACGTAGGTGTCGAAATAATGTTACGAGTACATAGATCATTTTGAGGGATAGGCAAATTACTCATAAGTATGACGAGTAGGTAATGTATCTACCCACATCTGAAGGTTGACTGATGTACTTTGATTTACTGTGAGCGGAATTCATTGTTATTTGGTTATAAACGTGGACGGAATAAATACGTAGGACATTTAGCATAATTTGAATCGTTAAATTGTTGTTAATAGGAAAAACAAAAGTAAAACCATTTACACAAAAGCCTTGGCAGATGATTTCCTATGATTGTATTTTTTGGAATGCAGTTCCTTATTGCATGTTATACCTTTGGAGATTTGATGAATGAGAGCTAGACCGAAAAAAGTGTAAGATTTCGACCATCAATGTGCAAAGAGCACATTGATGGTCGAAATCTTACACTTTTTGGGCTTGGGCACTTTTCTTCACGGGCAATTTTTTTAGCAATTATTGCTCGGCAACACTAATGGATCAATCTGGATCGATTAAGTGGAGCAATCTGGAGCAACGGAACTTTTTTCGGAAATATTGCTTCTGATTGCTCCAGATATTTTACATTTCTCAATGTCACCAATATGAGTTGCCGAATATCCAATCAGTTTGGAAATTTTTAGTCAATTTTATTTCTATCTCGTTTGTACGTATAACTAAGTCTCGTTTTTGCGAGAGGAACCGGCCGGAGGCGGCGGGGGGCCGTATTGCCTAGTTTTTCAAGTTCCTCCATATTGCATGGTTTTGTGTGGCCGTATCTCTGGCAACAGATTGCTACATGTTGCCATTGCTCTAAATTGCCGGATGTAGTCGTGACGTCATAGTTGACGAGAATTGACCAGGATGGAGCAATTTTAGTTCTCGTGTAAGCGCACCTTCACGACTGGTCAAGACACTTGTTACGTAATAAAAGTCGCCAAGTGTATAAAAGCGAAAGGAACTTCGTTCCAACCTGCACCCTACTTGCGTACCGTCAACTATGGCATCTTTACTTTCCATGAGCAACTTTACCAATGAGAACTGAACTAAAATATCTCTCAATTACTAAAAAATTGTTACAATTGAATATGAATATGAAATGAATATGAAATGCACCGATCCCAGCGTGGCTTGACCAGACTCGATAAATCGAATGAACCCCAAGATTTGCACTAGCCCCTGGAGCCTCATGCTTCATGGTGTTACAGAGGCCATTGCATATCAAGAAGTAGACCGGGGGGCGCGGTAATGGTCAGGTAGACGTGCCCATAGGATAGGAAAGGATTGCGAGCCTACCGGATATGCATCCTTGAGTAAGCATTGGACTAGTGGAGAGACGGGTGGTATTTATTTATAGGAGGGCATCTTTTCACGACGTCGCCGGCATGTTGATTCAGGTCGGGCTTCTTGGGTACGTTCAATTGTTTTCTTAGCTCTTTTCTATGCCGTTGCTTCGCTATGTTCTGTTTTGTTGTTTTCGTAGTAATATTTTGAGTTCTCGCAGCTAACAGTTTCTGCATTGCTTCCTGCAATAGGTGTGGTTTATCCCGTCTGAAGACGTGTGCTAAGTAGCACATCCTGTGATTCTTGATGCGTTTTGTTACGGTTTTTTCGTCTAAGATTTGGTGCATTTTCTTAATTATTAGTTTATTCCTGACGTGGTTAATCAAGTCTCTCATGATAACTCGTTCATATCTTCTGAGTCTTAATCTGTTCACCTTGGGTCGATACTTTTAAGTCATATATCATACAAGGTACGATAACTCTTCGATACATAAGTCTAGCTAACTTCCAGTCCATCTTTGCCACCATCCAGTCCATTTTTGCATCTTTCCTTTAGTATGAATGGTAGTAACGATTCGCGTTTCTCGTGGCCTGTTGGCATCGTTTTCTGATTGTGCTTTTTCTGCTTGTGTATGTGCCTAGCTATTTTATTTCGTCCATTGTTGGTATACTTATTCCGTTGAGGGTCACGTTGATTGTTTGCTGTGATGTTATGGGGTCCCTAATTAGAATGTTTGTTTTTGTTTCATTTATTTGGAGGCCTGCGGTGTTTAGTAAAGGTTTTGTGTGGTATAAGATGCGCTCTAGTCCTTCTAGATCATCTGCAATGAGTATAAGATCGTCCGCAAATGATAATACCAGGGGGAGTGAAACGCGGTCCTGATCTAGTTTGATTAAATGGGTTGCATCTTTAAGGGTTCTAAGGACTTCGTCGAAGACTAATGTAAAAAGGCGAGAGGAGTGAGGGCAACCCCGTTTAACTCCCTTTCCTTTGATAATTATAATCCAATTGCTTTGCTGGCCACTCCATTTGATGCATGTTCTTACATTCATGCATACCTTGATTATCCTGTTGGTCATCGATTTGTTAGTTCATTGCAATAATTATCCTAATGCCTTAATGTCTTTAAGTCGACATTGGTGTTTTCTATGACAAGGGCGATAGGGCGAGCATAAATTCGTTTACTTGCAAATCCTTCCTCGTCTAGGACCCTTTCGTGCATAAAATGTGGTAATCTGTTGATCCATTGTTTAAAAGGGACGCTTGGTAGTTACCTAGTCCTGTTATTGCATCGTCTATTTTTTTATTTTTTGTTTTTACTACGCATCTGGCGTAAATTCTGTAGTACCATTATGCAGCGATATTCGTTCGCGTCTTCTAGTTTTTTATTTTTGGGATTAGTACCTGCGCGGTTTCAAGCCACTTGTCCGGCACTGTATTCTGTGTCCAGGCTTTATTCTTGTGTATAGTTGCGGTTTCCTGTTATATTTGGGGCATCGTTTTGTTAAGTTCGGTTACCACGGTTACCACTTGGTCCGTTCCGGGAGTTGTCTCGTTTGGCTTTTATTGATGATTACCATTACTTCTTCGGCTTTGTTATTTTAACATTTGGTATCTGAAAAGGCCCTCGCTCCTTTTTTTTGTTTTCCTGGGGGACACCTTTATGTACGCGGATCTCCTTCGGCGTTTTGTTTGTTGTTCCTGTAAAACGTGTCGAGCAGTCCGGTGAAGCGGGCTCTGCGTGTTTTTGTTCTTCTTGATATTTAACCTTTTGGAGTGTTGTCTGCCATTATTTTGTGCCTATTTGGATTATCCGGTTTCCCGCTTTGTAGGTTAGCAAGAGCTAAGCGATGGTCTCTTGATTAAATTGGCTGAAGAATCAGTTTCCTGAGCAGCGGTCGGTTTTAATAACCTCCGTTATTGTGTTCCAGGGTATTTCGATGTCTTTACTCGTTGGGATGATGTCTTTATTTGCTAGTTTTTTTGTTATCCAGTCTTCGTATTTTATTTATACAGAATTTCTGTTGAGAGCTGCGTAGTTGCATTGTTTGTGCTTGATACGACCCCGGTGTGTGTTACTCGCTTTTCTTGAGGGGTGCCAATCACAGTGTGGAGATGTATGTTCCTGAGTTCAACCCTGTTTCCTGTAGGTTGGCTATATGAATGCCGCTACGTGAAGGTTCAGCGCACGGAGGTTCAGCGTCTATTTGATTTTCTTTCTTTGGCTGGTGTTGAGGCGCCGATGCACAGGTCTGGTCAAGTGCGCTTAATTGCGGTAAAGGTCTGTTTCTGGGTGTTGTGTATCCAGTGTCGTTTGCGATTACGACTGATAACGGTGTGAGTAGCTTGCTTCTTGTTCTTCACACGGTGTTAATGAGTTCGCTAATTGGGGGCTGTTCGTTTGAGGCCGGGGTTTCGTGGATTTTTCTTGCTCTTCTCGTGTGTTTTACCGGTTATAAGGATTGGCATGTTGCGGTGTTTTAGCGTTGTACTTAGGATGTCGCTGTTGGCGGGTACTAGTTCGCCAATAGGTGAATACCCTTGTGCGTTTCTGTTGTTTCTGTGCACATTTACGAGATAGTATTCGGACAAGGCGATGATGATATCTTCGCCACCACAAAATGTTATATTAAACTAGCCCCTGACCGCGGCTCCGGCCGCGTGGACGTCGGTTATAGCGTATGTTCCTATATGAAAGTAGCCTATGTCTCTCTCCATATTCTAGGCTATATTTCAGCCAAATTTCATGACACTTGGTTCAGCGGTTTAGGCGTGAAAGTGTAACATACATACAGAACGTCACTTTCGCATTTATAACATTAGTAGGGATTGTGCGGTTATGTATTTTGCTATCCTTTATTCCTGGAAGAGAATGCTGTTAGGGAGAAAATCATGTATATTATTTAGAAGTGATAGGAAAATTCTATCATCCTGTCGATGTTTCCAAATATATGTGGCGAGATCTTGACTGACAATCCTATGATCGAGTGTTAAGCCCATTAAATTATTTTTTGAAAACACTTTTGTTTGTAGTGCAAGTCCAGGACACGTGCAAAGGGGCTGAGGCTGACTTGACCTTTTTTTTTGGTTAATCTGTAGAACAAAAGCGTGCTATGCGAACTTAAGAGTTAAGGGTAACTTTTTTGTACACTTCAGCACATATGGGCCGTGGGCCGACTCAAATTTCGGTAACCGTGGCGTTACAAGTTATAATAATACAATCTTTAGGTACTGCGTTTTGAGCGATAGGTACCGTATTTTGCGCTAGAATAATAGCGTAAATTAGTTTGTGCCGCCCTATTATATATAGTGTTAAGCACACTGGCCCACAACGAACCGGCCGGCCGGTCGTTCTCAGTTTTATAGAACAAATCCCTGAAATAATAGGAACGATCTCACCAGGTTTAGCCGCCAGGGGTCAGCCGTGTCACTCGTCCTCCAGCAGCCAGTCTTCGCTGCAGGCTGAAGCGCACTTACATCACTTTTGCTTTCTTGTTTTATACTCTACTAAAAAATTGTTACAATTAGTACATTATTCTACTTGTGTCATCATCATATCAGCCGAAAGACGTCCACTGCTGGACATAAACCTCCCCCAAAAGGGGGATTTGCCATAATCGCCAGGCTTGGCAGGCGGGTTGGCAATCGCAGTATGGTGGTCAAATGTATAGAGAAGGCTGCTGCGCATTCTCTAATAAGTCCCTTAGTCGCCTTCTACGACACTCATGGGAAAAAATGGGATGGTGCTATTCTTTTACGTCCGGCACCACATGGAACCTCTACTTGTGTATCGCGGCAACAGATTTTTAGTTATCGAGAGAAATTTAAGTACAGTTCTCATTGGTAAAGTTGCTCATAGAAAGTAAAAATGCCACTGTTGACCGCAACACACGAAAACAACCTGAATGATTACAATCGAACGAACGATCGATCGATCGATCTGAATGAATGCAATCTGAATGATTTTGAAGGATGTTGCTAGTCCATTGCTTCATACGTTCGAAAAATTTGTCTGATCAACAGTGTAAGTAACGGAATGAATGTTTTTGATCTGTCATAATAAAACCATTGCTAGTAAAACCACTGTTAGTATATTACGCAAATACCCTACGGGTGTTCCACGACATCTCTCTTTAATCTGATTTTTCGTTTCATCGTTATTGGGAAGATAAAAATTACACTGCTTAGCTGTCATAGTTTTGAAGATGCGTAAGCGTCTGGTTACTAAGTACCTTTTTGGTAAGGAACCCTTAAAACTTTTTCCACAAAAAAAACTACCGACTTCCGGAAAAAGACTACAAAGGGAAAAATAATTTTAATTTCGGAAGGCGGTGACAAAATATTAAAATACGTATCCAAAGTCACCGACTTCCGAAATTAAGTTAATTTTTCATTTTGTAGTGTTTTTCCGAGGTCGGTTGTTTTTTCTGTTACCATTTGGTTATAGTACCTACCCCACACCAATTCGAAATTTTATCATCAAAACAATTTATTTATGCGATAGCAGCAATTGCGGTTCATTTGCTCTCATTTTTGGAAGAGTTCAGTGGTCTGCCTCCGAAACGTATCGTCAAATCTATATGAAATTTAAATGGGATCATTTCGAAATAAACCCTTTTCGAACAAAAAAAGAATTTTGCAAATCCGTCTATACACCGTGACATTTTAGTCATCTTACAACGGCAGCCCACTTTATGTATCCAATGACTACTAATCATTTATGTATAAAAAAAAATGATATTTTTAAACATAAGCATAATAAAAAAAATTAAAATATAATTCACTAAGACGCATGACGTAGTTTGTAACACCCTGTTATGGAGATGGAATTAATGATGGAATGTAATGGTAGGTAGGTAGATATCTTGTATCGTTTAATACGTAAACTTTATTAATAGGGAGGGTGTTTCATAATTCTAAACCATTATTCATTTTTCTTTGTACCTATTATCTTAATTAATTGTAACAATGTTTTAATCGCGCCTAGATGTATTTTATGACGTATACATTGAGTGGACCACCTTTGTAAGACGACTAAAATGTCACGGTGTATATGACGGAGTTATACCCGAACATATAAAAAAAAACCAAGTCGAATTGATAACCTCCTTCTTTTTGAAGTCGGTTAAAAAGCAATGTGAAGCTACAGGCCCATGACAACAAGTAGGTTGATACATAAGTACACATACCTAATTTAATGTAATTTTACGGCTACAGATCCAATTACAAGATATCAGCATCTAACATAAATCTATAATTGATTCCACAAGCTTAGCCATTGGAGCCGCGATGAGACAGGTCACAGGGAATACGGAGATTTATCGCCCTGATAATCTAGTAATGGTTAGCGAATTACATGAAAATGGTGTATTCTACGTGTTTATGCTTCAGTATTTTCAAGCGTCATTTTATCATTTTAAGTAAATTACATTCTGCTAGGACTGCCTTATTGGTCTCGTAGTTGTAAGGGCTACTTCTGGCATGAGGTGTGTTCGATTCTCGGGTTGGGCAGTGTTATTGCGTATTCAATCAATGAGCCTTTTATTCTGAATTTTTTAAATTGTTGTCTAAAAATGTGTTTAGACAACAACCTTAAAAGTATTGCGTATTATCATTTGGAATTTCTCAGTAGCACACCGGAGTCTGGAATTGTGACGGATGGAAATAGGCTCGCCCCATATTATGTGGGACTTAAACATAACTGACGACATGTGGGTGTGCCTTACTCTTCGAGAAAAAAACGCGTTATGTTACGTATTTCTAAGCGACGTAGTTACGAAAAAGGCAACCCTAATAACGTTTCTGGTGTCTAAAGAATCCCTACTACAATACATACAGCTCTCAGGATCATTTACATTCTGTGTACATTTTTTGAAAGTTACTAGGTAGTTTTCTATAGTAATGTTCCAAAAGTATGACAGAAAAAGAACTCATTGTCTTTTTACTCATTGTAGTCATACAATACAAAATGACGAATCACAATATAACTAGAACGGCTCTTAAAATTTTTCGTTAGAAATCATTAAAAAACTAACCGTTATACTGCTTAACCTATTCTTGCTTTGTAAATGAACAGTTACCCAAAGCACAACACCACAGTCTGCCCAATATATCTTGACCGCCCATAGTGACGCTAGAGTCAAAGACGAACCGTCAACAGTTTGTAAAATTCAATACATAACTTCAGAGGCGCTAGCACCAGGGATCGAATTATCGGTTTTCTTAATATAACGTTACCAATTACCGTTCTGTTAATGATAAAAAAAGTAACGTTAATAATACCGATACCCAAAGTCTGTTAACGTTATCTAATTACCAGTATTAGTATCGGTAAAAGTAGCAATTCTTATACCGGTAATTTATATGTCTATCTCTATCTAACTATGACGGTGGGGAGACTTGAAATTTTTATTATTTTTGCGATAGGACACACCATTTTCGAGATATAAGCAAAATAAAAAAAAAAGCTACAGTACTGTTTTTACACCTGAATTCGAGGTGTTGGTGTGAATTTTAGTTCATGACTAATTTTATTTCACACGATTTTAATCGCGATTAAAAATAGTCTGATTTAGTTAGAAAATCAAAATTTTAGCTGAAGCCGTCAAATTCAGAATAGCAAAATTGCCATTTTTACTAAATTAATAACTCAGTGCCATCTGTCAAACTAAAATATAGTTATGTTGTGTGACCGAATTTTTCTATATAACGAGATAGTCCTTCTCCAAAAAGGTTGCCACACGTTTCTGGATACAATAAAATTGACCTTAACAGAGCCTGTCTGAGGCACGTAAGATATGAGAAAGGTATCCAGAGATGTGTCGCCGACTCTATCTACATACAGATCTAAGACTAATTAAAAAGTAATAATATAGTAATAATAATACGGCTTAAGTTGAAAGGTTGAAACTTCTTTCGGCCCATAATGATACTTTTTACACAAACAACTAGTTGATAAATGAAAGGCAGTAGACGTAGGTACGTTTGGCGTACGCGACGCGATGTTTGTGTGCCGTATGATTATGAAACGAAACACGCGCGAGTCTTATCGTATTCGTATCTTTCCGACCGTCGTAACATGCTTTGTTGCCGCTTCGCTTAGAAGAGCCGAACGCAATGCCGCGAGGCGCTTGGTTCGGTTTGGCAACGTCGCCCAAAATGTTGCTTCTTGTTAGATTTTAGCGAAGTAACGATACTGGTAACGCTATTTAAATACCGGTAAATCAAATGATTTAACGTTAAGTAGTTAACGGAACGGAACGAAATGATTTGGTAGTTTTACCGGTATTTTATTGGTAACGGCAACCGTCCCTGGCTAGCACAAACGCGCGACGTACTTATACGTAACCACAGAATTCACAAGTGCTGCGTAACGTTATTCAAACGAATTTGGTTCGAAAATTCAATTACACTAAACATTTTTGTACAAAAAGTTGCGACTAGCACACCCATAGATAAGAACATAGTAGGACCGCTATACACAAGATAACTGTCACCTGTCCCAGATCTATGATACAACTAGTGGCCTACAGTGGCCTACAGTGGCCCACTTGTCATTGTTGATCAAAGATTCCGTTGCTTGTCAGAACACTGTATTTGAATTTAGAACGCTCCGCCCTGTAGAGTATACAGTGTAGATAACGCAATTTGTATGTGGGAGCTTCGTTAATTGTGCAGTTGTGTACAACGGTTTACACAACTGCTGTACTGTTCTTAGACATGTGTCTAGAACTATTTTTTTATGTTCTAAACGCGACTGAGTCTATAATTACTTAGGGATGCTAGACTCCTGTTCGGGTCGACATGATTCGGCACAACCTGGCCTGTGCCTCCATATGTGTAGCAGCTTTAGAATGCGGCATTCTCATGTGAAAAATCTAATTATGTAAATACACTTATTACTACAAAAACCGATTTAAACAACCCAAAAGCTACACCAATTTCTTGAACAGATTCTTTTCAAACATTTGTCCTGTGGTGCATAAATTTGGCAGTGGGTACGGACAACAAATAAAATGATGGCAGCAATAAGCTTATAAATCAAACCCCATCATTTTGTTTTACGCCGGAATGTCAGGTGCATACGAATAACCACGTTGTTTGTGTAATCAATAGGGCTGATAGTGCCTTTTGTAGACCCGATGGCATCCGCATTTTAATTGGGTTGATTGTGTGCGTGATAATATGGAAGCCTGCATTGTTCGATCAAAAATCGATTAAACACACAATAAATTCATCGACCAAACATATTATAGAGATATGAGTTGTGAGTATGTTCTGTGTTTTGGGCATGTATTGTCTTCTACTCTATTAAAATATTTTGACATGCAACAACGATATTATATCACACTTAAAATAATATCGATTCACTCCTGCACAGGGTTTGAGGAGCGCCGTTTCATGAGTCAATAAGTATTTGATTCTAGTGAAGTAAGGATCTATTTTCTCGTACAAAAAACAGACTTGACAATCGTTTACCATCCTACTTATCCTACAAATATTATAAATATGAAAGTTTCTATGTTTGGATGTTTGGACGTTTGTTATTCAATCACGCAAAAACGGCTGAACGGACTGAATTCAAATTTGAGAGACAGATAGTTAATAATTTGGATGAACACATGGAATACTTTTCATCCCGTTGTAATACGTTCCCGTGGAATAATTTCACGATCTCGACGCGGGCGAATCCGCTGACAAAAGCGAGTAATATTATAAATGATGAAGTAAGTTTGTTTGACGCTTTCACATTAAAATGGGAAAACCGATTTGCATGAAATTTGGCACACGGTTAGACCATAACCTGTGTAAGGACATAGGCTACTTTTCATTCTAGATTGCGGACGAAGTCGCAGGCAACAGCTAGTATACGCACACTTGGCAAGACTGGTCGATACTCTTAAAGAAACAATCGCAACTAAGAATATGTTCATCCTATTTAAACGAATTAACCTTTCATTTATACAGGGTGTTTGGCATTGAATTACATACCATTAGAAAGGTCACACACTAGGGATGTTTTGCTAGAATTGGAACTCCTCAATCTTTTTTTTTCTAATGCAATTTGAAATTAAGATTTGAGTATTTTTTACATCTTTCTGTCTATCTATGTAAGTTTGAGAACTCATAACTTTTTTCTAGCTAACATCTAACAAAAATATTGCCTGTTTTGCCCATTTTTAATAAAAATTACACTTTAAAGTTAAGAAAGTGGTGAAACTAGAAGAAAGCAGAAAAAAATTATCCAGGGGGCCAGGGCCACATAAATTAGGGCTGAGTAAGTAGCAGATGACCGGTGGGGTCATCTGCTACTTACTCAGCCACCATTTTCGTATGTTCGACGTTCTGCGAAACACCCTGTATTTCGCCCGGTCCCTTATTAAAACTCAACTTCAATAATTGTCACTCCAAACACGATAATGAAACAGGTACACAGGCTTATTTGTTTAACAAAATAAACAGGACGCTTTGCCCAATATTTTCACGTAAAATTACTGGTAATTTCACAGAGGTTAGCGTCACAGTTAACGAGTTCTTAGACCTATTCAGGAGAAGGAGGGTAGTTTTAAGTGTCACTGAAAGCCTAACAAAGGGTTGAAAATGTCGTCTCACACCCTGAAAACCTTTATATACGGCCTACTTTAAAATTATAGTGAAAACAAGTAACGTAATTAGTGGCTTTGCTAATGTATGTATTGTGTCAGATGTACCTGAGTGATTCGTGTGAGTAGGGTAGCTGCTAACTGCGGGTAAGAGGTCCGTATGATATTACCCTTATTGCGTTCCAGGTTGACATTATGGGTAACGAAATATACAGTTAACGGTCTACCTAGGCTATTCGTAGAGTTGATAAGGGTAATTTGCGAGTATAAGCTGAGTCATTGCGTTCAGCGAAAAGCGTCAAAGGATGCATAAAATGTAACGTGAATTTTCTGAGAGACGATAGATCAAGCAAGCCTAGCATGACGTTTTCTATTTCTACTCTACCGTAGAATAGAAATCGCTTGTCTACATTTCTCGGTACAAAAGTGTCAACAGTCTACACGGAAACGTCATTTTTGTCTACTCTTCCGTCGACAAAACGCTACTCTACGGTTCTCTTGCTAAGCCTGCTGTAAGCCTCAAAAAGATGTATACTTCGACAAGAATTCATTTGATTGTCTACAATTTGTGGCCCATTTATTAATTAATTTATTTATTTATAGTTTAATAAAACGTTAACAACAATTACTTTAATTAACGTAGAAACGATATTATAACGTGGCAAATAATTATGTTAAGATATATGATTAAATTAAAAACTAACATGGAACAGTGGACTATTGCATACTCACAGAACACCAGACGTATACGCTTAATTTTATTCCATTCATCCGCAAACACATCACATTTAGGGTGGGCAATCAGAAGAGCATTTAAGGTGTCGTACCCTAAGGATGTCCTTAGGGTACGACAGACTGGGGATTCGGCTCTGGCTACCCATAACACTGTATCATGTGTTTGATGATGAATACTTTCATAATAAGTACTCAATGTGCATTAAGTTCTTTGGCTACACATTGATATTATATTCATCTGCCTAGCCTTTTCCCAACTATGTTGGGGTCGGCTTCGAGCGACTACCTATCTGACCTCTTCAACCCAGTAACTGGGTAACACGATACGTCTCGGTAAGTCTGGTTGTCAGACTTTCGGGCTTCTGACGACCCGTAACGACTGTCACAGATCCACAAATGATAGCCGGGACCAACGGTACTCGGTAATACCTACGATACCCCTTGATAAGACTGATTAAAGATCCACAAATTACAGTCGAGACCAATGGCTTAACGTGCTTTCCGAGGCACGGTGGTTTTTGTTATGTAAAGATGGTTACCCATCCACGGACCAACCGCGGCAAGCGTAGCTTAACCTGAGCAATCGACCCGTGCGGCTGCCATTACTTAGCCACAAGCCCCTTTTATACACATTGATATAATACAATTATGGAACAAAAATTGTGGACAGTTAAATGAACTCTTGTCGATGTGAACACGTTTTTAAGACTGACTGTACATTACCTTCAACCATTGCCAAAAGTTTTATTCGAAGCAATTATCCAACTTTCAGATTAACAAAATCAATGCCACTTCCTCCTTTTATTTCCTATGTTTATTTTTAAAGTCCTACTAATAAAAACTACATCATTGTGAGTCGCTAAACATGAATTCTTGGCACAAGATCAAAGTTACGTTAATATTTTATAGCCAGAATAATACATCATTTTGCTACCGTCATATTTAAGTTTTTCTCTGTGTAAAAGAAGAAGGTACCAGCTATACTAATCATCCTATTCATTGGGTTTAACAACTTGTGAACCCGCTCGCTAAAGTTGCTCACGCAAGTTGAAAATATCGACGGTTTCGGGAAATTGGAAAATTGGTTGAAAATCTATCACTATTAATCTATATTGTGTAAAGAAATGGATGTTGGTATATATGAGATTGATAAGCTCTAACACCGTATGACCGATCACCATTAAATGGGTACTTATGTGTATTTTTTTTTGGAGAAGTTTTTTTTCGACCTCCACGCGTGTGATGCTGTGAGCTATGGCATCGTATGCGCAAATCTTTTAATCAATTATAAAGTGAAAAGTAAAATTATTTCTTAAATAATTTATCACATAAGTAATTAGAAACGCGACTTTTAAAAGGAGAATGTTTTGTATTGGTCTCCTTTTGTCAGTGCATAACCGTTATATATAGGTATTATCTATATATTAATACGTGAACATCCCGTGAAGCAAAAACTTTGTTCCCCGTTTTTAAAAAAATTACCTTTATCAAATCAAATATCAAATTTTTGCACAGATAAAGTTTATCATCATCTGCCTAGCCTTTTACCAACTATCTTGGGGTCGGCTTCCAGTCTAACCGGATGTAGCTGAATACCAGTATTTTACATGGAGCTACTGCCTATCTGACCTCCACAACCCAGTTACTGGGTAATACGATACCCCTTGGTAAGACTGGTTGTCAGACTTTCGGGCTTCTGACGACCCGTAATGACTGTCAAAGATCCACAAATGATAATCAGGACCAACGGCTTAACGTGCTTTCCGAGGCACGGAGGGGTCTTGGTATGTAAAGATGGTCGACCATCCACGGACCAACCGCGGCAAGCGTAGCTTAACCTGATCGATCGACCTGTGTGGCACAGTTAAAGCTTATATGGAGAAGGAATGCAGAAAGCTAATATTTTTACATAATTATGCATTACAAACAAAACCATTAAAATTTAACTGAATTAAGTATGGTCGACCACTGAGCGACCACTAGTTTTTTATTATTCTTTTGCGACACAACAATTGCCCTTTAGTGTCGGTGAAAAAAATAACAACTTAAACAAAACTGATGACATTTCCGAATGTTTCATACAAAACATGATTCCCTTTTTACTATTTTTATGTTTATTACCGATGTTGTTTTCTCTATAACGGTCAAATTAGCGAATTTGTAACCAAATATATGTAAACAAAACGACAAAGCTATTCGATTTCTCGGAAGGTTCGATGTCAAAGTGCCGCCATCCTTTGACATGTCCACGACAACATACAAACAAGTAAACAAACTCAGGGATATTACATAGTATGATACTGTTTATTAGTAACTATTTACTATCAGATGCCAGTAGCCTGATATTGCCATAAGCTATTATATTTACCGACAGTTGTAGGGGATGTAATCTCACGAATTTCGGGGAGGCACGTATGTACGACTTAGGGTGCGTGTGTTTACCTTTGGTAAGTAATTTACGCTCCTGGCTAGCCACTCGTATTGGTACTGAAGCGAGAAGAGTAACAAGTAAGTTATAGTATTGTGACCATTATTTACAATGAAGACGTCTTCGTAGACACGTGTCTAGAGAAGCATGATAATACCGTATTGTAAGTGAGGGCTGCTATACAAATATCTTCCGCAGTCGTTACAAGTACGCATATAAGGCCAATATTTCAGTATTAGTATTACATTGAAAGTAGCCGTTTGTAGAAGTCAGATATCATCATCATCATCATAGGACATACTCCCCCAAACTCCGCCACTTCGACCGGTCCAGTGCTTCCCGTATCCAACGTATTCCTGCGGTCTTCACAAGGTCATCGGTCCACCTTGTGGGAGGCCTTCCATCTCTACGTCTTCCAGTATGCGGAGCGAGTGAACTCAGACAGTAAGTCATAAAAGTCGATTGAAAATTGTAATATAAAAATACTGGGCGGTCATTCGGAGCTTTAAAATACTCATATTCTGGGTGTGATAATGAAGCCATAATTCTGATTGCATAATTCACGCTCTAGTTTCCCATTGGCTTTTCCACCGGACATCGCAGATTACCCGCTTGATGCAAACGATCATTGAGGGGAAATTCCAATGTAAATATACCCTCATGCTATGTTACCGATATGACACCAACTAATAGTGTTGTTCTGTGTTTCCCCAATTATCTTTAATGTGCTCAAGGGTTAACTTCCCGTAGAACTAATATAAAATGAGCGGATATAGAGAGATCGTGTTCTGTGCTTGTGTATAATTAATTCGGCAAAGGGGAAGAAGTTATTTGATAGCCTTTATCAATTGCGATATTTTTACAAATTTTCGCTGTTCCCGTTGGCACTTTTTCCACAGCAACACAACGCAGAAGAAGATCAAATCTATTTTCAAAGTTTAGGAAACTTAATTTGATGTGTGCAATTTAAGAACGTTTTCATAGTATCAACTTTAAAATAGGTAGGTACGTAAATATTGGTATAAGCTCACGGTATAATTACAAAATACTCACGGTTTCCGCTTTTGTGTTGTTAAACTTACCTGAAAAGAGATGAAAAATCAATAATTAATAACAATGAAGATAAAACCAGTATCTACTATTTAAAAAATCTGAGAAACACTTATTCGACACACTTTAAAAAAATGTAAATGTTGACGTTCAAAGTGCCTTATTAACCGACTTTAAAAAGAAGGAGGTTATGAATTCGACATATAATTTTTTCTATATATGTTCGGGCATAACTCCATCATACATAAACGGATTTGCAAAATTCTGTTTTTGTTCGAAAGGCTTTTATTCCGAAATGATCCCATTTAAATTTCATATAGATCTGATGATGACTTTCGGAGACAGACAACGGAACTCTTCAAAAAATGACAGCAAATCAACCGCGATTGCTGCTATCGCATAAATATGCATTTTTTTGACCCCAAAGATGATGAAATTTCGAATTGGTGTGGGATAGGTACTATAGTTAAAAAGTGAATATAAAGCTTTTTCCAAAAAAAAAAAAAAACAACCGACTTTACAACAAAATAAGTTTAATTTCGGAAGACGGTGACAAAAAGTTAAAATACATATCCAAAGTCACCGACTTCCCAAATTAAAGTTATTTTTCACTTTGTAGTGTTTTTCCGGAAGTCGTTTTTTTTTTGTTTTTTGAAAAGTTTTTATGTGCCTATTTGAAATAAATGCTTCGACTCTGACATTGACAGAGGACGATTAAAAAATAACCCAGCGGACCAGATCACCAGACCTAAAACAGATCCCGTTTAAATTTATTTTATTATCTAAGGTACCAAATATACCTAATATGTAGAGCAAGTTCATGAGCAATCGACTCAAATAACATTCACATACCTAACCAAACAACGAGCCATTTAAATTATTCAGGGCGCCAGACAGAAATATACTAAGAGCTATTTAAGGTCGGTGCCACATTTGCGTCTAAACTGTGATTCAAGGCGCCAGCCCACGATAAAATTTAGTACGAAGGTACTTGGTTATGCACCATAAAAACCCGGTATCTACTTGCCTAAAAGTTACAACATATAGCCGGAAAAACTCATGAACAATTCGCGCTGCTCAACGTATGTGTCAGCAATTAACATTGCTGACACATACGTTCAATGATTCTGCGTTTTCGCTGGAGGAAAATGAGAAGTGCATTTCATGTCGTATTTTTATTTTCCTTTTGATGCAATACATGTTTTATTGATCTGGCGTTGAGGTAAAGTTATTTATTTTAGACTAGCTTTTGCCAGCGACTTTGCCCGCGTTGATGTAAAGCCCGTGTTAAAGTGCTATGGGGTTTAAAATATAGTTAACTATGTGTGTACAAAACCTTCAAATCCTTTCAGCCGTTTTTGCGTGATTGAGTTACAAACATCCAAACATTCAAACAAACTGTCACATTTATTACATTTGTAGGATTGTTACCATTTTAAGCAACGTACTTAAGCGCAAAAAAAGGCATCCTAAATAAATATTATTTTATTACTTTTAGATTCATTCAGTGCATTTTAAGGTCACAGAAATTATTTTCCCTCCTAAGTTTGTTAACACTATTTGGCATTTTGTACAAATCGACTTAAGGGTGTCGAATTGATTCCTTTATGAATTCTGTAACACGAATGTACAAATCAAACATGACTGTTACATGTGTGTTGACACAAAATACTAATTTGCATAAAATTTTGGTACGACTTCGTATTGTTTGCTAAATTCTGCTATTATTCGCACTAACTGGCCTTTGTAACCCAAAAACGCTAAATACCTCATGTGCTTCTAACTTAATGGGGCATTATTTTACATTTTTGGGGCGCTTTTGGGTTTATCTAGGAAATCCTTACTTTTAATGCGTTATGCCGTGACTCACAAATAGGACATGTGTTTAAAAATGCTAAATTCGTAGCAGCACTCAGATAGAGCAGTGGTGGCAATAACGGCCACGACCTCCGTCTTGTTGGTCTTAGGTTCAAACCCTGACAGGTGCTTTTCTTAGTGTAAATTATTTCAGCACCACTGCTCTCAAAACGATGTAGGAAAGCATTGTGGGGAAGCCTGTATGCCCTACAATGTGACATCTACCAACCCGCACTGAGCCCGTGTGGTGGATAACGGCCGACTCCCTCTCACCGAGAGGAGGCCTGTGTCCCAATAGTGGGAACACGTCAGGCTGATTAGGCATTCAGATAGAAAATCGATATTTTTCTCCATTCTTCCATCATTGGAATAAATTCAGTAACGTGGGTGCATTTACCACGAAATCTCACAAATGCACAGACAGTTTCTTCTAACACATTGAGAGTTAACACAATACTTTTAATTCTGTTTAGTCTAAACAGAGCGTAAGCGCGAATGGTCAATCCCCGTGAAATCAGAACCTCTGTAAACAATCCGCTGAAGGGACTGTTTGTTTGTTAATGCTAATGAACGCGCGAAGTGGTGCTGACCTGGAAACTAACCAAATAGGCTTAAAAGGCCAGTCACTGTGGATAATTTTACAAATATTGTATTTGTATTTGCTGTGCTCTGGTATAACGTGTACGTTGTATTCAACGTAGTATTCAACGTAGTATGGGCGTTGTTGTATTCATTCCTAGTGGGGCATGGTTTTTTTAAGAAAAAAAAAAGAAAAATGTAAATTTATACGTAGCAGAGGGGTAATTGCGTAACACACTAACAGTAGTAATCGCTTTCATTTTGTCAGTTGCGTTATTTACGTTGATGATCAGACAAGTTTTTCGATCATATGAAGCAATGGATAAGTTTGTAACGGAATCAGGGTGCTAGTTGGCGTTCTGTAGTTGCTGTCTATACCCTCATAGGAAAAGGCGTGAATTTATTCACTTTGTATCTACCTAGCTATGTGTGTATTTAGTTTGGAATACACGTTTTAAAAGCTTCATTCCAGGTTTCCCCATAGGTAAAATAGGTACCTACTTACAATCCGAGAACATAAAAAGTGAAAATGACAAGTCATCTTCCAGGTACGCTCTTTCCACTGTACACTTCATCCATCCAAGATAGAGACAAAGAGACGAGGAGAAGAGAGAAAGAAAGATTAATAATAAAAAATTGTTGCAGAACTGCATACAGTAGATAAGACTTGAAATGCAAAATAAACAATCTAGGCAGAACATAAAACATCAAGCTCATCTCGAAAATAGAATTCTATTTCTGCAGTAAATTATAGCACTAAAGTACGTTGAGCCGTCGTCAAAGTTAAGACTAGTAATATTCCTTTTGGCTGTATATTATAATAACAGACCGTTGAATTTTACAGCGACGCCCTGCCTCACTAACGATATTGTTTCACTGACGCTTATGCTCTGCTATTTTGGCTGTTAACTTGAGAATATAAGTAGGGATCATTTTGGGACTGCCTGTTTTGAGTTTAGTGTGGTTTTGAGTTAACCCCCCAGAGCAGAAATTTTTCGTCGTTTATACAAAAAAAAAAATCAGCTGTTCCATACATTTTGACCGCGAACTGATGAAAAACTTTTGCGCTAGGGGTTCTATAATGATATGCTGACTTCATGGTTACAGTTTGCGCACTGGGTAAAAACTTATCCTGTATAAACGTTAATCTTTTGTCGCATTAGGTGCCACCAACCCGCGCTGGGCCAGTATGGTAGATTAAAGCCCACCTCTCGAAAAGAGGAGGCCTGTGTCCCAGCAGTAGGAATGTTTTAGATTGATTATGCTATTAGGGACTAGGTATATGCGCCACCCACCAGAATATCAATCTGCCTAGCCTATTCCCAACTATGTTCTTTTCTTTTTGCAATATAAAAGAAAACTCTTTGACATTTGATTATTATTAAATACACTTTGACATGAATATTTACTTTGAGAAGTATAATATTATTTTTGTTTTAATTATTGTGAATGTGAGGACTATGTGGGTCATATTTTGATTTTTTTTGTGTTTTTGTTTTGTGTTTCATCTCTTTGAGTATTTTATGCGGCCTACCCAAATGGTCTTTGGTATTGTTCGTCAAATCGTTGAGCTCCTCAAGTTCTGAGTTGAGCTGTATGATTACTGATAAATGCATGCACTGAATGAACAGGTCCACTCAATCTGTGTGGTTCTTTCCTCAAAAGATCATTTCAGCAACCGATCCATGGTCTTCACATGATCTGACCAAGATTATGTCTGGACTTTAGAAGAGACTGTGACCTCTGAGTTTGTTTCGGCCTTTCTTCTCAGAGTAGTCAGATAGGAAACGCCGACCTCATCTAGTTTAAAAAAATATGATTGACGTATAAAAGTGTTTGTACGAACCTACTTACAGAAATAAAATCATTTATCATTTATGTTAGGGTCGGCTTTAAGTCTAATCTGATGCAGCTGAATATCAGTACCTACGTTATATGGAGCGACTCCAGCTTGGTACAACCAGAGTATATCATCACTAAATATTATAAAACAAAGTCTCCCGCCGCGTCTGTCTACCTGTTTGTTCGCGACAAACTCAAAAGTACTGAACGGATTTTCATGCAGTTTTCACCAATAGACATAGTGATTCATGAGAAAGGTTTAGGTGTATAATTTGTTAAGGTTTTGTTTATATTGGTTAACGCGAGCGAAACGGCTGGCAAAAGCTACTAGGGTGATAAAAGACCCATCACGAAGAACACTTTTCTTATGCCATTTTGGTGAAGACATTTCTCGCGACCCACAATTATTTATGTGACGAATTTTTTTTACGGTATTTGCCAGGGCTGTGTTCTTTTTTGCGGATCAATTTTCTTGTTTTCTTTGGAAAAGCTAACAAAAAAAGAAAAGAGTAGGTTTTAAACAATCATTCATACCCAACTCCAAAAAAAGATCGTCGATGCCCTTTTCATCGAGATCCAAATTGTGAATGAAAGAACTTAAGACAAAGAGTTTCAGATTGAACAACCCTGAAAAAAGACGTAGCTTTGAAATACTACCAACATTGTATTATTATGACCGTGGAGTATTTTCCTGTGTAATCAGTGGCGCGACATCGCATCTTTGTGTTTTTTTATACACTTTATTACAGTCGAATTTCCTTTTCGCCTTTATTCTGTAAAGGTCTTCTTAAATATTTTTTTCGCACGTTTTCTGATCTGTAATTAAAGGAACTTTTAGTAGGTGCAAAAGGAAATGTTTGAGCATTAACTTTTTAAACCTGAAAGAAGCTTTGTTATTTGAAAAGAAGCTGAAGTCACGTTTAATTATTATAGGTACCACCACTTGAGAGCTGATAGACCGATTTCGTCTAGGCACACAACTCACCACTGCGGGTCGGTGGACGAAGAAAATACAGCGGTTGTGATCGGCCGATGCAACAATGTTAGGACGAATGTTGCAGAAATAGTGATTCGCAAGTCAGTTTTGCAACAATAATATCGATACCGATAAAATCGACGTCCATTAATTCTATTTTTTTTAACTATTCTGTTTACCCAGTTAACATCCTATGTTAACTGGGTGCAAACAAAACACTGACGTAACACTTCTTTAAGTTAAATTCAATTAAATCAATCAGCAAATTTAATCGACTAATTTATAGTATTTCTAATAAAAATAATGGCAATGTCAATCCCTGTCGGAAAGAATAATAAATTCTCATAAATGAAATTCAAATTCTTTCAATTCCGGAATATTTTGAAATCTAAAATGTAAAATTACTTTTTACCATTAGGAAACATCAATAATTTTTTTATCATCAATTTCGACTTGAAGTTGTCACAACACTACACCATTAGTACAAAATATAATGAGACAGACGTATTGGAAACACCCTAATGATAGAAAGGGACTTTTCAAAAAGACATCAACGCGATATACTTTTTTGCGCCATTTTACGTAAACAACCAGTTTAGGTTGAGCCCTGCAATTATTCGTAATATTGTTAAATTATAAATATATTTTCCTTACCAATGAAAAGTTATGCCATCATTTTTATAGCTGGATGTTTTAGACGATTTCCCACACCATTTAAATGAACCGAAACTCAAAATATGGTTTTTATTTATGCAGAAATGTTTAAATAGGTATCAAAATAACCGCTTGTGCAGAGATCCAATAACTGGGTACAACTAAAATGGCCCCTCGTATTGTCATCTAACATAAGTGCAATTTCATTTATGTGTCGTGAGCCTGAGTCGCCCTTATGAGCAGTCAAGAGGCTCTATAATAGTCATTGGGTATCACGAACTAAAATCCGGTTTCTTAAAATGTGATCTGTAGCTTAAGATGTTATTTTGTTTGATCCTACCATAAGATTATAGAAATATCAACAACTATTTAAGATAAGTTGATAGAAATATCAACAAGCAATCAGATTAAATTAACAAAAAAAATTAAAAGGTTTTCCGTAACTAATTCTATGTCAGATTGTATGTTTTACTGAGAGCAGTAATATTAACGGCGCGACGCGACTTTAATAGAACACTTTCTACGAAAATTTCATGGAAATTTATCTAAAGAGTCGCGTCGCGCCCGTTACGAAAGCGTTTGTGTGTAAAGCTATATTAACAGCATGTGCGTGTATAACGTAACGTACGTCCGGCGATAAACGCTAATTTGACCAGCTATTATTGGCGTTCGCCACACAAATGTGGCTGGTTAAATTATGTTATTGGCTGGCGGAATTTAACGCCTGTTTAATGGGTTAAACCTTGGCTTACCTGCATCCACCGTTTTATACCTACCTGTGTACCTTTTGGGTTTAAATTATTTGAAGCTGCTGAACCATATACAGGGTGTAAGGGAAACGCTTCCGAAAACGAAGACGGGTGATAGGGCTAGTGATTCTCGATACAGTACCATCAAAAACTATAATATTTTTTACAATTTTACCTAATTTTTTTTTTTTAAAGCGTTGCCCCACACTAGGGTTTTCTCCTGTATTGTGGATGCGTTTACAAACATTAAACTCACATACACAAATAGCCAGACCCGGAACAACTACGTGTAGGTCATACCAATATTTGTTCCGAGCGGGAATCGAACCCGCGACACGCAGCGCAGCAGTCAATGGCTTAACCGCTGCGCCAACCGTGCCGTCGCACGGTATATCATACTGTTTTGTATACTATACTGTGAGAACAGTTAAATAAACCATTATTTCTTTTTGTTTAACAATCTCGATCAAACGCATCAACCGCGTTCGGCGCTCCGATTGGTCACTAATCCAGGGCCAATGGGAGCGCCAAACTTGCTCGATGCGTTTGATCGAGATTGTTAAATGAAACTCACAGTAACGCCTCAGAAGCATATTACTGTCACGCCAGTGATCTCAATAGGGACGAAAGAGCTATATTGTCGATGGTCCATAGTTCATGGTGAAGGTATTAAGTCCCGTGAATAGACGGGCCAATCATCAAATATCGGACACAATGCCAATCCAATTTTCAGCTATACGGGAATTGTTGTTCATAACAGAACCTTCTTGATATTGTCAAGAGTGTATTGTTGGTGAATTATAATTGAAATATAATATTTAATTTTCTTTAATAGAGTGTACTTGTTAAATATCAAGAACCTTCAAAAGTAAGATGGAAATCCTACATATATTATAAATGTGAAAGTTGGCATGTTTGGATGTTTTTACTCAATCACGTAAAAACGGCCAAAAGGATTTGCATGAAATATGACACACAGATAGTTTATAACTTGGTTTAATACATAGAATACTTTAAATCTCGATTTTAAGTTCCCGTGGGACAAATTCCGAACTCCAAAAGCAATAGTAAAGCTAGTAAAGAAAATAATTTCATTTGGTTTGTCGTTTACTTTCATGCAATGAGATAATAAAATAATATCGTGACGTTTACAGACACACCGTTCTTGAGGAAAATGCTCGAAAGATGCAATGAAACAAGCTAAATTTACCGAATATTTATAAAAACCAGAGCATCTGCCTGGATTTACGAATAGTATTTCGCAGAAGCAAAGTTTGTTGAATGTGTGAGACAGCTTGTTTGTTTAGCTACCATCAATACAAATTTTTCATGGTTCTATAAATGGAACGGGCTATGTTTGCAAGCGTATTACATTTTTAACCGACTTCAAAAAAAGGAGGAGGTTATCAATTCGACTGTATAAATATATTTTTTAATGTTTGTTACCTTATAACTTTCGACTGGGTGAACCGATTCTGATGATTCTTTTTTGTTTGAAAGGTCGTCCTTCCCGTGTGGTCTCATTTCAATTTCATATAGATCTGATGATGCGTTTCGGAGACAGTAAACGGAACTCTTAAAAAATAACAGCAAATAAACCGCGATTGCTGCTATCGTATAAATATGCATTGTTTTGACCCCAAGGATGATGAAATTTCGAATTAGTGGGGTAGGTACTTTATCTAAATGACAAATTTTTGCTGACATAAATGACAAATTTTTAAGTTCTGTGTCTCGTAATGTTGATTACTTTGCCTATGTATGTATAGAATCAAGTCTATCCGACTAAACAGACAGCTGTGCTGCTGGGGAGTTTGTTCCGCCACTTCTTCTTCCCAGCTAAAGCACTAGGAAGTGGTGAAGGGTGGGCGTTTTGGGGTACTGTCTCATGTACGTACGTACAGGTACGTTCGAAAAGTGCTGATTCTCAGCCTAATTTGAATAAATGACTTTTGATTTTGATTTAAAAAAAAAAATCACCAAGGGAACAAAGTGTATGCGTATCCTTTTGCTGTTTTTTTTGTGCATGTTTTGCTATTATTTAAAATGTCTTAACTCAAAGCATAACAACATTAATTACAACGGGAAATTGATTTTGCCAAGCATAACATTAACAGCAACAATTTAGGTGATTTCCTTTGACCAGGAATCATGATCAAATCTAGAGAATAATTACCATCAAGCGAGATTAAGTGGATATCAATCTGTACTAATTTACATTAAGTTCGTAAACCATACCTACCAATTATAGGCTTTCCCATACCTTGTACTTACTACTGAATAAACTTTGTAGATATATATATTTATACATAGTATAGAACAAAGTCTGTCTGTGTATTCGCTTAATGAAATTAAATAAAGTAAATTGAAAAATAAACCTGAATTAAAATGAAATGGTTATATAGGTGGATTTTTTAAGACATTTTTATACGCCAATATTTTCTTGTTAACTTTTTTAATACTAGATGGCGCCGCTTGGAAGAAACGCGGAAACAAACTCACTTTTAGATTTTTTAGATTAACAATAGATATTGATGTGGTTTTCACCACCATTCAGAGAATTTATCATATATCTCGATGTTGTGGCGTCACTAGTTAAACTATAATCGTGATCTATTACATCATTCAGATGTCAATCAGCAGCCAATGCCACACAATTATCTTTAAAGTTAATTAATAGAGTTATTGCTTTGACACAGCTTGTTCACATCGTTAATATCGTTGTTGTTATTATTTATGAATTACAGCATAACCGTGCGAATCATTTACTTGAATTAGATATAACTGCTGTTTATCTTTTCGCAGTTGTAGATTTCCTAAAACCGCGGTTTGAAAACAGTCAAACTCAAACTCAAAGTACCTATTTATTTCAAATAAACCCTTAAAAGGTACTTTTAAATCGTCAAGGTCGTTGAGTTAGAAAGATGAAGCTAGTTGCCTATTTCAAAGCGTTGTAGGTATCTATGGAGAAGAACGGGCAAGCAACTCCATGGACACTCATGGTAGGTAGTAGTAAGTATTGAGGTAAGTTGGCAAGCACGCTGTTGGATGCTGGCAGGCAACAGCGAGATAATTGCGTCATAATCGGCCCACTGCTGGGACACAGCAGGCCTCCTGAGAGGGTTTAGGCTGTATCTACCACGCGAGTCTAGTGCGGGCTGGTAGATGTCAAATATCGTCGAATTTTTTGGTTCTAATAGAGCACGGTGGTTTCCTCGCGATGTTTTCCTTCACCGTTTTGAAAGAAGTAACGCACCTTTCTGGGTTCGAAGCGGGGATAAAATGACAATCGTAATGACTTTATTTTTGACCGTTCAACCACGTTCATTGCGTTTTTACGTTACTGAGTACACGATTTTTTCAAATCTATTAAGCAATAATGGGTTATAAGGAATTACCTTCAAAACTCGAATGAAAGTGTGTTACGCAATTAGGATGCGTACTAGCTTTTTTTTGAGGTTGGGAAATCATCAAATAACTTCTCACGCTCTGGGTAGAACAGGAGGGTGTGTCAGACTTTTACTAACTAAAATCCACCCGTGTTCCCTCAGTTGCTAGTGTGTCAGGGGCGACGGTATCTCTTTCGGACAACCCGCACCCCTAGCAGGGGTGCGTACGTACATAAGCTGGTGCTTATGTCTAAAATTTGCCAACCTAAGTGTCAAAGTTGAATGTCATCAAAACGGAATTTATAGCTTGGCAGTAGAATTTTGGGGTCAGCGCAGTATTTCTCAAATGAGCCCTTTCACTAGGAGCTAAGAAGGCTCCTGCATTGCAATCGTAACCCAAGCAGCACGCAAGCGTTTTCAACATACATATAACAGCCTATTTAGAACTTAGAGTTCCTTTAGAGACTTACAAGAGTGTCAAAAAATTATTCAATCTGTATTAAGGGATCCGCGAAAGCTTAGGGTATTTAAACAGAATATGAAAACTCCACTATACAGCTTAAGTATTTTGTGACACTTTAATCTGGTTTTATCGTTAAAGCTGTATACAAGCTGTATTTTGCATGTGAACACTTACTTATTACAGCTCTTAGTGTTATTATAGTATCACTTAAGACTTGTTTCTGTACAATGGTGTATGCGAACTCCGTTCTAAAACTTATTTTTATGGCGTAATTGTACACTCTTGTAAATACAGTGGTTTTATGACTTCTGTTTTTGAGGGTGTTTTAAAACTAAAAAAATAAATGACAGCTACAGTACAGCTTTATTTTGTATTAATGACAGTCAATCGGAAAGACTTTACGGTCAACGAAGAGGGTTCCGTAGCAAAAACATTAAACAGGGTTATTAATGATCATAACAGTTATGTTAAATGTGTAAATTTAATTCAACCTTTGGAACATGATTATGACGTTTCTTCATAAAGCAGCGCAAGTAGTTCAAATGATGATTGATTTGAACCATGAGATCTAGTTCTCTTACTGCTTCGTCATATGACGATAATGATAGTCTTTTCACACAGCATTTTGAGGTGGACCAATTATATAAAGGCCGAGATGTTTCATCCTTTACTAATTTGTTGACATCTAATCGCTTTCTTGGCCATCTTAACTTGCCTTTTGATTCCCACAAACTTGGTACAATGCAAAGCTTGTTTTGCCCTTTCTCAGTGGTGCCGATTCTCTTGTCACAAAATTCTCTAAACTAAACTAAAAATCACTAAAATTTAGTTTATTCCTGTCAAACGACGATTTCCCATTCTGAAATTGACTAAAGTGACACAACTTATCTATATTTTAGTTTGACAGCACTAAGATTGTACTGAGTTTTTAATTTAGTGAAAATGGTAATTTTGCTATTCTGTTGTTGTCAAATTCATTATTCTATTCAATATAAAATTTTGATTTTCGAACTAAATCTGACTATTTTTAATCGCGATTAAAAAGGTGTGGAATAAAATTAGTTGTCAAGAACTAAAATTCACACTGACAACTCGACTTCGGGCGCAAACACAGTACTGTATCTTTTTTTTCTTTTCTTTTGCATATATCTCGAAATTGGTGTGTCCTATCGTAAAAATAATGAAAATTTCGACCCCCTTTATAAAACTCCATACACCTCTAAAACTCAACATGTAGGTAATCATTTTTCATATTTTCGATACAAAAAGTAAAAAAATCCATTTAAATCACGTTGAGGCTGCCCCCCCTGCGCGATTCCGGCTCTAATAAAAATCACGGGGTAGGGCAAACGTGGAGTCACGTTTGTCAAATTCGATTTTAGTTGTGTCAAAATTATTTTTAAATTTAGAGATCTTTTTTTGCAGAATAGCTTTAAGATTCTCATAGCCAAAAGTAAGGAATTTTAGTGATAGTTTAGTTAGTTTAGTTCGGTGTACAACAGAATTGGCACCAGTGGTTGCTTAAATTTTAGACGGCATATTTTCCTGAAAATAAAGTAAAACTGATATAAAACATACAAAAAACTAATAATGCTTTACAATAAGTTTACTTAGGTATAAAATACAAGGTCAAATTGAGAATCTCTTCCTTTTTTTTGTTTTACTATATGTAGGTACGTATCATATTGAGTCTGCGTTTTTTATTTCTTTTAGGTAACCCTTATGAGCATTATAAGTTATGTATAGAGCACTGATATACAGCCTAAGTAATAAAAATATTCTATTATAAAGCTGATTAGCAGCCAAAAGCTGTACAATATAATCCATAACTTACTTAGTACAGCTACTCAGACTATAATACACTCCGATTATCGTTTAGGCTGTTTAGCAAATAGTCGCCATTTTCGTAATTTCGAATGTAGGTATAAAACAAAATATGAAACATAATTTAAGGAATATATAATGATTTTCGGCTTGATATGAGGGCACAATGATCACACTACCCTCACTTCTGTTATTATAACATTGTTTTTTATTCTAACCTTAAAATCAATATTGACTTACCATATAAATAGTATTTTTCTTTTATATCAGATCGATTATTTTGCTGGCGCTTGAATATTTTGACGGAAAACATAGACAGGTTCACAATAAATTTGAATCCGCAATTTCAATTCACCAATTAACACCTTCAGATATCTAAGTCCAAGATTACGTTTACTTACTAATAAATATTATAAATAACAATGTCGCCATTCATTGGAAAGAATTACATTCATTTTGTGATTCTCTTCAAAAACCTATTTAAAACTATTTTCTCTATAAAGTATTTATAAGATAATATCTGTAGTAAAATGGTTTCTTTGTACACCGAATAACAGCTCTAATACAGCTATTATACAGCGCCTCTATGGCTTCTACAGCTATTATACAGCTATACTAGAGCAAAACGCTGTATAAAATGTGCCCATTTTTTACTTATAAGGGCTGTATAAGCGCTTATACAGCCTCTATACAGCCTGAATATACAGCTTCTAGTATAAAATCGAACTTAAATACAGCTTGTATACAGCTTGCAATGCTACTTGGGAAGCTATTGCAATGCTGATATGGATGGCGAAAAAATTATCCATTTTTTTCGAGATAATTTCACCGCGTGTTTCTGTGAAAAATAAAACGAATTTTGATTCTTTTTATATTCGTAATTATTGCAGCGTAGTAATTATGGCTCCGCTATAGCTTAGGAGCCCCAAACTAATCCAAATGATCGTATTACGTGTTTACAATATTCTTGCATAACCTAACCTGTCATTGAGGAATGAAAGGAAAATATGTTTTGGTTTTGTCAATTTTTCATTTTGAATGCGAAACGACAAGCATTCGTCAACTTGGTTTCCAATTTCTAAAGAATAAAAATATCTAAACCCACTTACATACAGATTGATAAAAGATCGCATTTAAAACTTTGTACATTCGACATTTTAATAGCTTCGAACACCTAAAACATCACTACGTCCATGGTGCATTTATGTGGAAAAATATTCCAACAACATGATTGTAGCATTGTTTAAATATAAATTTCCCTCTCGTATGACCGGTTGAATAAAACCGGATGTAATGATGAATGTACATTGATTGGGGAAATATTTAACGGTAATCGCACTCTTCCGGAATTGTTTATAGTAACGGTTTCCTATTCCTCGTTTAAAAATGAATGTATTTTTCACACTAGGTATTTTTTTGTATGTTGGATTGTATTGTGCAAGTTCGTTGTAAAATGTATTTTGATAATAACATGGCACATCGGCGGTAACACTTTTGAACTTGAGCTGCAGCAATATACTATTCTCTAAGAGACAATGTCTCAATGGCTGTACTAGTCGTCGAGATAGCCTTGAGATCGGCCGAGCATTCAGCGCCGAATCAAACCGTATTCACTAACGCAGAGCAGCTATGCTAAGCGGTGGTAGTATTGCGTGGGTCTCGTGTCATATCTTCGTAAAGCTACCACCGCTTTACCTATCATAAGGTGTGACATTTCGATGAGAATACAGTGTAAAACAGCGCTGTGTCACAGCGGTGGTAGTTTTGCGTGCATGTGACGCATACAAACCTACTTCCCCCTACTTGTGTTTTTGTGATTATGTTTTTTCTTTAAGCTTCACTTTTTGTACACATAAATACATTTACTGTCTCTCTTTCTTTCATAAACCAGCTCCATCTTCAGCAATGAATGCATTTCCACGGGCTGAAATCATCCTAACTAATATAATAAATGCGAAAGTAAGTTTGTTTGTTTATTACGCTTTCACGCTAAAACGGCTGAATGGATTTGGATGAAATTTGACACACAGATAGACCATGACCTGGGTAAGGGCCTGGGTGGGTCCTGTATTGCATAATTTGCAGTCGAAGTCGCTGGCAGCGACTACTATTTTTAAATTGCGAACGAAACACTCAATGTTTACTTCCGTTTCCATATAAAAATAACAAGGAGCCTTCCGTTTCCATATAAAAATAACAAGGAGCTAGTGCAATTAATAAAATACCAAAATATCAATGGCATTAACATTTCAAAGAACCTGTGCTGACCACATATCTAATGCACAGTAAGACCTATAGCCATTAGGACAAGGATTTTAAAAGTGCATTTAAAAATGTCATGCCATTATCTTCTACGATAGAAACCGATATAAAATATTATTTTTAATCGCGTGTCAGATTTAGCAGTTTGATATTACTTGCATTATTAAACGATAGATTATAAAGCTGGGTTTATTTGAGCAACATGCAATGAAGTCAGTTTAGTGTTAAGCAAATCGGCTTAATTAGACTGCTTTGCGATGTAATGGCATCGTACAGTCGCTGAGCAGTCCGAATTAGCTCATTTTGCTCTTCTACATATGTACAAGAGTACCTAAAATATTAAAACAGTGAAATATGAATTCACCTTTTAGTAATTAAATGTATGACATTAAAATTAATGCAAGCGCATGGTAGCTGCTAGGATAATGCTATTAATATTAAAATAAGATTAATTTATGTCCTTGTTTCGAATAAAATTGAACTCAAGTTCTTTTTCATTTTAGGTGGGTATACAAATTTAATTTTGATGCGTAGACTTAGGTACTTGGCGACATTGCAAAAAGAAAATAAAAGTTCACCATAATATCATAAAATAACACAGAAATATGCACCCATCCCAAACTATACCAAAATGTTATTAAATCCAATACATAACTGTAAGATTCCCGTTTTAAATGTATGGATTAAAGATTATTTTGTAATTTAAAGATGCTACCGCACTCAGATTTATAATGTAAATGATTTGTGAAGATATAACCACTAAACTGCCATGGACAAAATACAAAAAATGTATTAGCTAGCTATTCATAGATCAAAGGCAGCATGAAGTCATCACAATTTGACAGTTCAGTTCACGGTCGGTCACGGCTATAAGAGACAAGGTCGTACTCCCACAGTGGGATTGTTTGTCTATGGTGACGAAATCCTGATAGTAACCTGTCTAATTCTCTTGTCTGCTAAACGATCTCTGTTATTTGTTGGCGTTGCTAAGTAATCGGATGATTACGTACCAATCATGGCGGCTAATGAGCAAAAAAAATTCTTGTATGTTGGTCGTGGTTTTTAAGGGTCACGTGAACTATTTTGTTCATAAGTGGACGAATTTCGGCTGATGTGACATCAACAGACAAAAATAGTCCACTTCTGATGACGGTTTTAAGTTAAGCGTGATTAACCTTGCTCTTAAGAGTAGCGTTGTGAACTTTTAAGGAGGACCTAGTCGCGGGCTCGAACTCAATGATGGGCCTGGCTAAAAAGCACGCTGTCTCACCAGGCATCGTGTCCGACAGAGGTAGTATCAGTGATAAGCAATTAGAAGCTAGTCTACACGTAAAACATTATTCAGTGAGATGCAGGATCATTTATAGTACAACAGGCGCGTAAAATATTAAGAACAGTCCTTCGGAAGATCGGGTTTTATGAAAAAACCACTGCATAAGTTAATGACCAATAAAGTTTATTGTACTTTTCGATATTTGAGATTTGTCGGTACCGACTTGGTTTTTCAGATTTTACACTTCTTTTATTACTTAAACACGCCCAAAGTTAGGTTAAATTAACAAGAAAAACTAATCTTTGTTGGCTCCTAACTTTTTAATGGCTTTTTATTTTAGTATTCTGTTTCCGTACAGACAATATTAATAATGAGACAAAACCATACCATGTTTAAATTTTGATGTACATTGTCGAACAGTGGAGTAATACACTCCCGAAGTTTGTATGGGAAAAATTTGAACTAGATTCACCTTAAGAAGTTGATTTGTATTTTGTGATATTTGAATTTCGAATGTCACACTGGTAGAGAGATACAAGTATTTGGCAATTGAATAGCATTGACAGGGGGAGCGTTGTTGGTAAAAATTTGTAAAATTGTCAAAGAAATTGTTTTGAAAAAAACAAGATGTTATGCGATGTTAGATCCAATTTTGAGCCAGCGCACAGTGGAACGAATGTATGGGAGCGGTTGGACGTAGACATGTCCGAAAAAAAAGAGTAAAATTATGCCAAACTAATGATGCCATCTTATTCGATTACTTAATGCCTTCATAACTTGTGGTGATGAATTTCTTCATAACTCCCATATTTCGGGAGTAATTTGAGAAAATGTGAAATTTTACTATGAAAATGAGTGTATCGAGCTCTCTCCCTCCTGATTCCGGGCTTGTTTCAAGTAGCGGTCTCTAATATCATAATGCTAATACTAAGAGCTATATTTAATACTAAGACATATAGTGCGCCAAATGTGCACTTTCTGGGATAAAGAGTGATGTTTATTTTATAACACAATTTTTTTATTTTTTGTTTATTTTGTTGATTAAAACCGTTTTTCTAAAGGTTTACCTTATTACAATAACATTTCTGAGCAGCCAATTAGAGAAGATATAAGCTAATTAGGATATATAATTAGGGACTTAAGGTTTACATATAAAACTGATGCACTAATGATTACTGATAAGAACATTGCTATTATTTAATTACTAAATGGCTCTTAATACACTAATTTAGCATGCATCATTTACTAATTATCACAATAACTAATTACCTTGCAATATTTAACAAAGGATACCTGGGATACCTGGATTTTATATAAATAGGTCACTATTAGTAACTTTAAAATCAGTGTTGATTTACACCTCGTTGTATCCAAGCTAATCTCGCAATGTATTTTCCAAATTTTAATACAAATCTTGATATTCACGTTGCTTTATGCGCACGCGCACATAAAGATTTACGCGACTTTAACTATTTGTTCAGTGTTTTAAAAGATAACAGTTGTGTTCAGTTATGTGAAAGTGCTGAAACAAGTTTAAAAGACTGGTGTCGTCGATTTTGCTACCGCATTTATGCAAAATGGACACAGTCTGGAAGAAGCACAGATAAGTTTCGGAAGAAACATGAGATTTGGCTACAGGCTGCAATTCAATGGCCGGAATTACAGAATGAAAATATGGAACCTTCTACAGAAAATATAAGTGACGTCATCGAGCCCATAATTTCTCCTGCTAAATCTGATGCTTCAACTTGTACACATCCTAGTCCTCGTAAATCTTTTGAGGACCTTAGTAACCGGCAAAAAAGAAGACGCACTGAAGATAGTCTTTCATGCAGCAGTAGCAGCGCTGAAATTATGTTTTCGGCCGAAAGGGCGCTTCAAAAGGCAGGACAAAGCGATACAGCTTATGTTATGAAATACTTGACGGAGAATCCAGAAGAGGCCTCAAAAATCAAAGCCTTCATTGAAGGTAAATCAATTCAGGTACGGGAAATATCCCCTTTGAAGGCATTGGCTCTTTATGTATCGATGAACTTATCGAAATGGCGCTATAACACTCTTCGGGATTTCAACACTCAAGAAGGAGCTCTTCAATACCCGAGTTACTACATGTTGGTTAAAGAAAAAATTAAGTGCTATCCGGCCAAAGAAGATCTCACAGTTACAGAGAGCTCTGCAAAAATCAAATTACAAGCCTTGATGGATTTAACCTCAAGAAGACTTATTAGGTCGTTAGAAAACCCTGTTGATCCCAATCAACAGCTCGTATTGACCAGCAAATGGGGTTTTGACGGATCATCTAGCCAAAGCATTTATCATCAAAGGACGAGTGAAGATGAGCAAATCGATCTTGCTAGTAATTTTATGATTAGTCTTGTACCACTGCGGCTCGTCTCAAAAGGTGTAACAATTTGGGAAAACGAGCGACCATCTTCCACTTCATTTTGCCGGCCAATATTGTTTAAGTTTATAAAGGAAACCAAAGAAAATGTGCAGAGAGAGATGGCTGAAATCGAAGCAGAGATTGAAGCCTTAACTCCATCCACCATCACTGATGGAATTAGTGTCAAACACCAACTGCTGTTGACAATGATTGATGGTAAAATTCATTCCATTATATCCAATACAGCAGCTTCAGTGTGTGACATATGCAAGGCTTGTCCTAAAGAAATGAATAATTTAGAGTTAATCAAAGATAAACACGCAAACGAGGACATGTATAAATATAGCTTAAGCACCCTTCACGCTTGGATTCGCTCAATGGAATGCTTATTACACATTTCCTACAAATTAGACATAAAATCATGGCAAGTAAGGGGTGATATAGCAAAAAGGCAAGTTGATGACAGGAAGAAAAGAGTTCAAGAGGCTGTAAGAAGAGAAACGGGCTTACTTCTCGATGTTGTGAAACAAGGCAGTGGATCCACCAACAATGGCAACTCGGCAAGGAGATTTTTTGAAAACTACACTAAATCTGCTGAACTGACCGGAATAGATGCTATGCTTTTAAGAAAAATCTGTGTGATCTTGCAGTGTATTTCATCAGGAGAGAAGATCAACGTAACTAAATTCCGAGAGTTCTGCTTTGATACTGCTAAGCTTTACGTGGAGTTATACCCATGGTATTATATGCCTTCTTCACTTCATAAAATTTTAATGCATGGGCCAGACATAGTTCAGAACATGTCAATTGTGCCCATTGGTTTTCTATCCGAAGAGGCATCTGAGGCTAGAAATAAAGATTTTAGAAAATATAGAGAGGGGCATTCTCGAAAGCATAGCAGTATCTCATGCAATGAAGATATTATGCACAATCTTTTACTGTCTTCTGATCCACTTGTTACAAGTATCCGTCCAAAAGGAAATAAGTTTGTAAAAAAATCTTCTTTTAAGGAATTTTATGAGCTTACGGATTCTGAGAAAAGTGATATCGAATTTGTTAACATAAATGATTTAGCGGACATCGATTCTGAATTTGAATTAATTGATGATGATGATGATGACGAAGATAATTAAATGATGTTATTGTTTTAAAATGTGTAACTTAGTAAATTAGAGCTTACATCTTAATTATTTATTGTACTTTTAATGAAACTAGGTAATTTATTATCAACTTACTTAAAAGTCATACTCTCATCAGTTCTTGTGAATATTTTTGTTAATATATATTTCTGTATATATATATAATATATTTATAGACCTCTTAATAAGTCTGTCTGCGGTTTAAAGTAAATACAAATGGGGAAAAAACGTTTTTTTTTTTAAATTTTCATTTCCTTTTATCCCAGAAAGTGCACATTTGGCGCACTATGTGTCTTAGTATTAAATATAGCTCTTAGTAATAGCATTACGATATTAGAGACCGCTACTTGAAACAAGCCCGGAATCAGGAGGGAGAGAGCTCGATACACTCATTTTCATAGTAAAATTTCACATTTTCTCAAATTACTCCCGAAATATGGGAGTTATGAAGAAATTCATCACCACAATTTATGAAGGCATTAAGTAATCGAATAAGATGGCATCATTAGTTTGTCATAATTTTACTCTTATTTTTCGGACATGTCTACGTCCAACCGCTCCCATACATTCGTTCCACTGTGCAGCGCCAAATTATTGTAGCGCTGTTCTAATTAGCAATCAAAATGGCGATGTTTCGTGTGGTAGATAGTAGATACCCATTTAGGCCAAAAATTGAGAATTGTAGTATTAAAAACTCACTTTAACTCACTTTAACTCACGAGAGCAGTGTTTTCTGACGTGATTATCTCTTGAGTTTAGTTCGTTTTTTCTTGTATGCGTGATTAAGGAATAACATTTAGAGGTGAAGAACATTGATTATTCGAGTGCGTCTTATGATGCATAATTTGAGCCATCAACAAAAAAAGCATGAGTAAGAAACACCTCATGTTTTTGTGCCGACAATCATCGTACTTGCTTAAAATTCAAAATGTGTAATTCATTGTGGTTACGGTAAACAATGATTTCTTCCACCTAAAATGTTTGTTTTTGCTAAAATTTTTTTGTTGTTGTAAGTATTACTTGAACACTTTGACCTTCTAGTCTTCTATGCTTTTTAATGTTCTGTAAAACGACTTTTTAATTTTTATTTTTCGGGATAAAAAACAGGAGTACAATTAAATGCTATACATAATATCTGACTAAAACAAAACATTATGCAACTAGCAGCATTATCCACTTATTACTTATTTGTTGACTGTTAATGCTACGTGAGATAAAAATAAACAAAATTAATGCTTTCTAGTAACGAAATTTATGGGATAGAAAAACTTTTACCAAAAAAAAAAAACACCGACTTCCGAAAAAACACTACAAAGTGAAAAATAACTTTAATTTCGGAAGTCGGTGACTTTGGATATGTATTTTAATTTTTCGTCACCGCCTTCCGAAATTAAAGTTATTTTTCACTTTGTAGTGTTTTTTCGGAAGTCGGTTGTCTTGTTTTTGTAAAAGTTTTAATTTTTTACTTTTTTAGTTATAGTACCTACCCCACTAATTCAAAATTTCTTCATCCTTGGGGTCAAAACAATGCATATTTACGCGACAGCAGCAATCGCGGTTGATTTGCTGTAATTTTTTAAGAGTACAGTTGTCTGTCTCCGAAACGCATTATCAGATCTACGTGAAATTGAAATGAGACCACACGGAAAGCACCAGCTTTCAAATAAAAAAGAATCATTAAAATCAGTTCACCCAGTCGAAAGTTCTGAGGTAACTGTACATTTTAAGGGCTTTGTTGATAATGTTGTCTATGTGGATATTAAAGTGAAGTTTAGAGTCTAGTACCACGCCGAGGTCACGCAATGAGTATACTCTTTTTAATTGTGTATTTAGCAGCACAATTATAGCTATAAGTGTGCTGCTTTTTGTTTTTAGTGTAATCGAATTACATTTGGATAAGCTCAATGAGAGTTCATTCAAGGTGCAGTAGCTAGACAGTCGATTTAAGTCACTTTGAAGTGTCACCAAACAGTCATCAATACTTTTTATAGTTTTGTAGACTTTTAAGTCCGCGTTTAATAAAACGTTCGAATGCTTAAAACAAGCGCTAATATCATTTATAAACAATGTAAATAATAAAGGACCCAAAATTTAACCCTGAAGAACCCTTGATATGACGGGAATCTGCTCTGATTGAAATCCATTAATAACAACCATTTAAGTGCGGTTTGTTATGTAAGAGGTGAACTATCTCAATAGATTTCCGCGAATTCCGTTGAAGGAAATTTTGCGTAAAAGTAATTCGTGATCCACCTTGGCAAAAGCTTTTTGAAAGTCTGTATATACTGCATCAGTTTGTAAACGATTATCCATATTTTCAAAAACATAGCCTACAAAAATAAGCAGATTTGTATAAGTAGATGTTTGTTGGATGAATCCGTGCTGTTCTTTAATTTTAGCCTTGTGTAACGTGGGATAAATTTCGTTATAAACCTTCGACAAGTCTCTAAAAAAGCTTCGACAAGCTAGATAGAATCGAGATCGGACGGTGGTTCTCCACATCATCCTTTGATCCGTTTTTAATGAAAGAGATATCTTTTATAAAAATATAAATATTGCTAAGAATTCTTTTCCGGGTTCAGCCGAGTTGATCTCGGGTAACTAACCTTTATTTATAGGTTCAGGGTTTAAACCTGCAATCGACAAGAAAATCTTTGTATCGTAAAATAAACCAAAGAAGATACAATTCTTAAAGTTATTCTGTGCACATCGCTTGCACCAACACGATCAGTAAAAGAAAAACGAAAAGCATGGAGTTCTTGAATCGGCACGTACGCACGAAGTTTAGCTACATTCTGCTGCAATTTAGATTCAACTTCGTGCTGGAAACGCTGCCTGCATTTCAGGTAATTTTAGGTTAGGTATTTTGGGACTGTATACTAATATTTGCCAAAGAATCTAGTGTCGTACAAAGGATTCGTTTCATACCCAAAATTTTAAACTTGTTTTCTTGCTAGAAGGGAAATTACATCTTAAACATTTTGGCGCCCAACCGGGCCCGAAAGTAGACTCAGGACTGCTACTGAGAAATTCCAGATAGAAAAACCCAATAACACTTTGCCCGACCTGGGAATCGAACCCAGGACCACATGCTCAGCAGTAGCGCTTCCGATCACAAGACCAACAAGGCAGGCCCTTACCTAAAGGCATTACATTTAGAATCCATTATAATAACAGCATTCCTAATTATGCATACTGATGAAAGCTTAGTTTCCGAAACAAGCATTATTATAATGAGATACATATATTATTTTAGCTATATTAACAATAATGAACATTAAAGTTTCACTAATAATTTCAGTTGATATCATTTGCTGGCTTAGTAACGGTAATTAAGTAGGTACTTTGTGATAAGCTTTTCAAAATTCATTATTCATGGGAAGGGATTATGAAATTATTTTCAATTAATTATTTTCAATTTGACTGTTAGAGTTATGTTGGTGAAGTGCTATTCATTGAAATTAATCCACAATTAAAATGTTACATTTATTTAGTTTTATCAGAACAATGAATGGCTTCAAATAATTTACAATGCAGGATAAATTATTAGCTATAAATTTAATTTAATAGGTAGGAAAATAGGCATACATCAGATAGGTTTTGTCGCTACGTGTTCAACATCAAAGCATGCTACTTATTTGTTTATCAACATTAAATCTATACCAATAATATAAAGATGTAAAATTTGTTCGTAAGTTTGTATGTAGGGGGTAATCTTTGGAACTACTAGTCGGATTTGAAAAAATATTTTTCATTTGATAGCCCAATTCTTAAGGAAGGCTATAGGCTACTTAACATCACGCTACGACCCTTAGGAGCTGTGCGAAAAGAAAAAGTCAGAAAGCACGCTTAGTACAAACGAAGTAATATCGCCGGCGGGTGATGGAATGTGACGCGGTAGTTGATATGTTCATAAAATGGTATTTTATCAAACACTGTGGTGACATTGACTTTACCTACTATAGGGTAAAGTTTTAACCAGTGCGCAAACTGTAACCATGAATTCAACATATCATTCTAGACCCTTAGCTTAGAAATTTTTCGTCGGTTATACGAAACAAAATCAGCTGTTTCATAGAAAAGTGCCTACGGAATCAAAATGTATGGAACAGCTGTGTTTTTTTGTATAACCGACGAATCATTTCTACACTAGGGGGTCTAGAATAATATGCTGAATTCATGGTTACAGTTTGCGCACTGGTCAAAATTTTATCCTGTATTTAAAATTCACATTCTTAGCCTATCTACGTTTTGCAGCCATTTTACCCACGCCATTATACGACCATGTCATGCACAACTAACATTATCATTAACCGTAATTATTAACATCGTTTATGAAACTACCAAACAGCTAGTTTCGGCAAAATCAAGCACTTAACGCATCCATGAGAGGGTTAAAATAAACGCTTACCGAGTCTGGCTCGTGTATCCTTAAGCTGCGGGTACATTGTAAACATTTTCAGCAATTCTTGCCCGGCAACATTTGCCGGAACTAATAGAGCAATCTTGTTTAATTCCTAAATATTCGCTACGAAAATATAACGTCATAGCTATATATTTTATTTATCTAATGAATGTAGGTATTAGCATACTCAGGCTATAATGCTCCCACTGCTGGGACACAGAATTCTGCACTGTGAGACCAAGTGTGCTGTAATCTACCACACGGGCCCAGTTGGTACATGACATGTCATATGTCTTCGACATCTACCAACCAGTTTATTTCTAAGACGTGCCGGTTTCCCCACGATGTTTTCTTCACCGTTCTGAGAGCAGTGATAGTCATTAAATTATTCACACAAAGTAAGGTATCCTCTGTCTGGGTTCGCAACTACGACCTTCAACTCGTCGGAGCTATTACTACTGGGCCACCACGCATCTCTGAGTGTAATGAATGTATTGCATCGTTTATAAGTACTTCCTTATCGCTCAATATAGCATGTAGTGGTATTATTAGCAACAATTGCTGTCATGAGAATGACTTCATGTTTGGGCAATATTACCCAGCGTAAAAGAAGCAGTTTGTTGCCTGTGTGAGCGCACCCTTACAAAACTTGAACCACTTGGGGCTCCAACAATTTATAACTACGAACTTTAAGTTCCCCTCTTTATTATTTTCCCCTATCTTGTAGAGGACTGTTGCGAATAATGTTAACAATTTTATTGTTAATTGTTATTATGAGTTAAATTCTTTGTTAAGTAAATGCCGAAGGGTAAGTGTTGGATGTTGCATCGTGTTGTTAACTAAATTGATTTATAACATAGGTACTTTTAAGTTTATGAGGTATCTACACAAATTGTTGCTTTGCTCCCCCGTTCATACTCTGCGGTTTTATAATATGAATAGAATATTAGCAAAGCAATTTCGATAAATGTTTCAATCAAAACATTACGTAATCAAACTAATCAGTTGTAATTCATAGAGCTTTAAAGGTCACTCAACCGTTGGCGCCGTGGATTACCGCCATGGGATCTTGAGGCAAACGTCCTCGCGCTCACTTGGGAGTGGCGCGAGGAGGCCAAACGCCGGGGTGTAACTCCGCTGCCGCGGGAAATCGCGGCACGGCGGACAGAGCTCCTGCAGGATCTCATGGCGACGTGAAAAGTGCGATTGTCGCAACCCAGTGCTGGGCACGCCGCGATTGCGGCGGTAAGTCCCCTCTTTGAGGAGTGGCTTGAGAGGCGGCATGGCGTCCTCACCTTCCGCCTGACACAGGTCCTCACCGGACATGGCTGTTTCGGGAGGTTCCTGTTTCGGATAGGGCGGGAGGAAACACCCGGGTGTTTCCATTGCGAAGATCGCCCAGAGGACACGGTGGAGCATACGGTGGAGGTCTGCCCAGCTTGGGCGGAGCAACGCCATGTCCTCGTGGAGGTGATCGGCGGCGGCGATCTCTCGCGTCCGACCCTGGTCCAGGCCATGGTACGGAGCGAGAGGGCATGGCTGGCAGTCGCCTCCTTCAGCGAAGCAGTTATGCTCGCGGAAGAGGGAGGGAAGGGGAGAAAGAGGGAGGCGGCGCACGTGAGGGAGATGCAGTACATGCGCCCTCACAGCCGTGGCCTTCGCAGGAGACGCCCTGAGCGTCGGGAATCCCAGGCTGATTCCCGGCCACCGTAGGCACGGGCTTGCGGACGGCCAGTAATGGGTACCTCGCTGTCCGGTAAGGACCAAACCCGGGTCGACGGCGCGTTGTGTTCCACGCGCGCCTCAAAGAGATGTCAGCAGCAACAGATGGGGCCCGCAAGGGCCGATGCCTGCCGGTGGTGCGGGTTGTTCGAAAGAGATACCGCCGACCCTGGCACACAGGCAACTGAGGGAACACGGGTGGGTTTTAGTCAGTAAAAGTCTGACACGCCCTCCCGCTCCACCCAGAGCGGGAGAAGTTATTTGATGATTTCCCACCCAGAAAAAAAAAAAAAACCGTTGGCGAACAAACCACAATCATATAAATGAATATAAATAAATTGATACAAATATCATCATCGTCGTCAGACGCCCAAAAGTCTGACAGCCAGTCTTACCAAGGGGTATCGTGTTACCCAGTTACTGGGTTGTGGAGGTCAGATAGGCAGTCGCTCCATGTAAAATACTGGTATTCAGCTGCATCCGGTTAGACTGGAAGCCGACCCCAACATAGTTGGGAAAAGGCTAGGCAGATGATGATGACTTATTACGTTATCTAACTAACCATTTATTTTATTTTATTTTATTTTACAGCCTATTATGTCGTGCACAGTTTGGGAAATAAACGGAATTTAATGGATGTTACGTCCTATTTAGAAAAAGATTAGCATCTGTCATCGTTGAGTCATTGGCCTTTACAATAATAAGTTTTTGATTAGCCCGAGTCTGAAAACGATTTAATATTAATGCATTAATTTTGATCAAGTAAGTGTAATGTAACGTTTTAAGAGAAATATGAATCGAGCTGTTTCATGAGCTATTTCAAAATAACCCTTGTTACTATTTTGGGAGATTCCTGTTTCGGATAAGGCGGGAGGAAACGCCCGGGTGTTTCCACTGTGTAGATCGCCCTGAGGACACGGTGGAGCATACGGTGGAGGTTTGCCCGGCTGGGGCGGAGCACCGCCGTGTCCTTGTGGAGGCGATCGGCGACGGCGATCCTTCGCGTCCGGCCCTGGGGCCTGTTCTCTAACTCCGTTAACGAAAACACGGGCCCGTCCGAAAATAGTTCGATACTTCAAAGTGACTCATACAGCTGATCAACTAACTTTTTTGGACGGCTAAAACCATTTAGGGCGTAGGGACAACTGTTAAATCGTGTAGTAATTCATTCTTAGTTTGGGCCCCAAACTAATCATAGGGTCGTAATTAATATGGAGTAGGGAACCCCCGTAACTTCGCCTGAGATTACGGATTTCGTGTTTAGAGAGTAGGTCCCGGGTCGACGGCGCGTTGTGTTCCACGCGCGCTTCAAGGGGCGCGGGTTGTTCGAAAGAGTTACCGTGGCCTCTGGCACACAGGCAGCTGAGAGAACATGGGTGGGCTTTAGTCAGTAAAAGTCTGACACGCCCTCCCGCTCCACCCAGAGCGGGAGAAGTTATTTGTTGATTACCCACCCTCAAAAAAAAGCCCTTGTTACTATAATTTTTAGGTTATTAAATCTATTTTATCAGAGTCATCATCATCATCATCATCATTTGCCTAGCCTATTCCCAACCATGTTGGGGTCGGCTTCCAGTCTAACCGGATGCAGCTGACTACCAGTATTTTACATGGAGCGACTGCCTATTTGACCTCCACAACCCAGTTACTGGGTAAGACGATATCCGATGGTAACACTTTCGAGCTTGTAACGACCCGTAACGACTGTTAAATATCTACGAATGACGGCAAGAGGCATGGAGGCGTCGTGGTATGTTAAGATGATGACCCATCCACGGACCAAACGCAGCAAGTGTAGCTTAACCTGATCGATCGACCCGCGTGGCTGTTATTATTTAGCCACAAGCCTCTCACCACTGCAGATTCATAATTTTATACAAATACTAGCTGACCCAGCAAACGTTGTTTTGCTTTATAAATTATTTAGGGGTGGACTACCCCTAACATTTAGGGGGATGAAAAATAGATGTTGGCCGATTCTCATAGATACCGGATAAGCACAAAAAATTTCATCAAAATCGGTCAAGCCGTTTCGGAGGAGTATGGCAACGAAAACTGTGACACGAGAATTTTATATATTAGATGTACACTTTGAAAGATAAACGGAAATAGTAGGTACTCTCCGATATGTTACTGGTCGTTCGATTTATTAATCGTAAATTATCTGAAACTGGAATTTCCTAAAATAACGGACCATGTATCAACAAAGATAATAAACGCAAATATTTTGTTAGCACCGCTATGAACAGACTCTCTGCTGTTATCTTAACACCTTGAAATATACCTACCTACATATTTAACGCTAATAAATTATTTCGAATTATCCCGAGTAACGCAGTAAGTAGGCAATCCCGACTGTAATTATTCTTAAACGAGTTACGCGTAATATAATTTTATGAAATACGCAGCAATTTAAAAATGTTCGAATATAATATAAATTGTACATAATTACATTTGTTACCAATTTTCACAAATTGGGGGACGGCTTGGCGAAGGAAACATGTGGTAGTGAGGAAACTGACATGTCCTAGAAGCAAAAATTCGAAGACATGTGACATCTACCAACCCGCACCGGGCCCAGCAGTGGGAACAGTGGGCAGGTGGCCCGAGTCTCAGCAGTGGGAACGTTATAGGTTGGTTATGGGGAAGGCCACATTTTTCATACCACTGCGGGTTAGTTACGTAACACATTACATTACAGTGGCTCTTACATTCATTTCAAAATTCAGCAGCATTCATGGCAATATTTACGTTGTCGAGCAAACAAATTTTCAAACATAATATGAAAGCAATTGATAAGGAATTTCCTCCATACTTAATTAGGCATTTTCTTCAGATTGTAATAGAAAGTAGGAGTAGTAGTAGTATCAGCCTTTGTATCACAGTTTTTAATTTCAATCACACTCTGATCGATTTAGGAATTGAAGCAATGTAATGAAATACTTACCTACAAACTGCTTTTGCATACAGCTTTGCGTTGCAAAGAGTTGAGTTTGGCATAACCTCACAACCGAAAACATGGCACACTTGCAAACTGCCAACCAGATGAAATATGCTAACATACAGAGACATTCAAAAGTTTCTGGATACGGCTTCGTAGACGTCATGAATGTACCTACTTGCCTCTCATTACACTCTACAAGATATGAGTCTTTGTAACAAGCTACACGCGTGACTTGAAGAAAATTAAATTAAAACCATGCAGAAACTACGTACTACGAACTACATACCCTACATTAAAGTTCAATATTAGGCCTCGGCATGACCTCCTTTATTCGTGAAGTTTTATAAGTTAGGATATTGCTCAGTTTTGCAGGAGAAATTGTTTTATCTCTTCTATTAAATGTTTATTAGCTTCTGCTCACCACTGCGTCCACGTGAAATTTTGGTTCCGACCCATCGCCCGGCCGCGCTTTTTCCTTGTTTTAGCTTAGCACTCTTTCTGCTTTTTTTTTTAATATTTGTTCGGCTTCTAAAGGCCGACCGTAGCATGATGATAAATAGCTTATAAACTTTCTCAAGAAATGGGCTGCCAAATACAATAAGAGTTTTGAAATCCGACTGGTAATTCCAGAGATTAGCGCGTTCAAACAAACAAACAAACTCTTCTTTCTTGTTTTTTAATTAGTATATATGTATATAGATTATATTATTAACATGCAAATTTAAAGTGTATTTCCACCTATGGATTTTGTGAATAAGTCCTGTTACTAGAGTAAATAGAGCACTTATTAAACCAGTCTTTTGGGTTCTTTCGATAAAAAATGGTGAGTTATCTTGGTACAACAAGCTGTTTAAATAACTATTTATAATGTCCACAATTTATTTGTACGGATACCAAATGATAAATTCTGTGTAAAAATATTTTCATTTCCGAGCCGCGTTGACTGTGTCGATAGTACATATATTAGGTATTATTAAGTGTCCAGGAAAATGGTTGATTCTTGTATTTTTTCTATTAAACGTCACGTGGTGTAACGGAGTAAAACGATATCAGAAAAACTCTGTCTTATCAAAAAACGAATGCTCATCCGTCCGTAAAAAAATTGGACCCATTTCGATCGAAATCACAATGGGATATCCATTAAGGACATAGTAATATACAGCTCAGCGGTCAGGTCAGAACGTATTTCACGTAATTCAGTGAACCGCTAAGTTTTTAAAAGCTTTATGCATTTACTGCGAACAGTCGAAGGGTAGAACACATCAGGGAAAATGTCGAATACACCATACAAAGACCACATTAACACATTATTTTATAATTCGTTCCGAGCTCTATCCTGCCATATATTTTGCTTTTACTTCATTAAAAGCTTTCATAAAACTGAGGCTACAGTTTTTCTATAATCTCGGAGTGATAAAAAATTATTCAGGTATTTTAAGTATTTCGTGACAGCTTTGAAAAAGCTTTGATTCTAATAGAAAAATCACTAAGTGTGTAATTGGACACTGACATGGACGGAACAGATCATATTTGTATAATTTATACGGCAGTAAGAATGAACTAATAGGATAAAACTAATAAATACCTAGTTATTTAACCTGAAACCAATGATTTGTAACGAAATGAGAATCTATAGTTAAGGCGGTTAACCGAGCAAAATAACCTTGAGCATTCGCTCCCTCTTTGTCGCACACCTCTACAATACTTCGTAAACTTTACTGTCGCCATTTGGCGAACAACTTATGAATGCACGTAAAAATCACTTACTTCACACAATCTTAGAATTCACAGACAAGGTATTTAATAAAATTAAATAAAATAACTTTTATAAGAAAGAAACGTTTGTTAATGCGGATAAAAACATTTTGGTCTTGAATTCAGTAAATCTTTATTATTTGTAAATAATAATTTAATTTATTATTATTTAATAATAAATAAAAAATATTACTATTATCTTATTATTGAATTATTAATTGGTACAACTTTTCGCCATTTCGAAATCGCCACGTAACGGCTAAAAACACTGACTTTTAATTATGTACAATAATAGACAAAGACAAAGAGGGACAGCCAATAATGAGAACAAAATGAAAATCCAAGATGGTGGCTGCAAAAAAAAAATATGTAATGGGTGTCGCTTTCGTGGTTTTCAAAAATGATGAAGCCGATATTGAGGTCAAAATGCAAATCCAAAATGGCGGCTGCAAAAGAAACCCAAATTTTCGTCATGGGTGTCGATTTTGTGGTTTTCAAAGGTGCTGAAGCACTAAAACTGAGTATCTAAAAATATCAGGGTCGATTGCTAGGTTTTGAAATTCTTGAAACTACACTTTTTCATAGATTAAGTCTCGTAGAAATATTTATTATACGCTGGGGGTTCAGAATCATGTACTGAGTCTGGTATCAAGTTTTCCGTTGATGTCCCTGCCACTCTGTATAAACATAACTATTACTAGGTAGGTAAAAATAAAATACGCTGTAATGGTGCCGATTCTCTTGTGTACACCGAACTGAACTAACTAAACTATCACTAAAATTTCTCAGTTTTGGCTATGGGGATCTTAAAGCTATTCTGCAAAAAAAAATCTCTAAATTTAAAAATAATTTCGACACAACTAAAATATAGCATTTGACAATCGCAACTACACGTGGTATTTTTGGCTTCGCAACGTGGTACTTGTTTGCCCGACCCCGTAATTTTTTTAGAGCCAGAGGCGCATAGTAGGGCCTCGTCGTGTTTTGTATGGATTTTTTTCACTTTTTTTAATGAAAAATATGAAATGTTTAACTTTTACAGGTTTATGATTTTTATAAAAGGGGTCGAAATTTTCATTATTTGTATGCGATAGGACACAATATTTTCGAGATTAAGCAAAAAAAGAAAAAAAGATACAGAACTGTTTTTGCACCTAAAGTCGAGGTGTGGTGTGAATTTTAGTTCTTGACAACTCATTTTCTTCCACACCTTTTTAATCGCAAATAAAAATAGTCAGATTTTCGCAGTAAATAACATAAAAATTAAATAACACAAAAACAATAACCAAAACAAATGTCGTCAACAAACTTATGTCTATAACTAACATATAAGCCAAGTCAATCTATTTATTTAAACCATGAAAGATTTTTAATATTGATATGGTTTTTTTTTTTTTTTTCTGGGTGGGAAATCATCAAATAACTTCTCCCGCTCTGGGTGGAGCGGGAGGGCGTGTCAGACTTTTACTGACTAAAACCCACCCGTGTTCCCTCAGTTGCCTGTGTGCCAGGGGCGGCGGTATCTCTTTCGAACAACCCGCACCCCGGCAGGCATCGGCCCTTGCGGGCCCCATCTGTTGCTGCTGACATCTCTTTGAGGCGCGCGTGGAACAAATATTGATATGGTCACTATAAGATGTTGTTAGATTAGCTCATCCATTACGTAATAACTTAAGACAGAATTTCCCTGAATAAATCAACCGACTTGATATTACATGGATCTCACAACTTTTTATGGTAGAAGAACTGAGTAGCGAGACTTGTTTTTTTTTACAAATTTTGTTTTTGATGGCTTATTTTCTACTCATAATGTGACGTGGGCGAGCACGCTTGCAGCCAGCCGACGCGGTGACAAATGACACGGGTTCCACCCTCGACGCCTTACGGCAGACTGAATCTCGATACCCCCTGCGCATGAATAAAGTAGTAAATACGCCCAGATGTTAGAATAAAATCGTTATAAAATGAAAATTTGGTCTTTTGAAAAAAAATCTACATGCATATTGTTCATGATTAAATTGTCTATCTATTTGTGTCAGTAACATAACTAAAATAATGCTTACTTCACGGATGCATGTTATCAATCATTGTTACTCATTTTTGTGGTATCGTTGTAAGGTGATTTGTTAAACAAATACTACTTAAAAAAACTAAACAAACATTGTGGAATCAAGATTATGTAGGTTTTAACATATTTTTAGTTGATATTTCATTTAAATAACGCAATCTATAGCATATAGATATCTCCAATAACTGCCCAAAACACGGTTGGCACGAAGTTTTGGTAGGGCACGCGCCTTAAAGATGTTTCAAAACATCAACAAGAGGGAGAAAAGTCTAGACAAGAGGTGGATAGATTGTGTAACGAATACAAGAAAGAAAAGGGAATAAACGAAAGCGTGACAGTTAACAGGAGAGAATGGAAGAAGAAAACCGTTGCGCCGACCTCAAGTTTCATAGGAAAAGAACAGGAATATGATGATGATGATGATGAAACCAACTTTGTCTCCCAAAAATGCACTCAAATTAGAACAAATGTCATTGCTGTATCTAATGAGCTGAGATCTAGCTTCACAAAGAGTACATCGTTCTTAAAATTCAACTACGGTTCGCTGAAGCGTGCTTGCAGTGCCACAGTGCACTGAATTCTGATTACCTTGTGATAGAAAACGGCATGCAACACATAGTAAGGTACGTAAAGCACATAATGAATGGTGATTGGTGGTGTGGTCTTGGTTCAAAATTGTTTGTATCTTTTGTACTCGTTGGTTGCAGTAAGTGGCGCTAGATAAAAGAAGGTGTTGGGTTTCCAGTTCATGGACAATGGTAGTATTCAGTTTGATATAAACAGAAACTGGTCTACAGACGTGGTTTTTCTGAAAGTTGGTTTGATAGTTTATAGAGAATGTAGTGGAAAATTTAGTGAACTGTTTATTTAGAGTCACTGACCCAACTCCATTTATTGTCTATAAACAAAAATACAACGTCAAATATAAAAATAAGAAAGTAATATAGGTCGCAACACACAGTTTAGGTTTGAATACAAACTCCTCAACAGCTATGGCCAGAATTGTAACTATAGGGCAGGTAAACTTAGAAGATAATATAGGCAACCTCGTAATTGCCTCACTTTTCTGATGATTGTTACCAGAAAATTGAAACTGCAACGAATTCAATTGAAGTTGAAACTGTCTAAATGTATATACACATAGACAAAAAAGACAATCACATAGATAAAGCAGTACACACTATACATAAATATTCAGAATATGATATCAAAGTTCTCTTTTGCTCAAGTATGAAAAATGTGCATATAATATAATACTCAGTTGAATATTACTAATGGTTTCAAATTCTACCGCGAATTTCTCTCGACGACTTCAAATAAAGTATGTACGGAATGATAAACGAGGGAAACGTATATAGTGTTCAGGTTCGTTATTTTCTCATAACTAAAGCTCTTGGCTGTCTGAAATGTGTGGCAATGTAATGTAAGTAATGAGAATATAGAATAAGTAAGTAGGTACCATCTGCAAAGTGATACTTTTCGATCATTAATATTTGTTTGTGTCCATATTGACGTAGGTAATTTTGTGTATTGTTTTGGTTTTCTACACTTAAAATACATGTATGAAGAGTTTGTTTGTTTGAACGCGCTAATCTCTGGGCCTACAAGTCGAATTAAAAAAAAAATGTAATTGATAGCTCAATTTTCGAAAAAGTTTTAGGCTATTTACTATCACGCTGTAACCCTCAGGAGCAGAGCAAAAAGAAAAAGTCAGAAAGAACGGTAAGTAAAAACGAGGTGAAACGGCCGATGGGATGGAACGCGGTGAGTAATATTATAATGGGGTAAAGTTTGTTACTTTGGAAGTAGGAGGTAATCTCCGAAACTAAACTACTCAACCGTTAATATTGCTTTATTTTAAGAAAATAAATAAAAAGCGAGTGATCAAAGTTATACGTAGGATGCAGGGTTACTTTGATACCTTGTTATTTTATTGCGTAGTTACAAAGTAACCCCAATTATAATGCCAATACTATTTAAAAAATAAAAATCTGCCAACAGGATTAAAAAATAAAAAATTATTAGTAAATTCCCAGCGTGTCCTCAGGAAAGGATTTGACAGTTCTTCAGCGTTGCTAGCCTAAAAAAAACTACCATGTTGCGTTTCGTTTTACGCAATTAGCGATTTTATATGAAATGGAAGTTTTGATCAAAGTCATCCCACGAATCAAAGTAGCCCCACCCCGTTTACCGTACTAATATTATAAAGAGGTCAAGTTTGTGAGTTTCTGAGGTTGTAGGGGGTAATCTCTGGATCTGCTGAACTGATTTTGAAAATTCTTTTACCAATAGTAAGCCACGTTATTTGTGGGTGTCATAGGCTATAATATTAACCCGTAAAATGAAAAGACTTTTTCGTTGTAGTCGGATTTGCAAAGTAAGTCGGAGAAAAAACGGTCGAACGAAAATGTTTCTTACGAACGCTGCTTTAACGATGATAGATATGTGATTCAGTTTTCGTGAAAAGTTGTGGAGCTTGATAATGCCTACAGAAAAGTCAGGGACAACATATGTCTAATTTTTATATTAAAGTCACAAAAAGTAGTTTTTATATGAACATAATAATCTAAATCGTTAGGTCATGTTTATTGGTTATATTATCAACAATTATGATTTTTTATTAAAATGAGTAAATTTATCGTCTCAAGTGTTTACAACAAAAGACTTTTCCCTTTTTAACCGACTCCAGAAAGGAGGAGGTTCTCAATTCGATTGGATTTTTTGTTAAATGTATGTACACCGATTACTAGAAGATGGCTGGACCGATTTGGATTTTTTTTTTGTTTGAAAGGGCATACTTTCCAGGTGGTCCTATGATCATCAAGTCAGGATCTGATGATGGGATCCTGGAGAAATAGAGAGAATTCTTCAAATTTTTGTAGGCACACTTGAAGCGATTTGGATTGTTTTTGGAAGAGTACTTTCTCGGAGTGATCACATTTCAATTTGTGGAAGATCTAATGAAGAACTTCGGAGATAGGTAACGGTACTCCTCAATAAATGATAGCAAATGGACTGGGAGTGCTGAAATCTCATGTCTGTCTATTGTTTACATCAGTTCATAACATAACATCACGCCGGTACGCTGTGAAGGAGTAAGCACATGTGAACCACTAAAAAGTGAAAAATAGTGAATCACTAAAAAGTCGGTTGATCTTTTTTGGAAAAAAGTTTTTTACTGCATATAATTTGAACGGATGGTTAAAGACATAATACAACATATGTAGGTATGGTACCGCGACCGTTTCGTAATCTATTGAATAGCACTCAGTACTAACTGAACCACACACATAATTTCATCACAAGTAAAAATGTTTACCGCCCAACGAAGTGGGCACGGGTTAGCTAGTACTCTATAAATCTCAATCTAAACCAGTTTGAAGGATGGGGGAGGCTCAATGCTAAAGTACAGTAATGGTCGCAACTTAGTCATGGTATGACTAAATAGTAATTCGATTAAGAATAGTTATCTTTATTGGCTATGACTCACGTACTTTTTAATGAATGCGGTTTTTTGATCCATGACATTCGATTAGGTATCTTTCATTAATAAGCACCCTAATTACACACACACTATCAATCACAATATGAATAATTTTGAAAGATATTGTTAAGACATTGTTTCATATGTTTGAAAAAATTGGCTGAAATCATCTTATTGCCAAATTAAAGCCGTTCCTTCTGAGAGAGTGTAACGCAATTATCTCACCGCTTCATGTATTTAACAAACATGCAAAATTTTACAAAAAGTAATACTTGAAGCAAAGTAATTTTCGGGTTATATTTATACCACAAGTCCACAGCGCTAAACTCGCGTACCTATGTATGTACACTCTATTTAAAATTTATAAACGGTCGGTTAAGTACTCGTTGCAAACAAAGGGTGACCACACACCGTGAATCCGGCACTCAATTTGCAAACACTGAGTTTAAAAATACTAGTGCGGGTAAAATTACACTTACTTTTGCTAATTCTCATTTGCTTTTAACTAAAGGTGCGCCCTTTCACTTCTAGTCATGTAAATAGTACATGGAAATCTTTTCAGCTTGGATTTTTTAATATTTGATAGTCTAATGCTCCAGTCTCTTTGTGCTTGAAGACGTCATCACCGAGGGAGGCCTAAGAACGCGTTCTTGACCGATTGGACCGTCAGAGAAGTCAAAACACAAATAAAATTGGGACACTATGGAGAAGCCCTTTGCTCAATGGTGGGACAACAAAAATTTATCAAAAAATATTTAATAAAAATTCTATAAGTACCTAGGGGCTGTTACGGGTAGGGTTGCCAACTTTTTTTGACAAAAAAAAAATGTATAAATGGTTTTAATAGGAAATACATAAAGTATTTTTCAAATTTCTTGTTTTTATTGCCTTAAAAACGCATTTTTGTGTGCTTTTAGCACATGCTAACAATTTTTTGCTATGTTTAAAAAATTCAAAGCTTGTTTGACAATAAAAATTTAAGTGTAAAACTCTACGCGCGTTCAGACAGCGCTGCAGCCAAGTCTTTGTCCTGTCCTGTTATATTGATATCACATCTGACATCTAACATTTCATTCAGTAATTATAAAAATTGTTTCCGTCATCCGTTTAATAAGTTTAGTACCTATAATGAGTGTTTTGTCTTATGCATCACAGTAAAGGTTAGAAATAAAGTATTTTCACATACTTACATGTATGCAAAGGTATAAAGTATTAATACCAAAAATAAAGTAGGATACGTTATTATAAAGTATGGTTGGCAACCCTAGTTACGGGTGAGAATGGTAAATAGCTGAACTATCCTGAGAACCAGACAAGTATAATTTTGTTAGTGGGTAATTTAAAATGCGTCCCCGAGTCATGTTCTTAAAGCTAAACTGTATATTCTAATAACTTTTGCATGAAAAATATATTACATGTGCTAAGTTTCACGGTGAACGGTCAAACGGTGTCGACGTCTATTAATCTCAAACACATGCAGCAAACAGTGGCCCTAGAGTGAGTTTCTTATAACGATCTCGATCTAACGCATCGACCGCGTTCAGCGCTCCAATTGACCCTGGATTGGTAAAGGACCAATCGGAGTGGCGAACGCTTGATACGCTTGATCGAGATGGTTAAAAGAAACTCACACTAGGGCCACAGCTGTATGTATAAATGTAAATGAAGCAAAAAGAGTATGTAACGATCGTAGCTGGTGCCGTTCTGTAGATTCTGCCTATCATCATAGGAGGAAGTAATGAGTTTATGTTTGCGTGTGTAGATACAGCAACATCTAATTTTATATGCTTAATACTAGCTTCTGCCCGCGTAAAATTACTTGTCGCCCGTCCCAGTCTTGTCCGCTTAAAATTTCTTGTCCCCAGTCCCACTCTTGTCCGCGTAAAATTTCTTGTCCCCCGTCCCACTCTTGTCCGCGTACACGAATCTTATCAATCGAAATCTCAGATCTCGATTAATAAGTATTGTTATAATATTTATATTAAATCAAACAATTAAATAATAAGTAACACAATAGAGCTTCCTCTATTGTGCAGTGATGGCCCAGTGGTAGCGGCCGCGACCTACGAGATGTAGGTCGTAGGTTCGAACTTAGACAGTCACTTTACTTTGTGTAAATTATTTCATCACCACTGCCCTCAAAACGGTGAACGAAAATTATCTTGAGGAAACCGGCATGTCCTAGAACTAAAAAAGTCTAAGACATGTGACATCTACCAACCCGCACTGGGCCCGCGTGGAGGATTACGGTCCACAGAGAGGAGGCCTGTGTCCCAGCAGTGGAAACATGATTTACATTTTTACTTATTCTTAAATAAGTTTTGGTCATAGCACCGAACTACAAAAATTAAGGAATTTACACCTAATCAAACAGATTACCAGAGAGAGAGAGACGTGTATAACTGTCCTTAGAACATTTCGATCTCTCTCAACAGTTCAAGTAAAATTATCATACTATCCTGTCTCTTATGTGTTTTCTACAGGCTCCTCCTATTGTTCTTCATGATGAATGATAATTTAGTTTCTTTTCGTAAATATACATCCAACACTCAAAATGTATACCATGTGTTATACATAGTTGATGGTAAGAAGGCACTTGTCGACCACATAGCATACATCCACTATGCATAAACTTTAAAAAAATATATTTGTGCACACTGTGCGTTCGCAGTGCGGTGTTATGGAAATTGGTGGAATATTCGAATATCAAAATTTTTGTTTTCGAATATTCGAAAATGTTTATTATTCGAATTATCCGAAAATCCGAATGCAAGCTCTGGTATAGACAGATTAGGTGCCTATATATAGGCATCGCGTAGACTTTTTAACCACATCCAGCCACAGCCAGGGGTGCGGGATTTTCGAAAGAGATACCATGGCCGCTGGCACACAGGCAACTGAACACGGATGGGTTTTAGTCAGTAAAAGTCTGACACGCCCTCCTGCTCCACCCAAAGTGGGAGAAGTTATTTGATGATTTCCCACCCTTAAAAAAAACCACATCCAGCCAAAAAGTAATTTAAAAAACTAGAATCAGACTACTGAAAAATCACGCAAAATATTCTCATCTAAAAGCCGTGATCGAATGCCAATTTGCCCTACTCCTAGTGTTTTATGATCACTTACTACTGCTAGAATTTATTTTTTAGGTGGCGTACGACCGTGGCTACGATACCTCATAGTCAAATTGTGTTGTGATAAGTTGTTTAGAAATTATGAGGGAACAGATGAATATACACACATCGTTATACATGCTGTATCAACACCTTGTTAGTTGGTACGCGCCTTGGCTGGCCCACGCTGATACAGCATTCAAGAAAGTGCCAGTGTGATGTTATGGCTAGCACACGGCGACACGCATACGTAACATAAGACCTTGTATTTAAGTTTAAGCTATTTAGTCTGCAATAAACCATTTTGCGACTAGACTTGTTTCTTTTAAAAAAACCTTCGTCATTACTTCCAGGAGTTAACTACGTACAAACATCATCATCATCACAACCTAATGGTCGAAATCAACCCTTGCCGTAAGTGATCGGGTAAAAAACAAAAACGGGCTTTTTAAAAGTAATTACATATCCGCCGACTTAAACACAATTTTGCCTACTATTCCAAATAGGTGAATAATGCAAATATGCATAAAATTAGTTATAACCACGAATTCTAGCGTCGAACATAATGTAATTGAACTAATAACCATTGGTGCGTGTGTTTAATCAGCGATTTAGTGTAAACAGATAATACCGGGGCTAATGTTTTTAAATGGGAACTTTCAGCGCGATCCCGGTAATTCGCTGAGCCGGAATATTTCGAGTATTTTCTCTAATATTTGGGTAAAAACCCCGGGATATTTAATAAACCGGGACGTTTTTTGTAAACGGCAGTTTAGCAGCGTTTGATAGAAATGAAACGGTTAGCGTGGATTTGTATGTTACGAGTATGTTGTGAATATCTTTGCAAGGCGACTTGAAGCAAAATAAGACAGTTTTATCCTTTGTTCTTGGTTAAGTTGTGATTATTATGAAAAACAATACTACGTATTTGTCTAACAACAATATTTGAATAACAATATTTGTCTGCTAACTCAAGTCCGAAACAGTTCTTAGCAAAATTTGTTTCGACACTGTTTGACATTTATTTTTATTTACTCGCAAACATAAATCTTAACCTAGTATTTCACAGCTAAAAGCTCTAGCTAAAACTCAGCATTCAAAAATACTCAAATATCGCGAAATTATACAATTTACAGACATGAGGTTCGGACGCAATGGCGCCATTAATTAAAACCTCTGATGCAAGCACCCGGCTGGCCGCTCAAAAATTAGTTTTTGAGCGGGAGCAATTTCAAATATTTTTGTGACTTTATATGCACATTTACGTCAGGCACGGCTACACATCAAGCTATACGTTTCCAGTATAAGCTGATCTCGCATTGTATAGGATTTCCGTGCAGTGCGAGATCAGCATAAACTGGATATGTATAATTATGTGCATGATGTGTAACCGTGTGTACAACGTGCAAAAAAGTCTCCTGACTTTTTAAACACCAAACGATTCGACTGTTAACGTTTCAACAAATTGGTTCCAATTGATCGACAGGCACAGATGGAATGGATTGTGTTCAGATCAGATGGATCTGAAGGTAGATCTGACTATGTGCGGTATGCTTTAAAATTATGGCGGAAACGCCAGGATATCCCGCGAAATTCAAATTTTCTTACGTTTTTTGTAATTTGCAGGTCAATGTCAGGCTATATGTTACACAAAATATAATTCGCGAGCATAACACGACTATAATACAATAATTGAATTCATTTATTTCAAAAAGTGTCGTACAGTTACAATAAATATAATTTTACAATTTAGGCTTAAATTGAATAGAAAGAAAGTAACATAATTGAATATGGCGTCCTAGCTAGGTTACATGGTAACCTGTATTAAAGTCTGCCAACCCAGGTTCCCACAGGGGCACAAACATTTTAATAGACTTATAGAGGTATGAGGAACGGGGTGTAAAGGTCACTCGTGCTCTACTGAAAAGGGAGGATCCTCCGACCAGACGGGTGTTGTCTGGTGGGCCACTGCCCGATGGTTGATGTCGGGATATTGTATCTATGCAAGTCGCGCGCTAAACTCTGATTGTGCGATGCAGGATTTGTTTGACGTGAAGTCTTGCGTAGTTCGCCTGTGGCATTGTAAATGGCGCCCATCACTTTTTGTGTTCACAAGTCTTCGATTTACCTGTCATAACCAAACCCACTAGAAAAAAATCTTGTCTTGATCATATATTTGTCAAAAGTAATACCAGACCCAAAGGCTTGGTATGCAAAAGCTCTATCACAGATCACGACATAGTAATGGCCCATATCCCTCTCAAACCCAGTTCCAGGAGACTTAATAAAAATCGCTGGGTATCTAAATTAAACGAGGACGATTTAGCCGCAGACTTAGCCAAAATTAACTGGACTGATACCCTTAACCAACAATGTGTGGCCTCTGTCGCATCCTCTTTCACCGGCATCCTTGCAAAGCTAATAGAAGCACACACACTCAAAGTCAAAATTCCCCGCAGCAAACGTAACATTCAGCCCTGGGTCACACCCGGACTTATGAGGTGTATAAGTCACCGCGACAGGCTACATCTATCATTAAGATCTGACCCTGAAAATGAGACAAAAAAACTAATCTACCACCGTTATAAAAACTTCTGCAATAACCTCTTACGAAAACTTAGAATTGAATACGACAGTCGACAAATCCAAGAAAATAAACAAAACTCTCTAAAGCTTTGGAAAGTTCTCAAATCAATGTACGACCCGGGATGCCAACGGAACAATACATGCAACTTAGTAACAAGCTCACCTGACCCTGTCGAGTCCCTCAATAAATGCAACTCCTACTTTACATCCGTAGGTAAAAACCTGGCTGCTACCATACTGACAAGACTATCAGAAACTCAGTCATCCCTCACTAGCAATTACTCATCACCCAATACGTCACCTTTCACCTTCTTTCTACATCCCACTGACGAAACAGAAATTACGAACTTCATTAATCAGTTAAAGGACGACAGCTCCCCAGGTCCCGACAAACTCAGTGTAAGACTCATAAAGAAAATACAAAACCTAATTATAACACCTCTAACCCACCTGATTAACCTCAGCCTAGAAACGGGAGTATTTCCCGAACAGTGGAAGGTTGCAGCAGTAAGCCCTATACATAAAAGTGGTCCTAAGGACAAACCAGAAAACTATAGACCGATAGCACTTCTTAGTATATTATCCAAAATCCTGGAAAAGGTGGTCAATATCCGTCTAGTAAATTTTATTGAAAAATATCAACTGATTTCAGAGCGACAATTTGGCTTTAGAAAAGGGAAATCAACTGAAGATGCGGCTTCGCTACTAACAAACTCCATATCAACAACAATAGAAAAAGGTGAGCGCTGCATGGCGGTCTTTTTAGACCTAGCTAAAGCGTTCGACACAATTTCAACAGATCTACTCCTTAAAAAACTAGACACAATAGGAATAAAGGGAAAACCACTCGAATGGTTTCACAGCTACATCACCAATCGACGACAATATGTAAAATCTGGCGAACACTCAAGTGGTCAACTTCCTATAAATTTTGGAGTTCCACAAGGCAGCTTACTAGGCCCGACACTTTTCATAATCTACATGAACGATATACTGAACCTCACGCTCCCAAACGCGGAACTAATATCCTACGCAGACGACACGGTTATAACATTCCACGCACCTACCTGGGAACAGGTCTACTGCCTTGCAGAAGAAGGATTAGCAACAGTAGCGCAAACACTCGACCGTAACTTACTTACACTCAATATAAAGAAAACAAAACTTATAACATTTTCCAAGACACATTTATCTAGCTCTCCTCCCAACCTAGCTTTGAAATTTCACACATGTCAGACCCATCCGAACACATCACGCGAAAACTGCTTATGTGACTGTATCAACCGGACACAATCTATTCGTTACTTAGGTCTACTCATTGACGAAAATCTTTCATTTAAAGCCCACATTCAATATCTTTCTGGCCGAGTAAGGAAACTTATACATGTAATAAAGAAGCTAAGAAACCGCACTCCAAAAGACATCCTGCGAATGGTTTATTTCGCAATATGCCAGTCCATCATACAATATGGCGTATCTATTTGGGGCGGAGCTGGAAAAACAATAATGATTGAGCTAGAAAGAGCCCAGAGAGCTGTTATAAAAGTTTTATTAAAAAAACCATTTTTCTTCTCTACTGACTCCCTGTACAACGAGTTCCAAGTTCTACGTGTCCGCCAACTATTTATTCTCAATGCATATCTGCGCATACACAAAACCTTAAAAACCCGACCTGACTACCACTCATTGACTTTCAAACGTGTCTTTCACATCCCTCTACAACGAACCACATCTCTCCTAACAAGACGCTGTCCCGCCTACCTACACACTTTTGTGTATAACAAGGTCACCAGCAGTTTGCCTTGTGACCCAAAAGAACTCTCACTCCCCACATGCAAAAATGTTGTCAAACAATGGCTATTAGGTCTTTCATACGATGAATCGGAAAATATTCTCACTTCACTCAACCCACGCTCGGAATCCTACTCACACCACAGATACTGACACTTACACACACCACGCGCGTATACTCGCACACACTAACACGGACACACACTAACACACTCACACCTTATTTTTGGTTTTCTAACATTTTATTTTATTTCATTTATTTTTGATAGTTTAATATTTGTTCTAGATTGTTTAACATTTAATTTTGATTGTTTACTTGTTCACTTTATTTTAAAATGTGTTTAATTTTTTAGTTCTATGCGTTTGCTTAGTGCAAAATAAGTTTTATTTTTGGTTTGTAATAATTTACGATTTAAGTTTCGCTTTCACTTTGATCTCAACTTTCATATTTAGTTTTATATAATCGTTTGCAAATACTTACCCATTGTCACCTTAAACTCCAGTGGTAAATAGCACTATGTCTCACAACTCTGGTCCCCAAGATACAGGCACCGCCTTGTTTGGGGTCCGCCGTAAAGACCAAAACGAAAATCACTAACAGTTACAAATCAACATTAAGTTAAGTAAATCATAAGGTACTAATTGTAACATTGGTTCAATAAATTTTATTATTATATTATTATTATTATTTTGTAGTTTGCATGTGGCATTGTAGATGGCCGCCACAGACTGCTTAGGACTATAAGGTACAAACGTATTTAATTTATACTAAGTGTTACTTAGTACGTGTATGTGTTTTGTGATGTAGGTGTGGCGTGTGTGTGTTTTGTGATGTAGCTGTGTATGTTTGTGTTCTGTTGTGTAGGTGTGGTGTGTGTGTAAACCATGGTGTAAACGTAAGTGAAAAAGGTTGACAATTTTTTTTATTTTTGAGGGTGGGAAATCATTAAATAACTTCTCCCGCTCTATGTGGAGCGGGAGGGCGTGTCATACTTTGACTGACTAAAACCCACCCATGTTCCTTCATTTGCCTGTGTGCCAGGGGCCACGGTATCTCTTTCGAGCAATCCGCACCCCTGGCAGTCATTAGCGCCTTCAGGTCATATTTTAGGGCAAAGCCTTCTGAGATAGAAATAAGCAAGGATGACTACCACTAGAACGCTTGTTCATAGAGGCTTTGCGAATTCAGATAGTTCTTCAGTTTAACTGTATTACTGTAGTCACGCTGTTTTGTTGGATCAGGTGTATTGACAATGTGCTAAAGTCAACTGTAACTAGACTGACTGACTGTAATAAGACTTCTTTGTCATAATTTATTTGAAATATGATGAACATCACGAAAATAAAACTCGATTCAATATCCTCGATGTGTGTTTGGGCCATAATTCATACTGCTCACCTTTTTTGTGTAGTAGGAGTTATGTGAATCATCAATGTATCATCTACTTAAGAGGAATGAAATGACGTTCATCGAAGGAAAAAGTATATTTTTAGCGGCTTTTTTGGCCGAATGCGGCTAGTGTGTGGCGATTTCATACAATGTTAACCCCCGACGCAAAACCGACGGGGTGTTATAAGTTTGACGTGTCTCTGTGTGTGTATGTCTGTGGCATCGTAGCTCCCGAACGGATGAACCGATTTTGATAACATTTTTTTTGAAAGGTGAATTAGTCGGGAGTGTTCTTAGACATGTTTCATCAAAATCAGTTCAGCCGTTTGAAGATTATCAGCTCTTTTCTGGTTAATGAAGGGTTTGAGCATCTTCCATGGGCCTGATCAAGTCGAAATTTGGTATTCTATTACTTCAATGATATTTGATGAACAAAGTAACCTTGAACTGATGCTGGAGCAACACCTGGAATTTCCAGGATACCCAAGTTAATCACCAACAAATAGCATCGTGTTTGGGCTCATTGAACAGGCCTCAATGAATAGGTAATGGAGGAAATGGTGATCAGGACGAGGAATGAGGAAACATTGGTAACAAACTTCACTGTGGGAAACATACGCAACGATGCGCAGATTTAAGCGAACATTAAGTTTAAAAAGCAGGAAATAAAAGTTAAATTAAAAATTTAAAAAACCCCCGACCCAAACAAAACCCCTAAAAACTCAAAAAATAATATTTATTGGCCTTTTAAGTTGTAGGTAATATTTTGATCAAAGCATTGTTAAGTCGGGGGACGGTCAATGCAAACGACAAACAGAGGATGCCTAGCATTTTCATTAGCCGTCCCCCGACGTGATAATAATACCTTGATCAAAATATTAGCTACAACTTAAAAGGCCAATAAATATTTTTTTTTTTACTTTTTAGGGTTTTTGTTTGGGTCGGAGGTTTTTAAAATTTTAAATTTTCGATGACGTTGATGCCTCTGGGGCAGTTTGCATTGACCAGGATAAACAAGAGTGTTTATTTCCGGCTCCACATCATCTTTTTTTTTTATAATTTTTATATTTGTGTAGGTATATGACACACAGTATTAACAGGTTTGTACTTAGATACAAAGTTAATCATAAGTAAAATTTTACCTTTTGACTGAGTAATTACGAGTTTGGTTTAATCATAGGTTCTTATCTTTCAATTCATGTTTCTAGGAACTCGTATATTTATTGATAAGGTGTTACTAATAGTTAAAGTTTCATACTACAAATCGTTAGAAAATTTGAAATATTTTGTAAGACATTTTACAAAGAAATGCAGTAGGTAGTAACAACATCAACTTTTAGTGGTCAGCTACACACCGTTGGTAGATAAAAAATGTACAGCAATACATACTTACACTTAAACCGATGCTAGAATGTGTTACAATACAAGGTATTAACAATTTAACTAAATTCAGTTTTTCTTTAAAACTACGAAACTACTGAAACTATGGCGAAACCTGAGTTTTAATAAATGTCCTACGTGCTCCAAATAAGCGCACAATATGTACCTATGTATAAACTTAATATTGTTTTTCATAACCACTTATGACATTCCGATCCTATGTCGGAATGTCTTGTGACCACTCCCTTTAACGGGTTGGATTCTTTTATTTTATTTTTGCGAAGTATAATCCAAAGGCGAAATTATACCCTAGTATTGAAATATATTGCAAAATGAAGGTAATACCTGAACCATGAATATTAAAGCAAAAGGGATTAAGGATCGGTCCCTTGAAGCACATCCGCGCAAAATGCCGTTGATTCTCCTTCTTTTTCAATTATGTTAAGTATACATACATTTTTATAAGCCACCACATTCAACGCTTTGGTTTATGTAACAAAAATCCTTTTATACGGAGATGTGTTTTGTGGTTAAATATTTATTTTGGATCTGATTGACACGGTGTTTGAAAAGGACGTATCTATGTTGTTGACCGATTGTATGATACATCATTATACATACGGCACCGTCCGTTTGCATACTGTCGCCGTTATGTATAATGCCTAAGGCAAATTGACGACGCTTCTGATCATGTAACTATTATTGTTACCAGCAGTAAAACCAGAGCAGAAAACTAAATAAAAATGAACCATAACAAATATTTTAAAGAGTAATTAAATAGATAAGAAAGTCTAAAAGAACTGCCAAACTATTTATAGCAACAGTCGTAAAAATATTACCCATAATTTATATAAGCAGGAGTTCGCCGAACGCCAGTTTGCATGGACACTTGAGCGTATCTTGCCAGTCGAATAGCCTCCAAAAATGTTATCTTGTCCACGGCATTTTTAATGATTTCGTTTAAGATTCGTAACTCGGAACTAATATTTTGATTAAACATCATTAAATCACTTGTTTCTTGCGGCACAGTGTTTCCGTGAATATAGATGCAAACAGCATCTATATTCTTCTTGACGCCATTTTTGTTGTTTTGTTTAGCAGCGCCTCAGCTGGTAAAAATAGAACTAGTTGAATCAATTCGCCTACGCATTATGAATACGGCTATCGAATCATCAATTGGATTTCAAGGACTTTGGCTAGGTGTTATACAGTTTGCGTTAGATTTTATACATAACGGCGAAAATATGCAAACGTACTGCTCTGTATGTATAATGACGAATTTTACAATCTACCTTCGATGTCTACCTACACCAAATTTGTTCCGGAAAATAAAATAACACATTCACCATGCGAAGAAGGCGTGAGCGTGGCATGACTTCTTCTTATGGGGTAAGCAGAAACTACAGAACGCCAACTGCTGCGAAAAGAGAAAAAAGAAAAATTGCAATATTTTTCCAAGACACCATGATTTTTATGATCGCTGAAGGCGGAAAACTAGAGATTTTCCACACCATTTCAGGAGGCAATGTGAATACAGTAAAGCTCACATTTTATAGTTTCTTCTACACCAAATGTTTAGCCTTTTACATCGTTGTAAACAGGTAATTAGAATTAAAATAAGGAAGATAATGGTCCAGTGGTAACGGTCCCGACTTACGAGTTGTACGTCGTGGGTTCGAACACAGGCAGGCACTCTATTTTGTGAAATTTATGTTACCACCATTGCTTTCAAAAACAGTAAAGAAAACCATGGTGTGGAAACCGGCATGTCCTAGAACCATGTGATATCTGCTAACCCATACTGGACTCACGTGACGGATTACATACCATTTTAATTTTTTTGAGGGTGGGTCATCATCAAATATCTTCTCCCGCTATGTGTGCAGCAGGAGGGCGTGTCAGACTTTTACCCACCCGTGTTTCTTCAGTTGCCTGTGGGGCACGGCATCTGTTTCGAACAACCCGTACCCCAGGCAGGAAGTTTATTTACGTGTTTGGTAACATGTGGGTTGTAATGAGGACTATCCATAGTTACCATAAAGAGATACACATTGTTCCGATCATCAAGTCGCGAATGACTGGAGAGACCATTTGTTTTGATTATCGATAAGGATCAATGTAGTCATCGGAATCGTGATGTCACTGGGTTTACTTATCATGACACAAAACTTGGCTAAATTGGATTAGGTCAGTTTAATGTTTACGAATGATTCATTTGCTTATCGTTATTTAATTGCATGTTTGTTTAATTACGTCTATTTTGTTGATCTGGAAGTAATGAGCGTGGATCTAGGTCTAGGACGCGTTATGAAGGCACAATGTAACAATGGAGATTTTTTAGGAGAAACTTAACTATTGCAGCAGGCTCGGTAATCATTTTTGGAATCGGCGCCCGATAAGGCTTAGGTATAAGGTTCTGTTCCTATAACCTGCATGAGTGTTGAGTAGAGATCGGATATTCGGATGCATATTTACCTAAAGTTGCGATGTTGGCTAATATGGATTGCGCTTTTGTATCGAAATAATCTTAATTTAATTTATGTTTACTTTTTTTACTAACACACATCACCCCCTCCCTTACACCCTACATAAATATATTTGCATCGGGGCTTAAACATTAATTCTAAATTAATATGTATCTGAATAGTTTTGCAATTCTAATAATTTAGAATTCGCTTCCATACTTATACACCTGACTAGTTATGCGTTCCCGGTGTTCCTGGCATCAAAATATGTTTTTAAAGCCGCTTCCATATTTTTATAACCAAAATTTAACTTTAGGTAAATATGCATCCGAATATCTGATCTCTAGTGATGAGAGTGATGTGACTACAGGCCGGCCGCTGCGCTGAGAGAATGCCCTCCTGACACCTGTCAGTGCGACATATTTTCTAGTTATCAACGAATAAAGATCAAATTCGCAAAACACGTATTTGTTTTTATGAAACTGTAGACCGTAGGTTAGAATAATTACATGATAGTTGCACAGGAGAGTGTTAACATCCCACTCAAGAGAGTTTCCGTTATTGAATTGCAATATTTATGTTTCCATAACCCTACATCACTACATATTATAAAACAAAGTCCTCCGCCGCGTCTGACTGTAACTAAAAGAAGATCCACAACTAAAAGAAGATCCACAGGAAAGTCTGGTTGAGCAGTCACGGCCTCTCAAGGTCAACTGCGAGATGCCATTCCAAAAAAAAAAGCGTCTGTCTGTCTATTCTCGATAAACTCAAAAAGTGCTGAACGGATTTTCATGCGGTTTTCACCAATAGACGGAGTGCTTCATGAGGAGGGTTGTTTAGGTGTATAATATGTTAAGGTTTTGTTTGAATTGGTTAACCCGGGCGCAGCCGCTGGCAAAAGCTTGTTACTTATAACGGTACCACATCTGCGCACCCTGCGACTCCGTGTTTATTTGGTTCAATGTTTTGTCGATTTATGTGATAGCAATTCATTGGCCTAATGAGAGCACTTTGTTAGGCTCCTGAAGTTTGTATCCTTCCCGAGGGAGCTCGCACAAAGCATAAAATTGGGACCCCGATTGTTGACTTAATTGAGGTGGTATAACATTGTACTTTTGTAGAAATATAATAACGTTAAGTTCACAGGAATTTAAATTAGGCTGGTGAAGTAAAATAATAGTTTAAAAAAACTAAAAAAACACGCTTTAAAAACCAAACTAAGAAGTAGAAAATAATTTAATTCTATTAAAAAGCGTGGGGTGCTTTTTGAGGTATTTTTATAATCAATTAATATCAAGCACCCCACGATAAATAGATATTTAGATATATTATACATATTATTTAGTTATATACATAAATATTTGTATAGATATTTATATAATTTAAAATTACCGGTTTTATAATAATATTATGAACAAGTATATAAAAACACTTCTTCATTTGATAAAAAAAACTTCTTTTTATTTGTCTACAGGGGCTTTTACGGATAACGTATGTCAGTCCCATTATTAAAAATACTTGAAAAGAACCTACTAAAATAATCATCTGGTTATTATCTGATTATACCAGGCCAACACTATTTTTTTTCTATTTATTTATTTAACTCTATTTAGAAAATCGAAGGAAGTCGAATCCGACCCGGCTGAGCAGCGTTCGGGAGGCTTCGCAATATCTTCACGTCCCAAATACCGCAGTGTCTCAAGACAAAAGTCTTTGACCAGTGTGTGTTGCCAGTGATTACCTATGGTACAGTCCCCGGCATGTAACTTGGCAAGAGTCGTTAGATGCGCAGAAGTCGTATTTTAGGTCTCTTTGGTGGTCAAGCGGGACGCGGGGTATGAGGTAGCGCTGATCCGAGCACGCGATTGGTGCGTCAGTCGACCCTTGCCTCCCGCACCGCGTCTGCATTCCGCATTACACTTGCGTGCACGCAAGTTGTACCCTTTGTTTCTGTTGACTTTTTGTTACGAGTTCTTATTTTAGTTTTAAATTTAGTTTTTATTACGAGTTGTTGTTATTGTTTTAAATTTAGTTTTTGTTACGTTGATTACAATGCCAGGACCAAATACAGTTTTACGAGAAAAATGGTATACGATGTGTACTGTTTCATGGAGAAAGTAGCTCAAACTGAAAATGAGACGGTAAAATAGACTCAGAAGCTACTAAAACGTCAAAAAGATCAGTTACACGTACAGTCAAGGAAGGTAGAAATTCCGATTTCCTTACTGTCTTTAGGACCCCGGAAATAAAACAAAGCCGATTACACGAATTCCTCTATTTTTTTTAACTTCATGATTAAAAATAAAAGATGGCAATAACCATAGAATAATGACAAACAATAAAAGTGACCACTTTTTTGTTCCACTAAGTGCACGATGCGCGAACTTACCCCCACTATGCCAAAACCTTGCCAAGTTACGTGCCGGGGACTGTACAGAAACGTGGTCGCGTACAATGGACCGTATCAGAGGGCTTAAAGTCACACAAAAGGCAATGAATGCTATGCTCGGAGTTTCCCTATGCGATCGAATCAGGAATGAAGAGATCCGCAGGAGAACCAAGGTAACCGACATGGCAGCAGGGCATGGCACATTGCTCGCTTGGAAGCATGATAAATGGTATCTGCAGTAAACAGTTGGCATTGTAACCACTTTTTTGCTTTTAATGCCATCCTTATGCCTACGGAATAGAAGTCAAAATCGGTTGAACCGACTTTAGAAAAGGTGTGTTTAAATGTGTAATCTTATTTGAAATGGAGTATAGGTAGCTCATTTCTAAAGAAGAGACCTTATTTTTTTACCGTGTCATCATCATTATTATCCGCAACCCGAAGTCACCTACTATTGGGCACAGGGCTCTCCTGTGCCAATCCCAACGTTCTTTTGGCTGCCTCATCCAGGTTTTTCCCGCAATGGCAACAATGTCGTCCGCCAATCCTTTAACCGTCTAGTTAAAGTTTAATCTATGCATTACAAAATAAACGTAAATCTTTGGTCTCCCATGGTAATTCCGGTTACTCCGACGTTAATACGGACTACAAATGGACAACGTTACGTAAAGGGTCCCCGGATTAATCCCTAACCAAAATATGCAGCATAAACATTTATGTTCCGACAGAACCCGGATGCGTCGGTTTGTTACTTTCTGCCCTCAATTTAGGAGAATTAAAAACTTTTCTAACAGCACAAATGTTAAGTGGAACAGTGAAACTTTTGTTTATTTCGGTTTTTCGTCACAATAATATGAAACTGGAATTTGATTAAGTATTGGATGCACGGGGAAAATTATAATTGGTAACTTTATCTCTGACTGAAATATATTTTTTTACCGACTTCCAAAAGGAGGAGGTTCTCAATTCGTCGGAACCGTTTTTTTTAATGTATGTTCCCCGATTACTCGAAGATGGCTGGACCGATTTGGATTTTTTTTTTGTTTGAAAGGGTATACTTCCCAGGTGGTCCCATGATCATCAAGTCAGGATCTGATGATGGGATCCTGGAGAAATAGTGAGAACTCTTCAAATTTTATAGACACACTTGAAGCGATTTGGATAGTTTTTGGAAGAGTACTTTCTCGGAGTGGTATTATTTCAATTTGGTGAAGATCTGATGAAGAACTTCAGAGGAAGGCAACAGAACTTTTCAATAAATGATAGCAAATGGACTGGAATTGCAGAAATCTCATGTCTGTCTATTGTTTACACTAGTTCATGACATAACATCACGCCGGGACGCTGTGAAGGAGTAAGCACATGTGAACCACTAAAAAGTGAAAACTAAAAAAAATGAAATATTATATATTATAAAATAATAAAGTGTATGTTTAATAAAAAACTTTTTTTTATAAAAACAACCGACTTCCAAAAAAAAAACACTAAAAAGTGAAAAATTACTTTAATTTCGGAAGGCGGTGACTTTGGATATGTATTTAAATTTTTTGTCACCGCCTTCCGAAATTAAAGTTATTTTTCACTTTTTTTTTGGAAGTCGGTTGTTTTTATTTGAAAAAAGTTTTTTATTAAACATACACTTTATTATTTTATAATATATAATATTTCATTGTTAATTATCCTAAATGAGGGACACATGAAACAAAAAGCAATAAAAAAGATGTAGACGGTAAAAATAATAGTTTAAAAAAACTAAAAAACACGCTTTGAAAACGCGTGGGGTGCTTGATACTTGATGTTAAAAATACCTCAAAAAGCACCTCACGCTTTTTAATAGAATTAAATTATTTTCTACTTTTTTAGTTTGGTTTACTATTTTTTCGTTCTGCTAACTACAAAAGCGTGATTTTTTAGTTTTTTTTTAAATTATTGGTTTTGAAATAGTGGTCGAATCTCTAAACTCTCTACCAAAATATTGCTATCTAATGGATATCTTAAAATAATAGGTTTGTTATAAAATAATATCTTTAAATAGGTTTGTTATAACCTTGAAACCTGATCGTGTTTAAAGTTCATTACGTGGCCTTTCTCACAAGTGCAAACACCACTATGATACGATATTCCATCATGGAATGCCAGTGCCTATCTTCCGGCTTCATCATCCGACCTTGAAACAGAATCGTGGTCAAAGTTCATTACAAAACTTTTCTAAGAAATCCAAACAGCTATGTTACAATTTTCCATCATGAAGTTCCAGTTCATATCTTCCGGCTCCATCATCAGATCAGTTCGACAGTACCATATTATTGTATTGTCATCTGAACTACATACAGCTGCCAATTCTCATTACGCTACGACCCTTGGAAGATGGTTAAATGAGTTACCTTAGATTCCATTACTTAGTTAGTTACATATAGGTCGACCTAATAAAAGCGTGTTAAAAAAAGAATTGCTACGTGCGGGAAACGAACTCCCGACACGTACTTATAGCGCCTGCGCAGCCAATGTGCCAGCCGTGTCGTCATATTGAATACTAACGCTTTAATTTTGTTTTGAACAGCTAAAGAAAGATTCTAGCTCGTTTCAAAATTCTGAAAAAATTAAATTGCGCAACCATTTTCCCACGCATAATCATTCACGTTTTCATCGAAGGAGTCACAGAATTACCGGGCATCATTCCATTATTTCTGCGAAGGAACAAACAACAAAAAGGTGACGGAAAACATCGTGGGGAAACCGGCAATGAACCAAAATATAGATGGGAAGGAAAATGAAAGATTAAGGACATGTGACATCTACCAACCCGCATTGGGCCCGCTTGGTGGATTATAGCCCACTCCCTCTCACCGACGGCAGGCCAAGTCCCAGCAGTGGGAACATTACGGGCTGATTATGATAAGCAACAAGTTTTCAGCAACAGTTTTCAGTAAAGTAAAAAACTACGCCAAAGTGTACGGGAATGACATTGCCTGCGGAAAGATTACGTCGTGTCCTTTCCGCAGGTAATGTCATTCCCATACATTTTGGCGTAGCGTTTGGCGTGAACGCTAATAGAAATGTGTTTTGTTTCAGGGCCCAGAAGTCGACACTGCGGAAGACGAACTTTTTTGTACAGTTCCCGATCCACTTCTATAACGCACATATTGAAAATGCTTAACGGGTTCGCAGAGACCAGCCCAGGATTGGAATTGTTGATGTTGTTCGAATGTTTGCGGTGTAGTCAGAAGACCCGGTGATGGGATTTTCTTTAATATGTGCCAATGGCATTCTTTCTCCTCCAATCATATCTACTTCAAAAACGTTGAAAAAAAAAACTGTTTTCAATTTTTTTAAATAAAACAAGCAGTCAAATTGTTTTAAACAAGTGTTTTTTTGTTCTTTTTAGTTTAGGGCATTATTTCAAATTAATTCGACCTATAATGTTTCATTTCGAGACTAGATCTTTTCAAATTTGCCATAGTACATTAAAAAATATATTTTATGTTGCGTATCTCTAAATTCTCTAATCAATACTGAACGCTTTACATTCACCCTGTATGTTCTAACTAATGTTGACATTTTAATTGGGTGACATAGACACTTTCCTAGCGGGACTATACCGGCGGGTAATTACCTATGAACGAGCTTCTCATGAGGATACGCTTATATACGGCTGTTCGTCACACATATTAAACCTTCTAGCAAAGGATTTGAATGCAAAAGATATTATTGAGAAAGTTAAATCGATAATGCGGTAAATACTTCAAATACACTCACTTTGCATCTGCAAAATACAAAGAAGCTAGTGGAAAAGCAATTGTTACACCACAACAGGTACGGTGGAACAAAATAGCTGACTGCTTAAAAGTTTTTTTTAGAAAATTGGCATATAATGTCAGTTATATGCTTAAATAATTCAACTGCTATAGATTTGTCAATTTCATTGAAAGTAAATGACATGGCGCTGAAGCAACAAAAAATACTGATATTTTGCTGCATCCGGTTTGACTGCAAGCTGACCCCAACATAGGTAGGAAACGGCGTTCATCTATCACTGTGGCGCCCTTACGTTTTGTTTTTGAGCATCTTTGAGTTATAAGGCGCAAACTGTAACCATGAATACAAGCCCAAGAATCAAGTGAAAAATATCGCAGTTACACTTGACATCTCCCAAAAGATATCTTGCTGTATTGGCAAAGTGACTGAAGCATGGATAGAGCTTAAAAATATGTTTGAGGGTGAGAATGTATGCTGGATGATTTAAGGAAGTTCAAAGCTCGTTACGAAATGGTAATGTCTCCAGCTTATTTTGCAGCAAACTTACTACATCCTAAGTAAAGGGGCGAAAACCTCACGATTGAAGATATTTCTGAGGCTTTATTATTTATAGAAGGTTATCACAAAGAGGTGTTGCCCTATGTTGTTAAATACTGGGCAAAGACGGATGCCTTTTATAACTTTCAGTTTGAAGGTCATGTAGTAAATCACGTCGGACCTCTCCAATGGTGGCAGTCATTAAAAAAACAAATTAATGGCCAAACAATGGACTTAGTGACTCAGCTTCACACTGCTGTAGCTTCAAGTGCTGGAACTGAAAGACTGTTTTCAACATTTGGATTTATTCATTCTAACGTACGTAATAAACTGGGTATAGAGAAAGCTGCCAAACTTGTCACAGTTTTTAAATACCTAAATAAGAAAAAATAATTGTTATCTTGACCTTGTCATATTGTCTTACACTGACCTGACTGACACAGAATTTTGATTTAATAATAACTAGTGTTGTTTAATAATTATAATTGTTACAATTTTGATTGATCTGAAATTACAATTTTGAATATTCCAATACATGTTTCAAAAATAGGTGTTATTTTGTTCCATATAAATCCTGTTATTTAGATCTTTGTTTGATTGAATAAATTACTTATCACAAAAATAATATTTTATTTAATTACAATGCCAAAAAAAAAAATTAAAATATAAAATAGCAATAGTCTAGACTCAACTGGTTTTATGTCAAGCTACTTAGACTCCTAAATATTAATTTATTTTTATTTTATATCCATTCATTCGCCATGAAAAGTAGTTTCAAAGCTTGTTTTTTTCTTAATGTTTTATACAATGCTTAAAACTTGTTTCAATCTGTGTTTTTAAACGTGTGATAAAAAAAACACGGCTTAAATTCAAACTGTTGTAAACACTGTTTTAAACATGTGTTTTAAAACAACTTGTTTTAATCATGCCAACCATGGTGATAGATGACGCGGTGTGTATTTACTAAATATAACGAGAAATCTTTACATATATTTAGTAAATACACACAGCGCCACGTCCTCCAAATTCCCACTACGCGTAATGCGTAGTGGAAATTTGGAGGATATGTGACATGAGTCATACTCCATCCGCGACAGCGTCAGAATAATATTATTGATAAACAAGCTTTTGCCAGCGGCTTCGCCCTAGTATGTTTTTATCCAGGTTATAAACTACCTGTGTGCCAATGCTATCCAAATCCATTCAGCCGTCTTAGCGTGATTGAGTAACAAACATTAAAAAGTACAAACTTTTCCATTTGTAATACCTATTAATAGGATTGTGATATTGACTTGGCAGACTAAATAGCTCTACTTATCAAGTATGGAGCACTCAAAAACAATAATTAATGATGTCACTTAACACTTTAACTAGTCCTTGATTTCCATCCAGTTATTCCATATACGTTATTTGTGAGTATCATAGGCTATATATTAACCCAAAATTTTAAAAGACTTTTTCGTGGTAGTTGGATTTGCAAAGTATGTGGGAGAAGAGAAAAACGGTCGAACGAAAAGGTTTCTTACGAACGCTACCTTAACGATGAGAGATATACCTACATATGATTGAATTCTAGAGAAAAGTTGTAGAACTTGATAATGCCTACAAAAAGTCAGCATATACCTTCATACTTAAGTCACAAAAAGTAGTTTTTTATATTTAAAAAAATCATTTAAATCGTTAGGTCATGTTTATTGGTCATATTATCACCAATTATGAATTCTTGTCAAAATATGTAAATTTATCGTCTCAAGTGTTTAAGGCAAAAAAAAGACTTTCCTTTTACTGCATATAATTTGGACGAATGGTTAAAGAGATAATACGACATAGGTTAGGCATGGAACCGCGATCTATTGAGTGATATTTCTATGTGACGGTTTTGTCATATACAAACACGTCTATCTATTTAGAAATAAATTACTTCATCACCAAGAAAATTTTATTTCGATAAAATTTGTTTTTACAGTATGTTTTTTGGTTGCATAGTTTAAGAGATAATTTATAAAATATCAAATACGCGAGACAATTTTATTAATGTTCGACGTTCGTTCGTTCGGTGTGGGTTATTTCGTCTATCATTTGAAAACCGGTAATATAGCCAAATGTGCATGCGAATACAGACATACATTTGCAGTAAAAATATAACCCTCGTTTTGGCAGTCAGGAAATAAATCATAGCACTCAGTACTAACCGAACCACACTCATAATTTCTTCACAAGTAAAAATGTTTGCCGCCTAACGAAGTGGGCACGGGTCAGCTAGTACTTAATATAATACTTCCAACTTGGTCAAGGAATACAGGAGCTCCTGTTGTTGGCTCAGAGTAGTGAGCAAATTGAGAGATAGGTACCTACAGGCTACAGAGCAGGCGAATCGCATGAAATAATAAGCCAATTAGATACTGTAAAATACGCAGGCAAAATTGATTTAATGGAAATCGTTCTAGAAGAGTCGCGTCCCGCTGTCGCGTCTCGTCTGTTTGAAGAATGCTTTACGCTTCTAAATGCCCGAATTTGGAAAGAAATAGGTCTCGTCGTGGTGTTATTTTCAGCACTCCATTCCCTACTACTCTGGGGTCGACGGTAATGACGCATGTGAACGTAATGATTGCTGAACTGGGTGCTAATTCTGCAATGTTAGTGCTTTGTAATTCTGTGAAATTATACAAACACTAGGTTTAGCTAGCGGCTTCGCCCACGTGGTGGTCGAAAATTATCCCACGGGAACGTAATACCGAGATAAAGAATCATATGTGTTAATCCAGGTTACAAACATCCATACTTGAAAAAAAAAATGGATTAGAATTGTTACCGAGTTCTAAAAATTCTAATAACTAGGTTGTGGCAGTCGCATGTAAAATATTGGTATTCAGCTGGTATCAGAAATGGAAGCCGACCCTAACATAGTTGGGAAAAGGCTAGGCAGGTGATGAAGACAGAGTTCTAATAGAGAGAAGGGAAATTTGGACGTGTATATCTGTTTTATGATTTTATTTTACAGTTTTATTTTTTTATTTTGGTTGTTGGCTTCGCACGGTTTGTGCATTTAGCCAGTGTCAAGTAATTTTTCTTTTCGATTAAGTAAATGGCCCGATATCGGGCACAAAGTTACAAACCAGTCATAGTCGTCTTTAGTCAGTCAAGTCAAAGTTATTGTAAAGCGGTAGTAACCAACAACCTATTAGGAGTTTTTGGGGGAACACGAAAAGTCCACGTTAGTCACTTATTTTCACCTTCACTACACTTGTGCACTCATACGTAACAATTGAATAATTCAATACCAAAATTATACAATTTAATTCGCTATTTCATTAAATTTCGTGAAAATGAAAATTCGTGCGACATGTTCCAACACGATCCCGTCAAAAACTCTTATTTTATAGTTAGTGTGATAAGGTAAAAAGCTAGGCCTTTGAAAACACTTGCTTAAAAGACTCATCATCTTGATAAGCAAGTTCTTTTGCAATCATACCAAGATACTGAGAAAATCAATAAGTTCGCATTGTTTGCAATGCGTGGCGTCCATGGCCATTGTCTGGGGAGATCCAAATGCCAGTTGACTGTTGACATACGAATGACCGACCATACATTAATAAAAATTTATGAGTTGACAAAAATTTACCACTACGTAGAAATGTGATGACTACCAGAGAAAACGTCAACCACAATGATTGAATACGAAGAACAGTTAATGAATCAAATGGGAAAAATTAAGATTCAATTCAGCAATTAACTACAACCGGATACCAGACAGCAGACAAGCCTATTTGAGTAAACGCGGAAGTTCTGACAAATCCGTACATCCTACTTTAGCGATTTGACTAATTCAACCAATGATTTTGTAAGCAGCATCAAAGAGGAAATAGCTAAATACCAACAGAGGCGTAGTTCTTGGTAATGATTATCATTATATTATGGGTTTATGGTAATTTTATTAGTTGATCGCCAGAGCTAGAGAGAGCCTAACGAATTAACGATTGTGTATTGAGGGAATCCTACTAATTTTAAAAATAATATTTGAAATAATGCAAAAACGGCTGAACAGATTGGGATGAAATTTGGCAAACAGATAGTTTATAATCTGGATTAACACATAGTATACTTTTTATCTCGGTAGTACGTTCTCGCGGGATAATTTTTAAGCTCCACGCGGACGAAGCCGCAGGCAAAAGCTAGGAAAGAATAATTTATTTGCTACGGCAATTTCTCAGTATCAACCCAGAGCCTGGGTTTTTGCCCAGCTGATGGCAATAGGCTCGCCCCCTATTACATAGGACTTAAACATAACTGGAGAAATATGGGTGTTGCTCCACCTCTGCATAATCTTTCAGGGATGACAGGCTTACAGGTTATCATCATCATCATCATCATTTCAGCCGAAAGTCGTCCACTGCTGGACATAGGCCTCCCCCAAATGGGGGGTTTTGCCATAATTGCCACGCTTGGCAGGCGGGTTGGCGATCGCAGTATGGTGGTAAAATGCATAGAGAACGCTGCTGTCCGTCTAGTAAGTTCCTTAGTCGCCTTCTACGACACCCACGGGAAGAAATGGGATGGTGCTATTCTTTTACGTCCGGAACCACACGGAACAGGTTATGTTATGTTCTTAATAATGTATTTATGAATGACGGCACCAATTAACAGTAAGGGTTCCCACAGACAGGCGCAACGTGACGAAGCGACGTGATTCTTGTAGAACTTCCACGAATTTTTTATAGAAATTGTTCTACTAATGTTGCATCGCTTCTGTCTGCTGGGAGCTTTAAAAAGGGGAAACATAGATTTATGATTGCTTTCGTGGTCTAATCAAATAAAACTTAGGCTAACGCTATAGCCCAACTTATGTTAATTGAAGGTTAGACAACCTAGAACAATACACAAGAAGCGTTAATAATAGGTTTTTTTTTTCAGTTAACTCTCTATTAAAACAACTCTTAACTAAACAACTCTTCTGGATTCAAAATACAGGTCGTTCATAGGGTTGTCTTCCTTCTATGCCATATCCGCGTATAGGTTAGACAGAAATAACTGGAGACCACAATCATTCATAAAAGCTCCGAAGGTCCATTCTCCCCAATTTCACAGCACATTAAACAGTAATAACGGCTGGAGATAAATGGAACAGATGTGGACACAGCAAGTAGGAACACTGAGCACATTACTGTCCCGAAAAAACCTTTCTGCTACATACAAAACCTTTTAGTCGCATCTGAAGGGAGTCCGTAACTACACGAAGGTTTTTAAAGAAAATGTTTAGAGGCTGCTAATAGGTATAAGCATTACGAAGCAAGAATGAATAGTTAAACTAGACTTTGAGAAAATCTTAGTCTTAACGCCTAGCCTTTTCCCAACTATGTTGGGGTCGGCTTCCAGTCTAACCGGATGCAGCTGAATATCAGTATTTTATATGGAAGGACTGCCTATCTGACCTTCACAACCCAGTAACTGGGTAATATTGGTTGTCAGACTTTCAGGCTTCTGACGACCCATAACAACTGTCAAAATTCCACAAATGACAGCCGGGACTAACGGCTTTACGTGCTTTCCAAGGCACGGACGGGTCTTGGTATGTAAAGATGGCCACCCATCCACGGATCAACCGCGGCAACAGTAGCTTAACCTGATCGATCGAACTTTCACGCCTAAACCGCGGAACCGATTGTCATGAAATTTGGCAAAGATGTAGCCTGGAATATGTAGAAGGACATAGGCTACTTTTATATAGGTACATACGCTATAACTGACATACCCGCGGGCGGAGCCGAGAGCAGAAGCTAGTTGTTAATAAAAATCCATGTTTCCAATTGACCTTATTTTCTCTCAAATGAATATCAACTGTATCTGCTTGTGTATTTAGTTAATTGTAGGGTGATATAGTACCTACTATTGATAAAGTCACAAAAGTTGAAGTTATATGTAGTTCATGTGTAGGAAATATATTTTTCCAAATACATATTTGCTAACTTTTTTGTGAACTAAATTTTGAATGCAGAATAGGTGGTTTTGTTTTGTATCTAGAAAATTGAAAGTTTACACAATGAAGAAAAACCGTTCGTTTGAGAATGTTTGGTACAAAAAGATACATTTTCATTCACTAGATAAGCAAATAGGTAAGTACATAACACACCGGCTAAGTACGTATTACGAATCCATTTACGCATCGACTCATAACCTAGATTCATGAGTATTTATCTACTAATCGTACCGTTCAGAACTTCAGGGACTACTGCATGAGTCAATATATATCTAACACTATATTCACCACAGTCCTCATTAACATAATAGTTGAACAGTATTTATTTCACTTCAGTTACAATTTCAGGTACTTATTCATGTTCACATAAGTTCAAATAAGTACAAATGAAGATATTAACCTCACTGTTGAGGGACCTTATTATATCTACAATCAATTTTATAAATTGCATGGCGTCAAGTCCGACTTTGCACGTTTGAGAGCATAAAGATTTTTTTTTTCAATATGATTCCATCAATAATTTTTTTACTACACTAATAAAGTTAAACATACCTACTAGTTTCATTCACCTGCACTTTTAGAGGATCTAATGAACGCCACCGATCCTGCTATTCATGTGACCTGATGTGGACAACTAATTTTAAAAGTTCCATCGACTTGGGAAGAAGAAGACCTAACCTAACCTAACCTGATAGGTATCCATTATTTAATCACTGAAAATTACTCTGCCAGCGTCTGTGGTCCCTTACATATTTAACCCGTCTGCTTTCAAAGCAAGAGTTAACAGGCATGTTCTGGGCACGCTCTGTCCATTTTAGACCTCATCCATCGCCAGGGGCGTACCAATAGAAAATGGCGCAAAGGGCACGCATCACATTTGCGCCCCTTCGTTAATTATCTACTCGGTGTACAGTGAGCAAAGCTAGGTCGCATAACCTTTCTTGACCAATTACGTTCAACAATGAAAGTATTAATTTCAACTTGCTAAAAAATCGCTTGCAATGCTGCAATTTAAGAGATTTTGAATAGAAAAAGGCAGATTTGGAAATACGCTTTCATCCCGTAGTGCACAATATATTCAAGTAGGTCTTCAGATTTCTTAGATATAGGTAACAGAATGAAATGGTTTATTGATGTTTATTTTTTAATTTCATAATTGCGAATTTTGCGACCCCCTTCGAAGGCGCCCAGGGCTTCTGCCCTGGCTGCCCCTTCCTAGTTACGCCACTGTCCATCGCTTTCCATCGGGCATGATCGAAAACAAGAGCAGGCACATTTATCAAAAATTTTTTTTTTTTACCTTGTACGTACTGAACCACGTTTCTGCGAATACTTCCGTCCAGTACTTAATCTCTAAACTTGTATTAATTAGAGGAGATGACTCTAAAACTTTAATATAACTTTGTGTAAGTACTTAAGAGAATTAATTGATACATCCAATGAGAGCCCGGCTCGTTTTATTATGCATTGCGGGACATCAGACATTCTCAAAGGCCCTACCTAGCACAAATGCGCGGACTATAGGAACGTAACTTAAATTAGAACGATTTTAAAATTGAAAACACTAGTTTCCCACATAATATTCACTTAGCTTTATGAACGAATTTAAATAATTAAGGGTGATATTAATTGTGTTGTTAAAATTCAAATAAATTTTCTACAGGATATTGTAGAAAGTAAAGTTTTAGTTCTTGTATTATCGATGCAAAAATCGTTCGAATTAACGCCCTTGTTCTGTTATATCCACTTTTTCTAACCACGCTTTTAAATATTTCAAGTAGAGAGGTACCTAGTTGTATACTATAAATGGAGGAAAATTAGTGAACGACCCCACAAAACAAAGTTTTACGAAGTAAAATAAACATTTTACTTCGTAAAACGAAGTCGACAATGATGTCGTCAATCCTGAGAAACGCTATTCAATCCTGTCTGAGATGTATCGGGACAAAACAACCACAACAGATCAACCTTTGCATTTCAATGATGCATGCCTTAAAAGTTTGTTAGTGAACATGATCTTGAATGACTGTAAAAAATACAAGTAATGCCCTAATCGAGCATATCTTACATGCGCGTTGCATACATAATAATTTTGATATCTAATTCAGATAAGGATTTAGATGCAAATATCTCGCTTCTAACCTTAAAAAATATTGAAAGATGATCAGTCAAACATTAAACAGGTAAATTCTTACCTATGAGCAAGGTTAAATATCTGAATATTTCGAGTAAATATTACTTAACTCTGTTTACTTTGACCGTTGTTTAACTAAATGCGGATTTAACGGACGTTTTACAGAAACCAGTCTTGGGATATGAGAAAATCATAATTTTATACGTAGTCTATCAGAAAGTAGGTCGGGTATCCTGTAATTTCACAGTGTATTTAGGACAAACAAATACTTAATCATATTAGTGAATTAACGTACACCTCCCCGTTGTTGCACATTTGGAAGATGTGGCTAAATCTATACTATAACATAATATATAGGGCATCGGCACCAGTTTTCCCGGTTCCAAAAGAACCGGTTGGTTTTAGTTCTGGGGGTTGCCAAAAAACCGGACTCATCCGGTTCTTTTGATTAAAACAAAATCAATAGCAAACAGTTCATGGTTGTGTCATATTGTGTGTGGCAGCTAACATCATAAACATGTAAAATTTGTGAGTGTGTACGTAGGGAGTTATCTTTGGTACTACTGATCTGATTCTAAAAATACACTTCCACTAATAGGAAGCTATATTGCTGAGTGTCATAGAACATATTTTATGTTAAAACAAGAAATTTCACGCGGACTATGTCGAGAGCAGTGATCGCTATGTAGCAAGTTTTCATTTACATATAAAATTCTTCTGTATGTGTGTATGTCACAGACCTCCACTTAAATGGCTTGTCCGATTTTGATGATTGTTTTGTGTGTGTTTATGCCCTGAATGGATTAGATTGACAATTGGCGCTGTTCGGGCAGAATAACGTCTGCCAGGTTCGATAAAGTCCCAGTGAAATAAAATTTTCCACACGTTATGCAAACCATCGAACAACAACAAAATTCCGGAATATTAAGAAAACGTAAATTTTCTGAAAAGCGGCTGCACACTCAAAAGGTTCCATTGAAGCTTTTATACGTTTGCTTTTATAGTTTTACGTTGACACAACAGTAATTGCCATAACGGTACTTCTAATTTGGTTCTGAGTGAGTTTGGTTTCTAGTGCGGTCTTATGGCCGATTGTTATAAACTTACACTTACCGCTAAGCGTTTTCCCTGTCACTGTTGCACAACTGGAAAACTAAAAGTGCAGGATAGAGTTGGAAATATGTAGTCAGGTCCCTACATCTACAATAAGTTTGGGCAATATTTATATTGCACAATATGATTGAATCAGCTCTTGCCCCGAAACGATCCTTTATTTTCATGCAATAACATTGACTTCGCGTAAGCTTCAATGTTTTCGAGTGAGCAAGACCTGCGCATTATTTATACACGGTGCAAAGAAATTATGGTGTAATAAAAATTAAACTAGCTCGAACTTTTGTTATAACATTGCGCAATACATGATATTGTGCAATATATCCTTCAGGGCTTTAGGCGAAGTTCGTGTTTTAACACACGTTATTTATAGAACTCGGCTTAAAACACAAATTAATAAGTTTATTTCAATAATTGTTTAAAAATTATACAAATATCTTCTATGCTATATTATCTTTTCACAAATGAATTAGACATCTGTAGCGGACTAGGCGAAAGCCTGTATTTCGGCTATCAGCGCCAAAACCCTCAAAAAATGTACAATTAAAAATAGCCATCAAGAATAAATGTTAGCATTTGTATAAAAAATAAGAGGTGATGATAAATAACATAATAATTCGACACAATGAAATACAATCATTATAGACAAAAATATAATATGAATTAAGTAGAAAAATGAAAAACAATATAAGTAAATTAAATTAAATCGATTACATGTATGAAATTGCAAGGTTTGAAGAGCTATCATACAAAAAATCTGTGTATCATCGATCGATTCTGCCATGGAAACGAACACACCATAACCTATTCAAATTGTGTTTGAAATGCTAATTACCTACTTACATGTTTTGAGCGCTTCCTCGTAACTAGTACCTGGTGCTACAATAGAACACAATTTTGGTAACACAACGCTTATTTACCAAGATAATATGTATTTATGATAATGTTACACGAGTCTTACAAAATTGATACTTTTGTTTCCAAATCTATTTATTCCAAAAATGGATATGACTAATACTGTGACTAAGTGGCCAGAGTGTTCTGTGGAAAATTCATGAAAATAAATTGCTTTGGTCTTCATTTGTGAGGATAAAAGTTGGACGATATTCTTAAACAGTTTTACTAGTTTTTCTTGAATAGTTCTACTTAAAAAAAAAAACACATTATAATGAAAATTATGTACTCCTCTAGTTAAATCATGGTTTTGTTCAAAGGCCTTAGTATGAGTTTAAGTTAACCATCTCGATCAAACGCATCGAGAGCGTTTGGCGCTCCGATTGGCCCTGGATTGATGACGGACCAATCGGAGCGCCGAACGCGCTCGATGCGTTTGATCGAGATGGTTAAATTAAACCCACACTAGGGCCACAGAAACTATTTAATGCACATATTTACGATTCAGACGGATTTAATATAAATATAAATTAAAATATGATTAATCTGTCAGTCAAGAAAATTTTCTGTATAAGGGGGAAGCGCCAGGGTTGGCTCGCACAAATCATTTTTTTTTACGATACTTTGCAATTTGCAGGTCAGTGTGGGTTAGGGGTCATTCGGCCTACTATGGAACTGGGACCGCGGACCAGTTACCCCTTTAAAAAATTACAATGGTTGGCTGTACGTTGAACAAAATACTTATGATTCGCGACCGTAACACGTATGTGTTACGAACTTTTTCAAGAAATAGTAATTCAATGGGATTAAATGAACTTAGAGGGTTGTATCTATAATTTCGATGATTATAATTATGTAAATGCATACTTTTTACTGTCGTGAATCATATTTTAATCCACATACAACCTGAAACTGACCTGTACATTGCAAAAAAACCGAATTAATTTTTAAAAAATTTTGACTACTGAGAATTCTAAAAAATAATTGTTTTTTGTTTGGTTGTTTTAGGGAAGCGCTAGGGTAGTCCGTAGCACTTCCCCCTTAAGAACATTGAAGAGAAGCGCACGCTGTAAAACTGTTTACACACATGATTGTCTACCTACGTCACAAACTCAGTTTGCTTCAGTTTGTTCAGATATTAATCGATGAACGAATGGCTACTGAAACCGAGTGAGTCACCCACAACTACGCCAGTAAAAATATATAGCATACGCTGATTTTTTGCCGCTGATTAGTTTGTATTAAGTACCTACGTGAAATGAATTTAAGCGTGAAGGTTATCATTTAGTCATCGATGAGAATGATGTCGTAGAAACGTCAAGTTATATAACATAACATCACGCAATGTTTCCCCGAATGATTGTGCAGAGGTGTACCTACCTAATATATTACACCCAGATTACGCCAAGTATGTTTACGTCCCATGTAATAGGCGCGCCTATTGCCATCAGCCGGGCACAAATCTAGACTCCGGGCTGCTACTGAGAAATTCCAGATTGTGAAACCCAATAACACTTCGCCCGGTCTGGGAATCGAACACAGGACCTCATGGTCCTGTGTTCGATGTGTGCTGTGTTGGTCATGGTCTTACTACAACTACTTCTTTCAAATAGGCTACCCCTTCCCTCGGTTGTGAGTACTAAGCCATTTATCAATGAAATGAGAAGCAGCATCGTCCTAGGCGATAATGCTATTACCGATCCGTTTGATTAACGTGGTAATTGTAGCAGCATTACTTAGTGTGCAAGTACCTTAGTACAAATAGAAATATAGTGCCAACACTATAGACACATCCTATTTCTGTGAGAAACACCTTCTCATATTACGACTGTCACAGGTTAGCTTTGTTAAAAAGACAAAAGAGTAAAATACTTTTTGCATGTTAAAGTCTTTTGTCTCGCCGCGAGATCAAGTTTTAAAGTAAAACTTAAATAACATCTGAAGGGCTCTCGTTATTTTAAGAACGTTCACAGTCTGATCTCAGTTTTATCCGTCAAAAGCACCTCGAGTTTCCATTTATTTTTGACAACTTTTTGACATTTGATTGTCGCCGAGGTGAGACTGCGACTTGATTTTGAACGTTTTTAATAATTTATTTATTTCGAGAATTGGCCTTCAGGCATCTATTCCCAAGGATTAAAAAGAGCTGGATTTATATTATAGTAGGTGAGTATGGGAGTGACGGTGACTGTGGGAGTCCACAAGTAGAACTAAATACTTGGTACAGGAAATCTTTGACACCCTGTCAAAAGGTCTACAATAACGTCGATAAGATACAAGGGGCCGATTATACTACGTTCCCAAACACTAACCATCAATCACAAATACGAAATGATTGAAAATGAGGAAGAAAATGCCGAACGTTCATAAACAACTTTGTATAATAAAATGAGACACAATGTAGTAAAAGTAGCTAGTAAGGACAAGGGAACACTCTCAGAGGCGGCGGCGGCGGTCTGCGGTCGCGACATTGTATCCAGAAACAAAGGGTTCCGTTAAATGTATTTAGTCTGTTCTAGTCAAATGGATAATATAATCATGTGCTGAATTCATATATACCGTATTCGTATGACTGAGCTTCTTACAAACTAATCGTTCTGGCTTTATTTGACGTAGATAATTAACTTCCTGACAAATTCATGCCGCCAATATATCCCCTAACAAGCTGAATAGACATAATCCTATTGTAAATGTGTCACCGTAATATAACGGCTGTGTAAACAATTATACTATGTCATCTTGTGACATCATGTGTGTATCTTTGTAATTTCAAGATAATGTATAGGTACCTCCTTCCGTATTATTTTTGTATTGTCAAGCTGACGTCTCCCCTATGTGCTCCTGTGACTAATTCTGTCCGTCCTGTGATTTATCCGTCTCGGCCGAATCCCGACCGTCATCGGGGAGTTTGTTGCGCCACTTCTTCTTCCCAGCTAAAGTACTACGAAGTGGCGAAGGGTGGGCGTTTTGGGGGACTGTCTTATGTATTTTGACGTTCGAAAAGTGTTGATTATCAGCGTAATTTGAATAAATGACTTTTGACATTGATTTTGATCACCAAAATTGGTTGTTCGAAATTTGAATATTTTTTTTTAGGACTAAAGTAAAAACAAATGAACATTCTCGAAATGGACGAAACCGATCCTGGTTCCAGGTGGATTCCTGGTTCTGCCAGACCTTAACCCTCGTCAATACAGGATGGCAGGGGGACATCGAATGGCGCATACTGTAACCATAACATCAGCACGTGATTCACACCTAGCGAGAAATATTTGTCGGTTATCTAAAAAAAAAAATATTTCATAGAAAAGCACAATGTGTAGACCGTCAAAATGTATGGTTTAGAAATTGTATTTGAAAATTTTCAATGTCCAGAACAATGTACTGAATCTGTGGCAACACTCTGCGCGTTGAGGTCCACCCTGCCACCCTTTATAGTTAGCTGCACAGCAACCCCTGTCTGAATAACACCGGCTGTTCCAATAATAGCATAATCATCCTATAATGCTCTGCAGAGATACAGGCCTCCTCTCTATAAGAAGGACTGGGCCATAACCCACCACGCGGGCCCAGTCCGGGTTGGTAGAAGCCATAGGAGGTGATGAAATTAAATACACAAAGTAAAGAATCTTCGATCGACCCATGCGGTTATCTGCCGCTGCGGGTATGGGTTGTTTGAAAGAGATACCTCAACCCCTGGCACACAGGCAACTGAGGGAACACGGGTGGGTTTTAGTCAGTAAAAGTCTGACACGCCCTCCCGCCCCACCCCCCAGAGCGGGAGAAGTTATTTGATGATTTCCCAAACAAAAAAAAAAGTAAAGAGCCTGCCTGGGTTCGAACTCATAACCTATAACCCGTAAGTCGTGTTCGATACCATTGAGCCACCACTGACTGGTTCCAATAATATCGATGAATAAAATATCTTTGTATTAAACCTTCAGCCTTATATAGGCCGAAGCCTCGGGTATTAATTTATACACAATTTAATTGCTTTGGCCATTCCGCCTCCTGTTTCCAATTTAGGTTTGTGTTGGAGTATTGACCGCGAAAATCGCGTAACTTCGAGCCAGTAACAACTTACAATCAGACATTTGAATTGATCCGGACAATTCTTCTGTATGTACATAAGTTCAAAGAGCAATGATGTCATGATCATCCACGTGTATATTACCTACGTCATAATTATATCTAACGTGTTTTTATTGTTCTTCCAAGCGACGTCAGTCAGATTTGAACGAATCATTGATTATATAAAGACACGATGCAGGTGCCGCCAACCATTTGCAAGTCAAAGCTGACGTATCTTGAAAGGAACGTGCCACTCATTTGTGGAATTTAAAAAGAAACTAATCAACCTCGTGGAGCGATGACTAATTTTAAACATGTTCCTCATATGCCTGCCAGGGGTGCGGGTTGTTCGAAAGAGATACCGCGGCCCCTGGCACACAGGTACTGAGGGAACACGGTTGGGTTTTAGTCAGTAAAAGTCTGACACGCCCTCTTGCTCCACCCAGAGCGGGAGAAAACATTTGATGATTTCCCACCCAAAAAAAAAAACATGTTCCTCATCTTGTACAACAACCGTTTCTTTTTTTGGCAACGGTAGTGGGAGACTATTTGTAATGACGATGACGGGGACGATGACATAGTGAGGAAACCCTACTATGTACTATAAAATCTTGGAAATACCTGAGAACTAACCTTTAGTTCTCGTGACGCAAAACGGGTTGGGGTTCACTTAAACAAAAAAGTATGACTTAATCAGCTGATCCAGGTTGAAAGTAGCCCTAATTGTGTAACACACGATCAATCATAATCTGTTTCATTTTAACAGTTCAACAATATTCATTGCGTTATTTACGTTGTTGAGCGACACATTTTTCAAACATATGAAGCAATAGATTAGGAATCTGTTTCAAAATGATTCAGCTTATAATTGATCGTGCGTTCCGCAATTAGACTGCAGCTCTTGGTCTATCTGTGTGCCAAATTTCATCCAAATTCGTTCAGTCGTTTTGCGTGAAAGCGTAACAAACTTTCTTTTGCATTTATTACCTATATTAGATAGGTTAAATAGACTTTTTTTAACACGCTTTTATTACCGTCACCTGTATCTATCTATGTATGTAACGGATTCTTTGAACGTGATTTTCACCTAATTCAAAACGTCAGATCAAATTGAAGTTTAGCACACTTATCGAGGGCCGATGACAATACAATAATTTACTAACTTTGTCCTATTATCCTGACCAGGGGCTTCAGGATTTACGACTTAAAAAAAATCTTCCGGAGAGAGAACTCGAGATAAGGCTATCACATCCAAAAAAGGGTGAGGTGATCGCTGTCAATTGTTATAAAAATTTAATTGACAGATATTAATTATCACACAACGCGAAGATCTAGTCACAGTCTCGGCGACAATCAAATGGCAAAAACTTGTCGAAAATGTATTGAAACTCGAGGTATTTTTGACAGATGGAGACTGAGATGAGACTGTGAACGTTGTTAAAATTACAAGAACTGAAAACCAATTCTCGTAATAAAAAACGTTTAAAAATCTAGTGGCAGTGTCATCTCGGGGACAATCAAATGTAAAAAACTTGTAAAAAGTGTATGGAAACTCAAAGTATTTTTGACAGATTGAGACTGAGATGAGACTGTGAACGTTCTTAAAATTACGAGAATTGCCCCTCAGGTCTCATTGGCACTTGGAAAATCCCAAATTACACAACAAGAATAAACAATTGAGCAGTTGGAAAAGCTTTTCCCTTTCCTTTATTACGTTGGAGTCGACTTTTAGTCTAACCAAATGCAGCTAAATACCATTATTTTACTTGGAGCAGCCTGTCTGACTTCCACAACCCACTTACTGGGTATTACGATACTGGTTACGACACGAGACCGGTTGTCAGACTTTCGGGTTGCTGACGACCCGTAACGACTGTAAAATATCCACGAATTGGAAAAAAGAGCCCTGAAGAAGCTGAATAATAAGACAAAAATAAAAATAGGAAACTCACTTGTCCACTGAATGTCATTTTTTGTGGTATGAAGGAAAATGTAACTTTTTCTCAGAACATTCTGAGATAAATTTTTGCAGAGCTGTGTTTCCCAGTGGAATAGACCTATATCAAAAACCTATTACTCTGTTTTATAATTATTTTTAATTATATTTGTTTTGGCATTTGTTCTTTTTTTATTGTGTTTATCTATTCTTTTTTTAAGTTGACTGTATTTGTTTCGAAAGTCGATGAAACCACATTTCTAAATTTGCAGAAATGTGGCTGCAAACAGATAAGGGTCGCCTTTGCCCAGCAGTGGGACAGTAGGTAGCGGCAAATAAAAAAATAAAAAAGTTCGAAACCTTTCTACGTATTTACAAAAACTTAAGTATTGACATATTTCTTGCAAGCCATTCTCATATACATAAAAAAAACAACTTACAGACCCTATTCCTGTGATAGGCAGAACCTATTCGTCTGACGTTCCAGCTACTACTGAGCGATTTCCGCTAGATCGACGATGAAACACACCCTTAATCAATCTATTATCACAATATACCTATTTATACGCGCACCATGTACTCATACGCAGTTTCTGTCAAAGCGTCAGCGTCAGTCTTGAATATAAGCCCGTCCAGTCCACACGCGTTTCAAAATAAACCATAAATTAACGGTGATACAATATTGAATTTAGAACGAAATAAAATAGTGTTGTGCTTTGTGACTTAAACTACAAACTTGTTTATTTCCGTCTGCGATTTAAATAGAGCGACAAGGTGTGTATCACGTTTCTTTGAGGGTGTCTGACTAGAATATTGTGTTAATGATAATTATAGGCATAGGAGTTTCAGGCTGTAATTGTGTGTTTTTGTTAATATTTGACAAAAAATAAGATGATAAACGATACCAACAAGTTTAAAAGAAATAATTTATCGATGTTTTTAACCACAAGCAGTGTCGGTGTCGCAGATAACTGTTTTAAAATGACCAGCTGCTTTTTACTGTTCATTTGTTTACACTGTTCTCGGTATTCAAGAATTTATCCTACGGTATCACCATGGAAAAACGTGTTAAATTTAATTGCTATCAAAAATCAATAGTACGTTACTAAGTTACTATATACTATGAGACAAAACGGCTCGTAATGGCTTTTAAATGGCAAGAAATGAATTGGTCACAAACACGCTGATTCTGTAATTGGTATTGTAATTAATTTTAGGTAGCTTGTGAATCAAAATATTTTTAATTTGTTTTAACTAAAATATCACACTTGCGACATAAAAGAAAACAAAGTAATATTTCGCAGATTATGGATCCATAATGTTGTCAATATCATCGTGTCGGTTAACATAAAAACCGGCTTCTGTGTAAGAATTTACAACTCGTTGGCGGACGAACCAAACGAAATGTCAACACTCAGTGTGCTAAATCTTCTATATATATATATTATATATAAATGAATCCCTATTTTCTTTTGGTCACGGCACCACACGTGAACGGCTGGACCAATTTTGCTCATTCTTTTTTGTGGTGTTTGTTATGGCCAGGAGACGGTTCGTATGAAAGAAAATATATATGTAATACTTATTAAGTTTTCTAATATTATACCAATGCGAATTCGATATTTATGTAGTTAGACGGGACAACGTCCGTCGGCTCTGCTAGTTAAGAATAAAATTACAATTCAATTCACGTTTGAGGTCGCATATCATCATCTGCCTAGCCTTTTCCCAACTACGTTGGGGTCGGCTTCCAGTCTAACCGGATGCAGCTGACGATACAAATACTGATGAGACAGTACATCAGAGTCTCGTCATCTAAGTCTGTTACAAAACATGTGAAGTGATTAACAAAACAGTCTGGATGTAACAATTATCTTTTTTGTTGACAAACAAAACAAGTCTGCTAGCAGTGCGACGTCCAAATATCGTCACACCTAGCAAAGTACTGTTTTCCTGCTCGCAAGCACTCAAACACAGCATCAATAATTAGGTCCAACCACGTATCCGCGTTGGAGTTGAAGGCTACCTAATAAGTTTCCTGACATTTTTTTTATTATTCTTTTACAGATGCATACGCTTATTATACTACTCATTGGGTTCATTTGTATGGGAGAAGTATTCCCTAGACACGTCTTAGAAGAAGTAAACGAACCCGATTTGCTATCGCCCAACCAGAACGACGGAATCAGAAAGCACACATCGGATCAAAACCGTCACCGGAGAAGAAGGTGGCAAGCGAGCTACGGTAGTTACGATTATCCTCCTCCACCCCCATATTATTATTCAGAGAGAAGAGACTATGATCGTAATCAGCAAGATCTCTTACCACAGATAGTGAGATTACTTGAAGAGATTTCGACCTACGTCAAAAGGCCGCAGCCGCCGGCACTACCACAGCCCATCTACATTCCCTATCCGGTACCTTATCCTGTTCCTCAGTTTCCGTCTTGCTCAGAAAACACAACGAAGAAACCATCTATTCACACCAGATTTCCTGTGATGGAGGACACAAACCAAAATTGGGGATTTGTCATTGATAAAGACGATGATACAGATGATTTAAGCGATTCAAGACCCATATCCTTCGATCCGATCAAACCGTTACGACCCATGAAGCGACCAAGCCCTAAAGTTGAGCATGGCAGTTCTATAGGAGATGTAAGTAGCCTCTTGATAGTTACGTAAACAATTATGGATAATTACGTTCTCTCATCATCTATACTAATCAAAGATAATTTTAGTGGCGAGTACTCGGAATTTATTAACATTTCCTAGTCTAGACCTTCAATAAAGCTAAACAAATTCTTGTGACTGGTTATTCTCCACATTTTATGGTATAAGTATATATATGAATTTACGAACCACATTACGTAATCCCTGTTTACATAATTCCAAACATCTTTGATCATTGAGTTTATAAAAGAGTTTTAAATGAAAATCAGCGTTATTATCAGCAGTGAAGCAATAAACGAAGTCTACTATCCAGTTATTTACACGTGGTTCCACTTTCTGATTTTGTGCGCACAAGCCGGCAATTCTTGCAGATGACAAGTTATCAGTTTCGTGTTTAATATTGTTATCTTATTTTCCAGCCTCCGTCTACTGCGGCTCCACTTTTCAACGACCAGCCTGGTCCTGGGGTGTTAAGGACACCAATCAATTGTAACGCTGCTATTGTATTGTGTTGTGCTGAGAGCAAGTCACAGCAGTTGTGCTTCAATGGGTACGGATGCGGTACCTCATACGACAATGGAAACGCCTGCAGCCAATCGTCAATACAAAATGCTGTGGAGTCCATCAAGTCTACATTCTCGCCCGTGCAGTGAGTCCTTGTAACTAAATTGTAAGAAAAGTCATTGTCAGTATTGTCACAACCGCGGCCTTGGTTTTATGTTAATGTTTTGTTGTACTTCTAATTGTTTACAATAATTGTTAATTAACTTCCAAAGCCTATTAATGTATGTGAAAAGTGTTAAAAATCTCTTTTTTTTTTGGCTGCTACTGTTACGTTTTTGAAATGTCAATGATTGCTTAAGGCTCCCGCAGACCGGCGCCAAGTGACTAGTAGATCAATTTCCATGAAGTTTTCATAGCAGATCTGTTAGGTTCGCGTCGCGCCTGTCGCAGGTGCCTTTCTACATAGTTTTGGGTTGGTTACCCTTGATTTCTGGAAACCGTTTTCGATTTTGAGAAAAATGTCAAGTGAGTCGATTGGCTGTATTTATGTATTTTGGATAATCAATGACGAAAGCTTATATTAGTCACTCAACTGATAATAAGTGTCATAGCCAGGTTTTCAGAAACCGGAAGGGTAATCGCGTAACACACTAACAGTAGGAATGGCTTTCATTTTGACAATTCAACAATATTCATTGCGTTATTTACGTTGTCGAATAGACAATTTTTTTAAACATAGGAAGCAATGGATTAGCAACATCCTTCAAAATTATTCAATGACATTCTGATTGATAGTGTGTTACGTAATTAGGTTTTTTTTTGGGTAGGAAATCACCAAATCATTCAATCAAATTAAAATCAGGGCGCGTCAGACTCTTACTGACTAAAACATGCCGTGTTCCTTCAGTTGCCTGTGTGCCAGAGGTCACGGCATCTCTTTCTAACAACCCGCACCCCTGCCAGGACGCAATTAGGGTTCAGGTATGATTGTCGTGGATTATACAATGTCACAGTTTCCGTATAAATGTAATTTAGGAACTTCAATGTTGTAACTCCTTTTATAAAGTTGCCGTTGTAACCTCGTCAGGCTTGGAGGAATGACAATTTAGTTTCCATTGAAACCAACTGAGCCAATATTGAACGGATTCCGTATTCACAATGAACACTGAAATACGTGAAACTCAATATGTTAACGATTCAGAGATGGTTTTCGACATAAATAACATCTTATTTGACACAAATTAGAAGAAAATGTGTCTTTATTCCTTATTGTTATTATATTACATACGAACTACAAGTAAAACCACCTATAAACAATAGAAATAACGTTTAACTAATCTCCTAATAGAACTCAGTAATAGTATTAAAATCTAAGATACTTTTTTCGATGCCATATTTAAATATCGTTCCTTATGCCTACGTAAATAATGTTATTTTAAATTATATTGCAGACTGTTCAGCACTATTCTGGCGAATTGGTAAAATTTTATAGTTTATGTTATGAAATATGCTTGAAACTTCATCATCATCATCATTTCAGCCGAAAGACGTCCACTGATGGACATAGGCCTCCCCCAAGTTCCGCCACTTTGACCCGGCTCTGTGCTTTTCGTATCCAACGGATTTCTACGGCCTTTACCAGGTCATCAGTCAGAATTGTGGGAGGCCTTCCAAGTTCCAACGCTCCTTGACGAGTTGAAACAATACCACAAATAATTTCTTGTCGGTAGTGTATGACAATTGCAGATATCGATACCTATCCTGCTTAACATTTTAGTTGCACTAAAATGTTAAGCAGGATAGGTATCGATATCGTAAAGTAGAATATAGGTATATCAATAGTCTGTAAATGCTAACGCACACGTTATTGTTTCCGACAGAATAAATTAAGATCAAACGAAATTTTATTGTCGCCAGTTCAGTGTGTAACAGCCAAACAGCATTTATGTACGTCGCTTAGAAGTGTATTTTTTGTTAGTCTATTTTTATTGGCAGTTTAGCACTAAATCGTATAAGTGTTTCCTAGTCTGTATTTTAGTATTAGTGTGTCTAAGTAACGAATTAAAAAAAGTAACACAACTCTGTGGTATTATTACAGTTTAACCAAGAACCTAAGAAAAAACTGCAAACAAATTTGTTTTGTCATCACAAATAATTCATTTAATGATTGAAGCACCAAGGTGGCAATGTCCTCTCAATAGTTTATTCGGTACTTTGGAAAATCTACACTTTTTTAACACTTGAATATCATAACATCACGCCTGTATTCCTCGGGGGTTAGGCAGAGGTGTACCTATAGTATACCCATATTTCGCCAGTTATGTTTAAGTCCCATGTAATAGGGGTGAGCCAATTGCCATCAACCGGGAACAATTCCAGACTCCGGGCTGCTACGGAGAAATTCCAGATGGAAAAACCCAATTAAACTTATGCTCAGCAGCGCTTGGGTGGGAACACTAGACCAACGAGGCAGTCAACTTCCTTAATGTATTGAAAATTATAGATATTAATTTCGCAACGCTAGTTTGATAATTTATTAGATAGCTAAAAGACTGCAATGTCAAAATTAAAATGAGCGGACCTGTCATAATATGTGCTAATTAATTCTTAGTCATTTTGCCAAGTTTTGTGATAATGAAAGTACATATTTAACTTGCATTTGTTTAGTTCGGTAGTGACCGCAAAGCATGATATCTACTAGCAAAATATTAGTGAAAAAGTTGACTGTATTAGGGTGTATTCATGCAGAACGCTGGTAGCCGCGTGATAAGCGCCGGTTGTCAACAGTTTTCATACTTTTTGCTTTTTTAGAGCGCAAACCGTCGCCAAAAAGCGCTGACAGGTTCCTATGTGATCAGTCGGCGCTGGTCCGCGCTGATTTGGCAGAGTATGCAAACTGCTTGCGCTGACCAGCGTTGACAACCAGCGGTTGTCGCTGCCAGATCCCACCGCTCTACATGAATACACCTTCCATTGGGAAAACGGTTTTCAAATGGGAATATTTAAACTACGTTTAGGAAGTTTAATGGAAATAACCAAATTTTTTTTGGGGTAATTGTGGATACTCACCATAATGACCAACATTTTTGCAATGCGACTATACCTGAAATTGTAAAAAAAATCAGCTGCTCCATAAAAAAAAATTGTACGCATAACCCGACAAAATGTACCAACGAGGAAACTAACATCTATACTCCATAAGGACTATTATTGCTTGCAGCGCTCAGCCGCTACAGTAACGCTTGCTAACTTATGTGGTCATTGTGTGCAAGGCATTTTGTTTTCAAATTGGTCAGATGTAAGTTTCCTCGATAGTACGGAACAGCTGATTTTTTTTCTATTACCCATTGTATTTCGATGCTGCCTGACGCAATGCCGGGCAAGAAACCTATTCTGGGCTGGCCAATTACAAATTAGTCATACCTACTACACAAAGAAAAATACTGAAAGAAGATGACTCACGATCTTGAATGAACCAAAATTTGTATTATTTGCAATACAACACTCACCTCTTATATCACCTTCGATAATACAAACAGTTACGTTGGTGTGCATAGCGTCATTGTAACGGTGTCCTACAAAGATAACGGTTAACTTTAACTGCACTGCTATCAGCAAGGTAACGTAGCCCGCATGGTTTTTACAGTGTGATTAGATAGTGATTCAACATACTTAATGGGAATAAAAATAGTTTAGTTAATAGATATTTTCGGAGTTTTTAACCGACTTCAAAAAGAAGGAGGTTATCAATTCGAAATGTTTATATATACCTATACACTGTGACATTTTAGTCGTCTTACAAAGGTAGTCCACTATATGTATCCGACATAAAATACCTACAGGCGCGATTAATAAATTGTTACCATTAATTGAGATAATAGGTACTAAGAAAAATAAATAATGCTTTAGAATTTTGAAACACCCTGTTAATAATGTTTACATATCAAACGGTAAAAGATGTCTACCTACCTACCATGACATTCCATCATTAATTCCATCTCCTTAATAGGGTGTTTCAAACTACGTCATGCGTCTTAGTGAATTATATTTTCATTTAAATATCTATTTTTTTAATAAATGGTTAGTAGTCATTGGTTAGATTAAGTGGGCTGCTGTTGTAAGACGACTAAAATGTCACGGTGTATATATATATTTTTTTAATGTATGTTCGGGCATAACTCCGTCATATATGTATAGACGAATTTGCAAAATTCTTTGTATGTTCGAAAGGGGTTTATTCCGAAATGGTCTCATTTAAATTTCATATAGATCTGATTATGCGTTTCGGAGACAGACAACGGAACTCTTCAAAGAATGACAGCAAATCAACCGCGATTGCTGCTGTGGCACAAATATGCATTGTTTTGATTTTGATTACTCACGTGGTTTTGACCCCAAGGATGATAAAATTTCGAATTGGTGTGGGGTAGGTACTTTATCTAAAAAGTGAAAAATAATAACTTAAAAAAACAACCGACTTCCGGAAAAACACTACAAAGTGAAAAATAACTTTAATTTCAGAAGGCGGTGACAAAAAATTTAAATACATATCCAAAGTCACCGACTTCCGAAATTATAGTTATTCAAATTGTAGTGTTTTTCCGGAAGTCGGTTGTTTTTTTAAAAAGTTTTTTGGATTATTCAAAACATCTAGGACAATTTTTTCTAGAGCAATTGACTGTTGTGTCAGACAATCAATGGGCCAAACTTCGACCCAGTTGGTCCCCGCTTACTAGCACGCGACAACGCGGCAAGCCCAGACAGAGATGGCAGGATGACCTGGACTTCTTTATTAAAGATTGGTCCTTGGAAGCTCTGGGCAAAGAGTAACGGAAAGATAGTAGGGACTAGGGAGGCCTTTTGCCCAGCAGTGAGACATTAATGACCAATAATCATAATTATTGTACTTTTGACTAGACCATTATGGGGCGTTAATTTGCAGAAAACCGATCACATTATCACGCTTCAAACGGAATACATCGTAACGACTATCTTGGTTCTTAACAGTGCAGTTTCAGGTCGAAATAAAACATGCGTGCAACAACGTGGGTGAACCTGGAGTACATGCATAGGTTGTAATCGTCAGCCCCCGAGAACAAGCGCTGATCGTTTGTTCCTTTTCTGTAGGACAAGGAGAAGAGGCCTTTGCCCAGCGGTGCAATGGTTTTTTTTTTGAGGGTGGATTATCATCAAATAACTTCTCCCGCTGTGGGTGAAGCGGGAGGGCTTGTCAGACTTTTACTGACTAAAACCCATCCGTGTTCCCTCACTTGCCTGTGTGCCAGGGGCCACGGTATCTCTTTCGAACAGCTCGCACCCCTAGCACGCATCGGCCCTTGCGGACCTTACCCGTTGGTGCTGACATCTTTTTGAGGTGCGCGTGGAACACAACGAGCCGTCGACCGGGCTTGGTCCTTACCGGCCAGCGAGATACCCATTACTCGCCATCTGCAAGCCCGCGCCTACGGTGGCCGGGAGCGGTGGAATGGTTACAGATCTTTCCGCGAAAATGTGAATTCATAAAATTATCGTAGTATTTGCTAGACGTTATCAGTACCTAACTAACATTTTGCAGAATTTATCATTTTATTTACAGTGGCGAATATTCAGGGAATGACTGAATACGGATATCTAGGTGTGGGTACGTTCTAGTACATTAAGTATCAACAGTTGAGTCATAGCTTAGTAGGTAGAAGAGCTAATCATGTATGACTGATTGCTTTAAGAGCTCGACAAAAGGGAGAGTAATGATCGATTTTATGCCGCGGTCCCCTGGCCTGCCACGCCGCGCTGGGCCAGGCTGTCAGGCTGTGGGAATTACCGCATCCGATGCACTGGCCTCCCGTCCGTTCCATCGAAATCGCGTGGGTGTCTGTCGCAGCCTGAACGGCATGTAGGAGCGCGTTTCTTTTTGGTTTTTTATATGGTAATACTCGGCACGGGCCGTGGGAGCGCTCTGCACGGGCTAACCGCGACATAAATATGATGATTGTTGCTATAGGTACTAATAATTTTATACTAAGTTCAGGCTTTTTTTTCAAATAAATCCCGCTCTGGGTGGAGCAGGAGGGCGTGTCAGACTTTTACTGACTAAAACCCAACCGTGTTCCTTCAGTTGCCTGTGTGCCAGGGGCCACGGTATCTCTTTCGAACAAGCCGCACCCCTGGCAGGCATCGGCCCTTGCGTACCCCACCAGTTGGTGCTGACATCTCTTTGAGGCGCGCGTGGAACACAACACGCCGTCGACCCGGGCTGGGTCCTTACCGGAGAGCGAGCTACCCATTAATCGCGGTCCGCAAGCCCACGCCTACGATTACGTTTTACAATTAATATCTCATTAATTGTAAAACGTAATCGTCTTCAGTTTTACTATTACCATAACATACCATCACGCCTGTTTTCTCCGAAGGGTTAGGCTTAAATAGTATACCCACAGTTCACCAGTTATATTTAAGTCCTAGGTACCTATCTAATAGTGGCCGAGCCTATTACCATCAGCAAAAAATTAAGACTCCGGTCTGCTACTGAGAATTGTACTACTACTGTATGAATTACCTTTGGGTCTTCGCAGCATGTCTTTTGTAATGTATCTAAAACACGGCCATCTCTTTCGTATCGTTTTGTAACTATTCGATTGTTTTTTTATAAATGAACATAATATGTTTCTGTAAGTAATTCCTATGTTACCTTCAGTTTATACTTCCGTTACAAAATAATAAAAAAATGTAGGTTCCAATATCAGCACTTCGCAGAGGAGATTCGAAATTTATTGCACCGTTGTCTGTTCCCATTATTCTTGGAAGGCTGATCGGTGTGGTTTGTGCACTTTTTGCAATTCCTTTATGGTATTCCGAAGCAGGTTTCAGACCGGTTCATCGACCTAAAATGCCATGGACGGTCATGGCAATGGCACGGACGCTTGTATGGAATTTAAAACGGACTTGAAACCGGGAGTCTATAAAGATTCTACAAATGTAATTTTATCTTTCTTTCATACTTTCTGTACGAGCATCACCACATTAAATGCATTGTTTTAGTTTTACAAGCAATTGCCGATTGACTACTTGATTATATTCGCTAAATAGGCTATCGCAATCACCACTAGTAGGTAACCTAGTTTATACATATTTATTTCAATGTTTTTACTAATAAATTGGCCCATCAATAACACATACAATGATTTCATTTCCTGTAAATATATCGTGTGATTCGTCCTCATTAAGGGCGCACCGAGGATTTTGCGAAATAATTGCGTTCATTTGATCCCTTGCTGCATTGTTTTATTACTTAACCTTTAGTTATCCAATTATTAAGTAAAATATCAAAGGATTCAGTTTCCTCGATAGAAAAATAATCCAAAGTAATCTTTAAAAAACACAATATACCCTTTTTACGGCATAAATACCTACTTCACGGAAGGTCACATCAGTTTTTTAATTTTAACAAAAGTACAAGTTTTCTATAACGTATACATTTACTTTACCAAGTATGTATTTCTTTTAATATTACGAAGGAAACACCTAAATTACCGCGCGAATCTCCGCCCATTCTAGCCAGAGCCGCCATGCTACACATACTGTGGACGGACCAACTACCACACTTTCAGTTCCGTTAGCTACTTCTATAAATAAAACAAATATAAGTAATTGGCTATGCAATAAGACTATTTTATTATAGTACTATATTCGTGCTAATTAAAGAACATGTTTACTTATTTAAACCCACGAGTAGGTATTGTTTCGTAATTGCGGTTCATATAAACAACAACTCTCATTTATTCTCCATACCACGTCCAAGGGGCTGAATTAATATGTTTCAATAGAACTAATTAGATTATTGCACAAACTCCTGCATGGCGTTTCAACGTTGTTTATTACAATAACCTAACATCATGATTGTATTCGCCGGAGGGCTGGGCAGAGGTGTACCTACACCCATATTTTGCCAGTGATGTTTAAGTCCCAAGTAACAGGGGGTGAGCCTATTGGCATCAGTCGGGCACAAATACTCCGGGCTGGTACTGAGAAATTCCAGATGAAGAAACCCAATAACACTTTTCTCGACTAGGAAATTGAACCCAAGAATCGAACGCGCTTACGACCACTAGATCAACGAGGTCGGCATGTTATTTACCTGCTTTATAATTAATTATGATCTAGGATCACGATACCTGCATTGGAAACCGTCCAAAAATTACCCAACAAAAAATTTCAAACAATCCAACCACAAAATTTCGCGTATTCCAACCACACTCGTCCTGAGGGAGGCCGAAATAAAAAGTTTTAAGTGCTTTTATTTCATCACGTAAAAATTAAACTTTTCCCATGGGAAAATCCAACCGACATCGTAAAACATAACGTTTGTTTCAATTACTATGGCGTTGCTATGGGGTTCCCATCGTCAATCACAGCCATAAGGGAATGACGATTAAAACCTGATTTACTCGGTACGATTAAATTGCCAGTGGCATGCAATAAGTTGAAGCAACAATAAAAGTTGCACCAACTGTAAAGAGTTTAGATGATGTAACACAGTTGTTGCTTCAACTGTATTGTATGCCAAATTTACAACGTAACGAAGCTGAGGGGAAGACTAAAGATAGTCATACCTTTCTCAAGTTGACTATCCAACTATATGACGGTAGCTATAGAGCGGCATGATTGAAACTGCGACTTCTCAAACATTCCCGTCCAGCTGACTATGTTGAACCAGCAGAAAGGCTTTAAGCGGGCCACCAACTGCCATGACACACATGGAAATCTCTTAATCGACTATTGGCCGATTTCTATAATTTACGGACCGTTATTGGTTCAAATTAAGACTGTTGTATCTGTATAAATAATGAAGCAAAGTCCTCATAGCTTTGCATAGTAGACCTTCCTATATGAAAGTAGCTATCACAGGTAAAATAGGCTTACTATTCTATTTATGTCTAGTTTGGCAATTTAAAATGCTACCATTGGTAAGCCAAACGATCCATTTCTGTTTGACACACATGGAAATCTCTTAATAGACAGATGGGCCGGTGCCGGCACAACTTAGCCAGGTACCGATGAGCCGCAGTCCGACTGTGGAGCCACATCACAAACTATGCCCCACCTCTGTGCACTAACACTTGCGCTATGGAAGACCTTTACGAGGCCAACGATAACGCTGTCGAAGTGGCCAAATGCTGGTCGTATGACGAAGAAGGAGATTGTAACGTAGGAAGAGAAAGAAAGTTGCATCATGTAAATGGGGCTTAAGTTTTTGACCGGGTTTGCTATCTCGCTTGCGATGTGCTATCCCTTTCTGGGCCACGGCCAGCAGTGTATTGTTTTGATGGCACGCGTCGCTCGTGTTAAGGTCAGTTCGTCGTGTTAATGACACCAATTTTTGTAAACTGGAACAGGTAATGTTAGTCATTTATCCCCTGATCATCGCGTTATGACGTATAGCTGAGGCCACGAGTGATTTAGTAACTATACGCAAAATGAGCTGGCATCTGTTGAATTTTATTCGAACGTTAAAAAAAATTTCATCAGATGATAGCTTATGTTCTGCGTAATTTACGTAAATTACGCAGTTCATTTTATGCGGAGATATAACGCTCAGTAAATTTTTGTACTAGAATTGAAACGCTTGTCTACTATTAATAGATTTGACCTAAAGGAATTAACAAGATCAGCGGTCAAGGTTAAAATACTTTATCGTAATTCGTTTCCTTGTTGTTAATATGCATAGCTATTTACAACCATTCGACGGGCTTCCGAGTGTAAGAGTAATGCATTTTCGGTTACCTGATTTGCCTATACCCGCTAATAGCCGTCGGAAGAAGATTGTCTTTGGTTTTAACTGTCACAATTTTCGGGTTACGGGTTTGTGAACAGCATGAGAACCTTCGATGGCATTGATTGATGTTCGATTCGACACGGAAGCGTATCGAATGGTTGTGAATACATAGCCATGCTGACTAACTCGTATGCTGCCATTTTTAAGTGCAAGTACCTAGTAACGCAGTTGCACTTTAATTTCGGAAGTCGGTGGTAAAAAAACTAAAATATCTAACCAAAGACCGAATTCCGAAATTAAAGATATTTTTCACTTTGTAGAGTTTTGTTTGGGAGTTCGTTGTTTTTTTAAACAAACCTTTTTTTTTTAGCTTATCATTAATATGAAATGGAACCCGAACTTTTTCGGAATCTCCTGTCAAATAATCATTATTATCAAGCACGGTAAACTAAGTGTAACTAATAAACGAAAAAGAAAAAAAAGAGGCTGTTCACAGTAGATGTACCGTGAATAGCTTATTTTTTCTTTTTCGTTTCAACTTAATTGCCAGCCTTTTTCATTCTGACGGCTTTTTAAGCATGTCCTATTAACAATTCTGGAATATTGCTAATTGCTTCGTAATTTATTCCCGAATTTGCTTATAATTTATTGAAGCTAAATTCGTTGGGAATACTTTTACGAGAATAAATTGAGTTTTTGTTCCAAATTGATTGCTTTTTAACGACCACAATAACTGTATTTCTGAAAATTTGGAACGTGTGATGAATGTATTTAATGAGTGAGAAGTGCTTAATATGTAGGTTGCATTTAATGTAGGTACGGGAAAATACAACCCACCTTGTTTTATTCATAATCTGCTAGTTTTAGATTTGAATATCTGGGATTATCCCACGGGAACGAAACGAAAAATTATCCTATGTGTTAAATAAAGTAGCTGTGCCAGGCTTTTTTGCGTGATTGGATAACAAACATTCAAACATATACATTCACAATAATTTATAATATAATTAGATGCTTTGATGGTCGAAAATTATCCCACAGGAATATACTACCGGATTAAAAAGTATTCTATTTGCGAATCTAGGTAATAATCTATCTATGTGCCATATTTCATCCAAATCCACTCAGCCGTTTTTTCGTGATCGAGTAACAAACATTCAAACATCTTCACATCCAAGCATATAAACTTTCACATTTTCAATATTCGTAGGAAGTACTATTAACAGTAATATTTTTTGTAGTTATAGCTTTAGCCATCGACTTCGCCTGCGTTAACCAATTTAAACAAAACCTTAACAAATTATACACCAAACCCTTCCTCATGAATCACTCTATCTATTGGTGAAAACCGCATGATAATCCGTTCAGTACTTTTTGAGTTTATCGCGAACAGAGAGACAGACAGATGCGACGGGGGACTCTTTATAATGTGTAGTGATTATTATCGTACTTTGTATAATAGTTCTGTCTATTAATTAGAGTTTGTCATACAGGATGCCTAAGTGGTATTTATTTCTGTATTTTTTTATTTTTTTGGCTGGGAAATCATCAAATAACTTCTCCCGCTCTGGGTGGAGCGGGAGGGCGTGTCAGACTTTTGCTGACTAAAACCCACCCGTGTTCCCTCAGTTGCCTGTGCGCCAGGGGCCACGGTATATCTTTCGAACAACCCGCACCCCTGGCAGGCATCGGCCCTTGCGGGCCCCATCAGTTGCTGCTGACATCTCTTTGAGGCGCGCGTGGAACACAACGCGCCGTCGACCCGTTACTCGCGGTCCGCAAAGCGTGCCTACGGTGGCCGGGAATCAGCCTGGGATTCCCGACGCCCAGGGCGTCTCCTGCGAACGCCACGGCCGGGACGGCGCATGTCTGCATCTCCCTCACGTGCGCCGCCTCCCTCTTTGCGAGCATAACTGCTTCGCTGAAGGAGGCGACTGCTAGCCATGCATTCTCGCTCCGTACCATGGCCTAGACCAGGGCCGGACGCGAGAGATCGCCACCGCCGATCGCCTCCATGAGGACACGGCGGTGCTCCACCCGAGCCGGGTAGACCTCCACCGTGTGCTCCACCGTGTCCTCAGGGCGATCTTCGCAATGGAAACACCCGGGCGTCTCTTCCCGCCTTATGCGAAACAGGAACCTCCCGAATCAGCCGTGTCCGGTGAGGACCTGTGTCAGGCGGAAGGTGAGGACGCCATGCCGCCTCTCAAGCCACTCCTCAAAGAGGGGACTTACCGCCGCTTTCGTGGCGTGCCCAATGCCTAAGTGGTACTTATTTCTGTATTGCCTGTATTTACCGTTTTAATTAAATATGGTCAAGAACGAGCGTGAAGATTCAATTTAATTTGCCCGATTGAACACAGTCAATTCAGTCTGACGTAGCTCAATAAATCGACACCTGCAAGGAATAACATCGTAACTCAGTTTTAGGCAATTTTAAGTTACAATCATATTCATACTGTACAAAAAATGCTGAATTTTTTTGCACTTACCCCTGTGGCTAAACTCTATTGCGCACCGATTTGTACAGTGTAAAAACATTGTAAGTAAGGGTCAACTGTAGTTAATAAAAGGGTATATTTAGTTACACATCGTCATCATCATTGTTTTATGCTCGCTATCATTAATATAACATTGTAATTCATAATACACTCTTGTTCTTGGAACTAATTACTTCTTATGAAATGAGCTTTCATCGTAACCTTTGATACAATTATTTCATTCTTACCTATCGAATAAAAATTCAGTCTGAAGATTATAACATGAGTTACGATGTTTTTTATAATGCGTCTGACTCTGATTAAAAATCTTATTATTAATTGATTGCAAAAACAGTGATATTTTTTCTTTATTTTAATTTCTTTTATTACATTAAATATACATATAAATTACATTTTTAAATATTAGAATATAAAATATATAAAAACATTTAAAAATATAAAAAATAGTAACCCGCCGGTATCGGGAACAGGGTCCAAGCTACTCCAGAGAGAGAAACCTCCTAACAATGCGAGCCGTGTCCAGGAGTACCGCTTTCTGGATCAAGCCTTTGACCCAGCTGCCCAACGAGAGCCTCCTCAGGTGTTGTTCGAGGCTCTTGGCTATCAAGCCATTGGCTGTAACAACTATCGGTACAATGATCGCTGAGTCCACATCCCACATGTCGACAACCTTGCGAGTCAAGTCAAGATACTTGATTTGTTTATCTTTCTCGGCTTTCACGAGGTCCTCGTCATGCGGGACCGTTATATCAACGATCATTGCACGCCGCTCTAGTCGATTCACCACCACCACATTAGGCTTATTGGCAACAATAGTCCTGTCAGTGATGATGGATCGATCCCAGTACAGTGTGACATGTCCATTTTCGGGAACTGGGTCGGGCACATACCTGTAGTACGGCACTTCTGATTCCACAAGGCTGTATTTCAGAGCAAGTTGCTGGTGGATAATCCTGGCTACAAGGTTGTGTCTATGCAAGTACTCCTCGTTAGCTAAACGGGAACACCCGGAGATTATGTCTGATTGATTCACCCGGACGGTGGCATGCCCGACAGATGTCAACCGTGCCGTCTTTCACAATAAATCTCCGGTAGTTGTTCATCATCATAACTTCGTCCATAATTGCACAGACAAAGCCTTCGGTTTGACCAAGGAGGTCGCCGAATCGCAGCCAGGCTACGGACGCTAGTAGGTCTACATCGGGTCCATGTAGGCCCCGGAAATAGCGTCCGTGAAGTTCCTTACTCTGCCATACTTCCATGCGATCTTTAGTGTCAAGCACTACAAGCTTTCGCCAGTTCTCTTTAGCCAAGGAGATCGGGGTGAGGCCCTTGTCCACCGCGACCACATCTCGATGCATCTCCACGTCGGCCTCTAGGAAATATTCCCTGAGACTGCATATTTCGCGATTGTGGAGGGTCTTCGCGTTTAAGAACCCTCGACCTTCACACTTTCGCGGAATATACAGTCTCATTACCGATGACCATGGGTTATGCATTCGATATGCAGTCAGCAGTGTACGGACCCTCATATCCAGGGCGACGAGTTCGGTCTGAGTCCATTTGAGTATGCCGAAAGAGTACATCAACACCGGCATGACCCAACCATTGAAGGCGCGCACCTTGTTCCCGTCTGATAAAAGACTATTAAGTACTTTCTTTAGACGGCCAAAGAAGCGCTCCTTCAACGATTGCTTCAAGTCAGTAACATTGATGCCCAACGCTTCCGACACACCCAAATACTTATAGGTTTCGGCTGCAGAGAAGGCTTGAAGGTTTATGGAATCCGACAGTTGGGTTCCCACGGATTCCACAATCTCCCCTCGCTTTACATGCATGACCGCACATTTGTCTACACCAAAATCCATCCTGATGGCGCTACTGAAGGTTTCAGTTACTTTCAGTAGCTCCATCAGTTGTAAATTGTTGGGGCAAAGAGTTTTAGGTCATCCATATAGAGGAGGTGAGATATAAGCTGACCACCTCTCCTCAGCCGATAGCCTATACCTGAATTCTCCAGCAGTGTGCTTAGAGGATTCAGGGCTAGGCAGAACCAAAGCAGACTCAAACTGTCGCCCTGAAATATGCCTCGCTCGATCCTTATCGGCTCGCTATTCGTCTGGATATTTCGACATCCTGGATATTGAAGGACCGTCCTCAATTGTCCCATGACATCAAGAAGGTGCGCAGAGTTGTATCTACTTTATACAACTCCAGCACCCTCATGAGCCATGTATGTGGCACCGAGTCATAGGCCTTCTTGTAATCTATCCAACATGTCGAAAGATCCTTTCGGGAACGACGAACCTGTTGGCTAATGGCCATATCAATGAGGAGCAGCTCCTTCGTATCGCGGGACCCGTTCCAACATCCATTTTGAAAGACAGACATGATGGAGTTACTTTCTATATGCTTGTAAATCTTAGCTCTCAAAAGGGATGTAAGAATTTTAATAATTATTAAATTTTGTTTTTGTTTGTTTTGTATTTAAGTAATTTGATTCCGTTTTTTTTCAAGCTATCGTTGTGTTTCTTAGTTATTTAAATAAGCATAACAGCTTTCCTAAGAAATGTATAAAAGCTAAGCGAAGCTAATTAATAAAAGCTAATCTAATTGATGACCAAAATTGTTATTTTTTTGTTACATGTAATAATTATTATAAAAAATTTAATGACTGGGTTTACTAATTTGTTTCAGTGTAAGACTGCTATACTAAAAAAGAAATACATTTTATTCTAATACATTTTACTACATTTTTTATTTGTATATTAATTCCACAATGCATAAAACTACATTTTATGAATTGTATCTCAGACATACAATTTTTTTATTAATGTAGTACCTTTTATCACACTTTATGCGATTTTATGTCTGAGTTACAATGCCATTTTAAACAGTATATGTTGTGGAATGTCATTGTAACTCACAAAAAGTCTTAAAATATACATTTAAATAATAATATAATCATACGAAAGTGTAGCTAATCCCTCGTTGACTCATATTTACAAGGTTGGTTGGCAATAAGACTTTACCGAAATGTGAGAGATTTTTTAAATCTTTGACGCGCTCTCCTGTAAAGTTACTAAATATTAGTTACAATGTTATTCCTTGCAGGTGTCGAAATATAAATCATAGTGGCGCCATGCAAAGCTAAATTTTACGACTGACGACCTATGTTAGGTATTCGTAAAAATGATCATCAAAGAATGCTCGGGCCTAACGAAGTGACCATAGACCTGTTGAAAATGAATATTATTTGATTTATATTTATTTATTTTATTTCATAGCAGAAATGTTGTTGTGGACAGGAATTGCTTAATCTAAAAAATTAGCTTAATAGACGTCTGTCTGTGCCTTTTCGGGCCCTAGTCTGTCTAGAGTAATGCCCGAAAAGGCAGAAAACACCTGTGTTACGGGTCACCAGCCTGGGGACGATTGCGGCGGTAAGTTTCCTTTTTGAGGAGTGGCTTGAGAGGCTGCATGGCGTCCTCACCTTCCGCCTGACACAGGTCCTCACTAGATACGGCTGTTTCGGGAGGTTCCTGTTTCGCATAAGGCGGGAGGAAACGCCCGGGTGTTTCCACTGCGAAGATCGCCCTGAGGACACGGTGGAGGTCTGCCCGGCTTGGGCGGAGCACCTCCGTGTCCTCATGGAGGCGATCGGCGGTGGCGATCTATCGCGTCCGGCCCTAGTCCAGGCCATGGTACAGAGCGAGAGTGCATGGCTAGCAGTCGCTTCCTTCAGCAATCAGTGATGCTCGCAAACAGGGAGGCGGCGCACGTGAGGGAGAGGCAGTACATGCGCCCTCACGGCCGTAGCCTTCGCAGGAGACGCCCTGGGCGTCGGGAATCCCAGGCTGATTCCCGGCCACCGTAGGCGCGGGCTTGCGGACGGTGAGTAATGGGTAGCTCGCTGTCCGGTAAGGACCAAGCCCGGGTCGACGGTGCGATGTGTTCGACGCGCGCCTCAAAGAGATGTCAGCAAAAACTGATGGGGCCCGCAAGGGCCGATGCCTGCCAGGGGTGCGGGTTGTTGGAAACAGATACCGCGGCCCCTTGCACACAGGCAACTGAGGGAACACGGGTGGGTTTTAGTCAGTAAAAGCCTGACACGCCCTCCCGCTCCACCCAGAGCGGGAGAAGTCATATGATGATTTCCCACCCAAAAAAAAAAGATAAAAAAAAAATAACGGGTCACCAGCCCCCCAAGTTAATTTAAAATAAAGAAAAAAAAGAACAAGACAGATTATGTGCTGAAGTTTATTAAAATTCTAGGTACAGATAGAAATATAAAGAAAAAAATAAAATTAATCTGGACTGGACAATGGATATACATATGTGATTTAAGTGTGTGTGTTTGTGAGTAATCGAGTGTGTGTGTGAGTGTTTGTGTGAGTGTATGTGTGAACTAGGTATTATCATTATCACCACGCGTAAGCGGAATGCTAGTCACCAAATGTTGTAGCAAAACCAGTCTCCGACCTTTTATAATGATATTCATAATTTAAGCATATGTCAAGTTAATGATAAAAGACGTTTTAAAAACACTAGAAATACGGATAAAACATAGTTCATTGTTAATATTCACGCATAACTTGTTGAACAAGATACAAACAATGTCAAAGCACTACTATTATTGGCACTATGGAGTCTCTCCAACCAAAATAATTTATTTTTATACCAGCTTTTGCCAGTGGCTTATTACATAGGAACGTACTACCTAGATAAAATTTTAATGTAACCTATGGTGCAGCGGCGAGGTGTCAATTTTTCTAAGAGAGACGCCGAAGCAAAGTCGGCTTGACTTACTGAATTATCAATAAAGAATACTTACTAACATTCTTAAATTAATAGATGAAAGTAAAGAATTAAATACAATAAAATTGAACAGCTGAAAACCAAATAAAATATGCAATATTCGTTCATCTCGTTCTCACTGACGCATTTTTCTATATCTGTCTCTGTCATAAACCGTTGTACAGCGGCTTGCCCTCGTCCATATCAAGTGGTGCCACGTGACCTCAAGTGACATCATTACGTGATCGCTGTTGTATGAAGTTTTAGTTCCCGATTATGACGTTTTGGCGCCGCGTTAATTTAGAACATTGTTTTGTTGTTGTAATACAAAGCTAAAAATAACCGTTTTTGTTGTTTGAATGTTATGGTGGATTAAATACCCGTAGCGTAACTATATTTTTTGACAATAGCCACTATTGACGTGCAATTTTTTATAGCGATAGAGTTGCCGATGCGGAATCCCCGAAGGTAAGCAGGTAGGAATCAGGTTATATGGTGCTTTCGCCACTGTTATTGTGTTAACGCAGGTTATAATATAGATTACAGATACCTGTGTACAAAATTTCATTCAAATCCGTTCTGATGTTTATGTGATTGAGTAATAAACATCCAAACATACAAAATTTTACATTTGTTATTTTGGTACGAATAGTAGGATTGCAACAGGTAGCATACATGTCCACATGCCAACTGTTCACTGCTTTGTATACTTTGTTTGATTAACACAGATTTGCAACCAGATTCTAAAGGCCGACTACGTACAATGATGGGTTCCGTAGTTGTGATAAATGAATCGCAAGAACAATCTCAACATTGTAGTTGAAAAACATGATATCAACATAATCATATACATCACGGTCAATTCTTCAATTGCAAAATATTAGTATTTTTTTGTGGTAAAACTATGAATTATTTATCGATTATCGGACTTTTTCCTCTACTTGTGCTGTGAGTCCGTGCTTGTAACCGGGAAGAATTTACTAGTATACTATACACTAAACCCTATACTCCCTTTATGTTTTAATATATTTGCGAGTATCGCATAAATAGCCGTTTTTTATTGCGTTTAGGTGAACTGTTTATGACTGTGAGCTTCTAAGTCGAAGCTTTATTTTGTCCAAGGGATCGTAAACCTACGTATTTGACATTTATTTCAACATGATACGTCCACCACGACTTTCTCAGAGATTTTTGACAGACTGACAGACGGACGGACACCAAAGTGATTGTAAGGGTTCCGTATCTTTTCTTTTCAGGTACGGAACCCTTAAAAAGGTGTCTGTATGTCGATTCGTCATTTTTTATCACTCGTACCTTTCATGCTTAAAAGTGAGGGTGTATAGCATATCAACTGACAAACTGACATAGCAAAGGTGGAATGTCAGAAGAGATTTTTTTTTAATGGGACAAAGATAGTAGGTCGATAACAGCAAAAGGTTTATCGAATAGTGTTTGATGCTTCATTGGAAGTTAAGGCGATTTGAAACAAAACTTTTTTTTTTTTTTTTGAGGCTGGGCAATCATTAAATAACTTCTCCCGCTCGGGTAGAGCAGAAGGGCGTGTCAGACTTTTACTGACTAACCCACCCGTGTTCCCTCAGTTGCCTGTGTGCCAAGGGCCACGGTATATCTTTCGAACAATCCGCACCCCTGGCAGGCATCGGCCCTTGCGGGCCTCATCAGTTGGTGCTGACATCTCTGACGGCACGCGTGGAACACAACCGCCATCGATGCGGGCATTTTTTTTTGTTAAATGTGGAGAAATGCCTACAGCGCTACCACGGGGAGATAGCGCAGTTATGTGGCTAGTAAAATGGCGGTTGGTAGTCCTTAATGAATAAACAATATAAAGCAGACACTCAATGCAGAGCGGATGCACGAGGCAGAAAACTGGGTGTTATGACGCTATTAGAAAGGTAAGGCATGTATTCGATCGAACCTCTAATAAAACTATTTTGCGCGCCTAAAAATTGTATTAAACACTCCAATTTAATGATTGCGCCTCTTTGTGTCGTCTAATAATTCCTATTTAGGGACATACTAACTGGCCATGTAACTGGGATCAACTATGAGAAAGAACAGACATTTAAAAACTCTGAGCTATTAAAAAAACTGTACCTATATCGTTAGAAGCGCAAAAAGTTTTTAGAGGATCAATGAAATAGTTCCAAAAAGTAGTCTTATTGTAGTTTGCAGTTCGCTATCATTAGCTAAGTTATGATTCTCTTGCGGACGTTGACACCATATTATTTCTAGATAAGTAATATTATTAGTAAAACTGATTCAACATTGAGAGTCTCACTAGTTAAAGAGAATGCGCTGGGCGTCATCAGCCAAAATAAACAGAAGCTTCAATGAATACAATTAAAATCTGTCACAGCCAATAAATCCTTGTTGCCCAAAGCGTTTGATTGTATCAATAACGATTTCAATTGTTGCAATCATTTTATGGATCGTTTTCAACAATGTTTTGCCATAATAAACTAGTTGTGAGATCACTGACCCTGCCGTTAATGTGACCCTTTATTGAGGTCATGTCCCAAACAGAAAAATAAGAAGACCTACGTCTTCTTATTTTTCTGTAGCCAGTAATCTCACTAAGAATTAAAGTACATACAAAAGAGAATCAAGCTTTTCTGTATAATCTGTGTGGAAGATATGCAAATGTAGGATGAAAATTATCTGAAATTACGTTCTCTAGGTGGCAGCGCTGAGACGTCCGGTCCAGGCACCTGTCAAAGTCAAAGCGCCTATAGTTTATCACTGACGTATAAATACGTCAGTGTAGTTTATTTAGTCGTGACTGAATGATGAACGAACGAAAGAATGATGAGCGGCAACATATATTGATATATTCATTGTTGAAATGGAAGACCTCTTGACAAAGTGGTGCCAACTGGTGACGTGAATCATTAAACAAGGATGTCAGTAAGCAAAGAATCAGAACAGTGTTGTTTGAATGAATAAACAAAAGTTACAGAACAAATAATTAAATATCATTTATTTCAATAGGCTTAAAGCCAAAACACTTTATCAACGTCAACAATGACAAGGCAGGCCCCAAATCTTCCACCCTTCACTTCTTCTGATATTAGGAAGCTAATTCCAAATAATTGGTACTTCAATTTTCGAAATAAAACAAAGGAGCTCAAGTTTCCTGAAGCTACTATTGTACCTACTTTTAATTGAATTAATACTTAGGCGGTCCCGACACCTACAATAAGTTTGCGCAATTATTGTATTGCACGATGTGATTGAATCAGCTCTTACGTCCGTATTACAGAAGAAAACTCAAGCATTGATCTCTGTTTAAAACTAGTGTTGAGTCTTGTTTTAATTTTAGAAAGCATAGATTATAGTTTAGCTGAGTTTGGCTTTATTTTAGATCGTTACTCAGTTCGTGAATAGAACCCAAGCAGTGATTGGATCTGTAATCACTAATCACCCAAGTGTGGTCGAGACCGCGCTTGAGCATAGATTTTTGCATATTATGTCAATTTTTGTTTCGTTAGGTATCGATTTTTTAAATATTGTTGTATTGATTTAAAACTATCGAAATTGATATATTTGAAGAAATAGATCATTACAATAATTTATAAAACGATCACGTGTTTAAAATCTTTTAGAGTTTCTAAAAGCATGTTTTTTTGTGTATGTATTAAAAAAATTCTGTCGTCCTTCCATTTCTAAATGAGAAAATTAAATTAAATCAGCGAAACATAGAAACGATAAACAATCTGATGGTATTTATTTTAGTAGCAGTGCATTTAGTTGATATACTAACCTTTTAAATAGCCATAGACATAGTTACAAGTCTTTTAAGCGAAACATTTTTGCATACAAAATTACCATCATTTACTTCAGTAAATGGGGCATTGCATTGTACTATTCGGGACCGGAAAAAATAACGCTGATTTTCTAAATAATTGGGTACATATAGTATATTTTATTATTTCTGATCCAGTAAAGAGACGGAACAAACTTGGTAAATCGTAAACGAAAACAGGCTGATGCATAGACAATACACATGTCTGATTGAGGCTCGATTTGAGTCAAGATTTAGCTGAGCATAGATTGATTACCGTTCTGGAATAAGAACGATGCTCAAGTATTGATTCTATACTTAAACTGTGATCGACTGATTGAAGATCAAACTGTACTTGAGGAACGTTCCGTAATACGGACCTTACATTAGAACGATCCATTATTTTCCCGTAATAACCATCATCTTCAATATGTTCGCGTGTACACATGGCTACACATCAAGCTATACATTTCCAGTTTACGCTGTTCTCGCACTGTACGGAAATCGTATACAATGCCAGATCAGCTTTTACTGGAAATGTATAGCTTGATGTGTAGCCGTGTGTACATGACCTGCGCAATACTAATCCTACACGTAAACGGTACAATTAAAATTTAGTGCAATAAAAATAATCTCGGTTTAACTGTTGTGCAATAATTGCTCAATCTTCAATATTTACCCTAAACGATCAAATATATTGCCCAAGTCGTCACATCTATATACATCTAAACATACAGAAGAATAAAATTGGAGTGTCTGTTTCTAATATTAAAATAAACGCTTTTTACTAAATGTATACACGGTACCTACATATATCAAAATAACATTTTTTGTCTGTCTGTCTGTCTGTTTGTTCCAGCTAATCTCTAAAACGACTGAACCAATTTTGACGGGACTTTCACTGGCAGATAGCTGATGTAATAAGGAGTAACTCAGGCTTCTTTTATTTTAGAAATTTTATTTATTTTTATTAATATAGAATTTAATATAATAAATAAATAATAAAAAAATAAAATTTCGCGCGGACGAAGTCGCGGGCGCGACTAGTTGTTCAATATAATTAATCAGTTGGGCCCTAAACGACGAATTATAAGGTACATACGTTTGTACTTTCAGTTACAAAACAATCTTTTAACTTTTAAAAGATCGTTTTGTAAATGTTAATAATGTGATACGTAGGTACATAATATAAAATCGTGATTCTTTTGAACCAATATAGATATATCAAAATCGTCCAATGTAACCTTCGCAATTAATAAACTTATAGATTTTTTGTGAATCTGGTTTTGAAACGACCGTCAAGGTCGACTGGCCCGTGTTTGAATGGGAGCTAATATGATTGAGTGATATTATTATGTAATCCGACAAAATGTTATTGACACCATGTCATTAGGTAGATCACAAAGCATTGCCACGTCGCCGCGCCACTCCGGCAGCGTTTAGATAGGTTAGAACACTTAGAACGTTAGAACTAATAAAAGACGTGGCGTCGAAAGTGCGTTGAGCGCACAACTTCCATCATCTTCGCCATTGAAAGCCGTCAGTTACTAAATGTCTTTTGTGTTGTAGTGAGACTAAATGGTGACACGCTTGGTTTGTATGGAAAGTTTTAACTGCTCCGCCTCTCGCAGCAGGCGCCTGGGTGACTCCGGGCTTTGTAAGGTACATAAAAAAGCAAAATTTTGGCACTCATTTTTTGCAGAATTTAAACATTACTATACGTGTTGACCATGCTATCAGTATCGGCGGTCAGATCTAATACTTCCCGTGGGTGTCGCAAAAGGCGACTAAGGGAGAACGGACAGCAGCGTCCTATAAGCATTTTACCCATTTACCACTATATTGCGACCGCAAACCAGACTGCCAAGGTGTCGATTACGGCAAACCCCCCAAAATAATACAAGCGCCAAGAAGTTGCGAGAAGCACAGAACCAGTTGGAGTGGCGGTGCTTGGGGAAGGCCTATGTCTAGCTGTGGACGTCTTTCGGTTGAAATGAATGATGATCTAATACTTAGCGGATCAAATTCGTCGGTTGCCGACCAATTGTGAATAATTTATAGATTTGTATATTAATTATATTTATGAAGTTGTACTTATTCTTATTTTGTGACCTTTGATCATATATCTACTAATAAGTTCATGTTTGACCGCAACGTTTGTATGTTTCGATGTTATTATGTGACCGTTCATTTACCCGCGCGTATGTTTTCTACAAAAACCTCAGCATTAACACTTCCAGCGCTAATTTTGTTCTCTTGTTTTATTAACATTCAGCATTTCAAATTAAAAGGGTTTTCATTTACTAGAATAAACTTGAATTAATAGATGACATTTATCCGAGTTTACGGCTAAGTGGGGTTCGGGATAAATAATTTATACCAATTTACACCAAACACACTGACAATTGATTAAAAAGTCACAAATACAGCAGATTTTTTAATTACAATCACTTGTTCTCACTTGTAGTTCAATGTTTAATAACAGCCGTATGGGTCGATCAACCAGGTTAAGCTAGATACTCTTGCCGTGGTTGGTTCGTGGATGGGTGACCATTTTTACATCCCAAGATTTGTGCTGTTGGTTCCGGCTGTCATTCGTGGATCTTTGACAGCCGTTACGGATCCCGTTACGGGCCCGAAAGTCTGACAAGCAGTCTTATCAAATGGTATCGTGTTATTACTTGGGAAATGGCTAGGCAGATGATGAAATAGATGATGTTTACCCTGCATTCAGGTTTATCGAGACCAATTTCATTAATTTTCTTTATTACACGCTTTTTATTAGCTTCACCTGTATGTTTGTATGTTTGTTTGTAACCCACTCCTTTGGACTTGATTTTGACCCACTTCAAACGGTCAGATTTCATTTAACTTTGTTGACTTATCTAGGACCGATGACAATTCAATAATAAAAAAAGAACTGAAATATCACGCTTTTGTAGTTAGCAGAACTAAAAATAGAAAATAAATAAAGGATTCAAAAATCTAAAAAACACGCTTTAAAAACGCAACTAAAAAAAGCAGAAAATAATTTCAAATAAGCGTGGTGTTTTGATATTAATTGATTATAAACATACCTCAAAAAGCACCCCACGCTTTAAAAAAAATATATTTTGGTTTTTAGTTGCGTTTCTAAAGCGTGTTTTTTAGATTTTTTTATCTATTATTTATTTTATCGTTCTGAAACTGCTAGGATGTTGGTCCACTGACTTATTCTCTAGTCTCTTAACCTTTTCTTTAGTGGTGTATTATCCCCATGTTTCTATTGAAAACATTGTATAATATTAAATCTTACTATCCTATTCTACTAATATAATAAATGTGAAGTATGTTTAGATGTCTGGATGTTTGTTACTCAATCACGGAAAAAATGGCAGATCGAATTTAGACGAAATTTGGCACTCCGATGGTTTATAACCTGGATTAACACATAGGATATTTTTATCCCGATAGTAAGTTCCCGTGGGATAATTTTAGACGTCCACGCGAGCGAAGCCGCTGGCAAAAGCTTGTCATTAAATAAAATAAAGTGGCAGCACCTGACAGGTGTGTTTTATTTCAGCCGTAAATACGTTTTTCGTGTCCTGAAAACGATTCTCATTAATATTTATAACATTATTACACAAATATAATTTAAAATGCATACCTATATGTGAGTCACCTTTTAATAATATTATATATTGCATCATTTAATGTTTAATGTAAAAATAAGAATTCCGTATGTTACATCATTTCAGTTTGCACTTTGCATGTGCACAAACAGTCACAAGTTGGTAAATGTTATCTATTGAATAATTAATTATAATAAAAATAGTGATTCACTTGAATCGTCTAAAGGTTGTAATTAGCGATCTAAATTATAATTATAAGTAGTGTTGCGTTGAGGGTGAAAGACCAACCATTATCTCAATGGATTCAATGCTAAAGTACAGTAAATGGTCACTATTTAGTCATAGTATGACTGAATAGTAACTACATTTATAATAATTATCTTAACATGGCCATGACTCAACTTTTTAATAAATCCGGTCCTTTTTTGATACTAAAGTCTCAATTAGGTGTCGTATATTTTTCATTCATCTGCACCCTAACTATATATATTCACCCTATGTTCAAAGGCATACTATTCTATCAACGACTACTTAAACGATAATAATTGTTGGTCGCTGTGATTAACTCAAGACAATGTTTATGTTCTTTCACCAGTATTAGCTTGCCTACTGACAGGTTATATAAATATGTTAGTTAATATAATTGTTTATTTTATTTGCCTGAATAATTCAGTTTATTTCTACTTCAGTTCTATGTTTTCAATGTTTTGTTGGTATACAGGCGTTATGTGCTAGCTGACATATGGAAATATTTCATGTTTTTTGTGTTTCGTAATGTTAATTACCTACTACTGTATAGAACCAAGTTCTTCTAACTTAACAGACAGCTGTGCTGCTAGGGAGTTTGTTGCGCCACTTCTTCCCAGCTAAAGCACTAGGAAGCGGTGAAGGGCGGGCGTTTTGGGGGGACTGCCTTATGTAATTTTGACGTTCAAAAAGAGCTGACTCTCATCCTAGTTTGAATAAATGACTTTTGATTTTTTTTATAACACACTATCAAACACAATCTGAATCATTTGGTTTCATGGTCCACCATGTGGTTTCATGGTCCTCGGAATGCGCCACTGACGGGTTCCCAGATAATGGTGGGAGGGGTTCACATCGGCGTCGAGTCGACGATGAAGTACCTAGGACTCGTCCTCGACAGCCGGTGGAACTTCGCGGAGCACTTCCGACGTCTGGCTCCCAGACTGGAGCGGGCCGGGGCTGCCTTGAAGCGGCTCCTGCCCAATCTAGGGGGGCCAAACGCCTCCTGCCGGAGGCTCTACGCGGGGGTCGTGCGGGCCATGGCCCTATACGGGGCGCCGGTGTGGGCGCCTACATTGAGGCGCCAACCAGCACGCCGGTTGAAGGCGGCCCATAGGGTCATGGCCATCCGGATGATCCGGGGATACCGCACGATCTCCGGTGAGGCGGCGGGCCTCCTTGCCAGATTGCCGCCATGGGATCTGGAGGCAAAGGTCCTCGCGCACACTTGGGAGTTGCGCGAGGAGGCCAAATGCCGGGGCGTAACTCCGCTGCCGCGTGAAATCGCGGCACGGCGGACAGAGCTCCGGCAGGATCTCATAGCGATGTGGAAAGTGCGATTGTCGCAACCCAGTGCTGGGCACGCCACGATTGCGGCGGTAAGTCCTCTCTTTGAGGAGTGGCTTGAGAGGCGGCATGGCGTCCTCACCTTCCGCCTGACACAGGTCCTCACCGGACACGGTTGTTTCGGGAGGTTCCTGTTTCGGATAGGGCGGGAGGAAACGCCCGGGTGTTTCCATTGCAAAGATCGCCCTGAGGACACGGTGGAGCATACGGTGGAGGTCTGCCCGGCTTGGGTGGAGCACCGCCGTGTCCTCGTGGAGATGATCGGCGGCGGCGATCTCTCGCGTCCGACCCTGGTCCAATCCATGGTACGGAGCGAGAGGGCATGGCTGGCAGTCGCCTCCTTCAGCGAAGCAGTTATGCTCGCAAAGAGGGAGGCGGCGCACGTGAGGGAGATGCAGTACATGCGCCCTCACAGCCGTGGCCTTCGCAGGAGACGCCCTGGGCGTCGGGAATCCCAGGCTGATTCCCGGCCACCGTAGGCGCGGGCTTGCGGACGGCGAGTAATGGGTAGCTCGCTGTCCGGTAAGGACCAGGCCCGGGTCGACGGCGCGTTGTGTTCCACGCGCGCCTCAAAGAGATGTCAGCAGCAACAGATGGGGCCCGCTAGGGCCGATGCCTGCCAAGAGTGCGGGTTGTTCGAAAGAGATACCGCCGCCCCTGGCACACAGGCAACTGAGGGAACACGGGTGGGTTTTAGTCAGTAAAAGTCTGACACGCCCTCCCGCTCCACCCAGAGCGGGAGAAGTTATTTGATGATTTCCCAACCAGGAAAAAAAAAATCTGAATCATTTAGAAGAATATTGCTAATCCATTTGCTTATACGTGGAAAAAATTGTCTGCTCAACAAATTATTCGTGTCCAGATTTCGGAATGTTTTTGTTGTTGAAATATCTGTTTTCGGCAAATTTCGTTTTCGACCGAAAATAATTAAGAAATTAAGTTATCTGCCGCAGCTGAAAAAAATTAAGTGCTGGCAAATCAATACTTTCATCCAATAAAAATATTCAAACAAAATGCAGAAAAAATTGCTTGTGAAAAAACAAAGTAGATACCTACAACGTATCGAGTGATTTAAGTTCAAACGGTTAAATATACTTAACTATGAAAATATCGTTTATCTTGCTACTACCTACTTTATTTTACTAAGAGCCTTTAATTTTACTTTTACGACAAAGTATGTACCTACCTACTTAAAAAAATGCGGTTTCGACCGAATTTCGATATTTCGTTTTCAACTATTTTAAGTCGGGCTCTAATGAAAATACAATTAGGTAAGTAACAATTAGGGAAATTATTAAGTTCAAACGCTCCTACTACAGACTTAAATGATTAATAAAGCCACTTTGTGCTTATTACAGGAAATTACATTTTAATCTGTTCGCCTTAAAGCTGTAAATTGCCTAATTTTGTTTATATGAAACCCTTTATTAACAAGGTAACGCCAGTGCACCGGACATTTTTACATTTATTATTCAGGGCAATTAATTTCTAAAATTATTCACTGAATAAATTCTGTTAAAATTCTGCTGCCGACGTTTTAAGGTTTCTTTGTCGGGGAAATGTAAATATTGGTAGTTAAAACACTGGAGTAATTGCGTAAAACACTAACTGTAAGGATGGCTTTCATTGTCACAGTACAAGAGCATTCATTGCGTTACTTACATTGCCGAGCAGATAAATTTTTCGAACATATAAAGTAATGCATTACCTTCAAAATTATATAGATTCCGGTTAATAGTGTCTTACGCAATTAGGGTGCAATTTATAGTGCGTATAAAGCTTTGAAATATAAACATTGTAGTATTTCAGGGATCTAATATGCATCTGAGTATGTTTACTGGATGGGCTATGTGTGTGCTATGCTATGTAACATTGAACCGAATTTAAATCAATAATTTTTGTCAATAAAACGACTGTTGGTGAATTCAGTTGTGTCTGTTCCAAAAATGATTAAATAAAGCCTCATCTCGGAAAAATCTATGATCAATTATTTTTTATTTATTTATTTCTCTCCAAAGGTACAATTTTGGTACATGGTATCTAGTTATAGGCAGATTCAAACCTTTATGAGAGCTAGAGTCTATAGACTCTGGGTTCGGGACCTGTATTACATATCTCCAAACTCACACCCTTAAAATTACAATATTAAATTGCACCAAGATTATTCTCAAATTTTTGTAACGTTTTAGCGTCATCTCTAGATTAAGCGCTGACCGTTTAGTGGTTTTATTACGCCAACATTTGACGTCTTGTGGTCATCTTACCCTACGTTTCTCAAAACAATTAGAAGAATTGCCAAGTCAAGTGTTTTATCAATTTAACCTTTATTAATTTGTGTCACTCTGTGACTCATTTATTCGGTAATCCGTAAACACATAGGGCCTAGTACGAACACGCGCAGAAAACGCAACGTTAATTCGACCAATTTTTGAATCGAAAATCCAACCATCGTCGTACAGTATTTCCACCCGACTGCGGAGGCATCGTTTCAAATTCCTCTCTATTGCCTGAACAGACCGTTATTGTCTCCAATTCCATGAGATTGCTTATAGTATTAAATTAAATAGTCTTGAAATACAGTTTTCCTTTTTTAGAGTTTACTTTTATTTTAAATAGAGTTTTCCTTTTTTAGAATTTATTTTATGGATTTTTTTGATTTTTTAAATTGTTTTTTTTTTTATTGTGTACGCGACTAGCACTTTCCTCCTTTGATGCGAATAAAGTATTTAATCAATATTAGCGAAACGAGTACCTACTGTTCCAATATCGATAACTTTCCGACGTTACGTCACAGAATACTGCAGAGTAGTGGTGGCTCAGTGGTATCGGTCACGGTGAGTTGTAGGTTGTGAGTTTGAACCCAGCAGGCACTTTACGTTGTGAATTTCATTTCATCACCACGGTGATTTCTTCACCGCTCAAAATGGTGAAGGAAAACATCGTGCGGAAACCGGCATGTGCTAGAACAGAAAATTCGAACACACATGACATCTACCAATCCGCACTGGGCCTGCGTGCTGGATTAGGACCCTTTCCCTCTCAATGACATAAAGCCTATGTCCCAGCACTGGAAACATCACAGAATACTGGTTACGGTTTACTTACTTCGCACGTTCGTGCGAGGCCTACAGGTCACCCAAATCGGAAAAATAGTTAAATCTACGTATTTGAATGCGCAATGACGCAATTTTTTCTGTGGTCGAAATTCTAAACACGCAGATAATCTTCGCAGAAATGAGGTTTTCTGATAAAGATTATACTTAACACTAAAGGTGCTCTTACACGTGCAATTTTTGAGCAATTATTGCTCGGCAACACTAATGGATCAATTAAGTTGAGCAATCTGGAGCAACAACAATAAAATGCCGAAATTGTTTCGGGAATATTGCTTCTGATTGCTTCATAGGTATATTTCACATTTCTCAATTTCGCCAATATGAGTTGCCGAATATCCAATCAGTTAGGCAATTTTTAGTTAATTTTCTTTATATCTCGTTTGTATCGTCTCGTTTTTGCGAGAGGAACCAGCCGGCGGCGGAGGCGGCGGGGGGGCCCGTATTGTGTGGCCGTATCTCTGGCAACCGTTGCTACATGTTGCCATAGCTCTTAAATTGCTGGATGTAGTCGTGACGTCATAGTTGCCGAGAATTGACCAGGATGGAGCAATTTTAGTTGCTCGTGTAAGCACACCTTTAGTCTCTTGTTCCCTATCTCTAATTACCGTTTCGTCAAAGTCAAAGTTCCAGAGGGGTAAGTGCGTAATACTAACAGTAGGAATCGCTTCTTTTTGAAGCCTATACCTCATAGATACTTTATTGGATACAAGCCTCTGTCCGCGACATCGTCCATGTATAATTTCTTGTTTTAATTTAAGCATATTGCACACCTAGATCTAAACACAGTTAACTCAAAAAATCACTTTTTTCAGAAAAGGTCAAAAACTGTTTACAGTGTTCCTGTGCACTGAAGAAGTTCTCTGTATATATTTGCTTTGCAAGTTCTACTAGAAAAATATTTTTAAATCTGTTTTATTGGTCGATAGTAGGTAGTGAGTTAAGGAATTCAAGGGTAAGCATAAGTCAAAACTCCCAATTTTTGTCTTAACTCTTAAGGTGTGCGATATATAATACCGGGCGTGGTTTCGCAAAATCTAGAAATTGGCTCGACCGATTGTGAAAAAACATATAAATAGTCGAAGGGGGACAGCTAAAGCACGATCGTTTTGGGCATTTAGTACTTGTTATAGTGGCAATAGAAATACACACTCACCACCTAATCCACTATCTCTTGCATATGGTTCATGAGATACAGCCCGCTGACAGACAGGCACAGGCACCTTTTGGGTACAGAACCCTAAAAACGGGTTAAAGAAGAAGATACTGTTCAATCCTAATAGGTACGGAACTACCCAAAAAAAAACATCTAAGGGGGCAGCCAAAGCACGAAACTTTAAGGAATCTCACAGGCAACTTATACCCAGCAATGGGTTACAGAAGAAGACACTTTTCAATCATGAGCAAACTTAATTAAAAGTACCTACGAAACTTCGAGTAAAAAATACGCAAGATATGTCTAATTACAAACCGTCATTTGCCATCAATTAACAAATTCCAAAGCATTGTGTTTATTTTGTAACTAATTGGATAATTACAATTTTCATTGTGTGTTAATGTCCCAAGAATGTTATTAATATGTCAATTTGTACCATTATTAGAACATGAAGTAACTTTTTTTTGTTCTTGTAGTTTTGTAAGGTTTGGTTTAACACCAGTAGCGCGGTCCCCGAAACGGAGTGTTTCATCTGCGTAAATGTGTAAACGGAGAATACTTTGACCAAATTTCAACAATAGGGTATTTTACTACTCGTATATATGAAATCTAAAAATATAATATTGAGATAGCTTAGGTAAAAGGCAGTCGGAAAATGTTAGTTTTAGTTCATGAAACAACTAATAAATTTTAGAATACATTTTAAAGATCTCAGTTTTTTTAATCTGTTTTAGAACACCATGAAATAGTAGCCGCCATGTTATTACGTCATACGGCTTGTCAACTGAGCAACTTTGTACTTTTATTATTTTCGTAACCAAAGTAATTTTTATTTAAATTATATTTTGCATTCAGGTACAGCAAACCAAGGATAAGTAGTAAAATAACTCATTTTTTAAATTATATACAATTTTATACAATATCAGCGCATTTATTTATATAGCAAACTGACGTCATACCCACAGAACAATACGGCGTCCACTGCGTCCAGCGTTTACGTCAAATTACGCGCGAAATTTGAAAATGTATTTTTATGGCACTAATCGATTAAATAAAAATGTTGTGTATTTTTAGTGGTTTATTAGCACTCTAGAATCTAATTAAGACACTTTTCAAAAATGAGTGTAATGCCCTATTAAGCACCACATAAAGCCTTCGTGAAAATTTTATAGGATTGGAGCAAACCGATTTTTTTACGATTTAAGTAGGTATGTACTGTATGTATATACTTATTATTTGCCCCCACAACAACCCCTATTTTATGTCCAGGTAAATCACTGTCCATGTCAAGGGCACCCGTTATATTATCATCGTTATTTCAGCCGAAAGACGTCCACTGCTGGACATAGGTCTCACCTAAGCTCCTCCACTCCGACCAGTTCTGTGCTTCCCGTATCCAATTATTTAAGGAATATTTTGTATCGTTTGACTTATTTTTTGTTAATATTTTTGTGGTGTACAATAAAGTATTCATAAAAAAACCACTTTGAGGGTCCTAATAATTAGGTATGTATGACTCATCAGGCAGGGAATCTTGTCATTATGACTTTCTTTTCATTCATAACAGAGAAAGTTCTCAAAATGGGCCTTTCCAAAAATTGAAATGATGAAGCAGTTCGAGCTTATTCATTGACTTTATAGTCTGGGTTATTCCATCACTTCATTTTCTCAAAACTTACCGCAAATTAGCTGACCTCACAACTTTTATGCATCAAGAGTAAATGACCAAAATTACTATTTATATTACACAGTACGTCTACGTTCGTGTCGTGTGTGTGTGTGTGTGTGTGTGTTCGTGTCGTTTTACGTCTGAAACGCCTAACAGACGCAAAGGTAGGTAAACCCGTATTGAAGATTGACAGTGACGTCATAAATTCAATAAATTCATTTAACGCTGCATTTGTTAGGTAAATATAACAATAGTTTATTGGTAATTTCTAACAGGATTTACCGTGGGAATTAATAATTTACTATTTCCCATTTATTCATGTTTATTATTTGATAATAATATTTAATTGTCATTATTTCACCTAAGTATCGCTAATTATAAAAGTCGTTGACGTCGGATGTTATGTTGCAATTAAATAATATTTATAAGTTTTTAAATAAATTATGTTACTGGTCAAAATCTCTACAGCAAATTCTATCGTTTTATTACTTACCGGATATAAGTAATGTTATGTAATAAAACTTTCTTCGTAATGTAGTGTCTTATCTAATAGTTACTGCAAATAAACTTAATGTATTTCTAATGCATTATTCTATGCAAAATATAAGCTTTTTCACTCTTTCTCCATATAATCTTTAACTGTGCCGAATTTCATTCAATGATTCATCATTTCTCTCCTCCGTCCGCGTAATTTTCGTAAAAAGGAGTACAACGTTTTAGTCATAATAGATAGGTAGGTACACTTGAACATGATCCCGGCGAGTGTCGGATTATGTATTTACTTAATATTTTTTGCGACAAATGTTGCATGCAATATGTCTACGAAGTCTCACGGAGCATTTTATATAGGTTACACAACTAGTTTGAAAACCTTTTTTCTATCTTCTCTTTTCATACCGTCACGAGATCGTATTAAGCCTGTCTATGGAATAGCAAATCCCGTAAAAAAATTACCTTTATTTATTAGGTAGGAAGGAACATCAACACAAATAGCAACCAACCGATTCACCTTCAAAATTAAAGTTCGCGAGCACATTCGCAAAGAGTTGGCAGTATGATTACAACGGTAATGTATTCTCATTGTTTGTATCATTTGTATTTAGTAAATTCGTTTATTTATGTATATTTATTTAAGTGCTTATATTTACCTAGAGTTAGGTATACATATTATATTTATAGTTCAAATAGTTTTACGCACTTATATTTATTCCTCTAATTTATTGCATCTACCACTGTTTGTCTCTACATCACCCAAAGGTCGACTGGTAGAAAATGCCTATGGCATTAAGTCCGCCTCAGTACATGTTTGTGCTTAAAGTATTAAATAAATAAATAGCTACAGAAATTAGAAGCCGAGCATTTTCTTATTCTACATTCAGAGCCAAAACCATGAATTCGTTCGGGCTTCGAAACTGTTGGCAAAGTATTAAACTATTATTTTTGGCAACGCTTCACAATGAGACACATATAGGTACGTAGAATTCCTAAGAACAGTCAGTCAGGTTTATACTTTTCAGGGTTCCGTACCTAAAGGCTGCCAACGGGACCCTATTACTAAGGCTTCGCTGTTGTTCGTCCGTCTCTCATAGGCTATTGAAACATACATGAAATTGTCAACAGTGTATAAACTACTTACACACCCTTGCACGTCGTGAATGTGGCACATTCATACTTTTGTATTTTAATACTTAATTTTATATGGATTCCCTATCTACAGGAATGCCTAAATTGGGAATCCAGTAACTCAATTTACGTTTTACTACAGACGCTAGAAGTAATGTTTCTAGTGAGATGATGAAGCAGCTCTAGTGTCCGTAATACAGGTTAATTCCTAGCACGGAACTGGGGTTTGCTCCACTGTCCACTGTCATATTACTATCCGTCAATCATGATTTAGTATTAAGTTAACCTGTACTCAAAGTTTTTTAATTTTGACTTGATTTGATACTGTTTGTACTACTATTAGTGAATAGTCCCGGGAAATCCCGGAACTGAAAGTATCGGGAAATCACGGAAACTTTTGTCGATTTAGGAACCGGGTTTTTCAAACACAGTTCTCGGTTCTTTCGGGAAAAGATACTTCCGTTTAGAATATTTAGATACAAACAACGTCGACTGCCGAAAACCTTAATATTAACATATTTGCAAAACTCTGAAATGTTCTTCTCTAACGCACGTGAAGAAGAATCGTCAGTGTTTACCCGGCCAAGTGGTGACGAAATATGCAGGAAGATAGTGGCACTGCTAAGGCGTACTTTAGGAGATTCTTTTTCGGAAACAGCTCAGTTACCGTCAGATTGAGATGAAGACATAAAAAGTGTCAAATTTGTGCAAAATTGAAGTTTAAAGTAATATTTTTATGATATTTCTTCAAAAAATTAAATTAGCGCCCCCTCACACTAGCGTTTATCCAGCGTATGCGTTCGATGAACGTACGCGCAGCGCAGATGTCGCGAGAACGCACCGCGTGCTTCGCGTTGTTGCGGCGTTTTGTATGCAGGTAATTGAACCGCAGTAACGCGGCGCTTGCGTCGCGCGCCCGCGACGATAGCGCAACGTACTCATGTGCCTCAGCAGAAACTCGGACGCAACATCTGCGTTGCGCTGCGCATACGTTCATCGAACGCCTACGCTGGACAAACACTAGTGTGAAGGAGCTCTTATAAGTCAAGTTCCACCTTAAAAAGGCTTACTTAAAGTATAGAAAGTACCGGGAATCCCGGTTCTTTAGCCAGAAGGTCCCAAAAATTCCGGTTCTTTAAAACAGAACCGGTTCTGCATTCCCTAACTACTATGGCCAGTAATATAATAACAAATACCTACTAAAAATAACTTGACTTGACTGCCTCGTTGGTCTAGTGGTCACAAGTGCTACTTCTTACGTACTTCTTCTTCCCAGCTAAAGCACTAGGAAGTGGTGAAGGGTGGGCGTTTTGGGGGACTGTCTCGTTTACTTTGACATTCGAAAAGTGCTGATTCTCAGCCTAATTTGAATAAATGACTTTTGATTTTGATTTTGATTTACTGCTGAGCATGTGCTTTGTAGTATGTTGATTCTCAGGTCGGGCAAAGCGCTATTGGGCTTTTTCCGTCGGGGATTTATCCGTAGCAGCCCGGAGTCTTGAGATGCCCGATCTGAATCAATATTTCATGGCCATATGATCTACCGATTTTTTTAATCGAATGAACAGGATGCGATCTTCGCCCAGATCGAATCGTATGCGCGTATTGATCGTATGAAAAAATCGTATCGTATCAACTAAAACCTAAACGTACCGTATGAGCTACAACAAAGTAAAATTACCTACATAAACATTGAATTGGATTTGTTTTGACTGTTTCGAGTTACATTAATCAGAAGCGGTATTGTATGTAATATGAACGTAGGTGATAACGTGATAATATTTTGTTTATTTGATTGTTGGGTAAGGATGTAAGCATTCTCTGATTTTGTTTTATTTCATGCTTTATATTAGGTACTACAATAGGATAGGAAGAGTTCTAGGTATCTGTTCTGTGAGCGTGACCTATTAATTGAAAATACTTTTTAATATGCGGGGGCCTCAGACCAAATAAAAATTGGCCAAATGCGAGTCGCACGAAGGGTTCCGTACCATTATCTATAAAAAGGGCAAAAAAATCACGTTGTTGAGCCCCCTTAAATATTTATTTTATTCTGTTTTTTAGTATTTGTTGTTATAGCGGCAACAGAAATATCTGTGAAAATTTCAACTGTCTGACAATCACGGTTCATGAGATATAGTCTGGTGATAGACGGACAGAGAGACAGACGGACAGCGGAATCTCAGTAATAGGGTCCCGTTTTACCCTTTGAGTACGGAACCCTAAAATTGGTAGACGGAGCGCGGCGCGGCGGCGCGGGCGCTCTCACAGTGAAGCAGGGTAAAGGAAGCCAAATTTGAAATAGGAAGCCGATTGTGTTCCAGAGCGACGCGCGACACCGAACGCGCTAGACATCATTGTGACACGAGGTCACGCACACAACTCTGTACACGAGACCTCACTTATTTGAACGCTCTTGTTGGCGTGCGCTCCGTCTACTTTTTTTATTTGGTCTGAGGGCACCGCCAACAAAATCAAACGTTTGGACATTGTGGACAATGTCTTGACTAGTGCCCGGGTGACAATAGGCTCGCACCCAATTACATAGCGTTTAAACATAACTCGCGTAATGTGGGTGTATTATAGGTAAACCTCTACCTAACCCTAAATCGGAAATTACAGGCGTGATGTTATTTTAATAAAATAAAATAATGTATAAAAAATTAGCGGGGGTTCCGTAGGTACGAGAAACGTGTTCTTTCTACGTGTTAAAAATAAATGTATTGTTCAATGTTGTGCGGTGATTCGGAATCCATGGTGTGCAAGTTCGACTCACACTTGGCCGCTTTTTCATAGTAGCAGATCTTATTAATGTTCGGGAACGCACACGAATATACGAATATACGGGGGAATTCAAATGGCGTAAACGTGGGTATTTTAGACGGTGATTCTACTCTTCAGGTATTTGCCAAAAGTCCGGGAAGAAATGGAACACCTATTTCTGCTTTTTGTATCTTCGTCTGAAACGAAATAATCAATATTTCAGTTTTAGGTATTGTTTTGTTAGTTATACAGTCCAATTTAGTAAAATGCCGGATGAGTACAGGGTGTCCGGTGGCAGAATCAGGATTTCAAATTTAAATTAAAAAAAAAACCTGTTTAAGATATCAATTCATTTCAATAATTATTATATAGAATAAAGGTGCGGCCCTTAGTTTTTAAAAATGATATCATCTAAATGTCGACCATCACATAGAAAACACTCTTGAAATCTGGCCTCAGTGTTCCGTGCCACGCGCTGAAGAAGCGATATTGGGATGGCATTAACTTCACGAACAATATTTTCTTTTAATGCTGAGATGGTTGCAGGGTTTGCGTTATAATTTATAAACCCCGAAGAAAAATCCCGAAGAAGCGCTATAGCCTCTCTAGCAGTGTGAGGCGTGGCGCCATCTTGCTAAAACCATGTATGGACACTGAAGGCAGCATGTTCTTGCAGTAATGGTAGAAAATAATCGTTCAGCATACGCCGATAAGCATACCGTTGATACTAATGTCTTGTTGTCAACCATTTTCAAAAAAATAGGGCCCGATTATCCCACTGCTTGATAACGCGCAACCGTTACTTTGGGACTGTGAAGTGGCTGCTGACATTTTAAGCGAGGGTTCTGTCCCTTAGGCGCCCAATAATGGCAATTCTGCTTATTCACACTTCCATTCAAATGAAAATAGGCTTCGTCACTCCAAAAGATAGTGTTTACCGTACGAAATCGCTCTAACATTATCTCGCAGAAATTTTTACGCGAATTGTAATCAGTAGGTTTCTGTGCTTGCACAATCTGAATTTTAAAAGGATGAAATTTAATATCCTTCTTCAATATTTCGTGCATAATGGTCTTCGGGAGCCCTAGAGCAGCTGCTCTCTTGCGCACGGACTGACGCGGATTATCGTTCAAACTGTTCGCGTCGAGTTCAATGTTTTCATCTGTCCTCGACGTCCAGCTAGGCCTCGGCCGAGGGTTGTTTGCTGCTGAACTTGTTGCCCGAAATCGCCGCACCCACGATCGGATTAAATCTTCACTTGGAGGAGCATTACGTAAGCGTCGAAACGCGAACAAAATCTCCGACGAGCAGCGACACACGAATCATTCGCCTTGAAATACGCTTCGATTGCGAACGCGCGTTGTTCTCCCGTCCAATGTGACATCGTGACTAAATAGTCCGCACGAATGACGAAGCTAGCGCAGCCCCTTCCCCGGACCCCCGTTCAACGGTTATACAGTTTAATGTTTATATCCTGATTCTGCCACCGGATACCCGGTAGTTGAATTCAATTCTTTTGTCGTTGTAGAATTAAATATGAATGTACTAAACTGTTAAAGTGTATTGCATGCATTGCGTGCATTTGTACCTGTTATAAAAAAAAAATGTATCGAGCTTTTAATCGCATGTTAAGTCCATTTGAAAGTTATCACGGACTAAAACCCTGACTTATTTTTATTAAATATATGCTTATTTACCTTTTCGTGATGTTACCATTAGCAACAGGATCCAAAAATAAAAATAACCTATCAATATTGAACAGTCTCAGGTCCATAAAAATATATTGTAGGTGATGCAAACCACAGTGTATCTACATCCAACAGTAGAATAACGCTCATACTTACGTTTGACAGGAAAACTCACAAGTTCTGTCAAAACTGAAATGTCAACATTTTATGTCATAATCACCGCCTATAGAAAATCACCTCCTTCATCTCAAAGCCCCTGTAACTCATCATCATAATTTCACCCGAAAGACGTCCGCTGCTGGAGGTAGGCCTCCGACCAAGGAGTGGGGTTGCCATAATCGCCAGTATGGCTATGGTGGTAAAATGCATAGAGAACGCTGCTCCTCATTCTTCAGTAAGTTCTTTAGTCGCCTTTTACGACACCTACGGGAAGAAATGGGACCCCTCCAAGTTAGCTAATTTTCTTGCGTTTAAAAAAAAAATTGAATTACTATTTCATGAAAGTCATTAAATCGTATCAAATGAAGTTCTACAGCCATGTTTTTGACAGTCGCGAATCATATTTTAATCAATATACAACCTTGTACTGACCTGCAAATTGAAACAAACCTAAAAAGAAAAAAAATCGCGGACTACGCTGGAGCTGTCACCTTAACCCACTGTAAGAAGTTATTTAGGTACACTGTGATATACGGTAAAAAAATTGTAATGAAGAGTCACTCACGTCACGACTCAACTCTAAAACCTTGATATTTGAGACCGGCAGACCACGACGGAGACATTTATTAAAGTGCCAACAAGTGGCAAATCAATTTTTATTACAACAAAAAAATTACGTTTTATTCATTGATGTAGCTACACTAGCTACAATTTATTAGACAAAATCTTCAGACTTCTTTTTATAATATTGTACTAGCGGCCCGTCCCGGCTTCGCACGGGTGGACATTTTTTTTAAAACATTTTGGGATATATAAAGATAATTTAACTTTTAAGTATGCTAATTAAAACGTACATGACTGAATTTGTCCAAATGTTAAAAATAAAGACTTCCAAACTGGAGCGGGCTGAAACTGCTTTGAAGCGGCTCCTGTCCAATCTAGGGGGTCCAAACACCTTCTGCCGGAGGCTCTCCAGTCGTCGTGTCCATGGCCCTTTATGGGGCACCGATGCGGGCGCCTTCTTTGAGGCGCCGACCAGCTCGCCGGCTGTACGCGTCCCATAGGGTCATGGCCATCCGAATGGTCCGTGGATACCGCACGATCTCCGGTGAAGCGGCAGGCCAGGAGGCCTGGCGATTCCATGGCGGCAATTCGGAAAGGATTCCGAATTGCCACCATGGAATCTGGAGGCATAGGTCCTTGCGCACACTTGGGAGAGGAGCGAGGCGGTCAAACGCCGGGGCGTAACTCCGCTGCCGCGAGAAATTGCGGTACAGTAGACAGAGCTCGAGCGGGATCTCATGGCGACATGGAGAGTGTGATTGTCGCAACCCAGTGCTGGGCATGGCACGATTGCGAGGCGCCACGGCGTCCTCACCTTCTGCCTGACGCAGGTCCTCACCGGACACGGCTGTTTCGGGAGGTTCCTGTTTCGCATAAGGCGGGAGGAAACGCTCGGGTGTTTCCACTGCAAAGATCGCCATGAGGCCACGGTGGAGCATACGGTGGAGGTCTGCCCGGCTTGAGCAGAGCACCGCCGTGTCCTCGTGGAGACGATCGGCGGCGGCAATCGCTCGCGTCCAGCCCTGGTCCAGGCCATGGTACGGAGTGAGAATGCATGGGTAGCCGTCGTCTCCTTCTGTGAAACAGTAATGTTCGCGCAGAGGAGGAGGGCGGCACACGTGAGGGAGAGGCAGTACATGCGCTCACACGACCCTAGCCTCCACAGGAAACGCCCTGGGCATCGGGAATTCTAGGCTGATTCCCGGCCACTGTAGGCGCGTGCTTGCGGATGGCGAGTAATGGGTAGCTCGCTGTCCGGTAAGGGCCAAGCCCGGGTCGACGGCTCAGTAGATGTCTTCACGTTAAAAAAAAAATGTCCGGGTCGACAGCGCATTGTGTTCCACGCGCGCTTCAAAGAGATATGAGCACCAACTGATGGGGCCCACAAGGGCCGATGCCTGCCAGGGGTGCGGGTTGTTCGAAAGAAATACCGTGGCCCCCGGCACACAGGCAACTGCGGGAACACGAGTGGGTTTTAGTCAGTAATTCCATAATAACTTTTGAATGGAATGTCCGATTTCAATAATTCAAAAAGTAATCAATAGGTATTGAAACATTCTTGAATACGAAATAATTTATTTGGTTAAGAATTAATACAAAGGTATGGATGACATGGTCTGATTTTTATCAGCATTTCTATAAACTTTTAAAATGTAAAAAAGTAGTTATAGTGACGTAACTACAATAGTTGGACATATGGTTTGCAAAGTTTTTTGTAGATATTAATACGTTCTATAATATTGTAGAACATTTTTTTCTTCTATCATCAATAATTTCCGCAGCGCATGCGATGAAAGACATTTTATGGCTAATTTTTTTACACCTTGGGTTGGTTTAGTAGGGATTTCTAAGGATCTCTAATTTTTTCTAGTAATAAATATAGCCTATGTTACTCAGTGATAATGTAGCTTTCTAACGGCAAAAGAAAGATCGGTCTAGTAGTTTTTAAGTTTATTCGTTACATACAAAAACACAAAAATACAAATCTTTCCTCTTTATTATATTATAGTGTAGATTATTATTATAATTATATTATATTATTTATATTATTATTATATTATAATATTAATATATATTATATATTATAAGTAGATGTAGATGTAGATTGTGTTCCGACGTTCATAAAAAATTTGGAACGTTAAAAGTTATGCTTGCCACGGACAGTTCGTGGATGAGTGACCATCTATTAAATTTCGAGAGCCCTCCGTGCCTCGTAAAGCACGTTAAATAGTTGGTACCGGCTGTCCTTCGTAAATTTTTGACAGTCAGTACGGGTAGTAAAAAACCCAAGTCTGACAACCAGTCTTACATCATGGAACCCAGCAATAGGTGGGTCGTGGAGGTCAGATAGGCAGTTGCTCATTGTAAAATACTGTTATCCAGCTACATCCGGTTAGAGCGGAAGCCGACCCAAATGAAGCTGGAAAGCCAGCTTGATAGACGTTCATGATATGTATTTTTTACGCACGCTGTAGGTATACATATGTGTCTACTTTTATGCATTTCATGGGTTTCTATGCTACCACTTTAAAAGTTTATTGACCCGGTATTTGTAAAAAAGCCTTTATTGATGTTATCCTGTCTTCAGTATCCTCAATGGTCGGCTAATTTCCTCCTTCAAGTTTTTATTATGACTAAGATTAACTTTGTCGTTAGAGCACTTATTCAAAAAAGTCACTAGCAAGAATTGGTGGTAATTCTTAACTATAGTAATATTGTTAGGTTCCAGTAAAGTAATTAAATGCTGCCTCCATTTATACACGTGGAAACTATACGATAATTGCATAACATACAACAGCAGCCATACTTACTTGATATTTTTAATCTTTCGACGCAACTTGTTAAAGTCGTAACAGTTAAATAACCGAATCGCATTACCTACACTGCACCTAATCATGTTAGACAATACGAATTAATTAGTGAGTCCTCTGTTAAAATCATGGCGTTTAGTTGATACGTTCTCTTAGTTTATCAATGACAATCTAAGCAGATGATAATCTAAGGAGACGCTCTGGGGGTCGGGAATCCCAGGCTGATTCCCGGCCACCGTAGGCGCGGGCTTGCGGATGGCGAGTAATGGGTAGCTCGCTGTCCGGTAAGCACCAAGCCCAGTTCGACGGCGCGTTGTGTTCCACGCGCGCCTCAAAGAGATGTCAGCAACAACTGATGGGGCCCGGAAAGGCCGATGCCTGCCAGGGGTGCGGGTTGTTCGAATACCGCGGCCCCTGGCACACAGGCAACTAAGGGAACACGGTGGGTTTTAGTCAGTAAAAGTCTGCCACGCCCAATCATCAAATAACTTCTCCCGCTCCACTCAGAGCGGGAGAAGTTATTTGATGATTTCCCACCCAAAAAAAAAAAAAAAAATAAGCAGATGATAATCTAAGCAGACATCATTATATCTGTCCAGCACTGTAGAATAGAGCTATATAGCAGTGGTGGCCAAGTGGTAACGGCCGCGACTTAACGGGGGGTTATCCGAAATTGCCTGTATCAGAATCAAGATTAAATTATCAAATTCGTATAATTAGGCACTGAAAAAAACATATGTCATAGATAGATCCTTGTTTGAGGGAAATTAAAGGTTCAAAACACGATTAATTGCAATTTGTTCGATGAAAAAAAAATCCGAAGTAGGGTCGATTTCGAAACCAGTTTCCATCTCATTTCCTAATAACAGCACAAAATTGTGTAGAAATTGCATGTACAATAAGAGAATCGTATTTGGGAGGGAAAATAAAGGTTGAAATTTTTAGTTTCATAGACTTTTTTTTGAACAAACTCAAAAACAGTAAATCGGGCTAAGTCGGCTCGCGCTCAGAGTCCTGCGGGACGTCATAGAAGGTGGACCTGTGTCAAAATTTTCAAAAACTCGCTCATCTTGCGCCTGTACAAAAAAATCGAATAATATAATAACAAATTAAATTATGAAATCGGGATAACTCACAAAAAATATCTTGTAATTATATTATAGTTTTAATTCATAAAATTGTTTTCGAAAATGTGATTATTTCTAGTAAATATGATGACGTTTAATTGTCATCTTAAAATAGTGTTGACACATTACAAATTAATATCGATAAAATAATGGTCAAGTGAGAGTCGTATGTAATGTTTTATCGTCGTTTATGAAGAAGTTTGTACAAAAGACATTTTTCTAAGATTTTTAAAATCAGATTCATCCATATCAACTATGATATTTACTCTCCACCGACCTGTCTTCGCTACTATCATCCTACATTAATATCACATGGTAAACAATTTGTCCGCAGTGTGTAGCAACACAAGATTTTTTCTAGGATCGGTAATTTTATTATATTGGCTCCGAGTGAACAACTTTCAGTTTTGAATACCAAAAGTCACTGTCACTATACGATAAAATATTACAACGTGCTTGAAAAATAGCGCTGTGTGGAGGCAGTGGTTATGCGCTAATAGTGTAACTTGGTGGTCATGTTCCTAATCAAGTTCGTCAAAGACGTATCGTATCGTATCTATGCCATATACTTGGATCTATGCCACTTTTGTCTTGGTAAATGGTCCAATGGGTCGGTAATCCAACAAGACCGGGGACGGATAAAAAATATATACAAATTTAATTTTGATGTCTTAAAATAATAGATTCGATAAATTTTAGCTGGAGCAGTAGGTACGTCACTAGACAATGCAGTACGGCAATTGTTTCTTTAAATGTGCTCACAATATTTACGGTTCTTTATGAGCGGTGTCAAACAACAAAAACAAAAGAATTTGGTTACAGTATAAGCGAAACAGTACGACGATTTTTAGCCGATTCTACTTTATACAAATCTGAAATTCAGGATCTTTGAAAATTCTGCCACTAAAGAAGTTAAATAGTGGATGCAAATTTATATGGAAATCTACCATTTTTGCCGCAGAGAAATACCGTCGGGCACACAACTTGTCTATTAAATATTTTTTTTTAAGTTACTGATTACTAACGTTTAGCCTTAACCTCTGGGTCTGAAAAGCATGAATTCGGTTTAGAGATATTTATTTTCTCAAAGAACAAATGGCACAATGTTTTTTTTTTGTTTTGGATGGGAAATCATCAAATGAATTCTACCGCTCTGGAAAGCGTGACAGACTTTTATTGTCTAAAACCCACCCGTGTTCCTTCAGTTCAAATTCAAATTCTCAAATTCACTGACAACTAACACTTGTGTTGGATAGTCGCTGGTTGAAAGGTCTGGAAGCATGACTTCGGTTTAAAGACATTTCTTTTCTCATAGAACGAATTGCACAAGGGTTCCTATTGCAATGGTGCAATTATTTTTGTTCACCTTACTACCAAAAAACCATGTGTATCTGTAACTAGCTTCTGCTAGCGACTTCGTTCGCGGAGGATTGGTGACGCGGGAGTAATTGACGTACAGTTGTCCGTGTGAGAAGCAGCTAGTCCTGAGGTCGGAACCCGTAGCAATCATAATAATAATAAAGCTGAAGAGTTTGTTTTTAGGGTTCCGTACCTCAAAAGGTGAAAGAGGAACCCTTCCCATCTGTCCGTCTGTCTGTCCGTGTGTCACCTCCGATTTTCTCAGGAACGGGTGGCTCTAGCAAGTTGAAATTTATACCAGATACTGAAGTCTATAGTTCCTATTAGGTACATAAAAATCAAGGTCCTGAGTCGACACGATAAAAAGATATGGGCAAATTTAGATTTTTGCGAAAACTTGTAAGTACCAAAATTTACCTTAATATTCAACTTTTTTTATTTTTCGGAATTTTCCCGTTACTTGTGCTGTAAGACCTTGCTTTTAACCAAAATTCACAATTCTAGGTCAACCGGACGTATCTTATAGGTTTTGGGTCAAAAACCTATATGGTAGTTCCCGTTGACCTAGAATCTCGAAATTTGGCAAAAAGTAAGATCTTACAGCACAAATAAAGGAAAAATTCCAAAAAAGTTAAAAGTTGAAAATTAAAGTAAATTTTGATCCTTACAAGTTTTCGCGAAAATCTAAATTTGCCTATAACTTTTTTATTACAATATGGTACCTACAAATTTGTACGGAACCCTCAGTGGGCGATTCCGACTCACACTTGTTCGGTTTTTTATATATATGTTTCAAATCTCTATCTCTGGAACTACCAGCCTCAGGCAAAGCTAGTTTTGATAGAAAATACATTTTTGCTTTTGTTTCATTAATAAAATTAGTTGATTACATCACATTAACAATTACATTAAATTACAACACAGCACATAAAACGATTCCGACAACGCCACAATATCGGCGGTCTGATTTTCGCATACGTTTAGTACCTACTAAACGCTTTTACATAATTAGTTGTTATTGTCAACTGTATCGTCGCAGACAGTGTCTGACACCGATATCGGACAATTTCGACCAGCGAAGACGCAGTGCGGGGTGAGAGAACCAGCCATTCTTTCACTTGAACACGCTTATTCGCGCTGCCGACTTCGAGACGTCGGTAATTACTTTATTGTAGTCGTTTGGTGACTCGTGGTCATCGATATTCACCAATATCATCGGGCCGATAATAATTATATCGGTTTGTGTATAGCTGCTAACTTATCGGTATCAGGTTGGCGTCGGTATCTGTTCATTTGAAAACCCTCAATAGGTAACTTACAGGATATGGAATCAATAAAAACAAATAAAAAATCGAAAATAAAAGTAAGCCTAAGTTACTCCTTATTACATCAGCTACCTGCCAGTGAAAGTCCCGTCAAAAACGGTCAAGCCATTTCAGAGATTAGTTGGAACAAACAGACAGACAGACAGACAAAAATTGTAAAAAATATATTTTGGTATATGTACCGTATGTATATTCATATGCATGTAGCAAAAAGCGGTTATTTTAATATTACAAACAGACACTCCAATTTTATTTATATGTATAGATGTATAGATTTTAGTTCTACCATAAAATGTATCTAAAACTAAGGAAAAAATATCGAACATAAGCAAAAATAATTCCGTTAATCAACTGCAATATGTTATACTATGGCATGGATTTTCTGCTAAATGGTTGACAGTTCATCGTAAATAAATGTTTACGTCGCGCTGCATTTGGGGGAGGCGGAGGTAGCGTTTCAAAGGCCCACAGGTCGGAACAACCTAGCCTTAAGGGTTGTAGATCGTAGGTTCTAACCGAGACAGTAATTTACTTTGCGTAAATTATTTCATTACCAATGCTCTCAAAACGGTGAAGGTCGGAACGATCCTAGAACAAAAATTCGAAAACATGTGACAATCGCCAACTCGCACTGGTCCCGCGTGGTAGATTACAGCCCACTCCCAAAGAGGAGGCCTGTGTCCCAGCGGTGGGAACATTATAGGCTGATTGTTATACTAAGCAAAGAAAGGTCCCTGCATTGTCTCCGCGTTTTCGGATAACTTATTTATCATCTTGAAAGGAACCCAAAAGGTATTGATTTTAATGTGTTGTAGGTATACCTGCGACCTGAAAGCGTTTATTATGTAAACCGACATAATATGAGAAAGGCCTTTGTTGGAGAAGGCCTTTTCATGTTGATATCTAATATAATGTGTTATATTAGATATCAGCTTTATACAGAGGGACAGGGAAATCGAAGCGCAAACTGTAACCATGAATTCAGTACAATGATACTAGATTCATATGATGATTCTAGAATAAAATTAAAAATTTATCGTGGGTTTAAAAAAAAAGTAATAGCTCTTCGTTACATTCTGACGGAGAAGGTTTCGGTCTTGTCTAAATTAATCTTGAATTTCTCCTATGTGTGTTTGTTTGCTTCTATTACATGTCATATTACTGCGGCCGTCATATTACGGAGGCCGTCACAAAACTGCGGCCGTCATATTGCTGGGGCCGTCATGTGACTTAAACATAAACGAAAGACGTCCATTGATGGACATAGGCCCCCCCCCAAGCTCCGCCACTTCAGACATGGGCAAAATGTGTCACTAAAAAGAAAAGATTGAAATGTATCTTTCGATCACTGGGATATGTATCACTCTTTTATATCTTTACATCCTTATGTATCAGTAGCTCACGCTCGCGCGCACGACACGCAGCTCATTGAACTGACCTGCACCCTAATTGCGTAACTCACGATTAATCATAATCGCTTTCATTTTGACAGTTCAACAATATTCATTGCGTTTTTTACGTTGTTGAGCAGACATATTTTTCGAACATATGAAGCAATGGTTTAGTCATCTGTTTCAAAACGAAACAAATCATGATTAATCGTGAGTTACGCAATTAGGGTGCCGCAGGCCTAGACAAAACACATTTCTGTTAGCGTTCACGCTAAACGCTACGCCAAAATATACGGGAATGACATTACCTACGGACAGTGTTGGCATTAATCAATTATTTTTTTAATCGTTTACTTAATTTGATAAATTTGTTTTCGAGTGTGGCTATGCGGTTGCGTTGCGATACAGATGGAAGAAAAAGGCCGTGACTCCGTGAGTGAGTGAGTTGTAAAGATACACTGATACACTGATACATTCGGATGCGAATGGATATAAAGAGCGATTGATGGAAACGGATTGATTCATATCTTTTATAATCTATCTCTCTTGAGTTACCCATCTCTACAGTTCTCGCACCCAATGGATTTCTGTGGCCTCCACGAGGTCATGGGTCTTTCGGCTGAAATGATGATGATAAAACATAACTGGCGTAATGGGAGTGTTCTATAGGGACACCGCTGTCCAACCGTTCGGGGAACAAGGCGAGATGTTACGTGTGTACATATGAAATAAATGTATGATAATAATAAATTAGTTTCTTATGGAAATTAATTGTTTGATTTTAATAGAAACCAGACCGTCTATATTAATTCGCTGCGAAGTAAAGACTGAAATAGATACAAATTAATTTTCAGATAGGTATCTTTGGTAGCTTAGCTGAAACTAATATAGCTAAAGCGACCGACACTTGAAATTAATGTAGGCGAGTAGTTTTCAAATTAATTTCGAGAAGCAAAATACAATGTTCTATTGGTTTATTATTTTCGATTGGTTTCAATAACCCTTCCTTCGTATTTAGAGCGAATGTTTGACCCCTTTGATCGGGACCCGTCCGAGTCTAGAAAGCACGTTGGTCGCGGCTGGTATTTGAAGATTCTTGACAGTCGTTACTGGTAAAACCCGAAGGTCTGACGACCAGTCCCACTAAAGGGTATTAGTCAAGCCAGTAACTGGGTTATGATGGTGAAATAGACACAGGCGCGGTCCGAGGGGTGTCCTAGGGGTCATGACCTCCCAAAGCCGTAAACGTAAAGCTTAAAAGAGTACGTTTTCGAAAATATAATAAATTTTCTTATTAATATGTAGGTAGTCTTTGTGTGTGACCCCTCCAAAGTCTTTGGCTGCGACCGCGCCTGAATAGACAGTCGGTCCTTCCGACCGACTGACCGACTGCATCCAGTTAAACTAGAACCCGGTTTAAAGCAGATCGATTAGATATTCAAAAATAGCCGATACTTAGATCTTTTTTTTTTTTTTTAAACGTTGCCCCACACTAGGAATTACTCCTGTACTGTGGGTGCGTTTACAAACATTTAAACTCACATACACAAACAGCCAGACCCGGAACAACTATTTGTAGGTCATACCAATATTTGTTCCGTGCGGGAATCGAACCCGCGACACGCAGCGCAGCAGTCAATCGGTAAACCGCTGCGCCAACCGCGTCGTCGTCGCGTCGTGCCGTGTCGTTAGAAGATGTAATGAGTACGTAACGCAGATGCGTGTGTTACCTTTATTACTGTACCTACCCACCGAGAATACAATCTGTTCGATAATAAGCACGTGTTGTTCAAACTGAAAGCTTTCAGACACTTATAACATGATTCATGAACTCAAATATCCATCGAGAGATCGCTCTCGATGTAAATTACAAAAATGTATTTATAAAACTACTCACATAATTTTTAAGATAATCATGGTTGGTGCGGTGTTGTGACGTCGTAGGTACTTACCTGAAAGAAAAAACAATATTTTAGAAAGGGTTTCATAATAAAATAAGTAGGTATTTGTGAATCCAGCACACAGATTACGAAGATGAATCTTAATTAAGTATCATTATGTTTTATTTAATTTGAAACTATTACCAATCCATCAAAATATCTTCAATTCTTGATTCAACTACAATAAAGGTGCTCTTACAGGGGATTTTTTTTAAGCGATTGTTGCTCGACAACACTAATGAAACAAACAGGATTAATTAAGTGGAGCAATCTGGAGCAACAACAATAAATTGCGGATATGTTTCGGAAATATTGCTTCTAATTGCTCCGTATATTTCATGAGTTGCCGAATATCCAATCGGTTTGGAAATTGTTAGTCAATGTTCTTTCTATCTCGTTGTACGTATAACTACGTCTCGTTTTTGCGAGAGGCCCCGGCCGGCGGTGGAGGGCGAGGCGTATTGCCTAGTTTTTTAAGTTGCTCCATATTGCATGATATTGTGTGGCCGTATCTCTGGCAACAGGTTGCTACATGTTACCATTGCCCTAAATTGCTGGATATAGCCGTAACGTCATAGCTGACGAGAATTGACCAGGATGGAGCAATTTTAGTTGCTCGTGTAAGCGCACTTTTAGGAGAGGGGTTGCAGCTAAGTAACATTACAGCCCCACTGTTAGATCGATTAGGTTAAGCTACGCTTGCTGCAATTGTTCCGTGGATGGGTGGTACGGAAGTTTTGCAACCCGAAATCAGACCCAAGTCTTGATTAAGCTCTTGACATATCATCTGACATTTAGGCTATTGAACTCGCATGACTGACGCTGACTGACACTGATCTTCGAATAATGCCGACTAACCACATTGAAGGTCACCGCTCACTTACAACCTAGACAATGTTTACAAACTGAGTAAAGATTAGGTTGAAAACTTTGTCGACATATTTGATGCCTATGTTATCTCATGATTGTGCTCAAATTTTCAACACACACTTTAGTACAAACACATTTTAGCACAAAACAGTTATTGAAAATGGAGTATTGAATGATGAAAATTGTTTTATTTTAAGTTTGGGACTTGCACTTGACTTTACAGTGTAGGTATTGTCCAACTAAAAAGCATTAGCTACCTAGTAGTGGGTATCTTAGGTACTAATATCGAACATGAAACATATTCGATATTAACCCGGGAAAATTCAACCAATCTAGGAAGCCTTAAAAATGTTATTAGATTTTTTTGTTACCTGACTAAATTCACACGCTCTGAAAACAAATATTCCTCTGAATCAATATAAGTACCTAAGTTAAGAACAAGATTTTGTTTTATTTTGAACCGCCAGTAATCAGCAGTTAGTACTGAAATAACTACTAGGCGTGTTGCACAATTTTGAACGATCCAGAATTCGAGACATCAATAACAACGTCGATCAGTACTATTATTTTACTATTGACTGCGCCTTCAAGTTTTTATCTATTAATCAGTAGGTATGAAGTAAACATAGTTATTGCTATAGGTATTTGTGTCATGGAGTGAAATGTGACGGGTAGAAGTGTGCCTACAGTGTATCAATAGTTTTGTTGAGGCGCGATACTTTGCTAACGGTTTTAGTGTAGGCGTTAGCGACTGAGTTTAACTTGTTTTTTTTTGCATGCTTTTTCGTGACGATCTGCTAATCCGTTCCCGAAATTCTGCTACGTTACATAAATACTGCTTTATTTTATTTTATACTATTATTGACGTTAAACCTAACTTGAGTTGCCAGGCCCCATAAAAAGTTTTTGAAGCTGTAGGTATCGTTAATTAATAGGCTGGTATGTTTTGTGTGTGCTATTTTTTACATTAAGTTACATTTTAATAATTGCTTAATGGACTTGCATTGTTCTAATTCTTAATGCACAAAGCCGAGACGGACTTCTCAGTGTAATAAAAATGCTTAATGATCGCAATGACCTAATAATGACTGCTAACCACTCCGGATGTTATCTAGACGACAATTACTGTTATCTTTACGGCGGTAGATAGTAATTAGTCATTTTTGTTTTAACCCTTTACTTATTCCTCTTTAATGCGGTGGCAGTTACACTGTGAAGAAATTTACAATATGTCAAAAGAACACCTCAGGATAAAGATAGACTTACTTCTGTGTTTCGTCTACCGTGATGACCACTAAATAGAGAAGGATGGAAGAAAAATACAAGTTGTGCCGGCCCCAAATAAATTTGGTCAAGGGCAAGAGCAAGATGATAATGATACGACAAATCCAAGCCGCATTTAGTAATTTTCAAAGACACTTAGTAAATACAAGTCTAATTATTATTCACAGGTATTCAATCGACTGTTTTTCTCAATTAATTTGCTACTCATTATAGAAACCTATATGATAGTTGTAGTGTACCTATTGCAAGGTTTTTGGCTACATCTTCCACTTCAATCTATCAGTGGTTCCTATTGATGAAGGTTAGATTGGGTCGTTCAAGTCGAGACTTACTTAACATCCAGCCACTCTCAGTCTCTATTGAACCTGTTGCGGAATTTCTATCTGGAAAGTCCGCTTATCTTAGGTATTACCGACGTACTTCCTAGGTGAAACTACTTGCCAATACTACACAAATATTGGTACTCTTTTTGATTTGCTCAAGCATAGAGACTGGCATCTCTTTCGGACAAATAAACATTAACCCCTTTATTTATAAACGTTGCTTAAAGTTAAGTAATAATTAGCGACTGTTTAGCCATACATTTTTGACGTATAAACATCTCTTAACTTTAATTAACGGTTTTTTATTTTTTTAATAAATAAACCTCTAATTTCTAATCTAGAAATGTACCTAACCCCCAAAAACCCACGATTTTTTTTTGTTTTATTGTTTTAACGCCAAATACACATGAGTCACAAAGATAAGAAAGTACTTACGTGCAACCTGCTTGTTCATAATATTTGGTGAAAGCATAAAATGGGGCAGTAGGTAGATCTACCTACATACTGTGTGGTACAATCTTTGTAAACCGTAACAGTAACCCGGTCACCACACTAGTTAACCTAAAATTCTGTGGTAAAACTGTGAATAGCTAATTCCGTAGTTGTATCTTTTTCACCACAAAAAGGATTTTGAATTTTCTAAAATAATTATTGAACATTTGTTTAATTCACAATCAATTAACTTTTTGATTAATTAATTGAGTGTTATTTAAACATAAATGGTATAAATGTTCAATTAAATTTATTAAGATAAGTGTTTAATACTAAATCTTCTTCAACAGGAAAATCGTAGAAAGCCTACAAAATATGGCACGTGGAGGCTTTATTTTTATGTCTCAGACATTCCTTGTTTATCTCACCTCTAAACATAACTTACATGTGATACATATTTGTTTTTTTATCGTGTGTTTTCCTTAGGCAACCTTTATTTTGACAAAACTTTTATATTGGACAGATCTAACGATAAATATAACAAGTTTCAAGCAAGAATACATTATTCTAGTCATCAAGACATCTCTAGGTCAACCTATAAAATAATTGTCGCTCAGCTCAGACTGCAGTTAAGGAGTTAAGTACGACGCGGTGCAAGCAAAAACGGAAAGAATAAGTTAATCTCCCACGGATGTGAGTAACGGTGTTAGAAGAAGCCGCTATGTACTTGTGTGGAGGTGGCTGTGTAGGGCAGCAGACGGCTTCGTATAAACAACTCTGGTTATATCCACCGCGGCATTCGCAGTCGCCGCAGACAACCCTACTCCGCCGCGGAGCCTACTCGTCTAAACATTCGCATTGTGATCGATACGTGAATATGATATAATAACAAAAAAAATACTCGGATTTTATTATTATTTTGTGAAAGTGTTTACGTGCCGTTCAGATAATTGGAATTGGGATTTTTTCGAGTTAAGGTGAGGAAGTTTCGATTTTATCGAGTGTTGATTTTATTTATGTATTTATATTACAAGTCGTCAAACTACATGGTAAATAGAGTTGTTTACTTACAAATGAAACGTTTCATCAACAGATCAATGTCAAATAACTACCAATGAGTAGTTTCGATTGTATCTGTAAAAGAGTTGATAAGAATAATAATCACCAGTGACTAACGCCCTGCGATGACAAAAAAATAATCCTGTTTTTGGTTGCCGCCAAAAAAATGTTGCACTTTATTGCACGCACTTGCAGTGAACTATTTCATGATGTTATTGCATAAAATTCAAAGAGGGCCAATTACTAAACATGTAATTCTATAGTTGTCGATTCGCCTACAAATAAATTCGTGCGAAACGACTAATAAGCCCCAAAAACAGTCATAAACATTCTGCGAAAATGTTTTCAATTTTTATGCACACAGCAAAATAGTAACTTCTATTAGACTAGCTCCTTTCCGAAATCCTGAAATTCCTTGTTTTGACATAAATGATATCCTTTTATCATTATCCTCATCGTTAGTACTGTAGCTTCCCATTAGTGAAAGAATTTTCGGAATCGGAAAAGTAGAGTAGTTTCACAGATTATGCCATAAATACAAACTTTGTTTCTTAGACAGTTCACTAATCTACACTAATATTTAGTATAATTATTGAACTGTCTACGACTACTGTCTACGAACTACAAACGAAGTTTTTATAACTAACTTTGTAGTGTGTTTGGGTAAAGATTCGAATTTGGTTATGTTTTGATTTAACAGCTTACTTTCACTTCATCGTAATCATTCAATAGATTTCTTAGATCGATGCAACGTATCAAGGTGGTGGACTAAGTAAGTAAACATTATAAATAGAAGAATGAGTAAGATATGTAAATATATCATTTTATTTCCTTTGCGATTTAAGTAGATATTTTACCGAGTTATAATTAATAGCAAAAACTAGATCAACACCTAAATACGTAGAAGTACGAACTTATTTAAACACTAGCTTTTGCCGGCGGCTTCGCCCGCGTGAAGGTCGGAAATTATCCCATGGGAACCTACTATCGGGATATCAAGTATCCTATATATTAATCCAGGTTATAAACTACATGTGTGCCAAATTTCAGCCAAATCCGTACGGCTGTTTATGCGTGATTGGGTAGCAAACATCCAAACATCTAAATATCCAAACATCTAAACATAAATTTTCACATTCATAATTTTAATAGGAAGTAGGATAACTAGTGAAATGTACCTATGGATACCCCTGTGCCGAACCCTTCCGTGAAATAAGGCGTGATGTTATGTCAGTAATTAAATATACGAATAAAAACAGGGTAAAGCCCAAAATAAAAACATATAAATCAATCAAACAGGTACTGGAATTGGTGCTAATTTAGGATTACATATCTAATTAAAATCAAATATCAGATTAATACTGAACTCGTTTCAAATTCGACATTATTCAAGTAAATTGTTGTTGAAAAGTCGTTGCCTTCATTTAAATCAATTATAGATCAGTCAGATTCTAATCTGTTTTCATAAATCTTGTGAAGACCAAACTTTTCGTAAAATTTTATGTGTTTTAGTTTTTACTGTCTGTTGTTGTTTGGAATATAGATAAATGGAATTAAAATAAAAAACAATATCCTCTTTCGTATTATAAAAACGTGAATGGGTAAAGTAATCTAATGTTACAACAGTCGCTTTGACTAAAATGCTTGTTGCCAAAATGGAAAATAGTTTTGAACTTATTTTCCATTTTGGCAAAAAGTTTTCTTACTTTTTGGATTATGTATATTAAGCATATTTAAGAGTACTTTTTATTATAAAAAAAGGAAGAAAATACGTTGATCTACGGTAAACATGACGCAGAAAAAGAACACAAACACAAAAAGAACAAGTCGGGGGAAAATATGCGTCATATCGACGCAAAAGGGCCATCGCTCAGCTACGATTCTATACGAAACAGAGCCCCGTTGGTTTTCACAGACAGCCGGCGTTGACGTAATGACAACAACCGGTTCAGCATACGATACATTAAAAATAACAAACAGAATAAAAACGCACAATTAGTTGAAAAAATACCAGCCAATTATGTCTCACTGCTAAGCAAATGCCGCTTCTGATAAAGAGAAGGCATAAGCATTGATCACTACGCTTGCTCAACACGGGTTGGCGATTTCAGATTTATATATGCGTTTACTTTTAGTTTGCTCAACAGTGTCTCTCATTCCTTCTTTGCCTTAGTACACTCCATAAGTAGATGGTGAACATCTTCAACCGTTCCGCATGTTTCACAATTGGGAGAATTCACTTTCTTCATCATATAACCAAATGTACCGGATGGGTAGTGACCAGAGCGTAATCTATGTGAAGCAGAACAAAATCCCTGGTTTCCTCACGATGTTTTCCATTACCGATGCCAGTGATATCATTACATAACATCACGCCTTGTTTCTCCGAGGGATTGGGCAGAGGTGGTACGTTTAGTACACCCACATTTCGCCTGTTATATCTTGGTCCCATGTAATAGGGGGCGAGACTATTACCATCAACCGGAATCCGGAGGCTAGATTTGCACAAATCTAGACTCCGGGCTGTTACTGGGAAAATTCAGATAGAAAAACACAACAACGCTTTACCTTGAGAATCAAACACAGGTTCTGGCTTGCGACCACTAGTACAACACGTAGACACCCAAATCGAGGCAGTAATGTCCAAGATAAACCCAAAACATACGTATGAATGCAAAAAAGTCACATTGGTACTTAATGTGAAGCCATAACCTTATGCGTGAGGCTTTTTCGACTGGGCCATCTCGACATAAAGGGACCTGTTATTCCATTACTCAGACGAATTCATCTCAATTTTATTGTGACACCCTTTTCCAGTCAATTAAGCACTTGATAAGGTAAATAAGCAACGAAGGGATTAAAGAAACATAAATATTGTATTTTTATACAACTTCAATCTGATAAACAACATTTACGTTTTGCTAAAAATAAACTTCTGTCCATAAATAATACTTACTTGTTTAATGATGTAGATAGGATCTCCGACAAGACTGAAGATATTGTTATTTGTTTTCCATTTATTAATTAAATCTCGCATGCAAAATATCGGTGCAGGCATAAATATTTCAAATTATCTTATTACAACAACTTAAGAGCGTTCATCCCACGTGGATTGGCAACAACGCATTCATAGTAGTTTTTCGTGATTATTTCATTAAATACAAACAACAGTACATTTTTTTTCAGCCAAGCACTAGATCGTTGGTATTTTTAATTATTTTTAACATTTACTCTTTAATTAAAACATTTAATCGTTCTAAATAATGCAAATAGAAAATAAGTGAGGGTATGTCGATTTTTATAAGTTTCAAAATAAATGCAAAAAAATAGCATACAAACTTCTAGCAACTAAAGGCAGTTGCCTGTGTGCCAGAAGCCACAGTATCTCTGTCGAACAACCCGCACCCCTGGCTGGTGCTGACCTCGTACGTTTTCACTTTTCTATGGAACAGCTTATTTTGCCGCACTAATGCCGCGATTGGCGTAATCACCTACTGGGCCCAACTCATTTAACATAATAGGTAATAAAATAAAATAAAATAAATATAAAACACAGTTCAGTTAACAAAAAAATCGGTAATCGGTTTCTTCCTAAACTTCAACTATATTTGACGACCTGGTTACTTATCTCTTTTTGTCACTGCACATTAATTTACCATCGACTCAAAAATAATAAGATGACTTGATGCCATGATGCAAGATAAAGATGGCCTTATTTATTTCCAGTTGTTTGTAAACCATATCTCTATAGGGCAATGTAATCTGTGGTAGCAAATAATAATGGTTTTTGATACGTCTCGCAATAAAAAAGAGGCCCGTAGAAACACCTTTCAAGTATGATAATCAGATTTCAAAATATAAAATGATGGCATGGAAAACGTTTTTATTGTTAAAACTAAGGCTTATCGCATAAAAATGCAATAAAAAGTTCATGAATATTTATCAGTGTGGCGCCGATAGAATCAGATTTGGTACAATATATAGATAACTAGCTGGTGCCTGCGACTACGTCTGCGCAAAATTAGTACTTCGAGTAGCTTATTTTCTTCTCCAAGGTACTATCTATCGTTTATCTATCATTAGAAATAAATTATTAATTTTTATTGTATTTATGGTTCACTATTTTGGCGATAATGGCTTACACATAAAACATAGATATATGCTGTCCCGGGGATTTTCTAGGACTATTTAAGATGAACATTTCCATTTTGTATTATATACGTGTAAACTCTTAACAATTTTTGCAGCGCACGCCAGAATACCTCGCAGATGGCAGAATATTTTCCTTCCTTTCCTACTTACTTGACACTTATCGTTATATTTTGGACAATTCATACAATATCTTTATGAATTATAGCCTATATTTTATTCTGATGAGTAAGCCATATTATTGTAAAGTTTCATTAAAATCCATTCAGTAGTTTTGAAAGAGTAACAAACATCCATACATCCATACTCACAAACGTTCACATTTATAATATTAGTAGGATGTAGTCGAACAGATCTCAAAAGGCAAAAAAGTGTTTCGTGATCAGATCGTTAGGAAGTTGGGAAACCCAGAATATTTATATTGCAAATTATAATGAAACCCAGAATAATTATCTATGATGGGTCAAAGGGCCTCTATTATTTCAACATTTTAATTATATGGTTGACTGATAATGAAGCACGACTCTAATATCCTGCCATCATAGGAACAGACATTGAAATAAGACTTTGAAACGGGCTTAAGATTCTATCATCGCGCATCGTGCCACACGAGACGCGACACGGCGACGCGACTATCGAAAAGTGTACGCATATTCCTTGTTGTACTATTAGACTTCATAGAAGGTTGTTTGTTCTTTCTTTAAGTTTTAGAAAGGACATTCTTTGAGGCATAAAATAGCCAAGATGGACTCTTCATCTCCATATGAGGCTGTTAAATGTCATTATTTGCTTTTGTCTACCTTATAGGAAACATCTCATATATCACGAAAGATATTTAAATCCTTTATCTTTTCAGCGTCTCTAATGTTTGTATTCACATTAGCAGATTCAAAAAAGTTTCCAATATAGTTCTTACAGACTCAAAACCATTTCTATGTAGTCTGTACAGACTCAAAAAACCAAGATAATGTTTCTATTACCATCTGAAGCAACACAATATTACTAATTCATACAAAACGTCGCACTACTGTTATCTACACATTCATAATTGTTACTTAGCTCCGCTGTTATTGCAAGTGGTTTTGCCTAATCGCTATTCAAATATACTATTACCTTCAGGCATTCTAATCTTTCTAGTAACGGCATTACGACCTTCATTGCAAATTCTTTGTGAACTGGAATCCCCAAAGTAAGGTTTAGATACACAATATGCGAAATACGAAGAAATGTTTTGTAAACTATTGCGAATTTATCACTTCGTGGGCAAATGTCACGATGGTATCATTGAAGAAGATAAGAGCTCACCCACACCTATTTTTAATTTTTAGCTTTGTTCGAATTCGCGGGATAAGGAATGAAGTAATGCGGAAAAAAATCTAGAATTACCGATATAGCAGATTAAGCAAGCTGAAGAGGCAGTGGGATGGCCATGTTTGTCAAAGGACCGATGGCTGGTGGAGCAAATGAGTCCTTGAGTAGAAACCGCGTATCAATAAGGTAGTGTGGGACGCCCTCCAGCTAGACGGACCGATGTCCTTAAGAAGGTGGGTGGGACACACGGAATGCCGAAGACGGAGTACAGGGCGTTGTGCCCCAGCTTGGGAGAGGCCTATGCTCAGCACTGGACTGCAATAGCCAATTCGCGCAGTGGCACTTTTGCAAACAAAAAGTCGACTGTCCACTGCTACGAAGAATTCGCACGGAGATTTTTGCCACGTTAGCTGCGCGGTTCATTTGTCTAATTTTGTTTTCCAGCCAGGCATTCGTGTATGGCGTGCCTGTGTATCGTCGTGGTCAATTCCACCTACAAATTAATTCAAAGCGAAGCTGTGCACGTGTGTAGCTTAGCCGTTGGGCTGCTGTAGAGTGGCGTCTAAATACTATGCGCAAATATCATAATCGTCCTCTTGCACGCTATTGACCTAAACGAGAGACTTCCTAAAATGTACAGGTACGGAATGGGAACAAAAAGGCCAAATGTATATTTTCTGTTTATCATTTCACGATCTAAAAACAGTGCTCTATTCGTTGAAATGGATTATTTTAAAGCACGTATTATTACGACATTACATAATATTATTGTTCATTGTTTCTTTCATAAGAGAAGGCAAACTTTATTAAGGTTTTCATCTTCGTTATCTCCACTGGCAACTAGCAAGTCTAGTACAGCTGGAACTGTACCATCAGTTCACAGTTATTTTACCTCTGACAGTAGTAACAGCAGCAATCTGACATCAACCTTATTGGAACGAAGAAAATAATGTCCTAAAGGGGGAAGCTCTCTGCCAGGGGTACGGGTTGTTCGAAAGAGATACTGTGGCCCCTGGCACACAGGCAACTGAAGGAAAACGGGTGGGTCTTAGTCAGTAAGAAGAAATGATGATTTTCGCCGTGTACAGACGCCAGCACATCAATCTACCCCAAACTGTAAAAAATTTCCAATTGAGTATGAACCGTATGCTTAAGTGATAAAGTTAAAGTTAAGTAGTTAGATTGAGGTAGCTTGATGTGCTGGCGTCTGTACCTTAGCGCATCTTGAAGTTACAAATATATTTTAGATGTGTCTGTACCCTGTCTACCAATAACCATGACATACGGTCATGTGTTGTGCAAAAGGTTACAAATGTGGTAAAGTAGTGGTTACGTGTGCAGGAACCCTGATTGGCAGTCAAGTACACAAAAGTCATGAATGCACGATAAATTGGTGGGTACATATCCTCACTGTGGGAACGGTATCACGATGCGCTATCAGTCATTGATCGAAAGATCAATTATAGTTATTACTAAATCGAGATTAGTAAAATAATATAAATTAAAGGTACGTAGTTATAGATGTTAACTTTATTAATAACATGTTTTATTTTTAAAGTTGGTATTAAGTAGGTCTATTTTGCTGTTATACTGGCGTCGTTTTTTTAATGTAGAGGATTATTTATAGGACTTATATCTATCTAGCAAGTTAAACCGTTGAATAACTGTATAAATAGACAGTTTTTTAGAAATGTGCTTTACCTAACTAGGTTAGTATGAATTTAAAGCTGTCTGTCTGTATCTTTTTTTTTGTATATCTCCTCTCTCTATCAGGCTGATATTTTTAGGGATCGACTCTTTTTATTGAATTTTATTTCACTCAAACAGCTGCAATATTTTATGGTTTATTTTTGTTAAATTATCCTCGTTTGTCTGGCTAGCACCATATCTAACAGAATTGAAACAAAAAAATGCCCTACCTAATTATCGTATTAGTCATGGAAATAACATTTATCTCTTCTTAAAAAAACGGTTTACTAAAACCGGTTCCGTTTTATAGTGTTCGTTTTGTATGTGTTTCTCGACGACTGCGTATAATTAAATGGCTCGAATGGTATAAAACGGTTAATGTGCGTCTATTATGAGGGACACTTGCGCGTAGGCAAGCAAGGACAGCTATTAAAATGATGCGTACGCGCAAAACAGTAGGTATCGTCGGACATTTTAATGTTTAAGCCAATTTGTGTGTACCTAGATAGTCTCAAAAAATAAAGGATGACGAGTTCTAGCGTCCCCAAAATTGAAACTTAGTGGACAGACTTGAGACGTATCACATTTAAAAGGTCTTAGCTTACTTATCAATGTTTATTAAAGCGACGACCGTGAAATATATAGGGCTTTCAGGGAAAATAAGAAAATGTTATGGTACAACCGTATTACAAGAAATGTTTCCTTATTAAAAAATTAATGAAAATTACAATTGTTTTTACTTAAGTTACTTCATATCGTTTTTTTTATTTTCAATGAAATAACATATTCACGCTTGTAAACCCCGTACGTGTTGTTAGAAATTGTGCAACTACAAACCGTACATCGTTAGATAAATGAAACTGTTAGATGACTTTCTCCAGAATACCCCATATTTTATTTATTTATTACAACTTAATGCACAAGTAAAAAATACTGTATAAAGGCGGACTTAATGCCTGAGGCATTTTCTACCAGTCAAACTTAGGGTGATGCAGAAAGAAAACATGGCTAGAGCAACATAAGGGATAGGTTACTCGAAAAATAATAGCTAATAATATATAGCCCACCCATATATACACCGTGACATTTTAGTCGTCTTACAACGGCAGCCCACTTCATGTATCCAATGACTACTTATCATTTATAAACAAAAAAAAAAAAATATTTTTGAACATTTGCATAATTAAAAAAAATCTAATATCATTCACTACGACGCATGACGTAGTTTGAAACACCCTTTTATGGAGGTGAAATTAATGATGAATGTAATGGTAGGTAGGTAGATATCTTGTACCGTTTGATACGTAAACATTATTAACAGGGAGGGTGTTTCATAATTCTAAAGCATTATTTATTGTTCTGTGTACCTTTAACTTTAATTAATGGTAACAATGTTGTAATCGCGCCTAGAGGTATTTTATGACGGATACATTGAGTGGACCACCTTTGTAAGACGACTAAAATGTCACGGTGTATAAGTTCAAGTCTTAAATAAATGGGTGGGCTACCACCGGTTTGTTAGTATGTAGCCCGTAACCGAAAATTTGAGACAAGAGTTAAGTCAGTTGGATCAAAAAAAAAAATGGGGACGGAGGCCATAGTCGCTTGCTCATCGTCCTTGCTGACAGTTATAAATATTTGTGTTTCTATGCTAATATTATGGTAAATATAGCCACAATTTATCAGTTACGATTAAACGAAATAAACTGACAACAAATAATACGTCTTGATTTGTACTCAGGCGTGACAAATATTTATAACTGGATTTTAAAAAAATACAGTCAATAAACCTGTTCACTTCCTTTCCAAGTTTGATAAAATCTGCTCCGATAAAAACGCGTTCAATCATTTCGATTCCTCGAATCAATTTTAAGGGTCTCTTTTATCATTTTGGACTTATTTTTCAGCTCATTGGTTGGTCTCAATTGAATTAAAATATTAGGCTGCTACCGTTTTCACTTAAATATTTTACTCTTAAATCGTATTTTAATAAGTAAAGGACCTGGGAAAAAAGGTTATATTACAATGGCTGCATGAAATTAGGTCATCATCACCATCGGCCTACAGTAGTACACTGCTGGACTTAGGCTTCACCAATTGCACGTCATTTAGCTCTATTCCCGGCAACTCTCATCCAGCTGTTACCCTGCGAAGATCGTCGCTCCACCTAGCCTGAGGGCGTCCTACCTTACGTTTGCCGATTTGCGGTTCTACGGCTAAATTGGCCGACCCAGTCTGTAAAAAGGTAGCTATTATGTAATTTTTAGGTAGATACTGTAAAGGTTGTCTGCAAAAATCGACCTTATGTTGTACAGGCTGGCGATAAAATAACTTTAATTGCATTCAAACATTCGAGCGTTTTTGAATAATATTTCAAACGAATTCGAATTAGGTTTGTTTTTTGTCCGTCATACGCTTTGCGGTCATTCAATTCCTTTTTTAAATAAAGAATAGGTTATTTGTTTCGATAAGACAGTGGAAATATTGGTTCGTTGATGAACACATTCACTTGGAATAAAACTAATAATTTCAATGTTCTTGTTTGAGAGCTCGCAAGAACCCTCACAATTCTTACCTTGTGATATGTCTTTGATATTGACTTTTTATGAATCATGATTATTCATGATTCTTAACCGAGGTAACTATTAATGTGCACCACGTTGCATGCTGAAATTATTATTACGTAAGTTAATAAACTAAAAATAATCGTTGAATTTAAAATCAACAAACCGCTACGATTGCTTCCTGTCTTATTAAATTTAATTTTAGATTTGAACATTAGAAACTGAAGATACTTATTATTTTCCAGTAATAAAATATCTCTTTATTGATGTTATAAATGTGAGCTTGAGAACTTGTTTAAAGGTTGCAATCATGCATACATGCATTTTAATAAAGGATTTACAAGACTAATAACGTGAACGTATTACTGATATTTTTTGTTCTAAAACCCAAAACAATGAAAACAATTGCTATTCATAAGGATATAAACGTGTGTTTTTATAATAGTAGGTTGGTACAACGTCGGTTAAGAATAAAATCCTACTAATAATAAAAATGTGAAAGTTTGGATATACACCGTGACATTTTAGTCGTCTTATAAAGGCAGCCCACTTCATGTATCTAATGACTACTAATCATTTGTTTAAAAAAAAGATATTTTGGAACATTCGCATAATAAAAAAAAATATCATTCACTAAGATATATGACGTAGATTGAAACACCCTGTTATGGAGATTGAATTAATGATGGAATGTAATGGTAGGCAGGTAGATATCTTCTACCGTTTGATACGTAAACATGATTAACACTTAGAATTATGGAACCCGGAGGGGGTTCCATAATTCTAAATTTATTTTTCTTTGTACCTATTATCTTAATTAATGGTAACAATGTTGTAATCGCCTGTAGAGGTATTTTATGACGGATACATTGAGTCGACTAAAATATCACGGTGTATAGATATTTGGATGTTTGTTACTCAATCACGCAGAAACGGCTGAACGGATTTGTATGAAATTTGGTACACATATAGTTTATAGCCTGGATTAACACATAGGATACTTTTTATAAAAAAAATATTTAAAAAAGCTAGTAATTTTATATTTATTGTTTTTTAGACTTGAATATGTTATATTCGTCTCGAAGGCGTGAGACATCTCACAGGTGCATACCCTTGTGTGCATTCACCGAGACGTTTGCAGCCTTTGCATACCCCCGAAAATACAAGATCAACCTGATTAAGACTTCCTTAATAATTTAATGATTCACAACCGGATTTACAAACAACATACTCATCTAGATCATTTAGATTTAAAAAACACACATCCTGTATAATCAACATTTGTGGAGGCGTCGATACAATTAACATCTTTACGTTATTTGCTCAAGCTCAACCGGAAAATCTAAGAAGATGACGTAACTAACAAAACAAATCGATTATTATCTTCAAAACTACTTTGTAACAATTACGTTTAGATAATTTGCACGTAAAAACAATAATAAATACTCTTGCTCTTTGTTTGTGGTCACGTCATCTCAATTAGCATACGCGTCATACAGCGTGCATTGATCCCTAAGCATTAGCACAGCAATTCGAAACCATTCTAGTACTTTTAAACACAGTAATTATCTGTTGGAAAACGATTCACCGTGTCGGACAATATGTTTCGATATTGTATTGTGTTGCGTCTTCGTTTTCACACGCAATTTAGAACAGTGATTTGGTGCGCGAAATCGAAATAACTACTACGTAGGTCATTGTTATTTTATACTATTCGTGTATGATGTCCTAACATAATTTTAGTACTTCGTTGGATTTACTTAACATGCAGAAGTGTACCTATAGTACCCACATTTCCCCAATTAAGTAAGTTTAAGTCTCATACAGTTGTATAAAATAGATATACAACAAGTGCGACCCTATTGTCAGTAACAGGGCACAAATCTAAACTCCGGGCAGCTACTTAGAAATTACTGGTAGATAAACACACTTAAGTTGAATTTGATGGTAGTAAAAATACGAGGAAAGTAACCTAACCGATGAGACATGAATTAAAAATGCGGGTTTTCTTGTCTCTTCGAAACAGAATTACCTTTTACCGAAAAATTAAGAATCGTTGACACACATAAAGGCATTTTTCAATTAAATCAATAAAACTTCTACCTAAGGCACCACTTGGGAATTCCAAGCATTAAGGCGGAGATTTCTAGAGATGGTTTTTTAAAGCTGTGTATCTCTTAAACCGTAAATCATTTTGGAAGCAAAAAAAAAATGATATATTCAAGTCTTTTTTGCATACAGTGATGGAACTCAAAACATAATTAAACATACTTTAATACATCAAAAAAATCATAAAAGTCACCTCTTAATTATCTTTAAAATCGGTTTATCCCTGCAATAACAGTTATAAACATAATTAAAAATATACCATAAAATTCCAAATGCCAAACTGCATCCAGTGATGGATTATTTATTATTAAATAGTTAGTATCTAATTTTATACGATTTTATTTGCATTTTTACGACATACGCTTGCTCATTTGTTATTCGAATTTAATACAACAGATTTTAACCCGTAACAGATTGCAATAAGAACTGTTATCGCTCATAACGACAATATTTAAAGTTACCAGAGCCTTAAATCTTTAGCTTTCAAGCAACTTACTTAATTGCTTTCAAACAATTTGTAGCAATAACAGTGTTTTATATAAAGTTATCAAGTGCGTCCCACATGCCGCTTAATATCAAACAAAAAGTAACGGTTTGATAATGTCTCATAATTCTAGGCTGTGATCATAAGACTTAGGCATCATCATTTCGCCTCAAGACGTCCATTGCTGGACATAGGCCTCCCCCAAGCTCCGCCACTTCGACCGGTTCTATGCATCCCGCATCCAGCGGATTTCTGCGGCCTTCACAAGGTTATCGGTCCACCTTGTGGGAGACCTTTCAACTCTACGTGTTTCGGTACGCGGTCGCCACTCCAGAACCTTTCGGCGTCATCACATACCGCAATTTACTTAGACTGACTTAATTTAAAGCTAAAGCACTGAAAGATAAATTAACCACGTCAGGGTACAGATAACGGACTCGTGGGATGTAAAAATAAATAGCATGTATGTAGAAGAAAGTAAATATAATCTACCTGCAGCTGAGAAAAACATTAAAAGACTCCTAACAAAATATGTCAAAGTTACTATTAAGTTATAATATTCAGAATCGTTAGCAAACTTTTTAACTAACAGCAAAGTGTTTTTACATCCTCATACTGTAATATTATAAATATAACAGTGTGGATGGTAGTAACTCAATCACGCATAGACGGCTGAACAGATTTAGATGAAAGTTGGTGCACGGATAGTACATGGATTAACATCGGACAGGACAACGGATAGGATACTTTTATCCGGGTACTACGTGCCCGTGGGATAATTTTCGAGCTACATGCAGACAATGCCGCTGTCAAAAACTAGTTATTTATAAATTCGTATTAGATACAAGGCTATCCGTTCCGTGTGGTGCCGGACGTAAAAGAATAGCACCATCCCATTTCTTCCCATGGGCGTCTTAGAGAGCGACTAAGGGACTTACTAGAGAATGGGCAGCAGCGTTCTCTATGCATTTGACCACCATACTGCGTTCGCCAACCCGCCTGCCCAGCGTGGCGATTATGGCAAATCGTTTTTCAGCTGATATGATGATGATGACAAGACTAAAGAATATGAGATAAGAATATGATAGAATATGATATGATAAGAATTGTTGGTCGCTGTGATTACTCTGTTTGTTACGCCACTTCTTCTTCCCAGCTAAAGCACTAGGAAGTGGTGAAGGACGGGCGTTTTGGGGGACTGTCTTATGTACTTTTGAAGTTCAAAAAATGCTGACTCTCAGCCTAGTTTGAATAAATGACTTTTGATGTTGATTTTGAAGAATATCCCGAAGTTGCAAGTGCCAGGGGAGAGAGCGAGTCTCAGTATTTTTTCTTTAAAAAAGTCTGAAGAGTTTATAAACTTACTGCTATAGCACTGTGAGAGTAGCAGAGTTCGCGGGAAACTAATCCTCCAGGGTACAAGAAAAGGCTTCCATGTTTCGTGAACTTACAGACATCAAAACAAATTGCGTTTAAAGTTTGTGGAGTTTTACATTTAGAAGTAGGTATTTTGTTCGAAATATGATATTAAAGCCGGGTTAAGTTCACTGTACAGGCACGAGTGTAAATACGTTATATTTAAGGCTTCTTCGGACAGGTGCAACGCGACACCTGCAGGCTTAGCACGAGAACCGTAGAGAAACGTTTTGTCGACAGAAGAGTAGACAAAAATGACGTTTCCGTTAAGACAATTGACAGTTTTGTACCGAGAAATGTAGACAAGCGATTTTTATTCTACGGTAGAGTAGAAACAGAAAGCGTCATGCTAAGCCTGCTGTAGCACAATTGCCGTGAAGTTATTATAGAAATTGTTCTACGAGAGTCGCGTCTCGCTGTCGTCGTGTCGCGCCTGTTTGCGGGAGCTTATACGCAAGATTCAAATGCGGTTTTCTCCTAAAGTATGATCATCTGCCTACCCTTTTCCCAACTATGTTGGGGTCGGCTTCCAGTTTAACCGCATGCAGCTGTATACCAGTATTTTACACGGAGCGACTGCCTATCTGACCTCCACAACCCAGTTACTGGGTAACACGGCACTGGCACTGGCACTGGCTTGTGACGTCCCGTAACAACTATCAAAGATCCACAAATGACAGTCGGGACCAAGGCTTAACGTGCTTCCCTAGGCGCGGAGGGGTCTTGGTATGTTAAGATGGTCACCCATCCACGGACCAACCGCGTCAAGCGTAGCTTAACCTGATCGATCGACCCGTGCGGCTGTTTTACATAGCCCTTCCTAAAGTATAAATAGATCGATATTTTGTAGTTTTACGAATAGGTATCGAAACCACACTATCATGAGATGGGTCTTTTCTTGAATTTGCAATTTTTATTTCATGAAATAAACATTTTTGAATGTTGCGTAGCGTACGTAGGTAACTGTAAGGTATTTATGCTTGTAAGCATGACTGTACGAGATATGTGAATTTCTTTTGTACACTGATTATGACGATCGGTTACAAATTCATACTGCGGAGAGTACATTTATTCTAACTCGATCACTGATATTTTTTCGAATGTCGCTTATTGGTATGACAAATATTGGATAAAAATAAGTAGGTAGATATCAATGCTCGAGTTTGGTCCACGGTTGAAATGATCACTGTGATATTATTACTCAGTTCCAGCACGTTTCATTTTCTCAGTTTTTCAGTCAAAAATCTTTCTATAATCATGTGTGTAATAAGTCGTAATCTATATAAATACCATCATAATAAGACCATCAACCTAATTGCGTAACTCACGATTAATCATAATCTGTTTCGTTTTGAAAAAGATGGCTAAACCATTGCTTCATATGTTCGAAAAATGTGTCTGCTCAACAACGTAAATAACGCAATGAATTTTGTTGAACTGTCAAAATGAAGCCGATTATGATTAATCGTGTGTTACGCAATTATGTTGATGGTCTTAAAACATATTTTATTTTTGTCGTTGTGTTGTTTTATAACCTTTTACAGAAGATAATCATTTATTACTCAAATATATTTAAAATTGCGTTTATTTCTCGTAGGGGGGGGGATTTAGATACATAAACCTTGCATTCTGTGTCCTACGAACACTGGCAATACGTTAAAGTTTATCTTAAACGAACATAAAGTTATATATCTGATACCTGCCTTTAACTTCCAAGTTACTACCGACTGAAGACAACAAGTAGTAGTTACTCATTAGAGGTGCGAAGCGAATCTTTAGACGGGTATAATTACTGCCTCTAACATACCTAATTACTATCCGGATGTGCTAATATTTGCAATGTTTATCTTACTTTTTAATGATTTTCTAAGGCATCCTAACAATTAAAAATAGTAATTACCTACATTTTAGCACTCAAAAATACATTTCTGGTTCTGTGCTTCCCGCACCTAGAGAATTCTTTTTTTAAATTACTTATAATTGCATTGAGAACAAAGTAAAAAATTCCGAGAGTTCAACCAACTATCAATAAGATGTGCAAAAATATAGGATGAATCAAAAGTCATTTATTTAAACTAGGAAAAGCTTGCCGGCTCTTCTCCATAGGAAGCGACAAATTGGAACCGTGCACCTAACTTCTGACGTTTCACAAGTACCCATGCAGGTTTATGTGAAATAAAATATTTTAATTTTTGAGGCTGGGCCCTACTAATTCACTATGACCGCTTAACGATTCCTTACTTCGAAACCACGTCAATTTCTTAGATCACTCACGAAATCTGCTAATAAATATGGACAAGTTGTCTTGGAACATAAATAAAGATTTTACATTGGTTTCTACAAAACACGATGTTGATGTAGTTTAAACGCTTTTAAATTACTAATTTAAATTTAATTTCTAATTCCGCGCGCGGGGAATCATTATAACCATACAGAATTGGAGCCCTAGTAAGCACTCTTTGACCGTCAAAATTACATAAGACAGTCCCCTAAAACGCCCGCCATTCACCACTTCCTAGTGCTTTTAGCTGGGAAGAAGAAGTAGGGCAACAAACTCCCCAGCAGCACAGCTGTATGAAGGTAGAAGATCTGCGCATGAATTTAAACAGTCACGTGTTTGCATTTAGCTGATCGTTAAATGCGGATGCATTAAATAAATCCTCCCAGCTATATTTTATGGCAAGTTAGTAGTTATAAGTAACGTCTTACCTAATGAGTGCCTGCTGTATAAATAATGCTAATATTTAGCCAAGGTCGGTATTGCTGTGATCATTGATTCATCAGTTAGGGACGCGCAGTATGCATAAAGTGACCATACGTCCCGTTTTGAACGGGACTGTCCCTTTTTGAACGGGACTGTCCCTTTTCTCAGTCAATAGTCCCGTTGTCCCCAAACAAAGTTCCGGGACGCAAAATAGTCCCGTTTTCTGAAACAGCGCGAAAAATTCATAACACAGACCAAATGCCGTATTTCAATATAGTATAATCTGTTATAGTAAAACCAGCTGGCGTCACGCCTTCGAAAAAGGTGGTTTTCTGTTTTACCCGTATATGTATATATGTTCGCGATTTTCTAGAAAGCTAGTGATAGTGAACGAAAAGGCAGTTAAACTCAGAAACAGCTCAATTAGTGTCTACCATTTACTGCTTGGAGTTTAATTGTGAAACTCAAAGATAATGACACTGATCAAGAGGCACATGCCCCCCCCCCCACAGACAGTTGTAATTTTCCATAAATATTAAGTATTGAATTTCTTTGTCCATTAGCTTCTTGTGCCCCCCACCCCCCCTGTAACTACCCATGACAATAGAACTGATGAAAAAAAATGTGTTAATTTTAATTCTTAACCTGCTATATGGCGTCCCGTTTTAAGACAACAAATAAATGGTCAGTTTAAGTATGCATAAGGCAGGAGTATGTTATGTTTACGTAGTTATGATTCTACGGCTATATTAGTAGCTGTTAGTAGATGCTATTTACATTCAGGTTTAGGTACTAGTACCTGTCTAGAATACTGGTATTAAAAGATTTTTTGATGTTGACATAATAAGGATTACCATCCATATCTACTTTTCGTGTCTGTCTGTATGCTAGCGTTGTTCTTCTAAACTACGTAGCGGTTTTTAATTCGGTTTTCACCGTCACTTTGAGAATTTATTTCGAAAGTTTAAGGCTCCCCCAAAAAGGCGCGACGCGACAACGCGACGCGACACTTGTAGAACAATTTCCACGAAGTTTTCATCGAAATAGTTCTATACGCCCGCGAAGGTAAAGCCTTTTTAATAAAGCGGTCGCTTCTTTTCGATAATGTGTTTAATTCTTGGTTATTATTTAGTTAAGCCCTGATTTATAGTTTCCGGTCCTCGTGTCAGTCTAACCCCTTCACTTGATGCTCTCTGCACATATGTTATAAGAGTCACTCCGATGTCGATTAAGTGCGTCCGGCGCACTCGGTAGTCAGCTCATGGTGCAACCTTCAGACGCACACCGCACTTCAATTGTTCTTCACATGAATTTAAGTTGATACCTATATCTAGGGCCTATTTCTAGTTCTACCTACATCATAGTGTCACTTTCGTTCTTTAATTTCTTTTTGTGTTTCGGCACCTGGTATTTTTTTCATATGTAGTTATTTATGGATTTGTTTTTATTTGATAGTGTTTTTAATAAATTAATTATCTGGGTAGGGTCCATTGCTCGTAAAACTGATGGCCGGTGCGGCCGAAAGGTTCTGGAGTGGCGAAGACGTAGAGTTGGAAGGCCTCCCACAAGGTGGATCGATGACCTTGTGAAGGTCGCAGGCCGCTTCCCGCATCCAGCGGATTGCGGGAAGCACAGAACCGGTCGAAGTGGCGGAGCTTGGAGGAGTCCTATGTCCGGCAGTGGTCGTCTGTCGGCTGAAATGATGATGTTGATATGATTTATCTATCTACAATGCCGCAACTAACCTCATCCGCCTTAATTTTTTTTTAAAGAAAAACAAAGTTACGCCGAAGACCAAGTAGAAGTATTTCTAAAGCTTGTCTCATTAATACTCCAACACACTGTTACCACAGTTTGCCCTTTTACCTCTAAAAAAATGAGGAGAATCTTAAGCAAGTACCGAGGCTCTCGCTAAAACCGCACTGTGTCTGTAATGTGCTGGTTTTAACGAAGCTATTGTGAGAAAATGATGACATATTAATACCCACAGCTCTTGGATTCCGCAATGGCGTTTATACACGGTGTATTTATACATTCGTATAGCTCTTTAAAATGGAACGTATGTATTACAGGATGACAGGGACATCGACGCGCTAACTGTCGCATTGAACTGTAACCATGAATTCAACAAATGATTCTAGAACCCCTAACGTAGATGATTTTTTGAAAAAAAAAGATGTTCCATTCATTTTCGTTGCTTTTTTTATAACTGTCGAACAATTTCAACGCCGGGGTTTCAGAATCATGTTCTGAATCCCATCTTATATAATTTACACATAGAACATTTAAGGGGCTAAAATGTATTACATACAGTTTATTTAACTGTTTCGTTTAAAAAGAAAAGCGTCTTTGAACAGTAGGCATGATTCGAAAGACACGTGGCGCCATCTATTATCATAAGTACTTTATTGTTGTTTTCCTCGGAAACAGTACTTGTTTTCGGGATAAGAGGTACCATGTTCGTTTCTGTACACCTGACAACGCATAATTTCAGGATGATCGGTTCAGTAGTTTAGGCGTGAAAGGTAACCAACAAACAAAAATACTGACTTTCGCATTTATAATGTTAGTTAGGATTGTTAATAGCTATATTTAATTCCACAAATTGCACTAATTACGAAAATTGTACAGCGTTACAATCGTCGTAATTTATATCCTGGAAGGTTTTTATGTCATACTACTATTACTATATTTTAAAACTTAGTAAATTGTTATAGCTGCATTTTGCTAATAAAAAATCTACTTCAACATTAGATTTCAATGATTTACGAAAAATAATAATATCCGTCTCGCTTAGTTTACTCTAACAGCCCGGAAATTCATTCACCCAGCGGAAAACGAACGATGCAAAAGAAATATTCCAATTAATTTAATCTGTGCTACCAATGATCAAATTAGATGTGATAAAATTGCGGAAGCATTAATTTTAATTAAATTATTGAGTGAAATTGTTGTTCACATTATTCTGCGTGATTCTGATCTAACAAATAAATCTGTTAAAGTGTTATAAATGGAATTTAAACAAATACATCGCACCTTTAGAACCATAGTGACCTATTTTGCTTGCGGCTAATTTCGAAATAGGTCTCTATAATCCTGAACTATAGAGACCTATTTTGCTTGCGGGTAATTTCGTATTAGGTCACTATGATTCTAAAGGTGCGACATATTGTTATTGAATGTTTAAAAGTGTGTACACAGGGTGTCAGTGACATCGAAACCGTTACTATAGATATTAGTACATAAGTACATGATTCTGAACCCGCCTGCGTTGAAATTCAAAGTCGTTTAAAAAAAGCATTTTTAATTAAACTCTTTTTTAATACCGACTAACATTTTCTCCGCTAGAGGGTTTAGAATCATGTGCACAATTTATGGTTACAGTTTGTGCGACGATGTCCCTGCTACCCTGTCTTGATCCTGTTCTGATCTCAGTAGGAAAAAGTGAACCCGAAACTAGCTATTAAAATTAAAACCGATAGTTGCCCAAATATTCAATTATTCTATTTAATCTTCTTGATCCTTACTATCTACTAGCTACAGGTAGGTACTATTATAATATAATATGTACCTAAATGCAAATGTAACTCTGTCTGTGTTTCGGTTACCTTTTTACGCCTTAACGCCTGGACGGATTCCAGCAACAGGTAGGCTACGTATAGGTATGACCTTGGTTAGGACATAGGAGCTTCGTCCGCGTGGAGGTCAGAAATTATCCCACTGGGACGTACCTACTACCGGGATAAAAAGTATCCTATGGGTCAATCCAGGCTATCTGAGTGCCAAATTTCATCCAAATCCGACCTCCACGCGGGCGAAGCCGCTGGGAAAACCTAGTGATTATATAATTTATGTCAATAAAGATTATGATCATTTATCATTCAAAGAATGAAAATGCTCTGTTAGAATTTAGATAGCGTAAAGGTACAACAAAGTTACCGTCTAACATTTGGACTCACGATTTCCATGACTTTTGCGATACTCTGCCGTAAGTATTACGCCATAAATACATGGGTTACAATGACTCACGAATACGCCCATGATTGTCGTGCCAAAGCGATTTAGCTCGATCGTATTCAATTCAGTCACCGGTTTTTTGTACTAAATTCTTATAAGGGACAATAAATGGTTTGATGTCAATACACAATGGACCTGTTTTGGGACCAACTTAGTGACAATCTTATTGAAATAACTTAACATCACGCCTTGTCTTTCCAAAGGTTTGGGCAGAGGTGTACTTATAGTATACCCATATTTCTACAGTTATGTTTAAGTCCCATGGAATAGGGACGAGCCTATTGCCATCAACCGGGCATACATCCAGACTCCGGGCAGCTACTGGGAAATTCCAGATCATCATCATCATCATTTCAGCCGATAAAGTCCACTGCTGGACCTCCCCCAAAATAATGGGGGGTTTGTCATAATCGCCACGCTTGGCAGGCGGGTTGGCGATCGCAGTATGGTGGTAGATGCATAGAGAAAGCTGCTGCCCATTCTCTAGTAAGCCCCGAAGGGCTGATTTTACCAAAGTCAGATATCTTTTATCCGAAGAATAAAATTTACGTCTGACAATTCTACTATGGAAAATCTGTCAAAAATTCAAAATTTATTCTCAGGATAAGACTTATTCTAGGTATAAAGGTTTGGTGAAATTCGCCCTTAGTCGCCTATTACGACACCCACGGGAAGAAAGTGGTGCTATTCTTTACGTCCGGCACCACACGGAACTCCAGATAGAAAAACCCAATTATACTCTGCCCGACCTGGGAATCGAACCCCTGACCTCATGCTCAGCAGTAGCGCTTGCGACCACTAGACCAACGAGTAAGTAATTGGTTTTTCAAATTTTCTATTAGTAGAGGATCATAATGAAGAGGAACACACTATAAATAAATACAGCCATTCTCGTTTGACACACGATTTTATAATTTATCCTGTGTGCAATAGGGATCAAAATGCTGTACGAAATACACGATTTATCACAATTTCAATAGCAATAAGGACCATGTTACGTAGGGAATGTATTTGTATTGCCGGATATTGACAACTCAATAATAATTACGCTTCGGATGAGCGTTTCTGAAATTGAATTTTGTACACCTACCTACAATAAATTGGGGCAGCACAGCTACCAGGATAATCAATACGATTTTCACTTGTTCATGATTTTACAGGGACACAAGCATTTTCTCGATAGATTAGTACATGAGAACCTATACAGTTAGTGGTACCACCCATGAGATTATTCATTTTGTAAATAGCGATAAGTTTGCAGTCATAAGAGCTTTGAGCTTCAAGAGAGCCTCTTCGAGAGAATGCCCAGCGCACCTACACTGGACAGAAAAATAATCCCGCTAACTGACTAATCTTATAAAAATATGATCTACACACACAAACACATGAATTATTCTTAGACATGAGAGAACGATAGGAGACTGACTCAAATTTTAATTTTAATAGTGAATTTTGATTTTTAATTTCTGATTTCATTTCGATTTTTAATTTTGATTTTAATTGTATTTGGATTGTTATTTTAATTTTGTTTCTGATTTTATTTGGTATGATTAAAAATTTGGGCTGTATTTCGATTTCAATTTTGAATGTGGTCGAAAATATTATTATTTTTTAATTCTTTATTAACCATGTTCGGTGAGTATATGAACTCATCTAATTTTAAGTAGGTGCCCAAAATCAATCGACAAACAAGTAATGCATGGTGTACTTACCTGTATAAAATTGGTACACTAGTCTATAAGTATATTGGATGTATCTCATATCTTTGTATCAGTGTATTTAATTGTTGGTGAGCCAAATAAATGAATAAATTAAAATGTAGGCTGCTAATTTTCTGATTTGTATCACAAATTATGCTCCCACTGGTTGGACAGACCTCTTCTTCGAGAGAGAGTGGGCTGTGATCCACCAAGCGAGCTCAGTGCGGGTTGGTAGATGTCACATTTCTTTTAACTTTGGGTTCTAGGAAATGCCAGGTTACTCGCAAAATTTTTGATCAGTGGTGAAGAAATGATTTACACAATGAAAAGTGCCTGCCTGGTTCCGAACCTTCAACTCACTATCTACTCGCCTCTATTATAGTTTTACATTAACACTATTATTATGACCCTGTGTTCCCACTGCAGGGCAAAAACCTTTCCTCTATCCTTCTCTTTTAACACGGTGTATCCCTAGCCATAGCCAATACACACCGTGACATTTTAGTCGTCTTACAAAGATGGTCCATTTAATGTATCCGTCATAAAATACCTCTAGGCGCGATAAAAACATTGTTACCATTCATTAAGATAATAGGTACAAAGAAAAATAAATATTGCTTTAGAATTATGAAACACCCTCCCTGTTAATAATGTTTACGTATCAAACGGTAGAAGATATCTACCTACCTACCATTACATTCCATCATTAATTCCATCTTCATAACAGGGTGTTTCAAACTACGTCACGCGCCTTAGTGAATGATATTTTCATTTTATTATTATGCATATGTTCAATAATATCATTTTTTTTTAAATAAATGATTAGTAGTCACCAATGACTAACTAATTATATTAATGAGACAATGCACATTCAAAATACACCGTGACATTTTAGTCATCTTACAACGGCAGCCCACTTCACGTATTTGGATATATTTTAAATGTGCATTAAGTCTCTTACCACATATTACCTAATATCAAACCAAAGTATAAAATCATACACCTGAAGTCGTTATAAGTAATTCGTGTTTAATTTGTTTCTGATGGCAGAAACTTGGTAACACACCGCGAAATATTCGTGTAACCTTAACAAACGACATTTAAGTTTTAATTAAGTCCTTTCAACACGAAGCCTGTACAGTTAGTAGCATAAATTTGTGAATATTTCGGAATACTGAATTAATTTACATAAATTATTAAATAATAATGAATTATGACTACAATAAGACGCTAATTTATCAAGAACCTTTAAATTTGCTTTATCACATAACTATGACGGAATTACGAAACTTTTTATTTTCATAAGTTTCAGAGCTGATTAACTCGTTTTCATTTAGAACTCTTTGCAAGATTCATTATTATTGGCATTGTGTTACTCATTGGGGGTCAGATAGGCAGGCGCTCCATGTAAAGTACACGTATTCAGCAGTAAGTAGGTATCTGGTCAGACTCTAAGCCGACCTGAGTGGGAAAAGACTAGACAGATAAATTTTACAAAATCATTATTATGTAACTACCTAGGTAGATTTACTCTAGCACAAAATATTTATTCATATTAGCGATTCCCATACTAGATATATTTTGTATATTAAATTGTTTACTTTTACTAAGAACCTCACATGGCACTGTATGCAGCGTGTTTCGCGATGACGATGTTTGTCCCATCGAGAACATTGTTCAGTATGATGGTCTGTACCACATCCTTTAATACGACCAGACATTTCTGATACATCCTGTATATTTGATGACGATAGCCGGCCTATTCTGTAACAAATCTCACCGGTGATTATTACAGAATAGATCGGCAGATAAGTATTACCCGAGTACAGCCAAGCAAAAAAGTGGCTAATAATTTTGACCGTTATGTATGTATGTGGGTATGTCTGTAAGTCTGTATGTTCATCTCTTCCCTCATAACTTAAAAACTACTTATCATAAGTTGACAAATGGCTTTTTGCTTGTTTCACACTTTTCAGAACGTGATTTTGCAGTAATTGGGTTTTAGTTTTGAACTTCCTTTTTTTCTACATTTTATTGCTAGAGATTATAGTCATATCGTTTAACAATGAGTACACAGAACCTATCCGTACGGTTTCATTTAGGTGGCTAGGTTAGTACTACGTCACAATCACAAGTAGATACTTTAGCCAACGATCCTCATACCTACATGAAAATTCGCTTCAACATACTCGTTATGTCTGATACTTACCACAAGCACAAAAATGCGATTCCTACTCAGTTTAATGGCTTTTATGTCATTATTCTTTTACGTGTTGAGAACTTGGTTTTCCTGAGATCAACAGCTATATCAATATCTCGTATACTTTTTATATACCTATTCATATATTTCCACATAGTATAAATCAAAGTCGCTTTTTGTGTCAGTCCATCATCGTCATTCATCATCATTTCAGCCAGTGATAATAGGTATGGGAGGACAGTGCAGGCCTGTCAATAAGTACCAGGTACTTCGAGGAGTGAAAATAAAGAATAGAAAATTGTCTATAAATCTAGTCTGTAAGGCCTATACCGTTCTCTCATTTACAATATATAAAAGAATCTACATAAATAAAAAACGCTACAAAGTGAAAAATAACCTTAATTTCGGAAGGCAGTGACAAAAAAAAATAATACATATTCAGTCATCGACTTCCGAAATAAAAGTTATTTTTCACTTGGGAAGTCGGTTGTTTTTTTTTTTTCGAAAAGTTTTTATTTTTCAATTTTTAGTTATAGTACCTACCCCACACCAATTCGAAATTTCATCATCCTTGGGGTCAAAACAATGTATTATTATTATGCGATAGCAGCAATCGCGGTTTATTTGGTGTCATTTTTTTAAAGAATTCCGTTGTGTGTCTCCGAAACGCATTATCAGATCTATATGAAATTTAAATGGGATAATTTCGGAGTAAACCTCTTTAGAACAAAAAAAGAATTAAGAAAATCCGTCTATAGGTATATGACGGAGTTATGCCCGATCATACATAAAAAAAACACATGTCGAATTGATAAGCTTCTTTTTTTTGAATGCCTGGTTGTTAAATTAAGAATGAACGTAAATGTTATCGTAATTTTTTATGTTATGAATGAGTTAGTAGTTAAGTTCTACATATATATTATTTTACTATACGTATATCGTAGCTTTTGTGTTTATATAATTTGTTGTCTATATACGTGAAGTGGTTATAATTATTTTTCATGGATACGTTCACCCGTTATAGGATGATGGATTACAACAAAATTAACAATGGATGCAATTATTCATCTAATAAGGGACCGTAACCGGGAATAGTCTGTTAGAGATAGAATAATAAGATATTTTTGGACCTGAAGTGCACTTCTCAATAAAATTGTGTAAATTCAATGATTTGATTTATTTAAAACAACTATATTCTTCATAATTAATTAAGTACAATCTAGCCTACAAGCATTTTTTATCTAATTTTAGTAATAACGTGATAATTATTTGAAACTGAATATGACGTTGATTGTACTTTACACAAGTCTGTTCCACTTTCTAGAATAAATAACTTTGAGTTTTTGTAGTGTAAAAAGTGTAGAAATAATAGTGTCATAGACACACATACCTATAACACATAGACGAAGTATTTATATTATTATATCAGACTCTAAACAGGGTTAAATTTCGAAGATCTGCTTGTTCTAAGACAGTTAACAGTAGTACTACTGCTACTACAATGGTCTCCACATGACCTGACCAAGATAATGTCTGGACTTTAAAACAGACTGTGATCTCTTAGTTTGTTTCGGCCTTTCTTCTCAGAGTAGCCAGATAAGAAAAGCCGACCTAATCAAATATTAACTTCTATTCCCACTTTTAAATAGATACCTACGTCGTTTTCTATTTGGCATTAAAATATACAAGGTTAGTATTCAAAGACCTGCCAAATTTAAGGGTGTGGTACAGACTATCAGACTGAATAAGTTAATCGTAATCGTCTCGTAATTTTTTTTTCAACTATCCCACACAAATCTTCAATATCCACTCGACCTAAATGTATGGGGCGGTAGATTATTTTTTTTCGCGATTATGATGTTGGTCCCATTGCGAAAATTATTCAGTCTAATGGTCTATACAACACCCTTAAATTTGGCAGGTCTTTAAAAACTAAACCTGTATATTTTAATGCCAAATAGAAAACGACGTGGGTATCTATTTAAAAATGGGAATAGAAGTCAATATTTGATTAGGTCGGCGTTTCTTATCTGGCTATTCTGAGAATAAAGGCCGAAACAAACTCAGAGGTCACAGTCTGTTTTGCCTTAAAATTGGGAAATAAAGTCAGCATTTTAATTTCCACTGGACTAACTTTTGTTTTGTTGTAGGACAATTAAAAGTAGGTACTACTACTACTACTACTACATGGTCCTCACATAGGGTCTACTCTTTATAGCAGAACTTTTATGTCATGGCATAAAAATCATTTAGCAGAAAATCGTTTAGCACACATTTAAAGACATTAAAAAGTTATAATTTTGTAAGTCAGAATCATCTTTAGGCATACATTTCATATCCATAATATTTAAAAAGTAGAACACACAGAAATTTCACTGTCAGAATTGTCTTTTGGTATAAAGTCAAATAGGTAGAATTCGGTTCTGGCACTCGCCGGCCGCTGCCGCGGCACCGCTCGCTTCGCTCGCTCGGCGCAGTCTTTTATTACGAGTATTTAACATAATATTTAACCTAATCTAAATATTTAGTTTGTTTTCTCTAAATAAAACTTATGCAAAATTAAATTATGCGAAATGTTAACTGTGCCAAAGGTAATTATGGCAAATAAAATTCATAAATTTCGGAGCATCAAGATTCTGCCAGATAAAGGGAACCCCTTCACACGATCTGCCCAAGATTAAGTCTGGACTTTAAAAGAGACTGTGACCTCTGAGTTTGTTTCGGCCTTTCTTCTCAGAATAGTCGTATAGGAAACGCCGACCTTATCTAGTTTTTAAAATAATTGATAAACGTGTAGAAGTGTTTATGCAAACCTACTTACAGGAATAAAATCATTTATCATTTAATACTCTTACAATTTGTATTAAACCGAAAGGGATGACGCTGTTAAACTCTAATCATAATCCGTAAACATTAAATGAGTCGAACATTTCCGATTGAATCCACATAGATAATGATGGGAAAACAATGAACCGTCTCAGATTTTCCTTCGTCAATTACACGAACAGTAGCCTGCTTATTATACCAGTTTTCAGCGATAATCATAGCAATGTACCTAATCCTATATACTTCTAATTATCACCGATTAGTGTTTGAACGGTAGAAATGCCCTCATTTCCGTTCAAAAGCTTCCTAATGGCGACACATTCGAATAATTAGAAACACGTCTGGCACAAAACCTAAACACTAACTATACTCTGTCATATGTTTATAAGAATGTTCTGTATTCATTTTACGATGATAAAATTACAAACGAACATCTTTAACGGTTTTTACAAATGCGTCAACTTTCATGAGAGATTGACAACAATTAGCTCTTTGAAAATCAAATATCGAACAACGAACCTTCCATTTACTCTATGGTGCAGTTCAAAAGTCATAATTTACCATGTTTTATCATTATACTAGCGTCCCGCCCCTACTTTACACGGATTTTACGATTTGACAAAACATAGAGATTGATTATATTTAACTTTTATATTAAAGCATTATACACACATACACCGTGACATTTTAGTCGTCTTACAACGGCAGCCTACTTCATGTACCCAATGACTACTAATCATTTATAAAAATATATATACATTTTTGAACATATGCATAATTAAAAAAAAATAAGTAGATATCATTCACTAAGACGCAAGACGTAGTTTGAAACACCCTGTTATGGAGGTGGAATTAATGATGGAATGTAATGGTAGGTAGGCAGATATCTTCTACCGTTTGATACGTAAACATTATTAACAGGGAGGGTGTTTCATAATTCTAAAGCGTTATTTATTTTTCTTTGTACCTACATCTTAATTAATGGTAATAATGTTTTAATCACGCCTAGAGGTATTTTATGACGGATACATTGAATGGACCACCTTTGTAAGACGACTAAAATCTCACGGTGTATAAACCTTCTGGAATAAATTCTCTAAATTATGGTGAAAACCACAACAAAATCTTTTGCTTAGTTTGAAAGAAATTAATGTTAATTGATGTAAGTAGATCTTTACGCGTCAATATTTTAAAACAAGATGGCGAATATCAACGCGGTATCTTTAACAGACACAAACTGACTTTAATTTATAATACGTATGGATTAATTATCAAAACAGTAGAATTACTAGTAGCTTGGAAGGCATTCAACCATGCTCATTCCGATAGAGTAGTGGTAATGGGAAAAAGAACGGTGCCAGGCGAATTGTGAGAGAGACAATAGCCGAGGTGGTCTGAAAAAACTTTGACTCTTCGGCTCTAAGGCATTACTGTGTAAGCTTACCTAGATGTATGACTAGATCTTTCGTGGGAAATGGAGTGAATATTGTGCTAGGATAAGAAGGAAGCTTAGAGAATTAAAGGTGGATAAGTTTCAATAAGAACAATAAACACTCGATGGATCTTGGTTACTTATTATATTGCGTAATTATCTAATCTAACATAAATTGAGAGAAGAATATTAAAAATATTTAATGGATAGGTGTTGCAATTTATTTTTAAATAAAGTATAGATTTTGTAATTGTGAAATCTTGAAGGTTATACACGCGAGTGTTTCCAAAAAATACCTTAGTAATGTTTAAGATATGTAAATACAAATTACAACAATGTATAGGCATCCAGATACAAGTGTTAGTAATCGTAAGATACTGTTAAGTACCAACGCATCCATTTAGAAATGATTCCGAAGCTTTATTTCCCCAGCTAACAATGGAATTAGCGCAACGAGAACTATCAGATATAACCCGATTCTCATAAAAGGTGCAATGTTTTAGAAGATTGCATTGCTATCTTATAACGAATCGGATGTAAGCTTTACAGACATTAATTAGAATGTTCCACAATGTATAAATAATAATCGCAACATGTTTATAAAGGTCCCGTTCGACTCGACGCGACGCGACGACTCTGTGTGGCGTTGTCCGTAATATCTAATACATTACAACTGCTCAGCGTCGCGTCGCCGTCTCGTCCCGCCACCCCGCGCTCGCTGTGTGCAGCGACCTTAAGAACGGTACCCAACAGCAAATAAAAATATAACCGACGAAAAATTTCTGCGCTGGGGGGTCTAGAATGATAAGCTGAATTAATGGTTACAGTTTGCGCACTGGATAAAAACTTACCCTGTATATGTCGGCGCCATCTGGTTAAATTAGCCAGCTAATGGGATGCTTAGGCCGTTCATTAAACTCCAATTGGATGCCTAGGCGATAGTTAATTGAACTAGAATCATTCAACGTTTAGTTCATTCGGTTATTCATGGTTACAGTTTGCGCACTGGATAATAACTTATCCTGTACAGATTGCCATCGACACGCTAAGAAGAAGAAAGCTAAACATGACCTTAAAATTAGAACGAATAGATTGCTAGGCATTATTTCCAAAGCAGTGACGTTAATAGATTTTTTTTTTCTTTTCCAGATGGCCAGCCTAAAGTACGTTGTTCTCGGCATTCTCATCTTGCAAGTATACGTCAACGCAGCACCAAGTGACGTCAGCAAGCTAGAAGATATAGCCACAGTAGAACAAGCTGACCCCAAAGTAGAACAAGATGACCCCAGAGTAGAACAAGTAGACCCCAAAGTAGAACAAACTGATCCAAAGCTTGACTCAGAACCCAAGGAAGTTGAAAGTGATAACAACTCCACCGAATCACAACGACACAAGAGATGGTATAATCCTTATTCATATGGATTTCCTCCTAACCCATTTATTAACCCAGGCTATAATAAAAGAGATGAAGGTGCGAATACTGGTTACTACGGAGAAGATCCCTTAGCACAAATACATCGACGGGTACAAGAGATAGCATATTTCGCGAGGCAGCCTCAGCAACAGCCGCAGACGCCGCCAAACTTTCCTATATTCTACCCGGTGCTTTTTATACCTCCTGGTGATTGTAATTGTAACAACGAAAATCAAAACCCAAACGCGCAAGAACCTGATATCCCCGTTACACCTGAGAGCCCCGTAACACCTGACAGCCCCGTAACACCTGATAACAGTGACAGTGATAATAATGAGACCACAACACCAGGTATAGCGAGTCGTTGGCCTGATATGGAAGACAATAGACAAAACTGGGGTTTTGTTGTGAATGAATCCGACTCAGAAGAGGGCGTAGACTTCAGTAGGCCGATTTCGTTTGATCCTATCAGACTGAATAGACCCATGAGACCAGCACCGCCTGTAGAGCACGGAAGTGTTCAGAGTGACTCCAATGACCAGAATCAACCCAAGGCTGAGGCATCAGGTTTTCAAACCCCGCCTTCAAGGCCTCAGCCTCCAACTACAAGGCGACCACCTCAGAGTAGGCCTCAAAACACACAGCCTGCTCAAATCAGGCCTCAATCTGGCTTAGCACCTCCTAGTCGATGTGATGGTGCGATCCTTACCTGCTGTCATCAACCCCAGGTTGTGTACGACTGCTTTGCAATCCAGGGGTGCCCCGACTTGACAGGGTATGGAACCCCTTGTGAACCCAGCCAGATATTGCGGGTGATTGAAAGATTCCAGAAGTACTATGACCAGCGATATAATTGAGGCTCGAAGACCTGTTATGAGTAAATGTGACATCCCGTTTATAAAACTACTCAATTTCAGTTCCGAGCTTAATTTAAAATAGTAATTTATGTTATACTAAGTGCCGTCCGTTCTTGTTTTCAGGAACGAGTAAATACGCTTGAATTTATTTTCTGAGTTTCAGGATAATATGGTTTTTCTCTTTATCCCGAATGTTATGGAAAACAATGTTGATTCCAATCATCTGAGACATTATAATATTAAATCTTCAAAGCAAGTGAAAGACATTATTTTTGTTAGTGAAAGGTTAAGTTCTTTATGTTTTGATACTGCTAGAAATTAAACAGCGGGTTCATTGCGTAACGCACTAACAGTAACAATGGCTTTCATTTTGACGGTTCTACAATATCCTTCAAAATGATTCAGATTGTGAATAATGGTGTGTTACGCAATTAGGTGCAATCTTTTTAATTTATTGCTTGTAATTACTGTAGCTATAGTATTTTATACAATCGAACAGAGATGTTGAAATGTAAATACTCTATTAATTATACATTTTTATACTCAGACAAGTACAATGTAAGGATAGTAACAATGTTCCTATCACCTATGTTTTAAAATACAATAAAATTGATTCGTCATAGACTAGTAACTAGTGTTTTTGTTGTTTTTTTCCTTGATAAACAAGACTTGTTCCTTATTTGAAACTTGATTCGCAGCTTTTTAAATGGTTTTATTTAGCTTGCCCTGTTTACTGTTGTTTTTTGTTTGGGTCTAATTTAGTACTTGAAATTTTACCCGCTTCCTGTTAGCAGATTGATCTGATATTTGGTTTGGTATACACCTTTAGTTTTATAACAATACAATTTAACAATAAAAAAATAAAACGAACTAGAATGATAAAAATTATGTAACGAAATAAAAACTAAAAACTTGAAAAGAAAATAAATAAAAAATATTTTTAAGTTAAACGGTTTTAAGTAAAAGCTAAAAAATAATTAGATAAAATAAAAACGTGGGGCGCGTGAAACATATTTACTCAGGTTTACGCTACGCCCCACGATTTTATTTTACCGAATATTTTTTTAGCTTTTTGTTAAAACCGTTTACCTATCTTAAAAAAATTTTTTTTACTTATTTTTTATTCTAATCTTCTACTGTTAAGTAATCTGTTATACCTACAAGAAGTTTGTGCAAAGCAAAATGTCATGCTGAATTTATAGCACTTAGGACCTGTATTAAAGTTCACCAATTAACTACCTGCGTTTCAAGTTTTAGTATGAAGATAGAAATATCAACCACAATGTTATTATTTTCTCATTAAGGCGCATGCCCCATCAAAACTTTGCGCCAACCGCGTTTTGGGCAGTTTTTTGGAGTTATCTCTCTAATCGTCACTTAAATAAAATATCAAATCAAAAAAATCACTAAAATCCTACATAATCTTGATTCCACAATGGTTGTTTTCGTTTTTTTTTTAAGAAGTATTGGTTTAACAAATCTTACAAAGATACCACAGAAATGAGTAACAATGATTGGAAACATGCATCTCCTCGTGAAGTAAGCATTATTTCAGTTATGTTACTGACACTAATAGATAGACAATTTAAACATGAACAATATGGAAGTAGAGTATTTTTCAAAAGACCATATTTTGATTTTATAACGATTTTATTCTAACATGGGTGTATTTACTACTGTATTCATGCGCGGGGGGGTATCGAGATTCAGTCTGCCATAAGGGGACTCGAGGGTGGAACCCATGTCGTTTGTCACCGCGTCGGCTGGCCGCAAGCGCACCTGCTCACCCATTATCAGTAGAAAATAATATAAGTCTAATAAGTTTGTTATTGAGATTTGTTTTGTTTATTTTTTTTTTGTATTGTTTACTGCGAACATCTGACTATTTTTAATCGCGATTAAAAAAGTGTGGAATAAAATTAGTAGTCAAGAACTAACATTCACGCCACTCCTCGACTTTAGGTGCAAAAAAAGAATCTACTGTATCTTTTTTGTTACTTATATCTCGAAAATGGTGTGTTTTATCGCAAAACTAATGAAAATTTCGGCCCCCTTCATAAACCCGACAAACCTCTAAAACTTTACATGTAGGTAATCATTTTTATATTTTTCATACAAAAAGTTAAAAATTCCATTTAAAACACGTCGAGGCTGCACTAATGCTTGCCTTTGGCTCTAAAAAAAAATCACGGAGTATGGAAAACAAGTACCAATTATTTTTAAATTTAGAGATTTTTTTGCAGACTAGTTTTAAGATTCTCATAGGCAGAAGTGAGGAACTTTAGTGATAGTTTAGTTAGTTTTGTTTGGTGTACAAGAGAATCGGCACCATTGTAGCGTATTTTATTTTTACCTAGCTAGTAATAGTTAAGTTTACACAGAGTGGCAGGGATATCGACGGAAAACTTGATCCCAGACTCAGTACATGATTCTGAATCCCCCAGAGCATAATAAATATTTCTACGTGACTTAATCTATGAAAAAGTGTAGTTTCAACTATTTCAAAACCTGGCAATCGACCCTCATATTTTTAGATACTCGTCATAGATCTTAATTTTAACCTCACTATCAGCTTCAGCACCCTTGAAAACCACGAAATCGACATGCATGATAAAAATGTGGGTTCCTTTTGCAACTGCCATCTTGGATTTTTATTTTAACCTCATTATTGGCTTTAGCATTTTCGAAAACCACGATAACAACAACCATGACGAAAATGTTGATATTTTTGCAGCCGCCATCTTGGATTGTCATTTTGACCTCATTATTGGCTTCAGCATCTTCGAAAAATACGAAAACGCCACCCATGATGAAAAATTGTTTTTTTTTTGCAGCCGCCATCTTGGATTTGTATTTTGTTCCCATTATTGGCTAAGTATTGTAGAGGTGAGGTGCGGCAAAAAGGGAGCGAATGCTTAAGGTTATTTTGCTCGGTGAACCGCCTTAAGGCACGGTAAGAAGCAAATTTTTAGGTATTTGATAATAGCGTATTGCGGCAACAAATAAGACTCAAATTCAAAACAGCTATGCGTTTGATGTTAGTTGAAGAGAATGACCAGAAAAATAAATCAATTTTGCAGATAAATTAAAAAATAGATGAGATGGTCAATGGATCAATGGTAATAATAACTGTATCTTTTGTAAAATACATTTATTTTTTAATTTAATTATAACTGCAAAATTCACGGCTCAGTGCAGTAATTTTTAAGTACTTATTTATCAAAGTAATAAAATATTTTTTTTATTTTGAGAAATTATTCTCAAAAAAAAGCGACAAAAAAAAAATGAACGATCGTTTTATTCGAGTGTTCTACATACGTACCTACAATTTATTTTTATGTTTTTTTCTTTGAACATCCTGCGTTTGGGCAGCGCCTTAAGGATTTTTGCCTACGTACCGCAAAGAAGCAATGATCAATTACAATGGCAGAAAAACAGGATTTTCTAATTATTACAGATTTGTGGTCTATGGCTTCACCGCATTGTGTGTTATTGATACTAATGACATCAGTATTATGTACTATGGAGTCGGGTAATGATCGGTCAAAGTCGGGAAACGTAATCAATAGGAAATCCCGTGTTCATGGGTGGCTTTAGTTCTAAAGTACGTATACGTCGGTTACAGAAAGAATGTAATTATTACCCTAGAAGGATTCGACAGCTAAAAAATCTTTGTCAATTACGGGGTTTATATATTTTGAGTGTCAGGCAGTCAAAATATGGCTATTATAAAGCGTTACATTCTTGGTGGTGAAAGTATTAGGTTTTTCGTAAATTGTTAAGCACTACAGGGGGCGTAGGGGCAGTCTTTGCTTTGCTTATTTTTGATGACATGGGGGACGGGGGAGTCTGGATGGTGATTACGTCAGCAGATAATTTTTTTTTCTGTTTTGATTTTCTACAAAATTTAGTCAATTTTGGTTTGAACACATATGGCAACCCTATTTGTCTATGAATGGTTCGAAGAAAACGATGTCGATATTCCAAAATCACACGAAAGTGAGCAGACACACAACTTTGAACAGCAAAAATCCAATGTCATCGAAGATTTTTAGAAGATCTCTTTCGAACAACCCGCACCCCTGGCAGGCATCGGCACTTGCGGACCCCACCAGTTGTTGCTGACATCTCTGACGGCACGCGAGGAACACAATGCGCCGTTGACCCAGGTATTATTTATTTTTTTACTTGAAGAAATGCCAACGGTGGCGGCGCTACCACGGCGAGATAGCGCAGTTATGTGGGACTGTAACCCCTAAAACTCCACGATGTCCTCCAGTGCCGCTTCAGGCGGGAACATGGAAAAGCGCTAGCCATCCGCGAACCCGCCGCGGCTGTCCGTCACCGGACCGTCCTCGGAGGGGTATAACCCCTATCACCGGCGCACCAGGATACATGGCACGCCGTAACCGCCCCAGGAACCAAATAGCATACGGGCCCCAGGCGACCCCGTGTCTGGCACCCTTGGTCCCCCTGCGACGGGTCAGCACAATGGCTCCGCCGCCTACCACTTTTCGGCCGCAGTGGATAGGGAGAGCGGCCTACGCGATACCGACACTCCTCCTCCCCTGCGGCCCCAACGCGTCCGTCATCAAACGGTGGCGGCCCCGTCCAGGCCGCGGAAGGGAAGAGCACTACTCAGAAGTACCGGCACTCCTCCTCCGCCGCAGCCTGTAACCCTCAGCCGCGATGCCTCCCATTCGACATCACGGCCCGCCTCAGCCGCGAAGCACCTCACCGCAACCTTCTTTTTGGCCGTTACGTCGTCGGCTTGGAGACAAAAGCCCTGACGAGCGGCCCCACCTTGGGGTTCCTCTTCGCTTCACCGTGGGGATGACCACGGCTACTGATCCCCCCCGCAACGACAATGCGGGAACCCACTGGAGCGGAAATATAAGTGGTAATAGTAAACAAATAAATAAATGGTTGTCTCAAAATGGCTATAGTAGCCAGACAGATCGAAAAATAAGAAGAAGCCGCCAGAGAAAGAATGAATGCGGAAGGCGGGAAACAAGTAGCAGTCGACTGCGATTGAATTGATAAAATTGAGTAATCAGCATGTGTATAATCATTATAGAGGAATTCATATTTATTATTCTATGAACTCTTAAGTACCTAAATCAGAAACATATATTATAAAGACGTGTAAGTTTGTGTGTAATCTTCGGAATTACTGATCGGCACCCTAATTGCGTAATCCTACTAATATTATAAAAGAGAAAGTTTGTAAGTATGGATGGATGGATGGATGTTTATTACTCTTTCACGTAAAAACGGCTGAACGGGTTCGAATGAAATTTGGTACACAGGTAGTCTGTAACCTGGAATAACACATAAGATACTGTTTATCCCAGTACTACGTTCCAGTGGGATAGTTTTCGATCTCCACGCAGGCGAAGCCGCTGGCAAAAGCTACTACACTATAAATCAGAATCTGAATCATTTTGAAGCATATCGCTAATCTATTGTTTCAGGTGTTCGAAAAGCTTGTCTGCTCTACAACGTAAATAACGCAATGAATGATGTTGAACTGTCAAAATGAAAGCCTTCCTAATGTTAGTGTGGTACGCAATTACCCCTCTGATTCCGAAAATTCTTTCACAAATGAGAAGCTACATTATCCCTTAGGTTCAAAGAATATGTTTTTTTTTAATGTTAAAAACGAGACACTTCACGACGAACGAAGTCGTGGGCAGAAGCGTGAGTTTACATAAATCGCTATGGTCGTTTTGTGTTAGCTAATCCAGGTGTTTTTGTCAGTCAGCCAGGTTCATATCTATACTTATTATATATTATCATCATCATTCATCATCATTTCAGCCGAAAGACGTCCACTCCTGGACATAGGCCTCCCTCAAAAGGGGGGTTTTGCCATAATCGCCACGCTTGGCAGGCGGGTTGACGATCGAAGTATGGTGGTAAAGTGCATAGAGAACGCTGCTGCCCATTCTCTAGTAAGTGCTTTAGTCGCCTTCTACGACACTCACGGGAAGAATTGGGATGGTGCTATTCTTTTACGCCCAGCACCACACGGAACTATTATATTATATATGATTAAATATAATATAATATATTATAAAACTTAAGAGTTTGTTTGTTTCTTTACTTGAACGCGCTAAAATCAGGAACTACTGCCTCGAATTGGAATATTCTTTTAGTTCTGGATAGCCCATTTATAGAGGAAGGCTATAGGCGATATAACATCACGCGAAGACCCAGAGCCGAGCAAAGAGAAAAAAGTTACGAATACGAAGTACTCGCACGGGCAGGCGAGGCGAGCGACGGGGTGGGTCGGGGAGCAAGAAATTTGACGCGAACGAAGTCGCGGGCAGAAGCTAGTCCTGTGTAAGCAATTACCTAAGTTCCACCACACGTGGAGGCTCGTACCATAATCATCTATACCATTAAACAACACCAAACGAAATTGATGCAGTATTATTCTTTTTTCGACAACTAATTTACATCACACTCCGGTTCTTAAAGCCAGTATCAAATTAAAGTTCATACTCATACATTTTAATCAATATGGAATTCCCAGTCTGTTGATTATTCGAAAATGATATGCTTATCAAAAGTTACAAACAACAATTTAAAGAAACGTTTTTTTTCCTGTTGAGTTTTACTAACTTAATAAGTAGACCAAGATATATTTTCGCTATGTAAACTAAAGAAGTAACAAATTATTTTAAATAGTCTTGTTTTGACCGTCATAAAGTTTATTTTAGTGTCAACTTAAGGGTCTATTTTGCCAAACATCTTGACGACTGGATATTTTCTGGCTGGAACAAAATATGCAAATTAAACATAGGCTGGTATATATTTTAATTAAATTCGGTGAGACGTAACGACCACAGGTGTACATAAATCACTTGTTTATGTATGTAATAGGGTTTTTAGCACCATAGCAAATACTATTAGAAAAAGGTTCTTCACGAATCGCAGCGATTACCGAGTTATCTACGTCATCACAAAATTTCAATATAGTTAGCTATAATGTCTAAACGAAATCCCGCATCCCCAGTTATCGGAAAGAAAAATGAGTATGCAAAAACACGATGTTTATATGCCTTAATAAATATAAATGTCCTCAGACGATAGTAAAGTCAACTGAGAGGAGGACGTATCGTGCAGAACAAGTGAAAATCATCAAAATTCGTGTTAAAAACAAGGCCGGTTTCAACTAAACACAGGAAAGAATTTAGTAAGTTATATCAATTAATATTAGTGTTAATAACATGTTTTTTATTTTAAAATTATGCGTTTAATTACAAATTTTCCTCGGTGTGTAGAATTTCGACACGTTACTATGAAGCGTGTACGCTGTTATTACACAATTTTTTTGAGGTTATACAGCAAAAACCTGTTTTCGATTAAAGTACATAATATTCGTGTATATTTAACCTTAACTGACCTACGTTTGCAGACACTAGTAAAGTGATTATGATTAATCTGAACGTTGATACGGAATCTTACCGTATTATTACATAAAATTCCCACCACAATTCCAAATTCCAAAGTGTCACAAAGATTTTCGTAAAACAAGATTACCGAGTATAAAATACCTACTACGTGTAATTAGGTACACTGTTGTTATATAGTTTTTATAAGGAAATACATATGAGTAATATTTACACCGGCATGTGAATGGCTCACTAACGGTCACACTTTCGCGACCTTGACATTGCCTACGTACGTCACACATCCTTAAAAGGTTTCAAGAAGTCCAACATTTGATGCAACATCTTGATAAAAAAAGACACGAATGAACCAATGTTTGTGTATTGGCAGTTGGCTCTTTCGACACACAACATCGTCCGTTGTCCTCGCGGCTCTGGGAAAACCAAGCGCGCCGGTTTGCGACATTAATGCATTTATTATACAGAATCACGTTTGTCGTCACGTGAGCCCACATTTTTAGTTATATAATGTGACATGTTTTACATTTACATTCAGTGCTACTGATTCTCTATGGGTAAAAAATCTAGATCTCCTTCAACACTTGTTTGGCGCAGTTATGTCATTGTTACTAGTTAGCAGGAAGCAACATCTACAACATACCATTCATTACGCTACTTTATTGACACTTAAGTTGACATTTACCTTCTTGTCTGCAATGTCGGGAGATGGATTGTAAGATAATGCGTACCATCTTAAGAGCATACAAATATTCTTCGTAAGCGGTCCGATGACGGTCATAAAAGTTGCTACGGTATTTCTTTTACATGAAGTTACTAGCTTCTGTTAGTGGATTCGCTCGCGCGGAGGTCGAAACTTATCTCATTGGAACGTACCTACTTAAGAGCATTCATTCCACGCGGGCTGGCAACAACGCATTTATAGTAGTTTTTCGTGATTATTTCATTAAATACAAACAAAAGTAAACATTTTTTTAAGCCAAGCACTAGATCGTTGGTATTGTTATATTTTATTAAAAAGTAAATGTTCAAAATAATTTTTAACATTTACTTTTTAATAAAAACATTTAATCGTACTAAGTAATGCAAATAGAAAATAATTGACGGTATGTCGATTTATATAAGTAACTACCAAACTAACTGAAAAAAAAAAAATAGCATACAAACTTGAAAATACCAACGATTCTAGTGCATGGCTGAAAAAATGTTTACTTTTGTTTGTATTTCATGAAATAATCACGAAAAACGACTATAAATGCGTTATTGCCAGTCCGCGTGGAATGAATGCTCTTAAGGGAATAAAAATGATCGTCTGTGTAATCCAGGCTATAATCTATCTGTGAGCCAAATTTATTCATCTAAATCCGTTCAGCCGTTTTTGCGTGATTGAGTAACAAACATCTCAACATCCAAACTTTGAACTGTATTATATTATAGTAGGATTCATTGCTTAACATTTTAGGTGCCCATATCCAGAACGAACTTAAATCAGAACGATGTAGTCCATTTGTTGCATACAATCAAAAGATAAACCTAAATGATTTTTATTCTGTTACAGAGATGGCGACCTACACAATAATGATCATCGCTACATTAATGTTAACACAAGCAATTTGCAGACCCGATGTTCCCAGAAACACTATCAGTGTTGGCAGCACGATCAAACCACCAGCCAGCCTTTCTTATAACGATCTGAGATATATCCTCCAAGCAAGGAACGGTGTAGATATCCCGACACCCAAAATTCTATCTCCATGCGCTAGAGCAATCCTCGGCTGCTGCAAAGACCACCATATGAACGAGGCTTGTTCCGAATCTCTCAATTGCGGGGCATTCTTCTTTGATGATAACCCTTGCGATGAAAAGTTTATAATGGACGCTTTGAAAGCAGCAAAGAGTTTCTACCAGCAATTGAAAGATACAACATAGAAGATAGAAATTGGTTATAGTGGAAAAAGTGCAAGTCTGTGCTAGCTCTGTAGCGTCTCTTGCTACAAGATTCGGCGTCTTCATCAATAGTGTGTTGAATTCTTTGGTGCATAAAGAAAGACGTGTCCTGCGGCTAAATTGTTTTTTTTTTTTAAGTAAGTATTACTGCAGCCTTTTTTTGGAGTTTCCAGGCTGTTATTGTGAATCTTGTTCCAGTTACCATATGCATTTGTTATTGAAATGTAATTTATTAACGTATTGAACTAATTATGGTGCGGAATTATAAACGATGTTACTTTCATATTTTTGTTCATGTTTGTCCTCTTAATTCTGTATACACAATGTTTTGCTACGTTGATATAACGTCCCCAGACAATCAAGTGAAAATGTCTGAAAGTGATCTCGCCTAATTACTTACTAGTTACTACTACATACACAAAACTATGTCTATATACAATGTTTATATATGTGCGTGAATGCCTAGGCTTAGAGCGATTGTTAAGGCCCAATGAAGCGTCCACTCAAGTAACACGCGAGATAAGGTATCTCGGTTCAGAATAGGCCAAGAACTGCCTATTGTGTATGTTATCATATTATAATTAACTACATACACGACGACGTGTAACAGAACACGCGAAAATCCTGAAAGTATTTTGCTCAGAGGTGACCATACCTACTTATACTGAATCGAGTTTAATCATTGGTTGGTTGGTAAACATTGTTTTTTTTTTGGGTGGGAAATCATCAAATAACTTCTCCCGCTCTGGGTGGAGCAGGAGGGCGTGTCAGACTTTTACTGACTAAAACACACCCGTGTTCCCTCAGTTGCCTGTGTGCTAGGGGCCGCGATATCTCTTTCGAACAACCCGCACCCCTGGCAGGCATAGGCCTTTGCGGGCCCCATCAGTTGTTGCTGACATCTCTTTGAGGCGCGCGTAGAACACAACGCGCCGTCGACCGGTCTTGGTCCTTATCGGACAGCGAGTTACCCATTACTCGCCGTCTGCAAGCCCGTGCCTACGGTGGCCGGGAATCAGCCTGGGATTCCCGACGCCCAGGGCGTCTCCTGCGAAGGCCACGGCCGTGAGGGCGCATGTACTGCCTCTCTCTCACGTGCGCCGCCTCCCTCTTTGCGAGCATCACTGCTTCGCTGAAGGAAGCGAGTGCTAGCCATGCACTCTCGCTCCGTAACATGGCCTGGACCAGGGCCGGACGCGAGAGATCGCCGCCGCCGATCGCCTCCATGAGGACACAGTGGTGCTGCGCCCAAGCCGGGCAGACCTCCACCGTATGCTCCACCGTGTCCTCAGGGCGATCTTCGCAATGGAAACACCCGAGCGTTTCCTCCCGCCTTATGCGAAACAGGAACCTCACGAAACAGTCGTGTCCGGTGAGGACCTGTGTCAGGCGGAAGGTGAGGACGCCATGCCGCCTCTCAAGCCACTCCTCAAAGAGGGGACTTACCGCCGCAATCGTGGCGTGCCCTTGGTAAACTTGTGCTAGCTAAATTATTAATTAAAATATTCTTATTAGGGTGATTGTGATGCCTTATTTATTTTGTAACGCTTTGTATTATTTCCAAAATATTTTTGATGAAAAATTAGATAATTTAACAAATACAAGTTTCAAGTTTTGTACTGTGCTCTTACCATATTAGATATTATTTTAATAATATTATAGTTATGTTAATTAATTCGTTATAAGGCATGATTGTTACGCCAAGATTCCCGAGGGATACGAAATCCCTCAGTAAGAGGATCGTCTTTCGTTCCATGACGTAACAAAATAGTTAGTAGTCCCCACTGCCATAACTTATTATGTAAAGAAGATTTATAGCATTAGAAACGATGACATACTACCTATACAAGATTATTAATTTAAGATATAAAATGTTTCTAATTTTAGCGTGAGGTAGTATTTTTTGAAAATCTAAATTATCTGTAAATTGTAATAGCCCTCTTAGTTAGCAATCTAAGTATTTATAAAGAATAAACTAATAATAATTAGTGTGACCATTTGTATTCGGATAAGCGTCTTTTGTGACGGCTAATGTCAAAAGGCAGAGTAGGTACCTTATTTTATTTTCAGATAAAATCTCTTTTTTGTGCTCTGTATAAGTGCCGAGCACTCTATAAAGGCTTCCGCAAATAGGCAAGACGCGACGCGATTCTGGTAGAACAATTTCGATGAAGTTTTTATAGAAATTATTCTACAAGAGTCGCGCTTTCGCGTCGCACCAGTCTGCGTGTGACTTTATGACCCAAACTGATAAAAGTATCTAAGTTAGTACAAACATGTGTAGGTATGTTAGTACAGACATTTAGCGGACCAGAATGGTATTTATTTTCAATTACCAATAAAAAAAATCCTTAATAACGAAATAAGAAAGCTTCGACTGTTTATCTAAGTTATGATTATTTGTAAGTGTATTAAATAATAAATAGAGTTCAAACAACAAAGTGCGTGCTACCTTTTTAAGATAAGAGCGAAACAAAACGTTTGGTTAGGACAGATAAAACACAATTTAAATCGAGTAAAGCTTGTTTGGCAAGGAGCCAGGCTGCCCTGAGGCAACAAGTGCTCGTTAAAATAATATAAATGTATTATATTTTTATCACTTTTATATCCTCATATTGTCCCACTAGGACACAATGGTTTTGAATACAATATTTTGGCTAGAATAACAGTTATGAAGTAGGTTTCAGATTTTATTGCTAGACAAGACATAGAATCTGAAAACCATAGTCAACCTGTGGTCTAACTGTTAGGTCACAAGCCTCCTCTCGGTGAGACGGACTGCCGTAATTCACTACGCGAGCTCATCGCTGGTTGGTAGATGTCGCATATCTTCAAACTTTGGTATTAGGACATGCCGATTTCATCACCTTGTTTTCTAAATCAATTTCTGCACCGTTTTGAGAGCAGTTCTGATTAAATAATTCACACAAAGTGAAGCGCATGTCTGGGTTCGAACAAAAACCTACTACTCGTAAGGCGCGGCTGTTATGACGGGGCGATCTATGCTCTCAAATGCTTGCTAACTAAGAGCTCAATGTGCGTGTACACGGTGCAGTAACTTGAGCATGAAAAAGGCCATGTGTGCCTACACAGGCTACTCACCCGAGTTGACCAACCTTCCCACGGACGTGAATAATATCCCGGCGGGATTTTTTCGCACACTGGATCTTCAACGCAATTCTTAGCGCCGAGAGTTGAAAATCGAACAGCGTGTTTTTTTGACGCGCTGAGACTCACTCGCGCTGCACTCTGTTGGATTCTTAAAGCTCGGTTCAACACCTTTACGTTGAAAATCGAAAAAAATCTCGCCACGATTTTATTACGTCGCTGTGAATATCAACTCAAACATTTTTCGCGTCGTCACTGGACTGGTCGAACGCACTTTTTTACACAGTAGTTAACACGTTTTAGCGGGACAACGAAACACTAATTGGATATCGGCCGAAAACCACAACACAGACTATAACAAACTCGATCTTTTCCCAACTGTGCAAAAAAAAGGGTTAAAACAAAGATTTACACGACTCACATAACCTGCGCAAGTACCTGAATTTGGCTGGGTTTTTTTTTCGGGTGGGAAATCATCAAATAACTGCTCCCGCTCTGGGTGGAGCAGGATGGCGTCTCACTTTTACTGACTAAAAACCACCTGTGTTCCTTCAGTTGCCTGTGTACCAGGGGCCACGGTATCTCTTTCGAACAACGCGCACCCTTGGCAGGCATCAGCCCTTGCGGACCCCACCAGTTGGTGCTGACATATCTTTGAGGCGCGCGTGGAACACAACGCGCCGTCGACCCGGGCTTGGTCCTTACCGGACAGCGAGCTATCCATTACTCGCCGTCCGCAAGCCCGCGCCTACGGTGGCTGGGAATCAGCCTGGAATTCCCGACGCCCAGGGCGTCTCCTGCTGCAATTAGGGCCGCGAGGGCGCATATACTGCCTTTCCCTCACGTGCGCCACCTTCCTATTCGCGAGCATCACTGGTTCGCAGTAGGAGGTAACGGCTACCCATGCATGATCAAGGCCGGACGCGATAGATCGCCGCCACCGATCGCCTCCACATGAGCAGGCCGGTGCTCCGCCCAAGCCAGGCAGACCTCCACCGTATGCTTCACCTTGTCCTCAGGGCGATCTACGCAGTGGAAACACCCGGGCGTTACCTCCCGCCTTATCCGAAACAGGAACCTCCCGAAACAACCGTATCCGGTGAGGTCCTGCGTCAGGCGGAAGATGAGGACGCCGTGCCGCCTCTCAATCCACTGATTTGGCTGGGTTACATTATAATCGTCATCTTCATAATCAGCCTATAAAGTTCCCACTGCTGGGACACAGTCCTCCTCTCGGTGAGAGGGAGTTTGCCGTAATCCACCACGTGGGCCCAGTGCGGGTTGATAGATGTCACATGTCTTCGAATTTTTGGTTCTAGAACATGCCGGTTTACTCACGATGTTTTCCTTCAGCGTTTTGAAAGCAGTGGTGATAAGATAGTATTCCTAAAGTTATGCGCCTGAGTAGGTTTGAACTTACGACCTGCAACTTATAAGTCGCGGCCGTCACCACTGGGCCACCACTGCCTCTACATACTGTGTCATGTAAAAGCTCAACAAAAGTAAAGACAAACCGAACCCACGTATGCAACGTATGTAACGCATTGTAACATCTAGACTCTTGAATTTGTATTAAAACTTTGACTCAGAAACATACTTATCATACGCAACGCTGTCACACGCGTCCCACGCAACGTTAGATCTGTCGATCCAAATCGGCGTGGAAAGGTGGAAGAGATGTCATACGCCATCCCACGCGTAAGACCAGTGTGTTTCTAGAACTTACGTTCGCAGCACGTCAACATGAATAGACGTTGGGAAGCGTTGGAATCGAAAATGGGAGACGACCAACTTGTTGATTTGGTTAGGAGTTAAGAAACTATTTATAATATTAAATGCATTGAGTATCGTGATGCTACATTACACAATGCAATAAATCGTCCTCAAATTCACTCTCAGAATCGGAAAACATTGTACACCAGAGCACCTAAAGAAATCACATATCTGAGTCTGATGTCAATATGCGTTGTGTATGCGGGACAAGTGTGCACACCAACTCTCCACGTTGCATACGTGGTCTCAGTTTGTCTTTACCTTAAGTAAAGTACATATGAACATACATGATCATCATCTGCCTAGCCTTTTCTCAACTATGTTGCGGTCGGCTTCCAGTCTAACCAGCTGCAGCTGAATACCAGTATTTTACATGGAGCGACTGCCTATCTGACCTCCATAATCCAGTGACTGGGTAACACGATACCCCTTGGTAAGGCTGGTTGTCAGACTTTCGGGCTTCTGGCGACCCGTAACGACTGTCAAAAATCCACAAATGACAGCCGGGACAAACGGCTTAACGTGCTTTCCGAGGCACGGATGGGTCTTAGTATGTAAAGCTGATCACGCATGCACGGACCAACCGCGACAAGCGTAGCTTAACCTGATCGATCGACCTGTGGGGCTGTTACACACATACATAAACTCACGCCTTTTTCCCTTTGGTCGACGATCCATGCATCCTCATTTTGCCTCGTGTATGTTCATAGTTCTGAGTTGAGCTGCGTGATTACTGATAAATGCATGCACTGAATGGACAAGTCCACTCAATCTGTGTGGTTCTTTCCTCAAAAGACCATTTCAGACACCGATCCACATGGTCTTCACATGATCTGACCAAGATTATGTCTGGACTTTAAAAGAGACTGTGACCTCTGAGTTTGTTTCGGCCTTTCTTCTCAGAGTAGTCAGATAGGAAACGCCGACCTCATCTAGTTTAAAAAAATATGATTGACGTGTAAAAGTGTTTGTACAAACCTACTTACAGAAATAATATCGTTTATCATCATACAACTGGTAAAGTTGCTGGTTAATAATTTTAAAACATATCTTTTACCTTTATACAGCCACAACTTTCAAATAAAACTGTCTTTTGGATCCTTTAAACGACCGCTTTAAAGCCGGCGTTGAAACACTGTAAGGTTTACAGGCTACCCCCTTTACGAGTTAATTCCCTTGGTATTAACGTTGCCCGCTTCAGAGCAAAGCTCTTCTGGTTTTCATCCCGAACTGTTTGAAATATTGTTTCACTGTATAAATGTTTATATAATGGATAACATTTTGTTACAAATAAATGGAGACTCTTCTGCAAGAAAATTATAAGATATAGCTTCGATTAATAGAATTTAAAGCTATCTATATTTTAACTAAAGTCGACCAAATGACAAATGACGGGAGTCTAGAAATCCAAATTGGACAAATGAGTGAAATATCACAAAATTTTCTTACCACAAAAGTATTCATAAAATCTTATCTATATAATAAGCTTTTATCAATAGTTTTGTTAGAAATAGTTTTATTTTTATTTTTATAGATTTGCTGTACTCTTGTGTGCATAAAGGTAGGTTAGGTTTTTATTTAATATTGTGACTGACTCAATATTATCTCGAGGAACTGAAAAATCATGAAACAAAACATATAACTCAAAATTAATGTTACCACGCTGGGGACAAAGTTTGGGTACCTACGTACCCGAACGTAACCTTTATCCTTACCAATCCACAGAAATTACTAGCAACATCGTCTGGCCTGCGGTTTACCTAGTTTAACCAACTTACAGCTACGTACGGTCCACTAGGCCGTAACCTGTAATTGATATCTCCTCATTTTGGTCGCCAAATGCCTACAGCTTATGGAACCAGCCAATAAATGGCCGGCTCTCGGAGGTACAACAAATCTGTGGTTTCTGGAAGCCTGGTCAGTAAATCTACTGCCAAATTCCAACTTCAAATTTTAATTTGTGGCTTTTGTGGCGGATCGAATCTTCGCCAATTTGACGTATCAAATGTTGTGATTTGTTTACCGAAAAAACCATACCTTTGGTTCTTTATCATATATATATCAAGTTGTCAGAAAAATCTACAGTAGTTCTTGTTACTTTGACGATTAAAAAAACAAGAAGTTAACTGAAACACGTCAACGAACTACAATGATACCGTTTCACTTATTTTCTCGATATAAGTGCAAGCAAAGACCGAAGAACTACAAAATATACAATACAATGTGTACCATTATCGGGAATGCTTTTATGACGTAAACTTTGACAATGACGTCATAACCGTAGCTTGTTATCAGTGTCTTTACTGAAGGCATTAAAGTGAACAATGTTGCCCACCTGAAGCCGTTTTATTGCCATTTAAAATATGTTTCGTTCATGAACATTTTGGTTCGGTACAATAAAAACTAAATGGGTCTTTGAAGAATACAAGTTCCTAAAAATTAAGTACGTACTTCGAAGTTACATAAAAGTAAAGTGTGCGTATGTATTGTTGCTATGCCAGTAGAAAAAAGGATTTGTTATCTATGTTTACAACTTATTTGTATCGACCTCTTTCCAAGTTCTATGATAAATCGATTTGAGTAGCTCTAACAGCTTTCTTAAGTATACGACGGTAGCTCTAGTGCGGCACGATTGAAACAGTGGCTTCTCAAACATCGCCCTCCAGCTGACTATGTTGAGCCTGCAGAAAGGCTTACTGCGGGCCACCAACTGCCATGGCACACCTGGAAATCTCTCAATCGACTAAGCCAGTTGAGCCGCTGCCGTCACAACCTGGTCACGTGGGGGTACTTCGATGAGTGGACTGTGGAGCCACATCGCTAACTATGCCTCACCTCTTTTCGTGCTCTCTGTGAACTAACATCTACACTATGAAATACCTTTTCGAGGCCAAAGACAAGGCTGTCGAAGTGGCTGAATTCTAGTGGAAGCTTATTTAAAACGAACTAACTGAATCATCGCTACTACGAAGAGGAAGAAGAGAGAAGAATAAGAGTGGTCCAAACAATTCATAATGGTAGTTTAAAGAACAAAGTAAGGAAGAGCAAATATAGTATCAAAAATACACTGCCCAATATAAAATCAGGAGCTTTTTGGTACTTACCGCGACATGAAAACTTAAAAGTACCTACTAACAATAGACAACATTCCTGACTTCCTATGTGCACTACATCTACCTTTGAGATGATATCTCTCTCTACTGCTTGCCAAACACTGCTGATTCATGTTGTATAACGGTTGGTGCCTTAGTGTGCAAACACAAGAGCGACACACGTCAACGGCAGCGGCAACTGCAGCCGTCGATGGCAGCCGGCAGAGTCGATGCATCGACAGCTGCCACCGCCACGCGTTGACGGAAGCCGTTGAGACTCGTGGATGGCTGCAGATGCCTCTACCGTGACAGGTCTCGCTCACGTGTAGGTACCTATGAATGACGAATGACGACTTATATAGCCTCAGTTGAAATGCGACAAAAACAAAAGTTGTCTCACAAACAAATTATGGGTATTAATCTAGCAAAAAACCTCAACGGATTTCTTGTTTGAGCCATCCTTTTAACATTTAATTTGGGTTTTCCCGTAAATATCACAATTAAACGAGAAATTTTCCTCCTTCGTTCACGAATCGTTCGTTCTGTCATGTTGTCAGTTCCTAAGTGGATGCTGTCACGAATCTACCTGAAATAATCCCTGTAACGCTTCTTGAGTCACGCTCGAAAAAAGATGGGGTTTCTTTTTTTAAGCTAAAGCTTAGAACAAAAAAACCTATTGTTATTGTATTTACAGTAAATACGATTATGGTCAGTAAACAGTCATATAAAGGGCTTGATCGATCTGGTCGGTCTGATCAATCGACCCGTGCTGCTGTTATTACTCAGCCAAAAGCCCTTCAACTTTTCACGATATGGTCCAAAGGAAAATTACTATAGTAGGTACTATATAGCTATTAAAAGTAATTATAAAACCATTACCCACGTCGTCTAAAAAATCATTGAGCTGTGAAATTGAGAGGTCTAAAGTTCAATAGGATTTAACATGTAAAGGTCAGTCTTAAATTAATAATATGAACACATTTCGGATACACACAGATTAGTTTGATATGTACGTTTGTGCCATGGATAATATTTTTACCAGTGGGCAAACTGTAACCATGAATTCAGCATATCGAGGGGTGAAAGGCTATTTGTTTGAAGCGACATTTTGGACGATATTGAGTTATATACCCAATAACTAACTCAATACTGTTTATAACTCAATATCGTGCAAAATTTCGCTTCAAATAAATAGCCTTTCACCCCTCGATATCATTCTAGACGTAGAAACTTTTTGTCTGTTATACAAAAAAAACAGCTTTTCCATACATTTTGACCGCGTAGATATTGCACTTTTCTATGAAACAGCTGATTTTTTTTTGTATAACAGACGAACAATTTCAACATTAGGGGGTCTAGAATGATATGCTGAATTCATGGTTACAGTTTGCGCACTGGTAAAAAAATAACCCTGTATGCATAAAAAGTAAGTAAACGAAAAGCTGCCTTTTAAATACCTTTTTTGGCTCTGATGGGACTCTGGCCCTGGGATTCCGAGAATTGTGAGTAGTCCTGTATCACAATCAGCCTATAATGTTCCCACTGCTGGGTCATAAGCCTTCTCTCTGTTACTGGGAGTGGGTAATAATCAACCACGCGGCCTGCCAGGGGTGCGGGTTGTTCGAAAGAGATACCGTGGCCTTGGCGCACAGGCAACTGAGGTAACACGGGTGGGTTTTAGTCAGTAAAAGTCTGACACGCCCTATATAACTAAATAACTTCTCCCGCTTCCGGGAGAAGTTATTTGATGATTTCCCAGCCTCGAAAAAAACAGAAACCACGCGGGCCCAGTCCGGATTGGTGACTCACGTGTCTTCAAATTGTTACTAAGTAGATACTGTGGCTTAAAATAGTATGTCCAAGTCATTGATTATAAAGTAAAGTATTATTTTTCATTAGTATCTATTCAAGTATTAAATTGAAATACATTAAACACAGAGCTCATTTGTAAAATTGTAGTCATCTAAATGCTGCACAATTTTACTCAAGTACGTACTTAAACTTACAGGGGGCGTTCTTTGGCGGTTGGCCAGTTGTGTCCTGCCACTTACACTTATTCCTTATTTCATTGTACACTTATGTACTTTAATTGATTCCTATGTATCGAACAACTGAGAGTTTATTATAACTTGCTATAACAAGTCATTCATAAAAGTACTATGATCATAATATCAGCTTCTAGACTGAATCTAAGCAAGGATAGGTCTCGATATATAAAGCGATTTACTTACTAAACTCAAACTCAAAGCATTTATTTAAATTAAACCAATTACAGGTACTTTTGAATTGACAAGGGGTCGGTCAGTCAGAAAGAAGAAGCTACTTGCCCATTCCAAACCCTAGTAGGTACCTATGGCGAAAAACGACTAAGCCTGAAGCTCATCATTTCAGCCGATAGACGTCCATTGCTGGACATAGGCCTCCCTCAAAAAAAAATATATGTGGGTGTTTGCCATAATTACCACGCTTGGCAGGCGGGTTGGTGATCACAGTATGGTGGTAAAATGCATAGAGAACGCTGCTGCCCCTAGTAAGTCCCTTAATCGCCTTTTACGACACCCACGGGAAGAAATGGGTGAAGTTAAATCGATCAGAATTAAAACATTTCTGCTGGAGAGTTTGCTGCACCACTTCTTTTTCCCAGCTAAATGACAAGGAAATGGCGTAGGGCGGGCATTTTGGGGGATTGTCTTACGTGATTTTGACGTTCAAAAAGTGCTGATTTACCAGCCTGCCTTGAATAAAGACTTTAAATTTATGAATTTATGAATTTTTTTTTGCGTTATTGGCGGCGATGATACATTTTTTCCTATGGCCACCATGTACCTATAGTAAAGGCATTTAAGATATAGAGATACCTAAACTGCGGTTATAGGAAACGTTAACTTTTATGCCTCATTGCCTCAATAATAATACTGCGATACCAATGAGTTGGGCAAGCTTGGTGGCATGGCAATATTTGATTAGGACCGTTATTGTATAAAACACAATTACGGTCTATACAACCTCCGTGAACATTTACGGGATCGGAGCGTAGAACAATAGCAACGCTTTATTGCATTAAGCCAGGGCACGCCCTAAGAGGACAATATATAGTGATCTTATTGATGATATTCTTCAGAAAGATCAGATGCGTAGTACTCGGAACCGGAGTGTGTGCAGAACTAGATATATAAACGGAGTAGATATTTAAGGATCGTAGCGGTGGCACGTTTGTTGCGCTACCTCTTCTTCCCAGTTAAAGCACTAGGAAGTGGCGAAGGGGTTATTTTGGGGGACTGTCTTATGTAATTTTGGCGATCGAAAAGAGCTGACTCTCAGGCTAGTTTGAAAAAATGATTTTGATTTTTTGATGGGTTTTGTAGCGTCTGCCTACCACGAGGAGAAGAAGGCTTGAGTTTATGTATATGTAGATTGTTTTGCCCAATTTGGCCAAGGTGTCTACGAATTTTAAAAACAATAGGCAACTAAAAAGATAAGGAAACATAACAATTAGCTATGCTTCAAAACACACAGTAAAGTTCAAAGACGTTTTATTCTTTAAAGAATACAAGATATAATGTAAAACACAGACTATAAAAAACATAGTACCGACAGCAACAAACTTCGATAAACACTTTTTTATCGAATTATTGAGAAAAATCATGCATAGCCTTTTCCCAACTATCTTGGGGTCGGCTTCTGGTCCAACCGGATGCTGCTATTTGATTTCATACATATATATGATTACATACATAATAAATGTATAATGTTCCCACTGCTGGGACACAGGCATTCTCTTGATGAGAGGGAGTTGGCCGTAATCTACCTTGCCGGTCCAGTGCGGGTTGGTGGATGTCACATGTCTTCGAATTTTTGATTCTAGGACATGCGTTTTCTCACTATGTTTTTCTGACCTCCAAAACACAATTGTTGAGAAAAATATTAAACAGAATTGGTACAGATGTTAAATCTAGATATCAAAAACTTAGATTACATGTAATGCTAAAAAGTAGAGCATTTTAACTAATATTAGGTTATATTAATAACGTGTTGAAGTAAAAGTTTTAACATTAGGTATGTTAAAACTTTTTTCTTCTTCTTCTTCTTTTGCTGACCGTGCATTAAAAATCTTGTTATTAGTTTCCAGTCCAGGCAGATTTATTTCTGTCTTATATTTTCCATCGTGAGACTATTTTTCGCTGAAAAATATAAAACAGAAGCAAAGCGCTCTTCATTTCCTGCGTGTTCTATTCTTTACCGTGGAAAATTTACATCGAGGCAAATCAATAATAAAAGTATGTAGGTCCTACTATAAGGAATATTGGCAAGAGGCTGGTCTGAAGCTTATTTTTATATGAGTTTTTCAGTCAGTGTTCCGCTCAAAAATTGCTTATCAACTGATGAATTCTGTAAAAATTGCCTATAAAAAATAAAATTTGGATCTCTACCGGATCACCTCGTTCCGGATTCTATCATGTAATACCAGGGACTAAAAAAGTACACTTTAACTACATGACATATTCAGCTCACATTCGAGATCCAGCATCAAATGTTACTCATTGTAACAGTATTTCTGTCACGTCTTCAAAGTTCGCTCTCTTCGCAAAACGACTACTTGCAAATCAGTATTTTATATCTACATGTTTGATCGTAACATAGTAGTTAGATCAAAAGATAACTATGCAGATCTTAAGATAGTTGGGTAGAATAGAGATGTTAGAGAAATCAGTCAGACATAGGAGCGTCAGATAGGTGATCAAATGCATTTACTACAAAGTATAGTATCCAAACAAAAATCAGAGATGGTTGTAACTATTTCCAATAGATTATTTTTAAGAAAAAAAATCGGGGACCCATTAAAATTCGGTTACTGACAGCAACAACAAACTAAGTACCTACACAATTATTTTATCATATTCAATCTACTCTGCCCTTCGTTTCTATATTTTCAATATATTTTTTTCAAACGTTATGCCAAGTAATTTCATCGACTGATTGGCTGTGATTTCCACAATGCCAGGTGAATTGATTGCCCTTTGTTATTCCCGCCAACCAATCACAACCAGCAAAATTATTTGACAGCAGATTTCAGTAGGCTTTCAAAAATCGAATGTGAGTTGTCAGCTAAAACACACACTTGGCGGAAAGTCCTCCATTTAATTGCTTCCTGGAGCGGAAAATTCAGTAGAACTTCACTTGTTAAGAAAATAGGGACAGTTGACGCATTGTTTTGTTTCCCGCCACTTTAATTGGCATCGACAAAGTTTCCTCAGTTAATGTTTAGTTCAAACCATATATTAGGAGACTTCATTTAACATTTTGGGGAGTATGTCTTTTGAAATAACTTCTTACATGGCGGAACAAAGACGAAAACAGAACAACGGTGATAATATTACGCACATAGTTAAACTGCTGAGTTGGTACAGTCAGCCTGAAAATAGTTATTTCTGATACTAGTGCGGTAAGTTGGTTTTTACAACCGAGTAGACGAATGTTACCATAGTCACGAGTTTGTAAACACCAAGTTCTGCACGTGTGTCATACAACGTTTTTCAACACATTTACGAGAAAACAGTACAAGCCATCAAAACATTTTCAGAGAATGATTGAGTATTTCTTCAGTCTTCCATGCTATAAAATTATTGTAAATCATTAAATAGCGCTCTCGCGGTTTTGGCAGCAAGAGACCGTTTTCTACAATTTGCGCCTCATTCAAAATATCAGGTAGAGTAGACCCCATATTAATATCAGATTCTCTATTATTTTGTTTATAAATATCAGTCGGCAAGTCGCAACGATTTTTGACGTTTATAATATGAAAATGGCGCGAATTTGGAAATGGCGCCACATGCAGGTGGTGAAAATTAGAACTACATCTTTCGTCTCATTTACTCTTTAGTATTAAGGTGAGACAAACGTATTGAGCAAAAGCGCTTCCAAGGAGGTTCGATCAGTCAGCTTATTTATTCTCGTAATGTGAAACTCTTTGGCGGAATTCTTATAATATTTAATGGAAATTTAAAAAAAACCGTAAAGAATACGCACGGTGCTATACAACGGGGTATACGGTACTTAGGTAAGAGTACCTATTTTACCGCACGTTCCGTTGTATGGTACGTAATTTTTAACTTTCGAACAATGTATACAGGCTTCGTAAATGCATTTGTTGAGCAAATGTGTTGAAAAGATATAAACATCGACAATAATTAATTTAGTTGTCTACAATTTGTGTTCCATACACTGTGTCAATGTGTGGCTACAATTTAATACCTAATGTGTTACAAGTTTTGTGGCTACACATCGATACAATATTCTGGAAGATAATTTTACTGTTGATAGTCAAATGAATTCCTGTCGATGTATAAATCTTTTTGAGGCAGTTGCTTGTTGTTGTTTTTGAGGCTCCTTTTTCTGGTTTTCGAATGGATTTTGCAGAACTTGATGTTTTTTTTTAAATAAAAATACCTTTAACTTGTATGTGGTTCCTGGCTAAGGATTCAGGTAATTAAGGCATCAAACGTCACTATTGTCCTATATTTCAATTTAGCCCGATTAATCTGCAAGTAGAACACAAAGGCGGACAGCCGTGACTCTCTTTTGAACGCAGCAAAAATAAATTAACAAAAAGTCATCAATCAACATTCCTTTATTCTATCCCTAAAAATAAAAAAACATGACTGTGATATTGTCAATGGAATAATCAAAAGAATGCCCTTTTGATGGAGAGTACAAATATTATTTTGTAATCAAAAGAAAAGATGCCCAAAATAATCTTTCGAATAATTGCTACTAGACAAATGCCCGCAAAGTGCTGATTAATGTTTCCGAATCACATTTAGTGAAACCTTCGACTGATAAGGCATTTTTCAGGGGTCATTACAAACATCTAAAGAAATCCTAAAGCCTAACCTGTTCAGGCTACACATCTAAGTATTAATAGACATAAATATCTATAGAACCCAAGTTCTACAGAAAAGATAAAGGTAATGTAATTAAACAACGTAAATTAACGAATATTAATTCTATACACCTCCTTCGGACCCTCGTTAAATTAACTCAAACTTTACCCAACGGTCAGTTGAGTAAATTGAATTTGAACTAACAATTTGTTTACTGGTACACTGTGTACAGTTATAATTTTACGGAGAGAAATTCATGTCGCCCTTTCAAATAACTACAAAAGGTAATACATTCTCCAATGACCCTAAAAATCTGCAAATAGCTCACATATATGCTCAGAGTATTCCTGGTTACTATTCTGACTTTCTGGCATCATTTAGTGCTCAATTGGACGCGCTCACGAGTTTGGAATCGTTTTTGAAGCCGTCTTTCCTCTCTACTCAATACTCACTGCCCGACTTCGTCTTGATCCGCAACGATAGGACCGGCAAAGGTGGAGGAGGTATTGCTAGGCACTTGCGTGCTGATTTACCCTATAGGGTGATCAGTTCATGTCTTTCACGGTGTTCTGACTCGGCTGAATACTTGAAATTACTGTTCATCACACAACAGTTCTGTCTGATGCCGGACGTAAAGAATAGCACCATCGCATTTCTTCCCGTGGGTGTCGTAGGACGCGACTAAAGGACTTACTAGAGAATGGGCAGCAGCGTTTTCTATGCATTTTACCACCATACTGCGATCGCCAACCCGCCTGCCAAGCGTGGCGATTATGGCATACCCCCATATTGGGCGAGGCTTGTGTCCGGCACTGGACGTCTTTCGGTTGAGGTGATGATACAAAAGTTTTGCAAGTAGTGCTTTATAGTCGTCATCTTCACACTGACTACTTCGATTCCCTCGACTCCACTCTCAGTGATCTTTGCCCCATGTATGAGCACGTTATTAAAATGGGTGACTTTAATACTCGCTTGATTAAAAATGACTCTCGCTCCCTTAAGCTCCTTTCACTTTTGTCTTCTTTAAATCTTCAAGTTTTACCTCTTTCTGCAGCTCATTATTTTCCGAATTATCTTATGATGGTCAACTTACGGCTACTTTTTCTTACCACGATCTCATTTATCTCTCGTGTTATATCCGTGTTCCCAAGCGTTAGTCCCAACTTTTATATCTTCGTAACTACAAGGGCATCAGATCTAGAGGCTTTGTAGCGTGATGCTGGCAATCTCGACTGGACCTCTCTGGTCGAGAAGGATGACATCGAGGATAAGGTGAACTGTTTTAATGCAACCATTCTCGACTTATATGATCAGCATGCCCCTATACGACGTGTCAAAGTAAGGCATAAGCCTGCACCATGGATAACGCTGCAATTTAAAGAGCTTATTGCTCGCAGGGATAAAACTAACAGCAAATATAACTGTTTCGTCTTTTTATTGAGCCCATCTCATCTTTCACATTTACTCATAAACACTTAAAACACTGACCTACGGCACTGACACACAACTATTGCATAATAATAACACATTACATCATTGGCCATTTTGTAATTTCTTACATCAATTTTAAGACGCACACGCACATTTTTTCTATGGATGACGCTTCGAGATGTTACCACTACATAAAGAGTAAAATGTTTATTGAGGGTGATATTCTCGTAGCATGTTTGTCTATTTCCTTTTTTTTTCTTTATATTCCTGTTTAGTATATTCTATCACATTCACATTAAATTATATTATTTTTCTATAAGTTCGATGTTAATTGTTTGATGCACCGGGCGACGTTATTACGTCAAAGCCGGCTGTCGCTGAAAACCAGCGCTGGGGCTCTGTCATGCATAGGGTCGCAGCATAATGCTGAGCGATAGTCGTTTTGCGTGGATGTGACGCATGTTTCCCTCAACCTTTTCTTATTTTTTTTGTGTTCCTGTTTTTTTTTGCGTCATGTTTATCGCAAATAAACGTTTCGTCGTTCTTTTTTCTTTCTTTCAGATATAAGCGCAGACCGTCAGAGCTGAATCTCTTTTATTACAAAGACTTGCGTAATCGCTGCACTCATCTGTGTCAAAATGCTAAGAGACGCTATTTTCATGACCAACTCAATAACCGCAATTATTTCGACGTTTGGAAATTTCTCAAATCTGTGAGAGTAGGCAAGTCACCTGCCAACCAGTGTAAGTATGTGAATCTCAATGATCTCAATAAACACTTCTCTCTCCTTCCTTTTTCAAAATCAAAATCAAAATATTTTATTTCACATAAACCTGCAAGGGCACTTATGAAACTTCAGAATCTAGGTGCACGATTCCAATTTGTCGCTTCCTATGGAGAAGAGCCGGCAAGAAACTCCACGGTTACTCTTTTTAAAATAATTGGGTTTTAGAATGTTTTCAAATTACAGTGATAATAGGTATGGGAGGACAGTGCAGGCCTGTCAATAAGTACCAGGTACTTAGAGGAATGTAAATAAAGAATAGAAAATCGTCTATAAATCTCTTTTCTCTTGATCCATCTGTCAAAGCTGCGCCACTAGAGAGTCTTGCTAGTTTGCAGTTACCACAATGGTCTCATTTTAAGCTTAGCGATGTTACTGAGGATGTCGTTAAGAAATCTATTCTTGCAGTTAATTCTTCAGCAGTCGGTAATAATAACTGGTGTTCAAGAATGATAACTCTTATCCTTTTCTCGTTACTTCTTGTTCTCACTCACATATACAATCACTCATTTTCCACTTGCTCCTTTTGGTCAATTTGGAAACAGGCTCATATTATACCTTTACCTAAAGCTACTATTAATACTTTATTAACCCACTTTAGACCTATATTTCTATTCTTCCATTTCTATCTAAAGTTCTAGAGCACATAGTTCATAGACAACTATCATGTTTCTTGGCGTCAAACTCGTTGATTTCCCCTTTCCAATCCGGTTTTGTCTCGGGTCACAATACTGTAACCGCGCTGCGGCACTGGCGAATAAATCCCTTACTGTTCTTGTATCGCTTGACTTCAGTAGCGCCTTCAACTATGTTCGGGTCAGCTTCCAATCTAAACTCATGTACCTGAATACCAGTATTTTACAGTGCGACTGCCTATCTGACCTCCAGAACCCAGTCACTTGGTAACACGATTCCCATTGGTAAGATTTGATATCAGACTTTTGGGCTTCTGACTACCTGTAACGACTGTCAAAGATCTACGAATGACAGCCGGCACCAACGGCTTGACGTGTGTTCCGAGGCACGGAAGGGTCTCGATATATACGGAATCCACGAACCGGCCGCGGCAAGCGTGGCTTCTACATTCGATCAACCCGCGCGGCTGTTGTAGTTTAGCCACGAACCCCTCATTTCTCATAGAAATTACTACAAAAGCCAATAAAACTTCAATAGAATGTTATGTAGCAGACCAAAGCCGGTCATTTGCATAAAACCCATGTGTTGATATCCCCCCTCTAGATATCGCTGCGGCCCGAAACAGACCTTGGGAGTATAATGTCGTTATCATTATAGTAAATTCAGTTTTATTAGGTACGGAGTTGCTTATGTCCTTGGTAACGAATTTACTCGTATTTGCCCGGAAATTTTCCCACATAAAAGGTCCTTTTCTTGAAGACAAAAATGAAACAAATATTTAAATAGGTATTTGATCTCCTAAAACTCTTGACCTACATAAAATATTGTAACCTATGTTTACTACGAGTATGTTCAAGTTTTGAACATAGCAGAGTGTGCAACATTTTCAAAATGTTGTCAAACACAAACACAATTTCCCGCGGTTCTCGACAAATGCTTTAATTTCTCATAAACAAATAAAACGCTTTGCTTGTTCGTCAAACACATCAAAAACACCGTAAACCTGCAAATCATTCTTAGAACGTTTACAAACATTTACGTCTACAAGACGTTAAAACATTCACCGAAGCTGAGTAAGTTAACACCAAAATTCGACCGCTGGTTCCCGATCGGAAGTTTGAATAATAACGCAAATTCGGTACCCGTCGGCTAGTTCCCGACTCAATAAATGTTCCAATGGTACAATTCTATCGAAATAGTTTGGCAAATGACCTGCTGGGAGCACAGACAGCCCGAATTTCGCGTCCCACGGGGTAATGATGGCGAATAGTTGGGTAAGTTCGTGAGATATTAGCACGGTCAGAATATCAGAGCTTTCATGAGGGGTTTACGGATGGAAATGGGTGGCTTGTTTGTATTGGCCATGACTGTTAATAGACATTACAATGCTTGAAAAGCATATTGGCAACCTGCGGAGTAGTTGCTCAACACATTAGTTACTAGTCCTACTGGACTGGCTTTCATTTTAACAGTTCAACAACATTCATTGCGTTATGTGTTAAAAATTAACGTTCCGAATTTGGTGTAATTGCTCGGTGTCAAAAAACTAACACATAGCAAAGCAAAACAAAAATTGAGGGATTTTAATTTTAGGTAAGTTCGACAAAACTGCCAGTCCAAAGTCTTAGAAATGTGATGGGAAAATTAGAATCAGCTGTGACAATGCGCTCGTCTCGCTCGCGCGGCTGTCAGTGCCTACACGGTGTAGGTATGGTGCGCATGTGCATGTTTAATAATTATTGAGTGGGGAAAATATTGCATATTTGAAACGGATTGTTGTGTATAAATAATTTTTTTTTTCGTGATTATGTTTTGAATGTCATTTTAAACAACTCCTTAAACTAAACATTAATTTTTTAACAACTTATATACGTCGTTGAGCAGGCATATTTTTTGAACATGCCGAAGCAATGGATTAGCAATATACTTCAAAATGATTCAGATTGTGATTGATAGTCAACATCTGCCTAGCCTTTACCCAACTATGTTGGTCGGATCCCGGTTAGATCGGGTGCAGTATTTTACATAGAGCGACTGCCTATCTGACCTCCACAACCACAGAACAGAGGAAAGAGATTCTACAACCCAGTGATTATCAGACTATTGAGCTTCGGTCGAAACACGACGACTGTCAAAGACGCACGAATGACAGCGATGAATAGTGTGTTAGGATACAGTTTGTAAATAGCTCAAAAATCCATACTTTATGCTAAGGTCTTCACATAAAGTGGCGGTTCACGACTCACCGTAATAAGAAAGCTCGGTTTCCCTATGTATAACTTAGAAAGAAGCACACGGTGATTTTTCTCCACAAAATAAAAGATAACAAAACGAATGGTCTAAGTACCCGTATAACGTCTATAACGTCTGTAACACATGTTCAAGCAATGTATTGTCGAGTAAAGGAATATATTCCAATGATGTGCGCCTTGAGAGCAATTTGTCCAAATTTACGTTTTCCTCTTCTCTCCGCATCCGTCCGATGACGTAACACGTACAATTCAAGGTACGGAAATTATTCCGGACAGATTAATCTGTATATTTTGTCCGAATTGGCGAAGTTTTATCGTTGAAAGTTGTTCAATCATCATAAAAGTGAAGTGGATACAGGCCGATGAAGAATTAATATTATATTCAGAAACTGTTCAGTTTAGCCTTTCTATTCATTTATATCCATTACTGAATGGATTTAAATGACTAATCAATTCCGCCAATAAGTCTATACAACGTGTAACGGAAAGGGACACCGTGAAATGTAAATGGTTGTTTTCCCGCAGCAGAACAACTTGCCATAAGGAGTACTTTCGAAGCATAGAGTAAAAGTAAAAAAATTAAGATCTTTTGTTTTAAAACCATTAAAAAAATATTCATCAACTCGATAAAACACTACTCAATAGTAACACTAGAGGTAACCTGTAGGTAGGTACTACTCGAATCACACGCACCTCCGACAAAGGGAACAGCGATGCATAAATGTTCAATGCAAAATAAACTCTCGCACGTGGTGATTTTTCACAATGGTTAATCTGCCATTTTTTGTTTCTAATATTTTATTTTGTTTATAAAACGATTGTATTACCAAGACAAAACCATTTCGCTTCGGGAAAACAACCATTAAAATTTCCCGGTGTATAATATGTATACATACCAAGGGCACGGCTTCTTTGGATGATATCAAACGATATTGGAAGGGTTTTTTAATCCTATCTCTACATGTTTCGAAGTTATGAGAATTTTTAATACATTGATACCAGAAACCGAACTTTTCAAATTGAAATAAACACATCACTCGGAAGAGATTTATCGTGATATTGGCAAGTAACGTGGAAAGTTATTGACCTACGTAGTGCGCTGACACGTTTGTTATGATTTGAATTTAAGAAACATGAAACCGAAAATTTGGTATCAAGTATTAAGAGTATTTTATTTTAGCTGAAACTATGTATTCTATACCAGCTGTTATTTTTAGTGCTTAAGGATAGCAATAGGGTTTCTGTTATACCCTGTAGATTGCTGGAAATATAGGGTTATCGCAAGTTACGCCAAACCACCCAGTTTTCTGCCTAATTTAAAGCTGCTAAAATGAACAAACAGTATTTTGTCAAAAAATGCGTCACGAAAGGAGAAGATTTAAAAAATCCAAAATCAGATGAGAACTTATCCGAAACCTCTAGCTCTTTAACAAGAAAAAATAGAGAGAGTTTCCATTTTATATTTTGTTATTGGTAACTGTTATTAAGTTTGTGTACATTCTTTGGCCGCTGCGATTATCAAGTCGATGATTATAAAATTATCGGCTCATTCATGTGCCAGATGAAGGCAATTCTAACGAAATACATGCTCAGTGAAGACATATCTTACTTAGTATAGAAGGATAGACATTAGCCTCAATCACGACGTAACATCTGCGCGGATTCGATTAGATTTGCTACCCACTTATGTACACACGGCTACACATCTAGCTATACATTTCCGGTTTACGCTGATATCGCTTTGTAAGGAAATCTTAAACAATGCGAGTTCAGCTTATACTGGAAATGTACAGCTTGATGTGTAGCCGTGCGTACAGTTATATCTTCACTAGCTTTTGCCAGCGCCTTCGCCCGCGTGGATGTCGAAAACTATTCCACGGAAACGTAGTACCAGGATAAAAAGTAGCCTATGTGTTATTCCAGGTTACAAACTACCTTTGTGCTAAATTTCATTCAAATCCTTTCAGCCGTTTTTGCGTAAAAGAGTAACAAACATCCATACATGTATACTCACAAACTTTCACATTTATAATATTAGTAAGATTCGTTTTCATTTTTTTTCCTTTATCAAGACAGAACACATGGCATTTTTGCATAGAAAAGTACATTTAATAACCAAAGATCACCTTTATCCAATGTCTAGTTGACATATACCTAAAGTTTTGAACGGATATTATTTTAATTTAGATAAATCTGTTTTTAAATGTCAAAGACTGTCAGTTTCACATTTTAAATTCGGTATGCTATGTAAAAAAGATAGCTGAATGTCATTCTGCGGTATAAACATTACGATACAATATTTACATAATGCTGAGTCGGTAAAGCAGATTCTATTTTTCAATTATTAATGCCCCATATGGTCAATGCGTTCCGTGTGTTGCCGAACCTACAGAATATCCCATTTCTTCCTGTGGGAGTCGTAGAAGGCGACTACGGGACTTATTGGAGAATGGGCAGCAGCGTTCTATATGCATTTTACCACCATACTGCGATCGCCAACCCGCCTGCCAAGCGTGGCGATTATAGCAAAACACCTCCTTTTGGGTGAGGCCTATGTCCAGCAGTGCACGTCTTTCGGCTGAAATGATGAAGCTCGATACGCACCGGTACTCCGCGAAAATTTCTCCCGTTTTTTGCAATTTGCAAGTAATTGTCAGGTTGTATGTAATAATACAACCCTCTCAGTTCATTTAATCCCATTGAATGACTATTTTACGATAAAGTGAAAGTCAAAGCATTTATTTCAAATAAACACTTAAAAGGCACTTTTGAACGTCAACATTTACATTAAAATAGAATTGATTCTAGTCGCCCCTTCCAAAATGTAGTTTCGTATGGAGAAGAATGGGCAAGAAACTCCACCGTTATTCTTTTTAAATGATTTAAGTACAATATTTAACATACATTCATTATATAATTATGTGTGAAAACTATGCACCCAGAATAAAATTACCATACCAAAATAAAAATATACTTCAATTAATTTCATTGTAGATACATGGTGCTCACATATTTACAAACATCAAACGGACGACGTATTTTAAACGACGTATTTTGGATGTGACTGTACTTTGAGTCCCGGAAAATAAAAACATGTACCACAGACGTCGCCAACGCTACATCTAGTCTACATAATTAAGTTTAACAATAGTTTAATGTCTATACTAGTTGGTACATAACTACATGAAACTTACAATAATCTAGGCTCAATGTTAGAATTTCAACGCGTACTGAACAGTAAGTACTTCGAAAGTTGTTCCGCAAAGCCGGTAAGTATTAGCTCTAAGTTATTCACCAAGAGTCATATCATTACACTTATGTTCCTTTGAAACACATGTTTCTGAAAACTTCGTGGAAGCCATGTCCTCGATATTCACGATCAGGAACTTTTTAGATGCTGACACTAAGAACGCTTAGTCTTAGCAGCTGTTAATGTGTTACGCAAGTACCACACCTCAGACTTCAGAACTGGGTGAACTGGGTGTCAGACTTTTATTGACTAAAATCCACCCGTGTTCCCTCAGTTGCCTGTGTGCTCGGCACGAAGTAAATTACTCCGTGGTGCTAGGGGCCTCGGTATCTCTTTCGAACAACCCGCACTCCTGGTAGATATCGGCCCTTGCAGACCCCACCAGTTGGTGCTGACATCTCTTTGAGGCGCGCGTGGAAACCAATGTAACGGTAAGGAATCGAAATGTCATATTCTGTATGTTCCAAGACTATTTGTCGATATTATTAATACGATATTAGAAGAATTCGTGTGTGACCCATATTCTTCCAGTTATGTTTATCTAAGTCCCATGCAATTACGAGCGACCGTATTGCCATCAGTCGCCCACAAATCTAGACTCCGGGCTACTACTAAGAAATTATTATATTTTCTGTTTACAAATTGGACAGAAAATTTTAAAAAATAACGTAGGTACCTACTTGCTAAAATTATTAAAAATAAATTTCCATTCCAGTCAATGCACGTACAAAATTCAATTAAAAATGTGTTGAACCAACAGAACCGCCTTGTTGGTTCATCGCCGACTCTCATTAATGCGCCGACACCCACAGCTTCGCAATGATATTTCTTACCTACCTTTGAATTTCAAACCATGTCCACTAATGGATAACAGAATCCAACAACGAGCAGTGGTCTGATAATATAATTCGTATATTTCGTGGTCAATATTTTTACACAAGTGACAAGGCTCATAAAAAACATATGCCGTAACAATATTAATTTGAATCGGTGACAGGCATGTGTAACAGGCCAGTGCATACATATATGCGACCTCTTCCAATACGCCCCCTTAATATAGTTACGCTGCGTATGATCACTTCTGTACTTGTCAGAACTCGGTACATAAAATTAAATAAATCACCAACACTTCTGTGTCCGACTGTACTACACTGTACCCAAAAGTAGAATACAAAAACAGAAGAAATCTAACAAAATAAAGTATGCATAACGAAACTAAATTATCTATTACACAAAGCACAAAAAAGAACATAAAACGTCAAAACGTCTAACTACTCATCGCCCCCTTAATAGAATAATTTGACAGGGATAAATCCTTTAAAAATTCTCTAAGCTTCGGGCTGTGAACACTTTTAGTTAAGATGTCCGCTATCATCATATCAGTTGACATGTACCTTATTTCAACTTTGTTAGCTAGTACACATTCACGAATAAAATGATACTTGATATCTATATGCTTTGTCCTATTATGCATCATTTTGTTAGCTGCAATTTTATGCGCCGACTGATTGTCATTATAAATTACTACTGCTTTACTATCCACAGCTGTCAAACTGTTAAGTAAACTACGTAAATAAAGAGCTTCCTTCGAAGCTAGACTCAATCCTACGTACTCTGCCTCTGTGGAGGACAAGGATACTGTCGCTTGCTTCCTACTCTCCCATGACACTATATTTTTACCTATCTTGAAAATTAATCCTGTGAAAGATTTTCTATCAAGTGCCCCTCCCCAATCTGCATCAACATAGCCTCGTAAGTCCAAATCTCCCGACTTCCTAAAAGTAAGACAAAGGTTAGACGTACCCTTCAAATACCTTAAGACCCGTTTTGCACATTTAAAGTGTATTTCGTCATAACACGAATTAAATTGTGAAAGTACACTCACCGCATGTGCTATGTCTGGTCGCGTATTACAGGCTAAATAGTTTAGACACCCTATTATGCTTTGATATGGCAGATTACTATGGGAATTTGTCGATCTTTCTAATTTCATGCCGACTTCCATTGGGGTTGAAACTGGCTTAGCGTCTGTCATGTTAAAGTCATTCAAAATTTCCGAAATGAACTGTTGCTGATCTAGACAAATAACATCTTTATCTCTCCTCAGCCTCATGCCTAAAACATGCCTAGCCGCGCCTAAATCTTTCACTTTAAACTTATCAAGCAAATCGGTTTTTAATTTTTGCTTTTCTTGTTCACAATTTCCAAAGATAAAAAGGTCATCTACATAAATAACAACAATTAACTTGTTATTGTTTTTAAGCTGCTTTTGATACAAACACGGTTCTATTTTTGATTGTACAAAGCCTGAGTTCAACATCTCTTTGTCCAATTCCTTGAACCAAGCATTCGAAGCTTGTTTCAATCCATACAAAGAACGCTGCAGCTTACATACTTTGGTTTCTTGACCTTTGACTACTGCTCCTTTCGGTTGGAGCATGTAAATGTCCTCTTTAATCTTGCCATATAAAAAGGCAGTCGTGACATCCCATTGGTCAATGAACCAACCGTATTCAACAGCTAGCGAGAACAACGTTCGCAGAGTAGAACTTCTAACTACTGGAGAATACGTCTCAGTATAGTCTACACCACGTACCTGTGTGAAACCTTTTGCTACTAATCTAGCCTTATACTTTGTTACCTTGCCGTCACTATCTCTCTTGATTTTGAACACCCATTTGCACTGGATAGGCTTCTTATCGATCGGACGATCCACCAACGTCCAAGTCTGGTTCTCCTTTAGTGACATAAGTTCATCATCGATCGCTTTTTGCCATAAGTCACCATCGGGTCTCGCCAACGCTTCATTAATAGTCAATGGATCATCATCAAGATTGCTCTTGGCATACATAACATTGCATCCATACCGATCGACTTGTCTGCGTTCTCTTACAGGATACCTTCTTTCCGATTCAGGTATTGTGACTTCCTCTTCAGTCAATACGTCAATCTCTTGCTCTGGTACTACAGGCTCAGGTTGTATCTCCTCCGATACTTCTACGTTCTCGTCTATAGCATTACGGTACACATCATCGTGAGCCTCCAAGGGTTCCGATCTGCTTGTAGATCTGTTGGGTAAATTGGCATGAACAGAATCTGTATTTAGGTTTATGATAACTTCCGACTTTTCCAAGTTTTCTTTTTGGAAAAAGACGTTTTCGAGAAATTTTACATCTCTTGCAATTTTCACTTCACCTGTCTTAGGATTCATCAGACGATAACCTTTCTGATTATCTGGATATCCAATAAAAATCATCGGTTCCGTCTTCATGTCTAGTTTCCGTCTCTTTTGTTTTGATATCAATCTGTACGCCAAACAACCAAAGATTTTCAGATGACTGACATCCACATCTTTTCCAGTCCAAAGCTTCTCTGGTACCGCATTATTCAATGCTTTCGTGGGGCTTCTGTTCTTTAGGTAAACAACAGTATTAACAGCCTCGGCCCAATACTTCTTGCTTAAGTTCGATTCTGAGAGTAATGTTCTTGCCTTTTCTATTATAGTCCGATTCGCTCTCTCTGCGACAGAATTTTGTTCCGGCGTGTACGGTACAGTCGTCTGGTGTTTTATACCTGCAGACTTCAAAAATGATTTAAATTTACTATTACAGTACTCTGCGCCGTTGTCAGTTCTCAGACATTTAATGAATTTACTGGTCTCATTCTCAACTTCCGCCTTGTATTCACGGAACTTATCGAAAGTTTCACTTTTGTTCTTCAAAAAGTAAACATGAGTCTTCCGAGTAAAATCGTCGATAAATAGAAGAATATACCTCGAACCTCCGAACGACGGCTCCTCGATTGGTCCGCAAACGTCGCTAAAAACCAGCTGTAAGACCTCGTTCGCTCTCGTACCTTGGTGTTTAAAGGGACTTTTGCAGGTCTTTCCTTCGATACATGGAATACACGGCTCGCATAAATCGGTACTCTTAAATTCCATACCGGTTACTAAAACTTTCATTTTATTCATATAATTACGCGATAAATGAGCTAATCTTTTATGCCAAATGTTCGAAATATTTTCATTTTGTTTTGACAGTGTCACATTCACGACGTTATTTTTATTTTCTGTCAACTCATAAATTCCGTCAACCTCTTGACATCTTGCAATAATTCGATTCTTATTTTGAATTATGCAACCTCCATTGTCAAAATTCATGCAATAATTCTTCTTGGTCAAATCGCTCACCGAAATAAGGTTCATGGATAAATCAGGAACATGTAAAACGTTTTCTAAAATTAATTTTTCGTTTTCGCTGACTCGTGGCTCAGCATTTCCTCGTCCTTTCACCAACAATTTCTCGCCGTTTGCTACTGCGATCTTCATGTTGCCCTTTTCAGGTTTATAAGACAACAATTTGTTTTTATCGTGGGTCATATGATTTGAGCACCCACTGTCCAAATACCACTTATCTTTGTGTATCACCTTCTTCGTATTCAGGCAGATATTCGCGGTTTTGATCCGCTCCTTGCATTCGGACGCCTTGTGTCCTTGCTTGTGGCACTTAAAACACTTGTAGACGAATTTCTGCTTGCGATCGTTAGTTTTTGTGTTAGATCTTGCATCGTTCTGTACTTTACGTGTAACTAAGGCTTGTTCGTACTCTGTATTTAACTTACTCTGTCTACTTCCTTCTTGTAACAATTTCGTTTTGATTTGCTCCAACGTGATCTGTTGTCCACTATTATCTACAGCCATGATGAGAGGGCTGTACTCAGCGGTTAGTCCACCCAGCAAAATCGATATGATCCAATCATCAGGAATATCAGCATCAATATCGGACAATTGTTGTGTCAGGAATGTAGTTTTGCTTATGTAGCTTTCCATAGAATCGAAATTCTCTAACTTACAGCTGAAAAGCTCTCGCTGAATATGTATACGTCTTCCCCAACCTTTGTCTTCATATGCTTTTTGTAAGCTGTTCCAGGCTTCTTTCGCAGTCTTCGCATTGTAGACGTGGGTAAAGCACTCTGGTTCTAACAATAAACATATTGTCGTTCGTGCCTGCCGGTCTACGTCAGCGTTTGCTACATCTGTAGAAATTACTCCCCACCAGTTTTTATTCTCCAAGTAATTTCGCACCAAGAACTTCCAATTTGGGTAGTCGGACGATCCTTTCAGCTTCTTGATACCACTTATACCAACTTCAGCTGACATAATTAAAATTTCGTATGTTTTACAGCAAACCACTCATATAAATTATACGCACTATCAGAAAAAAACTCCAGCACACTCCTGGGCCCATAACCTAATGGATAACAGAATCCAACAACGAGCAGTGGTCTGATAATATAATTCGTATATTTCGTGGTCAATATTTTTACACAAGTGACAAGGCTCATAAAAAACATATGCCGTAACAATATTAATTTGAATCGGTGACAGGCATGTGTAACAGGCCAGTGCATACATATATGCGACCTCTTCCAATATCCACTACCTCTATAAAATAATGACCATTTTTTGCTGACTTCTTGTTTAATTGATAGAGAAAATAATTGAAAACCGTTTACGAGCTTATATTTTTAAATCTTTTTTTTTTAATTGCAGGTCACATTTTTATTTCTACTAAAATTATATTTTAATTGGCTTCCACATGATAAACTTTTATTTCTTTGCATTTAACTCGTCGCACGTCTAATTAGCAGATACAAGAAAAATTCTATTGTTATCGGAACACTGGTGTGTGCACTTGACATGCGAGAGGTTGGCTTCTTATGATAAATTTTGATTGCTTTTTTATTTCTTTACAGCTCACATTTGTACATCTACTAATTTTACACTTTTAATTGGCTTCTACACGATAAACTTCAAGTTCTTTTTTTATTTATAAACTACAAGCAGTTGGTTTTCGTGCATTTTCTATTTCAAATGGTGTGTTAAGCTGGCAACCAAACGGTTCCAATAAACAGCACTTGCCATGTTATCATCATTAATTAGAAACCCAAACATGCATTAGTTTGAATTTAGAATTCAAAGCAAACGTCAAACATGAAATACGAAGCCGTCGAGCATTACCTTGTCAAAAGTACTGACTTTGATAACTCTAACGTCACTCTTACGTCACATTATACACATACATTCGAATACAGAACATAACATGGAAATATAGAATTTAGTCAGGAATAGTTTGTTATTGTCAATTTTTTACGGCAGCACTAAGGTAGTATACTTAGTTTTAAAGATGCGATACAATACTTTATAACATTCGAGGAAGTTTTCATAAAATACCCGTTGTAAAAACTAAATCAACACAAAGAAGAACAGATTAAATAAATAATTACCTATGGTTCGACTAGTGAAACTAATGAACCAATTATTTATGACGTCAATTTCGAGATTAGTAAAGCTATTCACAGCGACAGTGAAATTCAAAGGACAAAGTAACATTTTGCAGAATGTGTGCCACAAATACCTCAACAATGTTATGTGGAAAGTACTGTAAAACGCTTTTGCAAAGTTACGTGCAAAGGCACACGTGGTTACAGTCCTTTGACATCTGTGAAAACCCAACTCACTCGAGCCGCGTGACATTTTTCGAGTGCGTTTTTGCAACTTTGCCCTCTTTTTGCAGCATTCTCTTTGTAGTAACGTAGGATTAGCATGGAATTAAATACAATTAAACAGTGGTGTAGGTAATTGTAATTAAAAATTACTTAACAGTGCTATGTATGTTTGAATCGTCATGTGATATCGCATTTATCTCATCATCTGCCTAGCCTTTACCCAACTATGTTGAGGTCGGCTTCCAGTCTAACCAGACGCAGCTAAATAACAATAATTTACGTGGTGCGACTGCCTATCTGACCTACTCAACCCGGTTATTGGGTTACGTAATAATCCTTGGCAATACTAGTTGTCATAATAGTATTTCAGCGACTATCTCCTATCCCTTTATCTATAGTGCTCCAACTCCAAAATACCCAATGGGTGTTTGACCCTTTCAACCATTTTACAACCAGTAAACAAGCTTCCATCTGCCAGATCGTTAAGGCGAAAATAACTAAGAGCTTTTCTACAACCTTTTTTTAGGAGAACACCGTTTTTGCTACAAGAACTTAAAAACTTTTAGCTTTAGTCAAAAATAAAAATCACCATTTATCTTTTTTAATCCACTAAACTTCTCAGCCTTGAGAATCAATTCCCGTGCCCAAGTTTCTTTAACTTCTTTTATAAGAAGCGGACGAACTCCGTGTTGCTGTCTTTTTATTGACACTTGTAAATATTTACATCTAGCCATGCCCGCGGTTACAACCACATAAATGTTTTTTTTTTTTTGAGTTCATTGCTTATGAATCGATTTTTATATAAGGCCCCATATGGACATTTGATGACGAGTGAAATTAATAGGTACACGCATTAACTCAAAAGCGTTATGTTTTTCTGCGCAATGTACCTGGCGCACCTTTCACTTTGAAATCATTCTTAAATCCTTAAAGTAAAGCTGGGGTTAACGCTATTTTCTAAATAATAATAGTTGACCTAAAAATAAAGTTTTGATCATTGTATTATGTTTTTAACGCAGTACTCGAAATTGGGGCGTATGAGGTCTTACGTTAATAATTATGTTACACATTTTATACATATATAATTGCATATTCAAAGACAATCGTTAAGCCGCTGGTCTGGGCTGTCTTTGGAGATCTTTGACAGTAGTTACGGGTAGTTAGAACCCCAAAAGTCTGAAAACCAGTCTTACCAATGGGTATTGCGTTGTAGAAGTCAGATAGGCAGCCGCTCCACGTAAAAAGGCTAGGCAGAATGATTTGAATGTTTTGGAATGAAAAACTTCGTTGGAAAATATAGAAAATTCTAGTACTTCATCGAGACAGAATATCTGCATATGCGCTGCAAAAAGTCTCTGTACCTTGGGTTTTTGCACTGATTTCGTCCTTAGCAGATGAGTCACCCTAATCTCGACCAAAAACCACTCAGTTTATGCAGCACACAAAATTAATCATTCCAAAATCATTCGGTACCCGTTAAAAGGGCTGTCAATCGTGAGCACGATTGTTTGATAACCTTTAAAAATAAATGATGCTGATATAATCGTGCACTGATCCACCGTGATTCATTGCGGACCTGCATAAGTTGATCGTGTCGGACTATCGTCGTACAATTAAAGATATAAACCGACACATGATACTTCATGTCCAGACAAAAACAAAGATTTAATGTTACAAAGTCATTGCACGACGATGTTTGAGTGTTGTGTCCTGACAAAAAATAAAAGAATTAACGTTACATTAAACAAAGGATAACTTCTTAATGATCTCAATGCACTTTTCAAGTTGTGTGAAAAAATGTTCCGATATAGGTATTATAAACAGGGTTCAGACACCTAGAACAAAGAATGAGCAAACATTTTGCACAGTTAGAACTAAACTACGTATTTTAATGGAATGGTCAATTTCCATTGTTAGGCGTAAATAGCTGGACAATGACTCAATATTAAGATATTGTATTTTTTTTTATAGCTTAGCATAACATAACCTATCATGAAGCCTGTAATTCCCGAAGGGGTAGGCAAAGGTGTACCTCTATAGTACACCCACATTTTGCCCGTTAAGTTTAAGTTTTATATGATAGGGGGCGAGAAATCCAAACTCCGGACTGCTACTGATAAATTTCTGATGAATGAAAAAGCCCAATAACACGTAACATACAATGATTTTCGAACGAAATTAAATTTTATAAATGTTTAGTTTTAAAATTTGACATCATCATAACAGGTTTGTATTCTATTAATTAAATTAACTTTTATTTAGAAACATTAATCGGTTTCTTACTAAACTTTAACTATATCCGATGACCCTGGTTACTTATATCTACTTAAAACATCCTAGCTACGTAATGTAACCTTGAAATATTTTCGAATAACATTACCTAAGTCCCCGTCCGTCTCTAAAGCACCAACCAATCACCATTTTCCCAATCTCTATGCAAAAAGAAATCCGTATCTATTGCCATTTCGACACGTAATAACGACGTACCGAGGGATCAGTAAATCTGTAAGGCTTGACGGAGTACTTGCTCTTACTGAGTTACTCCCCGATATATCTGGGCCGTCGACGTTTGATCCCGTGTTGAGTATAAAAAATGGTAACAAAGAACCTTATGTTGTATTCTTCTGAGTTATTTCGTTTCCCAGAAGGGTTATTCGGAGTTTTACACTCCAGTTAGTTATGTTTTTAAGTCCCTTGAATAGGGACGAGCCTATTGCCATCAATCGGACACAAATCCGGACTCCGGGCTGCTACTGAAAAATTCCAAATAAAAAAACCCTGTAACATTTTGCCCGATCTGGGAATCGAACTCAGGATCTGATTCTCTGCAGTAGAGCTTACGTCCACTGGAACAACGAGGCAGTCACTCATTTACTTACCTTACTTATCGTTTCACTTGCATTGGAATTTAAGTTGTCTAGGTAACGAAGATTATAGACGACAGAAAATGTGTTGAAAGACAAGTAAAAATTAGAAGTAGATAAGAACGCCGCCTTTTCTGTGCGACATTGTTCAATATCCCATTATCTCGTATTTGACCCAATTTCGCGAATGAAATAAGTATTATTTGCCTTGTTTTACAGCTGATGTATCTTAAATTCTACTTAGTCTTAGCTTGTCTTTAGTCCTGCATGCCTTAACAAATAGGTCACACTCCAGGATGCCCTAGCACATATCTTGAAACTAAATTACCTCGTAGCTGCTTTACCTAAAGAGGAACCTACCAGACGTTGCCCCTCGCACCCCGCTCCTTCATCTTCTAATTTCCTTACCCCCATGCCTCGGTAGGCCGAGCCAGCTAATATAATGGACAGACCTATAACGGTTTCTATAGCATTTCCTTTACCATTGATTTGGCCTGAAACACGATACGGTATTTGCAAGGATGGGATATGACCTGCCTTCGTGTATCAATTGGGTCAAGCTCAAAGTTAAACGAATTTGTATTTTTTAAATTGCGTGGTTATAATTTTATCCATTTCCATGTTGCAAATCGGTTAAGTTTTATTACCTAAACACGGAAAATGAAAGACAATAAAGCATGCAAGCAGTATCTACCTACCTCATTTACCGAACGAGCTTTTTTTTGGAATACGTGGAAAAGGTCATTTTTATTGTTTCGATATATCCCAGCATTTCCAGCATATTTAGCAAAAAATATGTTCGTCGAGGCTCAAAACATTTTTCCACAATATTTGAATTTTGATATCCGAAGTTATTTAATTACACAATATGAATTTTCCCTTGTCACCTTGTACCAGACATTTCATAAACATTATGAAAAAAATCTGAAAGCAAACAAAAGCTTCTATAAGGCTTTATTTTTAACGCTATTGTGTAAAATAAAATTAATTTCCAAAATGCTAAATTTATCAATCAACCAAAATATCATAGTCATCAACTTAGCCTTTTCACAACTATGTTGAGGACGACCTCCAGTCTAACCAGATGCAGCTTAATTTTCGGTGTTTCTGACCTCCACAGCCGAAAGCCATCCACTGCTGGACATAGGCCTCCTCCAAAAGGAGGGGTTTTGCCTTTATCGCCACGCTTGGCAGGCAGGTTGGCGATCGCAGTATGGTGGTAAAATGCATAAAGAACGCTGCTGCCCATTCTCTGGTAATAGTCCCTTAGTTGCTTTCTACGACATCCACGGAAAGAAATGGGATGGTGATATTCTTTTACGTCCGGCACCATACGGAACCACAACCCAGTTACAAGGTAATAAAATACCCCATGTTACTTAAGACCGGTTGTCAGACTTCCAGAATTCTGACTACCCGTAACGACTGTTTAAGATCTACAAATGACAATCGGCACCATCAGCCTAACGTGCTTTCTGTAGTTACCCATCCACGTCCCACGAACAAACCTCAGCAAGCGTAGCTTTACCGATCAACCCCTTTGGCTGCTATAACTTAGCCACGAGCTCTCCAAACCAAATCTCAGTGTCTGAAACATAAACTAGGTTGAAATAAGCTCCCGAACTAGTTTGTTGTTGCTCGTCGTGATTACACTGTAATCTTTTAATAGGATTTTGGTTACACAGGCGAAAGTGGCTCAACTTTGTTCAGAGTTGCTGGCCGAAGAGATTTGAAGTTATATTAAAATTTCATCTACAGTTTTAGATTTTATTACTCCCTTAATTGGTTGAAATAGCGTTTATAATCGTTGCTTGCATTTTGAGATAGATGCAGAAGCAACTTAGTAAGCCCGATTTGGAAAAGATTAAGATTTACTTTGATCTCTTGCCACGAAATGTAAGCAGTAAGAATTCTAAGGATCTGCATGATAACATGACAAAGAGGTGACGTGCCATAAATCCATTAGATACCTACTAACGGGGCGTACCAATAGAAAATGGCGCCTAGGGCACGCATCACATTTGCACCCCTTCGTAAATTATCTTCAGGGCCTTCACTGAGCAAAGCTAGGTCGCATAACCTTTCTTGACCAATTATAGCCTTCAATAACGAAGGCATTCATTTCAACTTGCAAAAAAATCACTCACAACTTGCAATGCTCCAATTTTAAGCAGAATTTGAATAAAAATGGGCGATTTTGAAAATACGCTTTCATCCCCATACTGCACAATAAATTTAAGTAGCTCTTCAGATTTCTTAGATATAACAGATTTAAATGGTTCATTGAAGACTTTTTTTATTTAAATTTAAAAATAAAAAATAATTGGTGCCTTTTAAGGGGGGCGCGCCCCTTCGATAGGTGCCCAGGGCTCGTGCCCTGCGTGCCCCACCCTAGTATGCCTCTGCCTACTACTGATTCATCGTTAAGTAGTACATATCACAGAAGCTACAACCAACTAAAAATATTCCGAAGAGAATAAAAGGTAGTCATAAGACCCATGTTTAGATAGGTTTTTTTTTTTTGGGTGGGAAATCATCAAATAACTTCTCCCGCTCTGGGTGGAGCGGGAGGGCGTGTCAGACTTTTACTGACTAAAACCCACCCGTGTTCCCTCAGTTGCCTGTGTGCCAGGGGCCGCGGTATCTCTTTTGAACAACCCGCACCCCTTGCAGGCATCGGCCCTTGCAGGCCCCATCTGTTGCTGCTGACATCTCTTTGAGGCGCGCGTGGAACACAACGCGCCATCGACCCGGGCTTGGTCCTTACCGGACAGCGAGCTACCCATTACTCTACTGATTCATCGTTATGTAGTACATATCACAGAAGCTACAACCAACTAAAAATATTCCGAAGAGAATAAAAGGTAGTCATAAGGACCCATGTTTAGATAGGATTTTTTTTTTTTTTTTCTGGGTGGGAAATCATCAAATAACTTCTCCCGCTCTGGGTGGAGCGGGAGGGCGTGTCAGACTTTTACTGACTAAAACCCACCCGTGTTCCCTCAGTTGCCTGTGTGCCAGGGGCGGCGGTATCTCTTTCGAACAACCCGCACCCCCGGCAGGCATCGGCCCTTGCGGGCCCCTCTGTTGCTGCTGACATCTCTTTGAGGCGCGCGTGGAACACAACGCGCCGTCGACCCGGGCTTGGTCCTTACCGGACAGCGAGCTACCCATTACTCGCCGTCCGCAAGCCCGTGCCTACGGTGGCCGGGAATCAGCCTGGGATTCCCGACGCCCAGGGCGTCTCCTGCGAAGGCCACCGCTGAGAGGGCGCATGTACTGCATCTCCCTCACGTGCGCCGCCTCCCTCTTTGCGAGCATAACTGCTTCGCTGAAGGAGGCGACTGCCAGCCATGCCCTCTCGCTCCGTACCATGGCCTGGACCAGGGTCGGACGCGAGAGATCGCCTCCGCCGATCACCTCCACGAGGACACGGCTTTGCTCCGCCCAAGCTGGGCAGACCTCCACCGTATGCTCCACCGTGTCCTCTGGGCGATCTTCGCAATGGAAACACCCGGGCGTTTCCTCCCGCCCTATCCGAAACAGGAACCTCCCAAAACAGCCATGTCCGGTGAGGACCTGTGTCAGGCGGAAGGTGAGGACGCCATGCCGCCTCTCAAGCCACTCTTCAAAGAGGGGACTTACCGCCGCAATCGCGGCGTGCCCATGTTCAGATAGGATTACTTAACTTACTGGTAAGTCCCTCAAATAAAACGATGCTGTCTACCGGATCAAAAATTATCCTGTGTTAATTTGGGTAAACTATGTGTGCCAAATTTCATCAAAACAAGTTCAGCTGTTTTTGGTGTGATTCAGTAACAAACATCCAAACTACCACATTTATTATATTAGTGGTATACGAGTATGTAGTAGGAATGAATTTATCACATTTAAATACATAGTCTAAAATCCAGACGCGTCAAGAAAACATAAAATGAAAAAACAAAATAAGGATTTTCATCCTTAATTTGTTTTAATAGCCTTCAAAACTTACCATCTGTAATAGGCACGAGATACAAAAAAATAAAGGGAAAATCCGTATTCATAAGGCTGTATTCAGTTTCGTTTTTCCCTTAATAAATCATTCTATATTGTTCCGCCGAAGCTAATTAATGTTGTTTTTCTTCAGCATTTTTATTTCTTCGCATTTTTGTGTCGGAGTACAATTAGTTCCGATATGAAACAGTAACATCTTACTTTATTTTATTTCAGGCATCCTGAAAAGTCTACGGCCAAAGCTCGCATGTAATGAAACGTTATATTTTTCCCGATATTTGGCTACGCTACCCGAAAGTGGGAAGCGGCCTTTTATTTGGATGTATAAGTATGTGTTTTAAATTCTGTCACTCTATCCGATACGACCCTCGTACTGAAAATCCATGGAAATTACAATGAAAAATGGAATTCGATTGTTTTCCGATACCGTTGAAACCATTAATTTCTCTATCTGAGAATCAATTCAGGAAATACAAACGAGAATTTAAATGCAAACTTCTTGCCTTCTTAAATAACCTGCGATCTTTTTCTAAACGAGAAAAAAGGCTGGCGATACTAAATGAGAAAACGTAGGGATGACAATATCTACTTTCATCTTGATCCTTTCACATTTTCGTCAAAGGAACTCGTCCGAGGGCCAATGAACCAGCAAGGTTCATTGCCAAATATCTTCTTTGATATCGCAACTCTAAGACTCCTTGTACAAGGAATTTATGCACCACGTTTTACGTGAGTATTCTGACACAAAAGACCTCGAACGAATAACCCATAAAGTGTTTCATCGGCCTCAATAAACACGAAACTTATTTTGTCACAAACGTGCCAAATCTAAGCTGGAAGTGCCTTAGTTAGTGTGCTTATTACGAAGTTGGCAGTCATAAAAGAACCTTCGCCAAATGACAAGAAGATTCATTAGTGATCTTATGAGACGGAAAACGATTTGACGTAGAGCCGATGAAGAGAAATGGGAGAGAATTGGACACTTGACTGTCTCTTCAAGTGGCAATATTGTTTGGAGGTCCAACTTCATTGATTTTCTGTCATTAGGACAACTGGGAATGAGCAGTGAGTTATATAAACTGTTGAATGTATTTTTGTTCTTTTGGTTTGGTACTAACCGACTCAATTGGATTCATTAATTAATATTATTTGTTCATGTTCTTGGTCTAGAAATTGTAAGAGAAGCTGCCAAAAATGCCGTTTAGGTTTGATATTCAAGTTTATACCTACATTATACCTAAATGTAAATGACTATGCCTATGGATAACAACTTGTTATCTCATGCCTCATACAAGTACGATGATCATTATCTAAATAAAATTTGAAAAAAACGTTTGCCAATAAAGATAAAGATAAGATCTTACGAAAATATTTATTAACCGACATACAAAACACGAATAAGAACTGACGAAGACATCGGAAACCCGTTTAAGTAATTGTAATAGTCACGATAAATACATTAATGAACGGATAGAACCGAGACTACCTATAAATGTTTGTGAATCTATGCTATGAGTCATATTTATATTTTCATAATACTTAGGGCTGAAAGAAATATCTATAATTTTCCACGTTATTTTGTTTAATTCCACGTAAGTTTAAAGCTTTACAAACTTTTCGTAAACCACGAACGTTGTGCGGTAGAGAAACGGAAACGGAATTTAAAAATTTAATTCGTTCGCCTGAATTTATCAGAACATGTTACTGCTGGGGTGGAAAGCTCGTAAAAGTGTAATAAAGACCTCGATTTAAGTGAGTAGAGGAGTAACAGGTAGCTATTTTATTGCTTACACACACTAAAGTCCTATTTCTAGAACGGATTAAAGATATATTACGATTTTTATTATGCATATCTATTTCATACAAGACCTGTCTGCTCTCAATGCGGATTTTTGACAGTCATTACGGGTTGTCAGAAACCTGAAAGTCTGATAACCAAGGGGGTTATCGTATTACCTAGTAACTGGGTTCTGGAAGCAGGAGTTCCATGTAAAATACTAGTATTTGGCAGCATCTGGTTTGACTGGAAGCCAACCTAAATATTGTTGTGAAAAGATTGGGCTGATGATGACTTCATGTAACACCTCATCTGCAAACTATTATCTTTTTTCCTGTACAATGTTGCACAACTTGTCGTTCCTCGCTATAGGGAGGTACAAAACGACGCATCAAGAGAGCCATCAGGCGTCTTCCTTCCCGCCCGAACCTTAGAGATATCGGGCCAACAAAATATTTTCTACACACATTTCTGCAACACAGTTCCTGTTTAGTCTCGGGGCCCTTGTTAACACGGAGAAATGTTTTTCTTCCTTATCAAACCGCTCTTAGAGACCTCCATTGTGTTTCTTATTTAGATATCGCTACTTGAACGAGATGGTGTTTGTTTATTTTTACACGACTTCCCAAAAAAGAGAAGTGTTATGTTTACAGGGTTCATGGTTGTAGCTATGTACTTATTTGGGTTTTTATTAGGGCGTCTGTTACCCAATAACTTTGAATATATTTTATTTTATTTAGGAGCGTCAGGTGAGTGATCAAGTGAGATCTGTTAGGCGTCGACACTCGTATTGAGTTAATGATTAAATTTGCAATAATTTAAAATAAAAATACCATCTTCTTCTTCTTCTTTTCTTCTTATATACTTGTACATAGTATATTTAGGTAAGTACTTTATAAAAGCCTTTTTGGTTGCGTCAACATCGCTTTGGTTTGATTGACATCCGCTTTCCTGGACCAATCTCTTTCCAGCACATACCTCGCTAGTGAATGAGAGGATTCGCCCCGCCATTTTTTCATTACAAAGATCACTTCCGGATAAAATCGCATCGCAAACACATGGCGTAGGCCCGCTCCGCTTGAAAATATTGATAATTTTGGATTCACCGCATTTGTGTTTGTGTTGAACATGTGAAGACAGAAATTTGAAGCCCAGCTGCCCCTTAACCGGTGTACCGGCGACGACGGAAACACGTGGCTTCCGTAAAAGGCTTGTGCTTTCCCTCCCTGATCATTTCGGGTTGTATTCTATTGTCCTACATCCACCGCAACTTGAACTACCTATCGCCAAGCGTTTGTCAATAGTTTTGATCCGCATCGCAAAATATAGTCCACTAAATTATCCCTTCGCGCCACCACTTTTTGATACAAACCTCGTATAATTTAACTCATTTTCATACAGCTACTCGACGAGACGTATCAGATGAAATTATCAAACACACAGTCCCCTAAAATTGCATTTGGCCACATTTGGTTAAGCTCGAAACAAAATACGGTCGACAATGGTTCTACAATTGCAAAATACGGGCTGCCCTTTAATCTCTTTGTGAGCACGTTATCGCAGTTTGTAAAATAACAATATATTCAAGTTACACGTATAAAACGAATGCGATACCATTATGTTGGATGCTCCACATTATAATAAAGGTTGTGGCCGTAAACAGGCTCGTGAGCACGTAAACCTTTTAGAACATATAGAAGTAGATATATATACACAGAGACGGTTGTTTTCCTGAGATGTGATGTCACCCTTATACTTTAAGCGGCAGCCATCCACAAATTGCCGCAGCCGGATGTGCTTGCGTCTTGAAAATAACATTTCATTTGAATGCAAAATATCAGGTTTATGCCAAACCAATTCGATTATTTCTTTTTAAATTTTTGTAATCGATTGGGCAATACCCAGATAATAAATTAAACAATAAAACAACTTAGCATTTGTCAGATTAATAGATCGTGTTTCATGTCAAAATATCGATGTCGCGACCTTATAGCGTATTTTGTATCAATTATAATGTATTAAAATCCCATTGCTGGGACACAGGCCTCCTCTAGGTGAGACGGAGTGGGCCGTAATTTACCACGCGGGCTCAGTACGGGTTGATAGAAGTCACATGTCTTCGATTTTTTTATTCCAGGACATGCCGATTTCATCGTGATATTTGCCTTCACCGTTTTGAGAGCAGTGCTGATGAAAATAATTTACTCAAAGTAAAGCGCCTCCGCGTTCCGTATGGTGCCGGACGGTTTCGTATGGTGCCGGACGGTTCCGTATGGTGCCGGACGTAAAAGAATAGCACCATCCCATTTCTTCCCGTCGGTGTCGTAGAAGGTGACTAAGGGACTTACTAGAGAACGGGCAGCAGCGTTCTCTATGCATTTGACCACCATACTGCGATCGCCAACCTGCCTGCCAAGCTTGGCGATTATGGTAATTCTCCCGTTTTGGGGGAGGCTTATGTCCAGCAGTGGACGTCTTTCGGCTGGTATGATGGTGTGATGATGAAAGCGCCTGTCAGGGTTCGAACCAACGACCTACAACACGTAAGTCGCGGCCGTTACTACTGGGCCACCACTGCTCTCAGTAAATAAAACACTTCTTAAATATCAAGTAAACGAAAATGGAAATTATAGTCGAAAAGAAAAATGAAAGCGGACCGAGACCGAAATGTGTGTGTGTGTGTGTGCAATGTGTGTGTGTGTGTGTGTGTGTGTGTGTGTTTTTAGTGTTAATTTTGTTTTTGTCATGTATTTTCTGGTGTACAATAAAGCATATATAAATAAATAAATAATAAATAATGTGCACTACGTACGTGGTCAAAATGAATGTATAAGCAAATTTTTATTTTAATAACCTACGAGAAAAAATCCAACGCAGGGGTTTCAGAATCATGTACTGAATTTATTACAGTTCGCGTGTCGATGTCTCCCTGCCACTCTTTATTGAGTCATTCCAGAAATACACCTATGTAGGCTTTTACATGGGTGTATTTTGACATTCACGAATTTCGAAGTATTAAAAAAAAAATCCAATAAAATAGGTAATTTTGATGAGTCATACCTACTTGGTTCGTAAATTAGTGAACTTCCTAAAGTAAGAAATGTGGCGTTTAACTATCACAAACAGGAATCTACATATGCACACACATATAGATGCTTTTGTTTAGAAGATAATAATCTTTCGCCTAAAAAGCCACTATCGTTACATAGAACACGTCTTTAAAGCCTTCTCGTTTGAGCACTTCGTTTCGTTTTGGTACTGTTTTAAATAACAAAGACCAAAAAGGACCGAATAATACCTTTTAAACTTAACATAACGTCACGATTTCTTTCCCCAAAGGGTTCGCCAGAGGTGTATCTATCTGGTACACCCACATTAAGCCAATTATGTTTGTCCCATGTAATAGGAGGCGAGCCTATTGCCAACAACCGGGTACAAATCCAGACTCCGGGCTGCTACTGAGAAATTCCAGATGGAAAAACCCAATAACACTTTGCCCGACCTGGGAATCGAACCACTCTTATACATCGCTTCAAATATCAACTATTTATTAGTGATCCTCATGAAAATCATGTCATTTTGTTTAAATAGGTTGATCTTACTAATGTAGATTCTTTTACTTATTGTGAATGGGAGAACGTTGTAGGCCCTACAGACTAGATTTATAGACGATTTCTATTCTTTATTTTCATTCCTCTGAGTACCTGGTACTTATTGACAGGCCTGCACTGTCCTCCCATACCTATTATCACTGTAATTTGAAAACACTGTAAAAGCCAATTATAAAAGAGTAACCGTGGATTTTCTTGCCGGCTCTTCTCCATAGGAAGCGACAAATTGGAACCGTGCACCTACCTTCTGACGTTTCATAAGTACCCTTGCAGGTTTATGTGAAATAAAATATTCTGATTTGATTTGATTTGATTTGATTTGAACCCAGGACCTCATAGCTCAGTAGTAGCGCTTGCAACCACTACCCCATCATCACCATCATTTCAGACGAAAGACGTCCACTCCTGGGCATAGGCCTCCACCAGGAAAAAAAAAACAACCCTTGCCTCACTGTAACCTTGGCCGCTACCGTAGCCAGGGGTAGGCAGGGCGCCGGGTACTAGGGGCCGTTTTGCAGGGCTGCTTGTAATTTTTGGGGGGTTTTGCCATAATTTCCACGCTTGGCAGGCGGGTTGGCGATCGCAGTATGGTGGTAAAATGCATAGAGAACGCTGGGGCCCATTCTCTGTTAAGTCCCTTAATCGCCTTCTACGACACCCACGGGAAGAAATGGGATGGTGCTATTCTTTTGACGTCGGACTTCACACGGAATAACCTCAAACAAACGGCAATTAACGAATGCTATTAAAAATGTTTTCCTAACTCAGATTGCAAATTAATAGTAGAGGTCAATTTCAAAGGAAACATTGACCTATGCTAACATCTCGCTGAATGGTAGGATCACGAAATGATCGCCGGCCAAACATTTTTGTAGAGAAAGTTATTTACTGCTATGCAAAAACTTAATACAAAATCTTATGTTAATTAGGAATCTGCCTAGCCTTCGCACTATGTATATTTAGGGTCGGCTTCTAGTCTAGCCGGAAGCAGCTGAATACCAGTATTTTACATAGACTGCCTATCTGACCTCTGCAACCCAGTTACTGAGTAAGATTGGTTTTCAGTCTTTCGGGCTTCTGACTGTAAGACTGCATGTCAGACTTTCGGGCTCCAGTCTGTCAAAGATCTAAAAATGACAGCCGGCTTTACGAGTTTTCCTTTTAAAACTTAATTTGTTAACTCTGTCTAAATAACTTGCGTCAAGTCAGAAAAATAGTCACAAGTTAACGATCAAAGCAAAATCACAGCTATTAACAATGAAGTAGGATTTAATCAATAACAATTTCCTTGAATATTATTTTAAGCCATTCCCAATTGAAATAGCCCGCAGCAGTTAAATAGCCCACAATAGTCAAAAGGTTGGTAAGCTTACTTTACGATTCCGTTTCTAAATCGTTGTGTTATTTAAGTCTTAAAGCCAAGGGAGCGCTTTTCATGCGAAAAACTTTGTTGGCCTTTCTCAGCCATGCCGTTTACGTCATAGTGACGCGTCAACCTAGAAACCTAGAAAGGTAAGGAAGTAATTAAAGACGCCTGAGGGCAGATGCTGTCACACCACATATTCACCACTATTTATATGAGCGGAGCTTAGCTTTTGTAGTTACGCGTTTTCGAGCGTTTGCGACCATTGTTACATTTTTGTGTGAGCCTAAATCAAAGCCCAATATTTTATAGTGAAGTACTAAATATGTTACGCATAACGCACCTAAATGTTATTTTCTACGTTCACATTATAATTTTTTCAACTGCAACATTGCCAACATGTCGAATGAAAATTACAGTTTAAAAAGGCGACATACGCTCGCTATATGGCCAAGGATTATTTTTGTAAATACAGGGCTTTGATTAAGGTAATTTTTATGTGGCATTTTAGCGTTACCTAGTTCGGAAGTGTATCATAACTTGTAGTCTATTTAATTATATTCTCAACGCCTATTGGCTATAAAATTTTACGAACAATGCGCCCTATTCTCTCCATTGTTTCCTCCGTATAATATTTATTTGTTTTTTATTAATATTGCCCAATAAACCGAGCTCCAAGAATATAATTTGCTTACTTTATTAAATACAGGCGTCATAATTTTTGCTTAGGTTATGGGTCGTACCCAGAGGGAAACGCTTTAATTACGTCAATAAAATTAAACATTTTCAAAATAATAAGCTGCATATAATTTTAATTAGAGTTAATTAATTATTGGGTTTATTGTTGTTTGGGCAGTTATTCGAATGTTTTATTGGCTTCAGTAAATACAAGCATTATTATGTACTTATGCACATATTCCACAGACGGTGGGCTTTTTGCTTTTTCTATTAAAATGAAAAGGTTAGGTAAGGTAGGAGTTAGGATTATGATTTTGAATCCAGTTTACCTTACCTTAGAATTTCGTGAAAGTAAAATTTGCTGCCTCGAATTTCTGAGGTAAGTACCTACCTACGTTATAAAATGTCTACTTACAAAAGAGCAACAAAGATTTAGTACGAAGATAAAACTCCTAGATAGCTCTGGTATAAACTGCTACGAAAATATCTCAGTTCTGGCGTCGAAAAGAATTTTAAAGAGCAATTTATTTTTCATAATAATGCTCACCACAGGGGCTTGTGGCTAAGTAATAACAGCCCCACGGGACGATCGATCAAGTTACCTAAGCCACGCTTGCTGCGGTTGATCCATGGAAGGGTGATGAACGGTACATACCAAGACCCCTCCGTGCCTCAGAAAGCCGTTGGTTCCGGCAGACATTCGTGGATATTTGACAGTCGATACGGGTCGTCAGAAAGCGGACCGTTTCTCCACGGGGTATCATGATATCCAGTAATTAGGTTCATATTCAGCTGCATCTGGTTAGACTGGAAGTCGACCTCAACAGAGTTGGGTAAAAGCTAGAAAGATGATGATGCTCATCAAAGAATGTTAAAGTTTAAATTTTTCATTTGAAGTTTTATTCATTCATTATTTCAGCCGAAAGACGTCCACTGATGGACATAGGCCTCCCCCAAAAGGAGGAGGGATTTTTCCATAATCGCCACGCTTGGCAGCCGGGTTGGCGATCACAGTATGGTGGTAAAATGCATAGAGAACGCTGCTGCCCAGTCTCTAATAAGTCCCTTAGTCGCTTTCTACGACGTCCACGGGAAGAAATGGGATGGTGCTATTCTTTTACGTCCGCCACCACACGGAACTACGTCCGGCACCACGTCATTTGAAGTATTTTTGACAATTCAAAAGTAAATGGTTTAATCGAAATAAATGCTTTGAGTTTGTATCTTCGTTGGCTGGCTATACGTATAAAGCCAACCAACGAAGAAAGAGACTAGAGATAGTCATCATGATTCAGAAGTGAACCGTGAACCTCGTGTGGTGGTTAATTTAGACACGTGTTCTTCTTTTACGATAAAGGATATTATTTACTCACTGCGGTCGGAAATTACTCAACCAAACAATAAATAGACATACCATATTACATTCCTATTATCCCAGTAGGTACAGACGAACCAATTTATCACTAGTTTCCCGTAAAGGAAAATATCGCGAGGGAAAACCACAAGTTTAATTAACTAATACCAAGTGTTGCTCAGAAAACATCGGGCAACCCTTAATATTCACTGAAGAGAAAACTTATTATTTGAATTTGTTTAACCTATGTAAATGAGAAACTGTGCGGCAGTCAGAAGGTTCCTGTTTCTGCGGGCACTACTTCTTTGGAGGATGTTAATGCGATTGTAGGTAGGTTGTGTCCCCGTAGGGTTGGCAGAGAAGTACCTATAGTACAGCCACATTTATCCAGGTATGTTTTAGTCCCATGTAATAAGTGGGGAGCCTTTTGCCATCGACCAGGCACAAATCCAGATTCCGGGCTGCTATTGAGAAATTTCAGACAGGCAAACCCGTATAACACTTGGCACGGCTTGAGAATCTAAGGACTTCGTGCTCTAAGACAATGAGGCAGTCATTAGAACCTTTAAATTTAATTATAAAGCTACGATAAGTTTGGGGAATATAATGTCACGGGTTACTCTTGTTCACTTAACTACTTCTTTATCAAATCTCCAGTATAGTCTATATACCTATATAAAGTAATATTAGTATAGCGTAGATATAGTAGCTGACGCCAGAAATATTCACTTACGTACAGTAGCTGTTGTAGCTAAAAATGTCATATCTAGAATGTAACTTTCGTGTAGTTATCGGTAGCAATACAAATTGATCTTAATTTTTTGGTATTTTGTACCATAGGAGTAAAAATTAAGATCAGAAATTGTAAAGATTTTTAAATGTTACCGATACGGTCTACTCGAAAGTAACATTCTAGATATGACATTCTTAGCTACAATAGCTACTGCTTGATTACAATGTCATGTGCGCAAAGCCGCGAGTAAAGAAGTCGTATTTTTCCAATTTAAAATGCCCGCCATTCAAGGTTTTTTTGTGCGTTTCCCGGTTCCCATTACATCTCAAGAGTGTCCTCGGGGGCTAGCCAGTGGCCGCCTGCGTTTGACATGACGGTTCTCAGTTACCGCGTCCTTTACGGAACAGGACTTAAGCGTCCGGCTATTTACACCATGCTCGAGAATGGATTCTGTACCTAGCCTACCTGTTGAAAGCACACCTGTAGGTATCGGTATCACATCGTTTAGCAAACCTTTATTATCACTTTTAAAAACTTAGCTGAAAAAAATCGTCACATAACTGTTGAGTAAGACATATGGAAGTGTTAAAAGTTATAAAATAACATTGAAAGGTACCAAGGGATCTCTTTTCTAAGAACTTGGCGATTTTCCGTCGACCGACGACACGATCCTGACGTAAAAATGACGTCACATATATTAAAGCTAGGAGATACTCACATCTTTGTGAGTCTTGCTTATGTGGAGGTTTCTTGTCGCGCACCATGGCTGCGGGGCGGTTGTGCGGGGGGTGCGGCCGGCGCGGGCGCGATCCTTGATACTATCGGCCCCGTCCGGCGCCGCTCGCGCTCAACGCGACTGTATTGTCGTGGTTGTGCCAAATACCTGCAAAAAATTAAGTTAGGTATCTAAGTGAGGGAAACTAGCCTAGATCTACGTGTGTCAGATGATTGCCGACAGTGGTAAGGTATGATGTGTTTCAAAAGTATCTGATGAAAAAGTAAACAAATGAATCAGAAAACGTACATTTGGATGCCAATTTCAGTGCCACTTACAAATTGAGTCCTTTGATTTGATTATTTGAATGCAACACGCGAAGTTCTTAACCCGAAATTATTAGGCCTTAAAAACGTTTTTCATTTGATAATTAAAGTCAATTTTGTAAGCTCAATTTTGGTTGAAAAAAATTCAATTACAATCGTTCTAGCACGGCGGGCTATGTTGGGGCCGCTACTGTAGGTACGGAAAACCTCAAACGGTGCAAGTTTAGTTTTCCAATCTTATTGGAACTTATATTATGTTCGAAACGTTGGGGTTTTTAAGCTGTAAGGCTATGGAACCTCAGTGCCCACTTAGTTATCCGAAATATTGCCAAGCGTTTGGTCGATTCTTCACGTAGGTGTAGGTAGCCAATTTTTTGGTCAAAGAATCGGAATTGCCTTTTGGGCAGTTTTCCCGTTGACAACGATCCGGACGAATTTTCTTGATGCCCTATGAATCTTTCCCGTCCCTTTTTATATACTTGTACATATCATTGTTTTAAGACTGTTAGCTTTTAAATTTACGTAAATATTATACGGTAACAATAAACCGGTCAAATAAAAAAACTAGTCGGGAAATGAGGATAAACAATGTTATTCAAACAATTGGATTTAAACAATTAAATTCATATTGGTATAACTGTAGTAAGCTATAAAGTTTAAATCTTCTGAATACAGATTAATGTTTTACTAGTGAGTGACTGTGCAAGAATTTAACCGAAACAAGGTTTGCTTACAGGTCATCAGATAATTTTGAAACAAACTATAGAAAGAACACAGCATGCGCACTGGCTGACGAAATTGTTCAAAACGTCTACAGTTGAATTTTGCGCTTTGTGAAAGCGCTGCATCTTGAACTTGCAATCGTAAAATATGACGCAACAGATACCCACATAAATAGTTCGTAACCAATATCCGGTTGGTGCTGCATGAAAATATATCTTTATTTGGATAGAAACAAGAACGTAATTGGAATATTGGATAGAAAATTGGATAGAAAAAAGTTATCGGCTGACGAAAATGCGAACTGGGATAGTTTCTATGTTATTTTAGGATAGCGAAGAAAAATTGATATCATACGCAACGCTCTGTACGTAGAGTACCATAAGCACATACTTATACATACTCAATAGTGTACTTGTGTTTACCAATGCCAGTAAATGGGAAGCAAGGACGACTTTTGGCATAATCTAATTTGCAGACATCAAAGGCGCGTCCCTACCAAAGAGCAGGAAAAAGTTACAGAGTTACAAGTTGCTCTAATTCTACATACATACATGATCCAACAAAACTGTAATATATTACGTAGAGGAACTTTATTTAATACTTTGTTCACGGTAAGCTCAGAGCAGTGGTGGCCCAGTGGTAACGGCCGCGACTTACGAGTTGTAGGTTGTAGATTCGAACCCAGACAGGGGCTTTACTTTGTGTAAATTATTTCTTCACCACTTTATTTTTTTATTTTTTTTTATTACGAAATGGACCTGCTCTTGACCTCGATCACGCCTGATGGAAAGCGATTAATGAGGTCTATGATAGATCGAGCGTACCCAGAAAATGCCTGTTCACTCTTGTTTTGAAGGGGGACGGGTTAAATGTGGAAGGGAACACAGACGCAGGCAGAGAGTTCCATACTTTGGCTGTGCACATAATAAATGTGGAGGAGAAGTAGTAGTAACCCATCGGCATCAGGAGCAGGGTCCAAGATGCCAGTGGTCAGGGCTCTAGAAAAAGGAACCTCCTGACTATGCATGCCGTGTCTAGGAGTACTGCTTTCTGAATCATTCCCTTGATCCAGCCGTGCAATGAAAGTCTCCTGAGGTCTTGGTCGAGGCACTTCGCTATTAGGCCATTTACTGTAACGATTATCGGTACAATGATTGCTGAGTCCACGTCCCACATGTCGACAACCTCGTGAGCTAAGTCAGGTACTTAATTTTCTTATCTTGTTCAGCTTTCACAAGATTCTTGTCATAAGGTACCTACGGCGATATCACCAATCATTGCACGACGCTCTCGTCGATCTATCACCACAATATCAGGCTTATTGGCTACAATAGTCTTAACAGTGATGATAGATCGATCCCAGTACAATGTAGCGTGATCATTCTCGAGAACTGGGTCGGGCATATACCTGTAGTATTGTACTTCAGACTCCACAAGGTTGTATTGCAAAGCAAGTTACTGGTGGATAGTCCTAGCTACTAGATTGTGATTATTATCATTAAAATCATAAATTCAACCCTCTAAGTTAATTTAATCCCATTGAATTACTTATACATAAAATATTCATTCAATGGGATTAAATAACCTTAAGCGAATTCTTAAGATAAACAAAAACTAAGGTTGTATACAAACATTTTGTTTACATTCAGTCTTATGCTGAGGCGAGACGCTTTATCCGCAAGGCAGAGGTCAGGCAACGGTCACTAAGATTCTAGACAAAACATCTTTCATGAAAGGGGTGCATTCAAAATATTGAATGGAGTCTAGTATTACCGTCCTACAAATCCCTACTTAATATTATAAATGCGAAAGTAACTCTGTCTGTCTGTGTGTTACGCTTTCACGCCTAAAGCGATGAACCGATCGTCATGTTTGTCAGAGATATAGCCTGGCATATGGAGAAGGACACAGGCTGTTTTTTTGCGCGATAACCGATACGAACGCGGGCGGAGCCGCGGGAAAAAGCTATTACAAAAAATATACCTTGCTTATACTTTATTGGCAGATGACATTGTTGTCATCGCGGGTAGAAGCTGGATTAGACTGGCACAGGCATGTGGGGGTTGATACAATCTTAGAGAGGTTTATACCCAGATGAAGATACTTCAATGTTATGGGATTTTATTTTACTTATAAGTATCTACTTTTTTGTGGGCAGGGCACATTGCTCGCAGAACAGATGGTCCATGGGGCCGAAAGGTTCTGGAGAGGGGACCGCGTACCGGAAGACGTGGAGTGGGAAGGCCTCAAGGTGGAGCGATGACCTTGTGAAGGCCGCGGGAATCCGCTGGATGTGGGAAGCACAAGACTGGTCGAAGTGGAGGAGCCTATGTCCAGCAGTAGACGTCTTTCGGCTGAAATGATGATATACTTTATTGTACACCACAAAATTCCAAAAAAAAAAACGATCACTACCAACTATAAAATGGGTGGCGGGGTTTATAATGCATTAATTTGTTAATTAGTCTGTTTTGTTCACATCTTGTGCAAAATATTACCTACTATCATACAAACATACGTATATTGTCCCAATTACAATGTTTTACATATCCTATGTGCAATACAAGCTACAACCAAAATATAAATGTATACAACATTTACGAGTAAGAAGTGTTTCTAAGTGAGTTTTCCTTTCAGCTCTAGCATCTTCCCTAAACAGATTTTGCGTTTCAAATTTTTCCGTTTGATTAACTCGCTATACGTGAAGAGGCAAAGTTGATCCAAGATTTCTATTGCCTAAAGATTAACTTCGATTCGAGCAACTTTCGAAGCCCGAGTCAGTCAATAGTTAGTTTAAAGTTTGCCAAGTATGTGCCAAGTTTGTCGATTGAATTTCAGTAGCAAACGCTTTACCTATCTTGTCTGATGTATGTTATTAATGTTTGGTGTTGAAGCGTGAAGTATTTGAGTTAAGAGTGTTATCAACAGATTGGAACTGTTGTTAGTTCCTACCATTAAGGTAGGAACTAACAACAGTTCCAATGTGAGTCATTCATCAAAATCGGCCTATAATGTTCCCAATGCTGGGAAACAGGCCACATTTCTTGGAGTGGATGTAATCTACCACGCAGGCCCAGTGCGGGTTGGTACATGTCACACGTCGCCGAATTTTTAGTTCTAGTACATGCCGGTTTCCTCACAATGTTTTCCTTCACCGTTTTGAGAGCAGTGGTGATAAAAAAAATACACAAAGTAAAGCGTCTGTCTGGGTTTGAACCTACAATTTGTAAGTCGGAACTGATAACACTGGGTCTACTGCTGGTTTTTTCTTTTTAGTGTGGGAAATCATCAAATAACTTCTCCCGCTCTGGGTGGAGCAGGAGGGCGTGTCAGACATTTACTGACTAAAACCCACCCGTGTTCCTTCAGTAGCTTGTGTGCCAGCAGCCATGGTATCTCTTTCGAACCCGCACCTCTGGCAGGCATCGGCCCTTGCAGACCCCACTAGTTGATGCTTCTGCTGTTGGCTTGCCTTAGCATAAATATGAAATTATCGTCGCAACCCATCGTACGCCTGACCTCTCCCGGTATTGTCTAATTGCCGTCTCATCAGAATATAAAAAGGAACAGAGAGTGATCCTATTTTTGCGCATAGACTTGTGGTCCAAATATCTCCTGCGTACTTGTTTAGTCTCCGTGGAGATTGGCAGCCGTACCCGAAATTCGGTCGGGAAAATACTATTATTAATAATGCACTAGTCGTAGCTAAAGCTTGTTCGTAGCTGAGCTAACAGAACTTAGATTGTCATCGTTACGCTACGAAGAAGCTAAAATATTCAGAAGAGGATTCGCAGAGAGACAATAATTTCAACGACCATAATGCTACATTCCTACAATTAATTACTGGAAATAACCATCATCTAAGTGTTATGTTATGACAGTTAGCAATGCTAATTAATACTCAGAGTTCCAGTTTATGAGCACCAAATTGTTGCTTATAGATTCACACGGCAACGGACACTTGACAACATAGAGCGAAATTAGGTATTACAAACTACTTCAATTCATTTCCTTTCGACTCTTCACGTGACTGGTCACGTGAAGACCGAAAAATAGGAAATATAGGAAAATTTGGCCGAAAAATAGGCCAGCCCTCTGGAGGGCTGGCCTATTTTTCGGCCAAAGAATCAGAATTGCCATACAACGTGGCAATGCTGCCAGCCTTTTGGGCACTCTTCCCGTTGACAACGATGCGGACGAACTTTTTCACGCCTATTATATGTACAAGTAAACAAATCTTATTATTTTCCTTTGTATACTTCTACATATTATTATTTTATATTGTATTTAGATTTTCCCTCATTTATCAGGAACCAATTCGTATTCACAAAAATAACAGCAACTCTTGATATTAAACATATATTTGTTTGGTGCCAAAATCGTACCTGTGACCCTGGGGCAATGAAGTCAAGTTACATTTCAGTATACTAACCAAAATAAACGGCGCAATTTATTTCTCTAGCGCTTGTCTATTGCTCTCTCAAGCGGTGACCGGCTTTTGCTAGCGACAGCACTTTTCGCTGCGGATTGTCCGCTTGATGTGCTGGATGTACATATTATACACTTAGAGAGCAAACTTTAGTAGGAAGGTAGGAATCGGTTGAATAAATAATGCACCGCCTGTGTATTTATAAACTAGACTGGGCTACTGGAGCATCGAAAGCACATAACTCAACAAATCTATTTTTAGTGAATTGGGTATAGAATCATACCCAATTCACTAAATGGATTCAGTAAGGTTCATGATTTTGTTAATTTTTTATAATTTTGACATTTTTCGTCGGTTAAAGAAAAAAAATTGCTGTTCCATAGGTACATTTTGATCGCGTAGATCACTGTTCCCATGTAGGTTTATGTTATTTTTTTTTTTTTCTGGGTGGGAAATCATCAAATAACTTCTCCCGCTCTGGGTGGAGCGGGAGGGCGTGTCAGACTTTTACTGACTAAAACCCACCCGTGTTCCCTCACTTGCCTGTGTGCCAGTGGCCGCGGTATCTCTTTCGAACAACCCGCACCCCTGGCAGGCATCGGCCCTTGTGGACCCCATCAGTTGGTGCTGACATCTCTTTGAGGCGCGCGTGGAACACAACGCGCCGTCGACCCGGGCTTGGTCCTTACCGGACAGCGAGCTACCCATTACTCGCCGTCCGCAAGCCCGTGCCTACGGTGGCCGGGAATCTGCCTGGGATTCCCGACGCCCAGGGCGTCTCCTGCGAAGGCCACGGCTGTGAGGGCGCATGTACTGCATCTCCCTCACGTGCGCCGCCTCCCTCTTTGCGAGCATAACTGCTTCGCTGAAGGAGACGACTGCCAGCCATGCCCTCTCGCTCCGTACCATGGCCTGGACCAGGGTCGGACGCGAGAGATCGCCGCCGCCGATCACCTCCACGAGGACACGGCGGTGCTCCGCCCAAGCCGGGCAGACCTCCACCGTATGCTCCACCGTGTCCTCTGGGCGATCTTCGCAATAGAAACACCCGGGCGTTTCCTCCCGCCCTATCCGAAACAGGAACCTCCCGAAACAGCCATGTCCGGTGAGAACCTGTGTCAGGCGGAAGGTGAGGACGCCATGCCGCCTCTCAAGCCACTCCTCAAAGAGGGGACTTACCGCCGCAATCGCGGCGTGCCCAGCACTGGGTTGCGACAATCGCCCTTTCCACGTCGCCATGAGATCCTGCCGGAGCTCTGTCCGCCGTGCCGCGATTTCCCGCGGCAGCGTGTAGGTTTATGTTAAATTAAATATTTTGATTTTGTACATGAAGCGATTCCCTATCTGACCTCCATCAGCCAGTTACCTACTGGGTATTACGATACCCCTTGATGAGACTGGTTTTTAGACTTTTGGGCTTCTGGCGACCGTAACGACTGCCAAAGATCCACGAATGTCAGTCGGGACCAACGGCCTAACGTGCTTACCGTGACAAGAAGGGGTCTTGATAATTATGTAGATTCGTTTACATATTGTGAATGGGAGAACGTTGTAGACCTTACAGACTGTAGATTTATAAACGATTTTCTATTATTTATTTTCATTCCTCTAAGTATACGGTACTTATTGACAGGCCTGCACTGTCCTCCCATACCTATTATCACTGTAATTTGAAAACATTGTAAAACCCAATTATTTTTAAAGGAGTAGGTAACTGTGGAGTTTCTTGCCGGCTCTTCTCCATAGGAAGCGACAAATTGGAACCGTGCACCTAGCTTCTGACGTTTCATAAGTGCACTTGCAGGTTTATGTGAAATATTTTTTTTTATTTGATTTGAAAGATGGTCACCACCCATCCACGGATCAACCGCAGTAAGCGCAGCCTGATTACTAAGCCACAAGCCCCAAGCCTATGACACATAATTTAAACAGTTAACCAAGCTCCAGTAGCTGGTACTGTACAACGAGATGTAATCCCGGCTGAACATTGACGGATTGCCAAGCCTCCGCCTATCTGCATTATTGAGTTACCCATACCTCCAGCTTGACACTTACAAGCGTTGGGCGATAATAAATAATAGATAGCTGCACTCTGTTCCATTTAAATCTCTCAAGTCTCCAATAAGGAAGTGAACGGGCAAATAAATGAAATGGAGAACTTAGAGGAACTTGATTCTTCAGTAACTAGGTAAGTTTAAAAATGCATAAAATTTGAAATGAAGTACAAAAACAAAAGTAAAACAAATGGGGAAAATATAACAAAAAAAAATGCGCCCCATCAGCACAAAAATAAAAACACTACAAAGTGAAAAATAACTTTAATTTCAGAAGTCGGTTTCTTTGGTTATGTATTTTTCACTTTGTGGTGTTTTTTTGGAAGTCGGTAGTTTTTTTTTACCCTACACCAATTCGTATACCATCACTTGCTATATAAACAACAGTGACAGGAAGCAGCAGCATATATATCTATACAGTGGATTAAATTCGTATTATTGAGGCTAACGCAAAAACTACCAAACATGGGACCACCCCTGAAGCATACCATTAAAAAACGAATTTTCGAAATCCATCCACAATTGACCGAGTTAATCGGTGAATATACATTTAAAAAATATATACAGTGGAACACAGAACCTCCTCCTCTTTTCAAGTCGGTTAAAAAGTAATAGATTGTGAAAATTGTGAATAGGAAAATGTTAAACAGTCCACAAGAAGGTTTTCCAAATCCTTTAATGTTTAAATTAGCGTAAATATTTCCCCGATTCCCTTTACAGTTGCGTAAATATTTCAACGAAATTAAAATTAGACAAGAATCAACGTTCCTTGAAAAGCGACGAAATATTTGGAAAGTCGCAATAGAAAGGTGACATTTAATTAAATTCATTTTGTAATCCTATGATGAAAGTTTTTTAAAGGTATTTTCTTTGCTTTCTCTCACTAAAATACGGGATTTTGTCAAGTAAACAAGGAACAGCTTTGTAGCTGTCCCGTGATTGCTCACTCAAAGCCAAAAAGAGCGAACAAAAAGCTTCACTACGTGCGAAAATAACAATGGCGGAGCCACGAACTGTCGTCCAAATTACCGAATTTGGAGTTGCTCCAAACAATCTCTTATAAACACAGCCATTTTAATTGACGACTTAATATTAGTTACAGAGGCGTTCCGTGTCGCTGTTGAGTGAGCCATGCAAATTATTGGAGCGGGAAAATTCATTAGCCTTCCGGAAAAACGATCAAAGCAATTTAGAACCATTTACGTCGAGCGATGGTGACGTGTAGCCCAGACAGGTGATGCATCCAGTACAACAGAGCCGTCCCGTGATCAGGCACGCTACAAATATTTATTATGGATGAAATCGATCCTCTCAAACTGGCACGAATTATTGTAGAGATGTGGTTTTATTGCTGCGAATGCAACGCTTGGGGCGGTTATCGATTTACGATTATCCGGATTAAAAACGACAGTAGCGTTCGTTGAACAAATTCGAAGTTCGGTATTAATGTTACATGACAGCTTTTGATAAATACATTGTTATTTTAATTGTGTTTAATCGTACGAGTGTGTTCTGTAACATCGTCCAAAATTAGAAAACAATAAATTATTGTGAAAGGTTCTGTTAATGTAGCTTTGTCCCCGTGTCATCCACACGTGTTTATATGCCCAATTAAATACATCCTTATTAAATGTGGTAGTACATTTGAGAGAACAACAGATCCTTTAGACAGAGAAGAGGTATTTTTGGACTTCTACATGGTCTTTTTTTTTTTTTTCTGGGTGGGAAATCATCAAATAACTTCTACCGCTCTGGGTGGAGCGGGAGGGCGTGTCAGACTTTTACTGACTAAAACCCACCCGTGTTCCCTCAGTTGCCTGTGTGCCAGGGGCGGCGGTATCTCTTTCGAACAACCCGCACCCCCGGCAGGCATCGGCCCTTGCGGGCCCCATCTGTTGCTGCTGACATCTCTTTGAGGCGCGCGTGGAACACAACGCGCCGTCGACCCGGGCTTGGTCCTTACCGGACAGCGAGGTACCCATTACTCGCCGTCCGCAAGCCCGTGCCTACGGTGGCCGGGAATCAGCCTGGGATTCCCGACGCCCAGGGCGTCTCCTGCGAAGGCCACGGCTGTGAGGGCGCATGTACTGCATCTCCCTCACGTGCGCCGCCTCCCTCTTTGCGAGCATAACTGCTTCGCTGAAGGAGGCGACTGCCAGCCATGCCCTCTCGCTCCGTACCATGGCCTGGACCAGGGTCGGACGCGAGAGATCGCCGCCGCCGATCACCTCCACGAGGACACGGCGTTGCTCCGCCCAAGCTGGGCAGACCTCCACCGTATGCTCCACCGTGTCCTCTGGGCGATCTTCGCAATGGAAACACCCGGGCGTTTCCTCCCGCCCTATCCGAAACAGGAACCTCCCGAAACAGCCATGTCCAGTGAGGACCTGTGTCAGGCGGAAGGTGAGGACGCCATGCCGCCTCTCAAGCCACTCCTCAAAGAGGGGACTTACCGCCGCAATCGCGGCGTGCCCAACATGGTCTTCAATTGCGTGCTTGGTTTTAACATTCGCTTGAAATCGTGAAATCACTGACCGAAAGAGCCCGTGCAATTGCTCTTCACTAAAGTATCTGGGCTTGTCTGGAACAAGCATGTAATCAATCAGTCCAATCGGAATTACATTCCACCAAATTAATTGATATCAGTGATGCCAGGCATGCTACTGACAATTAAGTTAGTTACAATTGCATTGATCGGCTAGATGTACGAGTGGTTTACACTGGCTGAAACTTATTATGAGAATAATGAATTGTAATACTGGGGTTTTGACCTATTCGGTATTACACTTTATTTTTCTTTTTTTTAAAGAATATAACTAGTTGTGCTGGCAATCTTGCTACCAACTTTCCCGACTGAGTTATGATTATGCACAGTATTAGCCAAGAATAGCACATATTAACACGAGAAAATACTTAAAATTAAAACTACTGTCGAAAAACTGGCTTCTTTGCTTTTAAGTGAACTTATCACATACATATTTAAAAAAATGAATAGTCAAAAACAGACTACGAAATACGACCTAGTAATTTAAAATTACTGTTAAAAGGCTGGCGTCTTTGCTTAGTCACGAACTTAAAAAAAAAAGTTACCTTACCTACAAGGTTTTTAAAATTCAAATATAAATGAATACTTTTAAATACGTCACGTATTGTTATTATATCAAATGTACAAATATAAAATCTGATACAGAAGAAACATAATTTGGATTTTTAAACTTTACAAGTGCCTGTCATTTACCATAATTGCATGCCTTTTCCGGACGATCTCCTATGCAAAGGATAGAAATCGTTTTGAATGCATTCTACGAATGTGGCACGTCCAATCCTATTTAAGCTTGACATCCTTATTGGCCGTCGACGATACCCGTCTTGAGGCGCCTCGTGAAAGGCAAATCCAATCGCCGAGCTTTAGATTCAATACGGTATGCTCCATGTACTCCACAGACTAGGAGGGTGTCAGCTGTATAGTTAGGAAATGCAACTATAGTGGCTGTGTTTTTTCTATTTATTTTCTACAAGCCCACCCAATCCATTTAAGATGACTGTTAAAAGTGTGAACGATAGTTTATAAAATTATTTTTTCACACGACTATACTCTGTCCAGTTGCGAAACTGTCCAGCTGAGAATCTCTCCAGCTGCTCCGGTACGACGTTTATTTTTGCTTGATTTAGAACTTATTAGCGTTCAATTAGCGCAGCCAGCCGTGTTATAAACTTGTTGACTAGCAATTTTTTTGACCACTGCGTGAGCTAATCAATGGTCGCGCAGTGGAAACCACCGCCACTTACGGTGGTTCGAACACCAAAAGGCGATTTACTTTGTGAAAATTATTTAATTACTACTGCTCTCAAAACGGTGAAGGAAAACATCGTGATAACCAACAATCTGAAGACATGTGACATCTACCAACACGCACTGGGCCCGCGTGGTAAATTACGGCCCACTCCCTCCAACAGAGAGGAGAACTGTGTCCTAACATAAAGGTCCTAAATGTAAGATCTCAATGTACCTTATACTAAGAAATAAATCTAATTCTAATTCTATCAGTGGGAACATTATAGGCTGTCATTCAAGTCACGGTGAATGAAAAAAAAATATTTCAACCCCAAAAGTCAGTCTAAGTAATGTCTTCCTAGCTGAAATCTTGCCAACGTTGCCAGTCGAGAGTCGAGTAAGAATCCTGCATCCGTAAATCCGTAATCCTATTCGCATTCACTTGCGTGAATATTTAAAATCGATATTCGTCACATTCTCGGAGGCAGCGCTTGTCCTGGTTGGAGTAAAACCGTCCCGAAAGCATTAGAGAACATTGTTCCGCCATTTAAGCCGTGCCAGTGACGCTGCCATATGCTCCTGTGAGTACCAACGACGTCAATCTATACCTACCATATATCTCAACGAAGGAGATAGGCAATTTTAGACGCATTGTGTTCCCAAATCTGATCAGGAGTTAGATGGATGGAACTACTTCAAAATTATTACTTTTACAAGCTGGAAATAACTACGATGACCAATATAATAAAAATGGTTTTATATCTACTACCAGCGGTACCGTTCGTGTGGATCCGTTCACTAGTTTTTGCGTGAAAGAATAACAAACGATTAAACATCCATCCATCCATCCTCACAAACTTTCGCATTTTTTATATCATTAGGAACAGAGGAACAGAAACTCAAAAAGCTGGTAATAGGTAGAGTCCAGCGAACCCAGCAGCTTTGCAATACTAAGTGTCCGTTACCTTGACAATGGTGGAAAAGGCTAGACTGGTTCAACGTATCCGTCTAAGTATCCACCTACATTTTTAAACTTGGATGTTCTAACCTACATAGCTATTCACAACCATTCGAAAGGTCGTCGAATCGAAAATGACACATTTTCAATTTTTTATTAAAGTGATGGCCCTGAGAAATCGGCCCCGACTTACGAGTTGTTGGCCGTGAGTTCGAACCAGGCACCTTGTGTAGTCTGTGTCCCAGCAGTGGGAACATTATGAGCTGATTGTGATAAATTTGCATTGCCCTGAGAATGGCGGTAGTCTTTTTTATTTGAATGAATGAATGAAATGCACCGATCCCAGCGTGGCTTGACCAGAATCGATTAATCGAATGAACCCCAAGATTTGCACCTGGAGCTACTTACTCCAGGTGCAAACCGGGGGGCGCAGTAGTGGTCTGGTAAACATATCCTTAGGATAGGAAAGGATTGCGAGCCTACCGGATAATTATGCATCCTTGAGTAAGAAGTGAACTAGTGGAGACACTGACAAAATTTTCTTGACTTGGATTTGTGAACAACTTTTGGAGAGCTCTTATGATAACATTAATTTTATGTTCGATTCGGCATAAAAGCGTATGGAACGGTTGTGAATAGTTCTGCTGGAACAATCGGTGTAACTTACTCCAATTTGGTCACATGCTGCATTGTTTTGACTTTAGATTAATGGATTCGTTGAACTCACGTGAGTGATGACGACTTATGTGTTAGGCAATCATAAGTGTGAAATATATTATGTACTCAGGTTCCTGCATTAAATATACATTAGTACGGTTATTTGCTGTGTTAGTCTGGCGTGGCCATTAGTCATTATATTCAGTGTCAGGTGGAATCATTATTTTGAGTACTAATTTAAGTACCTATAGTAGTTTTACCCTTAGGTACTGATATTTGTACCATAGTACCACTCATGATCATCATCTGCCTAGCTTTTTCCTAACTATGTTGGGGTCGGCTTCCAGTCTAACCGGATGCAGCTGAATACCAGTATTTTACACGGAGCGACTGCTTATCTGACCTTCACAACCCAGTTATTGGGTAATACGATAGTCCTTGGTAAAACTGGTTGTCAGACTTTCGGGCTTCTGACGACCCGTAACGACTGTCAAAGATCCACAAATAACAGCCAGGACCAACGGCTTATCGTGCTTTCCGCGGCACGGAGGGGTCTTGGTATGTAAAGATGGTCACCCATCCACGGACCATCCGTGGCAAGCGCAGCTTAACCTGATCGATCTTGCCGTACAGCTATTGTTACTTATCTATAAGCCCCTCCATAGCACTCATGATATGGTACAAATATTTCTCTGCTGCAGCTGTTTAAGCAGAACCTTATATAATCAGTCTATAATGTTCCCACTGCTGGGCAAAGGCCTCCTCTCGGTGTGAGGCCGTAATCCACCACAGGGGCCCAGGTTGGTATATGTCACAAAACTTCGAATTTTTGTTTCAGGACATGCTGATGTCCTTTTTTTTATTGGCTGGGAAATCATCAAATAACTTCTCCCGCTCTGAGTGGAGCAGGAGGGCCTGTCAGACTTTTACTGACTAAAACCCACCCGTGTTCCCTCAGTTGCCTGTATGCAAGGGGCCGCGGTATCTCTTTCGAACAACCCGCACCCCTGGCAGGCATCGGCTCTTCCGGGCCCCATCAGTTGTTGCTGACATCTCTTTGAGGCGCGCGTGGAACACAACGCGCCGTCAATCCGGGCTTGGTCCTTACCGAACATCGAGCTACCCATTACTCACCGTCCGCAAAGAAAATCAGCCTGGGATTCCCGACACCCTGGGCGTCTCCTGCGGAGGCTACGGCCGTGACGGCGCATGTACTGTCTATGCCGACGTCCACACGATGTTTTCTTTCACCGTTTTGAGAGCAATAGTACTTAATTAAATAATGGACATCAAGTAGAGCGCCTGTTTGAGTTCAAACCTATGATTACTACGAATTAGGATTCGTAAGTCGTGGCCATTATACCGGTGGTATACCATTGCTCTATATACACACAATAACAGCATGTGTTATTCTTCTATTGCTCGTGCCCCTGAGAAAAACGATCGTCATAAGATCTACTCGGTCAATTTCGAGACGTTTTTAATCTTTGGACGCCGTTTGGCCAAACCTGGCTTGACTTTTATCTCCCTTTCCTTCACAAAATACGAAGTCCATAGTAAATCTAGCGATATTATAAAATAAATTTAATTATAGGTACAGAACAAGTTTGTTCAGCCACCGCAGCGTAAATAAAGATTAATTTTATCAGCATTCGCACCACGTACCGGGTTCCGCGATATTTCGACTTTGCCTAATGGTTGGACATTACCGGTGTTTCGCGATGACTACCTCATATATTACATTTACCTGTGGTAGATCCTCTTAGACTGGAATCTGGCTGTCTGTTCGTTTTATTTGTAGGGTTATAGCTGACGAGAATTCTCCGAAATAATATTTGTCATCAAAAAACTTCTTTTGCTATTAAATACTAGGTTTTGCCAGCGGCTTCGCCCGCGTGGAAGTCTACTGGCTTATAAAAGTATCCTGTGTTAATCCAGGTTATAAACTATCTGTGGATCATTTTAAACTGAACATCTGTAACATGTACCTACTTTCTGTGCAAATAAAGAACTATTCTATTCTATTCTGTGTGCGAAGCTTCATCCAAATCCATTCAGTAGTTCTTGCGTAAAAGAGTAATAAACATCCATACATCCATTCTCACAAACTTTCACATTTATTTATTAGTAGGATAGGATAGGATAGGATTTAACGGCGCAGGATAGAATTTACTAGAAGTGGTCATCGTATTAGTGGTTCAGCTGCTTAAATGTCACTACGATTGTGCCGAAATATAGCAGATCTTTGTAGACGTGGTACGACAGCGACTGACATCCTCTTTGTCATCAGAAGAAATCCACTACGCAACCCTCAATGCGACGCTCTGCTAAAGTGACTGTCACCAGCAAGTGTCACTTTTATCCGAGCTTTGTGGTGATTCCAGAAACTTCGCAACAAAACGAAGCGGTGCCACTTACTGCCCCGTCATATTTATTTCACTGCTGTGTACAGACGGCAGCACATCAAGCTACCCCAATCTGTCAAATTTCGTTGATAGATTTTCAACTCTATTTCATAAGAATAAGGTTCATTTTAAATTGGGATAATTTGACAGTTTGGGGTAGCTTGATGTGCTGGCGTCTGTACGTACAGTCTATATTATAGTCTGTTGTACAGTGCATTCACACTTCTTATTTTACTCCTGATTTTGCCTGACTGTCAAAATTAAACTGATATTTGCTCTCGTTAAAATAAGGTTGATGTTGGGTTACTATTGCTCTTACTGCTGTCAGAGGTAAAATAACTGTGAACGGAGTGTAAAACAGGTAGGGTGTACCTACAGATTATTATGGCTACCCATGCTAAAGAATAAGATGTTCGTTGTTTTGGTAAATTTTACTTCAAATTCTTTTTGGCGGACGAGGGTCTAAATTCCCTTGTGATTTAAAAGCGGCATACCTAATTATACGAAGAAGAAATTTGAGAAGCAATATTAAAATAGCTTTTCATTGATTTATTACACTTCGCTTCGTCGTATAAAATTCCCGACCATATATTACCACGGATAATTTAAAAGTTAGTCTGTGCCGGTCTTGGCTTCACATTTGTATCTCAAGTGTAGATTGTATAATGTATAATAAGATTAATAAGTTTTGCGTCTGAGTTTATTTAAACACTAGCAATGCCCTGCAGTTTCACCCACATAAATCTCGATCGCGAGGGTATATCAGGATAAAAATCGTCATCATCATCATTTTAGCCAAAATACGCTACCACTAGCTGCTACTGCTAGACATAGCCCTTAAGCACTATCACTTCAACCGGTTCTGTGCTTCTCGCATCGCTCAGATCCCATCGGGTCCGGTCCATCCTGTGGTAGGTCTTCCAACGCTGCATTTTGTAGTACGCATAAACAGTATCTATATTATAATTCTCCCTCTCACAGTGAAGAGGCCTGTGTCCCAGCAGTGTCAACGTTATAGGCTGAGTATATATGTATGTATTCTAATTCGGGTCATGGTCAATGCATTTAACCGTTTTAGCGTGATAGCGTAACAAACAAACATACAAAAAAGCAGATATTTTATCTTTAGAATATTGGTTTAGATAACGCAAAGAAGTCTGAAAGTACCTACCGCTGAAACTAGGTGTTTTTTTTCTTTGAGGGTGGGAAATCATCAAATAACTTTTACCACTCTGGGTGGAGCGGGAGGGCGTGTCAGACTTTTACTGACTAAAACCCACCCGTGTTCCCTCAGTTGCCTGTGTGCCAGGGGCGATGGTATCTCTTTCGGATAACCCGCACCCCTGGCAGGGAGAAGGTACTGGTGTTATACAAGTCCTAATAGAATTACGGGTTTACAACTAAATGTACCTAAATATATTTAATAATCTTCTTCTTCATCTTATCGATAATTTAATTATAGGACCTTTATTATTTTAAATAAGTTTCAACCAGAATTGGACTGCTTCGACAGCGTTAGCGTTGGCCTCGCAAAGGTCTTACAAAGTGCAGTATGTATTAAAATCACCATTATGAGGGAAGGGCCAGGATAGAACGCGAAATTATATTGTTTTACTTTTTTTTGTAATTGTCAGGTCAGTGTCAGGCTGTAGGATATCATGAAATAGTTATTAAATATATATTATTGATCATTTTCAATATTATAATTCTATGAATACATACTTGTTACAGTCACCAGTCACATTGTGTTTGACATAAAGGCTGACAATTACGTAAGAAAATTTGAATTTCGCTGGCTTCCTTAGTGCATGCTCCTTATAGCGTCATAGCGTCAATTTCTCATGAGCTGGGATTTTAAACATTTGCGAAACCCATATAAAAGCCTCACCAATCGAAACCATAAAGGCTCCTGCAAACAGGCGTGACGCGACAGCGTGACGCGATTCACGTTGAACAAAATCTATGAAAACTTAATGGAAATTGTTCTACAAGTGTCGCGTCGCGCCTGTTTGTAGCAGGAATCACAAAACATGTCAGATCTTCCCTAACACATCAAACCGGGATGTTACAGCATAATATAGGTACAGCAGTCAACACAAGTGTTATTCCCCCTACCCTTCAGATAAGATAAACAATGATCGATGTAGTACGTTACAAGACACCAAGTAATGGCTATAAGGGCGATAACCCTGCAAAATTAACGTATTTATGTATGTTTATTGACTATTAGACCTTCATAAGTGGTCGTTTGCAATAACCGTCTATAACTTTGCTAAAAATTATATGAGAATTTGTGCTCGTTATGCGGGATATTGAGTGGTTATGGGTTGCTATTAAAGTTAGGGTTTGAATTTACTATGGTAAGAGGGTACTTTTATATAGGTATTACAGCAAATAAATGGTTTTACCTGATAAGAGCTGTAAACACCGGACAGGGCGAAAATAAGTTAAATGCAGTAGCTAAGTATCATTAAGTCAAAAAAAATGGACCAAGCAAACATGTTCAGTAACATTTTCTAAACTTTTGTGAAGGAAGTCTGAGCCATCTAATATTTACATTTAAGCATAGTAAGCCTATAATGCTCACACCAATTGGACACAGTTCTTCTCTCTTCAGGATGGGCTATAATCCACCACGCGCACAGTGTAGATTGGTAGGTGTTCCGTTTCCACACGATGTTTTCCGTCACCGTTTTTTTAAAGCAGTGAGTGGGTGACGAAATAAATAACACAAAGTAAAATGGCTGCCTGAGTTCGGCCCACAAACTACAACTCGTAAGTCGGGGCGGTTCCCACTGCGCCACCACAGATCTTCACTTAAATTTTATTTGAGTCAAATCAGCGAATTTGTAAACAATAAAACTGATGAGGTCATAAACTTAGTGATACTTAGTAAAAATCCCTTGGCCCATTGAGTCGCGACTTACTCAACAAAGGAGTATGAATGCCGCCAGCAAAAAGTTACTACTTCACAAAGCTTTCTGCTCTCCCGGTTCCTATTCCAATCAAATTAAGTAGGTAAGAGACAAGTTTAAACCATTCTAATAAGACGAAGTTTCTTACAGTTTAAAGCTCTTGTTGACATCACCCAGAAACTTCTCGTTCCTACTTTTAATTCGTTCATTGAATGCTAAGAAATATAAGAAGGCGAACCCCTAATATTTGCGCCACAAGACCGCTTTTTTACTAAGCTTGGTTAAGCTTGCTAGAAGCTATTTTTTCGATTTATGAAATGATCTCAAAATGAGTGTTACAAAATAGTTGTCATGGGGGCGTAAACTGCTGTGATTGGTTGATTATCAACCGCTAATCGCGAGCGCAAAATCAACATCGAAAAAGAAAACGTTACGGTGCGTGGTGCTGGAGAAAAATGCTTGGGTTATCGTGGGTCGACTTTCGCACCAACATATCTATGCGGTCTCATCTCTCATCTCTATAACTCGATATCAAAAATCGTATATCTATTCTGGACTAAACGCGCATCCTCCAAATATTTCGGACACGTCTCGAGGCATGAGACTATAGAGCTCCTTGTCATACAGGGTAAAGTGGAGGGCATTAGACCACGCGGGTGCCCACCCATGAGATGGACGGACCAAATTAAATCCGTAGTTACCGATCCCTTGTAGTGCACATTAAATTCCAAAATTAGTAATTACATAGCGAAGAATCGTGTGGGGAATCACATTAGCCCCTAGACAAAAAACTATCTGAGGGCCACGACCGCTTCGACAACAGTATTACGGAGAAGATGGAGATGAAGAAGAATCAAGAAACTGACCCTAGGGTTGGTTTAAACCGTTAACAATAATGTAAAAAGAACATTATAAATTCTAAACTTACCTAGCAATGTGTGTAATAATAAGTTAAATATTCTTTATTTTAACAAACGAATTTTAAGCTGCTGTAGTCAGTTTGATGCATGAGATTCACAGCTCATGGTCGACAAGGGTGGTAATAGCGTTTGGCATTGTATCTTGAGTGCTTCAGACAACTCAAACATGACAGTCACATGGCACTAAGACTCATTGTTGATAACAAATTGTGTGTATATATTTCGTGATAAAGCCGGCTTAAATGTCTGTACAAATAAATCGATATATTCTCTATATAAATACAATTTTTGCCACTATTCGTATTTTAGTTCAAATACGTATATACCTATTACTATGCTTTTGTCATCAACTTCGCACGCGTGAAGGTCAGAAATTATCCCACAGGGACGTACTATCACCGGTATAAAACATATCCTATGTATTTATTATTCATATCTTTAATGTGGTAATTAACTATCTGTGTGCCAAATTTCATAGGCCGTTCAAATCCGGGCATATTCGTTAGGCTTTTTTGTTTGATTGAGCAGTTTGGATGTTAAATCCAAACTTTCACTTTTATAATATTCTTACGTAGGATTCGATCGGAACAATCCTAGTCGATTGTTCTGATCGAAGATGCTAGTAGAATATCTATCTATCGCTAGAGTTGAGATGGATCGGTAATGCTCAGTACCGTCATGCTACGCCACATCACGCAAATGTGTCTGGGAACCTACAATTAGGGAGTATGAGCGATTGAGCATTGTACCAACTTTACACTCCAAGCATGCATGGAGTGGGTAACACTCCATGCATGGTATGTGCTACGTTAGCAAAGGCGAATGTAGTACTTATTTGGTGGATTTCCGTAGAAAATGTGTATTCAGGCTTGTTCTGTAGACCGTTCTTCAGTACAAAGATTTGACTCCGTAGGAGGCTAGCATTTGTGCCAAGTATTCATGTACACACCATATTTGTTTGAAAATAACCATAGATAAATATGTGATGTGCTAGAATAATAAATAACACCCCCATGTGAGTGTATTGAGTAAGACAACTTTTACGAGGACGTAAAAATATCGCAGCAAGATTTTTCGCGCACAGCTTAACGCTGACAGTAGAAAAAAACAGTGTGTTTTGTCGACTGCACTCTGTTGAATTCACAATGATCGTTTCAACGCCAAATGTTGTAAATCCAGTAAGCAATAAAATCCCGCTGCGTTATCTTTACATTCGTGTGAACGTCAGCTAAAACATACATCATTAAATCTCACTATAAGTACTTGTCCCAACTACGTTGGGGTAGGCTCCCAGTCTATCCAGATGCAGCTTAATACTAGTATTTTACACGGAGCGGCTGCCTATCTCATCTCCACAACCCAGTATCTGGGCAACCTGTTACCCTTGGTAAGACTGGTTGTCAGAGTTTTGAGCTTCTAACTACCCGTCCGGCCCCCCTAACAGCATAACGCTTTCCAAGGTAAGGAAGGAATTTGGTATGTAAAGATAGTCACCCATCCATGGACCAACTGCGGCAAGCGTAGCTTAACCTGATTAGGAGATCCGTGCGTCTGTTATTAGGTACTAACTTAGCTACGAGCTCCACATTTAAAGAAACAAGTTAAAAACAGTTGCTTTATATCTTTATGTGTTAACCCATCCACGAACTAGTAGCTTTACTTTCGCTCAACCCCTTGGTAAGGCTGGTGAGTATAACATACATTAACTACATGAAACCCCTTAAGTCAACGTTTACAGATCAAAATTAAATTCGTTCTAGACGATGGAGTCCTTAAGGTCTCAAAAACGCAGCCTTATTGATTGATGTCTCTTCAGTACATCTTTCCACAAATCAAATAAGAAAGTTGATCCAGTTCATGTCTCAAAATCAATATCAAAAGAACTTGCCTAAGATACTCGTCGAAATCTAAGTTAACAATCTGTCGACACTGTTGATTTACTCCATGTTACTGCCGCCCAGCCTTATTTACTCAGTAAAGTTAATACGTATAGATATGGGCTTTTTATGTATGGGTTGTAGTTTCATTAAGGAGGTTTTTATGTGGCAGCCCAGATTGTTTGGCTTGCAAGTACTCCTTTAATTACACGTAGTAACTTACTTCTCGCGTTATCTCTTGCCTTCATCTTATTAGGTAATATGGGATATTAAATCTAAGAAGTATATGTCAATATCATTATCCTATTTGTCATACTATCCTACTAATAACATTCTAAATGTGAAAGTTTGTATGTTTAGATGTTTGTTACTCAATCACGCTAAAACGGCCGAATGGATTTTGATGAAATTTGGCACGCAGATAGTTACGTGGATTAATATATAAGATACTTTTCATCCCGGTGGTACGTTTCGTGGAATAATATCCGGCCTTCACGTGGGCGAATCCGCTGTCGAAAGCTAGTAGGTGCCAAATTCAAACCAAATTCTGCGCTATCAGAGAAACAATGAATAAATTCTAAGTTTTTTCAAATGCATTCATGATTGTAACATTTGTAACCAGAGTCGTTGTCCCAGAAAGTTACATAGATGTCCCTAAACCATATTGGTTACCTCCACGTATCCCATTAGACCTTCTAAATGAGTTTTACCAAAACCGAGCTTAGCTCGCCTGCCAATTTGACCTCTCAAATGGGGTCCCTCAGGATCTAAAGCCAGATAAACCGTTTTATCGGACCCAAGAAATTGATTTATTTCGTCAAACTCCTGAAATTCTATTCAAACGATCGCCAAGAATATAAAGCGAATTGATTCGTTTGATTGTCTGTGTTTTATATCAAATTGTACTGAATCAATTTTATTTTTGTTCAATACAGCAAAGGTTTGCTTAATTCTAGTTAATGTGTCTTTATTCTAATTAAGAACCTTTATCTTACATGCAGAGTTTGAAAATCATTATAAATAAGTGGCACTTTAAATTGTATGCAATTCACTTTTACTTTTTACTAAAATAAAATTACTTGGCCCAATCCCCAGTTTGCATAAATGCACCGCTACATGCTTTTAAATCGACTAATAAAAATACATTTGTTGTCTAAACATAATATGCTACGTAAGCGCCCCACCAGGGTAAAAGTACCTCCGGTATAAAATTCGCAATAAAGGGAGGCAAGGTTCTGGCGGGTGGTAGCCGGTTTATCTACGTTTTAACTGGGGCATTTGTTATTGTAGCGAGGCGACTGTCGCGTTAACTAACAGATATAGAGCCAACGTTCTCGCAACAAAATGGACGAAATCTGATATTGCTGAAGCGTTTGTACTAGGCGATAACAGGCGAGACAACTGAGTTGGGGTCGGTGAACCAAGTTTGTAGTTCGGTGTACAAAGGATGGATAAGGATGAAATTGAACCAGTAAGTTTTCAAGTAATATTTGGCTAAGAATCAAGTCAAAATTTAATCAATGATTGGTATAGTTTATCAAATTCCTAGATGCCTTAATAACATGAATTACCACACCTAGGTGCCTTAGAAAAGTAAATACATAACTAAAACATAAATTGCTACTCCTAGATGCCTTAAAAAAAGTAAGCTCGTAACAATCACATGAATCGCCACTGATAGATGCTTTAAAAAACGTAAGCACGTAACCAAAACCAAAAATTGTTACTCCTAGGTGCCTTAAAAAAGTAATCACGTAACCGAAACATAAATTGCCACTCCTAGGTGCTTTAAAAAAGTAAGCACGTAACTAAAATATAAATCGTTACTCCTAGATGCCTTACAAAAATAAGAACGTAACAAAAATATAAATTGCTAGTCTTAGATGCCTTTAAAAAAGTAAGCACGTAACCAAAACATAAATCACCACTACCCTACAAAGATAGCAAACAATGTAACTAAGCACACATCCAGAATTTCACGTTGAAAAAACCCTCACCACTATTACAATCAGCACCCAAACTTTATCCGTTCCGCAAACGAAACAGGTATATCCCGTAAACTGGCTATTTGAATGATCACCCCAGTGATTGCAGTAACCACGGTCAGTGGTTACCTGAATAATAAATAACGTGGCTGGGTTGAGTAGCAGCTCCATTAGTTTGCTGAATTTACTCGCACCCCGACGGCCACTGATGGTACGATTAAACTTTGAATTTTTGCCAACAGACTTAAGGTCGTATTAGCGTGGGCAGCGAAGGGAAACGGCGTGATTAATTTTTAATTTTAGAGTACCGAGATTACGTTTTAAAACTGTTTGATGGTACCGAAGGATGGTAGGTACATAACTACTGCTTTATAGGGTTTCGTACGTCGAAGTTAAAAACGGAACCCTCATAGAATAAGTTCGTGTGTCTATCTGTCACAGCCAATATTTTTTTCCGAATCTATAGATCCGATAAGTTGAAAAGTGGTACGTCAATACTGAGATATTAACTATGTTATTTAAAAACTATATACTTCTTATAGGTTTTCCTGCAATATATCGATGTGTAAAAAACTGTACGTAGGTATAGCTTTTTACACATTTCTGTATTTTCTTTAAATTCAATGTACCGTACAGTCAAATACATGTACATGTAGTCTTAAAATAACATAGTTAATATCTCAGTATTGTGCATACACACTTAGGTACATTTTTTGTTGGAATGAATGGGAGAACGTGTGTTAACTGCAATGTTAAGATTATACTTCAGTCTGGAATTGGAAAATAGGCTGCACCTCGCACTTATCCCGTTTTTTTTTCACTGTTGTTAAGAGTTACATATTGGCGTTACTACGGATTTTTGCGAGAGATGTTCTAATAGCTTTTTATTAAAACAAATGGTGCAAAAGCTTACAAATTGTACTGATATACATCACACTAAGTTTAGGGAATCACGTACGTATGGACACTTTAGGAAACCGAGTAGCTCCGTCCTTATGTAAATTTAATTTAGATACGAAAAATTTACGTCATCGACTTTTTTCCGACATACATTACAGCATCTTATCGTTGTTGAAGATCGGGCCGTTCACACTTCCTTAATAAATATTGCCCCCGAATATACGATGGCAAAAAGCGGGTATTTGTCAAAGTAAAGTATATGTGTGTACGAGCCAAGTACTAGGTGGATCTGTATCTACACAGTCATGCTTCTGGCAACCGGAAACAATACGCATAAACACGAAGAACAGTGTTAAAATAATGTGTCGCTGAAGACAAAATAAATAAGATTCAGGCACACATTTAACCTTTTATAAGGCCCTTTATACACGGCACGGTTTCTGTATGGGCAGCGTATAAGCCGTGCCGTAGAAAACAGTGTCCGTCAATAAGCAATCCCATAGTGATCCACACCACACTGACGACAATGCCTACACACGGCGTATAAACTTAGCCATAGAAAAAATACGTCCGTCAACAAGCTTCCATAGAGATCCATACCACACTGACGACAATGCCTACACACGGCATATAAACGTAGCATTTGAAACGTGTCCGTCAACAAGCTTCTATTGTAATCCATACAACATTGACGACCTGTGCCTACAAACGGCGAATAAACCGTAGTTTTTCACGACAAGAAAAACATGTGTAGGTATAAAAGGCTTTACGATACCTATAAAATTAGGTATGCAGACTAAGACAGGACAGTTAACTAACAACTTGAATACTCTAGCAACATTAAAACTAGTCTAATAGCTACAACTTGTATGTAAAACAGGATTCTGTTTAGTCAAGGTTGGCTCAGTGAGAGCAATGGTGGCCCAGTGGTAACGGCCGCGACTTACGTGTCGTAAGTTTGAACCCTGACAGGTGCTTTACTTTGTGTAAATTATTTCATCACCACTCCTGTTAGTGAAGCCAAACGGTGAAGAAAAACATCGTGAGGAAACCTCATAGAACCAAAAATTCGAAGTCATGTGACTGACATCTTACACGCAGCACTGGGCCTGCGTGTTGTGTTACACCCAATCCCTCTCACTCAAAAGTGTGTCTTAGCGTTGGCAACATTAGAAGCTGATCATACTAGGATGTCCCAACAAGAGCGCCGGATTTAAATTTGCCGCCATTTTGTTATTACGAGTTGTACGGTGTTTTTTTTTTGACGGTTGTCAACTAGGTACAGACCACGCGATTTAAGAATATGGAGAAGTATTCAAACCAACAACGTTTAATAATTGTGAAAACACATTGCAAAAATGGTGAAAGTTTGGCGAAAACAGTTCGCAATTCGTTTATTTTTTCTTTGGGGCTATGTGAAGGAAAAGGTTTATGCGAATAAGCCTGAAACATTTGAACATCTTAAAGAGGAAATACGGCGCGTTATTGGTGAAATTCGCATTTAAACGAAAACGTTATTCAAAATTTTAACAAAAGAATAACCCTGTGCCAGAGGTTTCATGGTGGCCATTTGCCTGATGTTGTATTTCACGTTTAACCGAAACTATTTTTCTTTAAGTTGAAATAAAAATATTTTGCTTAATTCGAAAATAAATGCGTTTTTCTTTAAAATTAAATCCGGCGCTCTTGTTGGACGCAGACAAGTGCGACGCGACAACGTGACGCGACGCGACGTCGGTGGAACAATTTCCATGAAAACTTTATGGAAATTGCTCTACCAGAATCGTGTCACACCGTCACGTCGCGCCTGGCTGCGGGAGCCTTGAGGCTCAGGCACACATCTTATATGCTCGATTACCTAACGATACATATAACATTAGGTATGCAGGCTAAAGACAGAGCAAACTAACAACTTAACGACCCTAGGAACATTAAAGCTAGTCTGGTACAACTTGTATGTAAAACAGTAGTCAGTGTAGACAAGGTTGGCATCAATTCAATTTTAAGCTCAGTATCAAGACGCTACCAGATTTAAGTACCGCCCTGTGTTCTGAGATAAGGAATACTAAACTCTCTACAGTAGTGCCTTTGTCTTATAACCCTTTGATAGTTCAGCATTTACATAAAAATAATAAAGATTGGTTTGGAATTATTCTTCTTCATTCCTAAGGTAGGTTCATTACATTTAATTTGATATGTTATCAAGTGGTACAAGTGAGGGACTTGTGGCTAAGTAAAAACAGTCGTACTAGTCGATCGATTAGGTCAAGCTACGCTTGCTGCGGTGGGAATGAGCAAAAATTAATAAATAAATAATAAATAAATAAATAATAAATAAACAATAAATAGACAATAAGTAATAAATAAATAAATCATAAATAAATAATTAATAAATAAATAAAAAAACAATAATAAATAAATAATAATAAATCTTTACATACCAAAACCCCTCCGCGTCTCGGAAAGCACGTTAAGTTGTTGGGCGCGGCTGTCGTTGACAGACGTAACGGCTCGTCAGAGTGCGAAAGTGTGACAACCAGTCTTACCTAAGGGTATCGTATCAAATTCAAACTCAAACTCAAAGCATTTATTTCAATTAAACCATTTACAGGCACTTTTGAACTGTCAAAAAGTCGATCAGTTGGAAAGTTGTAGTTTTCCATTCCAAAACGTAGATCTCTATGGAGAAGAACGGGCAAGAAACTCCACGGACACTCTTTTAAAATCAAGTTGAATATTACAAAATCTTGGGAACATTATTCTTGTTGCTTCTATATGTGAGAACAATGTAAAAAAAATTACACAAGATACAAATACAAGATAAAAATAAGCCCTGGAAGTTAGGAGATGACCAGTCTCAATTGACAGCGCCCGTTCACGAACTTGACGCGTGGATCAGCACCATCCAGCTCAACCATTTTGTAGAGAACCGTATGATAGAACACACGCGCCACCGTCAGTGAGACATTTAAGTGAGCATGACATACTCTCAACTGCCATGCTTTTTCAAGTCAATGTACATCATAACAACACAATAAACGGATGCATGGTACTCACGTTTACAAAATTTAAACAAAATGCTTCTAAATTATACAAAACTATAGTTTGCAATCTATTTGAGATAATAATAACATTTGTTTTTTTAAAAGAAAGAAAAACGTTTAATATATATTGAAGTACTCAGTAACTAACACTTGGTTCAGCAAAAATAAAACATTCGTAATGTCACAAAAATTATAATATTATGATAAAAAATGTTCGTAATGTCAGAAAAAATAAAAAAGGGAAGCTGCTCTTTCAAATATTATAATTTTAACTAGTATGCCCAGATGGCTGTGGAGCAGGACCAGCATTAAGCCAAGCATTTTTATCGACGATATAATCATCTAACTTATAATATGCTTGTCTACATAATGTGCGTTTAATGCATGATGCATGCGTGATTTCTTGACATTTAGTTCAAGAATATCGACTGGTATTTTATTATAACATTTTACACAGTACCCCATGAAAGAAGTGTGTACTTTAGACAATCTGAAACGTGGTTGTTATAATTTATTCCTATTTCTAGTGTTAAAATTGTACCTGACAATTATTTTACTAAATAGATGTAGATTTTTCCAAACATACATAATGTTTTCATAAATATATTGACAAGGTACCGTCATGATTATTTTATTATTATGATGTTAATTATTTTGAACAGTTCCCTTAGAGATTCGCGTCTGCGTTATAGATGGCTCTGATAGCCCTCTTTTTCAGAATAACGATCGACTCAATATCCGCAGCCCGTCCCCATAGCAAAATACCGTAAGACATGATGCTATGAAAGTAACTAAAATAGACCAGTCTCGCGGTGTCCACGTCTGTTAATTGGCGGATCTTCCAAACAGCGTAAGCGGCAGCACTTAGCCACCCTGCAAGTGATGTTAAGTGAGGACCCCACTGTAGCTTTGAGTCAAGCGTGATCCCCAGGAAAACCGTCTGTTCGACGAATTCTATACAACATGATATTCACTACTTCTAATATCTCACACAAACCAAATTATTTACAGTAAACCAAATATGGACCTTAACTATAGCATTATTTACGTCATCAAGCTCCTGTGCACGTCTCTTAACTTTAAAAATCAGTGATGTGTCATCAGCAAATAACACCATTTGTGGTCGGTTTTTTAGTAAATAAGGTAAATCATTTATGTAAACTAAAAAGAGGAACAGACTCAATATTGAGCCCTGCGGTACAACCATTTTGACTTGCTGCAGTCTATCATTCAAGTACGATTTTACTAAGCTAAGCGCAAGTTCACCCAGTCCGTAATGCCCAAGTTTCAATAGAACTGTTTCATGATTCACGCAAACAAACGCCTTGGATAGGTCGCAAAAGATATCTCTTCCGAAGCGGTAAATATGTGTTTTAATAAGGTGACACCAGCGTCGGTTATGCAACGTCCTTTGGTGAAACCATACTGTTGATCGTGTAGGATGTTATTACGATTAAAATGATTGAGCATTTGATTTAACATAACTTTTTCAAACACCTTGCTGATAACTGGCAAAATCGATAATACGGGTCTATAATTATTAGTATTTTTGCTGTCGCCAGATTTGAAGAGTGCAATAACTTTACTGTACTTCATTAAATCCGGGAAAACCCCTTGATCTACACACAAATTAAATATTAATGCCAAATAGGGTGCAATTGTCTCAATAATGGATTGACAAACTTTAGTAGACATGCCCCACAAATCTTCGGTAATTTTTTATCTTAAGTTGCTTAAATGCCTTTACAACGACCACAGGGTTTATATGATTTTCTTTTTCTTTTTTTTTTTTGGGTGGGTAATCATCAAATAACTTCTCCCGCTCTGGGCGGAGCGGAAGGGCGTGTCAGACTTTTACTGACTAAAACCCACCCGTGTTCCCTCAGTTGCCTGTGTGCCAGGGGCGGCGGTATCTCTTTCGAACAACCCGCACCCCTGGACAACCCGCACCCATGGAGGGTTTATATGATTAAATTTGAGTTCTACGGGACAGTCTGAGACATTCGCTCTTAATAAATCAAGAGCGGGCGAAGAATTTAAAGTTTCTGTAGTTTTAATAGGAATATTACGCAGTAACTGGGTTGTGGAGTTCTGATAGGCAGTCGCTCCATGTAAAATACATGTATTCAGCTGTATCCGGTTTTAATGGTAGCAACGTAGTTGAACATAGTTGGGAAAAGGCTAGGCAGATGATGATTAGGTGATACAAGTAGATATAAAAGGCTGTAAGAAAACACCGTAGAGAATTTGGCATGCCAGATTTGAAAGACATTGCGATGGACAAAAAAGCCTGAGTCCCAACACTACCCAACAGTGGGAACATTATAGGTTGATTATTTTATGGTAAGTTAGTCGAAATTATGTTTAATTTACTTTCCTGGAACGGAGATCCAACCAATTTAATTAATTCTGAAACCGATTTACGTAAAAGGTTATTTTATCCTGAATTATCAATGCCTTGGGATTACGGACCGCTTTTATTATTTAATGTTTCATATGAATCCGATTACCAAACTTCAGCGGATCTGTAATGGAATAAAATTATTCATATTATACTGAGAGGATATTCCGCGATCAAAGCTGAGAAAACCTTTCCTTTATGTGGTAGTATTTTTTACACTGCACTTTGTCTTTTTACCCGATTACGGCGAATCAAAAAGGAGGGTTATTATTTTGACCAATATGGGTTGTATACAAGATAAAATTTTAACCAGTGCGCAAACTGTAACCATGAATTCAGCATATCATTCTAGCCCTAGCGTAGAAATTTTTCGTCGGTTATACAAAAAAAAATCTGCTGTTCCATACGTTTTGATCGCGTAGGTACTCGTATTGATTGCACTTTTCTTGAAATAGTTGGTTTTATTGTATAACCGACGCCGAAATTTCTACGCTACGGTCTAGAATGATATAGTTACAGTTTGCGCACTGGTAAAAAAAATATCCTGTATAATTATGTTCATCTGTTCCACTTATCATAATTTGGCAAATGAGGTCTCGTTGGAAGCTTCTCGATCATCCGCTGATTTAAGGCTATGTGACGTCACATTAAATTTATATGGCCTCCTCTAGCTGAAATATGGTCATGAACTAAAGAAACTATATATTCTAACAGAAGTAAGCAGGGGGAGACTGTTAGAACCCGTCATCCATTTCCATAGACAACAGCGACATCTGGAGTTTGGTGGGTAAACAAAACTTAGCAGCCATCTTGTCTTGTTTGTCAAATTGTCAAACAAATGTCACTGCTGACATTCGGCCATTGTCAACTCCGGCTTTCCCGAGGTTGATGCGCTTTCTCAGTGTAATTCAGCGAATTCTGTTAAAATTGTTATTTGTTACTGTTTTTTTGTTTTGTTTTTATTTCTTAATATAGTTATTTTATTTATTAATGGATTTTCTTTTTATTTCTTATTTTTATTTGTTTGACGAACAAGATAAGATGGCTGCCAAGTTTTGTTTACCCACCAATCTCCAGATGTCGCTGTTGGCTGATCAATTGACATTAGCGGCCGTCAAAAAGTATGGAAGGCTCTTTATACCCGATATATTTACTCTCCTCTATCGAGGTAAGCGATCATTATCTGTAGTGCAGAGTGGCATACGACCCCGGCTTTCAGATGAGAATATTTTCTTGTTTCATAGTTTTGAGAGCGTGATTTTTCAGTAGTTGGGATTTAATTTATGAACACATTTTTTTGGCCAATAAACTCTTGCAAATACATGCATTCAGTCTTTTTCTACAATCACCCATGGTCATAACTTCGCTACTCTAAAATTCTGGGACTAAAGTGTACCCCAAACAATTAGAGTGAAGCACCGAATGGCACTAAAGTACCTCAAGTCCAAATAAGTGTTAGCGACTCGCTACTCTGCGGTAATGGAGATCTCCCATTCAAGTACCCATATGGAAAAGATTAGGTTCCAGTGATGGCGATAGGAGATTTAGCAGTCCGCGTAAAAGAGTACAAAGGGACCATTCATGTACTTGATGGCTCCTTTTTACTTGATCCTTTGCGATATCTCTTTTCTGTATGTAATCTGTATTTTATACTCTATTATGGCTCATTCATGTTTTTACTTACCGACCACAACATAAGGCTGGTATAAAAATTAATTGGCCATAGGGACCTCAGTATCTCATACAACTATAAAAATACTTAGACTCGGAAACACATCAGACACCCAAACGCACACTTATAATATAAAGTCTTCGGTCTCTTTCAACTGGTGCTTAAAGAAAGAAGAAAGAAAGAAAAAACGTTTATTTGCGGTAAACATGACGCAAAAACCACCTGCTTCTGTTTCCTTTTTGTATAGGTACAGTAAACCTCTTTATAAATTAATAGTTCTCGTTGAAGCATTAACCTGATAAGTCATGATAACTCAACGTTATCTCTTTAACAAAACATAAATCCAGAAAACAAAGATGGGAATCAAACAATAAAAGGCCTTCGATTTTCGACTGTGTGGGAATGTACCGAATGTAGCTACAATAAAAGTAAAAAATGGACGTTCAGATACACAAGCAATAAAACATTAGCCAAGGTTTTAAAACAATAGCATCTAATAGGTAATTGACCGAAAGCACTCGACCGGAATATAGATGAATCGAGGTCGGACAATCGCTTATTGTGAAGACACAGCTTTAGCACTGATAGGTACCAAGTTTGGGGCAAATGGAACTCGTAAGTACGTTTTAGTAGGTAAAGTACGATTACTCTAGTTGAACACCTAAATAGAATCGTCTGGGTCATGATAGTATTAAAACATTTTAAAAAATTGCACCCATTTACCTACCTAGTACCGACGTTTCCTTCACACGTTGGTATTAAATTTATCTAATTTTGAAAACATCATCATCCTCTAGCTATGTTGGGGTCGGCTTCTAGTATGACTGGCTGCAGCTGAGTACCAGTATTTTATATCGAGCGACTGGCTATATGACCTCCACAATCCAGTCACTGGATACCCGATACCCTTTGGTCAGACTGGTTATCAGACTTTCGGGATTCTGACGACCCGTAACGACTGTCAAGGATCCACGAATAATAGCCGGGACTAAAGTCCGAACGTGCTTTCCGAGACACAGAGAAGTCTTAGTATGGTCACCCATCTACGGATCAACCGCAACAAGCGTAGCTTAACTTAGCCGGTATTGCTTAGCCTCACGCCCCTCACTAATTTTGAAAACACGTACACGATAAAGGTGCAAATACCTACTTATGCAAATGGATGTGAAGTAATCTTTTCGCCCTTTTCCGTGTAAATAAAAGGGTTTTCTGTAACGTGGGGTAGGTTTTTTATCACATTCATTGTTAAGTGTATCCTGTTAGACCACAGAATAATACAAGGTGTGGGTGTGTTTTGTGAGTGTATACGTGTTTATGTCACTGAACTCCTCCGAAACGGCTGCACCCGATTATGATGTCTTTTTTTGCGTGTGTTTGAGTGGGTCCCGGATGATTTAGATCAGAGATACTCAACCTTTTTTTTAATGGGGCCACAAACACGTTTCGGTCTTGATGTCGCGGCCGCAAACATTATTTAAGTGTTAATAAAAAAAAAATCAAAATTGGCGATGAATTTATTGAAAAAAGAAAAGGTGGTCACAATAAAGCCAACTATACAATACATATATCTCGAAAACTTTATAATATACCTAAAGGTTATCATGATGCCACATGCGATGTACTCGTAGACCAAATTTTGAAAGAGCAAACTTTGGAAGAACTAACAATGACTTCAGGTTTTAACAAAGATGTTCCGTACGAAACATCCTTGTTTTGATGAAATTTTTGATACTGTGAACGCTTCTTCAATTTAAAAACTTTGACTGTAACTCCAGGTGGGCCAAACACAAAGCTGGCCGCAGGTTGGATATGGCTGATTTAGATTCTCAATCGGACCCAGAAGACAGCGTCTGTCAGGTCCGCTAGTATTTTATGAAACCACAAACACGACCAGGGCTTTCCTGGAGAGAACATCGAATGCAAGGTTTAAAAAGTTAAAGAAACAACGGCAAACCTAAACTTTAGAAACACAAGACCATTAACAAAGTGCCAATGTCGAGCTTGTCGAGCATAAGGACAGCTCCAAGCTATTGAAACAAATAATGAAACATCTCGAAACATATAGCAGTTCACAAGAAATGGGGCAAGACTTCTGTGACAGCTGTCTGATGCACTTACAGGTATTACAGAAGATTCTGTTAGAGGAATGCTATTCTAGACTCTTATATCTGCCAAAGTGTCGTCTGAAAATGTTCCGTCTAAAATCAAAGAGGTATGTGATAAAAATATATTGTACCTATTTATAAATATGCGACTCTGCATGTTGCATAGTCTGCTAAAGTTGGTGCGATGTCGTGAAAGTTCAAGTTCAATAGTTTTTTGTTTATGTAGATAGAGGCACTTAAGAAAGGTCAACTGATATTTTATATATCTCCGGTTGCGTCATATTTACAAAAAAATATAATTAATTTCAATGTCAAGGAAATAAATTATAATTAGCCCACTGCTGGGAAACAAGTCTCCTCTTTGTGAGAGTGAGCGGGCCAGTACGGGTTGGTAAATGTCACATGTCTACGAATTTTTGGTTCTAGTATAAGCCGGTTGTCTCACGATGTCTTTCTTTGCCGTTTTGACAGCAGTGGTCATGAAATAATTTACACAAAGTAAAGCGCCTGACAGGGTTCGAACCTATGACCTGCAACTCGTAAGTCGCAGCTGAATTGTGAAGAAATATTACGTCAAACTGTGCTGCGAAGCTTTAGCGGCAGAAGAATATAACGCAGAAAATGGACCAAAAGGCCTATTCATACCCAAACTGAACCTGCACACCATATAAGATGGAACAGCTGCAAAGCTGGCATAGTAACAACGCCGTTCTGGTTAGTTGTGCTGTCAGCTTTAAGCATTAATTGCCCACAGAACCCAAACATTAAACATAGATCGCTTGACCGCTCCACTGCGAACAGCGCTGTAACTTGTCCCGTCACACACAAATTGTATTCCTCGACGAACGATAAACTGTTGTGGCAGTTACCCAATACGTAATTACCGACACGTAACGTGTTAGTCGCGCAAACTTTGACAAACTCATACATTCCCAGGCAAAGTGTAACATACAAAGTTTAATTAGCAAGTGTACGGATCTGGTATTAAACAGAGGGCTATTTGCGAAGTTACACTAACTTGTGCTGGATACATAATGCATGAAGACATTTTGCTAACAATCTTCAGGTAGTGTATGAAGTTGGAGTAAATTGTTTTAGAGGGAAGCGTGTTTTGCGTACTCCCTTGGGAAACACTGTTCATTGAAACTTAAAAGAGCGGATAGTGGATGTATAAAATTCTATTGGTTAATATTGGCACAGCTCCACTCCTCTTTGCTCGTCTTTGCTCCAATGGATAGGCAGCCTTAACACTAGAAGCATTTAAGATAAGAAGAGAAGAAGCATTTATATCAGTAATACTCTTGGAAAAAAATACGTTTTACCTAGAACTGCCGCTGGGTCATTTTTATCTCTACTTAATTCTATAATAGCTTAAAATATGGAGTAGATGTCTTAGATCAAATGAGTCGTAAATATACAGTAAAGGCAGATTCCAGATGTTGACCGGTTCACACATTTTATAATTTGTTGGATTTAGCAGGTATAAATGCATGGGTATTGTATAAAATTTTATTATCAACAATACTGAAATTAAACGCAGAGACTTTTTATTGCAATTAGGAGAAGAATTGGGAAAAAAGTATTTGACTATTAGAAAAACTACAATTCCTGTAGAAATTCCGGAAAAAAAGAGAGAGACAAGAAAAACGGACAAGGTGCCAGATGAAGTCAAAATGCTCAAAGTCATCTGTATCTGCAATAAATGCACTGATAAAGAATGTTACTTATGAATCACTTGTTCTAATGATTATATTAACTAGTTTATAGATAATAGAAAATTGTATAATTTAATTTAATTTTCTTTTTTTTTCTTTTTTTTTGTCCCGATTTTATTACGAAACCAAAAAATATTTGATTTTTAATTCACAATTTGTTGTTTTGTTACTTTTATGTTTGTTAAAAAAGAAGAATTTGTTACAAGTTGGTTATTAAACGTGTTCTGAATATTTCACGAATTGTTTTAATAATAGCTTTCATGCCTTATACCAATAATCATTATAATAAGTAGAATGGGAAAAAATTGTCACGACGGCGGTTCAAGGGGGGTCTTAATCTTCGGCGCTTCTAGTGTTAAGGAATTCTGCTATGCAAAGTCTCGTAAGCTGCATGTTGCTAATGACTTGCGTCGCAGAAATATTTGTCCTGATTCTATTGTGCAGGAACTAATCATAAGCTTCTTTGTTATCATCATCATCTTTTCAGTCGAAAGACGTCCACTGCTGGACATAGGCCCCCATAAGCGCCACCACTTCAACCAGTTCTGTGATTTCGCATCCAGTCGATTCCTGCGGGCTTCACCAGGTCATCGGTCCAACTTGTGCATAGCCGGAATAATTGCTAAACTTAAGTGGCAGTGGGTAGGGCACATTGATCGCAGAACAGATTGCCGATGGGGCTGAAAGGTGCTGGAGTGGCGAACGCGTAATGAAAGACGTAGCATTGGAAGGCCTCCCACAATGTGGCATTTTATTTTACTCGCAGATAAAACAAGATCGTTTATTTTTTTTTTCTGGGTGGGAAATCATCAAATAACTTATCCCGCTCTGGGTGGAGCGGGAGGGCGTGTCAGACTTTTACTGACTAAAACCCACCCGTGTTCCCTCAGTTGCCTGTGTGCCAGGGGCGGCGGTATCTCTTTCGAACAACCCGCACCCCCGGCAGGCATCGGCCCTTGCGGGCCCCATCTGTTGCTGACATCTCTTTGAGGCGCGCGTAGAACACAACGCGCCGTCGACCCGGGCTTGGTCCTTACCGGACAGCGAGCTACCCATTACTCGCCGTCCGCAAGCCCGCGCCTACGGTGGCCGGGAATCAGCCTGGGATTCCCGACGCCCAGGGCGTCTCCTGCGAAGGCCACGGCTGTGAGGGCGCATGTATTGCATCTCCCTCACGTGCGCCGCCTCCCTCTTTGCGAGCATAACTGCTGAATAATAATTATACACCACTTATTTGATAGCACCTATCACTGTTTGTCTCTGCATCACCCAAAGGTCGACTGGTAGAAAATGCCTATGGCATTAAGTCCGCCTATGTACATTTCTGTGCGTAAAGTATTAAATAAATAAATAAATAAATAAACTGCTTCGCTGAAGGAGGCGACTGCTAGCCTCCCACAATGTGGCATTTTATTTTACTCGCAGATAAAACAAGATCGTTGAAGATTTACACGTTGCTGCTTTAAACCGGAACCATATCTTTCCTCCTCTGCTACGTCATTGCATGCAAAACAGAAAATTGCTTACGAAGTGGAAAAGCGCCTATAAGTCGGCTGGTATATTATCCATCCCTTTTGTTCCAGTGGTAGCAAGCACTTGCGCTGAGTATAAGGTCCTGCGTTCACTTCCCGGGTTGGGCAAAGTATTATTGGGCTTTTCCATATATAATTTCTCAGTTGCATCCCGGAGTCTGGATATATGCCCAATTGATGGCAATAGGTACGCCCCCTACTACATGGGACTTAAACATAACTGGCGAAATGTGGATTTACATAAGTGTACCTCTGCCTAAGGTGCACCGCTACCTACACCTTCGGGATATACAGGCGTCATGTTATGTTAACCATAACGAGGATTTTCCGCTATAAGAAGAAAATCCAAGGAAACGATGTAATAATTTACGTTTGGCTGATGAATTGGTGATCTCAGTGCTGTGTGATTAGTTAAACAAAGATTTTTAGGTGGGCTGTTCTAAGGAATACCTATTAGTTATATGTATGTAGCAGGATACCCAGTCAGAACAGTATATGAAAATCATTGTTTTGTTTTAGTTACTCAGTGCAGTCATCATCATCATCATCATTTCAGCCGCAAGACGTCCACAGCTGGACATAGGCCTCCCCTAAGCTCCGCCACTTCGACCGGTTCTGTGCTTCCCGCATCCAGAGGACTCCTGCGATCCTCACAAGGTCATCGGTCCACTTTGTGAGAGGCCTTCCAACTTTACGTCTTCCAGTACGCGGTCGCCACTCACAGAACCTTTCGGCAGTGAACTCATTGAAAACCAAAAAAAAAAGAACTGCCTATAATGTCGCCACTCCTGGGAAACAGGCCTTCTCTCTGTGAGACGGAATGGAAGTGCGGCTTGGTAGATGTCGAATTTTTGTTTTTACTACATTTTTTTCATCAATGTTTGTTAACGAGGTAAATTATATTTTATTAACCGATTTCAAAAAGAAGGAAGTTATAATCCAACATGCTTTTTTATGTATTTTCGGTCATAACTCCGTCAATAATCCAACAGGCCTTCTCTCTGTGAGACGGAATGGAAGTGCGGCTTGGTAGATGTCGAATTTTTGTTTTTACTACATGCCGGTTTTTTCATGAATGTTTGTTAACTAGGTAAATTATATTTTATTAACCGACTTCAAAAAGAAGGAAGTTATAATCCAACATGCTTTTTTATGTATTTTCGGGCATAACTCCGTCATATTTAAACGGATTTGCAAAATGCTTTTCTTGTTCAAAAGGGATTTATTCCGAAATGGTCTCATTTAAATTACATATATATCTAATGACGCGTTTCGGAGACAAACAACGGAACTCTTCAAAAAATTACAGCAAATCAACCGCGATTACTGCTATCGCATAAATATGCATTGTTTGGACCCCAAGGATGACAAAATTTCGAATTGGTGTGGGGTAGGTACTATATCTAAAAAGTGAAAAATAAAAACTTTGATTTCCTAAAATAACCTTAATTTCGGAAGGCGGTGACAAGACAATAAAATACATATCCAAAGTCACTTCCGAAATTAAAGTAATTTTTCACTTTGTAGTGTTTTTTCCGGAAGTCAATTCTTTTTTATTTTTGATAAAAGTTTTTTAAACATGTGTTTCTTGTAATATTTGTTTCTTTTTCTTTCAAGGTTAACCTTGTAACAATCTACTGTAAAAACAGTAGATTGTTACTACCGAAAGGCATGCAAATACTATCTGACTCGTTTTAGTACCTACCGCCACATACTTATCTTACAAAACTCAAGAGGTACCTTCCGGCTTGGCACATATACATAGGTACTGTATATTTCTTGCGGCGATCAAAGTCAAATCCGGAGCAAATGGCTTAGCTACTGCGCCAATCGGATAGACTTTCGGCTTCTTGGTAAACAAAATAGTAAATACTAGCGATCCGCCCCTGTTTCACACGGTTATAAGGACTTGAAATATCACCGAGATTTCTTTATTATAAGCTTATCAGCTTAAAAAGCTCCCACTGCAGGAATACTCTCTGTGAAAGGGAGGGAGCCTATTCCATCATGCGATTGATTCTAGGACATAGCCGGTTTCCTCACGATGTTTTTCTTCGCCGGTTTTGAGAGCACTGGTGATGAAAAAATATTTACATAAAGCAAAGCGCTTGTCAGGGTTCGAACCCACAACCTACAACTTATAAATCGCGGCGGTTACTGAGCCACCACTGCTCTATATTAAAGGTAAGTTTAATATTGATATATTAGCACAGGAACCAGAATAAATGGGCCTGAATTTACTATGACCACTTAACGATTCCATACTCGTAACCACGGCAATCAAACACGAAATCTGCTAATAGATATTGTATTCATAATTCCGACAAATTGTCTTTGAACATACAAAATATGACATTTCGATTCCTTACCGTTACATTGGTTTCTAAAAAACACGATATTGAACTATAATAAATATACGTAATTTGAACGTAGTAAGATTCCCTGGGAATCGTTATAACGATACAGAATTGGGGCCCCGATGGTAAAAATTATATCAAAACCCTGTGTGTAGATTTGAAAAACAACGGCTTCACAAGAACAATCACGAATAGCGAATTTACTTATAATAAACTAGCTTTTGCCCGCGGCTCCGTCCGCCTGGATAGTGGTTATCTAGCCTATATCCTTCTCCAAATCCCAGGCATGTCTGCCAAATTTCATGACGATTGGTTCACTGGTTTAGGCGTGAAAGCGTTACAGACACACACACAGAGAACTCTGTGTGTCTGGCTGTTACGCTTGTCTGTATTATCCCTACTGATAATATAAATGCGAAAGTAGTTACTTTCGCATTTATAATATCAGTAGGGATTATGTTTACTTGTTACACAAGTATAGATCTAGGGAAACCCAGTCGATAAAATCGTCTTTTTTACCATGCAACACGAACGGTTAATGTTGTTACTTGCCGACTATTCTAATTTATAGACCGGTGGCGAATGGAATTGCAAATTATCCGAGAAACAAAGGAAACTAAGCCATAAAAACCTAGGGGTCGAGCCGCCGACGCCGTGCGCAGCAATTAACAACTTTTATTAGACTTTAATAGGAACACACCAACAATTAGATTACTTTGTACTGTCTAGACAACGAGAATCTAAGAATTTTATTTAGAAAATGTTCAAGAAAAGAGAAGACACGACAAGGCTAAACCTATTATGATACTAGTGGTCGCTCAGTGTTCGGAATTCGACCAATAATTAATTTCAAACTCACTGATTTTCTAATGCATTATTATACCATAATTACTACTACCTACATAATTTTTGCTTCACGTATTAGTAATATAGACATCTACCATTTAACTACCCTATCCAAGAGATTATGTTCTTCGACAAAATGATAGAGAAAAGGCCTTTTGCTTTTTGATGTATATAAATTGCATGACAAAAATGTATTCAAAATCAATAGCATAGGCAACATCATACCGAATCTTTTAATTACAATTTAAACAAACACAAGTAACCCGCCCCACAGCACAATTGTTCATCGGATTTATTACGTTTTAACAGGATCGGCCAATTGTGGACTTACAGGGTTTTTTTTTTTTTTTTTGGGTGGGAAATCATCAAATAACTTCTCCCGCTCTGGGTGGAGCGGGAGGGCATGTCAGACTTTTACTGACTAAAACCCACCCGTGTTCCCTCAGTTGCCTGTGTGCCAGGGGCGGCGGTATCTCTTTCGAACAACCCGCACCCCCGGCAGGCATCGGCCCTTGCGAGCCCCATCTGTTGCTGCTGACATCTCTTTGAGGCGCGCGTGGAACACAACGCGCCGTCGACCCGGTCTTGGTCCTTACCGGACAGCGAGCTACCCATTACTCGCCGTCCGCAAGCCCGTGCCTACGGTGGCCGTGAATCAGCCTGGGATTCCCGACGCCCAGGGCGTCTCCTGCAAAGGCCACGGCTGTGAGGGCGCATGTACTGCATCTCCCTCACGTGCGCCGCCTCCCTCTTTGCGAGCATAACTGCTTCGCTGAAGGAGGCGACTGCCAGCCATGCCCTCTCGCTCCGTACCATGGCCTGGACCAGGGTCGGACGCGAGAGATCGCCGCCGCCGATCACCTCCACGAGGACACGGCGTTGCTCCGCCCAAGCTGGGCAGACCTCCACCGTATGCTCCACCGTGTCCTCTGGGCGATCTTCGCAATGGAAACACCCGGGCGTTTCCTCCCGCCCTATCCGAAACAGGAACCTCCCGAAACAGCCATGTCCGGTGAGGACCTGTGTCAGGCGGAAGGTGAGGACGCCATGCCGCCTCTCAAGCCACTCCTCAAAGAGGGGACTTACCGCCGCAATCGCGGCGTGCCCATGGACTTACAGGGTGGGTTCATATAATATTTTGCGACAAATCTAAAATTCTGAACATTAAATAGAATGTTGAAACTCACACAGCTCACAAATATTAATATTCGACACAACCGAAGCGAGATTGATAAATATGAAGCCAGCGAATTACGTTACGAGATTTTCATTTCCACGAAAACGTTCGTTGGGTTTGTATGGCAGTTACTGAAAATATTGTAAAGATACTTTTGTTTGTTAAATTCAGATTATTTGGACGTGTTTTTTGCAATCAGATTTGGTGTAATGATATTACCTAATGTTTTACAACCCAAATTGGTAATAGGAAAGGAATTATAGAAAAAACTTGATTTGTTTTTCCTACCTCAGGGTTTTACCGATGTTTCAGTACAAGATTTTCATAGATTTATTCCCAAAACATATAAGTATTTTCAAAGGTCGCAAAAATCTTGAACGCTTAGTAGGGAAAATAAAACACAAAAGCTTTTATCATTCCGACCCAACTGAAATATTCCCAAGAGTCTACTATTTCTCTACGCATTTCGAGCAATATCCATGAAGTAGTTAGTTTCATTGTACAGATTGTTATCTTCGCGACACATTTCAATACAACAAAGGTAAGATGAAACTTATCGAAGCAAGTTCTCCAATTTTAACTTAAAGGGTTACAAACTGTCGACGGATATTAAACAATGGCGGACTGTAATTGTAGATAAGTTCGGTAGAACGTTCTACGTGACCCAAAGTTTCAGCTAATCAATTCAAACTGACGGAATTAATTTATACTGCGGACAATGATTTGTGATTCGGCGTGCTAATCTGTTCTTAATTTTGTAATTGTTGTGGTTTGAGATAACGATGTTTTTTGTCTTTAGAATCCTACTAATACCTAATCTATACATAAACAAATTTGAGTGTCTGTTTGTACTATTAAAATAACCATTTTTTACTAAATGCATATGGATGTATACACGGTAAGTACATATACCATTTTTTTTTGTTTAATTTCTGTATGTCTGTCTGTTTGTTCCGGCTAATCTTTGAAACGGCTGGACCGATTTTGACGGGACTTTCACTGGCAGATAGCTGATGTAATAAGAAGTAACATAGGCTACTTTAATTTTAGAAATTTTAATTTTTGTCATAATATAAAAAGCACAGCTAGTGTTTTATAAATGTGAAAGTTTGTGAGGATGAATGGATGGATGTTTGTTACTCTTTCACGCAAATCTACAGATTTGGATGAAATTTAGCATATAGATCGTGGCGACTTAGGATACTTTATATCCCGGTAGTACGTTCCCGTGAGACAATTTTCGACCTCCACGCGGGCGACGTCGCTACAAAAGCTAGTTGAACATCATTTTATAGCTTAGACTAATTGTGATCACGGATCAGATTTTTAAAAGTCATGACAATACGGTGCTCTCTCTTTTTGGCAGATCAAAGCCGACGTTACAAAAATTTTGGAGTATATAATAATAATTACAGTATTATTCATAATTATTATTAAGTACTGATTTTAAACAAACAACGAAGACACCAACAGTAATAAAAACGTCGTCCGAAATAAACCTGCTGATTTCTTGCAGTCCCTTACGTAGGTACTAAAAACCCTTTTATCACGCAAGTTTTGATAAAAATGTAGAAATGGTAAAGTCATCGAAATCGAAAAACTTTAAAAAGAATTTCCGTAATAAAAACCCATTGCAAGGCATCTTGGGAACAACAGGTGTGCGATATCAAAGGTATTTGGCAAAAGGACAGAGGGACGGTCGACATTAGGTCGGGGACATATCGCACGGCCCGAATCCCATTCTTTAAAAGAAATAATCCGATGGGCCCGTCCCGAACAGTTTTATGCTCCAGAGATTGCCATGAGAGGGATTTGAATAAAATGAATGTTAAATCTTGTCGACAGAACAGCGTCTTCAACTGATATTTTACAGGATAAAGTAACTTTGCGTTTACTGAATTATTAATACTTTTACGTGGAAAACTGGATGCTTCGTGATGTCTGTAATAAATTCTATGTTGTTGTAGTCATTTCTATTTCCAAGGAAAGGTTCTTGAGAAATAATCTAGGTACCTTTTTTGCATATTTCTCTATCTAGAAAATGAATGCAATAACATGTTTTCAGGAATAGCTAAATAGGTACAGTCACCAAAAGAGATAAGTTACCGGGATCGTCCGATATAGTCGAAGTTTAGTGAGAAACCGATGGACGTTTTCGAATGAAATGTAATTTGGTAAATGAACTGTTGTTTTCTAACAATCAAAATATACATTTTATTCGAAAACATTCATCTTTTTCTTATTAAACTTCAACTATTTCTGACGACACTGGTTACGTATCACTTTTGGTGAACATGTAAACCATTTATTTTCTTGGAAATATTATTATAGTCGTAAAAGAAAACCTCTTCAACCTGCCACAGTGAAAAAGTTAAAGTAAAAAACACGAACTGACAATAAGTATCTCCTTGTTTTCGTGCAAACAGAATGTTCTCAGTTTACCGAGTGTCTACCGACCATTTGTTAAAAAAGGCAAACAACCACAAAAACAGGGTTCCCCAGGCGCCGTTTATGCTTTGTTGTAATCGCAATTACGTCACGAATTCGCCTCTATCTCGAATGGTCCTCTGTTACCATCCCTATGGTGCCCATACATTGCCCGATTTTAAGTTCGACATTCGATTTTATTGTCGAACGATAAACACAGCAATAAAACGGACCTTTGACGATCGGCAAAATTATTACTCCATTTTATTTGATCGGGCGTATGGCACAATAAATTCGAGAAAATCTCTCTTACCAATTTGGTCCACCTCGAAATGTTATTAAATACAATATCGTATCGGGGAAACGATTAATATTATGTTGCATGCCAGTAATTCAATACAATTCACCATTGTCATTTCAGCCCGAAATCATCCACTGATGGGTAGAGGCCTCTTGTTTTTCCAGCCATAATTCCCGGTTCCAATACATTTACTTATAAAATGTAAAAAATTTAGCAAAGGATAATTGATGCACTTAATTCACGTAAATATGGCTAACACGGTCAGATTAGATAAACTTGAGTCCTTTATATATATATATTTCTTTAATGATTCCTTTCCTTTCTAACTATAACGCGTGCCAGACCGTAAAATTACATTTTGGCACTTCACGTCTAGCACCTACTTCCGGAATATTCATATGCGAAGAAAATTTGCCTCGTGAGAAAATTTAAAAGTCACCAACACAGTCGTTTAAAATCCTCATTTTTCTTTGAGAGAAGAAGAAAATTCTGTATGCCTAAGAAAACACTACCAACTTTATGAAAAATATACGTTAACCGTTAGGGATTTGAAGACCCCGAAAGTATTTCTATTTTCATTCGTTTCCCAGAATTTTATCGGCTTTACATTTTGATGTTTAAACGTTTTAAGCCTTTACTAACTCTGTGGGTACAACTTCTGTCTTTATGATAAAATTCAGATCATCGTCAATAACGGGTTAATAAATAGATCAGAAATTTAAATATAATACCAACATTATATCATTGCTGAATTCATACTGCAAGTTTTTGAATTTCAAACGATTTATGTAGTACCGACGTTTCAATTAAAATCTGGCCCAATAAATCAAACGGTATTACCCGAAAACTGTGCATTAGTTCATTTCCACTGAGTATAAAGTTAAAGCCTTGAAAAGTTCTACACGAAACACTCCATATTCCTTTATAATCCGTACCTGCACGAAACTAAGCTCCAGAACGGACAAAAGGTATTTTAAAAACGCATAAAATATTCATACCGCTTTTTGGTACCTAATATTTAATTTACATTCGACGGAATTAACATGAAGCAGGTATATATTGCAAGGCTTGGAAAATGAAATGGAAAATCGAACCTAATTTGTAGATATAACAAACGATTATTTATTCTTTATTCACAATAATCAATATTATATTTTCGTTAATAGCAGATACCTATTTGCGTTATTAGCTTCTTTAGAACCAGTTATTAAACTATAAATTTACTCCTACATCTGACTAACAAATCGCATTAAACTTTTATCAAACTATTTTCTTAAAAATTTCAGCCTCGTATTCAACACAGCTTTGAGAAAAAGTGAACGTTTGAAGTATCGTTTATCATTTTTTCTTCAAATATATAAAAAAGTGTAAGTAGGGACAGAAGAAAAAAATACTTACCAATCATTATTATCCGGCAGCGACTTCGTGTATCCTTAAACCTTGTAAAAATACTTTTAAAAGTTTTTGTCACAGCATAAAACAGGCAAATAATTGCCCGAGAGAAGCCAGATAAATTTAATTTTTGATTCGATGCCCTTATACGGTGTTAAAGGTAAAGGCGCAACCACTAAACTCAGCCCTTTGTATTCAGCCAAAAGGGAATGGGTTAGGGAAGTTCGCGCGCTGGGTGCCCCGAACCGACTGAATCGTATCCGGGATGGCTTTTCCCGATTTTCCATGAAAGTATAACTTTAGGAAGGATGCCTCATTCGGATCTCTCGAGCTAAGGTAAATCCGGACAGCGCCATCTATGTTTTAAATGCTTAAGTGCGCAGCGACATCTGCAGTATATTGCGGAACTACATACACTGTGGGAGAGGAAAATGATAGTTATTCAAGCGCGCAAATGCTGTAGCAGATAGATAAAGCTATCGACAGATGGCATTGTCTTAAGTTTCAAACTTTATCACTTTTGTAATATATTGGGAATGGGACAAATTAATCGTAGCATTGGTATCGCAGGTATTACTGACGGCGTTTACGGTTCAGACTAAACATTTTTTTTTATTCGAACCATTTAGCTAAAACACTACGGGATATTAGCAGCTATAAGTTACCAAAGTTAACGATTTTATTTCATTATTATTCCGCGTATACGTAGTCGTCGTGTCCCCAGTTTTGTCCATCGGACATTTTTTGTTCGGTGAGCCTGAACGCATGGTCGCGCCTACAGAGTGCGCTTTTCGGTTTTCGGAACAAAAACTTGCAAAGATTCCTGTGACGATAGCTTTTAAATAAGATACGGAGTTAAGGCGTGATGCACATTTGATCAAGGTGGCATGATCCGACACAGCCGGGCAGCGAAATCGAATATATATTTTGCCACCCGGCTATGCTCAATCGTGCCGAATTATGCCGACCCGAATTACCCGAAGTGCCCAAAAGTGAGTAGCACGTTTATTTAAACTTAGACACTGTAGTGTCTAAGTTTTCAAATAAATGGTACGAACGAAAAATTATGAGATTATGGAACGAATTATCCATTCATTGTAACATTTCTGTTAATCTTCATCTTAATTATGGTTGCCGATTTATTTCAGAAGAAAATACATAGGTAATGTATAAGACTTTTTTTACAATAATATGATTTAGAATGTAGTATATAGACAATGGGTTTCGTGTGGTGCCGGACGTAAAAGAATAGCACCATCCCAGTTTCTCCCATGGGTGTCGTAGAAGGCGACTAAGGGACTTACTAGAGAATGGGCAGCAGCGTTCTCTATGCATTAGACCACCACCATCCTGCGATCGCCAACCTGCCTGCCGAGCGTGGCGATTATGGTAAATCCCCCCTTTTGGGGGAGGGTTAAGTCCAGCAGTGGACGTCTTTCAGCTGATATGATGATGATATAGACAATCATCCTGTGGCATTTGTATGTAAGTACTCGTTAAGGAGTTCCACAGGGTTCAGTTCTTGGTCCTCTAATATTCTTCGTCAATAAGTGAGTGAGAGTGAGTGAGTGAGTGAGAGTGAGTGAATGAGAGTGAGTGAATGAGTGAGAGTGAATGTTCGGTGTGGTGCCGGACGTAAAAGAATAGCACCATCCCATTTCTTCCCGTGAGTGTCGTATAAGGCGACTAAGGGACTTACTAGAGAATGGGCAGCAGCGTTCTCTATGCATTTGACCACCAAACTGCGATCGCCAACCCGCCTGCCAAGCGTGGCCATTATACCAAATCCCCCCTTTTTGGGACAGGCTTATGTCCACCAGTGGACGTCTTTCGGCTGATATGATGATGATGAAGTGAAATCTGATAGAGATGTCCGAGAACCGAGTAGAAAAGGTTGGTGTACTTACTTACGCGAACATAAGCGAGCCATGGAGTTCTCTATTTATAGATAGAAATCTCTTACATGCACTTCGACAAAAAAGGAACTTTCTTATTTTAGATATGATCATACTATACTTTGCCACAGTGGTACCTATATCCTATATCTTGCAGTTCTAAGAAACTAAGTAACTTTCAAATACATATCTGTACTGTGGCTCTTATCCATACAAAAAGAACCAATTATAAGATAGTATTTTTCAAGGACTCTTGCGTTCCTGAAACAAATCAATACTTAAAGTAAATCTTTACTAAACACTGAGAGCCGAAACAAATGGTTAATCATAATGCAAAGTAATCAATTATTATTACATTGTTATAAACTTTCTTGTGTGCGTCACAACCACGTGACGGGCGCATGGAACGTTTACCTATCAATTTATTTAATCTTTATTTTTATTTGCAGGGCTCCATACTTCAAAATGAAATAACGGAACCCTTATAGGATTGGATCACTTCAGCACATGAGTAACTATTCAGTGTCCGTCTGTCGTTCTGTCAGATGGAGAATTGACGGTGACTTCTGTCGATGTATGAGCGAACATGTTTTTCAACGATTATGTTTAGTTTGTTTTTGACACAAATTCATCCCCAATACGAACGCTTCATTGTGCGTGGTCTGACACGCACTTGGCCGGTTTTTTTTAATGCCTACATTAATTAGGCATAGTTTTAATTGGTTTTATCCGATACTTCATTCACTTTTTAAGTTCAATTCCGCTTTGGGAAAGGCTAGGCAGATTTTAATATTTCCCAAACTTCTTCAGTCATTGACAGACTATAAGTGTTACAAAAATATAATATTCTCATAGGTCATTCTAGATGTCTTATTTATTACTAGACTACTTACTGGATTCTGAAGATTAGACAATCTTTTAGAATATCAACTACTGGTATTAAACAGTTTTTTTCTTTGAAAGACGTCATTCAACTAGTGCTGTGTTAATCAAGTGCCATTTAAATAAATTGATTTCCGTCTGACAGTATTAAAATTAAGTTGTTCAAGGCGTCACTATTAACATTAATGTGCTTGAATATCTACTAAAAACGTAAGGATTTCTGGTATTATTTTCAGCTTGGAAATTGCAGTTTTTTATTTAATTTTCTTTATTTAGGCAACTAACAGCGATACATAATTATAGTATATTACAGAGTAGATGTAGGTGTTACAGTTTTGTATAGCTAATAATAGGTTCCCCTGTATAACTAGGATAAGTACAAAACATGCGAATGGACTACATACCGAGAAACATTTAAATACAATATATAACTAATTAATTTTAAAGCAATATTCTGATTAGGGGGCGTCCATTAATTACGTGAAGCAGTTTTGGCGATTTTTCAACCCCCACCCTCGCTCTGGTGAGATGTCGTGAGATTTGGCTCGACCCTCCCCCCATCTCGTGTTTTTTGTGTAAAAACGTTAATCTATGCTTATTTGCGTTGAATTTATGTATTGCGTTTGGCTGGCTTGGCTGGCCGGTGGCGGTTTAACAATCGAGGGGCTACTGTGCTACTTTGTGGCGTTGGCATAACGGCGATAAATATTATTTTGTAACATTTGGCCATATTGGCGGAAAAACATGTTTTACTTAATTTAACCCAGTTTTCTCACAATTTCACATTGCTTCTTTGCGGACAAAAAAAAAATTACGTGATATTTGCCGAGACTCCCCCCATGAGACCCACCCTCGAATTCACCCAATGGGTGAGATTCGACTAGACCCCCTCCCCCCCTAAACGCCTCACGTAATTAATAGACGCCCCCTTATTACTTTTACTTAGCAGACGGCTTTCTAAGCGAGAGAACTTTTGTATTTTCTGCATAACCCCATTGGATGAAGGCGTGAGTTAAGTATTGTATGTATACACCGTGAAATTTTAATGGTTGTTTTCCCGCAGCGAAATGCTTTAGTCTTGGTAATACAATCATTTTATAAACAAATAAAATATTAGAAACAAAAACTGGCAGATTAACCATTGTGAAAAATCACCACGTGCGAGAGTTTATTTTGCTTTGAACATTTATGCATCGCTGTTCCCTTTGTGTGCGTGCGATTCCAGTAGTACCTACAAATTACCTCTAGTGTTACTATTTTTTTTTTCGGGTGGGAAATCATGAAATCACGTCTCCCGTTCTGGGTGGAGCGGGAGGGCGTGTCAGACTTTTACTGACTAAAACCCACCCGTGTTCCCTCAGTTGCCTGTGTGCCAGGGGCGGCGGTATCTCTTTCGAACAACCCGCACCCCTGGCAGGGCTAGTGTTACTATTGAGTAGTGTTTTATCGAGTTGATGAATATTTTTTCAATAATTTTAAAACAAAAAAAAATCTTCATTTTTTTACTTTGACTCTATGCTTCGAAAGTACTCCTTATGGCAAGATGTTCTGCCGCGGGAAAACAACCATTAAAATTTCACGATGTATAACAACATATGTGGTTAGTTTTTACATTATTTTTTATATTTAAATCATAAAAGACAACATGAAACATTTCATAGAACAATGTCGTATTCGGAGATGGAGACTCTATTGAAGCCAGAAAACCAAAGATTTCAGTAACTGAACAAAAACCTACTTTATTTTAGTTAGTAGTACAGGGTACGTCTTTCATTGACTTGAATGTGCCCTGGCAGCTGAGAGTATGTCATGCTCACTCAAATGTCTCGCTGGTGGTGGCGTGTGTGTTGGATCATTAAGATCCCTTCAAAATGGTTGAGCTGAATGGTGCTGATCCACACGTCATGTTCGTGAACGGGCGCCGCCAGTAGGGACTGGTCATCTCCTAGCTCCCACGGCTTATTTTAATTTCTGAATTGGTATTTTATTTTTGTTTTAATTACGGACGCTTGAATGTGCACGTCTTTTTACATCGTTCTCACATTGATAATTTCAACATAATGATGTAACCAACTTTTTGTAACAATATCATGATTTTAAAAGAGTGTCCATGGAGTTTCTAGCCCGTTCTTCTCCATAGGTACCTACGCTTTGGAATGGGCAACTAGCTTCATCTTTCTAACTCACCGACCTTGGCAATTCAAAAGTGCCTGTAATTGGTTTATTTGAAATAAATGCTTTGAGTTTGAGTTTGAGTTTACCTTCTGATTAAAAATAATGAATATGCGCTTATAACTCAGCCTAGCCTTTTCCAAATATGTTGGGGTTGGATTCCAGAATTTTACATGAAGCGACTGCCTAAATGACCACCACAACCCAGTTACTGGGCCTGGGTACTATAAGTAAATAAGACTGGTTGCCAGACTTTTGGTCTTTTCACGTCCCGTTATAATGTCAAAGATCCACGTGACAGCCGAGACCAGCGCCTTAACGTGCCTCCCGAGGCACGGAGCGTCAAAGTCAAAGTCAAAAGTCAAAGCATTTATTTCAAATAGGCACTTAAAAGGCACTTTTGAACGTCAACATTAACATTAAAACAGAATTGATTCTAGTCGGCCCTTCCAAAATGTAGTTTCGTATGGAGAAGAATGGGCAAGAAACCCCACGAGGGGTCTTGGTATGTAAAGAAAGTCACCCATCCACGGGCCAATCGCGGCAAGCTTAGCTTAACCTGATCGATCGAACCGTACGGCTGTTATTACTTAGGCACAAGCCCCTCAATATGACACAAACCCCCGAATGTGTTTACAAGTGTTTCTTCTTATTATTAGCAGAAAAATCCTATCAAATTGAAATGAGAACTTGCACTGGATGCACGCAAGTGCAGAAGTTGCCAATTGCACTCTTAGAACAACAACACGCATTATATTTGTCTCGAGCATTTATTTTATTTTTAGCCTTTTCTATCTTATGTCTGTCTACGCATGGGCTTCCCTTCATATTGTTGTCCACTTCTTGATCACGCGCATGATCGTTTTCAGTTTTCAATAAATGTATCCAATTCATACTATTAATTCTCTCTAAATAAATTCTTGGTGAACACAAAGAAGTTCGAAGAAATCTTGGTTGTTTGTTAAGGATAAATCAAAGTAATAAAAAGAAAGCGGTCAATGAATTAATCATCAACATCACATCAACTGATAAACGTCTACTGCAAATGATCATAGGTCTGCGTTCTATGGCAGTAGTAGTGGCTCAGTGGTAACGACTACGAGTATCGAGTTGTAGGTTGTGGGTTCGATTCCAAGCAGGCACTTGGCTTTGAGTAAATTATTTCATTACCACCTCTCTCAAAACGGTGAAGGAAAATATCTTGAGGACATCGGCATGTCCGAGGACCAAATATGCGAAATCATGTGGCATCCACCAACCCGCACTGGGCCCTCGTCGTGGATTACGGCCCGATCAGAGGAGGCCTGAGTCCCAGCTGTGGGAACATTATAGATATTATGCTATGCTATGCTGCGCTCTATGCTGTGTCGGCAAAATATCATCGATCAATCTGTTCACCCGATATGCTGCAGCAGCTATTCCTGGCTACTGTCAAAAAGTCAACTTCTAGTTCTATAAGTAGCTGGCTTGACAATGTTCAAGCTTCATTACTAAACCATATACATAGCTGAACATAATTTTAGTTCAGTTGCATTGCACGTCAACATAAAAAGCAGTTTTTTTTAATACTTTTCATTTTATTAGACGTAACCTCCATCTTTAACACAGCAAGCAAGCTGGAAAATCCCTATTTCTATTTATAAGCTGGAGCGAAACTCCAAACCAACTTAACAAAACAATTTTGCTAAAAAAGGGTCTATATCCAAATGACCACCAATAAATCTGGACAGTTTGCCCGAAGAAATATTAATCATAGCGTACGAGCGATATAAATGATGAAGTGTAGGAAATAACATGTGATTTCCTCCTTCCTCCTGAGTAGGGGAATGAGATCATGGGACAGTGGTAGGGAAGTGGACATCATAAACGACGTTGATTTGTAAGGGTTGGTTGCACAAGCCTCTTTGAAAATTATGAAAATATACCAGCAAATGCTCGATTTTAGGTTTCCGTATCCAAAGTGTGACCACAGAATCCTCGCTGTCAATCCGAACATCTGTCTGTCAGTGGGCTGTATCTCATAAACTGTAATGGGTAAACAGTTGAAAATTGCCGGAGTGTGTATTTCTATTGCCGCTATAACAAAAAAACTAGAAATAAAATAAAGTTAAAAATTTAAGAGCGTCTCCATTTATGAAACGTGTTTTTGCCTTGTGGTGAGGAACCATTAGTGTGCGTGTCTGACTGGCAGTTGGCTGTTTTTTTTTAAACTTATATATAAGGAGGAAATTTCTAAAATGACCACCCTTTGCAGTCAAGCTGATAGATGCTTGATGATAAAGTACCTAGACCACAGCAACATAATTAAAAGTAAGAAAACCTATTATTATACAGACTAAAACGCACACAATATACAGCACAAAAAGGTTAAATTTAAATTTATTAAATCAAATAAAATGTGTATAGTGCGATGTCAAAAACTAGCATTAAAGTGCCCCTTATGGTTGCTCCAAAAAGGTCCAGTTCAGCAAAAATGCTATACAACTAGTGCCTGACGCTTGTTTTTAACTGTACCTGAATTGCAACCCTGCATGTTGTTCCATTCGGAAACCGAACTCGCGAGTGACCCCTACAACGAATTTAACCGTTCAACCTCTTGGTGACTCGAGCCTTTGAGTTATAAAACTTTTATCGAAAATCCTGCACGACCTAAGAATAACTATAGAAAAAAGTTTCCTCTAAGGTTTTCCTTCGAGAACCTCACATGTGTACCCAATTAATCTTCTGTAATGACCATTTTAACTGTTTAATTGTAGTCGGCAACGCTTCTTCCCCAAATAAATTAACTACCCCACATTTGCAGGGTTTCAATTGATCGGGAAATGTAGACCTAAATACAATATAGTTAAGTTGGATATACAAGAACTTTTTCGGATGTGCGTAACGTTACTGTTAGATATTTTTTAACAGCCAACTTTGTAACTACATAGAAACTAAAAAAATACCTGTTTAAAATCAACTAAAATAAATATGATTTCTACAGTAAATCAAAATATTAATGGAAGTAGGAATTACAATTCAATTCCATAAATTAATTGAGAAATCTTACTCGAATTTAAAGTAAGTTATATGTTATAATAATAAATTTAACCCTAAATTAAAAAAAAATATTTACTGTAATAGGCTGTACCACACTTTTTGAATTATATAAATAATTACTATTAAATATGTATTATTATACAAAAAAAAAATATAATAGTATAATATGTATAATAATACATATTTAATAGTAATTATTTATATAATTCAAAGAGTGTGGTACAGCCTATTACAGTAATTTTTTTTTTTAATTTAGGGTTAAATCGAATAGAAAGAAAGTAACATAATTGAATCTGGGTGTTTTTGTAGTAATTTTTTTTTTGGGTGGGAAATCATCAAATAACTTGTGCTCTGGGTGGAGTAGGAGGACGTGCCAGACTGACTAAAAGGGAACACAGGTGGAGTGTTCCCTCAGTTGCCTGTATGCCAGGGGCCGCGGTATCTCTTTCGAACAACCCGCATCCCTAGCAGACATCCGTCCTTGCGGGCCCCACCTGTTGGTGCTGACGTCTCTTTGAGACGCGCGTGGAACACAACGCGCCGTCGACCCGGGCTTGGTCCTTACCGGACAGCGAGCTACTCATTACTCGCCGTCCGCAAGCCCGCGGCTACGGTGGCCGGGAATCAGCCTGGGATTCCCGACGCCCAGGGCGTCTCCTGCGAAGGCTACGGCCGTGTACTGCCTCTCCCTCATGTGCGCCGCCTCCCTCTTTGCGAGCATCACTGCTTCGCTGAAGGAGGCGACTGCTAGCCATGCACTCTCGCTCCGTACCATGGCCTGGACCAGGGTCGGACGCGAGAGATCGCCGCCGCCGATCACCTGCACGAGGACACGGCGGTGCTCCGCCCAAGCCGGGTAGACCTCCACCGTATGCTCCAGCGTGTCCTCCGGACGATCTTTGCAATGGAAACACCCGGGCGTTTCCTTCCGCCTTACGCGAAACAGGAACCTTCCGAAACAGCCGTGTCCATTGAGGATCTGTGTCAAGCGGAAGGTGAGGACGCCATGCCGCCTCTCAAGCCACTCCTCAAAGAGGGGACTTACTGCCGCAATCGTGGCATGCCCAGTCCTAGTTAGGTTACATGGTAACCTGTAATAAGGTTCACCAGCCCAGGTTCCCACAGGGGCACAGACATTTTAATAGAGACTGCTTAGGACTGTAAGGTGCAAACGTATTTAACTTACACGGAGTGTTAGAACGTGTGTGTGTTTTGTGTTGTTGCCTGCCGGTGTAGTGTGTGTGTGTTTTGTGATGTGGCTGTGTATGTATGTGTTCTGTAATGTAGTTGTGGTGTGTGTATAAACGGGAGTGAAAGAGGTTGAGTTTAGATACCTACGGAGTATTAGAGAAGTCCCTACGATTGTGAAGTGAGCAGATATTCAGAGTTATCTTAATAATATCATAATAAAGAGAAAAGATTTGATTTTTGTACAAACTGAAACGGCTGAACGGATTTGGATGAAATATAAATAAAAAATAAAAATTAGCACATGGGTAGACACTTATGCCAGTAAAACCGCGGGGCGCAGCTAGTAAAATATAAACTTAGTTACATACATATACAAGGTGAATTTTTAGTCACCGTTTAAATTTTTCATGGTGATAGTACCCGTGAATTTGAACAACTTTCTCCAATGAACATGGGTCGAAATATGAAAAAAGAAATTGGACCTCCCGTACAAAATCGATCAGCTGACTATCAATTTTTCATGGGAGGTTCGATTTTTTTTTACATATTTCGACCCATGTTCATTGGAGAAAGTTGTTCAATTACACGGGTACTATCACCCTGAAAAATTTAAACGGTGACTAAAAAATCACCTTGTATATTCATTTACTGACGTAAATCATTGACACGAGGTTAGAGTAGATTCGTCAAGAAACATAATTTAAATGAGACATTAATAAAACACAATCAGCACCTTACATTATGTTTAAGTGTAACCCAATTTAACCAAGAATGTCGTTTCTTTTTAATTCTTATTACCTAACTTTCTATGACAATCCAACAACGTCTATAAGTCACTATTTTGTTGATAATTCTTCAATTTCTCGTCTGGACTTCAAAAGAGACTGTTTGGGCCTTCTTCTCAGAGTAGTCAGACAGGAAACACCGACCTCATCTAGATTTAAAAATATGATTGACGTGTAAAAGTGTTTGAATAAAACTACTTACAGAAATAAAATCATTTATCATTTATCATCATCACCTTAGAGTAGTCCACTGCTAGATATATTATATGCCTCTCCAATTGCACGCAATTCAGTTCGGTTCTCGGCAACTCTCATCCAGTTGCTACCAGTCACCGTGCGAAGATCGTCGCTCCACCTATCCTGAGAGCGTTCTACCTTACGTTTGCTGATTCGCGGTCTCCACTCAAGAACACGTCTACCCCAATGTAAACAGTCAGAATTCTTAGGTTCTCTAAATTCAATGTCAGTTCACTTTTGCTAATATTTCAGATGTTAACCAACAATCAGATATGCAAATTAAAATATAAACAACATAAATGTCATCATCGTCATCTGCCTAGCGCAGATGCAGCTGAATACGACAGCTGGGACCAACGGCTTAGCGTGCTTTCCGAGGCATGGAAGGGTATGTAAAGATGGTCACCCATCTACGTATCAACCGCAGCAAATGTAGCTTAACCTGATCGATCGACTCGTGCATGCGGTTGTTATTATTTAGCCATAAGCCAATATTAATGAAGTTTTACATTAATATTGCATACGCATTATTATTGTGTTTTACATAACGGTAAATTGCCTTGAAATTAAACATGTTAATTTATTAATAGATTAATTTGGACCTCAGACACTCGTGCGCGTTTGAGGTAGGGAATATTTTATTTATAACTTAAATAAAGTAGTTCCTTGGTAAATCTATTAAAAAGTAGTAAAATAACTCAAGTTTAACCAGATAAAGTTGATTTTCTAGTTTTCGGTTTAGTACAATCAGGACATAATACTGGTAATAATAACATATTAATTAATTAAATTAAAAACGAAAAAAATCTTAAAAATTCATAAAATAATAATAATTTCAGGGAATTCATCTTAAAAAGGCTACGAAGTTTTCGGGGGAGATGCTACGAGCTACGCCGCGTAGCAGGAAGGACTTATTATGGGTTTCATATTACATGGGATTATAAGGCTAAACCAAATCGATACATCTACGGTTAGTAGTTACCAGTACAATGATTGATCAATGTTTTAAAAAGATTTTGGGAACTAGGTACGTGTGTACTACATCCGCGTAGTAGTTACATAAACACATAACACAATAATATTTTTCTGACACTCTTTTTGTTGTAAATTGCTAAACCGTAAAAAATATTTTATCGATTTATAAGTAAAAACATTGCCAATTGCCGATAAACTTTCTTGTACTGCTACGATCGCGGTGTAGGTCTTGTAGCAGATAACTTTGTAGCTACAGAACATATTTGAATAGTAACTCTAAATATTAATGTTCATAGGTATTGTAAATAAATTGATAGAGAAATCTTACACACTACTAATATATGCCTGATCTATCTTGCATATCCAGTAATACTAAATACAATAAAATAAAGAGATTAGATTTCATTTGAACTAAGAAATAACAAGTTTTCTAAGAAACGAAACATTGTGTAGTAAAGTGTAAGAAAAACCGGCCAAGTGCGTGTTGGACCTCGCACAGTGAAGGGTTCCTTAGTTAATATGAATTTATCCCAAGACTTAACTTTGTCGTTGAAAAATAATCGATATACGTGGGACACTCAGAAAGTTTTGCGAAAAAAATAAGTTCTATAAGTAAATATTTTTAATTAAATCTTTTCAAAGTGATCTCCTCTAGCGTCTATATAAAGTTTCATGCGTTTGAACCAGTTTTCGAAACACTTTTTCCAGTCCACCGCAGACACCTCGTTTACAGCCTGCTGGAACGCTGACAGCGCATCTTCCGGCGACGAAAATTGTATCCCTTTGAGCCGATTTTTTATTTTCGGTAATAAAAATTAATCACACGGTGCTAGGTCAGGGCTGTAAGGAGGGTGATCCAGGAGTTTGACCGCTTTGCTGTCCAGGCAGTTCCTTGTTTTGAGCGCGGTGTGCGAAGGCGCGTTGTCGTGGTGGAGCAGTAGCCCGCGGAGCCCTGTGTTTGGTCGCTTGTTGCTCACAACAGAGAAAACTTCTGCCAAGCATTTGGTAGTATAACCATTCAGCGTTAATGTTTCTTTGGTTCCGTAAGGGAATTGACACCAAGTAGCCATTCAAATTGAAAAATCTCGCCATCAAAATCTTCTCCCGCCTTACTTTGGTAGGCGTTGGTTCGTTTCGAAACACCCAAACCGTCGACTGGCGCTTCGTTTCGGGATCGTATTGATAAATCCAAGATTCATCACCTGTAATGATGTCGTAAACACGCCGAGATGAGCCTGCTTCAAATTTGTTTATCGTATCACGGCACCATTCCAAACGGGCCTGCTTCTGATCATCTGTGAGGTTGTGCGGCATCCACCGTGAAACTATCCTCCTCACGCGAAGATACACGTATAGAATTTCGTGAAGACTTCCCGGCCTGCAGTATGTGCTGAATCTCTTGATACGTAACTCGCCTATTGTCATGGATTAAATTTTTCACTGCTAGCACGTTTTCTTCCATAACAGCTTTTTCTTCAACAACACTTCTTTCTTCATCCCCCAAAGTTAATCGAACGCGCTTGCATTCGTTGTACCAACGATACACGGATGCCTTAGAAGAGCTTTCATCTATGAATGTCATTTGAAGTCTGTCGTACGATTCATCCGGTCAGGCGACACTTGGATATCATAAGAAATCCTAGCGCGAAAATGCTCCCGGCGCAGATCCATTTTTTAATGAGACACGATGATTTAAATTAGCTCGCAAACAATGTGGAGGGAAATTTTGAAATTGGAACGTCCTATTTTTACTCATAAATAATCATTTTTCAAAATACATTTTAACTGGCCGGTCTCTCATACATAAAATCTTTTTTTCGCAATACTTTCTGAGTGGCCTGGTAGGTTACGGTAAATTTTCCAATTGCATTACTGCAAATGTAAATTAACTGCTAAAATTATTTTTTTTATGTTATAAAACTACAAGTAAACAATTTTCGAACATTTTCCTTTGCATGTTTTTTATTTATTTATTTAAAAGTAATTATACTACAGAGGTGTTACTAAATTCTAAACTCGCCAAACTTTTACGGTATATGCTGTGAGACTTTGTTTCTTGCCCAATTTAATGATTCTAAGTCAACGAGTAGTACTTAATAGCTTTTGATTTATTTATGGACGACAATTGGAGATTTTGACATCAACAAAGTTAGATAGCGAATGTTGTTAAAAATACGGGAATTGCCTGAATGACACTGTCAATAATCCTCATTGGCCATTAGAAAATAATTATAGGGAAGTTACCCCTACGCAGCTACGAAGTCCCCTACGCGGCTACGACGTAGCTACGCGCGTAGCCCTTTGAAAGCTGACATTTCCTTTTTCAAATATTTTTACGTTGCTGCGTTTTTTGTTTTATTTTTGTCACTGTCTATAATAATTATCTACGGTAATATTATAAAGAGGTATTTTTGTGGAAAACTTTGTATGTTCGAAATTTCTGATCCGATTCCGAAAATTCGTTCACTAACGGGAAACTACAATATTGCCGAGTGTCATACGATATATTTAATTCGCGCGGTTGAAGTCACGGGCAGAAGCTAGTATTACTATAAAAGCTTTCTCTATGAAAAAATACATAAGCAGGTACTTAGGTAATAATGCCGATTTTTTCTTTTTGCCAGCGGCTTCACCCGCGTGGAGGTCGAAAACTATGCTACGGGAACGTATAACCGGGATAAAAAGAATCTTATGTGTTAATCCAGGTTATAATCTATCTTTGTGCCAAATTTCATCCAAAATCAAAAATCAAAATATTTTATATCACATAAACCTGCAAGCCCACTTGAAATGGAACGTCAGAAGCTAGGTGCACGGTTCCAATTTGTCGCTTCCTATGGAGAAGAGCCGAGAAGAAACTCCACGGTTACTCTTTTAAAAATAATTGGGTTTTACAATGTTTCCAAATTACAGTGATAATAGGTATGGGAGGACAGTGCAGGTCTGTCAATAAGTACCAGGTACTTAGAGGAATGAAGATAAAGAATAGAAAATCGTCTATAAATCTACAGTCTGTAAGGCCTACAACGTTCTCCCATTCACAATATGTAAAAAAATCTACATCAAGATCAACCTATTTAAACCAATATATATCCAAATCCAGTAGTTTTTGCGTGAAAAAGTACTAATGTCCATACATCCATACATACAAACTTTCGCGATTATAATATAATATTTATGTATAAGTAAGGATTATTAGAGAGCGCAGCGGTGACTCAGATGTAATAATGGACGCGACATACGCGTTGTTGGTCGTTGGTTGGAACCCAGGCAGGCGCTTTTCTCCATGTAACTTATTTCATCACCACTACTCTCAAAACGGTGAAGGAAAACATTGTAATGAAGTCGACTTAATCCGGAACCAAATCCCTACTAATATTATAAATGCGAAAGTAACTCTGTCTGTCTGTTACGCTTACACACCTAATCCGCAGAACCGATCGTCATGAAATTTTGCAGAGATATAGCCTGAGATATGGAGAAGGACATTAGCTACTTTTTTACGCGATAACCGACAATACAAACCGACCGATAACAAAAAGTAGTTGGTAATAAATTCGAAGACATGTGACATCTAGCAATCCGCAATGGGCCCGTGGCGGATTAAGGCCTACTCGGTCTCAGCGAGAGGAGGCCTGTGACACAGCAGTGGGAATATTACCGGCTGATTGGATTACATTCTTATGCCAACATCCCGATTAGAAAAAGTTACTAATAAGAACGTTCGGTTAGAAGTGTTTACATAGGTACTTCAAATTAATCGCTATAGGTTGGGTAGGCCTTGTACGATCTGGCTTGAAGTAATTATAGATAGAATATTGATTTTATTTATTTATAAGCTGTCAGATCTTCCGAGGGAAAGATCTCCTGTACCTACTTTGAAGGGTTTTCAGGGACACAAGTCTAGCGGCAGTAATGTGGCACTAGCAGTGGACACTTGACGGCGACACTGTATAGGTGTGAAGTTGAAGTCGTCTTTATATTTCCATTGATTGTTTTTTTATGAAATTTTATTTATTTATTTATTTATTTATCTTCATTTCAGGCACATTACCCATAATTTGGTCATCCCACCGGGTCCTGAAGGCTTGATTAGGCTATGGTTTTTGTTGATTCTTTTAAGTATTTATTATCATAATTCCTCGCTACGTAAACTCCAATTTCCAACCCATAATTTTGATAGTATTGCTTAAACTGTCTTTAAGAAATACTATATATACAATATAACACTATACTTTACATAAACAAATAAGGAACAATTACACAAGAATTAAAATTAAAAAAGAAGTAATTAAACAGTTTATCTATGTATGTATAGTAAACAGGAATAGTATTCCCCAAGTTGTATTGTATTCAAAACTATATCTAAAAACTGTATCGAATTTTTGCTATAATTTATGGAATGTGTTATCTAAAAATGTTTTGGAAAAATATAGGTACTTTAAAGTATATATTTTAAAGACTATTTCTAAAAGCGGAAATTGCAACCAGTTGCTTCTCGTCCGTGCGCAGTAATGACTGATACACATTTAAAGATAGGTATTTAAGTGATATTTATATTATTATTTAGCGTACTGAACTTATTAACACTAAGCGTAATAGTTATTTTAAAACCTCTGACTCTTATCGAGCCATTGTGAGTCTCAGGAATAATTAGAAATTACTATTACTAATTAAACTTGAATTAAGTTTACGAGTCATCGTAAAAGTTACCACAGTTCGTGTGACAGGTTATGCCAAATGGAAATATACTAGGTCCAATTATCTAGGTAAGTACTTACCTAATACCTACTTTTGTTAATGTAACGTGATATACCTAGATGCTTACTCGATTTAAAGCGCTAACCGCTAACTACATCGGTAGTAATTATTTCCCAACGAGGCGGCTGTACGCGTGTAAATAATTGTATGTAAACAATGAAGCATGCAGCGACTGCCTGATAGTATACACGCGCTGGCCGGCACTATCTCACACTGAAGCAAGTGTGCGCCAAGGACAGGCCTATCGTGTGCTGCTGGCTGAAAAGAAACTGAAAAAAGTTTTCTTTTAAGTTTGAAGTTGTGTGAAGATGCGTGGACAGCGGAGTGGCGAGTGCGTCCGAGATGGCGGGCGCGCGCGGTCATACGACGCCACTTCTCTCTATCAGCGCCCTCCGCCGCCCTCCTCTCCGCACGCGGCGCCCGCTGAGCGGAATTTGCACAAGCGGCGCGCCTGGCGACGCGGTTCAGTGTACGTGCGACCGCTCGCGGCCGAGGACGAATTGCCGCGTCACGCGCACTGCTCTGCTTATTACGCAGTTAAAACTATCGCTGACCGCGTGGACTCGCGTCAAACAACTTTTAGTGACTCCCCACTTGTTATATGCCCCAATTAACTACATAACACGTGAATTAACCCCCATAGACCCAGTGATAACTCTTATCAGTGTGGAAAAGTTACAAAGTGTACACCAAACTCGGAAGGACGTCCGAATTTGCGAATTCTTGGGACTTTCGACGCTGCTGATTGCTAAGAGGATAGTTTACCCGTTGTTGGCCGATTCGAGCCACGTTACAAGGTTATCGCGTCTCTAGCCCGCCAGTGATGAATTGGAAAATCGGCGCGTAGTCGCTCACGTGGTGTGCGCCCCGCCCCCGCCTCGCCCGCGCGTATATTTAGCGAAAATCGCCTCTCGGGAGCGGCCCGACGGCCGACGCTCGCTGTTTATGAACGTTAGCGAGACGCCACATGTTATTGGCTTCGAATAACAGAACCGATAAGCAGAAGACAGATAACCTCTTCGGATCGTGATCTGGGTCCGAAGCTTCTGGAACTAGAAAGAAATCGGTAAAAAAATCAGAAAAGAGAGCGCGCTGAGATGCTAACGGCCGGTATCGGCACGCGCCGGTGAGCGCTTGAATTCCGACACACCTACCAAAAAATTCCACTGTCCGAGATAAAGTGGGCAACATGTCTATACAGGGGAGCGGTGGTTACCAAAGCCCGTGGTCGTCGCAGGGAGGGCACTCGGAGTTGGATCGCACGATTGAATTGGAACCTTTGGGCGAGCTGACAGAGGTCGGTTTCGAGCCACAGACGCGCGCGCGATCCAACACGTGGCCGCTGCCAAGGCCAGACAACTACGTCGAAGCGGCTGACGACACAGGCTCCAAGAAGAACTCCAATCAGAATCTGAGTGGTAAATACCATTTGTCCAACGAAGCGATAGTAGTAAGGTCGCAGTCGCGATACGCGCTGCTATTTAGGTCGGCCCACGTAGGTAGTCCGAGCACACTCCTCTTGTAAAATTCCAATAAAAAACAAAACCGTATCATGTACGCTGATACGAATAAAAATAACAAACTTTGTTTACCTGCAGAATCACTGACTTAGGTAGGTACTTATGACCGTAGAGATATTAATCGGTGCACCTACCTCTATTTGCCACGCGTTTGTGATTCCTATTACATATCCATAGCTATGTATGTATACAAATAAGTCGCAAAAACAATGATATCGAAAATGTTTGCGCCGCAAAAATTCTACCAATGATAGCATTAATGTATGAAATTCAATCGGCCTACGACGTAGGCACTAAGCACGTAGCACGTAGGGTGACAGAGTAAAATGGAGAATTTTAAAATACTATTTAAAAAAATATATTACGTGCTCTGGCTACATTTTAATAATTGAAATGTTCGAAATTCATAAAAATACAGCAACATTCAAAAATGTGTTTAGTTCAAAAAAATCATTGAAATACATAGTTTGTATGTAGGCATTAGGTATAATGTTTTTTTTATACGTCCATTTGTTTCCAACGTTTTGTTGTTAGTTGTATTGATTAATCATACTAGAACAAAAATAACACTAGCCGTACGGCATTACCTAACTTTACACATTTATAAAAAAATACCAATACTAGTCAAAAGTATTATGACGCTATTGCACAGAAAACTCACACGAGCATAGTAATATTTACAAGAACACATGGATGTGTTCTAATTACAATAATAAATATTACAAATGCGTAAGGAAAACAATGAAATATTATGAAAACCATAATCAGTGGGTACCTACCTCGCACTGTTTGTATACTTTAAGTACATGTAAAATAATAAAAGGCAGGTTTTGTGTAAGAATGCTAAAGGTACCTATTTAATAATAATTTAAAAAAAAAACTAAACAAGACGAACAAATTGACTAGGTACGAACAAATTTTACGTTAAGTGTAAGCAGGTAAATACACAAATTACTACAAACACTCCCTACGTTCCCTGCCAGTACACTGAAATATAAATATAATGATAAAAACTTGTAAATTGATAATTTTTCTTATACTAGCTTCTGCCCGCGACTTTGTCTGCGTAATGTCATTTACCGGGCTAAAACGTATCCTATTTGGTAATACAGATTATTAACAATCTGTGGGCCAAATTTCATCCAGATCCTTTTAGCCGTTTTTGCGCGAATAAATAACAAACATCCAAACATACCGAAAATTTCTCATTTAAAATAGTAGGATTAATTTACGTGGGACACTCAGAAAGTTTAAAAAATAATGTAAGTTTAAAGTTTAGAAAATAAAAAATAATGTTCTTTATGTAAACATTTATTTATGAAATCTTTTCAAAGTACTCTCCACTAGCCTCTATATAAAGTTTCATGCGTCTGAACCAGTTTTCGAAACACTTTTTTCAGTCCGCCGCAGCCACCTCCTTTACAGCCGTTGCCGAACGTTGACAGCGCATCTTCTGGCGACGAAACTTGTGTCCCTTCGAGCTGATTTTTTTATTTCGGGAATAAAAAGAAGTCACACGATGCTAGGTCAGGGCTGTAAGGAGGGTGACTCAGGAGTTTGACCGGCGTGTTGTCCAGGCAGTCCCTTGTTTTGAGCATGGTGTGCGAAGGCGCCTTGTCGTGGTGGAGCAGTAGCCCGCGGAGTCCTGTGTTTGGTCGCTTGTAGCTGGCAACAAATTTTTCTGCCAAGCATTTGGTAGTATACCATTCAGCGTTGATGCGTGTCCCGTAAAGGAATTGACACCAAGTAGCCAGTCGAACTGAAAAAGCTTGCGATCAAAATCTTACCTCGCTTCTAGATCGCTTCACTTTGGTATGCGTTGATTCGTTTTGAAACACCCAAACCGTCGACTGGCGCTTCGTTTCTGGATCGTATTGATAAATCCAAGACTCATCACCTGTAATGATGTCGTAAACACGCCGAGACGAGCCTGCTTTAAATTTGTTTTCATATCACGGCACCATTTCACCCGGGCCTGCTTCTGAGCATCGGTTAGGTTGTGCGGCACTCAGCGGGAAACTATCCTCCTTTTTTTTTGGGTGGGAATCATCAAATAACTTCTCCCGCTCTGGGTGGAGCGGTAGGGCGTGTCAGACTTTTACTGACTAAAACCCACCCATGTTCCCTCAGTTGCCTGTGTGCCAGTAAAGGCTTCCCGATCCAACCTGCAGTATGTGCTGAAGCTCTTGATACGTAACTCGCCTATTGTCATGGATTATATTTTTCACTGCTAGCACGTTTTCTTCCGTAACAGCCGTCAAAGGGCTACCACTTCTTTCTTCATCCCCCAAAGTTAGTCGACCACGCTTAAATTCGTTATACCAACGTTATACGGTTGCCTTAGAAGGGCCTTCATCCACGAATGCCATTTGAAGTCTATCGTACGATTCGTCCGGTTTCAGGCGACACTTGAAATAGCAAAAATCATAACGCGAAAATGTTCCCGGCGCAGATCCATTTTTTAATGAGACATGATAATTTAAATTAGCTCGCAAACAATGTGGAGAGAAATTTTGAAATTGGAACGTACCTATTTTCAAAATATGTTATAACTGGCCAGTCTCTGATACATAAAAACTTTTTTCGCAATACTTTCTGAGTGGCCTGGTATTTTCCAATTGAGGGTCATTTTCTGAGTATCAAGTTGTAGCTTAGGTTAAAAAAAAACAATTATTTTGTATACAAAATAATTGTTTTTTTTTTGCTATATATAGCATAAAGGAAAAGTTAGAAAGAGCTTGTGGCTACGAAAAGTACTTACCTTTAGCCAAGTTAAACATTATAGAGGAAATGCAATACAATAGTGCGTAAAATAGTTGCAATTGAAATACCACCTAATCTATAAAAATATAATAATTGTTATCTGACTACAAATCCCAGTATATAATATTAAACATGTGAAAGTTTGTGAAGATGTTTGGATGTTTGTTACTCAATCACGCAAAAACGGCTGAACGGTTGTGTGATGTTGATGAAATTTGGCACACAGATAGTTTGCAACCTGGAATAATATAAGTTTATAAGTTTATTAGTACATAAAAACAAAAACACAGTCCAATAACACATAGGATACCTTTTATCTCGGTATTGCGTTCAACTGTGGCATCTTTACTTTCCCATGAGCAAGTTTACCAATTAGGACTGAATTAAAATATCTCTCGATAAATAAAAAAGTCTTACATTTAGTAGATTATTCTACTTCTGTATCGTAAAGACCCCAGAATGGATATCGTTTGAATATAACTCCTTAAAATGATCTCATTATTAAATGGTGTTATAAACCAAAGATTACTATTAAGTATGCTCAAATATTTAATGTATGCATACTGTGTGCATACCTACCTACATTCGTGAGACATCATAATTAAATTTACCTTATTTGCACACTGCAATACACTCATTCTTTACCTACACGTGGTATATAAATGCATAATTACTTTTAAACCATAATGTTCACGTGTTAAAAATGACAATTGAAAGCATGCTAGCAATAGTTGGATTAATCAGTTTATTTTTTGTAAACTCTTTAGTTTTATCATCAAATCAAAAACTCTAAGATTAGTGTAGATGACAATAAACTGAAATATTTAAGTAAATTATACAACGAATACAAAAAAAAAACCTCAAAATAATTATTAAGTAGTAGATTTAATTTTGTGAATAAATTACACGGTTATTTGACGTCGCAACGTCAATTGTATCACTACAACTATTTATTTACCCTACATATCGTATCAACCTGCTAGCTTTGATCACGCACCTACCGCACCTATGAAGTACTTTGACATGAATAGGTTGTTGCACCCGATTTTTTTTGACATTGTATTGATATACAGTACCTATACGTCATATATACGCTATGGAGCGAACTATGCTTGGAGTTTCTTTGAAGGATGAAATCAAAAAACGAAGTTATCTAGGTAGCTTGCAGAGTAAGGAAGCTGCAGTGGCAGTGGGCTGGCCATGTCTGTAGAGGAACAGTAACACTGCCTTTCATTTTGACAGTTCTACAACATTCGTTGCGTTATTCACATTGTCGAGCAGGCAAAGTTTTCGTACTTAAGAGGCAATGGATAAACATTATCTTTCAAATGATTCAGATTGTCATTTATAGTGTATTACGCTATTAGGTTGAGCAAGCGTACTGTGGGACCCCCCCACAGTTAGATGAACCGACGACCTTATAAGGTGCCTGGGACAGACTGGATAGGGGCAAGCTTGGGAGAGGCGTATGTCCAGCAGTGGAATTGGACAGGCTGACTTGATTGATACGTCATAATGTCCATAATAATGCAGTTAATTTTAATTGCCTATGTATAATCAACATTACGGGAAATTATTATTGGTGTGGTTTTACCTTTTTAACTAAAACCAACGCAACTGGATTTTGTTCCGTCGATAACGTATTTTGACGTATGTCAGGGTTGTCACTAATTGTCAGTAAATTGAACAAAAATATTTCAAGTGTTTGTTATTGTTTTAACTTACGTCACTGTCACGCACTTGTGAAAATTTGTCACGTCATTTGATCGACGATTCATGCGTTTACTGGATTCAGTAATGGGGATTGTTAATAAAAGTAAACTAAGGTAACCTAATTTTAACGTATTTTTAACCGGCTTCACAAAAGGAGGAGGTTCTCCATTCGGTTGTATTTTGTATAAAACATTTTTGGTCGTCATTAAAGCGAATCAGTCATAGAGCAGTTACTAGGTTTAGAAATAACTTTCATACTGTTTCAATAATTAGTCTATTGCGACTAAACGATTCAGATTCCAGTTCTTACTTAGACTGTGTATACTTAGTAGATACTGTAACACACAATCCGATAATATATATAAATAAAACGTCATCATGAAAGACATTTTTCTGAGATGAGATAATAAAATATTACAGTGCTCATTTTGGACGCCAACGTATAATTTTATAATCTTACACAGACATAGTTGATAATGATAGTAAAATTACGTTAAATAAATTAATAGTAACCCTTATAACCTGAAATATATACGTCAATATTGGCAAGACTTTTATTAATTTACTAGCCAAGGAAAATAACAAACCAAAACTATCGATAAAAATTTAAAACACGTCACAACTGGTCCCAATAATTGAACAAAATAACAAATAATGAAATATTTCGGTAGTCCAATGATAAGAAAATATAAACTATAGGTACCTGACTTTCTTCACATACAAATACTTCGAGTAGGTACAGGATGTCTTATGTTTGTTCGCACACTATAGAGACAAGTAATAAAAAGAGCTGGAGCTACGAAAGTAATCCTTAGCTTAACCTTTAGCCAAGTTAAACATTACAGAGGAAATGCAATAAAATAGTTGTTATTAAAGTACCACCAAATTTATACATATACATAAAATATGTTTCAGCAATGGTAAGATACATACCTCTACTGAAACTTATTCTATTTAAATAATATTTATTATCTACCAACAACTATCTACTACTATTTCAGACAAGATATTAAAGGAATTTAGTAACCAGAGAGCGTGTCTAAAATTTAATATGAAACTTAATATTTAGTCACACGGAAAACTAAATAATTTTATTTAAAAATATTTAGATGAGCAAAAATAAAAATGAAACATTTTTTTTAAACTAGTTTCCTACTTATTACCTCTAGTAGCTTTATAAAGAATCCTTATATTCATATCCAGGAGGGTGGTGATAGCTGCAACACAGTTATTATCTTTTGTAGCTCTCATCGTTTCCCTTGTAATCACGCCAATATGTTTTCCAAAAATAAAACAACTTTTTTACTGTATATTTTTTATTTCTTCAGATTAAACTGCAACTGGCCTAACCCAAACTTCTCATTCCAGGTGCGCCACCCCTACCTTCAGTAGGTACCAAGAAGAATTCCTCCCGTCGGAATGCCTGGGGAAACCTATCCTATGCTGATCTCATCACCCAAGCCATCACCTCCGCACAGGACAACAGGCTCACGTTGTCCCAAATCTACGAGTGGATGGTCCAGAATGTGCCATATTTTAAGGATAAGGGGGATAGCAACTCTTCGGCTGGATGGAAGGTAAGACTTTTGATATTTCGACGTAGCTTTTGATCTGTTTTTCTGTCTCTGGTTACCCTCTTGCGCAGATTTTTTATCCGGACGCTGCAATTCCTTATAATATTTATGCTGTTATTAATTTGTCGCACTTATTTGATCATTGCGTCTGTCAGTCGTCACAAATAATTGTGTCAAAGATAATATAATTATTAATTAAAATATTGTGTAGCTACTAGATAGAAATGTTAATAGCCAATTAGATGAAACTTTTCAGTTTGAATGTCACTGATTGTTGGTTGTTATATTGTGGTTAGCCTGTTATTTGACGAACATAATTATTTGGTTTGATTAACATTAATTAATTTAATACAATCACTGTGCAAAATTGTAGTTTTCCAAAGGTAAGAAGACTACGTCAAAAAAGTAAAAAGACTACTTACGTAAAGTAGTCTTCGTACCTTTTTACGTAACAAATAAATAAGTTAAAACCAAATTGTAAATTTAAAGATTTTACCGTTTTCCTTTGTTCCTGATCGATCAGTTACACAATTAAAACTTGGTGGGCAACTAAAATTTCGCACTTGGACTTGAGTTGCCTTGGCTTAGCTGGAAGTCTTTAAATAGACTTCGGACTCAGGTGGGCTAAAGCAAAGAAAATCTGCTCAGGTGGAGATCCACAGATGACTCCGCCCTGGAGTGTAAATGGAGTGTAAAACTGATCGATCAGTTACAAAATTAAAACTTGGTGGGCAACTAAAATTTCGCACCTGGACTTGAGTTGCCTTGGCTTAGCTGGAAGTCTTTAAATAGACTTCGGACTCAGGTGGGCTAAAGCAAAGAAAATCTGCTCAGGTGGAGATCCACAGATGACTCCACCCTGGAGTGTAAATGTGGTGGTGGTACTATCCCACAAACAATGGGGAATTTAATGTCGTGTCCAGTGTGTCCTGTTGTCTGCACGCTACAGGAGTTAATGGACACTACTGAAGGTGCAACGCTCGCAGCCAATTCTGGGCTAGCTGTATATATTTTGCTATCGACACGCTCTTAAGAAAGTAAAACTAGGATATTAGAGAATAATTTTGACGACTTTATATTTTGAAAACGATTTGACTCCTGTAAACATTATCAAAACGTGAAAACGTGTTTCAATAAATTGCTTACAGCATGTTCAGCAATATTCCGCGAATCGCACAGAAAGTGATTTAGAAAATGTTTTTAAGGGCATTCCTTAATATGAGTCATTCTGGCGCTTGTCCATCAGGTTCACTGTTTGATATGAGAAGGTGGCATCATGCCATTTTGTCTGTTATATCGTGGTGTCTTATCTCAGCGCCTATATATTCTCGACGTACAAATGAGCCTTTATTAATTTGTCACGATAATTAACTACGTTTTTAGATGAATTCCGCAAGTATTTCGACGTAGAAAGATATTGTTATCGTCTTAAGTCTTATCAACACTGAAATCCTAACAAGTTCTATCTAAACGGGATACAATGAATTAAGTTTTAGTTGAGAAACTGAAAATCTAGAGTTTCTTTCATTATTTCATTGAACCGCTGCATTCAATCTTCAGTATATTTCACGTAGATCGATCTTTTTTGGGCTTCTATCTGGCTGACATTGAAACCAGTGGGCGTTAACGCACACGCGCGCGTTTACGTTAACATTAGTTCGTAGTTTAGAGGCGTTTGCGTTGGCGACCTAGCGCTAAACTGTTTGAACTCACGCCATGATTCGAGTTTTCCGCGTTCTCCACTGCCAATTTTATTGAAACAACTACCTATTACTTTGAGATTGGTGTTTTTAATTACTCGGAAGGTAACATTAATCCTCTTTACTCTTTGTAAATTAACATTGCTTTGGTAACATTACTAACCAAATCGTCACCATCGGATACCTTACTTTGTCTTCTAAATTGTGAATTTACATAATATATTTTGTTGAAATAAATAAACACCAATAATTTAAAACCTAATAGGTTCTGGTTTATTTTATTTGTAAAACAATTGACGAGTAGAGTACAAATAAAAAAAAGACATAAAAGTATCCTAAATGTATTTTAATCTTCAGTCTAAAGACCTAATCTGAGATAGACGTGAATTAAGAGTTTAAATACCGGATGGGGAAATACAAATACATACATACTTAGGTAAATTATAAAGCAGCCTTCGTGACTCCATAAATTTATCAAAAGCGCCACGCATTTTTTGGTGGAACTGCGCAGTGGCACACGTTATCCCAATCGGCTGTGACACGACCGATAAATGATAATAAAAACATTATTACACGCTCAATCGACAATCTTATAACGATGTTACCTCAAACGTCCGATACATTGCTGTTGCGCAATGTTCGCTTCCAGAAAACAACCGAAGTAATATTTCGATGGATATCATTCAACTCGTATAATTTTAGGTTTTGTTTGTCTCGTGGTCACATGACGTTGACACGCCCTCGCTACGATGTTGAATAAAAAATACCGAACTATTCCGTCTTGATCTTAGATTGTATTATATCTGTAACTCGTATTTTAATATTCGATTGAATCTATTCGCCTATCGAAGATTATCGTAGAATACCACGAACTCGATGACCTTCACAATCGTACCCATGGCATTGATTAATGTTTACGCATACAATGCTCATTCAAGCTGCACGCGTCTTGAGCAATTATAATAATTAGAGCCAGCGCAATAAGGTTGAAAATCAAACGTGCACGGCTCGTGTCATTGTGAGCTTAGTTAATTAGCAAACTGTTGAAGTCGTGCGTCACATTCTTACATGACACGTTTGAAGTAAAATAAAAAGAGATGGATGATATGGTGCCTTGTAAGGTGAATGAATCGGCAATTGCGGGCACGTGCTCACTAATTTATATCAATTATCTCGTTAATTACTTTCAGATACTGGCCGATATAAAAAATATACTTTTCGTACTATTTTAAAGAAGAATATTCCTGAAAGAAAATGGCTTGTCGAGTAGTCAGTCATGTAGCGTTAGGTACTTAAATTTGAAAGCGGTTTTCGAGTTGCGCATTCCAGTATACTTTTACACTTCGACAAAAATAACTTTACTGTTGCAATTCTGAGTGACGAGCCCACTATATCACGAGATAGAACGCAAAGACGGGATTCACAGCAGCAATTATTAATTTGTCGTAGGTATGCGTAAACGTGCTTGTTACTAGACGGGTTTAAAATTGCAATGCTCTTTAAATGAATAAAAATATTGATGGCAACAAAAAAAAAACGACATCTCGCTGTTCAATGTATGAGGTTGTCGTTTGCTTACCCGGGCTTGCCTGTGATAATCTTAATTTTTTTAGGAAAGTTCACCGTAGGATTATTTTATAGCGTTCTGCTTGTGTTATTGCTTATAAGATAAATAAATAATTAAAAGTGGAAAATATTTTCCCAAATGGGCAACTCTTTCAAAAACTGCAAATTAAGTATTCGCATGATTTAAAGTATTTGTGGCTAATGTGTCTCGTACAGGTATTACATTCGTTAGGGATTTCTGTCACGATACCATCCGAAAACGGACCTATCTGATCTGAAGGTCTACTCCCTAAGCAATAAACCGTAATTTCGGCCTAAGTTACGGGTGATTTCTACTCAGTATATCACATGCTAACATACCAAAGCTTTTTTTGGGGTCTGACCTACGAATGACTGACACCACGATTTGACAACTCCCACAGTATTTTTGCCTGTACGAAAAAGTTTATTAATCGGGTAAAGGGTACACTCCGAAGTTCCGAAAAAAGTTCGAACGGGGTCGTATCTTCCTAAAGGACTTAGAGAGTAGGCCCCTGTGCAATATTCCGAACTAGTTAGTATCTCTTCTCATAATAATCGCTCTTTTTTTGTAACGCTCAAGATGAATACATTTTACCATTGCAAGGATAATACGAAAATATTTTTGAGGAAAGAAAACTTATTAAAATTGCTACGTGACTTTAAAGTACAGTGATGATTTTATGGTGTGATGGATTAGTAATTTCATACATCATTCATTCATTGAAAAAATATCAAAATAAATAATAAGGAAACTACTATGACGTATCATTTCAAAACGATTGTTTTATTGGACGTATTTTTATTATTACTTACTTATAGAAGTTTTATTTGACAATGAGTGAATAATGATAACATTTAAGGCAAACTATGGTTAAATAACCAATGATTCAGCTGTTTGCCAGTGCGGTTGTATTATAATTTTAAATTCATGTAGGTTAATCCGAATGACGTAAATATTTCAATCAATTTAATTTCGTCGTCAAGTTTTGATTTGGCGGGCAAAGGTGATTGGGCCGTTGCCTGACTTTTTATTTATTGAATCAGGTTTTAATTATATCCCAGTGAGATTTCTTAAGAATTTAATAGTTTAGAACATAATACAACACCACATAAGTAGCCTTAACAAACCCAGCATAAATCCAACTACTACCGGATGTGAGAATAGAAGCGGTTTTTAGAACAAAAATTCGTATTCGCCGTATCGATGTCGCCGTGGGTCCAGTTGAATAGCAAATGAAAACTACCGTTATCTGTGACCGTTAGCACACCTTCGCAAAATCTCATATATCCTTGCTAGGTAACCCATATAGGAAAGAACATTCATGGAATGGAAATCTTGTGGTGGAAAGAAATAAAAAAAAAGAAATAAAATATTTTATTTGAGACACGCATAGGACATAGAAACAATAAAAAAAGGACAACAAAATCTTAAAAACTGTAAAAATAATAATACTTATTAAAAACTTTTATAGATAATATAAGGTTCATTTCCATCATCATCATCATTACAGCCGAAAGATGTCCACTGGTGGACATAGGCTCAGAAGTGGCGGTGCATCCACTTTGACCGGTTCTGCCTTTCTTGCATCCCGCGGATTCCTGCGGCCTGCACTAGGTCATCACTTTATTGTTTTTACTAGGTATTTGTTAGTTTTTATCTAAGGTTAAAACTAACAAATATTAAAAACTATTAAAAAAACAGGTCTTCTTTTTTTAGGATTACTACGGCAGAGTCGAAAAAACGTCAAAACAGTTTTATTTTATCGTGTATACCAATCACGACTGCAGCGTTATGCTAGCTAATTTAATTTAATTTGACCCTGTTTTTGTTACATACATGTCTTAGCTACTCAACTTATTTCTAAGTGAGTAACTATAAAACATTTAACATAACCTCATCGTAGGAAAATTCCAACCGAGACCTTTCTTAATAAGTAATTGAGGTTACATTGATTTACACGGTCGCCATCTTGCTGAGTAGATAACACTGAATGATATATTTTCACAGCGGTATATGACGCCGATAACAAAACCATATGACACTCATTCATTTATTAAATTATACTGCGGTTTGCGATACAGGCGAAATTAAATTTTTATGTACCTAATACAATTTTGCCTCCCATATTTACGTAACTACAAGATAATGTATTTCTCGATTTCGATTTATCTAACCACAAATTGGAATAGGGTTCTTCTTAATTTCTCATAAAAACCTCGTATTGTATCAATTGACACTGTAATCTACGCATTTTATGAACAATAAGTAAACAATCCTATCCTACTAATATTGTAAATGTGAAACTTTGTTTGTTTGCTACTTAATGACGCTAAAACTTCTGAACGAATTTGTATGAAATTTGGCACACAGATAGTTTATAACCTGGATTAAAATATAGGTTACTTGTTTATCCCGGCATTAAGAGCCCGTGGGATTATTTCTCACTTAACGAGGGCGGAGCCACTGGCAAAAGCTAGTATTAAATAATCATTAACCAAGTAACCGTATTGTGACAGGTATGATAGATAAAGTTACTATGAAATGTTAAATATTAAATGTCATGAATCTAACATCACGTTACATAAAACATGGCGATTTGCATTGTCAACAATAAACTTGCAATATTTTGTTTACAATACAATTACAATATAGGTACGTCATAGTGTTATAACGACACATAACATCGTAAAAAGGATTACTTACATAGAAAATGTATTGAATAGTATACACACAGTGAATCATTTATTTTTACTTTAATAATTAATTGTACGGGGAAATTATGATGACCTAAATAAATACTTACCTATGTGATTTTAAGGCAGAGTTTGTACAAGAGATAAAATACGGTTCCTGTATTGTGGGCTTATTCGTCGATTCGCACGAACTAGTAAAAAACTAAAAAACATAAAAATCTTTATTGCATAAAATTCAAAACGTGACAATTGCCTAATACGTATTGCTGGAGGTGTCGATTCGCCGACAAATAAATTAACTTTGTGCGAATCGCCTACAGAACTTATATGTATTTTAAAGTGTCGATTCGCCCGTTTCGGGCGAGTAAATTCGTGTGAATCGACTAATAAGCCGTATTGTGATAGTGACAGATAATGATAACCTATGACAATATATCAGGCTAGATCAACTGCACTAAACACATTAGAGAAAATGTGATTGCACTTTTTTTTTGCGATTGACCATTTATGCAACAGCACCTAAATACCTACAAAGTGCAAGTTACGACATTATGATATAATCTACATCATGATAATCTGTATATAGGTACCTCTGAAAAGACTATATATAACATGTGATAACATTACAGCAATTAAGATTTTCGTAAAGATAACAATAAGTGTGTCTTTCTTTTGTAAAATAACCTTGTATAATATCCTAACAGAGTTTCTGCACTTTTAGGTATAACATAATCAATTAATTTGTCTGTTTTAGCACTAACTGCGCATGCGCAAGTGAACCGACTTCATGATGTTGTAATTTTTTAATAGCAAACTGCAAAGGCATTCACGTATCATACGCTTTTGGAATAACAATTAGATTACAGTACATATTTGGAACTACAGTACGAGTAAAACAATTTACGAATACTTAGTTGCGCAGACGCTTAGTATTAAAATGAGGGGGATCGACCACCTGCCAGGCGAAGGATTTACAACATTTATAACTTTTCTTACTTTCTGATGTTTAAAATCTCAATTGTTGACACTTTTCGGTGATCCCCCGGCATAGAGTCCCCCAGTATTTCGTTGGGGTTTTTTTTATTCCATTCGTAAATAAGCTAGGCTTATGTTTGAATAATATTTACTCGATAAGTCCAATAGTGTCAATGCGGTTACCTAATAAGGTAATACCCGTTATAATATTTTATTATTATAATATTGTGGGGTATTCACCCATAGATGCAAATAGTAATGAGTATTAAAGTCCCACGGTTAAGCGATGGGTCCCAGCTATTCGTTTTTTTTCCTGCTCCCATTCTACAGATTATGTTCCATTGAACCTACCTAGGTCCAGTTTATCGTGACGGGTTTTTGTCCCACATTGACAATTTACGTCACTAAGCGTTGTGTTGTTTCCTTATTATTTATTTATGCATTCCGTATTTTATATGACACTCAACATGCATACTGACCATACAGATTTTGATACAAAATTTTATACTTACCGATTATATTATTGATTGTAGGTATTTACAGAACATAAAATTTTATTTTTAATCTGTCTAAGAATAATACGTTTTATTTACAACGATGAAATCTTTTTCCGAGAACCACAGATGCCAAATGAAAGACTTTATACTAGACCGTTTATTTTCTACTTTTAGTTTATCTAGAATCTAGATCCTTGGGCGTAGACTAAGTCTTTGTCTAATGTGTTATCTTTCCCTTCTATCAGGATCTCAGTGCAATAAAAAAAGAAAAATATGTAGGGTTGGTCTGTACTCTGTAGGTATAGCGAGATGTCAATGCACCTAACTTCAATTCGATAATATCCTACTAATACGTAAGTTTACTGGCTATTCTAATTTGAAAGCTTTTATGTTTGGATATTTAGATGTTTGGTTGTTTGTTACTCAATCACGTAACAACGGCTTAACGGATTTGGATGAAATTTGGCAGACAGATAGATTATAACCTGGATTAACACAAAGGAAACTTTTTATCCCGTTAATAAGTTCCCGTGGGATAATTTTTAGCATCGGGCGAAGCTGCTGACAAAAGCTAGTATTAAAATAAGTTTTTTCTAGACTACAGAATACGTGCTTTATTGTGGCGTAAATTATTAAGATTGGAAAAATCGCACGTGTAACATTAGATTATGTAAGTCCTTACTTATACATTATCAGTATCTTCCTTATTTTTAGGAACCACCAGTAGCTCAGCTGCAAATGACATTATCATTGACACTATTGATAAGATACAATATTATGACATTGACACATTTTTGCAAAGTATCTCGGCTTACATACCTAAATACAATACTGTGCTAAATATACTATATTACATATTATCAGTATTAAATTAAAACATACGGCGGTACTCTGCTTGACCTACATAATGCTGGACAAAAATAAAACTGAGAAAAATTCTACACAGGTCCATAAATATATTTCTTTACGGCATTCCCTTCATGAAAGATGAGAAAATCTGCTCTTGCGTTTAAAACATATATATTTTTAAATTCACATTTTCAGTAGTTTTAACAAATCTTTATTTAAATGTATCTTCATTATTTATTAAAGTCGTGGGAATAACATAAATACAGCCATGACAGATGTCAGATTCAGGATGCATAAGCACGATTTATGTAGGAAAAACAGTAGTGCACTGCGTAGCTATTACAGTTGTCAATAGGTACGAACGGCTAACGTATAAAACAACACGTGTACGAATTGATACTTAGTACTTTAGATAATATGTATATTACATAGTGAGTTCCGCGAACTACTTACAATCAAAACTGGGAACACGTTACAAACACTTCCCTAACCTTTTACGTAGAGCATAAGCATTTAGCGTAAGCATTTATTTCAAATAAACCAATTACAGGCAATTTTGAATTGTCAAGGTCGGTGAGTTAGAAAGATGAAGCTAGTTGCCCATGCCAAAGCGTAGTAGGAACCTATGGCGAAGAACGGGCTAGAAAATCCATGGACACTCTTTTAAATCATGTTATTGTTACAAAAAGATGGTTACAACAATTGTGTTGAAATTATCCATGTGAGAACGATGTAAAAAGACGTGCACATTAAAAGCGTCCGTAATAAAACAAAAATAAAATAACGTTCGTACTTTCTGAAAGTTTTAACTTTTACGCTATTTACTGATACATTAGTACAATTTCAATTGATGTCGTTTTAAGACCTCAACAAGATATCTAATTTTCAACCTCCACGCGGGCGAAGCCGCTGGCAAGAGCTATTTGATATGGTAAGTTCAAATCAATTTCAGGGTTCATTTTTAGGGTTCTGTACCTAATGAGTACCAACGGAACCTTATTACTAAGCATCTGTTGTCCGTCCGTCCGTTTTTTCATCAGCGGGCTGTATGTCATGAACTGCAATAGGTAGACAGACAGTTGTAATTTTCAAAGAGAGTATTTGTATTGCCGCTGTACCTACCAAAAAACTATGTATTTTTACTCCATACATGAAACTTATTTTGGTCGCTTTTTTGTCTTGTGGTACGGAACCCTTTTAATGACCGGGCCGGTTTTTAATGCATCTTTTAGTCGTATTCTTTTGTAATGACGTACTAATCTAGTTAGTCAGAGTACCTAGATTAACAGTTTTTGTTTTTTCTTTACTGTTTACTCTCGTTATCGTTTACAGCCGAACGTCCACCCACGGCCTGGTAGAGCGTCTCCATCCCACGCATTTTCATCAATTCCCCTGCCATTTCCCTCAATTTGTCCACCCACATTCACCAAAAAACTTCAAGGCTGAACTTCAAGGTTCAGCAACGCTTGCCGAGGTCAGTCCGTCGATGGGTGGCATTAAATTGTGTACCGAGACCCTAGGCCCTAGGCCCTAGTCGCTGCAGGAGACGCCCTGGACGTCGGGAATCCCAGGCTGATCCTCGGCCACCGTAGGCGCGGGCGGCGAGTAATGGGTAGCTCGTTGTTCGGTAAGGACCAAGCCCGGATCGGCTGCGCGTTGTGTTCCACGCGCGCCTCAAAGAGATGTAAGCACCAACTTGTGGGGTCCGCAAGGGCCAATATCTGCCAGGGGTGCGGGTTGTTCGAAAGAGATACCGGCACAGGCAACTGAAGGAACACGGGTGGGTTTTGTCAGTAAGTCTGACACGCCTGGCTGCTCTACCCAGAGCGGGAGAAATTATTTGATGATTACCCACCCTCAAAAAAAAATCTATCTTACCAAGAGGTATAATGTTACCCAGTAACGGGGTTGTGGAGGTCAGATAGGCAGTCAGCTGCATCAAGGCTAGGCGGATGATGAGTCCTACATTCTACGCGTAATACCTTGCCTAGGTACCTACTCAAAGAAACTACGATTTTCATGTGAAGGCAGGAATTTTCCTTATCCATGTGAAACTCTGCAAGAGTACTGTACAAATACCTACTTGTAATTTACTTAAGTACGTGAGAGCTACCTATAAATTATTGCGATAGTCAATTGCCCGAGAATCTGTCACTAATTACCACTGCAAATTAATTGATTTACCATCCATTATTAAAATTCCTAGCGTTTTTCTAGTTGCAGTCGAGCAAAAACCTTACCGAAGTGTGTATATTTCATTTCTGAACTTAGACAGTGAACATAATATTTTGCCCATATATAACACTAGCTTTTGCCAGCGGCTTCGCCCACGTGGAGGTCGAAAACTATCCCACGGGAACGTAGTACCGGGATAAAAAGTATCCTATGTGTTATTTCAGGTTACAAACTACCTGTGCACCAAATGTCATTCAAATCCGTTCAGCCGTTTTTACGTGAAAGAGTAACAAACGTCTATACTCACAAACTTTCACATTTAGAATATTAGTTGGATTATGAATGTTAAAGTTTGTATGTTTGGATGTCTGTTACTCAGTCACGCAAAAACGGCATAATAGATTTTGATGAAATTTGGCACACAGATAGTTTGTAGAGAGGATTAACACATGGGATACTTTTTATATCGGTAGTACGTTACCGTGGGATAATTTCAGACGTCTACGCGGGCGAAGCCGCTGGCAAACACTAGTAAGTAACATTGTGTGAAAGTTTGTGTGTTTGGATGTTTGTTACTCAATCGTGCAAAAATGGCTTAACTGATTTAGATGAAATTTATCACACAGTTAGTTTATAACCAGTATTAACACTTTTATTGGATAGTCCAACTAATCATACAATAATATTATAAATGTGAAAGTTTGTAAAGATGTTTGGATGTTTGTTACTCAATCACGCAAATATGTCTGATCGGATTTGGATGAAATTTGGCACTCAGATAGTTTATAACCTGAATTAACACATAGGATACTTTTTATCTCGGTAACACATTTCCGTGGGATAATTTCAGACCTCAACGTGGGCGAAGCCACTAGCAAAAGCTGATTCTCAATATATTTTTTTAAACTGTTAATTCCTTATGAGGGAGGAGCCACACACCGGAAGACCTATATAATTATGGTGATATTCATGATAATCGATTTGCAAATGCAAAACACCTTGTATCGATATATCAAGAAATTAATTTGCTATTTTTATTAGAGACTTATTCAAATGGAAGTTTTATTACAGTTGTCTGAATAATTTTCAAAGTTTTTTTTTAAATACCACATTATGCAAACACATTTCATTAACTGTATTACATACTTCGTCTGTTTTAATCTATAATTTTATTAGAATGCCTATCATTTTAATCGAACCAGAAATACCATTAAATTTGGTGCTACAGTCCAACCTTTCAACTAAGTCGAAATAAATACTTCTTCGTATCTTATCAACGGGTCTTAGCAACGGGTGACGTGGGCCGATAGTAGCTTCACTGTGATTTGTGTTATCACTACACACTTTATTCTGTACGTTATCTACATTGCTCGTTTGGTGGCGGTGGTTCATAGTTTTAATCGTATTTAACGAGCGATGTATCACGTAAAACGGAATCAGTCGTTCGGTCCAATAAATTGTAGTGATTATAGTAAGAGGTGTGACCACTCTCAGTGGATAGCAACTGGCCTTGGTATCGCTTATTTAAACGATATACTTAGGCCTAAATTGACTTGAGAACTTGAGGAAGATTTGGTCATTTGGTTTAATTTTAGTTGGTAAGCACAGATACATATGAACATGAACCTTGATGAAATTCTTTTGTAATAATATTGAAAAACTATCAAATAAATTTGACAGATTTGGTTAGCTTGATATGCTGGCCTCTGTACAATATTTACAAAGGCTGCTGATACCGTCTGCATTAATTTCGCTCCTTTATTTGATTTCAAGTGAATGCCTTCGAAATTGTAATTAATGATGATTACAATTGATTAATTTACTAGCTTAACGTAGTCAGTTAGTCACTATAAATCCTCATGCTTAATAGAGTTACTATAAAGTAATTAAGTGTAGTAGGTATTTTAAATGAATATGCAGATTATTTACAATGATCAAATAATATTTTCCGAATTATGTAAGCATAGCATAGTCAGCCTATGTTTATTCTGCTGGATATCAATTAACAGGCCTCCTCTCGGTGAGAGGGAGTGCCAGTTGGTAGATGTCACATGTCTTCAGATTTTTGGTTCTAGGACATCTAGGCCTTTTCCCGATGTTTTCCTTCACCGTTTTGAAAGCAGTGGTGATGAAATAATTTACACAAAGTAAATCCCGTGTGTTGGTTCGAACCTTCAACTTGGTTCGAACCTTCAACCTTTATCTCGTAAGTCGCGGCCGTTACACCTCGGCCACCACTGCTCCACAATTATGTAAGTAGTCACAAGTATTTCTTATCGACAGGTACGTCGATATAACGTTGGTATTACTCGCTTTGATAGTTAAAAAAAAATATTATTCAAGCTTAGCGATAAGAGAAAAACATAAATCAAAAAGAAAACCTGTAAATAAAATTCGCTCCACCTGAAACTCATAACGAGTTTAGTTTAACCTTGGCAATAAATTTGCCGATACAAATTAGTTCAACTTTTGATATACCTACGAGCGGGCGGGGGCGTGGGGCGCGGGGCTAAGGGGTGATTGCAATAGAGGCTGCACGCCACCTTGCTGTGATTGATTTATACGTCTTGTTTGTCACAGAGCCGATTTATTTGAATTCCTGCCAGAGACCCGGGCAGCCAACGGATTAATATCGAACAGACCCCGCGATATATCCCCGACTTTGGGCAATAATTCAATATTTCATCCTTCGGGCCGGGACCTACGCTGTGAATTAACATACAAACGTCAATCGTTTCATGAATAAAAAATGTATTGGATTTAGTGAAATGACTGGCGCGATCGCCGAGCGTTTACTGTGTTGCCGCCCCAAATGCCTATTGCGGAAATATAAAATGTTTCGGATTACTGGTTTAGTTTGATCGCACACTATTCGTATTTGCTGGGAACACGCGATTTGGCAGCTAAGGTTCTAAACGATGATACTGAGGAACCGAAAAATCTCGGAGTCGTAAACCGCGGCGGCTATTAACTGAGCGGCTCGGGAATTGGGTACCGCATAACATTTACTGCCTTTTAATGCAACCAACCAAGTACTGTCATTCTTTTATTGGGGGAAACGGTTCACGTGTTGCTGTTATTAAACTGGAGGGATGCACAGCATACCTCAAGTTTACAGCTGGAGTATCCGCTTATTAAACATTTAGTACTGCAATGTTGAAAAGATCCTATAAAAATTTATGAACACACGGCATCGTGATGGCGTCATTACAATGAAATTCTTTTCAATAGTAAACGATTGAAGAGTGAGCAGTGGCAACTTACAAGTGGTAGGTTGTAGGTTCGAACCAAGTCAGGTGCTTTCTTTTGTGTAATTTATTTCATCCCCACTGCTCTCAAACCGGTGAAAGAAAACATCGTGAGAAAACCGGCTAAAAATGTTTTAGAACCAAAAATTCGGAGACATGTGACATCGACCAACGCGCACTGGATGGATTGCGGCCTATTCCCTCTCACAAAGAGGAGCCCTTTGTCCCAGAAGTGGGAATATTATAGGCTGATTATTATGCTAGAGAAAGATTTGCGGTACTTAAACGTGGTGTAGTCAACCGTAGACACAACGGTAAAGGGTTGAGCAACGAGCAGGCGTTTGGACGAAAAAATTCCACTATGAGCTATCGTATCTAGTAGAACCGGTTTTAAGTTCTAAACTACATAAACTACTGGTTCGTCGGCGCTTCGCCGATGCGTTCGCACTTCTCGCGGCACTTAGGCTGCCTGTCCATTGGAGCGGTGAGGAACGGAGCTGTGCTTATATTAACCAATACAATTCAAACTCTGCTCCGCTCCGTATGGATGGAAAACGTTCTATTGGTTAATATGGGCACAGCTCCGCTCCTTTCCGCTCTTCTCCACTTCAATGGAGAGGCAGCTTTATATCAGTAAGTCGCCGTACGCAAGGACGGAAAGATATCGCGGTGGGATTTTATCGCACACTGGATTTTCAACTCTCGTTGTTGAACCGAGCATTGATAATCCAACAGCATCCATCTCAGCGCGTCGAAAAAACACACTGTTCAATTTTGCGTGCAGCCTGTTCCGTGTGGCGCCGAACGTATAATAGCACCATCTTATTTCTTCCCGTGGGAGTCGTAAAAGGAGACTAAGGGACTTACTAGAGAATGGGCATTAGCGTTCTCTATGCATTTTACCACCAAACTGTGATCGACAATTCACCTGCTAAGCGTGGCGATTATGGTAAACCTTGGGCATGCCTATGTCCAGCTGTGGACGTCTTTCAGTTGAAATGATGATTGTGAATTTTCAACTTTCGGCGTTAACCAGTGCGTTGATGATTCAGTGTGCGGCAAAATCTCGACATTCCTATAAACGTCCTCTAATAAAGACGTATTAATTACCCAGCGCGGGCGCACTACCGGTTAAGATACGGGATCATTTGTGATTAGAAAGATCATTCTGTTCAAACTGTCTTAAAATGATAAGTAATAGCTGAATGCCAGTGATAAAAATTCATAAACAAGCTCATTTAATTCAATGATTTGAAGTTAGCTCATCATTTGAGATTACTAATATCTATATTGGTACTACTACTGTTGAGAAGGCTTAGAAAAGAAACGAAGAATAAAATAATTTTTTTTTTATAATCATTGCGACATAATTACTAGACAATGTGTCGTAGTATTTACAAGGATTTAGGTACATCCGTAGCAAATGATCTACTGTGATAACAAATCAAATAGAAGATAACTTAAAATGTATACATACATTCAACATCTTTGTCATTGATATCACAATCGCTACAGTAGAACGTATTGCTCTTATTACTATACATAGAGAGGTTTAATCTAATGTACATAATTGTAGGGCCACGACCTCAATTAGAGCAGAGAGTCTAATAATCGCGTTAATCATAAAATTACGAATACTTACGAAGATTGTCGATTTCCGAGCTGTAACGCGTCCGTCTACTCGGCGACCTCTACGGGTTACGTACACTTGAGCACAAAAGCTCTTTATTTAAAATCTATAAATACTCCTTTATTTATTGATTATATTGAGTAGATTCTTACCCCGACAGGCGTTTTACTTTGTACAAATTATTTCATCACCAATGCTCTCAAAACGGTGAAGGAAAACATCGTGAGGAAACCAGCAGGTCCTAGGACACAAAATTCTAAGTCATGTGACATCTACCTACGTGCACGTGGATTACGCCCCATTCAATCTTACAGAGAGGAGGCCTGTGTCCCAGCAGTTGGAACATTAAAGGCTGATTATGCTATATTGATTATTAAGTTGACAAGTTTAAACAGGGACGCTAAGTCAAGTTGGCTCAAATTATTATTTGAAGATAAGTCAACTTAACCTTACAGATTGAATTTAATATTTAAATTAAACCATTCAATGTGTAACTTGATAAAAACGAACATAAATTTTATCTCTAATTCTGAATTCCTTTCAACTTAAAGCGTCAATAAATTACTCTGTACGGAATATCTTTAGTACTTGTGCACTTGATTGTATAGTACAATGCGATTATCATAACCGGTCGTGGCAAGAAGCGATTATGTTAAATATGTTAATTACATCTTTGAGTAAAAAGAACATTATTGTGTTAAATATATATTTTATTGGACCGGCTATAGCTGATTATGACACCTCTGAAGGATGCCCGGACCTAAGGCGACTTAGAAGGACGAATTTAAAATTATAAATCGCTCTTACGGGTACGGTCATGGCTTTTTGTGTGTACAATTTAGTTATTTTTAGAATACATGACTTTTAATTACTGTTCAACCATCATTCAATTTGATACAACTACGGTTTATAAAGCCAGAAAACTATAAATAAAAAAAAATCTCGGACCAAAAGGACTAGGTAGTTGTTTCATGTAGCCCGCAAAATTAAGATTTTCTTGCTTTTTTTTTGTAATTTGCTGGTCAGCAGCAGGTTGTCTGTTGATTAAATAATGATTCGACCGTGACACGTATGTATTTACAGAATTATAATAATTAAAATTAATCATCAGAGCTTTCGCCTTGAAAGGCTGCTTTTGTTTCATATGTCATATGTCAAATGTCCACCAATAATAAGAGACTGCAACAGTATTACTAAGTTATTTAAAAGAACTTCTGTATTCTACAGGGCCTGAATTCACTATGACCACTTAACGATTCCTTACTCGTAACCACGTCAATCACACACGAATTCTGCTAATATCGTATTAATAATATCGACAAATTGTCTTGGAACATACAGAATATGACTTTCAATTCCTTTCCGTTACATTTGTTTAAAAAAAACGATATTGACATAGTTTGAACGTAGTATGATTCCGCGGGGAATCATTATAACGATACAGAATTGGAGCCTACAACTTGTAAGTAAGTAGTTCTTCTCGTAGTCAGTTCTCACTTATTAGTCGACTCGCACGAAAAAACTTGCCCGAATCGAATTATTATTATAATATTTTCTATAGAAACGACTCACACGAAGTTAAATTATTTGCGGCTAAAGAAATTCGTATTAGACAACTGGTACGTTTTGTATTTTAGGTAATAAACTTAGTGTATACTTTTTCCTTAACTTTTCGTTGTTTCCTTAACGTTCAAATCGTGCCAGTTGAATTGTCGATTAGCCCGCAAATAAATCAACTTCATGCGAGTCGCCTATAGAAAATATTATATTAATTGCATTTGACGATTCGCCCGATTCGGGCGAGAATTATCGTGATATCTACCAACCCGCACTGGGCCCGCGTAGTGGACTAGGACCAAAGGCCTGTGTCCCAGCTGTGGGAACATTTAAGGCTGATTATATTGTGAGTCTACTTTATCGATATGGGGTATCGATTAGGTTTTTTCTTGTCCAAAAGAATCAATTCAGACTTTAATAACGTTAATACGTGGAATAAAAAACATAACTAGAAAAGATCACGACCTCTCAAAAATTGTTATTGACGTCAGTTTCTAAAAAGTTTTTATAATTTTTTTTACGTAAGTAAACTTATACAGGTTGGTGACTAATGTTTATACTATCTCATTATGAAAATGCGTAGTAAAAACTATGGCAAACGTAAAATGGCTGATCATACTTAATGTGAGTTTGTTGAAGCTAAAGCGCCCCTAGAGGGCCTAGAGTGCCCCATATCAGGCGAATAGTACCTAAGTTAATGTGAATGACGTCACGATTACATGATATTCCCTAAATGGGTTAGCAGGGCTCTAATTGCCTGTGACGCAATTACGAAGGTGTACCTACTCGTACACATCGCATTAAAGTATTACAATGGAGAATAGAATTATCAGTAGGTCGGTTTTCAAATGTTTTCAGGAACACATATTAGAAATGTTTCCTGTAATTGTCTTTAGGTGTCTTTTACATAATATTTCATTCTTTCCATCTGAATTCAGAGAAGATAAAAAACAGTCCCATGAATTTCTACAAAATTAAGCAATGGAATGTGATGAATGATTTTATTACGTCGACTTACTTTAGAAATACTCTGATCAATTAAAATAATCACGAGCGAACATTCTTATCAAAGGTATACAACGTGTTTCATTTACACTAGAAGATTCGAGTACAAATTAACAAAATTACAAGTTCCGATATCAATTTGAATGATGGATGATGCTGAGTTAAATTTCTTCCATTAGTTTTATTATACTCTGTTTTGTAGGCCGCTACATTCCGGTAGCCATTTGGCATCTTACTCTCGTCAAGTGAAAGTTGATCGATGGAGCACGTCAATTTAAATCTTAAACTATATTCTTATAAATGTGGTATATACATTTAAAAGAACATAATAGAGCTTTGAAAAAATCATAAAAACATCCATCTGTAGGATGTAATCATTTTGGGATCTAATTTATTTCGTAGATTACCGATAAGAATCTACGATTATATTTAGTATACCAGTATATTTTTAATACCTCCAACAAGATTTAGCTATTTATTTATAGTCCCACTAGCTTTGCCCTCGGCCTCGCCCGTGTGGAGGCCGGAGAATATCCCACGGAAACGTGCTTACGGGATGAAAAGAATTCTGTGTGTTAATCCAGGTCATAAACTATTTATGTGCCAAATTTCATCCAAACCCGTTGAGCCTTTTTCGCGTGATTGAATAACAAACATCAAAACTTCCACAATTATAATACATATAATTATAATATATATAAATAGGCTAGTAGGATTTCAATTGATGTAGAAAGACGATGGTAGATACTTATCGTCCAAATAACTTAATATTTATGCAGGATATATTCTGAACACCGTTGTCGCTGTATATTGAAAGTACTGGAATGTCGTGGGTGGGCATTATGACAGGTTTAAAAATAGAATTATTAGTGCGAAACTATCTTGAGGATTTTACGAGATTACTGTATTTCTGTGGATGCTAAAATTAAACCAGTCGAGTGGACTCTGTCCTCCAAGCTTTCCGTTCGTATTAAAACCGTCTTCTTATTCAATCTGTAAATAAAACCTTTACGCCAATAATGCTACCAAGTTTTGAAATATTTTTTTTTTAGTATGTAGAGTTTATAGGATTAAATTAAATACATACTTCAAGGCACTTCAAGCAACTACGAACAATAATGATAAAATGCTAGCTTTTGCCCGCGGCTTTGCTCAATTGTTTTTTCGGAGATAACCCACGAGAACGTACTACCGAGATTTAAAAGTGTGTAAAAATGTGTTAATCCAGGTTGCAAACTATGTCTGTACCAAATTTAATCCAAATCCATTACGCGGTTCCGCAGTTTTTGCGCTAATCCAGAACATACATGCAGACAAAAAACAAACTTTCTAAAATCAAATTTTCAGCATCAGACTCGGTCTCACATCTAGTAGCAGTATTTTTTTTTTCTCAAAAATATTTAATGAACAGTACGTATACAGGATAAGTTTTTATCCAGTCCGCAAACTGTAACAATGAATTCATCATATCATTCTAGACCCCCAGCGCAGAAATTTTTCGTCGGTATAACAAAAAAAAAATCAGCTGTTCCATAAATCTTGACCGCGTAGGTGTTGCACTTTTCTATGAAGCGGCTTACTTTTTTTTGTAAATCCGAGGTAAAATTTCTGCGACGGGGGGATTCTAGACCCCCCCCGGGTCTAGAATAATATGCTGAATTCATGGTTACAGTTTACGCACTGGATAAGAACTTATCCTGTATACATGTGTATACCTATTTGAGTTTAAAGCTGGCTACTGTCACGTATGATTCGTACGAATGAAGGTGAATGACCAAGTTAAAAACGATTAATAATCGAATTTAGAAAATGATCTTTGTATATCATTATGACACGTTCCGTACGAAATATTAACAGCGAATAAGGACAGAAATACCGTCTTATCAGCACACGAAAACATACTCGAACAAAAAGTTGAATTGGTAGTAAGCTATAGTAATTGCACAATTTTAAAATCTTGTTAATACCGTTTATAATGATGCGTACCAAAACATTCTACGTAGAAGGAAGAAATATCCATTGGATCTAGTAAAATTGTACAAGACGAACATTACCGCCCTGATTTAAACATTTTAGTAGGTTTTCTGAGTAAACGTGACTCTTGCGGCGGCAAATGTGATGGCGATTGTTAATCGCAAAACGAACAGAATTTCCGAGAATCGTTTGCCATTGACATTTCTAAGCAACGTGGTCATGTTTACGTTCGGTGGCGGGTTGCGGCGGGTGTTTACAAACAGTAAATTGTTTACTCGACTGACGTATCGCGTTGCAGGCGTCACAGCACGTCACAGGCCGCGTCACACGCCGCCACACGCCGCTCGCCGCGCCCTGCCGCCGCCCAATCCTGTTCTATTGCGTCTTGCGAATTGCTAGCGCCATTTTTTTTACTCTACACTCGTTATGGAAACTGCGTATCAACTACTTCGTAATCATTCGAAGAGGAAAAATTTAGCGTGGAATTAATAAAGAATCTCCCACTTTATAATTAGTTGAACTTGGAAAAACTCTTTGAAAGTTTATTTTATTTAAGTTAAACGTGGTTTATTTTACGTTGAATACTTTGCTTGTAATAAGTTTTTCTGTTGCGGTCCGTGACTATAATTAGAAATAAAAAATTAACACCGTTAGCATGCGATTACGTGAATATCTAATGAATAGTAATAACATAAACGATCTCTAAGTTTGAAGGTTTTGTGGAAAATTTATCATTTTGCGTTCGGTGAGAACTATGGGAGGCAGACATTCTAAAGGAGGTGTTAATAAATCTATCCCTGGGGGATAAGATTACTTTATTGCAGAGCAAATAATTGTACTTTAATATTATACATATGTTGTGACTTAATAAAATTCCCTAAGTACTTCTATCGTTCGATTGGTATTTTTTAAATAATTGTAATCATGGTACTAGATGTGTAACAAGTAACACATTTAATAATAATAATAGTTTTTCTGTAAAATTATTAACATGGGCAGGTAAGGAAAATCTGTGGTCCCATGAGTATAAATATTATTTGTCAAAAATATTTGCAGGTATCGGGAAAGATTGCTCTAAAAATATTTACTGATCGCTTGTGGTCGGCATAGCTCTTCTTTATTGTAATAACGCGTCATTTATTTTAAAAAAAATGTCGTCATACCTATATTGTCAACGTCTTTGATATTGTTTTACGAAATTGCAAAGATTTAACAAATCCTTCAAATAATTTTATCTAAGTAGCTTATCGAGTTATCTGTAATCTAGCCATTGTGTCTAATTTTATAAAATATAATCTGTATAGTACTACATTTCTTGGATGGCCTTCGGTCGATCAATATCATTGTCGGATTCTTCTAGAAGGTTCTTGTTATATTGTATGTGCAATAAGAGAAGATTTGAAGTCAATAAATTATCACTTATAGCTGTTAGGAACAAATTGACAGTATTATTTATTACTTAGTTATATTTCGATCGATCGATTTTTCCGTAAGGTTATTATTTTATTAAAACTAATGTCGGGTAGTCAGAAGTAATTATACCAGTACCCAGTACCTGGGTTATGGAAGTCAGATAGGCATTCGCTCCAAGAAAAATACTGGTATTTGAAGCCGATCTTAATATAGTTGGGATAAGGCTAGGCAGATGATGATTATTTTGGTAATAAACACACAAAGGGGCTATCCATAAATTACGTCACACAATTTTTTATGGTTTTTTGACCCCCCCCCCCGTCCTTGTCACAGGTGGTCACACTTGTGAAACCCTCTCCGTCCTTGTATGACGTCACATATTTTTCAAGTATAAATTTAGAAGTCATCATCATCATATCAGCCGAAAGACGGCCACTGCTGGACATAAGCCTTGCCAAAAGGGGGGATTTGCCATAATCGCCATGCTTGGCTGGCGGGTTGGCGATCGCATGGTGGTCAAATTCATAGAGAACGCTGCTGCCCATTCTCTAGTATGTCCCTTAGTCGCCTTCTACGACACCCATGGGAAGAAATGGGATGGTGCTATTCTTTTACGTCCGGCACCACACAAATTTAGAAGATATTTTATTTAGAAGTAACTAAATTAAAACAAGTTTTTCAATTTCTTTTTTAAGTTATAAATAATTATTAATAAAATTAACAAAACGTAAAATATTTTAGATAATGGACAAAACAAAAGACTTAAACTTTCATAAAGCCTAGTAATATAGATCGAATAATATTGTAATAGTAATATTTTTAAGTTTTTGTTTTACATTATAAATTTCGAGTTTTAATATTTTAGATTTTAACATGTGACGTCACAAGGCTTTTCTTCCCCCTTTCCCTTGTCACACAATGTCACATTTCGTTGATCCCCTCCCCGCCCCTTAACGTGTGACGTAATTTATGGATGGCCCCTAATACGTAAAGTGTATAACATCTTCCCACGTTTATCATTCATCAGTTTTAATTAATCGCTAGTTCTAGCTAAACTCTGATGAGATGGTGCAGCTTAAAATTTAATTTTTATCAATATTTTTTTGTCCCACACAAAATCAATGGCTTTTTCAGAGCCGGAATCAACTTCAAGGTGATTTAATGCCCTTCCATCGTTATAGCAAACGAACCATAAGTTTAAACGATCAGTGAGCGATACATAATTACCTCCTTAACATTAATTGAATTTCAAATAAGCTGTAAATAATAGCTGACATGTTATTCTAGTATTACGTGCAATACAACGTTACAGCTCTATAAAACTAAAAGATTTGCAAAGAGTTATAAAATTTATACGTTATGAATATTATATCTAAGTTAACTATGGCAAATACAGTGATTACCCAGACTTGTTTACTTTGAAGCGTCTATATTATGAAGAATTAATTATCATGATAGTTCCTTATAATTATAATTTTCATAATAAGCTTCTATTATACAGTCACTATAATTTTCTTTTTTTTGGGTGGGACATCATCAAATGACTTCTCCCGCTCTGGGTGGAGCAGGAGAGCGTGTCAGACTTTTACTGACTAAAACCCACCCGTGTTCCCTCAGTTGCCTGTGTGCCAGGGGCCGCGGTATCTCTTTCGAACAAGCCGCACCCCTGGCAGGCATCGGCCCTTGCGGGCCCCATCAGTTTTTGCTGACATCTCTTTGAGACGCGCGTGGAACACAACGCGCCGTCGACCGGTCTTGGCCCTTACCGGACAGCGAGCTACCTATTACTCGCCGTCCGCAAGCCCGTGCCTACGGTGCCCGGGAATCAGCCTGGGATTCCCGACGCGCAGGGCGTTTCCTGCGAAGGCCACGGCCGTGATGGCGCATGTACTACCTCTCCCTCACGTGCGCCGCCTCTCACTTTGCGAGCATCACTGCTTCGCTTGAGGAAGCGACTGCTAGCCATGCACTCTCGCTCCGTACCATGGCCTGGACCAGGGCCAGCCGGGCAGACCTCCACCGTATGCTCCACCGTGTCCTGTCACTTTAATGATGAAGATGGTTTTAAGTTTTTAACCTTTTATCAGGTTTTTTCATATCCGACCGGTAGTTTTAGAGATTACCTCCTATTACAAACTTAAAACAAATTGAACCCCCTTTCTACTACCATCTATCTTCTATCCCTACTAATATATACGCGAAAGTAACACGGTCTGTCTGTCTGTCTGTTACGCTTTCACGCCAAAACCTCTGAACCGATCGCTATGAAATTTGGCAGAGATATAGCCTGGGATATAGAGAACATTTTTTACGCGATAACCGATATCCACGCGGGCGTAGCTGCGGGTAAAAGCTATTACATATTTATATATATATAAAATAAGAAACTGCCTGACTGATATATCAACTCACAGCCGAAACTACCGGGACTAGGAACGTGAAATTTTGCTCATCGCTTCCTTTTATAATGTAGGGGAGCACTAAGAAGGGTTTTTGGAAAACCACCTTAAAGAGAGTGAAAAGGGGGATTTAGTTTGTATGAAAAATCATATTCCTTGAGTTTAGTAAACTTGAAACTTGGCAAGAATACTTATCTCAGTAAATAATAAAGTTACTAACAATTTTTTTTTTAATTTTTAGGTAGTGTTAAAGTTTGTAAGGGAAAATAAGAAATGTACGTGAACGAAGTCATGGGCGAAGTGCTATTTTAACATATTGTTATTATCACGTTATCACGATACATTTTTACAATTTGATAGGCACGTCACACGCAATTGAGATAACAGAGTTGAAGAAAATTTCCTTCATTCTCTAAAGAGATAATTATTATAATATGCGTAATGTGATAATAATAATTTAACCAATGCAGTCTTAACACCGTCATTTAACAGTCGTAAATTATAAGTGCGTTATATGTTATGAGTAAAGTTTCTAAGTTCATGGTAGAATGATACTAGTTGGAATTTAGTATTAGAATTAGTTATGGAGTTATTTGAAGTTTGGAGCAAAAAATGGTGATTACGTGCTTACTGGTGCAGAAAAAATATAAGCCATCAAAAACATAAGTTGCGAGACTTGATTTTTTTACAAATTATGTTTTTGATGGCATTTCTTTTTGTAGATTATGCATTACAGGTACACTGATTCATTCAATGCAAATGTAACTTTGTCATCCTATATATTTATATGGGATTACAAAGTTATTTATGCAGTTGGTGTATCTAGAATACTGGACCAAAATTGCAAAACATTTTTATTTTTCCTTGTTTTATATACTAAACACTAATTGTATTCTAAATTTGAAGCTTCTATGTGTGCTAGAAGTGCCTTAGAGTTTTGATGATCGGCCAGTGAGTCACAAAATTAAGAAACTTTGACTGGTTATAATTCTTAAAATATTGGTTCAAATTGAATGAAATTAGAAATATACCGTGTTTATACAATGCCTGCTTGGTTACTGAAAATTCAGGCTTCTAGTTTTATCCACAACGAAGTTATAGGGGGTCGAAAATGGCCTACACTGCTTCGAGAAAAGGATGATGCGGCCCCGGCCGTGCCGCTTTTTTGCTCGACTTGGCGGGGGGCACTACCATGCCCCCAGATGTAATTTCGTTTATTTTGCTGTCGCACTTTTTTTTTAATCTTAGTAGGACGTAAGAATGAGTTACAAACTTTACCTACTTAGGTACTTATTTATAACTTACTAACTTATTTTCTCTTTATCTTCTCCCCTATCGCAGGTATGCTGAAAGAGAGTTATTTAGAAATAAGCATCACCTTTGTGCCTATTTTTCAGTTATTTTGTTCATGTCTGTTTATGTGTGTGTAGGTACATAAATGGTCAAATAAATAAAAAATCAGAGAGGTAAAACGTACATTTATTCTCAATATGATGACTAGTTTACAATGCGCATGATTCCAGAAAACAATAATTTATATATGCAAACATTTTCAAAAATAGAAATGACCATCTCACCTTTGACGTCGTGTTAGCCAGAATGACGTCACTGGCCAGTAATAAACTCTTTACTATCACTTTTGAAGTCACTCAAAAGTAAACGAGTATTGTTTTGGACTGAAAATGGTTCGGCTCACATCCATATTGATACGTGACTCACTAGGATAAACATGACATTCATTTACCCAGTCATTTGGTATATCTTAGTGCTAATTATATCTCCCAATTAAAGTGTGATATGACCATCTGTCACAGCGAACAACTCAAACCTAACCAAGGTTAACCAACTTTAAGTGGAGCCCGACCTTCGAGGTATTTAAATAAAACGGTAATAAATTTTATAATTTTAATTATTTTCGGAAACTGTGAACGATTATTGCCTAACGGGTAACCGATTTTTTCCGAACGCCTCTTTTCATCTTGTGATGAATATTAATTATTGGAACATACAATTTCTTAGTGCGTAGGTTGGTACGTTTTATTTTAAGCGAGTTTCATGTCCTTGAACCTTAGGACTTTAATCAGGGTCTTAATTACAAATTAATGTTTATTATTAACCTACACATGCTTAACAGTATCTACATTTAATTCACATTGTTACAGATTCAATCTAAGCACTACAACTACCATAATGCTTGCTGTGCAAATATATACTCAGACGTACGATAACTGTAATTGCGCGTTAGAAACTTCAGTGCGCAGTTAAAACTAACTAGACCTAGTTATAGCTTGATTTTATGAAGAAAAACGTCACTAGGCATTCCGACCTCATAGTCATTCAATATATCTATTTATAATTTGTTATATTATGTTAATTCTGGCGCGAGTCGAAAGGCAGCCGGCCTTGTGAGGCGCCGCGCCGTACCGAGAGCTACAATACTACCGGCTACAGCCGATTACAGGCGGTAAAGTGGTTCATTGTGTACAAACTTGTCAATTATATGTATGCTGACGTTTATCATACTGCTTGTCTGCTCGTTATACTTATTTATTTTTAGCAGTATCAAGCTTCTCTCTTACTCGTTTTGAGTCGGATTTTTGTATTTTCCAAATCAATTAAAACTTTCCCGATGTTCTTGAACGCTGGAGTTGATACAATTTTTTTTGCTCCGATGTTTAAACGCCATTAGAAGAATCTAGTTAACGAAGAGTTTAGTTAACTATTCTATTTCGTATTTAAATGTATTTCATTCTCCCACTTCCATAAAAAATATACACTGATAAAATAGGCAAGATCATGTATGTAATAGTATCTCTAAGCATTACACCGTATCAAATTCGGTTCCACGTAACGTAATTTACAATCTTGTACCAAGCGAACCTACTGCTATAATATCATTACTGGTTGGTATCGTATGGCGTAGAAATGTAGAATCATTACAATTCGGGCCGGCGCGGGCGCCACACCGCCACATCCGCCTCAACGATGTAATTGGGAGTATCGTAGACCGTAGTATGAACGTAATACGTAGTAAAACATAATAAAATTCGCTTCTTAACGCTCGCGAACTCATTAATTTATTGGAATGTGTACTGCGTATTTAGTTGTAAAGTGGTCTCGTCAACAATACGCGTTGGAGATGAAAGAGTGTGTGGTATTATGCTATTTGTAACATCATTGGAATTTATTTAAGGAGCTTTTCTACGACTTGAAAATACGGACTAAGGGAGTGATTTACGATTTTCCTCTCTAAGACCTTTCTGCAGAGGTGCACCTGTCATACACCCACATTTCGCCAGTCCCATGTAAAAGCGGGTGAGCATATTGCTATCATCCAGGCACACATTCAGACTCCGGGCTGCTACTGAGAAATTCCAGATAGAAAAAGCCAATAACGCTTTACCCGACCTGAGAATCGAACCCAGGAAGTCGTGCTCAACGGTAGCATTTGCGACCACTAGACCAACAAGTCAGACGGCAGTCCTCTTCTAATTTAATTTTAAGCCACCCATGCTGGATGATTTCACAAGCAGTTTTTATGATAGAACAACCCAGTCTTCGACAGTTAGAAATTCTAATACGACATACTCTGAATGAGATTTCATTAATGACCACAAGTAGGTACTAAAATAAGTATATTCAAAAATATATCTTTTGGCAATCGGTGCAGATGCAAAATATTCCAAAACTTTTCCTGCCTGCAACATTGTTATATCTAAAACAAATAGGTATGCGCAAATCGTAAGTGATAATTTTAACTACGTACTGTTTATTCAGCCAGTTCAGAGATGAGGCACCAGATCAAGAAATAGAAGTATTACGGTGCATATTAGGTATAGTATGTTTTTAATAGTTTCTCGGAAGACCTTAGAGGTTGTCGGTTGATAAACTGGGCTATCCTGTTGATATCCTGGATCCCTTAATAAACTAAAACTTCCAGCCAGGGCATACACATTAAAAAGTACTATACCTTACCTACGCACTGACTAGAGTCTACTCGTGACTGCGCATTTAAGTAGCGGCGGTTGACGTTGCGTAGGCGCTACGGTAGCTTCGCGTAGAACCCGCGTAGGCGCTACGGTAGCGTCGCGAAGAACCCGCGTAGGCGCTACGCTTGCGTCGCGTAGACCCACCGAAAGTGCTATAGCGCTGGTGTCGCGTAGGCCCAGCGTAGCCGGTTTGTTACGTTCGCGTAGACTCAGCCTAGGCGCTAAGCAACTGTCACGTTTACGCAGCGTTGTTGTGCGTTCGATAAACGTCTACATTCGGTTAAAAAGGTGCCTTTAGTACAGTCGAGCTATATGAATGGAAATAATATCACGTTTTTCAAGTGCTGTACTCGTCTACGTACAAGAGGCACCGCTGATTTAGCTAAACAACACACTATACGGAAACTATTGGGAGATAGTATAGGTACGTACAACCGAAGTGCGTCAAGTACATTCTACATTATCTATGTAAATGGCATAGATTAGTTACGTATAAGTTTATATTTTCTTGTTATTAAAAACAAAGTTACGTGATAGTACCATTACTAGTGTCAATATTATGAATAATTGTATTTTCCCAATTATGTTTTATAAGTTTCATACTTATACATTGATAAGGTTATTGGTTTGTGATTCAGCCATCCAACCGTAGTTGGCAAGCATTTATTGAATAGAGGTGTTCCCCATAGTGGACTAGCTGTCAGATCTACCGTAGCATCATAATATTAATTTTAAAATAATATTCGTTACTTAGATCACTCATTTAAATCGCTTACTTGTTGACGTATTTAGGCAGTCGCTCCATGTAAAATACTGGTATTCAGCTGCATCCGGTTAGCCTGGAAGCCAACCACATTACAGTTGGGAAAAGGTGATGACTTGTAGACGTACTTACAGCTTTATTTTAGCTTAACTGTATTAAGCCTGGAAGAATGACAGTTTTTAACTTTTTCTAGCTATCACCGTATCTGTAGTCATTTATGTAATTTAAAAAAAAATGCTTCAATTGTGGCTGAGATTGTCTAAATTTATGTCCCAGCAGTGGGAACATTATAGGCTGATTACCTTAGTTATATAACGCATCTCCCTAATTTAATGAACACCAAGTTAGTTTTGCAAGGTCAAGGTCAACAGTTTCAAAGTTGTCTATTGAGTTACAATTGCGTAATCTGTGAGACGATAATCTATTCATTCTTTGATCGCATCTTGTTGGTTCTTTGAACGAACTGATTGAAGTCTCGGTTATTTTAAACTTCCTCAATATCAAAGAAATCTTTAACAAAGTTTTTACTCTACAGTATTTTTTATTCTTGACTTTTTATTCTCAAAGTAGGAGTAAGTATCTAGTTTTTTTATGAAGTGTTGTCGATATTTTTAATATCTACTACAATAACATAACTGAAAGACGTCCACTGCTGGACTAAGCCGCCCCCAAAAGGGGGTATTTGCCATAATCGCCATGCTTGGCAGGCGGGTTGGCGATCGCAATATGGTGGTCAAATGTATAGAGAACGCTGTTGCCCATTCTCTAGTAAGTCCCTTAGTCTTCTTGTACGACACCCACGGGAAGAAATGGGATGGTGCTATTCTTTTACGTCCGGCACCATACGGCAAGGTTTGGCTGATATGATGAACGTAACTGTAACTTGATATCAAAGCTAGCTTATTTTTCTAACCTAAAATCTCCCACTGTTTCTGCATAGGTCACCTACCTTTTTTTTGTAAGCCTATATTGTATTTGTGTCCTACTTCTAGGCAAAGGCGAAGGCGTTTGCCTAGTAGTTTCGCCTTTTTCATTCCAAAACGACTTGTCTTGTGCGATCTAATCTTCTTTACCAGTATTTTACATCAAGTGGACCACCTATCTGACCTCCACAACCCAGTCACTAGGTAATACGATACTCCTTGGTAAGACTGGTTGTCAGACTTTCGGGCTACTGGCGACCCGTAACGACTGCCAAATATCCACGAATAACAGCAGGGGCCAGGCCAACAGCTTAAGGTGCTTTCTTAGCCACACGCTTCTCATTACAACAAGTGTATAACACAATATAGGTAGGTACTAATTGTTACACCAATCATAATTTAACCTGTCACATATGCACATGTGTATTTAAGATGGCAGGAAAACCACAAAAGTTGCTATCTCCTGCCGTTTGCCTTCAGCGAAGGAAAATCATTACAATATGTAATGTACGGTATACCCGTGTACAGTACAACATTACAACTAATAATCAAACTGTACATTACATGTGCAGACTATAAGCGACATCTAATATTTAGTTTCGGTTTTCCTCAAATGATGTAAACCTATTTCAAAACCTAATTAATAATTGTAATGGCGAACTTTGAGGTTAATTTCGTAACGTATTCATATTTATTTCTTGGTTCTGTATTTCTATTGAGATCGAGAACAGAGTCTAAAAAACAATTAATTGTTGTTACCGTAATCGTTTACGGTTTTCCTTCATAGAATAGGTGAAACCCCAAAAGTGAATCCTTATTATCTTAAGGGCCCTTATTGCTTATTAAATTACAAATAAAAATTACTGGGTACCATTAATTACAAATAAAAATTACTGGTAACCAAGCAATCGGGTTTATGGTTAAATACACCAAAGTCTTTACAGGTTAGCTTCCAGTCTAAGCAGATTCAGCTGAACACCACTATTTTACATGGAGCTACTGTCTATCTGACCTCCACAAGCCAGTTACTGGGTAATACGATACCCCTTGGTAAGACTGATTGCCAGACTTCCGGGCTTCTGACGACCCGTAACGACTGTCAAAGATCCACGAAAGACAGTTGGGACCAACGGTAAGCCGTTGGTGCCGGCTGTCTTTCGTGGATCTTAGCGAAGAACGAAGGATTCTTAGTATGCAAAGATGGCCACCCATCCACGGACCAACCGTGGCAAGCGTAGCTTGACCTAGTCAATTGACTCGTGCGGTTGTTATTACATAGGTACAAGCCCCTCATAGTCTATTAGTTAGTTCGTTTAAGACAACAAAGTCTTAAACAAATCGATGCAAAACTGTCGTTCGTTTAAGTTGTTCTTCTAACTAGCAGTAGTAGTTAATGCGTAAAATAGCTTGGCAGTATGTCAACATATTAGTTCTTTGTGGCTCAAGAGTAGGTATAAATAGCGAGGATATCGACTACTCACGAAATTATATCTCGTTCATCTTTCATAATAGTGCTACAATTTTAAGGCGCTGTCCAAACGTAGGACACCGTAAAACGCTGTTTTTTGTAGCATAGTTGGACGTAATGGTACATAGTACAAGCCAGAAAAGAAATTCAGTGGATTGTCGAATGATCATAGGACTTATTAAAAAATATTTCATAAAAATAAAAAAAGTATCATCATAAAACGATCGTAATACATAGCTTAAAAAAATATAATAGGCGCAAAATCCTCAAAATTTTGACCGTAAATTATCTGTAACTATTTTATGATTTTTATGTAATGATTACATGGCGATTATGGCAAACCTTTTGGGGCCTATGTCCAGCAGTGGACGTCTTTCGATTGAAATGATGATGATGATGATGTAATGATAATAAAAGGACCTAAAATTATTCCACTGAGCCGTGCAGTTACTATTTTTTTATTCAAATAAAATTACTTTTATTTTGGTGGTCATTCTTAACTTACATCAAACGTATCTCTTTTTTACCTTATTTGTTGCCGCGGTGCACTATTGTCAAATACCAAAAAAATTGCTTTTTACTTCACCTTAAGCTGAATCTAGTCCACATTTTTTCTATACAAACTTCGGGAGTGTACTCCACTGTTCGACAATGTACATCAAAAATTAAACATGGTATGGTTTTGTCTCATTATTAATATTGTCTGTATGGAAACAGAATACTAAAATAAAAAGCCATTAAAAAGTTATGAGCCAACAAAGATTCGTTTTTCTTGCTAATTTAACCTAACTTTGGGCGTCTTTAAGTAATAAAACAAGTGTAAAATCTGAAAAACTAAGTTGGTACCGACAAAGCTCAGCTATCGAAAAGTACAATAAACTTTATTGGTCATTAATTTATGCAGTGTTTTTTTTTATAAAACCCGATCTTACGAAGGACTGTTCTTAATTTTTTACGCGCCTGTTGTACTATAAATGATCCTGCATCTCACTCGATAATGTTGTACGTGTAGACTAGCTTCTAACTGCTCATCACTGATACCTATCTCTGTCGGACACGATGCCTGGTGAGATAGCGTGTTTTTAGCCAGGCCCAACATTGAGTTCAAGCCCGCGACTAGGTTCCCCTTAACGGAACTTTAAATACTTAATTAATTTCTGAATCTGAAAAACTTGGCAAAAAGAAATGCAAATTGAATGAAGTAACTGCAGCTGAGATAAAGGTCCTAAATTCATATCAAATCAATCAATTATCTCGCTTAAGCAGCATCGTGCTCGTTCCACATGAAATCGAGATTCAGGATTATGAATATCGATTTCAGTAGAGATTAACATGATTCTTATCAGTTTTTGATCGAGATTGAAACTTCAGATTCAGAATACGTGTCTAAAATAAACCTCATTTCGATTTGCCTTTTTTTAAACTTGAAACTAATTTGAAACCCTTGCAGTTTGTATGACCGTAATAACACCGCGTTCAAGGTCGTATGACGTAACAAATTACCCGCGTTACATAAGAAGCGGGTTGACAGTATAGGTAACTAAGTGTTCGAAATTCGAATGATTGATTTTTTTATTTCATTTATTGGCTCGATGTCGCCAGTATTTTTATTTTCTTTCTACTTTTAAGGAATATTTCATTCGAAGTTGTTCTTAGTAAACGCTCTCTTTACGACCTGTTTTTTTGTGAGAAAATTGGTTTATTAGGTCTTTTGAACTGGTTTTTACTTTGTGCCAATAATGTTCCAATCTGTGAATGAAATGAAATTCTATAACTAAATGTTCAGATATATTTTCTTCAGTTCTGTACCCCTATCGACATAGGTCAACCCTTCCTGAACTAGCTAAAAGATCTTATTTCTGAACCGGTCTCTAAAAGTATTTTCTTTTTTCCTTAAGCTCCAAAGGACTTAAACCTAAAGAAAAACAAAACAAGAGTATAAATTGATCTCTTTATCAATTAAAAAGTTAAAAGGTTAACAATCAAAATCACCTCATGTCGTCACAGGTTATCTGTACTTATTTTCGTTGTGGTTTTAGAGATCCGTTCCATTCGCAGTAGCAGTAGTAAATATAAGTGAAGAAGCATTATTCGAGAGTAGTGGTGGCCCAGTGGTAACAGCCGCGACTTGCGAATTGGAGGTCGTAGGTTCGCACCCAGACAGATGCTTTACTTTGTGTAAATTATTTAATTCCCACTGCTATCAAAACGGTGAAGGAAAATATCGTGAGGAAACCAGCATGCATGCAGCAGCATGTCCTAGAAACAAAAATTGGAAGACAAGTGACATTTACCAATCCGCACTGGACCCGCGTGTTGGATTACGGCTCGCTGACAAAGAAGTGGCCTGTGTCCTAGCTGTGTGTGTGTGTTTTGGTGATATGGTGTGTGTGAATCTCGATATTCGTCCAAGCTTCCAATAAAAACAGGGAACAGCGATGTCCATAATAAATACTAAAATTAACGTCGTTGTAAAACTAATTTATCTAATTAAGCTTAAATACGTTCCCCGCTGATTTTTTATTAAGAGCTCATTTCTCCAATTGTGGTGTCATTACCACAATTGGTTTCCGCATTGTCTGTGAAACGAACATGGTCGCTAACTATACCTACTTGATGATGGCTTTTTAACTTAAACGTTTACGTTACGTTATTGGACAGTTGTTATTTTTTATTATTTTTTATTGGCACATCACGCGTCCTGAATCGTGTGTTATCAATGAATAATGTGACGGTATGCCGAGCCCATCATTTGTAATACAAGCAATTGTGTTTGATAGACGCTGTATTGTGATGAAAGATTTTACTACTATACAAGCACCTATTTACTACGTATTTTAGCTAGGCCACTATTCTATTGCTCTAGCTAGACTATGTAGTATGGGTTGCGTATTTTATAGTAGTAGAATTTTTGGCGGAGTAAAGGTAAGACACTTTCATACGAATACAAGTAGGCCGCATCATTTTTTTTTATGTTAAAAGACTAAACCCAACTACAAAAAATTACACTCTTAAAAAACCTCTAATAAGTATGAAACAAGAAAATGTCCTCATTTGAAAGCCGTGGTCGTATGCCACTTTGCCCGACGTATAATCGCTTAATACTGTTAAAATGTGTTGCTACGGTGGCATACGACCATGAGAATTTAACATAATAGACCGGTCAAAATCATAACTCTCCTTTGTGTTTCGTCGTAGTCAGGTAAAAATCCTCAATTTAGCTGACAGTCGCTGAAGTCTATATTATATATAACTTGCAATATTTTGTAGGAGTAACCCTATATCGCTATCTTGGTCTGACGCCCCTAAAGCCGACAAGCCGTCTGTAGCCGCCTCCAGACCATTCCTGGACGTTTAAATATTATTTATAGGCACACATAATAACAAACAAGTACATTTTAATACCTCGTTCTCCTTTCCAATACAGTTTCACATTATTCATCGGTAATTGTATAGCCTTGGTCACTGAATTATATCAAGTCCATGCAATTGTTCCAGATTTAATTAGTTTAAACTTGTATCGTAATGAACCTTGAATATAGTTGCAATTCCATATTTCGAATATTTAAAATAATTAGGCAACTGTCCTTTTAAGATCTGGTACGGATATCGTTATATATTGGTAATTGGTGTCAATTCTGTAAAGCACTAAACTAGAAATTGCTGTCTCTTATTATCGGGCAAAATCAAAAAAGGATGGAAGATGTTTAGAGCTGTCAAAGGACTAATTTGACAAATCTTTCTTTCTTTTTAATAATTACCTAGCTTAGATCGGTTTATTTCCTAATAGGTACTTTGTAAAGGTACAAAATACCTTGCTCTCGTAAGAAAATTCCAATTCCAATTTATAGTGACATTTCTATGATCGCAGTAATAAAAAAAAAATCTAGATTAGATAACATGAACTTGAGACAGCTGGCTCGTGTAAGTATTCGTTATAATATTCAACTCTAGTTTATTGCAAAGGTTGCGTATCCGATTACCTCAGCAAACATTTTGTGTACCGGCTATTCTTCGCGTTATTAAGGGATCGTCAACTTTATGTTGTTTAGAAACAAGCCTTGCGAAAGTTATATTCAGTTGGCAACATTTACCGTAAAACGGCGTGCAATTTTCTCCGCGTCTATGTTAATATGTGGCATATTAGTACGAACGTGGTCGGGTAATATCATTTTAAAAGTAGCTCTTCCAGCGCGGCCCACTCATCTGGTCGTGTCCGCCTCCGGCTGCGTCCGTGAACTCGGCGCAAGAGCATTCAATCGTAAACTGTGACATTTTACTGACATTGCGCTTCTATCGCTCGTTTGACATTTGTAACCTGCTCCAACCTTGTATAGAACTTGCCTTGTATGCTGCACTAGCATATAAATGCTTATAAATTAATCGTTTTATCACCACTACCTAATACGCAGTTTAGATCTCTTCTGCGATGGCCTACGTCTACACCGTTCGAGTTTATATGCGCAAACCTATGGAGCTGGTTCCTCGTACTTTGGGCTTTATTACCTAGTCATGCCATCCTACAATTAGCCTAGGTGTCACGGTACCCTTGCGACGAAATACTTATATGACCGGTTTACGACCTATTTGACATGGTTCGTTCACCGAGTAGGTACTTACATTGTGAGAAATATAGTACAGATGCGGTTATCGCGAGTTTATTTTCTCGCTTTGCTCTTTATAAAGAGCTAGCTGACGCACTCGCAACGAGAGGTCGTTGAACTGCACAGTTACAGCGAGATCGCTGCGCCGATGCCGACTTTGTGACAATTGCAACCTTGAATGACGACGGCAGGCTTTTTTGCTTTTGGGCCCTTCGCTCCAAACTAGTTACTAGTACTAATTCATATTAAAAACTATTGGTATACATAGAGGACTCGGTTGATTACCATATTTAAAATCCGCTAGAAATGTTCAATTGCGACCCGTAAACCTCATAAGTATATGCGCCCTCACGGCCCTAGTCGCCGCAGGAGATGCCCTGGGCGTTGGGAATCCCAGGCTGACTCCCGGCCACCGTAGGTGCGGGCTTGCGGACGGCGAGTAATGGGTAGCTCGCTGTCCGGTAAGGAACAAACCCGTGTCGACGGCGCGTGTTCCACGCGCGCCTCAAGGAGATGTTAGCACCAACTGGTGGGGTCTGCAAAGGCCGATGCCTGCCAGGGGTGCGGGTTGTTCGAGAGATACCATGGCCCCAGGCACACAGGCAACTGAAGGAACACGGGTGGGTTTTAGTCAGTAAAAGCATGACACGCGCCGTCTCGATCCACTTTCCTTCGATTTCCCATCTTCAAAAAACAAAAAATACCGTAGGGTCTCGCATAGGTAAACATAATATATTAAAAAATCATAGTTTTATACAGTTTTTTTGTTTTAGTTTTAAAGATAATATATTTGAACTTCTTGACATTCTGATCTCTGCGTTGGATATAATGAATTCCTATTATGTATTCAACACGTTTTCTAATTCTGACCCATAAGCCTTTTTTCTGAAAGGTAGTATTTATTTCCAAATCGTTATGAAGTACTCGTACAATGAATAAGCATTAAAAAAGTTTATTTTTCCTTCCAAAATCGCTACACTGAAGGCTTTAAAATTTAGGTTGAATGAAGTTTTGTTCTACTTTTCTTTGATTCTTTACATTGTTTTTAGTCCCCACGAAGCAAAACAATACAAAAAAGGGGCAGGATTTTACTGCCTCTATTTTTTAGGTGGCAAAAAATTTTAACCATACAATAAGAATCTGGCTTTTTAATTGAGTCCCGTACATAATTGTAGCATTTTTGGAGGTAGATAGTATTTATGATAGTTTGTATGTTTGGTACTCAATCACGCAAAAACGGCTGAATGGATTTGGATGATATTTGGCACACATACACTTTATAACCTGGATTAATACATAAAATACTTTTTATCGCAGTCGTACATTTCCGTGGGATGATTTCCGGCCTCCACGTGGGCAAAGCCGCTAGTAAAAGCTAGTTATACTATACAGGATAAGTTTTTGTCCAGTGCGCAAACTGTAACCATGAATTCAGCATATCATTCTAGACCCCCTAGCATAAAAATTTTTCGTCGGTAATACGATAAAAAATCATCTGTTCCATACATTTGACTGCGTAGGTATTGCACTTTTCTATGAAACAACCGTTTTTTTTTTGCAAAACCAACGTAAAATTTCTGCGCTGGGGTGTCTAGAATGATATGCTGAATTCATGATTACAGTTTCCGCACTGGATAAAAACTTATCCTGTAGATAACGAGGGCTGTAATTCAGCTACAAAATTTCGAAAAGACGAGTCGATCAGTCTTACATTTTTCAGGGAAACCGAAGCCTATTATTTTTATTATTGTTGTATTTGTGTTCCATTTAATTGACGCTTCTCAAAGAAATTATTTTTAAGTGGGTAGCTGTTGTTTGTAGTGAGGATCCAGGGAAGAAGAAAAAGATTAACGTAAACGTTTGCTAACGTTAATCTTTTTTTTCACTCACCCCCTCAATCCATCCATTTATAATTTTCCGGGAATTTTCACTTTAGCAATTTCCATTTTTAGGGTTCCGTATTCAAAGGGTCCCAACGGAACCCTATTAAGCCTCCGCTGTCCGTTCGTCTGTCTGTCATCAGGCTGTATCTTATGAACCGTAATAGGTAGACAGTTGGCATTTTCACAGAGTATATATGTATTTCTATTAGCCCTGTAACAACAAAAAATACAGTTCAAGATTAAAAGGGAGAGTGATTAAATCCCTATGACATAAAACGTGTTTAAAAAAAAATTAGTGTTCAATATTGTGCGGTGGCAAGGAACCATTCGTGTCCATCTCACACTTAGCCGGTATTTTTAAGTCCCTCGTTTTCCTTTTTATTATCATTTGTTTTATACTTTAATTAGTCGGTTAAAATGTACGTACATAATTGAATACATAGGCACAAAACTTGTTACGAGTACACCATACAGTAAAACTTGTACTGGTTTCGGATTAATCACATAATTATTGCAAATTTATTTACATAATATCCACATAGACCAGTCAATAAATTGCATTGTGAATGCACGTATCGATTGGACAGCAAAAAAAACAACAAAAGATACCTAATGATTACGTACTGCTTAAATCCCTGGATTTAAAGCAGTAATCATTAGGTATCTTTATATTTATAAAAATCACGTGTCATTTTGTTCGTATACGCTAATCCACAAAACCACCCCGATTTCAAGGAAATTGTGTGAAGGTTCCAGCTTGAAAAATAGGATACTTTTGCCACTGTTGTCGAGATTGCGTGGACGCAGCGCAGGCTCAATGAGGTAGGGAACAAAAAATTGGAATAACTTGATAACTTTAAAAAACCTCAAATATCGGAAGTTACACACGCATTTTTTTACTCGGGCGGGATAATCAGGGAGTGAGCCACGTGGACCCGATGCGGGTTGGTAGATGTTACATGTCTTCGAATTATGGGTTCTAGGACATGCCCATTTCCTCAAGATGTTTTCCTTCACCGTTTTGAGAGCAGTGGTGATGAAATTATTTACACAAAGTAAAGCACCTGACTGGGTGCGAACTCATGACCTGGCTTACCAGTTTTGTAAAGTCGTAAGCCGGGGCCGTTACCACTGGCCCACCATAGCTCAACTTTCGCTATGTGAATAAAAATGCAAATTAGTTACTTTTCATACCAGGGGTACAGAATTTCATCAGAAGTTTCAGGGGAACCCAAAAATAATAGTAAAGTTTTTATCAAACCCCCACTCAAGCGTCACAATTAACGCTATTATCTTTTTTACAAGCACATCTTCAAGGCTGTTTGATGTACCTATCGCATTAAAAACTGGAGGTTCCTGCTATTAATAGAATACTAACGCTAAGTAAAACTATTCGTCGATTTATTAAAGATTAACTTTTACCAGTGGCGTTCGTTGAGTTCCAAAATTATCCCACGAGAGCGTAATATTGGGATAAAAAGTATTCTATGTGTTAATCCAGGTTATAATCTATCTGTGGGCCAAATTTTCTCGAAATCCATTCAGCCGTTTCTGCGTGATTGAGTAACAAACATCCTAACATCCAAATATAGAAACTTTCACATTTATAATATTAGTAGGATTTACTTTCATAAAATACCAATGGTGTTTGCGTCGGCAATTAGTCCCTCTGTCTACCGACTGATTTTAGGAACTATTGATATTTAGGTTGCGGAAAGTTTCGTTCTACCTAAAAACTGAAATCGTCTCTTTTATGTGTTAAAATACGTCGGTTTCAGATGCCTAACGTGCATGAAATCCCTTCGTCACATTCTGAAAAAATCACCGAACGAGCCCAATCATTCACACACACACACGTAACATTGCGCCTGGTTTCCTAGAAGCGTTAGGCAGAGGTGTACCAACGTAGTACACCCACACTTTGCCAGCTATGTTGTTGTTGTGTAGATTTAACTTTGAAAAATAGATTGTTTTGAATACGCAATAGGAAATACACCAATGTTTACCGGTATTGTCATAGGTTTGATAAACAGACACAAGACGTTAAGCGCGTAAGGCTTAGTTCAACCGTCAGGTGACAATCACCCGCTGGTTCCCACAGGCTCCGGTGGGTGAGCCCCCCTAGCCATGTGGACGCAACAAGTGGACGAAACACGCATGCGCAAACCCCCCGTCTGGCTAAAGGAAACCAAAAATCACATCAGTATTTTTCCACAGTAAAACTCGACATTTAGACTGAACCAGAAATGTTTCGTACATTCAGGATACATGATAAAGAAATTACCTGCTTCTGCGAGTACATGGAAATCAAAGAGTCTTTTATAGGTAGATGTAGGTATGTGTACATAGTACTAAAATAAGTGGAAGAAAACTTACACGTGTTGGTAGATTGGCACGCCTGCGAGGTGAACTTTTGCTAAAGGTCGCAGTGGCGCGCATACATTTTTCCAATAAAATTTCTTTGAAGCTTCTATTAAGATGTATAAAGTTATACCTACCTATAGCAGGGCAAAAGAAAAGTTAGAAAAATTGCGCGGTGGTTAGTGAAGTTATTAGTGGGAAAACCAAAATTTCTCACTTTTACACAATGTTTTTATTTATAACTGTATATAGCTTCACACGGAGCAGACACACATTTTTTTTATGAGTAGGTACCGTCTATACTTTCTTATGCATTTAGTAAAAAGCTGCTATTTTGACATGACAAACAGACACTTCACTTTTATTAATTTATCTAAACTTTGATATAAATCCGGCCCTTTCAATAAAAGGCGACAATTTACTATAAACATATTAATTTTTAAGTGTGGAATGTCCGCCACGCACACTTGCCCCGTTGACCAATTTTCATTTGATACGCGCTCAAAATATAATTTATACTTTAGACTCGCATACAACAATTATTTTTAGTAATTATTTTATTTTTTGATCAAGTGCACCAATTTATATGTACTATAATCTTTTACTGGATTACAATATTTTGTGCCGGATGTGTTTTATGCTTTGTCATAGTAAGTACAGTTCTATCAACATGAGATAAAGACGATAATATTACTATTTATTCCGAAGTTGTTAAAAGATTTTCTTTGCTTGTAATCTTCACGTGTATGCATCGTATGATTTATATAATTTTTCCGAGCGCTCATAAAATGTCACCATTCATTAAATTAAAACAAATAAATTAAATCTGCCCAGCCTTTAGTCTATGTTAGCGTTGGCTTCAAGTTTAACCGGATGCAGCTAAATACCAGTATTTTACATGGAGTGACTGCCTTGTGCCATGGAATGACCTTCACAATCCAGTTACTGAGTAAATACCCTTTGGTAAGACTGGTTTGTCAAATTTTCGGGTTTCTGCGGACCCTTACGACTGTCAAAGGTCGACGAATGACAGCCGGATCCAACGGCGGAACGTGCTTTCATAGGCACGGTCTTGGTCTGTAAAGATGGTCACCCATCCACGAGCCAACCGCGGCAACACAAGCCCTTATGAACAGATACTTCTGTTTGAAATCTGCTACTGCAACTGAAACAAATGGCCGCCTTCAAGAATGTACGAACTGAACGAAACACTTTAAGAATCGAACACGATTAGCGATTCCATTGTGATTGGAATCATTGAAACTAGAAACTTGGCAAATGTCACAGATCGGCAATTACGCGACGATTACTCGGCGATTACGCAAGCGCGCGTGAACGCCGTAATTAAGATGCTAAATTTACCGCCAACACTGAATTGAGAGAATTACGCGGGTAATATGGCTTTACCGAACGCTTGAATTGGTAGGTCGAAAATTACCTAAATTCGGGGAAAAATATTCGAAGGAGCTGAGACGATTGATTTCAATTAGCATCGCTGCATAAGTACCTCCTCGTTTTAAATATCAGCTCAGGGAAAAGGCACCTTGATAACTATACAGTTTTATAGCGAAAAAAATATGAAACAACTTTTTCGATTTCTCGGAAATTCAACAAGAGAAAAAAGAAAATGCTTCGAAAAGAAATAATGCCCTCGGAGAGAAAGTATTGGAGACAAAGAAAATATTGGTAGGCAGGTACCTACTGAAGTTAATAACAATAACACGATCGATTATTAGTATAACTTAGTTGGTATTTATCGAAAAAGGCTACAAACACAGTCGTCACAATTCAAGAAACGATATAATAATTTCAAGTTCGGGTTTACTTTGTGGCTCTGTCGGCGACTGGAGGCGCCTATCAGTTGCCTAGCAACGGAACTGCGTCGCTTAACATACGACCTTTCAGTAGAATGCGACGTTTGGATTGCTTGTAGGCTATATTGATAGGCATTGCCAAATACGATAATCGATCTTGTATCGTAGTCTACTGTTGTGGTATTAATGTTTATACTAATTGCGAAAGCTCGTATTGGATATTTTATGAATGAACCTCTCATTTTATTTAAAAAAAGCATTATGAAATATATTTCTTTTTTAAATGTACTCTTTGGAGTTTAATACACATCATCCAAAGAAAATGGGGGCTAGTGACTAAGTAAAAACAGCCGCATGGGATCGATCGATCCAGTTAGGTAAGCTACACTTCGCGGTTGATCTGTGGATGAGTGACCATCTTTAAATACCAAGACCCCTCCGTGCCTCGGAAAGCACGGTAAGCCGTTGGTCCCGGCTGTCATTTGTGGACCTAAGACAGTTTTAACGGGTCGTCAGAAGCCCGAAAGTTTGACAAACCAGTCTTAATAAGGGATATCGTATTACCCAAAAACTGGGTTGTGGAGGTCAGATAGGCAGTTGCTCCATCTAAAATACTGGTATTCAGCTGCATCTGGTTTGTCTGGAAGTCGACTCCATCATAGTTTAGAAAAGACTAGGCAGATGATGCTGATGACCTAAAGAAAATGGGCAATTACTACTTTGTCTCTACCAACCAAAATAATCAAGTCAAGATCCGTCTCCCGACGCGATTTAAAAATACATTGGCAATGCCGATTATTGCTATCTAGCCAGACAACTGGAAGACTAGGGCTATTCTCGAACAAATTTAATGTAGGTATTTTAAAAATGCTCGTCTTTAATTATTTTCATAAACATAATATAAACCAGGGCCTACATCAAAATAACTTAATTGCAGAGCAATTTGTTACTCAAATTAAAATTGTACACAAAAAAAACTTGGCGCCGCTATCAAATAAACACAACAAATTCCTAGATTTAATTATACCTAGTGCACTTTATCTACGTTCTGTTTAAGTAATTATAATACATACGTCGTACAACGTGTGTAAGGTATGTCTGCGTACTATTGTACATATACGATATGTACACATGTCTAAGATATGTACATATAAGTGACATCGCGTGTAGCATTGGTAGTACAGATCAGTACACAAGTGCACTTTGTGCTATCACTAACATCATTAATTTCCTAACCTCTAATCATGACTAGTTTTATCACAAGCGAGCGTCACTAGTGATGTGGGTATCGCGTGATAGCCAACGATCATGACAAAATTATCGATAGGTATCGAACTTAAAACGGTCCCATTCAGTTGCTCTGATTGGCTGCTAATGTCGACAAGATAGTAAATTTGATGTATCGAAGGAACATTCTAGTGGATTGTAATAAATCATGAACTTTGATGTGGGTATTGAAGTATTGACATCACTGAATTTTGAGGTTATGTTTGATTATCATGTCGCGTTAGTAGTTGTAGGTACTATGAGTTTACATGACAAGGGCTGACACGCAACTTTAACGATATCAGCACGTGTAACACAATGTGAATGCCTTTTGAATATATTCATGAATAATAGAAGAAACACAATCGCAGAATCGCCTACTAAATGCACAATTGCACATGTCGTATGTATCTCTAAAGTACAAAAGCAAAACGACAAAAACAAGATAGCTAATTAGCCAACACTACTAGTACAAATTTTTGAGATAATCTTCATCTTTGATTTTACTTGAGAATGAGTTTAATTAGTGTGATTTTTTATAAAACTTTTTTAAAATACAGGGCTAACTGCCTATTCAGAAGTTGTGTAACTCGTATCGTTTTATTTCCGCTAAATATTTATCTTAGCCAGGCTGTGTCGAATGACCATGATTGGGATGAGTGATAAAAGTCGAATGGTATGCTTGATAATATTTTCAGCGATTTAATAATACCCTATACTTAGTTTACGTTTCTGTAGATAACGAACATCCTTAATTTTTTTTGTCTAGACCTAGAGGTAGAATCTTCTACTGGTAATGAATCCACGGTTTTTTGAGACGAGAGGCTATAAATAAACCATTTATGGCCTATTTGCGTACTGGTGTAGAAATTCTAGCTGTCTATTCTTTTAGATCTCTGTATTTTTTCTTTTCATTTAGGTTCGTTGGATCCTCGCAGATCGGCCGGTCATCGGCAGAGACCTTTGACACTTGTCAGAACGCATTAACCGATACAACGAGTACTCTAACTAACTACAAATAGAACGCCTTTATAACACTTTTGTGCTTCACAATTTGGAATAAAAAAGCAAACAAGGATAAATCGTCCATGAGAAATTACAAAAATAACTTCATGGGTAGTTACGGAAGCGATTTTCGTTATACGAAATACTTATTGGCAGATTTTTTTAAAGTGAAATGATTTTGTTATTTTCTCTATACAATTTTGACGGCCTTATGCTAAACACATTATCTTCATGATTACGTCTTTATTGCAGCATCCCGGTAAACTCCCACTGTCTTTCATTATGAGCCTCCCCGATTTTATTTGAATAAAAGTAGGTAAGATAATCCCAGGTCATATGATGAGAGCTAAGACGGAAAAATGGATCAAAAAGGTCACAAAATTGTACCCACGGAATGGAAAGAGATTTAGAGAAAGACAGATGAAAAAGTGGAAGGACGATTTGCCAAAACGGAGGCGAAGATCAGCTCTGGACAGGAATAAGTGAAGGGAAATACAGGAGGCCTATATCCCAAGACCTAACCTGATGGCTGATAACAGCTAATTTGCTAATATTAAGGTTAAACGAAATTATAATACGATTAAAAGTTATTCGTTTATAAGAATTTGTACATGCACAAAGGGGCATAGGAGAGAAATGTTATTTTTATTTAAGGTAAACCCTTTAGCATTTGATTCTAAAATGCTCAATAACCAACTCAATCTACAGTAAGACAGACTCATGTGTCCCTCAAAGTGGCTCTTTACTCCCTAATACCTGAAACTCGGCCTTTTTTCCTCCTTTCTAAGCCCCATTCTACGCATTAAAACGTTTTCCTCAGCCTACCTTGTGGCATTCCAAAGAAATCACAATTCAATTGATAATATCGAGTTCGTGCCTCTCTGATTGGGCGCGATTGCTTTTTGTTTCACACTTTTTGTTGTCAGATTTTTGACGTACACGTGTCGCAAGAAAGGTTTAAATAATGTGTCCAGCTAGTTTTTCCTCGTACGTTGCTCTCGTAATAGCTCAACGTCGTATTCTTCGACTTATAACATTTTCCAAAATCTTGGTCTCTAGGGATTTCATGGCAAAACAGGCTTATTAACGTAACTCCAATTACACGCCCTATCCACTGGTCACAACTTCAATTACTGGTAATGTTTTCTCAGAAAATCCTAAGGAAAATTTCAGAGGAAAATGAGTTGTACTGTGCAGTGTGTCGGGTAAATGACATTAAAAAAGTTGATCGTTACGTCATGAAAGTTTACTAACAATGTGGGGACGATAACGGGCGATCTATTTTTAGAGAAATAAATTGTTACCTATGTTGTTTGATTATTAGGCCCACGCTTGGAAACCTCGCTTGTCAGATGCCAAAGGCAAATATTAGGTTTCAACTATCTGAGTCTAGACGCAATAAATATACCGAAGAAAGTTCGAGACTTTTTGTGAACAGTGCCACAGGCAACTGAAGGAACATGGGTAGGTTTTAGTCAGTAAAAGTCTGACAGTCTCCCAGAGCGGGAGAAATTATTTGATAATTTCCCATCCTCAACAAAAAAGGCTGTTCTTTTCGGGGGAAAACATATTTTAATGACGTGCTAGACAGTGCGACTCCATAAAAAGTAGCTTGACATTGATAAATAACCCTGATCGGACAGCTGATAACTTCTTTATCTAAAGGTTGGTTGTCGGTTAAGCGGTCTATGCACAGCATTTCAGTGGCAAATTGTGCAGTCATGGCAGCCTAAAATTGCTTTATGATTGCACTTGACAATGGCAACCATCTTAACATTTGCGTGTCTAACAAATGAAGCAATTTAGGTACATATATGTTTACAGAAAATTGCTATATAGATTCTATAAAAAACAACGAATCTGTAAACGTACATTTTTTTGGTGCCGACACTGCCTACCTACACATTACAAATTTTCTAAAATGTAAAATTTGTAAGAATGAATTACGTTACAACCTTACAACTCATACCTACATAATAAGTAGGTACTTACCGAGTTAAATGCTGTGTAACATCATGGATTTAATCGTGAAGGTCGAATTCTTTATAACCTCCTCACAATTGTTCCAGTTGTAATGCAATATTTTCAGTCCACATGTTTAAACACACTTTTATTTTAATTTTTAATAGTAGTAAAGTGATCTACCAAGTACGTAGGGCTTTATGTCAAGCAACGTCGTAGTTATACAGGCTGTAATCACAATATTTTCCAAGATTTTCCACATTTTGACCTAGACCTTAAAAACTGTTCCAAAATCAAAATGTGTGTATTCCAAATTCATACGCACACGTATCGTTATGACAGGGCCGTTGACTTGACATTACAGCCAAATTCTCATGCTATTCCGGAGAGCGTGGAAGTCAGAACGGCAACGTCGCAATAGCCGCAATGGGGCAGAGGAGTCGCGGGGGGAGGGCGACTAGCAACAGGCGCCTCGGCCACGTGCTCCACGGCCTTGCCACTGCCTATGCCGCGATGGAAGCTTCGCGCCTTTTTTAGATACCTATATGAAATAATCTAAGCGTCTAATCACACCAGTACTCGATTTATGTAACATGAAACACGTGACGCTAGATTTTATTTATTTATATTTACATTGTCACTATCCGTACATTACCTTTTCTGACGTTTCAGAAAGATTGTTAAGCCGAGAGACAGTCATGTTTGACATGAAAATTGTTCAGTTCATCGAGTTTGGCGCGAATCGGCCGCGAATTTTTGTCTCGGTTTGTTTATCTTTTCCACGCTATCGGTTTGGCAAACGACAACATACATGACATAATATTGTAAAGGTAAATATACAAAAGAGTTTAGTCTATTCGTGACCTTGGACGACATTCGGATAACTAGACTTAAAGGAAAAATGTGCATGAGTTTTTCTAAACAGCGACTCACATTTTGAGGTTATCGATTTACCAAAACCCACGCTCAACTCTCATGGCAATCAAGGGAATAAAATGATTGAAATCCTTCGTTATCTAATTCCACCATTTGTAGGTAATAAGGTCAGCGCATAATGTTGTCGTGAACTAATCTAGTGTACTGGTTCGCATACGTGATTATTAGGTTTGCTCTATTACATCATCAGGGAAATAGGGCGCAGTAATAATTCCTACTCGGTCCCGCGGCGAGCGAAGGTCACAAAACGCTAATGACTTCCGTGTGGAATCCTATCTACATATATATAATTTATATGCGACGATCGTTCGACGGCGACGCGACGGCAGCCGATACAGTGGACTCGGGCCTCTGTACATTTAATTGAGTTACTAATCGCGATCATTCTTTAGTGATGATATGGGACAGTTTTTAAATTCGTTTAACTTTGGCGTCGATTTGAATACAATGTTTTGTGGGACTAGTACTATAGATCTTATGAGCGAGAGAGCGGTTTTGTCATCACCATTTCTAGATGATGTGCAGGCATCATCAGGTTCTAAAAACCGTAATAATTTTAACATTTGTAATGAAAAGGTTGGGAATTGAATAATTCGGATACAACATTACCACTGAACGAAAGAGTGAAGTAGGTACCTTCGAAAGATTAGATATGAATAATCTGGAAACATCGTACGATTACTTTTACGAATGTCACCCGTCCCCAAAAGATTGTCCAATGACCGATAAAACGACAACTGTCTACAGAAAAGAAAGTGAATCCAATAAAAATAAAGAAGTTATATAAACCACATTTTTCTGCTTTCGAAACATGGTTACTAACTTGGCAGACGATGGAGACGCTGTAAATACACATTGCACCAATAAATTTTGGATGGAAATAAAAAAGTGCACTCCTGTGACAACGTTTTATTCATCAAATGCCTTTGGAAGTGAGTTTTATGCAAAACTTGGGAAAACGTCTGCACTCTCCGTTTGGCTATTGTCCAAGTGGATGGACTTGATTGAATGTTGCATTTTTTATAGTTATCACTTTGAATCCTTGGCTTATGCATTTAGCATTTTTTAAAGGATTAACTTCACTGAAAACGAATTTCTTATTTATTTCTCATCCATTTAATTTTGAAGCAAACGGACAAAAATGTTTTCTGTCTAAAATGTTTTTGTTCGTTTCTTTTTGGTTTTCGTTTTAATCGTCTTCGTGTAAAATGCGTTCGAAACTAATTTGTACATTATTTGTTTCAGGTAATTGAACATAAACTATATGCTTGTCAGCAATCATCTGGTAAGAAATGTTAACTAAAAAATCAAATGCATCACAAAATTGTACTCCCGCGCGTAACGCAGATTTTGCTTAGACTATGCCAATATCTAGGTCTAGACAACTACATACCTAAAAATGGATTTAAATTCACGGTAAATGTTGATTCAATCTGCCCAGTGGCTACTGTGACTGCCGCAGAAAAAGAAGATGCACATGCAAAAGGTGGACTCATCAACGAGAAACTTGCAGAACCGCAAATTGAGTAGGCTTAGTCCCGTGCGACTAAACAGGTGGTCCCTGTTGCACCCACTGTAGTGCCGATAGCGTAGATAGCGCTATTATTACTCTACCCAATCGGGTTTATTAATACCCTTCTATTAATATTCACAGGTGCGATAGGATACATAATAGAGAGCACCTACGAGAGTTCGAACGGTTTTGGTACATTTTTTTAAGCTTGTTCATCATAATGTTTTGGTGCCTATATTTTTTTAATCGTCTTCATGATTTTTGTCTGTAATTTACTGAGGGTTAAAAAGAGGTCGATCCTCAATATTATTGATTACCGTCGGTCCATAATTATGATAAAAGCAATTGTTTACCATTGTTTGTGTTGGCCGAATTTCTGCAGTTTTCAATAGGTACGTTCATTGAGTTGAGTGACTATATTTAGCTTATTTTTGGATACAGACTGTTAGCATGTATCAATGGATCTCGCTTCAATACGTAGAGATTCAAACTCTTGAAGCCATGAAATCGTTTGTTACATTAGATTCAATTGTCATCTTCAAAAGAGTTATGATGTCAAATGAATGCGTAGTTACCTACAGGAAAATTCGTATGCTAGACCGCATCTTCCTACATTCCGCGAATGTGCAGTCATTATGATCGAATGCCTACTGTGTGATAACTATACGTACCTACGTTATACATATGACGGTATTCGTCCATGGTCCAGAAATTGTATGGGTTATAATTGTCAACTTCGTAGTATTAGGAATACGTAGGGTCAAGTTGCATAAATTGGACCGGCTCGTAATTTGTACCACCTCAAAATCTACCAAACTGTAATGTTTAGTTTTAAATTGGCAACACTAAAAAGCAGTACTACCAACAGGACGCAACGGCTGCCATTTTGAACTCGATAACACAACAGAGTAAATTATAGTGAACAAAAATATTTTTTGCGGCGTTCTAATATTATTTTATGGGTGTTTACCTAACGATTTCTTGTGGCAACGGTAAATACACTGCAACTATTATATATGTTTTTGGAAAGTAGGCATATTAGTGACCTTTTTTGAGACTATAGTTTTATGTTTAGCATTTCGAGGTTATAATGCTGGCTCACATTAAAATAAAACTTAGTGTTGCCTAATTTGTACCAGGTGTGGTACCCCTAAAATGTACCGGTACAATTTAGGTATATGGTAGTTTTTCAACTTGATGGTCAACTAGATTGAAATGTTTTCAGATATCTGGAGAAGATAAAAAGTATTACAAATGGACACAAGATGACTTAGAAAAAGCCTTAGATTGTTTGAAAAAGAAATAGATGGGAATTAATTAGTGTCCACGCATGTTCAACGTACCTAAGCCCACTTTAAATAGATATTTATCAAGTTCGAACAAGTATGCGAAATAAAATACTATTTCCAAGGGGCGGAGAAAAAGAGTGGGCCTACCACTGTTTTTCACGATGATGTTGAACAAGAGCTAGTGTCGCATTTGTTAAACATGGAAAAGCATATGTTTGGGCTTGCAATTAAGGATGTAAGAAAACTGGCGTATGACATTGCGGAAAAAAATGGCATTCCAAACAGCAAAGATGGCTGGTAAAAAATGGTTTTACTCATTTCTTAAAAGACATTCGGAACTTAGTGTTCGCCAACCAGAAGCAATATCTTTAAATATGTTTGTACTTTTAGTTAATAACAAGCACTTGATCTCATTTAAAATATGAAGTACAATTTAGGATACCTATGGTACAATTAAGGAAACCGGTTTCCAAAATTGTACTTTTTCAGACTTTTTTAAAAACTTTAATTTTCATATTTATTTTTGAAATTCCTCATTTTCTTTCAATAAAAAATGATCGCTAATAGAACAACCTTTTTATTTCTAGTAATATATTCCTTCAAAGTTAAATAGTTTTTGTGACAGCTTGTGAAGTTTGTTAACTGGTACAATATAGGCAACTTTACCCTACGTCCTTATATAAATAATTGATCAAATTGAATTGGTGTCCGTTCTAGGTAAAACCAAACATGACAATTTACCTATAGTATATTTTTAATAGCAATTACATATTTATTTATAAATTATGAAGCTACTATGGCAATATACAAATTCAAGTGAACAGGAATATTATATGTTCCTTTTATAACGGTAACCTTTGGAAACAATTGGATTATAAATGAATTAATTTATTGCAGACGAAGTCCATTTGGTTTAGAACAGAACTTAGGCACGAGTATTAGTAGGTAAGTCCTTCAACTTACTAACGTAGTCTTTTCCTAGTACATCTGAGTAGGTCTACCAGAAATGGGCACTATTTATTTACACCAATTTTTTTTAAGTATTACGCTATGTTGGCCTATCGGCAGGTATTCAATGTCCACAGTATTGGATTTTAATCATAGAATGTCTAAACTTCGCTCTTAAAAAAAGTCAATTGCAGAATTTATTATTTGAAACCTTGGCATGGAAACTTCAAATGTGCAAAGTCTGATGTTGGATAAAATTAAGTTAAAGAGTATTGCAAATTAATTTCTGCTAAAATCGTAGTACTTCGTTCGCTACTAACGCAGAGCATGCATCGTACTAAATGCATTAGTCGAATTAGTCCACTGAGGCATGGCAAAAAATTCAATTTGCCTTCACGTTGTGCAACCGAGAAAAAAATGGGGCTAGCCGGTAAAAATTATATCCATTTTTCCGGAGAGCCGGTCCGAGAATAATAGGGGTACGGACGTTTCACAAATCGGATTAATATTCGCCTTAGAGGAAATCGTTAATAAGCCTTCAAGATAAGAGAAATTAAACATTTTTGCGGATTACTGTTACTCGATCGGAGAAGATATTTTGCTCGATCGATAAATTGGAAACAGAAAAATATTTTATACTAGCTTTTGTCAGCGGCTCCGCCCGCGTGGAGGTCGAAAACTATCCCACGGGAACGTAGTACCGGGATGAAAACTATCATATGTGTTATTCCAGGTTACAAACTACCTGTGTGCCAAATTTCATTGAAATCCGTTCAGCCGTTTTTGCGTGAAAGAGTAACAAACATCCATACTCGCAAACTTTCACATTTATATTATTATAAGTAGGATTTATAATATGAGTAGGGTACATTGCGATTTTCCAAGATTTTCTTTTATGAAAATGTTTTGTGTATCGTAACGTAACCCAAACCTGGATCAGATTTAACATCTACAACCTTTATAGCCGGTCATAACCCAAAGCTAGACCAAGTACTGTAACTAGTACTGTAAATAGTACTGTACTGAAATTCACATTAGGGCCCTAGTGTGAGTTTCATTTAACCAACTCGATCAAACGCATCGAACGCGTTTGGCGCTTTAATTGGCCCTGGATTGGTGACGGCACGGTGGTTGGCAGAAACTACAGAACCTGCTACGATCCTTACATACTCCTTTTATTTCGTTTACGTTCATACATCAGAGAGAAACTCGCACTAAGTGCGAGTTTCTTCAATCCATCACGACCAAATGCATCGAGCGCGTTTGGCGCTCCATTGGCCCTGGATTGGTGACGGACCAATCGGAGCGCCGAACGCGCTCGATGCGTTTGATCGAGTTGATTAAATGAAACTGATGCTAGGGCCACAGTACTTGGTCTAGCTTTGGGTTATGACCGGCTGTGTAGGTTGTAGATGTGAAATTGAAAATTAATTCAAGTATATAAAAAGTCATTCGAACAAAGCATAACATAGCATAATCAGCCCATAATTTTCTCACAGCTGTGACATGGGCATCCTCTCAGTGAGAGGGAGTAGTCCGTACACGTCCACCACGAGCGCGCAGTGTGGGTTGGTAGATGTCACAGGTCTTCGTATTTTAAACTCAGGTTCCTGTATTGAAGCGACGACCTACAAAGTCGTATGTTACTTAGTCCCCGAAAAATGTGGCTTACCTACCTAATATTTACTTACCTAGCTATATTTATTTTTATCTCCCTGAATGATCATATCATTATTCTTATTAAAATAGTAGTACTTATTAGCAAAGTGTTTTCATTTAGTTCGTCCCTTAGTTTCGTAATTTCGTTGCCCGATATTAATTTTTGAAAGCTTTTAGTAAGCTTAAAGGCAGGCGTGTATTGGAGTAAAAAAACTTCCATTAACCACGTGAAAAAATTGTCGAAATTGTTCCCATGAAAAAGGGACTTACATTCGACCAAACGTTATCCATCTCTCATAGGTACCTAAATACTTAGAACTACTAAAATGTCAGCCAAAGGGTTCTAGAAATGTGTTTTTTATAGTAAAGTTGACGATGACTTGGAGGCGACCAGCAATCTGTCTGTCACCTTTTCACGGCATAATGGCTAAGCGGTTTTCGATGAAATGATAAATGATAATTGGTTTTATTTCTATAAGTACGTTTTTACAAACACTTTTACACGTCGATCATATTTTAAAAACAAGATGAGGTCAGCGTTTCCTATCTGACTACTTTGAGAAGAAAGGCCAAATCAAACTTAGAGATCACAGTCTCTTTTAAAATCCAGACAAAGTTGGTCAGATCATATGAAGACCATGGAGATTGGTGTTTGAAATGGTTTTGTAAGGAAAGAACCACAGATATTGAGGAGAGCTATCCAGTCAGTGTACGGATTAGTCAGTAATCATGAAGCTCAACTTAGAACTAGGTACACAGCACAGGTAGACCATGATTTGGGCTATGATATAGGATGCGTTTTATGCCGGTAATGCGCCCCCGTGGGATAATTTCCCACATTCACGTGGCCGCGAACAAAAGCTAATAATATTAAATTCCGTTTTTCATAGTAGCAAATTAATTCAAAATTATGTAAGCTCACAACTACATGCTCATGTTTTATTTGAGACAATGGTCACATGGCATACGGAAGTGTTTTTAAGGTAAAAACAAACAAAAAAAGACCTTCAAGGATTTTAGTGAACAGGCAAAGGGCTAAAGAACCGGTATATTAATACAGTAAATTAAAATTCAACAGAAAAAATACGAGTGTTTTATCATGGTTTAATTTTTAAACATAGGTATATAGGGAATCTACTTAATCTACGGGTTTTTTCTCATTCATTTAATCGTGATCAAATCGTACGAAAGACTATGGACTATGGCTTTTTTTAATTTTATTATAATACTAACAGCCTTGTATTTTTTATATCATCAAACTCTGCATTTGACAGCAGATTTTATTTTTAACTAGCTTTTGACCGTGGCTCCGCCCGCGTGGATGTTGGATATCGCGTAAAAAGTAATCTGTGTCCTTCTGCATATCCCAGGCTATATCTCTGCCAATTTTTTTTTGTTTCAGCGGTTTGGGCGTAAAAGCGTAACAGACAGACATACAGAGTGACTTTCGCATTTATAATATTAGTCGGGATTAGTAGGGATAGTAGGGATTTAAGCTACCTTTCAGCCGTGTTTTAGTAATTAGTCCATTTGAATCACACAATGCAGATAGCATAGTCAGCCTAAAACGTTTCCTCAGCTGGGACGCAAGCCTCTTCTCTGCGAGAGGACGATGCGTAATTGGATCATATCTAACTGTGGTTTACATATAAACCGATGTCCTTATTAATAGTTAGTCTATGTATGTTTGTATGAGTTCACTAGATTACAAAGGTCAATGGTTAAATCATCGTTTATAACTCCTCGCGATAACAATATTATCACCACTGGAGAATATGGACACCAATTATATTATTGTACATATACATACTCGTATTATTAATATTTTATTGTGGACGTGTTTGCTCATGTAGGTATGTGTTATATTGATAGTGTTTAAATATAGATTATTTTTATTTCTACTTAGGAGCATTCAATGGAGTGATGAATTTGTAGAATAAGTATGCCAGACGCATACTTATTGTTTAAATCTGTGGAGCAGTGCAGGTAATCGTAGGTCATGAGTTTGAACTCAGGCATGCACTTTAGTTTGTATATTTAATTTCAGTGCAGGAAAACATCGTGAGGACACTGGAACGTCGTAGAACCAAAAATTCGAAGTCATGGGACATTTACCAACGAGCACTGGGGCCGCGCAGTGGATTACATTACAGCCCACTTCCTCTCACAGAAAAGAGGCCCGTGTTCTAGCAATAGAAACCTTATTAGCCTATTATGCATGCTTCTTTCGTCTAGCTTCACATACATAATAATGCACCTAAATGTAGGTAAACAAACACATGTTCGCTTTTATAATCAGCTGAACTAATAAATGTAAGAATTTATACAGGGGTAAAACATTGCGGTACATGTTTTGTAAATATTACGTGGATATTAAATAAAGCTGAGTTAAAAGTTCAATGACACATAGTTACCTAGGTCCTAGGTGCCCGTGCACCCACGAATGCCAACCGCATACATTACCGACACATTATGCGGTAGAAGCTATAAAACGGATCCCTTGACGTTCTAAGGATTTTTACAAACGCGACTAAATCTGAAACGGGCTTCCGACCGTGATTCTTTATCACTCCAAAGCGTTTATATCACATTACGTTACCCCAAGATTTATGATGATTTTCCCACTATTTCGCTTTTTACATGTATATATCCATAAGGCGTTATTTTAACGCGTATATCTCGTAAATTTAACGCAATAAAGTTTACATTTACATGATAATTCGGTATAAAACTTGTATTTACATTTCGTTACGCATGTTTTCCATTGAGTGATCGTAGGCTCGTATCGTATAATTTAATGGGAATCATCCCTGTTTAAGTTTTATGTCTTCGAAAAAATTACATAAATGTCAAAGATTACGTGCAAACATAAAACTTTCTTATGGACGATATTGTTTTTCCTCGAAAAATATTAATAGATACTAATGTTATCAATTTAGTTTTTAATTGCTGCGTAATTCTAGTGTTTTCGCGAAAATAATGTTAACTTCATTTGACCTTAGCTTTTGAGACATAGATACCGATGATTGATTGATTACGGGACTTATATTCTTTTTTGAGGGCGTTGACAGCCCTACTTAAATAAATTCCGATCGAAGTGATTTTAGTATCTTTACAAGTTGACGTGAGTTGAGATAATGGGGCCTGTTTTCTATCAAGGATACGTCGTTCTAAATGTCAGCACATAGGTAGATGCTATTAATTTTTCATGTTCATACATGCACATCTACGCAATGTGATTACTTTTGCGCATGTGTGCTCGTTGTCGGATCGTCGACGCCCGCGCAGTACTGGATCCAATGTCACCTCCCCAACCTTGCCGCGGCGGGTTAATCTCCAGGTTGTTGACCGAATCTATAGATTAAGTACCTACATTGTATAGGTTACGAATTACAACACGCAAACGAATACATCCGAAACACGGTGCGTGACACGTGCCAGGCTCGAAGAGTAGGACAAAAAATTGAGGATGCATAAGTCAGAAGACACGAGCTAAAATTATGAAAAAAAAAATCGACATGGGTTTATATTAATTTTGTTTTTTTGGGAAGAAACCAAATTGAAGGGACAAACTCGATTTAGGTAATTGTCACCTTCAGAATGCAGGTCTGATGATCTTCAGAACAATAATTAGTACTGACGTCTACCGTCATGATGCAGCTAAATGCTAAAAGAATATCAAGGTGATCCTTTAAGAGTCCAGTCATCTCAGAACATTAGTCCTAAAAGACTTTATCACAGATTGTTAGAAGTTTTCGTGGTGGACGATAAGACTTCGACATAATAATCTTAATCAGTTCATTAACCTAGCGTTAGTTTTGATTCGAAATTGCACTGGGGATTCTTTGTTATTTGTAGATACTACAGGTGGAGTCACCGTCTAGTCTTGCAGACGTTAGGTTTGGTACTACTGGTTATCAACGACGTAGATCTTCACATTCGTAAGGTCCTTTTCAGCATTTCCCAGATACACAAAGGCGGAAAATGTTTTTATTTCAAGTGAAGTTTTTAGGGTATACCGCGAAATTTAAATTTTCTTACGTTTTAGCAATTTGCATGTATGGCTCTGTATTTTGAACGAAATATTTATGATTCGTGACTGTAACACTTGTTTAAAAAGTAATTCAATGAAAGTTGTTCATTCAATTAACTTAGAGGGTTTTGTTTTTGATGATGGGAAATCATCAAATAACTTCTCCAGCTCCGGGCGGAGCGGGAGGGCGTGTCAGACTTTTACTGACTAAAATCCACCTGTGTTCCTTCAGTTGCTTGCCACAGAATAGAATAGAATAGAATATTTTTAGTTCAGACAAAGTCCATAGGGTTAGAAACAATTTTGCTTATCCTCTAGTGTTTGTATAGATACAGAATACTATTAAAAACTTAAAATTCAGCCTGGAGCTGCATCCACCTTCGCAAAATCAGGGAATCCCACCGATCTGCGAATACACTGAGAACACTGTTGGTGCTGCCGCGAACACGTGACATCAGGGATGCACTTCTCTTTCTAATGATGGCAGTAAAACCATCCATGTTATTTTCTGCTGTAAGGGTAGGCAGAATATTCAGAAATTTTCTTTTGCTACGATTCTGCTCCTACTTCTAATTATTTGTTGACTGATCAAACATCACGAGATTGTTTTCGATGTACCTATTTATTCAATGGACCATTCTGTCTTTATCTAAGTGCCTACGGCTTTGTCATATATTAATAATCACATAACTGTATATTTATAATTTTCGTAGCTTTATTTCCATATCATAATCTGCCTATACACCGTGACATTTTGGTTGTCTTACAAAGGTAGTCCACTCAATGTATCCATCATAAAATACCTCTAGGCGCGATTAAAACATTGTTACCATTAATTAAGATAATAGGTACAAAGAAAAATAAATAATGCTTTAGAATTATGAAACACCCTCCTTGTTAATAATGTTTACGTATCAAACGGTAGAAGATATCTACCTACCTGCCTTTACATTTCATCATTAATTCCTTCTCCATAGCAGGTTGTTTCAAACTACGTCATGCGTCTTAGTGAATGATATTTTCTTTTTTTAATTATGCAAATGTTCAAAAATATCATTTTTTTAAATAAATGATTAGTAGTCATTGGATACATGACGTGGGCTGCAGTTGTAAGACGACTAAAATGTCACGGTGTATATACTGATCCCACTGCTGGGACACAAGCTTACTCTTTGTGAGCGGGAGTGGGCTGTAATCCACCGCGCGGGCCTAGTGCGGGTTGGTAGATGTCACATGTCTTCGTATTTTTGGTTCTAGGACATGCCGATTTCCTCACGATGTTTTCCTTCACAGTTTTTAAGGGCAGTGGTGATGAAGTAATTAACACAAAGTAAACCGTCTGTCTAGGTTCAAACCTACGACCGTACTCGTAAGTCACGCCCGTTACCATTGGGCCACCATGACTGGTCCCGTACATTATTAATCACATCTATAAAAAAAATTCTTAGCTTTATTTCCATAGCGATCTAGGAATGCAAGAAAAACGCTATTCATTAGTCATTTACCTCTCCGCGCTGTATGAATCAACAGACTGAAGAAAATGGGTTACTATGGCAATCGTACCTATCTCGTGTACCCATCGGTATTTTAAGCGCCGATTTTTCTTCTGTCAAGGTCTTTGTGTGCCCGCTGAAAATGTATAATGTTATAGTAATAAAAGCCGTGTGCCATGTATGGGATTGCCCATGGGCAAAACTGACGGATTTCCATACAAATTTCAGCCTCATTTTTTTTTAATCCTTGCTTATTGCTCAGGAAAATCTTTTGCTTTCATGCTTCTAGACCCAGTGGTTTAGACAGAGCGTCATCTGTCTGTTATTGAATGAATTTATGATATTTACTAAAAAGATTTCGTAGATCATTTACAATTGTTCGCATCAAAAAGAATCAGATGGAACCAGATTTGACTTGTGTATACTTCTTATTGTGGCGACCCCAACATAGTTGGAAAAAGGCTAGGCAGATGATGATGCTTCTAATGGATGAGAAGGGTCTACGATGCTACGGTACGGAGGATACACGCTACGCTTCGAATTTTATCAATAAATGAGACATTTCCCTAAAATAACGCACAGTTACAAATCAGTCGGTATGATTTCGGTAGAAGCCAGCTTCAAAAATTCCTTGCTCGCAGCAAACGCATCACCAGTTACTTCTTTTATTGCATTACAATTTGCGAGCTCCTAGTTTTACGTGGAGCGTGTGCCCAAAGGTTAGACAGGTCAGTCACCTCGCATATCTTTACGAAACCGGGTTTTTGGAGTATGACTCTATCAGATTAGTATCAAACATATGCCTAAGTGCAAGCCCAGCCCATCCATTAGGTTTAATCCCTTGTATTCATTCCAAAAATTGTGTTTTTGTACTAATAAGTGTAGTGAGGCGTTAAAATACTGTAATTATATTTAGAATGTTGCACTCTTTGCCGATTTTTTGCGAGCATCTTCATTCGTCCGACAGAAGTCAAGGCCGTTCGTACTCAAGCTTAATTCGGCATTCGGCTCCAATCGGTTGCTATCGGCTACCGTATTTTAATTCGACACTATTAATGTATAATTCAACCGTGGTTTTATTACGTTCGGCAGATATTAAATCAAGTATGCCTATAAACCAAATGGCAGTTAATGATAGGCTAGTGCGCAACGTAAAACATATCTTTATTGAAGACCTCTGGTTGGATGATGATAACTTTTAATAATAAAATTGCGGTATTGATAACGAAAATACCTTTTGAAGTAAGAAGATATAACTATACGTAGGTACAAAGATGACGACATTAATCAATCTGAAAGATGTGCAATGTTTTTTGAAAATCGATTTTTATCAAGTCAAGATTCAAGTATTTTCAATAGCACCAACAATAAGTGCAAATAAGGATTTATCTAATCGTCACACTCCTTATATAGAAAATGTCAATAATTGACAATAATGAAAATTAAAAGAGCAATTCATGACGAAATCCCTTACTATTCGCAATCAATAAAATACTACCTACGTTGATCAATTATATGCCTGTTTTAAAAGTGCACCAATTCCTTTCTTACCTGACACATAGCTTCAAAGTTCCATCACTAAATAATTCACCATATAATTTTCCAAACATCAATGTTAGGGGGAGGGTATCATTGAAAATTCTAGTGAACCGGATAATTTCCACAATTAACATGAAGACGTGGTTACGAATGCATGCTCATGTTACATGCAGCACGTGCTAGACTGTCCCCATTTGCATTAGACGTCAATGTCATAAAGAAACCTAATGGATAAGCTCCACGAAGTATTTAATTACTCCGATACCCGCCCTTATTTCGCACAGTTGTTACGACTTAAGAAAACAACGATATTTAAGTTTAATATGACTTTTTACACAGAAAAACCTTCCGGAATAAATTCTCTAAATTATGGTATGAACCGCATTAAAATCGGTTGTATAGCTTAGAAGAACAACGTGGTCACATTGACAAGACACGAAAAGCGACTTTAATGTATAGACTATTAATAAAGAATCTAGACAAAGATGTCAAACTGTCCGAATTCCTGGTAAACTACGTGTACCTAGCGTAAAACACAATTTAAAACCCTTTCAAACCCTTTCACTTGAGAATATTAAAAAAGAATTTAATGTTCCGTCCATTTTCAGTGAAAAATACCTTGCAGGCACGCTGATAAGTGATATTGCAATTAACAAAAATTAGATTCTGATATCGATGACTGAAACTAAATACCATCCCTTTTGTATCGCAATATTCAACTTAAAAAATTCCCTGGTCATTGCATATGAAGACGATACTATGCGTATATACTCAAACATACAGGATTTAACGTTATCAACGTTCGTCGTCATAGTTTTAATTCAACATTTTCCGCGAGCACTACCACATCCGCGAGTGCTCAGTGCTATTTTTAACTGCGTGGTCGTCGAACAGTGGATAGCCGATCGCAATGTATGCAAATGGTCTGGTGGCACAGGTACCGCGGAAATCTTTAAGTGCTGCCGACTGTTAACAAATAGGACAAACGCCCGGATCTTGCAAAAAATGTGCAGTTTTACTACCGCTGCAGTTTTATAGCCGCCAACTTAAGATCCTTATCGTGAACTTGCAATAAGAGGACACATTAAATAAAAATACCTCCACTCTTAAGGACAGGCCAATCAAGCAGTTTTCTCTCTCCATAAAATGACCCATATTAATTCAAATAAAACCTCTAGAAGTGATTGTTTTTCTCGCAAAATTTCAATCACCAATAAATTCGTCCAATTTAATTTTGCTCGTATCAACAGTTTTAACTTTTATATGTGAAAATGACAGTCGAATAAAATCGGGAGTTAACATAAAAATTTACACGGAACAAGTATAAAACCGGGCACGCATATACCCCCGGGTTGAGCACAATAAAAAGAGTTGCCATATTTCGCCAAGTTCCAACTTGTTATGATCAGAAGGTAGAATGCGATCTGCGATGTGAAACGCGCGTTGTGTAAACTTTTAAATCGCACTTCTGTAACGTCGCAGCAAATTCCCGTCAATAAAGCTAAGACAAATATAATAAGTCGAAAGTTTCGTCCGATGAATTATAAAGCGTTTCACACGAGTGCAATTTGTATGAGTTGTTAAAAACTTGCGATTCTATTACGAGTATGTTTAGCATGGTAGTCTGTCAGGAGCTAATTCCGCTTATTAATGTTTGCGATCCCGGACAGTGTGTGTGTTCGAGGCTTTACTTCGCTAAGTACGGATCGCATTTAGCGTTCTCTTTTAAACTTTACTCAGTTTCTTTTTGCAGTTTGTCGAAAGTTTTCCTTCCTGTAACATTTTACCGTGGAGCAGTTTCCACGGGGGCGATCACATCGAGTTAATAAGTTCCCGTTTCGATGGCTCCTACGTTTTAAACTTTTAGGATATGAGATAACAAGCTAAGAAAGGGAGACGCCGATTTGGCTAAGTCCACTTTAAGATCTCAGTGGATTACGTTGTTGCCTTCGGTGAATTGGAAAATCTTTTCTTTTGGACAAAAGCTTGTTAAAACATTGTTCGCAACTTTTACATTATAATACAAGCACATTCATATTTCAAAATTGATGCTGTTGAGGCTTAAAATTTAAATTTTACATTTAAAATAAAATTAAACAGTAGGTATTTATCACAGGATTAGAATGAAGAATATTTTTATTTTTCATTATTGTTGAAATTAATAATGAAAGGAAAAACATAAAAGCAAGTTAAAAAACTATTTAAAAATAGCTGTGAGTAGATCCAATCGTTTCTACATTAAAAAGCATAGTATATTTTATTATGGTCAATGAATTAAAACCTATCTTTAGTCCAATAGTACTGTCTAATAAAACTAAAACATGGTTTGACGAAAACCATCTCCTAGAGACATCTATCTAAACTGTCGCCATTTTGTTATACGTATTGGAAAGTAAGTTGTCGAATTTTCGCGAAGTTTTCGCGGAAAATTCCAATGTACCTCGGCCGAGACGACGGGCGCCGTCGGCTGACGACAGCCGAATGAATGAGCTAAGGATCCGAAGATCTACGATGGGAACTCGATCCTCTCTACATTTCCAACATTTGTTGTCCTTCTCTAAAGACATGGAATAGATAAAGTGGGAGATAGTCGTTTACGCCAGATTCCTAACGAGTTTGAAGTTCATGGTAGTGTTTAACTTTTCGTGCAGGCTTTGCAGTCGGTATCCATTATAATTAGACCTATTTCAACCTTTTTTTGACAAGGTAATTAAATTAGATCAGACCTTGCTGCTTCAGCATTTATATGAATAAAATAAAAGCTTTATGGGCTCCCAACAATTCAGTTTACAATATAAGGTCTAGTTTTGTAATACTAGTATTTAAATGGTTTTATCATTTATTAATCTTTTCTTATTCGTAAATGAACAGACAGCTTCTCTATGTATTCACATATATGATTTATTTCATTGAATACAAATGCATGTAGGAAACGGGAATACATTATTTTGAGGAAAAATCTTCCTACAATAGTTTTGTTCTCACATCCCCCCTCCCTTAGCGCTGACTTGACAACTTAATTTTCATGATTTCTCCATATTTCCATCCAAGCGATTGAATTTGCTTAGCGGTTTTTGCTATACGATATTTTGTTTCGAATAAAGAAAATGAATTATTGCCGTTCCTATCATTTATGGGTTGAGGGGTTGTATTTAAAGGATTCTAAGTTAAATATGACCGGTGATGGCCCAGTGGTAACTGTCGCGACTTGTAAGTTGTGGGTTCGGACCCTAACAGACTTATCACCACTGCTCTCAAGACGGTGAAGGAAAACATCGTGAGGAAACGATGTTCTAGAACCAAAAATTCGAAGACATGTGACATCTACCAACCCGTAGGCTTGTGTGGTGGATTACGGCCCGCCCCCTCTCTGTAAAAGGAGGCCTGTGTCCCAGCAGTGGCAATATTATTGCCCGATTATAAAGTAAAGTATATACCACGTTCAAAATACGAAAGACGTACCTATAGACCAACTTACATCAATGTAATACATAGAACAGTAGATAGTTCCTATTATATTCATAACTTATTCATGTGCAAAGTTTCCCCAAACATTGTACTAGTTGAACAGTTTACCTGGCGAGTAAAAGCTGGCGCCTGAACGGCTTTCATTTTTTTTTTGTGCTCCACACCTAAATAATCCTGGGACCTAATAGTTTTCACCTATTACCGCGGCCGGCCCAAATTTATCGCTTTCGACTGTTGATTTATTTCAGAACGGACCGGATTAACTACCGCTAACTTGGCGATAGTTAAGACTGCTATCTCTGGTGTTTCAGGGCGAAAGCTCTTTCCTTTTATCTAAATTGGTCCGCTACCAATAAAGATTCTCCGACGACTGTCGTAAACCATTCTCCCCATACGCTTCATTATGGGGCAAACTTTCAGATATGATGGAACAATTTTATTGTCCACCGATGTCGCGAGATCTCTATCGGTAATGGGATTTGGTGTCGTGAGTTCTACTGGCGCTATCGGACACCGGTTCCAGCAAGATTTAAAATGTCAAGTTGCGAACTGCTAGTCTGCAACAATGTACTTGCGTGCTATAATAGTTTTGAGCGCCAAAGTAAGTCGCGATTTTGCATAAAGTTTGTAACGTTACAGGATCCTACGTTTTGTAGACTATCTTTAAGTTTAATGTTACAAATATTTCAGCGATTTTACTGCTCTTTGCTCGCGTTCAGCGATTTTACACAATGTGTTAGTACTAATACTAACAAAAACAATAAATATTGAATCTAAGAACGGTATCAGTGTGACTATTGATATCTGCACCCTGAATTCAAAATCATAAAATGAAATTTTGAATATTTACATTAAAGCTAAGTATACGATTGTGTTTGTCTGTCTGCAGTCAGCTAAAGTGGCCCAAACATACACCTTAATTTGGTTACTTATAATATAGCACAAATGACTAAAGTAAAAACTCCAACATCATATTAGTAAAACAAATGCATCAACAAAATTACAACCTTAACTGAAACTTAGGCATCAAAAGGGTTGGTTTGGGCATTATCGTTCCACCCTAATGGAAAATAGATTCGTGCGCCAAAGATGTATAAATCTTGCCCTAATTGAATTTGTCATAAAAATTGAAAGTTTCCCCGACTCTCAGGGCCACATTTCACCAACTAGTTTTAATCCGTTCTTCTTTGAAGGGAACTTGTAATTCATTGTGAGTGCTAAGTTTGCTACGACTATTCCAGATACAAAACTTTGCCCCTGCGTCGCCTACGCTTACGTAACGTTTAAAAGGAAATTGACGGGTTTGTCTTTGTTAATACAACTTAAAATTAACATAAGCAGATGTAAATCTCTTTATAAATCCGGCTTGTAGATGACTTACTTTTTTTTCAAAAATGACGCCTATCGTCGATCTATCGATACGATATTTTGAGGTTAGACTTTATCAGGATGTGTAATTAAATATCATGTGCATTGGTTAATGGCTTACTTATGACGATTTGATAAACGTAAAACTTCTGCATATCTGTCGCCTCATCTACCTACTCAATAAAAATCTAGATATTTATTTTTTAAAGTCATCTGTCTTGTTCGTAATCAGCTTCTACAACTTTGCCTTTCTGATAATGTGCAACGTTTATCGACAGATACGTCTTATTCTTATTCCTAACTAAATATTGTACACCGTCTGGGACCGTTTACCGAATCTGCGCCTTCATGCCTTCACCGCCCGAGAATTCCCTCGTAGTACGGAGAATATTATCGATATCGATGTTACTGCTCAATCGTTTTTTGTTGTCTCTTTCTCGAAAAAGTTCCAAATTCAATATGCATTGCGGTTTTGTTAAGGTGGAAACACCACGGAACAGCCCGCGAAATTTAAATTGTCTTATATTTTTTTTAAATTAAATTTTCTGTCATTGCCTTGTTGTATGTTGATTAAAATATGATTCGCGACCGTAACACGTATGTATTTAGAATTATAATCATTAAAATCATCAATATAACCCTTTATCTTCATTTAATTCTATTGAATGACTATTTCATGAAAACTTAAATAAAGGTTCAAGATACAGCTTGACACTGTCTTACAAATTGCAACAAACGTAAGAAAATTTGTGTTTCGAAACATCATTATCGAAACATAATAGAAGGTTCTCTTTTTGATCTATAAATTTCTCCTCACTAGAGTAGTAAAGCCATTTCACCCCCATTAACTAAAAAAGTAGTGGTGCACCTCAAACAATATGAAAAGAAGATATTACTTTTTTCTTGCTATCACCACCCACCACGTGTTTATGGCAGCTTGTCAATGACAATATGTCTCCTTTGTGTTACAAGGACAACCGTTGCCGTGGTGTGTCTAAGGATTTACTCACGTGTATACTAATAAATAGTTTGTATAAACGTTATACGTTTATTATGTACTGTGCCTATTATCACAAATAATATACACATCTATTTCTGTGGAGGAATAATGCAAAGTAATAATTCAATTATTGTTGTCTGTCAATGCTGTGGATATTTGCATTTTAATAGACAAACGTTTTATGGTCAACTTTGTTATGCGTTCAATAAGAATTGAATATGTTTTATTTTTTATTTTTGTTCAACTGTGTAATCGTCATCGCCATTACATAAACATAGGTATAAAGTATTCTCTGCTAAAATGCTGAACCGAAAAGCTATTAATGAAGGCTTATAAACTGAACGCCCTTTATAAATTCCCTGAACCAATAAATTGTGCTACTAATAAAGAAAAACGCAGACCATTAGTAACTCTAAGTCTATTAAACAATTCCAGTTGACAAGAAATAAAATACTTACTTTACTGTGGCACTTAATACATGACACACAAAACTATAAATTAAACTTTACTACTGAAAAGACATACGAACAAAATCAAGAACTTCTTAAGCAAATTTTAAGGCACGTCACAGGATCCATCGTAAAAAGTTTAGCTATTCCACGGGTTTACGTATTTCGTCCCAATTACCAGTTGAAAGAGTGCCAGGCCCAATAAATCAGGGGACGTACCTTCGTATTCCTGTGACATTGTAACTTGTAACTTTGCTACAGTTTTATACGACAGAACTATGTCAATCTAACTTTTAAGATTATCACTTCCGCATTCGCCTACACGCTACCTTACCTGCTTGTTTATAGGGTTGACTATCTAACTATTGATAAAACTGCTCGATAAATATTTATTTTATTATTTTCTTTAATCCGTACCGAAGGACCATTCTCATCAAGAGCGTCATTATCGTGCAGAAAGTTTTGAATTAGTGTCTATCTTTCTTGGAACTGCTTAATTAATAATATCAACGGTATTTTACGTAACTAAATTTGAAATGTAGGAAGCGATGCATAATTCATAAGATTGCACAGTTCAGGTCCAAAATCTGCACATAAATCATAAGTCCAGACGTATTCTCGGTAAGTGTGATATCAATTGCATCAAATGTGTGAATGGTCGACAGGGCAGCCCTACCCTTAAGGATTCTGTCCAGTGATGCAAAGCTACGAAACGCAATCGCGAAGTTTTTTTTATTAGATAGACGTTTTTGAGTTAAATGCAAAGTTACTTTAAAGTAACGTGTTAGGCAAGCTTTTAGGATTTAGGAGTATTAAAGGGGTGTATTTTAAGTCATATTTTGAAAATCGAGAAATACGTAGTTAGGTATGTCTATGGAATATAACGAATTATTAAATGTTTTTCTTTTTAAGTTTAAAAGTTTAATGAGGGAGAGGTGAGGAGGAAGAGGAGTTGTGTTTTTAGTAGAGCTTTGAAATTTTTGATTGTTTCAGAGATTGTTGTGGCATGGTTGAATTAATTTTAAGAGTTGGAAAATTAAAATCAAACTTTTCAGTCATTTTACTATTGTGAACAACATATGTAAACAATTTCTACTTCCTCTGAGTTTTTCCTTTTTCGTCTGGAATTCGTTTGGTTTGACTTCATTTCTAATTTCCGTAGCGTAGCGTAGCTTTGCCACTGGAAGGTGATCGCAAGGCAGCGGCGTCAGTTTGGCGCGCGTTCCCCCCGCTACCGAAAAAAGTTGCAAGTCGATGGGCGGCGCCGGCGAACATTCAAATTTATCGATTGTCCCGCGCGCCTCATTACAACATTCCTCAAAACTTACCCACTCACCAACTTAGCCCTTTAGCCCACCACTATAGCCACATTACTTTTTATACCCCCACCGATGAAGGCCGTTTTTTCATCGTCAGTTATTATTGTCTGTTAAACTTTAAGTGCTTGGCGGCTAACTTTCGATGTCTTCGTGATTTACGACGAGCCGTTTCGAAGTGTTTTATCGAGCATAAATGTAAGTTCGCTACTTGTTGAGACTGAAGGTCGAAGCGGGTTATGATCGTAGTATTAGTGGGTCAGTGTTTTATAGGCAGCTTCAATGCGTTGGATGGTCTATTTTCGTTAGCATCGTATGGTACAAATAGCGTCCAATCCAGCTTCACTCAGCCACTCTATTAAGAAGTCTTCGTATGGAATTCATACGGTGAAAAGCGTTCGTAATTTGAAATAGTGTTAAGTGGAGGACCGAAGGCCATATATCTAGTGAAGGAAGGAGCAATGTCGTCGAACAGTAGTTTCGCATCTGCGGGTGTGGGGGGATAGTGAGGTGGGGGGGCAATGATCCATTAATCTGGCAGAAGCCCATGTGGCGCCGTCGACGTACCTGGCGACGCGACGCACGGACGCCTACCTAACGACACAGATCGTACATTTTCAACATGTGCAAATATGTATAAAATAAAAATTTATTGAGTGCCATACTCTATGGGGAAATTGACGTTCATGCGATCGGTGTGATAGATTAATCGTGCAGGTTTCAAATGTAACGTTTTATGCTTGGAAGGTTGTTTAGGTAGAGTTAGGGCAGTGGAATAATAGCGTATTGTAAGTTCCTGGAAAATTAGAAACACTAAAATTATTTATATTTTCTATTTTCAGACTGGGAAATATAGATACAGAAAAACAGACTGACTAAAATAGTAATATAAGGCTTACAGAAAAAATATTTAATTTCTATAATGTTCAATAAAACACAATTTCTCTGACAACCCATCAATCTGTCCCTCCCCATAAATATGAAGTCAGTAGTAGCGAGCTCCTAACTACTGCCGCGCTACTTCCACTTTCTCGTGATTCCGGATATCATTCCGGGTAAGGCTTTCCGTCTATTTATTGCTCATACGTAGTACTACTGACTCACATGAATACGAACCATGGCCTCCCTACTAGGTTAATGAGACATCATTCCGCTACTACGAAACCTCGTAGACCCTCTACGCTTCAATAAAATTCTATCACCGACTACACAATTTTTAGATGTCATACTGATTTTCTTAGAGAAATGAAAGCACAGCTCCCTTAATAAAACTGTAGCTACGGTAAAACGGTATGATAATTGTGGCAATTCACGGAACGCAATTCACTAAGTGGAATATTTTACTTATCCTCCAGGCGTCCCGCAAGGCACGACTACCTACCAGCTTATACATTGAGATGTATTGCTGGCATTCATTACTGTACACGCGTTCCTATTAATGTATATAGGTAGGGATTCGATGCGTTCACTGAGCGAAACTATTGTGCCTGTCGACTGTTTTGATGCGATGCGTGTAGACAGGGTTATCTGTCAAGGTGCCCGATTTTCGTATTGATAAAATCGACGCGCTAACTTATCGTCCATTCCCCGTGTGAAATACGAGCACTTTTCTAGTTTGTACGAATTTGTATGCAAGCATGTAGCATGCAGGGTGCACCGAGTTATAGCACACGGAAACAGTGGCGTCGCCGCCATCCATGCACGGCAACTCCAACGCCATATTTCAATCGCGAAATTGACACATAGCTCTGTCGTAACGCAAAGTTTCGTGTGAAAACTTCAACCTGGCATATTTACTTAAGGTATTCTTCTCGAAACATACCGATAGCTCCTTGACGAGTGAAAAGTTTTATTCATATAGATAGGTCATGCTCTAACCGGTAGAAGTTTTCACATAAATTGGCGGTCATTCGACGCGAATATGCTGACTGAGGGGGTAACAAATATGCCAACTTGGGTTGTTATAACAGCGATATGTAAGTTCTGTGATACTTCGCCATTAAGTTTATGGAAACGACGGTCGAGATTACATCACACTTTCTGAAAGCTTTATGTAATTCTTCTTTCTTCGTTATCTCCTACGATAGGTACTGGAATAAAATTTTCCACTTATCCGAGTATTCACATCCGTCTATTAATCAAGAAGACAGATTTTATGGCAGTTGTAGAAATTCATCTTTTGGTTCGAAATGCGAGTGAAAAATTCGAACGCAATCTGTCAAACTGCTCCCTAATTCTAATTTAATTAGCGGGGAAGTTTTCACGCGTGGGAGGAGACCGAACGACAATGACGCGTTAAAATGATTAATTTTTGTAGAAGCGCCTCTGATCGTAGTACGTTCCCGAGTGCGCCTTCCGAACGAACGATTAATCTTTCTCTTTGCACCATTGTACTGCGATCCCGGTATTTTTTCTGTCTTACAATACCATTAAAAAACTGCCACGGCTAGTTGGTACTTCACAGCTCTTCCCACCGTCTCATCGTTAGGCCTATTGAAGGATTGAAAAGGTGTTTGCGTTCGTCTGCGGCAAAATAGGTTTCCCCTTCGGTTTTTAAAACGTTGTCTCGAAATCACTTAGGCTTCGATAGTTATTATACTCAGAGAATGAAATGTTTTAAACTTCCATCGTCATTCGCTAACAATAGGTCTGAGGGAAATTTATACAGTCATTCCTTGTTCGTTCAATTGAAAGATTCTATTTAAAAGATTTTTCTTTGACGTCTGCAAGTTTTCGCGAGGTTTCTTTTAAGGAAATGCGTTATATTGCAGTAATGAATAAATTGGAACATTATGCGTTATTTTTATCATGAAATCGCACTGCAAGGCATCTTGGGTGGGGTCAAGAGCATGATGTGCAGATGTCGAATTTAGATCTGGGAACTCGCCAACTGTTCCGGAGTTGCACGGTCGTCTTGTATAAATTAAATTCGCTTTTTATTTTTAATAAAAGGCAATTACACATCATCGTCTTTAAAGTGTAGTGTTAAAATAAACTTATAATTAGAAAAGCCCACTCGCCATGTTAGGCGTGGTGTTTATTTATATTTCGTTTGTCATGTCACTAATTTTGGCTATGATAATATAATTTATATTCTTTCAAATCCAAGGTATTTCTGCTTTATTCGTGTACGTCAATGAATAATAATTAAGCATTGTTGAGGTAGACATACTGTCACCAATTGTATAACTTACTGTAGGGGTATTGCATTTCTTCACTTGAAATTTCGAGATTTTTATTTGCGTAGGCTTACTGACTACTTTATTACTACTGAAATATTCTCATTTTGACAATAAAAAATCACAGTCGCACGGGCCGCGGTGAGTCAGTGGATAGGTGATCACCTTTACACACCAAATCGTTGGACCCAGCCGTCATTTGTGGGTCTTTGACAGTCGTTACGGGTTGTCAGAACCTCGAAACACTGACAACCAGTCTCACCGAGGGGTATCGTGTTACCAGTAACTGGGTTGTGGAGGTCAGATAGGCAGTCGCTCCATGTAAAGTACGGGTATTCAGGTGCATCCGGTGAGACTGGAAGCCGACTCAACATAGCTGGGAAAAGGCTAGGTAGATAATATGAAAATATTTCAGTTTGTGACTAATTTTATACCAATATTAGGTTCATCATATCAGCCGAAAGACGTCCCCTGCTGGACATAAGCCTCCCACACCGCATAAGCCATAATCGCCACGCTTGGCAGGCGGGTTGGCGATCGCAGTATGGTGGTCAAATGCCTATGCATTCTCTATAGAACGCTGCTGCCCAAACTCTAGTAAGTCCCTTAGTCGCCTTCTACGACACCCACGGCAAGAAATGGGATGGTGGTATTCTTTACGTCCGGCACCACACGGGAATATATTAATATTAGGTTTAAACAATAGTATTAATAAGAAGTTTTATCGTCTAAAGTGCATTCAATGATTCGCTCGTTAAAATGCATCGGTCATTTCGTGATTATGTCGAATGAAGTCATTGGACCTAATTATAATTCGATATCGGTGCGGCACGACCGAGGTCACTCGAGTGATAAGCGTTATTTCTACCCTCGCTACTAAACGGTTAAGTGCTGTTGGAAAAAAAGTATTATATTATGGAACTATGAAAATGGTGGTATGAAAGAAGAAATCGTTTTTGATTTTGACTTTGTTGAGAAGCTTTCGAGTGAAGGAAAATTTGATTCGACAGCAAAAAACTTTGTAATAAAAACTACGATGATATGATCTTACTTATTACTTTATCAATCTAACTAATTATATGCTTTCCCCATATGAATCAAGGCTTATTTCATTGCCAATCTTACATGGAAAGGCTTATGATAAGTTTAAAGATGATACTGACTTATAAAGAAAAATAATTCGAATACATTACAAAAATGCTAATTACAACAATACTGTGCGTCTGGTACATAGATGCGCGATACTGAAACTATGAATTCAGCACATAATTCTAGACATATAATAATAATTCGATCATTCTAGCATAGAAAATTTCCGCTGGTTATTTAAAAGAAAATTCGTTCTGCCATACATTTTGACCGTTCACTTTTCTATAAAACAGCAGATTTCTTTTTAAATAACCGACGAGCCACGCAGAGACTTCAGAATCATGCACTGAAACTATGGTAACAAAATGTGTGTCGATGTCCCTGTCACCACGTATAGACGTACTTATATAAAAAAGACATGACCCTCTCTGATTTACGAGTAAATAGATAAAGGAAGGGAACATGATCTTGGTATCACAGACCGTGATCTATGGGAGTCGGACGACAGGTTATCAGAGTAAGTGTTCGATAATTATTATCTAATTAATAATTCGCTCCGATCACATGTTTTTCAATTACTAATATAAGATCGGATTGGGTTGGATTTGTAGATAATCGCATGAATCGAGACATTACGAGTATTATCTAGTCTTATCCCAATTTTACAGGGAGCGACTACCTACCTGACGTCCACACCCCAGTTACTGGTTAATCGATACACCTTCGAAAGACTGGTTGTCAGTCTTTCGGGCTTCTGAAGACCCGTAACGTCAGTCAAAAATCCACGTATGACAGCCGTAATCCTCGGATTAACGTGGGTACGGAGGGGTGTTGATATGTCAAGATGGTCGCAAGAATTGAGCCGGGTGCCTTTTAAATGGATGATGGTTATCGTCTAGCTTTGACCAATTCTATAAAATCGACAAATTGGACTCACAACAGTTCAAGGTTCAAGTTGACGTCAATCTCAAGATTTTCCTGTTTAATTTTCTTAGAAATTTTTGTTTTGAGATTCATCTGGCCCAAGAAGAGGTGGCGAGACGATCTAGACGCATATTACAAGGGTTGAATTGAGGTGGCCCTGGAAAAGGATGCCTGGAGGGAATCGGATATCATACTTACAATTAAACAATACATTCGTGAATGTCGACTAAATGAGAAATTTCATTTCTTTTTAATTTTACACACGTTTCGCCCACTTACTCGTTTAAGTATCATACGTATATACGTAGAGTATTCCTACATACATAGTTTTTACTTTATACAGTGTCCTCGTGGCCTTTTGTTGGCAACATTTTTGTTGCATATGTCTATTCTGCGTACATCTTACACCTCAGCTCGGCCCAGACATTAATCGGACCATTAAAGTGATTTATACGGAACCCAGATATAAATCCAAGAATCCGCGGTCTCGAGCACGACTGTCGAATTTTTCTTATTCTTAGCGTAATGAATGAATATTGTTACTTATTTGGGAAATCTTATTTGTTTTATTAGTGGGAAAAGTATTGAAGAATAATCACAGAAAATCCTTTAATAAATGTTTTTTCATTTTCCGATTAGATTCGATAAATCACATTTTTTTTTGTTTTGTGTGGTTTTTTCTAAGGATTAATAATGAAGTCCTTTTATATTTATTACGTAAAACATACGAGATGAGGCATTACTTATGCTGGCATAGTATGGCAAATAAATCGATGAACATGCGCAGCACTGAATACCTAAATGATATTTTTACAACCTACTGTTTAGTATTCTTCACTTGTATTGAAGGTAGAATTATTTATGATATAAATAAATTCAAAGCAGATACAAGAACAATTACATTCATTTCATGTAATCAAAATTCATAACAAATTATCAAAAGTTAAACAAATTAATTTTGTAAAGGTCTCCGGTTGATAAAGTACGAATAATCTTTGTTTTGTTGATTCGTGCCCGAAAATCATAACATAACCATAACATTACGCGTGTATCTCCCGAGGGGCTGGCCAGATGTGCACCTATATATAGTACACGCGCATTTCGCCACTTATATTTAATTGTCATGGTCAGAGGCCCATTCTCAGTAGCCTGGGTAGCCCAGAGGGGGAAGGGGGGAATTCCAGATGAAAAACCCAACAACCGTGCCCGACCGGGAATCCAACTCAGTACCTAATGCATAGCTACAGCGCTTGCGACCACTAAACCAACGCGGCTGTCAAGTTAACAAAATCAGTATAAGTTTTTAATCACCTGTTTGCGTAGCACTTCGAAAAAGTGAAAACTGTGAAAACGTAATTTAATTAAGAAAAGTAAGAGGATATTCTTATCACGAAAACTTAATAAGGAGTCCATTTTGTTGTCAAACCTGGACTCAAGATTTCGTTCATTAGAGTTCCTATTATTCCATTTTAACTGTTGATCCAATGGACCTGAAATAGAACAATCAGACAGTTCGAGTGGAGAAATGTTGTACAGTAAGCCTCAAAACAGTAGTATAATACAGTGATAATAATTCATTTATGTGTCTACAATTTGTATACCATAGTACTGGTTGAATGTGTGTAGCTATAAAACTACAATTATGTACTCAATGTGTTGTGTAACTACACATTGATACTACAACGTGTAACGGAAAGGGTGTATACATACCAAGGGCACGACTTCTTTGGAAGATATCAAACTATATTGGAAGGGTTTTTTAATCCTATCTCTACATATTTGGAAGTTACGAGAATTTTTAATACCAGAAATCGAACTTTTCAAATTGAAATAAAAACATCAATCGGAAGAGATTTATCGTGATATGGGCAAGTAACGTGGAAAGTTATTGACCAACGTAGTGCGGGGACACGTTTGTTATGATTTGAATTTAAGAAACATATGAAACCGAAAATTTGGTAGGTATCAATTCTTAGAGTATTTTATTTTGAGCTGAAACTATGTATAGTGATTCTGTACCAGCTGTTATCTTTAGTGCTTAAGGATAGGGTTTCTGTTACACCCTGTAAATTATAGAGCAGTTACCAATTAGTAGTCAAAATCAGACTATAATGTTCCCTCTGCTGGGACATAGGCCTCCTCGCTGTGAAAGGGAGTGGGCCGTACCCATAATCCACACTGCGGGCATGAATTTTTATTTCTAGGACATGCTGGTTTCCTTACGATGTTTTCCTTCACCGTTTTGAGAGCAGTGGTGATGAAATAATTTACACAAAGTAAAGGCCGATACCACTGGCAAAACAAACTGGATACCAATGATTGTAGTCAATTAAATGAGTTCTTGTCGATCTGTAACATCTTTTTGAGGCTGACAGTACATATTTCGGTAACTCATATTTCTCAGGTGAGCACGACAAATGATTCGTAATGACGTATTCAAATCAGGACGACAGCGGGATCCGACCTCAGTACAATCAAATTACGAAAATTCCAATGTTTTATTAAGTTAAACTTTGCTTCGGCAGCTCTAAGTGAATTTATTCCTACTTAGTTATCGGCTCGGGAAAAGTCATCTTGCTAACGTTTCGGTAAGTTGAATAATTAAATTTGTCAGTGGCGGTTGACACGTCACCGAGTTTCTTCCAAATTTCTTGGGGCCGTCACGTTTGCGGCCTCCCCAGGGCCCGACGCCCCCTATTGTGTAATCCTGATTCTCTAATTTGAATTATTTATTATTTGATTTCACACTTCGGGAATATTTCGAACGCTTTATACTTTTTTTCTTTTGCCATTTCATCAAGGCTTTTGATTTCTTTGTATCGAATATCGATTTGGGCTGTTGTAATTAGGTGGTGGTTTTGTTTTACTGTTTTATGTTTAGGTGGAACAACAGACTGCTAGGAAAAAACAGAGAAAATTTTCTTTATTGAACTTATTACAATGATTGGAAGGGCTTGTGGCTAAGTAATAACAGACGCACGGATCGATCGGGTTAAGCTATGCTTACGGTGGTTTGTCTGTGGATGGGTGACCATCTTTAAATACCAAGACCGTGCCTCGAAAAGCACGGAAAGCAGTTGGTCCCAGCTGTCATTTGTGGATCAGTGACAGGCGTTATGGGACGTCGGAAGCCCGAAAGTGACCACCAGTCTTACTAAGGGGTATCGTATTACCCAGTAACTGGGTTGTGGAGGTCAGATAGGCAGTCGTTCCATGTAAAATACTGGTATTCAGGTGCATCTGGTTAGATTGGAATTCGACCCCACCATACTGGCGATATATCCTACTAATATTATAAATGTGAAAGTTGGTGAAGATGTTTGGACGTTTGTTACTCAATAACGCAACAACGGCTAAACGGAATTGCATGAAATTTGGCACAAAGATAGATAGATTATAACCCGGATTAACACATAAGATACTTTTTATCCCGGTAATATGGTCCCGTGGGATAATAAAATTTTCGACAACCACGCGGGCGAAGCCGCTGGTATACGATAAGACTGGGCAGATGATGACCTATACACTATTTCGTCACTAAACTCTTCGAATTGTGGACGGAACGTGTGCTCCTATAATAGGTACTCGCACCTCTTCCCTGTAGTACCCAAGAGGCGCAAGAGATTTTAATTAAATGGATGGGCAAGATACAACCTTCTAAGATTATTTTTACAGTGAATGTGGCTACAATCTCCTTAAGCATCAGCCAGTATAGATACCTACTTACTTACGTTAAAAATAAAAAAATTGTCACCGCCTTCCGAAATTAAAGTTTTTTTCACTTTGTAGTGTTTTTCCGGAAGTCGGTTTTTTTTAACGTAAGTTATACTGGCTGATGCTTAAGGAGATAGTAGCCACATTTTGTTTTTTTGGAAAAAGTTTTTATTTTTCACTTTTTAGTTATAGTACCTACCGCACCCAATTCGAAATTTCCTCATACTTGGGATCAAAACAATGCATATTTATGCGATAGCAGCAATCGCGGTTGATTTGCTGTAATTTTTTGAAGAGTTCCGTAGTCTGTCTCCGAAACGCATCATCAGATCTATATGAAATTTAAATCGAACCATTTCGAAATAAACCCCTTTTGAGCAAAAAAGTATCTTTTGCAAATCCGTCTATATACGACGGAGTTGTGCCCGAACTTATTTTTATTTAAACATGTCGGATTGATAAATTCCTACTTTTTGAAGTCGGTTAAAAATTGTATTGTGTTAAAATTTATGTATGTTTGAGAATAAAGACCAATTTGTATCTTACTTAGATAGCTATATTTCTGTCTTATAAAAGCAAAATTGTTTCTTAAGAAGCTTACATAAGATACATAATCAGCCTATAATATTCCCACTGCTGGGACTCAGGCCTCCTCTCGATGAGAGTGAGTGGGCCGTAATCCACCACACGCGCCCAGTGCGGGTTGGTAGATGTCACATGTCTTCGAATTTTTAGTTCTAGGACATACTGCTAGCTAACTTATATACAATTTGAGGTGTACTACCCACGCGCAAGTAACAGCAATGCTCACCTACTTATCAGCAAAGTAAACACAAAGGGTTAGTAAAACTACGTAGAATATGTATCGTACGTTCGGTAGCTTCCATAATTTCATTCATCTAATAACAGTACTAAATTTTTATATGCGCATACATTCGGTTGTGACGCATTGTCTGAGGACCGAGCGAAGGACATAGGGGAGTAACTATTTTACACTTACATAACTCACGTGGAATATATAACGTTCTGAACGGATAAGTAGATCAGAAGCAGTCTTTAAAAGATTTGGATTAAGTAAACTTTTTAGAAATGAAAATCCAAAAATTTCCAACAAGTAGGTACCTAATGGAGATAATACCAGATATATTAGAATACTCACTCGACGTGGTTTAGCAGAAATTGGCAGATAATCTATCTATACATATATATAAAAATTAATCCCTATTTCCCTTCGTCGCGGCATCACACGTGAACGACTGGACCAATTATGCTAATAATTTTTTTGTTGTGTTGGTAATGTCAGGAGATGGTTCTTATAAAAGAAAAAAATAAGAAAGTTACGCATAACATTAGAAAATTTAAGAAAACTTAATAACCATATTAACTTTAATATTCATACAACGTCTGTCGGGTCAGCTAGTTTATAAATAAAATTCCTTCAATTATTCTTCTACGCACTATGTTGAGTATCTACCACTCTAATAATAATATCCGTATAAAATATCGAAAACAGACTAGAGTTTTGTAATACATTAAAATAAATTTTGAAGGTCTATTACATGTGCACCGAGTATGTCAACCTAAGAGAATAATCTCACTGAATTATTCAACAATCGGTCATACCGTTGCTTCGCTTTTCCACGTTTATTCGTACCAACATTTAGTTTTCCTGTGAAGGAAAAAAACGATATATTCAGCTTAATTTATCCATTAAAAGATCTATTGAAAATTGGTGGTTTGTTTCAGTTTTTACCGAAAGAAATTATAAGTGAAATATAAGTAGGTAAGGTATATAATCTTCAAACAATAATAAAGTAACACCAGCGAACCATTCAAAAAGTTATCAGACCAAATCGAATTTATTTTACAACGTTCGGAAACTCCCGTTGACAACACCAAAACGGGACCGAAGTTAACTATCACATCGTAACTAATCAGCAGGCTCGTCACTTTACAACGATTGCTCTCAGAAAACAAGCGAAGGCTATAAAGAGCGGAAATCATAAGCCATCGCTCGAAGATTGCGTAACGCTATATAATAGCGGTGGAAATTCGACAAAATTTAAGTCGGTGGAGCATTAAAGGGGACTGTAGACAGCGTAGACGGTTAATTCACCCCATAAGGGTCGCAGTGGCGCCAAAGATCCTGCCGTAGACAAAATTCTAAGTACGATGTCTTGCCCCGGTTTGTACGACGCTTGTCGCGATGTTCATTTCACAGAGTGCTGGAATTGGCACAGTGCGATATATTCCTAATTTGAATCGTATTCACCCTGTATAATTAAAATTATACGTAGGCAGCTTGTATAAATACAATTTTATTTATCCCAGTTTTTAATGCAGGTACTTAGTTCTCATTAATGAGTGAGGTAAACAAGAAAGTAAGGGCAGGGTAATAAAAGTGAGAACGTGGGATGTGTGTATTATCGTTTAAATACTGGCAATTTACTGTGGCTGCATGTAATTAAATGCGCATGAATATGACCTATATTATTAACCCGTTACGTATTGTAATATTAGCAATTATTCACTAGTTCTGAATCACTTGAGGATGGGTAAGTAATAAGTGTGATAACTAGAAATAATTATAACGTGTACCTTTCATTTGTATTTATTTCATAATTTTCTCTACTTTTTGTCATCTCCCCTACATTTATGGCGACGAAAGATTTTTTTCATAAATTTTATAAATGTACCGACACAACCTCCACAGATTTATAGTAGTGTATGACAAGATACGACGCTTCACGTCAGATTATATTCCTCGCATTCTCTGTACAAAGTACCGCGTTCGGTACCCGTTCAATCTTCACTGGAGCGTGGAGAAATACGGTCGTATAAACCATAATATATACCACCCAAAAAAAAAACAGGTAAATTACATGAAAAGCTACGCACGTGATAACACAGTAGCAGAAAATTCGATTAACTTAGTTGCCTGTCAGCAAACTATATATCTTTACTGCCCATAAATTATATTCGTGAAATTATTATATCGGATACATTCATATTGAGGCCTCTATAAAATAAATATAGTATAGGGGTTTTGCCTACATCTATAAATAGCTTTGCCATATAAGTGAGACGAAATTCGCGATGAATTTGTTCCCATTAAATAATTATCCTTGTTTTATATAAAATATAACAAGCATTACAGGAAGGTTTAAATTTAGCACAAGTAAGGGATAAATATAGATCATTAGGTACGGTTTGTACCATTATCTGTCGTTTAGATTTATGTTTCAACTTCAAATTGTCTTTGTATCCAAAGATTTCGTACCAAACTGTAAATCGGTAAAACCATAACTTATCAGGAATTTTCACGTTCCACTCGCTTTTGTAACTCGAAACTTCGCGTTGCGACCGGGTCGAGATTTTATACATCGGTGACAGGGGCGCTCGAAGATCAACGCGGGGTTGTCACTTTTATAGCTCACGTAATTCATGGTAAGGGCTCTTGGCGACAAATCCATCAAAGCGTCGACAGGCCATTTGTTGCGTGTGTTTTCACGCTTGATAAATCGCGGGAGTTGTCCACATTTACTGGATTTATGTACACGTCCAATTGTTGTACATCACATAAACTTAATTGGGCGTACTTAATAGGAACACGTGTGTAAATCATTAAATAATTTATAATGAATCTACAACTCCATTTCTACTCTTTAAATAAGATTTAAATTCTTTGAAAACAAAATATTGATGGCACCATGAAATTCATACGACGTAGTTTGAAAGTCGGATCGGCATCCATCAAAGTTTTCCATAATAAAACGGGACATAGGTATGGTATGGTAAGGGTACCAAACACGTTACCTACGTTGCGCAAATAGAAGAAACGGTTTCTTCCATCGACGCATACAAATTTTAGTGATTTACATAGTAGATAGAGGTATCCAAAATTTATGCATTCAAGCTGAAACGTTAAAATGACAGACATTCTGGTTAAACTACCTGTAAAAATCGGTTGCAAATTTTTATGCTTGCAAAATGACATTTTACTTTTTTGTTTGAAAAAAAAAATGCACATATTTATGTGGAGTAGATTGTAGTTACCATAAGTGGCAGTTCTCACAGGGCACGCAGATATTATTTATGGACTGTTTTATAGCTAAACTTCATTCGTTGCTGCGGTCGCTTTTATTCCTTCGACGGGAAAAAGTTGCGGGATTTTATCACCGGTGTGAGATAGGGCGCGTTATTGCACTAACTTTCAACGATAGCGGGAATTAAAATAGTTTATTTTTTGTGGTCAACTGTGACCACGCCCGGATATCGCGGGACATTCGAGTTTATTACTTTTATTTTAGTGTCACTTTACCACAAACCCTTGGTAAATATCCAGGGATGTGCTTAGAGACTCGAAAGAATATTAAAAGAGAGATTAAAAACTATGCAATTTTAAATGAAAAATCTTTGTTGTTCATGACGGATTTTCTTTAAAAAAAAAACATACATATTTAACACTATTCAACCACATGAAAGCATTACCTACTGTAAAAATTATTAAGTGACACATAAGTTATAATCAATCATGCGGATTTTTTTTTATCAAAACGTGAAAAATATACGAGAAAATATATGCAAAATAATTTTGCTGAAAAGCGAAATTATATCTGAATTTTCTTTTATTAGATCGAGCCAGTTAGCTCTCTTCGAACATGTTTAATTCCAAAGATTTTCAATTGAAATAAGTCAATTAAAAACCCTTAGTAATAGTTTGTTAAGATCTTGTTCCACCGGCTTATTACTTAGAGTCGTTTTATTCGACAACATACGCAATCGCCATACGATGTGCATAGTTCTAATAAACTAGTGGTCTCTTGCGCTGAAAAATATCTCCACTACAAGGAAACATTAGCATCTTTGCAGCACCTATACAAGCAAGATTTTGCTTAAAAAGTCATTGAAATAACTAACGATCCCTTTCTTTTTTGCAGAATTCAATAAGACACAACTTGTCTCTACACAACCGGTTCATGCGGGTACAAAATGAAGGCACGGGCAAGTCATCGTGGTGGATGATCAACCCTGACGCGAAGCCGGGCAAGTCGGTCAGACGACGGGCAGCTTCCATGGAGACGTCGAAGTTCGAAAAGCGGAGAGGCAGGGTAAAGAAGAAGGTATGATTACCTTCGTTTAAAGCTTGGGATTCCTAAGATAGCGTTGGCCGCCATAATGACGGCCATCATGGAAATGATGGCACCAGTCTTTTAGTTCACGATATTTAAAATTTCGCTGTAAAGACGACACCGCTGTCATAGGAAACCCAACCTTTAAAGTAGTGACATGCCAAAGTACATAAATCCATTGTAGATTTTTTATAAATCTTTTTAGTAGGTGCTTTAAGTAGAGTATGAGTAGCATCCTATCTATTCTATCTTCATTGAAGTAATAGCATTAATTATCATAGTGCTACTTTTTCAATTATAGGCTGAAATATTAAGAAACGGTGCAACAGCAGACGCAACGCCAAGTCCCAGTAGCTCAGTGTCAGAAAGTCTCGATATGTTCCCAGACTCACCGATGCACAGGTAACTATATAACCTTTTATCTAACACTTTTATCTTAGCGAAATGTTCGCAGCTTACAATAGAACTTTAGACGATTATTTAGAAATGTAGTACCATCTTCAAGTGATACAGGTAGATTAAAGTAGAGGAAAGTCCAAAAGAGTAGTGGCACCAAGCCAATAATGGTAACGGTCTAGGACGCTGTTTCACGATACTAATTTGACTTTAAAGGCACTATAATTTACGTATACGGGTAATGCAGAAGCGAGTTCTGCCAGAACCACAAATATCTAAAAGTACATTATAACTAAATAACGTTACCTCCTTGGGAATATTGAAATTTTATGACTACTAGAAACAAAGTGAGCCACGCATGATACGCTTACTCTATAATAAAAGCATTGACATAAAGCTGCGTTGACCAGACTAATAAAATTGAGTTATTGCAACTCTGCTACTTTATGATAAAAGGTTTTAAATCATTCAGAACCATTAGATGATGAGTTATGTGGATGCTGAATCTCGTCATTTCGCCGATATTTAACATTTTTATAGGCGATTTATTTTATATGGATTACGAGCGTCATCGACATATATTTTCAATGGCTCGGTGATTGCCGAAGGGCCGGCCTATAACCCGTATCTTATCCCACATTTTGTCACTATTTGTAGTAATAAAGATATTTCTGAGATGACCGCTGAACCCGTTATAGTGATCGCTTCATTTAGCAAACAAATTTATATGTTAGTGACGACATAGGCATTAGATTTGCATGCTCCCATTACACTTGTTTGAGATTGTATAGAGTCCGAACTAGCTTTAAGATTTCTTTCTGCTAACTATTATGATTTTTGCGTCTCAATTGTCGATGAGGGAATTATGTGACTGGATACTTACTTGTTTATAAATTTTACAATCAGACTCTCCTTAGAAATTACCCAGATCACATAATTCACATCGCCAGTCGAGATAGGTTTCGTTATTTTGATTGCTTCTTCGCTTGCGCGTAGCAGTTTCCAGTTGTCGCCGGACTTCCGTCCAAGGGTGTCGTCCAACGCGTCTTCGTGCGGCCGCCTGTCTCCGATTCCATCAATGATCACAACAGAACCTGACTGGGGCCCGGAGTACACTGACTACACGTCTGCAGCAGATTACGCTCAATCGGACTTCGGACAAGACGAACTCGCTGGCTCTCTTGCCGATTCCATGAAACTGGCCGGAACCGATCCATTCCTCAACACGTAAGCATTTTGTAGTAAGCTTAGCGTCGATGTTGAGATTTTGGTTAGAATCCAAAAGTCTGACCTCGACCACTTCAACAGTTATTGTCGTAAACGCCTTGCCCTAGAGTACGCTTTGCTTTATTTAGAACTCCCTAGATTCAGTTAATTTTACGACAAAGCGATCTACATAATTGTACCTTTATTTTCAGAAGCCTTTGTAATTTGAATGAAAGATTTCATAAGTTTCTTTGATGAGGCTTAACGTCAAGCTTTCAGGTCATTGTTCTACATGATTGTTTCCACCAGGTACGTTCCAACGACATCATCGTCTTCGTCGGGCGGCAGCTACCGGTACAGTCCGTACGCGGGGTGCCCTCGTCACCCGCACGGCGGTTGTACGTGCTCCTCCCTGTACTCTCATCCTGCGCACCCGGCCCATCCGACGCATCCGCACCAGCACGCACTCGACCACTTCGTCAGACCACCCCCACCTGCAGATCCTGCTGATATTATGCAAACAGGTATGTGTTACGCTCCCGTGTCATTTTTCTTGCCTTAGCCAAAATATCAACCTTCACATTTTGTCTTATCGCTGTTTAGAAAATAAATATCTACATTATCTGGTCAATGAAGGCTCCTTTTTTGGCGAGATCTGGAAAATTTTAAACATGGCTTACCTAAAGGAAAAAACTCAAACCAGGTATAATTGTCCTACCAGTAATTCAGTGTAATATGTATAATTTAAACAATCTACTTGTGGAATTCTAATTCCACAAGTAGATTGTTTGAACTACCAGTTTTTAGAAAAACTTAATGTCTATTAATAAAAACTTTAGCTCTGTAATGCTTCCCTCTACAGAGAAGTCAGAGGATTATTCGTCTTATTTCTCAGTGATGTTGTAATCATCAACCGAAGCTGTTCCTTTGTTGTATAGAAAACAATCAGACGCAAATGGTAACGACATCAGACGCGGCCTTGATGAACGGCGGGATGATGGTGCAAACGGGTGCGATGGGCCCCACCACGGTTATGGGCCAGATTATGGGGGCCCTCAACACGGGGCTTGCGGAGGACCTTAACATTGAGACGCTTGAACACGGCTTCGACTGTAATGTTGATGAGGTAAGCGAAGACTTCAAAGGATAAATACTTTTAAATATAGATACATCTCTCGTTAAGGACCACAATACTGTAATACTTGAACAAGGCTACGCCTTCAAGTGAGAGAAGGAGCCGTTACGAACGAATCTGTTTAATACCGGAGTATAAGTGCTTTGGTGTAATGGAGAAACACATGCATACATACATACCTTACTCTCTGCACACCCTGTATAGTTATTATAATCAATGTTGCTCTAACCTTCGAATATTTTATTCCATGTAACACGGAGTTGAATCAGCATCCCGAATAGTCAGCTTCTCATAATACAGACTTTATTTCTACCACCAGGTGATAAAGCACGAGCTAAGTATGGAAGGCACGCTAGACTTCAACTTCCCGCAGCAGCACAGCGCAATGGCGGCGGAGGCCGAGAGCCAGTTCGCTGCGCCCGCGCCGCCCGTCCCGACCACGCTCTCGGGCGGCAACGGGCCCCGAACGCCCTACTCCGTTGCCCCCTCCTGGGTCCACTGAAACACCCGAACCTTTGGACCCTTGGACCAGTTACCTACTTACAAGTTCACGTTGTCCACTATAAATACGATGTGACGCAACTTTTTCCTCTTTGTTACTTTCGCATTGTAGTCGAGATTTTTTTGTTCTTTTATCATGTTAACTAATGTTAGAGTTTTATTTAGTGTTAAGTGGACGGTTACCGGATCGTTGTTGCAGTCAATTGTGTTAGTGTAGGCTTTAGTGCTAAGCTAGGTGGAAGCTTGTGATATAGATAGGGTATCGAAATCCGGATTGTGGATCCTGGAGGGGCGGGCGTTGTGGACCGCTATTGAATAGATGTCACAGGTAATCTATTTATACATCCCTACTCTATGATTGGAGATTTGTGGAAGAAATGTTTACAAATTCCCATTGATGGGAAATAACTCGTTATATGCAAACAGTGTTTCAATATCTGTTATTCAATATGTTTCTTTGAGATATCTATTTCAGGTTTTTATACGGTTAGCAATAAAATGTGCAGTTAAAATGATAGCAACATTAATTTGTATAGAAAAATTCTGGTAGCAGATGTTATAATAGTCAGAAATAAACGAATACAATTTTTCTCCCAACTTAAACCTCTACGTATGTCTACTATTGAAAAATAATTGTAAGGTCGTAGAGAAGAAAATTAGAAAGCGCTTAACAGTAAGACGGTTATACCTAAATCTCGAATATTAACGATAATAATCTACTGAAAGTTGTGTAATGAGTGCCTGATAAGTGTCTTGCCTCGGCTTGTAAATATGACACCTGAAAGGAAAGAGCTTAATCTATACTGCTTTTTGTTCGTTATACGCGTCTTTTGGACTTGAGACTAATTTTCGGAAATAATTTCGTAATTTACTCATCTCATTGTCATTGACACAGTATTATTTGAGGAGACATAGGCAGTTATTAAAACTTAAGTGTTAGTTCGATAGTAGCAAAAATAAGTGCACAAATATTGTAGTGAATATTTTTCTTATATTCGACATTGATCATATATTTTTTATAACAAGTCGTGGGCCTCCCTTATGCCGGAGACATAAAGAGAGAGTACCACTAGCATGCCAACTTTGTCTCTATTCATAAGACAAATACAGTGAAGAAAAAACAGAGCGTAAATGAATTTGCCCTTTTTACGACTGTACCTAAAAACAGAACCACAAAATATGTAGTTTTCTACGCGCGACCCCCAAAATCTGCAGTAAAGAACGAATTTCTTGTCACATTCATATTTACGACATTAGGTATTACAAAAGATAAGTACGTCACTCATGTTTACGTTTCTTTGTACGTGGATTATGAGACGTGATGCCTTCTTTATTTATGTAAGAACCAAAAGAAAAAGTCTTAGGTGTACGAGCATATCATTTGTTTGCAAATTATATTGGCCTATGAATAATTTGTTGCCACTGTAAACGGCAGAACGTGTTGAGGTAGATTTTTTTTCAAACATTTGTCAGGCTCGCTATTATGTTATTATTATCTTATTAAAATGTTTTATAGCGACGCTAATGTCACCTGGCCACATAAACACAAAAAAATAAGCCTAATGAGCACGATAAATGTGATTTAGAGAACTTTGAGGTCCATTTGACTCTCGAAATTAATAATAATCTAGTCGTATGTGTTATTAATATTAAAAGTGTTATTCTACTCCATAATAATTTAAACAACAATCAAAACAAAACACCGAACTAGCGGCGTTTATTTAATATGAATAATCATTATAATTAGAGTCCTATTGAGTGTGGTTTGCCAGCGTTCAAGATTCAATTTCACCATTGAACGATCCTATTTGTGCGCTAATGAGGGAGACCGGAGCTACGGCACTCGTAATTAATCATATCATTTTAGCGTAAACGGTGCCCGTCGCGCCGCGTCGAGCGATCGCCTTCGAATAATGGAATATCACGAAAAAATCTCCAGAACACGACGCTGGATTAAACCCGCTTCGGTAATGACTTGTTTTTTAGGGTTACAAAAGAATGAATACGTCCTCCGCAGACGGTGAGCTTGCGGTGGAAAATATCTTGTTAATTTTTTAATACTTGGACACGACGGAAAGTTAATGGGGGGTAAACTCCGGATCGAAAAACTCGATTTAAAAATCTACCGAAACGTGATTTAACTTTTCATTTGGCACGCAATTACGTAATGGGAGTAATATTTCACAGGCTGCTCTATAAATCGGCGCGTGAGATATTTTTATTATTTTATAATACAATTTTAAGAACGAATGCACACTTCGTTAATTTTGTATTCCGTCCTCCTGACGGGTGGAGTCAGGTGGAGTCCGTGTGCCAAGACATCGGTCAACACTCGACGATTTTATTAACGAGCTGATTTTCATAAAGTGTCCCGGAGTCGGGAGGAGACATCGTTTAAATTTCTGAACTCATCCGGTATTCCATTCGGCTAGCTGCGTAATTAGGTACGGGGCCCACCTTTACACACGATTTCCCGGCACTTGTTAAAAGTTTTCAATTGCGTTAGGAGGGGTCCTTACACGGAATTTATTCATTATATTCTCCCCCGCCCTTTTACTTAATAAAAATCTCCTTTGCTCTTTTTATACCCACCTTGGTGTTGCCTTATAGGTAAGTACTTTAAATATTTGCCGCATGGCCTCTCTGATGAGTGATGAATTATACATTTATTTCAGAATTTTTATTACAGTATTAAGATTTCCATTTCCATAACTGACTTGACAGTTGTAACAATGGTTCATTATAACAACGGTTAACTATTAACTACAGACGCAGTGCTAACGTTTGCGATGATTTTTTATTCTTGTTGCACAATATTTACGGAGATTTTTTACAGAAACGAAGTTACATATTAATAGACATCTACTAGTATAAACATGGAATTTAAAAAAATATCATGCAGACAGGCAATCAAGTTTATTTAAATGCAGTTAACTAACTTAATGGTAGTTTTATAGTTTCAACACGAAAGTACCAAAAAGCCCCGATTCTCAACAATATTTTACACAGACACTAAAAATTACGATCCATCAAGTTTTTTGCTTAGTTTAAAAAGCTATATTTATAAAACGCTAGGCTCGCTACATCGAATCTCAATTATTACTTGAAACCAAAAAAAATGCTATCAATTCAAAAAGTTGCGGCCAATTTTGGCGTTCAATATAAGTCTAGAGGATGAACGTCGCATATCCAATAAGTTGGTAGCTCTTTATTGTTTGACAGCTTGCTGGAGTTTGATCAGTTATTTAAATGAGTGCCAACATAGTTAGGGATGTCAATTTTCGGGATTTACGTGACTTTCGCCCACCCCCTACTTTGCAGCGTAAATATTCTACGACGCTTATTAAAGGAGCACCGCGATTTGACATTAACTTTCCTGAACATTGTTTTACAAGTGAATGATTTAAAAGTTTTTGAAGTAGAGCACTCAATTTCCGAAATTGGGACAAGTCCAAAATTAAGATCTTATAGGCTACTAGCTTTTGCCAGCGGCTTCGCCCGCGTGGAGGTCGGTGTATTATACATATAAACCTTCCTCTTGAATCACTCTATCTATTAAAAAAACCCGCGTCAAAATCCGTTGCGTAGTTTTAAAGATTTAAGCATACATAGGGATATAGGGACAGAGAAAGCGACTTTGTTTTATATTATGTAGTGATGAAGGGTCAACATAGTTCAATTTCAGGTTTGTTCGTATTTCACGGACTTGAGACTGGATTACAGTTAGTATTTCAAGTATTACATTACTAGGAGCAAGACTTTCAATTAACATTTAAGCTTTAGCAATGTTTGAGCAAAAGTCACTTTCAATTATGTCATTTACTTCTTGACACACGATCTCAACGGCGCGACGTATTTTTATCGCGACGAATTTACTTTGATAAACTACTAATTATATACTATTAAGTATCCTGTTTCTCAGTGTTTCAATAATCAGCCCCAACATTATAAATCTGGTAATCGTTCTACACTTAAGTTTTTCTTTTAGACTTTAGATAAAAACTCATAAGTTCTGCCATGAAGTGTTTCTAAATTTTAATTGAGTCAATAAAAAATACCTATCAAAAATTTTATAGGAACCATTGACTATTTAGTCATACTAAAGTTATCAAGATTTGAAAAACTTCTTTAATTAGGCTTAAAATATTCCCAAAAACTTAAACATTCTTCAAGAATACAAAAAAAAAACTGTTCAAGGGTGTGTACAGTAATTTTGCCGAGCTCCTTTAGCATTCATCGTTGATGTCGACCGTCTAAATTGGATTACGTGTTAACTGTCTACAGAAGCACGCCCCTGGCTAACGATTTTATGATTTTATTGCGGAACCCCAAATGCTTTGAGATTATGACGATACAAATTAGGACGAGGAACGTTTTGACGGTTTTATTCAGTAAAAGTTTTGAGCAGGCAGTTTGAAATTTAGTTTCGGTTATTTTATTATAGTCTCTCGTTGGAGTGACAATGTAATTAATGGTTTGGAGTTCATGGCGTTTCTGTGATTGTCATCTGCGAAAACATTTAATGTGTGCTGTAAAACTGATAATAATATAAAGATTTATGATAGGTTTGGGTTACGGGTAATTACTTTATTAAAACAACGGAGCCAAAAATTTTGTAACCACTATAATTTACGCGGCAAAGCAGAGAGAAAAAACATTTGACACATCAGTCATTTGACATTGACATATTAACATAATGTTGCCAATAGAAACAATTATGGGCAATGTTGCATTAGTTATTTAATATAGGGCATTTTCTAAATTAGTTCTTTGTTAAGCCTTATTGATGATGAAATTAACTGGACTGTCTAATTGGAATAGATATGATTAACGCCCTGGGCCCAATCATGCGGTTGGGTTTTCAGTATCTTCGTAGGAAAACAGTAATTACAACAGAATACCACATAATAGTAGGATTGGTAATCAAACAGTGCCATAAATGGCAATTTTAATCAACTTTCATCGAAATTTAAAACGAACGAGGTTTACGTCATTATCAAATAAATGTTCTCATGAAAGTCTCATCATTTTAAATTGTTAACAAAATTTTTATTAACAAAGTTTTTGGCAAGGCAACCCTTAGACGAGCCTTATCACATTCTAGCAATAACTCTCTATTGTACCTTAATATGGCCCACTGCGCTAGCCCCAATAACTTCAGCTATCAAGATTACATGTTCAGGCTTTTCAGAAGTTTCATAGCACGTGGTGCGAGGGGCGTTGGGCGTCTCCGCCACGCCTTCATGCAACAAGTGACTCAGCCCCCGCACCCCGCACCCTTCCTCAGAAGCCAACGGGGCCGTCGCAAAGACAATCCCATTTTTTCATTCCCATCCCATTGAGTACAATACTTTCGCAGTAAAAGTAATTGCTAACAATCCGACCGTACTTTCGCCATGAAAATTGACTTTTCATTTCGGTTTTCCATTTTTGAATATCTTATCGTCTTGGACATTACTTGTCTTTCGTATTTTTATGGTAGCGATAAAGTTCTGCAGTTCATTGTTTTAGAGGACCTAGGCCAACGTGTCATTGCTTTGTAAGGATTAGAAAAGTCTCAGACAATACGGTGTTCCCAGGTTCGCATTTAGTTTTGATTGATCTCTGACCACAATTCTGCAAATACCCTAACAATATCATCAAAATTTGTAAAGAATAAAATGTTTGACCCATAAACAATCGGGCACTTAATATCGTGTCAGCGTGTAGTTGTCTGCACGCTACAGGAGTTGATGGACGCTACTGAAAGAGCCAAGCTCGTAGCCAAATTCTGCGCTAACAGTTTATCGATTCGCTAAGGAGCAGATTTTTAAAGAAAATTCAATTTTTTTTGATCAAGCTAGTTTACTACAAAAGTATTTGAAATTTCACCCTTTCTAATTGAGAACCCTATCAAGATTTATGACAGAAGTTCATCATTTAAATCGTTGTAATATTTATTTGTAACACTATCAATTTATCAACAACACCCACTTGCTCATGACCCCAGTCTCTTCTTCATCTGTTACATAACTACGGCGCTAAAGCAGCTATTTAAAAAATACTCAGTATCTAACAAATGGGCTCTAGGAATCGCAAAGGAAGTGTGCCCTAAATAACACAAGAGTTAAGAGGTCGCCGGTCCCCTAGTATGAATAAATTTGCGCCAAACACCGCCCCGCCTCACCGGATTCTCTCGATAACCGACGACGCCTATGCTTTATAACCCGTGACATCCGAAACTCGATTTATTATCACACTGTCATCGTAGCTGAAAAAAATCGGAAAAGTTTCGCAGAGGATAGTGCGTCGAACATACCGCTCGGTTCTCGTAAATTGCTCCCGTATGCGAATTAGCTGGTAGTCGCAAAATGACTTGGTACAAAAGCTTTACTCCAAAAAAAAAAATGGCAACGTATAGAATGACCAGCAACTGATAAATAATATCATAGCCACCATGTATGACAAAAACGTAGCAGTTCGTAGACCCTGCTACGTCACTTGGTAGGCGCATTCAATTTCGCAAATCAATCTAAGTTTGCGGATTGGCTACGTGCTACGGCGTAGCACTATTGTAGTAGTTGAAAATATTCTGCACTAACTCACACTCGGAACAAATAGGTACTAAAGGTTCCAAAGTCTAGAAATCTTTATCTACGTATGTCATTCCATTATCATTCTTGATGACACTAATTAGCGGTCGAGAAATAATAACGTTACATAATGTCAGGAAACATCCCTGAAAAGTGCACGTGAATCGAGCTATGACAATCAACTACTGTGACCAAGCATTTTATATAATACAGTCGTGTAATCTACGTCATCTAGCCGTTTTACACGTACATAACATCTAGTGGTACATATCGTAATATTTTCTTACTAATTTCTGTACTTTAACCTTTCCAAAGGTTACAGCAAATTGGACTGAAAAGTGCATTTATCTTAATTTATTAAATTGTTTGACATACAAGAAAGATTTTAAAACGAATCGTTTTATAATCTATCAGAAAAATAGAAGAAGTACCTCTGAAAGAAAAAATCTTGATAGGCAACGGAGAGAGAAAACAAATTGTTATCGTACCTACTTTTAACACAACAAGCATTTTCACAATGCAAAAATTGTATTAGATTTGTAGGTCCTACTAAGAAAATTTTGTACGATGTGCCTAACTTCTAGCTAGATAGGTACTTAAAGATCTGAAGTCTCACGTTTCGTCCACATACGTCAATGCTCCATTCATACGTGATATATTCTTTCTCGGCAATTGTTTTTGTTATAAATTAAACATGGTGACTTTGAAAACAATCGATAAAAAAGAGGGTGTTCTACCCATCAACATAAAAAATGAAAAACATTTACTATGGGTCCAATATGGAATTTTCAAAAAAATATCCACCTTCCCATGTAAGATACATACCCGATTAGACAATTTTACATGAGATGATTAATCTGCAATCTGTCTAGCCTTTTCCCAACTACGTTGGGGTTGGCTACCAGCCTAACCGGATGCCGCTGAATACCAGTATTTTACATGAAGCGACTGCCTATCTGACCTCCACAACCCAGTTACTGGGTAACACGATATCAGGTTTTCGGGCTTCTGAGGACCCGTAACAACTGTCCACGAGTGATAGCCGGAACCAACGGCTTAACGTGCTTTCTGAGGCACGGACGAGTCTCGGTATGTAAAGATGGTCACCCATCCACAGACCAACCCCGGCAAGCGTAGCTTTACCTGATGGATCGACCCGTGCGGCTGTTGTTACTTAGCCACGAGCCCCTCTTTTATGAGATAGTCACCATGCATAAATAAACAATTACTTACCCCTTCTTCCTAATTGTGCAATAATCTTAGCTCGTGTTAAACGCGTGAAAGTCAAATGAAGGCTTGACGGCTGACCTTCAAAACGCCTTAAATAAGAGCCAAGGTTACATTGGAGATCAATTATTACGCGTGATTCGTGAATTAATCGTCAGGTATCTGCTCGACACCTTATTAGCGCGTACTGTGTATTATCCAGTTATGCCCCGCTTATGATGCAATTCAAAATAAAAATCAAAAGTCATTTATTCAAAGTGTCAGCATTTTTTGAACGTGAAAATTACATAAGACAGTCCCCCAAAACGCCCGTCCTTCAACACTTCCTAGTGCTTTAGCTGGGAAGAAGTGGCGCAACAAACTCCCCAGCAGCACAGCTGTCTGTTATGTTAGAAGAACTTGATTCTATGCTATAGGTACGTTATTAACGTTACGAAACATAAAAATATAATTTTTGCCGTATGTCAGCTAGGACACGCCAATATACCAAAAAAAAAAAATGCAATTCTTGCTTGTGGCATACTATAAAAATGAAGCAACAAACGACTAGCATCTTCTAAATACTGTTAAGATGGTGCAACTTTTATTGCTGCTCCAAATTATGGTATGCCACAGGCAATTAAATCGCACCGTGTAAATCAGAATTAAGGAGGATGCGCATAGGCAGCTCGCGTAATTCAAATTTTGTTACGTTTTTTATTAATTTTCAGGTCAGTGTGAGGTTGTAGGTTGATTAAAATTTGATTCCCGATCGTAACAAATATTTGTAATGCTTGGCATTACAGACTTTTTATTTTCTTTATTTGTTTTTTTTTTCTGTATCTGTCCGTGACATCACAGCGGGCCCTATCAGAGTACCAGCCCTGCGACACTTATTTTAAATATCGCAGTATCATGCTGAGATAAGCATTTTGGCCTCGCACAGGACTTTCTGTTTTTATTTTAATTTCACTTTTGTTTTTTTTAATTTGATTAAGTATTTTGGGTTTTTAAGTCAGTGATATGTGTGCGAGTCACAATAGATACTTTTTCTTTCTTTACAGAATTATAATCATTAAGCTCTAACTTCATTTTATCCCATCGAATTACTATTTCATAAGAAAGCATTTCACGTTTACGGTCAGTCAAAAACGTAAGATAATTTGAATTTCGCGGGCTACCCTGGCGCTTCCCTCTTAAATAAATGTTCAAGATTCTGTAAGGTATAATTGGCATAACCTTCTAAAAAGTATTAATAGTTTTACATTGCAAACCACTCTTGGTCTAAAATGTACATTCATCAGTGGGCCTACAACATAAAGACGACGTGAATTTTAAATTTTTACTATTTATGTTTTGACTACACGTACCTATTTCTTATTTAATTCTAGCACCTTCTACTCTCTATATCTTTCTTGGCCCCGCGCGTCCTCCTTTCAGTTTGGACGTACATTTACTCTTACTGTTTAAAAATAACTCCAAAGCATTTTTTTTGTGAAGCAACATATTTCAGGCACGTCAATTTTCATACACAGTAAGTCAAATAAGCTACACAACCTCATTATTACTTTTAAAGAGTGAATACATTCTCAATCAAAATAATTCTAAAAATTTTCTTGAAAACCCAAGCGATTTCAGTTTCCAATCTTATCCCACGATTTTGCTGCAGAAAATTATTCGTCAATAAACAGTAAAATAGTTCTTAAATTCCTAAAATCTTATTCGTTAAGTACCATTCATTTCATTCTTTGCAGTTCTTATTTTAAGATAAGTATGCCAATTATCCACATCACATATTAAGAACGCACTTATTCTGAGCAATGAGTCACGCGAAGAGAAAGTCCGTTACATCGCTGAATATGCGACAGATTTATCGTGGTTTCGTAGTGATGTCTCTTCTATTCGTACAAGACTATCGATAAAAAGAGAGAAGAAAGATAACGTTCTGTAATTCTTTTTTTAAATATTTGAAATATATTTAATTTGGAACCTATTGAGAATTGACAAAGTGCTTCCCTACTCAACCCATTCGTTCCACCTGCTGAGAATCTCGCACCTGTACAGGAGTTTCCTTGGCTTACCTGGAATGATTTAAATAGACTTCGGACTCAGGTAGGCCGAAACAAAGAAAACTTTCTCAGGTGGAGATTCACAGATGATTCCGCCCTTGACTGTAAATGTAGTGCAGTCTTACAAACAATAGCCCGTTGTCTGCAGTTGATGGACGCTACTGAAAGTGCCAAGGACGTGGCGAATATTTAGGCAGACTGTATACATATTGCTATCGACACGCTATGACACAAATACTTAGTGATATTTGTATACCTATTCCTGGTTACTAAAGCCACCGGTAGTTACGGTAAATTATCAAATCCATTGACGTAACTAAGCTGGCAATTCCCACTGTAAAGTGATATGTACCTTAAGTTTGGAGCAGGCGTCATTATTATAGAATGCAAATCGTACGTCAATACTGATTATGCTCCTAAAGAACAAACATAACAAAACAAGTAACATAAGTACTAAACTAGTTCTATTAACAGGAATAAATGTAACACACTTTAACTGCAAAATCTTTTCAAAAGCGTGATTTATATGTATACCGGTATTCCTTAATACAATTTATTACGAAGACTTTCCAGTCAACAGCGATGCGGATGAGTTTTTGCTATATTTTAACTAGTTAATAGTTTTATTTAAGTTACGATACAATATTGTATTTTTTATTAATTAATTAGGTAGTGCATATTTTTAACACACACAATTTATTCCAATACACTTTTACTACTATTTTAAATGCACCTTTGAAAAAGAAAATACATTACATCCAAAAAAACCTTTTCATGTAAAATAATATCGTAGGTAATATAATCGATACGCTTAGTGCATCCCTAGGGGTCGTCACCTGCGAGGCGCGGGGCGCGGGGCGCCACAGACTTGGCGTCGCTATGGCGGGCAGGTTACGATTTACACTCCACCAACTCAGCAGAAACTCTGCCCGGACGAGAAATGCTGATAATCCACATCCACAGACGTTGCGCGAGAATTAGATCGAGATTACTATGATACCGCCGCGCCGTGAGACGGTTTTATTACTCCTACACATTTAATTAGGATGTAAATTGTTGGTTCTCGAATATACTCGTGGTTTATGTCTTCTTAGATTGATCGGATATTTTGTATTCTTTATCTTTATTACTTTTAAGGGTTCAGTTACTTATTTTGTTACAACGTAGAGCTTCAGTGCTCTAGTTTCTCAAATACGAGTAGTTCCGCTGCTAATTGAGAGTCCCAGTGATCGTGATCTTTGATTGACTTTAATCAATTGGTTCATTGATACGAGGAAATCAATTATTGGAGTTATGAATGACGATCTCTCTAAGGGCACGCCAATTCTCATTCATAACATACAGAAGTGATGTAAAAGAGCACATGTATTTTTTGTTATGGGAGAAATATTAGGGACTCCTTATAATATCAGCTTCTACTAGAGAAAATCCCGTAAAAATCGGTTTAGTCGTTTCGGCTCAATTTGATTTATTTGCATATGTATTTAGAATAGATAGATGCAGGTATCGATTATCTAAACCACTTTTACTGTTTAGTATATAACAAAGCACGTAGCGTGTCTAAAACCTTATTACCTTAAAACCGAACTCAGACCATTAGTAGGTTGCGGAACCACTATACAATGTTAGAAATTCTTAAACTGCACTCGGCAATAAATCGCAAAGAAACTATTGATACAGTGGTGACACTCTGCGCAAACCTGAAAACTTTATTTAAAACTTTGTATATTTTGTTACAGATTCGAACATCCATCGGCTATCAGAGATAGAACATTTCGCTGATCCCGACATGATCTTATCACAACAGTGAAAGTTAACGTGGAACAAGGCACCTCGCCTCTTGAGGCAATACAAAAGAATACAACGATTCATCACAATTAAGAACCAAATTAGAGAAGACCAGTTGAATCATGGAGACTGATAAGTGTTCTAAAACTATTATTGGCAAACAAACTCGACGATCAAAAGTGAAATTTTTCGTGATATATTAGACATTGAATTTTATTTTTAAGGTAAATGTGACCTCGCGTAAATGATCAATGTGTAGTTTCAAGAGTGAAACGCTATTAACGACGTTTTTGTGGTAGAAATGGACTATGGAGTCGGGTGGAGTAGTGTGAATGACGCCTACGCCCCTCTTGCATCTACCAACCTAGTGTTTAGTAAGTTAAGTTCACACCACATCTCAGTGTGGAGGCACATCTGACTGAATATGAATTATTTCTGAATGTATTGTACCGAGAGTTTATTCTATGTCTGAAATGAATCTATGCTTAAATAGACTATGGTAATTGAGTTTTTTGTAATTGGATTTGCTACGGAGAAAGTAGAAAAAAGATTTGACCAAATAATCATTTGTGACGTTTACGCGAACATATGCAATTTAATTACTTTTATTTTTTTGCTTATGTGTTGTGCTATTTATAGCACCCACAACCCGCCAAATAAACCGTATAACAACCGCTTATTTGGCCAAATTGTAAATTCATGTGCGGGCCAATATTATGTACAAATATATACCTAGTAAATGTCATTCTAAATAATGACGTCTCTTATTAAACCATATATTATTATGGCAGGAGGTTGATTAAGCCAAATATGATGCATTATTATGATATCCAAATTGCCTCATGTTATAATGAAATAATTACCTAAAACAAAATTGTGAACTTTCGTCAACAACGTGCGATTAATTGTTATCACTAATGCCATAATGTAAATAGTTTTATTTTGTAGTTACATTTATCTACACATGCGCCATTTTTAACCAAATACCGTTATTGTAATTGCTCAACGATACACCTTTAAAGACGCCAAATTCGGAACGGACTTCATAACTGCTTTTGAGTCGAGAACCAAATTATACAGAGGGCCCTGAGTACGGCTAGTTAACGGTACAGCTATGTTACGTCTGTGTATAAGTTATGTTTAGACGACACAGAACTGTCGTTAATTATCATAAAAATTTGGTCCTTATAAACGAATTCAAAAGCAAGAGCTTCACAATATTGCTCTAACTTACGTATCTGTTAGTATGTCTCAAGATAATGTGTTTATTAATATTATGCTCATTCTTCAATGTTTATAAAAAAACCAGGAGACGTTGGAATTTGTGTCTTATAAATGACGCACAAACAAAATCCGTTATAGTCAAATATCTAGTCCCAGATATTATTTTTCAGTAAGCTACTTTTCAGATATATAAGCAGAATTTTACTCATAGATAAGCATTATTGCGGGCTAGCCCAAGTAAACTATTAACGTAGCAAAAATGAGTTCATTTTGTGGATTACCTCAGTGGACTTTTTGTGATAGATTTAGCCAATAAGTGTTCAATTTAGTACGTGTATCGTATAAGTCAATTCTTGTACTTTTGGCGTCCATGTTTTAAAGACAATATTTGGTTTTTGCATTGTTTTTTCGAAACGTTTATTTACGCATGCCATTTATAAAACTTCACTGCTTTTAATACTTTATTGCGAATATTTGCAGTTGACATTGGTGCTATAGATAATATTATACTAGCGCATTTTGAACAGATTAGGTTTCGTAAATACATGTGTAAATGACGTACAAAAGAAAATTTAATGCGCTACAATTTTTTTTATTATTTTGCGCGTATACATATAATTGGTACATAGTAGACAAAATTCAGGATAGAGACGCGAGTTGTGATCACACGTTATAATTTCTATAAATATGTAGATAGGTAATTAATTAATTTTAATTTGTGTGACTTAAAGTCAGACGTGCGGTCAGTGGATGTTCGACATCGGCCCTACCTAGGTGATGGGTTTCTGATAGTAACCATTTGCCAAATATAAATACGTAAAATCCAATAACAAATCGATTATATGAATGTATGTGTAATCGGAATTAAATCGTTAGTTTGTATTATGAGTGTTTTAGACGAGTAATCGATTAGTCTCTTCGGAGGTATCTCATGAATTAGTTAAGGTTGTTAGTTAATATTATCTCCTGGTTGTTGAAATGTAATGTTACGATATACAATGTGACGAGACGTATTTATGTCAATCCATGTGGTCAATTAAATATGGACCGAATTAAAAGTCTGTTCCATTAAAGCCTAGCGTTAATGTGAATGAGTGAATACAATGTAGATTGGTGTTGTGCTTTTAGCCCTGGTTTGCTGAAGAATTAGCTTCGTGATGTAGTAATATGGTAGATAATGTGAAACGCATCAAACTTGTTTGAAATCTTAGCAAAACTCGATATAAAATTCCCATAGAAAACTGTTCAAACAATCCCAGTAAATCTATTTCTGAAAACTTTACATGAGAACGAATGATCATTTCTTTTTACCTTTTTTATGTAAAAAAACTAAAGAAAAAGTTAAATGGAAATCTTCAACGTTGTCGATAGCAATTTACATCGAAAATTAATTGAAAACTAAGACTAGAGGCACAAAATACGGGTCAGCTTGTACAATGCACAACATAAGTACAGTATCGCTTGATACAAAACTTACGAACTCGTTTGTCTATAAATGTATGGGATAATATTTATTAGATGATGTCGATACTTGTATGGTAAGGTGTACGTCGCGATAACATGTAAACAATTTGATCTAAGTAGATTGAATTGTAAATGGAAATGCGTAAACGCATATAGGCGCATACAATTGCCCTTTTGTTTATGCCTATGGGAATTGTCACTAGTTCGTAATAGATAATATATTTTAATATTAGACCATGGTTATTGCATTAGTAATCATGTATTTATAGGAGATGGGTGTGCGGCCCATAGAAGAGATACTTCTGTGTAAATTATTTTGTACAATGTTTAAAATTTTCTATGTTTGCATCATTATTTTTATGGCGTAACTTTAGTAGGTATAATAATTTTGTTGATTTTTTTTTTTTCAGTTGCTTACGATTATAATAATTACTGTACGACAAAAATGTGAAACTTTAGGTGTATTAGAATGAAATTATGTGTTTCAATGTAAATATATAGACAAAACATGTATGTAGAAGTACATAAATCTTATTTATGTATTAAATTTGATATTGTTTTCAAAATTTAACTGATTGTTTTAATTAACCATCCATTTCTTACTTTCTTCGAAAAGTCCAGTTCTCGGTAGACAACTTTGTTAATCCTTATCCATACCATTCATTTCGCCTGCTAAAAATCTCCCATCTGTAAGAAAAAAGAAAGAAAGAAAGAATACCGTTCATTTGGACACAGTTCGTGAAATACAAAATACAATAAGTAATAAAAAAAAGTGAAAAATAAATAGCTACAATAGTATTTCAGCATTAATGCCAGACAGATGCTATCTGACGCTGGTTTTCTAATGGACCTTTAAGGACAAGTGACGAGGAGTACAAAACAGTTGCAACATAACCTAATAATAATAAAAAATAATAAAAAAATCTGTAGGTACATGAGGAGCCTTGGTACACCTGAAAGACTTAGATTCTAGACAACGTTCGTCAGAGTAACGAAAACTTGCCTCAGCAGATCATAGAGGAGTCCAACACGGAGTGCAAAGGTGGTGTTGTTTCACAAACACGGGACACCTGGGGCCCAAGTCTGCTATTTTTATAAATTCGTCCTTGCAACACGATCCCATTGTCATTTTACTAAAAGTTCGTAATCGGCTAAATTCATAATGGTCAATGGTCAGTCAATGGTCTCGTAATAGAATTGTGTTTTGATGGCATTGTCGTATTGCCATTATTATAAAACCCGTTAGTAGAAATGATTTCCCAAAAAGTACTACTAAATTTGAACATTTATTCATGCCCTATTTCATTTATATATATTTTTACACATTATTTATTAGTTTTATAAGCAATCTGAAGTAGTAGGACGTTCATAAATAGCAAAAAACTCACAACTCAATAATATTTTATCTTTTTTTTCTTATGTACGAGATTACCAATAAATGCCATTTCTTTCTATGGATTGTCAGTGGCTGACCATTGGAAAGTCATAATGACGCCATTATATTAGTAAATTACCAAACTTGTCAAAATCAACAATTATGAAATCAATGATAGACCATTCTGACACTATTGTAATAGCAGACTTGGGGCCCTGATAACGTGCCCAGCGTGCCCTGATGCATAGCATAATAAAATTAGCCTATATTGTTCCCACTGGTGGGACATAAGCCTCTTTTCGGTAAGAGGGAGTAAGTAGACCGTCAACCACCACGCGGGCGCAGTGCGGTTTGATAGATGTCACATGTCTTCGAATTTTTGCTTCTAGGACATGCCGCATTCCTCACAATGCCTTCTTTCGCCGTTTTGAGAGTTGTGTTGAGGAAATAATTTACACAAAGTAAAGCGCCTTTTTTTGGGGGGAGGCCTATTCCCAGCATTCGATGTGTATCGGCTGAAATGATGATGATGATGAAGGCGCCTGTCCGTGTTCGATCGTACGACCTACCTACATCTCGTAAATCGCGGCCGTTACCACTGAGCCACCACGGCTCTCTCTGCTCTCTGGGCCCTGATCCATGTACTGTACAAACTAAGGGACGCTTTTGACGGCGTCAAACTCGTAGCTAAGTTTTGGGCCAACTCAAAATCAATCTTGATTGGCAGAAATACGATAAGAAAATTTACCAAAATACCTTCATACTTATGTACATAATTTTAGACATTATTATGTAGGTAAAAAATGTGTGTACTGTAAAAATTGGTTGTTTACCGAAGGCAATCTTATGCCGTACCTGCAGCCCTTGCAGGCAACGAAATGGCTTTACCACATTCGTACTATCAAGGAGATCTAGAACAACCCTCCAAATATTTTAGCATAGGTTCTTTTTTCGAAAGAAATGACTTGATTGACAGGCGCGGTGCAGTAAAGACATAAGCGTGAAACAAAAGAAATAATTTATAATAACACGCATACAAGCATTTCATTCCCGGTACCCAAGGAAACTCTGGGTTCCTACAGTACCTACCTGAAGAAGGTGTAGATCCATATTAATACACACAGGAAAACCAATGCATTATTATTATTAAGAGCCAAAACTAAGAATCAACATTTGCCATAACAAACGCAATAAAAAAGCTTAAGGCCAAACGTTACCCTAAATATTTGACCCAAATCACTTCATATTGGAGTCCACATAAAACAATCAGAAGTACTTGGGTATAAGAGGAACACACTGCAATAAAAAAGATCTTTGATGGTGGCATATCGCAGTATACCGCTCCAGCATCACCACCGACCGCCTACCCGCAACATAACACATTAGTTTCTCAAGGGACACTTTTATTGTAAAACTTTTTGAATATTTAACGCTTTGAAACGAAGATTTTTTTTATTACGCCTTGGTGAAGTTTTTATTACACCAAGAGCTATTTCTAAAGATTTTTATGTCAGTTACAGCAGTACCAAAGTCATCAGTTTATAATAAAGTTACAATATAAAATAAAAGTTATGACGTCACGATTGTAATCCCATGAAATGGAGCAAGTTGGTGTTGGGTGTCAATGTTGTATCGATGAACGTAAAATAAAATGTTTAACATACCGAATGAAGTGACGACACAGGTTGATTTGAACGTTGAGCTGGATTCAGTACCTGAAAATGAATGATAACATGACATAACATCACGACTTGTTTCCCCGAACGGTTGGGTAGAGCTATACCTATAGTGGGTACATTCACATTTCGCCAGTTATCTATATATATACATATAATAAACCTGTTTCTGTACATTCAAAATATTTCAAAAAAAATCCAACAGATACCATTTCTATCATTTTTGAATTTTTTGTCTGTTTGTCGGTTTATTTGTTTCTTTGTTTTTCTGTTTAATGTGTGATTTGTAGAGGTATCACGTCAAAAGAACGAAAGCAATATGATTAACTTTCATAGTCAAACATTGTTTATAACTCGGAGTATATTTTAGTCTTTCTTTCATCGCAATCGCTTCACTCAATCAAAAGATATGATCAATTTAAAGTGTTCAAGAAGAATTTAATTACGTAATGTTGAAACACGTAACGACGTCTATTGGCGCGAACTGGTACTAACAGTAATATAATCCCACTAATGTTTGGATGTTTGTTACTCAATCAGAAAAAATAAAGATAGTTTATTACCTGGATTAACACATAGGGGTACTTTCTATCCCGGTAGTAAGTTCCTGCGGGATAATTTCTGACATCCACGCGGGCCAAGTCGCTGGCAACAGCTAGAAGTCCTAATCCTATGAGTGAAACATGTTGGTGCAAGCCTATTGCCATCAACAGGGTGCAAACCCAGACTAAAGGCCGCTATTCAGAAACTGACAGAAAATCCCAAAAAGATTTTTACCGCCCTGGGAATTGAAACCAGAACCTCATCAGCAGTAGTGCTAGCGAAAACTAGGCCAACGAGTCAGAATGATGTAGCGACTCGTTCCTCAGCTATTCCCATCTACGCGCTACCAGCCACTCTGTACTCTGGAAGGCAGTATAAGCGCCCTCACTGCCCTAGTCGCCGCAGGAGACGCCTTGGGCGTCGGGAATCCCAGGCTGATTCCTGGCTACCCGTAGGCGCGGGCTTGCAAATGGCGAGGAATAGGTAGCTCACTGTCCGGTAAGGACCAAGCCCGGGTCGACGGCGCGTTGTGTTCCACACGCGCCTCAAAGAGATGTCAGCACCAACTGGTGGGGTCCGCAGGGGCCGATGCTTGCCAAGGGTGCGGGCTGTTCGAAAGAGATACCGTGGCCCCTAGCACACAGGTAACTGAGGGAACGCGGTTAGGTTTTAGTCAGTAAAAGTCTGACACGCCCTCTTGCTCCACACAGAGCGGGAGAAGTTATTTGATGATTACCCAGCCTTAACTAAAAAAAAAAAAACTAGCGTCTACTTATTACAAGGTAAAGTCAAGGCTTTACTTTGTAATGGATGCTAGACTAGGACTTGATCTAAACAGCTCATACGGCTTTCAGTCATAAAATCATCAGCCTCCGAACAATGCACCTTTATTTAAAAGTTACGGTAAGCTTAATTTACACGGTACCTAACTACATATTGCTATTAAACCCTAAAACATCAAACAGTTCAAAGTTACAGGAAGAAGTTTACTTACCATTTTCAAAAATCATTTGTGTAAGTAGGTAAGTAAAATACTAGTATTCAGCTGTATCTGGTTAGACTGGAAGCCGACCCCAACATAGTGGGGTATAGGCTAGGCAGATTGATCTACGTAAGTACATGAACTTTGACACCAATAATCTCAAAATTTTACTACGGCAAAAAGCGTAAATACCTCCCAGCAGTCCATCAAGCTTTACGCACCCAGGTCGATATTACCAGGTCAGGTCTGAAAAGTAAGTAACGTATTGGGAAGTCTCATTTCTGTGTAGATACACAGAAATTTGACTTTTCAAGAATCGCTTAAATCGCCTCACCTCGAATTATACGCGTGGGTATACATACCCACCTAGTTTAATAAAACCTTTTTTAATTTGGAAGTTCCTGGCCGGTAAACATATTGAATGTTTGTCAGCAGCCGCCAGTCGCAAATCGAACGGCATTGACGTTTGTAAAGTATATCGAGGTACGTTGTGTACATACGGATTCAATCATGTTATCAAAAATATTAGGCTTGCGAAGAGTTTTCGCGTTTGCTGCCAATAGAAGATTTCCACCGGGGAAGCTATGTGAGTATAAATATAATAGTTTAACCTATCTAACAATGTTAGATATGCTACGTAAGTGGGATATCATTTATCCCACTTACGTAACCACAAAACATAGCAAAAAGCTACATAACATATCAACCTACTAGTACATACCTACCTACCTACAGTAGAAGTGCGTAAGTACCAAAACCTGGTAAACGGCTGTACCTAGGTACGTTCAGGGGCTGAAGTAGGCCACCAAACTTTATCGGCAATCAAAGGCCTAATCTGTTCAACAAGACCCAACTGGTGCCTACTTGGGTCCTGTAAAAGTACGTAGTCCAAATCGTAGATAATTTTAGCAGATCGTCGTCAGCCTAGGCTATTCCCAACTATGTTGAGGTCGGCCTCCAGTCTAACCGGATGCAGCTGAATACCTGTATTTTACATGGAGCGACTGCCTATTTGACCTCCACAACCTAGTTACTGGGTAATACCATAACCCTTGGTAAGACTGGTTGTCAGGCTTTCGGACTTCTGACGACCCGTAAAAACTGTCAAAGATACACGTTAAGCCATTGGGCTTAACGTGATTTTTGAGGCACGAAGGTAATTTCAGCAGATAGACTGCCTTATTATAAATGTGATCACAAGCAAGTGAATGCCGAGCGTGGGGCACTGGGTTCCATACCAAGGTCAAGCAAAATGTTTTTTGCAATAAGACCTACTAAATGCCATGAGCCAGATAAATGTTAATATTTATTGCAATAATCAGACTATAATGTGCCCACTGCTGGGATACAGGACTCCTCACTGTGAGAGGTAGTGGGCCGTAATCTAGCCACGCGGGCCCAGGGGGGTTCGTGGATGTCACATGTTTTCGAATTTTCTGTTCTTCTAATACCTGCTTACCTTCATGTGTCCGTCATTTACGGCTTCACGTCTTGATATCTCATAATTAAGTTAACCTCTCTTGTTTCAAGTGAACTCAATCTATCAAGCAAGCGGCGGCAGTCATGTGACCGGCGGCGGTCCAGTTCTTCACCCACAGTTCACACCAGTCAGATCCTATTCCTGTGAGTACATATTTCAATGAAACTAAAAGACGGGGGGTCTTTGTAGGTATGGGGGTCTTTTAGTTTTATTTATTTATTCGCTATAACTCTTTTTTTTGTAGGTCTCTTTAACTTTCTTTTATTACATTACACACCATATTTAGGGCCCGATATATGTCATGTTTTTCAATAGGGACCCCCCTTTCTTTTATTACACCATCCAGATTTAGGGAAAGGCTCCCTGAATATAGCGTAGCGTAGGTAGGTACCTACGCTACGCTATATTCAGGTACTCTAATAATGGAATGGATGGGGAATGCTAATATCATTTAGTGTACCTACATAGTCATGTAGGTACACTAAACGATATTAGTATACGTGCTTCAGCTACATTGTCGCGATAGCACGAACTACACTTCGCGCGCTGCCTTTTGCACACCGTTCAAAAGGCAGCGCAGTTTTTAGCTGACCTCGCATTTTTATATAGGCTTTCCGTACAATGGGAAGTCAGCTTATACTGGAATTTTTAGCTTGATTTATGTCGTCGTACGCACCACCAACAGAGAGCGCGCACCTAGTTCGCGTTTTCGCGACAATGTTGGCGTACCATAAAAAGGGAAGAAACGAAGATGGCTCTTCTGACCAAACAGTCAGCTTCCTCAATCTTCAATTATTTACACGAGGACAATTTTTTTCCGTTGAGGTTAGAGGAAGGTAGATATGTAAAATTGAAGTAGTACCAACTTACTTCTGCGAGCTACTCGTCAATTTCTTACCAATGTTATCCAAAATCAAAATCAAAATATTTTATTTCACATAAACCTGCAAGGGCACTTATGAAACGTCAGAAGCTAGTAGGTGCACGGTTCCAATTTGTCGCTTCCTATGGAGAAGAGCCGGCAAGAAACTCCACGGTTACTCTTTTAAAAATAATTGGGTTTTACAATGTTTTCAAATTACAGTTATAATAGGTATGGGAGTACAGTGCAGGCCTGTCAATAAGTACCAGGTACTTAGAGGAATGAAAATAAAGAATAGAAAATCGTCTATAAATCTAGTCTGTAAGGCTTACAACGTTCTCCCATTCACAATAAGTAAAAGAATCTACATTAGTAAGATCAACCTATTTAAACCAAGTGACATGATTTTCATGAGAATCACTAATAAATAGTTGATACTAGAAGTGATGTATAATCTCAAAAATTAAGAGAATATGTCAGAAAGTGTAAAAAATAAAAATAATAAAAATTAACATTGTAATTTGGGAGCAGTTAATAGACTCTCACAAAGTTATGCTGTTAATGAGGTACCAGGGAAGCCACATGTGCAGAAAGAATGAATGCCAAACTTCCCTGTCTTCAACGTAGTCTTTTATCTTATAATATGCTTTTTTGATAAGGACACGTTTGATGTGAGTTTTAAACTTTCCATCGCTAAGTTCTGTAACCGACTTTGGCAACTTGTTATAGAAGCGGATACTGTTTATTAGAAATGACTAGCTAGTTTTACTTAATCTAAATTTTGGAATCACAATTTCATCTTTGCTACGTGTATTTACATTATGGAAGTCGCATCTTTTTTTGAAAAGACCTAAGTTTTTGTGAACATACAAGATATTTTCTAGGATATAAAGAGAAGGCAGAGTTAGTATATCAATTTCATTGAATTTGTTTCTAAGAGACTCGCGAGGTCCCATTTTATAGATTGCGCGGATTGCCCTCTTTTGTAAAATGAAAACTGAATCTACGTCAGCTGCCGATCCCCACAACATAACGCCATAAGACATAATACTGTGAAAATAAGCAAAGTATACTAACCTAGCTGTCGCTACATCAGTCAACTGCCTTATTTTTCTTACTGCGTAAGCAGCTGAGCTTAATCTACTTGAGAGAGCTCTAATGTGGGCACCCCATTGCAATTTAGAATCTAAAGTAATTCCTAGAAATACAGTTTCGGAAATAGCATCTAGTTTCTTGCCATCAAGTTTTAAATTTAGACCTACTTGGGGTACATTTGTTAATGAGAACTTAAGACATTTAGTTTTGTTCGCATTAAGTAAATGATTATTAACCGCAAACCATTTCGAGAGAACAGCTAGACTATCGTTGACATGTAAGACATCTGTATCTTTTCTATCTATTCTAAAAATAAGAGAAGTGTCATCAGCGAATAAAATTATGTCCGAGAAGTTTGCCATCAGGTAAGGAAGGTCATTAATATCTATAAACTAGAACTAAAAAAGGGCTAAGAATTGAACCTGGCACGCCCATCTTAACTAGAGACCCCGACCATTCGACCATCCGACCACTCACCACTACACCACAATCTGATTTACACTTAAATCAAATCAAAATATTTTATTTCACATAAACCTGTAAAGGCACTTATGAAAGGTCAGAAGCTTTTTTTGAAAAGACCTAAGTTTTTGCGAACATACTTACAAGATATTTTCTAGGATATAAAGAAGTCTATTAACTGCTCCCAAATTACAATGTTAATTTTTATTCTTTTTATTTTTTTACAATGTCCGACATATTCTTGTCATTATTTGACATTATATATATCAATTATTTCTAAGTGATTGTCATGGAAATCATGTCGCTTGGTTTTTAAATAGGTTCATTTTATTTATGTAGATCCTTTTACATACCTAAATATTGTGAATGAAAGAATGTTGTAGACCTAGGCCGTACAGACTGTAGATTTGTAGACGTTTTTCTATTCTTTATTTTCATTCCTCTGAGTAACTGGTACTTATTGACAGGCCTACACTGTCCTCCCATACCTATTAACACTGTGATTTGAAAACATTGTAAAAGTCAATTATTTTTAAAAGAGTAGGTAACCGTGGAGTTTCTTGCCAGCTCTTCTCCATAGGAAGCGACAAATTGGAACCGTGCACCTAGATTCTGACGTGCCCTTGCAGGTTTATGTGAAATAAAATATTTTGATTTTGATTTTGAGACTTTCACATAGTTAAGGATGCTATCACATTTTTCTACAAATACCGCTGGTTTTCTGGTACCAATTACATGAAGAAGAATGACAACTACGAGGCAATTATGGTCTTAAATTAAAGATAATATATTCATCTCCACAATGACACCACATAAATTGCATAGCCCCGTACAAAATTTTCACACAAATCCGTTCTCACCACCACCATAATCGCAGAAAATTACAAAAAAATGGGGTCTGAATAGGAACCATTATAGCAAGATCAACTGCATATTTTGACTCCAAAATAAAAGAAATTGTGGCTTATAAAGTCCTCTAAGCAATTAACAAAATATTTTGTAATTTCATGAACATCTTTTTTATTTAACAGAAAAAAAATAAAGATCGCTCTCCAATTTTTTCATACATTTTCTAAACGCGGTCTGCCATTCCGCGCTCAGACGGGCCCTAGGAAGTACGGGTGTATCGCTTTCTTGTAAAAAATAAATACGATCAAAATAATAATAAAGTGAATGCCGTGCTTTATACTGTGGTTGGAAAATATTGATACTTTTCGAACCAAGTACCAAAGTTATTACGAATTTAGAAATAAATAAATGAAATTCTAAATGGCGGAACAAATTCTGATTTTTTTTAGCGTACCTACTACCTATGTACATATTTAAGATAGTCATTATTGAGGATTTTGTAGGTAGTGATGATTATGAATATTAATCAGTTTACATGAATACAGGATGGCGGATGAATTTCCTTTTTAGTGTGTTAATGATAATGTCACATGTGTCATCCATTTTTGGAACGAAGTTCTTTAACGCTGCTTGCGATAGAGGTAAACGAGGGTGCGGAAGCCGACTGTGAGGTCAAAATAAAAATCCAAGATGGCGGCTACGGAAATTTATAAATTTTTCACTATGGGTGTCGTTTTCATGGTTTTCGAGGGTGCTGAAAACAACAGTGAAGTCAAAATGAAAATCCAATATGGAGGCTGCGGAAATTTTCAAATTGGTCACCATGGTGTCGTTTTCATGGTTTTTGAAGGTGCTGAAGCTGCTAGTGAGCTCAAAAAGAAATCCAAGATGGCAGCGGATGAATTTTTCATCTTTGAATAAGAAGGAACTTTGGTCCTGACGGAGGAAACCGAACCCTACACGTATTTGTCATTCAAGATTACAGATTTTTTTCAAAATAATATTGTGGACATATCTATGAATTTTAGGTATTTTTAGGATTGTGAATAGGAATGTTTAATCCATATTTTACTTTAAAAATAGCGGATGTAGTTTTTTATCAAAAGTTCCATAACCATACTGGTTATCGATTTTGGATATTTTGGGGGTATTGATTACGAATGTACCACCATTGCTCCTTAAGACATAATACTGTGAAAATAAGCAAAGTATACTAACTACCACTACCTATATTTGCTTGTCCAGTTGTCCTAAACGAGACTTAATCATTAAAAAAAAAACCTAAAAACATATTCGCGCGAATCTCGTGGACTACCGCGAGATTCGCGCGAATGTTTGTTTAATTTTTTTCATGATTGCAAACTATTGCATTGGAACAGCATGTCGTTTCTGTAACCATCTCACCGGGTGAAGTGAGCTCGGAGTGAGCTATTAATAGTGTCAATTTCTAGCATCAGATAGAATGACAGCTCACTTTAAGTACACTTCACATATGCTTTCACGGTGAAATATTTACAGAATATCCACAGGACACCGACTTACAGAAGTGAAGTCACAGATAACGTTAGCGCAGTCCAACTGACGATGTTTTTTGATAAAGCTGCTTTTTTTGGCCTCATTCTATATTTTAATCACATATTACTTATAAAACAATCTGTCTGTCTGCTCACGATAAACTCATAATTATACCTAATTGGTGACACGATGACATGACAATCATGTAGGCATAATAAGCTCTAGGGTAGGGTGGTCTAAGACTGCGCACTTGTCTTATATACGAAAATGCACTAAGTACACTTTTTTGTATGCATTAGTAATTAATCTACAGTTTTAGTAAAATTAAAGCAAAATAAAAAAATATGAAATGCGCACTCTTACAGAGGTGATCGTGTAAGATTGCGCAGTGAGTTCGATAAGAAAGCGCGGGCATTGTAAGAGTGTTGTTCAGTTTATAATTAATTATATTTTTGACACAGATAACATAAAAAAATTGCAGCAATTAAATGTGCTGTGCATTCTAGATGGCACACTCATTGCAAACTACACATATAATCCAGTCTTAAATGTTTTTTTCTTTATAAATCTTAACACAGCCTGGGCATATCCAAGTTCTCTTAGAACGAAATTTTGGTTTTGGTTTAACTTTGGTTTGGTTTTACTGTTACGCATGCTAAATCTTTCGCCGAACTATAATATAACTTTCGATTTACTTCATTCTAGTGATTTTCAACACATCCAAATTGAAGAAAAATAAGATCAAACTGTGAGTAAAACTTCAAACTCACCTGGCATGGCGCTTCGTATTTTCCTGGTACACCAAATATATTCCGGGAGTAGCATTCATCATGTCATGCTAGTTCAAAACGACACTGACGTTAGCTACGTACATAAATCTGCTTCAGTTATGACGTCTGCGCAGTCTTAAACCAACCCGACCCGCTACCCGAGCAAAGCCGGGGCGGGTCGCTAGTATTTTAAAAAGCAAGTTGCTTTTCTCATGTGTCTGTTTGTCTGCTGTCGCCTATATCAGTAGCTAGATTGCACATTCCCACCATCACAAAGCTAAACGAGGTTGGCTTTTTACGACACCCAAATCGACAGTTGGGACTCCACTTTGTTTTCACGTAGGAAGTAGAATAACCTTGAGGTGCAAATAATCAGTTAGGTACCTACCTATTCTGTAAAGTAATTTTTCCAAACAGATCGCTGCGATGCCCATATGAATGAGCTGCCAGTGCCGTGCGCACCTTGGGAGCCCTGGTACAGCGACAAACAGAGTTTCTACAACAAGGTCTTGCTGGGCGGTATACTTTGGTGAGGATTTCTATGTTCAATATCAACGCCATCATCATAAGCCTATAGCAGAAGACTGCTGGACATAGACATCTCTAATCGCACGACAACTCGACCCTCGGCAACTCGCATCCAGCTTCGTAGTAGAAGCGACGAAATTCAGTGTGTCTATTGGCTGGGGCCACACTGTAACCATCGTCGCTCCACCTAGTCTACGCCCGTCGTACCCTCCGCTTTGCGGCCGCCGATCATCATTTCAGCTGAAAGACGATCAGGGGGAAGCCTATTTCCACACTGCTGGACATAGGCCTCCCCCTAAGCTCCACCACTTTGACCGGTCTTGCTTCCCGCATCCAACGGATTCCTGTGGCCGTCACAAGGACATTGGTCAACCTTGTGGGAGGCCTTCCAAAGCTGTCTTCCGGTACGCGGTCGCCACTCCAAAACCTTTCGGCCCTAGTGGCCATCTGTTCTGCGAGCAACGTGCCCTGACGCCGATCACCGTCATAAAATACTCGGCCAATAATGTTTACAACTATGACGCAGGCCTTCTCTTTGAGAAAGAGAGTGTGTTCGCCGTAAGAGATGCTGTTCGGGTGGACATGATTAGGCACAGTAAAAATCAAATAAAAGGACGTAAAATATGAACCTACCGTATATATTTTACCGCCCAGCTGTGCCGAGTCGTGCCGAACCATGCCGAGTCGAACAAGTGTGTAGATGGCGTTATTCACTACGCGGGCGCAGTGCGGCTAGCAGAAAGTTACGTCTTCGAATGTTTGGTGGATATCCGGATAGGTACTGGTTTTCTGACGATGATTTCTTTTATCGTTTTGAGAGCATTTCTACCTTACGGGGAGCCTTTCCACCTTGCGATAAGATAGCCCGCGAAATTCAAATTTGCTTACGTCTTTTGCAATTTGTTGATCTACAAAATTCCAAAAGACGTAAGTAAATTTATCAGGGTGTAGGTATGTTGCTGATAAAAACTAAACGTCTGCTGTTTACCTCTTCGAGCTGTAACTGATTTATGATGTTGCTGCAGGTTCCTATTTTCGCTCGGCATGATGATCTACACCGACAGCATATTCTTCAACTGGGCGCCGCCGAAAAACCCTGCCCCGCCAAGCGATATGGTAGAAGAATGCGAAGACGATTAAATTTCGTATCGTAGCAGTTAGCACTAATTTTAATAATGCGTACTTTCGTATAGCATAGCAGCTAGTACTTATACATATTATACTTATACTTATTATTTAATAATTGTGAAAATGTTCTGCCTTCAAAAGCCAGTAAAAAATTAGAAAAGAGGATCATAGCACTTTTCAGTTCTGTAGTTTAGTCTCTCCTTATTATACGCATATGTGTATGTTTGCAATGATGGAATATGATTGTTTCTGTGTGATTTTTTATTTCAGAGTAAAATGTATTTTAATTTTTTGTTGGAAAATGAATAAAAGATTAGAATGTTATTGTGGATTATCATTGAACGTTTAGTATGTTGACAATAACCTTCGAAAATAGAAAAAATCAGAAGACCAATTCTCGTAATTAAAAACGTTCAAAATTTAGTCGCAGAGACTGCGACCTCACACACACTCGACCTCGGCGACAATCACATGTCAAAAATGTATGCACACTTCGAAGTATTTTTGACAGATTGAGACTGAGATCAAACAGTGGACGTTCTTAAAATTACGAGAATCGCCGCTCTGGTTTAAATAAGAGGCAAGTTTAACTTTCTCTTTTTATTTCTATAGAGAAGAATTCATAATTACTGCTAAAAATATTGCAATAAGGTCGACGCAGTCACAGACCTATCCTGAGTAAACTCTTCAACATTGTATTTCATTGCATAGTCTGCTTGTAACGCTGACATCGCTGGACTGCGTCATTATGGCGCAACTGTAGCTCGACAGCGTCATTATGGCGCAACTGTAGCGCGACTGCGTCATTTTGGCGCAACTGTAGCGCGGCTAGCGCATCAGTTGTACGAATTCCCACCAAGACTGTTACCGGACAGATCTCGCGCTATTCTTTGTATAAAAAAATATTTTTATTGAACTCTGCATAACACTATTCGTACAGATACAATTTTCTATCTTGGACGTATTTCAGGAGCAAATCTAATTAAAGGATTTAAACATTGAAAACATGCTTATTCCTAGCTTAGATGCACTAAAATCATACGCGTATTTTAATGAACTTTTTCCTGATAATGTGGGAATAATCCGGAAGTCTAGAAGACCATCAAATTTATCAATAATCGTAATTTACAACAATTCTTTGCCAATAGCTAGCATCTACGTTTCTTTGCTGTCATTAGAACTGCTGGCAAATATGGGGTTATTACTGAATTCCCCCACCTCGAATTCATCTCATATCAATTCTTAAAGTACATTACTTTTCAGGTGGAATGAACGGGGGTAACAGTATTAACACCAAATATGGAAGTATTTTTAGACACAAATATTAATATAACACTAGGTAAGTATACTATTTCATTGTTTCATATTTGTCACAGCCAAGTTCCCAATATTATTCAAATTTTAACTAACTGACGCACTGACAAGTCTGACTTCTAGCAGACTGATTAGTAGAACTGTCCGAAATGCTTGAGAAAATTGATATTGTATTCTTTAAAGTCTAACTATCATAGTCGTAGATTCGAAATAAAGCGCTAAATAGAACTATAATAACGTGTAATGCTAGTGAGAGTTATCTGCTCTCCGGTTTAGGTTTAGGGGGCTTGAATCCTTGGATTTTCTTCTTCTTTTTCTCTTTGCCGCCACCGGATTGGAACGTCTTCCAGCTGTCGACTCGGTTTTGTCGAGATTCCTGTAATGTTCAAACATTTGGCCATTATAAAGTGAAATTGATATGGTGTATTGACATAATAAAGAACTATTGTAAACATAGTTACTTTTCAGTAATGTGTACATAACATACCCACCTAGTTCAATTTTGCGGATGTTTTTGTTGAAACTGACATAATATACTATAAAATATAATAGTGTAATGTGATGAAGAACAATATAATCTTCAGCAGTTGACGATACTATGAAGGCCGAATTGTACGGTGGCGTTAGTTTCAACAGTTATTTTGTACCAAAAGTTACTTGTTCAAAAAATTATAACAATAATAGCTTGCCCTTAGTGCATAAGAGATCTGAGAGTCAGCTGCTACAGTAGTGGAGGACTGACAGTGCACTACTCGACAAGACAAAGTTGTAAAGTAAACTTAAAATAAAGTAATTTTAAACCACACTAAATAGATTTTTGGGAGATTTGTTTCTTAAACCGAACTCTCTGTCTTCTTAAATGAGTTTCAGATTTAAAGCTATTGTTACTACAGAGTTAAAGCTCCCGCAGACTGGTGCGACGCGACTATAGTCGAACAATTTCAATGTAAACTTCATGGACATTGTTCTACTAGAATTGCGTCGCACGGTGGGCTGAAAATGAAGCTCCATAGACTTAGCGTCGTAGCTGCACAAAGCTTATTAATAATTGAATCAAAATTTGGACGATAAGGCCGAAACCGAGAAATAGAACTTGGCTTTGCTTGTACATATGAATCTATTCCACGGTTCAGAAAGTGACTCTGACTGACCGTTACACTTAAAATTGTTTCACACTAACTTTATTTCATAAAACATCTATATTTTTTGTATTATTCCAAGGGGATGAGGTCTCCTGGGGACACCACTATAAAAAAACGTGCGAAGTTCTTCACCTTGTTAGGTGGGTTGGAAGAAAGGACTTAACATTGCATTTAGTAACTTTTAAATGACGTGCTAGAATATTTTTTATTTTTAACGTTAAAAATGTCAATGTTCCGAGGGTTTCCGAGATTCAGACCATAGTGACAATATAGCTTATAAGACACATTGTATCATACGGAAAATTATATTTTAAGAAAACTTAAGAATAAGGATTAAAAACAAAAAAAATGTTCAGCTCCATACAAAAAAAAAAGAAATCGCAAATAACTTATTAAATAACAGCTTTATCAAAGAAGTTTCACCACATAAAATATTCCTAATCAGTAAGTCTATGGACCTTCACTTTCAGCCCACCGTGCGTCGCACCGACGCGTTTTGCTGGAATCGGCCCTTTACAATACAGATCAACAAATCGAAAGCGCGACTCTCGTCTCGTCTGTGATTGGTCGATTCTAACACGTCTCAGCTGCGCTCCGCGCCGTCTTAGTGGGAATCAATATCATCGATCTTCGTGGATCAATTTTATAGTGAAGAAAGAACTATGACTAGTCTGACTATAATACTACACGCTTAAAATACACTCACTACGGCAGTAAATCTGGCCTAAGCCCTGAACACGACCTTGTGAACTAAATTAAGTCGGATTTTTTATGAGAAAATACGCCAATTGGCTTAGTATTAACTGTGTAAAAATGATGGCAAAGCATGTGCAATGTTCTATTTTTTTCTGAGATCATATAACCAACACATGAAATAAAAGTGACACAAACAACATTTTGCAGCTTTATAGTAAAAAATCTTTTAATACGTACCATAGGTTTTTACATAAGTAAATTTTAAACTAAAATGTGAATTTCATCACAATGAGGTGTAGTATGTATGTACTTAGTAGGTGGTAAGATCTATGTTATAAAATATATTGCTTTTATATAAGATGAGTAGTAATAAATGGTAATCAACTTAAACAACTAGAGAAGCTGCTAGGTATCTATTTTTACTAAATAATCCCAAAGAATAAGTTTACTTCGTTCACAAAATCATGTTTAGGGCATGTGTCACCTTCCCGCCACTAAGTCGATTTACCTCAAAATTCTTCGCCCATTCTTTTTCAAGGGACTTCTGCTCCTCCTGTTCAATCTCAGCTTCTCGTTTTCGTTTCCTCTCCTCCATATCACGGACTTCAAGGTGCTGGCGCTTTCGCTCCATGTCGGCAAATAACTGAAATCATTTATAATCATGGATTACTACTTTTTGTTAAGATATTGAAACTTTATAATTCAAGTGACTATATTGACAGTAGATTTTGCAGAGGAGAGACAAATAATCTTTTTTCTAACACAAACTAAATAGAAGGAAAGTACAGTTGCTATTGCAGCCAAAATAAACTGAAATATTATAGGTGATCGCTTTTGCTGATAAGACCATTGTCACCCTATGTTAAATGTCTACTTTTATATCTGTGATTTTTATGGTGTACATAATAAAGAGTATGCTATTGTATAGTAGTAGGCAAATGTCTTTTTTATTTATTTTTCAACATAATTGCAAGCTAAGTGTTAAAAAAAAACTATTTCTTTTACATAAACCTACATGGACACTTATGCAACGTCAGAAGCTAGTTGTTTCCTATGGAGAAGAGGCAGCAAGAAACTCCACGGTTACTCTTTTATAATAATTGGATTTTACAATGGTTTCAATTAAGTGTTAATAGATATGGGGGGACAGCATAGGCATGTCAACAAGTACCAGCTACTTAATAAAATAGAAAATGGTCTACAAATCGACATGTATCAACAACGCATTCATGTATTGAGACGATTGTTGTAGGTGGACATACTTCTTAACTTTTGGTGGATTTATTATTAAGAATCCTTTTACAACATCCATAAATAATGTAAGCTAGTAAAAATCAACATACCTTCATGGTCATAACATAAATTGCATGTTTATATTTCACAGGATCATCCTCTGGAATGCCATCAGTCCCTTTATTATCCTTTTTCTGCTTTTTCTTTTTCTGCTCAATCTAAAATAATCAACATTCAATTAATAGCGTGGGATATGATTGTTGAAATAGCAATTGTAATAAAAGCATTGATTTTGTTGATAACAGCAAAATCAATTTACCATGTGGTCAGTCCGTTCTTTAGCCTCCTCACAAATATCTAAGCATTTTTTCCTAGTGTCATCATTCTCAAGTGTCTTCCAGGCTCTGTTTACAATTTCAAAAGCTTGTTGTGCTCGTTCAGAGTCTTCCTGTAAATCAAAATTATACAGAATTTTACTAATTTGGAATACTATGAAAGAATGTCTTTGTCTGGCTAATAACTTTATTATCAAGAAATAAATTTGATATTTTTTTAATATTATGTGTTGTTTTTGTTTTTATTCCTCGTTCTCGCCTATGTTCCTTTTTTGTTCCTTACCTATTACTGGCTGTGTCAGGATGTCCCTCGGTATGATCCAATCTGTGGATAGAAACGAAATGTTGACGGACATAACCGTCTAAACGAATACGAAATCTCCTTACTTGAGAACTGAGTAGGTAGGTACTTTAAAACTAAAATGAAACTGGGAGTCAATTTGGTCACTTTTTGGCACAATTTACACTTTTAGATTAGATGCTAAGTGGAATTAGGTAAGTTTTCAAAAGTTTACATTGCTAGCATATTATTTAGAAAAAGTTAAAGGGGATGGCTAATAGATTAGTCACTGAAAACAATCTTTAAACTGTTCTCTTACCATATTTTTGTCCGGATGTACCAGTATGGATAGTCTCCGGTATTTCTTCTTGATCTCATCGAGGGATGCATCTGGCTCAACTTGCAGGACCTCAAATGGGTTTAGATTAAAATATGTGGACCCTGGACGTAGTAATCGTTCTAGTTGCTGTATTGGGGTCAACACAGAATCACGTTTTTCTATTTCTTTCACCTGCAAAACACACTCCGTGTTAACGTGTTGCAGCATTCATGTAATAATAAATTTATGGTTGACGCATGGCAAAACTTCAAACTAGTACACAAAGCGTTCAATATTTACACTGTCAGTATTGTGTAATGGCAAGAAAGTTAAATCAAGCTTGAAGAAACGTTGTGGTAACGGCAAAAGAAGTACTTGTTTGGTAGAAAACTTGAAAATATTGCAGAATATTTACAAAATATAAGCCTCACCTCAGTGTAGAATTCGTCGAACGAATCTGCTTTCGCGATAGACGATGCAGACATGTTTAGAGATTATTGTAACGCTTTTACATGTAACATACAATTAGAATTATGTTACAATAATTATGTTTTCTAAAAGAACTCTACAATAGTGTACGCATCACAATAAAATTCTCTCATTTCACAATATTCACTTCTCTCACTTCGCAAGTTCGCATTTGCCAAGCAATTTCAGTAGGGATTACAATAGCTATATTTTAGTAAGAATCGATTCGATTGAATCGATTCTTACAAATTCTCGAAAAAATCGACTATTTTAATTTGAATACAGGATTTCAATAAAATAAAAGCCAGCCAAAAAGGTTACGGAGGACGCATTAGGGTAGCCCCCGCAAATAATAAAAACCACGCGTATTTCATGAAAAACTCATGGGATTAAATGTACAGACGCCAGCATATCAAGCTACCCCAAACTGTCAAATCTCAATTGAACATGAATCTTACACATGTGTTAATGTTTCTATAAATAAATAAATAAAACCAGTATAAACTGGCCTCAAGCAGCTTAAGGGGGAAGTGCCATGGCATCCCACGAAATTCACGCGTTTTTTTTTTAATATTAAATCTGTAAATTGAGGAAATTAAGATTCACTACCGGAACAAGTAACTAATCACGTAATTATAATCATCAATACAACCCTATATTATGTACAGACGCCAGCCCATCAAGCTACCCCAATCTGTCAAATTTCTTTCATATTTTTTCAACTTTATGACAAAGTAATAAGGTTCCTGTTCCATTGGGAAAATTTGACAGTTTGGGATAAATTGATGTGCTGGCATCTGTACGTTCCCGACAGATCATTTCCGAACTCCGCGCGGGGGAAGCCACAGGCAAAAGTAAATTAATAAAAATAAAAAAATTATAAAATAGATTCACTCAAACTTTACTTACCATTACGTAATTTTAGTCGATTTACTTTTGGATCTTTTAACAATCATTTGCGAGAGTAAATTCTTCTTTAGTGTCTATGGTTACTAAAAAAACAGTTCCGACGCCCGACAAGTGGAAATGGATCGTACCTAATTCACCATAAATTCACCTCTGTGGTAAAAAGTGGTGACGTTTGAGTTGACGTCGTTTGTCCGTTCTGTCAGTGTCAAATAAATAACAATCGAAATTATTGTTGCATTTTTCTTTCTCGTTCGGCTGTTTGTTGTAGGCACAGAGTACATTATTATATACGTTGTAGGAGTGTACGTGTTCTGTGGTTTGCTGACGCAGTTAAACTTGAGTCTTGACTTCGTTTCATCGCAGTCAGCTTATTTTTATCGTAATTAATTTTTGTAAGTATCTCCATCCATGTTTTATAATCTTAGTTATTTTCCGGGCCCACTTTTTAACGTTCTCGAGGCTTGTACTTCTGAATGTTCTAAAAATAGGTTAAGTACTAACAGTACTAATACTAACAAAACCTGGTATCTTCTTAGTTTTAGGGTTAGTTATACATATACTAAGGGACTATAGGGTAATAGGTGCTGGTAAGTAAGGTACCTACCGGTAGGTTTTTTTTTTTTTTTTTTTTTTCTGGGTGGGAAATCATCAAATAACTTCTCCCGCTCTGGGTGGAGCGGGAGGGCGTGTCAGACTTTTACTGACTAAAACCCACCCGTGTTCCCTCAGTTGCCTGTGTGCCAGGGGCGGCGGTATCTCTTTCGAACAACCCGCACCCCAGGTACCGGTAGGTAAGGTACCACTGATAAGTGAAACATGAATTTCCGACATTTGTTTCCATGATTAATATTTCGTGACATCGCAATAAAGGAAAATCGGTAGATCGTGAGATATTCAGTGATCAAGTAGGTAGGTAGACTAGGTAGTAGCCAGCTACATCCTAGACATGATATAGGTCGTTAAATCAACAACTATTTTATGTGTGTTCAGGTTGGTGGGTACAACTCCGCTCCTAAGACGTCACTGACGTCTTTGGGGGCCTACTCTCTAAGTATGAAGTCCGTAGTTTCGTCTCAAGTTAGGTACGTGCGTTTCCTACTCCGGATCACTGACGGACACAAGATTAGTTCTGGGCCCGAACAAAGAATGAATGGCACCACGATTTGACAGCTGTCCCTACTCCCGATGTGGTTTTACCCGTCCAAAAAAACTACTTAATCGACTCTAGGATTCACTTCGAAGTACCGAACTACTTTCGGACGGGCCCGTATTTTCGTTGACGGAGTTGGAGAGTACCCCCCCTGACCCCGTGTCCTAATTTAAGTATGCGATCGTCGCGTGAATACTCAATCGTCGCGTTCATTTTACTCGGCGAACCCGAACGCGTCGCCGCCGTCGCGCCTATAAAGGGCGCCTTCCCTTTTTCCGTACAAATGAGTGAAAAATGAACGCGACGATAGCGTAGGTAGTTAGGTACCTACTCCACCAAAGACTAAATATAAATATTTTGTTAATCAGGTATCAACCATGTTTGCAAATAAAGTAGTACTCATTACGGGTGCAAGCTCGGGAATTGGTGCAGAAACTGCCCTAGACTTCTCAAAACTTGATGCCAAGCTGGTAATCACAGGAAGAAATAAAGGAAATCTAGAAAAAGTCGCAAAGCAATGCCAAGAAAACTCCCCAAATAATTTGAAACCGTTAATAGTAATCGCTGACATGAACATTGAAAGTGACGTAGAAAACATTATTAAACGGACAATAGATGAATTTAAACAACTTGATGTCCTAGTAAATAACGCTGGTATTCTTGAATCTGGATCTATAGAAAACACGAGTGTGGCTCAGTACGATCGTGTTATGAACACAAACGTCCGCGGACCGTATCACTTGACGATGTTGGCCACTCCGCACCTTGTCAAAACACAAGGAAATATCGTTAACGTGTCCAGTGTCACCGGATTGAGATCTTTCCCGAATGTTCTTGCTTACTGCATGTCTAAATCTGCTTTGGATCAATTTACGCGGTGTGTTGCTCTTGAACTAGCCCCGAAGAATGTTCGCGTAAACGCTGTAAATCCTGGTGTGATTACAACAGGTCTTCACATGAAGTCGAGCATGAATGAGCAAGAATATGAAGTGTTCATTAAAAAGTGTGCTGACAGTCATGCTCTGGGTAGAGCTGGTGATGCAAAGGAAGTCTCGTCTGTGATTTTATTTTTAGCAAGTGATGCAGCTAGTAACATCACTGGTGTAACCATACCGGTTGACGGTGGCCGCCATGCCATGTGTCCGCGATAGTGCTTTTGATTCTGCTTTATAGAAGCTGATAAATGCCTCTGGTATATTATTTGTAATATAAATAAACGCATTGATGAATTATTAATGGTAATATTATTTTTCGTTAATTTGTATGGTCCTTTTCAGGTCCTACGGACTGGGACATTTTGCAGTAACGTACGTAACGTTACTGCAAAATGTCCCAGTCCGTAGGAACTGAAGTTTATCCCATATAATACTATCATTCATATTTAAAGTATGCCTTCTCAAAGGGATTTCGATAGACATAGGTACTTTTATTTACCACTGTTAACGGATGATAAAAACTGTTATCACTGAGTGATTACCTACTGTGATATAAATTGCGTTAAGAAAGCTTTTGATACACAAGTAAATACCTACCAACTTTTAGCTTTAAGATTCATTCATTTAGAATGTCGTCAAAATAAACGACGAGCGAGATAGTGAATTGTCTGCAATGGATCGCGAAGGTCAATATTTTCGGATAATAGCAATGAATAAATTTTTTGTCAAAGATAATACCCACCGTCCACTCAGTGTATACACCGAGTGTCTGTGTGCGCACGGGTGTCGCATTGTGACATGATAATTTAATTAGTGTGAACACGTTTTGTTTACTTGGACACAGCGTGTTCACACAGCCGCTGCACATACCAGTGAACACGTTTTGTTCACTTGGACACAGCGTGTTCACACAGCCGCTGCACATACGGGGTATTTTAATGATCTACGCGGCCATAATTCAAATTTACAAAATGCAAAACACTTAAAAAGGACGACTACTTGAGATAGAGGACAAATTGGAGACCAATAACCAGCCCCTACCGCCTTTCCCCCGTGCATACCGCGCTTCTACGAGCGGTCGGAATTTGATCGTCCCGCTTGGTGTATGAATCTGTTCTCGGCGTTCGTGTGCAAACAAGGACTAACAGTGAATATTTATTATTTTGTGCTTATTTTGAAAGAAAAAGTTATGGATCCTGATACTGCAGGTAATTATCTACTAATTAAAATAGAATTTTGATATTGAATACTATTGAAATAATTAGTTTTAGTGTATTGTAAGACTCGCGTATTACGTAAGAATTTTATAGCAATGATTTTGTTTAACAGGGTTTTTGTTATACTTCCTAGTTAGATAAAGTCATAGTTCTTGATACAGTCGAAAGATTATAAAGCATTCAATAGTAAATAATTTAAACATTTCTCGCGGAAAGTCGCGGATAAGTACCTATTGATACTGTTTTTATTTTTACGAAAACTTGGTCATTATTTATGTTTCGTGATTTTTTAAAGAAAATCTGTTTGTATTTATGTTAGGTTCACAAAATACCCTGGGGGCAAGAACTGTGACCCTTAAATACTTGTTCGACCGCATGCAGAGCTTTGATTTGCCCAATTTGGAAGAAAAACTGACTTTCTTAAATGAAGAGCTTTTTTCATGCGAAGGGTACTCAGAAGACCAAATTAAAAGCTTGAAACGCACCTTTTCTCACTTTAAAAGTAAATTAAGACAAAGGTATAAGGCGCGTAGGCGCATACGAAGGAAGAATTATTTAGCAAATACAATGATTCATGGCTTTTTTTTTTTTTTTCTGGGTGGGAAATCATCAAATAACTTCTCCCGCTCTGGGTGGAGCGGGAGGGCATGTCAGACTTTTACTGACTAAAACCCACCCGTGTTCCCTCAGTTGCCTGTGTGCCAGGGGCGGCGGTATCTCTTTCGAACAACCCGCACCCCCGGCAGGCATCGGCCCTTGCGGGCCCCTCTGTTGCTGCTGACATCTCTTTGAGGCGCGCGTGGAACACAACGCGCCGTCGACCCGGGCTTGGTCCTTACCGAACAGCGAGCTACCCATTACTCGCCGTCCGCAAGCCCGTGCCTACGATGGCCGGGAATCAGCCTGGGATTCCCGACGCCCAGGGCGTCTCCTGCGAAGGCCACGGCTGTGAGGGCGCATGTACTGCATCTCCCTCACGTGCGCCGCCTCCCTCTTTGCGAGCATAACTGCTTCGCTGAAGGAGGCGACTGCCAGCCATGCCCTCTCGCTCCGTACCATGGCCTGGACCAGGGTCGGACGCGAGAGATCGCCGCCGCCGATCACCTCCACGAGGACACGGCGTTGCTCCGCCCAAGCTGGGCAGACCTCCACCGTATGCTCCACCGTGTCCTCTGGGCGATCTTCGCAGTGGAAACACCCGGGCGTTTCCTCCCGCCCTATCCGAAACAGGAACCTCCCGAAACAGCCATGTCCGGTGAGGACCTGTGTCAGGCGGAAGGTGAGGACGCCATGCCGCCTCTCAAGCCACTCCTCAAAGAGGGGACTTACCGCCGCAATCGCGGCGTGCCCAATGATTCATGGCTTGAAGGAACTATTATGAATCCCGTGGTTGCGCAAAATCGGTCAGGCCGCCCAAGTTATTTAGAGAGTCAAGTGAAATAACTAAAAGGAAGAAAACTGAGGAGATTCGGTCTCATATGGAAGAAGAAGTGAACGTTCATGCTGCTCAGATTGAGTTACGGAAAACTGGAAAACGAAATACTTCCGATATCTTAAAAGACATCACCAGTAGTCCGTCTCGTGCAACTAAATATAAAAAGGGTATTTTCTGAAGCAAGAAAAGAAAAGAAACTTGAACTCTTACTCCATTAGAAGCATTGGCAATATTTGTAGAAGCTGACTTAACTCGGCGACAGTACGAAATAATTAGAAATACTAACAAAAAGTTCTTCCCTTGCATTTTACAAAAGGCAAAAACAGAATGTTACTCACCCACAGTGGCATGCAATGCATATAACGCACAAAATGTTGATCCATGTTGCAGTTATAATAAAAAATGCATTATTGCCTTTTGGGGAGCTTTCCAAAGAGGCCGCAGAAGCGCGAAATAAGCATTTTAGATCTTACCGCCAAAACTTCGCTCGAAAATTTTCAAGAGAAAATAACAGAAATTTTCAATCGGCTTCTTTTGAGTTCGGACCCTCTCTTAAGTAGCATGAGAAGCGTAAAAAGTAGAAAACATAATTCCTTCTTGCCAGAAACAATTGCTCTACTTATACCTGCGTATCCGAATGAACCTAGTCATTCTTCAGAAAGCGAAGATGAAAATTTGTTAGAAAAATTATAGCTTTTTATATATATTTTGAATAAATATGATTCGATGTAATATTAAAACGTTTGTTTTATTTACTAATATCGTTTAGAACTAATATTGACAATGAAATAATTTTGGCCGCGAAGATCATTAAAATACCGTTATGTGCTGTTTTCAAACAAGTTCCAAATTTTTCCATACACTCCTAGAAGATAGTCCCAAGACAATAAGTTTCAAATTGAAAGTAAAATTGCACGTCTAGAGACCTTTACATTAGACCATGGTTTTTTTAATGTTGGAAATCATGAAATAACTTCACCCGCTCTGGGTGGAGCGGAAGGGCGTGTCAGACTTTTACTGACTAAAACCCACCCGTGTTCCTTCAGTTGCCTGTGTGACAGGGGTCACGGCAAAACCTTTACACGTCACGAGACTACCAAAAGCCTTGTAGTGTATGTAGAAGGCCTTGTGGTGTGTATGTGGGCTTTCGAGCTTCATCTAAAGTGATCGACGGTGTCCCCCCTTGTTTCGCAGACAGAAATTTCATAGAATTTCGTTTTCCAGAAAACGAATTCATAAAACATTTGGTCCTTGTATTTTCATTTCGAATATTATTGTATCAAAGACTATTTACTTGAATAAAAAATTGGTTGCCTGTAAAGTCGGTATACGGGCGAAAGTTTTACGTGACAACGACTTTGAGTGGTAAAATAATTTTAATGTGAATATTCATTCGTATCGTAGGAAGAAGGATGAAATAATAGTAACAATTTAAAACATTTATTTATACAAAGAATTATATTTAAAACATTAATTTATACAAAGAATCTCGCACTGAATTTCATATTAACAAAATTTTATTTTTACCTTTACACATACATACGTATTTATATACAAATATACATACAATAACTTGCACTTTTTATGTCTGTCTCTCTCGCTCTTAGGCGGGCTAACCATGCCCGAGTGGAAGGGACGCGTGCCTCTCACTCGCTCTCATTGTGAGCGCATAACGTGAGCGGAGCGTAACGCAGTTTCTTGAAGTGTCACCCGGCAAACCAATTTATAAGACGTTGTCACGTCAAAAAACATGTTTCACAGATACACAATTCAATGAATTTTTAATCACATTTTATTGTTTAACAAACTTGTCAAACGGTAGAATTATTTTCAACGAATATTGTTTGTTCGGTGTATTTTTCCATGGTATTTTGTTTCAACAAATTAAAATATTGTCTTAAAAAGTCATTAGGCTGTGCTACAAAAGTTAGTGACAGAAACGAATCGCTGCAAAACCGACTCCACGTAGTCTTGATTTGCCCTACCCCTAGAGTGTAATTTAAATCCACGTAGGCACGGAGGGGCGCAAAAAAAAAATTACTTAATTTGTGTCGCAATTTCTGTCGTTATCTAAACTTAGGTTAATTCTAAGCATTACCGGAAATATAAACCTGTGTTGTTGTAATAAAACAGCGTGCAAGTCGCTTGAAAATTAACAAACTAACAGTAGTTAAAACCAATTATAAAAACCTTTAAGCTGCCGTGATCTAATCATGCTTTGTTTTTTAATCAGGTAGCAAGAATGTTCACCAATAAAGTGGTTCTTGTCACGGGAGCTAGCTCAGGAATCGGTGCGGAAACTGCAATAGAATTTGCGAAACAAGATGCGAGACTAGTCCTAACAGGAAGGAACAAGGAAAACTTGGAGAAGACTGCAAAGGAATGCGAAGCTGCGTCACCTAGTAAACTAACACCATTACCTGTTATCGCCGATATTGACAAGGAAGCTGATGTTGAAAGGTTAGTAAAGGAAACCATCAGCAATTTCAAGCAACTTGATGTGCTGGTCAATAATGCCGGCATTATGCAAATCGGTTCAATAGAGGATACCTCTCTGGCTCAATATGACAGTATAATGAATACAAATGTGCGTGGGCCATATCATTTGACCATGTTGGCCACACCGCATCTTGTGAAGTCAAAAGGGAACATCGTTAATGTGTCCAGTGTAGCTGGATTGAGGTCTTTTCCCGGAATTCTTGCGTATTGCATGTCTAAAGCTACTTTGGACCAGTTCACGAGATGTGTGTCCTTAGAGCTTGCTAGCAAGGGAGTTCGTGTCAATGCTGTTAATCCGGGAGTGATTGAAACTAACATTCACTTGAGAAGTGGAGTCAGTGAAGAAGATTATGCTGCCTATTTAGAAAAGTGTAAGGAGACTCATGCTTTGGGAAGGACAGGAACTACCAAAGAGGTTGCGAATACCATTATATTTTTGGCAAGTGAAGGTGCCAGTAATATTACCGGTGCAACAATCCCGGTGGATGGCGGTCGTCATGCTATGTGCCCGCGATAAAATTAAAACCAACAAATTAATATCTACGAGTTAAAGAAGCATTCTAATAAAAACAGTATCTAGGCATTTTTTTGAGTTAGATGTGCGTTTTATTTACTTACCAATGAATACAAAGATTTACTGCAAAAGCATTTATCGTTACACTCATTTTACACTACCATTTAGTTTTTAATAAAGTAATGATTGCAAGATAATATTGTGCTTTTATCTTTCCAATGTATTTCACTTTCCACTTTTCCTAAAGGTACTTGCAACAGAGGACTTGGTTCCTTTTACCAGCTTACTTATCACTGCTAAACATAACATTGCATAGAAAATGCAACCTTCCTTTTAATCTTTCATGAAAGTTCCTGTTTTTTTAGAAGCTTCTATCTAGAAAGGCATATAATTATGTTTGTACACTTATTACTTAGGTAGGTATCAACTCATTGAAATGACTTAGAATGTAGTGGAAGATTTTTTTATTTCGTTCTTCACATGATTTCACAGAATCATCATAAAACATCTTATTTTTCCATATGAGTAGGTTTACCAATGATTGTATTGTAGATCCCGGTTGCTGAACAACCACCTACTTCAACGATGATCTTTCCAGTCTGGATTCCAGTTTGAACTAGGCGCAAACCGGCACAAACTTGAAGTGTCGCTGGTAGCGAAGCAATGCCTAGATTAATGCGACCGATCTGTAACAATAATAAAAAAAGCATTAATTTGTTTATCAAAGACAAGTAGGTATTTTTCACTCACTAGCTTTTCAGTTAGGATATACGGATGTACTCACATGAGTTATTACCATTTACCCGCTTATTTATTAACGTTGCAATGATTAGTCTGCTTAACGCTATACCTACAAGGTGACTTTTTAGTCACCCTTTAAATTTTTCAGGGTGATAGTACCCGTGAAATTGAACAACTTTCTCCAAAGAACATGGGTCGAAATATAAAAAAAAAAATCTGAGCTGCCTTGCAAAATCAATAGTTTGCTGATCGATTTTGTACGGGAGGTCCGATTTTTTTTTTCATATTTCGACCCATTTTCCTTGGAGAAAGTTTCACGGGTACTATCACCCTGAAAAATTTAAACGGTGACTAAAAATTCACCTTATATACTTAGTACCTACATACTAATTTAGTCATTCTAATGTCTTAACCAGACATTTTTGACGTTTAAACGTCTATTAGCTGTTAGCCACGTTTAAATAAACAAGGGGGTTAGTGTTCCACTTATGACGAAACAAAGGAAAGGCAAATAAGAATTTAAAATGTTGCGTGGCATATTTACGTGGCAAGGTATGATAGAAAAAGATACATGGTGGTGGAATGAAGACGTGCAAGATATGCTTAAAGAGAAGAAAATGACGTTTAAAGAATGGCAGGGTGTAGAAAACGGGAACGATAGTCTGAAAGAAGATAAGATGAAGATTTATAAAGAGTGTAAGAGAAAGGTAAAAAAGGCGGTCGCAGTTTCAAGGGCTAAGGCGCAGGAGAAATTGTACGACTCACTGGATAGCCCGAGAGGCCAAAAGGAGCTCTACCGCATTACAAAAGCAAGAGAAAGGAGAACGAGAGATATCATTCACATTAAATGTATGAAAGACGACGCTGGAAATGTTCTGTCAAAAGATGAGGAAATAAAAGAACGATGGAAAGTTTATTTTGAAAAGCTAATGAACGAAGAGAATGAATGGAATGGTGTGCTCAGAGAGGTACAAGTAAATATGGGTTTGGTGAGGGAAATTAGCATGGATGAAGTAAGAAAGGCAGTTCATGGTATGAAAAATGGAAAGGCTATGGGCCCAGATGATATACCAGTAGAAGTATGGAAGTGTTTAAAAGAAGATGGATATATGTGGCTGACTTTATTCTTCAATAAGTTGTTGCATGAAGGAGGGATCCCACAAGAATGGTGCAATAGTTCACTAGTGCCCATCTTCAAGAATAAAGGGGATGTACAGGACTGCAATAACTATCGAGGGATAAAGCTCATGTCACATAGTATGAAGGTATGGGAGAAAGTAATAGAGAAAAGACTGCGAGAGGAGAGTGAGATTACCCCAAACCAGTTTGGGTTTACGCCAGGTCAAGGAACAATGGACGCCACTTTTGCACTCCGCCAATTATGCGAGAAGTACAGACGTGCACACAAGAACTTGCACATGGTGTTCATTGATCTGGAGAAAGCGTATGATAGGGTACCTGGGGACGTGTTGTGGTGGACCTTGAAAGAGAAAGGATTGCCCGGGAAGTATGTAGAGTTAATTCGTGCCATGTATAGTCAATCTCGTACCTACGTCCGGTCGGCTGCTGGCAATACCGACGAGTTCAATGTGGCTGTAGGCTTGCACCAGGGATCGGCTTTAAGTCCTTACCTCTTCGTATTGATCATGGACGCTCTGACGTCGGACATACAGGAAGAGGCACCCTGGTGTATGCTGTTTGCCGACGACATTGTTCTAGTCAGTGAAGATGTGTCCGAGATCCAGAGCAGATTGGAGAAGTGGCAACAGAAGCTGGAGAATGTTGGCTTGAAAATCAGCAGAACCAAAACTGAATATATGTTCTGCGATTTCGGCGGTCTCTCCAACTCTGGAGCCATAGCGCTTCATGGCGCGCTTCTCGCAGTCTGCACCGACTATCAGTATCTCGGTTCACTCGTGCAAAGCGATGGCGAAGTAGATCGGACGGTAAAGCACAGAATTAACATTGGATGGATGAAATGGCGGCAGGTTACGGGAACAATCTGCGACTCCCACATTCCCCTTAAACTTAAAGGGAAGATATATAAAACCATGGTAAGACCTGCCGTCTTGTATGGATCCGAATGTTTGGCCACAAAAGGGATGAATGAAAAGTAATTGCATGTAGCCGAAATGAGAATGTTAAGAGGGATGTGTGGTGTTACACGGAGGGATAGAATAAGAAATGAGTACATAAGAGGAAGCCTGAAAGTAGCACCGATAACTGAAAAGTTGTGTGGAAATCGTTTATCATGGTATGGGCATGTGCTAAGGAGGAATGAGAAAAACGTCGCGAAGAAAGTTTTGAGTATGAATGTCGATGGCTATAAGAGTAGGGGAAGACCAAAGAAGCGATGGATGGACTGTGTGAATGATGATATGGTTAGAAAGGGTGTGACTACGGAGATGACGACTAATAGAGAAAAGATATGTTGCGCCGACCCCAAATAAATTGGGATAAGGGCAGGAGAATGATGATGCGTGGCATGAGAAGGAACCTATGTGGTAGTACTTTCCAACCCCGGATGAGCTCCGAAGCAAGGAAAGAGCTCTGCTACTACTAAGCTAGTTAGTTCTCAATAGATTTTAGGACAGTTCGTAATACAATTTTTAATCTAAATGCCGCTTACCGTCAAAGTAGACTGTCCAAGAAACCCAACAGATTTGATCTCTGTCTTTACTGCAACGGCTCCAAGGCAGGATCCAGCGGACCATAAGTTGGCGTCTCCGGTACACTTCTTCATGTCTTCCATAGCCGCGAAACCAACTGCGATCGCCTCATTGGCTATTGTCACCAAGTGCTGGACCTCTTTAGAGACATCGGCGATGCGCTCGTCGACGCAAGTCACTGTGTTGGATAATGTTTCATTGAATACAGTGGCTGCAGCGCTTCTGTGGGACTGCGATTTTTTTGTGTTAATTAAGTAGAAAGCAACAAAAATACATGTATATTGAACTCATTAATTTTACAAAATAGATCATTCCATCCACAATTCCAAAATCCATTCTCCACATACCTACCTACTTAACGCATAAAAGGAATAAAAGAAAAAGGACTTTGTAGTGGGCAGTTTGAAATCTTGAAGTGTTGTGAAAAATTATTGTTTGATAGCAAAGGTGCGTGCCAAAGTTGCTGCAGCAAATCGCTCTCATCATCAAAATCCGTTGCGTGGTTTAGAAAATCAACGCGGTCATACAGATAGTCTCGAAAAGCGACTAATCTACTCTCGCGAGCAATAAACTGTAATCACGACAATTTTTTACAATTTCTATGCAATGAGCTGTGGATATTTGGAAAGGATATCAAAAAGATTTATAATTAATTAAATTTTCTACCTCATATCAGCCGAAAGACGTCCACTGCTGGACACAAGCCTCCCTCAAAAGGGGGGGATTTGCCATAATCGCCACGCTTGGCAGGCGGGTTGGCGATCGCAGTATGGTGATCAAATGCATAGAGGACCCTGCTGCCCATTCTCTAGTAAGTCCCTTAGTTCTACGACACCCATGGGAAGAAATGGGAAGGTGCTATTCTTTTACGTCCGGCACCACACGGTACAATTTTCTACCTAAATTTAGAGAATTATTGCAATAGGTCGAAGTTGTGGACGTCTAAATGAATAGGAAGTAATATGAAAAGATAAATTTTTTATTTAAAATTTATCTTTTCATATTATGGGAATTCCGATTTCTACAAGGTACTGTCTAGTCACTGCAGCGGTGTGGCAGCGGTTATTATCGTGCATTAGCAGGAAATTTTCGCCAATAAACCGGCGTTAAGGAGCACATGGCCTAACAGAATGTCGTTAATGTATCTTTCTGCGGTTAGCCCCCCTCTCTGACCTCCACCAGGTACGAATATCAACTCCGTATTTGTTTCAATAGATATCCCCGCCCACATCATACAGGACCCACCCCCGTATGCCACTGTTTCCGCAAAACAGCATTGTGCGAATCGATCCCCCGGTCTCCTATAGACTCTCTGTCGACGGTTGCTACCATGCAGGCACATCCTGGATTCGCTCGTGAACAGGACTCGCCTCCATTGCTCTATATCCCAATCTAAGTGATCGTGAGCAAACTGAAGCCTGTTTTGTCAGTTGGCTGGAGACAATTTAGGCCCCGTGACTGTTCGGGGTCAAGTTGGCTTCTTTGAGTCTTCGCCTCACTGTCCACTCGCTGACAGCCCTCCCTCGAACTTCTATAAGCTGCCGCTGGATATCCACGCCGGTCAGTTGTCGATTCCGGAGAGAAGAGGTGACAATAAATCGGTCATCTTTCACCGAAGTGCATCACTGTCATCCTGATCCTGGTCTCCGGACTAAGTTTCCAGTCTCCCTGAACCTTTTGTATATCTTCGAGAAACAAGACTGGCTCAAACGAAGCTGTCGAGCAATAGTACGCTGAGACAATCCTTGCTGGATTAGGATGACGACTTGAGTGGCTTCTATAGGTGTGGTTTCCATTTTCTTTTAGCTTCAGTATTCCTAGTGACGTGAAATATTGGACTGATGATCAATTTTCATAAACGCCTCCTTTTTATAGGGTTTCTGGACTACCAAACAATATGGTGTTTTGTTTTAAAAATTGGTGTTTTTTGTTTTACGTTCCATGATATAAGGTGAATAATCTTTAGTAATGATATTGAAAGCTAACAAAATTTCCTTTCAAATGATATGCCACAATCCATAGTTCATTGCATAGAAGTTGTAATTTGTTTCGAGCAGCGGACGATGAAGTGATTCCAGTTTATTGCTCGCGAGTGCATATCAGGCCACTCAAAAAGTATTGCGAAAAAAAGTTTTATGTATGAGAGACTGGCCAGTTATAATCTATTTTGAAAATATGATTATTTGTAAGTAAAAATAAGTACGTTCCAATTTCAAAATTTCCCTCCACATTGTTTGCGAGCTAATTTAAAATAACGTGTCTCATAAAAAAATGGATCTTCGCCGGGAACCTTTTTCGCACTATAATTTTTACGATTTCAAGTGTCGCTTGAAACCGGACGAACCGTACGATAGACTTCAAATGGCATTCATGAATGAAGGCCCTTCTAAGGCAACCTCTTATCGTTGGTATAACGAATTCAGGCGCGGTCGACTAACTTTGGGGGATGAAGAAAGAAGTGGTCGCCCTTTGACGGCTGTTACGGAAGAAAACGTGCCAGCAATGAAAAATTTAATCCATGACAATAGGCGAGTTACGTATCAAGAGATTCAGCACATACTACAGGTTAGATCGTGAAGCCTTCACGGAATTCTACACTAGCATCTTTGCGTGAGGAGGATACTTTCAAGACGAAGCAACGCATACCAAAGTGAAGCGATCTAGAAGCGGGGGGAAGATTTTGATCGCAAGCTTATTCAATTTGGCTGGCTACTTGGTGTCAATTCTTTTACGGAACCAAAGAAGCATCAACGCTGAATGGTATACTACCAAATGCTTTGCAAAAGTTTTCTCTGTTGTGAGCAACAAGCGACCGAACACAGGGTTCCGCGGGCTACTGCCCGCGGAGCCCTGTGCTTGGTCGCTGGGTGCATTGTCGTGGTGCAATGCGCTTTCGGACACCGCGCTTAAAACGAGGGACTTCCTGGACAGCACGCCAGTCAAACTCCTGTGTCACCCTCCTTACAGCCTTGACCTAGCACCGTGTGACTTCTTTTTATTACCGAAAATAAAAAACCAGCTCAAAGGGATAATAGAATTTTCGTCGCCGGTAGATGCGCTATCAGCGTTCGAGCAGGCTGTAAACGAGGTGTCTGCGGCGGACTGGAAAAAGTGTTTCGAAAACTGGTTCAGACACATGAAACTTTGTATAGAGGCTAGTGGAGAGTACTTTGAAAAGATTAAATTTTTTTTTTTTGAACATTATTTTTTATTTTCGCAAAACTTTTTGAGTGTCCCACGTATATATAAAAATGATTCTCTATTTTCCTTGGTTACGGCATCACACGTGAAAGGCTGGGCCAGTTTTCCTAACTATTTTTTTGTTGTGTTTGTTATTGGCAGGAGAAGGTTCTTATGAGAGAAAAATAAGAAAGTTGCACGTAACATGTATTCATAGTTAAGACAGGACAACGTCTGTCGGATCAGCTAGTTTATTATACTTATGCGTAGATTCGTTATGGCACAGGTACTCACATCGACACAATCCTTGACAGCCGCGCTGGTGTTAGAAATTCTATTCATAACATTCTCAACAGCTTCTGTCACACGTTGCCTGAACTTCTGTACGTCGCTGATGAGTTTATCCCTTATCTCCTTGGCTTCGTTCACGATGCCAGCATTGAAAGCGTTGACAGAATTCAAAGCTTCCTGTGCAGATTTACGAAGATTCTCAACTAGTTGAGTTATGAGTTGCCTGCAATTTTGAAACGAAAAATATCTGTTATAGGTGTGAACACATTTTTCACGCAATGGATTAGCAATATGTTTCAAAATCATTGTGATTTAGCGCGCTTACTCCTAAGAATATCGGTGGTCACACCGATCACAGAGTCACACCGGTCACACGGTACAATAAATTCGACTAAGTATATGATAACACAAATACCTTGTTTGCGACATAAGTTCCACATCACGGTTAAGTCCGTCAATCAAGTCATAGTTCGGCTCATCTGGAGCTCCAAACGCGGAACACGTCTAAAATTATCACAATTAATTCAATTAAAGAGTAGTTAGGTAGGTATCAATAAAGCAGATGCGAAGACAGAGTGTGGTCGTTTATTTTGAAAGTACCTACTGTAAAACATTTTAAAATAGGTAACTAACTGTTCAGTTATTGTCTGTACAATAAGGGAGGAGGTGACAAGGCTACAGTCGATACGATACCAAACTCTGTCAAACCCTTCGGGAAAAACAGGCAACATTGTGATGTTATATTTTATTGTCAACCGTTCAACTTAAAATTCAACTGATGGCAGGCACTGCACGCTCAAAAGTAACTGACCTACGAACAGATTATTTGGAACAAAATCAAAATCAAAATATTTTATTTCACATAAACCTGCAAAGGCACTTATGAAACGTCAGAATCTAGGTGCACGGTTCCAATTTGTCGCTTCCTATGGAGAAGAGCCGGCAAGAAACTCCACGGTTACTCTTTTAAAAATAATTGGGTTTTACAATGTTTTCAAATTACAGTGATAATAGGTACAACATTTAACTTAGATGTAGGTACTCAGATAAAATAATAGTGATGGCTAAGGGGCCCTTTCCTCTAGAACTATGTTATCAATACATCCAAAAAACCTTACCACAGCCAAAACACAGAATGCACAGAACAATTCATGGTAAGTTTTCAAAAAGTCTCGACGAGTCCAAATGTAGATCTGATGCTAACACAGCATCCCTAAGGTTTTTATAGTTTTCTATGTGAAGCATTGCCCGTTCTTTTGCCATCGAACAAATACAATTATCTTATCTTAATATGTGCACCAACGATGAAATTGCGTTAGATTTTATATATTTAATTATGGTATAATTTAATTTGTTGCTGCTTTTCAATTGCAACATTTGGTCACAGAGACGTACCTAATTACTTTATTGCTCTTCAAACAGTTGAACTGTTTAGTTATTATTATTAAGTTTTAGCCTATGTTGTCCCACGGCAAGGCAAAGGATTCTCTTTCTCCTTTCCACTTCCCTCGGTTTTGAGCTGGTCTGCCTATCCATTGTGGACAGGACTAGCTCAAGACCAAGCTCGTCCCGCCATCTTTTTCTGGGTCTGCCTCGACATCGCAGGACAGTTCCTGGTAGCACATGGTGATGGATTTGACTTCAAGAATGCTGCAGTCTATTGCTCGCTGGCAAACCTCAACCTTGAACTTCAGCAGTACTGTCAAATATCAAATTCGAGCGCCTTATGTGAAGATAGGGATGTACATTTCCATTAATTTGCGTTTGGTAAATTACAAGGTCTCCTTTCATGAGGTTATTTATCGAGCAATAGCTCTTCTAGATGTATTGTGGAACATATGCAACCTCCACACCCTATATACCTACAGTTTACGTTGGACGCTGTTGGTCACGAGTTTGGCCTTTGACATCTTTTTCATTTGAAGTGTGATTTCGTCCGATATTCAGTTGTCGTGGTTTAAACTAGTTATATCAGTTTTGTACACATTTCGTTAGAGGATTGATGTAGGTAGGTACAGGGATAGTCTTCTTATTTTGTTATATAAAATGGTCCAAGGTAGTAAAATAAAAGTTTAGTAAAAGCAAAGCATGTGAAGGGTTCTGTTCTTTCGCCTAAATGTAAGTTCAGTGTAAGTTTGTGTGTGTTGGTGTAATAAAATGTTGAGAGTGAATGTTGCCGAACTGTTAGGACTTTGCATTTTTAAGTGGATCAAAGATTTTTCGGAAAGTAGCAATCTTAAGAATGGCTCTCTGAACCACTTTGCCTGTAGTGGTAGCTTCACCACAACGATTAATATCTATGTTATGAGATGACTAACTGACACATGGTGAGATACACGGTACTTATAACATAAGTAACTATTGGTAATGTGTGAGTGTTTTAAGCAGTACCTATGAGCAGTTTAATTATTCTCTTCAAAAACAATATTTCTTTATACACTTCACATACAGTAGTTTAGTATATCGTTACGTAGATACGTGTTGTGATAGGTATCTGATAACAGTGGTTAATGCCCTCTATTCTGCTAATTATCGTTATCAATGTGCTATTTTTATTATGATTGACTGACTACATAATGTCTTGCCAATCAAGATTTCTATTTTCATGTATTTTACAAAAAATAAACTTGAGAACCATCCGTTTTTATAGGTACATGTACCATTTTCATCATCTATCAATGCCCTTAGTACGCAATTAGATACTTCAAAACTTATGAATGGTCCCCTAGGAACATTTTTCCGTAGCTGCAAGGGTTCAGGTAGCAGGTCTTAGTGCCCTTCAAGCCCCTTCTAAAATTGCCTTCCTGAATAAAAATATATGAAGCGCTGGTTTTGAAAGACCAAAATGACTGTCTTATGTAATTTTGACGTTCAAAAAGTGCTGACTCTCAGCCTAGTTTGAATAAATGACTTTTGATTTTGATTTTGATTTTGACAGACAAAATATTGCAGAAAAAGATAAATGAAAAACCACATTTGGCAATATTGTGGGAAGGTTTAATTCAGTAAAGTTATGGCTACTGTACTCCCATTTCAGTTACGTCGTACCTAATGTTTGATACTGATAAAAATAATTAGGCACTCGAAACATTTTCGAGGTTTAGCAAGTACTACATTTTGATCACCCTTCATATAACGTTACTTTTATGGAGCTATTAATTATGATGTTATTTACTTATTTATTTTTAGTTGGGGTAACGTAAATTTGTACGTTGCCTAGAGTTCAGTGACCTACTTCATAAAACATAAAGATTCGGGACTGAGGAATCTGCATAATTAAACTATCTGAGACTTATAGACTCCATTAGGAAACAGTCGATGAAGGAGTATCGACATCCTCATGCCTTTTTTGTCACCGGATTTCTGTTGATTATTCTGGCGGTACCTACCTACCTCGCTCGTGTTCGGGTCGGCAAGATTCATGATGATGTGTAAGTATTCAGAATGTATAGGTATCTAGTTTGCCGCCCGGCTGTTTTAAATCGTGCCATATCATGCCGACCCGAACAAGTATGTAGCACGCCTAACGAACGTGGTTTTTTACGTTTAAATGTCGAATTTGCAAGTCGAGAACTTGGCGGTTCCTGTGCTTATCCCAACTCAGCAGGTCAAGAAAAGTGTGATTGTGTTCTCATTATGCAAGCAATAATCGTTAGGGTCTCTCTTTCGCGTAGGGAATTTTTGTTCTCTGTGATAATCTGTGGATTTACCGAAGTTCTTCCTACTAAAACCATTCTCTTCAGTCACTCGCTCATTTCATACACTCCCGGAAAGTCTTGGCCGGCCTGGATAAGAGGCACGAGGTACGAACGTGTGAGGCGGTTCCATCTGCGGTTTATCTGATTACCCTGTTTCAACCAAAATGGTATTACCTACCTACATAAACTTGCCCTACATTCTGGGAGGGCTGAAAATACTGCATAGGGTGCGAATAAATATTAGTTTATTTTATTATAAAGACTAAACTATTTCCATAGACAGCGTCAACAATATACGATTATTAATATTGACAATCAGTGCCCATTACATTATTATTTTAATAGACAACTCTCATTGTTTCTACATACATAGTTGGAATAACTCATGTCAGTTGGTTCAAGTAGTTAAATATAAACATAGTTATGTACCTTTATTTCGAAGTCGCAACTCATACATATATGAGCCTGAAGAAGGTGCCATAAACGATTTATAAGGCAGCTTAGGGTGAGGACATCGGTTCAATATTTAAAAGATATCGTTGTAGTCAATAGTGGGTTTATCTACGTATTTATCTTTTCGGAGCAGTACATTTAGGAAACATAACCTGTATGAAAGCTCTTGTAGAGGCCTACTGATATTCCTAGAGAACCTACATCAAGCACTTCATAGGACCTCGGGTGAGACAGATCAGCATGAGATTTTGTCATAACCTCAACCGCATTCGAACGCAATTTTTATTTATGCTTCTTACGATACCTAGGTATTGGAGTAATTAACAATCTCTAAAATTACCAATTGTGAGCAGTTGTGGCCCTGTGGTAACGGCCGCTACTTACGAGTTGAATATCATTGGTTCGCACCCAGACTGGCGCTTTACTTTGCGCAAATTATTTCATCGACACTGTTCTCAAAACGGTGAAGGAAAACATTGTGAGGAATCAGGAAACCGGCATGATACGAACCAAAAATTCGAAGACTTGTGATATCCACCAACCCTCACGGGGCCCGCGTGGTAGATTACAGCCCTGTCCCTCTCGAAGAGAGGAGGCCTGTGCCTCAGCAGTGAAAACATTATAGACTGATATTTAACTATTAACATCGGTAAAATCATCAGCGACGATCAGAAGTTCACACAACGTATCACAGAAGCTGTTGAGAATGTCATGAACAGAATCTCTAACACCAACGTGGCTGCCAAGGACTGTATCGATGTGATAGGCGATCCAGCGTTTGAAACTGCCTTTGTCTGCATCTTAAATAACTGGACTGACCTGTCTGGCGTATGGAGCTGAAGACTCTTACCGTACTCACACTTCATCTGTCTTTTACTCTAGTAAATGGATAACTTATAGTTTTTTTTTTCTAACATAAGCACAGAACCGGTCGAAGTGGCGGAACTTGGGGCAGGCCTATGTCCAGGTGTGGATGTCTTTCGGCTACAATGATGATGATGATGATGATGAAGGTTAATAAAATTTAACAAGGGATTTTTGCGTGCATAGGCCTGTATTTAAACGATTGCAATGGCTTTGAGATAGGTCGTGTACCAAATAATTTGCGTAAAAACCAGATTACCTACTAAGTTTTACTTGGTTAAAATGTATCTTAAAATCATAGCTCAACACACAAATTTCCATATAACTTCTTAAGGTGAATCTAGCTTACATTTTTCCCATGAAAATTTTGGTAGTATATTATTCCACTGTACGACAATGTACATCAAAAATTAAACATGGTACGGTTTTGTCTTATTATTAATATTGTCTGTACCTTATTATTAATATTGTCTGTACGGAAACAGAATACTAAAATAAAATGCCATTAAAAAGTTAGGAGCCAACAAAGATTCGTTTTTCTTGCTAATGTACCCTAACTTTGGGAGTGTTTAAGTAATAAAAGAAGTGTATCATCTTCAAAACCAAGTCGGTACTGACAACGCTCAAATATCGATTAGTTTAATAAACTTTATTGGTCATTGATTTATGCAGTGGTTTTTTCATAAAACCTGATCTTCCGAAGAACTTTTCTTAATTTTTTACGCGCCTGTGTAACTATAAATGATCCTGCATCTCACTCAATAACGTTGTGCGTGTAGACTAGCGTCTAACAGCTCATCACTGATACTACCTCTGTTGGATATGATGTCTGTGAGACAGCGTGCTTTTTAGCCAGGCCCACCAGTGAGTTTGAGCCCGCGACTAGATTCCCCTTAATTATTGTTATTCACCCTTTTTTGCTTTTTAGATCTTTGATGTTTTTCATGCTTATAATATACTTTTTTGATAAGGACACGTTTGATGTGAGTCTTAAACTTTGGATCCCATCGCTAAGTTCTGTAAAACTGTAACCGGAAAACTACGGACAGATCATGGTTATAAGCTCGAAAATCAACAGAATGTTGATTTCCCCTTTCCAATTCGGTTTTCGCTCGGGTCACAGACACAGTTCTCTAACCGCGCTTCTTAAAGTAACTGACGTCATCCGCTGGCCAATGTAGAATAAGTCACTTACTGTTCCTGTATTGCTTGACTTTAGTAGCGCCTTCAACTCAGTGGATTTCAACATTTTACAGGGTATCCTCCAATCTATCAATTTCTCTTCTTCCACTTTAGCCTGGTTTAGTTCTTATCTCGAAGGACGCTCTCAGTGTGTTCGCCTGGAGGAGTCCTTCTCTGATTAGTGTACCCTCACTGAGGGTGTTCCTCAGAGTAGTGTTCTGTCTCCTCTTCTGTTTTACATTTTCATAAACCTTGTTAAAGTCAAAGTCAAAGTCAAAGCATTTAAGTCAAATAGGCACTTAAAAGGCACTTTTGAACGTCAACATTTACATTAAAATAGAATTGATTCTAGTCGCCCCTTCGAAAATGTAGTTTCGTATGGAGAAGAATGGGCAAGAAACTCCACCGTTACTCTTTTAAAAATGATTTAACTACAATATTTAACATACATTCATTGTATAATTATGTGTGAAAACGATGCATCCAGAACAAAATTACTGTACCCAAATTGGTAAAAAGAATGAAATTGAAGCAATTACAAATAAATTAATTTTATGATAGATACATGGTGCCCACACATTTACAAACATTGTAAAAGTAAATATACAATTTCCTAGAATATTAATAAGTATGTAATCTGTCAGTGTGTGAGTTAAAGTAATCACTGAGTGTAATCAATGTCATAGATATAATTAATTACATAGTTCAATTAGCAACCAGTTTGATTTTGTCTAGACTCTAGATTGTCCTATGGAGCAGGACCAGCATGTTTCCAAGCATTCTTATCTTGGATATAATCCTCTAATTTGTAATATGCTTTTTTACAAAGTGTACTTTTCATGTGAGTTTTAAATTTCCTTTCATTTAATTGCAATATATCACAAGGTATCTTGTTATAACATTTAACACAGTACCCCATAAAAGATGTATGTACTTTAGCTAATCTGGAAAATGGTTGATCTAATTTGTCTTTGTTTCTAGTATTAAAATTATGTCTATCACTTATTTTATTAAAAAGATGTAGATTTTTTCTTACATACATGATATTTTCATAAATAAATTGGCAAGGTACCGTCATAATATTAATCCTTTTAAATAGGTCCCTGAGAGATTAGCGGCGACGTAGATTATAAATGGCTCTGACAGCTCTCTTTTGCAAAATAAAGATGGATTCAATGTCAGCAGCCCGACCCCACAGTAAAATGCCATACGACATAATGCTGTACTGTTACCACAGTAAGTTCCTCTAGTTTTCATCTCTACGCAGATGACTTGCAGCTTTTTGCAGATTTTACTGTAGCTGACGCGGGCTCTGCACTTGCTGCAATGAATCTTGACCTGGCTTGCATCAGTGTCTGGGCTAAGATTGCAAATTAACCCAACTAAATCCCAGGCAATGATCGTAGGCAGCAGATTCTTTCGCAATACGGCTGCTGTTGCATCTCTGATGCCTTTATATCTCGATGGTGTTCGCATTGACTATACCGAAACCGCTAAAGATCTGGGTGTAGTTATCGACTCCAATCTTTCGTGGCGTGCTCAGGTCAATGAGGTCAGTCGAAAGGTACATTTCTCGTTTCATTTGTTGAAATGCCAGTTCAGTCTCCTGCTCTTGAAGACTAAAATTTATTTGGCACAAACACTTCTTCAGACGATAATAGATTATGCCGACGCCTGCTACTTAGATGCTATTGAGGAACTATTAAACAAGCTTGAACGCCTGCAAAACCTGTGCATTCGCTTTGTTTTCGGTCTTCGAAAGTATGAACATGTTTATCACCTTCGCAAGGAACTTAAGTAGCTCCCAATCCGCCTTCGCAGGAACATTCGGATTTTATGTCTCGTCTCCAACATCTTACACAACCCTGCATAGCCTTCCTACCTGCGTGGATGGTTTTTTTACGCTCGTCCTAGCGACGCATCGTGTAGATCACACCTTAGATCCCTCCTTAAATCCCATCCCCATAAAACTAATTAATATTCTTATTCCTTCTCTGTACATGCTGTAAGATTGTCCTTCCTCCTGACCTTTCCTCTTAATAGTGTTTGTATATTTATGCAGATATTTTTTTATATGTTTTATCATTATGTATTTATTTAAGTATACGTCAATTTCCTTCATTACATATGTAGGTATATTTACATTTCTTTTTTATTTCTCCTTTCGCAGGTCTGCTGGAATGAATTTCTAAAGAAATAAGCAGAACCTTTGTAGGTACTCAATTGTTTGATTATGCCATATCTCCTATGTACTGTGTGTATATAAATAGTAATAACAACAAAAAAAGTGTTTTCATTTTTTTTGTAGCCTACTGTCTCACTGCGGAGCAAAAGCCTCCCCGAAATCCTTTCAGGCATACTTTTTCAGACCGACAGACTTTTGTAATGTTTATCAGTGATAAGTTTACTGATAATAGGAACAATAGAGGTGTTGTTCTATTGCAGTACCTTGAGGAAAAATCAAAAGTGAAGTACATACATTGGAAAGATAAAAGCACATTAAAATTTTGCAATAATTGTTTTATTAAAAACCAAATAGTAGTGTAACGATAAATAAAAACTAAATATGGAGTAGCACATCTAACTCATATATATGTGTAGGTAGTTACCGTTGCTGTTAGAATGCATAGTAATTTGTAGATATTTATTTGTAGATTTTAATTTTATCGCGGGCACATAGCATGTCGACCGCCATCTACCGCGATTGTTACACCGGTAATATTACTAGCACCTTCACTTGCCAAGAATAGAATAGTATTCGCAACCTCTTTGGTAGTTCCTGTCCTTCCCAAAGCATGAGTCTCCTTACATTTCTTTAAATAGGCAGCATAGTCTTCGTCACTGACATCACCTCTCGAGTGTAAGTTCGTTTCAATCACTCCCGGATTAACAGCATTGACACGAACTCCCTTGCTGCCAAGCTCTAAAGACACACATTTCGTAAACTGGTCCATGGTTGCTTTAGACATGCAATACGCAAGAATGTCTGGAAAAGACCTCAATCCAGCGACACTGGACACATTCACGATGTTCCCTTTAGACTTCACAAGATGCGGTGTGGCCAACATGGTCAAATGATATGGTCCTACGTGGACCATATCATTTGACCATGTTGGCCATTAGTATTCATTATACTGTCGTATTGAGCAAGAGAAGTATTTTCTATTGAACTCATTTGCATAATACCGGCATTGTTGACCAGCACATCAAGTTGCTTAAAATGTTTGATGGTTTCCTTTACTAACATTTCAACATCTGGTTCCCTGCCATATCGGCGATAACAGATAATGGTGTTAGCCTACTAGGTGATGCAGCTTCGCAATCTTTTGCAGTGTTCTCTAGGTTTTCCTTGTTCCTTCCTGTTAGGACGAGTCTGGCATCTTGTTTCGCAAATTCGATTGCAGTTTCCACACCAATTCCTGAGCTGGCTCCCGTTACAAGAACTACTTTATTGGAGAACATTCTTGATACCTGATTAAGAAACAAAGCATGATAACAACAGAATAGTTATAGTTGTCTTTTTAGTTTATCCATTTTCAAATGACTGGCATGCTGTTTTTTACCAACTTCAAAAGATGGAGGTTATCAATTCGACACGTTTCTATATTTTTTTTTTAAAGTATGTTTGGGCATCACTCCGTCATATATGACGGATTTTCAATATTCTTCTTTTTTGTTCGAAAGGGGTTTATTCCGAAATGGTCCCATTTAAATTTCATATATATCTGATGGTGAGTTTCGGAGACAGACAACGGAACTCTTAAAAAAATTACAGCAAATCAACAAAAAATAAAAACTTTTTCTAAAAGAAAACAACCGACTTCCGGAAAAATACTACAAAGTGAAAAATAACTTTAATTTCGGAAAGCGGACACAAAAAATTTAAATACATATCCATAGTCACCGCCTTCCGAAATTAAAGTTATTTTTCACTTTGTAGTGTTTTTTCCGCAAGTCAGTTGTTTTTTTTTGGAAAAAGTTTTTATGTTAAGTTTACAACGAATCAGGTTTTATTTCTCGTACTGCTGAGTATTAGATAATTTTCAACGACAGAAATTGCAGAAACAAATGTCAGATATCAATTTCTGTCAAATGAAATGGTGAGGACTTCGAATATTAATTAGAGGATGTTACTCCTATAATTAAAAAAAATACGCGAATGAGATTATCGATCCCTCCAGATGAAGTACCAAAGCTCTGGTATAGTCCTTCTTCACACACTATTATAGGGCTGCTTACTCTGTAAAGTGATTTTAATGGCCTACTTGAAATAAATTATTTGACCTTGACTTCAACTTTCCTTGTCCCACGCGAAAATTGGGCTTATTAGTCGACTCGCACGAATTAACACGCCTGAATCGGCCGAATCGTGAGGTTTAAATAATATTATAATTATCCATTCTCTAGTGACGATTCGCCCGGGCGAGTTAATTTATGTGAGTCGACTCATAAGCCGAAACTTTTTGATTGTATGAGGGAAAATATCAAACCTGTTTGAAAACTCGTCAACAATAAAAACCACTTGGACACTATTGACACTAACTACCGTGTCACAATTTGATACAGCCGCACGCACTAGACACTCGGTGTATTCACAGACTCGACAATGTTTATTGTCGTAGTCTAAACTTTATACTAAAGCTTTATCGTTATCGTCCGTTCTATCTCAGTAGTCACTTAGTTTAGTTTAAATGACTTGTAGATTCTGTAACGATGATGATACAGTTCAATACTGTGACGATGGTTACTATATTTCCATTTCTTGATAAGAATATCGTACAATCATTCTGGCATAAGAATTAATTTTATTGGGATTTGAACCGAGAATGATATATTGAAACTGCTTATTAATGACACCAGACTATGATAATCGATCTTGCTTATCTAAAATTTCTGAAGAGCTTGATTTTTTTGAGTACCAAATTAAAGATTCATTATGAAGTGTGTAGTACCTGCTTGAGTTTATCAAGTTATTTAGTTAGTTAGATTGTATGTACGTAGTAACTGAATCTGTATAAGCTAAAGGTAGGTATTTAATTGTGGATCAGAAGCTTCCCTAACGCAACATGTTATATCTCAGTACTTATTCAGCGATAACAGTTTCTTATTAACCATTGACAATGGTAGGTTTTGGTGTCTACCGAAATCTTTTTGAGTAGTTATACTTTGAAGGTTACTAACACAAAAATTGAATATGAACTTAGCATTTTATGGGATCAACTTCAGTTCCCATGGACTGAAAAAAATTGCGTTAACGTGCGTAAATGTTACGTAAAAATGACCGTTTAGTCCACTCTCTGCCCGTCGACCCCCAATAAATAATGTGCCCACTGGACCCCTGACTATGGTTTATTTTCTCGACCCCTGGGGGTCGAGGGTGGATTTTATTTTTCAGCCAAGTTTTGGTTTCCTTTCAACCCCCAAAGTAACAAAATATTAATTTTTGGTACTTACCGAACAAGGGGTCGAAAGGGGACGGATTATGCCTGTCCTTTATATGAAAAGAAAATTCAGTCTTACCCCCTGGGGGTCGTGTGTGAACTATGTTTAGGGGTTAAACAAATAAAGAAAAAATTTTTTAGGGTTCGAGGGGCCGAGAGTGGACTAAACGAAAATTACGAACATTAATTAACCATTTATGATTTGTACAAATTATTCATACAAATATAAACACTTGAAGCATTTTTCAAGTAGCCATAGGTAAGTCCTGTGAAGCAGCCGACAACCTCCTAGGATGACCTGCGAGATGTCATTCCCAAAAACCTAAAAACTGCAAAGTCAGTACAGTTAGGAATGCGAAACAGTGAACAAATTCTGATTATTATATTTGTGACTATTTGAATAAACTTTTAGTGCTTTTGGTGTAAATTGGTATAAATTTATTTATCACGAATCCCAGTTCATAGCAATATTTCATGGAAGTTCCTTTTTACTAGTAGCTTCTGTTAACAAAGACACAGATATAAGACATGGGTACTAACTTGATCTATGAAATTGAAATGACCTGGAATTTAGTAGAAATTTCTTTATTTTGTTCTTCACAATCATGATTTCATAAAACATCTTATTTTGCAACATGAGTAGGTTTACCAATGATTGTGTTAAAGATCCCGGTTGCCGAACAACCACCAACTTCAACGATGATCTTTCCAGTCTGGAATCCAGTTTGAATTAGGCGCGTGCCAGCACAAACATTAAGTGACGCTGGTAGGGAAGCAATACCCAAATTAATGCGGCCGATCTGTAAGAGAAAAAAAAAACAATTTATTTATTTATCAAACATCCACCAGATGGTAGGTGGTCTGCGATGACTTTGCTGGACATTTGCTAAACCTGAAGCATGGCAGCCATGACAGGTGCGTTGCCACAGCCAGAGCTGGTACTCACACGTCGGGCACCCATACTTCTTTAACCGGAGAACAGTTACGCTGCTTGGCGGCATTAATAGAAAGTCCTTTTCTTAGCAGTTAAACAGTTAGGGACTACTCACACTTATTCAGCTCTGTTCAGGTTTTGACCATAGAAAACACCGATTTCGTATGAGATGCGTTCAGCCGCGGAAAGCTGAACGGACTCTATACAAAATTATTGTTTTCTATGGAGAAAAGCTGAACAAAGCTGAATAAGTGTAAGTAGTCCCTTAATCTATGTAAGTAGGTATCACTTACCGTCATAGTAGACTGTCCAAGAAAACCGGCAGATTTTATCTCAGTCTTCACAGCAACGGTTCCAAGGCAGGATCCGGCGGCCCACAAATTCGTGCTATCTCCGGTACACTTCTTCATGTCTTCCATAGCCTCGGTACCAGCTTTGATCGCCTCATTGGATATTGCCACCAAGTGCTGGATCTCTTTAGAAACATCAGCGATGCGTTCGTCTACGCAAGTCAGTGTACTGGATAGTGTTTCGTTGAATACATTGGCTGCAGCGCTTCTGTGGGACTACGATTTCTTGTGTTAATTGGGTAGAAAGAAAGAAAACACATTTATATTGAACTCTTAATTTTCACAATATATAGCACTTTCTGAGGATGGACGGCGACCCTGAACTGCCGCTTCTTGGGCCGGCCCAGGAAGCGATGGCGAGAGGATATAGACGCACACTGCAAGGTTTGGATCGAGGTGGCTGGAAAAGGAGGCCAAGAAGGGTTTGGGGTGGGCTTTGCTCAGCAGCGGGACAGTGTAGGCTAACTAAAAAAAATTAAAACATATTCTGTTGTTTTTCTAATATAAAACCATGATCTGTCTGTAGCTCGTAGGTAATGGTAATAAGGAGATAGGTTCTACTGAATTCAATTTTTAAATACCCAACGAAAAAAGAGGAGGGGTGTTATGATCGAAAGTGTTCCTACCTATGATTAAAAAAACCGGTCAGTAGTTTGCAGATTATATCTTTTTATTAGTTTAGATGCTGTAGCATCACGTGTAATTTGCAGGACTCTCAGCACTCTCATTAACTCACAGCACAGGTATCGTGAATGAATGCCGATGTCAACAGTTCCGCTAATGTCATAGTTTCTTGGCTACATGGGAGGTTTATTTAAAGTTTTGAAGAATGGCATGGTACTTACATCGACACAATCCTTGACTGCCACGCTGGTGTTAGAGATCCTGTTCATGACATTCTCAACAGCTTCTGTGACACGTTGCCTGAACTTCTGCACGCCGGTGATGATTGTATCCCTGATCTCCTTGGCTTCGTTTATGATGCCAGCATTGAAGGCGTTAACAGAATTCAAAGCTTCTTGTGCAGATTTACGAAGATTCTCAACCAGTTGTGTGATAAGTTGCCTGAAATTTTGACAAGATTTGATGAGCAAGGAAGAAGTACTGGAAGACGTAGCATTGTAAGGCCTCTCACAAGATGGACTGATGACCTGGTGAAGGCCACTTTTCTTCCGTACTTTTATATTAGTCGTCATCTCCATAGTCACCCTATTTAACCATATCATCATTCACACAGTCCACCCATCGTTTCTTTGGTCTTCCCCTACTCTTATAGATATCGACACTTTTACTCTTAAGGCTATCCGTGCGGTAAAATTATGTTTCTCTTCATTGGAGAAGCCTAAGCTTATCACACATCGTATGCAACATGTTAATAGTTAACCTACCACCGCCCAACTGCCTACTGCCGAAGTGATCTTATGTCTTGTCGAAGAAAGCTACATTTTATTAGCCATTCTCAATGAAGGCAACTGATACAACATCTCTACGCATTGCATCTTATGCTCGCCTGATTGATTGAGTCTTGTCTCTTTTACGGTGCCCAAAGAAAAGGCTTGGTCCACATCGAGATACCTACTGCTTAGGTACATAATCATTTAAACAGGTAATACTATTAATCGATAAAGCATACCTTGTATGCGACATAAGGTCGATATCATGAATAGGTCCCTCCAGCAGATCATAATTTGGCACGTCTGGAGCGCTAAACGCCGAGCACGCCTGAAATCATCACAATTAATTAAATTAAAGAGTTGTTAGGTATCAAATAAGCAGATGCGAACGAGTGTGTATGTTGAAAGCACTAGAAAATTGTCTTTATAATACAAGAGTGATAATAATTATGGCTGCAGTAGATACGACATCATACTCTGCCAACGACATGTGATGTTATATTTTACTATCGCCAGTTCAACTTCGTTATAATTTTTTTGTGAAAATTAAAAAAAATCATGGATCTATACCGGAGTCCTTTCCTTTAATCTGTCTGATCAAAACAACCAAAAAGATCTTACCACGGCCAAAACACAGAATGCACTGAACAATTTCATGGTGAGTTTTCAAAAGGTCTCGACGAGTCCAAATTTAGATCTGATGCTAACACAGCATCCCCAAGGTTTTTATAGTTTTCTATGTAAAACATTGCTAGTTCTTTTGCCATATAACAAATACAATAATCTTATCTTAATATGTGCACTAACGATGAAATTGCGTTAGAATATAAATATTTAACTATGGTTTAATTTAATTTGTTATATCAATTGCAACATTTGGTTACATACCTATCTAATTATGACTCTTTACTTATAGTAATTGGAGTTAGTCAGATATTTAGGTTCTTACGTTGTGTGATAACTGATAACAGCGGTTATGCAATATAGTCTGCTGATTATATCAATATCAATGTTACCTACTATCGTTACTAACATTGATTCACTGCGTTTGTCTTACCCATCATGATTTGTAATTGCATGTGTTTTGAGAAACAAAAAAGGGGAGAATTGTCTATTAGCTGAATCTATCTATTATTTTTCCAAAATTTGTAAATTCAGTTACCAAATTACATATTCCTACTCCAATACTTAGGTCTCCGTAAGAACATGTGCCTATAGCAAGGGTTCAGGTACTGCCCTTGGTGTCCTTTATATCCCTTCCAAAATAACCATCTTGTATAATATAGGGTCAAATTAAATGAGCTAACGAAACTCCGTAGACTTAGATACAGATAATTATTTAAAAATTATAAAACAAAAAATAAATATTTTTTATGTAAACTTCACTTACGTGATCGGTATCGGTATCTAAACACGATAAAACAAAAGAAAGCAGATATTCTCAACTCATACTTCGAGTAACGACATTACCAGGGGTTGTTGACAGTAGGTTTTTTTTAACAAATGTGTTTTATTTTTATTTTTTCGTGTTTAGATATGGGTACGTATCACGTCTGAAATTTCACTAGCTAATTTAATTTGACCGTGTTATATAATAAGCACTTTTTTATAGAGCATAGTGATAGGCAAAATATTTCTGAAAAGATAAATGAGAAACCAGCATTTGGCAATATTGTTGTTCAGTTAAGTCATTGTGCTCTCATTTCGGTTATGATTGTGATGTCTGATACTGATAAAACTAAGTAGGTACTCGAAAGATTCTCAAGGTTTAGCACATAAAACATTTTATCACCCTTCATATAACGTTACTTCATGGAGCAATTAGTTACGATATTATTTACTTATTTATTTGTAGTTTGAGCAGCGTAAACGTCTACGTTACCTACAGTTCAGTGACCTACTTCGTGAAACATGAAAATTATAGACTGAAAGGCGAGGAATCTGTATAATTAAACTATCTGAGACTTAGTAGACTAGGTTATGAAGCAGTCGATTAAGGAGTATCAGGTATTCTCATGCTTATTTGTCACCGGATTTCTGTTGATGTTTTTTTACTGAGTGGGCCTGCTTCTGCTGCTGCCTGCTGGTTTTGCTAGGGGTACTACACACATGTTCGGATCGGCATAATTCGGCACAGGCTGGGCACTAATATATAAACAGCCGGGCAAAATACCTAGGTATTTTTGCCGCCCGGCTGTTTTGAATCGTGCCGAATCATGCCTACCCAAACAAGTGTGTAGCATGCCTATGGAACGTGATTTTGTACGTTTCAATGTCGAGATCTTAAGTCGAGAACTCAGCAAAGCTATTAATTTCCATTCCTCTTAGTTTGCTTCTGTTCCTCCGCTTGTACCAATTTAACGGGTGCGTAAGTTAAAAGGTTCGGAACCCCTGATGTTGACGTAATAGCTTTACGCGAAATAAAGAATCAGAGCCTACCCTTTTAACGAGAAGGTGCCTGTGGTAGGTGTGCAGTGCGGGAGTAGTGTTGATAAGACACTGTCTCAGCAGGCTTAGACAAAACACATTTCTGATAGCGTTCACGCCAAACGCTACGCCAAAATGTACGGGAATGTCATTACCTTCGGAAAAATTACGTCGTGTCCTTTCAGCAGATTATGTAATTCCGATACATTTTGGCGTAGTGTTTGGCGTGAACGCTAACAGAAATGTGTTTTGTCTCAGGGCCCAGATAAGTAGTAGGCCTGTAACTAAAGTTCGACTTTTAATTGTATTCAGTAACTTGACATTTCAAAGAAAAATAATTATTACCATACTAAAACGAATAGTGTTGGGGTAGTGAACGATTTTATGTACTTAAATAACGAATCAAAATCAAAAGTATTTTATTCAAACTAGCCTGAGAGTAAGATTTTTTGAACGTCAAAATTACATAAGACAGTCCCTCTAAAACAACCGCCCTTCGCCACTTCCTAGTGCTTAGCTGGGAAGAACAAGTGGCGCAACAAATTTCCCAGCAGCACAGCTGTCTGTTAAGTTAGAAGAACTTAATTCTATACAATAACAGGTAAGTACTTAATTAACATTACTAAACACAAAACATAAAATTAGGTACTTAAATTATTTGCCATATGTCAGCTAGCACACGTCAATATACCAACAAAACATAGTAACTAAACTCTAGCAGAAATAAATATTAAAACAAAATACTAAACGTAAATAGAAGTCAATATCCACTTAAAAGCCTCCAGGCATAGAGGGTATGCCCGCTTACATATGCAACGCCGAACATTTAGATAAAGATAAAAATGGTTTAATTTAAAATTTAACCATTTTTATCATTCGTGTTAAAACTTTCAAAATTCGTTTGTAAGAGGTGAAATATAAGAATAGTTAATAATTTATTAATAAAAGTAATGCCTTTTTATTTATTTTTCTAATAGCAGCAAACTATAAATATATTACCTAACTACTGAAAATATGTGACAAATTCTACAGTTATGAATAGTGCATATCATATTTTAAGACAATTTATTAAATTTAATACTAAAATAAATTGCATGTAAGTACATTATTTCAAGTTCTTTCAATTTTGTTCATTCTTACACCACCTCACTATCTTTTTTTTGTCAAAATCTGATAATCCTTCAACTTTCAAGTTACTGAATATAATTAAAAGTCCAACTATACAACTATAGATAACAATTATGTACTGAATTATTCACAACCATTCGATACGCTTCCTTACCGAATCGAACATCAATCAACGCACATCAAACACAAACAGAGATCAAGAAAAGTGTGATTGTGTTCTAAATCATGGGTTTAACAGAATTCCCTGTTTCTTCTGAAATACCATTAGGTAGGTACGGATTACCTACATAAAATTCCCCTTCATTCTGGCAAGGCCGAAAATATACAGTAATTTCGGCCTTGCCAGAATGAAGGATGCTCAAAAAATAAATAAATATAAGTTAGGTTTAATATAGTTAAATAAATATAAATAACAGAATAACAAATAACAGAAAATAAGAGTTCCGTGTGGTGCCGGACGTAAAAGAATAGCACCATCACATTTCTTCCCGTGGGTGTCGTAGAAGGCGATTAAGGGACTAACTAGAGAATGGGCAGCAGCGTTCTCTATGCATTTGACCACCATACTGCGATCGCCAACCCGCCTGCCAAGCGTGCGCGATTATGGCAACCCCCCCTTTTGGGGGAGGCATATGTCCAGCAGTGGACGTCTTTCGGCTGATATGATGATCAAATAATAGATTGGTTTCAAGAGAAAGAAAGATGAAAAGTCGAAGACCATTTGAAAGACGGGGAGACGACTTAAAAACTACTACAGGAGGGATATAGAGGACAAAAACTGTTTGTGTGATTAAAATTAATAGCTTAAGCACAAATTTACAGAGGTATAGCCTCTGTACCTACCTACCTATATATCCATAAATAGCATCTACAACATATTATTATTGATATGGACAATCATAATCATTAAATTCTTACTTGAACAGGTAACTCTCATTATAAATTAATCTACATACATAGTTGAAATAACTCATGTCAGTTAGATAAAGTAGGTTAATTTAAACATGGTATCGCTGCGTTTATTTCAAGGTCCCAACTCATATGAACCCAAAGTACCTACTGACGTTTATATACACCGTGACATTTTAGTCGTCTTACAACGGCAGCCCACTTACTGTATCCAATGACTACTAATCATTTATATGTTAAAAAAAAAATCTTTTTGAACACTTGCTTAATTAAAAAAATTAAAATATCATTCACTAAGACTCATGACGTAGTTTGAAACACCCTGTTATGGACATGGAATTAGCGATGGAATGTAATGGTAGGTAGGTAGATATCTTCTACCGTTTGGTACGTGAACATTTTAGTCTTTGTATCTATTTTCTTAATTAATAGTACCAATGTTTTAATCGCACCTAGAGGTATTTTATGACGGATACATTGAGTGGACCACGTTTGTAAGACGACTTAAATGTCACGGTGTATAAGGTTGCCCAGGGTATCAGTTCTATACTTATGTCAATATTCGGAGCTGCACATATTTAGGAAATCTTGCTTCGGTTGATCCATGGATGGGTGGCCATCTATGCAAACCAAAACCCCTCCGTGCGTCAGAAAATAGGTATCGACTGTCTTTTGTGGATCTTTGACGGGGTATGGAGGAGGACGGGTGGAGGTCAAATATATAATAAATCGCTCCATGTAAAATACTGGTACTTCGCTGTATCCGGTTTGACTGAAAGCCGACCTCTGCACAGTAGGGAAAAGGCTAGGCAGATGATGACAGATTTAGAAATTATGCCAAGCATGAAAGCTCTTGCTGAGGCCTTTTATGCCTGGAGCACTTAACATCACAGCATGGGACTTAGTGAAAAATCAGGATTACATTTAGTCAAAACCTCAACCGCATCAGCAGGCTTAGCACGAGACCCGTAGAGAAGCGTTTTGTCGACGTAAGAATAAACAAAACGACGTTTCCGTGTAGATCATTGACAGTTTTGTACAGAGAAATGTAGACAAGCGATTTCTATTTTACGGTAGAGCAGAAATAAAAGTTATGTACTGGTGAAATATGGGTGTACCCACTATAGGTACAGCTCTGCCCAATCCTTCAGGGAAACAAAACGTGATGTTATGTTAACATGTAAATCAATAATATGATTGCTCCTGTCTCCTGACTTTACATCTAAAACTGTTTGATATACAGAAACATTTTTTTTACCAGTGCGGAAACTGTAACCTTGAAGTCAGCATATCATGCTAGATCCCCTAGCGTAGAAATTTTTCGTCGGATGTACAAAAAAAATCGCATGTTTCATAGAAAAGTGCAATACCTACGCGAGTACGCGGTCAAAATGTATGGAGCAGTTGACTTTTTTGTATAACCGACGAAAAATTTCTACGCTAGGGGGTCCAAATTAATATGCTGAATTCATGGTTGAAGTTTGCGCACTGGTTAAAAATGCACCCTGTATAATATCTTAGTAAATGCCACTAATGTCACGAATATGTGTTACCGTGACATATGTGTTAGAAGTAGAAAAGCATACAAATAAATCATCAGCTAATGTCATGTTGTGGCTGACCGACATTATGTTTGAATTCTAGGGCTCCGATATTATGTAATTAATTGTTTACTTTGCTCCAATTAAGCACACCCAGTTTTCATTCAAGGTAGCCTACGCATCGAGTCTTGACATGTGGTTAGGGTTTTACATATTTACCTACCTTATCAAGCTAGAAACAGAGAATAGGTAGGTACCTAAATCAACACAGACCATCGCAGTTCACCGTTGGACTGACATCTAACAGCCCCTCACAAATTACGCCTCATCACATCACTCGATTGTTCGCTTTCCGTATCAAAATTAAATCAAATTGTTTATTCTGTAAATCAGACATCGGAATCACCATTACAAGTCCTACAAAAATTGGTGGAGTCGACATACACCATTCGGGATGAGCCCCTGGAGAAGACTCCAAGGGACTCAACCGATCAATTCTAGCTATTTATTAATTAAAAGGACATCTCTAAGTTAGCCGATGTGTGGTCTCCCAATGAGTTATTTGGCCATCGAACGGAGGGGTATGATAAGAATGTCTAAAGGATATCAAGATTCAGTTTTTTATATAATTAAAACTGTCATTTCTTAAACTTTATTATAGGAGGCCTGTGTCCCAGCTGTGGGAAAACCATAGACTGATTAGATAGATTGTGGAAGTTATAGTCATTTGGCACTATATTTTTATTTAGCGCCTACAAGCACCGCTAAGCAACATCTCATCCTTCTTCTCAGCTAGAACGAAACTTTATGTTCCAGGCGCAGAAACAATTTTATAGCCACTTATCTAAATATTATTCAAATTCAAGTACGCATTTATAATTTACGTTACTTCGTCAGAATAAAGCGATATTTTACCTCTGATAATGTCTATTAAAAAAAATGTTGTAAATGTCAAAGTAATTGGAGTAATTTGCAGTTGTAGAAGATTGCTGGGTGTTGCAATCAGTCGATAAATTGCAGTGTGATTTCGAGGTTAACATCCATATTAAACTACAGGATCTGATTATTATAAACTAAGTAATACGTGATAGTTTAGCAATGCATGTAATAACAGGCTATGATGTGTAGATCTAGGACAAATAGGAGATTAATCAATTGAATTAAAAACACCGAGCTGATCCTTAGGTAGGTACTTACACGATATATCATAGCTTCCCCTTGCAATGGCAATCATTCAATAGCTGCAAGTAATACATACATATACATAAGCTCACATTTGCTACTGTCTTTATAAACTGCAAGTAATAACTGTCGAAAATCGACTTCAAAACCCCCTCCGTTATCATCGGTATAAAAAAATAGTTCTCGTACGTCTTATCCCTTTCAAGAGTCTCTTGAAACCGCAGTAGAAGTTGTTCTCTAATTAGCGCGTCATTAATGACAAGCTTATAATCCCGAAAGCAGCTTTTCAAGATAGATTCACACAAAAAACATGAAATGCCCATCGTCGTACCTATACTATGTATACATAGAACCTATAGGTGCTATGTTAAAGGGTTTGATTTTCGCACTTAGACCCACGGGTGGACCATTGGGCGTGGGCCATGGCGGCCAACGGTGATTATTCCAACCAACTTCTCTCCAAAAGTTGGTTAGATCTCCTGGTCTGTTGAGAACATCTGTGTAAGATCTGAGGGTTACTGTCACAGGTTACTGTTCTAATCTGGGTGACGCCTATGTATTCAATGAGCACATGCGTAACGGTTTTCTCAGCTTCCATGCAAGCCCTGCACAGTGGACTGTCCGTTATGCATATTGTGTGTATGCGCAGGCGGTTCCTGTCCAAGCGTAATACACGTCTGGTTAGCCTGCCAACCAAAGATGGCATAGCTCCCTGGACTGCCTGCAGCCCAGTATTGAGGTCCACCAACTCTCCGCTTGTGTGTGAGTGAAATCTTGTAGCCACCTGCGTAGCTGGTTTAAGGGGACTGGCAGGATACGTTCGGGACCATGTGTAGGTAATCATATCAAAATTTTCTAAGTTTAGTGTGCATTACGTACTCTCATAGTAATAAATAAAAGCAATATGGATGTGTATTAGACGTATGGTATAAGTTAATGACATAATTATGACGATATTATGGTTTCATAAATCAGTAGGCCATGGTTTTCGACTAGCACGATACCTAGAAATGCCATTTACACAATTTAATTGTATTTTCATTTTCAATACTGTAGCTGTTTCTACCTACTTTGTAGGTATCTGTGACACCATTGTTCGAGGCGCTTACGTAAATACATACCTACAGAGGTCACATAAATACCTACTACAAATAAAACTCTTTTTGACATAAGGGGCCGAAACTACAGAGAGGCACGAATTTTTGCAATACTCAACAAGATTCTTGTATAAGATATCTACTCTTTTCTGTACAATGTTCTTATGACGGCTCCACACGCTTACCAAACCTCGACAAATCATCACAAATTCAAACTTGTGGATAGAGCGTTTGCCTTGGCTTGTGTAGACTTGCAAGCGTTTGCGTCCGATCCAATCGAGTGTCGGTTTTTGACGCCCAAATCAAAGAATTTTGCGGCAAGCGCTTGGGATCCATCTACACGTTTGTGCGTTGTTAGTATCGCTTGCGCACTGATAGCGAAATTTTGCTTAGCAAACATTCAAAATCAAAATGCTGCTGAGCCCGTCGGTTGGAGGGTTGCGGAAACTCTTGCGCATTTGTGAGACATATGTTAGGGCTCATGGGCTCAGGTACAATCCTAAGAAGAGTGAGTACATGATTTTCAAAGCTGGTTCCAAATGTTTCTCTTGTACACCTCCAATCACTCTTTGCGGTGTTAGTCTGAATAGGGTTTACCATTTTAAGTACTTGGGCCACTGGGTCACAGATAACTTGTCTGACAATGAGGACATCAAGCGGGAGCGTAAGGCGCTGTCGTTTCTCTGTAACATGTTGGCACGTAGGTTTTCACGCTGTACTGAACAAGTTAAGGTAACCTTATTTAAAGCTTACTGTCAGTCTTTTTACACGTGCAGCCTATGGGCTAACTATGTGCAGCGAGCATACAGTGCCTTGCGCGTACAGTACAACAATGCGTTTAGGGTGCTGCTAGGGCTGCCGCGGTTTTGCAGCTCTTCTACGATGTTCGCGCAGGCGCAAACCGATGACTTTTATGGTATTATTAGGAAGCGGAGTGCCTCGCTACTAAGTCGCTTCCAACACAGCACTAACAGTATCCTGAGCGTAATGTCCGAGCGGTGGGACTCGGTGTTGTTGGAGAGGTGAATGCACCTGCACGCCAGTTCGTCACCATTTATTATGTGATTATTGTTTTACAATCATAATTATTAATTGTAATCGAATGAATTTTAACCTAATTGACTATAATTGTGAATGTGCTGTAACTTTAATTTATTATTTTCATAAACTTTATTTTTTTATGATTATTATATATTTTTTTAATCACTTTAATTTATTATTTATTTGTAATGTAATGATTTTAACGTGTAATGTAATTTATATTGCTTAATATGGGAATAATTTCATGAAATAAACGTTTATTTAATTTAATTTAACATAGGTCATACGGCAGAAGTTATCAAACTGTCCAAGATGGTTCATACAGAAGTTCATAAAATCTTTCTTCAATAAATTTTCTACAACAAAAAAATAAATAAATAGGTATCATATTTAAGGTACCTACAGGATAAGAAAGACTTTTTATAGCTACTCAATGCACAAATAAAATTATACAGTCCATTGAAATATTAAAACTGAACACGAACTATGAATTCAATTGATTTAATTGAATTCATAGTTACCTAACAAAAAAATATACCTTGTACACACGGCTATACATGAAGCTATACATTTCCAGTTTACGGTGATCTCGCACTGTACGGAAATCTTATACAATGCAAGATCAGCTTATACTGGAAATGTATAGCTTGATATGTAGCCGTGTGTACGGTTTCCGTTTACATATAATTTTCTTATAGGTTTAACCAAACGTTATAGCCGACAAAAGCTCGACGTCCGTCATGTTTGCTTCCTCCAAACACACTAGCGTGTGGATATCGCTGTTTAGATCACCTAATTTATCCAAGCGTTTGTATAGTGTAGTTTGTGGCAAGTGGAAAACGTGTCGATACACCATTATAGTGCCTTTCCATGCTTGCCAAGCCTTGGCAAACCTCTTCAAGCCCAAAGCGTCCACAAACCTCGCTTGGCATTTGGAAGTCATTTACGTGCTTGTGAATGCGTCAGTGTACACCCAAGCATGTCGAACACCGAACTTGTGTCGGCTATTGCGTTTGGTTTAACATACTTTTATTTGAAATACAAGCAAAGTAAAACGAAAACAAGGAAAGCTTTTTTTTTTTTTTTTCTGGGTGGGAAATCATCAAATAACTTCTCCCGCTCTGGGTGGAGCGGGAGGGCGTGTCAGACTTTTACAGACTAAAACCCACCCGTGTTCCCTCAGTTGCCTGTGTGCCAGGGGCGGCGGTATCTCTTTCGAACAACCCGCACCCCCGGCAGGCATCGGCCCTTGCGGGCCCCATCTGTCGCTGCTGACATCTCTTTGAGGCGCGCGTGGAACACAACGCGCCGTCGACCCGGGCTTGGTCCTTACCGGACAGCGAGGTACCCATTACTCGCCGTCCGCAAGCCCGTGCCTACGGTGGCCGGGAATCAGCCTGGGATTCCCGACGCCCAGGGCGTCTCCTGCGAAGGCCACGGCTGTGAGGGCGCATGTACTGCATCTCCCTCACGTGCGCCACCTCCCTCTTTGCGAGCATAACTGCTTCGCTGAAGGAGGCGACTGCCAGCCATGCCCTCTCGCTCCGTACCATGGACAGGACCAGGGTCGGACGCGAGAGATCGCCGCCATCGATCACCTCCACGAGGACACGGCGTTGCTCCGCCCAAGCTGGGCAGACCTCCACCGTATGCTCCACCGTGTCCTCTGGGCGATCTTCGCAATGGAAACACCCGGGCGTTTCCTCCCGCCCTATCCGAAACAGGAACCTCCCGAAACAGCCATGTCCGGTGAGGACCTGTGTCAGGCGGAAGGTGAGGACGCCATGCCGCCTCTCAAGCCACTCCTCAAAGAGGGGACTTACCGCCGCAATCGCGACGTGCCCAAAAACAAGGAAAGCTGCCACGAAGATGACGGATGATAAAGATTCATAACAAACGAGCAAACAACCAACCAACCAATCAATTAACCAATCAACCAACCAATCAACCAACCAGTCAACCAACCAGTCAACCAACCAGTCAACCAACCAGTCAACCAACCAATCAACCAACCAATCAACCAACCAATCAACCAACCAATCAACCAACCAATCAACCAACCAATCAACCAACCAATCAACCAACCAATCAACCAATCAATCAACCAGTCAATCAACCAGTCAACCAACCAGTCAACCAACCAGTCAACCAACCAGTCAACCAACCTGTCAACCAACCAGTCAACCAACCAGTCAACCAACCAGTCAACCAACCAGTCAACCAACCAGTCAACCAACCAATCAACCAACCAATCAACCAACCAATCAACCAACCTATCAACCAATCAATCAACCAGTCATTCAACCAGTCAATCAACCAGTCAACCAACCAGTCAACCAACCAGTCAACCAACCAGTCAACCAACCAGTCAACCAACCAGTCAACCAACCAGTCAACCAACCAGTCAACCAACCAATCAACCAACCAATCAACCAACCAATCAACCAACCAATCAACCAACCAATCAACCAACCAATCAACCAACCAATCAACCAACCAATCAACCAATCAATCAACCAGTCAATCAACCAGTCAACCAACCAGTCAACCAACCAGTCAACCAACCAGTCAACCAACCAGTCAACCAACCAGTCAACCAACCAGTCAACCAACCAGTCAACCAACCAGTCAATTGCTTTAATTTGTTACAGATAATTTATGGAAGATAAATTTAATTACCTTCTTTATGAACCATTTGGAGAGTTCGATAACTGCTGCCGTATGAGCTATGGTGATTTTGGGTTTTTGCTGCAAAAAATTTCACCATTCATATCCAAGCAAGATACAGACTTCAGAGAAGCTCTGCCAGCTAAATTTCATCTTTCCATTACGCTACGATTTTTAGCATCTGGTGAAAAAATCATTCGTGAAGTTTGCCGAGCTCTTAATGAAGTTGCACAAAAACATGTAACTGGATGACCACACACAATTTAGAAATTAATTATGCTAAAACTAAATTAATGATTTTCCACCCTTATCAAAAAGGTCCTCTACAATTAAATTTCACTTTTAACGGCTTAACACTGGAAACTGTTGATGAATGTACATTACTTGGACTTACAATTGATAAACATATTAACTGGAAAACACAAATACAAAAAACCCGTTCAAAAATCTCAAAATTCTCATACGCTCTCCGCGAAATAAAAAAGACAACCGATCTTCAAACTGCTCTCACCACCTATTACGCGTACGCCAATGCATGGCTAAGCTACGGCGTAACCCTCTGGGGAAATAGTACAGATGCACTGACACTCTTTACCCTACAAAAGAAATTAGTTAGAATCTTGGTAAATATTGATCAAACTGACAGCTGCAAACCCTATTTCCTAAAACATAATATTCTAACCCTCCCCAGTATTTATATTCTAAATATGTAAATTTGTCCGTAAGCATCAAGAGTTCTACACTAAACGCGAAGACATCCAATCACAATACACACTTAGGCACCGATCTAGACTAAACATACCAACATCCAAGCTAAAAATGCATTCCACAAGTCCCTACGTAATGTCTATAAAAATATACAATAAACTGCCAGACATAATAAAGAAAGAAGAAAAGTTCAATTTATTTATCACAAAACTTAAAAAATTACTGATAAACAAATGCTATTATTCACTAGATGAATATTTTAATGATAAACATAATTAATAGAAGAATTGTTTATAGTTTATGCTAAGGAAATTACTAATATAAAAAAAAATAATTTAAGAATCATAATTTATAACAATAATTAATCATAATCACTTAACTATAGGCATGTTTTAATATATATTAATATGTATTAACAATATGGTAATTTTTAAAAAATAATATTTTATATTAAATAATACAACTAAAATAACAATGAATTATAATAGCAGTAATAATATATTAAATAAAACAGGGCTTCCTCTCTCCTACCCTTTTGCTGTGCCCTACAGGGTCCATAATGATCTCAATTATATAGTTACCACCTAAGTACACATTATGGTAAAGCATTAAAGATATCGAGTATATTGAGTATATATTGAGTATATTGAAGTTCTAAATGGTCAATTTAAGGTAAAGTCGTAAAATAAAACAATCATTAATAAAAAAAATCAGGTTTAATATGAATCATAAGAAAACTGTTCCATGTATTAAGTTCAACTGACTGACAGTATTTATCACTCAATTATTTAGTAGCTTTTAATAAGCATTAAATGTCGATGACTGAAAATTTTCGAAAGCATTCATTAAAGCCACCTTTATTATAATGGTTGGTTAGAAGAAGGATTCAGGACCAAATTTCCACATTGCGTAGGTTCATTGGATGGCAAGCATATAATCATAGACAGCCCATCTCATAGTGGAAACGAGTATTTCAATTATAAGAGAACTTTTAACATTGTCCTTTTGGTATTGGTGGATAGCCAATATATATTTATATTCGCAGACACAGGGAGTCAAGGAAGAATAAGTGACGGTGGAGTTTTTAATAATTCTGTCTTATGGCCAAGAATCTGTAGAAATGAGATAGATTTTCCTCCGCCCTGTCCAAACTCAAACTCAAACTCAAAGCATTTATTTCAATTAAACCATTTACAGGCACTTTTGAATTGTGAAAAAGTCGATCAGTTGGAAAGTTGAAGCTAGTTGCCCATTCCAAAACGTAGATCTCTATGGAGAAGAACGGGCAAGAAACTCCACGGACACTCTTTTAAAATCAAGTTGAAATATTATAAAATCTTGGTAACATTATTCTTGTTGCTTCTGCAGATGAGAACATTGTAAAAAAATGTAACTATAAACAATTCTAAATACAAGATAAAAATAAGCCCTGGAAGTTAGGAGATGACCAGTCTCAACCGACTGCGCCCGTTCACGAACTTGACGCGTGGATCAGCACCATCCAGCTCAACCATTTTGTAGGGAACCGAATGATCCAACACACGCGCTACCATCAGTGAGACATTTATGTGAGCATGACATACTCTCAACTGCTATGCTTTTTCAAGTCAACGTACATCATAACAACACAATAAACGGATGCATGGTACTCACATTTACAAAACTCAAACAAAATGCTTCTAAATTATACAAAACTATAGTTTGCAATCTATTTGAAATATTAATAAAATTTGATTTCCTAAAAGAAAGAAAAAACATTTAATATATATTGACGTATATAAAGTAACTAACACTTGGTTCAGCAAAAATAAAACATTCGTAATGTCACAAAAATTATAATATTATGAACAAAAATGTTCGTAATGTCAGAAAAAATAAAAAAGGGAAGCTTATCTTTCAAATATTAAAATTTTAACTAGTATGCCCAGGTGGCTGTGGAGCAGGACCAGCATTAAGCCACGCATTTTTATCGACGATATAATTATCAAAATCAGTGACGTATCATCAGCAAATAACACCATTTGAGGTCGGTTTTTTAGTAAAAAAGGTAAATCATTTATATATACTAAAAAGAGGAACGGACCCAATATTGAGCCCTGCGGTACACCCATTTTGACTTTTAAGCCCAAGGAGTTCACACCGTTTATTTGAACTTGCTGCAGTCTATCATTCAAGTACGATTTTACTAAGTTAAGCGCAAGTTCACCCAGTCCGTAATGCCGAAGTTTCAAGAGAAGTGTTTCATGATTCACGCAATCAAACGCCTTGGATAGGTCGCAAAAGATACCTATTGCATCTTGCGCCTCTTCCCATGCGGTAAAGATGTGTTTCAATAAGGTGACACCAGCGTCGTGCAACATCCTTTGGTGAAACCATACTGTTGATCGTGTAGGATGTTATTACGATTAAAATGATTGAGCATTTGGTTTAACATAACTTTTTCAAACACCTTGCTGAAAACCGGCAAAATCGATACGGGTCTATAATTATTAGTATCTTTGCTGTCTCCAGATTTGAAGAGTGGAATAACTTTACTGTACTTCATTAAATCCGGGAAAACCCCTTGATCAACACACAAATTAAATATTAATGCCAAATAGGGTGCAACTGTCTCAATAATGGATTGACAAACTTTAGTAGACATGCCCCACAAATCTTCGGTAATTTTGATCTTAAGTTGCTTAAATGCCTTTAAAACGACCACAGGGCTTATATGATTAAATTTGAATTCCACGGGACAGGCTGAGACATTCGCTCTTAATAAATCAATAGCAAGTGCGGGCGAAGAATTTAAAGTTTCTGTAGTTTTAATAGGAATATTGGTAAAGAAAGTTGCAAATTCCTGAGCAACATCGATGTTAACACTAATGAGACCGCGGGAAGTGTCCAGTGTGTAATCATTATTATGCCTTTTGCTTCTGTTCGTTTCATTGTTAATAATTTTCCAAACTGCCTTAATTTTATTATCTGCTGATTTAACCTTGTGGCTAAGGAATGAAGCTTTAGCTACTTTGCAGATATTTTTAAAAGTTTTAGAGTAAGTAGCAACATACTTAGTAAAAGATTCTGTGTTAATAAACGGCTTAAGGCCATACAGTTCAAATAATCTTTCTCTACTTTTCCTGATTCCTTTAGTGGCCCAGTCACTGAATAAGAGTTTAGGGCAAATAGTTTTAGATTTCTGCTTAAAAATCCACGTCCAATCCATCCTTCCAGTCCACTTCCAGGATCCAATATTAATCTGCCATACATATTTTTAGCTGACGATTGCATTGAGTAAACACGTAATGAAGCCCTACCCTGGAAACCATGACGTAGGCTCACCAAAAAAATATTTAACCAAAACTTATCCAGAGGCCCTAGTGTGAGTTTCATTTAACCATCCTCACCAAACGCAGTGAGCGCGTTCGGCGTTCCGATTGGCCCTGGATTAGTGACGGACCAATCGGAGCGCCAAACGCGCTCACTGCGTTTGGTGAGGATGGTTAAATGAAACTCACACTAAGGCCTCTGATCCCGAGTTGTAGTAGAAAATACGTTTGGAAATTTAACCTCAGTTTTCAGAATATTCAGGCGCCCCATGGATTTCGATTCACAAACTGTGTGTAACTATTTGGGAACAAGTAAAAGTTCTTCAAATCGATATACTCCTCAGGGTTCGTTTGACGTATATGATAGTAGTGGAAATATGGTGACCCCTGGTTCATGGCGAAGAGATAACAATGGATATAATGCAATGCAAAATTTGCCACATGTACCACGATGTTTTTTTTACTTCCAGTTTCGGTATATATTCCATCAACGGAAGTATATACTGGCAGTAAAAATTACTCCATGGTTTTATAAGCAAGCCAAGTTGGTTTATATGTATATGTCTTCGGTACCTAAAATAAAAGATATATAATTTCTCACTTTTATATGGTTACCTTTTTATCAGGTACCAGATTTTTAGACATTAGTGGGTAATTTTGCGTTACATTTTATATTGTAATAAATTATTTTTGTTTATATCTAAAATATCTTTATATCTTTAAAAACACTAGTATTTTTTTTTACTGAACAAGACAAGTGACCAAAGCAAAGGTACACCTTGCTAATCTGACGAAAAATAATAAATAGGTACACTGTAGGAACATATCTGCGCCAGAAGCCAGAACGATAAGAATTTTGTTTTTATTTCAAATGCTTGTGATAACTTGTCGTCAATATTTCTTTTTTGGCTTTTAATTATTTTACTGGCTTTCCAGTTAAAGGCTTCTTCAAACAGTCGCGACGCGACAGCGCGACGCGACACTTGTAGAACAATTTCCATTAAGTTTTCATAGAAATTGTTCTACGAGTGTCGCGACGCGACCGTCGCGTCGCGCTAGTCTGCACGAGCCTTAACTCGGCAAGATGACTCCAAGCACCTGCAACTTTCTTTTTATCTTTATGATTAACGTCTTTGGGGTTCCAGATAGATGATTCGCTCTGGTAATATTCTAGAAACGGTAAATTCTCTTCGTTCGACCAGCCACTCATTTTAAGCAAAGAACTAAACATGCGCTCGTCGCGAGATCACAATGGCTAGCTACTAAACGCGCACCAACGTGTGTATGCGACGCAAGCGCTTGCCGCAAGCGCCCTTAGTTTGATCTGTGTCCAAAAACCGACATTAGACCGGATCGGAGACAAGCGTCCACAAGCTTACGAAAACCAAGCCAAGCCAAACGCCCTCTTTATGGTGTATCCACACGTTTGCCACTTGCCACAAACTACAAACTATAGAAACGCTTGGATAAATTAGGTGATCCAAACAGCGATATCCACACGCTTGCAAGTCTACACAAGTCAAGGCAAACGCTCTATCCACACGTTTGAATTTGTGATGATTTGTCGAGGTTTGGCAAGCGTGTGGAGCCGGCATTACACGCTTGTACTTGTGGACGCTTGCCGAGCCTTGGGAAGCAAGGAAAGGCACCTTTAGCATGTCATTCTTTTTGGTAGGTATCGGGAGTCTGCCTATAAGGTTGTTAGTTACTCTGAGGTTCTGCTTCTCACGTATATAATCATCGGCCTAGCCTTTTTCGCAACTAATATATTGGGGACGTTGGGGTCAGCTTCCAGTCTTACCGGATGCAGCTAAGTACATGGAGCCACTGATTATCTGACCTCCACGATCTACGACGAGTTGCTGGGTAATATACGATACCACCTCGTAAGACTGATTGTCAGACTTTCGAGCTTCTGACGACCCGTAACGACAGCCAAAGATGACAGAATAGATAGACAGCCGGGATCAACGGCTTAAGGTGGATCTAATCGAAATGTTTTCCATAGAAACTTCGGGAGTGTATAACGCCAATGTTCGACAATGCACATATTGTCTCATTATTAATATTGTCGGTACAACAGAATTTCTAACATAATGAGCCATTAAAAAGTTAGGAGCCAACAAAGATTCGTTTTTCTTGTTAATTTAACCTAACTTTGGGCGTGTTTAAGTAATAAAAGAAGTCTAAAATCTCCAAAACCAAGTCGGTACCGACAAAGCTCAAATATCGAAAAGTTCAAGACACTTTATTGATAATTGATTTATGCAGGATTTTTCATAAAACCTGATCTTCCGAAGGACTTTTCTTAATTTTTTACGCGCCTCTTTTACTATAAATAATCCTGCATCTCACTCAATACCGTTGTGCGTGTAGACTAGCGTCTAACTGCTCATCACTGATACTACCTCTGTCGGATACGATGCCAGGTGAGACAGCGTCCTTTTTAGCCCGGCCAACTAACTAACTAGTGAGTGCCCGCGACTGTGATTTTCGAGGTACGGAAGGGTCTTGGTATGCAAAGATGGTCCCATATACGTACCAACCGCAGCAATTGATGGACCCGGCCCCGGCGGCGGTGGTTGTAAATATTCAGCCTCAAGCCTCTCTCTGCTTCTCCCGTAGGTATTAGCATAAAATACACGGGAACTGGTAATATTAGCCTAGTTAACTACCCACAGGAGTACATATGGCTACCCATTAAGGCTATGTTAATTTTCACAAGATCTAACAAAAGGTATTCGTAAGAAGTATTTTTCTCAATCCTTCGACCAGTCCTATAAATAGTCAAGTAATTCAAATAAACAAAGAAACGAGTTGAGTGACATCTCAGCTCATTTGAAATGCAAACTTTAAGCTGTTAGAATTAGAACAATTAATAGTTTTATAGTTTACGTACTTCACGGAAGTTAGGTAATTACGGTTGTAATAGACCAACAATTATCCAAATGGGGCTGGACCATTTAGCTAATTTGACAATACAGTGTATGAATAGACATCGTCATTACCTGTGATAATGACGATAACTGTTCACGGGTTGGTTTTAGAATTTGTTCTTGGTTAATGTTCAAAGACACAAAAGAAAACAGGCCGAAATTAAAGCTAAATGCCTAAGAAAAATTGCGCGTGCAGTCCACTTCAAAAAGAATATCCACGAAGGCACAATACTTACAGTTATACGAGCCCCTATACTTACTTAGTAAAAACTAAAAAATTTTTAGGTAGGTATAGCTTTTTGTGGCATTTTACACATACATAAGATAAGGTGTTATTGTCATAACTGAAAAAAAGAAAAGAAGTCATTTTACTGTAGGACTGAAATAAGAATCCCAAAAAAAATGTGTGTTAAATAACTCGACAAAATGTATGGAAAAGACGTGTTACGACGACCCCAAATAAATTGGAATAAGTTCAAGACAATCATGATAACTCGATAAAATGTAGGAAACAGCTGATTTTCCGCTATTTAGGGTGTGGTCAGATTTCAAATAAAGTTATTAATAATGATGAACACAATTACACCATATTTATCTACATCTACACTAATATTATAAAGAGAAAAGATTTGTATTTTTGTATGTAACGAATAAACTTAAAAACTACTGGACCGATTTTAAAAATTCTTTCACCGTTAGAAAGCTACATTTTTACCAAGTAACATAGGCTATATTTTATCCCCGTATTCTTACGGGATCGGGAACTACGCGGGTGAAACCGCGGAGCGCTGTTAGTAGGTTATAAGTTGAAAGACTGAGAACTAGAGAGTTTCGTAGGTAAATGATAACAATCGCACAAGGACGATCGCAAAAAAGCGTAGCTTACGCTTGCCGAGGTCCATCCGTGGATGGTTTGGTCCATGCATTACATATCGAGACCTCTTCGTGCCTCGGAAAACACGTTAGGCCGTTGGTCACGACTGTCATTCGTGGATCTTTGACAGCCGTTACGGGTCGTCAGAAGCCCGAAAGTCTAACAAACAATCTTACCAAGGGGTATATAGTATTACCCAGTAACTGGCTTGTGAAAACATTTTTTTTTTGGTGGGAAATCATCAAATAACTTCTCCCGCTCTGGGTGGAGCAGGAGGGCGTGTCAGACTTTTACTGACTAAAACCCACCCGTTTTCCCTCAGTTGCCTCCTCAGGCACACCACGTAAAATACGGGTATTCAGCTGCATCCGTTTAGACTGAAAGTTGACCCCAACATACATAGTTAGGAAAAGGCTACACAGATATAAGATTCTAAAATTATCGACTAAGAAATCGAATATATTGTTTTTAATTAGTGATGTAACAGAGTTTAATCAAGTAAGTTATGAATAAAACATTTTTGATGCATCGTAGAACAAGTTACCATGCATAAACGTAACTCGTAAGTTATCTTATCACCATAAGTAAGTCAAATCTAACTAGTTATGTAAGTGTTACGGTGACATAACGTTACGTAAGTGCTCATAATCAAATGCACCTTGACCTGCCTACCACCCACCAACAAGAATACAATATATCACAGATAAATACTTAAGGAGTGAAAGCTGTAATTTTAATAGTCAGCTTTATGTGATTTTGGATGTTGAATTTGATGACAGGTTTTGTAAAAATCTTATAAATATCTACGAGGCATGGAGGCGTCTCTATACGTAATGGACCGCGGAAAGTGTAACTCGATCCGTGCCGCTGTTATCATTTAGTCACACATGACGGCCATTTGATCAATGTTATCAATATCGGTGTTTACGTTGAGATGTGAAGTTAAGAAAACTGCTGTCATGGGTAATAACAAGTCAAAAATGTATTTAGATCGAAATTGATTTTGATAAAAATCATTTGGTGATTTAAAAAAAAAAACAAATTTACCATATCCTAACTTAACTAAAACGAGTAAACTAAAACAAAGCGTCGAAAAACTCATCCGCATCGCTGTCAACTGGTAAAGTACTCAAGAGACTGGCGACATTGCCACGTTGTATAGCAATACTCAGCCTCTGGCCAAGGTAAAAACCAGCCCTTGGGTTATGGGAAGTATCAACCAGCCGTTTCGAGATTACCTTGTAGAGAGCATGAGCACTCGGGCCCCACGGCTCAAGGGTTTCAACCCCAAACGGCTCGAAAATATAATTCCCAATAAAGTTTTTATACTTTTGCCGCTTGAGGTTTTCCGCAGCCGTGATTTTATGATTGAAAGAAAGAAAGAAAGAAAGAAAAATGGATTTATTTCTCACAGAAACACGTGCATATAATTTTTTTTACATAAGATTTAAAAAAAAACATGATAACTACACAGATATGTATGGCATATAGAACATAAATAGTCGGCAACTGCACGCCGTGACTGTGACAAGAAGGCTTCCACTCAGCATGATGCTGTGCTATGGGACCCACAGCACAGCGCTGATCTTCAGTGGTCACCCGATTGTGTATTTAAATTGTATGTGTAGCATTACTTCCGTATCTTGAGATCTTTTGACTGTTGTTTCTCATGAGATATATAAATGAATGCTCCTCATAAATATTGAACTGTGTTTTCATGACTAGCCTATAATATTCGCACTGCTGGAATACAGGCCTCCCCTCTTTCAAAGGGCTACCATAAGCTATAATCTACTACGCAGGCTCAGGTCAGATTGGTAAATGTAAAAAAAGGAAAAGTTTATTTCACAGAAAGCATTCACAAGAATTTGGTAGGTACATAGCTACAATATTCATATAATGATTACACAAGGTACTGAAACTGATACCCAAACTAAGCCAGGGCTTGTATTTTAGGAGTTCGTCCTCAAACGTGGAGCATTTTATGGAGACCGTGTCAACGTGAAAGTGTCACATACATGTGTTTGAATTTTTGGTTCTACCTCATACCGGTTGCCTCACGATTATTCTATTCTCCGTTTTGAGACCAGTCTGTTTGAACCGGTCTATAAAAAATGACTAGTCAAGTTACACCGAAGTTTTTGCAGTTGTGGTCTTGTGGTGCTTAACTTGGGAAAATGCTATGTCAAGCACTGGATTGGAATAGACTTATTTTATTGAATGTCTGAATGTTGCCAGTAAAGCTTGGGTGTTTTGATGAAAGCGTTTCCGCCATATTATAACAGCCGTCCATGGGAATCTGTAAATTTCATTAGTATTTGCCATTAATAATTAATATCTGAATGAAAGAGCTTAGGTCGGCTTATTTTTTGTTGGTTTGACGTTATCTAAAAATTAAACCTACCTAGATCGATTTATCGCCCCCGAAACCCCTTGCATACTCCATTTCATGAAAATCGTTGGAGCCGTTTCCGAGATTCAGATTATATTTATATATATACATAAATACAAGAATTGCTCGTTTATAGGTAATAAAGGTATTTAAAGGTAATTGTGGATGCGATAAGGGAACCCACGTAATTCAAATTTGAATTCAGATTTTTTCATTAAATAGTTCTTCGGTCTGATTAACTTAACTTAGGGGGTTGTATCAATGATTTTAATGATTATAAGTCTGTGTAAGCCTGTGTAGTTACGGCAGCTACTCATATTTAAATCAGCATACAACCTGACCCGCAAATTGCAAAAAGTAAGTAAATTAGACTTTCGCGTTCTACTGTGGCGTTTCATCTTTTTTTTCTCTGGTTGTGAAATCATCAAAATAACTTCTCCAGTACTCTCAGGCGTGCCAGACTTTTAATGTCAAAAACCCACCCGTGTTCCTTCAGTTGCCTGTGTGCCAGGGGCCATGGTAACTCTTTCGAAAAGTGCGTGGCAAGGGCGTTTCCTCCGTGAGGTGTCAAAAATGCTCTGCGTTTACCGATTTCTTAGTACACCAAAAATTTACGAAATGCCACCGGTTTTCGAATTATCTTACGTTTCAATATCTCAAAAGGAAGCTCAACTGACCTACCTTTTTTGCTTGAAACTGTGATTACTTATTACAATAACCAATAAAGTCCATATTACGTCATTTACTGTACAAAGGAGATCCCGTATTACCTTGTAGGTCAGCCACTGGTTGTCTTGCTTGTCTTCATTCGGAAACACGTGCATTCGAGTTCATACGACTTGTGTAATATTCAAGAGAATCGATAAAGAAACAGTTATGTCGCGCATTTCTTGACACAAATATCTACTTCAGCACAATCTGCGTAATATGGCTTAAGTAAATATAATCAGCTTATAATATTCCCACTGCTGGATCACAGGCCTCCATTCTTCGAGGAGTGGTGTGGGATGTTACCACGCGGGCCCAGTGTGGGCTGGTAGATGTCCCATGTCTTCTATATATTTTTGGATTTAGGACTTTCCTATTTTATCACGATTTTTTCCTTGAGCGTTTAGAGAGCAGCATCTTGAAGTATTAGAAGTGAATGTTGGTATTTATAGCCCAGTAAGTCGTGATGGCCCAGTGGTTAAGGCCTCGCCTCTGTTGCACTAGGTTGTGAGTTCAAATGTTGGCTTATTATCACGCATGTTATCTGGATTCCAAAACAGGATTTTCTGGGATAAATATGTCACTTTTCCATTCACGAAAACAAAATCCCCAAAAATATTTCACAGCTTTTAAAAAGCTGATTTCCCTTTCCAGTTATTTTCTCAAGTCCAACAAAGTTTCTGTTGTCGACCTCATTCATCATGAAACTGTGTATTTGTTTTACTTCTTGTTGGAATGCTGATGTCCTCTAGTAGTTATTCTGAACTTGGAATTGTAATGCAGTATATCTAAAAGGTTTCTACTACTTATAAATAAATCAATGAATATGATTTTCAAACAGTAATTCATTGCTCGTGAATATATTAAATGTCACTGGTTGTGCTTACGCGAGAAATTCGTTATTACTGGCGGTATCAATTCCTTTGCACATTATATCATTAAAAATCCAAGGTTTTTTACTTACTAAAACATCCTCTGTTACTGGATGCATGATGCTGATCAACTGTTTTTTTTAAACGGTTTTATTTAACTTGCTCCGTTTGTTGCTGTTTTTAGGTGAAATTTAGTAGTAGTTTAGTGGTGGTTAGCGTAGTAGTTTTAATTTATTTTATTAATAAATTAATTTATAAAATTTCAGATTCACAAAGAGACAACAGTCAGATTAATCTGAAATTTGTTACACACCTTTGATTCCGATAACAATACCAATCACATTCAAATAGTCAGTAGGTATCATTATTTAAAGTAAAACTCACTTCAGGCTAGGTTGAGCGACAATCTTCGCAGGAATTGGCTCGTATTAGCCGGATCTGAGCTGTTGAAGATTGCCACCCATGACATTCATGTATTTAGTAGGTATCATTGTTTATAGTAAAACACACTTCTGGCTAGGTTGAGCGACGATCTTTGTAGGAATTGGCTCGTATTAGCCGGATCTGAGCTATTGAAGATTGCCACTCATGACATTCATGTATTTAGTAGGTATCATTGTTGAAAGTAAAACACACTTCTGGCTAGGTTGAGCGACGATCTTCGTAGGAATTGGCTCGTATTAGCCGGATCTGAGCTGTTTAAGATTGCCACCCATGACATTCATATATTTAGTAGTTATCATTGTTTAAAGTAAAACTAACTTCAGGCTAGGTTGAGCGACGATCTTTGCAGGAATTGACTGGTATCAGCTGGATGTGAGCTATTGAAGATCGCGTATTGGAGACGCCTACGTCCAGCAATGGCTTGCTATAGGCTCATGATGAAAACGCACCTGCTTCAATCTTTTATATACTCTATGACAAAGTATGCCCAGTAGACTGTAGATCTTTGACAGTCGTTACGGGTAGTCAGAAACCCGAAAGTCTGATATCGAGTCTTACCAAGGGGATCGTATATAACTTTGTTGTGGAGGTCAGATCGGCAGTCGCGCCATGTAAAATACTGGAACTCTGGACCGACTCTAGTCTTACTGGAAGCCGACCCTAACATAGTAGCGAAAAGGCTAGACAGGTGATGATGACCTTGTATACTTTAGCCTTACAACAAATTCTGTTGTTCTAATGCAATAACAATGTCTTACCCTTCAAAGATTATAGGTGTCACGATTAAGTAAGTAGGTTATGTAAAACTTGACACATTGCTCAATGTCAAATCATGTGTTACTTGTATTGTAAATATATACATATCTTAATGTCCTTACAATAACAATTGTGATCAGTTACGGTATTGACTTTGATATTCTGAGAAGGTAATAGTAAAACCAATGTAGCTTGAACTATCAATGTTTTAGGACTTGTTCATTAGTAATTGTTGTGTCGTGTCTTGTTACGACGGTCGTTTTGAACACTTGTCTATACAGAACCAATTTGTTATTGATTTAGGTTTACAGTTAATTTTATTAAGTAATTATTTGACTAAGTAGTTACTCAATAGACTGTTAAGTTTATTCTAACGTCGTCTATCTGCATGTCACTTATCAGTTTTGTTTTTGCTATGACCATTGCTATATTTATGCTATATTATCTTGTTTGTGCTTGATCAAAATATTTATAGAATCGATTTAAAAGTAATAATTTAGCTCAGCTACATTATCTTTACGCTTTTGACTCGACGTGTGCATGTTTACAAAAAGAAGTATATTTATTACGTAAAATGACAAAGTAATTTTATTTACATTTTGGTCACGTTAAAGCTTACAAAAAACTACAAACAGTTAGGAAAGATCAGATAACTTCAAAATCGGGGGCACGGCATCTTATATTATGACCATTTTGATGTTGCATTAGTGAAGACAGATTTATACTATAAGGCCACACCTTTTTAAATGACGCTAATAATATTAAGCTACGTCACTGCGTGCCAGCGACTGTTTTAAGGGGCCCGTTATTAAGTCTGCAAGTCACCTCTTGCCATTTTTATCCGTCTTTTAGGTACATAACATTAATCAGGCAGGGGACTAAGTCATCCCATAGTTGCAGGTTACCAAACCACTATTACACAAATTTGTTGTACCATCAACAAGGCTCAGGAAAATAGGTGGGTCATTCAGATGTCAATGTATACGCTTTTATAATAAACTTCCAAGCCATGTTCAAGATCTAAGTATCAATAAATTTTAATCATTCATTAAACGTAAGTTGTGCCTGAAAGCCTTTTATACCGTTAAAAATTATACTGAAGACACAAAGGCTTGGGATTGACCTTCTCCAATTTTTACATACTAAATGTTGTTTTTTTTTTGCAAACTTATACTCATTTGACAATAAACATAACATTACACACATACATAACATACACATACATACACACATACACACATTTGATACATTACATACATTTGATAATTAATATATACACTTTGACATGAATATTTACTCTAGAAGTATAATGTTATTTTTGTTTTAATTATTGTGAATGTCAGGACTATGTGGGTCATATTTTGTTTGTTTTTTGTTTTTTGTTTTGTGTTTCATCTCTTTCTCAGCTAGTTTTAATATTAATCTGGCAGTTTGAGTATTTTATGCGGCCTACCCAAATGTCCTGTCTTTGGTATTGTTCGTCAAATCGTTGAGCTCCTCAAGTTCTGAGTTGAGCTGTATTATTACTGACAAATGCGTGCACTGAATGGACAGGTACACTCAATCTGTGTTGTTCTTTCTTCAAAAGACCATTTCATACACCGATCCACATGGTCTTCACATGATCTGACCAAGATTATGTCTGGACTTTAAAAGAGACTGTGAACTCTGAGTTTGTTTCGGCCTTTCTTCCCAGAGTAGTCAGATAGGAAACGCCGAACTCATCTAGTTTAAAAAAATATGATTATCGTGTAAAAGTGTTTGTACAAACCTACTTACAGAAATAAAATCATTTATCATTTATCACTATAAAACCCAAGCCCATAGCCCAATATATTATGTTTCCATTTTCTGCAATAGTCCCGCGCCAGCCGAGGGTTTTGCTTGGGTACACTTGCATAGTGCACACAGGGCTGTCGGTGGTTACTGCCTCCTCATCCTTTAAAATTGTGCAAGCGCCCCTTTGCAAGTTCGCTTCAGCTCCTCGTACACCTTCCAAAGGTCCGGGACTCCAAGGTTTCGAGATATGGCAAAGATCAATACAAGGTGTAATTTGTTTGTACTCATCATTATAAACAACTTTTACTATGGGCCCAAACCTGAAATCGCGAAAATAAAATCAGCTGTTCCTTGCATTTAGACGAGTTATGCGAACAGAAATGTAGGGAACAGCTGATTTTATTTTCGCGATTTCAGGTTTGGGCCCGAAGTTAAAGTTGTTCATAATGATGAGTACAATGACCCCATATGAGGTTAACGGTGATTAAAATTACACCTTGTATATCTAAATAATCTTTTCGCCCGAAGTTTTAAATTTATTTTCTCAACATACGTTTATTGATAGAGCGCCCAGCGCGTTCATTATAATGTCTAAAACATCAAAATGTGCAGTCTGTGTTTAGTCGACTGTTGTCAGACGGTAAGTACGAGGACTTGCGTGTCATGCATTTTAAACATGTTACCCAATTTTACAAGGAATCCGTGTTTTACCTACTGATTTAAAGTCTGAGCTTCTAACGTGTTATTTTAGTCTTGAAGACACACGGATATTTAACTTAAATATCCGTGACAGGGCCCGAATACCGGTATATTTTTCGAAACGGTTTCGTCTTAAATACCTAAGAAACGATTTGTTTCGGTTACGTTCGAACAGAACGATAAATAAAACGTTATTGAAGAAGGAACAAATTTATTTCGTTTTCGATTAATAAAACGTTTTTAACCGATTTTAACCATTTTTGTCAATTTTTTGGGTTGTTCGGTCTTCCATACGCAACTACGAATGTTACAAATTTCATTTAGTAAGTATTTCACGGCCGTGAGGCTTAGAGTTGTCTTTCTTTTCGTTATAGCTTAAAGTACTATTATCTCTGACTATTAAATGTTTAACCGTGTGGAGTGGCTTAAAAAGTAGCACCATCACATTCCCGTGGGTGTCGTAGGAGGTGATTCTTACTCGGATTCTTACCAGAGAATGGGTAGCAGCGTTCTTTATGCATTTTACCAGCATACTGCGATCGCCAACTCGCATGCTGCGATCGCCAACTCGCCTGCCAAGCGTGGCGAATTTGACAAACCCCCCTCCCCCAAAATGACAAGCACTATAGCAAAATGGCTCCTAGTACCCAGCGGCCCGCCTACCCTTCGCTATGGTAGCAGTCAAGACTACGGTGAGGAAACCGGTGCTAAGAATCTTCGGAAGAGATCTGGCTACCAAAGCAACCGAAAACTGCACCGGTCCGGAGTGTACGTGTGTAAAATGTTGCCAACATTTAACACACTTACACTTTGAATCGACGCGCGACGAGAAGATTACCGAACTCGGGTAAGAATTGAGTGGGTTACGATGGGTTATAGTCGGGATATGTGAAGTCCAAAGAACCTGGAGAAGGAGGACTCGATAGTCCTCAAATCCGGTAACTTCTTATATTTCCGGGAGGGCCATCAGCAGTCCCACAAGGCGGTGTCGGATTTATTGTCCATAAGTCCCTTGTGAGCAACGTGGTGAAGATCGAGAGTGTGTCGACCAGGGTGACGTATCTTATACTCAGAATATCCGGAAGATATTCATTGAAGGTCATACAGGTCTACGAGGTCGGGGAACCTCATCACACCCCAACCATGAGGTGGAGACGATGTATGAGTGTATATAAAAAATCATGGTCTAAAACTCATTTCACCGTTGTCATACACAACGGTGAAATGAGTTTTAGAACATGATTTTTTATATACACTCATACATCATCTTCAACGGACGGGACTTCAACGCGAAACTGGGCAACGAGACGATGATGAACTGAGAATGGGGTAATTTGGAGTTGGACGTCGGAACCACCAGGGTCACTTACTGGCCAGTTTTATGGAAAAGGAAGGCCTCTTTATGAAGATCTACTTTTTCAGAAAGCGTGAACACAGAAAGTGGACTTGGTAGAGCCTTGATGGTGCAAATCAAAACGAGTGACTTTATTATTATCTACATACATTTGGAAATATTCAATGATATCTCTGTGATCAACGCGGTGAAAACCGGAAGTGATCACCGTATGGTAAGAGGTACATTGAATATCAATATCAAGCTGGAAAGATCTCGGCGAATAATCGAGGACGTACATCATATCTTGATGGACTGTGAGCGGGGCGAACGCTTCAGGAGAAGTTTGTTTGATTCCATAAATATGTCTGGAATTGGTACTGTAAATAGTGTTATAGCCAAGCCTATGTCGGACGAGGCTAGAACTATGTACAAAATATATTACGATCATATAAACTAAAGTAAAATTCAAAATTTGGATATGATGGAGCGACATAGTCAGTATTTTGACAAAGCTCCTTATTGAAGGATTAAAAAAAAAATATCTCGTCTGATGAAGTCTACGCTCCGTCCAGCACCGATCCAAATCCGAAACCCCGAGAGCTTTTAGCTTGAACTTCAGAATCTTTTCGAGTGCCTAGGGACACCAGTGTATGATTTTCACGATTGGTTCGTCGAAACTGCCCATAAGGTCGAGTCTAAGGTCTTCAAGAGTCGTCGTAAAAAAGGTAAAAAGAAACTCTTTCATCCTACTCGCCACCTCTTGGAGGACAGGCGCAAAATGATCCTGCAGTCTTCACACGATACGCCAAATTACCGACACCACAATAGACGGATCTCTAAGTCTTTCAAAAGCGACGTTCGCCGCTTTAATACAGACCGCATTAAGGACGCGATAAAGCGGAACAAGGGCTCCAAGGGCTTTGCAAGAAATCTATTTATTGGACAAAGCCAGCTTGTGAAACTAAAGACATGGTGGCAGGATCGTATCCGCGTTATACACGTCAATAAGCAACCCCGTTACGAATCTGGCAAAAGACCTAACCAGCCAGACCTAGCCAGATTATCCCGACACTATACCGAAGACATCCCGGACGTCAGCTTTTATGAGATTAGGATGGCTCTGAAGCAGCTTAAAAACAAGGCGCGCGGTTAATGACGGAATTACGGCCGAACTACTGAGTGCGCGCGGATAACCCGTTTTTAGGCCCTCTAGGAGCTGTTTGATTCCGTCATACTTGAGAGCCAAACGTCACAGGGGTGACATTACCTTTCTTAAAAATTATAGACGCATCTCAGTTCTGAGCCACGTCTGCCAGCTGTTTTCAAGAGTCATCACGAACCGTCTCGAGCGCAGGTTTGATGACTTCCGGCTTCCCGACCAAGCCGGATTCCAAAAAGGCTTTAGCACCGTAGACCACATACATACGCTGCGGCAGGTTATTTAGAAGACCGAAGAGTACAACCTGCCTCGCTTAGAGTTTGTGGTCTACAAAAAAGCCTTCGATTCGATCGAGGCATGGGCAGTCTTTTTAATGGTGCCAGATTGACTATCGGTACATCGAGGTGCTGAAGTGTCTGTTTTCAGTCCGACTCCAGGACCAGACCACGAAACCTAACCTTCTGCAGCGAGGTGTGAGACAGGGATAAGTTATTTCTCCGAAACTGTTCATCGCTGCACTGGAGAATGTCTTCAAAGTTCTGGACTCGAAAAGAGCTGACATTAATGGCGAGTACATCACTCAACGTCGGTTTTCCGATGATATAGTTGTCATGGCAGTGCCTATGGAGGACCTCAGTACAATGCTCGATGACCTTAGTAGAGTTTCCGAAAGAGTGGGTCTTAAAATGAACAAGGACAAGACAAGGGTCATATCAAAGCCCATGTAGCACCCACTTTTATGTCGATCGGAGACGGTACACTTGAAGTTGTGGTCAAGTACGTTTTTTACCTAGGACAAACTGTCCAGTAAGGTAGGTCTAACTTCGAGAAAGAGGACAATGGTCGAATCCGACTCAGCTGGGCAGCGTTCGGGAGGTGACGCAATACCTTCTCGTTCCAAATACCGCAGCGTCTCAAGACGAAAGTCTTTGACCAGTGCGTGATGCCAGTGATGACCTATGGCACTGAAACGTGGTCGCTCACAATGGGCCTTATTAGAAGGCTAAGATCTACCAAAGATGAATGGAGAAGGCTATGCTTGGAGTTTCTCGACGTAAGCGAATCAGGAATTAAGAGATCCGTAGAACAACCAAGGCAACCGACATATCCCTAGGAATTGCCAAACATTGGCAGCGGGCAGAGCATAGTGCTCACAGAACAGATTGCTGATGGGGCCGAAAGGTTCTGGAGTGGCGACAGCGTACCGGAAGACGTAAAGTTGGAAGGCCTCTCATAAGGTGGACCGATGACCTTGTGAAGGCCGCAGGAATCCGCTACATGTGGGAAACAGAACCGGCCGAAGTAGTTGAGCTTGGGGAGTCCTATGTCCAGCTGCGCGTGCGTGGACGTCTTTCGGCTGAAATTATGATTTAATATAATGTAATGAAACGAAAACATACGAGTTAATGCTTGTCGCCGCGCCCTGTGCGCGGCTGCGCCCTGCTGAATAAACCGGTTTTTCAAATCGTTCTCATTTCGTTTTCGTTCCGAACAAATATGTACAACATTTTGTTCGAAAACTGTTCGAAACGCTTTAAAAACGTTATTTTTAATAACGTTTTGAGGCCCTGTATTTAAGACAGAGGGAAGTGGCAGATGAGTAGGTGGTATTTGTATGTTCACTTACGCTAATAGATGGAGGGGGCTCGCGGCTAAGTAATAACAGCCACACGGGTCGATTGATCAGGTTAAGCTACGCTTGCCGCGGTTGGTGTGTCGATGGGAGACCATTTTTACATAGCAAGACCCCTCCATGCCGCGGAAAGCAAGTTAAGCCGTTGGTTCAGACTGTTCATGGATATTTGGCAGTCGGTACGGTTCGTCAGAAACCCGAAAGTCTGACAACCAGTCTGTCCTAGGGGTATCGTGTTACCCTGTAATACCCAGTAACTGGGTTGTCAGTGTCAGATAGGCAGTCGCTCCATGTAAAACATTGGCTTTTAGCTACATTCGGTTGGCAGATAATGACATCGCTAATAGAACCAAAATAAAAATCAAAATATTTTATTTCACATAAACCTGCGAGGGCACTTATGAAACGTCAGAAGCTAGATGCACGGTTCCAATTTGTCGCGTCCCATGGAGAAGTGCCGGCAAGAAAATCCACGGTTACTCTTTTAAAAAGAATTGGCTTTTACAATGTTTTCAAATTACAGTGATAATAGATATGGGAGGACAGTGCAGGCCTGTCAGCAAGTACCAGGTACATAGAGGAATGAAAATAAAGAATAGAAAATCGTCTATAAATCTAGTCTGTAAGGCCTACAACGTTCTCTCATTCACAATATGTAAAAGAGTCTACATAAGTAAAATCAACCTATTTAAACCAAGTGACATGATTTTCATAAGAATCACTAGTCCTATTGCCCTAACATAGAATTGCCTTTTCCCAGTGCTGTAGATACACGGTGGTACCAATATTTTATTCTGACGTAATCTCCGTATATATTAATTTCATGACAGTGTTGTTAACTCTTCACTTTAATATCTTTGCCTCAATGACGTCTGAAAACAAATGATTTATTACGGTGTCATAGATGGACAACAAATATAAATACTAGCCTTAAAGGTACCCTCATAACTTTTACAAGATGACAAACATATGCCTCAGGATGCTACAAGATTGGTTTATGATGCCATTAACGCGTATGGTTTAAATCATAAACTACTAACATTATTCATCAGTTTCTTTCGCACTTATTCATGCTGGTACTGCCATATTTAATTTCAGTGCAGTAAAACTGACACATAATATGGAAGGTAAGGTTTTATGGCAAGACGCGTTTTCTCAATATTTCTTATGGCAATATGGCAGTAATTTTGCAACACTGAAATTGTGACTGGTTCGTTTACGTGAAAAGATATCAAAATCAAACATTACATCAAGCCTGTATTCACCAAAAGGGGTAACCAGAGGTGTGTAGTACAAAGCTGCTAATACGTAATCTTAACCCGTGCAAAGGATGGGTCTCTCACCGTCACCAGGATGACCCCTTGGTGACTGTGAAAACGTCGGATTTGCGTTTTCATTAGGGGGCATGTCGAGAGATATACCGCCAGACATTTCCCTACGTGGTATGTCTCTGCGACTTTGTGGGACAATATTGCTCGACATTTGCTTTGTTCACACTACCCGGTGATTAGAATGTCGCTTAAGGAGGTTGTTGTCAGTGCGGTAAACATTTCACGGAACACTAGGGACACGCGTCCTCACTATTTAAAGCTTGTCGTGCGACTGTTATGGGACACGAAGGTCGCGCATGTCAACGCTCGCAGAGCATCGACTAGCGACAAGCCCCGCGACCCGTAGATGTCCCAAGCGACATCGGGCGACATCGCACGGGTCATGTTAATTTCGTCCCCTAGTGTAAACGCGGCTTTAGACCAACAACACAAAAAAATCGTTCGCGGATAATCACGTAAGATGTTGTTAGAAGTACTTATCTTTTGGCGTGAAGCCTGTAAGTGATCGAATGCTTAGGATTACATTTAACTACAAGTCTAACTTGTTCCATAAAATAAGTTTTACGAGATTTTATTCATAATCTGTTTTAGCAAACATCTAAAGTGCCTGCTAGTCTGCTTGTTTGTTAAAAGTTAATTGAAACAAGGTAGCTTTCACGATAAGAAAGAATACTAACTGCAGATATAAGCCTGTGTCAATTAAACGGTTGAAGGGTCTGCCATCTAGTGGCGCAAATCCGAAGTTTTCTCGGAATCATTACTTGAAATTGACACTTCACGTAATAAAATAATCTCATATAAGAAGTGAAAAAACCTAATTACTAAGTAAAAATGTATTGTATCTTACACAAAGTTAAAGAAAACGGGTAATTTTGAATAATGTATTTCTTGCACTACAGGGTGTTGAGCTAAAGTAGTGATCTGGCTGTCAAGGATAATGACTATATCACCCCAAAACAGATTCAATAAATTCTGCCAACATCATCATCCCAATTTATCTTTTGTCCTCTCAACGTATCTTCTTATTGAATACATCTCTGACAGCTGTCGTCGCAGCAGTCACACCTTTGCTTACGACATTATCATCATCAGAAAAATGCCAAGCAAACTATTACTCAGTTTCATATAAGCATGCTACTACTCAGCGGGGCAAGTGCGTAACACGCTGTCACACACAGTAGGTAGCAATGGCTATTATTTTAACAGTTCTACAACATTCATTCGTATATTTACGTTGTTAAATTTTTAGAACATTTGAAACAATGGACTAGCCATTAATGACTACATATTATAAAACAAAGTCCCCCGCCGTGTCTGTCTGTTCGCGATAAACTTAAAAAACTACTGAACGAATTTTCATGAGGAAGGTTTTTTTTTGTTGGGTGGGAAATCTTCAAATAACTTCTCCCGCTCTGGGTGGAGCGGGAGGGCGTGTCAGACTTTTACTGACTAAAACCCACCCGTGTTCCCTCAGTTGCCTGTGTGCCAGGGCCGCGGTATCTCTTTTGAACAACCCGCACCCCTGGCAGGCATCGGCCCTTGCGGGCCGCATCTGTCGCTGCTGACATCTCTTTGAGGCGCGCGTGGAACACAACGCGCTGTCGACCCGGGCTTGGTCCTTACCGGACAGCGAGCTACCCATTACTCGCCGTCCGCAAGCCCGCGTCTACGGTGGCCGGGAATCAGCCTAGGATTCGCGACGCCCAGGGCGTCTCCTGCGAAGGCTACGGCCGTGAGGGCGCATGTACTGCCTCTCCCTCACGTGCACCGCCTCCCTCTTTGCGAGCATCACTGCTTAAGGAGGTGTTCATGATAAAGTTTTGTGTATCATTTGTTAAGGTTGCGTGTAAATTGGTTAACGCGGGTGAAGCGGCTGGCAACAGATAGTGTAGAATATAAGGAATTGTAAAGCACTGTTTTTGGCAAATAAACATCATGCATGTTTTCTATCTTATCTATCAATAAGTTTCACAATCATTCAAATTGCGATTTAGCAGAAGGCGACAGCTATCAATGTAAATAAAAACTCAATTTCATTAACATAGCCACCTAGAATGTGCACTGCATAGTTTTATTTGGTCCTGTGACCTTAGCTCTGATCTCCTTTCAATCCTTTCGAATTAAGATGTTGATAAATTAGTGGCGTGACCACGGACCTACGACCTTCACTATCGCGTTGCTACCGGACTCCTTAACGTAGTAGGTAAATTGCATCAGATTTGAGTTTATATTGTGGACACGAGTACGAAAACCTTCCTTTAAAAGAAAACCCCTTACAATATAGCGATATACTTAAGTGATTATATCTATCAGGATAGTTTTTATATTATACTAGCCAGCGACTTCATCCGCTTGCAATTTTGACCCGCGTGTTATTTCGTTTTTATCAAGTGTCCTTTCCGACTTTTTCTGCTTAGGTCCTACGGGTCGTAGCGTTATGTTGATTAGCCTATAACAAACAAATTTTAGCTCTTTATAATATACTAGCTTTTGCCTGTGGCTTCACCCGCATCGAGGTCTGTTTATGGATGAAAACTGCATTCAAATCCGTTGAGTACTTTAAAAGATCTAAGCTTACAGACACGAAAAGCGACTGTGTTTTATTTCTGATGGGGCCCGCAAGGGCCGATGATTGCCAGGGGTGCGGGTTGTTCGAAAGATATATCGCGGCCGCTAGCACACAGGCAACTGAGGGAACACGGGTGGGTTTTAGTCAGCAAAAGTCTGACACGCCCTCCTGCTCCACCCAGAGCGGGAGAAGTTATTTTATGATTTCCCACCCAAAAAAAAAGACTTTTATTTTATGTAAGGCACTATAGATTTATCTACAGCCTTTATCCCAATCTGTTTGGGGTAGTTTCCAAAGTCACCCCATTTTTTAATACTAACAAATTGGATTTTATTATCTGTTAAATAAATGATTTAGATTTTTTTTTTTTTTTAAATGTCATCTTGCCCATGATTGTCCCAGCATTCCACGGCCAAGCGTCGCATCAAACGACTTTCTTCCGCATAAATCTTTCCTTGACATTTCGAAAACCTAAAATGACAGACCTTTGAGCACTTACGAGATTTTATAACTTTGCCGCCTACGCATACTCCTTGGTACTACACGATAATAATAAACCTTGGAGATTTTCCCCGACGTCATAATCGCGATGACTTCTCAGAAGAAATTCTGATAGCAATCTGCCATAAACATCGAGGTCTTCTGCTACGAGAAGGTAAGTAACCTGCCCTTCCTTACCTTCTGTATAAAGATCACAGATCGAAACAAAAGTTTGTCCAAAGATCACTGATTTGGGTGATCTTCATCTGGCTAGCTTTTTCACAACTATGATGGGGTCGTTCCAGTCTAACCGGATGCAGGAGAGTACCAGTATTTAACATGGAGCGACTGCCAATCTGACCTCCACAACCAAGTTTTTAGGTAACCAGATACCCTTTGGTAAGACTGGTTGTCAGACTTTCGGGCTTCTGACGACTTATAACGACTGTCGAAAATCCATGACAGCTGAGGCCAACGACGAAGCACGTTAAGTGCTTTCCGAGGCACGGAGGGGTCTTATTATACTATATAAAATGGTCAGCCATCCACGGAAAAACCGCGGCAAGCGCAGCTAAACCTGATCGATCGACCCGTGGGGGTGTTATTACATAGCCACAAGCCCAAGACACTTTCACTCAAATATTGTAAGCTTCATTTCCCAAAATTTTTGCAGTTGATTTTAACATTGCCTTCTTGTGGGAACATCGGCTTTCTGGTCTCTACCAAACGGCTTAGATCAATAAAGCTAGCCAGTTTAGAAAATGTGGGTAATTACGAGGAAAGCAGGAAGAAGCTGTGCACGATGCCGACACTACGTGCCTCAGATTGGGGCCATGTGGAGCAACTACGTTGATACTTATCCATAATTCCACGACGCTCTCTTTTTCTATATGTATTGAATGAGATATAAAAATGGTTTCCGTGAATGAAGTAATAGACGGACAGACAGCTTGTTAGCGACATCATCGTTATTATACAACTAGTTATGCTGCAATTTCTTCATAGTGCATTATGAGAAAAAGGTTCATTCAAGTTCGTTTACTAGATTCAAAAATAAAAATACCTGATGATTATGGATGTGGTGCATAACGATGATGATGAAATCGCAAAGACTACTGGAGTGAAGTAGATTCCTAGATAGAGAGAAGCAGGTCTATATATGGGCGAGCAGGAAGGGCATAAACACCTCTAGCGCGATGGTTATCAATTGTTGCAAATTACAGTTGACCCAAATCGATGATCATGTGAAAATTTACTTCTCGCTGAATTACCTTTCTCAATTGTGTGACATGTGACCCGACAAATTGCCGAATCATGTGACGCACATCACGAGTATTCACGAGTCCTATTGGCTCCTTTTGTGAAGGATGTGCGGAGTGTAATCGTTATTGCTAAATTACGCTCGAGAATAGACGGCGTCTCTGTGGGTTTGGAATTTTCGAGATGCTGTGGCTGATTTCGGATACTATACGGTACTGCCATTGTAGCAATCCTCGATCAAGTAGGGTAATTACGTAATACACTCTTTCAATTTGACGGTTCAACAACATTCATCGTGTTATTTGCGTTGTTGAGTAGGCAATTTTTTCGAACATAATGTGATGAAGCAATGGATTATCTTTCAGGTAATTCAGATTGAGATTGATAGTGTGTTATGCAGTTAGGGTTCAGAAACGTAGAACAGTGATTTTGGCTAGATGAAGTTGGGGTGAGGAAGGAATAATATATGAAATTACGGAATAGGTAATAGTAGTATTTGTATTATTTTATAATTGTATACCTATTATTCAGAGTTTAGTAAAATAATGCTGGGATTCAAGTTATTTTGTAACAATAGACAGTACATATGTTAATAATTCCCATTCAAGGCTTCATCGAAGAGGTCGGTTATAGGTTAAGTAGATTCAGACGTTGATAACACGTTTTTGTAGTTATAACCAGTTTTTTGTTGGTTGTTCTTAAAAACAGATCGAATAGTTGTTCCTTGTGGTCATATAATTTAATTATCAATTGTTTTCATAAGGTAATGTAACAATATCGTGACATTGCTGATGTGTCTAACCGTAGAATCATGGCTAAGGTCTCCGAAACTGTAAAGTCGGTAAGTAAATAAATAAAAAAGAAGGTTACATACTGATGTTATTTCAGTTAACGGTAGGTAAGCGTAAACGCAAATAGACTGATTTGGAGCATACAATTCATAGGGTTGCCATTTCCGTTATTGGGTTATTGGATGAAGTTTTTGACCGTACTTGACGATTATCGAACTCCACTGCATGCATATATCCTTGGTAAACACCGTCTTCCGTATTCAGTTTCTTCCAACCCACACTACCCCAAATTTATTTTGTCTTCTGCCAAAACTTTTAAAAGCTGTAGTTGACGCTTATATTAACTAGCCCGTAGTGGCCCACTGCTGGGCAAAGGCCTCTCTCCATTCTGACCAATTGACCCTCAACCACAATTGTGTGTTGCTTCCTTCAATTGACTTTTTTCTGCAAACAATGTCACACTGTCTCGTTGTCAATAATTTAGTCACTAACACTGGTTTACTTTCCTTCAACATAAAAAATAATCTCTAAATTCTGAACATCGTTACCAAAGTTTCTGTAATTCTGCCAGCCCTTACTTCACTACAACGGCGTATGTTACATGATAGTGTTAATTGGACCGTATCAGAGGCTTCTAAGTATTATATTCGAGGTGATCGGCTGGTGACCTAGCCCAGCGCCGATAAAAGTTCCGCCCAGCTATACGTCAATTATGTCTTTGATCAGTGTGTAATGCGTCATATGAAGTACCTAAAGTACTTGCTCTAGATTAGATGAATTCTTTGTACGTTCATAATCAGCAGCTGTGCCATATATATCTTATCAAAAGCAACGAGACTCCACACGAAGACTTTTCCAGCGTCGTGTCGCACATTCACAATTAACAAACACAATTTATTGCAGAACCAGTCATTGTAGGAGTTGTTGTGGCAATGCTTGGGACAGGTCTATGTCCAGCTGTGAACGGTTATCGGCTGAACGATGACGATGATAACATCATAGTAGTAGCATTGGAATCTAAATCAATTTCTGTTTGTTCAAAAAAGTTTGTGAGAAAATAGAACCTATATAAATCGTAACACAGCACAGCCGTTGTCCCTATTAGAGATTGAAAACCTTATGGTCAACGGACATAAGACTTTCGATCTCTAATAGCTAATTCTCCGTCTAATTATCACGTCAATACACATCTTTTCCTACTGCGTAGCTGCAATTTCTCAGCATTCCTAGATTTCCATTGCCACCTAATCCACCATATTTTTTGTGCATAGCCGTAGCAATAGTGAAATTGCGACAGGATACCGATGCCGCGGGGCTAGAGAGCGGTGTAAAGGAAAATTCCGGCCTGAACCAGTGGCACGCCATTTTACAATGTGTATTTTAATATAATAATATCTTGCTTGGTGCCAGACGGTTTGTGTTCCGTGTGGTGCCGCACGTAAAAGAATAGCACCTTCCCTTGGGTGTCGTAGAAGGCGACTAAGGGACTTACTAGAGAATGGGCAGCAGCGTTCTCTATACATTTGACCACCGAACCACCTGCGATCACCAAATCTCCTGCCAAGCGGGGGGATTATGGCAAATCCACCCTTTTGGGTGAGGCTTATGTCCAGCAGTGGACGTCTTTCGGCTGATATGATGATGATGATCTTATTTGGGAAAAATAATTTTGTATTTTGATTTTCAAGCAAAGATCTTAGAGGTGAAGGTAGATAAAAGGAAAAGAGTATTAAATGTGTCTGTTAAATCCAAAACTTTTCTATTCTAGCAACTCTGATTCTTTCTGTTAACGCTTTTAAAATAACCCAATAAAGATCTAAAAACCAGAAAGGAAGTCGCTTTTGAAAGAACCCAATTAAGTTGTACAAAAACAGAAAGGAAGTCGCTTTTGAAAGAACCCAATTAAGTTGTACAAAAACAGAAAGGAAGTCGCTTTTGAAAGAACCCAATTAAGTTGTACAAAAACAGGAAGGAAGTCGCTTTTGACAGAACCCAATAAAGTTCTATAAAAACAGAAAGGAAGTTGCTTTTGACAGAATCCAATAAAGTTCTATAAAAACAGAAATGAAGTCACTTTAAAAAAACATACGTACATACGCAAACTGCTAAAAACCTAACCCATACTGTTTTTTCATAGTTGGATAAAAAGTAAAGTAAAATATAACTTTCTTCCTTATTTCAACATAAATAGAGCCTCATAGATCATTAAAAGTTATGCATTTACTTAATAATGAAGCTGTTTATTTATTCTTAAAGTGGCGTGTAATAAAAATGTACCTAATGAATTTATGTTCTCCAGAAGGCTAATACGAGGCCGTTTGCGAGATTGTAGGAAAACGTTTTATATCCTAGTTTTCCTTCAATTTTGATAGTACACTGTTCATTTTAGACGTTCGCTTCCTTGTTAATATCCGTGAATATAACCAGTGTACTCATACTTGTATTGTCATAATCTAGATCTAATGTTAAATCTAGTACTAAAATATAGGCGTTACTTTAAGGAAGTCTATGTCCTGTTTATCGTGCCTCTAATCATTTTAGCTTTGAGTTTTTTCTGTTCGAATTTAAATAATGGTTTCTCTTATTACGTTAATCTATCTGTCATTGGTTAGCTATTGATTCAGTAGGAAGTAGTTATAAGTAGTTGCGTAAGCGGTGACAGCTGGTTAGTTCATCACTTACGTATGCAGCAGAGCTACAGTGGCTAACGAACCGAACATAATCACTGAACGGTTACAGGTGACGCGTGGAGGCAAGATCTGTTCCACATCTTAAATATAGACAATTTGGAAACAAGGGCTAATTGTTGATAAAATTCCTAACTGTAATTAATGATGTGTGATAAATGTGTGATCATATTTAAGGGTATGGTACAGATCATCAAACTGAAAAACTTTTTCAATGGGAGCAATATCGTAATCGCGAAAAAAATATCAGTTGTCCCACACAAAGCTTTAATACCTACTCAGACCCAAATCCATGGGACAGCGAATTTTTTCTTTCGCACTGTATATTTTGGAACCTCTTCTCTGTGTGACGAGAGGCATCCGTACTGGATTGGGACGGTAAGGCACAGATTTATTATTGTTTCAATTAGTAAATTTCTTTTCCAAAATATTCTTCGTGGAAGTTTATGCTACCATTTGAAATCTCATTTGGAGCCAGATCAGAACCGGTCTTCTAGTTCCTACAATTCATAAATTAATTTGATTGGATCAGAAATACGATCAATTTTATTAGTACGTAATGGAAATCAGTAAGTTATAAAGACACTTGCGCAAAAATCATATCGAACGCATAATATTTTAAACAAGTTGCCAAAATTAATTAACTATTTATTAATAGATACTTAAATACGTTTCTGCCGTGTGTGGAATTAATAATACTAAATATTCATTTAGCAAAGTAATTACCAGCAGTGTAATCCGTGAGCATACTATTAAAACGTCAACTCTTTCAGATTACAATTGAAGACCACGATTTACCACAGCAGATTATGATTTAAGCCAGATTACATTGGTCCAAAGTATTCGGACCAATGTTTGGTCCAACAATATCCGTTTGTAAAGAAGTGATCGGTAGGTTTATCTAATTTAATATGTATTTTGTAACTACTATTCTTATCTGAGTAGTGTAATTAGGTAATTGTTACTGGGATATAGGTAATTAGGGAGGATATAATTAGAAACACTTAAGGCTCGGTTAATTTATTGACCTAGAAATACTAATATTAACTCAGATTATCGCTTGGCATAAGCTTCGCATATTTTAGAGTTTTAAATACAATCTAATAGTCAGGTTTCTGGGGTCTTGAACCTTGACTGGTTCAAATGTTGGCTCCAAAGTGTGAGTCAGCCTCATGCTCTACTACGCTGGCTCGTGAGAAACTGTCTAACTGGTCTGTGCTGCCAGCAAATCGTGATAATTACAAACTTGATGTTGTTCATTGTAATCTTAATTCTCGTTTTGCTAATTAAAACTCTAATTGAAGTGGTAATGGAAATAAATTAAGAGATGAAGTTATAAAATGCCCGAAATATTTCATTCTTTACTTTCGTTTAAAATAGAAAGTGGTTGGTAATACATTTCATACACTTAATAAGTTGCATTCGGTGAAATGGCGATATGAATATTTTTTTGGCGTTTCATTATTTGTGTTGTGTGAGGTGAAATGTTTTAGTGTCGTGTTTGATAAATAAAGCTGTCGATTTATGCAATTTATTCATACTATACTTAATTTTGGGTGCCCATATTATTACTTGGCCGACGGTCGCTCGTCCAGACAGACAAGATCTTCTTTTTTTTTTTTGATTATTTTGTTTAAAGTATTGTAGTAACCTTCGATTTCTTCTAGACAATTATTTTCCGTTCTGTATCATTTTAATGTTCGAAAGATAAATAGTCGAGAAAAAAGAGTTCGATGTCTATTGATTCGGGATCATTCTGTCTGCAAAAACGCCTTACCATTTTAATTAGTAGTTTGAACTTTTTTAAGGAGTTGGTTCCCTCTTTGAGGAGTGGCTTGAGAGACGGCACGGCATCCTCACTTTCCGCCTGACGCAGGTCCTCACTGGACACGGTTGTTTCGGAAGGTTCCTGTTTCGGATAAGCCGGGAGGAAACGCCCGGGTGTTTCCACTGCGAAGATCGCCCTGAGGACTCGGTGGAGCACACGGTGGCAGTCTGCCCGGCTTGGGTGGAGCACCGCCGTGTCCTTGCGGAGGCGATCGGTGGCGGCGATCTCTCGCGTCCGGCTCTGGTCTAGGCCATGGTACGGAGCGAGATTGCATGGGTAGCCATCACCTCCTTCTGCGAAGCAGTAATGCTCGTGAAGAGGGAGGCGGCGCACGTGACGCGCCCTCAAAAAATAAAAAATAAACCTATTTTCATATAATTAGTGCAGACATACTGAAACGTAACAGAAAAAACAGAAAATAAAAATGCACAACAACCCTAAAGAAATTGTAGTAATTATAATAGAAATTGTAGTAAAATGATCTTGCTTGCAGACTGCGCACGTTGCGCAGTCTGCAAGCAAGATCATTTTACATTGACTTTTAATCTTTCTCTGAACAATAATGCTGTAATGCAGAATGAAACATGTCCGAAAGTTTTATTGACCGAAAAATATTTCACGGAATGAAAACGAAAGTGTTTCGAGTGAAAGTGACATAAGACCAAATGTTTTTGTAATAAGCAATGCTAATTATTATGTAACAATTATATTTAATTTTGTAGGGCCGTTAATACTTGAGTAGAATTTTAGAAGTACTTATATTAATTAAGTTAAGAGGCCATATAGGTACCAGACATTAACTCAAAAAGTACTGAACGGATTTTCATGCGGTTTTCAGCAATAGACAGAGGGAGGAAGGTTTTTTTCGGGTGGGAAATCATCAAATAAGTTCTCCCACTCTGTGTGGAGCAGGAGGGCGTGTCAGACTTTCACTGACTAAAACCCACCCGTGTTCCCTCAGTTGCCTGTGTGTCAGGGGTCGCGGTGTCTCTTTCGAACAACCCGCACCCCTGACAGGCATCGGCCCTTGCGGACGCCGCCAGTTGGTGCTGACATCTCTTTGAGGCGCGCGTGGAACACAACACGCCGTCGACGCGGGCTTGGTTCTTACCGGATAGCGAGCTACCCATTACTCGCCGTCCGCAAACCCGCGCCTACGGTAGCCAGGAATCAGCCTGGAATTCCCGACGGCCAGGGCGTCTCCTGCGGCGACTAAGCTCGTGAGGGCGCATATACTGCCTCACCCTCAACTGCGCCGCCTTCCTTTTCGCGAGCATTACTGCTTCGCAGAAGAAGCTGATGTTTACCCATGCACTCTCGCTTCATACCATGGCCTAGACCAGCGCCGGACGCGAGAGATCGCCGCCGCTGATCGCCTTCACGAGGACACGGCGGTGCTCCGCCCAAGCCGGGCAGACCTCCACCGTGTTCTCAGGGCGATCTTCGCAGTGGAAACACCCGAGCGTTTCTTTCCGCCTTATCCGAAACAGGAACCACCCGAAACAAACGTGTCCAGTAAGGACTTGCGTCACGTGGAAGGTGAGGACGCCGTGGACTTACCGCCGCTATCGTGGCGTGCCCAGAATTGGGTTGCGACAATCGCACTCTCCATGTCGCCATGAGATCCCGCCGGAGCTCTGTCCGCTGGGCCGCGATATCCCGCGGCAGCGGAGATACGCCCGGGGCGTTTGGCCTCCTTCGCCACTCCCAAATGTTCGCTAGTATCTTTGCCTCCAGAGAGGGTGAAGGTTTAAATGTATAATATGTTAAGGTTTTGTTTAAATTGGGTAACGCCAGCGAAGCCACTGGCAAAAGCTGGTATAAAATAATAACAATCGATCATGTTTTAAAAACTCACAAACGATGAAACGTTTTTTAGTAACATTCCTAGCAGTTAGGTATACAACCAAGTTACCATTACATAAAAAAATGTTATTAATTGGCATGGTATGTCAAGGCTGCACGTTTACATTTTATCATAATATTGATATTACGGTAATACAAAAACATGTCATGTTTTCTTCCATATTTGCACATATGCTACAATATTATGAGATAGGTATAATTATAATAACCGACATGGGTATTTGTAAAAAGTCACTAGGTTATATAGGGTGGTAGCATGGATATCGAGGCGCAAACTGTAACCATAAAGAGCATATAATTCTAAACACTCTAGCGTAGGATTTACGAGTGAGTTTTAAAAAAAAATCTGCATTTTCATAGAAAAGTGCGATACCTATCTATGTGGTCTAAATGTACTACGTTCAGAATCATGATCTGTATACATTGTGGCAAGTTTTGCGTCTATGTCCATGCCACCCTACAAGCCTTCATCATAGAATGCCTTCGTTATTTAATAATTTTACGGACTCGTCTTATTTTAATTTTCCAGTGGATTTCAGAGGCCTTCTCTAAGCCATCGGTCCACCAGATGTAAACCACTTCGCTCGCTCTAAATCAAGAAAACTTTTCGAGTTCTAACACTTTTACATTTTTCAAGTTCTTATTACTTTTCTGTAAGCGTAAAACTAGTCATAGAAGCTACTATTGGGGAGGCCTATGTCCAGCATTGAATGTCTTTCGGCTAAGATGATGATTTTTTTACCCTTAAAGACTGAACCCTTTCTACCCAAAGTCATCCAATCATAAAAGCATGATCAAGACTGATAAAATAAAACCTTCCAATCTAAACATACTTAATATAAAAAATAAAATTAAGTAAATCGACGTCATTCTAACGGAATGTATTCATTGAACGAATTTGTAACTTTATCTATCATTAATTAATTATGTAAAATTGAATATTACCGATTTAATTTGGTGTCCAATTAGAGATCTAACAATAATTCGATGTACTATTACTGTAATAATTTACACTATTTATTCTAACGGTAATACCTAGTTAGCTAACGGTAAACTTAAACTGAATGCAATCGAATCGATTATGCTTTAAAATAACATTATAACGATGTGGTGGCTGTTCTTAAACAATCAGTATATTTTTACATTCAAATGCTTCTTAATTTTTACCTTTAGCTTCTAGATACCTATGGGTACTTGACTGAGTAATAGTAGCCACACGCGTCGATTGATCAAGTTAAGCTACGCTTAACGCGGTCTGGGGATGGGTGACCTTCCTCATATACCGAGACTTAGGACTGTGGGTTGTAAAGCACGGTAAACCGTTGGTACCAGCTGTTATTCGTGGATCTTGTCAGTCGTTACGAGTTGGTCTTACCAATGGGTACCGTATTCCCCAGTAACTGGGTTGTAGAGGTCAGCTAGGCAGTCGCTCCATGTAAAATACTGGTATTCAGCTGCATCCGGTTAGACTGGAAGCCGACCCCAACATAGTTGGGAAAAGGCGAGGCAGATGCGAGAGGGGATTGGTCCACAACACAGGCTAATTTATTGTTATTTTATTTAAGAAAGACAAGAAGACAGAATTGTATGGAAAAGGGAGAGGGAGGCATATGGCCGTCAGTGGGACACTACAGGCTAGTTAGATTAGATTTAAGAAAGCACGTACAATTATAAAATTTCCAGTGGGACAGAGGGACCACTTTCGGGAAGCTTCGATTCAGACCTAGCGAGTTTTAAAAAGAATATGCCCAAAGAAATTCAAGTATCTGAAAAGACCGGTTATTGTTTGTATAAATCGTACCGGTTGCAAAAGTTGTTATTTTGTAACAAAAAATGCATTCAGACACTTTTTTGTGTATATGACGGTAATCTCAACCCTAAAAACAGTTTGAAGAAGACCTGTTTATTGGGTGCTAGCTGCTGAGCTTCTGGCTCCACCGATGTGCCGTTATTTTTAAAGTACTAAGCTACTGTTTTGAAGTACCCCCGGGTCTGAAATAGCGATCTTGATTTTTCTTCTTAGAGACTTCTCAGTAAAGAAACAAAGAGTCTGAATGAGGAGGTGTCCGGATTAGAGTAATATTCCATGTACCTACAGGATAAGTTTTTATCCAGTACGCAAACTTTAACCATGAATTCAGTATATTATTCTAGAACGTTCCCAGCGTAGACGTTTTCCGTCGGTTATACAAAAAGGAAATCAGCTGTTTCATAGAAAAGTGCAATACGTACGCGGTCAAAATGTATGGAGCAGCACTGGTTAAAAATGTATCCTGTATATTACTAGCAGAATGTGAAATTGTTGCGCTTGTGTTATTTATCTGCTTTGTTGTTGTTATTATTTGGGCTCTCTCAATACGGTAATCTTTTCCGATGTTGTGGATTTCACACAAAAATACATGAGTGTATAAAGTTTCTCCAATTATTTATTATGTTAGCGTTGTATCGTGTAACACAATCTTATTATAAAAAATATACGTGATGCGAAAAAAATATTGCGTTGAATTAATTTTGCGTTGTACAATCATATGTTGATAAGCTAATCAGCTTCACAGATTCCAATACAAAACGTTTGATTGCAAATTCTTTGAGCTGACAAAAAAGACGACGTAGATGAAAACGCAAATAATTTTTCAGTAAAAAATATAGCATTAGCAACCGCATAAATGTATAATAATATTCTTTTAAATTATTTGAATCTATTACTATGCTAGAAGGATAATTATGTATAAATAATATTTGATAATCGTCTACGTAAACCAGCTCTTTTGCATTTAATTCACATAGAGTGCCTGGGACACGTACGTTATAAGAATTTTACATAAAACATACTAAACATACACATCCAAATATAACTCTTATTGCTGAAAGTGTAAGGTCGTATATGGCTTTCTTTGTTTCACTTAATGACAGCTGATACGTTTTCTATGTGAGTTTAGTAGCCTTGTTCCACATAGACACGTTCATATACTTTGGCTGTAATTTAGTGAAATATGTTCTAAGCTCATATAACTTGAGCTTGAATACAATCCTTGACACAATACCTCTTTAGATCTTTGTATCACGTGCTATTGATTAATTAGATGACGGGCGATGAAGATATGTGGGTGAACTTGGCAGATCATTTCCCAGCAGAGCAAAATATAATGTGAGTTCTATTCGCATGCGGATGAGTTCTGGAGTTCTTTATACTTAAAAAAATAGTTCAGGAATTTTTGCCTGAAAAACGGTCGAATGAAAATATGCTCTGCGAACTTCTGTTAGCAGATCATTTTTCCAAAATATCAATTTTAAAACTGATTTAGGCACACAGTGGTGATTTCCATAGTTCCTAATACTTTTCCGGAATAGTTCTGCCTACCTAAGTCATGAAAAAAAAAAAAAAATGTGCCCGCTACAAGAAAAAGAAAATCATTTTGTTAAAAGAGGCGCCTGGTAAATTTGGAGCTTTTCGTAGATTTTATGGACTAAGCCTCTTGGCTCCCCCCGGGCACAGAAAAAAACTAAATAAACGCAAAAAAACGCGCGCTCTGAAAATTATCAGCAGACCCCTACGAAGAAGTTAGATTGGCGCTGGTCCGAGCACTTACCGCCAGCACTGACCCGCAGCACTAGCCGTCAGCGCTGGCCCGCAGCACTAGCCGCCAGCACTGATTTTCTTTATTTTTCTTTCTTTTCGCTTTCAAAAAGAAGCTTACAGACTAATTACATTATAATAATAATAATATTAAACGAAATTAATTAACGAACAACCCGTACCCCTGGCAGGCATCGGCCCTTGCGGGCCCCATCTGTCGCTGCTGACATCTCTTTGAGGCGCGCGTGGAACACAACGCGCCGTCGACCCGGGCTTGGTCCTTACCGGACAGCGAGCTACCCATTACTCACCGTCCGCAAGCCCGTGCCTAGGGTGGCCGGGAATCAACCTGGGATTCCCGACGCCCAGGGCGTCTCCTGCGAAGGCCACGGCTGTGAGGGCGCATGTACTGCATCTCGCTCACGTGCTCCGCCTCCCTCTTTGCGAGTTTAACTACTTCGCTGAAGGAGGCGACTGCTAGCCATGCACTCTCGCTCCGTACCATGGCCTGGACCAGGGTCGGACGCGAGAGATCGCCGCCGCCGATCACCTCCACGAGGACACGGCGGTGCTCCGGCCAAGCCGGGCAGACCTCCACCGTATGCTCCACCGTGTCCTCTGGGCGATCTTTGCAATGGAAACACCTGGGCGTTTCCTCCCGCCCTATCCGAAACAGGAACCTCCCGAAACAGCCATGTCCGGTGAGGACCTGTGTCAGGCGGAAGGTGAGGACGCCATGCCGCCTCTCAAGCCACTCCTCAAAGAGGGGACTTACCGCCGCAATCGTGGCGTGCCCAATAATATCACCATCAGCATTCATTCGTGTCGATTCATTCATTCGTTCCACCGACTGAAATTCCGCACCTGGACATGAGGTGCCTTGGCTTACCTGGAAGTCTTTATATAGACTTCGAATTCACGTAGGCCGAAGCAAAGAAAACCCATTCAGGTGGAAATTCAGAGATGACTCCAACCTGGAGTGTTAATGTGGTGCTGTCCCACTAAAAATGGAGAGATAAGAATTAATGAGAGATAGAACACACTAAATATCGTGTACAGCGTGTTCTGCTGTCTGCACGCTACAGGCGTTGATAGACGCTGCTGTAAGTGCCAAGCCCGTAGGAAAATTGTGAGCTGACTGTATATAAATTGCTAAGAAGAAGCAGTCGATTGCTGTGGTAAGTACATAGGCCTTTCCAATCGCACCCTGAATGAAAGGTGGATCAAAAGATCCATCATCATGATTTCCCACCAAAAAAAAAACCCATGCTTTTCTGATACTTGAGTCAGAGTTCTGGGATTAATTTTGCCTATTTTAGTATAATTCTTATATAGTTGCAACATGAAACGTGGAGTTTTAGCTCCTCAGATGTAGTCAAACTTTTTTTATCTCACCAACTTAATCACTCAATGAAATCTCGATTTCTTTTTCATAAGGCTCTGCTGATAATTTTTAGAGACAACTGCGTTTATTTAGTTTTTTTCTGTTTCCGGGGGTCTTGACTGCTACTAAACTTAGTCCATAAAATATACGAAAAGCTCCAAATTTACCAGGCGCCTCTTTTAACAAAATGATTTTCTTTTTCTTGTAGCGGGTACCATTTTCATTTTTATTTATTTCATGACTTAGGTAGACAGAACTATTCCGAAAAAGTATAAGGAACTATAGAACTCACCACTGTGTGCCTAAATCAGTTTTAAAATTGTGATTTTGGAAAAATGATCTGCTAACGGAGGTTGGCAGAGCATATTTTCATTCGACCTTTTTTCAGGCAGAAACTCCTGTACAATTTGTTTTTTCAGTATAAGGAACTCCAGAACTCATGCGCATGCGAATAGAACTCACATTATATTTTGCTCTGCTGGGAAATGATCTGCCGAGTTCAACCACATGATGAAGATGGCGTTTATAAATAACTATGTGATGAATGCTCCATTGACAAATAATCTTTATCATACTTCTTATCTTAATATTAGATCGTTACATTTGAAATTAGCGTTTTCTCGAACTGATCACTTTGATCTGAATCTGCGTCCTGTTAGAAATTCCAAATACAAATTTATTTTGAACTAGCTTTTGTCAGCGGCTTCGCCCGCGTGGAGGTCGGAAATTATTCCACGGGAACGTACTACCGGAATGAAAAGTATCTTATATGTTAATCCAAGTTATAATCTGTGTGCCAAATTTCATCCAAATTCGCGCAGCCGCTGATGCGTGATTGAGTAACACCTTCACAAACTTTCACACTTATGATATTACTAGTTTCCGCCCGCGGCTTCGCCCGCGTTGACGTCGGAAATTAACCCGCGGGAACGTACTACCGGGATAAAAAGTATCCTATATGTTAATCTAGGTTATAATCTATCTGTGTGCCAAATTTTATCCAAATCGATTCAGCTGTTTTTCCGTGAAAGTTTAACAAACATCCATACATCCATACATACAAACTTTCGCGTTAATATTTTTTTTTTTTAATTTGCCCCACACTAGGAATTACTCCTGTATTGTGGGTGCGTTTACAAACATTTAAACTCACATACACAAACAGCCAGACCCGTAACAACTATTTGTAGGTCATACCAATATTTGTTCCGTGCGGGAATCGAACCCGCGATATGCAGCGCAGCAGTCAATCGCTTAACCGCTGCGCCAATCGTGCCGTCAAGTAATAATATTAGTAAGGAAGTAGGATAGTATAGTATAGTATATAGTATAATTTAGTATAGTATTTAGAAAATATAGTATAGTAAAATATACAGAAAAAGTTTTTAAGATATCTAGATTATAAGACGAGGCAATGCTCAATGGATTACACTCATCGTTGCAAAAGATACCATTTCCTACCGCTGGAAAATAGACGCCATGTTAATGATATTACTTTCTTATTAAATATCGCCAATAGCTCCATCGATTGTTCTCAACTCCTCTCAAAATTATCACTCCATACACATCAGGTAGGTTTTAGGCAGCGGCCACTTCTTCACGTTCCATTCGCGTCAACAAACTACCGACGGAACGCCTACCTCGCACGTACCGCAACTAGGTTCAATAATCTTCCCTCTCACTTAGATGTTGATTTATTCAGAACCAGTCCAAGCATATTTAGACAAGCTATAAATAAGGAATACTTTGGTTTAGGCATTAATACCAATACTCCTAGTTAAAGCACATACAATTGAATTTTGTTTTATTTTCTGTTTTTATTCTAGTTTGTAAGTAAATATTATTAGAATTTGTTTGTTTTGTTAATATTTAGAAAGAATAATTTGTTATGTTTATATGTCTAAGCAGATTCTATTTTATTTTTGTGTGATTTTTTTTTTCTTTTAACATTAGGTACATAGTTTTTAATTTGTGGAAGCTTGTAAATGGCAACTGTAAGCGATGTTTATTTGTCTAAGCAGATTCTATTTTATTTTTGTGTGATTTTTTTTTCTTTTAACTTTAGGTACATGGTTTTTAATTTGTGGAAGTTTGTAAATGGCAACTGTAAGCGCTAAATGTATATTAGTTAAGTAGATATTAGACTGTAAGCTTTCTGAAGAATAAATAAATAAATAAATTAAATAAATAAATCTAGTACCTATAGTATAGTATACAGGGTGTAAAGGAATCGCTTCCGAAACCGAAGACAGCTGATAGGGCTAGTGATTCTCGATACAGTACCTAGAAAAAATATAGATTTTTTTTTAAATTTACTTAATTTTTGTAGCATTTTTTGTGCACCGTGCTGTGAGAACTGTTAAAAGAACCATTATTTGAGATTAAACACATTTATAAACATTTTTTTTACAACTCTAGCAAGCAATGTATTCAAAAATAAAAATCAGCTGATAGGCTCACGCATAACCGCGCTCGACCCCCAGTCCTGGCGGTGACTTTAGGTTTAGGCATCCTTTGTAAAGCGCCGCCAAAATAAAATAATTTGAAACATTACAGAAACATCAAACGTTTTAAATTGATGCAAAATAACCAATTTAAGGCGAAAGGTTGTTGGTATCCGTTTCCACATAACAATGGTTAATAATTACTACGATTGATCAATATAATTATAATTTCATTTAAAACATTTAAGCACTTTTTAACTCATTAGTCGAACAAGAGGACATTGTTCGATTATTATTAATGCTATGTAAGGATCTCTGTTGGGAGAAATGATACAATAATACGTTAGCACTTAAATAACGCGACATTAGTTTATATTCTGTTGATCTTTAAACAGCATCCTAAATAACACACAATCAATCATAACCAGAATGATTTTAAAGGATATTGTTAATCTATTGCTTCATAATTGAGGCTATCAGCGCAAAAGTGGTGTAATCCACTATTTTTGATGGGTACGGTTTTTGTGTAAATTATTCAATACAATAGTGGCGTAAGCACCTTTTAGTATCCATCAATAGATGGCGCTGACAAACATTGTTTTTGCACGGGGCATATTAAAGCAAAACAAGAGCAAGAGTGGTGTAAGCTGGAAAGCCGTACCCAAAAAAAATTGTGGGTTACACAACCTTTGCGCTGATAGCCTCATTATGTTCGAAAAAATTGTCTGCTCAACATTATAAATAACACAATAAATGTCGTTGAACTGTCAAACTCAAAGCCATTCCTACTGTCAGCCCCGGATCTAGGGGGGGGGGGGGGGGGGTTGCTGTCGTTACTGCCGCCGGCACACGCCCCGGGCGCCAGTTTCAGGGGGCGCCAAAATCATAATATAGTATGATTAAAAATAAAAATCTTGCTCCACAAAGCGCCTAGCATTCGGAAGCCTGGTTGGCTCACCGTCGACTTGTAAGAAAAAGGCACCACACAGGCCCACACCTAATTAATTTATCTTAAACGCTGGAGAGAGGGGTGCCACTATCAAGTTTCTGCCCCGGTTCGAAAAAAATCGCAGATCCGGGGCTGCCTACTGTTAGTGTGGTAGGTAGGTTCTATGAGTACCTAGTAGTACACCTTCAGTCCGGTTATATGAGTTTGTTACAAGTTCATTCACAAGTCAAATTGTAGTGCAAAATAACTCGTCAATTCATATCCAATAAAGTGACGAAAATCTGACACAGATTGTGAGGAATGTCTCAAATTGATTATTAATGTTTCGTTTTCCATTCACGCTAATTCACAGTATCAATCGAATTAATTATTCGGAGAATTCTTGACATTTTCATTTCTAGTAAACAATTCTAAATGCTGGCGAACACTAAATACGACTACAATGGATATGTGAGTTTCAAGGAAGAGTTTCTTTGAGTGCATTTCTGTATGTCAATGAAAGTTTTAAAGTCAGTGTTCAATAAAACCTAATTGAACAGGACGTGCTTCGAAAAGCACGTTGGTCCCAGTTGTCAGTAGTGAATCTTTGACAGTCCATGCGGGTCGTCAGAAGACCGAAAGTGTGACAACCAATCTTACCAAGGGGTATCGTGTTACCCAGTAACTGGATTGTGGAGGTCAGATAGTCAGTCGATCCATGTCAAATTTTGGTAGTCAGCTGCTTCCGGTTAGACTGAGAACCGACCCCAACATCCCCCCTTTTATTGGACATTACTATGTACAATCGTAGTAATTTTAGAGTATAAAATTATTTCAGAAAAGTACAGCCCTGACAATATGTAGTTAAAAGATTGATAGTTAGTTATCTAATTATACACTGTGTTTAAGACCCTGGGAGCCGATGTCTGCCACGGATGCGCGATGTTCGAAAGAGATACCGTGGCCCCTGGCTCACAGGCAACTGAGGGAACACGGGTGGGTTTTAGTCAGTAAAAGTCTGACACGCCCTCCTGCTCCACCCAGAGCGGGAGAAGTTATTTGCTAATTCCCACCCAAAAAAAAGGCTTGTATGACCGCATATATTTTTTGCTCATATCTCACAATAGCCCCTAATTCTTGTTTTGCAGAAGTAACACTTTCTGTGTGGTTAGGATTTAAACCTCAAGAATAAATCATGTTTTAGTGATTCCCCAGGTGTGACGTTGCTAATTGCCTTGTCCTATAAATAAATTAACTAATTACCTAGTTATCTTTTAAGTCATTAATAGAACATCGTAAATAGTGCTAGGAAAGAACCTGAAAAGTATAGTGTCTTTTATGGTATTTATTAGTTTAGACAGTTATGCTGTCACAATAAAAGTTAAACTAACATATAAGAAATGTTTGTTTGTAAACTTATTTTTTTGGGAATGACATCACACAGGTCAACCTAGGAGATGGTCGGCGGCTTAATCGGACTTGCCTGTGGCTGATTCAATAAATTAAGGCTGCCAGCTAAGGCTTGAAACTTAACACTATGCGACTACACGATAAGGGCATCTTTTGTGGGGTACGGACCTCGGCCTACGCTGTTGCTGGAATAGGGCAGCAAGGAACGGACTGGTCAGAATGATTATTATTTTGGGACGAACGTAAAGCTATAGGCTCAGTGATGCGGGCTGGCTCGAGCACAGGTGGGGGTGCTGGCTTGTAAACTTAATACAGGATTCGTTTTCAATGGCATTTAGAGACAGTTCAAAATCGATAATATTTTTGATACTTATAAGAAATAAAAACACAAAAAAAACCATTACCCTCTGTCACTTAAAAACCAAACTCAATTATAGGAAAAACGCTAGTAATTACTGACAACAGTAACTTAACATAGCTTGCCCATCACGGGACTTAGGACCATTTTTTTACCTTCTTAGCAATAAGTTGTTATCAAAGACTTATCAGCCAAGCAGTAGGTATGTCCCTATTGCAAAACTAAGCAAAGAAGTAAAATCGTGGGAACATAAGGAATAGAAAAGAAAAACAATTGACCATTACCTGAATTGGTGAAAGCAAGCACATAATCCAAGGCTAGAGATAAAAGCAGACAAAATTGAAAAATAAAAGGACAATTCAGAACCAAAACTACTTAACTAGGTACATTACAATATAAGGAAAAAACTTAACGGACCAGCCGCGACGACGCCCCTGTTCATGTCAGCCCCGACTTTTGCTCGAGCCAACCCGTACCGCTGAGCCTGTAGTTTTGAATTCCCAACATAATTCCGATTCAGCCCGTCCCGTCCCTTGGTGCCCTCCCCTCTACGATCTAAGCCGAGTTCCGTACCCCAAAGGACGTGCTCATAGCGTGTAGTTGCTTAGATTTTATGGTTTTTCGAGCCTTGGCTGTAGGCCTTTATTTATTGAGGCACCCATACCCCTGTTAAGCGGCCGACAACCTTCTAGGATGACCTGCGAGATGCCATTCAAAATGTAGTTGTGTTAATAGTCGTGTTTTACATTGCATGCCTATGACAGCTGACTACTCAGTAGAAGCAAAAATAAATAAAGAGTTCCAATATGGTTTTTCCACATAAAATGTAGGTGCTTGTTTTCGTAAAAAATACCCGACACGGAAAATATTTGCCTAAGTATCTAAATCTCATGCTTTCTATTTGCTTCCGATATTAATATTTGCACATCCAGCCGTTTAGCGAGATTTTTAGAGAAATTATCGCCCGGGTTTGCTTAGCTGACGTCTTGAAGTCTCTCAGTTGTGAAACCCATGTATCTTGAAACATTTAATCAATATTCCGACGACCTTAACTCAACGGTGTAACTTTCGAATTAGCGTACCACGTTATTTTTCTAGAGCTCAAGCTAAAGTGGTTCTCGCTCTAGACGAAACGGCTTGATTTATTGTATAGGTGATAAAACCTTTCTCTTCACGAGAGATGTCCATTTTAGAACGGCATGTAGTGTAAATTGCATTCATTGTAGATAACAATGTTCTGTGCACGATCAAATGGCGGAATGTCTGGGAGTAGATTTTCCACAGATGTTTGCTCACTCTCTACTTTCAGTTGCCTTATATCGTTTAGTGCCATATTTGAGGTCTTAGTGGACCGTAACTAGGCAAATATATTGCAGCTTTGGTTAGACCGATTATATTGATCAGTTAGGTCGTGCTCGACTTTTTGTGGATGGTAACCGTTTTTAAACCGCTCTACGCTTCGACTATTAGTTTCGGATTTTCCATGATATCCTTAGTCTTTATAGTAGTTATCCCTCGGTATTATAATAGGATACTAGCTCCTGCCCGCGACTTCGTTCGCGAGAAATTTCTAGTTCGCCCGACCCACCACGTCCTATCGCATCGCCCCCCCGTCTTTACTCGGTTTGCGCTTGTTTCTTGTTGTTTCTGACTTCTTTTTTAATTCGGCTCCTAAGGGTCCTAGCGTAAGTTTAAATATTTATATTCTACCTTCCTAAAGAAACGAGCTATCAAATACAAAAAGACGTTTTCAAATCCGAGTGGTAGTTCCAGAGATTGACGCGTTCAAACAAACTCTTCCTTCAGCTTTATTAAATACTAGCTTCTGCTCGCGACCTCGTTCGCGTCAAATTTCTTGCTCCCCTGATCCATCCTGTCTCTCTCCGCCTAAGGGTCTTAGCGTGATGTAATGTAGCCTATACACTGCCTCGATAAATGGGCTATCCAACGCTAAAAGAATATTTCAATTAGAACCAGTAGTTCCTGAGATTAGCGCGTTCAACCAAAGAAACTCTTCAGCTTTATAATATTAGTATAGAGTTCAGAAAGCCTAACGTACCGACTTATATGTATTTAAAAATAGGTCAACCTGCCAGTTTATTCTATAATCATAATAAAAATATATTCGGAAAACTTAGGTGTAATGAACTCGAAGTGAGCTGTGATCCCGCTAGATGCTAGAGGATTTTCACTGAGAGATGTTTATATAATGATATTATCGGTTGTTTGTGTGGCACAAAAGAGAAAAGACAAGCTTTCGGCATCGTGTGTTTAAAATAGGTACTGACATTTACATGTTTCTGTTTAAAGTGATAAACAAACCTGCATTCTGCATAGTTGGTAAAGGTTAGGATAAGAGGTATGTAGCTACTTACTTGAAGTCACTAAAGTAATTATGCGATTATATAAAAAAAACAACCTTTTTCTCACCATCAGCTTTTGTTATGTTTTTGTTAATGGACTTGCTTTTTGTTGCATCAGTCGAGAATCAGACTTAAAGTTAATTTTATTGGTAGCTGCACCTTTAGGACTATAATTGCAGATGTTCGTCGTTAAATCGGAGTAATTTCGAGCCCCTAAGGTGGTCAGCGTAAAAGATTTCAGAGAAAAAAACGCTCTGTCAGACTGCAGCCTAAGGCCCCTCGTGAACAAAGAGTTTTAAATAAATCGACGGAGAAACGATAATCAAGTTATTCAGTTTATATGGTAAAGTTATTTGAAAGAAAGAAAGTAATGAATCTTTCTGTTGTCTAATTATGTATTTTGAGTAGAAATTAAGAGTTTTTAATTCTGAATGATGATGATACTGAACAAATATTTTAGTTTTCGTGACTTGCACATAACTGCTTTAAACAATAGGTATTACTTAATTTGTCCAGCTGCTACAGTACAAGCAATGTCGAATCCCATGTTACTTCTAAATCAACTAAGTTAATAGCAAATTGTGGCTAAAGGCAAAAGCCATAACATAACTTTCAAATATGTCGATCCTGTGTATTTCAAAGTTTACCACGAAACACAGAACTAAAAGGGTAGCCGCTTCGTTTTCCGAATACCTGTTTTTTGTAGCCCATTCTGCAACCCGCCAAAGACTAAAACAAAAAGGTGACGTTCAAACAAACCCGCCTTCATTATAATGCTGCCTTTACACCGACTCCCAGAATTGGTCGATGTCGACGTCGGTCTGTAGACGTCGATCAAGTTATACGATTATGATGGAACACGCTTCTGACCAGACGCTATTGATATAGAGAATTTAAATGTGCTAGAAATGAACAGGCTGTCTGATTAGAAAAATTGAAAAAAAACATCTGTTTGCAACCTTATTAGAAGTAGTAAATGAAATTCATATTTTTTGGGATATGAACTAATGTATTTCCTACAGTACAATTCTAAGCATAGATAGGAAAACAAATAGAGGGGAACAAACAGTCAAGCTGAATGCAACGCGTTTTGTAAATAGATAGGTAATGCCGCGGAAAAGGAAGTAAGTCACATAACACATTGATCGGATTTGAATACAGTTCTTTCTGTTGATGTCTTTCAAACTGATGGGACATGCATGATGATAATTTTGTCATCATAGATCTTGTTCCTCCCTGAAACTGGATATCAAAACATGATTTGCGTGTAAATGAGACAGTACAATATTACGTGTAAAACGAAAGTCCTGTCTATGCCTAGTTGGGCCAAGTCACTGAGGATGTTGCTTTGGTCCATCTAGAGGCTCGATGGAGCAACAGCACGTCAGAATTCCATTTAAAGACAAAAAAAATATTGTTAATCAAGTGGACTACCAAGTTCAATTCTCAATATATTCAAAGAAAAATTATCATTCTTTGATAGTATTCGAAAAATTAACGTTGGGTGTGCAATGAACTAGTACAGCTTTTCGATCACTGAACTTCTTGACCAGGAGGCAGTCAATGCTTCATTAATAGGACAAGACTGCCACCAGTGCATTGAAACAAGCTGTTGATAAACTAAGAACAACAACCTGACACGCCTTTTAAAGAAACAAAATATTAAAAACAAACAAATCTGTGTCTTATCTACTGCGTCATAGAGGTCAGGAGTAAGAAATAGGTTACTGATTTTCTGGGGACAATAATATAAAAAGTTGTGTTATCAAATAGGAGTACGAATACTGTGGATCAGTGGCGTATCTCCTAAATTCTGTAAAAAAATCGTTGAAACATGAATTATTATGAGTTGATGAAATATCAACCCTTTTCCTCTAGCAATGCAACTTTGAGTTTCGGAAATTAAGCAATTAACGTACTAATGAACTATTTGAATTTTATGTGCACGCAAAAATTTCTGCCAATAAAAATTATCTGCATTGCAAATTTATTATAACCTTTCGGACAAAGTTTAATTTGTTGTAGACGAATTCGTTGTGGCAATTTTATTAATGATATCTCTAACATTTTTACTATATCTTAACATACCTACATACATTCAATATGTTGAAAAGAGTTTTGAATAATAAGCAAAATTAAATCAAAATAAATGACCTAATCGTAGTTATTATCATGCCTTGAACTACATTAAGTTTAAAATGTCAAGATTAAACATAGTTCAATTATCGTGTGTCGGATAAACTCTTAAGGATATAATAACCCACGTACTATTAAAAGGTTGTTGAAATAAAACAGTAGGTAAGCAAAACAATGACTTTAGTACCAGTAGTAGTCAAGATTTTCTCTACAGCCAAGATCTTTTTCCAGAATCTCCTCAAAGATTTCTTGAGACAAAACAATATCATTGAACTGAACGGCTATCACTTGCTGTAGCCTTTGGAAGAATATTTTGAATAAGCTAAAGAGCTTGTTGGTAGCCATATACAACTTTTAAAAAGCAGTGACAGTAATTGATGCCACCGCTGATAATATACAAGTCTACATTCCATTTGAAGGAAACGAGCGTAGAGATGTACCAGAACCACGCATCACCTGCATTGAAAATGAATAAAAGAAAGCTAACTCATCTAGTTTGCCTTATATTCGCGTTGAGGGTTGACGACCGGCTACATCGGTCAAAAGCGATTTAATTGAAACGCCATAAACGGAGGCCGCACCTGCATGGATGCTACAGTACGAAGATAATATAGTGACGTAGGCACGTAGCCATTAATCTCGCAATCGAGTCTCGAGAAATTGCAAATGTCCGACTTCACGAGTTGCCTAGTGTGAGCCGATAACGAATTCAATCCACTTTTATGTGCTTGGGTGTTAAAGTTGTTCAATGTTGGACAAATTGCGGTTAGGTGAGTGCGAATGGTGCACTTGTTTTTTTGATGAGTTTTATTGGAATGATATTCGAAAGGTGATTGGATTCAAATGAAGGGCAACACAGAATAGCGTAATAATATTATTCGATTTGTGGAGTACTGTTTTATTTAAAGGTAATGCAATCTAGTTTTGCTTTTGATGTAAAGGAACATTTTTGTTAGGCTTGATTATGCCCCATCATTCAATTTCATATTAATCAGCTCTCTGCACTTTAACGAACAAGCGATATCAGAAAATCACCAGGACGAGAGTGAGCCAAATCAGTAATATGGTCATTATTACGGTACTTGGACGGAGGCAGCTGTCAAGTAATCAGGCTTCGTAAAAAATATTGAGAAATTACCTTTAAATTATTGGCTTTTTTTGAATATGGCTAATTTATTAATACTCCCTTTTTTTACGGCAATTTTATCAATGCTGGTCAGTCTTCAGTCTGGGTTAGTGACCTGCGTTTTCAATATGTCAAATTAATCATTTACTTTATTTACCTTAATCTTTTTCGATTATATAATTTGAAATAAGTATTTTTGCTCTGGCGATAATCCGATTAGTATGTAGGTATTTTTATATGTTGTTAAATACGAAATATTCAACCATTTTTTGGAGGGCCTAACTACGACATCAACACTTCCAAAATGGTTACCCTATAAACGTATATTGAAGTACCTACATATTACATACTTTAAAAAGTATTTATTTGTGAAATAGTGGTATCTCACTTGGTGAGAGCTCACACCAACAGAATAATACCATTTGTCCGTATTTGAGTAATTCCATCATTTCAATACGCGACAGAAAGTTATCAACAAATGCACGTGCATCACTACTATCGTTTCCTGGGCCTTCTACTATCATCGGAGTGTAAGTAGTGGTAATGTTGGTTACATTACCACTACAAAATGAATACTAAATTTGTACGATTGTTTACAAGACATCACAATCGGTATGTGCCGAATTCTGTAACAGGTTTGTGCAGTTCTGAGTCACATGTTTTTGTGTCTTTGGCCCAATGAGCTGCATTTTCATTGGTATTGGACGAATCAAATTGAATTGATAATTTTGCGGATGCTGCTCGCCTGAACATCTCTTTTCAAGGCAGATAAAGTACCTACAAGGATGAAAAGAAAAAAAAAGTAAGAAATAAATATGACCCCTGTAATCCAAGAATAGTTAGATAGAGGTGTACCGCGTATTTCACAAGATAATACATTTATTTAGTATAGACTAAATTATACCTAAAATATTCTGCAAAATCAGAACAAAAAACAAATGCTACGCCTAAAAGGCTGAGTTCAGCAAAAGCGTCAGATAAACTAGTGTCTGACGCTGGTTTGCAACTAGACCTGGACTTGTGTTGGATGGATGTAAATCGGTGTGTAATTGTGTCACACACATAAACTGACAATTGATCGCAATTCCTTTCATGTTGACAGTTTAGCCACGTTAATTAGGTAATTAAAGTTGTTAAAAGAAGTTCCGTGTGGTGCCGGAGTTCCGTATGGTGACGGACGTAAAGAATAGCACCATCCCATTTCTTCCCGTGGGTATCGTAGGAGGCGACTAAGGGACTTACTAGAGAATTGGCAGCAGCTTTCTCTATGCATTTGACCACCAGACTGCTATCGCCAACCCGCTTGCCAAGCATGGCGATTATGGCAATCCCTCCAAACCAATTGAGATGGCCGTACTTGGGGGAGGCCTATGTCCAGTAGTGGACGTCTTTCGGCTGAAATGAAAAAAAAAATGATTCGAAACCGACGGATTGTTATTGAAAGTTACGCAATTAGGTGCAGATTTATATTCTTCTTTTATTCAGACTATACCTAGCAGACAATTAAAAACGTTCAATATTTTCATTTTATTGATGTAAACATTCATATTAATTTACAAAACTTTCATACATACAATTCCATAGTCTGCACTTTCTCAATAGAGGGCCTTAGAGCATGACCAGGCCTTTAGTTATTCTATATTAAATCACAGATTTCCCAGAACATATATGTACGTATAGTCTTAATAGTTGGTTATGCCATATTATAACATAGGTACCTTGTCACAGTTTTCACGTAGTTGTGATCTTTAACCCAGCACGTCAAAGATGGCCGAACTTAGTTGTGACTTTACTCGCTACGTCGTCTGGGAAGGTAGAAACACCATAATTAAAATGTCAAGGCATAGACTATGAAACAAAATGCTTTGTATTCGTGATGAAAAATAATCATCATAGGTAGGTTTTTTGACAGGATAGATATAGGTACGAAAGTCAATTAATCTGTCTAGCGTTTTTCCGAATGCAGCTGAATACCAGTATTTTACATGGATCGACTGCCTATCTGACCTCTTCAACCTAGTAACTGGGTAACACGATGCTCTTTGGTAAGACTGGCTGTCACACTTTCAGGGTTCTGACTACCCGTAACGACTTTAAAGCTAAATGAAAATATAATTACCTTCATTTATATGGCAAAAATCAACCTCTACTTGACAGCATGAAGTCCACTCTAGGTATCGCGTATATTAAGAATGTTGCAAGTGATTTAATTGAGAGTCCGGGTATCATACCATACGGACCAGACCCAGAAACATCTGGTCGAGTCGAGACGCAAGAATGACCTGCCATGTATGAGAAAATTCTGCCACAACAGAATAGGGACATTTCGGTCGAGTTTGTATTCAGTGTTCGTAGTTATGGATTTGATTTCCGCACCGCAACCTGTATTCGTTCGTGAACGCGAAAACCGTAGTTTTCTCGTACACATTGCATTGAACCCCGGATGTTGGTTCAATGAGATTGAATAAGTGTGCGACAGTGTGTAGTCTACATGCATACATGTATGTAAACGACAAGAAGAGTTGTTGTAGCATTTGTAAACAGCATGCGAAGGCTAAAAATCAAACATTTCTTTGATTTTCAGGCCTTATTATCATACCTAATCACAGTCATAGCATATAAGCATAAGCAAAATTAGCCTATAATGTTTCCAAAGCTGGTACATAGGCCCCCTCTTTGTGAGGAGCGGGCCCAGTTAGAGTTGGTAGATGTCACATGTCTCAGAATTTTTGGTTCTAGGACCTGCTGGTTTCCTCACAATGTTTGCTTTCACCGTTTTGAAAGCAGTGGTGATGAAATACTTTACACAAAAACACTAAAAAGTGAAAAATAACTTTTATTTCGGAAGTCGGTGACTTTGGATATGTGTTTTAATTTTTTGTCACCGCCTTCCGAAATTAAGTTATTTTTCACTTTTTAGTGGTTTTTTGGAAGTCGGTTGTTTTTTATTAAGTTTTTATTTTTCACGTTTTAGTGGTTCACATGTGCTTACCTCTTGACAGCGTCCCGGCGTGATGTTATATTATGAACTGATGTAAACAATAGACAGACATGAGATTTCAGCAATTCCAGTCCTTTGCTATCATTTATTGGGGAGTTCCGTTGCCTATCTCCGAAGTTCTTCATCAGATCTTCACCAAATTGAAATGGGACCACTCCGAGAAAGTACTCTTCCAAAAACTACCCAAGTCGCTTCAAGTGTGCCTATAAAATTTGATGAGTTCTCTCTATTTCTCCAGGATCCCATCATCAGATTCTGACTTGATGATCATGGGATCACCTGGAAAGTATACCCTTTCAAAAAGAAATCCAAATCGGTCCAGCCATCCTCGAGTAATCGGGGAACATACATTAAAAAAAAAGATTCCGACGAATTGAGAACCTCCTCCTTTTGGAAGTCGGTTAAAAATAAAGTACCTGTCAGGTTTGAACCTACAACCTACAATTCATAAATCGCAGCTGTTATCACTGGGCCAAAACAGCCATGATAAGAGGACAATCCAAATATAAATCTAGGTATGACATCGTAACGATAATATTTTATAAGCACGTGCCTTATTTTGTAACTCAATGTATTGTGTTTAAATATGCGTCGCCACTGGCCTACCGTCGAAGCCCTTTCACCGGCATTGATAACACTTCACGAAAAGTCACCAGCACATTGTATATTATAGCTATACATATATACTTGTAGGTCAACGTTGAAAGTGTACGTTTATCCTCTCATGCCTTGAACCGTTATGACTAATTTTGGTTATATACGATGCATGAGACAAGTCGGTAATTTCGGTTTTTCTACAGGTGATAAGTTGATGACTTTTGTTGAAGTCTATTGTCATAATCATCTACTAGTTAAGTTTTTCGTTTGCGTCATTAGACCACCTTGCAAGGTTTCTCAAGCCACACAGTCTCATCTTGTTTCTTTTTTTAATAAATCAGCATCATACAGCACTCATCTGTCAATTAAAGCGAATAGGTATGGCCTTATTTCCAAATAATGCTTCTTGATCAGTCAAAATTCTTGCGTAATAGGGTGACTAGATTATTAATACTTGTTGATACCGTAAGATGGAATATTCCTCTACTGGGAAGGACACTTCTGCTCAAAATTTAATTTAAAGTTCACATATTTTTAAATAAAAAATAACCAAATCTAGAACTTCAGTCACGACGATTTGTTCAACTGATTTGTTCCAAGGTTTTTTTAATAACGATGAATAGAAAACGTATGCCCATACCTTCATCCATGTTATGAACATAGACGAGCAGTATTATGAATGAATAAAGGTACTTTCAATAATAAATTATTGTTTGATATATTTTTTACTTTATTCAAACAACGTATATTTGTTAAACTATGAGAAAACTATCTACACGTGAAAGGAAACAGGGCCGTCGGGGTGGTGGGACCTTAGGTCATCGTTCGCATGTATTTTAATTTTTCATATAAACGTATTCTACGACTAAAGATTAAAGCTAGTTTTGCCGTAAGAAACGCGCCCTTAGCTTGGTTCTCTTAAAATTCGTCAGATTTTTGGTAGTCAACGTAAAATCTTTTTGTCTTTTTTGTAACTTATCGTGCCTATAATTCAGTTTTAAAACACTTTTGAGCTTCTCTGTAAGTATAAGCGAAATTTCATAAGGTCGAGTTTGGTTAGCGATGATCGCCATACGAATATTTAAGTCATGTTCTTAATGTTTCGGCCCATGTAGGCTTAATTTAATAGCATTTTACATAATTTCTAATTCCTTAAACGAGACTAAATCATTCAATCTTATTCTTGGCAAATTGAATCAAGATGGCAGTTCTTTCTTCTTATCTACAAGCTATGGAGTAAATTCTCCTTCTTTACAATCAAAGTAGAACTAGCTAGTTTGAAGCCTCACCTCAGTTCCACATGTCAATACCACTAACAACTTTCCATGGTCCATTAAAGTGAAAAGCATAATCGATAAATGATGGCAAACAATAGTTAATTAAGTAGTTAGCTCACTGAGTTAGCTCCACGCCTTTGCTGTCTGCAGGGCGTGTAAAACTACCTACTGACGGCACCAATTAGCAATGTTTGCCTTTTACATTTCTAGAAAGTTATTAGTTTTTATAAAAGAAAGGAAGGTATTTATTATTTGTACATTTCGGCAAATATTTTCAAGTAAGACAATAAAGTAGGTTAAGATAGAATTGATATAAATACATATTATACTTAAGTTTTGCAACTTAAAAATTCTGAAAGAGTCGCCAAAATTTCTCTAGTAGCATAACTTGCTTAAGAATCTTTGGGGACATAGGTTGGAACGTAGGAATCAAAGACATAATATTCGTAAATGGCCAGTGGCCATATTACTTCTCATAAATACACGAAAAAGATAAAGATAACGGCGTTTTCGTAGTAAACAGTACATATAACCTTACAGTTACATGGAAGTTGTCCGTTTCAATATTCATAATGTTGTTAACTACGTAATACGTACTTGTGACAAACAATAAAATTGTAGACACTACTGTTATGTTTACTCAAAAGATATTTTGTTATATTCACGTGCTTTAGCCTAATGATGTGAACTGTGGACTGGAGTGTCATAAAATTAGAGGTATTGTAGACAGTTTTGATTAAATCACTTGGTGATGTTTCCACTAAATGAGGAAGCTGTGAAGATTTTAGGATTGATTATCATAAAAATTACGACTAAAATTATGAAGTTGCAGAAGTCAAAGGTGATAGCCAAATAACACTAATCGCCCGTGTTTTAAAATAGGCACCAAAAACTTCAAAGAATTTTGTCCTTGAACCCCATAGAGCCAATTCAAATCTCAATTTCTAAATAGATTTTTTTTTTTTTTTTCTGGGTGGGAAATCATCAAATAACTTCTCCCGCTCTGGGTGGAGCGGGAGGGCGTGTCAGACTTTTACTGACTAAAACCCACCCGTGTTCCCTCAGTTGCCTGTGTGCCAGGGGCGGCGGTATCTCTTTCGAACAACCCGCACCCCCGGCAGGCATCGGCCCTTGCGGGCCCCTCTGTTGCTGCTGACATCTCTTTGAGGCGCGCTTGGAACACAACGCGCCGTCGACCCGGGCTTGGTCCTTACCGGATAGACATTGAGAAATTCTTAATAAATAGCAGTGTGATAAAGTATGTCCGTTAAAACAATAGTTAAGAATACAAAACCCATATATTACATATCAATTGATATTATAGAAAAATCTATTTCCCACAATAAAACAGCATAAAGATGAAAAAAAAAGACAACCTTCGTCAGTATTTCCCGAAGGAAAAATAAATGACATTTGTATTTCACACAAACATCGAACATTTCGCCAGTTATCTAAATATAGAGGTATATACATACATAATCGGTCTGTAACGTTCCCACTGCTGGGACACAGGTCTCCTCGCTGTTAAAGGGAGTGGGCCGTAATCCACCACGCTGGCCCAGTGCGGGTTGGTAGATGTCACATGTCTTCGAGTTTTTGGTTCTAAGACATGCTGGTTTCCTCACGATGATTTCCTTTACCGTTCTGAGGGCACTGGTGATGAAACAATTTACAACCTTCCACCTTATAACTCTTCGGTCGCGACCACTTGGCCACCACTGCTCCTGTACCAGTTACGTACACGAAACTACTAAAAATACTGGCCGGGCCAATTGCATAATCTAGATTCCGAACGGCTTCTGAGAATTACTCAAAGAAAAACCCAGTAACATTTCCCAACCAGAAGATCCAGTTCAGACGGTCTATTCTGTACCAATTCCACCGTGAAAAGTCAGCTTTCAATCCACCTGATGCTGGCTACAGGTCCAACTTTTTCATGCGCCAGTCTGGGCACTTGCCCAGGGCCCCGTGATTCATAGGCACCCCTAGTTCTTGCCAACTTTTGCGCTAGAGGTTGTCAAAAGTTAACCTAACTTTACCTAAATTCTAAAAACGCATCCATCGCATTCTGTTCATAAGTTGAGCTAAAAATCTCTATTTTGTTTTGTAACTTTTATGTATTCCTATTAACGATATCTTGTAGGTACGTTCTATTTATAACTCTGCTAGTGCTGTGCAATTCTGTAAGTGACTAATTCACAATTCCTAAGAGTATTTGTGACTTTTGTTTGTGTTTTTCTTAGTGAATAATTCGTTGAAGTGCCATAACAATCCATAAATGATTAAGTCTAATAAGTCGATAAACTATACTAACTACTATACGAGGCAGGGTGTTCAAAAAATTGAGCTCTCTTTGATCGCTCGTGCTTCCAACGTTTTCCACTGCCGCCTCATTTTTCTAAAGTACCCAGGGCCTCCACTAGATTAAAGACGTATTATGACACACGTACGATGTACCGACGGACGTATTTTGGCTGGTTATTGACACTATTGACCGTTCACGTCAAGCTCACTTCACCTTAGTTTCAAAGTGAAATTTTACGGAATACATCGCAGGACCGTCGTTCAACAGTGACGCTAGCGAGCACAATGCTAACTCAGTTGCCATTCATTCATGAAAATATTTTTTCCTATAGCCATCGCTGCATCGTTAGTTTCACATCCGCTTGACGTCAACAGTTCAGCATGCTAAGTAATACCATTGTTTTCGATCAAAATGGTAATATCAATGAGAAAATTATCGAGTTTCCAAGTTATTATTTTATATAGTATTTTCGTGAAGTGTCTCTTTTGTTTTGCATTTTATTAATGTGATCTTGTTTTTTTTTATCTCTGCCAGTTAAACTTGGAATTGTTACTTTATCTTTTTTATACTTAAAAAAAATCGTTTCGATTTATCAAGTATTTTTTGTATTACTAACAACGTGTTAAATTATCACAAATCTGATCATCATCATCATTTGAGCCAAAAGACGTCCACTGCCGGACATAGGCCTTCCCCAAGCTCCGCCACTTCGACCGGTTCTGTGCTTCCCGCATCCAACGAACTCCTGACAAATCTGATATAACTTGATTAGGTGGTACCTACTGTAAAAACTGCTTTGAGAGATACTAAGGCGCCTATTCTAGAACACTGATTGGCGAATCTCGATTGACAACTAGAAGCACAACTCTGCATAGAGTAAGAGGTGTTTAAACGGCAAAAACGTATGGTTAAACAGACGCTCATAATTAGTTAACGAATGTGTTTAAATATTCTTCAGAAAATTTTCTGCAGCAAGTTTACTATCCAGGTCCTTAAAATTACCTTTTTTTCTCTAAGAACACGCCTGAATCCAGTGATCAATGTGAAGATTAAAACATTGTAAAACAATAAGAATTACTGCAATTATCGTCTGATCGGCCCTTACTTTGAAGTCAAGGCCCACCTGATCATTTAATCTGCGCCTCGACATTTTCAATACTAACGAGGACTCATAATTAACTAGTTTCTAAGAAAAAATGTTACTGAATAAACAAACCATTTCTGCATCTTGCCCATTCGTAGAGCAAGAATTGAAGCAAAGATTTATGAACTAGCCAATAAAGATTAGGATTTATCAACGTGGTTTTTATTACTACTTTGTTGTAATGAAACACAAGAAAACTAATGCTCTTGTAACGGATACTGTTATAATCGAGGTCAGCGACAAATCCTTCTTCATGAAAAAATATCACAGCCGATGGAATAAGCCAGAGTTCTGTGGTTGTCAGCATCATAGTTATTAATGGCATGGTGTGGGAAGACAATGCGTTCACATACATATCCACGGACTACAATAACTTCTATATTTGCACATGCATCGTCACTTGAAAGTCTGTCTGTACTTGCGTCGTACTCACGGCGAGCAAGTCCTTCAACCTTGGGACCTGTACTGCGGATATTTCGCTTGTTGATTTTTTCTCCTTTTCCGCAAATCTCCGCTTCACTATTTACTTGCGAATCTTGTCGGCATCGACTCAATAATGACGTTCTTTACCGAACACGGTCACGTCTTTGGTATTTGTTGTTGTACCTATCGTAATTGCTATTACGAATCGCATCAACTGCTTCAGTGCAATGTTTACGCGTTATAAACATTTGCTTGGCAACGAATTTTTTTTCATGAATTACGATGTTCGTAAAAAGGTTGTGTACATTTTTTGATGATAAGGTTACCAACGATGTTTTGGTTAGAGTAAGAGGATATTGGGTACTTGGTTTAAGACAATTGCCTTAATGCATTTTCATGTCGAGATGATAATGAGAAACGGACGTTGAACGCTGCATTATTCTCCAGAGGGCAATAGGTGGCGCGATATGATAGCCCAGGGCTCGGCAAGTGCGGTCGAGGCCGGGAGCCCGGGAGAGGTGGCAGCCGCTCGCATACCGCACTCAGTATACAATCGCGCGCCGCAAGTGTTGCGCGCACGCCGCTCACTGCAACAACCTCGCGTACTTATCGAATCGACCGCCTTATCGATTACGCCTTCCGCTCCTTTGAACGTCGTGCACTTCCGAACAGTGATGGGTGACTCTCGCGATAACGTGTGAATACTTGGAGGATTAGGAAAATAAACAAGTGCACGTGATGCTGAGGTAGATCGCGCCGACAGTGAAGACCTATCGGTGCCGCTCCTGGTGGACCAGACCCATGAGTGTCAGTCCCCTACCGATGTCCAAGGAGATAACGTGATGTGACAGCGATACGTGTCGTAGTGCCAGTGGAATTGTTTTGTGAAAGTGTGCACCGAGCGTGAGTGAGCAGACGGCTGCCGGCGCGGCCGGTGCTCCGTGACAATGTTGAATTGCACCGATCTGGAATGCATCCTACACCATCATCATTACTATGCACACCTGCACCACATTCATCATTTACAAAATGCACAGGACACAGGTACGTCGATGATATTAATAATCGTCACAGTGATGATGATGATGAGGTTTTTAAATCAATCACAGGAGAACAATGACGAACCAAAGGTAGTAACAATGAAATTGTTTGTTGAAGAGCTAACGATGAGTGCTAATCATAACAAATGAGACGAGCGAAACGTGTAAGCCTCGGTAGAAATCCTTGATTTAGATACTGCATCAGATGTAAACATTCAAATTAAAGTTCCTGACGAAATTACATTAGGTAAATAAATGATTATTTATTGCGATGTACTTAATAGTACGAGAGACGTACTTGACCTTTCTGAACATAAGAAAAAAATTAAAATTGGGCACAATACTCAAGAGCGATAATAGACTGAAACACAAGGTTTGGTGCAATAACTAGCAGGTGTTTGGTGTAGATATCACGCAACGTACCTACCTGCCTATTGCAAGCTGTTTTCACTCTGTTAACTCACTTGGACGAGCGACTTAAAACCTGCCTGACGACGCGAAATGGACGAAATATTTGTACAAACAAATGTTACACGTTTTCTCTTTCAACTCATCGCAGACATATTGAATAACTAAACTGATTATATTAACCTTACCAGTTGACCAGTTCAGGTTCTCCAAAATTTAAATTTCTTCCAAAAATTTAAATTCCGCCAATCACTTCAATTAACGGTATCAACTCTGATGGAGAACACAGGACTAATTTACTAATTTACAATTAGTATACCAGCAGATGGAATGTAAGTTCCGTTCAAAAATCATAACGCTAATGTTTTCGTTTGAATGTGTCGTGCAGTTGTGTAAATAATCATCCACATTATTAAAAGATGTTGTCACTATTTTAGATATTCCATAATTTTCATCGGAATTGGATTCGAACACATTCTTATTTCTCAAAAATTATCTCCCCATTATCACTACAAACTACATATTATTATTTTTTAAGAACGATGAATGTGTCACTACACTCTAATCCGCCAAACTCTTCTTCAGATGGAGAGTATATTCATATTTGTTTATCTGTCTATTGATTCATTGGTTTATTATCGTTGGATGAACAATGATCAATGAGTTTCAAGTTCGTTAGTATCATAACTACACGCGAACTATTTGAAAACAAAAACAAAAAGAAGTAAACAATTCTCTTATGCAAGACGTACGTTAGAAAGGTCGCAAAACCTGTATACCTGGGGTTTTGTAAGATATTAATGGTGTGAATTCACGCCAAAGTCCTGGTCAGGTAGGCAAGGAGAACGATCTTTTCTAATAGAATCTATAATGTATATGAATTTAGTTGTTACTGGATATATGCCAAGATACATGTAGATTTATTACATTGGTGTTGAAACTGAATTTCCAAATTTCTAGTCTCTTAGATATTCTTTGCTCAGAAATTTTGAATTCGTGAATGTAAGTAATTAGCGATGGATTATCTTATTGCTAAGAATTGTGTCGTATCAGACGATCTGCTCAGCTCACATGGGCAATTCAGTTGATAAGTTCTTTGTTACCTTTATTCGTACATCGATTTACAAACTTGGCATTTTACATTCGTTTTGGTATTTTCTGTAACATATATTATTTTTACAAATGTAGGTTCTTCAAATGCTCTGCATTCCTTTTCGCGTGCAACGTCATGTTAAAAATAATCATCGCCAAACAGTAGAATTCGTTCATTTTGTATCTTATCATTGTAAATCAAAGTCTTACTTTACTCCCTTAGGATATTAGTCTAACCAGGATCATGTTTGTAAAACACTTACGTAAAGCGATACATTTGATTATCTCGGTAATAATTTGAAAATGTTCAACGTCGTTAACCCTAAAACCAGTCATTTTAAGTTAGTTTGTTACCATGCTAAGCGAGTGTTTCGAGTGCAGTATTTCATTAAGGTTAATCTAATAATGCTAACGAAAGAGCAATACGTTTGCCATCTGTTCTGAACATTCTAAGATCGAGGTCTAGATTTTGTGTTCTTGACCCTAAACGGGAATCCAGCAATCATTTCAAAATTCTTTTTAATACCAGTTCCACAGGTTCCATTTATTTCGAGTCTTTTAATATGTATACTTCTATCGTCAACTCACGTGCAAATCGTTTTGTTTCCTTGAACGTCTAAATATTACTTCATCTTTAGTGCTATTTAATAACCAGATCTATAAGATATAGTAGATAAATTATAACGGTTTTCCTCATTGTTATCCATGAAGTGATAAATATAGTTGTAGTTATTTTATTCTGATTGTCTTACAACATTAAGACAGCGTATAAACCCGACTGCAGCCGTGACCATTAGATTGAGTAAGTCCTTAAACTGGATCTTTATCTTATTAAAAACTCAGATGTATGTTCATTTATTTATTAACCCGATGCTATGCTTGTGGTTGATGTAGGTTCTACAGCCAACGTCATGTTATGATAAAAGGAAGAATAAAGAATTGTTGTTCTAAACGAACTGACGACTGATAATGTTTGAGAACTAATATTAGCCTCTCTGCATAATTTATCATTGATTAATACGGAAGTTTTGTGTACAAGTAATTATTTATAGTCTTAGCTATACCCACTTCTAATGACTCAGACGAATCCGTGATTGTTTTAATACATTTTAAATAAACTGATTGGCCTTTGTTACGATTAAAAGTTACTTTGTATTGAATTACAACATAATAATTGAATAATAAACATTTTTATTTCTTCATTTGAACAATAATTACAGCGATGAATTGTTTTCACTCATGAAAAATTGTTGCGTGTACTAGCCATACATACGGTTCGACTTAAAAACTGATAGCTCAATTGAAACTAAACGAAACTAAATGCATTCAATTGTTTTTCGTCAGTTTTAGGACCTCAAAGTTCAAACCATACGCTTTCATGACCACCTAGGTACTTAAATGCTTTCCTAAACTTATTGAACGCAGGTTAATAGGTTAGCTCATAAATTCAATGAGTATAACACTATCAATAGTATATATAAACAATGTCTTGTTGAATGAAACTAAAAACAACTATAGGTTGTTTACATTTTGTACAACATGGTTTGGCTAATTAAATCAATGAATATTGTTGTGTATGGCTTTACACTTAGTAGTTACCGCAAATTCATGTTGGACCAACAGTTGATCACGTGCTTAGCTTGCTCCATCATTGTTACATGACCAATTGGTTGGAGATCTCCCCTACACCGGGGGATCGCTATAATCATCTCGTTTAACGACAAGGCCAATGTTAATATATGTATGTTGCGAATGTGCCTGTAAGTATATATAACAGGTAGTACCCAATTTAATAATTTGCGACGTGTCTCTTCCTAGGGCGGTTTATTATATCTTACATAGGCGTTAACTGATTGACTTGTCGAATCAATTAAGGGTCTGGTCTCTATTTCAAATTTGCATTTGCTCTGTAACGATTTGAATTCGTTTCAAGTTATAGATTTTAACTTTCTAATCATGTCTTCAAGTGTTCGCCAATATTCAATCAGTTTCTTTATGAGTGAATATGATAAGTCATTTTGGCAAGTAATGCGAGTCAAGATTAACTGTTTTTGTGCTCTTATTCTCTCTATTACAACTAGAACAAAATATAGAAATCAATATAGCGATTCGCTACGGAGAAACTTAAAATGTTATCATTCTAAAATAGAAACACCAGGCTGACATATAAATTCGTCTAGAACACAGAGTGTGAGAGATAAAAAAAATGCTAGTCAAGGCAATAATGTAAGATTTCATCTCTACCTTTCACTGTTATCGTTACCTACCCTATTTTCTAATTCAAACCCAAATTATGTTCCAACGTTAGCGTTAGCGTATATTTCGCATGTTTCCTTCCACTCTCTTCGAGTTCAGTAAATGGAATCTTAGATAACATCCTGGGCTTGCATCCGGGTAGGAAACGCATGTCACGATATTGAAACAGATTATTATTTCACTGATAATGTGTTGCCAAGAGCAGGCTCGTAAGTGGTAACTACGAGTCTTTTTAATTAAATTCATGGAGCGATAAATGTTAATGTTTACGTAAGTTACACCTAGAAAAAAAAAAGTGTTTGAAAACTTGAATTCAATTGTTTTTGAAAATTGTCTGTCGGTCATTAAAATCAATAAAGATCATATCATAAAGAGAAAATCAATCATGTAAAGAAAACAGGTTTTGTGACAAAATGTTTATGATTGTTTATGTTTACGGTTTTATTCATGGCTGTAGGTATTTACCAGTGGAAGCTTGTAAACGACCTTCAATTTCATATTTTTTACGAACACTGTTTAAGTTAGCTGTAAGTTTCCCGAATATCCCTACTATCCCTACAAATTAGCACCTCTCTAGTCTCCACTCTAGAATTCGTATCCTGAACCCCACGATACTGACTAACTGTCCAGTTTGGGGTTCACTGGCAAATAATATATGTAACTACCTGTAGGTAATATTTAAGCTACTCAATATGTCGTCTCAACTTGATGTTAACCTATGTATGCTTACTGTATTATTTGGACAAAAAATTTTTTTCTATTTTTCTATTTCTAATATGTATTATAAATGTGAACGTAACTCTGTCTGGCGTGAAAGCGTTGTTAAGCTTTCACGCCGAACCGCTAAACCGATCGTCATGAAATTTAGCAGAGATATAGTTTGGGATATGGAGCAGGACATAGGCTACTTTTTTATGCGATAACCGATATCCACGTGGGTAGAGCCGCGAGCAAAAGCTAGTAATAAAATAAATTTTTTTTTCGAGATTTTTATGGTTTTATTTTGTTTTCTATTGAGATGAAATAATAGATTGATGTTATAAAAGAGTTATAAGTGTCCAGTTATAATGAAAAAGGAGTACTTACATACATCTGGATAAAGTTTTGTCAGCTTAGTAGAAAGGTCTATATAACATTAACCTACCTGAAGTTAATGATGAAGTCCTTTGTAGATTAAAACTACACAAGGTTATTACTTTTATACAAATGACCAATTGCCACTTACAAACTGTGATATATACAAAATGTGACTTATATGTAGGAGAACGGAGCTTCAGTGCTAAGATACCAACTTTTCTAAGAGAGCTTGAAAATCAATATACAGCGTAACGCTCCTGTGTGCAATAATTGTTACTGCATTTTATTCGTTTTTAATCGTGTGTAAGTATAGTATATGTGAACTTACTTATCTAAGGAAATTGCTATAGAACAAGCTGGCTTCGTAAAAGGGAAGGGTATTGGTGAACAGATCTTGAACGTGCGCTAGATTATTGAAAAGGCTAGGGAATTGAATAAGCCGACTTATATTTACTTTGTTGACTTCTCAAAGGTATTCGACTCGGTAAGGTGGCCAGTACTTTGGGAGACTCTCCTGGCTATGGGAACACCCAAACATCTTGTTCACCTCCTTAAGAGACTTTATGAAGAAGGAACAGCTTCGGTGAGAACAGACGACGTGTTGTCGAATCACTTTCATCCAGTGTCGGGGTCCGTCAGGGCCGCATCCTGTCGCGATTGTTGTTTAACACCTATACGGAACTCATAATGAGAATAACACTCGAGAATTGGTCGGACGGAATCGCTTTTAGAGGCCATCAAATTTCCAAATTGCGCTATGCAGATGACACCAGCATTTGCAACTAGCATTAACAATCTGGAACCCCTACTGAGTAAAATGGAACAGGTTAGCCTTGATTTTGGTCATATGATAAACCGCAGCAAGACGAAGATCATGATTGTCGATTGAGCTAACAACAACTCGCCCGAACTCACAAAAATTGCGAATTGTGACGTTATCCAGTCATACGTCACCAGGTCCTCCATGGATCGGCTTAGAAAAATATGGAGAAGTAGAAATATTCCAAAGGCCACTAAAATGCGACCTGTCAGGGCATTAGTGTTTCCCATATTTCTTTACGGTGCTGAGACATGGACTTTAAGGGAAAGCGAGAAAAAGAAGATAGACGTCCTATAAATGTGGTGCTGGAGAAGAATGCTTGGCATAACCTGGACACAGTTCCGAACCAACGTCTCAATCCTCCAAGAGCTTCGTATCAAACAACGTCTTTCTTCCATCGTTCAAGGTCGTATTCTCACTTTCTTTGGACATATCACACGCCAAGAAGACACATCTGTGGAGCGACTTGTAGTACAGGGAAAGGTTGAAGGTACAAGAGCACGCGGCAGGTCTCCAATGCGTTGGACCGACCAGGTCATCCACTCCACGAATGTTCAAGAAAAGCCACGGGAGGAATGGCGGCGGATTGTGAAATTTGCCACCACCCCAGATGTGACGACCACGACCACTCTGCCAACAGTGTGACGACGAAGAAGAAGAAGATGGTATAGGTATTTAAATTGTACAATTCATAAGCTCCCATTAATCCGGCCTATTTCCGGCGATTGATTATAATTGTGTTTAATTATCAAGCTGATGTTGAAATTACCCATAATTATTGCATAATGTCATTATTGTGTAGGTATCAGATGGAAACCATGATATCCTACTACTCCTACTAATATTATAAATGTCAATGTTTGTGAGGATGTTTGGATGTTTGTTACTCAATCACGCAAAAACGGCTGAACGGATTTGCATGAAATTTGGCGCACGGATAGTTTATAACCTGGATTATTTTATAGGATAGCTTTTATTCCAGTAGTACGTTCCCGTGGGATGATTCAGGCCTCCACACGGGTGAAGCCGCTGGCAAGAGCTAGTATAATCATAGATATCTTAATCCGATCAGTCATAGTGATTGACAAATAGAAATTATAATTTCACATTCTTCGCGTATATAATTGTTAATACCTGTTACTAAAATATCACTGTTGGTAGTATCGTGTTTGGAAATCTAGAATTAAGTAACGTGACCTTGGCTTGCCAGGCAAAATATTTAAAACATAGGTATCGTTTAGATCTTAGGTTTTGATAACGCGGTTTGCTAAGCTTGGTATAGACAATGACACAGTTCTAACAGAGGGCGATTTGCATGAAAAATTATAAATTTAGTTTAATCTAAGTTGACCAATTAGAGTCATTTCCTGTATTTTTTTATTCTTATACTGTCCTACTGAACGAAATAATATTTCTTGTTTGGGTTGCTTTTTGTGCCCAATCTATCATGCGCGCACTCCCAAGTCATCCGTCATCACAATAGCGTTACCTAGGAATCATCGAACAACGAACGATGAATTAATGAATTGGAAATGGTTTTTATTGAGATTTAATTAGTTGCAGCAAACGTGTAAAATGTAAAACTAATTTTCTTTCTGTTCCTAATTACGAGATTGCAGATACATAGTTCTTAAGTAGGTGTTGATAGGGTGGAGTCTCTAGTATTATTATCGGCAAAAGTGAGGCAGAACAATCTGAGGCTAGGTGAAGCGGGAATCTTCGCAGGGTGGCTGGTATCAGCTGGCTGAGTAAAATGGTGTGCGATTGGAAAGGCCTATGTACTTACCACGGCAATCGACTGCTTCTTCTTAGCAATTTATATACAGTCAGCTCAAAATTTGCCTACGAGCTTGGCACTTACAGCAGCGTCTATCAACTCCTGTACCGTGCAGACAGCAGAACACGCTGCACACGATATTTAGTGTGTTCTATCTCTCATTCATTCTTATCTCTCCATTTTTAGTGGGACAGCACCACATTTACACTCCAGGTTGGAGTCATCTCTGAATTTCCACCTGAATGGGTTTTCTTTGCTTCGGCCTACGTGAATTCGAAGTCTATATAAAGACTTCCAGGTAAGCCAAGGCACCTCATGTCCAGGTGCGGGATTACAGTCGGTGGAACGAATGAATGAATCGACACGAATGAATGCTGATGGTGATATTATAGTGCAAAATATAACTCGGCTTTGTCTAATGTGAGCGTGAGTCTAATGTGTCAAAATCAAAATATTTTATTTCACATAATCCTATATGGACACTTATGAAACGTCAGAAGCTAGGTGCACGATTCCAGCTGGTTGTTCCCTATGGAGAAGCCAATCTATTTAAATAAAATTGGCTATTACAATGTTTTCAAATTAAAGTGTTAATAAATATGGAAGGACAGTGCAGATGTGTCAACAAGTACCAGGTACTTAATAAAACAGAAAATAGTCTACAAATCTACAGTCCACAAGACTGTAGGAAGCGGAAAACCCAGGCGTAGATGGCGGGACGAACTTGACGTTTATATGAGGGATTGGTCCATATTGCCCCAGGATCGAGTTGAGTGGAAAAGGGGCCTAAGCCAAGTGTCCAGCAGTGGGGTTAAGCGTGGGAGTAATATTAGAAGTAGACGACATTATATTTGCGTGGGAGTATTGGTGCAAGGTGTCCGACTCACACTAAAGAAATTTTCTAACTAGCCTGCATGTGTTAAAATCACTGCCTTCAACGGTGATAGGTGTTAGATGGCAGGTTGAGGGAACTATGGGACTGATGAAGCTGTTTAGGAATTACTCCTTTTGTACATAGCACTATGGGGACTATTGTGACATTTTAAAGATGCCAAATTCGAGTTATTTCGTCTTTTAGTTCGGTGTATATAAATATTTTTTCGGCTATTGTAGTATGTAGGTTCTGCGTATTTAATGTTTTCAAATAACAGTGTTAATAGGTATTCTACAGTCTACAAGACTGTGTTGTAATGTAAACCTAGCTTTACCATGTTTTCGTATCTAGATTCCACATAATAATTCTTCGGTTTCTTTTTGTATACCTAAAAAATGCTGTTGACTTTACTAAGCGAGTTAAAGACTAAGAACCGTTTTAATTATTCATTCAGCGCTCAATGGTGAACGGTTCTAAAACTCAAATGTATTTTAATAACGATTATACAAAAATGTGCATCAGAAACGTTTATAAGCGTGTTTGAGTGCGTGATTGTTGTAAAATATTGGCATGTAAATGTGTAGGGTGTTTAAAGTTACGATTGATAAGAAGATAATACTATGTTTACTGTTATCCATCCAAGCACTAGGCAGTTGTTTGAAGAAGTCTTTCATTGAGAGTAGGAATGTCAAGCTCACTCAAATGTCTCGCTGGTGGTGGCGTGTGTGTTGGATCCTTTTAAAATGGTTGAGCTGAATGGTGCTGATACATATGTCATGTTCGTGAACGGGCGCCGCCAGTAGGGACTGCTCATCTCTTAGCTCCCACGGCTTATTTTAATTTCTGAATTGTTTTTATTTTTGTTTTAACTACGGACGCTTTTAATGTGCACGTCTTTTTACAGCGTTCTCACATTGAGAGTTTCAACATAATGATGTAAGCAACTTTTTGTACCAATGTCATAATTTTAAAACAGTTTCCATGGAGTTTCTTGCCCGTTCTTCTCCGTCCGTACCTACGCTTTGGAATAGGCAACTAGCTTCATCTTTCTAACTCACCAACTTTGACAATGCAAAAGTGCCTGTAATTGGTTTATTGCAAATAAATGAGTTTTGAGTTTGAGTTTTGAAAATTCAGTCCGATCCAGTCTGTCCCTTGCTGCCCTCTACCAGCGATGCCCTAAGCCGAGGTCCGTATCCCACAGGGGTGCCATTGGCGAGCAGTTGCTGTAGTTTTAAGTTTTTAGGTCCTGGCCGGTAGCCCTAATTTATTAAGGTTATCACAGGCAAGTGCGGTTAAGCAGCCGACAACCTCATAGGTTGACCTGCGAGATGTCATTCACAAAAAAAATAAGACATTTTTGCGAAATTTACGTAAGTCTACATGGCTATGTCAGATATTGATTGCGCATTTAAAATTCCAAAATGAGAAATATTTTTTTAGTTTTACTTAGTTTCAGACATGTTTATCTAGGTTTAACTATTAAATTAAAATTTTCGGATAGGATTGTTAGTTGCAATCCTCACCTCAAACGTTAACGTTTAAAGAGTTGTTCATAAATAAGGAGGAAGGTATTATGAGGATTTACAAACAAAGGAAAACTCTAGACTGATGACTGGAATCCAAGAAAACTCATGTCATGAAGAATTTTTCGCGTTCTAGCTTCTATAACTTTGTAAAATTACGTCTATCATTTCATAAATTTTAAATACTCGTACGTATAAATCTGACATGTGGTTTCTACGTAATACGATACTTATGTATGAATAACAGGCAACATTGAATCATAAACGATTATAACACTTGAACACACTGAACTGTAACAACGCTAATAGACGCCGTATGGCTAATTAGTCGGTTCGCACGTATTTACTCGCCCGAAACGGACATATTGACAATTTAAATAAAATAATATTTTCTGTAGGCGATTTGCACGAAGTTAATTTTTGTGGGCGAATCGACAACTCCAGAAACACGTATTAGGTGATTGGCACGTTTCAAATGGTATGCAATAAAATGCAAAAAAATAGATGACAATGGGCTTTAGTCCGTTCGCATTATTGGCTCGTGCAAATCGACTAATAAGCCCGCCATATGACTATGAAATTAAAAAAAAAAACAATATAATTCCAATAGAATATTTGTTATTACGATTTTCGCATAAACGGCAATGAGGAAATTGTTGCAATCACTTCTTGGATACTTTAATCGGTGCCAATTACGGAAACTGTTAATGAATGCAGCAGATGTAGAGCGACTTTCATGGAACTAAGTAAATATTGATGTTGCTGTAATAGGCCGGTATAACCGCTGTGTCGGTGTTGTAGAAGCAAGTGCGCCTGAGGCTTACTAGACCTGCCACTTCTTCTAATGGTTGTACGGATACTGGGTCGGTTACCCGGATGTGGCATACAGCGTTTGCTCAACGCTTACGCTGATCAAACATTTTGGGGACCAAAAACTATTAACGTTCGTCATAATTGCCCTGGTCCTCGCACTTTCTCCGCGCTCAACGCTCGAATGGAAGACGTTCAGGTCACTACGTCTTCAGTTCTGTGAGACTAGTGTAATACATTTTGTGTAAGTTTCTATCCAATGTTAGCGGATGGCCAATTTTGGTAAAGTAAAATACAGGGTAGTATGGAACTTCAACGCGTGACCTGATACCATGATTCTGCACATGATTATGAGCACCCTTGCGTTGAAATTGTTCGTCGGTTATTAATAATAAAGTTGTTGCTTCATACATTTTGACCGCGTAGGTATTGCACTTTTCATAGAAAACTGCACTTTTCTACACCAGGGGCGAGACCCCTGAGTCATGTGCTGAGTTATGACATTGACACTTGTCCTGATATATACTGAGGCCCTAGTGCGATGCAGTGAGCGCGTTCGGCGTACCGATTGGTCCTTTACCAATCCAGGGCCAATCGGAGCGCCGAACGCGCTCACTCTGAACTCTCGTGATATAATTACTGGTATTTTGAAAAGTCACAAGCATGGGGATTGTTACAAAGATAAGTTATAAATACACGCCAGAATCAATAAACGAGTACTTACCTATCTAACGGTAAATGCAATTTAAAATGAATTATGAACGCTAATTGAAAATTCATAATAGAATTTCAATTGAAGAAATCATTTATGATTTATACAGGATACGGTCAATGTTCTTTACATAATTTATGAAATATTAATTTATCACTGTAAAATTACAGTATTTTATTTATGACCTTTGATTTTGTAAGTATTCATATTTTAAGATATTAATAAACTTTAGAAAACCAGTCTTTTCGTTAGTGTTTGAATGGATTTCGCAATTTCATAATTACAGTGTTTGAGTTTCACCTTGCCTTTTGAGGACACACATTGTATAAAAACCGAGATCTTTAATAAAGGTAGCACGGCCCAAAACAAGGAAAATAATTTATTTTATAAACAGTTGTCAAGCTGGTAGCTAATTTTAATACAGAGACCGGTTAGACAAACGTTGAATTCATGTTTGTATTATCTATTCAAATAATATAAAATTTGAAGTGTCTGTTTGTAATTTCAAAATAACAACAAAAACATAATTGTGTGTCTGTCTGTCTGTTTATTCTGTTTGTTGTCTGAAGTGGCTGGACCGATTTGACTGGACTTTCGGAGTTACATAGCTACTTTTTATCCCGGTAGCACGTTCGCGTTTCGTTATCCAAGCGGGCACAGCAGCTATTGTTTATACATGTATGTATGGGAAAATAGAATAGTCCGCCTCTGTACATGTTTGTGCTTAAAGTATTAAATAAATAATAAATAAATAAATAATAAAATAATAGTGCAGGATATGCAAGGTAATTTCGTAACACACATAAAACGGCAATTGTTCAAATGCAAAAAAAACTGTTCACTCATGTTCATTGCGTTAGTTACGTTGTTGTGCTGACCAATTATTCAAACTTATAATTCAATGGATTAGCAATATCCTTCAAAAGTCTCGGATAGTGATTGAAAGTGGTGCTGGTCTATTAAAAGCTAAGTGGTCAAACGTGAGTCTTCTCAATATGCTTAGCTATTAAAGTAGGCAGACATTTTTCAAGGACTTCACCACACCAATACAAATCCAGACACAATATTAACGCCTACAGCAAATAAAAAAATAGTTCAACAGGATTCCCACAAGGATCTACACTGGGTCCAGCAATACCAACAAACATTTGTGAATAATTAATGGGTCGTAAAGACGTGTATTTAGGTTCTGTTTTGTCATGAGGAGCAAAAACTACCAACACAATATAATTTAGGTATTTTATAATCATCCTATGCAAGTGTAAGGTTCAGCACAGTAGAACGCAGCACCCAACCTGTCTACATCTTGACTAAGAAAGCCAAAAAGATCAAGACCAAACTTCGGAACATCAAATCAACAAACATAAATTGGGCCTCCGCTCGTCACAATGCGCCAATAAGACCCGACTGCCGACTGCCCGTGTAATCGACATGGCCGATTATGCATTTTACAAAATGCTCGATATCCGAGGGTCGATCGGTCAATTACGAAGTGCGGCGACGTTTTCCATCAGTTGTTACATAAGCGTCGTAAGCTGCGCACGAGTTTAGAGCCGGAGTAATTGGCTGTGAAGCTTTTTTTTTGTTACCATTATGTTGATGCCGACAACACGTAGCCGAGAATATGGATTATTTGCATCACTTCTTCATACTGGTTTATTTAGCTCACTCACAAAAGCTGATTGTTTTTGGCTCCTGATCTGCCAAGACTTTTCCCAACTATTTTGGGGTAGGCTTCCAGTCTAACAAGATGAATACCAGTATTTTACATGGAGCGACTGTCTATCTGATTGCTTTTAGGTACGACCTTTATTTCGTTCGTGATTTCAGCGTGAACATTACTGGCATAATTTTGAACTGAATTTGTTTTTTAAATGTGTGTGTATGGAATTATGGATTTTTAATCTGAAATAAATGGTTATTTATTATTCTTTATTTATAATTTGTGATAACATGTCAACCTTTTTAGGGCTCCCGCAGACTGGCGCGACTCGACTCTTGTAAAACAATATTCATGATGTTTCGATAGAAATTGTTCTGGAGTCACATCGTGCCTGTTTGCACGAGCTTCTTGCTTTAAATCGTATACATTGGTAGGTTTAGATTCACATTCGATTACATGATATTAATCATATGTAACTATTTATTGATTTATTGGGAAAATGTGATGTGATGTGTTATAAGTTATAATCAAATAGATTTTTGGCGTGATGTTCTCGTTTTTCCATAATATACGGTGTTTTGTAATTACATGATTAGATTTTTAAGCAGTTTGTCAATCGCCACCTGCTAGGCCTATTGGTAAGACCGGATTTATTTAGTGAGCCGTCGATCACATTGACATTTCGGAGTTAGTTATGAATATATCTTGTTTCTTGTCCATAAATTAACGGAGATGTATTAGGATTGTGTAAGTTTATGAAGTTTAAAAATAGATTACAGACATAGATGGATGTTTTGTCGAGTTAGTATTGACTATTGAAGGTCTGTAATTTTTCTAGAAGTTTCGGCCTCGACCCTATTAATTTCGGTGCCTATTAATGACCTTCGCATTTAAATACTAAAGTAGGTAGGTACCTATAGATTTATGTTGAGGTTAAGGCCTCAGTTCATTAAGATAAATAATTGTTGGGCCAAGGAACCAAATATTTTCTTAGGATCTTGGAGCTTGTTATCAATGATTCGGCATATTTATCTGGCCAAACCCACCATCATCTAAGCCAACTATATGAACGACTAGCTTCTGCTTGCGACTTCGTCCCTACCTAAATTCTTGTTCCCAGTCCCACCTCATCGCCTCGCATCGCACGCCCGCTCTCTTATTTCACTGGGCGTTCTTTTTTACTTTTGTTCGGCTCTAAACCTTTCCTACAAATTGGGTTGTCAAAAGCAAAAAGATTTTTTGACTGATAATTTCTAAGATTAGCGTGTTCAAACAAACAAACCCCTTAGCATTATTATTGGTATTAATAGCTTATAAAGCATTTAGATAGCAGAAGTAGAAAGGAAAGCTAATAAGTACAAGAGTTGAAAATGTTGCGCAGAGTGTCGTAGATGGAGGTTCGGAAGCATTAGTAGTCGTAGAGGATCTTTCAATGCATCCCAAAACATGCAACGTTGAAATTGTTAAATAAATAAACATTATTTAAATATGTACAAGTAATGCTAGAAAGCATAGTACTTATACCATTACACCTAGAAATAATAACACTGCTTAGTATTCAAGCAAAATAGATCTAAATCTTTTCAATGTGCTTGGATGATATCGAAGCAATATACTTTGCATTTTATTAGTATGCCACAGAGATGCGGGACCATGTTTTGTGCCCTTCTAGGGAGAACAAGAATATCTTTATTACAATTTAAGGCACATGCAGAACGTGACAGGTGGTGAATTAGGATTCCTAGTGCATGTGTATTGTTGACAGTTTGTTTTAAATTTTAGATGTGGGAATTTGTTTGGGCTTTTCCCGCCGCTTTGTTGTGATGATTAAGATTCAGATCTGGAATATACTCAGCTATATTGTTAGTAAGGATTGGAGGAGTAATAGCATCATTATCTTCCTGGAATTTGTCGCGCCACTTCTTCCCAGCTAAAGCACTAGGAAGTGGTGAAGGGCGGGCGTTTCGGGGGACTGTCTTATGTAATTTTGACGTTCAAAAAGACCTGACTCTCAGCCTAGTTTGAATAAATGACTTTTGATTTTGATTTTTGATTCTGCCCTTGTCCTTAGGACAAGTATTTGGAGTTCATACAACACCTTTTTTCTTTCATTCTCCTCTGTCATTCGTCACTTTATCATTCACTTCTTTTTCTTTCTAAAATAGAATAAAAAAAATGTGAATGATTTGGCGAGTTATTTACAGCCGCACGGATCGATTGGTTCTGGCTGTCATTTGTGGATCTTTGATAGTCGTTACGGGTCGTGAGATGCCCGAAAGTCTGACAACCAGTCTTACCGAGGGCTATCGTATTACACAGTAGCTGGGTTATAGAGGTCGGATAGGCAGTCGCTCCATGTAAAATAGTGGTAATTGAGCAGCATCCGGTTAGACTGGAAGCCGACTCCAGCATGGTAGAGAAAAGGCTAGGCAGATGATGATAATCATGATATGAGGAATTAGCACAAAATACCTATGTTCATAATTTTAAATTACAATTGTTGAAACTCTATACTTAGGTACTATAATTATAATCACCGATCGGCCATTCAAAGAGATAAAGTTATCTCGTTCTATATCATAAACATTACTCAAACCCGTCTCACAGAAGCTTATTAGATTGCAATCATCCCCACAGTAAGTACACCAATTTGCATTTCATTCATAAGGAAGTGGAAATTCGCAAACGTTTAGGATGTCGGTCGGTAGATTAGATCTGATCGGCGATGCGCCCGCGTCGGTGGGAGCTGACGAATTATTGTGAGTTCATCGTACTTGACCTTTGCACTTCGTATGAATTTATGAAGTAATTGGCTAACGCTAACTGGACGTGTAGGCGGACCCGTGTTGTTGATTAAAATTGGACGTAATCAGATAAAGATGGCTGCTAACTTTGAGGAATTACGGATTGGTGTAATAGGTGTGATTTGAGGTTTCGGAGGGTATTTCTTATCGGTTCATTTTGCCTTCTATAACTTGCTGTTGTCAATAGATGAAAACAGCAAGTTATATTCCAAAATCAAAAAAGATGTCAAGCACTAACAGCATTTTAAATTTTTTTAAAGCATAGCTGAGAAAACTTAAAATCTAGGTCCCCTTATAAAACATACAGTTCAACCGAACATTTCAAACATTCTCCACATATATTTATTGCAAAAAGAAATCAGTTCCGCCTCGCAAATAAATTGACTAAACAAACTTAAGCATCCATGAAACCGGTAATCTGAGCCGTAGATGGTCTTACCCACTTACCGGATCGTCCACAAATTGTAATAATTGGTTGCTCACACTCGTCACTGCTACATTGCGGTGCCGCGAACTCAATTGTAGCGTTATACATAGATGCGTATTGGTGAAAATTATAGGTTGGTGACTTCAGAAAGTTTGAACTGGTGTTGGAGATAAATATGACCTATCTAAATATACTATCGAAATAGTTAATGTTAGGAAATGATGGGAAAAAAAATCTTCACAGCATCTAGGCGTGGGCTGGAATAGGTACCTATATTGAACAGAGCTTTACACTAACAACATGTTTAGTATAGACAGAGAAAAGTGTTGTATAATGAACTACCTAATGATGTAACCAATAGTGACACCATATATACATACATTTAAAAAAGCCCTAGAGGAACACGTTAGAAAACAATACTAACAATATCGATTGTCACTCCTAATTTTCTTTTTGTGAACACAGAGAATCGCACTTACTTTTACAATTACAGGCACTTTTGAATTGTCAAGGTCGGTGAGTTAGAAAGATGAAGCTAATTGCCCATTCCAAAGCGTAGGTACCTATGGAGAAGAACGGGCAAGAAACTCCATGGACACTCTTTTAAAATCATGGTTATGTTACAAAAAGTTGGTTACATCATTATGTTGAAATTATCAATGTGAGAACGATGTAAAAAGACGTGCACATTAAAGCGTCCGTAATTAAAACAAAAATAAAATAACAATTCAGAAATTAAAATAAGCCGTGGGAGCTAGGAGATGACCAGACCCTACTGGCGGCGCCCGTTCACGAACATGACGTGTGGATCAGCACCATTCAGCTCAACCATTTTGAAGGGAACTTAATGATCCAACACACACGCCACCACCAGCGAGACATTTGAGTGAGCATGACATACTCCTAGCTGCCAAGGCACATTCAGGTCAATGAAAGACGTACCCTGTAAATGGTAGCTTTATAGTAGGAACATAGTGCTCACACATATGCTATGCAATTATACAATACTAAAAGTTTGAATTTATACAATGCAAAGATATCTAGTCTTTTACAGTCTTCAGCAGCTCCAACGTTTTCAAATGCTAATCAATTTGGTTTAACCTACCTTGTGGAGCTGGACAAGCAGCGTTTAGCCAAGCATTTTTATCAGCGATGTAATCTCCCAACTTATAATAAGCATGGCTGCATAGTGTGCGTTTTATACAAGATTTAAATTTCATTTCATTCAGTTGAAGAATGTGGGGAGGTATTTTATTGTAACATTTTAAACAGTACCCCATGAAGGATGAGTCTACTTTAGCCACACTTGAAGCAATTTGTGCAATTTGTGTAGTTTTTGGAAGAGTACTTTCTCGGAGTGGTTCCATTTCAATTTGGTGAAGATCTGATGAAGAACTTCGGAGATAGGCAACGGAACTCCTCAATAAATGATAGCAAATGGACAGGGATTGCTGAAATCTCATGTCTGTCAATTGTTTACACCAGTTAATAACATAACATCACGCCGGTACGCTGTGAAGGGGTAAGCACATGTGAACCACTAAAAAGTGAAAAATAAAAAACTTTTTTCAAAAAAATAAACAACTGACTTCCAAAAAAACACTAAAAAGTGAAAAATAACTTTAATTTCGGAAGGCGGTGACAAAAAATTAAAATACATATCCAAAGTCACCGACTTCCGAAATTAAAGTTATTTTTCACTTTTTAGTGTTTTTTTGGAAGTCGGTTGTTTATTTTTTTGAAAAAAGTTTTTTATATTTATTATCTTACTTTTCTCAATATGTTAAGTGAACTGTAACGTTCTGTTTTTTTGAGAAATAAATGTCTTTAAACCGAAAAGTTTTGAAAACTGGCGGCTGATCTTGAGGTAAGGCAAAACATGTCATACTTAAAGAAGAAAACTGTGCCATAAGTATGCAATTTTGTAATAAAAGTAAAACCTATCACCAGAAAAACAAAAAAACGGACTTTGATTTGACACATCTTTTCCAAAACTTGTGTATATATTTATGGCTGCAATCACGCCCTAATTCTTTTAGTTTCCGGTTTCAGGTAACACTAATTGAAAAAGGAAGTTTCAGATTAAAACAGTTAACGATAAGTTTCTACTTTTTCTTCTCTTTAAACAAACCTTTTGTTTCGGCCTGTCAATTTCCTTCGATTCGCGTTTGGTCAGTCTTTTGCACGTTTATTTCTGATAGCAATCAACTTGCTTGGATCATCTACGGTAAGGGTGCATTTTCTCCGAAGCCCTCCACTCCACAGCTGGTCTCCAGTGGAAACGCACCCTAAGTAAGATTGGGTACGCCACGATTGCGGCGGTAAGTCCCCTCTTTGAGGAGTGGCTTGAGAGGCGGCACGGCGTCCTCACCTTCCGCCTGACACAGGTCCTCACCGGACACGGTTGTTTTGGAAGGTTCCTGTTTCGGATAAGGCGGAAGGAAACGCCCAGGTGTTTCCACTGCGAAGATCGCCCTGAGGACACGGTGGAGCATACGGTGGAGGTCTGCCCGGCTTAGGCAGAGCACCGCCGTGTTCTCGTGGAGGCGATCGGCGGCGGCGATCTCTCGCGTCCGACCCTGGTCCAGGCCATGGTACGGAGCGAGAGTGCATGGTTAGCCGTCACCTCCTTCAGCGAAGCAGTGATGCTCGCAAAGAGGGAGGCGGCGCACGTGAGAGAGAGGCAGTACATGCGCCCTCACGGCCGTAGCCTTCGCAGGAGACGCCCTGGGCGTCGGCTCCGATATCCCCTGGAGTCTCTAAAGCTTTGACAGTGGCGAAGAACAGGCCAATGAAATCAGAGACATCTTATATATATATATCGTCAAAGCCGCGGAAAATACCTGAATGAGGGACGCACGGAATCGAGTAGTATGGCAGAAGAATGGGAGGCAGCAGGTTAGCTGGAACGATGATGTTGATGACAATCTGTAATAAATTCCTTCACTTATTACTTTAACAGAACTTAAGTAATCACTTGTCTAGGAAAATATGACCAACAAAGTGCTTTGCTCACGTAACGTAAAAATGCAACCGCATTAAGTGACTGTCCTAATTCTAGTCAAAGGTCTCTTTTGTTAAAGTTATCAGTACAATATGCGGTGATTAGCGTAATCACCGCGCCTTGACACAAACGTGCCAATTTTGTGTTTCAACGTATCGTACTGTGACTGGTATAACGAAAAATCGATTTTAATTTAGGGCGGTTATCTATATAAATAAAAACCAATGTTTTCATGTTTGTCCTCTATGCGTGCCGAAACCATTGATCAGATTGTGATGTTCTGGGGACGCTCACGAGGGCTCCTAGTCCAAAATATCCTTTGTTTCTTTCTACTTTACATGGCATTGCAAAGCATGGCACAGCCAGTTATCAATAAAATTTATATACTTATATTTAAATTAATTTACATGCATTTATTGAAATTAAACCTCTCATAAGGTACACCGATGGCCTTGTGGAAGCTGCAGGAATTCGCTGGATGCTAGAAGCACAGAACCAGTTGAAGTGGCGGAGCTTGGGGAGGCCTATGTCCAGCAGTGGACGTTTTTCGGCTGAAATTATGATGATTTAAATTAATATACCAAAAAACTAAATAATTGTTTAAAATAGCTAATTTATTCACTGCAAAACCATATTATGGATGCATTCTAAAATCAATTGATATTAAATCCTTTACTAGGTACGTTCTTCGTTTATTCTGCTAATTGAATTAAAAAAAAAACAACAGAATTCGATTTTCTGTTTTAAATTGATTTCATTGTACAATTGAAAGCATGTGGTTCAAAATTGAAGGGCTTGCGTTTATGGTGGGTTTATTGAACCGAGAGTTTTAAGGCCAATGTTAGAATGCTATACAAATGTTATGTGGGTCATGGGACTGGCTCACGTGATACGGTAGCTGTTAATGACTTTGCTACACTTAATTACCTGATAAAGGACGTTGACTTAATTCGATCGGAAGACCATAAGATAGTGTATTGGCGATTAGCGTGCTTAATGATTCCTAAAATTAATCAAAACTCCGTTAAATGTCGTTAATTACCGATAGTTGTATTTTTCCTTGAGTAAATTGTTTCTTTGAGCATGTGTAACAAGGTTGTAATTTTATTGACAATAATCCTTTTGCATTTTATAAACAGGTAATGTACCAGTTCACGACTCCTTGCATCTGAGGACGGAGTTTTCTTTATTGCAACCTTTATAACGCTATTTTATTGTAGGTAACCTACCGAAAATTCTAGAAAGAAATTACTGTTCTTGTGTAAATATTTACTCCCACAATTTAAGTAAATATTAGCATATTATTTAGTAGCAGAATTAGTAGGTATGGTTAATGAGGTCAGTGATCTTCTTCTTTAAGCGATAGAATATAACTGTTGTGATTTATGGCATAACCAAATAGGTGTTTTATACACGCAATAACTATAACTAATTTTATTATTCGAGGTGCTGGAACGGGTCTGCCGAAAATATAGTTGTTAGTATTTTTGTCCGTTTGTCTTGATGTGTGTTTCGGATGGGCGCAAACACGGCTGAATGGTTTTGGATGAAATTGGGTACACAGATAGTTTATTACCTGAATGATAAATTATTTTATTACTGTATTTAGGTTTGTACAAACACTTTTAAACGTCGATCGTGCAAAAAAAAAACAAAACAAAAGTCATTTATTCAAACTAGGCTGAGAGTCAGCTCTTTTTCAACTTCAAAATTATATAAGACGGTCCCCCCAAAACGCCCGGCCTTCATCACTTCCTAGTGCTTCAGCTGGGAAGAAGAAGTGGCGCAATAAACTCCCCAGCAGCACAGCTGTCTGTTAAGTTAGAAGAACTTGATTCTATACAATAGTAGGTAATTAACATTACGAAACACAAAAAACATTAACACATTAAGTACTTTTGATCCCGTTGTACGTCCCCGTGGGATATTTTCCGACATCCTCGCGGTGAAAAGCTAGTGAAGTAATAAATTGAAAATTATGACAACAAGCAGCTTGGAATCATCGAAGTATGATCATCACTGGGTCCATACAAAAAATAGTTAAAATATTCCGCGCTCCAAGAAAACACCAAGCAAGAAAGTGCAAATCCACAACTAACTGAAGCGGCTTATAATGACTAATCTACATTATTATTACGATTCGAAACCAGATTCCAATCAATGTTTGGAAAATATAAAATAGTTGTAGACATAACGAACACTTGCGCATAGCCTATGCGCAAGTGTTCGTTTGTTACTAAACTTATTCATAACTGTTATAAACATTGTTAATCATTTATGTAAGAATTATTATGTGGAGGAAATAATGACTGTACAAATGTAGAAATACTTTCTTTGTCCCAAGGTTCGCTTTCGTTTGATTTGCGCATCTCTATCATATCGGCTTCGAAGAACCCATCAATCTGCCTAGCCTTTTCTCAACTAAGCTGGGGTCGGCCTCCAGTCTTACCAGATGCAGGTATTAAAAACCAGCCAAGTGCGAGTCGGACTCGCGCACGAAGGGTTCCGTAGAATAATCTATAAATACAAGCAAAAAAATTATGTTTGTTGTATGGGAGCCCCCGTAAATATTTATTTTATTCTGTTTTTTAGTATTTGTTGTTATAGTGGCAACAGAAATACATCATCTGTGAATTTCAACTGTTTAACTATCACGGATCATGAGATACAGCCTGGTGAGAGACGGACAGACAGACGGACGGACAGCAGAGTCTTAGTAATAGGGTCCCATTTTACCCTTTGGGTACGAAGCCCTAAAAATTAGCTATGCTATTATTTACATCAATGCTTCCTTGCAGAACTGGATTTTTAAGAGCAGACGATCGTATAATAACATTTTTAGATTTATTCTTATTGTAATGGAATAAATACTAGCCCAATGGACTAGAGAGTAATGAGCGTTTCACAACATCTCTCTGTCCTGCCTCTAACCTGATTTATTTCGTGTGGCCGCAGGATGTCTTCCAAATGAAATGAAATAGTATAAGTTACAAAACCCATGCTACCTGCACAATTATCGACTTTCTGTGGCACGCACGCGTGGAAAAAACGTAGCGTGAATTCGAACGATTTTATAATAATAAAAAAAACTAAATTTTAAGAAGTTATAAGACTTTATCTATGGGTGAAACTAATTGTGTTTGTCGCAAACAACTTAGTCCATAGATCGATGATCTCTATGATCGATTTCGCCTGGGTACGTTCTGCCGTGGCCGACTTGGACATCTCTAAAGAGACTTCGAGCCCAAGTCGCTCAAAGCAAAGACGAGCAAAGACGGTCTCTAGAGTTGGGGTTCACGGACGGCACAAATCTCAAATACGTATGCGGCGCCTCCCCATAGACAATTGCCCACATCCCATCCTGCGTTCCATGCCCTCACCTGTGCATTTGATGATCATATGACTGCATCAGTGAGCGGAGTTCGCGTAGCTGCATTTTCGGCAGAATCAATCATATAAGTCAAAATAATACCTATAGAATAGTCGTATTTTTAACCGACTTCAAAAAGGAGGAGATTTTCAATTCGCCGGAACCTTTTTTTATTTTATTTTTTTATGTATGTTCCCCGATTACTCGAAGATGGCTGGACTTGGATTTTTTTTTGTTTGAAAGGGTATACTTCCCTGGTGGTCCCATGATCATAAAATCAGAATCTCATGATGGGATCCTGGTGAAATAGAGAGAACTCTTCAAATTTTATAGGCACACTTATAGCGATTTGTCAATGTTCAATTTACGTCATGTTTGCGCTAGGGCTTCTAAAACAGATTACGTTTATGGCATGGGTACTCTGAGCACGTTTTGCAACCGAGAAGTTGCTCCTGTATGAGGGAGATGTTATTGCAATATTTAAAATGACCAACACTGATTGGATTGCGGTCGGATAGCATTCCGATCACCGCTCTATGTAAACTTTCTGAGATGAGTTGTAAATATTTAAATATAATGAACCAGTGATAATTCAATTTAAGAAAAAATAAGTCAATAGAACTAAAAAATTAAATTATATATAATTATATACATATTCATAATAATAATTATTATTACTTTAAATAATTTATTACATTAGTTGATTATGGAAATATCTCAAAATGCACCCCACACTTTTTAATTCAATTAAATTATTTTCTACACTTTTGTTTGGTTTTTAAAGTGTGTTTTTTTGTTTTTTTAAACCATTATCCATTACTTAAAAAGTTGTACATTTAACAGATAATGTTTTCCTGAATCATAGGTAATTTAGCCTGTGATAAGTTTGAATAGAAGATGTAAAGACACTGGTGGTTTATATAATACTAAAGAGGCTTCTTAAAATAATTTTATACATGTACTTCTTCACACCAACACCTAACGTCTAAAATTGTAGGTACGTTAACAAATTATTAGTTAAACGAATACCATACAAAAACAGCATTCATTAATGAATTCGTTATGCATTGATAACACAATTATATCTGCATTCAAAATGAAATTACATAAACGACCTGACCTGAGTAGAAAGGCATTCCGAATAATTTTGCTAAGGTAAAGTAGGAAGTAAATATTACATCAGATGGAATTGATTTTTATCCGGGAGATTAATATGTAACTGTGCAGAATTTAATTGAAATTAATATTTATTGACCGTTGTATGTATAGAAAGATTTGAAACTGTTTAAAGACGTATATAACGAATTAAAACGACCTAAATTGCTTTAAAGCTTATGTAACATCGTAAAAGTATCACACACCTCCTGCGTTCATGTAGCTACTCATCCTCTATAGGTATATAGAAAATCAATAGGTAGGTACAGACGCCAGCACCGCAAGCTACCCCAACCTGTCAATTTCCCAATTGAACACGAACCTTATGCTTATCGAGTAAAGTTGAAAATCTGTCAAATAAATTTGACAGATTGGGGTAGCTTGATGTTTTTTTTTAAATTAATTTATTTAAAGAATTGTACTACAGAGGTGTTAATTAATTCTAAACTCGCCAAACTTTTACGTTTGATGGCGAGAGGCGCTCTTTTTCAGAACAATGATCCACCGTACGTACTTAGTTACTACTTATAGTTATACTGTTACGGTTTATTGTTATACGATGTAATTACTTCTGTTTGCTATCCGGTATAAAGTTTTTCAATGTTGTTTTAAGTGATCTCTTACTAATTTTTACTTTTTCTCTTAATAAATCTATTTTGTTAAACACTTTAGGTACCAAATACTTCGATGTTCTCTTACCATAATAATTTGTTATCTGTGGTTGTACCAGTCTGTTCTCTCTAACCCTACGTGTGTTGTACTTGTTTTTAATATTAAGTGCTGGCGTCTGTACATGTTCGAAGGAAGTAACACTCAATCCATGTCGGGACTCGAAAAACTGCTTGCGCGATGTAGGATTTGGCGTGACGTCAGTGTGATGCGTAGTTTGCATGAAAAAATTTAGATGCCACCACAGAACTTTTTTAAGATCATTTTACTCTCCATCCATTACCTACAGCGATTTTTTACGTAAATACAATATTACAGTATTTAAAGTGTCTATCTAATCTGATTTGGTAGCCACTATTTTTGATATAAAGTTGAAGACACAATTAACTAAACAAATTCAAGTGTACTTGCTCTCAAGTCTATATTTGTATTGTACTGAAGATAGCTAATTGTGTCAACTGTCAACCAACTAACCAAACAGCTCAATATAACACACATTTGGTTGTTTATATTTAGTACGACTCATAATTCTCTACTACTGCATTTACCAAAGTCAATTAGCGTGAACCGATTGCGTGGAAAAAAACTGATACTTGATACATTCAATGCTATAAAAAAGAAAACAAATAAATTCAACAATCGATTCGCCTCGGCGTTCAATGTCTAACGATGCTTACTCTACCTGCGCCTGCGTTCGTAACTCGTGTGTAGCAATTGTAACTATTGCATTGCCTCACGCCGTCATTTGTGTTAATGACCCGCATTTAAGCTGAGATAGTTGGATAAATAGCAAGGCCTGTATGCTATCCAATGTCATAGTGTTAGAGAAGGAAGAAAGCTAACTTAAACACAAAGCATTAATTTAAATTAAACCATTAACTTTTCTGCCAGGGGTTCGGGTTGTTCGAAAGAGATAGGCTCGTGGCACATAGGTAACTGAAGAAACATGGATAGGTTTTAGTCAGTAAAAGTATGACACGCTCTCCTGCTCCACCCAGAGTGGGAAAGGTTATTTGATGATTTCCCGACATAAAAAAAATAGAAAAGCCTCACTCATTCACTTTTAAATTGTCAAGGAGTCGTTTCGTTAGTAAGAAAGTTGAAGCTTGTTGCCTAGTCCAATACGTACCTCGTAAGAAACCCACCACTTGCTTTTCAACATCTAAGGATATTGAAAAACAAGTGGTGGGTTTCAAAAAAGTAAAAGAAATGGATGCTGGTGTAGATTGCTCACTGGAAGTAACCATACCTACTATTTATTTTGCAGTCTTGGGTGGATTTACTACTGTCAAAACAAAATTTAGTTACGATTAGAAAGTAGCTGACAGCTTTTTGCTTGGCGTAATGCTATACACCGTGACATTTTAGTCGTCTTACAAAAGTAGTCCGCTTTAATGTATCCGACATAAAATACCTCTAGGCGCTATAGAAAAATTGTTGCCTTTAATTACGATATTGCAAAGGAAAACAAAATAATGTTTACGTAACAAACGGTAGAAGATACCTACCCAGCGCTTGACTCGAGCAGATCATTCCATCTCCGCTACATTCCATCATTAATTTCATCTCCATAACAGGGTGTTCCAAACTACGTCGATATTTTCATTTTTTTAGTATTCATATGCTCATAAATATTTTTTCTTTTAAATAAATGATTATTAGTCATTGGATGCATGAAGGGGGTGCCGTTGTAAGACGATTAAAATGCCACGGTGTATAAATAACCCAGATGGGTTGTTTATACACCATGGTCCTATAGTGATGAGCTGTTGTGTCGTATCTAGTAGCCATCCTTTATTCTAGATACTTATTTAGCTGTGATATTCTCGCTTTCTCATAGTAGATGGCTCATGGCAGCTGCTCCGTCTAGCAGACATGTCTTAGTTTTAAATATATCTGAGCATAATACCGTGATTGCCTGTGGCACATATTTAACTGGAGCTAAATAATGTTAATGAGATTCCGAAGATAATAAACATATATTGTTTAATAGTAATATTACATATGTCTTAAATAAACCGCTTAAAATTTTAATGAGAAAAACACTTAGGTAGGTATATTCATTACAAACATACGTCACAAAGAATAATGTAAACAAACGCTTGTCGAACAATTCTCGAAAGATGTATCTTATTTATGAAAATACCGATCGATCAGAGTAACTCCAACGCATATTGGGGTGAATATCGAGTGAATCGTTACTTTTAAATAGTCTAAATATTTTCTACAGGTCACTTGCACGAAGTTAATTTATTTGTGGGCGAATCGACAATTCCAGAAATACGTATTAGGCAATTGGCACGTTTTGTATTTTATTCCAATAGTCTTCACAAGCGGCAAGAGTCGGTTTCCAGCGCCGTGTTTTTACTTGAAGAAGTGTGAAGGAAAATTAAAATTCGATAAACAGCATAGTGTAACAAGCAAATCTGGTTAATCGGGCTAGTTTCAACTTTTTATGTGTTCAATAAAGTTAGTAGGCCGCCTGGCTTTGCTGGCAGGTCATACAACTCAGTCATGTCAACAGATAGAAATCTAGGCAAGCGAGTTTCGTCTTCAATCGCCTGTAATTGCGTAAAAACGGTGTACCGACGCTTACTTGTTTTCTCTTATCGATTTGAGTAAAATTGCGAACGTAGATGTATAAGATATTTTGATGTCGTTAAAGTCATTATAAACGTTCGTTTCTTTCGTAGTTAGTTCCATGAAAGGAATGGAAAGAAATCAGTATAGAATATTTATTTATTTGATACTTTACATAGGCATTTTCTACCAGTCGACCTTTGGGTGATGCAGAGACAAACAGTGGTAGGTGCAATAAATTAGAGGAATAAATATAAGTGCGTAAAACTATTTAAACTATAAATATAATATATAAATACCTAACTATATATACTTAAATTAATGATACTGCCAATTTTTTGCGAATGTGCTCGCGAACTTTAATTTTAAAGGTCAATCGGTTGGTTGCCATCCTGATTTCTTGGGGGAGCGATGTGTGTAATCCTACTATCCTACTTCCTACTAATATTATAAATGTGAAAGTTTGTATGTTGGGATGTTTGATACTCATCAAGCAAAAATGGCTGAACAGATTTTTGGCACACAGATAGTAATCTGGAATAACACATAGGATACTTTTTATCCCGATAGTACGTTCCCGTGGGATAATTTCCGACTTCCACGCGGGCGAAGCCGCTAGCAAAAGCTAGTTAATTATAAATCTTATAAAGGGGTAGGTATTGATGACCTGAAAACTTGAAAAGTCTGTGCTGGATTACGAGGTAGACGCAGAATAGAAGGTGGCGATTAAAATGTAGGGAGATAAAGTTAAAAAAAACATTGCCAATACTGGCTTTCAAGTCAATAGGTGACTTTCAAAATGGCTTGCACGTTTTTAGTTTCATCTATCACTGATTTTCGGCTAGTTATTTTAGTACGAGATTTATAAAACGAGAAAAGTCATACTCAAGGATTTTATCTCAACATTGAGAGAGGCACTGACCGGTTTTGCTAGTCGAATGGTAACAACAAAAATAACCAGTTCTGCATCCAATTACAATTTGCGAGTTTTTAATATTAATTTGCAAACAACTGTGTGGTAGGTACAATTGCCGAGGAATTGCATCAGTACAGGTGCGTTTACATTGGCCTTAATTATCGCTATTGTATGAACTAAAGTCGCTGTATTATTACTATAATGGCAGCATGTCTCAGCATCTGTTATCTACTTCACTGATGTGTATCTCCTGATGGAGAGTCAGGGAAATTAATTGCTAAGCAAATTGACACCCTTCGTTAATTTGCCATTTCATAAAATTGTCAAAGACTGATATTGTGATTTGAACTTATGGGAAAATTTAGTTGGTAGTCAATGTGCTTAACAATTCATATCCCTGGTTTTATTTAATTCTATAATCAGAAGATGACATACAGAACTCCACCTGCTACGATCCTTACGTACATACTCCTTTTACGTTAAAATAAATTTGGTCATGCACGCACGCGCCGGTTGCGAATACTACGTTTCCGACCTTTCTGAAGATTATCACATATCTAAAGCTTAGCTAGGTTTTCCAAAATTACACTCCAATACGCTAAAGTGCTCTTCATCGCCCAGAAAACTTTCCTTGGCATTTGGATTTTCTTGACCAATGGAAATGTACCTTCACCTCTGCTTATCCCTTCGAGGAATACAGGTGTAATATTATGTTGTGTGAAACAATTATTTATATATGCCTGAAAGTATGATTTTCTGGATTATCAATGTAAACAATTCCTAAGCAACGTACTCAATCGGACAGACATTCTTCTGTTTTTATAGTACAAATACTTTACTACACTACGTGGTAAATTAGTATTGTTTGCGATATGTACCCTATTGTTTCTCGATCGTAAATTATTTAGTCACACATTGCGAGTTTTAAAAGACATGTCTAGTTAATCAGGGTTTTTCTTAAAAAGTATTCTGATTACGTAATTTTGTGAAGGTAACTTTACAAATTTTACAAATATTTTGTATATTTTAAGAGATGAGGCTTCTGGCTAAGTTGTAACAGCCGCACGGTTCGATCGATCACGTTTAACCACCCGCAGTTGGTCCGTGGATGGGTGACCATCTTTAAATACCAAGACCCCTCGCAAAGCAGCACGATAAGCCGTTGGTTTGGTCCCGACTTTGACAGTCGTTACGGGGTCGTCAGAAGCCCGAAAGTCTGAATCAGTCTTACCTACGAGTATTATCGAATAACTGGATTTTGGAGGTGAGATAAGCGTTTGCTCGATGTATAATACTGGTATTCAGCTGCATGGAAAAGGCTAAGCAAAAGATGATAATTATGATTTTGTTTCATTCAATATTATCCGAATATTTTTTAAATAGTTATGTACTATTTAAATGTGCCATGCTACATAATATGTACAACTAGGTGTATAAAAATAATAGTTTAAGAAACTAAAACACACGCTTTAAAAACCAAACTAAAAAGTAGAAAATAATTTAATTCTATTAAAAACGTAGGGTGCTTTTTGAGTATTTTTATAATCAATTAATATCAAGCACCCCACGCTTTTTATTGGAATTAAATTATTTTCTACTTTTTTACTTTGGTTTTTAAAGCGTATTTTTAAGTTTTTACTATCATTTATATTCTATTTTTCATGCCAAAACAAAAAACGCACTTGGCAAAAGCCACGTTTTCAATCAGTAAAAGAGTTTTTGAAATCAGATAAGTAGTTTCGGAGATTCCTCCTAGCTCCAAACCTACAAACTTTACCCCTTTAAGATACAGGATAAAAATTTAACCAGTGCGCAATCTGTAACCATGAATTCAGCATATCATTCTTGACCCCCTATAGCGTAGAAATGCTGTATATGCACGGACGTAAAAATATCGCGGTGGGTTCAACGCCATGATTTGAAAATCTAGTGCGCGATTATATCGCGCACTAGATTTTCAAATCATGGCGTTGAACCGCGCATTGAGAATCTCAAACTCAAACTCAAATTCAAAGCATTTATTTCAAACAAACCAATTACAGGCACTTTTGAATCGTCAAAGAGTGCGAAAGATGAAGCATAGTTCATTCCTAAGCGTAGTAGGTAGGTAGGAGAAGAACGGGCAAGAAACTCCATGGACACTCTTTTGAAATCATTATATTGTTATTTACAAGTTGTAACAGAAACTTGGTTACATCATTTATGCTCCAATTATCAATATGAGAACGATGTGAAAAGACGTGTGACAATTTAGAAATTAAAATAGGTCGTGGCAGCTAAGAGATGACCAGTCCCGACTGGCGGCCTCCGTTGACGAACATGGCGTATGGATCAGCACCATACAGCTCAACCATTTTGAAGGGAACTTAATGATCCAACACATACGCCACCACCAGCGAGACATTTGAGTGAGCATGACGAACTCTCATGAGTACCCAGTAAATGGTAGCTTTATAGCAGGAATATAGTGCTCACACATATGCTATGCAATTATACAATACTAAATTCAACAGAGTGTATCTCAGCGCGTCGATAAAACACACAGTTCGATTTTGAACTCTCGGCGCTAAGCAGTGCGTTGAAGATCCAGTGTTTGGGCACGCCACGATTGCGGCGGTAAGTCCCCTCTTTGAGGAGTGGCTTGAGAGGCGGCACGGCGTCTTCACCTTCCACGTGACGCAGGTCCTCACTGGACACGTTTGTTTCGGGCGGTTCCTGTTTCGGATAAGGTGGAAAGAAACGAGCGATCTTCGCAATGGAAACACCCGGGTTTTCATTGCGAAGATCGCCCTGAGGACACGGTGGAGCATACGGTGGAGGTCTGCCCGGCTTGGGCGGAGCACCGCCGTGTCCTCGTGGAGGTGATCGGCGGCGGCGATCTCTCGCGTCCGACCCTGGTCCAGGCCATGGTATGGAGCAAGAGTCGCCTCCTTCAGCAAAGCAGTTATGCTCGCAAAGCCCTCTTTCCGAGCATAACTGCTTCGCTGAAGGACTGCATCTCCCTCACGTACGCCGCCTCCCTAGGCGGCGTACGTGAGGGAGATGCAGTACATGCGCCCTCACAGCCGTGGCCTTCGCAGGAGACGCCCTGGGCGTCGGGAATCCCAGGCTGATTCCCGGCCACCGTAGGCACGGGCTTGCGGACGGCGAGTAATGGGTAGCTCACTGTCCGGTAAGCCCGGGTCGACGGCGTGTTGTGTTTCACGCGCGCCTCAAAGAGATGTCAGCAGCAACTGATGGGGCCCGCAAGGGCCGATGCCTGCCAGGGGTGTGGGTTGTCCGAAAGAGATACCGCGGCCCCTGGCATACAGGCAACTGAAGGAACACGGGTGGGTTTTAGTCAGTAAAAGTCTGACACGCCCTCCCGCTCCACTCAGAGCGGGAGAAGTTATTTGATGATTTCCCACAAAAAAAAAAAAAAAAAAGATCCAGTGTTCGACATAATCTCGCCGCGATATTTTTACGTCCATACGAGCGTGGGCTTAGTGATAGACGACATCCTTCCTACCAATATTATAAATGTGAAAGTTTGTAGGTTTGGATATTTAAATGTTTAGATGTTTGTTACTCAATCACGCCAAAATGGCTGAACGGATTTGGATGAAATTTGGCACACAGATAGTTTGTAACCTGGAATAACACATAGAATACTCTTTATTCCTCTATCAAATTATTAATGTGAAAGTTGTATATTTAGATGTTTGGGTATTTGATGTTTAGATATTTGGATGTTTGTTACTCAATCACGCAAAAATGGACGAATGGATTTAGATAAAATTTGGCACACAGATGGATTATAACCTGGATTAATACATAGTATACTTTTTATCCCGGTAATAAGTTTCCGTGGAATAATTTTCACCCTCCACGCGTGCGAAGCCGCTGGCAAAAGCGGATAGTAGGACTATATAAACGTAAACGTAAAAAAAAACATACGAATCTATTGACATTTATGATGAAGATGACTTTTAAGCTTCCTTTTAAGGGAATATATTTCGTAAAATGCTAACTATTATGTAAAAATTTGTCTATTTCGATATCTATTCCCGCCTACATTCTTGACTTATTGTCTTAAGAATCGATCGACACAATATGCATATAATTATCGAGCTATTGTTTGATTTTGCACATTCTGTATTTAGACAAGACTGGTCTACCTTCAGATATCTTGACACAGAAAACTACTATGTCTTTTTTCAAAGATTAACAGGTATTTTGTAACTTTTGTTTGTTGGATGTCGTTGGCCATGGCTTAGAAAGAAGAATAATCAATTTAAGTGTCTTAGGATTTAATGAGAACGCCTGAGCCCCAGCAGTGGGAACATTATAGATGGATTATATCGGGAGGTTTCATCATCATCATCATCATTTCAGCCGAAAGACGTCCACTGCTGGACATAGGCCTCCCCTAAGCTCCGCGACTTCGACCGGTTCTGTGCTTCCCGCATCTAGCGGACTCCTGCGGCCCTTAAAATGTCATCGGTCCACCTTTACGTCTCCAGGTACGCGGTCGCCACTCCAGAACTTTTCGACCTCATCAGCCATCTTTCTGCGAGCAATGTGCTTTGCCCACTGCCACTTAAGTTTGGCAATTCTTCGGGCTATGTCGGTTACCTTGGTTCTCTTGCGGATCTCTTCATTCCTGATTCGATCACGCAGGGAAACTCCAAGCATAGCCCTCTCCATTGCCCTTTGGGGGTGATTCTTAAGCCTTCTTATGAGGCCTATTGTGAGCGACCACATTTCGGTACCATTAGTCATCACTGGCAACACGCATTGGTCAAAGATTTTTGTCTTGAGACACTGCGGTATATGGGACGTAAGCGAAGTATCTGCTCATAATATCAATATAACAGCTTTTAAATACGTCTGACTGTCTGTGTGTCTGTTTGTTCCGGCTAATATCTGAAACGGCTTTTGTGGGACTGCCACTAGCCGATAGCTGATGTTATAAGGAGTAATGTAGGCTCTAATTTTGTACCGGTAGCACGTTCCCTTGGGATAATTTCTAAAACCAACGTATGCGAAGTCACGGGCACAGCTAGTAAGTAATGCAAATCTAGAATTTGATGAATAACTAGACCGCTTTATTAAATCCTTAACCGAGTTTACAGTTTCTCAAAAAGACACGTATCAATTTACGACTTAAATGTAAATTAAATGAAATAAAATACACGTCTTTATAACGAAGAAAATTTGTAATATAAACCTATCGATATCAAGTAACGTTTTGTTCATCTGGACATAAAGTACTTGCTAGTTAGCTTTCATAGTTTTCTAATATACCGTTATAAAACGTTATGACCATTAAATATGTACTAGATACTGGTGATTCTGCGCGTAAATTCTGGTGCATAACTGCTAAGCAACTTGTCTTAATTAGGTTGCTCATTGTTAACGCATGACTTCTTATTTGCGAGGAGAAATCAGAAACTTATACGTTATTTTAGGGCATGTTTTCAAGCATCAGCATACTTATTTAGATAACACTTAAACATCATCCCTGGTTTCTCCCGAAGGGTTAGGCAGAGGTGTGCGTATGGTCCAGGTGTACTATTAAAAAACGATAAGTTTCCCCGGTTATGTTTAAGACCCATGTAGTAGTAGGTGAGCTTTATGCTATCAACATGCTGATGAGACCTTCCTGATGAAAAAACCCAACAAAGCATGACCTAGGAAACGAGCCAGGGAACATGAGTTCAACAGTAGCGCTTCTACTAGACCCAAGGCTGTTATTTACAGTCTACATACATACATACCTACCTACATAGTTAAGATTTGATAACTACGTACTGGGGAAATGAGGATTTTCTTTCCATACATATTTGTCGCGCAAAAACGGCGTGCTGTGATATGTTATTCGCGAGCCTAAATTACAGCCGCGAAAGGATTGGCTTAAGACATCTAACACTTTTTTCCCGAAAAAAGAAAACATTACAGGTGGCTCCAACTGCGAGTACCGTTTGTTGGAAATATTACGTGAATAGTTAACGTTATTGAATAATTTTATGATATTGTGCTCATTTTAGTCATTTGAATAGTTTACAGTTGAATAATATAGACTTCTTAGTAACTGATTCGATGGAACACTAAAGCTTAGTACTTATTTTATGTTCTCTTCGTGAAATCACAAAGGGAAATTGCCGTTATTCTTAATTAAAATGGATTATTATTTCTACGAACTATGAATAAATTATGTACATTCACAAAATTATGACTTATAATTTTTTTCTTTTTAAATATGTACATATTATTTTTTAAAGAATTTTAAGACAGTTAGTTTGTGCATATTTTAATTAATAAATATTGAATAAAAAAAAGCAATTTCACGAAATTAATAAATCTAAGGAACATCTTTTAGTAACTGGTTTTCTTAGGATTAAAAAAAAATAGTCAACGGTACCGTTATGTTAATTCATTAAGTGCCTACAGACACATAAAAAATAATGAACATTTCTTAAAATCACAGACTCAAGCCAACCACTCAACAATGTTAAAGTGAAGGGACACATCTGCCAGGGGTGCGGGTTGTTCGAAAGAGATACCGTGGCCCCTGGCACACAGGTAACTGAAGGAAGGATTTAGTCAGTAAAAGTCTGACACGCCCTCCTTTTCCACCCAGAGCGGGAGAAGTTATTGATTATTTCCCATAAAAAAGAACACATAATTGCTTAATAAAACTACATGAAAATATCCCAAGTACTTACCTTACCTATTATAATAATTAGATAATGCGAGCTTACGATACGCAGTAACCTCAACTTGCAAGACGAGATGCCTGTGCGCAACGGGGAAGATAGCGGACTTCTAAAGGGAAATGCACATTAGTCATTAGCTGTAGGCCGACATTTCCAATTTTCTGACCAAACTCAATGATCCACGGTTAGCACGAATACTTCAGTTGCTGAAAATATGTCTATTATGTAATAGCAAGAAATTGCCACAATTGGATGTAAAGGTAAAGTTGTAGAATCAATAATAGACAAATGTGCATAGTTGCTGTACAAAATCCAAAAAAAAGACAATAATCAAGTTGTACAACAATTGATGATATACATATATATAGATTTCTCTGACTCCTACGCTTGTTAGAAGGGTTTTGCAGGAACTAGTGTCCTCCCCTAATAGCAAGACACAAATTTTGTTACGCAATAGTTTTAAGTAACAAAAAACATGACAGTTATGTCTTAATGCTCTCTTATGTGTCGTCGACACGTGTTGACGGCAGTCCTCGACGCTTGTATATATGCACACTTCAATACCTAAGCTCAATATATTTTAGTTAGTGACAGACAACTTTTAACATCACAAGAATTACTTCATATCATTGTTTATTTAACTTGACTGCATAAACCATTTCTTTTTTTTTATTAATTAAATTTTCATTTATCGTTGAATGATGGTTATATGCTATTATTGTATAGAATCAAGTTCTTCCAACATAACAGACAGCTGTGCTGCTGGGGAGTTTGTTGCGCCACTTCTTCTTCCCAGCTAAAGCACTAGGAAGTGGTGAAGGGCGGGCTTTTTGAGGGGACTGTCTTATGTAATTTTGACGTTAAAAAGGTGCTGACTCTCAGCCTAGTTTGAATAAATGACTTTTGATTTTGATTTTTGATTTAACAAGTTTACGTTATGCATTTCAAAAACAAACACATTTGTGTAGGAACAAAACATACAAAGATAAATAAATGTTAAATTGGGATACTTATGTGACCGAATAGGTATGATAGTCTTTTATTTAAGCTTAGCTAAAACAGTAATGAACAAAATCGAAGCTGGTTTTGTGAGCCTGTAGGGACCTTTGGACGTTTGCGGTTTCATATGCGATGGCTTCGGTGTGCTCTACGCCTAATAAAGACCCACCGGACATGACCACGGATTGCATTACCTAAGCCTAGCATATCTATTCGTTCAGAGAATCACTATCAGAGTGTATAGTTATATCTGTGAGAGTAATTAAATCTCGTAGGATTTCGTTCGAGGGTGAGTCATTTATTTGTATAGATATTTAAATAATTTAATGGCTACTGGTCTTAAAATAATAATAACTAGATTTTGCCAATGGCTTCACCCGCGTGGAGGTCGAAAATTATCCCACAAGAACCGGGATAAAAAGTATCCTATGTGTTAATCCAGGTTACAAACTATCTGTGTGCCAAATTTCATCCAAATCCATTCTGCCGTTTTACGGGATTGAGTAACAAACATCCAAACATCTTCACAAACTGTCACATTAATAATATTAGTAAGTTAATATGTACAGACGGTTACACATCAAGCTATACATTTCCAGTTTACACTGATCTCGTACTGTACGGAAATCCTATACTATGGAAGATCACCTTATACTGGAAATGTATAGCTTCATGTGTAGTCGTGTGTACAAGTATAGAAAAAAGAAAATAATCATTTAAATATTAATAATAATTTAGTTCTAGTTTTTCACTCGTAAAAAGCATTTATGACTCTTGGTTTTATGTTTATGTGTGTAGGAGTCCTTATGGATCTTTGACAGCGTTACGGGTCATCAGAAGCCCGAGAACCAGTCTTACCAATGAGTATCGTATTGTCCAATAACTGGGTTGTGTCGCTCCATGTAAAACTGGTATTCAGCTTAATCCATTTAGGCTAAAAGACGACCCTAAGATAGTTGGGAAAAGGCTTTAATCTGCCAAAAGTAATAAAATACCAAATATAAAACCCAATCCTATGAAATAGAACCACCGCAATACTTTCGTACATTACACGCGTTTTCCACAACCACAAAAAGCTATCTTCTTCTTCATAGGTACCTACCTTAAAAGCATCTTTAAATGATACCTAAGATTGAAAACATAACAGTGTTTTATCCAACACCTAACTCGAACGTTGCGGATAAGGCATTAGTGGGTACTAAGTCCCTCTGTTTATAAATTCATCGTGGGAAACTGTGCTTAAGCGGCCGACTTCCATCCATGTACAATTATAACACGCAACGACACAGTGTGAACACTCGTAAGGCGTCATAACATCGAAGCTGCGAAGGTTAATAGGTTCAAGAGTAGACATCCTACAGAGAGTTAGCTTCACATTCACACGAGCGCCCAACGACATCAAGTGTTTGCGACGTTCACGTGATTGTCCATACGCGACACGTCGTGGCGTGGTGTATCATTCGTACATTGTTTGTATTTGTCACGCACACATTGTAGTTGTAAGTTTTATAAATAGGTACGATAATAAATATTTTAAATCTGTTATCTGTTTTAATAGTAGTATAAACTATTAATTCTATACGTTCTCTATACTATTTTGTCTTGCGTTGGAACACTGTCTCACCTAACGTTAGGTCGTCGACGCCGACGTGTACGGACAATGATGCGTGGAAGCCTAGAAGTTACCTGTTCACTGATTCTTATAAATTAACACTTTGCGGGACATTAAACGCCCTCAGACTTGATAACAATCAAACTTCTATTGCGTCTCGTATCCTTCAATTAATCAATTACCAATTAGTGAACCTACGGCATCGCATTGTATAAAGTTTGGCCTCTGTGGGATATTTACTCGGTGGTAAAAGGTGTGCAGTAGGAAAACCAGTGCGGCCTATTGACTTACAAAATTATATAAGAATGAAAAACTTTATGATAGGTGTTACGGTGGGAAATGTACTATGCAAGTTTTTTATTCGGGTTACCACATAATTATTTTCTCATGGTGCAGTGAACATGTATGTTTAGCGTAGAAATGTATTACTTACTTGTTGGTAGTTTGTTGCACAACAAATTAAAATGTATAAACATGTGTGACGTAGAGGGCACACATGTTGGACATGGAGCCCTGACACAGTCAGTATGCGTCGCAGCAGACCCCGTAAATACACACGACCAGGTCCCCTTTACCCTGGACCGAAAGAGTTGGAAGTCGTGGAAAGAGACCTTTGCATGGCAGTGGAATGTTATGGGTTAACAATAATAGTAGACAGGTCTGACTGGGTACACCTGTCTACTGGGATGCATTAGGGAGGTGTACCTACACCTCCGTAATCTTTCTGGTAAAAGTAGCGGTGACGTTATTTCATGTAGGTAGCAATATATTATGTTCCCACTGCGAGGACATAGGCCGCCTCACGGTGAGAGGAAGTGGGCCGTAATCTACCACGCGGGCCCAGTCAAGAAGTTTTCTTTCACTGTTTTGCGAGCAGTCGTGATGAAGTAATTTACACACAGTAGTAAAGCGCTAGGCGCTTTACTGTGTGCTTTGCTGCTATGATCTTCGCGGGGTAGCTGGTAGCAGCTGGATGAGAGTTGCCTCAAATCGATCTGAATGTCGTGCTATTTGAGGCCTATGTTCAGCAGTAGACTGCTGTAGGTTGATGATGATAAAAGCGCCTGTCCGGGTTCGAACCTACTACTTGCAACTAACTATTCCCGGCCGTTACCACTGGGCCACCACTGCTCCGTTAGGTAACTGTTTATTAAACTTAGTTGACATAGCTTCCATATTTTATTTTATTTTTTGTGAAAACGTCTTTGGGAAAAGTATTTTTGCAAATCATTTATTAAATGAATTAAGCCCTGAAATCGCTTACTGCAGCTGCATATAATCTTAACAAGCGTTGTCATTGATTCCAAGCCTTCCAAATTCCGCAACGTCATTCATCCGTAGAGAAACCAGCTTCTAACATTTATGTAATAAACATTTTGTACCAAAACTGTGTTAATAGTTTATACCAGATACTATGGTTACACGTTTACTTTTTGCAGCATATTGTTAAAACTTGCGCTTGTACACTGTAAATATATCATCGGTTATCGCCATACGAATACACTAAGTGTCCTGTTCACTCGTAACTTAAGAGTCCCAGCATATTCAAATTTTCGGAGTAATGATTCCAACAAAATATGTTGATTCTTATCATAACGCATGATAAAACAAACTGAACCCCCCATAGTTTGGACACGCCACGATTGCAGCAGTAAGTCTTCTTTGAGGAGTGGATTGAGAGGAGCCATGTCGTCCTCACTTTCCGCCTGACACAGGTCCTCACCGGACACGGCTGATTCGGGAGGATTATATTTCGCATAATGCGGGAGGAAACGCCCGGGTGTTTCCACTGCGTAGATCGTCCTGAGGACACGGTGGAGCATACGATGGAGGTCTGCTCGGCTTGGGCGGAGCACCGCTGTGTCCTCGTGGAAGCGATCGGCGGCGACGATCTCTCGCGTCCGGCCCTGGTTCAGGCCATGGTACGGAGCGAGAGTGCATGGGTAGCCGTCACCTCCTTCTGCGAAGCATTGTATGCGCCCTCACGGTCCTAGCCACCGCAGGAGACGCCCTGGGCGTCGGGAATCCTAGGCTGATTCCCGGTCACCGTAAGCGCGGGCTTGCGGATGGCGAGTAATGGGTAGCTCGATGTCCGGTAAGGACCAAGCCTGGGTCGACGGCGCGTTGTGTTCCACGCGGGCCTCTAAGAGATGTCAGCAACAACTGGTGGGGTCCACAAGGGCCTGCTAGGGGTGTGGGTTGTTTGAAAGAGATGCCGTGGCCCCTGGCACACAGGCAACTGAAGGAACACGGGTGGGTTTTAGTCAGTAAAAGTCTGACACACCCTCCTGCTCCACCCAGAGCGGGAGAAGTTATTTGATGATTTCCCACCCAAAAAAAATAAACCCCCATAGTTATCCATACTACTTGACAGGTAATATAGGGTACACGTAGACAGGGGCGTGTACTCAGCCCGACTTTGCACAGACTCGCATTAAACTTTAGTCCGTCTATCTACACTCTAAGTATGACGTAGCCTGACGTAGCACCCATTCGGCAGTTGCGTCAGCCGGCGCGGTCACAATAGCTGTGAAAGTATACGAGAAAGTGCAAGTCCACTGTCTCACGTACACATTATATCAGACGGGGATTTACATAACAATTACACTTTTGTGGGTAACTGGAGCGATATTATGGCTTTGCTTAGCGCTTCTAGTGATTTAAGGTCACCGAGTTGTACCAGTTTCACGTATTGATCGCAGTCGATCATAATCTTACCAAAATTGATAAATTATTAATGAATTTCACAACTTTATTTATGACACCACGTAGCTTACTGGATAACCTTGCTTCTCGTATGTTAGTGGATATTTTAATTTGTAATTATGTAACATTATTTGTTGATTAATAAATTAGAAACATGTATACCGCTGCTACAATTTCTATGCAAAAATATTAACAATGTGCCCTATAAAGATGACATTGAATTAATATAGATGAGACTGAGACACTTGCATATTATTGTTAATTTTCAGAGTGTTAAATTAAAATAATCTAAAATCGGATAAAATGGTGTCTACTAGATTTCACTTGGCATTTATTTAGATATCACTTCCGTATCACGTGAAGAGACAATGTATTAACGAACGAATTAGAATCTTTTGTATACGATTTACATGGTCTAGACGAAAATACGAATAAAAATTCGAGTTCCGTATGCCGAATATCTATTTCGATTGTGCCGTAAGAATCGATTGTGAAAAGCGGCTCAGAATACAATCAATTGAAGAGTAACTGTTGTGGTGATGACCTATCAACCTGCCACAGTAGGTACCACATCCGTTATAAAGTATTACATCATTGAGGTACTGTATGTATATGTATTCATCATGCATAGTAGCTCTCATAATATGGCTTAGAAAATACGTTTTACTACACGATATAACATTCAAAGACATGTTGAAATGTACTAAACCTATGTTTGATCGCTTTATTGACTGACATGAACTTAAAACGAAGTGAAATGAGGATATAAGGATCGTAGCAGGTGGCGTTCTATAGTGTCTGCCTACTCCCCTGGGAAGAATGTGTGAGTTTATCTGTTTTCCCAACTGTGTTGGGGTCGGCTTCCAGTCTAACCGGATGCAACTGAATACCAGTATTTTACATGGAGCGACTGCCTATCTGACTTCCACAACCCAATTACTGGGTAATACGATACCCCTCGGTAAGACTAGTTGTCTGACTTTCGGGCTTCTGACGACCCGTAACGACTGTCAAAGATCTAAGAATGACAGCTCGGACCAACATAGAGTTTATGTACATGAACTTAAAATAAAAATTAAAACCGCCTAATCATTCTTTTTCCTTTAATTTACCAGTTAAAAACGTTGAAGATCCGTTTAGACTATCAGATTTCCTATAGGAAAAAGTGTACAGATAAATAACACTAATTAAATGTTAAGACTTCCGCAACAAGACCGCAGTATTCACACAATTAAGTCGCCAATTGAAGCCTTAACCTTTACAAAGTATTGGGAACTGCACTATCACAATTCCACACGTCGTGTTCGCGTCGTGTGTACAAGTTTTTGTTCATTAAAAACATAATAAGTTCATTAAAAATACTTTGCAAAAAAGTTATTATGTTGTGTACAATGATATTCCCACAATATTGGGTGTAAGTGAGACGGAGAATTATTATGTTTGTCATGCTTTGTTGATTCGAGATACGGACATAGAGGTGGGCAAGTAAATGAACTTTATTTTTTTAAATACTGTTCGACAATTTTGGTGAATTTCGCTAATGAAACTGAGCGCGATTAGTATTATGTAAACCGCGTTCAAGAGTTGTCAATGTACCTGCTAAGGTCGCAGATTTGTTCGAAAAAGTTACCATGGCCATAACACAGGCAACTGAAGGAACACGGGTGGGTTTTAGTCAGTAAAAGTCTGACACGCCCTCCTCCTCTTAAACGTAGTTTATGAGCTGATCGCGTTCAGTTTCATTGGTGAAATTTATTCTAAACGGCGTTCAAGTGCAGATTATTAGCGGTATTATTGTTGTGGAATAATGACACAGACAGCTCTAGAGGACGGCTTAGACGTGTTGATCGCGTTCAGTTTCATTGGTGAAATTCGCCCTTAGTAATAATTGGTTGTGTCGTTGTATTCTCAAGGTGAGAATCAATCTTTTGGGCATGCAAGACTAGAATTTTAATGAAAATTGCATGTGAGCGCTGACACTGCAGTGTATTTTGCTGAACCCTGATTTTTTTGTTGCAAACTTGTAATCCCCGCGAATGAGACACAATTGATTTTCTATTGTATCGTACCGAAAAGCGTCCGCGCGGGACTTGACTGGGGTTGATTCTCCGTTATTTTATTGCGAGTATTTTTTTTCTAGATTCGATATTTTATGGTTGTAGGTAAAAATACAGTCTTCTATAGTAATAAAACACTGCATTTTTTACAAATTGTTTTAGTTCTACTAACATTTATTTCTTAATACTTGTATGGTTGTTAATATTGCAAATTCTATGTACATTTGCGACTTTGAAACTAGAAAGTAGTTTATTCCAAATATTAATCTAGGTTAGCAAAGTTATTGTGCAAACATAATCTGCTTAATTCATGTCTAATAGTTTATAAGTTTTAATTCTGCGTAGCTAAGCTATGTCACTGAATTTTATTGAGTGAAGCAAATATCTACAATATTACTCATACGACACAGAAATAACGATTTGCCAGGATTTAATGCAAAGATGCAAATGAGGTATTTTTTTAAAGATGTGGTAATTTTTTTCTGAAACGAATCACCAATTTTATTGGATTACTTATACAGCAGTGTGTCACAAAGGTCTATCAAGCTTGAATAAAAAATCAACAAAAGCTGGTTACGCAATGGTCGATATTTAAATAAGTCGATTGTCATGACTCGTAATGTAGAATGTAGACCGTCTTTTTGTTGATATTATCAATAGTATTTTGAAGTTGAGGGAGGTCCTGACTACCTACTTAGGTTACTTAACAATAGTAGTAGGCCACGACCGATGTGAACGCCCATTTACAAGTACATTTGGCTTGAGTGACTAGACTATTATAAGTATTTCATTGTATTGCAATGAACTAAGTGCATTATGTGTCAATGTTTGTACAAGCAGGTACCTTGTCTACTTTCATCCTACAAATATATGAGTTTAATATTTTTGGTTAAACTTCGCATTAAATAATTAGAGTTTTCAAAAATACATAATGATTAATTAGTGGTGGAATTCACGAGGATTTTAATCTGAGGATACGAATGTTAAAGGTAGCAAAAAAAAATGCCCTTCGTGTAGGTATTACATAATCATTATAAATACGCAATAATTATGAATTCTCACATTTAACATTTATGTTCCATAATATTTGTAACGTAGGTACCTAAATATCCTCTTCACACAACTTTTTAAAATTGTCTCCTAACTGTCTATCTAGCCAAGCAATACTTAATATGTACTTATTTTGGTACGCACATCACATCATAAGGATTAGACCGATTTGGCAAATTTTATTTTAATATGTTCATAGTAGTCCGACTAAGGTCCCCCCGGGAAGATAAATTTGGAAACTAAAAGTGCATTTTCTGTCGGATTTTTGTGGCAGGATAACGTCTATCGGTTCAGGGTCTGAATTCACTATGACCACTTAACGATTCCTTACTTGTAACCACGTCAATCACACACGAATCGTATTAATATATCGTATTAATAATATCGACAAATTGTCTTGCAACACACAGAATATGACGTTTCGATTCCTTACCGTTACATTGGTTTCTAAAAAAACGACATTGATGTAGTTTGAATGTAGTAAGATTCCGTGGGGAATCATTATAACGATACGGAATTTGGGCCCAGCTAGTGTAAAATAAAAACAATACTGTTGTTTGTATACCGATGTTATTAAGTGACAATGCGACAAAGTTATTCGTGGTTACACGTGGGAATCAGGAAGGAAGGTTGCTCAACAGCGGCACGCTGCCTATTTATAATCAGATAGTGTTCTCTTCCGCAGCTAGTATACCTATCATAGTTTTATCAAATTGCAATCTACGTTCTCATATACGTTATTCGCTTTATGGCGTGTAAATACTACGTGAGAATTTATGTTTTGTGAAAAGTGGTTGATTTATCTCATAAGGGGCAAGCTTGCCTATTTTCCGGAATTAGAAGCTATCTGCGAAGTAATTAAACGCTTCAACCACACGATTTAATAAGCGGAATCACCGTGCTTTCAAGGGCCTTGCATTAAAGTATGCAGTCGATTCCGAGAAACGATTTTTCGTATATGGGCTCGCCTTATCGTAAGGCTTTCGATCAGCTGGCTAATTTAAACGAAGGCAGCTGATGACGCGTCATTTTAATTAAACAAACTAATAATGCAAAAAAGGCAATACGGAAGTAACGACCGTTTATATTTTAATTTTGTACACCGCAAATCGGACATGATCTCACGAGGTCACCTCTTATCCAATCGATCATGGCAAACATTGGGCATCTTAGCTTTCTAATTGCACAAATGGCAAAGATCAGGACAAGGCGACAAATTGCTTGAAGGAAGTCACCATAATTTACATCTACGTATATGTAATCTGTGGTCAGGGTCTTTATTTTAAGGTTCCGCAAGAATTGTAAGGGATATCTCGGATGTTTGGAGCCAGTTCGTATGTTTATAATGTTGATAGCGGTAATGGTTGGTAACTACCGAGTTGCAGCTTCCTATGACGTTCAAACACGTCAGTTACGAAATGCATGACAAATTTCCTGGAAAACTTTGTAGCGGAATTGGAATTCAAACCCTCTGTACCTTTAACATAAATGGCTTTTAAACATATAAATTTAATACTCAATGCATAATTGATTCCACAATGTCAAACTCAAACTCAAAGCATTTAAATCAATTAAATTGTTTAAAGGCATTTTTGTTCACAGAGTCGGTCATACAGAATGATGAAGATGTGAAATTAAAGACTTCGTGCGCTGGTCTTAAAGTTCCAAATCATATTGAAAACCCTCATCATCTCTCGTTTTTGGTCAGGGGTTACAAACCTGTACAATGACTTGCCCTTTCATTTCAAGCTTATAATCTCGTGCAAGGTTATGCTACATATAAATCTTTGAGCCATATTATGCTTAAAATAGCAAAGTATTTCATAATTGGTATTTCTACGGAACCTAGCTGCGCTAAGTGGGTGAGTATAACCGGATATTTTTAACACTTTTTGTGTGTGTTAATAATGAATTAATAATGTAACTGAGACAGCTAAATCCGTGAGTGTTATGAAAGTTGGTTAGAGTTATTGGCAGTAGGTAGATTGACATCGTACATCAGATATGGTTATATTTTTATTGGGCCGTTGCTTTGGTTTTATCGTGCTTTTATGTATTGTTGTAAAGACTTGCTTGTATTTATATTTACTCGAAAATGTTGAAATCCAATCATAACTCATTTACAATAAAAATAAAATTAAACGCACTTCTCCTTATAAACTATAACTGTGCTCTGTCCACGTAATTTTCGTAAAAAGGGGCACAATGTTGTTTTGCTTCACGTATTAATTATTGAATTATCAATAATTAATACGTGAAGAAAAAATTGTTTTGAAAATAGCATATTATTTTCAAAACATTTTTTTTATAAAAACGAATTTACCGGGTTATTCTTAGTATCATACAAAAGAACGATTTGATGTCACAGGAACGAGGCGGCCAACCAACCGGTCTGAAGCGCGAAATTAACTGTTCACTAAATTGTTCTCGCAATAAAGCCATGGTTTCACGTTTTGTGAAGCAAGTAGCGCCGTCTTGTTGGTACCAAATGTCCTGGCGATCGATCTTCGCTTCAATTTCAGGCAGCAAATAGTTCGTTATCATGGCACGATAACGGGCGACCATTGACTATTACGTTCTGGCCGGCTTCATTTTTGAAAAAAATATGGACCGAAAAATAAATGTAAAGAATGGTTATTTTGTGTGATACTAAGAATAACCCGGTAGATTCGTTTTTTTTTTAAATTAAACAAATACTTTTGAAAAAAGTATCTCTAAATGAATCACCCCTTTTAACATAACATCGTTATAACGGTGTAATGTTATATTACAAAGTACTAGTACAATATAATTACAAAGAGGTTTACCAAAAACATGTACCTACGTAAAAGTTAGGTGTATTTTTTTTCCTTATCATCATACCAGCCGAAAGACGGCCACTGCTGGACATAAGCCTCCCCTAAAAGGGGGGATTTGCCATAATCGCCATGCTTGACAGGCGGGTTGGCGATCGCAGTATGGTGGTAAAATGAATAGAGTACGCTGCTGCCCATTCTCTAGTAAGTCCCTTAGTCGCCTTCTACGACACTCACGGGAAGAAATGGGATGGTGTTATTCTTTTACGTACGGCACCACACGGAACTTTTTCCCTATGTAGCAAAAAATATGTATGTGTAGATAGCCTAAAGTGGCCATTAAATAATATGAAACAAAAGAAGTAACCTCAAAATATTTATATCTTCTACTTATAAGAACTGCTCTCACAATACCCACTTGTGTTCAGGTTTTTCCAAAATACAGCAGATTGCAAAACTGGCCATGTGTGGTCAAATATTTACGAAACTTATGTGCTTGACATTATAATGAACACGTTTGAATGCCTTACAGTACCAACGAAGTATTTCTAATTGCACAACATCACATCACGCCTGTAATACCCAAAAGTATACGCAGAGGTACACCTCTGCTTATACTTTTGGGTATTACGGGTACCTATTACCTATAATCACTGTAATTTGAAAACATTGTAAAACCCAATTATTTTAAAAAGAGTAACCGTGGAGTTTCTTGTCGGCTCTTCTCCATAGGAAGCGACAAATTGGAACCAGGTTTATGTGAAATAAAATATTTTGATTTGATTTGATTTGATTTGATATCAGTTATGTTTACGTCCCATGTAATAGAGGCTATGCCTATCAACTGGGCAAAAATCCAGACTCCGGGTTGCTTCTGAGGAATTTCTCTTGGGAAAAGCCCAATAACAAGGTAATACGCATAACCTAGATGAAACATGTTATGAGACTACCTAAGTGTAGAAAAATAATCAAGGTTAAAATTATGCAAAAAAATAGATAATCCTTAAAACCCACTTAATTTGCAAACTGGATAACTTGGGTCACCTTCACGATATTCTGTAGGTACGTCAATACATAAAAACTGTCTCTCACTAATTGTAATTATGGTTGAATTAATTTTGACAAGATGTGACTGATACTGGGTTTACGACGTGACTAATTATGACCTCATATTGGGAACCCTACATTAATAAAAAGTATTTTATTGCCATAAAGGCATTTATAACGTGCACTTATTTTTTTTTTTAACGTGACGATGTTATCGAAGACATCCGTAAATGAGAGCACAATGTGTGGAGAAATGTAATGTATGGAAATTTAAAAGCACCATCATTTATTTCCTTACAAATTTTTTTCCTGTGTTATCGTGAAGGTTGAAAGTCACCCAAAGGGCAATAGACAGAGGTATGTTTGGAGTTATCCTACGCGATTGAATCAAGACTCAAGAGATCCGCAGGAAAACCAATGTAACCGACATAGCCCGAAGAATTGCCAAACTTAAGTCGCAGTGGGCAGTGCACATTGCTCGCAGAACAGATGGCCGATAGGGTCGAAAGGTTCCGGAGTGGCGACCCCTTACTGGAAGATGTTGCGTTGGAAGGCCGCGGGAATCCGCTACGACCGAGAATAAGTATACGTGGCGTATAAAGATCACTGGTCAGAGGAATAAAGGATTATTGACTTTTAAATGTTGCACACAACTCAATTATAGCACCTCAAGAGATTCCCGCTCTATCCCCTGCGGCGACTAGACGTTTCATTTGAGTTGTTGTGTACCTACTGATAACTAGGTGGTTTTCCTCCAAACTAAACCCGAACCCCTAACTAGTTATTCTAGTGAACAAAACCAAAAGAAGGTTGATTGCCTGCAGTTAAGTTTTTTTTTTTTTTTTTAAATACATTGCCCCACACTAGGAATTACTCCTGTATTGTGGGTGCGTTGGTTAAAAAGGCTAAAGAAATTACTTATTATCAGTTTTTTATTTGAAAATTGGCACTTTCCAAGGAAAAAAGGAAAAGCAAGCGAATTTTTATCACAGTAGAAGTATGTTACGGAATGAACTTGAATGATTAATTTTGTGATCAAGGTTCTTCTGAAGAAAACTGTGCCTACCATTTACTACACACACATCCAACCATGTAGGTACATTCGTATTCGTACCTACGTCACTGTACTTCTTGTTAGACATTTGTTAGTATTAGGTCAAGGCTTGCACTCAGTTCTTGAAAGCACTTCTTTCTCGATTATAAACAGGTTTCAGACAATGAGCAGTAGCTATCATAAAATATTTTAATGAGAGGATTGTTTGAGTTGGCTTTGAACTCAGATATCTATAGATGGAGAGTTTTGTATGTTATCTTTGTATTTATTTATATAATTAATCACAAGAATAAATTTGAAATGAAATTATCCGAATAAGAACTGGACTAACCGACATAGATATTAGAGTCAGTAAGCTAAAGTGGCAATGAGCTTTTGATTGATTTTTTTTGAACATAAGAAATTGCAATGTGAACTGTTGACTTTGATGCACAGAAAGCAAGTTGCTATGATTACTATATGGATATGAATGGCATAATGACATAAAGAGGGTTTCGTGCTGGTGCAGAGGAAGAAATGCCGATCGCGATCCAACAAGAACCGCTGCAGCAACGCTCCTGCGAGGCCCGAAGTGAGTCTGCGTACCGCTATGCCGAACACTCCGGTGTACATCGTCCGCCTGCACTACACCACAAAGGCGAAGGACATCGTGGAGTACGTGCGCCAGAAGACAAGGTACACGCCGAGGGTGCAGTTACTGGAGTCACGGCGCAACGTCAACTTTAAGGCGTTCGTGGTGCGTGTACCGAATTGTTATCTGCCCTTCGTCATGGAAGAGGACTTTTGGCCGTAGGACGTGGTGTTCCGTCACTTCCACGGACAAGTTCCACAAGACAGCACAAAGGAAAGCTAGTGGAGAGTGAAGTGCTACTAATGTGTGGTTTTTATAATTATGTATGTTAGTCTTTAAGATATTTATGTTATGGTTCTATGTTGCCTGAATTAAATGATTTATTATTAAAATAATCTTTTAAGACCTATCATCATTCATCTGTATACATGCATATACATGATTCGGAGGACAATACTGTCCTTTTATCCGATTTTCAAGGCTAGACCGTCCCATACAAAAGCTACCCAAATCAATGTCAATGTTAACAATTGAATACTTTAAACGACTGGTGATGGATTCGCATGTCGCAGTTAACTACTGAACAAAAGCTAAATAAAGTATAGCAAATTATATTAGTAGATACAAATAAATTACCTGTAGAAATTACTCTCTACAATACAATATCGCTCTATGACCATGATGACATACAATATGTTTATTAGCTTTCATTTAGTTTCACTGCAATATGCTTTTACTGTGTAACAAAAAAATATATATGATAGTGATTTTCACTTTTCTATTTCTATCGTGTAAGAATTACTATTTTATTTTACTAGGTCCAGAAACCTCACCTCGTTGGTCTAGTGATCGCAAGCACTACTGCTCCTGCCAGGGGTGCGGGTTGTTCGAAAGAGATACCGTGGTCCCTGGCACACAGGCAATGAAAGAATACGGGTGGGTTTTAGTCAGTAAAAGTCTGACACGCCCTCCTGCTCCACCCAGAGCGGGAGAAGTTATTTGATGATTTCCCACTCTAAAAAAAACACTACTGCTGAGCACGAGGTCCTGGGTTCATAATCATTATCTGGTATTTCTCAGTAGCCACCCGGAATCTGGATTTGTGCCTGGTTTGTGGCAGTAGACTCACTCCCTATTTCGTGGGACTTAAACATAACTGGCGAAACGTGGGTGTACTCGTATTATAAGTATTCCTCTGTCCAACCTTTCCGGGGAACAAGGCGTGATGTTAGGTCGGGAAAATTGACTAGATTCAAAAAGGAACTATAGTCATTCCTGACAGTCTACGATCCAGTCTTTCTACCTATCTAGCATCTCTGGATAAATCTGCGGCCAATGCTTATCAATAACCCAACAATATTTTTTTCTCATTTAATTGATAAAGTAGCCGATACCTACTTATTACGCAGGTGCATACACGTCAAACTCTATAATAAATACTAAAAATACTAAGACTCCGCTGTCCGTCCGTCTGTCTGTCTGTCCGTCTGTCACCAGGCGGTATCTCATGATAGTTAGACAGTTGAAATTTTCACAAATGATGTATTTCTGTTGCCGCTATAACAACAAATTAAACAAAATTCAGCAGAATAAAATAAATGTTTAACGGGGCTCCCATACAACAAAAGTGATTTTTTTGCCGTTTTTATAGATAATGGTACGGAACCCTTCGTGCGCGGGTCCGACACTCTCTTGGTCGGTTGTTAATATTGCGTTTCGAGTACCTATTTTAAAATTGATTGCACAATTTGTTTATTGCTCTTATATTTTCAACTGTACTGAAAATATTACATGAATGAGCAGTGATTTATATGCATTTCGTTGTGACATGATTGTGTAAATTATTTATTTTAAATTACCAAAGAATGCCAGTTCAGTAGCTACTGCGTACTTGCTTGATGCATGGTATGTGAACGACGTAATCGGTTTGAAAAGTTTCGGTCGGATGAAACTACAGCAACAACGGCTTCTGTGCATTTTGTATTATCACATAAAAGACGTTTTTTTTGCGCTAATTATCACCTGCCTATCCTTTTCCCAACTACGTTGGAGTCAGCTTCCAGTCTAACCGGATGAAGCTGAATACCAGTATTTTACATACAGCGACTGCCTATCTGACCTCCACAACCTAGTTACCGGGTAACACGATACCCTTTGTTAAGACTAGTTGTCAGACTTTCGGACTTCTGAAAACCGGTAACCTGCACTGTCAAAGATTTACGAATGCCAGCCGGGACCAACGGCTTAAAGTTTTTTCCAAGTCACGGAAGGGTTTACGCGACGTAATTTTCGGCAGATACTTTATGGTAACCGAAAACCTATATCGTATTCTTCATTTCTACGCCGAATTACGTGAAATTATTATGAAAAAATAATTTCGGCAGTTGTGTCGCTTTGCTAGTCTTATCTTTTCCCGGAGCACATGAAATCAGTCCTGGGTATTTTTTTAAAATTCTTTATTAATACTGCATTTATATATTTAATATTGTGTCCTCAACAAGTTACTAATGCAGCACGTTGATAGAATTAGTGTTCATTATTAAAATCGTGTGTTTCCGAGGCTTATAAGTTCGAACTACGTGAATGTCAAAAGAACAATTACCACAAGTATGCTAAGTAAAGCGGATGTTTTATTTTACATAGATAAATGGGTTTTTACTGATTTCAACAGCATTTACTTATCAATTCTAAGTATTACTAGTTAATTTACATAAGATTATTTAATGGTTTTGATTTGCTCAGTACCTACCCAGCCAATCATCATTAAATTATAAGAATAAATAAACAAGATTTGTTTTTTTTATTTTATTTGATTGCTTAAATATTATTTATATATATCACAATGTCGACTAAATAGACAGCTGTGCTGCTGGGGAGTTTGTTCCGCCACTTCTTCTTCCCAGCTAAAGCACTAGGAAGTGGTGAAGGGCGGGCGTTTTGGAGGACTGTCTTATGTATTTCGATATTCGAAAAGTGCTGTTTTTCAGCCTAATTTGAATAAATGACTTTTCATTTTGTCCATTTCAAGATTGTAAGAGGTCATTTCAAAGTGATAAAACATGGAAAACCAATGCATCCTATATCCCAACGTAAAGAGAATTTGACTTGCCTAAATCTACTATCTAATCATTCCATGTATCTGCTCGGTACTTGCATATTAGGATATTACCTACGTGACTAAATTAAGTTTCGGTTTTATACACATTTATACCTAAGGGCGTACCGATCTTCTGGCGCTAATTGCTCTGGCTCTGAAGCCCTTAATTTATTAAGGTAGCCACAGGCAAGTCCGGTTAGGCAGCCGACAACCTCATAGATTAACCTTGCAAACCTTGACCTGCAAAATGTATTCCCAAGAAAATAAAAACTGGTGCTAATTGAAGCATGATGACTCTGGCTAGAATGAGCGGTTCGCGAGTTCGCTAATTTAGGTATTTCCTTCGTATTATTAAAACAAATACACATTTTGAAAATGTGTACATTTCTTCAAAGGAACTAGTGAGATCAAAAGATAGAAAATATGTGTAGAGAACTGATGACCTTCCGTGAAGTATTTACGCCGTACGCGTTTATTTTGTTTTTAGACATTACTTTGGATTTTTTTTCAATCGAGGAAACTAAAATTAATAGTGTTTCTAAAGTGTCAAATTTATAGAGTGATGCCTTAAATATCTTACATAGTAATTGCATGACTAACGGATAAGTATTAACGATGAAACAAGGGATCAGACGAACGAATTTATTTGGAAAATCCCTTAGTGCGCTCTTAAGTACTCAATTAATCGTCTCTTCATACTAACAACATCAGGTAACGAGAATACTTGAGGGACGTAAACATAAGACAAAATTTGTGATATTTTGTCGTTGGCATATTGGGCAGATGCCAACTTTCAGGCCGTAGTTTGCATTTTCCGAATGCAAGTGAAAACTGTCCTACAATGTTATAACCTCTTCAACACTCATCTGTACCTAGGTAACTAAAGCCTTCTTCTAATATTTGATTCAAATAAAACCGCATATCTCCAGGGTGGTGCCACCTACATCAGTATGCTACCAAGTCTTTGGAATGTTCTTTGTATGATGATTAGCTGAATGAAGGAATGTGAGCTGCTCAAGATAACAACGGCTGACAATTAACTAATTTATGGCTTCAATGGCATATTCAACTACCATTGTTTGTCAAATTCTTTGGAAATTAGCAAGAAGTGGTTTTTCAGACAGTTAAAAGGCCCTTTATGATTCCTTTTAATATGTTTTCCATCTAATGAGGGGCTTGTGGCTAAGTAATAAACTACATGGGTCGATTGATCAGGTTATGCCACGCTGGCCGCGGTTGGTCTGAGGATTGGTGTCCATCATTATATACTCCATGCCTCGGTGAGCACGCTAAGTCGTTGATCTAGGCTTTCATTTGTGGATTTTTGACAGTCGTTACGGGTTGTCAGAAGCCCGAAAGTCTGACTACGTCTTTCCGAAGGGTATCGTATTAACCAGTAACTGGGTTGTGGAGGTAAGATAGGCTGTTGTTAAATGCTGGTATTCAGCTCCATCCGGTTAGACTGGAAGCCGACCCCAACATAGTTGGGAAAAGGCTAGGCAGATGATGTTTTTTCCATCTAATATTTAAATAGAATATACCAACTTTTTTAATATACTGCAAGTAATGAAACTTATCATTTGATAAGAAAAATAGTTCAAATAAGTATACTAAATAGTTAGAAATGAATCACTGATAGTTGCAGGTTGAAACTCGGTTGTTATGATAACATGCGTATACGCATCGAAGCGATCGTTGTTGCGAAACAAAATAATCTATGACACATGGGTACAGTAAAAGTAAAAGAAACGTATTTTCAATTTGCACCATATTTATGTTGCACATTGTGTAAAAGTAAGTAGTTAATGTTTGCTATAATATAAGTAACCCACCGAAAGGTAGCCAGATTTTTTTAAAGAAATTTTTTTCTGTTTTGATCTCGATCTAATTATTTGATATTGCTTATATTATCTATTATATACGCTACGGTAGATTGGTTTGAGAACCATTTTCATGTAGCAGTAGACCTTCTTTGAAGTTGGGTATTCTATAATAAATTTTACCTAATTGAATTAAGCTCCAATTTCCCGGGCATTGACGGTACCCAGTCTTGCACAATCCAATTCCTCCTTTAATCTAAGAAATCGTTTTGTGCGGAAATCAAGTCTTCGATTACAAACACTAAGCCAGCAAATATGCCAAAACCATTCTCAATCAATGTTCAATCCCACTAAATTATAATAAAACTAGCTATGCCCTGTGGTTTCACTCGCATAAGTCATGGTCTACTCATGTGCTAAATTTGATCCACGTACGTTCAGCCGTTTTAACTTGAGATCGTAACGAACAAAAACACAAAAAATCTTTTCTTTTCTATTTATAATAATAATTTAAATTATAAAGCTTGATTAAAAGGAAATGTTTAGAAAATGAAGAAATTCTTAGCTCTGTAGGATTGGAAAGGTCACGATTTCACAATGGTAATCCTTTGAGAGAGCTGTCACAATCACTGGAAGATAATTGCTTTCTTTTTATGGCATTAGTTAATGTTGAATTGTTGACAGCAGTTGATTGTGACAGCTGCAACAAAATATTAATTATAATAAAGTATTATTGATAGGTCATGGATGCGTGTTTAAATAGTTCAGCGCTGAGATGTTAAACAAAAACACACTTTTAGCCTCTTTGTACACAGCACAGTTTCTTTACGGTAAGGCGTCTAAACCGCGCCGTTTAAAAGACGTGTCCGTCAACAAACTTCCATAGTAATCTATACAACACTAACGACGTCCCTCTCGTGTATGATCCATAGTCCCTATGGCTTAGATCTTTCTATGGTTATTTCCGTGGGTTATAATTATGTCACCGTAACATTATGAACATCGTCAGTTTATAATCTATCTCGGAAGATTACAAAGTATCTAAACATATACAATTTAACGCACTATTTTTCGATAGTTTATAATTTGTTCGTGGCAAACTGACAAATTGTGAACTGGTATTGCGACGGATAGTACCTTGCGCTATTACTAAATAGCCAAGTAACTGCCACTAACTTGGAAGTAGCGCTCGCTTTGCGCGCTCGGCTCGCGCGCGGTTGGTCGCAGTTCTAACCTAACCTAACCTTATTTATATTGTAAGGAGTATGGTGCAGTTCACAATTTATCGACAGTTTATAATCTCACGAGATAGATTATAAACTAACGGTGTTTACAATCATATGGTGACATATATATCATTGAACTGTCGTTGACCACGGTTGCACGGACATAAAATGTCGCGGTGGGATATTTTCGCGCAATGGATCTTCAATGCACTGCTTGGCACCAAGAGTTGAAAATCGAACAGTGTTTTTTTTTCGACGCGCTGGAATCCAACAGAGTGCATCCTAATGCACTCTGTTGGATTCTCGAAGCTGGGTTTATCATCGAGAGTTGAAAATCCAGTGCTTGATAAAATTCCACCGCGATATTTTTACATCCGTACGAACGTGGTCAAAGACAGTTGCATGATTATGTCTGGGACTCGCTGAGATTCATTATCACGTGGCTTGCCGTCGTCGCTAAGTAGATAGATTTTGGCTATTAGTAGTTGCAGTCATGGGAAAAGTGTGGTGGGATTATTCCACAAAAAGTCTAGTCAGTTAAAATCTACCATCAATTTTTGTAGCGTTTCATAAGTAGCTATTGCGATTCGTCGACCAGTAATTTGTAGTTTGATTTGTGAAGAGAACAGCTCGTTTCATCCTAGCCCGTACATAAATTACACAGATGACATCAACGACAACCATTTGTCAAAGTTTCTACGGCTAACACATGGAGTTCAGAGAAAGATACTTTCGCCATTTCGAATGCGATTGACTGAATGCATGGAAACACTGAGAATTAGCAATGTAAACATCGAATAGTGCACGGATGCCATTTGTGCTATTGTTAGAGTAATGACGGTAACGTGGGCATTTTTAAAACATACGGGAATAAATGAACATTAATGCAAGGGAACAATGAACTTACAATACGTAGTGGCTTTTGGATCAAACATGAATGGGCCTGTAAAGAACCTGTGTGATCTGAGTTGACCGGTGAATTACGAATGTGCTGATAATTTATGATTACCTACGATTTTACATATTTTAATTAACAAAATATATACTTAATTTTCATCATCACTTCATGAATTCACTAGACGTTAAAGAAGACTAAACAATGTGAATTTAATTATATAGAATATTTTAATGTATATTATATAATATTTAATATTTTGTGGTGGATCACCAGACTTAGGATCATTCGCCCAAGTTACCAGCATTTATAAAAGCATTATTAAATTAACTATTTACAAATGTTGCCTTACTGTGCAACCAAAGATGATAATAATGCGTAATAGAAACTGGAAAGTCACCTCAAGTATTCATAAATAATTTTCTAGACAAATAACGGGTTTTTGTCACCACATAATGTACAAAATTTCACGTCAACAGATTATTTTTAGGGTAAAAGTAACGGAGCTCAGGCATATTTTATTTTTATTAGGAGATTCGTGATTTTATTATTAAGAGTTTAAAATATTTATTTTTTTGGTTTGATTGCCCTTATGTGTATAATTTCAAAGTTGTGTGCAAATTGCCCCCGATCAATTTTCTGAAAGAAAATTAGTTTCAGTCACGAAATCTAACTAAGTAGTCTCACTTGACTGAAGAAGACGAAGGAAATTCATTCTGATTTTATAACACGTAATTATTCAAGCCGTGTGTAGGTAAGTATCACTTTTGCACTGCTGGGTTAATGCACTTATGGATTTGGCCTTCTAAAATAAACACATTTATTACGATATAACTACCTGCACCCTAATTGCGTAACTCACGATTAATCGTAATCTGTTTAGTTTTGAAACAGATGACTAATCCATTGCTTTATATGTTCGTAAAATGTGTCTGCTCAGCAACGTAAATAACGCAATGAATATTGTTGAACTGTCAAAATGAAACCGATTATGATTAATCGTGAGTTACGCAATTAGGGTGCTGATTCTGTTACGGTTTCCAACTTCCAGGTAAAGATCACCAAAATTCTTGCGTACGGGACTATTTTTTAGAGAATCGTTGTTAGTAAATAAGTAGGTGTACTGTTGTTGCAATCTTGCCATATTAATTCAACAAAAACAACTTGTTTTGTAGTGATTTTAAAATATTTGGTTTAAAAGGCATCATGACATCAATCCCAGTTTGTATTTCGTTGTTATTAAAATTATGTATAACGCCTACATCTTATAATCTTGTATTAGGCCTTGTAAACTGTAACTTTGTACCATTTTCTATTTTATTAAGTACCTGGTACTTGGTGACAGGCCTAAACTGTCCCATACCTATTAACACTGTAATTTGAAAACATTGTAAAGGCAACTATTTTTAAAAGAGTAACCGTGGAGTTTCTTGCCGGCTCTTCTCCATAGGAAACGACCAATTTGTAACCGTTCACTTACCTTCTAACGTTGCATAAATTCCCATGTAGGTTTAAGTGAAATAAAATATTATTGATTTGATTTGAACTGAATGAAGAAAATTATAATTCAATACACATCAAACGTGTATCTTATTTTGCGAAGTTGCTAACAACAAAGGCTTATGTTATAAGCCTTATGTCGTAAGCCTTTGTTGTCCGCAGGATAAAAGCCTACCTTCTCTCTTTCCACTTTTCCCCGGTCTACAGCGATTGCGTTCTTTAAGATAGAGTCCAGCTCATCCCGCCATCGAAGTGATTAAAAGATAAATTACGTTATAAGTTAAAAAAAAAACTGGGCAATGCTGAACTGTTTGAAGTCATGAACCTTAGAAGCACCCAAGATGGAACCGTTTCAGTGCTGTATATTGGTATTCGAAATATTAGGGTATCTGGCAAATTTTAGGTAGGTTTATCGGTATTCAATTTTTTTTTTTTAGATAATTTTACGGACCAATTTCTGTTGAACCCAATTAAATCATTCGGATTCAGGCCTTTCCTTTCTGCCCCCAACGACGCCCTATGCCGAGATTTGTACCCCATAGGGGCATCTTCAGCTTAAGCTTCGCCTAATTGTGTGGTCGCCTTAGTGATTAAGTTTTCAGCAGCCGACAACCTCCTGGGTTGACCTGCAAGAAGATATTTACAAAAGGAAAACCACGTGACAGCCCGTCGAAATTTCCAAGAATCAGAAAATATATGGTGGCCTCATAATAAAATAGTGCAGAACACAGTCCAGTATTTTATCTTTTATTTCAAAAGCAAGTTTCCGTTTGATCTTGAATATTCCAAATAAAAGGAAAATGCTATCAAATATAAAATGTAAGTACAGGAAATCGCATTGACCATCAGCCATCGTGTCATCCAGTCACATAAATCGTTCAAGTTCAATACGATAATATCATAAATTGTGACGACTTTGAATATATTTTGTTTCTTTTTTCCAAACGTGTATGAGATCATTGCTCGGAAAGGTTCAAGGGATTCGTTACTTCAGTGCTATTTGCGTTGACGAGGAAGTTCCAATTTAAAATGATTCTCATGACTGTCTTTATGCATATGACCTATGGCTATTTTTAGAGCCACAAGTTATGCGTTCAAATGATTTTACTGACACTTTATAACCTAGTTAGTGCTGAATTATATCTAAGTTGCACACGTGCGGGTGAGCTTTATTTGTCTGCGCACTGTCTTGTACGCTGTATTATCTCCCGCGCCGAATGGTCTCCGTAAATTTCAAGGGAGACCATTCGGCGCGGGAGATAATACAGTGCACAAGTGAATTTCGGCCACGGCGATAACGCCATGGCCGAAATTCGGTCTGGAGGACTATTATATTTAACTCGCAAGATTATAGCTTCTGATTATATATCTAATGCTAAATATAGTTCAGACTTTCTAATAATATGTCTTTCTCTAGATATTAAATTGTAATCCATGGCTTTAATTATATATGTGCAAGCAAAATAAGCAGCAAAGTCTCATATTCTTTAAGACGAAATAATGCAGTTTAATTTGCCATAAACCCAACTTAACCGAGATCTTTAAAACGAAAAGAGTACCTCCATAATTCCGTGAGAAATTAAACTGGTTATTAATGTTACAGGAAACCCTATTTTATCACAAAACTTATGCATTGACAAGAAACTACGTCACCACACCAGTAACTCAATATAACTCAGAAAAGTACGAAGTGCTCGCAAAATAATTACTTCCTTAAAACTACATTCGTCAGCGGCTTGAAATATTTACTCGATAAACTTACTTATTCCTTCGAGTTTGTTCCTTTATTTACTTTTTACATATCTGAGATATGGCTTCTGAGTAGACAATTTACGACCGACTGGTAAAGCATGAGGCGTAGTTTTAATTACTTTATAAATTATAGATCCGTGTATCCTGCTAGGTTGCTAACTCATCGTGCAAAATATGATTGGAATAATTATCTATCGCGTTTTGAAAAACATTTCAAAATTCACAATCTAAATTTAATATAGATCTACCTTTTTGAGAAAAAGTTTTTATGTGTTTAATACTTATTTCAATTAAAACTGATTATTTTTTTTATTGTCCCCAGGTAATAAAACTTCCTTTCTTCAGAGGCAGATGAATGATGAAGACTCATGATTATATACTAGAAGAAATACCTCATCAGCAATACTACGGGTATGCTACCCACGCTAAGAATTGTAGTAAGTCTGCTGGCTTATACATTTAGGCCATCTGTGAATGAAATTAAGCCAACACCTTCTCACAGAGAGTACGCCTGTGTCACATTACAGGCTGAATAATTATGCTAATTATGACTGGACGAAGCCAGCCATAGATTGGGTTCCGAACAACATGAATCGGCGCCGCGGTGGGCCCAGAAGGCAATGGCGTGACGGATTAGACTCCTACTTAAAGAGTTGCCTTTGCCCGCAGTGGGATACAACAGGCTCATAATGAAGATAATCGTTGGCCGGTGCCTCATTTCATTAAATTAAAAACGTCCAATAGGCCTCTGTGAGTTGACTTTGGTCCCTTGTATGTCTTCCATTTCTCGGACCACATGGTCTTGAGAAATGTCAAACTTTTTTGTTCTCTAACTGGCAGATTATTACAAATCTATCAATATATAGGTAAACTAATATAAAGCTGTAGAGTTACCTTAATTGTTTGAACGCTTAAAGCGTTCAAAAAAAATCTGTACGCGTTTGATAGCCCAGTTCTTGAGAACAGCTATTTCACGTCACGCTGGGACTCTTAAGACAGAAAGAACGCTAAGTGAACTCGGAATAGCGGCGGCGGGCGATGCGATATGACGTGGTGGATTGAGAGAACAGAAAATTTCACGCGAACTAAGTCGCAAGCATTAGCTAGTTGGTATGAAACGAAATCAGTCTTTTTTTCCTTTAACAATATATGAGACGGATCTGTTTATTAAGAAATGGTGAAATGTCTTTCAATCTTTCAAAATCACCATTAGTCATTAGGTTATTGGGACAGTCTTACTGCATTGAGTACTTAGCAAGACGTAATGACTGGACTGCAAATTAACTGTTGACTGATTGCAGTTAACTTTACAGTTTGGCATTTGAATCTGAAAACGCAACTTCCTTGTGAAAGGAATGCATGTGTAATAAATATGTAAGGTCAAGTTAGGTATTGCGTATTGTAATTCGATGCTTGATTAACTTTTTGCTTTTATTCGTATTAGTAACTAAATCGAATTGGCTGGTCTATCGAAGCAATCGAAAATTTAATAATTTTATTGTGTGTTAAGTTTAGCTTTGACATTCACACTCGTTCACCTTTGATTAAGCCCAGATTTGCATAAGAGATTTTTAACGCGGTTTTATTTTAACGCGCACTGGATTTTCAACTCTCATTGTTCAGCTGAGCATTCAGAATCCAGCAAAGTGAATCCCAGCATGTCAAAAAATACACTGTTGGATTTCTCTCCAACTCTCGGCGTTAACCAGTGCGTTAAAAACCTGTGCGCGATAAAAATGGGTACGAGGGCTCAAGGCTTCACCGCGAAGCTCGACGCGAATCTGGTTAAACAATTTCCATGAAGCTTACATAGACCCTGTTCTACAAGAGTACGAGAGTCGCGCGCTGTCGTGCCGCGTCTGACTGCGCAAACCTTATCTCTGAAATAAGTTGATTGATTAAAAATGATTTTATAAATTCTAATAGATTATCCTATTAGTAAAAGTTAGATTAAAATTTACTGCACTATTCATGGACACGGTTTCTCAAAAATATCTTGTTCTTGAGTAAGCCTGACACGAGGTATCATACCTTCACTTATTTAGCAAATACAAGTCACGTTCTGGACTTCGCCATAAACTGTAAAACTAGAACTGCAACATTAGTTACTTTGACATTGCCTTTGTATCTCGAGGTTCGCATTCGGATTAGATACCTTTACGAAACCCGTTCTTGGTGTTGTCTGAAGAAAGTTATGTCAAAACAATTGGTCTTGGACCGGGGTTGATGTGACAAATGGTAGGCTTATGTGTTTGCTTCATAGTGTTCTATTCAAAATTGAGTCACGGGACAGGCTTTTAATGACATTACTTACACTTTCGATTGTAAGATGTTGTATTGTTAATATTATTATAATAATGTTCAAGATTCCCAGATTCTTTGGAAAAGGGTTTTATGCTTTTACTAGCTCTTGCTCGCGGCTTCGCCCGCAAGGATGTTGCAAATTATCGTACGGGAATAAACAACCGGGACAAAAAACCTATGTTACTCCTTATTATTATTATACTCCTTATTACTCCTATGTTACTCCTTATTATTGTTTGTTTGTTTGTTATTAAATCAGCTATCTGGCAGTGAAAGTCCCGTCAAAATCGGTTCAGCCGTTTCGAAGATTAGCTGGAATAAAAAGACAGACGGATAGACAATGATTTTTTGTTGTAAGTACCGTATAAGTATACTTTCATATAAATTTAGTAAAAAGCTGTCGTTTTGGCATTACAAACAGATACTTCAAATTTATTTATTTGGATGGATATAGGTTGTATAGATGGCAGAAGCAATATTCACAATTAAGCACATATTTTAGCTGTTTTACCTATGAGGAATATTCGAGAGTAGGTACAGATCAATAATAACTGATAATAAATAATATTTAAAAGTGGGTCGTAAGTGCAACTTGCGCATTGAACTGTTGATTTATCATCGAGACATTACTTTCACTACTATACGATGGTTCCGAGAATTTTTGCGAATGCATACCACGAATATCAAGAGTTGGTCCATAGATAATCTTACTTGTTTAAACTTCGCTAAATGTCGGTCAACACACCACAAAAAAACTGGTCAGGAAAGACGAGTTCAACAAGTTGTTCAAAGGGTGCAATTTAAATTTGTTCAAAAAGACGCTGTATATATTTATATATATGTATAAACACATAACGAATAATTGTTTCTTAGTTGTTGCTTTTAAAACTGGTTAAGCCATTTTTAAATTTTTTGACATTTAGCGAAGATGTTTCGCTACGCATAATTGCATTAAGAAGTCCTCTATTTACCTACCATATTTATTACTATTTATGAACCATATTATTTTGAACCATCAATCTTCATTTTAGAAGTATGACTAGGGCATGTTTAACATAATGTAAAAATACAGTCACTTGTTTTTTAAGTCACTTTGTTAAACACCCTACTAAACAAAATAGCATGAAATTATAGCAGTTGTTTTTAAGCAACCTTTCGAGTAATATGTCTACAATCTTATCAAAATTTTATATATGCATCAAATACAATGTTGCCCTAAACTCCATTGTTATATAATACATGAGTTCGCTACAAACGAACAAGTTCCGAGTAGCAAACAATTAGGACAACGGACAAAATTACATAGCATTTATGTAAAATATTCAATTATATAATTGAAAAGAATTCTTGCAAAAAATCCAAATACATATGAATAAACGGGTTTAAAGCAAAATGGTGTTGCGTAATATTTGTCTAGTTTATCATGGCGTAAAGTTGCGTAATTTAAATAAAAAAGCTTGCAAATTATGCGTGTGCGCACGCAATGAGCATTGAGCAGGTTTTGTGAAGTACGAAAGTATTTACTTAAATGTGTTTTTTATTGCGAATTTAACTGCGTTGTCGAGGTTTGATGGTGAGCCTCTTTTGTAACAAAAATTCGCTATTGCATCAAAGAAAATAATTATAGATGTATTGTGTGTAAGATATATTGCAAGGAAGGAAGTGACTACTGAGATGATGCATTATCAGCCTATAATGTACCCACTGCTGGGACACAGGCCTCCTCTCTGTGGGACAGATAGTTGATGGCTCCAGATGCTGGGATCTGAGATGATGGCTGATAAATATGTATGTAGCTGTTTAAGGAAAGGAAAATGCGGACCAGAAATGAGGTGATAACACGATGTTAGCAAAGAAAAATCTGTTCGAGTTCCTAATAATTTGTTGGAAATTTCCACAGAATACTACTGTAACTAACTCACTATGCAAAATAATCTCAAACGAATAGGGATAAGAAAGTAATTTAAGTTGAGAAATCGTGCAAAACGTGATCGATGTGATGAGAGTAAAATACAAAGATCGATCGTTAAACATTGTAAAGTTGGTAGCAATATTTTACTCAGTAGATATCTTCGCTGTCATTGTGCTTCTCAGCAATAGGATTGAATCTTTTTAGAGTTAAATCATCTAGAAATATTAAGAAACGACCATAAAATGTGTCAAATTATGAATATATACATAGAATAAACGTTACTTTTAGTATCATTTGCTATTGTTTTATCTTTAATCTTCTTAGAGTATCCATGGTAAAAAGGAGGAACATCTTTGGCCCGAAATTCAGCTGCTTTCTAGAAAATGATTTTGTCTTAGTTTGGGGCCTATTGGCCCCAACTTGTAATATTAAGGCATTTCTTTTAGGTGGCAACTAGTGTTAGTGAGAACGGGCATGTGTATCTAATAGCATGTTTCTGATTTTTAGACGCTAACCTATCACAATGAATCACCTTGAACATTAATCCTTAAATAGTCTTTAACTAATCGTTCAGTAACGTGAATGACCATAACTAAAAAAAGTCCTAAAAAAAAACATAAAACAAAAATCAAATCATGATGGTGATTTTTTATAACACCCAAATTGGTAGACACACTAATCCAATGTCAGATTTAATCGCTTCTACAAAATATTTACACGTCCAATTAACGTTTGATCACCATCAACCGTTTATTTATGACGTGTGAACACACATACATACAGACGTTTGGGTGCCTAACGGTGCCTTGACAGATTTATTCGCAAACTCGCATGTATACGTCGTTAAGAATTGCAAACTGGCAGGAGATTAGATTTGCTAGATTTTTTTATCAAAGATAGCATTAAATACTTTTCAACGGGACCTCATCAATCAAAGATAATGCGCAGATAGCAGAAAGTAGTTCTAACTGTATTGTTTGATGCACTTTTTTGTTTCATATGTTGGCTGGTTAATTATAGATGTCTTCTGTTATTAACTCATATTTTTGCCCTACTTTATTAATTGAGTTTATAATCTACTCTTCGTGGCTTATCATTACTTGATTTTGCAGTGATGGTAGAAAAACATGAAAAGGCGTAAGAAATTACACATAATAAAAAAATTACAGGACAAAAATTGTTCTCTCTGTTTGTAGCTTGTAAAAATGTGACTAAAATGCTGCAATTTTTCACCAGCTAACCAATATAGGTATTCAAAGTACTTAGGTTAAGGAATGACAATGATTAGCAGTGCATGCATGCATAAAGCTGCATGCTTAGGGCTTCTATGACTGCAAACGACGGTAGAGCTCTCATGTTTATCATTTACATCCTCAGTGACTGAATACTATCTAGTAGAAATTGACGCATACTTTCCTTATTATGCACGATCATACTCTCGTAACATAAGTATGGACGCACGAGGTATGAGATATCTCGACTGTTCTGACATAATGTTGCCATACGCCGGTAATATTAATTTTATATTACGGCACACTGCTTTATTATGTAAAAAGTACAGTGTAGGTCTATTTTAATGATTTAATGTGTAATCTAACCCATATCTGTAGCTCGGCGATTTTATCTATACGTGTATCTTTACTTAATTAATTTGTCTTTTTGGTGGGTACCTAATTTATGTAGATTAACCTAGAGTGACCGTTGCAAAACAGGCGTTTTATAGCTGTAGACCGGAAATATTATGGTAATCCATTGGCAAAATAAGCGATAATATTTCCGCTCTGCGATAACTCATTGATTTTAGTCGGACAGGAAGGAAGAAAAGGTGTGTTGGTGGATGTTATGATTGGATATGGGCTTTTATATAATGTACTAGCTTTTATCCTACCTGAGTTCAAAATTTCATTGAAATTCGTTCAGCTGCTATGAGCATTCATTCCACCCTGACTGGCAACAACGCATTTATAGAAGTTTTTCGTAATTATTTCATGAAATACAAACAAAACTATGAACATTTTTTTTCCGCCATGCACTAGATCGTTGGTATTTTCAAGTTTGTATGAAATTTTTTTTACATTCATTTTGGTATTTACTTATAAAAATCGACATAACGTCATTTATTTTCTATTTGCATTACTTAGTACGATTACATTTTTTTAAAGAGTAAATGTTAAAAATAATTATAAATACCAACGATCTAGTGCTTGGCTGAAAAAAAACGTACTTTTGTTTGTATTTAATGAAATAATCATGAAAAACTATTATAAATGTGTTGTTGCTAGCCGGCGTGGAATGAATGTTCTTTAGCCGTGAAAAGGTAACAGACTAAACAGTGTTACTTTTATATCTACAATATTAAAATGTGGAATATAACTAAGCAAAAATATGGATTGAACATTTCCGTCATCTGTATTGAAAAAAAAAACTAAACATATGGTATAGAGAGCTTCACACCTATAGGTATGCCCATTTAAAATTATAAACCTTCCTAGAAATCTACAAAATTCAATACACATTTATTCCCATAAATGTGTATTGAATTTTGTAGATTTGATTTTTAGAATTTTGTTGAGAACTAAAACACGCTTTATCCCACAATTTTAATGAACATATGGATCTCATTACAATGTTGGTCGTGTAAAGTGTTCAATCAAATTAAATCTACTCGCATGTCTGACCTACCCTATTGCTCAATGTAAACTAAGCACGATCTCTGATTTCAATTGCTAATACCCTACTTAGTGATGGCATTGTGGCCCTACCACTTGTCGAGATAAATATGGGATTTTCTTGACTTGTTAATTTGAAAGCGACGTTTTTATTATCTTTTTGTGTATTTTTATTAATAACAACAAAGGAATTCGCAGGCATTCTAATTTTATAATGTGTGTTTTATAGTTTTCCCCAACAAGATTAGCTTAGAAACCGTAAATTTCTGATTTATTAAGTTGAAATAGTTATTTTAGTATTTTTTATAGCTGAATGGGCCTGCTCTTGACCTCGTTCACGCCTGATGGAAAGCGATGGATGACGTCAATGATGGAACGAGCGAGCGCAGAAGATGCCTGTGTACTTGAAGCTTTTCAAGATTTTCAATAAGGCTCTTGGGAAAATATGTTATCCTAAAGTTACAAAAATAATATACATTCCTACTGTATAAGAATAAAAACAAAAAATTATCATTATAATACCCCCTGTGTCATATTTAAATACTATGCTCTTGAATAACAATAAAATTTAAAAAAAAATATCAAAGTGATATTGTATCGACAACCGTTAGTAATCAAAGCATTTCAGTTTTGGTGTCAACATAGTATAAAATGTTATGTGCAGGAGTGCAACTAAACGAGAATGGTAATTGGGCTAACGGGGCTTTAGTGTTTTGATTGAATCCGTAATAATGTTGTATTATTATACCTAAAAATTAAAATCTTATGAAATCATGTTAAGAATTATAATTATCTGAAAATTGCTCTGTATTCATAATTAATTTCAGTATTGGTCCTTTTTACCTTGGTTTTTGCCATGTTTCAGCCCACAAATTGATGTCCATCAGTTATTAGGCCCAGACAATATCATTAGATGATAGCCACCTTCTCGTCATAATTGGTCGCATTTTCTCCAGTTCTATCTAAGTTCTGATAGGTTTTTGGTAAAATATAGTATCTGTCAGTTTGAGTTCTTCGAGCTAAATTGAACTGCCAAGTTTTCACCTTATTTTAGTATTCATTTGAGTTTACGCAGCACATGATATAAGTCCCCGTTATAAACCAAACGTGCAAAATGTAAGTACCGTTTGTGCTACTCGTATTAAATACAATGGAAATGCAGCATTTTAGTGTTTTGGGACCGAAAGTGCGTAGGTAATATTTATAAAGTTTTTTTAAACATTTGTTTATTAAAGAAAGAATATTTAGCTGATAAATGAATGTAGAAAACAACAAATCGAGCCAAAACTACTCAATAAAAGCATTTGAGATTCTCTTCAAATAAATAATATTGACTGTTCCATGTCCTTTGAACTTCGTCGCCTCACTAAACATGGCCAACATATTTGCTAAGATTTTCTGTTTAAGAATTCACCTTGTTTATGGTTCTGTGAAGTGCTGTATTTAGTACGTACTTGCGGGTATGCTTCGTACTTAAACAAACAAATTAGGGCAAATTTCCGCATTGATATGATGGATATCATAATAAAGATAAAAATGACTGATTGTTCGTTGCTCTTCAACTAGGGAAAACCATAAAATCTTAACACTGATTTCAGATTATCTAATAGAAAACACCCTAACAAACTAAAACCACTCTGGTCACTAAAAACCACTGAATAAGTCCACAGTAACTACTGAGAATGGGCTATGGAAAATTCGTCTTACTAGAGAATGGGCAGCAGCGTTCTCACATTCATACATTTGACCAACATACTGCGATCGCCAACCCACCTGCCAAGCGTGGCAATTATGGAAAATCTCCCCTTTTGGGGCGACTTATGTCCAGCAGTGGACGTCTGTCGGCTGATATAATAATAAAACTACTGAGAAGTAATAATAGGTACATATAAGCATATGTGATTTGGAAGCTATGCTCCTAACACCTCCCGCTGAATAGAGTACGAAGAAGGTACATTTACATTATATATAGGTAGGTACATAAACTTACGCCTTCTTTCTGTGGTAGTAGGTTTCTGCCTACCCATAGAACGCCATTTGCTACCATCCTTTTTTTGGTGTTTCCTTGAAGGTTTTGTTGGCAAATCTGATTACCGATACATGTATACAAAATATATGTATGTGGAAGATGTCGTGTAAAAGCTAGATAGTATGTACAAAGGTATAATATTTTTAGGCTATGGATAACCAATGATATTATCAGACGTATTCTTGACGAGCACTGGCCAAATTATGTATTACACGCCGGTTAACGGTATTAACGTACGGTCAGCAAAAGAGACAAGTAACCACGGTCGTCGGATATGCTTTGTTGAAGTTGAAACCGATGGATGTTCTCGACTAAAATTAAATTAAATTAATAGAAAAAAACAGTTGATTTATCAAATAAAAATTCATTCGTTAACCTCTATCGGTTTCTTACAAAATTTCAAATATATCCGATGACCCTAGTTACTTAATCTCTTAGGTGCCTCAGTGGCTTGTTTTGTCACATAAGCTTTGTTCTCTAAAGCACTAGTTCTTTTAACAAGAAAACAAGTTAATGCACTAGCAGAGTAGTCTAGTTTGACCCACTAACGTTTGTTAAGAAACATTTAACATACAAGATAAATAACTTATTTCTAGCTAAGTTACTCAAAAGTGACTAAATGGTATTTCCGGCACCATTACTTTACATAATTGTGCAGTAGTTACATAAATGGGCACAAGTGCATTATGAATGTAAATGAAAACATTTGAAAGTCTAGTTCCAGTGTTTACTCGCTCTATTGTTAGGGCTGCTTTAATCACCTGTCGGGGTGTCGACTATTAGCGCAAAGCGAGTAGTGCTGGTAACTAAAAACGAGTTGGCGAGGAGCTAGTTGTCAGTTCGGATAGTTTTGTCGCCGGGTTATGAGCGAGTATGCAAGTGTGATGAGAAGAATGACGCCTCAGTCAGACTCTCCATACTACAGTCAGAGCCATTTATAATCTACGTCGCCGTGAATCTCTCAGGGACCTATTTAAAAGGATTAATATTATGACGGTACCTTGCCAATTCATTTATGAAAATATCATGTATGTAAGAAAAAATCTACATCTTTTTAATAAAATAAGTGATAGACATAATTTTAATACTAGAAACAAAGACAAATTAGATCAACCATTTTCCAGATTAGCTAAAGTACGTACATCTTTTATGGGGTACTGTGTTAAATGTTATAACAAAATACCTTGTGATATATTGCAATTAAATGAAAGGAAATTTAAAACTCATATGAAAAGTACACTTTGTAAACAAGCATATTACAAATTAGAGGATTATATCCAAGATAAGAATGCTTGGAAACATGCTGGTCCTGCTCCATAGGACAATCTAGAGTCTAGACAAAATCAAACTGGTTGCTAATTGAATTATGTAATTTATTATATCTATGACATTGATTACACTCAGTGATTACTTTAACTCACACACTGACTGATTATATACTTGTTAATATTCTAGGAAAATTGTATATTTACTTTTACAATGTTTGTAAATGTGTGGGCACCATGTATCTATTATAAAATTAATTTATCTGTAATTGCTTCAATTTCATTATTTTTACCTATTTTGGTACAGTAATTTTGTTCTGGATGCATCGTTTTCACACATAATTATACAATGAATGTATGTTAAATATTGTAGTTATATCATTTTAAAAGAGTAACGGTGGTGTTTCTTGCCCATTCTTCTCCATACGAAACTACATTTTGGAAGGGGTGACTAGAATCAATTCTATTTTAATGTAAATGTTGACGTTCAAAAGTGCCTTATATGTGCCTATTTGAAATAAATGCTTTGACTTTGACTTTGACTTTACATACACACTTCCATCGAGTCTCTCAGCGAGTGTTATTTTTATAGCTCTTGTCGCCACGGAAAACTAGTGGAGCGAGAATTTTCACCGGTAGTGTGAACAGTGAGCTATGAATTATTAATATTTGTATCTTTTACTGAGTCACATCTCTTGTACGTTTTTTGAGAGGGAAAATAGTCGATAGTTAGGCCGTGTCTTAGCCTTAACATTATGTTAGATCTTACTTGAGTTAAGTTAAGTCAAATCAATGATTTTATTCATCAAAATATGCATGTGTGAAAAAAGTAGCCAATCCTACTATCCTACTAATATTATGAATGTGAAAGTTTGGATGTTTGTTACTCAATCACACAAAAATGGCTGAACGGATTTGAATGAAATTTGGCACATAGATAGACTATAACCTGGATTAACACATAGAATACTTTTATCCCGGTAAGTAACACGTTCCCGTGGGATAATTTTCGACCTCCACGCGGGCGAAGTCGCTGGTAAAATCTAAAGTGAAAAAAGTAGTCAATGATTAAATATTTACCACTTCGTAGGTCTAGTGGTGCCAAGCGCTACTGCTGAACATGTAGTCTTGGGACCGATTCCCGGATCAGCCCCTCTTTGAGGAGTAGATTGAGAGGCGCCACGGCGTCCTCACCTTTCGCCTGACGCAGGTCCTCACCGGACACGGTTGTTTCGGGAGGTTCCTGTTTCGGATAAGGCGGGAGTAAACGTCCGGGTGTTTCCACTACGTAGATCGCCCTGAAGACATGGTGGAGGTCTGCCCGGCTTGGGCGGTGCACCGCCGTGTGCTTGTGGAGGCGATCGGCGGCGGCTATCTCTCGCGTTCGGCCCTGGTCCAGGCCATGGTACGGAGCGAGAGTGCATGAGTAGCCGTCGCCTCCTGCGAAGCGGTAATGCTCGCGAAGAGGGAGGCGGCGCACGTGAGGGAAAGGCAGTATAAGCGCCCTCACGGCCCAAGCCGCCGCAGAAGACGCCCTGGGCGTCGGGAATCCTAGGCTGATTCCCGGCCACCGTAGGCGCGGGCTTGTGGATGGCGAGTAATGGGTAGCTCGTTGTCCGGTAAGGACCAAACGCGGGTCGACGGCGCGTTGTATTCCACGCGCGCCTCAAAGAGTTGTCAGCACCAATCGGTGGGGTCCGCAAGGGCCGATGCCTGCGGGGGTGCGGTTTGTTCGAAAGAGATATCGTGGCCCTGGCACACAGGCAACTAGAGGAACACGGGTGGGTTTTAGTTAGTAAAATATTGACACGCTGCCTCCTGCTCCACTCAGAGCGGGAGAAATTATTTAATGATTTCCCAGCCTCGAAAAAAAAAGTAAAATTTCTCAGTAGGAGCCCGGAGTCTAGATTTGTGCCCGGTTGATGATTTCTGGATGGCAATAGGCTCGCTCCCGTTACATGGGACTTCACCTCTATCCATTCCTTCGACAAATGCAGGCGTAATGTTATGTCATGTTATAAAAGCAATGAGGAATAGAGAGAAGAGGAATGCCATTATTGTCAACATATTGTGCAAGCGGAATTCAAAGGATCACTTGTCATGTCATACATATTTTCAACTTCCTACATTTAAAAGTCTTCGCAGCGCGTTTTTCTAGGAAAAGGAAAAGCTGTTGCGTTATAATGAACTAGCTTCTGCCCCGACTTTACTTTTACCTACTTCGTTTTCATTGAACTTTCTTTTTGACTATTTTACTATTTGACAAATAGCTTCATCTTTCTAACTTGACAATTCAAAAGTGCCTGTAATTGGTTTATTTGAAATAAATGCTTTGAGTTTGAGTTTGAGTTTGACCGGCTCCTCGGTCGTAGAAAGATATTAAATAGCCTTTTTGCTCAGCTCCTAAGCCCAACCTTTCTCAAGAATTGGGCTCATCATCATCATCACCATCATCATTTCAGCCAAAAGACGTCCACTGCTGGACATAGGCCTTCCCTAAGCACCACCATTTCGACCTGTTCTGTACTTCTCGCATCCAGCGGATTCCTGCGGCCTTCACCAGGTCATCGGTCCATCTTGTGGGGGGCCTTCCAACGCTACGTCTTCCAGTAAGGGGTCACCACTCCAGAACCTTTCAGCCCCATCGGCCATCTGTTCTGCGAGCAATGTGCCCTGGCCACTGCCACTTAAGGTTGGCAATTCTTCGGGCTATGTCGGTTACCTTAGTTCTCCTACGGGTCTCTTCATTCCTGATTCGATCACGCAGGGAAACTCCAAGCATAGCCCTCTCCATTGCCCTTTGGGGGGGACTTTTAAGCCTTCTTATGAGGCGCATTGTGAGCGACCACGTTTCGGTACCATTTGTCATAAATATGATAGGATTGGGTTACCAGAGGCTAAATTATTTTTTCAAATTACTTCAAACTTAGCGCGTTCAAATAAACAAACTATTCAGATTCATTGTAAGTATAGTTGTAGAATGAAGACGGTGCTTGTTTAGAAAATTTAAGACTAGGTATCCAATCTATAAAATCATAATCACCAATCGTCATCTAAGGCTGTAACATCCGCGAGTGGGTTTAGCCTGGTTTAGTATCTTTGTCTAACGTTACCTATTTCCGGCTTTTCCTCTCCAATTTCTAACACTAACGGTGGTTAAATCTTTTTCTACGCCATAATCACCAAGATTAGCTTGAAATGTGAACAAATCCTATCTCAGCTTTGACAAAAGACAATTAAAGAAAGACAAACCTATTGGCTGAAAAGAAAGCTCACAAATGGCAGTTTTCACAAACAGCACTTTCCAAATTAGTATAATGGACACTCTCTAGCCGTGTTAGCAAGTACTAGGTAACCTGTTACATACCATTCGCATTTTAATCTTCATGTAACGTGACTTTATTTTTGAATAAAAAAAACTGGAAGAACTTTCAAAAGAATTTGGTTTAGACCATCGAGAAAGTATTCTACACCCCAAATTCTACTTCAGCGTAAGCGATAGTCGTTACTTAGACCACGTCCACACGGACGTAAAATACCGCGGCAAGATTTATTCACGCACTGGATTTTCAACTCTCGGTGCTGAGCGGTGTGTTGAAATTCCAGTGCGCGAAAAAATCGTGGATTTCAACTGGTTCCTTCAATGTTAATTCTCAATATCTTATGTTGATTTGCAAATTTTTTTTTAATGTTGTGAGCTTTCACCTTAAATAATGTCAAAGTAGATACAGTTATTCTTCTAAAATTTTGTGTTAATGATATTTTCATTTATTGTTGAATGTTAATTACTTACCTATTATTGTATAGATTCAAGTTCTTTCAACTTAACAGACAGCTGTGCTGCTGGGGAGTTTGTTGAGCCAATTCTTCTTCCCAGCTAAAGCACTAGGCAGTGATGAAGGGCGGGCGTTTTGGGGTAATTTTCGTTCAAAAAGTGCTAACTCTCAGCCTAGTTTGAATAAATAAGTTTTAATTTTGTTTTTTTTTTGAGTTTGACAAGTTCTCAAATGCAAAATATCAGTTTACAAACCTGCACCCTAAATGCGTAGACACTAATCAAAATCTGAATAATTTTGAACAATATTGCTAATCCTCGCTTCATACGTTCGTAAGAACTGTCTCTTTGCTCAACAACGTAAAATACGCAATCAATGTTGTTGCACTGTCAAAATGAAAGCGATTCCTACTATTGTGTGTTATGCAATCACCCCGCGAGTGTTACTTTTCTGGTTTTTAGTACTATTAAGACATCCAAATCATGTTGTGGTAAATTGGAAAAGAAAATGCAACATGGCAGATTGGCAGCCCTACACACAAGCTTGCATGTATCAAACTTGTATGCACCAAGTCGGTGCTAATTTACTAGCCTGATTTCTCCTTCGTGACAGATAAGTTGTGACATTTTTTAATTAGCTAGTCATAAACTGGTTTGCTGGCATCGTAATTAGCCAATCTTTAGTGGAATGCGGAGGATAGAGCTGCTAAGCTATATTATCAAGTCTAAGATTAATATTTTTATTGCATTGAAGTTAAAAAGCAACTCAAATGAGTTAGTGCGGATTTCACCAACGAAACTGAACGTGATCAGCAGTTTTAAACCGCGTTTAACAGCTGTCAGTGTCAATATTCCTCAAAAATTTTGACACTGACAGCTCGTGAACACGTTCCGTTTCATTGGTGAAATTCGCCCTCTGTAGGTTTATTTATTTTCTTCTAGAACAAGTGGAATCTTAAATGAAAACGAAGTTTTGAGTCTACATAGGTTATTATTAGTATAAAAATACCTACCTGGCTTATACCTTTCTTTTTTATATTCGACTAGTTATAGTGTAAAATAAACTATACCAGGCAGCCTGCTGGCAGTAGCCACAGTTTATATATGATAATCCGTTCTCCAATTTGTCTGTCTGACGTGATAATTGCGATAGTTCCCCCAAGCGATCGGCGTTTGTTCAACAAGTTGAGTGTAACTCACTGCAGACCTGAGGAACTAATACTCAAAACAATAACTAAGCCAAATTTTAATAATAGTGGGCTCTGCCTTCACATTTTGAAACCGGTAGTAACCAGTTTGTATTTGAATCACTATCAGTATAATCTGATCGAATATGTGATAGTTTAATGTCCGTTGATTGCAATGAATACGCTGGGAACAATGATACTCAGAATCTAACAATAGCGGTCAAGTGCGAGCGCTGATATTACGTTTAATCACCTTACCATTTTCAAATGCTCTTAAGATAACATCAAGACTGCATTATACAAAGAATTAGACTTGTTACTCTCATGTTAAGTCAGGCATAAAAGGCGAATTTTACCAATAAATCTGAACGTGATCAGCACAGCTAAACTGAGTTCAGGAGGAAGGAGAGGGACGTTTGATAAGGAATATTGACACTGACAGCTCTTGAACTCGGTTTACATGTGCTGCTCGCATTTAGTTTTATTGGTTAAATTGGTTCAGAATTGTTTATCAAATTGACTATCGCCGTATAGTGCCCGTTTTATACAAAAAAAAAACAAATGTCATTCTTCGACAGTTTTATGAAATGGCTAGAACACGAGCAATTGACATAGAGTGTAAATAAATAGTAGTCAATTTGATAAATAATTGGGTTTTTCGGTATGGAATTTCTCAGTAGTAGCTTGGAGTCAGGATTTGTGCCCAGTTGATGGCCATAGGCTCGCCCATAGCGAAATGTTGGTGTACAGACGCAGTTCTATTACCATATCGTAACCATAATATTTGTGTGACGTAATTTATGGATGGCCCCTCATCCATAAATTACGTCACACAAATATTTTGACCTCCCCCGCCGTCCTTGTCACAGGTGGTCACACTTGTAAACCCTCTACCCGCTTATGTGACGTCATATATTTTTCAATTTTATATTTAGAAGTAATTAAATTAAAACAGCAGCTTTTCCAATACTTTTAATTTAAATTAAAAATAATCTACTTCTGTAAGCCTTATAAATATAGATGAGATAGTAATATTTTTATGTTTTTGGTTTACGTATAAATAACGAGTTTAATATTTAAAATTTTAACATGTGACGTCACAAAGCTTGTGACACCCCATGTCTCATGTCACATTTCGTTGACCCTACCCCCCCCCCCCCCCATAACGTGTGACGTAATTTATGGATGGCCTCCTATCTGTGCATAAATTCAGAGTCCGAAGCTGCTACCGAGAGATACTTCATAGCACTCTGTTGTGTGGAAATTAGTGAAAGGCGATTAGTAAAACGGATTTAACACTAATTTGAGTCAATGTATTGAGCGGGGACATCCTAGAAGGAAGTACAATGACCTTATCAGTGACATCCTTCGCAAAGGTCAGGTGCGTAGCATTCGTTCAGCTCATTGGAAGGGCCTTGACTGAGCGTTGTAGGTATGGGAAGCGTGGCACGTAGCATTTAGTGGTTTTGGTCTCATGTAAATGGAATGGAATTGATATAATTTTTGGGTATGAACCTATTTTAGAATACCTCTAAAATCTTCGGTTAAGTAATTATAATTATAGCTGTCTAGTTGGTAGTTATTTTACTGTTCCATCGTTGGATAGAGCAATGACTTTGTTTCAGTTTATACGTGATGCGTACCTATATCAATATTGACCTACCTTCTTCCCAATTTATTTGGGGTCGGTGCAACATGTCATTTTCATCCATACTTCTCTATTAGGCGTCATTTCGGTAGTTACTGCCTTTCTAACCATATCATCGTTCACACAATCCATCATTACTCTTATAGCCATCAACATGCATACTCGAAACTTTCCTTAAGATATTCCCTCAGATATATATTTCCTCAGATAAAATATAAAAGAAATTATCATATTTATAGGGCCCATGATATAATTATTTAAATATGACTCTGTGTAATAGTACTAAATTCAGAGTGTAATTTAGAACTCTTCGTCTATCGTTCAATTATGAGACGATAAAATTAAATAACCACTTTCTTATTTTTTTATCGAATATCCGAAAGATCATTCTTTATTTGAAAAAAAAAAAAAAACTTCTCAAGAACAGAGCTGGAAAATATTATAATGTTTTGCCGATCTCTTAGCTTTCCTTACTTGTCGCAATACGATGTATTCTAAGTATAACAATGGTTGTTTTACAGCATGTTCAATACATAAGTTTGCCATTTTAATAAAGGCTGCCAACAAATTACGATACGGTGGCAGTATTTATATATTGGTAAGGCAGATCGTTTGATCGTATGATCGTTTCTTAGATCGAATAAATTAGGTACCACAATAAGTATGTGCCTACGTACCGCTTATGTAAATATTTGTACATCGCTTTTTCTGAACTTTTCGTAGAATAGTCGTTAAGATATTAGGTTAAGTTAGAGTTTGTGTCTTTTTCTGTTTTCTTTTCGTAACCGTTTTTGAATTAAAAGGCTAGATTTGAAAAAAGAATGTTGATTGCCAATGCCAATGTTCGCAAAGACTAATGCGATGAAAAAAGCGATAAGTAGTGCCATCTATATTTTTCTTGCGAAACTATTAGCCTTCAGGCACTTTCCGGTGCATTTTAATTGAGTGTCGTGTCCTCTTCACACTCATCACTATTCTATTGAATTTTTGTTTAGGTTTCCAACTTCTGAACTAAGCTTAGTTAGCTGTACCACGGATGATAATTACTATAGATCTAATCTTGATCTTAATCATACACGATAGGTAGAGTTTGATTTATTCAATGGAGATAATCAAGAATGCAGCTTTAAGGTGTCCTAAATTTGAATTCGGAAACACTCAACGGGAATTCCATATTTTCCCCCAACGCAGGGACCATTTCGGTTACCTGTTGAAAGACTTTTCAACAGGGTTTTTGTAAAGGATTGTTAGAAAACCTACACCATTTTTGTTACACATTTTAACGATAACCCGTTTCAATGGACAACCTCTTCAAAACCTCTTCATTATGGTTACCTATTCAAAAGGTTTGCAATGAGATTTGCTTATGGGCATATTCATAAATCCATTCTTAGTGGGTTATACTATTTAATAGTAAGCCATTCCGAACGGGTTACCCCTTCAACCTTGTAACAGGGTAACACTTTCAGTGTCCAATCAATGTAATTTGGACTATCGTGGCTTTTCATTAAGTGCAAAATCGCATGCATTTGGCTAGCACGTGTTGAATCGCCACTGCGCTATGAAGTACCTAGTGACTCGATAAACACGCGACTGTAGTCGTTAATACAGTAGATCTTAATTTTAAATGATATATTTTATTTAAATTGGCGGGGTTGGTTCATGAATCATGTACGATCTTGTTTGATTAAATTACTTCTTTGCATGTTTACTGGATAGTATTATAATGTCACTTTCTTCAAGGAAGAGGTTGGAAGTGCAAGTATTGTCTTAATTAAATAAAGAAATTGAGAGTTCCTACTTTCGTGAGGCTGGAGTATACTTTTGTGACATGTTCAGTAAGCTACCTACTTACCAGCTAAGACCTACAAAACAAAAAAATGCCACAACTGAGACGAAATGCTGTTCATAGATTTTATGAATAGGATTCTTCCAGTAATAATAGCAAATGCAATTTGTGTAGAAACTACCTAAAGGTAAGGTCTAAGTTCCTTATTTTTCTGATGATAATATAATATCCTCCTGACCGAAATTCGTTCACCGCGACTAATCTCAACGCATACTAGCCTCTAAGCGGCAGATGTAGATCTCTCACTATCATAGTCTGACGGGACGGCAATCCAACACTGTGGACAGAGATCAGCCAAAAAAAAATGATTATAAAAATATACCCAAATAATCCGACAAGTGTATCTACATGTTGAACTCTCGTGGCAATACACTTACCAGGCCAGTGTCACTTATACGTACCTACATAATTATTATGTGAGTGACTATATTATTTTTGATTGAATATTCAAATATCCTACAGTAAATATACTTAAAACAGTGAAGAAAAAAATCAGAAATAACGTTATTGAGCGTTTTAATAATGCAGACTAGACGGAGATGATAATCATATTTGTAACGCCATATCACGTTGACACCGATGTAACTCAATACAAAATGTTTTGCGTGAAGAAGATAGTGATTAACTCCTTCCAAATATTTTACAGCTTATTCGTCATTTATTGACCAATTTTCATACTTTTTTCATTCATTGTAGGTATTATTTTGCAACCATCTTCATCATTCAGGTTCAACAAATACAGGGTTTTGTTTTTCACGAGTATTAAATCATGCGGCATGCTTTATACCTCAAAGTACCCCAACAGCTGAATAGATTTTAATGCATCAGCCGTCAAGTTATTATAAAATTAATATGGCGGCCGCAGAACACGAAATGGTGTTATAGAAAAACAAAATCTCGGACCAATTATGGTACGAGATTTTTTATCACTGATATTATAAATCGCACTCGGCCTGTTTTGCTCGGGTTGTCTGCGCGAATATGTGAACTGATAAAAGCCTAAGCCCCTGTCTGCCTGCTGTGTGCTTAGGCCTTAGTTGCGTGATAGTAAAATGATTGTTATTATTATTTCCTTTATTTCAATAAATACATATAAATTACATTTTTAAATATTAGAATATAAAATATATAAAAACATTTAAAATATAAAAAATAGTAGCCCACCAGTATCGGGAATCAGGGTCCAAGCTACCGGCAGTCAGGGCTCCAGAGAGAGAAACCTCCTAACAATATGAGCCAGTGTCCAGGAGTATCGCTTTCTGAATCAAGCCCTTGATCCAGCTGCCCAACGCAAGCCTCCTTAGGTGTTGGTCGAGGTCTTTGCTACCAAACCATTGGCTGTTATGACTATCGATACAGTGATCGCTGAATCCACATGCCACATGTCCTCAGCCTCGCGAGCCAAGTTAAGGTACTTGATTTCTTTATCTTTCTTGGCTTTCACGAGGTTCCCGTCATGCAGGGCCGTTATGTCAAAGATCATTGCACGCCGCTCTAGTCGGTCCACCACCACTATATCAGGCGTATTGGCAACAATAGTCCTGTCAGTGATGATGAATCGATCCCAGTACAGTGTTATATGTCCATTTTCGAGAACTGGGTCGGGCACATACCTGTAGTATGGCACTTCCGATTCCACAAGGCTGTATTTCAGAACAAGTTGCTGATGGATAATCCTGGCTACAAGGTTGTGCCTATGCAAGTACTCTTCGATAGCTAGACGAGAACACCCGGAGATTATGTGCTTGATTGATTCTCCCGGACGGTGGCATGCCCGACAGATGTTAACCGTACCATCTTTCACAATAAATCTCCGGTAGTTATTCGTCATCATAACTTCGTCCATAATTACACAGACAAAACCTTCGGTTTCCCCAGGTGTTAACAGATCACCGAAACGCAGCCAGGCTACGAACGCTTAAAAATCTACATCGGGTCCATGTAGGGCCTGGAAAAAGCGTCCGAGAAGCTCCTTACTCTACCATACTTCCATGCGATCATTGGTGTCAAGCACTACAGGCTTGCGCCAGTCCTCTTTAGCCAAAGAGAGCGAGGTGAGGCCCTTGTCTACCGCGACCACATCTCGATGCATCCCCACGTCGGTTTCTAGGAAATGTTCCCTGAGACTGCATATCTCGTGATTGTGGAGGGTCTTAGCGTTTAAGAACCCTCGACCTCTACACTTTCGCGGGATATACAGTACCGATGACCGTGGGTGATGCATTCGATATGCAGTCAGCAACGTACGGTCCCTCATATTCAGGGTGACGAGTTCAGTCTGAGTCCATTTGATTACGTTGAAAGAGTACGTTATGACCCAACCGTTGAAGGTGCGCACCTTGTTTCCGCCAATAAAAGACTATTAAATACTTTTTTCAGGCGGGCAAAGAAGCTTTCCTTCAAAGATTGCTTCATGTCAGTAACATTGATGCCCAACGCTTCCGACATACCCAAATCATTTATAGGTTTCGGCTGCGGAGAGGGCTCGAAGGTGTATGGAATCCGAGAGTTGGGTTGCCACGGATTCAATAATCTCCCCTCGCTTTACATGCATGTCCGCACATTCGTCCACACCAATTTCCATTATGATGGCGCTACTGAAGGTTTCAGTTACTTTCAGTAGCTCCATCAGTTGTAAATTGTTGGGGGCAAAGAGTTTTAGGTCATCCATGTAGAGGAGGTGAGATATAACCTGACCACTTCTCTTCAGCCGATAGCTTATACCTGAATCCTCCAGCAGTGTGTTTAGAGGATTCAGGGCTAGGCAGAACCAAAGCGGGCTCAAACTATCGCCCTGAAATATGCCTCGCTCGATCCTTATTGGCTCGCTATTCCTCTGGATATTTCGACATCCTGGATATCGAAAGACCGTCCTCCATTGCCCCATGCATGACATCAAGAAGATGCGTAGAGTTGTGTCTACTTTATACAACTCCAGAACCCTCATGAGCCATGTATGTGGCACCGAGTCATAGGCCTTATTGTAATTTATCCTACATGTCGAAAGATCCTTCCAGGAATGACTGGGGAGCAGCTCCTTAGTACCGCGGGATCCGTTCCGTCATCCATTTTGAGAGACAGACATGATGGAATTAGTGTCTACATGATTGTAAATTATAGCTTCCAAAATGGATATAAGAACCTTATAGACCGTCGATAAACACGTTATCGACCTACAGTTTTTGGTTCCGCGGTACTACCTGATTTATGCAGCAGGTGGGTAACTCATGTCGTTAGGAACTGGGGTAGCGAACCAGACTCCAAAAGAGTCTAGTACTGGGCTGCCAAGCGAGCGTGCGATCCTATGAACCATTTGATCCAGAAGTTGTGCAGCCCGTCCGGCCCTCGAGACTGTTGGGCAGTTGAGTTGGGCAGCGGACGGACTGCACGAGCTACATCTTGGGGGCAGATTGTAATAACTCCATTTCTGGTATCGGATCGCAGGCTCGCTCGACTTCTCGAGCCCAATCACCTTCGGTGTGACTGACAGGCATTGACCAGATATTGCGCCAAAAAAGCACATGGCATCATCATCTGGTAGACGCGTATCAGCCACACCTTGGTCCGGTCGCTCCCAAGCACTATAAACCCACCTTTTATCACTCTGGAAGGTGCGGTTCTGAGTGTATCGGTCTACTTGCCGCTTATACCTACGAATACGGTTTGCCCATGCATACACTTTCTGCTTCAGGAAGTTTATGCGCCCTGTAACACGGGACATATAATCCTGAGGGCTGGTATCGTCTCACAAAGCGCATCACTCTAGGGCGAGTATTGACTTCCCTGGAGCAGATCAGTTTGCCGATGAGTGTTCTGGCCGCACCAATACGGCGTTCAATCCTGCACTGCCAAGCTGGTACGGCTGGTTTCGGTCGTGTAGCTCTTGAGTCATTAGGGAATTTGACGTGAGCTACACGACACGCCGCTACAGCCGCGCAGTACAGAATCGAATGAGTATCGGTGAGGTCTTCGCAGTCATCAAAATAGTTTGACAACTGCGAATCCAGAGCCGCCATCAGCGCCCTATTTTTGTTATGCATGGGTAAGCGTGGCCTAAGTTCGGGCGACATGAACCGATGTTCCCGAATCGCACCCTCCAAAGCACTCCTCAATTCTTCACTGCACTGGGTACTTACGTTTGTAGCCCTGTCAACATTCCCCTCGTCAGCTTGAGGCGTGTGACTTGTGGTTAGCCCTGGTGGTACCACAACTGTCTGCGACGGGGATATGATGACATGGCTACTCTACATTCACTTCGTAGGCGATCAAGTACAGTGTCATCCAACATAGGATTACGCTGGATGACCCGCATCTGATCCGATAGTCATCGTGTAATAACGTTGACAGCTGGTTCCAGCACCAGAAAAAGAGAGCATCTGAACACGGTACGCGGTCAGATTATTTCCTCTTTCTGTAGCCCTATAGTATGAGCACATGACGATTTCGTTGATGGATCGTGTCCATCTCAGGCGCTGCACACTTCCGCCAGGTTCTGGGACTCTATCAGAGGTCAGTGGACCTCGAAGTCCTAAACCATCCGGGGGCCGGCGTCCTCCCCGTTGACGAGCAGGTGGTGGCGTCGTGGGCGGGGAGAAATACTTTATGCTTGAGCTCGACGCACCTACCGCGGCCGGTGTCGACACAGTGCCCGCAGTGGGGTTGGGTACCGGCGGCGGTGAGGCGGAGCTGACCGACGAGTCCGGAGTGCCGCTGATCTTGTCAAAATACCTTTAGTTTAATAATTTACATTTTTTAATTTTCTTGGTGTCACCTCCGATTCGCTAATTTTAAATTATTTCTCACACATTTTTGGTTTTTCCGGTCTCTATTAGATTTCCAATAGTCTTCTGATTTTGGGTTTGGTTTATTATGGAAAGAACTTGTATGGGTCGAAAATCTAAATTATTATTAAAGATGAAATTTTAAAATTTTATAAATAAGACTTCTTGACACCGTGTTATATATTATTATTATAAGGTTAGGTATTTATTAATTTGTTGCCACTGTATCTAAGTACTACTTATAAGTAATACTTAATTATTTCAAATGCACTTACGTTCATTCATGTTCAATACAGAACTAGTTTCACGAAAAAATGAATGCAGCATACTGTCAAGTCTAGTGATCGAAACCAATAACACGATTCTAGATGTTTCCAAGGTAAATACCTAGTCGCCTCACCCCAAGGTATAAATTTGGAATGATTACCTTACGGTTACCATATAAAACCTAATTATGAGGATAACCACTTTATATGGATATCTCAATCGAAAGGGTAACCCCTTTCGTTCATTAATTTATCGAAAGGAATACCCTTTTACTGGTGTTAGGAAAGGTGTAACACGATCAAGAGGTAACACCATCCATACAGAAACCGAACAAACGGGTTACACTTCCGAAAGAATTAACTCATAAAGGGGGTTGTACGGTCCCTGCCCCAACGTGTTCTTTTTTCTGTTTGTGTTCTTTCTCTGCGTCGTGTTTACAGCAAATAGGTACCTATACGGTTTTTTTTTATTTACTTGAGGGATTTGTTAAATACCGGGGCTGTGTCCAACAGTGGACATGTTTCCGCTGAAATGATGATGATGATTATATTTCTTTTTATATACCAAAAGCTATCCATACAGATTAAAATTCAAAGATTTTTTTATAAAAAGTAAGTAACTCGGTGATAGTCATAATATACTACTCCGAGAATAATCTACAACAGTATTCGACATTATTTAACTGTCGTCGGAAACTTTATGTAAAACAACAAGTAAACAATGTACCTATTACATAGCTGACAATATAATAAAACGATAACCTCTTAATTACCGATGATCAATAATGTTATGACCATGTGCTACACGAATGACAAGTCATAAACAACATAGAGGAAGTAACACTGAATGTGACTATGTGTTCACTAATAAAAACACTTTGACAGGTGTCAAGATTAGAATAGGAGTCTTGTCTATGGTTTGTTACTTGGAGTGTGAATGAGGCAAGCTCTAGAAGGCTTAATGCAGGTTGAACTCTTTTCATTCAGGACGCAGTACTTCTGGACACGGCTTGTATTGTTAGGAGGTTCTTTTTTCTGGAGCCCTTACCGCTGCTAGTTTGGACCCTGTTCCCTATAGGTGGGCTACATATTTTTTATATTTTTTCATTCATTTATTTAAATCTGTAGCATAGGATAATCAGCCTATAATGATTCAACTGGTTGGACACAGGCCTTCTCTGGTAGATGTCACATACCCTCAAATTTTTGGTTCTAGGACGTGTCGTTTTCCTCACGATATTTTCCTTTGTATGTGTTTGAATAAATACAAGAATATATTATAGTATGGTAGTCAGTCGTGGTACCCTCTGTACACGATAAAATTTTAACCAGTGCGCAAACTGTAACCATGAATTCAGCTAAGCTTAGAAATTTTTCGTCGGTTATACAAAAAAAAAACCGCTGTTCCATAAATTTTGACAGCGTAGGTATTGCACTTTTCTATGAAACAGCTGACTTTTTTTGTAAAACCGACAAAAAAAATTTAGCAAATATGGCTTTACAGTATTATAAGTAATTGTTTACATCATCAATGTACCCTCTCAGTTTAGTTAATTCCATGAAATAGTCATTCAATGGGATTAGTAATGTTACCGTATGTAAGTACATTTCTATACAACTTAATATTCGTGAGGTGTATCCCTCTCGCCTTGGGCGCGGTCGACGCTTGATGACTCGAACATTCGAAAATTACAATGATGTATGGTACATGGAACTGTCATACAATATTTAAAAAACACTTGGATGGTTTTCCTGCTGATTCACTTAAGATTTACCACGCTAACCTTGTCCAGGTTAGCGTGGTAAACATAAAGTCAACGCTTGCCTAGAAAAAAAACCGGTGAAGTGCGAATCGGCCTCGCACACGAAGAAAGGACCCTTCGTGTACCACCGTACAATATTTACCTTACCACTACATTAATTTTTGAATTCATTTTATTCTTAGTTGTTATAGCGGCAATAGATACCCACTGTATGAAAATTTCAACTGTGTTACCTATTTCACATAATGAGTAAAAAAAATACGAGTTTTGAATGACAGACAGAAGAACGGATAGCTGAGGCTTAGTAATAGGGTTTCGTTGGCATCTTAAAAATAATAAAGCAGCATAAATATTTAAGTTATTTTAATAAATCAAATAATTATTGAATAGATAACTTGAGATAATAGCTCCAAGTTATTGTATTATCTTTGAAACGAATTCACTAGGCTCCCTGAGGTCTAGTGGGGTAATTGCATACGCATAAAATCATCATGTCATTTTGACAGTTTAGCCACTTTCATTGCGTTTTTAACATTGTTAAGCAGACAAATTTTTCAAACATGTCAACAAATATATTAGGAATATTCTTCACGACCCTTGGCTTGGATTGTCACGGAAAGAGTGTTACGCCGTTATCGTTTACCTTTAAGTTTTAAATCAGTTAGGGTCAGAATTAAATAGAAATCTGAATACAGTTCTTTTTACAAAACAACTAGTCCGGTGCTAAATTTTCAACTTGGCACAAGTCGAAATAAAGTCGAAAGTGCAAAAAATGACTTAGAGCTTTACGATACAACTAAAGTTAGATCGCGTTCTGTAATAAGACGGAGTAGGTATATTTTCAAATCTTTTGTTTTTGAAGCGTGTCACATCCAGTAGAACTATTAGCACGTTATCCTATCAGTCAAGAGGAAAATGACAGACAAACGGCCACTTCCTAACATTTATCCTAGGTCAATCTTGTTAAGACGACATGTGCGGGTTTCCGTCTAACTGGCTGTCAGGAAAAGTGCTAGCCTGTGGCTTAATTATAACAATACCTAGGTTTTGTACCTTGTTGCATTATCTGCCAGTAAAAACGAAATGACCCAGGAGTATTTAAGGAAAATACTTAGATTGCTTTCGTGATTAATGTGTTATGTAAACTTATTTGTGCGTACCTAGTGACAAGATCTTTTTCTAATGTAAAAAAAAATATACCTACTTATCCATGTCTTCTAAAAAATACGTGTCGGTAAAATTTAATTAACAACTTGAAATATTATATAGGTAAGTAATTGCCTTTGTTTTTGTTATAAAGTTAATTCAAGATGTGTGTTAAGTGGGATTTAATACAAAATTAATTATAAAAAATATAAATTAAATTTCTACCAAATAAAAATTAAGTTTTAAAATAATTATGTTGATCTCTCTTCAAGATATTTTTATGTAGGTAAGTGATAAACTTGCAAGATCAGTGGTGGCTGGTGCCCCAGGGTATCGGTCCCGCCTTACGAATGCCCTGAGTTTAAACCTATTCAGGTACCTTAACTTTGTGTATTTAATTCCATCACCACTTCTCCCAAAACCGTGAAGGACAACATCGTATGAAAACTAGCATGTCCTAGAACCAAAAGCTCGAAGACATGTGGCATCCACCAATCCGTACCTACTGGGCCCGCGTGACGCTTTAGTGCCCGCTTCCTCTCACAGACAGGAGGCCAGTGCCCCAGCAGTAGGAATATTATAGGCTGATTATGATGATGATGATAATGATGAAGGATCGAGCGAGCAGCGGGCGAGCGGGTTGAGCGTAGTATTGAGCATCTACCTAAAATCATCCTTTCACCTTTTAACTTGAGTTCTTTAGAAATATTGTACGATGACTTCAAAGCAAACATAACGGGACTTCTCTCAAAAAGCAATAAACTTTTGTAGAAAGCTCTTACATAAATGGTCAGCAAATATAGCAGTGGTACATAACGTTCCTAGAAACCGGTCTGTAATTGGCAGTTATCATAACATCTTCACACTTTATATTACACCCACTAGGTATTTATGTTTCAGTCCCATGTAATATGGGGCGAGCCCATTGGCACAACCGGGCACAAATCGAGAATCCGACACCCTAATTACGGAACAAACTATCAGTTAGAACCTGAAACATTTTCAAAGACTCATCCGTTGCTTCATATCTTCGAAAAAAATGGTCTGCTACAACGTAAATAACGCAATGAATGTTGTTGAATTGTCAAAATGAAAGCCATTCCAACTGTAAGTGTGTTACGTAAATAACCCACAGGCTGCTACTGTGAAATACCAGATGAAAAACTAGTTAATACGTCTTTGTACAACTAAATCGGACCAAAGAGATGTCAGCACCAACTGGTGGGGTCCGCGAGGGCCGATGCCTGCCAGGGGTGCGGGTTGTTTGAAAGAGATACTGGGCCCCTAGCACACAGGCAACTGAAGGAACACGGGTGGGTTTTAGTCAGTAAAAGTGTGACACGCCCTCCTGCTCGACCCAGACCGGGAGAAGTTATTTGATGATTCCCTCAAAAAAAAATTAACCCAGGACGGTCGCAAGTGCTACTGCTGAGCTGAGGCTTGCGACCTATAGGCCAACAAGGCAGCTATAGTTATCAATAATAAATAAATAAAAAAGTTTAATAGTTTCCGGATGTAATTTAGATATGTACCCACTGTTAAATATCGAACGGCTTAGTGCCGGAAATAGCTACTTCATTTTAATTATTATGATTTGAATATAACACCGTTTACATGTCTTAATTGTTTAATACGCCTTGTAAAGTGTGACTGTTTGACTTTTCGAGGTGAAAAAGTGATTTGACGTTTACGTCACTCCATCATAGCGTAGCAAACATGTGTCTAGGAGTTAAATGTATTTAAATATAAAGAAAAGTACTGAGTCAGCAACGCCCAGCCCAAACCCTTGGACCTAGAAAGCTGAAATTTTGCAGAGAGGTTCTCTTTATAATGTAGACAAGGACTAAGGAAGGATTTATTGAAATTTAACCCCTAAGGGGGTTAAATAGGGGATGAAAGTTCCGCGCGGGCGAAGCCGCTGGCAAAAGCTAGTTGATATATAACTGTGACTGATTAATATTTATTACAGAGTAAGAATGATAGAAATATGTGGTGCTGAAATTGCTGTTTGACGTGTTTTGAGACAGGCGTTAAATGTAGTTTCTATTTTAAATACTAGCTCCACCTCTGGATACGAATTACGAAAATTATCCAGAATTCTTGAAAGAAAGGCTATTTTTAAGCGTACGTGGCAATGCTGCCAGCCTTTTGTGCATTTTTTTCTATCGACAAAAACGAATGCGATGCGGACGAATGTTTGATGCCCAATGAGCTCTTCTCCTTTTGTGTATGTAGTTGTACATAATATTTATATTTTAAGTTAACGTGTATTTTGTATTTGAGATGACCGGCTATGGCATAATATAGCAGCTACATATATTTTTATCTTTCCCATCTATGAAGCTTAGCTTTAGGTAAAAGCTCTAGAGTAGTCAGCGAAATTCAAATGTTCTTACGTTTAGTGCAATTAGCAAGTCAGTGCCAAGCTGTATGTTCAAAATATGATTCGCGACCGTAACAAATATGGCTTTACAGAATTATAATAATTAAATTCATCAATAAAACCCTCTAAGTTCATTTACCTGTAAATTGCGAAAAACATAAGGTAAAAATTGGATTTCGCGGGCTACCATGATGTTTCCACCTTAAGGAGAATCTAGTCGCGGGTTTGAACTCACTGGTGGTCCTATCTGAAAAGCATGCTATCTCACCAGGCATCGTGTCCGACAGAGGTAGTATCAGTGATGAGCAGTTAGACGCTAGTCTACACGCACGACGTTATTGAGTGAGATCCAGGATCAATTATAGTAAAACAGGCGCGTAAAAATTAAGGAAAGTCCTTCGGAACATCGGGTTTTATGAAAAAACCACTGCATAAATCAAGGACTAACAAAATTTATTGAAATTTTCGATAATTGATCTTTGTCGGCACCAACTTGGTTTTGCAGATTTTAAACTTATTTTTTTACTTAAATACGCCCAGAGTTAGGTTAAATTAGCAAGAAAAACGGATCTTTGTTGGCTCCTAACTTTTTAATGGCTTTTATTTTAGTATTTTGTTTCCGTACAGACAATATTAATAATGAGACAAAATCACACCATGTTAAATTTTTGATGTACATTGTCGAACAGTGGAGTATTACACTCCCGAAATTTGTATGGGAAAATGTCGACAAGATTCATCTTAAGTTTTAATCCTTATGTAAGTACCTATGTGTTATGTATGAAACATATTGTATTGACCATTAACGATAAAGGGCATTAGTCATTAAATAGGTATCAGAATGCACCCACCGCGTGTCGGGAGTACCTATCACGCAGTATAAAGTACGAGTACATCCGTAATGTTTCGATAGCTGTTTTTGTGATGGTATATGAATCATTAGCGAATACTTAAGTGTCAAGTTTTCAAGTTTATCGTGGCAGATATGGCTTTGAATCTCTTAAATCGGTTATAGATTGACGAGCTCCTTCTAAACTTCAGTAGCCAGCTTGGAACATGATTAGTTCCAGTAAATTGTCAGTCTTTCTATGTGCCTAGGCTTTTTTCCCAACTGGGTAACATGACATTCCTTGGCAAGACTGGTGGTCAGACTCTTGGGCTTCTGACTACTCGTAATGACTGTCAAAGATCTACGAATTACTGCTAGAACCAATAGTTTAACCAGCTTTTCGAGGCATGGAGGGGTCCCGATTTGTAATGAATGGTCATCCACGAACCGTCTGTTTAGCTGAATCTTCGATCGACGCATGCGGCTATCTGCCAGAGGTACGGGTTGTTCGAAAGAGATACCGTGGCCCCTGGCACACAGGCAACTGAAGGAACACGGTTGGGTTTTAGTCAGTAAAAGTCTGACACGCCCTCCTGCTCCACCCAGAGCGGGAGAAACTATTTGATGACTTCCCAGCCAAAAAAAAAGAAAAGCCATGCGGCTATTTATATTATAGCCGATACCAGGCCCTCTAGTTTCAGCCACTTGTATTAGAATACAATTAGGTAATTTTCCAAACATAATAAAACATTATCATACCTCTGATAAACAATCCCTCGTGAGCTAATTACAACATGAATGCGCCAATTCTAAATAAGTTTGTGTCAAATAAAATTTCACGAGTTTCGAGTCATCGTCGTCGTTGCCTGTTTAACATCGTGGTGACAAAACATAATTAATTTACTTGTATTTTGTATTAAGTATGTTGGTTTTATAACTATGTATATGATGTAAATATACTATAGCATTTCGCAGAGATTATTCTTACGCGGGGGACTGCAATTACTGATCACTGGGTCTTCCAGACACATAAGATGTCACAGTGCGTCACATGTAGACAATATACATATATTTTACTAGTTTCCGCCCGGGCTGTATCCGAGTGGTATGTCGAAAACACCTATCGATACCTTAATCTGCAAACCAGCCAACTCCATTTTGCTATAGTTTACAGGAGACACTTAAAACTTTCTAGTTTTTATTTTGAATAAAATAAAAAGAAACTAAAAGTCCCGTTGGTGCATTATGTCACAAAGTTTAATATTTTACTAGGTTTATTACTTAATAACTCTTCATTCGCAAATTAAAGCGTTATTTTGGAGTTGGCCCTTTTGCTAAACACTGAAAACATAGCAATCTGTAGTTATCTGATTTTACTGCAATAGGTAAGTAATAAAAAAGGTTGTTTTCTTTAAAATAATATTTATTAAAATAGTATTAATGCCATAGTTTAATACAATGTAGATCAAGGTATGTTTATTCTTCATAAGATAAATTGTCATAAAAATTTCGGTAGTCTTCAGGCATCGTATTTTTTAACTGTTGCAAATCTAAATACTTTTTTTTTGTTATTTTTCTGCGTTCAGTATGTAGCTGTGGTATGTTTTCAAAAGGAGTTTTATTTAATGCCTTATTTCGTCGTTGATTAAGTAATGCGAATTCATCACGAAATCGAAGCTTATAGAACACTTGACCATCCGGATCATACTTCAGAGATCTTATATCGGTCACCTGGAAAACGAAGAGAAGTACGAGTAATTAGATTAAAGGCAAATAGGTTCATTTACAAAACGATAAGTAGGTAAAAAGCACATAAAGTTCTACCCCACACCCATCTACCCACTTCTACAATGGTATGGTAGGTATAATTTGAGCTCGAACTTGGTTTGGTACAGTTTGTCGTTTTTGTTAAATAAATGCTTACTTTTGCATCTCCTTTTAGTTTTCCCGGTCTTATTGATCTGAAGAAATTGAGATTTTTAAAACTTTTAAAGTATGTGTGGGTTAAGTATTTCACATGGTAAGGTTTTGTCTTCTTCGCTTTTTGGCAGACAGTTATATACTCAGCTGGTACATTGATGGTTTGATTTTTTAATTTTTTTTCAACCATTGCGTGCATACTATCGACCTCCATCTGCGTATGGCCGACTTCTAAATATTTTTGAATGATTGTCACATTATACAACATTGCTACATTAGAAAGGGCATTCGCTAAGACAGTGTTCCTATTTTGGTAACAGCAACCATCGGAGAATAAAATAATTTCACGATTGTTATTGCCCATTTTGGGAATAACAGTTTCTATAAAGAATGTGGCTATTATGGTGGCGAATTCGTCTGAATTAAGACCACCCTCGGTCTCGTTCCAAAGAAAGCAATACCCTTCACTACTTTTCATATCATAAATACAAAAGTTGTGTACGCACAACTTAGTTTTATAATAATGTGACGACACATTAGAACGAGGTGACATCAAGACCGCTTGCAGATCTACAGTAAACACAAAGTCTTTATGCTCTTTATCAGAATCTTTTTCTGCTCTAGCTTCTTCTTTCTTAGCAATATGAATATCGTATTCCTCTTTTCTTATAGTTTTTAGCTTGTATCCGTTGCAGATCTCACACAAGTCTTTTTTGGGTTTAAACAAAGATATTTTTTGGACTGCCAGGGCGTTGGAAAATGTAGCTATCGATAGTGAGTTAGTATTGTTGTCCAAGCAGTATTGTTTATAGAGATTGTAGAGTTGCCGTTTGCTCTCAATGTCTGGTTGTAAATAAATCTGACTGGTCCTTTTCCTGCAATAATGCGAAGGCATCTTCGGTAACTCGTCCAGGAAATTTTGCATTGTTTGAAGTTCATTCTGAAAAGGCGCCTTTTTAGGCTGTGTTGTTTTTGTTTCATCAGTTGTGGTTTTAGCTTGCGTCTTCCAACCCCAGATACATGATTTACCGATTGATAAAGTATTCAAAAATAATGTTTTACAAACTCTAATCGGCTCATCTCCTTTTTTCAAGTAGTATACAAAACTGCACGATCTTTTCGATTCATCGGGGTTTTTTCTGTCCCTTTGTCTGTTAGTGGGAATAGTTTTTACTAAATTTTCTACATAAACCCGTTTTTCATTCCAAGACATGGTCCAAAATTTATCAAAAATCTTTTGTCTGTCTTCTTCCAATAAGAGGTGGCACTGAATCATTCCTTTCGTTTTTTTACATGAGCATCGAGGTTTCATGATCCTATTAGGTCTCATAATATCTTTTTTCCATTCACCTTCAATTTTTTTCTTACCTAAGTATTTTTTTCCAGTTTCTCTCTTCTTTTTATTAATTTCTTCCGCCCAATCTTCTTTCTTTACTTGGCATCGTTTTTTCCTTTTTATTATTGGTTCATCTGCTTCAGATTCAGTGTCACTGTAATCAACGAGTTTGTGTGTATCTGTGATAGGTGCATTTGGGGTTTGAAGTATTGAAATACCTTCCTGTATATGATTTGAATTTGAAAATGTTGAAAGAACTACATCGTGTGAAAAGGCATTGAAAGAGTCAACTGCACTAACAGGATCAATAACCAATTCGTCGTTATTTGAGTACCTAGACTGGTCAAGCTGTGACAATAAACTTGGAGATTTCTCTTGAAATCTTGGTTCAAACACTTCTTCAATAATAACTTCGTCAACAATGCTATAAGGGTATGTATTGTTGAGTGCAAGCATCTGGTCATGAGGTAAGTTTAAAGTCTCAGCGGGTACTTCAAGCGCGTAGCATAATTCAGAGCTGTTGTTGTTAGAAGAAGTATTGTTGAGTGCAAGCTCAGGTAAGTTTAAAGTATCAGCGGGTACTTCAAGCGCGTAACATAATTCAGAGCTGTTGTTGTTAGTAGAAGAAGCAGTTGAAGGCAAAGTATATTCATCATAGGCTGTAGGAAACTGGTTATTCACAAATAAAGCAGAGTCTGGGTTATTTTGTTCATCTGTGCTTTCTTTTTGCATACTATTAAATATTTTTTCAAGCGTGATTTTTGGGCAGCCATCTAGCGTAATAAGTACAATACATGAAACAAAAACAAAAAGGTTTTAACACACACACAAGCAGAGAAAACAAAAAAATATGTATGCATTTTTTGACAATTAAGGTTTTTACTTTTCTGCTGCTAGCAAAGCGGACACATTGACCTTTTTACTTAGTCATACAATATGATGACGATATACCATGCAGTTTGTATTGAAATTAGAACTTTTAATTGCAAGGTACATTATTGCAAAATAAAATGAATAAGATAAGCTAACTCCCACCACATATACAAAAACCACAAGGAAAATCGGCCAACTCCAAGCAAAAAATAAAAACACAAATTACCCAAAATTTACAATGCATTTAGATAAATAAAAGTGATTAACACTTACCTTGAATCCTAATAATATTATTCTGCACTCGTTTTCAATCTTATACACTGTTTTTGTTCAATTTACGAAAATACAACGCAACTACAACGTACTCGTGCTGTACCACTATACAAAATGGCTGACTGAGCGGAGTTAGCTGTCAAAATTGGCGCGTTCCGAAACGCTTGGAGTTGTCTGATTTTCGAACACCAATTTACGACAAAAATAGACTTTAAATGGAGTTACTGCTTTTTCCAGTTTACGCGGAATTATTGTAGGAAAAAAACGACATCATAATATTTTTTTTGACAAAAATGGAGTTGGCTGGTTTGCGGATTAAGGTATCGCTATGTCCATCTTTAGGGTTCAAAGTTTCGTATGGGAGATCCCAGAAACCAAATTTCGTCAAAATCGGTCCATGGTTCAGGAGTTTGCCTCCTACATGCAAACAAATTTTACCTCTTTATAATATTAGTAGGTATTTTTTTTTTGAGGGTGGGAATTCTTCAAACAACTTCTCCCGCTCGGGGTAGAGCCGAAGGGCTACTTTTATTGACTAAAACCCACCCGTGTTCCTTCAGTTGCCTGTGTGCCAGGGGCCAAGGTATCTCTTACGAACATCCCGCACCCCTGGCAGGCATCGCACATTGGGGACAGAATGTTCAAAACCACCTAGAGACCTCAAATATTTACCAAATTAAATCATTTTTGCACAGAAATGTTTGAAATCAAATTCCAAAGACACTCACGAAGCCCGATTTGCGAAATTAGGTTGTAATTTGTTTTATAAAAAATGCATGTTTTTTACATTCAATTGAATGTAAGAATTTTTTTTTTTATATTATGACTGATTTTATATTATACTCTAGTGATCATGAGATTTTTTCCTGATACGAAATAAACAATGAATATATTAGAGAAATAAATATTTTTTATGAAAAAAAAGGGTTGTTTCCACCCTCCACGATAGAGGATGTTTTTCGGTTTATTGCATTTTTGACATCAGATTCGTTTTCAGCGACGAAAAATACGTCGGAAGCGTATATTTGCACTTCCATACAAGTGCTAGTTGAAATGCGTGACTGAAAGGGTTAAAGAACAGGGTAAAACTCGCTTTACCTAGGTGTTAGTGGTTTATAGATTTAAGGAATATTAGAAATCCGGCTTCGTCAGTCTCTTTAGAATTTAATTACAAACATTATTTTCTGTCCAAAAATTGTCTAATTTGGTTTATTTTTGAGATCTCTAGGTGGTTTTGAACAAAAAATTCGCTGTATCCCGAATGTGCATCGGTCCTTGTGGACGTGTTATTTATCCCATCGACACAGACAGCCCCTCCTTCCTTAAAATCCTAGAAGTGATAGCAATAATAAGAGTTTTATCTATCGAAACCTATTCAAACAAACCTTCCGACTCAAAGTAGAAACGACGAAGCTCCGATAAAATATGCATCACTTAGTAGTGATTATTTAACATTTACGCAATCACATATAATGTGTCAATTACATATCGATTATGCTACAGTTACTACGACGAATAATAATGCTATAATAATTATACTAAAGCTTTGGCGAGAATTTCTACCGGAAGTGCCATGCATCTTAGTTGTACGGTGCGCGTGCGCAAGGCAACGCGATTTCGTGTGCGGCCATGAAATGAGCTTTATAATGCGGATGTGACAGTGAAATGGTTGGTACACACGACTACACATCAAGCTATACATTTCCAGTATAAACTGATCTCGCATTTTATAGGATTTCCGTACAGTGCGAGATCAGCGTAAACTGGAAATGTATAGCTTGACGTGTAACCGTCTGTACATGTGATCTGTTTTCACATCTGTTTACTATTTTAAATATAAATAATTCAGGGATAAGGAGTAACGTAAGGAGTAACGTAACGTGGGAATTTTATAGTTCAGCCTTATCCTTATTTATTAGTCATACTACTGTATGACTAATAAATAAGGATAAGGCTGAACTATAAAATTCCCACTCTATCTGCTACGAACGTACGACCGGAATTAAAAATATCCTATATATTAATCCAGGCTATATAACTACCTATGTGCCAAATTTCATCCAAATCCGTACGGCCATTTTTGCGTGATTGAGTAACAAACATCAAAACATCTCAACATACCCATTCATAATATTATAGTAGGATACCCACCATCAACTGTGAATTTTCCAATAAATTTTATTCAAAGGACCCTGGATAAGGACACATGATCTATGTATTATTCGTTTCTGTACATGGATTGCTCAATTGAAAGTCGTTTTGGTACCCCCACGAATTTAAAACATGTTTCAATCATAAATTTCCATCATATTGATATGTTTGCTCTGTCTGCTAGTAGATTCAAAAATATGGTACTCAAAACGCTTAATCACAGTCAACACTAATTTGAATTTCGTGCCTTCATGAGTTTTTAAATTTTTGTTATTTTTTTTTTTTTGTTATTTTACACAAAAATGTTGTCATAACTTAAATTATTGTAGTTAGTAGGTTTTAGTTTAAATAGCATGGTTAGATTAAAGATTATTTTTAGTTGTATTTTGTGGAAAATGTTGTTGGTTACACATTTGGTCATATTTTATTTTGTACTTTTTTCCTATAAAATGTAATGTGTTACTGTTTGTTTTCCCTAATAAATAAAATAAAATAAAAATAAAATAAATTGTCAAAGTAATAACAACTTATTGGGGCTTCTTTTTTACAAATTTTATGACTTACACCACTGTGTATAAACGAGCCTTGACATTTCAGATGATAAAACACATCTCTCAGATACATAATCATTGATCGCAGGGACGATTAAGAATGACCAATGACCACATGATTAAATAGCATGATTAATTTATTCAATGTTAATTGATAGCTCCCGGCATTATCAATGCTTGAATATGAATTCGAACCTTCAGTTAAAATAACTAAATACTTGAATGTGAATGTCAAATATTATTTTTAATTTTGTAATATTTCACAAGAATAATAAATTCATCTCTGTTAGTAATAAAAGGTGTTTTGCTGCCTAAAAAATATTAAAGTCGTAACCGACCTTGATTTACTATAATTACTTATAATGGTAAGATAATTAATAATAATACACAATACTTAGGCATTATAAAAAAAACGAGCAACTTAAATTAAAATACAGTGTAATACTTTGATGTTTTATTTAGATAAACCAAAATATACCTATGAGAGACAATATCTTTATTAGCCAGTTTGAAACCTTATGTTTCAAATCGCGCATTTCGTAGCCCTACCGGTAATGTGAATTTAATAAACACCCTTGCTAAAGACATTGCTCTTTCCAGTTTCAGAATAACGGTACTTTACAAGCCTTTCATTTTACATTTATGACAATATCAATTTTAATTACTTACCCGTATTTGTAGTTCATGTTTCAATAATTAATATATCTGTTGTTTCTGCCACTATAAACGTTAGGTTAAGCTATGCTTGTTGCAGTTGGTCCGTGGATGAGTGACCATATTTAAAAGCCAAGATCCCTGTGTGCAACGGAAAGCACGTTTAGCCGTTGGTCCCGGCTATCTATTCATGGATCTTTAACAGTCGTTACGGGTGGTCAGGAGCCCGAAAGACTGAGAACCAGACATCAAGCATCGTATTACCTAGTACGGAGTACCTGGGTTGTGAAGGTCAGATAGGCAGTCGCTCCATATAAAATAATGGTATTCAGCTGCATCCACTTTGACTGGAAGCTGACCCCAACATAGTTGGGAAATGGCTAGGCAGATGATGATACAGATAAAGCTTTGGTCAAACAGCGAGGTGCGGGGCGAAATTCGCTTGCGCCTATATTGTGCCAACTACATAAGTTCTATGGTGCCGTTCCGTGTGGTGGCTGTCGTAGAAGGTGACTAAGGGACTTACGGGAATGGGCAGCAGCGTTCTCTATGCATTTTGCCACCATACTGCGATCGCCCACCCGCCTGCCAAGCGTGGCGATTATGGCAAACCCCCCATTTGGGGGAGGCCTATATCCAGCAGTGGACGTCTTTCGGCTGAAATGATGATGATGATGTAGTTGTATGGAGGTGTCAAAATTTAGTTTGGCCAGATTTGAACTCATTATATGCGAAATTGAAAATATCCTGAAAGCCGTTTTACGGAATACATTACTGCTGTTTTCAAGTGTAAAATGGGAAAACACGACTTTCTAAAATAAGATTTATTTACTGTTAATCGTTTAGTTAATATAAGTGTGTCATTTATATTTGCGCTGGCAATATTTAACAAAGTTGTTTGTACAGACTGATGACGTAGCCTTTTCTATGATAGAGCTTAGAAAACTGTATATTATGGATGTGTCGATTGAAATGTTAAACAATATCAAGTTTTTTCGGAGAGGGGGAATTATTTTTGAAAGTGTGGGTTTTATTTTGAGTATGGCCTAATTATTGAGAAGCATAATGCCATATTAGATGACACATAAATGAATGAAGCAGTTATAAAGCGCACTGTTTTATTTATGCATTCCCAGACCTATAGTTTTTCTATTTATCTAAAGTCGAGAAAACGGGCATTACGTTTCTCTTTTTATTTAAAGTGCCCAGTAATGTTTTTTTTTTGGGGACGATTTCCCGCAGGTCAAAATAGGAGGTTGTCGGCTGCTTAATCGGACTTGCCCGTGGTTACCTTTTATAAATTAAGGCCTCAAGCCAGAGTTTAAGAACTTAAAACTAAGCGATTACTCGCTAAGGGCACCCCTTGTGGGGTAATGACCTCGGCTTATGGCGTCGCTGGAAGAGGGTACACCAAGAGACGGAATAAATCCCAGTAATGAACCACATCAGATTGATATGTATTTAATCTCTGCCACCATTGCTCTGTTTTGGTTTAAAACGTTGTGTTTTCTTTACTCCTTTCATGTTTAACTTCTAAATATATTTTGAACGTTATTGTGACGTCAATACAAGGGCTCTGAGTCTACCAAATAAAGACCAAAAGAGAATCGTGATGCACGATTTGACAGGTAAAATTATAATGGTAATAATTCACAAAACAAATATTTTGCGAGCAATCAAACTGAAGTCCTGATCGTTTCATTTGATCTTGCACACGATGTTTTATTAAAATGTACTTTAAGATGATAACTTAATTTGTACATTTATTGTTTCAGGTACTAAATTCTATTTGTTTACTACGAAGATGTCGGTAAGTAAAGTTTAATCAAGGTGACAAACATAACACCCTTTTTTTGAGCAGTCGTGTAAAAAGTTTCATTGTCTTCCACATTACAGGCAGATTTATGAGATGTTTCTTTGAAACTTTCATTCTTCAAGTGAAAACTTCTTTAGGCGCGTTGTGCGAGTGTAGAAGAAAAATGTATGGATTCGCATCAACGCCATGTTGATGTGACCGCGTAACTGACAAGCTAATGTGACGTGTTGTTTTTTTTGCCGAAGTTTCAAGTTTTCAATTCTTTCGGCTTTCGGCGTTTTTTCCAGGCTATTTGTAAATTATACAAAAGGATAAAAAGAAAAAAATAGCTTAAAAATAAAAAAAAACAGAAACAGGCCGCTTGCACCACAAATAACTGGAAGCATTTAGCGGTAAAAGAAATCGTTCTGTTTCTGTGAATCGTCAGAAGATGGAAGAGACAGAATGATGATTTAAAAGTGTTTGGCGTTAAACGTATTCAGCGGTTCGTGCAAGGTGGGCCAGTTTCGTTCTTGTTTAACTATTTTGATACCTACTATTTTGTTCTGGTTTTTTAAATGGTAATGGGTACTTACACCGGTTCTGTTACCATCCAGCTATTATTTTTTTTTGTTGTTTCTAAATAAAATATTTCTCTTTCACAGAGGTGCCTTAAACATACGAAGATTGAATTATCCAGATGATAATTATCATCTAAATAAATCTTTTGTGAGAGACTGGTTTTTGCAGGAGGTAAACCTGTCCACGTGGCCACCACTTTCTGTATTCTATGCTTAGTGAGTTGGCTTACCAAACTATATAACAAATTAAACGATAAATACTAACTGTTAGCTTCTAAGCTGCGCTTCATCACAATTGTAACAGCTACCGCCATCTAGCGGTAATAACAGAAACCATTGAACCAAGTTGAAGTTCAGTTTTTGCTCGCGCTGTATTGTGATTTTAACGACATTAATTTTTTTTTTATTCATGGAAATTAAACGTTTATAATTCATACATGATTAAGCATTTTAGCTTGAGTGATCTCGTTTCTTTGAACTTAATAAAAGCTGCACTAATCCGGGCTTAAGCACCTTCTTAAGTAGGTACCTATATTAAGTTTAAGCACAGCGACTACTAGCTCCGTAAGCCTTTCAACCGTATTTATTTTAAGCATAGAATAAGACTGTACGTACCTACCTACCTACCTTCATAATATATTTGAACAAAAAATAAATTAATCAAAATAAATCCGTTACGGTAGCCCAGTTGTTCGCACATATAATATTATGATTAGGAATCGGATCGGATGCATATTTACCTAAAGTTAATTTTTAGTTAAGTATGAAAATATGGAAGCGGTTTCTTAAAATATTTTTTGTACAAAAATCCTGGGATGCCAGCAACACCGCTAATACTTAACTAGTCAGTTGTATAGTATGGAAGCGACTTCTAAATTATTAGGATTGCATAACTATTCAGACGTATATTTATTAAAAAATTAACCCCGATGGAAATTTGGTACCTAAACCTATTAAGTCTGTAAGAGTAGGGATGGTGTGTGTTAGTAAAAACATTTTTGTTTTACATTAACTTTAAAAAAAATCGGTACAAAAGCGCATTCCATTTTAGCCAACCTCTCAACTATAGGTGAATATGCATCCGAATATCCGATCTCTAATTATGATATACGTAAGGATAACCTAAAAATAACAATGAAATAACATAGTTATTTATTCACTCGATGCTCTAGTTTTTTATTTCAACTGTCTATGGAATTTCTAGCAGCAATAAGTATTACCTAAACAAAACATGTAGATTATATTCCACGTTTTAAGAGCCATAAAGTGATTACACACGCTACAATGAACCTATGTGAACAACTAATTATGTTCGGTTGGTCTATTTTTAAACTAGAAGATGTGAGAAAATGCGTCACAATAATAATTTTACAATGAGGAAAAGACATGAGTCCGTAATTTCGCATTACATTATTGCTGCCGTTTAGATCGGTCGTACTATTTCGTGAAAAAAAAAATAGGATTAAATGAACTTAGAGAGTTTTTTTTTTTGAGGGTGGGAAATCATCAAATAACTTCTCCCGCTCTGGGTGGAGCAGGAGGGCGTGTCAGATTTTTACTGACTAAAACCCACCCGTGTTCCTTCAGTTGCCTGTGTACCAGGAGACACGGTACCTGTTTCGAACAACCCGCACCCCTGGTAGTTCGGCGGCGGCGATCTCTCACATCCGGCCCTGGTCCAGGCCATGGTACGGAGCGACAGTGCATGGGTAGCCGTCACCTCCTTCTGCGAAGCAGTAATGCTCGAGGAGGCGGCGCACGTGAGGGAGAGGCAGTATATGCGCCCTCACGGCCTTAGTCACCGCAGGAGACGCCCTGGGCGTCAGGAATCCCAGGCTGATTCCCGGCTACCGTAGGCGCGGGCTTGCGGACGGCGAGTAATAGGTAGCTCGCTGTCCGGTAAGGACCAAGCCCGGGTCGACGGCGCGTTGTGTTCTACGCGTGCCTCAAAGTTATGTCAGCACCAACTGATGGGGCCCGCAAGGGCCGATGCCTGCCAGGGGTGCGGGTTGTTTGAAAGAGATACCGCGTCCGCTGGCACACAGGCAACTGAGGGAACACGGGTGGGTTTTAGTCAGTAAAAGTCTGACACGCCCTCCTGCTCTACCCAGAGCGGGAGAAGTTTATTTTGATGATTTACCACCCAAAATAAAAACCCCCTGGCAGTTGTATCGATGATTTTGATGTTAATAATTCTGTAAAACGATATTTTTTATGGTCGCTAATCATAATTCAATCAAAATACAACCTGACAAAAAAACTACAAAAAAGAAATGTAAGAAAATTTGAATTTTACCTTAGCGTATTCTCCTCCATAATAAGGGTTAAGTAAAATGTGATGACCAATATATGGACTTTGACAGGCGCGAAAATAAGTTGCACGATCTGCAAATGTTATGTGTTACCAACTGGATGCTGCTAATCAGTGGTTTTTGTTATGTTTACTTTGAGCTAACGTCACGTCAGTCCCTGAAGTGGTTTATTAGCAAAAGATCCCATAAACATTAGGAATTTTAGTATTTAGGTGTGGAAGTATGTCGGGCAGTGGTGGTAGTTGTGGGCTGTGAGTTCAAACCCAGGCAGACACTTTTCTATCTGTATTTAATTTCATCACCACTGCTCTTAAACCGGTGAAGGAAAACTACGTGAGGAAACAAAAATTCGAAGACATGTGACATCTACCAACACGCATTTGGCCCACGTGGTAGATTACAGCCCTCTTCCTCGCACAGAGAGGAGGCCTGGGTCCCAGCAGTGGGTTATTATTGGCTGATTGAAAAGTATGGAAGTCGAAGGTACTTTTTCGCTCATGATAGAGATGTGCAGAATGCAGAAATCCGTGAGATTTAAATAATCAAGCTACTTAGTTGACTTACCCCTCATATTGTGTTGGTTAAAAGGTATTTTCCCCTGAAAGATAAATCTATTAAGTACGGGGGGCCTAAAAACGCCACATTAAGCGATTCCTCTAAAAGCAATTCACTTCCTGAATTCCCCTATTATTCTGCTATTTGACATCTTACTTTAATAAAGCAATTCATAATTTGGTGACCATTTTACGAATTTCCATACAAAACTGTCAAACAGATGAATTGCGTGCTGTCTACGCAGATAATATTTTCCTATTATGATATGAGCTTTAGTTAACTCGTAGTCTATACTTATTATCTCTAAACTGAAGAGTTTGTTTGCTTAAACGCGCTAATCTCAGGAACTTCTGATTCGATTTGAAAAATTATTTTAGAGTTGTATAGCCCATTTATCGAGAAAGGCTATAAGCTATATAACATCACGCTAAGACCCTTAGGAGTCAAGCTAAGAGAAAAAAGACACGAATACGAAGTACTCGCACGGGCAGGCGAGGCGAGCGTCGGGGTGGCTTGGAGAGCAAGCAATCTGACGCGAACGAAGTCGCGGGCAGAAGCTAGTACTCAATACGGCTACTGACAGAAAACCAATCGAATAAAATCAATAAGTGGTTTTACTCGGGTCTGAATAACTCGCTTTTCATACAAGCTCATCTTTTCAAAGACGGACACATACCTACACACCTACAGAAACGCACGCCTTTTGTCATTGGGGGTAGGCAGAAACAACAGCACGCCATCTGTTTCGATCCTTGCATACTCCTTTTGTTTCGTTGTCAGCTGCATGTTTAGTGGTAAATTGTTCTGTAGTATAAAGTAATCAAATATTAGAGTTTGCCAGCTCAATTACCCTCCTATTACCATTTATATATCGGTTAGACTCGGTATCAGTCCACTATTTTGAACGCCGACGACGTTTATTCGTAGACCTTTATTCTTGAAACAAAAAACTGCTATTAGATAAAACATAGTCCATGTTTACAAAAATACCTAAGCAAATCAAGTTTAGTGGAAAATCCATGTCTTTTTGTTTTCTAGTTTATACGACTACAAAGTTTGTTTACGACCTGAGGTAAAGACTTCGAACTTTGATATTGACGTTGGAAGATCAATTTAAAATGAGTTCGAAGTCCGCGTTCGCAAACACTCTGTCGAGTAAACTTTGCTTTTTAGGAAAACCCGTGATTAATAATCTAAAGTATTTTTAGTTTTCTTAAAACATAGTTCTTAACAAAAAGTATTTGATTGCTCCGATACTAGATTTGATATAAGTGGATTCTTTGATCAATGTATAAATTAATGTTTAAATTACGATCTTAGGTTGCCATGTTCGTGACTTTTTTATTTTCAAAGGGTTTTTAAATCAACACCACTATATGTACCACCTACCAACATGTGGACCTATTTAATACCAGAAACTTTCAAATAAAAAGTAGAAGAAGATTTGGCAACGTCGATAGGCCGTTACCTGTTTGCGCATCTCATTAATCGATTTAAGAAACGTTGGTAAGATAGGCGAAATATTCAGGTAGGTAAGATAATCTAAGCAGGCACGTTGTCTTTTGTATCTGAACTCCGACTGCCCTTGCTCGTTATAGTGCCAGCCCGCGCCGCAGCTAAGCCAGTAGAGTTAAATTCCCCAAGATTTAATAATAATGAAAACTCTTTGATCCAGCCTGTCCCCATTTGCTGTGCCCCCATCAGTGAAGCCCTGAGCCGAGCTCCGACCCCACAAGGGCTGCCCTCAGCGTGCAGTCGCTTAGTATACGTAATAGTTTTACGCCCCTGGCTGGAGGGGTTTTTTTTTTGTGGGTGGGAAATCATGAAATAACTTCTCCCGCTCTGGATGGAGCGGGAGGGCGTGTCAGAGTTTTACTGACTAAAACCCACCCGTGTTCCCTCAGTTGCCTGTGTGCCAGGGGCCGCGGTATGTCTTTCGAATAACCCGCACCCCTGGCAGGCATCGGCCCTTGCGGGCCCCGTCTGTTGCTGCTGACATCTTAAGTTTACTTAAAGGCAACCACAGGAGTGTCCAGTTAAGCAGTCACGGCCTCTCAAGGTCAACTGCGAGATGCCATACAAAAAAATATATATTGTATCTGAAATCAAAACGTACCGACCCACGTCTCTCGTTCTATTTGAAAGTCATCATCTGCCTAGCCCTTTCCCAACTATGTTGGGGTCGGCTTCCAGTCTAACCGGGTGCAGCTGAATACCAGTATTTTACATGGAGTGACTGCCCATCTAATCTCCATAACCCAGTTATTGGGCAACACGTTACACCTTGGTAAAACTAGTTGTCAAACTTTCGGGCTTCTGATGACCTGTAACGACTGTCAAAGATGCACGGTTTTGGTATGTAAAGATGGTCCCACGAATCAACCGCGGCAAGTGGAGCTTAACCTGATCGACAGACCCTTATGGCTGTTATTAATTAGCCACAAGCCCCTCAATTTGAGAGTATGAATACATAATGTTATATGTCTAATACAGGATGTTTTGCTATGCATTCATCTTCAATACAATGTTCCACTCATTTGCGATCACAAAGATCTAAAAACAGATCGGTTATGCATGTCATTTCCTAGATGCTTACATTATAAATTATAAGTGTACTAAGGAAAATCTACAGTTAATTATTACGGCTTTACACATAACTCTATGCACATTAATAATACAGTTCGTGATTCTATCTGAATTATCATGAAGCAAATCTAATACACATCACGATACAATGGAGTTATGTAGTTATTATCGTTATTTACCTATATCCTGTAAATATGTGACACTTTGCATTTGGATCTAGTAAGTTTACGATTTAATTATGATTGTTCTGGATAATTGCTTCAAGTATGTTTTTTAATCGTAAAGCTTATCTGCAGGCTCGTGCTAAACGAGCACCGATTTTTCAACGGAAGAATAGACATGACTAATAACTAAATGATGTACAATAGGAGAAGATAGCTATGTTTTTCTATTAATTATCACAGTTAAGCGTTCTAAACGAATCATGATTTTGGATAGATAATCGTAAATACTTTGTGGCCATCGAGTAGAAAGTTTGTTGTCAGTGTGATTTTGTCAGTTTGGGAAGAAATATTCTTCTGAAATAGTCTACATATAAAAATACCTAGACAGAGATCGTTAGAAATGAAAGACAAAATGACAGATTGTAGAAGGATATCTACGGTGCGATGTCAAAAATGGAAAAACGAAATGTGACTTTGTAGAGAAAAGGCACTGTCTATACTTCGTAGAAATAAAAAGCGTCATGCTAAGCCTGCTGATAATGATTAAGATAGTTAAATATCATAAATTCACGGATTCTTTTCCCGAAGGGCTGGACAGAGGTGTACCTATAAAACAACAACTTTTCGCCATTAATGTTTAAGTCCTATGTAATAGGGGGTGAGCCTATTGCCACCAACCGGGCACAAATCTTGACTCCGGGCTGCTGCTATGAAATTCTAGACGGCAAAACCCAACCACACTTTGTCCGACCCGGGTATCGAGCTCAGGACCTCATGCTCACCAATATCGTTTATAGTCTTTTTTTTTGAGGATGGGAAATCATCAAATAACTTCTCCCGCTCTGGAGGTCGTCCTCCCGGGGCGTGTCAGACTTTTACTGACTAAAACCCACCCGTGTTCCTTCAGTTGTCTGTGTGCCAGGGGCCACGGTCTCTTTTTCGAACAACCCACTCCCCCGGCAGGCATCGGCCCTAGCGGACACCACCAGTTGGTGCTGACATCACAGTGAGGCGCGCGTGGAACACAACGCGCCGTCGACGCGGGCGTGGTCGTTACCGGACGGCGAGCTACGCATTACTTGCCATCCGCAAGCCCGCGCCTGCGGTGGCTGGAAATCAGCCTGGGATTCCCAACGCTCAGGGTGTCTCCTGAGCGACTCGGGCCGTGAAAAAATTTACCTATGTTCTTCTCCATGAAGCACATACGTTAATTTTTTACGCAATAACCGACATCGACGGAGCCGCGGGCAAAAGCTAGTTAGTATTAAACCTATCTAACTCATAAGTGTTGATAAGTAATTAAAGAAAACATACTTGACTTTAATTATATTTAATTCAGCGGTTAGATTTCGTAGCAATTTGATACCATTCGTAGCAAAGTACAGAGTTTTCGTAGCAAACGTAAGCCTACGCTAGCACGGCAGTAAAAATACCGCGGCGTGTTGTTTTTACGACGCGCTGGGATGCACTATTGCACTCTGTTAGTCCCACCATCTGTTAGTCATTTCGTTGCTATTTTAAAATGTTGTTGACATTCTTTCATAAATGATTTTTCGTTCTCTAACCAATTAAGGGAAACGTTTAAAACGTAAGACATCGTAGCACAAATGTATCGGTGATACCTACAGACGGGAAGAGAATTGTTAAATGAGGCAGCGATGCAGTAAGATTTAGTTACACGTATGATGTCAAAACGTGACCGCAGCAGAAAATTCTCTACTAGAAAAACTGTACTAATAGGAAAATGTAGTGTTTTATTTTTTTAACCAGACACGTGCATCTGCGGGGTAATAGCGTAAAACAGTGCACAGGTATGTATCGATGCGTAACAAATGCGTAACACACTTGTAATGACAATTGATCGTAATCGTCTTTCATTTTGTCAGCGACGTTATATAAACGTTGCTGAGCAGACGAATTTTTAGAACCTACGAATCTGTGGGGAATATCCTTCAAAATCCACAGGTTGTGATTTGAAACCGTGTGACGCAATTTGAGTACAAATTTCCATCCAAAGGTTTATGGTAATCGATAGGGTGTGCTTCAGGGGTTCCATATAAATTTTATTAACTTTGCTTCGGTAGATTTTTCCGTTAATATCGATTCTTAATACGTTTTTAATCAAATTAATACACGTCGATGACATGCTGCTGCTTTCTGTCACTGTTGTTTACATAGGAAGTAGTGATATAAGAATTCGTGTGGTGTAAGTACCATAACCAAAAAGTGAAAAATTTAAGCTTTTTCCAACTTTTAAAGAAAAAACTTTTTCCAAAAAAAAAACAACCGACTTCCAGTCAGTGTCTTTGGACTTGTATTTTAGTTTTTTGTCATCGACTTCCGAAATTAAAGTTATTTTTCACTTGGTGGGGTTTTTTGGAAGTCGGCTGTTTTTTTTTTTTGGAAAAAGTTTTTTCTTTATAATTTCTATAGACATGAAAGTTTAAATTTGTCTGAATAATCCTGAAGTAACTCGTATGACCTGTCATTAGTTAAGCTAATTCTGGTGAAAGAACACAAACGTTGTCTTGAGTTAATCACAGTGACCAACAATTCTTATCGTTTAAGTAGTCGTTGATAGAATGTATGCCTTAGATCAAAGATTTGATTTTACTTTAGCTTTAAATGCATTAAAATGTAAATCTAGCAAAGAAAAGGGAACCTTGTTATAAAGGTTATAAAACCGGTGAAAGGGAGCACGTAGTTTGCCCTTATTTCTAGTATTAATATTATGCATATCACTGTCTTTAGTGTATGTGAAAATGAATTGCGATGCCACCGTGAGAATACCAATATCTTTAAAAAAATCTCTTAGAGAATCTCTAGCACTTAGTTGGTAAACTGTATTGTCAGTTTTCTTCATATGCTTAGACAAATCAATATGCTGTCTCAAGTTTAGAACCATACGAACGTTCTGTCTCTGTCAACTGCAAACGATTGACAAAAACAGGATGATGTTAAAAATTCGTCAAGCGCTAAATATATTTGTAGTGCAAACGGACCTCAAATACCCGAAATAAATGATATATGAGCTACAAAACAACATTGTACACGGTGGTCAAAAAGGGAATCACAAATTTCGGCTGAGCGTGGACAAGATGTCAGGTAACAATTATTTTTACTAAACGTATTTTTTACCCTGAAAGAAATATTTTTGCACATCACATAGTAGCCAGGTACACTCACAAAAAGTCGAAATAAAGAGCATTAATCAATCAATGAATCAATCATTTATTTGCAACGAATGTAGGTTACATTGAAATACAGTTGGAGTAGATAAGAGAGTGCCATGTATATTCTGCCTGGAAACAGGCACGCAAAAATTATAAAAAAATGTTAAGAAGCTAATTAAAAATTAAAATGTCATAGTTAGAATTATTACAATTATACATACATTCGTTAATATTGAAAAATGTCAAATTACAATGTTGCTATAGAAATAGAATAAAATTAAAAATAAATGTATATTAGGTCCATATTTTCAAGATAACATTAATTATATTTAATAAACACATTGCTGATTAACAAGTTTTGTCCATTAAAAAATCATTAATAGAATAATAACATTGTTTTATTAGGAAAGCCACCAATTTCTTTTTAATGTTTTTAATTGTATAATTTTTCATTACACCAGGCAATTTATCGTATATGGCAGGACCCATACAAATAACACTTTTTCTCAATAGCGCTGTGTTACAGGACTCGATTTGTAATAAATTGTTGTATTGGTTTCAGACAGGTCGTTTTCTGGTTTCTGACATAGTAGGAAATAGGTTTTTATTGGTCTTTACAAACATGGGCATTTCCAGAACATATAATGACAGAAATGTAAGCATCTTTAAGGACTTAAACTTTGGTTCGCAACTGTCAGTGGTCTTCATACGTAGTTGGATCTACCAGTTATAAAGCATAGCCATTTTTTGACGCAGTGTTCCTAGCACGGAAATATAACATTAATTTCAGTCTGTAATCGATTAGATTGTGGTATCCAAAAAAAATGTTTGTCTGCAAAACGAGTATTGGTCAATATTGCATGGGAAGAGTATACTCATTTACATTGTTTAAAATAAAACAGCCAAAACTGTTATTATACAGATCTTTAAATCGATTCTTGTCAGGTTGTTATTTTTTTCCTAGCAACTACTACTGTATCGCTTATAGAGATGATTGATCCGGTTGCTTTGTACCGATATTTTGTTTCGCAATGGATCATTTCGGTCCTAGTATCGACATAAAATCGCTTTTAATTATTCATTTGTAATGCCTTTAATTCAATTCAATTTCTTACTATGATAATCAGCGTCCCAGTTTTGCTCGAACAATTTATTCTGCCATGTCAGTAGTGATTGAGAAGCGTATTTATGGAAAATAACAGCCTTAGTATTTTTCCTGAGACTTTAATTTTTTCTCATTAAATTAAACACATGCACCTACATATAACTGATCACTACGATTTTACAGTACGATTGTACAGTATTACGATTTTTTGATCCGATCCTCACTGTCTTTATCAATTTATAGTAGTGAATCGTATATTATTGAAGTGATGTGAAAATCAATCAAATCCCGTTGTACCGACTTGAGTATCGATACATATTGAATATCCCTAACGTCAAGTGAAATGACATCTGACAACAATGAAAAAAGTATTCACTTTGCTTTCGTGCACTGTGGATGTTATTTTCATGGACTCCGATACCGCTCCTCATGATGAGCCGGCCCTACTCGGACACTGAATCTGCACCTCACGTTGAACCTGGTACTATTCGGAACTCGAACCGGCTTTAAATGACAAGTCACGGCACGAACTTGGACTCCTCTGCTACACGCTAAAAGGTACTTCGAGTGAGAATGAGGAACCAATGCGATGTGTTAATTGTGGCGTAGATGTAATGCATCGCAGAAGACACGCATTGCAGCTTATTGAAGTATTATCAATAATCCGGAAATTTACTGTTCCTCAATTGCCTTGTCAGCCGAAGATCGGTGAGTTTCTGTACTCACGTTATGACTATTATTTGGTATTTAAGCTGGGCTAAGCACGAAAATAATGTTGCACCGCCTGCCCAGTTTTTAGACAATATTTTGACAGTTTATGACTCTGAATAAAGTAAAAATAATGAATAAAACGACTAATTTTATTATAACCACCCGAATACTACCCAATGACGTGTAAGTAATCAGATTGTAGTAAATAATACGCTTATTACAAATATTTTACCCGCCAAGTATTAAATTTTTCACATGCCAGTTGAAGCATAATCTTGCACCTTGCTACAACTTTGTTATATTATTTGCTTTCCCATAGATTAGTTTTAAAATGCAAGTATTTTATTAATAATGACGTTGTCCACGCTTAGCCAGATCACCCTAAAAACTGAGAAATTCCCTGTCATTGATCATAGTTGTCTCATCTGATTATTTTGCATATACATACGACAGAAGATTGACGACAGACTTGACGATACGGTTGGCGCAGTGGTTTGCGATTGACTTCTGCGCTGCGTATCGCGGGTTCGATTCCCGCACGGAACAAATATTGGTATGACCTACAAGTAGTTGTTCCAGGTCTGGCTGTTTGTGTATGTGAGTTTAAATGCTTGTAAACGCACCCACATTACGGCAGAAATGCCTAGTGTAGGGCAACGATTTAATTTAAAAAACAGAAGGTTAAAAAATCACATAGAAATACTGAACCGGTGAAACTTGATTTTTTCTGGCTTACTACGACCCCTTAAGAATTTATTAAATAAATTAAAGATATAAATGTAAAGTTTAAGCTAGATTTTTATTAAAAAGTCCCCTTAAAAGCCTGTCACTTATACAAACACTAGTAAGCTAGCTTTATTTATTCAGCATTCTACACGAGTGACATTCCTGAATACGTAATGTCTGATGATATGAGCATCATCATCAATTAGATGTATGCTGAGATGCTTAGATTTAAAAATACTTTTATTATCATGTAAGGCCAGTGAGAGCACACAAAGAAATCCTTATTCCGCTGAATTTTGAGTAGGTTTATTCAGCTCTTTTCAGAAGATAAGGGGCAAGTCGATCCCTGCATAATGTATATAATGCCTGCCTATAATGTTCCCACTGCTGGGACACAGGCATCCTCTCTATGAGTGGGAGTGGGCCGCAATCCACCCTGCAGGCCCAGTGTGGGTTGGCGGATGTCACATGTATTCGTAATTCTGGTTCTAGGACATGCCGGTTTTCTCACGATGTTTTCCTTCACCGGGAGAGCTACAATGGTAATGAGATTAAATACGACAAACGCCTTTCTGGGTTCAAACTCACGACCTACATCAGAACTCGTACTCGCCAGCACTGCTCCCTACCTTAAATATAAATAAATAATGTTTAGTCCAATTGCAATAGTAACCGATAGTTACTAAATCAATTAGATAGACACCTACCTATTCAATACTTACTGTCTTTTTTATTTTGCACCAAATAAATTTAATTGGCATAAGGATAAGTATTATTTCCTAAGTTTTGTTCATTTCATATAACTGTGTCTTACCTACCTAATACGGAGGAATTTGTCTCCATATTTTAGTCATAATTATTTACTTTGGATTATAATATTTTTATTAAATTTAATACTTTGTTAATTAATTTGATGTAAAACAAAAGTATTAAATCCTCCGCTCAACTATCTACAAATAACTCAGTCGGCAAGTTAGTCGCGTAAATTATGCTTTCTTGGTGTGTTAGAGGTGATGTATAAATTAGCAATTAATAACTTTTACCAGTAGTTCTCAAGCAGGTTCATAACACCTTGATATCCAGTTTCACAAGTACTACAGTCGTGAATATTATTTTTCTACGTGAATTAGCAAGAATATAAAAATAGTCACATTTTTATTATCATGCGCCGTTTTTTACATTTCTGTGATAACATCGAAACAGCCGAATTGACCAGGAGTCGTCATTATGTTTAATTTTAGTGTCAACATTTCATACAAATTGCGACATTTTCATACAATTTTAAGCTTCGGAAGTACTTCTATTTGCTAAAAGATAACATCTAATAAAATGAGAATGCGAAATTAAATCAGTTTGACTCATACAAACTATTTTGACTCATTAGTGGGCGTAAGGTTTACTATTTAGGTAAAAGTGGGAATAATAAAAATCATAAAAGATCTTTTTAACTACATACAGTATGTGGCACATTGCAAAGAAATAGTGGCTTTGAACTCACTGTACACATGTTTCAAACGACAAAACAAGAAAGACTTCTACAAATCGTTTGTCCGACAATAATGTTATTATTTTTAACCGACTTCAAAAAAAGGAGGAGGTTCTCAATTCGACTGTATGTTTTTTTTTTAATGTTTGTTACCTCATAACTTTTTTGCCTGAACCGATTTTGATGATTCTTTTTTTATTTTAAAGCTCGTGCTTCCCGTGTGGTCCCAGTTTAATTTCATATAGATCTGATGATGCGTTTCGGAGACAGACAACGGAACTCTTCAAAAAATAATGTAGTAAGTAAACCGCGATTGCTGCTATCGCATGAATATGCATTGTTTTGACCCCAAGGATGATGAAATTTCGAATTAGTGGAGTAGGTACCTACTATAACTAAAAAATGAAAAATAAAAACTTTTTCCAAAAAAAACAACCGACTTCCGAAAAAACACTACAAAGTGAAAAATAACTTTAATTTCGGAAGGCGCGCCTTCCGAAATTAAAGTTATTTTTCACTTTGTAGTGTTTTTTCGGAAGTCGGTTGTTTTTTTTGGAAAAAGTTTTTATCATTTTGCTGCTGTATACGAACACTGATTTTTTTTTTTTACAAAATAAAGATATTAATACTGAACAAATTCAGTGAAACACTGTTATAAAAAACATAATTAAATTATTGTACATAAGTATATCGTATACTCTGCGAAAATCTGTTCCAAAGAATTCTAAAAAAACTGGTTTCACTTTTAATATGTAAATAATTATTGAAAAAGTGGTTTAAATTCATTCGAGTTTAAAATTATAAGCACCTGTTTAAGTTTGGAGTAAAATTAAGCATAATAATAAAATTACAGGTTAGCAATGCCGTCTGTAATTCGTTCGTCACGACTTTGCATGATCCAACTCTGTTTTTGGACGAACACTTTTAAATGATCAATTCATGGTGGTTATTTTTTTAATGTCTTTATAATTTCTTTCTTTTATGACTTTGTACCTTGTGAGTTTTGGACACTTAATAGGTGTTTTTAAATCAGTTTCAATGTCTGAGCTGAGCCCTGATTCCACTGTTGGTTTCTTTGTATTGCAATAGTGCAATGCTTATAAGATCTAAGCCTACGATATTACATACAAATATAACTTACCTGCCTTGTGAAAAAGATCCTAACTGTTTTGTGGATTCTCAAAAAAACTTGGATTAACGCCTGTTATTATCACATGCAAGTCAAACAAACTGCCTAATTTATTAAACGTGACTTACCTTTGTGCAATTCTGCAACCATACGAGCACATTTTATTTTGTTTCAAGATCTAGATCTTGTTCATATTTATAAACACAAGTAAATCATAGCCTTAGGTTCAGGATCAAATTACAATTTAGCAGCAGGCTACCTATCCTCCAAATATTTTAACCCTGAAACGTAATAGTCTTTAAATCATCATCGATGCTAATAAAATAACTTTAGATTTAATTAATCATGTTCAGTATACATAAGTTAATGTTATTTCATCATTAATTGGACCAGTATCTATCGAGTTTTTCTCGTTTAATCGTGCAAAGTAATATCTTAGATATTAACACTGCAATTCAATAAAAAAAAAATTGTAAAACCCTTTTTTTATCGTAAATGTACACAATAAAGAAGTCGGTTAAAAATACTTCCCTACGTATTAGACAGATTTCGAAAAACATACCTCTGAAAAGCTATGGTACATACTTGTCGGAGTAAAACACCTATAAAAGATAACTAAATATTACACGCAGTTCCCGTGCCAGCGCATACAGAAAAAATGAATGCTTAAACGCATTGGCAGAGATTGCGTTTACATACTTTCCTCCGATTAACCTGTCGTCAACAAACGCAGGTAATGACGTATCGCTCCGAGATTTTCCGCCTTAGAGCCTTCGACCCGTAAACTCGATCGAAATGAAAATGTAATTATCGAAGTAAACAATGGTCAAGTCGTTTGGCGGCATTCGTGCGTCGAACATCGCGGCAGTCGCACGCGCGCCGTGCAAAACAGGTACAAGCGACGAACGATCGTACGTTTTACCTTATCGCGTGTTCCTTAAATCGCATTGTTCGAACGAGATGCATTTATCTCCATGCCATTCAAACGAAAGTGATAAATGATTCAGTGCCGCGGATGCACTTGACATTGACGCGTCAAAATCTCGATGTAAGTTAAGTGATCAAAATGTAGTTTCAGTGGCAGTGCTCCCAACAATTAGTTAAGGCACTAATGTATTCACACTTTTGTATTATTTATCCGGAAAACTCCGTTTGTTATCTGCATTTTATTGTTGTAGTATCATTGTTATGGTGATTCTAGACGTTAGGCTTGTTACGCGTTAACATCCCAAAATGAGTGGAGATTAGTGGAAATAAGTATTCAATTACCTTGTCATGTTGAAAATGCCTATTTTTTCTTTCAGTAAATATGAGGTAGTTATCGGTGTGACTAAATTATGTTCGCTATTTTATGACGTTATTATACCAATTAGTATTATTTAAAAGTGTATAAAACTTTGGACTAATTCTGATTTGTCGAGTAATTTTTTCACGAACGTTTCAAGGGTAGGACATCGCGCGGTTTTCTGCCGGTCACGTGCATGTGATGCGTTTACGCAGTGTGAAGCGAGCTGATTAGAAGTGAACGATTAATTACCGTTTTTGAAAATAATATTAATGAGATTCTGTCGGTTAAACTAATTAACATAATTATGTACAGAAATTTGAACTTGTCCTATTCAAGGACCAAGTATTCAGAAGGTTAAAATTAGCATGCTAACTTTAGCATGACGTAGGTAGAGTTTTTATTAAACAAGTGCAACATCAAAAGAAGTAAGGTGACACCTCGTTTGTTAATTCTCCATAAAACGGTGACCATCAAAGTATTCAAATTCAGCTGACTAGCATTCGCTGTGACACTTCTATGAATACTTAAAAGAACAAAAAACAGGTTTTGTGATCATAAAGAATCATTTAACAATAAAGATACCGTAATGAGGTCTATATTTGAAAGGCTATATTAATTACTACATGAGGTGTGAATGCTCATATAATTTAACTTCAACGAAATAATGACAACAGATAAGTACCTGTTAGAAAAAAAAATTAAATTATTCGTTACTAAGCATAAGAATTGTCACAAAAAAATCGTTACAAATGCAACATTTTCGTTAAAATCTGCAAAATTCAATTACTTTTAAAACTTTGCATTCATTTCAAATTCGTTTTGTTTCTTTGTAGGCAGTACTTAAACCCTGTACATTCATACCTGACGACTAAGACATAATTATGTAAATAGCATGTGACTAAAACCACGAGCGGACTGACGTATATTCAGATAAGTGAAGTTGTTCGGTTGTGTACATTTGAACGTTGATTTTGTTAGCACTTCTTGCTATGTCAACTTGACATTGTTTACATAGTGAGTGTTGAAATTTATTTGTTTTAAAATGTTTTAAAAGACTCCTGAATTATGGCCTAAAGTAAAAGTTTGTCAACCACAAAAAATGTACAAAATAGTGGAAAATTAAAAATAATTTTCTACTGTTTTCTTTGGAAGAAAATCGGAGCAATGTTTAGAATAATATAGGTAAAATGTTTAGATTTTACTTATAATTTTATCTTATTGAACCGGATTGTGCTTGGACTTTTCACAATACTATGCAGGTAGTTATTATATTAAAATTCAAAATATTTTATTTCACATAAACCTACATGGGCACTTATAAAACTTCCGACGAACGTAGGTGCACGGTTCCAATTGGTCGTTTCCTATGGAGAAGAGCCGGCAAGACACTCTACTCATAATAAATATAGGTATTGTCGTGTCAACTTGCAAAGTATTTCAGGATAATTTATAATTTCGAATTTCATCTTATCTATTACTTACATAATTATTATGTAATGACAGGACGGTATGAAATCAGTTTTGTTCTAAATATACTGGTTATTTTGTCGTATAGTGCAGAAACATTAATAATTATGATGGCGCTTATCAGATAGTAGGAATTTCAAGCATAAAGGCTTCTTCAAACAGGCGCGACGCGACACTTGTAGAACAATTTCCATGAAGTTTTCATAGAAATTGTTCTACGAGTGTCGCGACGCGACCGTCGCGTCGCGCTAGTCTGCACGAGCCTTAAGGCGATGAAATTAAGATAAAAATTGTATGTAAAAATCTTAAAAGTTATAGGTATGGTAGAATTAAGACGTAGGTAGCATTAATTTATTTAAATATCCTAGTATGTGGACTATGTGGAGAACATGTTATGTAAAATTTTGTCAAAAATCTTATCGTAATTGATGACTTTGTACAACATATTGAACAAGACAAAGTTACAAATTGCAAATACATTATTATAAGAGTTAAAATTCATAAATAAATGTATTTGCTATTCAAAATGAGTAAAGATGAGTCTCATTAAATAGTCAATTCAATACACGTGTAGGTATTTATGAAACGTACAATTATTTAACTAAAATATTACTCTTCGGTATGTAGTTGGATATTTAATCAGTTTAAAGATTCAAAAATTGTATTAACAATATTTCAATTAAGTAATGCGTCTGAAACTTACATTGGTTTTTAAAACTTAAACCATTTAAATCCAGAGCTGCAATATAAAAGCCAAAACTATCTAAAACTATCATAATTACAACAATCAATACAAATTGGAACCTATTTTTACATAATACCTCCACATAAAATACGATTGCTAATAAAAGGCTACGTAAATACGATAATATCAATAACTGTGGTGGATTGACCTTGGTCAAGCTTGTAGTTAATAAAACAAATTAAAAACTGTCGTGTTCCCTTTTTTGTCAAATATTTTATCGAAAATGCTTAACTATTTGAACGGAGCAAATGCTGACACTGAAACAATTAATATTTATACAATAATTAGGATAAAGTTTGTGTAATATTTCTTTTTCTTCTTTTAGATAATCGATAAAAAGTCGATACTTATCTGAACGACAACGAACGTAGCTAAACAATAGATCGGCCAGCGGAAGAGGAAATCATCAATGTTACAGTGACGGATCACAAAAAAAAAATCATCAGTGACTTCTGGACAGATCATTTGATCAAATAGTTTCAGTTTTGTGTTAAAAGTGAGCCTTAAGTGATCGTAACCTGTGTGTGAGGACAAGCGATGACACGTCTGCGATTTTGACGTGTGCTATTTAGTCGCAAATCGCAGAAAAACTGGAGGCCGACACGTATGACGTGTCAGTTGTCGTCCAGCTGACAACAGATGTCATCCCCATTGAAGTCGGTGAGTCAGACATTTATAGAAGAGCTCTCGTAAATTAGCTCGATACGTACTGTCGAAACCAGTAGCTAATTTGCAACTACTTATAAACAATGTTGCAAGTGTGCTAGGTAGCCAGTTCTTTACATCACACATCATCATTCTATGGTGTCATCAAACGCCAACCGGCTAAGCCATTTTTAACAGAACCTGTCCGACTAGCAACTTTCCTAAAGCCTTAGGCTAGGCCACCCGCTGGTATCCGGCGGTGTGTAGATCTTTAAGTATCCCATACTTCCATTAAGCTTAAAAAGTTATTACGGGCACAAAAAAAAATATATTGCCTGTGTGATTTAGATAGTCTTAAGATGAACAATTTCGCTTGTAGATAAGTATACCAAATAGTGTGTTCAAGTGTACTTATTACTCGTACTTAGTTGTTTTTTGACACCTCAATGACGATCTTTTGTGGTCAAGACATTGTCATCTCTGTTATGGACTACGTGATCATTCAGAACAGTTTTACACGTTTTGTTTACCTTTATGTTTATCAGAATTGCCATCTTCTCGCTAAGAAAAAGCATGTGATTGTGGTCAATTGATAAGTGCATTTAGTCTTTGCGTTTGCTAGATCAATCTACTTTTCCTGCCGGGAAAACACATGAGATGCGAAAAATCCGTTTAGTTCTCTATAAAGCTTTTGTTTTTCTAACTTTGGAGGTGGTGATTTGATTAATGAAGATCATTGTATGTTTGGAATAACTCGTCAGGCTACGCTCTTATGGGCCTTGTTTAGGTAATGAGTGGTCGTAGTTATGTGTCTTTGCGATTAGTCATCATCATCATATCAGCCGAAAGACGTCCACTGCTGGACATAAGCCTCCCCCAAAAGGCGGGGATCTGCCGTAATCGCCACGCTTATAGTGGCTCGCTCGCAGTATAGTGGTCAAATGCATAGAGAACGCTGCTGCCCATTCTCTAGTGCGATTAGTATCTTCATACAAAACACTAATATTGCTTTATCCTGTTTTGGTAACTGTAATAATTAAAATATAATCTCTGTTTCTGTCAAATTAAACGACCTAGGGTCAGTTACTGGAACGAAAATTTTGGCAAAATTAGTTAATGTGACAAATTGTCAAGTGATAATTTTCGTTGGAGAAGCTGGCCCTTAATGTGCCATCAATTTCATCATCATAATTTCAGCCGTAAAACGTCCACTACTGGACATAGGCCTCCGCCTCTGCCACCAGTAATAGCACTTAATTATTTATTTAGAAATATCCTGTTTGAAAGCTTATTCTGTTATACTTAATGCAGGCCTTTCTTTTGACGTCATTTTGAAGTAAAAACTGGCACTATTTGCCAACAGCCAATTATCAACAGTACTCGTATTCGTTTCTAATTAGAAAACACATTTGGCATTAAACGTGCCGTACCGAATTGACTTAAACCGTTCTTTAGTCTAAAATCGTGTATTCGAATACCGTATACTCGATTCGTCTAATTAATGCAAAAAATGTCCTCTTTGCAAATTCGTCATCGAATTACTTATCGAAGATGGTAAAACAGGTCCTGCCAGTGTTTTTGTGCGGTTAAACACGAATTAACGGCTGCCGAGTTTTTAATTAGTCTCTTAGGAGTGATGTGGATAAGTTTGAACTAGGAACTTCTAATAATGTTAAAACTGAACTTTAAGCATTATTTTGCCTTTCTCAAAATAGATTTTTCTCGTTTTCCTTATGCTATTAAATCATAATCGTTTGGAATCTAATAATACATAAGTTTTATGATGTTTCCATTTAAAATATCTTATTAAATCTAATCTTATTATATCTTATCTTAAATAAGATATTTTAAATGAAGAAAATGATGATGATGATATTTTTTAAGATATTTTATTTTTGATGATATTTTTTTTTGATGATATTTTTTTATTTTTTTATTCTATGAATAGACGGACTACTTATACATAGATATATCAATAAATATGTGCGTGCGTTTTTGATTCTATTTCTGCCAACAAAACTGACGGCTTGAGTAATAGGTCTACTAGACCTTGGGACTTGAATGAAGGTAGTTGCTTTCTTGCATAAAACTCACTTAGTATATGAGTACTAAAAATTGCATTTTAGACAATATTAGAAGTTTACAGAGATAGAAGAAAGGTTTTAATTTCTTTTAGTGCTTTACTTTAATGTCAGTGTGTCGTATTAGGACCTTATTAATTATCCCATGTTAGCACTTTTTAAGGGTTTTCTATTCGCTTAAGATATTTATTTTAAAAAGAAAATCACTGTTTGGTCGTCAAATGTGTGAATTTCTAATGAAATATTGTTAGTTTTCCTTCCTATACAGGAACTGAACGATGAATTTATATACATAATTATTTATTAAATGACTATTGTTTATTTTTTATTTATTTCACTCAAGTCACAAACATCAGTGTAGCCCTGGCTCTTGTACTAGGAGTTCATATATCACAAGAGCCAATGAACACGTTCATTGGCTCTTGTGATATAATAACGATCATGTTAGCCCTTCACCATAGCGGTTTACTAATACGGGAACTTAGCATAAAGACACTATGGTTATAATCTATTTTCTGCCATCAATGAATCACCATGAAGTAGGCAGGCAGGTAGGTAGTGTAGATACCAGTTCTCATTGGCGCAGGTGTCGTGAAAAATCTGGTCACGCTTAGTTATGTTTGACCTTGTGAAGAACAAAATGGATTATTGAATGAACTTACTGCCATTTTTTTATTTATTAGTGCACGCTTTATAGTCATGCAGCAGAATGTCCCGAGGTGAAATTATGACACTCTTTAATTTATTGATCGATTTTTTTAATAATATTTAGAGAATGTTAAAATTTTAAGATTTTTTTTGCGTGTTCTGGTTTGTTTTTGTTTTTTGTGTCTTAATTTTAACTTTAAACAGTAGCTTAACTTGGAGATAGATACATTTTCCGCATACAAGATGTAAATGAAAACTTTTTGAGTGAAGTAAAATAAGAGAAATGTTCTTGATTATTTTTAAAACAGGAATTTCGTATCAATATTATCGATTTTTTTCATATTTGTGGGTGACATTCGCATATAAGTTACGATAGAAATCATTTGTTTTACCTTCTTTTTTCTTAACAGATAATAAATAGGTCTCATACTAAATGTTTGTAGAATGAGGTAGTCACAACGATTGATTAATATTTATCTCAATCAATGATCATAGCTTTTAAAATTATCGTACTTCTATTCGAAGTTCGAATATAGGGAGAAAGAAAGTGCGCATAACGCAACCAACCGGTCTATTCTGTAAAAAATCTCTCCGAGAAAACTGAGGTGAAGTGAGCTGTCATTCCACCTGATGGGAATAACACTATGTTGATTTAAAAAGAGAATCACTGTTCGATTGTCAAATGCTTGAATGTCTAATAACATTTTGTTGGTTTTCTTTCCTATACACGAACTTGAATTTATTAACGAATTACTTACTTAATTAATTAATTATTTACTTATTTTTCACTTCAAGCTCACTTCACACACGTTTTCACGGTGAAGTTGTTACAGAATAGATTAGCTGCTGATCGAAATTTAAAATGAGTTAAAAAGTTTATTTTTCTCGTTCAACCTTGCCAGTGTTATTTGTTTTATGAACAGGACCGCCGTGACCTTGTCACTGCGTCAGAATGATGAAGATAAAAGAGGACGAAACAATACACCGTGCGAGGATACATCGCTTATCACCGCCACTTAAGGCTACGTGTTCATTATATTTACACTTTATAGCAATTTTTATTGTACCTATGTCTTCCTGTTGGGGCTAGCAGTATTTATTATAGAATGTGTATTTTTTTTTAACTCTGTATTGATTATGGGTTTCGATTACCTTCTAAGTAAAAGTAAATCTCAAGACTCAAATGGTTTGACTACTTATTACAACTTTTCCTTTTCAAATAGCCGGTATTGAAGCCAATATTGTCAATATCAAGGTAGTAATGTTTAATTGTTTATTATTTAAGGCAAAGTTGAGTTGTATTCTTCTACCATTATTTCATTAGATATTATTTTAGAAGCAATATAACACGCTACTTTGGTAGGCCTAGAAGGTACCTAGATAGGTAGCTGGCTAATTTCCTATATTATAATTGCTTAAGTATAATTACCTGACAACATCGAAAAAAACGCGTAGTCGTAGCCAAAACTGATACAACAAGCTACGAGCTTTTTTGACAATCTTTCTACAAGCCATGTACAAATTTTAACACCGCATACTTAAAATCATTTTATTAGTGGATTTATACCACATGACAAACAATAATGTTATCGCTATCAAAACTTCAAGATATCTTAAGCCTATCTCGACATGCGGCGGTAAGTCCCCTCTTTGAGGAGTGGCTTGAGAGGCAGTACAGCGTCCTTACCGTCCGCCTGACGGAGGTCCTCACCGGACATGATTGTTGCGGGAGGTTTCTGTTTCGAATAAGGCAGGAGGAAACGCTCGGGTGTTTCCATTGCGAAGATCGCCCTGAGGACACAGTGGAGCATACGGTGGAGGTCTGCCCGGCTTGGGCGGAGCACCGCCGTGTCCTCGTGGAGGCGATCGGCGGCGGCCATCTCTCGCGTCCGGCCCTGGTCCAGGCCATGGTACGAAGCGAGAGTGCATGGGTAGCCGTCGCTTCCTTCAGCGAAGCAGTGATGCTTGCAAAGAGGGAGGCGGCGCCGATGCGGCGCGAAATTATGATGATATTGATGAAGTTATTGCTTTAAGTGACAAGGTGAATGCGTTTAAACAACCTCAAATTCAAATTTTCTTTTGTTTTTATGCAATTTGTAGATCAGTGTCAGATTTTATGTTGAAAAAAATATGATTGGCGAGCGATTATAAGTTCATTTCATCTACTTTTTATGAAAACTCATTCGAGGGGATTAAATAAACTAAGAGGGTTGTATTGATTCATCATATCAGCCGAAAGACGTCCACAGCTGGACATAAGCCTTCCCTAAAAAACAATGGGGTGGTTGGCCATAATCGCCAAGCTTGGCAGGCGGGTTGGCGATCGCAGTATGGTGGTAAAATGCATGGAGAACGCTGCTGCCCATTCTCTAGTAAGTTCCTTAGTCGCCTTTTACGACACCCACGGGAAGAAATGGGATGGTGCTATTCTTTTACGTCCGACGCCACACGGAATGAATTGTATTGATTATAATTCTGTGAATTATACATACATGTTACGCTCGCAAATCATATTTTGTGCAATATACGTACAGCCAGACACCTGAAAATTGCAAAAACATGGAAGAAAATTTGAATTTTGCGGCCTTGACGCTTCCGCCTTAAGATAAGATTTTGTAAGGGTTAATGTTGGATAGACTGGTATAATAAATAAAAGAGTACATTATGTGACTATCATTTTACATTTAACACAATTACGAAATACTAGTTTTAATGTAATTAAACACGTCTGTGAACCGTATTCATGCACAGCTATTTATGTGTGCTCTTCGTTGAACTTAGGCGGATTTTCTCACATTTTCAAATGATTTACGGTTAAAAACATTTTCCCACGCTCATACCCGCCTATTTAAGTACTTAATAAGTATGTGTACTGCTACAATTTATACGAACTAAAGATAAGATGACGTCCTCGTTGGTTTAGTGGTCGCAAGCGCTCCTGCTGAGCATGAGATCTTGGGTTTCATTCCCAGGTCGTGCAAAGTGTTATTGGAATTTTCCCAGTAAACATAATTGATGAAATCTGGATGTAGGATGAAACTTATCATCCTACATCCTTTCTCTGCTAACCCTCCGGAGAAAACAGTTGTCGTATTATGTATTGATAATAACGTTCTGACGTCACCACAACATGAAATATCCAAGAATAACACTGATTTCTAAGAATTCTAAAATACCTAAAATAATAAATTAAAAGCGCTATACTGTGATTTACAGATACGTATATTTTTGAACGCTCTTGTTCAGTAAGTTATATTGTATGGTGGCCGTTTCTACGTCATAAACTATCGTTGCAGTTTCCATAGTATTGAGTTTAAAGGAAAAAGCTTGTTTTTTTATGATAAAGCTACCATCATCTACCCAGCCTTTTCTCAACTATGTTAGGGTCGGCTTCCAGTCAAACCGAATGCCAGCTAGTAAAACTGGTTGTCAGACTTTCAGGCTTCTGACGACCCGTAACGACTAAATTATGATAAAGCCAATCTCACGCTTTTTTATTTATCGTTTAATTCAATGAAAACAGAACAGTCGGTGGATAGGTTCTTTTTCTATAGGATTTTTTTTAAATTTGTTATTTTGGTGAATTACTTAACATTCCTCTAAAATTTACATTTGTTTATAATTCAATCTATCCTATAGGTATAAGCAAAGGTATTTCCGAAAATCTCGATTTAAGGATAAGACAAACACTTAGCTACATCTGTGTCTATAATATTTTTATATTCGGAACTAATCCTTCGAAGTCTGTATAATGTGGAAATTCAACAGTGGACTTTATTTATTTTTCTTTCCTTATCAAAGTTGCCATACTTACCTGCTAGTACCATTCTTTAAGAATTTTACAAAAATGCAATGACTGCTTGGTTATTAATGTATTGCCGATGCCAGCTTAACAATTCAATCACCGTAAGTCATTGTGACAGAGTCGTGTGGCGGCATCCACAACGCGACATGCGAACTACGCATCAAAGACTTGACGTCACACAAATTCTACATCGCGCAATCAGAGTTTACCGCGCGACTCGTATATATACAACATCCCGACACCGACCGTCGGGCAGTAGCCCACCATTAACGACACCCGTTTGGTCGGAGGTTCCTGCCTTTCCCTTAGAGTATGAGTGAACTTTACACCCTGTTCCTCATACCTTTATAATGGCATCCAAGATCTGTAAGATGAGGTGACGGTCGTCCGGCGGCGGTGAGATGGGCGACGACATTGCTGCCATCGCGGGCAAAACCTGGATGAGACTGGCACAGGAGCATACGGACTACCACAAGACAAGAGTGACCTATGCCTAGCAGTGGGTAAGGTCGGGCTGTGGATGATCATGATGAAGAAGTCATTGCCCAATTCTTGCCAAGCCTCTTTGACTGTCTTTACGGGTAGTTAGAAGCTCAAAACTTCTGACAATTTGTCCTACCAAAGGGCATCGTGTTTTCTAGGAACTGGGTTGTTGTGGAGTTCAGATAGGCAGTCACTCCATGTTTACATGAAGTGACTGCTTTGATCTTGGTATAGAAATGCATGCAGTTTGACTGAAAGCCGACCGCAACATAGTTGGGAAATGGCTAGTCAGATTCATTGAAATCATTGTCCGATATCGGTTCATCAGATTTAATTGATCGATTAATGTTTCTTCTTTTGGTTTGAAAATGACTAACTTTCATTCATTTTGGATGTAATAATAGAAAAGATCTTACTTATGCCAGTTTACCATAATTTGACTCTCTTCAAAACCGCAAACGGCTAAAATATTTCAATCTTATTGGAAGTTATATATTCGAGCCGTTTGGGGTTGAAACAAGTTGGCTGTGCGGTTCGAGTGCCCACTTGGTTTTTCGTGACATCGCCAAGCGGTCGATTTAATCTTCACTGGCTGGTCTATTTTTTGGCCAAATAATCAGCATCGCCATACGACCTGGCAATGCTGCCAGCCTTTTGGGCACTTTTCCGATTGACAGCGATGCGGACGAATTTTTCATGCCCTGTGATTCTTTTCTCTCTTTTTTTAGAATCATGTACTTATTATTAATACAATTTTATATCTGTTAGCAAAGTTAATAAAACTCTTTTCTATAAACTAAGATACTTAGCTAAGATTAAATCTAAGGTATGTATTTATACGCTTCAGTACTGACTTCTAAAGTACCATTGATTTGTAACCATTATGGTATGCACAATTTGCAGAAAACATTACAAATACCTGATTCTCATCACCTTCAAAGGTTGTTACTATACATAATTTAAATACTTTTACTACATCACCTACAAACAATAAATGGTTGCCGGTTGGTGGCAGCAATATCGATTAGATGATACTAAATGCCAAGCCCAAAGGTCAGAGGAAATGAATTATTAGCTGTAGCGAGCTTTCAATCTAAGTTATTTGAAGTACAAGTTAATTAAAAGAAACTAAAAAATACAAGTGTTCATTAAAGTTATACAAACCGGTGAAGTAAAATATAAATTGCTGATTTAAAACTCGTAGATATTATCTTGGATGCACTTTTTATTTTTATGAGAATAAAGTTGGACAGACTAATGCACTTATGTGAAACTTAAGACTTAAGACTTTTTTTTGTTTTAAGTAAAGAATTACTTAAAACAAAAATCCTACGACTTCAATGTTAAAAGAAAAACGTGAAAGGAAGGATGATTCAGCAAAGAACAAAACACTCCCTTATTTGCTAAAGCAGGTTTTAATTTAGGTCACATAAACTACAGTCACACATCAGACTTAAATGCGGCACACCCTTCGTTAAACGTCGGCCTAGAGACTATTTCGGACTAGTCCCAAATCCACTCCCATTAAACAAATTGATACACCCATAAATTCCATTCGCACCCTTACAAAGACAATAGTTGAGCGATGGGACCACCTACTATAATGGTATACAATCGACCTTGATACTTTGCGTCAGCGACTCTCCCATGGGCCATTTCGCCGACCCCATCAAGGTTAGGCATCGAACACACTGCTCCAATGTTTGGCCGACACGCGATCCATCATTCTATTTTAAACCATTTTTTTTAATTGAGTTACATAATACTTAATAATGCTGTACACGCGAAACGCCAAGTTCAGATAAATTTTTGATTAATTGAATGACCGTGTGAGATTTTAGAATTATATTGGTTTTACGATATTTCAGTGTCAAGTAACATGACACTGAATTTTAATACGGGCTAGTTATTTTTGCATGTATTTAGTATGATTAGGTTGTTCAAGTTCAGAAAATGTTGTTGCTGTTTTAGGTATGTATATTTCTGTCACATATAAGATAAAAAAATAGAACAAATAAACGGGTCTTTTGTTTATCTTGTACCTTGTTAAGTTATTCACGTTTTATTTTCATCATTTGATACTCGGTACTCATTTTATGTTAGCCTTGTTCCCATTTTCCTTGTTCCGCACACATACGATGTCTTTACGAGACACTCCGTTCACAGGTTTTCAAACCAGCTAGGCGCCACATGGTGAAATAAATAGCCAGTTTTTTAAACAATCTGTCTTTTCAACCGTATCAATTAAATTCAGTAAATTTATATGGTTCCTTTATAATAATACAAAAGTTTATTGTGTATTATTACTTTGTACGTATTATTTTTAAAATTGCAGCATCTCATAGCCTGGTAGACTAGTTATGTGCCACCTCGTGTCATTTAATGATAAAGAAACTAGTCTTTTGTTTATAATTGTATTAACATAAATGGATTGGTATCTACTAACATGTGAAACGTAGAAAATGTTTTTTTTTTTAATTTTCTGAAGTGTTGGCTACCTAGTTATTTTCACTTGAATTGGAAGTAAGAAACTGGCTTTGGAATGGGTTAGCTAGTAAAATACTATAATTAATCATGTAACAAGCATTCATAAGTAACGTTGACGACAGCTAAGAGTACGTAATCATATGTTAATTGTAGCGTAATAACTTCTAAAGACAGTCCCCGTTCATTTACAGAAATTAAAATAAACCAATTTTATCGAAACCATTATTTTGACGTTACAATTTGTTTATCGTCTACCTCCATATTATTTCACGAAATTCACAACTAAAACCGAAATGATCCATAATAGTTCTGAAAAAAAAAAACCTTATGTGTAACCCTGAAATTTTAATTTGTGGAATTGTGCACTAAAGGGGTAGGCGGTGTGTCCCGTACAGGTAAGGTCGTTCTGTCTGCTAATTCCAGTAACATTTAGAGTAGAGCAGTTGTAAACGAAACAAGCCATGCATTTGGTACAAGGCCAGACTGACACTAGACAATAATACCTGTTACTTTAAAAGTGTTAAGAGACAATGCCGAAGGCAATTATGATTGTAAACTAACAAGACATGTGCCTAATCAAATAATTTGATAGAGTCAATAGTTTAAAGTGATCGATTAAGATATTTAGAATAACTATTGTATTCTTGATTGCTAACTAGTAGGTAATACAACATTATAAAGAGTGGCAGGAGACATCGACGCGCAAACTGTAACCATGAATTCAGCATAATTTGTATCTAGACAGCCCCCTATTATACAAATTCTTCGGCGGCTATAAAAAAATCTACTATTTCATAGAAACAACAATTAATTTCAACGTAGAGGTTTCAGAATCATGTACTGAATCCTTGGTACCAGCAGGCCTAGACAAAAAACATTTCTGTTAGCGTTCACGCCAAACGCTACGGCAAACTATATGGGAATGACATTACCTGCGGAAAGGACACGACGTAATCTTTCCGCAGGTCACTCCCGTACATTTTGGCGTAGCGTTTGGCGTGATTGATAACAGAAATGTGTTTTGTCTCAGAGCCCAGGTTGTGCGTCTATGTCACTACACCCTTTTTTGCTCTATAGGTAGGTATGACATTATCAGCTAAAACGATGTTTTTTTGTTTGACAGATTCAATATAAGATTATCTAGAAAGCATTTAGTTACGCCAACAATACATATATCATATCAGGTCAGATCTGTCATTTTTTAAATGTAAGCTAAAAACTGCTTCTTATGAAACCTTATTATATGCACAAAAATATTTACAAATATTATCACTACCCGCAGTGACTGGCAGTAAGTCACAAAGTGTATCATTCGCGAATTTGTTTCGAGTCAGCCGCGCGTGATGGATGATAGCACATGACGTTATACTCTGTCAAGAGACACGACGTGGAAAATTTTACAACAATCCTTTTGTGAATAGGCATAAAATATGACCGCTGAGCTCGTCGGATGGCGGTCGTTGTAAAATGGGCGTTGGTTTTTACCTGCATCTGAATAGACTGGGAAGATAATACTAATAATTATGTCCGTATGTAGAAATCCTAGATACAAGATACAACTACCTATTCAATAAATTAATCAGTAAGGCAAGGGAAGGTAAGGAAAAAGTAATCTTACTTGGGTAAGATTACTTTTTTTAAATTAGTCAAATTTTTTTTTGAAATCTTAGACTCAAAGTTTGAGTCTAAGGTTTCGTGATTGAATGGGAGACAGATGAAAAACATAAACGACCTTTCATGCTTTAATAGGACATTATTAAAGATCTAATTACAAAAGCTGATGACAAACCCGAGTGTAATTTGTCAATTTTGAAATAAGAACTTTTCTGTGCTCGGAATAAAATTCAAAGTATAATAACTGGCTCGAAAAAAGTTGGAACTCGTTCTGTATTATGACGAAACGTGTCCAAAGATCTCACTTCTTATCACAATAGTAGACTATCCATACTCCGTTTTCACGAACTGCTTAATAATTCAATATCGATAGTGTCGGTAAATTAAAGTCTAGGGATACTGATAGTCACTCACATTTTATCATGTAGGTACGCGGTTCACGTCCAACTTGTCAAGCTGTCAGGTCGAACCCATTAATGTGTCACATAAACTATTCTGTTTTAACTGAAGCATTAATTGAATATTTAAGTGAAAAATAGAATAAAATAGAAAATAAACAACGTGAGGAAGAAAAAGAATAAAATAATGTTGATGTATTACAACACTTACAACGTTATTTATAGGATGATATACATTTGGACTCACTTGATGAACTGCGATCTAGAAATGTTAATGCAGACAAACAGGCATCAGTAAATAGATTAATGACTGTAAACGAAGAAAAAAGGGACAAGGACGCAATAAAATTGCGTTCTACTTCCACTTAATATACCTGGAACAGAAACATCAAGTCTAGTCAACTTTTATTACTCAATCGCGATCCTAAAATACATCAAACAGGAACAAAAAGAGAGCAACAAAGGGTTGGTTCAACAACCATTGTGCATTAACATAAACAAGATCTTAATCACATAAAAGAAAAATATAGTGCTAAAACTGGTTATGAAAATGCAAAGGAAACAAACGTTGATGGCTTTAACAATAAACCTGTGACAATATAAATATCAGCTGACGTGTTGTGTACAGATAGTTTCATTGCTATGTCCTTACAGAACATATAAACGATAATGCGAACATCGCTGGACACTTGTTTACCAAAGACATATAACAAAACATATAATACGAAAAATTATCATAATAATACGTTCTCAAGGGAAGGAAAGATACGGTTTAAGCAAATCATATAATGAGTAAACATTGAAGGTGAACAAGAAAATGCTTTCAATTTAGATATTGCGTTGGGTCATTCTGTTTCCGACCATCGCGGCGTTGAAGGTAAAATCAATGTCAAATAAGTATTTTTCTTTTTAAACTGTCACGTGTATTACTAAATAATTCACAAAAACGGAATATATAATATTAACAATTACAATGTCACATGGAAGTGAATAATTCGTAGTGATTGCTATAATTCGATACGTGACTCCCGTCAGAGGTTCATGGCAAGGTCCTCCGGTGATTTAACTTGCTGCTCTTTAAAACAATATCATTCTTTATGATTGCGGACATTAGTTCGAATTTCGTTTGTACACCTGTTTTACGTCAACAAATCTAACTTTGTCCAGTTTTCATCTGGCCACGTAAGGACAAACAGGAAGACTCCTATTTAAAGAGTCCTTGATCCGCTGAACCTCGTTATCAAGTTCAATATGATTCATAGGTCTTTTGATTGCACTGACCTGCGTGAATGTTATATAAACAATTTGAGGAATGCCGTTTGTATCAGTACACACTTATCAATCAGAGTATTAGAGACTAGCTGCGTTCTGCGATCCCGTGGGAAAATCGCGATAAAAAGTATCGTAGTAGCCCTGATCTAGGTCGTGGTCTACCCAAAGTTCATCCGAATAATTTAAAATATTAGTTAAGACCAGTGCATTTGTACAATCTCTATTGGTAGATAAATGTGATTTGAAACGCAATAATTTAAGGACAATTCGACGATCAATCATCTCAGCTTTTAATTACAAACAATTATAAAATTATGGAATTACATAATAAGAACATAAACCTACTTACTGTTGATTACGTCTCGTTTTATTACAAAATATATAAAGGACTTTATTAGTGCTTTATAGACACTTTAAAATTAAATTAAATAGAATGGCAACGGATTCTTGTAGCATTTCAGAGAGGACAAGGCATTTGCACACCGTAAATACATTCATACATATATTATAGCAGGTTCAAGTTTTAAAGCTACATTGATAAATTGTTCAAATGTAAATAATAGTCTCGGGTCTGTGAAAAAATTAAATTTATTAGCGTCGCAGGTGACTCGTCGCATACTAATATTGTGATGGAGAGTTATTATAAGAGTCTTGATCGGATATGTTGTAATCACTGAGTTTGCAACACTATTGAGCATTACTTACCATTAATATTTCTTCTTCGTAACATTTTTGTGCAGCTTCAGTAGATTCTACGATTTTATAGCTCACTTTAGTCTGAAGGAAAATGTCGTTGAGAAACCTGTAATTTTATAATAAAAATTCTAAGCATGTCTCACTGAGAGTTGAGATGGTGTTACCTGTCCTATAGAACGTTGATAAGCTATTGGCGCAATTTGATATACTACATGCCAAGTAGTTAGATATATTTATTACGACGTTTACTCTCAAATAAGGTTCTAAGTAGTACTCATTAGATATAGATACTCTATAAATATTTATAACTGGTTAGTTATTTATATGTACGGTCTCGGTTGGAGTAGAAAAGTATTCAACCTAAATTTACTTGGGTAAGTGTATACATAATTGCTAAACCTACTGTAGGCGAGTACGACTAAACATGAGTAGTCGGCCGACTAATCGTAGACTTGAATTTAGTTATCAATTCCCAGGTACATTTTCTGGGAACTGATTTGTCTGAAAATAAAAAGAAAGTTGATAAGATGTATATATCAACATCTATCAAAGAATTTAATGTAGGAAGCGACATTTACCCGACATGTTGATAGAAAAAAACGTGAGATAAATCGGTACAATTTATTATACTTGACAATGTTTTTTTTATAATTCCGACTTGACAGTCAAAATAATAAATTAGGTAAACACAATACAATAGACTGATTGCGTGTGAAAATACGCACCATAATGGCCTGAACTAACATAGAAAATAGACAGACAGTTCGTTTGTTCCTCCGACGAAATTAATGAAGCGATAGATCTCATTACATTTTGTATTAAGAAATTGTAGGTCAAGGAAGGACGTAGATTCGTACAACACTTTTTGTCACAGTGTATTCTAAGTAGTCTTTTTTCTTCTCTACGAGTGAAGCTGCGGTATCGTCTTGTTGCTCACAAACAGTCCGCAACCTTGACTGCTCCGATGATCACAGGCAAGTCGACGATGATTGTGTGTAGGTACTCGAGCGCTCTTGATAACGACTTCGTTTATACTGTTGTCTTGCTCTTTTCAGTGTTTTGTACTTCCATTTTAGTTTTCTTTGTCATTTCTTGCATTTATTTGGGCGATTGTTCGTTTGGTATTTTGTGGATATGACTGTTTGACTTAGCGTTGACAAGGATGAAAATTCGTGTAACATAAATTTGCAACAATGAATTTGGATGGAAGAAAATCTTTTACAATTTTTTTTCTTAAAAGTACAACACAATAATTCCGTGCGATATTTTCCAAACGATAAATTCTCTCTGTAAAACAAAACACTCAACTTTATTTCGTGTACACGTTCAACGAAGCGCGAGACGTAACCATATGGCAATATTTACTCACAGGCCTACATTTCCTTTACTTTTTCCTCACCTACAGGACACAGCCCTACAATATTTTTTTGAAAATTTCAAATAGCAATAGGTAGAGTAAAGTACAATAACAGTTTACCTTTAAATCTGAATGAATGGTGTACGTGACGTATGTTGTTTGTAGTAAACTACTCGGCTTCGCGTAGGTACAATGAATACAACAAAACTTGACTTAATTTTTTTCTAATGGGTTGCTAACGTTAATAATGTTTTTAACGTGAAGATATTTTCGTGAACATTCACGTCCGCATGACTATAACGCAGAAGTAAAATGTATGGAAATATAATGAAGACTTTTTAAAATTTCCGTCCACGATGTCGAACGTCCACGTCCATAAGGACGTGTAGGTGGACGTCTACGAGACATGATCGCGTTCAAAATTATAAAAGCGCACATTACATTCCGTAGAGCCTTCAATTTCTGTATGGGGATTCTCTGCAAATAAGTACGTACCGCATAACCTTTTTTGCTGACGTGTAACGAAATTATTGTAACGTGACTTCGAAGACAGAATAATTATTATTGTTTTCCTGCATACAAAAGTCTACCTATGGATATTTTTCTAATTCTAAAACTTCAATTCAAAAATTATATGATGTTAGGTATTTATCTTATTTCAAATTATTTTTGCAGACTCTACCGTCTTTATTTATTCTTTTATGTAACATGGTAACATTATAATCGCGTGTCAACGACAAAAAATGTACCTATTGTTAAGAGTTTTTGTCTTGGACATGACATCTTCAAGTCCTAAATGATGCTCGTTGAATGAGCAATAGATTCCTTTGTATTCTGCTCGAGGTATGGCGATTATTGACCACTTAAAGGATACTTAAATGTATAAAACATTGTATGAGATCCTAAATTATTGAAGTTTTTTAAGGACTTTAAAAAAGCATTGATTTTTAAAAGCGTAGGTAAAGATAATTATTGGGTCGAAAACTGGTCGAAAGTTAGAATGTAGGTAGGTAAGTTCCATATTTTTAGGAATTGTCATCTTCAATTAGAAGACGTCGTATCAGTTCAATGTATGTATTATTATCAAAAAGATGGATGCAGAAAAACTGTAGGTTCCTACGTATGTAAATGCGGAACCTCACTTCATTAACGGACGCAAAAAATGAGAGGAGACAAAAATAGATGTACCTACCTACTATTTGTTTTAAAGACAGACGTACTTGGCGACGTCACACTGGCTCTTTAAGCACGTGTCAATATACGTTATGCATACTACCTGACTTGAGGAAAAGTCATAAAAATATTGGAGAATAGGTGTTTCTATGAAGGCTCCATTGGCTGAGTGATACCCATCCGAATTAAGGGGGAAGCATAAGGGTAGACCGCAACATATTTTTTTCTACTTTTTTGCAATTTTCAGATCAGTTTGCAGTAGGAATTACTATTTCATGAAATAGTCGTTCAATAAATGAACTAAGAGGGTTGTATTGATGTTTTCAATCATTACAAATCTGTAAATACATGCTTGGTACTGTCGCGAATCATATTTTATTGAAAATATAACCTGACACTGACCCACAAATGTTGTTTTTTTTTTTTTTTGTTAAAAGTTTTAATTTTTCACTTTTTAGTTATAGTACCTACCCCACACCAATTCGAAATGTCATCATCCTTGTGGTCAAAAAATGCATATATGCGATAGCAGCAATCGCGGTTGATTTTCTGTGATTTTTATAAGAGTTCCGTTGTGTTTCCGAAACGCAGCATCAGATCTAGTTATATGAAATTTAAATGGGATCATTTCGGAATAAACTCCTTTCGAACAAAAAAAATATATTTGGCAAATCCGTCTATTTATGACGGAGTTATGCCCGAACATACATAAAACAAAATATTGACATGTCGAATTGATAACCTCCTTCTTTTTGAACTCGGTTAAAAATTGAATTTCGCGTGGTGCCTTAGTGCATCCTCCTTAAGAGCCTACTTTCCCTAATGGGCTGCGCAGTAAAGGGGATTCAAGTAAGACGGGGCTAGAAAACTTGCAATTCGTTTGGTACATATTTATCAATGTAGCATTAATCTATTTAAACAAACAAGTCTTTTAAAAAAAACTATGTACCTATGTATCTATTTTAGGGAAAAAGATATTCACATAGGTACTCATAACTAATAGTCTTAGACTAATAGTCTAAAAAGCAAAGTGATTTGCAAACTAGGCATGAACAATACTTCTACTTGGCACTTTTCCTGGGAAATTCTAGGTGAATGTCTTCGAGGACATGGGTTATTCCAGTGTGACTTAGTTAAACACACTTAAGTGGGTTGCCTCTAGGAACAATGATTCAAGGTATGTCTTTCACCTGACTTTGGTACAGTTTGGAGCCTTGCCCACATTCAATGAATACTACAAGTTCTGGGTCATAATAAGATATGTAAAGTTCTCAAATTGCTTTATTTACAAACAAGGTGCAGCCTTTTGTCGGCTTCAAGGCACTTCCCTATTTGCTCCATAGATATTTAGTACTGACACATATCGGGCCACGACCTCGAAGGGCGGTAAGTTAAGTGACTGCAGATGGATAAATTGATAAGGATAATCTTGTCTTTATTTTAAACTTACTGCTCGATACTTTTTATATATTATTAAATTTTAAATACGCCGTTTTACGAAAATTACGCGGATGGAGGAGTATGTGGCATAATTAAAATTTATGTGGATAAGAAGTGCAGAAAGTTAATGTTTTTGTATAAGTATACATTACAAATACATTAAGTTTTAAATGAATTATGGTCGAATTTACACTACTGAGCTACCACTAGTATCAATAAATTTCTACTTCGAGTTCTTTAGGATCTTGAACCTTTCTCTTTAATTAAATTAAGTTTTATTATTTATATGAGTACAAAGGTCTTATAACATACATACATATAAATCAGATTGAAATACAATAAACGAGTCGACGTAGGTAGCTTACCGTATTGTACCTTTTAAAGACGTAAACTAATGGAAAAATACAGACTGGTGTTATCTCTTACCTATAAGAATAACCAAAACAGGTGACACGACCTAAACACGACAAGAATAACTTATCTGATTAATGAAAAAAAATGCAAAATTCAACGTGTTTAGATTAGACGTTGTTAAAATAACATCAAACTAAATAAGCCATCCATCATTTGTCAAATATTATGTCCACCTCCCAGCTTTGATAAATATTTACATTTATACAATACAACTTGTTTTCGAAGAATTGCACAAAAAATATTTCGACGTGACATGAATATTCCAGCTCAACACTTCAGCTAAAATGAACAAGAACAATTACTTTGGTCCTTACGTAAGCACGAATGCAGAGGCCTTAGTGCGAGTTTAATTTAACCATCTCGATCAAACGCATCGAGCGCGTTTGGCGCTCCGATTGGCCCTGGATTGGTGACGGACCAATCGGAGCGCCGAACGTGCTCGATGCGTTTGATCGAGATTGTTAAATGAAACTCACACTAGGGCCTCTGGTCCCAGTATGTAAAGAAGTGACAGTGGCAGAGTGAGCAGGCTGACTAGAGCCACAGAATGAAATGCTGAAAACAAAGTGAGTGCATTGCATCACGGGCGATTTCTTTACCGCAGCGGATTTTCAACGTATCACTTAGCGCCGAAAGTGGGAAATCATACAGCGAGTTGTTTTGGACGTGTTCTGAAGCGCTCAGTTGGATTTACAATGTTCTGCTCTACGGAGAGTTGAAAATCCAGAGCGCCATAAAAAATCACCGTGGTGCAAAGTCGCCCGTTTGAACCTGGTGGGCTACTCTCAAACTCCGTCAACGAAAATACGGGCCCGTCCGAAAATACGTCGAAACTTCGAAGTGACTCCTACAGCTGATTAATCAACTTTTTTGGACGGGTAAAACCATATAGGGAGTAGGGACAGCTGTCAAATCGTGTAGTAATTCGTTCTTAGTTTGGGCCTCAAACTAATCATAGGTCCGTAAGTGATACGGAGTAGGAAACGCCCGTAACTTCGACCGAAATTACGGATTTCTTGCTTAGAGAGTAAGCCCCTGGACTTACCTAATCAATGTATTCACTTCGCATACTGCACTTCATTCTGTATTCGTACTTACGTAATGACTAAAGTAATTGTTAATTAAAGCTGAAGTGTTGAGCTACTGGGCCAAGAGACAAGATTCAATTAAATTCACCATTGACGTCACTAAGAACAATGAAGTGAATGTAAGTGGAAACGTGAATGACATATTAAGTGACGGAATAGGAATAATTTGGCAGAATGCCTGCGATGCAACTGAACTTGTCCCGAAGAGAGGAAGAAACGCGGTGTGCAAACCTAAGTAAGGGTAACAGGTAGTCCAATTGTGATGAAGGTTTGACATGGTGAGTCACTGGCCAGTAGTGCCTGGTTAGAATATTGAACAGGAAAACGCGGCTCTTTTCTTCAAAGCGATTGGTACACATTGGTTAGTACGGTATTAGTATGAATGGACGAGGGATTACCTTTAATAACAAAAAAGAAAAAAAATCGGTATCAACTTTTAGTTCTTTTTTTGGGGAAGGTACCAAAAAACGGTCGAAAAAAACAAAAAAAAGTCATATTTTCAGTTGCGCTAATTTTACGCACGGTAAATAATTTATTGCTTATAGCATATAGCTCGCGACTTTTCAAGAAATTCCTTGAATTAACATAAAATATATCGTATGGCATCGCATTGCCCGCGATATTACTTCGAAAACTCAGTTTTCTTTCTTTTAACTCTACTCCTTAGGGTCGTTTATACATTATTATATTCCACAAAAGTTGGTCTATCAAACGCAAAAAGATTTTTTCAAATCCTGCTGGTAGGTCCAGAGATTATCCATACATACAAATATACAAACAAATAAATTGTACCTACTAATATTATTATTTTACTATCGATTTTACTTCTACACATTGTTTACCTACGTGTACATAACACATAAAAACACATAAATTGTGGTTGCTTTTAACAGCAACCACATTTTTTTTTCCAATTAAAACCGATTTTCAAGTCCTGTGTTAGTGCCGCTTTGGGGACCGAAGACAGTACAAACCCCTTGTGTTTTCTCCCTTTTCCTACCCCTGTTTTCACCGTAGCAGCTTCATGCATGCAGAATGGACGGACGGATTTATGAGCGTAAAAATAAACACGAAAATGGATTCGTCGCAGTATTTTTTATAGTCCACAATTAGTTACCTACTTGATTTATCGGTGTTGGCCCCAAAACGGGGTTCTTGTAATCATTTAACATAAAAATCAAACTCATTTACGAGTATTTCAGCCTGGGAATCAAAACTTTTTGATCATAAAATTACAATAAAAAGTTCCCAATAACGCCCGCTCTGCACCAATTCATAGTGCTTAAGCTGGGCAATAATGATTAATTTACACAAAAAAGGTCTCTACCCTGCCTGCTCTTAAAGCGCAAAAACGCATTTAAATGAATAGCTTGATAAAAGGAAGTTATAATCATAGTATACGTGTTCTAAGAAGTTTTCCTTCCTTCCATGTGACAATCACTCTTGATTGTCATATTAACAAGTAGGTAAATAGATGAAAAAAATTTACGTCCTTATTGACCTCATATTCAATAGAGGTCAATGAATAATTATGTTTCATCAGTGGGTAATTCTATAATTTATTTTGCCTACCGGTAGTAAAGAATAGGCTTTCCCCAACATATTTTCCTGTGAACATTTTAAATTTTTACCTAGTTTTTGTAATGAAAGCGTGGGTGGGAACGCAGTTATTTGCAACAACTAGGTAGGTACCCTAATCTGTTGATGGTCATATTATTAAAGCCGTAAAAAACCAAAAGTCATTCATTCAAATTAGGCTGAGAATCAGCACTTTTCGAACGTCTAAATTACATAAGACTGTCCCCCAAAACGCCCACCCTTCAGTAGCCTTGAGTGGTCACCCCGTGGTCGAAATTCGACCATAGTTCATTTAAAACTTAATGTATTAGATATTATATAAAAATATTAGCTTTCTACATTTCTTCTCTAAATAAACTAACTGTGCCAAATTTTATACTCTTCCGTCCACGTAATTTTCGTAAAAAGGGGTACAATGTTTTTGCTATGTACAATCATCGATCACTAATAAAGAACTTTTTCTTTATTAGTGATCGATGTGTAGATTACATTAATCATCCCACGTTTAACTAATTTAAATAAATGCTGTGGCCCTGAAATATTCATGATTGATATGTAGTCATTATTTCATGTACTAGAGCACTCATATAGAAAATTGATCATAAAAAGAATTAAAAATGGTTAAAAAATAAGAAAAATATGCTATCCAAATCCAAATTAAAAAAGTAGAAAATAATTTAATTCTATTAATAAGCGTGGGGTGATTTTTGGGTTATTTTTATAATCAATTAATATCAAGCACCCCACGCTTTTTAATAGAATTAAATTAATTATTTTCTCCTTTTTTAGTTTGGTTTTTAAAGCGTGTTTTTTAGTTTTTTGAACTTCTTTTATTTTCTATTTTTTAGTTCTGCTAACTAAAAAAGCGTGATTTTACAGTTTTTTTTTTTTTTATAATTATTGAATTGTCATCGGTCCTCGAGAAGTCTACAAAGTTTAAATGAATTGACCGTTTGAAGTGGCTCAAAATCAAGTCCAAAGGAGTCGGTTACAAACATGCTTACAAACATACAGGTGAAGCTAATAAAAGCGCGTTAAAAACCAAGTCAGTTCATCAATTATGTATTGATCGGTTAACCGACTGTAATTTTTTTATCGTTTTAGGCTCTTCGAGTATTGCCCTAAGAATTTTCATTAACGTGATTTTCTTCCGATGATTCCTCACAGTAGATTGCAAAACGTTTATTCCTTTACATACGATGGATATGGTAGAATTACCTAATAGTTTTTTTTTTCGTGTTACTATGTAACTACTGCAAAAATGCTAAATACTTTTTCAGCTTTTTCCGAAATGTTTAATCTGCATTGCAGCAACCAAGGAGCGAAATGAACGCTAGAGTCCTTCTACTTAATTTACATAGTTTTATATTGGGGACTCCCCTGTAGCAACAATACATAATTAAATGTTGATGATACAGTACAAAAATCAACTTTGACGTATTTTATTGTAATTGACGACCTACTGTTGTAGTATGTAGGTAATTACTACTATAATTACTCAACCATCCAATCAATCTGCCAGGGGTGCGGGTTGTTCGAAAGGCACACAGGCAACTGAGGGTACACGGGTGGGTTTTAGTCTGTAAAAGTCTGACACGCCCTTCTGCTCCACACAGTACGGGAGAAGGTATTTGATGATTTCTTAACCACAAAAAAAACCATTCAATTGCATTCATTTTGTATTTTATTTGTGCATAAACCTTGATTATTTTTATAATTTAAATTACCTTTACGTTACTAATGTCCAACAACTTTTCCAGTCATAAACTCTATGTCTCTGTTGTTGGTATAGTGGTCGCAAGCACTACTGCGGAGCATTCGGTCCTAGGTTCAATTCCTGGCTCAGGCAAAGTGTTATTGGGTTTTTAATTCAGAATTTCTCATTAGTAGCATAGACTCTGGAGTTGTGCCTGGTTGATGGCAATAGGGTCGTCCCCTATTACATGGGAACTCAACAAAGCTGGCGAAACGTAGGTGTATGCTGCCTGATTATTGGCGTGATGATAAGTAACTTTATGTATTAATAATTTTGTGTTTAAATGAGACGTAATGTCCAGCTTCTTTCAGTGAGTACTATTTTAATCGTGCATTTTTAATAGGTAAGAGAAATTCTAAGGGGTGAATGTACACGTTAAAACAAACAGCTTTTGTTCTACAATTTTTGGAAATAAGAAGTGTTCATCTTCCGGTATATTGTACCTAAACGTAACGTCAGGTTGATTTTTATTTAATTTATCTTTGTTTCAGTGCAAGGACCATTATCTTAAATGATTTTTTAAACCAGCCAAATATAATGAGCACCTTTTTATGACAGAAATATTCACAAAGGACATGAGCTTACTTTAAATTAATCCAAAATCTGATTAATTTTTCTGTTTAAAATTCGAGTAATTTCGGATAATTTAAGTTATGTTTTATTATTTGATGGAAAGATTATTGCAGCTTTTGTAAATATTGCCCAGCTCAGCTTACCAAGAGGCTCATGGTAAATTGAGCAGAAATCTTCTGTGTAACCAAAATACTGAGCTTATAAACATCGCCTTTCTTTTTAATTACTTACTAAAAACCCATCAGAAACCGGACTTGTTTTCAACCGCATTTCTGCGAACAAAAACCGTAGGTACCTTCGCCTGTTCAAATGTTCTGGGGTTGGCAAAAAAAAGCTAATATTGACGTGGTAGCTATCAACACATACGTTCTTGAACTTGAGCGTGAACGGTCACGGATATTTGATTACGTTCATTATGATCCGTTAATAGAAATTTTGCCTAGTGCCTATATTGATTGAATGGAATATTACTGGCTTCTATAACTTGAGGGGTTCGTAGGTAAATAATATCAATGATTCAATCGAAGGTTGAGTTACGCTTGCTGCGGTCGGTCCGTGAATCGGTGATCGTCTTTACATACGGAGACCCCTCCGTGTCTTGGAAAGCACGTTAAGCCGTTGGGTACCGGCTGTCATTGGTAGATTTTTGAAAGCCGCTACGGGTAGTCAGAAACCTAAAAAAGTCTGATAACCAGTCTTCCCCAGGGGTACAGTTTTACTCAGAAACTGGGTAGTGGAGGTCAGATAGGCAGTTGCTCCATGTCAAATCCTGGTATTAAGCTTTATCTGGTTAGATCGCTTGCTAAAATGGAATTCGGATTGTTTCGCAGTACTTACCTTCATACAATCAATATCGGGAGTGTATTCTTACCATCTCATCATTCTAATAAATGAGGACTTGGTAATCGTTTGTTTAGAGAGTATTGAATCTTTTCAAGACCAGCACCCTAATTGTGTAACACACGATCAATCATAATCTGTTTCACTTTGACAGTTCAACAATATTCATTGCGCTATTAACGTTGTTGAGCAGACACATTTTTCGAACATATGAAGCAATGGATTAGCAATCTGTTATAAAATGATTCAGATTATGATTGATCGTGCGTTACGCAATTAGGGTGCTATATAATAATAAGGTAACTTGATGTACCTAGAAGAACTGTTTCTTCAACACAAAAAGTTGTTAAAATGTTTTATTTAGAAAAACCTATTCATTGGCGTCACCATATATAGAGGATGCCGAAATATACCTAACTCTTTTGTGAAGCTAACAGTAATAATGATAGTCATATTTTTACAGTAATTAAAACAACGCTCTGAATAACAGAGCAAATGAATGAATCAGTGAAAATGTGACAGATAAAATGTTTTAGCGAAATGTTTGAACGAAAGAAATGAACAAATACATCACACAATGTGCCAGTGTGACACATTTGATGTTAAAAACTGCGCATGATTTTATTTACACACATTGTTGTTTGGTTGTAGGCTGCATGCTTCATGATTTCAAATTGTCTATGGTTTGCAATTGTGGATTCTGACTAATTAAAAAACCATTACAGAAAGAAAGAAAAAAATTGGGACACGTGCTTAGGAAATACAAAAAATATGTATATGAAAACAATAAAAAAAAACTTAAAAGGAACACCTGTGTGATTCTAAAAAGGCTCCTATCTCCGCATGATGTTTCGATATTATAATTAAAAACAAATACCGCAACGCTGGTATTCTGGTATTAAATCTTATTATCAAAATCATATCTATACTTTCCGTGGAAATTAATGAAACTATATAAATACATACCAGCTAAAATGAGTAGTAATGTGTTATTTATAAGGTTTAACGTGTTTGGGTACTATAAAACAGATGTAGTCACGTTCGTAGTTCGGTTATTGAACCAGTTTCGTTAACCTGTAGCCCTCAACCATGAACTCTTAAACTCGGTGTTGTAGGTACGTACAATATGTTTTGTGGTAGAATGTAGTTACCTTCATTATATTCTAAACTTAGATAATTAAGCGCTCCGCATAATGAATAGGGTCCTAAAAATGGTATGGAAGAATACGCAACATAATGACTATATGACTCAACGTCGTAGATAAACAATAACATTAGTACCTACAGTTTTTTATAAGTCAGTATACATAGAGACTAGAGAGCTTTGTTTAGAACGCCCACTAAAAATGCATAGGCTTTCTGGATCAACCTATTGGGAGAATGAAGAAGAAAAGAGGTTTGTTTTGAATGCCAGCCTGTATTGTATGACGATTAATGAGGTATATAATTATATCGAAATGCGTAAAATTTTCATTTAGTCTTCGATTTTCAATCGTGACGGACGTACAAGGTGGCTTTCAATTGTTTGTTCCTTAGGCATCCATTTTTTCTTAGATACAGTTTTTATTTAGTGTTGCTTAGGCTATAGCCCATTTTTTCGATGGATTCTGTTAATTTTTTGCGTAACATTTTTTTATGCGGGTTTTGAATAAACAATGCTTCATGAAATCATGATTCAGGGCCAACCAGTTATGTTTCTAATGGGATCAGCGAAGATTAAATACAAGTTGATGCCTACTTACAAAAATATATTATCGTCAAGTATAAAAACTGATGGACGTCCTGTCCGAATGCATGAACGAAATGTCAAATTATTGTAGGCTGTAGGGACCTAGCTATGATCACGCCATCTACAATTAGCTTTGCCAGACCTTCCGCATTACGCTTGAAATGTATTCAAAAGCAAGATGGCGGCGTTACTTCGGATTTTATACCATAAAATTATTTAAGACATGTCATTGTACTGTCATCTAAGATGCCAATTTAAAACTTTATTATTGTCATTTCAGCAGCGATTGCTCGAAACACTAAGTTGGATGACTACAATCTGACTGTACATTACAAGTTATAGCGGAAGCTAAAAGTTTATAAATAAAATTACTGCAAAAAATCAGCATCTAACTATACACGTCGAACATTTTTTTCGGAGAGGTAGAGATGTACCTACCTGTGATTTTTGTTATATGTCATTATTCAGTCACTTGCTTCTCATGTGCAATGAAGTCTTCTAATTTAGTGATGTCACTATAAAAACCATTAAATACAGTTTCTTGATCTGACAATAACACAAATAACTCATTGCCGGCAGTACTTACAAATATCAACATCATCATCATCATTTCAGCCGAAAGACGTCCACTGCTGGACATAGGCCTCCCCCAAAAGAGGGGTTTTGTCATAATCGCCACGCTTGGCCGATGGGTTGGCCATCGCAATATGGTAGTAAAATGCATAGAGAACGCTGCTGCTCATTCTCCAGTAAGTCCCTTAGTTGCCTTCTACGGCATCCACGGGAAGAAATGGGCTGGTGCTATTCTTTTACGTCCAGCACTACACGGAACAAATATACCAAAGGCAATTCAAAGCAAGTACCAAGATTATGTAGCGTAGTCAACGTTCTAGGACATAAATTTTGTACTGGTAAATGTTGATGCCAACATAGTAAGTGCTTTTATATTATGATTAAGTCATTTACTTCTTGTTACATCTAGACATCTTGGCTATAAAGACTGGTATGGTAATTGAGGTGTAATCATCCGATAATTAAATCAAAGTTTTACTGATGTATTCACCTCTGTTGACAACGAGTGTGTTTAAATCGTAGATGGATTTGAAGATTACTTAGTAAGTTACGAACTTAATGCGCCCTCTACATAAATGATAATAATAGTCCTCCAGGCCACGATATGCGTGGCCAATCTCAATGGAGACCAGCCTTCGGTGCGGGAGATATTATAGTGCACAAGTGTGTGCGCAGACACAGGTACACTCTCTCTTTACACACAGGTTTATAGTCCGATGGGGCTACAATTCGACACGATCAGATCAGGGGTCAGGCGCAGGAACAGTGGCTTAACCTGCTTTCCGAAGCACCAGTTTCCAGACTTCGGACTGTTACTAAGAAATTCCTAATGGAGGAACCCAATAACTCTTTTCCTGACCTCGGAGTCGGACCCAGGCTGCCACGCTCACCTGTTCAAAATACAACCACGAAACCACCCATTGGTTTAGGCAACCACCCATTGGTATTGGCAGCTAGATAAATATGAACTTCCTTTACAAAGAGTAAACCGTCAAGGAGTTTAAGGTAACCGAAAAACAAAGTTCATAGTGAAAAATAGTGCACATTTTCGCACAATAAATAATTGAAGATACTTTAATGAAATACGAAATACGCGTAACGATAATATAATTATGAGAACTCACATTAAGTTCCCGACATGATTATTTAACTGTTCTCTACAGTTCATTGAACTATGGACTTGGCAACATTGCCAAAGTGTTATACCATCACTGTATAATGATAATTTATCTGTGGACATTAGTCTATTCTACCCTACATTAAGTAGGAAGATGCTTTGAATGTTGATAGGGATTTTCTTAAGGACGTGGGAACTGTGGAAAACTATGCAACGTCATAGAAGACTAGCTTCTGCTCGCGACTTAGTTTCAGGCTTCTAACAACCTGCAGCGAATGTCAAGTATCAACGAATGACAGCCGGGACTATAACTTTCTAGAGTGTGCAAAGACACTGACTGTTTGACGACTCATGGTAAACAACGCACACCTAACCGCGCCGAAAGAATTGACCGCACTGAATTAAACACACTTTCCGAATCTTTCCAGCGTTTCGTCCGATTCAGCGTGAATTAGGGTGCGAGGTTTCATAGGATTTCATACAAGTAATTCTTAAATTCGATTCTTTCGGCTCCTTCAAGTTCTTTGGCTCTGACGAGGGTGCATTTACCTTTAAAATGCAGAAGAAAAACATTTATTTTCCGACTGTAGGTCAGTTGACCTACCTTGAGCTGGCGTAGCGTAGTAGAAGTTTCAATAGAATACGAGGCTAGCTTATACTGCTTGCGTTACCACAGACATGCGGTCGACTGTACAGGGCAAAGGCCTACCTTTCACTCTTAATTATCCCATTCTGCTGCCTACAGTCTTATTTGGAAATAGCTTGGCCTGCTCTCATTCTCTTGAGTTAAAGTTCACGAATCTAATTCGGTGCGAGTTATTCGAAAGAGATCCCGCGGCCCCTGGCACACAGGCAACTGAGGAAACACGGGTGGTTTTAGAGTCAGCAAAAGTCTGACGCCCTCCTGCTCCACCCAGAGCAGGAGAAGTTATTTGATAATTTCCCACCCAAAAAAACACAGTAGGTACAGTTTTGTAGAGAGGTATTGTATTCATTTTTATTGCTTAGCTTTTGAATAATTAAAACCAGTAGGTATTATTAGTCTGCTTCTGTGTATGTACCCAACTACGTTGTACTAAGTAGGCACTGGACATTGGTCAACATGGTCTTAGCCAAATATTTTTTACAATAATGAATCACTGATTAATGAGGACAATTTTCGTATTTGTTTCAGCTACACGTTTGTATAGGCACTTGAGATTGACGTGGTTAACGTGGGTACAATAGTTCTGAGAAAATGTGACTCAAAATAACAATATCTCTTAGATTATTAACATGTAAAATATCAATCACTATCATCGTATCTCATTATGGATGAATACCGTCAGAAGCCCGAAAGTCTGACAGCTAGTCTTATCAAGAAGTATCGTATTACTCAGTAACTCGGGTCCATACCCGAGTTTGGAGGTAAGATAGGCAGTCGCTTCATGTAAAAAAACTTAAAAACAACCTACTTCCAAAAACAAACTAAAAAGTGGAAATTACTTTAACTTCGGAAGTCGGTGACTTTTTTTTTTTTTGGGTGGGAAATCATCAAATAACTTCTCCCGCTCTGGGCGGAGCGGGAGGGCGTGTCAGACTTTTACTGACTAAAACCCACCCGTGTTCCCTCAGTTGCCTGTGTGCCAGGGGCGGCGGTATCTCTTTCGAACAACCCGCACCCCTGGCAGGCATCGGCCCTTGCGGGCCCCATCAGTTGCTGCTGACATCTCTTTGAGGCGCGCGTGGAACACAACGCGCCGTCGACCCGGGCTTGGTCCTTACCGGACAGCGAGCTACCCATTACTCGCCGTCCGCAAGCCCGTGCCTACGGTGGCCGGGAATCAGCCTGGGATTCCCGACGCCCAGGGCGTCTCCTGCGTAGGCCACGGCTGTGAGGGCATGTACTGCATCTCCCTCACGTGCGCCGCCTCCCTCTTTGCGAGCATAACTGCTTCACTGAAGGAGGCGACTGCTAGCCATGCACTCTCGCTCCGTACCATGGCCTGGACCAGGGTCGGACGCGAGAGATCGCCACCGCCGATCACCTCCACGAGGACACGGCGGTGCTCCGCCCAAGCCGGGCAAAGTCGGTGACTTTGGACATGTATTTTATTAAATTTTTTGTCACTGCCTTCCGAAATTAAAGTTATTTTTCACTCGTTTTTGTTTTTTTGGAAATCGGTTGCTTTTTTTTCACTTTTTGGTTATAGTACGAACCCCACACAATTCAAAATTTCATCATCTTTGGGGTTAAAACAATGCATATTTATGCGATTGCAGCAATCGCGGTTTGTTTGCTGTAATTTTTTGAAGAGTTCCGTTGCCTATCTCCGACACACATCATCAGATCTATATGATATGAATGGAATCCCACGGGAAGCACCAGCTTTCAAATTAAAAAAGAATCATCAAAATCGGTTCACCCAGTCGAAAGTTCTGAGGTAACAAAAATAAAAAATACAGTTGAATTGAGAACCTCCTCCTTTTTGGAAGTCGGTTCAAAATACTGGTATTCTGCTACATCCGGTAATACTGGAAGCCGGCTCTAATTTGGGAAAAGGCTAAGCAGAAAATGATAATGATGATGATCTAGACATTAGTTCTTTCGAGCACTTTTTTTTGTTGACAACGATGTGAACGAATTTTTTGATACCCTTTGATTCTTTTCTTTTGTATATACAGGGGCGTACCAATAGAAAATGGCGCCTAAGGCATGCGTCACATTTGCGCCCCTTCGTAAATTACCTAATCGGTCTACACTGAGAAAAGCTACGTCGCAAAACTTTTTTTGTCCAATTCTAGCTTTCAATAACGAAGGTATTAATTTCAACTTGCTAAAAAATCGCTTGCAATGCTGCAATTTTAAGAGAATTTAAATAGAAATAGGCAGATTTGGAAATACGCTTTCATCCCCATACTGCACAATATATTCAAGTAGCACTTTAGTTTTCTTAGATATACGTAACAGTATAAAATGGTTTATTAATGTTAATTTTTTAAATGTTATAATTGGCGACCTTTTGCGCCCTCCCTCGATAGGCGCCCAGGGCTCGTGCCCTGCCTGCCCTTGTTACGCCTCTGTGTATACACTCGTAAATATTATTATTTAAAGACTGTTACCCTCTTACTAATAAACACAGAATAAAGTTAATCCAAGTTTAAACCTGATAAAATGTATGGTTATTCCATTGTTATTCACCTTGCACCTGCTATGTTTTGTCTCTGCATCGCTATATTAAGATTCCCTGGTAGGAAATGTCACAGGCATTAAATCCAGTAATTTTTAACAAATTAAATACAGTATTTCCTTATTAATTAGTGTTCTATTCATCAATAACATAGCAATCAGTTTCATTTATTTATAAAAAACTATCTAGGTACCTACCTCCTACTTTTAACTCATAAAAACTTTTGATAGAATCGACCTTGCATAGGATTCGTATGATAATGTAATTAATTAAGTAGTCGTTCAAATGTTAACTGCTAAAAGTTAACTTACACCCGGTATCTGAATTGAAAATTTGAAGTAGAGTTTAACAGTTTTTCTGCATAAAAACTGTCAGACATCAATTAAATTTCACGGATAACAGCTACCATAAAGATATGACTGTAAATCAGCCCTAAGCGAATAGTACCTATTCTCATGAAAATTCTACTTATTTACAATACGAGGTCGTCCTAACTTATGTAAGCCAAGAAAAATTGTATTTTTTTTGAAGAAAAATAGTTGAATTTTGTCTTTTATGTATATAGTACACCCACATTACGCCAGTTACGTTACAGTCCCATGTAATAAGGGGCAACCCTATTGCCGTAAACCGGGAACAAATCCAGACTCCGGACTGCTATTGAGAAATTCAACAAAAGGAAACCCTATAACACTTTACCCGACCTGGGAATCGAACTCAGGACCTCAGCTTAGCAGTACCACTTGCGACAACTAGACGAACGATGCATTCGAGGCTTTTATGATATTAAGATAATTATTTCCATGGATGTAGTGTAGATTGTAGTGTAAGCAACGTAAACTAGCAATAGTTTACCAAGATGTCCACGTTAATCGGCCTCATACATCTATCAACCTTTCATATTTATAAGAAACACGTGAAGGCGTACATAATATAATACAAATGTTCAATAAATAACTAAATAAAATACCTATTGTGTTACAGTCAATTTACATATTTTATAAAACATGTGCTCCTCAGTGCGAATGTTCCGCACGTGATTGGAAGCTGTAGGTATAAAAATAAGTTAGATACCTAAAGTTTTTGTACCACTGAATGGACGAGAATAAATAAAAGCCGTTTGGCCTGTTTTTATAAAAAGCTTAAGATTTAAAAAGAATATCTATCAAATATAAATAAAAAATACATATGTAATAAAATTAGAACATCTATATGTAGAAACGAAAGAACATGTACTAAAAACTTCGGACTAATTCCAATGCCTAAAATTTGTGTAACGGGCTCCAAATTCAAAATGATTTCTTGTTTTAGTTTATTAACTTTGTTTTATCATGGTCTTTGAGCTTTCGTTCTTTGTTTGTCCCTTTCCGCTGAAAAGGGACAGTACCAGGTTGGTATTTATTTATTTATTTAAACTTCTCGCACACAAAAAGGTACAAAGGCGGACTTAATGCCTTAGGCATTTTCTACCGGTCAACCAAGGGTGGTGAAGAGATTAGGTGGCAGGTGCTTAGGTTGAGAGGAACAACAATTCCAAATTATATCATAATGAATATTATATAAGATTGGTACACAAATAGGCTATAAACTTGTAATACACATACAAGCATACATATCTACTATAATATATACTTATAATATATTTATACATATATATATTCAAGGAAAAAAGGAGTTTAGATGATTCTACGCTATTCGTTATGAAAATACCTCTGCAATTTCCGCTTAAATGCATACCGACTGTTTTTATTACTGACCGACTCAGAGTCTGCTTTGCTCAGTAAATAAATATCACAACTATTTTTGTGTAAAATAATAAAATTATTGATACACCGTGTAGTATTCGAAATTATATTGAGTGCAAAATTGGTACGGAAAGATTGTTATAACAATCTTTAAATTACGTAACCGATTTGTAAAGCAACACGTACTTTAATAACTGGTTCAAAGTTTTCTATACCGTTTTAAAGTCACTATGCATAACTAATACCTCAAAGAAAACAGTGGACATTTACCCTATTTCCATTAGTCGTTCGCTCAATGAAGTGGGATGAAGTTCGTTACACTCAATTTGTTTTATGGTCTGATGGTGCACGTGCAAACACTCATTGTTGTGCACTGTACACCTCTGTGCGAGTCAATAGCCATATTTTCTGTCCATACATTTAAAAAAAAGGCGAATACTTCTACTAATAAATTAATTATAACTCGTACGGGGTAACCGATAAACTCGTACGGGGTAAAAGAGATAAGTTATCAGAGTCATCGGATACAGTTGAAGTTTAGTAAGAAGCCGATACATTTTTTCAAATAAAATTTAATTTAATGAATAGTAAACAAACAGTTCATTTCACAGATTCAATTTCATTCGAAAACATCCATCCGTTTTTCATATCCGACGAGCCTGGTTACTTGTCTCTTTTGATAACTGTACCTAGATAAAAAATTAAAAAATCACCTTTATACCTCGCATGGTCACAGTATTCAAGTTTCTTGAACTCTAGCCTTGTACCAACCTTCTTACCATATTATCGCCATGAAACTGAAAAATACGATCAAGTAAAAGATCTACGACTATTAATCGCAGGTTTCTGTCGCGACTGTTGTAAAGGTCAATGTTAATGGCCGAGCTATGGTGAACTTGTTACGCTCATAAGGCTATGTTCACATGATACGATTTTAAAACAGCATAATTGTTCGTGATACCTGATTCGAAGTGGCGCGGGAAAACAGTTGCTGGAAGCAATTGGGGAGGCCGTTGCTCAACAGTGGGACGGTACCTTCGAAAAAGCTTTTGGCTGTTCTTATGATTGCTTGGTTAAGAGCATTCGCCCCACACGGGCTGGAAACAGCGCATTTATGGCTGTTTTTCGTGATTATTTCATTAAATACAAATAAAAGTAAACATTTTTTTCAGCCATGCACTAGAGTGTTTGTATTTTCAAGTTTGTTTGCTTATTTTAACAGTTATTTTGGTATTTAAAATCGACATACCGTCAATTATTTTCGATTTGCATTACTTAGTACGATTAAATGTTTTTATTAAAGATCAAATGTTAAAAGTAATTATAAATACCAACAATCTAGTGCTTGGCTGAAAAAAATAGTACTTTTGTTTGTGTTTAATGAAATAATCACGAAAAACTACTATAAATGCGTTGTTGCCAGCCCGCGTGGAAGGAACGCTCTTAACTGTGCGAAGCGTTTGAATGCTAGAGGATATGAAATCATTTTAAGATCAACTAAAGGAAAATACAATTTTAGATATCTTGATAACAAGGTATCTGCTTTTGTTAGTTTGACAGTTTTAAAAATACTAATTTAAACGATTAGAGATCCTGTTCATATTTTGGAAAAATCTTGTAAAAATTCCATTTAACAATATTTAACGTTTTTCCTGTTTCCTTAATCATAATATCTATTACTAAAGTCAAGCTTAACAAAGCCTTATTTCCAAGGGTTTATAAGTCTTAAGATTTAATCGGAAGCACTGTTTTTTATGGTGTCCTTCACCTTAGGTCAAGACTTTTCCTAAAAAAAACTTGTTTCCTCTTTAATCATGTTTAATATGTTACTAATGGAACGAATGTTTTTTGGTACTGGCTCTAAAAACAAATATATTTAAAACTACGCCTTTCGTTTTATATTAATTTGCATAATGTGACAGAAAATTCTAAATATAGAAAAAGTTCGTTTGAAATTCTAATGAGTTTAAGTTTTTGGTTTTTTTAAACTGGATTCACGAAATAAATGGCCGTCAAATGCCTTTATGACGTGTGCGACAGTATATAATTTAATGTCTATGGTTTCCAAGACAAATGCTAATATTACTGCTTGTGGCGAAAATAATGTGACTCTCGAAGATTTTTGAGTTGCTGTTGGCGAGTCTGTAGCGCTACTTCTTCTTCCCAGCTACAGTTTTAAGAAGTGTCGACGGGCGGGGCGTTTTGGGGGACTTATGTAATTTTGACGTTCAAAAAGTGCTGACTCTCAGTATAGTTTGAATAAATTACTTTTGATTTCGATTTCTTGTAAATAGTATTACCTTTATCAAATGCGATGCTCCTAGCCAAACCATATAGTATATATTGGAATATCCAAAGTGTCCATACACTGATTGGCTTGACCACCTACAGGGCCCAACTCATTTAACAAATATATGTAATTTACCATCGACTGGAACAGAGGAACGACGTACGTTTATCAAAAAAATTGCAAGAACATACATACTTAGAAACTAAAAAAAATATATTTGGTAAGCATGTCGATATATCTGAAACAAACTGAAAATTAGAGAGTATAAACACAAATTTTTAATGGATGGGAAATATTTGGTACCCAGGTCATTGACCTTTGTAAGTAGGTACCTACCAGTCACAATATTCATAAAACATATAGTAAAGTCACAAATTAAGCTGAATTTAAGTTCCAGTAGCATATCATTATAAGCATTTTAGAGGTTGTTGACTTTTTGCATGACAGGAGTTTCTTTTTGCATGTTAAATATTAGGTGTATTTTTAAATACAATGTCTACGAGATGACCATCTCTTACATTTTCTGTAACGAATACTTAGAGTGGCCTTTGTAGTTTGGGAAGAAGGCTTGAGTTTGTTGTGTACCTAATGTATAAGAACTAATATTAATATTTTTCCTCTATGTCAGTTAGATATTTATATAACTCACGTGTGAAGCTGAAAAACTTATGAAACTCTATATTTAGTATCTTGTAAAGAATAATATGTATAACGGTAACGTCTTAAAAACACATTTTCAACCAACAATATTGAAAAAGTTAACACTAATTCTGTTAAATCTTGACAAAAACTTTGACGCTTAAACAAACCAGTTTTTGCACCATCTAAAACCAGAAGCAGGTATGCATTAGGTAGTCAAAACGACTGATTATTCGGCCATTATGTCAGCATAAACATACATTACGTGTACAGCACTTTATGTAAAGATATGTATTGTTGTAATGTTCCAACAGGTTGTAGGAAATGCTCAATTATTACAAAATATCGTTGTTGTTAAACAAGCGGCTCATGAAAATTGTGCACCGCGGACATTAACCCGATCTAGACAGTTTTCACACGGCGTCTGATGAGTAACTGTTCTAATAGGGTACCGTGTGCTACGCTTGCCGCGGTCGTTTTGTCGATGGATGACCATCCATGACATATCGAGACTCCTTCGGGCCTCGAAAAGCACGTCTAGCCGATGTTCCTGGCTGTTAATTATATTGTATATCTTTGACAGTCGTTACAGGTAGTCAGAAACTCGGAAGTTTGACAACCAGTCTTACCAATCGATATCGTATTACCCAGTTACTGGGTTGTGGAGGTCAGATAATTCGATGGCTGCTTCCGGGTGGACTGGAAGCCTGCCCCAACAAAGTTGGGAAAAGGAGAATGATTTGAATTTCTCAGAATGGAAAACTTCGATGCAGTCGCTCCATGCAAATACTGATTGAAAAATATTACTGCAAAATAATACAGCTGCATTCGTCTAGACTGTGACCCAACATAGTTGGGATAATGCTAGTCAGATTGCCTGATGAGTAACTGTATCTTGGCAATGGATAGGGTCTAATGTATGTAGGTATATATCTAATGGATATAGTCTTAAAAATTTTAACGATTTATGAGATTTCTCATCATTATAATTGGTAGCCTTCTTACACACACCGCTGAGGTCTTCCCCTTTTGTGCCATGCTTTCTTGGTATGTGTAAGTCTATGGTAACTCTTGGGAAAAAGTAGAAAAAAGTAGATAGTGTACAGAAATTCCACAAAGAATTTATTCCGGTGTATGTGGAAAATTTCAACTTAAACTTTAATTGGTAACAGAACATTTACCATTGTAAAAAAATATAACCATAACAAATTTTGCTTGTTAAAATAGTTTTCGCTTATGTAAACGAATATGTATACAAAAAATTATAATTTTAGGTAATATTGTATATGGTAGGTACCTTACACGACATTACCTAAAATTATTTTGTTTGCATTATCAAAAGAAATTTGTCATATAAATGTAACATCGGAAAGACAAAATACGACCTTTACCACGCAACGTTTGCAGTGAAGGTTAGACAATATCGTAAATTCTTCAACATATCCATAATTTGCTCAAAAATACAAGGCAAGTATCGTCAAGTAACTTAAAAAAAACTTGTGCTTCAATATGAATAATATCATTCGTAATATAGGTACTATGGTACTTGTCACAAGACCCAGTATGTAAAGTACCTCCTCGTCCCTCATTATAATATCAGATTTTTTACTCTATGATAGAATAGTACAATCATTACGCTAATAAGTTATAATGTATTAGCAGCTAACGGTTGTCAGTTTTTTTGCGACAAGACCAAAACAAATGACACAGGTAGTGATAGAAAAAAATAATCTGCAATTAATAATTATATAGGTGGTTATGTGTTACGTAGGTAATTGTTTCCTGAAGCAAATTGTAAAGCAGATGGTAGTCTTTTTAGTATGTAGTTCCTAGTTATAAAAATCTATACTAATTTTATAAAGAGGTTAAATTTGTTTGTTTGTAAGTTTGTATGTACGGGTAATCTCTGAAACTACCGGTTAGATTTGAAAAAATATTTTTGCATTTGACAGCCCAATTTTAGAAGAAGGTTTATAGGTTATTAACATTACGGTATGATTATTAAGAGCCGAGTAAAAAGAAAAAAAGTCGGAAAGGACACTAAGTGAAAACGAAGTAATAGTGCGAGCGGGGGCAATAGGATACGTAGCGGTGGGTCTGGCGTTAAATATTCACGTGGACGAAGTCGCGGGCGAAGTTCACCTAATTTTATAATTCAACTAGCTTTAGCCAGTCGCTTCGCCCGCGTGGAGGTCGAATATGATCCCACGGGAACGTACTACCGGGATAAAAAGTATCATATTATGTGTTAATCCAGGTTACATACTATGTATGTGCCAAATTTAATTAAAATCCATTCTGGTGTCTTTGCATGATTTAGTAACATACATCCAAACTATCACGTCCTACTAATATTATAAATGTGAAAGTTTGTGAGTATGAATGTATGTCATCATCATCTGCCTAGCCTTTTCCCAACTATGTTGGGGTCGGCTTCCAGTCTAACCGGATGCAGCTGAATACCAGTATTTTACATGGAGCGACTGCCTATCTGACCTCCACAACCCAGTAACTGGGTAATACGATACCCCTTGGTAAGACTGGTTGTCAGACTTTCGGGCTTCTGACGACCCATAACGACTGTCAAAGATCCACAAATGACAGCCGGGACCAACGGCTTAACGTGCTTTCCGAGGCACGGAGGGGTCTTGGTATGTAAAGATGGTCACCCATCTGCGGACCAACCGCGGCAAGCGTAGCTTAACCTGATCGATCGACCCGTGCAGCTATTGTTACTTAGCCACAAGCCCCTCAAGTCCCTCCAAGTGAGTATGAATGTATGTAAGGATGTTTATTACTCTTTCACGCAAAAATTGCTGAACGGACTTGAACGAAATTTGGCACACAGGTAGTTTTTAACCTGGAATAACACATAGGATACTTTTATCCCGGTACTACGTTCCCGTGGGATAGTTCTAGGCCTCCACGCGGGCGAAGCCGATGGCAAAAGTTAGTTTATAATATTAAGTAGGATAGTAGGGTAATTCTCTTATTCTATTTTTGGAAAGATGACATGTCGAGCCTTGAAAATCGCGCAAAGCCGTTGGTCCCGACTGTCATTCATCGATCTTTGACAGCCGTTATGAGTTGTCAGACGCCCAAAAGTCCGACAGCCACTCTTACCGCGGAATACCCAGTAACTGTGATGGGCAGATAGGCAGTCGCTGCAATACTGGTTTTGAGCTGCATCTGGCTAGAACAGAAGCCGACAGAAAAGCCGGTAACAGCTGGGCAGATTGGTTGGTTTATGGATGGATAAGGTCGAATGTTTTCATAAAATCAATTAGAAATCTTCCATTCTTCCAATCAGCCCTTTTCAAGTTTCTAAATTGTATTTCAGGATGCATAGAACAAAAAAGACAAGTTACATTGTTCGATAACCACTAATTAAAATTCACTTCCAGCCGGACATGGTTATTAGATACGTTATTATGTGTTTAACCATGTAATCCTGATTGTTTTTTTTTCTTTTCCAGGTAAGCATCGAGTTCGATATTGTAATGAACAGGAATTTGTCTTCCCAGCAGTTGTATGTATGAAAATATAAATTGTTTATTGATCTACCTATATCGATGCCCTCAGGCATTTGTCGGTAATGTGTTATTATTGACATTTTATTGTTATGTCAAATTCGGCTGGGATACATCTAAGTAATTTATTTCAGTATCTTTTTATCATTCAAAATAAGCATTACTTATAATGTTGTTATATGTTATTTTTGATGATTAAGTATATGTTTATATTCATAGGCCTTGCTCAAGGTAACAAATAACATTGAATGTTGAAGAAAGTACTCTCACAAGGCAACGCACCTATGCTTTGGTATTGCACATGTCCATATTGTCCATATGCGGCGATTATCAGTAACCACCATGAGGACGCTGAACGCCATGCTTGCCACTCAACTACCTATTTAAAAATAAGTAAAACGGAGTAATGTAGGTAGGTTAATGCTGTTATACTTATATGTCGCAAATAGACTTGAAATTTTCATTCAGCTAAATACTTACCTGTCAAATAAGCCCTTTTCTAAATAGCCTCCTCTCGTCCCATTATAGCCTGGCGGCCTTTTTGCCTACGTCTAAGATCCCCGTTTTGGATAAAATAGGTCCTTAAGGCAAGATATTTGAGTGACGTTAAGTGGAGACGAGACATGTTTAATACATGTATCAGTATTGTAAGTGGTCAGTGTCATTGACACTTGTTTGGAGAATACCTAAATACGGTATAGCTAGGGTCAAGCATGTTATTAAAACGGATATAGCCATCGATTCACCGTAACATCATTTATTGTGTGAAATACCGCACTTGGATGGCCAAAGTACAGACTTCGATTTTGTAGAGATATTGTTACAAAGTGAGAAAGCTTCGCTGAAGCAAAATTTAAAATATTATAAAAAAATAGGCCCAACCCAATTTGGGGGTTTGCCATATCGCCACGCTTGGCAGGCGGTTTGGCGATCGCAGTATGGTGGTAAAATGCATAGAGAACGCTGCTGCCCATTCTCTAGTAAGTCCCTTAGTCGCCTCCTACGACACCCACGGGAAGAGATGGGATGGTGCTATTCTTTACGTCCGGCACCACACGAACTTTGTCCAACAGTGGACGTCTTTCGGCTGAAATGACGATGACAATGACAAAAAAAATTGTTTCAGCGACCTACCTACCTAAAGTTTTTACTTGGGTAGCTAATAAGCTAGTCACTGTATTATTTAACATAATCTGCCTATAAAATTCCCAATGCTGCGACACAATCCTCCTCTCTGTGAAAGGGAGTAGGCGATGATTCACCACGCGGGCCCAGTGCAGCGGCGTAGTTACATTACACACCATTATTAGGAGTAGCTTTTATTTTGACAGTTCTACAATATTCATTGCGTTATTTATGTTACTGAGCAGACAAGTTTTTCTAACACATGAAGCAATGGAGTCGCAATACCTATACTTCAAAATAATTCAGATTCTGATTGATAGTGTGTAACGCAGTAAGGGTGCGTGTTTAAAATATCTTTATTTAATTAGGGAATTTTAAGACCGCAATGCGTATGATAGTCCCATCGTACTAAATACAATGCTTCTAATTACACTTGGGCCATGACCCTGAACAGACTCTTGGCATGGTAATGACCATTTGGTTGGTACAGAATTTTTTGAAATGTGCCCATATCAAGTCGTTTCAACCTCAAGGCCCCAAACAGATAATTTCTTTGAGACTCATACCGAACACAATCCATCAATAAGTGATATAAGTCTTCCACAACTCCACAATCCACACAATTCTCCTGTCTGCTGCCTTTCTCATCATGAACGCAAACTTATTATTACATGGAATATGTCCAGATCGGAGTCTATGACCTGTAATAAATAATTTCCTACTTAAACTATTCTTGATAAACCAGGACACACGAAAAGGCCGACCCTGCTTGGTTTTATACCAGATACCTTTTTCCACCGAACGTTTGACAAAATATTCCTTCCAATCATCGTTACACTTATTTTTGAATTTAGGTAAAACTTCTGTATAAGCTAGCGTTATATTAGTTACTTTTCCATTTTAAGCTGCATATTTTGCCAGTATATCAGCCCTCTCAATGCCCTGTAAGGGTGCGTGTTGGTGGATCTCACCTGTCTTTGAAGCCTTTATGCTCCAGCACTATTGCCATTATTTTAATTCATGGTTTGATAGCACTATTCGATGAATTGTGTAAACATGGACATGACATTGTGTGCTTAATCAATATATTTCTATACACAATAATTAAATACGTAATACAATGCGGAAGCTTATAATCTATAGTAAGACCGACGGTTGAACGAATCTGGCATATCGCAGTCGACTGACCTTTTTCGCTTTAAGCGCTTGAGTAGCGTTTGATAACCATTACATTCCAGTACATTATTGTAGCGTAAATAGCGTATAAGTCTAGGGAGGATAAAGTAATGAAACTAAACGAAGGAAAATCATAATAAAAACAAACACATTCGTTTGTTTTCTTTAGGTCATCGTCTTGACCACAATAGGTACCTATAATGAGCAAGAAGATGTTTTACGTTGCAATTTTATGCTTGAGAATCTTGGCTGGCAAAACCACGGTGATGAACTAGAAACTTATACCTACACCGTGCCATCAAAGATTGAAATAAACCTGAAGGAGGAGCAGGACGGATCAGTGATTGCCCGGTGGTAACCGCCCCGACATCCGTGCTCGAACAGGCATTACTTTCTGTAAATCATTTTATCACCATTGCCCGCGAAACGACAAAGAAAAACATCGTGAGGAAACCGGCGCCATGTCCTAGAACAAAACATTTGAAGACAAGTGACATCTACCCACCCGCACTTGGTCCGCGTGGTAGATTACGGCCCACTCCCTCTCGTAAAGAGGAGGCCTGTGTCCCAGCAGTGGAAACGTTATAGGCTGATTATACTAAACCTGACGAAGTAGCCATCGAAGCTAAGATTTTTGGAGTAATTTAATGAATCTAATATATTATTATAACATTCGCATTAATAATTGTGACATCAATTTATTTCGCTTGACTAGCCAAAACGGCCATAAAACTGTCCAGGCAATACGTCACCTCACGGTCTATTTTCCAGCTAAATCCAGCTCAGGTCCATTATGGGCGTTGCCCACGTCGGCCATCATTTAGCAGGCAAATTACCAATTTGCCAAAAAGCACGCCAAGGTTATAAGGTCATGTCATTTGAGCCGGTGTGGTCCAATCTAAAGGAATTAGTTTTATTAAAGTGATTACTTTTTGAGCTCCCTGTTATGCTTGTCAAATTAATTAGGAAAGCATAGTGATTAATGGGCGTTCAACCAACGTCAGCTAACCTATTGTTGGATCGGAAATGTAGATACTCTAATAGTTCTGGTGAGCCTTTGGTGAACTAAGTTGGGGTCGGTTTCAAGTCTAACCCGATGCAACTGAATACCAGTATTTTGCATGGACGACTGCCTATCTGACGTCCACAACCAAGTAACTGGGTAATATAGGTATCTGCTGTAAAAATGTCACACTGATTACTTAGATGAAGAGACCTATCGATAATGACCGCAGTGTCAATAGAATGGAGATTCATAGATGACTCCATCCTGAGGAGTAAATATGGTGCGGTCCCAAAAGCAATGGGGCGCTTAATGTCGTGTTCAACATGTCCTGTTATCTGCACGCTACAGGAGTTGATGGGCGATGCTGAAAGTGCCAAGCTCGTAGCCAAAATCTGGGCTGTCTGTATTGTAGATTGCTATCGACAAGAAGAAGTCAAATGACTGCTTACTTCAAGAATAGACCGACAGATCCTTTTTAACGGTCCCTTCTTTTTCATTCTCATGTCGTGTTGCGTTTCTATATTACATTTAATTTAATTTAATGTATTTATTTATTTCAGTCATAACATTCGTCCATAGCTTCAAACTCATATAGTTAAATTATAAAATATAACACAGATAAAACCCAAAATAAAAATTGTGACTAACTAAATTTAAAATATTCAACGACTCGGAAAACTATAAAAAGAATTGTCAAAAAACTTATAAAATACCGGAATCGTATAAAAAATAAAATGAAACGTAAAATATAAAATTGTCAAATAGTAAAGTGATATAAAAATGTCAAAATATTTAAAAACCAAATAAAGATTATAAGTATCAAATTGCAAACAAGAGAAATTGATGATCATTATTGTGTGTCAAAGGTAAGGGCGGATAACCAAACTATTAAATACTAATAAAAGGACCATTAATTCACCACAAAGGTCATAAACTAAATAACGAACCCATAAAACAATTATGAGGCTTTAACGCTGACGCTTATGTTTCAAGTGACACTAGGTATACTTTCAGGGCGGAGTGCATGTTAAAGTGCTTTCGTGTTTTCCACCAATATTTTCTCACTAACGATACCTAGTTTAGTATCGGTTTCCATTTCTGTTAATGAATTTGATAGCCTGCTTTTTACGTAATGGCGTTAATTGATACTCTCAATTTACCTGCGTAGAAGCTTTCATTTTACACGTAAGTATTAAAATATTCGTGGCGTTTTAGGAGTCCAATTACCTCAATCATGAAAATAGTGTTCGAAAATCAACATATTTTAAACTAGCTTTTGCCAGCGGTTTCGCCAGCGTTAATCAAATTACCAACCACGAAACCTAAGCAAATTATTCACCTAAACCTTCCTCATGAATCACTCTGTCTGTTGGTCAAAACAATATGAAAGTACGTTCAGTAGTTTTTAAGTTTATGAGCTGAGCTGGATTTTATTAATAATGTAGTGATAGAGACGGTAAAAGCGGACTAGATGTCGTAAACTTCATATGTAACCCAACCTCTCTTCTGCGCCACATTTGAAACATTTAAAGATGTTTAGTATGATCTTCTGACATAACCTGTCTAACTTAACAATTATACTTAGGTATAGGTACTCTAAAGTGATCTAAATTAATTCGATATGTTTTGCGGTCAACCAATCACAACAGATCAAGACGGTCAACTTTAAAATGCGTTCAAATGTACAATAAGGTTTTATTTTTACTGAAATTTGTTCATTGTAAACGTCCGGACGAATTGAAATCTATATATAATTAATTTGTGAAGGGATAAGGAAGCTTTTTTCCATTTCAAGGTTCATTTCGAATGGTTATCAAGGCATCAACACGTATGAAAGGGTGGTTCCGTAAAATACATTCGAAGGCAGAAGGACAAGTAGGTATTGGAAACAAGTATTTTTAAAACTGTTGTTATCTCTGTTGTTTCTGTTGTTATTACTTCTCGGTATTGAGTTATGATAGTCGTGATTATGCATTTAATTTAAGTGTAGTGTCATGTGAGATTGAATTTAATAAATAATTGCAATGACAGTGAGCCGTGGTAGTAATTTTAGCCGTACGAAAACAAAAGTTTTGGCTTAAGAGACCGCGTGTGTTTAGACTTTATAGATGTTTGTTTAGACGTCTATGATAGCTGTTTAGCTACTCACTGGCTGAAAGGAATTTAACGTAGTTTCAAGTAAGTATATTCTTATGCTGTTTCAATTTGCCGAGTTGTAAAGGTCATTTTGACCCTCCTTGCATATGTTTTTAAGTTAAATTTGATCGTTAAAACTATTTTAATATAAAAGATTGAGTCTTACTTTTTTATTAAATCAATCGACTGATAATAATTGTCTTTGTTTACAGTAAATTCTGTGTTGTGTCCTTTTAAATAAAAAATAAAACTATGTTCTGCGAACCAAATATTTATTATGTGAGAACCAAGATACATGATATATTTCTAAACCTAACATAATGTATAGGTATTTGATATAACTATGTGGTTAACCCTTATAAGGTTCGCGGTACAACCAGTTGCATAGCCGTTGGAGAACTCTTGCCAAACGTATCCAACAACTAGTTTTGCTTGTAACTTTAGTCTGTTAATAGATATACCTAAGGGCACGTGTTAAAATGTACATTAAATCAGTCATTGCCCCTACTATATTGTATTATTTCTCTATGACATAGTCATTGTACTCAATCAAAATTTCATATCTAGTTAGGACACTTGAGAATTATCGTTCATTCAATGAATAGCTTGAAACTGTTCTGCAGACAAACTAGTCTTACTAAAGAGCATCGTATTACCCAGTAACTGGGTAGTGGAGGTCAGATAGGCGACTACCTGGAGCGACGGCTCCATGTAAAATACTAATACTCAGCCGCATCCATTTAGACTGGAGCAGATCCCAACATAGTTGGTAATAGGCTACGCAGATTCTGACAGACTCTTCTGTAGATGGAGTTTAACAATCCTCGTGATAGTTGTCTCTTGTGCGGGTTGTTCGAAAGAAATACCGCCGCCCCTGGCACACAGGCAACTGAGGGAACACGGGTGGGTTTTAGTCAGTAAAAGTCTGACACTCCCTCCCGCTCCGCCCAGAGCGGGAGAAGTTATTTGATGATTTCCCACCCAAAAAAAAAATACAAAGTAGATACATACTATAATAATAAACAAAAGACTGTGACAAACTTTCTTAACCACTTAAAACCAGTGACTAAATTCACTTTGCAAAATATTAAAAGACACTTCCACACATGAACTTGTCGGATTAGCAGTCGGTTTTCAGTCACGTCAATATGGGGTTGAATTTCGTCCCCTAGGTGCATGAAAGGGGTTGTAAATAATTGAAGGGTAAAGTCACCCTTCCAGACGGCAGGGAATGTCGATAGGCACTCGCCTAAGTTTCTTTCACTTTGAATGTTAACTGCAAAATGAAGCCTGAAATAATATGTACCGAGTTCAAGTGAAGCAACCAAAATGGACGTGGTATTTTTTACAGGTAGTTAGATATTTAAAACCTCTTAGATTTTTATGTTATTATGATTATAAGTAAAGCTTGTTAAGCTACGCTTGCCGCGGTTGGTCAGTAGAAGGGTGACCCTCGTTACATACAAAGACTCCTCCGTGCCTCGGATAGCACGTTTAGCCGTTGATCTCGGCTGTTATTCGTGGTTCTTTGACAGTCGTTACAGAAGCCCGAAAGTCTGACAACCAGTCTTTCCAAAAGGGTATCGTGTTACCCAGTAAATGAGTTGCGGAGGTCAGATAGGCAGTTGCTCGATGTAATATACGGTATTCAGTTTGAATAATTGTTATTCATAGTTGGTAAAAGGCTAGGCAGATGATGATATTTTCAGTAAAGTAGTTGACCTTTTTTTTGTTAAGTAAACAAAAAACAAATAATTACGTGATTTTGCGTAGAAAAACTCATCAAATCAAAATTATATGCTTAAATAGTTTTGACTTAAGCTTTTTGCACCTCATTATCGTAATTCCTATGTAGATAGAGCATATTTATTATCGTCATCAGTTCCCGAAGTTACTCATTAAAATCAATTGCAAGTTCAAAGTCATAACAAAAGTCTGAGTCATCAAATTATAGGAAGACGCAGATATTAATTAGACTCATTAGTCATTTGCCAAGCATCATAACTTTGTGGGAGGTGTTGGTATGTCATGTGCGAGAATGATGAGAAACACGTGTTATGGTACGACCTACCCTTATGTATCATCATCATCTGCCTAGACTTTTTCCAACTATGCTACTGGGAAGTTTTCTGCACTACTTTCTTCCCAGCTAAAGTACTAGGAAGTGGTGAATAGCGAGCGTTTTGGAAGACTGTCTTATGTAATTTAAACGTTCAAAAAAAGTGCTGACTCTCAGCCTAATTTGAATAAATGACTTCATATTTGATTATGTGGGGGTTGTTGGCTTCCAGTCTAACCGTATGTAGCTGAATACCAGTACTTTTCAAGGAGCGTCTGCCTATCTGACCTCCACAACCCAGCTACTGGGTAATACAATACCCCTTGGTAAGACTGGCTGTCAGATTTTCGGACTTGTCGCCACCCCAACCGACTATCAATGATCCACAAATGACAGTCGGGACCGTGCTTTCCAAGGCACGGAGTGGTCTTGTTAATTAGATCCATCGCAAAAGTCAAGCATCATATCTAAGTAGGAGGTGCTATTCTGTTATGTGCGAACATGATGGCCAAAAACGTGTTATGAAACGACCAACACTTATATAAAACTACTATTAAAACTTTACCTGAGTTCATATATAGTCATACTAGCTTCTGGCCGCGACTTCGTTCGCGTCAAATTTCTTGCTCACCCGACCCACCCCGTAGCTTCAAATCGCCTGCCCGTGCGAGTACTTTGTATTCGTGACTTTTTCTCTTTACTCGGCTCCTAAGGGTCTTAGCGTGATGTTATATAGCTTATAGCCTTTCTCGATAAAGGGGCTATATAACATCCAAAGAATATGTCAAATCGAATCAGTAGCTCCTGAGATTAGCGCGTTCAAGCAAATAAACAAACAAACTCTTCAGCTTTATTATTAGTACCTATAGAAATTAAACCAACTCAATCAGCTGAGCGTATCACAATACATTTGCATGTCCGCATACATTCTGTTGAGCTGCTATTTTTAGGTCGTTGTTCTATCTGACTGGGACTGATGTCAATTATGAATACAATACAGCTTTGTGAATATTCATGAATTCGTGTGCCAATTTTCGTGTCGGCATGAGTTCTGCGAAGATTGTGTATGCCGTGGTAGCATTTTCCTTCTTTAGGGTTGACTGCCCAGGGTGCGATGTCATTGGTACACCAACCAACCCATTCAACCAATGAACTCAGTCAATTAATTGAATTTAATTCGTTCATTTTTCATTTCTTTTTTTCTTTGTTATAAATCCCTCTGCATTTCCGAATACTAGTCTTTGTAGATACTGGCGTATTAGTCAATTCGCACGAATTTACTCACCCAAAACGATCGAATCAACACATTAAAATAATATGTTATTTTCTGTAGTTGAGGAATTTACGACAACTTTAGGAAAATATGTATTTGCCAGTTGGCAAATACGTATTTTTGGCAGTTGGCACGTTTAGAATTTTATTCGTGCGAATCGAGTAATAAGCCATTTTACTCCATCTGCTGTCTATAGGTCGTTGGTCTTTTAGCTCGGGAGTGTCAGATTTATGCCAAATGGTGGTCTCAGTTTTTGGGCTTTAAGCTTCGCCAAATTAGTACGAATGCACTAAACATGTTAACAAGCAAATATCTTAGTTTTTGAGCATGCCTGTGTTTACTATTGATGTCAATTCCCCCTTACATTTTTGTGGTCTCTGGTTGGCGTGGCTTGTCCATCTTTTAATACGTGAATTATTCAACACAGCTCTACTAAATAAATGTATCTATTCGATCATTCTGTTATAGAATATTAAGATAATCTCTGCGTTGAGTAAGTGGCTCACGTTGCGTTGCACGGACAATTCTTTGAAGCATTTTGACGTCAGTTCTGTTTTGCATTTTATTGCGAGTCACATCAGACGTAATTTTGAATGTATGAATAATTTATTTTAAAATATTAAGAACCTTTTGTTGCAGTAAAAAAAGAAATTAACATAGTGCAGGTTTAAAATTGTAAAATAAATAAATCCATAATAAATAAACAAAATGACTTACTTGGTCACGGTTTGTTTATTTGTCTAATTGTTCTGATAATACATTTTATCCCTACATTGTGCCTACAAATACCTATACTATTGCGTGTTTCAGTTTAATAGTATTACAGAATCAAGTACACGTAAATGGGTGATAAGTATGGTTGATTGTTCATTTTATCGATGTTCTTATAAGCTTGCAATTATCTTATATTAAGGGGCTCGCAATAACCACTTCCGAAATAGAGAACAAACCTGCAATGATTATTGCAGCGGCTCATTGTCCGTAGCCGCGTTCGGCTAAAGATGGCGTCTTCAGACCAAGTTCTCCTTAACCGAGACTGTAATACCCATGAGATTATTGTTTATCTATTTAAATTTCATATTGGTATACTGTCGTGGTGTATATATAATAAATAAATAAATCATTTTATTTCAAGTAACATAGACTTGTGGCGGCCAACAAGGCCACATACGAAAAACTACAAATCAACAAATGCGATAAAACACAAAAAGTAAAGTGGTGCCATCTACAATGCCAAATGCGAACTACTCAAGACTTGACGTCACACCGCAGCTACATCACGCAAGCAGAGTTTACCACGCAAATCTACATGTATACAAGATCCCGACATCAATCGTCGGGCATTTGCCCACCAGACACAACACCCGTCTGGTCGGAGGATCCTCTCCTTTACCAATAGAGTATGAGTGAACTTTACACCCTGTTCCTCATATCTCTATAGACTCATAATAATAAGACACGAACATAATAATAGGACAAGAACACACAGTCACATTGATTAAAATAACACAAAATTAAAATTAAATCTAAATTTGAAACATTAAAAAACAACTGAACGATTTAATGTCAAAAGGCATTCTCTACCAGTCAACCTTTGGGTTATGTAGGACAATGTGATAGGAGTACAAAAAAGGAAACCATTTTAAATTTTATAGGTTCTGTTTGACAATTTCTGAATCTTCACACTCTAATGGGGTAACACACTTTCAATTACAATCTGAATTATTTTAAAGGATATTGTTAATTCATTGCTTCACATTATGTTCGAAAATATTGTCAGCTGAAAAACGTAAATACAATGAATCTTGTTTAACTATCAAAATGAAAACCATTTCTATAAGTAATGTGTTATTATGTAATTGGTTTAGTTAAGAAGCCGTGATTCTAAGTAGATTTATCAATCTACGTAGAGCCACGGCTCCTTAACTAAACATATTACATAATACAAAGACAAAAGATACAGTATAAAAACCTGCAATTATGCAAATCAAAACAGAAAATAAAAAATAGATGCAATTGCCGATATACAACAGTACTACGTAGAATCAAACGATAATTCGCAATCACGTTCCATGCACTTGTTAATGGCAAATAGTTGAATTTATCACTTCACTGGAATCTCTATTGTTTTGTTATCAAACATTATTATCTCCTGTTATCACACACGTACTGACAAGTAACGCGTCAACTTGAAGGTAATAAGAATCTTCTGGTTCAATAGTAGTGGAAAAATGTCGAGTGTTGGATTAGATTTAGTGTATTCTTTTCCTTATTAGACATTGGTTAATCTTCATTTGTTTTGTAGTTTATGAGACGAGGATTTTGGTTGAATTTCATGTTTTGTGTCATCGTGATTCATCTCTAGACAAATATTGGTTACATTCTGATATTGTTCACCTATTAATTAAAAAGTCAAATAATTTTCATCTACTTTAATTCACTAAATACCTACATAAAAACCATATTTTAGAAAATATAAAATAGTACCCCACCGGTATCCAAGTCGGTCCATGCTTATCGACTACGACGGTCCGGGCTCCAAAGAAAGGAAACTCGTAACAATACTATAATTATTAAAAATTAAATTTTTAAATGTCAGAGATAATAAACTGTTAAATACAAACATTTTTTTTAAAACGAAAGCTTGAGTTTATGGAACGGCTTTTATTTTTGAGTATTTTTATGGCAAAGAATTGCTCTTAAAATGACAACCTGCAGGCTTAGCACGAGCACCGATTAGTCGACGGAAGAATAGACATGACTATTAACTAAATGAATGTACAATAGGAGAAGATAGCTATGTTCATCTATTTAGTTTGTTGGGTGGGAAATCATCAAATGACTTCTCCCGCTCTGAATGGAGCAGGAGGGCCTGTCAGACTTTTACTGACTAAAACCCACCCGTGATCCCTCAGTTGCCTGTGTGCCAGGGGCCGCGGTATCTCTTTCGAACAACCCGCACCCCTGGCAGGCATCGGCCCTTGCGGACCCCATCAGTTGGTGCTGACATCTCTTTGAGGCGCACGTGGAACACAACGCGCCGTCGACCCGCTGTTCATCTATTAATTAACACAGTTATGCGTTCTAAACGAATCTTGATTTTGTGTCACATTGATAATTTCAACATAATGATGTAACCAACTTTTTGTAACAATACCATGATTTTAAAAGAGTGTCCATGGAGTTTCTTGCCCGTTCTTCTCCATAGGTACCTACGCTTTGGAATGGGCAAATAGCTTCATCTTTCTAACTCACCGACCTTGACAATTCAAAAGTGCCTGTAATTGGTTTATTTGAAATAAATGCTTTGAGTTTGAGTGGATAATCGTATATACTTTGTGGTCGTCTAGTAGAAAGTTTGTTGTCACTGTGATTTTGACAGTTTGGGAAGAATATATAGATATTCTTCTGAAATAGTCTACATATAAAAGGACCTGGACAAAGATAGGATAAGATACGGTGCGATGACAAAAATGGAGAAACGAAATGTGACTTTACCTATATAGAAAAAGCACTATCTATTCTTCGTAGAAATAGAAAGCGTCATGCTTAAACCTGCTGTTTCGAGTACTTACCTACATCATTAATAAACAATTATAAAATCTTCTCATCATTTATTTTAGTTGTAAAAACAGCTTTATAGCGTAAATGACCTTGGTTCTATCTAATAATACTTTTTTAGTACTGTAATAACCAAAAGTTGTATTACTGCCATAATTAATAAGATTCTGGTTAAAAAACTTGCATGGCATGTACAATAAAAACACGTTTCCTTAAGTCTCTCTCTCTAGTCTCTAAATAGAATAATGTTGCTGTTTTCGTCTGTTTGTTAATCACTTAGGTCATCATCATCATCATATCAGCCGAAAGACGTCCACTGCTGGACATAAGCCTCCCCAAAACGGGGGGATTTGCCATAATCGCCACGCTTGGCAGGCGGGTTGGCGATCGCAGTATGGTGGCCAAATGCATAGAGAACACTGCTGCCCATTCTCTAGTAAGCCCCTTAGTCGCCTTCTACGACACCCACGGGAAGAAACGGGATGGTGCTATTCTTTTACATCCGGCACCACACGGAACCATAGATCACTTAGGTATGTCTTCTAAACCACGCAACGGATTTTGTTACGATTTTCACTTTAATTTAGAGAATTTCTCCCAAAAGTTTTGTATGTCTTCAATCTTTGAAATTTTTGGCTTTAATTTCTACAGATTAAAGCCAAAAATTTCAAAGATTTTGTAATGATGTCGTAGTTGAGATGTTAAATGTTGTTGAAAGTTGTTATATTTATACCTGAAGTAGCGTATGTCTGCTAATCTTGTAAGTTTTCATTGTACCTCAAAAAATACTGAAAAATGTAAACATGACGTGATATAATTATTTATTTACTAAGCGAGGCACACCAATAAAATTTTTACAAAGATAGCAACAATAGGTAATCACGACTTGGCATTTAAATTGCGTTTTCGCTTCTCTTGTTTCATATTCATGAAATATTATTATAACTTAGAATTTTCCTTGTAAATGAAATGACTTGTTTAGAATAAAGATGGCCTTCAATAAAAATCATGCAACAATGTCTTATTGTCCTTATAGAAGCATTTCAATAAAAGTAGTGTTTATTTTATTTGATTCGTTACACTGCATTCAAATTAGCTCGTAAACCATTTATAAACTACGTGCCCAATTGAATGCGTGTATTGTAAGCATGGATTTCCCTGTCAGGTGCTATCCTTGTTTTATCAATAGGATCGTGACTGCGTTTTGGAATCTTACTTCCAGGAGCTCTTCGTGGTCCTTCGTATCGGTTGGTGTTACACATAAAGGAAAAAAATTATAGCGTTCCTGAATTCCGAAAATATGTACCTACTGTACAATCACCGGCAATATAATTATGCAACTTCAAATAGTCGACTTTTGCATGTTAACAATATGCATCTTAAATGCGTGAAATATGCAAAAAAATCGCTAAAACTAAATTGGTTCCAAATATTTGTAATAACTTACTACTATTAGCTATTATTTGGTAAACCAATCACAACAGCTGCCAACAACCACAAACCTACGTTAAAAACAGCAAACGGTAGATAGTTGAGGTTTTAGAAACCGAGAAACACAGTAATTATTATTTTGGTGAGAAATGAGAGTAAACAAAGAAAACACAAAACACCAAATAGTGGATTTCCACTTCGGGATTAAATTTTATAAACGTTTGCTTGACCAAGTATTTTTTTAGCTTAAACTCTTCTTAACTTTAAGCGACTTTTTAAGTAGATAAGTAAACCCTTTCATCTGCAAATTATATTTTGTTTATTATTTTATTATTAGCCATTAAAGTGCCACTGCTAAGCGAAGGCTTCCCTACTCTCCGCCTCTCTCTGTCCTGAGCTACAAATGAAAAGTTCAATTTGTGGGTTAATATAGAACTGCCTTCAGTTAGGACCTTGTACGGAATAAGAACTATCCCTTTTTAGCTTTATAATAAAGTACCAAAAGAGATCAGAGATTCTAAAATCATTGAACATTTTTAAAAAGAGGTTGAAGTTATTAGCGAACCAACAATCAATGTAAGTATGAACTCGATAGATCAACCAACCGATTAAACCGAATTTTAAAACCAAGATGAATACAAGCATGCCAGTGGCTACAGTAAGCCTTATGAGTACAATTTTCTGGAAGGATCAAGGTACAATTGATAAATTACTATACTTAGTTACCTATGCATTAACGTGTGTTATCTTGTTCTACACGTGGCACTCATTATCTGTATAACACAGTAACTGTAGTGCCGTGTTTTATTTTAATTTTGCGTGAAGACTTGGATAGTAATTGTGGTCATCATCATCATCATCATCATTGATCTACATCTAAGCCTAATAGATTTCATCAAAACAGTGTGAAGAATTTCCAACAGGCATCAGGCTCTCAAAACGGTGAAGGAAAACATCGTGACTCGTGAGGAAACCGGCCGAAAATGCCCTCAAACAAAAAATTCGAAGACATGTGACATCTACCAACCCGCACTAGGCCCGCGCGGTGGATTAAGGCCCAATCCTTCTCACCAAGAGGAGGCCTGTGTCACAGCAGTGGAAACGTTATAGGCTTATTATGAATAAAATTATGTATGGATCGGGCACAGGGTCCAACTAGACGTTGCTTGGTCAGGGTTCCAGGGAGCGAAGCATTGCTATCTTTTCTTTCCTTTTGTAACAAGGACAAAAGTCTTACAACCAATCTTACCCAAAGGGTATCGTATTACCCAGTAACTGGGTTGTAAACGTCAGATAAGCAGTCGCTTAATGTAAAATACTGGTATTCAGCTGCATCCGGTTAGACTGGATGATGACCCCAACATACATAGTTGGGAAAAGGCTAGGCAGATTGTTGTTACGAAGTTCGGTAAATACTTACTCTCTGTACGAATTACCAAATGATTGAATTAATACTTTTTACACGCTTTTTATTAGTTTCACCTGTATGTTTGTTTGTAATCGACTCCTTTGGACTTGATTTTGACCCACTTCAAACGGTCAGATTTCATTTAAACTTTGTAGACTTATCGAGGACCGATGACAATTCAATAATTTAAAAAAACATTAAAAAAAATCTAAAAAATCACGCTTTTGTAGATAACAGAACTAAAAAAAAATAGTTAAAACAAAAAACAAAAACAAAAAACACGCTTCAAAAACTAAACTAAAAAAGCAGATAAAGAGAAATAATTTCAAAAAAGCGTGGGGTGCTTGATATTAATTGATTATAACAATACCTCAAACAACACCCCACGCTTTTTTGACATTATTTTCTGCTTTTTTAGTTTGGTTTTTAAAGCGTGTTTTTTTTTTCTACCATTATTTTTTTTGGGAAGGTCCAATATCTACCAACTTAAGTATTATTCGAACTGAAATGTAGTACAGGCCATTAACCACCGAACAGACAGTCTTGCAATTCACGTGACGTCTTGATATTGTGATAACGATAAGTAAACTTTCCAGATAATAGGAATCACTTGCAACACATTTGATATGAAGAAAGTATGTCAATAGTTTGTTATTTGGCTCTTTGCGTCCCTTTAGGTTACCGTGTTAAATTATCAACAAATAAAATGTCTTTATAGGAAAAAAACATGTATACAAATTTTCAGTCTCCCACATATTAATAATACATCCCACGCCGATTTCGGCCTCGGTGGCCGTTTCTGTACTTTTTTACGATTGAATGGAACACCCGTAAAACAGAGTTCAAAAACATATTTTTCGTTGCACAATTCTCAACACTTTGAGCTCTGTGCTTTGAGCGTAAACTATCATATGTATTTAATGTTATGATGTTAAAGGGAATTCAATCAACTAGAAATTATTCCACTGAGCCCTGCATTTATTTTTTAAATTTAATTAAAACTGCATAAATCCTTGTATTTTGGTGGTCATTCGATTCAACTAACAGCAAACGCATCGCTATTTTGAGCCTTATGTGTTCTCAGGGTGCGTTATGGTGCGCAAAAATATTTACCTCAATACAAGACCAATTTCAGCCTTCAGTCATTCATTTAATTTAATATGTATATGAGTAAATGGAAACTTCGTCAAAAAGATTTTGCATCATCCCGACTTCAAAGCCGAATAAATAATCCTTTATCTAATTTCCAAACAACAACATTGATCCATATCTGGCACAAACACCACAGAGATAAATTAATAAATTCGATAAAATGTCCAATACTTAGTAAGTTGATTCAAATTGCGTTCAATTGGTAAACCCACGATTTGCGCTAACATTTGCGGTTTGCGGATATTACCAATAGTTTACTATCCTAGATTAGGTGCCTTCATATTTATTCAAGAAAATAAGTCTACAGGTTCTTTAATAAAATAAAATTTGTCCCTTGATACTCATGATGGCAACAATTTATTCCATAAATAAAGATTAATTGGCTGTTGTCATTAGTTTGATTTATTGCCATTAAAATATGCGGTAAGATGTCTTCCGTAAATAAACTGTTATTTGCAGTATAAACTTTAATAGATTGTGTGCCTCTACTTCTCTCGAAATAATGAATTTGCCTTTGATTTTTTAATTTTTGTCGAGGTGGACCTGGGAAAGGATACCTGGAAGGAATTGGGGGAGATTAAAGAAAAAATAACCTTGTCCTGACAAAAAAATACGAAGAAAACGAAAAAAAAAACAGGAAAATCGGTCGAGCCGTTCTAAAAAGTTATCATCTTTCGTATAATACGATGGATTGATTTTCATTTATTTTATAAATTGACTTTGTACCCAATCAAAACTGCTTGAATATGATAAAATTTGCAATATATTGCAAAAGCGTAATATTCCAGCAAGTCTTGTAGCAAATTCCGGATATAACGTCACCTATAAATTAATAATTACTTGCCGTACCTTTTAGCAGTAAGATATCGTAAAAACAACTTTTTGGGGTTTTTCCTCAATTGCATCTAGTACTTTTATGCTAAAATTCCAGTTCCTAGGTGCAAAATAAACATGTTTTTGTGCAGCTTAACCGCAAAAAGCTCTCCATACCTATCTTTATTGGTATGATTATAAAGATTACGAAGTTAAAGTTCTCTGGGTACCTACTTAGTTATAAGCACTTGTTGCATGTGTGAAATAACGTATCTAAATTAAAAACAAAGCTGATAAGATAGTGACTTATCTAACGCTCTGACTTAGTACTAAGACTTAACGCACTTTGATTGATTTAGATCCATATTTTGTTTAGTCTTCCGCCTTTTTCTATCTCTGTCAAACGGTGGAACGTTGCCCTTTGTTGATTTAACGTACTATGAAGAAAGCACTCGTTTCTTGCTAATACTTTTTAATCGCACATCTAAACTCTTTCGCAATCCTACAACGACTGATTCTCCAGTACATTTTACTATTTTAAAATAAACCACCCAGCTAATACCCAATAAGCTCTACCCAGAAATAACATTAACATCACAAACGTTATTTCTAAGATGGCAAAGTATAAAACGTAATACATTCATCTCTTTCATTCATAGTTACTGTCGAAAATTCATTGAAAAGTTTGTTACAACATTAATAATTTGCATTCAAAAGTTTAGTACTACATTAAGTAATCGTTTATACTTTGAAGTTGTTGCCACAGTGTATATTGTAATTCGATATAGAAATAATACATTTAAAAAGTAACAATGGAATCACGAGAGTTACTATTAAAAATGTCCACTCTTAGCACTCTTGCATATTGTTTCCAATTGGCAACAATATGCATTTAAGGGCTCACCAAGGTATCCTCGCGATAAACCTTTTCGGCTCAACATGATTTAGCCTGCAAAAGTCCGACCTAACCCTAATCCTTTCCTGGCCGTTATATACTTAATCTGTTAGGTTTTTCCCAGAAATTAAAAAAGGTTAGCTCGACGTAAGATTGGCGTGAGTCAATCTTTGAGATTTAATTAGCTGCATACGATACGGTAGCTAGTTGCAACCGTAAGCCCGCACATGGTCAAAACTAGTTTTCATTACGTAACATTAGACTTATTAAACCTAACCCGTATGTTCTAGCTGGGTGTTATAGCAAATGCTACAATGCCGAAGCGATATTTTGCGTTTAAAAAAGGCAGTACTAGTCTCGAATGCTTAAAATCCCACCTGGTATTGTATTCCGTAAAGGGGAAGGCAAAAGTTGATTATCATCATCATCATCATTTCAGCCGAAAGACGTCCATCGCTGGACATAGGCCTCCCCAAGCACCACCATTTCAACTAGTTCTGTACTTCTCGCATCCAGCAGATTCCTGCGGCCTTCATCAGATCATTGGTACATTTTGTGGGGGGCCTTCCAACGTTACGTCTGCCAGTATACAATCGCCACTCTATAACCTTCCGGCTATTTGTTCTGCGAGTAATGTACCCTGCCCACCGCCACTGAAGTTTGGCAATTCTTCAAAGTGGATAGGACATCCTAATTTCTCGTTATGTTATACGTCCAATAAAATAGTGGTCCCTTATTGGCACTAGCTTAGGGTTTCGTAATAGAAATACCAAAAGCATGGTTTCTGACCCACCAGGGATGGAGCTAAGAACCACATCATGTTAAGGAGACACGCACTTTCAGTTGTGGCGAATTCTTGCTGATATTATCGCATCGCGCAGCTTCCTCTAGTCAGTTAGGACAGCGTTGTAAGTCAATATTGGTAAAAATCCATTAAGATCATTAGCTGGATACTGTTGGTACTTGTTTTAATAATTTTCCGGGTCTTTCACGTTGCAATGGCTGCCTCATATAGTTGAATGGGTTTCATGGTATCAAGTTTCCGGATCGATAATTGGATTGGTTTGTTTCCCGATTGCAACTCTTCTACTCGTCATAGTGGAACGTAATGAATTGTAATACACCTAATTTGGTGCCCTTTGGAAGCCCTGTGTTCTAAATAGTTTCTTCTCGAAGACAATATTGAGTTCAATTTCGCGTAATAAATCTTTGATTAGATCTCTCTGTATGCACAGGGAAAAAGCTTGCTTTTCTGCAGCTCATAATAATGGTATCCTTACAATTGACTATAATGTTTAATTCTTAAACAGTTTGTATAGTAATTATTAATCTCCTTGGAGTAGGCCTGGTGTTGAATCCAAAGTGTGCGATAAATACAATGATTAAAAACTTTAGAAAACAATAAATATGATTTATTGTAAGAAGGGGATTTTCCCTTTACTAGTCTAGTCGAGTGCTACGATATTCAATTGTTTTTATGCATTTGGGGGCCATTATCGAGTGTTTGTAGAACTAAATGATTCACGTATATTTGCTGTCCTACTTTTTATCAATAACCTAGTACGTACCTCCCTTATTTAACATAGTTAACTACTCTTTTACCTCAATCACCTCAACTTATCACAGTCCATTGCTGGACATAGGCCTCTCCCTGTCTGCGCCACAACACCTTTTACCTCCTATCTAGTGTTGTTCAGTCATCGGTCAATCTAGCTGTGGCGTCTTACACTACGCTTGCCAATGCGCGGTCTCTGCTCCAGGACTCGTCTGCTCCACCGGCCATCGGTCCTTTGACAAACATGGTCAGCCTGCTCACTCTGCCACTGTCACTTCTATACGTACTGGGACCAGAGGCCCTAGTGTGAGTTTCATTTAACTATCTCGATCAAACGCAGTGAGCGCGTTCAGCGCTTCGATTGGTCCGTCAACAATCTAGGGCCAATCGGAATGCCGAGCGCGCTCACTGCGTTTGATCGAGATGGTTAAATGAAACTCACACTAAGGCCACTGATCATGAAACAATTGCTTATAGTCGATAATTAATTTCATAATTTTTCTCTGCATTATTTCCCATTTTTTCATCATGTTTATGTAAAGCTAGCATATACCTGTATGATAAGTAGCGCATTTGAGAATATATAGAAGTAATATACCTTGTTATTATTCTTCTTCTATTGGGTCAATAGCACGTACCTATTACTACATATATAATCTAGTATTTCGCCATAAAGACATAGGCAGCTCTTCCGTCATCGTTCATCAGTCCCTCCTGATTGTAGGTGCCAGTAGGACATGATAGGACACCGACAGCCTCTAGATAAGATGGGGCATGGTTTGTGACGCAATTATTTTAGACTAGCTGCGCTCCGCGGTTTTGCCTACATATGTCTTGATTCCAGGAGAATATCGAAATAAAAAGTACCTACACTATGTCTTATATAGGTCCAATATAGGGCATGGTCTATCCCTGAGCCAAATTTCATTTATATCTGTTAAGCCATTTTAGCGTGAAAGCGTAACAAATATACATACAAATATACAAAAATCTAATATTTTCTCTTTAAAACATTTGTTTAGAATATTATACTAGACAAAAAATATGAATAACAATGCGAATATAGAAACTGCTTGTACAGTCAGCGACAATAGTCGATTAATACCACATTTAAGTTTTAATATCGTATTGAGGTAAATTTATAATTAAAATCGAAACATAAGTAAAATTAAATGTAACTCTAAGTAAAAATAATAAATTTATTACTTCTCTTAGCTAATATAGGAAATAGGTACAATTTTGTGTCAATTTAGATAATGTTTAAATTGGAACCTTTAACAGGGAAAACCTTCGTTCAAAGATGGCAACCAATTATTAACATTTCACAAGCATCTGTTATTTCCAGGAACAGATGAACAACAACAGATTGGTACCCAATGGGTACTAATTGACTTTGTGTGGTACTCTTAATTTATATGACGATTTATTGCATATTAGAGAAACCAACCAACGTGATATCTCACGTGGCCTTAAATTTCTCATGGAAATCTTGTCATTTTAAATAGTTCTAGGTATTTAGCTCTGTTCGCGTGTTGAGATTTTAATTTCTCAGGCTTAGTATTAAAAACCTATTATAATTAAGTCATCGGTATCAAATCATCAGCACTAAAGCGCGTGACAAACTATCAATCACTATCTAATTCATTTTGAAGGATATCGCTAAACCATAGCTTTGTGGCGGCATTCAGGTGGTCAGGATACCCATTGTAGCCGTAGGTGCCGGCTGGCTGTGTGACTGGCCGCTCGAGAGCTTGAGAAACTGATGATGATGACGTCACGCTGAAGTAGTTGCACGAAGGCTGCGCTGACGTTCATTTTCGGGCTCACCAGTATAGAGGTCTGAGGAACAGGGTGTAACGTTCACTCATCCTCTATAGAACAGGGAGGATCCTCCCATCAGACGGGCCACCAGACACAACACCCTTCTGGTCGGAGGACAGCTTCATATGTTCCAAAAATGTGTCTGCTGAGGAACGTATATAAACGTACCTAATGAATATTTTTGAACAGACAAAATATTCCATGCCATTCCTACTGTTAAGGTACGTAATTACCCAGCACAACCAAAGGGAGTTTCTACTTAAATTCGTAATTTTAACTTTCTAAGAATCATATTGATATTCTGCTTCAACACGGGACTTTTCTGTAGACGATTAACGACTCTATTTTAGAAATACCTATCAAAGCCTTTGGTAGATAATTATTTAGTTCCATAATTAATCTAACTTCATTTATTTGATAACATTTATTAATATCAAGTAATCGTTCAGGTTAGGGATGTATTTTCCCGCGGTCAAAACACTGCACTAGAGGTATCTATTCAAAGATAACTAAATAGTTTCTGACCAATTAGTATCTATTAGTCACTTCTTAGACTAAGAAATATGTTACTCAAACGCAGAATGTGTGTGGTCCTTCTATTTATTACCTATTGCAATTTAATTACTTATCTTTACATAGTTTATAACAAAGTTGCTTTTCGTGTCTGTTTGCTTAGATCTTTTAAACTCTGCAACGGATTTTTATGCGGTTTTCATCAATAGACAGTGCGATTCAAGAGGAAGGTTTGCGTGCACCGACCGACACGCGGGCGAAGTTGCTTTCAAAACCTAGTGATGTATATAGCATACCATAGCATGGCATAGCATTAAACAGCCTCGTTGGTCTAGTGGTCACAGGTGTTACTGCTGGACATGCGGTCCTGGTTTCAATTCCCAGGTCGGGGAAAGTATTATTGGGATTTTCCATCAGGAGTTTCTCAGTCATCATATCAGCCGAAAGACGTCCACTGCTGGACATAAGCCTCCCCCAAAAGAGGGGAGAATTGCCACGCTTGGCAGGCGGGTTGGCGATCGCAGTATGGTGGTCAAATGCATAGAGAACGCTGCTGCCCATTTTCTAGTAAGTCCCTTAGTCGCCTTTTGCGACACCCATAGTAAGAAATGGGATGGTGCTATTCTTTTACGTCCGGCACCACACGGAACGGAAATTTCTCAGTACTAGCCCGGAATTTGTATTTGTGCTGGCTGGCAATAGGCCCCCTATTACATGGGACTCAAGCATAATTGGCGCAATGAGGGTGTAACTAAGTACAGGTAGGTATACCTCTGTATGACGACCCTTCGGGAAATACATGCGTGATGTTATTTGCATTAGTATCTAGAATTACAGTAAATGTATTTATTTACATACATATTTATGTTGTTACCTAATTAAATATGCAAGATGCAATTATTATGAAAGGCTAAAATAACATCATTAACGCGTATATGTTTACATAGTTTATAATATATCTGCAGCTGATCCTACTATTCTTTCGACCTTTACAATACTTAGATATTATTTGAACAGCTTTCAATAATAAAATAAAAATATGGTACCTATTGATATCTCTCTAAAACCTGGTAGGTAGCCTTTCTAATTTAATAAACCAGGATTACCTTTAATCTTCAGTTTTTATCATTAAAACATTAAAATAATTTCAGAAAAAACTCAAAAAACCCGATTGCCTAAAAGTGAACTTTAATTAAAAGAGATGGATGGATTGTTTCCATCGTTTTTTAATTAAATTTTCACTTTTTAGGCAGTCGGTTTTTTGATTTTGTAAATATATTTTTTTGATTTCACAGTTTTTAGTTAGGAATTATAATTATTTTTGACGTTAATGATACCTATTTATGAAACCCTTTATTTTGATACCCCACTCGATAGGTTTTGAGAATAAAAAAAAAATTAAGACACAATATGGCGCCAAAAATAGGCTATTTTTTTTCAATTTTCATGTACCCAGTGTCACTCTCACAATTAAGACGAATTTAACGGCACCTCTCAAGCTGAAATCGATCAAGCCGGTCAGCCTACAGAGCCTGCCAAAGAAATATACATGCACACATACATACACTCGAAAAACATAACCCCCCTTCTGGCGCAGTTGGGTAAAAAACATCTTGTAACAACATGACGTTACTGTAGAAATAACCTGTTTTTTTATTATTATTTGGTAGTGTTTTTTGAATACCTCTTGTTACTGGGTTTTGTTGCTGGAATTTTTCAGTAACAGCCCAGAGTCTGGATTTATGCCCGGTTGATGGGAATAGGCTCACTCCCTATTACATAACTGGCGATATGTAGGTACTATAGGTACCGCTGCACAAACCTTCGAGGAAACAAGGCCAGCAGGCTTAGCACGAGAACCGGAGACAAGCGTTTTGTCGTCGGAAGAGTAGACAAAAATGACGTTTCAGTATAGAAAGTTGACAGTCTTTCACCGAGAAATGTAGACAAGCGATTTCTTTTATACAGTAGAGTAGAAATAAAAAAGCGTCATGCTAAGCCTGCTTATAATATGAATAAATATTATGTCGCGTTTCTATAGGCAAAGTAACTAAACGGTTCAAGTAATCTAAACACATTAAAGCACAGTTATTAATTATTTACATAAATAAAACATTCAGATGGTTGACTTTAATCACTAATCGTTTGTCTTTCTGCTAGTTTTCACTTTATATAACTGCAGATATAGATTAATTCTATGTTTTGACGGATAAAGTAATGAGTGTGTCCGTTATAATGGTCTCAGCCACTTTATCTGTCTTGTTACACATAATTTGCATGAATAATTGAATAATCTGTTATACGTATGGTGTACAAAATATAGAGTATTCTATTGCGTTTTGCGTGGATGTGACATATTTTCCCACAACTTGTTCTTTTTTGTGTTCTTTGTTGGCGTCATTTTTACTGCAAATAAACGTATTTTTAACCGACTTCAAAAAAATGAGGAGGTTCTCAATTCGACTGTATGTTTTTTTTCATGTTTATTACCTCATAACTTTCGAGTGGGTGAACCGATTTTGATGATTCTTTTTTTATTTGAAAGCTCGTACTTTCCGTGTGGTCCCATTTAATATAGATCTGATGATGCGTTTCGGAGACAGACAACGGAACTCTTAAAAAAATAACAGTAAATGAACCGCGATTGCTGCTATCTCATAAATATGCATTGTTTTGACCCCTAGGATAATGAAATTTTGAATTAGTGAGGTAGGTACTATAACTAAAAAAGTGAAAAATAAAAACATTCTCAAAAAAAAAAACAACCAACTTCCGAAAAAACACTACAAAGTGAAAAATAAATTTAATTTCGGAAGGTGCGCTGACAAAAAATTTAAATACATATCCAAAGTCACCGCCTTTCGAAATTAAAGTAATTTTTCACTTTGTAGTGTTTTTTCGGAAGTCGGTTGTTTTTTTTTGGAAAAAGTTTTTCTTTTTTCTATTCTATACCTAATGTATCACATTATGCAGTTGGAAAATTCATCTCTTGTATGTACACATTCGCTTTGGAAGAGGCTTGATGATGGTTAGTCTCAGATCTTAGTTTAGTCCTCATTAATGTTGCCTTTTCCGCCCTGCGCTGAGGTCGACCAGAAAATGCAAAATGGTGGAATTACCTTTACCTATAGGTACTGTCGAGCCTTAAGATCTCCCTGTTCCGGAGACAATAAAACACCTTTGTTGTGTTCGTTTCGTAAGTATTTATGAGAGCAATCTACAAATCTTATTTTTAGCTTCTTCCTTCGGCTTGTCAGCCAAATCTCTCGCCTGCTGTTTTTTCTGCTATTCTATCTCTAAATTAGTTTGAGTGTTCGAATGTCTGTAAAGTTACTTAATATCAGTATTTACAACGAAAACTTGTCTTTTACAATCAACCTTCGCAGTACCTAAGTATCTCCCAATCTGACAAACTTATCATCGAAAGATAACTATTTTACATTGTCATACAAAAAACAAAAGAAAAACGGTTTCTGAAAACGAATAGTAAACTAGCAACCAAATCCCAAATAAACGGTTAGTAAATTATGTACAAATTTTGATGATATTTGACAGCAGATTCAATTAAAACTTTTCAGAAACGTAAATGTAAATACATTACATCGTCAATGCATTTATCACTCGCCTTACTCTTTTCTGAGCTAAAACTTTCCAGACAAGTTAATATTTTCAAAGTAACCCTGTACCAAGAAAAAACCCAAAACATTTTCTTATTTATATACGTAAAGTACTTCATGCACAGAATTGTTCAGAGGCGGACTAAATGCCATAGGCATTTTCTACCAGTCGTCCACCGTTTCTTACCAAGAATGACATAAGCTATGGTCCTAAAGGTAAAACCAACAACTATCAGAATGTGACAAGCAGAAAGATAACCTCGTCACCATTAAATAACACTCTTTGTATAACTTCATAATTACATTCAGTGTTAATTACTATGGCCCAAGACCGCATGATTATCTCATTCAATGCAACTATGTTTGTTAATTTATAAACGTGATCATTTGCCTAGCCTTTTCCCAAACAATTTGGGGTCGGCTTCCAGTCTAACCGGATGCAGCTGAATACCAGTATTTTAAATGGAGCGACTGTCTATCTGACCTCCAAAACCCAGTTACTGGGTAATACGATACCGTAAGACTGGTTGTCAGACTTTCGGGCTTCTGACGACCCGTAATGACTGTCAAAGATTCACGAATGACAGCCGGGACCAACGGCTTAGCGTGCTTATAAAATAACGTTGCTTTTCATGTGTTTCTGTGTGATCACGTTGTACTTCTAAACTACGCAATGGATTTTGATGCGGTTTTCATGTCCATCATGTAGAGAGTAATACATAAATATTAAACTTACTTATAATTAGCTTTTGCCAGCGGCTGCGCCTGCATGGAGGGCAGAAATTATCCCACAAAGTCAAAGTCAAAGCATTTATTTCAAATAAGCACTTTTGAACGTCAACATTTACGTTAAAATAGAATGAGAGCGAGAACGTACTACCGTGATAACAAGTATTCTATGTGTATAATGTGAGCCAAATTTTTACAAAATCCGTTTGGCCGTTTTTACGTGATTGAGTGTCAAACATCCAAACTTTCACATTTATAAAATTAGTACAATTAATAAATATCGATGTTATGTCTAGTCATAAAAGCCATACGAAGCAAGAGCAGGTCACTAGTGCTCTTATATATGTATGTAACATTTACATATTGCACTGTAGAAGGACGTTCTGCAGGCTTAGCACGAGCACCGATTAGTCGACGGAAGAATAGACATGACTATTAACTAAATGAATGTACAATAGGAGAAGATAGCTATTTTTTTTCTATTAATTATCACACGTAAGCGTTCTGGACGAATCATGATTTTTTAGATAATCGTATATACTTTGTGGCCGTCGAGTAGAAAGTTTGTTGTCAGTGTGATTTTGAAAGTTTGGGAAGAAATATTCTTCTGAAATAGTCTACATTTATAGGGACCTAGACAAAGATCGTTGGAAACGAAAGACTAAATGACAGATTGTAAAAGGTACGATGTCACTTTGTATTGAAAAAGCACTGTCTATTCTTCGTAAAAATAGAAAGCGTCATGCTAAGCCTGATGTGGTTTTAATTTCCATCAAGTACGTTAATATTGAAGAGTTATTAAAATCTCAGATTGTACAAGATTGTTAATCAGATTTAAATTATCGTGAGGGTTATGTATACGCATGATTATTACGGTCGGTCCGTTCCGTTGACAGTTCTTAGTTGGAATGGCAAACGAGTTAATAATGTGTGTGTGCTACTGGGGACAGGTGGCTGCCAATTTTGGTCCCTTTTTAACTGATTTTAAAAATGAGGAGGTTCTCAATTCGTCTGTATTTTTGAAGTGAAAACTTCTTTAGGCGCGTTGGGCATTTTTGAGATGGAAAAAAAAAACAATTGAACTCACGACACTGTAACCTTTACCGTTACTGACAACTCTGTTTATAAGTATTTACAATTAGTTCGTATACTTTTTCACTTCTGTCGGCACTCCCGGAGTGCCACTGTTTTTTTTTGCATGTAGTAGGTACGCGGTCGCCACTCCAGTACCTTTCGCCCTCATCGCCGTCTATTCTACGAGCAATGTGCCACTGGGTTCTCCTACGGACCTCTTCATTTCTGATTCAAACGCTTAAAAAAACTCCAAGCATAGCCCTCTCTATCGCCCTTTGGATGATTTTCAGCTAGCTGAAAAGCCTCATCATCATCATCATCATTTCAGCCGAAAGACGACCACTGCTGAACATAAGCCTCATAGGGGTTTTGCCATAATCGCCACGCTTGGCAGGCGGGTTGGCGATCGCATTATGGTGGTAAAATGCATAGAGAACGCTGCTGCCCATTCTCTAGTAAGTCCCTTAGTCGCCTTCTACGACAGCCACGGGAAGAAATGGGAAAAGCCTGCTGGTAGTTTATTATTGTTGTAGAACCTTAGCCTTGACTGTGAAAGCTTAGACAAGTGATGGACAAAGCAGTACATACAATCGGAATCAAACCACCAAAACCACACGTGAACTAATCACATGACAGCGAAACATACACAAACAATGGTGTGACCTCATGTTATGTATCATTGTCACTGACACTGCCTATATGTGTGGACCATATGGGCACGGGTCGTAGACTTCGTGCTTCGTGCATACAAATTGTTATGATTGACCTTACAGTGTTTATGTTTCTATTGTACTTCCGATTGTTATTGAACTATTGATCGATATCGGTTCGATATTTTGGTGTGAGAGAGTGGTGTTAGGAATCTTGGTAGTTTTTTTAGGTACCTTTTGAGCTTTTAGGCCATAAGTTCATCATCATTAGTAGCCTTTACCTATTTACTTCTGAGTACAGACGTCCTTGCTTTTGTGTCATCTTTCCCTAGACATTAAGGGGAAGACTGACTTGCAATGCCTCAAGCGCGCTCCATTTCTTTTACAAAAAGGTGATACACTAAACGTGGCGAACGCAGCTTCGAGTACTCGACTCAAGCGTGCTCCATTTGTATTCAGAATGGCGGACGTAGAGGTTGTGTGCATTTACTTTGGAAAAGTATATTTTTATTTGGAAAATAAAGTAAAACGAGATTATGTAGTGCTTGCGACGACGCGTCAACTTGGTCTGACTTTTTTGTAAACATACGCTCGCAATGCTTGCATCGAGTGGCTTGGCATTGCACTGGCTACTGAAACGCGTTGTAAAACTCGATCGTCACAAACAAACGTTACAAATCAGTCTCCTCCTATGACCAGAGACCTTAGTGTGGGTTTCATTTAACCATCTCGATGAAACGCTTCGAACGCGTTTGGCGCTCCGATTGGCCCTGGATTGGTGACGGACCAATCGGAGCGCCGAACGCGCTCGATGCGTTTGATCGAGATGGTTAAATGAAACTCACACTAGGGCCACAGATCAGTCTAGTGCTAAGGTCCAGCTAGTTATTTTTTATCAACCTTTGTCAGTGTTAACGTTAACTCGCTTACCTTGTTAAACCAATAATATTGTGTTCAAACAATTATATTTACTTTCAAGTTGAAACCAGGTCCTAAATGATTGCCTTTTATGAAGAACGTTAACTTTTAATTGATTGATTTTTATAATCTTTCAATGTTAAGCTTTTTTTTTTGGGTGGGGGGAAATCATCAAATAACTTCTCCCGCTCTGGGTTGAGCAGGAGGGCGTGTCAGACTGTTACTGACTAAAACCCACACATGTTCCCTCAGTTACCTGTGTGCCAGGGGTCGCGGTATCTCTTTCGAACAACCTGCACCCCTGGCAGTCATCGACCTTTCCCGGCCCCAGTTGGTGCTGACATCTACAAATATATATTTATATTGTCATCTTATACAAACATTTTAAATTTATATAGTTTGATTTCACTTTCTAAACAATAGAATCCATATCTTATCAGAATCACAGCACGTTTTTTTTTTTCAAATAATCCTCATCATCATCTCAGCCCTGAATGATCAACTGCTGGGTTTAATTAAGTCTCCCATTTTTTCCGCCATAATGTCTGTGCGTCCCTCATCCAGGTGTTTCCCGCGACTTTGACGATCCACCCAATGCGTTTTTGGACGGCCCTGGTTATCGTTGGCCTAAAATTGGCTACCATTTATCCATAGGAATTCCATTCAGCAACCCAACTTACATAACTTCTACATCCGTTGGATAATCCTATCAAATAACATTCACACACATATTTAACCTATTTTTGAACCCCATTACTTCACAAATAATCATGTAGCCTTTTATTATAGAATCATTTGGTTTTTTATTTGTTTGCTAACAATATAGCGGGCTACATAAATAGGTGTTGAAGCTTTTATATTATGTTCGTTCAAGGTTCTTGTGTGCTATGTTATTTAAATAATTTAATTGCCTATTAAAATCTGTAAGACTTTGCTTGCTTGCTAATTAGTTGTTGATTGAATTTGATATGATTTAGTTGAGGTATGTTTGGAGCACACTTTAAGTAAATAGTTAAGCGCTTTTTGTGTGACAGAGTACCATAACCGAGTGTGAAAGTTTCTTGGCTTCCGTAGGAATTATTTTAGTGCTATACAGTAGGTACTAGGTAGCTAATCATAAATAATATTTATCATGACTAAGTTTAACCTTTTGTTATCATTGAGACAGTTTAAAAATATCCATGTATTAACTGAAGGTACTAATGGAACTGACAGTAGGAAAGACTTCAGTCTTACCTATTAAAGATCTCACTACAACCTAGTTTTTGCAGCCTGTGTTCTAAAAATAGAATCAATATCTAATGTTCCGAGCCCGACTGGAAATGGACCGTGTTCTGTATTTGTAAAATAGGTCAAACACGTCCAGACATTATCAATTCAATTCTATTACAATACAATTCTGACGTTATAACTATAATTGCCTACAAAACCACAAAATGATGATAGAATCTATATTTAGAGCAAAACCACAAACGGGATCCGAATAGCAAAGGTGTAGATAGAAAATTCATAAATAAAAAACTAAACAGGTGTAGTTCATACTATTGACCGATTTGTGGTTATGACGTAAAAGCATATTAGTAATTCAACAGGCGCTATTATTTTTTATCACTCCTGAGAACCACAATAATGATAAACGTTACAGACAGTCTTACGCTCTGTCTCTATATACAAAATTGATTTTTATGTTACACCAACCACACAATCTTTAAAAATGGTCTAAAGGTACCGTAAAAAGATTTTGGAAGAAAAACTGTTCTAAGAACTTTTCTTTTCTTTTGCAGATTGGCAGATTTTTTTCAGAACCCTTCGAAGGGTTGGTCAAAATAATTTATTTATTTATTTATTTAAAACTTAAACTATCATTACAGGTTTAGAAACCTAATGCAATAGCTAAGGCAATACTACTACTATTATAATATTAACTATCTTAAATAAGACTATTACTAACAATTTATAAATAACTACACAATAACTTAACACAAAATTACTTATAACTAAAACGATACCACCTTAAAATTATAACAATACAATAATCACACAAAATTGACTTACATTTATAGTCATAAATTAAAATAAGTAAAACAATAAAAGGAACAATCAACATAAAATTACACTAGTTGTTGTTTTCGTAACATATTATAAATAAACTTACTTTTGCGAATTCAATCGAATAAAAAAATCTGCCTATGACATTCCTATTCCTAGGACACAGGCTTCTTCTCTGTGCGAGTGAGTGGGCCGTAATTCACCACTCGGGCCCAACTACGTACGTATCACTTACGGACGTAAGATTAATTCGCGGCCCGAACTAATTATGAATGACAACACGATTTCACAACTGGGCCTACAGATGAGTTTTTTCCCCGTCCGCAAAAGTTAGTCAAACGACCGAAGGAGTCACTTCGAAGTTTCGAACTACTTTCGGACGGGCCCGTAGCTTTGTTGACATAGTCCTACTCTCTAAGTCCGGTCTGGTCCCCGCTGGCCTTGTTTTTTTTTTAGGGAATGACATCTCGCAGTTCAACCTATGAGGTTGTCGTATCTTTAACCGGACTTGCCTGTGATAATCTTAATAAATTAAGATTACCAGCCAGGGCTTAAAAAACTTAAGATTAAAGTGACTGCTCACTAAGGGCACCTGTGGGGTACGGACCTCGGCTTCCTCGGGCAGCAAGGGACATTTAATCGGACTGAAAAGCAGCCTTGTTGCACCCACTGCTGAATATAGGCCTCCTCCCATGTGTGCTATGTAGAGAATACAAACCCGGAATCTCGTGATCCCGACCGCTTTCTGACCTCAAAAATCCCAAGACTATACTTATCTAATCTCGGGATTTTCGGGATTGCCACAAACAGGCCTAGTTTGCAAACCGTAGTTCGTTGCGATGCTTCCCTGCATGGTACGTGCGGGTCTCATCCAGATTTAAAAAGAAACTATCCCCTAGGTAGAGTATCGTTTATTTTAAGGAGGTACCTGGCCATGGCCTTCCAGAGTAACTGCTAGAACAAGGGCTGACATTCACTGAGGCTTTGGGAGTCAAACAAACTGCGTACCCATTTTCCCAACTAGGTATGTTGGGATCGATTTCCAGTCTAACCGGATGTAGCTGAATACCAGTGTTTTACACGGAACGACTGCCTATCTGACCTCCACAACCCAGGTACTGGGTGATACAATATCCGTTAGTAAGGTAAGACTGGTTGTGAGAATTCCTTGTTCCCCCCACGTCAGAAACGAAGTATGGGAAATCCAACACCCTTTCATCTGAAATTACCTTTACAACCAGCCAACCTTAATGTACGGCTTAAAAACAAGTTGGTTCAAAGCACGGTTCAGTTTTTGTGTTTAACCATTAGCGAAACCCTCGTCAAAATGTGCAGTTTGGTTAAGTTTGACAGTGGTAATGGAAGATTTTTAAATTAAAAGAATATTGGGATATCACATTAGTTTCACTGTGATTTGTGCCAACTTGAAATTAATTATTCGTAACTACCAGCGCCCCGCGATGTCACTTCGATCTCGTGGGAATATCGGGATAAAAATTATCCTGTCTCCTAATCCAGGTCATGATCTACCTATGTGTTAAATGTCATCTAATTCCGCTAAGCCGTTTAAGCGTGGAAGCGCAACAAACAAACATACAAAAATCAAGTCTTTTCTCTGTAGATTATTAATTTAGACAAAAAAGTAAATAATAAGATAATAATCCTGTCTTCAACTAGATACAACAAAAGGTACCTCCAAAAATGTATATTTATGTGCTTCAGGATTTACAGTAGAAAAGTATAAACAGATATAGAGGCTGCCGACAGAAGTAAAAACATAAAAGTGTGAAATACTAGCTTTTGCCAGCGGATTCGCCCGCGTGGAAGTCGAAAATTATCCCACGGGAACGTACTATCGGGATACAAACTATTGTATGTAATCATCCAGGTTACACCCTATCTATTTACCAAATTTCATCTAAATCCGTTTAGCCGTTTTTGCGCGATTGAGTAACAAACATCTAAACATACAAACTTTCTCATTTATAATATAGGAACATGCTACCTTTTCCTGTGAACGGCAATCCCCGTTCAATTTTGGTGGACATCAACAACGGACTGAAATTCTCTTCCTCAGGACTATTCAACACAATAATCTTCAAATCAATAATCTCCGACTGCTGTTTGAACAGTAACTTCGGTCTTTTGGAGCCAAAACCGGGGCGACTAAGCAAGTCCCCGATCTGACGTATTTCTCATGAGACTGTTTACCGCATAATGACCCATCTACGCTACGTCTTCATGTTTCAGATAATAAAATTATATTAAGTAGGATCCGTGGTAACTCGTATGGCGAATCCATTAGATTTTCCGCTACCAAAAATAATTCAATGGTCTTAAGATATTTTAACATATAAACCATTAGAATCTATGAAAGCAACCGAAATACATAGTAACGTTAATAGGTATACACTTGATAACAAACAAGTAGGTAATTATGCATGTTGAAATTTGATATCGGTCGTTCAATACTTACACCATTATGAAACTATATCTTACTAGGTAAAGGGAATACCCGTCTATTGTTATTTACCGCCTAGATACGGTTAAGATAAACGTGTCGTTCTTAATAATAAACTACTGGTGCAAGTGGCTGCGTTTGCGCAGATATTTTCTTAGTATCGGCCGTGGAATAATATTTTACATAATGTAAGTAAATAATGTACCTACTTTTGCTTCGACAAGAAAATCATTGTCGTCAAAATAATTAGGTGCTTGAGCCTGGTTAAGACCACTAAGGTCTTCTTAAGCCAACTGTGACACGATTATCTCCCAATCAAATCGAAAACGAAAAATATTTCCCAAAAACAAAAATCCATTTTTAGTTTTTATTTTTTGTTGTTGAGATTACAGAAGAAAAAAAATCACGAAAAATATGTAAGTGAATCGAAAACTAAAAACTCTTGATTTTTCTAAGGCTGCGCTCTACCTTTGAATTAATTTGTAGTTTGATAGATGCGGCTGCTCACAAAAATTTGATTTATATTGTTTGAGCATGCTCTCCAGGCCTTCAATAGAATTATAATTTATGCTGAATGCTCAAGTGGCCATATAAATTTTATAGATTTTTTACAAAGGTCAAGCAACCATAAATTCCAACATGGTAGGAATTTCACAAGTATTTGTACAGTGGAACATTATTCTCTATCAGTCGAAGTACCCCTTTGGTCGGTGTTTAACCACGTCAAACAAATTGTTATTGGTTTTGTTAAATTCCATCGTTACCTACCTACTTAACAACGAATCAATGCAGGTAAAACAAAGTGATTATACACTTATGTTTGTCTACTTTGGTTTTGATTAGATTAATGTAGGTAGGTACCTAAGTACCTACTTACGTTAGTACTAGATACCTCAACAAATCAATGACTGTATAAATACAGTTAAACAAAACAACCTGACTTAAAGGTCTACCTCTTAGGTATCAAATTAAAACGTGAAAAACCCAACCAGTAAATGACCAACTGTTTTGTTTTCTGTTCTTTTTCTGAAGTTAAAAACAATACCTAAAAGTTACTCTTGCAACAAAATCAGTAAGTTAAAGACACTATCGTATATAAATAATATATTATCACAAACATACACAAAAACTGCTCTAGACCCTCCCCCCTCCACCATCCTCTTCCCTGTCTACTCTCTCAACTTGCGGAAAATTTCAGATATAGGTACATTGCATGCCTTTCCAATAGCATGGGCACATGTCACCTTATCACATTCCTTGGCGCAATTTCTAATCAGTAACTAAAGCAGTACACGTACTGAGTTTTTTTTAAAAACAAAGAAACAGATTTAGAATAATTTCCTCAAGCTAATTTTTACTTAGTAAAAATCTTAAATTCGTTCATTCACATACTAACCGGACAGCGCCATAAACTACCACTAGATCCAGAAATATGAAAATTTGCAGAAGATTTAACGAAAGTGAGCACTAAGAAAAGAGTTTAGAAAATTATTTTCCTAAAGGGGTTACCTATTTAACCCCTGAAAGTAGTAGATGAAAGTTACCATGGCCGTTTGTCATTTTTGTCGATGCGAAATTCCATCGCACTCTTAGCTTGTCGCCCTTTTTGTGTAAACTGTGTACCGAGATTACCTAGTTTCCAAAGCGCGACCATGCCCTGATACACAGAGCAGAGCCATTTTCCACTAACCCACGTCATTCATCATCACTTTAGCCCGATATCACCTTCTGCTGGATATAGGCCCTGTTCGTGGCTCAGCCAGTGCGGACTCATACTGCTCGAAATGCTCCCACAACCTAGGCGATCGATCTGCTGAACGCCCTGACTGTTCAGGTCAGAAGTTGACATATTTATGCATGGAGCAATAAATCGATGTCTAAAGCTTTTTAGTTAAATGTTATGTTTTTGGCTTGCTGCTCGGTGTATTATTTTAAGTGCAGCAAGCAATTGTTTCAAAAATAAACAGGCTGTCTCTGTCTTAACTACCGCCATGCTTCGCAGTTCCGTGTTCCGCGCGATTTTGACGCCACATACAGCCTGCTAAACAAATATGTCATAAACCGAATCAAAAGCAGTGAATATAATGTAAATAACAAACAACTGGCAATGATATGAAATGACCAAATGTCTGTCGACCGTGTCGCGACACGCTTCACTCGCGGCCTTCTCTCGTTGGGGTTACGAGTTACAATCGACATTGCAAATTATATAATTCAGATTGTAAACAAACCAAATGCTGTGCAATTTGACTGGTAGGTATTATAAAATAGGGCGGACTGCCTCGTTGTTCAAGTGACCGCAAGCGCTACTGCTGAGGAGTTAAGGTTCTGCGTTCGATTCCCAGGTCGGGCAAAGTGTTACTGGGTTTTTCTATCTGGATTTCCTCAGTAACAGCGTGGGACTGGATTTGAGCCCGGTTGATGGCAATAGGCTCTCGCCCCCAATTAACATAAGCAGCCCATAATGTCCCCACTGCTGGGACAGGCAGCTCTTCTCGGTGAGAGGGAGTGGGCCTTAATCCACAATGCGGGCCCAGTGCGTGTTGGTGGATGTCACAACAAGTCTTCGATTTTTAGTTCTAGACAGTTCATAATGTTTTCCTTCACCGTTTTGAGAGTAGTGGTACCCAATTAACATGGAAATTAATCATAACTTGCGAATTGTGGGTGTACATAGGTACACCTAACCCAACTCTGCTCAATCCTTCGGGGAAACAAGGTTTGATGGTAGCTTATATTATAAAACAGGTAGGTTTCTTTGTGACTCCCACACGAAATCCTTAAGGTCATCAGATAAGTTGAAGCTTAAAATGCTTATGCGTTCCACAACTATCCTCGACCATTCTTATTGTCCAGGCCGCTCGATGGTGTAATGCATTGGCTGTTGAAATTAAACGCGCGCAGTCTTCTTATTTGTTTAAAAGACTCGTAAAGGAAAATTACTTGTCGTTGTGATCTTGTTGTCGTACCAAACTGTAATAATCTATGTATAGTCTTTTATTTTCTGTCCTTATATATTTTATATGTATGATTTGTATATAACTGTGTATCTATATATCCAGGCTAATCACTGTCCATTCCATGGTTGCCTGGAAGAGATCGCGGAAATCGATAAGGCCGCCCATTGTATATTTTATAGCGTATTTTTTTTTGTAATGTATTTTTGTGGTGTACAATAAAGAATACATAAATAAGTCATAAATAAATAGGTAGGTACACAGGCCTACATATCAAGCTATAAATTTCCAGTTTACGCTGATCTCGCACTGTACGGAAATCCTTTACAATGCGGGATCAGCTTATACTGGAAATTAATAGTTTGATGTGTAGCTGTGTGTGCTATAGCAGAAATCTCTTAATGACAAGCGTCATCCCGGCTGGCACGAACGGAGTTGGCGGGATGAGCTGGACTCCTTTGATAAGAACTAGTCCTTAGAAGCGTTGAATAGAGAGAAGTGGAAAGAGAGTAGAGAGACCTATGTATTGCAGTGGTGGTGCAGTTTATGTCCGTGGAAAGGGGCTCGGAAGGATTCTCCGACCCCTCTTCCCATTTGCTCTGTTTTAATATCTTTGTTTTATATAACACCACAGGATTTTAATATTAATAAATAGTAACAATTCATAAGTCATATGATCTGTGTCTAAAAAATTCCCATGAAAAGTAAGTTTCCTGTAAGTACCTACCAAATCCTTCTCTGAACATCTCTGCCAGGGTCATTAAAAAATATTAAAAAAAATATTTGTAAAAAGCACTAGACAAACCTACATTCAAGTTTAATAGTAAGAATCGAGACTAATTATTATTATCTACCTAGCCTTTTCCAAAATAATTATGTTGGGATCGGCTTACAGTCTAACCGGATGCACCTAAATTCTAGTATTGCCTCTCTGAACTCACACAAGGTACACCTGCAAGACTGGTCAATGCAAAAAATATGAATCATACATCGGCACAACAGCAGGCTTAGAACGAGAACCGTAGACAAGCGTTTTGTCGTCGGAAGAGTAGACAAAAATGACGATTTCGTATAGACAGTTTTTCACCGAGAAATGTAGTTAATCGATTTCTATTCTACAGTAGAGTAGAAATAGAAAGCGTCATGCTAAGCCTGCTGATAATATACTTATTACAGACGCAGAACAAGGCTCTGAATGATCACTGTGCTGTAATGATTGTAAGGGAAATTGCCATCATTACGCTTGGCAGACGTTGATAGTCCTAGCTATTAGTTTAAATTACTATTACCTACTACGACAGCAGATGGTAACTCCTTCCGAGATAATCCTAGTCGAATTGCTTAAAAACGATGCTTACTTTCATTCTCGTTTTCACTAATACGAGCAATAATACCTACCTAAATTAATGCCTAAATAAAAGCGCGCTGTTGGAATTTGAACGCGTAGCTGAGCGCCGAAAGTTGAAAATCTAACAACTCGTTTTTATTTCGGCATTTATTTAGGCGTATTATAATGTTTGTGAAAACAAGCTTAAACGTCTCAAAATAATCTAGGACATTAAAGTAATAATAAGCCACATGCATAATATTACTTTAATGTCTGAAAAGTGGCTCCTAAAAATCCTGTTTTGAAACACGAACTAAGTATTTTTTAGTTTCTTCTGCAAGTAAAATGATCGTATTTTACTAATACATAAGTTAATAGATGTTATCACAAATCTCATAAAATTGAGTGCTATAATTTACTTTTATATGGAACTAAATTCCAGTATTTTTTCCCTTTTGCACTGTTGAACTCGAGGTTGAAACAATTGACTCATCTAATCAAATCGTTACAGAAGCACGTGCACCTATTGTTTTTCGAATTTGGGGGCCTCCCATTACAGCCGTTCATAGATCCAAATTACTCAGGTGTAACCAGAAAATTTTATTTTTATTTGGCTAAACATTGCCACTTTGTCTTCTAACATAACAAATTACTATTCTGAAAGATAATTTATAACATATTTGAAATTCCAACAGCAGACACAACAATAGATTCTGTAAAATAAGAGAATTAATTATCTTTTTTGTTTGTTTCAGCAATGTCGGCCGATGGGTCGACCACGGACATCAATGCCCTGCTCAATGATACAGGTAATATTTTACACAAAAAATATTTAAAGAAAGACGCTTTTACTGCCATCTATTGTCTTAGCTTAAAACAAGCACTAAACGTACGAAGTCTGTGCATTCAATAGTTCCTCAGTTATGTCATAGATGGCACTGGAAGCAGCCAGTGAAGCATCTGCCGAAATAGTTATACAGTATGCTAATAGATGGCGCTGTTACAAAAGTTATCATGCCACTGGTAGCGACATCTTACATGGATTTGCTGTTTTTCGTTCTTAATAGTACCACTAGATGGTGCTAGCACGTAGTACTTATTTTAATACTTCAATTGTCTACTAGATGTCGCACTAATACTTCTACCTATATTTCTTGCAAATAAACATTTGATAAATAATTTCAAATTGCTTCATATAGTTCCTAAATTCTTATTAAATTGGAAAAGACTTACGCTAGCACTCCATGAATCGGAAGGTACATAAACTTATGGTGTCTGCGGATCAATTTATTATTTTTATAATCCAATTTCATTGAATGCGGAATTAAGAGTCCGACGACCAAAGCTCGCAACTACGATTCGAGTCGGAGACAAAATTTCGTCGGAATATTGCTATCTCTGTTTGACAAAAGAACCCGTGAGCGCAGCAGTGTGTGTGAGCAGATAACGAGTCGTGGGTATTTTTTATTTATTCATAATTAATTAGGTGTGTTCATCATTTGTTTTATTTTTGTTGACTACTTTGGGGAATCGTTAGTAAATGTACAGAGTAATAATGCGTTTTTTGGAAATTCCTTTACAATGTAAGTATCTCAACTTACTAGAATATCTCGAGATCTAGGCCTCTTGTAGAGAAAATCTAGCAGATACGTCATACATACATATGTTTCCTAACTAGATTGTAGACCAATGTTTGAATGTATAAGCTGTTTTTGTTCTTGAATAAATGAATAGGTACACAACGGCACGTTATGTGACTCCAATACGTAATGTATCGTTACCGCGGCTCGCGCGCACGTAGCGAACGGCAGCGCAGTGATCCTTCGACCGCTAGCGCTAGGCAGAAAGTGAACAGTTGATGGCGGCGCCGGCGCTATAGTTGTCACACGCATGTCGCATAAATGTAAATTATTTGAATATTTATTATTATTATCGTTATTTATTTCAAGCCTAATTATGTTTGTTTATTCCCGTTGCAGTGGTCTCAACTTTAAAATACGAACGCTGCTTCTGTCATATTTATGTACAGACGCCAGCACATCAAGCTACCCCAAACTGTCAAATTTTTCCAATTGAACATGAACCTTATGCTTATGATAAAGTTGAAAATCTATCAAAGAAATTTGACAGATTGGGGTAGCTTGATGTGCTGGCGTCTGTACTTACTTATTCTTTTTACTAAACCAAAAAAATGAAATTATAAATAATGAATACAATTAATTATTAGTGTTACACAAAGTATTACTAACAAACAAATGTTCCAATAATATATACCTATTTACGCAATGTGCAGATAAATAACAGCGTTTTGAGCGTATAAATGAAAAACAAGGACTTTGAATTAAAATTTATTTTGTGTTCTCACTCTTTACTCTCCTGACGAAATTCCTTATCCAAAGTATAACTCAATCTATATACATTATGATAGTAGATTGTTCAGAATTGTTGAGGGATTTTTTATCCCAGAAATAATTAAAACTGTATACGTTAATTAAAGTCGAACCGTTCCCACGGACGTAATAAGATCGCGGCAGGTTTATTAGCGCACTGGTGGCTGGGTTTAAAATCTTCAACGCTCAGTGTTGAACAAAGCATTGAGAATCCAACAGAGTGCAACGCGAGTGAGTCTCAGCGCGTCAAAAAAATACACTGTTCGATTTACGCCTCGACTTTATTACATCCCGTGTGAATGTTGACTTACGAAAAATCATTTCAAATATTAGCTGAATTATTAATTATTGTTTTTAGGATATAATGTTTATGTTGCATAATACCAAGGTGAGATGTCAGATCTTACACATAATTATGCGACTACTGTAAGGTTCACTGGTTTTTTTTAATAATCGACGAAATATCAACGCAGGGATATTTAGAATCATGTAGGTACTGAATCCATGATAACGATAACTGTTTGCGCGTCGATGTCCTTGTCACTCCGTATAAGCGATGCATCGACAATAGCGAAGCACGTTGCGAGATATAAAATAACTTTTTGCATCCACGATGTTATTTCTACTTTCAGCGGTAAACGCGAGTCTACTGCAAGTATTCTGCTCTGCAGATAGCTACACCAGAAGCCCATCCGTAGCTCGCATCCATAGCACGCATCCATCCATATAAAAAAAAACATAGCTTAGTTGAACCCGTTTCCACCAGTGCTATGCTATGTGGATTGGTGAATATCAAGCGTATCCATAGCAACGTAGCATAGCACATCTCTGGTGAAAATGCAAGTCTCAGCTGTGTCCTTGAGATAATTACCTACGCCCGCTTGCTTACATGAGTAGAGAAACGAAAAAAATAAAACTCCATAGGTATCTTTGAAGCTTCTGTTTACTTCTTCCCTCACTACCTATCTACCCAGATAGGTAGATAAACACAAATTTATACAAAATATACTTAGGTAGGTACTAGCTTATAACTCAGACCTCGTAAAAATCTTTATTTTATTGGGCTGAGTTTAAAAATTTGTAACTAAGCAATTAGTAGCCAAGAAAGTAATAGGCAAGTAACTTATAATATATGTCATATTGGGTTATACTTACTGTGATTTACATCCCAACGTTCGGAGTCCATGCCGACATCCAAACCGAGTCGTAAATAATAATTATCCAAGTCCGTAAACAAAGCAAAGTTTGTAATAATGTAGAGTACACGAAACCAAATTACAGGGCAAATCTAAATCCAAGTTCATAGCATAGATCAATAGTGTCAGAAATATTACAATACAATTTAGAAAACAAATAAATATTCACGCAATGCACTGTATCGTAATCGTTTCACACTGACACCAAACAAACCCCGACACGACGCGTGTCGCTCCCGAACCAACCCCACTTAACATCACATTGCGCTAGTGTTAGTGACTGTCCGAGCGATACACACCTACAGTGAGCAGTACGATCACACACACATTGACATTTGCTTGACGTGATAGCACTACAAGCTACTGAAGATTTATGATGTATTTGGATGTGTTCCGTAATACCAAAAATGATGAATGAAAACTTATTGTATTTTAATATATTTTTCGATATTTTACAACTTGATAATATGAGCTATGTTTCTAGAAAAAAATATTACAGATATTGTTGGTTATATTACCAAAAAAACTATATGAAAACATGTAATTTACGCTGTAAAAATGTGCGAAATGCAATTCGCCCTAACTTCATTTTAGGCAAGTATTTTAGAAAAAAATACCCCTACGAACCTAGATATATACTGTCTGAATCTGAATATCACCATAATATGGTGGAAATATGCTCAAATTGCAAATGATTTAAGTATTACGTTTGTATGGACAATTCATCCTCCGTTGGCCCCTTAACGTCAAGTTTAGTGCAAGGTTTTTTTTTTAATTATGAAAAAAAATGAATAGGGTAAGTACGTTGTACTTTAATTTGTGATTGTTAATGTTGTTTTGTAGTGGTAGTAAGACATAATTAGTACCTACCTATCTATTTGTATTAGTACTCACGTACCTAATTTTGATTTTCATTCAGCTGCCCCATATGATTTATTTGTAATGAATGGTGCGTCATTCCTTTATGGTGGAAATTAGGCATTGTTAAGACTTGTGAAACCCATAGATGTTATCGACGTATGTCGACTTAATGGGTCAGTCTGCGTCACAAAATGTCGTCAGTCCCCATAACAGCTGGCAATACTACACATGTATGTCTCATCATAACCAGTTTTTTAAGTGTGAATTTGTATTAAAATTACAATAAATCTCTGCTTCAATATAATACGTACTCGTACCTACGTCAATGGAGATGACAACATTAAGTTTTCCGAATCGCTCTTTTTTGCTAATTGTGACAGATTTTCGCGGAAGCGTTTTTTTTTTAATTTATCCAACGATGAGCTATGGAAACATTCATTAAGTTGTTAACATAACTCCCCATTCTCACAGACGTAAAAATATAGCGGCGGGATTGTTCCGCGCATTGGATTATCAACGCACTGCTAAGCGCCAAGGGTTGAAAATCGAAGAGCGTTATTTTTCGACGCGCTAGGAAGCACGCTGTTGGATTCTCAATGCTCAGCTCTCCACCGAGAGTTGAAAATCCAGTGCGCGATGAAATCCCGTCGCGATATTTTTACGTCTCGAACTTTGATGACTATTCAAATCTGTAAAATTCTTAATTTATCATATCTATCTAGGATAACTAACCGTTTATTTAAGTCCTCGTTAACTTTTGGGCAGCATGTCAAGAAGTTTAAGTTTAATCATACACAAAAAAGAAAACTTTTCATAGGCCTCAGTAGTGTCCACATATTTTTTCCATCAGCTAGTAACTAAAAAGCATATTTTATTAAACAAAACGGTTCTCTCGCTCGTTTATCTGTGTGACGTAGGCTATTGTGCATTTCGGGTATCATTTTCAACAATAATGAGCACCCACTGTTCACTGAAAGCTGAAAGGTCAGGATTGACGTATGAAGTAATTATTATCTTCCACTGATTAAGGAATAACGGGTTGAGCTAAAAATAAAAGTTCGCGTGACATGATACGATTCATGCGTAGCTTCTTTATCCATCTAAGGTTAAATAAATATAACTAGCACTATAGGCTTGTTAGTAGCCAGGGTACGGTGAACTACAAAAGTCGATTTACACGGCAATTTTTTATGCAATATTTTAAATTGTCGCAAAATGATTCGATACCTTGTAAGTAGTTCAGTATTCTGTATAAGTAGGTACCTAATAGCTAAGAGGTAGGTATTCTTCTATATTTTCTTCGTTTCGGATTAAAAAAAAATTAAAAGGTAGGTATTTAATAATTAGGTAAGTTTTGTTCGAAGTTTCATTCGATTTTTGTAGATGCCTGTACCAACCTATATTTTTATTATTTAAGTAACCGTTTATACAAATTAATAAACGGTAATTACAATCGTTTTCAGGTGTAATTGTTTGGAAACGCATTGCGTAATACAAGGGGTTTGAGATTTCTTACACAAGGATTATAATTACGTAGACTGATAATGTAAAACTTAGGCGTGGGAAGGTTAAGCTTCCAAAATTAAAGTCAATGTTAAGATTGTTTTATAAATTGTGAAGAAAGGAAGCGTTTTATGCAAATACTTATTAGTATTTAAATAAAATGGTGTTAAAAATAATATATCAAACTTATTTTGAAATTCAAGGAGAATCATAATCCGTGACTCATTTTGACTACAATATATGTATCTACAATTTATGTTTAAATAAATAAAGTCATAATAATTTACTGTTTAATTTACAGTTGATGCCGAATTGTTTTTATATGTTCTTTGAATAAGAAGCTAAAATAAAGTTTATTTACTATAACACTACGTCGCTAGGTAGGTGCTTACCTAGGTAGTCTAGATAGGTGGATTTTATCAAAAGAGGTAAATACTTAAGTATATTCAAGAACTTTCACTGATTATATATTTTGGCCCATGGAAAACCCAGGTAACATCGAGGTCTTTAACCTAGAAATGTCCTGTTCAACAAATATATACAGAGGCCAATATATCACGATACCCCAAATCTGTCAAATATTATATCTTTGATCGTTTTCCAACTTTATTACAGAAGAATAAGGTTCAATCGGGAAAATTATACAGTTTGGGATAACTTGATGTGCTGGCGTCTGTATCTACACAGGTTTAATAACTGATATATATTATACTAGCTTTTGCCAGCGGCTTCGCCCGCCTCTTGAATCACTCACTCTATCTATTAAAAAAACCCGCATCAAAATCCGTTGCGTAGTTTTAAAGATTTAAGCATACATAGGGATATAGGGACAGAGAAAGCGACTTTGTTTTATACTATGTAGTGATGAGTAAAACCAACTACAATAACACAAAGTAAATTCGTTGTAAATTAAAAGCAACTGACGTGCTAAAGACAATCAACTCGCACAATTAGAGACAAAAAATAAACCAATCAACGGAGACTATTCCTAATGAAGAATGACATTCAATACTTTGACACAGTTCAGAGTTCCTAGAATGAAGTTTTTAGAAGATTTGTACCCACTAAAACTGAAACCTGTAGCAGTACCGTAGGTAGATACAATCAAAATTGTACCTACATAAATCACTTTCCATCACAATCTGAAACACTTTGAAGGATTTTTATGATCCATTGCTACAGATGTTAGAATCATTTTTGTGCCCAGCAACGTAAAACGCAATGAATGTTGTTGAACGGTCAAAATAGAAGCCATTGGTACCTACTTAGTGTTTTACACAATAACCTGGCTGGCGTTATGGTAACTTTAGGATGTGTTAAGGTAGCTCACGGTAGTCACGGTTTTCGCAAATTCCAGGTCAGTCTCAGGGTGAGCAAAATATGATTCGCGACCGTAACAAATATGACTATATTATAGAATTATGATCATTATAAATATCAACACAACACTCGTTCAATTAATTTCATCAAATAACTATTTCATGAAAAACTCATTTAATGGGATTAAATGAACTTAAACCGTTGTATTGACTACCTTAGCATTGATTTTTAACCGACTTGAAAAAGAAGGAGGTTAGCAATTCGACACGTTTATATATTTTTTATTTTTTATATGTTCGGGCATAACTCCGTCTTAAATAGACGGATTTGCAAAGTTCTTTTTTTTGTGAAAGGCGTTTATTCCGAAATGGTCTCATTTAAATTTCATATGGATCTGATAATGCGTTTCGGAGACAGAAAACGGAACTCTTCAAAAAATGACAGCAAATCAACCGCAATTGCTGCTATCGCATGAATATGCATTGTTTTAACCCCAAGGATGATGAAATCTCGAATTGGTGTGGGGTAGGTACTGTATCTAAAAAGTGAAAAATTAAAACTTTTTCCAAAAAAAGAAAAACAGCCAACTTGCAGAAAAACACTACAAAGTGAAAAATAATTTTAATTTCGGAAGGCGGTGACAAAAAATTTAAATACATAGCCAAAGTCACCGCCTTCCGAAATTAACGTTATTTTTCACTTTGTAGTGTTTATCCGGAAGTTGATTGTTTTGTTTTTTTTTTAATAATTAAGTATTTTAAGTCAGGCAAGCCCTATACCGTATGATTTTTTTTACCGTCTGGAAAAAAATAGGGCATAATAGGTGAACGGAGTAGAAGCCTATGGCATAGAAATTTCACTTCTTTTTTTTTTAAATCCTAACATGAAATGAACCTATCAATAAATACTATTACTTATTTGTAGTAAACTTTTCATACTAAAATTTAAAAAATAATAAAAATAGAAAAGAGTAAAAATATCGGCAAATAATATCAAAACCCAACTTATAGGCACCCTACTCTACGCGCAGAAATTATCAATGAATTCGTAGCGACATTCAATCCTTTGATTGAAGCCGGCCGGGGATAGGTAACTACTATCGCAAAATATCTTTCCTTAGGCGTACCGCTCACGTGTCACCGCATGCGCATCCCCTCCCGCCCGCGCGCCCTTCAAACCGAGTACCGCGTCTCGTGCTCTCTCTCTAGTCACCTGCGATTAGCCATAGCGTGACGTCGATCGCTGTTTTTTTACGTTTGAACCGTGTGTGCTTCGACCGGCCAGTGATTGTTTTCATAATGACGTACGCATACTCCAACTCCACCCGCAGGCGAACATTCTATGGAGCGACGAGTCCATATTTACCCGCACTGGTATCTACAACGTACCTACACAACGAGCAATGGTGGAGTTTCAAAACTCACTTAAAATAAACGAACACGCTCATCAAGTTCTATTCAGTGTCAATGTTTGGGCCGGGATAATACACGTTGGCATAATGGGTCCAGTTTGTATCGAAGGTCGATTGACAGGGATAATGTATCGTGAAATTATACAGTCCGTTATCGACACAATGTTGGAAGACGTTCCTCTGGACTATCTGCCGGACATGTACTTTCAGCACGACGGGTGTCCAGCTCACTACGAGCGATCTGTGCTCGCGTATTTAGATAGTGAATTCCGTGATAAGTGGATAGGTCCCGGTGGACCTGTGAACTGGCCGGCGAGATCACCAGACCTAACGCCATTAGACTTTTATTTGTGGGTTGAACTAAAACGCTTAGTGTACACCGAAGAAGCTCGTAGTGTAAATGAGTTAAAACAGCGAATAATAGACGTTTTTAATATTCTGAAAAGTGACAGAGACACGCTTAGGAGTCTAACAACCAATTTGCAAAAACGTGGGAGTTTGTGTTTAGAAAGAAACGGTGGACATTTAGAACAAATATTGCAATATCGTTGAAAAGGTACTTTTTCTTGTAAATAATAACTCATTTTCTGTAATTTTGTAAAAATTAATCAGTATTATTATTTGTAAATAAGTTGATTACGATCTTTAAATACGCCTAGTAAGTTGTAGTATCCGATTTGGATTAAACAACCTTGTTGGAATCCTTTTTTATTACACATCACGTTAAAACCTTCGAAATACATATGAATGTGAGTGATTGTTATAAGTATTTAACATCAGCGGTTTGTTTACATTTCTATCAAAGCTTTACCGATCTTACGAGACGTAATTTATTTGGTTTACGGTTTCAAGACACGCGTCACTCATTGTATCAAATTATAAGCCTACTACAACTACATACAGCACGGTGACGTATGTAGGTACACGCGCAAATGTGTGCGTGAGTGTGTAGGGATCAGGCGGTATCGTCCTGTGCGCAGGAGAGCGAAGTTAATGCTAGCGTCTCGCTCACACTTCCATCATGCTTCATTCATGTGCAATCGCAGCTGACGCCGTTTACTATTACCTATTTTGGATAATATTAGTTTTACGCGAGTGCCGTAGGATGTATTCTTTTTCATGTATTTTAAGGATATTCGGAACTTTTATTAAATAAATGGTACCAGGTAAATATTAGGGTATATGAGTTCTATTCTACTTACACAAAACGTCATATTGTTGTCCAGACGCTAAAAAATGTCAGCCGGTATAAATCTTTCCTTACGCAAATCTTCTGAGGCTAAGTAGTTTGATAGTCAACTAATATGAGCTGTGACGTCACAAATTCACAACATGATGACAAGGTCCTCTTCTAACAAAATATTATGACCATTCAAAATCTGCGCAAAAACATGGTCGTAATACATAATATTCCAATTATAAAAGAAATCATCCGATTCGATATGACGCGAATTTAGCAACAACAACAAAAAGTAAGTACGTGGCGTAGAGACAGATAGCCATTTAATATTATCAATCTGCGGGGGGCACGATAACAAACTAATAATAGTGCTTGACACACCTTAACCTCTTGACGTATTTATCAGACAGTTATCGACCGTGGAATCCTCCATGCCCTCGGATCAAGGCGTGCATGATCAGGCCAGATAAATTGAGTAGTTTGAAAATACGCGACCCATTTCATCATTTATTGTTTATGGCTGATTTCTCTAAATATTTTCATTTAGAACACACGCAATTTAAAAAATAATTGTAAACATGTTTGTTTTTTGACGTTGAGTTCATTCTATTTTGGCGGTCCTTATCAGAAAAAAATACCCAAAATAGCTTGTAGTGAAGTGAGAAGTTGTTCAACCCGATTTGTATTTTTGTGCTATTCATTCTGATACAAATTAGGTTCTAACTTAACACAATGACAACCATTACGAAGATCGTGAACTCAAGACTCTCACTTCTATGAAAACCAAAGAAAAGAAAGGCTTTAAGGACGTCAATAACTTTTGTTTTTATAAATCTTCTTCTTTCCCAATTCTAAATTCCGCTTTCAAATCACTAATGACGTCACAAATGCACCTCGATTTTTAATTCCTGGATCTTTTACATAGGTACTAAGTATTAACTAGAACTGATAGTTCTGTGTTCAGCCTAGCTAGCAGTATGACGGAACGGCGCCATTCTAATGTTACATCGGCGACCACAAACTTCTACGTCAAAGGATATTATAATACGTATGTCCTATAGTATAAGATAAGATTACATCGAGTGCTATTCTCCGTTGCCGATGTAGCAAAATGTGGGTGTGGGCCACACACCCACACACAATTCAATTCGCTTCCATTACATCCGGCAATTAATTGAATTGGCGGAAATAGTGCCTATAAAGGAAGGTTGGTATAGGTTTTTCCTTTATTTAATTTTCCAAGTGCATTGTCAAGAGGCCACCGGATTAGATTTAAATTCTATCATCCGGTTCCTGATTATGTTAGCTGTTACATTGTTGTGGTCTGTACTAATAACAAAAGAGGTAAATTTGTGAGTTTGTATGTAAAGAGTGATTTTCGGAAATCCTAACGCGATTCCGAAAATGATTTCATTAATGGTAAGCTATATCATTACCGAGTATCATAGGATATTTTATGTTAGAACAAGAAATTTCAGAAGTCGTGGGTAGAAGATAGAAGTCGCGGGTACCTGAAGTCGCGGGCAGTAATCAGTTACCTACATCATAGTGACATATCATTTTCACACTCACATTATTATAAAATTCTTATGACGTATATGTGTTAGTTATACGTCATACAAAACCAGTTCGAATCACAATAATACGCTGTCTGGCACAAATATTATTCGATTTCAGATTATAGAATTCTTATGAACGTATTATTTAACTATGCAATAATATTGTCATACTAGATTAGTTTAAATCATAATAAATACTTAAGAACCTAAGGATGATATAACTTTTAATGTCATCATTTAAAGATCTAGGCGGTTTCTGAGATAATACAACGAAAAGATTGGGATAAAGATGTGCCAAGGTTTTTTAGTACGCGAACTGGGTCGTTGCGGTAGATTATGTACCATTCCTTCTCACAGAGAAAAGCTGCCCTGTATCTCAACAGTGGGAGCATTTTAGAGAGATTTTGATAGGCTTTTCAGAATCAATTTAGGTCATGGTTTTAGATTGAAAACAAACGGGCATTAAAGTATTCTTCACTACGTCGTGGAATCATTCTTCTGGTTTCACTTTAAACAAACAATAGACTATGTAAATAATGACAGCGCATCTCCAGGCGCAATTATGTGCAGATAACTACATAATACGGAAGTCTTTGAGTGCTTGTGTAGATTGCATCTTAAAAGATAGATCTTACCATACAATGTATCGTTGTAAACATTCAACCAACTGTCTTGTGAGACATCCCGTTTGCTTTTTGTTTTTGTATTGTAATTTCATTAAAATCAGATTCAATTGGTTTTGATGGTTTCATCAAGGTATTCAACATGTAGGTATTCTACGTTTACACCTAAAACAAGTTGTAAGGACTAGTTGTGTACAAAGCTTGTTGAAAACAATTTTACTAGTATCGCGACTTGTACCTATTATAATTTATAATACTTATATTGAAAATGTCGTGGGTATACATTCACACACTCTGTAGCTCAACTTTTGTATTTTATTTAAATGTATTGTGTAACTCGTTATTTTCACAATAATTATGATAAAACAAAATAAATTTTACATGTCAACATGCACCACTTAACTATGTTCGTTAAGCTACATAGACCGCTGTGGTTGGCACGACAGAATATAGGCACAATGAACTGACCTAATCTATTGGGTGATTCCCCAAACTTTTTTTTTCGTCAGCATACACCGAAAATATGTAAAAACAAAAACATTGAAGCTGTAAGTAATGTTTTGAAGTAATTACGTAAAGTATGTTTTTATGCATTGTTGTGTAAAATAATATTTTCAATGTCGAGATCACGTACGTCACTGTAATCTAATACATTGGGAACTGTACGTACCTCTACATGTATGATCCGATATTGTAATCACTATCATGATAGGTACGTAGGTATTTTATTTCACATTTATTTGAAAATCTGGTATTAAATTTTTCTTATCTGTCATCGGTATACCTACCTGAATTCTTGAGTTCAGGAATAACTATTCTTACAAAGCAGAATTTCTAAACGGACCACTTACAAGGCTCTGTAAGTTGTCTGTTTAAAAATTCTGCCACGTATTTTTTCGTGTGGAAAAAACTTTAAAATTTGCATTAATTACTAATTTCCTATTAAAGAACGTTGTAGAATTTGTGCAAAATCATGTCTTCAATAACGTAACATTTGGAAGGTTCCTTATTATTATGTCAGTATTTATAAAGCCTTGATAAACCTCTAAAATTTGCAATAAATAGTTTTATAAAAAAATACATCATTTATTAGTTGCGTTTAATATGTAAATAAAAATAACCGACTTCCAAAAAAAAACAATAAAAAGTGAAAAATAGCTTTAATTTCAGGAGTCGGTGTCTTTGGATCTGTATTTTAGTTTTCGTCACCGATTTCCGAAATTAAAGTTATTTTTCACTTTGTAGTGTTTTTTTTGGAAGTCGGTTGCTTTTTTTTTAGAAAAAGTTTTTATTTTACACTTTTAGCTATCGTAGGTACCTAATTACCCTACACCAACTTATTTACCACTACTTGCCATGTAAACAAGTGTGCTTATAAAATATGAAGGGGTTCCCTCGATTTCTCCAGGGTTCAGATCCTGATGATCATCAGACCATCTTCCCATCATTCCTTTCAAACAAAAAAAGAATTTTCCAAATCGGTTCAGGCATCTTCGAGTAGGGGGAACATACTCGTACATAAACATTAAAAGATTCCGACGAATTGCAGAACCTCCTCCCTATTTTGAAGTCGGTTAAAAAATAGGCGCTCAAATTAATATTTTCTCAGTGAACGTCTACGAGATTTAAAAAAAAAATGTTACAAGTAAGTAATAAACTTAATGCTAGTTGCTATGGAATTAAAATTAATAATAATTTTATTCCACACCTTCGACGTGTGACGGTGACTGGTATTTTAAGGTGAACAACATTTTTTAATAATCGATCAATATTAATAGAATAATAATACTAATACCATACTAGAATGGAGTGAATTCCATAAGGAATTAATAATAAATAGGAAGGAGGAATTAATAATACAAAGTAGAATGTTGTTTATAAAAACAACATTCTACTTTGTATTATTATTAAATTCGTCAGAAACCTCTGCATATATCAAATATAATAATACTAGTTTTTTTTAATAAAAGCGTTGTTGAGTTTAGCAAAACTAGCTTTTGCCCGTGGATGTCGGTTATCGCGTAAAAAATAGCCTATGTCCTTCTCCATAGCTCAGGCTATATCTCAGCCAAATTTCATGACGATCGGTTCAGCGGTTTAGGCACGAAAGCGGAACAGACAGACAGACAGAGTTACTTTTGGATTAATTGTAATATTAGTAAGGATGAATAGTTTTTACACCTAATAGTTATCTATTTTACTCCATATTTTTTTAGAAACACCATCAAAAGCTAAAAAGCAGTTTTACAACTCAGAAAACAATACAAAAATATTTCAAGTGTTTATAATATAGGTATTATTCAGAATTTGTGAAAAGTAATGCAGTCCATTAACTTTATGATCCAATCTAAAAACCTTTTTTCTTTGTTTACAAACAACGTATTCAGCTGTTTCATTATCGTAGTCTAATTTGGGAATGACATTAAACGTATATTGTGGTATCAGTTATCTGAGGCTACAGTCGTAAAACTTGTGCCAGAAATGCAGGTCAAATAGAAACGCAAAAAACTACAAGTGCCTAGTTCTTTTCCGAGGATATATGCGTATACAAATTATGGGTCAATACCCTGATCTTACACCTTTTTTCCGTGGGATATCCTCTTGGGTAACCTCCGTCTGGTAAGAATGGAGGATTACGTCAGAATCCTACCGATTAAAACCTCTCTGTTCCTTATTAAATCGGAACACTTTCAGGGCGATGCTCCATAATTTTTAACACCCGACGTAAAAAACGGGTGTTATTAATTTGTAGTCTGTATCTGTTATCTGTGGCATCATAGCTGCTGCACGGACGGTCAATGAAAACGCCAAACAGACGAGGCGCCCAGCAATAATGAATGTATGCTATTACAAAGAATAATAAAGTATAAGATTTTCATTAGTCGCCTTCATCGCGGCGATGGTTTGATCAAAATATAACAATATTACTTATATTCAATTTAAAGGTCCAGTAAACAGGATAAGTTTTTATCCAGTGCGCAAACTATAACCATGAATTCAGCATATCATTCTAGACCCCCCAGCGTAGAAATTTTTCGTCGGTTATACAAAAAAAAATCAGCTGTTCCATACATTCTGACCGCGTAGGTATTGCACTTTTTAATGAAACAGCTGATTTTTTGTCCTGTATATTATTATTTTTACTTTTTAGAGGTTGTTGTTTGTGCCGGGTGTTTTAAGCCGATAATTCGAGATAACTAGCGTGAAAATCGAAGGAAAAACCCACAGTACATTATAAGCAGGAACAATAAAATGATTAATTAGGACTTCACATACAAAATAATAATCAATTAAATTAAAACGAACACAAAAAACCGGAATTACAAACTGCACCTACCTGATATCTTTAATTTTGTTGTTTTCCTTACCCGGAATTTCCTGGGACATGGAAAAATGTGTGAACTACTAATGCATACCGTATGATCCGGCATCGTATTTTTCCTGCTACGTTTTCCAATTATTCCGTTTAGTGCGAATGGAAAAAAGCATATACAATGTCGGTGCATATAATTATACAGCGCACTTTTTGTATATTTTTTTTTCCTTAAAGTTTTTGTTAGGACAATGTCAATTCATGTTTACTTGCCTATTTATATAAAACAAAATACATTTTTTGTCAAGGTATTGTAATAAGTACGAAGGTATAGGTATCTAATAGAAACTTTGAATAATAATGAAGTAGTAAAAAAAATGATTGAATTGTTGTAATTGTGGTTAATTATTTAGGTTTAATCAAGGACCAATTGGAACCGTGCACCTCGCTTCTGGCGTTTCAAAAGTGTCCGTTTAGGTTTATGTAAATATATTTTCAATTTTGGCGTGAAGACATTTTACCGGCTATTGGTACTGAATTACCTAGCAACATTTGTTAACAAATTTCAAAATTTGTTTAACTAAACTTGCCAATGTTTTTTTCCTAGTTTACTGTGGATCACAAGTTCCGCTAAATACGGGAACTGGTCACCACGAATTAGGTGTTATTAACATTACAATGAATTCATTAAGCATTGTCCTGAAATATTACTTTTTAAACCGCAAATGGTGTCATGAGTGAGAGAAGGGACAATGTCGAGAAATTCCGGAGAGCAGAATAAATAATGACCAATTTGAAAACTATAATAGGTTTATAATAAAACACAATTGACAGTTGCATCTATAAATAAATTTAATAATTGATAGCTAACAAGTTATTTTATTTATAACAAGTTTTACTTTTACCAATTGCACATTTTTGTCATAGTGAACTCAGTCCAAGCCCCAAGGAAGCCCAAAGAAGTGTGTTATTTTGGTTTTTCATGTTTAATGTTTTGTTGAAATAATTGTGTCTTTTTTCATTTGTTTTAAATGTCTTAAAATCACAGTGACTGTTTTTCATGATTCCATAGTAATTCATTAACAATATTAATGTTTACCATTTTTTTGTGTTGCACGCATTATTCATTTTACATTTTTTTCACACATTTTTTTTTCTATTTCAGAATCAGATCTCACGAGTCTATCCCATGTTGGTGAGTACGCATCATTATTTATCGTTTTTCATTATCATTTATTGTTTTTGTTTTTATTTTTATTTTGTTATGTCTAAATACAGGTGATTGGTAATTACATCAACAATCTTCATTATTCAAAGTTCTTGTTACGTGTAGGTACTGGTTTTTATCATAACCCGAAAATGTATAAATATTCTGTACAATAAAAACAAAGTTCGTAGGTACAATAATGCAAAAACCTTAGGTGGATATATTAATTTGCATCTAGACAGTTTCTATAATTTGAAGTATCATTTATATCAATCAGTCTCCTCGTCCATTTGCGATTTAGTCACTTCTATATTAGTAACTGAGCTGATTGACAGGACATCATACTATAACCCCTCAAATAGGATGTTTTGGATTAACCACTGCCACGAGGCGCGAAATCCAAAATAAACATCTATTCTTACGTGGCCACATACTCTCATGTATTGAGAACCGGAATTATTCGGAATTTACACGTTCATTGCTTGAAATGTGAAGAAACATCTACACTTGAAGATCACAATGCAAGTGATGGAAGGACCACTGAAGCTAATGGTCATAAAAATCCAGTTCTTGATGCTTTAGGTATAGAAGAAGGTTACACAATAGCTGATATTAGGTAACATTGTCACTCAATATCGCATGGGACTGAAGAATTTATGAGTTCCTCATGCGAGGTTAACGATGATTTGGGGGCCATTCTCGTTACATTCAAATGGGTTACAGTAAAAGGCGAACTAGATAAAGCTGATGTTTGTAATCGGTTTAATATTTCCTCGGCAAAATATACTGGTTACTTGTACTGCAAAATAATGCAGGACTAGATATCAATAATTCATTTGATGATAAAATAGTCTTGGTTGCTGACGCCTTCCGTCATTCCAAGTCAAAATGTCAGTCATTTTTGCAATGTTTGACTTAGACTTCCTGCAAATAAATACACATTTCATAAATGCCATGATCAACGATTCCGTACATCTAAGATGCCTTAGTTAAACAATGAACTTTAACAATTACTCTTATACAATGAATGTAGGGTTCAAATTGTTGAAGCGAATTGAAGTTTACATTACCACGCAGATAAATTATTTAGTTATGTTACTGGTTTTATTAACATAATATCTTTTATCAATACTAGATCCATTACATAATTCAAATACGAATTTAATATGAAATAGTACAGGTTTTACTGTCATAGGTAACGTTGAAATATAATAAGTATTTGATGAAACACCAGAGGTAACTGATGGAAATATTGATGTAATTTAAACGTATGACTTTAAAGTAGATTTCGAACTTAAGACGTTCTTGTACAATTTGAATCTCATGTAGCAACAGTTTTAATACGCATTCGCCTCAATAACAAATCGATCATCAAGAGACGAAGGGCAGCTGCACACGTTACACATTACAACAATATTATTGATTAACAGACAAACAGAAATTGTTCGATATATGATAAACTGGCGCTCACAGTGGCCTTATTGTACCAGCATGCGTTTCAATTAAGGCTCATAACAGTAATTGGTGTCAGCATTCGGTACTAACAGTTCCTCCAATGTTCGTATAGTTTATTCTATTAAATGTTCATTTACACAATTTCGTTGTAGCGGAATTTGAAATTGCCAGCAATTTGTACCTCCTGCTATATTACTATACATATATTGAGTTACTGTGGAAAACCTGTTCATTAGAATTTGTTACACCAATGTCGAATTGATGTTCTGTTTCTGTCGCAATAGTAGCTTTATTTCAGTTAAATATACTATTGTGTCATTAAACTCAACACCCACGTGGGTCCAAGGATTAATCAGTCACGCCAATTGCAAATGATCAAAATTTTATTTTCCCACTAAAATGTCAAGTGAGTGCAGTAACTTGTACGTGAAAACTCGTTAAAATTCTCAGACATTTTGGCATCACACCAATAATTGCCATAAATACAGTTATAAATGCAGTACAAGACCCTATTACTTTTCATGCATTAATTTTATTTGCAGCTTCCTCATCCTGCTTGATTTGGCTCTCTATTAGTAATCTATGACTTTAATTTCCGTAAACAGCACCCTAATTGCGTAACACACGATTAATCATAATCGGTTTCATTTGGACAGTTCAACAATATTCATTGCGTTATTTACGTTCTTGAGCAGACACATTTTTCGAACATATGAAGCAATGGTTTAGCCATTTGTTTCAAAATGAAACAGATTATGATTAATCGTGAGTTACGCAATTAGGGTGCAGTTGTTGCATTACAATATCAAAGATTTTCGAAGCTTCTAGTTAGGTTGTGGAAGTTAATATTGATGCTGGCAGTGTTCCAGATACCATGACAGTTGGTACAAAGGTTGTAACTAATTATTGTCCATCAAGTACTGGTACAAAGAACGTTATTACTGGGTTCTTAAAATAAGGGGTTTCTGAAATAAGCAATCTTGTTTTAGTACGTGAAATTACTTACGTACGAATACGTTCGGCTGGTTTACCTATACGTTCACGTTCCGTATTTGACAAAATTTGTTTATAATGTTGGATATCACATGTCTTGTTTTGCATATCTACGATTTCCAGCACAAATCTTTGTTCATTTGTGACAACTGTGAAGAATGTTTCAGGAAAATTGGTGAAATTTTTCCAGTAAGAATTGTAGGTAAAATACATAGCCTAGACTGTTATTTATGAGCTCCGAGTCTCGAAAATGATTAATTCTAAATTACCTCTTATTAATATTAGCTATTTTAAATTACCTCATTAAAGTCTTTAGCATGTGGCCAACTCGTGACGGCAGTAGTACTCTAACAAAAGGAATTTGCTTGGAAATCATGAATATGTATTATGTTTGAATATTTCTTACATTTATTTCACGTCTCAGGTCTTAACGTGAGTTCGTTTCTCTTGTTATTTTAATAACTTGCACTAATTTATGTGTAACGGAAGAATAATCACTCAGTCACATTGCAAGTCACATTGTCAGTCACATGCGCTATTCATATAAGACAGACTTCAGTTCTCAGACTGTTTTAATTGGCCACTTATTGGTATGATGGAGTTACTTGCAAATAAAGACAAAATGTGGAAATAATATCTGTTATTCCGTTGTGCTCGTAAATCAATTTGATCACTTCTTCTGTAATTACTAAATACATAATTATACTAATAATATAATTTTCTTTAAATCAATCTGCCTAGCCTTTACCCAACTACGTTGAGGTTGGCTTCCAATCTAACCGGATGCAGCTGAATAGCAGTATTTTACATGCAGCGACTGCCGGTGTGACCTTCACAAGCAAGTAACTGGGTAATACGATACCTGTCTGGCTGTCAAATATGTACATAAAGCAGCCTGAACCAACGATTGAATGTGCTTTCGGAAGCACGGAGGAGACTCGATATGTTATGGATGATCCCATACCCGAACACCCATCCACGACCCGGCCAAGGCAAGCGTAGAATGTTATTACGAAGCCATACAATTTTGTTAAAAGTTTCGTCCAATTAAGTTTTCCTTCAAAGTAGTAATGAGATAATTAAAGCTTCTCTTGTAATCAGTAGAAAAAATAAACAATCTGGGCCAATGAACTGACGTAAGTGTGTGCCCGAGTTGCTAGAGTCAACGCAGCAATTGCTATCAAATGATGATGACAAAAGGTCATTGATAAATCAAAAATTGTTAAACATTCAACCTTTTAAGTGCACATACAAAATTATTAAAAACTTTCCAGGGTATTGTGTCAGTAGTTACCTGTAACTTAACACGGGAGTAGGTATCATATACCTGTACCTATATCTACATATGTATAAAAGGAAATATACTAAAGTCATCAGAGCGGTAAATGAAACAGAGAAGCAGGAAAATTACCTTAAATCACATGAAATGCATTTGATATTGTTTGTTATCTATCAGCGCACTAAATTAAAACCAAAAAAAACATAAACAAAAAGCAGGAAAATTGTCTGAAAAACTGCGTAAACAAATGGCGTCTTCCTGTGGTTTTCAGACACAAATCCCTAGAAATAACCACATAAATGTGTTTTCAATAACACTATTTATAATTTTAGACACGCAGTATATTGTGGCGTTGAAACTGTCCAGAGCGTATCAAGCGAACAATTAAACACGCTTTGATTATTTTTGCAAGACGAAAAAAGATCTGACGAAGTTGCACGCAGCGATATTCCGGAGAATAATTTCGCTAGTGGGTTATCTGGAGAAAACGTTATCTTAGGATTTACAACCGCACGCGATAATAACAATAACACAACAGCTATTTTTACGATTCACCTGTATTTGGAAGTCAGAAAAGTTCCTGCTAGTGATAGCATGCATGCTACTGATAAACGGATTCGGGTTCCCCAAACGAAGTTTGTTTATATGGGTATTTCTTTACAAATAGTTTTTAATACCGCATTAAACTATTAATTAATTGTTAGTTACTAACAAATAAATATATACGGAACATGATACTGCGCTCTAAGATACATTTGTATCTTAGAACGCAGTATCAATTTTAAAGACGTCAACCAAAAAGCAGCCAAGCTCAAATGGGACTGGGCCGAACACGTTTGCCGCTTCTCAGATGCATATAGGCTATGACCACCACAGCATGAGTCCCTGAAAACATTCAATAACATCGCGGAAGACCCAGGTTTAGATGATGGGATGATCTTGAGGCATAGAAGAGGGATTAGTCCTTATTGGTTCAGGATCGAGTTGAGTGGGAAAAGAAAAGGGAGATTTTTACCCAGCAGTCGAAGAATACGTACACGCTGCGACATTATGAAGTTATACATTTCCAGATTTAGGTGACCTCGCATTGTATCTGGTTTTCATACAATGAGAAGTCAGCTTATATTGGAAATGTATAGCATGATATATATGTCGCCATGCGTACCAACTTGGCTTTAGTTGGCATTTGATAGGGCTCTAATGTATCTTATCTAAAAGGCCAAAGCAATTTACATAATTTAAAATAACACTCACCAGGAGCATTGAATTACATTATAATTTATTGCCGGTGTAGAATGTTGTCGTTAGATTAGAGCAATGATTATTTTGACATTCACATTAAGAACAAGTTTATTTAATTTGCAAACGGAATTCTGTATTTCACTGCATTCTCGTTAGAACTAAAGAAGTACCTTCTTATAATTATCAATACCACTGTGATGTAAAGATCATAAGGAACAAATTAACATGCGTTTCATTAATATACGCCACAATTTTAGACGGGCCTAATCGCCGAAAAAAAAAAATTGTCTCCTTTAGATGGAACACAATGCAGCTCCGATATTATTGTTAAACCCAGATATAAAAGTTAACGAAACAATTCATTGAAATCAAAAATAGATAGTGATGGCCCAGTTTTAATACATTCTAACCGCGTTTAATAAAAAATAAAAAAATGATTAATATAAAACCAATTCAGGTCGATTCAATGTTGCTTTTATGATACAATACAGTTTTGACAGTATTGTTAAACCCAGAGATAAAGGTAAACAAAACAATACATTGAAAATCGAAAATAGATAGTTTTTGTTTGTTTTTTAGTTTTTAGTACCTAATGGTTTTGATTCATTTCACTGGGAATAAAATTAAAAACTGATCAGTTTAAAACCAATTCAGGTCGACATAAACTTGTTACGTCATCTTTGACTGTTCAACCTGCGGAAATGAATGTCTTAGTTATCATGTTAAATTAATGTAAATATGGGTTCAGACTCACCTCTTACAGTTTGTGTATGAAGCCAAACCACGATGTCAATATTTGACATATATTTTAGAGAAACAACTTACTTAGTTGATATAGGATATCTAATTCTGTGTCAATATTCAATTCGATTCATAACACAAACACTTCGTATTAGGTCGTTTAGAGATGTTCAATTCAATAAAAATGAATGAATCATTTTAAATGTTTTATAGGGCATCTGTCAATCATTATTGTAGTATTAGACTTTCGATTCGAGACGTGCAGTGTGACGAAGGTCGAATTTTATTTGTCTAGGCGATATCCCGATATACCTCCAAACAAATTTTATTTTCGTTTTCTAAACAACCCTTATTTTCACTTTTCACAAGTTTTGTTGAACTTTACAGCTTTAGTTATAAGGTTTAATTTGCGATAATAGATTGAAAAATTGTTGATGAGTTAAAGTTGTTATATTTGTATGGTGTATGGCCTGTCCTTGCTATGACACAACCGACCCACTGACCTGAATGTATGAAATTAAACAATTTTGATGCTTTTGTTAAGATATAGGACATGTTTGCTAATTTATAAACGTCACGAAATAGAAGAGTTCAGCTGTATGTACCTAGTTAGTATATATTCCGTTGACGCCAATACTGTTCCTAGAATCCGTGATTTCAGTTGTTAGAGATAAAATTCAGATTCGGGTTACTGCTCAGAAAAATAATGTGACAGCTGTAAACTAAAAATACTGTTCAGCTCACGTGCATCCCTGAAAAACAGTTGCTTCTCGTTACTATTTTTAACCAAGTTCTAAAATGGAAGGTTCTCAATACGGTTGTTTTTTTTTATTGCCTGTTGCCACAGAACTCCGTCATTTTCATAACGATTCTTAAGTTTGAAAGGATTCTTTACTTATGAAGTGGTTCCATATAAGTTTGATCAGGTTCTGATTAGTAGTTTTTGTGTTAGCTTCAATCAAAATACGCAGTTTTTCCACTTGGTGTATATTGATGATGTTATAATAACTGTATAACGGTTATTCACTTAGCAAGTGAACGTATACGAATTTGTGTGGGATAAGTACCACAACTAAAAAGCCAAAATAAAAAGTTTGTTTCACTTTGTAGTGTTTTTTGGGAGTCGGTTGTTTTGTGTCGTGAAACCAACCTTTTTCGTACTTAACCAGTAATAACCGGTTTCAGTGTTCATGAAAACAAGTAGTGCGATAGCTTATTTCTTTATCAATCATTATAGTATTCATGGACTTTATAACATGAGTACGTATTCTTCACTCAAGGTTCCAATCTCCTTGATTACAAACTCGGCACGCGTTTAGATCGAGTGCCGGCCAGACGCATAAGAGCTCACGTGCACATTAAAATGTTAAGATGACAGAAAACTATTACATGTGGTAATTTTCTAGCTATTACAGAGGAAAATTAGAAATTTTACAGATGCCAGGCGATTAGTCAGCGCTGTTTACATTATTAGAGAGCAACGGCTGCATGCAGTCCTGGATAAAAATATAATAATGGTAACATAAGAGCTCTTGTGTTATATACAATATCGATAGGAGGATGAACTCAAATTATCCTGTTTGTAATTAGTGTTTACGTAGTATTCAAATGCAGGTAATGCAGGTGCATAAACTAAATACGTCGGGCAGTGTTATTGGGTTTTTCTATCTGGAATTTCCCAATAGCAACCTGGCCGGTGGATGGCAATAGGCTCGCCCCCTATTACATTTTTTTTTTTCTGGGTGGGAAATCATCAAATAACTTCTCCCGCTCTGGGTGGAGCGGGAGGGCGTGTCAGACTTTTACTGACTAAAACCCACCCGTGTTCCCTCAGTTGCCTGTGTGCCAGGGGCGGCGGTATCTCTTTCGAACAACCCGCACCCCCGGCAGGCATCGGCCCTTGCGGGCCCCTCTGTTGCTGCTGACATCTCTTTGAGGCGCGCGTGGAACACAACGCACCGTCGACCCGGGCTTGGTCCTTACCGGACAGCGAGCTACCCATTACTCGCCGTCCGCAAGCCCGTGCCTACGGTGGCCGGGAATCAGCCTGGGATTCCCGACGCCCAGGGCGTCTCCTGCGAAGGCCACGGCTGTGAGGGCGCATGTACTGCATCTCCCTCACGTGCGCCGCCTCCCTCTTTGCGAGCATAACTGCTTCGCTGAAGGAGGCGACTGCCAGCCATGCCCTCTCGCTCCGTACCATGGCCTGGACCAGGGTCGGACGCGAGAGATCGCCGCCGCCGATCACCTCCACGAGGACACGGCGTTGCTCCGCCCAAGCTGGGCAGACCTCCACCGTATGCTCCACCGTGTCCTCTGGGCGATCTTCGCAATGGAAACACCCGGGCGTTTCCTCCCGCCCTATCCGAAACCCCCTTATTACATGGGACTTAAACATAACTGGTGAAATATGGGTGTACTATACGTAGGTACACCTCTGTCCAACCATTCGGGAAACAAGGCGTGATGTTCTGTAGTTGTATAAATGTTCTGTTACAAGACAGATCATTTCCAGAAAAAGTATTATTTGTATCCAGTTACAACTGTTCAAGCGTACCTATATGCTGCGCGTTGAGAATCTATTCTTCACTGAATTTCTCTTCGAAAAGTTCAGAAATAACATTAAAATTAGGTAGAAGATATTAGGTATAGCTGTAAAAATACACTCGTCAGGTTTATGTAATACTTGAAGTATGTGATGCTATAATAATATGTAACTTTGCGACCGAGACGGTGGTTTAGAATGCACTTAATTAACAGGTATACGGTGCCTACCAATTAACTGTTAAGCAATGATTACACACGACTGTACAGCTATTACGATAAATGTAGGTACCAAGGAAATCCATTTTCTGTCCTATTTAAGGCTCCCACAAACAGGCACAACGCGACATTGCGACGTGATTCTGGTAGAACAATTTCAAGAGCAAGAGCCTCGTCATAATGACGTGTCGCGCCTGTCTGTGGGAGCCTTCAAGCTTTTATAGTCCTCAAACGATTGTTTGTCGATCAGGAATAACAATTTTATTGTGCCCTCTTGGCTGCCTACGCAAAGCGCATTGTTGGACTATTTCAATTATGAGATTGTAAAATGCATTATTGACTACGTTTGTTTACTACTAAAAATATCTTCCCAGCGTCACTTCACAGACGTTGACGGTTGACGCTAAATAAAGCTGGGTTTCGGCATTGAAATGTTTGATTACAATTTGTTTTTGCTTGTAAACACCACTTTTGTGTTGTAAATCCAAAGATGCACAAATAACTGGTTTAGTTACGTTTTTATCGAGTTTAGCCTGACATTGATAAATTTAAGTCCTTTTACGTTATCACTGATTTAAATTGGAGGTTAAGATAAGATAATTAATAGTTAGAGTACAACGTTCAATATAGACTGAACATTCTAACTTGAAACTAGAACGACAAAACATAACAAGGTTACAAACATCAGAAGCGATGATGGATCTGAGGATAAAACACTAAACTGATAGTGTGATTGAAAACGTAAACAAATCATATAAGTTGATTCATTTCTAAACAAATTTCGTATCGTGTGCCAATATTAACATGTTACAGTTACAGACTACAGTGCGCAGACGCATTAAGATTATCAACAAACGGCTATTATGTTCTAGAATAACATTGCACGAACTGAATCCCGGAGTTGCGAAACATAATTGTAATAATCTTACCTGAAATTACACAATTACGCAGTTGTAACATCGCTTGCGACCAAGGCTGCCATATCAGCTGACTAGGAAGAGAAGATGCGTTGAATAGCGTTGTATTAATAGCGGTCGATATCTCAGGGGGCGTGACTCTTGTGTCGTTTTAACACAGGTGCAACGTTTACGCAATGGGGCTTGCGATGCGTCGTCTATCAGGACCCTACTTAATGAGTCAGTCAATAATGTTGCAATAATACTGTTTCTATTTCTAGTACTATTAATAATTAATTTTAATTGAGGATGGAGAAAAACAAGGTTTTATCATATTCTCTTGTTTTTGTTGTGTACTTCAAGCTTCAATGCCAAACACCACTACATGTTTATAATATTATGTTCTGATGCGGTGAATTAGCAACTCGATATTATTTGCCACCTGCACAATGTGTAAACTTTACGATGCTGATTTGAAGGGTTATTCTAGTGTATAATACAAAGAAAACAAATGAAAATGAAAGAAAAACAACGTTTCGAGATCAACAAGTAGACTCATTGTCTTGTAGGTTATTGTCTCAAATATTCTTTAGTATTATTCCACACCCAGACGATTCGCGATCTATAGGATCCACTGAGACTAATTCGTCAATTAACTTTTGTTCTAAAAGCACGTTTGTTCTTAATGTTCCACTAAAGTGTTATGGTCACCGTGGCTAAATAGTTCAAAAGATTGACGCCATTAGCTTAAGTATGTTCATTTGTATTGGTATCGGTATCAATACAGCATGTGATTACAGCTTCATTCTTTGTATTGGTGGAACTAATGTGCCGATTATCTTTGAATTCACACGAGTCAAGGTTTTTGAAGTTATTACGTTCTACGAGTAACTTTCAAGGGGCAATTTGCACTTCGGTAGTTTTTTTTTTGCTAACTGCTGTGTTCTTGCACCCAAAATGATCCCTTAATGGAAACTAATACGATAATTACTACTATCTATGGTTTGATAAAGTCTTTCCAGTCGCTACGCCTTCTGGCTTGAACATCGATTTTTGCCTTGTCTCAGCCCTGTAGCCTTCTATTCTGCTTCTAGTCTCACTCTTGATATTATCGGTGTTCCTACAAATTTCTATAGATAATATTTATGATGTAGTGTCGTGTCACATTGAATATAATTGTCATTTTGTCAGTCTGTTAAACTATTCAGTTTGCAACGTCTGGATGGTTTGTTAAATGTCTGTTATACGCTGTGTCTTATGTAATCTGACCTGAATGTCAAAAGTCTAATGCTTTTGTAGGAATTTCAATGTTCTTTTTATTTATATATGTCGGTATATCTGTACAAAGGTACATAAAGGTAATGTTATAAATATCATGTCAAGGAAAAGGCCACACAAATTGATAAAGCAATGAACTCACTATTTGTTTATCAACAATGCTAACATTACCGATTAGATAATAAAACAAAATCATATTTCTCTGTGATATGATTATGTTTGTTTTTATGATTTTTACATTCTTCTGCGATTGTCAGTTGATAAGATTAAAATACTATGTTGTAATGTTTATTTATAAATTCGTGGAAATTGTGGAAAATACTGAACGTTTTCTAGTAAATGGAAATGTTTTATAAATATTATTGTTTTTACTGTTGGTAGGACGTCAGTTCTTTCAACTACTTTCTTGACTTTATTTAGTTACTGCACGTTTTATTTACTGTACTCTGTAGTTCATTTGCAACCATGTGTGTAGAGGATATATTTCAATAATGCATGTGTTACTTTTTGCGGCGGTCAATCGGCCATTCGCATGGGGGTACAAAACAGTCGAATTGAGTCTTAGCGGTGTTAAGTTCAGGTAAAAAGATATTTCTTGTTTAGAATTATCCTCAACGGTCAATAATTACCTACTAATGTTATGCGTAATAAAATGGACATTTCAGTTTGCGACATAGTTAATTATTTTAATGAACGCACGTATCAAACTAGTGTAATTTACGTTCCAAAAAATATCACAGGCATAACGTTTGTTACGCATATCGTATTCCACAATGTTATTCATAACATTTTGCTGATACTGATAGTAAAATTTCAGGAAAAGCCACATCAGATGATATCTGTTTGTAAACATCCTCTGTTGTAGTGGGCCTTCTTTAAGCCCATTTACATGGTATGATTTTATTTCCTATCGCAAACTATAAGTTGAAACAACAGTAAAATTTGATGCAACTCATAAGTATGTTGCTTCAATTATATTGTAAGCCATAGACAAGTAGCTGGCATCTTGTTAATGGGACTTCACCCAATTTTAACATTCTTGGTGCTAAAGCAGAACAGCGGCGGTGCAGTGTTACCAGCCCCGACTAACGAGTTTTAGGTCGTGACTTCGTATCTAGCCAGGTACTTTACTTTGTGTACCTACCTATTTAATGTCATCACCACTGCTCTTGAAACGGTGACGGAAAAACATCGATTGGACTTAAGACATGTGACATCCCCAACCCGCACTGGGACCGCGTAGTGGATTATGGCCCTTCTCATAGAGAGGAGACTCGTGTCCCAGCATAGTGGACATTATAGGCTGATTATGGGTTCTAAGGGGGTCGCTCACGATACTCAAATTTTCTTACGTATTTTTCAATTCGCAGTTCAGTGTCACAGATATTTCTATTGTTTCTGAACAGAGACTTAAGTGGGATTTACACATGGGAATTAAGAATGAACCTTTATATTGAATACGATCGGTTATCATAATATGAAATTTAATTAGATAAAAGACTTGGGTTTTCTTAATCGTATGCCTAATCACCTTGATTAGGTTAGAATTAAACGTAGTGTTTATCTGTTTTGGTTATAATACTAATGATACTAAGTATCGGTATACCTACCCTTTTTATTGGGATCAAAAAGTCAGATGGCTGAATACCCACTTAATCTCTATAGATATTTGTGTTAGCTTAATTGCTTATTAATGCAAGCTTACATTGTTGACTGGTAGTAGTCAAATAAACCTGTCTCTCTGGGCAAAATTTACGTGGTTTGTTAGTAACAGTTTTTTTTGAGGTTATTATTTTTGTGTTCGGGTTGTATATTTACGAGCAGAAATAAACAGTGACGTATTATAAATATCCTATTAAAACTCTGTACATTACCAGACAAGGTTTTAAGTAGGTAGGCTTGATACAAAGGTTTCTCCTCAGAATGACCAACAACAATGCTTCGTACAATTTATGAATTTAAATGAACACCGTCGTATCTTCCTATTAAATTATGTGCTTTGTTTTAATTCATTGATTACGTCTAATGCATAATCAATAATAAAAACAAAGGTGTGATACTACAAAAGAATATACCTACCTAAACCATAACATCACGCCAGTATTCCCCGACGGGTTGGACAGATGTGTACACCTACTAAATCGTTACAAATGGCATCGTTGAATAGATTGATGTTTTGTATTCCCAAAATAAAATAGCGTCATTTATAGTCGACATTTCATTACCTATTTTTGTTTTCTTTTCGAAGAAAATGTAGTTTCGAACGGAAAAGTAATTTAAAACTCATGTTAAAAAACAGACGGTGACGTATGGTCCCACCGGCGTCGGCGCACAGTGGAACGAATGTATGGGAGCGGTTGGACGTAGACATGTCCGAAAAAAAAGAGTAAAATTATGCCAAACTAATGATGCCATCTTATTCGATTACTTAATGCCTTCATAACTTGTGGTGATGAATTTCTTCATAACTCCCATATTTCGGGAGTAATTTGAGAAAATGTGAAATTTTACTATGAAAATGAGTGTATCGAGCTCTCTCCCTCCTGATTCCGGGCTTGTTTCAAGTAGCGGTCTCTAATATCATAATGCTAATACTAAGAGCTATATTTAATACTAAGACACATAGTGCGCCAAATGTGCACTTTCTGGGATAAAGAGTGATGTTTATTTTATAACACAATTTTTTTATTTTTTGTTTATTTTGTTGATTAAAACCGTTTTTCTAAAGGTTTACCTTATTACAATAACATTTCTGAGCAGCCAATTAGAGAAGATATAAGCTAATTAGGATATATAATTAGGGACTTAAGGTTTACATATAAAACTGATGCACTAATGATTACTGATAAGAACATTGCTATTATTTAATTACTAAATGGCTCTTAATACACTAATTTAGCATGCATCATTTACTAATTATCACAATAACTAATTACCTTGCAATATTTAACAAAGGATACCTGGGATACCTGGATTTTATATAAATAGGTCACTATTAGTAACTTTAAAATCAGTGTTGATTTACACCTCGTTGTATCCAAGCTAATCTCGCAATGTATTTTCCAAATTTTAATACAAATCTTGATATTCACGTTGCTTTATGCGCACGCGCACATAAAGATTTACGCGACTTTAACTATTTGTTCAGTGTTTTAAAAGATAACAGTTGTGTTCAGTTATGTGAAAGTGCTGAAACAAGTTTAAAAGACTGGTGTCGTCGATTTTGCTACCGCATTTATGCAAAATGGACACAGTCTGGAAGAAGCACAGATAAGTTTCGGAAGAAACATGAGATTTGGCTACAGGCTGCAATTCAATGGCCGGAATTACAGAATGAAAATATGGAACCTTCTACAGAAAATATAAGTGACGTCATCGAGCCCATAATTTCTCCTGCTAAATCTGATGCTTCAACTTGTACACATCCTAGTCCTCGTAAATCTTTTGAGGACCTTAGTAACCGGCAAAAAAGAAGACGCACTGAAGATAGTCTTTCATGCAGCAGTAGCAGCGCTGAAATTATGTTTTCGGCCGAAAGGGCGCTTCAAAAGGCAGGACAAAGCGATACAGCTTATGTTATGAAATACTTGACGGAGAATCCAGAAGAGGCCTCAAAAATCAAAGCCTTCATTGAAGGTAAATCAATTCAGGTACGGGAAATATCCCCTTTGAAGGCATTGGCTCTTTATGTATCGATGAACTTATCGAAATGGCGCTATAACACTCTTCGGGATTTCAACACTCAAGAAGGAGCTCTTCAATACCCGAGTTACTACATGTTGGTTAAAGAAAAAATTAAGTGCTATCCGGCCAAAGAAGATCTCACAGTTACAGAGAGCTCTGCAAAAATCAAATTACAAGCCTTGATGGATTTAACCTCAAGAAGACTTATTAGGTCGTTAGAAACCCCTGTTGATCCCAATCAACAGCTCGTATTGACCAGCAAATGGGGTTTTGACGGATCATCTAGCCAAAGCATTTATCATCAAAGGACGAGTGAAGATGAGCAAATCGATCTTGCTAGTAATTTTATGATTAGTCTTGTACCACTGCGGCTCGTCTCAAAAGGTGTAACAATTTGGGAAAACGAGCGACCATCTTCCACTTCATTTTGCCGGCCAATATTGTTTAAGTTTATAAAGGAAACCAAAGAAAATGTGCAGAGAGAGATGGCTGAAATCGAAGCAGAGATTGAAGCCTTAACTCCATCCACCATCACTGATGGAATTAGTGTCAAACACCAACTGCTGTTGACAATGATTGATGGTAAAATTCATTCCATTATATCCAATACAGCAGCTTCAGTGTGTGACATATGCAAGGCTTGTCCTAAAGAAATGAATAATTTAGAGTTAATCAAAGATAAACACGCAAACGAGGACATGTATAAATATAGCTTAAGCACCCTTCACGCTTGGATTCGCTCAATGGAATGCTTATTACACATTTCCTACAAATTAGACATAAAATCATGGCAAGTAAGGGGTGATATAGCAAAAAGGCAAGTTGATGACAGGAAGAAAAGAGTTCAAGAGGCTGTAAGAAGAGAAACGGGCTTACTTCTCGATGTTGTGAAACAAGGCAGTGGATCCACCAACAATGGCAACTCGGCAAGGAGATTTTTTGAAAACTACACTAAATCTGCTGAACTGACCGGAATAGATGCTATGCTTTTAAGAAAAATCTGTGTGATCTTGCAGTGTATTTCATCAGGAGAGAAGATCAACGTAACTAAATTCCGAGAGTTCTGCTTTGATACTGCTAAGCTTTACGTGGAGTTATACCCATGGTATTATATGCCTTCTTCACTTCATAAAATTTTAATGCATGGGCCAGACATAGTTCAGAACATGTCAATTGTGCCCATTGGTTTTCTATCCGAAGAGGCATCTGAGGCTAGAAATAAAGATTTTAGAAAATATAGAGAGGGGCATTCTCGAAAGCATAGCAGTATCTCATGCAATGAAGATATTATGCACAATCTTTTACTGTCTTCTGATCCACTTGTTACAAGTATCCGTCCAAAAGGAAATAAGTTTGTAAAAAAATCTTCTTTTAAGGAATTTTATGAGCTTACGGATTCTGAGAAAAGTGATATCGAATTTGTTAACATAAATGATTTAGCGGACATCGATTCTGAATTTGAATTAATTGATGATGATGATGATGACGAAGATAATTAAATGATGTTATTGTTTTAAAATGTGTAACTTAGTAAATTAGAGCTTACATCTTAATTATTTATTGTACTTTTAATGAAACTAGGTAATTTATTATCAACTTACTTAAAAGTCATACTCTCATCAGTTCTTGTGAATATTTTTGTTAATATATATTTCTGTATATATATATAATATATTTATAGACCTCTTAATAAGTCTGTCTGCGGTTTAAAGTAAATACAAATGGGGAAAAAACGTTTTTTTTTTTAAATTTTCATTTCCTTTTATCCCAGAAAGTGCACATTTGGCGCACTATGTGTCTTAGTATTAAATATAGCTCTTAGTAATAGCATTACGATATTAGAGACCGCTACTTGAAACAAGCCCGGAATCAGGAGGGAGAGAGCTCGATACACTCATTTTCATAGTAAAATTTCACATTTTCTCAAATTACTCCCGAAATATGGGAGTTATGAAGAAATTCATCACCACAATTTATGAAGGCATTAAGTAATCGAATAAGATGGCATCATTAGTTTGTCATAATTTTACTCTTATTTTTCGGACATGTCTACGTCCAACCGCTCCCATACATTCGTTCCACTGTGCGGCGGCGTGGGCGCAGCCCGACCGACACTGTCACAGCCGGCGGTCACGTGACAAGACGCAATTAGACAAGACGCACCTTCGTCATGTCATTGAACATATTTAAAAACAAAATCACGCAATTGTAACTCTTAAGACTACGATTATAAGGCTAAAAATTATACCTTTTATACTATTGACGCTACAGCTTTGTCGTAGTGATTCAACTGCGCAATTCTCGTCGTAACATCGGAATTTTGTGTCCCCAAGATTTGTGTAAGACTGAACAATGGTCAGTGACGTCTTCACACGATCTTGGGGAACTTCTACGAATTTAGTAAACAGGGTCTTTGTGCTCATTTAATTAATAGCCAACACATTTGAAAAAACAGATGTTTCGATGTTGCGTCTGAAGAAAAACTTTTCTGTGTCTCTGCTACAATTTTTTAAACACACAAGTTTTCCAAAAACACACGAAGAATTCTCCTTTATTATTTGATATATTGTTGCCCTAGATAGAAAGATGCCAACATACTACATTTCAGAGAAACTACTATATAATGAATTAGGGTAGTCAAGATCAAACATTGCAAATAAGAGACAGTTTATTTCTCCATCAAAGAAATCTGTAAATGATAGAAAAGCACACTCGTTTTGACATTCACTGCTTCACTTTCTACATCAAAAGTAAAATTTATTATGAGCTAATCTTATAACGGGTTATTGACATAACTCTTACAGAAAAAATCTTAGTTCAAAATAAATGGGAATCGTCAGCAATGTATGGAAGATTGATTGCATTACGCAAAAGAAATTGGTATTGACTGAATCATAAGAATAAAATTATTGCTAGGATTAGTCTCCAAATCGTTTAAAGCGCTTTTTATAAACACCATTTATGAATCACACTGAAAGTTAATTCGTTTATATTACAGTATTGCGTAGTTATCAAACTCTGTGCTTGATTTGTAATCATCAATATAATTATACAGTTCTTATGTATCGTGTATGTATCGAATCACGTGTATGGCATATAAAACATTCATATGAAGGACCCAGACGTTACACAGACGGATCAATTTCGTGACGTAAACTTCAAAGTCACTTGGCGCCGAGACCTTGGTGACCAACCTTGACCTAAGTGGCTTCCAAGGTGCACGGCCAATGTTTGAAAGCAATTGTACCTGAACGATCACCATTAAAGGCAATCACAATTTAGTTGTTGACGATCCCTTCGACGTAAACATTTTTTTTTCTAGAGTCAGGAACTGCTCTTTGCCCAGTGGTTATTTTGTTATTTGTCAAATGTTTATTTACGTGTGGAAACTTTTGAACGTCTGTTATATCATGGCTGAATTCCGTATGTCCTCTCTAGCGCATCAGTGGAGTGTTCTACAGTCAGAAGGTGATCTTGACCTCACACGTCCAAATTGAGAGTTTGTCACAATCTTTACGATTTCATTCCGGGCGAGGTAAACATAAATGGATTTCGTTCAGCCAATTTTTATGTGACAACGTCAAAATTACCTGTTTAAGGTAATATTTTGTGGGTCTGCCCTTGCAACTATTTGACACTGTAATGCTCATGAACAGATTAACAAGGATGTTTTTAAACCAACTTAAGCAAATGAAAGTTTGAGTTCGTTTTCCCATGTGTAATCCATCCCATGCAAACACGAATTCATAAGAGATACGTCCAGAGTACAGAACATTTGGTAACCATATCTGTTTTAAATGAACTACGTCACTTAATGACGTCAAAACTTATTACGACGTAATAAAATTAATTATAAATGACGACACTTAAAAACAGGAAGAGCATTCACAAAATGATAGACAGATACATGCTTTCGTAACGTGATTTACCACCCACTAGTCATTTTGATTGACAGGGAGGCAAATCAAAGGGTTATTTTTATCCCGCGTCGGGCGAGGGTTGACCCACTGTTGGCGGCCACTGATGACGCAAGTACAGACCTTCAGTTTAATATTTTAGTATTTAGCTCGAAAGTGACCTGATATTGATCGGCGTTAGGTCTTTAATCAATATTTTAGTAAAACGAAGGTATTAATATAAAATTTGAACGATAAATATATTTTCAGCAGCTTTTTGTAAAATAATTTTTAATATTTACACCGGAAAGTTAAATGGTTTTAGCAATGCGGAAACTAAGTCTAATTTTAACGTGAAGTTGGAAAAAGAAGTCATATTTAAATGAAAAGACGTTTAGTGGACTTTTACGTAACGATGTCAAAGAATAGACAGTAGATTTCGGTTGTTCCTCAGTTTTTCCTCTGTTCATCAGTTTCGGTTATTATTTTTTTGTTAATGGCATCTCGCAGGTCAACCTAGGAGGTTGCTGACTGTTTAACCGGACTTATTCTGTGGTTACCTCAATAAATTAAAGCCAGGGCTTAAAAACTTAAAAACCAGTTTCGCTTATTGGCTTCTCATCTTGTTTTATTTGTTTGATGTTTGCAAAACAAAAACGTTGGAAGTACCTATAATAATTACACTACGTACTTAGTATTTTTCCACAAAAAAAAACCATTTTGTTGTTTAAGATTTCCACGAATGACAGCTTAGCATTCAAACCAATGTTATATGTTTCGGCATAAATAACATATTATGAAAATTAATACGATTAAACCAGAGCGATTAAAATATTAACGTTATCAACGGCATTGAAATATTTTCCATAGTGAAGTGGTAAGCACCGAATAATAATTGTGATACGCTTTGTAAATAAACAAAGGTGCTTACTACGCAGATACGATAAGGGTAATACCTAATTTCATAAGGTATTAATCAAAATACAAAAATCCCATACATACATACCGATGAATTTGTGAGCCAAACATATTTTTCCTTCAGATTTTTCTAAAAAGAGGAATGCAATTATTCATAATACATAAATCTATGACTAGTTTCCTTGGCAACCTTTACTTAAGTATTCGTGAAAGTTTCAGATTGCTCCACATTGATCCATCTCAAGGAATCAACCTGTATAGCGTTGTAGTAACAATTCGGAAGTAATATAACGCACTTGAAGCTGATAATCCACAAGGTCTTTAGTAAATAAATTATGACATTAATGTCATTGTTTTTTTCAGTTTTCCGTATTCGTTAACAAATACGGAAAAAGTGTGTTTTCGTCAATTCCATCCCAATGTCATTTATTAATCCATATAGGATTACCAGCGGCATTGGGATCAGAATAGGTACATTTAATTATCGATTCACGCGACAACTAATCTAAATAGAATATTCTGACAGCATAGTTTTTTTTAATAAAAACCAGTATCTTATCTAGAAAAATAGTAGGTTGATCACCTAGTTTCTGACTATCCAGGTACTTTACAGGTCTGCAAAATATTCCGTTCAGACGAAATTGGTTCAGATCTGAATCACCTGGGTTGTTCAAGGCGTAGTGTTGAGGCCCACTTTTGGATGACGCTACGGTGCCGCGACGTCACTGGGAAATTCGGCGTGTATAAAAATTAGCGGCGTGTATAATATTGATAAAGGTTATCTAGGCGAAAGTGCAATTTACCACGCTGAACATGGATTTATAACTGTAGGCGCAATAAGCTCCTATGTATGAATCACCCAACTCATGTTGGGTGATTCTAATATAATATCTCTGCCCGAACCAAACAAAAGTATTATAATTAAGCCCGTTAATGATAGGTTTAAAAATGTATTATTAGTACACGATTCAGAAATTGCTGATGCAATGAATTCAAAGTGGGTACGTACATCTAATTATGTCTTGATATTTGTAGATGTAGTACAAAACACACTGTGAAAAACTGGAAATTAATTGTTAAGCTAAATACACCCTACGTCAATTTGCTGTGTTATAGTAATTTCATGCTACTGGTAGTAGTAGTGGCCCTGTGTTGTAGGTCATAGGTTCAAACCCTGACAGACGATTTACCTTGCTTTAATTATTTAATCACCACTGCTCTCAAAACTGTGAAGGAAAACATCGTGAGGAAACCGGCAAGTGCTAGAACCAAAAATTCGAAGACATGTGACATCTACCAATCGGTACTGAGTCTGGATGGTGGATTATAGCCCGCTCCCTCGCACTAAGAAAAGGCCTGTGTCAGCCCAGCTGTGGGAACATTAAAACGTCGAAGAACGACAGTTCTGATTAAAATATACAGACAATTTAACATATACATTTCCCAGACTGTCCATCAGCCTCCTAACGTCTGACTGCTACTACAGTCGGCATCGTGTTGGCCTTTCTTGGTGGCAGACATTATCCAGATATCAAATCGCACCATGAAACTCCACACTTGCCTTGTGATGGCGGCTATGAACGCTACTCTGAGAAACATAAGGATCGTCTACAGAATTCTTAACGATTCATTTGCAGAGAATTTGAGATGACTCTTATGGAGACTGTTGTACGGACGATACCCGATATTGCATCATTGATATCGCTCCTCTCTGTTGCCTGGTTGATAAAATCATTTAATTATAAGATTAAAAATGTTGAGACTGAAATTCAATGCAAAGAGAAAAGCCAATACTAAGCGATGACAGTTAGTTTTCTTTGCCAACTTTATGATATATTTTTAATGAAAAAACTATGTGTAGTAGCCATGACAAATCATTCTTGAACACACTGTTACAAAAAATGTGCATTATTTTTCACGTGAACAAACAAAAAAACGAACTAACGCAAACAGTCATTCACTTTTTCGAAATAAAACTCTTATCATTTTCGACTTTAAGACAAGAATATAAAATTCAAAGTAACTTAAAGTAAAGTTTATTTTGTAACTTATTGCGAATAAGATAGAACGCACGAAGTCTTCAAGGCATTTACGCTGGACGTACGTAAACGTCGAAAATGTACGTAAACCGTACATTTATAAAGGCTTGTCTGTCTTATTGTTTTCCTCGAAGCCAAAATAAATGAGCGGTGTTCCGGCAGACTGAGGAAAAGCGGGACGCAGACAGTTTTATTATTTGCATGTGCTGCGAAACTTGTAAGACGAATTTACATTTGGTTAACGCAATCTTTTCGGGTGCAAAACCGGTAATAGGTACGCTTTTGGTGACAAGAAAATTTAGTTATCTAACATCAGACTGTCGTCCCAGGTGCTGCTACAGATTGACAGTTCGCTTCATCTAAGTTTTCACCGCGAAATTTTTACTGAATAGCACTTCAGATTGTGCTACCTTATTAAGGTGGAACTGAAGTGAAATATTTAGACAGACAGACATTGTTACAAAAACCATTCTCAACAATATAACTGCAAATAACCATGTCATGTGTCGTTTAACCACTTAACAACGTGAACGTGATCATAAGAAACTAAACATGGTTCATGCTTTTCCTCCTTTCAACATAAAACATAATGAAAAAACATCGTTAGTGGTTATTTATTCCAAAATAAAAAAGCCAAAGATACACGATTATTCAATTTAACTGGACACCAATATCAATATAGCTGACACTAAAGTAGAAGGTATTGTACAAGATGTAAGTGATAATACTAAGAAAAGGGTTAAGATGGCTGCTTATGATATTGAGAACTTCCCAAAGAAAGAGGTCTGCCGATTTGAATGTTAACAATTACAAAGCAAGTAACATCTTAGCTGGCAAGAAACCAGGAAGACAGATATGAACAAGACCAAATGAATGATAATGATAATGCATTGTCTCACGCTAATTTTAGCCAAGCATTTTTGGCAGAGAAAGCGACAAATCTTTATGCCATCATGAAGATTTCTCGCTGTATTACCTACGTCAATAGTACATTGTAGACTTCAAGGCACATGTGACATATTCAAATGCTATGCTATAAACAGTTTTATTGCCTTTTAATAATTCTCTTGCTGTCTTCTGTCTGTGGCTTCGGTCACGTCTGTTTCTAAATCTGTGAAGGTAATAGGGTCTCAAAATAAATCGGTTTATAGACTGTTGGAAATAAATCTTCCACCGAACAGTTTTGTTGAACTTACGTCTGAATTCCCTGTTGAAATTAGCATTAAGATAATAAACATTACTAAGAAAATCTTTAACCTGTACAGCTACCAACAGATTTATTGACTTAGCGATAGGGGTTACACAAAACTCGTCGGTTTTACGCACCAACAATTAGCAGATATTTTTGTAAAGCTCATGTTTGGTGCGAACTAGCGATGGGCGTTGAATCAACGAACTAGTTGAATCAACCGTTGATCTCGTGTCAACGTATGTTAACTGTTTATGAATCAACTAGTTGAATTTTCCAACGACGTTTATGAATAGAAATCGTTTAATAATCAACTAAACTAAATTTTCAAACGTACCTTACGAACTGCGCAAGAAACGTACGTTGAAAATACCATCATAGATTCAGAGCAACGGTCATGTTGTAGAATTTGAACTCTAAGTAACGTACGTAAATATCAACTCTTGGTTGATATTTGAAATATTTATTTTGAGACAATTATACCAATATAAGAATCGTTGAACGTCGCAACGTTGAATAAAAACCGTTTAATGAATTAACAGTTTACGTTAACTCGTTGACGAATTTAACTAGTTGATCAACTAGTTGACGAACGTAAATCAACGTTGACGTTACGTTAACGGAAAAACCGTCAACGATCCATCACTAGTGCGAACCGTTTCAGCATTTATTTTCTGTAGTACATTCACGTTAGGAGAATAATCAATTCTTCATATTGCCTAAAGTAATCTGTAAACTGTTTGAGATATAACACTTACATATGCCTATTAATATAGTTCGCATTATTTTGTGTGAGTCAGGCAAGTATTTTGATGGTTTCTGTGTTGTAATAGATCAGAAATAGAGATCCACTTAGCCATTTCTCTTTACGATTTTCGGAACACTGATGGTAAAAACTGTCGATAAACAAGCGGCATTCAGATTGTCGGTCGATTATATTATTGGAGATCAAATCAAAGTATTAAAACGATTGGAATCATTTATGCTGCAACGCACTACTACTAAAGCTTTTACGATTCTGAATGCAACTTGAGGCGCAGATGAGTAGGAACGAGAGTTATGAAATTTTAATCAAAATAATCAACCCAAATATATCTCTAATGGAAGCTTAGTTTATTGACATGTAACATTACCATAAAAAGGAACTGACGAAAATAACAGGCACTAAAACCAAGATTAAAATCTTTCTCATAACTTTGATGGTTACACTCATCGACAGGTTGATTACGAAGCAAGTAATAAAATTTAATTAGGCCACACGTGTACGCACGTCGGAAGGGACGAGACGATGCATTTCGAGACTGGGTTACCAATGACGTCAAAAACGCCCTACATCTACTGCCAGACTATTTTGGTTAAGTTTTTTTAGAACGCATCTCTGGACTCTGGATGCATTTTGGTCTACGCGTAACGAAATAAAATATTTAAGAGTTATTTTGAAGCTAAGAGCTAGCGCAATGGTGGCCCAGTGGTAACAGCCGCGACTTACAAGTTGTCATGGGTTTGAACCCAGACAGAGGCGCTTTACTTTGTGTAAATTATTTCAGCACCACTGGTCTCAAAACGGTGCAGGAAAACATCGTGACAACAGTGCCTCTCACGGAGAGGAGGCCTGTGTCCCAGCAGTGGGAACATTAAAGGCTAATTATGTTGAGGCGAAGCTGTTTATAAACATTAATAACTTTTAATTTGTTTATCAACTCTGGCGCAATACAAAGGTTGTCCGATTATTGCACCCTGAAAACCCAAACAACCTTTTCGGTGTATAAAGTAAATTAGCAAAATATTAAAGGCATTCAGTTTGTACGTTTTATCTTATGTACCTATTCAAGTTTAATTAATCATGTAATTTATGAGAATTTAATAAAAACCCCCGTTTTTTAAGCCGTACCAAAAGAATAAGATTTAAGAATGACATAATTATGATTTGAAAGTAAAAAACGTTGGCAAAAACCCTCGATAAAGGCACGTTTTTCCTCCAATTTTGTTGTTTTATTTAAATTTGTTTTATTATGCAGCACTTAAACAATACTGTGCAATAATATAATTCATCAAGTTACTTAATAATACACTAGAAAATAAGGCCTTCAAATGTCCTCTTACAACTCACAGACCTAACAGTTTAGAGTATTCAGAAAGCCATTATTCAATTACCTGTCATTCCCCGTAAAATGACAGGTAAGGTCCTACAGAAAGGTCGCAGTGAAATTACATTTCACGGCATTGTTACCTCACATACGCTTCACGCTTCCATCTTTATTAACGGGCTTGTATATTTAGTTCGGTAGCTACTCCCCCTATGACGTCAATGCTGACATTTGGGTCTGTGTGTGGCAAGCGTTTCTAGTCTAATAGCCATCACCCAAGAGTTATTGCTAATAAATAAATTGTCACGACTCATAACTGGTGGTTTTGTGAACTTTCTACAAAAACGATTTAGAATGTGTAGTGTAGGAATACATTTAATGTTCTAAGGTGTTAAAAAATGGCTATTAATAATAATAAAAAATCCTCTTTATATCATCTCGATCCGTCGGGTTCGATGTCGACGTATCAAGTTAAAACTAGGCCCTAATTCCTCCATTATATAGTCAAATCTCTTGCACAACATTAGCTATACTAGACGTCTGAAAAACGTTTTCATGGAATAGGAAAGTAAATATTTACTTCACACTGAGGTGAGAGGCATGGGATTGACAATCTGACGTCTGCAACACAGTTGTAAACACACATTGTAACATAACATTAGTATTATGTTTTTTGAACTATCCAATGTTTAAATTATTGACTATTTTGGGTCTGTTTATGAAAACGTATTGGACATCAACCACGGCTCTATTGGACACCACAAATGAAAACTTTTATATTTCAGTTTTTTTTTTGCAGTTTAATCGGTAGCAGCAACGTTAATGTTTATATGTTGAATGTGTTTTTAAATGTGGCCCTTTCTAAACAGTTACTCATTTTATCATACAATATTTGTATCTTTTTCTTCTTCATTTGACGGTTACGTGGTGATTGAGGAAAATGAGCCACAACGGTAAAGCCCGGCAAGGAGTTTAGTACTCTCCACCGTTTCGGGTTACACAAAGCTGCATTATTATTGTTTGACACAGAAATGGCAGACAGCTATAAAATAAGAAAGAGATAGGACACTTTAATACTACCGACACGGTGAACGTTCTAAATGTGTCTGTGTACAAAATTAACGGGAGGACCATTTTATTGTGAGTCACTGAACTCCAACGAGACACACAAACAAACAGGTGAACAAACTCGCAAACACACAACATTCGATTTGATGAATCGGTATCGGAAGTAGATCTGTTGCATTTGATTTGTAATCGATTATTGTAATCGAATCGAGAGATTTACGAATCAGATTCGTAACGTGCTTGAATTAGCCGCATCTTTGATCGTAACGATTGAACGTTTGATGTGTTCCACATGCACAAATAGCGCCGGATCTATTGATGCTAGATTTTTCTTCGATTTTGATTTATGCTTCTCGTTTGCCAACATTGCGGGTGGCTTTTACTGGGAAAATATCGGATGTAAAATCATTACGAAATATGATACTAACAACATAATACGATAACAAAATTAGACCAAGAGATTGCCCAACAACTTAGATATTACGTGAACAACTTAGATATTACTTGAGTCCTACATTAAGATTTTCCTGTAACACTTTAAATACGATCTCTGGGAAATTACATGACCAGTGCCATCGAGGAAAATGACCTCACGTTTCCTTTATGTTTTTTTTTAATATGGCAAACATGCATGGACTCTCAAGCCATAAGTTAACATTACTCAGGTTTTTAACAGAAATATCTTTTCCAAGAAAAATATTGAGGAAAAAAGTTTCTTTTACATTGATTTTCTGTAAACTACAGCAATTTAATCGGACATTTCTCCCAAACTGTATCTAAATCTGCTCTCTTAGATAAATCATAGATACTGAACAAGACCATATGCAGTCAAAAACCTATAAATCATAAACAATATAAATGTATATATAAACGTAAACAGAAACAACCGACTTGAAGCCGACGAACAGTCTGAAGTACGATCAAACGTATCTTATTAATATCTTTCGAATGTAAACATATAAAGGAAGAGGTTTCCCGACTCCTTTAATTTAGTACAGTCATCGTAAATTTAATTGTATTTATACATGTTTACATTTGAAGTAGATTAAATTTATATGCTCTTCTTACTAAAATAGTTTTGTTTTTCAAATGGAGCCTTGGTATGAGTATAGTGTCTTTCAAATTCACGATTGTGCAACGCAAAGAAACTATGGATTCTGTCATTACCTTGTCTTTTTTCCAAAGATAGAAATATTTCTGGTGTTTTGTTTGTATTTCAGTTGCTTTAATACTTTTTTGTAAACTTATGGCTTCAAGTTTTGTAGTACGTACTGAAATCACTGAAATACAACGAACATTGTGCGAGGTCGTCGACTGCTAACATTATGTTATAATAAATGCGTGTACTGTTAGACGAAATGCCGTTTTCTGGTAATATTTCTATTACCAGAAAACGGCATTTTGTAACTCGTTATCTTTTCCTACATACTAAATTAGCAATTTGTTTTTTGATAATTACAAAGAAGGACTAATTACGTGTTATCGTACATTAATTAATGACGTTTAAATTAAACCGAACCATGTCGGATAGGTTAAAAACCTTTTCAGTTTTAATTATCAGGGAATTAATTGCGTCTTTGTATGTTTTAATACTAGTTCGTTAATTGGGTTTCTACGACGCAGACATGACTAACTATAGTCTATTTGTACTTTATTCTAGTTTCGAGACAAGGAAATTGATTATTTTTAGAGCAGAATACAATACTTATTTTTGCTGCTGAAAAATAAATAATCTATGTCCAAACACAGAAATATACGTTAGAGATTGATTTTTTTTCGTCAAATTGCTGTAAAATAATTCTCATAATTACTAAGCCTAACACATTCCTTCATCATTTTCTTATTATAATGGCCTAAGATAAAATCTGTAGATAAAGATGATAGTGTTAGTTATTATAGGCTATAACTACCAGAGGCGCGAGTTTCACTTCCTTCGCTACAACTTCCGTAAACAACACTTTCTTTGGCTATCATTAACTGTGCACTAAAGTATTATTAATAATATTTATGTATTTTGTTGTAGAAGATAATAATTTTCTACATTTATACATCTTTAGTCTTCATGGTGTACAAATTTAAGAGTATTCTATCAATCTACTGCATGGCCTTCTTGGAGGACCAAAGAAACGACGGATGACCTGTGTGAAAGATGATATAGCTAGAAAGGTGGCTACCGAGATAAATAATATAATAATAATAAATTTATTAAACCAAACAATTATTACCTTATGATTAACTTAAATGAATGTTGGTCTGTAACTGTTAGCGATTTTCGTTTTTGTCTTTACGGCGGTCCCCAAACTAGGCGGCGCCTGTATCTTGGGGGACCAGAGTTGTGAGACATAGTGCTATTTACCACTGGAGTTTAAGGTAACAGTGGGTAGATACTTGCAAACGATTATATAAAACTAAATTAGATGAAAATTGAGACCAAAGTGAAAGTGAATTTTAAATCGTAAATTGTAAATAAACTTTGAATTGTAGATTTGGTTGACTTTGAATTGAATTGTAGATAACGACTAATAGAGAAGTATTGAAGAAAAAGACATGCCGTCCCTAAGTAATTTACTATACACGTTTTCATTTTAGTGTTTAAAACAAACACATAAACACGAATTTCTATAATTAACTACTTTAGCATCATTAACGTCAAATAACCCATATTCAGTTGGAAGAAATTGAAAAGAGAAATGGGCCCATTGAAGTGATTCCAAGAAATCTGGGAGTAGGACAAATTGGCTAGATCACGCGTGGCCAAGATTTTGTCTGTCTGGACCCAGCTGCCAGACAGTCTGATATCTCTTCGTGTATTTATAAAATAAATAAGACGTCATACCTATAATTCATTTCAAACAGATTAAATAAACGTATTTCAATGATCACGCCACATTGGCCTAAATAAAAATGAAATAAGTGACAGAGAAGTTTCATCGGCTTCTATATTATATTTTTGATGTTCCTCGAAGACTTCCAGGCCTTCCCATCAATCTGTGGTAAGATTCGTGTTTTAGGGCGATTCGTTGATAGTTTTATCACATTCTACATCATATACTAGACCGTTTTTATAAAAAATAATGTTATTAGCTTGATTCTGAGAGTTGGACTCTTTGGCAAGGCATTTGTCTCATTGAGTTCGGAAGTGTGAGATGAGGTCTTTTTCTGGCAGTGTCGATGATAAGTCAACAACTTTACAGCATCACCATCTTTGGTATATTTCCTGGGCAAAGACCTTCCCGACTTCCCAAAATCTTCAGCGATTTCCGGAGAGCATTGAACTGACTTAACCGATTCTACATTATGTGAATATTATTATGTAATTATTTAATCAAATCCGCTGCATTGTAAGCTTATCTATTTACGTTGGAATGTTTACAGGTCGACAATAATTTAAACCAATGTTTACGTTCCCACTGTACTATTAATAACTGTTACTATTAGCATTTGTAATCTTTACGTCGAGTTTAGTTCAAGTTCAAGGCGTGATTTAAATTTAATGTTGGTTCGCTACGAAATGAGGACAGAGTGCGGACATCTGTCCTCTGTAGTTTCGAACGCGTTGACGCTGACCAAAGATAATATAAACTTTAGTTATTTATGAGACAGAATTCAATAGTTTTGTGAAAATACTATCTATCCAGTACCGGTGCTTCTAATGAAATGTATAAAATAAAACGTAGTCAAAGATAATGGCTGTCTGTCATGCTGGTTTAAAATTATAATTTAAAGGAAACGGTACATTTTACCGTTGTTAGAATAAAGATAAAACACAATGCGTTATTGTTATTACATGCCTCCTATAGAAAGACATCGTGTTGTGAATACATTTGTTTATTACTGCTTTAATGTATTGAGGATTTTGGAGAAACAAAATCATTGTTTTTTTACTTGAATCGTATATTTGAACCTACATTGAACCGTCTTGTACTGGTGCCTTTAAAAAGAAAAAGTAGGTATGCTACAATGAAATATTCAGATCCAAAAGTCTCGTATCACGTCATCACATCTTGATCACTAGCCACCTACCTGTTACATGTCCCGCCCACATTTAATTTTGTCTAATATATTCGTACCACCACTTCAGTCTATTAATATTCAATCGAATATTCGATGATAGTCTTCGGTTCACAGTCACAGAAAGTTGACACCCCTCCAAATAAATGCTATAAATTATTCACCACATAATATCTGATGGAAATCTTCAATTCAAAGTGCACGTGAACCTGAAACGTGATTTTGAATTTATTTAGATTGAATCTTGGTTACAGTCAAAACAGCGTTGCTGCCAATTTGTTTAATATTCCACTTTAATACAAGAAAATTAATGAATAATAACGAAACATATTCTGGATATTACGATAACAAATCATTGAACACATCCAGAAAGCGGTTAAACACTTTCGTGGCCAGAATAAACACACGTTTTGAGAGTTATTGCAAAGAATCAACAATATTTAAATTCTAGAGAACAAACGTTATTTCGAAAGGCAGTCGTTCCTGTGGAGAATAGAAACGAATCAACTGACAATCTGAAGAATGACATTTTAAAAGAGGATGCACAACTATGTGTAAAAAATTAAAATTATCAACTTGGATAAGCTGCAAAAAAAATGGTCAGTGATGCAAATGCCAATAACAAACCTACTCATGAACCAGTCACAGTCGATTATCCTATTATGGGAGACGAAGAACGACTATAGGAGGGTATAATTCCTATCGGGATGCCTATTCAGTTTTTATAGTTATTCATACTTTTGTCAAACATCCATAAACATAGCTGCACCCAACCAATGCTTGCGTGCAGCTACAAGGACACAAAGTTCTTAACAACTACTTTTATTATAATTGCCTCGACACGTGTATCTATTATTACAAATACCATCGAACCTTCATCAATCTTTATGTATATGTGCATAGAAGTCATAGTTGCTTGTCAAGGGGCTGCAATTGCACTGTTCCAATTACATCTATTTATGATTATCACCGCAGCAGTTCTTATTTTACGTTAAAATTTATATCACTTTGAGGAAAATCGCCGATTTATGTGATTTAAATGCTTGTCTGTGTTATCATAATTCGCTTGAAGTGGAAGTATTTCGCAAAGATTACTAAGTTTTTCGGAAAACTTAAACAAACACAGCTTCATTTAAACACTGTAGAACCATTGGGAAAGACTACATCTACTACCACAGCGACATTGACATTGTAACATGGTTCCGACCCAAGTTCATTGGACTCTATAAAAAACACAACTCATTGTCTTCCTATTTTCAAAACATATGCCCAAAGTTAAAGAAACAAATAAAACGACAGGCAACAATTGCCTGTCGTTTTGTTTGTTCGTTTGTACCACAAAAGAAAACAAAATCGACAAAACCATACGTGCTCCAGAAAATCGTGATAACAGTTCTACATTGCATGCGGAAGCTGGTTACATTTTTGTTTTAAACAAACATGCCAAATTATAAACAAAGCCCCGTACGCGATTTTTTGAAACCTAGATTTAAAATGTGGTTGTTGTAACACTTTTATAGTTCAGACATTCACTTGTAATTTATTGCGTACTTCCAAACGTTTGTTCTGAAGAAATATCGAGGTAATACAGAATCTTTATTAGTAATTAATGTAACTGCTTTAATTGTATTACACAAATGGTATGATTAAGAATTGCATTAGTTTACTTTGATAGCTATCAGATCAATCAACCACCTGTGCCTTCCGAGATACCTGTATTAGCGGATGATGATCGCATACAAAAATGAAATAAAACTGTGAAATTTTTAAAAGTTTAATTCATCTCTTATGAAACTAATTTATTAATATAACAATAATAATTATGTACCCGTTTTGGCAAGAAGACCAGCTATTTGTTCTTCATAGTAGGAACCACGATGGATGTTGTTTGAAGACAAGTTGTGATGTAATATGTATCTTCGTTGTTTCCAGTAAAGTGCATATTAGTTATTTATCCGTTTCAGTAACCATTGTGTTTACAGAACTCCTTAGCTTTTGTGCGTTGTTTTTGTTTACGAAAATAGTTTATTAACGTACTGTAAATTATACCGTTTTATTTCACGTCTGCAAAGCATTACTTGAGTGAACGAATTACGAGTATTTAATATTTTCCGATTTTAACCTTCGGAGCTTTTAACATCTGTTCAAACAGAAGTCATTTTGGATGACGTGAGAGACAGTAAACATGATTTTATGAGAATGGAGAGAGTTCGATAGTGGAACGTTTATTTTTCTGTTGTTTTTTCCATAATCCTTTGTCTTATGGGATATAAAGACAGACACGATTTATTTGCAAAGTTTATACAGCTTAATGTAACGGCATTGGCCGTAAGATGAACCCCATAAATACCACCATTGTAAGACGACTACCGTATTAATCAGTTAGCAACAGCGCATGTAGGTACAGACGGAGCACAAATGACGGGGGTAAAGTTCAATACGCCAATTAGCTGTGAAATATATGCACGTAAATTAAATTTATCATTAGCGTCAAACAGGTGTCGGAAGTTGAGAAAACCCGGTCGCTTTGTAATAAATAAATTGCTGAAGTGCCCATAAAACAACAATAGGGTATATATTTTGTAAACCACGTGGAAACCTGTAAGTGCCGATATTCAGGACATTGACAGACCTTGGGGCTACTGTTGTATTGGTTTACCCTGTGACGTAGAACATACAAACGTGGGAGCAGTGTGCCTCGTTATGTTGTACAAATGCTTATTTATACATTTGCTTTTAAAAGTAGATTAGGTTCTGATTTTATTTTAAACGTACCTTACCTGAAAACTTAGCTTTAGAGTGGGAAGCAATAATCTGCGAATAAATTGAAATATCTAAGTTTTATAGATTAGTTGCGAAAATGGCTGGGAAGGAATGAAGTATAAAAACGATGATGGTATGTATTTTTTTACAAATAATAATGACAATGTCAAATGTTACATGATACGACTGTTTTACTTTGATTTATTTTATAATACTATGGTGTCTGAAAAAAGATAGGGGCGAGTAGGTACAGTAGGCATATCTTGCGTAAGTGATATGATTATATAGCTAGGTATATAATGAAATGACTTGGCATATCACCAGTTTTATACCGCCCTTGGTAACCGACAGTTTACTATGTATACCTACTATTATCTAACTATATCTTGACTACCATTGTGACGTAATCGGTTACCAACTAGGTAAAATATTAATTAATACAATGTTGGGTGTGGTTTTAAAGTTCCTATTTTCAGTTAGAAATATTACGAGTTATTCTTGTTAGTCAGAATCTGAAAACGAAAACATTTAAATCTTTAGAACTAATTTGCGTGATTATCTTGAACATATCTAAAACGTCTTGCTATGGAAGAGCGGACTCTCCTAATACAGGCACTATTTGCCTAAAAGGAGGATCCAATCATAAAAATTTTGTTTATACCTATACTTGTGCTACCAATAAACTATTTTTATTTTTTATTTTCATGTGAAAATTTCGTAACTCCTAATTATTATTATCTGCTTAGATAACATCATCAAAGTTGCTGAAAATTATTTAAGTAGGTATTTGCCAAACCGGATAACTGGTTATTTAAATGTCTTCATTTCTCAGTATTAGACGAGCTGCAACTGTTCATAATTTTAGTTTAATTTTCGCGGATGTTCACTATGTCAGGTCTATATTTAGTTCATGGTGACAATTTATCAATTTTACTATGTGGGCCACATCTTTATCGCGAATCTTAGATACGTCTTGTCATTGCTTTTGATATCATATTTTCGATTAGGTAGACTTGTATGTATCCTAGAAGATATTTTAATATTAATCCAAACCAAACCTACAGTTTTGAAAAAAAAATCGCAACGGTTGGTAAGTACATTATTTGCATTACTATTTACTGGTAGATATATATTTTAATCATTTAGAAACAAGTGTAAAGTATGAGTACTTTACGCTAATATATTGTCGTTTCATCCGTTTAAACTAGTTCATCGTCTTCTGAATAATATCTTCATTAGCCAAACGTGCCCAAACGTGACACCAGCCACCAGCTTTGCTGCAATAAATTTTGTCCAATACTCTTTAATGTTCCAGCAATCTTGGCTACTTTGACTCTTGGCCATAAGTTTATGTTTTGACGTCCACTAGTTAATATACTATATAAACTACTCGTAAAATATTTAGAATTTCACAAACCAAACATCCAGTTTTCTTGTTCTCAAAACTTTCTGAGAATACTCGCATAAATTAGGGCAGGTACTGACGTGTAGACTATCCAAATACCTTCAATGTAAACTGCAAAATCGAGGTGACCTATAAACCAATATTTCCATCCAAGAACTACGTCTAAACGTTTGAAGATCCTCTTTAATTACTTTGTCACGAACAATATAATTTAATCACCCCATTTTCGGTGCAATAAAAGTCATAATCCATTAGATCATTACTTGGTAACAGCAAACGTAAGTTTGCCAATATCTATCACAAATTGATGTTTGACGCTGAAGGCGAAAACAGAATACTGACCCATTTCTTTTGAGGGGAACGTTCTAATATGACGTCAATGTGATGTAACTGGATTATCTGAACGTTAACCTGTTCTAAAAGAAAGAACGTTGCGTAATAAAAATAATATATGAGGGTCAGAGTGATCAATGGTTATGGAATGACTATTAAAAGAAAATGGTACTGAATGATTTATTATGAAAACATCACTGACCATGTAACATTTTGGAAGCAAAATCAAGATGCTATTTTCAGTATTTTTGTTCTGTAATCAAACTAGTGGTTATAATTGCAATATTGGACGTAAGTAGGCACTGAACAACCGTAGAAAATAAATTATGGAACATTATTTGTCAAATGTTTCGTGACTAATTTCTTCTTTTGGCTTGTCTTTCACCAGCATGCAAAATCGGGGCGACCAACTTATAACTGCTGTTACGAAAATGTATTGCTATGCTAATTTGATTTAAGTGTTATGGAGATAAGCTGTATTATACTTTAATTCTAAAATGTTTTAACTGAAAATAATATGTTTGTTGTGAATTTAGCCCCAGACTTCAGACAAAATATCTGTGTAAATGGGGTAGAAGTATATAGTATTGTCTGTGTTGTTATTTTATTTGGCAAAATGTGCATTTGGCGTCTATTCAAACGTTAGTATGCTTGAATATTGAAGCCAAATAAACAACGTGTTTATCCAACTACTAGATATGACTAAGTAAACAAAAAAATGACTGGGACTCCATTTTGTTTAACTTAAGACGAGTGCTTTTCATTGTTGTTTCGTATTTTTTCGGAAAAACTTATACAATTTGGATTTGTAAAAAAAGGAAATTGGAAAGCATTCTTTTAATAAACTACAGCGCTTTGTAAAGAATTCTAACTATTCAACCAAACATTCGGGAACATTAACTATATTAATTTTACTGCCAGCTTTAACAAGATTTATTTGCTTTTTTCTGGACTTTTGACCGGCAAAATCGAATAACTCTTTTCTAATCCCAAGATTGTCTTTGATGAAAGTTATCTTATTATTTCCCTTTTGTTATGAAACCAATTTTAAATTATAGATATTCAATCTAACTACTATGTATTGTGAGAAGCTGGTATTAATAGATTAATAGATCAAAGACAATAAGTAGGTATTGATCGTAAGTGAAGTGCATCATGCATTTCTATTGTATCAATGGTATCTATTCTTATCTTGACAATGGCTTTAACTATAGCTATAAAAACTTTTTACTGCTATATCGTTAACTTCTTCCATATCCGTTGACCGTTACACGTGGTGGTTGATCTTTTAGCATGCTGTTGTGCTTTCAATGTAGTCTAAAAATGTTAATGCTGTACTTGGCATATAAAGCTGCAATAAAAATAAATTATACTCAGATCATGTGTCTTTTATAGTAGGGAACCTTTTTGTAATATTAGATTTAACAGATGTAGGTAAATGACATTTGGAAAAGTCTAAGTACTCATTACTGTTATTGCTAAATTGTAATTTATTATCTGGCTTTGTATAATATCTATGTGATACATCTTGTCATATGAAAACTAAAATATTTATATCTAGGAAACTGAAGATAACCCCAAAAATAATATTCCAATGCTATCCCCCAAAAAATTAAAACTAGTCCAATCGAATTGTCCTGTTTAACTTGGTCTCTTTCGCAAATTAAGGCCATATACCACACCCATGCAAAGTGGCCTTTAAATTCACCAATTTGGCACTGGTCTTTTGGGAACACGTAGGGTAAACGCTCTAGTAATGTAGGAGAAATATTTTGCGATCACGCGGGCAGTCACGCACGATTTTGAGGTCAAGAATCTACGGGTCCTCGACTCATGCCCTTGAGTTTTTTTCAAACCAACGGTCGTCTCGCCCAGTCAGCGGTGTTGCCAATCGTAAATATGTTAATTCGCTATAACAAAAATGCGTGGCTTTGCGCTGTTCTCTATGTTTGGGCATGCAAAGAAAGTATTAATGTCAAAAAAATAATTTGAGGTTACTTTTCGTGGAAGAGGAATTTCATTTCTCAATGTTTGTTGAGGTAAAAATCTATTACCGTGCGATAATAAATTTTTGTGGTCTGAAATTGGCGGGATTTTAATTTTAATGGTCGTTTAATATTTTTATTATACACACGGCTTCCCGGTGCCACGTTTAGGATAAGCCACAAGGTTCACTAACATCATGCTATACGCTGCGTTAACAGTTAAATAAACTGGTAAGTAGGTAAATGAATAACGGAAAATATATATTTTTTATCACTAGGTTATTAGCACAGTAGAACATAGGTGGCTTTTAAAGAGGTGGGTACTGGGAATAGGCAAATGGCTATGAATTCAAAATCATCATTCCTAATTTGCATGATGTGAGTATTACGTTGTAAGTGACTAGAACAGTCTATAGTATATTATTTAAGTGGTTAGATGTGTGATTGAATTACTAGCCAATTTCTAAGCGAGAATTGGTAATGTGCTTCGTAAAGATAGATACCTACATTAATTTGATGTCAATTGAGTTCTTTGCTCTTTGAAGATCATTTAATTAAAATATCCAATACGTAGGTAACTTACACAAGGTGGCAAAAACATCGACGCACAAACTGAAATCATGCATTCAGCACATGACTTTAGACCGCAGAAAATTTTCTTCTGATAACGTCCATCGTTGGGTAACGTAGATGTCCCTGCCACCCTGTAGGCATTATATACCTACAAAGGTTTCTTTTGACATCGATTCTTTTTTTTTCGAAAAGTATTGAAGGACGTAACTATGTTTTGTAAAAATTTACATTTACATATTATAGAGCCTTTACCTTTATCAAGCAAAAAGTTACCTCTGGGTCTTGAATTATTTTAATTATACCGTTTACGACAAAAACTGCAAGTAATAATTATTTATTTACAAAACAATATAGTACCTGTAGTGTTATTGTAATAACATGCAACAAATAAATCGAAACCCTCAATGAAAATGATTAACAAAAATACATAAAACAATTGTTTTACAAACTTTAAGATTTATAATAAAACAATGGGGAACGGCAACATAGACTTACGGTCTTTTATTTACTCATGTGCAGTTTACCTTTCGAGTTCGACGACCGGTTACGCTCCTGTGTTCGTTATGGTCTTTTTATTTTATAACTATCGCCCTTTATGATATAGACAGAGATACATTATATAATGTTAACTTCATCGTTCAAAGGAATGTCATTAGTTCCTGTACAGCCAGTGACTCACCGCTACATAATAAACTAGGTTTTTCAATTGTATCTGAAGTTCGTTTCAAATAATTTTTCCTGTTGCTCCCACAGAGGTCTTATATCACTGTGAAATTATGTGTTTTTGGAGCCATGAACTGTATACCTACATTTTTTCAGTTGATTTGATATTTTTTAATATTATTATTATTTCAAGCAAATCAAATGAAAATCAAATCAACAAATAAATAAGTTAATATTAACTAAACATATTTAAATCCTAGATATAATATTGCCACCGCAAAAAACCATCACCATCTTTCTTTTTATACTTTGAACTTTTAATCGTGCTTCGAATGGAATATTTCAAACTAATTTGAATATTTAACTGTATCTCACATATCTACACATCGTAGATTGTTTACAAAGCATTTAGACTGTCAACTAGAAATGTAATGGACATGTTAACCAAAAATAAATAAAGTGAAGGAATTCAGTAAAAAAGCTGTAGGTATACCTAGTCTAGATCTGGCGCCAAAAACAATCGTGAAGGTTGAGTGAAGTGTTTCATAACTACAAATTTACTGTTTAATATTAGTATGCTGAAACACATGACTGAAAATCGTAACTATTTCTCGCCAATAATAAGCTCTCAAAAAAGTTTTACTTCCAGTTTCTTTTTTTAGAAGACTTAGTGCGGATTTCACCAACATAACTGAAAGCGTTCTAAACTACGTTCAATAGCTGTCAGTGTCAAATACATTACACGATAAATTTGAAACTGACAGCACTTGAACGCGTTAGTTATACATAATGCGTTAATTTATATGTATTAGTGAAGTTCGTGCTCAAATAAGTTTATACTCAGCTCAACAGATGCCTTCTGAGGCAATTTATTTTTTTGAACCGTTTTCGTTCCAAGAACGTTTTCAGCGCGTTGTGTAGTATTTATTATATTTCAATAGTACTACTTCTAGGTATACTGCAATTTATCATGGCTTATGCAATATTTCATATAGTTTCAACGTTTGTATAATGTAACAGTTCAAGATAAGTGCTTGAACAAAACTGATCCTTTAAAGTTAATAACCGAAAACATACGACACGTGTTTCAGAAAAATATAAAAACATGACACAAAAGCACAAAATAAACATTTTTATCCAAATAAAAAGGCTAATTAGAAAATGACAGACTTATTTAAAACGCGTTGAAAGAAGGAATTAATTGAAATAAAGAAGAAAATACTGTCAACGATCTTACTCTTGCACAGTTCGTTTATTAAAATAAACAAAAAAGTCTTTACACTAAAAAGGCGTTACACGCGTATATTCCCATTTAGTTCTAAGAAGCAAGTTCAACAACCCGCTAAGATCCTTGATCTCTGAATGAAAGAGTTTTTTATTTATTTTTAATGCTTTAAGTCTTGTAGTACTTTGGGTGTAATTACGACAAAAATAACGTTGTTTTTGCACCTGTGGGAGATCATGAACGTGGTAAAACCGAACTTTATGATAAATTGTTGCAAAATTAAAACTTCCTGTCTGTTCCTTTCTTGCCTGTCTCTTCTTGACAGGAAAGATAGAGGAGGCTTACTATGGTTTTCTACTTTTGCATCTAAAAGAAAAGAAAAAATAAATAAAATAATGGCCCTACTCCTTATTAAACTAGGTAAGTACCTGCAGCCACACATAATGAACGACATTACCGCTGTCATTAAAGTTGTCATTTGAATAAAAAAGACGCACTAACATAATTACAACGTGTCGTTGCTATACATTTTTTTTTTTTGGGAAAGACATCTCGCAGTTGACCTTGAGAGGCCGTAACTGCTCAACAGGACTATCCCGTGGGAGCTTTTAGACTAAGAGCCTCCAGCCAGGGCTTACAAAACTACGTATAAACTATAGCAACTGCGCACTGAAGGCACCCCCTGCGGGGTTCGGGCCTCAGGTTGGGAGGGCAGCAAGTGGGGACAGGCTGGATCAAAACATTTTCTTTATTATTATCAATAGGGGATTTTCACTCTACTTGCTCAGCTTCGGCGTGGGCTGGCACTTTTACGGGCAAGGGACGGTTAACGAAATGCCCCCCGCATTTCGTTAACTCGGGATCTTCGCGGGGCGCGAGGACCTCGGCGGCGAGGTCGGAAAGACGGTCTGTTTTTGTGTGCTGTACTGGTGGCCCTATTCTGTTCTTGGAGAAGAGAAATGGGGTCGTCTGGATCGGAGAGGATATGTCTCGGTCGGCGGACTCTGCTGATTCTACTGGGGACATAACTAGCGGCCTTCACAATCAAGGGATTGCGGTGTTGCGCGGCTTTATCGAAAAAACGCTTTAAATTGCGTTTCAGAAATTGAGCGATTGTGGGGACTTTTAGATTGAGATGGAGGATCTCGTTTCTAACGAACCATGGGGAGCCTGTGGCTTGGCGAAGGAATCGGTTTTGCAATGTCTGCATCCTATGGATGAATCGGGGGTGGTTGCTATACATACACTAGTTTACCTTTACATAATTATAGCATGATGATGATGATGAAACATAAGAGAAAAAATATCAGCCTTTTATAACTCCGATATTAGCGGGTCTAACATACATATGGATGCGTCTAGGTTGTGTAACATATTATAAAACAACTTTGTCTATAATAGGACCAATATTTTAATTAAAAAAGTCATTTATTCAAACTAGGTTGTTGATAGCACTTTTTGAACGTTAAAATTACATAAGACAGTCCCCCAAAACGCCCGCCCTTCACCACTTCCTAGTGCTTTAGCTGGGAAGAAGAAGTGGCGCAATAAACTCCCCAGCAGGTCACGATAAAATTACCAACAGTCCAACAGTCCCATACAAAACTTCAATACCTACTCGACCTAAATGTATCAGACGACAGAATATTTTTTCACGATTACGATGTTGGTCCCATAGCGAATTTTTTTCCAGTCTGATGTCTGCACCACACACTTATGTTTGATAGGTCTATGAAAACTAAAACCTGTATACTGTGGACACACCCTTATCGTGACCTCAGGGTATCAAATCAACACGTTTCGTGAACAATAGCCATCTTTCATCTAATACGTGTCCTAGAGGGGTCAAATCAACCCACAGATTAACGAACTAAGATTATTATGACCTTCTTATCTTTGTAGTGAAAATGGTGTGAGAAAATATACGTAAAATGACGCGATTTTACGTAAAATTTTGTTATGTTAATTTGATCCCATTACTTACTTGATTGATTGAAATGGTCTGTCTGCCTGTATAACCCATGTTACCCCGTAATCAACCGCCCCCCAAAGACGTGGGTACGCGGCGCGGAAGACAATCATCACGTTTTAGAAGCATGTTGCTTAAATTGATTGCACTAAATGTCGTTTTTATAATGTATTGAGTATCGAATTCCTTTCTGAGAAAATGTGACTGTTGCCTCAATTGAGTTCACAATTTCAGCATGGAAGTTGTCAACTAAGTTGCTGTGGGAAACTTTTCCCAGTTAATATGTTAGTGGGATGGAAATGGAACAGTACTTTCATCCAATTAACAGCTAACAAACTACCCTACCTCCGAGGGAAAAAAACGCTACCTTAATCAACCTAAACATGTTGTATATTTTTGATAGTCCTGCCAATCTTAGCTACAACGCTATTCTCGTTATTTGATTTGTAGTATATGCAGATATAAATCACATGCTTTTACGACACTTTTACATCGTTTAATACTGTCCAGCGGACGTTTGTAAACAATTTAACACTTTTATGCGTTGTCGGTTAACCACTTGACGATTTGTCTAGTAGTTATTTGTTTGGTGTGAAGATTTTTATTGCCTTTTGTCTATTTTGTTAGAATTTCTAAGACTGATTTAATGTCTACAGTAATGTACTTTACTGTAGGTACTCAAATTGGAGATATCTGGCTTACCATTGCATTTTCTTAGCTGCTCAGGGAAAACAAGTGAAATTTTGCCACCCGAATTTTCATGGAAATAACATAAAACAATGTTTGCATTATCTTCTTAATATTTTATGACTTTTTTACTCAACGGAATGGTATGATTCAAAATAATAAATGTATTAGCTTATCTAAAGGATCGTAAGCTTTTAATACAACCGTATTTTACCGACCACATGGCGGATTCGTGATTCTCATTCATTTTTATCGTAATCTCGTCACTTTAGGCCCTGTTTTATCTATAGTTTATCTTTTGAAAGGAAAGAAACCAAAATGATGGATTTTTCCTGGTTTTGTAATGATGGTCTCTTCCTAAGGTTTCGTATGTTTAATTAATCGGTTTTATCAGAATCTTGTAAGCGTTTTTGTTGCCTTGGATCGTGGAACAAAAAAAAAAAACCAGATGGCATTTGTTTTTAATAGTAATGCCTAATTAAATTCTTTATTACACAAAGCTAAACAAAGTATATTTTGGTCTTCTTCTTTTCCAGGCGACGGTACTTTGGTTTAGTTGATTAATAATTTATTGTTTGAACCCAGTAAGTGGCCACGATTTGTGATAAAATATCTCACGAAATAGTATAATAATTTAAGAACATTTCGTCATTCAGACAGCATAGCGACCGGTAGCAAATAAATTGACTTTGTGTGACATTCAACGTGCTAAAGTAATTAACAAAAGAACACAGGGAAACAATACAGCAGCACCTGTTTCAGTAAGTACTTTGATGACGTTTTTCTTGAATACAAAAATGTTGTTGAAAATTATAAATGCTTTCAGAGATTCGAAACAGCTGAATGGACCTTTAACAAAAGATGTCTTACGTGAAAACTTCCAGATAGACTAATTCCCGATGGCTTGTTCTGTTTGTAAAATAATATATTATTTTGCAGGATTTTCATCACAAGTAAACAAATTATTTAAGATCCAAATTTTGCCTTCAGTGTTCATGGCATGTTTCGTATGATTTTTTTTTTCGTTAATTTTAGTTTTTAAATTATTTTGACTGACTTTGTCCTGTAATTGATGATGAGGCTCGTGGCTTAATAATAACAGCCGCATGGGTTTATCAAAGGTTAAGCTAGTCTTGCCGAAGCTGATTTGTGGATCCATTACATGACAAGATCTAGAAACTGGACCAACGGGTCCCAGCTCCCAGGCTGATTCCCGGCCACCGTAGGCGCAGGCTTGCGGATGGCGAGTAATGGGTAGCTCACTGTAAGGATTAAGCCCGGGTCGACGGCACGTTGTGTTCCACGCGCGCCTCGAAGAGATGTCAGCACCAACTGGTGGTTTCCGCAAGGGCCGATGCCAGCCAGGGGTGCGGGTTGTTCGAAACAGTTACTATGGCCCCTGGCACACAGGATACTGAGGGAATATGGGTGGGTTTTAGTCAGTAAAAGTCTGACACGCCCTCCTGCTTCACTCAGAACGGGAGAAGTTATTTGATGATTTCCCAAACTAAAAAAAAAAATGGATGCCGGCTGTTATTTGTTTATCTTTCATAGCCAGAAGCCCAAAAATATGGTGGTAGCCATATTTTTTTACCATATTGTCTCGCCAACGGTTATCGTATTACCCAGTAACTGGGTTGTGGAGGTTAGATAGGCAGTCGATCCATTTAAAATACTGATATTCAGCTACATCCGGTTAGACTGGAATCCGACCGATAATTGGGAAAGTTAGGCAGGTGATAATTTTCAGTAACTGATACATTTTTTATAATTCCGGTTGTAAAATAAAAAGGCAAACGTATGAATTTAACAATAACATACTGATTTTCAGATCAATAAGACACGATAAGTACGAGATAATACTGACATGGTTAGTTCATCACGAGGTAGAACATGCAATGGTATCGTGACCAACTAAAATGTGCTTCTCATTATATTGTCACATACCTATCTAAGATAAATTGTCTCACTTATCTTACCTTCTTGGACCATAGCATCTTAATTATGTTTATGGAAAATTACATGATGATCCTTTAGAAAAAAAAATCCGTGAACATTCATTCGTATGATTTGTATAAATTGATTGGCAATCGTTTATTAGTAGAATGAGATTTTTTTGAGGTGTTATAAAAACCTTGGAAATATTGATTAGATAATGTAGAATCTGCAATGATCTGTCTGTAACAAAATGCGATGTCACATGTCGAGAATTTTCTGTTTGGATGACGCTTTTCAGCTGTTTTTTTCACCTCCATTTTTGAAAGCTAGCGTTCTATTTGACGTTGATTGGAAGAATAATATAAATTGAGGAAATAATTTATTAGTAGAATAAGGAATTTTTGAGGTGTTAGAGAAACTTTGGAAATATTGGTGAGATAATGTAGAATCTGCAAGGATCTGTCTGTAACAGAAAATTATGTAACATAATATAACTTCACACCTTGTGTCCGAGAAGGGTTGGGCAGAGGTGTATCTATAGTACACCTACATTTTGCTAGTTATGTTGAAGTCCCATGTTATAGGGGCGAGACTATTGCCATCAAACGGGCACAAATCTGAGCTGTTACTAAGAAATTCCAGATAGAAGAACCCAATTACTCTTTGCCTGACTTAGGAAAATGAATGAGCCCGAAATGCTCAGCAGTTGCACTTGCGACCACTAAAACAAACGAGACAATCATGTAATATTTCAAGAAGTTTCTATGTTTGAGACGCTTTTTAATTGTTTTCTTCTATTTTTGAAAACTTACGTTCTATTTGACATTGATCAATTTTTTGTTTTTGGGTTTTGGCTTCGCACGGTTTGTGCATTTAGCCAGTGTCAAGTAATTTTTCTTTTTGATCAAGTAAATGGCCCGATATCGGGCACGAAGTTACAAAACAGTAATAGTCGTCTTTAGTCAGTCAAGTTTTTTTTTTTTTTTTTCTGGGTGGGAAATCATCAAATAACTTCTCCCGCTCTGGGTGGAGCGGGAGGGCGTGTCAGACTTTTACTGACTAAAACCCACCCGTGTTCCCTCAGTTGCCTGTGTGCCAGGGGCGGCGGTATCTCTTTCGAACAACCCGCACCCCCGGCAGGCATCGGCCCTTGCGGGCCCCTCTGTTGCTGCTGACATCTCTTTGAGGCGCGCGTGGAACACAACGCGCCGTCGACCCGGGCTTGGTCCTTACCGGACAGCGAGCTACCCATTACTCGCCGTCCGCAAGCCCGTGCCTACGGTGGCCGGGAATCAGCCTGGGATTCCCGACGCCCAGGGCGTCTCCTGCGAAGGCCACGGCTGTGAGGGCGCATGTACTGCATCTCCCTCACGTGCGCCGCCTCCCTCTTTGCGAGCATAACTGCTTCGCTGAAGGAGGCGACTGCCAGCCATGCCCTCTCGCTCCGTCAGTCAAGTCAGTTTAGTCAGTCAAGTCAAAGTTATTGTAAAGCGGTAGTAACTTTAAAACAACCTATTAAGAGTTTATGGGGGAACACGAAAAGTCCACGTTAGTCACTTATCTTATCTATCACCTTACTACACTTGTGTACTCACACGTAATTAAATTGCATAATTCACTACCAAATTTATACAATTTTATTCGCTACTTCACTAAATTTCATGAAAATAAAAAGTCGTGCGACATGTTCCAACGCGATCCCGCCAAAAACTCCCATTGATCAATTAAATACTGCCCACTTAAATTTGGAATTGAAAAAATAAAAACTACATTAACATTACGCCATCTTGTTGATACTAATGATTGGTACCAAACCAGTATCTGTTATCAATGTCACCCGTTCAGTTTCTAATCCGGCCTACTTTTTAACTGTGACAGACAGACAACGAATGTATTGTTTACTGTGGACATGCATATATGAAAGTGTGTGAGAACCGTTACATGTTAATTTGAAACATATTCGGAACAATGGACGGTTTTTCCTTATGATTATTTGATAACATCTTATCCTCATATTCTTTTCCCGTTATATAATGTTGTGGAATTTAATATGATATGTTTCTTTTCCGGTTTCCTGTAAAGAGGAACTCGATGTTCTGGAAAGTTTGTATTTATTCACGCGTTCGTAAGATCAACCCAAAAACAAAACACTCAAAAATCGTACCGCGCCCTTCGCATTCAATATAATAAATGCATATCGAGTGTTGATGGGGCGCTTCCGCTTCTGTAGCTGCTAAGCAACGATGCGAAAATGGTACGCTTCCCTGATGCGCCGGGTGCGGGCCAGCCCCAACATTATTCTGCGGTGTATCGCGAGCAGACTGGACTGCTTGTGTGTGAAACGCTGCTGCAAACTCTCCACTTCGGTGTTGAGCTTGTAGCAGGAATTTGCATATTAACTATATATATGGCAGTGTAGGTTAAGTTTACTAACATAGGGTTATTAAATATTGTTACTAACACAATTTAGTCTTTTGTTACTTGTTTCTTTAAATATAAAAAACCGGCTTTAGGCGATTTTTATTTTGAAATCCCACGTTAGAAGTCCCACATTAGTATGGCTCATACTTTGCATAGGGGTCGGCCTCCTAACGTGATTCTTTATCAAAAACTCAAATGCATAATGTCAACATACAGCATCATTAAACTCATTCCGTCTTATCACAAAACGCCTAACCTAAAACTCTAAGTCAGTTTTACATTACCAACTTTTCTTCTGTTTGGGTAAAGTTCTAAATACAAAAATTTAAATTTAGCACTGGACTAAGTTATTAGTTTTATAAAAGAAGCTGTATTTCGATTTCAGTTAGGTTCTTATTTCAAAAACAGGCTCGATGGTTTAAACCATACTTTAAGAAAAACCTAGTTTTGTAATAAGGGGGTATCGGTTTTTTTACAAAACAACGTTTTTCTTTAGGTATGGTTTAAAAGTATAAACCATCGATCCTGTGTTTGAAATAAGAACAGAAGGCGAAATAGGTCCAGTTCTTTTTGCAAAACTAAAGTTGACATTTTTGTATTAAGAACTTTACCTTAATCGAAATAAAGTTAGAAATGTAAAAACTGGCTCAGAGCTGTAGACTAGAACAAAAGTAAGATTGCGTTTTGTAATAAAGTAGTATAGCATTACAAAATCTTCTCAGCAGTTGGAACAATTTCTCTAGCCATCAAAGTCCACGACTTTCACTTTTCTCCACACTTGTCATGTGACATTAAGTCAGCAAATGTCAATGAATTACTCTCGAGATAAGAAGCAAACGGTAATGTCAATGTCTTGATAGAACAAATGACTGCGTGTGATTAAGCTTGTCTCAGATGCTTGAACTGTCTCGGTATTTGATTTATCTTAAATCCGTGTTTGTAATACATCTTTAGGTACTGCAAATTTACTAAGATAAGACAGGTATATTAATTAAAAAGGTAAAATAATACTTCATTATATCAGGTACCTAATAACAATTTTTATCAATGAATAAAGTAGTTAATTTAATTGATTCTATTTTTTTTCGTCAGTTAATTCTTAAAAAGCAATAACCAGTATTAATCCTGTTGATAATTTAATAAAATAATCCATTTAATAAATTCATAGCTTTATTGGCACATTATTTAAAATAAATGTTGATATGTATTCATAAAATCTTCCAGTAATATCAACAGTAGTTTTTTTGCCAAGTTTTCAATAGTGAATTCTCATACCATTCGACTCATCTAAACTAAAAAAGGTACCTATACAGAATAAAATTTCACCTATAGGTTTTTGCGTCATTCGTATGGCGTGACGATATTGTAATTAACTTCTAGTTAATAGTACAAAATTATCTTTCGACACAAAAACGTTTTTCTCTTGAAATATTACGATAAATGACATAAGCGATCTGTGCAAGACCCGCCATAAAAACAAACAATTACTTCTAACGATAAATTAATTATGAATTTCGTTACCTATTACTTTGTTGAAATGCTATAATAATATTGCAATAGTTATTTATGATCTCTTACATCATTAGTATTTGCAATACTGTACCTAATTACATTTTATCACTTGTTTTGGTGATTGTAAACTTGTGAATAGTCTAAAAATGTTTTCCAATAATTAAGAGTAATGTTTTTTTACGAAAATTAAATGGAAATTATCCCACGGGAATGTCCGACCGGGACAAAAAGTAGCATTTATGTTACTCCCTATAACATCACCTATCTGCCAGCGAAAATCCCATCAAAACCAGCCGTTTCGGAGATTAGACGGAACAAACAGACAGAAAGACAAAAAAAGTTTAAGTGCCTACACCTACTTGTAGACTTTCAAATGCATTTAATAATAAACTGTTATTTTGACATTGCAAACAGATGTTTAAATTTTATTTATTTTATTTTTATGTTTAAGTATGTATGTATATACATAGGTATTGCAAACAGACATTTCATTTTTATTTTATGAATGTATGTACAGTGTATAGATGATGTTACAGAAAAATAAACTGCTGTAAAATGGTCGTCTATGTCATGCTACGCGCGGATGAATGCAAGATTATGTTCTTACAGAATTTTCCATTCACTATATTATGATCTGTCATATAAGCTGAGTTGTTTCCTTCATTCTGTTTGCTGATGTTACTGAAAAACGTTAGTATCTGCTTGTAATCTTATCTTGTTATCACCCGGAAAGGCAAAGTTCGACAGTCTTGATTCTGGCTTAGCAACAGTCGATGGACGCTATTGTTTACGTTTGAAAGCTTGTTTTGGGTTACCTACAATAGGTTACTTGTAATTACTCGTAAAGTGTTCATTCTGTTGAGTGAGCAAATAATAGGCTCATGTGATTTATGTACCTACTCATACACGGTGTGAATTGCTTTTTATAAAGTAACGTATTACCTTGGACCTGCACATGAATAATAATTATACATAGGAGAAATAATAATTTTATAGCACATAAAGTTGACTGTATTTTTATATTTTCTGACCTTGTTAAAAGAGTCAGTACTGTCTATATAAAAAATACCGACTACTGAAAAATCTCGGTCTAAAAAGTATGAAACGAGAAAATATTCTCATCTGAAAACTGTGGCCGTATGCCACTTTACCCTAAAGCTTATGATCGCTTAGGTACTGCTGTTTGAATGTAATGTTTAAGTGGCAATGGCATTGACCACGACAAATCCCTCAAGATGCTTTCAAAGATACTTCATTTGTCAAACTATGATAAGAAGTTTAGAATTTATAAGAGATAAAGATGAACATACATACAGACATACCCAAATACTTACAGACACACATGCCGGTCAAAATCATAACCCTCCTCTTTGCTTCCAGATAGTCGGGTAAAAATGGAATGGGAGTTAGACTTTCCCATCGGAAGTTGATCAACTAGTATTGTGTTTCAAACCAAGATCGTATCGAGGCTACACGATTTTTTCTCAAGCATTCGATCTTCCAAACTAGTGTGGAGTCCCACGCCTTACATCGATTTAATTTCCGCTGTTTTAATAACAAACTATAAACACTAAGGTAATAGTAAAAGTTTACGTTTAGTTTCAGATGAAATGTACACGCGTTAGGCTCACACTTCGTTAGTTATTATAAAATCTGTGTATGTGTGTGTAGCTTCGACCACCTACGTATTGGTACGTCACAGAACAATAAAAATATTGCATTGATTGTCCAGTATTCTGTACGCACTATTAATGCCTACGAGGATAGCTCAAAATCGCCTGTTATTTTTATTGTAAGTAAAATGGAGAATTCAAATGATTCATAAACATTATCGATAATAGTCATTTTAATATCTCAGCTTAGTATTTACACTGGGTTTCCAAATAATGGAATTCCCTGCTATTTCAACATTTTAATCTAATTTCTCATGATTTACCTTTATTGTTTCATATTTCAGTGGCCGATAAGGCCTTATCGAGTTAACAAACGCGCTTTACTATTAAACTATGTTCAAGATAGCAATCATTATCAATTATCTACCCTTATATCCGCTTGGTCGGGGTCAGAATGACCTAGTTCGAAAACACACTACGAATTGGTTTAACGCAATTCTGAGTACTTGAATACGTTTGTGTCTGTTGCAAAAGTCGATCACTTAGATTGACAATAAGTACCAATTACGTGACTGGGCCGGCCAAAGTAATCGTTATGTCATTTACTTGTACTGAATGTTATTGTGTTTATGACCAGTTAAAAGTAACTATGAATGAAGTAGTTATGTTTATTTCAACTATTGAGATTAGCAAATCTGTTTGCATCCATTTGTATTGAAGCCAATTACCTAATTAATTCCCACAAACACCTCTAACAGCTAAATATTAACCACCAGGCAATTAAAACAATTTGATGTAACTACATAATTTACGAGATAAATTAATTTGTTGTGTCGACTTGTATGATGCGAACCGTCTGCACAATTTGCTCTATGGCCACATATTAAGCATCACGTGTCGTTTCATATCACACTCGAGACGCGTGCGGCTACGTACAGTCAACCACACACACTTGTGCCACAAAAACCTGCTATAATTGGCCATCAAATAAAGCCGCTGCTACGTCGGTCGTCGATTTGGTACCATGAACGTGTGGCTCACTGTACCAATGTGTGTCGGTTGATTGCTTCACTGTGTGCCGTGTGAGTTGGGTTTCAGTAATTAACTCATATCTTAACGGTGTAGGCAAATGTATTATACGACTCCAGCGTCTGGGATTACTGAGTAGGTAATTGTTTAAGGTTTTACTGCAATTCAACGTTACTGTAGGTAGGACTTTCACCCTTAGGTAACAGTAACCTCTGTCTAACGATATCCCTTGTTGGGTCTTACGTTCATAGGAATAAGGGTTATTTTGCCCACACGGATATCTTCATACCTACGCTTCTTCTTAAACCTTATTGATTCAATGGCGTGACAGTTACAATAGCAAATAACTACGATACACGTTCAGCGGCACGTGCTTTAAAAACAGTACCAACAAACCTTCGATTATCGGTTTATGTAAGCTGTAAGGAAATGAGAAAATGCCTGAGAAATTAATGTAGGTACAAATATTGTATGTACTAGAAAGATTGTTTGCAAAACACGACCTTATTTTGTAGAAGGCAGGTGATAAAATAACTTTAGTTACATTCGAACTGTTTATTAGTCGATTCGCATGAACTTACATGCCCGAATTGGGCGATTTGTCACTTTTACATAATATAACAATTGTTTACAGGGCCTCCCACTAATTTAACTTATTTTTGGGCGAATTGACAATTTCAGACATACGTATCAAGCTTATTTGCCCACAAATTAATTAACTTCGTGCGAGTCGCCTATAGAAAATGTTATATCACTTGTATCCACCGGCGAGTAAATTCGTGCGAATCGACTGATAATTAGCCATTCGAAAATTCGACCGTTTTTAGAATGAGCTTTCAAATGAATTAGATTGTGTAAGAATTTTTGTTTAAAAAGACAGAGTGTTATGACAGGCGCGTGGCTGTAAACATGAAAGCGTGGAATAAAAGTTATTAATTTTAATGGGACTGGTGTATTCATACCGCTAAGTCCCCACAGACACATCACATACGAATTAATACGTTATAGTACCAATAAAAAATCGTCTGGTACTTATATGGTCTTTTACAAATTGTACTTACTATGCCCATATAAAGTAGTAACTACTGAATTATTATTGAATTTTCAAAGGCATTTTAAATTGGCCATTCATACCTACTGGCAGTCATAAAGATTTAATATGTTTTCTCCAGTTCACAGCATTCAACCAGGTTGTGGTTTAAAAAGAAAAATTAAATGAGGCTTACAGATCGTAGAAAATGTTGAAGTTTAATGTATATGAACTTTAATTACTCTGCTATACCTATACGTTAACTGAGTAATCAATAACAAAAAACAAAAATTTGGGTCTTTTTTAATAAAACAATAAAAAGTCGATAAAAACAATCCACAGGGCATGAGAGGTGTTAAGAGGTCGGAAAGTATAGCAGATGACCCAATCAGTCGACCATTTCAATTTGGCACACGATGCACCATAAGGTATAAGGTAGGTCTGTTTGTTCTAACTTATTTCCATAACGGCTGGACCGATTGACGGGACATTCACTGGCAGATAGCTGAAAACCAATTCTAGTTATTAAAAAAATTGAAAAGAAATAATAGTTTAAAAAACTAAAAAACACGCTTTATTTTTTAGTTCTTCTATCCATAAAAGCGTGATTTTTCAGATTTTTTTCTTGTTTTTTTTGTATTTTTTTAATATTATTGAATTGTCATCGGCCCTCGATAAGTCTACAAAGTTTAAATTAAATCTGACTGTTTGAAGTGGGTCAAAATCAAGTCCAAAGGGTTACAAACAAACATACAAACATACAGGTGAAGCTAATAAAAAGCGTGTAAAAACGTTCAAATCTAGTCGCAGTCTCATTTCGGCGCAAAAACTTGTCACAAATGTATGAAAACTAGAGGTATTTTTGACAGGTTGAGACAGAGATCAGACTGCGAACGTTCTTAACATTACGGGAATCGCTCCTATGATGTTATACGGAGTAACATTGGCTATTATCCACGTTCCTGTGGTATACTTCTGGCATCCCCGAGGGGGAAGTAGCGGGCACCGCTAGTGTGCTTATAAATCAACAAAGTATTCATACATACAATGAACAATTCGATCTCAATAAGGTGCGTCTTATTTCTTCAATAAAACACAATGAGCACTAACAGCATCTCCCCGGTAATATCCCTAAACTCAAAAGGAAAAGGCAAATTCCAACCAGTACCAGTGCCATATTATAATGGCAGATTAAGGTCATAGATCAAAAGATACACATAAACATGAGTACTTACAGATTGTAGGTAGTATATACCGTTACGTTTTTCTCGGTAAAATATACGTAAGACTGGTTACTGGTTTTCTCGACAAGTACCTACCCACTTCTTAACCGAGGAGGTTTATATACCAGATGGTTTTTCCCATCTTACTGAAGCAACTCGTTAAAATCTCCCAAGTTGTGCTGAATCTAAGAATAGTTGACCTCATTTCTCCTAAGTAGGCGAGGGCTATATATAATATCTAAACTCAACTAATATTAAACTATGAAAAAACCATTTTCTTTACATACAGGAAAATCAAACGGCAGATGTTCCGTGTTTTGATACACCTGGCATTGATTCGTGTCAATGACCTTTGATAATATCTTTCCTATACAATATTTAGCTCTGTCAATGGCAAAAAACTACCTTGAAAAGACGTTTATTGCTGTCATGGAAAGTTACTTTAGAAAATTGCTATAGAAAATGTTGAAATCGTCATATCAAGGTAGGTACATAATATGACTTATGTCTGTACGTAAAACAGTGAAGGGGACGCTGTACGTCGTGATTCATACGTGTATTTTCCAGGTAAGTACAGATGATTTCACAATACAAAAATAAAATAATACAGTAGATAAAGGCATATAATGTACAGCTAAATAGGTAGTCCTTTTCTTACGTAGGTAAAGACTTATCTCATGAACGTAGGTAATATTATATTCGAAATGTCTAAAGGTTTTTTCTTCGCTCATGCGTCATTATAACTCCATATAAATATGTATATTATTATACACTACAATACCAACATCAGTGACTCACGGAGGTTAGTGTTCACGAGTTTTAAAATTAAAATATAACCTATAAGTTCAAGTCATTGTGGGAACATGAAAACTCAAGCAAATAGAGGAAAATTTTCTGGATTTTAGCGGTGTTTTACCACCGAAGCATGCACATACATAATTCCTGAAATAAACGCTGAGTATTCTAGATAATTCTTAGAGAAAACTTCCCAATTAAAACCTGGTTTATATTATGAACGTAAACTCCGGGGGTATATTGATTTTGTTCTGTGTGTTTAATTGTTTTATTGTGTATTCCAAGTATCATTCTTATTATTTCAATAAAATCTTTCTAGAAAGTAATTTGGTAGCAATCAGTCTGTTTTCAAACCATGTTCTGAAAAATTTATTGTCAAAATGGTCACAATTTCCTTTTGATAGTCTCTTTCTAGGTTTCTAGCGTCTGTGGGACCACGTTATATTCATCATCATCATCAAACATAAAACTAAAGTAACTTAATACACAAGATGTACATCAGAGTTCCCCAATCTGTCAAATTTCTTTGATAGTTTTTCAACTTAATTACAAAAGAATAAGGTTCATGATCAACTGGAAAATTTTGACAGTTTGGGATAGCTTGATGTGCTATGGCGTCTGTACTACATAATCCAAATAAAAACCACGATTACAGTTTTATGGTTGCAAGCAAACATTAAAAGCAAGCAGAAAAGTAAACATAAATATAGGAAACCCGTTCTTCACCTTGATTTAAACCCAAGTAATTCATCCATCGACAAGCCACCTAGAAATCCTTCAATTTATGCCTGTTTACATTGCACGTGAACATCGATTCGCGATTTAGAAATAAAAATAAATATTAAACTGGAACATTTTTGTAGTAAAACGTGCGGGAATTCACGCGTATGATCCAAAGAAAAGCAACGAAAGTTTCAAAAAGTGTGGTAGGTCAAAGATCAAAAGAGTTGATCCCGATTTATCTTACCTACTTGTATATGGCTGAGCCTTGTCCTAAATTTTATCTAATAAACGAGCTTGCTAGAATAGCATAACATATCATACCATAATCCGCCTTTATTGGAAGCAGAAAACGTGTGGCGACGACCCCAAGTAACATGGGGCAAGGGCAGGAAGATAATGATTGTTCCCACTCTTGGACATAGGCCAGGCTCTTGATATCAAAGGATGCTGTTGAAAAGTATTAAGTATGGTAGCTACCACATGGCTATCATTCTCAAGTTCGATGGTATGACATCAAGAAGTTGCTATAACACATCTGTACTAAAGGTTCTTTAAGCCTTAATGTGACTATACCTTTGTTTACAAACATCCCCGCATTGTCCATGTTGTAATCATTGTCTGGCTCTCTATCTATAAAGATAGTGCTTACAAATAATTACGATGAATAATGTATAAATAGACGAGATAGTAGATCGAGTGGATATTACTGGAAATTGTATTTCAAAAGGTTTTGAAGACACTCAAGAAAAACCGCATTTCAATCAAATTACAGGAAAAGTGTTTTAACGATAATTTATTCGCACAAGATTGGGTAATTCTATTAAATAATAAATGGAGTCATAATTTATCACGCGGCTGTAAAAATATTACTGCATTTCCAGTAATCTTATTGTACTTGTGTCATACTTATGCTTGCTGATAAACTGCTTATTGTATAATTTCTGATTCACGGAATAATCTGGAGAGATTCTCGATGATTCAGGTAGTCTTATATCATTGAATTTGTTGATAAAAGCGGCCTTCATTGCTATAATCTTGGTCTTGTCATATTGCTAAATAAAGAACAATTTCCACTTGACTTGGCGTGTAAGCCGCGTGATAAACAAAAGGCTTTGCAATGTTAGATAAATTATGGATCAACTCTGAATTATCGAATTTTAAACGACCTTAAGTGACTTTTCTGAATCATACTAAGTTACTTTTTTATTCTAAAGTTATTTACAAACATTTCGGCAAACTGACTATTACGACATATTTTTTCCTTGTTTGCAAAATACCCAGTTCTTTGAAACAATTCAAAACAAACCTTCGTGTTTTTTATCGAATCGCGATAAAGTTGCGTAGATAGGTATTAGTGTCGAAATTAATAACAAAAACAGTGCAATCAGTTCCACAAGAGACGCCTGGGAGCTCATGTGATGCGATGATCACCTATCCACAAACATCACATAATATCACGCCTGTAATCCTTGAACCAACCCTTAAACCATATTTCGTAAGTTTTGTTTGAGTCCCAGATACTAGGGAACGAGTCTATTGTCATCAACCGCACAAATCCAGACTCCCGGCTGCTACTGAGAAGTTCCTGATAGAAAAATCCCAATAACACTTTGACCGACTGGAGAATCGAACCCAAAACCTCCTGCTCAGTAGTAGCGCTTGCGACTACTAGGACAAAGAGGCCCATCCTCAAAGTACGACGCAAAATGTTTTAAATATAATGTACTCAGTACTCACATTTTATTGAATACATTTTGCGTCGTAGTTTGTAAGGACATTATGATATTCCGGAATGACAGCATTATTTATAAAGTAAATAAAAACAGTTCGAAATTCAGTAGAACTATAATAAGTAGGAAAATATCATTATTTGGTACATCATTGTTATCAATTATTTAATTCACATTTCACTAGGGTGACACACGCAGAATTAATTGAATTTGTTCACAAAGGTCACATTCATTGCGATGTTCTAGTTATTGTATTAACCTAAATGTAACTGTATTGTTGTGACGTATTTTTACTGAATATTATCAACATTGGTCTCATGTATCAAAGGTTAAGTTGTAAACCATTTACCGTAAGCGGTACAACAATACAGTTACATTTTTTAGATTTAACTTTACTATGCAACAAAATGTTAATATGGCTAAGGCCACATTAACATTTTGTTGCATAGTAAAGTTAAATCTAAAATGCTGGGACTTCTGGCTGAATAATAACAGCTGCAGGGGGTACCTATTGTGTTACCCAGTAAATGGGTGATAGAGGTCAGATAGGCATTCGTTCTATGTAAAATACTGGTATTCTGCTGCATCCGGTTAGATAGGTATCTGACGCCAACATAGCTGGCAAAGTCTAGGCAGAAGGAAGTGAAGATACTAAGTAGCCTTACAGACTAGATTTATAGACGATTTTCTATTCTTTATTTTCATTCCTCTAAGTACTTGGTACTTATTGACAGGCCTGCACTGTCCTCCCATACCTATTATCACTGTAATTTGAAAACATTGTAAAACCCAATTATTTTTAAAAGAGTAACCGTGGAGTTTCTTGCCGGCTCTTCTCCATAGGAAGCGACAAATCGGAACCGTGCACCTAGCTTCTGACGTTTCATAAGTGCCCTTGCAGGTTTATGTGAAATAAAATATTTTGATTTGATTTGATTTGAAGAAAAATATTCGATCAGAATTCTCTATTCGTCATACATCGCCATCTTCAGACAAAAACCAATCTATCACAGTACTTTAAACACTTACAATTCCGCAAACTATCGGTTTCTAAGTAAAATTGTCGTGCCTAATTACATGCATATAAGTTAGTAGGTACTGTCGAGTAGGCGACAGTGAGTTCTCGCCTTGGCACAGTTATGCTAGCTATTTCACAGCTGTGCCTTCCCTCTCTATGTAGCACTCATAATGATGGGTTTAGAATTGCTAATAAGCAAGAACTGATGGTTCTACCGAGGTTTTAGATATGGAAGCCTCGAACATGGCGATTAAGATTGAGGCAGGGTTAAATTTTCCAAGATATGCCCAAGTTACATTCTACAAGTAAAGTTAAATATAGACAAATTGCAATAGTTTCAGTACAGTTTGCTAAGTAAACGCCTACGAAGAAGAAACATGTTTGGCTATTGCAAATTGCGTGAGTTGACAATCTACTTTATTCAAATAAATCGATCGACAAGGAAGTATAAATCGCAGAACACATTAAAGATAATGTACAATGCTAGACACATTTTTGGCAATCAGGAAGTCTAGTAAAAGAATGGTTCTATTACCGACAGTGTTACTAGTTCTAATATTAGCCAACAGTTCAAGAACGCTCTTAAATATTTTCCAAATGTCACCGACATTCAATAAGGTGTGTTTAGAGGTTAAACAGGCTGTATATTCAAGTTTTTATCAGACAAAGGTTGGCTGTTAAGCCATGTGATTTGTTCGTGACCAATTCGTTGTGCTTGGCCATTGTCTTTTATTAATTTGTTACTCACAATGGTTGTTAACTGATTTATTTATAAAAAAAAAATATATATAATACAGAGATTTCGAGATAGATTTTGATACAATGATTTTTTAACTGTGTTTAGAAAACAGGTTAACTTAAACGAATGCGTTTTGAATTTTTTAAATTATAATTCAGAACAAAACAATTATTAGAATCTTAAATGATTTCCGCGAACAAAAACAGTTTGTGGCTACAGAAATTACTTGCCAAAACGGTTTGTGTAGGAGCTACTCAACGCGGCCTTTCATAACAGCCGGCATGACTAATTCGCGTGATTGCAGAACCGTCTGGCCCCAATACTTCGCTGAACTTGACATCCATCAAGTAGGCTTAATTTGGCCCTTAAATGCAAAATGTATACAAAGAGCATAGTAATTCATAGACATTAAGTTACCAACTTCCAATATTTCGACAAAAGTTCCAATGGCCCAACATTTGTAACCAACTGCAACAAGTGTAGATTATGTTTTCGTTTTGTGGGTTTATTTTATTGTATTTGTCTCCATTCTGTTGAACGACTGTTGTCTTGACCCTTTGATCTACATTTCCAGACAAAAAGCTGGGACAATCCTACCAGGTGCGATGTGGGCGTTTACACTGAAATAGCTCCTGAATTGGGTTTGTTAGTGACGCGAGACCTACATTTTGAAGTATGCTTTGGCTAAAGTAAGCTATCACGATTATGATAAAGAGCATTTATAGGTTTTTAATGGCAAAGTGTATGATCAGGCCTTAATGATAGCCTTATTTAATGGTACTAAAATATTAAAATGTGGTCGTGAACTTCAGAGTTCGGTTACAATCTTAAAAATCCTTAAAATTCGCTTAAAAATTCGTTAGGCTCTTTGTTAGTATAGAACCTTCAGTTGTGAGGTATTACAAATGCAATAAAAACGAGTACGTGTGGGAACTTATCGTCCAAACTGCATATCAGACAAAGTTCATTATGACGTCATCAAGACAGGTCTATAGAATAACATACAAAGTAAATTACTTTTGATTTACACCTTGTATAATCTATCTAGTTTTATAGTTGTCAGCATCGAAGGTAAATGAAAGGATAAAGGAACCGACCGATGAAGTCACAACATTGATAGGGCATGACATGACTGACGTAAATTTAGTTCACTATCTCATGGTGACATCAAACTGACAACCTTCAGATCATAGATCCACTATCAAAGTGATGCTTGCTCTGATAGCTAATGATGTCAAAACTTTTAAGTATGAGACAGATGATCAAACCATGTATCTATCACATAATTAATTCTTTTAACCTATTTTAGTACAGTAATTTTATTCTAGGTGTATCGTCTTCACATAATTATATTGATAAAATTAATGTTTACAAAATATTGTAAATCATTTTAAAAGGGTAACGGAGGAAGTTTTGTCAGAGGCAACTAGAATCATTTCTATATTTTTTGTAAATTTTAACGTTTGCCTATTTGAAATAAATGATTTAACTCTGACATACCTACCTATTCTTTGCTCTTTCATTTTAGTACTATCAAGCGTGAAGCCTCTGATATGCACCCCAGAACCATTTGAGTAGAAAAGATTAATTATTTAGTCAAGCCAACCCTACTGTCCGCTTCGCATTGTGTAGTATTGCTCGGTCTACACGAAGTACGTAGTCATGTACCTAAACTTTATGATTAACTTAGGTAGGTATCGGATTAATAAAGCTTCCTGAAAACTGGAACTTCGGAAGTCTTCGGTTAGTCTCGTAACATATAAACCATCAGCATGTTTATTGAATGACTTAATATTTCGCAATTTGTGCCAAACACTTATCTTGATAGGCAAACGTAATCTAGTTTACCGTCTGATGAAGAGTGATGGGTTGAAATCATTTGGTCTATAAAAAGATGCTCCTATAAGATGCTGTAAATACATATTACGCATTTGTATTACGTGGAACTCATATAGCATTATGGGAAGAGTGCCCCAATTCATGCCCCCTCAAATTCGAAAAATCAATACATAGAGAGAGAGGGAGAAAGATACAGAAAAAGAGGGTTAAGAGAACTTTACAAGCACTTGAAACATTAATTGCCAGAGTACATGGACATTGGACATGATATACAATTACCAATAAACAGGCCCTCAGCACATATAAATTCAAAGAAATAACACTCAAAGGTTCATTTACTATTTGTACCAGAATATAATATTTCAAAGAATAAACGCTTTTATAGCAACATCCAAAAAAGGAAAAGGCACAAGTCAAGAATAGACAGAATTGTCAGGATAAGTCACGCGCTGATTACATAGAACAAAAAACATTAATTGCAACGTGACATCGTTAAGAACAATTGTAATCTGACTCCGACTGCGCATGCATTAAAATAATATAAAAATTATGAAAGAAATAATTGCAAAACTCAGCTATATAATTGTGACCTGAGTATAAACTTGGTTTTGAGCTCAATTGAAAGTTGAAACGTTCAACTTTCAATAACAATACGGGCGTAAAAATACAAATAAATGAACCTCAATTATCATTAAAATTGCCGATATAAAAAACACTCAATATAAAGAACTCTTCAGAAGAAATTAAAGTTGAAATACGAAAATAAGAAACTTTTCTGCAGAGCTCATATTATTTTTTTATTTGGAACTACCAATAAACATCTTTTTTATTTGATAGCCTTATTTAGCATCACGCTATGGCCCCTAGGAGCTGAGTAGTGGAATGTGACGCGGTGGGTCGAAGGACGAAATTCCGCGCGGACAAAGTCGCGAGCAGAAGCTAGTACATAGTCATTGCCTAATTAGAGTCTAAGTGTGAATTCAAACGTATCCACGAAACAGTGTTTTTCTTAAACGAATGGTCTCAAGTTTTCCGAAAACTGTATACAAGGTGTAACAGAAAAAACACTAGTTCTGAAAGCAGTTTGTTCATAATTGCCTACAGAATCGATTTCAGTAACTTTTAAAAAGGATTTTTTTTAAATTATCAAATTGGCTATACCTACCGCCATGATTGAGCCAAAGAAAATTAAATCTTATTCTAACGTAATAAGACTCAATCTTATATGCATAAAGTAATGCTAGGGTCCACAAAAGTTGGCTTTAGAAACAGTAAGTTTTGGTCATCGTATTATGCCCTGCATGCTTTTAATTTAATACTGTATTTGCTCTTGCGTTAGATATGTTACATGTTGTGTAAGTAATATTATGGTAAAAAGCGTCTGAATCAACCATTACCTTGCAATGCGTCACCGAAATGACTAAAAACGAAACTTTACGCCAGCATCATTTGATACTCTTTACTGAAAAATCAGCGTATATTTTTAGTAGACCAACTCATTACCCCATGTGGTTAACTGGGTCGTCTGAGGTGAATCACTATGTATGGTTAATGGCTAGCCAGTCTTGTTTACATTGCCGGATTACTTCAGAATAATTTGCGGTACCTAGTTAGATACATTGTGTGATGTACTCGATCCTCGTTCTAATTGTTTGAAGAGTTGAATTGGTCTACGGATTAAAGAGAGTTTGATTTGATTTCTTTTCTTTTCACTTTTTAACAGACTTCAAAAAGGAGGTTCTTAATGCGATTTTTTTTAAATGTGTTACTCGGTTACTATCTCAGGCTATTGTGAATCGATTTAAAAAAAAAACTGTTTTAATGGATAGGGTATGATTTGGTCCCATATAAATTTTATTTTATATTGGGGACACCACTAAAAAGTGAAAAACATTTTTTACCACTTACAAAAAACAAAATATGTATATTTATTTTATATAAATATTATATTTTATATAAAGTTACTGGTAAACGAAAATATAAAATCAAAGACCAACTTCCGAAATGAAAGTCACTTTTCACGTTTTTCTTGGAAGTCAGTAGTTTTCTTTTTTTAATTGGGTGAACATAATGCTTTGGGTAAAAATCTTTTCTAGGGCGAATTATAGCATGTCAGAAATATAAACAAAATACAATTTTTCGGCCAGATCTTATCTAAATCGGTGTGAAACTACTGCTTTGGGGCCTACATAAGCCAACTCTCTCTAAAGTATTTAAATATTCTTTTAACAGATGTTTCTTGAACAAATTCAGTGACCTCATTCCTTGAGAACATCTTCACAGTTGCAGGCGGAAGCTTCGTACAATGAGACGCAGCGGATAATGAAATTTGAACTTTACAGTTCTCATGTTACAGACTGAAGTTGTTTATCGATTTAAACAAAATACAGGAAAAGTTGAAGTAAACTTTGGTCACGAGTCACGACATCAGACTATCAGAGCCTGTCAGCCATTTTAAGTTAAAATAATTTCAAATATTCAGACGTATTTCACGATTATTCAGGTTAATCATTTATTAAAATATAACCATAAAGAAAATTAAAGTTACGCAAAAATTTCGTGACTTTACTATGTAGTTTCCTTTGTGTTCTTACATAACCTCAATTGCTCGAGAGTGCCGCAACAGTTGCGCAACTGAAATTGCACTTACACAAAACAGTTTAAAAAAAACGATAGAAAGTAAAACACTCCATAAAAGCAAAGTGGAGGAGTTGATACAAAAACTAGTTTTCTAATTGGCCCGTTTTCACTAAGCAACACATGTACCTAGCTATTTAACGCTTAAATATGATTGCACTGTTGGATTTTTAACTCTCAGCTCTGAGCTTAGCGTTGAAAATTCACATAGTGATTTTACTTATACATTTAGGTGTTCCCTAGTGTTAATGAAGTTTTATTTTGACAATCGTCTTTTCTTTTTACCATCGTGCATCGTCAATTTCTATCTGTCATTCATCATTTTACTGACCGGTTTATTCATAAGTTAAACGTCAACACTGAACTAATATTAATTGATTGAGATTGAAAGTACCATTCAACTTTCTTTCGTTAAATTCAATATTCCAATAAGATTAATGATGGCATGGAGTTTTTTATGGTGTCTGCCTACGTGCATGGTAACATGTCATAGGTAGGGGAAACATTTCAGGATATATACAGGATAAGTTTTAATCCAGTGCGCAAATTGTAACCATGAATTCAGCATGTCATTCTGGACCCCTCAGCGTAGAAATTGTTCGTCGGTTATGCAAAACAAAATCAGCTGTTTCACAGAAAAGTGCAATACCTACGCGGTCAAAATGTGTGGAACAGCTGATTTCTTTTTTGTATAACCGACGAAAAAAATTCTACGCTGGGGGATCTAGAATGAAATGCTGAATTCATGGTTATAGTTCGCGCACTGGATAAAAACTTAACCTGTATAGGCTATTTAAGATAGGGTCACTTTTTTGGATATGTTTAAACAGTTTACCCGTATGGTACACTTGCTTTTGCCCGTGGCTTGGTCCGTGTGGGTGTTGTAAAATATACCACGGCAACGTAATATCAAGATAAAAAAGTATACTTCGTCTTAGCCCAAGTCATGGTGTACCTGCGTGCTCAATATCATCGAAATCCATCAGCCGGTTTTTTTTTTTTTGGGTGGGAAATCATCAAATAACTTCTCCCGCTCTGGGCCGGATCAGCCGGTTAGGCGTGAAAAGGTGACAGACACATATAGTTATTTTGGCATTTATATTTTTAACTAGCTTTTGCCTGCGGTTCCGCTCGCGTGGCGGTCTGTTATAGCATCAAAAAGTAGTCCATGTCCTTTTTCATATCCCACGATATATCCCTGCTAAATTCCATGACGATCGGTTCAGCGGTTTAGGCGTGAAAGCGTAACAGACAGACAGACCGAGTTACTTTCCCATTTATAATATTAGTAGGCATTTAAGTAAGAATGTGGATTAGTTTCCTTTGTGACTTTTTGTCTTTAGTCTAGTCAATGACGTGGCTCACCTAATAATATTAATATATAATTACCATAATGAACAATAGTCGGATAAAGTGGTCAAATCACCATTGCAAACGGGTCGTACAGGTAAATTTGTAGCGTATAGGCCACACAACATTACACACAACATTTACATTGAAAGAATCTCATTAACACTTATAACTTATAACCCCGAAGGTGAATGATAAAAATCTCGGAGTAACTGGATATTTCTAGTTCGTTCGTATTACATGTGAAGATATGAGCAACATTTATTTCATATCTATTTTAATTGCCAGGAAGTCACGTTTGGTGCTTACTGATATTAAGTATTCGTGATACACCTCCAAGATCTAAGGGCCTGACGGTTCAGCAAGTGGCACCATCTAGTTTGGTTACGAAGTTACTATAGGAACCACCGAAGAGGTTGAGCAAGAGTGACACTGGCCGATTACTATCACTCTAGCAGAGCGTCGCATGGAAGAAGAAGAAGACATGCCGCCACGCAACTGCGTGACTGCTGTGTTCTGGTGACAGATGATGTACCTAAAGGGAGTCGCTGTCGTAAAACGTCCACGACGATCTGCTATGTACCGCCACAATTCTGATGATATTTAAGCTGGCGAATCACTATAAGATGACTACTTCTGGCAAAGGCTATCCTGCACCGTTGTAGGTACCTATCTTAATTTGATGGCCAATCTTGCTACAATACATTAATTACCTACACGCGATTATGTAATATTTAAAATAACGAATGTAGATATTCACTGCACTGTATCGTTTATTAAGTTACAGGATAATTGCCAGCTAATTAAAAATTGTATAGCTCAACAAACCTAATTTTAGCTCTTAGGTATGTTTTTGATTTTGTAATAAGTTGCTTTTGGGTCTTTTTCCTTTACTGTTACTATAAATGGAACTATTTTATGTTTTTCCGCCATATAACAAGCGTATTTTGTATTGTGTTAATTATCCCCAAATAATTAAATTTTATTCTGGATTAAAAATATTTTTTTTGAGGATATAGATAATAATGGCAGATTCTACTGAAAAACTCTGTTATAATACATATCTTTTACTGCTATTATTATTGAAAATATGAGAGCTAAAGAATATTTTTTTAATGTAAAGTATAAATATCTACATTACAATACAACTTCGCACACTCCTGAAAAATCATGAAACGTGATCAATGTGAACGTGCATGAATCGATATCGTGTAAATATCAAACCAGGCACCTATCTAAATATCTCCTTGAACTTTAGATCCGCATTAATGACTTTCAACTCACTGTAATATATAACAAAAATATTATATATACAGTTTATGCACCACCTACTCATTCAAACCACATAGTATAAAGTATCCAATATGTAAAGCCGTTTCAATGGTCTGAATCCAATCTTCAATTATATAAAAGAGTTAAAAAATATCTAAAATATCTTGCAGTAAAGTCTGATTGGGGCCCGCAAGGACCGATCCCTGCCAGGGGTGCGGGTTGTTCGAAAGAGATACCGCGGCCCCTGGCATGCAGGCAACTGAGGGAATTAGGGTGGGTTTTAGTCAGTAAAAGTTTGACACCCTCTTGCTCCACCGCCCTCCTGCTCCACCTCTGGGCGGGAGAAGTTATTTGATGATTTCCCACCCATAAAAGTCTGATTAAAGACATATTTTGGCAACTGTACCGCACGATGGGCGAATCATATCAAATGATAATAATTATAACTCCTTAGTAAATATTGACGTTCAACAGTACTTGCCAAAACCTTTAGTAAAAGGTAAAAAGGTGATGAATGATGATGAATCGCCTACTATGAGTCAATGTTTTGAGTTCAGAGTCGAAAATATGCAATCAACACAATCAGGTATATGTTGGTTCTGTATAGTCTGCACACCCTGAATAAGTAAGTGCCTTAACCTACTTTACACAACTCACTTTCGTTTTATTTGACACCCAGTACTTTCATTATTTAAAACTCTTTGACAACCAATACGTTTACCTTCAAATCTGACAACTTATAAACAACTTTATCTACAAATGTTAAGGTTGGTTTTCAGCTGGCTTGATGATTGTCCCAAGTTTATAATTCGCTTTCTCGTGAGTGTCAGTGGAGACGTCAACAATATGGTGACTAGAAAATTGCTGATTGAATATTACAGTGACATTCAACTTCTGACCTCGACCTTTGGAGGAACATATCATATTACTTTTATGACATTTAAATGACCAAACTTCAACATTGATGTTGTCACGCAAAGTGAACATTAGTTCTCGTAGAACATTTATGTGACGATATGGACGTCAATGTTTTGGTATGCTTAGGGTTTCATAAATTACCAAGCAAGGTGAAAGCTAACATGTTATAGTTTTGCTTTGGTTATGAAAATTTACGTGGGTTATTACGGTCACCTTTGATCGGTACGTGTTGTTAATGTCACACTGCGACTAATTAACCATAAAATTATTTATTGTAATTTGTTTTTTCTTCACGCATCATAATATTTATAGTCCGTACGTAATATTTACTTTGCTTTGTTTGAAAACGAAACTATACTTAATGAATGAATGAATCGAATGCACCGATCCCAGCGTGGCTTGACTAGACTCAATTAATCTCCCATGAACCCCAAGATTTGCACTAGCCCCTGGAGTCTCATGTTTCATGATGTTACAGAGGCTATTGCATATCAAGAAGTCGACCAGGGGGAAGCCAGACGTGTAAGTCAAGATCTGGTGCGCGTGAACAAAGGCGATTGCTTGCAATGAGGGTTCGGCTTGGACCTTGTTTGAAAACGAGGCTATACTTAAGTAATTAATTTACTCCCTTTTCAAACTGCATAATCATCATCTGCTTTGCCTTTTCCTAACTATGTTGAGGTCGGTACTGAACTTCAAACTGTTTAATATAAACATTAATATTTAAATGTGTAAATTATTAAAATAAACAAAACATTCGACGGATTCACAAGAAATTGTACTTACACGAACCGCGATTATTCACCCAAGTTCTTAGACCATAGTTACCATTATGTAATGATACTATGCAATACTTAGATCAATCGGAATCGTTAGTAAACAGAACCACCGGTAGTATTGGTGAATCAGAGCAAAACGTTTACGTGTGTCTAGGTAATTTATTAGTCATAGTAACTTGCATATGATTATTTTATTATGCCATTTCACGACTCAGAATTGGTAGCTCATTTCCTGTGGGTTTTCAAGAGTGTGTTAGTTTAAACCGTAGGTATGACCATCATCTTTTCGCCCTTATTCTAATTTGAATGAGGTCGATTCACCCATGTCTTCTCCTTTTAATCGTATCTCTATCAGCCATACCCATAGTATTCAATTCCTTTTCAAAATTCATCGGTTGCTTCTTTGGTCTTCCCTTCACGAATTGCCTTCCTTTTTTATTTTTAAACGGTTTTATTTACCTTGCCTTGTTTGTTTTTGGGTCAAATTTAGTACTTGAAATTTTACCCCCTTCCTGTTGGCAGATTGATCTGATGTTTGGTACACACCTTTAGTTTTGATAACAATACAATTTCATTTATTCAGTATTATGGTACTCATGCCCGCCTGGTATAATGACCACCGATTTACCCACATTAGAAGGAGCAGTACGATGATGTAATTGTACAAGGAAACATAAATGTGGATCGGAGATAAGCTTCTGCCTACCGCTACTCGGCTACAGCAATCAGGCGTCAGTCGCGTGAGTCTGTACCGTAATCTCACGTGACCGACTATAGTATACAATAGTAGTTCTAATGAAAATACTTGACTAGTCATAGGTTTGATAATAAACTTATGAGTTTACGACTAAACAATTTAAAGGTACACATCAGAAATCTTCTAAGCAGCTTTTCAACGTTGTGCTAATGTATGACTATGATAATACCTATATATTGTATCGTGTCACGACACCTAGTTTGTTTATTTTCCTCGTTAGCACCAGATTGAATAGTATTGTTGAGGATGAATAAAAATATTATGTAGTCACTAAACAGCTGTACTCGTGTCTAATTAGCATTAGCAATCATGCCTCTTCAATCAATGAATTGGATGAGCCTTTTCTCAGCTATGTCAAATCTAGACTATATAATAGAGTGACCTGCTTTTGTGACCTCCATAATCCAGTGATAAAATCATCCCTCTTGGTATCATTAATTCGCTGAGCGGGAATCGGAGGAGCAGTGGTGGCCTAGTGATAACGGCCGTGACTTATGAATTGTAGCTCGATGGATCGAATAATTTACACTAAAAAAAGTAACTGTCTAGGCAGTTGCTTTTTTTGGTGTAAATTATTTCATCACTACTGCTCCCGAAACAGTGAAGGAAAACATCTTGAGGAAACCGGCATGTACTAGAACCAAAAAATCGAAAACACGTGACATCTACCAACCCGCACAGCGCCCGCGTGGTGGATACTGGCCCACTGCCTCTCACATAAAGGAGGCACGTGTCCCCCTTATGGACACAGATCCATAGGCTGAATATGTATGTATGTCTGTATTTTATTTATTTATTTATTTATTAAGTGTAAAAATAATAATTATAAACTAATACATATTTTTTAAACAAATTTTAAAACTACTGCACACGAAGTGACGGCGTCGTGTTACGCTGCGAGGTGTCGCGTAGCTGGCCGCGGAAACGCCGATACAGCACACCTTTCTGCCAAAACTCTTCCTTGAGGAAGGTCATCCAACGGTGAGTCGGAACGCGCACCACAAACGACTTGAAGTTGGTGTTATGACGCGCTTCCAACTTCTCCACCCTCAAGGTCCAGTTGGTCTTCACCCGTATGGTATCATTAATTGTTCAATTCTAAGCATAGGTATTACTTGTGCTTTATTATTACAAGCTAGTTCTACATACTCTCCTGGAATGCTGGTAATTAAAAAACCACTGGATTTATAAATTCTTTGTAAATTCCCGGTATAAATAGATCGCGATAGGTTGACTGCTGCATGAAGTGCACATATTGCAAATGGTACTTGATATAGCTTGTACCTATATCAACTTACCAGTTACTTACCAGTAACGCCTACCGCGTTACTGGTAATGGAAGGTTTACTTATAGGTATCACCGCATTATGCCACAAAGGAACGTTACCCACTACAGTGCAGTGCGGTAACTACGTAAATGCGGAGTACCTAGTACTGTAGGACTCCGAGAGTCTTAGGTAACCCGGGATGTAACTAAATACCAAATAAAACGCTATTTGCATATAAATGAATTTCACGTTTATTCCACGTATTAGAACTTTACAGCTCCGCGCCTGTTAATCAATTAATTTTTCCCGAAACAAAACCTTTATAAAATTACTTGACGGATTCCTTCTAGGACTTCCTGATAGTTCGAACATAGACAAAGCCCTTTCGTTGGCAGATATGTACATAAAGGTTGCATTCGGTAAGCGACCAACCTTTACAGTACCTATAGTAACGCTACCTGAGTCTGAGCTATGAAAGAGCAATTCCCGTATTTTTAAGAGCGTTTGCATTTTAATCCCAGTATCAATCTGTCAAAAAAATCTCTTCTGAAGGCTAATTCCTGTTACTAAAAACGTTTAAAGGGAAAGCACTAGAGTAGCCTGCGAAACACAAATTTTCTTGGGTCTTTTGGAATTTGCAGGACGGAGGACAGGCTGTATATTGAACAGAATATAATTCGCGACAAGAACTATAAAAAAATTGAAAACGAGGTCTACCTTATCGTAATCTACTTGAAATCTATTCGAGATCTCTCTCTCAATGACAATAAATGTCAAAACTTACCAAACAAGTAGGAAAATTAGAACTAGTTCTAGGTTGAGACTGAGATTAGTGTGAGAACATTCTTCAAAATACGGGAATGGCCCCTCTGATTTTCATTACTTTTTGTCAAGCTTTTGGCATGAATTGTTGCAGAGATGTGTTTGCGACTAGATTTTTTAAAAGTATTGATTGCTTGCTTTACCTAGTAAATTAAAGTCGGTCTGTGAATTCCTTGGTACCGGACAATGTTTTCATTTGACAGTGGGCTTAAGAAATAGTGAAGAACTTGTCGCAAGTATGTTAAAATTTAGGTTTGACTGCGAATATAAATTGATATTCGTTATTTGCCTGAACCTTAATAACCTAACTGTTTTGTCTTGTATAATACAAGGCACCTTTTGTAGGTACATTAATCACAGAAAGCTCCCGCAGACAGGCGCGACGCGTCTCTAGCAACAATTCCTATGAGTATTTAATGGAAATTGTCCTACCAGAATTGCGTCGCGGCTGTCTGCGGGAGTCTTCAAGCTGATGTCTCCTTAAAACAAAGAACCATAGTGAGTCACACCAGTACACAGTGGAAAGGAAAATATGGCTTAAATCATTCTTAATGACATACTTGTTTACATTTCTAATATTAGGTACCTACAATGAGTAAGTCGCCTTGCTCGTGTTTAGGTGTGCATTTGACCTTAAGTTTACTGTTTTCCCTATTTGGAGCATTGATTCATTTGGAAACTGGTGCATATACCTATGTTATTTCCATATCCTCACATGAAAGACAAAGCCAATGGTTTGGTTCGCAATTACTTTCTATGACTTATCGTATTCTGCGTGCAACATCTTGAAATTTTGTAACTTTAGCCAGTTCGCCCACGACACTACTCGAAAGTATTTATAACGTGTTACAAATTTAAGGGTATTGAATTCCATTGAAAGACTCATCATCATCATTTCAGCCGATAGACGTCCACTGCTGGACATAGGCCTCCCCAAAAAAAAAATTAGGGGGTGTTTGCCATAATCGCCACGCTTGGAAGGCGGGTTGGCGATCGCAATAAGGTGGTAAAATGCATAGAGAACGCCCATTCTCTAGTAAGTCCCTTAGTCGCCTTCTACGACACTCACGGGAAGAAATGGCATGGTGCTACTCTAATGAAAGACTACTTGATAATTATTTAAATCATATTTGTTACGGTCGTGAACCATATTTTGTTTAACATACTTACAGCCTGACATTGACTTGCAAATGGCAAAAACATACACCTTAAATCACCAATGAGTAGTCAGAATGTCACAGCAATAGTAACTATTTCAATGGCGGTCTGTACCTACACGACGACGCAACCTTATAGTAAAGACGCAACCTTAAAGTAGTTAATAACGCATTAGTAAGTAGCGTCGTAGACGATGGGCCTTATCCTATTTTCAAAGAGAAATAAGTAAGAGAAGCTTTCAGAAATGAATCAATGTGTTGAGCTAATACATTATAATAATATCTTATTATTAGAAAGACTTAGTCAAACCTGACTACTGGGTGATTCAACGTCGTCTCCGGCACAGTCTAGTCTTGATTTATTTGCATGAGACGATACTGGTCATTGCATCGACATGATGAAGGTTTTATTCAAGGTCATCAGTAACTTTTTTATGACCACCTAATAACGTTTTTATGTTGTTTTGATCAGGTTTTAATTTGTAATGACCTGAAAAGCGTAGGTTCAAAGTGCTTACTGTTTAAGTGAGAGAAAACTTAAGATTCATAAAAATAATCTCATCTGCCAACTATGTTGGAGTCGGCTTTCAATCAAACCGGATTCAGGTGAATACCAGAATTTTACATGAAGTGACTGCTTCCACAACCCAGTTACTGGGTAATACGATACCCATTGGTAAGACCGGTTGTCAGACATTATAAAAGAAAGATTTATAAAATTGCTATGGAGATATTGTCAATTTTTTTGTCGGAAATATACTATGCCCACATTTTTACCAGTTTCTTTTATAAAATAAGTTCTTCTTCTTTCGCTATTAATCATTTCTCTACCAAAATACATACTCCAATGATTTACAAACACTCACCAATGTTCCAAGTCGATGACAAAGATCCATGAGTAAGAAACGATTCTATTTAAAGCGAAAAGGGCTCACATTCCCCGCCGTGGATCCAGGCTCACTTGTTTTTATTGTATTCCTCCTTTAGACATAAACCTAAATAGAAAAACTGGAATCTCGAAATGGATATTGCATCCTCGATGTTCTCACAAAGTTTTTTACAACCACACTTTACGCTTGGTTGGCCATGGTGGCGGGTTTGCCATAATCCGTATCGGAATTCTATGGTCTACCAACAAAAAAATATTGGGAATTAGTCCTTTGTGAGGCTGAACAGATTTTTAAATTTCGTTGCATTGTGTGTATGAATATGAAGGATCAATTTGACCTTAAATAAGTTTGGAAATAAACTCTGCACTTTGGTAATACCTACTCAAGTGTTAATAGAAAACTAATATGAAAAGATCGAAGACAGAATGTAATGTCAAGAATTAAACTCAGTCAAGTTATACGTAACTCTTCGTATTGGATCACGATAAATACTCTCTGCAACATTGCCTAAGATTGGGGACAATTCCAAGATATTTTTAACCGTTCAACAAACGCATTACACTGGTTCCTGGGGCTGGCTTTCTCTATAACTGGATCGTACTTCCGCAGAACACGACCATAATAACTTTGGTCTTTACCAGTGAAAGTTGGTCTCGAACGTATTGCTCAACTATAGTTACCGAACCGGACGGAGTTGTCACAACTTACTGTTATTGATTTGGTCTTACAAATTTATCATAATTATGAAGAATAATGTGATTAACAGATTACGATATTCTTGTCAAGGAAGTTCTTGGAGTGACACAAAACGGCTTTCTCGAATTCATCATGAAATAAAGTCTGTGTTTCTTAAAGGGAAGACAAGGCATACACGCAGATGTAATAAAATTGTGGCAGGATTTTGCGCGCACTGGATTTTGGACTCTCGGTGTTGTCCGATAGAGTTCATCTCAGCGCGTCGAAAACCGAACAGTGTGTGAAGATGAGCTAAGGTAACCCGCGAAATTAAAATCTTCTCACATTTTTTACAATTTGCTGGTCAGTGTCAGGTTTTTTGTTGTTTTAAGTATGATTTACGGCTGTAAATAATATGGCTTTATATAATTATAATCATTAAAAGCATCAATCAGTCACTAAGTTCACTAAATGCCATTGAATGACTTTTTCATGAAACAATCAATAGGCGCATTCCCTTAACTTCATCATATCAGCCGAAAGACGTCCACTGCTGGACATAAGCCTCCCCCAAAAGGGGGATTTGCCATAATCGCCACGCTTGGCAGGCGGGTTGGCGGTCGCAGTTTGGTGGTCAAATGCTTAGAAAACGCTGCTGCCCATTCTATAGTAAGTCCCTTAGTCGCCTTCTACGACACCCACGGGAAGAAATGGGATGGTGCCATACTTTTACATCCGGCACCACACGGAACGCCTCTTAACTTGCCCAATTACTGACATTTTCGGATTCATTCTCAACAGATTTTCTTTCTGATGAAGTCTAATAGTGGCATTGCTCTGTTACCAGACTTGATAATGAAAGTCGACTCACATTCAACTGTCGTGCTTATGATCACTAGATCAAAATAAGCAGTTCGTTTCGCATGACTGAATATTAGTCTAGTATATTCTTTCTTTTCTAAGCGCGACTGATTTCTCTGTTTCGTAAAAATATGACCCATTACATGGTTAGTGTTCTTCACGGCTTTTTAGAAATCTTGGCTCTCACTGTTTAACATTCTGTTATTTTTTTGCCACACTTAGTTACTAAGACAACATTTTGAGTCCAAAAGAAAATACAAAGCCAATCTGTCGACAATATGAAACCAATAATATACAGTGGTTTCATACACATTTTTGTATAATAAAGATGTCTAACTGATACCTGTAGGTAGATATAGTAGAAGGTACCTACGTGCTAAATGGCAAAATAGCCGGCTGTGGTAATACGAATATTTCTTTGTCTATAATGAGACTGCCATGACAAAACAGCGTGAAAAAATAACAGTGACTTACTCAAGCCAAAACATTACAACTGACAATATTTCGTAATACGTCACAGATTAGTATGTTTGTGTTGTATCACACTGATGGTCTATCATAAAAATGTCACATTCTCGGTTATGACTGATCGCAATATGTTCTATCTCTTCACGATAGGTCATATATTACAAAGTTCGTCAGCATTGACGCAATATTTAGAAAAGATTTCTGTACAACGTTGTACTGTACGTGGTTTTACGGTGTTTTTTTATTAATGTTATTCAAACGTGCGGTAAAAAATCACGTGTGGTGCCTACAACAGTTCCTTTCAGTCACATTCGATCGTCATGATCTTCAAATCATTGTATATTTATGGAGCACAAAGTCACGTGTCTTAAATCGTTGATTTTTTTTAACAATTGCCATTGTTTGGTAACATTGCTCTGGATTGTTTCTCAATACATACTTTGATGTTTATTCATACAATGTATATGTAATAATCGTAACGCTGTATTGAGCTATCTGTTTTGAAGTTATTTATTACAGAAGTAAAAGTATTTTTAAAATACCACTTGGTAATAATGCCGTACCTGCAGCGCGTACGTCGCATAGTTTACATGTACTTGGAACTTGAATGGTGGTGACAGATGTGAAGAAACATCGATTGTTGAATACACCTAATAAATCCACCATCAATAATACATCATTATGATTCTTCAAGCAAAAGTGTTATCAACCTGCAAAAATAAAATAGTTACCAGAGTTTTACAGGAAATATTTATAAAATCTAGCAATAATATCATTCACAGTTTCACACCCGTATGTATGTACATAAATCGATCGCTATCAAAGTCTGTAAGGAAGACTTCCCTTCCCCCTTGCACTGACAAGGTCTTCCGCCGTGACTTTTAAAGGACATCTTATTCATTTATTGGCTTACTGACATCTCTGGTCGACCTTTAGGTTACTTCAAGAACAGAAGGTCAACGTAAATTGGGTAAAGATATCCTGAAGCCATTTTATTTTTAAGTACTTTGAACTCTGCTTCCGTCAAGCCTTCTAGTTTTACCATCTTAAAGGACACTTTTGTCTCCTGTCTTGTCGTTGGACAAGACTTAGATTATATCAAGATAATAAAAAGCAGCTTCTTTACCACACCTGTGATCACAACTCCTTGGTACTAAATATTGAAATTTGACCGTACAACCGTACCTTACACGTGCAGCAGTGGACATTCAGAATTTGACACATTGAACTCTGTTACCAACCCATTAATAAAAAAAACTGCTGAACCGAATCGAGAGACCCAACAAGTTGTCGTGCGAAATAAAAGAACCACGTGCAATAAAAGAGCAATAAGTGCATAAGTGCAGTTACGTTGTATAAGCGTTCTTGGTACAGTATCGATCAAGCCGTATGAGGAACAAGGTCACACGTGTCACGGCGAAAATGATGGGTTTGCATGTTTGGAGGTTACAGAGCTGATTGCGAGGACAGTGTCGTATTTAGGGAGTAAAATAATTGATATTGTTTAGTAGAATTGTATTAACTACGAACTCCACTATTGACTTTGAGTAGGTACAGCTATTTTAACTGCGAATGAACTTGGATAAAATTCATCATTCAAATCATGAATCTTAGAGATTCATGATTTGACCAAAATAAACCCCCCAAAAAAGTCCTGCTTCATCGTTTTGCTAAGTGTTCTGACTTTTTCCCGAAAGGAATCCACGCAGCTGTTCCAGTACACAGCTTTGAGTGAAGCTTTTGTCTAGCAGTAGAATGTTAAAGGCATACAATTCACGACATTAATAATGGCATATTATATCATAACTGCACATAGCAGGAAACGTTTTGAAATTAATAATTAAATAATTATTTTTATTTTTAGATCCAAGTGTCAAGACTATGATTTCCTGGAAATCTCAATCAAATAAAAAAGTCGTTGTTCAACCTTTGATGTTAGTTCTTGCAAAACAATATTTATGAAATATTTTTCTTTTGTATGTACAAGTTGTACAAGCTGGAATTGAGGTGAAGTACGTAGAGAAGTCTTACCTGTGGTAATCTATTTATTATCCAGGAACTGATTGCGTCAAAGGCGCCTGATACATTACGTCAGTTTTAGGGTTTCGTCACTAAGGCTTACTAAACAGAATCCTTATAAAACCCTAGTTCAACTACGTCATACCGTTCCTATGAATACTTAATTAAACCGGCTCGTAATTGGAGCAAGAATTTTTTAATCTCTGAGTAAAATAAAATTTTCCTCGGTAGAACTTTTTAATTCTTTCTTTCATTTTTGTTTAGACGAACAGGTGGTCTTTAGTTTTTGCGCAGATACATTGTGGAGTTGCGAAAATAAACAGTCTTTGTTGATACTGAAGCAAACTGGAGCTAAACTAGATCAGAATCAGCAATGGTTCGAAACTTCTAGCTTTCATCTTTCTTACCCACACAGAATCACAAACTTGTTACCTATAAAGTGGCAACAATCAAGATCAACAACATAACCAAGACAATAAGGCTTCTAATGCCTCCCATCACAGGACACCCGAAACGCTATAGGAAAATACCAGTCCCGAGTGCATTAACCCGGCGGGTGCGATGCACTTGTAACACCTGATTCCATCGTTAGGTCTACTTGTGCAACATAAAACCTTCGTATACTATGTACAGTAACGTCAGCTGTGTGGCATAAAAAGGGTTAACGACTCCGTAGCTTAGTTGCTTTCGTTTTTTTTTGTGAAAACATTTTGTCTTTGTCTCTAGAGAGAAAGGAAGGAAGTTCAAAATTTGATTCGAAGAAGATAACTGAGACTGTGGTTAGGGACTTCCTTAGCTACTTGATAGGGTTTTTTTGTAAGTTAATGGGATTTTCGAATATAAATCGCTTCTTTAAATTAACATAATAAAACACGAAAACAATTCTATTCGCTCGGGGAAGCCTCTGATTATGAGAACCTTAGCCCCAATAGCATGTCTGATATACCTTCCAAACCGGGGAATAACACTTTGAAGTTGCGTCAAATGTCATTTCGACACACAATCTACAAGACACACTTTTCGTATGCAATGCGATTGTGACATCTTTTTGCAGCTCTTTGACAAACCTGCAACAAATAAAGTGATCAGTTAGAATAAAAAGTTAGAAAATAATGTTAAGTGAATTAATCCGATTGATAAATCATTCCATTACACATGTCGAGATAAATGCAGCTTAAGAAGGGATGATTATATAAATAGATATCTGCAGTAATGCAACAATTAATTGTTCTCTTTATTGTTATGGTTTCATGGTTAGTTGATACCATTGATCCTATGTAGCAACAAACAGACAGACAGATGAATTCAATCGAAGAAATTACGCAACGTATAGTGTCGCCGGGTTTCCGTTTCGCAGAATCATTAATCCGCAAAACATCTTTTGGATTTCCAACTACAGGGCGCCGTAAGGTATAATTGACACGCGTTTCTTCAGTTCCGACACGGTGTCTTTCTGTGTCTTTGATTATAACGTCAATCTTGACACCGTATTTCGAGTTTCACAAGTATATACCGTTACCAGAGACGTTGATTCCTGATTCAGCCTTGGTTGTTATTGGTGTCGCAAAATTGTTAGTTATGTTTTTATAATAAATAATACAAGGAAAATATTTTACGTAAAGCATAATTGCGTCATGTTGACCCGACATTCGGTTTAATTGACCGCAATGGGAATTTCTGCGTAATCAAAGCGTAAATGCGTTCTTGGGATGTAGGAATCTTTTTTTATATTTATCTAAGAATATATTTATAAATAAAAAATAATACGCTCCTACACTTCTGCCACTTTAAAAACCAAGCCTAGTACCTACTTTAGCCTATTTTGTATGATTTTGATACAATGTTTTCCATCAATTTACCGATGTTTTGTGGTTGCTGGTATATTAAAGCATTTATCATTTTTTTTAGCATTTATCATCGTAATATGTCACTAGACAGGCAATTAATTTAGCCTAAGTATTAATCAAATGACTCTGCCAGTTAACTTATATCTATAGAGTTAGCAGCCTCTGCTCAAGGCAAGGCTAGCCCAGTTAGTTACTATTCAAGGTAGGTTGTTGTCATTTAAACCTAATGACTCCTGTATACAGTGGTCCAGCATGGCCACACATTACTTCCATAACTCTCTGTGCCCTTTTTCAAGTAATCCTTCTTCAGGTTGTTCAAAAAGCATCTAGGGATTCAAGTCAGAGAAATTATTAGAAAGCTACAACAAAACCACTAACACATCCACCTAGATTTTGTAAACAATAATTGTGAGAATATTCGTCGTTTAGCAACTAATTTGGAAGGTCGTGCTTAGCAGTGAAGCTTTGGTGGTTTCATGGGCCTTAAAGTATGTTCACCCGTAACGGTTTTTAATGGAAGCATTAGTGCCGTTCCAAACCTTGCTTATGGAGTAATGGATATGTAAAATACACAGCCATTAGTAACTGAATAGTGTGCCTAGCCCTGCAGTTTATCTACGTAAGAGGGAACTAAATTAATAGTGCATTTGGTACCTATTCGAGCCATATTTACCTGGAATCACAATTTGACTCAATGGACAAGAAAGGAATCTGTCATAGTCACCATGCTTGGTGAACGGATTGATGATTCATAGACTTTAGTGCTATTTTGATATAATCCTTTGTTCCAATCTTTTCAACTTTTATTTCTTGATAGGTTAGTAAGAAACACTTACCTTCAATTTCTTCCTAGGTGTATGGTTGAATAACAAACCGTCAGCTTATGTTGTATATAGTGAAGTTGTTTTCCTGGTATTACGGAACATGGCAAAGTTAAAAAGAGAAACTCCGTTTTCCTTTAACGGGTTTGCGTCAAAAAAACCCAGAACGATCGTATCGCCCATCCCACATTTAATTTAACGTTCCTTAACATTTTGTATTATGGTAGATTTGAAACTGGGTATCTACAGCGTTTTCCTGTGTTTTTTGGGTGGTAGGTATATTAATAAGGTAAAATAACTTTTCGATAGTACATACATACCACATGCAGAATTATGTTACGAGACACTGTCCCACTTGGGTACCTACCTAAATATGTACATTAAGATTTCGAGACACTGCACTGTATATAAAACATTAGTATAAGTTGATTGTTGTCTGTGAACCCAAGGTAACAATGACAACGACCAATTTGAAGTAAGTATTCGATTAATTCATTTTCTCACTTTGTTTCGGGTTTAACCTCTTGCACATAAAGGGTCTATATGGGCTATTGTAGTAATCGCAATCGCTTCAATAGCATTTTGTAGAGTGTGCATCAATTACGTAAATATTGACAATTGCAATTGATCGTTACACGGACCCTAAAGGTTGAAGTCATTCTACTGTACTTTATGCAGTAATGATCACCGAAAGGTTAACAAACGCATCCCACAAAAGGGTTGGTTAAAATATTGTTCATTGTAAAGGACAAGACAATGAAAATAGTTTAAAAATGTAAAAACCAAATCAATACCGGGGTCGTCTCGATTCGATCATTGCCATCGATACGCACGATATCGATTTGTGTTCGGTTAAAGTGTTAAGGATGCGGCACCGTTCAATTTGCGAAGTGGTACGCGCACCCGTTATCTGGTACGATGTAGTTACGATGGTTTAACTGCGTTTAGTCAACTGGAACGTTCCTACTCAAGCTACTCGCCAGACAGTGGTCGAGTAGTCGTGTGAGCTTAAGTAGAATACAAACGACTTGTAGTGACGTTTGTCTCTAACATAAATAATAAGACAAAGAAATGCCATAATATTTATAAAATGGTGTTCTGTTTATCGCATACTTTTGAGACAGATGGCATGGGCAGCAAGGAAGGTTTACATAATAACTCGTGTCTTTCACTAACAATTGAACGCCGATTTTCAAACAAGTCTCTTATTTCTTTAGCACCCTTGAAGACTGTCCCGCCTTCCCGAATTTTCCTTTGTGTCTTTTTCCGTGTCAGTTTTTAATGTTCCTTTTTTATTGTTGTTATTCGTGCGTGTCCTAAATCCTACTCATATTATAAATTTGAAAGTTTCTATGTTTAGATGTTTGTTACTCAATCACGCAAAAACGGCAGGAAGGATTTGAATTAAATTTGACACACAGATAATTTATAAACTGGGTTATCATATAGGATACTTTTTATCCCGGTAATACGTTCCTGTCGGATGATTTCCAACCTCCAACCTGGTTGGCAAAAGTTAGTAAAATATATTTCTTCCTTTCTTCTTAATCAGCCAAGTAACTCCCAAATTTTACCGACGCTCTGCCAAATTCTCAGACTGCGGAAATTTTTCTAGACGTTCCTTGTCACATGTCATCTGAACAAACCATACAAGCTAATTCGACCACCCCGAAACTGGTTCCATATACCGGTGACATAACGCTATTCGATCTACATTTTAGAGCCAGCTTACTTTTTAAGAACATGTTATTAATGTCATTAGCATTTCGCGTGTGGTTTTGAGTCACGTCCGCGACGCGTGCAGTTTTTTTTTGTGGTTGTTGCTAGGTTACCATTTCTGTTTTTTTTGCGGTGCTAGATTTACTATTATTATTAATCACGGCTAATACTGTGAAGGCTACGCGTACTTAATGATGTGTTCTTACTTACTCAGGTAGTACTTCGATGGGCTCTTTAACGAAAATAATAGACGGGTCTAATGTAAAATTAAGTGTGATGATTAATTTCCATGGTTTTTGTTCTTGTAGTCAACTAGCCATATCTGTTATTATATTCCCAAAATCACACTTTGTGAAACTAATATCTACCGAAAACTTTTTGACTCTTTATCACAAAAGACATCTAGTGTGACCAACCAATTCTAATAAAATTATATTAAATATTGTGAAACCATAGTCTAATAGAATCCCTGAAAATACATTGCTCCAAATGGAAAATTGTGTCTTGCGTCATAAAATTGTTAACTTATTTAGGGAAGTAGGGATATCCACTCGCAACCTGTTACCTTAAAATATAGTACATGATTCTGGAATCCCCTGCGTTTGAATATTTTTGTCGTTTCTAAAAAAAAAATACTGTTCCATACATTTTGACCTCATATGTGTTGCACTTTCCTGTGACACTGTTGATATTAGTTTTTAGTAACCCATGAAAAATGTCTACGCTAAAGGGTCTAGAATCATGTGCTAAATTCATGGTTACGGTTTGTGTGTCGATGTCCCTGACAAATCTGTATACGAATTTAGTTTTCTTACAGGTAACTGAGTACAGGTCACGTTTAAAGTTTTTCTTCTTAATTATCAATATAATGACGTCAGAGTTCCAAGAGAGAGGTCTCTGTTAGATCACCATTGAGCAATAACCCGCAAAAAAGGCCTTTTTGCATACTATTAACACGTAATCATTACGATCATTACTTACAAATAATTTAATTTGAATATGGAGGTTGTGTGTCTAGTATTAAAGTTTCGTTTCCTTTGTTTCAGATGCCCCGAATGATGCGAATTACATGATATGTGGCGTCGTGATCGCGATGGCCCTCGTTGGGCTCATTATAGTGCTGCTGGCACTCACAATAAAGTAAGTAGAAATACAGTATTTGTATGAACATTTTAGGGTTTCGTAGCGAAGTTAATGGAATATTAACAACAGGATGAGGAAGTATTAACTTACAGAAATGCTTTTAGTCGGACTACAAAGAGGTCGTTTAAAGTTCTAGTGTAAATAACGATCAAAGTTCACAATATAGGCAGAAGTAATTGTTTAAAGTAGGTAAAATAACCACATTGAAAAGTTAGTTATTCTTTCCTTGTTTGAATAAAAATAGAAGAGGTTAATAATAGGTAATTTTACCTACTCCATTGTATTACATACAGGGTGTAAGGGGAACGCTTCCGAAGCCAGAACGTAGGTTATATACAACCTAAATGCAAACGGATACACTTACGCCTTAAATTGGTTATAAAAAATTGAAAAAAACAAACTAAAATGATTGAGGCTACTGTATCGAGAATCACTAGTCCTATCACTTGTCTTCGTTTTCGGAAGCGTTTCCCTTACAGCCTGAATAACATTAGACAAAAGATGCTCGTATCTGCAGGAGTGCGTGAATGTGAAAGCAATGACACTCGTATTTTCCCCCCATAACGTCATACAACGCAATGTCTGGCTTTTTCGGAAATAAAATGCAATATAAGCAAAAGAGTGATCCAATACATCGAGCTCCATATCAACGAATATCAAAACGTCATAAACAGGAGCATTCTTAAAGCACTCACGTTTACGATAACTTCGCAGTCGTTAAATTAAAGATATAATGTATGAAAAAAATATTTATTTTCTTTGGTAACGGTTCCTGTTGATCGATTTAGGCAATAAATCAAAGCGTATTGACCATAAAATCAATATGGTAGCCAAATTGTGCGTTATTTATTATTGAATAATATTACTCCAATGAGACCTCTATATCTCTATTTTAAATAGATAAAAGCCAAAGGATTGTTGAACTTGGCCGATATTTTTACCGTTTTATAAATTCAGGAAAGACGGTTCTAGAATACGTTTTGTCGCTTCATTTTATTTAAAAACATGGCAGACAAATGCATGCGTAAAATGAAGTTTCAATAACGTCTGTTTGTGTTAAAATATGTGTATCAGTTGTTTATGGGAGTGTCTTCAGTCAAGACTGACGTCAGTCCAATAATCTTGTGATTTTATTGAACTACACTGTATCTACAGGGTAAGTTTTTATCCAGTGCGCAAACTGTAACCATGAATTAAGCATATCATTCTAGATCCCCTAGCGCAAAAATTTTACGTCGGTTTTACAAAAAAAATCAGCTGTTTCATAGAAAAGTGCAATACCTACGCGATCAAAATGTATGGAACAGCTGATTTTTTTGTATTACCGACGAAAAATTTCTGCGCTGGGGGGTCTAGAATGATATGCTTAATTCATGGTTACAGTTTGCGCACTGGATAAAAACTTATCCTGTATACATCTTTGAGGAAAGATAGATGATTTAGAACTTTCTATAAAAGAATTCAGTCACTCTTATCCTTGCCAGTAGCATACTGAATTCCATATAGCATCACCATCTTAATTACCATTGAATTGATGATACAGCTATGATTGTCCTACATTCATATACACAATTATTAAGTACTTCGAACTTTATAGCTTATAAAAGTTCAATAACACAACCGCAATCCCCTCGAACAAACTTACTTTTGTAAGGACTGCGTTCACGACAATGGTTAACGGGGTTCAGTTCGTAGCCATGACCCCTCGATTGGAAGTCAATGCCTTAGCCGGGTATTATGGAAGCATCTATAATTAAGAATTCATGTCAGAATAATTATAAAAGAACATAAACTACATTTTCAGTGAAACTGCTCACAAAACTGAGGTTAGTGGCTCCTTGTAATTTATTAATACGGAAGCTAAGATAATGATAGGTGTATAACACAAAAGGATGGATTTTATTATTAACACCTTCCTACAATTTAATATTGACCGGGTTTTAGACTGGATATTAATCTCTTCTTTATTGTCAAATGAGGACAGAAACGTGGGTGATAATAACGTTAAAAGAATTTTCTAAATTGATAAATGTCTCCAAGTTGAAATTACATTTTGTAAATATGTCATTTTGCAAAACGAACAGGCCACACATGAACAAATTAATGCAAACAAACATGTTAACGACAGTAAAAGAGGGCGTGACCAGCACGTTGCAAATAATTTGTAATATGACCATATGGCCGCTATTTTGCCACAAGGGAAGTGTCCCAGATGTAACATCCTGTATGAATAATCAAACTTTTTCTTGTTGAGATGGCTACGCTAAAAGTAAGTAAGGTCAGTCTTGTCGTCAATGCTGGTTGAAAAGATTTTAATGAGAACCGCTGGAAGCTTCTTTGCCATGGAAGTAACACAGATTCGATGATTATACAATTAGTAAATGTAGGTGAAGTACATACAACTGAAGTGTTAGAATTAATTGATTTTAAAATGCGCACATCTAACAAAGGTTATGCATATACCTTGAATGATACTTGTGAACTCGATCAGGTGATGTAACAAGTATAATATCTTCTGCATATAAAACAAATGGATTGACTAACTTAAATATGTAGGCACGTGTGATTGTTTATAGGAAGTACGCAATATTTTATATAAGCAGATGTACCTATAGGTACCTATGCAATTTATACGTCCCACTGCATCTTTGGCAAATTGACAGAGTCTTGTGATTCTTAGGATTCCCAGTCAGTAGTGTCATTTTGTACTGACGTTCAACGATTAGACGGTAATTCTAAAGTTGTTTATTTCAATAAAGATAACATTCGTACTCATATTTTCTTACGTGTTTTGTGAATTTAAGAAAATTATTGCATCGGGCACAAAACATCGGTCGGCACTTTTGATAATTTTGTTAGTGGGGGTCAAATTTTCGAGAAAATTATAATTACCATCAATGCCACATCAAACAAGAAATCAGCCGATATTCAGCAATGAACTGTCATATACTAATGACGATGCTTGCGAAAAAACTGTTAGAATATATACGTCTATTTAGGTTAGTATTCTTTATCAGCAGTGATGTCACGATTCCCATTATTCGCTTCAAATACCATGCAATATTATCATGAACTGTTATGCCCATATTGAAATGTTTCTGTAGAACATTACACAATACTGCGATGACGTGATTGACGTATGAATTATAATACAAACGGCTTACAGCGTTCACAATTCAAGACTAATCATATCGTCAAGGCAATAGAATGGCAGAACATCTGTACCGGGTTACTTCAAGGATTTTGCGAAATGAACCTCTTATTCTTATTCGACTACTTGCATCTACTTTTATCATGGTTTCTTTGTATGAATCATCCTGTACTGTGTTTAGACTGTCTATAAATCTTTCATCAATCGCTTTGTATACAATATCTACTTTTAACTGGTTTTAGTAAAAAAGTAATTAATGGCTGGTCCAGGTGGATTGGTTTACTTCACTATTAAGATTCAAGTAATAGAGTAGTTGTCCAACACAAGTTTAATCGAAAACATCTACAATATTATGTAATACATTAATTTTTCTGTTAACCAATTAATGTATTATAATTAATGTAAGTCTACTAGCTAACTAGATTTTTTGTTTAAATGTATACGACCAACACACCGTATAATCTCCTCATAATTTCATGTTTTAAGAAGTAGGTAAATAAACTTTTATCCTCAAAGGAAAACCAGAATTTTGAAAAGTATTACGTAGGTAGACAAAAATTTCTTAAGTGTTACAATTATTTTCCTTGAAGGAAAACCGTAGGTTTTACCAGCAAACTTTGTGATCAATTACCTAGATAATTTATGTAAGACCAGTTTGACAGGGTTGCCGTATAGAGCTTAGAATTAATATCATTGTACTGCCCATAAATATCATAGTCCAGTGAGTAATACAATAGACGCAATGTCTGCGGGTATCGAAATCCGGGTCTAATTCTCTTTATGTTCAACTTCAGATCTTAACTTCCATTGTAGGACAACATACCTCCTAACCTGTCTTTTGTGTATCAAAACATGCAACCAAAGTGACCTCTGCGCAGCCACCGGCGATGCCATCGCATTGGCGATGTTTTGGGCCAACAAGATTTGAAATACTATCGTGGCAACGCAACGTTATGGAGAACAAACTTCTGATCTTGTTGTGATGATTTGGCACCATTTTGACACATTATGGCACATATTTTACAGTTATGTCCGTGTTACTCTCTTAATACATTAGTTCAATAGAAGTCATACAAAAATATTACATTGGGTTAAAAGTTGTTGATTGTACGTAATAATAGAGGGTGAGAGACAAACTTGCGAACTAAGTGCGGATGCAGTAGGTAATCGTGCGAACCTAGAATGCAATATAATAGTACTGACATCATTATTATTATTTTTTAATTCTATAAGCCTGCTTCATCATCATCATCATATCAGCCGAAAGACGGCCACTGCTGGACATAAGCCTCCCCCAAAAGGGGGGATTTACCATAATCACCACGCTTGGCAGGCGGGTTGGGGGTCACAGTATGGTGGTCAAATGCATAGAGAACGCTGCTGCCCATTCTCTAGTAAGTCCCTTAGTCGCCTTCTACGACACCCATGGAAGTAAATAAGTAGATTAATTAATGACTTGTACTTTCCACTATTTAATTTGTAACTAGTTTTTCACAAAGTTTGATATTCTGGTTACTGCGAAACAAAATGTCTCAAGTCATTATTATTTCTGAACGCATCTTAAACCGTTTGCTTTTTATTCTGAAGGTATTCATACATAACAATTTTAGTTACTACCCTCTTCACTCGATGACATTCCAAGACGTTACATTTTATGTTCTTGCATTAGCAGTTCGAACTCGCAGGTTGTGAACGGTAAAATTCCGTATAATTTTGACTTATTATTTTATTCGACTGGCATTAAACTTGCCTAACTTATTTTCTCTCAATATAAAGTGTTCTTTATACAAGTGTTCTAACACTTCTTCTAACATGAAACTAAACATGATTGTATTAAATATGATAAAACGTGCATTCAAAAAATTACTGAGAAAAATGTGAGTAATTTCAACATTTTATGGAACCTTCCTTAGCCTTACGTACCTTGTATAGTATCGGTACCTTGTCTTTAAGTAGAATGGGATTTCTTTTTCTATGTTTGATTAAAATAGATTCAGCTGATATACCTAAGCATAAGCAGCCTGCCAGCAATTGTTGCTTCAATGTTTTTATGCCACAGGCAAGAAACTTGGATCTTATAAATCTTAATACCTATAAGCTAACGTAAAATTATCGTGGCTGGATTTTACCACGCACTGGATTGTCAACTCTCGCTATTGAACCGAGCATTTAGAATCCGACAGAGTGCACCACAGCGCGATGAAAAAAACACTGTTGGATTTTCAACTCTCGGCCCTAAGCAGTGCGTTGGAAATCCAGTGCGCGAAAACATCCCCCCGCGATATTTTTACTCTAATTAAGCAGGGTTCTTATTCTCATAGAAATATTCAGGGAAATTTTAACCATTCGTTTTCTAGATTTTTACAGACAATGAGTAGGTTTGTCTTATAAAACCGGAAGAGCGTAGTATCATTAATTAAGGTACTATTTATGCCCTTGCTTAGAATTACATGGTCATTTTTTTTTGAGGCTGGGAAATCATCCAATAACTTCTCCCGATCTGAGTGTTGCTTGAGCTAGTTATAGGTCCATGGAAAGAGGTTACGAAACAATTTTTAAATATCTATGGAATTAAGTCGAATGGCAGTTACGAAGAACATATGAATCGATGACAATAATGACAGGCGGTCTCATAGTGTTAGTTCTCTTTCTCGCTTTAGCGTAAACCTGTCATGTAACGTTATCTCTCTCCTAATTGCTTTCAATTGCCATCGACAAATAATTGCTTTGGAACTACAAAGTATCCACTAAGTATTTCAAGTAGGTAACACATATATGGTAAGCTATCGAATAAGTAAGTGATAACTTTTTACCTAATAAATTAGCGCTCTTTTTTCCATGAAAGGATATCCGATGTCGTGATGGGTCCCTTAGCTGTCTCACACCTCGAGGAATTTTGCAAAATTTTCCTAGATTAGGATACCATGGAGTTGTTAACACAGCAAATTTTTAAAATTAATTCTGAACAAGAGTATAATTATCATTTATTAGACTGTAAAGTCAATGTCACGTTTTGCGAGTATGTGTATCATCGTGAACTGCGCGTACAAATCGGAATAAAACCAGAATATTGCAAAACTAGTTTTATCCAGTTATGGCTCTTCACACTTTGTCCACTTCAACACTCGACTAGTGAACCAGGATCAATAGTGGACGTCAGTGAACATATCGACCAGTGTCGGCCTTTTGAAAGCCTTGACAAGATATAATCGCAGTAAAATAAGGCTACTTCATTCTTTTAACCTCCAAAATGGTATTAGGGACAGGGATTATTATCCTTTCATGGTAATTATGTATTAAGTTTAATAGACGGAATTTAAAAAAACATAATTAATTTGGTTTTCGTTTAAAATAAACATGGCTTTTGTTTAAAAGCTTATAAGTATTTATAGATGTTTAAAAAGCAAAACTGCATACTATTAAGCCAATGGCTCTAAGCCCTTTTCATTATGGATTCAGCGGGCTAGTTCACACCAGATGTTCCTAGTAAACGTTCGTTTTTAATAAGCCACGTCCTTTGCTAATTGATCTTTCCGCATTGGGATCTCTAAACCACTAATTAATCCCACAGCTGGATAATTGCGGACTTTATTAATTGTTTTGCACATGTTTTTGATTATACCACTTTAGCTCACGTTTTTCAACTAAAACTAGTTGAAAACCGGGACTTTTGTTAATCCATCATGTCGAAAATGACGTCCGCTGCTAAAAGGTCCTGATCAACAATATTTGCTTGACATTAAAAAACATGCAAGAAGAAAGGCCAAGTTATACATATCTTTGTATTTTCCCACTACATCTCGTTATTCTATAATTATTATGATCAGTTGTATACGCACATATAAAAGTTAAAAAAAAAACATGAGGCATCGGCGTCGTAATGTCTGCAAGATTATAAAAAATATGTGGCTACCTTTTCAAGTGCATATTAATAATATTCATATTAGACAAAAATATTATGAAAGCAACATAAACATGGAAAGAATTCCAAAAGAAATGAAAATAGTCATTTCATTGGATAGTTCAAATAATATAAAAAGCGTAACAGAAATATTTCAAGGCGTTACTCAACTGAATTATGATAATATTTGTATAATACGCGTTCATAATGGCTTTTATTATTAGAAAATTTGCAATTTAACGCATAAAGAACCCCAAGGTTTGGTATCAACGTTAGACTGGACGCTTGCCAAATTTCACCAAACCGTCTGGACAATAATCTGTGTTTATTTTTGTTAACTGTGCTGTTTTAAAATCGCAAATCACGGCGATCAAATCGCAATTACAGTTAAAAGAAACTTCTTGTGCCATCACTCCAAACTTCGCTTTTATTAGAGATAGAAGATTCACTTTTATGTCAGTCATACATTATCCATATTTATTTCTCCAAATAATTTTGAGCCCATCTTTTTTAGCAAATCGCTAACAATCTTCAACAGTTTCGCTTACGATGTTAAAATAGAATGAAGATCGTAGCTCCAGTAGGTTTTAGGCGAAGTTTGTAACGATAATAAATTCGCGATAATTGTTTTGGTGTAGAGTGCATAACCTCTTCAACCTTCCATTAGCCAGAATTGGATGCGTTTGCTAAACTTCTGCTGTTTTTCTATAATTATTTCAAATTCTCCAAATTCCTGGCTTGGTGGCTTTATCTGACAGAGTGAACCAATATCTGGAAACGTGTACATAGTGAGAATTAATTTTATACCAAATCTACTAGAAGTTAGATACCAAAGATTGGTTGACAGAATTACATTTTATCTCTCAATGTACCCAAGTTACCATATTTTAAAAAAATGTTGGTCTCCAGTTCAATTGCATCCTACATGAATACAGGATTGCCATCTGTTGTAACCTCAACAGCCCCAGTGAATACAACCATTCTGATGTTAACCACGCCAGTCAGAACGAGGTCAGCTATTGTGACTAGCTACCATGGCTAACTTGCCAGGGCATGGCGTTCCCACGACGAGGACATGAATGCACGGATTGATGATTAGCATTTGAAATATACCTACTGCCCTACCGACTAATGTGATTTTTATTGTGACCTTACGTTACCTTAATTATGATTATTTCGTATCGGTCAACGTTGTAATCGAAAATAAAATGTTCCGTTTCCATTTTTTCATGTTGGGTTGCAAATATTTTACGAACCAAGTTTCTCCTTTCAATGCCTGGCTTATAGGTTTTTTTGTTGGCTTTCGAAATATAACAATCATGCATAGTAGTTTTTGTTTGAATATTTTGTTTATTGTGGTCCCATGACAATTATAAGCCGATACTAAAGTTTTAGTTGATTCCGTCAAAAGTGTTGACTTATCTAATCGGTACATAACAATACTATTAGTGTAGCAATAACATTATCTACTTGCTTTGCATAACAGAAAGCTGTGTAAGCTCTGACGTCAATGTTTGATCGAACGCTCTCTAATGCTTCAACGAGTTTGTCCGTATCTTTATTTTCTTCTTGATCCTTTTGTTTGTAACGGATCTAATGAAATAAAGGCCTCTTGTAGGTTTAGCGTCTAATTTGATTGAAATTGGTTACTGCAAATAGTTCATTGAAACCACACGAAAAATACCAAATGGTTACAATGCAAAAGCAATCTAAAATATTCTGCCATGTTACATTGACATGTTACATATACAATTCTTGTTCGATTGTCTTGTCTCCTACTGGCCACGATATTTGTTATGTATGAATGCGGCACGCGGGGGCCGACATCCGTTGACGTCCAACTGTTTTCAGTTAAGCCACGACGAGCATATAACAAAGCCGTCTTTGAAGAGATCATTTGAATTTGAAAGAGGTGTTCGACTGAAGAAAGCAATGTGTTAATTTAATTTCTTACACTTATCAAGTTCTTATATGTCAATGTTGTGTTCAAGTGTGTATCCAATGTTATTGGTGTCTGAAAATGACAGGATAATGGATCGCTCACGTCTGGGGCTCAGCCGTCGTTCGCATTGTAAATGTGGAGTTTCCTGATTATGGAAATAGGTGGAAATGGATGCAAATTACAGTAACGCGACGGACTATTACGAAGGGCTTTCGCAGTGCGGGTTCGGTCCCCATAACATAGCAATAAGGTAACGGGAGAGGTGCGTGTTCAGTCGCCACCCACCGCTGCGCGAGGCGTGGTGGCCGGCGCCACGACCGCCGCTCAGCCAGTCAAATAGTCACCGTCGGCTCGGCCGTGTGTATTGAAAACTCGCACTGGCGCTGGCAGCCAGTGTGCGCCAAAACGCCCATTCGCGCGGCTCACGTTGGCGATTTGCCTCAGCTGTCCTTACTCAAAAGTATCTCTCTCGTCTTTTCACCTGTGTCTGTAAAGTGTCTGTGCACGCATTTCGATGCTCTTCTCTCCTATCGCCGTCGAGGCGATGAAGTGCAAAGAGGAAAACTGCGAAGTTGGCGTGGTGCTAGAACACAACTCCCTGATCGTGTTGTCTGTTGACAAGACCATCGTCTGCCTATGCGGAAGGGATAGGAACAATCCCTTCGAGCGCGGGTAATTCTCATCCTTCTGCATTCTGGTATGACGTTAACAGGTTACCTCGACTTATCTGCATTAAACTAACAACTGGTAACTTTGTACACAATGGTTGCCTAACTGCAGTGACAACACCTGATGGTTACTTACATGCATGGGTATCACAGAGCCGCTGAACTTGTCATACCAGTACAATACAGATGTTTTCATATAAGAGGTTATAATTTTACATTTTGCAACAAAAATCGCTGTTTTCTCAAATGAGAAACCTGTTTGCTATCATTTCAATATACTTGAAGGTTGTCTTCGATATGGTCAAATAAAATTCCTTACAATTGACCATACTCCAGTCTATATCAGGATGTACCTACAAGAACGGGCTCTAAAATAACTGGACTTTTTAATTTTGTGCCGTTCCGAGGTTTCCGTGTTCAGTGATTGGTTACTTTATTCAACGTACACCGTTCTATTTAGACACCAACAATTCTATTGAATGAGTCATATTATTGCTACCGGTGACTGACAAAAACGTGATACTGGAGCTATATCTACATACTGGCTATGCAGTGCTGTTTGGTAAGAAATAGTAAGAATGGTATGATGACCGAAAGAATCGTACAAGGTCATGGCCAACCGTACAATGGCTTCTGTCGAATACTACTCGAAAGGACCAAATAACTTATTGCTCATTAATGTTAATGAGGGAACATTAAATTATTTAGCAGAGACGTTAAAAAATATACTTATGTGAATATTATGGAGTGCATGTATTATAAAATCGTTCTAAATATTGGATCACTAGACGTAAAATGCTTAACGCCTGTCAGCATGAGGGGAAGTAGTTGTCGGGGCATACGGAAGTGAATGACAAATATATGAAACGGAACACATAAATAGTGTACGTAGAAAACTAATTAATATACATACTACGTCGTAACAAAAAAGGTTATACAGAGCGGAGGTTGAGCACGCTAGCCTTCTATCTATATCGGTAACATGTTAACCTACACTGACTGGGCAGGTGTGAGTGAGCAGGTGTTACGACTTTCTTCAAACATCAGAATAACCTACCTGGTGTGGACCGATCCGTAAACACGGATATGCAAGCCGTAAACAAAATCCTGCCAAGACATGAATTCATAGATCAGAGAAACATTACCAGTTCCAAGGTTGAATAGAAATGTAAAAATTACGAAATTATTTTAATTTTTGCAAAAGTTAACAGAATAAAGAAAGTTTTGAAAGTTGATAACGATCGATTAGTGACAGCCAAGATGATGCGGACTTTGTTGTTTGTGACCCCAATAAAGTTTGAATACAATAACATTGAACGACAGCTTTCGATTTTATTGTTCTTTAACTTGATGAAGACGATGGAATTAGTCCTTAATTTATTTCGTTATTTGTTAGTTCAATTCTTATTAAAAATATACCCCTGTTCACTCCCATCATTTTGTTTGACGTCAATGCTAACAATCCTACGATGCTAATACCCATTTATTAATATGGTACATATTGAATGGTTGTTTGGCAATCAAGTAACTTCGGTGGGAGTTATTAATAAGATGAGTGGAAATCAACATCAACATTAAGATTCTACCTAATTTGCAATCAACAGACCAAAAATGATGTGGAAAATACAGACTATACAATATCACCAGGTGCAGAGGTTATGACGCTTGTTTACCCTCAAATTAAATAATGGCATGAAGATAATAGATAGCCTCTGTTTGACGCAATAAAAGGTCAGAAAAAATATTTGGTTACTAAGTAATTGTCACTATGACTCCATAGTTATCCACTTATAAACATCGTGGTCGATATGATTTTGATAATACGTCTGCGTAAGCGAAGCAATCACTGAAGAATTTGTCGTCAACTGGAAGATTCCAGTCAAACCGAAAACATGATTGTATTGATTGATAAATGTCTTCTCATGTCAAAGTAGTTGCTGTCATTGCACCAATATTTTGAATCATGTATCGGTCATGTGACTACGAAAACATTTCTTAAATGCAAGATAAAGGTCTGCTTATATTCTCACTGCGATGTTAACATCGGTGAGATATTTCTTAAGCAGCAACATAAAAAAAACACTTGAATAAGCAACCACATACAAGTTCTGTTAATACTAAATGATAATTAAACAAATGATATGGCATATTGAGTAGACGAAACAGAGGTTGCTACATAGCGTGTTATTATTTACGCTCCAATGTCAAACAATCATGCACCGTACGGACGAGCATATAAATCTCTAAGTTAAATACAATGTTAGTCTTTGTCAATGCGATAAACAGAAAACTGGCCCATTCATGCCAGTGATGATGTTCGGACTGATTATAATTGATATTCATAATATTTATTTCACTTGATAAAAGGGAAACAAAGTCAGCATGCATTAGTGGATGGATGAATGCCAGAACTGCAATAACAGTATAGCAATGTCTTTTCATCCTTTGTAAAGCCCAAAAGTAGGTACGTATTCTTTCCATGCACAGCTTACAGACCAAAACGTACTTTTGCACGACATTCTGATCGATATTTTGTGTTATACTAGATACCCCTTGTGTCCCAAACTATATTTCGCATGGGTGGCTAGCAACAGATTTAAGTAGGTATTTGAATTTGTAATTTGACTCGTCTATCGACATGACTCGATTGTAGCACAAAATAATCGTCTTCTTTTGTTCTTTGAAGAAACTTCAAGAGTTTTTTTCTGTTTTATAACAATATCCTCTAGACGTATCTCAAGGGTAACGACTCATAATGGCTCACTACCTGTGTTTTTTATCCCGCCAGGCACTATTCGAGTCAAAGGCCCGGAGCTTTGCTTAAGTTAGTCGTTGCTAAGGGCATTGCACCTTTGCGCTCTCCCTTGCCCTGCAGCCCTACTTTAACTTTTGGAGTCGAAAGCTCTCAATGTGAGCCTCCCTTACCGTCGTGTGAATGCAAGTATTGGTCGGAAAGAGATGCAACGTCAGCGTTTAGTGCGTCTACTTTATCCATAAACCCAGCTGTGCGTAAAGTATTAGCTATACTTTACTATGCATATTTATATTGTGGACTTTGAACTCGTTTAATGGTGAAATGCAGTACTCCCTCTGATTTATTATTATCACTGGGATCGATACGAGCACGTTTGATTACTTTTATATCCAAAGCAGTTTTAATGAGGGCGTGCTCAGTGTTTACTCACGTCTTGTATTATCAGTAACTAACTAGAAGCTAACAGTACTAGCACTGTATTGTTTACTGTTAAGTGCTTACGTACTCTTGTTTTATGTAGTACTATTAATTAACTTTAAAAATTATGGCTGTCGCATCCATATGAAACAGCTTCATTATGTAAAATGATGCTTTTATGTGTTTTGAAACAGGTCCAGAAAGACGCAAGAATAACTAATTGCCACGGAATATATTAAATCAACCAGTTTTTCACTCACAGCCGTCGTAAATTTGAATACGGTTTTACCATCGATTTTGAAGTAGACAATGTAATAACTTATGTGTGCCGGTTAATCGGGACAAACCAACGGTCGGGCCTTCTGGTGCGTCATAACCACTACGATACGATAGCGTCGGGCGCCGCCACCACGCCAACATTTGTAGTTTTTCGCGGAAAACGGTCATATCGTCAACCGTCCCCCCACAGCCCCCCTCAGTCCGCGCTGGCGCCGCGTCATTTGCGCGTCTATAAAAGCCATGCGCGCCCCTCCACTTCAACTCAGACGCATGGAGTACTCCGTAGAGGTCGTTTGGCACGAGCGAGCGCTTTGCTAGGCACCTGCCGGCCACTCTTTACGAAATAATTCTAGTCACCAACCGCGCAGCTGAAGCTCGCATAACGCGGTCTGCCGCGCGTTCCTACGAACAGTGATATAGTGCAATAGCCTAATTACAACAAAATAATTGTGATAATTTATTTAAATTAGTTTTTAGTTACACGCGTCGATTAGACCGCGATACGGCTGTGAGTTGAGTGAAAACTGTGAAATTGAAATGTTGTGACTGCCCGACTGGAACTTGTTACCTGTGATCCAGCCCAGTGTGATCAGTTATTCTTGCGCCGAAGGACCGTTTGCAACAATGGTTGGAAACAACGGTACTATGATGGCGATTCGCATCGTCCACAGCAAGCTGCGCAAGCGGGAGGAGCATTCGGCTTCGGTGCACCCAGCTGAAGTACTTCAGGCTGCACCTGCATCGCAGCCGGAGCCGCTCGCCTTCCGCCAGCAGCCGCTGTGGCAGTTCCCGCCGCCGCTGCCCCCGCCTTACGTCTATCCTCACGATCAGGTGTGTACACAACTTCATCACAAACAATAACAATCCCAAGCATTAATGCCAACTAACTATTTCAAGAATCGAAACCAGTTCCAGCCGTTATACTTGACCCCAATACTGTTTTAACGAGCTTCAATGTCCAGCTGCAAGGCATTCCAATTTATTCGCAAATCTCCGCTCGCCTCGATAACAAACAAACAATATTGAAAGTTGTACGTTGAGAAAGAAACGTTACATTATAATACGAAAGAAATCGTGACTGGTTCGACCCTCCCCGCCACTGTGGGAGAGAGAGTTGGTGGAACTCGTAGACACGATATCTAAGTGCGAAATAAATTTAAATGTCGGGACACGCTCGTTGAATAGAAAGCTGCACAAGGCGAGCATGTCGTAACGCTCCGACCTTCTTTCTTGCTGTCTGACGAACAAAAGAGGTTAATGCAAACGTCTGTATGAAATTTTAACTTGCTAAAACACTGACCCCAATATCATGCTCTGATAACCACGTCCCAGGGCGAGGCTTACCTGCGAAACGGCCCATTGATTTGTTATATCGAATCGTACACTATGTTTGTACAACGGCTGCATGAGCACATATCAAGACGGCTCACCAGGAAGTAGATAATGCTAATGTGTCTTTGAATAGCGTATTCAAGGCTTGCCTCATTCTTGTTTGGCCTCAACATTACTTCTACTTTGCAATATTAGTTTCCTAGTCATGTAGCAAAGCTTATTTCCAACTTAAACAAACTTGAACTTAACGTAGTTGGTTTCTACTTCCAAATAAAGCAAGAAAAGGTCTTTATATTAATCTCGACAAAAAACGTTTCCTTTAAAACATAATAGCACAAACTTCTTTTATTTCCTCGCCTGGCAACAGTTTAAAAATAGCGGCAGAGAAGTATTGTGTAACGTCTGAATTTGTTTGACGCGGGGCGAAAAAAATGTGGTGAATGCATTGGGGTCGGTAACGGAACTGAAAACTGGCAAGCATTTTTAGGGTCATAAACCTTTCAGAACTCCCGAACATGTGTGTTGGCTTTGGCGTAACGAGACTAATTGTTATTTTTCTTTTGTTTATAGGACAACCTAATGCAGCCGCACGGCAACGAGCGTGCGAGTTTCCGCAGTCTTCGCAAGAACATCGGTGGTCGTTGGAAGCGACTAGTGAAAAAGAAGCCTGAACAGGAAGTTTACACTATCCCGCCTGAGCTCAAGCCACAGCTCAAACAAATTTACGTGTACTAAATACACGGACTAGTAATTATAGCAGAAGCAGGATACTTCGCTGCGTTGATCTAAAGGCGATGACATCAACCTCAACTCGACGGTTGTAAAACATCAACTTATATCATTACTCGAATATCAAAATTGTAAACCTGCACGGCTCGACAGCCACTATTTCTGAACATATCCCTTTCGACCAATTAATTCTAATGACCAATGTTACTAAAATATTTTTCTTTTCATTCACCATTTCATTGTGATTTTAAAGCCTAGAAATTGTATTATTAAGTATTAGAATTTGATGTTTGTGACTTGTGAGTGTTGTTCCGTTGCAGATCGTATGAGAGTGATAGTCAAATGAATTTAGTTTAATTAATTTAAAGCTATGAATGTGAATTAGGAAGATGCGGTCGCGCATACTAGTGACGAAAATCCAATAATTATGAATAAACAATTATGATGCCTTGTTAAATGTAATTTTTGACTAATTAGGGCATTTCGTAGTTCATTAACTTATTGTAGACATGATCGTATTCGTAATTGAACTCCGATCAAAATAGTTTATGAACTTATACATACTGTATGTATATTGTGTGAGAGCTGAGGTTTGAACATCTTATTGTTTGATGCAGTATTTTTAGATCATTCATTTTGTGTTGCGAGTGAGACTGAATAATGGTACAATTTTAAGTGTAACGTGACATTGAAAATTTCGAATAAATACAAATATTTTCTGATATTATTGACTATAAGTATCAAATATCAAACAATATCACGATGGAATATCAAATGACCTAGTTGTTGAATGTTGAGTTGCTCGAATTGCTTTTGTAGTATAATTATTCAGATTTTCGCCCGGTCCTTACTGTGATATAATTAAAATGAAATGAAGGAATAAAGAAATATTTGACAGAAAGATGTAGTTTTAACTTGATTGCCTTAATACCTTGTCAATTAAAGTCTAGCAAGGGCCGACGGTCGAGAATTTTGATAGCTCATATTGAGCCTGATATTTTGATGAAGTAAGCTGATAGATAATAGGTAGAATTGAGCCATGAATATATTTCCTTTCATTAAATTAACTGTTGCTGTAGAAAAAACCATGTTATAACTATAATTTTAACATCGTGAGAAGTTTTTTGTTTTGAAAAAATGTAATCTTTCGTTGAGATATTGGAAAATAAATTCCATCATTATACTGAAGTTTTGTTTCCATATTACCTTATTTATCCTTGTTTATTTTCAATGACAGTAATACACACCTCATTGTTTTTGTTTGCTTTCGTTACATGCCTCAAAAGTAAATTGAGGTTATGTTAGGTACTTCAAAACATTCAGGTTTTCCTTGGTCTACTAAATGAAAACAAACATGATTATGTAATCAAACGAATAATTTAGACTTAATTATTCACCTTTCGTTTTTCTGAAGAATGTGGTGCGACTTGAACTTGAAATCAAAGTTTATTTGCTAGAACAGAAACGTACATTTTGAGGTTAGGTTTGCAGCGCCATCTATGAATTACACAAAGAAAGTGAAAAATCCAAACAAGAGTGCCATCTATCCTCTCGTCCCGAATTAAACAGCGCCATCTATTGTAATGTCCGGAAACTAGATACTGCCGTACATACTACGTACCTGACGACGGAGATTTACCTTGGTTTTTGTTTTTCTGCTACCGCATTCCGAATCTGAGTAGTACGTGCCTGTGGCGGCAGATGTCGCCTATAAAAAACGCAAAGAAGCATCTTGCATTTAAAGATGCTTTTCCTTTTATTATCTTCATATTCTTCACGTAAAAAAAACCATACTATCAATATTTCTCGAATTTTGTATCATAAATGGCAAAAAAACTGTTTACTTTGTAATTATTTTGATACACCGTACGTTTACATACGCCTGCACCTAATTACAATTTCGGAACAGCCAAATGTGGCCTACTTATACATAAATTAGTGAGTAGGTGCACTTTCCCTTTTCGACACTAAAAGGCTTTGTAAATAATTAACCCGTTTGGTTAAAATGGAGCCGAGACCAACGCCCGCATGATGTCGGTGCCGACCCTAAACCACTAACCTTTGAGAGATTAGTTTGTATTAGGAAATTATCTTCTTTGTGTCATTATGGGAAGATGAAGGCATTCGCTGTAGCACTAACTGTTGTTATCATGGGCATGTGTATTGTGATTGTTCTTGTTGTTATAATCAGACGTTCCCATTTGTGACTGTTGTTAATTAGTCCGACAAAATGGTTTTTAATTAAATCTGGACAGAGGGTAAGGATAGTCTAAATAAATGAACCGAAAAAATAAAGACTCATTTTTCGAAAGAGATTTTTTTAAGCCTATGCTGTCCGAATCCTGGACTAACTCCTTTGAGGAACTCGATATAATCGTAAAACATAACATTTTAACAATGTGTGAAAAATCGCAAATATTTTCAACGCAATTTGTTATCAAAGAACCAGGTGGTAGTATTACCAGGCGCATCTAGAGTGAAGTCCACACAAAACTAGGTCCTTACAAATGTTGACCCTTTAGCCAGCAGCGGACCACTAGGCTTAAAGTACTTCGAAATGAAAAGAAATGTTAATTTATGTAAGTAAATCTTTTAAGACACTTTACACGTCAATATTTTTTGGTCAATATTTTAAAACTTCGAACGCCAATTTTAGATTTTAACTATACAAAAGGCAAAATATAGCACGACCTCATCACAAGTACGCATGTGGAATTAAATACATAGTAAAACAACAGTTAAAAAGATAAAATAAGCAAACTTAATTATAACTTGTTTGTTGACAAACAGAAAATCACTAAGAAAACAAGGATATCACGAGTAGATACCAAGCTAACAAATACCAAACACACTTAATGTAACCGAGACTGCAATGACAAATACATACGAGTATCAAACGATGTCTTTCAAGACACTCACGACGCAATATAATATGTAACACAAACTTGTTTTGTTAATAAATCATTTTCGTGTTCCATAGTTGTATTAAACTGAATGTGACCCTGCTGAGCGGCTGAACAAGAGATCATCAAAAGATCTAACAAAGCAGACGCCAATATACGCAGTTGCGTACGTAATAGACCGGAATAAAACGCTAAGATAAAAAGAATTTCTACCTATAAAACTGACCCTCTTCATCCGAAATTAAATTCCGCATCCTCGAAACACGAAATCTTAAAACTCCATTACTAACGATCTATCGGCGGTAGATGCGATTACGGACGTCTAGCGGAGCTTTCGACGACGGCGGCGGTTGGTGGCCGGAGGGCGTCACGTGACGGCGTCCTTTGTTGTTACATAAATAAGCCTCATTGTGTGTAAGGGCCGCACGCCCTCATTATAACGAGAGTGAGACGTGCCAATCTATCGGGCTAGATTTTGAAAGCTTGAGCGTGATTTGACGGTATCTGTGGTTGAACGGAAGTTGCTACTCAAGGGAGCGCTTTTTTGTTCGTGGTTGTAATTTTGGTTGTTCTTCATTGTGACGATATAATAATATACCTTGTCGTCTATTTGGTTGTTCTATAATACCCATATTGACAATATATTAAGATAGTTATGCGTCTCTTGGTTAGTGTAGGTATCTACATAGTTTTGTTTTACGCCAATTCTCAAACACGACATTGGCAACCTATGCAATTTTTGGACGGTAGTAATCTTTGCTATTCTACCACATTATTACCATTTTCGTCGTATTCCAAATTTTTAACATACGACAAAGTTGTCTCACATTTACAAATACTTTGTGACAATAATATCCAAGAACTCATAAAAGTATTGCTGAATGATAGTCGGTTTCATGGCAGTTTTACAACCACAATCTGAACCGGTCTTCTGTGAAATATGCCAGTCGATACTATCGCTGAAAATGATGCGTGAAATCGCATTGGATTCACACTATCCCCATTCTATTACAATGTTTCTTACTCAGTAGGTACTTGTGCTTCACTGTATCTAAAGAAGACATAGCGACATTACTGCTTTGGTGAAGTTCGATAATACATTTTTTTGTCGTGGTCTTTTGCCATGCATGATAGCGTCTTTCAAAACTTACAACTTTATTATCTAGATGTGTATAACTAGGTTTATCCTAGGTAAAATCAGTCCTTATCCTACAAAGATATCGTACACTTTGGAACAAACTTTCATTTAGCTGTAAGTAATAAAACAACAAACTAAATATCTGTGCATAATTCCCACCACACCAAAACAGGAAAACCCTTGTTTTTCCCTTAACAAAAAGTCAAATCAATAAAACCATTGACTTGAAGTCCAGCATTTAATTCGGATTTGATTAGTTTCCCACCCGAGCAAAAACCGTGGATTCATGAATAAATATGAGCGACCGTTATCACAAGTAAACAACGGGTCGGGCGGAAGCCTTAACAAAAACGAATTTCTTTGAGACCCGCTACTAAAACGAGGCGACCTAATTTCTCTTAACAAGTTTGTTTTAATCCATTTACTGAAGTACTAAATTGTGGGGACAATCGTAGGTAAAATTTGACTAATGTATGGTTTGGCGAAGTCAAATTGATTTGGGGTAAGTGATTAATGTTTATTGATTTTGTTGATAGTCAAGAAAATACCTATGTTTGCCTTTAGAATTTAGGTACGGTGGCGTGCGTATATGACCAATTGTATGAACCTAATACAAGCCAAAAATGTATGTAAAGATTGCGTAGCAGGTGGCGTTCTGTAGTTTCTGCCTACCCACCATAGGAAAAAGGTGTGAGCATGTAGATAAATGCCGTAAGCCAAAGGAAATGAGTTCAATTAAAAGGCCTGGATCGAGATACATGATTATTAAGGATTATTAGATCTTCTGCACAGGTACCTACTACGCTTCGGAATGGGCAACTAGCTTCACCTTTCTGACTGAGGGTTGGGTCCCTGACAGTTCCAGTACGACTCATGGTTCATAGAACATGCACGAAGTGAAGAAGTAGGATTTTTGCAATGCCTTGTGGAGCCCCACTAATTTTCGCTAGCCTTTTTGGAGCATCTTGTTTAACAGATGGCTGTGAGAATCCATTTTATTGCGTTCCTTCTCGTAACATTGCCAACCTACGTACAACTCAACTGAAGTGACGTACAAGTAAATGTTCAAACTACCCACAACCGACTCCTCTCCGCATAATCTAAAACCAACGTCGGATGCTAAGGTGTTAAAATTAAAAGCATAAATCCACGTGAAACGTTGAAGTACAGTATAATTACAGTAGCTATTTGTAATTCATGGGCGGACTGGCCTCCTGAGCCATTACGTGCGTCCTCTCCACCGCACAATGAGTACAAGTATGCGGTAACATGTTACTCGTATGTTGATGTAAGCGTTGCTGGATGTGTCAAGGACCTTAGAAATTAATTTAAAAAATCACTCAAAAACACACTCGTGGATCTTTTACAGTCATTACGGGTCGTAGCCCGAAAGTCTGACAACCAGTCTTACCAAGGGGTATCATGTTACCCAGTAACTGGATTGTGGCGGTCAGACAGGCAGTCGTTCCATGTAAAATAATGGTATTCAGCTGTATTCGGTTAGACTGGAAGCCGACCCCAACATACATAGTTAGAAAAAGCTAGTCAGATGAGTGAATGAGCGATTGTGACTGATTTGGCAGAATTAGTGGTACGGACACGGGGTACGGACCACCCACGTGAAGTTAGGCATGAAGACCATGGTGATGATTCTATTGTGCACCAATTAAACTTAATTTAGGCTATTGCTGTCTTTTTCCTTCTGATGTAACAAGATAGAGACAGAAATAAATAAGAGCTGGCAAAAGTTGAATTAAGATTATCTTCGATGGAACTATGACGAACTAAAACCATCACGCCAAATTTAAAGCAATCGAGACGAAATTTCGTTTGACAGTTCTAAAGCGTCACTTTTCGTCTTTTTCTTCCGCGGTCTGTCAATAAGTGATAGTACCTAATAATACTCTTATTTTAGTTTAGGTTTTGAACAAAAGAATCGGTACCATTGTGAGACAGATTCTGGATTAACTGGAACTGCGAAAATAAAGGATACGATTAGGGTATTAGTTGCCAGGGACACAAAAGAAGAAGAGAAAGAGGTAAGTCATGATATTTTTAAATTTAATTGTAGGTTTACTTAAAGCAACGATGAACAACATGTCATATTCAGTAAACTTCCTCAAACATCATCTATGTCTAAAAGTGCGCATGTCTAACAATCGTCGTCGTATAAATGAACAAGGGAATTTCAGAAGCCTCTTTAGTACGAATTAAGTAGGTTTAAGTGTAGAGGATAGTGCAAATTGAACGTGACTACAGGACGACGGAAGGTATTTTCAGTTATATTTTATATTTAGTTAGTGTTACTTTGTTTATGTAGTTTGCAGGTAAAGCTTTGTTAGTTTAAGTTCGGTTTTATGTTTATTGTGTGGGAGATTTGAAGTAGGCTCGAGATATGTAGTAAAGTAGGGGACTGGTACAAAGATTATTATGCTGTTGGAATTATAGTATCATCATTAAATCGTAATTTCAGCCAAAAGACGTCCACTGCTGAACATAGGCCTCCCTAAGCAACGCAACTTCGATCGGTTCTGTGCTTCTCGCATCCTGCGGCTATAATTGTAACTGTGATACAATTATAATTGTATTGCTACTGTGAATAAAATTTAATATTATGGTTTTCAACTTCAGAATCAGCCGACAATAGTTTGTTCATAGAAATGAAGTTCTACTAGGTCGCTATTTGTTTATGGGGTTTTGTAAACCATATATTTCTTTTCTTTACTTTGTGTAAATAATTTCATCACCACTGCTCGCAAAACGGCAAAGGAAAACAACTTGAGGAAACCGGCATATTCTAGAACTAAAAATTCGAAGACATGTGATATGTGACATCCACCAATCCGCACTGGGCCCGCGTGGTGAATTACGGCCCACAGAGCGAAGGGCTGCGTCCCAGAAGTGGGAACATTATAGGTTGATTATTTTTATTGTTTTTTTTTTTTTAATATTATTTGTTGGTCCCAAACTGTATTAAGAATATAACACCATTAAATATTTTTAAATCAAAGCTAAAAGAATTTCTTACCTGTAAAACATATTATTCAATTAACCGAAAACCAATTGACCGAATTATTGACTAAAATTGTTTTTGACTTATTTAATATAAATTTTTTGACCGTAATAATTATTTCTAATAAGGAATGTAGTATGAGGTTTACTAAAACTGGACTTGTAAAACATTTTTTTTTTCTTTAATTATTGTTATTTTTTTAGCTTATCTTATGTAATTACATGACCGTAATAATTGTGTATTAGTGCGTTTAAGAGGTCGACCAAAATTGACATGTTATACTTATTTTTTTTTTACTTATGTATTTAAACGTAACTTGTATGACTGTAATAGTTTTGTACGTAAAAATAAATGTAAAATAAGGTTGACTAAAACAACCAATGCAATGGACTGTAACCACTAACAACTAAGAGTGAAATTGTTATTATTGTTAATTATTTTTAACTTAGCCAACAATAGTGACATACACATTATTATACATATTGTAAACCCTATGGGTATGTTACAGTGTTACAATAATAGCTAATTATAAGAACTGCCTTTTACTTGTGAGAAACAATAAGTAAATGAATATGAATACGAATATGGTGATCTCTACTTCCCGCCAAATCTGGGTCTCAAGAAGTGACGTAGACTATTGTTTTCCGGAAGCCATATAATGAAATCGTGCTGCTACTGATGTTTGAAAATACAATTTGAAAATTCCGACTTTAAAGCTCATTTGTAGTCGATACAGCTTCGTTTATACAACCCAGCACCCTAATTGCGTAACTCACGATTAATCATAATCTGTTCCGTTTTGAAACATATGGCTAAACCATTGCTTCATATGTTCGTAGAATGTGTCTGCTCAACAACGTAAATAACGCAATGAATGTTGTTGAACTGTCAAAATGAAACCGATTATGATTAATCGTGAGTTACGCAATTAGGGTGCTGGTCTCCGTGTAGTTTACAAACTTCGCCTGTAACAACATTATAAACTGTTTTCATTTCCACTTTTGCAAAGTAGATCAATTTCCCTCACAAGATAGATTTAAGTTCACCTTGCCTTTTTATTATATTCACGAAAGTAAGACTTGGTTTTTATATTTATTCTAGAAAAAATATGTAGACAAGATTTCTGATAATAGTATTACCACAAACTTGCTTAGCTATTCACAACTATTCGATACGTTTACGTACTGCATCGAACATCAATTAAAGTTAACGTAGGAGCTATAAACGCTGTTCACAAATCCAAATCCCGAAAATTTTGTTAATTTAAATCATATAGACGACCGCTAGTCTTCCGACACCTATTTTCCGTCGGGGGCAAGGCAAATCAGGTTATCGTAATGTGTAATTTTTGATACGATAGCCTGTCGAATGGTTGTGAATCTCTATGCTGAACTGGAAGGAATATTGAATTTTTGACTATCTGCAAACATTTTTCAGGAGTAGGTACACATTCTCAATACGCGTTTTATGGGATCTTATCGGCTTTCATACAGTATTGAAGTTGTAAAAAGTTTAGCCCCTTTTCATGTAACATTTGCTTGTATAACCAAATTATCAATGCATGTTAAAACTTTTTATCCAACCTTAGGTTTGGTGTGATAAGATTTGAATTCTGTTGGCAAGTTTTTATGAAGGGTAAAACGTAGAAGTAAGTGGAAGTTCGTCTCATATCTCGTCATAACATTTTACTGTCACAATACGTATACATACATATACGACGTCTCTAAGTATGGCAATGTACTACGGAAATTGGCTGCCTTGTAATCTGTACTAAACTTTGTATCTTTAGACGTCGAGATAATGTTAGTTGGTAGACATTTCGTTAGTTAACTTTGTTATTAAATTCTATTTACTAACGCTTTGATGTCATAAGACTTCTGTGACGGATTTTGTACTTTTGATTATAATTCTATAATCAAAAGATACACAAAGATAATGATGTTTAGATTTACAAATTATCCGTAGTCAACAACAAGTAAGTAGCTTAGTTACTAATTCACGCATTAGATTACATTTAGAGCTCTAGTTTACGTTATGTCTTAGAGCTCTACTTGCGATTAGTGGCATTCTTGGCTTACAAGGCTGTGTTCAACGGGGAAAATGATCTAATTATTATTAACATAATCCAGCATTGCATATGTAAGCTATCACGCCATTTATACTAGGAGGCTTTTATTTTAGTAGTATGCTTTGTTTACTTTTTTTTTGTGTTTAAGTTTTCATTTTATTTGTTGGTAATTAATTGGCATGGCTAGCTGACATATGACATATTTTTGAGTTCTGTGTCTCGTAATATTGATTACTTTGCCTACCTATGTATAGAATCAAGTTTATCTAACTAAACAGACAGCTGTGCTGCTGGGGAGTTTGTTACGCCAATTCTTCTTCCCGGCTAAAGCACTAGGAAGTGGCGTTTTGGGGGACTGTTTTATGTAATTTTGACATTCAAAAAGTGCTGATTCTCAGCATAATTTGAATAAATGACTTTTGATTTTGATTTTGATTCTAGTCTATGTTCATATACAACATGTAACGGAAAGGGTATATACATACCAAGAGCACAGCTTCTTTGGATGATTTCAAACGATATTGGAAGGGTTTTTTAATTCTACCTCTACATGTTCGAAAGTTATGAGAATTTCTAATACATTGATACCAGAAACCGAACTTTTCAAATTGAAATAAAAACATCGCTCGGAAGAGATTTATCGTGATATTGGCAAGTAACGTGGAAAGTTATTGACCTATGTAGTGCGGGGGGACACGTTTGTTATAATTAGAATTTAAGAAATATATGAAATCTAAAATTTGGTATCGGTTCTTAGATGATTTTATTTTGAGCTGAAACTATCTATAGTGATTCCATACCAGCCATAATAGGGTTTCTGTTACACCCTGTATATTCAATTTCTCTAAGCTTTGGTTACACGACATTTGTTTAATTTTACTTGACTTGAAAAAGCATGGCAGTTGAAAGTATGTCATGCTCACATAAATTTCTCACTGATGGTGGCGCGTGTGTTGGATCATTCGGTTCCCTACAAAATGGTTGAGCCGGGTGGTGCTGATCCACGCATCAAGTTCGTGAACGGGCGCTGTCGGTTGAGACTGGTCATCTCCTAACTTCCAGGGCTTATTTTTATCTTGTATTTAGAATTGTTTATAATTACATTTTACATTGTTCTCACATACAGAAGCAACAAGAATAATGTTCCCAAGATTTTGTAATATTTCAACTGGATTTTAAAAGAGTGTCCGTGGTGTCTCTTGCCCGTTCTTCTCCATAGAGATCTACGTTTTGGAATGGGCAACTAGCTTCATCTTTCCAACTGATCGACTTTTTGACAATTCAAAAGTGCCTGTAAATGGTTTAATTGAAATAAATGCTTCGAGTTTGAGTTTGAGTTTTCCGAGACCAGAGTATACATTTTGGAGGTAGTGGCAGGTGGGGCCCGCAAGGGCCGATGCCTGCCAGGGGTGCGGGTTGTTCGAAAGAGATACCGCGGCCCCTGGCACACAGGCAAGTGAGAGAACACGGGTGGGTTTTAGTCAGTAAAAGTCTGACACGCCCTCCCGCTCCACCCAGAGCGGGAGAAGTTATTTGATGATTTCCCACCCAGAAAAAAAAAAAAAAAAAAAAAAAACGCATCAAGTTCGTGGACGGGCGCTGTCGGTTGAGACCGGTCATCTCCTAACTTCCAGGGCTTATTTTTAGCTTGTATTTAGAATTGTTTATAATTTTTTTGTTACATTGTTCTCACATACAGAAGCAACAAGAATAATGTTCCCAAGATTTTGTAATTTTCAACTTGATTTTAAAAGAGCATCCGTGGAGTTTATAGCCCGTTCTTCTCCATAGAGATCTACGTTTTGGAATGGGCAACTAGCTTCAACTTTCCAACTTATCGACTTTTTGACAATTCAAAAGTGCCTGTAAATGGTTTAATTGAAATAAATGCTTTGAGTTTGAGTTTGAGTTTGCTTCACAAAAATAACATCTTGGTCTATTTAACCGAAGAGTTGTTCAGAGGTGTAAAACTAGTACACCCACATTTCGCCAGTTATGTTTAAGGCCCATATAATAGGGGACGAGCCTATTGCCATCAACGGGACACAAAACCAGACTCCCGGCTGCTACTGAGAAGTTCCAAAAAGAAAAACCCTATAACATTAGACTTTGCTACTGAACTTTGTTATTAACACGCTTTTATTAGCTTCACCTGTATGTTTGTTTGTACTTGATTGGACCTTTGGACTTGATTTTGACCTACTTGAAACGGTCAGTTTTTATTTAAACTTTGTAGACTTATCGAGGACCGATGACAATTCAATAATTATAAAAAAAAAACTGAAAAATCACGCTTTTTTAGTTAGCAGAACTAAAAAAATTTAAATAAATAATAGATAAAAAAATGTAAAAAACACGCATTAAAAACCAAACTAAAAAAATAGAAAATAATTTCAAAAACGCGTGGGGTACTTGATATTTATATGTATGATTGTTTTTTGAAATTATTTTCTGCTTTTTTAATTTGGTTTATTTACACATTAAAATCCGAACAACCTTACAAAAAAGACGGATAACCTATGTAGGTATTAAGGCTCATAGGTAATGAATACGGTAATTGTATGCCTGCAGATAGTACAGGCATTTAGTATGCAAATTAAATACAACATAATTAAGCGGTGTGGTCCCTTACTAAATAGGTCACAGCATCTCATCCCGTGGGTGCTGTTGGAACCTATTAAGTGTAATCACTTAATAGGTTCCAACAGCACCAACAGCATGCCTCAGCTGCTATCGTAATTGATAGCAGCTGAGGCATCAAAGACATTAGGATCCTCTAAGAGCTGTGTAGCATAACCAGCCTATTGCTCTTGACAATTAAAAAGTACCTGTACTGTAATTGCTTTATTTGAAATGAATGCTTTGAGTTTTGAGTCTGACACAGGTCTTCTATCTGTGGGAGGGGCAGGCCGTAATCCACCATGCGGTCCTACCCTTAAAAAGGCAGGCATAAAGTTTTTCACCCTTGAAGAAGTTTCAGGGTTCACAATTTCTTCCGCTCCAGTAAAACATGTCATGAAACTATAACTTACAGCACAGTAGTACAAAATAATAGCAGAAAAGTTTTAATTTACGACAACAATTATTTGTTAAACACACAACAAATTCATTAAAAGGCCTGCCCCTTTTACATGGGTCTTAAACATCCCCGGCAAAATGTAGATGTACACTGTATAGTGTATAGGTACACCTCTGCCTTACTCTTTGAGAATTACAGGCGTACTGTTATTTTATTAAAATCACTTATTATAATTTAAATTTCAATATGTACTCCGAACGTCATAAATGTCGCATATCATTTAAATCTCGATCCCGAAACCCTCTCACTCGACAAGAGATACGCTAACTTTCTTTCATTAGAATAACAATTTCCGTCCCCAATCCAACATCATACGAAGAATCCAATTAATAATGTACCATCTCTAAAACATTGTACTAGCAAAGCAGATGCCTCTCAATTTTCTTAACAAACCAAGCGAAAAATAATATTCCGCACATGGAGTTATCTGAGTATTACAAAAGGATAAGTTTCCGATTGACTAGACAATATCAAAGGGCGAAGCATTAACGCAACGAGGGCTTGCTGTATTTATACGTAGGGGTTCAAGTGCAGGCAGAATAAAGTACACAGAAGTATTTTTATACGAGATTCATGTCGTGGTTACATGTAAATCGAGAATCATTGTGCGTGATTCGTATTTTGATCGACTAGCCCCGGGGTGTTAAAGATTTTCTTTCTGTAATTGTTTTGTGAAGAATGTATAGGTATACCGTCCGGCCAAGTTAGTAGCAATTAACCGTTTAAATATAAAAGTAGGTGCAATGAAGTCCTGTAAAAATAAACCCGTGATATTTTAAATTGGTAACAAGTGTAATGGTTTACACAGAAATGATGCAGCGTAATTTGTTTTCGCCTGCATTGATGTTTTTATTGATAAAATACCACATTAAAAGATCTCGATATTTTCCAGTATTTTTGAGTAATTTACGGGAAATTATAATACTTACGGGATACATTTTGAACCAGTGCGCAAACTGCAACCATGAATTCAGCATATCATTCTAGACCCCCTAGAAATTTGTCGTCGGTTATACAAAAACAAATCTGCTGTTCCATACATTTTGACCGCGTAGGTATTGCACTTTTCTATTAAACAGCTGTTTTTTTTGCATAAACGACGAAAAATTTCTGCGCTAGGGGTCTAGAATGATATGCTGAATTCATAGTTACAGTTTGCACACTGGTTAAAAATTTACCCTATTTAACAGTTGGTTTAAATTTTTTTTAGTAATTTAAATGGAAATTTATGAGGATTTACAGTGGATTCCGTGTTCATAACCCAATTTCACCCTGGTATGCAAAACGATATAATTGAAACAGTAAAAAGCGAATCGAAGCAACCAATCAATTAATTTATAAGATTGTAAGTAAACCCCAGACGGCATAAATTGTAACCCCGAATAAAATTCCAATTTCTCCCTTTGTTCGCTCATCGTTCATTGAAAATCTTCAAAACACTTTTAATTTCTTCCATTACTTAAAACATTCCCTATTGGAGACTTTTCATTTGTGATGTTTAACCAACGGATTGACTTTTCGATTGACTTGAGCAGTTCAGAAGGGCCGAGGGCTCGAAATTAACGCAATGTAGGGTGTGCAATGAAGGAGCGATCGGTTCAAAGGGAAACTGATTTCCTTATTTTCTTTGTAAAATATATGTATTTTTGGCAGTAAATTGGCGTTTGTATGATAGAATAATTACGGCTGTGTATGTATTTTGTACATTTCTCTATTTTGATGATCCTGTTTCGATGTTTTATATTGATTGAGCTCAGTAGGTGGCCACGTTGATTGCGACATCAGTGGCATTCTTAAGGTCAACCAAGGTGCAGGTGAACGGGCAGTTAGGGCATTACAGCAAGTGAAAACACCTGTAAACCTCAAAAATAATTTCGCCCTTGGCTAATTTTTAGTCTTTAGATGTTTTGATTCAGGTTTTAGTCTTTAGTCCTTATGAACTAACTGAGGAACATCCAGCGAAACAGCTAAAAATACACGTCATATTTTACACTACACTACACTCAATGATTCCTAGCAATTAGTCAAGTCGGAGTCCTTAACATTTAGCAGTTGCTAATTGAGCGCATCACAATGCAGCCGATGAAATAGCACGGTTCCACTTGGACGCGCATCGTTCACGATCCAATGAATAAATAAATAGCTTTTGGTTCCAGACGACTGTTAAGTGTTTGAGTGATTTTTGTTAATGCTGTTTTTGTTTTTTTTAATCCTGCGAGGTTAAAAAGCATCAGCGATTGGGTTTAAGGTGATTGAGCTCGTAAAGCGTCATGGCGTTGCCGCGTTGGCGTAATCCATGATAAGTCTTATTTTTGTTTTGGCTGTGCGCATCAGAGTTTTAATAATTGAAACGGTTATTATTTTTGAGACTAAATAAATGTTGATAGGTAAGTTTAGTCTCGGAGCGAACTATATACCTACCTACCTACTTAAGTAGGCTAATATGCGAGTATCATTCGGTGGTAAAACTTTCGAAAAGGAAAATATTATTTCACAACATGTCTTAACCATAGTGTTACAAGATTTGGGGCTCGTGGCTAAGGAATAACAACCACACGGATTGAATCGTCGCTACAAGTAGTTACGTATGGTACAGCGCTCGCGCAGCTTACGTCAAAATTGTAAAATACAGCAAATATTTTACATAAGCATGCGGAACTATTATTATTTCGATTGATCAGGTTAAGCTATGCTTGCTGCATTTGGTCCGTGATTGGGTGAACATCTTTACATATTACCCTCTGTGCCTCAGAAAGCATGTAAAGCCATTGACCCCGGCTGTCATTCGTAGATCTTTGACAGTCATTACGGGTCGTCAGAAACCCGACAATCTGACAACCAGTCATACTAAGGGGTATCGTATCGTAGCCCAGTTACTGGGTTGTGGAGGTCAGAAAGGTTTTCGCTCTATGTAAAATACAGGTATTCAGATGCATCCGGTTAGACTGGAAGTCGACCTCTTTATAGTTGGGATAAAGATAGGCAGATAATCAGTGTTACCAGATTAGATAATAAATAACACTATAATAACAGAACACTGCTGCTTTGGTCACACTGAAATTTGAAATTACTTGCTACTACTTTTATGGTTAAAATATATGCAAAATATGGTATTTCTTAGTTGTTATTCGGAAATCACAAAATTGGCGAATAAATAGAACTAGAAAAAACTTCGCAAGATTTGTGTAAGTAGCACACAGATATCTAGCGGTAGACACATTAAGCCAGAACGTCTCGGAAAAAAGCGTTGAAGGCGCAATCCAACGCTAAGTCAGACTACTTAGCGACTTGCCAAATGGAATCCATTACAACAGTTTGGGTTATCGACGTGAGGAGAGAGCGTAAAAGAGTTAGCTTTTTTGGTGTTTTCCTTTAGCTTTGTAGATATTTTTTTGCTAAAGAAGAAATAGTTGCTGGCTTCTTCATTAATTACCTTATAAATTTTGAAAGGTTGTCTGAATAAAGGCACGTTAAGTAATGTACGCCTATTTAACTACAATGTGTTCCACCCCTTACAAAAATGTAAATTGGTTAACTACGCACATGAAAATAAAGTAACAATTTTTAAGCCCATAAACCGTTTCGCTACACAATTTTAAGTCGTAACCCATTGAAATAAGTGCCAAAAACATATCAATAATTGTATTATATAATAAGATACTAAAACGAAGATTTACACGAATGTCAGTGCACTAAAACCCGTTTTATAGGTTGTTTCGTACTATAAAAACGTTATGGCAGCGTTTCGTTACAAAAAACAAGGTAGAAATAATATAAAATTGACAGGCCAAGTTTTATGTTGTCGTCAATAGTAAGCCGCTTCGAAACGATTCATTAGGTATTTATGTAAATGTTCAGTTTATTACACAAAGTATAGATTTTGCTCTAGTACCGAGTACGGGGCGCGGGTCATAAATCGACTGAGCGTTTTGAATTTACTGGTAACATGAAGCAATAAGAATGGAGCATTCCCCTGGAAAAAAATAAGCAAATAATTAATAGTAATTTAGATTAGCATTTTTTTATTTGGTAAACTTACAACAAACTAACAAAAACAATATGAAACTGCAGGCCATTTACAAGTTTCCACTGATAAACACATAAAAACAACAACAAAAAAGGTCGGTACAAAAAACCTAACTTAGGAAATAAATATAACACGATCGACTAATACAAATAAAAATCATAAATAGCAAACAATTATTTTTCCTTAAAGAAGTTTTCAAACAACAAATGTTTAAGCCGAGAAACACTGGGATTGAATATGTATATCCAAATCTTGTTCAAAAGACAGTCTGTTTAAACTTCTGGTCGCATTGATTAGAAATTAATTCTGCCTGTTCACTTGGTATGGACTACTACTACTTGGCATGGATTATAGTAACATCTCTGCCCAACCCTTCGCAGAAACAAAGCTTGTATGTTATGTTATGATGTAACACGCAAAATGATACGAAACTTAAAGTATACGTAACTGCCACTTTTACTAAAGTGGCAGTTACGTTTGTTGTAAGTTTCGTATTTGATTGTACTTTAGTAATTGTCAACCACACCAGATTTAATTATGGCTATCACCAGCTATCACTATGCAGCTAACTATAAAATATAGTCCGCGCTGAAGTGGTCGGCCGCGCCTTAGGTACGTGATGCGTACTCAATACGGCGCCGTACTTCGCGACGGCAACACGCGTGAAAAGTTCCGGCTAGTTTAGATAAAACGCACATGAGATTACAATAGCAAGATGAGTCCGGCGATAAATAGCAGCCAACTAGTTCCACGCGGACTATAGGCTCGTAAATGCTAAAGTTGATGCTCCATTTATTCTTACTCCATGTCGACAAACAAAATAACATATTGGAAGTTTATATTTAAACTTCCAGGTTTAGTTTTAGCCTGGATTCGGAAAGGTTAAACGAGGTCAAATTCCTCATAGCTAACAGAACAATATTTGGTTTCCTATTTCATTTAGGCTGAAAATAATTCTAGGGGCTAAACAAAAACTGGGCTGCTTTTGAAGCAGATAATCTACGGTAAAGACACTGTTTCTTACTCAGAATATCACGTTTAAGAGTATATGAGAGACGTTACAGGTTACAGATAGGTAGTGAGAAACCTGAAACTCAAACGTCTTTTATTCAGTTGTTTTTTTTAAAATAAATATTACTTTTCTATTTTAGTACGCTTGGTTACAGATCGGGAAAGATTGGGTGTTGTATTTTCGCCGTTCTATGTCCAGTACAGATTAAGACTCACGTGGTATGCTTAGGTGTAGATTTAGTTTCATGATTCCACCTCAGTAAGTTTATAAGTCTTGTGTAGTCCAAGTGTAAGTCTAAAACTATTGTGTAGTCCAAGTGTAAGTCTAAAACTATTGTGTAGTCCTGAAATCAACCCCAAAAGTCCACTTTTCCAAGAAATTATCTTTGAACAATATTTATTAAGTTAACTACCTACATTAATTTATAAATGAATTCCTAGAAAAGCTTATTATGTAATCTCGTCACCGTTTTCGTCCACAGCGTTTAGAAGCTCACAATCGGGCTTCCTATTATAAATATTACTGAATTAGAACCGATTCATAATAAAAGTCGGCGAAGACCGCAGACTCATAAAAACATAAAATTGTTGATAAAAATGCTCATGTTTTTGTTTTTTAGTGAGATAGTTAAAAGTTAGTCGTTACGATAATCTTTGTAGTATTTATTTATCACACTTAAAACTACACACGAGTTTTGATAAAAAAACCCAATAACATATCAAACAAACGGGTACGTACGAAAATACATACTTTTAAGATTTCATTGTACCACTTTTATCTTAAAGATGTTCTTAGATTTTCATAAAAACCAAATACGCTATTAAATAAAATGCTAGCTAGTAGATTTTCAATACTTACTACAAAATAGTTCTCTCAGGTCGCATAGTCGTAGAACCAATGTCGTAGAATACGCTACGAGCGTAGCGCCGTAGCACCGTAGCTGTTGCTACGTACGGTCTCGGTATAAATATTTCAGTACAGGAAATTATGCTTTTACTGATACTGTAGCCGTGCAAGGTTTTGAATGGAAAAGCGTGTCTTCGACTGCTAAACTGGAATGGAACTTGAATTATGTATTTCGGATCTGTTTTATTGATAATTCAGAGGAAGCTTTTCCTTTAAACGTTAACGTGCGAAGAAAATGGTTTCTTCGCGATTTTATCGTGTGATAATATTAAGAGTAAAAACGGTTATTAAAGTATTTTTCTCATGCATAATTATATAACATGATTTAGTTGATGTTCAAGCTCAAAACACAATGCCATTGTCAGACACAAATGCATTATTTTCTACTGTTTCATTACCGGTTCAATTTATTATTTATCTAAACGCATAGCAATTTGCAAGTACGCACTAATACTATCCGCGTATATATGGACCGATATATTATTTATTTACGCCTCGTTGATACGGAAATTGCAGTTTTGTAATATTCACGAGAAACGGCGCTGGATTAAATTCTAAGTTATAATTTAGAAGCGTACAGCGTAATGCGGTAAAGGGTACGCTGTTATTCTTATAAATTATTTACGTAGTATTTTTGTATATAATGTAATTACCGAGTGGTTTTCAGAAACGAATAAGTCAGGGCCTAATGCACAAAGTACACATTTTGGTACTTTTTTATGGTGTGGAATAACTCTTGGTCAGTCTTGTGTTGGTAAATGATAATGATGGTAGAAGGGCTATTTTACAGCACTATAGTCATGGAACCCATCATTTTAACCTACTACAAAAAAGAAGGAGGTTCTCAATTCATCTGTATTTTTTTTGTATGCATGTTCCGTGATAGGTCCGAAAATATTTTTGACTGTAAATGTCTTACTAACTTTGCTTGCGTAGCTTTTGCATTAGCTCCGATAATACGTATTTAATCATCTTTGTGTATCTCGATGATATTTTAATACTATGTCACTGTGGCCTATATAGTCAGTAGTGGTATATGAATTGGTTTGGGGTAGATACCATAATTAAAAAGTGAAAAGTAACTTTCGTTTCAGAAGTTGCTAGTAACTAGAATATAGATCCCTTAATATTTCACTTTGAAGTGTTTAAAAAGTATTTTGTAAAGTCTGTTTTTTTTTTGTAAAGCAGATTATATGAAACAAGTGACCTCGATCCGTAAAGTTTCAATTGATGACATGGTAGTTGTGGAGCAACGTGGCTCAAATAAATAATTTGATACCTAGATAAAATTATAGTAGCTTACTTAGTAATTAAACAAAAGAAAATTAAAGATTTTATCGCTCGGCATATAAATCGTCACCTAGGGCATGAACTCAAATTAAACATTCATCACGCTGGCTAAACTTAATTAAAACCTAGGAGCCTTAAATTAAAGGTCACAATTTTATAGCACGTTACCACATGGCTAAAACATACTATGACTATTTCGTATTATTATCTGAAAGAAACTAATAAGTAGCCATCATTATTACTTCACTTATGAAACAACCTTTACTTATTTTTGTTTTAAATGAGCACAATAAAACGTTATAATATCCAATTTTGACTTTAACCCATCTTGAAATTTCTAAATTATTCGTTAGTTTTTGAGTTCTCTTAGCTTCAAGTCATCACCATCATTTCAGCCGAAAGACGTCCACTGCTGGACATAGGCCACCCCCATGATCCTCCACTTCGACCGGTCTTGTGCTTCCCACATCCAGCGGATTCCCGCGGCCTTCATAAGGTTCTCGGTCACTCTTGGTCCCGGTCCGGAAACTCCTGAACCTTTCGGCCCCATCGGCCATCTGTTCTGCGAGCAATGTGCCCTGCCCACTGCCACTTAAGTTTGGCAATTCTTTGGGCTATGTCGGTAACCTTGGTTCTCCTGCGGATCTCTTCATTCTTGATTCGATCGCGTAGGGAAACTCCGAGCATAGCCCTCTCCATTGCTCTTTGGGTGACTTTAAGCCTTCCGATAAGGCCCATAATAGCTTTAGGTATTAAGCTGTAATTCTAACATGCAACTTTACAGGCAACAACCTTAGGGCCTTTTATAGAAAACTATGGTTTTAGTCGAAGGTGCTTATAAACTATTCTTATTTATTAACTTTCTGCTCGTGTCACATCCGATGCCCTGCTTGCGCTATTAATTCGTTTTTGCTAAGCATTGTTTATGACTTTCTTTCTTTTTACTCGGCCCCTGAGAGTCGCAGGGTAATGTTCAATATTATAGCCTATACACTTTCCCAATAATTGGGTTATAAACAAGTTTAACGAATTCGACTGGTAGTTCCAGGGATTAGCAAGTTCAAAAAAACAAACAAACTCGTCATCTTTATTATTAGCATAGATTCTTCATGATTAGATAATGACGGGAGAATTCCCTGCATTTATTATGAGGTAGTTTTACTTGAGTAGCCGACGATTCGACTACTTCTTCATTATGTTTGAGATCTGCCGTATAGTGACATTTGAATGTTTTCACTGCTAAACAGAGGAAACAAATGTCAGTACATTGTCGTAGGGGCCGCAATAACGTCGTGCCGCTGTAACTACAATTTGTCCCATCAATTATGTTGTATTTTAGTCTGTAACAGGCGCCATGCCACTGGTTTAATCGTTAAATTCTGAAAATGTTCCCTTTTCTTGTTTTCAATAGTCACACACATTCTGTTCGCTAAAGTGTATAATTTGCACCACACATCACCGGGGTGCAGGAAACCCAGGGGAGAGTGTTAGCGAGTTCGTTTGAATGATTCGACACCTCCCTAGAGTATCAACCCTTTCAACAACTCAGGGGTGCAATTTTACATAATAATAAGCTGTTTTTTGACTGAATGGGTACAAGAGAAAAATGTTTTTGTAAAGCATCCTTTGTTGCAGGTTTAAATCTTTAAACTCAAGCGTTCAGAGTAGGTTACCTTGTGATTTAATTTAGCTAGAGAAGTAAATTTCAGGTAGGTAAAGCCTGGAACAGGGTGTGCACAGGAGCGTGGGGATTAGTACAAAAAAGAAGGATATATGTCCAGCAGTGGATGAAGTCGGACTGTGGATGATGATGATGATAAAGTAAATAATTAAGTTTTTTTGGTATTACTATGAAACCCAAAAGCGATCAGCGCGGGAGTACGCAATCGACGCGATTGTTGTATGTTGATAGCGTATTAACGCGACTTAATTGATCGTGCGAGTAGATATATCATATTCATATATAAAAAAGTGAACTATAAATAAAAAAGATGGAAACAAGAAACTTGTTTTAAAAGAATGACTATTAGACCGAATACTATAAGCAATCTCATGCAGTCGGAGGCATTTTCTTAAATTTAACAATAAAGACCTTTATTGCATATGATGAGTTAACGAGACCTATTTATGAAACCCTTTATTTTGATATCCCACATAATAGGTTCTGAAAAAACCAAAAAAAAATTACGCCACAGTATTGCAGCAAAAATCGGCCATTTTTTTTCAATTCAATTTTGATATAACCAGCGTCACTCTCACAATTAAGACAAATCTAACGGCACCTCTCAAGTTGAAATCGATCAAGCCGTTTAGGCTACAGAATGTGCCAAAGAAATATACATGCATACATAGATACATAGACTCGAAAAACATAACACTCCTTCTGGCGCAGTCGTGTAATAAAAAAAGCAGGACAATCTTATACTTGCGCTATGATCGCTTTTGGCGAGGACAAGGCCTAAAACATGTTATAAGGTAGATATCTAACTTTCAGTGATTTATTCATAAATATAAGCTTATATTTCTGTCACACGTTCCAAGGGCTTCTATTTCATGTCATGTTCACTTCACATCACCCACTACTCGGTAAAGGCTCCTCGTTTCATGTCCCAATCCCCACCCTGTTGTGTAAGGCTCATCTAGGTTTTGCCCACGCTGGTAACAATGTCGTCCGCCCATCTCGCCGCTGGATGACTGACATTTCGTCTTCAGTCCTTGAATGCCACTCTATCAAAGTTTTGTAGGTAGGTAATAATTAATTCCTCTTTAAGTCCTCCATGTAATTTAGCCGTATGGAACCTCAATAACTGCACCGAAAATCCAACATCAAAGTTTAAGAAAGTGTCAAAATCTAAAGAGGTACTTTTCATACGTTGAAAAGGTAAGTTCGTGTCGTGGATTCAAAGCCACGGCCCTCAAGCAACGTCTGACACTTTCAAGCCATTCCAATCAAAGCCGGCCCTTAAATATTAAAAGCTCGTTACACTAATGAATCGTATCTGATTTTGCCGTCGTCTGCAACGCCTTCAATGTCTTTTGGCGTTCTTTACAGCAGTTTCTTAAGAAATCTTTTGTTGGTTCATGGTTTCTTTTTGCTTGTGTTTTAGTTGTTATTATTTTTAATGTAGGGCTAGATAAAAGTGACGGTTTTTTTAAATATAAAGCTACCAAACAATAAGTATCAACCGTTATTCATAACAAAGATCTTATAAACTATTTAAATAGTATACGTATGTACGTCCCATTTCTTAAAATAACTCGATGGAAGAAATCTCTTAAGAAAGAAAAATCTGTAGCTATTCCAGCAAAAACTAAGAAATGTCTGTCATTTCGTCACAAATTAATGTCACATTCCAAAGAAAAACAAGAAACAACACGCCAGCAACAAAGGAACAAAGAAATGCAACTAACGATCGTCATTTATCACAACAGAATCACATTTAAAGTCCGTCCTAAAGAATCAATGTTTTGTACGAAACATTTCTATCCGTATTCTGTTTTAAGGAAAATCCATTGGAATTGTAACTGTTACAATACATTTTACTTATAGTGCAGAGCTGCACACCTCGGTGTTTCACGTCGATTGATCGAGAATAGGGATGCTGATCGAGGAGACGACACGGAGCGTAAAATGAGTTGTTCGCATCGCCGCTTCGGCCGTCTGCCAACACCGTTCGCCAGTAAACATCTATTGTCTTGCTCGTAAAACGTACAAAGATTTTGTTCGGAAATTGCAAACGTCTTAGATACCCTCCCCCCGAACCAAGGCAGTAAAGTCGCTTTCATTACATCAACTTATTGGATGGATTCCAATATTTTTCGTGCGACTGCATTCGATTGCATATTGCGTACGGCATGATTATCGACAATTTATTTCGTGCGTTCGACTCTGCATATTTTAGTATTCGTTTCGATTTTCATGATTGCGGAGTCTGATAAGATTTTTCAGGTAGGATTATTTTCGTTGGAAATGTCAACGTCAGTAAAAAATTTATTCAGCTCGATGTCGACTAGAAACCATGGAACGTAAAATGTGAATTCAAATAAATAAATATTTTTTATTGATTGGCTTAATGGAAATTATGGATTTTGAGAAATAAAGCAATGAGTTAATTTTGTTATACATTTTTCTGCACAATACTAGCGATACTAAAGCCACACATTTCGTTAAATTTTACGACACCTAGTAATATTTAGGATGATCAGTTCTTCGCCGGGAGGTACGTGTAGCTACAGGCACTTCCAATATATTATATGTAAGTAAGATTAACAATCAACACTAAAATGTATGGGCCAGTTAATATCGCATGTAGATCGTAAAAACTTAGTGAGGGAATGGGACTCATGTAGTAAATCTACTAGAAACCTACCTAGCAATAGTGGAAGTTTATTATTAGCAATTATACTTATCCTGTTAGCTATTTTACTACTGTACGTACTTTCCAATGTAGATGTCACCGTATGATTGTGAACACCGGTAGTTTATAATCTATCTCGCGAGATTGTAAACTGTCGATAAATTGTGAACTGCACCATACTGCTTATCGACCGAATAGGTTAGGTTAGGTTAGAATTGCGACCAACTGCGCGCAAGCCGAGCGAGCGAAGCGAGCGGTGCCGCGGCAGCGACTGGCGAGAGCTACTTCCCAGTTAGTGGCAGTTACGTGACTATTTAGTAATAGCGCAAGGTGCTATCCATCTTGATACCAGTTCACATTTTGACGGTTTCACTTCGATAGATTATAATCTACCGAAAATAATGCGTTAAATTGTGAGCATTATGTTACGGTTCACAATCTTTCGACAGTTCACAATCTGGCGAGATACTCGTACGTACAACGATTTTTCTTTGTAGAAAGACAAACAAGAACAATGACGTCTCATGATTCCTAGGGCACGTTACGTAGACGATTGTATGAACTTTCCATTTTTTAAACGCTTTATGAAAACTTTATGACATAATATAATATCACCCCTGTATTCCCTCAAGGTTTAAGCAGAAGTGTACTATAGTGCACACACATTTCGCCAGCTATGTTTAATTCCCATGAAGGTGAGCCTATTGCCATCAACGGGGCACAAATTCATACTCCGGACTGCTACTGAGAATTTTCAGATAGAAAAACCCATTGACACTTTGCCCGGCCCGGGAATTGAACCTCATGTTCAGCAGTAATACTTGTGACCACTAGACCAACGAAGCCATTTTATAAACGCTTATTAAAAACCTTGTCTTAATAACATCAAATTGTATCAAAGTATTAGGGAGGCATTTAAATATTACACCAATTTAATATTATAAACATTTACGAGTACCGTTGTTATTAGGTACTTCGTTGCAAATACCCAATTTCTCTATATAACTATTTATTACTGAAGAATTTTTTTAAATTACCTTTTATGTTATGTTAGTCTCAATATCTTTCAATAAATACGGCCAGGTTAAGAAAACATCACAGACCGTTTATTACTTCGAAGTTAACAAACACTTCACTGGCTAATAGAGTTGTTTATAGAACTCCATTGATTTTCGTTGTGCCAATCAGAGGTGAAGATTGATTTTTCACAATTGAATTTGGTGTTCTTAGATTTTTGAAGGGAATTACTCTTCAATAATTTCTTGGGTCGTCTGAAACCCGAAAGTGTGACAACCAGTCTTACCAAGAGGGATACATCTTGGTAAGACTGGTTGACGTTTCGAGCTTCTATTTCGGGTTTATACGATAGTATTACTCAGTAACTGGGTTGTAGACGCCAGATAGGCGGCAGATAGTTGCTCCATATAAAATTATGATACTGTAACCTAATTATGATACTATAATGGGCCTTATCAGAAGGCTAGAAGTCACCCAAAGGACAATGGAGAGGGCATACTCGGAGTTTCCCTACGTGATTGGATCAGGAATGAAGAGATCCGCAGAAGAACCAAGGCAACCGACATAGAAGATGGGCGGAGCACCGCCGCCGCCGCCGCCGCCGCCGTGTCCTCGTGGAAGCGATCGGCGGCGGCAATCTCACGCATCCGGCCCTGGTCCAGGCCATGGTACGGAGCCAGAGTGCAGCCGTCGCTTCCTTCAGAGAAGCAGTGATGCTCGCAAAGAGGGATGCGGTGCACGTGAGGTAGAGGCAGTACATGCGCTCTCACGGCCATAGCCTTCGCTGGAGACGCCCTGGGCGTCGGGAATCCCAGGCTGAATCCCGGCTACCGTAGGCGCGAGCTTGCGGACGGCAAGTAATGGGTAGCTCGTTGTCCGGTAAGGACCAATCCCGGGTCGACGACGCATTGTGTTCCACGCGCGCCTCAAAGAGATGTCAGCAACAACTGATGGGGCCCGCAAGGGCCGATGCCTGCCAGGGGTGCGGGTTGTTCGAAAGAGATACTGTAGTCCCTGGCACACAGGCAACCGGGGGAACTCGGGTAGGTTTACCCAGTAAAAGTCTGACACGCCCTCCTGCTTCACCCAGAGCGGGCGAAGTTATTTGATGATATCTCACCCAAAAAAAAAGACCGACATAGAAGAAGAATTGCCAAACTTAAGTGACAGTGGGCACGTTACTCGCAGAACAGATGGCCGATGGGGTCAAATGGTTCTGGATTGGCGACCGCGTACCGGAAGACATAGCGTTGGAAGGCCTCCACAAAATAACCTTGTGAAGGCCGCAGGAATCCGCTAGATGCGAGAAGCGCAGAACCGGTCGAAGTGCCTCCACTTCGACCAAGCTCCTCAGCTTGGGGGAGGCCTATGTCCAGCAGTGGATGTCTTTCGGCTGAAATGATGATGATGATGATGATGACTGTATCCAGTTACACTGGACGCCTAACCGCAACATAGTTGGGGTTATCATCTGCCTCATGGCTAGGCAGATGATAACCCCAACTATGTTATATAATGCTATATGGCAGTCACGCTTTACAGATGCAGAAAGAACTTTAACAATTACAACACATGCAAACAAAAACTGCTGTAGTTGCAAGCAAACATTCCTTCTAATTTCTACTAAAATTCTCCCATTACAAACTTCCCATTCTTATTAAAACAATATTCTCGTAAGCTCAAAAATTAAACTTTCCCTCGAACAGTGTTCGCGCCGCGCGTGCGTAACTTAGTTGCTTTAGTTTGCACTAACTTGTATGCGAGGCATTATCTTAGTAACACAGGCAAAGCAGTGTAAGAACGAGGGGCACGCGGCACGTCCTCGCTTGAAGTCAACTGTATGTCAACTTAATACTTTGTTTTGTTTTATTATTCATTGTCTTATAAATACTGTTCAATTCGGTACCTAAGGGCGAGAGACAAGACAGCTCACGATTGTCCAAAAAATTCTGAAAATATCTTTGTGGGAGAAAAAAATACACCTTATTTGAAGCCTTACTTTTTGATTAGGGCTTCGTAATGTATAGGGTCCGGTTAAGTAACCGACAACCTCCAAGGTTGACCTGCAAGATGATTCACTAATAAAAGTGTGAAAACTGTAACGGCTCTCCACAAATTGTCGTTCATTCAAGAGAAATCCACTGACGGCAAGGCTTAGCCTTAAGCTTTTACTTAGCATTGAGCTTTTACTCAGATCGAACTAAATTCAGTCAATCTCATATATTTATAAAGCTCTCTAGTCAAAAGGAAAAATCTCACAAAATATAGCCACAAGGGACCCAGTTTCATTTCATCCATGTCACTACGAAATGAATTATAAGTAGCAACTTGATACACTCCCTCTGGCCGTATCGAGTCCTCGTCTAGAGGATTACATCCATTACTCCTCTAGTACGGAGGAGTTCTATCGTAGTATTTACTTATCCAGCAATGGACGAAATTCGTTCGTGTTAGCCAGCTAACTTGTAGATGTAGGGCTATATTTCATAACTGCAACGGACGCTATCTATGAATGCAAATTGTGTTTTACCTTGTGCAAGAATGAAAGTATTTCCTAAAGACTTAAAAATATTTTTCTAGCCTTACTGGTGTTACCGCTTCTTTTAAATTGTTTTAGATTTTTAAGTTATGGTATTGTATAGCAATATGATACCTATTCATCCAAGACAAACCACCTATTGTGAGAAGCAAATTGTGGGAAGAGAAGCACCCGACTTCTTTAAAGCCCAGGAACATTTGATATGCAATCGCCTCTAAGGAAAGCTCTCAATCGATTGCGTTCCAAAGAAGGCCGCTGTAGACACAATTTGTCAAACTGGGGGATTACCGACTCATTCAACATCCAGTGCGAGTGCGGTGCTTCTGATCAGACCATGCCCCACTTGCTGGCGTGCCCTAAGTGCCCGTTCACCTGCACCTTGGATGATGTCAATAAAGCCACTGATGCCGCAATAAACGTGGCCAACTACTGACCTTTAACAATATAAAAAAAGAAAAAATGTAAGAGTACCATAGACACGAAAAGAAGAAGACCTATTCTATAAAGTAGAATCTGAACAAATGAGAAATTACCTATGTGTGCCAAATGAAAGAGTGTGAAGGGGTCATCAATTAAGTAGAAGGACATCAACAAAATCGATCCAAAGGATTTTGAGTAATAGTCGAGTGATGATATAAAATCTGTGCTACCAGGTTTCCATGAATTCCTGTATTATTTGAATCTTCTGCAGAATACACATATGACAGTACTTCAACTAGGCCAAGGGAAATGTTTATCAATATTCCCCACTGTTGATATTAAATCAATCATGAACGGCTACAGTTCTACCATAAATCATTCGAAAGCAAAGAAATGTGCACTAAAAATAAAGGAATTGTTAATTATTAGGAGTACCACAAAAGTATTTTCACTAACAGACTACAGAACATTCTTTTTGACACGCTATTTAATTATAAAAAAATACACTACAGAACACAATTGTCCCATTCAAGGGAAGTTAATTTTTCCCTCAACGGGGACTGAATAAGCAGATTAATTAGTGGGAACAAGGCGACTTTATATGCTTCCAGTCCCCATTGTGATGTTGTGAAAGCTGAGGACACCTTATTGTTATAAGATCATTGTGGAGCCCGACTTATGAATAGACGCACACGTGAAGGATTTTCTTGTAGAAAACGTAATAGTTTTCTGTGATGAATGAATAATGAAATAACCGCTAATCTGGTTGGTAATAGGTTTAGTGCTTTGTTGATCATCATTGAGCATGCATGCCGTACCAGAAAGCCTGATAGAACTTATCTTCTTCGTCATATCAATGATTCCAATAGTTTTTTTTTTTTTTTTCTGGGTGGGAAATCATCAAATAACTTCTCCCGCTCTGGGTGGAGCGGGAGGGCGTGTCAGACTTTTACTGACTAAAACCCACCCGTGTTCCCTCAGTTGCCTGTGTGCCAGGGGCGGCGGTATCTCTTTCGAACAACCCGCACCCCCGGCAGGCATCGGCCCTTGCGGGCCCCTCTGTTGCTGCTGACATCTCTTTGAGGCGCGCGTGGAACACAACGCGCCGTCGACCCGGGCCTGGTCCTTACCGGACAGCGAGGTACCCATTACTCGCCGTCCGCAAGCCCGTGCCTACGGTGGCCGGGAATCAGCCTGGGATTCCCGACGCCCAGGGCGTCTCCTGCGAAGGCCACGGCTGTGAGGGCGCATGTACTGCATCTCCCTCACGTGCGCCGCCTCCCTCTTTGCGAGCATAACTGCTTCGCTGAAGGAGGCGACTGCCAGCCATGCCCTCTCGCTCCGTACCATGGCCTGGACCAGGGTCGGACGCGAGAGATCGCTGCCGCCGATCACCTCCACGAGGACACGGCGTTGCTCCGCCCAAGCTGGGCAGACCTCCACCGTATGCTCCACCGTGTCCTCTGGGCGATCTTCGCAATGGAAACACCCGGGCGTTTCCTCCCGCCCTATCCGAAACAGGAACCTCCCGAAAGAGCCATGTCCGGTGAGGACCTGTGTCAGGCGGAAGGTGAGGACGCCATGCCGCCTCTCAAGCCACTCCTCAAAGAGGGGACTTACCGCCGCAATCGCGGCGTGCCCAGCACTTGGTTGCGACAATCGCACTTTCCACGTCGCCATGAGATCCTGCCGGAGCTCTGTCCGCCGTGCCGCGACTTCCCGCGGCAGCGGAGTTACGCCCCGGCGTTTGGCCTCCTCGCGCCACTCCCAAGTGAGCGCGAGGACGTTTGCCTCCAGATCCCATGGCGGTAATCCGGCAAGGAGGCCCGCCGCCTCACCGGAGATCGTGCGGTATCCCCGGATCATCCGGATGGCCATGACCCTATGGGCCGCCTTCAACCGGCGTGCTGGTTGGCGCCTCAATGTAGGCGCCCACACCGGCGCCCCGTATAGGGCCATGGCCCGCACGACCCCCGCGTAGAGCCTCCGGCAGGAGGCGTTTGGCCCCCCTAGATTGGGCAGGAGCCGCTTCAAGGCAGATGATTCCAATAGTTGATTTTAAATAAGCTTAGACCAGAATTCGCCCAACGATAATACTGTTGAAGTAACAGTATTATCGTTGGCCTTGTAATGGTCTTCCATAGTGCAGGTGTTAGCGCACAGAGAGCACGACAAGAGGTGGGGCATAGCTGCGATGTGGCTTCACAGTCGCACTGCGGCTCATTCAACCAAGACAACCTGACCACCTGGCTTCTTAGTCGATGAAGAGATTTCCAGGTATGCTATGGCAATTGTTAGCCCACTGGAAGACTTACTGCAGGCTCAACATAGTCAGCTGGATGGGAATGGTTATTTTGTCATCTAAAAAACAAAAACCATTTTTCCTATTCTCGGAAACGAACCGGGCTTAAAACTGCACAACTGAATGTCACTGTGCTACTTTTGTAGTTTCATTATTGGTTTAGAAAACAGCTTTCATTGTATCAATACCAACTTATCTCGATTACCTGTATGGCAATCGAGATAACGATGCGCTTTTGTTTCCGATCCGATATTTATCGATGAATTTATCGATGTTAACTAATGTTAAGAAAAGCCGCATCGAAACCTGCATTGCGTACACATAGAAATTGAAAAAGAAAGACAACAACGTTCTACATAATTAATAGCTTCGAAACCACTTAGAATTATTAAAATACTAATCATATTTATGCTAAGAGAGATAGAGATATAATCAATCTACTGCAGATTGATTATATCATTAAAAAAATGTATTTTCTGTAGAGATGTTTAAAGATGGATGATAATGCAAACTTTTCCTTTTCCTCACAACCATTTGAGACATAGGTGAGGATTGAAGGCTGAAAAACATCATAAGAAGTATTTTACGGCTTAAGACATTTATTCCTCAGAAAGAATACAATTAACTTAACATAAGAAATACAAGTTAATCTTAACACTTATGAGGAATGGTACCAATATTCTTTACTTACAGTGCTGTGGAAAACAAGAAACAGTCAGTATACCATTACGTACCGGTTCTTGATGGCAAGTCAATAGCAATTACACATTGTTAATAGTAGCAAGCTGAGACTCTTCATCATCCACTTACCCTTTTCCGTCCAAACAGCCTAGCCGGCTGAATATCACGTAAGATATGAGTTTTTTAGACTGATTGAAATAATAATATTTAAAAAAAGCTCAACTCAATGTCCCCCAAGTTAAAAACAATCATAAAGAAATAACAATGTAGTAACTAGTAGAGCGATATCAGCGACCGGCGACTCGGAACAAACTTGCTGAGAAAATGTATTTTTAAATCGTCGCCGTCGCGTCTTCTCACTGAATCCACTCAATTAGTAACAGGCTAGGAGTCATTAATTATAGCGTTCCAGACACCGTTGTATGTACTTATTATAAAGTGTGAATGAGTAGTTTATGTAAGTTTATATAAGTGTGGAGTGCATACTAATTTGTGGTATTGTAAAGGGCTTGGATCCTTATAAAACAAAATTGGAATACCTATGTTTGGTGTTTTATCCAGAAATATTGTTAAAGAATAATAATATAAGTATTAATTCCAGGTTTCCCCTTCATCGATGTCAGTACCTAATGTCCAACATAAAATCGCTAACCCGTCTTGCGCAAGCGCGGTGACCAATGCACGGCCCTTCTCAGTATGAGAAGAGGCCTTTGCCCTTCAGGGGGATAATAATAGGCAGTAATTTTAATACCTATGTAAAGATCTTGGTAGCAGCCACCTCATTGTTTAGAGATACATTTTAGTATTGTTTTAAGATAAAGTGAGATATTTAATATATCGATTGACCATGTTTAATGTGGTACCTAAGTGTCACTATTTAAAAACTGTTGGAACCTTTAATTATTAGAAAATATTTTTGTGACTGAATGCCTAATAGTTTGTCAAAAAAAAAAAAAAATATTTTGTGAATTTTAAATCAAACCGACATAGAAAGGTACCTACTAGTGGGTAGCAGTTATTCCCTCAATAGGACCTATGTAAGTTACTACTAGAAGTAGGTACCTACCTATTATCATACTTTATCGTACAGTCGAGTTCATTAATATATTGGCACTGTCAAGGATTTAGAATATTGTGAGCGTTGGATAGCTCAATAAATTCTATAGAACCTATAGATCAAATAAAAGCCTAATTTAATTATTGAACCGTTCACATGAGTGAACGGTTCAATAATTAAATTAGGCTTTTATTTGTCACAATATTATGAACTTTTTGAGGTTTATATATTTTAGAAGCCTGAAAAGACCAATCTATTAATGAACTCGACTGTACAAGAGGGCCGCAAGTCAGACCACGTTTGAAAATATTGCCGCGAGATTTTATCGCGCACTGGAATTTGAACCCTCGGTGTTGTACCGAGAATTGAGAATCCAACACAGTCCATCCCAGCGCGTCGAAAAACGGTTCGATTTTCAACTCTCGGTGCTAAGCAGTGCGTTGAAGATCCAGTGCGCGATAATATCCCGTCGTGATATTTTTACGCCGTTGCCAACGTGAACTCAGTGGTTACACTCTGGCCACTAGCTTGACGTTATTTTAGTAAAGGCTTCTTCTAATAGGCGCGACGCGACACTTGTAGAACAATTTCCATGAAGTTCTCATAGAAATTGTTCTACGAGTGTCGCGACGCGACCGTCGCGTCGCGCTAGTCTGCACGAGCCTTAATTTAAAAACCAGCCAGCCAGTTAAAAAAAAAACACTGTCTGTGAATGTACACTTTTTCTTTGTCTTTCTTCTTTTTTTAAAACTTTAACGCTTTTGTACACTGACGTGTGGCGGCCTAACGTACATCTGTAAGATGATAATGCCTCTTACAATATTAACATACGAGTACGAGCGTGTTGACTCCATTAAAACTTAAAATTCTAAGTAGAATTTGTATATTGGTCTAGCAAAGAAAACTCTGAACTTCTACCAGCTTTGAGTTAGGCTTACGTTTAGTTAGTAAGAAGTTTGACAATCTAAATTATTAATGGTAGATAAATATTTTTGGAACGTGTTAACCTCGATTACTTTTAAACTTCGATCAATATTGGCTCGGGTTTTAAGAACTTTCGGTATACTACGTTCTAGAATATAGTTTAAGCACAAATAGAGCTTGAAAAAAACAGCCCTACTTAGTACGTTCTACTAAAAACATACAGTGGTCTTCACTTCATTTGCCAAGCAAAGTGATATAGCAATATTCATTCAAGATTGTTTAGTGTGGATGTACTCGTATGTAGAAGCGTTGCACAGAGTGGATTTGGAATCGACCTTTTGAGAGGTAACGGTACCGCTTTCTATGTGCAGATGGTGAACACTGGGGTGGTATTAGTGAGGTGAAATCCCAAACTTCCTAGTCTTTTCCCCAATGTGAGGGCGTTTTCTGAAGGTTTCCCCCGGAAAAAAGGTTATATAGGCCAATTTTGAACAGTGAACGTTTGCTATAGGTATTTTTGTATAAAACACTACTACTGCCGCTCCTTTTAATTTTCATGTTTGTTCAGGGAGGACTTTATATTTATTAAACGGTTTTATTTAGCTTGCCCTGTTTGTTTTTTGGATCAAATTTAGTACTTGTAATTTTACCCCTTTCCTGTTGGCAGATCGATGTGATATTTCTTACACACCCTAAGGTTTGTTAACAATACAAATATCGTAATTTATAAAATAAAAAAGATGGCCGCCACTACAATATGGCGGATTACATATTTTTTCACAACCCTCGTCAATATAGGTATCAAATGAAAGGGCTTGACTATTAAAATACTGTGCACTATCAAAAATTAAAAAAGAAATCGTTGGGCATAGCGTAACCTGAGTAAATACAGGGTGTCCCGTAAACAATGGATCAAACGTAACGGGTAGGTAGCTTACCTCATTTCCAACAACTAATTTGAACAGTAAAAAAAAAACCGATAAGGTAACCAAGATATTGATTCTGAACCAGCATTCAGTGTTTTTAATGCTGTTGCTGCAAATGGTATCATATTTAGGTATGATTTTTGTCAAACATTTCTGAATAGTTTACTAATGTTATAAGATACCATTTTTTTAAATAAAATTTTATTTGCCTTAGAAAAAAAAATCTTGAATTGAAAAGTTTTGTTTTTACGATGAAAAGACCAGAATTGGAAAAATTCTCCTGTAAAAAAAATGTATGACACCAAAGTGTACCATTATTTTAAAAACTTGTAAAATTACTAAGGTTTGCAAATTGGTATAAAACTTACGCCTAGTCTTTGTCGTTACAAAGATATTGCTATGAATCTGACAGAGGTGCAAAATTACGAAATAAAATAAAATTTGAAAAAGTGTGCACAATTCAACTATTTTCTTAAAAATGTTTAGGTATCTCAGCGTATGAAAAAAATTAGGAGGTTAAATAAAATAAAAAATACAAATAAAGCGTTTATTTTGTTTTTACAGTAAATGTTCAAACTGACGTCCCCCTACGAGAATGCAAAGTCTGCACCTCCTAATAAAGGAAGCTCTTATCCGACGGACAAAATGGCTGTTATTTATTTCTGATACAGCAGATTGGATGCGCTGACGTAATTCTTCTTCCGACGTTATTCGTTGTTTGTAAACTTTGTCTTTTAAACATACTCAATAAAAAAAATCTAAGGGATTTAAATCCGGAGATCGCGGAGGCCACAAAATTGGTCCTAATCGGCCGATCCATCTGTCAGGGTAAGTTTCATTGAGTTGCGCCCTTACTGCCGTCGCATAGTGAGCGGGGCAACCATAATTTTGTAACCACATTGCTTGCCGCACGTCTTATAGAATATTTTCTAATAACGTTGGCAACTCATTCCTTAAAAAATGCAGATAGTATTCGGCGTTTAGAGTTGCTGGTAGTTCAAAGGGCCCTATTATTTGCCCATTTATTATTCCTGCCCATAAATTTATTTTAAATTGATGTTGGCTCCTGTCCTCTCGCATCAAATGTGGTTTAAAAAAATGGTATCTTATAACATTAGTAAACTATCCAGAAATGTTTGACAAAAATCACACCTAAATATGATACCATTTGCAGCAACAGCATTAAAAACACTGAATGCTGGTACAGAAAATAGTAAAAATCGAAAAAAAAATATCTTGGTTACCTTATCGGTTTTTTTTTTACTGTTCAAATTAGTTGTTGGAAATGAGGTAAGCTACCTACCCGTTACGTTTGATCCATTATTTACGGGACACCCTGTATATAACAGCATATGAGCGGTTGACTGTTCATAGAACTTTCACGCGCCCCACGATTTTTTTTTCTGCTGAATGTCCTAGATTGATGAGGCAAGTGGTGTGATGACTGCTACCTAGGACCTACCGAATATTTTCTTTGCTTTTAGTACATTACCCACATCATTATTGTCATTCAAACCGTTTAACTAAAAAAGCTTCTTTTACAAATGGCATACAAAGTACTTTTACAAAAATGAAAATCAAAAGTCATTTATTCAAATTAGGCTGAGAATCAGCAATTTTCGAATGTCATAATTACTTATGACGGTCCCCCAAAACGCCCGCCCTTCAATAGCCTTCAATAACCCAATAGTAACCTGTAGTATTTAAATATAATTATTATCAAGCAAAAATTTGTAAAAACATATGCAACATAAAATACTAGGCTATTATTAACCCCCTGAAGGGCAAAGGCCTTTTCTCGTACAGATAAGGTTAGCTTAAGGTTAGCGATTAAATACTAAAAAATCCGGGTTAACTCGTAACTTTTTTCCTTCACCAATGCCAATAATTAAATTAAATTAAATTAAATTAAATAAACGTTTATTTCAGGAAATTATTCCCATATAAAGCACTACAAATTACATTAGACGTTAAATTCATTACATTACAAATAAATAATAAATTAAAGTGAATAAAATATTTAAAAATAATAATAATAAAATAATAATAATAATAATGTCCAAGATAAACTCAGAAAGTACATATGAATCCAAAATGTCACATTGTTTCTTGCCCGGATACAGCAAACACTTTTATTTTAATTCATTACCAATGATTGCTTCCAAACACATTACCCGATGCGCTTCAGTCGCTGTAACTCGCTCTCTTCATTTAGTTTATTACTTTCCTTCAGCAAACTGGGTTAAAACAAAGTTAAAGCGCTTGAATTGCTAGAAGAAGCTTTATCCGTTCGTAAGAAAAGTGTCTGTAACTACGCTAGTAAATGCATGACTCACTTGGAAAACTTAAACCTTTGATAATGTTTACATATTTTAATGATCTTGCTCATTGGTCTTTCATATTTTTCGTCTCAAGTCTATCGAAGAGTCCATGCCTTCTTTGTAAATCGGACCATGAACTATAATAAATACAAATTACAACCTGTTCACTAAGTTGGTTTTTCGCCTTTTCTCATTTAATAGTAATCAAGTTTGAATGGATAGGTTACACTGACGTGAAAGTGGGTGGATCCATTACATATCCGTGCCCCGGAAAATACGTTAAACCGTTGGTCTAAACTGTCATTCCTAGATCTTTGACAGTCGTAACGCGAAGTCAAAACCCCAAACGTTTGACAATCAGTCTTACCAAGTGGTATCGTGTCACGCAGTTACTGGGTTGTCGAGGTTAGATAGGCAGTCACTCCAAATAGCCAGTATTTTACATATTCAGCTGCACCCGGCTAGACTGGAAGCCAACCCTAACATAGTTGTCAATAGGCTAGGCAAATTGAGTGAGAAGTCAAACGTTATCCTCATTACTCTTTGCTCCTTTACACTGCAGACGGTTCTGGTTCTTCTTATACCCGTTTTGTAAGACAACCAAAACCGTCTACTTAATCCAAGGTATGGCAGAGGTTATGATATGTAAGGAAAGGTCATCTTACATTCGCAATCCGGCAACAACAGCTGGTTGCAAAACACCTAACCCATTAGCATCATATAACAGAGGATTACTATTAGTGGGTTTCTTAGCTTAATTCATACGCCTTAAATTCGCTCAGTTATCCACATTTCCTAAAAAAACACAAAATAATATTAAATAAGGTATAATATCACGAAGCATCTCAGTCAAGACAAACGGCTCGGAACTAAACACCGACATGTGATGTAAAGTACGAGAATGTTAATTAAGTCTGAAGCAAATAGAGTCAATCAAACGGCAAACAGATTTAATTAATAGCTCGACTGTCTGGAGTTAACGCGATCTTGTTGTTAGCAAATAATGAAATGCGGTCGGGGTACCCGGGTATTGGGTATGAGTACCTAAATGCGGTACAATACCCGCCTGTTGATGAGCCACACGATGCTTCGAAAAAGTTCGACTTTGAACACAGTCCTTTCACGGTAATTTTGTGTCTCTGATTTTGCATGAAAGTGATCATTATTCTTGTTGTAGTAAGGTTGCAGTTACAGGTAACATAACAGAGGGGTAAATTATGCATTTTATGGACGTTCACACTCTCATCAAAGAGCAGTAGTAGACCTGTATAAGCGGCCCCGACTTACGAGTACGTCGTAGGTTCGAAGCCTGACAAGCATTTTACAATTTGTAATTTATTTCATCATCGCTGCTCTCAAACAGTGAAGGAAAAGTGAAGAAACCGGCATGTCCCAGAACCAAAAAGTTCGAAGTCATGTGACATCTCAACAATATCACCAGAATTAGCTTAACTACTGACAGGTCATACGAGTTACTTCATATCATTGTTTTATTTTATTTGACTGTATAAACCATTTTTTTTAATCAATGAAATTTTCATTTATTACTCAATGTTAATTACTTACCTATTATTGTATAGAATCAAGATCTTCCAACTTAACAGACAGCTGTGCTGCTGGGGAGTTTGTTGCGCCACTTCTTCTTCCCAGCTGAAGCACTAGGAAGTGGTAAAGGGCGGGCGTTTTAGGGGACTGTCTTATGTACTTTTGACGTTAAAAAAGTGCTGACTCTCAGCCTAGTTTGAATTAATGAGTTTTGATTTTGATTTTGATCTACCAACCCGCACTAGGCCCTCGTGGTGGATTACGGCCCACTATCTCTCACAGAGAGGAGGCCTGTGTCCCAACAGTCTGAACATCATAGGCTGATTATGCTTAAGCTAAGCATTCTGATATTAATCTCAATCTGTCAAAAATACCTCTAATTTTCCCACATACTTGACAAGTTTTTGACATTGATTGTCGCTGATATGAGATTAAGACTACATTTTGAATGTTTGTAATTACTGGAATTAAAGGAATTTAGACCATACTCTCTAACACTTATACGAAGGACATGCGTGACAGTCTATCAAAAATCTCATACCATAACCGGGGTCTATTGTACCAACATAAATACAGTCGGGGAACTTAATTATTAAATACAATAATTGGAACCCTTCAACAATTTATAGTATTATAACCATTTCGAAAAAATGACATTGAATGCTAGTTGCGATTTTAATATACATTCAAACAATTTCATTTAAAATAATTTGTTTGCTGTTAAAATAATTTCCCTGGCTTTACATGTAAGTCCTTCTTTAGAGGAAAATTCCAGTTCTGTGAAAAACGAACAAGTCAGATTCTATGTCTTTTTCTAAAAACTAGCGTAAACCAGAGTATATTTACTCTGCAACTTAACCCTCAGTTTTCAACTTGTATCAATCAGGAAAAGTGACTTCCAAATAGTTATTTTAAAGTTTCCCCTTCAAACATTTGAGGTACCCTCCTTTCAGCAACCGTTCAAGTGTGAAATAACAAAAACTAATATCAAAGTTTTACTGCTGCTAGTTTTCTCAAAGAAAATCCGTTCATTACCTCACACGTAGTAAATTCCCCGAATTTCTTGATACGTTTTCTCCCCCATTTTGTTTTATCTCACTGCTCAGTGTGCTCACATACTGATGAGTCAAGCTAGAAAATCAATGAGTTTCTTGAGAGCAAATAAATCTTCACTATCTCAAGACAAAAGGGGTTAAATTGAAAACTTGTTTAAAGATTAATAGGATTTAAAAAAAGAGTTAATCTTGGGTTTCCACGCAACATTTTTGTGTATTTAGTTAATTCTATCTAAGATTACTCTTCTTATTATGTACACCTGGACATGAGCTGCCTCAGCTTTCCTGGAAGTTTTTAAATAGACTTCGGACTCAGGTACGGCGAAGTAAAGAAAACCTGCTTAGGTGGAGATTCACAGATGACTCAGCCCTGAAATGTAAATGTAGTGCTGTCCCATAAAACAATGGGGCACTTAATATCTTGTCCAGCATGTCCTGTTGTCTGCACGCTACACTCATGGACCCTGCTGAAAGTGCCAAGCTCGTATCCAAATTCTAGACTGACTGTATTTAGATTGCTATAGACAGTATAGACACGTTAAGAAGAAGACACGCTAAAAAGAAGATTTATGTACGCCATAAAAATCTATACTTATCTATCTATCTATACTAATCTATACTAATAATAAAGCCGAAGAGTTTGTTTGTTTGCTTGAACGCGCTAATCTCAGAAACTACTGGTCAGATTTGAAAAATTATATCAGTGTTAGATAGCCCATTTATCGAGGAAGGCTATAGGCTATATAGCATCACGCTAAAAGACCCTTAGAAGCCGAGCCAAGGATAGCCACGAATACGAAGTACTCGCACGGGCAGGTGAGGCGAGCGACGGGGTGGGTCGGGGAGCAAGAAATTTGACGCGAACGAAGTCGCGGGCAGAAGCTAGTAATATTATAAAGCTGAAGACTTTGTTTGGTTGAACGCACTAATCTCAGGAACTACTGGTTTGAATTGAAATATTCTTTTATTGTTGGGTAGCCCATTTATCGAGGAAGGCTATAGGTTATCACGCTAAGACTCTTAGGAGTCGAGCAAAGAGATAAAAAGTCACGAATACGAAGTAGGTACTCGCACGGGCAGACTATTCGAAGCGACGGGGTGAAACGGGGGAGCAAGAAATTTGGCTAGTTACAGATTTAAATGTAGAAATTTTACATACGGTGCACAATAGGTGGTCCTATCGCTAAAAGCAATTTTTTACAGACAACGTTTGGATACCTTTGCAGTACCTGTTTTTCTCTTTGACATCATTTGTAAACTTCTTACATCAGATATATTAATAAACTTCACTATTAACTAGGTACATCAGTAGTTTGTAATTACTCAACCTTATTAGAATTTTCCTTATTGCGAGCATTACATGTCTATAATAAACATTAAAATAATATTTCAGATAAGAATCTCCAACAAAAGGACCTCTCTATAAAAAGAATTAAGCAACACAGGTATGTACAAAAATAAATCCTGAACTTCCATACTATAAACTATCTATGCATCCCAAAACCATAGCAGAAAGTTTCGTTGCCAAGTATTGGGCAGACAGGTGGCAGACGCTTTCTGCCAAGCCAATAAATCACGGAGCTACTTGGTATTGCCCAGGATGCTCCGATACGCCGGGCAACTCCTGATTAATGTGCCTGATTTGACCGCTGCCCGGATTTATAGAAAAAATATATATTGTTTTTATGTATTTTTGGGTGGCTTTGCGGAAAGCCGGTTAGATCGTTTAGCTGGTCAGATAAACAAAATAAATATTAAGATAGCTAATAGTCTGCCTTTGTACGTTATATGATGCATTCAGTTTAATAAAATATATAGCTAATAACGGTGCAGTGCTGCAGTGTGTTGTAATAAAAACTTTTTGAAGCAACTTGCTGTCTATTTTTGAGCATAATATTGATTTGTATATTTACAAGGTCATATTATGAGTATTATACATAACACATTCTTCCTAGATTTATATCGAAACATGTAGAACCGGCTCGATCATAAATATTTTATGACCCCTATGAAAATATTTACACACGAGAATTTACAAAAAGCAAGGCGACTTAACAATATCTCCATAATAAAAGTAGCAACATATACGACCATACCCCTCTTCGACAAAGGAAAAGTTTTCAGTTCAAGCGCCTGAAAAATATTACCCAACTTAAGTTTAATCTCTTGAAAACGCTCTAGGAAACAATTGTAAATAGAAACTCTTCGTTTAAACAACGAGGATGTTTGTCGAGACGGTATGGAGTTGTACCGACACGAATGAAAATATTGTCAAATACATTATTCTTTAGAGTGTTCTGTATACCAGGTTTGGGTGCAGTTTCTACGTTGTTACTAAATGATTAGTCCAATTTACTAGTTTAGAACTTCGTTGATATCCTTACTCATTTTGCCTCAAAGCAAAATAAACTAAACTAAAACGAGTATACCTCTGCGTTTAATCTGTTTTCAAAAGAAAGTTTAATTTCTTCCAACATTTCGATAGATATTAACTTTTAGCTATGTGCTGATAAATCCTGTGTATTTTCAAGGAGTGTTAAGCAAATAGATATTAAATCACGTTCACTATTTTATATACAAAACATCCAACTCAGACACAAGAGCTACCGCAAAAATAATATGAAAATAAACCACGGCAAACTTTTTATTGTTATAACCGTAGTTACGAATAAATTGCTCCGACAGTCAGATAGCCCCATTTATTGGACGTAGTAGACGTTATAATTTTCCAGGCAAGTTGGGGAAAAACAAATAATTCATAAACACACAGTGGCGTAGGTGTACACAAAGTGGATACATTTACACAGATGTGAAAGTGGTAAAATAAGAAATATATGCGCAAAATAAATAGTACCAGCTAATTTTGGTATAAATAAAAAAAGTATTGTAGTATTAACTATTGGCTTAAGGCGCAGCTGAAAATACACAAAACTGCTATCATTGCTCAGATCAGAGTGTCAGTCGACCTAAAATTGCTTAAAAAATCGAAATCTAGTGAATTTCTCAGTTGGCACATATTTCAGTCTTGAGATACTTTAGGCACATACCTAACATATCCAAAACCTCATTCAATGTAAAAATACCAGAACATAAAACCAAGTCATCCTTTTGTTTAAGTCTTTTTTTATACCAAAGTACACAGCCGTCAATTTCACAAATTGCTACCAGTCTGTCCCCTAAAACTTTTTAAGGAGGTTTTCACACCGAGAACTAGTCACAAGCATATCTTCTAGTTATTAGTTGTTAGTGTGACGGCCCAATAAGTCGGACGAGTAAACTTGAAACTGTTCCAAAAGTAATCTAGTTTGTCGCATAAATCTATATAGGTATACAGTTTGGTGATCTAAGTGTAGATTGATATCGTGGTTTTGCTACCAGTTTTAAATGTTAGGGTTGCCTATAGTTTGCCTACCTCTCTAGACCTATAGTACTACATCGATAGAGTTACCATTTTTAAATTGAGACGTCTATATTTCTAAATTGAGACGTCTATCGATACTAGAACTATGTAAGAATCGTATAAAACTAATTATTCTGAGGCCCTAGCACGAATTAGTGACGTAAATATAATGTTAATTCGAAGAATTGTTTTTGCGTAAATACGACTATTAAATCACTTTGGTTTGAATGCTTGCGATAAGCACAGTCATTCACGCATAAAAAAAAACGAAGTAAATATTTACTTCGTTTTTTTAAAAGGCACTGCACTCAGTTATCTATCTGAAAAACAGTTTTAAATATTATTCACATTAATAGCATAAAGATACTTAATTATAATACCAGTCTTACCAGACAGACGGGCATTTAAGTATGGTTTTCATGTTTCATTTTTCTGAACAGTCATTATAATCACAATTATTCTGATAGATAACTGAAAAAAGCCATGTATAAATTAGTACCTATTCTATAAACTAAACTATGTTGACAGATTTCTGTTATATTTATGTGGAGTGAAATAGTGGTCAATAATGTTTACCATTCTTTAGGAAGGTTTCAGTCCTAATTAAATTTGGCACTCATACATAGCAGCCATCAATGTTGTGCATTAGCACAACATTGATGGAAAAAAGTGCAAAGTCAAAGTCACATTCACGTTACGTTTACATCACGCTTTCGCGCTAGCGCGCCTCTAGGCTAATTTACAATCAGCGGTACGAATAGGTGGTATACGCATTCTGATTGACCAATACCTTCCACAACTCTAGCATTACATCCTGCAATTTTGATGTTACACTACGGTGTGAGCGCCAGCATTTCTAATAAGTTTATTACCGGACGGCCACTAACGAACGGTCGCAGGCCGGGACACAAATTGACAATAAATAACAAATGGCTAGGTGAAGCCACCCTTTGTCTGTAAATTTACTCTCTATATCTTTGTGGGTGTTCATATTTTAGAGAACCGTGTACCAATTAGGATTGCTAGTATCAATCAATGCGAAAATGAAAGAGAATATCAACTTAATTTGGTGTGTTATTCTTGGGGTTACGAGAATTATTTCGAGTAGTTCTTTTTTGTAACTGATGTCTGATGCTGGTTAATTGAACAGTCATTAGTATTAAATAGTAATTTTGAAGCAACAATACTTTAACTAGGTTAAGGTGCATGCTAATTGTTATGAGTTTTAATCCTTACACCCACCTGTTGTATCGTTCACGTAGACCTAGCATAGACGACGAAGTTTTTAATTAGTTAGGGCTGGATTTCACAATCGACACTGAACGCAATCTGCACATCTAAACCGCGTTCAAGAGCTGTCAGTGTCATCATTGCTGTGGAATATTGACACTGACAGCTCTTGAAAGCAATTTCGATGTACTGAGCGCTTACAGTATCATTGGTGGAATTGGCCTTAAACATAAAGTACTCAATCTAGATTCTGCTTTATTGGAAACATATGGTAGCTACTTTTTTCATAAGCTGGACTAATCGCAAACCTCGTATGAATTATAACTAATAGAAAAGTTGAATTGATTAATGTTCGGTTATCACAATAATTTATGCACAGAAATAACCACTATCATTGATAGTTTAGACCACAGGCTAACATGGCAACAACGTGAATGAACCTCGCAATTTAATTTTAAATTAAAATTTAATTTTTATTGAATATCTCAAATAATTACAGTCCACATTTCATTTGGTAATTTGTGGTCAGTATTTACGAAAGTTCAACGCAAATAAATCCAAAGCAAATGTTTTTTCATTGCTTCCTCTATGTAAAAATGAACTAAGTCTACATTTTGAGGTTTTGTAGTTCCGCAGTCCTGACTTGTAGTAGTAGGAGGAACATTATTCACGTTTAAGTTAGAGGCCTACTTGACCTTTCATTCTCCTAAGGTATAAAATATCCAAGAGAATTTCCCTCAGTTTATATTAGTAAGTATTTTAATAGAAATTCACACAGAATATAAGCCCTTGGGTCTTCTTAGAACAATTGAATATTTAACAAAATAATTATCTTTCCAAAGTCTCTATTCTGTAAAATGTTTTTTTTGTGCGTCAAACGAAATTTTGCGTCTTAAACTAGAATTTATATTTTAAAAACACAGACCCACAAAATAGAACTTTTCGACAATTCCCAAATGTCCCATTTTGTAAGTTGCCTCCCCTATACGAACGAAATAACAGTGGCCACAAATTCTAATGTATCATTCATGCAATATAAAACAACCGCAAAACCACTGGTATCAATTAAAATATATCTGTAATGTCAACAAGTTGCTCTATTGGTATTGATATTTAGAACACAGTTTGTCATATCATTGATATTGTAGGTATGTTCTTATTTCTGAGCTACTGAAAGTACTTGATATTTTTTGTTTTGCTGATATTAGGTACGGTACCTGCATTGGTCGATAGTATAGATAAAGACGAATTGTTTCATTGATTTGTATATAATGTTGTTATGAATCTGCCTAGCCTTTTCTCGACTATGTTGAGGTCGGCTTCTAGTGTAACCGCCACCACCCAGATACTAGATATCACATTACTTCGTAAGACTGGCAGTCAGACTTTCTGCCTTCTGACTATGCATATCGACGGTAAAAATCTACGAATGACGTAACGCGCTTTCCGAGACACGGGTCTATAATGTACTGGATGGTCAGTCATCCAGTCGCTCAATGTATAATACTGGCATTCAGCAGGATCCGGTTAGACTGCAAGCCAGCCACAATATGGTTGGGAAAAGGCTAGGCACGATGATGGTCACTCACCCAACAACTGACCGAGGCAAGCATAAAATACGTCGTCAAACTATGACAATAATCACAACACCCATTTCTATAATTACAGCTACAAGTAGACGAAGTCAACAAATAGACAATACAATTCACTCCCCATCTAAAACCAGTAACTGAACACGGATCCCACACGAATTAATTAAAAACCGCCATAATAACCGTACCGTGTGTCAACTGCCAATTAAGATCTATTAAACATTATATCGCCTGTTCCTCACTCGCTGGACCGTGGCAGTACACATAAAGCATTTGTTAAGGACTTTCTCGACGCCTCGAGTTAATCAAGGAACACGAATGTATTTAATGTCTGGATATGACTCATATTTTATTATATAAGTCGTAGTAATCGACAACAAAGTCGTATTCCAACATAATTATGTTGGAATACGACTTCGGTTTTACGAGATACATACATACAAACACACAAACTCGCGCCTTCTTTCCCATGGAGACAGGCAGAAACTACAGAAGGCCATCAGCTACGATCCATACATACTCCTTTTGCCTCAGTTACGTTCATACATCTGATCATACACGCGCGCTGGTTGAGAGTACTATGCACCTGACTTTCCTAATGAAAATCACTAATAAGGTAAGGTATGTACTCATAGGGTCCCCTCAAGGCTTTTCCACTCACATCTATCTTGTTTGCCTTGGTTTACAAGTTATGTTGCCTTTAGTTATGTCTTAAACGGGGTGATTCATCATCATCCTCATTTTAACCAAAAGATGGCCACGGCTGGACGTGGTCCCCACGGTTTGTCGCTTCTAATTAAGATTAAGATTTTTAAACCTACCTAAGCTACCTCTGAGTTAAAGATCACCTTAAAACTTGGCTAAAATGTGCGAGGTAACATTGTCTATTTTTAAATTTAAAAATTTCAGGTGACCGTCAAAATCTCACCATCAATGAGACACGTTAAAGTCATCATCATCTGATCTGTCTAACCTTTTTCCAACTATGTTGGAGTCGGCTTCTTTTTTTTTTTTTTGATTACGGGGGAAATCCTCATGGATGTCCTCCGCCCCGGGGAGGGCGGAGGGGTCTGTCAGACTCTTACTGACTAAAACCACCCCGGTGTTCCGTCTCTTACTTGCACCGGGGATCACGGGAATTGATGTGTCTTCCGCGATCCCCGGCTAGTGCCGGGCCCGCCTCTGCGGGCCACCTCGCGACAGGGGGGGAGTGAGGTGTAAAACTCCCCCTTACGTCATAGAGAGGCGCGCGTGGAACACTACGCGCCGCCATCTCGGGTCCTAACAAGTAGAGGGCGACAGATTTCCCCGGATCTGTCGCCCCTGGACCCATTTCGGGGGGCTGGAAGAGGGCGTTGTCCGCCCTCCGCCGACGCCCGGTGCGTCTGCTGCGGATCGGGTTAGCGGAAGCAATCTCCCGCTCCCTCTCCGCAGCCTCCTTCTGCGACATGACTGTTTCGCAGAAGGAAACCACCGCGTCCCAGGACTCCTCGCTGCCGACCATCGAGTCGACAACGGCCGGCAGCGACAGGTCACTGCCGACTCCTGAGATGAGGGCACGGCGCGGCTCCTCCCAAGCGGCACACTCTGCCAGCGTGTGCCACGCCGTGTCCTCCCGACAAGGAGTCGGCTCCTAGTCTAACCACATGAAGCTTAATAGCAGTATTTTACATGGTGCGACTGAGAAGTGTGCAAGTTTATTGGTTTTTGTCATGTATATAAATAACATAGGTAGGTACCATAAACATCAGTTCAGTATAGTACTAACTCCAAAGCCTAATGCTATCTAGATTACATTTTACGGCATTCCCATTACACCATTTTCTAAAACCTTACAGCCTGAACAATCAAAGTAACGTTAATGGCACTTCTAGTACGCAATAAAAGGACAGTAACTGTATCTTTCGGTTGTACTTATTTAGACTTATATCCTCAAGAAAGGGTACTCGTCTTTCGATTACCGGATTATTATTTCATTAGAACAACTGCCTTTAAATTGGCTTGCGTTATTTTCTAAGGCTAATTTACAAATATTGGCTGTGAAGCGTTATTAAGGAAGGTAAAGATGTTTTTAGCAAATTCTGTTGTGCTCTTAATGTAGAATTAAGTGCTTACGGTTAATGAAATTATCGCTAGTACCTGGTGAATAAATTTTCCTGTTTGCCTTATTATTGAACGAGAGTATTTTGTAAATGATTTTCCATTAAAGATCAAGGTCGTATTTCTCATTCTTTCCTTTCTTTCTATTAATAGTAAAAGTAGATAACTTAGCTTTGAAATTAATAATTCGTGTGTGTTTTTTCATTTACGTAGGTAGGAACTAAACTCAGAATTTCTGTAATTTCAACGTTTAAGCATTACTCAAAACGAATGGCAATCCCATAAAGGAATCACAGTTGAAATTAAAAGAGCATCCTACGAGTTGTCGCGACGTCTTAAGATTAAAGTTTACACAACAGAAATATTTCTGAAACGTCGACTTGGAAAAGTTTCGTCTTTGTCATGTAAGAAAATACGGAGGAGTAGGATCGTTTGTCTTCGGCGAGTGAAGCACTAAACTCGAGAGTTTTGCATCTACAGCAATAAATATTCGTGAGAATGTAAAAGCAGATACGAAGAGGAATTAAAACGATGGATCTAGATTTGTAAAGGCTTTTTCATTTGATAGATGTTTTAGTAAAGGTTTTGTGACAGTACCTATGACTTCTGAGAAATGGCTTTAGGCATCTTGTCTGGATTGTGAACAAATACAGCATTGAAATATATAACATTTTAATGTAGTTTGTAATGTAGTGTATGAAATGTGTAGGCATACACAGTAGGTACTAGGTACACTCAAAATCGATGACTGAATAAATCTGCTATGATATATTGTTGAAAGCTTAAAATTTTGTAATTATTGGTTTTACCAAAATAACATAATATTTTTTTTTTAATAATCATTTTATAACAGTTATTTCAGTTATTCTTTGGTAAGATGTTTAAATGTTAGTTAAGACCTGTGTTGATCCGTCAGGTTTGCCATTTTTATCATCCATGAACAACTTTACTAATGAGTACCTACAATACGAACATAAAAAATATCTCCCAATTACTATAATTTGTTTACGAATAGTTGAGTTTTCGACATTTGTATCGTTTTGATATTAAATGACGGCAGAGAAACAAATTTATAGTACTTTATTAATATACACCGTGACATTTTAGTCGTCTTACAAAGATGGTCCACTCAATGTATCCGTCATAACATACCTCTAGGCGCGATGAAAACATTGTTACCATTAATTAAGATAATAATACAAAGAAAAATAATGAATGCTTCAGAATTATGAAACACCCTCCCTGTTAATAATGTTTACGTATCAAATGGTAGAAGATATCTACCTACCTACCATTACAATCCATCATTAATTCCATCTCCATAACAGGATGTTTCAAACTACGTCATTCGTCTTAGTGATATTTTCATGTTTTTGATTATGCAAATGTTAAAAAAAATATATGAATGGTAGTAGATAGCAGTCATTGGGTACATGAAGTGGGCTGCCGTTGTAAGACGACTAAAATGTCACGGTGTATATTTAAGTGCAGTCATGGGTAAAGTTGCTCATAGAAAGAAAACATGCCATAGTTGATCATTTCTAAATGAAAGTTCGAAACAAGCCGTAAACAAAAAACGGTTTTATCCAACTGAAGTCTGTCTGCACTAGCCAGACAACATTCCTATAAATAAAAACTGCGCAATAATTCGCAGCAATTAGTCAAATTGATTCAATCGCTAATTGAACGCTTCACAATGCAGTTGATGACATACGTTTCCACTTGAACGCGTCCGTTCACGATTCAATGAATAAATAAATAACTTTCGGCTCCAGACGACTGTAACTGTGAAATGTTATGACTAATTTTTTTGTTCATCCAAATTTCCGTAGCACTAAAATGTAAAGAAACGGTTGCAATTACTTTGCAGGAGGCAGATGGAGACACGATAAGTCACTTCTTCTTGGGCCTGGCGTTGTAAATCTTTACTGGAAGATTTTGCTTGTGTTTGGTTTGCAACATGCATTTAAAAAAGATACGGGAAGAGTATTACTTAATTATTTTTACTTGCATGATATAGATATAAAGATATCTTGCAAAATACGACTTTCTTCAGTAGTCTTATAAGACGACTATCTTGAGGAGGTTAGAAAGATAGTTCTAGTTCTTTTTTGTTCAAATATCAACAACGTAATCCTACTAATATTATAATTGTGAATTTTAATATGTTCGGATGTTTGGATATTTGGATTTTTTTATACGCTTTTTTTTTTGACCTATGAAAATTCGTAATTTAAAAAAAATAGAAAAAAAACACGCTTTTGTAGTTAGCAAAACTAAAAAATATAAAATAAATAATAGTTTAAAAAAACTAAAAAAACACGCTTTAAAAGCCAAACTAAAAAGTAGAAAATAATTTAATTCTATTAAAAAGCGTGGGTTGCTTGATATTAATTGATTATAAAAAATACCTCAAAAAGCACCCCACGCTTTTTAATAGAATTAAATTATTTTCTACTTTTTAGTTTGGCTTTTAAAGCGGGTTTTTTTTAGTTTTTTTAAACTGTTATTGTTACTCAATCACGCAAAAGCGACCGAACGGATTTGGATGTTTGGCACACGGATAGTTTAATTAACCTGAATTAACACATAGGACACGTTTAAGGTTTCCGTGGGACAATTTCCGACCTCTACGCGGGCGAAGGCGCTGGCAAAAGATAGTATCTAACCTTAAAAATGCTAGCTTAGCGGTGGTGTTTGTTCCTAAATAATTAAACACAGTAAGTGCAAGGAAAACTTGCATTCTCCTTCATCTTTATTTTTGTTCTAGTTTTGCAAGCGGCTTCGTCCACGTGTTACCGAGGTGTTGTTCAATCACGCAACAACGCCTGTATTTGTATTAAATTTGGCAAACAGATAGATTATAACCTGGTTTAACACAAATGATACTTTTATCCCGGTAATATGTTCCCGTGGGATAATATTCGACCTCCACCCAGATGAAGCCGCTGGTAAAAGCTAGTTAGTGCATAAATTAAAACCCAAAAACGCATCACTCCTCCTAACCCAAGCCACCAGTCTCTTGTTTTTCAGTAGTTTCTAATTGTGGACTCCCAACCATTCTTTTGTTTATGATATTTGCTTGGAAATAAACTCGTAGAACAAATAGTATGCAAACAATAGTTTTTGCTGCACGATTTCACGGGCCGTGTAGTCGCTTTGAGTCTGAATAGCGTTAAGGAAATTATGCGGAGCGCAACAGGCGTATATTGTGAAAAATACTATCTTTTCCGAGATGGCCAACGAACTGAAAAATGTTTCTTTCAAAACAGTTTATGCTTCCAATTTTGTTTGTTCAATAATTGTTGTAATTGACACTACTTTTAGATCGAAAAAAAAAAACGTTACAGTGTAATCGATAAAGACCTTATGTAAGATTGATACAAAAAAGCCGTTTTATGGTTTTTGAGGGAGTTATAACTACCTTATTCATCGTGTGGAAACAAGTCTGTTAGAACCAAAAATTGTACTACCAACCTGCACTGGGCCCACGTGGTGGATTACGGCCAACTCCCTCTCATCGAGAGGAGGCCTGTGTCCCAGCAGTGAAAACATTATAGGCAGATTATGCTATAACTACCTAATGCTTTTATTTTTCAAAGGAATAATTGATGTCCGTAATAACTTGATTGTTGATAAAAGATTGGTATTTATTTTCAAGTACTTTATTCATTAGACATAAAATAGTTAGGGACTTGCTAGAGAATGGGCAGCAGCGTTCTCTATGCATTTTACCACCATACTGCGATCGCCAACTCGCCTGCCAAGCGTGGCGATTATGGCAAATCCCCCCTTTTGGGGGACACTTATGTCCAGCAGTGGATGCGTAGTTGATGTACCCATATAATAAAAAAAGAATCACAGGGCATCAAAAAGTTCGTCCGCATCGCAGTCAGTGGGATAAGTTCCCACGAGGCTGGCAGTATTGCTACGTTGTATGGCGATGCTGATTTTTTGGCCAATTCGTTTTGAGATGGTTAAAATAACCATTGTCATCAGCAGATATATCTGTTTCGTTTGTGGCAATAATAAGCCAAGCTCAGCGGGTCCATGTTTCAGATGATTTAATTATTCTAAATAGTTACAGGTATTTATTAGATATATTTATCTATAATTTGTATAAAACAATCGTTTTGATAATCTGTCGTGGTTGTTGATAATTATTTATGACAAGCAAAGATAGAAAAGTGTTTTTTTTTACCCATGTCGTCAGATTGTAAACAGGGCGTGAGACGGACATAAAAGACGTAAATATTATATTTTATTCTGAACACAGTCCTTTATGAACTAGGTATATTTTAATTATTTTTTTACTGATTCACAAAAAGGAAATTACATTATAGCACGGAACTGTGAAGGCCATTTATTTAGACTTATTAAGCAAAGAGGGGACTAGTCTCTAAGGTTAATAAACAACAGCCATTCAAAAGTAGCTATATATTTTCTTTTTTAAATATAAGACTGTCCACTTATATTGTATTTGGGCATAACTTGATGTAATTTTGACTATGCTTATTCTCTGCTCATATTCATTTAATCGCAAAACATCCCTCGCATTAGCTATTTTTAGTTTTGATTCGGTATTAAATAGACAATATTCTGAAATGATACCAATTATTAAATATTCATATTTTGAAATAAATAATGTTTACAAAAAAAAAGAAACGAGCTTCAAACCTTAATAAAGAATCTTAACATAGGAATTTGATCTAAAATTCTATTAAACATAGATCATATAGTGACAGATACAAACTAAGAAGATAATAATATTTTGTCATTCACGAATAAATAAAAACGGAATTGTACAGTAGGTAAACAATATTTTTATAAGATTCTAGGTCCATGTCACAAATGATTTGGGTTTGATTGGGTCGAGAGCCCATATCACATTTCAATCCTTCGAAATATATTACTTGCCTTTGCCCACAAGTATTTCACATATGTACCTTCTCTCTTGTTTCTTTGCTACCTGTATGCAGGATAAAGTAATGGTGTCAGTTTTAATACGTTTTTAACGGATTTTAAAATAAAAAAATACAGCAAATTATTTCAGGCTTCAATTGCTTATAGACCTTACAAAATAGTATTTACCTCCTAATAAGGTCTTGACATAATAATTACATAGCAATCGTGCACTGGTTCTAGGTCTTAACAAAGGCGTCAGAAGAGCTCTTGGGTTCGCTTTGGAGCTGCTCGGCTTATAGGACGTACGACGATGACGTACAAGCCAGAATAGAAATGAGCTGAATAGTAATAAAGGTTCTAAGGTCTTTATTAGGTCAATATATTGGTTCGGATAGTGTAGGGTATGAGCAAAATGTTTCAGCCTGTTTCTCTATAAAGTATTTTTGAAATGACCGTTGGAAAATTCAATAGAGACTGTATACCCTTATTGCGTATCACATATCATAATGTAAATAATTTTGGAGGATACTGCTAATCCATTGCTTCATATGTTCGAAATATTTGTTTGCAAACACAACGTAAAAAATGCAATTAATATTTTTGAGTTGTCAAAATGAAAGCCATACCTACATTAGTGTCCGAATAAGTAAATCATTCTCAACACGGTAAGTACTTACTTGAATGCCGAACTTTCAAAATTATAGTGGAAACGTAAACGTCGTGTCGTCGCGTCGCTTGAATTTTAAGCACTTATTTTTTAATCAACAAATCAAGAGACGTGATTTCAAATTGATTTGTTATTGGCCATTATTCTTAAATGCTTTTAGTTTAAAAAATATTTTCAAGATACGAACAATTTAAATACGTGGTACACAGAAAGTTTTGCGAAAAAAAAAATGTTATCTAGATATTTTTTATTAAATCTTTTCAAAGTACTCTTCACAAGCCTCTATACAAAGTTTCATGTGTCTGAACCTGTTTTCATAACACTTTTTCCACTGCGCCGCAGACTCCTCGTTTACAGTCTGCTCGAACGCTGACAGCGCATCTTCCGGCGACGAAAATTGTATCCCTTTGAGCTGATTTTTTATTTTCGGGAATAAAAAGAAGTCACATGGTGCTAGGTCAGAGCTGTAAGGAGGGTGACCCGGGAGTTAGACCGGCGTGCTGTCCAGGAAGTCCCTCGTTTTGAGCGCGGTGTGCCAAGGCGCGTTGTCGTGGTGGAGCAATAGCCCGCGCAGCCCTGTGTTTGGTCGCTTGTTGCCAACAACAGAGAAAACTTTTGCCAAGCATTTGGTAATATACCATTTAGCGTTGATGCTTCTTTGGTTTCGTAAAGGAATTGGCACCAAGTAGCCAGTCAAATTGAAAAAGCTCGCGATCAAAATCTTAGACGCGCTTCTAGATCGCTTCACTTTGGTAGCCGTTGATTCGTTCTGAAACACCCAAACCGTCGACTGGTACTTCGTTTTTGGATCGTATTGATAAATCTAAGATTCATCACCTGTAATAATGTAGTAAACACGCCGAGACAAGCCTACTTCAAATTTGTTTATCATATCACGGCACCATTCCACCCGGGCCTGCTTCTGAGCATCGGTGAAATTGTGCGGCACCCAGCGTGAAAGTATCCTCCTCACGCGAAGATGCAGGTGTAGAATTTCCTGAAGGCTTCCCGATCCAACCTGCAGTATGTGTTAAAGCTCTTGCTACGTAACTCGCCTATTTTCATGGATTACATTTTTCACTGCTAACACGTTTTCTTCCGTAACAGCCGTCAAAGAGCGACCACTTCTTTCTTCATCCCCAAAGTTAGTCAACCGTGCTTGAATTCGTTATACCAACAATACACGGTTGCCTGAGAAGGGCCTTCATCCATGAATGCCATTTGAAGTCTATCGTACGATTCGTCCGATTTCAGGCGATACTTGAAATCGTAAAAAATCATAGCGCGAAAATGTTCCCGGCGCAGATCCATTTTTGAATGAGACACGATAATTTAAATTAGCTCGCAAACAATGTGGAGGGAAATTTTGAAATTGGAAAGTAGCTATTTTTACTTTTTTTTTTTTTTTTTTTTTGATTTTGGCTTCACACGGTTTGTGCATTTAGCCAGTGTCAAGTAATTTTTCTTTTAGATCAAGTAAATGGCCCGATATCGGGCACGAAGTTACAAAACAGTCATAGTCGTCTTTAGTCAGTCAAGTCAGAGTTATTGTAAAGCGGTAGTAACTTTACAACAACCTAATAGGAGTTTTTGGGGGGAACACGAAAAGTCCACGTTAGTCACTTATTTTCACCTTCACTACATTTGTGCACTCACACGTAACTAAATTGAATAATTCACTATCAAAATTATACAATTTAATTCGCTATTTCACTAAATTCCATGAAAATGAAAATTCGTGCGACATGTTCCAACGCGATCCCGCCAAAAACTCCCTATTTTTACTTACAAATAATCATATTTACAAAATAGGTAGAATATAAGTGGCCAGTCTCTCATACATAAAACCTTTTTTCGCAATAGTTTTTGAGTGGCCTGGAAGGTAATAACGTTCTAAAAGAGAACAAAAGACGTATACGTAGTGATTCAAGAAAACAAAAGCCGGTCAAGTAGTGATTCTGTTTTGGGACAGCCGCATGATATATATGATCATGTCTATTATGTGCAAGTGAACGCTAAATTACTTGGAATAATTAGAATCTACTAGCGTCGTGGATGTGTAATGTATGCAGGTAAATTAGTGCTTAACGACATAGTTATAGTCAAGAGAGTGTCATGTTAGTTTAGGGAAAATTGAGAATTATGGATAATTGAATCTTTATCATTATTACTAGCTTTCTGCGGTTCTCACCGGATCATCGGTCCACCTTGTGGGAGCCCTTTCAACGCTACGTCTTCCGGTATGCGGATGCGAAGGGCACAGAACTGGTCGAAATGGCGTTGCTTGGCGGTGGCCTATGTCCAATATTGGACGTTTTTCAGCTGAAATGATGACGATGATACTAGTTGGTCATTTTAAAATCAATGTGTACGCAAAATGCATGTTTTTTCGTCACGTACACACTGCTACATAGAGCAGCATCGCATCCCGCACTAGGCTCACGTGATAGATTATAGCTCCCTCCCTCTTACAGAGCAGAGGCCTGTCCAAGCAGTAGAGGACCTCATAGGCCGATTTTGCCAAATGCACACTCTACCATAGGATTTTATGAAGAACCAAACATAAACAGTGTAAGACGCAACATCATTTTCACACTTATTGAATTGGTCCTACAACAATATTATTATCATGCTGAATTGTATTTCACCGGAATTAATTAATTTTAACAGGGCTGTCAAAACTTTGATTACCATACTTCAAAAGTATGTGACGACTGCACACATAGGTTTTTCAAATGCTTTATGAAAGCGAATTTCATGCATATTTGCTACCCTTAAAAGTATTGTGTTAATTTCGTCCCCAAACTGGGGCGGTTGGTATGCTTTGAGGATGACGAACCCTCCATAAGTTGCAGATGTGGGTACCTTGCTTTATTTTATTCCATCGAAGGATCGTTATTTTTGTTATTGTTTTGTTCGATTTCCATTCAGGAAATATAATCCTAAATTCTAGGACAATGTTCTAGTTCTCAACTGTTGGTGTTGCTTTCACTCTGCCCATTTATTAGATTTAAAGAACGGCAGCAAATAACTTTGTTAAATTGTGATAAATCTGCACAATGTTAGCACCCAATAGCCATCTTGTTTCCTCAGCCTACAGCAGTCCATTGCTGGACATAGGCCTCTTCAATTGCCTGCCATTCAGCTTGATACTCGGCAACACTCATCCAACTGCTACCAGTCACCCTGCGCAGATCGTCGCTCCACTCAGCCTGAGTGCGTCCTACATTACGTTTGCCGATACGCGATCTTCACACCCCGACGGTCATCGGTTCTACGACTAATATGGCCGAACCATTCTCTTTACCAAGCTAGATATAATGACATTATTTGCGAGACTAACATCTGAATATTTGCATCCACCGTACGTAACGTGGGTAAAATACATTGGTGATAAAAAATAATTAATTGCCAGAATAAGTGATTAATCGGAAGGAAAACATCACATATACAAAACAATAAGTCAATAATATTTTAAATGCGTTACAAATATGTAAAAATAGTAGGTATTTAGTCGTATCGTAAACATATTCAAAGAACTATGAGGTCACTTAAGTCGGTGGTCAGATGACCCCACTAGTCAGTTCATTTCTGAGTACAGGGTGCGTTAATTTGACACTTAACACAAGATAATATAATTTAATAATCAATAAAGAATTTCTTTTTTTTTCTTTATGAGCGCAACGAGTTAGATATCATTAAATAATATTAGGTATTGAAAACCAACCACTGCCAATTTAAACGTAGAGTGTGATAGATTCGAAGTTAAACTTAACCTTGCTATGTTTTTAAAATAAATAAATAAGCCTAAAATGGCCCAAATATATTGCGAAGTTCGCATAATACCACAAACCTACATAATAAATAATGACTACTTTTATGTAATATTGAGTAATCTATTATGTCTTGATACACCTGTAGCTGTTTATAGGGTTACTGTCCGGGTCAGTGGGTTAAGCAAAACAGCTGGTTATTCGATTATTCATAACATTAAAATTATAATCTACTTTATACCATGGTTTTGCTTTGGAAATTATAATATATCCTATTAATGTCCTAATAATTTAACTACCCCATATATTTCGGGATATTTTATGTCTCTTATACATAGTAAACACGCGATATTCTATATGAAGTTTAGCATCATTAATACTAATGGATTATGATTATGGTACTTACCTACAATTTTTGAAGTAAATGTCAATAATTTGATTAAATGGAATAGTGTTTCCTATTAAATCTAATCATGCCTGTGGTTTTTACTTTGACCAAAAGCTTTGACGCACAGATAATATATATGTCATTAATGGTCATAGGCATCAATTATTAAATACCTTACATACATAGTGACTAATTGTAGAAATACTGACCCCATTAAATATAAAAAAATGCATTTACAGACTGTTAGAACAAAGGTATTTGTGTAAGTGTCTCTTCATGACTCACTGAGGCTTTCATTTAAAAGGCAACTCACAGAGTGCCCGAGATCATTCCTTCCGTTACCAGACATTTTTAAACACACTGTATATAAACTTATGATAATTATTTTGAACGTATAATTTCATGAACTGTTTTAATTACATTGGTTTATAAGTCACAGTATTACGTGTTTTGAGTTATTTGCACAAAAGAACTAAATATGGGGGGTAGAATATTATTTTTAGTTTGTGTGTTAACAAGTTTATTGAAAGCTCATTCCGTGGCTTTAAAAGGCCCTGCCTTAACGAGATATGATCCTTGTGGGATTGGCTTAATACATTTCGATAGGTTTAGTGAAAATTACTGGAGGGGAATTGTGCATTTTGGACTTTATACGAACATGGTTGAGGCTGAAATGGTGGTTATGTTTAAGAACGAAGTTACTGTAGCTGCTGTGAGTATTCTTTTGTTTATTTTTATTACACGCCTTTTATTAGCTTCACCTGTATGTTTGTTTGTAACCGACTCCTTTGTACTTGATTTTGAACTACTTCAAACGGTCAGATTTCATTTAAACTTTGTAAACTTATCGAGAACCGATGACAATTCAATAATTAAAAACTGAAAACTCATGCTTTTCTAGTGAGCAGAACTAGAAAATAGAAAATAAATAATAGATAAAAAAATCTAAAAAACACGTAGGTACCTCAAAAAACACCCCACGCTTTTTCAAAATTATTTTCTGCTTTTTAGTTGCGTTTTTAAAGCGTGTTTTTTTTAGATTTTTTAATCTATTATTTATTTTTCTATGTAATGATAACAGTCCAATAGTGAATAATTGTGTATGAAAACCGGTTAGACTGGAAGCCGACCCTAACATAGTAGGGGAGATGATAATAATGATGTGTAAGAAAACCGTGGCAAAACGTTAGTAGGTATTTTATGTAAAACGTTATAATTTAGTGAGAACTGTGGTGGCCCAGTGGCAACGGCTACGACTTAGGAGTTGTGGGTCTTGGGTTTGAACTTAGGCAGACGCATTGCATTGTGTAAATATTTTTCGACATGTGACATCTACCAACCCGCACTGGGCCCGCGTGGTAGATTATATCCCACTACCTTTCAAAGAGAGGAGGCCTGTATCCCTGCGAACATTACAGGCTGGATTATGTTATAACTAGCTGTTGGCCGCGGCTTCGCCCACGTGGAGGTTGAACATTATCCCACGGGAACGTATTACCGGAATGAAAATCTATCCTATGCGTTAATCCAGGTTGTAAACTATCTGTGTGCCGAATTTCATTGAAATCCGTTCAGCTGCTTTTGCGTGATTAAGTAACAAACATTCAAACATCTTTACAAACTTTCACATTTATAATATTAGTAGGAGGTAGATAGTAGGATTTAGTATAAACAGTTTAAACGCATTTTCATTAAGTATTAATAGAACATATCGTCTGCTTACTGGTAAAACAAGTTAAATACATTTTTTTACTAAATCGAGTTAAAAATGCAGTCACGTGTATTTTTTTACGGGCTATCTACTGGTAAAATCAAAAAATGCAATGTCCAATGGCTGCTGAGATAGTAAGTTTGTAAACATGATATCTTCTCACATTTTGTAAATATTATATAGATAAGAGTATATCTTAAAAGAAGAGTCATTAGTGCAACAGTTTGCTTTAACAGTTTTTTAAATTAATGCGTTTAAAATAGATCAAATTAAAACATAAACTTTGAAATGTCATTTACTCGAAATGACACAGACTGCACTTATTACTTTTTACCCGTAAGCAGACGATATAGTGTGCATTGTTTTAAATTGTTTTAAATTGTTTTTATACAATACCCTGATTGGCGTCAATTTACATAAAATAATTTGTAAACTATCATGTTGCGAATTTACTAGCTTTTTTAGAGACAGGCCTTGAAGTAGTCTATCCGTTTATTAACATGTGAGTAACATTATTTGTATTGAATGGTGATTTTATTTTCAGCAATCGAATGCCTACAACTTCACAGTACGAAGAACAAACAAACAGAACCTAGTGGTGCACGGTGTGAAGCCGATACCGGTGCGCTACATATTTTACGTGTCGACGGACAATTTAAAAACAAATGAAAGTGATGTGCCGATTGTTAACATTCTAACATTGAATAATGTTACACTTTGCAATGATAGGATTAAGGTGCTTATTTTTTTACCTTCATTTTTAAATTTTTAATTGCCTTTTTAAATAAGGTTCCCAATTCGTCTGTAGGTTTGCTTTGGGAATTTTTGCGTTAGTTTCAATAATACGTTTTTAATCCACTTTGTGTATCATGATGACATTCTACTGCTTCCTGTCCCTTGTTTACATAGCACGGTGTGGTGTACGAACTGCTATGGAGTAGGTACTATAACTAAAAAGTGAAAAAAAAGACAACCGACTTCCGAAAAATATGTATACATCCAAAGATACCGATTTCCGAAATAAAAGTAATTTTTCACTTTGTAGTGTTTTTTACGAAGTGGGTTATTTTTTTTTTTTGTAACTGTTTTTATTTTCTGTAGAACAGTGTTGTGTATTTCGAGACTGTGTACCAACTAGTCATGATAAATATCCTGAGTAAGAAAAATCGACAGGCGTACAGAGTTTGATGACCGTGACCGCGACCCTAAGCATAGAAAGTGCTATTATAGTTAATGGTCGATATTACTCACTTCCGTGGAGCTAAAACGTGAAGCGCCTGCCGTGATTGAGGCGGCAGAAACGCCTCAGAATGATATTCGTATCAATACCACAATAGCTGCACAGCACAATCTAGTTACAATGTAATCATTTAAGTCTATTACTTATTGCATAAACACAATGTCAACATTTTAAATATTTCAGAAATAAATTTTAAAACACATTGCACTCAAAAAAAGTAGCCGAATGAGCCAAAACTTTCTGGAACACGTAGTGTTGGAAGGCGTCCCACAAGATGGACCGATGACCCGGTGAAGGCCGCAGGAATCCGCTGGATGCGTGAAGCACAGAACCGGTTAAAGTTTAGGGTGGTGCTTGGGGCAGGCCTATGTCCAGCACTGAACGTCTTTCCGCTGAAATAATGATGATGATGATGATGATCAAATTATAAGACATTCAAACATTATAAAATAGTAGCCCACTTGCATCGGGGACAGTTTCCAAGTTACCGATGATATGAGCTCAAGAGAGATTTAAATATTAATATATTTTTAAATAACCTTACCCGGTTCCTGTTCGGTTAGGGATCCAAACTCGTAGAACGTAATATCTACTTACCACACGTCAGGAATAAAATATTGAGTTTGAGTTTTATGCTCTAATTTTTTAATTGCAGGCTTCACAAACAATAACCAGGCTGAACGTAACCCAGAGATACCCAAGCAACCTATATGCCCATGTCTGTGGTAGGAGGTCTATTAACCATACAGAGTTAGTGTCAGTCAGGACTGAAGCTAGAGCTGGTGACTGGCCCTGGCATGTTGCTATCATGGTCATGGATAGGCATAATGTATTGAAGTATCACTGTGGCGGTAACATTGTGTCGAGGACTGCGATTTTAACTGGTGAGGAAACTTTTTTTTTTTGCTAGTTTGATGAAAATTTATGCGTGGGTCCCTGTATAGTGGCCACTTGCACAAACTAGCAGGCTTAAGATCGCTGCACCAGTTATAATGTTTTACAGGTTTCTTTGCGTGGCTGTAAGATCGTTCAGAGCTATATTAACCGCACTGATTGGTACCGACTTGTCTTTATCAGGAACCCGCGTCTAGATTCAAGCATTCTTAGCCCTGCGTATAGGCTTTTTATATCTTTAAGGTTCTCTTCCAATTTGATTGGTAATTGAAATAAGAGATTAACCTCTAATATACCCACCATGCCTTGGAAAACAAATTAAGCCGTTGGTTGTTATTGGCGATCCACAACTTTCGGACTTCTGACGACGCGTCCGAAAGTCTGACAACCAGTCGTACCAAGGAAAATTGGACTACTCATTAACTGACTAGAGGAGGTCAGATAGACAGTCGTTCTATGTAAAATACTGGTATTCAGCTGCATTAAGTTTGGAAAACAAATTCAGCATAGTTGGGAAAGGGCTAGGCAGATGACGATGGTGATGGAAAAATTATTGAAACAACTGTAGACAGAAGTGAACTTATTATCTAGCCAAGCCATTTATAAAACACCACAACAAATAAAAAAGAATTTCATTTGTTTTCAGCCGGGCACTGTATTTCCAAGAACGGCATTACTACAGAAGCAAATAGAGTCGTAATTGTAGCTGGTGTTAATAACTATATAGATGTCAATCAACTTGGAAGACAAACACTCACGGTAAGTAATTAAAAAAATGTTGTTCACGTAAAACCATTTTTTTGTACAACAGAGAAGTAGGTAGTCGTTATGAAGTGGATGGCCATGTAATTATTTTAGTGGGTATGTTAATAATTTATTTATGCCTTACGATGAAATCTCGGGCCATAGCCATTACCCGCAACTTCGAAGTCAAAATCAAAATATTTTATTTCACATAAACCTACATGGGCATTTATGAAGCGGCCGAAGTTAAGTGCACGGTTCCAACCGGTCGTTTCCTATGCCAAGGAGTCAGCAAGAAACTTCACGGTTTCTATTTTTAAGCCCCGACGCAAAAACGACGGGGTGTTATAAGTTTGACGTGTCTGTGTGTGTGTGTGTGTCTGCCTGTGGCATCGTAGCTCCCGAACGGATTAACCGATTTTGATTTCGTTTTTTTTAGTTTGAAAGGTGAATTAGTCGGGAGTGTTCTTAGACATGTTTCATCAAAATCGGTTCAGCCATTTGAAGATTAACAGCTCTTTTCTGGTTGTGAAGGGATTTGAGCATCTGAGCAACTTTCACGGGTCTGATCAAGTTGAAATTTGGTATTATATTACTTCAATGATATTAGACGAACAAAGTAACCTTGAACTGACGCTGGAGCATCACCTGGAATTTCCAGGATACCCAAGTAACGACAAACAGAGGAGGCCTCGTATTTTCATTAGCCGTCAAAATACTACCTACAACTGCCTTGGTCAAAATACTACCTACAACTGCCTTGGTCAAAATACTACCTACAACTTAAACAGCAATTAAATATAATTTTTTTACTTTTTAGAGTTTTACTTTGGGTTTTTGATATTTTTAATTTAACTTTTTCAATAATTGCTTTTTACAATGTTTTTAAATACAGTGTTATATTAGGGAGGTCAGTGTTGGATTGTCAACAAGTACCAGACTTTGTCTGCGTGTCTATGTCTTACGCCTGAATCCTTCTCCAGGTCTCAGGTACCTGTATGTCAAACTAAAGAATCGACTCAGTGGTTGAGGCGTGCAAACATGACAGATGACCAGACAGAGTTACTTTCGCATTTATTATATTATTATGAATTTACAAATATGACACATTACACACGGCGAACTTATTATTATTTATTTTCTCTTCTGCCGGTATCAAATTTTCATCTGTTTGTAAAGCCCCTAATTATCTAAGTCAATTAACAATATTGAATCCATAATATATTAGTAGTGTATTTTAACAATAAGAATCTTTAGTATTTAATTAAAAACTGGATCAAATAATTATCAATGTATGCCACAAATGTACTCACACAAAATACTTCTATTAAACGTACTCGTGTATTAATAATTTGGTTGACTAAACTGAATACATTAAAGTAATTATTCGCTATTGTGGTTAAACTGTCCTATGTATGACCTGCATTCACTGTAGCAGTAGCCATAATAAATGCTACAGTCCAGATAAACTTCTAGCTAATCATATTGCAGCTATAGTTGTCGCGTTTTAGCATGGTAATAGCGGTCATTGGTCTTTACCTAATAATTCTCTCTGTAGGAACCTAAATAATAAACTATGTATGCTTTTTCGTCATTGGAACATGTTGAAGATCACGGCATCGACGTTAATGGACTTTATTTCAGTTTTTTCAATAGAAAATGTAGGTAGGTCAACGACCGCCATTGCAATGCTAAAACGCTACAGCTATAGTAAGTTGCAATATTATTTAGAGTTTGTCGTAGTAGAATGGCCATTTTCTCCGATTAACCCCTTTAGTATAGTAACAAACACTATAATCTCTTCTAGAAAGCAATCTAATACCTGAAAATTGGTGTTAAATTACATAGTTTGAGTTTAGTAAGCCTAATCGATGTTTGTAAGTTTCATTGTGAGTTTAACTTAATCCTTTTGTAATTAATTACTTTAAGTTTAATAACTTAATCTTCTAACATTTGTTTGGTTTTAATTTTTGAATTACGCTATGGTAATTCTGGTTTGACAAATCTGATAAATATATAGAGCCTCGTCATAATAGTTGCTCGAAAAGTTCTACCAATTTTAAACTGCTTAAGTCGGTTATATTTAAAGAGACAAATGCCACCATTGATTTATTAATCGTTGTTTATTGTTTGTGCACTGTCCAAAAAAGGGAGTACTGCTTCTACTATCACCCTGAAGAAGTATGAGGAATAGCGTGTATTGTTCACGCATCTTCTAATGAAAAGGGAGGAACCTCCGTACCCGACGATTGATATCGGGACGTTGTATATATGCTTGTTGAGCGGTAAACTCTGCTTGCGGGATTTTGCGTGACGTCAGTTTGAAGCGTAGTGCCTTTAGCGTTACATATGCCGCTACAACCCATTTTATGTAGTATAATGTGTCAACTAAAACAATCCTTGAATTTTCAGGCTCAAGAAATAATACTCCATCCAGCATACAATGATGATCTATCTACGTCAGACCTGGCTATCATCAGGGTCAATAGCCTTGAATTTACCGAATACGTACAGCCTATCTGTATTTGGGGTCCAGTATACGACAAGGCTAATCTTGTTGGAAAGGAAGCTACGGTAAGCTTACTAATTAGATACTGATTTCTTCAGAAGAAATTATAATGGTGAGTGTCGCATAATCTGGAATAGCTAAAAGTAGCTACAATTTAATTTGACTAGGACAATATATGTAAGTCAGATCCAGGTACATAGGATTTTGATCGGACTTACTTATTGACATACATAGCATCAGAATACACACTCGTGGGCACAGAATTGGGACACGGGTAAACGAGAGAAATAGCTCCTTTAACTTCTGCACAGTTTATTGTTACCGAGTTAATTACTAATACTCCTGTACCTACTATAATACTCTGAGCTTAAAAGGAAATACAGTACAGTTCATGGGCCAGTATGCGTTACGACCACGTCTAAACGATCACTGCTGCTCACTCACCATGCATCCGTATCGACACCATACTCAATCCTAGACTCCGCACAACGCTAAACAAAGGCACTTCGAGTCTCATTTTAAGGGCAAACTCATGAAAGATCCGACATATATAACCTTTCTTTTGTAATACAATTTCTTCGGTTGTGAGTGAGAATATCAATTTATTTTAACCGATGTAAAATCAGACAGAATACTTCTAATTTCCTCAAATCTTCCCAGGATACTCATCAATCCAATCAATTTACCTAGCCTTTTCCCAACTATGTTAGGGTCAGCTTGTAGTCTAAGCAGATGCAGCTGAATACCAGTAATTTACAAGAGTGACTGCCTATCTGACCTCCACAACCCACTTGATAACACGATATCCCTTGGTAAACCTGGTTATTTCGTTCGGGCGTCTGACGGTCAAAGATCTTCAAATGACACCCGGATAAGCAAGGATTTTCATGACTACATTAATTTATTCATATTTCCAGGTTGTAGGCTTCGGAAAAACAGAACACAACAAGCCGTCCGATATTTTAAGGTCAACGTACACTATGATACAGAACGATACGACGTGCATTAACTTCTCCCGAAAGCTTTACTCAAGCTTACTGAATGAGTTCACATTCTGCGTTGGATATGGACCTTCTTCAAGTAAGAATTTAATTTAATTTTCACTAGTTTAAGCGTTGGCTTTTTCCTATTTAATTTATGTACCTACATAATAAAAATTCTGAAATATAATATACTGTCTAACACTAATATATTAATGCTCACGAAAACAACACGTAAACTGCTATGCGATGACCCGAAATACTCGATGAGCACTCAGAATAATTTAATACCTTTAAACGATTAATTCTTGTATATATATAATCTGAAACTCGGAAACGGCTCCAACGATTTTCATGAAGTTTAGTATGCGGGGGTTTCGGGGACGATAAATCGATCTAGCTAGGCTTCATTTTTAGAAAAAGTCAAACCAAAAAAAAAACGAGCAAAGCTCGGTCATTCAGATATTAATTATAATAAGCCCAAATGGCTGGAAACACTAGGGTGCTGAGGCTCAAACATAATAGGTACTAATAAGGTTGTTATATTTGCGCCGTTTAATGTTTTCTGCACCTCCAGCAGCTTCATTTGGAATATTTTAAGTTTAACAGATAACACAATATCACGCCTGTAATTTCCGAAGGTGTACCACAGGGTGTAAGGGAAACACTTCCAAAAACGAAGACAGGTGATAGGGCTAGTGATTCTCGATATAGTACTATAAAAAAATCTAGATTTTTATTCACAATTTTACCTAATTTCTTTAGCACTTTTTGTACACTATACTGTGAGAACAGTTAAATTAACCATTATTTGAGATTAAACACATTTAAAAACAACCCCAAGTCCAGGCGGCGACATTAGGTTTAGGCATCCTTTGTAAAGCGCCGCCAAAATAAAATAAGTAGAAACATAACAGAAGCTTCAAACGTTTTAAATTGATGCAAAATAACCAATTTAAGGCGAAAGGTTATTGGTATCCGTTTGAATTTAGGTTGTATATAACCAACGTTCTGACTTCGGAAGCGTTCCCCTTACACCCTGTATTACTATTACCTACATTTCACCGTTATGTTTAAGTCCTATGTAATAGGATTATTGCCATCACCTACTGAAAAATTCCTGAATAATAAACCCAGTAACACTTTGCACCACCTGGGAATCGATTCCAGAATAAGTAGCTATTTAATCAATCTTTCAGTGAGCTGTAACTTGACCCCTTTGTAAGTCATAGCACACCCCTATTTTCGATCATTCAACTTCGACCTTCGTCATCCCGTTAGCTCATTAGCTAGGAGGCATTTTATGTTTGATCGATTGATGATGATTTGTTGATTCTTCAGAGTTTTCTGTAAAATTAACCGCGAATCTCACATTGTACAAGTCTTTGCGGATTGCCCTTTCCGGTTCTGAAGAAATATTTACAGAATAACAGGACTGGATTCATTAACTTCACTGACTAAATTCAAAACCAATGATGCCCTGTGATTCTTTTCCTTCTTCTTGTATATACATGTACCTACATATTATTATTAATATTATTTTAAGTCTGTTAGCCTAGTCTTATAATAATGTTTGCTAGTGTTCGCACAGTGTTAGAAATGCGAGCATAATTCTTTAATTTTTTTGTCATAATAACATTAAAATATTAGAGTGCCAAATTTTATGCTCCTTCATCCGCGTAATTTTCGTAAAAATCGGAACCAAGGATTTGTTTCATGTACTTATTATTATTATAGAAGATATAAGGACTAAATTCTAAATCTAAATATCCCTAGAATAATACAGAGAGGATGCGAGTACTTGAATTGCCTATACTGTGTCTTACTGTACAATACTAACGAAGATTAAATTGATCACTGGCCCGTAACCGATGGTGTGGCTACCTGTTTGGTTACGCCCTCACTATACTGAATATATTATTAGTGTGTGTCTGTGGTATGGGTCAATTCAATACTGTGTTGACTATGTAAATTAATGTTGCTAAGTGGGAAAAGGTCCTTTACTTTATTTTTATCGGGATCTTCCACCTAACTTAGACAGTGTTTTTAAACATTCTGAAACTGAAGGTCATTTACAAGGTTCCACTAATAAACACTAAAAAAAGGGTTGGCTCAATATGTTGTAATGTAATGTAAAGTAACGCACCGATCCCAGCGTGGCTTGACCAGACTCGATTAAACGAATGAACCACAAGATTCGCACTAGCTCCTGGAGCCTCATGCTTCATGGTGTTACAGAGGCCATTGCATATCAAGAAGTAGATCGGGGGGCGCGGTAATGGTCAGGTAGACGTGCCCTTAGGATAGAAAAGGATTGCGGGCCTACCGGATATGCATCCTTGAGTAAGCATTGGACTACTGGAGAGACGGGTGATATTTATTTATAGGAGGGCGGGCACATTTTCACGACGTCGGAGTAGAAATTAGGAAATAAATAGTACACACTTCGGTAATATAACAAAAACCTTATTTAAGTAACGCATTGTCTATCTGTAGTTTTTATTGCAAAGACACACCGAAACCGATAAAAAAATAATGAATCTGCACTTTCAAAATCATATCATATCATATTTTTTGGTAAAATATCTACTGACCGATACTAGAGTTTTATCTTTCTGTATCGTTCCGTAAATAGATTGAATCATTGATTATATATAAAATGATAGGGTACCTAATCTTTATCTTTTTTTGCGTACGTCTTATTTACACTATTTTATTCTTTTCAGGCATCAACCCACGCAACGGCGATAGCGGCGGAGGTCTAGTAATGAGTACTATCCAACCTGATCACATGATCAGCTGGTTTGTTCGAGGAGTTCTCTCAAAATGTGGAGTTTCACCGGGGCAGAAGGAATGTGACCCGAAGTACTATGTGGTGTACACTGATGTAGCACCTCACTATGGATGGATTTATCACCATTCTGGGCTGGAGTTTAGGAATAATGTGATGTTTTCATAACGACGATGCTTTTTAGACTGATGGAAATTGTGCTCAAGTCAGGTTTTATATCTAAGGGACGTGTGTAGACTGTCACAAGGAATTTCTATTATAATCCTTAATGGGAATACGAATCAATTTTATAATGTGGTTCCTCATTGGATTGTTAGTTTGATCTCTGTAAAGTTTTTTTTAGATATAATTAATTTTAGTTTTTAGATTGATGTAAGTAATAAACAATTTTTTTAAATACTTACTTAGATCATTTGAATATTATTTTATACTCGTCAATTTAACAAAATCAACATAACCTAACATCCTTGTTACCCTGAAGGGTTGGGCAAAGGTCGTGTACCTATAATACACCCATATTTCGCCAGTTATCTTTAAGTCCCATGTAATAAGGGGCGAGCCTATTGCCATCAACCGGGCACAGATTCAGACTCCGGGCTGCTACTGAGAAATTTCATATAGAAAAACCCAATGACACTTTGCCCGACCTGGGAATTGAACTCAGGACCTCATGCTCACCAGTAATGATTACGACCACTAGACCAACGAAGCAGTTTACAGAACTAAATAGTATGATTAAAAGGTTTGTTTAAACATTTTGTTATCCGCATAAAATGACACGTTTTATCATTGTAAAATCAAAAATCTAAAGATCCACTAAATCAATCCTTTACTAAAGTAGCGAGTCATAACATGCCCGTCAAAATAAAAAAATGCAAATTCATAACAAACTTCTTTATCCACTAAAATGCAACCTCTCATCTTAAAAATCGGAAATATATTAATATTTTCTTGAAGCAACATCACCGAGCGGCGCCCTTGCATAATTTATTAGAATCTTATTAAAAAGTGTCAGCAAAAGAAAAAGGAGGTCTTCATATTATAAAAGTCTCTATTATGTCGCTGAACTAAGTTGTTGCACGAAAAAATTAATTATGCTTCTTTTGTTTTCGTAGTCCATTGTTCAATTTTATCTTTAAATAAATAAGTTTCTTAATTATATTTCAGCGTTTGACTTGAATAGGTCACTCCTTTTTTACTTTAAATCAGGTGGGCAGAGCGTTACGCATAAGACGGTGTAATTCCTATAAGTATGTGCAAATCAAACGTCCTTTTGGCTTAGAACAAAAAAATATATTCACTGAAGGTATTACACTTCTTATTAGAGTGATGATAGCAATTTAAATACAGTCAGCCCAGAATTTGGCTACGAGCTTGGCACTTTCGGCAGTATCCTGTACCGTGCAAACAACAGGGTATGCTGAATAAGATATTAATTGACTCGTTGTTTGTGAGACAGCACCACGTTAACACTCCAAAGCGGAGTCATCTGTGAATAGCTGAGCAGGTTTTCTTTCCTTCGGCCTACCTGAGTTCGGACTCTATTTAAAGACTTCCAGGAAAGCCAAGGCAACTCATGTTCAGGTGCGGAATCTTCAGTAGGTAGAACGAATGGGTTTGGTAGGGACGCACCATGTCGCCACAGTCTTAGACTTTCCTTAAAGTTTTAAACCGAAACTTAAACTTATAAGTAAAGCTTTTTACAGTGTGTCCAACTCATTGGCGGACCAATAAGTTAGACACACTTTAAAAAGCTTTGCATAAAATCAAGTTACACTTAATTGTAAACAAAGTGACAAAACAAAAGACTGCAGTAATGAATTTGTTAGTTTGCCTCACAAAATCACCAAGTCGTAAAAATTTGTAGTCAGGACAAAAATAACATACCTAACAATGAGCAAAGAATAAAGGATACCTTCAAATATACGTTGTGGCAGGCTGTGAACTAACGAAGCTTTGCGACTAGACCAGCGGTGCATGACTGTGCATTAAATTAGTCGACAAACACACGCTAACCAGGGCTTATGTTACTATGATATATATACTCTTACTCACCGGATGATACGGTCCGGTACTCGCAGAAATGTGATATTGGATTGTCGGTGACAAAGTGGAACTTAAACCATAAATCTTCGTTTTGGAAATTGTGGAGGTAAGATAAATGTTCATCATACTATGTCGTTTAGTTTCAATGATAAACATTGGTGGTTGCATATTCGCAAGCAAGAGGACTTTACTTTGATGACTTTCCTTTTATTATTCTGATTTCATTTAACATTATAATCATTTCAGCCAGTAGTGGATATAGGCCTGCTCCAAGATTCCCACTTCGACTGGTTCGATGTTTCTCGCATCCATCGGATACCTGCATCCTTCATAAGGGTATTGGTCCACCTTTTGGGATGCCTTTTATACTGATTTGTTATGGCTATAGGCCTATGACTCCCTAATGACCTTGACGCATATTTCATCTATAGATGAGGGGCAATTAGGGTCGGAACATTGTGGGGTCACAAATTGTTACATGTCACCTTGATCAAAGAGTTTCACACCATTAGAAGTCTAGAAACCTTGAGTACTGCTTTCAATCAAAAACCTTCCAAACAATACTTGTAATCGTTTTTAGTTGCCAAAGTATCGACGTACAAGTTCCCACAAAGCAATCATTGAACAATCTGTAAAGTATCACACCAACAAAGTTATCAATTTCCAAACCGAAAGTAGACTCAAGTAATTAGTTCGAACATAAAAAGACACCTGCTACCAAATTCTGCATGCCTTGGACTCACTTACCCAAAGGCCAGTAAGTAAGGGTAAGTAAGGAAGTAATTTAATTAAGTAATTAAGCCCAGAAACGTGGTAATCGCATGTAACACCGCCGTTTCACTGACTGCGTTTATAAAAATAGAGGTAGCGTTGTTACCAGCATAAAGCACCAGAACTCTTTCATAAATCTCCCAACACCCTTATTGAAATACACATAAGTCCTAAAGTTCCATGTGCCTCTTCCAAAAGCGCGCAAAACGGTTATGCCCGTTTAGTAATGTTTTCTTTTTTGTAGGTATTAAAGTTAGCGTAAAGTAATCCTCTGCTTTCCATGTAAAAGCATTCCACACCTGGGATCCTTACGTGACACTACGCAATAAAGGTTTTGTGTTGCAAAGCTACCATTACAGCTGAACCCAACTTTGCTTCTACAGCATTAAGGTTGAATTTTCCCGGAATTCATGCAATTGCAGGAACAGAAACGAGGTCAATGGAGCAAGAAGCTGAATGCGTTTGATAACTTAGAATAGGTAAAAGACTAGAATGCTAGTAGAGTCCCAACTGTTACTAGAATGCGGATGTAGTTGGAGATCTAAAACTGCACGTGTATTTAAATGAAATTCGAATAATTTAAAAGTATTAAAGAGAACTTTAAAAAATGGAAAAGTAATCCGTGTGATGAAATTCAGTATATGGGTCAGTGCAAAGATTTGCTTTTATTGTTACTTCGAGACGAGGCGGTTGAATTATTTACTATAGCTAGTGGATAAAATTTCTAAGACTATTTTGACTATACAGTTACTTAAAATTAGCTAGAGAAGCTTGATAAACGTAATGGGTTTCGATACCTGAACATAATAAAACAAGAAAAATATCATTTACGACAGTTGTTAGTGTAGTTTCTTGAAGTATGAACTGAGAAAACAATATTTTTTTGTTTTATCGTGTCAAGTTATCGAAACCCATTACGTTTATCAACTGTATAGTCAAAATAGTCTTAGCAATTTTATTGAAGTTCACACAAAAAACTTATTTAATTTTAACTGATATTTCAAGTACCTAGCTGCAATGCACCTACCTAACGACTACCTGCGGTCATTGACCCCAAAAATATATCACATTTTTATTTGTATACACATATCTTTTTTTAAATATCGATATCCGTCTGCGAAATATGCTATATAATTATTATAATATATAATTTTAATTCGACTCTGTAGAAGCGTGAAAACATCATGTTAGTTAAAATTATGAACAAACGATCAACAAAATACCATTGTACTAATATGCCCATCCAGTCATGGTAGAACAACAATAACATTGAAAATCTATAATTGAATATGATTATAAATTCATAATTACTTATCCTTTCATTTTAGTTTTCGGCCTATTCCATACATTGACTTAAACTAAGGTATGTTGCCGTTCAAAACTTGGCAACACGCATTGCGTGTTCAGAAGGTGTAGACTCCTGCTGTGGTGCAAACCGAGTGTTACATTTGTTATTTTTTATAACGTTTCAAAAATTAGACCAACGACAGGATAGAGTTACAATATACCCCTTACGAATCTCGCGGATTAGTTTCTAATGGTTCCGTGTGGTGCCGGGACTAAAGAATAGCACCATCCCATTTCTTCCCCTGGGTGTCGTAGGAGGCGACTAAGGGACTTACTAGAGAATAGGCAGCAGCGTTCTCTATGCATTGTACCCCCATACTGCGATGGCCAACCGGCCCGCCAAACGTGGCGATTATGGTAACCCCCCCTCCTAAAAAACCGGTCGAGGTGGCCGTGCTTGGGGGAGGCCTATGTCCAGCAGTGGACATTTTTCGGCTGAAATGATGATGATGATGAATGGGTTTGTAATATGGTATGTTATCAAAAGTTTTGTTGGCAATTGAACAAACATTAAATCGATTTTAAGAAAATGTTATACCTATTTTACTGTGTAAAATAATAAATACTGTTAAATAAATATCTTATGTGTGTTGATGAAAAGAACCACTCGCCATATTTTTTGATAATATCGATAAATAATAATCCTATCTTCTTCTTCTTAGCGTGTGTATAGCAAAAACAATGCAAAAAAATATACCCTATAGTTTTTTCAATAAAAAAATCAGATTTCTACAAATTCTAAGTATAAGCAGTTCGTAACAAAGATCACATATTCCTGTTGAGGAGTTGCCAGCTTCGCCCTCTCGATACGGCAGGCAGTCCTGCTAATTTCTGGAGGCGCGATGGCAATCAGAGGATACAGCATTCCCAACGGCGCTGGGATTGGTTTCAGCAACCAGGTATAATCTAGTCTTATTTAGAGCTGTATCCAGTAACGTAAAGTATCGGATTCATACTAGACAGGCATGTTAATTAATTAAAAGTTAATCACTTATGATTGTCTAAACATGCCTTAACCAAATCGTCATCAGAACTTGTAGCGGTTGACAGCAATATTTACAAACTTTGCACCATTGGGTCGAGGAAGCCGCAAATTCAATGGAATACCCACGCCATTGATGAGGCCTTTTATTCCACCTTCCAAGTATTGAGCAGTTAACTGTTAGTAAACCTCAGTTATGTTAGTATTATCATCATTTTCGTTTGAAATTGCATATACATGTTATGGATTAACATAGTATGTATTTTCTTCTTGTGTCATCAGCCGGTCTTTTTGGTACAGTATTCGAAGCTGATATTTTAATATGAAATGTACAACAAAATATATTCCCAAAATTCAGTAACCACCTTTTAAAAAATAGTGTGACAATGCGTATCCTCTTGGTTGAAGACTGGTACTTATCGACGGCAATTTTACGAAGATTTTCTGGATCAAAACATATTCGACAGACTACATGTTGGTTTATCGGGTTATCTATCTAATATAAACACCGTCTCAAGTAATTGGGAGGAAAAACAAGAGAGGAAGAACTACGCAGAGAAAGTGAAGCTCTAAAGTCTCTGATAACTTAATGATGTAAAATTTATCTAACGTTCCCGCCTATCTCTTAAGAAAGTGGCATAATGATACTGACAAAGGGGGAATTTATTCTGTAGCGATAACAAGAACACTTTTTTATATCAAAATCAAAGCGTTGTTCGAGTTTCTTTGATGTACCACAATTCCTTCTCGACTGGGAATCGAATTCGGAGCACGTAAAGTTATAATCATGTTGGAGTCCTCCAATGTTTGATAAAGTCTCGTGTGTACGAGAAATGGCGTGCAATTTGTGAGCGCTTAAAATATAGCAAACTTTGATATTTTTAACATTTTTCACGTAAAAGTTTTTTGGATTTTTTGAATTCTTCATATGATCATGAAAGCATTGAAAAATAAGAACGTAAGATCATTAATGTAGGTAATGCATCTGAAATTATTTCAATATTCATCCTTTCAATATTAAATACAGCCTCCCCTGTATGGTTTGTCGACGAAAAGAAAAAAATATCATAATCACATATTAAATAATTGTCCGTTTCGAACATCAAATTAAATATGTACTCCAAACTTAAAAGCACCGGGTAAAAATATAAACAACACCATATCTTTTGTTTCTGTTTTTAGGTTCCACATTGACATTTCCGTAATTAAAACCTTAGTTTCAAGTATTTCAAAGGCCTGTATTTATTCTGGCAACTGTTCCAGTTGGGTCGAGCGAGCCTTGTGTCCGATTGGCTGGGATTTAGTCGAAAATTGCCCAAATGAAAGCTCAATGAACGTGTCACGGCGAGTCGCCGGGCACATTTGTCCACGTCCCGAGTTGTCCGCATTGCCGTACACTAGAGGTGAAGGGTTTCGATAAACGCCACGATAGCTAAAACAGATAATAAAAAGTTAGATAAAACATATCCTAATATTTCTATTGATCGTGATTCTGATGTTGGGGAGTAAAATCAATTTAAACTAAACATTAATTTTATAGACAGGACAATCAGCTAATAGATTTGAATTTGCTTCTATTATTTAAGTAACTTTTATTATTCATACGTATGCAGTTATATAACTTCTTCTGTTTCGGTCTTAGTTTTAGCTGTCTTCACGCTAATTATGTGCAAAAATCTACTGTACTCTCATCATATTTTAGTTCATTTTTTTATTTAACCATTTATGTACACCCATACCTATATAAACAGACAAGAAGAAAAGAGCTGAAAATAGGTAGAAAGGTGATGCTTATTTCTAAAGAAATCTCTACCAACACTTCTGCGATAGGAAAATAGATGAGAAGATGTAGACAGCGTGTGTATAGTGGATTGTTGTCAAATAAAGCATATCTAATCGGTATATCTTACAATTAAATTATTTCATAGGTTTACTAATAGTCAATTCAAAAGTATTGCGAAGTAAAAAGTAAAAAACCATGGTCTTACAGAGATAAGATTCTACTAAGTAAAATACACCAGTAATATTTTTTGAAGTTATCGATACCTTCTCCAGCGAATGCCACATCCCTAGTTGACACAAGCTGCCCTAGGGGTCGGACGTCGGGTCATCACAGGGAGCGATCCGCCTCCCGTGTCTATGACACAACGCGCTGTCATTTATCCGCATGCAAAAATAGCTTGCATAGTAATGAATGACAAAATACTGTGATCGCTTCATTAGTCTATGTCTGTGAGTGAAAGGTTTGGGGTTTGATTCCTGGGGAGGGTAAAATGAGTAATTTTATGGTTCCATAGATTTTTATTGTGAGTGTGTGTAAATAAGTGGTCATGATACTAATTTTAATTCAGAGAAACCGTAATTTTTGACACTCGAATATTTATATCAAAATCCTACCATGGTATTGTACCTCTTTAGACGGAATTATACGAATTGTGGCTTGAAAGCCTATTATACAGTTTCAAACAATTAAAGAGTTATTTCAGATCTACAAAGTAGCAATAATTTGAGTTGGCCAAAGTTAACTGACGCGGAGCATTCTAATTTTGCACTGTAACAGTAATTTTGTAACGAATAACTTTTCAAAGAAACTCCAAATGGCGCTAAAAACTCAGTCGACTACGATTTCCGGTAAAGAGAGTCAATGTTACCTTTAATCATTTATTTTTATGAATATGTAGGCAGCATTTTCTGCCAAATTAAATTAAATATTTTTGTCAAATATGAACATGATTAGTAATGCAGGACAAGCACCAATAAAATCTTCGACTTTTCCGGTAGACTGTCAAAAAAATCTTTCATATCAACCTTGACAATTACCAACATAATTAAAAAAAAAAATCATCCAAATCGGACGAACCGTTCTCAAGTCTATTATACATGCAGCAATTGAGTTTTACTTTTATACATGTATCTCTCTTGTTGGCTGTACTTATGTTTTAAACTTCATGTATTACTTGAATGGATTACTTCCGCGGTATCAATAGTTACTATTATAGTTACTGTAATATAATAGTATTTATAATTAGAAAGTACGCTCGGCAATTAATGGATCATTGATCACTGATCCACTAATTGCCAAGCGCCTCTGATTATGGTACTACTATCCCATTGAGAATTCTAACAGTATTGTCAGTCAAAGCTGATGAAGGTTTCAAGTAAATTATGGCAAGGAACAGGTTGCATACAAAAAATAAAATTACAAGATGATCTCGCCTGTATTACTCGGAAGGGGTAGGCAGAGACATACCTACCTAAACTCACATTAACTTAAGTCTCAAAACCCCTACTGCCATCAGTCAGGCGTCACTCGTGTGCCTACTGAGAAATTTCTAAAAACTCAATAATACCGTGTCGATGGCTGACCTGAAGATCCAAACCAGTCGGTATATTCTGTTAAAATCTCACCGTGAAAACTTCGGTAAAGTGAACTAGAAGTGAGCGGTCATTGCACCTGACGCTAGGGATTGACACTATTGGCAGGTCACTTCACTTAAGTTCTTACGGTGAGATTGTTCCATAATAGATGGGCTGGACCTCAGTGTTCACTCACGCGGCCAACAGCAATGAGATACCTTCAGTCCCACTGCTCGGCGAGTCAAAAAACATAGCTTCAACAAAAAACTATTCTAATACAGATGGGCAACTAAGTAGCTTCTATCCGTCTACCTACATACCCTCAGTTTCAAGATTCCTCATAATATCCGGTGTAAAACTAAACCCCTCGGACTACGCTGCCTGGCCCATTAAATTAAATGTGCAGGCTTTAAGGTAACGGCTACTTATGCTCCCACGTAGCTTGGATATTATTTTGATCCAACCTCTTTTACTTGAAGATTTCAGTCCCGGAAGACATTGAAGTTTTTTGCCGGGTTTTGTGTTGATATCGCAGTGTTTCTGAAGGAGGTGAGATGATTTGAGTGTTATATATTTAATGATTGCAACTCTCATTTATTAATGTGAGTGACTTTTAGTATTTGGTTGGTATGAAGGCAGAGTAATTAGGGCTTTTGACAGCAAATGGACCAAAGGTCATTTTGGGTGATCATCTAACTTGAATCAATTTCCTACGCCAGGGACATGCCCTCTTGTCCTACCGAGAAATTCGTCGAGCTAGCTCTCAGTTTTACTCTCAATACCACCACACTTAGGTCGTGTTTTAGATGTCTGAAATATATTGTTATTCTGGTTTGAGACCAGCAATCTGATGGAAGGAGGGCCTTGCGTTTATGTCTACGTCTTTGGCAGTGAAGCTACGGTTTCCTAGAAGACCGGTTCTTCTTCTTTTCGAATTGATGGTAACTGTAGCATGTATTTTGTTTAATGACTTGGGGCCAGTAGGCGGCCATGGTTTGGGCACTTCAAAATGTGACAAGGTTTTGTCAGGAGCACTGCATTCCTCCTGGGTAACGGTGGGATCTAGCGATCTAGCAATCTCTTGCAAGCACAATCGGGTCCAGCAGTTGATGATTGCTTTCTATATAGGCCACTGCAGGTCACTTTCAGTTGGTACATGCTCCTGGGGTTGAACGAAGTTGAGTGGTGGCGGGTGATGTTTTATCCACAGATCTTTCATGGAGGAGCGTTTCCGCCATATTATGGCGGCCGTCATGGAAATCTGTTATTTTCGGCAGTTTTTGACAATGAAATGTCAGAAAACGCTCAGTATTTGGAAAACCGTTATTAAGCGACCATTTACCGCTTTCTATGGAAACCAAATTTTTTTGTATAAAAATATATATTTTTTCGCAGAAAGGTCGACGAGTTTTGAGAACATAATTATGATATTCAACACCAAACAATGGTGAAAATAGTAACTGTGTTGGTTAAGTTTACGTCAATAACAAATAATCGATTATTAACTTTACTGTGGTCTGTTTGGTTAGCTTTGCTCCATTGATGTTTGATTAATAACATCAGTCAGTTCTGTTTACTTCATATCACGAATTCTGTTTGTTATCAAATCGTTCTCTTCGTTTTTTTTTTAACTACCTGCTGCCCGTGGCTACGCTCGCATAGATATCGGAAATTATCCCACGGGAGCTGGCTACCGGGACAAAATGGGATTAATGGGTTTTAATCTTTTCTAGCGGAACCCTCATTCTTTTTCTAAAATGAAAGTAGCTTTTAATTACTCCGTATAATATTAGCAATCTGCAGAAAGAAGTCCCGTCAAATTCGATTAACAAGTTTCGGAGATTAGCCGGAACAAAATATAGACAAACAGACAGACAAACATTTTTGAAATTGTTTATTTTTGTTTAAAGTACCGTATATACTTTCATACGCACGTAGTAAAATGCTGTTATTTTGATATTTGTACAGATGTTTCACCTGAATTTAACGTTGTATATTCAATAATCTACTCATAAATGCATCAATAACTATAATGTTCTAAGCAAAATAAAATTCAAAAGACTAATTCACAGAAATCCCTCATTAAGAGTCCATTAAATAGGCCAGTCACACACTAGAAACCTCAATAAAAATGACGTAATACATCCTGACGCAAAGCAGAAAAGCTTTCAGGCGTGTGCTGGAGCCGAGAAATATGCACAAAGCCGTCGAAGCCCAATTGACCTAAATGGACACACAAATAGTAAAGGGAAAGGCCCGCACGAGGTCATTATTCGCTCCGAAGTCCAGCAAAAGTGTCAGGTCGAAGGAAGACGGACATTTATCTACATCCTAAGGGTACCAGTGATTTTGGGAAGGATGTATTAGTGCGTAATAGGGTTTTTCGTGAAATCAACGCGGCTTTGAATTATTTAGCTGTTATATTGGTCGAGGTTCTGAAAAGGAATGGAGTTTCTTTGGTGAAAGACTTTATTATGTGTTGCGGGTATGGTGTTTCCCGGAATTCGTTACAGAATAAAGTTATTTGTTAGATTTAGTCACGATCCCTGGTCCGTTTAGGAGCAGCAGTCCACATTGAGATTCATACTATTTCGGAAAGATACACTGAGAAAAATGTCATTTTGGCATAATCTTAAAATATCGTGACGTTGGTTTAAAATAGATGCGTTGTCTTATAATATGTTGATAATAAGTAAATATTACGCTAGAACTGAAATGTGTTAAGATGGAATCGAATTTTTTGGGTAAATAATGCAATATTATGATACTTGTCATCGTAAAAATTTGTAATTATGAAATAACATTGTCTTCTTCAAATAATAACACAATGTAATAGAAAATGGTCCACTGTCCCATAAATTAGTATGATAATTATAAATAAGATTCTAATTAAAAAACACAATGACAGTCACCGTAATATAAATAGATTTCATAGTTTAATATGAAGAAGTATCTCTAAAAATACGATGACCTCCCCCTAATGTACTATATTAAATTATAATGCTTTAAACTTACATTTTTAAAGTAAGCATCATTTTTTAATATTACAGTCATATTATTTTATGTGAATCCTATGATAATACGATTAAATAATCTCATATTTTTAGAGTAAGCATCAAAGTTCAATAATATAGTCATATTATTTTATGTGTATCCTACTAAATTATTATTACAGAGACCCATTTATGAGTAGCATTTGAATGATGTCCTACAAATTTAAGGTGACGGCATTATATAATGAGGTCTCCCTCTCTCACTTCATTCCGCCGCCGCGCCATTTCGGTCGGCCATTTGTATTTCACCGCTACAGCCGGCAAGTCACGACTCACGACTCGTTTAATTAATAGCAATAACAATTCCATTAGTGCCAGTGAACGTGTTTGATCAGTGCAAAAATGGATATGGCTACGCGTGATCTTTTGAAGAAGTGGAATTTGGAACGCTACATCGATCGTTTTGAAAGTAAGTTGACAAACCTACCTAGTAAGTTGCTAGCATGAGCTCACACATTACATTCACACATTCTAATTTCTAGCAAGAATAGGGTCAGAGTGTCGTCTTAGAGGCACTATGAAAATATACTTAAAAAAATTTCGCGACCAATTTCAAGGTCACAGTTCTAACATAACCTTACCTATGGATCCCTTCGACATCGTTTTTACGACAAACGGTTGGTCGGAGACAAAAAACACCCAGACACTTTTAGCCTTTCTAGGTGTTACATACTATAGAATCGAGAAAATAAACGATTTGCGAAAATAACACTTTTTTGGCCGCTGTACACTCCAACCAAGAATAGTCTTGTCGTATGGTACCTACCCACCTACCTAGATATACGTTCATATTTATATTATACACTAGATTCGATGTGCAACTGCAACCCAAAAAAAAACAAATAGGTAGAGTGCGTCTAAACTAAAATGACGCGCCCCACTACCGCATTTACCGTAGTGTACGTATACAAATTTAAGTAGTGGGGCGCGTCATTTCAGCTTAGACGAGCTCTACCAACCTACATTTTATAAAGTCGATGCGACGTAGTGCATTTCACAGCTGCAATCAGGGCGCTGTTAAATTTACCTTTTTTTTCAGCTGAAAGAATTGATATCGCAACAATGCAGATGCTTAGTAAACAAGACATACATAGTATGTTCCCTCAAATAGGGGACAGACTCCGGTTTGAAGCAGCTCTGGCCATGTTAAAAAGCGACCAACCAAAAGATATGGTTTGTTTTCATGTTAAATTGTATTTCAAAAAAGTAAATTTTGTTTTAAACTTTTTGCTTACATATGCCCTGCGTCGCTTAAATGCACATTCTCCTACTTGCATGTAGGTAGGTAGGTACCTACTTATTAACTTTTATTATTTTAAAGTCTTCTTAAGATACCTAACAATTTAACCGGTGCAGTATTTATTTAAAAAGTGGAATAAAATCATAACTTTTCATCAGTCTTGTTAGTTTACCAACTAAGTACATTATTATTACCTTTTTAAATTTCTTGTTAAATTTCAGGATAACTCCTACAATTCATCACTCTTTGAAGAGGTCCTGAGGAATGACTTGTTAACTAGTCTACCTTGTAACTTAGAGCCTCTGCCACCGTGTGAAGGACTGCAAAGCTCAATCCTCAACCAAGACTGCGAAGCAGGACTTAACCAGGAAAATTTGGTAAGTTCTGCAAAATTGTAGAAAAGTACTCGTACTTACTGTTTTTTGGTTCAAGAGCAATATGTATTAATTTGTAATTACATCCATACTAATATTATAAATGCGAAAGTAAGTTTGTCTGTCTATCTGTCGGCTGGGGCAGGACCTTTTCACATTTTCATACCTAAGACACTGAACCGATGCAAAATTTGGTATAGACATTCTTTGAGACCAGGATCAGTCCTGATCTTGATCGATTAGTTTTTATCAGGGCCGGATCAAGGGACGAGGGCAGGACCGTTCACACCTGCAATGCTGAACCGATTACTAGTAAAAAAATATAACACTTCCCTTGAGTTATCTCCGGCTAGGGCTAGCTATAGCCTGTTAGTTAACGGTCGCACTCGGACACATTTAGTGATTATTTCAACGATTATTGAGGTTAATTGACCGTACATACTCATATTATCACACCTTTTTGTTACATGTACTATTATAACATTGTCTCAAAGTAAATATTATTTTAGGATGGTGACATACTGGTGATACCACTGGACTCGTCGTCGTCAGTGGGTGAAGCAGTTAGACAAGAGTCCACCGGGAGCAATTTAGTAAGTTATTGTCTATTATCCTGTACTTTTGATAAGGAATTTAAATTGACATTCAATATTGTTAACCCCCGGCGTAAACAGATAAGTTTAACGTCTGTACCTGTCCTGTCCTGTATGTGTGTACGGACGGCCGTTTAGGAGCTATACTATATGTCACAAAGATCAGTAATATATTTGGAGTTGGTGACAGCTATAACTAACAACTAAATGCATGATGCCTAGACTGGCACCGACTCCAACTGATCATTATACTGAATGGAAGGTAGGTATTGAACCTGTATTTTCAACATTTTAGTGACATTTTTTTTTAACTTTTACCTTGCATATTTAGTTTGTAATGCCATACTTATACTATTTGTGTTTCAGGTGAATACCATACTGAATTCATCAGTCGAGGGAAAACAAATAATAGCAATTGGGCAGAAAACGGGCACCTTACCCTCAAACGTGCGTGGGCGTTTATGCAAGCTGCTTATGGAGAAGCTCATTACGGCCGAAAACCCGGTACTTCTGACAGATTCGCAGCTGCTTGCTCTATCCTACGACATTGGCAGATTATTTAAAGAGGAGTCACCACCCCTATACTACGCGCCGTACCTGCCGGCTGATGCTTACCAGGCTAAGCGCAATATCTCTGGCTGGTTAGTCACCGCCAGAAGGGCTCGACGGCAGCATTTAGTTTCGTTGGGCCTTATTGAAAAGCCCAAGTCACGTTCTCGCTCCAAGTCCAGTCCTAGGCTAGACACCCCTCCACTCGCTGGAATCGACCTGACCGGACTTAAAGAAGGTAACTCCTTTTCAAGAAATTTTATGTTTTCAGATTGAATTAAATTATCAAGAACAAAATTATTGAGAAAAATATCTGAATTAGTATAAATTTTCGTTACAAATTACAAAATATCTGAATCTAACAACCGTTATTGTCATTGTACTAATTATTAATCGTTTTAATTTTTGTGTGCAGGTGAAGTGGAGGACGTAGCGTCAGCATTAGAGCAGCTGTCAAGTCCTTCAGCTGGTCCGTGGCAGGAGGTCAGTGCCCTGTGGCGGGAGACGGTGCGAGCTCGCCTCCGGTACTTGTACTACGAGGAAGGGACATTACAGGAGTACTTCAATAAGTATCCTATCCTGAAGTCAAGTGATGGATGGCGACTCCTGACTCATGACTACGAAGCACTGTTCCCTGATAAATCCGGGGGCCTCGACGCCTTGGATGCTTCATCGGAAAACATACTAAAAGCTGCTCAGCAGAAGCTTAACACCACAAAGGACTCGTTTCTTCGTCGAAAAATAGCTGATACATTGGCAATTTGTGACGGTAAGGAAATGATTCTGTTATATAGTTCTAGGTGCTCGACCTCCCTGGGTCGGTGAACCCGTTATAAAATATATAGACAAAAAAGAATTTAAAAATTATCTAACATGGTGCAGTCGTTCAGAAGTAACGGGCGGGCGGACACACATTTCGGCAATTCATTTTTACTTATATAGATAGATTTTATTTTGTTCTGATACTTTTCCCTATTTGCACAGTTAATGATGATGTGTTGTGTCAAATATACTATTATTATTTTCTTTCCAGATGAACAACCGGAGACAAAATTAATAGCAGCGATATTGCTACTCGGCTGTCTCTTTAATATTCCTCCTGCCCGTCGATCTAGAAAAGACTGGCAAGCTTCACGAGCGGAGATATTGGATGGATTTGTGACCATCGTGGATGATGACGCAGACGTGCAAGTGGTAATTGAGGAGCGTCGCCAAAAGCTTCAAAACCTAGGTATTAGCCTCCAACCATTTATAATTTGGTGCCGCCAGTCAGGTGTCTCCTTCACAGTATGTGACAATACGTTTTACAAGTTCACAACACTAACTGAGGCTGTTGATGTGACTTTTAAAATATTTCATGCTACTGCCGCCGAAGGAGGCGAAGGAATCAAATTTTAGAATTACTTAAATGAAGTCCAATGTAACTTCGCACACTTATCCGCACCGAATCGTACGACCTTATTCGTCCGATTCGGTAAGTGTGCGAGGTTCCATAGGATTTCATACAAGTAATTCTAAAATTCGATTCTTTCGCCTCCTTCGGCTCTGAAAAGTGTGCGTTCACCTTTAGTAATAGATTTTAAAGTAAAGTATTTGTATGAGGGATAGATTAGTCTCATCGGAGTGTTTATAGTAGCACTTTACTTGAAAATAGATATTTACTATAATAATATAACCAATTTATTGTATGCAGCTTTAAGGTGAAAGCGTCAGGGTAGCCCGCGAAATTCAAATTTTCTTACGTTTTTTGCAATTTGCAGGCCAGTGCTAGGTTTTGATTGAAATGTTAGACGCGGGTGTAAGACGTATGTAGTACAACTTATGTACTTACACCCGCGTGCAACATTTAATTAACATACAACCTAGCACTGGCCTGCAAATTGCAAAAAACGGCTACCCTGAAGCAATCACCTTAAGGGCAAAAATGTTTTAGTTATAGGTACATTAATGTAAAGTTTGTTATTTTTTGTAAATTAAATTTCTACTCGTCTCAACCTTTATTTTAATTTGTAAAAACTAGAATTATTGAACATAATGACTGTATATAATGATTCTTTATAATGACCGACAAATAGATACTGTAATCATTAAGGCGAGGATGTTTCTAAACAAAACAGTCTTCTTTTATACTGAATATAAATGTTTAGAGTATATAATAATTATTCATTCATACTATGGAAATAAAAATACCATTCAATTTTCTGTTTAATTTATACATACATCCCTTTTCACCTTCTTACCATTCTTGCCAAGGTACTTTTTTCTATTTTTTTTACTTACTCTCCATTTTTTTAAGGTTCAAGTTTAGGGTTCTTCAGTTTTTTTTAATGTTGAGCTCACACCTAATAATATTTAAAAGGAAAGAACCAATATTGGATACTTAAAAATAAGGGGATCATGTAAGTCCAGTGGCGCCCTCAATTATAGGAGGATTGTGATTTCTAATAATCCAAACAATTTCTGTGTAATCCAACAGTATTTAGTTGTAGTCCTACTGATGGAGAATGAGTAGAACTACAACTAATCACTGGTGTATTATAGAGATATTAATTGGTTTATTAAAAAACACAATCCTCCTATTGAGGGCGACCTCCGTAAGATAATAGGCTATAACCAGAGATATGAGGAAATAGTAGGAAAAGTAAGAGGACCTAACCTAAAATACGAGGAGGTTACCGAAAAATAGTAGGAAAAATAATAGGATATAACTGGATATATGAGGAAGGCACCGAAAAATAGTAGGAAAAATTGTATGACATAACTGAATATGTGAGGAAGTCACCGAAAAATAGTAGGAAAAATAATAGGATATAACTGGATATATGAGGAAGGCACCGAAAAATAGTAGGAAAAATTGTATGATATAACTGAATATGTGAGGAAGTCACCGAAAAATAGTAGGAAAAATAATAGGATATAACTGGATATATAAGGAAGGCACCGAAAAATAGTTGGAAAAATTGTATGACATAACTGAATATGTGAGGAAGTCACCGAAAAATTGTAGGAAAACTAATAGGATATAACTGGATATATGAGGAAGGCATCGAAAAATAGTAGGTAACTAAAACTAAATCCATGGTGACACATCATCTTAAATACTGTTATCATCAACATCAGTATTATCATCGTTCTTTTTGGTGAATCACTATGCTCCGTCCTTTGAGTGAATTCATCATACTTTAAGCTGAATTCACCTCTTTTATGATTGTCAGTTTTCTCAGTGTAGATATAACGTCGATACTTGACGCTTTCATCTGTGACAGACTACCCAACGTACAGACGTCTGAAATATCTGACAGCTGGTTCAACGTTAAAATTGCCTATTTGTGGATTGTGTGGGTCATATGGCAGTCATAGTAAAAACTGATATTGAGCCGCATCTGGTTACTGGAAGAAGCTGACCCCAAACGATATGGAATAAGGCTAGATGAATCGTAAGACTGAATACTTTGCATAGTAAGATTTGCACTTTCTTCATTATATGTACAGTTAGCCTCCAAAAGATCGACATGAATTCATTTGACTGTTTACAATTTTATAAAAAACAATTGTACCTTTAATAACTTTTGCGGCTACACATTGATACAATAGTATGGAACTAAGATTGTAGACAAATTGAACATTATGAAAATAACTTCACATCAAGCAACGAACACAATGAATTAAGTATACTGATAATTCTCTCTGTTTATCTACCTCTTTACTACTTCCAGTACCAGTAAATCATACTAACTGCCTAGCCCAAAATACTATAGTAAACAACAAAATAATTACAGTAATTCAGTTCACAGAAAAATATTCTAATAAAACCAAGGAAGCGATGCTTCAACAGAAACTAGTTATACTTTAAAAAACCTTTTCGTAGGCCGGGCAGGAGCAATCTTTTGGTCCATTAAATTGTTCACGCTCACCGACTATGGAAATTGGACGTAAAACGAAATAATGTATAGTAAGGAAATAGTTCACTGAGATTTGTAGCGTCGTTAGACAACTAGTTGGGACATCTGCGTTTAGCTTATGTTGTTTATGTTGTGTTTTATATGTTTATTGTTTGTTTTAGTGATAAATAAGAAAATTAGGGAAAGGCGATTTTTACTTTCTTAGTTCCATCAAAAATGACATACCTTTATTTATAATATTCATAACGTTATTAATCGAAGTTGCATTTCATGTCTGAGGAATGTGTAATCGCTTAGTTCTTCTAAACTACAAAATTGATTTTAATGTAGTTTTCACCTCTTTTTAGAGAAATTATTCCGCAAAGTTTATGTTTATTATACATTAATACAAGGTGGGACATCGACGCGTAAACTGTATCTAACCATGAATTCAGCATATGATTTTAGACTCACTAGTGTCAACGGTTTTTCTTCGGTTAACAAACAAAAAATTTGCTGTTTCATAGAAAAGTGCAGCACCTAAGCGGTAAAAATGTATGAAACAGCATTTTGTTTTTATGCCCGACGTTACATTTTAAATCAGACGGATCCAGAATCATGTACTGAATTCATCATTAGGTTGTGCGTCGAGCATCATATTTTGTACAGGGTTATTGGAAAAATACCAACAACCTCTTAAGAGGTCATTGTACTCATCATTATGAACAACTTTTACTATGACACCAAACCAGAAATTGCGAAAAAAAAAAATCAGCTGTTCCCTACATTTTGAGTTATACGAACTTAAATGTAAAAAACAGCTGATTTATTTTTAGCAATTTCAGGTTTGGTGTCATAGTAAAAGTTGTTTATAATGATGAGTACAATGACCTCTTAAGAAGTTTTTCGTGTTTTGTCAATAACCCTGTATATTATATATAATATTATAATAAGGAAAGATTTGATTGTTTGTTTGAATAGGCTCCGAAACTACTGAACTGATTTAAAAAATTCTTTCACTGATGGGAAGCTACATCGGGCCCATACCCGCCCGGTGCCCGGGTGACATAGGCTATATTTTATCCCCGTATTCCCACTGGAACGGGAACTGCGCGGGTGAAACCGCGGAGCGCTGCGATATTTTATAAATAAAACAGAAATCTTTGTGTTTTGACATTTTAGGAGATTGCACCCATGCGGAACAATGACCCACCTGTCCTTGGTAGTATTATAAACTTTATAAATCAGTATTGCTAACTTTTTAAACGAATATGTAATTTAAATATTGAATATTGAAGTATAATTCTAGCCAAGTACCATGTTTGATAAACTAGCAATGCAAATCAATTAATTAAACGAAATATACCAATCATATTTGATCCAGTTTTTTCCATTCACTAGCGAATATTGTATTTCACTTCATTATATTTCTATCACAGAATATGTTCCACTCGAAATTACGTATTCAGATGAATTTGCACGATACTTAACCCAATTATTGATAGCAATTCGTGAACACTAACACAAAATACAATTGCTGGTGTCATTTAGCAATTATAAACGAATGGACCTACAATGCAATATCGAAGAGCAGATTCTAACATAATTTCATGGGCCACTTAATTCCTGTTAAATCGTAACAGTTGTATAAAACTGCTGGAAGTGTCATCTTAACCTATTGTAAATTTTATGTAAGAGTCGCCTAAGGCAAAAAAAAAAACATTTATTTAGGGAAAATTAAGAAATATTTTCCCATTAATTAGGGATCCAAAAAAGGGCAAAAATAGTTATTTGAGCTCGGTGAAAAATTCTTAATTTTCGCAAAGCATTAAAATGTTCTATTATATAAGTGCTTCCCTACTGAACCCATTCGTTCCACCTGCTGGAAATTCTGGACATGAGTTGCCTTGGCTTCACTGGAAGTCTCTAAATAGACTCAGGACTCAGGTAGGCTGAAGGAAAGAGAACCTGCTAGGTGGAGATACACAGATCCCACAAACAATGGGACATTTGATATCTAGTCCAGCTTGTCCTGCTGTCTGCACGCTGCAAGAGTTGATGGACGCTGCTGCAAATGCCAAGCTCGTAGCCAAATTCTGGGCTGACTTTATTTAGATTGCTATCGAGACGCTAAGAGAAGATGAAAGTTAAACACTGGTATTATGACTTTCGCTTTGAAGTCGCTCAGCGAGCTATGGAACTCCTAACTTTCTTATTCGAGCATAGGCTAAGAGTATCTCTGAAAGATAGAATCCGGAATGAGGTGATCCGGCAGAAAACCAAAGTTGTCGACATAGCTCACAGAATTAGCAAGCTGAAGTGGCAATGAGCCGGCCACATTAGCCGTAGAACTGATGACCGTTGGGGTAGTGTTCTTAAGTGGACACCGCGAATCGGCAAAACTAAGGTAGGACACCCTCAGGCTAGGTGGAGTGAAGATCTTCGCAGGGTGACTGGTAAAAACTGGAAGAGAGTAGTCGAGAATCGAACTGAATGGCGTGCAATTGGAGAGGCCTATGTCCAGCAGTGGACTGCTGCAGGATGATAATGATTATGACTTTCCATATTTAGATTTTCAATATTCAAATACGTACCCTAAAAGTTACTTACCAAAACTTTCTGACGACATTCCAGGAATGTACTCGGACTTTTTGATTAATCTTATTCTTCAGTAAACATTTACCAATAAACATTCCTAAGTGTGACGATACTGCTGACGCATTTATTTAATCAACTCAGACGCACGATCATTGCTTTAACGCGGTCCACAAGTTTAAGAAAAGGGTTATTGATAACAGGTAAAGTTCGTTTTTTAAACCCAGATAGTAATTTGACAGGTGCAATGTCAAATTCCTTTATTAAAAAGCAAACACACAAAGACTTGAAATGTCAGATTGCTATTTGGTATTAAAAAACGAACCTTAGGTTATCAATAAGCCCTTACTTAAACTTGTGGATGTACTCGTACGTATGTATAAATTACTTTTACTGTTATTGTTAGCCAGTATCGTCCCACAGCTGGGCAAATCCAGCCAGACATCCAGCTCTTTCGATCCAGGGCTAAAGTACACCACTGGTCGTGTGTTTTCTCCAGGTCGTCCCGCTATCTTCTACGGAGTCAGCCGCGACGCCTTCTGATTTTGCTAGCCCAACTAGCAAAGTAGTCCTATTAAGAAAGATTATAAGTCTGTCCCTACTAAAGGCATTGTGGTAGACTATAGCATTTGTCAAGCCTTTACATACCTTGAGTATGCATTAGTTCTTAACCGACTTCAAAAAGGAGGAGATTCTCATTTCGATTGGTATTTTTTTTACGTATGTACACCGATTACTCGAAGATGGCTGGACTGATTTGGATTTTTTTTTTGTTTGAAAGTATACTTCCCAAGTGGTCCTGGAGAAAGAGAGAGAACTCTTCAAATTTTTTAGGCCAACTTACAGCGATTTGGGTAGTTTTTAGAAGAGTACTTTCTCGGAGTGGTCGCATTTCAATTTGGTGAAGATCTGATGAAGAACTTTGGAGATAGGCAACGGAACTCCTCAATAAATGATAGCAAATGGACTGGGATTGCTGAAATCTCTCGCTACGCTGTGAAGGGGTAAGCACATGTGAACCACTAAAAAGTGGAAAACAAAAACTTCTTTAAAAAAAAAACAACCTAATTTCGGAAGGCGGTGACAGAAAAATTAAAATACATATCCAAAGTCACCGACTTCCGAAACTAAAGTTATTTTTAACTTTGTAGTGTTTTTTTGGAGGTCGGTTGGCTTTTTTTTTGTATCTCGGTCTTATAGTTCGCTACAAGACTGACCTATAAAACATGTATAGGACACTTTTACTAGTAATAGCATTTCACAAGCGTACATATTCTCAAAAGCATTAGCTTTTATATCTCAGTCTTATAGTTAGCTACGAGATTATCTTTAAGGACACCTTTAAGAATAAGTCATCTATAATTGTTTACAGTAAAACTAAATCCAGCATATTATTATAATCCTATAGCAGCATTTTGTGAGAGAACAAGGTATTATAACATACTTGGCTGAGATCACTATAAGTTTGCGCCGTTATAGTTTTGCTCGAGAGTCTTTTAAATCTAATAGTACTAGATGAGAGCGCTATATGATCAAAAAAGGTTATGAACTACTACATCAATATCTTTATTAGTAAACGTTAGCTAATTTGTTGAGATTAGGTTGTTCGTCGTAAAATCAATGAATATTTGGTCAAGAAACAATGAACATCAAGAAATACAACCATCTTGTTAATTCAATCCTAAAAAAGTAAATTCAAACATTAGCAGGCTTATTTCAAAGGAACCCTAATTTGTTTTAAAATGGTGGTGAGTTATCTGGACTGAAACAGCTACAAGTACTATTTTACCTACAATGGTTCTACAAAGTACTTAATAGAGCAATTTCAAAACATGGCGAATATTCATAAGAATTGATTAAATATTTTATTTACAACAATATACTAATGTGCTATTTTTCGCAGGGGATTGTGAAACTAACTAAATTGTGGTACACATTTACAGTAAAACTGACTTCCCCACGAGTTCATACACTATATTTACAAGATACAGATTAGTAATAAATGTCTAAAATAATACAAAATAATAGTAATAGAAACTTACGTTTTAATTAAGTATTTACCACAAAACAACCGTAACCACCAGCTGAAGCAACAATAAAGATAACCTCTGTTAAAATACTCTTTTATCTAATAACTAAGTACATTACTAGTGCATTATAAACAAGATTGCTTTAGTAAGATACTTATGTCAGATACTAACAAGAGCGTTTGTGCTTGTAATTGTGTAGTCTCGTGTCATTATAGAAGCTATTGCGCTTCGTTCAGTATATTATAGGGCTTATTAACATTTTATGAGTGGATTATAATATACTTAAAGAAATAAACGCTCCTATAACTGCTCCCAAATTCAGCTTTGTAGCATGCTACAAGTTTTTTGTAAGTGAAAACAAAACTAGTCTTGAGACCATTTTTAAGAGACTTCAAAAAGAAGGAGGTTATCAATTCGAATGTTTATTTATATTTTTTTATGTATGTTCGGACATAACTCCGTCATATATAGACAGATTTTCAAAATTCTTTTTTTGTTCGAAATGGGTTTATTCCGAAATGGTCCCATAAAAATTTCATATAGTTCTGATCATGCGTTTCGGAGACAGACAACGGAACTCCTCAAAAATGACAGCAAACAAACCGCGATTGCTGCTATTGCATAAATATGCATTGTTTTGACCCCAAAGATGACGAAATTTCGAATTGTGTGTGGTAGGTACTCTAACTAAAAAGTGAAAAATAAAAAACTAAAAAAAAAAAAAACAAAAAAACAACCGACTTCCAAAAAACACCACAAAGTGAAAAATAACTTTAATTTCGGAAGGCGGTGACAAAAAATTCAATAAAATACATATCCAAAGTCACTGACTTCCGAAATTAAAGTTATTTTTCAGTTTGTAGTGATTTTGGGAAGTAGATACCTAGTTTTTTTTTTTAAGTTTTTTATAAATACTGATTTTGCTAGTTGGGGGGTTATTTTGGCCCACAGCCCTTTGGGCATATGTATGAATTAGAAAAAAAAACACCTTCCCAGTGATACTGTTGGATTTCATCGATTGTGTATAGTGACAAATATTTCCAACAGTTTCAACAACAAGCTTAGAGCTTTTAGGCGCTAATTTTGGCTGCAAGTGCTAGATGGCGCTAGTAGTAGGTTTCAATTATTTGATCACACTGCGGGAAGGTAATTAAGAAACTGTATCTTCTAAGCCTACCTAATCTATACGAAATTTCCTAGTTATGTTACGTGGGACTCAAATATAACTTGTGAAATGTGGGTGCAGTACACCCACATTTCACAAGTCAGCCTATCTATACAATCGTAAGGTTAATTCAAACACACATACTCTACTGTACTGTAGATGGTGATATTATTAAGTCGTGTTATGTGGCATTTAAATAAGGCAGCAGTTAATTCTTTGGAAGGAATCACAGGTAATGACTCATCTATAATTTCAGTATCTGTAAGGTTGCGCGCTCGGGAAAACTAGGTTGGAATAATCTAGTTTATCTGCAGAGTTAGCGAATATCACAATAAGCCAGTTAAATTATTAATTTTCATTTTAGCTGAATAAAAATCTTTCGTTCTGATGTTGTCTTGATTTCTTGAGGTATTATGTAGGCTTTAAGCAAATACCTGATGTAAATTTGATGGGCTTATTTTGCTTATTATGAGGTACGGATGACCATGATAACGATGACCTTGTAAAGGCCGCAGGAATCCGCTAGATGCGGGAAGCCGAACCGGTCGAAGTGGCGGAGCTTGGGCGTTGCCTATGCCCAGCAGTGAATGTCTTTCGGCTGAAATGATGATAATGATGAGGTATGGAATAGGTAAGTGCCATAAAGCACAGGCTGGGCTTATTATCTCTTACAAGATAATTATATATTGAGGGGCTTGTGGCTAAGTAACAATAGATGCACGGGTCGATCGATCAGGTTAAGCTACGTTTGTCACGGTTGATCCGTGGATGGGTGACTATCTTTACATACCAAGATCCCTCCGTGCCTCGGAAAGCACGTTAAGCCGTTGGTCCCGGCTGTCATTTGTGGATTTTTGACAGTCGTTACGGGTCGTCAGAAGCCCGAAAGTCTGACAACCAGTCTTACCAAGGGGTATCGTGTTACCCAGTTACTGGGTTGTGGAGCTCAGATGGGCATGGTCGCTCCATGTAAAATACTGCATCCGGTTAGACTGGAAGCCGACCCCAACACAATTGGGAAAAAGCTAGGCAGATGATGACAAGATAATTATATCGATTGGGCTGTTGCCTCTGGAGCCACGCTTTTGAACACTTCACCTACAAGAGAATTTGTGTTTTGGCAGTTCATTGTGAAAACCAGCACCGTCAGAGTTGCAAGGATCACATTTCGCCATAATATTCGTAGGAACTTTACTAAGTTTCCTCCGAATACTATATTTGATACTCCAACTTACTACGGCCATGTCGCGTCAGTCGTGGTACTCGTGGTACTCGTGGTAAATCTCGACGTTCTGCGGAACCGCACTGTTGAGTTAGTTGAGACTATGAAACTGTGACAAGTATTATTGTTTTCAACAAACTACAAGTGAACCTTTAATTTATTATTAAATCCAAGTTATGGCGAAGATTGTTTGGAATAGTTTTGATGAAACGTCCAGGTTCACAAACCCTTTGCTATGGATCTTTGTTTATCGACTGAGAAAATCTATAGTGAAAAATAATATTGGTTTTCATTTCCGTTGGTCATGTTAACTTTAACGAAGTCACAGATAGGGTTCTTTACTTTAGGCACAACAAGAGCAGTGGTGGCCGAGTGGTATTGGCCCCGATTTACGAGGTGTCGATCGTGGGTTCGAACCCTGGAGCCCAAGTCTGCTATTTTTATAAATTCGTTATTCCAACACGATCACATTGTCATTTTGCTAAAAGTTCGTAATCTGCTAAATTCATAGTGGTCGATCATTGGTCGGCCTATGGTCTCGTAATTGTGTTATAAGTGCATTGTCGTATTTCCATTATTATAAAACCAGTTAGTAGAAATGATTTTCTAAAAACTGCTACTTTTGAACATTTATCCATGCCCGATTTAATTTATACATATTTTTACATATTATTTATTAGTTTATTAGTTTAAAATTTTAGCAGATTACCGCCTAAGTCAGTCATTCATTTGTCATTATGTACGAGATTACCAATAAATGTCATTACTTTCAATGGAGTGTCAGTGGCTGACCATTGGAAACTCATAATGACACTATTTTATTAGTAGATTACCAAACTTGTCAAAATCAACAATTATGAAATCAATGATAGACCATTCTGACACTATTGTAATAGCAGACTTGAGGCCCAAGCAAGCGATTTACTTTGAGTAAATGATTTCATCACCACAGCTCTCAAAACGAAGAAGGAAAATCGTGAGGAAACCATATCCTAGAACCAAAATATCCAAGAAATGTGACATTTAGCAACCCGCACTGGGCCCGCGTGGTAAATTATAGTCCACGCCCTTTCGAAAGGAGAAGGTTTGTGTCCCAACAGCGGGAAATTTATAGGCTGATTATGAAGCAAAAACGGGTGTCGAACATTGAGAAAATTCCAGGTACAAATATTTTAATACAACATACAAATTTTCCGGACAACCTCAATCCCTAATATACTCTAGTCTTTTCAGTTATCCACCGAACACAACATTAGAACTATTGAGGATAGAAAATCAAAAGAAGATTATGCCTGTTTACAAAAACTTGCTACTAGTAAATCACTAGCATATTTGCCTTACTAGGTGACTAAGAATCGGATTGCTAACAGCATCCTGCGCGTTAACAACTTCAAAGTGCGTAAATATCGCATTCCTAATCACTGCGGATATCAGGCTGCTTACTACTTCCTGTATCTATAATTAGACGGCTATATGTTTAGGGTAGCAGGGACATCGACGCGCAAATTTAAACCGTGAATTGAACACATAAACGACAATATCGACACCGTCGGATAAAAACAAATCTGTCTCATAGAATAGTGCAATAGGTACTTACGCGGTAAAAACGTATGGCAGAATGCTATTTTTTTTTTTAATAACTGACGAAACATTTCAGCCCTGGTGAGTTTCAGAATCATGTAGTGAATACAGGTTGTGCATCGATGTCTCTGCACCCTGTATAACCAATGTATACAATAGAACCAGAATATTGTAGGCTGTAAAGTCGGTATATAATTCAAGTTCTGACGGCACGGTTGGCGCAATGGTTAAGCGATTGATTGCTGTGCTGCGTGTCGGGGATTCAATTCCCGCACGGAACAAATATTTGTATGACCTACAAGTAGTTGTTCCGAGTCACGCTGTTTGTATGTGAGTTTAAATGTTTGTAAACGCACCTCACAATACAGGAGAAATTCCTAGTGCCCCCCCTCCCCACTAGGAATTTCTCCTGTATTGTGGGGTGCGTTAACAAACGAAGCAAAGCGGTGCAAAGTTTGCTCAAAAAAAAAAATGCTGGTACACAGGCATCCTCTCTGTGAAAGGAGGAAGTTGGTCGTAATCCACCACATGGGCCAAGTGCGGGTTGGTGGATGTCATATGTCTTTCAATTTTACGTTTATCACATACCAGAAGCATCGCACTCAGAAACAAAAATAAAGTTACTATCACCCATACCTTGCAAACTTTGAAGATCACGTTAGAACTGACGTAAAAATATCGAGGACGGATTTCATCGCTCACTGGGTTTTCAACTCTCGGTGTTGAACCGGACATTGAGAATTCAACAGAATGCATCCCAGCGCGTCGTAAAAACACACAGTTAAATTTTCAACTCTAGGTGCTAAGGAGGGTCTTTTTTTTTGGTGGGAAATCATCAAATAACTTCTCCCGCTCTGGGTGGAGCAGGAGGGTGTGTCAGACTTTTACTGACTAAAACCCACCCGTGTTCCGTCAGTTGCCTGTGTGCCAGGGCCACGGTATCTCTTTCAACAACCCGCGCCCCTGGCAGGCATCGGCCCTTGCTGACCGCATCAGTTGATGCTGACATCTCATCACAACGCGCCGTCGACCCGGGCTTGATCCTTACCGGACAGCGAGCTACTCATTACTCGACCCATACTCAAGACCCAGTGCTCGAAAAAATCCCGCCGCGATATTTTTACGTCCGTACGAACGTGGACTAACAGCAATGCTGGTTGGTGACAGAAATAGATAGAATAAAGGTACACACAGAAGGTATACATGCATTCTTGCGAGCTAATGCCCATTTTTACTAGCACTAGGGAACACCGAAATGTAATGCCTGAACAAAAGTGCACTGTTGCATTTTCAACGTTAAGCTTAGCGCAATGAGTTGAACATCCATCGTGCAATAATATTTATGCATTAGGTGTCGTCAAGTGTTGGCCGCAACGGGCCTTAAGTCACCAGTGATTTTATGTGTCAAGGTCTCTCCGAAATATGGTATTCTCCAATAGGAATGTTATGCCTATGATTCAGAATCTTTAATTAAATATTTGTGTGGGACTTACATCTATCCAACTACCTACGACCTGACCTTTCTAGGTTCATTAATTTTCTCTTTCTAAGTTTCAGTGATTTTCACCTTGTTTAGATTTATTTTGTTTAATTAAAAGCTTCGGTATTTTAAACTTACACATCCCAGCCATCGGTAATCCGTTGAGATAGGTCGGTATGGTCAAGTGTTGGATAAAATATTATAGCTTTTTGTAATTCCTAAATAGATACCGTTTCGAGAAATACTTTTACTTGTATTCGTTTTTGGTCTTTCCAAACTGACCCATTACCATTCACGCTCATCATCTGCCTAGCCCTTTCCCAACTACATATGTTGCAGTGGGCTTCCAGTCTAACCGGATGCAGCTGAATAACAGTTTTTGAAATGGAGCTACTGCCTATCTGACCTCCACAACCCAGATGCTGGGTAATACGATACCCCGTGGTAAGACTGATTATTAGACTTTTGGGCTTTTGACGACCCATAACGACTGTCAAAGATCCACAAATGACAGCCGGGCCCAACGGCTTACCGTGCTGTCCTAGACACGGAGGAGTTTTGGTAGGTATCTACGTAAAGATGACCCATGAAAGATTCACCCATCCACGGGCCAACCGTGGCAAGCGTAGCTAATTGCGGCTGTTTTTTACTTAGCCACAAGCCCCTCTATCACCATTGACGCTCTATAAAACTAAACATAAACTTTAATTTAAATATTTATACCTACAGTGTAGACAATAAACAAAATAGGGAACCATCTTCAGCCCGCATCGCTGACTTTGTGCAAAGTTATATAAAGCAAGTTCGTTCATTTAGTTGCTGCTTCCGAAATGAGATAAAACAGGTCAAGTAGTTTAATGAATAACAGCTTTGGCTAAAGTAAACTTTGTCCTTCTTCGCCGTTTGTGGTTAATTAGCTTTATTAAGTAAACACAGACCTACGTAGGGTACTTTCTTAGAAGATTTATGTGTGAGGTAGATATACGTTTAATCTTTGGTTTGAAATGGGAAGCTGTTCCAAAACGTTGTTGCTGTTGGCTCGTCTTTAGATAAAATACCTATGTTCACCAAACAGAAAAAAATTGTGTTCATTTTGTGCATCAAGATGATCAAGGTTTTGTTTGCTTAGCCTGCATAGTAATTATTTTGTAGGGACATTTAATAAGGTCACACAAGTATAGAAAATTACGATACCTATTTGTTTTTTCAACAACAATCCTTTTCTTACGCAAAAGGATTTTTGGGCATAAAAAAACAAAAATACAGGTAAGTAGACTCTATATCGTAAATGTATTAAATAGCAATCGTTCAATTTGAATACAAAATGAGGGCAGAATTAAATTTAATGCAGTCCAATTCACAAAATAGAGGCGCCTCATTGATTAATAAATAAAACTACGCATATATCATTCGACACAGCGACCACCCGCTGTTCCATATTATATTGACTTTGTGACCCTATTTTTTCCCATTAATCCGACGTTTAGTAACGTAAACAAATATTAGATACCTTTTAAAAATGCTACGTGTTTATAAGACAGCATCTAACGACAAATGTTATATCAGATATCATAATGGCATTTGAAAAATTTATTCGGAATATCACGTGGAGCAACGCGCACCTCTCTATGAAACGAAACGATTAAGCTACAAAATGTCAAAAAGCAAAAGCACCAAGTACTAGGGGCGGCGACCGCGGCTTATAGAGGGACGAGGGGGGCAAAGGGGAGCGTGGCAGCCAGTTTCTCGCCGACCACCGCGCCGCGAGCACGCCTTGTAATGCTCACAGTATTTTGACGCGACATGGCCTCGTCTGCGAGCGGCAACATCGTCGTCGAGTGGTTGCGATCGCTCCATTTGGGCCAATACGCGGAAAGTTTTATTGATAACGGATATGATGACTTAGAAATATGCAAACAAGTAGGAGAACCAGACTTGGATGCTATTGGTGTCCTGAACCCTGCTCATCGTCAGCGATTACTTCATTCAGTCAGATCTTTGAGAGAAGAAGGAGCGGCGGCTGTTTATTTTACTTTGGAAGAGGCAGCCGCCGCTCGAGACTCTTGTAGATGTGAGGAAGAAGCAAGAAAAGAGCAGGCGACAGCAGCAGTGGAACCGGCAAAATATGTTGACGAGTATGAGGAAGGGAAAGCTGAGTTAGTGAAGATACCTCGGATGCAACTGAAGCGTTTGCTCCGAGAACGCCTCGCTCAAGACGGGATTCGTCTGAGCCTGCAGCCATATTCCACCACGGTCAGTGATCATTAGCCCTAAACGTGGGCAGTGCTTCTCGCGGTTATGACCCGTGATTTGTGAAAGTGAGAGGATATATCTCTGAATGTATGTTTAATGTGTCTGGAGTGAGACGTGAATATATAGCTGGCATTCCGTATACTACGAGTCGACCGCGTAGAGACACTGCCTGCGTCTTGTTATTTCTTTTGAATTAGTCTGTGTGTGGTGCGGCCCGTCTTCGACCGCCCCGAGCGAATCGCTCCTCGGGACGTGTTGCCATAAAGTTTGTTGCGTGCGTGATTTCCCTCGAGATGAGGAGTTTGCGCGCCTTCCTGTCGTGAGAAGATTGTAATCGCGTGCCTGCCGGCTCTAAATTGGGTTTTACGATAAATCGCGAAACCTGTTTTAGCTCCCTAAGGCGTTAATTAGTAATACGACTTGTTCTGACATGAAACAAAGATCTCATTCCCATATAACTATCTGATCGAAGTTTAAGGTGTTGTATTGCATTTCGTGACTTGATAAAGTTATTCATAAATTGCTGGGTTGCCGGATTATGCAGAAGAAATCTCGGTGGATTCAGGCAATAAGTATCACAAAGGAATTTAAATCATGAGTATATACAAACCTTGTCTCTTAGTCTATTTCCATAATGATGCAATGAAATATCTTAAAATAAACAAAAAGACATTTAGAAACTAATAAACATGAGAACTCCAGAGCCTATAATAAAACAACGACAAACAAGAGGGAATCATAAAAAGTAAACGATTAAAATAAAGTAACGTTTAATGGGTCATTATAAGAAGCTAATAACATGTTATTGTACAGAAGTTTATAAATTTCACGAGTAAACGTTATCTTTATCACATGGGCGGAAGCGCTTAGTTGATATTTTAATTGAGGTGTTATTAATTATTCCAGTGGATAGTGATTAAGAGGGTGGAATATTGCTTGGAGGATACGCCTTTCTCAGTAGTGTAGGTAAATTACACCTAACTTTGTAAGCAACTTGTCATGCACGTCGCATTCTTATCGTTCATTGATTTTTCTGTATCAACGTAAATATGCTCCAATTTGATAACATTGATTACTTTAGGCTTATTTTCATAGTTCAGCTAATACTGGAACAAATATGTAAGGCAACGTTTTGTTAAAAATGTGAACATTGGTCATCATATTTAGCTGTCCACAAAATGTGCACATACCTTTCTTGTTATTTTACTCCACCACTAAAACGATTTTCAATAATACTTCCCTGGTATAAAACCCAACTCAAAATCCATAAAGCTTTCCGCGTACCTATTCCTTACTTTTTACTACTTGCAGAATTTCTTTGTTTCCAACCTGGCTTACAATGCATTGTTTCTAATAATTTTGCTAACACAAGTGGTCGGAAATAGCACGCTACAACGGACAGTGCCCACAATAGCAAAACCATTTTAAACAAAATAAATTCCTTTCTTGCAAAAGGAATGTTAAATTATTTTGAAAATGTTTAAGCACCAATTTTGTCAACTTCCGGCGAAATTCCAGACAGAATTTTACAAACTTCGATATATATATTTGGAATATTGTTCGTTATTTTCTATATCGAATTGTGAAGCGACGAGCCTACCGTAATTACCTGTGATGATTTTTTTACCGGTTTTCGGTCTCCATGTTGAAACCTGTTCGGTCTCAAGTGCGCCAAGAACCCACGTCGAACAGGCGCGCATTGGATCGCCGGCAAAAAAATAATCTAAGAATGCCACTGGCATTACAATCTTGGAGCCAAAGCTATGTATAACTCTCGAGTAGCAACAGTGCATTCAATATTCACTTTATGAGAAGTTATTCTGCGGTGACAAGTTTTATAAAGTGTATAATGCAACAATTTATTCCCCATCGGCAATTTCAAAATCGGTGACGCTAATGTCATTAATGCCGTTATTAGTATCAATGCCGCTATTAACTAAATGTGCTGTCAAAGTAACACGCTTTGGATTAATTATCACCGTGCTGCATTGTGATCGATCCACCCCCATGTCTACCTGGGAGCATATCTTTTCAACTTTACCCGGTAACAATAGAATTGGCTAGGATTTTTTTGTCTACAGCCGCTTTGTAAAGTGATTACCGCCGGAACCATGCACAAAAGCTCTGCCGAAATTTGGTGGGTATCAATATCGTAGTTCCGATTTAATAGCTAATATTTGTGTGCTGTTGTCGTGCATTGTGTCTGCTACATCCGCTGTGAGATCACCGTTATTGTCAAAGTTAGGGTTGTTCCATGTAACAGCTTGCAGTGGATTGTGTTCTGTAATTGATAGGCTTACTTACAACTTTGTGTGCGTAAATATTAACACTAATTGTAAAGAATTAGAAGAAAATGAACGTTAATAGATACTATTATTTTGATAAAATTCAAACGGGCAAACTTACTAATCTCTAACCAGTTCAAATCGATTTTCTTTTACCTCCTCTAGGAAATGTTAAGGCAGACTAAGAATCTAATAAACTGGCAATTTGTTTCCACTAATCGTTAACGATCCTGTGCCAGAGTTAATCCTCTCTTAACCGTATCTATTACAAATACCGATCTTTTGTAGTATCTCTGTGAGCCCATTATGATCCACATCTTCCTTTAGGTTGCTAATTTTAATCGAGGGGAGCCGAGGTGCGGATGTAACGGATTATATTGACATTAACGCCTCTTAATGGATTCGATTCCATTCTCAAATGATACATGGCGGTATTTTATTAGTCTGAAATTCAAACGAATCGCGGTAATTACCATTAAAATATTTTATTAGCAAGTTTACCGCAAAAGTGCTCATATTTCCCAATTTATGATCAAATAAAACTGACGATTATATTCAAATAGTTTAACATGATAATATCATTAAAAAAATCGTTGAAGCTACAATCGATACGTTACCTAAAAAGTAATTAAAGGTGTAATTTATTATTCAACAATTGAAATGTCTAAATTGACAGCTTTATTTCTGATAGCGTCAACATTAAAATCGGTCCCTTTAATGTTTGTCCACTTCTGAGTCACTGATACAAAACGATTTAAAATACCACACGGATTTTAATGGTCGTAAAAAATAATGTCTCACGATTAGAGTTCACTTTAATACGAAGAGAAAAAGCTACTATCTATTCAATACGCTAAAATGGTTCAATAAACAGGTAGAGTAGATAGAAAAAAGTAAATTAATGAACGGTTGGATGGTTCTCATAAGAATTAGTTTATGTAAGTTAATGGCCAGAGGACCATAAAGGTCAATAGATGTTTATGAACGAATTGATTTGGACACGACGTTACTCACATTTGTATCTGCCCATTTAAAGTGCGTGGGCAAGTCCATAATGTTTACACAAAAATATTAATGAAAGCATTCGTTTCCATTCTTCAAACTTTTATTTGTAAAGCTTTTGTTGATCATACGAGATTTGTAACTCGTTGTTGGTCCAAATAATTAGATGTCTTTCGGTTTCCGCATATGATTTCCGTTATTTATCGTGCTGGGTAATTTGTATTCATTTGTACGCACGTTGTGTTTTTTGTTTAACTAATATTTGTTTTAATTAAAATTGTGTTTCTGTACAAAGAGTTGTTTGCTTTTGAGACGAGGTTTAAAATTAGCTGGAGCGGGTTTTTCTACCTGTGTCGCCGCTTTGTTACAATGAATGTGTGCGGAGTCACGCGGTGTCCCGGCTCCTTGATATTCCTCCACCGCATTTGGCTGATGTATGCCTTGGTAATTTAAATCACATGCAGAAAAATAACTTCGTAGATCTGTTTAATAAAAAAGACCTCGTATAATTTATTGCAGCTTTTTGGTTCTAACGTAACTGTTTTTATTAAGTTAGCATCTTTTAGTTTCTTCATGTGTTTTTTTTCTGCATTACGGAACGGTACAAAAAGTTCCAGTGGACTTTTTTGCAGAAGTTTTAATACCACTAAATAAAATAGGAGTCCTGCCTTGGCTATAAACGCAATATTTTTCCTCGAAAACTTCTAACATTTTATCAATGAAACCCAAATACAAATTCCCGGGGCCGAGAAACATCAACAATCGAAGTTCGGCAGGTGTAAGGCGATCTGAGTGAGTTTGCTTGACGCTTCCAGATGTTTGCTACGCCCACAGACTGCAAGCCTAAAGTCGGTAAACTTAGAGATTTGCTCTTCAGCTCACCAGGGAGATTAGCATCGGTAATTGTAAGGCCAAGGAAGTTTGCTGAATCTATAGTTGTCGGAATTAGATTTGTATTTTGTCATGTCTGGCTTTGTTAGCTGTTAATTATGCTCAGTTTGATAACTAAGGAGCTAAGGAGTTGTTCTATCTTGATTAAGTCCTGTATTGTCTGCCATTGTGTGCGCCTATGTTCGTAGAATTTATTTTGGGTTTACATCTAGGCTCTCGCCTTTCATGTTCTTATTATCAGAATACATACATGTACATATAATATATTTATGAGGTTTGTGTTCTACGTACGGAGCTCAAAGCGGCATGAATATAGTTTATGGAAGGATGTTGCTCTTGGTAAATAAAAAAATAATGCATTAACTATTTTCGTGAACATTCGTGTCATTTCAAACTTTACTCTCTGAATATTTTAAAGTTGCATTTTTTCATGAATCTGGAATCATTAAATATTTGTTTACGAGCATTATTGAAGTCGGTAGGTATAGAAGGTAAAGGTACATTTTCTATAAATCATACTTTTTATTTACCTATGAAATAAAGCTACATACTCGTATCTTCGCTTTCGACTTTCTTACTCATACATAACTCTTACATACAAAAAGGTTTGTATGTCTCTTCAGAGGTACACGGTCAAATATCCCAGATGTATTATTGTTAAACGATAGCGTAGGCAGTAGCTGTTACTCTGTCAACTTGACATCAAAATGTTTAGTAGCATTATTTACATTAATTTTTCAAGTGCTTGTGATTTGCTGTAGATTCTATGCATTCCAAAGAAATGTCTTTACCAAAAAAAGTGATGCCAACATGAACTTCAATTTCCTTTGTAACATACCCGGTGCAGTGGTTTGTACAAAACATTATTCTGGGAACCAGTCTACTTAACTTTTGTTAGGTAAGCCTTCGTCATCTGTTCCCAACTATTGAGTCGGCCGGACTATGGTGTCGGCTTCCAGGCAAACCGGCTGAATACAAGTATTTTACATGGAGTGACTGCATACTGCATCTGACTTCCACTACCCAGTTACTGGGTTACACGATATCCCTTGGTATGACTGGTTATCAGAGTTTCGCGCTTCTGACGACCGTAAGGACTGTCAAAGATCTACGAATGACAGCCGGAACCAACGGTTTAACATGCTATTCCTGGCACGAAGGGGTCTTGGTATGTAAACATGGTCACCCATTCACGGACCAACCGCGGCAAGCGTAACTTAACCTGATCATCGACGCGCGGGGCTGTTAATACGTGCCACAAGCCCCTCGTAAGTGTTAACATCATGAAATCCTAAGCCAAAAATGTAGAAATCGAACTCAATAATTACCTCATTTTTCTTATCTTATCGTTGCCGCGTTGTGCTGTGTCGTCCAGAAAATTAATGCAGTTATTCATCGATTTCAGTTAATGTAATATATAATTTAGGTAATATTTTCGTGTTGTAGTTTCTGATTTGGTGCCGGGCGAATACTTGTCCCAATATGCCTATTCTAACTGTGATCGAGTATGTCGTTTTCAATACAACTGCCGTGAGTATCTTCAATTCATCACAACATGTAATAAAAGACAGCCGATTTCCGAAGGTCGCTCGTCGCCATACAGGGAAAGGTTAGTATTCGACATAATCTTACACGTAATCCGGTTATAGAAATATGTTGTACAACTATACAATTGTATTGACTTTTTACGAGGATTTGTCGTATTAGTCACTGTTATACTTGCGAAGTTATCAGTACATGGAAAGTGACATGATTATTTATATCAGTGATGAAAAATGTCTACCTTAACATGCCATGTGGAATATGTCTACAATGTAGACTATGTAATGAGAATAGTATTAACCAGTAAGTAGAAAAGAGACTGAAGTTTTCAGTTCTTATTAAAAAAATAAAAATAAAATATGAAAGTAATTAAGAATTAAAAATATTTTATGTGGGACATACACAGGGAATTCACACGTTAAACAAGAAAATTAAATCTAACAAAAAAAAATGCAAAAGAGGAAGAACTGTGCGACGCCAAAAAGGCTCCTATCTTAGCATCCTTAGATATTTGAAAAAAAAAACAAACTCAGCGCTGGAATTCTGGCCCATGACTTTTTTGCTGGATTGCGCAGTCCAGTAAGCTTTTCTAAATAAAATGTAGGGTTTGATATTTTATATCACACATGCCAGTCCTACTTGATCATGAACCGACGAGTTCTCTAGTTATTTATACGGGTTGTAATTTTATTGAAAACTAGTAAAAAGTATTTCTGAATTTTCAAAGAAATGTTCATAAAATCAGGTTTAAAAACATTCGAAGTCGAATCTTGATAGATCTTCAGCTATAACCTGTCCACCGGAAGATTTATTTATAAGAGTTCTTAATCAAACACACAAGGGCCTTCCGAGAAGGTGAGCCTCAAAATAAACTGTTTGAGTCTTTGTTTTGGCTTCTTAGGTGGCTTTCTCGTATTGAGTTTGTTAGTTTGTACAATATAAATAGGTAGACGTCGAGTTCATTGGGTACGGTTGATTTTTTTTTTAAATTTGTAAACAATAACTTTGTTGGGTTTAAGATCGAGGCTTATGAAGTTGACGCGAAAGTTCTTCCCAATTAGTGTTTGTCCACAATTATTTAAATATTAGTTAGTGGTATGATTTTTTTTGTTAGCCTATTTGTCAAAATCCTCCCCTTTTTCCTTCCATACGTCCCTGTCTTGTACGATCTTAGGCCATGTTGGCCCAGTAAACCTTATCAGATCGTCACCCCGCCTTCGCCGTGGTCTACCTCAACGGCGATGTCCTTCCTCAGGCGTCCAGTGAGTGTCGATATTTCAAAGTTGTATCCTAAAAAACACATAGGCAATGCAGGCGCTCCAATGTTACGTGAATTCGCATGGCTTGATGAACTGCTATATAAATAGCAACTAAAAAAGGATCGTAGAACCACATTTAAAAAAAAAATCGAAATGACGCGCTTCGGGAAGCGCCACAAATTGGTTACAATAGCGAAATAAACGTTGCGGAATTTTTCATTCGCACACCGTTTCACACTTTGGTGTTAGCTTTAAATTTTAACGATTCGTGCGGGCATCGATCAAACATTGGATGTCGCAAATAAGAATATTCATAGTTAGGTATATCCTTTGAAATTTGTCGATTGTTCGAAGTTCAGAACATTCTGTACGATTTTTCGGATTAAACATTAACTAGCTCGGCATCGCTGCCAATGCGGTGAAGGTGTCGACTGACTCGGACACCAACCATGGCTTATCTTGCAGTAAGAGCGCAGGCCGGATAGCACGGCACGCCAGCATCAATGACATTATCAGTCGTGCTTTTGTCCCCGCCGGGCTGCCAGCTGTTCTAGAACCCAATGGCTTGACACGGGACGATGGGAAGAGACTAGACGGTATTACCGTAATGCATTGGAAGTTAGGTAGGTCTCTGGTGTGGGATGCAACGTATCGACACTCTTGCGCCATCCCATCTTTCTAGTACGGCGGGTTGTGCTGGGGCGGCTGCTGCAGGTGCGGAAACCTCAAACGGCACAAATATTCTAATCTTATTGGAACCTGCATGTTCGAGCCGTTTAGGGTTGAAAATCTAGGGCTATGGAGTCCGAGTGCCCACTTAGTTTTCTGAGACATTTCCAAGCGGTTGGTCAACTCTTCACGTGACCAAAGGGCTGGCCTATTTTTCGGCCAAAGAATCAGCATTACCATACAACGTGATAATGCTGCCAGCCTTTTGGGCACTTTTCCCATTGACGACGATGCGGACGTATTTTTGGTGTCTTATGATTATTTTCTTTTTTATAAACCTGTACATATTATTATTTTAAAACCAGTAGTTTTAAAATTATGAAAATAAATAAATACGATTTTTGTTACAAAAAAAAACAAACTAGCTACTTATCTCCTGCAACTCCATTCGATCCCGAACACACCTATCATTTAAAGGCTCGCCCAGACAGGCGCGATGAGACTCTAATAAAACAATTTGTGTGAAAAGTTCATGCAAATTGTTCTACCAGAATGACGATGCACCTTAGCACCGCGCCTGTCTATAGTTTCTAAAATCCTTGCTTAGAGATTCGGCCTCTATGGAACATTATTTCCTGTTTGTAGTTAGTCAATCTATCAGTCCATCAGCCTTTAGATCAAATAAACAGTGATATCCGATATAGGTCACTCCTCAAATCCCACTAATGGTTTCCTTAACACTTTGATGAATATTAGAATATCTTAAGATGTAGATTATCTAGCCGTGTTCCATTGAGCTGCAAATAGGAGTGCAATAGCTCTCTCTAAATCAGTTTATCCAATAGATGGAATACATTAAACATTTCCACGGTCATTCAAGTAAATCGAAGGAGAAACGCCAAACTGGGAGTGTACGTTTTATTACAATGAAAAAAAGGATATTTTTCTTAGGTTTGGTAAAATATACCTTTTTTGCAGCAGCGGGCTAAAGCTTAATTGGTAATTCGTCAATTCAAAAGAAATGAAATGCAACATAGCATTCCTACTTTTATTATGTTTTACCTAAATGTCAATCTGCTTCATTCATTACATTTAGGAAAGCGATACATTATCATCGTCGCGTGTGCTAGCTGACATATGGCAAAAATGTTTTTTGTGTTTCGTAATGTTAATTACATACTATTGTATAGAATCAAGTTCTTCTAACAGCTGTGCTGCTGGGGAGTTTGTTGCACCACTTCTTCTTCCCAGCTAAAGCACTAGGAAGTGGTGAAGGGCGGGCGTTTTGGGGGATTGTCTTATGTAATTTTGACGTTCAAAAAGAGCTGACTCTCAGCATAGTTTGAATAAATGACTTTTGATTTTGATTGATTTTGATCATCATTCTCCTGCCCTTATCCCAATTTATTTGGGGTTGAACAACATGTCTTGTTGAGATGAAAACATCTTTAGGCACGTTGCGCATTTTTTGAGATGGGAAAAAACAATTAAACTCGCGACACCGTTACCGACACCTCTGTAGGTATATAAGTTAGTTTTAGTTGAGCTTGATCAGTATTCGCTGACGATTAAAACAATATTTCCTGATGATTAAAAAAATACACACGTAATTGTTCAAGTTTTCACTTCTGTCGGCACTCCCGGAGTGCCACTGTTTTTTTTGTCACTTCTCTACATATTAGTCGTCATCTCCATTGTCACACCCTTTCTAACTATAAAACAGCTACCTACATGAAGCTAATGTAAAATATGGATTTAATGGCTTTACTTTCAAAATTAATTCACTGTAACGGAGAAAAATATCAGGTGTACAAACATTCAAAGTTGCTATTTTCAACCAAAAATAATAAACATTTTTATTATGCCCAACAATAATTATAAAATTGCTAAATGCTAAACGAAACAATGTGTTTAAAATTGCTGATAGTAATCTTACTGCTGATAGTTTTACTGAGAAAGAAACAATATTATCAGTACAGTGTTATTGTTAACTTCGCGTTAAACAGTAAACTAATATAGGCTTGCTTTCTAAGAACTTTGCTTTTATTACAAATCCAAGGATTTTGTCGTAAGTAGGTCTTTAGTTACGTAATAAAACTGAGGTAGGTATTCATGGGTGTTACCTACGTACTGTCTTTTATAACTTTGAAATGCCTTAGTATTTTTTGTACTTACATTTAGGACTTGAAATAAACTAGTTTATTTCAATTTATGCAGTGAACAAGATAGCTATCAAGATTTTCATCAAGTTTTTGTATGTTGACAGTTTTTTATCTAGCAGTGGTTTGGTTTTTCCTGTCTACTAACATTATTAGCATGTATAACGTTCCCAGTGCTGGGGCACTGGCCTCCTTTCGGTAACAGGGAGTGGGTCCTAGTCCACCACGCGGGCCCAGTTCGGGGTGGTAGATATCACATGTCTTCGTTTCCTCACGGTGTACTCCTTTACCTATTAGTCCAGTGGTGATGTAAAAATCAACACAAAGTGATTTGAGATTTTGATTTTGATTTGATTTGAAAGCGTCTGACCGGGTTAGGTTAGGTTAGGTTAGGTTACAACTTGTAAGCCGTGGTCGTTACCGTTAAACCACCACTCCTATTTACTTGATTTCTAGATAATTAGTTTTAGACGACACAGTAATATAATTAAACGTGGTGAAATATCACAACCTTACTGAGTTACATGATTTGGTGCTAATAACATAAATCCAATTCAGTTGCAGTGTGTAGCTTACTTTTTCGGACTATGTTAGATACATTACGTTTATATTTCTTGGAGTAAGTAGTAAAATTATGATTGTTAAGTTTTTTTTTTGGGTGGGAAATCATCAAGTGACTTCTCCCTCCCGCTCAGGGTGGAGCAGGAGGGCGTGTCAGACTTTTACTGACTAAAACCCACCCGTGTTCCCTCAGTTGCCTGTTTGCCAGTGGCCGCGGTATCTCTTTCGAACAACCCGCACCCCTGGCAGATGATTATTAAGTTCCATTTAAAATTCAAATAAATTAACAGACATTTGTTTTCAACTGGATTTACTTATAACTCTCGTTAGTAAAACATTCATCGTATAATTTCAACAGAGTTTTTTTAAATGCAGAATTGATTTAATCTCACTCTCTCATTTAAACAGTAGGAAAGGCTTTAATTTTGATAGTTCAACATCATTAAGCCTTATATTTTGATGAGCAGACAAACTTTTCGAGCATAATAACGCAACGGATAAGCTATATCCTTCAAAATTATTCAGATTCTAATTAATAGTGTGTTACGTAATTAGGGTGATAAGATACGTTGGAAAAATAGTCAGAAATTCCCTGAAACCTTATCAATATTGATTTACAATTTCTAAAACAAACACACCTACACATATTACACATACATTGAACATCCTACACCATGTACCGCACCACAGCCTGTCCTTAATACCACCAGCTTTAGTGTTCGCTCTGCCAAACATTGCTTTACAAACTGTACGATGTATTCTGCTAGGCTGTGGAGTGTAAAGTGTAAAGTATAACAACAAACAAACAATGGCACTAACAATAAAAACCTTTAGTTCTGTTCCGGTGGGTTTTACTTTTTTTTTTTTGTAGGAATCTTCTGTTTTCGTTTCTAGTGTAATCTCGGTTTGGAAATTTCCTTCTGTTATTTTGTAGGGCTTTCGACTTTGTCCTTGATTGTATCTTTCTGTGTTGAGGATCACTATATCAGACTTCCTGATGACGAGTGCCGAGTGAGAAAGATTTGTATTTGCTTCGAATTCAACCATAAATCAGGAAATTCCCGCAGTGTTGTTTTGGGCTACATCCAAGACTTCCACATTTCTCACCTCTCTCTAGTGTTTTATTCAGTGTAGATTTCTTTTACGAGTGACTGGACTTACAATCAGCAGCACTGTATCTTGATTTTTTTTTACCAAGAGTAAAGAAATCTCCTACCTGCCCCAATTTCGTTAAATATAAAATAAGGATAGGTACCAATTACGTTTCCGTCTATAATGAGCGACATTCGAATGCTATTATTTTCGTATTAACTCGTGATCGGTTCAGACCACTGGACGCAAATTTGGTTTCCGAACAAAATTGATTAATAATGATAGACTGTCCAAAACAATGCAGCTTCCCTGTTTTGTAATTTAATTTTGGAGTTTTAAAGCCTTCAAAATGTAACGTTTAATCTAATTAGGTTATCGAAGTTGTCAGAACAGTATGTAATTTGTCCATAAACACTATAATTTTAGGTATCATCCTGACACAAAGCATATTTGATGACATCCTAGATAGAAGTAATAAAAATATCAAATCCGAATAAAATTCTTGACATCAAAACTTTACGACGGTCCCCCAATCTGAGGCTATATCTAATTACATAGAACCTTCATCCAGGCAATATGTGAGCTTCAAATCTAATTTCGCTCACGTAACTTAATATACTTAATAGTACACCATGAACTATTAGATTTACTTCACAAGGTTAAAGTGATCAGGTTTCATGTTTGGCCCGTGAATGGGACGATAAACCGTCTTATTTAATAGCTCGGCGTGGGTTGACCATGCATGTGCGTATACGCAGGTTTTTTTTTTCACTTTTATGTCCATCAACCACGGCGCCTGAGTACGACTGGCACAGCGGGACCTACCATAGGTGTTTGTGATTCAGTTTATTTATTACACTACTGTGAAACTGCCTTTTTTGCTGGACACCTCTTTTGTTGGGTGTATTTTATTAACGGGAGATAAGGATCTTTATTAATGATGGAGGGTTAAGGTCACGCATGATGAAGAATTAAATTAAGACGTAGAGTAGGCTTATTTATTCTGATACACACTAAATCAAATAAATCACTGACATATTTTGATATTAAGAAACTGAGGAATAATTTAATTATGTCTTCGATACGATTATGCTAGATACTCATGATATTTTCGTATTTTGGAAATCCTTACTATTTCATCCCACTTAGTTACCTTTTTGTAGAAAACAATAGGTAGAAAGAAGGTCTTAGCTATCGCAAAAGAAATAAAATAATTTATATTATTCTAATAAAAAAGCCTTATGGGCTGATCCGTACGTGCTCTCGAGCGAGACTCTTGCTTCGTTTTTTACGACCCTTGAGCGATAATCCCGTGGTAATGCCTACTAGGCTCTCAAAAATCAGTCGACCAAAGGTCTAGACGATCGTCAAAAGCCCTTACATCCTCTAATAATGAGTTAGACGAACATAGGTACCTACTCATCGGCTCTGACTACACACTTCTACACACTGAGGTACTTCAAATTGTAAAACGATGGTGCTTAGTTTTTCTACATTATGGTTAAGTTGCACGGGTGTCGTAAAACATCTCTGAGGTATGGAAGCCCTAACGATATGTCTACAAAAATGTAGTTCTAATGGGAGCAGATTTCTACCATACAGTTGCAGCAAATTCGCTAATTTTCACAGTTTAGCGATCGTTTGTTGTTTTAAGCAATATAATCCCATTTTCTGAATGTACAATAAGGTCATACTTTGTAGCTCCGTTTTGTTCGTTGTAGTCATTGATTACATACGTTGTGTATGTATGTTTCACGAGTCAGTTTCAGATGGCCGGCAGTAGCGTCGCGTCAAACCAAAATTAGCTTAATGTTATTCAGGAACTAATCTCACTGTTGTTTATGATTTATGACTTACGAGTCCGTTTTCAAAGCAATAAGGATGTATGGACTTATGAAGAAAGGATGTGTGGTTCCTTTAACTTAAAGGTACTCATCTTCCAACCAGGTGGGCAGTATGCCTTAGTTGGTTACAGTGCCATGCACGCCAGTTTTCCTAGTGATAGGTAGTACGATAGTTAAGGCTGCGTGCCACAAACTCTATGTATTCAATTAGCATAAGTTTCTACTAAGGGCGGCTATGTAACACTTACGTAGCTACGTGGGTGCCCCTTGAATTTACAATAATGAGTTAAAATATAGCCATTTGCCCGTGCAGTCAACTTGACACTTCTAAACCCACAAGCATTATTATCTTCAATTGACTTTTAAAGGGTAATTGGATGCAATTGTCGTCTTATAATCTGACAAACGCATAGCTATTAATATTAATTTAAAATAAACCTGAGAGTGAAACCAATCCGAAGCTGGCCTGAAAATTATGATTAAATTAAAAAAAAAAAACAACCGACTTCCAAAAAAACACCAAAAAGTGAAAAATAACTTTAATTTCGGAAGTAGGTGACTTTGGATATGTATTTTATTTTATTTTTTGTCACCGCCTTCCGAAATTAAAGTTATTTTTCATTTTGTACTGTTTTTTTGGAAGTCGGTTGTTTCTTTTTTAATAAAGTTTTTTATTTTTCACTTTTTAGTTATAGTACCTACCCCACACAATTCGAAATGTATTCATGCTTTGAGTCAAAACAATGCATATTTATGCGATAGCAGCAATCGCGGTTAGTTGCTGTCATTTTTTGAAGAGTTCCGTTGCCTGTCCCCGAAACGCACCATCAGATCTGTATCAAATTTAACAGAACCACACGGGAAGCTCCAGCTTTCAAATAAAAAATAATTATCAAAATCGGTTTTACTTTTATTTTGGTATATGCTTTGTTTACTTTTTATTTTTTGTGCTTGAGTTAATTTTTCACTTTATTTGTTGGTATATTGGCATGGCTAGCTGACATAAATGACAATTTTTTAAGTTCTGTGTCTCGTAATGTTGATTACTTTGCCTATGTATGTATAGAATCAAGTCTATCCGACTAAACAGACAGCTGTGCTGCTGGGGAGTTTGTTCCGCCACTTCTTCTTCCCAGCTAAAGCACTAGGAAGTGGTGAAGGGTGGGCGTTTTGGGGGACTGTCTCATGTACTTTGACGTTCGAAAAGTGCTGATTCTCAGCCTAATTTGAATAAATGACTTTTGATTTTGATTTTGGTTCACCCAGTCGAAAGTTCTGAAGTAACAAATATAAAAACTAGTATGAGTTTCATTTAACCATCTCGATCAAACGCAGTGAGCGCATTCGGCGCTCCGATTGGTCCGTCACCAATCCAGGCCCAATCGGAACGCCGAACGCGCTCATAGCGTTTGATCGAGATGGTTAAATGAAACTCACAATAGGTCCACTAAACAACATCGTAAAGCTAGCTTCAGGTTTAGCCGAAAGCACTGAGCCAAATTTTGCATTTCCAAGTTTATTTCGATTTGGGTAAAATTCTTAACAAAAAAATGCCAACTTAGCACCGGACTAAGTGGTCAGTTAGTGACATAAAAGAAAGAATACATATTGAATTTAATAAATTAATAACTATCTTGGTGGTTTAAACCTGATCTTAATAAAAGCCTTATTTTATAATAATGGCGACATACTCGTAGTTTCTTGTTAATTCACTTAACATGGAAGTTATAGAAAGTACGTTATTCTCAAGTGTCTGTAAATGCACGAGACCTATTCTCTATATTTTTTTTATTTTAATATTATTTTTCTAAACATACAAAGGCTGATTTTTCAACAGTCGGATAACTTTTATCTGAGGAATAAATATTGCGGTTTGACAACTTTTGTACAAACTGCCCGATTAATTTTTCAGATAAAAATTATCTGACTATCAAAAAATCTGCCCTAAATAAAATATACCTACTTATCTAAAATAAAACGATCATTTTATAAGCTATCAACAAGCAATTGTAAGGGAAGGAAGGGCTCGTAATGGCATCCGAATTGAAACTTTCACTTAATTTGCTTGAAATTGATTAAGGCCAAAATGGAATAGGAAATGTTGTTATTTATCCCAAACTTTTATTGTGAGATTCGGAGATTACTTGTAAACTGTACTATAAAATTATTCAGTAAGGAGAAGTCTTGTTGACATTCTAGTATAGTATAGCAAATACAAAGAAATAAACATAGTAAAGTGGACATAAAATATTCGATTTTTTCGTATTGTCTTATATTATAATCTCTTTGAACAATTATGACAGGTACCCACATTGGTATTAGAAATATCACTTTGAGGACGTGTAAAATAAAATTATAGATTACCTACCCAATGTCTGAACAAAAAAAACGGCCAACTGCGTGTCGGACGCGCACAATGAAGGGTTTCGTAGGGATAAATTTATCCCAGGAACAAACTTAACAATGTATAGGGGAACATGTTCTTCAAAAACAAAGTTGAAGAACATGTTACCTATAGATCGATATACGTCACGATTAATTCTCCAACTGCAAATGTAAGTTTCTGATCAAATTTTTATGTGCTAAATTACAAACTAACAATTTTCGAAATGGTTCCTTTACTTGTGGTCTGAGACCTTGCTCCTTGCCAAATTTCTTTCTTGATGATTCTAAGTCAAGGGGAAGGTAAATATAGGTTTATATAGGCTATAGATATATACCCTTCTAGGTTTAGATTTATTTGCGTGTATCAAAATATGTCGTGTTAATGGCCGTGTTTTTTTTAATGATTTTTTAGAGCTCATAGACCGCAGACCTCCGTATTTAATATTAATTTCAACTTGATACCTCAACGCATTCCCGGGAAAAAGAATAGACGGACAGACAGACAGACAGACGAACGGATAACGAAGTGATCCTATAAGGTTTCCGTTTTTTCCTTTTGAGATACAGAACCCTAAACACAGGCTACGTCTAAGAAATACCGAAACTTGGAAAGTCCCTCAAATATTAAAAGCCGAAGATGAATCACTGTCCCAAATTCTTTCACTCTTTCCCCAAAGTGACGCATCCACCGATAAACTGAGTCGGGGTAGAATATATCTTTTTTTACAACTAGCTCGCCCGGACAGTGTAACGGGAACAATGCATTCCTGTTGTTACGTTCGGTCAACAAAAAGGCAACAAGAGCAAATGTTTTTTGTCGCCAACCCCGCTAAATTAAACAGGGAAGCTGATTTTGTTTTATTTTTTTCCGAGCAATTTTGCTTTACGTTGAACGTGAAAGCCAAAACAGTTAATGACCTTTATTATTCGTGTAATGGCGAAAAATCTTTCGCGTGGTGTTTTTGTTTTGTTTAGATTTAGACTTGTTGATTTTTGGGCTTTGTTACATAAAGTATTTGTTTCAGTACCGTGTTTTCTAGTTTCTTTTTTTTTAAACAATGTAATGTAGTGTAGGTACTAGCTTGCAATTTTTGGAACGAGGTTCTTTAATGCAGCTTGCGGTAGGAGTAAAATTGTAGAAATTCGCACTGAGTAAAAAAACCGTAAGGTAACAAAAAAGCGTTATGCTACCTCGATGCAACTTGTTATTATACATATGTTGCATCACTGGGCCGAGATGCGATCATGATCAGACATAGTTTTACGTAAATGTGGGCACTGCCGTGGGTACTCGAACGAAAGATAATTTAAATCAAAATAACTTTATTTAAACTAATGATTTTGCAAAGAAAATAATTGACGTGCCAACAAATAATCTTGACTTATTGACTACTAGAAGAAAACGAAATACTTTCACAATCATTGGTAGTCTTTATATGCAAACAGAAATAGACTTGTACTGTTATACACCGTGAAATTTTAATGGTTGTTTTCCCGCGGCAGAATAACTTACCATAAGGAGTACTTTCGAAGCATAGGGTAAAAGTAAAAAAATAAAGATTTTTTATTTTAAAATAATTAAAAAAATATTCATCAATTCGGTAAAACACTACTTACTCAGTAGTAACACTAGAGGTAGCTGGTAGATACTACTTGAATCGCATGCACCGCCGACTAAGGGAACAGCGATGCATAAATGTTTAACACATTCCATGCCCAGCACCCAGCATATGGGTCGAAAAATAGTTGATTCGTGTGCCCACAACTTGCATCCGAGTCGTCGCAATAAGTAGCTATTGATGATTCTGTTCATGCCCAGGACCCGACTAGCGAGACTACTTATAGCGACGACTCGGATGCGAGTTGTGGGCACACGAACTAATTATTTTTATTTTTCTTGCTTGGCATCGAATGTGTTAAAGCAAAATAAACTCTTGCACGTGGTGATTTTTCACAATGGTTAATCTACCATTTTTTGTTTCTAATATTTTATTTGTTTATAAAACGATTGTATTACCAAGACAAAACCATTTCGCTGCTGGAAAACAACCATTAAAATTTCACGGTGTGTAGTAATCAACATTATACCACCTTATTTAAATGAAAGAAAAAATTAGTGCAAGTTCTGGTAATAGAATAGAATCATGTGAAGGTACGGTTTTTGAAAGTAACGACTCAGGCTTAAGAAGATGAATTTACCAATACTCCTATCATACTATGATTTAGGCTGTCGTGCCCAAATTATTTTATTACGTGCCACCAAAGGCACACGTGCCATTGGATCCCCATCCCTGGCCTAGACTGTCCGAGCTAGACTGTCAACTGTAGACTGTCGTCGCATGTCGACTGTCGTCTGTCGGTCTCTCTGCCAGGGCACGCTGCATCCCCTCCACCGACGATCGTGTCCAAGCTAGGGCTCGCTTGCGTTTCCGGTTACATGATTATTCGTTTACGAATCAAATTGTTAGATGGCGCTGTCCGCTAACTTTGACGCCATCAATACACGACACATATATATGCATACAATAGATAGAGTACATTAGGAGTTGACAAAAACACAGCAAGGTACGCAGGCAGGCAGGAACACCTGACGGGGGTCTCCCCGAGCCCAAGTTTTATTTTTCCTTAGACACTTTTTACCTCGCTGTGGATGTCTTAATACAATGCGCCAGAATGCGGATTCCCGTAAATTCGAACCAACTACACAAGTAAAGTCACTACCGCAATTAAATACAAAAATATTCGTGAGCCTGACCGAATACGGAAAGATAAAATATGCACAGTTTCGATTTAACGATTACACCTGTAAAGATTTCATTTACTAAGTATAAGCTATATACACAACTAGCTTTTGCCCGCGGCTCCGCCCGCGTGGATGTCGGTTATCGCGTAAAAAAGTAGCCTATGTCCTTCTCCATATCCCAGGCTATATCTCTGCCAAATTTCATGACGATCGGTTCAGCGGTGTAGGCGTGAAAGCGTAACAGACAGACAGACAGACAGACAGAGTTACTTTCGCATTTATAATATTATATTATAATATTATAATTATAATTATAATTATAATATATTATAATATTATAATATATATAATATATAATATAGTAAGGAATAAATAACTAAGAAATGCGACTTAACGTTGTTTTGCATGACCACAATCGGCTGTAACTTGACTAAATATTATGTCGCGTGCAGTATAAATTTGGTCGGCAGACGCAATTAAACATTTACGATTAATTTTACGATTACAGCCCTGAAAGAGTATACAGTGCTGTATTAAAATCAATGCATTATTTAAAGGATGGATTTCAATGACGTTATCGTTGTCAGTGATATACAGTTATTTTTGGTAGAACTTTACTTGTTAATTCTACCCTTTACCTATATACGTGTAACTTTTTTTATATAATAGTAAATGCCACCCAAAAAATCGAAAACTGTTATTTTAACTGCAACCTGTATATTATATGTACCTACATGATTAGGGTCGGTGAATAAGCGTCCTTAGTATGGATTTAACGTTATAAACCGTTAATGACAGACGAAACCAGAATTAATCAGTTATTCCTTCACACGCCACAATGATCCGTAACAAAATTAAAGCCACGTCTTTTTCTCAGAGATACGTTCATGTTAATTCAATTTGTTGTAGTCTTTATGTTTTATGCATTAAGGAACTCTCTTCGTGTATAACATTGCCTAAACGTGTTGTGTTTCCAGTGTTGACCCGACCAAGGGTTCGATTAACATTCCTCTCTCCGTATGATCGCTTCGGGATCCAATCAGGCCGGTGTTCACATAATTGTTTGCGGACATGATTTTATCGGAAAACTACAACGGTTCGAGGCTTCGGGACAGCGGTTGTTCGTTTCATGCCATCCATCTAGAAATTATTGTTGCCCTCAAGTTTTTGGAAGACGGTATTGCAAGCTATGATACAGGGAAAATAATTTAGGCGGGCTTAGCTGGTTGCAAAAGGAGGCTAGTAAAAACATAAATTATTGAATTGTTCTAGCAAAGTCCATAGGCGATAAACTCTCAAGCTGTCACTGGACCGCGACTATAAAACCATTTAACACCCCACATCCGCACAAAAACTAGAATCATTATCGGTTCTGCGGTAACCGCGACCGTTCTTAACCCGTTAAAGACCTCCACAGTAATCTCATATGTATGTATGCTCAACATCCTCGAACGCCATCATTTACCATCAGTGTTGCTACTTTGCGAGGTCGTATATCGTTACCAGTGTCCCTTAATCTAGCGGTAACTGTGGAACAACAAAACTCATTACTCGGCGCTATTCGTGGCCGTACCTGCGAGTACTGGCAAGCTCGTGTTGGGTGTGTGGTGTGAGATGGAAGCAACAGCGATTTTTGTAAGGGTTGTGGTTGGCGTGTCCAGGATTTTAGAGCTGTGATGTCCCAATGTACGAATTGTAGGTCGTGGGTTCGATCCCAGACAGGTGCTTTACTTTGTGTAAATTATTTCATTACCATTGTTTTCAAAACGATGAAGGAAAACATCGTGAAGGAATCGGCATGTCCTAGAACCAAAAATTTGAAAACATGTGACAGCCACCAACCCGCTCTGCGCCCGCGTGGTAGATAGCGGTCTTCTCCCTCTCACAGAGAGGAGGCCTCTGTATCAGCAGTGAAAACATTATAGGCTGATTATGTATGTCCCAAGTTAAGAAAATTGCTTATACAAAATTATTTTCGTGAATGAAAGGGACGACGATATTAAGAGTGAGAGATATGACTTCGTATAGGTATAGTAATTGTTTAAAAGTCAATAGACAAAATGTTACAGTTTGAGTTTGTTTTCTAGGCGATAATTGCAGGTCAAGCAACAGCGCTATACTTACAACACACTAAGCCAGTCCGTTCATAACAAAAGTTCTGTAACACCGTAACTTACTGGAACATAAATGAATATTATGCCTGTAACTTACACAACCCGCATTAAATCTCAACCGGGTATAGACAAAGGTGACATCTAAAATACGACCGCACCCGTCGCGGCTTACTTTTACTATGAAAGTTTATCACTTGCGCCGCGTCATTATTTGGCTTAGGAGATTAGCAAATGGGGGCAACTTGTTCGGTTTACGAAGCCTAAGCCAGACCACTAAACCCGGAGAACTTACCGCTACCTTGGCATGGGGATTTTTAATTATATCATTAACTGGACCAACGCACGCGCGTGCCGATTAACAGTTTTATAGCTATGAAGCCGCGCTTGGCTTGGCCCTTATTTATGGGTTACAGTGTGGAAAGTTGGCTTACATGAAGTAATTTTGTTCCGTCAATATGTTTTGTTGGGTATACCCAGTTGTCACGCTTTTTAAAGTGAATATAATTTTTAAGTTTCAACACGGTGTGATATGGTCCGGTAACACGACTTACAATAATTACGGGTAACATTAAGTCATAATTAGACTATAATGTTCCCACTGCTGGAACGCAGGCCTTGTCTCTTCAAGAGGGAGTGAGCTGTTATCCAGTACGCGCCCCAGTGCGGTTTGGTAGATGTCACTTGTCTTCGAATTTTTGGTTCTAAGACACGCCGGTTTCCTCACGATGTTTTCTTTTACAATTTTGAAAGCAGTGCTAATGAAAATAATTTACCCAAAGTAAGGCGCATGCCTACTCACTCGTAACCACTGGTTTCCTTTATTATTTTAAGGTTAAGTGATTGTACCTAATCTGTGGTGTAAAGTGAAGGTATAACTGAAGAGCGATCGTTAACCCTTTGCATTCTTTACCCCGTAATTAAACCCGACCCTCAGATAGTCCCCTAAAGCAAGAAGACGCAAGCAATTAGAAAATAGAAAGTCGGGAAATATTTCCAGTTTGAGCATTTCAAAATCAATAAGATATTTTCATTACCATGTTTTATATCATCCTATTCATTTGAAATCTATGAATGGAGGATACCTGTTAGAAAACGGTTTACAAATATTAAGTACCGTCTTACTTATCCGTCGATCAGATTATGAATCTCAGTTCGCTATAATCGCCTTAAGTACTAATCTCCCGTTTTCTATTACGAAACTCCTTCAACTTGAATAATTAATTTCGAATTTTGTACCAAAACAAATAAATGATTGAGTTTCCACTTTTTCATAAGGTTTTCTTGAAATTGCTCCTTGTATGTCAGCATAGGGGTATAAACTGTTTAATTAGAAGGTGGAAACGTATATCTAACACTTACGTGTTAGTAAGCTGGTATTCGCAATCTTATTAAAACTTTAATCAAGTTTGTAGGTACTTTTTTAATCTGGCCACATCAGCGTTATTTAGCAGCGGAGTGCGCGCTTACTCCGCTAATTAAAATTTCAGCAATTTATAAATACACTTAATTAACTTAACGTGTTCAAAACACATGCTGGCCAGGTGAATTAAGAACACCTGCTGTATTATTCCTACGCGAAACTTAATATGGAGAGCTATTTTTTCTTTTTATATTCCTTTTAATTTGCAACCCGATAACTCATGTGACCATGGAGGACAGATGAGCCACTTAACTCACGGTCTATTGAATTTCTGCCGGATCAGACTCTCAATGTAATCAAAGGAATAAAGAAGAAGGACCTCTTTTGTTTTTATAAACAAGTTTCATATGTACATCAATCACATAGGTACTAAAAGAAAATTCGGGCGCAAAAATGTATTTTTGGACCTACAAAGATTTCTTTAACAGACGGAAAATGGGAAAATGTGTATGTAATGTTAGAATCAAATCTGATGGATGTTTTTTTTATTGAAACGTTGACAAAGTTGGCTTAAATTTTATACCTATTGATCTATATATATGAAGATTTAGCAACATTTATTTTTGGTTTTGTCCCATTTATTGGTGATGATATTGAAATATTGAGGTATCTTCGAAAAATATCAAGCTTTGAACGTAAGTAAATACAATAGTCAATTAGGTATTAAAAAGACAAAAAATACCTTTGAAAAACTGACAACAAAGAGCTATTAAAACAATACCCAAAGCTTCAGCTCGTTAAAAGAAGGATATTTCCACAAAATTTCTAACGACATCAACTTTAAGTTACTTGTCACTTCGCTCAAATGGTAGTCATTTATTTTGAACAAGTTCAAAACTAACTAAAGGAAAAACTGCTACAGTAGTTACATCACGATCCAGCCAGGAGTTGTGCGAGGGACACACGGAGTCCCAGATTAAAGTACTAATGTGGTCCGTAGTTGACAATGGCGACGTGCACACCAATTTACTGTGTCGTAGAAATTTCGAATATGAATATTAATGCCAGTTTAATTTTGAAATCAGAACCAGTTTGGTTAGTTTTTAACCGACTTCAAAAGGGAGGAGGTTCTCAATTCGCCTGCACTTTCTTTTTGTGAGTATGTTGGATCGATTAAAAAAATCCTCGTTTTAATGGGTAGGGTATGGGGTGGTCTCAAACTATTAACTTTTCTTGGGTAGTTATTGCGTTAGCTATGTTAATACGTATTTAATCCACTTTGTGTATCTTTACGATGCTCCAATACTTCCTGTCGCTGTTGTTTAAATAGCAAGTAGCAGCATATAAATTGCTGTAGGGTATAGTAGGTGGAGAGGGCTATGCTTGGAGTTTCCCTGCGTGATCGAATCAGGAATGAAGAGATCCGCAGGATAACCAAGGTAACCGACATAGCCTGAAGAATTGCCAAATTTAAGTGGCAGTGGTCAGGGAACGTTGCTCGCGGAACAGATGGCCGATAGGGCCGATAAGTTCTGGAGTGGCGACCGCGTACCGGAAGACGTAAAGTTAGAAGGCCCCCACAAGGTGGACCGATGACCTTGTGAGAGCCGCGGAATCCGCTGGATGCGGGAAGCGCAGAACCGGTCGAAGTGGTGGAGCTTAGGGGAGGCCTATATTCAGCATTGGACGTCTTTCGGCTGAAATGATGATGATAATGATGAGGTTAGGTACCATAGGTACCTAAAAAGTGAACCTTTTGGGTTTGGTACAGCGATACCTTGCCCGACCATTTTATCGTCCGTGTAACACACATGTTTGGAGAAGAAAAGAGGAAAACTTTCATTTTTACGCCGTCTAACGGATTCAATATCGACGCGGCTTGAATGAGTTTTTGGGGGTGGAAAAATCGTTAATCATCCCTTTGTTGGAATTTTGTTACGGCCTAACTCGTTGCTCGCCTGTTTGGCCTTCCATTTTTCCTTTTGAATGCTGAAAGTGGGGCCCGTTCTTGACGAATTGTTTTCATGGGAAAACAAAAACGGATTCGTTGAGATTCGGGTTCGTAATATGTAGGGAAAGCCGGCTGGTATTTCATTTTGGACACACGAATAATGTAGGTATTCGTATGATATTGTTTTGCTACGAAAACTTATATTACTGAGGGCTCAGTTACAGAAACAAAAAAAGACTCGACTAAAATAAAATAGTAAAATATTTCTTTTAGTTGAGAAAACGATTAAGCTGTCGACTTCTCACATAAATTCACACGTATAGAATGTAATCCAGTTTCGTATCATCCTATGTAACGTGAAACTTGACTATTGCGTTGAAAAACGAGCGAAGTGATAAACCTCAGATCACACTCTCAATTACAATTGCGGTTATCTCATACCTCCGGTTTAAAAAAAGTTATAAAAACTTAATTAGAAAAAAAAAACGATTTATACCGCGCTAGTTAAGTCATATAACTTTTTATAGAAACGTGTGATTTGACCTTTAGATTTGTAGAACGAAGGTTAACAAAAGTTTAACGAATGAAGTGTCATTAATAACTATCAATTAGGCGTTAACCGTTCCCTTCCAATAAACCATTAATCAGAATTTGCCAAAACAAGCATCGCAATGGCTTTAGACATTTTAGCAAAAATTATAATCCACTATTTTCCTTCTTTTGCTCGTCGATTTTAGTCGGGGACTGTTTTGTAGTTTTGTACGGTACCGTACTCAAAGAGTGCCAGCGAAACCCTATTAATAAGCCTCCGCTGTCTGTCAGCGGGCTGAATATCATAAACTGTGATAGGTAGACAGTAGACATTGTCATAGAGTGTGCGCCTATCAGAACAGTGCCTATCTACCTAGATAGGTACTGTTCTATCATTATCATCATCACAAGCGTACAGCAGTCCACTGCATCCATCTCTTATGTCATTAACTTTGTTTCCTTTTATTAGATTTTTATTTTATGTTTTTTTTTTAATTTATTATTTTTTCATTGTTAAACTTAATGTACCAATACTTCCTGGATTAGAAGTTGAAGAAGAAGTTGTATATTTGGATGTTTGTTACTCAAACACTCAAAAACTGTTTTTTTTAATTTTTTTATTGGATCTCCAACAGAGGCTACAAAATACATACACCGTGAAATTTTAATGGTTGTTTTCCCGCAGCGAAATGTTTTTGTCTTGGTAATACAATCGTTTTATATACAAATAAAAGTTTAAAAACAAAAAATGCCAGATTAACCATTGTGAAAAATCACCACGTGCGAGAGTTTCTTTTGCTTTGAACATTTATGTATCGCTGTTCCCTTTGTCGGAGGTGCGTGCGATTTGAGTAGTACCCACAAGTTACCTCTAGTGTTACTGTTGAGTAGTATTTTATCGAGTTGATGAATATTTTTTTAATTATTTTAAAACAAAAAAGTTGTATTTTTTTTACTTTTACTCTATGCTTCGAAAGTACTCCTTATGGCAAGTTGTTCTGCCGCAGGGAAACAACCATTTAAATTTCACGGTGTAGAGCAGGGACAAATTCAGTGTGCGCTTTCAATTATAGGAAACCACTTCATTTACTTTTAATTCAGGTACATTAAGTTTTAATGCGTTTAAAGCGAAAGTAAAATCAAATCTTTGTTCGAAGGCATACTATTCTATCAACGACTACTTAAACGATAAGAATTGTTGGTCGCTGTGATTAACTCAAGACAACGTTTATGTTCTTTCAGCAGAATTAGCTTAACTACTGACAGGTCATATGAATTACTTCATATCATTGTTTATTTAACTTGACTGCATAAACCATTTCTTTTTTTTATTATTTAAATTTTCATTTATCGTTGAATGATGGTTATATGCTATTATTGTATAGAATCAAGTACTTCCAACATAACAGACAGCTGTGCTGCTGGGGAGTTTGTTGCGCCACTTCTTCTTCCCAGCTAAAGCACTAGGAAGTGGTGAAGGGCGGGCTTTTTGGGACTGTCTTATGTAATTTTGACGTTCAAAAAGTGCTGACTCTCAGCCTAGTTTGAATAAATGACTTTTGATTTTGATTTTGATTTTGATTTAACAATGTAAAAATATCAAAATAATAAAAAAACATAACACGAAAATCTAATAAAAGGAAACAAAGTTAATTACATAAGAGATAAATAACAACACAAATGAACAATTTAAAAAAAAGAGCATCCATCGAAGGCAACACGTAAAAGTAACAAAACATTACGACTTAGAAACTATGACCCTAATGTCTTTGAACTTTGACAATTTACTAGTAATATCCAGTTAGTTACGCTTAGGTATTTCGTTTAACTGCCTACAGAGCCTTGGCAAAACGGAAAAGTGTCCGAGGTCTGTTTTGCATCCCGACATAAATAACTTTTACCAAAAAAAAATAACCGACTTCCGAAAAAACACTACAAAGTCAAAAATAACTTTAATTTCGGAAGGCGGTGACTTTGGATATGAATTGTTTGTCTATTTTGGACTTTGTAGTGTTTTTTCGGAAGTCGGTTGTTTTTTTTTTTTTTGGAAAAGTTTTTATTTTTCACTTTTTTTGTTATAATATCTACCCCACTAATTCGAAATTTCTTAATCCTTGGTGTCAAAACAATGCATATTTACACGATAGCAGCAATCGCGGTTGATTTACTGTTATATTTTGAAGAGTTCCGTTGTCTGTCTCCGAAACACATCATCAGATCTAGATGAAATTTAAATGGGACCACACGGGAAGCACCAGCTTTCATATAAAAAAGAATCATCAAAATCGGTTCACCCAGTCGAAAGTTCTGAGGTAACAAACATACAGACGAACTGAGAACCTCCTCCTTTTTTGAAGTCGGTTAAAAAGGTTATAGTTACATTTACGCGACAAGCGAGATGGTGCACTTATCTGCAGCAAACGTATTTGGGTACAATTTAGCACACACATAGTTTGTAACCTAGGTTATCACATCGGATACTTTTTATCCTGGTAGTACGTTCCTATGGGATAATTATTGACCTCCGTGCGGGCGAAGCCCCGAGCAAATGCTAGTGTTACACTACTATCAATCCCAAGGCGGTCTGGAAATTTACAACACAATTTCAAACACCACTATTATACTCTGTAATGGTATAGACAAAGTTTTAATTAGTGCTAAAACTGTCGCCAAAACAACATTTAGAATACGTGAATAACAGGGCCGTTTAGTTTGTTAGAAGTGTTAAAAGTTGATTAAATTGCACGACACACACATTGCCAGTCCATCGTTTATCTTCGAGAACAGTAACCCTTCCCCTTGAAGGATTTTTACGACTTGTGGGAGATGATAAGCAGTCAGCAGTCGCTTCTGTTTCTGTTATTTTGAGAACATATAACTTTATACTGTGTTGCACGTTGATCGATTCTTGCGATAGTTTTCTAATTTTTTTAACCCTTCTAATATTTTTAATGTGAAAGTTTGGTTGTTTGATAATCAATCACGAATAAACGGCTGAAGGGATTTGGATGAAATCTAGCACACAGATAGATTATAAACTGGATTAACACATAGTATACTTTAATCCCGGCAATACGTTCCGGTGGGATAATTTTCGACCTCCACGCGGGAGAAACTGCTGGCAGAAGTAAATAAATAAGATAATCCTTTGTTTATTCGTTATTTTCTTTGATAAATTGATGTTACTTATAATTATGTTATGTAAAAAACAAACATTTGGCATTTTCTTTAATTTTCTATGAGGTGAGTAAATCTAGGGTGTCCCAAATTAAAGGATTTCTTCTATATTAGGCGTTGATGTAACGTTTTACGGATAAAATCCCAAAACGCATGGGACCTGAAAGTGAAACAGAGTATGGCTATGAATGCTTCTCGCGATCGCGTGCCTCTTAATATAAACAGCTTATAGCAGTTAAACCGTGTTACGTATAAAATGTTTTCAGGTGTTGCATGCTTCAGGGACTCATTATATAGATTTATTTACAAGATTAAACATTTGGACCCCTAATGCGATTAATAGTGGCACTACATTTTATTATGCATATTTTATTAAACCTCCCATTGCCAAACGTAGTAAATTAAATCTTTAATAATTTATGTGATTGAATATTCTCGACTCGGTTTTTTATTGTTATTAATTATAATGAGGGGCGTATTTCTTGATTCCCATTTATTGCATAAACGGAAACGAACAAAAAAAGTTGAAATATAAATCATCTTATTTGGAACAGGAAAATTGTACAGTCATAACGTTATGATTGTTTCATCTGATTTCGTTATAATTGGAAGTGACGAGAAAAAATATAGGTACCTAAAAAATCGGAGAAAGAAAATTATAAAAAAATTACAACAGTGTTACAAAAGTTATCAGTAAGTACAAAAAAATACAAACACAGAAGTCACTTAAAATAAAAAAACGCAAAGTACTACAAACAATACATGTCAGACAATAATTAGTTAACAAATAGGTGGCGATACGGTCGTAGGTTATCGGTCCCTCAGTTTACACAGCATTGTCGGGTCCAAATCAGCGCCATATAAATTCTACAGCAGCTCAGATATGCTGGCTTACTGGTTCCATTTGATTGTTGCGTTCAAGTGACAAGCTGACAGCGATTTTAGTAAATTAGGTATAACTATTTTAATTGTAGATTTCCAGAACCATTTTCTCTCATGATATGTGTAAGAATTAAAATAATAAGGTCATCAAAAGAAAGGTTTTAACCCTCGGTAGAAAAAGACGATTATTATAAGTTTAACATTGTGTATCTGTGTGTCTGTCTATGACATAGGGGCCGTCCATTAATCACGTGATGTTGTTTTTTTGCATTTTTAACTTTTATTTCCTGCTTTTTAAACTTAATGTCTCGCTTAAATCTGCGCAGCGTTGCGTATGTTTCCCACAGTGAAGTTTGTTACTAATTTATCCTCATTCCTCGTCCTGATCATCATTTATCCATAACCTATACATTGAGACCTTTTCAATGAGCCCAAACACGACGATTCTGCTTTTTGTTGGTGAGTCACTTGGGTATCCAGGAAATTCCAGGTGTTGCTCCAGCATCAGTTCAAGGTTACTTTGTTCGTCTAATATCATTGAAGTAATAGAATACCAAATTTCGACTTGATCAGACCCGTGGAAGATGCTCAAATCCTTTCATCAACCAGAAAAGAGCTGATAATCTTCAAACGACTGAACCGATTTTGATGAAATATATCTAGGAATACTTCCAACTAACTCACCTTTCAAACAAAAAAAAACAAAATCACATACGGTTCATCCATTCGGGAACTACGATGCCTCAGACAGACACACACACACACACAGACACGTCAAACTTGTAACACCCCATCGTTTTTGCGTCGGGGGTTATAAAGAATTAAATGGAACTTATTTTAAAATTATTCATTTGCGAATAAAAACAAGATTAGACACCCTGCGAAAACAATATTCTGTCTTACTCAGCGTTTTTTATGGCGAGAATTCTCCACACATAACCAAACGGCGTTCGCCACCAACTCGCTTCAGCCTTACCAGTTACGCTTCTTCCTATCACTTCCGCCACCCATCCGAAACACAACTGTGTCAACACAGTGGAGATAATTCGAATAGTCGATGAGGAATGTGTTTTCTTATCTCAAGGTTTGCGAGCAACCGCCGGGTTCTTTGATGAACTTGTAACGAGCAACCAACCCGACTAAGATAATAGCCATTTCAAGTTTTGTTACTTTTACTAATGAAGTTAGGATTTTATGAAAATAAATGCTTTGATATTCCGGAAGCGTTTTCGGAGTTGGATTTTAGAAGGTTTTGGATAGTCATTGCAAATTGAATTGCGTGACGCGTTGGTTTGCTAAAGCAGATTTAAGAGATCTTGGAAACTACATTTTTAATTTTGCTTTTGAAAATGTTTGAAAAAATGAAAAAAAGTTAATATTTTTTTTTAAACTCTATTAATTAATATTTACTACGGATGTTTCTCCTCTATTTTGGCTTCCTCCATTTACAAAAACAAAAAATATTTTGCTTAGTAAAAACAATTACATACTAGTTTTTACTAAGGAAAGTATTTTTTTTTTCTAGGTAATGCATCCTACTTACTTTTCTCAGTTAGGTATACATGAGTAGGTATGCTCAACTCCATTCAGCAATCAGTCGAAATGATAAAGTTCCAAATACAATTTAATTAATAACATCACCGTGAATACAGTCCAGTCCAGTCCAGTCAGAAACAGCCCTCACTTCACAAAGGCATGCCAGTCAATCTGATTTCAGTTTTAAGCCTACATGTTCTGACCCACTCGGGCGAAATGGAATTAGATTCCTGTATTCAAAACATCGAAATTCTGATTTGGCTTTAGGTAGGTTCCCAGCAGAATCTGGATAGGAAAATTGACTAAGACTTCACAAAACAGTAATTACTTACTTTTAAACTTATTTTTCTATTAAGTACTGTTTTAAAACGGGCTACTCATCATCTGCCTAGCCTTTTCCCTTTAAGCTGGGGTTGGCTTCTAGTCTGACCGGATGCAGCTGAATACCAGTATTTTACATGCAGATACTGTCTACCTGACTTCCACCACCCAGTTACTGGCCAATACGATACCCGTTGGTAAGACTGGTTGTCAGATATTCGGGCTTCTAATGGCACACAACGATTGTCATAGATCCGCGAATGACAGCCAAGGCAATGGCTTTTTTTTTTTTTTTCTGGGTGGGAAATCATCAAATAACTTCTCCCGCTCTGGGCGGAGCGGGAGGGCGTGTCAGACTTTTACTGACTAAAACCCACCCGTGTTCCCTCACTTGCCTGTGTGCGAGGGGCCGCGGTATCTCTTTCGAACAACCCGCACCCCTGGCAGGCATCGACCCTTGTGGACCCCATCAGTTGGTGCTGACATCTCTTTGAGGCGCGCGTGGAATACCACGCGCCGTCGACCCGGGCTTGGTCATTACCGGACAGCGAGCTACCCATTACTCGCCGTCCGCATTCCCGTGCCTACGGTGGCCGGGAATCAGCCTGGGATTCCCGACGCCCAGGGCGTCTCCTGCGAAGGCCACGGCTGTGAGGGCGCATGTACTGCATATCCCTCACGTGCGCCGCCTCCCTCTTTGCGAGCATAACTGCTTCGCTGAAGGAGGCGACTGCTAGCCATGCACTCTCGCTCCGTACCATGGCCTGGACCAGGGTCGGACGCGACAGATCGCCGTCGCCGATCACCTCCACGAGGACACGGCGGTGCTCCGCCCAAGCCGGGCAGACCTCCACCGTATGCTCCACCGTGTCCTCAGGGCGATCTTCGCAATGGAAACACCCGGGCGTTTCCTCCCGCCCTATCCGAAACAGGAACCTCCCGAAACAACCGTGTCCGGTGAGGACCTGTGTCAGGCGGAAGGTGAGGACGCCATGCCGCCTTTCAAACCAGTCCTCAAAGAGGGGACTTACCACCGCAATCGTGGCGTGCCCAGCACTGGGTTGCGACAATCGCACTTTCCACGTCGCCATGAGATCCTGCCGGAGCTCTGTCCGCCGTGCCGCGATTTCACGTGGCAGCGGAGTTACGCCCCGACGTTTGGCCTCTTGACCTTTGCCTCCAGATCCCATGGCGGCAATCCGGCAAGGAGGCCCGCCGCCTCACCGGAGATCGTGCGGTATCCCCGGATCATCCGCATGGCCATGACCCTATGGGCCGCCTTCAGCTGGCGTGCTGGTTGGCGCCTCAATGTAGGCGCCCACACCGGTGCCCCGTATAGGGCCATGGCCCGCACGACTCTCGCGTAGAGCCTCCGGCAGGAGGCGTTTGGCCCCCCGCCAAGGCAATGGCTTAACGTGCTTTTCGAGACATGGCGTGGGGTCTTGGTATGTAAAGATGGTTTCTCATCCAGCCGTAGCTTAACTTGATCGATCGACATTTGCAGCTGTTAATACTTAGCCCCCCTTTTTAAAACGGCTGCTAAATACTTTAAAGCAGTACTCTAAAACACAGCTCGAGATCAATGAACTTGAAAACATAAAAATCGTGTGTAAGCGTTTATACAGTCAAAGGCATTTGATTAGCTTACTTTTATGAAGTAATCACGAATTCACGACTGTGAACTCGGTAGTCAATAAACTACGTAATGAATCTACTACTGTTAGGAATAAGTTCGAAACGTTCAAATATAAAAATAAACAATCTAAAAAAAAATTGAAAACGAAGTCCTAGAAGTTCCTACATTGTATTGTCGATCTTGTAATTACTTTATCGCCCTAAGATTGAAATGAAATAAAAGGAAATTGTTTATTCTATAAATTGGATATCGAAATCACTTTTCGACGTAAATTTATACAGACTTTTATAAAAAAAGTTAGTTAGATGGAGTTGACATTTAAGTCTAACTACCCCTGAGAAGAAATGGCGAAAGCAACAAAGTCAAAGTCTCTTTTGAAGTCGAGATATAATCTTCAGATCATGAGACTATGTTGTTGATTATCTCCTGAATTGTGGAGGTCGGACTCGGTCCACATAAATCTGTGAGATTGTTTCCTCAAAATACCCCTTTTGAGGAAAGAACCACACAGATTTGAGTTGACCAGTCCAGTCAGTGCAAGCATTTGTCAGTAATTTTGTAGCTCAAATTAGAACTTGAGTTTGAGTGCTGCACGTCATAAAGCGATAAGGTCTATTTATATATAGTTAGATAGTTTCAGGCTTAGTGAAATTTTAATTTAGTGAGAATAGTTGTCAAGTATGCCCGTAATTTCACAAAAAAAAAAATAACTTAGAACTAAATATCTATAATACATAAGTATATTTTGAAGTAAAGATATCCCCATTCATGTTAAAAGTAGTCCCCACAAACCTTCAAAACGTGCTTGCTTATCTAAGTAGCAAGTTCACGGAACCGTATTTCCTTTAAGGTGACTAACTACTTCCGCGTGAAGATAAGGCTACCAATAATATTGTGTGTTTAAGCTTCATACATTATCAAAAGTATCGGTGCGGCAAGCTATGATGTTGATAAGATATCGTTAATATTATAAGACACTGCTTGTCCGCTGCTTATAAGTAAATAAATAACTCGATTCTGTCAATATGTACACATAACTCTTTGTAATGAGTAAGCTGGCTTGTGTTTAAATTGTATGAATCGTATGCCATTTCAATTATTTATCTACAAGAAATACGTGTGATTGTCTCGTTGGTCCAGTGGGTGTAATTGTTACTGCTAAGCAGGGTTCAATTTCCAGGTCAGGGAAAGTGTTTTTGAGTTTTTCTATCTGAAATTTCTTACTATCTGCCCGGAGTCTCCGTATTACATGGAACTTAAATATAACTGGCAAAATATGGGTCTGCCTAACCTTTCGGGGAAACTAGGCGGGATGTTATGTTATGTTAAAAATATCATAACATTTTCCAGTAGAGTTATTTTTATAACAAAATCAAGGCAGGAACGTACCTATTGCCATCATGTCTTCAGTCTTAATGAAATGTATGTATGTATGTACAGCATAATTTCCATGTTGAAGTTATCGAAACTTTAGATTTAGATGTTTGATTCAAATCAAGCCGTAATTGCGACCCGGATTCGGATTAATTTGATTTTGATAATTGATTTGGTTGAGAAGGAAATTGAAATCTGGTTTTGTAAACAGGGTAGTTTTCATTCACAAATCTTAACCGCTTTCAGGTGGTCGAAGGGCCGGGCAAAGGACGCCACCTAGGTTAGTCTAATGAAGTTAGAAAAAACTTTTTTCAAAAAAATAAACAACCGACTTCCAAAAAATACACTAAAAAGTGAAAAATAACTTTAATTTCGGAAGTCGGTGACTTTGGATATGTTTTTTAATTTTTTGTCACCGCCTTCCGAAATTAAAGTTATTTTTCACTTTTTAGTGTATTTTTTGGAAGTCGGTTGTTTATTTTTTTGAAAAAAGTTTTTTATTTTTCACTTTTTAGTGGTTCACATGTGCTTACCCCTTCACAGCGTACCGGCGTGATGTTATGTTATTAACTGGTGTAAACAATTGACAGACATGAGATTTCACCAATCCCTGTCCTTTTCTATCATTTATTGAGGAGTTCCGTTGCCTATCTCCGAAGTTCTTCATCAGATCTTCACCAAATTGAAATGGAACCACTCCGAGAAAGTACTCTTCCAAAAACTACACAAATTGCTTCAAGTGTGCCTATAAAATTTGAAGAGTTCTCTCTATTTCTCCAGGATCCCATCATCAGATCCTGACTTGATGATCATGGGACCACCTGGGAAGTATACCCTTTCAAACAAAAAAAAAATTATCCATATCGGTCTAGCCATCTTCGAGTAATCGGGGAACATACATAAAAAAAAAAAAAAAAAAAAAAAGGTTCCGACGAATTGAGAACTTCCTCCTTTTGGAAGTCGGTTAATAACAACAATGTTCACCAAACTAGCTAATATTTAAACCTTTAAGGTCACATACACAATCCATAGCTTCATCATCATCATCATTTTCATCATTTCAGCCGAAAGACGTCCACTGCTGGACATAAGCCTCCCCCAAAAGGAGGGGTTTACTATAATCGCCACGCTTGGCAGGCGGGTTGGCGATCGCAGTATGGTGGTAAAATGCATAGAGAACGCTGCTGCCCATTCTCTAGTAAATCCCTTAATCGCCTTCTACGACACCCTCGGGAAGAAATGTGATGGTGCTATTCTTTTACCATGCTTAATCAGCCTATAATATTCCCACTGCCGGGATACACGCTTCCTTTTTGTGAGAGGAGGTGGATCACTACGCGGGCCCAGCGCGGGATTGCTTAGTTCTCGGAGATACCAGTTTCCTTACAATGTAAATCGCCTGTCAGGGTTCGAACCTACGACCTACAACTACGAAAGAAAGAATACCGTTTATTTGGACACAGTTCGTGAAACACAAAATATAATGACAAAAAAGTGAATATATATAACTAGGTACAACGGTTCCGTGTTGTGCCGGACGTAAATAATAGCACCATTCCATCTCTTCCCGTGGGTGTCGTAGGAGGCGACTAAGGGACTTACTAGAGAATGGGCAGCAGCGTTCTCTATGTATTTTACCACCATACTGCGATCGGCAACCGCCTGCCAAACGTGCTGATTATGGCAAACCGCCCCAAATTGGGGGAGGCCTATGTCTAGCGGTGGACGTCTTTCGGCTGAAATTATGAGGTACAACAGTGTGTGCCTCACAGCAGCGCCAAAAAGGTTAATTTCAGCATTCATGCCAGACCGATGCTGTCTGATGCTGGTTTACTCGTAAGTAACAGCAACCAACTTATCCATAAATCTACTTAATCAATACAGGTATGAAATCATCATCCATTCAAAGACCCATATATACTAACTATCCATCAACATGTAACTATTATGTTCAGCAACCAGAGTTACATCGTTTGACGGCGTGCTTTGAACTTGAGTGCAACGACCCCATATCACTTAGTACACAGGTGTAATGAGGATCGCCAGTATAAATATGTATGTACATATGTAGGTGCAGCATATATCTAGTCTATAAATGGATTTCCCGCTACTTCGAGAACTGTAATTATTTTTAAACGCGGAAATGGTGATGTGTTCAATAATTTGAGGTTATGTTTGCTTAGGTTTATAAATGTATCAATCTAACAGGTTGTAAATGATTTTATGGGGATTACTGGCTTATGTTTGTAACTGTAGCAGCGCGTGTGCGCATGACGCTGCTCGCTGCTACACTGAGCTAAAGGATCGAGCGCCGGCACCTATATTTATAACTTCAGTGTTTAAATGGTTAGTTGGACTGTTGGCAGAGGGCGCGCACCGCGCGCAGATTATTGTAATAATATTTTAACTGTGTTCTGATTGGCTGTTTAATAAATACTACCTTTTAAGTAAAGCTCCTGTTTGTGCTTAGGTAATTTTGTACATAGTTAGTGTATCAATAAATTTATATACATTCCTTCTTACAACAAACATTATTTTATTTCTACCAACTGAAGACGTCGCTAAAGTGGTGACCCCGACGTGATCCCGACGATCGAATAAAGCGAAGTACCCGACGTTCGAATAAAGCCTGCCGGTATTTCAAGTACGCTCAATATCGGCGAAACTCAACAATGGAAGAAGCAGCGAAATATCAACAAGAAATCGCCGGAATTTCACTTTCTCTGCGTGTTCCACCGTTTTGGCGAGACAAACCACGACTATGGTTTATCACATTTGAAGCCGCCGTCAGCGATCTCAAGAAAAGCGACGCTCAAAAAGCACAGATGGTTATAGCGCAATTAACGAAGGAAGACATCGAGCAAATCTGTGACCTACTTGAAAACCCGCCATCGGAACGACCCTACAACGCAATCAAGGAACGGCTTATATCTGTGTATGAAGAATCAGATGGAAGACAGCTGCAAAAGCTTTTATCGGATATGGAGCTGGGCGACCAAAAGCCAAGCCAGTTATTACGTCGCATGCGTAACCTAGCGCATAAAAAACTCCCAGACGATACGCTCAGATTGATGTGGATGAACCTACTACCCCAACAAGTGAGATCAGTACTTGTTGTCAGTGACACCATCAGCAAAAACACTGCGTTGGACGAGTTAGCTAAGATGGCAGACAAGATGATGGAGCAGACGTCCGAAGTGCCCGTCGTAGCATCAGTTGACAACTCTCAAGCTCAGGGTAACATACAGCTCATAGCGGAAGAAATACGCAAGTTACACCTAGAAATCGCCGAGATCAAGAAAGATAACTGTCGGTGCAAACACACATCGCCGCCGTCGCATTATCAATATAGACGTAATCATCGCCGCGACCGTTCAAGAACGCCGTCTCGCTCGCACTCAAGAAACTTCAGATCTCGCTCATCTACTCCATCGCCTCACTGTTATTATCACAGAAAATTCGGTGCAAAAGCAAGACATTGCACAACACCATGCAGTTTTAACAAGGATAATAATACGGAAAACTAAGACAGACATTAGCAGTGGCGGAACCTAATGTCGACAGCAAATCATATCGCCTTTTCATCACTGATAAGGAAACCAACACAACTTTCTTGGTTGATACTGGCGCAAATATATCTGTGATACCAAAGCGAAAAGGAACTCGATCTACCCCACTGCCGTACAAGTTATACGCCGCCAATAATTCAGAGATACCCACATATGGAGAGAAAACCATAGATATCAACTTGGGTCTACGACGTCCCTACAAATGGAAGTTTATTGTTGCTGCCGTAAGCAAGCCCATACTCGGAGCAGATTTCCTAGGCTACCACAATCTACTGGTCGACCTAAGGAATGAACGTCTCATCGACAACACAACCAAACTCTCAACTAAGGCACCGGGGCGATATACCAGCTTACCTACAATACGCAGTATTGATCTTCAACAAACGTTCCATGACATACTGGCTGAATTTCCAAACGTCACTCGTTTGTCATCAATGAAACTCAACCCGAAGCACAAAGTCGAGCACTACATTGAAACAACCGGACCACCTATCCATGCCCGAGCTCGACCTATACCCCCGCATCGCTACGAAAAGGTGAAGAAGGAGTTCGAGAATATGATGAGCCAGGGCCTCTGCCGACCTAGCAAGAGTCCGTGGTCCAGTCCACTCCACGTTGTACCGAAGAAAAATGGAGATATACGAGTATGTGGTGATTACAGGCGACTCAATGCCATTACCAAGCCTGACCGTTATCCCATCCCACGAATAAAGGACTTCACATATCAGCTTGCGGGCAAGCAAGTTTTCTCTACCCTGGACCTGAACAGAGCATATTCACAACTACCAGTTCGTGAAGAAGACATAGAGAAGACAGCAATAATAACCCCTTTTGGCTTATACGAGTTCCCACGTATGTGCCCAGGACTTAAGAACGCTGGTCAAACATTCCAGAGATTCATACACGAAGTTCTCCGAGGCCTTGATTTTGTCTACCCATTTGTCGACGACTTGCTTGTGGCTGCAGAAGACGAAACAACAGCTCGAGATAACCTCAGAATCGTACTGCAGCGCCTGGATGAATACGGTATCACAATCAACCCCGCCAAATGTGTATTCGCCAAGAGAGAACTCACATTCTTGGGATACTTTGTCTCCCACGAAGGCATAAAACCACCACACGAAAAGGTGAAGGTAATCAGCGACTACCCTAAACCGAAGAATGTCGAAGAATTACGACGTTTTCTCGGTATGATAAATTACTATCGAGAAAACATACCAAACGCCGCAGCAACTCAAGCACCTCTGCACATGTATTTACATAATACACACTCAAAGAAACGTGACAAAACCGAAATAATGTGGAACGATGAAACATCGAAAGCTTTTGAAGAATGCAAGGAATGCATTCAAAAAGCGACCTACCTGGCGCATCCACAGCATGCAGCTCCTTTTGGCTTAATGTGTGACGCATCGGACAAGTGTGCAGGTGCTGTACTACAACAACAGGTCAACGGCAAATGGCAGCCACTTGGATATTTCTCAAAGAAATTCACACCGGCGCAGCAAAAGTATTCAACATACGACCGAGAACTACAAGCCATATACTTAGCAATGAAGCACTTTAGAAAATTATATGAAGGCCGCGAACTGATTATATATACAGATCACAAGCCAATCACATATGCACTCCAGAAAATATCATCTGACTCAGAAACTCCCCGCCGCAGCAGGCAGCTATTGTTCATTAGTGAATTTACTAATGACATACGTCATATCAGTGGGCGAGATAATATTGTCGCCGACGCCTTATCACGCATTGAAGTTATCAACTGCCCCACTCCTATCGACTACGCGTTACTCGCAGATGCACAAGAAAAGGACGCAGCTTTACAAGGTTTACTTCGTCAATCAAATATCCAGATGCGGAAGATAACAGTACCCGGGATGACTCACGCTATCTATTGTGAGACATCGACAGAAAACATACGACCATATATACCGGAAGAATACCGCATAAAGGTGTTTAATGCAATACACAACCTCAGTCATCCTGGCACGCGAACGTCAAGGAAGCTGATACAAACAAGATACTTCTGGCCATCTATGAACACTGACGTGAAGAAATGGGTGACAACATGCATTCAATGTCAGCGTGCCAAGATACACCGGCACACTGCAACCCCGGTAGCAATCTTCGAACCATCGCAACGTTTCGAACATTTGCATGTTGACATCGTTGGCCCGCTGAGTACGTCGCCTCAAGGACACCGTTACGTCGTCACTATGATCGACCGAGCGACGCGCTGGCCCGAGGCGCACGCCGCGCAAGACATAACAGCTGACACTGTCGCTAAGATTGTGTATGAAGGATGGATTGCAAGGTTCGGATGTCCAGCTCGAATGACGACTGACCAAGGCCGACAGTTTGAAAGCAGCTTGTTCAACGCATTAACAAGACTACTTGGAATCAAGCGCATTCACACTACACCGTACCATCCACAAAGCAATGGAATGATTGAAAGGTGGCACCGCTGCATGAAATCAGCATTAATAGCACGTCTGAGCACGAGCAGTTGGATTGAGGAGCTGCCTACAGTGTTGCTAGGACTGCGAGCCGCAACGCGAAGTGACAGTGGAGTCAGTGCTGCACAGCTTACCTACGGTCACGCTCTCACACTGCCAGGAGATTTTTTCGTGGCATCGAAGCCAGATTCAATGGACTACAGTTACGTTGAAAAACTACGATCAGCAATTAGCATTTTTCGTCAAGCGTCAGCACAGTCACGAACCAGCAGCAGAAGTGGCATATACGTACCTCAAAGTCTAAAAACCTGCAAGGAAGTATTCGTGCGAACTGACGCAGTCAAGAAACCGCTGCAACCACCATACAACGGACCCTATCCAGTGCTTAGCCGAAGCGATAAAACGTTCACTGTTCAACTACCGGGAAGGCAAGCAGTGATATCAGTGGACCGCCTCAAGCCTGCGTTCTCCATTCCATGCACTGATGATGCATGTGACATAACTCACCAGGGCTCCAGTCCTGCTACGAAGAACACTGCTCCTGTAAACATCACAGCAGAGCGTACATCGCGCTCGGGCCGTGTCGTAAGGCGACCGGTACGTTTCACTTGAAGGGGAGCACTGTAGCAGCGCGTGTGCGCATGACGCTGCTCGCTGCTACACTGAGCTAAAGGATCGAGCGCCGGCACCTATATTTATAACTTCAGTGTTTAAATGGTTAGTTGGACTGTTGGCAGAGGGCGCGCACCGCGCGCAGATTATTGTAATAATATTTTAACTGTGTTCTGATTGGCTGTTTAATAAATACTACCTTTTAAGTAAAGCTCCTGTTTGTGCTTAGGTAATTTTGTACATAGTTAGTGTATCAATAAATTTATATACATTCCTTCTTACAACAAACATTATTTTATTTCTACCAACTGAAGACGTCGCTAAATAACGTATACTTTTATTTTGGTTGCACGATCCCATGCTGGAAAAATTATACTTCCTTGTACTTTACTTGCACCCTAATTGCTTAACACAATACAATCTGAAAACAAATACAATCTCATTTTAAAATATATTGCTTATCCATTGCTTCATATGTTCGAAATAATTGTCAGCTAAACAAACTAAATAACGCAATGGATGTTGTTAAACTGTCAAAATGAAAAATATTCCTACTCTTAGTGTGTTACGAAATTATCCCGCTGATCCCTTCTGCAGTCAACATTTACCTTTTTTTACTTTTTTTTAGTAAAACCCACAACGTAAATTAAATCCTTTCCAAAACGTTTTATTAACTAAAATAGATTGTTACGACTTGGTGCATAATGATTTGTATGTGGTATCCACCAATTTACATACCTACTAACTTTCAATTCAGTGACGTATCTAATCACAAATATGCTGATTGGTTGAATAAACGATTCTAGAGATTAGTCTACACAAATAGGCAATTTAGGTAGACAAATCATTCAATCAGATATGCTAGGTACTTTTGACAATGGGTTTGTGAAGTCATGCTCCGAGTTGATCGATTAAATAATTGTTTGCCATAGTAGTGGAAAATGCTGGCAAAAAATAATCAATCAGAATTAATATACATACATAAAAGATATAAATAAACTCATATACCAGTCACGTAGCTTGTTTTCGATCAAGAATAATTGGGCTTTTATGTCGCTAAGAAACCATTTAGATTTCGTTGATAGTTACATTATGAATTATTATAATAATGGAAAATATTCGTTGAACATAATAGAAAACTTATCGGGTAAGACGAAAATTAATTTACTTCTTTATGATTTTTATTGTTACATTGGAATGTGGGGTGTGGGAGCCCTTCTAACGCTACGACTTCCAGTACGCGGTCGCCTCTCCAGATGCCTTAGTGTGAGTTTCATTTAACTATCTCGATCAAACGCAATGAGCGCGTACAGCGTTCCGATTGGTCCTTCACCAATCCAGGGCCAATCGGAGCGCCGAACGAGCTCACTGCGTTTGATCGAGATGGTTAAATGAAACTCACACTAGGGCCTCTGAACCTTTCGTCCCCATCAGCCCTCTGTTATGCAAGCGAGCGAATATAGGTATCCACTGCCACTTAAGTTTGGCAATACTTCGGGCTATGTCGGTATCTTGGATCTCCTACGAATTTCTTCATTTCTGATTCGATCGCGTAGGGAAACACGCGAGAAGCACAGAGCCGGTCGATGTGGCGGCGCTTGGGGGAGGCCTATGTCTAGCAGTGGACGTCTTTCGACTGCTATGATGATGATGATTATTGTAAGGTCAATAGTATTTTTATGATAAAACAGATAAAAGCTGCACACTCTAATAACTGTATCGCAAAACATTTTATACAAATTCATTTGAATTATCTGAACGCAGGCAGTACAATAGGAAAAATATGAATGAAATTACCCGACTACGCTTTCCACATTTTTCTATTTTTTTCATCTGACCGCAACCTATAATTCCGCGATAGTTAAATCGGCTTGTGTATTCTAACATCCGAAAAAACCTCGGTTACGTTTGATTGATAGTTCCATAAAGTTTTCATTTAAAAATTGATTTGGTTTTTATTGATTCCTGGTGATAGATTGATTTTCATGGAATAGGTTAGAATTTTTGTTGACGACAATCAACAAAAATTCAGTATATATTCAGATATATAGATTCAATATGTATATATTCAGAGGACGGGAAAATGACTTTTGATTTAACCCTAACTTTGTAACTCATTGGGTGGTACTTATCCATTAAAAGTTGAATACATTATAGTCAGTCCCATGTAAGCTTTTGAATTTTCGTTTATATATCTCTCTAATGAGGCATTTGTACAGTTACATTTCCAGGCCCATATGAAATGTATCGATTACGTGTGTAAGCTAACTAATGCTCACTTGATTACCCATTTAAAAACATACACAAAAAGTATGAAAAAGCAATACCAGTATTTCAAATCTATGACAGGTAAGTATAACGGTGTACCGGAACTTCCCGGCTCTGTCAAGTGATCAACGTTGAAAACTGACATCTGTTTACATTTCATTAGGGTTTGCTTTTGTTTGTAGTCTTATTATTGTGTTAGGGCCTGAGCACATCATACTCACGCGATACGAATATAAACATGCCACTGAAGGTCTCGCAGCTCGTGGTATATTTTCTAATAGATGAACGCATATTTTCTTGTAATGGTCCAACTTTGGCGATGGGCGTCAGCAAAGTTTTGGACCATTTGTTGTGTTTTAAACCCGTGCTAAAACGTTGGCGGTATTGTAACATCATTATGTCAGGCTTGATGGCTTCAGGTGTTCAGAGTTTCTTGTAACTTTTAAATATTAAAGCTTTTTTCGTAACTCTTTTGGAAGAACAGACATTTTTCATATTTGATGTATTTGATTTGTCTTGGGAAAAGTCGTTTGTAACGCTGATATTATAAATCACATGTGCAAACCTACTTTTAAATAATTTTATGCCCTTTACGAAAAAAACATAATACAAACGGTACGCATCATCAAAACAAGTCGCATGTGTGACCCCTTTTTTATATGAAAAACAAAGAAATAAAACAGTACTGGCCTTTTATATCTGTATCAACCGTCGTCATATCTAATGTGCTTCTAAATTATTCACTTTTCGTGTCCCATATTTGACTGCTAAATATTCCTTTGAGACGGCATCGAAATTCGAAAAAAACTATGCATTAAACAAGGCGACCACTCATCCGTATTCCGACAAACTGTAGCGAAGCTTATTCGAAGTCGCCCAGGGGCCTTTGAATTGCAAAACGCTACGGCCATTACAAGAAATTGTATAAAAGCGAACCTCTACTCTATATGTTGAATGGAAACGACTTCTTTTATGTAATGGCTAAATTTAATATATATTATACATAGCTTTTCGTTTTTCTATCATAGACGGCGACAGTATGCTGGTGTTGATTAATAGCACTGGTTACTTTATTATTATCATAAGAATTCTTCAGTAAACCAGTATTGGTTCATACACCTTAGAGAATAGTCCATCATCTATCCAGCAGGAGATAATACACGTACAAAGGCACAAGTAATTTAAAACAATACAACTCGTTTGCAAGAAGAACTACAGAATGAAGTCGTAAATATAATTTAATTTGTACAATTCCGTACTTGTATCACTGAATTACATCCTGAGGCAGTTCTGTTATTCAATGGCCAGCTTGCCTGTTTATTTACGGGCAACGTGTCGTAGATGCCCCCATAATTTAAAGGTAAATTAACCCCGGCCCGGTTGATAGTGGTTATGCCACCCTTTTCTATGGCACCGGTTAATTGCATCCTACATTTTGTAGCCGAAATTCTGTTCATAAGCCGAAATATGGTAACTTATAGTTCTGTACGAGGACATAATATAACACTACATGGTTTTGATATTTTGCAAAAACTGTTTGTAGCACTAAAATTTGTTCATGATTTTGCTCTTGAAATAGAAAACATAGATAATGCTATCTCACTATCTTCACTTTCAGTAAATTTCAAAAAAGAAGCAGAAAGAAACCCAAGAATACATTGTAGACTTTAATGATAGTAGGTAGAGAGTGCACTATAAAAATAACAGACGTAAATGTAGAAATTTTTCAAGAGCTTCTTTAGAGCGATCTTTTAAAGAAAATCTTCAAAATAATGTCAAATTCCACATCCAGCATCACATGCGTATTTAGTTCCTCGTTCTTCTTGGTACGATAATGCACGGCCGACCTTATTCCCCGATCGGTTGGTAAGATGAAGTTAATACTGCCATTAGGATATCTCACACATTTGAATAGTTCTACGGTACGGTTCGGAGATCTTGTCGCCTACTTGCGAACTGGTTGACTCTTCTTTTAGTTGTATATTTTCAGAGCTGATTTTTTTGTATTCTGTTCTGTTAACTTTACGTGAATCTCTTTTCGTCATCTTTTCGATATCAAATTGGTCTATTGTATTTTTTGTTCCCCTATGCTCACTGATAAAATAATATTGTTTGTTACAGGTAAGAAGTTGTACACCAAATAGATCATGCAGCGTTTGTAAGTTTACCACACCAAAACATTGAACAAATTGCATGATCAGTCTATAATGCTCGCACTGTTGGGACACATGCCTCCTCTCGGTGAGCCATAAACCACCACGCGGGCCCAGAGCGGCTTGGTGAATGTCACACGTCTTCCAATTGTTGGTCCTAGGATATGCCGATTTCCTCACGATGTTTTCTTTCACCGTTTTGAGCACAGTGGTGATTTAATTATTCACACAAGGAAAGCGCTTGTCTGTATTCGAACCAACTCGGTAAGTTACGGCCGTACCACTGGGCTACCAAAAAATTAGCAGGCAAAAAGTCGAATAGCAATAACCTCTACCTGACAGAATTTTCGAGCACTCAAATCAGGTCTAGGTAATCACACAGTGTAAAGTAACGAATAATACTTACTAGCTTTACGCGAGTGCAGAGGGATTCGTTAAAAGGGTGAAGCAACCTCGTCACATTGTTTATTTAGTCCGCTCGTCGGTCGGGCAAGCCTAATCCGGATCGATCCTATGCCGGAATGTTGGAGCCGGCCTTTGAGCAGCGTTGCCCGTCACGTCTGCAGTATTTACAAGTTTTTAGGGTGCTTGCAAGGTTTCCTTGTATGTTCTTGTACAAGAATGTAATGTCAATATTTTGTTTGTGTTATTTTGTTTTTGGAACGATCTTCTTTTGTTTGGTTTGTAAGTATTTGAATTGGGAGGATTGTGATTTTCGACATACAGCTATTCATATAGAAAACTGAATAGGCAACAATTTTTCAAAGTTACTATAACTAGAAAATATCGATACATTTTGAACCAATTGAAATAATTAACAATAATGCAAAGCATTTATGATTAGTTAAGTTAGAACAAGCGTGTGGTAGATATGAACAATGATTATATTATTGTGTGAAATCTATACGCTAATTAAATTGTACTAAAATCCAATGAATATTTTGGTTCGTTTAATAATTGGCATTAAGAGGATACCAATAATGGCAATATTATTTTATGTGGGGAAACAAATCTAAATATTGTGTTAATTTCGCTTTATATATAAATAAATCATACATTATTACGCCAATTAAAAATATTAGTTACATCGTTAATTTAAGTGAAATAACACAATTATTTTTGTGATCATTCATGGCACTAAAGCTTGAGGCAGCAAACGTTTGAAAACTTCTTTATCTACAAGTTTGTCAATTCAAAAACTAGGATAGAAAGAAATACTATACAAAGCTCTTTGTGTATCGGTCGCTTTTACGTTGTCAGTCGTCAGTTGGCTATTATTGCTATCCTTTTTTGTTTCTTTAATTCTATTATCATGTGTCTCTGTCCCTCATATGGTGTAAATCCCCAATCTCATGTTTATAATCACTATGCAAATTGGAACATTTCAATATTGCGCTTGAACGGGACCAATACGGCTTATTGTAATTGAGTTCTTTATGTTTTTGTTTACGAGAATGGTCTGACGCTTTGATTGTTGAATTATTATTGGAATATGTTTTGATTTAATACGTTATATCAAGTGGGTTATTGAGAGATGGCTGACACTAGGGAGTGGTGGATAGTACTTGAGAGTTGAGATAAAGTAAGGGCGATTTGAGAGCTTGTATCAGCTGCGAATCTTCTCGCAATCGTTTTAGAGACGATTGAGTGAAACAGTTGGCAACAATGGGGTAGTAAGTGACAAAAATGTACTCTTTTTCCTTACTGAGTAGATACATTTTGAAGCTTAGCTAGTTACGGAAACAAAGTAATAAAACCAAGCAAGAGAGCTTTTATTTTTGAAAACTAAAAGATCCAATCGATTTACTCAAGTTTTTGGTAACCTGCAAATTTTTTATTTTTGAACTCTTTTGTATCATTTATGACTTTTCAAGTTATGATATAGGTACTCCAAGGTACATATTTATATTTCTTTCCTATTCAGTTCTGCAAAAAGGAACCACTCAACTATTATTTACAGAAGAAAAATATACTAAGTTTAATAATTAGAGAGAATATTAAATCTTTTAAGGTATTGTATTGTACCCACTTCAAAAAATTGTACTTACCTGGCTTATGCTATACCTCAGCTCTTTTCTTCTTCCACTTTATTCTATGAATAACTCTGGTTTACTCATTGAATTTTAAACTTTTAAAATATTGGAAACCCATATTTTTATTATAACCCCAGAAGAGATATTCACTATTAAATAGAAGTATATCGCTATGAAAATATTCCATCAAACATGTTAGATATACATTGTTGATATAAATATAATAACCAGTTGATATTAAATCCGCCCACGTTGTTGAGTGTGGTACAACAATGCATTCGTGTTTCTACAACAATAACTTACAAGTTCTATTAAATTATTCTAATTGCTAATGTTCCAACGAAATAGGCTTACCAATTAATAATTCCGAGTAACTAAGTAGCATATTTCGAAGAATTTATAACGGTACCAACAATAATTGCAATGCAGTCTGGCATCTGGTTAGTGGACGTACTAAACGAAACCTGGTTGATTTCCGTCAAGTAATAGTTGAAATACGTCAACATTGTTCAGTACGACATGACGTGCTGTCTACTGGTGAACTAAATACTATTCAAGCTGTTGATTCACGACTTGTTTATTGGACTAAAAAGTGGACTTAGATTTGCTTAAGCAATCTGTGATTGGTCAATGGAGGCTGTATCAAGAAATTATTGCAATTAAAATGGACCACCATGTGAATACTAAAATAAAAGCAGCATAAGCATCCTAAAAAGTAATTTGATAAATTTATACCAGTACTAGTTAAGACTTTACTTCCGAAACTACATGATTTGGTAGAACAATGAAATGAAAATAAATCAATGAAAAATGATAGATAACGACCAACGACGTTATCCAATCGGTGCAAAGCTATGGTGCAAAGCCACACACAAGCATAATTTGTAGAGCAATCATCTCAACACAACGAGACAAATATCAATATTTGTGCCTTTACTACACCAACAGGCTAGCCTGTAAAACTACAGACAGAACCAAATACACTTCATTTCTATTCAGGAAACGTGTCAGGAAATAAACGATCCCAATTTTACGAGCTGATAAATACTAATAACATTACTCTAACAATTCAAGACGATAGCGGAACCCTGCGTAATTTAAAAGAACGATTACATTAGCATCTTGTTACCGCATACTGAGATCACCCCCTTATAAAGTTGCCAAAATATCCTTTGATCTTCACATTGTTTTGTCCGGCTCACAGAAATTTATTTTGAACACACCCTAGGGTAACGTATTTTATTCAAAGTTGGTATAACATCTACAGGATATAAACCCTTATGTGTAAATGTTATTTTGAGAATTGTGTTAAGAATAGTTTTGTTGGTACGTAATGTATAAAGTTTAGTACAAGAATTTTAGGTATCAGCCATTGTGGACAAATTAAATTTATAGGAAATTTGTGTTACGAGGTGAACAAGAGTTATTCTTCGTTGTAAAGATAGAGAATAATAGTAAATTTTACTTTAAGGAAAGGCAGACAGAAAACAAATTGCTTCTTAGAAGCGTCGTAGATTACTATCACATGTGTTTGCTATCACAGAGCTCAGTTTACAGTATTTCCAAAAAAGAGGCAACTTGTGAGGCGTACTACAAATCGTTTGATGAAAACGAAAACTTGACGATAACGGGACAAAAATGTCAAGGATAGCTGAAAACGCATTTACCCTTAATACCGGGAATAGTCGAAAAAACTTCGCCAGTGGCTATCTTGAACTCCTTTAAAGATTAAGACTTCTAATCGTATCCATCCCGCGCGCCTGTGGGAAGATAAAGGACTTACCTCTTCAAAACTCGAACCCCTTACTATTGTGGTGTGCATATTAAAGCGGGCGCGGCTTTCTTGTGAATTGGCTCCTTGATTTGAAGTTTACAGTCGTCGAAAGCCAATTCACGGGTTAAATAATTTCGACTAATTCTTGGCTTTGTTATTCCGAAAGGGTTTATTTACTTGGAATTAGCGTCGGGTGGTTTATAAGCTTTTCGATTTGTGGCGAAGAGATTGCCATCTCAAATTTTTTGTTTGTGTACATTGCTAACTGTTATTCCTGTTTTTATTCATAGTTGATAATTATGTGTTTCACTGAGAGCTCAAGTTTTAGTGTTGTGTCTTCATTTAGTAGTATGGCTACTGTACAATTTATGTTTATGTCTTCAACGGCGACTTTTATTTCTGTTTTAGTCACATCTCCATTTAAAAATTTATCTCTTTATCAACGCGTTTTACGATTATTGTTGGAAATAAAAAAAATGTTTATAATCGCAAAATATAGTGTAACAAGCGATATAAAAACTAAACTAGCCTTATGCGATAAATCAACTCGGCTGCTGAATGGGCAATCGAATATTCATGCGTATAACATGGAGCCGTTAATATAACGAACATCCAAAGCCACTTCTACACAGACCTTAATTATGTAAATGTCTATGATATAAAGCTCCATTTTATTACAAGCGTAATTGTTTTTGCATATTCAGAATATATTATTGCTAAAAACGTTAACAACGCCGCTCATTATCTTAATTAGAATAGAAAAAACATTAAATTTGTCATGTGTGTTTAGAACGTGTGCCTAAGATTGACTATTATATGAGCAATTTTAATGTGATTCTTTAGATACAACCGATTATAATGCAACACTTAAATTTTATGGCTACAAAATAGGTAGGAATGTTAGGTAAAAAAGGTAACTAGTGATTATATTTAATGTGTTCATAGATATAGACAGCGAGAAACTGTTATTGGAAATTTAAAAATATTGCCAATGCTAAGGTTTTCCTGGAATTTTCATATTAGCCATAGCTTTATACGTATGATTTGACTTTATGAAATTCTATGAAAAATAAAGTAGCAATATTTGTGCTTAATCAAGATTAATAAAGATATTAGATACATTAAGTAGGTACTATTTTATACCTCCTCCTAAAACTTGCCACTAAAAATCTTAGCAACAACTATCATTAAAACAAAACAAAACAACAACAACTGTTCGCAACGTGCACTGCAAGGATTTCTCTCACAGGCCTATGAACACAGATTAACTGCTAAATAAAATAATATGAAGTATTCCGTACTCCGTTGAGTAGACACGAAGAATAAACGTTTTGTACGTCTCTTGAGATTTCACCGCGAGACAGAAATTGTTCGTCCCCGCTACTTATGTTCGACTGATGGCGAAATAAGATTTTTGTAATTTCAAAGCTAAGCTTTGAGTATTGTGCGGGCGTCAATCCTATTGTCGTGAAACAAATGTATTTTAACTTTACACTGTTTAGCAATAAGGATTGTTTTGGAGGAAAACCTAAAGTAAATAATTTTGTCAGCTTTGCGGCTTTAAACGTAAGAGCTTTTCTATTAAGGGATACTAATAACAAAAAATAAGAGAAAATTCGACTAGACCAGTTGAAATCTATCGCAATAAGTCATATAAGCCTGGCATCCATGGGTTTTTACAGCACAGTCTCGCTAGATAAACGGATTTTGCCTAACTTGATTCCGGAAAAGTCAATTTTCATCATCAACACAAAAGTTCAGAAACTGTATCAAAGCCATAAACCGTAGTAGAGTTTTTGGCTCCCCATACAGCGAACATAAAAGAATCATTTTTCAATTTGCCAATACCGATTCTTGTGAATGTTTCATGCAAAAACGTACACGACACACGATAGCCACCTACGTTGCGGAGTGGAGCGGATTGTTGCTGCTTTTTCATTCGCCCGAGTTCCGACAAAAAAAGCAATCTATGAATCGGCCGCTTGCCCACAACAGCTTTGCACGCGCGAAACTTCATAACATGACTTACTACTTTGGAATTCGGTCGATAATCGCGGAATTTTAAAATTGGAAATGATTAAACAGCTCGGCCGTGTAATACGAGATTTGCGGCCATGAAAGCCAGTGTCGCTGAGCTTCGTGTATTAGATTACCTACTTTGCGGTTTGTGTAGACGCCATGAGCATTGTGGTTACAAAGCTTCTCACGGTGCGCACTGCTTCTAGCTCGTACGTGTCTAATCCGAATTCTTACTATTGTTTCAAGCGGAAGGTGTTATTAACACGTTTCTTCCACACCTCTAACAGCACTCGTTGGTCTAAAGTTACTTCAAATACGTCCGCGTACCAGATACGTCTTTTATTTCATTTAAAAAATATTTTATATTCACAGTAGCTCCGAGACATTTGTCCGTTCGTAAGAAAATTATTCTACGGGGTATTCTAAAGATACTGTGAAACTGTATGCGGTGTAAGTCTTGTGAACGGTCCGGGTAATTTATTCGTTCCCTAAAGCAGTGCATCACCGAAGACTGCGCTGCTGCTGCCCGTAGCGTGGGCGGCACCCACCATTGTGACAAAATAATGTCTCCTCACTATAACCTTCTTCCACCCACCGTTGCACCCGAAAAAACGACTTATTCTTAGTACTACACAACTGCTATTCGCGCGCACCGTCGCACCAGATGGTACGCCGCGATAGCGCTGAATAATCAACGCTTAAAACGTCTGGAAAAGGAAGATACGGTAATGTAATATGAATAACAAAACGACAGAGATATATTCCTATTTAATTCTTATTACTTACGACCAACAATGGTCAAATAAATATTTGAGTTAAGTAGGTAATTCTATTGCAGTGAATCATGGGTTGTTATGTGGCACTACTTAATCGATAAACATAAAATATAAGGATGTATTCTGTAGTGTAGAAGAGTTGCTTTGATCTATTTTTGATTCGGACACGATAGGGTGGAACGATTGTGTTTCTCACTCGAGTCGGCGTCGTGGCTCCAATTTTCCGAAAGAGCGAGTTTCTAGCAATTGATGCGTTGTGACGCGACGACAGCTCGCGAGCTTGCGATTAATTACTTTCGCCAAGTCGACTTCCCCGTAGCCGGGTAGGGCTTCGCTTCAACTGTCGTGTAAGTTTTTGTTACACCGTTTTTGCATGCAAAACTCACAGTCGGAATAAATTGAATTGATACGTGGCAACATCCGACGACACCAGACGTATAGTCTGTGCACGCCTTTACTGCACGCGTTTTGTATTATTTATTTTGACATCTCTTGAAATAAACTTGAAGGCAAGTGCAATAATGTTTGCCTGTCATTTTTATCACTCTGTTTAATCGTTAATTGCTTGCAGATCAATTAGATTTTATCCTTTCGTATCCATTGACATAAATCTGCAACTGCACTCACAATCGTAATAAAGCTGAACAACATAAACAATTTTTTTTTGTTCAAAGCCTATACCAATACTTTGGTCTACCTGCATTTGCGGCATATTTAAATCCAGAATAATAAAGGACGATTCACAGATATTTAGTGCTGAACCTAATAAACCCACACTTTTAAACTATTCATACTACATATACGAGCTGAAGTAAACCAACAATGTAATTTAATTATATCAAAGAGAAGTAAAAAAGCTGTTTATTTTTTGTTGCGTTTGCGTTGATTCCTCTTGTTTCGACTATCACGCGATTTCGGTATTAGCATACAAATAACACAGACAACCCAAGTAGCAATAATTTGAATGTCGTTCACGAGAAACCGTTTTACCTACCTGCCTCCAGGCGTTTAACCTGGCGGAAAATGTGAGTAGTAACTTTTTCCCGTCAGAGGCAGTCGCAGGGTGTGGCCGGTGATGTGTGAATCGACCTAAGCATAGGCACGGGTCGTGACGAAAGAGGGGGGAGGGCCAGCTCCAAGAATTAGCTTATTTATTCAAATAAATGTTCTAAGTATAATAAAGGTTAAGGCTAGATTCCAAAAACACTTCAGAATACTTAGGTACAAAAAAATGAAATCCATCCGAGAGGGTACAAACATTTTTGACTAAGTAACTCGTGGGGCTTCATCATTATCATCATCTCAGCCGAAAGACGTACACTGCTGGACATAGGCCTCCCCCAACTTCCGCCACTTCGATCGGCCCCGTGCTTCCCGCATCCAGCGAATTCTACAGTTGAAAATAAAATTAAGCGGGGTATGTTATGCGGTAGGTATGAGTGTATGTTAAAAGGTTGGAAACCTCTAACCTAGTGTGTGCGTGGCTTCGTGCCAAGCCGAGGCCTGCCGAGGCCGGAGAAGGTACCTCTGAATCCGACTGCATGCATGTTAATACGTTTACACTGATTTACGAGACCAAGTTAACCAGTGCTAAGCTGTTTGTGTATGATTGTAATAAGAACAGAAGGGACGAAACGGGTTTTGATAATAGTTTGCAATGGTTTTGGAAATTGTTTGGAGTGCTTTTACGTTTTGTGGACTGATATTTGAATAGTTTTGTGTACCTACTCTCATAACGTAACATTCGAAATATAAACTTCAAAACTAGTTTATATATAAAATCATTAGAATTTAGAAACAATAACTCTTTTTCTGAATTCAAATCCGAGAACTTAAAACCTACTACCACCAAGGAGTTTCCATAAATTATATTTGTCTAATGGACCGCAATTGCGGGGTGCACCATTTTTGTAGCATTACAAAGCTATTTCTTACTCTATTAAATTTATTATTTTATTTAGTTGGTTCAATCACATGTATTAGAGCCTGGCTAATTTCTGAAACGGTTGCACCAATTTTGACGAAACTTTCACTGGTAGATAGCTGATGTTCCATCGAGTAAAATAAGCCACGTTCCCGTGGGAGATTTTCCACGCGGGCAGAGCCGCGGCCATAGCCAATTTTAATAAATCTATCTCTTCAAAAACTTCACAGTGTTAATAACTACAGGTTGCCGCATTCTGAGAAAAAACAACCTCAACCAAAATTAAAACGAACTATGCAAGTTATTAAGTACCAAAACTAACAAGCTTTAACCAGCAACACTACATAATAGAGTAACTAAGCTAACGACAGTACCTAGTCTGTAATTGAGACTTAGTCTAAGCTTTGACATGCTAATATGGTGGCCAAGCAACATGTGGCCGGCGACACACGCTACGCCACTTCGATCGAGAAATTGACTTGGTCGGTCACTTGAAAAGTGGCGACGTTTTTATGTAACAGGAGTTTACTCTATGTATTACTATAGAATAACCCAAAGTTCGTTTTTTAAACCCAGATACTAATTTGACAGCTGTAATGTCAAACTAATGTCAAATACCTATACTAAAACAGCAAACCTACAAGATTTTAAAAGTCAGATTATGATCTGGGATGAAAAAAAAACTTTAGTTAAATTATTTTAACATACCTTGAAGTGGATAAAGAAGTAGATGTGGTGGTAGATTATTCTAGACAATTTCCTGGCCCGATTGCTATGTCTTTTGTCTATTAAGTGATTGCTTTTTGTTAAGACATGAACTTCTCATGGCTTAATAAAACCCTTCCATAAATAACTTAAGGTGAACCTAGCAGCATTAGAGTAGGTTTTCAATTGATCAACCAGTAGCACGATTGAAAACAAAAGCGCCCTTCTTTGCCTCCGCCCACAGTATGGTCTTAGCCACCGAGCGCACGGACGTAAAAATATCGCGGCGAGATGTTATCGCGCACTGGGTTTTCAACACTCTGTTGGGCGCGGAGAGTTGAAATTTGAGTAACCGATAAAATCGTTACCTACGTATCATTTATGTTTGTGCAAACGTGGACTTTGACTTCAAATCATTAACTTATTGGATGTAAAGTTTCAAAAACATGTTTTGAGCTTTGTTAATACTTACTAAGCACATTAACTCACGCTTTTTCCGCTTTTTTAATAAAATGTGTGAAATAATAAATTACACACGTTGAATCATACTTAATCATTTATTTCCAAAATGTATTTACTTACTTATAAATTCGTCCTGATTCTAAATTATTTCAACACGCAATTGTCACATTATAAACGTAATCAATCAAATAAAATCTCTCTCTACACCTCTTTGAAAGGGGATAGTAAATATTAAACAAAGAAATTACAACCCTAACTTCTATAGCTTAAAGTGTTAAGTTTCAAAATAGAAAATCAACCCTTGAAACGGTTGTCACTCGAAATTGACATCTGGCATTTGCTTTGATATTATTGACAGGCTAATTCATTAGTCGTCACTCTGGGGGCAAACGGTAGTGCGAGCATGCAAAAGTTATTTTTATTCTTCTTAGAATTGTAAAGTCTTTGGTGTAGAGTTGAATTTAGAATGTATGCAATCGAAATGCTTAAAAACCCCTTACTTTTATAAGTTTCTTTCAATGTTGATGAAAATTTCGTGACTTAAATAGTCACGAAATTTTATTATTTATTACTACTACCTACTTCAAAATATAAGAAAAACAAATGTTGCCTCCAAAATCATTTCAAACGTCAACCATAAAAAGCTCATAAGTAACAATATGTTACACAAGAATGACGTCCCATGTAATTTTGCCTAACAACATAATTTATGTTCCCATTTACCTTGAACTCAGTGTCAAGACTAAATATAACCTCATTACTCCAAACCTATTTTCTTTACCGCAAACTGAAAAACTTGAACAGCCTTCACCTTGTTCGTTTTCATGAAAAATCTGAACCCTTACTCAGTATCGCGTGACATTGAATTATAAGACAAATCGAAGCCATTCTAGTATTCACAACTCCTATTTTTCCTTGACTGTTAGAGTAAGAGGTCTGCCAACAATTTTTCTTTTTCTGCCAGTCTTAGAATGGAGAATAATGTAGCCTGCCAGTCAATTATTTACCCGTCCGTGATGTAAGGGTTACTTTGAAAGTAGCTGAAGGGAAAATCGGTTACTACAATGCTAATAAGCGTGGAAGGTTTGTAAAGTACTGCTTCTAGCTTATTGCTTTAGAAACGATTGAATAATCAACGAAAACGAACATGAATTTTTAAAACGAGTTCGATTGTCTATGTGAGAATATCAGAAGTTTTGATAGAAGCGGCACAAAGTGTAGGCTTCGCAAGATCAGTGATTGTTTTGTTTTTTGTTGTGTTTGGCTGGTAATAGACGCTATTTTCCAGAACTATTTTTTTTAATTGTGGCACTATTAAAATCATATGGCAAACTGCTTTCTTTGCATAGAACATACCTACATACACACATAAACTCACGCCTTTTTTCATGGACCCCCATGAAAAAAGGCGCGCCAATGCAGAAACTACGAAATGCCACCAGCTACAATCCTTACATATACTCCTTTTATCTCGTTTACGTTCATACATAAGTAGCCCTAGTGTGAGTTTCTTTTAACCATCTCGATCTAAAGCGTCGAGAGCGTTCGGCGCTCCTATTGTTCCTTCGGCTCCTTCCGCTCGATGCGTTTGATCGAGAATCGAGATGGTTAACAGAAACTCACACTAGGGCCACTGGTCATACACGTGCATAGAAATTGCTCTGCAACGCTGTACAAAACCCTAAAGTTACTTAGTTCTTTACGAGTTTTCGGTACCAAGACCAATTAATAAAACACTATTTACCAACGTATTGCACATTTACATAGGGTAATTATTTGGATCTTTACATTTATGTTTTTTTTTTAATATTGACATAGGTACGTTTGTCAGCCCTTCAGCTGACTGTCAAATCTTTTCTAAATATAAATTAATGTTTGTCTCCTAACTATACCATCAACTTAATATAATATTCATATTATAGTTTGTACTTAGGAAACAAATAGGTATACATTCATTCGTTCTGGCCTCTCGGTAAAGTTGAAAATGACGTTCTCTGTAAAAGTATTCGTCAAAAGCATCACAAAATATCTCAAAGCTAGCATGGCTGATGGCTGTACGCCTAAGGCAAAGGGGAACAAAGCTCCAGTGTGTCCTAATCGTATGAATAAAGAGACAACACAGGCGCTTCCCTTGCCTTTATTGGTTTCGCAATTGCCCACCGTCGAAGCCTGTAATTGGTCCATTGCTTTTCGCTTCTCTACCCGGTCCAACAAACTTTCCACTCTAGCTATATTAACTTGGTAACAGTATACGTAAATTTGATTTTGCTATTAACACATGAGAGGTATATGAGGGATAGTGTTGTTATGTCGTAGTTTCCCGTTGAGGAAAATTCACCCTTAACTGCATTGTGACTAACGGATAAGGAGCTTAGTCAACAGGGCTGGCTGAAAGTTTTCTTCATCACGGAATCGTGGTTTTTTCAAGGCTTTGCGTGCTGTGATTTCTTGTTAATTTGGGCTCCAACTCACTTATTTCGTTTATTTGATTAGGGCTTAGTCGACAACTTGTAAATAAACTTCTCCCTAATACCTATTTCTGAAAACATTCAACATCGATGCCGAGCTAGGCGCTTTACATTCCTGATTCGTGTCTCCGGCTAGCGCCCTTAGCCTTGCAGTTCTGAAGGGTACGTATTTCCGATTAAAGCACCTTCGTTCCCCCTCACCTTCCTTACTTATTGTGTCACCCTCGTCACGATTTTTCATAGACGTGGTTCTCCCATCCTCTTCAACACACTTGATTTGCGAAGCACGTATACTTCACCATCATTAAGCAACATTCAATCCTTTATTTTGAACTTTCAGTGTTCGTAATAAGGATTGTCTTCACAGCAAAGTAATTTTAGTAATGCGCCCAGACTATCTCATCGTATTGTCTCAGTTGTAGGGGCGGTGTTTCGTTCTGCGGCGACATCGTTCAGTTCACCTTATTGGAAAAATAAATCGAATAGTCAAAGCTTTCGTGCCTGGTCGTCGTTATCAATAATCCAAGTACGTTCTCGACTTCATACCGTCCAATTGATTTAAACACCCACTTAGTATAGCGTGAAATTATCTTGAATTCAACTGGCAAATTGCGTTAGTAGAATAGATTTTGCTAATAAATTGAGTAAGGTAATTATCTAGTCCATAAATAGTCTGCGTCATAAACAAGTGATTTGTTATACAATGTAAAATTATCATATTTTATGTATACATTGTTATATCAAACATGATAGCATTTTCTCATAAAATCTTGTTGGAAATAAATTAAGTTTTGCAAATTTCATAAATTATTTGCCGTGATAAAATAATGACAGCTAAATGAAAACGTTATTTTCTTAACAGACAATGCTTCAAAGAATTTTATAAGAAGGATAATTTAAAGTATCAGCAAAACAATTAATTAATGGTCCTCGTACAGTTTATTACTGGAATTATATATCTTACATACCCCACCTCAAGCAATTACCACATTAATTTTCAACCAGCCAAGTCCGCGACCCAATTAAAATAATGCAATTGTAAAAGAATAAAAACGATGTATTATCATTTATTACGGTTCAATTACTGTATGACGTACAATTTCTTGTTAATAATGCTTGTGGTCAGCCATTTTTATTTATGCGTCGTCATGGTAACGGCATATAGTTTTTGCGGGCGGAACCCCTTTGTTGGAAAAACTTCGAGTCAGTTAATTACGGTATGTGAAGTTTTGGCAGGATTGTGAGTTTTTACGTTCTCTGGCCGTAGGATGGTGAGGCTTAAGTAAAAGGAAAACGAGATCCCATTTTGTTTTACTTAGTTGTTTAATTATGTGAAAAACTTCACACTGTTATTATTAACAAGATTTAGTTATATGGAGCGTAATTATATTAGAGTGAAACCCAAAATGGGACATGTCTCTCGATGTTCAGCTCGGAGAGAACGAGAAAGGAGGTGGAGGATTCCCTAACAGCGCCTCTGAAATTACATTATCTCGTAAAGGTATATTATCAAATCAGTTTCTAAACTTCGAATAAAACAAAAATTCGGTAGATAACACAGCTTTTATGAAAATTTTCGGAAAGTTTTTCTTTCTGTTATTATTGTACCAGCAGCCTACAATGTTCCCACTTCTGGGACACTAGCCTCCTCTTCAAAACAAGGAGTAGGCAGTAGTAATCCACCACGCGGGCCCAGTGCGGGTTAGTAGAAGTTACATGTCTTCGAATTGTTGGTTCTAGGACCAGCCGGCCGGTTTTTTCACGATGTTTTCCTTCACCGTTTTGAGTGCATGGTCATGAAATAATGAAATGAAAAAAATGAAATAATTTACACAGAGTTAAACGCCTGTCTGGATAACTTGCGATCTACATCTCGTAAATCGTGGCCGTTTCCACTGGGCTACCACGTTATTATACCTTTATAGGTATAAAAATATATCATAACATCACTTTACCTAATTAAACTCTAACTAAACGCTTTCAAGCGTATAATAATCAAACTTTCTCATTAACACAACAAACGAATAGCAAAACTCCGGCAACCCTAAAAATCATTAGCAAACTAGTTTAATAACAAAAGCAACAGTCCGGAGCCGAGACCTCTAACTTGGCAAAGTAAATAAATCAGAACTTTGCTCACACCACTACCGAGTACCGTCAGAACTATAGTGCACGATATAAGCCGAGGTGGTCATTATTGTGGATAAATAACTTTTCCTACTGAGAAATTACCGGTAGTGCGGAACCAGGGAAAAAATTGCACTGTTTCATTGATGCAACATTTTAAATTCAAAACACTAGGAAATAGTTCCTTGCTTGTTAGTGTTCTGATTTTTTTTTAAAGAACGTATTCTTTATTTTCCCTTTTTAAAAAAGAATACCTATTTAAAAGTTTTAAGTATGTGCCTAGTGCCTATTGCTGTATTTGCGTGGTTTTCGAAAAAAAACGATACCAAAGATTTTTTTCTTGAGTTTTTGGTACAAGACAGTGGAGCCTTATCCGGTAGTAAAATTTATCCAGCACTGGACTCCAACTTTACTAAGTACATTGGTATCCATAATTATAGCTGTGAAAATAATACTTAGTGAAAATTTGTAGAAACGCATAGCAATTCAACACATACCACAATATTCTCTCACCATTCCTCACAAACAGTCACCAATAAGCTGGAACCGAAAATTAATCAACAAAAATCGATACACAGTCCTATATTGATAATATTACGGACGATCATATTTCATGATCACTTGATTGATTTACAACGGTCGAGATGCTTGCTTTCCAATTCGATTTATTGTTTGCGGTCGCTGGTAAATAATGTTCGGATGTAAAGTGGCAAGAAGTGACACTTGAAAGTTGAAATGCAGATAATGTTTAGGTATTTGATTTGTGTTTGCTGTTCAATTACTTAGAAGTTTTGTTTACAACTGTAGGAAATTATATCTTCGTTTATTGCCGCAGGCGTAGGTGTTTTATAACAGTAGCTGTTTACGTGGATTTTGTAGTACCTACATGTTGCAAAACAATGTCTGGTGGTGCACAGTTACTTTTTGAATGAATGAATGGAATGCACCCATCTCAGCGTGGTTTGGAAAGAAATTAGGCGATAAAACGACAGTTTCTACAAGGGCAAGGGTGTAACAAGAGAAACCTTAAACGACAAAATGTAAGTACTTTCATATTTAATAAGTACCTAGTAGTATAGTGAACTATTTCAATTTTAAATAAAAACAGATAATAATAATACATAGGTATTACATTTAGTTCAAAAGACTGATTGATAAGCTAAGTTTTAAAAAGTTTCCCCTCTCCTACTACTATCCCTAGTAATATTTTAAATGCGAAAGTAAATCTCTCTGTCTGTCTGTCTGTTACGCTTTCACGCCTAAACCGCTGAACCGATAGTCATGAATTTTTTTTCAGAGATATTTCAGATAGAGAGCCTGAGATATGAAAAAGGACATAGGCTACTTTTTACGCAATAACCGACATACACGCGGGCGGAACCTCGGGCAAAAGTTATTTTTATATCATTTCAAGTAACCACCTAAGTAGGAACACATTGTAGAATAAAAATAAAGTTTCGAGTGTAAAGTTAAAATTACGAAACTATTTACAAAATTAGGCTTTAGGCAAAGTCGAAAGAATTTAGCATTGGAATTTTTATGAATTACGACGTAAGATCAAGCAGTTGATTAACTTGATATAAAATAAATATAAAAAATGGACACTCTTCATCTTTTCATTGCGTGAGACGGCTACCAATATATCCAAGTCGAGACAGGTACAAAAAACATTCGGTTTGGCACTTCAAGCAGGTTTCTTTTTTGTCTACACAATTAATCAGTTTTGTACGTGGCTGCGTATTTGTACATCCAAACGTTCAAATGAATCTTTCGAAAGAACTCACAATATTTGATTGATTTGTTTGGATACATTTAATTGAGTTGGTAGCCAGATTATAAGACACATAAGAGAATAAATAAATCATTTTTTTTTGTAAAAAACGTCCAATATAATTAATGATATTGGTTTATTTTGTAAATCTTACATTTCATAAAATAAGGAATTTTAAATAGTCAAAGAAAGTATCAGATTGATTAGTTTCGATCTTTGCCAATTCTTTTGGAAATGCGTTAGCTATTCTACACATATCATTGGACATATCAGTATTGTTTTTGCAGAGAACATCCTTCTTCTTTCAATTTTTTTTTATTTTTAATTATTATTAAATTAATGTCACAGGAGCGTAGATAGTTAAGTATATCTATTCCAGTAACGCATGCATTTACATCTAGGTAAACTATTAAATGATTTCAATCGCTCGGGGCATGCGAGCGGAGCTATCAATGCTGGCTACCTGAGGTCATCGGGTCAAGCTTGAATAAAAGTTAGCCTGGCATGTAGCCATTTTTATTTCACATGGACATAAGTTACCTACAATCACTAAAAGAGAGAAAATCAGCTGTTCCACACATTTTGACCGCGTAGGTATTTGAACTTTTCTATGAAATGGCTGATTTTTTTTTGTATAACCGACGACAAATTTCTGCGCTGGGAGGTCTAGAATGATATACTGAATTCATGGTTACAGTTTGCGCACTGGTTAAATTTACCCTGTATAGTTAAATTTAGTTGAGAAACTGATGTTCTCGAATGTAATTTTTTGTTTTCTAATAATTAAATTAAATCCGACGGCTCTGGTTACTTACATCTTTTGATGAGCGTACTTACTTTCACATAGGATGAAAAGTAACTTTAACTTATTAGAATTGTTAGTAAGTGATGAAAAACGATGTACCATTATACCGACTTATAAAGTCGAGTCATTATCACCTGAACTTTCCCCTGTTCATAATCAGCCTAGGATGTTCCCACTGCTGGGACACAGGCCTCCTCTCGGTGAGACGGAGTGGGCAGTAATCCACCACGCAGGCCCAGTGCGTGTTGGTAGATGTTACACTTCTTCAAATTTTTAGTTCTAGGACATTTTCTTCACACACACAGACACAGTTTCTTCGCTATGTGCTATGGCTGTGTGCTGAGCTGAGGTGATGAAATAATTTACACAAATGAAATCGCCTGTCTGTGTTCGGGGCCGATATCATTGGGTCGCCACTGCTCTGCTCTTCCCCTGTTCAGTATTACATTAAAATCCTACTATTCCTATATTATAAATGTGAAAGTTTGTATGCTTAGATGTTTGGATGTTTGTTACTCAATCACACAAAAACGACCGAACGGATTTCTATGAAATTTGGCTAACAGATAGTTTATAACCTGGATTTAAAAAAAGGTCACTGCCAGGGGTGCGGGTCGTTCAAAATAGAAACCGCGGCCCCTGGCACACAGGTAACTGAGGGAACACGGGTGGGTTTTAGTCAGTAAAAGTCTGACGCCCTCCTGCTGCACCCAGAGCGGGAGAAGTTATTTGATGATTTCTAACCCAAAAAAAAAGCCAATAGATACATTTTATCTTGGTAGCATGTTCCCATGGTTCAACCACCGCACGGGTGAAGCCGCTGGCAAATGCTAGAACTCCATATTTGTCTAAATAAAACCTGATCAGTTTCCCTGAAATTAAACTATCGCAGCACTTAAATGTGGGTCCTGTGTGTTCTAGTTTTTGTTAATTTAAGAGGCACTCAGATTCATTAATTTGTACACAAATACACACAAATGCAAGTAGGTAATAATGTTACTCGGACATGAAATTAAATGAATTTCTCCTGTCATTTAATATGGAGTAATAAAGCCGTCGTCAAATATTCATCCATCACAGCAAATCACCTGTGCAACGTTGATGATCGTCCATTATTTATTTGGCAACGATCATCATCATTATTTACGGAAACCTTTGAAGATATGAAAGGTAAAGGCGACAAGCGGGTTTATAAGAAGGGTCTGGATAACTTAACATCACGCCTGTAATCCTTGAAGAGTTCGGCAGTCATGTCTAAGTTTGTGAAGTAACTGTATGGAAGATTATCTAAACAATGTATTATGTCTTTTATCAGCCCATGCTGTCTTACGAAGGGGTATCGAATTACCTAGTAACTGGGTTAGTGAGGCCAGACAGGCAGTCGCTCCATGTATAATACTGGAACTCAGCTGCATCCCGTCAGTTCAGCTCAGCACATCATGTTAGACTGGAAGCCGACCCCAATGCCTATGGCATGAAGTCTGTCCGACTCTTTTAATTTGTGTGTAGTAGGGGAAAGTAACTAAATATGGAATAGTATCCCTAAAGTGGAATACCACCATTTCTCGGGAACGAATACTCCTAGTTTCAAAAGACAGTGATTTTCTATCTCTTTCCATCATTAGACTCGGGTACACGTTTCGACTTCGGGACAGTTGGGCGACCGTTGTGGCCGCAGTGAGAGTGTTTTGTTTTGGCGCTGTGATAAAAGTTTTAGGGTACGTAAAATCTTAGTATTTCTCAAATATATTATGTAGGAAATACACGCTAGCAAAATATTGTTACATATTCTTAATGAGCGACTGAAGATATACCTGTCCAAAGAGATCGCTCCGGAACAAGCTGGATTTGTGAAAGGGAAAGGTACTAGGGAACAAATTCTAATTGTACACCAGATCATCAAGAAAGCGCGAGAGTTCAACAAGCCGACTTATATTTGCTTTGTTTATTTTTCCAAAGCATTCGATTCGGTGAAATGGCCGATACTGTGGAAAACTCTGCTAGAAATGGGTACCCCAAAACACCTTGTTCACCTCCTAAGGCGTCTGTATGAGGATGGCATAGCATCAGTTCGTACAGGTGAGATTTTGTCGAGAAATTTTATGGTATTACCATATTTGGTTACTTTCCTTTATTAAATGAATAAACACAGTTGAGAAAAGACAGATGATGATGAGTTAGACTGGAAGCCGGCACTCACATAGTTTGAAAAAGCCAGAGAGGATGAGGAGGTGAACAATGTTCTTGATCTTATTAAAAAACCACAAATACCAAAATACTTTAAAAATCTATGGACGTCAATAACAGCGTTTTTTATAAAAAGACTTATGCCTCAATATCGGTAGGTAACCCATATGGCGTTAAAGAAAAAAACACCCCGAAAGACACCAATATAGCGGCAAACGGTAATAACAACACACAAGCATTACCAATTCTAATGTGTCCACATCCGTTACGCGCGGTTACCTCTCCCTTGCACCGAAACAGGAGTATTGCTTAGCCCAATTACATCGAAATGCGTTGTTCGCTTCCATACATGAATGATTAGGTAAAAAGACTGCGATCTTGTCTCATAATACGCTGGCTAAGTATAAGATTTCTGCGCAATCTAATCGAAAATCGAAATCAAAATTCATCGGAAATATGTCAGTGACAGAATAAGCACAGTTTTTGTAGTACTACAATACGTCTTTTTTCCCAAACTCATAAAACGTTAAATAAAGAACATTCTTAAAAATATCAACAATATAGTACAATTGTAACGTCTCCACATCCGGTACTCGCGGTTGCTTCTCCCTTGCACCGCAACAGAAGTGCGGACTGCGCCCAATTACATCGAAACGCGTTGTTCCCATACCATAATTTGTCCGAAGATCACAGTAATTTAGCATTTTGTAATATTCCATTATAAGTAGCATCCGGATGACGAATAAATTGTAGACAGTCAAATTGATGTGCGAACAAAAACTGCAGTCTTGGAAGGTATTCGGTTAATTTAGATGCATGGGAATCGATTTTGTACTGAACACGGTGAAGGGTAATTAAGTCGTGTGAATTGCATGCATACCAATTAATGTTTAGACTAAGTATTAGGTAGGAGATTGTTTTGTTAGATTTCTAACAAAAACTGCAAGGATAACTCAGCTCGTTTCTGATTGTGTATTAGGTTATTTCGGGCATCATAGATGAACAGATATTATAATTTTTGAGTAAAGTTTGACTTACGAAAAATCTCATCAAACAAACTTTTTTTTTTATGGGCAACCCTTCGACATTAAAAAAAATGGGCACAAACCATTATAAACTTCAAAATAGTTTTACTCTTCCAACTATTCCGGAGCACCCTACAAAGGGCATGAATGATTAAAGTGCGCACATGTACTAACACATACATACATACACGCATCAGTGTATGTCAGAGGGCACGTCATAATCCACCCAAGCACAAAGATTAACATTTAAACAAGTTTTATGTAAATCATACTGGATAAAACCAGTTTCATTTTTGTGATCGCTCGCTTGGAAATGCTTGCTTTCTTTGAAATTGCATCATTCTTTAGATTAGTTTCTACTGAAGGTTTCTTAATTTCGTGTAATATTTAAGTCAAGTTGTACTTTGCTATGTAAATTTAAAGAACAAAATGGAATTGCTCGTCTATGTTATATGGAAATAATAAAAATGTTTTACCGTTTTGGTAAATTCAGAAACTATTTTTAAATAACTGTTCTATGCAAAACAAAACAATAACAATGAGTCATAAAAAAGAGGCGTCAATTGACTTCACGGAAAACGTGATTCGAATTGATTTAAAAAACAGCCAATCGGAGCGCAATAAAATGACAGTCGAAGTATCAACCAATGAGATGAAGACGCAAAATGCGCTGGCAATCCTATGAGTTTTAACATTCGAATACCTACATTTAGTTTGAATACCATTAGGCGACCTTGAAACGCCCGGAAAGTGCCTTGTCGGCTAATAAATTAGTGGCTAGCCTCGGTCCGGGTGACGTATAGATTTTCATTGAAGGGTTCAACCTTAGTTGAGTAGTGAAAGACGATAGTTTGTGTGGATAAACATCACGTTATGTGATTAGGTGTATCAATTGTTGGGAACATTTTTATTATGTGAAGAGAGAAATGAAAGTGCTGTTTCATTGTTAGAACTCGAATATTTTTGAAGTTGATAAAATGTTATCTTAATTTAATATAAGTAAATCATTAATGCACGTTAAGATGGATGCTGTAAAAGCCCGCGACATTCAAATTTTCGTGACTTTTTTGCGATTTGCAAGTCAGTGTCAGGTTGTATGTTCATTAAAATATGATTGGCGACCGTAACACGTATGTATTTTCAGAATTATAATTATTAAAGTCATCAATTCAACCCTCTAAGTTCAGATAATCACATTAAATGAATTCTTCTTTAGCGGGCTACGTTGGCGCTTTTATTACTTTGGTTAAAACTAGAATATTATTAAAGTTTATTGAGTATGGCGTTGGTGAGAAATAAAACGTTATTATTACGTCCTAATTAACTTATCCAATAAACATCTCACATAGCTCGAAAGCCGATCAAGGCTGCGGTCATCGCTAGTTATAAACAAATTACTTTCCTCGGAATGTTCTAATGAAATAGCCTAGTCTTACAGCGCCCCATAAGTTTTACGGCACCAATATTAAAGGTATTTGAACCAATTAGCGGGCTATGCAGTCACCACCCCTTCGATATAACCCCGCCTTATTCTTTGTTCAGTTCGAGACCTAAATAATGGAGTACAATTACTATTGTTTTTACCCTTTAGTAATATAACCCTTGATCAAAAAATCATGGCTGCATACAACCATTGTGGCGGCTGACACAAATACATACACGGTGCACCTACTGCTATTGTATTTTATGTATTTGTACATTATGTGGGTAGTTATAGAACTACCCACATTACCCAATATGTACAAATACATGTTCAAATATATTCATACAAATTTCACCTCTTTATTTTATTAGTATGGACGTAGGTCCATACTAATAAAAGAAAGAGGTGAAATTTTCCTGGCTGCATGTAGGGGGTAATCTCTGAAACTGCCAGTGGAATTTAAAAAACTCTTTTTGCATTTGATGGCCCAAATCTTGAGAAAGGTTAAAGGCTATTTAAAATCATGCTACGGACCTTAGGAGCCGAGCATTAGTGAAAACGAAGTATCTAATAGCACGGGCGGGCCATTTGCTGTGACGCGGTGGGTCAGCGGCAGGGTCCGAAACTTCACGCGGACGAAGTCACGGGCGAAGTGCTAGTTGATAAATATCTGGCCATTTCAGATCTCTTTAAATAAAAAAACTTTTTCCAAAGTCATCGACTTCCGAAATTAAAGTTATTTTTCACTTTGTAGTGTTTTTTCAGAAGTCGGTTGTTTTTTTTTTCACTTTTTAGTTATAGTATCTACCCCACTAATTCGAAATTTCATCATCCTCGGGGTCAAAACAATGCATATTTATGCGATAGCAGTAATCGCGGTTTATTTACCTACTGTTATTTTTTTTGAAGAGTTCCGTTGTCTGTCTCCGAAACGCATCATCAGATCTATATGAAATTGAAATGGGACCACACGGGAAGCACCAGCTTTCAAATAAAAAAAGAATCCTAAAAAGTACAAATAACGCATCAATTTGTTGGTTTTTGACGTGCAATGTTTTGTTTTGGTACTAAAACAAACAAAGCTGTCGAAGCTAAAGCATCCCGAGCCGCTAGACAGCAGCTCATCAAAAAGAGTTTTACTTCCATTTTCATCAATCTATAAACATACGAGTGAAAACACCATCCTTTTACCGCCATTTAAAAACCTCACGGCACATGGAATAGAAAACGCCATTTGCAGCGCATCCGTAATCTACTATCGAGTTGCTATCATATCCGTCGACTGACTGATTCGATTCCGCCGCGCGCTCTTCTCCGTGTGAAAATAACACGTCACTCAAATACAAACGATAATAAATTCAATTTTCTCTCACCCTAGCCAGCGAAATGACGGCCGGACAGGATTAAACCGCGTCCCATTCGCCTTTTGTTCGCCACATTTTCACCGTACGTTTATATTTTTTTTCGGACCGTTTCACAGTGGAACGAATGTATGGGAGCGGTTGGACGTAGACATGTCCGAAAAAAAAGAGTAAAATTATGCCAAACTAATGATGCCATCTTATTCGATTACTTAATGCCTTCATAACTTGTGGTGATGAATTTCTTCATAACTCCCATATTTCGGGAGTAATTTGAGAAAATGTGAAATTTTACTATGAAAATGAGTGTATCGAGCTCTCTCCTTCCTGATTCCGGGCTTGTTTCAAGTAGCGGTCTCTAATATCATAATGCTAATACTAAGAGCTATATTTAATACTAAGACACATAGTGCGCCAAATGTGCACTTTCTGGGATAAAGAGTGATGTTTATTTTATAACACAATTTTTTTATTTTTTGTTTATTTTGTTGATTAAAACCGTTTTTCTAAAGGTTTACCTTATTACAATAACATTTCTGAGCAGCCAATTAGAGAAGATATAAGCTAATTAGGATATATAATTAGGGACTTAAGGTTTACATATAAAACTGATGCACTAATGATTACTGATAAGAACATTGCTATTATTTAATTACTAAATGGCTCTTAATACACTAATTTAGCATGCATCATTTACTAATTATCACAATAACTAATTACCTTGCAATATTTAACAAAGGATACCTGGGATACCTGGATTTTATATAAATAGGTCACTATTAGTAACTTTAAAATCAGTGTTGATTTACACCTCGTTGTATCCAAGCTAATCTCGCAATGTATTTTCCAAATTTTAATACAAATCTTGATATTCACGTTGCTTTATGCGCACGCGCACATAAAGATTTACGCGACTTTAACTATTTGTTCAGTGTTTTAAAAGATAACAGTTGTGTTCAGTTATGTGAAAGTGCTGAAACAAGTTTAAAAGACTGGTGTCGTCGATTTTGCTACCGCATTTATGCAAAATGGACACAGTCTGGAAGAAGCACAGATAAGTTTCGGAAGAAACATGAGATTTGGCTACAGGCTGCAATTCAATGGCCGGAATTACAGAATGAAAATATGGAACCTTCTACAGAAAATATAAGTGACGTCATCGAGCCCATAATTTCTCCTGCTAAATCTGATGCTTCAACTTGTACACATCCTAGTCCTCGTAAATCTTTTGAGGACCTTAGTAACCGGCAAAAAAGAAGACGCACTGAAGATAGTCTTTCATGCAGCAGTAGCAGCGCTGAAATTATGTTTTCGGCCGAAAGGGCGCTTCAAAAGGCAGGACAAAGCGATACAGCTTATGTTATGAAATACTTGACGGAGAATCCAGAAGAGGCCTCAAAAATCAAAGCCTTCATTGAAGGTAAATCAATTCAGGTACGGGAAATATCCCCTTTGAAGGCATTGGCTCTTTATGTATCGATGAACTTATCGAAATGGCGCTATAACACTCTTCGGGATTTCAACACTCAAGAAGGAGCTCTTCAATACCCGAGTTACTACATGTTGGTTAAAGAAAAAATTAAGTGCTATCCGGCCAAAGAAGATCTCACAGTTACAGAGAGCTCTGCAAAAATCAAATTACAAGCCTTGATGGATTTAACCTCAAGAAGACTTATTAGGTCGTTAGAAACCCCTGTTGATCCCAATCAACAGCTCGTATTGACCAGCAAATGGGGTTTTGACGGATCATCTAGCCAAAGCATTTATCATCAAAGGACGAGTGAAGATGAGCAAATCGATCTTGCTAGTAATTTTATGATTAGTCTTGTACCACTGCGGCTCGTCTCAAAAGGTGTAACAATTTGGGAAAACGAGCGACCATCTTCCACTTCATTTTGCCGGCCAATATTGTTTAAGTTTATAAAGGAAACCAAAGAAAATGTGCAGAGAGAGATGGCTGAAATCGAAGCAGAGATTGAAGCCTTAACTCCATCCACCATCACTGATGGAATTAGTGTCAAACACCAACTGCTGTTGACAATGATTGATGGTAAAATTCATTCCATTATATCCAATACAGCAGCTTCAGTGTGTGACATATGCAAGGCTTGTCCTAAAGAAATGAATAATTTAGAGTTAATCAAAGATAAACACGCAAACGAGGACATGTATAAATATAGCTTAAGCACCCTTCACGCTTGGATTCGCTCAATGGAATGCTTATTACACATTTCCTACAAATTAGACATAAAATCATGGCAAGTAAGGGGTGATATAGCAAAAAGGCAAGTTGATGACAGGAAGAAAAGAGTTCAAGAGGCTGTAAGAAGAGAAACGGGCTTACTTCTCGATGTTGTGAAACAAGGCAGTGGATCCACCAACAATGGCAACTCGGCAAGGAGATTTTTTGAAAACTACACTAAATCTGCTGAACTGACCGGAATAGATGCTATGCTTTTAAGAAAAATCTGTGTGATCTTGCAGTGTATTTCATCAGGAGAGAAGATCAACGTAACTAAATTCCGAGAGTTCTGCTTTGATACTGCTAAGCTTTACGTGGAGTTATACCCATGGTATTATATGCCTTCTTCACTTCATAAAATTTTAATGCATGGGCCAGACATAGTTCAGAACATGTCAATTGTGCCCATTGGTTTTCTATCCGAAGAGGCATCTGAGGCTAGAAATAAAGATTTTAGAAAATATAGAGAGGGGCATTCTCGAAAGCATAGCAGTATCTCATGCAATGAAGATATTATGCACAATCTTTTACTGTCTTCTGATCCACTTGTTACAAGTATCCGTCCAAAAGGAAATAAGTTTGTAAAAAAATCTTCTTTTAAGGAATTTTATGAGCTTACGGATTCTGAGAAAAGTGATATCGAATTTGTTAACATAAATGATTTAGCGGACATCGATTCTGAATTTGAATTAATTGATGATGATGATGATGACGAAGATAATTAAATGATGTTATTGTTTTAAAATGTGTAACTTAGTAAATTAGAGCTTACATCTTAATTATTTATTGTACTTTTAATGAAACTAGGTAATTTATTATCAACTTACTTAAAAGTCATACTCTCATCAGTTCTTGTGAATATTTTTGTTAATATATATTTCTGTATATATATATAATATATTTATAGACCTCTTAATAAGTCTGTCTGCGGTTTAAAGTAAATACAAATGGGGAAAAAACGTTTTTTTTTTTAAATTTTCATTTCCTTTTATCCCAGAAAGTGCACATTTGGCGCACTATGTGTCTTAGTATTAAATATAGCTCTTAGTAATAGCATTACGATATTAGAGACCGCTACTTGAAACAAGCCCGGAATCAGGAGGGAGAGAGCTCGATACACTCATTTTCATAGTAAAATTTCACATTTTCTCAAATTACTCCCGAAATATGGGAGTTATGAAGAAATTCATCACCACAATTTATGAAGGCATTAAGTAATCGAATAAGATGGCATCATTAGTTTGTCATAATTTTACTCTTATTTTTCGGACATGTCTACGTCCAACCGCTCCCATACATTCGTTCCACTGTGCGTTTGTCTCTTTTTCGTACGTTTCCGAGGCGGGCGGAAGATCGGCCGTTTGCGGATAAAAAACTTATTGCTAATGAAAGAATAATGAAATGTCTTTGTATTGTATGTAGAATCAAAGTGGCCTTTGCTTGTTTTGCTTTATATGAGCTTCTTGAAAGGTCAATATTACTGTCTTTATTACATTTTTTATCTGACACGGATTCGTTCTTTCATAAATTAATATCTAATATTTTCTAATAAGAATTTAATTGACCGTTTATTTTTTCAGCGCCTTATCAATTTCCTCGGGAACTCTTTGTTGCAGAACTAAAGTATTCACAATAAGAGGCAAAGGCGACGTTTCTCAGAATTCATGATCGTGTTACCTCGCACTGCCGCCAATTAAACCGCGTTCTACCTTCGTTTTGTTTTTATTGCACACACGATACGCGGATTGAGTCGGCACTAACTTACGCAGTCAGTGATAGGTATTTTAAAAGAATTCCTTTAATGTAAGATTAACATTTAAAGCTACTTTGTGGGATGATATCAGTATTAACAATAAAATGGGGATCTGAGTTTTGGTATTCGAAAGGCTTAATTACAAAAGTTCGTTTTAGTGTTTTTTATTTTTCATACTAACTGTAAATGAAGAGAGAAGAGGTCAACGAACTACTAAACGAAATGAGCACGCATGAAAAAAATCCGTACTTTAATTTAATTAGTAGCCTACCTACTGAAGGAATGATTAAGGAAAATGGAAGAAATATTTCAAGGTAGAGAAAACAGTTTTTACAATTTACCATTTTAGTCAGAAATACCTTTTTCATTGAAACCGTGAACCTCCGGAGATTACAAAGTACGTTTTAAATCTTTTACGAAACATTCAATTCCCGAATCCCACGTCTATGAAGATTTAATTTCAAAAATCAAATAATCCAAAGCGACTTCGTGTACGTTCGGTACCCACACGAATATCGGGTTCCATAATAGCGTTCCGCAGAGAAAATGTTTTATTGGCCTTGTCGCCTCTCCAGCCAGCAATAAAGGGCAAGGCTATCGCGGTGTATAAAACGCACCTTTATTATTTCTTTGTTTTGCATTGGATTGTTCGACTTCACGTTTGCCGTATCGACAATTGGATTATGAACCACAGTCGCAACGTTGAGCCACCATTTTCATATTGCCCAGTACAAAACTGTCGATTTTAGGTTTAACTGTACATTGAGAGGATAGTTCACTATCATTAGGTATATTAATATTTCCGTCTACTTTTCTTGTGGTAAAATAAAATGCCATCAAAAACATAACTTGTAAAAAAAAAACGAGTCTTGCAACTCAGTTCTACCGTAAAAAGTTGTGCGATTCACGTTATAACTAAGTCGGTTAATTTATTCAGTCCCTACTTAAGGGTCCTTCTGTCTTAAGTTATTAGTATTACGTAATCATATATATGATTTTTCAAAATAAAGAAATATTCTATTCTATTCTAATTAGCTAACCTAACAACATCTTATAGTGACCATATCAATATTAAAAATCTTTTATGTTTTAAATAAATAGATTGACTTGCCCATCGCATGAAAACACAATGTAACACAAGTAATACATATTATATAAATTAAATTAGATTGTTTGGTGCGATTGCCTAGTCAATCTATTTATTTAAAACATAATAGATTTTTAATATTGATATGGTCTAGACATATTATTATGTATAATATATCTAGACCATATCAATATTACATTACAGGTACACTGATGCATTCACTGCAAATGTAACTTTGTAATCCTATATATTTATATTGGATTATAAAGTTATTTATACACTTGGTGTTTCTAGAAAACTAGACCGAAATTGCAAAATATTATAGTTTTTCTTGATTCATACACTAAACACTAATTGTATTCTAATTTTGAAGCTTCTCTGTCTGCTAGAAGTGCCTTAGACTTTTGATGATCGGTCAGTGAGTGTCAAAACTTTTACTATACTCCATAGGTTTAGGTAGTTAAACAAAGGTAAACAAAAAAAACCACGTGGCTCATAGATGCGAAACCTTTTATTTCAAATGTTAAGATCATATTATTTACAGTCATATTTATTATACGACTGTAAATAATATATATAGGGTCTATTCGGAATCTGAGTCAGAATCTGATGAACTATTCTGTCACATTATTAATAAATCGTTCCGTTTTATCATCAATTATTTTCCTAGCTATAATAAAAAAAAAAAAACAAAATCGAAACGCACTCGCAAAATCGTAAATGTCGATTGTTGAGAGCGCTATCAGTCTGGTTAAAAGTAATACCTGCCAGTTCAGTCTTCAGTTGCCATAATACATCACACACAGTTGTACTTTTCAATTTAGCAAATTCGTTATATTTTCTAAAACGTTTAGGGAACCTGTCATTTTGGGCTCTTTACAATAGGCAGATTACAAAATATTATGTTATTGTAATAAATGTAACAAAAAAATCGTGCTCAAGTGGTTAGATCTAGGAAAGTAGTTTAAGAATAAATGATAAAGTATAATATTTATCAATAAAAGACGAAACTATCGTATAAATCGAAAATAAATATGATTTTGATACACCGTATTTTTAAACAAAAAAGTGTCTACTGGTTCAAATTGAATGAAATTTGAAATATACCGTGTTTTAAATACAATGCCTGCTCAGTAACTGAAAATTCAGGCTTCTAGTTTTATCCTCAACGAAGTTATAGGGGGTCGAATATGGCCTGAATTGCTTCGAGAAAAGGATGGAAGGTGCCGTTTTTTTTGCTCGACTTGGCAGGGGCAGTCCCGTGCCCCCGAATTGGTTCCTTGTGTATTTAAATCTGGTCAATACCATAAACGTTATAGTGATAATTTATTCAATTACGTGTGCAACCTTCAGTGTCCCATAATCTAAAATTCCATCCAATAAATCGATAAACCGTTTTTTACAAAAGGTAACGGTACTTACCCGATATGCGTCCAATAACAAAATTTAAGGTTGCAAAAAATGCGTGCTCCATTCACTGAATCGGCAATTTGCATGCGTAACATCAAGCCGAAACTACCTGGCTCCGGCCCGAATGATCCAGAATAAGGTGCAATAAAATTTTTATTTCTTGTCGTTTAGGTAAAGTTCAGTCACGAAATTCACTAACCAGATTATGAATTTAAAGTAAACTGTCTTCTTAATATTTCAATGTTTTATTATTACCCATGTGCTAGTATTTTTATATTTCCATGCTCGTTTTTGCTCCGTTAGTTGTGCTTATTTCTTTATTTTTGATTATCGACTACAGAATCCTGATCTCGAATCGTAGGGAAACCGGATTTTTAATGAGTAAAAGAAAAAAATATGTAGCCTCAAAAACGAATGTTGGAAATATAACATCCTACATTCTATTAAAAATATTTTTTATTGCGTATAAAATAAACTTGCTGAAATAAACTTTTATTAAGAGCAACCCACACATATCTTAAAAACAAATGCACGATTTCTATAATTTTAAGTGCCCACACTACACGGCAATAGAATTTTAATAACTCCGACTTTTAGTCGCAAGCGGCATCGTTTCAAGTCTAATCGCGAGTAGCGGTCACTGCTAGTCACTGGACCCTGGGAGTGCTCGACCGTTCGTGGCCAACCTGATACGTTGACAATTCAATACCTTGCATTAAAGATAAGGCTTATTACAAACTATCACATGACATTTTGAACGACAGTGTACATAAAAATCTTTGTGGGGGTCCGAATGTATGGGAAAGATGGTATATCAAAGTGAATTCGAGCTTTAGAAGGTCATACAGTATAACATCGTTCTATATTTCGTAATGAAACATGCAATGTAACTCCGCTGCCTTGTGTACGTTAGCAACAATGTTTGCTAAGCAAACATACCCAGCATTCAGATTTAATTGAATGAAATTGAAAAGCTTAGTCTGTATTTTGAGCAGTCTATGTTATTCAGTCAGTCTATCTAATTCTAGGTAACGTAGTTTGTGTACGTTTAGAGAGAGAAAAAGAAATATCTTGGGTGAAAATCACGAAACATTGTTTTGTTTCGATTTAGGTTATTCACAATAATTGACTTTTTATTTGAACGTAAGAAATTGTGAATAATTGACACTAGAATGTCATCTATATCAACTACTATTAATGTTGAGTACCTGCTGCAGTTCGTGTCATATCATTGTTAACCAGAATGTCTATCGTTCAAGATAATGGAAATGCACATAATTGAAGGAAATAGCTGGGAAGCATGATGTCGTCTTCAGCAGTTTTAATTAAAGAATCTAATTAAAGAATTCAAGAACTATCCATAGGAATTTTCTAAACTAGTTTATTTTTTATGTGTTTGAAATGTAAAGTAGGTCTATAAACTCAGCTAAAAAAGTAAATCTAATAGGTACCTTTAAACGAGCCATTCTTGTATAATATATATAATCTGAATCTCGGAAACGGCTCCAACGATTTTCATGAAATTTAGTAAATTTATAACCCCCTGCGGGTTTCGGGGGCGATAAATCGATCTAGCTAGGTTTCATTTTTAAAAAACGAAAAAAATATACCGAGCAAAGTTCTGTCCTCCAGATATTAAGTTCTTATATAAGAGTATTCGAAACCCTAACTAGATAATGACAGCACGGTTGGCGCAGTGGTTAAGCGATTGACTGCTGTGCTGCGTGTAGCGGGTTCGATTCCCGCACGGAACAAATATTTGTATGACCTACAAGTAGTTGTTCCGGGTCTGGCTGTTTGTGTATGTAAATTTAAATGTTTGTAAACGCACCCACAATACAGGAGTAATTCCTAGTGTGGGGCAACGTTATTAAGAAAAAAAAAAAAATGCTTCGCTTATCATTATCAGTTAATGAAACTAACGTGCGTAGGTATTCTAGAACGTTCTCTTTAAAAGTTTGAATTTCGAATTCTCGACACTATTACCTACATATTCCATAGGTACTAGGGTCGAGAATTAGAAATTCAAACTTTTTAAATGAGCAGAACACTGTCAGTTTCATACAAATAGACAATCATATTCGAGCATCGTTAAAGAATACGGTCTTAGTAAGTTAAAAACTCGTCTCGGGGAGAGTTTCCTTCGAGTATTCTACCAGATAAGATAATGCGTGGCAGCGTAGCCTATGATTCTCGATTACTGACTGCACCGACTACATGCCATTGCAGCTCACCAAAGGCGCTAGAGCTGTAAGATAACACGTAGAGGTGCTACTCGATGGCATGCGGCATAGCTTTAGCGAAACCTTCGACTTTGGTATACAATCATGATGCGAGGGAAATTGACGTGCAAACTGTCACAATGAATTTAGAACATGAATCCTACCCCTCCAGCAGAATATTTCGTCGGGTTATTGAAAAAAAAAACAGATGCTTGATATAAAAGTGCAAAAACCACAAACAAGGTCGAAATGTATGAAATGGCCGATTATATTTGTAATTAGCTTTTGCCAGCGGCTTCGTCCGCGTGGAGAGATAAAAATAGTCAGTGTTAATCCAGGTTCTAAACCATCTATTTGCCAAATATCACCCAAATCCATTTAATCGTTTTTACGTGAAAGAGTAACGAACATCCATGCATCCATCCACATAAAATTTCACATATTAGTAGGGATATTAGGAAGTAGGATTAGTATCTACGAATTTTTTAACGGCGGTCTAGAATCATAACATGTACCGAATTTATGGTAACAGTTTGGGCGTCGATGTCCCTTTACACCCTGTATACGACCCTTTGGTAAAGATGAAAACCTGTTACGTATCACGCAATCGATCACGTTTGGACGTTGTGTGCATGTCTTTATTTTGTATTTGTAAAGTACGATTTTACTGAGAAATAAGCTTTATCGGAGATCTGTGCTGGGTTTGAGTGTTAGGTACAAGTGCTTAGGTACTTTTATTGTAGCCATGGGATTTGAGTAAGGTACTTCAGTGTTACCGAAAATATGTAGATGAAATACATTAGAAGAAAATGTTTATTTCTAATATAAGTGGTTCAGGACTACCTGGAATTTCTTTTAACTTCGACTGTGTCAATACAAATGAAACCTGACGTTTGATTTCTTCTGTAAATTCTTAAAAAGGATTGCCGTAGGACTAAGTCTTGTGATTATTTTTGTTTCAAAGTAAGGCATTTTCTGCGGTATTATTAAACCCCATTTTCATGTTGTTATGTATTGTTTATAATAAAAACTACGTATTTTTTATTTAATCAGTCTGACCATTCTCATTTTTTTGTTTCAGGTAAGCATTCCTCAAAGCAAAAAGTCTCGAACTCTCAATGAATGGTAAGGCATACGAGTTCAAGCTCAACTCGTACTCCCTTTGATGCTTCATTCTAATACGCGTGTAAGAAGTATACAATGATGCGTGCTCCCTAGATGTGCTACGAGAAATAATTGCAGCGTGCATTTAGTAAAGTGAAATGGTAACGAAGTGTGCTTGAAGGAAGCAGCGGAATTAAAGTGCATTTTCTACAAATCGCCATCTATGTATGCATAGGCACAAATTATTCTGACATCCTAATGTATTTTCTAGTTTATGAGAAAACCGGTTAGAATCGAAATTATGCTTTATTATAGAAAAATGGTGAACTTTTAGAAATAACATTGTATACTTTAATATTTGTTTTACGATTGACTGACATTGCTTGAAAGTTTTTTAACTATAATGGACTATTCCAATTCAAGACTAAATTCTGAATAATAATATCATGAAAACTCGAATACAAGTTTTGTTTTACTCTCAAACAAACGGCAACCATATGCTCAACGTTTAACATTTTCAAATGTGTTAACGTTTTATTTCATCAAATACCAATTCACTAAAACCGAAAACGTCATCCGAAAACCGTAAAACGTTTCCAGTGTTTGTAAATCCACGGCCTTTGATTATACACCGGAGGGAATGTCCTTTGAAGTCCACCGCTAGGTCGGTGGTCCACATTTACAGTTTCTTTTTGTTCTCACATCTCAGCTTCCGTCCATTCGCATTGTCCATTAAAGGATCATAGGCCATTATGCTAAGCAGTTTGTCGAACTCCATATTACTTTATTACAACCATTATTTTGTTTGCGACCGTATTTTTATTAGACGGTATAAAAATGGATGAAGTTGGTTCTGGGGAGTGATGTTTGGTGTCAACATAGATTATGTTTGATTACGGTTGATGTTAGCATATCAAATATTATGATAACAAGTAAAGGCGAGGCTCTACTTTTAGTTACGTAAGTAAACAACATTCATAGAATTCTGTGATTTATATCGAATATAAACTTAGAGAAAAACACGTAAACATAACAGTAATATAATTATAGAAAGCTTTTCAATCGTTTGTTTTGATTCGAAAATGGAAAAAAAAATGTTTATCCCGTGACTAGACTCCACATGACGTGTGCCAGTACCGCATCAATTACAATTGCTAATCCAAACGCGGACTAAAACACGTAACAATGAAAAAATGTATACATTTTTAAATTTCAAATCCAATCCTTTCTGTATTCTCTTTGCATTTCTACCCACGTACGGGGTTGCTCCTGTAAAATATTAATAATACAATTCCGGTTCTATTTTCGTAGTCACTCACTGGTTTAAGAGGATTTCGCGGCAGTGAGACGTTTACAAGAGCAGTAACAATGTTATTCTTCGCCTTGACAAGCTCAGCCGGGAAGCCGACCGATCAATCATCGTATAGTGCGGTACGTTTGGGCGACGTGCCAACTGTCGATTCGTCGATCCGGACGCCGATATCGATAGGAATCGGAACTGATGTTCGTGTTGTTTGGTTTTTGTTAATAATTATGATAGGAAGGAAATGTTGTGGATATTTATAGTTGAAAGTGTTTATATATATTTATAATTATTACATATGTATATCTAAATATCGGACGTAAATTGACAAACAAAAGTAAAAGAAGCATAAAAGTATTTTAGTCATTGTAAAGAGAAACATTCCGATGTTAATAAGAATGGGTGACGTGCCGCCACCGGGCGGAAAGGGATGTCACCTACAGACATCACTACTTCTAAGCCCCTTTCCAGGGGGATTTAATCGGGATAATACATGTGTCGCATCTTATTACCAAACTGAGATTGTGGCAGGAGCAAACAAGCTGTAGGCCCTCTCTATTCCGAGTCAACATGATATCACTTACGGAACCTCTCCTCACAAAGTGTATTTGTATTGATGAGTTCTTTTTCATCTTTTAGTGTATCCACTTACGACGAGCGGATTACATTGTTCACGAAATATCGATACTTATTTTTATATCGACTAATATTATTCGTTTTACCAGAACGTCACTTAGCTTTGTTATAAATATTGTTATTCTTAATTCCAAAGAGACAGTTTGTGTATGACACTTAATTCAAATTATAGTGTCAAGCTGTCAACGATTGTCGAATGACTTCCCAATAAATTATCTTCAAAGTAATCGTAAATGCATACAATTCCTATCGTCGTTGAATAAAATAAAAACATGCTTGATTTAACTGCTCTCTAGTGACAAATGTAATAAATTCCGTACTGGGAACTCGTAAAAAGTGTATCGTATATAGACGTCAGCGCCAGTCAACGTAATGTGACGTTGAATTAGTTCCTCTTAACTTTCTAATAAACAAACTGAAATGACATACTGGTGATGAGACGATAGTGCGCGTGATTAGTATTAAAGTGGCACTGTGAGACTGAACTATAAAATTGTTGACGCATTTCATATAATAAAATGTTTATATCTCTTAAAACTTTTACTATCTGGATCTGCATGTTGGGCAGTTGTGAGGCTGTTAATGGGTTAATTTGGTCAACTTGTTGATGTGAAAGGAAATGAGATTTAATGTAATTATTGTGATGTGGCATGTACAACACTATTTGAAATGCCAATGGAGACGTTGTCATCTAATTGGGTGTTCTCAGATTTGAAGTTACTCTTTGGCCATAGATATAAAGTAATACTTATGACAGGTTTAAACGCATCACAATGAAAGCAAGAAATTGAAATTAAATATCACTTCTAGAAAATATCAATGGGGGTAGGTACTTCTATGTATATTTAATATTTTCTGATCTATTCTAGTTATGATTTTTTTAAATAATCTCTTTCTGTCTTCGTTATTAATTAAATGTTGTTGAACTTTCTTCGTTGATTTTCGCCATTAAAAAAGATATGATGAAATAATAACGTAGTAGATCCAAGAATATTCTTAACTCTGATGATAAAATTTGTTTCCTCAAATTAATTTCTGTAAGTGTACTAACGAGAGGAGTTATGATTCATACCCATTATTATGCCATCGTAACGGCTGGGGTTCAGTAGAAAATCTGTCAAAATTTATAAATTTTATCATATTACTCAATTAATATTGAGTTATTTATGACCCCGTTGTGTTAATATTATTAAATGGCTAACGAAGGTAATGGATGGCAGAAAAGGACACTTTATCTGAGAAGTCATTGGTTTAATCACCGACTTGATGGCTTGATATTTGATACTATTTAAAGTTTATTGGACCTTAAAATATTATAGACTCCATTCTATTTTCTTAGAACAAAACTAAATACGCAATAATCCGTAAAGTGGTTTATTTAAGTAGGTTTTATTTGTTTTATAACAGTTTAGAGTCATATTTTCTTCAGTTTTAGAGGAGATAAAACCCGTTTAAGTGTTAATAAAAATGTCTACCTTGCGGGATCCCTCTAGCCGTGGGTGCCACGTGAGGCAATCAAGAGATTATTACATATATCATGAGTGTAATGTATTAAATAACTGTAGAACTTTAAGTGTTGTTAGATATTACTAGTCAGTTAGGCACCATCATCTTTAATTTGTACACTACAAATTGCAGTGGCGAATCTCCAGTCCTGATGATTAAACCATTATCCTTGCAAGATCATTTTACAACCTAATGCGTTTTAAATTACGGATATACAGGACTCAAACCAAGCGTTCAGAAAATTATTCGTTCGTATAATTGTAATAGCGCGTGTGAAGAATTTCTTAATTGATATAATAAATTAAATGGCTCAGTCAACTGGCTTTCGGCTCTTTTGTGATAACGTGTTAAGATTATGAGATTTATTAGAACACGGAAACTGTGTACTAATTGGCGTTTTATGAGGGCATGGACGTGTTTGTCTATTGTTTACATTTCGATATAGTTGTTAGAAGGTCTAATCCGTTTTATTGGAACATACCGATGGAGACGGATATATTTGAGATGTAGCTTGGATGCATTGTTTTGAAATGGCTCAAATGTTTGGTTGTTGTAAATGTGGCTAGATTGGTTTAATTTATCAGTAAATATGTGTTATCCTTTAATTTTGGCCTCTACCTTAATAATATTAGTCCTTAGAGGATTTAGAGTAGCAGTAGCTACCTATACAGTAAGGTCTGTAGTCGGCTACCTATAAAGTAAGTCTGTAACTCTTCTCCAAAACGATATTATCTTAATTAATACAATTCTTCTATACATGTCACTGAACTCCTTATAAACGGCTGCACCGATTTTCATCATTTGTTTTGTGTGTGTCTGGGTGGGTCCCTGGATGGTATAGATTCACAATTGGTCTCGGTAGGTGACACTGCAAAGCCAACATTCAGCAAGGACAGTCTATTGGATCCACTAGTAAGCCATTAAATTTCTCTGTCCTTGCCTTTGTTTAGCGTGATATAAGCAATCACTTCATTCTAATTAACACTAGCTTTTATCAATATCCCTCCCTTATATTTTATCACAAAAAATCCTTTCACCTACTTTGTCACCAAACATTCCCGTGGGAATTTACCTATACTATTCGACGTACTCGACCACTAGAGTGTCTTTTGTTCAGGTTTAGTTGTTTTATGAAACTGTCGGTAAGTGCTGACTTTAAATTAAGTCGAGTATGACAGGTTTCCCTCGCGATTAGATAAATTAAGAGGTCCTCGACTCCTTTGTTGAATTGTTTTATGAAAGCCAAATATTTGTGTGGTTGATACAAGAGTTCTTGGGCAATGAAGTATCTCAAAAAGCACTTCGAAACATTTTCAAAAGTATTAGTTAGTATACAGCTTTTTACTAAAGAACATGGCCACGCTCAGCTTCGTTATTTCATCGAAGAGACATCGTCTTAAAACAATGTTCATAGTATTTGGCATCTTCGTTATTAATGAATTAAATCGAGTCCTACAGCTGTTGTATGATTGTCACAATTGATTTTGAATTAGTGCTACAGTAAATGCAGCAGTGACGCAAATATAATAGCCATTATTGCCATTCTAAAGACAAGCACAACTGCCAGTCTGCCACTACAAATAAGTCGGAAACCAAATTAGAATAGTCTACTGAGCATTCCAGCAAGCGAAATACTAAGCTGCATTACAATTTTCATCGCTCGAACAATCACACACGGCTTTGATTTACGTAGGTACCGTCTTATCTCAGATGAAAAGCCGACTTCTCTAAGATAAAAGGAATAAATCACATGTCAGCCGACCGACTTACGCTGCACGAATCCTGAATCTTGCCGGGAAATACCTTCTCCCTTGAAGATTATCTACAACTTTATTTTGTTCTCTGTATTACTATCAATTTATTGTTCCTTATTGGACCACTGTTTTGGTTGGTTGTTTTGATGTGAGATTTTCTATTTTCGTTACTTGTCTGATGTGGATAGTAAATTAATGTTACAGCCGATTTATGTGTTGATTTACATGTTACAGTTTTCCTTGTTACATTTTCCGTTCTTACTTGAGACTGCTCCTTAAATCCACTTAGCATTACTCAAGGAAATGGTACCACATATAAATAACCAGTTTTCACCTTCAGTAATGAAGTTGTCATTGCGTTCGGAAGTGTATAAGTAAAGGGCGGCAGGGGCAGCCGGTCATTAGCGACCCAACACTCAGGACCGATAAGATAAGCCAAGTTCGGCCCCTTTAGTCCTTATCGTCACGTCAAAATATTTTATGTGCCGCGATTAGTGGCCGCACAAAAAACTTAGAAGCAATTATTATGATTATTTAGTAGTGTGGGAAGCTCGTCCTGAGGATTGTGACTCCGGCTTTATAAAGAGATGTACTTCCGTTTAAAGGTGAGGGCAGTTGTCCTTCCGTGTGATCCCTTACTTAGCGTGGTTTTTTGAATGATATGTTGCTGTTGTGATGGCCGCTTCGTCCTCGCATGGGGATCAAAGAGAATGGTTTATGGTGGCAAATACAGGGTGTAAGGGTAACGCTTCCGAAGCCAGAACGTAGGTTATATACAACCTAAATTCAAACGGATACCAATTAGCTTTCGTCTTAAATTTGTTATTTTGTATCAATTTAAAATGTTTGACGCTTTTGTAATGTTGTGTATAATTTGTACTTATATTATTTTGGCGGCGCTTTACAAAGGATGCCTAAACCTAAAGTCACCGCCTGGACTTGGGGTAGTTTTTAGATGTGTTTAATCTCAAATAATGGTTCATTTAACTGTTCTCACAGCATATTGTACAAATTTTTTTTTAAAAATAAGGTAAAAATTGTAAAAAGTATCTAGATTTATTGATTGTACTGTAGCGAGAATCACTAGCCCTATCACTTGTCTTCGTTTTCGGAAGCGTTTCCCTTACACCCTGTATATTTGAGTAAAACATTGTTTAGTGGCTAAGTAAGAAGAACTGCAGGGGTCGATCGATCAGGTTAAGCTACGCTTCACCGCAGTTGGTCCATGGATGTGTGACCATTTTCACATACCAAGACCCCTCCGTGCCTTGGAAATCACGTAAAGCCAATGGTCTCGGCTGTCGTTCGTAGTTCTTTGACAGTCGTTATGGGTCGTCAGAACTTCAGAAGCCCGAAAGTCTGACAACCAGTCTTACCAAGGGGTATTGTATTACCCTGTAACTGGGTTTTGGACGTCAGATAGGCAGTCACTCCATGTAAAATACTGTTATTCAGCTGCTTCCGCTTTGACTAGAAGCCGACCCTAACATGAATGAATTATAATAATAATGAATTACAATTATCATCAACTACCTAGCCTTTGCTAGGTAGTTGATGATAATTGTAAAGTTAAATCTTCACTGTAAATTTTAGGATGACACATAAACTATGATTCACCGATTTCGGAACTTAACCCATTGATAAATTAACCACTCGTCGAGAAGGTTCAGAAAGCTGCTTTTCAGTGCTTACCGATATAGGCAATTTATCAGTGAAACTGCGTACTACATGTTGTAAATAAAAACCTATGATAGCGATGTCTTAAAAAGGTTTTTGATACGCCTAAGAACTTATGAATAAAGCATAGGAATTTCAGTCACTCATAACCGTTGCCTTCCTTCGCAAAGTAACCTTGCCTATTCACTTGGACGTAAAAATGTTGAGCAGCGTTTTTAAGCCTCTCAACACGCGAAGAAAGTAATGCTCGTAATGTAGGTATAATGCTTTTTCTATTTTCAAGCTAAGCCTGTTAGAAATTCATTCCAGAATATAAGTACTCTTTTTTCCTTGTACTTTACATATTTCGTGACGAAGTGCTTAAAGATATGATGGGCTTCTTTTTTTTACTTGAACATCAAATATTACTACTTACTTCGGGATGGATATTAGTGGTTCGTTGCTGTAGTTAAGATACTGCTGAATAGAGTTGGTATCCATTACTTTTGAGCCGCGTATGTTGAATGTTGATCAGAGGAAGCATCTGTTAATAATGGGTATGTTAATTATTTTCTTAAGTGTATTCTTTCTTGATGTAACCATTGCTATCATTAGAAAAATGTTCAAAAGTGACGCAGTCAAGCTAGTAAAGTTTGACAGACTGTGAGTAAAAAAACATTTGACGACCAACACGAGGGTGACAGCTGCCATTGTTTCATCCGAAATTTACTCAAATTGGACGTCATTTTGTTGCTTTTACGTAATGAGGTTTTAATTCTGGAACACCTTTTGTAAAGGTGACTGGGGACTTCCAAAATGACCTTTTATTTTTACTTTAATTGTGTTTCCAACGAAATATGAAAATTGCTTTTTAATTTAATGTTGACTACAAAGTTTTCGAATAAACTTGGGGAGATTTGAATAGTTGAGAAGTTACTCAGTTAAAGTTTATATGGCCAGTATTTATAAATAGTTATTTTAAATTGCTTCTTTGACGATTTCTTCGAGATTTACTTGAATTTCTTGTGTTGTTTCTAAAGGTTATTAGATAAATGATGACTTTGACTTTTGACTTTGCAAACTTTAAATACATATATTCTCATCTGAATTATTGTTTATGTATAAAGTTTAGAATTAACTTTGGCCAATTTATAGCGTTGCTAATATCATTACAAGACTGTAATAATCCAACGCAGTAATCTCACAACTCTAATAATATTATCATAACCAATCTACATTATAATTTCAAAAGTTAATATCAAAAGCACTACCACGCAGATGTCGAATAACAAGTTTACGTATTCGTAGTACGACACGTACCACTAAGTACGCCATTACGTAGCATTTCCGACAGTAAATTGCGTATCGATGTTACCGCACTATGTGATTTCACGGTGGAGCGTGTTAATTTTGCCAATATTACCGTCGTTATATGCGAACATCGAGGGAACATACGGGTTGTTTCCTGCGTAGCGTATGCTCTGATTGAACCCTATTTTGAATTAATTTTAGAGAGTGCGTGAACAAGCTAATTTCTGGATTATATTTGGATATAATCTGTAACATCGCTGACCTTTTTAAACCTGACCAGCAGAATATGGAAAGGTGACAATTTATCTATGTATTCGGCTTGCAAATCTAATACAAACACGGTAGAAAACATCATCAAGATTTTAACATTAAAAATCTTTATAAAATTTAAATAGCTTTGGTGCACACTCATCATCATCTGGGTAGCCTTTTCCCAACTATGTTGAGACTGGAAGCTGACTTCCAGTCTAACCGGATGCAGCTGAATACCAGTATTTTACATGGAGCGACTGCCTATCTGACCTGCTTTGGTGCCTACTAAATAATGAAAATATATTCAAAAGCTCCAAAAAAGCTGCGATGACATACACCTACAGCAATTACTGTTATTACAGCCATCCATCGGCAACTGTCCAACAGAAATGCAAACCCATAATTTCCTAAAGTGCGCATTTAGGAGCACATGAGCAACATAAATTTCATCAAACAAATAGCTCGTTAGGTACTGTGACGTCACGGCGTGCCACCAGCTGCCCATTTATAGTCATTTACTTTGATGCTCTATTGATCCTGGTAGGCACGCTGGCTTATTAATATACTACAAGCCATAAACTTGTGGCGCGAATATTCAGCGCATTTCCTTGGAAAAATGCACAGAGTGATAATTTGGCCATAAACCCCGTTTACAGCCCGCTAGATGTGGTTAAACCAAATTGTACATACATGAAGTCAACTCCTCTAAATATGGTGGATGTGACTGGAAACTAACTAAATGTTGGGTCCATATTTATGTAAATCAGTCTCTACTCTAAATACATGTTGGTGACACGCGACGGAGATTTGATAGCTGAATTTGTACAAATATGGACCCGGACTTAGCGAATATGTCTCCGAGAGGTATTAGCTTCTAAAATAACTAGCTTTGCCACAAAATTCGTATTTCTTCGTCGTAAAGACGTACTTAATCTTAAATATTTAGGGATTTTTACAAAGAGGAATCGCGCTTTACTTTTATATGTAACAATTGTTGAAGCCTTGTCTTTTTATTTGCTAACAAAAATCATTCGCTGGGTTACACCCAAAACCACTAATGCACTTTTAAACGTCAGAAGCTAGGTGCACGGTTTCAATTGGTCATTTCCTATGGAGAAGAGCCGGCAAGAAATATCCCATATACAGTGTAAATTATTAACCAGTGCGCAAACCGTAACCATGAATTCAGCATATCATTCTAGACCCCCTAGCGTACAAATTATTCATCGGTTATACAAAAAATAAAAAAGTACCGCCTTAATATTATTTTTAGTTTTCAAATAATTTTGTATTTTTTTGTATTATTTGTAAAAGTACTTGCTAAACACTGCAATTTCCTGAACTAATGGCATCAAATTATGGAAATAACCATCACGTTTGCAAGTCACTGCTTACCGATCGTCTCATTTGTGATTACAGTGCATTTTGACAGTGGACCACCCTCGTACCCAAATTGACATGTAATCGCCTTGGTCCCCAATCTTGGACCATAACACGCATAGACTCCCGAACACAGAACTATCCCTTTTGTTATAAGATCAAAGACACACTTGGTACGCAGGGAAGCGACGTAATTGATGATGTCTTTTGTGCATTATTAAGCAAGCGTACCTTATTTAATAGTAGTATTACGTGTGATAACTCATTAGTCAATGTATTCTCCTGGTCTATTTTGGTGTGTTATGAATAAAGGATGATGTTATGTTTGTTGTCTTTGACTTCGCAGTCATTTGTTTTGAATCACGGAAGAAGTCGTCTGTAACGACTGTAGCTTCATCTTTTTTTCTCTGTTGAACTTTAACAAAGTTCATTCATTGTATTTGCGCTTGCTTATTCTTATATTTTTACTAGCTACGGCCCGCGGCTTCAGCCACGTTGATGTCGGAAATTATCCCACGGGAACTTGCTACCTGGACAAAAAGTAGCCGATGTTACTCTTTATAACGTCAGGTACTACCAGTGAGAGTCCCGTCAAAATCAGTCCATACGTCTCGCAGGTTAGCCGGAACATACCCAGAGACAGACAAAATTAAAAAAATAAAGCTTTTATTTGCCATTATCAACAGACGATTACATTTTATTTATTTCTTATGTAGTAGGTATTAATATGTAAAGATTACCTACTTATATTTATTTACTAGCTGTGCCCGCGACTTCGTCCGCGCGGTATAATTTATTTTTATTATTTATTTATATTATAGGTATACCTATATTAATTTAAAAAAAATCTAAAATAAAAGTAGCCTAAGTTACTCCTTGTTACATCAGTTATCTGCCAGTGAAAGTTCCGTCAAAATCGGTCCAGCCGTTTCAGAGAAAAGCCAGAACAAACATGCAGACAGACAGACAGACAAAAATTGAAAAAAATGTTACTTTGGTATATGTACCGTGCATACATCCATATGCATTTAGTAAAAAGTGGTTATTTTAATATTACAAACAGGCACTCCAATTTTATTTATCTGTATTGATGTATAGATACAAAATTGAGGTAACAAAATTGAGTCCGACTTAGTTCCGTGCTCGGTGAACTATGGCCATAAAATAATTAATCGTACTATCTAACCCTTCGCCATCCCCAGGCGTGACAGCTAATAGTCAAATTAAAGTTTTTACGCTCACCACTCTAAGTAGCGTAAAAGCCACCTGCTGACTTGATTACCTAATTGTCCAGCAAACACGCACAAAAAATGTAACATGAGAGGTCAGGAGAATGATATAATTACAGTCCAGACTAATAACACAGTGGGTCCTCTAGCGTGCTATGAAACTGGAATTAAACTATTAATCAGATCCTTCATTAGCAATAGAGTAATTACTATGTTTAATGGATAATCAGATAACGTTTTATAACATAATGAAAAACGGCAGGAAAATGCCGTTGGTTATAAATACAATTTTAAGAAAAATATTCCAATTAATACAGACTCAGACCTGTGCGTGTTTTTGGGAAGACTAGACTCGAAATTTTAAGATGAAGTAAATGCTAGAATTAGCATTAACTTCATCTTAAAACATCGAGACTTTCTGAGTGATTCCACTCAGATGACATTTACAAGGTTATTGCAATTATTAGTATGTCATTGATTCAGATTTTTCAGTCGCGTATGGAGTCAAGTTTAAGCAATCCTGCTTGCAGAAAAGAGCAGTGGTGGCCCAGTGGTAACGGCCCTGACTTACAAGTTGTAAATCGTGGTTTCAAACTCAGACTGGCTCTTTCCTTTATGTAAATTATTTCATCACAGTAGTAGTAGTAGCTCTCAAAACGATGAAGGAAAACATCGTGAGGAAGCCGGGCGGAAAATGTCCTAGAACCAAAAAGACATGTAACATCTACCAATTTGCACTGGGCCCGCGTGGTGGATTACGGCCCGCTCCTTCTCGAAAGTCCTCTTTTCGAGAAGGAGCGGGCTTGCCTGTATCTCTGCAGTGGGAACAATATATGCTGTAACCTGTAACATATAAACACTGTAACTAACCCGAAACTCCGTATAAGGGTTGCTACTCACTAAAGCACACGTGTACGACACAATTACGTACCTCCTCTAACAAGACACCTATAGTACAGCGCACGCACATGCTACACATGGTGTCCGTACAACGCCACAGGCACGCGTTCCTCGGCCCGAATGCATTTCGCATGCAAAGCGTGCCTTCACCCACGCCTGCGTCAGTTGTTCAGAATCTGTAACTTTAATGAAGGCTTTCGTGGTTGTTGCCGTGGGTTTCAGTGAATGATTGAGCTTATGCGTTCTACAGTTAACTTGTGGGGCAGAGCCGTGTAGGGACTATAGCGACAGATAGAGAAACGTGAACGATTTTTAAACGAATGATGTAATCGATTAAAATTATCATTGGTAAAAATATTGACAAATGTTCTCAGCTGTTTTCTGTCGTAAAGACAATATTGTAAATGGTATCTAGTCACCGTATGAAGAGCACGTTGAACAATTGTTTACAGAACTTCTCAGTTCAATGGTGAAACTCGCATCAGAACCCGTTGCGCATTTTAGAAGAACAAAGCAATAACACAGAAAAACACAAAAAGTGATTTTAAATTATAATAACACGTTTAAGTAGATATTATAATTCATGTTGGTTCAACATCGAAAAATCCTCAGAAAAAAAAGTATTTTTTTAAGAATAAAGTAATGTAGAAAAATCTGTCATTAACTCATGTACCAACATCGCTTCTTAATAAGTTCGTCATAATATATACCTACCTACCCACAATATTTTTTCAAGCCACGCAGCTTGGTACTCATGGACCCTCCTGGTCGCTGTCAATTCAGCAATCGTTAGTTTATCACAACAACTTCCTTTGTATCTTTTGTTCACGCAATTTGCGTCACACAAGAGCTAATGAAGCTGTCTGGGGCGATGTGGGGGACCAGGGTTTGGTCAGTGGGTGAAATAACATGGGAATTGAGCGAATTAATATTAACTACAACAGGATAGTGATGTGTTAGTGAAAAGAAAGCGTTGGTTTGTTTATAAGTGGCCTGGCATATGTTTGTATAAATTGCTAGGTGAGTGGATTCAACGGAAATTTAATAAATGCCTAATATTAAATTTATTTTCAATTCCCATTCGGAGTCTGGTTGTTTAATTTCACTTAATTAAAAATACACACAAAATGAATAACAACCCTCAACAAAGTCAGTGTCATATAAAATACCAGGCTACTTTACCAAACACATACATTAATCCTTCACAAACCGACAAAAAAAGGAAAAAGTAAAGTAAAAACGTCAAGCAAAGAAAAAGTGAACAAAAATTATGCATGAAAAACACATAGTGCCGACAAAGACGTATTAATTTGCCACACTATGCAATTTTACGCAAAAAAAAACTCAAAGCCATTATAAAAACACGGTTCTCGCATACAGGGCTATGAATAGGTAACTACAGTTCACAGTTGATACGTCAAACGGATGAAACAAGACCTTTAATTAAACGTCGGACATTAGGGAATTTCAAATGCGATGTCCGTACTCAATCGATTCACTTCACATTGAATCGTTTCAAGGCATAAAAATTTAATTAGCCATCTACCTGACAAGAATGACAAGTAATCCTTCTCTTTTTGACACTTGAGTAATGAGAGAGAGGTGAGAGGTCCGATAAATTCTTAGTAGCGCGAGCGGTAGGAAGCGGCGTCGAGGCGCATATCCGGCCCATTGTTGGGAGTACGGTCCTTGAACGTCTTTACTAATTAGTCAAAAGCGTAAGCGGTTGTGTGACGGTAATTACCTCATATTGTGGAGCTGTGAATGCTTTGTCACCCCACATTGTTGTTAAACGTAATAATTATGCCAAAGCTCTGGTATTCGTGGGATAATGTTATGAGCTATAACTTAATGGCGTAAATACATGGCTGGATTTCCTGTTAACATATTAAACCTATTAGAAGCCTCCAACACAAAATCCGTTCCGATTTTCCGAAAAGTCTACGGAAATATAAATGTACCTATTCTGAAAAGTGACAATCACGACTTCTTACGAGCAATGTTCGTCGTAACGCTTCTAAACGCTTAATCTTTTCGCTTAGTCTCCTTCAGGCGGGTACAAGCGGCGGCTAAATGACGCGTGTAAGGCAACGCGAAGCAATTTGGCAGCAATTCCCGGGCCGGCTTAGTACAATACGACTTCACTATTTTCACGGAATATAATATTTGAACAGGAACATTGATCCTCAAATAGATCTCTTGTTATGGTCTAGAAAATTTTGTTTGTTTGCCAATATTTTGTTCAAGAAGATAGGGTTCCTAAGCATCATAAAATCATAACCTATCTCCTGTACTTAATGTACAAGGACAAACCTAAAACATCTTAGCCTAATATAAATTAATCAGGCAAATCGTTGCCAAGCCAATTGACTAACAACCACAGTTGACAACCAATTCAATTGACAACTGTCATTCGTTGTCAGTTGTTTGAAATGGCTACCTATAACAAGAAAAATGTATGTAGGGTGTCGATTTACTTAATAATTAATTCCCCTGACAACACAGGGATTTTTTAATGAATTGGTTTAACTCCGCACACGTAATTCTATAGGAAACATTTTTCGTATTTTATTTAAAAGATCTGCTGTTTCCAATTCCTACGCAGTTAAAAGTATGGAAAGGAACTTTTTTTAATTAACCGACGAAAAATTACAACGCAGTGAAATCCAGAATCATCTACTGACTCCATGGTAACTGGCTGGGCATTCCTATTTGGGACCAGCCTATATAATTTAACATTAAATATTATGATAGTACGTACACACGGCTACACATCAAGCTATACAATTTCCAGTTTACGCTGATCCTGTACTGTACGGAAATCCCATACAATGCGAGATCAGCTTATACTGGAAAAATATGGCTTAATGTGTAGCCGTGTGTACCTTGCAAGATGTATAATTTAGCTGATACAGAAACTTTGTAACAAGGCTACTAAATAATGGATATTGATCAATGTATTCCTGTACTGTCCTGTAAGTGACAGATCACTAGACCGTAACTCGAAGCACTATTAAGTAACCACTTCCGTCGGTCGAGTCCGTAGAATCCCTTGGGACAATCAGTTACACAATGCCTGTACAGTGTACATTCTATTTTTATTGCAGTCCCCGAACCATTAGCATCGGGAAATTAGCTAAATGTGATTTTAGAATTAGGTTGGCTACTGTACAAAATTGTTCGTTAATATTGAGAACACAGACAGCTATTTTAGATTGCCGATAAATGGTAGCTGATTCATTCACATTTAAAACAACGTCCTAAAAAAAAATGATTCTAATTAACAGAAGTTTTTTTTTGTATGAGACAATTTTGTAACACACTTGCATAACAGTTTTTTTTTTGTCTTTTGCCCACACTGACCTACTGCTGGTCAAAGGGTCTCCCCAAGTCTTTGCAGGAACTCTTTTCTCGCGCCACCTCGAACCAGGCGACAAGGTACGTATCCACGTAATTTCGCCATCGCTTTCTGGGCAGACCGCGGCGACGCCGTCCATCTTCAGGCACAGTAAAATGATGTTGAAAATATTTAAATGACAGTTTGTTTTTCATTTACGGCTGACAACATTAACGATAACAGCCACGAAAACAACAAAATATATCTCCCCGTTTATCGCAAAACACAAAGTAAACAAAACATAATCTTCAGACAAACTTCTAATCCAAATCCCTTCTTCATCAATTTTATTTTCAATTGCCAAACTTCAGCGCGTTAACTTCTTACACAAATCTTACTATTGTTTTCGTAATATAATATTGTAGCTTCACTGACTATTATTACGTAGTTACTCTTACAAAACAACTTAAAGATATTTGGCAAAGGTTTTGCCGAGTTTGGTTAACTCTAGCTCCTGTGAAGTAGCAATATTGAACCGTGCCAACAATTGTGTAATCAGTATAAGTATATAGGGAATGGGGGAATGGACTGTCAATGTATTGAAATGGGAATGAAGTTATGAAGAAAATCTAAATGGTATCGGTCTCGAATGGGGTACCATTTGCTCCCACGCAGGAGATAGACTAAAACATTTCTAAGTAGCCAATGTTTCTTTGAATAGATCGACGTTCAGAACTGAAGTAGTATTGAAATAAATAAGTGGTATAAGAATTATTTAAGTTATTTAATACCTTAAATATTACTGCTATTTATAGTCGTCCTTTTGAAGGGATTTAATGTAGTTACTTTCAACAAGTCAACAGACTTATGAGTTATGATTTTATGACATCGCTTGGGATCCAATTTTATCCTTTGAGGGAAACGGAGCGCGAAACTAAGATTACATCTGCACAATATGTTGCACACTTTCTTGATTTAAATTTATGCATTTTTCACGTTTAGGTCTTTTTAGTTTTTTAAATAACATCAGCTTACACTGTTGTCGTTGAAACATAATCTATGAGTTTCTATTTATTTATTATAAATAACTTATATTTACAGTTTGCAACACACTTACACGTCAATATTAGTTAAGACACAAAAAATCATAGAACTAGTTTAAATTACATAAAACTAGACAAAAATAGGCGAAATTTAAAGATTAAAGAAAATTAGTCAAAAATAGATACAATTAGAATTACGAAAGTTATGTTAACATTTTAGTTCGTCATCATTTCTGGTTAAAAACATTCAACATTATATTAAATTTAATAGTGCTCTGAAGATCCTCACAATTATCTAGACTCACAATTATTCAGAAGACATACCATTTAATTCCATTCCTAACCCCAGACATACCTCGTCGTAGTCACGAAACTATTTCAGCGGAACCTCAGCTTAAATAAAGTACAGAACAAACTAAGGTGTCTGCCAAGACTTGCGAAGGTCTTGAATATTGCAGGCAGGTAGTGCTATCTCTTTCGCACGACCGATGGATATATTTCAATATTTTATGTGTCTAGCCGCCTTGTGGTTTCACTTCCGTTAGAAGCGTTTTGCTGTTTCTATAAGTTGTTGTAGAGGCTTTTATGGCCTGGTGTACCTTAGATTTTAAAGATGTACGTTTATTATTTTGTTGGATGATCTTAATATCTGTCTGCTTTACATAAGCATAGAGAATGCCCACAGGACTATGGACAAATGTACTCATTTCAAAATGCATGTGTCTTCATCAAATCATCTTGAAAATACTCGATGACATGTCTAAATACTTCCTCAAAAAATTCAACACAATCTACCTCGGCGTTTCCGAGATATTTACAAAAATAAAATGTTATATTCGAACACAAAATGAACTGAAAGGAGCTATGTGAAAAGGTCTAAATGGGTTTACGAGTGAGTTTTGTTCCTTTGAAAAACATTTGTGTAAAACCTGTAGCAGTTTAGCTATGTTACGTGGCCAGTTACTGGTGACCACCACACCAAGTCTTACTGTTTTAGATTTTGAGTACCTTTGTGCCTCAAAATCTTAGTCCCGTATTTCATTAAAACGCAAAGTATGTAAGCAAACATTATATTATACTATATAACATAACATCACACCTGTTAGGCAGAGCACGGGCTAGCGGACGGCAAGTAATGGGTAGCTCGCTGTCCGGTAAGGACCAAGCCCGGGTCGACAGCGCGTTGTGTTCCACGCGCGCCTAAAAGAGATGTCAGCAACAACTGATGGGGCCCACGAGGGCCGATGCTTGCCAGGGGTGCGGGTTGTTCGAAAGAGATACCGCGGCCCCTGGCACACAGGCAACTGAGGGAACGCGGGTGGGTTTTAGACAGTAAAAGTCACGCACTCCTGCTCCACCCAGAGCGGGAGAAGACATCTGATGATTTCCCACTCAGAAAAAAAAGGGTTAGGCAGTAGAGTACCTATGTGTATAGTACACCCACGTTTTGCCAGTTATATTTAAGTCCCACGTAATAGTGTAGTAGCTAGTCCCCAGCTTATTACCATCAAGCGGGCACAAATCCAGGCTGCTAATGAGAAATTCCAGGTGAAAAAACCCAACAAGACTTTGCCCAACCTGGGAAAGGAACCCTTGACCTCATGCTCAATAGTAGCGCTTGCTACCACTAGACCAATGAGGCAGTTAGTATTATATTACTTTACATTATATAATAAAAGTAATAGTATATTACTTGATAGCCGATAGGCTTAGTGTTATATCTAAATCCTACTGAAATCATTGATTGTCAAAGTCCTATATTCCAACACACATACACGGTGCAGCAGCGAAGGAAGTATTTTATTTTCAATGGGTTAGCAGTAGTAGCCGAGGAACTAAAACCTCAAAGTCGACGCACAACGTACAAAAACCAGCAGAAAAAACATTCTGGTTGACCGTTGACATGACATAATATTGCAAAAGTATGTCCGAAAATAAATATAATGTTAAATAAGGTTGTACCCGTGTTAATAAAACTTCAAGTGTCAAGTAATTAACACAATTTCTTTTCTATTGTTAATAGACTCAATGAGTCTGCCTAACAGCGGAAGGGCTGGTTTCGTCCGTTACATAATTGAGTGCAAATAAAGTAAACATACAGTAAACATATGTACTTACCTCTAATATTTAGTTCTGTGGGATATTAGAAACTGATTTATTTATTTTATCTCGCTAATCAATACAGAATCGACATCATTTATGGGCGATATCATATAGTTGATATCAAATAAGTAGGCACATTAAACGCAATAGAAAAATGGACATCCGTCATTCCTTAATAATGACGAATGACAGAGGTTTGTAAAAAAGTGCATACTTTACAGTCAGAAATGTAAAAGTACTAATTATTATTCAAAAAACTATCCCAATATAAATATCATATAAGTCCTATTCAAATAATATATTTTAATTTTAGATATTTCATACTGTTCAAGTTTTTGAGACACGAGACATTTTTGAAGAGTACTTACTGTCCATGGGCATTCTCCTTTAGATGTTTTTCCTACTGCAGAATGTAACTTGCTATAAAATTGCGGAATTTTCGCACCATAATCTGTACCGCCCCAATGAACGTTGTAACTTATTTGTCAAATTCTTAAATAATTGATTGGGTTCGACATTTTAAATAATATGTAAACCGAAGAACTTCGTTTAATCCAATATTTTCAATCTCAATGATTACTTCATTTCGAATAAAAACATTTTATTAAAATAGATTACATAATAATGGACGTTATAATCGTAAAAAAACAGTGGGATATTGAACATGTAGATGTGATAAAAATAAGATTACTATCGTATTATAGACCGCTGTTGCATGATTGGTGAATTATTTAAATTAAAACACATACATTTACGAATTTATTGATGTTACATTATTGTTGTAGTAAGATATATGAATCGATTGATGTCATTTAGAGATTGGAAGAGATAATCGATACGATTGTTGAGAGTAGATACGAGTAAATTTGAAACTTTCGCAGATTTACGGGGATTAGGAAATTGTTCAAGACTAGCTTCAAAAGCAGCGGCTTCGCCTGAGTGGATGTCCGAAAATATCCCATGGGAACAAATTACCGGAAGTAAAAGTACCCTTTGTATTAATCCAGGTAATAAACCACCTGTGTGCCAAATTTTATCTAAATCCGTTTAGCTGTTTTTGCGCCAATCCGGAACAAAAAATTCTAAAAATCATATTTTCGGCATCAAACTAATTTTTATACCCCGTTTTTCAAAAATATTCAACTATAGATCAAATACAGTTGTGACTTCGTTACTACGTACTAAGTACTTATATGAATAGATATAGAAGCAGAAGTACCTACATTTTATTCTGACGCTTTCTACATGACAGTCTTTGAGGTGTTCAACCTAGTTGAAACTAAATTAAAGGAAGTTGTTATATTTTGATTTGGTACCATTAAATTCGATTAAATCAATCTTCTCCTCAGGTGATTATGGAAAAACTTTCCTTCGTTACTCACGTTTTTTCAACTTTATTAACTAATCAGTCCAATAACTTTTGAATCGACATTTAATGACTCCTTCACTTAACTTTCTGCCACCCAACATCTATCAACACCAAGTCTAAAGGCATCCATCATAGAAACTGGTACGTAAAACAATTTTAACCCGTCGCTGTCTAGATTATTACAGTTGATAGTGAACTGTAATTATTAGTCGTACAATACAAACTGTAATTTACAGAGCTGTATTACTGTAATAGGTTTAAAATGTGTCGGTCTTTCTGTTAGTTTATTTGTTATTTTTCTTCGTTATAAATTAGTTATTTTATATTCTATTTACTAAATTACTAACTAAATTAGTTTGTTTTTTTATCTGTTTATAGTTACACGTTTTCAATTATACATTCAAAAGTAGTTTGTAAGTGTTAACAGTCTATTTGATGTCGTGTTAGAGACTTTTGATTAAGTGATGATTATAAAATCTATGCGTACCTCACTACCTATAGTTGAACGACTGAGACTCAACTGTTCAAACAAACAGTCATTAATTTGATTAGGTAAATTCATTTATTTGACAAATTGGATTAATATGAGAAAAGTTTATCCACAATCTGCGTTTTGCACAAGGCAATAATTCCACGACTACATTATATACGATGTGGTAACCATAATTATAATTTAGACTTAAAATAAACACTCGTACCTCACCATTCACTAAACTGCACTCATCTTTCTAATCTTAATGGCTTTTTATTTTGACTTTATTGTATTTCTAGATAACCACCACACTATGCATAGCGGCAATAACTCATCATTTTCAAGTACTCTATCTAAGCAAACCGCATAATACATCAAAGACAAAAGTCATAAATATTTTAATTGCAAAACACTTGAGCTATTCTGGTGACATCTGTAATTCAGATTTGTTCTGGCACGTGAATCATAACAGCTCTGCAAAATTTATTTAGAATACAAAGTAGTAATAGTACACGAAAACTTGTACTAAAGAACTATAATACTAAATAAAGAAGACTAATGTACTCACTCATTTATATTTTTTAGTTGTCCTAAGCTTAAGGTCAATCTAGTCCACATTTTTCCCATACAAACTTCGGGAGTGTATTACTCCACTGTTCGACAATGTATGTACATCAAAAATTAAACATGGTATGTTTTGTCTCATTATTAATATTGTCTATACGGAAACAGAATGTTAAAATAAAAAACCATTAAAAAGTTAGGAGCCAACAAAGATTGGTTTTTGTTGCTAATTTAACCTTACTTTGGGCGTGTTTAAGTAATAAAAGAAGTGTAAAAGCTGAAAAACCAAGTCGGTACCGACAAAGCGCAAATATCTAAAAGTACAATAAACTTAATTGGTCATTGATTTATGCAGTGGTTTTTTTCACGAAACCCGATCTTCCGAAGGACTGTGTTTAATTTTTTACCTACCTGTTGTGCTATAAATGGTCCTGCATCTCACTCAATAATGTTGTGCGTGTAGACTAGCGTCTAACTGCCATTCATGGATACTACCTCTGTCGGACACGAAGCCTGATCAGACAGCGTGCTTTTTAGCCAGGCCCGTGAGTTCGAGCCCGCGACTAGGTTCCCCTTAAATTACAAAGTCGTAAAGCTAGAAAACAAAGCTTCCGAGAAATATAGGCAACCTGGTTGCGGTTTTGTACTATCGTATTTTGAGGTTCCATCGCGGGGTCACGGACAGGGTTTCGTAATATGCGTGAGCGTAATCGTAAACATGAAAAGCGGTGCGCGTAAATAGCGCAAGCGGTAAACGTAAATCTTTTGAGCGATCGTTAAGCACAACCGCGCTGTGGACGTCAATTTATCGATTGCATTACATCGCCCTACACTACGACCGCAATGCTGTGGCCCCCAATTTTAGTTATTCACTTGCCACCTACATTTTTAATCACGCCCCATGTTTGGGAATTTCACGTGTAGAGAACGTGGAGCTGTCATGAAATAAAAACCAAAGATATCAGCGGACATTTTACCCACAAAAATAAGTTACGTTTGACGTTTCTGTCCCAGCAGTTAAAACAGTAATTACGAAAGAACCCGTCTAACGTTTCCCCGGGGTATTCTACTAAAACGTAATTTACGCCAGCCGAAATTCGAGGGGTATCTACAAAAAAGCGAGCCGTATCTACATGTCGCTTGCATTCGACGACGCGACTCATTTCTGAGAAGACAAATTACGGAATCCGTGGCAGTCGGCCGCGTAAAAAATGCAGCAATTAACTACGAGTCGACGGTACTGGAATAACTATCACTATTTCGGGTGAACGATCATTTCGCTCGTTATTTTAGACTGTTTACGTTTTTTTTGTCAACAAATAGGTTTAGGGTGGGAAATATACAAATTACAACCAACTTCTTCTATAAAACTTCAAAGACAAATACTTTGTAGACAATGTTGGATCGTTTCTTCATTCGAAACGACTTCATTCAAAGCATGTTTAATTCTAGCTTCTTATTAATGTCTGAGTGTGCGAACGTCTGTAAGAAATAACAAATGATCTTGGCCAATATTAATGCGGTAGCTTCTCTAGCTCGAGGCGTATGCTCGTTTAAGCCACACAGATTTATGGTCCATAAGCCAGTCGAAAAGTAAATCGTAAAAACGAGAGGCAGTTTGCACTTGCAATGCCAATAAAATAATAAAGCAATAAACATATATTTTCAACTCAACGGGGCGCATGTTTCAACCGTGGAGAGGTTAAATTGCTTCCATTCTGGGCAATAATTGTCAGTTATTTTGTAATGGAAGGGTAAATTATGAAATGTGGTTGTAAGCGGTCCGATTAATATAATCAAAGCCGTTTGAGACGTTAATGCCGCTTAGATACTCGTAGCTGTTGTCAATTAATTATGAAGGCAAAATGCAGTGTAACATAATCAGTTATTTATCACCGGTGTGTCAGAGCAAGTCGTTTGTCAATGGTTTCACCCACGGCGCTACATCTTGGGCATTCGTCAACACAGTTACTTTTTAAATACATTATGAACCTTAGTCAACTCTGCATAAGGGGTTTTATTGGAAAACTTCGGCTTATTAGTTGTTGTGATGACAACCTGAGATTACCAGCTTATCTGATTTCATCGTCTTGAAATACTTATTTTTAACTTAAACAAACGTTGGTTATTTTAAAGATGCCGCCGACAGAAAGCTTTATAATCAAGCCATAAATGTACCATAAACGTTCCGCAATTGCAGCGCAGTGTCTAATTTATATAAAACATAGGAATGTAATGAGCGCATTAAATTTACAACGCAAATACATGGCTCCCAGCGCGCGTACAGTTGGTTAAATCAAAAAGCCGCCGTCAATGCGCCTGTCTTCTTGTGCGACGAACAGAATGCAATCCATGCAGCGTCGGCTCCCACAATCAGGCCGGCAACCGCCCGACTAAAGAGAAGAATTCAAACAACGGCTTTTTGAGCGGCCCTTCACCATTCAAATTAGCTTAATGCGTTGAGCACAAAGCTTTGCGATAAGCGTGGAAACCGGGAAGCTGCTCGTTCCAACAGATCGCTTAGATATTTTTATCAAAACATTTGGGGATCATGTCGAACTTTTCTGAATTGACGGGGTATCGAATCGAATCGAAGTTTGGGAAGTGTCAATTGCTTGATTTCCTTTCATCATTAGGGGTTTTTGTGTGAAGAAAGAGTTGTGTCTTGAGTTTCGGCGGAGACAGTCGTCTCAGTTGTGACGTATCTGAAAATAGACAACAGATGTAGGTATCGTTTGCAACCATTCGTCGTCGCACAACACGCGCGCTCGACCGTTGACAGATTGGACGTTTTATATTTAGAACAACCATCCTTTATTTTGAACCGTTAATGAAATATAGTCTGCCGATTTTAAAGTTTATTTTTGTTTGTTCAGCTGCTGTAGCATGATTTTTTTCACTAGATTTTTCAACATACCCAGTAATGTATGTTATATTTATTATACAAATTAGTCGATTGAAAAAAAAAACTCGATGCAAATAAAGCTAAGATTGACGATTTTATCAGCCTCATAAAGGTGACGGCGAGAACAGGTTTCGACTTCCGCTGTCAATACTATCAATTTCAATATGTGTTTTCCATTGACAGTGTTTCGATGTTTGCGGTAAAATATACGAATGGGGAATATTTACGATCAAACGATTGAGTTTCTGTTGAATGTGTAGCATGCTTCCATTCGGCTGTCACTTTCTACCCACGTGTTATTCAAATGCTTTTGTTTATGTTTTATGTGGTTTATGGACAACGGAATACGCCCGCGATTCTACAATAGCCTATCTTTTGTAAAATATTTAATAATGTCTATTGAATCCGTTGCCTTCGCCCATATAATATTTTATGACTCAGCATTGTAGTAGTGCAACCCATAATATTGGAACACTAGTGTTATTGGATGCCACAAAATATCAAAATATTAGAGGAATCTCGGAATTTGTGATTTCGAAACCAGTAGAACGTAATACAAAAATATAAAAACTGAATTCTTTAATGGCATGAATGTAATGTTATTGTTTGCTGTTAATAATAAAATGTAATGTATTGTTTGAAATATTATGTCCTTTAATTAATGAATAAATAGAATTGTCTGATCACACTTGGTGTCAATATGCGTTGGATTAAATAGTACTTACAAGCGAATATAATGACATTACGTCTCATAAATTATGATTACGAGACCAAAATAATTTACCTACAGCAAAACATGGCTTTAGCTTAAACCGTCAATGTATCAATAAAATGAATTGAGTTGTATCGGCGCTTAAAATCTGGTATACATTTGATTTGTGTCTGACAGAAATAGTTTTCAATGTTAGTCATTTAAGATACTGATTCAGTTTGGTATCTTTAAATGTTGTGATTTTAATAAAGCGTCTGAAACATATACATGAAGAATAATTATTTTAAGAAACCGCGTAAGAATGTTTATTTATCTACCAATAAAATTCTGATAACTGATTTCAAGTTAGAAAAACTAGCAAACTCTTAGCGATGCTTCCGATTTATCTACGTAATTATTTTATCCATCTATAACTGATGTAACCAGCCGTATATATCACGCCGTAAGTCCCATGACTCATGGCACGTAATCCCTTGTTATTTCACAACTGTGTTATTATCCGATATTATCACCATGGGTCAGCGTGGGCCATGTTTACCCATGTTCTAAGTTCAACTGTTGAGGAAACAATACGTCATTGTCAATCTTCACTCGACCAATTAAATAAATAACCTCCGGTTTGTCAGTAATTTCTTTGGCTGTCACAACGAATTAATGCTTTCTTACTTCAAATTCATCGCGTTCTTTTGCTTCAATAAATATTCTGGTTTCTTCATCTGTGTTTATTTTGTAATTAATTTGATGCTCATCAGATTTGTTGAGCTCTGGATATAAATTCAATCATGAATATGAAGATGATGATATGATGGTGATGATATTAATGAGTTTGATTATTATGATCTGAAATCGTTCTTAAGAAAGGCAAAAATCTGGTAACTAATGTAAATTAGTCAAAATACTTACCTCAATTAATTTCGAGCCAAAAGTAAAGGATAATTTTAAGTGTCGCTAACACTTCAAATTCTCCTATCCACTATTTCAAAGCTTACTCCCAAATTCCCAATATCCAATTAAACTAGAACAAACTTACTTCTAAAATTTCGACTTTATAAGAAGAGTCGCGTTGTCGTTTCTGATCTCTTTTTACAATATCTATATCTTGCAGAATATCTTGCTCAACGTAATATAATACGAGATGGGACTGGCGTAGTATTTTATTATCACAAGAATACTCTAGACACGCATCATCTATGACATCAAAACTCAATATCCGTTCGGTACATTTGTTATAGATTTCACATTTCCGTCTTGGCTGAAGTGCTTCGCTGTGCCATTTGCCACGATAAATATTTCGAAATACAACTCTTAAGTCGACTTTCCAATACTAGTTGGCGTTAAATTTTACGAGTTTATGGTAGTCTTATATCATGGTTTATTGTTTGGGTAATCTTCTGGTAATAGCATATCGTGTTTTGCGCATACAGTCTGCGCGCTGTATAGAGATTGGAGAATTTCGAGTTTGCAGTTTCACTATTGATAAACTCATTGCAAAAGCAATTACTTTCCTAATGGCTGTTCAAAATACACCCAATATTTGCAACGACATAAAATTAAATGCTTCACTAAATGGTTCTGCTTGAATTTTGAATACGTTTTGCAAACCTATATTTCTGATTTAGGAATCCTAAATTGTATTGTATTTTGAAGCTGCTGTCGGTCCTATTCTTATCGAATGATGAAAAGCCAACATTGACATAACTGTCTAAATGTTAAATTGATAGACTAGGCTAAATGGTTTGACGAATTGAAGCAGTTTGTCGATTCCGTTTTATCATGCTAGGGTTAGAATATTAATTAAATTCGCATCACAAATAAACTGATCGGAGCTTCGTCGTTCGTTTTTAAATCTTAAACGACGATAAAATGAACTGAACACTTTCTTGGAACTTTGTAACATTATTAAATTCTCAGAAATTGCTAGCAGGCAAATCTTTTACTTCATCACTGAACCACTCATCACTTTCCTACAAAATAATGTTTATTTCTCATTCTCCATAATGTGCAATGCCTAGAACTTCGTCAGCCTGCATTTAAAATTTTCCCAAACAAACATGAGCACCCTGTACCTATTACAAACAATTCCTCGTTTTCCAGGTCCAAGTCTCTCTTTAAGTCAAATGTCATAACGATCGAATAGTGATAAGGTTTTTTTTTTGTTTGATGGTAGGAAATCATCAAATTACTTCTCCCGCTTTGAGTGGAGCAGCAGGGCGTGTTAGACTTTTACTGGTTAAAACCCACCCATGTTCTTTCACTTGTCTGTGTGCCAGGGGCCACGATATATCTTTCCAACAACCCGCACCCCTGACAGGTATCTCTTTGAGGCGCGCGTGGAACACAATGCACCGTCGACCCACGCTTGGTCTTTACCGGACAGCGAGCTACCCATTACTCGCCGTCCACAAGCCCGCGCGTACGGTGGTCGGGAATCAACCTGGGGGTTCCCGACGCCCAGAGCGTCTCTTGCGGCGGCTAGGGCCGTGAACGCGCATAGATTGCCTCGCCCTCACGTGCGCCGCCTCCCTCTTCGCGGGCATTACTGCTTCGCAGAAGGAGGTGACGGTTTCCCATGCACTCTCGCTCCGTACCATGACCTGGACCAGGGCCGGACGCGAGAGATCGCCGCCGCCGATCGCCTCTACAAGACCACGGCGGTGCTCCACCCAAGCCGGGCAGTCCGGTAACGCCCGGGTGTTTCCTCCCACCTTATCCGAAACAGGAACCTTCCGAAACAACCGTGTCCGGTGAGGACCTGCGTCAGGCAGATGGTGAGGACGCTGTGTCGCCTCTCAATCCACTCCTCAAAGAGGGGACTTACCGCCGCGATTGTGGCGTATCTATCACTGGTTTGCGACAATCGCAGTCTCCATGTCGCCATGAGAGCCTGCCGGAGCTCTGTCCGCTGTGCCGCGATTTCTCGCGGCAGCGGAGTTACACCCTGGCGTTTTGCCTCCTCGCGCCACTCCTATGTGTGGGCGGGGACCTTTGCTTCCGTGGCAGCATTCCGGCAAGGAGGCCTGCCACCTCACCGGAGATTGTGCGTATCCTCGGATCATCCGGATGGCCATGACCTTATGGGACGCCTTCAGCCGGTGGGCCGGTCGGCGCCTCAATGAAGGCGCCTACACCGGTGCCCCGTGAAGGGCCATGGACTGCACGACCCCCGCGGAAAGCCTTCGGTAGGAGGCGTTTAGACCCCTAGATTGGGCATGAGCCACTTCAAGGCAGCCCCGGTCTGCTCCAGCCTTGAAGCCAAACTTCGAAAATGCTCCACGAACTTTCATCGGCTGTCGAGGAGGAGTCCCAGGTACTTCATCGTCGACTCGACGCCGATGTGAACCCCTCCTACCGTTATTTGGGAACCCGTAGGTAGCGCGTCCCGAGGACCATGAAAACACATGGCCTCGGACTGGTGCAAGGCCACCTCGAGTCCCAATGTAGTGATAAGGTACCCAAAAGAAATCCTTTTATCAATATTATGAACCTGTGAATCATTCCACGTACACCTAGAAGCATCTACAAGAAAAGCATGAATGAATTCAGCCTATTCTAGCCACAAGTAAGGGGGCAGGTGAATCTGTATATAAATCGTGTCACCGTCGCATCGGCTCTGTGGCACGCGGAACCTCGTCTTATTGTGCTACCATTTGTTTTGTTTAGCGGCAGACGGGACGCGTTATTTTAGATTCGCCATCTTCGATGTTCGAGTTCTGCTTGTTTTGTTTGTGAATTGCAGATTCGGTTTGTGTTGCAATTAGAATAGGATAATATGGGTATACCTACTTCTGCCTATCTTTAACTGCTGGGTAGGTATCGGTATATGTTCCTACTTGATTCAGTTCTGTATTTCCTCTTTCAATTTATTTACGTACATCAATTTTTTGTTCGACTACATTGCTAAGACCTCTAGTGGCTTCTTCAGGCTGTCTAAGTGTGATCAATATGATCTCACTCTTTCACGTAACTCACAGGATAATAAATGTCTCCTTTGTGATTATTCAAGCCAACGAAGACACACCGTTATTCGAAAAAGTCGTCACTCGCAAACTCTTGCTTGAACGAAACGAGAAGTTTGAATCCCGAGAGTTTTGAGATGAGAGCTCTCGCCCACATGTACCCATGTATTTGCAAGTAATTGAAAACTCACATGACAGCTATCAACTCAGATACTTTCTGTTGTTGGGAAAAAGTAATGTAAAGGTTTTATTCTGTAGAATAACAAATTACAGTCAGGAATATTTTCCAGTTATTTTTTCGTAGACAGTAATTTGTTTGCAGCCAGTTTCTCAGTATCCAAGTAGGGGATATTTTTTAAAATAAAATCATTTGTATTCCGTAGTTAGTCAAAAGAAAATTTTCATTCCTTTCCCCTTATTTCGCTCTTTCTAGAAACACTATTCCAGAAATTATCATTCCTAATGCAAGTTAAGTAGCGCCACATAGTCCATTGTCTCGTATTTTGTGTTTTGTTCTCATCTTGCATGGCGTGTAATGCTATTTTAGATTCGTGACCTCTTAAAAGTATTTGCTATACCAATACTTGTTACTGAATAAAGCAGCTTAGAAAATCTTCGTTGGAAATAAATAGCTTTAGACGGGTTCTTTTGCTGATGCTGTTGGAGATAAATTGGTTATTACTACAGTATTAGTTAGGGGGCGTCCATTAATTACGTGAGGTGTTAAGGGGGGGAGGGGGTCGAGGCGAATCTCACGCAGTCTCACAAGAGGGAGTGGGGGGGGGTGTCCGCTAATACCACGTTTTTTTTCCGCAAAGAAACAATGTAAAATTGCGAGAAAAATAGGTTAAATTAAGTAAAACATGTTTTTCCGCTAATATGGCTAAATACTACAAAATTTCACGACATCTCACCAGATCGGGGTGGAGTTAAAAAAGCGCCAAAATTGTCTCACTTAATGAATGGTATAATAACGTATAATTTGCAAAATGTAAGGGTTATATTTTATTAGTTCCAAATATTGAATTGTCTATTCAATATTTAGATGTCAAATATTCTTTAACATAACATAACATCGCGCCTGTTTCCCCGAACAGCTTAGACTCCGGGCTGCAACATAGAAATTCCAGATGATAAATCCCATAACGCCAACCAAACGCCAACCAACTGGTGGATTCAGCAAGGGCCGATGCTTGCTAGGGGTGCGGGTTGTTCGAAAGAGATACCGTGGCCCCTGGCACACAGGCAACTGAAGGAACATGGGTGGGTTTAGTCAGTACAAGTCTGACACGCCCTCCCGCTCCGCCCGAGTGGTAGAAATTATTTTATGATATCCCACCCTCAAAAAAAAAACCCAGAACGTTATGCTCAGCAGGAATTTTATTAATTGCCTTCATAATCTAACTGAAGCCTGTTAGGTTTACTTTCGAGACCCATTTCCAGGATTTGATCCGTATGATATTGCATATGGTACATGGAAAGAAAGAAAGAAAAATAGATTTATCTGTCACAGAAACACTTGCATATAAAAAGATGACATAGCATTAAAAAAAGATATGATAACAACACGGATATTTATATAAGACATAATAAAACATAATACACACATACACATGCACACATACACACACACACATACACACATTATACACACGCACACATTACATTTTTAGATAATTGTCGAAGTAGGTTATGCTTGTTTGTAACAAGAAGTAGCTAAGGTTGTTGATTGTTCAATTTAATATAGAATAGAATATAATAGAAGTCTAACCTAACAACAACAAAACAATAACAACAACAATTAACATAGTAATATTTTGGCATCCAATATTCAGCAAGATCAGTTTACCTTTATTCTTAGAACTATTCGGTATTTTACGACCAACTACTAGATATTGTCATTATTTATGTAATTTCCTATAGAAATAGAAAATAAGCAGTATCTACATGTGACGGTAAAAGGAGGAAACTTTATACGAAATTATATATAAGTAGGTAGTCGTTCAGCTACCTGCAGGCTTAGCATGGTGCTTTCTATTTCTACGAAGAATAAGACAGTGCTTTTTTATACAGTCACATTTTGTTTCTCCATTTTTGACATCGCACCGTTTACGGTACGTTGTCAAAAGAAGAAGGAAGGATATCTATAACCTTCTACAATCTGTCATTTTGTCTTTCGTTTCTAACGATCTTTGTCTAGGTCCTTTTATATGTAGACTATTTCAGAAGAATATTTCGTCCCAAACTGTCAAAATCACACTGACCACAAACTTTCTACTTACGACTTTCGACGGCCACAAAGTTTATACGATTTTCTACAAAATCATGATTCGTTTAAAACGCATAAATGTGATAATTAATAGAAGAAAATAGCTATCTACTCCTATTGTACGTCATTTAGTTAATAATCATGTCTATTCTTCCGTTGACAAATCGGTGATCGCGCTAAGCCTGCTGTAAGACTGTCCATTCTTTCCTTGTTTCTTACACCGACCTTAGTCCGTACAATGAACTAAAAAGTTCCTTAGTTCCTCTTAAAGGTAAAAACACGTCGCCAGCATAGCTTCTACACGAAATTGAATCGTAAAATGAACTGTGAACGGTTTCTTTACTAAACATAAAGTTAATTATGTAAATTATAGATCATTAATGTGAGGAATTAAAGTAACACATAATCTTTGACGCTTCGAATCTTGTAAATTGGTTTTGAATCAATCATCATTAAAATACTAGGCTAATACAGACGTTTTTTTATTGAGTTCGATTGCGTTTTCTTATCTCTATCTTCTTATTTAAAAGTAGAATTTAAATTTCGACTGTGTTATCCAAATCTGTTAACAGGAATACGCTAATCATAATCCTACACAGTATAGCAGCAAAAACGTTATCTCTAAGATTTAATTTACTGTTTATTATTCCTTTTTATTTATAAATTTCGTGTACAAAATGGGCGAACCAAAATATACGACAAAAACAAATTGTTTTAAGAAAACTAAATAATACTCCTTTCTTAAGGAAATAAATGAACTAAAGCTCCAGCTTCGTTCAGACGGAACGTAAAGGCACAATACAAATCGATAGTTCGTCGCATAAAGTTTTCACGATCACTAAAACAAACAGCTCTTCTCTCTACTACATACCTGGTACATCTTATGTGAAACCTTCCTTAGCTATCGTGTTTCTAGGATAAATTAATCTTGTTACACTGCTAATACCTATTGTAGCGAGACGGAAAGACTACCCCTTCTCTTCCCACGGCTAGTGTATCAAACGACTTAGGGATTATATGGGGTGGCACCTTCTTCCTGTATCTGTACTGCACACACCGATTGTTTATTGGCAATTGTTTTATAGACAAAGTATCCTTACATTTTATAACGGATAAATTCAAGTCTTGTATATTCTGTCGTCTGTTCACATAAAATTATATACCTACGAACTCTTCTGAAAAGTAAATAGCAAATGGAAAATTCTTGTAGAAGCTCTCTTAAATATTTTTGTAAAAGAAAACAAAATGAAACTATAAGTAATTTGGCTCAAAGCTTACGCGACAAAAACATAACTCTCCTGCTTCTTGGTCGGATAATTAATACTGCATCGAATAACTTGGGGTCCGTTGAACCTAGCATACAATGGATGTAATGGCACAACATGAGCCGACAGGCGTCTGCCTCACAAAGGCTTGAACTGTCACAGACCGCCGCAGCTAACTAGGGAAGCTGGGTAGTAAGTAGATGGCACTGTTAGAGGACTATGATTATTATACGTTACTTAAAATCGCCTATTCTACATATTTTTAATTTACGTAAAATAATATGAAAATACTTCCAACAAATTGAAACCTCTCTAAGCGTAAGAAGTCTGTCTGGTTTTTCTAAAAGAGAGGTAAAAAAAGAGAGCCATTTGATTCCAAATAGACATTTATTCCCGGAGAGCTGTAAATGTCTAAGACATTTAATGAGTGGGTACTAAAGTCTTTTACATGACTTGTACGGTTTTAAGTTTTAATATTTTTGCAATAAATGTTCCAGCTTGAATTTATATGACCATTAAAGTAATGTAAGAAATTACAGAAAATAAGTATTATTAGACAGCAGTACATTCGCAGTGACCTTGATAAATAAACTGGGGAATAAATGTGTAAAATAAAAACAAAGATTTTTAATCTCTAATTTGTAGGTATCCAGATCGAATTGCAATAATCCAATTTAGTTCTGATGGCTCGTCACTATAGCTTAGTCAGAAGCGCTTAGCAGGATTTGACACATTAATGCTATTGATAAGGTTTCCTGAAAGATTTATTTCGTTACATATTTTGGGTTATTATTGAAAAGATATAATACATTATAGAGAGATTGTTGATTGATAAAATATAAACATCATTATAATTACTGCCCAGGTCGGGCAAAGTCTTATTGGGTTTTTCCATCTGTAATTTCTCAGTAACAGCCCGGAATCTGGATATGAGTCCGGTTGATGGCAATAGACTCACCCCCTGGGACATGGGACTTAAACAAAACTGGCAAAATGTGGGTTTACCATAGGTGCACATCTGCACAGGCCTTCGGGGAAACAAGGCGTGATGTCATGTGTTATCATTATAACTAGGTACATTATAAATTACTAGTACTCTAGCTTCTGCCAGTAACACATTAAAAAAAATCTTTACAATACATACACATTGGACGTGCGTGCAGCCTAGCCATATACTTACAACACAGCGTCCGGGACCAGTTTTATGACAGAGCCTTAATGGTGATTCCTAGCTTGTCCGCATCTGTTCCTTGATGAGCATAAATTACCGATTAAACCAGTATTTTACTGCCTATTATATTCATTTTGTACTTTTATACTCTGTGAGTGCATCGTTTATAGATTTTTTGCAGACTTATTATGCGCTAAAATTGGACTCATGCGATGTTGAGTAGTTACTGCGCTATGTGTTTAACTTAAATTGAAAATAATAATGTTGTAGTAAAAGATGTACTAACAAGTATGCAGGTAGTATGTTAACTTATTAAAATAAAACATAAAACCGAAGTGTCTATAAAAACAGAGCGTATTTTATGAGAAAATATCGAAACAAATACTACCTTTAGAGGTAAGCTGCCAGTTTATTTTTTAATAAAGCAGAAAATTCATGCAAAATTAAAACTTTTTGAATATTAAATTTGCATATTCTAGTGCAGTGTTTCTGATGCGGTGGAGCCGACACGTGTAAACTGTCCTACGAACAAGAATGTCCGCGCACCGGGCACCTATGAAACACAAATTGCTAAAAGGCAACAACCAAGCTCGACCGCAAACGCTCCTACCTACACTACACCTATTTTATTAACGAGCCGACAATTTAAAGCGAACTAGAAACTCATTTAGTGGCCATTACCTCCAACTAACTACCGGTAAGCAGATTAAAATGCATGCCAAAAGTTTAAATTTATGTACCGGACGCTCTCTTCAATTAAACTTGTTATAATGAAACTCTGGAAAAACTGAGTAAATTTCTGCGAAGAGACGACGCAAATAATTCCCAAGTTTTGCAATTTATACTCATTTTAAAGTTGAGTTCGATGGCGCAGACGTTCCTCCCGTAACCCACGACCTGAATTGATTATTTTAACGCTTTTCGGATCTTTTCAACTTGATAATTTCGTCTTCCTTGTTGTGTTCAAGTTTAATTTAAGCCAAGGAGTTGGGTAATCTGATATTTTAAGGTGACATTTTGTTATTTTGCTTCGTAAAATAATATCTCATTTATAATTTCTATGTTTTGCTATTTTCACTGAAAAAGGCTTAGAGATTTTAAAGTCATTATTGCATGTTTTAATAAGACGGTGTCTTAGGTTATGTATGCCTTGTGTTATTTGTAGTACCTTAAGCTTTAAAAAAAATTGTACTCTTTGTCTTTGTAGTGATGTAGTTTAATTACACATATATAATTATTAACATTATTACTTTCGTAAACATATTATAATAATTTATTATTCATTACGTTAACAAAGGTACACAACGTTAATTTAATGAAAACACGGAAAAGAACCACTCATACTAATAAATTTAAAAATTAACACACGGTAATTAACATTTACATGCAGCCCATTAATTTATTTAGTAACAACAACTCGGAGATACTTGTGGTCGTATAGACAACTAATGCTATTCCACGAATAATCTCAAACAAAACGATAAAAGAATTCCCCGAATGCCATGTTCTGTTTCTATTACCTAACTTTTCGTTTGGTTGTTTTTCGTAAACATTCCAGCCACCGTTGGCAAACCATTCAATGAACCCGTTTCTATGCTCTAAACGACTGGTCGTGGTCTAAATATACCATTTAAATTCAAGAGCAGTTACTATGCCTTCTACTGAAGCATCATGAGCTATTTATTATTGTCTTTTATGGCGGTTCTTTGACTTAGTTCGCCCACTTGACTGTATTTGTAAGTGTTTCAGTCAGCAAAAGCTTTGCCATTGACTATTCCATTTCGACGGAAGCAGTGCGGGCGTGAGAAGCATCGATAATCAGCAGCACTCCATTCGGATAGTGTTAATGAATTTCTTTAGTTGAGTATTCACAAAGCAGTCGCAGTCCGCAAAGAGTTCATTTGAAGAGCTTTCAAGCTTCAGGGGGAAAATAAATAAAAATCGGCCGCATCAAATTGTGCGGAGTGACTACGAGGCAAGGTCCCGCGAGCACTTTCTCATGCAAAAGTCGAACGGTTACTTTAATTCTTAGCTCGAGTACTTGTCGGTTTTACGAGCGTGGAGCGATTTAATCCACTTAAAACGCAGAGCACAAACTCCGAGCCGACAAAGCTCTCAGCCGCTCTCATTTAAAAATGGAAATAAACCTTCGGCCATCTTTGACTCAATGCGACCGCTAGTGGAATTCTAAGTGTGGTCTTCAATAATACAGCTACGATTTTTTACCCATTTGATGGATTGCCCTTGATTTATTGCGCGGTTCTCAATTAATGATAAAGGAAATAGTAATACAGGATATCTAGACATTGAACCACGTACAGGAAACTGTAGACTCTATGTAAGTACCACATGCAAGACGTTGAAACTTTCAACATGTTACCGTTATGAAAGCTAGACCACCGAAGTGGTTGAGTATTGGAAAGTGTTAACTGATTTGGTGTTTGTCTTGGCAAATTTGTATGAATCGCAAAGATAAACATTCAATCTGAAATGTGTGTTTAAGAAAGCGATGGTTAAACATTATTAAATGATGTAAGGTGTTTCGTTCCAATCTCGTACAAAACAGTTATGAACTGGAACAACTTTTCTTTCAGTATTATTTTATGAGATATATCATCTAAAACACATACACTTAATGTTTGAAACTAGTGGCAAATTCAATCATTTTATCCCAAACATGACACCTTTCTTTCCTTTTATCACTTCAATAGCCTTTAACTTAGTTGAATATTTCAACATTAGAATATTCTGCAAGTTAAAGATATCAAGACTTACTTTAGCGAAAAGAACCTGTAAAAACCAGATTACCGGATAATTTATTTCCTATCTCCGAAGGAATTTCAGAAATTATCCGCCCTTAGTCCTCGTCTTTAGCTTTCCCATCTTAATGAAAGAGTTTTGCAGCGAGATTATTTTGACTTGTTTATTTTGCTTCCGCACAATCCTCCGTCCGTGGGCGTAACTTTTGTATTTAATTATATCGTGCCTTATTGCATGAACTGTCAATACTCTCTTTGCGAGGAGAGTAAATTTATGTTCAATTAACTACAGCAGAGGATGTACAAAGGGTTAAAAAAAGACTTGTCCATGTGGCTGAAAGTTTGGAACTTCACAAATACGCAAGCCATAAATTCAATTTTCTGAATTTTCTGTCCAGAGCTGTTTTCGACAGTCTATTCTTGCTCTGGCGCATTCACTAATTGAGACAAAGCAATTTCATTTCGCCCGAAAGCCACACACACTACACAAGTGTCAAAACAAACCCACAAGGTTCGGGATAATCTGTGACTTTTTATGACCTTACTGTCGTAACGAATTGTTGGAAAAATACACTACATCCGTCTGACACATTTCAAGCCTTACACCAAACCAATTATGCATCAACAAACACCTAAAATTTTAAGAACCGACCTTTAATTCTCTCTGCTTCTTAATTACCTTACTTTACGTCGATTCTCCCCTTTTTTGTGACTCAACGGAAATTGCTCGGAAAAGTCACTTAAAGCAAATAGGTCTAGGTAGGATAATTACGAGTTTTTTTCTCAATTTCGTTAATTTTGCCGTGTCAGTTGTAATTACTGTGTAATTGAACGCCGTGTTTATCGTGACTTAACGTCAGTATTGCTTCTTCGGTACTTGCTTTGGTAAATCTTGTTGCTGTTAAACGTTCAGGATCCATAATATTTTTACTTTTAAACGAATATTAGAGAGGTTCTGTACCTAATTGAGTTTATATGTAGTGGGTACGCGTAATCGTCAGAACTACTGATCTGATTTCAAAAATTCTTTCACTAATGGGAAGCTACAGTATTGCTGAATGACAAAGAATATTTTTTTTGTTAAAACAAGACTTTTTACGCGGCCGCAGTCGTGGGCAGAAGCTAGTCTACACTAATAATATAAAGAGGAAAGATTTGTATTTTTGTGTTTTTGTATGTCACGAATAAATCTAAAAACTACTGGACCGATTTAAAAAAATCTTTCACCGTTAGAAAGCTACATCTTTACCGAGTAACATAAGCTATATTTTATCTCCGTATTCTTACGGAAACGAGAACTACGCGGGTGAAACCGCGGAGCGCTGCTAGTATTTAATAACAGCGTGGGGAGCACTTTGTGGTATAGATAGTACTGGAGTGATACAGACATCATAGTTATTGAGTTGTTTAAACCGTTAGCACTTAATTTATTCAATTAATGTTCCGTTCTTTATTGTCTTAGCTGTTTTATTGCCACATATAAAAAGTGGGTGTCAGGAATATAAAAAGATGTGTCGTTTTATGTGATCTGATAAAGTTATCATACGACGATCTTGAATGACAAGTGTTTCGCAGCTTTTGTGAGTGTTCGTTTGAAACGTAGTAGCATATCATTAGCTTCTCATGAGAAGCTAATGTTATGCTACTCATGAGAAATAAACCTCGAATCATGATGCATAAATAGTTGATCGTCGTTGTCTTCAGCTGGATAATGTTGCAAAATCTATGTCACCTACTTTTAAACACAATGGTTATTTATAGCATCTATTCTGTGGTAGATGGTTACTACTTTTCACGATAAAATATTTACCCTCTCTACGATATTTTAATTGTAAACTAACCTACATTATTTCTTCCACAGGACGGAGACCGGGGCTATCTAGAAGGTCTGGCCTCCCGATACGCGGACCTCTTCTCAACACACTATGGCGACGTTCTAGACCACCTCGAAGAGTTACGAAGACACGAATGGGACGAGATGTCTCCTCGAATGAGGGTGCTTGGAGGCCCTGGAACACCTCAAACTCCACCTTCGGCAAGTCCTGGTTCCCTAGCTTTGAATAACTTGACCACGTCGCATTCGCAGCCCATTTATGTGCCTGGAAAGTATTCGGTGAGTTGACTGAGATTCTCATTTTTTTTTGGGAATGGTCATCAATTTCACAAAATATTCAGTTGTAGATGTAAAGTAATTTTCTTTATTTTTAATAATTTGCCGGCTTCTGTAGTTTGTGGTTGCATGAATGAGTGTGAATTTTAACTACTAATGTACCTATAAATTGGAAAGTTTTCCATTAAAAACACTTTGGAGTGTAGCATGCATTTGGCACCATATCAGCATACTTATTCGGCTCCATGCGAGATTTGTTATCTGTACCAATTTTATTTGACATAGTTTCAAACGTTCTACTATCGACATTATTGTTGTTTTCCCGGGATATTTTTACTACTTCATTTCGTTTTGACCATAGCTATCTGTTATTACCACCTGCATTAAAAATTGCAATGTGTGCCCAAATATTAGCGCACACGTGAAGTTCAGAGAACCTTAGCAATTATTATGAAATCTGATTTCATCGTTCATTAAAAGTTTAAAAGTAGATAGTTGCACCCTAAAAATAACAAACAAAACATTTCCACCCAAGCCGAAAAACGACCTTGCAAGAACAATCTAGCAAGCACGTCATGAACTTGAACGTAAATCCTCAGTCGACCATCAGACAAAAGTCCAAGGTCATAATGATGAGGCCCGCGGAGGCCCACAGATAAAACGGCCTGAATAAATAATAGGATCATGTCATGTAATCAGACTAAGCGGGCCAAATCGTCGCTTTGTGTAAAATTAGCTTGGAATATTAGGCTTTCAACATTGCCAGTGATATTTGAACCGTTTTTGTGAATATGATTTAATTTTTTTCTGAATAGTACACCCGTAAGTACGTAAAGCGGATTACCTACCTTCAGAAGGTTTCTTTCGCATTTATATCAAGTCTGATATTAATACAGATTTTTTTGTGAAGACACCTATTATGGCTTTTGTCAAAAGGTATTTTCTTATCTCTGTCTCATATAAATCTAATTTGCTGAAAGTTATTGAAGATATGGATATAAAGGTTACTTTTATTACAGTCAATACTTATGATATTTTATTGACTTTGATTTGATTTAGTTTTTAGTGTTATGTTGCTATGCAATATTTGATGGAATATACAATAGAGATTTTATTTGAGTGTAGATCAAGCTCATATTTTAGATAGCATTGGCTAGGATATCTACAAAGATACTTTTAGATATTTTTAAGAATTTTTTTTAACCGTTACTTTCTTTTTAACAGCCCTCAAGCTGCCTCACAGAGAAAGAAGAGGACGAAATATACGGGTTCGGGTACGGCGTGTTCGGCAAACAGATGTTGCAACGGCAACAGCAACAAAAACAACTGTTGTTGGCGCAACCGACGCAACCGCTCATGCACAACACGCAACATAACTATCAAAGGTGAGTGTTTAATATTATTCAAAAATGTGATGCTTAGTGAGCATAATAATATAATTTCGTCAGATTGTGGTCCGAATAGAGAATTGTCTTACTATATAAAGTTCACTCAATATCTATAAAATAAACTTAATCTTCTTTTATGAAAACTTAATCATTCGGGATTGGCAGCTGCCAGTACCTACACGTCGGAGTAGACCAAGCTTAATGCAATTGCCGTAGCTTATTGCATAGCACATCAAACCTCTGCGAATACCATATTTTACGCTTTCAATATACTGGTATCCTACTTAATATGATGAATGCGATAGTTCGTATGTTTGGGTGTTTGTTACTCAAAAGCGGCTGATCGGATTTGGATGAAATTTAGCACACAGATAGTTTATAGCCTGGATTAACACATAGGATTACCGATTTTTATCCCTGTACTACGGTCCCGTGGGATAATTTCCAACCTCCACGCAGGCGAAGCCACTGGCAAAACCTAGTAAAAATTTAAATATAAGGCTAACACAGTGTTGTTGCTATAATCTTTACAAGGAGTGGTTTTCGAGAGTTTGAATTCCTTTACTTAGGACAATAAACAAGTACACAAAATATAAAAACATCTAAAACTCAAGTCAGCTTGTTTAAAATCCAATAAACTCTAACGACCACTAATCAAATAAAATAAAACGGTGCTATTGCGAACACTCGAACGATGATCATTACAACAATAACTTGCAATCAACCCTGCAAATGCCGACGCAAGCCGAAACAGTTTTATCCTCATTCGACTAAGGAAATTCGCGGTCGGCGTACACGAAATGTTAACGATAACGAGAATAGCACGGGACATAGTCATAAATTATTTGGACTTTAACAGGTGTACTCGTTAGATAAGCTTTTGCGCTGCATGTTTAAATGCTAATCTAAATTGAAATCAGGCATTCGATTGGCGACAGAATCGGCCTCCGTGTTGAGAATAGTCGAAGTGATGCACGGTTAGTGGGAGAGGCAAACTGCATTCTTCTTGATGGAATAGAAAATAGGATGGAGTTAAACCTGTATCCGAATCTGTCAACCAGTCAACCAACTCCTAACATGGTTTTAACTAACTCCAAGGGCCCTAGACAAAGTGACATTCTAGCGAAAACGCTGATTTAAAAGTCATGAAAATGTATAGGAATAACTGAAGCTACCAAAAAGTAATGTTAATAATTTGGAAAGACGTTGTAGAAATACAAAACGCTGTTATTGTGATTTTCACTTGTCTCTTGTTTATTTAACAGTATGACGATTTCACGGCGCATATTTTATTTTTCCAAAATATTTAATAAAGTTATAGGTAACCTAAATATTTTACGAAAAACACAGAACGTGTAGGTAATATCGATAACAACAACAAAACAAATATTTTTGCTACCATAATTCTAACCCTAAGCAAACAAAACCCAGCACACACATAAATATTCGTCAATCGACCCAACACTGAGTCCCGCTGAAGTAAGTTCTCATTACACCGGTGCTTGCTGTAAAATAAATTCAAATTAACTACTGATGGATATGTCCGGTACGGGCGCTCGCACGAAGAAGTTTGTGTTAAGACCGTATTTAAATGAAGGACAATCTTTATTGGCTACTAAACTAGAACTAATAAGGTAACTGTAGTAGACGATTTATGGATAAACAATGTTTTATTTTCTACCTCAATAATGTTAAAGAGGTGTCGGCATTTCAATCTTCCTGCGAATTTAATAGGGTTAGCAAAGATGATGTGATAGATGAAAAAACAAAAAATGCTTAATTTTTTTTTTTGCGTTTTTATCACATGAAGTTATTTCAGTTGAAGCCTCATCTCCATCTTTTACTTTTATTTCTAAGCAAAATCCAAAAGGAAACTTTTTGCTTTAACTTAAAATATATCCTATAGCATCGCATCGCCCACTCCTGATATTACTTCGTTTTCCCTTACCGTACTTTCAGTCTTTCTTTCTTTTTACTCGGCTCTTTAGAATCGCAGCGTGATGTTAAATAGCCTATAACCTACTTTAAGTATTAGGCTATCAAATGCGTATTTTTTAAATCCGACTAGAAGTTCCGAGATTACCCTTACATACAAACTTACAAACAAGCATATTTGACCTCTACAATGTTAGTTAACAGGGTAAAATTTTAATCAGTGCGCAAACTGTAACCATGAATTCAGCATATCATTCTAGACCCGAGCAAAGAAATCTTTCGTAGGCTATAAAAAAAAAAAAATCAGCTGTTCCATACATTTAGCACTCCCTTCTTGCTCCCTTTCACCGACTTCTTAAAGTTCATAACTCATTTGCTGGGCTTCGTATAACCTTTTATAACAAGCTTCCCTCTTCTTTGCTAGATTTACATTTTAATGCGTTTAAAGCTAAAGTAAAATCAAATCTTTGTTCTAAGGAATAATCGGATTCATTAGTTATTGACATGATCTACACGTAACAATATTTTTTATGATGAGTTGTTTTATGCTTTATGTGGCCTCGACAGTTTTCATTTTATTTGTCGGTATATTGGCATGGCTAGCTGACATTTTGACTAATTATTTATTTATTTATTTAATACTTCACGCACAGAAATGTACAGAGGCGGACTTAATGCCATAGGCATTTTCTGCCAGTTGACCTTTGGGAAATGCAGAGACAAACAGTGGTAGGTGCTGTCAAATAAGTGGTGTATTTAATTATTATTCAAATATAACTAAATATACTCATATTATACCTCAAAAAAATTTATTTAAACAATAAATATGCTATAAACATAATTAAATATATGCACAAATAAACATACATAAATACACATAAATCTAATAAAACAAATAAGACAAACAATGGGAAAACATTATCGTTGTGAAGATACTGCCAGCTTCTTTTGAATGTGCTCGTGAACTTTAACTTTAAAGGATAACCGGTTGGTTGCCATCCTGATATCAAGGGGGAGAGCCTTCCACAGAGAGATAGACTGAACGAAGAAGGAAGAGTGCATAAAGTCTGTGCGGTGAGTGGGACATTGAAGAACAATCATTCGTTCAATTCGTTCCTCTAACAATCGCCATTGTTAGAGGAACGAAGATTTTTGTTGTGGTTGACACAAATGTATTGAAAATGGGGGGCTAGATAACTAGGGGAAGTGGGAGAGTCAAGAAAAGAAAACAAGGTGGTCAACGCCCTTTGCTCTCTGCGCTAGCGAATGGGCAACCACTTCAAAAGCGACCGTTGCGCAGAGTCATGGTCGTACTTACGTAGATTGAAGACCAATTCTTTGCCTATGTATGTATAGAATCAAGTCTATCCGACTAAACAGACAGCAGTGCTGCTTTTTTCTTCTTCCCAGCTAAAGCACTAGAAAGTGGTGAAGGGCGGGCGTTTTGGGGGACTGTCTTATGTAATTTTGACGATCAAAAAGTGCTGACTCTCAGCCTAGTTTGAATAAATGACTTTTGATTTTGATTTTGACCGCGTAGATATTGCATTTTTCTATGAAACAGCTGAATTTATTTGTATACGACGAAAAATTTCAACGCTAGGGGTTCTAGAATGATATGCTGAATTCATGGTTACAGTTTGTGCACTGCTTAAAATTTTATCCTGTAGATAAAACAGTTATTTATACATACATCACCGTAGTCGGAGGGTTAAACTGAAACTTGAATAATGTGCAGCACACATTGCTCGTAATACTTTTGAGAAAAATAAAACTCCGATGACGGATTAAAAATGGTTCGAGTATGACACGAGGAATACAAATGCTACATCATAATAGTCATGATGTAAGCCTGTGATGAATATATTATGCTTCAAAAGCGTATTGTTATACTTGGTAATAGTTCAAGCAATAGTTATTTATTTACTGTTAGACAGTCGCGTCTGGCTGACAAGATGATGTGTGGGGTATTGTAAAGTATTTCGGAAGGAAAGGCGAAAATATTTTCATATATTCATTTTTAAAGAATCTACTATCCAATTGACACTAGAGATCAATTTGCCATGACGTTATGTATTCCATTTCATACAACTGCCAGTTTTGACTTTCAACTAAAGTTTGTGCTCTATTCGCTAAAGAATTCCTTTCCCTGACTTTAACTTATTGGTCTTAATTTATAAATAACTAGATATTAGTTTGGCTTTCCTTGTGTGATTTTTTCTATCTGAAGTTTCTTAGTAGCATCCCGTAGTCTGGATATGTGACCAGGTGACGATAATACGCTCGCCCCCTGTTACAAGGGACTTAAACATAACCAGCGGAATATGGGTGCTCTAAAGGTACACCTCTGCACAACCCTTCGGCGAAACAAGGTGTGATGTCATGTGTTGGTTTTGCTACAATATGTACTATCGAGGAAACTTGCATCTGAAAAATTTAAACACAAAATTCCCTGCACACAATGACCACATATGTTAGCAAGCGTTACTATAGCAACTGAGCGATGCAAGCAATAATAGTCCATACTGTATATATATGTTAGTTTCCTCGATAATACTTCTTACTATTAAAAAGCTTGATATCTTTGTCTGTGCCAAAATACTTTCCGCAAATAGAAAATATCAAACCTCAAAATTGCTCCTACTGCTAGGCTATATTTAGCACCTCAAGTTCCTCTAATGAGACGAATAGCCTTCAGCGAAAATAGGCCACCCACAGCGTAACCTCTGGGTGTCAACTATTAAGGGATTATATCAGGTGGATGCCTGATGCATGGTGGGTATCTTCATTCGTGCATGTACATAATTACCACGTTAAGCACGGATCACAGCACACCTGTCAGGCGTATTAATTGTGGTTTAACACTTGAAAGGATGGTCTTTGATTTAGTAAGATTGTACGATACTCCTGTTACCAGTACAGAAAAGTGCTCTTAAAATTCGCTTCGCATTTCCTCCGATTATAATGATGACTACAAAATTGCAGTCAAAATATCACGAAGGAAATGGTTTTGCTAAGAATATGAAAACAGTAACAACCAGGACACAGTATTCTTATCTCACAAAGTCACGCGTGCTTTACTTGTGGTAACTAAGTGTACAAACACGATGTAAATGTGTGCGTCAGGACGAGTAGCGTCAGCATATAACACACACACTCCTGACTCCCCTTTGTCTTGGATGGAATCGAGACTTCAAGAGCTCCCGCACTTATATTCATAGCGTATTTGTACACTTGTCTTGATAACCACAAGTAAAGCGCGCGTCGCTTCCTGAGATAAAAATACTGTTCCTCATAAACCGTAGGCGGCTTTATAATTAGACAAATCTAACACCCACAAAATATTCTCAACAAAAGAGGAAAAAAAAGAGGAAAAGTCTTAGAGTTCACCTACGCAGAGGCTTCAATTATTCATTGTGTCAATCTTACTTGAGTTAATGACTGTCAGAAATCAATATACGAAACTTTTATCCCTAATTACATCTAAGTATCATAAAACTAAATACCCGTCCAAACACAACCTGGAATATTAAAATCCACTGCCTTTCTCGACCAAGCGGGGGTGTTCTCATAAATTTGTACCAGGGAAACCGCGTCACTGCGCCCACGCATCCAATCTAGCATGTCTTACAATGCTAATTAGATCTTTGCACCACTAGTTTGCCTAATGAATTACTCGTAAAAGTGTTATTCAATTGCAAATAGAGATTATTTATGGTAATGTAGACTTGGTGGGCGTCCGTTAATCGGTAGTCCGGGAGTTGTAGATTTGATTACATTAAACTGAGAAGAGTTAGGTACTGCGTTTTCCCACATTTTTAAACTTAAATAATTGTATACACTTAAATATTAAAAAATAATGTCTAAAATTATATTACAGCCTTTGTAATCAATCAAGTTAGTTGGGTTATTATATTTTAATTTAAAAAAAATATCAAAATCGGACTACTCTGTAAAAACTTATGCGTGGTTATACATTTTAAAAAAATATGCATCGACTTGCGAACCTCCTCCGTTCTTTCGTCGGTTAAAAATGGTTTTTACTTAATTTGATGTTAAGTTCCAGGCCGAAAATAATAAAACTGGAAGACACAAAACACAAGTTAATTTTCGTTACGGAAGTAATGTGTTTTGTGCTAATTTTATTTCTACATTTTTTTTTCTTTTTTTTTCACAAAAATAGATCAGGTGATAGTCTATTCTTGTGTCAAACAATGTAGAAAAACTGTCAATAAAAGCTTTAATTGAGAAAAAGGTTTATACTTCGAGATTTTTTTTTTATTATTCGCTTATACCCCACCGCTGGACAAAGGCCTCCCTACTCTGTTTCCACCTCTCTTTATCCAGAGCTGCCAAGGATACAGAGATGGCGGGATGAGCTAGACACCTTAGCTAAAATATAAATCAAAAATATATGCTCGCTATGTTTTTCTCCTATGCAGTAGGAAGAACTTACGAGGTATGGTAAATTACCAAACCATTTGGATTACAAGCAATAGTCTCCCATCCGGTCTATGAGGAATTGACGAGTCTTGGTCTTTATTCTGCAGTGGGTGTTAACAGGGTGATAATTTGATAATTATTTTACAGCAGAGAAATATTAGCATAGTAAAGGTATCGTAGTATTTCCACAAATAGCTTCTGTTCTAGTAATTAAAGTTGAATGTTTCAGCATTAAGCTAGATCTTTTATTGCTTATGCAATGAAAATTATAATACTTATGCAGTATTTTACCATTAAATGAACCAGACATCTGGTTTATTAAGTTAATTATTATATCGTCATTCTAGTTACTTAAAATAATAATTGTGGTTAGTTTCAAGGCGTACCTACGTTAACAGCTATTGTTGCTTGAATTCTTTGTTTTATAAGAGTGTATGGGGTCATTTATGTAAACGATATGCACCTATAGTTTGACATGCAATAACAGTCAAGCTGGATTCTAGCATTATGAACTTTAATAGCTTTGCTTTTATAGCAGGTGGCGTTCTGCAGTTTCTGCTAATTCATTTGGGAAAAACTCGTCATATGTACGTACGTCATATGTGTGTTTATCTAGTACAGTTAAAACTATATTTAAAAGCGTTGCAGCTTTAAGCTAGTGATGATCATGCATGACTTAGAAACAAGACGACAAAACTCAAAATAAAGACGATGAAAATTAAAAATAAAACTTGAGCGATGAGTAATATTTTATATAAATAATAAAATATATCTTGAGACCATAAAGACCAGGAAATAGACCACACTGTGACTTACAACACACGTTCTGTAAAAGTAATGAAAGCGACTATAAACAAATCAATTTTGCGTGGCAATAACGGTCATTGCCCATTCCCTAATATCTTTACGTAAGAACCCAAACTATAATTAGCTATGTACGTTTTTCACTATTGGAATATGTTCAAGATCAGTTGATGGACCTTATTTCCGTTTTTGAAATAAAGAATGTTAAAAAGTGTAGGTGGGTCAATAAATCGCTTTAGCGTGGCGATAGGATTATCGCTACGCTAAAGCGATTCAGATATCATACTATCTTACTTCCTACTCCTACTTATATCAAAAATGTGAAAGTTTGCATGTTTAACGGATTTGGATGAAATTTATAACTTGTATTGTAACCTGAATTAACACTTACGATATTTTTTATCCCGATAATACGTTCCCGTGGGATAATTTACAAACCCACGCGAGCGAAACCGCTGGAATAAGCTAGTAGTTCATAATCTCAACGTTCACGAACATCGCGGCTTGCTAATTCCTAGGGAAATTGATTCTGATTAGCAATTTGACTCTTGGGCCAATGGAGAGGATTCGAAGGTAATGTAGGTCATGCACCCAGGCAGTTGTTTTTAAATCAATGTTTAAAGAGATTTTTAGAAGAGTTGGTAATGCCCACAGTTCTGAATTATTTGCGGAAAAGGGTATTCTAATACTAAATCCTAATATCGTCACGCTGCAGATCAAAGTACTCTTTTCATTTGGGAAAGGCAGGATAGAGGTAATCCACAACAAAAATGCGACTTCTAGCGCGCATAGTGGGAATATAAACGTATACTTCTGCTTCCGCAGATAAGTAGATTTTTTTTTGTTTTTACGCTAAATTTTTTTATAGATCAACACCAAAAAAAGGGGAAATAGCAATCATAAATCAAATAAACCAGCCCCCACCATAAAAATCTCTCGCTACCCGCTGATTAATGTACGGAAAGTTTTAGGGGTAACTGCAAATTTTCTCCCATTTCCTGAAATATAAATGAACGAATTCCTAAACAACGACATCCCTTTAGAAGAACCTTGAACTCTTTGCATCCGACCAAGCATCAAAGCTTGCAACTTCTTAAAGTATTAAAATATAAGGATACCCCTCTGTAGGTACTCGTGTGAACTTTACGGTGGAAAATTCTCAACTCGATGTAAAATTACCTTGTTACGTTGAACAATGTTACCCTTTAGTTTTGATATAAATGTTGCAAATTAAAAATTATTATTATTCGCTCCAGAGCATAATACCAGATTCTCAAAATACCAGATTCGCAAAACACCAGATTCGCAAAATACCATATTCGCAAAATAACAGATTTCGTACAGTAACAAACAAAATTTTATTTAGAAAAACAACAGTTTCTTCTCGATATTTACCTAATCAACAATAATAGTTAAAACAACAAAAAAAGTTACTTCTCCGTATTTCACTAGCTGACCCGGCGAACTTCGTACCGCCATATTTTATTTCTCCAGTCGTGACTGAGGAAATATAACCCTTCCGGTAAAATCAGATCAGTTGGTCGATTGTGTCGTCAAAGATCTGTCAAAGTCTTCTGTCACATACCGTCAATCAATTTTTGTATTAGATTGTAAAAAATAATTCTGATCAAATCTATATATTTTTTAATAAATTTTCTTAAATACAAACCTTGTCCTGATAATAAACAACGCATGAATCATCCAATTTTTATATAAATAGATAGATAGATAAATAGATTAGGCCGGCGCTAGAAGAGGTGGCGAGACGACCTAGACGAGTATTGCAAGGGTTGGATAGAGGTGGCCCTGGAAAAGCATGCCAGGAAGGATTTGATGGAAGGTCTTGCCCAACAGTGAGACAGTGTAGGCTAGTAAAAAAAGAAAAGAAGAAGTCAATAATGTATGGAAAAACGATCATTAGTTATGAATGATTTTTATACATTTTTCGGATAAAAAATGGTACCACAAGGGAAGCACCAGCTTTCAAATAAAAAAAGAATCATCAAAATCGGTTCACCCAGTCGAGAGTTCTGAGGTAACAGACATAAAAAAATATACAGTCGAATTGAGAACCTCCTCCTTTTTTTAAGTTGGTTAAAATCGGATATTATCTAACGATTACGTTCAGTCATGGAAATGAATTGCTACGCAACTCGATTCTACTTAAATTTTTCGTGCTTTAGCCATTTCATACAACTGTCAAAATGGCAATAAAGAATAGTTCGACTAGAATAATACATGAGAAGTAAATAGCTTTTCGTCGAAGAGTAATTTATTGAATACATACGTACATTACTATGCATAAAGGTGTTGCAAGCAATAAATAACATATAAAATGAATATTAATACTATCAAATCTAAAATATCTTCTCGACATATAAATCAAACATCACCTTTTGTGCCCTTCAATAAAATACACCACTTTATCAGCCCAATATACTTTGACGACTAACAATTTCAATGTTTATATACAATAAACATACACCTACATAATGACAAGTAAAACAGACGAACTAACGAACCTTTACGATACATTATGTAAATTCAATACATACCATTCATAATTTTGTGTAAATTGATGGGAATAAGCGCTGAGACTAACGATCTTAACACTATGGTATTAACATACGTTAAGATATAACTGATGTAATAATTTGAATACTCCAATATTATTATCGTATTGTGTACTTGTTATTATATCTGAGGGGCTTGTGACTAAGTAATTACAGCCGCACGTGTCGATCGGTCCGGTTAAGCTACGCTTGCCGCGGTTGGTGATGGATGACCATCTTCACATACTAAGACCCCTCCGTGCCTCTAGACAGCGTAGCAAGTGGCTCCATCTAGTTTTGTTACGAAATTACCGAAATCATCGAATAAATCGGATAAGAATGACACTGGCTGGTGACGGACACTCTAGCAGAGCATCGCACGTGGCGGCTATCTTCTGTTGACAGAGATGATGTCAAATGAGCCGCTGTCGTACCACGTCCACGATGAACTGCTATATTCCACTACAATTCTGACGATATTGAAGATGCTGAACTACTAATACGATAACCACTTCTGCGCTGTTTTATCTATCAATATAATATTATTGATATATGATCTCTAGCAACCTTATTCCAAGTAGAACTTCGATCTTCAAGTAAGGAATTCTTGTAAAACGCTTATAAACTAGATAAAAGAAAATACTTTATTTTTATTTCAACGTATCCCTAACTTTACCTGCCCTAGTTCCTTGGGTCTTCACAAATATGGAATCAACAAATACGGTATGTTTCAATATTACTACACATAAATGCAACAAGTTTACATTTAAAATAATCCCAGGAATTGCAGTAATGCACTCAAGACAACCTGTCCTCTTACGCTCCGAACACACGCTTTTGTGCAGCGTACTTATAATAGGTATTACTTGACTGAACAAACATACCAGCAAGTAATCAAAAGCTGTGTTTAACCAAAGCTGTGTTTAACAACTTAAATCAATAAAATACCAAGATACAACCTGTATAGTGTGTACTGGCATTTAGGGCGCTATACGTACTCGTTACTCAATTAACGCTACGCACAGACGGGAATCCTACTAACAAGGTACGCGATTAAGGGCGCCGAGATACGAGAAACGCGAGAAACGCTGTGATACGCGGCCTAACTAGACGAAATTTATCTAAGTGCTATAGAATGCGCGGTGCGTCGTTATTTCTGATTCGCTATCTGCTTTGTTGGCTGGTTTCAATTACGTTTCGACATAGGTCCGGTTCGTATAGCTTTTATGAGTCGCCTGACAATTATTGGCTTTGTCATGACCGAGTGAGAGTTATAACGTGCGTCTTTTAATTGAACTTTATGGGTTTCAAATGAAGACCGCTTTGGAAACCGTGGTGTTGAACGACAATTAAATAGTTATAGTCGGTGGAATGTGTCCCTGTAGAAAGGTAATTCTTTGTTTTAGAAATAATTATGCAATGTATCTACCTGTGTACATATCAAAATAGTTTTCTGCGATAATAATAACATTTTCATTTTCGTTCCTGAGGTAAATCCTAAGAAGTGAGTTTGGAAGTTTTCACATAAATGTTGATAAGTAGATCCTAAGCTGCACGAAAAACTAAATCAAACATCTTATTTCAAGCGAACATCATGTTTTTGATAAACCGTGTGAACATACCAACAAAATCGGAAATAAATTTATTACCTACGTAGAACTAAATTGTTGAGAAAATCAATATTCATTGCATCCGCGGCATTGCATGGTGCCGATATGATACTCATTCTGATTTATTGCCTGATCCCAACTTTATATTGGGTTTGCGAACTGAAACATGTGCGATATTGAACCATTGTTTGGAAATACGCGTCTTGAAATTCGATAATTATTATACAGTTTTGGTATGTTTTGTAACTAAAGTAAGTTCGCCTAGAGGATTTTTTAACGATTTGATAATCATCATATCAGCCGAAAGACGTCCACTGCTGGACATAGGTCTCCCCAAAAATGGAGGTTTTGCCATAATCGCCACGCTTGGCAGGCGGGTTGGCGATCGCAGTATGGTGGTCAAATGCATAGAGAACGCTGCTGCCCAGTCTCTAGTAAGCCCCTTAGTCGCCTTCTACGACACCCACGTGAAGAAATAGGATGGTGCTATTCTTTTACGTCCGGCACCACACGGAACATCGATTTGATAATATCTGCCCATAAAATGAAGTTAAGGATAAAATAACAAAAAAGAGTTTTGTATTAAAGTGATTTGTTTATTAGTAAATCATCATCATCTGCCTAGCCTTCTCCTAAATATGTCGGGACCGGCTTCCAGTCTAACCGTACGCAGCTGAGTACCAGTATTTTACATAGAGCATAAACTGTCTATCTGACCTCAGTTTCTGGGTAATACGATACCCCCTTGATAAGACTGGTTGCCAGACTTTCGGGCTTCTGACAAAGAGAATGACAAAGATAGACGAATAACAACCGGAACAAACGGTGCACGGACGGGTCTTGGTATGTCAAGATGGCCACCCATCTACGAACCAACCGCAACCAGCATAGCTAAACCTGATCGATCGACCCGTGCGGCTTAGCCAGAAGCTTCTCTTAATTAGTAGATAATGGATATATTTTTACAGATAATAATATTGGCACCGGCAATACGCAATAATAAACTCGTCAAAAGAAAGACTACTATTTCCGTCAAAACTAATCAACATTCAGTTATCTGCTGACAGTCCACATTTTCAGATTCAAAAACACGAAATTGAAACAACATTCAAAATACCAGACGTATTAATTTTAGACTCGTGAAATTAACGTCGGTTTAAACGTTCAATTATCGGAGCTGATTAAGGCCGCGGACACATCAAAACGAACTCTTTACAAAATTTACGATTTCATTAACCGCCACTCATTTTACGGACAATCATCATTAGCAGAGCATTGTTAATGCCGAAGTCGATTAATTTCCCATTTTCCGAATTCCGAATGTTTTGCTTAGTCCGATATTTTTCCGTTTTCCGCAATATCCGAGTTGTGTATTTCTGTTTACTGGGGATGTTGGATTTTGTTTTTTAATTGTCCTTTTTGATGTGTGGACTTTGTGAGAATTGTCAGGGGTTTTAGGCTTATTAAGAGTATTGTGTAAGGATTGTGCAAATAAAATGCAGTTCTGTGAAATACATAGCTGTTGAATAAAAACATTGAAGTTCCAAATAGCTTATTTTATTTGCGAATACGATGAGTGTAAATGATTTTTGTAATTTTTTTATACTTGAGCTAATGTAAAATGTATTTTGTTTCAGTTGCCTAAGTCCACGATCAGCGTATTTCTATGAATTCCCGCCGAGCGGTGAGTATCTGTCATTTACTTTAGAATGAAGTCTGTTGATCTGATTACGTTAACCTCAAACAATAAACAATTCTCAGAATTAATTCATTGAACACGTAGGATTAATTCACTTAGGGCAATTTTTTCAATAGTCAGATAACTTTTACCTGAAGAATTAATCTGACAATTTGGCATATTTTCTACACAAAAGCTGTCAAACCAATGTCGGTTTGACAGCTTTTGTATAGGAACTTTTATCCGAGGAATAAATATTTATGTAGGTATTTATTCTTAGGATAAAAGTTATCTGACTATTGAAAAATCAGCGCTTAATCAAGTCTTTTAGATAATGTTTGCTATTAAGCTGACTTTTATTTTGAAGACAAGCTATATGTTCTACTGATATTTTATTACGTTAGATTTATAGACTTAAAAAAAATAGTTTAAAGCATGCAAGAAAAAGCACATGCAACAGAAAAATGCAGCTATAATGCCGTTGTTGATATTTTCTTCTATTACTTACCACGTCACTCAATGTTAATAAGCAATTAAACGATAAATTAAAAGACCTTTGAAAACACGCCACAAATGTGGAGAAAAAACCTAAAATATGCCTAGCACTTGAGAGCTTGATTTATTACCTTCTAATGTTGGCTAGACGTGTCGACTCGTGACTTGCTTTTTTAGACTTAATTCATGAAAAGCAATTTTGTTAGTGAAATTAATAGGAGTTTTATAGTCTGTCGTTTTCTTTAAGAAGAGTATATGAGTAGACAAGTAGGTACAAGTTTTCTTTGGTATTTTGGTTATAAATGTGAATTATCTTTTGACAGTTTGATCTATTATATCATTTATTTAAATCTCTGTCTTGTAGTTAGTTACAATTTAATTTTAAGCAGGCATTGTTTTCGTAGACAACTGCCTGGGCACTGCCAAGAAGAAAGTGACAACGTTCTCGAGGCTGCTGCGAGGTTTGAAGTCTCATAGGAAAGAGAAGCACGGGTCCTGTTCGCCGAAGCACACGCATAGTCCTCGACAAGTACTTCCACCCCAACGGGTAAGTATTTCAATCGTATTTCAAGCTTTTTGGGTATGATGTTTTTTCGAAAATTATAAGGTATCAACCGAGTCATATAGTTGCTACTGAAAACTGAGGGCTTAAATGTCTTTTCCTTGGTATTGTTCATCGAATCATTGAGCTCCTTAAGTTCTGAGTGAGTTGCATTTTTACCGACATAATTGCGTGCACTAATTTGAGTTGCATCATTACTGACAAATCGACTGATTGGACAAGTCCACAACTCAATATGTGTGGTTCTTTTCTCAAAAGAACATTTCAGACGCACCACGCTACATGGTCTTTACATGAGATGACCAAGATTATATCTGGACTTTAGAAGAGACTGTGATCTCTGAGTTTGTTTCGGCCTTCCTTCTCAGAGTGTAGTCAGATAGGAAACGTGTACCTTATCCAGATTTTGAAATATGATTGCCGTGGAAAAGTGTTTGTACGAACTAGCCAACAACAATAAAATCGTTGATCATTTATAAGCAAAGTGACATTCTATCAGCCATGATGATGATAAGAAAGTCAATAAAGTATTGGATTGTCATAAACTACAAAAAAAAACAATGTCAATCTTGTGGAAAGTCTTAAAAGGAATATTGTGAAAGCGATTGGCATTTTGTCTAGGCCGCCTTGGCGGCAAGAATGGGCTTTTTTATTTAGAGAAGAGAAGAAAAGAAAACTTTCTGTTCTCTCATAATTATGATGCAAGTCGGTACCTACTAAAGTACAATGTATAAAATTGTCAGGTCTCCATTTACCTTTGCTGAAATGTTGTTGTGTGTAAAATAACAGGACTGCTGTGTGTGAAGGATCAGTAAATAAATAAAAACAAACAGATCATGTATTTTATGATGTAGAATTGACTAATTATTTTTATGTGGCTTTGACGTACTGTAACGTATCATAATGCCATCACTAAATGTTTGATCTGTAATTAACTAGGGTAATTAATTATAATGCCAAGAGTGTTACATCAAATAACGTTTTACCATTAAACTTTGAGCTAATACCTGATTCAAATATTTTAGATTGTTGTAGGCATGAATTACTTTGTTTAGGGCCGATTTTTAAATAATTAGATAACTTTTATCTAAAGAAAAAATCTGACAATGGCATATTTTCTATACAAAACCTGTGAAACTGATATATTTATTCCTCAGATAAAAGTTATATGACTATTGAAAAATTAGCCCTTAATTATGTAACTAGACTATTGGAATGACTAAAATAAGAAGTTAGAGATAATGATAATAAGATCTATTATTATTAAAATCATAGACGTAATATATTTTTTCCTGACAATAATTATTATAATAATTCTTAAGTTTACAACTATTGCGTGGGTGGTCGATTATGCCGTGAAACGTATTGACTATAACTTCGCACCTCACACTTAACAACCAGCTTTTGTGCACAGTTTAATTAGAAGAACTGCTGCATTCAATTTTAATTATTTACATTGAACACGCAATATAAAATTTAATTCTACGAATAGTTTACTTGTTAAGACCTGTATTTTGAAGAGTAGTATAATTTGAATGCATTGAGGCAAGACTGGAGTGTTATAAAGTGGTATTTTTCTCACTTAAAGTGTCATTCTTGACACTTAGTGTCAAGAAAAATGCCAATAGTCGTAGTAGACAAAATAACCAGTGCAATCCATCGCTAAATATAGACCTCATTTAGTTTTCATTGATAAACGATCTACCATGGATCGATGTTAATAATACACATAGCATAAGTTATTTTAAAAGGAACCGAATAACAATTACTCGATTAAATCAATAAAGCTTTTATTATGACAGAGTCCCAATACTTGAACTGCTCTCAGATTTCAGACCACTCCAGATTTTAGGTCAAACACAATTAGATCGAAAACAATTGAGTCTCCAATAAAGTTCGCCGCACACGAGTCTACCACTATAGTCGTCGTGATTTCTCGTTAGCAACAACAACTGTTTGTAACCGAATCTTAGTTTGAGTACACGCTTAGGGCGTCTATCTCTCGCGTTTTTTCATACATTCCTTTTTGCAAACCCCCATGCACCATTATGTGAATCCGGCGCGACGCCGGTACGCCTTTGACATGCACTCCGAGCAATTAGTATGACGCGTCGTGTGTACGTACCAACGTGCATACAATACGTACTTGCAACGCTTACATTTTTTGGAATGTTTGCGCTTCAGTCTGGGTTTTATTTCGAGTTTTCGGTAGGAAGATAGTAATGATAGGGTTTTGTCACAGGTTTAAGAATTAATTTTTAATGGAAAACGTTAGGCTGTGGCGATGTTGAAATAGGTATCTGAGAAATAGATGCCCACAGACCTTTAATAAAGATCGTTCAAATGGTTCTTAGACCAGCCATTTTTTATTGGGTAAAACTTGTAAAAGTTACCAACCGGAATAGACACACACAACAAATACGACCCTTGAGTACAACTTACAATGAAATGACAAGAAAATATAAATTCCTCAACATACCAATAACCCTCACACAAGAAATACACGCTTCGAATACGCAACTCATCTCAGCCAAATTAAGTGCTACATTTTTCCACGTCCACCTATATATTTATTAATCTCTAGACGAGAGGGGTGAAGAACAGAACCCCCCTGGGTAGTGCGTCACCGCATGCCTTTTGAGAAATGACGCCTGCCAAAGTTAAGTCGGTTGAGCCAAGCCAAGACGGTGAGTTATGAACGTTTGTTGGGCCAAGGGATAAAGGCCATTAGAGCTCCGGTATAATCCTTATCGGCCAAGTTGCACTTAGGATTAGTCTTGTCAAAAGTCGCCTTTTTCGGTTTATTGACCAAGCCGTGTCCAGCTGTGATTAGGGGATCAGAAGTGGATGGCGTTATTTGTAATGCTTGTAAGTAGGCCATTACTTTTAAAAGTTGGGTTCGATATGAACGTTTGTTAATAATTTTAGATTAAAGATTGAATGATGAATGGGGCAAAATGTTGACGATAGCGATTTTTTTTTAAATCAGAATAGGTATCTTAATTCCAAAAAGAGCTGGGGTAAATCTTTATAAACCCCATCTTTATTTTAGGAAATACTTAATATAAAAATATAAAAAATCGTCAACTCGAAATCGATTAAGCGGCAAAATTCGTGAAATATTAAGAAAATAAAGAAATACTTAATCTTTGTAATTTAAGTACATCAAAGAAGAAGTAGTTAGCTGTTTAATAATTACGTAACACACAAATTAGCGTGTCTTGCTAACATAAATCAGTTTTGCAGTGTCAAGCAGCATTTCGTTTTTAAAGTAAGTCCAGCAAATTTTCACTGGAGTAAATTAAATTTTGCTTAGTCCCATGCCCCGTCGCTTGATATTACGCCGGCAAATCCGCGAGTAAACTTCTTTAGCCTTTGCTGTTATTTTGCCGAATTAGCAGTTTAGAAGAAAATAAAAATTGTGATAGGACACAACTTTCTTTGATCTTTGACCTACTTGTTTTATAGACGTAAGACGTAAGTTAGTACCGATAAAATATTTATTTTTAGGATTAGTCTCGTTTCTGAGCAGCCAGCTTCTTCTGCACGAATATGTATCCTTGAAGGAGCTAATAAAGTAACCGAACGAAACAGAACTAGCTGGGATTACTATATTTATCGGTTGGATAAAATTACCAACCAAAAAACATTACCAACATTAAAAACAAAATGTATTCGATTCAAACGATTTGAAACTTAACCATAGCTCATTTACACAAGTTTTTTTTATCTCTCATAACTCTAGGGTATGAATGAGACCATAATTATCAAAGAACCAACAGGCATATGAATTATTTATCAATTATATATTTTTTTAGTTTTAATTTTTCGTACAAAATAATTTGACAAAGTCACAATTATTAATGTAAAACACCCTTACGTGACTTAAGTGAACGTCGCGTTTTTTTACTTTAAATATAAATTATTGGTTTGAATGAAGATGGATTTCTCGTATTTATCAATGAAACTTAGATACCTACTAGTTACACACATGGAGAGTCTAGTGTTAGTATTTTGTACGGTAATTTGACAACCTCGCAAAAGTAAAGATTCGTCATACGGGTGACAATAAAAGTTAAAAATTGTTGACCTAAATTAATTATGATAGAAGATATCTTCGAAACTATGCATTTTTGTCACACATTCTAGGACTATTTGCATAATTTTTACTTATAGAATACGAGCATAACCCGAAAGATATAAAAAAAAATCTAAAGATATCTTTCTGGAATATAAAAAAAAAACACATTGTAGGTATGTGACATACATGGAAATCATAATTTCAGCCGAAATACGTCCACTGCTGGACATTGGCCTCTCCAAAAAGGGGGGTTTTGCCATAATCGCTACGCTTGGCAGGCGAGTTGGCGATCACAGTATGGTGGTAAAATGCATAGAGAACGTTGCTGCCCATTCTCTAGTAAGTCTCTTAGTCACCTTCTACGACACCCACGGGAAGAAATGGGATGGAGCTATTCTTTTACGTCCGGCACCACACGGAACATGCGGCGGAATGGTGCACGGAACATGGAAATAAATACCTACAATTAAAGTGTCTGTTTGTAATGCAAAAATAACAAATTTTCACTTTATGCATTATGAATGTTTATACCGTATGAATAATTTATATTTTTTTATAATTTATGTCTGTTTGTTTAATTAACTCTTCTCCGAAACGGTTGGTCGGATTTTGATGGGACTTTCACTGGCAGCTAGAAGAAGTAACATAGGCTACTTTTTTCATAGGCAAAGATGCGGGCAAAAGCTAGTATTAAATAAGAACAAAGTAATCATACAATTTACCTCACACGGTATTGGCACGTTGCCTCCAATACTTCTTGTGGGGGTATTATTGGTCCATGTTTATGTGTATGGTTTGTGCTCTACAGAGGGCAATAAAACGTTACAGTTGCTTCACGGGCGCTTTTAGCATTTCGAAGACGATAAATACGAGCATCTTGCACCGATAAATAAGTATTGCTCGGTGCATTGTTGGACAATTTAGTGGTAGAGTATATTGCGTGTTTAGGTGCCCATTTCACCTTCGCCGGTAATAAAGAAGGAGATGAAATAGGATTTGCTGATGATGGGTACTTGGAAACAGCGTAGCAGCTAACATTACTTTATATTCAATGTTTAACTTTTTGTCTGAAATCGATTTAAAATATCTACCTAGAGCGGTAGACCTCTCTAGGTAGACATTGATAGTAAAATAAAGGACTAGGCATGTCTCTACTGCTAATGCTTGGAAAAAGTTATTATTACGGTATTCGTATATTGCAAACAAATAAAATAAAACATCTTTATTCGTCAATCAAGATCTTTCAAGTTGTCTCTATTTCTGGGCTGAAGTGTAAACTATGTTCTTTTAATTATAATATTTGATTGTAAAAGCGTTGGGTGCTATGATACGATAATGATACGATATTCCATCATGGAATGCCAGTGCCTATCTTCCGGCTTCATCATCAGACCTTGAAACCTAATCGTGGTCAAAGTTCATTACAAGATTTTTCTAAGAAATCCAAAACAGCTATGGTACGATTGTCCGTCCATCCGTAAGTTCCAGTTCATATCTTCCGGCTCCATCATCAGATTAGTTCTGACTGATTACTACTATCAGTTCTCATTTATTACTAGATGCGGCATACATGGCAGCATAACAACGCTGCCATCTATGCCACATCTAGTAATAAATCTTCTTCAACTTTAGATCCGTGTTTACTCGGTTGGTGATTGATTAGTTGATATTTACTTTTTTTATCACTACTTTCTTATTTTCATTTTTATGTCGTTATTGTACGCTTATAACATTTTATGTAAAGTTCGTTTCTCGGTTAGTGAATTATTGTTAATTCTTAATGAGGAATAATAAAGTTCTCAAAGCCTATATATATTAGTATTGGCATTCGTATAACTAAATTAGAAGACGTAGATGTTTTGGACAAAATCAGAAATTCCTAATACGACAATTCCTCAGACTACCATCAACTGTGGCATCTTTACTTTCCATGAGCAACTTTACCAATGAGAACTGAATTAAAATATCTCTCGATTACTAAAAATATGTTACAGTTAGTAGATTTTTCTACTTCTGTATCGCTTCGATATTAAATAGCGGCAACAGATTTTTAGTTAGCGAGAGCAATTTAAGTACTTAGGCCTTAGTGCAAGTTTCATTTAACCATCTCGATCAAATGCGTCGAGCGCGTTTGGCGCTCCGATTGGCCCTGGAATGGTGACGGACCAATCGGAGCGCCGAATGCGCTCGATGCGTTTGATCAAGAAGGTTAAATTAAACTTACACTAGGGCCACAGTTCTCATTGATAAAGTTGCTCATGGAAAGTAAAGATGCCACAGTTGACCGTATCTAAAATCCAAATTTTATTGAAGCAGTAACAAACAACTGTATCCAAAGATTTCAACAAATTCCCGGAGTTAGTCGCAAGTTGTGTACCACTAAATAAAATTTAATTCCAACTACGGAACGCGAAGTATGCAAATGACTCGTAAAAAGATTTTCGTGTAGAATAGATTAAAACGTAGCCGATATTAAAGTTTCACAAGTAAGCGAAGTTATGCGTTGTTACTAGGGTTAGCAAACAATATTCGTCAGTTTCTACAAGTTAATTATTTGCATAGATTGCAGGTACAGTCAATATGATGTGACAGTTAAAATATGTGAGATCCTTGTACAGTGTACCTATATTACTCTATACAGGGTGTAAGGGAAACGCTTCCGAAAGCGAAGACAGGTGATAGGATACTAGTGATTCTTGATACAGTAACATCAAAAAATCTAGTTTATTTTTGCTTTTTTTTACACCATGCTGTGAGAACACTTAAATGAACCATTATTTGAGATTAAACACATTTAAAAACTACCCCAAGTCCAGGCGAGGCGGCGACTTAAGGTTTTGGCATCCTTTTTAAAGCGCCGCCAAAATAAAATAAGTAGATACATTACAGAAGCGTCAAACGTTTTAAATTGATGTAAAATAAGCAATTTAAGGCGAAAGGTTATTTGTATCCGTTTGCATTTAGGTTGTAAATAACGTACGTTCTGGCTTCGGAAGCTTTCCCCTTACACCCTGTATGTTAGTTAAGTACACGTCTTATGACAGCTCGGTCCATGCAAAATATTGGTATTTAGCTGAATCTTGTCAGACTGGACGGTGACCCCAACGTAGGGAAAGAGCTAGGGTAGATGATGATGATGACGACACGTCTTGTGATGTTTAAAATCAGCTGAGAACTAAAAATTATGGACACAACGATTCACGTTCATTTATTTTTTCGCCAACGATATCCGGTAGGCTCGCAATCCTTTCCTATCCTAATGGGCGTCTCCCGAGCATTATAGCGCCACGCTGGGATCAGTGCATTTCATTCATTCAACAGTCTTGATAGTATGTAACAGATTTTTGGAAGATCGAAAAATCTTGTTAGACCACGACAAATTCCCATTAAACTTAGTTCTTTTTTTGATGGTCTATATTTTTTTTTAATTTAAAATTTTTTGAGAGTTCTGTGTAAGTATTAACAATTATTCATAATCTCAGCCCTGAAATACCAACAAAATACTTACATAAATAAACATTTTACTATCACTTCCATAATAATAAATACGAGTTTCAGGACCAAAATCCTTTTCTGTCTTATGTTTTTATTTTCAACCTGACTGAACAATAAACCAGATTAATCCATACTGGTACGCGGGGCAACCCTAGCACACCACATTTATCAAGTTTACTGCTGTTATGTATTCAGAACCATTGTTTTTGACGCAGATTACTTTCCTAGCACGTTTGCGAGCGAAACTTGTATGCAACTTTGTTTTGAATATTTTTGCATTACTAAATGACTTGAATGTTGCGCCTAGTTTGCAATTTTGTACAAAGAAAGTTTTGTATTGTTCTGTTTCTGGAATATTCTTTCATAGTTAGTTTGGTCTTAGGTTCGTTGTTAGTGTAAATTTTATTATTTTTGGTTTTGTTGTGTCACGGGCTGATTAAGCTACAGAATTGACTGGAAGAAGGTACTCAAATTATTTTTAAGTATTTGTTTGTACCTTTGTTGTGATCAAGCGAAAACATCTGTACATTGATGACTAGCTGCGCCCCGGTATCACCTTTATAAGTCTCGATCCCGTTGCAATATCGGGCCAGAAAGTATCCTATGTCCTAATCCAGGTCATGTCCCGTTGTAGCGTGAAAGCGTAACAACCTGGGAACACAAAACCAAATATTTTGTCTTTACAATGTAATATATATAGATAGACGCATCAATCATCAATTTAGACACACAGCGTGGTATATGAGAACTGGATACCGTTAAATATTCGCACTTGTTTTTGTTCAATCCATAGCTGCCAATCACTTTCAGCCATCAAACATAGACAATGGATAAAATGAATTAATAATCCAATATCTCTCAATGCTTCTCGCCAATTATCGTGTCAATTGCAGTCCTGAATTACTCTCTAGTCTGCCAATCAAAATTAAATTTTATTGCGATCCAAATAGGTTATTTATTCATCGTTGCTCATAGATAGATTAATCTCTAAGCGAAAACCATGTTAGTGTCAAGTTTAATGTTAATTGTGAAATTGATTTGTTTTCCTAGATGATTTATTATTATGATGGAAATGATTTAGTGCTACATTGCAAGTGTTATCTTTGGCAGTATAAATGTCAAAATAACTGAGTGTGAAACTCCTAATAATGTTCAAACATCGTGTGTCATAGATGGAGTAGGGAACTGTCTTAAAGGCTCGTCTCCTTCTTCTTCGCGCTCTTGTCTCCTGCTACTTGGGGTCGGTGTCACGTTTTATTCTTCCATTCTTCCCTGTCAACCATTACGGTGTCATTCATTTCCTACTCTCATATTATTCTACACAGAATCCATCCATCAGTGTCATAAAATATGACATATATATATATAAATTAATTAAAACTAAAAAACAGCACTGAAAAGGTCATGATTCTCAAATCCGTACCATAACATAACTCTTCCTTTAAAATTGACTGTAATTCCAATAAAACGATGGTACCCAAAAATGTCCTTAAACCCGAACCCATTAAAGCCGTCAATAACTCAAACACAATTTAAAACGATATTTCCGCATAAAGAAAACGTGTGTGACTTTGATAAGGGGCCAATAAATCGTTCGAGGTTCGAGTTTGGGGCATCCGCGTCGCATTATAGAAGCGTCTATTGTAGGCTATTCGCATTATTCCCTTATCAAGTGGGAGTTAATGGGCGAGCATTGTTGGTCCTATGATTAATTGATTCGTACGTACATGCTTTCATTGTGATGCAGATATCCTTAGCTTTTTCCTTGCTTAAGTGAAAATGATAAATGAAAAGCCATTGTTGTACTAGTAGTAGTGACGTTATGAGCGTATGCTAATTAGAACGGTGTGATTTTGATTGTTTGTTTACTTCGTTTGTTTTGTCGTTGTTGGCGCAGACAATAGTGAATTATGAATGAAGTTGAGGTTTTGGTAAATATTGAATGTTAGTGTCGTAGTTGGTCTGCGGGATGTTGTTTTTGGTACTACTGCAATAATATTTTGTAAGAGCAATGAATATAGAATTATCATATTAATATGGAGTAAGAAGGCACCTGTCTGTTAAGCTACCTATAAAATGATTTGGCCTTCGGATTTAAAAAGTTCGCCTTATATATTTCATCGGTGTCTTTTTGATGTTCAATCAAACGACATTTCTAATAAAAACGCTAATATCCCCATTCCGTTGGAGATAGAAAAGAACATATCTACCTGTTCATTGTAAATATTTATTGAAGGTAGAAAAATATTCTCTACATATAGACGTTTTAGGTTCTAAAGGAATTCATGATCAAGACATATTTTTAATCATTTTACGCTTCATCAATCAAAATAGCTAAGTATTAATTATATTTAATGAAGTTCTCGTAGGCACTGATTTCATATACCTACAAACTTTTCTCTTAAAAAAACTTTATTTGCACTAAAATTATGATGGTTGAAAACTTCAGCCAACTTCAGGCGATAATTTATCATATCGCTCGAGGCTACGGTGATTCGGGAAAAAGTTAGACTTTCCGAAGTAGCTTGCTAGTGTATTTGCGAGAATTCTTTATGAGAAAAATGACTGGCCGATCATAAGATAAATGATGTAAATTTTACTCTGAATAGGTACTTAATTTATGTTACATTTAAGTTGTGTAGAACTTAGATTTTGTATCCGTTCAACTGCAGATATAACGTTCGACGGTACGCACTGAATTTCTATGGTAATTAACGACACGAATATCTAAATATTAATATATTTATATCATAATCTGTGTAATTCTGTGTATTTTATAACGTTTAATAATATTTATGTATGTCTTGATGAATCTTATTAATATTTGTGACAACATTTTACACAAACATCGCCGCAATTCTTTTCAGAACAAAATTTCTACCTTCATAAAAGTAACAAAAACTTGTAATTGTAAACCTTGATAGAAAAGCCAGCTTTTGGCCTGAAAATTACAAGGGAAACTTTCCAACAGGTGGACACACCAGACAGCGTGCTCCAAAGTGGCCTCGGCCTAGGGCCTGGACCCGACACGGCTCTAAGGTCCATGGTTGACCCGAGAGACTATGACCGCCTCCGCTTCTTTCAAATGAGTGCCGCCCAACCAAACACCTTCGAAGAAACTATACATAGGGTGAGCATTCAGCACATTTTCCTTCCACATCTATGGGTTATAGAGCTATTTTAATTTGCCATTGAAAAATCACCTTTGATTAATTTTACCATCGTTGTTTTTACCGATAATATCGTCTGAGTTTTTTTATCCTATACAACCAACATTATAATTCCAAGCAAAAAATCTTCGAGTAACTTCAGTCCCTTTTTGTTCGTACTGAAATTCAGGTGAAAAAATGAAAGCATTTCCAACATGGCATTTTAAAAAGAAATTGTGTAAAATATATTGTATCGTTAACGTCTCTGGTTAACTGTGCAATAAAATGCTCTAACTCAAAGGTGCTAAAGGAAAATGCCACAATCTGTTATGCTCTGGATGGCAAACTATTTAACCCATTTATATGTGTATAGACGTATTTTTTATTTAATCTTTTAAGAATTTCAATAATAGTAAAGTTTGCTTTTTTAAATATGTTATGATGTTAAAATTTAGCTACGTTTTATTTGTATAATTACTGCTTATTAATTTATTTATCAAGTTTTATGTATCATTTCATTATTTTCATGCAATTTTTTAAATACTGATATGTTTATGCGTTGCAACATTGAAATTGTCAGGAATATTAATCTTCTTTGTCGACAATGTAATTATGTATTTTATATTTATTTGCCAAACAGAGTATTAACAGGTTTCAAAATTCAAAATTTCATCAAACACTTTTGGCTTCTTTTAATCGGCATGCTCAAAGAATTGGAGGTGGCTCTACAAATCGTATAATATCGCATAAAATTATATTTTATTACTCTCGCGTTTTCACAATTTTTATTTATTATTTTGTTTTCTGAATATAAATCACATTATTATTTTTGCACAGCTACGTAGTTTGGCATTATTTTGCACGAAAAGAATATGTTATGCATGGTTCATTAATTACACAGAAATGCATGTTGTGCACGATGGACTTCATGGACTTCAACATCATTTTATTTAAGGACAGTATAAATCAACCAATCTCGTTAAACATCCCATATATACTACATATTTTGCAATATATTGCAAAATATGTAGTATATATGGGATGAACAACGAAACAACAAAAACGAACAACTAACATTTTTATAATAGTTCTCTGAAAAATAATGATATATCATTATTTTTCAGAGAACTATTATAAAAATGTTAGTTGTTCGTTTTTTTTATCACGAACCAAAGATAAGGGTTCTTCGTAAATACCGAATTAAAACAGAAACATAAACTCATATATTTCTTGTTGCAGTTAAAAGTACAAGAAGCAATGAAGAAAAAAGACAAACTAGCAAGAGAACAGGAAGAGGTAATATATTATTATTTGAAAGTTTATCAGAGACCATGATACCTGTGTCTACTATACCTATATCATGCATATGTAAATTCAAAATAGAATAAAATTCAACTCACAATTGCCACATAAAAAGAAAAAACAGTGCCCAGAATTTTAAACTGAACTGTTAGAAACGTTTGTTTTTGTCAAAATTTAATTATTCCAAAACGATACTATAACTTAAAACAAAACGCGTTCCCGAAAATGCTTCTATCAGATATTTTTGATTCACAACTACGCTTGAAAACAATGCATTAATGTGATCGAAAAGTTCCCTCCGTTCACAAAGCCTACATCCGAAAATAATCTGATGCCAGCCTCGCACCAACGTGTAATCTCCTGACTGGCTCAACCATTCGACGCACCTACCGAGGCAAGCTAATCGTGCCCTAATCTCGGACTAAGCCTATTAGAGGCAGTTGTATCGCTTCCCTACGAAACTTCGGAAGCCCCTTGCTCAGCACATTTCGCTCGTAAAACTATGGGTCGAACTTGTGAATATTGAACATTGAAATTTTACTGTTTCAATAAACTGTTGCCGCAATTTCGGTAATACTGAAATCGGTGATACAGAATTTTGGGTATTTATTGAAAATATTGGACACTAGTAACTTTTTCTGCTGTACGTACATGTATTTAGTTAAACAATTGCACTATTTAAATCAACGCCAAACAACAAAATTACAACTCTATTACAAAATAATTTCATGTTACATATTCTTACGGTATGTTCCCGTAAAATTTTGCTAAAATCTCATTTTCTAGAACAGTGCGACAAGTAAATCCCTTTCGTGTATAAACTGCGCCGTCTTGGTAACTAAGTGTGCATAAATTAAGTTAATGTTCAATACTTTTCTACTTACGAGAAAGTGGTCTTTTTATTGCCCCCTTTGAATATTTATTATCGTGTTCACGCATTCAGGAAAATATTTCGTGAGGAAGCATTTTTAAAGATTTCTCTACCCGCTTGTCGTACGATTTATGTTTTAAAATAAGCGCGTAGAAAGACCAAATAAACGCACCGCTCAAGGAAATATCTTGAGTTAGTTTCCTGGAGAATGAGCTTTATCTATAATTCTACTTTTGCTTTGCCTTTTCACGTTACGTTATTCTTTAAAAAGTATATATTTCTACCTCTATGTGTACGATTGTACGTACACACAACACAGGCAAATAAAAGCATCTCATTTCCTTATAAACACCATAAAGATTTTACGTCTCACTTTAAGGTATTGCTATTTTACACGAAGAAACTGGGATGAAGTCGGCGGGTGGGAAAAATTGCAAAATCCAAAAATGTTTAGGCACAATGTAACGGACTCGTGAAAATTGCTCATTATTTTTAAAATTAAAATTTTCCTATCTTGTTTCTCCACTCCCCTACAAAATAGCTAGCTCAGTTTCCTTGCAAAATTAAAATAATGTTATCTACTTAGGGGGAAAAGTTTCCTAAAATATTCATGTCTGATGTGTTAATTTTTTTTTGCAAGTATTCGTTTTTGTTACAGATCCTTAGAGATATAAGACATGGTCTTATGAACATGGGAAGAGACGGCGTCCGAGGACCCTTCGGAGGTATGTCGTAATTAATTTCGGGCAGAACCTTGTCCAACCACATGTTTTATTATTGTTCGGACAAGGTTGAAAAACAATTTACACTGTGCTTTTGACCTGAGTTTTACATTTGTAATCTGATTGTTTGAGTATTTTGGGTAAGATTGAAAAATGATGAGTAAAATGAAGTTGCTGAAGTAATTGGCTATTTTTACATCTTTAAGTATTGAAACAAACAGATTTTGCTATTTATTGTTGAGCTCCTGTGATTACGCATGATGCTTGCACGATTTTTGAATACTTATTTGATCAACATTGTGCGGAATGCTTATTTTGACGATGTAATTACATGTTCGACATGATGATCATTCGGTATGCTTTTGATGTGCATCAGTCATTCATCATTTTATTATTTGTTGTTACTTAAAAATGAACACACCCGCGTGTTTTTTCAATTGAAACGATTATTTTTTCATTGTTGTTCGATTTTATCGTATGCAACAGCTTGAAATCATCAGCGCGGTAGACAGACTTTGATAGAAATGTTAATGAATAAAATCAAAGCCATTATTATCATTCATCACAAATCAATGTTTTCTTTGCGAGAAATGCTGAATGCATGTTTTGGATAAACAATATTTTGCAACCACGCACGGCTTAACGATGTTCGTACACAGCTTTTTTGCAGTGTTGTCAGTGAATCGCCATTATAAGGAAGGCATTTTACGGTAAACTTTTTTTGGCAATTTTGTTAGCACGTATTTTTTTATTTGCATTACTGGGATCTGAGCTGCACTGGTCTAATAGAAGGCTCGTTTACAGACGACACGTATATGTACGACGACGAAGCGAGAGGGCTCTCAGGGAGAGGGCACTGGTACGACGAACCACCATACGAGAGTGACCCTGAAGACTTTTTGATGGGAGGAGGAGCGCCAGCGGCTTCATTTCAGAATGGACGTGTGTGTTTTACTCTCAACCTAAGGAATGAGTCCAGGGGCGAAGGCGTAATATCACTAAGAAGCGCCGGCGATATAAGTTTAGCGAGAACCCCTCGGCGGGGATTAATTATTCCGCAGAGTGGCCCCTACCCAACCACCGTGATCCCCCTGCGAACGGCAAGAGATCGGGAGAGTGGGGATTACGCCGCGTCTGATATCCAATCTATAGGATCAAGACTATCTGGCATCTCTTTAGAGTCAAACCGCTCGGAGCGTGATTCTAGGAGGGGCTACAGGCAAATGTCTGGCTACCGGATAGGTGCTGATCCCTTATCGCCTGCTTCGTCTGATTACGAAGATCAAGAAAGTGAAACAGATTCACAGCACATAGCCACCGTGCATAAGGTAATTCAACAAAATATTCTGCCATTCATTGTATTTTCCTTGCAATCAAAAATTGTTTACAATATCAAGTTACCGTAAATTAATAAATTAGCTGATACAAATGTTGCTTTTGATTTTGATTTCCTTGGCCCAATTAACCATTTTACCACTAATTCCAGTCAGCTGAAGAATGCGAAGGGGTGTCAAATTTGGCAGGAAAAGTGAGAGGTCTCAGACAAGACGTCCAAAGAAAGATATCCAGGTTAAGACAAGAAAGAGGCCCCGAAGGCAGTGACAGACGGACGAGTGGTGACCAAGCATTTCCCTGTTCTAATAGTTCTTTTGAAAGTCTTCCCAGCGGATCAGGCAGTAGTGAGTGGATTTATTGAGTTATTTTGTTTGTGTTAATATAAATGGTTTTTGTAAATAAGTTGGTCTTTCCTTTCTTTGTACCATAACACCCCACGTGTTACTTACAGATATACCCTCTTGTAATTTAAGTAATTCTCAATTTTATTTGCATCGTAACCTAACCCTACTAATTGCATCGCATTGAAATACTAAAACTACTACCTATTCACAGTCCAACAAGATGTACACAGGTATTCTACTTTCAATGTGTTGGTCGTAGACATTGAAATTTATTTATCTGAGCCTAGAATATTTATGTACAGGCACACAAGCGTTGGTTCGCGCCGGTAGTAATCACTCATCTCTCTCGGCAGAAGAAAACATAGAATTAAGTCCAGCCGGGCGGAGTTTACTCGTGCCGCAAATGCTGTGTCGAGCTCGGGCCCTCGTCGATTACATACCCAATATTTATGAGAAAGATGCTCTAAGATACAAGGTAAGACGACTTAATACCAAAGCATACCCGCTGCTTGCATCTAGGAAGGAATTTCTAATAACGTGTTATTTGTCAACAGAAAGGAGACATCATAGAAGTGATAAACATGAACGCGTCCGGCATATGGCGAGGCGTATTGAACAATCAAGTTGGAAACTTCAAGTTCGCCCACGTCGAAGTTTTATCTGAAAGGGACACAGTCCGTTCAAGATCGTCCAAATGGTGCAAAAGTCGCGAAAGGCTTTGGGAAACTCGACCACGTACAGTAGAAGAGTTATTAAGACGGATAGATTTGTTAGAGTATGCTGTGGCCTTTGCAAGGAATGGATATGAAGACATAGAACTATTCAAGGAGATTGAACCATCAGATTTGGACTACTTGGGCATAATGACTCCTGAACACCGTACGCGTATTCTCGCTGCTGTTCAACTTCTGCACCAGCTTGAATGTGAGTTGGAACAATAATTTTGACCACTTATCTCAAATAAAGTAATCTATGTTATGAAGCTTCTAAGAAAATTATCAACTCTCGTAGGTGGCGAAGGCGAAGCAGAAGCTGATGGCGGCGGTTCAAGCTCCGAAGGCGGTGACTCTCCCTTCGGCAGACGACAATTTCCTCGAGACTCGGGGTGTTATGAAGCCGGTGTCGGAGTTGGAGGCGTCCGTGTTCGGACGTCACCACTAGTCCATAGAGCTGATGAGCCGACACACAGGCCCCCAGAACCAGCACCGCAAGCTAAGCGGTCCATTCGTCGACGACAGCCAGATGACGCTGAATGTGACAGAATCGAACGCTATCCTGGCACAGGCACGGAACGAGCGGCCGTGCGCAGTGGTGGTCTTCCCGGCGGTGCCAGAGATGATACTTGTGAATCCGATCACCGACTCAATGTAGTCAAGTTTGTAGCCGGCGGGGAGCCATGTGCATCGGAGAAAAGTAGCGACTCGGGGGTGAGTAGTTCGTCACTAAGTTCCGCTCACCCCCACCGTCCCTGAGCGAGGCCTGCCGCGCCCGCGCTTGCCTAGGCGCTGGCGCGGGCGCGTGCGCAAGCCGCGCAGCCGCCCGCTCCCCCTGCCGACACTGAGCCATCTGCGCCGCCCGAACCTGAGAACGAATGAACTAGGCAAATTGTAAACCTCAGATTTCAGTTTTTTTAACTAATTCAACCTTCGCACCAGGTATTCCTATCACATGGGTTCATTATGTCACATTTTGTCAGTACATTTTAGTATTTAAATCGACTCAAAATAAGACTGAAACTTACTTTCTGCATAAGAATGAGAAAAATGCGGTAAACGTTTTGGGCGGTGCGATCGTAGATTAGTGTGGGTAAACTTCTAAATGACTTCTACTGAAGCAATTAAGTGTCTGATTAGACGATTGTCTTTAAAATATCATGATTTTATGTCAAACCCACAAACATTCTTTGTGTAAGAACTTGTTACTTAAAGACTGACTTGAGTTTCATAGCACATGTGCGTGCTGTAATTTTTATGAAACGATTAACAGTTAAAATGCAATAATGTATAAAGACTATGATAACTCTTCTTCTTTGATATATTCAAGTAATACAATGTGGACAAAGATAAATTAATCGATGTTAATAGATTCAATCGTAAAATACATAGATTTCAGTACGGAATATTATAATGAATTGTAGATATTTATATAGGTTGCTTGTTACGATTTCACATGCGGATTTTGAAATCGCTTTTTATCATTCCGTTATAAATTGAAAAGCATATCATGGATGGCAGCAATTTATTGTAATTTAAGTTGGCTTTGATTCGTTACTCTGTTCAAAATACAAACCGTAACATTTCAGCTTTATCAACTACCTGTTTTGTACGTTGCAATAATTCCGTTTGGCTAAAAATTCGCATAATATGTTCATTTCCTTTAGATTTCATTTTAATATTGTCCATTCGTACACAGTACATAAAATGTCCGGGTAATGACCGCATTTCCCAGTACGAGGATGATATTTTGAAGTGAAAATACAAGTACATTCCTCGTTTATTTTGGACAGAGTATTTAAAAAAGCATTTATGACTGTATTTAGGTATTAGTAGAGGAGGCAATATGCCAGTTTGTGTAAGTACTTGGGCGTTGGAAGCGCAACATTCAATAGCAATAATTGTAAATACATTATAGATAGGTTAATTATTATATGTTGATAAAAAAAGTTTTTTGTAATTTTTTAAGAGAGCTTTATGCGGTATGCCGTGTGTACAGATAATGTAGTGAAACAGTGAAATTTTGAATTTCACCCCGCGATCCTCCGTGTCATGGTAAAGCAATTTGACATACTTTACGATCTTCACACTTGTGACTGGGCTCTCGTAAAATTGTAACTACTGTCAAACTACAGACGGGACATAACAATATTAGGTTTCGCAGGCTGGGAAATGTGTCGCGTTTCCCTGTTGAAATAAAATTACGTTTTCCATATTGTACTACATAATATCATTTTCTTTTTAATATTGTTGGATAAGGTGGAACTGTCTTCAATGTGTGCCGTTATACATATCGATGTGCTCGTATCTCTGTAGTAGAATATTTTGTATTCCGATCTTGTGGTTGCAAAAGTCTCCGTGTTCTATTTCAATAAAATGTTTAATATATCTCCTTCTTATGTCAGTTCACTATCCAATATTCAATTTTGTTTGTCTTATAGAGTACGTAATTTGAAATGTCTGAATGTTTGTGTTTAATGTTTTTGAAGAATTTTGCCCATTTTTTTTGTATAAGCTCAGCCATTCGTGTCAAAATTAGGCACTGCAGACTGTCCGTGGTGTTCCTCTTGTAAATTTTGTAAAAAGGAAATCTTACACACTTTTCGAATACAATCGTGAACTAGTCCGAACTATTGAATGTACATAGTTAAATGTTTGTTACTTGTATATTGTAGATAGAATATATTTCTTTTGACAATTGTATATTCAATAAAATTAATTCTTTATTAAAATTCAATGTTAAAAAAATAATTTATTTATAATCAAAATTATGTTAACGATGCTCAGGTAGATTTGACTTTTCCATAGGTTTTGTGGTTATAGCGTTGTTTTAAGACTTGTGATTATAATAATTAAGCTGTTTAATTAATTTACTTTTTTCTTTCTGTTAGTCATACATAACTGTGCGTACTTTTTGTAGCAACATTTATAATTTTTTTTAACAGACCTTATGTGTAAGTTAACAAATCTGTTTACAGACATGGATTCTAAATAAATAAATCCAAAAATTTAATCTGGTTTTTATTTACAAAGTGTTTCATACAAAATCTATGCTTACACACATATCGAGCATATTTCATTTTATGCCCGATGAATTAATGATTTAATTCAATAATTTCTAGGAACATAACTTTAATGAAAAAGTATTATAAAATGGAACTGACATTGGAAAATGTAACACGAACATATATAACATATAACTTCTATATACAGGGTGTAACAGAAACCCTATTGCTATCCTTAAGCACTAAAGATAACAGCTGGTATAGTATCACTATACATAGTTTCTGCTTAAAATGAAATACTCTAAGCAATTCTTAGAGTATTTAATTTTAAGCAGAAACTATGTATATATTCCAAATTTTCGGTTTCAGATGTTTCTTAAATTCAAATAATAACAAACGTGTCACCGCACTACGTAGGTCAATTAACTTTCCACGTTACTTGCCAATATCACATGAGTAACCAAACGGAACAGAGGCAATGCTTCTTAAGAACATTCAAAATTGTTACCTATTTTGGTAAGGTTGTCGCAATAGGTGAAGACAAATTAAACAAAACATTCGTTAAATAGTTTTATTGTTCAGAGTGATAGAATACTTTACAAATTAGTTACTCTAATATTTTTTTAAAATCATTTATTGTTTCTTTTAATGATGTGTTAAATTCGCTCCCGGTTGTCATTCGTAGATCTTTGACAGTCGTGACAGGATGCTAGAAAGCGGGTATTTAGCCGCATCCGGTTAGACTGGAAGCCGACCCCAATCTAGTTAGGAAAAGGCTAGGGAGATGTTGATACCAATTTTTTTAAATATTTATTTAATTTAAAGACAGATCGACTAGTAGCGTAGAAATAAGTACGATTTATCATGAATACCTACGTATTCATGATAAATTTTCATTAAAAATGCTTTTCAAATGCGTATTCAAACTTTCATGATAATGCTGCTCAATTGCCAAAAGGAAAAAAAAATGATAATGCTACAATAGCTGTTGAGGAGTACCCTCGTGAGGAGACTATCCTGTTTGCAGCAGCAGTTAATGGTGAAGATCATGTTTAGCAAACAAAATTAAATTTAAATACAAAGTTTCGAGTCCGTGCTACTAACCGTTAAAGAGTTCCCTTGTAAGGAGGCAATGCTGGCTGCAGCAGCAGTTCATGATAAAAATCGTGTTAAACTATCAAAATTAAACTAACATACTAAATTTCGTTACCGTGCTACTACCGGTTGAAGAGTTTCCTAGTGAAGAGACAATCCTGGCTGTAGCATCAGGTTATATCTATCATATTATTGCATCGTCGTCGCAAGCCATGCCCTTGGTATGTATATACCCTTTCCGTTACACGCTGTATACAAAAATCCATTGCCGTGAAAATGGCTCGACCGATTCTGATGAAATTTCGATAAGTTGTTGAGTGCGCGCCAGAAAAGGTTCCTTAAAAAAAATCATTAAAAGGCGTTGCAAGTCATGGGCATTAGCTAGTTTAAAACAAATATATAAATGCTCCGGTAGGGGTTACCTATCGCATAAATTAAAATAAACCTACAATTAACATCATTACCTAGCAATAATTCATGATTTTAGAACAATCAGTTTATTACGTGAACAGTTTGAGTTATTATAGGCAAATTATAAAGTCGAAATGAAACCGATTTGTATTAGTACAACGGAAATTCAACAATTTGTCAGGTTATGTATCGATGGTTATGGATCTGTGGTTTTCACGTAATTTTTCAACTTACTTAGAAGCTTCTCTATTGACGGTTCACCATGTAATTTCAAGTTGATGATAGATAATTTTCCCTCAACTCCTGAAAAGCAAAAAGGTTTCTTAGGTACTCAGTACTAGTAGTATACTGGGTAAGAATAACACCACCGAGATCTTTGTCCAATTTACGTACATATCATTACGTCCTGTTTCCCTAAAGTTTTGGGCAGAGGTGTACCGTACCTCTAGTACACCCAGGCTCGCATTTCGCCATTTATATTTAAGTCCCATTTAATAGGGGTCAAGCCTATTGCCATAAACCGGGTACAAATGCAGACTTGTTACTGAAAAAATCCATTTGGAAAAACACACTAACACTTTGCTCGACCTCGGAATTGAACCCAGGACCTCAGATGCTCAGCAGTAGCGCTTGCGACCACTAGATCAACGAAGGTGTGCGTTATCCTGGAAAAATGTTGTGCTGATTTGTGCTTTAGAGAGGTGAGATTATAACAAATAATTAGTGTATCATGAGGAGCCATTTGTTTACTAATAGAAAATTTGTTTGAATACAATTCAAACAAATTTTCTTTTAAATTGTAGTTTTAAAGTTATTTGAGAAAATGAGATTTTTCTGAAGTAACGGTTTCCAATGTTACTCTGGCAAAATCATTTTCAAAAACTCGCTTCAGCCTGGAACCAAATATATAAATAGATAGCTTTTATTGCGTAGTAAATATTTGTAAATAGCAAAATTTGTGTGTATTATGGTTCATCAGTTATTTACGATTTTGCTGCGGTAACGTTTTGTGATTTCCCAGATCTCGAAAACGGCTCAACGCAGAAGTCTGAAAATAAAACCCATAAGAGACCTTAATTTGTTTAAAATTGTTTAAAAATTAGTTTTTGGTTTTGTTTCTTATGCGTATTTTCTTCAGACTTCTGTGTACGAGTATGTATTTCCTCAAATAACGTTATAACTACAATTTTTTTAAATTTTGCTATTAGTAGACAAATTGCTCCTCATGAATTCATGATACACTAATATTTGTTATAGTCTCACCTCTATAAAGCACATGTCAGCACAACATTTTGCCAGGGTAACGCACACCCAACGAAGCAGTCTTTGTCAAATTTTCATTCAAATTATCAAAGTGATCAAGAGTTCATTGTTGTCAAGCTATCACGTAACAATTATTAAACAACTATTTGCTCAATAAATCACCCTCAATCTACAAGCCCCGAGCTACCGTAAAACTACTCATTCATAGATCATATCTAAGTATTTACAAATATAGAGAAACAAAACTTGTTTATTACACCAAGCATCCATATCTTATCCAAGTTATTAATGAGGAGTACTTTATCTGAGTCAAAATATTTCTTCAATTGATTGCAAATCGCTATTTCTGTTGCGCCGATGCATTATCGATTTATGGAGTAGGTGAGATTGATTTTGCTTCTAGAATATTTACTGCAGACCATTGTAGACTTTATAATACAGAAGATAAAGGTTAAATACTGTTATCAGGACATAGGTGTATTTATTTAGAGATAACAAGCAGATTCACGGTGCAGTGAATAAATATCGACAGTACATCAATGTTGAGGAAAGTGCTCACTTGTTCTGGGAAACGACTTCATTATTTTCTATGTCAATGTTGAAATTGCAATCAAAAGAATATATCTGTATATTTATTTTGAAGCTTGGGTAAAAGAATATTATGGATTACTAGCTATTGCCGGCGGCTCCGCCCGCGTGGAGGTCGTCGTGGTTATCCCGTGGGATAAAAAGTACCCTATGTATTAATCCAGGTATAGAATAAATCTATCTAACTAAACAGACAGCTGTGCTGCTGGGGAGTTTGTTGCGCCACTTCTTCTTCACAGCTAAAGCACTAGGAAGTGGTGAAGGGCGGGTGTTTTGGGGGACTGTCTTATGTAATTTTGACATTCGAAAAGTGCTGATTCTCAGCCTAATTTGAATAAATGACTTTTGATTTATAATCTATCAGTGTACCAAATTTCATCCTAATTTGTTCAGCCATTTTAGCGTGATTGAGTAACAAACATCTGAACATACAAACTTTCATATTTAAAACATTCGTAGGATTATCTTTCAAATATAAATAATACGAAACGAAAACTTAGAGCTGGCCTTTAGGAAAAATGCAATATATGCTTGAGTAAAGTCATTAATATATATTTATCACAAGAATCTTTACATATAGAGAAAACGTAATACTTTTCTTCATTATTCAACTACTCACGCATTACTCCTACTGACAGATACAAGTATTCATTTTTGCAATCACAAACGTAGACAAATCGCAGCAATTCACAGCCAGTGTGCTATCTCAATGTGCCTATAATTATACAAGCCATGACTTATGACGGCTCACCGAGGACCCTATATCATGTTCCTTTGCACATTTTTTAGTTCGCACGCGAATAAATCTTGCGACAAAACCCAGGGGCTATGGCGTCATGTTGCACTGTGGAAGTAATTGCAATGTTATGAGGATTTCGTGCTTTCTTTTTAAAGGCTAATGATAACTTGGATGCAATGTAAATGACGAGCATTTACATTGCATCCAAGTTATCATTACCCTTAAGTATAAAATCCCGGTAAGTATAAAATCGAATAAAACCCGAACCATTCAAAAAGTCGGATCTTGAACCATAGCAGATTTTGTCATTTGATGATATATATTAAACAACGGCGATTATTTAAGACATCTGCCGATCTTATCCATCATCACCATCATCTGCCGTCCCTTTTGCCTACTATGTTCGAGTCGGCTTGCGGTCTAATCGGATGCAGTTGAATACCAGTTTTTTACATGGAGCGACTGCCTATCTGACCTCCATAACCCAGTTACTGGGTAATGTGATACCTTCCGATCACATCCATAGGAAATATAATTACAAACTTTAAAACACAGATTAGGTAGTTATTTTACAAAAATCCTTGTTAAATTTCCACGTAGTCGCACAAACGACCTTTCCTCAAGACACGATATCGCACACACATTAACTCAGCCAACTGTACGAGACACAGCACATACATTTATAATTCTGAAGGCACAGGAACCAAGTTACGACTGGCGGAAAATTTACGGTGTCCATAAACGTCCGAATGCAAACTGTATGACGGGGACTACGAACGCGAATAGTAAAATTTAAAATTAAAGGCGTTCACTTTGTCGTAAATTTTGGATGGCGCTATTTTATTTATTTGTTTTTTATTTGTAGAATATCGATAAATATTTTAACGGGTATGAAGAATTGAGTAGTGTTTTGTGCAGTCGTTTTATCGAGAGAGGTGCATAATGATGGCAACGTATAATATCTACACGACAGAGGTAAAAAATCTATGGCTCCCCCTTTGAGTATATTACATGTATTCAAGAATATTGCGTTGGTTTGATGTTGTAATAAGGATGGATTTCAACAATGAAATTGAATGCGTTTGCACATTCAAGCCTCGTTCAAGAGCAGTCAGTGTCAAATTTGTTATAGAATATTGACACTGACAGATATAGCCTAAGCTTGAACACTGAGTAGTAGTGCTAATCGTGTTCAGTTTCATTGGTGAAAGCCGCACTAAATAAGTTACTTAAGCATTAAAAATCTTCTATTTCTTAAAAGTTAAAAAAAAACAAGATTGTATTGAATATTTCTAACGAGCTAACCTATGTGAATTTTTGGAATCACGACAAAAAATTAATATTCTATTAACACTTTAGCAAAAAGTATATTTTTTAAATGTTTGATCCCGGTGATTTGAATTATTGAGTTACCTACATTGAATACTCAAAAAATGGTACGATATATTTGCGTCGTTCAATTTTAGTTGAAAGAGGATGCCCTCGAATTGGTCTCGTTAAAATTCATGAAAATTCGTTGTGAAAAAAATGTAAAGCGAAATTGGTACATGCCTGCCTACCTCCACAGGTTTTAATGATTCTTTCGATGGTTATATTCTAAACCATTTGACCAAATTTTTTCAGTATTGCTTAACTTACCAGTTTTCCATAGTGTCTTCAAAGCCGATACGGCAAGTTCACGGCAAGTTGTGGCTTAGTGCACTTCCTTTCACGCAAGGTGTCTTGATGTAAACTTTTTAGTCCTTAGTGTTCACTACTTAGAAAATTGTTTGTTTGTAAATATTTCTGATATTTGACAGAACCTTTATGGAGGAAGCGCCACGGTCGCCTGCGAAATTCGTTTTCATACGTTTTTTTTTTAACAAGAAGAAGTACCGCAACTAAATCGTTTTATTTTTAACTTTGCCCCATACTAGGAATTGTTCCTGTAATATGGATGCGTTTACAAACATTTAAACACATACACAAACAGCCAGACCCGGACCACTTGTAGGTCATACCTACAAATATTTGTTCAGTGCGGGAATCGAACCCGCGACACGCAGCGCAGCAGTCAATCGCTTAACCAATGCGCCAACCGTGCCGTCCATTTTTGATTTGTTTATGAAATAGTCATTCAATGGTATTATTACAACTTAGGTTTAAAATCATCAATACACCCCGTATTGATGATTTTAATTCTCTAAAACCATATTTGTTACGGTCGCGAATCGTATTTTAATTATTTGACACTGACCTGCAAATAGTAGAAAAAAATAAATTAAAAGCTTAAAAAACCCCCCACCCAAACAAAAACTCTAAAAAGTAAAAAAAAATATTTATTGGCTTCTTCTGTTGTAGATAATATTTTGATCAAGGCATTGTCACGTCGGACGGCAAATGAAAATGCTAGGCCTCCTCTGTTTTGGCGTTTTCATTGACCGTCCCCCGACGTGAAAATGCCTTGATCAAAATATTATCTACAACTTAAAAGACCAATAAATATTATTTTTGATGCCACAGACAGACACACACACACACACAGACACGTCAAACTTATAATACCCCGTCGTTTTTGCGTCGGGGGTTAAAAAAACGTAAGAATAAGAATCACGCGGGCTATGTTAGCGCACCGGGGGATGCGCTGACATAGCGTCTCTAAGCCACTGTCTAAATATGTCACGCGGTTTCATACTACAAAAACCATTTAATTGAAGGTAATAAAGAAGATACTGGTTGGCCTCATCATAATCAGCCTATAATTTTCCCACTGCTGGGAGAGAGGCCTCCTCTCTTCTAGATGTAGTTTTGGTTTTGGGTTGGTAGATGTCTCGTGTCTTCGAATTTTTGATTTAAGGATATGCCGGTTTCTTCACGATGTTTTCCTTCACCGTTTTGACAGCAGTGATGATAAAATTATTGTGCGTTAAAAACCAGCTACAGTGGCTTAAGGGGGGTGCTCTTAAGCCGCTGTAGCTGTTTTTTTATCCCATTGTTATTAAGTCGAGGTTAAAAAGAGATCAGTGAATTCAGTAATTTAGATATCATTTTCATACTAAATATACTCATAAAATTGATACACAAATTAATTTCACACATATCGAACTATTACTGTAATACATCGATTCATAATTAATAAGCTGCCCTCACCTATTCCACGAACGTTGATTAATCTGGACATTAATAACATACGATGAATTCGTTAATGGACGTACCAGTATCTGGCTATCAATAAATTTACATGTATTTTGTAATCGGATTTATTTGCATAAAACGTAATGATGTACAAACGGTAAAAACAACACCTTTTCAAAGTAACTTATTTCTACTACTAGCTTTGGCCAGCGGCTTCGCCCGCATGGAGGTTGGAAATTATCGCGCGGAATAAAAAGTACTTACCTTATTTCTTAATCCAGGTTAAAAACTATATGGGTGTCAAAATTGATACAAATCCGTTCAGCCATTTTTGCTTGATTTACTAACAAACATCCAAACATAGAAACTTTCACAAATGTATCATTATCATGTATCATTCTTCCCGTGACCAAAGGGCTGGCCTATTCTTAGGTTAAAGAATCAGCATTGCCATCCAACGTGGCAAAGCTGCCAGCCTTTTGGGCACTTTTCCCACAGACAGCGATGCGGACGAATTCTTTGATGCCCAGTGAGCTCTTCCCTTTTTTACTTTATATAGTTCATACATTCACGACAATCTAGGTAAAACAACAGAATTTCTCATAGGTGATGAATACGTCTTCATTGTAGTTTCACACTTCCGAAACCATTTTATTAAACGTCATAAAGAAGATACTGGTTGACCTCATCATCATCAGTCTATGCTGTTCCCACTGCTGGGACAGAGGTCTCCTCTCTTCTAGATGTAGTTTTGGTTTTGGGTTGGTAGATGTCTCATGTCTTCGAATTTTTGATTTAAGGATATGCCGGTTTCTTCACGATTTTTTCCTTCACCGTTTTGACAACAGTGGTGATAAAATTATTGTGCGTTAAAAACCAGCTACAATGGCTTGAGGGGGGTGCTCTTAAGTCACTGTAGCTGTTTTTTATCCTATTGTTATTAAGTCGAGGTTAAAAAGAGATCAGTGAATTCAGTTATTTAGATATTATTTTCATACTACATAAAATTGATACACAAATTAATTTCACATATATCGAACTATGGCCCTGTGCGGGCGGGTAGATATCACATGTCTTGAAATTTTTGGTCCTAGGATAAGCCGGTTTCCTCACAATGTTTTCCTTCACCGTTTTGAGAGCATTGGTGATGAAATTATTGAACAAGGAAAAGCGCCTGCCTGGGTTCGATCCCACGACCTACAACTCATTAAGTCAGGCTCGATACCACTGGACCATCATTGTTCTATTCATACAACGTCATATAGAAGAGACTGGTAGGCCTTATCGAGAATAACATAATTAATTCTTTACGAACATCAATATGTGGTAAACAGGTCTCGTAAACTCTAACACTTAGCACCGCATTTGGCCATTCAAACATCACTGAACGATCCAACACACACGGTGTAAAAAAGTAACATCAACACACATACACGTTGCATTATCTAACTGCATATCAGTTTACAGTATCGTGGCATTCTGCGGCGCAACATGGGTGTTCAGACATGTTTACCTGGGTGAGGTATGTGCACTGTAATTAACTTTTTATTTTCACACCGACAGACCACCGGCACGGGTTCGTTCGAATAGCCGGACGGGAATTGCGAATAGGCAATTTGTAGCTGCTATACATATTAGGGGAATGGGGGTATTATTTTGATAAATTGGTTATATGTTCTTGATATGCATCGGTTTATTGTTGATTCAATACTTAAAAACTTAAGTTACATTGTACTGTTGGTATTTTAATAAGTTAAACAATTTTCCCTTTATTTATATACGTTACTTAGTTGCTAAGTAATTATAAACGTCTGTTTAACCATACATTTTTGGCCTTTAAACACCTCTTAACTTTAAGCAACGTTTATAATTAATTGGGGTTCATGTTTTTCACTAATTTGTAGAAAGTATCAGGTATTCAGATACAAGTATAATCCCAAATATTGCATACTTGGCTATGAGTGTCTCTTTGTGTTTTCGCTACCAAATTACATAGTAGGTACCTACTCAAATAGGCACGGGTCAATCGATCAGGTTAAGCTACGTTTGGCGCAACTAGCCCGTGGATTTTAACAATCTTAACATACCAAAACACTAACTGCTTAACGTGCTTTGCGAGGCACGGTGGTGCCTCGGAAAGCACGTTAGGTAAGCAGTTAATGTCCTTGCCAGGGGTGTGGGTTGTTCGAAAGAAATACCGTCGCGCCTGGCATACAGGCTACTGAGGGAACACGGGTGGGTTTTAGTCAGTAAAAGTCTGATACGCCTTCCTGCTCCACCCAAAGCGGAAGAAGTTATTTGATGATTTCCCAACCTCAAAAAAAAGCAGTTAGTCCCGGCTGTTATTCGTGGATCTTTGACAGCCGTTACGGGTCGTCAGAAGACCGAAAGTCAGACCAAGGGGTATTACTCAGTAACTGGGTTGTGGGGTCAGATAGGCAGACGCCCCATGTAAAATACTGGTATCCGGTCAAACTAGAAACCGAACCCAACATAGTTGGAAAAAGGCTTGACAGATTGACTTGCTCAAATAATATTGATTTATGTACGTAACAACCATAACTAAACATTTTAGTTGAGTTTTCTGTTTAGACTTTATTCAAGCACATAAAAGGAATATATCCAGCAAATGTGTGCACATCTTTATGTTTATGCTAAGAACACATTCAACTGATCGGAGATTGCCACTTAACATCGCCCTTAAGTTAGTTTACGATGCCAATGACTGTAATACTGGAGAAACAGTGTAATGTAGGTTTTCCAACTACGTGCAAAATGTATTGTGCCTCGTCACAGTGTCGGCACAAGATTTACAAAACTAAGCGCAATGGTCGTTACTTTAAATACTTACAGAACTCGGACGTCGGGTTGGTTGCACACTGAGTATCGAGAAAAGATATTCAGAGATACATTCTTCTCCTGATGCACCGATCTTAATGAGTAATTAACGCTATAATAAACTATTTTCTGGAATTCAATCGCATAACATTAAACACGTACTACTTACTATTCATTGAAAACATTTCTAGCTAAAGCCTCGTAAAGATAAAAAAAATAGTCTGACACTCTCCGCTTTGTTTAGTACTTGTGTACATTTTCTAGAAACAATGCATCTAGTAATAGACATAGCTACATTCATACATAGCTACATTGTAGAATATTCTAGGAAAATGACTTGACGAGTTGGTAGGTACTGTAAAGTCGACCTTATGTAGTACAGGCTGGCAACAACATAACTCTGGTTGCATTAAAACAGTCAAGAAAATTTAGAATGAGCTTTCAAATTATTTGCATTAGGTTTTTTTTTGGAAAAACTAACGTTTGGAACAAACGTTATAATTTTTATTTTGTATTATTCCATAACCCCGTGATTCCTTACAGTAACTATGTACATTGTAAGAAGTTTAGGAAAAGCTAGGTCACATCTAGTGTGACCTAGCTTTTATATTGCAATTCTTGATGTGAAGTGCACTTTGTATGCGAGGCGCTGTTGGGTTTACAAAGAATGATTTAGTAAGACATTTTAAATTCAACCGCCATCACCACAATTTTGGTATCTTTTATGGTTCTATCTATTTTGGTGTGCCAAAATATGAGCAAAGCTTGATCGTTCTTTGACTAGTATCTTCGGCTATAAGTGTTTACTTCACTTTGCTCTAGGGAATTTAGGTTTTTTATCGTATAGTCGACGATGTCACAGTAAAATTTACACAATTTAAGATTAATTTAGAATACCCTCCACTTCCTGAGCTAACTAGAGCAATCTTACAAATACCAATAGGTACTTAGATAGACTAATCATGTTGAAATCGTTCTAGCTTTACACTACCTCCAAAATGTATACTCTGGTCTCGGAATACCCCATTGTATATACAACCTAACTCCCTAGTGTTATACTATCGACGTAGTGGGTACAATAACAGTGTTTTACGACATCTACTTCGACAAATAAGTACCTAGTTACAGATTAGAATTAGCTTTCGTGCTTTAAATTAATACCAAGCCCCCAGTTGGTCGGCATTGGCTGTTGATTGTATTGAGGTTGTGTTTGTTTCAAATCTTTAGATGATGTATGTGTATGTGTATGTTTCACCATCATCGTCATCGGCTTACGGCAGTCTACTGCCGGACATATGCACTATTGCATGACATTATACAACACTTGTGATATCGAGTATTTATTAGTGATTCTCATGGAAATCATATCATTTGGTTTAAATAGGTTGATTTTACTTATGTAGATTCTTTTACATATTGTGAATGAGAGAACGTTGTAGGCCTACAGACGTCGTCTATAAATCTACAGATTTATAGACGATTTTCTATTCTTTATTTTCATTCCTCTAAGTACCTGTTACTTATTGAAAGGCCTGCACTGTCCTCCCATACCTAATATCACTGTAATTTGAAAACATTATAAAAGCCAATTATTTTTAAAAGAGTAACCGTGGAGTTTCTTGCCGGCTCTTCTCCATAGGAAGCGACAAATTGGAACCGTGCACCTAGCTTCTGACGTTTCATAAGTGCCCTTGCAGGTTTATGTGAAATAAAATATTTTGATTTTAATTTTGATTTTCATTCAATCGAGATTTTTGGCAACTCTCGTCCAGCTGCTACCAACTACTCTGCGAAGATCGTCGCTCTGCCTGAGGCCATCCTACCTTCCGTTTGCCGATTCGCGGTCTCCACCCAAGAGCACGTCGTTCCCGGTTTGTTTGATGAATAATGTAACTCCCTAGTCATTTCTAAAATAAAGAAAAGAAACAAATTCGAGCATGATGAAGCAGCGTTGTTCAATTTTCAAGTCAGGTAAAAATGTATTTGGGATTTCCTTTTTACAACGACGAACCCGCTTCTATCACTCTAAAATCTCAAAACTTCGTTAGTCATAGTAATCGCAAGGGAAATCGAAAGATTTTGAAGTATGAAGCTCTGTAGTACTTTGATTCAGAGAGAGAGCAGCACTATGCACTGAATTACCGAACGAAAAACTGGCTTTTTTTTCTTCCCCAATATAAATTGGTCGTGCCTTAGTAAAATACTACCAAGGAGGTAGGGGACCTGACAAATGACGACTGACATCCTGGGTTAAAAAAAGAAAACGGAAAAAAGTCGCTGCATGCTAGACACGGGAAAATATCATAACTAAGAAATAACATAATAACTCAATACAGCTTAGTATACCCACAGTTATTACGACCTATTACTTATAATTTAAATGAGGATCCCGTCCTGCTGGAAACGCACCACTCTATACTTTTAAAAGCGTGTCCAAGTCTAACTTAGGATTGCATTCGTTGGTAAAAAGAAACATGAAGAAACCTGTCCGTCTTAGACTCTTGATACACACGGATGGCAAGGGTGGTAAGTAACTTATACAAATTAACAGCCGATCCATCCCACTAACATTACAAATGTGAAAGTTCATTTGTTTAGACGTTTGGATGTTTGCTACTCAACTTCGCAAAAACGGCCAAACGTATTTGAATGAAATTCGGCACACAAATAGTTTATAACCTGCTTGGCTTTATGTAAAAATCTCACCGTGAAAGCATAGGTAAAATGAACTTAAAGTGAGTCTTCATTATACCTAATGCTAGAAATTGACACTATTGTCATCTCACTTCAAGCTCATTTCACCATAGTTTTCACGGTTAAACTTTTACAGAATAGCACTACTGGATTAACACATAAGATAGTTCTGTATAAATGTTGTCGTGAAAACTAAAGTGAAATGAGCTTGAAGTGAGCTGTCAATAGCATCAATCCCTAGCATTAGGTGAAATTACAACTCACTTCAACCTCACTTCACCTACATTTTCGTGGTGGGATTTTTACGGAATAGAACAGCTAGTAGTCTATGCGCGAATTCTATGGCTGGGATAATGAAACATTGCTTAGTACAGTGCTTTGGCTTAGTATTTTTTCAGTCACTTTCGTGGAACTGTCACACTAAAAGTGTAAGATAGAGGCGGGAACATAACCAAGTCGAGGCCCTGCTTAAGTAAAGTTGAGCTGCATGATAACTGATAAATGCATGCACTGACGGGACAGGTCCACTCAATTTGTGCTATTCCTCAAAAGACCATTTCAGACACCCATCTGCATGGTCCTCACATAATCTAACCATGATGTCTGAGTTAGATTTGGCTTTTCTTCTCATGGTAGTCAGGTAGGAAATGCCGACCTTATCTAGTTTTGACGTATAAAAGTGTTTGTCCAAACCTATTCACAGAAATAAAATCATGTATTTTCTAATGTTTGTTAATGTCGGCCGAGTTAAGAACGCGTTTTTTTATTTGAGGGTGGAAAATGATCAGATAACTGCTCCCGCTCTAGGTGGAGCAGCAGGGCGTGTCAGATTTTTACTGACTAAAACCCACTCGTGTTCGTTCAGCTGCCTGTGTGCCAGGGACCACGGTATCTCTTTCGAACAACTCGCCGCACCTCTGGCTGGCATCGGCCCTTGTGGACCCTACCAGTTGATGCTGACATCTCTTTGAGGGGCGCGTGGAACACAATGCGCCGTCGGCCCGGGACACAACGCGCCGTCGACCCGGGAGTTTAGTACGCGTTACGTTATTTAATTTGTCATCACAATAATACATGTTGGTTTGTTCATTGTAGCAACGTTGAATGGTTTTACTTATAACTAAACCAAAGCCTCGAACATGGATTTTGCTGATACAGGTTATACGATTTCTGCCTGTAGTAGACGGATGTTGGAACTAATTATGGTAGCGAGTAATTATGCCATATTATAATGCTTCATGCAGAAAAAACTTTTGTGAAAGACTTTATTTATTCACGTTTAAGTTATGGTATCTAGCCTACACCAATTCGTATACCATACTTGCTATATAAACAACAGTGTACAGAAATAATTACAACGTCATCAAGACACACGAAGTGGATTAAAAACGTTGTATCGAAGCTATCGCAAAAACCACCCTAGCAAATTTAATATAATTATATAGGCATAACTTAGCATACATTAAAAAAAATCGAAATCAATCCACTATAAAAATTGCCGAGGATATCGCGAAAAATAGTACATACACAAAAAACATAACACATTCCTTTTTCATGTCGGATAAAAAGGAAACCGAAGAAAAAAACATCTTGCTAGCGTATGTGAATAAAACACACTTCCATCCACAATTCCTCCATACGCTTTAACCTGAACAGAACGCCAAACAGCATCATTACATAAACAAATCAAATTCAGCGACATCCAGACTAGGAACAAATGTTTGTCTGAATGCGGAGCGGTGAGGACTAAACGTGACTCGATAGCACCGCGTAGCACCGAAGTTGAACTTACAACGTTGGGAATGTCAGATTGAGAAAATTTCAGAAAATCTGTAGATGGAATTTGAAGTTAGCAATCTGGATACAATATCTAGGTCCGGTCGGTTTGAAGATGCTTGAGTACTTGGGCCTACTAGACATAAATTGTAGAAGCAGTAGACATCTTTTGGCTGAAGATGAGGATGACCGTGATAACTTTAAAGTTAAATAATATATTTTTAACCAAAATAATGTAAGCACCCATTCACCCAATCATCATCATCATCAGCATCATCCTCATTTCAGCCATAAGACGTCCACTGCTGGACATAAGCCTCCCCCAAAAAAAATGGGGGTTTCCCATAATCGCCACGCTTGGCAGACGGGTTGGCGATCGCAGTATGGTGGTAAAATGCATAGAGAACGCTGCTGCCTATTCTCTAGTAAATCCCTTAGTCGCCTTCTACGACACCCACGAGAAGAAATGGGATGGTGCTATTCTTTACGTCCAGTACCACACGGAACGAAACGGAATTCACCCAATACTGTAGCCATTTCAAATATGATTCGTATTAAAGGGGACGCGCCCGGAAAATTAAAAATTTCATACGATTTTTTACTTTTTTTAAGAAATAATATGGCAATGGCATTAAATGAATTTACAGGGTTAAATTGATGATTTTAATGTTTATAATTACGTAGTCTCAATTGTTTCGGTCGCGAATCATATTTTAATCAACATACAACCTGACACTGATCGGAAAATAGCAAAAACGTAAGAAAATTTGACTTTCTTTGGTTTTATAGCGCCTTTTTTTGAGGGTGAGAAATCATTAGATAACTTATGCTCTGGGTGGAGCAGGAGCGCGTGTCAGACTTTTACTGACTAAAACCCACCCGAGTTCTTTCAGTTACCTGTGTGTCAGGGGCCACGGTTACTCTTTCGAACAACCTGCACCCCTGGCTTCGTCCTCTTTAATTCGTAATACTTCGAAGTCGTCTTTTTTGTTAAACAATCAAGGCAGCTTATCACGATGATGAGAATTCACAACCGGTTTTACTGATCATAGACTTGTAGATTTGCTTTAAATTAACTCTTTAAAATGAGAAAGAAAGAAAGAAACACATCCATAAATACAAAAGTGAAAGAAAGCAGTGGTGGCCCAGCGCTAACGGCCAATAGGTCGTGGGTTCAAACACAAGCAGACACTTTACTTCATGTAATCTATTTCGTCACTGCTGTCGAAACGGTGAAGGGAAACATCATGGGGAACCCGGAATGTCTTAGAACCAAAAATTCGAAGACATATGACATCTACCAACCTGCACTGGGCCCACTTCCTCTCACTGAGAGGAGTTTGGTGTCCCAGAAGTGGGAACATTATAATGATGCCGATTATCATCTTAAGAAAGTTCTTGACACAAATAAACAGTATGTCCGAAGCTAACTCATCGACAAGGTCTCGGTAATTGCAGATCTCAGAGCGTACTCACAGGTGGTCTAAACGGAATGTTAATGCGTTTAAAGTGCCATAATTTCTGCGTAAACTTACGCTTTCAATAATAAATGTTTAAATATTGAAGATTTTCTTAAACTCATTGCAAGTGAAATAAGCAAAAAAATAATTTTATGGTCGGTAATAGGTAGTAAGATTTTTTTGCTAGTAAGTAATAGATGTGAAAATACAAAGTTCTGGAGTGGTGACCGCGTACCGGATGACGTAAAGTTGAAGGCCTCCCACAAGGTGGACCGATGACCTTTTGAGGGCCGCAGGATAACGCTGAATGCGGGAAGCACAGAACCGGTCAAAGTGGCGAAGCTTGGGGGAGGCCTATATCCAGCAGTGAACGTCTTTCGGCTAAAATTATGATGATGTGATGATGAATTGGTAGTAAGATTTATTTTCTAGTAAGTAATAGATAAGTTTATGATACAAGTTTGGTGGAACTTGACATAAATTAATCTTTATAAAGGCCTAAAGAAGGTAAGTAACTACTTTTCGGATAATTTAATAGAATAACCAGAAAACGATATTTAAATTAATGTCGACTCCCGTTTAAGCCCGCCCTAAGGCAGCCCGATTTTTTTTTACGTTATTTTGCAGATCTGTGCCAGGTTTATTTTAACGTTGTAATAAATATGGTTTTACAGAATTTCAGATAACATTACGCCTTGTTTCCCCAACCCTTCGGGGTACTGTCAGAGATGTAACTATAGTACACGAGCACTAATATATTTATATACGCTTACCGACTTTTAAAAGTGATTTTCTACTCTTGTTCTGAATGTAATTTTATATTATTATGACAATAATATTTGGGAACCCACACTATCATGAAATACTTGGGTTATCGCAAGGTTGCAGTCGTTATTTAAGAGAAAATCGCTTTTGAATTTGGCTATATGTATACATATTCATGCTCGTGACTGTACTCGCCAGAGGCCCTAGTGTGAGCTTCATTTAACCATCTCGATCAAAAGCAGTGAGCGCGTTCGGCGCTCCGATTGGCCCTGGATTGGTGAAGGACCAATCGGAACGCCGAACGCGCTCACTGCGTTTGATCGAGTTGGTTAAATGAAACTCACACTAGGGCCTTAGTTATGTTTCAGTACTATATAACCGATCGACCGACCGACCGGCCTGCCGCGGGAAGTCGCGGCACGGCGGACAGCGCTCCGGCAGGATCTCATGGCGACGTGGAAAGTGCGATTGTCGCAACCAAGTGCTGGGCACGCCGCGATTGCGGCGGTAAGTCCCCTCTTTGAGGAGTGGCTTGAGAGGCGGCATGGCGTCCTCACCTTCCGCCTGACACAGGTCCTCACCGGACATGGCTGTTTCGGGAGGTTCCTGTTTCGGATAGGGCGGGAGGAAACGCCCGGGTGTTTCCATTGCGAAGATCGCCCAGAGGACACGGTGGAGCATACGGTGGAGGTCTGCCCAGCTTGGGCGGAGCAACGCCGTGTCCTCGTGGAGGTGATCGGCGGCGGCGATCTCTCGCGTCCGACCCTGGTCCAGGCCATGGTACGGAGCGAGAGGGCATGGCTGGCAGTCGCCTCCTTCAGCGAAGCAGTTATGCTCGCAAAGAGGGAGGCGGCGCACGTGAGGGAGATGCAGTACATGCGCCCTCACAGCCGTGGCCTTCGCAGGAGACGCCCTGGGTGTCGTGAATCCCAGGCTGATTCCCGGCCACCGTAGGCACGGGCTTGCGGACGGCGAGTAATGGGTAGCTCGCTGTCCGGTAAGGACCAAGCCTGGGTCGACGGCGCGTTGTGTTCCACGCGCGCCTCAAAGAGATGTCAGCAGCAACAGAGGGGCCCGCAAGGGCCGATGCCTGCCGGGGGTGCGGGTTGTTCGAAAGAGATACCGCCGCCCCTGGCACACAGGCAACTGAGGGAACACGGGTGGGTTTTAGTCAGTAAAAGTCTGACACGCCCTCCCGCTCCACCCAGAGCGGGAGAAGTTATTTGATGATTTCCCACCCAGAAAAAAAAAAAGAAAAAAAAAAAAAAAACCGACCGACCGGCCGACGCCGACGGACCGGTCCAAGTGGAGGAGCTTGAGGGAGGCCTATGTCCAGCAGTGGTTAGTCTTTCGGTTGAAATGATGATGATTATGACCATATAATAGGGAGCAAGCCTATTGCAATCAACCGTGCACAAATTCAGACTCCAGGCTTTACAGAATTATAATCGTTAAAATCAACAATTGTATATTTCGACCTGAAAATTGCAAAAAAAAATGTAAAGAACTTCGTAGGCTGCCCTGGAGCTTTTCCCTTAAATTAATTTTATCTAGTCCATTAGCAAAGTCTTGAAGGTCTGTTTAATTCATTGACTTATTTCAAACTTAATACCTAGATAAATTATTGTCTTCTTGTTTGTTGTAAAACCCAGCTTTGAAGAGTTTTCCTAGTAATTGGTTTTAGAATTCCATGTACTTATTACGAAATAAGGTTGGTAAATATCTCACAAACTTCATCAGATAATAGTTTTACAAATAATTATCTTATCAAAATCTCAAGTCGCTATCATATTAGCAAGTAATACATTTAATTACGTATGGAAATTTAATCTGTTGTTAGTAGTTTACAGAAGGTTTTATCGATACGAAATACTGAAAACATAGAACGTTATTTTGTTTGTTATTGTATGTTTGATCGAAAATAAATTAACTAGGTACTTCGACTTTTTCGTCCAATCGCACGAATTAACTCGCCCGAGTCGGGCGAATCTTCCATTTTTAATAACATAATATTTCCTATAGGCGACTCGCACGAAGTTTATTTATTTGTGGGTGAATCGGCAATTCTTGCAATGCGTTTTGGCAAAAATAAAAGTTAATGAAAATGTACCCTAACTTTATTAGATAAAATACAAAATTCGTGCGAGACGACTAACAAGCCGGTACTTCCAATGGTTTTTACTGGTACTGGACCTTAACGGTCACGGATTTTGATGGACATATAGAATTAGGGGCCATATAGACATTCCTGGTTAGAACATCTGGTTATTGGCTGCCGGCTCTTTCATACCCTGATTTTGTTAAGAACACATAAAAGAGGGTACTATCACAATAAAGGGGAGTTCCGAAGCACACGCACCGAATGTTTGCCAAGGGAATCAAGCCCAGACATATGATTACATGCGTTTATTGCCGACATCCTTGCAGGTGGTCCCATAACGTGTAATTTACTTAGCCGGCCTGCTATCTCGCTAATCGATGTTTACTTCGATAAGTCACGGAACAACCGATAATTTTGGCCACCCGTCTGTATACTTTCGAAAGCAAAATGGGTTTAAAATTAGTTGGGATTGTTTGTTGGTCGTAGCTTAAATCCGGTTGGTATTTGGCTAATATTTTGGATCCAGAGGGTTAATGGCGTAATACACGATCAGTAAGAACCGCTTTCATTTTGACAATTCCACAATATTCATGGCGTTGTTTACGTTGCTAAGCAGACAATTTTTTCGAACATCGGAAAGAATGGATAAGCAATAACCTATAAATGATTCAGATTCTGATTAACAGTGTGTTATCCAATTAGTATGCAGGCATATTTTGTGTTAAAACTTGTGAGTAAATAGCCTTGTAGGATAGTCAACTGACTGTGTAGTAGCGTCAACATATCAATCCTGATTCCGCACTCTAAAAATTCACGCTGCATGAAAAGAGTAGGTAAGTCTCCAACAGAATCGAAGCCTCTATAACGACTCGCTCGTTCGCATAATAAGTTTACCAACGCTTTTCTGTTTGTCAATGAAAGAAAAACGCAAAGCGTCACGAGTTTGTTCACACATACTTACGTAACGGAGAATCGTGCCAAACCACAACAAGCGACGACGTCACTTAAGTCCTTACTCGGCCAAACCTCTGAAACGCGAGCCAACCCTCGGAGGAGTTTTAACCCGACGCGTTTTTCCGAACTCACGACCGAAGTCGCGCTCGCGAACCGTTCCACAAAAAGCCCTCTACCCATTTAATTTTATGGCAAGGGCGGCGAAAACTCGTCTCTCGTATCCTCCGCTGGTCTTTTATTGTTTGTATTTTTTCGCTACTCGACGGCATTCACCGGGCGCGCAGAAAAAGCGGAGTATTCATTGTTCACGTAACGCTTCGTACATGCCAGCGTATGTTTAACTGGGAAGTTTTAACTTTTTAGGTTTTAACGTTGCGTTTGGTAATGAGGTTTAGCGATCCTTTTAGTTTCGCTTAGTTTGTTTAAAAGTTGATAAATGAATTATCTATATATAAGCAGCCAATTACATAGGCACATCACACGTCCTTTATAAATAGCCATTGAGAAGGAAACAACGTTCGGAATGTTTAACGTTGATATCACGAATCACTATGTTATCGTTAATTCGACCACCAATTGAAATCTATGCATTTTATGATAATTGTTTCAACCACAGTAGAATTCAATATAATAATCACTCAGCAATTCTATTCATTAACTAAATCAGGTTCTAATGTAAGGAATTTTCATTACATTGTTTAAACATGAGCCGTGATTTTGCAGTAATTTTAAGTATTTTTAAATGAGAATACTTGCCACGTATTCGTGCCGAATTTTATCCCAAAAGACTGAAACTGTTTAAATAAAAGTAATTAAACGTTGAAGCAAAAAATATACTTACAGATATATAAAACGTAGCAAACCAAAAGCGGGGAAAAGGGAACGTTCGTTGAATGGCTGAAAAAATAGAACGTCAGCAAGCCAATAAAATAAAGAGGTTCAACAAAAAAGAGTAGATTCCCTAAAAAAGGGGTTTTTTACAAATGTCTGTTACGTGAGACTCTCTAGTAGGTCACTGTAGACCAGTGGCTTGAAGTTATGAAAAATTGCTCAAGTTAAAACTTTTAGATAAGTCCTTATTACTTTTTTGTTAACGTTGAAGAAGTCTTTATTCGTGCAGAAATAATGTTTTAAGATTCTCTGCGGGGGGAAGTTTTAAATTTTGACCTGGATTGTGAAATGGTCTGTTGTTTTTGCTTAAATAGATAAGGAAAGACTGAGCAGCAAAAGTCTGAACTGTAAATTATGTTAGAAACTCCTCTGAAGGATTTTGATAAGTAGTGTTATCATCGATTAAACGGCTAAATAGTCGATTCGCACGAATTTACTATGTGTTCCGTGTGGTGTCAGACGTAAAAGAATAGCACCGCTAGCTCTCCGTAGGTGTCGTAGAAGGCGACTAAGGAACTTACTAGAAAATGCCCATTTTCTAGTAAGTTCCTTGGTCAAATGCATAGAGAACGCTGCTGCCCAGCAGCGTTCTCTATGCATTTGACCACCATACTGCGATCGCCAACCCGCCTGCTAAGCGTGGCGATTATGGGAAATCCCCCCTTTCAGGGGAAGCTTATGTCCAGCAGTGGACATCTTTTAGCTGATATGATAACGAATTTACTTGCCCGGATCAGGCGAATTAACACGTTAAACAATTGTTAATTACTATAAGCTACTCGCACGAAGACCCTAGTTGATTTGTGGGCGAATCGATAACTCCAGAAATGCACTTTATTGCATACGTACTTGCAGTGACCTTCTCACATAACTTTGCATCTCATAACGTGCCAATTGCCTGATACATATTTCTAGAGTTGTTAATTCACCCACAAACTAATTAACTTCGTGCAAGTCGTATTTAGAAAAATATTTGAAAGTGTCGATTCGAAATTCGTTCGAATCGACTAAAAAGCCATTTTTATTAGTACACCAACGTTTAACAGACTGGTGCTGGGCACCGAAAAGGTTCTCCTCCACATAAAAGGAAAAACGTTGATTGAAACCACCGCCTTCACATAATATCAACAAAAAACCCACTTCACCTATCTAAAAATCCAGTGACAGTCCAAAATCTGTTGTCACTTACATCTCGAACGGGGAATCGATTAACACTCGACATTGTTGAGAGTCCATTGCCAAGGGAACCCAATCGTGTAGTGACAGCGCCACGGATATTAACCACTCGTTGGCTAATTGTCCCCAGTTCAATTATCGAACAACTGTCAACGGAGTATTCAACGGACAAGCCCAGAAACAAGTTTAGCGAACGATTCGATTTACAATTTGTTAACTTGGTGATCGGTGTCACCGGACCGGGGTTATTAAAAATGTCCATGTGAGGAGCGGTGAATACAATCATTCATTAAATCTACCTTAACTCCTGTATCTAATTGATACTAATTGAGTATAACTGAATACTAAGCCTACTATGGAAGAAAGGGCGACCGTTGCTGGCAATAGTATCAAAAACAATATTGTAAATACAAAGTCCTATATTTCAGACACAAACTTAAACGCAAAAGAAATAAACAATAACTAAACTGAAACTAAAAAATAGTACGTAGAAATCCAATAAGATCCCAGGTATTCAGATCTGAACCATTTCCGAATTTTGGTACTATCAAAATAGATCGAGAATATTATAGATCAATTCTATAGCCAAACGTAGGCTTTGTGTACGACAATTATTTAATGCCATTCAAATTACATGGTACTAATTGCAGAATATCTTATGATTCAATGGATGCGAGCGAGGCAAACTCAAAAGGAGCATCTTGAAATGAATCGTCGTTGAATAATTGATGTCTCCGTACTTTACGACACGATTGTCTACTAAATGCAATGATTAGAGACGCAGACTGGTGATTAGGCATAATATTTGCTACAATAATAATTATGTATTTTTTTTTTCATTTTTTAAATTGTGTTATCTATTTATGCATGTTATAAATTAATGTTGCTTTTCATGTCTGCGTGTGTGACTGCGTTGTTCATATAAACTACGCAAGGAATTTTCATGCGGTATTCAACATCTTTTAAAAAATGTAGTCTGGAATGTATATGTGCATAATACATTAATATTAAACTTGCAAGTAAAGACATCTCAATGTTTTGACAAGCCATAAAAACCGTGTGTTGCAGGGATGGGTCGCTAGTTATTGATATATAAGTTAAGCATTATTATCATATTTTTTAACGAAGCATGAATTTCTTGAAATGTGATTTGGCTAGTTGTAGCTAAGGGGATTACTATGGAAGAAGAAGACAAGTTCCGTGAACAAAAAATAACTTAGGTACTATAACGGCAGGACATTTGATGACCCCAAATGCCATGTTTCAGTCCATTTAATCAAAACAAAATGATAGACCTGTGGTAATACTAATAATTTATTCGAGAGAGACTGTTGTACATAGACCGTATTGCTACTCATTTACTATTAAACCATGTGTGGTTCCAGGAAATATCTGAGGAACGCGGTCAACTAGTCAACGTGCAAGTGACTTTTGACCCCTTCTTACCGTGTCAATAGTACCGGTAGCGCAAGTACTGGAATTTACCTAAGTAGGTGTTAGATTGAGGCCAGTGTTAACTCTTAAAACCTGCTGCATAAAGCAGACTTAAGGTTGAAGCTCCAGGGTAGCCAGAAAAATTCAAATTTTCTTACTTTTTTTGCAATTTGCTGGTCAGTTTAGGTTGTTTGTTGATTAAAATATAATTCGTGACCATAAGACGCTTCACCCGAGTGTAAATTATTTTTGTTTCATTCCACGTTCACACGACACATCATACGTGTGCCGAAACATTGTTGGATCAATTCATTTTGTGTCCAGACTTTTCATTTTGAAAGAAAGATGAAAAAAAATTAAGAAAAACATTAAAGAAAAAAAAAAGCGTCTAAAATCGGTTTACGATACGTGTATTCGTTTGAAGAGGAGCAAGTAGGTAATAATAACTATTCAATGAATAGACAGCTTTAACTAATCTTTGGCCCCAGCTGCTGCTTTGTGTTTTGTCTCCAAGTTCTAATTGAATCAAGATCTGTCTCTTCTTTAAGAAAAACCTACTGTTATTTGTGCCGTAAAGTTTACTTTTCGCTTCTCATTAATTAAATTGTGTTAATTCGAATGTTTCCAAATGAGGGTGTCTGTCAATTGTAAATATGGTTATGTGATTTGCTAATTGTTTTAATTACGTTTTGTTTTGCTTATGACTTAAAGTTTGGGTCCTAATGAACGATGAAAATAATCATGTTCCTTCTGAAGTTTACAATATCAGCGTTTTATTCTCTGCAAAAACATCGGTGATTGGGGAAACTTGTTACCAGAACCATCGCATGTGGCTGTCAGATTAGTTGTCAGATCAGATTTTTATTTTATTAATTTTACCGATGAGAAGATAATTGTTTCTTGCTGCATCTCTTGCTTGCATGTTTTACGTAGTTATGTATTTAATTAAAAAATACAATTACGTACAATGAAATAAAATAATTAATTTATTAGTTGGATTCCAATAATAAACCTCAATTACAACTTCACCTTTTGATGTGAAAGAATTTTTAATTGCAATTGGATATAAACTGATAGTATTCCATTAAGTCTACCCACTTAATGCCTTCGGAAATGGACTGAAAAATTGGAATTGAATTTTCATTTATCATGAACGATTAACCGTTCCAATGTGATTGCCATGCATCTATGCTAATTCCTTTTTTTATTTTGGAATCTATCTTTGATAGGTAATGGTCGTGTGAGGTCTAACGGTGGGATTTTTCACCAAATTGACCATATTTTTATGTTTAAATCAGCTAAAATCAAAACAATGAAATCAAAAAGGGTGTTTGATTCATTTATCACTAATCTGATAATTCTGACTTTTGCTAATTACTATTAATTATGAAGCTAACTAAACTACAATTATGACATTAATATAACCGTTATATATGAACATCATTATGTGTGTAGTTAATATGACATTTATTCAACTACCTACTATCAATTGAAACAACAAAGACAATATGAGGCAATGGCTTTACATTGTCTTTTCCGAATAAAACCGAGCCATATCCTTAAGAATCTTGTATTACGTACTTTCTATTGATTTCTGTTATGACAAGTGGTGTACGGTCGTGGGTACGGTGAACTATAATTCCTTTGTTTCCAACGAAGAAATAATTATGCTGCTAAGCACAAGTCGTCATACGTAACTATAAATTGTGGTAGAAATTAAGTTCGACTTTTCATTGAATAAGTGATTCATGGAAAAAACGGATCGACTTTCAGTCAATTTGAAATTGTGAAATTAAAACATTGTAGTGTAAGTGGTTTTTTTGTAAATAAACACCTCATAACATTTGTAGGTCATCATCGCAATCATCATTTCAGCCAAACGACGATCACTGGTTCCTCCGTGATTAAAGCCTCCCCCAAGCACCGCCACTTCAACCGGTTTTATGCTACTCGCATCAAGCGGATTCCTGTGGCCTTCACCAGGTCATCGGTCCACCTTATGGGAGGCCTTACAACGCTACGTCTTCCAGTACTTGGTTGCCACACTCGCCACTTCAGAACCTTTCGTCCCCATCGGCCATACATTCTGCTAGCAATTTGCCCAGCCCTCTGCCACTTAAGTTTGGCGATTCTTACAATTTGAATTTGTAGCTAATCGTTATAAACCTTAAATAAGCATTGTGAACCATAATTACCTATGTATATTTATCATAACGGGATTAACTGACATTTTGGTATGATATGAAACATTTATTTTAATACCACATGACGCTAATCTGTAAGAACAGTATAAACAGAAACACCGGCAATATAATAATGTACCTACACAATCAAGAATATCTTAATTTATAAAAACTTTATACGGAATGTGTCCATTCAACTACAAAAAAAAAAAGTTTATGATACGATTGCTGTCACAATACAAAAGATATTTTTGTTAAGCTCACGATCTTTAAGAAACAAGCCCGTTCTCAGATGTAATTTGAAAGCGAATGACATAAATTCTTAACGGATAAACGGACAGGACGACTTGTACAAATATCCGATTACATACAAACAAAAAATAAAACATGTGTGGGCGAAATTTCTTCTGGCGACCCCATTCTTGAATTGGTCAAGCCTCCTTGATGATCATAATTTTTATGCAAATGCGATTCCACATTGAAAACTTTACAAAAATGAACCTTGAACCTTGGCTTTCAAGGTTCAAAATGATTTGACCAATCTTTTTGATAAATGTTTGTAGTTTAAAATATATATAAGAAGCATTTTGGCCACGCCTAATTATTTTAGTCAAAATTGTTACGATTTATTTCCATTCCAAAGAGATTGTGTACCCATCAAAAAATTTAATCGAGTACAAAAATAATGAGGCTGTTAGACGGTTTATTTTTTTTTTCTAAACTGGATCGTTTTCTTTTGTTTTACAATTTTTCATTGACCTATTTTCTTTCATCCATTGAACTATTAAATTTCTGAGAAAAATAAAATTGCTCGTAGCTACTCGACTCGACCAATCTATAGTTAAGGTGAAACATTACGCTATGCTGCCAATAAATGTGTGCTACATTATGATTACTTTGTTCACATTGAGATGGAACCGCCTGGGTAACCCGCAAAATTCTAATTTTCTTGCGGTTTTTGCAATTTGCAGGATGGTTATACACCGTGACATTTTAGTCGTCTTATAAAGGTGGTCCATTTAATGTAAGTATCAGTCATAAAATAACTCTAGGCGCGATTAAAACATTGTTACCATTAATTAAGATAATAGGTACAAAGAAAAATAAATAATGCTTTAGAATTATGAGACACCCTCCCTGTTAATAATGTTTACGTATCAAACGGTAGAAGATATCTACCTACCATTACTTTTCATCATTAATTCCATCTCCATAACAGGGTGTTTCAAACTACGTCATACGTCTTAGTGAATTATATTTTTTTTTTAAATCATGCAAATGGTCAAAAATTTTTTTTTTAATTATTAATGATTAGTAGTAATTGGATACATGAAGTGGGCTTCCGTTGTAAGACGACTAAAATGTCACGGTGTATGTTGATTTAAATTTGATTCACGACCGCAACACGTATGTATTTTCAGAGTTAAGATAGTTAAAATCATGAATAAAACTCTCTAAGTTCATTTAATCCCATCGAATGATTTTTTCGGGAAATAATCATTCAATGGAATTAAATGAACTTTATTATTTTTGTGTTTATACTTCTATAAAGCCGTAATTGTTACGGTTACGAATCATATTTTAATAATCCTACAACCTGAGACTGACCGGCAAATTGAAACAAACGGAATTAAATTTGAAATTCACGGGTTACCTTAGTGTATGTACCTTAAATCTCACCTAGCAAGACTGGCGGCAAATATAAACTTGCAAGAGAACAGCCTGGATGTAGATATGGAATAAAAAGGATTAAACATAACATCGCGTCTATTTTACCCGAAGGTTTAGGCAGAGATGTGTCTTATACTACACCCGCATTTCGCCAGTAATGTTTGAGTTTCATGTTATAAGGGGCCAGCCTATTGCAATCAACGAAGTACATTAAATTTATAAATAAAATAAATAAGTTAAAGTAACCTTATTAATTAAGAGAGTTCAAGTTGGGCCGCCGTCGTGAACGGTCGCGTCTGCCCGCGCGCAGCAGATGTTGACTTGCCAGACTTCGAAATCAAACCGAGTTTTTTGTGCGTCTCCGTCTGTGTCGCAATTTGTTATATTGGGTAGTATAAAACAAGGGAGCAAAAGTGATGTAAGTGCGCTTCAGCCTGCAGCGAAGACTGGCTGCTGGAGGACGAGTGACACGGCTGACCCCTGGCGGCTAAACCTGGTGAGATCGTTCCTAATATTTCAGGGATTTGTTCTATAAAACTGAGAACGGCCAGCCGGCCGGTTCGTTGTGGGCCAGTGTGCTAACACTATATATAATAGGGCGGCACAAACTAATTTACGCTATTATTCTAGCGCAAAATACGGTACCTATCGCTCAAAACGCAGTACCTAAAGATTGTATTATTATAACTTGTAACGCCACGGTTACCGAAATTTGAGTCGGCCCACGGCCCATATGTGCTGAAGTGTACAAAAAAGTTACCCTTAACTCTTAAGTTCGCATAGCACGCTTTTGTTCTACAGATTAACCTAAAAAAAAAGGTCAAGTCAGCCTCAGCCCCTTTGCACGTGTCCTGGACTTGCACTACAAACAAAAGTGTTTTCAAAAAATAATTTAATGGGCCTAACACTCGATCATAGGATTGTCAGTCAAGATCTCGCCACATATATTTGGAAACATCGACAGGATGATAGAATTTTCCTAGCACTTCTAAATAATATACATGATTTTCTCCCTAACAGCATTCTCTTCCAGGAATAAAGGATAGCAAATACATAACCGCACAATCCCTACTAATATTATAAATGCAAAAGTGACTTTCTGTATGTATGTTACGCTTTCACGCCTAAACCGCTGAACCAAGTGTCATGAAATTTGGCTGAGATATAGCCTAGAATATGGAGAGAGACATAAGTAGGCTACTTTCATATAGGAACATACGCTATAACCGACTCCCACGCGGCCGGAGCCACGGTCAGGGGCTAGTTTAATATAACATTTTGTGGTGGCGAAGATATCATCATCGCCTTGTCCGAATACTATCTCGTAAATGTGCACAGAAACAACAGAAACGCACAAGGGTATTCACCTATTGGCGAACTAGTACCCGCCAACAGCGACATCCTAAGTACAACGCTAAAACACCGCAACATGCCAATCCTTATAACCGGTAACACACACGAGAAGAGCAAGAAAAATCCATGAAACCCCGGCCTCAAACGAACAGCCCCCAATTAGCGAACTCATTAACACCATGTGAAGAACAAGAAGCAAGCTACTAACACCGTTATCAGTCGTAATCGCAAACGACACTGGATACACAACACCCAGAAACAGACCTTTACCGCAATCAAGCGCACTTGACTAGACCTGTGCATCGGCGCCTCAACACCAGCCAAAGAAAGAAAATCAAATAGACGATGAACCTTCACGTAGCGGCATTCATATAGCCAATCTACAGGAAACAGGGTTGAACTCAGGAACATACATCTCCACACTGTGATTGGCACCCCTCAAGAAAAGCGAGTAACACACACCGGGGTCATATCAAGCACAAACAATGCAACTACGCAGCTTTCAACAGAAATTCTGTATAAATAAAATACGAAGACTGGATAACAAAAAAAACTAGCAAATAAAGACATCATCCCAACGAGTAAAGACATCGAAATACCCTGGAACACAATAACGGAGGTTATTAAAACCGACCGCTGCTCAGGAAACTGATTCTTCAGCCAATTTAATAAAGAGACCATCGCTTAGCTCTTGCTAACCTACAAAGCGGGAAACCGGATAATCCAAATAGGCATAAAAATAATGGCAGACAACACTCCAAAAGGTTAAATATCAAGAAGAACAAAAACACGCGGAGTCCGCTTCACCGGACTGGGGACATTTCACACCGGAAAATGCAGGCAAATGCTCGACACGTTTTACAGGAACAACAAACAAAACGCCGAAGGAGATCCGTGTACATAAAGGTGTCCCCCAGGAAAACAAAAAAAAAAGGAGCGAGGGCCTTTTCAGATACCAAATGCTAAAATAACAAAGCCGAAGAAGTAATGGTAATCATCAATAAAAGCCAAACGAGACAGCTCCCGGAACGGACCAAGTGATAACCGTGGTAACCGAACTTAACAAAACGATGCCCCAAATATAACAGGAAACCGCAACTATACACAAGAATAAAGCCAGGACACAGAATACAGTGCCGGACAAGTGGCTTGAAACCGCGCAGGTACTAATCCCAAAAATAAAAAACTAGAAGACGCGAACGAATATCGCTGCATAATGGTACTACAGAATTTACGCCAGATGCATAGTAAAAACAAAACAATAAAAAAAATAGACGATGCAATAACAGGACTAGGCAACTACCAAGCGTCCCTTTTAAACAATGGATCAACAGATTACCACATTTTATGCACGAAAGGGTCCTAGACGAGGAAGGATTTGCAAGTAAACGAATTTACGCTCGCCCTATCGCCCTTGTCATAGAAAACACCAATGTCGACTTAAAGACATTAAGGCATTAGGATAATTATTGCAATGAACTAACAAATCGATGACCAACAGGATAATCAAGGTATGCATGAATGTAAGAACATGCATCAAATGGAGTGGCCAGCAAAGCAATTGGATTATAATTATCAAAGGAAAGGAAGTTAAACGGGGTTGCCCTCACTCCTCTCGCCTTTTTACATTAGTCTTCGACGAATTCCTTAGAACCCTTAAAGATGCAACCCATTTAATCAAACTAGATCAGGACCGCATTTCACTCCCCCTGGTATTATCATTTGCGGACGATCTTATACTCATTGCAGATGATCTAGAAGGACTAGAGCGCATCTTATACCACACAAAACCTTTACTAAATACCGCAGGCCTCCAAATAAACGAAACAAAAACAAACATTCTAATTAGGGACCCCATAACATCACAGCAAACAATCAACGTGACCCTCAACGGAATAAGTATACCAACAATGGACGAAATAAAATAGCTAGGCACATACACAAGCAGAAAAAGCACAATTAGAAAACGATGCCAACAGGCCACGAGAAACGCAAATCATTACTACCATTCATACTAAAGGCAAAGATGGACTGGAAGTTAGCTAGACTTATGTATCGAAGAGTTATCGTACCTTGTATGATATATGACTTAAAAGCATCGACCCAAGGTGAACAGATTAAGACTCAGAAGATATGAACGAGTTATCATGAGAGACTTGATTAACCACATCAGGAATAAACTAATAATTAAGAAAATGCACCAAATCTTAGACGAAAAAACCGTAACAAAACGCATCAAGAATCACAGGATGTGCTACTTAGCACACGTCTTCAGACGGGATAAACCACACCTATTGCAGGTAGCAATGCAGTACAAGGCCAAATCTAAGAACCTCGGACGACCTATTTACCCAAGGAATGACAATCTAAAACAAGCAATGAAATACTTCGACATGGGAATCAAGTTTTGAAAGGACATGGCTGGAGACAAAACTAAGATCAAGAAAGCGGCTAGTAATATCTAAAAAAAACCAGAAACTGTTAGCTGCGAGAACTCAGAATATTACTACGAAAACAACAAAACAGAACATAGCGAAGCAACGGCATAGAAAAGAGCTAAGAAAACAATGAACGTACCCAAGAAGCCCGACCTGAATCAACATGCCGGCGACGTCGTGAAAAGATGCCCTCCTATAAATAAATACCACCCGTCTCTCCACTAGTCCAATGCTTACTCAAGGATGCATATCCGGTAGGCTCGCAATCCTTTCCTATCCTATGGGCACGTCTACCTGACCATTACCGCGCCCCCCGGTCTACTTCTTGATATGCAATGGCCTCTGTAACACCATGAAGCATGAGGCTCCAGGGGCTAGTGCAAATCTTGGGGTTCATTCGATTTATCGAGTCTGGTCAAGCCACGCTGGGATCGGTGCATTTCATTTCATATAAAGTAACCTTATTAATTAAGATTTTTCCTAAAACACCTGCCTTGGTTATTAGATACAAATCCAGGCTAACAAGTCCATAATTCAATCTAATGCAACATTAGCATAGCTAGGACATGTTTATTAGCAAATACATGTTTTATGGAACAGCTGGCTTAACTAAAGTTCAAATAAGACAACATAAAAGTATTTACCAGACATTTTGATTTAAGGGCCTCTTAACTGATAAGCAATTTTATTGAGTTATTAAGTTACTAGCTCTTGCCAGTGAATTCGTCTGCATTTCAGGATGAAGCCTAGGCCCTACTCCAGGTAAAATAGACTACCCATATGCTAAATTTCATCCAAATTCGTTCAGCTGCGTTAAAGCGTAACAAATAAACGTACTAAAATAAAATATTTTCTCTGTATAATATTGGTTTAGATAACTACTATTTTGACCGAGCCGTTTACGTATATAATTCTATGAGGGTTGTATATGGTAAAACTGTTCAAACTTTCGCTATAATTGGTTTAGTTTCTAAGGGTTACATTTGGAATGGCAACGTTTACGAAGAACCTTCCCCTACGGGTGTAAGAGGGAAGGAAGAAGGGGCTAAGAATCTTTGGTTAGAAATAGTCAAGGCTTAAAACAGTCTAGCACAGAGAGTAGGAAATTTATACAAACAAAAAGAGACATATATCCAGCAGCGGATGAAGTAGGACTATGTGGGCGATGATGATAACGCTTCAGAAACAAGTGTCTAGTCAAGCGTAGCTTAAAATTATTAGGATAATCCATAACTCGAAGTGGTGGAGCTTGGGGAGGCCCTATGTCCAGCAGTGGACGTCTTTCGGCTGAAATGATTATGATGATGATGAATCCATAACTAAGGTGAGATAAACTTTCTTACATTAATCAAGGAGAAGAATATTCCAGACATGAACCCTAGAAGCTACCATATCACAGAGAGATGTGGCACGCAATATTTTGTATCCTACTTCAATATTGAAAGCACATACATACCTTTACTTTCATCATAAATTCATTCAACAAATAAGGTAATAAATCAATAAACAGGGCAGGAAAATACAACACAAAAATGGTAAAATTTCACTTTTCGATTGGAGTCATTATTTTACCATAAACTGATATTTTGAAGCAACAGCTTCCACTTTCGAAAGTGTCTCGTGACAAAAGGGCAGAAGAATGGTCACGCGAGCCATGTTTACGGCGTTTTCAATATGTGGCACATGGATTTCGTATTTGAATAGTTATTTTTGCTTTCGTGTGATTTTAAAAACATTTTCTACTTGGTCCATCTCACCTAACTTAGTCAAAAATTTTTTCATTTGCCTTCAACTCGAAAAGAAGAAAATTAATTACTTAAAGATTGAGTTTTATGCAATATAGTAGGCCATAATACCTATGTCAGTCTAATATGTTTGAATATTTTTTAGTGATTTACTTATTTATTTATCATATTAATGGGCACTTGCACATTCACGTACATTTATTAATCTTTTTTATTTTATTTTCCATTAAACTGTATTACGAACTGAAGTTTTTCGAGAACAATTACTATTTTGAACAGAATTTAAATCGCAATAAAGAACAAATTTTGAGCTACAAGCAAGACTGAAGATGATTTAAATTAAACATTTTATCGCAAACGATAGCGTTCGTCGAAACAGCTTTTGTTTAAAAATCGTCGACGGTTTCATTAAAACGGCCCTTTTTATAACACAACCAAAAAATCTTACGCACACAGTTGCAAAGTTCTGCAGAATACTTTAATTTAAAAGTTTAATTAAACCGCGAAACGAAACGTAATAACAATTTTAGCGGAACAATCATCCGCTTTTAATGCATCCACAAGTCTTTAATACGTTTGTGTATCATGGAATTTAAAATATCGTTCCGTGTCACGCACTACACGACTGATCAACACGAGTATGGAATAATAAATAATTATTCTGGCACTCATTACGGAATAATTACCATTAAATGCGTTGGATGCATTATTTATATTGAGTATAATACAGGTTTGGAAAATTCCAAGTTAGTGTTTTTGCTGGAAATCTTGTTTGGCTCAGTATTAATGACCTAGCTTACGAATCTCTTATCTGCTTTAAGTACTTAGTAAAGATAAACCAATAAATGTCCAATTAATTATTAGTTGCCTAATCAAGTGCAATCTAAGTAGGTCACAGGCCTCTCCTAAAAATGGGTAGTTAAACGAGCACCATGCTGGGCAAACAACTTATGAATATAAGAACAAGAACTTCAATAAGATTACTAAATACTAATATCCTGCTGGATCCTTCAGTTATACCCAAAGATTTTAATCGGTATACCACCTGTCATATTTAGATTCCAAAGTGATATAAGACAGTATACAAAGATTTATTTCCAAAGCTCATGAAAACAACTCATATTGCGTATGAATTGAATGTATAAGTTGCACACACAAGAAAAATAAAACAAATGCACACTACAAAACTTTTTTATTATAATATATTTATATAATATTTTCTTCACCCCACAAAGTTGGGGGAAACTTAATAATATGTAGCGATATGCTTTCAAACCGTAATGAGTTCGAGAGTGCTCTTTCCTGTACCTACGTTTATTTTGTGGACCATAACATATGACAGGACGATGAACTTTCTCAATATTTTTATCTCAGCTCTGTGAGAGAAACAAACATTGAGAAAACTTTTCTTGTAAATCAAAATTAATGTTCAAGGAATACAAATCGCATATTTTTTTAGGAAACTAGAATAAAGTTTCATTTTTGAGTTTGTATTTCGAAAAATATATGTACCGAATTTTTATTTCAGGACCTAATTTTGTCACAAACTTTTCCCGATTATTTTCAGATTGAAATCTGGGACTAAGTTAGTTTCGAATCCAAACTATTATTAATGTTTTTAATTTTTATAGTATTATTTCATTCAGTCTTTTGTTGCATTGTTGAGAAAGTGACTCACAGATAGGCTTCTGCATTGAGTCACCTCTTGCAACTTTCTCAGAAAGTGTAGCTTATCCCGCTTATCTGTCGTTAATTGGATAAGTAATATTCGATATATCCGTAGCGATAAGATCTCTGAATGATCATTAGAGACAAAGTTCAAAGCAATGCCTTGCTGCCTAACCCTTTACACAGGGTTGTACATACAGTACCCTGGAGGTAATATAACACATCCGACTGTAGGGAGAGGCAGATACAGTATAACAGACAGAGACTACGCTCAACAAAGCCTACCGCCATAGTCAAGTTACGTAACATATCTAAAACGTAACCCGACCCTAACAATCTAAAACAAAAACCCATAACTCACAACCCGCAAAATCACCTTTCGAACATTTTTATTCCCACATCCCGTCAGATCACGTTTGATATAGTTATTTTTACAAAGGTAGTGCAGTGGGGGACAGCGGTCGGTGAGCGTAACGTATTGGCGGGCTTACACACGATCCCTTGACTGATTTATTGCGTGCGTAAATCTCCAATTTACACGACAATGTGTCTATGTATAGGTAGGCAAGCGATCTAATCGACGATAAGAATCAGGTTTATCCTCGTTTTCGGATTTAGCCGTAATTTGCTTTGCCTGGTTTGAGCGGTCTGAAGGATGGATTGTTGAATTTTAAGTTTCATTTCACTTGTGCTTTGCTTGTTTACTGGCTTAATTGGGCTGAAGTCAAGTTTGTCATAGACAACTAGTGTAACGATCTATCTGTATCAGAATTGTTCGTGTATACTACTTAAAAGGATTAATACGTGATCGTCATTAGCTCGTTACGGCTCAGTAAGATGGACTTGGTTGTTGATTACAATTATGCTCTTCATCTTGAAGTCAAGTACAAATGTCTAGTTTGTCTACGTTTGGTTAATCACCGAAACCTATTCTTCGAAAAAAAAAGGCTTTTCAGACTCGACTGCGCCTTTACCAGAACGTGTAGGTTCTTTTAATGCACCCTGTCTGTAGGTTACCTAATATTTTTATGCTATCTGTAAAAATAGTAAAACATGGTTGGGGATGAGTTATGACGTAGGTATAATTTTTCTCCAGATTCAAAGACTAAATAAAGACACATTATCGAACATAATATCAAAGAAAACAAATCGAAAAACACAATTTCCGTACATGCAATACATAAAAAATACAATAATTCCTAAGGTACATTTTAACGTATACAGGACGTCTACAAGACTTCATGGTCATAATTGTTTATTCACTTCAGTCGTTTTGGTCACAAATTGTTAATTCACTTCAGACCTTTGACTTTATCTTTATCGATCAGTCTGTGTAGTAGTTTAGGCTTAGCTCGGGCTTACCACGTCCTTTCATTACAGTTAAAATATACATTCGTTGTGAAACCACAAAAGGTTCGAGGTCGTAGAGGAATGACCCATGTAAAGAAATGACCACGGTTGAAATAGGTCAAGCCTTAATAAACCAAAGGTAAACCCGTCGCACTGGCGAGCAAGGTATGGTGTGATCGAACCCCATCTATTGCAATATGACATGACACGACTTACAAGCACGATCTTAAAGGCGCTGAGAGCTTCTGGCGCTAATTGAAGCGTGACGATCTGGCTAGAATGGGTGGTTCGCGCACTAATTTAGGTATTTCATTCGTATTATTAAATCAAATACACATTTCTTAAAATAAAAAATGTATACCTTATGGAATCTTTTTGTTTTTAATCTGTGAGTTCAGTTTTATCACTGTTGTGTTTATTGTTTTTTTTTTATTACTATTTTTTAACTGATGTTTATGTTATGGTTATGCCCTATTCCTTCACAGTTAATAAATAGCTAATAATATTTATATACCGTGTGGTGGGACCCTGGTGATCTGCTATACAGGTATTCCTAGTGCAGACACCAGTCTCTCACAATGTCACTTAGTTTTTAAGCTTTTATACCCTTGTTTGTGAAGAGAAAATAAATTATTTGAATTTGAATTTGAATTTGAATTTATGGAAAACATGTAGCTTTGTTATTATTAAAAAACTGATGATCTTTTGTGCAGTATTTGGTTTTTTTTTTTCAATCATGGAAACTACAAGAAATCGTATTTCTAAAGTGTATGATTTATAGAGTGAATCCTGAAATATCTTACACATTGATATCATAACTAAAGGTTAATTATAACGATGCAGTGGGGGTCAAACGAACGCAATTATTTAAATAATCCCCCGCTGCGCCCTTAAGCCAATCAGTCGGCCTATTCTGTAAAAAAAGCTCATCGTGGAACCTTAGGTGAAGAGAACTTGAAGTGAACCGTCAATTCATCTGAAGCTATAGATTGACAGCTCAGTTCAAGTTCCTTTGTTTTCACAGTAAGATTTTACAGTATAAATCGCTGAAGTAACACTTGAACTACGAAAACAGCCCACACCATTACCAATTAAAGGTGCTGCCACATTTATGCTGTTGTGGACACGTGGTTGACTATGCTTGGATATTTTGGATTTTTCAAGGCAACTCGAGGCAAAAACTTGATGAAAATGCGCCTAAGCCGATGATGAAGATCTAATTTCCAACATACACCATTGCAGTACACACTAGGACCTCAATAGAGATTTCTGAAGGCTAGTACCGTAACCCCAGGATATTCCAACCGGATTTTTCATTTATTTTATTAATTAAAATTCGATGCACAAGTAGAAAGACTCTACAAAGGCAGACTTAATGCCCGTGGCATTCTCCGCCAGTCAACCTTAGGGTGACGCAGAGACAAAACATGTCAGGTGTGACATACGGGGTAGATAGATCGGAAACAACTATGAAATACAATCATAAATACAAATACATAGAAACAGTATATAAACAAAAAAACACTTTCTCAAGAGAAATAACGATCGGTAGGTACAGAGAAAAACGAATGTAGCAAATCAGCGCTGGGATGTTTTGGCCAACTTCTGTCGGATATGTTCACGTGCCTATTCTTAAGGTAAGCGACTGTTTGCCATCCAGGGCCGTAATTTACTATGACCACTTAACGATTCCTTACTTCGAAACCACGTCAATTCCTTAGATCACACACGACATCTGCTAATAAATACCGACAAATTGTCTTGGAACATACAGAATATGACATTTCGATTCCTTACCGTTACATTGGTTTCTATAAAACACGATATTGAAGTAGTTTGAACGTAGTAAGGTTCCGCGGGGAATCATTTTAACCATACAGAATTGGGAACCTGATGTTCAGAGGGAGTGCATTCCAAAGAAAAACGGTCTGGACAAAAAAGAAAACTGAATGAAGCCAGAACGGTGAGAAGGACGTCGTAGAAGACGATTGTTGGAAGAACGAAGATTTTTAGTAAGGGCAGAGCATAAATAATGAATTTGTGAAGTCAAGTAAGAAGGAGAAGTGGGTTGGCCAAGAATAGAGAACAACGTAGACAGATCCCTCAACTCTGCGCTGGTGAATAGTAACCATTTTCAAACCAGTTGGTGCGCGGATACATGGATTACGTACTATAATCTAATATTATTTTCTATCACACCGTCTTCTGAAGTAACCACATCAAATGTCGGTGTGTCGACGTCCTTAAACCGCAAACCCCATACAGAAAAAGTCGTATTGCTTGAGTTGCCTTTTTACTGTACGTGTTTTTATTTACAAATAGTGAACGAATTCGTTCAGATCGAAAGATTTGATTTGATTTCATCAAAATGAATATGTAGGTATGTTTATTTTATTCGTGTTTTTTGTAAGCCTTGCTCGATCTGATAAGTTAAATGATATTTTGTTCATTTGAAAATATTATATAACAAATTAGATCCAAGGACTGTGTTTCAGAAGATTATAATGAATATTTTGTGTTACGTAACTTTGTAACAAAGAACTAATTTAAGAACTTAGTAACCATTTTACTACATCATAATTAGGGCTTAAGAAATTACTTATAATAGCTAAGTTGACCGCTGAATTTATACAACAAAATGCGTGAATTGGGTAACTACAACGAATTTCTATTTACAAACAATATTTGTATACGTATTTGTTTGAATTAAATTCCCATTTCAAATCATACTGAGTTACTTAAATAAAGTAATCCATGTAGTTCAGCTTAGTTCATCCATATTCAATATTAGTGATGCATTTGATAATGAAATACAAAGACTGACACCCCCCGATTCCTCTGTATTCCCGCCTTTGCTGTAAGCCGTAACCAGACTATGAGGCCCCTAGCACCCCTCTCACCTCTTTGGATTACAAAGGGATAAGGGGTGATTGAAAGCTTCATCGCGGCTCTACGTAAATTGGTCGTGTTTACCTGAAGTACTGGTAAGCACCCTTTATGTTTAGAATATAGTGGCGATGGATGTGTCACGGCTGGAACATTATTTTTTAAGTAATATTTTTAAGCATCTTGCTGAATTAAGTAGCTGTTATGCATTTAGATAAAGTGTTAACTGCATAAAATGAGACTATGAAATCGGAAATTTTCGGTCACACTCATAAATAATTTCAATGAAATATTATGCACTCACTATTATTTTTTAATCTTGACATTACTGATACGCACCTAAACATCCTAGGTGTTAGACAGAGGGTGTAACACTACAATAATACACTTTTAAAACCCCTATACAATTATACGCGTAACGCCATAAACAAGCATGTTGTTCTGTGTATTTGGTAGGGATTTCCCTACCAAATACACACAACAACATGCAATTATGATTAAATAATTATTCTTAGTGTTAAAATACCCATAATAATAATTTATAAAATACCTCAGCTGATTATAACATCTGTATTGAAGGTTACGGCTTCCATGATGTTTCGGACCTGCCCGACAAGTTTCAGTCTTGAAAGGGGAACATAAACCAATCAGAGAATCCCATTACGAACACAATCTGAGTAAAACCACGAAAAAGAAAATCAACGTGGTCCTGTTACCATCAAATAAAATATATTCACACATGTTTTATTATAGGTACCTAATTGCCTCACTAACGTTGTCGAACGTGTCACATTGCCCTAAAGCTTATGATTGCTTGCTATGAATGTTACTATGTTACAATGTATTCTTTGTTAGGTTAGGTGGTATACGACCATGGCTTTCAGATGAGAATATTTTCTTGTTTCATATTTCAGCATGATTTTTCAATAGTCGAGTTTTAGATTTTGAACTTACTTTTATTTCAATTATTTTGGAGTTAGATAACAATAATAATATATTTGTCGCAACATGGTGGCTGAAATGCGAAATATCGGGTCTCCTTCACGATCCGACATAGTTTAGATAGGTGTGGGCACTGTAGTGGGTACTCAAACAAAAAGATTATTTGAATTTAAAGTAACTTTTATAAACTGGCGAGTAACAAATTAAATAAACATGTGCATCGGTAACAAACACGTCCGTTGGTACTGAGCCTTTGCTTAGACTGTCCGAGCTTGACTGTAGACTGTCGCCTGTCGCCGACTCGCCGCACTGCCACTGGGTCTCTCCGCCAGTCATCGCTGCATCCCCTCCACCGACGATCGTGTCCAAGCGGTAGGGGTCGCTTGCGTTTCCGGTTTGTGGAGTTTCTTGCCCGTTCTTCTTGTGGAGTTTCTTGCCCGTTCTTCTCCATAGAGATCTACGTTTTGGAATGGGCAACTAGCTTCAACTTTCCAACTGATCGACTTTTTGACAATTCAAAAGTGGTTTTTTCAAAATTCATAAATGGTTTAATTGAAATAAATGCTTTGAGTTTGAGTTTGAGTTTGGTTACATGATTTTTCGTTTACGAATCAACCTGTTAGATGGCGCTGTCAGCTGTACTTTAGCGCCTTCAATCCACACATATTTATTTAAAAAGTGTATATCTCATTTGTCAAATTATGATGAGCAGTTTAGATGCTATGAGGGATCAAATGAACATATCGCTTCTCTGCTTCAATAACGTGATAAGTCCGACAAGCCTCTGCTTCATTAACGTGATAAGTCCGACAATTCATTTTTTTAATATATTTTAAAATGTGGTATCTTTTGTGCATAACATGCATAAAAGATACCACGTTTTTGGAAAAACAAAGTCGGTCACGGTGGTTTCAATTACCAAATAATAAATAAATGAATTGTCGAACTTATCACGTTATTGAAGCAAAGAAGCGATATATGTACATATACCCACATACAAACATACCGGTCAAAATCATAACTCTCTATTTTGCTTGGCCGCGGTCGAATAAGAATATATTTAAACTACACTTAGTACACATGATATATTATAACTTATTACTTTACTAACGTTGCCAAACGTGTCCTACCGTCACCTGAACCGTTCCCATTGTCATATCCATCAACCCTAATTCGTGAACATTATTTGCATTCGAGAGGCGGTAGCTGTCATCGAGCACAGTTTATGCAGGACTGACCCATGTTTATAATAACTATGCAAATTATTCCGATATCGTCCCCAATCGGCCTCCGACGGGCTAAATTGAATTTGTAACTCTGATTAAACCCCCCTTTGAAATGCCGATATGTACGGACAAAGATTTTTAATGAATATTTTTTTAATTAACATTTTTGGTGTGGAGTAAAAGCTTACGTTGTGTTACGTATTGTTAGAAATTGTTTTTTAATTAAATTTTGTGTTGTCTGGCAAAAATGTAAGTGAAATGCGTGTGTGTTGCATCAGAGATGTCTACAGTTTTTGTTGAATTTAAATTGAATAACTAGAAAATTTATATCTAACTTTAACGTTAGTCCCAGCTGTTATTCGCAAATATTTAATATAATAATAATAATCGTTTATTTATAATTTTTTTTTAAATTCTTTGACAGTCGTTACGGGTCATCAAAAGCCCGAAAGTCTGAGAACCAGTCTTACCAGGGGATATCATATGACCCAGTGTCTGGGTTGTGGAGGTCAGACAAGCACCGACTCCATGTGAAATACTGTTATTCAGGTGCATCCCGTAAATCTGGAATCCGACCCCAACAGATGGGTCAGATGATGATGATGATTATATCTAACTTTTAATACTCACTTACACAGCATGGATCAAAAAGGCGTAGTCATTATTTAAGACTGCGGTAAATACCATCAAAGTGAACAGGTTTTAATGGGAACAACATCGTTATCGTAAGTAAAAGACCGACTGTCTCATACAAAACTTCAATACCTACTTGACCCAAATGTATGAGATGGCTGATAATTTTGTCGTAATTAGTATATTTGTCTCATGGAGAAAGTTGTTAACCTTGATGGTCTTTCCAGGGGTGCGGGTTGTCCAGGGGTGCGGGTTGTTCGAAAGAGATACCGTGGCCTATGGCACACAGGCAACTAAGGGAACACGGGTGGGTTTTAGTCAGTAAGAGTCTGACATGCCCTTGCCTTCTGCTCCATCCAGAGCGGGAGAAGTTATTTGATGATTTCCCACTCAAAAATATAAAATAAAATGGTAAATATAATGACCACCCCTTTCTCAATACTGTAAACTTAAAGAAAATAAAGAATACCAATTTGAAAAGTCGAATATTCTCTGTAACTAGATTACTTTTTAAAACATAAAACGACTCGACATAAAAGCAAACAGCAGAACTGACCAAGTAATTTTTCCAATTCCAATAAATTAAGCACTTTTAATTGTCTAGACTCTCCACAGACTCTGTTCAATATTCTGCAAAATCAGTACAAACACACAAATATAATAATATTCAATTCTGTAAGTTAAAATCCAGGGATTTCACGTCCCTATCGTAATTGTATGGGCACGATCAGCCACGTGGCACCCTTTAGTAATGTTTGATACACACGACCGGGCCTGACGACGAGCTTGTTACACCAACATGCTCGGATAGAGTCTGAAAAAGAAATTTGAATGAATATGTAAGTACTGAAATAGCTTTTTGCTAAAGTATAGTTTCGGTATTTATAACAAAATAAAACGCGACATTAAAAATTTTTGTCTGTCTGTCTATTTTTTCCGTCTAATCTCCGAAACGGTTGACCGATTTGACGGCACTTTCACTGGCATGTGGCTGCTGCTGTGCTGACGACATTGGCGTTGGTTGTTGTTTTTTTTTGTTGCTACTAGGCTAATATTTAACGTGAATTATATTTACACGGATACTCAATTTCACTTGATACGTCGAAAGCTCGAGGTTGTTTGAAAGAACAAGTACACCAATTCGGGATTTAAGGTACCTACAGCAAGTTCGCAAATCGAACTACCGGTGTGTCCATTCAATCGTTACGCACATTCCTATAAGATTATACTAATACCATTTTGATTAAAATGCAGTACCTTTTTCAATATTGAATTTTACGCTTTGCGTGTTTTAAAGTCCTGTGATATGGGGGAAAACAAATGGATTTCCTCATACCAAATGATTAAATAGTAATACGATTCAATAATGTTAATGGTAACTGTAAAACTATTAGGCATGGATATAGTACACAGTTGAGTAATGAGGTGGTCATAATGAATGTTGTTATAGTGAAGTTATTAACGGCAATATGAAGTGTATTCATGGAGCTAGTGGCTGGTTTTGAGAATTTAAAAAGCATGCCCTTTAATTAAGGAAGAACTGCATTTATAAGTTGGTAAGAATTATAAAACCACTTGACACCTGCTTTAAAAAAAAAAATACATCCTCTACGTAAAGCACTCTAACTCCAAAACAAACTAAATCAATTCCTATCAAACGAAAGTCGATTCAGCTCGAGCACACTTCGTAGATAGGCTGCACAAACAATCCCTAAACATTACGTTCTCGCTCCGTCAATCAGGGCATTTCAAACAGTTTCTTATCATTGATTTTTCCTAACATTGATTGTTTACTGACAGGCCCGGTGTGCGATAGTGTCACAGTCAACCGGAACGATATAATGAGAGATACAATACGGCACGCCTTAGCACACACCTACTTGTATAACCAGACCTGCCAATATGGAATGTATTAGGAGGCCTTGCTTCTACCTCAGGGGTCAACATAAATTGGTCTTGATTAAAATTTAGATCCGTGAGTTACTGAAGCGGTAGATTGTTTAACGATGTAATTGTTTAAATTATTAGGTAAGTGATATGTCGTATAGATTTATGTCATGTTGCGTACATACTAGCGGTTCGTATTAAACTGGTTTGAATTAAGGACAGATTTGAGGGTACGGCAATTAAGTCGAGATTTAGTTACGCTGACTGAGAAAGCTTAGTTGGCTTAGAAATTAATAGAATAATTTCGGAACATAGTTTACCTTTACAGGCACTCTTTACAATAGCTTTATGTAAAATCTTTATACTTTCACCAATGTTTACCACATGTGTTCAATTTCTTTAAAAAAGATAAAGCTACTTCATTTATATTTCCACGATATACCCAGAATCGTAATATTATGAGAAGGTATTGGTAGGATTCGACCTAATTCTCGCTTCTGGGTGGCTACCATTGTGACCAAACCGTCGTCTTCCAAAAACTCGCTAATTTGTTTTCAGGTAACCGAATTTGTACCTTCACACTGATACATAAAAGGTCCTGAATCGTATAAACTGGTAAGAGATGATACAAAAAGATAGCGCCGCGTAATCAACTCTCGAGTTTGGTGAAGGAAACGGGTAAAGATATGAAATTTTAATGGATATGCCACAAAATGTTAATAAAATAAACAGTAATCGTATGAAACGTCTACTCCAGGTATACATTGTTGGGTTATTTTCTTTAATGGGTTCAGCAGAATTCCAGGTACCTCAATCAATAAGCATTGGCACTGTGTGAAGCCGTGAATCTGTAATATGATTTGCATTTCAATTTGGGGTTGCTACTGGTCTAGGTTTTAGGAGCATTAGAATAATCTATTTCCATATCTGATATACGCATAGTCAATCTTGGAATCTACTATTCTCTTTGTTATTTCTTCCGCTTTATATCATTGAGTTCCAAAGCTAAGGATTTCGTGTAGTACTCATATACTGTAACATCTTCAATTACGAGTGACCGAGTTGCAGCTACGTGTTGCTTCAGGACTCTCCAGGTGTCACTACCGTGCAGGTCAGTACCACTGAGGTATTTTTACGAGCATTCGCTTTTATTAGTGCTTGGGTGAACTGTATCTAACTTTGACCAGTAGTCGATGTTAATTCAATGCGATGTTTATTTTATCGTCGCTTTTATAGCTGCTCTTATGTATTTATACAGGGTGGCAGCAACATCGACGCGCAAATTGAAACCATGACTTCAGCTCATGATTCTAGTTCACATAAATTTATCGTCGCTTATCAAAAAGAACAGAGGGGCAATTTTTCGTAATTTTATGAACACAGTCTGATTTCAGTCTCAATCAGTAAAAAATACCTCGAGTTTTCATACATTTTTGATAAGTTTTGACATTTGTTTGTCGCCGAGATGAGACTGCGACTAGATTTTGAATGTTTTTAATTACAAGAATTGGCCTTCAGTGGCAGGGATGCCACTGTGTATATTTTGATGTTCTTTATTTAAGTAGATACTTTTACGTTGATGTAACTAATTGACATTTGATATTGAGTTTTGATCGTATCTTTTAATTATTTGACATCAAATTTGATGTCAAATATTTAAAAGATACGATCAAAAAATTAATATAATTATTTTAGAATTTCTATTCTTCTGATTCAGACATGATCCTTACCATCATTTCACCCAGATGTATAATGTTTCATTGCCTGTTTTCCTCAACAAAAAACAACATGAAGGTGATGATGACACACGTTCCTATTTTCACACATTAAATTACGAATTCAAAACAACTTCATTGCGTACGCTCAATATCCTAAAGATACTACGCTCAACACCCCTTTTTACATCCATAATGTAATGTGCAAGCGAAATATGAATAAGGAAACGCGTAAAGACATCTGTTCGTGTATGAAAACGGGAAAGGAGCAAAATTTAATATTGAATTAAGGCGTTACGTAGAAATCGAGAAAGGAGCAAAGGTGAAAATAAATCCTTGTGATATATGGGGGCCAACCTTAGAGGGCGCTGACAATTTTTGAGGTAACATTTTTATGTTTTTCCCCTCTTGTGTGCACTCTGTTGTAATGTTCTTTATTATTCGGAATACAACGTTACAGCTTGTTAATGTGGTGTTGCAATTTTTATTACGGTGCTAAGGTGTGTTATTATGTCTTAATTAGTTTTACTCTAAGGTACACAGTACCTACAGTTTCATGAGACATTAACTTTGACTTTTGGGATTCCTATTAGGTAAATGAGTAAAACTATCAGTAATTTCTAGGTAACTTTGCTGATATATTCCTAACTAAATAATTAGAAGTAATATCATATATAATACTAATACAACAATAACAACCAGAAAGGCAGAAGGGTTGCGCAGAAGTGTACCTATAGATACCCACAATTCGCCAGTTATGTCTAAGTCCCCTGTAATAGGGGGCGAGCGTAATGCCACCAATCGGGCTCAAATCCAGACTTTGGGCTGCTACTGAGATATTCCAGACAACAAACCTGAATAATATTGCCCGACCTGGGTATAAAACCTAGGAGCCTAATAGTAGCGCTTGCAACCACTAGACCAATGAGGCCGCATATAGTTATGGGTGAATATAGTAGTAGGTATCATCATCATCATTTCAGCACCAAGGCGTCCTCTGCTGGACATAGGCCTCCCCAAAAGGGGGTTTTGCCATAATCGCTGCGCTTGGCAGACGGGTTGGCGATCGCAGTATGGTGGTAAAATGCATAGAGAACGCTGCTGCCCATTCTCTAGTAAATCCCTTAGTCACCTTCTACGACAATCACGGGAAGAAATGGGATGGTGCTATTCTTTTACGTCCGGCACCACACGGAACTATGGTAGTATCAATCAACTCAGCCTATCGCAGTCCACTGCTAGACATAGGCCTATCCCAGGCTGCGCCACAACACTCTGTCCTCCGCCTTCCGCATCCAGTCTGTCCCAGCCACCTTTTTAAGGTCGTCGGTCCACCTAGTTGGGGGGCGTCCCACACTACGCTTCCGATACGCAGTCTCCACTCCAGGACTCGTCTGCTCCACCAGACATCGGTCCTTCGACAAACATGGCCAGCCCAGTGCCACTTCAACCTACTTACCGTGCAAGCCATATCGGTAACTCCAGTTCTTTTGGTACTATAGTTGATATTAATTTTGATCCAAATAACGTTGAAATAATGATTACTGTTGTATGTTATTATTTAAAGTAACATCATAGACTCAGTTTACTTACAAAACAGTAATTTATGGCCATAGTTGTCACTTTTGCTTAAGGAATTAGGAAATGTAATACAACTAAATGATTGATGATGACTCGAACGTTATTCAATAATAGTTGCGAAACATTAATTTAATGTATAAGTTTATGTTTCTGGTTAGCAAGAATGTCTGTTTGTTGATAAACTAGGTATCTTGTGTTCTTTACGGCTCAAAAGAAGAAAGAGGTTACCTACTTCATGTAGAAGCTTTTGGTACGGTCGATTACACCTCAGTGTTAACTTAAAACACAAGGTGGCCTCATATTCTATCAGAAACTCTGTTCTGCTGGACCAGGTCATTTTTTATGTATTGCTTCTCTCTGAACTGCGGTCGACTGTACCTACCTATTTAAATTTGCTAAATATGTGAACTATTTGGAATGGCATTATTGCTTCTCTTAGTAAATGATCACATAAACAGGGTGGCATGGATATCAACGCGCAAATTGAAATTATTAATTCAGTAGGGGAGCGGAGGGCTAGTAGTAATATGGGTAAGTAGTAACAGCTTAATTACTAAGCTGGTTTCGAATCTTTTGTTTTAAATTTACATTTAATCTGGTCCTTATAACGGGGCTTACGACATAAGCACAGCCTGTGTAGCGCTGGCGAGCATAGTGAGTGGTTGTGAGTAGGTGCACCATTTTTAACAGGTAACATGAAAAAATTATTCGTAAAGTTTGAAAATTTAAATGAGAATCTATTCATTTGCATAGTCAATTAATTAAGCTATCTTATGTAACTACTTTCATTTCAGATTAATACATCCTTTTTTTTTTCAATAAACAAAAATATTCAAATTTTGTCATGGGGCTAGTTGTAACAAAATTTCGGGGCACATTGTAACTTGTTACAACTTGCCCCTTCACATTTTTTGTGATTGCCTTGTCGTTATAAACACAGTATATTTTTTTATTACTGATCCGCCCGTCTTTGTTCCTGATCGTTCTAACCCTGCTGCAGAAACAGTCGCAGAAAAAGCTACTTCGTAAAGTGAAGAAGACTTAATTTGATCTCGAAATCCCCGATTTGGTACAATCTGGTTCGCAGTTGGATATAAGCGCCACTGATGTTATTAACCAGCTGATAGGTGAAATCTAGTGAACCAGTTCCAGGAAAGTCTGGCATCTAAAGCAAATTAATCGGTTTTTGAACGCTCAAAAATCAGACCACTTAACTACCTGAGGCTCTAGCTAAGAAATAATCTAAAAGAGGAGGGAGCAAGCGAAAATACGCTATATTGTCTGATACTCCAGAAATTATATGAAAAAGAATATGATTGTGAAAAAGAAGCAGAAGCAAAGGGAAATACAAAGGGAAGGGAAAGGGTTAAAGAAAGGCAAAAGCAAAATCGACCAAAAATTATGTAGAGCTGTAGGTATAGGTAAATTATTTTAATATGTTAAAATATAATTCATTAATGTATATTGATGTAAATAATAAACTAGGAATTATACCACTTTTTTAGCATAAAAGGAATGTATTTCCTTAACGTCTATAATGCAAAATAAGATTATTAATTAATTATCACGGAAAACAGTAAGGGTTTCGAACCGACATAATATCGAACTAATAAATTACCGAACTAATGAGCAATCGCTGTAGGGTTTTTCGCAACTGGATTTTTCGCACAAACGTTACATCGCACCAATAAAGCATCGATGGAATAAAACATCGTCCAACTGAATTATCAACACCCCGTGTTCGATATAATAAAATCGAATCATCAACTTTCGAAATCAAGAAGGGAACTCTCCCCCTACATGATACTAGACTTCCTTGTGTAGAATTTTTTCTGCGGCTACAAAAAAAAAGCAGTAGTTTCGTAGCAAAGTGTAACGGTCCCATACGCGGTCAAAATGTATGGAACAGCAATTTTTTTTTTAAATATTCGACGAAAATTTTTAGTTCAGAATCATGAACTGAATCCATAATAACAGTTTGTGCGTCGACGTCCCTGATACCCAGTATTTCTGCCCGATATTACAAATTGACAATACATACTTCAAAACTAACCAACCAATCTCATTATCATCGCTATTCTTTCAGACTAGTGCTGGCTAGTCTTTCAATATCCAAATGTCAAGTAAATTCCACATCAAAATTCCAATTTGTATCGCAAAATGTACCGAAATACAATTGCAGAACGCAACGGTTACATGGCTACGTCATGAATAAAGCATATCGCACGAGGTCCAATTTTCCGACGGTTTACACTGCCCGACTAATATCTTCCGACTGCACATTCGATGCTGGGAATGGTTCTGGATGTGTTATTAAAGTAACTTTGATGACACATGCTAATGAGCTTCTGGATTTGTTGGTCAGAGTTTATTCTACCTTTAAAATACTCAAACTTTATTTTAACCTCATTTGCGACTTCAGCACCCTCGAAAACCATGATAACTATAAAAAAATTACAGCTGCCATTTTGATTTTTCAATTCGACCTCCTATGACTTCAGCGCCCTTGAAAACCACGAAAACTATCTCACTCTCTCTCTGTCTCTTTCTAGTATTATTAATAAAAAGTCAGGTCAGTCAAGCCAGGGTCATACGCTTTATGGTTACGTAACGCTTTTTTCGTAACGTGACGATTTTTAGGAACATGATTGAAATGGTAATCAATGATCATGAAACCAAAACTTACCTCATAACAATAGAAATAGAATTGTAGCAATTCCACTACTTGCTTCTTCGCAGTGGAATGGTTATAGTCCGATAGTAATCCAGCAGTTGTATTCAAAGCTCTGAGTTCAGGTGTACCTACGTATTGGAAGCAAAACCCAACATAGTTGGACGTTCGAAGAAGGCTCGATAGGCAAGCTGAGGTAAGTAAACAATACGCTACAATGCTAATCCCACAAGTTGTAGCAGGTGCGTTTCACCTCGTTGAAGTCGTAAAAATAGGGGTTCTTGTTGTAATAGGCCCGGTGGTTGCAATCTTCCTAAGTGCTATTACCTAATAATGAATTTATGTCCTTGGGCATAATATGGAGTCGCTTAAGAAATAGACATGATTTGCATTCTAAAAAAAACACAAAAATGTAGGGCTTGTGATACTGAAAAATTACATAAAATTCACTACAATTCACAAACAACTAAAAGAAGTCTAAACACATTATGCAACATAATAGTTTTATTTTTAATACAATATAGTCACCTCTACCCCTTAGGGGAATAGGCGTGATGCTATATTATGTGCACTAATATAGTTTAGACGAAGTTATCTTCAACAGCTTTTCCTTTTAACTAAAAAATGAAAAGGATGTCACACTATACTTTGCAGAGAACTGAGAAAAACAAACTTTTGAAATTGTTTTCACAAGCGTATCATGATACTCGTATTTATTTTCCATTTGAGCTAGAGTAAACACAGTTATTTTTATTCCAGATCAAATATACACGTGACTTCGTGTGTGGCTTTAGACGAGCAGGAAAAACGTATAAAACCATTGGATGAAAGTACCGTAACGGTGTATATAAATTAACTAATTATGATATTCAGGATAAAGTGTCTTATCTATATAGTCCAAAAATAGACGAAGCCTGATAAAAAGTGGTTGTTTGTTTCAGAAAGTTATAGCCTTCAGTGGAATAAATTAAATCTTTGAACCTGCCGGTTATTCATTTAGTCACCAACTGCGGTCTTCAAATATGGAAATCAAATCAAAACCAAAAGCAAGAAAAACTACTGACGTGGTTTGTTTTTGCACTTGCTTTGCTGGAAATCGAAATAAGTGGTCGTATTCTAACTTATCTTCTGCTCAACGACCTCAATTAAAATCAGGAAAGGTACAACCCAGCACATCTAAATCTTCTGATGATCCAAATCCCTGTGAACCCGAATGAAATACACCAAGTGAAGACTGATTCAGACTACCTACAAATGAAAGCTGGTATTTTTGATGGGCCACAGATTAGGCAACTCGTGAAAGATACTAATTTTGTCAAATCAATGACTGAAGTCGAATACAAAGCTTGGAATTAATTTGTTTTGGTTATGAGTAATTTCCTCGGCAAAAAGCAATGTGACGACCACGTTGAGCTTGTTGAGTCCATGCTATCTAGCTATGCTAGCTAGGGTGCAACATGAACATAAAAATCCACTTCCTGCACTCGCATTTAGACCGATTTCCACAAAATCTGGGTGATTTTAGTGAGGAGCAAGGTGAAAGATTCCATCAGGATCTTCGGACGATGGAAAAGCGTTATCAGGGGTGGTGGAACTCACATATTATGGCAGACTACTGCTGGAGGTTGCAAACTCCAGCAGTAGTCTCTAAAGTCGTTCATTCAAGGAAATCTTATGAAAGATCATTTGATAGAGTTCAATATAAATTTTGTTAACATAATGTATGAATTTTCTGTAGTTTTTTTATTTTTTATAATAAAACTGTATATTTCAAAAAGTAAATCTGTTAGCAATCTCCCATTATTTTTTTCATAGTCAGGGTCATAGAAATACCCAATAACAGAAAAAATAAATAAAGGAAACAAGACTTGTGTTGACCAGTGTTATTGCCAAATTTCCACGTCTTTAACGTAGTCTTTTATCTTATAAGTATGCTTTTTTGATAAGGACACGTTGATGTGGGTTTTGAACTTTCCATCGTTAAGTTCTGTAATCGACTTTGGCAACTTGTTATAAAAGCGGATACTGTTTATGAGAAAATCTTGCTAGTTTTAGTTCATCTAAATTTAGGTAAATTAATCATATAATATTAATGATGAACCATTTTAAAAGCAGTTCTTAAATACGTCCAGATTATCCTAGCTGACGAGGCTAATCCGCCGCCGCAACCGAAAAATACGAACGAACCATTTTAACTTGTGCACAAACGTATGCTAATTACCCATAATTAGCCCAGAATGTTCCTATTATTACGGCATTGGTGTTCTCCTCTCTGCAAGAAGGAGTGGTTTATCATCCACCACCCGGGCCCATTGCTGTTTGGTGGATGTCACATGTCTTTGAATTTTTTGTTCTAGGTCATGCCAGTTTCCTCACAATCTTTTTCCTTCCCCGTTTTGAGAGCAGTGGTGATAAAATTAAATACAAAAAGTAAAATGCTTGGTTCGTGCTCATGACCTATGTAACTCGTAAGTTTCGGCCGATACCACGAGGCCTCACTTCTCTGCTTTCTGCTAATCACTCACACAGCCTCAATTAAATCTATCTCATTCACAGCTCCTCTTTCTCAAATCAAAACGCAACCTTCTTAATGTGCTTTCTATTGAAAACAAAGTTATATTTGACTCGTTCACCCATTCCCTAAGGCGGTAACTTGTCATCAGTGTTCCTCGCCAGATGTTGCATGCCGATTCCCCTTAACAATACTAATTGAGTTTTGATCCCCTAAATGTGACTTAAAATATTCGGTGGATTATGTTCTTAAGATGAAATATACTGTATGTGGCGGATATTAGGTGGTAATTTAGTGCAATGTTATTAGTTAATAATCAAATGTTTGTAAAATATCTCCAGAATAAACTTTTGCTTCAGGAATGTCTTTATTAAGCCAGTGATTGTAACTATAAATGTTGATAGCCTTATAAGTATTATTACAAAACTATGACAAGAAGTTTAAATTAGTAAGTTAATTAGGTAGTTAGTTTATATTTTTAGTTTTAATTTTGTATGTGTGACTCGGCTATCGCATTAGGTTAAGACCTATAATGATAGTTTTAAGGCATTTAAATAAATAAATAAGTTATGAAGCAACAGATGAATGCATACACACATAATTACATATCGATCATAAACCTCCTTGTTGCTATGCCAAACCGTAAAAGTACAATCATATTCATGACTCCAGGATTAAAGACATTGGCACCATCATCTTAATCAGCATAAGACTGTGTAAACCCACAGAGTAAAACCAAGGTGGAAAAAATAAGAGAAAATTGGGACAAACACCAAGTTTGCTATGAGAATTTGAGGATCATAAAAAAATATTCATATTTTATTTTACCAAATTGCGGAGCATAAAATTACTATTGTGCATACTACTTGGAGGTATTTTCGCTCCAAAATAATAAGATCCCGAGACCAGCGAAGTCTCCAATATCTATGCAAACTGGTGAATTATGGCCATAATTTTCTCGGCGAAAATCATCTTCGTCGCGCAAGACACTTTTTTATATTTAATCACATCGATTAGACGAAGATGAATATTTTCAGCTTTGCTGCATAATTTACGATGGGAATAAAGTGTCCCTATTTTATTTCGACGTTTACGAGAGTATCTCGTACTCCGTTTCTACACAATTAAATTTAATTAATACGAATAGTTCGCGAGTCGTACGCGCTAATGGCTTGAATACGTCTGTTTTCACAAAGGGATATAAATAAACTGCCGGTGTTCATGTCTAACGCAACCGTCTTGCGTTCCAGCTGCTAAAGCGCTGTCCTACACTGCAATACGATACTCAATGTTTGTGTGCATTTCCTTTAAATGAGTCGCTTTACTTTAGCGGCTGCAAGGTAATATTGTCTAAGAAATTTTGCTTAAACTTACCAGGATTCGAAAACGAAATAGAAGTTCGTAGAGTACACAAGTTTGATATTATAAAACATAATTACTTTGTTAATTTATTTAATTAATTCTGAATTAGATAGTTATGTATCTCGCTAAGTAATAACAGCCGGACGGGTCGATCGATCACGTTAAGCTATGCTCGCCGCGGTTGGTCCGTAGATGGGTGACCATCTTTACATACCAATACCTCCCATGCCTGGGAAAGTACGTTAAGCCGTTTGTCCCGGCTGTCATTCGCGAATCTTTGACAGTCGTTGCGGGTCATCAGAAGCCCGAAAGTCTGAAAACCAGTCTTACCAAGGGGTATCATGTAACCCAGTAACTGGGTTGTGGAGGTCAGATAGGCAGTTGCTCAGAGTAAAATACTGTAATACCGGTACTACTGTAATCAGTTGTATCCGATTAGATTGGAAGCTGACCCCAACATAGTTGGGAAAAGGCTAGGCAGACGATGATCCTGTTGGTAATTCATAAATGAATTTAAAAATAAAGTAGTTTTAAAACCAAAGTCTGTAGCTTGTTTGTGCGGCTTTTACACTAGCTTGTCGTAAAGTACGTACCTATATTTAAAACACTATTTTAGTAAGTGAAGTATAAATGATTAAACAATAACACTTACTTACTTCTTTAAAACCTACGTTTTTCTTAAACTCTAGACTCGTGTTCCATATTAATGGACTGAAAAAACAAGGTTTTTATGTTCAAGTGTAAGCAGCCTAATATATTATGTACACCGTAAAGCGGTGACATTTGATGGGGGTAGTCCTTTGAGGCTTTGAGGGTACCTACGTAACCATCGCACCTAATTTTGAATGCGCATGTATGTATTTACCTCATGTTGGTCCGGTAACTCGGTAAACCGCAGACAAATCTCAATGGAATATTTAATTCCGTGTCTGAGAAGGTTGTTTATGAAAAGGACGGGACATTGAACTTTATATTAGATTTCATTAGGCTGCTCTTGAAAGTAACAAGATTATCATTTAGTTAGTAACGTTAAAAGTTACAAATACAGTAAGAACCAATACAAAAAGATCGTGGGAAGTCCGGGATAAGACTCGCACAGACCCGGGAAGCATGGCACAAAACACAGGAGGCTATGCTCAGCAGTGAATGGAACAAGGCAACCAATGACGATGATCATTGGATAATTTTCCTTACTTATGATCTTTAGATCTTTTCTTAGGATGTAATAGAGTAAAAGTTTTCAGAAAGTTGTTTAGAGGCATGAGGAACAGGGTGTAATGTTCACTCAACCTCCATAGAAATGGGAGGATCCTCCGTCAAGGCGGGTGTTGTATCTGGTGGGATCCGGCGATTGATTTCAGTACGTGGTATGTAATTATATGGGTTTCCGGTAATTAATAGATAACCTTGAAATGATTCACGGTAGAACTAATGTCATTTAGAAAAAAAAATTTTTATTGTATTCTTTCTGTAGAAAAAAAATCCATTAAAAAAAACAACCGAATTTCGAAAAAACACGACAAAGTGAAAAATAACTTTAATTTTGGAAGTCGGTGTCTTTGAAAACGTATTTAAATTGTTTGTCACCGCCTTCTGAAATTAAAGTTAATTTTCATTGTTGGAAAACCTAGTAATTTTCAGAATAATGATTAGGTAAGTAACGGCTGTTGCCTTTATTCCAGCGCTGAGAAAAGTTACTATATTCATATTTTATGGCATTGTTAGAATATTAAAATAGTGGAAACCTTCCAACCGCGCCGTCTCCCATGTGAAGTGAATAGTAAAGTTTAGTTAATATTTCCAAGCAATAATGAACGCCGACTACGCAGTACAGTTCGGAAATTTTCCGCCAAGAACAAAGAAACTTACAATTTATAGAACATCTGGCCTTCCGTTCTGCAACAGTGTTCAGTTTTTTTTTTTTACAAAGTCGTACGTTTCGCACCGTATTCATATTTTAGCTTTTTCTAGTATTATTTTTAAGGCTGGCAGCATTGCGATAATCACGGAAGTTAAGTGTCCGAGGAAAACTGCTGCTATAGAGCAGTTTTGCTAGTAGGTCATATTATTATAACGATACGTACTGATATTTTGTCTTATAGATGTTAAGAAAATTTTCAATGTATTTTCCTGTCATGATTTGTATTGTATTCCGGATTGATAAACAAAAACACATCATTTTGTTTATGTTATGTATATATTTTAATATTATTTCGAAATAAATAGTACGCAATATTTATTATAGGTGTCAAAGCACTGGTTACTCTCTCGTGACCCATGGGCTATGGGCAATCATCACATTCACCATTAGCTTGGACATAAGGTTTTTTTTTCAAAGGTAATTGAAAAATACTTATACGAACAAATACATAAATATTTAGTAAAAGAAGACATCTTGACTGACGAACAAAAAGGCTTTAGAAAAAACAAAACAATCAATATGGCCATTTACGACTACTTGAATAAAGTTATTGCAAATGTAGACCGAAATATACCTGTATGTTCTATTTACTGTGACATGAGTCAAGCATTTGACCACGTAGATCACAATATCTTACTTAATAAATTAGAAGCATACGGAATAAGAGGAAATATCCTACGGCTTATCGAGTCATATCTAAAAAATCGAAAACAATACGTGGAAATTACACAAGTAGATTTAAAAACCAAGAACGAAAGGGTCTATCGGTCGCGTGATAGAACAATCACTTACGGTATGCCACAGGGTAGCGTGCTTGGCCCCCCTCTATTTATCCTTTATATAAATGATTTGCCAAAAATTACGCAACATCATATGACGCTATTTGCTGACGACAGCACCGTTACCATTGACTGTAAAGATAAACTAAATTATGACAAACTAATATATGAAAAGGACGTAACTAATACTATAGAATCAATAATAAAATGGCTAAATAATAATAACCTTTTTTTTTTTTTTTTTTTTTCTGGGTGGGAAATCATCAAATAACTTCTCCCGCTCTGGGTGGAGCGGGAGGGCGTGTCAGAGTTTTACTGACTAAAACCCACCCGTGTTCCCTCAGTTGCCTGTGTGCCAGGGGCGGTGGTATCTCTTTCGAACAACCCGCACCCCCGGCAGGCACCGGCCCTTGCGGGCCCCTCTGTTGCTGCTGACAACTCTTTGAGGCGCGCGTGGAACACAACGCGCCGTTGACCCGGAATTGGTCCTTACCGGACAGCGAGGTACCCATTACTCGCCGTCCGCAAGCCCGTGCCTACGGTGGCCGGGAATCAGCCTGGGATTCCCGACGCCCAGGGCGTCTCCTGCGAAGGCCACGGCTGTGAGGGCGCATGTACTGCATCTCCCTCACGTGCGCCGCCTCCCTCTTTGCGAGCATAACTGCTTCGCTGAAGGAGGCGACTGCCAGCCATGCCATCTCGCTCCGTACCATGGCCTGGACCAGGGTCGGACGCGAGAGATCGCCGCCGCCGATCACCTCCACAAGGACACGGCGTTGCTCCGCCCAAGCTGGGCAGACCTCCACCGTATGCTCCACCGTGTCCTCTGGGCGATCTTCGCAATGGAAACACCCGGGCGTTTCCTCCCGCCCTATCCGAAACAGGAACCTCCCGAAACAGCCATGTCCGGTGAGGACCTGTGTCAGGCGGAAGGTGAGGACGCCATGCCGCCTCTCAAGCCACTCCTCAAAGAGGGGACTTACCGCCGCAATCGCGGCGTGCCCAAAATAATAATAACCTGAAGATAAATATTGACAAGACTAAATTAATGACATTCACCCAACGCAAAAATCTGACTATGAATATTCATTACGAAAACATTCAAATAAATCAAGTTAACACAACCAAATTCTTAGGTTTAATCATAGACCAAAGACTAGATTGGAAGGCACAAACGATAGATTTGGCGAAACGACTTAGCAAATCCTCATATGCATTGTATAAACTTGCGCCAGTCATAGGAACGGACGCTGTTGTTTCAGCATACCATGGTTTAGCTGGTTCTATTTTAAGATACGGAGTTATTTTTTGGGGAAACTCATCCAATAGGGAACTCATATTTAAAGCCCAAAAAAGGTGCATCAGGGCAATGTTTGGGTTAAAATGTATAGAGTCATGTAAACCTTTCTTTATTAAATGTAAAATACTTACACTACCCTGTCTGTACATTTTCGAAGTTGCAGTATTTGTAAAAACCAACCCAAATCTATTTCCCAAACTGTCAGATAGAAGTGACCGGAGTCGACGATACGTCAATATGTTGTGTTCGAGACAGTCCAAAACAGCACTGTTGCGTAATAGTGTTTTTTGTATGGCACCAATTATTTACGACCATATACCGGAATTAATTAAAATATTGGATATTCACCTATTCAAAAAACATTTAAAGAAGTTTCTTGTAAATAAATCTTATTATAATATAACTGAGTTTTTGAAGGATAAGATATCAATATAATTTTTAATTGTGGACATCTAATTTTAGTGATATTTTTATATTGACCTCTGTATATTTTTTTATTTTTTTACTTAATTGCATTATGATTTTGACTACCAGTTGTGTATAATTTTTCCAAATTTTATTTGACATATAAATGTTCATAAATTAATAAATTCAAATTTCATAATATTTGTACGCTTTGCAGCAAAACATAGAGAATCATAACTAATATTATAACATCTCACACACCGTGTAACTACCTATGTTTACAAATACAAATAAAGATTCTTATTCTTATTCTTATTCTTATAACTGACATTGGTGAAGGAAAAACCGTGAGGAAACCTTGACTTAATGCAAGTCTGGAATCGCCAACCCGTCTTGAGCAAGCTTGGTGATTAAAGCTCGAGCCATCATTTTATGAGAAGAGTCTCTAGTCAGTGGGTCGTCTTAGGGGTTTCCTTGCAGTGGCATAATAATACGCTCGTACAACACTGATATTGGAGCTTAGCTTCCTATGTATACCCTACTATCCTAATAAATGTGGATGTTTGAGTGTTTGTTACCATATCGCGCAAGAACGTCTGAATGGATTTGGATGAAATTTGGCGTACAGTTAGTTCATAGCCGGGTTTAACACACAGGATACTTTTTGTCCTGGTGGTACATTCCCGTGGGATAATTTTTGACCTACACGCGGGCGAAGCCGCTGGAAAAAGCTAGTCTTTCAATAGTCAATACCAAAAACCAATACATCTTACAAAGCAGATACCTATACATACACGTACACATACTTATCCGTTTACTTAAAGATTTATTTCCCGCTCGAACTATTTCACATAAAATTGCCGTAACATCGCAGGTCTGGTTTATTTTTGACAGAATCTCTCAACATTTGGCGAAGGGCTCCAGTGATAAGCACACTAAATCCTCTCAGCCCGATGTATTTAATTCCAAGGTAATCCTATCTGTCGATACGTTTGATAGAAGATTTTAGGTAGACTTTTGAATAGGAGGTTATTTTACGGAATGGATTGTGCATTTGGGAATGTCGGTCGGATTTTTGTTTTGCATTTCATTGATCGGAAACTGCACGAGGATGAGTCGCTGGTGCAATTGTTCTTTTGCTTCTTTTCGAGTCAGATTGTTCTGATTGCGAGGAAATAAATACGTAATGAGCAGTCGACCCCGCTTGTACTGAATCCACGGTGGCAGGTTGCGCTTTGATATCCCTGCCACCCTGTACCACCATCAATAAAGTTAGCAGTTTTAAAAACCACTTCAGCTTTTAATAGAATCTACAAATTAACCTACCCCACTTTCTGTAATAGAAAAATCTATTAACTTACACCATCATGTACCGAGAAAAAAGCAAATAATAAAAAAAATCCATTTCCAAAAATGTTACGACATTCAATTATGAAGTCGCATGATGAATGGTGTATTAATGTTCGTGGTCGCAAGTCGAGGGCGTCTCAACATCGCACGGACCGTTGCCCTCAACTACGATGCACCGCACAATCCTGGTTTATGGCAGACAATGGTGTAAGGTTGATCCCATTGGGGATTTAAGTTTGTTAGGTGAAATAGAAATATGGATCTGGAATTTTCTTTGTGGCCAGTTGGCTATAGTAGTCAGTAAATAGGCAGAGCGAAAAAGGGAATGCCAATTTATTTATTATTCGTAATTCGAAATATAATACTTTCTTGTGTCTAATGTGCATGGATTATTATATTTAAATGTATTTAGCATGGACCTTCTTAAATCTACCGCGAAACCACACATTTTGCAAAAACTAATTGGAATGGACGATCTATGACTGAAATATTTTTAAGAAGCAACTATAAAAACTCAGTCCCGTAATTTTTCCGTTCCCTGATTTCGCAGTCATTTATAAGCAACGGGACCAGGCCCTTAAAAGTCTTGCTATATCCGTATACGTATATACGGAAAAAACGGAGGGAGAATAAGCTGATTCGCACCACAATCGGCTTGTGTTTTTACTTTTTATCTCTAAGTTGTTGCGTTAATCTTTTGCTTTTCTAAACTGAGTGGTTTTTATACCTGTAAGTATAGAACTTTTAATTCCAAAATGCAGAAGGGGTCGTTAAAATTGTGGTTTGCTGACATAAATCTGACATGGTGGACATGGACAGAGGGATGTATTTGTCTAGCTTCGAGAGTAACTGCGGTAAGGAAAAAAGATTTGTTTCGACTAGGTATTTAATATGGATTTTCACCGATTACCGTTTGAGTAGATGTTTTCTTAAGTAGAGACCGTGAATTGACAAACGTTAGGTAGGACGCCCTAAGGCTAGGTGGTGTGACGATCTTCACAGGGTGGCTGGTAGCAGGTACATGAGAGTTGCCAGTAATGGAGCTGAATGGCGTGCAATTGCATTGTCCAGCACTGAACTTCTATAGGGTGATGATAATGATGGTTTTTCAACATGATAGTGTCAAAGTTATTGTTTATTAACTTCTTGAACTGAGTTCATTCTAATTTTATTAAAAAAGTTACTCTGTTTGTCTGTCTGTTACTTTTCATGCTTTAGCGGGAGAACGGGTTTGGGTATTAGGCACACAGACCAGGATTTGGGTTATAAAGGATTCATTTTATCTCCCTAGTATGTTCCCATTGGATACTTTCCGACCACCACACACCAAATCTATTTATGAAAAAAAAAACAAAAAAAAAGAAATCAATTTCTTTTTTTTTATCAAACCTAATGTGATAACAATTCAATTTCTTTCTTAAAAAAAAGGAACCGCCTTCAAAAAACCGACCCACTGAAAAGCACAAAATAACTTTTATATACGCCACCCCTACCCTTATCCAGTCCCTATCCAGTCTCTATTCCTACCTCGTAAAGCAAATTTCTGCCCAAAACTAATGAATACCTAATTTAGGGAAATTAATAATTATCTGAGTAAGTATTTACTTAGTTTTTGAAGTCGGTGCCAAATCAAATTTTTAGGACAACCAAGAACGCTGCGCTTACTTGCATAAAAAATACATAGATTATTCATTAAATTATAATATTTTCAAGGCATTATCGGTTTGATACATTCGTCGTATTATTTTCTCTGTTTGGCAGCATTCTTTCTTGTTTTTGTTGGTTTGGCCGGTGCTTGTTAGAAGTCAGCTACTTAGGTAGAAAAACGAAGGAAGATTCGCCAATGTAGAATGGAACTTCCGACAAAAAAACAAACAGCGAAGACTTGATGCTGCAATAGATCGTTAGCATGCTGCTCCTGTTGCAGAAACTGATGAGCAAAGAGAGGTTAACTTACAACAACTCCGTGCGAACACTTATTCTATTAGAATCTCCGAATCCGAATAGCAGACGAGTCAGCGCTTGTTGTCCATGCGGGAACATGCTCGTCTAGCTAGGGCAAACGAAACTGAGGAGCTAACTAGTCAGCGCTTGTTGTCCATGCGGGAACATGCTCGTCTAGCTAGGGCAAACGAAACTGAGGAGCTAACTAGTCAGCGCTTGTTGTCCATGCGGGAACATGCTCATCTAGCTAGGGCAAACGAAACTGAGAAGCTAACTAGTCAGCGCTTGTTGTTCATTCAGATGATAACCGCATCAAAATCGGTTTAGCCAAACGCGAGATAATCCCGGGCAAACATACACACATACGGGTCAAACTGAGAACCTTATTTTTTTAAGTCAGTTAAAATACCAAAACCTTCTCCTAAATGTAATCAATACTTTTCTGAAAACCGCATCAAAATCGGTTCAGTCAAACGCGAGATAATCGCGGACAAACACACATACAAACACCTTATTTTTTAAGTCGGCTAATAAGGGAAACACCGGAACGACTTTAGATGACAAATCGATTACAAAATAAAATTATACTCTCTATAATTCACCAAACATTATGAAATAAATACAATATAGGTAATACGGAATATAGAAAATCAAATACCTATAAATATGAAAGCACGAATACATAAATAATAACATAATTTAATAATAATGAAAATATTAATTACAAATAATACTTTAAGCATAAGCAATACATAAAAATTAAAATAATAAATATACTATACCTATATACTCAAACCTTACTATATATATCTGTACATAATTATACTTATAATTAATAGATAATTATACACCCAATTATACATCTAATAATTTTATTATAATAATGAATTAAATTCCTTGCATTTGTACGTAGCCCTCTTCCTCTCTCCTAATTTTGCTGTGCCCGACAGGGTCCATATTGATCTCACTGTTTAGATATACCGTCTATGTAAAACATGGAATGCAATAAAGAATTGAGTATTGAGTATTGAGTGTTGACTATTTAAACCCGAGTCCCAAAATTTAACACTCTCAAAAATTGGGGCACAATGGAAAAATTTAACCCAACGCCAAGAAATCTCGACGGCGGCTGTCAATAACAATAGCTACACTTTGTCTTGCTACGTGCGCAATCTGAAATCGCCTCCGTTCCTATAACACGCCAATTCTGTTGGCCAAACGAGCTGTGAAAGCATGCTATTCACGTCCACACGTCCAATCCGCCCTGCGGTCTAGACAGAACTGCACTGTAATTTGGAAGGGTGGTCCTGATGTGATATCAATAATTTTGAAACATGGCGGTTGGCATCAACGGGCGATGGAATACAAAAGTTTTGGTGGTACCGGTATTTTCATTTATGTCCCTATAGATATGTATTTTGAGCAGCAAATACAACAATGTAAGGTTAGGGATCACGCATCATCATACCGTATTACAAATTCATCAATCTGATGACTCATGCTATTCTGACTAACGAGAGACCCCACGTTTCTGTTTCGAAATGTAGAAATTTTTCATCGAACCCATCAAAAAATCGAACCAATTAATATTCCAATCAAATCCAATGCATATTTCTTTTTGCGATTTGCAAAATCTGCATTAATATTCTGTACTGGAGTTTCAAAATTAATGTCTACCATAATCAATACTGAATAATTATTCTATTTCGGGCCCCACAGTGAAAGGGCGCGTGCTATGTCATCGTGGACTTATCGCGTTGGTCGCGCGCCTGTCACTGGCCGTCACAGCCCCGCCGACCGTTTAAACGCAATGAATTTAAACATGGAACTTCGAATTGTATTTTTAAATTGAGAATGTTTGTGATGCAAGACTATAATTTTCTTGGCAGAAAACTTGACAGCTAAAATTTTGAGATCGCTTACATGCCAGAAAGGTAAAAAGGTGTAGGTATAATAATTCAAATGATTTCTTCAGTTGGCTCTCTAGCTTCATATATCTGTAATAATATTATAAAGAGATAAAATTTGTTTGCAAGTTTGTATGTCGGGGGTAATCTCCGGAACTAATGATCCAATTCTGGCACGATTTTTTAAACAATCAAATATTAATCCTTATCAAAAAAATGTATTGAATGATCACAAGGATATCATAGAGATAAGATTTGCCCTTAACAGTATGTCAATTGGTTAAATATTTTCAAGATAACACGCGCTAGGGAATCTAGCTCCGAGCGTTCGCTGGCCAAAGTATGAGAACATCTCAGGGCCGTGCTCGGAAGTCTAGCGCTGAACGTGCAGCGTCCCCCTGATTTAAGGCAGCATGTATCTGCAACAAGGGATAGAGAGACTAGCTCCGGGCGTTCGCAGCGACTCGCTAGCCAAAGTGTGAGAACATCTCAGAGCCGTGCTCGGAGGTCTAGCGCTGAACGTGCGCAGCGTCTCTCTGAATGAAGGCAGTATGTCTCTGCAAATGTTGGTAAATCCGTACAACATCAGTGAATTGGCTACATTTGTAAAACAAATTTATTGAAGTTAGTCACAGATCTAAAACAGGCTTTTGATGCATTATTGATAGCGTAACGAACGATAAAGGAAAAAATATTTTTTTGGATGCCCCAGGTGGCACAAGGAAAACATTCCTCGCTAATTTAATATTAACACATGTAAGTTAGGTAATCCAGAAAAATAGCTCTGGTAGTGGCTTCTTCAGGGATTGCAGCTACTTTATTGAGTGACGGTAAATCTACACACTCTGCCTTCAAACTCCCATTGACAGTTTCATTGGAGCAACAGTCAATAGTTGTTACAAGATACGTCACTGATAATATGGGACGAATTACCATGATTCATTTAGCTCACGTTGAAACAGTGGATCAAACACTTAAGGACTTGAGAAACTCAGTCCCTGCAACTTATAGATGCAGTTCATCTGTAAGTTGCTGTAGACTGTGAACTATACGACCCAGACTCTTATTTATAACGATTTCCGCAGCGTTAGCGCCCAAAGTTGGAAAAGAAGAACCTTTCTCCAAATTTGAGCAATTGTTGTGGAAAATCGTTATCCGTATTTAAGGTGGGTTCCATGTTAGTGCGTAAATTTAGTGTTTGAATTATACTCCATAGAGGCGATGATTTTAGACACGCCTTGATTTCCGCACATGTCTGTTCTGTGGCGACGGGAAGTGTTTACTGAAAGTCCAAGCAAACACAAATGTGATACCACCCACAGCAACTGAGTTTCTCAAGTCCTTAAGTGTTCGATCCACTTCTTCAGCATGAGCTCTATGAGTCACGGTACATTCTTCCCACATTATCATTATGATTATTAAGTACCTAAGCATTGTGAGATACGGGGTGTACTTAAATAAAGTTGGTTTCAGTACCCGCGAGTTTCGATTAAAGTAAACCGCCAGACAGCTTCAGGTGTGCTCCTATTTATGATGTCAGCTAAGAAAACTTCAATATTTTTTTTTTTCAACAACGCAAAGACATAACGCTATCATAGGTCCCCCCCAGTGGGGTTCCCGCATTGTCGTTGCGGGGGGGCTCAGTAACCGTGGTCATCTACACGGTGAAGCGAAGAGGAACCCCAAGGTGGGGCCGCTCGTCAGGGCTTGTGCCTCCAAGCCGACGACGTAGCGGCCAAAAAGTAGGTTGCGGTGAGGTGCATCGCAACTGAGGCGGGCCGCGATGTTGAATGGGAGGCATCGCGGCTGAGGGTTACAGGCTGCGGCGGAGGAGGAGTGCCGGTACTTCTGAGTAGCGCTCTTCCGTTCCGTGGCCTGGACGGGGCCGCCACCGTTTGATGGCGGACGCGGTGGGGCCGCAGGGGAAGAGGAGTGTCGGTATAGCGTTGGCCGCTCTCCCTATCCCCTGCGGCCGAAAAGTGGTAGGTGGCGGGGCCACTGTACTGACCCGTCGCAGGAGGATGTCAGCAGCAGCTAGTGGGGCCCGCAAGGGCCGATGCCTGCTAGGGGTGCGGGTTGTTCGAAAGAGATACCGCGGCCCCTGGCATACGGGCAGCTGAGGGAATATGGGTGGGTTTTAGTCAGTAAAAGTCTAACACGCCCTCCTGCTCCACCCAGAGCGGGAGAAGAAATTTGAAGATTTCCCACCAACAAAAAAAAAAAAAACGCTATCATAGGTATCTATAGGTAATATTGCAGAGCAAAGCGTCTCCCAGATTAGATCAAACTGGTGTGATTTATCTTTTCATTTATTGAGGTAGTCAGAGAAGCCTGAAAGTCTGACAACCAATTGTAAGGCGTGTCGTATTACCCTGTAACGGGGCTGTGAAGGTTACATAGGCAGACGGTTCATGTCAAATACCCGTACATATCGTAATATCTACTAAATATAGACATTCATCGGCTTTGTTCAAGGGCTATCGTCTCACCTAGGAACGATACAGTCAATAAAATCAATCATTTAATATTACAAACAGTCCCCGGACGAGTCAAAATTTACAAGTCCATTGATACAGTGTGTAATATCGAAGATGCAATCCAGTATCCGCAAGAATTTTTAAAGTCCCTAAATCCATCCGGGCTGCCACCTCACGAACCGCTATTGAAAATCGGAAAGTTTATCACGATTTTAAGAAATTTAAGCTCACCTAACCTGTGCAATTGCACAAGGCTACTAATAAATTATTTAAAAGTACAGCGACCATTCTCATCAGACCAGGAGCTGGCCAGCTAGCGCACATCTCGAGGCTTCCAAGCATTCCCACGGAGCTGCCTATATCGTTCAAGTGACTCCAGATTCCCGTTTAGGCTTAATTTGCCCTGACAAGTCCCAGGGGCAAACATTCTCTTTGGTTGGTATTGACCTACTAAAATATATGTAAACTACTAGAATCCATTATATTATCCCGCGTCTCAAAAACAACTGCGCATATTCTGATTCCCGAACAATTTGGATTTCCAAGCTCACACTCAACCACACAACAGTTAGCCAGAGTTGCTGAATATATAGCCCATGGGCTAAACCGCGGTCTTACTACAGGCATGATTTTACTAGACATTGAAAAAGCATTTATCACGAGTTGGATCAACCGAAAACCAGATTATTTTGCTATCGGAAAATAAAACACCCTCAAACATTGATACAGGGAAGCTTTAAATTAAATACCTATTTAACTTAGATCCCTACCTAAATTAAATTTTATAAAATTCTGTCACCTATAGAAACCTACAATATTAGCGAGTAATACTTATAGACTGTATCTTCGAAAACCATGCAGACGAAATCGCGGGCGAACCGCTAGTTAATCGATATAAGCACTAACTAATCGCATCCTTAAATAATAACTCTATTAATGCTGACTTCCAAGAAATTCCTCCGACTTAGTAATTGCAGTACTGCAAGCGATTCTCTCGGCAGTGCCCAGCTTACGTGTAGGGTGGTGTTACAGGAGGTGTTTTGTCAGATAATTACGTTCATAACTCCTTTGCTAACAACTTTGATTGACCCTTTGACGAACAAGGTATGTAATTACGCAGACATCGATCCGCGTGTGGGCTAACATGTAAATGTTGTTATAACTCCCACTTATGTGCATGCCTTGCAGTCCTATTTTATGACGCATAAAAAGTGGAACTTTTAATTCAGTAGTAGATAAATAAAAGAAAAAAGAAAATAAATTTGTTAGATCCACTTCAAGGCACCCAATATTCAAACAAAACAGAAAAAAAACTGGTATTGTATGCGGCTGTTTATGGGTTGCCAAAAATAGTACACTTGCAAATTGATTTCGTTGTGGTACAAGAAAAAAAGTCTTGCTTGTAATGTTTTGTATAACTTTCCAAGATAACAAGATAAGATGCTACTCTGTAATTTTTTTCAAGCTCAAATCTCCAAGGAACACAGTTAGGTTTACCTATAATAAACAAAGCGGTTATATTTTAACTCCAAGATTCCTACGTAAGTTCGCAAGAAATTTCTAACTTGTATGCAAGTCGGAAGCTTATTTTCTTTGTAATTTAAAATTTTCCAACTGCATGTGCTAGGTGTTCTAACTTGTTCTTGTTTCGCTGGCGCATTTAATAAGTTATGTTTCGTACGAATATTAAGAAATATTTGTAACGTACAACTTTGTTGTGTTGATTGTGGAATATAAGTAAAGTGAGTTGTTTATGCTTCTGCAGAAGTACCTACGCGAGTGTTGTGATACGAATTTGAAATGTACGACTCGGAGTTTTTGTGCGTATAACCAATGTAATGAACACACGGTAATGCAATTTTATGAAATTTAAACTATCTTTTGAACCTATCTGTACCTTTTTCAGTAATTGTTTTAATAAGTTTTCGCCACGGTTGCGAGTCGAAGTATTCACAGAATAAATCGTGTTGATTTGTCATATTATCGGTTTTGTGTCTGGCTTTTGCCCGCGGCTTCGCCTGCGTGGATATCGGAAGATATCCCACGGGAACGAACTGTCGGGATTAAAAGTACTACGGTATGTGTTATCCAGATGATAAAATATCTAAGTGCCAAAGTACATACAAATTCGTCTAGCGGTTTTTACGCCAATCCAGAACATACAGACAAACAAACAAACGTTAGTCTAACGTACAAATTTTATTTCGTTAGTACTAAATTATATATAGGTATAGATTATGTGACGATTCAAATCAGCTGTCGAAAATAAAGCATGTTTTTGTAAATCCACAAACATTTACAAACGTATACCAAGCTCAATCGAATCAGAAAGCTCAGTTTAAAAGTGGCTTCAAAAATTTGAGAGTTCGGATTTTAAACGGGGATCAGAGTAAATCCTCTCCATAAATAACCGTTAGTGAAGTCATCAAAAGGGTAGCTCTGCTCAGGGCGAACCATGTCATGTGAACCTACCATCAATCTTAGGCCGGTCGCTGGCTGCACGCACAGCGTAACAAAGGCTCGGATTGTAGTGGTTATAAAACAGCGAATAAAATACTGCCACTAAAATGTGCCCAAAATAACAATTGTTCACACACGACGCGTGTAAAAGTTAACGAGCATTTCACGTTGATATTCGACACGGAAACAGGTATTTTAAAGTCTTTGGGTGGCTTTTGTTTAGGGTTAATTTTTAGTTTTACGATATAAGTGCTAAGCTGTTTGCTGGGTAATTTTGTTATGGGCTTTAATTTTGAAATTGTGTTCTAGTTTCTACGTTCGTTACTTTTAGTAGCAATTTTGATGGGTAACTTATAATGGTATGGACATTTCTGCGACTAACACTCTAGAACCTGTAGAGGTATGAGGGTGTTTAGTTAACTCACCATTAGGACATTGTTTATATTTATGTTAGTTGCGGTGTAAACTCTGCTTGCTCTGCGCAAACAGGATTTTGCGTGACGTCAAAATGCTGCTTGGTGCGCTGTGGCGATGTAGATGCCGCCACAGACCCATGGTGTTGGTATTGGTATTTCACAGTTTTACTTTTCCAAATTGTTTAGTTTTAAATAATTAAAGGAACCCACACAGCTTTTACTTGTTTAAGGTTTATCGTCATCATTTGTGTAGCCATTTCCAACTATGTTGGGGTCGGCTTCCAGTCTCACCGGATACACCAGAATATGAGTATATTTTGTATATAGAGCGACTGTCTATCTGGCCTCCACAGTCCCTTAGACAGAAGAAATATAATTCCTTAACTCGCTCCCCGCTCCTCTAGTCGCTCATCTTATCACCATACGCACTGCCACCTCTAAGGGCTCGAAACGGCTTTGTCTCGCGTCTAGACTCGTAATCCATTATTACAGACGCCTTCTAGCCAGGAAGTAGGGACCGAGCGATACTTCTATACGCGACACTTAGCATATTTACAGTACTGATAAATGTTGCATATTTATCCTTCGTTATCGTCCTTTGGACGTGAATGGAACTGTTGCATTTTTCTTTCAGTGAAAAAAAAGGAATTGAAAGCGTCACGGTTTCGGGTGTCGTGTTAGAAAAGGCTTAGGGTTCTTTTGTTCAGCAATTTTTATTTTCGTTTCTAAGGAAAACTCGGCTTGAATTTAAAAGACGAGATTTAGCATATTTTTTAATTCATATCGTAAAATATCGACATATTTATGTCAAAAGTTCGACGTGCTGTACCAAATTCTGAATGAACGCGGAATTGCAGTTTCTCGAAAGCAATTCCGCGTATTCGTACTTCTTGTTAAAATACTTAATTTTACCTGTTTTTAACAAGACCTATATCCTTGTTTTACATACTTTTTCGTGTATCTTAATCAGGATCTCACAGCACGGTTTACTTCATATCAGTTACAGTATATACACCGTGAAATTTAAATGGTTGTTTTCCCGCAGCGAAATGGTTTTGTCTTGGTAATACAATCGTTTTATAAACAAATAAAATATTAGAAACAAAAAATGGCAGATTAGCCATTGTGAAAAATCACCACGTGCGAGAGTTTATTTTGCTTTGTACATTTATGCATCGCTGTTCCCTTTGTCGGCGGTGCGTGTGATTCGAGTAGTACCTACAAGTTACCTCTAGTGTTACTATTGAGTAGTGTTTTATCGAGTTGATTAATATTTTTTTAATTAATTTAAAACAAAAAAAAATTTTTTTACTTATACTCTATGCTTCGAAAGTACTCCTTATGGCAAGTTGTTCTGCTGCGGGAAAACAACCATTTAAATTTCACGGTGTAAAGTGGTTATACTATAATGCTCCCGTTTCAGGGACACAGGGCTCCTCTTTGTGAGAGGGAGTGCGCCGTAACCCACCACGCAGGCCCAGTGCGCGTTGGCAGATGTCACATGTCTTCGAATTGTTCGTTCTAGTACATTTCGGTTTCCCCCGATGTTTTCCTTCACTGTTTTGAGAGCAGTGATAATGAAATAATTAACTAAAGTGCAAAATAAAGCGCCTGACTGGCGAACCTACGAATTAAAACTTATAAGTCGCGGCCATTACTAATAGGCCACCACTGGTTACTACTTTTACTACGCACAAATTAATTAAAAGGGATTAATAATCGCCTCGTTGAATACGCATGGTAGGTACAGGTTGTCGAAGATCCACAGTTGTTCAGGGAACCATTTAAAAAAACGAAGCAAATAATCACGGCATTCATTTTAAATTTTCATACGGGAATGTGACTCCACATTGTTCTTTCGTGCATTCAAATGTGCCCAACAATGAAAAATTTTAAATAATCGAAGGGGTGCGTACCCATTTCAATAGACCTTTTTTATGCTGCAATATCGGGAGTTGTTTTGCTTAAGCCGCCATTAGTTCGCCTAATAACTGTGAGGGCGTTAGGAGCCCCCTTGACTACCACCTGATCAAATTATCATACATAACTCGAGTTATTGTCGACTGAATTGGTCATTATAAAGTAATGTAGTTTGTTTAAATACAACTTTCCGGTGGCGTTTCGTTTCTGCTTTTTATAAGAGGGGTTCCACATAATTTATTGCTCTCAAAGATAAAATTTCCCTAATGGATATTGTTCACGAGACAGAGTGGTCTATTTTATGCGCATTATGTGTACATGTAACTAGCACCGACTTTTTTGGGGGAAGAAAGATTCTTTTTTTCAATTTTACTATATAAATGGGATGGAATTGCGTTTTGTGATCAAAGGAGAGATAAAAAAGTTGATGAGAAAATGGATGAAACTGAATTGAAGCTATCTTAGTTTGGTTGAAATGTTTTAATTGGACTTTTTCGTCTGCGAGAATTCTTTTCTATTGCTGACTGAGAAGAGATCCCAGTGCCATGAATTCTATTGTCGTTTGTTTACAGGGTAAAACTAGCTTATCTTTGAAAAGTATAGGCGTTCGTAGAAATTCTTACTCTAAAGCTCATACAAGCAGGTGCCCAACACTACGTTGACTAAACTGCTTTAACGTTTCAGTGCCGACAACACGATATTTGGTTGTATCGACAGTTTCATCGATATAGTTCACATTTATGAATATGACAAAAAAACAAAACTGATACACGAATCCTGTCTATTATATCGAGAAGGACTGACCTCAGTAAATACACACATCAAGAGGGTCTAGGGATCAACTGATATTATAAAGATTACCCTATTGAAATGACACAAAAATGTATATTTAGACTGATTAAATAACATGTATTCATATGTGTAGATCAACGTTACTACGTTAATCACCACCACCACCTACTCTACGTTTGCATTAATAATAACTTTTCGCGATATTTGCTTAGCTGAAAGATGAAAACAAAAGTTTAGTATTGGTCTGGAAGACACAAATGAACAAAATTCTATGGCTGAAATATCCACTGGAGCCACCCAGATGGGTGGCTCCAGTGAATATTTGAACCTAAAAGATGACAAAAAAAACATTATAAGAAGATTCTTACAATGTTTTTTTTTTCACCTTCAGGTTGTCAGTGTTCAAGCACTTACATTTAAAAAAAAATCGTAAAAGGACAGAGACCTGGTATCCTGAAATACAGCAGAGCTTAGTTTAGACAAATTAAAATGTTGTCTGACTCTGAAATCATGTAACATGTATTCTGTAACATTGTGGTGAGAAAAAAAAATGTTTTTTTTTCCTTTTCAGTGGTTCACATGTGCTTACCCCTTCACAGCGTCCCAGCGTGATGTTATGTTATGAACTGGCGTAAACAATAGACATACATGAGATTTCAGCAATTCCAGTCCATTTGCTATTTATTCAGGAGTTCCGTTGCCTATCTCCAAAGTTCTTCATCAGATCTTTACCAAATTAAAATGGGACTACTCCGAGAAAGTACTCTTCCAAAAACTACCCAAATCGCTTCAAGTGTGCCTATAAAATTTGAAGAGTTCTCTCTATTTCTCCAGGATCCCATCATCAGATCCTGACTTGATGATCATGGGACCACCTGGGAAGTATACCCTTTCAAACAAAAAAAAAATCCAAATCGGTTCAGCCATCTTCGAGTAATCGGGGAACATACATTCAAAAAAGGTTCCAACGAAATGAGAACCTCCTCCTTTTTGAAGTCGGTTAAAAAAGAAAATGATAGTCTGTATTTACACCTATAACGTATCAATTTATTGACAAAACAATGTGCCTAGTGTAATTTACAAATGTTCGAACACACATTCAGTACTTACAACAAATAAAATAATACCTTCGCACACGATTTGGGTTTAATAACTTTTCGCATAAAATTATCTACCTACCTATACCAAAGTTTTTAACAATTATGAAAAGCTTGTTTTCCAAACTTATAGCAATTTATGAAATTGCGCACGAGTGGAGTAAATATAAGAAAGTAATAAAATAGTTTTTAATCATCCACAAGGCCATTGTTTGAACGTAAACTGTGTTTTTGCCTCAACTTTTATACGTTATTCGTTCTAGACAAATAACTTAGAGTATTAGAAAACAAATTGTGGGTACCTATGTTCTTACTAGAAAATAATAATGTGATTTCAGCAGAAATGTTGCCTTTTTTTTTATTGTCGAGTCTTTACAACTCACGCAGACATTGATGGAACAGAAAATATTAAAAAACACTATCTCCAAAAAATAAAACCGGCAAGTGCGTGACGTGACCATGTACAATAATGGGTTTCGTAGTTGGGATGATAATCCCAAGACTCTAATTAAATTAACTTTGTGTTTCAAAAATTGTTCTTCTAAACATCGATGTACGTCACGGTCCATTCTCAAACTGCAAATATATGTTTGTAATGTCAAAAACATATTTCTTTCTGCGATAAAAACTACAAATTAACAATTATAGGACTTTTCCTTTACTTTTGCTATGAGACCTTGCTTCTTGCCAAATTTTATGATTCTAGGATAATGGAAAATGCCCTGTAGGTCTTGATTTAACGGCGAATATCTAAATATTTCACCTAAAAGCTTATTTCAACTTGTTACCTCCACAATTTCCCCAAAAAAAGAGTCTTGACAGACTGACAGATCGACTATGAAATGATCCTATCATTTCATAGTCCATCTGTCAGTCTGTCAAGGGTTCCGTTTTTTTCCATTGAGGTACGGAACCCTAACAATACGAAAAAAAAACTGGGACTAAATAACGAAATGTATTTTTATGAAGAATGGCATAATAAACTATTTTCTTATTACGAGTGCGTCTCACGTCCTGAGTCTAATGTAAGCTGTATAGATGAGCCTCACGTAGATAACTAATTTAACACATTGTCAAGACTCCCCTCTCTCCTCCATAGTGCAACTCTTCTAAGAAATTGAAACGTATTGTATGAACTTAGGGCCGAGTTACCAACATTTCTTGGAGCCCAAAGTTGTGGGAAAACGTTCGCAGTGAATAATTAATCGTTTATAAGTAGTGTGTGTTGTTAAAACTAATGATTCTGGTACGTGTTGTGAGGCATTGATGTGTTGTTACATCATGTTTGGTTTTAGTACTGGCTCGTTATACAAAAACATTAGGTACTTCAATATATCAGAAAGCAGAACTAAATTAATCGACACTCTATGCGAGAATGACATCGTCCTGTTGCCTATACACGGTTTTTTTTTTTTGGGTGGGAAATCATCAAATAACTTCTCCCGCTCTAGGTGGAGCAGGAGGGCGTGTCAGACTTTTACTGACTCAAACCCACCCGTGTTCCCTCAGTTGCCTGTGTGCTAGGGGCCGCGGTATCGCTTTCGAACAACCCGCGCCGTCTATACACTGTCAAGTATCAAGTAATTAACACAATTTCTTTTCTGTTGTTAACAGACTCAAAGAGTCTGCTTAATAGACGAGAGGGTCTCCTAATTTATTTGTGGTCAGCGTAGCACGACTTTTTCATTTATACGTATATCTCTATAGCCGCTACCACAGAGTTTATTTCTTTCCTACCCATAATATTCTTTACAAAACTATACCGTGGTTTCGTAACAGTCTAACGTTGAAACAATTAATCAATTCATTGGTAATGGACGTATTAGTTTCATGCTACATATTAAACCGATACCAACATCGATATGATATTGTATGACGCAAGGCGAGCGTTGGGGCCTGCTCTGAATTTCTGTTAGTGACATTTCTATTGACTGCTAGCCGTTGGCAGGACACACCTCCACATAATTGGTTGTATTGTCGCGTCAGCACTGCATACAGCACCTGTAATTAAATCAAACTTGTGATCCACAAGGCTTTCGAGATGAGACTGAAAATCCAACACGGTTAGAAAAATTAGATCACCATTGAAGCATTATAATTAAAACAAATTGTATCTATCGCTGTAGTAGCCATTTGCTAATGCTCAACAGTGGACGTTATGAGAATTGATTCTATGAAAATTGATGACATGAGAGCAAATAAATTGGCCATGGAAGATAAAATAAAAGGCCAGGCAGATGAAATGTAAATATCTATAAAGCAGACAAAGAGAGCTGAAACTAACAACGATACAGAACAACCTCCTTTCTACAATAAACCACATTAACTTTAACAACATGCATTGTCAACACAACCCTACACACATGAATACTATTATTATTTTCATGGCGCCTCTATTGCGACACTTGTAGACGATAACACAATTAATAAGCATCAAATTCTTTGGTTCGTTCGCAGTATTTGTAATGAACTGTGCATCTCACCTCGGAGAGTCGTTCTCTAGTCCGAACACGTCTTCAAGGGAAGCACAGTCACCCTTCAGTAGATGAGCGCTAAGATTGCGCTGGAGTAGTCTTGTGTCTATTTTATTAATTTTTATTGGTGATTTTTATTTTTGTTTTGGACAGTGCCTACGCATTTTTTCATAAAATTTATAAAAATAACATCTCGACGGTGATGAGTTAGAGTTTTGTACCTGCAAAGTTTCTTGATACCATCTAAAATGTTGATCGTGAGCATATTATTAGCTTCCATAATGCGTTTTAAGCATTCAAGTTAAATACTGTAATTTGTTAGAACAGTGATGTATAATTTTGAAAAACACTTGTTTGTTAAAATTTTGTCAAAAAGCTTGCCAAGTCAGATCATCATCATCATTATCATCATCCACAGCCCGAATTCACCCTGGTGTGTAAACCTGGATGAGGCTGCCTCATCCAGGTTTCTTCCGCGACAGCAACAATGTCATCCGCACATCTCGTCGCCAGACGACCGACATCTCGTCTTCCCGTCCTTGGATTCCACTCTGTCAAAGCTCAGTCCTGACCAACTTCATTTTGAGGTCCATAATTCGCTTTCTGACATCAAATACTTCTCTGGTACCCACAATCACTTCTATTATTCCCATAACTCCGAACAGCATCATCTTACACCCGCATAACCCCGGCACAATTAACCATAAGTATTAATACTGTTTCCCCTACCGTTTCCGCGCTATTTCTCCTTTGCTTATTGCGTGGGGTCTCGCTGTTTTATTGGCACCGATTGTATGTACTACGACACTATCCCTTTTATGAATGTTATGGTTTATTTCGCCCACCCCTAGGATGTTGGTGTTCCTGAGAGTAATTGGCACCGCGGCTACTTGCACCCCTTAATGGCGGGAGGCATATATGACTTGCCACTTTAATACAAAGGAACAGATCAGGAATTTTTCTATGAATAAGAAAATGTTGGAGGAAATGCACCGTGAAAGTGTTGATGTAACTGAATTGCTAGGGTTTGGGTATATAACGTCTTTCTGCAATGATTTTGAAAACAGGACTAGGAACTTACCTATTTTTTTTCTATGCTCAATTTTACTAGAATTTTGCCGTATTATTCCCGGACATCCGACTTTTCAGTCTGTTAACTAGTCGATGAAAATAAGCAATAAAGTTATGACGTTAAGACGTTTGCAAGCAGCATTTTCCTGTCTATCAGCAACAGTTTCGTAGAATTCAACTTCAGATTTCACCCTCTTTCCGTCACAAAAACATGACGGTTGACACAGTGCAATTGGGAAGAGGTCGATGTACACAAGGGTCAACTGAATGAAAGATGCACGCCATCTGTCATACATCACCGGACGAAGATTTTTTGCGGTACTTGCACTGCAGTTAAACTTGTATTTTTAGCAAATATTTATATCCCTATGTTTAATATAGAGACAAAATTACATACCATTCGCTACAGCAACTATTCTACTTTAAACAACACAATAAGACAACCTATTTACTTAAACGAAAACTGTACTTAAACTACGACTACCGAGACAATTAAAGTTCCATTCCAAGTACCAGCCAGGAATTCGGGGTTCTTGTGGTCGCACCCACAACGCATAGGTACACGTAGGTATAGCAAAGTGGGGTACTCAATCGGCTATCAACTTAATTGATCACAATGTTGGTGTACCTTTTGCAGCAATTTGGACTGGTTAAACGCTTACTTGGGCGTTTCCTGATTAATCTTTAGGGTTGTAATTGCGACTTGTTGGTTTTCGACGACTGTTACCGTATTTGGTGTTTTGTAAGGGTATTTTATTGGGTTTACGTATGTATCGTTGTTGTGTTTTATTGGGTAAAGGAGCATGCAACTCATTATTTTGGCCTGAAAAAATTGTTTTCAATCAAATGTCTCGATTTAGTTTTTATACAAGAACAAAATGTTTAAATAGTTTAACTCTCACTTGAAGCGTAGTGCTTTGTGTTTAAAATATTGGTGTCATCGTGTTTTAAAAAATCATTTCGCCAACCATAAAAATAAACTTTCAATTCCACAGGCGTGTACGTAAACATTTAAAATATGCAGGCGTCAATTTTTTTAAACTTATCAAAAAGAATCCGAGTAAAATTTGATTTCAATATTATTCACTGACATCATGTAGATATAAAAAGCTGACATTTTTGAGTACTTCAATTTAAACCTGGCGTCTGAGTGGTAATTTGTTGAGCGCTGTATAGCGTAGATATCCTAATGAATGGTTTGGATCAATATTTGTTTATTTATTTTCCTTGAAGAGATGAAAAAAATCGGAGATGAGAAAATTTGCCACTCGTAACATTTATTTTCTTGAGAAAAAGAATGAATTTCAACATTATACATATTAAATTCATTATTGCTACATTACCTAATAGTTACATAAAATGTCGTTTTTTAATGAAATTGTGTCGATAAGAACAATGTAATCATAAAGCTTCATTAGCCAAAAGGTTCAAGTGTAGCCCAATATTTATGACCGTAGGAACTTATAGGTACTAATCGAACATACAAACGATAAAATCATTCCCAAATATAATAAACCAATACATTCAATAGAAACGATTAACAGTATCGAACAAAACAGATTCCACGCGTTATTATCACAAATAATATATGCGACCCAAATCTAAATAGACTAACGACCTTTCTATGAGTTGTGATCAATTACTGACTGTGTATAATTATCGGAGCACCCATCTCGACTTTGAACGATATCTGTGTATTGTATCTCAGTACTTATATGTGGGAATTAGGAACGTAGTTATGTTAGGCGTTATTTGTATTAGGGATCTTTTGGTTAGTAATGTTATAGATTTCGTGTACGTGAGTATAAAAGATTTAGGTTTAAAATTCAAACCAAGACAAGCGCTGTACTTTGTGTAAAGTATTTTATTGCCACTGCTCTCAAAACGTTGAAACGGTGAAGACAAATAGCGCGAGGAAACAGGCATGTCCTAAAATCAAAAATTCGAAGACATGTGACATCTGCCAACAGCCACAGGGCCGGTGCGACGTGGTGGATTACGGCCCACTCCATCTCACCGAGAGGAGGCCTGTGTCCAGAGACGTGTGTGTGTGAGTGAGGTACTGGGCACTGGTAATAAGAAAATTCACAGCCAAAACCACAGAAGATACAAACCTCAATTTCGGATAAATCAGTTCTTAAAAAAATACCTAAACTAGTATGTCTTCCTAGTCTCCATCTTAGCGAATCATTGGGGGCTTATTTGGTCTCTAGTAATGACTAGATTACATAAATAAAGGGACGCACATTTTTGAACTTTTTCTTTAGTTCAAGCTTTTTATATTGAGGTTTATTTCAAAAGTGACTATTAGATACCTCGCATTTTACCAGTCATACGAAAGATCGCGTGCACACAATCGAAAATGACACATCGTCCATTATGAAACCGTCCCAATTCCGGCATTGGACTCTAGTAGTCCGGCACGCCTCAACAGAATTGCCGATACCGTATCTTGGTATAGTGGATTACTTTAGATGAGAGATTAATGCACTGGGCACGTGATAATGGCTATTAGCAACTATTGGTGTTGTGTGCTCTATGGAGTGTATTAGTTTGCTGATAACAAGAAGTTTGGGATGATAAATCTTATGTTTTATGTATGGGTGATTGCTTTAATGTAATGGGTGCTGGCAGATTTAGTACATTGCTGTAGTAAATTCTGTTCTATAGTTGGATATTTGTCTGTTTTCTTAGCTGCGAGCTTCTTTCTAATACTGATGTCATATATCACTTCAGAAATTATTTTGTAAGCTTTAGATTTTCTATCGAGCAACATTAGATACAACGATCTTTGAGCTATCAATACTTATGACAAAAGTGTCCGCAGTGAAAATCAAATTTTCTTACGTGTTTTGCAATTTGTAGGCCAGTATTAGGTTGTACATAATGATGAGATGTAATTTCTGTATAAGTTTTTGTTTTTATTATTTATGATTTTTTTGGTATATTGTCGTGTGCTAGCTGACATATGTCAAATATTTAAATTATATGTTTTGTGTTTCGTAACGTTAATTACGTACCTACTATTGTACAGAATCAAGTTCTTCTAACTTAACAGACAGTTGTGCTGCTGGGGAGTTTGTTGCGCCACTTCTTCTACCCAGCTAAAGCACTAGAAAGTGGTGAAGGGCGGGCGTTTTGGAGGACTGTCTTATGTAATTTTGACGTTCAAAAAGTGCTGACAACAGCCTAGTTTGAATAAATTACTTTTTGTTTTTTATTCTTGTTATTCCATTTAAATTTATTTATAGAATCATTTATTCACAAAAATCATCAAAAACGTAAATAAATTTGAAATTTGTGGGCTATCTTAGAGGATCCCCTTTAAGATATGTATGTTTGAGATACAAGTTTAAGTTATGTATCTTTGAGTTTCCACATTTGAAAAATCCAAAATCTGCCAAACAAATAGCACTAAACCTGTCAGACTACTAAGCACACTTGCACTGAACGTCCAACCTGTCTAGTACAAAATGTACTGAACATATTCCCTATACATCGCTGCCTATCGATTCCCAACGTATCTACCCTATAAATAGCAATGGCTGACAAATGGCGGGCCCGATCTGATATATTGACGTGTTGATATGCGATGCCGAGGGGACGATTTTCAACTTCATTGACATAAATCCCGTTTTCAAGAAATATATTGGGTTTTATAGGGAAACAGACTGCTAGTGTTTGTATGAATTTTATTGTTTTTCTAGAGGGATAAACGGGAGTTGCTGACAGAGTAACAAAATATATTAAATGGTATATTGAGTATGATAAGCTCTTCAACCGTTGCAAGGGGTATTTGACTTTAAGAACGTTATTAGAACGTTAGTATTTTTTGTTACCTATTATCGATATTTAAATGCCATTTTTAATCAGTGAATGAGGCATCAAAATAAATATTGGTGCTTAATCAGTTGTCTTGTTAAAAGTTAGCTCGACCGTGGACAAAGTCTGTTTAATTCTCGGATCCTTCTGTTCGTAGTTTTAATTTAACCATCATATTTACTTTTTGAACAATTCAAAATCAAAATCAAAAGTCAGTCAAAGTCAAATTAGCACTTTTCGAACGTCAAAATACATAAGACAGTCCCCCAAAACGCCCAGCCTTCACCACTTCCTAGTGCTATAGCTGAAATGTTAAAACAAGAAGTGGCGGAACAAACTCCCCAGCAGCACAGCTGTCTGTTTAGTCGGAAAGACTTGATTCTATACATACATAGGCAAAGTAATGAACATTACGAGACACTATGTCGAGACTGTTATGTCAATAACTAATGACATAATAGATAATAATGAATAATACTTAGACGGGCAATAAAAAATAATATAATAATTATATGAACCCATATAACCTGTCACTAGATACGCCAATTCTGGAGAAAGAACATAAACATTGTTTTGAGTTAATCACAGCGACCAACTATTCTTGTCATTTAAATAGTCGTTGATGGAATAGTAAGCTTTTAAACAAAGGATGGATTTTATATGAGCTTTAAACGCATTAAAAGGCAAATCTAGCAAATAAGAGGGAAGCTTGTTATAAAAAGTTACACCAAGCCCAACAAATGAGTTATGAACCTTATGTAGCCGGTGAAATTTTGTCCTTATTTCTTGTGTTAACGGTGTGAATATCACTGCTTTTAGTGTACAAGTGTATATTTTGCCTAATATATAAGATGTTAGCGAATATGAATTGTGATGCCACCGTGAAAATACCAACATCTTTAAGAAAGTCCTTCATGGAAACTCTGGCACCTAGCTGATAAATATTAGAAGGAGGACAAAAATATTTTGAATATCAGCATCTTAGCCCCACAGCAGAATACCGTAGGACATAACGCTGTGAAAATAACTAAAGTAGACTAACCGAGCTGTATCGACGTCAGTGTATTGTCCTACTTTTCTGACGGCGTAGGCGGCTGAACTGAACCTCCTCGCTAGGCTTGATATGTGTGATCCCACTGAAGTTTGGCATCTACTGTTATGCCCAGAAATACTGCCGAGTCTACGGTTTCAAGCACCTCTTTATCTAAGACAATGCTGGGACCTAGATTTCTAACATTCTGTAAGGCGAATTTTCCACATTCATTTTCTTGGCATTGAGAACTAGGTTATTTGCCGTAATCATTGAGAGAGCACTGTTTACGTCGTCAAAATCTTGTCTATTCCGGTCTACTTTAAAAATAAGAGAAGTATCATCTGCAAACAGTCCAACATCACAAATACCCTTTAAATAGAATGGTAAGTCAGTGATATACACTAAAAACAAGAATGGGCCGAGTATTGAGCCTTGAGGCACACCTAAGTGAACTGGTAGCCCGGAAGATTTTTCACCATTAATTTCTATACATTAGAACCTATTTTGTAAATAAGATTTTATTACTTTTAAAGTTTCGTTATGGACACCAGGTAATAGCGCAGTGTACGCAAAAGCGTTTCATGGTGCACGCAATCAAAGGCTTTGGAGAGATCACAGAAAACTCCAATAGCATTTTGCGAGTTCTCCCATGTTTTAAATATGTGTTTAAACAGAGCAACACCCGCATCTGTGGTCGAACGACCTTTTGTAAAGCCATATTGCTCATTATGAAGGAGGCTTTGAATTAAATAGTCTTAGCAACTGCTTGAGTATTAACTTTTCAAATATTTTGCAAAATGCAGGTAAGATAGAAATAGGCCTGAAATTACGAACGTCATTTTTATTACCTTAATTACAATTAAAAATGTCAAAACTAAAGAAATATAATAATAAGCTTGTTGGCTTTAAAGTTCAGTCGGAATTGACATTTTATACGAATATTTTTTTCAATCAACAAAGTTTACCCAGAATAAAGTTAATTTTACTTCCTAATTTAAAATTATCTGAACGGCTGTAATAATCGAATTTTACCCCAGTTTGAGTCAGAACTGATAAATGTGTCATCAAATAAAATTCTATTCTTTCCATCAATGGAAAATACATGACGTATTCTACATTCTGCGTGTCACAGCCATCGGAAAATGCCAAATAAAACTGTCCTGTCCAACTGAAAGTTTAAAATGTTATTAACATAATATTTGCATACAATATTTACACGCGGATATCGTGTCAGCATTCCAATTACCATTTTTAGTTAACCTTTATTTGCGTTACTGGCGACGTTTTTATTTTTCGTTTAGGCAAAAATGTTAAAACGAAACGAAATTTCTACTTTATTCGGTCGCTTTTGGCAAATTATTATTTATGATGCAAACAGTCGTTGTGTGGCAGTTTTCGAGTTTTGTATAAACAGGCGATAATGGTCGAAGTAGCGTGTGAGTGAACACTGACAATTATAGGTATTGTAAGCTATGTTATTTTGTAGGTATAAGTTTATACGTATGTATTTTCTAAACATTTATGACCAGCATCTTTACGTTGTACAACGTGTAACGGAAAGGGTATATACCAAGGGCATGGCTTCTTTGGATGATGTCAAACGATATTGGAAGGGTTTTTAAATCCTATCTCTACAAGTTCGGAAGTTATGAGATTTTTTATTACATTGATACCAGAACAAATTGAAACAAACACATCACTTGAAAGAGATTTATCGTGATTTTGGCAAGTAACGTGGAAAGGTATTGACCTACGTAGTGCGGTGACACGTTTGTTATGATTTGAATTTAAGAAACATATGAGACCGAAAATTTGCTATCAATTTTTAGAGTATTTTATTTTGAGCTGAAACTATGTATAGTGATTCTATACCAGCTGTTATCTTTAGTGCTTAAGGATAGCAATAGGGTTTCTGTTACACCCTGCAAATGTCACCGTATGATTGTGCACACCGTTAGTTTATAATCTATCTCGCGAGATTATAAACTGTCGATAAATTGTGAACTGCACCATACTGCTTACCGACCGAAAAGGTTAGGTTAGGTTAGAATTGCGACTGACCGCGCGCGAGCCGAGCGAGCGAAGCGAGCGGTGCCGTGGCAGCGGCCGGTGAGCACTACTTCCAAGTTAGTGGTAGTTCCTTGACTATTTAGTAATTTAGTCTTGACACCAGTTCATAATTTGACAGTTTCACTTCGATAGATCATAATCTACCGAAAAAGAATTCGTTAAATTGTAAGCAGTATTTTACGGTTCACAATCTTTCGACAGTTCACAATCTCGCGAGATGGATCGGATGCATATTCACCTAAAGTTGAGAGGTTGGCTAAGATGAAATGCGCTTTTGTACCGACTTTTTAAATTTAATGTAAAAAAAATGTTTTTACTAACACACACCACCACTGCTCTTACAGAGTTACACCCTAGGTACATAGGTATAGGTACCAAATTTCCATCGGGGATAATTTTTTAATAAATATGCGTTTTAATAGTTAAGCAATCCTAATCATTTAGAAGTCGTTTCCATACTATACAACTGACTAGTTATGCATTCCCGGTGTTGCTGGCATCCCAGGATTTTTGTACAAAAAAAATATTTTAAGAAGCCGCTTCCTAAAACAAAAATTAACCTTACGTAAATATGCATCCGATTAACCGATCCCTAATTTATAATCTAAAGATATTACAATTTTACGGTGACTTATACATACGTATCTAGGTTTACTATCTATACCTAGGAGATGGCTTTAGATAACATATGATTCAATTTTATTATATGCGGTACCTATTGTGACGTTTAATAAATAAGTACTGTGGTAGGGATTGCGCGGTACAGAGAGTGTGGGGCCAAGCGCCCACTTGTAGTCTTCGCCGACCAGCCGTTGCGACTGCACGCCTGACGGAGTAATATTGGAAATAGTGTTTTATTGCACATACCTAACCTAACCTAAACCAGGACGCCTATGTATTAGCCCAGGATTAAGATGTTTCAATTAATTTAGCGTAACGCAGTCCAAAGATGGACGAAACCCTTCTGAAAAGCAAATCGTATTTAATTATAATGATGTGTTTTTGGCCGTGATCTATTTAAAATTTTATTCTAAACTGTATGAATTTCGCGACATCAGCGACCTTTAAAAATATTGGTGGCCGTAACGGTCATAAAAGTTTATTTCAAGCCATAAAATGACCTTACAACGATATAACGATTTGGCATCGAAGTGTCAATAAAATATTATCATCAGGTTCACCGTTCCCATAAAGTGTTGACACGTGACCTAAATTTATTAATAAAAAATAACAACATTAGAATACAATTTGATAGTAACGTGTTTAATCATTTAGTTTAATTTGAGCTTTAGTCCAGTTTCTACAGTGGCTTATATCCAAAAACTACTAAGCTAGAAACTACTAAGCTAGGTCAATCATTCATATTCATCATTCATAATATCAGGCTGCTAATATATGAGTGGATCTCATACATTAGCAGCCTTGTTCTACCCATTGCTAAGTATAAGCATTCTGCTTTAATTGCCGTGCTTCCCTGGTCTGTGTCAGCGCGTCTGATGACCTGGATGAAGTTTTCCCCGCGATCTTCGGTAGGTCACCCGCCCGTCTGAAGGCCAATTATCATAATAAAAACGTTCAAAATCTAGTCGCAGTCTCATCTCGGCAACAATCAGACGTCAAAAACTTTTAAAAAATATGTGGAAACTCCAGGTATCTTTGACAGATTGAGACGTAGATCAGAGTGAACGTTCTTAAAATTACGAGAATTGTCCTTCTGACCGTTGATCTCGGCAACCATTCTGTTAGGTTAGATACTTTGCTATTAGTTGTTCGAACTTCTTCTTTTTTTACAACTTGGAAACCCTAAAATGTTAGGCAGAGGTGGTGCACCTCCACCACCACCTCATAGTACTCCAACATTTCGCCAATTATGTTAAGTCTCATGTACCTACCGGGCACAAATCTAGGTTCTTTTTAGAAGGCATTAAAACTTTTGTGAACTTGACCATTCCGTAAAGTAATTAAAAACCAAATTAAGGGCCACGGAACCCAAGCTAAACCCATCACGAACGAATTAACCACAAGCAGCTGAATTACATAAAAGTTTTAAGGATAGTAAACATGTTTCGTAATTACTTTATGTTCCACATATTATACAACGGTTTGTGTCGACAATTAAGTTTTAAATAGGTACGCCAAAACCTACTCGTTTTTTTTTTGGAATGGCATTTCGCAGTTGACCTTGAGAGGCCGTGACTGCTTAACCGGACTTTCCTGTGGATCTTCTTTTAGTTTTTAGGCTAAAAGCCTACAGCCAGGAGCTTACAAAAACTACACTTAAATACTATAGTAACCGCTCGCTGAGGGCCCTGCGGGGTTCGGGCCTTGGCTCAGGACGTCACTGTCGGGAGGGCAGCAAGTGGGGACAGGCTGGATCAAAACAATTTCTTTGTTATTATCAATAGGGGATTTTAACTCTACTTGATCAGCTTCGGCGCGGGCTGGCACTTCTACAGGCAAGGGACGGTTGGGGGGGATTTCGTTAACTCGGGGTCTTCGCGGGGCGCAAGGACCTCGGCGGCGAGGTCAGAAAGACGGTCTGTTTCTGTGTGCTGTAAAAAGAACATGTCTCGGCCGGCAGATTCTACTGATTCTACTGGGGACATAACTAGCGGCCGTCGCAATTAGTGGATTGCGGTGTTGCGCGGCTGTATCGAAGAAACGCTTTGAAGTTCACTTCAGAAACTGAGCTATCGTGGAGACTTTAAGATCGAGATGGAGGATCTCGTTTCTTACGTACCATGGGGAACCTGTGGCTTGGCTAAGGAAACGGTTTTGGAGAGTTTGCATCCTATGGATGAATCGGGGCTTTGTATGTGCAAAGACTGCACTCGCATAAGTCATGATTGGTCTAATGCACGCCGTGTATATTCGCAACTTGCACTTGAGTGAAAACTTGCTACGTGCATTTAGAACGGAATGCAGCCTTCCTAGAGCGAAGCCAGCGCGCGAGCGCGCCTTTCTGATGTACTCAGATATGGAGAGGTGCTGATCCATTATCACTCCTACATATTTAGCTCGCTTCTCCCAAAGTATAGGCTTGCCGAACATGGAGATGGGCCGGGGGGTCAGGTCTGTGTCGCGGTTTCGAAAAGAGAACCACTTGACTTTTATCCGGATTTACTTCAATCGTCCATTTTCTAAACCACGCGCCAAGAACGTTGACTGCGGTCTGGAGGCTGGAGGCTATCGCGTACTGACTTTTCCCAGAGTAGTAGATGGCTGTGTCGTCTGCGAACAGTGCCAACTTTGCCAGTCTACTTTTTGGGATATCGCTAGTGAATAGCGTAAATATGAGAGGGGACAGCACGGCGCCCTGAGGGACGCCGGTTCGAATGGGGTGGGGAGACGAGATGGCTCCCTCGATGCGATAGCGAAAGGTGCGATTCGACAAAAAGTCTCGGAAGATCAGCACGAGACGGTTGGGCACACCGAGTTTGTACAGCTTATATAATAAGCCGTTGTGCCAGACTTTGTCAAAAGCTTTCGCTATGTCGAAGAATACTGCACCAGTCATCGTGCCACGTTGGAAACCGGTGTTTATATCCCCTACAATGCGGTGGACCTGTTGCACGCACGAGTATTGGGTTCTGAAACCGAACTGCTCGTCGGGTATGAGGCCTTTCGTCCCGGCAAAATCTCTAAGGCGCTTATAAATAAGCCTCTCCTAGATTTTACCGAGGGTATTCAATAAACTGATGAAGCGGTAGCTCGTGGGCTCGGACTTGGGCTTGCCAAGTTTTGGGATGCCGATGACCGTGGCTTGCTTCAATGCCTGCGGGAAGATATTATTGCTCAAGGCACCATTGAAGATGGTTGTCAGGAGCATGATCAGGTGAGCGGACCTACTCGTAAAAATCGCCTAAACTTATAGATACAACTCTTAGGATACTTTTTATCCCGGTAGTACGTTTCCTTTGGATAATTTTCACCTTCACCTGGTGGTGAAGCCGCTGACAAAAGTTAGTTATTTTACATGAGACCTGCTTCATCAGGCTTAGCACGAGAACCGTAGAGAAGCGTTTTGTCGAAGGAAAAGTAGACAAAAATGACCGTTCCGTGTAGACAGTTGACAGTTTTGAACCGAGAAATGTACACAAGCAATTTAAATTCTACGGTAGAGTAGAAATAGAAAGCGTCATGCTAAGCCTGCAAAAAAATATAGAAATATACACCCTCTATTTAGAGAAAAAAAACAGGATGGAGTAAAAACCGGTCAGTACATTTTTCTTGGTAAATCAAGCAAGTTTCCAAACAAATTTGAATCCAGTTTTAACTATATTTTTAAAACGAAAAGAATCTTTCTTTTGGGTACATTTAACTTGCAATCATCAATATTTGAGAAAAGCTGGTTGTTTGGCCAATAGTTCCCTTAACCAACCGTCTTTTCTCCCTGTATTTGTAACATAACTTTTATTACAATTCATCCACGTGCACTCATACATCAAACCCTAATACAATATGCGGGTGACGGTATCAAACACATTTGGTGAACACGCACGCCCACTTATAGGACCCTATGTGCAGCGCGTGCGCAGCAACGTGTTCTATTTGCATTCGTGATTTGACTGACAAATTACCATAACACTGTAATAATTGGGTTGGCGTTATTTATTTGTGTTATCATTTTTTATCTGAACTATAGGGTGGTCATCTAATTGTGGACGAAGATTAATTCTGTGTTATTTTGTTAATACCTATTATAACTTTCATAAATTATCATTATTTAAGTATTGATGCTCCGTAATGGAAATAGTTATTTCGTCAGCAACGAATAATAGTCCTTCAGAACGTGTTTTGGCCATGGCCAATCTTGACGAAGTCTCCGTGGACAACCCTTAGGTGCGGGAGATATTATAGCATTATATATACATTTTCTCATCCCTCACTCTCATAGTTCGATGTGATCAATCCGACATAGCCGTGTTCCGTGTGGTGCCGGACATAAAAGAATAGCACCATCCCATTTCTTCCCGTGAGTGTCGTAGAAGGCGACTAAGGGACTTACTAGAGAATGGGCAGCAGCGATGTCTATGTATTTTACCAACATACTGCGACCACCAACCCGCCTGCCAAGCGTGGTGATTATGGCAAAACCCCCCTTTTGGGAGAGGCCTATGTCCAGCAGTGGACGTCTTTCGGCTGAAATGATAATGATGATGATGATGATGAATCTGACATGAACGGAGAGAGATCAGGCGCAGAACGAACGGCTCAACGTGCTTTCCAAGGGGGGCTTTTCACGGGGGGTATCACACCGCCCACATCCCTACTCTAGGCTGTTACTAAGAAATTCCTAATGGAAAAACTAGCACCTGTTAAACAACCTGGGTGGAATGGGTAGTCGGCACGCATCAACTTGATTAATGTAAGTATTATGTGGTATGATCGGATCACGCAGTTATTTTTATTGGGTCAAAAAAGTTTAAGCAAATCTGATCGTCTACTGCAAGTAATGCGCCTGCAAAAGAACCTAAGTTTCTCCTCAGTTGAGACATTAACTTACACCTTAATCAACATGGAAACATAATTAAATTTAATTAACAACACCGCAAGGGGTTAGCCAAAAAGTTCACTGTGCAGCTCACGTTTTTATTTTTTACGACACATCAAAAGAAAGTGATATCACGTAATTTTATGGTAATGGAGGGGTGCCCCACAAACCCACGTATAAAGCCTTTTAAATTTACGGTGTAAGCCTTGTGATGAGCCGAGTGTTTTATGGTTTGCAACATTTAAACTCATATGTGGCCTAATACTTGTAAGATTACGCCGTAAGGGTGCGAAGATAAGTCACCTTGCGAAGTTTCAAGTCATTGGGTCCACATTATACAGTGGATTCTAGACTGTAACTTTGAAAATTTCTCTGTTATGTTTTGTCCTCGAGCGAGTGCCAGCTTCCTCTATGTTGAAGAAAATTCGTGCTCGCTTCAAACTTATCTAAAGTGATAAAGATATACTTCGAAAGTAACTGTGTCGAGATTATCCAAATACTCTAAGATAAAACCGGTAAAGCTTTGTATGAAATTCGAATATTACTCAGCCTACATGAATCTGAAGTTTCATGTATTTTGTGACGTTAATTTTAAGTGGAAGCCATTATAATTTTAGTTCTATGTGTATTAAAAATGAATGAATAAAATTTTACTACTACGCAATAATAACATTCTATACATTTACATGTCGACACTTTACATGACCAGAGGGCTGGGTCGTTCTTTGGCCAAAGAATTAGCATTGCCATTCAATGTGGCAATGCTGCCAGTCTTCTGGGCACGTTTCCTGATGACAGCGATGCGGACGAATACTTGGACGCCTAAGTGTCCGTTGGTTTTTGTATTTACTTGCATAGTTAGTTAGTTAGTCATTTAATTTAATACTTAGTACACATAACTACAGATGTTAATATCAATGAAATCTTTACCTGTTAAACAACACAAAAGTCTCAATAAATTAAATTATAATTAATTTAACAGAACTTTAATAAATTTTTAATCGACACAGAATAATTTATTCTTCATATTGAGGTCGCAGGATCTTATAATTTTATTTTTAATAAGTTTCATGCAAATCAGGCACTCTAGAGACTTAATATAGGTCTGATCAGGGTCCCGGATCAAATTGAAAAGATTCTGTGCAACGTCAAGAGTAGCCCCACTTGACGAAGGTACTGCTTTCAGGGTCTCTCACGATATTTAATATGGGAAGCCGACAAACCACATTCTATATTGAATAAGGGATGGTCCGTAAATGTGATGTGAAAAAATCAAGATGATTTCGATTTAATTTTGTTTCTACTAACTAAGAAAAGCAAGATAAGCAGTTATACGTGAAAAAAAATCAATCATCACGATATCGATTATGGGTTTCGAATATGGGCAATAGACATCAAAATGTTTCATGTGCGTGATGATGACCATGACCTGCAAGAGTAATTTGCACTTTTCATATTTCAATACTACTGTAATCAATCAATACATAGTGTAAAATGAAGTCGCCCTCCGCATCTGTCTGTCTATATTTCCGGTAACTCCTCCTAAACCACGCAACGGATTTTAAAGCAGTTTTCACCATCATGTAGAAAATTAGAAATGTTTATGACTATAAAACATCCTAAATAAAGTTTCGTAGATTTAAATAAAAAGAATAATTCTAGTCCAAGTGAACAAAAAAATACTTCCATGGCTTACGTAGCCTAAACCATAATAGAAACATAAAAACAATGTACTAGAGAATTGTAGTTCTTCTAAAACAATAAAGAAATCTCTGCGATAGCATATCTCTAACTGTTATGGTTGACCCACAGTAACCATTTCTTTCATTAAAACTTAATACCAAAAAATGTGTTATTTGCAACGCTATTTACTCTTATTCAGTATTGATCCTTATCCAAAAAAAACAGAAGATTTCAAAAGTTTAAAGCAACTGAAAAAAATATTCCGCTTGGCCGCCACACAGGCCGGGCCAGGTTCTACCGGACATTCAACGTTGCGGGCCTAGACCTGAGCGTTAAGTGAGAGAGATACGTAGCCCTTTCACGCGTCACTTCTAAACAAAATATGTTCGTATTCTGTAACAAAAAGTCTGCTACAAATATAAGGAAATTCTATCATTCACATTTTCACTTTTATTTCTAAATTGCACCCGTGCGAAGCCGGGGCAGGTCGCTAGTACATAATTATAATTGTGAATGTTTAGACAAAAACGGCGTAACGAATTTGGATGAAATCTGGCACACAGATAATCTATAACCTGGATTAACACATAGGATAACTTTTATCTCTGTAGTACGTTCCCGTGGGATAATTTTCGACCTCCACGCGGGCAAAGCCGCTGACAAAAAAGGTAGCGTAAAATAAGCCTACAATAATAAGGTAAGGTTAAATAGTAAATCCAATTAAAACTAAGCCTGCCAAGGCATAACGAAATTAACGCAATGAATTTAATTGAACTGTTTAAATGAAAGCCAATGCTACCGATACTGTGTTACAGCAGGCCTGTGTCCTAGAATTGCAAACATAATAGGCTGATACTCATGTTAAACATTTTTATTGAATTGTCCATAAATTCAAATCACAACTGCCTTTCTTAACAGTTGTTTCCAATGGCTATAATAATGCAAATTGACGGAAGATGTCAATTTGCTTAACAATTAATTTCCCTGACTGTACGTTACAGACAGACTAATACATACTTTTACCACGGTACGAACTCTCTTCTATTTAAAGTTCGTGCCGATACGAGAGAAATGAATTTAGATCTTAGGATTTTCTGAATTCTAAACAGAATTTTGCATTATAAGCGATATTACCTCATAACACGAAACGACAGCAAATATTACACAATTTCATCTTATAACTGTTATGTTATGTATCCTTACGTTGCTACTCTTTTCGGATTAAGCGATTTAAACGCAATGTACGTCGATTCTGCTTGAAGCGCAAAAGCATAATCTTTAATAATGTTAGGTCTGGAAATCTTGAAGTAACTGTTGTAAGGTCAAATCCATTTATTGTGGTGTAGTAAAATGGAATTAGGTTTTTTGACAAGACCATTAGGCTTAAGGAAAATGTAATATTATTAGTGTTCACTGTACATAAGGTTAAGTACTACAAATCTAACCAGAGTAGCTCTATCGATCTACTCTGCAGACGAGTTTATGCAGTTGGATATTTCTGTGCATCAGCACCTATTTGAAACATAACTCATTTTTCCCTGATGATAATGCTAACTCGTTTCTAACAGCCCCTTTGACGTTTACGTCGCCTTAATAACACCTCAAAAGAAAAGAAAACTCTTTAAAAACGTGCAAAAAACGCCCTTATTCTGATTGCTATCGTTAGAGTCAGTAACGAGGCAGACGATTGATCTCGTCGTGACAGCGATACTTGTGATAAGCTTTATCCATTCTACGATAGTATCGTCAATTCAATTAACCTAATGATGTCTGGCCCCCTCGTTGAATAGGACTGCGATCTAGCTCCAATACTTCCTTAATAGGTATTGGTTGATACATATCCGATGGAATGATCAATCACAAGCGTTGATTTAAGGAAATTTGTTTTGTTATGATATCCGATTGGTTAGTTAGGGAGACGGCTGCTTATTATTCTAGGGTGATTTCATGATTTTTTTTGCTGTAAAGATGATTGTTGTTGAACTAAATGATCATGTTCCATCTAACGTCCATGCCAGACCATTTTCTCTATTAATATTTTTTCAGTAAATGTTTACATAATCAGCCCATAACCTTCGCACTGCTGGGACACAGGCCACTCTCTTGAGAGAGGAAGTGGGCTGTAATCTACCACGCGGTCCCAGGGTGGGCTGGTAGATGTCCAATGTCTTCCAATTTTTGGTTCTAGGGCATGCCGGTTTCTTCACGCTGTTATCTTTGACCGTTTTCAGAACAGCAGTGGTGATGAAATTATTTCCACAAAACAAGGCGCCTGCCTTTGTTTGAAACCATGACTTACAACTTGTAACCTACCTCGGGGTCGTACCCTTGGGCCACCACTGATGCTTATCAATCATAAGTGTGTGTGTCATATTTTTTTGTAAATGTTTAACTAACGTAAATAAACTTTTTGTCCCTGGCGGTAAATTTAATTTTAAATCATCATTACAATCCCAATTTTTTTGTCAATAAATTGATTTTCTGATTCTACTCATAGTGATGAAATGAGGATTTGTAAAGCAATAGCTAACATGGTAAATTTTCTAAACCAAACGATGATGAATATATTAATGGATTGTAAAAGCTGGTTTTACATTCCATTCATATTTTGACAGAAGACCTATTGATTTTGACAGGAGACTTCTTTACCTAACCTTATTACAAATGGAAATCATGTTTTCATATTCTAAGCGATGTTTTTATAGAAACTGACATGGAAAATCAATACTGTCCTACTGTTTGAAGATAAGTAGGTACCATAAAGAGAGGAAGATGACGGAAGTATACCCTTTGAATAATTCAAGTGGTTTGATGGGTAGGTACTCATATTTTATGGTTGACAGCGTGTTATTTAAGCGTTGAAAGCGGCGCGGCATTCGCTTCGACAACAAACCGTAAGATTTTCAACAACGTATTATCTACGGACAAACATTGACTTAGATCGAATCACTTCAATGGAAGCACAGTTATGATCTTATGATACTTACCGGTGTGAAGAATGGTAAGCCGGATATTCGTTAGTTAGGAATGGATGCGGCAGAATACGGTAAGCGAGTGTGAAAAGTACAAATATAGAGTAAATTATACAATTAATTCATATTATACATAGTTATTCTTCTTGGGGCATCGATGGCATAAAGTTCATATAACACGTTTGCCCCAAAACTCAGCTACACGAACTGCATTCACTGACGCAGTCATAAAGTCATCAAGTATACAGGTAACAGTGAGACGCCTTTAAGATCTGGTGATGAGGTGGGGTGATAAAAGGAGCCTCCTCGAGTGACGTACCCTCCGACCTTCCGTTACGTCCGGCACACCCTGGGCTATCGACTTCTATCGATTAGCTAATCCTTTCACCACAATGGCAAATATAAGTAGGTAATAATCGGCACTTCCAAGAGCCAAACAGTCCACTGAAAAAAAGCAGCCATGTGTGTAATCTCGATCGACATCGAAGGGTTTCTGAATTATCTCGCAGGACGCATTGTGACATCTTATGTGTTCGCCTAACCACCCAAAGCTGGCCTCATGTTCCTGGACTATCACTTGTCGCCATGATATCATATGCATTTCTAAAGCTATACAACTAAAATAGACAAGAGCCAAGTTCAAGAAGAAAATAATAGAACACGTTGAAATGAGGATTTTGTTAATCAAATAACTTTTTTTCATAACAAAGCTAGGAACAGTACAGATAATATCTACTGAAGCAATAATATTAAGAATATAATAACTAATGTATTCCAAACTTCTAGGGACATTGTGAAAGCAGTCATTCATTTTAATTTATAATTAGTAGCTGGAAAACGGGTTGATAAGCGTAGGACTAACATGAAAACTTTGTTTTGTGAGATAGAAATAGGTAAACGACATCCATCTAGAACTTTAAAACAACTTCTGTTTCATCATCATAATTTAGCTCAGCATCACCCATTGCTGGGTACAGTCCTCTCCTCTTTTCTGCTTCGATCATATTTCCCGGTTCCGTGCATCCCTCATCCAAGTTTTTATATACATCAGCTATATCATCAACCCAACGCGTTTTCCGCCGGTTTCTTTGGCCTAACCTTGGCCACTTCTAATTACTTCTTCTAACTTCTGTTTTATGTACAAAATATTCTGTTGTGCATTGGTTATTTTGTGAGTAGTGTAAGTACTAAGAGATTTTACTGTAGACAGCTTTACGTATTCCTCCAAATAATACGATGCATTTAAACTCAGTCACTCTTTTCACCAGTATGTCAGCGCCCGGTAGTTGAGCCCCCGAGGCTTTCGTGCAAACCTTGCAATTTTCGCAAAATTTTATAATTTCACTTTGTTTTATAGACCATAATGAACAGTAGGTCGCGCCTAAGGCCCCTTAACTGTCCAGTAATCTTAAAATTTTACGTCAAACTTAATGCTTTAGTATTTTATTTTCTTGATAGCTGTAACATCTTAATTGCATTCACTTTATATTCAGCTTTATCGCTGCCTTTTAATTAACAAGTTCATTCGTTATTCTGGATTTAAAATAATTGAATTTTCACTTTGATTTCAAATCTGGCTTGCCAGTTTAGAGTGACTGCAACACTAACGTTTATAAAATCAATTGTAATTCATTGCATAGGTACTGTTTCAGCTCCATAGATACAGGATTTTATACGAAGATGTGAGAGTGTCAGTAAAGTAAGTGTAACCTATTACAGCAATGCCGTCTTTGTATGGTCTTTGTATGTACATATTTACTTAAAATCTTCACAACAATGGATTCTGCGCGCACCAAAAGCAGCAGTCTGGTTTCCAAATGTTTACCAGTGTTGTAATTGTTGTACCATATACTTCTGAGCTAGTTCTGTCACAATGTTGTTCGATAAGAAACCATCTTAATTGAAACTGTATCAAAATACACCACTACAAAGAAAGGCTTTTTATTGTACCTACAATAGGTATACCAACATTGCCAGCATAAAGAAAACATAACAAAAAAATGTGTGCAAGCTAGCATCATTAGTTGAACCTGTCTACCCTCACAACCGGCCCTCCTGCCCGCTGGGACACGGGACGTGATAACGTCCCTCTGCGTGAATACGACGTTTGTTCCCAAGTTTGGAAATGAAACCAGCGATTCCTGTGATATTACAACTTTCGCGCACTGTAGTTTTCATAACACCATCTTTTACTACCGTTTTTACCATCTTTTATTATTTGCCACGATAAAAGCCCCACTAACATATTTTGTGAAAATTTCAACTGACTTGCTATTCCGGATAAAATCCGGGACTGACAAACGTCGTTGGGTCTTTTCTTGGATGATGCCGCTTGATTTGTATAATGTACTGACTTTACTGAAATTGAATGTGATGTTGAATCCTAATTCACGCTATATAGATGTAAGTTTCATCGTGAAACTTGACTGCTAGATAGTTGCAGTTTAACTCAGAGAACACAGGTCAACTCTCTGAATATTTTCAAAGTGCAAGTCGTTTGAAGACATCAACTCTAGCGCAATAAAACTTACTAGACGGCGGCGTCATGCAAAAGCATAAACTTTGAAATATAGAAGTTTTGGCAGGTTATGTTTGAAGTCACCTCAAACATTTTGCATTGGTTTAAATAAATATCCAACACCAATTTACTTTGGACCGATGACCTTGTGAAGGCCGCAGAATGCGGGAAGCACAGAACCGTTCGAAGTGGCGGAGCTTGGGGGTGGCTTATGTCCAGCAGTGGTCGTCTTTTGGCTGAAATGATGATGATGAATTTACTTTGTAACTTTGTCTTTTGCTTTTACCGCTAATCTTATAATAAAAATATTTGTGCATGATTATTTGATTGTTAAAATAAATATAAATTTATTGTAAAATTTCGATACCGCTCATGCATTACCCGTTGTTTTTACGGCCCAACACAACACAATCGATTAACTATCGGTCCCGATGTTGGATAGTGCAATTGGGCGTTATATTATTGAGCCGGCAGCTCAGATAAAATGGGCCCGATGACAGGTAAGTAACTAATTGATTTAGGCCATTGTTCGGTAAATATATCGGGAAAACGGTCGTAGTTGACTCTTTATTGAACTGGGACCTTACTTCAGATTTTCCGTCTCTGTTCAGGGTATTTCAAATGGGGAAAAAGGTGACAGTTGCGTAGCAGTAGTTTGCAGAAGTACCAAGCAGTGGTAGGGCCCTGACTTTGGGTTCGTACCCAGGCAAGCACTTTACTTTGTGTAAATATTTTTTTTTCCTCAAAACGGTGAATGAGAACAACGTGAGCAAAACTGCATGTCCTAGAACCAAAAAAAAAACAAATACTTGTGACGTCTACCAATCCGCACTGGGCCAGCGTGGTAGTTAACACCCCACGTCCCTCTCATAGAGAGGAGGCCGGTATCCCAACAGTGGGAATATTCAAGGCTGATTATGCAGTCTGCAGAAGATTTACTTACTAAGTATGTAAGGATCGTAGCAGGTGTTTTGTAGTTTCTGCCTAATGTATGCGTGTATGCTACTTACAAATATTTAGCAAGGAGGCGGGCTTACCGTTTCTTTGTGATAACACGGACTAGAAGTTAATTTTTATAAAGAATTTAACAAAAGATGTACGCAATACATTATCATCTGCCTAGCCTTTTCCCAACTATGTCGGAGTTGGCTTCCAGTCTAACCGGATGCAGCTGAATACCAGTAATTTATATCGAGCGACTGCCTATCTGACCTCCACAACCCAGTAACTGGGTAACACGAGACCCCTTGGTAAGACTGGTTGTCAGACTTTCTGACGACCCAAAGATCCACAAATGACAGCCGGGAACAACGGCTTAACGTGCTGTCCGAGGCACGGAAGGGTCTCGGTATGTAAAGATGGTCACCCATCTACGGACCAATCGCGGGAAGCGTAGGTTAACCTGATCGATCGACCCGTGCAGCTATTGTTACTTAGCCACAAGCCCGTCATATACACAATACATGTCACATAAATAAAGGGCAACATTAGGTACTAAGTAAGTGTACTCCTTTACTTGTAGGAGACCACAGCATGCACAATAGAGTTAACAACTAAGCTAAAAAAGTAAAAATATTAATTACTAGCTTTTGCCAGCGGCTTCGCCCGCGTGGAGGTTGGTGTATTATACATATAAACCTTCCTCTTGAAGCACTCTATCTATTAAAAAAACTCGCATCAAAATCCGTTGCGTAGTTTTAAAGATTTAAGCATACATAGGGATATAGGGACAGAGCAAGCGACTTTGTTTTATACTATGTAGTGATAAGTAAAATTTGGAAACAGTTAATACATTTTCAAAGGACATACAAATAAAAACATTTAGAGATACTGAAATTAAATTGATTGAACATTTCTTATATTTAGACAGAGATACGAGTCTCTGTCTAAATAAGAAATGTTTTTTTTTTAATTTGATGTCTAATTGTTGGTTTTGGCTAACATTTTATATTGCCTACAAAGTCTCGGTACAGCGACGTAATACTAATAACCGATGTTACTTTATAAACTAAATTGTTTATTGTTTATTCTAATTATAAGTAGGCAACGAAGTTCTGATGAATGCATATTAAAAGCGGGTAAATTTATTAGATTACACAGTGCTTTGACAGATAGGTAATCGAATTGCATTTGAAACTACTAGGGGTGTCAAGCGTGGTATCTATAATAATGATATGCCTGATCGGTATCGGTATCGGTACCAAAGTACTTGTTAGCACCGTAGGGGGTTGTAGCGATCCCTTTGAAAGGGTGGCGAAACTTTTGTTTAATTTAATGAGTACTACTTAAATAATAAAGTATGTAGATATCTACTATGGATTTATTCTCAGATTATTGCCATTACTATGTAAAATGTTAGTGCTTTAAAAAAATTCAATATACAGAACTGTCGTGAGAAAAGTTACCATGTAATCAAAGGGTGACACACCCAGTGACTGGTTTGAGGATGTTAGATAGGCAGGCGCGTTATGTAAAATACTGGTATTCAGCTGCATCTTTCTGGTGAGACTGGAAGCCGACCCTAACAAAGTCGGGAAAAGGCTAGGCAGATGATGATGATGATGAGCGTGAGGTTTTGAATTTGAATGTCGATGGCTATAAGAGTAGACCAAAGAATCGATGGATGTACTGTGTGAATGATGATATATGATATGGTTAGAAAGGAGGTGAGTACCCAGATGACGACTAGTATGGAAGAAACAGACATAATTGCGCCGACCCCATGGGTATGTCACCGTAAGATTGTGAACACCGTCAGTATATAATCTATCTCGCGAGATTATAATCTGTCGATGAACTGTGAACTGCAAAAACCTTTTATAATTTAACGCACTATTTTTCGATAGTTTATAATCTGTCCGACAAATTATGAACTGGTATCAAGACGGATAGTACCTTGCGCTATTACTAAATAGTCAAGTAGCTGCTACTAACTTGGAAGTAGCTCTCGCCGGTCGCTGCTGTGGCACCGCTCGCTCGGCTCGCGCGCGGTCGGTCACAGTTCTAACCTAACTTAACCTATTTATATTGTAAGCAGTATGGTGCAGTTCACAAATTATCGACAGTGCAGTTCACAATTTATCGACAGATTATAATCTCGCGAGATAGATTAAGCAGCAGAAAACGATGATGATGATGATTTCTTAGGCTTAGTGACCCAAAATATGGCTTGGCCTCTCCATAAGAGAGCGCCACTCAATTTATTAAATAAACAAGGTCTCGTGATTAAAAACTGTTTACCATTACCAAAATCTGAATAAATACCCGTATTTAAAATCACAATTGCATTTTTATCGACAAAAGACAATAACGAATCAACATACATGAAAAATTCATAAGCGATCCATTCAGAATCGATACATGTTATTAAAGAACGCCAATGCATCGATTCATAACGGCCTTAAAATAAATCAGAGCATTGGGGGCGTAAAAAATTCACTCGGTCTTTTAATATTTACTGATTGTTTTCATCTCCAAGTGAAATACTGGTATCCCATCGAGCAGTCGGCCAGTTTAAAATGAACCCCCGAGCTTTATCACCATTCTCCACGGTAGAACAACTTTCTAAGAATGACGAAGAACATCGTAGGTCTTCGTAAATTGGTTGTTTACCATATTAGTAGCTGTTAACATTCCTCAGTGATGCTTCATTAGAAAACGCTCGAAGGTTTTTAAGTGTAATGAATATACGGTAAAGCGATCAGAAATAAACTGCCACTCAATTTCAAACTTTACCGTCTTTGAATAAAGTTAAAATTCAGTATTTTAAATTCAATATGGACACTGAATAAATTGTATGCATTAAAATTGAATCAAAGATTTATGAATTCTTAATTGTTTAACTTTTAGAGGTGAAGTAAAAGAAGCCATTTTGAAAACTTTCTGGTTATAGTTTCTTTGAAAAGTAATTCAGTATAATGTGAATTATCCACCGCTATAAATATTTAAGTACTTCTTTATTCATTCATTAAGCATTTTGCCCAATTAAATAATGTTTTATCGTTTAGACTTACAAATTCTCAAAACAAGTTCACTCACATTCACTTTAGCAAGTAAGTACAAACATCATGAAACTTGAATGTATCAGTTTGGAGAATCCAACGTTCTGATTTCCTTTCTTCAATATTTAGGCAGAGTATTTTTATCATTTTGTTATAGCAGTGTTGGCCTAGTGGTACAGCTCGATTCAAATTATTAGGGCGCGGGCGGTTCGGAACACGAGGCGAGTCGCTGCGCAGTAACAAATTCATGAGTCAGCGGGGTTGAGGGGTGGGGTACTGCGCAGCGAGTAGCGCACTTCAGAGCCACCATAAAGTTTGACGCGAAGTATAACAACTACGACTTACGATTTGTAGGTTCAAACCCAGACAGGCGCTTTACTTTGTTCAAATTATTTCATCACCATTGCTCTCAAAATGGTGAAGGAAAACATCGTGAGGCAACACCTGGCATGTCTTAAAAAAACTTCGACTATATGGGACATCTACCAACCCGCACTGGGCCCGCGTAATGGATTATGGTCCGCTCTCTCTCACAGATAGAAGGGCTATGTCCCAGCAGTGAAAACTTATCAGGCTGATAATCATCATCATCATCATATCAGCCGAAAGACGTCCACTTCTGGACAGAAGCCTCCCCTACAAGTGGGGGAGCCATAATCGCCACGCTTGGCAGGCGGGTTGGCGATCGCAGTATGGTGGTAAAACGCATAGAGAACACTGCTGCCCATTCTCTAGTAAGTCCCTTAGTCGCCTTCTACGACACCCACGGGAAGAAATAGAATGGTGCTATTCTTTTACGTCCGGCACCACACGGAACCGCCACAGGCTGATAATGCTATATCATTATAAGCAGATCAGCTTTTCTGAATAGATTTACCTAATAATTAGTGTCCAAATTTCTAAGGCTTGTTAAGACACTTGGTAAATTCCCGTGTTCCCAGTCGACCTAAATTCACCTCATGCAATTCCTGTTATGATGGGCGAAGCTAAACTTGTATTATACTTTTATTAAGCTCGGTTACAACGAGTACCTCAAGTTAGATATACACTTTGAACCAAGTTCTATGAACTTATAGAAGTTCCACGTTTAAAGTGCAATTTAATTGAAGTACCCGCATAAGTTGTTGGACCAACTGTGTGGAATATTCTACTTGACCCTTTAACTTGTATGAACGAGACAATAGCTCGCTAATTACTCTCTTGTTAAACAATTACCCTTTGATGAATAGGTAACAAACACGTTAACAAACCTGTCATTGCCAGATAATGACAAAAAAGAGAGTGAGGTGGTGTAAGAATGAATGAAATCGAATGAACTTAAAATAATGTACTTACATGCAAAAAAAATATTTTAAGTTTAATAACTTATCTTGAAAACATGATACGCATTATTAAAAATAGTAGAATTTGTTATATATTCTTATATTCCACATGTTACAAACGAATTTTAAAGTTTTATAACGAAATTAAAATTACACTATTTTTATGATTCGTTCTTTACGCAAAATCATTCACTACCCAAACAGTAGTAGTTTTAGTATGGTAACATTATTTTTCTTTAAACTGTCAAGGTACTGAATACGATTATGAGTCCAAGTATAGTAAGTACCATGTTGAAATGTTCTTACATGTGCTTAAATGGGTATTGCATTTTTGCAAAGCTATAAAAAAATAACGTCAGGTAACTGGTAACCGAAAACAATTGGTTTTGTTCCTGCCCCGTCTATCATTTTCTAATACTACAAGACAAGCTAGTCTTTTCTCCCTAAAGTCAATTGTCAAGTGATAACTAACACTGCTGTCTCTGCGGTGCACTTAACCCTACCTCCTATAAATATTAGAAATGTAAAAGCTTGTATGTTAATATGAGAAGAAAAAGTAATCGTAGACTGGCATTGACAGCAGTGAAAGTTTTTTCTCCCTAAAGTCCTTATCAAGTGATTACTAACACTGCTGTCTCTGCACTGCAATTAATTTATTACCTAATCCCTCACTCTCTCTTTACACTTAATCTCTCTATTATATGAGATGCAAAAGTTATCGTACACTACTAATACTGACATTGTAGCAGTGAAACCTTATGCCCACCTCTATTGTTACTAAATTCTATCAAGAATAGCTTTAATAATAAACAGATAAGAGCTGCAACAGACCTTAATTTTCCTCGAGACGAACCTAGACTGTTAATTTAATTCAAACCTAGAAAGCATTTTTGTAGCTTTTCTCTTAACAAAAGTCCCAGTGACCTCAGACATAAAATGGCGGGGATAAAATGGCGTGTCAGTAACGATTACCCAATGAAACTCCAACAATACTGCCGAGTTGCCTTCTCTGGTCGAGCATAGTTCTGTGTACAAAGTACACACAGCTCACGGTTCTCTTTATACTTTTAAACCGCTAAAATATTGTTTCTGGCGGGCGCGATACTGTCGACTCAGCATTGCTCGCGTCATAGAAGCATACATGTACAAAGATTTTTGAGTAATTGGAAATGACAAGGAAAGGGAAAAGGTGGCTGTTGTTTGCAGTGAGTGTTGACTCGATTGTTGAAAATTGTAAGGTTTGATGTTTTCTAGATGAATGCCATGCTATTAGATTTCTTTGATTTTTTTTTGGCTTGGGTTCTGAGGTTTCATCATAATGTGGTATGACCATCGAGCCATTTGATTTCATTAAACTTGTTCCTGGAAAAAAATATCACAGTTTGCTTTGCACGTATGATTGAACGTTGATTTATATATGAAAAGAGAACTATTAATGTTTTTATTCGCGTTACTTTTATTTAGTAAGTGTTCTTACAAAAACAATTGTCTTAAAAAAAATCAGAAATAATTCTCAAGTCCCGTCCGAAATAAACCCAGATTTACGAGTTATTTTTACTTTTATAGTTTCAATTTTAGTTTCTCAACGTCTAGGTTTACAGCGCCCCTGTGGCAGAGATACACAACACACGAGTATTGTAAACATGTAGACGGCTAGACAAAGTCTGCAGGGGCTACCAATTAAATTTTGTTTACAGTTGTGAGGTTTAAACCCAATATGTACAATGTACTTACATGGGACAAGCATTGTTAGATTACTTATAATTAGTTGATACTAGTTTTGGGATTTTCGTTACTGAGAGTTATGAAAACAAGTTAGTGATATTATTTCGATTAAAGGATTTCAGGCTAATGTATAATAAAGTATTCTGTCTAATCCAGCACTAATATTATTCAAATTAATTCTAAATAATACCAATCATACATTTGTCAAAGTAATTATAGTACAAATAATAGTGTCGTAGCGTACGCAACCAATCTTGATAAATTACCGTATATTAACGCTTAAAATAATGCACACAATAGTACTTGGGAGCCCCAGGCCTGACATTAATGTGAAACAAGTCGGCGGACGGAATTAGGTCACAAATCATAATAATATAGAATGCAATTACTAGTAGTAATAAACCTGATCGTTTTCATGTCGAACGCGACCTTTTATTGTTGAGGTCTCGTAGGAAGCCAATATTTTGTAGTGATGGGCAATAATTGACAATAACAGGTAATTGATTTAATGGCAAAGGTACGAAGTAGACATCAAGCGTGACTTGTAATGCTTCCTACGATCTTGTAACTAATTATTCATATAAAAATACCAAGTATTACAACATAATATGTTTACCTACACTCGGATTTTTTAATTGCTAGATCAGTGTAGCAAATTCTAGGAGGATCTACACCTCTCCGAGATTGTTATCTGCACCTTTTTTTTGTACTTTCACACACACAAAACTCACAAACAATGATCACTGCAACAAATCTAAACAATTCATGTATCAGGTCATTTTTATCACAAACGAAAATTCGAGATTTGCTTAATATTGAGATGGTGGGTACATGTTAAATGTATCTGCGCCTGCGTTGATGGCGGCGTAAAGCAATGTGGCCATTTTAAAATCAAGTATCATATTTTCTAAAATTGTATGTGTATGTAATAAGAGCAAATAAAGTTATTTTCTTACTTCTTTCGAAATTGGTTGATTTTTTCTAAACGAGAGTGTGCGGTCATTTGGTTAGAAACATCCACGAGTTCCAATCTGTTTTATTCAGAAATTACTTAGTTTAGTACACCATCGGAGCCCATAATGACGAGATGACCACGCAACGATTCTTCGAATCTTACGCAGGTAGGTAGGTACTCGTGAATGTTTGATAGGGTCTTTTGTTTTTTTTTTGTAATAAATGACATCTGACAATCTGATAAAACGATTTTTATTTTTTTTTTCGCTCTAATTAAAAATTTATATTAAATTAAAAATATTTTTTTGGACGCAGTACCGAAAACACGCCGCCAGTTCCCGAATAAACCCGAGCGCGTGTGATGTCACATTGTTTTTTTTTTTGGGTGGGAAATCTTCAAATAACTTCTCGAGCTTTGGGTGGAGCAAGAGGGTGTGTCAGACTTTTACTGACTAAAACCCACTCATGTTCCCTCAGTTGCCTATGTGCCAGGGGCCGCGGTATCTCTTTCGAACAACCCACACCCCTGGCAGGCATCGGCCCTTTGCGGCCCCATCAGTTGGTGCTGACATCTCTTTGAGGCGCTCGTGAAACACAACGCGCCGGCGACCCGGGCTTGGTCCTTACCGGACAGCGAGCTACCCATTACTCACTGTCCGCAAGCCCACGCTTACGGTGGCCGACAATCAGCCAGGGATTCCCGACGCTCAGGGCGTCTTCTGCGGAGGCTACGGCCGTGTGGGCGCATGTACTGCCTCTACCTCACGCGCGCCGCCTCTCTCTTTGCGAACATCATTGCTTTGCTGAAGGAAGAGACGACTGCCCATGCACTCTCGCTCCGTACAATGGCCTGGACCAGGCCCAGCCGATCGCCTCCCCGAGGACACGGCGGTGCTCCGTCCAAGCCGGGCAGACCTCCACCGTGTCCTCAGGGTGATCTTCAAGACGTCACAATGTTAATTTCTACTCATCGGAGCACACTGCTGATGCAGTGTTTTGACTTGAAATCAATCAAATCTTCTAATTGTCGTCAATATATTGGTAAATATATCAAAAATGTCAAACCTTAAGAGTTATCGTGCTTGTTTCGTACTATTATGTTCGATTACTACAAAAACAACTCCCCAAAAATGTTTTTAAATGTTCCACAAGATCTTAAACGTCGAAATAAATGGTTTCAAGCAGTGCGACAACCTCATCCCAAAACAACATCAAGTTTTTTTTGTTGTGAAGATAATTTTGATGTACCTAAGAAAGTATTTTGAAATAATATAGTAATAATAACTAACTTTGTAAAGGTATAACTTTAATAAATATAATTTGATAAATAACATTTTCTAACTATGATATTTAAAAGTTATGATTTGGGGGTTCCAAATCATAACTTTTAAAAATCATAGAATAAATTAATACTAGGTATAAATAATTATAAACAATATTTTGCACTAAATTTCGGAAACTTTTAGTAATAATAAAACAAACTTGGCGACCAATCGTGGCGCATTCGTAATCACGTGATTCTTTAAAAAACAAAAAACATTAACCCCCGACGCAAAAACGACGGGGTGTTATAAGTTTGACGTGCCTGTGTGTGTGTGTATTTGTGTGTGTTTGTCTGTGGCATCGTAGCTCCCAAACGGATGAACCGATTTGAATTTTGTTTCTTTTGTTTGAAAGGTGAATTAGTCAGGAGTATTCTTAGACATGCTTCATCAAAATTGATTTACCTGTTTGAAGATTATCAGCTCTTTTCTGGTTGATGAAGGGATTTGAGCATCTTTCATGGGTCTGATTAAGTTGAAATTTGGTATTCTATTACTTCAATGATATTAGACGAATAAAGTAACAAAGTCAAAGTCAAAGTATTTATTTCAAATAGGCACTTAAAAGGCACTTTTGAACGTCAACATTTACATTAAAATAGAATTGATTCTAGTCGCCCCTTCCAAAATGTAGTTTCGCATGGAGAAGAATGGGCAAGAAACTCCACCGTTACTCTTTTAAAATGATTTAACTACAATATTTAACATACATTCATTTTATAATTATGTGTGAAAACGATGCATCCAGAACAAAATTACTGTACCAAAATAGGTAAAAAGAATGAAATTGAAGCAATTACAGATAAATTAATTTTATGATAGATACATGATGCCCACATATTTACAAACATTGTAAAAGTAAATATACGATTTTCCTAGAATATTAACAAGTATATAATCAGTCAGTGTGTGAGTTAAAGTAATCACTGAGTGTAATCAATGTCATAGATATAATTAATTACATAATTCAATTAGCAACCAGTTTGATTTTATCTAGACTCTAGATTTTCCTATGGAGCAGGACCAGCATGTTTCCAAGCATTCTTATCTTGGATATAATCCTCTAATTTGTAATATGCTTGTTTACAAAGTGTACTTTCATATGAGTTTTAAATTTCCTTTCATTTAATTGCAATATATCCCAAGGTATTTTGTTATAACATTTAACACAGTACACCATAAAAGATGTATGTACTTTAGCTAATCTGGAAAATGGTTGATCTAATTTGTCTTTGTTTCTAGTATTAACATGATGTCTATCACTTATTTTATTAAAAAGATGTAGATTTTTTCTTACATACATGATATTTTCATAAATGAATTTAAAATAACCTTGAACTGATGCTGGAGCATCACCTGGAATTTCCAGGATACCCAATTTACTCATCAACAAACAGCAGAAGTATCGTGTATGGGCTCATTGAAAAGGTCTCATTGGATTGGTTACAGATAAATGGTGATCAGGACGAGGAATGAGGATAAATTAGTAAAAAACTTCACTGTGGGAAACATACGCAACGCTACGCAAATTTAAGCGAAACATTAATTTTAAAAAGCAGGAAATAAAAGTTAAATTATAAACTTAAAAAACTTTTACAAAAACAAAAACAACCGACTTCCGAAAAAACACTACAAAGTGAAAAATAACTTTAATTTTGGAAGTCGGTGACTATGTATTTTAAGTTTTTGTCACCGACTTCAGAAATGAAAGTTATTTTTCACTTTGTAGTGTTTTTTCGGAAATCGGTTCTTTTTTTAAGTTTTTATTTTTCACTGTTTTAGTTATAGTACCTACCACACTAATTCGAAATTTCTTAATCCTTGGGGTCAAAACAATGCATATTTACGCCATAGCAGCAATCGCGTTTGATTTACTGTTATATTTTGATGAGTTCCGTTGTCTGTCTCCGAAACGCATCTTCAGATCTAGATGAAATTGAAATGGGACCACATGTGAAGCACTAGCTTTCAAATAAAAAAATAATCATCAAAATCGGTTCACCCAGTCGAAAGTTCTGAGGTAACAAACATAAAAAAAAACACAGACGGATTGAGAACCTCCTCCTTTTTTTTAAGTCGGTTAAAAACCCCCGACCAAACAAAAGCTCAAAAACGTAAACAAAAAAATAATGGTCTTTTGAGTTGTAGGTAATATTTCGGGGTACGGTCAATGAAAACGCCAAACAGAGGAGGCCTAGCATTTTCACTAGCCGTCCCCCGACTTAACAAAGCCTTGATCAATATATTAAATACAACTTAAAAACTTTTCCTTTTTATAGTTTTTGTTTAGGTCGGGAGTCTTATAATTTTTAATTTAACTTTTTAATTGTTTACAATAGATAAAAAAATTAAGAGTTTTTCGCATCGACTACTATTATAATTTATGATAAAGTTTTAAAATACATACAAGTTGTTTTTTTTTATCATCAGAGGAATATAGGCTATTCATAACTGCTAAATAAGGGCACAAAACACTGCTTTAAATATGTAAAGGAAATTGTAATACACAATGAACCAGCTCGGAAATGAAATGGTGATGCAGAGTTGGCAAACAAATTGCGTAGAAGCTTATAAAGTAAATAAACAAACGACATACATTTTCAACCTTTGGTTAAGCTCCTAAAGGTCATGGTAATTATACAGGAACGCGGGAGACAAAATATAAAAAGGTCAAACTTTGCCAACCCTTCGAAAAGTCTTTTGGAAAATTATTCTGTTGTGTTTACTTAAAATTTTAGGAGGTACGAAGGTCCATTTTAATATTTGCTAAAATTAAATCTACAATAGCGTACCTCATCCAGTACACAAACTAACTTCATGCACGTTCGCGTGTTCCCCCACAGTGTATAATCCTACGCCGTGTATATTGGACTAGCCAATATCAAGTTAGTGTTGCGTTTGCTCCCAATCCTTGTTATTGAGGTGCCGTTTCGGCAGTTAAGGTAGGCCTACCAGGATTTGTATCGCACAAAATATCAGATAAAAGCTTCCTCTCCCAATTCACTGATAAAAAGAAAGGGAAGTATTATTGTAAGAATTGAAGCGTAGTTTATACGTGTGTACAGATCTTTATAAAGCTATCAGGCCCAATGGGATTGAAGCTTTAGGTATCGCTCTGTTTTCGTGGAAAATTGGGTGAAATTAGATTAGAACATTTTGTGGACAGCTGTTACGTCATACGGTTTTATTAAAAAAATATCGTTGTTTCCAGAAAATAAAAAAGTTTTTGCTTTTGTTTTATGGCTTTGTCAACGTAGTTGCAGTGAGCATTGTTTTAAACCCATCGTTTAATCCCCAGGATTTTGTATTGCACAAAAACGCAGAGTTATAGAGTCGGCCAAAGTCGGTTAATATAAATCTGTTATCGAAAAAATAGTGACCCTATCTATCTTTACGCTGGATGCGTGAACTACATAAAGTGCCTATGTGAAATGGGTTAAAATAATAAACGATAAAATGGTGTTTTTTTCTTCGGAAATAAAAACAAACGCAAAAAGAAACCATTCAATTATATTTTGGCATGTTCCACAGACTCACACTGATCTTATTTTAGCCTTATTGTTTTGCTACAAAGATGACCTGGTTTAATTATGTGTAAAATTATCATGTTTATTTAAAAACATCTGGAACCTTTCTTTAAAACAAGTATTATTGTTTAATGTATGACAACAAACGAGCGAATTCAAAACGAACTTTACAGATTGGCGCCTTCTAAATTCCGCACAAATCACCTTACCGTACTTTTTATTCAATTTCCCTACTAACAAATCATACGAAAACCAACACAGCCTACCAGGCTACCAGAACACACAACCATAATTTTATACAGAACACTAATTAATCACATTGGCCCAACACTACTGCAGTGACACGGACCAAGTTCATAATTGTATTCCAAGTTGGGACAGCACTTGATTGATTACCACTCCGGGCTTGTACTGTCCCACGGTATCGGCATTAGGACAACACCTGTAAATTGTTGTGTAGTAACAATTAAATGTTTCCGATGTTGTGTTCTGTTTTGATATGGGTAGTTTAGTTTTTATTATTCATGAGACTTTTGAACTCCTCTAGGTACTCTATTTTAATTTTAATATGGCAAGCAAACCCCATGTCAGTCATTCTGCCTATGTCTAAAATGAATTGGTAAAGCAAGTGTGCGTGATAAAAAAATGATTTAGTACAAGACTGAAAAAACAATTAAACAAATAATTGTTAAAACATTAAAAATACCTATACCACGCCCACACTAAACCTACTTATAGTCATAAATGGTGACCTTTCTAAAACTACAAAAACTTGAAAACGTGTAGGTACGTACTTTTATTGTTAAATGTCAACTCTGATGTTTGCAACTTGTACCAAGATAACATTTGAGAATTTGGATAAATCGCCTTAGAAATAATGAAGAAACGAATAATTGTACTTCTAAAATGTGTGATTTTTATTAAAGAATCTTAGGTACCTCTGTAATTTTAATAAGCTCGGCATTGCCTTAAGGTAAACGTAACATAGTTCAAACAATTTTTTTATCAAAATTACATGTAATTTTAATCCACATTCTGGTTTAAATTTTTGCGACAAGTACATAGCATCCATGGACATGAATGAATAAACTCTTAAAACGAAATAAATAATGGTGATAATTCTGTTGTGCACCAACTAAACTTAATTTGGGCTAATGCTATATTTTTCCTTCTAATGCAACAAGAAAGAGACGGTAATAATAACTTTCAAATTTGGTTGAACTAAGATTTTCTTGGACGCAACCATAACGAACTAGATTCAGCATGCTTAAAATCATGCCAAATTCAATGCAATCGAGACGTAATTTAACAGTTTTGAAACGTCACTAACTTTTTTTTTAAAGCGACCTGTCAGTATAAGATAGAAATACTTACTCTTATTTTAGTTTAGGTAGTTAACAAAAGAAACGGCACCATTATATGCGAAACGACTATTTTCAATTTCTTATTCATTCGAATTCACGTTACCTTTACTCCGCGTGTTCGTGCTAGACCTACTGAATAAGACAGAAATGTCTTACTCAGAAACCAAGTTGCGACCAAAACCGCATTTCAGTCCAAGAAGTTTTGCGAACCAAGCAACAGAATCTCCGCTTTGCAAAGCAAGAAACCGGGAAACATAAAGCTCATATTTTGCTGAAGCTTTACTTTTAATTGGAGGATGCACTTACGTTGAATTAAGTTTTATACCTACTTAGTTAAAAAATAATGTATACCTAAGTCGGTTAGTTCATTTTTGATATATGGTAGGATGGCCATGGACGGACGTTGTGGTTTTGTTGTTTGGTGATACGTAATAAATAACTAACATATTATTTCAAATCTGAAGGAACTTGTTTGATAAATGTTTTGTTACTGTTTTTTAGATTTAGGTTCCACCTATGTAAAATACAGGGAACTGTACATCGACACGAAAATTGTAACCATGAATGATTCAACGAAATTTTTCGTTGCTGTTCCATACATTTTGACCGCGTAGGTATTGCACTTATTTATAGGTATTACGATTTTTAGCGTTACAAATTTCAATGTTAAGTGTTCAGAATCATATAGGTACCGAATTCATGGTAAAAGGTTGCGCATCGATATCCCTGCTACCCTGTGTACAATAAGAGGTTTTGTTTAACGTTGTGTTATTACATTTTTCGCGTTTCTCATGTGGAAAATGTAAAAACTTAATTCAATCACTTTTACATAATCTGGATTTTGACATGTTGACGTTCGACAATTTTGTCGTCCTCGGGTTTCAGTCTAGTGAAAACCAAATTCGTGCATTAGCAATTCTTTGAGTAATATGATTATGCCCCCTCGAATTTAGAGTTTTCGAGATAATAACGTTTCCAAATCGTTGGTTAAAGGGTGCCTAAAATTACAACTACTAAGGTAGGTACGGTCAACTGTGACTGTGGCATCCTTACTTTCCATAGCAACTTTACCTATGAGTACCGTACTTAAATCATCATCATCATCATCATCATTTCAGCCGAAAGACGTCCACTGCTGGACATAAGCCTCCCCCAAAAGGGGGGTTTTCATAATCGCCACGCTTGGCAGGCGGGTTGGCGATCGCAGTATGGTGGTAAAATGCATAGAGAACGCCGCCCATTCTCTAGTAAGTCCCTCAGTCGCCTTCTACGACACCCACGAGAAGCGACAAATTGGAACCGTGCACCTAGCTTCTGACGTTTCATAAGTGCCCTTGCAGGTTTATGTGAAATAAAATATTTTGATTTGATTTGATTTGATTTGACTTTTACGTCCGGCACCACACGGAACAACGGAACTTAAATATGTCTCGATAACTAAATATCTGTTGCCGCCATTTAATATCGAAGTGATACAGAAGTAGATTATCTACTATTTGTAACAAATTAGTAATCGTGAGATATTCTAATAAAGTTCTCATTGGTAAAGATGCTCATGGAAAGTAAAAACCAATTATAGTAAATGTCTACTAATGCCTCATCATCTGCCTAGCCTTTTCCCAGCTATGTTGGGGTCGGCTTCCAGTCTAACCGGTTCCAGCTGAATACTAGTATTTTTAACCCCCGACGCAAAAACGACGGGGTGTTATAAGTTTGACGTGTCTGTGTGTGTGTATGTATGTGGGTGTGTGTGTGTGCGTGTGTGTGGGTGTGTGTGTGTGTGTTTGTGTCTGTCTGTGGCGTAGCTCCCGAACGGATGAACCGAATTCGATCTTGTTTTATTTGTTAGAAAGGTGAATTAGTCGGGAGTGTTTTTAGACAGTTTTCATCAAAATCTGTTCAGACGTTTGAAAATTATCAGCTCTTTTCTGGTCGGTGAAGGGATTTGACCATCTTCCACGGGTCTGATCAAGTCGAAATTCGATATTCTATTACTTCAATGATACTAGACGAACAAAGTAACCTTGAACTGATGCTGGAGCAACACCTGGAATTTCCAGTATACCCAAGTGACTCACCAATAAAAAGCAGAAGTATCGTGTTTGGGCTCATTGAAAAGGTCTCAATGAATAGGTTGTGGATAAATGATGATCAGGACGAGGAATGAAGATAAATTAGTAACAAACATCATTGTGGGAAACTACGCAACGCTGCGCAGATTTAAGCGAGGCATTTAGTTTAAAAAGCAGGAAATAACAGTTAAATTTAAAATTTTACAAACCCCCGTTTAAAAAAAAAAACTCTAAAAAGTTAAAAAAAAAAATATTTATTGGTCTTTTAAGTCATAGATAATATTTTGATCAACGTATTGTCAAGTTTGTGGACGGTCAATGAAAACGCCAAACAGAGGTAGCCTAGCATTTTCATTAGCCGTCCCCCGACTTGACAATACGTTGATCAAAATATTACCTACAACTTATAAGATCAATACATTTTTTTCTTTTTGAGTTTTTTTGTGGGTCGGGGATTTTTACATGGAGCGACTGCTTATCTGACCCCCATAACCCAGTTACTGGGTAATACGATACTCCTTGGTAAGACTGATTATCAGACTTTCAGGCTTCTGATGAGCCGTAACGACTCAACGTCAAAGACGTAACGTCAAAGATCCACAAATGACAGCCACGACCAACGGCTTAACGTGTTTTCCGGGGCACGGAAGGCTTTTCGTGTTCAAGATTGTCCCCATCCACGGACCAACCGCGGCAAGCATAGCTTAACCTGATCGATCGACCCGTGTGGCTAAGTTTACCTACTTAGCTTCAAGCCCCCTAATGTATTCCTAAGAAATACAGCAAGCTAATGTACTTGGCTAGTACCTGTCTGTTCACAGTATAGCCTAACATGTTTTGCAACAATTATCGCCCGTGACTACAAACGTAACAAGAAAACACTGCAACTCTGTCCAGTCCTGCACCCAATTCAAAACTTAAAGAGTATGTATACAAAGCGAATGTAATCTAGAAATTGAGCTCGTTGCAGCTTGAGACTTGTTTTACCTGAGCTTAGTTCAGACATCAAGTAAAAGCACTGGCGTAGAACAAGTTAGTGTTGTGTGTTTAATTTTGTGATTCCTGTACTTCTCACACATTTCACTGGAGTTTTCTGTAAACTGGTTTAATTCTGAGCTTACAAGGCGTCTAAAGATTTGGTCAATTCCAGAAACTTAAACTAAAATTAGAAAACAGTAGGGTGTAGATAATCATACCAACAATAAATTTCGAGGACCAACAACGACTGAAACAAATTAAATTAAATTACAAATTAATTTATCAAAGCATTTAAGTAAATAAGTACTAAATCAAACGTTCATAACAAGCACAGAATCCTAATTAATAATGCAAAGTTTTCTAACGGGATAACACACAATGAAAATGTTTTATATAAAAAAGCATCAACTTCTGAGTCAACGCGTTGAATGTTGGATCTACTTGTTTCATTGCAGTGTTTTCGTATAATTCTTGGAGTCCTGCAGGGTACTACTATGAGTTCACATTTCTTTTCAAACTTTCCGGTTTCCTCACTACCCAGCAGGAACAGCTTCATCATAATCATCATCATTTCAGCTGAAAGACGTCCACTGCTGGACATAGGCCTCCCCCAAGTTCCACCACTTCGACCGGTTCTGTGCTTCCTGCATCCAGCAGGCTCCTGCGGCCCTCATAAGGTCATCGGTCCACCTTGTGGGAGGCCTTCCAACTTTACGTCTTCTGGTGCGCGAGGAACTGCTTACCATAATACTAATTAGCCCATAATGTTTCCGCTGCTGGGACACACGCCTCCTCTCAATGAGAAGGAGTGGCCCGTAATCCACCACGAGGGCCGACTGCTGGTTGGTAGATGTCACATGTCTTCGAAGTTTTGGTTCTAGGACGTGCCAGTTTTCTCACGATATTTTCCTTCACTGATTTGGGAGCAGTGGTTATAAAATAATTCACACAAAGTAATGCACCTGTTTATGTTTGAACCTACGACTTACAAATTTGTGACCAAGAGTCAGTGCTAACTCATGTATATTTGAGTAAACCTGAGCTTCTAGGAATTGAGCATTCGTAAGCAGATCTGGGGGTCTAAAAACGCCACTTTGGCAGAATCATATTATGATCATATTATGAATCATATTTAAAATCGTAAAATGGTCACAAACTAACAAATCATAATATTATCTGCGTAGACAGCACGCAACACATCAGCTTGACAGTTTTGCATGGAAATTCGTAAAATGGTTTCCAAATTATGAATTGTTTTATTAAAGTAAAATGTCAAATACCAGAATCATAGTGGGAATTCAGGGTGTGAATTGCTTATAGAGGAATCGCTTAATGTGGCGTTTTTAGCCCCCCTGTTATTACAAATAACACAAATCGGTGTTACTTTTTTCGAAATATCTAGGCAAACTAGAAAAGTTGGGTTGGACATACGTTATGACGTAGGCTGGCAGAGGCCTATGTCCAACAGTGGACTGCGATAGGCTAAGTTGATTGAGGTAGACTAGATGTTTACTTATATGTCGTAATTATGTAAAAGGAACCCAATGCTAAGTATAAAGGGGCGTAGTCTCTAAGCACGAAATCTCGGTCGAAGTTACGGGTGTTTACTACAACGTATCACTTACGGACCTATGATTAGTTTGGGGCCCAAACTAAGAATGAATTACTACACGATTTGACGGCTGTCCCTACTACCTATATGGTTTTACCCGTCCGAAAAAGTTAATAAATAAGCTGTAGGAGTCACTTTGAAGTTTCGAACGATTTTCGGACGGGACCGTATTTTCATTGACGGAGATAGAGAGTAGCCCCCCAGGGCACACGGGCTGCTACGGAAAATTTACTCCTCCTATTTTAAGTCACAGTAAAAATGTCCTTTTAAAAATGAGATTTAAAAACTGATTAAGCTAAAGTAAATCCGCAGTCGCCTCTATAAAATGTTATCACAAATAAACTTCAGGAAATGAGCGAACTGTAACAAATAGTATCTTTCAAAAGAACTAATACGGGGCCTGTTTGCGTTCTCGCAGCGAACACGTTTTAATAATGCTTCATTCAACAGATGATACCCACTAGGATAAATGAACTATCTAGCGAACTGTCGCTCTGTTTGTGAAACGGTAAGCAGCTTTTCGTTGAGTAATTGTGTACTTGTTCAGAACTGTTCTGGGTAGATTAAAATAGTTTTGTTGCGGGTGTTTTGTTATTTTTGGGATCCTTCCCATCAACATGAGTTGATGCCTGCGTTATTTGCTGTGGCATGTGGGTTTAGGTCACAAGTTGGTGTATTTTGTGTTTAAGAAACAGATGGTAGGTAGGATGATGATATAGGTATATCATGATCATCATCATTCTCCTGCCCTTATCACAATTTATTTGGGGTCGGCGCAACATGTCTTTTTAAAGGTGCGCTTACACGAACAACTAAAATTGCTCAATTCACGTCAACTATGACGTCACGACTATATCCAGCGATTTAGGGCAATGGCAACATGTAGCAACCTGTTGCCAGAGATACGGCCACACAATACCATGGAATATGGAGCAACTTAAAAAACTAGGCAAAACACTCCCCCGCCACCTCCGCCGCCGGCCAGTTCCTCTCGCAAAAATGAGACGTAGTTATACGTACAAACGAGATAGAAAGAAAATGACAAAAAATTTGACTAAAAACTCATGAAATATATGGAGCAATCAGAAGCAATATTCCCGAAACAGATCCGCAATTTATTGTTGTTGCTCCAGATTTCTCCACTAAATTGATCCAGATTGATCCATTAGTGTTGCCTATGGTCAAAAAATTGCCCGTGTAAAAGCACCTGTATACTGCTCTATTAGTCGTCATCTCTTTTCTAACCATACCATCATTCACACAGTCCATCCATTGTTTCTTTGGTCTTCTCCTACTCTTAGACCCATCGACATTCAAACTCTAAAGTTCTAAACTTTTCAAATAATACCTATAACATCTAATTAATAAAACCTCAATCAGTGTCAAAGATGATTTATGTGATCATCACAAATCGCACTTCAGTCGTTTTTTTTAAATGACAGAGTTTCTGCTTGATTTCAACAATTTACTCATGCTAATTTATTTTCTGGACTCCATCTCGCAAAAAGGAATCAATGCAATTCAAAATAAATTTTAACGCAATGGCTCTATCGATGTATGTACGATGTTTCTGCCAATGTCAGTGTAACTGAATTAAAATAGTTTTATTGAAAATCGACATAAATATTGCTTACTTTTAGCCCGACGTCTTAGACATATAAATAAGCTATTTCTTCTCCAACTCAGGTTAAGCGTAGTTTTGTAAGCCCTGGCTGGAGGCTCTTAGTCTAAAAGCTAATAGTCCCCACAGGAAAGCCCGGTTAAGCAGTCACGGCCTCTCAAGGTCAACAGCGAGATGCCATACCCAAAAAAAAAAACTCCCAGTATTAACCCCGATTTACAAGTTGGCACTGTGTGTATAATTTCACCAACACTGCTCCTAAAACGGTGAAGGAAAACATCGTGAGGAAACTGGCACGACTTAGCCTAGAACCAAAAATTCGAAGACATGTGAAATCTACCAACTCGCACTGGGCCCACGTGGTAGATTATGGCCCACTCCCTCTATCACATTGAGGAGGCCTATATCCCAGCAGTGGGAACGACAAAGGCTGATTGTTAGTCAATAACACAGATTAGAACAACAGCGTCATCAAAATACACCTCATAGTAAAAAACTGCTACCAAAAAGTTCCATACATCACAACACTAAATCTGCCAACAAATCTGAGCAAAGCTAGTGCTGCTAATCGCATATTCTTCACAAAACCGCCGAGCTAACGACCACGGACAGGGCTATCGAGACAAACTTTTTTACTGTACACGTTATAACTAGGGTGACCATCATTATGTAAATTTCTTTAATATGCCGTTTTTATTCATGGTTGCATTTATTAGCAGTAAAGGGCACTCTGGCCAAAATATGAATAGAGTTTGTTATGATAGGTAATGGTTATAATGGCACCTACTTTACCTTCTCTGCCCTTTCTTATAGGAAACATAATTATGCTGTATGGTGGGTGCAATGGAATGGTATTACCCAGTAACAGGGTTATAGAGGTCAGATAGGCGGTTGCTCTACGTAAAATACTGGTATTAAGCTACTTGCGGTTAGGCTGGAAGCCAACCCAAACATAGTTGATAAAACGCTATACAGATGATGTTGGGTGCAATGTACGCTTGCGACCTAAAAAAGCTATTGTTCCGATAAAAACTGAAAGATAACTCCTGAAAGTTAGGTTTTTATGTATATAAATAGTAATATTCCATTATTCCCGTGGGTGTCATAGAAGGCGACTAAGGGGCTTACCGAGAATGGGCAGCAGCGTTCTCTATGCATTTTACCACCATACTGCGATCGTCAACCCGCCTGCCAAACGTCACAATGATGGCAATCCCCTCCCCGTTTGGAGAAGGCCTATGTCCAGCAATGGACGTCTTCAGCTGAAATGATGATGATGATGATTTTTAATTTGTAAAATCTTCCAATACACAGGCACTATAGATACCATTTTGGAATAGGAATAATTAAAACGCATTAAAGCATCGATACCTCTTGGGGTATACCATTACCGCGGCGGATATCCTATGTTTGGGATTACGTAATTATATTATCAGAAGCCCGAGAGTATTCGGTAGGTTTTGATCGAATGTTTGGAGAACAAAATTACTTAAGCGATTCTCATAGCTAATTTAATATTTAAGATGTTTAGAGCCTTTGAATGTCAGATATAAATTTTTACTTAACTTTAAAATTCTCATAAATGGAACGTTATATTCTACCTCATTGCAGGAAATGGTTACCCTAGTTATAAGGCATTCCACACACGTGCGACCGCGGCGTTCGCGGCCCCACTTTGACCACTTAATTCAATGAGGCTGGATTCAGCAGCCCAGTGTCGGGTTTACAAACACGACTGAACTCGTACGCTTTGTTACTGCTTCTGTTAATTCGTTCTTTTGTTGAGTTCCAGTAGGCTAATTAATGTATGGTTTGTTACAGGTCTTTGCTTTTGGAATCACGTAACTAGAAACCATTGGTTTTTAGGCTAAATGTTCTGTATAAAAAATGGGGGAGAAACGTTGCAAAAGAGCATAAAGAAGCGTCTTGTTTTAGACAAATCTCATACTCATTTGATAAACAACTGCCGTGATAGGAATATCAACGCTAAAACGGTAACCAGCAGTAATGAATTCAGCACATGATTCTAGCTTAGAAATTTTTCATCAGTTATCAGAAAAGTGCAATATACAGGATAATATTTTAACCAGTGCGCAAACTGTAACCATGAATTCATCGGTTATACAAAAACAAATCAGCTGTTCCATACATTTTGACCGCGTAGGTATTGCACTTTTCTAAGAAACAGCTGTTTTTTTTTTTTTTGTATAACCGACGAAAAATTTCAACTCTGGGGGGTCTAGAATGATAATATGCTGAATTAATGGTAACAGTTTGCACACTGGTTAAAAATGTATCCTGTATACGCGGTCAAATGCATGGAAGGCAAATAATAAAAAAAATGCTGTTTAATTTGATCATAGTCATGAACTGAATTCATGGTAATATGTTGTGCCGGGAATGTCCTTACCACCTGTATATTAACGCTTTAACCTATACAGAAATGATTAAAGTTTTTATTGCCGTCTATATCACAATTAATTAAGTTATTAGTATTAATCCAGTTTAATCCTTCCACATTTTATTAAAATTGTTTCCCTAATGATTTTAATCTACTTAAGTAATTACTTTTAAGTCATGCATTTTTCTGTTCCATTGAATAAATAATTTTAAACTTGTAATCTGAACCTATTAGCATGATCAAAGCGAATTAAATAAAAACTTTATAGCTTAATTGATTTATATTTAAGCTGTTAAACTTGATTAAGACATTAAAATGACATTGTACAAAACACGATCAGATTATTCTAATCACTTAACTCTCAAAATTGAAAATGAATCACTTCTTCTATAAATTCAATTTAATGTTAGGCACTATAAACTTTATGACATGATAAAACTTGAAGTTGACTTATCTCATTAAAATCAGTACGAAATCTACGAGATAGAAATCTCATCTAAAATCAACTTTATTTTTTAATTACATGAAATTGAATGTTCTTTGTTTTTAATTATAACTTTAACAACCCAATTAAATTACCCAAATATATGTATTTTTTTTAAATATTTGTGGTGTTGAAACCCACAAACTAATCTATACTAATAAGAAAGCTGAAAGTTTATTTGTTTGAACCCGCTAATCTCTGGAACCACCAGTCGGATAAGATAAATTATTTTTGCATTTGATAGTCAAATCTTTGAGAAAAAGATTACAGGTTATTAACATAACGCTATAATCTTTAGAAGCCACACAAAAAGAAAATAGTCAGAAAGACCGCTAACTGAAAATTAAGTGACAGCGCGGGTGGGCCATGCAATAAGACGGAGTGGGACGGGACAACTAGAAATATCACGCGAATGATGACGAGTGAACCTAGTCACCGTAACCGGCCACCGTAGGCGCGGGCTTGCGGACGGCAAGTAATGGGTAGCTCGCTGTTCGGTAAGGACCAAGCCCGGGTCGACGGCGCGCTGTGTTTCACGCGCGCATCAAAGAGATGTTAGCACCAACTGGTGGAGTCCGCAAGGGCTAATGCCTGCCAGGGCTGCGGGTTGTTCGAAAGAGATACCGTGGCCCCTGGCACACAGGCATCTGAAGGAACACGGGTGGGTTTTAGTCAGTAAAAGTCTGACACGCCCTCCTGCTCCACCTAGAGCGGGACAAGTTATTTGATGATTTTCCACCCAAAAAAAAACCTAGTAATATACCCTCTTATTTTACCCTCTTATTTATAAACGTTGTTTAAAGTTAAGAGACGCTTAAACCTCATAAATGTAGGGTTAAACAGCCGTTAATCATTACTTAACCTTAAGCAAGGTTTATGAATAAAGGTGATAATAGTAAAAAGTTCATTCAAGTACCATTCAAGTCAAGTTCAAGTTGTTTCATTCTAAGTACCAACTTGCAATGCACAGTCCTTGGTATAATCAACACACATAACAACACGGCTATAGTCCCCGTAGGGTTAGGCAGAGATGTACCTATTATTACACCCACATTTCGTTAGTAATGTTTAAGTCCCATGAAATACGTGTATGTGGGAAACAATAGGCAACCTATACCTACCTGATTGAAGATCCAAAAATGTACAAAAAAGCACCTCCAGTACGAGGAATATTTGTTTTCACCGGTGGTTAGGTAACAGACTGCATACAACCTAAATTCAAACTCGTTTTTTAAATCTACAATACATATGCAAATAAATAAAATTGAAGTGGGGCTTGTGACTAAGTAATATTAGCCGCACAGGTCGATCGATCAGGTAAAGCTACACTTGCCCCGGTTGGTCCATGGATGGGTGACCATCTTTATATACCAAGACCCCTCCGTGCCTCGGAAAGCACGTTAAGCCGTTGGTCCCGGCTGTCATTTGTGGATCTTTGACAGTCGTTACGGGACGTCAGAAGCCCGAAAGTCTGACAACCAGTCTTACCAAAGGATATCGTATTACCCAGTTACCGGGTTGTGGAGGTCAGATAGGCAGTCGCTTCATTTAAAATACAGGTATTTAGCTGCATCCGGTTAGACTGGAAGCCGACCCCAAAATAGTTGGGAAAAGGCTAGGCAGATGATGATGATGAGGATGAAGTGTCTGTTTGTAATGTCAAAATAACAGCTTTTACTAAGTATATACGGTACCAACAATTAAAAAAAAAAAAATCGTCCGTCTGTTTATTCCGACTAAACGGCTGCACCTGTTTTGTTCGACTTTCACTGGCAGATAGCTGATTTTATAAGGGTAACATAGGCTACTTTTTGTCCTGGTAGCACGTTCCCATCGGATAATTGCCGATAGTCACGCGGGTGGAACCCCGAGCACAGCTACATAGTAAAAAATAATAATGTTGGTATGTTTAGCATGTAATCTTAGTATCCAAGAGTGCCGCAAAGACCTATATTTTTTTTTCATGTGATGGTTATCACCGAGGTACTTATCGTGTGCTAGCTTTAAAAGTAAACTAAGGAAGTCATTTCACAGCATATCCTCATAAGATCTCATAAGCTTTTTCCGTTCCTACTTACGTAGCCAGAACACGTATCTAGCTAGAACATGTATCGAGCTATTTTTAAACTCTAAAACATGATCATATACTGGTCCTGGGCGAGAATCAGGTTTTTTAATTAACGAAATCGGTGTTAGTGTTAAAAAGTCTTTTTCGTCTATGGCTTCGGATTGCAATTTAAATGATAATTGTCTAAAGTCTATAGCTGTTACGAAATAGCCCCAAAACCGTTGCTATAGTACAAAACACAAACAATAAGGCACAGATTTGTATCAAAGGACGATGGGTAAGCGACCATGGGATCCGTCCCCAATTTTTCACGTTTGTCTCATATTTTCCATTACAAGCTACAAACTGACAAACTGTTGGTTTCAAGTCTTAAATGTATGGGGTTTCCTAAAAAAAGTCATCTTTCAGTTTTATTTGTCTAACGATGTACGGGTTGTAGGTGCACAATCTCTACCAACACCTACGGGGCATATAGGCATGAAATTGTTATTTCATTGAAAATGAAACACGTTAAGAAGTACATACCTTAAGTAAAATCAATTACGATTTCCACTTACTTTTTAATAATCAAACATATTTTGTACTACAGTTGTACCTACCACTACATTTTCTTATTTTCGCTGAAAACCCTTACTTTTGACGGTCGTTGCCATAGTAAAGAATGATCAGTAAGCTAATAATACCTTTTAAATGTGATACGTTTCAAGTCTGTTGACTAAGTTTACATTTTCCCTAGCGTCCGTCCGTCTAAAACTAACTTTATATCTACTATTATGAAATAGGTCTTAACCTATTTCATAATAGTAGATATAAAGTTAGTTTTTTTTAAATCCAGATACTAATTTGACAGGTGTAACGTCAAACTCCTGTACTAAAAAAGCAAACACAAAAGACTTGAAATGTTAGATTAGTCTCTAGGATTAAAAAACTAACTTTAGTTTCCACAATAAGATAAAATTATAAGCAATCAAAACAGTTGTAGAAAATCTCTTTGAAAAATAAACTATTATTAATGCTCATGATTGTACGATTGTAGCGATTTTAAACATATTAAAAACATATTATATTTAAAATCGCTTATCGAGTCAGTAGAGCTACTCTCCTGTCACATAAAGGAGGTAAAATGTATTTCCAGTTTTAAACGAAAGTGCCCAAATTGACATCCGTTAAAGTCCATTAAAAGATGAATAAGTCAATAAAAGAGATATTTTCGCCAACAATACGGATGAATCGCCGAATTTAACCTAGTCATAAATAAAAAGAGCTCGTTAAAAACTCTCGTCTCGCAAAATACATGCATGTAAATTTTTGCAATAAAACTTTTAGTTTTGACAATAAATTCAATTGGGCCGTCAATAAATTTTCAAAGCATAAATCCTACCAAGGTCTATAGTATGACGTCGTAAAAGCACTTTTATAGCCGCTTACTCGGAACAATAAAGAAATGTGTCAATGTGGGAAATTAAACCGTAATTATATTAAAACATCCGTTAACTCTTGGTTAGTGCTTTGCACGATTTAGCTCCATGTCAATAAAGGGGAACAAAATGTTTTAAACGCCTGAAGTAGCCCGGAGATTCCGGGTGTTAAAAATTTTATGCCCCCCCTAAATTGCCAAGAGAACACTGTTTAAGCATACACCGTTTCCTTTTTTTCGGTTCCTATCTGAGCTTAGAACAAAGTTCTTTACCGCAGCTGGAGGTAGGAGTAAACTTGTAGAAATGGTCACGAAACATACAATCGCATTGCCCCCGTCCATGCGACTTTTATTATTTATGAGAAAGAGACTGATTGAGAGAAATAGTTATCATGGTTTTCGAGGGTGCTAAAGCCGATAGTGAGGTTAACATGAAAATCCAAGATGGCGGATGCAAAAACTTTAAATGTTTTTGTCATGGGTGTTGCTTTCATGATTTTCCGAAGCCAATTGTGAGGTGAAAATTTTCAAACAACATGGTTGTCCTTTTCATGGTTTTCGTGGTTATTTAAATCTACTAGCTCTACTCGGCAAGTTCTACTTGGATGGGTAGAAAAAATCACCAAATCGAAGTGGTATACCAATGGCGCGTATAACATTAGCCCTGAATTTGTGTCAGTACAAAGCGGTGATGTCACTGGGACAATTTTTATTTTCATTATACATAACCACAGTAATGCTTTGTTTTAAAAAAACTTGCACACTAGAATTAACTCCCACGATACCTTTGTGTCTTTGTGATACATACAAGCTAAAATATGGAGAGCCTTTTTAAATATTTACCTCACTCGTATTTTTATGTTCTCCCTCAGACGATTTTGCTAACAGGTACCTAAAAGACAGATGTTTCGCAAAATAAAAGGAATCAAAGAAAAACGTAGATATGCAAAATATAAAAAATAAACAATAATGCGCAACGTTTCAGCTTTCCTTTGAAATATTAAAACGTTGTTATGATTATTTGTGATAACTTAACTTTCTCCTAACAATTTCTTACGTTAGTTCAGACAATCTCCTTTCCATAATTTGTCATCACTGACTCGACGATTACCCACTGACATGAATAATTTGGAGATAATATTACACACAGGAAGGTGTGCCACAGCCTACAAAATTCATGACAGTTGATATTACAAACCAGCAATAATTCTGTGGAATATTTTTAGACTGTGGCCAAGTTTACCGGACTTTTTGGTACACAGCGCCACCGGAGTGACGCTTTTGTTTTTGTGAGACGTTCCAAATGTCACAAAGCGTGAAGAATGATCGTGGAACGTGACGAAAAGGCGGGTGTTCCGTAATATTTCGTGTGTCTAAGAAATATGACAGTTGGTTTTATACTTCGATTTGAGTGGACTTGGTTTAGTATCGAATGTCTTGGAAGTATTTCAACTGGCTCGAAGATAATCACATGAATGGATTCTTTAGAGCGGAAGCTAATTAGGTGTGACTCCGCTCACTAGAGTAATTATCGAGGTGTTAATTAATAGTATCATGACCAATTTTGGTGTGAGTATAATTTGTTGCTCCATATAATCTGAGTATCGAATGGCACTTAATTTTTATGTTGGTGATTAATTAGCTTTCCGAAAACGTGTTTAATGCTTGTTTTTATGTCGTAAATCTTTGTCAGTTCAAATTAATCCTGACGTTTGTGCCAAAATTAAGGCAATGAAACTGCAGGAAATATAATTATTACGGTATATGATGTTTGTCGTGGTGGTGGTTGGCGTCGTTGGCTCGTCGGTCTAGTGGTTGCAAGTACTACTGTTGAGCATGAGTTCCTGGGTTTGATTCCCAGGACTGGGAAAGTGTTATTGGGTTTTTCAATACGGAATTTCTCAGTAGCAGCCCGAAGTCTGGATTTGTGCCCGGTTGGTGGCAATAGGCTCGGCCCTTTTTACATGGGACTTAAAACATAACTAGCGAAATGTTGGTGTACTATAGACACACCTCTGGCCAACCCTTCGGAGAAACAAAGCATGATGTTATGTCTGATTAATTTGTGATACCTACTTAACTATCAACCTATAGCAAACTCAGAATATAAAAACTGCCTCGTGAGGCATGATATTCGAGTAACTTCCGAATGAAAATCAATGTGAAAGTTTATGTTTAGATGTTTGGATATTTGTTACTCAGTCACGCAGAAATGGCTGAACGGATTTGTATGAAATTTTCCAAACAGATAGTTTATAACCAGAATTAACACATAGGATACTTTTCATCCTGGTAGTACGTTTGATGTGGCGGACATCTACAGTGCCCCACATACGAAACTTAAAATCAACAAATGTGGAAAAACACAAAAGTGAAGTGGCGCCATCTACAATGCTATATGCGAACTACTCAAGACTTGACCTCACACCGCAACTACATCAGCTACATCGCGCAAGCAGAGTTTTTCGCGCGATCTGCAGCATCTGATATACAGCATCCCGACATCAATCGTCGGGCAGTTGCCCACCAGACACAACCTCCGTCTGGTCGGAGGATCCTCCTTTTCTATAGAGTATGAGTGAACTTTACACCCTGTTCCTCATACCTCTATACTGGTGACCCCGGGAAAGAACGTTAGCGCAGCCTTCTTGCAACAACCTCAGCGTGACGTCACACCATCATCACTTTCTCAAGCTTTCGAGCAGCGAGTCACACAGCCAGCTAGCACCCACGGCTTCAACGGGTATCCTGACCACCTGCATGCAACGAACCGCATACCTGGTCATCACCCACAGCCTCATCAGCCTCAACAAGCGACCACGGCACTACTGCTCTTCGGCCAGTCGAGAGCTCGATCTCCTGGTCGACAACAGCAACCAGCCACATTGCGGCGCTGTACCACGAAGCACCGGAGCAGCGCTGCCTTTGACTCACTGGGGTTCGCACTACCGCAGACAGTTCCGATCCACCGCGAACTATGCGACACCGGTTCTGACGCACTGGAACCAGAACTGGCACTGGCAAGCATTGCAGTATGCACCGATTTCGCCCACTATCGACCTCCGGTCTCCGGAGGGGAGTGATGTGGCGGACATCTATAATGCCCCACATACGAAACTTAAAATCAACAAATGTAGAAAAACACAAAAAGTGAAGTGGCGCCATCTACAATGCTATAAGCGAACTACTCAAAACTTGACGTCCACCGCAACTACAACAGCTACATCGCGCAAGTAGAGTTTACCACGCGATCTGCATATATATACAACATCCCGAGATTAGTCATTGGGCAGTAGCCCACCAGACATAACACCCGTCTGGTCGGAGGATCCTCCCTTTACTATAGAGTATGAGTGAACTTTACACCCTGTTCCTCATACCTCGATGTTCTCGTGGGATAATTTCCGACCTCCACGCGGGCGAAGCCGCTGGTAAAAGCTAGTGAGTAAATAATGGAAAAAAAAAGAAAGTTAACAATTTAATTGCCCTGTGCCGCTTAACTGCCGGAACTTTGAGGATTTGCCTCAGTCTTTCCGAATTTAGCCTAGATGCCCAATTAGTGTTCGACCATCCTCCAACCCATTAAACTCAGCCGCGGAACTTATATCAGTTCTATGAACAGAGACAATACATCTGATTTGCAAACTGTGGCTCCCAAGTATACCAACTGAACTGTTGGAATCGATCAAGTCCACGTCTTCTAATGGTCGAAATTGCACTGTCAAATCCGGATACAATTTTAAATCGGCAGAAATAGTAACATTGAAATTCGGTGGCGAGATTGAAAAGTGAACGATACAGCGTTTCACTATGCTCTGAGAAACACGATCCGTCTCCTTTAGCAGTCGTCGAGGCGATAAATTTTGTGGAATCTAATATAGCCGTGATTTGTGCACTGTAGTTTCGAATTCAATCTGACAGTTTGAATAAAGTTACACATGAATTAGATGTCCGTAAAGTAGCTCCCACTGAATTTACGTTGCAATATTGTTGATAACTTAATTATGTCTGAGTTTGTAGTTTGTAACTAAATTAGGTACACTGGATTGCTTAAGTTTGGGTTTTGTTCTAAATAATGACGTCAAACTTTATTTCTATCCAACTTAATCTAATTCTGTATCGTGTTTGTCATTGACAAACTGTTAGGTGTCGAGTTGCCTAAACTATTTACACAAATCTGATTGAAATAATTCCACTGTATTTCTAATTACACTTATTCTAATCTTATTATAGCAATGGTGGCCCAGTGGTAACGGCTGCGATTTACGAGTAGGTCGCAGGTTCAAACCCTGACAGATGCTTTAGTTAGTGTAAATTATTGAATCGCCGCTGCTCCGAAAAACGGTGAAGGAAAACATCATGAGGAAACTGACATATCCTAGAACCAAAAATTAGAAGACATGTATCATCTATCAAGCCGAACTTGGTTAGCGTGGTGGATTGTGGCCCACTCCTTCTCACAAAGAGGAGGCTTGTATCCCAGTAGTGGGAACATTATAGGCTGATTATGCAATCTTATTACAATACTAGCTTTTGGTGTCATGTTTTGCCTATGTCCTCTCAATGTATTCTTTTCCTGCATGCTTAATGCGTAACATACTGTAGGCAGAAATCTGAATCATTTTGAAGGGCTAAGGCTTTATATTGAACTATCAAAATAGTTTCTAAGTCGTTACTTTTATGTGTTGTCTTGTATGGATGTTCTTTTTCAAAATTATTGTTCATGTTTTGTGTTGTTATTCATCTCTTATGTCATTAACTTTGTTTCCTTTTATTCGACTTTAATGTTTTTTTTTTAATGCAAGTCAAGCTTAATGTACCTGGATTATAAGTAAATGATTTGGTTTCCTATAATTGGAAGGCACACTGTATTTGTCCCTGCACTATGTATCCTTGCATGTAATTGTGTAGCCTCTGTTGTAGATCCAATAAATAAACAAAATGGAAGCCATTCCTATTACTGTAAGTGTGTGACACCTTTACCCCGCTGTTTCCACATGATCGGTGTTCAAAGGTTAGATAGATTTTAATTAAAAGTTTAAACGTCAATTACGACACAAGTTATAACAAGATTTAACGTCTAGGCATGTCATAACATCGGCAAGACAGGTCAAATTACCAAATCGAAATTGCGAACAATCCTTCAATGTCGTCACATAATTTTACAGCCGCACTTAAAACTTTGGAATTATCATTAAATACAACTTTGGAAACATATTAAACCTCCGCAAATCAGGTTCGCTTTACGATCAAGGGGCCCAAAGAATTTATGAAACCAAACCGTACTATTTACGATTCGCACAGCAATCTATAACTCACCAACAGGAAAATGCTATCCTTACGATTTCATTACAATAAATCTTATGGCCCGAGTTATAAAGTTTTGTGTCGATCGAAACTAAACTAAGTAGATAATGTACTCTGGTCAGGCCATTCTTTACCTTGTTATAAGTCCCACAAGTGAAATTAAGCTCGAACGTCGTTAAGATAAGGTTGATAATCAAAACTTGAAATATTTTACTCTACAACTTTGAGTATTTGATAAGTGCAGCCTGATAAGTTGCAAGCGATAATTGACCCATTATTTAAAGGGAAATGATAAGTTTAAATCTCGCTGTAGTATCTAGGACTGTGATTGGAATTCCATCAGCTTAAGAAAACAAGAACTTGTGCTTCGATTCTTTGTGTATCTTATCGGAATAAATATTTATGATCACGATATTTAAACGATTTAGGTAAATTGATCGTTTTGTAATTCGGTTATCGAGAATCAGTTTCCGTGTTAGATTAGAGTGCAAGAAATAAATTCAATAATTAAAAATTTCCACGTTTGCCACGGAATTAATGTAAATATTTACAGTTACAGAAGTGACTTTGATAAACTATCTTGAGAAGGTAGTAGTATTTAATTGATTTTATTAATTGATTTTTCCACTTATCTATCATTTTTTTTTATATTTGTACGATTTACACACATTATCAAACTAATTTACATCTATAAAACGTCGTTGTAACCTAGGGTCCAGTTTAAAACTAGCCAGTCAACCAACACTAGTTTGTCTGCTGAACTGGGCCTATTTGGCGCTGCCGTCAGACATCTATTACCTACTATTTAAAATGATTTGTTTTTTATGTGAATATTTTATGCCATAACCTGGGTCAAATAAAGTTATTTTCTTTCTTTTAAACGGATGACCAATCTCACTGTTTTATGCAACAAAATACTTCTCATCGATCACGTCTTGCTCTATATTCCTTATTGTTTCGTTTAACCGCTTATCTAAAAAAAGATTCGATACTTGAACACATTTATAGAATCGTAAAACAATTTTACGATCCCGAAGCATAATCCAAACATAAAATTATAAACGTTAAGTATTGAAGCAACCGAAAATCATAAATCGGCGTTTCCGTAACATAAATACATGTTTTCTATTGAGGGTGGACACACTAAGTCTTAAAATATCTGTGCAAGTGAACAGTTAGAGTTAAATATTGTGCTATTGTGCTTTTAATGTCTGTAAGGTGCATATAAACTGGTTTAGTGATGTTTTCAATGCACTAGCTTATTTACATAAATCTTGCCATCCCTCCAATAGCAATATGGAATTTATACATTTCTGTTTTAACGGTTCTCGACATAAGATTTTGGAACGTAGTTCTTTACCGCACGTTGTACTTACCCTGCACACTTGGCAAATGAGGGCTAGACAAGTGTGCCTAATATTTGTTGGCCACGAGCACGACTTTTCTGTTATAGTGTTACAGTATCTATGATTTTTTCTTTTCATTTAGTTACTCTAAAACCTGAGACCAAAGACCAAAACAGACAGCAGTAGTGACCCAGTGGAATCGGCCACGACTTACGAGTTGTTGTACGTGGCCTCGAAACCAGACAGACGCTTTAATTTGTGCAAATTATTTCATCACCACTGGTCTCAAAACGGTGAAGGAAAACATCGTGAGGAAACCGGCATGTCTTAGAACTAAGAATTCGAAGATATGTGACAACTACACCAACCCGCAATGGGCTGGCATGGTGGATACCGGCCGACTCTCTCCCGCAAGAGGAGGCCTGTGTCCCAGCAGTAGGAACATTATAAGCTGATTTACTCTCAAAAATTGTTAGATATTTTTTTATTGTGCACAGTGAAAGGCACTTTCGTCTACCCGTGAGTCCGACGATACCTGTCGACTTTATCCTATCTTAAGTCTTCTTCCAGCCCCCAGATAGTCCTGAATTCAGTTATACAGTTAGTCACAGTCCTCAGCTAAACAAAGGCCTTTTTGCCATATTGTCTGTTTTCAGTTCTCATTCGCCATCTGCCAACAATAGAAAAAATAAATTCACATAATTTGCTCCAATTCAACATTTATTCATACTACAACTGGAACATAATATTTTGATTTCAATACTATTTGCAGAACGTGATTCAGTTGAGCTGTAAAGCATTAAGACCTAATACTTATTACCAACGGATGGATCCTCAACAATAGTTACTGTTCCTATTGTTAACGACACGTTCACAATACGTCATTTTGACTGCGATCGTGCTAATACTGTTACGGCGAAATGCATCTGCCCGCCATAATGGATTTTGTACGGTATTATGCAATTATTGAATCGGTTATAGGGTGCAATGTCGTTATTTGTTACTTAAAGTTATTGGTCTCTATTGTGCGTGAAAGTGTAACAATTATTTAGCAGCTTTCGTTGGAAGGTTATGAAGGACACAAAAATAATATTGGTACAAAAAATGTACAAATTTAAAACATTAACTTCTGCAAGTGTTTTTTAGGATAATAACTGTCTAATCGTAATTTAAAGGCTAAACTTCTTTAAAAAAATCACATGTGTTATTAGAGACTAGATACATAATAAAAAGAAAATAATCATAGGGCATCAAAAAATGCTCCCGCGTCGTTGTCAACAGGATAGGTGCCCAAAAGACTGGCAGCATTGCCACGTTGCCAGAGCAATGCTGATTCTTTGGTCAAAAAATAGGCATTCTGGTCACGTGAAGAGTCGATCAGCCGCTTGCCAATGTGTCGAAAAACTAAGTCGACACTCGGACCCCATGCCCTAGAGTTTAAACCCCAAATGTCTCGAATATAATTATAATTTCCTATGAGGTTGGAAATTTTAATTTTTTTAAACTAAATTATTGATATGACAAACTGTCATCAGACAATCTTCTTCTTAATACGGTCTAATATGAAGCATTATAAATCAAGCAGCTTAAAATATTATAATTTCTAGAATCAAACAATTTATTTGATCCAACGAAAACTTATGAAGCTAATAACCGTTAATACGAAGAACACAAAAAGGCGACGACAGATTTGTACTGAAATGTTTACGAGAAAGAGACGTTCATTATGACAAGTACTGTAAAGTGTGAAGTGAGTTAATATTTTCTGTTCATTCATGAAAATGTTTAGGTTATGGAATATCTTAGTGATCTTTTTATTGGAGCAGTGGTCGAGTGGTGGTGGCCCATTGGTAACGGCCCCGACTTACGAGTAGGTAGGTCGTGGTTTCGATCTTCGAACCCATTCGGATGGCGAATAATGGGTAGCTCGCTGTCCAGTAAGGACTAAGCCTGGGTCGACGGCGCGTTGTATTCCACGCGCGCCTCAAAGAGTTGTCTGCACCAACTGGTGGGGTCCACAACGGCCGATGCCTGCCAGGGGTGTAGGTTGTTCGAAAGAGATACCGTGGCCTCTGGCACACATGCAACTGAAGGAACACCAGTGGGTTTTAGTTAGTAAAAGTCTGACACGCCCTCCTGCTCCACTTAGAGCGGGAGAAGTTGTTTGATGATTTCCCACCCAAAAAAAGGCAGGCAAACAAATTATTTAAACAAAGTTTACTTTGTTTAATAATTTAAAAAGTTTGCTTTGTTTGTCCAACCAACCCAAAACTTAAAATGCTATTATTCATCTAGACCCAGAACTTCTTCAAACAGGCAACTTTTTTAAGTTCATTATCTGTAAAAAATGAGCAAGCAAAAGCCACTGTGTGAAAAGCATAATACAGATCTTAAAAATTTCTCGGCAACGCAGATCGTCAAAGTCCCTATAAATAAGGCGAAGCGGGGACGGTTCAAATGAATTCGCCATTCAATATCACGCTACATTTTCTTTTAATCTGTTTAAATGACGACAAATTTACCGATACAGATTTTCATTTAACGTTCTGAATATTTTCGTCTGTTTTTAGTGGCCCGCGTCGGAATTGGAAAAACGGTTCGTGGAAAATGGTATTTTATCAGTTTGTGTAGCTGATCTTCTACCTGTAATCATGTTCTTTTCTATGAAGCTGTCCCCCTAAGTCACTAGAACAGCTTGGAATATTAAATTTTGAAAGTTTTTGTCGTACCGTGAATTGTACGATGTATTTTCAAATGTGACTAAAACGTCAATAAAAGACATACTTAGTTATGCATTAAAATCAACAGGTACCGGCTGATATTGATCCTTTCGATGGCGATGTTTTCTCCTCTCTGTTTTAACCACCGCTCCACGTGCTCATAAAACAATGGCGGTACCCTAAATGCACTAAATCTCTAGAGTAAGAGACACACCCGATACTCAAGTAGGAAGGACAAGAAGGACTCAGAAAGGAGTTCTTTATAGCAAAAGCTATAAATAATCGGGTATCCAAACAATTTATCTTTTATACAAAAAACAGAATACAACTTCACGAAGATTGTCGATGAAAGGACCTGTGCTTGGAGAGCTAAGCAACTTTTCGGATGTATCAAAAACAGGTAGTACAGGTTCTGAAATCTTCTCGAAATACTTACACATAGCCACACCTTTGGAGGTCTATAACAGAGTGTTCCAGGCTGATAATGGGCATCACTCTAGCTGCCTCAGGCAGAGGTTAAATACTACTCAAACTGCCAACTCTCAGACAGCACGGCTGTCCTGCAAGCGCTTAACAGCCACAGGATCAACATCGAAAGATACAAAACGCTGAAGGTTTCCTGCAAAATAAAACTAAAATCTTTTAAAACACAAAGCGGTGACGGATTTTCTTCTTCAGCTTTATCTGTCCATAATGTTGATAGGCATCTATCTGTTTTAGGACAGTTAGGACCAGGGTTCACGACGCTTAGATGACCAGATTGTCACAATATTAGTATTTCAATGGTGACACTGCCCCGTTGGTCTCGAGGTCCTGGGTTCAATTACCAGGTCTGGATTATTGGATCATTCCATTAGGAATTTCATAGTAATAGGCCGGAGTTTGGAAGCTGGTGGTGTGATACCCTAGTGCTTCGGAAAGCATGATAAGCCGTTGGTCCTGCGCTTGATCTCTCTCTGGTAATATCGGATTACCGTCCCATTGGACTATCAGAGTGCATCTGTGTCTGCGCACACACTTGTGCACTATAATATCTCCTGAGCCGAAGGCTAGTGCCTGTTATCTGTTGAGATTAGCAGCCATGGCCGAAATACGGTCTAGAAAACTATACTTCAATGGTGGCTTTGACAAGACACAACTTACAAACGCGTTGCTATATTTAGTTTGCTATTGGTTGCGTCTTGCTGTGGTATTCTGGCTACTCATTGGTAATTTGAGTTTGTAACACATTACTTTTGAGTAGCATCGTGGACGATCAGCCTTAATAGTAACGACCATTTCTCTGAAATGAACTTTGTATTTGCTTTTCATTGCTCATTTAGTTAGACGAGTCTAATAATGGAGTGTTATTTAGCCGACAACATGATCGGTTTCCGATCGTTTGTCGGCTATTAATTTAGAGTTTCGTGTTAGCTTGTTTGTAGATGAGATTCTGGCAACTATTCAGGAATAACAGAGGGATTGGCTCCCGATCAGCTTAACTCAGGGATTAACACAACTACAAAGCTTAGAAAATCGATCCGAAATTACGTGTAGGAAAATAAAACCTCACTAAAAGAAAGTAGGTGGAACCTAAGTGTACTTAAAATAAGCATCGTAAACTGAGTAGGAAACAAATAACATTATTCAACCACAATATAAAATTACCTTCAACTGAAAAGGAAAAGCTGAAAAAACTTTGATTTGATAAACGGATGATCCGTTTATCAAATCAAAGTTCAAACGTCTTCGTTTACTATTTTCAGTTTGCTGTCAAAAACAATCACCGCTTAAGCATGTTTGATTTGGGCACACTTCGATTGCGGCGGTAAGTACCCTCTTTGAGAAGTGCCTTGAGAGGCGCCACGGTGTCTTCACCTTCCGCCAGACGCAGGTCCTCACCGGACACGGGTGTTTCGGGAGGTTCCTGTTTCGCATAAGGCGGGAGGAAACGCCCGGGTGTTTCCTCTGCGTAAATCGCCCTGAGGACACGGTGAAGCATATGGTGGAGGTCTACTCAGCTTGGGCAAAGCACCGCCGTGTTCTGTGGAGGCGATCAGCGGCGGCGATCACTCGCGTCCGGCCCTGATCCAGGCCATGGTACGGAGCGAGAGCGCATGGGTAGCCGTCTCCTCCTTCTGCGAAGCAGTAATGCTCGCGAAGAGGAAGGCGGCGCACGTAAGGGAGAGGCAGTATATGCGCCCTCACGACCCTAGTCGCCGCAAGAGACACCCTGGGCGTCGAGAATCCTGGGCTGATTCCCGGCCACCGTAGATGCTGGCTAGCGGATGGCGAGTAATGGGTAGCTCGCTGTTCGGTAAGGACCAAGCCCAGGTCGACGGCACGTTGTGTTCCACGCGCGCCTCAAAGAGATGTCAACCTCAACTAATGGGGTCCGCAAGGACCGATGTCAGGGGTACGAATTGTTCGAAAGAGATACCGTCGCCCCTGGTATACAGGTAACTGAGGAAACACAGGTGGGTTTTAGTCAGTAAAGTCTGACACGCACTCCTGCTCCACCCAGAGCGGCAGAAGTTATATGATGATTTCCCACCCTCAAAAAAAAAGAGCATGTTTATTACAAAACACACCTTGTATAATCGCATGACGTCAGAGCACACTATTTGCTTTCCCGCGTCGCTTCGGTGTCCAAGCGACTAAACAGTTTAATAGACGGCTTACGTTTAATGAACTAGTCCTCAGCTCTAATTAAACTTTCTATTTACAAAGCTAAGAAACTCGATTCGAAATAACGTTTAGGAAAAGGAGACCTTACCAGGCTTAAACAAAGTATTTGGGATCTAATTATATTTGAAATAAGCGTCGTAAACTGAGTAGGAGACAAATAATAAACTATTCAACCACAAGCTAAAATTAACTTCAACCGAAATCATCTGTCTATCAAATCAAAGTTCAAACGTCATCGTTTACTATTTTCAGTTTGCTGTCAGAAACAATCACCGCTCAAGCATGTTTGATTACAAAACACACCTTGTATAATCGCATGACGTCAGAGCACACTATTTGCTTTCCCACGTCGGTGTCCAAGCGACTAAACAGTTTAATACACGGCTAACGTTTAATGAACTAGTCATTAGCTCGGAATTAAGGTTAACGCTTCTGCGTGTACAACTGTTTATTTACACTCTGGTGCCATAAATTTGCGTATTGTTAAAATGAAGTTAAGGAGGCAATGAGGTTAAACCCACCATACACCATGAATGGGTGCTGTTTCTTTAGATCTAATTTTGTAGAGCGGTCAGAAGAAAAATATATGTACTTAATTGTTAGTACATATATTTTTGTCATTAGATTAGCAATCGCAGTATTGACTGCGATTGCTAATCTAATGGCAATCCTAATTGCATCATTAACGATTCTTTAGCCGCATATTGCTGCAATCAGACTGCTTCAACGCAAAGTAATATTTTTTTCAGAGTAGGTTTTTCCCGTAGTCTGAATTTGTCTCTGTCTAGGTAGATGCAGTAAGCACCTAAGTCAATTAACACTGTTACTTTTACGTATCCTCTGAATTGACACAAATTCCATACATTGCTTTTTAGCATTCCACGTTATAGCTGCTAAGAGCAGTTCAAATTTTATATCACTGCAGATTGTACGAATATTTCAAAAATAAAAATAAAACGTGAAGTGTTAATCAGCCTTTACTAGGTACGGTCACCTATAATAAAATAATCGCAGACCTAGCGAAATTTCAGGAACTGCACACCTCTGGCTACCATTCACCGGAATACAAGCATAATTTTACGTTACGTAAATTGATAAAGATATCCGTATTAAATGTATCTACTTACACACCATAACGTACGTACTGCAACCGCCAATATATTTGTCAGTCTTGATTGTAGCTTTATTATCATCTAGCTAGTACTCATTGGAACGGCCTCTATTAGGTCATATTCAGAGGGTATGTGATGTGAATTACGTGCCTTAGTTAAGGCCAATTTATACTGTGACAAGTGTGGATGATCAGTAGGAGTTATGATATGCACTGCAAATGTATAGTTACAGACAGGGAAATTCACTGTTATCACTACACTAGTTTAGTGAATTAGTTTATTATTTTGTAAGTTTTGCATACCTACTGGTAATTTATGGCCTAACCTGTTCCCTATATCACCATGATTGTACTGTTACCATATTTGCAATATGATAAAACTTTATTTTCACAGTTTTACACACTACGGCAATTTGCCGTGTTATAGCCATTTCATATAAATGTCAAGGAATTACAGTTGTGATTTGATTATACGGACAATTTAAGTTGGTGGTTGATTTTCTAAACAATTATCTAAGTATTAATCATTTTCCTGAGTTTTCATTTGATCGAGTCAGCTTGATAGTATTATGTTAGCAAAATATCTTGTTAAAGGCTGTTTCTTACTGAAGATCTCAATAGAAAAGCTCATTGAATTCCGTAGGCACTGTTCTTACAGTTACCACATTATTCAGCCAAGCTGCAAAGCTATCCATCAGCAGGGCGACGTTCTGTTGGCATGTCTGATTGGCTACAGTACCCTGCCGTACGTTATCTCTACTTTCGTGTTGGCTCTCAGAATTCTGCTAACCACTCAGTAACAAGAACCTCATTTGTTTTAACAACATCAGACTTGGGTTATATTTGTATGGTAAAATGATGTCAACTTGATGTGTCTTGTGATCATAAGGCATCATTAGTGGTATACTTTGAAAACCAGGTTTAATTTCCAAGTCGAGAAAACAGTAAGCGAGTTTTCCTATAAGGAAATCTTCAGAGGTAGTCACTAGTCACTGTGTTTGAAATTGTGTAAGTAAATGTATTAACTACCTACCTAAATAAAGATTTAGTACCCTCATTGTTTTCTGTGAACTGTGACTATGACACTGCTTACAAAGAAGAAAACACGTGTAGCTAAATGACAATAAAAGCCTACAAGACTAAGCTCTGTAATCTTCTATTAAACGTCAGCTATTGTTTCTGTCTTCCGTGTCTACTTCTCAAAGCCTGAGTTCAGCATTTGTATAGCCTTTTCCCAGCTATTTTGGAGTCAGCTTCCAGTCTAACCGGATTCAGCTAAATACTAGTATTTTACTCAAAGTCTGCGTAGTCCCTGCTATTAATATTGTCATTATTTTGTCTATTGTTGTATCTAACTGAAATACTTTATCTACTAAATATATGCATGTCAATACTAAGTGACGGAATATGTCTTCGTACTGAATTTTATTTTGTGTGTTTACCTACGATATTTTAACCAAATAAATGCTTTCGGATTTGGTTTGATTAAAATTACCAAAAATATCGAAGAATCATAAATGAAGCTAAATTCGTATCAATTTTCATTACAACTGCATCTAAACATTTCCCATACGACTTGCTTACACCTCCTGATTACCATTAATTCGTTTTGGACTTGCCACTATTCTGTGACAAACACAACAAGGTATAATGAGACATAAGACGGGCAAGCCCGTATGCCCCTGTCATGTCAACATCAGGTTCTGGTATTCGATACAATCGCTTATTGGCTGTATAAATAGTTGTATGAGTGACAAGCCCGCATCACAAATGAATACAATGTAATGTATCGTGTGTGTCTTTCGGTGTTCCTTTAAAAATTTATTCAGGAAACGGTTAGGTACTTGTTATTTATTTTCAGGGCAGGTTAAAATAAAATCCTGTTGTGTAAAACGATTTATGTACCAAAAAGGATTCTAGCAACAAACAACACCACAAATTCCGTGGGAACCGCAAGTCGAATCTTAGGAGTGATGTAAATGTAATTTCTTTTGCTAAAATTGTTTGTGCTTGTGATCTAAAACTAGTTTGGAGAAAAGCCTTTGGCCATCCCTTAATAAGGTAGTAAATCAAAATCAAAAAATCAAAAGTCCTTTATTCAAATTAGGCTGAGAATCAGCACTATTCGAATGTCAAAATTACATAAGACAGTCCTCCAAAACGCCCGACCTTCACCACTTCCTAGTGCTTTTGTTGTGAAGAAGAAGTGGCGCAACAAACTCCCCAGCAGCACAGCTGTCTGTTTAGTTAGATAGACTTGATTCTATACATAGGTAGGCAAAGTAATCAACATTACGAGACACAGAACTTAAAAATTTGTCATATGTCAGCTAGCTATGCCAATATACCAACAAATAAAATTAAAACTTAACTCAAGCACAAAATATAAACGTAAACAAAGCATATACCAAAATAAAAGCCTTCTCGTATAAATGGCGTGATAGCTTACATATGCAATGCTGGATTATGTTTACAAATGATAACCTAGGACCATCGACGTAAAATAAATAAACAGGTAGGTAATTATTAGCAACAATAACAAAATCATGGTCAGCAAGACGACCAGTCACAACAAGCAGCACCCGTTCACGAGCATAATGCAAAGATCAGCCAGTACCCCCCTCGCCATATTTGAGGGAAAGATGTTACCCGATCCCCAGCGCTACCGCAAGCAGTGACATCTACGGGAGCATGACGAACTTGCTGCCGTTTACTCAGGCAAGAATAGAATGATCAATTGTCGAGGTCGCTAGCTAACCATAATGCCATACAACTCATCACAAAAAATATTGTTATGAGTAGAACATGTCAATAACTAATGAAAAAATAGAATATAATTTTAAAAAATTACTTAGTCAATAAAAATATATATATCAATAATTATATGAACCCATGTAACCTGTCTCTAGGTACGATTGCGGAAAAAGAACATAAACATTGGCTTTAGTTAATCACAGCGACCAACTATTCTTGTCATTTTTAAATAATCGTTGATGGAATAGTAAGCCTTTAAACACAGGTTGGATTTTATTTCAGCTTTAAAAGCATCAAAAGGCAAATCTAGCAAAGCAGAGGGAAGTTTGTTATAAAAGTTTATACCAAGCCCAACAAATGAATTATGAACCTTATGAAGCCGGTGAAAAGGAGCACGTAGTTTGTCCTTATTTCTAGTGTTTACGGTGTGAATGTCACTGTTTTCAGTGTATAAGTGTATATTTTGTCTAATATATAAGATATTGGCAAAGATGAATTGTGATGCCACCGTGAGAATACCAATTTCTTTAAAAAAGTCCCTCAACGAAACTCTGGCACCTAGCTGGTAAATTGCTCGAGCAGCACGTTTTTGAAGCACAAATATATTTTGAATATCAGCAGCTTTGCCCCACAGCAGAATACCGTAGGACATAACGCTGTGAAAATAACTAAAGTAGACTTACCGAGCTGTATCGACGTCAGTGTATTGTAGTAGAGTAGGTATCTATATTTTAAAGCAGAGATATAACGTATATAAGATACAAACTACGTATTTTCATCTTGTATCTATAAAACTTTTTTTAAATTAATTTTGTACCTTGTATGTATATACCTTTTGTTTGGTATCTTAGTATTTTGTAGATACTATGTTTGCTAAAATACTTATAGTAATAGTTATGCATCTTAAGTGACATTAATTTTAAACGTCAATGTCGTCGCAGATAACACTGCACGCGCCATTGGATGTTTAGTCTGGGGCCAAATTGATAGATTGCGTGGCAATTCTTTTTTTTCTAGAAAATGTCATCGGCTATGCCCTTTGACTCGTGTCATTTTTAATTATTCTGCATAATAGTCTGTGTTACCTCGTTTTGTATATGACTAAAACACGAAAAATTTATCGATCTGAAAAACAAAAATCGGAGGCTTTAAACAATATTGAAGGTGATATAAAAAAAAAGTTGAATCTGATTTCATGTTTTTACATGTTTAAAGAGCTTTAATGCTTATCCTACAATAAAAAAATATTTTTTCAAATAAGTACAACACCTGTTCGCCCTGTGGAGCGACTCTTCTCATTTGGGGGCATGATCATGAGGCCTCATCGAACAAAAGTGAATGATAAACTGTTTGAAGAACTAGTTTTACTTATGTCTCAATTAAAACCTTAAAAATATAATGTTATGTTGTGCCACGTTTGCGCGATCAACGTGATTTACATGTAAAAGAAAACTTTCAGTACAAAAAAAAATGTTTTCTTACAAAAGTATTTTATCTATAAAAGTATTCAAAAGATACGTATTTTGTATCTAGTATTTCAGATACAATTCTAGAAAGTTATTTGCATCTGGTATCTGAAATACTTAATTTAAAAGTATTTTGCATTTTGTATTCCAGATACTTTATTTAAGGTATCTTGTACATCATTGTTTTTAAGTAGTTTTTATTATTAAAAATAAAAACCAAAAACATTGTTAAATCTTGCAATCATTATCCAGTATAAAAACAAAGGAAGTACCTACCATCAAAGTTCATTATAGTCGTTTTGTACGTTTGCCAAACGAACAAAGTTGTTTGAATTTATAAGGTTTCCACAGTCGTATGTATTATTATTTATAGTGAAGCCGTATGAGCCTGTCCGTCCTGTCTACCAAGGTACGATTGAATTGTATCTATACACGTTTATTTATGCTTACAAATGCTTATGATAATAATACTAAAAACTGTAAATAATCATACTCGTAATACAGTGACACAAGTGACGAAACTTTCATGCACTTTCGACGCACACTGGAAGGCCAAAATAAGAAGCGTTATGCATAGATAAGTACCAACTATGCAAATATTAACCTAAATTGTATGACAATAAGTAAAACTTGAATACTAAATGCAGTTGATTATCCTACTAATAAACGCCAACAACCCATGTCCAACCAATGAACCCATTCTTTTTTTCCGAAAGAAGAGTCTACAAACGGGTACTAATAAACAAACATAACATTCACTACATTACATCTCTACACAAAACTCATAAATCAATTCTCAACAATACATACAGAACATAGTCCTTCCAGTTAGATTCGCGAATATAACAAAAGTATGAAAATGAACGAGGTGGGCCATCAATCATAGGGGTACAAAATTAAACGTCACACGCGTGTTGGACCCCGGACCCCGGACTGGACGCGTGTGGCGCAGGTTAATGATGATACAGAGGTTACTTAAGAGAATCTTGTTGTTACGAGAAATATTATTTCTATAGTGACTCGTAGGAATGAAGATTAAGAAGTAGATAGACTAGGCAAAATATGGAATTGATGAAACATGAGAGTTGAATAAAAATACAAGAAATGTTAATATTAAAAGTAAAAAAAAAACATTATCCTTTTATTATAAACATATAATGATAAAATATGGCCCTAGATGGAAATAAAGAAATTTCAGAGATAAAAAAAGGTCTAATTGGTTGATAAGTTCTTGGTATTACAGAGTATCTAAAGATAACAAATAGTAAAGCAACATTAACTAATGAACTTAAACATTTGCAAACGTTACTCCTATATAATCCCTACTAAAACAAATCTAAAAGCACATCACAGAATTAATCATGCATGTGTCACGTCAACGGTTCAACACCCACAAGTTGACGCTTTGCATGTATTCTCTATAATTTCACAGTAACCTACATTCTACAACCATCTACCAACGACTCATTAATACTACATTTGTCTCATCAAAAGACAGAATTCCTCCTTCACTCACCGTTATTAATATTGTATCAGCATAATTATTTTCATCCTTTTCAAGATCAAATGTGACAAGATCATAATTAGATTTATTATCACCAAGTGAATGTTCTAAAATGATTTTGTAGTATAATTTTATTAATACGCCATGACAAATTGTCTTGTGAATTGCATTATGTATTCAATGAACGTCGTTTGTCAATGTGCGGATATTTTAGATACATATTTTGTTGTTCTAATTCCAGTTGGCACTGATATAATTTTGATTGCAATATCAATTACTGTCAAGGTAGTCCTGTGTTTGTTTAGAAGGCACACAATCGAAATCAATTGTAGCGAAATAATGAGAAATACCTACCCGCCTACCCTGTTCCACAATTCCACATACCTACATAATTCAGTGGTTTTAGTACCAAGTTTATAAATGGGCATTGGGTTATAGTGCCTGCTCCAACGCTTTTGCCGAAAATATTTCAATGATTGCATCAAAAATGTTTCATCATTCTGGAGTTCTGATAGTACCTCAAATATTTCCAGTAATATAGTTTACATTCAGAAATAATTCATTTCATATTAAATTCATAACACATCTTTCAATAATAATTGCCTTGATGCTTTGTAAGACATTTTCTAGGAAATTATGATTAAGTCTGTATGCATGTTCTTTGATTGTATATTCTCACTAATATAACTCTGAATGTCCAAGTGTTTCAAACTAAATTGCCATATTGGAACTACAAAGACGGTAATCAATCAAGATAGTTAGGTAAGTACGTTAACAAATGAGTATTATTAGGAAAATTGTATCAACAGTGTGTAATAGCTTTTGTAATCAACGTGTATAAGAGAATTGTAATGCCTTATTAGATCTAATGTAAAAAACAAAAGTATGCACTATATCCGTTGAAAAAACAATTGAATGCGTAGGTAATCACTTTGATCCAACTCAAATTATTGTAGAATGACCATGACACAACACACATTGAACACACACACAACAACAACATGACATGACAACAACATATTCACACACACACACACACACACACACACACACACACACATAACACATACACACACACACATACACACACACACGATGACACACACGACGATGACACATGATGACATTTCAATTATAATTGAGTCTTCATAATCTGCGTTGAGTAGGTAATTTACAATAGGCAGATATGTTTAATACACTCCTGAATAATATGCTTATTAGCTCGGAATACATCCCACGCTTCGAAGTCGTGGCGAACTTTCTTTGCCAACTGGGTTTTACTCCCTTGGGTGATCTTGTGCCCTGGTAGTTAAATAGCTATACTCGAATTATTTCTATCGTGTGTTGGCACACGGAAAGTAGGTTTCCACAGGAGTCTTAAAAATATATCCTTAGATACGACATTCTCAAATTCAGTTTACAAATCTTTTAGCATGTCCCACAGGTTATCTTCAGTCGCGAGTCTGAGATTGGAGAGTCTATCTCAGTCTAGTTTGTAGAATATATTTCTAGAGTTAGAGTCAATAAATTCGGAGATTTACGTCTCACCGTGCCTCACACTTCATTTTAAATTCAAATTCTAGGATTCCATAACTCAGCAGTCAATCAGGATATTCTTATATCATATCCAGGTACCAAAAATTTTAGAGCTTGGTTAAAACCCAAGTATTTTATTTTCATTTCTGATTACAATAAGGTCCAGATACGTTCACATTATAACCGGACTCGTCTAAACATGCTTATTTTTTTGTAGAGAAAAGACTAGCTTTTGCCCGCGGCTCCACCCGCTTGGATGTCGGTTACCACGTAAAAATGTAAATGTCTATGTCCTTTTCTATATCTCAGGCTATATGTTTACCAAATTTCATGACAATCGGTTCAGCGGGTTAGGCGTGTTAGCGTAACAGACCGAAAGTCAGAGTTACTTTCGCATTTATAGTATTAGTAGGGATTTTCATACAAAATAACCCTACTGTCCCAACTTCAGAACACCGCATTTAATATACCTACTTAACCAATCGAATTTAACGCTATCATTCTCACCTTAATTCAACGATAAACCACAGAGCAGATAAACACGTGTTACCAACATGCGGAGCACATAAATAATACGCTATATTCTACTTAATCCACGATAATGGTCCAACATATAAAATAATACAGGTTAAAATTATAACGTTGAACCCATAAAGGGGGATTAAAGGGGCGAGCGTTGACGGAGAGTAACACCCGCTTGAATTACAACTGGGACCAATGTTATGTATGTTACAGCTTCGGTTGCATTATTGGAAACAGTTATGGAAGCAATAATAAAGGGTTATCACTTAAGTTTTGAGTTTATAAATACTCTCCCAAAAACCACAACGGTTTTTCGGAGAGTATTTTTGGGGACGGAACGAAAAGTCAGAAAAAATCCGAGTTATATAAAATCTTGTGTGATATTCTAAAGCAATATTGTAATCAAAAAATGTAACTTCAATCAAACTTCAAAAGTTTCGTAATTAAAAGTCGAAATAATCAAAATAACAAATGGTTTATGCAAAATATTTTACGCCCGTAAATTATAACCAATTTCGTTTGAAATAAAATAATAATCACCAAGCTGAGAAATTATTAAACAAATACAAAAGTGAATATATCAAGCGGCGCATCAAAGCGTCCACGATGATATATTTGTATCGTGCGCACGCGCAAGTAAATGGGACCGAATAAATCAATCGCTAAGGCAAAGACTATAAACGAAATGATTACGTGTTTTGGGCTGGTTTGTTCCTTTGTCTTGAATTACTGATATACCCAGATACCTACCTACTTATTACACTTTACAAGCGTAGATAACCTTATTGTTGTTGTTACGTACATGTTGTTGTTTACGTGAGCATTGTTCATCTATTAAGGTGTGAATAATAAACAAAACAAAAATAAAAAAACAATAAATAAAATTAAGCTTTAGTAGTTAGGTAGCCTTTATATTAGTACCTAATGAGAAGTTTTCGTGTAGAATAATAATTTTTACTTTTCATACTTTTAGCTAAACACTTGGGAGCATTATCAATAATACCATGCTATTATCATAATTAACGTTCTAATCGAAGTAAGAAAAGAGCATTATCAACCCAAAACGTGCTCAAGTTATAGACCTTCTATATTTCATACTCTTTGCCAAACCGAATGCACGTTGTCCGTGCGACGAGGGGGCGGGATGCGCACGTTCATAACTTACAAATCGTAGCAACGCACAAATTAATTGCTTCGAATTCGACGACTTTACCTCACAAATCAACATTCGTTACTCGCTGTATACAGCATAACACTCCCCTATTCACAGCGATACCAGCAATGTATTCCGAAACTAGAACACATTTTTCAAGCTGTCGTATCTATTTCAATCAGCAACAATAGAAAAGTAAATAAATCTTCGTAGGTGTCGATATTAAGGCCGAATGGGGGAGATATTAACTTTTATTAGTGAGTTCTAAAGCTGAGCGATAGATGTTAATTAGTAGACACACACTCATTTACGGGTGTTGACAGCTTGCCAAAGACTAATGAATTAGAATTGGACAACCTATTGAGAAATGTTTAGAATGGATGGTCTGTTCAGTCATGCATGCAGTGCAGTGTCATTTTTAGGAACCCATGTTCCTAAAAACGATGCAATAAGTTTTTAGTGCTTTTTCCCGAATAATTGTTTACAACATCGTAGTGTCACATCAAAGGCATGCCATTGTATGCAAATGCTTTAACCACGTCTACTAGTAAATGTGATAATTTTGAAGTTTTTGATGTCTATAATAATATTTAATTTTACTAGAACATACCAAGCTTTAAACCCGCTATATGATACCTTATAAACAGGTAGGTGTTTACGTAAACTTCCACGCTACCAATGCAATATGGAGGTAAAATAAACGTCAAAAAAGATCGAACTGTAAACGAATATTATAAGCACCCGCTGACATTCGAACGAAGAGTATTGGATTTACAGATATGATTCAACTTTCCGTGTTTATTGAATAAATAACACTTACTGATATACTTCAGCGGGTATTACATTTTAAAAGGCGTTAAAGGCAATAGAAAAATATGAAAAATAAATCTGCAAATTATTCTACCGTATCTCGTCAACAGTATTTTTCTGGGTAAGTATCTCTAAAAGCTGGATCAATTGTATAGGTATAAGCATGCCATAAATAAATGCATAAAATAATGTGCATGCTATAAATAATCTGAGTTTAGTCAATACTGTTCTACAATTAAATCATCGTAGTCAATAGTCAGCAATCTGTAATTAATTCGGTAATAATTAAGTATTATGCATGCGCTCTTACTAGAGAATGGGCAGCAGCGTTCTATAAGCATTTGACCACCATACTGCGATCGCCAACCCGCCTGCCAAGCGTGGCGATTATGGTAAATCCCCCCTTTTGGTGGAGGCTTATGTCCAGCAGTGGATGTCGTTCGGCTGATATGATGATGATGATGATGCATGCGCTCTGGTTGGAAGCTCTTAGGTTAGATTTAACCCAACCATTGCAAACCTGCAAATATACGTATAAGTACGAAACTTCGGCAAGTTCTAAATCATGCAGACGTTTCAATAGCTTTATCAGCTGTCTGGCCCCATGCACTAGCTCATGTAAATATTTATTTTACACGAGTGCTACCCTATTTATCTGAGATAGCGCAGCAGATCACATTTCACGTAGGTTTGCTGAAGAAATCCAATCTTAGTCCGCACAATGTGAGAAGTACCGGAGACCTCACAATAGTCTGCACACATCCCATTCTGCTTTCAGCGTGTGTTCTTTATTCAGTTTATTTTTATTTGTTTAGCTGTGAGCTGCACTTTATTCTACTGTATTTGCGCTGAGTTATCTATGAATACAGGGATAAAAGCTGCAGTTGTTTCAATTTGAATTGCTGCTTGATTATAGCTGAATGGAACCTCTTAAACTCCCTTTTTGCATTTAAAGAGAACTAAATATTTACCCACACGTGCACCTTGCCATGTAAATGCAAAGAGCATAAACCGGGACGCGTTATTGCGAAACGCTGTTTGTTTTAATGCGAACTCTGTCGCGATGTTATCGTTCTATATAATTGAATTCTGCCCGCCTGTCCTGCCAGATGTCTTCGCTGCTGTCTCGCAGAGGTACGTTGCTATGAAATATTTGATAGGCGCCCGCTTCTGGATATGAAACTGGTCGGAATGAATGTTCTTGTTTTGATCAAATTGATTTTTGTGGTTTAACGGATGTAATATATTTTTCTATTTACTAAAACTGGATGGGTAGCAACAATTATTTTAATAAATCCTTCCTTACTAGCTCATACCTATCTGATGCTGTGTCTTACTCAATGCTAACTTGTTATAGGTTGAGGTAAAGGTGCTTGTAAAATGCGAATACTGGCTCCTCATTAAATTCCTGAATGATATAAAATTGTCTCTGATATCACGATGCTTTGAATTCTTTGTCTCAAAATTCCTAAAAAAGATATTCATACATGTACTTTACACCTCTATCTACACGTCTTTACTTTAAACTTTTACTACATTCTTAGCTCGCATATTATGTAAATCACATACCATGTTTAAACATAGCACTCTAGATTCCAAAACATTCAAGCTCGATGTCTAAACATCCCGACACAGTATTCAGAGATTTTTATTTCTCACGTCACGTAGGTATTGTATGTGCAGAATATTACGATTTCCAATACTGCAGGGCAAAGTAAAGCCAGTCATGCATGAACAAATGTGGATGTTGCTCATCTTGTTCGTTACAGTTTGAATATGACCTTACAAATGTTTTAGTTTTCAGTGCTCTCTCTCTGAAAGTATGCAGCACTTTAAGCCACAAGAAGTACCTACCTCCCTACATATTATTATATCTGCAAATTAAACTAGTTTACTACATGTGGAAACTTGTAATCGGCCATATTGTTGCATAAATGATTACTTTCTGTATTTCTTTAGCTGTAAGTTTTACTATTAAAAAAAAAATACTTAGGTACCTACTTAAAAATTTCTTGTTTGTTCTAATACCAATTTGGAGCGATGCTGCTGTGTGTGTATTGTCACCTTGTTGACTTTGTTGTGGGCTCGGTTTTCATGCGAAGCAACTATTTGTATGAACTCCAGAGAGTTCTTCCTATTATAGAGGGAAACCAAACTTATAAATAAAAACTATTGTTTTACTGAATGGCATGCTGAGGCCTTAGTGTGAGTTCCATTTAAGCATCTCGATCAAACGCAGTGAGCGCGTTCGGCGCTCCGATTGGCCCTGGATTGGTGAAGGACCAATCGGAACGCCGAACGCGCTCACTGCGCTTGACCGAGATGCTTAAATAAAACTCACACTAGGGCCTCAGATCCTGCAACAGTTTTAGTTTTACAAAATACTATGGAAGATAAAGTTAACACTCTTTATAATATTTTTGTTTAATCCGCATTGGTTGTCAAGCACTTTAAATAAAATTAAGCTCTTAAATTTTTGCCGTGAAATTACAACTTCACAAAATATATCTCCGCTCGCGCTCGTTTAAATTATTGTGAGCTGGCTACTATTAAATAATCCTTTGTTAAAAACAACGATTATTGAATTTTATATTTACAAATATTCACAATACACATCAGCAATTCATTTGTTTGCTTTTAAATTTTGAAATAGTGTTCTGAAAACTATTTTTATTTATGAAATGAATAAATAATTATCGCCTTATTATTATTGTAACTTCCTGTTTGCACTATGCTAGTGCACCCAAGGACAACCTCCGGTTGGTGTAGGAGTATCGTTTTTCTCTTAGTTAGTACTTACTATAGTGAACTGGTTTTCTAAGACTATGTAAAGACCTGTTTGCAGTTGAACAGCGTCCACTGCTGGACTTAGGCCTCCCCCATGCTCCGCCACTTTGATTGGTTCTGTGCTTCCCACATCCAGCGGTCTCCTGCAGCCCTCACAAGGACGTCGGTCCACCTTGTGGGAGGCCCTTCAACTTTACGTCTTCCGGTACATGGTCGCCACTGTAAAACTTTTCGGCCCCATCGGCCGTTCTGCGAGCAATGTGCCTTGCCCACTGCCACTTAAGTTTGGCAATTCTTCGGGCTATGTCGGTTACCTTGGTTCTCCTGCGGATCTCTTCATTCCTGATTCGATCACGTAGGGAAACTCCAAGCATAGCCCTCTCCATTGCCCTTTGGGTGACTTTAAGCCTTCTTATGAGGCCCATTGTGAGCGACCACCTTTCGGTTCCATATGTCATCACTGGCAACTCCCACTGGTCATAAATTTTCGTCTTGAGACACTGCGGTATGTAGGATGAGAAGATGTTGCGAAGCTTCCCGAACACCTCCCAGCCGAGTCGGATTCGACGATTGACCTCATTCTCGAAGTTGGACCTACCTAACTGGACAGTTTGTCCTAGGTAAACGAATTCGTATGAAAGTTGGTGTTACATAAGCATTGGATATGACCTTTGTCTTGTCCTGATCCATGTTTAAAAAAATTCACAGACAAAATGGCAGGAGACGACTTGCATACATACCCAATAAAGTGCCCCCAAAAACGGTCGCACTAGTGTCGTGGAGACAAGGGGGTATCATGTCCTGTGGTACTTGAGGGATGGAGGGGTATTCCACTGCTATCAGAACAATCTCGAAAGTACGGACTTTTGAAAGGCGTACAAGGGCCCGAAGCCAACGCGCAGAGGCCCGTTAGACGTTTTGAATGAAATGAGACATAAACTGACGATTTTCCCTGTATGTACTATGCAAGTGCACCCAAGGATAAACCGCGGTTGGTGCAGAACTATTGCAAAACATGGAAACAAAACGTATTGCTAGCTATGGGTTTGGGTGGCTATGGTTCATTGGTTACCGTGATCTGAAATAACTATGTCCTATGCCTGACTCATGCTATACACGAATAAAATGGCAGGAGGCGACTTTACACACTCAATAATATTGAAACTGTCGCTATCACATAGTGACGTAGCGACAAATCCTAATGAGTTGAGGAGTGAAAAGATTTTCCACGGCTATTAGAATAATCCCAGAGTCTGGAAGATGGTCAAAATCCCTATCAGCACTTCCTGGAATATTTTCTTCATCCAAAGACGTTTGCTCTTGCGAATCTCCACTGAAACTGGCCAATAAAAGCAAGAAAGAGGTGGGAGGTAGGCTCTGTTCCTCGTCAGTGTTCACTCCAGCTGGGCAATAAAGGAAAACCAAAGGCTAAAGCTAAGCAAAGGTCTATTGGTCGTTCTGACATGCGACAGATGTGTCCAGCCCAATTCCATTTTATCGTGGGAGCTTTCCAAGTGATATCAGTTATCTTTGTGATGTAACGTATGTTCGATATTCCTAACCAGTTCTGTTAGTTCTACATTCAGTATACTTCGTTCCATAGCTCTCTGGCAAGCCTCTGCTGATTTGTCAAAGACACTGTTGGGTGGATAATAAGCACAAGTCAATCAATTTTTTCTTAAGGGGCAAAGTAAAATCACCCTTCATTAGATCTTTTTTGGCCCTATACCTACAGCTGTTATCGCCTTATTTTTAAACTTTTCTTTTACTGAAATGCAAAATGAGCGATATGACAATTTTGTGCGTAAGTACGGGTAGGTGTTTTTTTTAAGCTTTCCAATCTAACACTCCTAAAACAATAGGTATATAATGTACAAAATATTAGTAGACTCATACCTATTCTCTTAATTTTATATAAATTTTCGGTAACCTAATGTGGAGAATCGGTAATTCAGGCCCTAGAATCGGTAATTCAATCAGTGCCAGATAGAGGCAAACCTAGAATTCTCCAACTAACATGGTACGGTCGAACAAGCTAATTGGTATATAGGCAAAAATTTACAGGTCTTCCATCTTTCCACTCCGACTACGACGATCTTTCAACTGGCAGTATTCATTTTTAAAAACCTACTTAAAAAAAGAAAAAAAAATACTATTCAACACGAGCACGAGAATGCTGTGAATACAGCATTTTGTAAAGTTACTTCAACATAGAGTTAGTTGCCTGTATACCAAATAGCTTGTTCGACTATCTTGTGTACCTAATTAATGAAATCAATTTGCTTTAACTACTCAGAAATTATTGAGTAGTCCTGTACATACCGTCCCAATAACGTTATTTACCGTCGTTTTTTTATATCTTATCTGACCCCTACTAGCATCTTGGGGAAAACATAAAGTAAACTTAGGAATAAGAAACAATGTTCGCAACAGAGTTAATACGAGGCCATGCTCGAAAAGAAAATGATTTGATTATTCCACTTATACCAATAAAAGTTGTTTTAAATACATAGTTCTACCAAGCGAAAAACGAATGTAGCTTTTTCTGCCTTTTTCTTCGTCTTCTGTTCCCAGTTTTCAACCCACAAAACCCCGCGCGGTTATTTTCACAAATCGTGTAAGTCCTCTCTTTTGAAATTTCAGTTGAGTTTCCGGCTGCCATTTTAGTAAACAGTTTCTGATGAGTTTGTGATTTTCTCACACTATGAGTGATTTTTGACCCCAATTGTAAACTTTTTTTCAGTCACGTCTGTCGTGTTTCGCTAGTTAATTTAATTTAACCTTGTATAATTTGTTCATGCTTCTTATCAATAGGGATGAGAGTTCAAATAAAAAATTCTATGTTTTTGAGCTACAGCCCTTTTTAAACATCAGTCCCAGAGGCAGAAATGCAGGGCTGTGCATTATCACGAGATGTAGTTGTAAAAAATATATTCATGGTTCTAGTTGCGTCCATTCGATTCATTAGTGCTCCAAACACATAAAAAAAATTGTTGGGAGACATTTTGGTCACTGATTTTGAGGTGTATTTTTTATTCACTCAGGATTAAGGCAAAGTAATATTATATAGTTTAGTGTTTATATTTTTAATCGCGGAAAAATTACGTAGAAATTTAGGCAGCCTGCTTCCTAACTATGTATATGTGTAGGCACACATATTTCAGAGTTAAGGATTAATCCTTTACTCTAAATTCTGTGTACTTACAATAACGCAATATTAATATCTCCCACAAACTTCAAAAACCAACGAAACATAACTCTTTCAGGAATATACGAGTACACTTATATAAATGCTCGGCGTCAAGCGAAGTCCTTCAAAGCAAAATTCCTGTGTAGCAATTTAAACTTACCACGAGTTGCGAGTCACTCCCGGGGAACTTAAATCGATTCGTTTATCGATGGCTCACAACCGATTACCCTTATATTGCTGTTTTATTAGCCCATCTAAGATGATTCGCTTCTAATACAAGCATGTAAGTTTCGCTAGACTGTGAAAGTGAGTTTGGATTAAAAGACTCGCTTGCTACTTATTTTAGAAAGGTGAAATTGGGCAGAATTTTCGTTGAAGTGAGGTAATCAAATTGAAGAACCTTTCGTAGAACTGACTTTACTGAAAAAGGCTATGTATAAGCATACTTGTGTGAGTCTTTGAGCAGGTAGGAACCTACCCTTTATATTGTGGATCTACGATTTATAGTCGATATACATAATGGCTTTTCAATTGTTTCTATAATCGAGGCTTTCAACCAGTTAATGCTAGAAATCAGATAAGCTTGCTATCAATTTCAATGAACAAGATTGACAAGATTGAAAGCTCGAATTAATATCCATTATTTAGAGATAGATGGAGAATTCATTATAGTTCGCCAATAGGATAAACACAATATAAACAGATATACCTGTACAATAATACAAAAGGCGGTTTTCTCACTAAAAGCAACGATAGACAAGACAAACATTAGAAAAAATCAAATTAGTTTCAAAACCTTTTAGCGCAGAAGACGTAAGAAAATTATTTCGACAGGACTATTTCTTTTAATAATGTCGGTAAATACGTAATACATTTTCTGTAAAGATATCCTCAGACTATACGCTTATTTATCCTTTTTTCGTCTGATCGTATCAGACAGACATGCCTGATTGACATCAAGTTGATTTACTCTCGATCGAACTTGTATAGAATGTCTGAAGTAGTCTTTACGTATACATACTTGAGTAGACAGATATACCTAAGTACCTATTACATAAAATTAGCTTTGTAATGTAGATGTAAGAAGAGTAAATGTTTACTTTGCGATGTCTCTTTTGACTGTCAGTTATTGGCAGCTCGGCTATTGTAGCAGTAAATAAATAAATATACTTTCAAAAGTTGATGTTAATCATTCATCAGTTCGTCTGGTTGATACAAAATTCTACAAAATAGGTAAGAGATGCAGAGGCATGAAAATAGTAAATAACAATAATAATACCAGCCAATTATTAACCAATGCAAATGCCTCTTCTCATACAGAGAAGGCATGGGCATTAATCGGGATCCTGCCGTTTTGCCAAAATGATTTTGACATAATTTCATTATCCAAACAAATTTTAGCAACCTTTTCTTATACCAATGCAATATTTGGAATAATTTAGTATGCACATTTTCATTTGGTCAAATTTTTACTCGGCAGAATATTACCAAGCATAATGTCATTAAGGAATTTGGTTTTTAATCAAATGATTTATTACAGCAAACAATCTTTAGGCAATAAACATTTAGTCAAATTATTTGTTACGAAATAAAATTTATGACAAAAATTTGATTTTTTGGGAAATATAAATAATTTAAAATGCATTGCATGCATTCTAATATAATTATTTACTTGATAGGAAATATTTGTAGGTAACTTACATTTTTTTTTTGCAATGAACATTTTATTTCAGAGGAATCAGACTTGTGTTGCAGAATTCGATTAATTCTGCCGTCTTTATCCAAATGTTATTTTTTTCTTTTTTGTGACGATTCACCCGATAGTATAATCTCAATGTCAGCTGGTCATTGGTCAACGGTTACGAACGACGAACGTAAAACGAACTGCTACCAGAAGTATAGGTTAGGTTAGGTTAGAACTGTGACTCGGGTGACACAGGTGCTCTCGGGGCATGGTTGCTTCGGGAAGTACCTGTGTCGCATAAACAGGGAGCCGGACGCACGGTGTCACCACTGCGTCGACTGTCGGGAGGACACGGCGTGGCACACGCTGGCAGAGTGTGCCGCTAGGGAGGAGCCGCGCCGTGCCCTCATCTCAGGAGTCGGCAGTGACCTGTCGCTGTCGGCCGTTGTCGATTCGATGGTTGGCAGCGAGGAGTCCTGGGACGCGGTGGTATCCTTCTGCGAAACAGTCATGTCGCAGAAGGAGGCTGCAGAAGAGGGCACGGGAGATGGCTTCCACTAACTCGATCCGCAGCAGACGCACCGGGCGTCGGCGGAGAGCGGATGACGCCCTCTTCCAGCCCCCCTAAATGGGTCCAAGGGTGACAGATCTGGAGAAATCTGTCACCCCCTACTTCTTAGGATCTGAGATGGTGGCCCGTAGTGTTCCACGCGCACCTCTCTATGACGTAAGGGGGGAGTTTAACACCTCACTCCCCCCCTGTCGCGAGGTGGCCCTCAGAGGCGGGCCGGCACTAGCCGGGGATCGCGGAAGTCACACTAGTTCCCGTGATCCCCGGTGCAAGTGAGAGACTGAACACCGGGGTGGTTTTAGTCAGTAAGAGTCTGACAGACCCTTCCGCCCTCCCCGGGGCGGAGGACATCCATGAGGATTTCCCCCGTAATCAAAAAAAAAAAAGGTTAGAACTGTGACCACACAAAAGATGTGCCAGAAACAAATTTTTGAATGTTAAACCAAACTAATACCAGAATCTTAATATTAATATAATTACATATTATATTATCTTATATTTTACACTATATTAATATTATTTTTACTTGTTTAGAGTTTGTCCCAAGTGTAAAAACACCCTTGTAATAAAACGTTGTCGTTGACCGAATATAAATGGTAAATTGAAAACTGACGGTACAAAATATTTGGCTTATTTTATTTTGCGTAAAATTTGTTATACCACCTGAAATATTTGGCTACATTTAAATTGGTAAAAGTACTAGTTGGTAATCAAGTTATTGTCTAAACGTTCACTTGCCAAACATTAGGTTTGCGTTATAATTATTTGTGAAGAGTTTGTTTGCTAAGTTATAATTTGCCAAATTAAATTATGTGGAAAATTATTTGGGAAGTGATAATTTGTCAATATTTTATCTATGAAACAAAGGAGACTCGCATTAATCACTACACTCGCTCAAGATAGGTTGGCGATTTCAGACTTATATCACTACATATTATTAGATTTACTATACACTAAATAGATATATAGAAATCGGTTAAAAACAAAGTCCCCCGCCGCATCCGTCTGTCTGTTCGCGATAAACTCAAAAAAGACTGAACGAATTTTCATGAGGTTTTCACCAATAGTGATTTACGAGAAAGGTTTAGGTGCATAATTTGTTAAGGTTTTGTGTAAAATAATAAACGCGGGCGAAACCGGTGATAAAAGCTAGTTAATTATGAGTTCAGGTTTTCTTGTGACGTTTTCCCCGAAGTACTTGCCCCGATTTGAGCCCACATCGTGTATGAGAGGCGAGTAGTATATAACTAATGAACAATGAAAAAAAAAAAAAAAAAAAAAAAAAAAATACGAGTACCTAACTAAGGAGCATAGAATACCTTTATAACAATAACAATAGCCTTTAATAACAATCTTACAATCTAATTACATAATTAAAATAAAGTAGTTAAAAAGAAAAATATAAAAGAGAACATATTCGTCTCTCTTATCTCCTGTTCGGACATTGGTTTCCGAAGATTGTTTTGCATTAGCATAGGCCTCCCCCATATTCTTCCATAGTTCCCGGTCATGGGTTTCCCTCTTCCATATTGGCTCAGCTGTCGCCTTAAGGTCGTCATCTCACCTACGTATCGGGCGTCCTCTCTTCCTTTTGCCTTCTAATGGGTACCATTCAGCAATTAATTTAGTCCTTTTTGTCTCGGATTAGGTGTCCTAATCAGAATACCTATACTTAGCTAAAAATCGGGTCGCTACTTTTATTTACTCTTACTTTCTCCAACGTTCTTCATATTGTTTTTTTTTTTATATTGTTCTTGCAATGGGTAAGCATATTAACGATCACAAACTGCTGACTTTATTCACTAACCAGTCGAACACTTAGTGTTACTAATCCCAAACTAAATCATTCTCAAGTAAAATTTCACGAATAATTTCACATTATTTTAGGCGTTGACCGGAACAAACGGCGATTTGAATAAAAGCGCCCGCCGTATGGTAATGGTAACCGGACGGAGGACGGCCGGACCGCTAGGGTTGTCAAGCAGAAATGTAATATACCAGGTTATTTGAATACTGAAAGTAAATGGTAACATTAGGTAGTGATCGTCTTGAAAATTGGCGGGAAATAGAATTTATTCTTATTTATTCATTCTTTATTTCATACAAAATGATAAAGGTTTGCGCCTTACTGGATGCAAAATATGTCGACTCAGTCCAAGAATCATAATTTTTATCATCACTCCACTCGTTCTTACTCTCAAATACCCACGTCTGGGTGCCTTAAGTCAAGTAAGTAGGTAATGATTCTATAAGGTTGAAATTAAAACTTCCCTTCACCGTCATCCTTTTTAAAAGTTCAATAGTTGTAGTATTTTCAGAAATCTATACATACTACATCATCATATGAGCCGTAAAACGTCCACTGCTGGACATAAGCTTCTGCCAAAAGGGGGGATTTGCCATAATCGCCGCGCTTGGCAGGCGGGTTGGCGATCGCAGTATGGTGGTCAAATGCATGGAGAACGCTGCTGTCCATTCTCTAGTAAGTCTCTTAGTTGCCTTCTACGACACCCAAGGGAAGAAATGGGATGGTGCTATTCTGTTACGTCCGGCATCGCATGGAACTTACACATATACACACCATACTATAAACATACAAATAAATTAAACTAAAGTATCTGTTTGTAATGTCAAAATAACAGCTTTTGACTAAATGCGTTAGAAATTACTATGAATATTACTATAATTTAAAATTGATTTCTGTCTGTCAAGACAAACAGTTGTCTGACTTCTCTGGCTAATCTCCGAACGGCTAGACTGATGTTGACGAGATCGTCACTGGCAGATAGCCCATTTTATAAGAAACAATATAGGCTACTTTCACCCCAGGTAGCATGTTCCCGTGGGATAATTTCAGACACCCATTCGGCCGAAGCCGCGGGCAAAAGCTAGTTATTTCCTATTTATCTTTGTAAAAAGATCACTATCATTGGTGGTACAGCAAAATGTTTTCTCTCTACCCCAATTCCAATGATAGGGCAGCCCTACACAACCGGATCATCAAACATAAACAGAAACGGCGCCCGCGTCCGGTTCGCACTGACCGATCCGGTCTATTATACCGTGTTAACTGCCTTTAACGATGTTTTTGAGAGGTAAAAACAATATTGGACCGTTGTCACGTTCTTTGCCCATTATAAACCGCATTACAAAAAATAATTGCGCTTAATGTTCGTTTAAAATGGGTTAGTGTCAACGAATTCAAATATATTCGTTTTATAGATACCTATATGTGTGGCTTAAAAAAAATCTAAAGTTTTTCTAATGAAGATACCCAGACTAATTTTGGTGTATATAATATCAGATATGTTTAACACAAAAACATTAAAATAACTACGTAATTATTGCTGATAAAAATACGTTGAGCAAATAATTCGAATAAAAAAAAATGTAGCAGCCCATAAGTTGATAAGATTTTCTATTTGTTTGAGGAACAAAGCAATAATCGAAAAATGATCTAACTATCAAGTATCATTTACATCATAATCTAAATTAGATCCGACGATACCCCTCAATATGCTCAACAAAGGATAGCAATACGCCATTTCGTTATGAGTTACAAGGGTCGGGTGCGCCAAAACTACGCATCGATTCCGCGTACTACGAGTACGGTACGGACTAGCGTTTCGCAAACGGATTTATGCCTGAATCAATAAACGGACACACAGACATTGGGATGAAAACGTGAGCAAACTGGAATACTTGAAAAGGATAAACAATAAACACGCTTACCCATGTCATATTTGCAATTTTTTCTTTATACCTATATTTTCCTGAATTTTTACCTACGAAGTATTTTCCTTTGTGTTTAAACAAAACTTCAAAAGAAACGCACAAAGGAATACATGTATTCTACCGCACTAATTAATATGTTAGCATAGCCAGTTAGGTACACATTATACAATTTAAAACACGAGTAAAAATAGAACCTACACTTGAAAACACGTAGTTATATTCGCCATCACGTTTATTTTGGCTGAAAAGCCAATAATTAGGATCCATACAGAGATATCCTTAAATATTCCGAAGAAATCATGCAAAATATTTTAAACCAAATAAACCACATAATTTATACCCGTCCTCAATATCAATATAGAAAGCATAATTCCTACTAGGTACCAGGCTGCCATATCTCCACAGAGGTGTCATACGATTCACTTAATCTAATTACAAACAGATCGATGCGCCCGTGTGTCTCCCAGTAGTCAGGTCTGGCAGGAAGCCACGGTTCTCGTTTATATATCATCGTGTTTTGACGCCGAGCAGCCTGATGACACAGTATCGGTGGAATTGGAAAAATACGAACATTGCTTCCAGTTTCCATTTTGCAGGTTTCAACAGATACAATGGTAGCAGCCATTGAAAAAGTAGTTCGGTAGCGGACTATAATTTCAGGCCGATGAGGTTTCACTTTGACGGTAATTTAAAACCGGATGACTATACACTGACATTTTCAAATATCTAGGCAACTTAGAATATAGAACTTGAGCTATTTTAAACATCTCAAAAACAGAGGTAAATTTTTAAGGTGAAAATTAATCTACTTTGAGCGTTGGACGTGATTATATTTTCTGGTAACCTTACTGATAGATCTTATAAAGATATGAAGAAGGGTTTACAAGTCATATTAGAAGCTTAATGAGTTAAAAATAAATATTCAATGTTCCTTGTGATGATACAAGGTAGAGAATATTTATTTTAGATAAAAACTTTTCTCAAAAAAAAAACTACCGACTTCCAAATAAACACTACAAAGTGAAAAATAACTTTACTTTCGCAAGTCGGTGACTTTGGATATGTATTTAATTTTTTTTGTCACCGCCTTCCGAAATTAAAGTTGTTTTTCACATTGTAGTGTTTTTTTGGAAATCGGTAGTATTTTTTTTATGTTTTATTTTTCACTTTTTAGTGGTTCACATGTGCTTCCCCTTCATAGCGTACCGGCGTGATGTTATGTTATGAACTGGTGTAAACAATAGACAGACATGAGATTTCAGCAATTACAGTCCATTTGATATCATTTATTGAGGAGTTCCGTTGCCTATCTCCGAAGTTCTTCATCAGATTTTCACCAAATTGAAATGGGACCACTCCGAGAAAGTACTCTTCCAAAAACTACCCAAATCGCTTCAAGTGTGCCTATAAAATTTGATGAGTTCTCTCTATTTCTCCAGGATCCCATCATCAGATTCTAACTTGATAATCATGAGACCACCTGGGAAGTATATACCCTTTCAAAAATAAAAAATCCAAATCGGTCCAGCTATCTTCGAGTAATCGGGGAACATACATCAAAAAAATATATAAAAAAGGTTCCGACGAATTGAGAACCTCGTCCTTTTGGAAGTCGGTTAAAAATAGAGTCTCCTTCTTATTAAATATGAAAGAAAAAGAAATATTTCCAGACATTGAAGATCCCCGTGAGGTTGTTATTATAAAGCCGCAAGCAATAACAATTAAAATGCAACAAACGAATAATATGTGTAAGAACATTATTATATTTGTACTTGGTTCCCTAAGAGAATGGAACTCACACAGTAATAGACGTAATGACAAGTCTACACACAGATTTTCTAAACTCGGTTCAAACAAAGGCGATATTAAATAAATAGATTAAACCATAGAGAACAGTGGTGGTCTATTGGTAACAGACGCGACTTACTTACGAGTTGTAGGTCGTGAGTTCGAACTCAAGCAGGCAATTTACTTTGGGGAAATTATTTCATCAACACTGCTCTCAAAACGGTGAAGAAAACAACATGAGGAAACCGGCATGTTCTAGAACCAAAAATTAGAAGACATGTGATATTCACTAACCTGCACTGGGCCAGCGAGCGTGGAGGATTATAGTCCACTCTCTCTCACAGAGAGGAGGACTGTGTCCCAGCAGTGGGAACTTTATAGGCTAATTATGCTATTGTATGCTAAATAGATTTGCGGAAACTTGGCTCCATAGTAAAAATATGAATCTAAATTAAACTAAAATTCAAAGAAGTGTCACATTTAAAAAAGGCACTTAATTCAAACGCTTGAAAAGTTAAATTTACTAACTAAAACAAAATTTAAGTGACTTTAAAATACATTACGCTAATGATACTGCAGCACAAACTAAATATAAATTTTGTATGCACTCAACGCGTCTAACCGTTACTGGTATATTGCCCAGAGAACAGACGTGACCTAAACCTGATACTTTAGCGTAAATTCCGAAATACGGTGGATTTGTATGACCAGTGCTGAAGTGAATGCGAATGGCGAAGATGCTTGTACCTCAATGGATGACGGTAAATTCATTCAGATTCTGTGTTCTTAGTCCAGAAATGATTCATATTATCTGCGAATCATCATCTGCCTAGATGTTGGGGTGGGCTTCCAGATCATCATCTGCCTAGATGTTGGGGTTGGCTTCCAGTTTAACGAAATGCAGCTAAATACCAGTATTTTAAATGGAGCGACTGCTTCTCTGACCTTCAAACCCAATTTATGGGTAACACGATACCCCTTGTAAGACTTCGTATTTCTGACGACCCGTAACGACTGTTTAAAGATCCACGAATGACCGCCGGGATCAACGGTCTTGGTGATGTAAAGATGGTCACCCATCCATGAACCAACTGCGGCAAGTGCAGCTTAACCTGATCGATCGACCCGCCTTTGCATGCCACTTAGCCACAAGAGCCTCATGTTATCTACGAATATGACTTGTATTTATAAATTCTCCAGCTCAGTACTTTCCCACGACGTATTAAAGTCGCAGCAGGATTTTTACGCGCACTCCATTTTCAACGAACTGCTTAGCGTCGAGAATTGAAAATTGAACATGTATTTTCTCGACGCGGTGACAGTCACTCGCGCTGCACTGTTGAATTCTCAATGCTTTGGTCAACACCGAGAGTTGACAATCCAGTGCGTACATTGTACACGTGCATCCTCTCGTAAAGACTTTGAATATTATAGCGTACCTAAATATTTACCTACTATTCACTATATGATCAATTATTAAAAACTTTAAGTACACCTAAAGGTATCGAAAAAGCTCGCTTTCAGAAAATCGGTAGCAAACTCTCCAGACGATTTCAATAGTTGAGGTAAATAGGTATATTCCCTCACGACCGATCATCATAGCGTTCATAAAAGACCCTTATTCTGCGGCAGACTTTTACGGGCTGATATAATGAACTACGACCATTACTCTCTGACCGGTCTATAATTTCAGTACAATATCGCTCCATTTAATACGAAGGTTGAAGCAAAAAACTATACCAACGCAAGTACGAAATATTAAAGTGTTGAAATGAGCCGTAACATATTAAAGTCGTTACAGGACAACGGCTCAATAATAAATAACGAGCGAAGTTACCTCCCTAACCATCCGGTAACGTTAGGGCTGGCACCTGTACGGGAAAAATATTACGGGGGCAGAGTGATATATTTTTGGAACACTTTTCCGGGACAGGTGAGAAGGTAAGGTCTTATGTCACAATAATAACAGCGATTGAGTTATGTCTTTGTTCTTTTGCCTGACTTTTTGATACTGAAAATTGAACTTTCAAGGTTCTTCGATCAAGTTTTACTTTAAAATTTGCTTTCGCAAGAACAATGTGAAAACATTCGGACCAGTTCCTCAGAAAATATATTTTTCTTTGATAGCCAAGTCTATATTCTAGGCTGTGCAAAAAGGTGGCCTATATTCTCCAGCTTGTTGATCAATTGTTAAGTTACACTACAAGGAACTATCTCATTGGTGGGTCTGGTCATATCATAATTCGCCTAACCTAGTGTAGAAACATCTGGGCCAAGGAAAGAAAAATAATATTGAGTTTTAAAATGAGCTTGGATGTCTACTCGTTGTTCTAGTGGTCACTGGGGTAACTGCTGAGCATTAGGTCTTTGGTTCTATTCCCTGGTTGGACAAAGATTTTACATTAGGAATTTCTCAGTAGCAACTTGCAGTCTGGATATGTGCCCGGTGGATGGCAATAGGATCGCCACATGGGGCTTAAACACAGCGAAAGCTGGGTGTACTGTAGGTAGGATAGATGTTTGCGAAAAAAAAAAGCGATTGCCCAAATATATCTCATCAATCGACAACCCTACAAAGCGCGTACATTGTACAGTGATATGCACTTTCGCCTTCATTACCCGCGGGCGAAGTGTTTGCAATTAACGCTCAAACTTTCCGGGTCACAGGTGAAACTGGGCCCATTAGTGGATGACTTTAAACGTTTTAGGAATCATTAGCTGCTGCTAAACATCGATGGAGGCAGCTTTGATTTTATTGGGTAGGAACTATTGACTGAGAGGGCTGCTTTGGATGTTTCGGTTTTAGTTGGACGGCTGTGAGTTCTGAAAAGGCTTTTCCCTTGCCGTTGTCGGTTTTAGTAAGTGTTTTTATATGAAGGTAACTAAGGAGTCATAATAATACCAGCCTCTTATTGGCCCACTGCAGAGCAAAGGCCTCTACTCATACATATAAGTCATGAGCATTGATTGACGGTTACTGATTTCAGATTTATCCCGTTTCTTACTCTGTTGCATGGCATTACCTGCCGGCGGTTTTTTCGCTTTCACTCAGCGCTTTACTGGCTTTTTTTGTTTTTTGCTCCTAAAGGTGCACACAGCGGGCGCAGCGCGGCTTGACGGGACGGCGACGCGACAGCTCTGTGTGGCGTCGTCCGTAATATCTAGTACATTACAACTGCTCAGCGTCGCGTCGCCGTCCCGTCCCGCCGCGCTGCGCCCCTGTGTGCAGCGACCTTAAGAGTCCTAGCGTGATGTTAAGTAGCAAATAGCCTTCAAGTGGAAAAATATTTATTCAAATCTGATAACAGGTAATCCTACAGATTTGCACGTTCTGACAAACACTACTCTCTTCTGCTTTATTATTAGTATTTGATAGGTTCAGGTTTCCTCACGATGTTTTTCACTTACTGATGTCAGTAGTGTGCAAGATGAATTCAGAAAGTACATATGAATTGAAAAAGTCACATTGATAGGTAGGTACTGACCCGAATTTGAATCCAGAACCTCGTGCACGAGAGGCAATGCCTTCACCATCACGACATGGTCAAGAAGGTGGTGAGGAATTATGAAAATTTGAGTAGGTACTTTATGCCAACAGAGTAGAAAAAAGTTGTTTATTTTGTACATATAAGTCGCACATCATAACATAAACATTAAATAATAGGTACAAAGCTTTAGATGTTAAATAAACTACCTTTGTCACAAAACTGTTTATTTGAAAGCAAATTGAAGATTAGTAACACTAGAGGTAACTGGTAGGTAGGTACTACTCGGACCGCACGCGCGCCGCTGCGCCAACAAAGGAAACAGCAATGGATTTTAATGTTCAAAGCAAAATAAACTCTCGCACGTGGTGATTTTTCACAACGGAACCGTTGTGAAAAATCACCACGTGCGAGAGTTTGTTGGCGCAGCGGCGCGCGTGCGGTCCGAGTAGTACCTACCAGTTACCTCTAGTGTTACTAATCTTCAATTTGCTTTCAAATAAACAGTTTTGTGACTCTACTATTTTATTTGTTTATAAAACGATTGTATTACCTACCAAGACAAAACCATTTCGCTGCGGGAAAACAACCATTAAAATTTCACGGTGTGTAGACAAATTTACAAAATTCTTTCTTTTTTTTTTCGAAAGAGGTTTATTCGAAATGGTCCCATTTAAATTTCATATAGATCTGATGATAAATTTCGGAGACAGACAAGGAAACTCTTAAAAAAATTACAGGAAATCAACCGCGATTGCTGCTATTGCATAAATATGCATTGTTTACAGAATCACACAACATAACATCACGCCTGTATACTCGAAAGAGTTAAGCAGATGAATTCAGTATATCAGGGTACAACCCACATTTTCTATCAAAATTCGTAGTAGTTGCAAATTTTTTCGTTGAAAAAAAAAACTTTTAAAACGTAAACAGTGAAAAATAAAAACTTTTTCCAAAACAAAAATATCCGACTTCCGAAAAAACACTACGAAGTGAAAAATAACTTTAACTTCGGAAGTCAGCGAAAAAACTAAAATACATATCCAAAGACAACGACTTTTGGGCACGCCGCGATTGCGGCGGTAAGTCCCCTCTTTGAGGAGTGGCTTGAGAGGCGGCATGGCGTCCTCACCTTCCGCCTGACACAGGTCCTCACCGGACATGGCTGTTTCGGGAGGTTCCTGTTTCGGATAGGGCGGGAGGAAACGCCCGGGTGTTTCCATTGCGAAGATCGCCCAGAGGACACGGTGGAGCATACGGTGGAGGTCTGCCCAGGTTGGGCGGAGCAACGCCGTGTCCTCGTGGAGGTGATCGGCGGCGGCGATCTCTCGCGTCCGACCCTGGTCCAGGCCATGGTACGGAGCGAGAGGGCATGGCTGGCAGTCGCCTCCTTCAGCGAAGCAGTTATGCTCGCAAAGAGGGAGGCGGCGCACGTGAGGGAGATGCAGTACATGCGCCCTCACAGCCGTGGCCTTCGCAGGAGACGCCCTGGGCGTCGGGAATCCCAGGCTGATTCCCGGCCACCGTAGGCACGGGCTTACGGACGGCGAGTAATGGGTACCTCGCTGTCCGGTAAGGACCAAGCCCGGGTCGACGGCGCGTTGTGTTCCACGCGCGCCTCAAAGAGATGTCAGCAGCAACAGAGGGGCCCGCAAGGGCCGATGCCTGCCGGGGGTGCGGGTTGTTCGAAAGAGATACCGCCACCCCTGGCACACAGGCAACTGAGGGAACACGGGTGGGTTTTAGTCAGTAAAAGTCTGACACGCCCTCCCGCTCCACCCAGAGCGGGAGAAGTTATTTGATGATTTCCCACCCAGAAAAAAAAAAAAAAAAAAAAAGACAACGACTTTGGGCACGCCACGATTGCGGCGGTAAGTGGCTTGAGAGGTGGCATGGCGTCCTCACCTTCCGCCGGACACGGCTGTTTCGGGAGGTTTCAGTTTCGGATAGGTCGGGAGGAAACGCCCGGGTGTTTCCATTGCGAAGATCGCCCTGAGGACACGGTGGAGCAGACGGTGAAGGTCTGCCCGGCTTGGGTGGGGCACCGCCGTATCCTCGTGGAGGCGATCGGCGGCGGCGATCTCTTGCGTCCGACCCTGGTCCAGGCCATGGTACGGAGCGAGAGTGCATGGCTAGCAGTCGCCTCCTTCAGCGAAGCAGTTATGCTCGCAAAGAGGGAGGCGGCGCACGTGAGGGAGATGCAGTACATGCGCCCTCACAGCCGTGGCCTTCGCAGGAGACGCCCTGGGCGTCGGGAATCTCAGGCTGATTCCCGGCCACCGTAGGCACGGGCTTGCGGACGGCGAGTAATGGGTAGCTCGCTGTCCGGTTAGGACCGAGCCCGGGTCGACGGCGCGTTGTGTTCCACGCGCGCCTCAAAGAGATGTTAGCAGCAACTGACGGGGCCCGCAAGGGCCGATGCCTGCCAGGGGTGCGTGTTGTTCGAAAGAAATCCGCGAGATACCGCAGGCCCTGGCACACAGGCAACTAAGGGAACACGGGTGGGTTTTAGTCAGTAAAAGTCTGACACGCCCTCCCGCTCCACCCAGAGCGGGAGAAGTTATTTGATGATTTCCCACCCAAAAAAAAAAGACAACGACTTCCGAAATTAAAGTTAGTATTCACTTCGTGGTGTTTTTTATATCAAAAATTTACACGTTCTTACCTAAGCTGTATTTGTAATTAAATTTGAACGGCTAGGGCTCAGAACAGTTTTTGTCCGCATAAATTACTAACACTAACAAATTCTCAGTCAAACGGACTAATGTAAACGATCTTTAATGAGTTCTAAATCATGATAGAAATCTCTGAAATCTGGTACAACCAGTTGTTTACCTAGTTTTCCGGTTCACTTTCACTTCACAACGCAATAACTTGAAGTAAACAACATGTATTTCTTATGTTGATGTCCTTACAAGGTAAACCAATTACGAAATAAAAGATGGTAATTTTTTGGTTTGAGCTTACCAAATATGTTGATGTCCGCTTCCAGTCAAAGCGAATACAGCTGAATACCAGTATTTTACATGGAGTGACTGCCTATCTGTCTTCCACAACCCAGTTACTGGGTAATACGATAACCTTTGATAACACTTACTGTCACAATTTCGGGCTCATGTCAAAACTATCGGGACCATAGGCTTAATGTTGTTTCCGAGGCACAGAGGGGTTTTCCCATCCATCCAAGGACTTACCTAGGCACGCATGGCTAGAACTGATCGATCGATCCATGCGCCTGGTATAACTTAGCCACAAGCCTCTCTGGCTAATCAATGACTTTATTACCGGCAAAAAAGTTAGGTATCCATATTTAGCCATGACATTTTTTTTTTATGTTTTTGAAAAGCACAGAACTAAAGTATTGTTGTTATGTGTGTCCACACAGAATTATGGCCTCAACTCTCAGTCAACACATTTTTTTCTCCATATCGATCCCTCTATCTCATATCGCAACGTAAATAGTTACTTATGGATTATACCGGGTGGATGAGCAACAAATATTCCGTTCCCAGATTACTGTCAGAAAAATAACATTCCATCATATTTTACGTACGAAAACAACAAATCTTTCGAAAAATAACAATCAAAATCAACATTGGAAGGTATAACTGAAATCTTGTACAGGCACTTCAGTACAAAAATACTCGATGGAATGCCCGATAACAAAGCACTGCGGGGAAACTTATTCAATTTGAGTGAAGAGACAACTGTTCTTGGGTTTGAAAGGCACTGTGTACGTACCGTTCACCTAGTAGTTCGTTTTTTCATTTTATCTGTTCCTGAACAATACTTTCATTCAATCCGCTTCCCGACATTAGACATGCAAGGCACGTTCTGTCGCGACTGCTCTGCTCAAGTTTCGGGGCCGTGATTTGTGAGTGAGAGGAAGCGGAAGCGGTTTTCTGACACGTCTCCGAGATGACGCTGCTACTAACTTTACTCAAATAGTCAGCCTTTGCTTGAGAAATCTACTTTCATACGGGTTGGAGAAGTTATTCTAGGAATATTTTGGGCTTTATCCAAATCTCTTGAGTCATTCGAACATGTTTGAATATACGTAAGTCTACTCAGTCTGTCGTATGTTTTTATGCATTAATTAGCTTTACAACAACCAAATTAAAGTGCTGTTTGGGGTAACCTGTTTTTGATAAGCTGGTATTAATTTACATGCTGTGATGTTTAACAAACGTTTCCTTACAATACCCGCAGTATTATCCGTTTATCAGTTTTCAATCTATAGCCTGTGTTGTGTCACAGCAGACTATAGATTGAAAACTGCCTCGCGTCTTCCCAACTATGTGTGGGTCAGCTTCCAGTCAAACCGGATACAGCTGAATACTGAAACTACTACGCATCTGACCTCTTCAACCCAGTTACTAGGTAATACGACCCCCTTTGGGAAGACTGGTTGTCAGACTTTCGGCCGTCTGAAGACCCCTTTCGACTTTCTAAGATCCACAAATGACAACCGGGTTCAACAGCTTAACGTGCTTTCCGAAGCACAAAGGGGTCTTGGTATGTAAAAATGTTCACCCATTCACGGGCCAACTGCGGCAAGTGCAGCATAACCTGTAATTACTTAGATTAAAAACTGAATATCCACTTTAATTATATTTTTTAATTCATTCGCGCTAATCGTACTTAACTAGTGTGGTGATCGAAATTGTCAAATCCAATAAATCGTCGGAAAACAAATATTAGCGCATAGAGACACGAACTGAGCCCGCTAATCTGCTAAGCCGTGGTCGCGCCATAACTCCAACATGTGAACCCCGTGCAATTCTATTGGCACGTGCAAATGAACCACCGTACAAGCGTAGCAGTGTTTGTCTTCATACTTTGTCGCTTGAAACTCATACATTATTGATGACCGAATGTTCAGTTGGAGTTGACGCCGCCGACATGATCGTTTGATTATTTCATAGGATCTCAACTTACCGGAATTACGATCGAACGTATGAATAGAATTTATTCTTTTTGTGGCGAGTCTTTTTTTTTTGCCGGGAAAATATTTTGCTTTGATCTCAAGACAGCACACAGTTGCTTAATGTGATGTGTTTTCACATAAATAAAGTCGAGGATTCGCAATTTATTGCAGAAGCTCCTGAACTGAGATCTATAAAACACATTAAGTGTCAACTCCAAATAATTTGGGAGAATGAGGGTGAAGATCACATTTAGCACAATTGAATACCTAAGTAGGTAATAACTGTTGCGGACGTCAACATAGTGAAAAGGTGTAAAGGTTCTGCCAGGGGTGCGGGTTGTTCGCAAGAGATACCGCGGCCCCTGGCACACAGGCAACTGAGGGAACACGGGTGGGTTTTAGTCAGTAAAAGTCTGACACGCCCTCCTGCTCCACCCAGAGCGGGAGAAGTCATTTGATTTCCCACCCAAAAAAAAAAAGTTTATCTAAAAACAATATGGAGTACTGGAGTCTGTCACCAAAGCAATATGTCTATGTTCATGTAGACAGATTTCTATCTAGCCAATGTTAGTAATTACAAGGAAGTGATGCACACTCATACTCTATTTAAATATAACTTCTATTCCGTAGGCATAAGGATGACAATAAAAGCAAAAAAGTGATTACAATACCAACTGTTGACTGCAGATGCCATTTATCATGCAACCAACGCAATAGAAGTCACAATCAGTTGAACGGACTGTAATAAAGGTTTATTTAAATGTCTAATCTTATTTCAAACGTAGTATATATTACTCAGTCTCAGGTTTTTACTCAGTCTACCGTAGCAATAGTCTAATTTTTACAAGCCCCACCTAAATTATAGTGAATTATTCCTTCTAATTTACAAAAAACCTTGGCCAACAAAAAAACTTCTGATTAAATCCGACCATAGTTGTGATAGTCCAACAATTAATCACAGCCGGTAATTTTATTAACAACACGTGGTATGTGGTTATTTGTCAAGTGGGTATTTCGTCCATTTGTCAATTGCCACCGTCGGGACCTCCCGTTGGGACTAAGCGGCCCTGAAATCGTATTAATTTGATTATATCATGCGGTTGTAGTACCTACCGGTGTTTAATCAATTATTTATCAATGGACACTGGTTTTCTGTGCTAGTTTTGATACCGTTGTTATTCAGAATAAACATAATATGCGAAACCTGCTTTTTGTACCAGGAGATGCATCCTTATAAAACGAAACTCTCTGAGGTAACCTAATTCGAGTCGTTTGTATTTAAGTTCTCAATGTCATTTTTCGGCCATCCACAGAATAACCTATCAAAAAAAAAATGTTGACCCTTTTTGGTTTTATTTCATTGACAAAATGCTAATCAATATCAAATTATCAATTTCAAGTCTCCAAATTAGCTCAGAAAAGACTACTTTGTAATATGGGTTTGTCATTTTTTTTTCTCTGCGGTACTGTAAGTCAGTTCATCAAAATTCGAAAGCATAGCTTGCTTAACAACTCCAGATCATCGATCTTCATTTAAAAACTCTCTGACTGATACTTTGAGTTGGACAACGTTCTATAAGGTTAAGTTTTTAAAACGAATTCAAATATCCTCACCTAAGTTCTAGGATCCGTAATGATTGGTAACGTGCATAAGATTGATAGGTACTTCATATTTTCAAGCTCGTTTCTCTTATCTGAGCAGGATTTTAAACAGTGCATGTTTTTGTACACAAAGGACTCTGCGTCTTTTCCAGTGTCAACTTAGAATCGTTTTTTTTTACTCCTTTTTCATACAATTTGTCACTATGTATTAGGACATTTAGTCATTTTTATGGCGTGTTAGATGTCTTGCTTGGTATGCGTTCTATGACACATCCTAGTTCTTGTAGAGGTATGAGGAACAGGGTGTAAAGTTCACTCATAATCTATAGTAAAGGAGGATCCTCCGACCAGACGGGTGTTGTGTCTGGTGGGCAACTGCCCGACGATTGATGTCGGGATCTTGTATATGTGTAGATTGCGTGGTAAACTCTGCTTGCGTGATGTAACTGCGGTGTGACGTCAAGCCTTGAGTAGTTCGCATATGATATTGTAGATGGCGCCACTTTACTTTTTGTGTTTTCCACGTTTGTTGATTTGTAGTTTTTTGTATGTGGCCTAGTTAGCCGCCACATCACTCCTTTCCGGAGACCGGAGGTCGACAGTGGGTTGTAGTCAGTGCATGTTACAATGCTTGCCAGGGCCAGTTGTGGTTCCAGTGAGTCGGAACCGGTGTCGCATAGTTCGCGGTGGGTCGGAACTGTCTACGGTGGTGCGAACCCCAGTGAGTCGGGGCCGGTGCTGCTCCAGTGTGTCGTGGTACAACACCGCGATGTGGCTGACTGCTGTTGTCGACCGGGAGATCGAGCTCTCGACCGGCCGAAGAGCAGTAGTGCCGTGGTCGCTTGTTGAGGCTGATGAGGCTGTGGGTGATGATCAGGTATGCGGTTTGCTGCATGCAGGTGGTCAGGATACCCGTTGAAGCCGTGAGTGCTGTCGACCGGGAATATATACCATGTAGCTAAGTTTGTCCGATAATTATTAGCACATTTTGCATGATGTGTCGCCTCATAAACATATGTTTAACGACTCAACGTGGTGTTCAGTGTAAGTGACCGCATAAGTCTTAAGTAACAAATAATCAGAACTGAACCATTTAATCATTTAGCGAACGATTCGATCCATAAATATAAATTTAAGTCGCTTTTGGTGTCTGTGTGACCGTGTTGTTCTTCTCTCAACTGCGCATCAGATGTTGATGCGGTTCTCAACAACATTTAGAGGATATCTGGAAGGTTTAGGTAAGTGTAATAATACGTAAATATTAAACTTACATAAAATCAAGAAATCTCGACGTTAAATCAAACCATGCCAAGCAGGGGCGAGTCGCTAGTAATAAATAAACCAAAAGCAAACTCAGTAACATCATCAATTAAAAACATTACAAGCTTCGCCAAAGATAGCACTTAATTCTCGTCAGCAAGTTTATTATGTACGCATTTTGAACAACTTCTTCAGTAAGATTTGCGTCACCCATACTAATTAATTTTAGCCCGACGAACTTTTTTGCGATCGCCATCACGAACATTATGAATAGATTACACGGGCGGACAAACAGAGTCGTTCAACTAAAATATAAGTGAAAAGAAAATGGCACAATAAGTACCGGACTGGCCGTCATCCAAGCCTAATGACGCATTTAAAGCTAGATTTATATTTCATTTGGGCGTTCTCATCTTGTTCTTGTAAGAAAAATATAAGTAGGAACGTGTGTGCCTTGCCAAAAGGAGCGAAAAGGTCCACTAGTGAAAATTGGTTCACTGATCATTGGATGTATATTATGTCACCGTAAAATTGTAACTACCGTTACATTATAATCTACCTCACAAGATTGTAAGCTGTGGATAAATTGTGAACTGCACTATACTGCTTACAATTTAACGCATTATTTTTCGGTTGATTATAATCTATCGAAGTGAAGTCGTCAAATTGCGAACAGGGCCTGAAGTCTGCTATTACAATAGTGTCAGAATGGTCTATCATTGATTTCATAATTGTTGATTTTGACAAGTTTGGCAATCTACTAATATAATGGCGTCATTATGACTTTCCAATGGTCAGCCACTGACACTCCATTGAAAGAAATGGCATTTATTGGTAATCTCGTACATAATGACAAATCAATGACAAACTTAGGAGGTAATCTGGTAAAATTTAACACTAATAAACTAGTAAATAATATGTAAAAATATATATATATTAAATCGGGCATAAATAAATGTTCAAATTTAATAGTGTTACGAGACCATTGACCGACCAATGATCGACCATTATGAATTTAGCAGATTACGAACTTTTAGCAAAATGACAATGGGATCGTGTTGGAATGACGAATTTATAAAAGTAGCAGACTTGGGCCCCTGGTATCAAGAGGGATAGTACCTTGCGCTATTATTAAATACTCAAGTAACTAGTATTAACTAGGAAGTAGCGCTCGCCGGCCGCTGCCGCGGCACCGCTCGCTTCTATCGCTCGGCGCGCGCGCGGATGGTATCAATTCTAACCTAACCTATTCGGTTGGTAAACAGTATGATGCAGTTCACAATTTATCGACAGTTTACAATCTCACGAGATAGATTATAATGTAACGGTATTTACAATTTTACGGTGACATATATAACCAACTGTAGAGTCATGTGGGGTAAACGTACGCGGCGAATAAGTGTCCGCAGTGAACATTAAGCGAATGCCACAGATGACAGCAGGTCGAGACCTGCCGGTTTTGGTTCGCATTTGACCACCGAGCGAGAGTACTGCGTCATAGGTTTGAGGCACAATTCTTTGGAAACATACGCGACAATATTGCTTTTGCACGGATTTGTTATTTATTTCTTTGAAATTGATTTGCATACTAAAGGCATACTATTTGTCTGATTGAATAACAAAGTCACTGGGAACAGGAAAAATTAATCAATATTTTGTGTGAATCTGCGTATTTTGTCTAAGGTAAGCCATACTTCGAAATTGCATTAATTTTATTTGCTTTGATGAGATGGGGTAAGTGTTCGGGGGTAAGTGTCCGCAGTAATTAAAAGGCGTATACTTACCTCGTCATATTTTTTTGCCTTCTAGACTTGTTGTATAACTATCTATATGATAATTATAAAAGGGAATATTATTTTGTTTTCAGGAAGAAATTTATAGCCATTGCAAAACTAGTGACGAGAGGTTCTACGGTCTCACTTTGAACGCACTGAGAAAATTATTTTTTGAATTTGCGGAGATAAGTAAAATAACGAACAGATTGGATAAAACGACAAAATTGGCTGAAAAAGACTGGTTATAGCAAATTAAGTTTACATGCGGACACTTTCCCACCGATGCGGGTAAAAACCCGCATTTCCCGTGTTGATTAAATGATTAAGTAAAAGTTATCATTATTGTTAGAATTGAAATTTTATGTTTTGTTTTTCTTCACAAATGTTTATAACATTAGAATAAAAGTATTTTTCTTTTCAATTAACAAAATCTTTTATTCTAGAAGCAATGTACTAAAAATTGCGTACGTTTACCCCACATGACTCTACAAATAAAATCACGCCTGTAATCCCAGAATGGTTAGGTAGAGGTGAGCCTATAGTACACCGACATTTTGCCCGTTATGTTGTTCCAAGTAATAAGGGCCGAGCCTATTGCCATCAACCGGGCACACATACAGACTCCGGGCTGCTACTGAGAAGTTTCTGATGGAAAAATCCAATAATATGTTGCCCGACCTAGGAATCAAACCTGGGGCCTCGTGCTTAGCAGCAGCGCTTGCAACTACAGGCAGTGTTTGGTGCCCTAGTCTCTAGATAATTTAGAGCTCATGGAATGAAGGTTCCTACCCCATTATTATCACAATGAAACGTATGAAATATTGGCAAAATATGTCAACGTAATGATCGACTCAAAAGAAAGTACTAACTGTATGACAAGACAAGATTTCCGTTCATATTTTGTTTCCCTTCCAGACTTAAATTGAAATAAATTATTTCACTTTATCACAGCAATCACGTCTGTCCGCCAAAGCAGTAAAAAAGTAAATAAAACTTTCTTTGTGTCTTCACACTGATTTGTATTCTCAAAGTTTCATTTCAATGAAGGCACGAGGATAAAGTAGGTACATTGTCCCAATACTAAGTATGTTTCGATAATGAAGCAATAAATTCAGCCTATCTATGGCTTTACACATTTCTCTTTAATATACTCGTTTACCGTTTGTTCTACATTTTCAACGAAACACTCGATTTTCAGGGCTTCCTATAAAATCCCGTAAATATGAGCCAGTTAATAGCTCGTTACCTTAATAGATTGCATTTCAGTTCCAATCATAAATTATTGGAACTCGGGTATACAGCGCTTACCCGAATTCATCAAACAATAGTCCACATAATCAAACTCAAAATTCATTCCAAAGCAGTTCAAAATTTCAAGTTCTTCTGAACTCTAGTCCATATTCACGTTCAGTGGGATCTGTAGATTCTATGTATATTATATTTTTACAACAAAAGTCGCACATTCGCGCTCTGTCGCCAACGACACCTGTCCCTACAACGCAACGAATTCGAATTATGGAACCGTTTGTCACTGAATTTTTTCTATTTTTACCTTTGAAATTTCACAGTTATTAATATATTTTCAGAATGATTTATTACTTTAATTTGGCAGTGTCTTGTGATGTGATTGACGTTCTCGTTTGTCAAAAACTAATTGGAGATCGATGGCCCGTTTAAATTGAACTTTGTGTAGCTTGAGCTTTGAGGAAATTGTTATTGTATTTGGGCTTAATTTGGGGATCTATTTATCAAGACTGAATGAGGTGGATATTTACAGTTGATGAATACATTACGAAGAGTTCAAATAAAATAGTACATACTAATTCCATGAGCCATCAGCGGGCCAAAAGATGCAAATTGTCATCCACATTTTGGCATAAGTACCTTATATATAAATATATTCAAGTCATTCATCTGAATTAGTTGTAGTATGTATTATGGAACAGTGGTATGCCCTATTTCAGATATTCTAAGTTCTAACTTAGTATAGTTGAAATAAAATGAGTTTACATTTTTGCCGAAACATTATAAAACGAAATTAAAACCACACCGAGCAGAAACTCCAATAAATAATCGAATAAATCTCAATAGAATGTAAATAACGCTACGAAGCTGATAACGTGTGTTGCCTCTTTAATCTTCTACTCTTAAAGCGAGTGCTGCCCGGAATACTTTACCGACAATTTATTTACAACTCTTCGTCTCCATTAAACAAGAAATATGTTAACCACAATCGAATACGGCGAATCTAAGTAAGCAGATGTTTTATTCATGATGCCGCAAATGGCAATTACAGTAACAGAGACTACGAACGGAAGGAACTTTGTATAAGAAGATGTGCTGGCCACACTTTGCTACTAGCGATTCTGAATAGTCATAAATGTCAATGGGAAATAAATAAAATGAATGTCCTTTAACCTATTCTTTTAATATTTTTCATTCAAAGGTTTGAACCTAATAACTCAACGGTATTTATATAAACATTGGCTCACGTTGACGCTCATATTAACAGCATTTCTTAGTATTTGGCATGTTTCGAATAAATATAAAATTTCTCATGAATTCAATGTAGTTATTAGAGTATAGCAGAGGAGTGGTTCATCAGTTCAGCCAAAAGACGTCCACTACTGGACATAGGCCTCCCCCAAAAGGGGTTTGTGCCATAATCGCCACGCTTGGCAGGCGGGTTGGTGATCGCAGTGTGGTGGTAAAATGCATAGAGAACGCTGCTGCCCATTCTCTAGTAAGTCCCTTAGTCGCCTTCTACGACACTTATGGGAAGAAATGGGATGGTGCTATTCATTTGCGTCCGGCACGACACGGAACAGTGGTTCAACAACAAGAAGGAGTGGTTGCCTAGTTGTAATGGTCACGACGCGATTATTTCATCACCACTGCTCTCAAAACGGTGAAGGAAAACATCGTGAGGAAACCGGCATGTCCTAGAACCAAAAAATCGTCGACATGCGACATCTAGCCCCAGCGATCAACCTTAATGTACTCACATTAAGGTTGATCATGCTATATTGAATTTAGCAGAAATTAAGTCCACTAGATTATATCCTCTAAGCTGTCCTGACAATTATTTAATAATGTAAGTATTAATAGGTTAGTTGGTATACTTGATTTGTAAAATATTTCCGGAAAAATATTCGCACTGCCACTACTCTATACGCTTAATCTTTCTACTATCTACTACACCATATCAATGAGCGATGAGATCTCTAAAACTCCATTTCCCAGTCGTAATTCTGCTGACTATAAACCCGTATTCAGCTTAATGGGCTAATCAGTCTGTCCGCACATCCCTAATAAAAAAAAGCTTCGGAAATCGTTAACCGAACGATGTGGCATTGTTCACGGAGAGAATTATTCCCAATGTTAGGTTGATGTGTCGTTACACCGTTCAGCCATCTCTGGGAGTTAAGGTCGATCTCATGATAAGGGTAAGGTTCGGCCTTTTTATATAAATTATTCATTTTATATGCTATTCTGAGAATTGGAAGGAGAGGGGATGTGATGACAGATGACATGCGTGAATGAAAGTCATGAGCTAACCTTAGACGTTATTTGTAGAGTATACAGGGAGTATCAGAAAACTGTGGTCAAATTTAAGGTTGTGGTTTAGGCAATCAAACTGAACGACTTTCTTCATGGGACCAACATCGAAATCATGCAAAAATAATCTGCCGTCCTATACATTTGAGTCGAGTAGGTAAGTATTGAAGTTTTGTATGGGACAGTTGATATTTTTTCTTGATTACGTTGTTCACACGTAGAAAATCGTTCAGTTTTACGTGGTATAGACACGACACCCTTAAATTTGACCACTTCTTTCCTTGAGCACAAAGTTAGTAGTTTCGGCCGATGTTACGGGCGTTTCCAACTCCGTATTGCATACGAACATTAGATTCGTAATGAGCCCAAACTAAACAATGAATGACACACGATTTAATAGTTGTTCCTACACTCGATGTGTTTTTGCCAGGCCTAAAAAGATAACTAATCGGCTGTAGGATACATTATGAAGTTTCGAACTACTTTCGGCCGGGTCCGTGACTTTGTTGACGGAGTTAGAGAGTAGGACCCCGATACGTCCTGCATTTGGTCAAAAACCATCTATTATCTTACCACTGCCACGAAAACTTAGTAGTGTGTTCTACCGCTGTTCTAAAAATATGGAAAAAAATACGGTAGGCTTATAATTCGTGCGTGACTTAGCGGTAATAATAATTAATCCAGTAGCTACCCCCTATCACCAATTACGCCATTCGGTCAAATATTACAAATGGTCACTCCACATGCAACTTACGACCACATTTTATTACGTCATGTTACGCATGAAAATATTATTATTTTCACTATTTTGACCGGGTTAAACGGAGCCGGAAGGAATTTGAAACAAATCTAGCTGGGTCATGCGTTCAGTGTAAAATAATAGACTTAATAAATTGTGACTATTGTATGCCTGTTTTGTGGCCTCCGCTACCAAAGAACCCATTCGTGTAAATTAAATTACGTACAATATACACGCTAAGCATAAGGTAGTTGGTAATTTACTAAAGTAACCATTTTCTTTTTGGTGTTACGGAGATAGATATTTCATTCATGTGCAAATAAGGTTGAGAACAGTGTTGGCCCAGTGGTACCTAACGGCCGCGACTTACTACTTACAGTCGTAGGTTCCAACCCGGATAGAAGCTTTACTTTGCGTATTTTGATCACCAGTGCTCACAAAACATTTAAGGAAAACATCGAGAGGAAACCGACATGTCCTAGAACCAAAAATTCAAAGATATGTGACTGATAACCCGCACTGGGTCCATGTGGTGGATTATAGCCCACTTCCTCTCACCGAGAAGAGGTCTCAGCACTGGGAACATTATAGGCTAATTATGCTATGATTATGTAAATAAGATTTCCTACTTAAAACTATACCTACTGGAACTCGTGTAGGTAGCTAAATTTTTCCACAATTAGTCGCAAAACTCGTTGATAGGAGTGCCACTGCAATCTGCCATTGTATCGCATAATCTACATCGAACCAGATTATTCCCTCAACATGTTCACTGAATTCGATACGGCCCATTAGATCGAAACGCGGAATTACGTCGGAGCACAACGGTTGATACGCAAAAACTCACAGCGAGTTGTAATTCAAACAGAGCTCAAAGTAAGGGGCCATAAAAGTGATAAAATATCTATTTAGCTTTTTCTCTACAGTCGTTTTCCCCGTTCATAGGCCCGAGAAAACGTTCGTTTCCTTCCCAAGAACGTTTGGTGACTGGGTAATTGCAGTTTATGTTAACTCAGATAAACGTGATAACTTTTCCGTTCACTTCATTCGTTCGTTCGTTCGTACATCGGCTTATTCCCGTTTTCCGAAGACGCAGCTAATAAAATAAACTTCAGTATCATGATCTTTATTTCTGAAACTGTGAATATAATTCCTTTTTATTCTGAGGTTGAGCTTTTACTATTCTCTGCCAGGGGTGCGGATTGTTCGAAAGAGATACCGCCGCTCCTGGCACACAGGCAACTGAGGGAACACGGGTGGGTTTTAGTCAGTAAAAGTCTGACACGCCCTCCTGCTCCGCCCAGAGCGGGAGAAGTTATTTGATGATTTCCCACGCAAAAAAAAAAGCTTTTACTATTCTGCTTGCAGACAGAATTACTCTTCTTAGTTTCTTGTTACCGAACCGTGAAATTACGTATTCTGACAATGTCAAATACTTTACTTCGTTTGGATTAATTAGCATTCATAAAGCTGTATTTGTATTAGTTACAAAATCTAACCCGTTACAGTCCTATTATGTTAGAATTATAGATCAAGAACGATTTTGTAGAAATAATTTTCTTCGAAGAAAATAATTAAAAAATATAAAAAAATTATAGAACCGTAGGAGACCTATTATTACATGGAATTTAAGTGTAACTGGCGAAATATAGGTGCACCCCTGGCTAACCCTTTCAGGCATACAGGCGTGATGTGTAATTTCCTATCATTGGGCTTCGGTTAAGCTACGCTATAGTTAAATACGATGGGCAGCAGACATTTCCTATCTAATAAAGTATAAAATTATCATTATTTCCCACAATTTAAAATCACTCCTCTTCAACAAACACTAATTTACCCAAACAAAACAAAACCACGTCACAGAAACATAAAACGGTCCCTAAACAAATATTCGAATCAATTCACAGACCATTCAGATTTGCATTCGCGAAAAATTGCCAGTAATTAATCTAGTATGGTTGTTAAATTAAAAATTCTCCACTGTATCCGACACGGGGCATTAAACGTTTGGGACTGTACGGCTGTCTATCAAAAAGCACTTTTGTGGCACGGACGCCACGTGGTGCGGCGCGGATTTACCGCCCGCGGCATTTCCATGTCGACCGCATTGGGAAAATCACGGAGTTATGTCTACTGGATGGGTTTTAACGTTATTTTGTGTGCTTAAGAATTCAGCTCAGGAGAAGTATAAGGGCCCTCGCCCACGGCGTCTTTTTGTAGCGATGTAGCGATACTATCGCGTGTTAGTCGCGTTTGCAACGTGCGACAGAAACGATGCAAACGCGCGGCTGTATCGATATAACCGTAAGAAGAAAGAAGCCTAATAATATCGCGACTGAAGCGCAACAGTATCGTGATAGTAGCGATACAAAATCTGGGCGAAGGTACACAGCCAGTGACAGCATCGCAGCTGTGTCGATACACATGCATCGCTACTGCATTGCTACAAAAAGTCGCCTTGGGCGAGGTTTCTAAAGTATCATGAGAAAGCTACTACTACAGGCAGACTGCTGTATAGCAATTCCAGGAACTTGAATTATAATAGAACTCACAATCAGCGTGCTAGTATGTAACGATCACAGCAGGGAGTATTCCGTAGTTTCTGCCTTCTCCAATGGGAACAAGTCTAGTGTTTATGTATGAATTCTAATGGTAAAAGAATATAGAAGAAAGGTATACTATTTCTAATCGGTAGTCACGCAACTAAATCACTTTTTGTGTGAGGTTTTTAAACGCCTCACGATTACTACTTACTAAATTGGGATAACATTAACAGTTTTTTTTAAGTATACGGTTTATCCGCAAATTAACGAAGAACGTTATGCTTGTATCAACATTATTGGTTGTGCGAAAGATATCTAGATAGAATATATGAGTAAGGATGCCTGATGTTCATTTTATCTACGTTTAGAGATGATGTTGCTTATTTTTAAGTACAACCATAGTACGCAACTACTCTTTTCAGCATTATATACGTTAAGGCCTCTTCATATTTCTCTATATCCGTGTCACTGCTATACTATTGCCAAGCTGACAAACGGAGGCTACAATTAATTTCAGAAATACAGCCATGTTGACTCCATTTCGGTTGAGAAATTAAATATAAACATGTCATTGCTTCAGGCCTTTATGTGGTGGAGAGCCCCACGGGTAATGTTTAATTGATATCTTGATTGCTTAGCGATTGATATGATATGAACTTGTAGAAACTGCGGTTCTGTTTAAGATTAACAGCGGTGAAATAAAGTAGGTAAGTACAGTCAAAGTGAAAATGAAGTGATGATTGAGCAATGTTATGAGGGGCTTCTAACTAAATAACAATAGCCGCATGGTTCGTCGGTTGGGTCGGACAGGGCAAGCTAAGGTTACCGCGGTAGGTCCGTGGATAGGTGACCATCTTTACATACAAAAACCCCTCGGTAAATCGGAAAGCAAGTTAAGCCGTTGGTCCTGGCTGTCATTTGTACATCTTTGACAGTCGTTACGGGTCGTCAAAAGCCCGAAATTCTGACAACCAGTCCCATCAAGGGTTATTGAATTGCTCAGTACCTGGGTTGTGGAGGTCAGATAGTCGCTCCATGTAAAATACTGGTATTCAGCTGCATCCGTTTAGACTGGAAGCTGACCCCAATTTATTTGGGAAAAAGCTAGGCAGATGATGAGATGATTGACCAAGGTTCCATATCGGTACAATTAGACAGAATAGTACCATTTTTCATTAAGCTATATTATTTACAGTTTTCGTTCTCGAAAAATCATTTATACGCATATTTCTTCGCATTCCGCTTCAAGACAAACAAACCCCTACCCAGCTACTTCCTTCAAGTGCACAATGTCTGTCGGCTCGCAGTGTCCACTCAAGAACTCTTGCGCTCCTAAAAGCATCGGTTTTTTGACAGGTACAGCTCTTCTTCCTCTTAAACTTACTTTGATCTTGTTTGACATTGACTTGAAACTCAACATCAAACACTAAAACGTAACAGCAAAGGAAACTGAAATCTGATTCCGTTTTTTATTTATTTACCTATTAACATCGAATAGAGTTTATTTAAATCTAAAAGCTAAACCTGTCCATACACTCACACAGTTTTTTATTTATCATAGATTTGAATCCGAAAATCGTTTTTTAAATATTCACGTGTCACTGTGCAAAAATAACGGACTGAAATAAAAGGAACCCAGATTTATTCAGTCACCGATTGATTAAACGATGATGTTATTATCTTATGTGCAGTTGATTCAATTAAATAGTTTCTATTAATTGAAACAAATTATTTATTTGTGAACGATTTACTTTTCAATAAATAAAATTATTTAAAGCGAGATTAAATCATATAAACTGAACGTGTAAGCCACGGAAAGAATTTGCACCATATTAATATTTTTTTAATGATTTAAGGGGAACCTAGTCGCGGGCTCGAACTCACTGATGGGCCTGGCTAAAAAGCACGCTGTCTCACCAGGCATCGTGTCTAACAGAGGTAGTATCAGCGATGAGCAGTTAGAAGTTAGTCTACACGCACAACATTATTGAGTAAGATGCAGGATCATTTATAGTACAACAGACTCGTAAAAAATTAAGAACAGTCCTACGGAAGATCGGGTTTTATGAAAAAAACTACTGCATAAATCAATGACCAATAAAGTTTATTGAATTTTTCGTTATTTAGGCTTTGTACCGACAAAGCTTAAATATCGAAAAATTCAATAAACCCGACTTGGTTTTTCAGATTTTACACTTCTTTTATTACTTAAACACGCCCAAAGTTAGGTTAAATTAGCAAGAAAAACGAATCTTTGTTGGCTCCTAACTTTTTATTGGCTTTTTATTTTGGTATTTTTTTTCGGCACATACAATATTAATAATGAAAAAAAAGCATACCATGTTTAATTTTTGATGTACATTGTCGAACAGTGGAGTAATACACTCCTGAAGTTTGTATGGGAAAAATGTGGACTAGATTCACCTTAAATCTTGCTCAAACGGTTGACCGGGTTTTGTTGAATATCATATCAGAGAACCCAAATCATCATCATCTACCTAGCCTTTTCCCGACTATGTTGGGGTAGGCATCGAGTCTAACTGGATGCATCTGAATACCAGTATTTTAGATGAAGCAACTAGGCAGTCGCTTCATGTAAAATACTGGTATTCAGATGGATTGATGATCGATTGATGGATTCGGCTGTGCAAGTCAGATAGGCATCTGACTTGCACAGCTGAATAGGGTATTACGGACCCTTTGGTAAGACTGGTCAGATAGGAAACAGAGAAACCAAATCTGATGTCAAAATACGGCAAATGTGTAGACCTGACATCATTGTGCTTATACTTATGTGTCGTCTTCTCAACACCTTATCTGTATTCATTATAATTGTCATCATGGTGTGGTCTGATGGCCCACATCAGTCCACTGCTGGACTTAAGCCTCTCAAATTGCACGCCATTCAGCTCGTTTCTCGGCTGCAAAAATCGTCGCTCCACCTAGCCTGCGGACGTCCTAACGTACGTTTTCCAATTCACGGTCTCCACTCCAGAACACGTCTACCCTAATGGTCAACGGTTCTACGGTTAATGTGACCAGCCTAACCACTTCAGCTTGCTGTTGACTTATTTTGTGAGCTATGACCAGTTTGGTTCTCTGTCGGATCACCTAATTTCGGGTTCTATCCCTCAGAGGGATTCCGAGTATAAATATCGTAATCAAAAACACCGTAGATGAAGTCGGCATGGAAGTATGTTTGTTTTTGTTAATTATTAGCATGAACAAACAAAACTAAAGCCACTCTAAATTGAACCAAACCGGTGCGACAGAATCAATGAAAATTCTGTGGACAATCTTGAAGTGGGCTGCTATTAGCTTATTTGATTTAAGGTTGCCTTGATCGTTCATATTATGTTCCATGTTATTATTATTAATATATTACACACATACACCTTCCAGAATCAATTCTCTGAATAATGGCGAAAACCGCATCAAAATCCGTTGCATAGTTTAGAAGAACAATGTGGTCCCTCAAACAGACACGAAAAGTAACGTTATAAAAAGTAAATATACAATACCAAGGGCACGGCTTCTTTGGATGATATCAAATTATATTGGAAGGGTTTTTAATCCTATCTTTACATGTTCAGAAGTTATGATAATTTTTAATACATTGATACCAGAAACCGAGCTTTTCAAATTAAAATAAACACATCACTCGGAAGAGATTTATCGTGATATTGGCAAGTAAAATGGAAAGTTACTGACCTTTGTAGTACTGTGACATGTATGTATAGTGATTTTATACCAGCTGTTATCTTTAGTGCTTAAGGATAGCAATAGGGTTTCTGTTACACCCTGTACATATAGTATAAATGTACGCCAACCTTGATGAAATTCTATCAATATCTACTCATTCATTCAAAGTCACACATGCACAACACCAAGGTATCTCTGCTTACCCCCAAATGGCATAGCTTCACATTTTTACGTTCCCACCACAACACACATCCTCATAAGGAAGTGTTTTGATAAAAATAATAAGTTACGGACACGTATCCACCCCTCACGCAAGCTTGCAAAACCTTTACAATATTTTTATCGTATTTTTTCCTTCGTCAATAGACCACGTATGTGGCTCCCTTACTCTTGATACAAGAATGCTTAGATCTTATCGGGGTAAATTTACATACTACTGAAAATATACTGTACATATCTACCGCCTGAAGTAGATAAACATGTAAATATTGAAGGTCATCTAAAGAAGAATGATCTGTTTGGTAACAAAATAACGACAGATTTTAAACCCGAAAATGGAACCATTGCGAAACTTTGTCTCGGGTTCCTAAACAGAAACAAACAAGCATTTATGTAAATAAAGATATGTACAGCGTGGGTGTACAAACATGGCTCATTATCCAATTTGGAAAAAAAAACGGAACACCTACGGACAACCCACACGCACAAAAAATGTAAAGCATAATTATGTGAGTATTTAAAGAAGTAGAAATATGATTTGTTTTCCTAGTGAAAAAGCAAAATGGCAAAAAGTTAAATAATTCATAATATGTACAAGTTTTTTTTTCATTTTAATCTATTATGAAATTAATTTAAAATGCCTAATGAAATGGAAATGGTTTAATTTAAAATAGCTGTAATATATTTTGGGCTTTTGTAATAAATTCATTTATTTTGTATGCATATATTGCTGCTATAAAATTTATTTCAACATACTCTCATTTTTGTTTTGCAGACAGAGGGTTCAAATTCCTATTTGCTACCAAACATATCGATACATCATATTATTAAGATCTAGGCGAGACATTATCAGACTCCTTTTCTGGTTCTAGACTTGTATCGAGTGAGATCGATGCTTTATTTATGATACGCGCACATATTTCGGGTTCTCACCAATAGATACTGCCGCTTTGTCTGTGCCTACAGAATTGAGATAAACGACTATTCGAATAGTGTTGAGGATCAAATCCAATTTTGCAGTCGCAAATTGAAGAGGGAACGTATCGAGTCTATACTTGTTAGTCAATACATCTTTATTTAGATATTTTGTTTTGGCGGATTCTGTTCGCTTGGGAGTCGGGTGTCGAATTGGGAAAATGTTTGGGAAAATTGTTTATTGAATGTGAAGGTATGTTTTTAATCATGTCCGTGTTCCTGTAGCTGTCTTAAAAATACTCTGAAGAATCAATCAAGAGAATGAATGAATGCCTTTCTACGTTGTTGATAAAATAATAAACACCCCAATCCGTTCGTTTTATCAATCTTGTTATAGAAGCTAGAAGACAATCAAAAATTGTTTCAATACAACGCAATATACCGAAAATAGAACGCTTTCTTCAAATTAACTTGAAACAAGAGCGCTGAAAATGCTGTAAGAGTTCTTCAGGAGCCGATGGTTACTTCGATTTATTTGACGCACTACAGTTTCGTAATAACTAAGGATAAATGTCTGAAGTGCTGTTTCGTTTGACTGGCGACGATTCGTAGAATCGATGGCCAGCCATTCGTATCGAAAGGGTACTTGAACAAGAAGTACGATTACCTAGTTCAAACTTTGCTTTTGTAAAGCGCCCCGTATATTTCATTGAAGAGCACGTTTGAAATAAAAATGTGTTGCTGATAATTCCACGTAGTATAGATGCAGTGTGAAAGGCATAAAAAAAGGATTACTACTACTATTAAAAAAACAATAATATATTTAAAAATAAGATCATTACATAATTTTTACATTAAAATAAGGATCTTTTACAGTTCGTTAGTCTCGCTAAAACTCAAAAACGGCTTAACCGACTTGTATATATTTTTTGTTTATTTAGCTATAACACAGGGCCGGTTTAAAAAAAAGAAGAAAATTAGGAAATCTTAAAGGAACAGTCGAAAAATCAGAAAAACTGAAATTTCTTTTTCTATGGGAATTGTATGCGTTGTTGAAATTTGCACAGCACGACCTTCAGTGTGAGCTTGTTTCTTATAGAAGAAAAAACGCGTGTGAAATCTTTGACAGAAATCAATGTCTCAGAGAATCTTCAATCTAATATTTGCTTAAAAGATTCCAAAACAAATACATCTGTAACTTTATGTACATCCCTAACATATATTAGTTGTGCCTTGGGGTTCATGCAAAAGCAACAACAATCTGCGACAAAGAACAATACTACACATTTTTTTAAATTATCAAATAAAAACACTCATAATTTAAATTCAATGCAAAGAAGTGTACTTTATGGTTCCCCTGTTTGTTATACGAATGTAAATTTCATTTTCTTACCCTCAAGAACAAGACGTTTACTATCCAAGTACCCCATTGCAACGTGTAGTAATATTGTAAAATGTTTTCATAAAACATACGCAAGGGGACACGGGGACTTTGTAATTGAATTTTGAAAACCCTGCTCTTATGCTCATGTTGTAATTGAAAACATGCCTGCATGGTGCATCAGAAGTTGCTTGTTTTTCGTCTTGTTTTCCTCCCATTTATATTAAGGTTTTGATTTTGCTCATGAAATTGAATTTGATAAATGAACTTTTTGTTTTCTATTAATTTGAGTTTATTTGATTCGAAAACATCCATCACTTTCTTATAAAACTTCAACGACTCTGGCTACTTACCTCTTTTGGTGACTATTCACCCTCCAATTAATATATGTTGCCTTGACCCCGGTCCACCTAGCATTCTATCTGACATCTGTATGAACTTAACAGTTGTAACCAACTTGAATTGAATAGTTTTAAATGTTAACACAAACATAGGACATAAACTCATGCATTCTTCCCGTGGATCTTCATCCATGGGAAGAATGATTCTGTTAATCTTCATACTGACCGTTACCTGCAACGATCCTTACATGCTCCTTTTTCCTCGTTTACATTTATGCATCTGGTCTCATACACGAACGTCGGTTACAAATAATATTTTAATTATAATATTATATTTATATAAGGATTTCAGTTCAATCGAAATAACAAACAGTAATTATAAAATTAAATACACAAAATACTTTGATTCTCTTTGAAAAAGCATCATCCTGTTTAAATTTCATTCAATGTAATTAGCATCGACGGAATGCCTGACCCGCGCTATTTTTGTTTTTGAACTATTTTAGTTATTACTTACAAACTACCTTACAATGTTTTATTTTATTTTTTATAAACTATGTGTTAACTATTAATTAATAAGATAATGATTATTATGTAAGTATTAGTTTTAAGATTGCTGATAAGTGTTTCAACATCCGGACAAACCTATTGAGGTTTTTGTGATGTTTCTGTTTATATTTTGCTTTTCCTTTATTAATAAAGACTAAAAAAAAAAAAAAAAGTTAAAAGTGGAACACCTACAAAAAATAAACTCCTAAACCATGGGAAACGTCGTACGTACAAAAAGAAAACACATTTTCGATTAGAAATCAAGAACCTGAGTGAACGATAAACTTTCCTTCGTTTGAACATTTATTTTTTCTATTTAGGTTCACCGATACAGCCGCAGAAAAAAATGAAATAGTTTTTTGTTTATTCATAAAAGTACTGAAAGCTACCCGATGTACGAGACCTCTGTCTTTTAATGTTAACTTTGTACCTTTATACAGTTTTTAATCAAACAAAAATATGTCGTGTTATGTATAATAACCTTTATTATGTCGTGTTATTGTTTCATTTTCCGGGAACGTGCGTCGTATTAGAATGTTTAAAAAAAGGTGGAATAACATTCATAAGAGATATTATTAGGAGGCTTGAGTTGATAAACGGGTTCTCTCACGTGGTGTTAACACGATGATATATTACACAATTTTCTTTACGAGCAAAACGGATTTATAACAAGGCGACGCCAGCATTTTGAGCTTACAATGTTTTAGCTAGAATTTCATGGAGCTGCGTAGTACAGAGTGTGTAAATATGGTTTCGGGAATAAGGTTTATGTTAATCAGACAATGTTATATTATTATAATCGTAAAAGATATTTATCTTCGGGGCTTGGAGGTTAATCCTGGGATTATTGCTAGAATAATTTAATCTCGATTTAGGACTCCTTATATGATTAGGTTTGTAAGACACCCATAATTAAACGATTTGGAGTAAATCATCAATAAAATTAAAAGTTTGTTTTTATTCTGAAACTGGATATTTTACAATTGTACATTAATTTGAACAGTAAACTCATAACTTTACTTTTGGAAATGTTAAACTAAAAAAATAGGAAAAGTCTTCAGGAAAATACTTCCGAAAAAAATACCCAGCCATTAACAAAGAAACAACGGGTTTTCGTGGGTATTACCGCCCAAAAAGAGAAACCCACACAAAAAATAACTAAAAACATATTTCATACCGTCACGTACGCTCCTAATACTGCAGGCAATCATAAAATGAAACATCATAAGGGGAATAAAAACTGAAAAGAGGTCGTAACGACCGTGGACGGGGTCTTAACAAATCGTTGGCCATCATTCAAGGTTATAGCCCAAGGGTGTTTGGAGGTCCGGTGACTGTAGACGAAGATACGTCGTTTCATTGTGTGCTACCAAACGATAACGTTCTGTTCGATTTATTATAAATTGAGGTCTGGTAAGCCCCAGTCTTATTAGCCGGTATAATGGCGGATGTTTGAAAAGGATACAATATTGTGTGCGACCATTGACTGACGGAATCGTACGAAAATGTGTTGCTTTTTCCTTTGGATCTGTTGAATGTACCGGTATGTTTATGTTTGGGATGTATTGTTGTTGTTATTATGTATCAAGATTGACTGCATTATAATCGTAGACGAATAGAAAACAAAACTAATGACTAAAGTAAGCCATCACGCGTCAGGAATCCCAGGCTGATTCCCGGCCACCGTAGGCACGGGCTTGCGGACGGCGAGTAATGGGTAGCTCGCTGTCCGGTAAGGACCAAGCCCGGGTCGACGGCGCGTTGTGTTCCACGCGCGCCTCAAAGAGATGTCAGCAGCAACTGATGGGGCCCGCAAGGGCCGATGCCTGCCAGGGGTGCGGGTTGTTCGAAAGAGATACCGCGGCCCCTTGCACACAGGCAACTGAGGGAACACGGGTGGGTTTTAGTCAGTAAAAGTCTGCCCCCAGAGCGGGAGAAGTTGAAGATTTCCCACCCAAAAAAAGTAAGCCATCATCGACCATAAAGAAAGTTGTCAATATCTTCTATACTATAAATACATAAAATTGGATCGTCTGTTTGTAATGTCAAAACAACAGTTTTACACTAAATGTATGTGAAAATAAATACGGAGCCGGAAGTACCGGCTAATCTCCGAAAATGGTGGATCGATTTTGACGAGACTTTCACTGGCAGACAGTTATCTGAAGTAAACGAGAGACATAGACATTTTGTTCCGGTATCACGTTTCCGTGGAATAATTTCCGAAATCTGCGCGGGCGAAGTCGCGAGTACTTGTGCAGCAGCTAGTTATAACTAAAAAATTAAGGAAATATTGCACGGTTCACCCGAATTGAATCACTTTGATTAAATAGCGCAGAAATTAAATTAAATTAAGTATTGTGGGTACTGAAAATGCTTCTGTTTACACGATTCAATTTCGGTTGCTTTATCGGAATTAAAAGGGATAAGTGAAACATATAATATTGTTACTGGGTCACATTTGAGTTATTCTCGTTGACTTTTGATTTTGTCCTGGTTCAGTTCTGATATTGACTGCTTCGTTGGTCAAGTTCTCGCAAGCGACTACATGACAGACTTATTCGTAAAAAAAGCCGCTTGGCGCCGAGGGCACGTTTATGTTTTTTTGACGTGGCGGTCAAAAGGTTAAGGCAATATTACACGGTTCACCCAAGTTGAATCACTTTGATTAAATAGCGCAGAAATTAAATTAAATTAAGTATTGCGGATACTTAAAATGGTTCACTTTTCTGTTTACACGATTCAATTTAAGTTACTTTATCGGAATTAAAAGGGATATTTGAAACATATAATATTGTTACTGGGTCACTTTTGTATATTTGAGTTATCCTCTTTGACTTTTGATATTGACTGCTTCGTTGGTCAGTTCTGGCAAGCGATACTGCAGAGCATCAGGTCCTGGGTTCGCTTCCTGGGTCAAAATGTTGGTAGGTTTTCCTGGCTGAAATTTCTCAGTAGCAGCCCGAGTTTTGTTTTCTTCTGGGGAGTTTGTTGCGCCACTTCTTCTTCCCAGCTAAAGCACTAGGAAGTGGTGAAGGGCGGACGTTTTGGGGGACTGTCTTATGTAATTTGACGTTCAAAAAGTGCTGACTCTCAGCCTAGTTTGAATAAATGACTATTGATTTTGATTTTGAGTCTGACTTTGTGCCTGGTTGAGTGCAATAGGCTCGCCCCCTGTTACATGGGACTTAAACATAACTGGCGGAATGTGGATCCCGCTTAGTGGTAAATGACATCACGTCAGGCCCAGGCGGAGATAACGGGATGAGCTGGACTGTTTTAATAGGGATTGGTCATTGACAGCTCTGGACAGAGAGAGGTAGAAAGAGAGCAGGGAGACTTTCGCCCAGCAGCGTTTAATGGCTAATAATAATAATAATATAGGTACACCTCTGCCTAAACCTTCGGGAAATACAAACGGGCGGTTATGTAACCAGTTATCCAAAATGTTAACGAAATAATATAATATTTTCACTATAAAATATACAGAACGGATAATGTCACTGCCATTTAGTGATTAACATAATTATCCCATATAAATCCGTCAATGTTCTCTAGCTAACCACTATTAATTTTGGACAGACCATTTATTATCACTCAAATAAACCAAAAGTACCTATACCAGGATACTAACCCACACTGGGCTCGCGTGGTGGATTACGGCCCACTCCCTCTTAGCAAAAGGAGGCCTGTGTCCCAACAGTGGGAACTTCATATGTTTACCAGGATATTATTACTACATATTATAAAACAAATTCCCTCTGCAGCGTGTCTGTCTGAACGCGATAAACTCAAAAACTGCAGAACGGATGTTCATACGGTTTTCACCAATGAACGGAGTGATTAATGAGGAAGGTTTAATTATAATTCATTAAGGTTTTGATCATATTGGCTGACTACCTCAGCTAATTTACAACAAACCTTTAATTAATTGCATTAAAAAACAATGTTTCTTGAAGATGTTGAAAAAAATCATGCTTACTGGGAGTTTTATCGGCATGCGCCGCGCAAACCAATAGAGTTATATTTAAAAATATCTTCCAAGATCCACGCGTATGAAGCTGCCGGCAAAAAAATAGGTACTTACCTACATTAAATTGCAAAAATCGATCACTTGTATTTTTCTTCATAGTTGGAATAACTTGTATGTTCTAAGTAAATACTCCTTATGTAGCAAAAACTTGTGTTTCTCCAAAATGTTATTTAAACTCTTTTATTACTTATGGGAATAACAGTGCTTCATCATTCATTTATTCTCCTATCCTTATCCCAATTTATTTGACGTCGTCAGAGCCCCGAAAGTCAGACAACCAGTCTTACGAAGGGGTATAATGTTTCTAACCATATCATCATACAAACAGTCCTTCCAACGTTTCTTTCATCTCCCCCTCTGTTATAGCCATTGACATTCATACTCAAAACTTTCCTCATGACATTTTCCTCATTGCCATATCATGACAACCGATTTCCGCACAAATTGTCAGTTACTGATGCCACATTCAGACTTCCTCTTCAATTAAGATAAAATAAGTTGTACATACAAAAGGTACCTCCACAACAGGCCAACCTTTTAGATGCAAGCAACATAGGTATTTCAATGATTCAAACGAGAACAAACATGTATATGATTTTCAGACATTGAACAAAAACACTCGGATCCGACCGGTCGCCGATCCGAGTATATCTGACTTCTACAACCCAGTTACTGGCTAAAACTATACGCCTTGGTAACACTGGGTGTCAGACTTTCAGGCTTCTGAAGACCCGTAATGACTGTCTATGATTCACGAATGAAACCCGGACCAAAGGCTTAACATGTTCTCCGAGGCACAAAGGGGTCTCGGTACCTATGTTTAGATGACCACCCATCCACGACCGCGGCAAACTTAGCTTAACCTGATCGATTGACCCGTTCGGCTGTTATTACTCTTTATACGAGACTCTCGAAAAACACAAGAAAAACACTACAGGTCGATTTAAAATACGTATAAATTGAAAATACGTATTGAACAATTATTTGCTGCTCTTTTAAAACCCTGTCAATGGCTGAGACTGTAATCTGGTTCCGGTATATTGGTTTACAAGAATGAAATGAATTTCCATTTTATGGCTGAAAAATATAAGCGAACGTGGTTTTATTTGATGAAATACTGAATAATATTTTGATAGCTTTTCCATTTTATAAACGTACATTTTCAATACTTACAAAATCCTGTGGGTGAATAAAATACGAACACTCTCTGCTTAGAGCTCGTGGTTGTGTAATGACAGCCACATGTGTCGTTCGAAGGTTTGTGGACCATCCATTACATATCGGACCCGTCCAATGCTTCAGGAAGCACGTTAAGTTAGTCATGACTGTCATTCGGGGACATTTGGCAGTCGTTACGGGAAGTCAGAAGTCCATAAGCCTTACAACCAGTTCCACTAGGAAATATCGTGTCACCCGGTAACCGGGCTGTGGAGGACAGATAGGCAGTCGCTTAATGAATACTCAATACTCAATAATTTATTGCATTCCACATGTTAGGTGGTAAATATAGTAAGTTCACATAGACCCTGTCGGGCGTTTACCTTATATTGGCAAGAATAACATTCAACCAATTTACTCTTCTAAACACATCCATAGGAATGAAAATTATTGAGTTTCTTTACAGTATTAGAAGTTTATGTCCTAACTAACTAGATTAATAGTTGACATTTTTTATAAAACAGTATTTAGTAGTATATCTCAGTAGCAGCCCGGAGGCTGGATTTGTGCCCGACTGATGGCAATAGGCTCGCCCCTATTATGTTGATGTTATGTATGCGTGATGTTATGTATGTATGTTATAAAACAGATCAGATCACACCGCTGTCGGCTTAAAGAATACGCTTGCTTTGTAATCTTTTTAAGACATCTTAGTACAACAGGCACTCTCCACAAAGTACCTTATACTTAAGACTCTCATCTGTAATACACAAGATTTAAGTTTTAATATTCAAAACTCCTAAAGCTTACACGATCATCCCTACATTCTGATTAATGTTCTTCATTATTCGAGCTAACTTTCTGAATTGGAAACTTTTTAAAACAATTTGTCTAATGGAGAGGAAATCTGTCACTGACGAAAAACAAAAGGGAAGTTTCACATCAAAAGGAATGTTTTGAGACTCCCAACTGTAGGTACGTGCTTACCTACTTACTTACAAGTGTTGGCTGTACCTATTATACTCGTTGTAATTACTAGACAGGTTAAGATTTTAAGATAACTTTTTAATGATCGATCTATATTAGCGTGAAGCAAAAACTTTGTGCCCTTTTTACGAAAATTACGTGGACGGAGGAGTATGAAATTTCACACAGTTAAAGTTTATATGGAGAAGCTTATGTCCCCAAAGCTAATATTTTTTCACTATGGTCGGATTCCGTATTTTTTTATTATAGCCAAATTTCGACCACTGGGCGACCTGATAAATTTATGTGAGTAAAAAATCTGGTTCCTGTTAATTTTACGCCAAGTGTTTTTTATCTTTATTTTCTTTCAGCGATTATTTTGTCTGACGAAGCAAGAATTGGTCTAATCAGACTAACAATGTCTGTCTAGGTTCCGACAGTAAGGTCATTTAAATAAGCTGACAAAACTCTACGGTTGCACGTGATGGATAGCGAAATGTAATGGCGACAAATCGTTTTTATACATTATTTAAACTTACTCCAGCTACTTAATTTAATAATCATGTTAAGCCGTTGGTCTCAGTTATCATTCGTAGATTTTTGACAGTCGTTGCAGGTCGGCAGTAACCCTAAAATCTGACAACCAGTCTTACCAAGGGGTATTGTATTACCCAGTAACTACTACACTCGCGAGCAATAAACTTGAATCACTTCATCGCGCGTTGCTCAAGACAATTTTTTACAATTTCTATGCAATGAGCTGTGGATTGTGGTATATCACCTGAAAGGTAATTTTGTTAGTTTTTAAATGATATCAATCTGGCTTGTCGGTGGGCGGGGAGACAATTTAGGACCCGTGGCTGGCCTATTCGGGTTTTTTTTTTGGGTGGGAAATCATAAAATGACTTCTCCCGCTCTGTGTGGAGCTGGAGGGCATGTCAGACTGTGTCCCAGGGGCCGCTGTATCTCTTTCGAACAACCCGCACCCCTGGCTGACATCTCTTTGAGCCGCGCGTGGAACACAACGCACCGTCGACCCAGGCTTGGTCCTTACCGGACAGCGAGCTACCCATTACTCGCCGTCCGCAAGCCTGCGCCTACGGTGGCCGGGAATCAGCCTGGGTTTCCCGACGCCCAGGGCGTCTCCTACGAAGGCTAAGGCCGTGAGGGTGCATGTACTGCCTCTCCCTCACGTGCGCCGCGGAGGCGGCTGCTCGCAAAGAGAGAGCTCTTTGCGAGCATCACTGCTTCGCTGAAGGAAGCGACTGCTAGCCATGCACTCTCGCTCCGTACCATAGTCTGGACCAGGGCCTGACGCGAGAGATCGCCGCCGCCGATCGCCTCCATGAGGACAGGGCGGTGCTCCGCCCAAGCCAGGCAGACCTCCACCATATGCTTCACCGTGTCCTCAGGGCGATCTTCGCAATGGAAACACCTGGGCGTTTCCTCTCGCCTTATCCAAAACAGGAACCTCCCGAAACAGCCGTATCCTGTGAGGACCTGTGTCAGGCGGAAGGTGAGGACGCCATGCCGCCTCTCAAGCCACTCCTCAAACAGGGGACTTACCACCGCGCCTTTTCACCACTCTCTGATAGACTTCTTTCGAACTTCTCTGAGCTGCTGCTGGACGTCCACGCCAGTCAGTTGTCGATTTCGGAGAGTAGAAGTGACAATAAATTGGTCATCTCTCACCAAAGTGCATCGCTGTCGTCCAGATCCTGGTCTCCGGACTAATTTTCCAGTCTCCCTGAACCTCTTGTATACCTTCGAACTACAAGACTGGCTCAAATAAAGCTGTCGAGCGATAGTATGCTGAGACAATCTTGCTGGATCAGGATGACGACTTGAGCGGCTTCTATTTGTGGTTTCCATTTTCTTTTAGCTTCAGTATTCCCAGTGATGTAAAATATTGGACTGATGATCAATTTTCATAAACGCCCCCTTTTTATAGGGTTTCAGGACTACCAAACAATATGGTGATTTGTTTTAAAAATTTATGTTTTTTGATTTACGTTCCATGACATAAGGTGAATAATTTTTGTTTATGATATTGAAAGACGTTGAAAGCTAAGAAAAATGCTTTTCAAATGATATGCCACAATCCATAGTTCATTGCATAAAAGTTTTGTTTCGAGCAACGGACGATGAAGTGATTCCAGTTTATTGCTCGCGAGTGTAGATTATGGAGGTCAGTAATGCAGTGGGTCCATGTGAAATACTGTTACTCAGCTGCATCTGGTAAGGCCGGAAACCGACCCCAACATAGGTGGGAAAAAGTTAGGCAGACGATGAAATTTCAAAATAATAAAGATCATCTTTGATTTTCTTTAGGTAGGTTCACATAGTTAACAGCATTACCTGGATGAAGCCTTTCGATAAAATACCATGAACAGCCAGGTAATGATTCAAATAGGCCCACATATTTCTAGATAAAAGGCTCCCAGTAAAAACAGCTTTAATGATTACTATAGTATGTCGCAATTCAGTGGATACAGTGACCTAATCCAGTAATCTATTTACATTGTTTATTCGTGTTTTTAACAAATATTTACGGTCAGTGTAGCTCGCAGTCGTAATCGTACGTCAGGATTTAAGCTGATGTTAAAATAAATACCAGAGGAAAATCCAGCGATGCATAGTAGCCGAGGTTGCTGTGTGAGCGACAAACAATCGTTTGAAACTTAATTTCTTAAAAAACTTTTATCCATATTTTCTTTTCATAGTTTGACTATTTATCTCGTCAAAAAATAACTTGATACCTACTCAGTGACTAATTAATGTTATCAAGAGAGGACACTATCTTAAGTTCTGAGTTGAGCTACACGATTACAGTCAATCTGTGGGGTACCTTCCTCAAAATACTATTTCAGACACCAATGTAGATTGGTGTCTGGAATAGGGTCTTCACATGATCTGACCAAGATTTTATCTGGACTTTAAAACTCTGCGACTTGTCTGTTAAGGAACGCCGACCTAATCTAGTTTTAAAATATGATTGGCATGTAAAAGTATTTGTAGTAGACTAGAATTTTCTGAATTTCTTGAAATTTTTTCAACAGACCTTTTATTAACAATTTATTTTATTATTTTCTGGGTAAAACAGCTGAAGTTGCGAAGCTATCCGCTATCAATGTAGCCTCCGTGTCCTTTCGTTTGTTGAATTCATTCATACGATTATGTGATTGTAGCCATTATATCTGATGTATGCTGTATTTAAATTTTAGGGTACAGGCCAACGAAATATTTGGATTTTTCCATCAGACCGTAACTGGCCACTTGTGTTTCGCGTCGCTCCAATTTTTTTCAAACTAATGAATTTGAATGCGAATTGGTATGGTCTGTGAATTTATTATTTTCAAATTCATTTTAGTGTGAACGTTTTTCGAGTGTTCCAATGATATTTTAACTTAACTATCGATATAAAATTTAACGAGCAAGCTGAGTGTACTTACTTTCTTGTAATCGTACAAATGTTGCAAATGGAAAACACTCGACTCCGGCAGTCAAGTGCGTTTAATTGCATCTTTACTGCCAACAGAACACTAAAGTCCAGAATACCTATTTCGCAGATTTCAAATAAACCTTATCTGGAACAATGTAACCGAAGTAACAAAGAAACAAAACATCATTAAATATAACAACACACGAAACCAATAAATTGTGTAACGACGCTATAATCTAACAAACTAAGTGTGCAAAACCGGGAGCATTTAAAATTTATCTTTGGAAAATATTACCCCAGTTTTGGACGAAGGAAACCAGCTAACTCTGCAAACTAATGTTGCAGCCAACTTACCTCGGTATAAAAAGAAACGAGCCAACGTAATATTCTTTGGGGAATGTAATTTCTTTGAATAATATTTTTTTAAGTGCTCCGTGTCTAGCTAATTTCGAGATTGTGCTACTTTGTTTACCTCGCTATGAAACTAAGTAGTTACTGCGTGTAATGAAAAATGTGGTTTAAATAAATTACTAAGGACTGGGTTTACAACGTCACCACACCTTCATGAATCTAATGAGTAATTACTTACACCTGCCAGTGCCAAAAAACAAGTACTTAAGTAAAAGATGGGAACCATGGATTTATAGTACATAAATCAGTTTGCTCGCCAAAAGCAGTATCTTGCATACACGGTAATTCTGTGTCGACAGTTAAAACAAATACCTAAACGAGCAACTAAAGCATTTTACATTAAGTCAATAAACGTTACCATTTTAATAAACGCAGAATCCTAATCCTTACCAGACTTCCAGACACAACGCTAAAATCATTTAAACACAAGCAGCAAAACAAAAAGAAACGAAGAAAAAAAATCATTTGCTCAATTTGATCCACAATAACTTCGTTCGCACTTAGTGCAAAAGTCTCACGTAATGCTCTTGGGATCTCTCTCTGAGATAAGTGAATTGTAAACCGGCACACGTGACATGGAACCCTGGTAGCACTGCTGGTACAAGCAAATCATTTCAAAGGTGATGCTTCATTGGTCTGAAGCGGGAAAGGATTCTGTTAGATGGGAGTTTCTGGAGTCGATTCCGAGATTCGCAAAGTGGTACTGATTCTGTCAGAAAATTTTTTGTTAAAGATATGACTGAAACCCCATCTCAATCGGCAGGTGCCTACTTTCATTAAAATGTTATCTCTTTTTTGTAACTTCAACTTCGAACGAAAATAACCGTGTGTACACTTTGCAAAGCCCCTTTACCAAGGCCTCAATCACTACATAAAGCATTTTCAAATACACGTGCTTAATACAAAAAAAAACTGTTTTTTTTTCCGAAACACAAACCCAAATAATATAAATCAAATCATTCGCCTCGTATTTTAAAATAAGAAATACGTAATCTCAAATGAAGCACAAAACTTTTACAAACGAGATTAAAAAATCGGCAAACTCTATTACGGGTTATACCCCCACAATAAGTTCGTTTGCGCCTGGTGCAAAAGTCTCACGTGCGACTCTTGGGATATATCTCGTAGATAAGTGAATTGTCGACCGACAGTCGACACATGTGCCGTAGTTTGTGTGACGCCATTACGAATACGATTAGTTGGATTACTGTGTGAATTGTGAATTAATGTTGTGACAAACAATTTAGCCGGCGGACTATCCAATTTAAATGGGATGCAGTTTCAGTTTGTGGTTTCTAAATTACTTATTCAACTACTATTTTATAAAAGACAATGCAGAACGCGTCAACAGTCACCAAACGGGAGCTCAAACTAAACATTGATTTGCATTATGCAAATAAATACAATACGATAAATAAATACATTGCGACGTTCTTCGCAGATAAATATCTCTTAGTTAAAGTTTTCTTATTATTATCTTGTTTATTTTTTTTTTCTTCGGTATCGCATCTAAACACACGTGCTGTTGTTACTTTACCCTTTTTACAATCTCTAAGAAATTCATACCTACAAAATCAACTTTAGAACCAAATAAAACATTTTGATGTAAGCAAATTCGGCACAAATAAAACTCCAATTTGCAACCTAGTCTACATGTCTCCCATCGTACCAAAAACGGACACAAATAACTTAATTCTAACTAGGTTATCCATTGCGGTATCCTACAGCTGCATTTTAATACAGTGAAAAGAAAACCGTTAATGAAATTTCGGAAGCTGAAAAATATCGTGATTGAACAGAGTATTAGATTCACATTTTCTTTGAGTTTGCGGGCAAACTTGACTGAATAGTATGTTATCACAAAGTCTCTTGGCTAACTTTAGCGACTCGTGTTTTATTAGTGAAACTGTTTGAATGGAAGTGCGATCCAGATCTAACTCCGTTGTTAGAATTAAGACCGACGGTCAATGGAAGGTGCGATGCGCCGATAGGTACTTAAATTAGGTTAGTCTTCTTTGACGTTTACTTTGTTGACTTTATTATGAAAGACGAGTATTTGGACTAGACGATTGTAGATCATTTACAAGCTTTAAAGCTGTTGTGCAGAGTAGATCCCGTATATCGACTTTGAAAAAAAAAAGTTACATTCCTCCTGAAGCATATATGAACATTCACCTGACTCGATTATTACTTCAGTAAAACAAAAGTATCAAACATTATTCCGTGAGTTATTTCTAAAAACGATAGTACCTACTTTTTTTGTTAGTGAGAGAATTGCGATTTTCAGTGAGTTGAATTCTTATTATTATTCACTGCCAGGAGGACACAGGCCTCCTCTCGGTGATTTCGATTCGAATTTTTGGGTTTAGGACATGCTGGTTTCCTCACGATGTTTTCTTTCCCCGTTTCGGGAGCAGTAGCGATGAAATAGTTTCCACAAAGTAAAGTTCATGGACCACCACTGCCTTAGCTCTGATTTATCACTGTTCGTCGCCAAACTGCATTGAAAATTGCGCCAACATTGGTCATAGTACAAAAGAATACCAGCAATGCGCAAGTCGAACACACAAAAAAGATTCTAAACTGAAAAACCATCCCTCAACTATTCCAACAACGACACGAAACGCGAAAAAAAACAACTACACAAAACTTCTAAAATTAAAACCAAAATAAAGTTAGCACCAAACCGAATAATGTTGGGATTTAAAATTTTACGTGCCGAAACTTCGGTGAGCCGTTTACTTCTAACGACGAATCGGCAGTTTCGAAATTTCACCGGCAATCCGAAATCGATTTAATCACGGGAATCATGCAAAGTTTCGCACAAAGTTTGTTTAAACTTCGGAATTGGAACAAATTGGAGCAGCATGGCTTGCGGCTATGTATTAATAGTAGATTCATGACGCTTACAATTTAGTTATGATTTTTCAATGATAGTGACGATGCTGGATAGGGTAAAGTTTGAGCTTGCAAAACTCCTCTGCTTATAAAATCATCAAAGTACCTAAATTCCATTAATAAACCAGTTACAGACACTTTTGAATTGTCAAAGGGTCGGTCAGTTAGAAAGATGAAGCTAGTTGCTTATTCCAAAGCGTTATTGGTAGCTATGGTTCTTCATAGCTACCAACGGGCACGAAACGGAAACGGGGGATGGTAATGGTTACATCATTTATGTGTAAAGTTAAGAAGTCAATTTTAATATCACCATAATTTAAAGTTACATTCAAATAGCCAAAAACCCTTTCCAATCCATAAAGCCTTTTTCACAAAAGCTCGCTACTAATATTATAAATGCACCTAAAGCGCTGAACCGATCGTCATGAAATTTAGCAAAGATATACCCTAGGATATGGAGAAGGACATATGTTACTTTTTTACACGATACACGATATCCACGCGGGCAGCGCCCCGGGCAAAAGATAGTTTAATATCAACACAAGTATTACCAAGTAAATTGCTCATATCCTTTCATTAGTTCTATTCCTACAAGGAAACACTGCTTTTCTTAAAAAGGCTCGCTTTTGCTAACAGTAGGTGCCTACAAACAAAGAACTTCTATTAGAACGCAGGCTTTCGTTGTCTTACTAATTCTTCGGTAAGATAACATGATAGCAGACATAGACGAGAACGGTAAACGATAGGTGAATTGTCAAATTGCTCGGATTTAGTTCACCAAGTTTTAAGAAACGTGATCATTTCTGATAATTATATTTGTCAGAAGAATTCCAGTTACCATGGCATCTCTATCTGCCTGACCTATTTTCAGTCATTTCAGGGCTGCAATTTCATCTATTTTTAATAGAAATCGAATATATTTTACTGTGCAATTTATATGCCCATGATCTCTCCTCCTATTCATGATTTTATGAAGAAAAAGGAACAAAACCATTGTAATTTCATTACGTTTGAATTCTCACTGAGTTCAAGGTCCTACATTGGAATGTTCGTTTCTTTGTTCTGAGATTTTGGAATAAATTAAAATCTTGCTTTGTACCTATATTTCGAGGGAAAACTTGTAATGTAACATAGCAGAGATATAGACATTTTTACCAAATCAGAAGGCAATTTGTTGTTATTTAATGAAAATGCCTTAGCTTAGCTCACAACAATCTTGTAAAAGCAACTTGTTCTATATTTCTCAGACTCAAAGCTCCTAAACGAAAGTACACATGGTTCCGGGTTTCAAGTTTCAGTTTAAACATTTCAATGCAGTTTTATTACGCTGGCATACGTGTGTGGAAGCTTTGAAAATGTTGCTGTACACACGATGCATAGAATAAATGTCACAGCATAATTTAGTACCAAGTGTTTTCATAATGTGAAGATAGAAGTTGCGTTCCAGTTGAGAAATAATTTAGGTATTCAAAATAATTCAAAACGGATGGAACTATTTATTGCCTCGCAATACTTACGAATTTATGAGGGGCTTTTGGCTAAGTAATATTAGCCGTTTGGGTCGATCGATCAGGTTAAGCGACGCTTGCCGCGGTTGGTCCGTGATGGGTGACATCTTTACATACCAAGGCCCTTCCGTGCCTCGGAAAGCACGTTAAGCCGTTGGTCCTGGCTGTCATTTGTGGATCTTTGACAGTCGTTACGGGTCGTCAGAAACCCGAAAGTCTGAAAACCAGTCTTGCCAAGGGGTATCGTATTAGCCAGTAACTGGGTTGTAGAGGTCAGATAGGCAGTCGCTCCATGTAAAATACAGCTGCATCCGGTTAGACTGGAAGCCGACCCCAGCATAGTTGGGAAAAGGCGAGGTAGAAGAGACTTACTATGAATTTATATCGAATAATTAAATGGAGTCTTACAGATAGTTAAGACGATAGACGACACAAGGATCCAAACAATCTATTTATCTACCTGTAAAACATTCATAATGGTGAAAACGCTTACAGTAAGTAGATAGGTATTAATATGTATGTTGTTTGAAATTTGATGATCTTTGAAATATATATTTTTTTACTAATTTAGGGCTTAAATCACAATAACTAACTAATACATATTTGACTGACCACGTTGGTATAGTGCTGCAAACACTCCTGGTCCTGGGTTCGATTCCCGGGTCGAACAGGGTGTAATTGGGTTTTTTCACTTTATTTCGGAATTTTAGTAATAGCCCGGAACTGGAATTTATGCCCAGATAATCGCAATAGGCTCAGTCCCTATTATATGGGACTTCCAAAATAACGGGCAAATGTGTGGCGTATGAGAAAACCCGTCGAAACTCTCAAAGACTCAAGTCTGTGTGCCAAATTTCATCTTAGTCCAAGTAGCCGTTTTTGTGACAATCCGTAAGATACATTCAGACAAACGGAAATCCGTTTATTTATTTATTTATTCATTTATATATACTTTATTATACACCTCAAAAATAAATAACAAAAAACAAGGTACACTACAAAATATACAATGGGCGGTCTTATCGCTTTCCGCTTTCTCTTCCAGGCAACTTTGGCATGGACAGTTATTAGTCTGGACATAAAATGGGGATGTTGTTAGCGCAAACATTCCAACATTCAACTCAACATTGCAACTTTCCTTGTGACTATTTTATTATAAGATCATAATGCTTACTGATAAACTTAAAAGCATCATGCCTATGTAACTAACAACCAGTTATGACAACAATGTCCACAGTAAGGAAAGATTCTTTCTGCAAAAAAAGCATCGCAATGTCTCCCTTCCTTAGGTTTTGCTTTTGAAAAATAGATATTTCCTTTTTGCCCTTCCCTCTTCTTCTGATTAAGTTCGTTACAGGCTCTAAGCCATTTAGCATTCCCTGCGACACGACGAGCATTATTTCCAGGGCTTTTCTTGGATAGAAAAACGTTTGTTAACAAAAATCATAATGACTGTACCTACGTTGATTAAAATGTACGTTAAGCGCCATCTTTTTACAGCCCACATCTTTAAATAATCGTCGAATTCTGATTTAATGGTAATTTTTTTTTATTCTATCAAAACAATATAGTGATATCCATAGTATAAATACTAGGAACAGACACAAATTTGTGGTACCATCGACAAGGCTCAAGAAAATAGGTGGGTCATTCTGATATAAATGTATACGCTTTTTTAATAAACTTCCAAGCCACCTGGCTTGGAATTTTATTATAAAAGCGTATATGCGAGACTTAGATCTTGAACATTCAAGATCTAAGTCTCAATAAATTTAAATCATTGATTGAACGTTAGTTGTGCCTGAAAGCGTTTTATATCGTTAAAGATTATATTGAGGACAAAAAAGCTTGGGCTTTACCTGCTCCAATTTTTGCATACTGAATGTTGTTTTTTTTTTGTTTTTGCAAACATATACTCTCTGACATGAATATTTACTTTGAGAACTGTAATATTATTATTGTTTTAATTATTGTGAATGTGAGGACTATGTCAGTCTCTTTCTCAGTTAGTTTTAATGTTAATCTGGCAGTTTGAGTACTTTATGCGGCCTACCCAAATGTCCTTTCTTTGTCATTGTTCGTCAAATCGTTGAGCTCCTCAAGTTCTGAGTTGAGCTGCATGATTACTTATAAATGCTTGCACTGATTGGACAGGTCCACTCAATCTGTGTGATTCTTTTCTCAAAAGACCATTTCAGACACCAATCCACATGGTCTTCACATGATCTGACCAAGATTATGTCTGGACTTTAAAAGAGACTGTGACCTCTGAATTTGTTTGGCCTTTCTTCTCAGAGTGGTCAGATAGGAAACGCCGACCTCATGTAGTTTAAAAAAATATGATTGACGTGTAAAAGTGTTTGTACAAACTTACTTACAGAAATAAAATTATTTATCATTGAACAATTCGAAGAATTTCATAGATGCGGCACAGGAAAAATACTCTTTACTATCGCTCCATGAAACTAATCCGCGCAATATTGATCTCAAATTCGTTATTCATTCATGAATGAAAGGCAAATTGGATCTTGCGTCACTATTCGCTACCAAAACAATAAACTGTTTCATAAATAGTGAAACAACAGATAAACTTGTCTGATCAAAACATTTACAATCTAAGTGCTGCAACGAAAAAATATAAATACAAGGAAAAGATCTTCGTCTCAGAAATTTCATCGAAAACTCGATTGAGATTCCTACCGCGTTCGCGATACGAGATCGATAAACGAAACGACCCTTGCCTCTTGAAAAAGTGAGATTCACCGCTTTTGCTATTCAGAAAGCGAATCTTTGTCATTGAAAAAGAATACTAGTCGTACTTATGCAAGCGGTTGTGATAAAAAGGGATAAAATATGACGGTGGGTGCCGAATGGAATTTTGATGCAGATGCGCTTGAAATGTGAAGTTTTATGATGTCCAAGATGGGATATTGCTTGAGCACCTCGATTTATTGGTAGTGTCTTTTGTTATAACTATGAACTACTTTGAAGGGGCAAAAAATATGTATACATATACAGCTAGGCTTGTAAATTACTCTTTCCAATACGGTAGATGGTGAAGATAAGAGTAACTATAAATAATGTTCAATCAACTCAACCTGTCGCAGTCCTGTGCTGCACATAGGCCTCATCCAGGCTGTCCCAGCCACCTTCTTAAGGTCGTCGGTCCATCTACGTCACACTACACTAAATAATGTTATTAGTCAAAATCAAAGTAGAAAAAAATTATCAACATCACATGATTAACGAGATTTCTTTTGTGCAGATGCATAAACATAACATGGGCTCGAATAACGTAGGTTTTGTTACAATATTTTGACTGCATGATAACACAAATTGGATTAAATGTTTTTTAATATTAAATTTAAAATGAAGGCACAACACAAGTATTGTAATAATTAAAATGCTGCGGATGTGACAAATAAAATGAATAGTAAGTACATTTTTGCGTGCGTAATAATCCGACGAGCTACCAAGAAAAACTGAAATCTAGTATTGGGAGAATAAAGTTCAAATTGTAATGTAATGTAAAGTCGGATGTCGGCTTGATGGCACTGTTGTATGCCTTAATAACTAACAGTGAACGAGTCAAAAGAGCGTGATAAAGAATTTACATTTAATGAAGGAGTACTGAGTGCAGACGCAGACGGCGGCAATACGTTGCAGTTGAATTTGCATTTTTATGAAAACTTCCATGACACTGCCGACCAAGTCGTTCACAAAGAATATCTCCACTTTGTTTCTGACAAAGATTGTCTTTATGGCAGTTTAGTGGGTGTTTTTATTCGCACCGACGTAGAGTGCGATGGTGCATTCGTTCGACGTTTTATGAACGTCGAGAGTCAAGAATCGAACAGAAACTGCTACTTGGCACACGTCCAGCCGATCGTCAGTTTACGTTCGAGCTAAATGCTTTTTTGGATTTTTCCTATATTTGTCTTGGTGAAAAGGATTTGTCGAGAATGGACGTTGGTGGATTTTTGGCAAACGCAGGTTGAATTGCTAAAAATACGAGTAATCAGGAATTGCACTTAAACCCATTTTTATCGTTTTGGTAGCTTTAAAAGGTTCAGTTTGATCTTTATTTTATGTGAATGAATATTACAATTTTCTGTTTTATATTATGGTTCACCCTAGATTCGTAAAAGGTACTGTTTTATCATCATCATCATTTCCGCCGAAAGACGTCTACTGTTGGGCATAGGCCATAGATAGAACCCCTTGGGGGAACCCAAAGGGTTCTGTGTATTTTTGTTAACTTTATCATAATGTATGTTTTAACAACTCAATCTATATATCTCTTATCCTCTATTTTCCCTTCAACGAAATCAAATATCTAATAAACCATATCAACTGACCAATCCTTTTCCCTCTTCTCCTCTTTATTATGCATGTAGTACGCCACTACTTCACTTACTTCAAAACTTGAAACGGAGCCACTTCGAAATCTTCACTTAGGATACTTAAAACCGTTCATTTAACTCGCAACAATGGATTTCGTAAAGCTCTTGTTTCCGTACTCCCTAACTAACTCCGTCTGAATTCGTTAAACGTTAGGTAACCAGATTGTAACTTAAATCCGGTTAACGTGCCCCGGCAATTAGCCAGCAGGTGAGGACGTGTGGCAAATAAGCTTCACTGAATAATGTGTAGCTTAAAGAAACAGTGCAGTAAAACTACAGGGTTACCGTGTTATACGAGAGCTTGAGAAGTTTTTACAAGGATTTTAAAGTTAATCTTTGAAATGCAGTTTTAACTTAATGAATAGGTCAGGCGTAGTGGAAAAACTGTTCTTATTACGGCTTAAATTACCTCATTGCCGTGCCAACTGCCTCGTTACTCCACAGCGAGCGTGACTGCTGCTGAGCGTGTAGTCTTAAGTTTGAAACCCCCGTTCGGGCAAAGCGTTACTGTGTTTTGGCAATCACTCACACAAAGTCCCCCGCCGCGTCTGTCTGTTTGTATGTCTGTCTGTTCGCGATAAACTCAAACACTATTGATTGGATTTTCATGCGGTTTTCACTAATAGACAGAGTGATTCATGAGGACGGTTTTTTTTTTTTGAAGTTGTGATATCATCAAATAACTTCTTCCGCTCTTGGCGGAGCGGGAGCGTGTCAGACTTTTACTGACTAAAACCCACCCGTATTCCTTCAGCGTCTGATTGCCAGGGGCCACCGTATATCTTTCGAACAACCCTCACCCCTGGCAGCTCATGAGGAAGGCTTAAGTGTATAATTTGTTAAGGTTTTGTGTTATTTGGTAAACGCGGGTGAAGCCACTGGCAAAAGCTAGTACTCAATAAAAGCCTGGAGTCAGGATTAGAGCCCGGATAATGACAGTAGGGTCGGCAAGTATTACATGGGACTTAAACATAACCTGAGTGTGGGTGTACTGTTCCCTATACTATTTAGAAAACAAACAACTACCTCTGTATAACTTGCACGTAATCCTGAAATTCAAGGGTTGTACAAATTTGGCTAATCTAGGTCATGCGTAGGAAGGTATATAGTATTGAACCATCTATGTTTGTACCTATTGATACCACTCTATGTTCGACACAATTTTAAGCAGGCAAGGAATTTATTAATTTATATATTTATAACCAACTTACATTAACAGTTTGCACCACACATACAAGTTATCGGTCAATACAAGTTATTACACACATAATCATAAAAATATAGAACAAGGTTAAATTACATATAAAACCAGACAAAAATAAAAGAGATTAAACAATAGAACAAAATTAGTCAAAATAAGGTATGCGTAGATAACATTATGTACAATTAGATAACATTAGACCAAATTTAATAAAATTAGACAGAACTGGGATAAACTTAGGATAAAAAATAATGAATAAGTAACAAGATGAAATTGGGATACAGAATTATGAATAGCAAGATAAAGTTGGGATACACAATTATTAATAAAAAGATAAAAATTTAATTAATTTACTCTATAGAGATTCTACTGGGAGTGGCAATGGACTCCAGGTATCGAGTAGCCGTGTTCAGGAATCTCAGTTCAGAACTTGCAAAAACATCTAAGGATTTGTCATATAACAAAATGTTGTTAATATGGCTGAGGGCTTGGTACAATGGACTGGTCTTAAGGGTTATGGTACTGGTTTGCGGTATTGAGAAAAGGAGTCGTTGGCGAGCCCGAAGCGTGGGTCTAATTGGTGGTGGGATGCTAAAGGGGATGCACTGTAGTAACGAAGAATTGTAGTGGGTACCACCAATTAAGCGGATGAAATACTTGATCAGACCAAGATTTCTCCTAACTCCTGAACTTTGGTACCCCACCATTCCTAGCACAAATGGTGTTGGGTACATGTATGGGTAATAACCATAACGTTTTAAGTACAGGTAGCGGACAAAACACTTCTGAACCTTTTCGATAACCAGTTTGTACAATTTTTCGTGGGGGTTCCAGATTGCATTGTTAGTCTCTAGCAAGCTGCGAATGAAGGAGTTGTACAGTATGGTTATTGCTTGACGATTAGTAAAAGTCTTTGCCTGACGCTAGACAAAACCTAAGTTTTTCTGGGATTTGTTGCAGGTCTGTATTATGTGCTGGTTGAATGTTAAGTGTAGATCAAAGTGAGCACCAGATCACGTACGGTTAAAGCGCGTTTCAGGGGTTCATTGTTCATTGTGTAGATGTTGTGTATAGGTAGTGTGGCTCTTGTGTAGGTCATGACAATGCACTTACTAATGTTTAAGTTGAGATTGTTTATAGTGCTCCAAGTGTGAATGTTGTCGATGTCGAGTTAAAGTGAGGCCATATCGCTAGGGTTAGCTACTGGGAGAGCAACTTTGACATCATCGGCATACATTAAGACTGTGGAGTGTTTTACATATGTGGGAAGATTGTTAGCTACTATGAGAAAAAAAAGGGGCCGTGCAATTAGAGAGGTCTACGTCCAGCAGTGGACTGCTGTAGACTGATAATGATGAAAGAAGATAGTGCTAGAGATATCAACATAGAGAGATATAACTTTAAAGGAGCCTAGCAGTATCGGGTAAAATAAAAGAAAAATGATGACAGTACATAGTAAAAAGTAAGAACGTTACATAGTAAGAACAACAACGTTATGAAGACATTTAAAAACCATCAATTTAATTAAACGATTCAAAGATTAAAATTATCAATCATATACTTAGTCGGCCTATAATGTGCCCACTGCAGTGACACAGGCCTCTTCTCGATGAGAAGGAGTGGGCCGTAATCCACTACGCGAGTCCAGTGCGGGTTGGTAGATGTCACATGCTGTCGTTTTTTTGGTTCAAGGACATGCCGGTTTCCTCACGATGTTTTCCTTCGCCGTTTAGAGAGCAGTGGTGAAGAAATAATTCACACAAATTAAAGCGCCTGCCTGGGTTCGAACCTACAACACGTAAGTGGCGGCCGTTACCACTGGGTCACCATTGCTCTATTGATCATATACCTACAACGCATAAATTTTGCAAAATCATTATTTATATCCTGGATAAACCCAAGAAAAAGATATTAAAAGAAATCTAAGAGCCGAATTTCCTGATGACACAGGCTAGAATAAAATTTTCATAGCGTCATCCGCTAAGGTGAAATAAGGAACTCGTAAAAGTCTCATAATTTTAATCCGCGAAGATTTTACTGCGTCAAAGAGCAAAATAAGCATGCCTATCCCATTTTATGCATCCATAAACTTTAAATGATAGTATTTTATCTTTACTTTAATCAATACATGTAAAAACAACTTTTATATGCAGTACTAGCAGTGCCCGCGGTTTCGCCTGCTTGGATGATGAAAATTATCCCACGGGAACGTGCTACCGGCAAAAAAATATTAACTATTTTTACTCCTTATAACATTAGCCCATCTCTTCCCGTGGAAAGAGATGGGCTAAGGCTAATGTTGTAAGAGGCGACAAAGGGACTTACTAGAGAATGGGCAGCAGCATTCTCTATACATTTTACCACCATACTGAGAGCGCCAACCCGCCTGCCAAGCGTGGCGATTATGACAAACCCCCCTAAATTGGAGGAGGCCTATGTCCAACAGAAGACGGCTTTCGGCTGAAATGATGAACTTTAGCTATCTGCCAGTGACAGACTTGTCAAAATTGGTCTAGCCGTTTCTGAGACTAGCCAAAACAAACAGACAGACAAAAAACGAAAAATTGTTTATGTTACCGTATAGTATAAAAGTAGGTACATACTTTTAAATTACATACTATAAATAGTATGTGGCGTCATGTTATCAGACCCACACTAATGTCTCATAATTGTTCACAGTAACCTACCTACCCCTTTCACTTCTTGGTGGCGTTAAGGTGCGCGGACGCCGCGCGCCGCCTATCTATGCGAGCGCTGCCGGCCTCGGAAACCGGTCTGCTACCTCACCCCGGACGCCGCGCACCGCACAGCCTCCGCAGCCCGCTCAAGACGCAGACGGCGTCGACCGCCGGCCAGTCAGCCACAAGCCCTCAACGCGAATCCCCGTCGCTTTGGCTCGCTACCGCTTCATTTATTTAGCTCGCGTAATTTGTATTTTTATATCGCTATCCTAACGAACTTTATCTTGTATTCTTTCTTCCGTAAAATCGTTTCCTTTCATTCTACAATTTCTACCTACCACTTGTTCTCTATCAATCTTTGCCGCATTATACCTTTACTCAATCTTTGCCGAGCCTCTCATTTACTCGCAACCACTGAACCCAAAACTGGTGACCCCGACGTGATTCACGGCGCGAAGATATTATTACAAGACCGCGTGACGTTAGAGAAGTTTCCGGAACGTTCGCGAAGGACACGTCGACGTTGAAAATTTTTTTTTCTGCAAGTCATTGCAGAGATGGCAGACGAGAAGTTTACGGAGGCGTTGGTTGCAGCATTAGGATCAGCAGAGATCGCTAAGGTTAGAGTACGTGTTCCTCCTTTTTGGCCTGATAAACCCGCAGTATGGTTTGCGCAGGTTGAAGCCCAATTTGCGTTGTCGAGCATTACTTCCGATGCGACAAAATATTTTACTGTGGTCGGTAATCTAGAACCTACCATTATGGCTCAACTTGAGGATATTGTAGAAAATCCACCCACTAATAACAAGTACGAGAAGCTTAAAACCGCGCTAATTAAGCGTTTGTCAGTTTCCCAGGAAAAGAAAGTGCGTCAACTCCTTATTCATGAGGAACTTGGAGACCGCAAGCCGTCGGCATTTCTTCGCCACCTGCAGGGCCTGGCTGGTCGAGGTGTACCTGACGATTTTCTGCGCACTATCTGGACCAGCCGTCTGCCGACCGGCCTGCAGGCGATTATAGCTTCCCAGGCTAGTACGTCCCTGGAAGCTGTTGCGGAGCTGGCGGACCGGGTATTGGAGATCGCTCCGGTAAACCCGGTGGCTCAGGTCGCGAGTACTTCGTCCTCTACAGGGAATTTACTTGAGGTAATGCGTACAGAAATAGCTAGTCTCACGCGGAAGCTAGATGAATTATCCACTACGGTGGATAGGCAATCTCGTACTGGCGGTAGGTCAAATAGGAGTCGTAACCGGCGATTCTCCCGTTCGAGAAGTAGTTCAAGAGGCCGTGCATTCAAAATGGTGGACAATCAACGTGTATGTTGGTACCATCACAAATTTGCAGACAAAGCTCACCACTGCATAAAGCCATGTGATTATGCTTCGGAAAACGCCAAAGCCAGTCGCTAATGACGGCGAGCGATTGCTGCAGTATTTCCAGCCGTTTATTCGTCATAGATCTTCAATCTAGAAAACCATTTCTGGTCGATACTGGTTCCGATCTGTGCGTCTACCCTCGCAGTTATTTAAATGAGAAGCGGGTACGTGTAAATTACGACCTCAGCGCAGCGAATAATTCTGTAATATCCACGTACGGGTATATTAATTTGCAGCTGAATTTAGGACTACGCAGGGAGTTTAGCTGGAAGTTTGTCGTCGCAGATGTGACCAAACCAATTATTGGGTATGATTTTCTCTCCCACTACAATTTATTAGTAGATTGCCACAACAATAGGTTGATTGATGGTTTAACAAACCTTTTTGTTAGCGGAGCTATTGCTAAAATGGAGATTCCCAGCGTCAAGGCTGTTACTGGTACTTCTCGGTACCACGAGCTGTTGCGAGAATTTCCGGCCATCTCACGTCCGTCTGGTGCACCAAGGGAGGTACGTCATTCTACCGTACATTTTATTAATACAACGCCCGGACCATCCGTTTTCTGCAGGCCACGCCGTTTAGCACCAGATCGTTTGAAGATAGCCAAGTCAGAGTTCCAAGCGATGGTCAAAGAGGGGACAGCTCGTTGCTCCAGCGGACCTTGGGCGTCTGCTCTGCACCTGGTGCCCAAGCATGACGATACTTGGAGACCATGCGGTGACTACCGGGCATTGAATGCTAGGACGGTGCCAGACAGGTACCCGGTACGTCACATTGAAGATTTTTCACAGCATTTACATGGAAGCACTATTTTCTCAGTCGTAGATTTAGTCAAGGCTTACCAGCAGATTCCAGTTAATCCAGCAGACATCGAGAAGACAGCCATCACGACACCGTTTGGGTTGTTTGAATTCCCTTTTATGTCATTTGGTTTGAGAAACGCTGCACAGACGTTTCAACGTTTTATAGATGGTTTGGTACGTGATTTTGATTTCTGTTTTCCGTACATCGATGACCTTTTAATAGCTTCAAAAAGTACTCAGGAGCATGAAGAACATCTACGTAAGCTGTTCACACGCCTCGAAGAGTATGGAGTGGTCATCAACGTAAATAAGTGCAACTTTGGTCAGCCACAGGTAACTTTTCTTGGTTATTCTGTTTCAGCAAAAGGAGTGCGCCCGTTGGAGGAGAAGGTGAAGGCTATTCAGAATTACCCACCGCCTCAGACCATAAGATGCTTGAGAAGATTTTTAGGGATGCTCAATTTTTATAGGCGTTTCTTGAAAAATGCTGCAGAGTTACAAGCCCCACTTAATGATTTATTGGCGGGCCCGAGCATGAAGGGATCGAAACCAGTGAAGTGGACTTCCCAGTTATTAGAAACTTTTGAGCGTTGCAAGCATAGCCTTTCAGATGCAGCACTTTTGGTTCACCCGGTTATCGATGCGCAACTGGCATTGGTAGTAGATGCATCCAATGTTTCATTAGGAGCTGTGTTACAGCAGAAGGTAGATAACATCTGGCAGCCTTTAGCTTTCTTCTCGAAGAAGTTGAGCCCCACTCAGCAGAAATACAGCGCTTATGATCGCGAACTCCTAGCGATATACGAAGCCATCAAACATTTTCGACATATGGTAGAAGCACGACTATTCACTGTTTACACAGATCATAAACCGCTGATAAGTGCTTTTAAAAAGAAAGACCAACAAGGTTCACCGAGACAGATCAATCAACTTTATTTTATTTCTCAGTTCACGACTGACATCCAGCATGTTTCCGGGCAGGACAACCAGGTGGCCGATGCATTGTCTCGGATTGAGGCAGTCACTGCGCCAGTGGACTTCATGGAGCTTGCCCTTGCGCAGCGTGATGATCCAGAGCTACAACAGCTACTGAAGGGTAACCATTCGTTGACACTGGAGTTAGCGCAAGTACCAAATTCAAACGTACATTTATATTGTGATGTTTCCTTAACAAAACACAGACCGTTCGTGACAGCTACCCACAGACACCGTGTGTTCGAGTCGTTGCACAGCCACGAAAAAAAAACGAAAAACAAAGCCACGAAGCAAAAGAAGCGCTACCATTGCGTACTACACGTTCAGGACGCAAAGTAAAGTTCCCTGAACGGTATACATAAAGTGGCCCTTTTATTCGTAAGGGGGTCCTGTGGCGTCATGTTATCAGACCCACACTAATGTCTCATAATTGTTCACAGTAACCTACCTACCCCTTTCACTTCTTGGTGGCGTTAAGGTGCGCGGACGCCGCGCGCCGCCTATCTATGCGAGCGCTGCCGGCCTCGGAAACCGGTCTGCTACCTCACCCCGGACGCCGCGCACCGCACAGCCTCCGCAGCCCGCTCAAGACGCAGACGGCGTCGACCGCCGGCCAGTCAGCCACAAGCCCTCAACGCGAATCCCCGTCGCTTTGGCTCGCTACCGCTTCATTTATTTAGCTCGCGTAATTTGTATTTTTATATCGCTATCCTAACGAACTTTATCTTGTATTCTTTCTTCCGTAAAATCGTTTCCTTTCATTCTACAATTTCTACCTACCACTTGTTCTCTATCAATCTTTGCCGCATTATACCTTTACTCAATCTTTGCCGAGCCTCTCATTTACTCGCAACCACTGAACCCAAAAGTACATACTTTTGTATTATATAAAAGTAAATACTTTTATATTACAATGCGTTTAGTAAAAAACTAGTATTTTGACATAACAAAAAGACACTTTGTTTATTAGCATAGATGTATAGATTAAATAACACATAACTTCACGCCTGTGTTCTCCGAAGGGTTGGGCAGCGGTACACCCAAAGGGGGATCAACTTTTATGTTATATAGCCGTGTAAAATAAACGTTCTGCAAAACATGTACGTAGATCATTCGTAATAGGCATAAAACATTTATGTCAGGCGCCTAAAGCCAAGTCAGATAGACACTCCTGTACTTGTCTTATGTACTCACATCTTATACCTACCAGTATTATCATAATTAGCCTATAACGCTCCCACTGCCGGGACACAGGCCTACTCTCGGTGTGAGGAAGTGGACCACGGTGGCCCAGTGTGGGTTGGTAGATGTGTTTGAATGTTTGTTTCTAGAAAATGCCGCTCTCCTCACGATGTTTTCCTCAATCATTTTGAGGGCAGTGGTGATGAAATAATTTACACAAAGTCGCGATCGCTACCGTTGGGTATTTTGTAAATGGCCTACGCAAATGTCCTGCAAATCTGGTAGCGTCTTGTGACGGGTCGTTGAGCTACACGGTGACTGATACATGAGGTACCTGATACAAATAAGGCCTATGTTCAAATAAGGCCTGTAGTGCGGAAAAGTCGGTTTAAATATATTTACATCAAAAATACTTCACACACGCATAGACGACAGCCCCACGACTTGGCAAACAGTGCGCGAGAGGCCCGCTCGCGCTTACCTTACAGCGACAGTAGTGGCCGTTTGTTTGTGATGGACGGGCGTTTTCATGGAGCGTTATTAATTTGTCGTAATTTCTATCGAATTTTAATACGTTATTCTTTAAAGTTTTGTTTCAAGTAATGTACACAGATCACAATATAAGTCATCAAAAAGGTAACTATGACTATAAATTGTAATTTTTGGAATATGCGAATTAAATACTGCTCATTACATTGATGAAGTATAATGTACCAAATAAAGCCTACTTTTAAAATAGGCCTTTTTTGCTGACCCTAGGCCTCAATAGGAATTCTGTTGAATTTTAACTTTATTATGTTTATTTACAGATTGATTATCTCAGTATGTCTCCTGCAAGACAAAAACGGGCTACGTTTTCCGAAGAAAGCTTGAGAGCGGCAGTTAATGATGTGCGTTGTGGGCGATTGTCGACTTACAAAGCTTCGGCGTAATATGGCGTTCTGAGTTCTCGAGTTATCTCAAAAAAAGGAAAGAAAACTACAAACGAAACCCACAAACAAAACAAGAAACGTTTGAAGATAAAGAACAGTGGTACTGTCTTGCATGTAAAGAGGAGAGGATTGCAGATATGAGACAATGCGTGGAGTGTCATCAGTGGTACCACGAGGATTGTGTCGGCTTGACCAAAAGTGATCTAGACGCATTTATATGTCCTAATTGTCAGGAAAATTAATTTTATAGTTACCTCTACTAGTACTTACTTATTATCAGTAAGACTGATTAATGTTCCTAAGCAAATGATGCTACTTATTAAGTTCCAAGGCCTTATTTAGTTACCTTTTTTAATTAAGGCCTGTCAAATTAATTTAATTTTTCAATGTTTAATCATATTTTTACGAAAATATGTTAATTTTCTAATTTTTGTTGGTTTGGATACGTTTTTTTTTTAAATATTGTTCTTTATTTCTTGTTAATATGCGACTTCAAGTCTGACTAGCAATTTAAGCATAATATTTAGTAAAATAACTTAGAAAGTTGTTCTAGGATCTCATGGAAACACTAGATAAAAGGCTCAGAAATATGTATTTTTATATTATTAATACTCTAATGACAATATTCTTATAATTTAAGGATATAGGCTTTGTTTAATCACTATGTTTTAAAAAGGCCTAAGGCTAAGGTTCCTGAATTACCTCTATTTAAGTGATTTTCGATAAAAGATTACAATATGTTTTCTTAATTACTTAAAATATATAAACCAAAGAATAACGCCATGCTTTTATTTATCACCTATTTCGAATAATTTATCAAGATATGAGTGTTCCAAATTAGGTAGGCCTTATTTGTATTACATGCCGTCTATTGGGACAGGTCAGCTAAAAGCTGCAATGGCTCTTTCTTCAAAAGACCCCTCCAGACATTGTCCTGCATTATTAGACTCATATAAAATTCAAATAATATAATACTCAAATAATATAAGACTTTCACCTCTGAGTTTGTTTCGGCTTTTCTTCTCAGGGAACAGTCGGCTAGGAAATTCCGGCGCCATCTAGTTTTTAAAATATTGACCAACAACATAATGACGTGTAGAAGTGTCTTTTAAGATCTACTTACATAAATAAACATTTCATTTCATTTCATGACCACTTTGCCTCCACGGTTTTTGTAATAGGGTTCGCGACAATTGCGTTATATAATTTACAATCAATAAAATATCCCAATTCACTAATCACTTCAAACACTAAGGAACCTCCAAGCAATTAATACCACTGATAAAGCTAGGAGCAACTACGTAACGACAAAGGTGAGTACGTTCAGTTACATAATCCATTTATCAGTCGGAGTCACGCGTCATGAGCCAGTGATTAGATGAGACTTAATGATACGGCGCCAGGGACATTGTGGCGAGTAGTTTATGTTATTGTTGTTGGTGCTAAATGGTCTTACGAATATTAGATTGAAGGAGGTAGTATCCCAGGTATAGTAAGGCAATGTACAGGATAAAAATTTAACCACTGCGGAAACTGTGACCATGAATTCATCATATGATTCAAGACCGTAGGTTATTATAAAAAGAATAGCCGTTCACTATTACACAGAAACTGTTTTTTCATAACCAACTAAAAATGTCTACGCTAGAATTATATGCTAAATTCCTGGTAACAGTTTCGGCACTGGTTCAAAAAAATCTTGTAGTTGGTGCTACATTGTTTAGGAAGGACAAAAAATAAAAAGAGCATGAAGACGCAGCAATCCCTTCCGTCCGAACATTGCTCGAAAGCAGACGTGTTTTTTGTTGTCTCCTTGAGTTTGTTAAGCTACCTTTATTTAATTCTTAAAAATAATTAGTTTTGACCTATTATCAATTTAATAGTAATTCAATTTGATTATATTTCATAAAACGTCCTTACATAAAAATATAGTCGTCAATTCAATAATAAAACTAGTCAAGAAGTGTTCCTGAGCCAAGTCGGGAAGCCTCTGGAAGAAACCTCATCAACAACTGCTACCAGGTTACCATAAACTGAGGCGATTACCAAAGACTGTGAGAAAAGAGTACGACTGGGTGAGTGAGAAAAAAAAAACACCACAAGTGACATACTGTCTCCAAACCAAAAGTACTAGGGTCGCATTAACACGCAAGACATTTTACATTTTACATAACACTAATAGAAGAGGATTTTCGAACGCATTTGTAACTGTCCAAGTGGCCCATTACCTAAGGATTGAGGACACCAACCATAAAGTCCGAGTTCGAATCTTACTATAGAGAATTCTTTTTGTGTTTTCCATACTTGTGTCTTAGCTTGACCAATCGTTATTATAGTGAAAAATCATGCTGTTAAACCGGACTCCACCAGCAACCGTTGTAAATTACGAGTCGGAACATGATATGCCAACAGAAAATGTGAATCCGGAGTCTAAAGTTACACAACGTATAAAGCGGAAATATGACCAGATAGATGATATGAATGATGTTATGTCCGAAATGAAGATCCTCTTCTCCAAATTCGAAAAACAACAAAATGATAAATACAATGCTCTGCTGATATCTATGAATGATATTAGAGAGTTGAACGCATCAATAAAAAAATCATGTGAGTTTGTGAATGGAAAATATGACGATTTAATGAAATAATTTAATAAGCTAACATCAGAACGTAAAGAGAACTTAGCTTATATACAGATACTGGAGGAAAAGGTCGAAAATCTAGAAAGGCTGCAAAGATCTTCTTGCCTTGAATTGAGAAACATACCCGCTAAATTACGAGAAACGAAAGAGGATCTGTCAAAAATTGTTATCGACACTGGTAAAGCCTTAAATCTTTCGATCAACACTTCCGACATACGAGATGTTTATCGCTTAAATACAAAGAATGAAACAAACAAGCCCATCTTGGTCAACTTTACTACAATAATCTTGAAGGAAAAGATAATTAAGTCAATTAAATCTTACAATCGAACCAACAAAGACAATAAGTTATCAACCACTAAAATACAAATAAATGGGCCCGATGTCCCAGTATACATATCCGAATATCTCACTTACAAGGCTAAACACCTATACTTTTTAGCTCGAGATTTTTCAAAAACAAACGGATACACCTTCTGCTGGACCGCGCATGGAAAGATCTTTGTACGCAAGAAGGAAGGTGAATCTGCACACTGCATTAATAATGAATCGGACTTGAAGACGCTTAATGTTGAAGACTGACTATTTTTCAGTAATAATCATTATCTTCCACTTGTTTTAATAGTAATTATATTATATTATATTATAGTTTTAAAATATGCATGCTTCACTTTATTCTATAAATGTCTATGGAAATACAAATCTAGCGCTCTTGTCACTTTAACACACAAAGCTTACACACGGCGAACCCAACATACATCAACTTACACTGCTGTTATTCATACTATCTGTCTGAAAGTAACTGTTTCTCAAACTAGAAGTAAAACTCTTATTATATATAACCATAACTACCTACTATCAGAGTCCAGTCATTGTCCCTTTTACTAGCACCATAATGATCTTTTACCACACTCGTGGATAATATGAATAAGTTTATGGATTCTGTAGAATCCCTAAATGTTTCTCGATCCTTCGTGTGCTCGCCAGACCAATGCTTACAGCACTTGCAATCCTCCAAGCAAACGCTAAACACTCTGCATGTAAATATTCGAAGTTTGAACTGGAACTTCGATGGCCTAAATGTCCTTATACACTCCATGGATGTAAAGTGTGATATAGTTATTCTTTCGGAGTGCTGGTTGAGTAAGGCTTCTCACATTCCTGTGTTGGACAGTTTTTCCTCAGCGAGGTCTTCGTTTAGTAACCAAAACGACGGTGTTGTAATCTATATTCGTTCCGAGTTAAAGTATAAGATTACTGAACCATTATTCCGGGATGCTAACTGTCTTATTCTAAGATTGGACCCAGACGTTGCAATTGTGGCACTGTACCGATCACCCTCAGTCAGAAATATTGAAAATTTCGTTAGCTCCTTAAATGACGCACTGACTTAACGACGAAATTATTGCAATAACCTGCTAAAGACAATTAGGTGCCAATATGAACAGAATGAGCTCCAAAAGGCCAGTGGAAATCCCAAAGCCACTTGGGATATCATAAAGTCCATAAGTTACAAAAACACCACACCCATAAATAAGTCGGGGGATCTACTTAATATCTGCAGTGATCCTGATGCGTATGTCAGGTCTATAAATAATTACTTCGCAAATGTTGGCCGTAATCTTGCTCAGAATATACAGCAGGCTCAACGCAGGACAAACTTTGATTTTGATTCTTTATCCAACTCGCAAGGAAACTCATTGGTTATGCTTGAGACCGACTTTGCTGAGGTAAGCGGCATAATCACGGATTTAAAACATAACTGTGCTATTGGCTACGATGGTATACCTGCTTCAGTCATTAAATCTGCTAGGCATGTTCTCATTCCCTCAATCACTCATGTGTGCAATCTTTGCCTGTCAAAGGGCACCTTCCCAAATGCCTTCAAAAAGGCATTAGTTTCACCTATATTTAAGGGTGGGGATGGAGACCGTATCGAAAACTATAGGCCTATATCGGTGCTTACGACCCTGTCCAAAATCTTAGAAAAAATCTTAAATAAGAGACTGCTGAACTACTTAGAGCACAATAATGCAATTGCCCCAAACCAATACGGCTTCAGGAAAGGCAAATCAACAGAGGATGCTGTACTAGACCTATCAAATCACATTACTCAGAATCTTGACACTAGGACCAAAACGATAGGCATATTCTTAGATTTGGCCAAAGCCTTTGATACGGTCTCTACTCCCATCCTTTTACACGGATTGGAGGAACTGGGAATAAGAGATACCGCCCTGAGGATTTTTTGCGACTATCTCACTAATCGTAGTCAGCGAGTCAAAGTAGAGAACTACACCAGCGATGATGAGAAGTTATCTTTCGGAGTCCCGCAGGGCAGTGTGTTGGGCCCTACCCTCTTTCTTGTTTACGTTAACAGGCTATGCCAACTCATTATACCCGACTGCAAAATTCTTGTCTACGCTGATGACACTGTACTTATAATAAGTGGAGATACTTGGGCCTCTGCTCACCGCTTGGCTGAAATTGCTCTTGGTATGGTGATGGATTGGCTTTCCTGTAATCTACTAACATTAAATGTCTCCAAAACCCACTATGTTGCTTTCTCAGCGAACTCTTCTTCTCAGCCTACACTTCCAGATATAAAGGTTCATAGATGCTCTTATCCTGTCCTTAACACCTGTAATTGCCCACCTATTCATAGAGCATCTTGCGTAAAGTATCTAGGAGTGCACATTGATTGCACACTAAGTTGGAACAAACATGTAGAAGTAACAGTGTCTCGTGTTCGAAAGCTGATGTTTCCAATGAAAAAGCTCAGAAACGTAGTTGTCTTGCCACTGTTGAAAACTATTTATTTTGCATTAGCTCAGTCACTCCTAACCTACTGCATTTCAGTTTGGGGGCCACCTTTAAGACCATTATGCTTCGCCTTGAGAGGGCGCAGAGGGCCGTTTTGAAAGTGATGCTACACAAACCGTATCGTTACTGTACAACCCAACTATATAAGGATATGTCTGTTCTCACTTGCAGGCAGCTCTGTGCACTCAATATAATCCTACGTAAGCATTCCTCCCTTAATTTTGACCCAAAATTGTTTACAAATAAACGACGTAAAGACCTGGTTTGTCGTCCTGTCAGAACTAAAACTGCCCTGGCAAGTCGAGGCTATTTGAGCTTGAGTGGCCGCCTTTATAATGCAATTAACAAAACATGTAACATATATCCCCTTCCAAAATTCAAGTGTAAGGCTGCACACTGAAAGACTGTTCGCCAGGGATTCATAAATAGTAAGCGCAAAAACACAACACACACATACACACATACACACACACACACACATACACACACACACAGACACACACATTTCCTTGCATGCCTTAAAATTAAAATAAATAAATTATTTTCAATCTAAATTATATTCAATTAAATTAAATTTGTATTCTATTAAGTATCTAAACTTAAATGAGTCTAAATTAATTTGTACCAGAAATACAAGTATCATTGCAATATTACTAGGTATATGAAAACATCATGTCTCGGTGCTTGTTACTTAAGGTTGTAGGAGGAAGGCGCCGGTGTCTGTCACACAGTTAATACTAGTACAGACATCGTCGTTTACTCTATCTTTTTAATACCTGAATCTATGTACATTGTGTTTTTGTTTATGATAGATAAGTTGTACCCACATTTGTTTTAAAATAAATTATTAAATTATTATTAATTAAATAATCGATAACGTCTGAGATGCACACCCTAATAATATTACACGACTGGTAATTTAAGTTTTATAGGTTCATCTGCCCTAGTATTTTGCTGCACCCGACAGGGTTCATATTATCTCATTTCACATAAGTGCACAGTGTGAATTGCAATAAATCATTATTGAGAATAAATGATAATTGCTGATACATAACATTTCTGTAAATGGATAGCGAATACCCCGACATTGACCTGTTCTGTGTCAACTGAAGCCTACCTGACTGTTTAAGTCCCGAAAATGAATTCAATGTGTTAATGAAAATTAACAAAACAGTATTCACTATCACTGTTATTGGATGTTATGACAGAAGCCCAATGCTATTTTACCAGCACTACCAAATAAATTTTAACTATACCAATAAGCTAATGAGAGGGAGAAAGTGCCGAAGTGTGAATTGATAATCAAATTGCTATATTATGAGATCTAAAAATGGGAATAGCTACCATTAATGGCCACGTTCAGAAAGGGTATCTGATAGGAATCATCAAAAATAGCCCCTTTGCCACTGATAAGTAGATTTTACTCAATTACCAACTCGATTAAAACGGACACAATTCTAACGCATTTCTACTATATTAGTAATAATAGCTCATCGTTCCCAATAATCATTGGCGCGTGGCGTGTGGCGTCGAACGGATTACAAGCGGTCAACGGATAATTTGAGGGGCAATATCCGTACTATCCCGTCAGTGCGGATAATGCGGATACGGATAACCAGTGGACTTACTTTGTCTGATTATTTGGTTGTGATTGAGTGATGGGTTGCCGATAAATAGGAATGTTGAGGCTTCGATCTTGTTTGGTTTTTAATAAAATACGAGTATATTAGGTATTCAGTGCCACTGTGGCGTGATTGGGATTGTTAATCGAAGATTTCAGCTTTTACATACACCACGTAGTACATAATCAGCCTAAAATGTTCTACAGCTTGGACATTGGCCTTCGCTATGTGAGAAGGAGAGGACCGTACTCCACCACGAGAGCCGAATGCGGTTTGGTAGTTGTCACCTGTCTTCAAGTTTTTGATTCCAGGACATGTCGGTTTCCTCGCGTTGTTTTCTTTCACCGTTTCGAGAGCAGCGGTGATGAATTAATTTAAACCAAGTTAAGCGCCTGACTCGGTACGAACCTACGATCTACATACAACTTGTAAGTCACGGCTGTTACCACTAGGACATCACTGCTCTAAGCTCGTAGGTACTACTGTCATAAATTAAGTAAGCATAAATTAGCATACGTTAGCCAAATGAACACGATATGACACATAACACAGATAAGCCATTAGCTTGAGACAAAACAGAGAAACCAAAAGTTTCTAACTAAACTGTTAAACAATTGATTCGTTATTTCAATAATGTTATTTGATTGTCTTATAATTCCTTTTAAATTGTTTAAGCTACTCCATGACAAAATCTACACTTTAGATTCTATTGATTGAAGAGAACTAGGCGATATCTCACGTCCCGCCTTACAAAGTTAGTGTGTCATGGCCGCCGCTACTCAGTGACGCATTCTCTATCGTAGGACGTCTTGTAACTATGTTATTGGTATCGAAGTCGTCTCTCCCCTACCCATCATTGGATTACTCATTCGCTCCAGTTTCTGTCTAGCTAGTGTTTGGTTTTGTTTTAAGTCGCAAAATTTTTATATTAAATACACCCTTCGTAACTTTGCCATGATAAAGCCATTTCATACGACTTCCACAAATTAATACTATGATTCAATAGGATAATTTTCGACATCCACGTGGGCGAAAAGTTAGTTGTCCATATTTTCAAATCACTATGATTTGTTATCGAAAATTATCTTACGGGAACGTATTCATCATCATCATAATATCAGCCAAAAGACGTCCACTGCTGGACATAAGCCTCCCCCAACAGGAGGATTTGCCGTAATCGCCACGCTTGGCAGGCGGGTTAGCGATCGCAATATGGTGGTCAAATGCATAGAGAGCGCTGCTGCCCATTCTCTAATAAGTCCCATTCTCTAATAAGGAAGAATGGGATGGTGCTATTCTTTTACGTCCGGCACCACACGGAACGTATTATTAGAATAAAAAGTATTCTATGTTTTAATCCAGGTTACAAACTGTTTGCCAAATTTCATACAAATCCATTCAGCTGTTTTTGCGTGATTAAGTAACAAACATCTAAATATCCAAACATACAAACTTTCACATTTATAATAAACTAGCTTTTGCCAGCGGCTTCGCCCTCGTGGAGGTCGGTGTATTATACATATAAACCTTCCTCTTGAATCACTTTATCTATTGAAAAAACCCGCATCAAAATCCGTTGCGTAGTTGTAAGATTTAAGCATACATAGGGATATAGGGACAGAGAAAGCGACTTTGTTTTATACTATGTAGTGATTAGTAGGATAGTAGGATTTAAGTTGAAAGAGGTAAACATATAATTTCTTTGACGTAACATACCAAATAATACTTGATTAATTTGTTATAATTATTTCACTATTATAGGTGCTACGCTACCTACTAACTGCTATTTACCCGCAACTCTACGCCCCGTCAACTACCCATCTATATACTTGATTGTTTGGAAACTTCCCTTTTTGAATCTCATTACTTATTCTAAAATATAACAAGCCATCTCATAACAGTTTTGTATTAAAACAAACTTTTTCAATCAACAATCCTGCACAAATGATGCAACTTTTTTATCGAATATCGATATTGGACTATCGAAACTTGGTTTATAGCTTATTGTTTTCCTAGTGCAACGAGCAAATTGAATTTCAGCAATCCACAAGATTACGTTCAAAGTGCTTTTCTCCGGACAACAGGAGAATACGACCTAGTATCGACTTTTAATAAAAATAAATTCAGTTTAAATGAAATCAGACCTTTTTATCGAGCCTTACAGTTTTAAGTGGGTCCCTCTAAATTGGGTATCTTACTTGAGAAACTTTTGTGCCTGTTTTTTTTGGTAGTTAATTTGAATTTCCGAATGGTGTTTGCCTAATAGACAAGGGTAGTTTTAAGAGCAGGTTTATTGACTTAATATTCAAAGAAAATTCAACTCACAGGGAGGCATTTTATGTTTCTACATGTATAAGGAAAGCATCATTGCTTTCACTTCTGTTATGTTATAAAACGGAGTTAAACATAAATATCTCGTATAAGATCAACCAGGAAAAACTTCAAAGATTGAAATATGTCGGTCAAGTTCTGTTATCGTCCGAAAAATTTCAATAAAACAAAAGATTTCTTCAAAGTTCAACAACATATACTTGAGACCAGCATCAATTTGTAATCGATGAAAGAAAATCCCAGACTTTATACAACTTGAGAGTTACTTGACATCCTTACTTACCTTACTCGAAACCTTTACAATTCCAAGTATTTGATTTTCTTCGTAAATTTCGTTCCCAATTGCCATATAATGTTAGTAAGACTTCAAACTTATACCGTACTGGGCTTATCTGCCGTAAACTGGCTTGCAGGAGAAGTAGTTTCGTATAATTTCTATTTTATATTATAATAGATAAGCCAACGTGTATCGGGTAACGCCTGAAGAGGAAATTTCGTTGTGAAACTTAAACTAAAAGGTTTTATAAAGTTTGCGGTTGAATGCCGTGGGTGCGGGCAGAATAGAGCCTGACTTAGATATCGGTTTTTTGAAACTAAGTTAGACGTGTCAGGATTCTCTTCCCAGTATTCTTTGGAACCCCTTTGTATAGGTCAAAGTAATTTATTTTAGTTTTAAATGAATTTTGTAAAAGTTACATAGATGTAATTTGGCCTTTTGTTTCTATGAACCTTTATTTCGAAGATAGGCACCTTTGTGTGTAGGTATTTACCTGTAGACTAGAAACTCTTACTTATCTTTTAGATATAACTCTTATCTCCCTAACATAAATTTAAGAAGACAAAACACTGAATGACTAAGCCGTCGTTTAGTACAGCACGCTTGCAGAGGGGTGACCTATTTCTACAAAGAAACACAGGGCGAACAGGAATTGTCTTATTTTATAACTAAAACTGCGGCTGCACCAAAAAGACCTCAACTTCAACATCAAATGAAGAAAAAAGTCTAAACGACAAAATAATGATACTGGCCGGATTATTATTCGCTTCATGCAGTTGCAACTTCAAAATTTCTAGATAGTGCGAAGACACGTTCAGAAGAGGAAACGGGCATCGCAACCTCCCCTTATCTTAACCGCAGGCGAATACGGGCAACTGAGGATAACTGTGTGCATACTAAGCTCTGCGCTTATTTTGCTCGTTTATGCATTTCTGTGTACGGGTTCCGTAGTTTCTTAACGGTTTTATTTATGGAATTTTGTATATGAAAGCACGTACCGTTAAATGAGAGCTGGTTCGAAATATTTTATGGTACCTTTTTTCATGGCTTTTTCATTTTCAAAGCGTGGATAGAATTTCCTCTGACGAAGCGAATAGTGAAGACTAACCTAATTGGAAATTGGATCTTGGTACCAAACAGAAACAGCGCAAAAAGAAACAACAAGTATACTGGAAAATACATTTTCATACCCATATATTTCCGATTTCTAAAGCAGCTGACTAGTATGACCATCGTAATTACTAAATACAATTAAAGCGATGATCATTTTCCCTACCACCTTGAGTGTCTCCTCAAGACTTATTAAATTAAATATCAATATCACGCCTGATGAAACCCCCCACATCGCTGGTGTAACTAAAATTAATATTATGTTTCAAACCTCCATTTGAGTATTAAATTACATTTTAATACTTAAATGTAATGGTATTTTTTTTGGGATTCAGGAATATGTGAATTTTTAGTTCTAGCATAACCTGGTTTTTAGTAACAGTTCTCAACTGGTTCGCGACGAATCCAGTAGCTTCCCTTAACTTGTTTGTGGCGTATTCGGTTGCAAAAAATCACCTTTTAATTTAGGAAACGGCCAATTTCAGCAAAATGATCTTGTATCGCAAAACGCTCAGTACCAACGCACGTGTTTGTTTCCGATGCACATGTTTATTTAATTTGTTACTCGCCAGTATAAAAAGATATTTTAAATTCAAATGATCTTTTCGTTCGAGTACCCACTACAATGCCCACACCTACCTAAACTATGTCGGATCGTGAAGAAGACCCGATGTTTCGCATCTCGGGCACCGTGATGCGACACATACATTAAGATGGCGTAGGGTACCTAGTGCACTTTTCTGTGAAACAGAAGGTTTTTCTGTCGCTAAAACTCGTTACACTTTGCGCGTCGATGGCCCTGCCAACGTGTATTATTGTGGTTAGCCTGGTTGGGTAAAGGTTATTCATATTGTTTGACTTAGTTTTCAGTATGCACCAACTCCTATCCTGCCCTCTGTGCCCCAAATAATGCAGACATAGTGACCTCTGCGCTTCTACAGACGATGTTGTGGAAATGGCGAAGTTTTTGGCCAACAAAATTTGCATACTGTCGTGCAATCAAAACGACGACAAAGACAATGTAACTGAAACAGCTATAATGTATCTTCCCGAGCCTTCAACTAAATCATAAATCCCAATAAACAACTACAAATGATTGTTCATCTCCATTTAATTTTAATCCAGCGCCGATCTAATAAACAAGCGTCCAGCGAAGTGTTTGCACAAAACTGTGCAAACACGACAATATTGCTATAAGGCCCATAAATAATAATACAATTAGGCAGAGCTACTGGCACCCGTGGGACTTGATTTATTACCAACTGCGCATAATTTGTGACTACCCAAAGGTCACTTGATTATTTACAAGAATAATGTAAATATGAATTATTGTCGTCTTGATAGTACGCAAATGCGTGAGTGTTTTATTTAAGGGACGCCGAAAAATGTGTTCAGATGAAAAATTGCACGATTTTTTTTTGCACGAAATTTTATTTTGTCTTGCTCAGTATTCATGTTAATTATTTTGTCTCCTGTGTACCATTAAACACGTCATTCATCACTTTTGTTAATTTCTAAATTAATTTATTTAAAGCTTTTGCTTTTAACTTAAATATCAAAATAAACTTTCTACCCACATGAGTTATATAACAAAGTACTAATAACAAGCCTTGTACAACACCTACCTTCATTACAATAACTTGTCTGACCGTAATACATTGAAATTTTAATTAAAATAATACGCAGCCACTTCATTAATAGGTATTATTTCATTAGCATTGTTTCTTTCTTATTAGTCCCACAATCCAAATTATACGAGGGTAGGCGTTAAAGGGACGCGTATATCGCACCGTAAATTGCCTACAATAAAATCGTAACATTGTCTTTGAAGTTCTATGACTAGAAGTGACGTGGTAACTATTCTAGGAGATTAAGTGCGCTCACTTCGCCTCGTCGGCCGAAAGTTTTTACTTAAACAAAAGTTATTTAAATGCGTGGCTCTGTGTTTCACATTGATTCTTATTCAAAAAACTATGTTATTTGATGTTTTTCTTTCTATTTTACAAAACAGTATAACAGTATACTTCAAAATTAATTCTGAATTATTAACGTATTAATGCCTAAATCAGAGGCAGAATAAGAACCCAGGTAAGCGCTTTACTTTTTCTAAATTATTTCATCACCATTTATATCAAAACGGTGAAAGAAAACACCGTGAAGAAACTGGCATGTACTAAAACCAAACATTCGAAGACAGGTGACATCGACCAACCTGCATTGGGCCTGGCGTGGTGTATTACTGACAACTACCTCTCACCGAAAGTAGACCTGTATCCCAGCAGTGGCGACATTAAAGGTTAATGATGCTTAAGCTAATGCCTAAATCTTGAAATAAAACAACACAAGATACGCTTATTTATACGTTACAATATTACAAGTTATAATTATATTCGTCTTTGACCTTCTACCTTGTAGCCACTTCTAGTGAACATTATAAAAACGTGATAGCTCCCGCTGAATAAGCAAAAGGGAAATAAGGCAGAAACGGTGGGGGTAGGGGCCAATGTAATTAATGCTTACGTTTAATTGTAGCACAAATTGGAGGAGACGGACCCTTACAGATGTGAGACGAGTCGCAATGAAAAATAAAGTGGATGATATTACACTGCTGTGGCTGGAAAATTAGCTGATCGATGAGTTTTTACAGTAATTTGACAAAGGAAATTGACACTTTATTAATCATAGTAATTGATTTAAGATTCACTTTTGATAAACATAATGGAATATTGAACTACTATCTGCTTCAATTTGAACTTTTCTAACTTTGCGTGCATTTGAATTTATACAATATTAAGTAGTCAATAAGGACGTTCACCTCAATGTGCCTGATTACTGACATTATTTCTAAGAAATATCTTTTATTAATTTCTCAAAACCTGATAGTTGTATAAAACCTTGCAAAGCAGAAATGCATCGGCAGCACCGACTCCATTTTAATACGAACGAAGGTAGCTTATTAATTCTAAATATCGAGACTTTACAAACAAATAAGTGACAGACCAGGAAGCTTGTTTAAACATTGATACCTTTAATCTTCTAACGCCGCGAAGTAGAAAATAATTCATAAATATATACCACGATTTAAATACAAAATTTCTTCAGAGTGTAGTCAAAAGAGAATGCTAAGCAATGATGAGTAACTTTTACCTCGAATCTGAATATAAATGCTAATGCCGTCCGATCCATGCTTTCAATCTCGACGCTTCTTTCGAGAGATTATTATAATTTTGTCAGAATCCTTTTTGTTAAGCTGAGATTCATAGTTTGTATGTAAAAATGTTTTAATACAATATTTTAATTTAATCTTTTCAGTTGAATGATTATTTTTGCATGCTACTTTCTGTTAATTAAAGTTTTTAGTGAACCAATTTTTGGAATCTCTTGTCTGCAAATGTATGGCAGCAATGCTCCCTTTTCTTTTTTGATCGCCATTATAGAAGTAGAAAAAATAGGTATCTACATAACCTTCCACCAATAAATCCTCTAAATGTAGTTTTTTCTTTTTTTTTTTTAAACTACAACAACTTCTCAATTATAAACTAGAAATAGTCAACGAGTTCACATTAAATTAATTTATTAATTTATATTCTACCAGAACATAAATTGGAAGCCACACGTACAAAAAAATTAATCAAAACTTTCAACATTTTTAAATGCTTTTCGTGAAGTTAAAAAACTACAAATTTACAGACTGCCGTAGCAACATACTACGCCTATGCAAATGCATGGCTAAGTTACGACATAATAATGTGGGGTAACAGCACAGATGTACCAACACTGTTTACTTTACAAAAGAAATTTATCCGTATCTTAGTAAATATACAACAGATAATCGCTGCAAACCCCATTTTATAAACCTAAATATATCCTAACTCTGCCTTGTACATATCTACTTGAAATATGTAAATTCACTCATAAACACCACGACTTTTACACCAAACGAGAAGACATACAAACAAGATACACACTCCGATACAAAACACGACTGAGCTTACCAACATCCCGCCTAACTAAAAATACATTCAACAAGCCCTCTGGTTATGTCAATTAAAATATATAATAAGTTACCAGAATCTATTAGAAAACAAAAAAAAAACTATATCTATTTACTAACAAATTAAAAAAATCTGTTAATAAGTAAATGTGCACAGTGTACACGAATATTTAAATGATTAATCCCTAAAACTGATTTTAAATACCCAAACATTTCTTTCTATTGTTATTTTTATTGTATCTAGAATAAGTTATAAGATAAGATATATAATCTTATAAGATAAACTATAGGTCCTCATCTCTTCCTTCTAAATTCGTTTCGCTGTGCCCGATAGGGTCCACGATTGTGTCATAAAGCTAATGTTTACCACCTAAGCATATACTTTGTGGAAGTACTGTGTGTAAAGTATTGAGTAAAATTACTAACGAAATATTGTATTACGGTAAATAATCGACCTGTATAAACCAATTTAACTTGGCTCGGATTGATTTTTAAGCTTTACCGCCATACAAAATTTCACTTCTAATGTTAGATTACAGAAAATGTATAAAGATTCACAAATGCAATCGATAAAAAAACACCGTAGCGCTACGAGTTACGATGCTACGCCATGCTACGCCGTAGCTCGCATTGTGAAAGAGATACCATCGAGAGGTAATGTAAATTTACTAACGTCCTAACCTGGAGATCCTACAAAATGACACCTGCTTTTCTATAAATATATACTCACCTCTTTATACAAAATCCATTTTTCCAAAGCTTTTAAATCGAACCAAAGCATTTTTGTAGTTTAAAGAATACATAGAGGTATTACGTAGGTACCAGAAATTCATACCTTACTGTAGTCGGTCTCTAGTGTACCATATTGCACAGTGCCCGGACGTTTCCTATTTGTTAAAGCTTATTATTTTCTATCTTTAGTTGCAGCCGCTGGAATTATTCCCATTTCTTGTGAAATTTGCTCGTGCTATTACTAAAGGAGTACTATGTCAAACCTTAAAAGCACAAACAGCTGTGAACCTGTGTTTCGGTCTCTGAATCTGCTAACTTTTCCATGTTTGTATATGTTAGAGGTGGCAATTTTTGTAAAAGCCAACATAGACTTATTTCCGTCACTGGCCAATATAAGAACACGTAATGGCCCCTTGCGATCCCAATATAATAACTTGCTACATTCGGGTAATTACAAAACAGCACTGTTAAGGAAAAGTATTATGACAATGGGACCTATCATTTATAATAAAATACCTCATAGTTTTAAGGATTATTCAGTAAATATTTTTAAATCTAAGGTTACTGCGCTACTATTAGACAAATGTTATTACTCAGTGAAAGACTTTCTAAATGATATAAACTTACCCTGATTATGATTGTTATATTTAATTACAAATTTGACCAATTATGACTTATGTACCCGACTATATTAATATTAATTGACATCACTTTAATTTCTGTTTTGTTTTGCTGACATTATTTAATTTGTATTAATAGTTTAATTTATGTACCTAATAATTTGCACGCCGTAAGGTAGACTGTAGCCGATCTCATCAATTTATGTACAACATCTTATAACTGTACCTACATTCATAGCAAATAAAGTTCTGATTCTGATTCTGATTCTGATTCTGAGTACTGTTGGTTTTGTTCGTATTGTCTAGGGAACATTTTTTACCGGGTACAGCAAGAAAGAAATTGTATATATTAGGTACAATGGGCACTATACAATACAAAATTAATAGGTATGTGCAGGTCATGACCTGTTTTCCTTAATCTTAAAAGACACTTAAGAGGCCTTTTTAAAAGGAATATCAATTTATGTTGTACATAAGTACCTGCTTCTTAGAAAAAGGTTTTACTCATCGTCAATTCAATTACAAAACAATATATTTACAACTACAGCAGATACACGTTATCAGTACCAACATCACAGTATCCCCTTTTGTTTGCACAATTGTTTTCTAGAAAGAACTTTCCATTAACTCATTAAGAATTCGATCGAACTTTCAAGTTGACAAATAGTCGTTTTTCATACGGCAGAACGATAACGTTCTAAAGCGACGCTGAGTAATACGTAACATGTGATCGAGTTGAAACGGATAAGAAAGAAAAAAATAATAAATGAACCGAGCGTCACCTAAAAGAGATTTGAAAAAGGTCGTTACCCTGATAAACTGCGTCCCTAAGTTTGCTTCGAGTTCTTCTTCCATTTTGTGACAAATTGATGTATCCGGAGTTGGATGCTCGGAAAAGATTTGTCGTTTTTGACGGACAAGTTATTCGCAGCAAATAACGAAAATGATACTCGAACATGTTATGCCCAAATCATAAAGTATGGCAAATGATTTGGTGTTTATAATATTTTTTACTCTTCTTCTCTGTCTCTTGTGAAATTTGTATCTTCTCTTGTGACAGCTGTAGAAATCTGATGGATGAGAAGAGCTCAGGAGCAGTCGATGTTGCAATGCTTGTCTTGTTAGAGACTTGTCCAGCAGGGTTCGTCTTTCAGCTGAAATGATGCACAATGATGACCAACATTTTTTTACTAAATTCTTAAATCAAAGTGGCTCTCAAGGGTGAGCTTCGACTGCCTTTGTGATCAAGTGATAAGAACACCTTCGTCAGAAGTTCCGAGTTCGATTCCCAGAGGGCGAAAAATTTTCTGCTCGTTTTGGCTGGTGGTAAGCCTTGCTCAAGGCCATTTCGCTAGCTACCACAATCTTATCTAAGTCTGTCGACATAACAACAATGTTAACAGGATTTTTGTGTTCCGGCAGTTTCAGATAGCCAGTTCCTCTGTGGTTGAGGGTTCCGAATGTTGCTTGCTTCCACTTTCGGCCTGATCAACACTTACCACCAGATGAGATAAAGGCCAGGAGCTCCCTATTGTGGACAAAAAAAAATCTTCGGTATTTCGTCGGTTCGATTCCTAAACGGCCTATAGCACCTGTCAGTTGTTCCAGGTCTTAGTGATACTTAGTAGTCCCTCTCTGTCTTCTTCAACCCTTGGCCATCCAATGCTGAGTGTAGGTCTCTTCCAAATCTCTCCACTTTTGGCGGTTTTGTGTCATGGCTATCCAGTTTCTTCCGGCTACTTTAATGAGATCGTCTGTCTACCTTGTCGGTTGATACTTAATAGTACTTACCCACAAAAGCAAATTTCCGTGATATAGATTGTATAACAAATGCATCCACTATTTTGGAAAAGGCACAAGTGGACATAGAAATGTACAATGTGTGTAATGCTAGATAGGTAGTGAACTTGTCTTGAACAATCAGCCTATAATATTCCCACTGCTGGGACACAAGCCATTTTCAAGAGAGAGAGGCTGTTATCCACCACACGTGCCAAGTGCGGATTCGTACATGTCACATGACTTTATTTTTGGTTCCAGGACGTTTCCTCACGATGTTCTATCACCGAATGTAAGTAATTCCTACCAATTACTTTTTACAATAGGAAGTTAAAAGCAATCGATTCGCAATGCTTGTTTTTTGCTAAAAAAAGTGAGTGAGTTTACATATTTATTTGTAAACTCTACCGTCAAAGTTATCAAAAGGTTCCTAACCATACTGAATACAAAATATCGAACCTACCCTAACATTAACTTAACTTTGAAGGACGAATAACATTAGAAATGTAACACGCGTCGCTAGTCCTCTTCATATTATTCGATTGTTAAAGAATATCTCAAATAACCTTTATTCACATATTTGCCAAAGGTTCCTTGAGGATTTTGTTATAGGTATTGATGGAAAATAAAGTCTCATATTAAAGTGTCGATCGATGTTGATACACTGTCGCAATTTTCAAGAAACAGTCTTGCTTTAAATGTCTATTGATATTGCTTTTTTTTTTGTGGGTGGGAAATCATCAAATGACTTCTCCCGCTCTGGGTGGAGCAGGAGGGCGTGTCAGACTTTTACTGACTAAAACCCACCCATGTTTTCTCAGCTGCCCGTGTGCCAGGGGCCGCGGTATCTCTTTCGAACAACTCGCACCCCTGGCAGGCATCGGCCCTTGCGAGCCCCACCAGCTGCTGCTGACGTCTCCCTGCGACGGGTCAGCAGTGGCCCCACCGCCTACCACTTTTCGGCCGCAGGGGATAGGGAGAGCGGCCAACGCTATACCGACACTCCTCTTCCCCTGCGGCCCCACCGCGTCCGCCATCAAACGGTGGCGGCCCCGTCCAGGCCACGGAAGGGAAGAGCGCTACTCAGAAGTACCGGCACTCCTCCTCTGCCGCAGCCTGTAACTCTCAGCCGCGATGCCTCCCATTCGACATCGCGGCCCGCCTCAGCTGCGATGCACCTCACCGCAACCTACTTTTTGGCCGCTACGTCGTCGGCTTGTAGGCACAAGCCCTGACGAGCGGCCCCACCTTGGGGTTCCTCTTCGCTTCACCGTGGGAGGGTGACCACGGTTACTGAGCCCCCCCGCAACGACAATGCGGGAACCTCATTGGGGGGGTCTATTGATATTGCTAAGGTTAAATTTTAAATTAAATTAAATTGCATTAAAAGCAAAAAGATATTGGCTTGAATCGAGAATGAAATAGGCTATGGGTTCAGTAAATTATCAACACCTCTCACTTACGAGAATTCAGGCTTCACGTAGGAAGAAAACCGAATTCTACGAAGTGAGAGAAAAATACCAGTTCGAAACATTGAGTTTTTATACATTCTTTACACATTATTGAATTATGTATTTTCGAGAAATTCGATAAAACCCACTTCTTTCTGGAAATCACGCTTAAATAATTAATATCAATTCAATTGGTAGGCATCTACCCTGAAATGCAAATCTTTAGGTAAATAGAAAAACTAATTACTTGCAGAATCCTCTAACCAAAATCAAGCTCAATATTCTGCGTAGACACAATAACCGAGTCGTTAAGATAGGGCGCAAATTAAGCCATTGATGTGGTTTCGTAAATAATATTGTGCACATAGTACAGTACATTTAGTACATATTACTGTGAGAATTGTGACTATATTAGTTCATAGAGTACACGAGAATCAACAATGAACTTTGTGTGGCGTATGTAGACGTAATGTGTCTATTTTGAAATTAATTTAGAGCTGTTATTGAACAATATATCTGTCTGTGTGTACGGTGTTACATTGAATGAAGTCATACTAAGAACACATACCTATTTCTATGCTCATAGTAAATTAGGAGTTACTAAATCACTTCGATGGCGTTGACATTTGGATGCCACGAGAGACGCAAAAAATACAAAACAAGGAGAGTTTACGATTCGAAAACTTTTACGGTAATTTTAACAACTACCCAAGAAACCACAGAAAATTTATAGAATGTTTTTTTTATTGAAGCAAACAGTGTTAAATTGAATAATTTCTTAATAATGAGTGAATACACGTAGCAGATTGAGCCTTGAGAACATTGTTTCTAAAATTTTCTCTCCTTACAAATCCTTTAATACTTAATTACAACATACAAATAGATTATTCAGATGTACAGTTACATATTTATATAGACAGTACATAAGTAATTAAATACAGCCCGGAGACTGGGACTATTAAAAGCAGGCGAGCGTCGTTTCGCGGGGCGTTTATTCCTCCGATGCTATAGAGAACTCTAATTAATTGTTCAGACTGGCTCATTTATTACATATTTAATTGTAAATGCAATTACACTGAGGACTAATGGCATTTTTACAGGCAGAGGGGTCCGAATCCTAATTTCTGTTTTTTTTCTGGTGTAAATATTTTAAGAATCAAGCTTGTGAAACTGTTTTATACAACAATGTTCAATAATTTTATTTATTCAATTTTATTTTAAGAAAGCAATATATCTGTCGTCTTTGCTGGAGAGTTTGTCGGCGCCACTTCTTCCCGGTTAAAGCAATAAGAAGTGGTAAACGACGGGCGTTTTGGTGTTTTTCTTGTCCAGGATAAGTTTTATCCAGTTCGCAATCTATAACCATGAATTCAGCATATCATTCTAGATCTTTTAGAAATTTTACGTGGGTTTTACAAAAAAAATCATCTGTTTCATAGAAAAGTGCAATACCTCCGCGGTCAAAATGTATGTAACAGCTGATTTTTTTTGTATTACCGACAAAAAATTTCTGCGCTAGGGGGTCTAGAATGGTGAATTCATGATTACAGTTTGCGCACTTGATAAAAACTTATCCTATATAATTCTGTAAGTTCAAAAAGTGCTATTTCATAGCCTTAAATGACTTTTGATTTAATTTTTCCATTATTTTAACTAAAGATGTTTTGTAGGGTAGGGCGGGGCTAGTTGAGCATAGGGGTAAGTTGGGCAATCGAAATAACTCAGAAACTATACACCGCACGCTAACTCATCAAATTACGGAAAGATGCGATCGCAACAGATCTTTTCACGCGATCGCTAGCGACGACTTGTCGAGCGAGTGCAGGACAGGCACGCTTTGTTTAATTCGCAAGCAAAAGGTAAAAATATAGTGAATGAGACTATTTCTTCTGTACGAGTCAAATATTATCTGTATTCAATCAGGTAAGTGTTAAACTTCGATTGTATATTTTGATATATATAAAGGTTTTGGATACAATCCTAACAGTTTTTTCACAACCTCACTTTTATTTCAAATTTCCAGGTTGGGGTTAGTTGAGCAAACTGAAAGACGTTCGCCACCTTGCTTACGAGCGTAGTTTTACATTCGGCATTAAAATTCCATCAACCTGGACTGCAAATAAGATGGCTGGAAAAGAATCGCTCATGATATTTTTAAAATGAAATCCAGAGTTATCTTTTTGAAAGCCAGAACCCTTGCCCCAGAACCCAGGCTTGGTAGGGCAACATCATTTAATGTTCAGAATGTCAAAGTTTTTTTTTTGACAAATTAGCTGAAGTAATGGATAAATATGGATTCAGTGCGTCAGACATATGGAATGTGGATGAAACAGGAGTGTCCACTGTGCTGAAGCCAAATAAAATTGTAGCTGCAAAGCATAACGTCGTCGGTGCAATGACTTCAGGGGAGAAAGGGACTAACGTTACAGTGGTGACTGCAGTTCACTGTTATGTTACTAAAATACAATAAATAAAAGAAAAATCGAAATTTGATTTCATGTTTAGTCAACATTGAACCCATGATTTGGCTAGAATTTCTAACTGCTCGATTTGCCCCATACCCTTGCTCAACTTACCTCATCTATGGGGTACATTGAGCAGTTCTGACTTTCTTCACTCAAAAGGCTATAGCTAGGTCTTAGGTAGTTACCAAAAGGAACGGCACCATTATATGTGAAACGACTATTTTCAATTTCTTATTCATTCGAATTCACGTTACCTTTACTTCGCATGTTCGTGCTAGACCTACTGAATAAGACAGAACTGTCTTACTCAGAAACCAAGGTGCGACCAAAACCGCATTTTAGTGCAAGAAGTTTTGCGAACCAAGCAACAGAATCTCCGCTTTGCAAAGCAAGAAACCGAGAAACATAAAGCTCGTATTTATCTGAAGCTTTACTTTTAATTGGAGGATGCACTTACGTTGAATTAAGTGTTAAAAAAAAAGTGTTATACCTACTTAGTTAAAAAATAATGCGATTTGTTAGAAATAAATTACTATGGAGACTTTTGGAAAGGGATAAATTACTTGCCCATCAGTATGTATAACAAGCCATTAAGACTTCTCGTTGAGGATCTATGACCGATCTTGTGAAAAATTGATCAACTAGCCCTGCCCTTTACCTATAATTTTTTAAATTATTTATTCAAAACCAAAGTTCCCAGCCTTACCAAATACTTTATATTTTGGGACGGTTTTCAACACCACTCTCGGTCATTTCATTTTACAAGAAAGGTGTCGGTATATTAACTTTAAGCATGAAAGCTTTGACCTCTAACATAATTACAATGAACGAAAATGAAAATATTACTTACAGCCCCATTTTGTAACATTAATACACGAACAACTTACTTTCTGTAGGCGCCTTATATAATATTCAAAAGTAATAAACTGAAACATTGATTAAACGGACGGTAACAGAAGGACCCAATAACCATTAATATGACTTTATGAAATTGGAATTTTTGATCGTCCAAACGTGACGTAGTCGTGAATATTACACCGTAGTTATATTTTGAGAGAATATTCGAAATTAAACCATTGATGAAAGAAAGAATTTATACCTGCCGGTCCTTTTGTGATAAGAATAGTCGACCATACCATCCATACGTTAATCGAAAGACAAAAATCAAAAATCAAAGTCGTGTTACGCAGTAGTCGTACATCCGCTTCATCTTTCAGATTTCAATGAAAATCACAACACTTTCTAAGAATAAAAGTCTGTTAGACCATCACATATCAGTCTATTTAAAATGAAGAATGTGACAGATGAACGGAAAGAAAAGACACATGAACAGATAGTCAATAAAACAAAAAAAAGTAAAAGGGTTAGTGCTCACACATAGCTACGTAGAAAACGAAATACATTAGCCTTGAACAGAGAAAACCTTTTCATCGTTGTATTATAGCTAGGTTTGGTTACATCCCAATGTTAGCATCTATTTCGGTTTATTATAAAACTTTTTTAACGTACCTCGATAGCTACGATGCCGATGTCGATATTTTCAACGCACTTGTTGATACCATTTAGAATTCAGTTCACATTTGAAGTGAAAAAGAGCGAAAATAAAGGTAAGTACGTTTGTTCGACCCGACAAATTGAAAAACAAACACTATTCATAAAATATTATCAAAGGTACACATGAGGAGTAACGAGGCATTTGGGTTCCCTCTGAATTTGTCAATTTCATTCTACACGACGCTCAGTCGTAAGGAATGCTTAAGGAATAATGATGGCATCTGTTAAGGTAAATAGAATACGAACTGTATCCATCCGGGATTCACAGTACACCTCTTTCTATAAACCTCACACGGCACATTTGTGAATAAAGTAGTGTCTTAAATCAGATTTTCCTAATTTACAGTTCTGTACTCTATCTTTTCGTTCTTGGGTTGAATTTCCTTTGTACAATCTGGTACAGTTACATAAAAAAAATTATCAAACGTATGTGTTACTCTGAAGCTTTATTACAATTTAAGCGATGTAACAAATTGTAAAACGTGCTAACGCGAATTCTGTTCACGTCCGTACTTTGTTTGGTACCTTCTTTCATCCTTTTGGAAGTACTTTTCTGACATGTTGCCCTCAGAGTTGGACTGCCAAAACGAGCTCGTTAGGTCGGTGAAACGAGTTCGTTTACAACTTAAAGTTATTATTTTAATAGACTGTTTGGTACTACTTACACACAATTTTTGTAATATCAGTAACATTAATTTTAACAGGGTTGTGACAGCCGTTCTATGTAAAACACTGGTTAGATTTGATGCTAACCCTAATGTATTTGCTAAAAATTAGGCAGATGATGGTATCAGTAATATTAGTTTGCTTAGCAACATTCTTCACAATCAGCCTATAATATTCCCACTGTTGGGACACCGGCTTTCTCTGGAATGGGCTGTTATCTATCACGCGGGCCCAGTACGTTACCAACGTATGTCCAATGTTTTCGAATTTTTGTTTAAAGGACATGCCGGTTTCCTCACGATGTTTTCCTTCACCGTTTTGAGAGCGGTGAGGATGAAATAATCTGCCTGTTTTTACCTACGACCTACAACTTGTCGTTACCATTGGGCTGCTCAGCCACAGTCTGCCAATTACTAATCTAAGCAGATATTCCAACCAGAGTCTGAAACCTACATGGTAGCTGCTCGTGCAATAAACAGATGCGACCCCTTTTATCAAAACTATGTTATCATAACAACAAAAAAGGTCATGACTTGACCTCCTCTGAACCTTTACCAAATTCCATCACATCGAAAGTGCCCCATAGGCATATTTTAATATTACATTTTATAACGAAACCCGCTCAACCATGCCACATTCAAGATGCAAATCCCCTTAGGAAAGTATTAGAAAAATATAAAGAGACTTATAAATCTCGTGTTGAGTCCCGAGAGTGTCCGACGTAGCGCGATATTTCACGGTATTTTAACAAATTTAACGAGCTTCCATATTTACTTCAAGGAACCTCCTTTAGGATACATTGCGTTTATTCATAACCCTTATTATTCCTTATCGTGATGCGCTGACGGTATGTATGAAGGGGGACTCAATATTGTGAAATTACCTACGGGTACATCGTACTTTGTAGTTATAAAAGTTTCAGACGTAAATCTTTTCGGAATACCCCTTTGAATAGAATTAGAAAATGCCCGCTGTTTGAAGTTTATTAAAAATTATTATGATAATGCAAGTTTATTTTCATAATCAACAGGTTTTAACAAATAAATTGTATATGCCTTCTTTTAAGAATTGTGATACCTATAACAGAAGACCTCCCTCTTCCATATCTTTGTGTGCAACATACAAAACCTGTTAATACTAGAAATTTAACATAGTAGGTACAAGAACCCGCATTAAGACCGCCTTTGGACCTTTTTGTGTGCGAGAAGTTTAAATAAATAACAAAATTAAAACGAGATATTTTATAAAATAATTAATTAGGTACCTACTTGAATTTATAATCTCAGATACTAAAAATGAAACCAATATCAAATAAAAATTATCATATTTCTTGAGTACCTAATTATATTCTCACATTTTCCAAGCGTCGATTGATTCCCCCCTATTCTAGTAAATAATAAATATAACGTAGCATCAGCTGTCTATTTTCACACACAAATTGCAAGCCTCGTTAGTCATTAAGGGTGGTGTCAGATAGTTCAACATACCTTGCCTTATAGGGTGAGAAAAAGTTTTATTGTTCTGAGGCTCAACGTACAAGTTAAATGTTCGAACAGAATTCCTCATAATAAATCTTCAACTATGTTTTAAAGGTAACAATTTTCTTAAGAATCTTGGCCTGTTTGATTTAATTGTGAGTTCCATCCGAAGAGCACAATACCTGTAACCTAGAATCGAAAAAAAAATAGTTAGAGTAGTTCTGTTGACGCACTAGATTAGATAAAGATTGAGATTTAAGAGATAAAGATTTTAAAGCCAGTAAATTAATAATGATTGATGAATACAAAACTTTTTTAGGTACACCTTGTCTCTCTTGTCTTATCTTGTCTATCTTGACATTTTCCCTTGTCTTGTGTTCTGACCATCGGGGGTGGCAGAAACTATAGAATGCCGCCTGCTACGATCCTTGCACACTCTTTTTGTTTTTTTATATCCATACATCAGTGGCCCTAGTGTGAGTTTCATTCAACCATCTCGAACAAATGCATCGAGCGCGTTCGGCGCTCCGGTCACCAATATTGCGTAACGCACGATCAATCATAATCGGAATCATTTTGAAACAAATTGCTAATCCATTGCTTCATATGTTCGAAAAATGTATCTGTTAAGGCAATGAATATTGTTGAACTGTCAAAATAAAACAGATTATGATTGATCGTGTGTTATGCAATTAGGGTGCAGGGCCAATCGGAGCGCCAAACCCGCTCGAAGCGTTTGATCGAGATGGTTAAATGAAACTCGCACTAAGGCCTCTGATCATAAACGCACACTGGTTGCGTACTACGCACCTGTCTTATGACCTATAACATGGCTCAATGAACTTCTCAATATGTTTTACTAGCTTTTTCCAGCGGCTACGCCCGCGTGGAGGTTAAAATTATCCCACGGGAACGTACTAAGTACCGGGATAAAAGTATAATATTTGTTAATTCAGGTTATAAAATATCTGTGTGCCAAATTTCATTCAAATCCATTCAGCCGTTTTTGCGTGACTGAGAACCAAACATCCAAACTTTCACATTCATAATATAAATACATAGTAGGATTACGCACCTGTGGCTTCATAACCGTCTCAATAAGAACTATTTTATATAGAGTTGTTACGTGAATAATCAGTAATTGGACTCATGTTAATCAAAACAACATAACAAACAACACTCTATTTTGTTATATGTTTTAGTGAAAAGTTCATCCAATATAACTTTATTATACCTAGAAGGTATCTATGTGCAAAATACCAGCGAATACCAGACAGTGAACCTTTGCTGTGAACTTTAAACTTTGCGTTTGCAGTGAAATTAATTTCAAAGTTCAGATAATATACGTTTTATTTTACCTCTGGCGTAAACAACGTGAATATAATAAAATGAATACCTATTCTGTATTTGTGTAATTATTTTACTTTTTGCCCTTTAGTTATATGACATTATCACTACATATCAAATACCTTTAAACGAGCAATTCTTGTATATATTTATATTTACACCGTGAAATTTGAATGGTTGTTTTCCCGCAGCGAAATGGTTTTGTCTTGGTAAAACAATCGTTTTATAAACAAATAAAATGCAAGATTTTATTTTGCTTTGAACATCTATGCATCGCCGCCGTTCCCTTTGTCAGCGGTGCGTGCGTTTCGAGTAGTACCTACAAGTTACCTCTAGTTTTACTATTGAGTAGTGTTTTATCGAGTTGATGAATATTTTTTTAATTATAATAAAACAAAAAAACCTTTTTTTTTTACTTTTACTCTGTGCTTCGAAAGTACTCCTTATGGCAAGTTGTTCTGGAGCGGGAAAACAACCATTAAAATTTCTCGGTGTATAATCTGAATCTCGGAAACGGCTCCAACGATTTTCATTAAATTTAGTATGCAGAGGGTTTCAGGGGCGCTAAATCGATCTAGCTAGATTTTATTTTTAGAAAACGTCAAACCAAAAAAGTACCGAGCAAAGCTCGGTTATCCAGATATTTATATTTTATTATAAAACAAAGTCCCCCGCCGCGTCTGTCTGTTCGCGATAAACTCGATAAGGAACGTTTAGGTATATAATTTTTAAGGTTTTGTGTAAATTGGTTAACGCGGGCGAAGCTGCCGGCAAAACGCAGTGTATAAACACAGATAAATGCTGTTGTTTAATTTTATTGCAAAATGCCGCAGTAATTAATAATAAACTGACAATATTTTGTCAAAAATGTATCAATTTGTGGGTGAAAATGTTCAACAAGTTTGAATTGTAATAAAAAATTAGTTTTAGTTCCGAACACAACATGGTTTTATATTAAATGTGAAACGTTGACGACATGAAAGTACAAGGAAATGAAGGCAATAATGCTTACTTCGTTTAAATGCACCTGAAACTGGCAGGTAGTTTCAGTATCATTCAGATACTGAAACTCCAGTTTTGTAATTTATCAATTTTATTAAGTTTTAAGACCAATGAAAACTGTGAGTGCATCTGAATGAAAAAACAAAAACAGTCTTGATCCAGGGACAACTAGGTCAAGGCAACTGCCTCCTAACTCAATTCGCTCCCTGCGCCATGATGGTTATAGCACCTTTCCAAAGCGTCGTTTGTAGTCAGCCTTCCACGCCACTTACCTACCTTACACAGTTGTATATAGACTTAAGGTCAAGGTCATTGTCATTAGCACTTCACTAATCCCAATCAAATATATTTTCATAGTTTCTTGCTGACCAAATATGACACAATCAAACTGATCAATACTGAAAAATCACGCTATAAAAGTAAGAAACAAGAAAATATTCTCATCTGAAAGCCGTGGTTGTATATTTTTTGATTACTTAATGTCCTGTAAAAAGCGCCATAATCACATTTAATATTGAGCCTGTTACCAGCGGACAATGAAGACGCTTCGAACGATACCTCATTTTTCAAATTGTGATAAGTAGTTTAGAAGTTGCGGGGGAACAGGTGAACATACATGCTCACATGCATACATACATAGCGGTCATTATCATAAGCCTCCCTTTTACTGATCCGTAGGCAGGTAATAAGAGACTGTCACAGAAGTGTGATTAGTTGTGACGACACTTTACCAAACCATACTTTTATCTTAAGCTTTAGTTCAGAACTGAAAGTCAGTTTAGACATAGTTTTTCTTTATCTCTTGACTCACAGAGAGAGAGACACAGCAGTATTGAAAAAAAAGAAAATCTCATCACATCACACATCAAAATCAGCCTATAATCTTCCCACTGCTGGGACTCATGTCTCCTCCCGACCAGAGGGGGGCGCAGTTCGGTTTGGTAGATAGTACATGTACACAAAATTTTTGGTTATAGAACATGCCGATTTCCTCACGATGTTTTCCTTCACCGTTTTAAAAGCAGTGGTCATGAAATAATAAAACAAACAGAAAGAATAATAAAATAAACTATTGCCTATCAAATGAGATGGCAAACAGCAGCGTATCAAATCACTATGAGTCACTGTAGGTAGTACGAAAAAATAACGTACCTGCTGTTTTTGCTGACCTTACCAACTGTATCAGCTCAAACACAGAGCCGCCATAATATTTCCCAGAACAGCAAGTCATAAAGCAAAAACCGTTGGCTGGGCACTGTGGCAATTTATCCGTGGATCACCTGAGGCATTGGGGTCATCAATCCAAAGCCCGGGGGGCTAGTTTTCCAGGAGATTCAGTCTTACACCTCTTTCCCCCTCTATTGCGCAGCTGAACGTAATGCGTTGGCGTTTATAGGTCGTTGTTTTTTTTTTTGTCTTGCTTTTGTTTCGTAATAGGTGCATTGTTTTGTTTTTAGCTTTAGGGAATTTTTGGTTTTAGGGAAAGAAAAGTTGGAAAAGCAGCCCGAAAACTTGGAAAATTCGGCAAAAAAAATTATGAACGTCCGTCGGGTCAGCATATTTTATATTTCTACATTTATTTATACCTAATTAATTTTAAAAAAAACTTCATCATAAGAACGAAACTTGACTAAAATATGGCATCCAAAAATTCGTCTGAATCGCTGTCGACTGTCACATTTTTTTTTTTAAACTAATTCAAGTTGAATATTTAACTGTGCTACTGTTTATATCTTACCCACATATGTCAAGCCTTTCACACTGCGAAGTAGGGACATAAAAAAAAACTTTTTTCAGCGGGTTACGTACTTGTTACCAGCACGAAGTTCATTCAATACCACAAAAAACGCACACACAAGAGCAAGCATGCACTAAATTCTATGAATGTTATTTTTTTATTTTATTACTTAAATTATTAATGTTCCACAAACGGGTGAATACACTGACCCTGTAACTTAGGTACCACCTAGCTCAAGAGTCACGGCTTCAATTGATTGTCACACCTACTTTATGTCAATAAAACATTTAAATATTATTTATATTTATATTTATTTACTTTTTATATACCTTCACGATTTCCATTACCTGAAATAACATTAAAAATAGCCACATAGTACTGGATGGTACCACTTTAAACAATAGTGATTTCTTCCATATTACGTAATCGTGTTACATAAAATAAACTAAAATTCTTATATTGGTAAAAATATTTTTTGACATCTAAGAATAATCTTGAGTCCTAGAAATAAAATATTTTCAATTATTGTAAAAAGAGGCATCAAAATAAATCCATGAATTTATACAATATACATACTACCAATGATAATCCATTATTCATCACTAATTTGTTAAAAAATACTATGTTTCTCTTCATTAATCCGAAATACGTCATAAAATATTCAAGCGCAAAAAATGTAACGATCCATTAGGTACAGCACAATATTAATAATAACATTGGGTGGTACACTGAATAATCTGAGTCTTGAGATTATGGTGGTAGAGTTGAAATTAAAAATGAATGTTTAATTTTGTTTGGTTCTGTCAGTGATGGGCTGTGAAAAATAATGGTTATGTACACGGAGCATCACGTCAGCTGCACGCGCTGACTTTTGGGAATAATATGCGGTGTGAAGTAATGGTGGATTTCAACCCATCATTTTTATTTTAAATTGCAGATTAATTCATGGACAACTGGACCGTTCCGTGTTTCAAAATTGAAAATGTTTGTTGGTCACACAGTTTGTACTGGCAAAATAGTGTACAGCAACTTTTGTTTCTTTATTCGCACAAATAAATTTACATAATTCATTTATTTATATAAATCTCTGGTTGGTAACGATGACGTACAGGTGCCTATTTACTTTCTTAAAAACATCTAAAAACATGCTATAGATATAAATACACCAACGTAGTTAATATCAAAATCTTTTCGTTTACGTAGTAGTAGTAGATTGCGAAAATTCTAATCCAATTTTTCATAATCTTCCTAGCCAAGCATTGCATGCATTCCTTTCTTTTGTTCAAAAGCATTTTATTCCTTAAAATAGCTACAAATCCTCAGAAACTCGAGCACAAACAGAACAAAGCACATTGTACACACGGCCAGTGTTTTATGTCCTACTTGACAACGAGACACAAATTGGGACCCACGGCGAAACAGTATATCAGACGTTTTAGAAATTCCCCTGTACAAGTACAATTTAGACAAATATAAGCTGTGTGCATTGCTGGTATGCTGCATTGTCTTGAGCTTTGCTTAGGTCTTCGGGTTGCCTCGTTCACCTTCGTTATTTTACAAAAGTACCTCTAATATTCATTGGTTTTGTTATGATATTTAAATTAATTGACATATTTATTTTAAGATAGTTTTATTTAATATTTTTTTGTTATCGTTTGTTTGTAATGGACTAATTGTGCTGGCAACACCAAAACGACATAATTGGTGTGATTCTTTTTGGTAAAGCTGTCAGAAGAAAATGTAATGGCGGGTGACGGCTTTTGAAGCAATTGTTACCATGGTAGTGTATTATTGCCACTAGTTGAAATATATAGCTTAGCTTTAGTTTAACTTAGCGTTTTTCTTAAAAAAGCTTCGAAAGGTCTTATTTTACTTGAAACAACATTGGATGAAAGGTCAGCTGGTTTTTAAGCTTTATTTTTATGAACATACATCAAAGATGGAAGAAGTAACTTCTATCGTAAGGGACGGGGGTCAATATTAATCAAACAATCTCCAATCTGTACCAATTTCACTATCTAAATAATATCAAAGCAGAATTCAACTAATAATCTTGACAAGTTTTGTGATGTTTAGAACTTACAATGAAATACCCTAAACAGGATCGTAAATAAGCATTAACCCAGCTTTTGGAGGCCCTAAGACTTAAGACTGGGCTGTAAAATCATTTACCAGTATAATATCCTCTTGAGAATGTTCTAAATGTAGGCATGGATAATCTCCGGGATTTATAACAAAATTTAATATAAAATGAGCGCTTTATTTTCCTTTTTGTCCGAGAATTATAGACATAGCCATTATCACCTCATTCTAATTAGGTAGGTACCGAAAGGTTGTACCTATTATAATGTCGCCGTTCGTAAAAATACTGTATGTATTTTCACAGATCTTTAAAAAATTTAATAATTTTAATCAATTGTAACAATCGTTGAAACATTTCACACTCATAATCTTTCAGAATTTTATTCGCAAAATTCGTATTTTTCAGCATACGTACATTTCAGTCTCGTTACTAAGCAAAGAGCTACACTTCAGCAGATGGCAGCAAAGTAAATATAACGTCGTTTGTCAGTTTTTCATTAGAGGTAGTAGATTTAGTGTAATATTAAATAATGTTTTAAAAAAAATTAATGTTTTTTTTTTAAGGAGGCAGATACATGGAAACTTTTTACTTACAGCTATGATGGATTTGTTTCAATATTATATTATTATTATTTGTACTTGACATTGCTCGAGACCCTGTTTTCCCAGACTTTTGGAAGGAGTACGAGGGGCTGAAGCCAACTCGCACAGGTCCGGTTGACGTTTTTATTTAAACGAGCCACCAACTGACGATTATCCTTTTTTGCACTATGCAAGTGCACTCAATGACAAACCCCGGCTGGTGTAGGAATATTTTAGAGTATGGAAACAAAGATATTGGATTATGGGTTTGGGTAACTAAAGTGAACTGGTTGTCTAGGACTATAGAAAGACCTTATAGCCTTGGATTGACCAATGTTTTATATAAAGCACAAAGATAAAAGGACAGGCGGTGACTTGCACACTCAATAATGTTTTATATAAAGCACAAAGATAAAAGGACAGGCGGTGACTTGCACACTCAATAATGGGCCCCCGGAATCGGCCATTAGCACATGTTTCTTATAATGTTATGATGGTTTATCATCTTTATGACATGGGTTACTTTTTTATCGAATTAATTACGACAACTTATACACATACTTTTGATTCAATCAACTGAAAAAAAACTAAGTATTAAACAAGTAAATGAAACAGCACAGCGTTCTAAATAATAAACTAAACCACTGCACCGATATTTCACCATAAACCCAAAAACAACAACATCTCTATAAATAATTTATCGAATAAAACATAGCGAGAGCAAAAATAAATCCATTCTCGAAGCTCAATAAACAATAGGTTTGGAATAAAGAACCATCTTGGCTTAGCTCGGTAAAACAATAAATGTTATCCTATAAAACAGCGTTTACTGTCCAATACTTGTCCACGGAACACTTCATACAATATTTATGCGGCATGAGATTCTCCTCCACGATTCATTTTTAAACTCTTATATTATTTATAAGATTCTACTGGACGTAGGTGGACGTGCACTCAAGTGAGGTATTAAATCATACAGCGTTTTGACGGAATTTTATACCAGGTGCCAGGGGCTCGAGGTCAGCGTTTGATTTTAGACCCCCTAGCGTAGAAAACGCAAAAATGACACGCTCGTTCCATCAGATACCTCAACAATCGCTTTCTATAAGGCGTGATCGAGGTGCAGAGCAGGCCCATTCAGTAATAAAAAAAAAAAAACATTGTAGGTAGTTTGACCGTACGTAAGTATTGCACTTTTCTATGAAACAGCAGTATTTTTTAACGACGAAAAATTTCTTCGGTTCTAGAATCATGGGGCAAATTCATGGTTTCAGTTTACGCGTCGAAGTTTCTGCCATCTGTATAGGTAAAATTCTAGTCACAGAAGCTGGAAGTCCAAGTCACTGTAATAAAAGTTGTAATAAGACCAAGAATCCAGCTACAGTTTCCCAAATGTGTTTTTAACCAAGATCAGTGATAATAGGTTTTTGTTAGTTCGATAAATTGGCTAACAAATCCATCGGACATCGACTTAAATAGGTCAGCTACACAATCTCCTTTCAACTGGTCCATTGTCATTTCCCGTCACCGACAGTCGGTCAGTCGGTCGGCAAGCGGTTTTCTTTTTGTGGCCGTGTACTGTATGGGCTTAGCTTTACAGATAAAAACGTGTTTCTACATGATATAAAAAAAAAATAACTTTTATTAGTTTTTAAACTGAAGTAAATCAGCAAATAAAAGATAATTCAAAGCGATTTTACAAAAACTTGAAACTCCTCGCAAGAAACTTGTCGTTTATCGTTTCAAGCCCCAACTTTGCATAAGCAGAGTTTAAATCAAACTTTATGACTTTAGGATTGCATTATACTGTGAGATGAGCGAAATTGGATTATAAAATAAAACAAGAATATACGATGAATTTAGTATGGATAAATTCGGTTTAAGTTTTCTTTCTTCAGTTTATGTCGAGAATGTCAACGTAAAAAAGATTCGTGTGACTTAAACACTCGAATCTTTTTTACGTCAATTTCACATTTACTTTATCAGTGAATAGGGCTGTATTTTATTTGTTATTATGTACCTATTTAAAGCAAAATCAAAGAATACATTGAATCATTTTAGAATAGTTCTGAATGTGGAAAGAATACCGACAAAAGAAAATGTATAAAATAATATATGCCTCAGTTGAAAATCAATTATTCGGAAGCAATTTACGAAAAATCCGAAAATTCATCTGTAAAAACACTCATTTCTCGAGTTAGCCTCCGGGTAACAATTTATTTGTTTTATCTCAAGAACCCTTTGTTGTTACAAAACTCGGGAACAACGAATAAAGCAGTTACGATTTAACTAAATGGACCATAACCGCTTTCTGAAGGAGTAGTGATGGCAATTAAATACGCGCTCGAAAAGATAAAAAAGAATGTAAAAATAAATTACTTCGAAAATGATTCAAATTAAGGTCTGTTGAATATTTCGCTTGTGTGGTTTGTTGACGGCATCGCGGATAATAATTAGAAACTTTATTTTGACAATTTGGCTTGTATTGTTATGGTTATAGTAAACATTGGGGAAGAAGGATGCCATTACTTTCAGACGATTGATTACTTAAATGCCATGCAATAAGAATAGCATACACGGTCAGTGATTTCTTATATATATGAATGAAGAATGCTTAACCAGTGAACCAGTGCGCAAACTGTAACCATGAATTCAGCATATGATTTTCTAGAATCCCATTGCGTAAAAAACGGTTATAAAAAATCTGCTGTTTGTTGTGTTTGCTTTTTTTTGCTACCTACAGGGGCAAAATGTATGGAACACCTAATTAATTTTTCATAACCTGCGAAAAGTTTCTACTTTGGGCCTACAATCTTATACTAAACTAATTATACAATTTATAAACGATATGTGCCAAATTTCATCCGTTTTTGCGTAATTGACTAACAAACATCCAAATATCTTAACATCCAAACATACAAACATTCACATTTTATAATATAAGTAAGAAATTGGATTAGAAATAGCTGTTTTTTTAAAAACGATAAGCTAATGGATGACTGTGACAGAAAAAAGCTAGTAAATAAAAATAATACGCTACGTCAACTCAACAAGTAGCCTTTTGTTCTGATGCAAGCTTTTGTAACACCACTTCCCCTCATCACGGAAGGTAGATAATGTAAAATCCGAAATCAACAGCGAGTCCAAAGCAAACTGTATTACGAGGATCGCCCCAGAATCCTATTTTCACAGGCCAGTTTGTTTTTATTGTACAAATTCCGCTGCCTTTTCTACCGTTTGTTTTACGCTTTTCCGTTTTTTAATATACGGTTGTACAGCTTTAATTGCTCCAAGTCTCCTGTTATCACTTTTTGGATGTTTTTTTTATTATGCAATGTTACAACTGTAAAATTGTTTGTTTTTTTTACTGTTAAAGGATGCTCTTATTTAATCTTTCAGCAAAGTTGTTGTGTACTTTACCTAGATATTATTTCAAGCAACGGGTTTTCGAATCTTAGGTGAAGTTAATCCATGGGGCTCAAGGCAAAATAATGACAACGGCACTGGTTAATCGAAGCTTTAGCAACGCTTGCCGCTGTCGGTTTGTGGATCGATGATCATCCAAAGCATATCAAGAGTCCTCTGTGCCTCGGAAAGCACGTTAAACCGATGGTCTCGGCCGTTATTTGTTCATCTTTGACAGTCGTTACTGGTAGTCAGAAGCCCGAAAGTCTTACAACCAGTCTTACCAAGGGGTATTTGGGTACCCATCTACGCGTTTGTGCAGGTCAGATAAGCAATCAGTCCATGTAAAAGTTTGGTATTTAGCTGCATGGTTGGGCAAAGGCTACGCAGATTGATAGATTGCGGTACTATTGAAGTTATTCCAAAATGTTTTTATGTCTTATGGGGAGGGACTCTCAGGAAACTCCCCTGACCAGAAGTGATTCTTCAGGTGTTGTGTGTACCTACACTTCACTTCAGGTGCCTACCTAGGTAACTTGCAAACAAGATTGTAATAAGGTACCTAAATAGTTATGAATACTGGTCCCAGGGGCGATAACTTTTAAAAGGATGAAAACAATTTATAAATAGACAATTTGAATGTAAAGGTGCATGCATTTCCAAAACACCCAATTCTTAGCGCAGTTACGTAAGGCAGCAGTTACCCTTGTAATAACAGATTTAAAAAACATTTGGTGAGATTCTGGCTTTTAAACCGAGGGTTCCGTACTAGCTTATAAATAAAATTGTGTGAAAGGATACTAACATTGAACAAATGAGATATTAAAAATGTATTGAATACTACAGGAACAATATTCTTAGGAAAAGATAACAAAGTTGCGCACAATAATAGAGGTAAACTGTTTGAAATTATGGCATTATGGGCAAGCTTTCATTGCCGCATTCATTTGTAATTTAAAGCTTTTAGTTAGGTTTTGCTGAATTGAAGAGGTTTTTTAGCTAGATGGATACGAAACGTAGTTTCATCGTCGTCATTTTTGACGGACGGTACCCTAAAAAACGCCGACAATTTCACGAAACGGTTATTGGATGTGGCCCTTTTATAGGAATGCAAATGTTATTGTTTTTGAACCGAAACGGAGGCTCTAAGGTGCACTTCTCACTACCAAGGCATCCCGGCAGTTTCACGAGTAATGTTCTAATAATACGGTGGTCAAACGTTTTCTAGACCTCTATTCTAATTCCAGGTAGTTCGCACTTATACCGTGAAAGTGGTTTCTTAGAATTTTTCAATAGTTTTAGGGTCTTTTCTAAATTGGAATGTATACTTTTTGGTTTATTTGATACCTAGTGTGCTTACTTTAATTATTGACAGGCGGATAATTTTTATTATTGATTTATTTATACACATAGTCTTAGTCTTATAGATTCATGTTTGTTTTGTACCATTAAACGAGAAACGGTTTAAACTGAAATTAGAAATAGCTGTTCAGAAGTTGTTGTATGCTTGAGTTGAGCACCATCTTGGAGGATCTACGTTCGAGTATACTTCCTCTGAGGTACCTACTGTTGCTTCTTGGAAATATGCTACAATGTGTGAACTGCAAAACGATTCCAAGAATATTTATATACGACGTATTTATATAAATAGTTTATATAAAGTGTATATATACTTCATAATAATATATTCCGATTGACGATTTTTGATTGATTGATTGATTGTTATTGATTTTTTTTTTAATGTTTTGTTTGACATGGACGCTCACAACATATTAATTTAATACCCTGCATGTCTGATTAGTTAGTTTATGTAAACGAAAGAAAAGTAATGAATGAAAAAAAAAATGAATGAATGATGAATGTTTATGTAAATAAATGACCTTTTATCTTTTTATCTTTTATCTTTTATTGAACATTTCGCGAACCGTTTATTCTGTCTAGCTAGGTAAGCAAGGAACAACCAATAGTCAACCTAGCGCCTTACAGTAGAATAAATATGATTCTCTAAATTCTATACAATTATTGAAAAGTAATAAAAGTATTACATATTTCTCATTTTTCAATGAAAAAAACATGAATACAGAGACAATTCTCACAAGACATTGATTTAATTTTACGCCCATATAATTAAATCGATATCTGGGAGAAATTTGTACGTACATAGATATCTTTGTAGGTACCTAGGAATAATAATGCTTTGTCTAGCTTTATAGGGTTTACAAAGAAGATCGTGCGAATGAATTAAACGCGACAAGCCATCGGGACATTTAGTGACTAATTACAATGATAAAACGTATCATAAAATGGTAACGAAGAATAAAATTGTTGTCCGTTGACTGTTTGTCCATAGCCGGAACATACAACAACGATTTTCTCTCAAGTACAAAAGTGGCGATCTGTCCTATACTACAATAATATTTAGTCTATCTTTTATAATTTGCACTACCTGAAAAGGATGACATTAATTTTGCTGAATAATTGTATTAAATTCGTTATTATTGACATTACATTTTGACATACTATAATTTCTCAATTTAATTGTACAATATAAAAATAATAATTAAGTACTAAAATTGTTCCATGCATGCTATTTTAGAATAATAAGGGCAGGCGAATCATAACATTATTGCAATGCTTGTAAAAGGTTGCTAAGTCATAAGTACTAACACAAGATAATACCAACATTATTGTACACTTAGTTCGCAATAAACGTTTTGACTTTGACTTTCACATAAATCTATATGATCCAAATCGGCGCGAAAACGGCTGAATGGAATTGGATGAATTTTGGCACACAGATAGTTTATAACCTGGAATAAAACATAGGGTATTTTAAATTCCAGTAGTACGTCCCAGTGGGATATTTCCCGACATTAACGTGGGACAATCCGCGGGCAAAAGCTAGTATTACAATAATTTTAATACATTCCCACACAATTAATTATGCGTACAATAAATTCATACCATGAATCAGACATTGTGGCTAGGGATTGTTATGTTGCTTTATAATTTATAAACTGCAACATATCCGTTTCCTGCATTTGAATAATAGAAAATATGGTTAGTGTACCGCGATGACAATAAATCTGGTTTTAGGTGTGAATTATTGAATGTACAAGCATTGTTAATGAACACTGTGTATTATGAATAGCTAGTTTTATTTGATTCAGAGCCAATAACTGTGCATACGATCCGTGTGGTGCCGGACGTAAAGAATAGCACCATCCCATTTCTTCCCGTGGGTGTCGTAGAAGGCGACTAAGGGACTTACTAGAGAATGGGCAGCAGCATTCTCTATGCATTTTACCACCATACTGCAATCGCCAACCCGCCTGCCTAGCGTGACGATTATGGCTAACCCTCCCATTTTTTGGGGGAGGCCTATGTCCAGCAGTGAACGTCTAGCACGGAGGGGTCTTGGTATGTAAGGATGGTCGCCAACCGCGGCAAACGTAGCTTAACCTGATCGATCGACCCGTGTGGCTGTTATTAATAAGCCACAAGCCCCTGTATGTCGTATATAGAAATAAATCTAACATCTTTTAAGGTACATACCTTACACACGTTTCTTCTTGCAGTTTTTACTTTGAAATCTACCATTGCTACGGTTTTCTAGAAGGCGGTGGCCGCCACATAACGGCAGCAGTGACGGCCGTCATGAAAATGATGGCTCCAGAGTTTGACTTTACGGTGTCAAAAATGCTCTCTAGAAAAACATGCTAACTTATTCTCATAAATAACGTTTTGGTGACATCATTCGACGGTGAAATGCAGAAGGTATGTGGTGGCCACTACAGTCTTAGAAAACCCTAGCTTTACTCCAAACAATCGAACGGAACTGAAATACCAAACTTAACCAAGCAACATTCCTCAAACGGCCCTTCAAATTAGGAAACCAGCACCTCAAACTATGCCTAGTTACACTTCTCCTACAGTCAGTCAATACAAGTGGGACATTGTAACGAAATTAACTCCCGCACCAAATCAAAGTCAATAACGTAGGCACATGTATTAAGGAACTCAAACACGCGTTCGTGCGATAACTTACAGGTTGTGACGGAGCCTCCCATACACCAGTAACAATATTTACTTAGGCCCAACCCTGGTTAAATTATTCACAACGTTATACCAACATATTTATGGCATGTCTGCGGTCACCCCATTATTCTTTGTTATTTTTTGTGATCTGCAGACTTTAAAACGCTAGCGGCTTTGAAAATCATTTTCAGAAAAAGGGTGCATGTTTCTGATAGTACGTTACAGGATCTAATAAAATAAATAACATGTTTAATTGTGTTGATTCCAGTTAAATCGTTTTTTGTCTCTGGTTATAAGAATGAGAGGACCAATTAAATTTTATTAATTATCTGCATTTTACTTATCAACTTTTCACAGATGAAGCTCTTTACTACACCATGTATATCTACTAGTGTATCTATCGTAGTACTATCATTATGAATATCGTTTTTTTTTTTTTTTTTGTGGGTGGGAAATCATCAAATGACTTCTCCCGCTCTTGGTGGAGCAGGAGGGCGTGTCAGACATTTACTGACTAAAACCCACCCATGTTCTCTCAGCTGCCCGTGTGCCAGGGGCCGCAGTATCTCTTTCGAACAACCCGCACCCCTGGCAGGCATCGGCCCTTGCGAGCCCCACCAGCTGTTGCTGACGTCTCCCTGCGACGGGTCAGCAGTGGCCCCGCCGCCTACCACTTTTCGGCCGCAGGGGATAGGGAGAGCGGCCAACGCTATACCGACACTCCTCTTCACCTGCGGCCCCACCGCGTCCGCCATCAAACGGTGGCGGCCCCGTCCAGGCCACGGAAGGGAAGAGCGCTACTCAGAAGTACCGGCACTCCTCCTCCGCCGCAGCCTGTAACTCTCAGCCGCGATGCCTCCCATTCGACATCGAGGCCCGCCTCAGCTGCGATGCACCTCACCGCAACCTACTTTTTGGCCGCTACGTCGTCGGCTTGGAGGCACAAGCCCTAACGCCCACCTTGGGGTTCCTCTTCGCTTCACCGTGGGAGGATGACCACGGTTACTGAGCCCCCCCGCAACGACAATGCGGGAACCCCACTGGGGGGGATTATGAATATCGTAAAGTATCTAATAAGGATATCTTCTGAAGTGACTAAGCTATATCTTGAATATCTTGATCTAAGATATTGCTCAGATGACACACTTCAATGTACAGTTAACTTGTGAACATATTTTGTATGGAGCTATACATTTATACTTCAAATAAATAACCTTTGTACAACTTTGGGCTGAACCAATTATCAGGTAACTTATATCCTACTAATATTATGGATGAAAATAAAGTGAAAAAAAAATGGATGGATGAATGGATGTTTGCATTTTTGGCACACAGATAGTTTATAACCTGGTTTAACACATATCATATAATATAATTTCCGTCCTCCACGCGGTTGCAAAGATAGTCTGTTGAATAAATATGACAGTCTAACATATAATAAAAATTATATTATCAGACTATTATAAAATCAGGCCTAAATAAAGCGTCCTCACTCCGCCGTAGAAAAACAACCGTTGTTTAAAACGTTGCCTGTTATTACCGTTGTATACTGTTACCATTTTTATCTCGTCTCCAACTCTGTATTCAGAGAGTAAACGTCAACGATAGGGTTACCATCGTTTGGAAATCTTTAACCCAATCCAAAATGTTATTCTGGAAATTCTATCACGGAGTCCATAAATTTAAAACATCGGAATTAGAATCGTACTTAACCTTTTCTAGGAAACATGATATAACATCACGCCTGTAATCCCCGATGGGTTAGGTAAACGTTTACTTTGTAGTATATTTTGCCAGTTATAGGGGTCGAGCCTATTACCATCAACCGGGTATAAATGCAGACGGGCGGCTACATTGAAGGTGTACTGCTTCAACTGAATTAATTTCCTAGACTCTTACTCATGCTACAGTTATGGGAGAATTTCTTCTAATCACTTCACATTTCGACGGGTCATGCCCAAAGTTCTGAGAAAACCTTTATGCAACCTCTTAACAGAAGCCTACTCTGGCCCAAAAAGGCTGTATATTCCTGTGGGTACCGTTACGTAAATATGCAGAACACTGTGATTTCAAGCCGACTGCCAAATGTCGTAAGTATGGCAACCTTCCACTATGGTAGTCCCTTGTTGTAGTGGTTTGAGGGTAAAGCTATATGAGGCAGTGAAAGTTTAGCCGCAGTTGTTTAGTTTGTTTTGAGGGAAAATGTACTGCACTCTCTTTGGGTCATCATCGTCATGGCAATGACGTATAAAATGACGACGTGAATGTTTTAGTATGGTTGATTTCATCAACAATGCCATGTTTCTACTTAAATCTATGAGGCTTTTTAATGTAATTTATTACAAAAAATTTACAAGAGGGGCTCGTAGCTAAGTAATCATAGCCACACGGTTCGATCGATAAAGTTAAACAACGCTTGGCGATGTTGGTCCGTCGATGGGTGACCATCTTTACATACCACTACTTTACATCCTCCGTGCCTGGGAAAGCACGTTAAGCCGTTGTTGGTCCCAGCTATCATTCATCTTTGACAGTCGTTACGGGTCGTCAGAAATCCGAAAGTCTGACCACCAGTCTTACCAAGGGGTACTGTATTACCCAGTAACTGTGTTGTGGAGGTCGATTAAGCAGTAATTCCATGTAAAATATAGGTACTCAGCTGCATCGTGATAGACTGCCTCAAAATAGTTGGTAGAGGGCTGATGATATTACATAAAATTAATTTGGTACTTTATTTTGCAAAACAGATAATAAATACCGATATCCAAATTCTTAAAAAAAATGTCACTCATTATTAGATCACAACCCTTCAATGCGACGGAAAAATACGTTAAAATTTTCAAACTCTCAAACGTGAAACAAAATGGTCACTCCAGTCACCGCTCGCATTGTTCGTGTAATACCGGACGGCCTCAGTTAACCGCACGGCAATTATACTGAACGTTTTCTGTCTTTCACATCTACTGTTGGAAACTTAATTTCCTTCGGCTTGTTCATTGTTTCATTGTGAACGATTTTGTGTAATTCTGTCTCTTTTGGAACTTTGTGGGCGGGTTGATGAATTTTTTGACGGTTTTTATTTGGGACTGTGTGACGGTTTTATGAGTAAATTTTCAGTCTTTGACACGATTGCTATTCATTGTAGGTTCATCAAACTGGCATCCTCGCAACAGGTCGCAACAGGTTCACCGTCTAACTAACCAACAGAAGCTGTAGCTGGCCATGGGTAATTTAATAAACACCTCTCTGTCCTAGGAATATGAGACAGTCCGCTCTGCAGGGCCTGCATGGAGGACGACGAGACAGCAACTCATGTGCTGCTAAACTGCCCGGTGGTTGCCACATACAGGGCAAAATACTTCGGTAACCAAGGCACACTACGTGAGATTGTCAGTAACAGCAAGGCGTTGCTGACCTTCTTCGAGGAGCTGGGGTGGATCGAATAACCGATTCTCCAATCTGTACGCAAAAAGTTCGCGTTGACGTGGAGTTGCGGACACCAGCCCCTGTTACCTATTAATACCTAGGTTCATCAAAAACACAAGCGAAGACGGCTTTATGGGCAAGGTTGACTCTCTGTCTACAAGGTACAGGATGTCCTGTGTGTCCTGTCAGCTGCACGTTACAGGAATTGATAGATGCTAGTGATGGCGCCAAACACGTAGCTGAATTTTGAGCTGAGATTATTAAGATTGCCATTTACGTTACGCTAAGAAGAAGGTACAGGAATCATGCTGTACTTTTTGACGACAATGTGTTCTCAATGAATCATCATTGAGAACACATTGTCATCGAAAAAACAGATAGTTCTAGATACATGTAATAAAGTTTGTCGCCGAGAATCATGTGGATTCAATTATTGGTAAGAAAACTTACTTCCATTCAGGACTAAGATTACCCTACAAACCATACCGATACAGTTTTCCCGTTACATTAAGAAAATAAATCTCACCTCAGTTGAAAACATCATTCTTATCTAGTTAAGTAAAGCTGTTTTAAATTGTGAAACATAAAATTAGATAGTGTATAAATATCAAATTGATTCTGTAAGCTACTTTCAAAGTTAATTTAAACAAGATTATACAGAATCGTTTTAAGTAAAATAATAAATAATATTGAATACTCTGAAGCGTAAATCTTCGAAGATAGAAAGCTATTTTAATTAATCGCAATTTTGCAGAGATCTCAATTATTTGTTGTGAGAATTCGTATCTTGCTAAAGGAAATACTTTGAATCTTTTGTAACTTTAAAGATTGAGAAAGTTGGGAAACTTTAATCGGTATTTATAACATTGACTTTAAGTGCGGATTTCACCAACGAAAGTGAACACGATCAACACTTCTAAAACGCGTTTAAGAGCTTTCAGTGCTGTTAGTGTCAATAGTACATAACAATTTTGACACTGATAGCTCTTGAACGCGCATAAAATGTGCTGAACGCGTTCCATTGGTGAAATTCGTCTTCTAAATCTTTTCTAAATCTTTGCACATTGACTGCCAATTTTTGAACCGGTCTTCATCCTCTTTGCTTAAAATCTTAATTGCAGTCACCGTTCCAAAACACGGATTGACAAACGCAACCGTCCAGTTATACGCTAGCACAGAAAATATTCCCATAAAATCCCAGCCTAAAAGAAACAAACCATGGCTTGAATTTTTGGAAATCTGTGAAAACAACCATGAAATTCGGCGCATTCTATTAGCACAATTTGTTACAGCAACATAAATTCGGTTGCAGGACTACCTGGGAATGGTCAAAAGTACGCGTGTATCTTTTTTGTCTTCTTTGGTTTTAATGGCGAAAAGCAAACTAGTAATGGTTAAATAACGATGCGTGTTTTAGTCCTATGTATGAGAGATGGTAGATTATATACTTAGTTGGTTGCATTTGTTCAGATTAGAAGTGAACCCCACAGTTGCTGGAATTGTTGTTGCTAGTTTATGATTTGAAGTTTTGCGTGTGTGAATACCTTTTTTAATATTCAATTTTCCAAAAAAAAACTGAGTTTGTTATTATTTCAGGTCAATTTGCACCATATATCACTATATTTTATCGCATGAAACGACATACGCTTTACTTGTGGTTACCAAGTATACAATATGTAACAGAATAAAGGGTACCGAAACCTCCTGCGCTTACACAAACATTCACAGCTTAATTGTTAGTAAACCACAAGTAAAGCGTGCGTTGCTTGAATGAGATAAATATACAGTAGCACTTTATACATCTAAAACCTCTTTCTATTTCTGACAATCGTTTAAATATGACAGGGACATAATAATGTTTTAATTACGTTGAGCGTTAAATGCAATTAATGTTTTGTGGTGTAAGTGGGCCTTGATTTTCGTTTTACCCTTAAAATTTGTGAAATTAACATAGCGCACAACGTATCAATAGCAACGAACACTTAGGTATAGTACTAACATGAATAAGTTGAATAAATAACATGTGAGGTCGGGGAAACCTTGTCAGGAACGTTGTTCTTTACGCGATACACTAATGCAGTGTTTATAATAGACAGAGATAGATAGAGCGAGAAGTGTGGATTTAAACGCTTTTTTAATCCAGAGCCAACAAGTTTAAGTTTCTAGAAGCACTCATAAAGTTGTCGCCATCTTGGCTTCAGGAGCCATGAAAAGCATGAAAACTAGCTCTGTCTCTCTCTCTCTCTCTTTCTATTATATATAATAAAAAGTCGCAAAAGAGAATAACACTTTTTTGTGACGTGACGATTCCTACAAGTTTACTCCTACCGCAAGCTTCGTTGAAGAACTTCGTTCCAAAATGTTCTCAATTCTTTCAATCTATTTAATCCATTCAGAATTTTTACCAATTTCAACAAAAAATATTCAGTTTGGTTTCAGAAAATCCACTCAAATACAATCGGCCGTACAGCACTACACTAAACAATTGTTTGAAATACCAAACAAAATCCGAAATCATAGTTCCTCGAATTTACGTGAATGGAAAAATACGTTTCTGCGATATCCTTTATATTTGTGTTGTCAAAGTGCTTGAATGTTGTGTGTCCATGGGCTTACTGGGAAATTCGTAGGAATGTCCGTTTGCAGGGCCAAATGTGTGGAATACCTGAATTTATTCCAGGTCTGTTTTTCCTTTGTACGGAAGTAAATTAGCGATGTGAACAATGTTTACGTTCCGACGACTACTGCATGTGGTAACGTCTGTACGCTTTATAAGTGAAATTGTACTGGAGAATGTAAATAGTACTGCAATATGTGGTTAAAGTTCAAGTTGTGCCTTTGAATGATCGTTTTACACAATAATGTGATGTTACAAACAGATCGCTGTGTGTAAATTACTGGTATTTAGCTGTATCTACTATCAGCAAATACCTACGTATCGATACAAGTAGACACTTAGGCTTATTTAACGACCACTGTTAAATGAATTCGGAAGATATTACCACTTTAATATCAATATCCTATTATATACCAACTATAGGTAACACCTCACTAACATCAATTACAATCGTTTTTCCCCTGCAATACGATTGAACGTTCATGAACTTAATCCTCCTAGGAAACGATCCAGTGCATTTCGCAGACAAAAGGCATCAATTTCGAACAAAACAATTCCAATATTAGTAGTTCAATGCCGAAGCCGCGAAACGGTACTATCGAGTACACAATCCATCGTACAAGTTGCGATTGATTGAACAAACTACTGACTCCTACTGTGAACTGTTCGTCTTAAGACGTTCTAACCCGAGAAGTGTTTGCTCTACTTATCCGAATATCCGTTTGAAATCAAACTGCGACTGCGAATTTCTCCTACTCTTCAATTTCGTCGTATTACCTTGGATGATAAACTCGGTAACTTTAGTAATAGAAATTTCCTTTTCTTGGCTACAAAAGTACTTTATAGTATTAAAGATTCAACTAAAACAAAGAAAACTATTTTATGGTTTTCAAAACCCCATACTTTGGGCTTCGTCGCAGACGGTTTAAAACTAGACGACAAACCTACATACAAAAAGAAAAATCGTAAATTATAGATGTATAACACATCAAAATACGAGGTCGAAAACGACTTTCTGAAAGATAGTAAAAACTTTACAGAACCGTAATAAACGAACCACACGTAATTGTTGCACGGTCACCTACGTAAGAGACCATAAAATTCTTTCTTTTCCCGCTTCTCCGCTGGCAAACCAGGCGACATCATAAATATGTATAGTGGGAATCAAGCATGCGTCGCGTATAAAACGCCGCCGAAAATGCGATCTTGTGGGAGAGAAGGTGCTTCACAGGGACTTAGCGTGATGCTGGAACTTGTATTATTACATTAGCTCTGTAAAATGACGACATGTGGTATGTTGGTTTTAAAGAAATAACATGGCGTGGTAGTACAGAGTCCGTGGTCGGGCAAAGAGTTTTAAGTTTTTTTATCGGGATTTTCTCAGTAGCAGCCCGGAGTCTGGATTTGTGGCCGGTTGATGGCAAAAGGCTCGCCCCTATTACATGGGACTTAAACATAAATGGTGAAATGTGGGTGCATTATAGGTACACTTTTGCCCAACCCATCGGGAAAACCAGGCCTGATTTAATGTTATATTATAATTGGACCTGAATATTTTACTTCTCTGCTAGAGCGTCTTGTTTTCCTTTACCAGTTTTGGTGTTCCGTCAAAAGGATCAGATTGGAATTTAATTACTATCTAAGTAGGTAGGTATATATTAATACGTGAAGCAAAAACTTTGAATCCCATTTACGAAAATTACGCGGACGGCGGAATATGAAATTTAACACAAACTTTGGTTGATGTTTATATGGAGAAGGACTGCAGAAAGCTAATTAATGTTCTTTAATTATGATCATGTTTCGTATATTTTAATTATAGTCGAATTTCGTCCACTGGGTGACCACCAGTATCCATTTCACATTGCCTTAAATCAGTTACTACAATCACTACCCACTTTTCTTATATTTTTTTCCTTCACCTTTAGTGCCACGTCCCAACGCACGTCACAGTAAATCCCACCACAAGCACATCTAGCTGCCCTACATCCTTCGCAAGTGACTCACACACGGTTTATTTGCCCCTATTTGCATAGAAACGTTTTTTGTGGGCGTCCTTGTTTGTACAGAGGATAGGTGGAAAAAGCTTTCGTGAGACTAGAACTTGAAAGTACGACGCCTCAGACAGATTTGTTTGTATTGAATGTAGTGTGTTTATTTTTTTATTTTACTTCGCTTTACTGCAACCTTAGTAGTTGATATTCATTTTCGTGCGGTTGGCACCGTGGTTTTCTTTGAAGTTTGGTGACACTGCATAATTTTGCTAGCTGTCTTACTTTGTTTTGAGAATAAAATAAAGTCACCTAGCTCACGGTTTTGGGGTTTTTGTGGCTTTAATGGCATTGAAATTAATCACGCATCATTATTTTATAATGCCATTCGTTTGTGTACACCGTGGTGTACACTTATGTGCTTGAAGTATCAAATAAATTAATAATACAGAAATCAGAAACCTAAAAAGATGTAAATACTCAAAAAAGCTAGGCTGAACGATTACCTTCGCAATACTTGATCATTATCATATTTCAGGTAAGTTGAGAGATTAATAATAATTGGCATGTTTTGTACAATTATGTCTTTATTTAACGTATTAACCAACACATTCTTTATGATAGGTTAAGCCTGACCTTTGTGAAACACCTGGAAGAACATGCACTAACCAGTTAATTCACGGCTCGCTGAACTGTTGCGGAGAATCGTTTCTACCTGGATTTGTTGAAAGGGATTGTAGGAAATTCTACAAAATCTTCTTAGAAGGAAAACCTTTGCACAGCTAGCTAGATAAAAAATAAAGAAAATTATCATGAGCATCATGATAATATTCTCATATTGCATTACATCTCAAAAACGTCATTTAATTGTAACATGTATTTAGTGTAACATTTAATTGTAAAATGTGTTCCGTGTAAAATTTTATTGTAACATGTGTTCCGTGTGGTACCGGACGTGTTCCGTGTGGTGCCGGACGTAAAAGAATAACACCATCCCATTTCTTCCCGTGGGTGTCGTAGAAGGCAACTAAGGGATTTACTAGAGAATGGGCAGCAGCGTCCTCTATGCATTTGACCACCATACTGCGATCGCCAACCCGCCTGCCAAGTGTGGCAATTATGGCAAATCCCTCCATTTTGGGGGAGCTTATGTCCAGCAGTGGATGTCGATCGTCGTTCGGCTGATATGATGATGATGATAATGTATTTAGGGAAAATATTTGTTTATCAAATTGACAGACTAGGCCAATTTGCCGTAGAAAAGCCATATCAGAGAAATATCAAAGAATGAGAGTTGTGATTATATTATACGGAAAATAATTTAAGTTGGAAATCCATTTGACAAACAATTTTTCTAATTTTACTTACCTAGATAATAAAGAAGGAAAAAAAGCATTGTTTCAAAGTAAAAGGTACTGTTTGGCGGTAAAAATAAAAAGATTACCCAAATGGTTAAGTCTCAAGTATTTTTATTTAGGCAAAATTGTTTAATTCGACACGGCGCAAAGGCCAGACCTGAACCTTCTTTATCCTCGGCATTTGTAGAGTAATCCCTTGAAAATTAATTACCTACCGGCAACCGTTGTAAGGTGCGTTCCTGAATTACTCAACCTTTACTAAGCTTAAGGAGATATTAACCTGAGGTTATTGGAAACGGAAGTACTTTTTTAGAATTTTTGTTCTTGTTTGGTGTTCTTTGTATATGTTTATTTATAGACGGTACCAACTTCTATAGAATTTTTTCGTTGCAACAAAGCAGTATAGACAACTTACGGTATGTCGGAAGCGTTAGAAGTCTGCATGCATATATATGTAAGTCTGCGTATTTGCGGAAGCCAAATAATTAATTAATAAATGAAACAACAAAGTGTCAAAAATCCCAATCTGAACTAAAGAAAACTCTACGCAAACATTCTATGAAGAGATCTGCGTCAAAACTTTTGCCCAGACTTTTATGTTTAGTATGGTTTTCAATCGGCAGATAACTTTTGTGTGAAGAATAAATACGGCGGTATGATATATTTACTGTCGAACCACAATATTTATTCCCGTGATAAAAGTTAAGTGAACATTGAAAAATCTGAACCAACACAGAAAAGCGTAACTGGGCTAATCCAACATTTTAAAAAGTACTTACCTATTGCAATACATATTTAGACTGTTGCTATAACACGCGTTTTTTTAGCCCAGAAACTAAAACATTATTTTTTGTAACTATAAAATAAACAACAGTTTAATGTTTTATCTTTAACAATGTATAAGATTGTGGTAAGTCTTAAGACTGTAAACCCCAATAAACTCGCGAACTATGAAGCTTGTACTGAAACTTTTTAATAATTCAGCTGATTTGATGTAATTTTACTCCGCAACCGCATGCTAGTGTAGTCTTCTCACAACGTTGGTACTCCCGTTGATGACAACGTATTTGACACTTCATTAGTTTCTTTTACTTTGAAGAAGACATGTTGCATATACTGCTGCTGACAGGGGGGCGCTGTTGATAAAAATTGTGCATATTGATTAATGACGTTGACAGTGGGCGCTGTTGGCAAACATTTGTGCAAATATTTTGTGAAATATTTGAATTCAAAAATACAAGATAGCTGCTTTAGTTCCTATTATGGCCACGCGCCAAGATAACTTTGTAGTGCTACACCTTGATTTTATTATGAAAATGTAGGATCACTACCTAAATATGAATATAAAAGTTGGTACATTCTAAAAAGTAAGTATCTGTTTCTATCGATTCTGGTAATCACTGGTATAATAAAAGTATTAATCAAATTTAGCTATAACTTTAGCAAACCTAAAAACAAAAGAGAGTACTTTTGTATATAACCCAAACGCTTTGACTATGGTTTAAGCTAACTATTAATATCCTGGACGCGGTTCTCATATTCAAGACGTAAGACAATATTACCATACACTACTCTAAAGGTGCAAATACACTATCCTTAGCAAGAGTCTCACTTTTATCTTCGTCCCTACGGAACACGATGTCTGGCGAGCCTCTTAGAGGCTTCCGCCGCTGAAAGGGTGTGTGGTCATGCGAGCAGCCCTAAACTTACCTTGAGAACCAATTTGTTAAATTATTTAACAGACCCCGAGAGGATGAGCGGAGGTCTGAGGCTTCTTGTGTTATGTAGATATAATATGGAATACATGAGCATTTCAATAAGCGGAGCGGTCACCTTCAAGTTTTAATGATCTAGCAATTATTTATTAGTATAGGCAACGTTAATTTTGAAGTTTTGTACCTAATGCCCTGCCATAGCAGCTGTAGGTGAATACGCTAAGATATCCCGCGATATTTCATACGTTATTGCAATTTGCAGGTCAGTGTTTTATTATGTATGTTAATTACAATATGATTTGCGTCGTAACACGTATCATAGACAGCCTTTAATGTCCCCACTGGCGAGATACAGGCCTCCTCTCTGTGAGAGGGAGTGGGCCGCAATCCACAACGCGGGCCCAGTGCGGCTTGGTAGACGTCACAAGCCTTCGAAGCGGGTCTGCTCGGCGCCCTAGCCGTCACAGAAGACATCCTGGGCGTCGGGAATCCCAGGCTGATTCCCGGCCACCGTAGGCACGGGCTTGCGGACGGCGAGTAATGGGTAGTTCACTGTCCGGTAAAGACCAAGCCCGGGTCGACGGCGCGTTGTAATCCACGCGCTCCTCAAAGAGATGTCAGCAACAACTGGTGGGGTCCACAAGGGCCGATGCCTGCTAGGAGTGCGGGTTGTTCGAAAGAGATACCATGGCCTCTGGCACACAGGCAACTGTGGGAACACGGGTGGGTTTTAGTCAGTAAAAGTCTGACACGCCCTCCTGCTCCACCCAGAGCGGGAGAAGTTATTTGATGATTACCCACCCAAAAGAAAAACCCTGCAAAGTAAGAACCTTTGAATTTCGCGGGCTACTTACCTTAGCCCAAAAAGAGACGACTGAATGTGGACTTTGGTTTACGATTGAAGGTATGGGATTGCAATTTTGTTCATAAAAACAAATATTCGTACGGAGTCGTTACTTGTGGAATTAGTTATCGACATGACGATGCAATTTTATTAATATTAATAAAACAACCAGCCACTACTAGCTACTGAACCCTTCAAAAATACCGCCTGCATGAATAAAATTAAACATCTGTTTTACCCGTATTCAGGCAGAATACTTTTAGCTCGTCCACCTGCTGTGGGGGACAAAAAGAAAAACATTCTCGAAAAAAAGTTAATTAATTACGTATGCAAATTGACGAAAAAGTCGTCTCTTGCTGAGTGGCGAGCGAAACGAGATAATGAGATTGTGCAGCCTGGAGTTCCGTGATTAAATCATTCCAATGGAAAATGTTGAATTTCTAATGATTTTTATTAGCGGCTGCAGGCAAATCGGCTGAGACAATGATATTGGAAATTAATTTTAATCCTTCAAAATCATTAACTGTGCGTTTTATTAGGTATGGCTATATCTTATCTTACAATTAAATAACATTTAAGTGTCTGCTTGTAATGCCAAAATAACAGCTTTTTACAAAATGCATATGAAAGTATATACCATACCTATTTACTACAAACAAAAGAGATTTTTTTTAAATTTTAGTATCCGAAACTGCTGAGCCAGATTTTGACGAGTCTTTGAGATCGGCAGATAGGTGATCAAAGTAATATAGGCTGGTTTTTGTCCCGGTTGCGCCTTTCCGTAGTATAATTTCCGCGGAAACCGCGGGCACAGCTGGTATAATGTAAGTAAGTAATGTAAGGTTGATATAATTGTCAAATTGGCTTTTCTATATTATTATTTATTTACTTATTCAGATATCAAAGATCCATTGGGTTAGTAACAATAGTTTTAACCTATTTTAGTACTTGACTAATAAGTGCAGTGTACAGGTGACAAGTGACCTCACCAACGGGCCGTCATGTCTCCCGGCTATACCGCGTAGAATGCTGTTAGGGCTGCCACGTAGTCTGTTTAGCAGCGAGGCCGCTCTCTTACGCCGTACAGCATTGAAACTGTCTGTACGTGCCTCAGTAAACATAGATGACGCCTCGGGGACGGCTGGGTTACCCCAACGCAGATATATATGTATACCCGCGGTGGGGTGACCCAGACTGCCAGGCACTTCTTCTCCTGCAACCGAGCGGGTGGGCAGGTTGCGGATAGCCTAACTCCGGGGGCGAGGTAAACCATAACGGCCGAACTTGCACCCGGAGCATCTCGTAAGGGATCCCGGACATGAGAAGTTCCCGAAGGCCAGAATCCCGGGCTTAGGGTAACCTATGTACCTCTTCCTATGCACCAACCACCCAAATGCCTCCCTCCTATCCCCACATCCTGTCGGTCCCAGAGGAGGGGTAACCTCAATTCCAAAAAAGCCCACCCCCAACTGCAATAAAATGCAGAAGGAAATAGTTACTACCCAGGTGGGTCCCGGCCAAGCCGGGGAATCCCACACCGCTACGGCGGTCAGCCCCCAACGTATTCTGGGGGGGCAACCAACTGCACCTTATTGCCGCGCTCTTCAGCGCAGTCGGCTGCTGATACAGCGCCCAACCCACAGGCAGCGGCTAACGCGCCAACAAATAACCCCGAACTGGCTGCAACTCAAGCGCCACAACCCGAAACCCGGTGTATGCCACCCACGAGCCTCTGGCAACAGAGCATCGTGAGGAACAGCTTCACCAACCCCGACAATGACCAAAACCGACACAGACAAAGAGGGACGGGGAAGGAGGACGAGCCTGGCAGCTCAAACACTTTCCCGGTTGATGAAGTACGCCTGCTGAACAAGCGCGGAAAAATCCCTGCCCGGGAAAGAAGAGCAGGCGACCGAAAGCGTCACACCCGCAAAGGCAATAGCCAGCGCGAGGCGCAATCGGCCGCCGAAAAGGCAGAGGCAGAGGCAGTACGCGACCAGCCGTCAGTCCGCACAGGGGTAACCCAGCGCGAAAAGCGGCCGGACGCGGAACCACGCAACCGCCCGTTAGTCCGCGAAGGGGAAACCCAGCGCGAAAAGCGGACGGATGCGGAGCCACGCGACCAGCCGTTAGTCCGCGAGGGGGCAACCCAGCGCGAAACGCGGCCGGACGCGGAGCCGCGCGAAGGGCCGTTAGTCCGCACAGGCGAAACGCGGCCGGACGCGACAAAGTCTGCCGGGACCGGCAGCCAACCCCAGAACTCCGACAACACCACCGACCGACCCCGACCTAAGCAGAACAGAGGTAGGCGGTATAGACCAACGCACGCACAGGCGCAGCCGGCAATTAACACCTTGCCGGGCACCTCCAAGCCGCAGCCTGGACCAAGTGGTACAGGACCGGCGAAGAGGGAGTGCCCTGACGACACGGCTTCGCCGAGTACGTTACAGGGCCACGCCAAACGGGTGAGGGTCCATTCTGCCCAGGGGGAGCAGAGAACCTACGCGCGGGCCACGAAGGATATTCCCGTGAGGCTGGCCGTAGCAATCTGCTTCTCTCCCCCCTCTAGAGACCTGAACAAGGAAGAGGCAGAATACATAAAGACTGACCTAGAAGCCCGATTAATGGACACAATTTCGACGGCACCACTCCCGGCCTTCCGCGGATACCCACGGGTAGCGGAAGGCACCGTGCAGATGTGGTGCGAGGACGACTATGCCCTGACTTGGCTGACCCAGACCGTACCCCAAATAAAACTCACTGACACCGACCTCACACTGACAGTACTAAAACAGTCCGACGTGCCCACCCGTGTCCGAGCCTCGCTTTTCGTTCCCCGTTACACGGGTGACGTGGCCCGGCTCCAAAGTATTCTGATCCGTCAGAATACTTGGTACGACATTGCTAGGTGGTCACTGTACAGGGCGACTACCGTCGGTGGCGACAACCACGGGACATATCTGACCCTAGGTGTTCCACCGGAGGAAGCCGACAGGGTCCTAGCCCGGGAGCGACGGATATCGTACCTCCTGGGGTCGATATACGTGCGCTTCTGGCCCACGACCCTACCCTGTGACACTAAGACTGACAGTACAGACGAGAAAACCGTACCGACAGTGACACAGACCAACGACACCGACATTACCCAGCTCGAGGAGGTTATGGCCCGAGCAGCAATGGATGACGTTGAAGACACCATACCCCCCTCATCGCCTGGTTGGAACGAGCAACTGCTTGCCTCGTCACCGGGCGAAGAACACGAAGACCAGCTCAGAGTGGAGTTAGCGGGGAGGCTATCCGATGGATCCCTCTCCGACTAACTCCACTCCGCCGCCATCACCGCCCATATACGTCATCCAGACCAACCTCCAACACAGCCAGACTGCCACGGCTAGCTTACGCAGGGCCTTGGAGGTTAAGCCCCGAACCATCGCACTGATCCAAGAGCCGTGGATCAGGAACAACAGAATCTGCGGCCTCAGCAACGTCGGAGGTAAGCTAATCCTCAATACACATGGGGCAGAAAAGCCACGAACCTGTGTATACATACCCAAAGAAATCCCTACCACACCACTCACCCAATTCTGTTCCAGAGACCTGACTGCTGTCAGGCTCCAGACCGCAAGTGACGTTCCAGATGTGGTACTAGCTTCGGTGTATATGCCAGGTGAAGACGCAAACTGCCCGCCAAAAGAGATGGCCGACCTGGTGCTACACTGCGAGCGTGCCAAACTGGAGCTGATCATCTGCACCGACTCTAACGCCCACCACCCGCTCTGGGGCAGTGACTCACCGAACTCCAGAGGAGAGGTACTATCCACCTATTTATTCTCTACTAACCTTAACATTGTCAACCGAGGCTCTGAACCCACTTGGGTCACAGTTCGCGGTCAAACAATCATTGACTTAACGCTTGCTACAGAAAACGCGACAAACCTCATTGATAACTGGCACGTATCGGACGAGCCTTCCAGCTCAGACCATAGAAGAATCCGATTTACGCTGGCTACCCGAATAAGTGAACCACCGCCGAGGCGAAACCCGCGTCGGACCAAGGTGCCCGAGTACAAACGCCTTCTGGCGTCCCTACTAGCACGGCACCTATCACAAGTAACGGTAACCAACACAGCACAATTGGAATACACCGTGACAAAACTATCAGAATACCTAATTGAAGCATACCACGCATGCTCCAAACTAAGGGCGCCACCAAACAACAGCGTGAGAAACCCCTGGTGGAACACCGAACTGGGTAAACTCAGAGACACACTAAGACAACAGTTCAACAGAGCCAAAAATACTAGGCTCCCAGACGATTGGGAGCAATACAAAGAAACCCAATACGTATACAAAAAGCAGATTAGAACCGCCAGAAGGGCAGCGTGGCGGAAATTCTGTGAATCCATCGAAACCAACAACGAAGCCGCAAGGGTAAGAAAAATCCTATCGACCGATCAGGATCGCAGCCTTGGCACGCTGAAAAAACCCGACAACTCATATACACTAACCGACCATGAAACCAGTAAGGTTCTCCTCGAGACCCACTTCCCAGACTGCAACCTCCTGGAGAACAGGACATGGGAGGCTGAGCCAGAATGGACACCTACGGATCGAGACTGGTCCAGAGCCCATAGCATAGTAACAGAAGACAGGATAAAATGGGCTATAAACACCTTTCAGCCCTACAAGTCCCCAGGACTAGACGGTATCTTCCCAGCCCTGCTGCAGTGGGGGGTTGACCACCTGACACCATGCTTGGTGGAGATCTACCGTACCTGTATAGCACTCAGATACACACCCCTGGCGTGGCGCGAAGTGAAAGTCATTTTCATACCCAAACCAGGAAAACCCGACTATACACAACCCAAGGCCTATAGGCCCATAAGCCTCACATCCTTCCTACTGAAAACCCTCGAGAGACTCTGTGACAGACACATCCGAGACGGACCTCTCCGGGCAAAACCACTCCATAAGCAACAACATGCGTATTCCACAGGCAGATCAACAGAATCTGCACTCCACAGTGTGGTATCCAAAATCGAATGTGCAGTGGACCACAAATGCTCAGCACTGGCTGCCTTTATCGACATCGAAGGCGCCTTTGATAAGACCATGTTCACTAGCATTAACGTGGCTCTTGACGAACACGGCATAGACACGACCCTGAGTGGGTGGATCACCAATATGCTCAAATTGAGAGCTGTACAAGTCACAGTAAATCACACGACGAGAGCAGTAGTGGCGAAGGGCTGTCCGCAAGGGGGCGTCCTCTCGCCACTGCTATGGAACCTTGTCGTAGACAGCCTCATAAAAACACTGAATGACAAGGGTTACTTCACCGTAGGCTATGCCGATGACTTAACCATAATAATAAATGGCACCCATGAAAATACCCTATGTAACCTCATGCGCCAAGCCTTGAAAATAGTCGAGGACTGGTGCAACAAACACCGACTAACAGTGAATCCCACGAAAACAGAACTGATCCTCTTCACAAAAAAGAGGAAACTCGCGGAACTACAACTTCCACGTCTGTTTGGCACGACCCTAAGCCTATCAACTGAAACCAAATACCTGGGCATATTTTTGGACAAACAGCTGAATTGGGCAAAACATACGAATTACATAACCACAAAAGCCAGCATATCCCTGTGGCAGTGCAAGCGAATGCTGGGCAGGAACTGGGGGATTAGCCCCAAAGTCATGTACTGGCTATACACCACAGTTATTCGACCAATTATCACATACGGCTCAATAGTCTGGTGGCCCAGGATGGACTTGAGCACAGCCCAAAAAGACCTCGAGAAACTGCAGCGGTATGCCTGTGTAGCAATCACCAGCTGCATGAGAACTACACCCACCGCTGCCCTGCAGGCAATGCTGGGACTGCCCCCACTACACCTCATCGTACGAGAGGAGGCGGCCCTGGCCGCTTTCAGGCTCAACATAGCAGGAACCCTAGGCAGAGATTCTAGAGTCAAACACACACGCATTAAGGAAGATGCGATCAAACGACAACAAATGCTGGCATCACCTTGCGATAAAACCCCGAAACTGCACTTCTTCCAAAAGCACTACCACGTGGAACTCACCGAAGAACAGAATGATCACTCAGGCTCGGAAGAGCTAAGAGTCTACACAGATGGATCAAAGACTGACTCCGGAACCGGAGTCGGAGTTTTCTCACACGATCTTAACATAAACATATCCAGCCCGCTGGGAATGTTCAACACAGTCTACCAGGCGGAATGTGTGGGCATTATACAAGCTGCATACGCGATAGAAGCCAGGAGAGTCACAGACACCCACATACGTATACTCTCCGACAGTGCTTCAGTACTCCAATCCCTAGGAAAAAAAATACATAACATCGAGCTTAATACTAGAATGTCACAATGCATTAGAACGAATAACAGTTTCTAACCGCAACACTGTGACACTGCAATGGATAAAAGGACACAGCGGATCACTAGGTAACGATGCTGCTGACGAACTGGCCAGAAGGGCATCCAGCGCGCCGGCCTATGGACCCGAGCCCATCATGCCCATCCCATTCAACCAGATACGCAGGTGGCTTCAGGACCGCACCCACACACAAGCGGAGAGCTGGTGGACCTCGACACCAGGCTGCAGGCAGTCTAGGGAAGCAATGCCGTTTTTAAATGGCAGGCTAACCAGACGTCTGTTACGCCTGGACAGAAAGGATCTGCGTCTGGTGACGGGGACCATCACGGGACACTGCTCACTAAACAAACACTTCCACACAATAGGCATAACGGACAGCCCCCTGTGCAGGGCCTGCATGGAGGCTGAAGAAACCGTTGCGCATGTGCTTTTCGAATGCACAGGCGTAGCCCAGACTAGAACAGAAACCCTCGGAGCGCCAAAATTTTACACGGATGTTCTCAATAGACCAGGAGAAATAGCTAACTTCTGGAGGGAGGTGGGCTGGCTGGAATAACCACCGATGGCCGCCATGGCTCACGCACAATGGTCCACTTAAAGGACTAAGTGCGGAAACCAAACCCAATAACATAGAACATAGAACATAGATGACGCGCTTCAGAACCGAGGCAGATGAAAACAGTACTCTTAATGCGTTGTTATACTGGATTCGTAGTATAACAACGTTGTTATATGATCTTCTCATATAGAAAAGCCAATTTGAGACTTTGCCCCGCAATGGAACAACAATAGGCTGGGATTATTTTTACGTCTCTGGACCTTTCTCGGTACCCTGGGTCCCGGACCTTTGGAAGGCGTACAAATGGCTGGAGTCAACCCGCAGAGGACCATTAGACATATTTAATTAAATAAAGCTCTAATCAACAATTAGCCCTGTTCGCACTATGCAAGTGCACCCAAAAACAACCCCCAGTTGGTGTAGGACTAATGTAGAATATGGAAACAAAGATATTGTATTATATGTTTTGGTGGGCAAAGTGAACTGGTTATCTAGGACTATGGAAAGTTTTATATCAATTACACTGATAAAATGGCAGACGTTGACTTGCACGCTCAATAATGGGCCCCCGAAACCGGTCGCCAGCACATAGTACCGTAGCGACAAAGGGGGCAACATGACGACTATTATAATCCTTACATACTCCTTTTCCCGCGGTTGCGTATTATCTTTACTTATTATAAATCAAAGTCGCTTTTCGTGTCTATACGCTTACATCTTTTAAACGTCCCAACGGATATTAAATGCGGTTTTCATTAATAGACAGTGTTCCAACAGGAATATTTAAATGTATAAAACACCGATTTGCACGTGGGTGAAGCCGCTGGCAAAAGCTAGTCCTACTAAAAAAACGTGACAGTTTGTATTTTGAGATGTTTTTTTTTTTGTTTGGATGTTTGTTACTCAATCACGCAGTAACAGCTGAACGGATTTGGATGAAATTTGTAACACATATAGTTTATAATCTGGATTAACATATAGAATACCTTTTATCCCGGCAGTATGGTCCCGTTGGATAATTTCCGACCGCCACGCGGGCGAAGCCATTGGCAAAAACTAGTTATTACATAATGTATGCTACACACAATATCAATGTGTAAGTTATCTTGTACTTACTCCCACTATTTTGATGGAAACATGTGCCATGCCTGTATATTTTAATTGTTTTGTTTTTGATCCTCCAGGAACAACAATTTTCACAAAACATTAAAACAAACACAAAAAAAAAATGCAAATTGACGGTAACAAATTGACTTATTGCGCTGAACTACGATATCACAGAAAGTTTCTAACTCTAAGTTACAACTCACAGTTCACACATTGACAATTCATAAATACATATGCACTTACTCACATACGTACCTATAACATAAATACAAACACAACGCAAATCACACCACCATATGTATTCACTTTTTCTATGGCTATTATATGTTTTAAAAACGTACCTTATTTTCCAAAATTGTTAACGGAATCCTAGTGTGAGGTCTGGGAATTCAATCTACTTGAATGTAAACTTCGTATAATAAAATTCTTACTCTACTTATATCGAAAGCACTAAGTAACACAGTACCGCTGTTTTTCCACAAACCTATACCTAATCTATAAGCTATTTCATTTTCCAAGAATCGAATACTCGAACAAATACCGCACTGCGTGATATACCTAGGTACAGCAATTACGTTCTATATACCATGGTCGGATATAGCGTGAAGTAAAATTACGTAGAAATGTTTTTTGGATTCAATCCGCAAACTTTACCCAAACACTTCAGCTAACGGAATGTGGGAATCGGAAAATGGATTCGCTTTTCTAGTGATGACGCACATGCTCGTAGTCGTATGTATGAACTTAATATAAAACTTTTCAACTGACTCGAAATTCGCGAAAGAGTTTATGTTTATAACATAAAATCATTGTGTGGAGTTGTGGAAGACTTACATCACTTATTGACGGGCTGTGTTCGATATGAGTCTCAAAGAAACGATATGTTTGGTTTCTTGAGGTTAAGCCGACTTGATATGGGCACATTCCATAAATTTCTGTGCCAACTAAATGGTGATGATGTGAAGAATCTGTTCGGCTGTATGGCCCAAAAATATATATTGGACGCAGTGTGTATTTTAGGGTACCATTGGACTGTCATACGTATTACAGTCATAAAAGTAAATAAATAATTATAAAAATAAACACAATCATGCTATATCACCTACTGGGCTATATGGTACTCCCTGCCAAGTATTTTTGGTAGCGAACATGTTGCATACGCTGGAAATCAACACAACAAAAAAAAAAATAGTTAATTAATTAATGCTTGTCTAAGCTGGTCATTCTCCTTTACATAAGTTGCAAAGAATAGGAAAGAGATTGGAGGGATATGGTGTGTGTTTTTTAATCTTTTCTAAATAACTGCCCAACGCTTCGGGAAAAGCTCGCTGCCCGTTAAGGACCAAGCCCGGGTCGACGGTGCGTTATGTTCCACGCGCGCCTCAAAGACATATCAGCACCAACTGGTGGGAAAGGGCCGATGCCTGCCAGGGGTGCGGGTTGTTCGAAAGAGATACCATGGCCTCTGGCACACAGGCAACTGAGGGAACACGGGTGGGTTTTAGTCAATAAAAGTCTGACACGCACTCCTGAGAGGAGGGCGAAGTTATTTGATGGTTTCCCCCACTAAAAAAAACGTTTAAAAAATAATGTATTATACATTTTTAATTGTATGAGACAGAAAAGAGAATGAGGAGAATGTTAGTGTTATAGAGTTAAATATGTAGTGTGCCTGTTATTTAGAAGTTTTGATTTGCGAATATCATCTGAATAATACTTCTTTAATTTCAGAACTTATTAGCATTTTCAATATGTTCCGAAACCCAAAACTAAGTCTACTCACAACACACTACTTACTCACATGCTACTGAAAATCATAGTAAATTTCCACAAGCCTGTGAATAACCCGCGATGGAGGCGTGGACGTTTCACACGGCAATTATTTTTTATTCCATCGTATTTTGTTATGTAACCAACCATGGCATGGTATAAAGATATTTTATTGTATATTAAATAAATAGAGCGTGCTGAAAATGGGAAGTTTATGGTTTTCAGGATTGTGGTTTATGCCATTAAAAATAGTGAGCCAAACTTTTTGTATAGGTTCATATTCGGCCTTGCAGCCTTTTGAAGACCAAGTTATATTCTACGCAATGACAAAAAATAACTGTAGGTTCTAGGTGTATAAGAACCATCATGTTAGCATAATTTGTTCTCAAGCTTCAGCTATGGTGTTTTTGAGCATCAATATTTTTATTGAATGTTTGTAAGATTAGACCTTAAAAGGTCTAATCTTACATCCATCCACATGCTACCCGTAAAATGGTTCTTTATAATGTCGCAAACAAATCGCCGCTTTAGATCCCTTTCATTTTGGTACTAGTCGACAGTTTTTAGGGTCCCGCGATTCGAGCATTTGAAAAAAACACTGACTGAAATGAAACGAAATTCAACCGAGCATTTGAATAAAATAATAAAATTGCCGACGCCGACCCCTACATGGTTGGGAAAATTTTAGACAGATGATGTATTAAAAAAAAAGAATCAATCTACCTACTCGTAAAATTGAAACAAAAACAATAACTGAAGAATAGCAAAAGATTTAAAGCAGTATGTTTATTGAGAGAAATTTGTTGTATAGCAAAAAATATCCCAAAAAGAAATAGAATTTAAATTCATCAAAACCATAAACATAGATACCAGATTTCTTTTCCAGACCACAGAACTAGCACACTGAAAACCATATTCAGGAACAAACTTAGGTAACATTTATGACTGGTACAACGAAACAACTTAGCAACAGAAAAAACCCTACGGATCCCGAACTGTACCAAACTTGCACTGGTCCCATTTTTTTCACGTACATGCAACTTCTGTGCGGAGACCACGCTCGTTACACGTCATTAAACGATACTTTACGGCAGACGGCCCTCGAGACTGCACCCCTACCACCGTCTATATGCCTCCCTGAATACTGCCCTGGATGTGCTACGAAACTACGGATTAAGGAACTTTGAATAAATGGTCAGTTAGCTTTTGAAGGATGATTTTGTGAAATGTGTCTGAGGATAATACGGATTCAACTGCGTTGTGAGATGGGAGGTAATTTTAAAATGGTTAATGTAAGAATAGAATTTGTAATGAGTTGTGGGAATATAGTGACTATAAAACAGGTAATTATTTTTTGTTATATAATCGGTGTACATTGGAGGGGCTTTCGGTTAAGTAGGAGCAGCCGCACGGGTCGATCGATCAGGTACAGCAGCGCTTGCCACGGTTGGTACGTGGATGGGTGACCATATTTACATACCAAGACCCTTTAATCCGTGCGTCCCGGTTGTCATTTGTGAATCTTGGCAGTCATTACGGTTCGTTAGAAGCCCAAAAAACGAGTTTTACCAAGGAGTATCGTATACCCAGTTACTGGGTGTAACTGGGTTATGGAGATCAGATAGGCAGTCGCTCCGAGATCATAGACAAAATTATCTCATACTAGCTTTTGCCAGCGTTTGCCCGCTTTAACAAATTTACACAAAACCTTAACAAATTATACACCTTTCTCAGGAATAATTCTGTCTATTGGTGAAAACCGCAACAGACAAACAGACAGACGTGGCGGGGAACTTTGCTTTATAATTATTATGTAGTGATGAAGAAAGTAAAAAAAGCAGAATGTCCTGTACGAAGCCAAAAGTATCTCATCTCATCTTTTTGTATCTCATCTTCATCCTTCGTTTTTCAGAAATGGCAAGTCATTGCACAGCTCATCCAGTAACATTGCATCCACGGACCCTGTAACGTGATTTTTGTCAGACTACCCAAACGCATGGCACATTTAATAAAATTTTGCTGGTACTTAATTTCAACGAATGGAGTGTCGCCGCGTATTAATTAAGCCCAACTTAAAATATTGAGCGTACGAGCCATGAAGATTTATTAAAATAATTTCGTATATTTTTTGTGATTTTCCGGAGGCGTTAGATGTAACGAGTGTTTCGAATATGCAGCTCGGAGTTTTCTAAATGAGTTTTGCTGTATTTGTTTTGTTTCATCTCGCCTGTTTTTGAGACTGTTTGGAAGAATTTCGTTGAAGGAAAATTTAAGGGATGAAAGTTTTAGGTTCCGTTTTCGACATCACGGTAACATGGTTGAAGTCGGGCGACTATATATGGTCACCAAATGTCATAAGTAATCAAGGTCGTCGGATGTAGTTAAAATTTTGTAAGTCACCAATGGATGTTTTCGAATAAAATTTAATTTAATTCAAAGAAAACAAACAATTAATTTATCAAATTAAGTTTTATTTTAAAACACTCATCAGTTTCTTACTAAACTTCAACTAGGTATATCCAACAGCCCTACGTATCTCTTTTGGTGACTACATAGTGCAGAGAGAGGTAGAGAGACAATTGAGTGAGCCTACACTCAGTTGACAGCCCTGTAGATTGGGCGTGTAATCGAAACAACAATGATGGATGACTGTTTATAAAATACATGTCAACATGGTGCATGCTTAGATGACACAACAACGTTACGGATATAATCCAAAAGATATTCTTAAGGACAAAGCTAGTAATATTGAATGGTTTAAAAGTAAATGAAAAGCAAAGCACTAGAAAATTTGTTTACTTTAATTTATACAAACGTTTTTTGATATGATAACGTCTTATAAATCGATGACACCGGTTGCACGCACGAACAAGCATGACTCATTGTCACGTTCCGCCTGAACCGAGCGTGCAAGCGAGAGCGCGGAACAAGCGATAGAGAGGAACGATCAGCCTGTTTTCTTATGACGTTATCACGTAAAATTATCAAACATTTTTAAACAATCGTTTACTTTCAGATGATGTATTTATTGAATTTTTCTATTATCCAATTTAAATTGACCTAAAATAAAGTAAACTACTTAAACATAAATACATCACCGAAACTTCAGCGCCCATCTTGCAAATTCGCTAACGCTCTATATTGTGCAGTCCGGGAATTACTTATTTCGGCTAATTTCGTGCCTTGCATTCAAATGAGTTACTGCGCAGCATATCAATGCAGATAATCCGGCAGGAAACTTTATTGAGTTTGTTCAACAATATACGTAGTTATGGTTGTAGAGAAAATTTGTATTAAGGCCGACAAGAGAGACAACAAATTGTATATATATGCAGATGCGTAGGACGAGAATGTGTTATTCGTAGCAATTTTTGGACCAAATTGCAAATTATGGTTCCAGGTTCTCGTTGAAGTATTAAATTTAGCTTAGCTTCAGTTGTATTAAAAAGTTTTATAGGAATAAAAGTTTTCATACCATTTCGCATTGCGCAAACTCTGCGGATCATTGGAATGAGACTAATTTTACGGTTTATCTCATAGGTAGATAGACAGATACCTACTAATTGGAGTAGAAATTATGATAGATATCGGCGAGTCTCATAACTGAGTCTAAAATGTAAATAAAAAATCATATAAGTAATTCATAAGTACGTCAAACAAACAATCAAGTCAATCAGTCAGCCTATTGGAGCCCACTGCTGGACAGAGGCCTCTCCCAGGCTGCGCCACAAAACCTTGTCCTCCACCTTCCACTTCCAGTCTGTCCCAGCCACTTTCTTAAGATCGTCTGTCAATCTAGCTGGAGCGCGTACCACGCGCTACGCGTTCTATGCGTACTAGTCCAAAGTAAAATGCATTGTGATAAAAACTCCGGTAATGAAGTGACATAACACCCGCACAACAACACCAAAGTGTTACAAATTCAATGTAAGTTTGTCGTTCGGCGTCTTAGCGTGCGGGCGCGCGGGCGCGCAAAGCGCTGTCACTGTAAGCCCTAAATTAATATGAATCTCTAATTTGAGCGTCACACGTGTTGCGAGCTCGCAACTTTGCAGACTACGCCAAATTGGATAAACATGTGCGAGGAACGGGGGCCCTCCATAGAAATATACGAGGAATACGCACGTGCGTGGCCGCCGCGATTGTGAATTTTGAACACCTTTTTTGGCATGAACTGCTAACGTAGAGGGAGATTAAAAGGATTTATCCTTTTTTGGCAACATGAGAATTTGAAGAAAATTACTGTTAAATAGAGTGCATCTCAATGCACTCTATTTAACAGTTTAACAGTAGTTGGGGTCAGCGTCCAGTCAAACCGAATGCAGCTGAATACCAGTATTTTACATGGAGCGACTGCCTATCTGACCTACACAACCGAGTTATTGGGTAATACGATACCCCTTGGTAAGACTGGTTGTCAGACTGTCATGCTTCTGACGACCCGTAACGACTGTCAAAGATCCACGAATGACAGCCTGGACCAACGGTTTCACGTGCCTTCCGAAGCCCTCCGTGCCTCGAAAAGCAAGATGGAGATGGCTCAATAATGTTTGTAGAGGAGATAGTGCATGTTACAATTATAATTGTCATATACCTGTCTAGCAGTGTTTTTATGTCCAAAACTCCACATAGCTACTTACTAAATCATCATTTTACCGAAATAACTTGAACTTAGAAAGGTATTATGAAAGCTAAATGCCTATCTGTAACAAGTGATCCAGCCATTTACCAAATGGTACGTAAAATTCCTCTCTATATATCATTATTGCTATCAGTTTTTGTTCACTCCTCACGACCTTAAGGCGACATCCGTTTTTCCGGTCAAATGCCAATTTCATTCCAGTTTTCCTATCTATTATGTTACAGTCCCAATAACATTGTTCTGACTTGAAAAATCCAGGATCTTTTTTTATTTTCTTCTTGAGTAGTTTTTCTCAGTCCCTAAAAGCTTGCGTAGTCTAAGATATCATTTAAATTCAATCCCTTTTTTTTCTACAGAATGTCTTGGTATATTTTTTCCTACTATCAATTTATGTTTGTTAAATGATTTAAAGCTATAGATAAATCCAAATTATAAGCCATGTATTTTTAGATATTTTTATTGCGGAATGTATTCCATAATTAAACTTTCTAATTAAGAATAGAAACCGTCACTGTGAATACCCTTAGTAAACTTGAAGTGAATCGTCAATAGTGTCAATCTCTAGAATCAACTGGAATGACAACTGACTTCAAACTCACCTCACCTTTTTTTTTGGGTGGGAAATCATCAAATAACTTCTCCCGCTCTGGGTGGAGCAGGAGGGCGTGTCAGACTTTTACTGACTAAAACCCTCCCGTGTTCCCTCACTTGCCTGTGTGCCAGGGGCCGCGGTATCTCTTTCGAACAACCCGCACCCCTGGCAGGGATCGGCCCTTGCGGGCCCCATCAGTTGCTGATGACATCTCTTTGAGGCGCGCGTGGAACACAACGCGCCGTCGACCCGGGCTTGGTCTTTACCGGACAGCGAGCTACCCATTACTCGCCATCGCGCCTACGTTGGTCAGGAATCAGCCTGGGATTCCCGACGCCCAGGATGTCTCCTGCGAAGGCTACGGCCGTGAGGGCGCATGTACTGCCTCTTCCTCACGTGCGCCGCCTCCCTTTTTGCGAGCATCACTGCGTCGCTGAAGGAGGTGACGGCTAACCATGCACTCTCGCTCCGTACCATGGCCTGGACCAAGACCGGACGCGAGAGATCGCCGCCGCCGATCGCCTCCACAAGGACACGGCGGTGCTCCGCCCAAGCCTGGTAGACCTCCACCGTATGCTCCACCGTGTCCTCAGGGCGATATTCACAGTGGAAACACCCGGGCGTTTCCTCCCGCCTTATCCGAAACAGGAACCTCCCGAAACAACCGTGACTGGTGAGGACCTGTGTCAGGCGGAGAGTGAGGACGCCATGCCGCCTCTTAAGCTTTGAGGAGTCTCAAAGAGGAACTTACCGCCGCAATCGTGGCGTGCCCAAACTCACCTCATCTGAGTTTACACGGTGAGGTTTTTACAGACCGACTTTTATGTTATCTTTTAATCGGTACAGCATTATTTCTTTTCATTATGTCCAATAAACGAACGTATTGTCTGAATTTCATCTTTTCTTGCCGATTAAAATAAAATGGCACTTCGTATGATACTGTTAAAATAAAACAATCACAGCCGCGTCGTCAAAACGCGCCGTGTGTTTTCGTCCTTCCGAGTTCTCAAATGAACGTGGCTTATGGTAATTCTAAATATTGCGTTTATTGTTATAACTGTGCAATTTTAGTTCCATTATAATTATGTGCAAAATCTTGTGAATACCACACCACGTAATTGTATTCTAGAAAAACTACCGTGGTAAAGAAACTGCAAGTAGCAACCAAAATAGGCGCAAGTTTTTGCTTATTTATAAGTTGCTCTGTATGTTGTTTTTTAATACATTGAAGAATACAGAAACCAGAATTGATCACTCATCTCTTACCGCATTTTTTGTATACTTAGGTACTTACTTGGTATAGGTACTTAGAAATCCTTGAAAAAAAATTGGTTGTTCTGATAACTTCATCTATATCTAAACAAATCACAAATTTTCTGTCTCCGTGACTGCATTGTTCTAAACTGCACAACAGATTTCATTAAATCGTAAAAATGGTCGACGCGGGGACAAGTCCCTACTGGGGACTTGTCCCCGCGTCGACCATTTTTAGGTAATATATTAGTTTCCAAAAAGTTAGTATTGTAATCTTCCAACCCATTACCAGCAACAAACTATACAAGCCTTATTAAATCAATTTAAGACGCTAATAAATCCGAGTTTAAACTAAGACGGATCACGTTAAGGCGGGCGAGTGAAAAATGCACTAATTCTAAAGTAATGCTGGCCTCGCCGACGCCAAGTGCAATTCATTCTCATTAGCCCGGGAAGCCTTTCTCATAACACGATGAAAATCACAAGAGGGATCGTGGGTGCGATTATGGATGAACCTCTTGGAAATATTATATTGTTGTCTGTGGTTTAACTCTATGATTATGTTACTGGTCTTTCCTTTGATGTCTGAGAGGTCATTTTGTAAGGTTCCCACAGGTCACTGATTACAGAATTTGGTTCATTAATATTACAAGCCATCCTTTAAACTCAGTCATTATTATCCCTTGTTTTGGACACGTTTTGCAAAAATATGTAGGCATCCTTAATGTCCTTAAAGGCCCCTGGCCCCGACGACTTGTGAAGGTTGCAGGAATCCGTTGGATGCGGGAAGCACAGAACCGGTCGAAGTGGAGGAGCTTGGTCTACGGGAGGTATATGTCCAGCAGGGGACGTCTTTCGGCTGAAATGATGGTGATGATCCTGAAAACCCTTAAAATGTGCTTTATACATAGCCTGTTGCCGTCTGAAACAATAATTTTATGGATGACTACCGATATGAAAAAAAAAACTTTAGCCCAAAAAAAGAAATTTACAGTTTTTAGAAAAAATATGGCGAAAATACAAAAAATACCAAGTTACTTTCTGAAATGGGAACCCCGTTTCGCGTACCGTGTCGTATGCGACCACTCTACGGGCAAGCATTCTGTTGAATTCTTCTGCATTGTGAAGAATTAGTAAAGCAGCGTATTTTACGTCTTGTTCTCATCCCGCCTTCTCGTTTTGTTTCCAGACACATTGTAATGACATAAAAGCTAAGCAGATCTCAGCAAGATTAATTTTTAATTAACTTCCAAGTTGAAGTAATTTGGTTTACTTACATAATTAGAAATATTTATTACGCCTAGCCGCTGTTTTTATGTCTTTGTTAATTGTGTCTTTTGCCTAGCTTTTCCAACAATTTTTGGGGTCGGCTTCTATGGATGGAGCTAAATACCAATATTTTACATGAAGCAACTGCCTATCTGACCTCCACAACCTAATAACTGGGTAACACGATACCCCTTGGTAAGACTGGTTGCTTGTCAAAGATTCACAAATGACAGCCGGGACTAACAGCTTAACGTGCTTTCCGACACACGGAGGGGTCTCGGTATGTAAAGGTGGTCACGTCGCATGCTTAACCTAATCGATCGACCCGTGTGGCTGTTATTACTTAGCCATGAGCCCCTCTTTCTTTGTTATTTGTGTTTATCATAATCATCATCATTTTAGCCGAAAGACGTCCACTTCTGGATATAGGCCTCCCCCAAGCTCCGCCTTTGCGACCAGTTCTGTGCTTCGCGCATCCAGAGGATTCCTGCGGCCTTCACAAGGTCGACGATCTACCTTGTGGGAGGCCTTCCAACTCTACGTCTTCCGGTACGCGGTCGCCACTTCAGAACCTTTTGGCCCCATCGGCCATCTGTTCTGCGAGCAATTATTTGTATTAGATATATAGATATTGTCGAAAAATAATAGTTTCTTTAACATTTCATGAAGTCAAATACTCAAAGCAAGCAGTAGCTATATTGAAGCCTTGTTATAACAAAATAACCGTACAATATTAAATCGCTTTCATAAATTACCCTTTAATTAATATTCTCAAAGGAAAATCTAGGTCTTACTTAGGAATAGAGTAGGTAAATAAGCTATGTATACTAGTAGCCGAATGTTCTAAGACGGTACCTCTTTAAGCCATAAATCCCTTTACTCCGCAGGTGCAAGAAGGTCTATCCGCCTAATTAAGGTGGTCACGTAAATCGACGAACGTCTAAAGTCCGTTTAAGCCTACAATTTTCGGAGCGAAGTTATTTTGAAATTAGCCGCATTGCAGTGCGTTGCTACGAAAATTTTCTTAGTTAAGTAAGATTAAACAGATTGAGTTTGTAGTTTAACGTTGATTGTTTCAGGAAGTTGTGTTTTCATCACCATTTAACAATGGTATCGCTTTTTGCTTTGGTACTGAAGTTACCTTAAATCCACTCCGCATTGAACTTTAAAACCAGCGCTGAGTGTCTGACGCCCAGTAAATGCTGAGATGGTAACCCTTTTGGTATGGGCATGCTCAGCACATTTTTTCTGCAATTTTATTGTCATGTTTATTGTTCTTTTTTTATATGTTCGTTGTTGTTGTGTTGTGTCTGTGTCGAATAAATGCTTTCTATTCTTCTTGCTTTCTATTCTATTCATTGACTATGCCATACATCTACATCTGTATTCCATATTTATAATTGTGAACTTAAAATTGGCCAAACGAAACTTTCGTTTTCGTGCCCAATTATGAAAGGACTCAATTTATAGAACTACACGTTAGTAAAAAAAAAACTGAACAAAATGTTTAAGTAATTCAGACACAATTACATCGGTAGATGAGTATTGTTCAGTGGCGTATCCAAGATTGTCGTTTGGGAGTGGCTTAACCCCGCTGAGTGTTGGTGTTAGCAAAGTAAACACTCCAAATAAAAACACAATTTTTATTAATCTAAAAATAATTGATGACAATCGTAGTTAGGTTATACTTCCTAAAAGTTTAATTAGAATAATATCAAGTTCACTTTAAGATTTGTCATGGCAGAACTCAGATGGTCGGGGCATTTAAGTGTTTATGTTTACCTTACTCGTAACGCAGCGTATCATCAGATGGTTATAAATACTTCGAAAATATAGCACAACACATTAACTAACTTAGGCAACATCAAAAGCATCCACGGTCCGCTAACCGGAACCACAAAATGTCTTACAGTGAAAACAGCAGTTAGGATAATTACCATCCGTGATGAATCGTTTGAGTCATGTTTTTCAAACGTGTTTCTATATGATTGATGAAGTTCAGCGTGACGGTTGAAAAGCTAAAATTGTTTTGTCGAGTGACTCGTTATTAGTTCCTAATTACGTGTGAATCATGTTAAAGGGTGAATATTTGATTGTAAACGGAAGTTTGATTAAAAAATTGGGCAGTGTAGTTTACATGGATGATTACATAAGCTTTTGAATTGAATAGTCCGATCAGTAAGTTTGAATAAATATGAAATCGTAAATGGTTTTACCAAAACTTTTACCAAAAAAAACAACCGACTTCCGAAAAAACACTACAAAGTGAAAAATAACCTTAATTTCGGAAGGCGGTTACTTTGGATATGTATATTAATTTTTTGTCACCGCCTTCCGAAATTAAGGTTATTTTTCACTTTGTAGTGTTTTTTCGGAACTCGGTTGTTTAGTAGTTGTTTGTAGTCGGTAGTTTTTATTTTTCACTTTTTAGCTATAGTACCTACCCCACTAATTTGAAATTTCTTCATACTTGGGGTCAAAATAATGCATATTTACGCGATAGCAGCAATACTGGTTGATTACTGTTATTTTTTTAAGAGTTCCGTTGTCTGTCTCCCAAATGCATCATCAGATCTATATTAAATTGACATGGGACCACACGGAAAGCACCAGCTTTCAAATAAAAAAAGAATCATCAAAATCGGTTCATCCAGTCAGATGTTCTGAGGTAACAAACATTAAAAAAAACATACAGATGAATTGAGAACCTTCTCCTTTTTTTGAAGTCGGATAAAAATAGAACTAACACAATTAATTCTAAATGTAGTCTACGCTAATATATTATTATGAAGGGGTAAAATTTGTTCGTTCGTAAGTTTATTGTAGGGGTAAACTCTGGAAGTAACAATCAGATTAGAAAAGTTCTTTTTGCATTTGATAGCCCAATTCTTTGAAAAGTATTCGGCGGGCGATGGGATGCGATGCAGCGGGTCGGGACCTAAAATTTCGCGCGGAAGAATTGACAGCTGAAATACAAATCATTTTGTACCAACATTCAGAAAAGGTACGTACAAAAAAAAAAAGAACGTCTCCCAAAAACTAAACGATTGCCAAACACTAACAAAAGTCCTAAATAACTATTTTATTTATAGAAGCACCAACAATGGCGGATTGAATACGGCCATTTCCCGCATTGTATCACTTTCTGTTTGACAGAATCGATTCATATGAGTTGTGAGAGCTGTTTGACATGCAAAAGGAAACATAACAGGGGTATTTGTCGCAAACACACGGAGCGTTTTCAAACTACCGCCGGTCGGTATGGGGCAGTTTTGAGATGCCTTTACATTTGCAGTTTCTATTCTCAGTTGCAAAGAATATGTCATCTTTCTTTAACCCTAAGTATGAGTGACTTGTTAAAAATATTTGCTAAACAGCGTCCTATTGTTAATTATGAAAACAGAGATAACAAGATATTTTGTATTTTACATAAAATCGTTATCATCTGCGATTGCCTTTTTCCACCAAATTTTACATAAAAGTATTTTTTTTAAGGCTATCAGAATTGGGGAATTACGCATTCTCTAACGTCCTAAAAACATTTTATTTTTTCAGTCATTAACGTCAACATTATGTAACATTATATAACCATCACTCAATCCGCACACCACTCGCCATTCACCCGCACACAGTCCCGGAACGCCGTTCGCCTAGTTTTGATGCGAACCACCGTTTAAGTCTGCAATCAGCCTTATATACGAGTGTATGAATATTGTATGAACTGCCCCGTGGGATATGTCTCGCGGATAAACGCCAGTTTTAAAACGTAAACGCCAAGAATTTTTCAGTGACACAGAGATACTCGGGGCGTACTTACTACGTAATATAAGCTGGAAGTGTGTGAATACTTTAAATATATTCTCATTGTTATTTCATAGATCGTGAGGGTCGTTTTTGGTTTTAACGACTCGCGACGCGGTTTTTACACCCCGAAGGCAAGGTTCGCACTTTTAGTAATGTAAACATTAATTTTTGACACTGGAAGTAAAGTTCTCGGAGTTTATCACCAGCCTTCTTTATTTCAAGGGGTTAAAAGAAAATGTAGTGTGGTTATGGTTACGATTTGTGACTGCCTCGTTGTATAGTGGTCGTAATCGCTACTGTTGAGCATGAGGTCTTGGGTTCGATTCCCAGGTCGGGCAAAGTGTTACTGGGTTTAACAATCTGGAATTTCTCAATAGAAGGTTGGAGTCTGAATTTGTGCCCGATTTCTGGCAATAGGCTCATCCCCTATGACATAAGACTTAAACATAACTGGCGAAATATGTATATTGTAGGTACACCTCTGCCCAAACAAACCAACCCAAGGCGTGAAGTGATGTTATGTTATGATTAGTGACAGGCCACAAAATCCCGTCTTTAGAACCGCCGTAACGTAGTAATATTAATTGAACTGCATTAATAATATTATTAACTCATTCAAAATCATATTACTAAAAAGGAAAACAAATATTATTCTCCTAGCTTCCAACTTATTATAATTATGTAGAAAATGTATGTGTATGTTTATGTGTGTGTGAGTATAGCTACTACTGGCTATGACATTCGCCAAATTTCAATTACTCCCGTATTTCAAGGAAAACTAAAATGAAGCATAGGTAAAGTCCACATTAATTCTGTGTCTGTTGAACGAATGTCTGCAGATCTCATTTGCCTCAGGCACTGAGATATTTTATTTAGTGAGGTCTCACTATATTTTGATTTGCAAAAACAAATGTTTCTGACTTGTTGTCAAGACTTTCTTATTATGTTTGCATTTCTATAGAAGTCTACTGTTTTAAGAAGTAAGTTATGTTTCCTCTGTTTTTGTTTTTGGTAGTTCTAGCTACATACGTCAAAGTTGGTAGTGATTGGAATCTCAATAAGTAAATCTAAAAAGAACGTCATTTCTATTAATTATTGAAAGAAACAGAGGGGTTATTACGTAACTCACTAACAGTATGAATGGCCTTAATTTTGACTGTTCAATAACATCATTGCGATGCACGTCGTTGAGCTGACAATTTTCACGAACATAAGCGATAACCCTCAAAGTGATAGATACTGATTGAAAGTGTGTTCTGTAATTAGGGTGCAGCACACAGTATGAGCTTAAAATTAGTTTAACAAAATCAAGTTTTGGTAATACCCAAAAATGCTGGCCACAGGCAGACATAAAATTTTAAAGAAATAATTAAGAGTCATTGTCCTAACAGACAAAAGCGCAACATTTTTGTCACAAGTGTGTACACAGCGTGTGTATTTGATGTTACTTTCACAAGTGAATCTCTTTTATCTTCAGCTGAAACTTTGCCCAATTTATTTTGTTCAATGAACATTAACAATTTGGAATTAAACTTTTCGACGCTACAAAGAGCGTGATAACGTTTTATAAATGGCATTTTTCTGGAATTGAAAAAGAAAACACAATTACGAGAAGATCAGTGACTTTCGTATCAATTTATTTCAAGATTATGTCTATTTTGCTTTTATGTTTATATTGTAATGTAAAGATACTTCAAAGGTACTTAAATTGGATGGAAAAGTCTTTGACAAAGAAATTATAACAGACTTCATAGGTACATATTGTAAACGATAACAATATTAAACACGGTCTAAAATGTCAATTACAGGTTCACAATAAATTGGGGTCGAACATTTTGATACCGTGTTAAATTGTCTGATTTATCAGTTGATGATAACGTATTAACTATCAAACTCTTTGAAAGCATTATATGTGAAATTTATTGAATGTGCACGGGTCTAAAGTACTTATGGTATGTTTTTTTGTAACTAATAAATAATAAACTTCATCATCTGCTTAAGTTTTTCCCAACTATGTTTGGGTTGACTTCCAGTCTAACCGGATGCAGCTGAATACCAGTATTTTACATGGAGACTCCGCATGTTAAGACTATTTGTCAGACTTTCGGGCTTCTGACGGCCCGTAACGACTGTCAAAGATGCACGAATGACAGCCGGAACCAACGGTTTATCGTGCTTCCCGAGGCACGGAGGGGTCTTGGTGTGTAAAGATGGTCATCCATCCAGGGACCAACCGCAGCAAGCGTAGCTTAACCTGATCGATCGATCCAAGTGGCTATTATTACTTAGCCCCTCATATTTGTAACATAACAAGCAATAAATAATAGTTAGGTACTCTGGAATCTAACTTTGGAGCCATTGGTAACTGATGAGATTTAAATACACTTTATGTTGTTGAATATTTTTTTAATTAATCTTAAGCCCTTTCCATTAATTGCCTACAATTGTCGAGCACTACAATTAAACATAACACAAATTTATGCATTCAAACATCAGTGAGAGAAAGTTTCTTAGGTAGTTTACATGCATAAAGCCATAACTGAAATGCGGGCAGACGATAATGCTATCTAAATTCAGCAGCGTCAGTGAACGAGCTACGTCTCAACGCGAACTTGTATGTTTGACAGTAATAATGGCGGGGTCCCTGTTGGAGCGGGTTGGGGTTTAGCGTTTATTCTGTAATCACAATTCAATACTGATTTCTATTTTGATTTTCTTGCTTTCCAAACCATCTTTCTGTACTCATAATGTCACAATTTCTGAACTCAAATCTGATAATTTATACAAACAATTAGAGTATTCAGTTAAAAGCAAAATACAATGATCAACACGGTTTTTTTTTAAGCTAACAAGTACTGTTAAGAAAATTGTGTTGACCCTAACATTGCTTTAATGAATAAATGAAATGGACCGAGCCCAGCGTTTTTTTATTCACTGTTTCATGATCGAGTAGCTAACACTTATAGATTTCTATGGAGATATAGAGGTAAATTTATCATAAAAAGAGAAAATAAGTTATTTTTATAAGAAAGAAAATATATTACAATATTTTCTTAACTCTCTCAGTGGGCCCTCAGCCCGCACGTTTGACAGTAATAAGTCTGCTTCCCGGCGGTCCTCCAAGTTGTTCGCTCCAACTTCTCATGCCTCCTTGAACTGGTAACTGCGACTACTCGAAGCAATTACACCAAACAACACACAGTCCACTAAGTTTCTTTTTAAACTTTATTAATTTATGCACTGAAAGACGTATTTAATATGTTTCAAGAAAATATTTTAAAATTAAAAGCAAGTCTGAAGTTCTTTGAAATAAAATTACGGTGAAAATGCACGTTAATTTTTTGTGTAAAATTGTGTGCTCTTTTGGGAATTACTATTGTGTTGTGCAAGTGCTTTTATTCTAAATCTAATTGACGACGGGCTGCAACCTGTTGCAAATTTATTTTGTGGTTCCGACATCTTCAACCCTAAAATGATCAATGTGATTTTTCAGTCATATAAACATAGATGGGTACACAAAATAGTACAGTTAAAAAATCCTGAGCGACACTCAAACGGTACCAACATAGGTATATCTACCTAACTACCTGTCTATCAACGTTCCCATGAATTGCTTCCGGCTCCAGACACCCCTTTAATCTCAAATGTACATAGCCATAGTAATTTAGATCCTATCTGATGGAACCATTGAATCTATGGCGAGGTAAAGGGCCTTTAAGTGTTGAAGAACCTGGAAAAAAAAATACAAAATCAAAGTCTGCGGTGAAAAGAAAGCTCTTCAAAGTATATTGCGCGCGGTGGATTTAAGTCTGGTGAGGGATGGATTTTGAAATACTATGTTAGCGTTTTTATTCCTGTGTAAGACCAGGAGATTCTCATTAAGTGTTCACTTTCATCTTATATTTATATCTGCTACATTTTCTGCTATAACAGTTCACTAGCTATTTTTTTAATTCGAAAATTAAAACAACGGGTAATTTTATTTATATGAACCTTTATTTCATAATATTCATATTAATTTTTATTTTTTTATTTATGGATCTAAACTATACAAAAACATTAAAAAATATCAAAAAATTAGCCCACCGCTTTCGAGCACAGAGCCCAAGCTACCGGTGGCGGTCAGGGCTCTAGAGAAAGAAACCTTGCAACAATGCGAGCCGTGCCTAGAAGTACCGCTTTCTGATTCAAGCCCTTGATCCAGCTGCCTAACGAGAGCCTCTTCAGGTGTTGGTCAAGTTGGTTAGCCCTTATTATTATGATTATTATCCATGAATATCCCACTGCTTGCCAAATGCCTCCATACACTCTTTCCACCTCTCTCTGTACATTATACCTTCACAATTGCTCCACTCCTATTAATCAACAACTGAACGCTACGTCCCACTCATACTTGACATATCATCTACTGACAGACACACAAATAAAAACGAGATAATAAAAAACATAAAACAACCCGTCAATGCAGAGACAAACGATCGAGTGAACCTGTTAGGGATCACATTCAATTTGCGCACCGTGGATTGAGGAGGGTCCGAAATGACGGGTGAAAAAGTTAGCGTGACGGCCTCGGGAACACGCCTATGGGCGACGAAATAATAATGTGAGCGATCACATTGATATGTATGTTGAATGGTCATTCGCAAATGTCCGGTCGCGTTCGACGGGTTGAATTGGGCAGAATATGGATGATGTTCTGTTTGAAACTTGAAAGACAAAAAGGAATTTGGTTTTAAATGTTCATATTGTATTTTTATTTAAGGTATATTTTTGAATATTTATAATTTAATATTTTCGCAACAAAAATTAATACTTACAGAATCACTTAGATACAATTCTATCATATTTTATTATATCATTTACTGCTTAATACTTAGTTAAGAGTAGAAGTATATTATTAGTTATCTATACAATTAGTATGATGGTGTACGAATGGACACGATTTTTTTTAAAGATATTGTTTAGAAAATGAAAACTCGTGATACAAACCTCACCTACTCATATTGTTTTAAAATATTTAGTGAAGTCAACTTTTCTAAAGGTTTTTTTCTCTCCTACGTTCCCAACTTCTATCTTAATTCCAGAAAGTTTCACGTTCATATCTTGTACATTATAAATTCTCCATGCGTTAGTGGTATAACTGGAGCATGGAATTTTTAATCTAAGAACTTTTCCACTGAACGTCTCTTTCTCATATTGCCTTGTGAATGCTGTTATGGATACTACGGCAAGTATTTCGGAAACTTAACTGTTTCTTCTTTATTTATTTACATTTAGACTTCATTGTCAATGAGACGGCCACGACACCAGTACAGCTACGTTTTGAACATTTTACGTACAACACAAAATCGAGTTTCGTGAAAATGTCTAGTAGATAGGTAGGTACCTACTTACACTACCACTAGACATTTTCAACAACATTTTCAACTTATTTTTTCGTAGCCTATAGGTTATAAAATAAATAAATATTCATATTAATGCTGAATAGGGTGCCTAATACTTTATTTGCCGAAATAAAATATTAGTAAGTGATCATTTATTCAAGAAAATATATTTACGCTACAGTTTTGTCTTTGGAGTTTCCGTCAAGTAGTAACGTGAAGGTACTTCAAGACTCAAGACTCTCAAAGAGCCAATGAAAGCCCATCGAACCAGTTGCATTTCTAAAAATACCGGAAAAATCTATACAAAATATTTTATTGGACCAAATATAAAACGATTTCTGATCTTGTGAGAATTTATCCAGAAGCTAATTCTTCGTATGTGAATCTGTTGGCGAGGCGCCAGTAAATTATAATGTGATTTTCTTACAGCAGATCCCTATTAACATTACAATGGATTATTTTCCATGTTGAACGTACTTTGCTGATTAGTAGTTATTTGAAGATTTATTTAACCATTAGCTTTGTGCATTTTGCAAAAGAGTACCTAACAAGCTAAGTACAAGTGTTCAGTTTCAACTATCATTAAATGCATAAAGAGCCTAGAATTTTCCCACTGCTGGGACACAGGCCTCGTCATGTGAGGAGTGGGCCGTAGTCCACCACGCAGGCCCTATGCGGCTTGGTAGATGTCACATGTCTTCGAGTTTTAGGTTCTAAAACATGTCGGTTTCCTCACGATGTTTTCCTTCACCGTTTTGAGACCAGTGGTGATGAAGTAATTTACACAACCTAAAGCGATCCCAGACAGGCGCTAGTAGTAACAGTAGTAACAGCCACGACTTACGAGTGGTCGGTCTTAGGTTCGCCTAAAACCTAACCTTTACTACTACTTGCTATATTAAAATATTGGTAAACATTCAAACAAAAAGCCTCACTAACGCATTACTTTCTGTACGGCACATCTTGGGTTTATGTAAAATTTTACTTTTTAATGTAGCAGCAAGCCTCGTATGACTTGCGATGAGATCGTGAGAGTACCGAATACGTACGACACAGGGTACAACCCTACAAAGGGGTAATTTTATAAAAAAAATACTCTTTAACAACACGAAGTAAATAAAGATAAAAACTAGTTTTTAGCTGGCAACCATTCCGGATGCGCTCAGGCAATGGCCGTAATAGTTTATTTAAGAACATTCTCGGAGCCCCAACTGCGAGAGGAAACTATAATGAAGTTAACTAAGCGACACTGGCCCAAGACTCGGATGCGATACAATGCAAATTAATTTAGTTCCTACGTTCTTCTCTTTTTTGTTTAATTACTTGCGATTTTTTAAGGCTGATTGTCCCGGGAAGTTTATGGGAGTTGTAGTCAAAGTGCTGAAAGTATTTTCACTTCAGCCTTTTGCTGCGTAATCAAGAATTTTGTAGGCGTCTTTACGATTGGGAGTTTCGGACTAAAAGCTAAGGTTGAAGATGATGAGAAGATGGTTCGAGAAACTCGTAGAAAAAAACTTTAACAAAATTGGGAGAAAGTGACGAAGATTACAAATGAGTTGATTTAATCAAACAAGTTATATATATCCCGTCAATCCAAAATACAGCTTAACGCTACGCCTGCAAATACCTCCTTAATACCTATATAGACGACAGCTATAAGGAGTGGTAATAAAACATGTCTGTATACACTGGTATAATTTCTTTATCTCGGCCCCACAGCTCGCTTTCCATTTGTCGTGCTCATCATAAAGACGGGGAGGAGATATAAATTATTATTGCGACGCGTGTTCTACTTCAACTTTCTGAGAGCCTGGTGCCTTTGGTATTTGTTTTGACCAGTAAAATATGATTCAAGTATTCATAAGGCTTTTGTACAAACATTTTCGCAAAGATACATTTTGTGTCAGTATTTTTTGGTGTTGAAAATCTTGAATAGAAATTGTGGTGTTGATTCTTGAAAGAAAACAATGCAATTACTCTCAGCCTCAAAATACTATTTAGGTTGGTGTCACAGCGATTTGAAATATTTCAAACTTAAATTTTCATGTTTTCTTGAGACATTTTTACTCAATCAATCTGGATAAATATGCGAGTACATCTTTAGATTTTCATCTATACTAGCGGTTTAGGTGACCTACATCAAAAATTGAGTCTCCTTAGTTTTACCAAGGCGACGCTACGTAGTACTTTTGGCAACTACGTCGTTATGTTTGTGAAAAACAAAATAAAAGCTATGTTCATAATATTTCTATTAAAACAGCTTTTATCCAGCATAGAATCAGCCTATAATTTTAAAACTGCTGGGACGCAGGCCTCCTCTCTGTTGAGGGTAGTGGGTCGTAATCTACCACGTGGGCCAAGTGCGGGTTGGTGGATGTCACATGTCTTTGAATGTTTGGTTCGAGAACATCATGGTTCCCTCACAATGTTTTCCATCATCGTTTTTGAGAGCAGCAAATTACACAAAATAACCCGCCTGACTGGGACACGACGAACAACTCGTAAGTTACTAGTGGGCCACCACTGGACAATTATCCAGCATAAAACTATTAAAACAACATAACTGCTCCTAGTGGCTACCACTCAACCAACTTATTCAAAACACAAAACGCTGTAGCAACCGCCGGTGTCGCGGAGGTACTCTGAAACCCTCATAAAGGCAAGTTTACAAACCATTCCCTCTTTTATTGTAAAAGTTTAATAGAGAGAGGATCTGTAAATGGACCAATCAATACTTTATTGTGCTTTTCCCAGCTCCCCGTTTCAAACTGTACGAATCGAGGTGGGGGGAATATAAGTACACATTCCAAAGTCCCCTCCTTACAATTGTTAAGAAAAAAGTTGTTTCTCTTTATTGCATTTGTGTATGGAATGAGATATCTTATTTTTATGCGTGCACGTATGTTCTGTTATTTTGTTTTCTTGGTCTTTTATGTAGTTATTGGTGAGCACCTTCCTGAATTTCATGAAGAAGAGCTGTGATTTTCCTGTTATTTTATATGGGTCCTAAATTTATTCATTCAATATCCCTTCCTTAGTTGATTTTGAATGCCTAATCAATGCGAATGTTATGATTTCAAAATCACAAGTCATTATTCAATCAATCTATTAATTTACTGAGGTCAGTACTTCCAACGAATCAAGTGATGAATCCAATTCTATCATGGATATCAGTCTTTGGAAAGCCTAGAAATCTACCTATTCCAAGCCTGGATGCTAGTGTATGTCATTAACGTGTATACGAGTATGTAATGGCATCTAAAACATAAACAGTCTTAGTGGTGTTAAGACGGCAAATGCAAAGCCGTTTTAGTTTTACTTAAACAACTACGCTTTCAAACTTCTCTTCCCAAAACCTTTTAAAAACAGCACAGCCAACATCAAAAAATTAACAGAACCGAAAAATATTAATGATTGCATTATGAGAAAAAAGCGGGAATCTTAGAAGGAATGAGCTTCGCGTCTTTCCAAGTTATAAAAGGTAAAGAAAGAGCTTGCATTTAGTGAATACCCATTCAGAGTTGGGGAAAATTCAGACCACTGCCACTGCAACCGCGTATTCCCAGCACTTTACGAATGCAACTCCTTTTGATAGACTCCGTTTTTTTTTTCGACAATCAGACTCTAAGAACGTTTTTAGTAAGTCAGACCCTTTAGAATGTTGGACAAGGCTTTTAATTTGAATGTACTGACTTGTTTTCTTGGATTAAGCATTCGTTGGTCATTCAAACGTCTTACTTCAGGCATTAAGAAATATTTTCAGAATTAAATATGTAGTTTTCCTTGACGGGGAATTATAGGACGGTAGTTAGAATCTTTGGTGGTAATGATATTAGGACCATTGGAGACATTTTTACAATTTGGGATTATATCTTTTAAGAAAATACCTATTATGCTGAACAATTTTAATGAACATGCAATAAAAAATATTCATAACACATAAAATAATATTAATAGTGTTCCTTGTGCAGACCGTGTGCACATGTACCTTGTACAGTCGAGTTTATTAATATATTGGCACTGTCATGGATTCAAAATATTGTGAAAGTTGGATAGCTCAATAGATTCTATGGAACATATAGAACAAAAATATTTCCTCATGTGAACGGTTCTATAATATATGCTGTGCATTAGGCAATAACATGAAAAATTATGAGAAAAAGCAGTCACATATTAATGTATCTAAATCTTGACCACAATTTAATGATGCTTATAGTTGTCACAATATTATGAACTTTAGTGACGTTCATTTTGAAGCTTGAAAGGGCCAATATATTAATGAACTCGACTGTACCTATACAATAAAAACAGAGAGAAAAGAATCACAGGGCATCAAAAAATTCGTCCGCATCGCTGTCGATGGGCAAAGTTCCCAAAAGGCTAGCTGGCTTCAATAAAAATACCTTTAATCCTTGAAAATAGGTACTTATACAGAAAATTATCTACTCCTCCATATTCAACCTTACCTGTATTAAAACTTAAACCGACAGTTACGAAAGTTCCCTATTATGGTGCTCTAGCCTTTCACCAAATGTTTCAGTAAAACTCCAAGATCAAAAGACTTTTCAAGTGGTTGCTCGAAATTTCCATTATACTACTTCAAAAAGTGAATTTACATTGCCCTCAGGAATAATTTGTGATTTAAACTTCGACCCCGTAAAGTATAAGTTTTATTTTTTTATTAAAAATAAAAATTGGTTGTTAGAACTTTATTAATTACTGTCATTATTTTGTTTAGCTCTGGGCTAAAGGTGGGGTAAGTACCGAAGATAGTATTTCTTTGGAAAATAAATTGGTGATTAGTTTACTTGAGGATGTTGTATAATTGCTACTAGGAAGCTAGTCTCCCTTGTCTTTATTTAAAATTATAACCAAGATTTAAGATTTGACTAAACTACGTTCATTATAATAACAGCCATTTAATTTAATTCCTGTCTTTGATGAATTACTTTATTTCTGTATGTAGGCTTCTACAAACACATTTACACGTCAATCATACTTCTAAAAAACTAAATGTTTTCTGCGTTTCCTATCCGAGTAATCAGATAAGCAAGGCCGAAACAATATCAGAGGTCACAAAGTCAAAGGAAAAAAAGGAGGAGGAGGTCAAAGTTCAGTTTTTATCTTGGTCAAACCTGTGATTTTTTTTGTCTGAAATGGTATTTTGAGGAAAGAACCACACAGATTGACTGGACCTGTCCAATAAGTGCACGCTTTTCTTCATAACTTACTGCGCTTCTTCTGATATTATGACTGATTCAGCACCAAAAAATGCTATATTTTGTCCGGAAATAAAAGCTTAAACCTTATAGATCTTTTAAAAACACACTTCTTTCTTCAGGTTGGCAGTCAGCGTCACATCATTCCTGCGGTCTCCCGCTGACACTACACATTTCTACAAACCTTCGAACACACGTTATGGCAACATCAACAAACAAAAATCCAATCATCCCCCTCTAATCAATCGTAAACCTTTTACGTCGTCATTTCCGGTGCCGTCAACACTAGATAATTCTTAACTAACCTTACATCTCAGTTCGGACACGTTTCTGTTTCGCAAATCTAATTTTTCTCCCGGGCGAATTCCTTTTTGAGAACTATCCGGGACTCGCTTCGGGTTCGTATTGGCAATTCCGACGAATGTTCCTATCTGTTTCGTTCGGAAAACTTTTTGTTCGGTACTTGTATCGACATGTTGTGACGGTACAATATTTACGATGATTCGTTGCTTTGTATTTAGTCATCTTGGCTGAGTTTTGTTGACGATTCTTCTTAATAACTTCTTACTAATATATGTAGCTATATGTTGATTGGACTGCAAAGGCCTTGTGGCTTAGTATAACAGCGGCACTTTTTAATCAATCAGGTTAAGCTACGCTTGCCGCGTTAGGTCCGTGGATGGTGACCATCTTTACATACCAAGGTCCATCCGTGCCTCGGAAAGCACGTTAGCCGTTGGTCCCGGCTGTCATTCGCGGATCTTTATCAGTCGTTACGGATCGTCAGAAACCCGAAAGTCTGACAACCAGTTTTATCAAGGGGTATTGCATTACCCCGTAACTGGGTTGTGGAGGTCATATAGGCAGTCGCGCCATGTAAAAAACTGATATACAGCTGCATCCGCTTAGACTAGAAGGCTTCCCTAAAATATTTGGTAAAAAGCGAGACAGATGATGATTGTAAGTGGATTATTTAAATGCAACAATGTTTTTGGCATATGTTGTTACCATTGTTGATCTGATAGCCACTTATCCAACTTTCGCGATCTTCATCTAGCTAAAACCGTTGATAGAGCAAACCCGTCGTTTTTGGGGTGCGGCAGCTATCATACGTTATGAAGTCCTTACATCCGTGGGTAAAACAAAATGTAATCTAACATTTAGAGGAATCCAAAAACGCAACTTCAGTCCTAATCTTATTATTCCTCTTTTGGCCTGTTTCCAGAGACCAATTAGGTTAAATTAGTCTCCCACATAAATATGACTGTAGTCCGCAGCTTAATTCCCTGACCTAACATTTGTAGTCGTCTTTTATATCTCCATCATCATCATCACCATCCACAAACCGACATCGCCGACTGCTAGGTATGAAGGCCTCTTTTTTCTTTTGCCAATCCCCGTGCCCACGTTCCTTAATTATATCTCCAATAGTTATTAATTGTGAAAATTTAACACCTTGGAAAACACAGACACACTCACACGTCACACGTCACACGTCACACCATCACCCTCCCTTACTCTACATCAGGTACTCATACAGACGGCACTTATCTCAAAATGAATTTTTATGTATTTTTTTGTGCCTTATTTTATTAATTTTCTTTTTTCTTCCTATCCTCTCACTAGGAGTTGGACGTTGGTAGCTACGCCACAGTTTTAACTTTTGCAGTTATCATCGTTTAACATTGTTTTTGTATGTTCATGTTTTTTGTTCTCAATAAACGATTTATAATAATTATTTAAAAAAATATAGGTCAATCTTTCATACGAAAATCTACATATGTATATTTCATGAAAGTAATACTTAAAGCGGTATAAAATAATAAGCGAGCACACGTTCAACACCTAAACATAAACAGAACCTGTTGTTCTTAAGCTCGCCGGAAAAAAATATATAAAATATCTCATCACAATATTTTCTTGTATCGCACGGAGCGATAATAACTTTATGGTGCGTGTAAAATCCCTAGCAATTTGTTCGGTACATGCTTCAGTTCTAGCCCTCATCTCCCAAATGTATCTGTATTTATTACGGCATGCTATGAAGGTCTTTTAAGCAAAAAGAGGATGGGCCCCAAAAACTCAATTCCGACACTTTGCGACAAGGAAAACGGAGGAATCAAGTTAACGCACACTAGGACACGGCAATGACACCGTACTGTAGTGGAAAGGAACTTATTTATTATGTAGTAGATAGTGGTAACAGCTAAGTTTACTTATTACGATTAAGTTAATGTTAGTACTCAGAATCATGAAATAAGGCTCATAATTTCCGTTTCTCTGAATTAATTTGAGTAACTCTTCCGAGAATTCTATTTGTAATCCTTCATGCGACAGTGCCGACAGTAATTATTTGTATAATTCCACAATCCCACTTAAATACGTCGACATTCATAGAAACATGGTTATTCACGAAATTATAAATGTTACAAAAATTATTCCATGATGAAAACCAGTCCCAGTGGCAGTGGGCAGGGCACATTGCGCGCAAAGCAGATGACCGATGGGGCCGAAATTCTGGAGTGGTAACCGCGTACCAAAAGTTGATGCCCCGCAGGGATCGGCTGGAAGCGGGAAGCACAGAACTGGTCCAAGTGGCGGAGTCTGGGACAAGTCTATATCCGGCAGTGGACGTCTTTCGGCTGAAATGATGATGATGATGGTGCAAACCAGTCTGCCTTCAACGTACTTTCTAGCTTTTAAATTGAAATATGTCCAATGTTACGCAACAGTGTTACAAAATCCAAAATTACGGCATAAAAATATTTTAAGTCAAACGCCATCGAAGCGTACCGTTAATGTAAACTAAGGCAACGAAGGAATCCTGATTAAAAAGGTCCCTTGCAAGTGTACAACAAATTGGATTCACAGAAAAACAAAGATTGATTCCGAAATAGAAAATCGTTTTATGATTTTGGGTCCGGCACCTATTGCTTGGCCGATATTCTTGGCGACCCAATTTGTTTTGCCGTATTGCCGAGGTTCCTGATTGCTGGATCTATGAAAGTTTTATAGTATCGCCATAAAATAAAAACGGCAATAATAAATTAATAATATAAATAAGCTTTTTGCTATTGCTTGTGAACCTCAGTCGCTCTGGGTGATCATTATCATTACCTGTCGCAAGTGCTACTGCTGAACATGAAGTATTGGGTTCGATTACCGGGTCGGGCAAAGAGGTATAAGGTTTTTCTATCTGGAATTTCTCAGTAGCAGCCCGGAGTCTAGATTTGGACGTACCGTGATGCTGGAAATTGTATAAGTACTACACTAGCTCTGTAAAATCATGACTTTTGCTATGTTGGTTTTAAAGTACTAAACATGGCGTGGTAGTCCGAGTCCGTGGTCGGGTAAAGTGTTATTTGATATTTCTAACTGGATTTTCTCAGTGGCAGCCCAGAGTCTGGATTTGTGCCCGGTGGATGGCAATAGGCTCGCCCCCTATTGCATGGGACTTAAACATAACTATTGAAATGTGGGTGTACTATAGGTACACGTCTGTCTAACCCTTCGAGGAAACAAGGCGTGATGTTATGATAATACACACACAGACACTACCGAAACATTAATAATACTCACTCAGTTGTAATTTAACTAAAAGTTTGTTACAAATGATTTATTTAAACTAGTTATCACAGAAGCTTACAGATTTCAGTAACGAACTTTAAACAACGCCAAGCGTTGCATATAAATTTTCAAATGAAACTTTGTTCTCAAACGGTGCTGACAAAATTATATATTAAATTCCACATTGCATACGGAATGTTTGGAATACGTGCCAAAAATGTTTCTAGAAATATAGTGTTGAGTTAAAAATTATGACATATTAGAAGTAACAGGATTCTGGCCCATTGCCTTGGCCTCAAGTAGGTAATATTCAATTGTCTCTAAATCACACACATTACCCTGCGTCCTAACTAAAAGGAAAGTTTGCGCGAATACGCGATCGTCTCGTTCGTATCTCAGTTTTTGTTTTGAAATCTGGAAGGCACCCTCTATCGGGCCGAGCACGTTCGGGTTCGCCGATTCATATAAACGCGACATTCGCGTATCCGCTCGGACGATACTTTTGGTTAGGACACCGCCGCCTATCAGTGCACTATCTATCAGGCACTGATAAATAGGTTTTGGTTTTTCGACCTTAATTTCTATAAGAACCAAACTATTTAACTAATATCCTCAATCCAGTAAAAACACAAAGATGGTTTTACCATAAACAAGTACCAACAGCAATGTACCTACCTCCTCTAATTTTCAAACATTTTATTTTTGAAAGCATTTTTTTGTTTTACTAATTTTTCCCGTTAAATCCGACCATCACTACACGAATATTTATCCTAAACAAAACTAAGTCAGACAATATTCCCACCAAAATCTTCACCCGACATAAGAGTGCCTACCTACTATCAAGATGAGAAACATTCAAACAATCGTACTTCCCTTTTATCTCCCTATGCTAATCGAAAAGTTTCTACGGCATCGCCTAGTTTTCTTACTGCAACGCGTTCAGTATCGGACACCGGAGTTTTTAAAACTTTCGTAAAATATTGAAAAAACTTTCAACGATATCCTATCTTTATAGTACAGCAGTTAAAGTTGTCCTATTGGAAAACATGGGCATTAAAATAACTGGGAAGTAGTTTGATTACTTAAGGGAAATCTAGTCGGGGGCTCGAACTCACTGGTGGGCCTGACTAAAAAGCACGCTGTCTTACCAGGTATCGTGTCCGACAGAGGTAGTATTAGTGTTGAGCAGTTAGATGCTAGTTTACACGCACAACGTTATTGAGTGAGATGCGGGATAATTTTTAGTAAAACCGGCGCGTAAAAAGTTAAGAAAAATCCTTTGGAAGATCGGGTTTTATAAAAAACACTACATAAATCAATAACCAATAAAGCTTATTAAACTTTTCGATATTTGAGCTTTGTCGGTACCGACTTGGTTTTGCAAATTTCACACTTTTTTTGTTACTTAAACACGCCCAAAGTTAGGTTAAATTAGCAACAAAAACGAATCTTCGTTCGTTCCTAACTTTTTAATGACTTTTTTTATTTTAGTATTCTTTTTCTGCACAGACAATATTAATAATGAGACAAAACCATACCATGTTTAATATTTGCTGTTCATCCTCGAACAGAGGAGTAATACACTCCCGAAGTTTTTATGCAAAAAATGTCGACTGGATTCACCTTAAGTAGGATTGCTTCCGAGGCAATACTGTTAGGGATCATATTTTAAAGCTTTTTACATCATATTAATATCTTTAAATTGCTTCGTTGATCTAATGCGCCACTATGGAGCATGAGGTCCTGGGTCAGGAATAAAGTGATTGGCTTTTCCATTTGGAATTTCTCAGGAACAGCCCGGAGTCGGGAGTTTTGCCCAGTTCATAGCTATAAGCTTATCCCTACTACATGGTAGTTAAATATAACTAACGAAATGTGGGTGTACTATAGGTACTCTGCTTAACCCTTCGGGGATACAGGTGTTTTGTTTATCTTTCTGGATTTCGATACATACATAAAAGTAACCTACACCAAGCTTATAAACAACTTTACTGTTTTTGAAGACACGTATATTGTATCGTTCAGCTTTACAGAATATAAATATTTTATTGAAAGTCCTTCTTATATACTGGATTAGATACAAGTTCAAAGGTACCATTGTTGTGTAATCTTGTTAATAGAATGCGCTTATAAAATTATTTTAATGTACCTAATAATCTGATCATAAAAACTGAAAGAAAATAAAATTTTATACATTGATGCTGGTCTACCTAACAAAGAAAAGAATTAATTTTATTTAAACCCAAAGGGCAAGTTGTAAATAGCAGACAAAGAAAGTTACTGTCCTCTTTGTGAAAAACTTAATTTTATTTTTATAGATATAATTAAATATAGCCATCTAAAACTTAAGACAAAGGCAGCGTCTAGTCGACTGATCAATAGATAATTATATTTTTTTTTAAAGTTAAGTTTAGATCAAAGAAGAATTTTTATGGTTTTAGAAAAGTTTATAAACCTATGGCTTCTTTTAATTTTTTTTTAACAAAAGTAATGAACCTAAACAAGGTGTAACAGAAACCCTATTGCTACCTTGAAGCACTAAAGATAACAGCTGGTATAGAATCACTATACATAGATTCAGCTCAAAATAAAATACTCTAAGAATTGATACCAAATTTTCGGTTTCATATGTTTCTTAAATTCAAATCATAACAAACGTGTCACCGCACTACGTAGGTCAATAACTTTCCACGTTACTTGCCAATATCACGATAAATCTCTTCCAAGTGATATCTTTATTTCAATTTGAAAAGTTCGGTTTCTGGTATCAATGTATTAAAAATTCTCATAACTTCCAAATATGGAGAGATAGGATTTAAAAACCCTTCCAATACCGTTTGATATCCCTTGGTATGAATATACCCTTTTCGTTACACGTTGTATAAGTATCGTAGTTAATGATAGTAGATTATAAAATTAAACCCAACTTAAGAACCTGTTATTGTTCCGAACCTGCAGCTTTTTTATCAGGTTTTTCATTTTTCAGCCGAAAGACGGCCACTGTTGGCCATAGGCCTGCCCCAATTTGGGGGGGCTTGCCATAATCGCCACGCTTGGCAGGCGGGTTGGCGATTGCAGTATGGTGGTAAAATGCATAGAGAACGCTGCTGCCCATTCTCTAGTAAGTCCCTTAGTCGCCTTCTACGACTCCCACGGGAAGAGATGGGATGGTGTTATTCTTTTACGTCCGGCACCACACGGAACAATTTTTTTCAGTGGTTGCTGATAATTCACTTTATAAACAAAGCATCCTTGAAGACAACCCATGAATTGCACTTCACAAAGAAAATTATTAGAAGCAACATCAATAAATTAGATTGTAAGTCTTTTATCAGCACTGAAAACACCATTAACCAGCAATAAACGGTCCAATGGTTACTGCAATACACTGAATAGATGGAAACGTCATTCCATTTTGTAACATACGTTCGAAATCTGCATAAAAGCTACCGCAACTCAAATAAACCTCAACTTCACAGTACATTTACCGTCATTTACCACTTGTGCTTACAATGTAAGTGGACGTTTGTATCCGTCATACGAAGTACGTACGACCACTGAAATCCATGCTATGGGAAATGACCTGAGAAGTACATTGCTAACGTATCTAGCTTGCGTACTTTAGTTTTATAGTTATGGCGTATACAATTTTGGGAAATGTAAAAATGGGTACATTTTTTGAAAAGAAATAATTTAACAATTTGTAAATGCTGTAGAGCAGGGTTTCTCAACCTTTCTTTTGTTGAGCCTAGTCAAATTATAAGTAATATTTACATGCCCCATTCCCCTTTAATTTTTTCATGACGAAAAAGCGCACATTATTTTAACAACCTTTATTTATTTGAACTAAGTTCTTCAAAATAAACTTCATACAAATTTAAATGAAGTTTCATTTTGACACAGGATCAATCAAGGTAATATTGTGATTCTTAATCTACGCGTTTTTTTATGCATATGACGTCTTTCGCCTCCCTAGACATCTTCTGGAGTAGGAAGATGGAATGAAGGAGGATGCGCACCCCTGGTTAGGAACTCCTGCTGTAGAGTATAAGCATAGAACAAATTTAATTTAGGAAATAGTTACGTCCCATAAAAGTAACCAAACCAATTTGAAGCAGAAAAACAGTCGTTATATTACTAAAATCCCGGCCAGTCTTGTAAAAAATATGTAACATTATTTTTCTGCGACAAACAAAATCTTATTTTTCTCCAGAATTCGTTGCCTGACATGGTTTTCCTTTAATCACCTCACGACGAAAAGGTCCAACAAATCTCTCAGGTACACCGTATTACTTAACTAAAAGAGCAGGGGCCGAACGGAAGTGAGGGCAGAAAATATAAGTCCATAATTTAATACATCTAAAGGGTAGATATCTTTTTAGGGGTACACGACAAAAAGGCGCTACCCTTATTGAATGGAAGGTCCACATTATTCACACATTATATTCGGACGACAATATAAACGTAGACATAATGGGATTGAGTTTTATTTTCGTGATGTTAAACATATTTTTCCATAGAATGTACTGCCGTGTTGAGGACATTGTTTGGAAAATGACGGCGCTTTTTCAGGCCAGTCTTTGGTGAAAATAATAGACAGCATTTGTGTATAGAATGTTAAACAAAAACATAATGTTTGTAGGTCTTAAACAATATGACTAGCTATTTATGTTAAATTAATTAGGTCATCAGCTCACTAGCCTTTTCCCAACTATGTTGGGGTCGGCTTCCAGTCTAACCGGGTGCAGCTGAATACGAGTATTTTACATGGAGCGACTGCCTATCTAGCCTCCACAACCCAGTTACTGGGTAACACTATACCCTAAATAAAATTAGTTGTCAGACTTTCGGTATTCTGGTGACCCGTACAGACTGTCAAACCTCCACGAATGACAGCCGAGACCAAAGGCTTCACGTGCTTTCCGAGGCACGGACGGGTATTGGTATGGATGGTCATCCATCCACGGACCAACAGCGGCAAGCGTATCTTAACCTGATCGATCGACCCGTGCGGCTGTTATTACTTAGCCCAAATCCAAGTATGTATCAAAAATCAGAAAATATTATCTTTTAACTCAATATTAAAATATAACAATGCACAAGACCCGTTGTAAAATTTTCAAGAACTCGGCACGTAATCCTAGCTTAGTAGTACAGCGAACGATTTTTCAATCACGCTAGAAAATTGCATTTTTCTTCTTTGATGAAGTACCTCACTATTAATCTTACTATACGAAGACATAATCCGGCGAAGGAGCGGTTAAACGTCACAGACTTCGATAAATAAGTGTCGCCGACTGAAATACTGTGACTTCTGAGTCTTTGAAAAACGATATCTTTCTAAAGTTCCCTGGAGTAGTAAAACATACTTATTTTTAAGCTCGTCCCTCTTACGATTAAGTCTTCAAGTCACATACAGTGGCTGGTTTTAAAATGAAAGATGAAAGGGAGTTGAGTCCTTTGCTTTGTTGATGCTACAACCTGAATGCGATGATAAACTACTGACACACTGAAGGATGATATCACCCTTAAATAATGAAAATAACTTTTTAAGTGGAGATAAGATTTTCACTTACGCTTTGATTTATCTACGGTCTTTTAATAGTGATCACACAACAAATAACTAATCTTTTAAAGACACACTGTATCTAAATTTTTTCCCACGTTATAGGGAAGAATACTGAAAGAAATAAGGCTCCTCTAAGCTCTAACGTAAAATATAAGGTTCGAACTTATAAAATAGCGCGGCACGCACGTAGCTACTATATTTTGATTTGTAACACTCACCTTAAAGTTTGAGAAATGACGGAATCAAAATAAAGTGGGACATAAAAAAATCAATAGGTATATTAAGATCGTAAAAACCTCGAACCTATCAAATCAGCGTGATTTTATGATTTCCATAAAACACGGTCGATTGGTTTTCTTTTGCAATTTCTTATATTGCACCGAGGAAAGTTGGATCAATTAAAATTTTACTTGGCCCGGTGTGAATTCCGAAAAAACCCATTAACATAAAACATTCGTTATTTACAAGGCGAAGAAGTTTTATGGTTTGTAAAATATTGAGGGCATAAATAAAGCGGCTGTCTTGTATAACAGCACGTCCCCGCACCTCGGCTCTACGTAAAGCCGTATTTTATCTCGGATTCTCTTATTCGTGAAAAATAAAAAATATGGATATAAAATTGCCAACGTGCACAGTTTTGGATGCTGGTTACCGTCCCGCTAGGCAATTCGTAACTGGACATAGTTTTTTGTGGATTTAGGTGTACTTACTCGCAATTTTTGTGATTACCTGATAAATAACTTACCAGTTTCGAGGTGAAGGATTTTCTTACTTGGTCTAAATCTCCTGAAATAACAACCTCTGTAGAACTCGCTTGTTTTTTTATTTAGTTCCTTTTTTACCGCAAGAGTTATGCCCGCGACGACGCACGTATACCCACATATGAATTTTAAAAGCGTCCCCAATAGTTTACGTTCTTTTCCCTAAGGGGTAGTAAATCGTTCTTTCACGAGGTATGGGGATAATACCGCTCGTCTTTGGGTTTGCTCCAGTATTTTTTCGAGTTATTGATAGGGTTAGACTTGCCTTGGTGATCAATTTCTTGCAGTTTTTAGTGGGTAATAGTCAACTGTAAATTCTTTATAAATAAATAGAAACGAGTGGGCTCGGAGGGACCCCCGTCAGGAACGAAGTATCTCACGCTTTTTCTTTAACTCAGAATGTATCATCGTTTACTTTATCTTTAAAATACTCAAACTTTAGTTTGACCACGCTATTGTCTCAGCACCCTCGAAAACCACAAAATCGCAGCCGCCATCTTGGATTGACTTTACTATTGGTCTTTAGCCCCCTTGAAAACCATGAAAACGACACCGATGATGAAAATTTTAAAATTTTCGTAGCGACCATCTTAGATTTTCATTTTGACATCCCTATTGATTTCAACACCCTCAAAAACCATTAAAACTATCTGTTTCTTTCTATGATCCTAATAATATTTTAAATGTGAAAGTTTTTATGTTTGGATGTTTATACATTTGGATGTTTGTTACTGAATCACCCAAAATTGGTTGAATGGATTTGCACATGGATGATTGCACAGATAGTTTATAACTAGGGATCGGATAATCGGATGCATATTTACCTAAAGTTAATTTTTAGTTACGAAAATATGGAAGCGGTTTCTTAAAATATTTTTTTGTACAAAAATCCTGGGATGCCAGCAACACCGGGAATGCATAACTAGTCAGTTGTATAGTATGGAAGCGACTTCTAAATGATTAGGATTGCATAACTATTCAGACGCATATTTATTAAAACATTAACCCCAATGGAAAATTATTACCTATATACCTAGGGTATAAGTCTGTAAGAGTAGGGGTGGTGTGTGTTAGTAAGAACATTTTTATTTACATTAAATAAATAAAAATCGGTACAAAAGCGCATTCCATTTTAGCCAACCTCTCAACTTTAGGTGAATATGCATCCGAATATCCGATCACGTAGGATAGTTTTTATTTTGGGAGTACGTTCTTGTGGTGTGTTCCTTAATGTTCGACCTTGACGCGGGTGAAGCCACTGGCAAAAGCTAATGTTTAATAATAAGTCGCATAGCTGGGGCATAGCGCGTTATCGTTACGTAGCGCACTTTCCGTTACGTGACGATTTGTAAAATTTTACTCCAACCGCAAGCTGCGTTAAAGAATTTTGTTCCAATAATAAAGGTAGACCGACCCATGATTATTTTTGCTACATTATTTGTTTCACGACGTAATCACGGTTTGACTTACAAAACTCTTGATCAGTATAAGTTACGAACCTTATACTAACCTAATTCCCTCAGCCAAACCTTCCATCTTAGAAAGTAATCCAAAACTTTTCTCCTATAAAAAAACTAATCAATCTCGCTAAGTTAGGTTGGCAATCCTAGAATAAAAGCCTTATTTAGGGACACAAATGGGGGCAAACTAACTTACCAGGCTGACGAATTTATAAAGCCTTTTCACAGTTAACAGTTATAGGCTAAAAATGAGAAATTGTTCGGCGTTTGAACAGTAGGCGTTGGCTTCGGCGTCGGCGTCGGCATTTACGATTTAAATGGGCCGTCCTATCAAAACAGAGGTCCAGAAAGATTCCGGATTTCGTTTTGGCAACGTGATTTGTCTGTAGTTTGATTTGATTTCAAGATTGATTTTAAATCGTGTTCTTAGAAGTTATTACGTAACGGTGGCTTTAATGTATTTTTTAAGGTTAAAAGAAGGTTTCAAAAGTCAGGTTCTTTAATTTGGTCCAATGATATTTCTTTTGACTTTTTTACTATAAATGGATGGCTAACAAGCCAACTATGAAAGTCCACCTAATGGTCACTCTTTGCCAATACACAAGGATAAAGCAGGGGTTCTAAAAACGCCACGTTAAGCGATTCCTCTAAAATCAATTCACTTCCTGAATTCCCTATGATTCTGCTATTTGACACTTTACTTTAATAAATCGATTCATAATTTGGTGACCATTTTACGAATTTCTATACAAAACTGTCAAATAGATGATTTGCGTGCTGTAACAGATAATATTATGAATTGTCAGTTTGTGACCATTTTACGATTTTGAATACTAGTGTATTGTATCAGTGAACATTACCTAGAATAAGCTTATTACAATAAGTTATCTTATGTTCTCATGTAGGTGGCTCTTTTGCCTTTTTGAGAATAAAGTAAGTAAACCTAAACCTAAATATGATTCATAATATTATCCTATTATGATTCTGCCAAGCGGCTTTTTTAGACGCCCTGGTGTCATGTGTCTGTCTTGTAAAAACTTCATCATCATTTTAAGCCATGAATCACCTGCTGCTCTGTATGGCCTTTTGCTTCTACCATACGGTTCTGTGTGTCCCTCATTCAGTCTTTTTCCCGCGATTTTGAAAATATCGGTAACCCACCGCACTTCTAGCCGATCTTAGTTTCTTTGATCACCAATTTTTCATTTAAAAGTATAAACGTTTCAACAGGATATCAGCTCTGTTTCTTTACGTAATGCAGCAGGTATGAAATAAGATTTTTCATTTGGAATCAATAGTACTATTATCTACCAGAACAATTCTAGTATTAAATCCCCGACTATAGTCACAAACGGGCGTGAATTGACACAGGCCTGTTAGACTCAGCACCATCCATGTCTTGCAGCTGTGCTTATCACCAACTACATCTCTTCACGAGCATACCAAGCAAACAAATGAACGACGACTGATATTGAGCAAAATGTATGAAAGTATAGTACCTACCAAAGCGACGCCTTATTATAATTTGGCCTGTCCTAAGACAACACTGGAGGGCTCGCGAGGTATTCGCCCTTCATTATGCCCTCGTAACTTGTTTGTCGGTAGTTTGATTTTATTATCAGTTTCATATGGTGATTTTGTTACTGTTTGAATAAATTACCAGATTTATGTAGAAGAGGGTCGAAGGCCAGTGTTATTTTTAAATTACAATTATAGTTAAAAAAAAATGTATGTTTTTTCAATTAACTACATTACAATTGTCATTTTTCGTCCCGTTTATTTTTCTATAGATTAATGCAGTAAATAGGTAGTTACTGTAAACGTTGATTGTTTGCCGAATGCAATCTTATCGTCATACCGGCAGGCAACGAATTGGTTTTGTCACATTCTAACGATCAAGGAGATCTACAACAATCCTTCAAATACTTTAGCTAGGGTTTTTATTTCGGAAGAAAATAGATGATTAAGAGGCGTGGAGCTGTAAAGATCTAAAAAGTGGAATAAACGATATAATTTATATTTATACGCATGCAAGCGTACTCATGCAAGCACATCAACCTACTGTACCTATGAAAACTTGTGCTGCAAAGATCACAGAGTCAGCAACGTTGACTGCAACAGGGTACCCGGCAAATATTAATAAGTAGGTATCGTCACTCGTTTTTTTTGGCTCGGAAATCATCCAATAACTTTACTCGTCCTGGGTGGAGCGGGAGGACGTGTCAGACTTTTACTGACTAAAACCCACCCGTGTTCCCTCAGTTGCCTGTGTACCCGAGGCCGCGGTATCTCTTTCGAACAACCCGTACCCCTGGCAGGCATTGGCCCTTGCGGGCCCCATCAGTTGTTGCTGACATCTCTATGAGGCGCGCGTGGAACACAACGCGCCGTCGACCCGGGCTTGGTCCTTACCGGACAGCGAGCTACCCATTACTCGCCGTCCGCAAGCCCGCGCCTACGGTGGCTGGGAATCAGTCTGGGATTCCCGACGCCTAAGGCGTCTTCTGCGGCAACTAGGGCCGTGAGGGCGCATATACTGTCTCTCCCTAACGTGCGCCGCCTCCCTCTTCGCGAGCATCACTGCTTCGCAGAAGGAGGTGACGGCTACCCATGTACTCTCGCTTCGAACCATGGCCTGGATCAGGGCCGGACGCGAGAGATCGCCGCCGCCGATCAAGGACTCCGCCCAAGCCGGGCACACCTCCACCGTATGCTCCACCGTGTCCTTAGGGCGATCTACGTAGTGAAAAGCCCCGGGCGTTTCCTCCCGCCGCGAAACAGGAACATTCCGAAACAACCGTGTCTGGTGAGGATCTGCGTCAGGCGGAAGGTGAGGGCGATGTGGCGCTTCTCAATCCACTCCTCAAAGAGGGGACTTACCGCCAAAGATAGTTTTACGGACCATAATTAGTCACGTCGATTAAGAGCTAAGTAGAGTAACTACATAATACTCAGGGCAGAAGTGAGTGGAAACGGGAGCCCGACACTCCTGAGAGGACATAATATATATGGTCACTTTATGTTCTTCAGAAAGGCCAGATGTGTAGTACTCCTAGATGTATAAACGTACACGAAGCAAAAGGAGTGTGGAAGAATTAAAGTGCACGCAGTTCTGTATTTTTGCTTGCCCTATAGGAACAAGCCGGGAGTTTATGTATGTATTTATGTGTGTATTGTTGTATGTATATTATTTAATACTACCTTGATGACTGCAACAACTTGTGTTATAATTCCAAATAATTGAAACGTAGCTTAAAATGTAACTGCAGGAACAACAATGAAAACTATTCTCTCACGATTCTATCGTTAATTTCCGACATAAAACTGAGTTGTTAAACTCTCCAGACTTTACGGTCTGTGTTAATTACAAAAGCCAACCGGCCCGGCTTACAATGTGTGAAATAATTTGTATTTAAATTATTTATATAGCACCGACGTTCATCAAAATGGAGGAAGACAAATTGAAATTAAATGTGATGTGAAAGCGGTTAGTATCACGAAGTAATATGTGAAGCTATAACAAAACCAGCAGTGGTGGCCCAGTGGTAATGGCCGCAACTTACGAGTTGTAGGTTGTAGTTTCGAACTCAGACAAGCGGTTTACTTTGTGTAAATTATTTCATCACCGCTGCTCTCAAAACGGTGAAGGAAAACATCGTGAAGAAACTGGCATGTCCTAAAACCAAAAATTCTAAGACATATGACATCTACCAAGCAACAATGGGCCGCGTGGTGGATTACGGCCCACTCCCTCTCATCAAGAGGAGGCTTGTGTCCCAGCAGTGGGAACATTATAAGCTGATTATGTATGCTCCACCGGGAACATTTAAAGCAAAACCCAACTTCAGGAGGAAACAGTTTTTCCCGGACCAAACTCGCAAGCCAAGATAAAAAGTTTTCCGTAATACGTAATCAGATTAGCCTAAGATAATCTACGTAGTTTGCCCTAATATGGAAGCTGGCTATCTAGGTCAAATGGTTAGTTGGTAAGTTTAATACTAACTTATTTTAGTCATTTCCGTCTTCGGCGATGTAAAATGTTCCTTCAATACTACTTTTACTCGTTACAGGCCGATGCGTCTCTATACTAAGCTCCAAATATTACCAATGTCATGACGTGTTCTTTCGAGTTTCAACTTTGTAAATATCGTTTTTTTGTTTTGGTTGGGAAATCATCAAATGACTTCTCCCGCTCTGGGTGGAGCGGGAGGCGTGTCAGACTTTTACAGACTAAAACCCACCCGTGTTCCCTCAGTTGCCTGTGTGCCAGGGGCCACGGTCTCTTTGCTTTGTTTTTTCAACACTATTTAAAGTCGGAGAAATAAAAATTAAATCGCCAAATCACAACGGTCATTCTTTGACTTATTATTGTAGGTATACAATGGATAGGATAGACAAATCATTTCCTTAACTGCATGATCTTCGGTGAAAAAGTTATACGTATTGATAGCCCTTTAATTGAGAAACCCTCTAATTGAGACTGTGGTGTGCTATTAAACCCCATCAGAATTTCAATGAACTTATTACATTGTCTTCCAAAAAACCGCCTTTCAGATAAACACATCTCCAAGGACCACACGTGCCGACCGTATAATTAGTAACAATAATAAAGACGTTTATTACAGCAATAACGTAGCAATGATACCTAAGTATTGTCGCTCGGCTCCTTAGATTTTATGACGTCACTTTAAGGAGACGCACTCCTCGTAAACTTAATTAAGTGCAAACGTAACACCTACCGAAATTAAACGCATTATGTGTGTTGCTCCTGAGATTGCTTCCCGCTGATTGTGTTATAAAAGTTTTATTGTGTTTTAATATATCTTAGGGAGGTAATGTAAATATTATTGTGGAGGGGTAAAGTGGTTGGGAACAGCCTCAGGCGATGAGATTGTGTTTGTTAACGAAAATGATGGTGACTAAGGGATTTGGCAAAGAAAATAGGCAGCAGTAGGTACTTCCCTTTGATTTAATGAAAACATATCTTTGAAAACGGTTTGACTGTTTACAATGGTGTGCTGGTGGCTACGCTTATGTATGGTACTGAATATATTGGGTGTGACAAAAGTGGCATGAAAGTAGCATAAATCTGTAGAAATGTGTTCCTTGCGAAGCATGTGTGGTGTAACTATCAATTAATTGGTTAAGGAATGATATGATAAGGCAACGTTGTGGCAAAGAAGGTGTAGTGACAAAGAACTTAAAGAATCTGCTAAGATGGTTTAGTCATGATGAAATGACGAATGAAAAGCGACTAATAAAAGGTATTTACAAGGCAGATGTTAGTGAAAACGCCAGGAGGACAAAGAAGACAAGAAGAACAGAAGAAACAAGAAGAAGGACATAGTGACCTTATTGGTGATGTTCTTTAGAAAAGTCAGGTGCATAGAACTTGCAACCGGTATGAAGGTAAACGAAGCCAAAAGGACCGTAGCACGTGGCGTTCAGTAGATTCTGCCCATGAGAAAGAAAGCGTGAGTTTACGTGTCATGTATGTGTATATCTTTTGTGATCACGAAAGTCTAATATTCGTGGTGATTGTTGGGCTAATTCAAGGTGAGATAAGGCGGTAAGTCCCCTCTCTGAGGAGTGGCTTGAGAGGCGGCATGGCGTCCTCACCTTCCGCCTATAAAAACTTAACTGTACGTTTCTTAAATTAGTCTTTGAACGCTTTCCCGGCTGGAAAGAGTCTTGAGCATTTGCCAACAGATGTGGAAGACATCGTGTCTCGTGTTCCCTTCTAGATATTAAAATACGATGTAATTATGTACGCGTTAACTTGAATAAAGATTTTTTAAAGTTAGTAAGTACGACTGTAAATATTGTAATTTCTATCAAATATACCTGTATATAAGGTAATTAGTGACCGATAGTTAAACACATGATTGTACTCATCATAACAAACAACTTTCCCAAAAAAACGATTTTCTTTTATTTAACTAGCGCATGTCCCCAATCACCCCAATAGCTATCAGCTGTGAGTTGACTCCGCGCGCGCGCGCGTGGTCCGTACGGTGGTTATATTAATGACAAAATAATAATGCATGATAAAAGTGGATTATTATTTTTTGTTTGTAGGTAACTAAATTAAATTACAGCTGATGGTGGATTATTATTCTTGTTAGGTACTCAATATTCTATTGGGGTAATAAAATTGGGATCAATAAGGTAGATAAATAAAATAAAAATCGTTTCTTTGGGAAAGTTGTTTGTTAAGATGAGTACAATCATGTGTTTAAATATCGGTCACTATTTACCAGTCACCCTATATAAAGGCGCACCCACTACACAAGTCCTGTCTTTGTACAAAATATTTTATGCTACTACCTACTATAATATAATATGTATAATAATATATCCTATATTATTATAAATGTAAAAGTTTGTGAGGATGGATGGATGGATGTTTGTTACTCAATCACTCAAAAACGGTGTAACGGATTTGGATAAAATTTGGCGAACTGATAGTTTAGAACCTGGATTAACACATAGGATACTTTAATTCCGGTAGTACGTTCCCGTGGGTCAATTTCCGCGCGGGTGAAGCCGCTGAGAAAAGCTAGTTGTAATAAAAAAAAACATTTATTTTCGAGTAGCGTTTGCCCGCGGCTTTGCCCGCGTGGAGGTTAAGAATTATCCCACAGGAAGGTACTATTGGGATAAAAGGTATCCTATATATTATTCCAGGTTACAAACTATCTGTATGTCAAATTTCATCCAAATCCGTTCAGCCGTTTTAGCGTGATTGAGTAACAAACAACCAAACTTTCACATTTATGATATTATTATAGTACGTTCATAATATTATTAGGATAATAAATTATACAAAACTATCTTTGTCATAGTTCTAGAACTTTTATTAAAAAAAAATATGGGTCTCACACAGAATAAGAACCTTCCTACTCGTAACCAAGAAGAATAAATATTTAGATCGTTACTTAATATTTTATACTCGGTCCGCTTTTACGGGACATGCATGTATTACTGTCAGATCTAGCGGTCATAGCAAAGTAGCTATTTGTTAGTGACTGCCTCAAAGCTGCCCCAACTAACACCGCTAGAGCAGCAAGCTAAAGCCAAAAGGACGATGCGGTCTACTTTCCTAGCCCCGAGGCTCATTGCATGTCTGAAAGCATTTTCAGCTTTAAGCCTCATGCAAAAGATCAAAGGAAAAATGTATGATAATTATAGTTAAAACTTTTTGGGTGGGCCTTAATTTGGGGATGGAAATTAATGAGAGAGGACAAATATAAGTTTTCTCTATCTTATTTAGGATGCAACCTTAAACATTGCGACTGTAAGCATTCAATTTACCTTCACGGTAACAAATTGTGACTCTGCTGCATTGCATTATGATCCATGTCAATAATTACTTAGTAACTTTTTTTTGAGTTTTCAAATATAACTGGCGAAATGTGGGTGTAGGTACTCAAGGTACGTCTCTGCCTAGCCTTTCGGGATTAACAAGCGTAATGTTATTTTCTGTGTTTATTTTTACATCCTACGGACTACAACATGATCTATACAATTATGTATTAACGAAGATTGTTTGTCCATTTGTCTGGATGTATGCTCCTGATTGACACAAAAACGGTTGAACGCATTTGGATGAAGCTCGGCACATATATGGTTTATAACCTGGATTAGCACAGCGAACTTTTAACCTCGGTTAGTAGGTTTACGTGGAATATTTTTCGACAACTGCAGCAAAAACAATTAGTAATATCACTTTCCAGACATCTTCAGAAGTGCGAGAAAGCCACCAAAAAATGTAATTCCGTAAAAATAGAAACATAAATGTGTATTTATATTTCACGAGCTTCCTTACAATATTCTGTTCAGTTCAAAAACAAGCACAAAAAGCCACACCACCCAAAATTCTAAAACGCCACCGTGTAGAAAACACCTTTGTCACATTATTTCATTGTATCAACTCCGTCACAGCACAGACAAAGCCTCGTAAAAAAGTTGCCAGCAAATGACATTATCTTTAGAAAGTATTTTAATTCGATGAAGGAAGTTCCCGTGAAGTTCCCGTCTTGGTCGTCGGCAATACGTTGTCGGACGATTTGCATTTTTATGAAAACGTTTTACGGGTCGGTCGGGGTCCTCACCGGGCGGCTTGTAGGGAATGAGCTTGACTTACTATACATAGGAGTTGCTACGTGAATAGTCAGATACTAGAATAAATATTTTATGAGGTAGAACAGATAAGTCATCTTCTTTGACTGAATATTTTCTCACTCATCCTTTGAACCTAGCTATGCAATACTAAACTTGTTAATGTACTCGTATTTGGCTTGGTAATGACATGCAGAGAGACTCATTCAAATGCTTGTGGACGTTCAACTACACGTCATTGAGAACCTACCTAGCGTCACTCGACCTACGAAAACCGCACTGAGTGCTATACAATAAAACCATGTGTTGTCACTGAGAAAGTCGGAAGCTAAGGATAAAGTTATTTATTTATTTGCCTGATTCATTCATCATGGTTTCGTGTGGTGTCGGACGTAAAAAGAATAGCACCATCCCATTTCTTCCCGTGGGTGTCGTAGAAGGCGACTAAGGGACTTATTAGAGAATGGGCAGCAGCGTTCTCTATGCATTTTACCACCATACTGCGATCGCCAACCTGCCTGCGAAGCGTGGCGATTATGGCAAAACCCCCCATTGGGGATGGCATTTGTCCAGCAGTGGACGTCTTTCGGCTGAAATGACTCATCATGGTCATCTTTCTAGTCTTTTCCCAACTATGTTGGGTTCAGCTTCCAGTCTAACCTGCAGCTGAATACCAGTATTTTACATAAAGTGATTGCCTATCTGACCTCCACAACCCAGTTACAGGGTAATACGATACCCCTTGGCAAGACCGGTTGTCACACTTTCGAGCTTCTGACGACCCGTAACAACTGCCAAAGATCCACGAATAACAGCCGGGACCAATGGTTTAACGTGCTATCTGAGGCACGGAGGGGTCTTGGTTTGTAAAGATGGTCGAACATCCACAGACCACCCGCGGCAAGCATAGCTTAACCTGATCGATCGACCCTTGCAGCTGTTATGACTTAGCCGCAAGCGCCCCTTGCGTGGTTCTCTGTTATATTAACAGGTATCTTTGTACGCCATTATTTTTTGAGATAGCTGAAAAGGAAAGCAAAGGCATTAAAATAAATACAGCTGCAAAAAACATTACACTCAAAATAATAGTGACTACTTTAACACAACTAGCAGCGAGATGTAATGAAACGAAAATATTATGAGTTGTAACATTATTCTAGTACCTCACATAAATTACCTAGCAGTACGTTTTCAAAGTTTGAAGACATTTTCCAGTTTAACGTGAGGTATTCTCTTTATTCATCATGCATAATGTTCAGCTGTCATGTTCCCGCGTTGCTTAGAGCTCGTTCGTGTTTGTACGTGATATAAATAATTAAATAAATGTTCACGCACATAGCTTTACTACACTTAACAGTGGGATTCCATGTGAATCTCCATTTAACGAAAAATAGCAAGTGAGTGTCTGTTTTACCATATAGGCTAGACCTTTTTAGGGTTCCGTACCCAATATTTAGCCTCCGCTCGCTGTATGTCCGTCTGTCTATCAACGGGCTGTATCTCATGAGCCATAATAGGTAGACAGTTGAAATTTTCACAGAGTGTGATTTCTATTGCCGCTATAACAACAACTTTCAAAAATAAAATAAAGTTAAAGGCTCTCCATACAAGGACCGTGTTTTTTTATATGTATTGTTATATATTGTAATACGGTGGGGTTTTTGATCATTAATTTACATAAGATTCCTCCAAAACGCCCAGCAGAGCTATCTATTCATCTAGAGACCCACTGGTCACAGCACTTATCAAAATTCAATCTAATAGACGTTATCAAGTTAAAATCATATTTGTTTCATTTACTTTTACCAAGTGAATGTAAAGTAAAGTAATGCATTTACCAGTTGACGGCAAGTACATACCAAAATAGCTGTTTTAACTCTTTACCTTGTTTTTATCATGACACTTTAAACTGCCTTCAAAGCATAAAGATTTCTAAGCCAGCTTATCCCTCAAGATTGCATGTTGTACCGAACTAAGAATACCTACAACCTGTTTATCTTATATACAATTCAACACCATACCCATGTTTTCTGTCTAACTAATCTCTCAAATCACAGTTCTAAAAGTCTCATCAGTTTCGCTGAAAACCCGTTCAAAACTGCATGGCCGCAAGATTTTCTTCCAGTCCCGGGCACGTGAATTCCCGCATAAAATGTTAAACATCTGGACGACCGACGCTTCTAGGACAACTCCTATTCATTTCTGTACCTACCTACTCCTTGCGACGTTTTTTCATCTTTTACATTTTCGTGGGCGACCTCGCTGCGTTGACTTTTGTGCCGTGTTTCTTTTAAGAGGTCAGATTTTTTTCTGGGATATTTCTATTTTAATTTTAAGTAGTACGTTGTCTGAGTCTTTTGTGAGTGTACTATTTGACGATCTATTTTATTAGATGACGTGCGCTTATTAAAAGAGGTTGTTAAACTTGCGCGTTAATACTCATAAGCGCAGCAGCTTGTTCTGGTACCAGTTCCAATTTTAATAATAGCTTATTATTACTTTAAAAGAAATCTGGCCACTGTTGTTGAAATATTGATGAAAAGGTTATTTAATTATCCTACTCATATTAATTATAGAAGTGAAAGTTAGTGGTGTTATATACAGAATAAGTTTTTATCCAGTGCGCAAACTGTAACAATTAATTCGAGAAATTTTTCGTCCATTATACAAAAAAAATCAGCTGGTCCATACATTTTGACCGCATAGGTATTGCAGTTTTCTATGAAACAGCTGATTTTTTTTGTGTAACTGACGTATTTTTCTGCACTGGGGGTCTAGAATGATATGCTGAATTCGCACACTGGATAAAAACTTATGCTGTATTTAAAGTGATTGTTACTCAATCAGGCAAAACCGGCTGAACGGATTTGGACAAAATTTGGCATACAGATAGGTAGTTTATAATCGGGATAACCACACAAGAGTACTAACTACTTTTTGTCTCGGTAGTGCGCCCACGCACAACGGACCGAATGGGAGTCTAAGTGCGGAAAAGGGAGTCCCATCATCATCTCGGTAGTACGTTTCCGTGGGATGGTTTCCGACATCCACGCTGCCGAAGCCGCTCGTGAAAGCTAGTAACTCCGCGTACTAATTTCATACAGTCCTACAGACCTACATCCTTAACAGAAACCCGACAATTCGGCAGATGAACATGAAACTACTGATTTTCCCTCACACATACACAAACTCAGCCTATTAACAGTTAACACAATACGGAAATTACTACCGCATTCAGTATAGTTGCAGGCGGTGGCAGTAGTAAATCAGCACTTCCGTAGTACTGTATTGTAATTATTGCATAATTATTACGGCGAAATATGAATGGCAATACGTTAAAATTTAACCTTTGTTAAGGTAATTACAGAGCTACTTTTTCAGGTATTTTGGCGAGTCGAATCCGCCTTCTTCGGACTTTGCTCCTTCTTTACTTGTGCACCCACCTTCTGACGTTTCACAAGGGTCTATATAAGATTATGTTTGGTAAAATATTGATTCGTTTTGAGTTTTGACTTTCAGTGAGAAACTCAAAAAATAACATATCGGTTCCAGGTTTTAATTCTAAATCATGCTTACGCAGTTAGGACATGTCATGAATGATCAAAACTGAAACCATAGCTATTTAAAACCTTAAAGATACATGTTGCTTTGCAAAAAATTATAATAGTTACCCAAGTTGTGTAGCCAAATTCTTGTCGTATCAATCAGAACAAACTTGAAGAAAAACTGCAAGAAAATCTCTAGCTAATACGACTAGGTACATCCTCCTTGACCGCACTTGGCCCTTGTTTTTTCAACGTCTGCAAACTCATGCTTCGAAAAATTTATGAACGGGAAGTTAAAAACAGTCTTAAGAAATTTTTACTTTAATAGTAGTCGACTATTTAAACCGAAGAGCCAAGAGATCCCGAACTTAAGCAATTAGTGAGCTCCAGTCAGACAGCAATTAACGGAATATGCTATTCGAAAGGAGAAAAGGTAGAAATAATTCAGCCAATAACAGGGTGCTTGCCGACTTGACTCGTTAGTTAAATAATTCATTAACTACTAATGACCGAAATATATCAACCACTTGGCGTGAAGTACTTGCGGTCGGGTGTTATAATTAACGTTTTGTAGCTAATATAAGTACTGAAGTGGTAATGAAGACGCTGAGGGGACTTTAATGTATATCGTTTTTCGGCTCTCTACCAAAATCCAACTTTTGTTAAATATAATCTAACTGCTTTTAAATCTTCCATCCTGATAGTAAAGAAGATGCTCCTGAGAATATGTTTATTCTTTATAATTACTTTAACCCCCTTTAAAATATTTTAATTAAGAAAAAAATTATTATAATTTCTATAAATTCATTTTCCATTAGCTTTTACCAGTGGATTCGCCCGCGTGGACGTCGGAAATTATACAACAGAAACGTGCTACCGGGATAAAAAGTATCTCATGTTTTCATCGAAATCCATTCTTTTTGCATGATTAAGTAAAAAACATCCGCATAGACAAACTTTCACATTAATAATATTAACCATCAAAAACATAACGTATAAAAAAACCACGTCTCGCAACTCAGTTCTTCTACCGTAAACAGTTGTGAGATCCATGTAATACCAAGTCGGGTAATTTATTCAGTCCCTACGGGTCCTTCTGTCTTAAGTTAGTACGTAATGATATATATGTTTTTTCAAAATAAAGAAATATTCTATCCTATTCTATTCTAATTAGCTAACCTAACGACATCTTATAGTGACCATATCGTCTTTTATGTTTTAAATAACTAGATTGACTTGGCCATCGCATCCCATGAAAACACAATGTCTCTCACAAGTAATATATATTAAATTAAATTCGATTATTTAGTGCGATGCACGCTTCTAATTTTATCCACAACGAAGTTATAGGGGGTCGAAAACGACCTAAATTGCTTCGAGAAAAGGATGGTACGGCCGTGTCACTTTTTTGCTCGACTTGGGGGGGCACTGCCGTGCCCTCAGACATAAGTAGGATCAAATTCACCAGTTTCCTTCCGAAGAAGTCATCAATATAGTTTTCCCCAATTTTGAAGATGAGTTAAAGACAACATTGTGCTTACGTATTTTTTCCCTATAATAATCGTAAGTAGTCTCTTTAGACCCAACTGAACACTGAATTGAAAAAATAACAGAACAAATTGATAGCACGCTTCAATATGACATTCAAACAACACGTAAGGTAACTTCAACCATCTCTCTCATAGATACACCTACATTATGCAAATTATGTATATCAAAAGTGTACACTTTTCTCGTCTACATTAAATAGTAACTACTTATAGTAAGTATATAATTTCATGTTTTAATTACTGTTGTTGTTTTCCGTTTCCCTGGGAGCAAACGAAAACTTCGCCGCCATAATTCACTCTGAATACCATCGGAATGTAATTAACTACTGTACCGTGTACTGTAATTAAATTGAGCTTAATGAATCTTGCGTATTTCTCTACAGTTTTGTGAAAAAACGTTTCATTTCTTTTATATTACCAGTTTATTGGAGGAACATTGTATAATCGTAGTGGAGAAATCTACCTTAGTTCTAAATGTTCTAAGAACCTGATTCCACCAATATTAAAACCAGAATGTAATACTATATATACCTAAAAGGTTAGGCAGTCAGAACATTTCTTAGTATTTGAAATAATTCAAATGTTAAAAAAAAATGTTTTGACTGCCTCGTTGGTCTAGTATTCGCAAGCGGATTTGCTAAGCGTGAGGTCCTAGGTTCAATTCCTGCATATAGCAAAATGTAAATGGGTTTTTCGATCAAGAATTTCTCAATAGTAGCCGGGAGTCTGGATGTTGATGGCAATAGGGACTTAAACATATCTGGCGAAATGAGGGTGTACAATCAGGTACTTCTTTGCCCAACCTTCAGGGAAAACACTAGCCCTTTTATTTATAAACGTTGCTAAAAGTTAAGTAATGGTTAGCATCTGTCTATTCATACATTCTTACGTTCAAACATCTCTTAACTTTAATTCACGTTTATGAATTTACCTCATTATGTTTATGTGAACTGTTTCTGTCTGGTTACTTTTTAATTTGTTGTTTTTATCAATAATTAACCTTTATGGAATCGTACAGTTACATAAAGGACACAAAATACTTTCAAGTCTGTTTTTTTAGGAAAGTCATCGTTTTCTTTGACCATGTTTAGGTACTATAATTCCTGATGAATAATAGATCATACCACCTAAAAGCTAAAAGGCTTGTAATACCTTTCTTGCATATAACCTTCTTTGGTTCACCTCAAAAAGAATGTCTGGCACCAAGTTAACTTGAGCTACGCGTTGAGGATGATCTGCAAGAGTGCCGTCTGAAGTGGTTAACTCGTGTGTCATGCGCAAGCAAAGAGGGTATAATGGTGGGAATTGCTTGAATTTATTTGTCCTGAAAGTTTAATCTTGTGATCGACAAAACATGTCTGGATTGAACGAATATAGCACCTATAGCAGTATATTGTAATAATGGCTTTGGTCATAGCATAAGAAAATATAAATCTTAAGGCCTGTTTGACCTGGTAAATTATTATTGATATCTGATAATTTACAAATTAAAGTACAGTTTTCAACCAAGTATTTTAGTAGATAGAGTCCATCTAAAAACCATAAAACAAGCCATTAGCTTTTTAAACTTTGTTATAAGTACAATTAATTGTACCAGCTAGCTACACATAGGATAAAGAAGAGCGGCGTGTGGGCAAACTTAACACAAAAAGCCTACAATGCCTTGCGCGTCCATTACAATAATGTGTTCAGGATTCTGTTTCGGCTCCCTCGAAATCGCAGTGCATCGGGCGTGTTTACTGACGGCAGCGTAGATGACTTCTACACAATTATGAGTAAACATGTTGCGTCGGTGGTGCGACGAGTAGGGGGAGCCCGAATAGCGTCCTAAGGATGATAGGCGAGAGAACCGACACAGTTCTGCTCAGTAGGTAAACTCCATGTGTTGCGAGACCGTTGAGCCTGTTGTGCAGGGGTGTGTCAAGTTTCTTCATTTTTACTTTTTAAATTACTCATATTAGATATAAGCAAAATTCTTGTTACTGACAACCTTGCCTTGCCTATGCACTTTTTTGTCTGAAATAAATGATTTTTATTTTATTTTTATCTTATTATAAAACTAATTTGGTAATTAAACAACAACATTATTACAATAATTTTTATGGAGCATATTTTCACTGACGTAATAGCTTTCTAAAGGTGGTAAAATTTAATCACATTGAATGACTAATTCAGTGGGATTAAATGAAGTTAGAAGGTATTATAGATCATTATCATTCTGTAAATACACACACGTAACTTAAGTGGCAGTGGGCAGGGCACATTGCTCGCAGAACAGATGGCCGATGGGGCCGAAAGGTTCCGGAGTGACGGCCGCGTACCGGAAGACGTAGAGTGGGAAGGCCTCCCACAAGGTGGACCGATGACCTTGTGAAGGCCGCGGGAATCCACTGGATGTGAGAAGTACAAGACCGGTCGAAGTGGAGGAGCCTGGGGGAGGCCTATGTCCGGCAGTGGACGTCTTTTGGCTGAAATGATAACGATGATGACATCCGTAACGATCGCGAATCATATTTTATTCAACATACACTGACCTGTAAATTGCAAGAAAACGAAATAAAATTTGAATTTCGTGGCTACCCTGGTGGTTCCACCTTAAAACCACTGAACAAGAAAAAGCGCGTGATGAAAATGGAGACTTGTTAGAACAATCGATTAGTCTTCATTACGCTGGGGAATATAAAATTATATCTTTACTATGCATAAAGTTACCTTTGCTATGTTCCACTTGCGACTAATATTATGAGTAGTACAAACTATTAAAAAAAACGATAAATGTATGTTATTTATTACGTATCACTACATATTATAAAACAAAGTCCACCGACGCGTTTGTCGGTCTGTCTGTTCGCGATAAACTCAAAAAATACTGAACGGATTATCATGCGGCTTTCACCAATAGACAGTGATTTATTGGGGAGGTTTCAGTGTATAACTTGTTTAGGTTTTGTGTAAATGGACGTTAATTGTTTAAAATGTCGGAAAAAATCCGCCCGAGAGCTTTCATCGACCGATCAAATTACAAACATGTAGGCATCATATATGCTTTACTACTCGTGCGAAATTGGGGCGGGTCGCTAGTATTCTATAAACGCAATGCCCCAGTAGGTAGGTTGTAAACACAAAAAACCATAATTCATCAATATGACTTAAACATAAGTAAGGAAATCATCATCATCAACTAAATACATAATACACTAGCACAACAGAAAAAATCATACTAAAGCAAATACAGAACCAAACAAAACAACCGCTAAAAAGAAACTGCATTTATTTTCTTCAATGAAAACCTTGAAATCTAAAATCGAAACCTCAAGACCATGTCTTCATTCAATTCAACATCTTCACTGATTTAGTATCGTTATCTTCAAGAGGCAACAATAGAAAGTCCTAAGTGGAACGATGCTTAAAGGTTGGACTAAGCGTGATTTATATTAGGCCTGGAGTTTCGCGGGCCCATGTCAAGCCTGATTCCAAGAGTTTCAACCATTAATATTCATTAAAAACCTCAACTTGTTCGCGTTTATTTAATTCTATCACAACTATTTTCAACGTAAACAGTCTGATATAATTAACTGTAGGAGCGTACGGTATGTAGGATAAAACGTCTAAAGTTAATTAATTACAAAACAACAGCGTTATCTTGGATCCTGGAGTTTGTTTAGTAATAAAATGTAATTACGTATACATGGGTCGTGCATGTATAAAACGGTACAGAGTAGGTACAGTCACGAGCAGTATTATATGTACACATAGCCAAATTCTAAAGCGATTTCCTCTCAAATAACAATTACAACCTTGAGATAACCTAGGTATTCATTATAGTATTGGTTCCAAAACATAATTTTCATAATAACATAAAATTACAATCAGTATAAGAGGGGAAAATCACTTTTAAAAGTTAGTAGGCGTATACATATTAGTGCTCGTGACTGTACATACGTAGCTAAGTGTGTTTTCTAAAAACATGATTTACCGTAATATGATCTTTATCACATAGGTAATAAACGAAGTCATGTTCCTAGCTTAGAAAGATTACAAGAAGACTCGCTTGACTTGCGAATTTCAAAGTAAATTCAACATTTGGTTTCTTGGTGCGAGAAGTGGAAAAAGCAACCAATAAACCTGCAACGCTTTGCTCGTTACATTCAATATTCGCTGCTCTTCACTAGAAATTCGAATTTCATTCGCCACCGCAGATTCTCCTTCAGATATATTTCAAACACTGGAGATTCGTCCAATCCGCTATAAAAAGTATTGCAAAAGTACAAAATATCATGTTAATGGCAGTAGTTTCAATTCAGTAAATATTTAAAGTACCTGGAATAGTAATATCTATCCACGGTCTTAAAGACCAATTGAACACTGTATCGATATGAATCTGAATTCACAAACCAGGAATTGGTTGAATTTTCAGAAACCTAATATAGCAAATTTTTTTATAAATATTTTTTAAGGTTTTTTTAATAAAAAACAATAAATAATAAAAAAATAAAATATATATTAATTGATTATAAAAATACCTCAAAAAGCACCCCACGCTTTTTAATAGAATTAAATTAATTTCAAATTTTTAGTTTGGTTTTTAAAGCGTGTTTTTTAGTTTTTTAAACTATTATTTATTTCTATTATGCTTTATATTATGACATATGTTATCAAACTGTTTGTTCGATAATACGGTGAAATTGTCGTGCATTTCCACATGGTCTGCAGCAGTCAACTATAGAAAACATCGTAAGGAAACCGGCATGCTCTAGAACGAAAAATTCTAAGACATGTGTCATCTTCCAACCCGCACTGGGCCCGCGTGTGGGATTACAGCCCACTCCCTCTCACAGAGACAAGGCCTGTGTCCCAGCAGTGGGAACATTATAGGCTGATTATGTAGTCAACCAAGTACCTAAAAACTCACGAAATATTTTGAAACGAATTTGATTTGCATCGCAACTGTTTCATAAATTAAGAAACGTCATATCTCAAAACGCCCAAATCTTTAACTACACCTGTAACATACAACTTTATATAACGTGGTCGGGTCACTTCCGCGCGCTTTCCGCTTAGTCTACAATTTAATTTGATCGGACCCCCGTCTCATCCTCCCGCAGCCGCAACATGCAATGAACGCTTGTTATAAACCTCCTTTCAATCCTGCTGCTCTGACTAAACGTGAAATTGTGGAGACTACTTTTGTTTCCAGGTATTATTTTGTTGGTATCGAATAGTATGAGGATGGAAAGGGTTTTTGCTTATTTTTGAGTTTTGACAAAGGTTTTATACTTACAATGACTACAGAAAATATATAAAGTTACGGTTATGAAAAGGGGTGATTCAAAATTATATGAAAGATATAGAGCTATAGATACTAAGTTTATCTTGGACATTGATGACATCGGTGAGGGAAAACATCGAGAGGAAACCTGGACTTATACAAGGTGAAATTTTAATCACCGTTAACCTCATAAGGGGTCATTGTACCCATCATTATGAATAACGTTTACTATGGGCCCAAACCTGAAATCGCAAAAATTAAATCAGCTGTTCCCTACATTTATGTTCGCAAAACTCGTCAAAATATAAGGAACAGCTGATTTTAATTTCGCATTTTCAGGTTTGGGCCCATAGTAAAAGTTGTTCATAATTATGGGTACAATAACCCCTTATGAGGTTAACGGTGATTAAAATTACACCTTGTATAATTAATGTCATGTAAGTAATGTCTAAAACAACCAACTCATCATTAGGCAAACATTGTGATCAAAACTCGTGCCTTCTCTGTATCAGAAACGGCAAGTGCTACAGTGGGACCGCAATAGGCTGATATTATTATTATAAAGGGTCAACTAAAATTAGTTGGTTAAACTTCATAGACACAACATCAGTTTATCGATGTCAAAATAACGATACGCTACGAACGATAAAAAAAAACAAACAGATTTTCTAAACTCATATGTACTTCTAATAATTACAGGTACAACGACCGCAGGTTGTGTATTTCTACAAATCTGGGTCTACTTCTGGACTTACGTCATTTCCAAATTGCTCCACAACTTCCATGCGCAATATGCAGCTCAGTTGCCTGAAGCGACTTGAATATAAATAAATGCGAAGTTTTCTTTCATCCTACCGTACTTCAGTTTTAAGACGACGCGCCGAGCCGTATTAAATAAGATTTCTGTTTTATGTTGAATCAGCCACCACAACTTCTAGAAAACTGTTTTCTATCAGTTCGTTAAATAAGCTTATTGACGAGAAGTTTACAAGTTAGTAAATCTTATACTCTCTTAAGACAAACTTCTCTTGGAGTTTAAATACACTGAGTTATGATAGTTTATAGTTTGGTATTTTCAACGAGTTTAATTATGAAGTAAGTGAGCAATATTATTATTCCGTGCCTTCAATGTATTTATTTAGATATTGGATCTCTAACAGAGGCGACACAATTACATGCAAGTATAGAACAGGGACAAATATAGTGTACTTTCAATTATGGGAGACCACATCTTTTAGGTACTTGTAATCTAGGTACAGTAAGTTTGACAATGTAAAAATCTAGAAACAATAAACAATACATATCACACAAATCGTTCCGGTGTGGTGGCCAGACGTAAAAGAAAAGCACCATCCCATTTCTTCCCATTGGTATCGTAGAATTCGACTAAGGGACTTACTAGAGAATGGGCAGCAGCGTCCTCCATGCATTTGACCACCATACTGCAATCGCCAACCCGCCTGCCAAGCGTGGCGATTATGGCAAATCCCCCCCCCCCTTTTGGAGAAGGTTTATGTCCAGCAGTGGACGTCTTTCGGCTGATATGATGATGATGATGATGATGAACACAAAAATCATACAAAGGAAACGCATTCGGTTCGTCTAGAAGCCGATCACAACAATACCTAATTATTGGAAAAGGCCTGGCGGATTGATTGAGATGGCGGGTTTTATAAGGAATGTTAGGACTGACAGTAAGTAATGCTACAGCCGTTTCAAGTTCCGTTCATGTTTGACGAATTACGGTAACATGTCAGGTCAACGAAACATCGACGATGTTTTGTCTGGCTATGAGGGGTTGCCTATGAGCACCCAACGCCTAATTTACTTAAGCAATATTTCACTTACATCGTTATCCAAAGTAGGACGCATAAATTACCGCACAACTGCAGAAAAACAATATTTGAGAATCGGCATGACAAAAAATAAAAAAAAAACGACGTATCTTTCGAACACCGAGTCCCGGTCGTCACTAGGGAAATTATGGAATGTGAAATATTTGGATGATCGTCACTCCACCGAATTTCGCGTGTTGTATTTTTTCAGTTAGCTTCGATAAAAACTACGGAAAATTATAGGAAAATGGCACACCTAGTGTTTTTTGCAAGTATGTTTCGCATATTTACAAACAAAAATATGGCATCGTTACTGTTACATTTCGCAAAGCTATATCCTATACTAATATTTTGATATCTGTATTTCTACTGCAAAGTTACACAGTATTGGTTTCAATCAATCACTAAGCGTGTTGCAGACAACTGCTATATATTATAAGCAGTATCAGCACTCACACAGCATCTCACATTATTTTGAGTTATGTACAATATCTACATATATTATGTTCTTATTCAGTTTGACTTTTAATTTGCTATTTCACTATTACACTTTCTGTCATAAGTTGATGATACTATGCTATATTTTAATTTTACTGTTCTAATTTGTAAAGTCGATTCAGCAACAATAGACCAATTTATAATTATTTGAGATTACCTATTTATTTTTGTAAGCCGTTGAGACAAAGCATGACTGAATTAAATGAATGTAAAATCGTGTATGTGTATATTCCTGTATTGGACAAAAAAAACACTTTTAGAAGACTCCCCTGTATCTTAACTATAAACAAAAGACAATACAAGATATGTAGTAGAGTAGACCAGCAGTCTCGAATTTCCTACAATCCTACGAGTATCAAAATCATAAACCAATAAAATATTTCTGGGAAGCTCACTTTACAAAACTGACACAAAAGAGAACAGTTGTTATGGTAGACATACGACAAACATAGGAAGTAAATAGAGCCGACGACAGAGTTAAAACTAAATAAACTAGTTTGAAAGTCGATAGCGGACAACGCACACAACGCATAGACTGTGTATTTGCATTTTTATTGGAACCGTTTAAAGAAACAATGGACGGATCGGTTGAAACGCTTGCCGTTTGGGAAATTCAACTGTTTTTCCTTTTATACCGTTTCCTGTATATAAGCCTTTATCGATTTTTATTTCGATATAATCTGGGCAGAGGGCGTTGTTTTAGAAAAAGTTGTATTCCATTTTGTAGATCGTTTGTACTTCGTAGAAACAGAATATAAAAAACGATTACTCATCACGTACCGAGCCTCGCTTTAAATAATGTATCAAGTGTTTATCTCAATCAACCCTGAACCAAGGTAGTGTACCTACCCACTTATCGTTATGTAGAAGTCCTATAGCCAAATGTTGAAGTCTGGCAAGATGGATGAATGTGTGTAGGAAATCTAGGATAATAAATAATAATTTACCTACTACGGTTTGGTAATATGGTTGATAGATTATTTTGAATCAACCAGAACCACAGTAGGTACCCAGTTACACACATTATTGTTTGGAAGGTGTATGCACCAACACCACCAACACACTTACCAGTTATTCGACACACACAGACTTAGTAATCTCAGTTATACACACAAGCATAGTAAATTAAACAGTCAGCAGTGAGTAAACAAATATAGCTCAACATACGAGCAATAATAATTTTATTCAAAATGCAAGCAAACGTGACGTAACGTGCGTTCAAAGATTTGTAGTGATTTTAAATACTAATCATAAAATTGTATGTGATTTGTCTCAAATGATTTGGTATCAGTGTAGTCATTTATGACTTTAATGAAATATATCATTTGACAGTTACCATAAAAAAAACTGTTTTTGCGCAAGAAAAGCTTGACATTCTTAAAGTTAGGTTAAACTATCCTACAGGACTCACAAAGGCATTCTCGTAACAAACAGATCAAAAAACTCTCTCCATATAAACGGGCCTAAGCAAAGGCTTCAAAAAGTAACAGCAATTTCTCATTACCGAAACAGCATGTCATAAACATAAACATATGTAAGTAAAAATTCTCAATCTTCCACATGAAACCGAATACGAAAACCCTTGTTTGCATGCTGGCTTCAAACAGTCTTTGAATGACTACACTGACAATGGGAAGCTCTCAACGTGACGTAGACAGAGCTACCCACTCTTTTTGGCAGCACAATCCTTCAAAGGCGGATGAAATGAGAGCATCTTAATATCCGCGTTTTAGTCTTATTTCGTGTGACATTAGCGAGCCCTCGACGAATGAACAAAGCCGTGGGTTATTCCGTAATTTTTTGTATTGTACGTTTTATTACGTTTTTCTCTAAAGAAAAGGTTTTCAATGGTATTTTCTTGACGGTTATTTTCATAATAAGACTAATTTCACAAACAAGAAATAAAGATTTTACTGGACTGGTCACAGCACTTGCCATAACTACCTGGCATAACTACACAGGATAATTTTTTATCCAGTGCGCAAACTGTAACCATGAATTCAGCATATCATTCTAGACCCCCAGCGCAGAAATTTTGCGTCGGTAATACAAAAAAAAAAATCAGCTGTTCCATACAAAAATCGACGTAAAGTTTCTGCGCTTGGGGTCTAGAATGATATGCTGAATTCATGGTTACAGTTTGTGCACTGGATAAAAACTTATCCTGTATTTAAAACAAAGGACTGAAAAAATTGTCTCAAAAGATTCAGCCGTTTAGATACCTAATAAAAACCAAATTAAAAGCAATTGACGGTGCTTTTAACTTAAACCAATAGATTCGCAAACATTTACTCGTCCAAAACGGACAAATCGATACTTTTAAAAAATATATTATTTTCAGTAGGAAATTCGCACGAAGTTAATTTATTTGTGGGCGAATTTGCAACATCAGAAATACGTATTAAGCAATTGACATGTTTTTAATTTTATGTAATAACGTTAACAAAAGTAGACAAGCGCACAGAAGTAATAAATGTTTTGAATTATAATTAAACACGTTAATTAATCACGTATCTTTAACATAATATACTTTCAAGATAACAATTTCTAAACGACTAAATAATAGGAGAAAATTGGATTAATGTTTGTGTGTGATTTTTTATTAATTTAAAAAATATTATTAATAAGAACTTTCACCTATATTGATTGATGTGTAACCAAATTGTTATCTATAACTCACTGAGCGAGATGTACAGTGTAGAAAAAACAATGGAAATGATAATAATGTACATACTATTTAAAAGGGTCGATTCGCTCGTTTCGGGCGACTAAATTCGTGCGAATCGAATAATAAGCCATACAATTTACTTAAAACCTTGTAAACTATTCTAATTAATTATTCAGGTACATTTTACAGCCTGTTTCATTTCCAATATCCATTAGCTAGATGCGACAAACCAATGCAATTTAATTACTATCGCATAAAATGTGATAGCAATTAAACTGAATATAATTTAAACTCATTAATTCACACTTACATTCCATAATTTTATTTAATGCCTTTTCACACTTAAAATTAGCCTAACTCCCAGAGAGGATCCTTGCACACTCCGTTACTTTTTCTTTTAAAAGTTATGATAATCCCAGAAAGCACATAATCTGTAAGAAACTCAGCGAAACACCTCAGCGGAGCAATATCTTTTCCTCAGTTGTATGCAGTTACTAAAAATTATTTAAAATATATTTTATTTTTTTATTTACACTCGAACGTTTTTGTAGAATAACCCACGAATTTAGGATGCTGCACCTGAATGCAAAGGCTTCTTGTAACAGGATGCGATATCCTTTGTATGAGAATATGAAATGCATTTTAGTCTCGCGTTACCTCCGTCCTCTAATGAGATCTCATGTAAATGGTACTTCATTTTGGATGCACTCTCATGCATTTTATTATCTGATTATACAAAGCAATTAGTATCGCTCACGTTCCTACACTAATAATTACAATATTAGTGTCTTGTTTTAAATAAATAACATAGTTAATTGTGACTGAGAATTAATATTCTTTGATTTAGTTTGATCTAGATTTATATTGTAACTATTACTTTGAGGAGTTTATCAGGATATAGTGAGCCTAACTAAATCGGTATTAAAAATTAAAAATCAGTGAAAGTTGTTCCTGGGAATCGACATTCAATTTTGGTGTGAATATTCGCTGTTTACGTGTAGCCCACTATGTAAAGCACGCGAAACATTAAGCTTATAAATGCAAGCAAAAGTACAGTGTGGACTATTTATAGTTAAGTTATAAGAGGAAAACTTATTTTAGTTAAAATAAACTTGGAACCTTCAATCCGTAACCCGGGGGCCAAGGTGGCCCAGCATAAAAAAAAAATCACAATGACGGAAAGTAGGTTAGTAAAATGGACTCCCGGCTTCGTTAAGCATCTTGTTACACTCGTTGTTCTACACACATAACATCACGCCTATATTTTCCAAAGGATTAGGCAGAGGTGCACCAATATTTCGCCAGTTTCGCTTCTACAAGTGATACAAATTGGTTAACTGATTCAGCAAAGAGTTTGTGTACAGAACGCAGTGCCGCCGCGAACGAGCATTTAGCGTCAAACCTTTGTTTTTGTTGCACTAACACAACACGCCTCCCGAAACTGTCAAATGATAATGGCCGTTACACAACACGGCACAATGGAGCACTTATTTACTTTACCAATGGATGCATTATTAATACTACAAACACGGTAATCGGGTTAGGTGATGCTTCTAATTAATTATTCTAATAGTTTTAGTTATAAGAGGGGGGAAAGGAGTGTGGGGAACTGGGGATGGAAGTCTTGGTGTAATTTAATATAACAAATCCTAGTTTTTATTATTTACAGTTGCAAGTAACAAATAAAATACCTACTGGCTTTAATAAACAAGGCTGGTGTAGGTAATATTATTTTAATAACAAACAATAAGAGTAAGTTGCCACATTTATTTAAATTAATTTAAAATAAATAAACAGTTTTATATTTTAACTGTTAGGGCTAGTATCTAAAATAAGTTTACAATAATTAGGTACAAGATATCTAGCTAATACATCTCCTGAAACGAGAGCGTCAATTCTTGTACTACGACATGAGTCCATATTAAACCAAAAGAACAGGCAATTTGTTCTTTTACATGGTTTGGATAAAAGTATGACAACCTAGTCTGTCCATCACTAGCTATGACATCCAACGTGTAGAAAGTTTTTGTATGTTGTAGTACCTAGGCAGTATTACAACCAAAGCAGTATTTAATTTTAGACCTATTTAAGGCAATTTATTTCACTCAAAAAGAATAGTTATTCACGCTATCACTCCTATGAGGAAAAACATAGGTAATTAGTATAAGCGACAGTTTGGAAGTAATAAAAACAGTAAAAACTTACAATTAAAATGTCAGAACATGGTGCTTTCATAGCCTTTGTTTTTGGTTTTAAGACTTATTCATATATGGGTGCGTACCAAAAAAGAAACAAAAATTACATAGGATAGTTGACATTTCGATTAAAAATCGTTCGAATTTAAGTAGATTTAATGTCACACGTTTTTGCTAGCGCCTCTGACTCCAAACAAAATCATATAGTTGTTATACTTTAGGCATCTACCTATATTAAACGGTACACTTCTTAGACGACATAAAATATTCATTACATACATCATTATCGTTCATTACATTCATTTTTTTTATACATTGTCATTCATACTATATTTCCCACATTGAAATCTATGCAGAACATGCTTAACGGCGAGTATTTGGAAGCTATTGCAATACATGATGCCTTCTTCGGACGGTGCAAGTACCACTAAATTGGCGGCGAAGTTGAAAAGGCCAGTGTCGAGGCCGAACTGGGTGCCAAAAGCAATACGGGCCAGACTCTCGTCTTGCCAGCAACCATAACGAGTCTCTGCAATGACAAGATATTATGCTAATGTCTAATGTGGTGGTGTTTTACTTTTTAAAGATTGTGGGGCACTTGGGTTGATAGTTTCATAGAATGAGGACGCTTGCAAGGTTCTTAAAATTGGAAAATCACGGCTGTTTTTGGATCCTTAGGGGCAAGAGGAATATAGCACCAACATCAACATGACATAAATAAATCCCATGTAATAGAGAGTCAGCGTAGCATTGCCTTGTCTTAAAAAATAAAACATTATTTCTTTTAATTGTGCTTCTACCATCGCAACACAGTTTATACCATAACTGGAAGTAATCAAAATCAAAATTAAAAGTCATTTATTCAAATTAGGCTGAGAATCAGCACTTTTCGAATATCAAAATTACATAAGACAGTCCCCCAAAACGCCCGCCCTTCACCACTTCCTAGTGCTTTAGCTAGGAAGAAGAAGTGGCGCAACAAACTCCTGAGTAGCACAGCTGTCTGTTTAGTTAGATAGACTTGATTCTATACATAGGTAGGTAAAGTAATCAACATTACGAGACAATATTATAGTTCTTACGATACTTGGCTTAGCCCAGGATTAATTAGTTCATTTCAAAACTTATTCCAGCAAAAACTCACCTCGATAATGCAACGGCATCACTTTCCTGAACAAATGCATTCTTCTTGCAGTCTTCTCGTATCTCGTGATGGCGATCACATGGCAGGGTGGTGATGCACAGGACAAGACTTTGGCAGAAGCTCCCGTTGTCGTGAAAACTATGATAGCTCTTGCTCCGCTTTGTAGTGCTGCTAGAGAAGCAGCTAGGGCTACGGCGTATGGCTGGAGGACTGGGATCTTCATCTGTAAGTAATTATGGACATTGTATTCCATAAGTTTAGTTGTGTAAAAAGATCTAAACTTGATTGTTTAAATATTGTGTAATTTTTTTCGTCAGTATTCTTTACGATTTTTTAAATATTTTGCAAAACAATCTACATACAATTCATAATATCTGGATGAACGAGCTTTGCTCGGTTTTATTTTTGGTTTGACTTTCTAAAAATGAAACCTGGCTAGATCGATTTATCGCCCCTGCATACCAAATTTCATGAAAATCGTTGGAGCCGTTTTCGAGATTCAGATTATATATATAGGTACAAGATTTGCTCGTTTAAAGAGGTATTAGATTCAGCACTACTTCATAAAATAATGCTACATAATTAGACTATAACGTTCCCACTTCTGGGACAAAGGCATTCTCTGTGTGAGAGGAAGTGGGCCATTATCCACCAGGTTGGCCCAGTTTTAGTTGCGAAAACCCACGTCTAGTCCCACTAGCTCCTGGAAGATCTGTAAATTATGTACTACAATAACTTTTACCGGTAAACTCAGTTTGAAATAATCTGAGGCAGCAACGTAATCTTTTTCAATTATTTCTGTAGCTCTAATGAGAGCTTGAATGAATTCTATAGGAGGATTTCCATGACGTTTGTCCTTTAAAAAAATTCCATCTAATCTGTTCTTGATCAAATCATGGACTTGTATTAACAACTGTCGATCATTAGCAATTTCTTCATAGTAATCGTCTACTAACGTCGGGTGCATGAAGAATACAGGTTTACGTGCCTGAAATGAATAGTGGGTGATTAGAACATTAACATATTTACTATTGGCATAACCCAGGTTGAGTTTGAGTTTAGGTTCACCAATCTCAGTTTAATATCTCTAGTTCACAAGAATTTAAATGCAAAAATTACCAGTATTTCTCGTCAACATAATATTCTACATTTAGTCATCTTCTAATTTAGCTTTAAAAAAATAGTGTGTTATTTAATGAAAAAGAACATAATTGTTATTGTCTCATCTATATTTCCATATTCTAAGTTCAAAAGTTAAAATAAATTAGGTACAAGAAGTAATTAAACTTGCTTCGTTAACAATATTCAGGAGGTAGTCTGGAACTTGCGAGCCTTTGTTTTAGTTCGGCCCTAAATTAACATCTAGACTATTGGTCTAGCCTTTCCAGCTTCCCGAAAACTTATAAGAACTTATGAAACAAGATTGTGAATTTATAGGTACCTGCTTTTGTAATAACTACTTTTTACCAGTACTTACGTAACATTTTTTATCTAAAGTTAGGAAAGTTTATTGTTAGTAAAAAACAACCGACTTCGACAAATAACTTGAATTTTGGAAGGCGGTGACAAAAAAATTAAATACATATCCAAAGTCACTGCCTTCCGAAATTCAAGTTATTTTTCACTTTGTAGTGTTTTTTTCGAAAGTCGGTTGTTTTTTTTGGAAAAAGTTTTTATTTTTCACTTTTTAGTTATACTATAACTACCTACCCCACTAATTCGAAATTTCACCATCCTTGGGGTCAAAACAATGCATATTTATGCGATAGCAGCAATCGCGGTTTATTTCCTGTTATTTTTTGAAGAGTTCCGTTGTCTGTCTCCGAAACGCATCAACAGATCTATATGAAATTGAAATGGGACCACACGAGAAGCACCAGCTTTCAAATAAAAAAGAAGCATCAAAATCGGTTCATCCAGTCGAAAGTTATGAGGTAACAAACATAAAAAAACATATAGTCGAATTGAGAACCTCCTCCTTTTTTTGAAGTCAGTTAAAAGACAATTTGCCTAACAACCTTATTTCGATTGTCTATTACGAATTATAACTTTCATTCTTTGACATGTTGTTAATGACACAGAAGTCAGACGGAAGAATCAATTTTCTTCACAAGGAATTTCCTTGACAACAGGCTAATTAATATCTTACAGTTACGTAAACTTCAATAGCTTTTTTCACTTGAAATAAAAATAGCAACTTTGAGAAAACACCTAGAATGAAATAGAAAACTTTTATTTCAGACCGGAGTAAATAGGGTTCGTAACAATTTGTTTTAATACTATGTCCGCAAACCATAAAATGTCTATCAATACTTTGGGAGCCAATTGCCTTTGTGTCGCGTAACTGTTAGGTATAAATGCTCGAGACTATACCAATACTCAAAAAAATAAGAAGAATAAAGAATAGAGCCATGCTATATGAATTTACTATTCTTTACTAGTGGCTGCTTACCTGCTAGCATCAAACAAAAACGAAATATCAAAATAACATAATATTCACCTCCCTGCATCTTCGTAACACCTCGTCAAAGTTGCAATAAATATCGCTCAACGTTGGATCCAGCACAATGCCAGCTGAAATCTAATAAAGATTCTCTTTTAACAGTAAGTCATTCGTTTCCTATATAAAAATAATATCTTATTAACCTTAATTATTTCATAAAGATCCTTGATTTCAAGCGTTGAAGGCCAGAATAAAATTGGCATGGAAGATATTTTCTCATTTTGCTTCTTGAATTTTCGCAGTTGGTTGATGGACATTAAATCCTTTAAAATTATAATGTCAACCTGGAACAAACTTTTAATTAGTTACGTTAAATTGTTTAAGGAATTTCTGTGCCATAGAAAGATTTTTAGAAGCGAAAAAATGAGATTAATGTCTAGATAGCCTAGTCAGGTATCTTGCTTATCTTTGTTCAAAAGGGTGACTCTAAAAGTCCAGAACTTCATTGAAGTTTTCAGATTGCTATATTTATACATGGATTCTGTTACAGTTTAGCAAAAGTCACGGTTACGAGCAGTGGTGGCCCAGTGAAATAGGCCCCAATTTACGAGTTGTAGATCGTGGGTTCGAATCCAGGCAGGCAATTTACTTTCTGTATATAATTTCATTCATACTGCTATCAAAATGGAGAAAAAAAAACATCGTAACCGGCATGTCTTAGAGCCAAAAATTCGAAGATATTTGACAACTACCCGCACTGAGCCTGCGTGGTGGATTGCGGCCCACTTCCTCTCACAGAGAGGTGCCCTTTACCCAGCATTCGCCATAATCATCATCATCATCATCTTCTTGCCTTCGCCACATACACCACCACCATACATTCACCATTTTTTTTTTTTTTTTTAAGTGGGAAATCATCCAATAACTTCTCCCGGTCTGGGTGGGTGGAAGGGCGGACTTTTACTGACTAAAACCCACCCGTGTTCCTTCAGTTGCCTGTGTGCCAGGGGCCACGGTATCTCTTTCGAACAACCCGCACTCCTGGCAGGCATTGGCCCCTGCGGACCCCACCAGTTGGTGCTGACATCTCTTTGAGGCGCGCGTGAAACACAATGCGCCGTCGACCCGGGCTTGGTCCTTACCGGACAGCGAGCTACCCATTAATCGCCATCCGCAAGCCCGCACACATTCACCATAATACCTCATTTTAACTACAATTTCTATTGACTTACCCTATCATCGACGTCAATAGGGCCATTAGCAGACATTGTGACAGACATTCCAACAGGCGTATAGTAAGCACTTGGAATCATTTCAGGCATATCAGCTGAAAACTTCATAGCATTTTTGATAATGTCAAAGAATTCAGAGTTATGTTGTGTCATGTCGATGTTGAAGATGTTTACTCCAACGTTGGTGAGGGAATGGATGTCATATCCATCGTAATTCTCATCTGAAAAGACAGGGTAACACTTGGCTGGTGAATAATAAGATTTGGGGCTTATTATGAAATGTTCTAGCATAATCCATTGTAAGGTTTACGAACATAGTGTTAATACAAATTGTTCATAATCAACCCTATGGACTCCGGTCTGAAATAAAAGTTTTGTATTCTATTCGAGAAAAAGGTCTTTTCTCAATGACACAACATGTTATAGCGTTAATCCGTGGCTCGTAAAGCAGGTTAAGCCGTTGGTTTTACACCTCTCATCGGTCATGTCCGATTGGCATCCTATCCGACTAAGAAAGTGAGGGAAGAGAAAGTACACCTGTGTCTTTGTTGCGATCGGTCGCCATGGCTCAAAAGTCAGCCTGAAGGACTATGATCCACAGGAGAGAGAGAGATAGGGAGAGATAAAGATAAGCCTTTAATAAATATTAAACCTTTAATTTCAGATCAATGATGACATAATAAGTCTAAAAATCAATATTTGACGTCAGTTATCTGCATCTGTCTAGTCTTTTCCTCACAATATTCGGGTTGACTTCCAGTCAAACCGGATGCAGCTGGATGCCAGTATTTTACTTGGAACAAATGCCTATCAATATGACAAGCCTTGGTAAGACTGGTTGTCAGACTATCGGGTTTCTGACGACCCATAATAGTAATAATGGCGGTATAATTAGAATTTTCGCACTCAAGCGACACACGTCTGTGTCAGACGAGTCTTTGCGCTGCTCTGTGTTCTTCATACATTAAGAAATAGTTATAAAAACGACCGCGACGCCTTTTTTTATAGAAACAAAAAGACAATCTTGACGACGGCCGGGTTTGAACGCGCGACACATGACATCGCAGTCCACACCACAAGCGTGTATGCTATCTAATCTAATCTACAAAAAATCTCGTGAAATGACGTCATTACAGATTTTCCAAGAATGACATCTGGAAACAAGGGACTAACGTGCTTTCCGAGGCACGGAAGTACAGTTCGTCACCCATCCATAGACCAACCGCGGCAAGCGTAGCGTAACCAGATCGATCGACCCGTGAGGCTATTATTATTAAGCCACAAGGCCCCCTTTCATATTAACGTCATATATTAACGTTAATAAAAACCAATATAGCGTGAGTACCTAATGCACCAAAACTTTATCATTAAAATACGGTCTACATAATGACTTTTAAGAGTCTTTAATTACTTACGGCAGTCGTACATAATGCTAATCGTTTGGTAAACTATATCTCTTTCAGTTTTCAAACCAAAGTGTACCTGGAAATTAAACCATGTGATTTACAGTACTGTGTGGTCATTAGCAAGCACGCGACCTATTTCTTAATCTAGGCATAATGTATAATGACTAGTTTCAGGCTGAAATACTAAAATATGCAGAAAATCTCTGGTAAAACATAACATAACATTACGCTTGTATTTTTCGAAGAGTTAGGCAGAGGTGCACCTTATAGTACACCCACATTTCGTCAGGCATGTTTAAGTCCCATGTGAGGGCGAAAATATTGCTATCAACTGAGCACAAATCCGATCTCCTCATCCGGCTGCTCATGAGAAATTCCAGATGGAAAAACCCAATATAAATTTTCCAGACCTGGGAATCGAACCCATGCAAGACCTCATGCTTAGCAGTAGCGCTAGCGACCACTAGACCAACGAGGCAGTCTGGAGCTAAAACGTAGGTATTAATCATCATGCGTTTCCTTATAACTTGGTTTTTAAGGAATGTTGATAATCACCACACATTTAAATGTATGGACACTGGTGATCGCTGCATCTTGGAGTCTATTAATAGTGATGTAGCTAAAAAGACAGCGTTTTTTGTTACTTCCTAGCGCAAACGACCGGTACTTGATTGGTTTGATAATTATGCTCTTCATTAATAGCCTATTTTAAATGGAAAGCACACGAACCTGTGCTTTATTGTAAAGGTAATTCATTGTGCTCATAAAAAAGAAAGCATGATTAGTACTTACACCCTCCCTGCGTAGATTTGAATTGTAATGCATCCACCAAACCATTTTTGAAATAGTTGATTCTATTTCTAAAATCGTGATTATTATCCTAGTATTCTCATTTGATGCTTATTTTGACATACACGCCATGGCTGTATAGATTTTACTCAAAGAAATTTTAAATATTATGTGGTTACACTTTTGAACGAGGTTGCGTCGGAATCTAAGCGAGTAAAATCATGTGGTTCCCAGTGGCTATCCTCAGTTCGTGCTGAGGGAAATCGGGAATCTCTGGTGGAATCGACGCCTTTGTGTAACGCCTTGTTCAAAGTTTTTAACTCTAAATCTCTCTCCCACAATTCCGAATATTATAAATACAGAAGCTTGTTTTCACAACAATTCACGATAAAATTGCGGGTAAAATCCCATCCAAAATCTGACCACCACATTAAATTTTCAGTGTTCAACCGTAAGCGTCACCTGAAATAAAATTACCGCATATACCATATACCAATGCGCCCTCATAACCAATTATGGCGTACCAATCCTCGGTAAATTTCAAAGAAACGATATTTTATGAGTTAAAATGTGGCTACATCCATCGTGTACGGGAGAGAGCACTTGAATTTATGCGCGTAATTAAGTGGAGTTTGCGATGGGGCCGGAGCTCGGCACTTTCTAGCAGTAAATGGAATTTACGTACGCCTCCTTTCGAACGTATCTTGAGTTTTTGGTTTAAAAATGAAAAGGGAGCGTGTTGTTTACAAACATAAAGGTATTGGGTTTCAAGCGGTGAGCTTTATGCTGCGTAGCTCGGCATATAGATGGCGTAGATTGCCCGTCAAGAAAATGTCGAGAGTGATGAAATTTGGTGGGTGACCTTCCAACTATCACTTTTGTAAAGGCGACGCCAGTATATTTACATTTGATTATAAATGCCAAATCTGCATTATGCATAGAATTAGTTTACCTATTAATTTTCATACATTGGTTTTTTTTTTTTGGGAGGGAAATTATCAAATAACTTCTCCCGCTCTGGGTGGAGCGAGTTGTAGGTCGTGAGTTCGAACCCAGGTAGGCAATTTACTTTGTGTATTTAATTTCATTACTACTGCTATCAAAACGGAGAAGAAAAACATCGTGAGGAAACCGGCATGTCTTAGAATAAAAAAATCGAAGATATTTGACAACTACCAACCCGCACTGGGCTTGCGTGGTGGATTGCGGCCCACTTCCTCTCACAGAGAGGTGCCCTGTACCCAGCAGTGGGAACATTAAAGGCATTATGCATAGTTAAATTCGCCATAATCATCATCATCATCTTCTTGCCTTCGCCCCATGTTACTGGGGTCGGTGCAATAAGTTCTACATTAACAATTTTTTTTTTTGGTTGGGAAATCATCAAATAACTTCTCCCGCTCTGGGTGGAGCAGGAGGGCGTGTCAGACTTTTACTGACTAAAACCCACCCGTGTTCCCTCATTTGCCTGTGTGCCAGGGGCCGCGGTATCTTTTTCGAACAACCCGCACCCCTGGCAGGCATTGGCCCTTGCAGACCCTACCAGTTGGTGCTAACATCTCTTCGAGGCGCGCGTGGAACACAACGCGCCGTCGACCCGGGCTTGGTCCTTACCTGACTGCTCATATACAGCTGAATGAAAAATTCAAAAATTGGTATCTGTGTCAAACAGTTTCCCAAACATTTGTTGAAAACTATGTCTGTTTGAGAGCGCTGAATTTTATCAAATTAAATTAAATTCATTTTGCTATAAATTCACATTCTATTTAACAGCATAAATATTTTGTTCGTTCTCGATATTTTTAACTGGTTGCCGTTTTATTATTTACACATCCATTTAAAATGGATGAATATTCAATTTTTGTTTCGTAGATGCTTAGGTTCAGGTTAAGCTACACTTGCCACGGTTGTTCCCTGGATGGGTGACCATCTTTACATACCAAGACTCTGCCATGCCTCAGATAGCATGGTAAACCGTTGGTCTAGCTATTATTCGTGGATCTTTGACAGTTGTCACAGGTCATCAGAAGCCCGAAAATTTGACAACCAGTCTTTCCAAGATGTATCGTATTACCCCGTAGTTAAGTTGTGTATGTCAGATAGTTAGTCTCTCCATGTAAAATACTGGTATTCAGCTGCATCCGGTGAGACTAGAATCCAACCTCAACTTAGTTGGGAAAAGGCAAAGTAGACTGGACTGGTGTCCTGTTCCTATAAACGCTATAGCTTATGAATCGGTCCAAGAAAGAGGCTTTTACTCTCTTACCGTGAGAGAAAAGGGTGGACCAAGGACGCAGAATGCGCTCTATTGCATTAATGAAAAGTGTAGAAAAATAAATCTTCCGATAAACACCTTGAACTATGTGTCTTCCGAGTTATTTAACAAATTGAAAGTTGTGAAAACACAGTTTTTCAGGCGGCAGTCGGACTATTTTGCATTAAACATGCTGATGTTAGATCCCAAGACTTTCAAAAACATGTCATCAACCTTTATTTTAAGAAAATGCACGAAAATCTATCAATTCCGATCGTTATATTGATCATAGTCAGGTCTTTAAATTAAAGAATTGACACATTGACTAGAAATAACAAACTGATTTATTTTGCAAAACATTTTCATTCGATTTTCAGCCATTTTGACGACCCATTCTACGCTGTAACTAAGCAATAGGTTCTGAGCCCGCATGTAAATAGGCTTGAGAAAAACTTTGCTCAAAGGATCGTTTAGGAACAGCGGGAAAGCTAATTTGTGGACATAACCCTTATGCCCCGAACTTCAAGTGAGCATCCGAAATTATATTCCATTTAACTTAAGTTCTGTTACACTGAATTAACCCAACAATCCAAACCAATTAATTTTAATTGAATAGTTCTGTAGCTTGTTAGTTTCAATTATTTCATTATCTTCATTTACTTAAGTATCTCATACTGCTGTTCTAAGCAGAGATGCTATTACGGCAGGCTATCTTAATATAACCTCTAAGGGAACTTAATTTGACCCTATTAACTTTTTAGCAAGAAATGCCTTCAAAGATAAAAAGGAAAAGTGTAACAACGTTACTTGGATGATTTTTTATATTGAAAACCTTCATTGTCTAATGTTCGATTCGATTTAGAGTAGATCCTTGATATAATTAGAGATATATCCGACTTTTACTAGCTGTCTTTCCGTACCTAATTATGCTCGGTAAACGATTAGTTTTTGTTTATATGAAATAAACAAAAACGAATCGTTTTGCTAACCAATAGTACCATTTTTATTGACAAACTGGGCATATAGGTATATAAATAGATTCTGAAGCAAATTTTACCTGTGATAGCTACTCCCATATGGGAGGGTCTACTGTACAAAGCTATGAAGACTCTGCTTCGTTATTGTTTTTTTTTTTTGTTTTTTGGGTGGGATATCATCAAATAACTTCTCCCGCTTTGGGTGGAGCGGAAGGGCGTGCCAGACTTTTACTGACGAAAACCCACCCGTGTTCCCTCAGTTGCCTGTGTGCCAGGACCTGCGGTATCTTTTTCGAACAACCCGCACCCCTGGCAAGCAGCTGGTGCTGACATCTCTTGTCGTGTCTACCTATCCCTAACAAATAAAAGGGTAGAAATAGACCAGACAATTGGTATGGGTAGTGTCAGAGTCAAAGAGTGTTCAAAAGGGTAAATAAGTTGTAAGAGGGAAGGCAAGTAAGTAATAATAACGGTAAGATCACTCCTTAAAGAAATTAAAAAGTTGTTAAGCCAAATAAGTTAGTCAAAATAAAACAGTACTAATAATAGTAATTTTTTGAATTTTGAATTGTAGTTGAGTGTTGATTTTACATTGGGCGCCGAACGGTCGTGTCTACCTATCCCTAACAAATGAAAGGGTAGAAATAGACCAGACAATTAAATTTAATGTAGGGAATACAAAATAGAGGAGCTATAAAAGGTACCTGCCTACAGAGAAACGCACTCTAATGAGAGATAATGAGGACAGCGGGGTTTCACTTGATATGGTATCAGGGATGCGGCGACGTGTAGGCGTCCAGGGATGCGATGACGTATAGGCGTTTAAGGTAGCTCCGCGGCTCCAGACAAATAGTCTCAGTAATTGGTAGCACTGCTTTAGTTTCGTGCAGCAGAAGAAACAAACAAGAATAGGTCAACTATCTTCAGTTACAAATCGAACCATCCATCAGTTGGTTTCCCAAAACCATCGATCCCTCTTTCCAGCTCTGCCCTTTTTTCTTTTTTCTTACATTCCAAATTCTTTCCTCTTTTTTCTTTTTCAGCCATATATACTCTCATATGCCAGTCTAGTCGGCCAAGACGTATTGAATCTTATAATTATAATTTAGAATTTCGTTATTTAGTAGACAACGTAGTTAGATAGAAAAACCAAATTTAGGCTATCAAAACGATATAAAATGATTTTTAGTAAATACAATCCTAATGCAACCTTCCTTGAATAGACTGCATAGATAATTAAAAGATAATTAGACATCAGTTTGACACGTTTGTCTTAAATGTCATAACAAGAATATTATTATGTACAAAGATAGAAAATTCTAAAGTAAAATCAGGTAATTCTATTTAGACGTGCTAACACAGAAAACAAAGAGCGAAATATATCAATGTAAGAAAGTTGTAAAATAAAAATAAAAGATGATGTGGATGAATGAAAAAGAAGCGTAAGTACAGTATCAGTAATAAACAGATACTATACTCTTTGAGGCGCGCGTGGAACACAACGCGCTGTCGACCCGGGCTTACCGGACAGCGAGCTATCCATTACTCGCCGTCCGCAAGTCCGCGCCTACGGTGGCCAGGAATCAGCCTGAGATTCCCGACGCCCAGGGCTTCTCCTGTGAAGACTACGGCCGTGAGGGCGCATGTACTGCCTCTCCCTCACGTGCGAAGCCTCCTTCTTCGATCATCACTGCTTCGCTGAAGGAGGTGACGGTTAACCATGCACTCTCGCTCCGTACCATGGCCTGGACCGGAGCCGGACGCGAGAGATCGCCGCCGTCGATCGCCTCCACGAGGACACGGTGGTGCTCCGCCCAAGCCAGGCAGACCTCCACAGTATGCTCCACCGTGTCCTTATGCTCCATTGGTAAAGATACAAGAGTCTAAATTTGAACCAATAACGGTCCGTAAATTATAGGAATCGGCCATATGTCACCAAAAAAAACGAAGGTTGCTGAAATTATGACCTTTGACACAATATGTCCTCAATCACCATTTGGACATTCACTTACTCGTAAGAAAAGTATATCCTAAGAAAATTAGATATTCTGAACTCCTTATTAGTAATTTCTGACAAACAAACAATTTCTCTACAAAATAAAGATCAAAGGTATGACGTCCATTGTGTCTTCGTCATCACGTTTCATATTACATAAGACCAGTACAGCAAACTGTTTTAATGAAGTGAAATATTCATCAGCAACCGTCTGGAGACCTGGCTACCACGCCGAAAACGTACCTCCTAGCAGCCTTATTATGATTTTTTAACGCTCACCATACAGAATGCGAGATTTACGAATTATAATTAATGTATTTTTTTGGTCGCAAGTATGTATGTATGTAGTGTTTGATTTAATTTAATTTAAGTAGGTACAAACATTAAGATAATGTTTAAATGGAACATAATTTGTATGATATTGGTGCTGATACTGTTGTGCATCAACATAACTTAATTTTGGCATTTGCAATCTTTTTCCTTTTTATATTTTCCTTCTGAACTATGTTTATTTTCTTCGATGTAACCACGACGAACTAAATTCTTCATGCTTAATATCACGCCAAATTCTATGCAATCGAGACGTAATGTAGTTTGACAGTTCTAAAACGAATCTTTGGTATGCCCGGGTTCCATTGATGACCCATAATTATGTCTCGCCACAGAAAGCTGATGCGCCAGACACTTGCCATTGTTATTAGCTAACATGAGGCAGCTGCAATTTCGATCGTGTGTTCGTTAACAAGCATTTGACTAATTCCTTTACCCATAGCATAGGTTTAATACGGCTATTCAGTGAAAGTGAATATCATTGCACACACAGGCAGTTGCTTTATAATCACGAGAAAATGGTCACTCCAGCATCATTAATATCATAGACATTTTTATATTATACTAGCGACCCGTCCCGGCTTCGTACGGATGTACAGTATCGGAAGTCGTATAACTATAGAATGTCTCCCCGCGGGGTGGACGGCAACGGGGCACGCCGACCGACCGCCCGTTTCTCGATTAATAATTTTAAATCTGTGATTTCTTCTAAGATATTCATTCTAATGATATAATGTAAAGGGCAGTTTTGATTTAAAATAAATGCACAACGTATCTAATTGGATAAGAATTGATATTGTTTTCTTTAAAATAGCTTCGTAAATAACCTATTATTTTTTAGTAAAGATAAATCTTTTAAGACATATCTACATCACCTCCTAGGGTTCCATCATCCAAATACCTTACCTTAAATTTAGAATTTAGCTGTCGAATAATTGGATTGATTGCCAAACTAAAAATGACTGGCTCAAGAGGGTCACCCTGTTGACATCCAACGGCCGATTCCAAAAGATTGTCTTTATAAAGCAATTTAGAAGGGCACCTGTAACATTAGTAGAGAAAAAAATATTAGTTAGAAAAGTAACCGAATATATACGATAACACTAAACGATAATATTGTTGATTGAAATCTTGCTCATGCTCATACTGTAGTGAAAAAAAATAATCAGTCTGAACCAAAGCATTTCCCGTGAATACCTAAAGTAGACTTCTCTTTGTGTACTTCATTAAAAATACTAGCAATTATAGTAATGCACCAATTTTCGCAAAATAAAACTAAGATAAACAGAATAAGCCGACGACGGTCCCGCGTCGTTGAATTTTTGAGGGCTTCGTGTGAGACCGGCGCATATTTCGGATGAAAATCTGCTGCGGTGTCGTATGAAAAAAGAAAACTCGTTTGCATACAGTTCGACATACGAGTGAAGCGACGTGTTTATGATGAGACGTCTCGAATTATGATTGCATTTAAAATGAGGGATCAGAATGCGAGAGGGTTTTGTTATCTTTGAATTTTTATGGTGAGCAGCAATGTACTTTGAGAAATGTTAATAGCCTGGAGACTTTGTACGCTAAGGGTAAATATATGCATTTGCTTAACTATACTAGATATCTAATGTTTCGTGTTATCTATATATCTGTTATGTATATCTGTAGGCAGTCACTCCAAGTAAAATACTGGTATTCAGCTGCATCCGTTTAGACTGGAAGCCGAACCCAACGTATTTGGGAAAACGCTAGGTAGATCATGCTGAACTGTACTAGATAATCTTTGAGTGACGATTTAATTTTAGAGTTGCGTAATTGTATAACTGAATTGTAATTGTACCCTGGGTATTCAGCCCCTCAAACCACCTTGCTGTCTAGTCAGATACGTCCTATTTTTACGATGGCATGAGATATTTAAACAATATAACGTGCGCCACAAGAAAAGATTAGCTCTGCAGTGAATATCACAATCAACAAAATAGTACTAATAGTGACCCCAATTTCTTCAACGAATTGCCAGATTTAAACATACATGCAAGTTTATATGGATGATTGGAAAAGCAGTGAAAGCAAAAGTCCAGAACTTTGTATAGATTGCATTTCAAGTATTCATTGCTCTGTCGGAGACTGTAAAACTGCAGCTCGGAACAAATTCGTGGCGTTGAATTTAAAGTGACAAAGATATATCTCTTTCTCCGTTTATATAGAAACAGCTAGAGCTTGGTTTAAAATTTTTAAGAAAAATGAAAAAGGGAAATTGTGCTTGCTTAAAATTAAGTTTTGCAACGTGTTGGCTGAAGTCTTATTAAAAGTAGCAGCGGTCCATAGTATTTTCACAATTTTATGAATCATATTCATAAAAATGCTTCTTTACTACATTTTTACACACATATATTGTTTCAGCAAAGTATGTGCGTCGACGTGAGCTTTTAAAATCGCCAGTGAGTCGCCGGCAACTAAAGTTATAAAGTGTTCACAAGCAATTTCACATCAATCAACAAACGATTCATAAAAAAACGATGGGGTTTTCGTTTTCGTTAATTAAATATATTTTATCACACATACATATAGGTAGATTATTATTGATTTATTAGAAATATATTAAATGGACATTTTTTTTAGAAAATCTGTGCTGATTATGTTTTCGTTAATTTTCTTCGCTAAAACTAATTATTCATTTGCCACAAAATTAATTCGTCCTCGTCAACCAATATTGTTAATAGTCAATCAACCAGCATCACGAACTTTATCTCACACACTATACATTTTTCCACTCACTCTAAATTAACTCACCAAATGATCTTTTTGAAAATATTCATTTATTTCCCTCAAATTATATTCATCCTCCCGTAAAAACGAACCACAAAGTTAGAATGCTCGTAACTTTTACCTTACGTCAAGTTATAACAAACTTTTAATCTCTTATGTTATCCCGTCAACGACGCAGTTACAGAATAGAAAGGTATAGAAGGGTAACTCAATACAACGAGCGAAAACACACGCAGATAAAGACACGCGTCTGCTTAGAACCATAACCGAGCGCACTCACGACTGGCATTCGGTGGAAGGCTCGCGACGCACGCGCACGACGCGAGTCTAGTAGAGCAATTTCTATGAGAACTTCATGGAAAATGTTCTACCAGAATCGCGTTGCACGCTCGTCGGTCTCGCCTGTCTGAGAGCCTTGCGATGGTTGGATATCCGTACTTATTTGCGTGTGCCTGTTGACGCTTGATTCTTCTGGACCTATCTATTCTGTAATGCAGACATCTACTCGGCTAGTAATTGTATCACGTATAAGCACTTTACATTTTTTGATTACACACCTTGTTTGTACGTCTGCGCGTCGAAACGCGGTTCGTCGAGATAATGAAATTAATGTACTTGTGTTGGGAATATAATTTGAAGGTAGATAGAGTTTTAATTTATTTGAATGGTGCATTATTTTATAACTGGCTGGTCTTCTGTTTGTGTCGATAGTACTTTAATTTATATTGTTAGCTAAATAAGTGGCAACGTCGATTGCGACACCAATGGCATTCATTAGGTCTTCTTTAATGCAGGTGAACGGGCAGTTAGGATACTCCAGCTAATGGGACAAGGTCGGGTCAGAAGCAGCGCACTTGCATTAGATGTTGGATGGACCAATAAAAATTATATTGGGTTTTTCTTGACACAGTACAGTGAGGTTTCAACAAATCAACTGGATCCCCAGAACCGAATTTACTAGTAACCGTTTTTCTATATCACTAAAAATACATAAAATACACGCTTAGACTTAAAGCCGCGGGCACCAGCCCGATTTAATCCACAAAATACCAACAGTTTTTCTGTATATGTAAAAATTGCGGTTGTTTATACATGACTAACAATGGACAATACGTTGTCCCATCACTATTATTTAAAATAGTCTTTAAAATATACTACAGATACATCAAAAATAAAGAAACAGGATTCTTATCCAAACTTAACAGAGGTAAGAGCCCCTACAAAATTACTTATTAAGTAGATTACCGGGTACGGCGAGTCGGCCCCGACTGCGGAGCCCATTCAGGGCTCGTAGACGGGCGATGAATTTTTGAGAGGCCTTCACAACGTGTGTGAGACTGGCGACTGAAAGCTTTTTTTTTAGAAAAGGAATCGGCGTCGCAGATAATGAGAGAGACAGACTACTACTCAGAAGAGTGAAGAGTACGGTAATGGAATGTTTCTGGCGTAACACGATTATGTTTAACCGGGGTCGGCTTTGTTTTAAATTTCGTTTGTGTCTGTGGTGCAGTGTAGGAATGACATGTAGACCACAAACGGAATTTAAACAATAGGGGTGTCTTTTTTTCCTTTTTGAGGTAAAAAGACCTCTGTTCTGTTATACAACAGCATAGCTTGAAGCTACCGAAATAATCCGACCGCAGTTGGATATAGAAGATACAAAAAAGATTTAGGTATTTGTTTATCGTGTCTGCACATAATAAATAATGGACTAGAGATATTAATTTCGAAACTACAAGCTGGTAATATATAAAGAGATTTTTTAAAGAAGATTTACATTATTTATTTCGAACGCGTGCAAAGCCGCTAACATTTATGTATTCATTCTCCTTGCTTCTTATCTCTAACGTTTATTTTAGGTGACATTGTGAGATTTCAGTATTCATTCCCGACTCTACAGAAACATGTTTTAATATTTTAAACAGGTCGTGTCACGCAGGCTTACTAAATAATTAAAACATTCAAGTACTTCGCATCTGAAAATTTACCGAGAAGATGTTTAATATTTACTTTGGTAGTTTAAACCAGAGATAGAAATTCACTCACATTTATAAACCAATATTTTATAAAATATTTCTGACAGTGATAATATAAACAGCGCCTCCTACCGAGCCCAATAATGAATTCAAACCATTCAGGGACACCCAAACACACACTGTTGTGCGTGGCTGGGTGGTTCCTTCATAGAAAAGTACATATATATATGGAACACCAATTTCATTTTTTAATAGCCGTCGAATATTCAACGCAAGGTTCATCATCATTATCAGCATCATTACAGCCGAAAGACGTCCACTGCTGGACATAGACCACCCCCAACGGGGAGGTTTTGCCATAATATCACGCTTGGCAGGCGGGTTGGCGATCACAGTATGGTGGTCAACTGCATAGAGAACGCTGCTGCCCATTCTCTGGTAAGTCCCTTAAGCGCCTTCTACGACACCCACGGGAGAAATGGGATGGTGCTATTCTTTTTACGTCCGGCACCACACGGAACCAACGCAAGTTACAAGTTCATGGAAATATTACCTATGATTTAGAATCGTGCTCTCAATCCATGGTAACAGGTTGCACTACTCTGCCAGCCAGTATAATTTCTCAAAAAAAAAACAACAATTACGTTAGGCAGAAATGTCAAACGACATCATCAATGTACGAAACACTAAATGATTTTCCGAGTGGAAAGTTAATAATGAACATTAATTAGTGTTCAATTTAGTGGTATTCGAAATTCGTATTAAATAGTCGCTTTAACCGCAGCTTAAATTGTAAACAGAATAATATTAATACCTTTACATCAAAAGTACTAGACAAACAGAAGGCAACGTTTCCTTGATTATAATCCATGTTTGTGTTTATCTGTAAAACCACGGGAAATTAATTACACGGGTTGGGTGAAATTAACTAGAACATGAATAATAATCAGCGTGCGACCTTGTGATTATACCGCAATTTTTAGACAGTAGTCTAGTTCACGCCGCTACTTATCACTTAACAGTCAGTAAAAAATATTATCTTGACGTAACTAAAACTTCTAATCTATACTAGCTGTAGAGCTATTTATTATAAAGCTGAAGAGTTTGTTTGTTTGTTTGGTTAAACGCGCTAATCTCAGGAACTACTGGTTCGAATTGAAATATTATTTTAGTGTTGGATAGGCCATTTATCGAGAAAGGCTATAAGGCTATATAAAATTACGCTAAAATGCTTAGGAGCCGAGCAAAGAGAAAAAGTCACGAATACGAAGTACTCGCACGGGCAGGCGATTCGAAGCGACGGGGTGGGTCGGGGCAGCAAGAAATTTGACGCAACGAAGTCGCGAGCAGAAGTGTATATAATGTATCTGTACCTGACTTAATCATAATAGATAATTACCTATGTAAAAAAATATATTAAATGCGGCTCAGATATCTAAACAAACATTACTTTAAACTGTTTGTATAAATAACAGTGGTTAGGTGTAACTTAACTAACTACCGGAGTCGGTATCGGTCAAAAGTGAGAAAACCCCATGGTCTATTAGGTACATTTACAAAAAATATGACATCTTAATGTTTATGCAAAAACAAAGGGAGTCAATGGATCAAAATTAAGCAATCATCAGTTCATTTATTCAAGGTGGAAGGTTAAATGAAATTAGTGGTATGTATTATGTGAAGCAGCAAAATACTGGTATTCAGCTGCATCCGGTTAGACTGGAAGCCGACCCCAACATAGTTGGGAAAAGGCTAGGCAGATGATGATTATGTGAAGCAGTGGTGGCTCGCCCCGTGGTAACGGCCGCGACTCAGGAGTTGTATGTCGTAGGTTCGAACCCAGCCAGGCGCTTTACTTTGTGTAAATTATTCAAATCACCACTGCTCTCAAATCTGTGAAGGAAAACATCTTGAGGAAACCGGCATGTTCTAGAACAAAAAAGATCGAAGACATGTGTCATCTACCAATCCGCACTGGGCCCGCATTGTGGATTACGGCCCAGTCCCTCTCACAGAGAGGGGGCCTATTTTTTATGCAAAAATAAAACTGAGTAATGAGGAACTGAGGTCGTGAATCGGTATTTTGTTCAGCATAATATAGCCTGCCACTGACCTGCAAATTCAAAAAACTTAAGAAAAATTTAATTTCGTGGGCTGCCCTGTAGCTTTCACCTTAAAAACAAGAACATTACCAAAAAGTATAAGATTCGCTTGCCGATATTAAGTAAATTATCACCTATGTAATGTAGTGCGGATTGTTAGAAAGAGATAACGTGGCCCCTGGCCCAGGCAACTGAGGGAACACGGGTGGGTTTTAGTCAGTAAAAGTCTGACAAGCCCTCCTGCTCTACCCAGAGCGGGACAAGTTATTTGATTTCTCGCCCAAAAAAAAACCTATTTCGTGTAACTGCAACAGTTTGATAAAGTAATTTAATACAATACATGTTCCAATAAAGCTACATTTCTAACGCCGTCATTATTTCCCGATTCTTTTATGCATCCACAAGAAAGTTCTAATTTACGAAGATAAAGTTCGTTTTTTTAGACATAGATACTAATTTGACAAGTTTAATGTCAAAGTCATGTCCAATTCCTACTAAAAAAGCAAGTATACAAGACTTGAAATGTCGGTCTAGCGCATAGGATTTAAAAACGAACTCAATGTGTACTGATTTTACCACGAGAAAGAAAAGGAAAAAAGAAGTCTTGTATTTTCGCGTCGCTCCTGTTTGCAGGGGAGCATTTACACGTCAGTGTATTTTATTTTTTGATGACGATCTACCTGAGTAATACTTCTATAATTTATCTCTAATTTGGCTTTTCGCCTTCGCCCCTTATCAAACGCCTTTGCAGTTTGTTCAACAAATAATTTTAATGATAAGTATTTACTTAGGAACATAAAAATCATTTCCATGGACACTCCAACGTAAACAAAATTCTTTCAGAAGCAAAAAGTAATTTTATATTGCTTTGAATTAAAACGTTTCTGTAATTTTAGCTGTTTGTATTAATTTTATCGGTACCTTATTTCTCGTTGGTCTAGTGGTCGCAAGCGCTACTGGTGAGCATGGGGTCCTGGGTTCGATTCCCAGGTCGGGCAAGGTGTTATTGGGTTTTTCAGTATGGAATTTCTCAGTAGCACCCCGGAGTCTAGATTTGCGCCCGGTTGATGATGTGGCGGCCATTTACAATGCCACATACGAACTACAAATCAACAACTTGAGAGACACAAAAAGTGAAGTAGCGCCATCTACAATGCCATATGCGAACTACACAAGACTTAACACCGTAACTACATCGCGCAAGCTGAGTTTACCGGACGACCCGCATATATACAACATCCCGACATCAACCGTCGGGCCATTGCCCACCAGACAGAACACCCGTCTGGTCGGAGGATCCTCCCTTTACTATAGAGTATGAGTGAACTTTACACCCTGTTCCTCATACCTCTATAATGACAATAAGCACGTTCCCTATTACATGGGACCTAAACAAAACTGGCAAAATGTGGGTACTTTCTAAGTTCATATGTGTACGACTTTTAAAATTTTACATTAGTCGTTATGATTTAAATGATGAAGTTATAGTTAATGAATACATAAAACAAGTGCTAAATATTTGAACAGTGTGTTGAAAGGTTTAAAATAAAAACTCATAGAGAAAATAAATAAATAAATTGTTTTTCTAATATTCTAGTACAGCAATACAAATCGAATACCAACCAAACAATAATAAGGTCGACGATTATTTTCAACAGACAGAACATTTCGACATTATCCCTTAAATACACACCAATGAGTAAATACTTTCCTACATCAATAGACCCGACAGTGGTTGACATCTATTGACCCTTAGCCCATTCATCACACCGCCATCTGTGGGGACAATCGGGGCAAAAACAAAGGGGCAATGCCAATCACGTCACGCTTGCTAAATAATCATTAGAGACCGCTGGGACTCAAAAATAAGTAGGTATCTGTCGGGGACACTCGTAATGACGTCGATAAAGGATCGACGGAAAATATTAAAAAAATATTGTGTGGTATAAGTATTGTTTTGGATTCAGGACCACAATACCTTTGTTTCATGGAATAACTTCTATAACTTGATTTAATTTTTTATAAAAACTTGCCAGCGGGTTCACCCGCGTAGAGGGCGGAAATTATGCCACGGGAACGTACTAACGGGATAAAATCCTATGCGTTAATCTAGCTTATGAACTATCTATGTGCCAAACTTCTTCCAAATCTGTTCAACCGTTTTTGCGTGATTGATTGAAACATCTAAACATGGATGTTTGGATGTTTAAATATAATAAACTTTCAAATTTATAATATTTCTAGCTTTTGCCAGTGGCTTCGCGTGGAGATCGGTGTATTATACATATAAACCTACCTCTTGAATCACTCTATCTATTAAAAAAACCCACATCAAAATTCGTTGCGTATTTTTAAAGATTTAAGCATACATAGGGATATAGGGACAGAGAAAGCGACTTTGTTTTATACTATGTAGTGATTAGTAGGATGGCTGTATAAATAATTCTTACAAATAATATAATTTATTATTTAAAAGGCATTGGCTTTGTATAAAAATCTCACTACTTATTAAATATTTTTGACTGACGTATTTTTTAACGACTCAAACCAAGTTACAGCAATAGATATTAGGTATTAGACAACGTGGAAGAGCCAAAAATTCCACATTTTCTGCATATGAGACGTTCTTTAGCACATTACCTTGCAGCCTTAAGATTTGAAGTACGCACAACATGTCTGAACATTTGTATGCATGGTGGTGAACTCTTTTGCTGGCTCGAGGATCCTCGGCGTTATTTTTCTTTTACATTTTATGCCCTTAAAGTTTTGACGCGCACTTTCGACTCTGCATGTATCGTCCTTAACAAGCACGGATTTCTTTTCGAATGAGAAATTCTGCTGCGTTCAAGGAATATTTTGTTTCTTTGCGATTTAAATAAGATGCTACTAGAGGTTTTTTTAAAGTTGCTGTTTCGAAAGGAATAGATTTGATTTTTTATGTTTTCCTAAACCGAAATTATTTATAGTTTCAAGTGTAAATAGATAATTATTTTTACGTGAAACTATAAATGTAAGACCGGCTTTAAACGAGTCAAAATCCATATTTTTTAACAACCACATATGAGCCAGATTAAGGAACATCCTAGGCAGTTATATACCTAGCTACCTACTACAACTATTTATAATATCGTATCAAATTATGGACCTGATTATCTATTTATTTATTTATGTAAACAATAAAATTATGAAATACATCGTTCCAAAATTTTTGATCTGGAAAAATTCTTCTGAGTGATGTTGTTGTACCTTTAAATGTATCATAGGTACAGTTATAAAAATGTGAACAAACAACCAAACAGAATTAATACAGAAAATTTTATCACCCCTAGTTAAAATGTTTCAGCAATCCTGATTAATTTGGCGGAGTGGTAAGTTAGTTTTTGTCATAAATTAAAATTAATATCAGTTTGGGATCGCTGTCAAAGTCTCTACATTAATCATGATTCAAGTTAGACATGTTATAGATTTAACTGACTTGATGCAGCTTTAGATCTAAATTCGTATCTATAGGTGCGATCAGTAATTGCCTGCGGCTCTGTTTCGTTTGACAATTTTTCAATAAAATATTCTGTTTGCATTTGGAATTTTGATACGTGAAAAATAATTTTTCAATTGAATATCTTGCCAGCAATTAGGGATTTGTTGCCATTTGAAAAATACCAAAAGTTATTGAAATCATCATGCTATCAGAAATGCTAGGGTGCTCATTAATTTCTGAAAAACTGAGGTACTGTAGTAACTGTTAACAATGTGTTAGAAACCTGCAGCTGTTTTAACTTAAACAAATATCAGTTTGGTAGTCCTTTATTTAGCTACCTAACCTGTGCTTTTTACTTAGGTACTGTAATACTCCGAGAGTTCTAGGTAACCCGGGTTGTAACTAAAATACCAAATATAACGCTATGTGCGTATAAATATGAATTTCACGTTTATTCCACGTATTAGAACTTTACAGCTCCGCGCCTGTTAATACATTAATTTCTCCCGAAACAAAACCTATATAAAATTACTTGACGGATTCCTTCTAGACTCATCATCTTGACGGTTCAAATGAGCCAAAGCCATTTCATTACCTGCCTGTATTTACATAAAGATTTCATTCGGTAAGCAACCAACCTTTACAGTATCGACTTATTACTTATTAAAATTTTAGGAAAGCTGTCTACTTTTATAATATTTGTAAATATGTTATCACCATAGCTTGTGCACCACCAAAGTTTGTATGGAGAAATAGTGCAGAAAGCGAATAATTCATATTTTTAAATAATGGACGAATTTTGACCACTGAACGACCACTACTTTATGATTAATGTATATAAAATTTTATTGAACATTTTAAAAGAGTAACTGTGGAGTTTCTTGCCTATTCTTCTAAATACGAAACTACCTTTTGGAAGGGGGCAACCAGAATCTCATTATTTGACGTTCAAACGTGCCTTTTATGTGTGTATTTTAAATAAATTATTTGACTTTATAAAAATTCCAAAATAAACTCATTTAAAACCCACTTTAGAATAATAAATTATTTAAAATCATTAGAAAACTTTTCACTTTCAAGTCTCAAACTAAAAAGTCTCTATCACAGTCTTTGATAGTTTTTAGTATCTCTTAGGAGGGAATACTTAATTAAACAAATTAAACTTAACTATGATTTCAAGTACTGAGTTAACAATTCTAGAAACAGTGTTGAAACTAAGTTACAGCTGGTACCTACAAATGACTTTGATGCTATTTAAAGTCACATTTAAATTGGATGAAATTTGCGGTTACCTTGATCTTCTAATTGACATCAAAAAACGTTGAATACCAATTTATTTTAAACTAGCTTTTTCACGCGGCTATGCCCGCGTGGTTCATTTCATTATATAGTAGTCCACTGCTGGACATAGGCCTCTCCCATGCTGCGCCACAACACTCTGTCTTCCACCGTCCGCATTCAGTCTATGCCAGCCACCTTTTTAAGGTCGGCGGTCTATCTAGCTGGGGGGGGGGCGTCGTCCCGCATCACACGTCCCACGCTTGCTGATACGCGGTCTCCACTCCAGGACTCCTGTGCACCGGCCATCGGTCCTTCGACAACCAGCCCACACCCACTTCAACTTGCTAGCTATGTTGGTAACTCCAGATTTTAACGGGCAGGATGCACTGGTTGAACACATTAGTCTTCAAAGTTTGCGGAATTGGCGACGAGATGGCCCGCGTGGGTGTCGAAAAATATGCCACGGGAACGTAGTACCGGGATTAAAAGTATCATATTTATGTGACATTTAACGCCAATCCGAAACATATATCCAGACAGACGAACAAAATTTGTTCCTTACTATCCTGAAATACAAGTTGGCTTCTGAGATACAAGTATCTTTTTACTTAGTTCAGGAGCCAGCTGTTCAACCTGTTTTTGTCCACCACTTGTACAATCATGTTTAGTGATGACTATAACTATGTGTTTCTCTTTGTACAATAAAGTTATTATTTATTTTATTTATCCTATGCATACATAGGCTGCCAATCACAAATAAATTATGAATGAGCTATGCGGAATGGCTAATACGGCCACGACAGGGCTTGATGAGAAAACAACGTTTGTTACATTCCATTGTACTTAGAGTTTGAAAGACCAAGTGTAACTACCTACCTATGCTGCGGCGGCGAGGTGTCAAACTCAAACTCAAACTCAAACTCGAAGCATTTATTTCAAATAAACCAATTACAGGCACTTTTGAATTGTCAAGGTCGGTGAGTTAGAAAAATGAAGCTAGTTGCTCATTCCAAAGCATAGGTACCTATGGAGAAGAACGGGCAAGAAACTCCATGGACACTCTTTTAAAATCATGGTATTGTTACAAAAAGTTGGTTACATCACTATGTTGAAATTATCAATGTGAGAACGATGTAAAAAGACGTGCACATTAAAGCGTCCGTAATTAAAACAAAAATAAAATAACAATTCAGAAATTAAAATAAGCCGTGGGAGCCAGGAGATGACCAGTCCCCACTGGCGGCGCCCGTTCACGAACATGACGTGTGGATCAGCACCATTCAGCTCAACTATTTTGAAGGGAACTTAATGATCCAACACAGACGCCACCACCAGCCAATTCCAGTCAATTTTTCTAAGAGAGAAGCCGAAGCGAAGTCAGCTTTAACTTACCGACTTACCAATAAAGAATACTTAGGTACTATCATTCTAAAATTAATATAGGAATGTAAAGAATAAAGTACAATAAAATTGAACACCTGAAAACGAAATAAAATGTGCAATATTCCTTCATCTCGTCCTCGCAGACGCATTTTTCTATATCTGTCTCTGTCATAGCCCGTTGTACAGCGGCTTGCTCTCGTCCATATTAAGCGATGCCACGTAACCTAAAGTGACATAAGTACGGGATCGCTCTTGTATGAATTTTTAGTTCCCGATTATGACATTTTGGCGCCGGGTTATTTAAGAACATTTTTTGTTGTAATACAAAGCTAAAAATAACCGTTTTCGTAGTTTAAATGTTATGGTGAATAAAATACCCGTAGTGTAACTATATTTTTTGACAATAGTAGCCACTATTGACGTGCCATTTTTTAGTAGCGATAGAGTTACGATGCGAATCCCCGAAGGGAAGCCGGTTGGAATCGTGTTAAATGTTACTTTCGCCACTGCATACAATATGAAAATAACACAGCTGGTCGTAAGTAAACAAGACATATAAAAATTTAAGATACACCGACTGGGTCCATATTGATCTCACTGCTTATACGATCTATGTAAAACATATGGAATGCAATAAAGAATTGAGTATTGAGTATTGGAAACGTTTTAATGTATTGTTTCTAAATGGAAATGCCGTCATTCAGTGCAAAAAAAAAGATAAAACTGTTCTGTATATTTTCTTTATCTCAACGATATACGGCAACAATAAAATAAAATTGCCTAAGCCTACACAATCATACAATACTTTCAATAACAATCGCCACTAAAGCCAAATCTCAATGAAGAAGTAGCTCCAAATTCGCCATCTTTTTGTAATAATACGTTGAGGTGTATTCACGCTAATTATAAAACACTAAGGGACGTCATTAAAACAGTACTTAAGGAGTTACGATCTCCTCTAAAAGCTTTGCTAAAGCTTTCTGTGGAGAACTGTTTATGCAGAATGTTAGGCCCCGTGAAATAAAAAAGTTAAAATTATGAAGCACTCATTGTAATTAGAATGACGCTTAATAGCTTATTCGTGGGATATTACTTTGTATTTAAAGTCCTTGAAAACGGTTCATTTTGTCATTGTGTATATTTTGTGACTTCTGTTAACAATAAAGGAAGTACTTTAAGAGGTGACGACAGAAATACCTACGACAGTAAATTAAACTGAGTATATAGATAGTACTAGTATTCGCTCTGCCCTACAACCATTATCATCATCATCTGCCTAGGAATCCTGACTATTTTGGGGTTGGCTTCCAGTCTAACCGGAAGCAGCTGAATACCAGTATTTTACTTGGTGTTGGAACCCAACACTAAATATTACTAAATACGAACATCACTAGCATGCTCGTTCGGTAGCCATCTATAATTGAATGCTCGCTCACTTCCTCACAGAACGGGTTCGCGACAAGTCGAGTTTCGACAACATGCTCTTGCCTGCCTAGTTAATGATTGACACCTTGTGATAATATATCTCCTTTTAAGAACCACTAAAACACACACATTCCCACACATGGAACGACTGCCTATTTGACCTCAACAACCCAATTACTGGGCAACATCTTGGTAAGACTGATTGTCAGACTTTCGGGCTTCTGACGACCCGTTATGACTGCCAAAGTCTACGAATGACAGTCGGGACCAACCGGTTAACGAGGTTTCCAAGGGACGGAGGGGTTTTGGTATGTAAAGATGGTCACCCATCCACGGACTAACCGCGGCAAGCGTAGCTTAACCTGATCGATCGACCTATTTTGCTGTTATTACTTAGGCATAAGTCTATCAAATATGTCCAATAGTTTTGTGACCATAGCTAGTCGCTTTTCAGCAAAAGCCATAGTCAGCCCATTACAACTACTTATTTCGTTTGTTTGAAAACACAACAAAAACCCTCTTTTCGAAAAATCAAATTAGTAGTGATAGTTTCAAAACATTCAAAATATGCATTAGTATTGCCAATATTTTCATGTAATGTCTCCGCATTGTATGACCTTTTGTGCATTTTTCGTATTTAATCATACAAAGTAGACCAAGCAAACGTGCGATAAACTTTTGTCATTTTGATTTTGCCACAAAAATCACACTGATTTTCACTTTTCAGGATTAACTAATACATGATCCTAAATAGATAAGTAACTAAAATGATAACTGCAAAACACAAACCATACACAAAATGGAATAAAATACAATCTTGTTCGTTAAGTTCAAACTTAAAATACGAAACCAAAATACAAGAACTATTTAGTCAGCACTTTCCGTCTGAAACTCTCCGAGACAGAACGTCAGTCGTCTGTAATACGTCTCCGGCTAAATTCGCTAAATCTCTATTCTGTTCCGATTCATTTCCGTTGACTTGACCGCATTTCGCCTGTAGCAGTTGAAATTTCATTTTAGATATCAAATTGAAATAAATTGATTTTGTTTAAAGTGACGTCTTTCTATGTAGGTTAGGTAGTCCATCTAGTGTTGGACGACTGCGTACCGAAATTGGAGCTTATCGGTATGAATGTTTGAATGTTTTCCTTATAACCGAACGATTTATTATCAATAGCAAGAAAAATCTTGTATTGAAGTAAAAACTTCTTTAGGCGCGTTGGGAATTTTTTGAGATGGGAAAATACAAGTGGATTCGCAACACTGTTACCGACACCACTGACAACACGAACGTACGAACGAACAACGTTGAATGTACATTGAACGTATGTTAAACGTTGAAAGTTGTTTAATCTGACGATTCAGAACATATTTCCTGACGATTAAAACAATACACACGTAATTGTTAAAGTTTTCTCTTCTGTCGGCACTCCCGGAGTGCCACTGTTTTTTTTAAATCAATTGTGTTGCATCAGCTCGACACCTACAAAAATCTTATTGTTCCATTTCATGATCACGCAGAGCAAAATAATACATAAATAATTTTAAAATACCTACATTATAATCGCCACCACCTCATCATCATTCTTCTGTCCTTATCCCAATTTATTTGGGGTTGGCTCAACATGTATTTTTCTGCCACACTTCTCTGTTATCTGTTGTCTCGATAGTCACTCCCTTTTAAACCATATCATCACTAACACAGTCCATCCGCAGCGTTTCTTTGCTCTCCCAAATTGTAAATTCGCCATCAACTATTGGATTAAATATTCTTTCCATGTCACAGTCCAATTCAAAACTCCTTTTATTTGATTCCTAAAAACGTATGCACCCGAGTTTCGTGTGACATGTTGAGATAAGTCGAACCCAGATCAAATTCACACTTGATTTAATCTTGAATAAAAATTCCAATGGATTCCCTTCTACCTCATGCTTATTTAAGGTCATATTATTTTTACTCGAATGATCGTAATAACTGCCGCTAGACTGTGAAAATGGAGTGCGAATTGCGAATTAATGTTAATGAAATAACACGCGAAAATAAATTCATATTACTTTGATAAAATAATGTTTATTGAAAGTTGAATCTGTGTATTTCATGATGGTTTATACGAGTGGTTTGGTGTAAAGCTATGAATGCATTTATTTAATTATTTCGTTAATACTAATTTAGTTGAAACTGAAATTAAATAATGTGCAAGATAAAGTGAATAAATTGCTATAGGTATTCGATTTTGTTACGTGATTCATTTGTAAATCACATTTCCATCGAAATTTTTATGAAAATCGATTAAAAACACTCTTCGAAATGATATCCTAGCAAGCAGACGATAATTTGCGTTGGCATAAGCATGTATCGGTGTATTCATAATCAGGTCTTTGTTCTCGAGTTTGACAGAGTCGAGACATCCGCCACTCCGCTCGAGTTTGGCAAGAGTCTTCGTCAGCATGCGACGAATGAACGTACACTTTGGGAGTCTTATTATCAGTTTTGGGAAGGTAGGATATCAGATTTATTAAATTTCCAAACACTTTTGTTTCCCAGAATTACGGTTATTGATATCTAAAATTTACAAAAACACTTTTCACCCAATCAATGATAATGATTGGGTGAAAATTTTATACTTGATTGTAAATTTTCGATTGTGATTTTGTAAATTTTATACTGCGTAATGTTTGTCAATAGTTGTACCATATTTTGTGGCATCAAAACATAGCACAACACAGCTACACAAATACCCCAATGAGCTGATATCAAGCGCATTCATTAGCAATGGCTATGATTCACCTATTTCTGTAAATCATCTCGAAATGTCTGCAGATCACACTTCCCCGAAAATCGAAAAGTCCATCTAGTATGATCGTGTATCGAGCTATCCCTCACTTTAAGGACCATCTACATACTGAGGGTGCTCGACCTTCCCCAATGTAAAGGGAACTCTGTTTTAACTTCATCTTCAGGATCCTCGCCTTATTGATTACGTTCAGTCTCGCGCCGTTAATTTAGACTCGCCTAATAAATAGACTATAAACAAATCTAGTTTTAAATGTCAGGTATTTGCCAAGTTTTGACCTTTCCACACTTTATAAAGTTCAGAATTTGAAGTTGGTAATTTGAAGTTTGTTAAGGTATTTTGAGAAGCCTCATTTAGAGATTATATATCAAAAGTAAAGACTCATACGTACATTGGGTATTTACCTCCACCACAGACTATAGAAAATGCCAGGTATCAAGCGCAAAAGATTGAAGTTTAAACTCATCACTTAACATACAAATAACTGATTTTAGTGTATTGTTATTTGGCAACAATATTGTAGCTTGTGAAGAGCAGTGAGGCTGAGCGGAAACAGCCGCGACTTATGAGTTGTACGTCGTGGGTTCCAAACCAAGCAGGTCATTACCACTGCTCAAAAAACGGTAAAGGAAAACATCGTGAGGCAACCAGCATGTCCTTGAACCAAGAATTCGAAGACATGTGACATCTACCAACACCTATCAATCTACCAACCTGCACTGCGCCCGCGTGGTGGATTTCGGCCAGCTCCCTCTCACAGAGAGGAGGCTTTTTTTTTTTTTTGATGGTGGGAAATCGTCAAATAACTTTCGCCGCTCCCAATGTAACATCGTTTATTCTATCTTTGAAATAGTCAAACTTTATTTTGACCTCATTATCATCTTCAGCACCCTCGAAAACCGTTAAAACTATCTCACTTTCTCTCTCTGACTCTTTCTAAGATATAGCTGTATTAAAAAGTCGTTGGGAGCATGACACTTTTTCGTTACGTAACGGTTTTTTCGTTACATGACGAGTTCTATAATTTTACTCCCACCGCAAGTTGCATTAAGAAGCTTCGTCCCAAAGCAGTATTCGAACGAAGTTTCGTTAGCAGTTATGGTTAGATTCTGGTTTCTAGAACGAATAATATCGTTGTATTATAATTAATCGCGATTCAAGTAATCCGTACTGACTAAAAACCAGCCGTGTTCCTTCAGTTGCCTGTGTGCCAGGGGCCACGGTATCTCTTTCGAACAACCCGCACCCCTGGCAGGCATCGACCCTTGCGGACCCAACCAGTTAGAAAGGAAGCGTGTATCCCAGCTGGGAACAATATAGGCTGATGACAAAAGCGTGTTACTGTGTATTGTGTCTAATCCTAGCTACCCGATTTCAACAAAAACGTTATCGCCTACCAAAACCGAACTTTAAAAGTTGGCTCCAGTTATCAACCTATCGCAATAAAACACTAACCCTTTTTCTCCAACAGTCCAACCAACAAACTTAGATTCTTTTGACATAACAACACAGAAAAAAATACTAACGCGCAAAAAAGTAATTTCGCAGTTTGAAACTCCATTCCGACGGTTGTCGGTTACAACCGGGGACAACATTTGTTCAGAGCAACAAAGTTAAATAATAATAACGCGACCAGGACGTTTTACATTACGGTAGCACGAAGTTATCCGACCTGTGGTGGAATCACGTGGAACTACTAAAAGGGTTATGTTCTTGAGTAAGAAAGGGTGGAGGGGATATTTATTTATTAAGCAGAGAGTGGCAAAAAAGAGGGGCTTTTAGCTAAGTAATATTCGCCGCACGGGTTGATCAATCAGGTTAAGCTAAGGTTGGCTCGTGGATGGGTGACCATTTTTACAAACTAAGACCCCTCCGTGCCTCGGAAAACACGTTAAGCCGTTGGTTCCGGCTGTCATTTATAGATCTTTGACAGTCGTTACGGGTCATCAAAAGCCCGAAAGTCTGACAACCAGTCTTAGCAAGGGGATATTACCAAGTAACTGGGTTGTGGAGGTCAGATAGGCAGTCACTCCATGTAAAATACTGGTATTCAGCTGCATCCGGTTAGACTGGAAGCCGACCCCAACATAGTTGCGAATAGTCAGATTAAGGGTTACTTAAAGGTCTTGGAAAGGAAGCCAGTTCTCATGGGGGCAATATTATGAGAGGATTTGTCAAATGGGAGCATTGGTGGCCCAGTGGTATCGGCCTAAACTTACGAGTCGTGGCCGTGAGTTCGAATCCAGGCAGGCGCTTAATTTGTGTAAGTTATTTCATCAACACTGGTCAAACCAGTGACGGAAAACATCGCGAGAAAGCCGGCATGTCTTAGAACCAAAAATTGTAAGACATGACATCTACCAACCCGCTCTGGGCCGGAGAGGAGTGAGTCCCAGCAGTGAGAATGTTATAGGCTGATTATGGAGAAAATTTATCAAATGAGACAGCAGGGATATCAGGTGACCATTGTGATGCAGCGAGTAAAAAAAATCAAAAAATCAAATCATTTTTATTTATTTTTTCATTATTTTTTTTTGTAGTAGGAGCAACACAACGCTAGAGGGACGCTTACGCATCTCGGTCACTTTTGCTCGGAAGCCCGGAAGCGACGGACAAGAATTAGGAACTGTAGATTTCAATTATTTTAGTGTCTAACGGTTTCACGTTCTTGTGTTTTTTTTAATATTGTCATTTTTAAATGAATACTTCTAGATAGTTTTTTTTTTTTATAAATGAGCTTCTGACCCAGATGAATATACCGATAGATAAATACTACCAATAGACATGAAAGTATCTACACTACAGAATCTATAATTTTTATCAATATTTGCCTCTGTTTTATTAGGTGTCTGTTACGTTTTCAAGGCTCTAAAGACACAATTTTGGCAAAAAGCAGATAGTTGAAAAACGATACCTGCCAAGAATACAAAGTAGTTTCCATTCAGTGAGGTTATTGTGAAATAAAAGCTTAACGCCACGCTACACAGAATTTTAGGCAACGATAATCTTGTTTCCAATCGGTAAGTGCATCACTAGTTTCTCCATACACTCTCATTAAAAATATTATTACGCTACCCAGTCTGTAGATTGAAACCAAAATAACACAATTTACACTAGGTAGTCAATTAAATAACTTACTACATACATGTTTACAAACACAAAAAAGACTTTGAGCGTCAAATAACATCGTGAAATAACTTTAGACCTTTTCGTATAATCCACCAAATCTTCAAATATTCATCTCATCTTCAAATATTCATCTCATATAATCCACCAAATCTTAAAATATGTCTCATCCAAACCTTCTAACATTCACGTTAATGTGTAATATTCGAGTGCATTGCGGTGTAAGTCATATTATGGCGTCTGGGCTTGTTTATGCATATATTACGGACGCTAAAAGGATAGCTCGAATTGGTTATAAAACATTATACGGTGTGACATGTCATTGTGAAGTTTTGCTACAGGGAAATCTTAGGTGCTAGGAGTTTTAAAGTGCACAGTTTCATGTTTTGACATTTTGTATGAGCTCCATGGTTCCATATAAGTAGCGATGAAAATGATGTTTACTACATAAAGCACTACGAATAGCTTTTTTACGACAGTTTTCGACCAGATAAGATGGAGGATTAATTCCCTTTTCAACTGACCTAGGAGGAGGTTCTCAATTCGGTTGTATTTTTATGTTTGTTACCTCAGGACTCTGTCATTTATGAAACGATATGAAAAAATAAATATTTTGTTTGAAAGGGTATACTTAGAGAATAGTCTGATTTGGTTATTTACTTTGCTAGTGAAGGTAAACGAATTTTCGTGGAGAACTTACCACCTTACCACCACTTAAAACTGGAAACAAGAAATTTACAAAAATAAACACTACATTCCGAATTTAAAGTTGTTTTCATTTCGTTCACTTTGTAGTGTTTTATGGAACACCGTTGTTGTTTTTTTTTATAAACTCTTTATATTTCCTTTAAAGAGACATTAAAACGTCAACAAATGAAAAGTTTTGGTAGACTTTGATCATTAAGTATTTAATATTAAGCAACATTTATAAATGAAGGGCACTGAATTGTGATACATCAAACCAAAGAAATATTGTATTTGGAAATACTCTTGCATTATTCTAAAACATTAACAATTAAACATTCTGATTACCCAGTCAATGCAATCAGTTGACAGAAACAACACAAACTTCCCACTTATTATCCCTGTATAGTAAAACAATAAATAGCTCTTGAATAATTGATACGCAACCAGTGTTCCAAGTGTTTCGTCTCAGCTTTGTTACTTATCTGTTCTTAGAGTTAGATAATTGGATCAAGATCTGTTGTTTAGAACAGGGGGATACACTGATACAAAGATCCTCCAACAAAATGCTTGACAAAACAGTGTGTGAAGGTAAATAATAGTACCTAGTAATCAATATGGAATAGAATTCGCCAAATTGATAGATACTGATTTTGATACTGATGTGGCAGCATCTACATCGCCACATGCGAACTACGCAACACAATGACGTCACACCTGTTTAGTCGGAAGATCCTCCTTTTTCTATGCAGGGTGAGTAAACTTTTCCTCCAGAGTATAATTGACGTTATGATTATCGAATTTTATTTATTATACCTTATTTAATAGTATGTCTGTCATTGATTTACACCTGTTATCTAAGTTTCATAGTGCTACGGGTTTGATATATTGTTTCTGAAAACTTGGTTGTGGAACATAATTAATTCGCTCACTGCTGGGACACAGGCCTCGTCTCAGTGACAGGAAGTGGGCCATAAACAACCACGCACGGAAGCCAGTGCGGGTTGATGGATGTCACATGTGTCACCATCCACATGTGGTTATGGAACATATTATTTGGCTTAAATTGATAACTTTGTCGAATGAATAACTAAGTAAAAACAATTGCGGGATAATCGAGGACTTCAGAAACCAGGCATTAGTTAACATTAAAGTTTTCATAACTGTCTTCAAGTTTTAGTGATTTAGTCATTTAAAATAATTTCAATGCTTACTTGTATTGAAGCCATCCATTTTACATTGGTTCATCCAACAGGACCGTGTGTCCAAAATACTTAGTGAAAGTTGTCTTTCCGCAGGCCTATTGTGAAGGCAGTGAATTATCTCAATGAACGCTAATTAAATTTCTTTACGTCTTACTATGCGGAAGGCGCCCCACAGCGATATCGTTAATTCGCCAAACGAATTGCTTTGTTTGTTCAAGTGATCGTGCTTAGTGTGATTTTAGTAATAGAATGCTCTTGTTCGCTATAATCGATTGTTTGTTTACGTTTTGACTTCAATAGTCATTGATCTTGTGGTGTTGTTGATTTTTGCATGTAAAGACAAACTGACGCACACAGACTGTGTGCCCTTGGCACACAGGCAACTGAGGGAACACGGGTGGGTTTTAGTCAGTAAAAGTCTGACACGCCCTTCCGCTCCACCCAGAGCGGGAGAAGTTATTTGATGATTTCCCAACCAAAAAATAAAAAACACACAAGCATAATGGAAGTTAAATGTATGAGCTTTCGATTAAAACTTCACTAGCTGTGCCCCGTGATTTCACCCGTCTCTCTTAGCTTCTCAGCATTGTAGCTTGATGTTAAATATCCTACAATTTTACTTATTAATTAGGCTATCAAATGCAAAAAACAAATTTTCAAATTCTTAGCAGATCCAGAGATTAGCGCGTTCAAACAAACAACCTCTTCAGCTTTATTATAATAGTAAAAGATAATTTAAAACAATTATTTTAGGCAAATATTTTTTACTGAATATTTGGTAGCTTCTGACCTCAATAGGTTAGATTTTTATGTATTCTAGATTAACCCATCAGTAAGTAGGTTCACTGGCATAGTTAGTATTATAGCCTTATATCCAGATAAATATTTTTCACTTCGTACAAGGTATTTATCGACGTGATATCAGCTGTAGGTAATATCAATAAATTTATCTAAATAAATTGATATTACGAACAGTATAATATTACTAGATACTACATCAGCAGACTTCTCGCTACTTTCAAGCCCTAGGGAAGAAAAAGCACTCCATCTTTACACTATCATTGGCATACAAAGTTACCTAGCACTTGTATTTCTACGCGTGACGTTTTAATGTACATACAGAAAGAAACGCTAGTAGGGTGCGTCTAGACGCCTGGGTTCCTTAGGGACCCTCTTTACAACGGACTAGAAACTTGCTGGCACTCTGGACCGGGCATTATTTTCGGTCTTTGTCAAATATTTAGCTAATTATAGCTCGTCTCCCTTGCTTTATAAGCAGAGTTGTAAAAAACTGGTTTAGGCAAAGTAACAATCGAAGGGGCTTCATTATCTGGATTTATAGCAATTTTCTCATTAAAACATTTACGAAGCTCATTAATTGATGTACTTTAAAAAAAAAATGCTTAGACTAACCTGTTGTCTTCGGTTTTCACATAGCTTTCAAATCCTAAACCCGTTAAACTCGCTCAAGGGTTTAATTTCGTGCATAAAGTCCTTTCTTAGTACACCTCCTTCCTACACTCTCACGTAGGAAAACATCATCAAAACGTTTCTTCTCTTTTTTGTTGTGATTTAGGTCATCATCATCTGTCTAGACTTTTTCCAATTATATTGGTGTCAGATTCCAGTCTAACTAGATGCAGCTGAGTATTTTGCATGGAGGGACTACCTATCTGACCTCCACAACTCAGTTACTGTGTAACACGATACCCAGTAACAGTCAGATATTCGGACTTCTGACGAACTACAGCGACTGTCAAAGATCCAAGAATGAAAGCTGGGACCAACGGCATGACATGCTTTTCGACGCTCGGTGGAGTCTTGGTATGTAAAGATAGTCACCTATCCACGGACATCGAAGATTTAAGTTTAGTGTTGTAAAAGATACTGCAAGCTACATAACATATTTTTTCAAAAATCTTAAGATAATTCACGTCACGTTCGTACCTATTAACTAATGATTCCTGTACACCAGTCACGACTGAAGCTTATAAGTCATTGCACCCCCAGGATGTAAGCCAGTTAATTGCTATTTATATACGTACATTTTTCATAAATACGGCAGATAACAATTAAGAATTAGGGATCGCGAACGTGCGCTGTCCAAATGTCGTTCTAAAACGTTGGAACGTAAAGTTCAAACTAAAATTAGAAGAGAATTTATAATCACTGAAATATTTTAACTTAGATTTGTATACGAAAGAAATATTTATAAATTTGCCTGGTCTCTTAGTGAGTCAAATAGTGATATTTGAGTCACTAGGAGACCAGCTTATAGGCAAAAAGTAGAATTCATCAGGATTAACTTCTAAGCTATTTTGCAACACTGAAAGTTGAAACCAATTACATAATAATTCAGAATTTAAAGTACCCAAACGAGTATATCCTCAAATTTTAATCCAGTAGGTATCTACTTATAATAAGAGAAGGTTAATCTTTCATTAATATGAAAGCATCCCGTACTTAAAATTAATCTTCCATAGGCAACTTTTTAAAACATCTAGTTTACAAAGAATACGGTTACCTCCATAATTTCAGCAGTAATTTGCAACAATTCACGTTGAATCCTTTTTAGAACATGGCTATTCTTACAGAAGCACACCTTTGACCCACTTCCATAATGTCGCATTCAGTTTTCAAACTCTGAGATTAATTCTCCGCCGTGACAAGGGTTTTCATCTGGATATTTGAATGGAATACCTGGAACATTCTATTTTAGGGTTAAGGTATAGGTCATTTTATAGAAGTAATAAAAGATTGGGTAGAGTCAAAGTTTGGACACATAATATGTTCAAACCTTCAAGTGTCAAGTAATTTACACAATTACTTTTCTAAATTTATCTGACTCAATGAGTCTGCCTAACAGTTGAGGGGTGTAAGAGTACTGGTATATATATTAGCATAACAAAATTTAACGAAGTAAAATGTGAAGCTCCCAAAATTGAATTATTACATTAATGTTTGTAATCGTCCTCGCTTTCAAAACCAAATTCAAAAATAAATAATCGCAAACAATTTATAAGCATAAAAGGAGCGCAATACATCAACAGCTTTTTCATTGAATCTTCAAAAAAAAAACTGTAGCTCAAATTAAGATTTTTTTTTAAAACCTTGCCCCACACTAGGAATTTCTCCTGTGTTGTGGGTGCGTTTACAAACATTTAAACTCACATACACACAACAGCTGCCAGACCCGTAACAACTACTTGAAGTTCATACAAATTTTTGAAATAGATTTCAATATTTTAAAATGTAATAAAGAATTCCCAACTTTATTTAAAAATCTGTGACATATCCGATCTATTCAAATACAAATACATATTTCAAATCGATTCAGTATTAAAAATCGGACTGACTCTAAAATTCCACAATAGTCCTTCGTCAAACTGACATCTCGAAACCGACCACCTTGAAATAGAAAAGTCCTGACTCGTAAAAATCGTTATGTCACAGCATAAAAAAGTTCCGAATAGATCTAAAAGTGGATCCGCAGTACTACAAAGTTGAAGTAGGGAATTTTATCAGTGTATGTATTTTTGTTGAGATAGATTTGGTTAAAATCCCTAAGGGAGACGATTGCGGCAAGTGACGTCTTCTAATATTACCATTTAAACAAGTTTTATGGTAATCGCTGTGAGACCCGGGAGCTTATTTTCAACTGAATTTCGGTAACGTTTTTCTTTCTCAAGTTTAAAGGCGAAAAGTTACAAGATTTCTGATACCGACCGTTAATAGGCTCGGATGTTGTTTTAGAATAATTTAACATTAATTAAAGAAGTTTTGCTTTCAAATTCTTGATTGGTTAATGTTATCTGTTCGATTTATTTATTTAGGCGGATAATAAAGTTGAATATCCGAGTAATTCTGTTTGTAAAGACAATGGTCCTAGTTCGCGCATTTAATACTTACATACAATATGTAGACTACTTTGTTGGACGTATTCCATGGAAATGGAACAATTGATGATGCAATATATCTAATGTGAGTCAGTGCTTTTAATAATGAGGCATGTAGTTACTGACTTTACTATTCAAAGCGCTTTATTGTGTCAGTATAGAAAATAAGAACAGAAAAGGAAATGGCAGTTAATAAACAATCCAAACTTAATTTCTAAAGATTGCAAGCTGACTATATTTATGCCATACATGATGTAAACAGTGAGTTTCAATTTATAATTCAATACGATTCCGATCTATGCGTTTAATTAAAACCCATTTACCTACCAACCATCCATAACAATATTATGGTAAATATTTCTCCTAAGATTGTTTATTGTTTCACGATACCCCTTCTAAGAAGATCCGATTTGAAAAGTTTTGGGGTAACATCAAAATGAAATTTTCATCAGAATTTTATTAATTTTGCTTCCATTTTTATTGAAGTGCAGTTCTGCTTCCAAAGACTGTATTCCCTTGTGGTTCTTTGTGTTCAATAGTTTCCATACGTTCTGAGGTTTACGGCCACACTGCGGACCATAAGTTTGGTAATGTATTAGGCGCAAAGCTCCTTGGGGTTCTATATAGAGATGCTTAAAACGTAATGTATAGCTTTCTTATAATGTGGAGTGCTCTTGAGAAGTGGGTTAACAGAGTGTTGTAATATTGCTGTAATGGTGTGGTTAACATTGGTGAGTTATGTTAATGAAGTTAGGACTTCAGAAAAATAGTGTTTCATTTCGTTCTGTTTCAACTGCCTGGGCAAAAAATTATTTTATGTCAAATGGTGTTTTGGTGACTCTAATCTAGATATATTTTGTAAACAAAAAAAGCAGTTTAGGAATACACTATATGCATTGTTGCTGATTGAAAAGTAAGATGTTTTGCAAAACTAACAAGTTACAATAACAATACACCGTGTCATAATTAATTAAACTTTCAAGCTATTAAACAGACACAATCAAATGTCGGGGTTTATAACAAACCAGTTTAACTTTTTGCTGTTACCACTGAAGTTTTTTTTGTTTTACGCCTAAAGTTTTTTATTGCCCCAACGAGTTTCTTCGAGTTGGATGTGTTTTACTGGGTAACAAAGGTATCTTGCCAATCGTAGTATAATTCACAGAATAGGTACGTGTGGTGCTTTTAGTATATAAGTGAGTGAGTATGAGTGAAACCTAGTCTATAGACATTTACCCTATTATATTTACTACTACTGACAGTTAGGGTAAACAGTCTTGACTTTGCATTAATTCCCACACTTGGCAAACTTAACCCGTGGCCGGAGAATGTCATCAGATCGGAGTGTGTCAGTCTCATTATATCCATAATGAGACGTCACATCACATAGAGTATATTGTAGTAACGTACCTACCTGCATCATTATCTGTGTAGCCTTTTCCGAACTATGTTAGGGTCGGCTTCAGTCTTACAGACTGCAGCTGAATATCTGTATTTTTTAATTTTATTTATTTATTCATTATCAAGTAACAATAGCCTCATTATTAGGCACATAATTACAATAACAATAAACTAACATAAAAATAAATTAATTAAAATAAATAAAATAAATTTAAATTATTATTATTATTGTTAAATTAAAATTCAATTAAATCACATTGATGGTCATCAAAAAAAAAATTAAAAACCTTTTTTTTCGAACACAATCATTATTATTTTCTAATCGGCATTGGAACAGCAACATGCCTGCCACATCCAAGCCAGATATAAGGGCAGTTTAAGTTATACGGGCATTTTACATGAAGTGAGTGCCCACCTGACCTCCACAAACCAAAAACTGGGTAATAAGATACATACCTAGCATCATGACACCCACAAAAATGAGGTAAGTCTTTCGATACTTTCGTAACCAATATTAAAGTGTAAAAATTGTAACAGTATTATCAATCTAAATCGTTATCTGATAATCGTTCAGTCGATTTAAAATCGAACAATATATACTAACCATCGTATGTTTACTTCTTTAGCACCGCTCAAACTTTAACATTACCTCTATCCTTATTAGTTTCACTCCCACAATTAGAGTCTCCTTATAGACGTTTCTCCATTTACTAGAACGTTTCAAGTATTGCCTTGTGTTGTTGAAACCGGTGGTAATCGATTCTCTATCGAGAACATTGAGTGTTATTGAGGTGTTTCCCTTTATCCCCGTAATGGATTTTTCATTTATTCCTTTGTTTTTTTTTTGTGTCTATTTGTGGCTATGTTTGTCGTTTACACACCTTTGCAGTTTAGAATCTCGGGTCTTCGGATAAGTGTTTTTGCTCTTTCGTCTGCTTTCTGATGATACATTTGGAACTACTCGCTTTGGGGGGAAGTATTTTGTTAAGAGTTTAATAGTGTACGAAGGTAAATTCATTTGTGGAGTTCAAGGCCGAGTAGAGATAGATTATGTTTTCTGGTTATGTAATACAATAGTCTCATATAATATCTTCCAAGAAAACCTTTGAATTTAACAACATCACAGCTGGTAATTCAGAATCTGATAAGCTTAACAGATTCTCTAATTTCTATTTCCCTGGTAGTATTAATCAAACAGTGGTTTGATTAAAACTACCAGGCAACATTTAAGGTGTAAGATTAATCAGGAAATTCAAATAGTAACAAGATTATAAAGTTATTTTTAAGGCTAATGACTATTTTATTTCTTTCAACACTGGGTAAATGGACATTTCCAAGAGACAACTTTCTACCACTGACAAATTAACAACACTAATATCTAAAATAATACTTCTAACGACACAACGAATAACTATTCGCATCATAAGTGCACATATAGGTTTATGAAAACGAAAATATAAAAAATTTTAAACTTGTATTTTCCTATAGATACAAACCTAAAGAAACTCCGGCACCCCAAATCGAGTTAATAAAAGGAATGAGAGCAGAACGCTTAACTTTTTAAACGCTCGGCCGCGGTACTCTCAGTGATTTATAGAGGGAAGCGACCCTATCTGCACCCACAAACTATTTAAATTAGAATGTTGTCTCAGATAGCCATGAATGCGCCGATCTATTACCCATTGAGTTATGTGCTGCAAGGAAATACTGCTGTTGGAGGGAATCGAAGACGTTGAGAGTAAGGGGAAGAGAAGGGTTCAGTTTGGTGGATTTATTTGGATAAAAAAGTTAGGAATGCATTCGATTTCAGACAAATTTCCTAAACTACGTAGTTATGGACTGCATCACTTCTGATAAGAAGTGTTAAACGTAACTGGCATATTATAAACAAGCATACTCTTTAAAAAAAATATCACTACATGGTCATGTTGAGAGACTGAATGAAGGGCGGCTAACAAATGGTATTAACAAGGCAGATGTGAGTGGAAACGCCGGAAGGGGACGCCCTAGGAGACCATATAGTGACCTCATTGGTAGGTGGGAAGAACTTCCTTCAGAAAGTCAGGTGCATAGTACTCGCAACTGGCACATGGCCGGCGCATGGCTACCGCACATGTTGAACGAAGAAAAGGAGTATGTAAGGAACGTAGCAGGTGGCGTTCTGTAGTTCCTGCCTACCTCCATGGAAAAAACCCGACTGCCTACAGAGTTAACTTTGATTTAAAAAGATGGTAACAAGAAACTTGTTTTAAAAGGATGGCTATTACACTGAATACTATAAGCAATCTCATGCAGTCAGAGGCATCTTCTTAAATTAAAAAATAAACTTTTATTGCCTCCTAATTGTAGTTAAATTTTTAGGCAGTCGCGTTTTTTTAATTTTGTAAATTATTTTTTATTTCACAGTTTTTAAAATAATTTTTGACGTTATTGAGACCTATTTATGAAACCCTTTATTTTGATACCCCACTCAATAGGCTTTGAGAAAAATCATTTTTTGAAGACAAAATATGGCACCAAAAATCGGCCATTTTAACTTTTTCTCAATTTTGCTGCACCCAGTGTCACTCTTAAGACGAATCTAACGGCACTTCTCAAGCTGAAATCGATCAAGCCGTTTAGGCTACAGAGCGTGCCAAAGAAATATACATACATACATACACTCGAAAAACATAACCCTCCTTCTGGCGCAGTCGGGTAAAAAGGCGTTAGTTTATGTATGTATGTATTATAAACAAATTGCACTAAATTTTTCATTTATTTGTCTTGTCGGACTTTTACTGCTCGGTCATTTAATAATTGAGGTACAAAATAATAAGTTGTCACTTCATCAACTTTGCACTCCTACTGCCGTATTTCCGTGACCCTTTTGTATGTTAATTAACTCATATGATACTCTGTGGTTTCCACCATAACAAAGGTTCTATCCTTCTACCCCATGGGTGTCGTAATACACAACTAAGGGATTTGGCAAAACAAAAAGGAGCAGCAAAATAAAACGCATTTACTAAGTGAGATTAATATGTCATAAAACAATCTTGATCCTTCACCTAAGAACAAAAATTGAATTAAACATAACTGATTTCTTTTTTACACGCTTTTTATTAGCTTCACCTGTATGTTTGTTTGTAACCAACTCTTTTGGACTTGATTTTGATCCACTTCAAATGGTCAGATTTCATTTAAACTATGTAGACTTATCGAGGACCGATGACAATTCAATAATAAAAAGCAAGAAAAAATCTGAAAAATCGCGCTTTTGTAGATAGCAAAACTAAAAAATAGAAAATAAATAGTATTTTTTAAAAACTAAAAAAGCAGAAAATAATTGCAAAAAAGCGTGGGGTGCTCGATATTAATTGATTATAAAAATACCTTAAACCAGCTTTTTTGAAATTATTTGCTGCTTTTTTAGTTTGGTTTCTAAAGCGTGTTTTTTTTTTTCAAAAATCAAAATCAAAAGTCATTAATTCAAATTAGGCTGAGAATCAGCACTTTTCGAATATCAAAATTACATAAGACTAGTCCCCCAAAACGTCCGCCCTTCACCACTTCCTAGTGCTTTAGCTGTGAAGAAGAAGTGGCGCAACAAACTCCCCAGCAGCACAGCTGTCTGTTTAGTTAGATAGACTTAATTCTTTACACAGGTAGGCAAAGTAATCAACATTACGAGACACAGAACTTAAAAATTTGTCATATGTCAGCTAGCCATGCCAATATACCAACAAATAAAATGAAAAGTTAACTCAAGCACAAAAAATAAAAAGTAAACAAAGCATATACCAAAATAAAAGCCTCCTGGTATAAACGGCGTGATAGCTTACATATGCAATGCTGGATTATGTTTACAAATGATAACCTAGGACCATCGTCATCATTTATTTTCTTTAAAGCCAGTCTAACGCTTGATACTGGTTTCATAAGACTCACGTACTACAACATTCCAAAAATGAATAGTGTAATCACTCGACTGCACCAAATCCACCATAGTTTTTCAACCCACTCACTACTCCGAATTTCCCTCAGAATAATACCGCAACCAAATACCGCCAGCATAAGCATACATTTTCTCAAGAACTTTAATACTTTCTTACAACAAAAATCTCTTCTTAGTACATTAAAATCTGTACCTAGGCTTCCAAAATGTACTGAACTGAAAAGTTTACGCGTTGCGTAATCCTGACATGTAGGTTACGCATTATCGGCTCAGCCGTGTCACGCCAGATGACTCGACAGTTACAATATAAGCAAAACATAGAACCGCACTCACTGTCTACTTGTAGGTGTGGGGGGCTATTATGGTAGTACTCGACTTAGTTACGGACAAAAGTTTTATTCAAAGGTTTTCGTTCGTACTAACTATGACTATCGGTTTTTGTGTCTTAACTGCGCGACCGATTTGTAAGAATTTATCCCGGAACGTTTATATGTATAACTTAATAGTTAACTTATAGAAATCTCAATATTTTACAGGAGCAGCTCGCTAGTTGATTATTGTCTAAGCCTTTCCTCTCCTTTTTACAAGCTCGCTGTTCTGAAATAAAATAGAATGATTTCGTTAATCCTAGAGTTACTGCTAGTATATTTCTAATGTTGGACAAATACCACAGCTCCAGAACCACATAAGATAGCTCAAAATGATGCAGTAATGAATAATTTTTAGTCGGAACTAAAATTCATGTTAGTTTGGATGGGGTTTATTATGGGACCAAAAATAGTCAATAGTGTACACGGACGTGGCTCATCAATTACAAGCTATAACCACGGACTCAGTACGTAGGAAACTCTCAGCGTTAAATTTTTTCGTCGATTATTTAAAAAAACGACTACCATACGTTTGACCGCGTAGGTTGCATTTTTCCATGCAACGAAAGTTTTTTTAACCGACGAATTATTTTTACTTTAGCAGGTCAAAAATCATGGGCTGAATTCATATTGAAAGTTTGCTCGTTAATGTCCGTGCCATCCTGTATAATATGGGTACAAAACCAGTCGAAACAATATCTCTCAAGGTATTATCTCTCGACACGAGACTCAAACCCCGCCGTACGTGTTTCCCAGGGACGCAAGGAGCACGGACATAAATTCCGGGACGCAAACTGTAGCCAGCTGTTCCGCTGTTTTGGGGAAATAAATACGGATTAGACGCGCCACGGTAAAGCGGAGTACACACCGAACGTTTGAATTATTGATCGTACGGGCCTTAGTAAGACAACAGTGTCTTCGATGTTCTGTCCGTGTCTGTCCGTCAATTAGTGGTGTGGCAAATTGGTTGGTTTTGTTCTTAAGAGCATGTTGTACACCTGACTTTACAGTCGAAATACCAACGTTGCATGTTGGTCTCAAAAGATCTTTGTAGCATTGTACTCAATGCTACAAAGATCTTTTGACGTTTGAATGAAGTTGACAAGCCGCTGTAATAATCATTTGTGCAATTATTTTGGGAAATGTATTGAATAAACAAGATGGCGGCGTGCAGTTATACTTACCATGTAGTAACTGTATGTAAAATCTTTGTAACCGTCCCACAAACCTTTTTATATGAAAAATCTTAATTCTATCAGACAGCTAAATAACATTATGAAATAAAGGGATTGTCAGACATGATTTTTGTGTGTTTCATAGTGACAGAATGATATTGGAAAAAAGATTAAGGCCTAAAAAATTAGAAAAATTCTTGATTGTCATGCTAAATAGTTAATAAGGTTAGCCCACAAAAACCAGGGCTATTCAAAAGCGCGTTGGGTTGATGATATCGTCAAAATCGCGGGAAGAACCTGGACGAGAGAACACATAGAATCGCGAAGTACGGAGGAAAAAAGTGGAGCCCTATTCCCAGCAAGGGGTGATTCCGTGCTAAGGTAATGATGATGATTCAGAAATAGTTGACTTTTTTCCAAGCATTGTAGTATTTCCCATTATTCTCGATAGTCAAGCAAATACACAGGAGTTCACTAGTTACACATAAAATTGATGATAGACATTTGTGACCGTGTATTCCCAGTTGTTTTGTTCAGCGCACCGACGACATAAGGAGACTTTTATTATTACTTAAATAGTTTGTGCTCTTACGGACTATATAAAACGGGAATCTTAGTTGAATTATGTTTAGTGTTTGCTGTAGCTCGCAGTTATTTCATTGATTCTTTATTGTCTTAGAGCTTCTCAAGGTTTTATTCATGTTTTGATTAGAAAACTGATTTTACTTATCTTTCAAAACAAAAAGAGACTACTATTTAAAGCTTAATCTTACCTTACCTTGATATTAATGCAGTATCAAATTACTGAAATTTAGCAACAGAAGTGTTTAAAAAACTTTTCATCGTGCTTTCAAACATTTTTTCTTTGAATACCTACAAAACCTACCTACAAAAGTCTCTCCTAAAAATATCCAAACATTTATATTTTTGGTATCCCACTTACTTATATTTTATTTCAAATGTAAAAAAGTAATAAAAATTTTCAACGTCACGAAACCAACAGAATGGAGCTTATTTGGTCCGCTTTCGCCTTGGAAGTGTTAAAATAAACTAAGTATTTGAGACATCGTAGACACGTAGAAGTGCTACGAGCTACGCGGCTACGTGGCTACGAGATTTATTGCTACGCCGTAGCTCTATACTGAATCGAGTTGAGTATCGCTAATTGTCACAATAAAGTGTTTATTGCTGCTAAATGTCCCGTTTTCTTTGAGAGATTAAATATTCTATAATTGCCTTTGTTTTTGATCTTGGAAAGCTATTGAAGTGTCCCAAGTTCATTTGAGATGGAAATATAAGCGTAAATTGAACATGGCCATAAAAATGGATTGCGGACATCGATTTTATGCCTAAATTTTTATTTTTGTTTTTGATCAATTATATTAACTATACTTTATCGTATCTTCGTGTCTATAGAAATTGTAATTTGTAATATTCTTTTTAACGTCCTCGTTTTATTTGATCGATTTCGATGGCCAAAAGTGTTTAGCGGTAGAAATGAACAAACTATAATGAATTTACGTAACTTGTATAACTATAACTTCACTTAACAAAAAAGAACTACAAAAATCATCAAATCCTCCTATTAAAAACCAGCCAGCAAAGCGAGAGCCATTAACTCATTTCTTAAATTCACTTAACTAATTTCCTAGTAGTGTAACGTAGAAGGCAATGTAATTAAACTATGGTTTGGTATTCAGAGCTGTGAGTCAATTTAAAACGTTGAACCTCTTGGACACCTTGGATGCATATTAAATCAGCCGATCTTGTGGCAACACTGCTTGAAGTAAAGGATGCTGGAACTGACAACTTGTTCATCAAATTTTAACTAAGGGAAAATTATCATTTATTAGATTTTACCAAAAAGAACTTAAAATAACATCACGCCTGTATTTAGGTAGAACTGTAACTATAGTACACCCAGTATAGAAAAAAAAGAAATAATCGAAAAATTATAGTAAAGGTTGCTGGAACTGACAACTTGTTCATCGAATTTTAACTAAAGGAAAATTATTGTTAATCAAATTTTACCAAAAAAAAACTTAAAATAACATCACGCCTGTATTTAGGTAGAAGTATAACTATAGTACACCCAGTATAGAAATAATCGAAAAATTATTTTAGGTGGGCGCCGGAAGATGCCGATGTAGGCGACCAAGGCGTGATGGGGAATTGGCCAGAAAAAGCAACACATACGGCAGAATGGAAAAAAAAAGAGAGACCAAACACTTGTACATCTTTCAAAAACCTGCAAAAGTGCATGACAGTTTGTCGTTAAACTAAGCACATTATATATAAAACATTTGTTAGTGAGTAGATACTTTAAAAGGACGGTAAGAATATTATCTTTAAGGCGAGTCGTCGCCCTTTGCCCTACATAAGCAGTCTATAATGTTCCCACTGCTGGGATATATGCCTCTTTTCTATGAGGGGCCCAGTACAGGTTGGTAGATGTCACATGTCTTCGAAGTTTTGGTCCAAGGACGGGCCGATTTCTTCGCGATGTTTTCCTTCACCATTTCCAGATGTGGTGGTTCCCGGCCTTTGCCCTGCTGTGGCATCATCATCATATCATATCAGCCGTAAGACGGCCACTGCTGGACATAAACCTCCCCCAAAAGCGGGGGATTTGCCATAATTGCCACGCGTGGTAGACGGGTTGGCGATCACAGTATGATGGTCAAATGCATAGAGAACGCTGCTGGCTATTCTCTAGTAAGTCCCTTAGTCACCTTCTACGACACCCACAGGAAGAAATGCGAATGCTGTGGCATAATACTAAGAAACTCTGTATTATAACGCGAGGCCTTTGTGGCCATGTCCTGGAAACATTTTAAACAGACAATATCATTTTAAATAGGAGCAACTAGATGCAGCATTGCAGCCACTATGTCACAATGTGTCGCTTGTGGGTCAGAGTTTCTAAAAATATGAAAATTTACGACCGTTGCTGGTGACGGACACTCTTTGCTGAATTGTTCCTCACGTCACCGCTGTGTAGCATGCGGCAGTAGTTATACTATACAGTGAAAATGTTTGTACCTACATTTTATTATTGTACGAATATACAATAGGTATATTTTATATAATGCCGGATTAAAAAAAAAACTGGTGAAACTTTTTAGTAGGAAAATAAAAACAAATCTATAAAAATGATAACTACATAATTAATTGTAACGACGATGTGGCGGCTATCTACAATACCGCATGCGTACTACAAAATCAAAGACTTGAAAACACAAAAAGTAAAGAGGCGCCATCTACAATGCCATATGCGAACTACACAAGACTTGACGTCGCACCATAACTCCATCGCGCAAGCTGAGTTTACCGCGTGACCCGCATATAGACAACATCCCGACATCATTCGTCGGGCAGTTGCCCACCAGACAACACCCGTCTGGTCGGAGGATCCTCCCATTTCCTTAAAGTATGAGTGAACTTTACACCCTGATCCTGATACCTCTATAACAGTACCAGCTTCCATTGACCGCCTAATTAGCTATAGTTACTTATAAGCATGAATATTTTTTTAATGCCTTTTTGTCCCTGAATGGTAAGACAGAGGTGTACCTACATTGGTGGACAGACGATCTAATTAAAGTGGCCGGAAGAAACTGGATAGCTATGACACAAAACCGCCAAAAGTGGAGAGATTTGGAAGAGACCTACACTCAGCATTGGGTGGTCAAGGGTTGATGAGAGAAAGAGAGAGTACCTACATTGCACACCCATATTTCACCAGTTATGTCTATCAACCGGGCACACACCCCAGCTCATCATCTACCTAGACTTTTCCCAGCTATGCTGGGGTCGGCTTCCAGTCTAACCGGATGCAGCTGAGTACCAGTATTTTACATAGAGCGACTGCCTATCTGACCTCCACAACCCAGTAACTGGGTAAGATGATACCCCTTGCTAAGACTGGTTGTTAGACTTTCGGGCTTCTGATGACCCGTAACGATTGTCAAAGATCCACAAATGACAACCGGGACGACGGCTTAACGTGCTATCTGAGGCACGGAGGGGTCTTGGTATGTAAAAATGGTCACCCATCCACGGGCGAACCGCGTCAACGTAGCACACATCCCAACTGCAACTAAGAAATTCCCGATGGAAAAACCCAATAGGTCGTAACCCGACCTGGGAATAGAACCCAAGACCTCTTGCTCAGAAAGAGTGCTTGCAACCACTAGACCAACGAGACAGTTTCACCTTATCAAAAGATTTCGAAAGCAATTCCGTCTGAGAAATTTCGTCCTGAATATTTCCATCTGTCTCTTCCATTGAATCACGCGCCGCTACATCGGCGGGCACATCGTCTTGCATAGCGAATGACTACAGAAATTGGCGTTGTAACAGACCTCAGCATCCTGAGTCATAGATAAATGAGTATCAGAGATTTTATGGGCTTTGCTTAGATTTGCTTTGAGATAGATTGATTTAGGTATAGCACAGAGATTCTTATCTCCGTGCGCAGACTCAGGACTAAACAGTTTGAAAAGAGGTTTTACGGTATAACATGCCATCACGCGTTGTTTCCCCAAAAGGGTTGAACAGAGCTACACCCACATTTTTTCAGTTATATTTAAGTCAAGTCCCATGTAATAATATCAAGTCTATCCAACTAAACAGACAGTTGTGCTGCTGGGGAGTTTATTGCGCCACTTGAAGTGGTGAAGGGTCGGCGTTTTGGGGGACTGTCTTATGTATTTAGACTTTCGAAAAGTGCTGATTTTCAGCCTAATCTCAATAAATTACTTATTTGTTTTAGTATCACCATCATCATCATATCAGCCGAAAGACGTCCACTGCTGGACATAAGCCTCCCCCAAAAGGAGGGATTTGCTATAATCGCCACGCTTGGCGGGCGGGTTGGCGATCGCAGTATTGTGGTCAAATGCCTATGCATTCTCTATAGAACGCTGCTGCCCATTCTCTAGTAAGTCCCTTAGTCACCTTCTACGACACCCACGGGAAGAGATGGGATGGTGCTATTCTTTACGTCCGGCACCACACGGAACCCGGTTTTAGTATAGTGCGAGCCTATTGCCAGACCAAACACAAATCTAGACACCTGGCTGCTACTGAGAAATTCCAGAAAGAAAAACCCAATAACACTTTGCCCACCCTAGGAGTCGAACCCAGGACCTCATTCATGCTCAACAGTACCGTTTTGACCACTACTAGACCAACGAAGCAGTCAAGTTAAAGTTTAACGATATATTTTGACAATAAGACTGTTTTGATGCGGTGTGCGCAATATCACTGTTTTTATAGAGCGATCATGATTTAAGCGGCCTACCCAAATGTCCTTTCTTAGTATTGTTCATCAAATCGTTGAGCTCATCAGTTGAGCTGCATGATTACTGATAAATGCGTGTACTGATTGGACAAATCCACTCAGTGTCTGTGTTGTTCTTTCCTCAAAAAACCATTTCCGACACCAATCCACATGGTCTTTACATGATCTGACCAAGATTATGTCAGGACTTTAAAAGAGACTGACCTCTGAGTTTGTTTCGGCCTTTTTTCTCAGAGTAGTCAGATAAGAAACGCGGACCTCATCTAGTTTTAAAAATATGATGGCCGTGTAAAAGTGTTTGTACAAACCTACTTACAGACATAAAATCATTTATCAATTACCATCATTTCAGCCAAACGATGTCCACAGCTGGACATACGCCTCCATCAAGCTCCACTACTTCGACTGGTTCTGTACTTCCCGCATTCAGCGGATTCCTGCGGTCTTCACAAGGCCATCAGTCCACCTTGTGGGAGGCCTTCCAACTCGACGTCTTCCAGAACGCGGTCCCCACTCCGGAACATTTTAGCCCCATCGGCATATCGAGCAATGTTTCTACTTAAAACAGTTTCGTCTATGTCTGCGAAATTAATTGTCTTGTTGCTGCATAAAGACGTCAACTACAGCTGACTATAAAAATCCTGATGCCTTAACACACACAATAAATGAATCTAATAAACAAACTCAACGCTTTGTCTTCAAAGATTACAATGATTAATTACACAGTAAAAGAACTTAAACAAGTATGATCATAGTCACGTTATCTCCTCATTTATTCGACTAAATTCAAAAGATTTTGTACTAACCAAATTTAAAGAGACAAACATATGCACGATAGTAATTAATGAAATACATACATACCCGCATGACAGTCTAAGTTCATGTTTACTCTGATCTCTTTGATTACTCTTAGGGCGCTCGCACAAGTTTCGAAATTCTAACAACCCCCTCTATGTGAAGGGTTAACGACCCTCTGGTTATATGCTGAAGAGAAATTGATTTCAAAGTATAATATCTTCACGTCAGTCCGGTTCCCTTGTGGGTTGTTGTGTGGCGCTGTGAGAACTTTCACACTTATGATCGAAACTCAATGCTTTATTTCTAGCCCTTTCGTTCCTGAAATTGAATGATCTAGTTCGTAATTTTTTATAATTCAAGAGTTTTTTTTTGTGTAAGTTAAGTACCCAATAACCTTTTTAACTTGAAACAAGAACGACTTCTAATTTACAAACTCTCGCAGTACAAAAAAAATCCCAAACATTTAAAAGCAAAATAAAAATTACCTAAAACTATGTGCGTACTGCCTATGTACTGTTAAAAATAGCGAGAAGTCTTTTGAAGCAACATCAAAGCCCTAATTTGTCTAATCCCATGTGTAACAAAAGTTTAATACCCTTTAATGAAGTTACCCAACAGTTTAAAGAGCTTAACGGCGTTTCGCTTGCGGTTAATTATTTATTTAACGTTGAATTTACTTTATTTTTGAGATGTCATATACATACAACTTGTTTATTTTACTTGAGACTCAAAACTTTGTGCTAATGTAGATACTTATACTGTAATAACGCCATGTGTATTGTTTAGTCTTTGTTAATATTCCTTATTCACATACTATCATAATATTCTTCATTCCAGCCTAAATCTATATTTATTCAAGACAAATTATCAACAGAAAACGTAACAATTATGTTACGTTTTCGGTAATTAATTATAATTAATAATTAACAAACTTTACCTAACAATATCAACAGACGATTATGATAATAATAATCCTTACCACGAAATATAACTTGTGAGTTTAGAACAAAGGCTTAGATGCCATATAAGGCAACATGGCACAAGGCAAGTAACATTAGCAAGGACCGTAAATGATCTAAGCAACTGTGGGTATTCATTAAAGTCTTAAGTTAACTGCGCGACACAAAGTTGCTGTCAGTCACCGAACAGAGGTAAGTTCCCTGAGCAATTTGTGGCTTCCAACTTGTCTGCCATGCTGTGTCTAGCAAGGAGTCCACTAACTTTGCTATACCAGCTTTACGGTTTAGTAGGGACGCTAAGAATTTATTGGTTTGGATGGAATTTAACTCGGAGAATTTGCTGAGCTGGATTGGAAAGAATAAACATCGTGTTTATATTTTAAAGTAGGAAAGCTTCAGTGGACGCGGAAGAGTGTATTGATAGTCTTTTGATTTTCTTTCTCTCCTTTAGGTAAGTGGTTTTTTCCGGGTTCCAAGATACTCAAATAAATTCTTAGGGATGCTCAGCGATGACCGAATGCTTGGTATTTTTTGTTTATGGCCCATGGTTTTAACGTGAGCTGTTTCATCTATAAAAGATCAAATCAAATTCAGGGATCCAAATATTTTCAAACGAAACCTTCCCGAAATACCCGATGAAAGGCAAAAAAGTGAATAAACCTCGGAAAGTTCCAGTCAATTTATGAGATAGTTAAAGATTTAGGATATATTTCCTTCAAGAATAACATATGGAGTCCCTACAATGCAAGCTGTACACTTGTGTAAGCTTCTTTAATGCGGTCTCCGGTACGCTGGGTTGAGAAAATAAGACACCCCGTAGCGGTCTCGTAACTAAGTAAATCCCGACTGGATGTCTACTATTGGCATTTTTTATTTCAAGAAGACACAGTCAAGGGTTTGCGAATACGTTGTTAATGTTTAAGAATTACTTATAAATAGAAAAACATATTGTTTTTCGTATTTTCTGGAAAGAGGTTTGTCACGATTTCAATCATTTAAGCCGCAGTGCATTTTTATTCGCAATGTGTCCACCACAATGTATTTATACTGACCAGTCACTGGTATCCACAGATTAAAATTCCGGGAATTCGGTAATGTTGTGAATTCGATTGTTAAAACTTCAACCAATTCAGCCTGCCGCAGTCCACTGCTGAACGTAGGCTTCTCCCAAGCTGCGCCATAACACCCTGTCCTTCGCCTTCCACATCCAGTTTGTCCCAGCCACTTTTTAAAAACTTGCTTCATAGATAAATACCAAAATTGGGCAAATGCAGGACGGCCTGTTTATGAAATATTTAGAAACTTTATATATTAATATGTGAAAACAAAGGTTGATATGGTGTATAATTCAAAAGAGAATAAACAGAAGCCGTAGTTATAAATGACGTAATATGCGCGAAAAATAACCCGAAGTTTTGTCAATCAGTCAACGGGTTAACGTTGCACAACTTATTTTCACAGAGTCTGTTTTGTTAAATAATGTTTATTCAAGAAAAATATTATAGTCATCACCGATCTAGATAACCATGTACGTGTTTTTTTTTTTATATGGCTTCAAAAAATATCCGCATCGCTGACGACTGGTAATGTTCCCAAGAGACTGGCGGCATTACCTCGATGTTATAGCAATGCCTCTAGCCAAGGTAAAAACCAGCCCTTGGGTCACGGGAAGTGTCAACCAGCCATTTCGAGGTTTTCATAAATAGACCATGAGCACTTAGGTTCCACGGAAGGAAGAAGGGATGGCGCAAGTGTATCGACACGTTGCATCCCACACTAATGACCTACCCACCTTGGAACCGCATGGAAATAAAGACATGCCGTCCGGTCTCTTGCCATAGTCGCGTGCCAAGCCATTGGGGTTCTAATATACCTGGAACGCCGACGGATGAATTTTTTGACGCCGTATTTTAATTTGTGAATAGTTTTAGTTAAATTAGGATATAATCGTTTTTATTTTATAATACTGTCAGGCACGTTTTATCATACTCTTTGATCCTGACAATATTATTTAGAGTCCTCATAAATAGTTGATACCCTCACTACGAAACTCATTAATTTTCCATCAATTGTTTTAGGACCGTAATCAACCACACTTAGAACATAGGTATCCATCATAACAAAACGTTAAATTATAAAGCACTATTAAAGGGACCACACATAAAAGTTATGATGGTGCCCATCGTCCAGGGATCATAATAACCCCTTCCTCCCCCAGTCCATTTTAACGACTTGTATAAGATGTGCAGCTGAGACACTATGTAATATTTTTCATTGCAAAGTCAAGGGGAAGTTGGGCAACTTTGTACTCCGGTTTTACCAAGGGTAAAATATTTTTGTAGCGAAATTGCATTATTTTTGCAGTGGGTTTAATATGGAAGAATGATGTTGGTTTTTGCTCAAACTTTTTACCTTTATTTATTTTAGACTGCTTGTAGTCTTGCTATGGTATCTACTAAGAAGTAATTTTTGTGATACCTGTAAATTATTATAATCATCCCCACTCAAGTTTCAAGGACTCCTATCAGATGTTAAGTACTTAAAACAGACTTTAATAATGAATTGGAAACACGGTTCTTCTATTTGATCTACCTGGGTCGCAATCTCGAACTCGAACCTGCCAGCCGCACTTACACCTACGAAGTCACTGTGGTCGTATTCGCACGTTACCTCTTGTATATTTTGCAGGTGGATTAAAAAGTTTTATTTTGGTGTGCGTTAGTGCTATTTACGTAACAAATGAAACGTTATTTCTGTAAATAAATTATTAAAAAGAAAAACAACACCTACTTAGTTTGTATGTTAAAGTTTTTATAATTACTATATTTAAGTTCTAAAAATGTTCTTCAATAAGTGGAAGGTAATTGTAAAGTAAAGTAAAGTAAATTTTATTCTCAAAAAACTTAGTAATATTTTACAGAACATAGTTTGGCAGTATTAATTTCTAATAGATGGATGTAGCCACTGCAACCGAACTAGGCAAAGCCTGTATTTCGGTTAATTATAATTTCCTATCGGGTAGTAAATTTATTTAACCATAAATCAATGAAGATGTTTTACTTCCTCCATAACCCTACACAAAAAGTATGAAAATAAGAACAAAACTATACATGAATCCATAGGACACTAATATCTTTTCTACCTACAATAACATACGACATAACTTTTATTTAAACACCACATCTTAAAACTCAGTGGGGCGTGAAATCTAGCGATATCATACAATATCTAAAGTAATAAGTTTTCGAGCACGTTTTATATTGCCCGTATGCAGAGATGCTACTCTATTTGTGTCACTTAGGAAACTGACATAACGGGTAGCGGGTTGATCTAAGAAATATTATGATGTTGATGCGGTATTATGCATCACCCTTTTTTCTAAGACGGCGAAAAAAATGCAAAGTTCAAGTCTCTTAAAAAGTCCAGACATAATCTTGATTAGATCACGTGATCTGCTTAAAATGATGTTTCGAGGAAAAAACTACACATATTTGAGTGGACCTTCCAGTCAGTGCAAACATTTGCAAGTAATCGTGTAGCTCAGCTAAGAACTTAAGGAGCTCAACATAAACTAATCCAATTCTTAATACTGTATATTTTCAATAAAAAGTGATTTAGATTGTCTCCACCTGAGCTACCTACATGCTTTTCACTGCTGTACCTGCCACGTCTCCTTCTATACAGAGTATTATTTTTGAACATGTACCTACACTGTAATTAAAAATTCCTTGATTGTAATAACTTTTTTGTATCGGAATTAATCAACATGTTTCTAATTAAGCTTCCTTGGTAAGATTAAAACTGATGTAACTTTTTTTAAGACTTTTATTGCCAATAAAAATTAAAAATTAATATTTGTATCAATTAATGTCGCTAGTAATATTTTTTTAGCATTCACTGCTTCCTAGCTTCAATCTAATCGAGTCCCGCGGGAACGGTGGAAGGGTAATTATACTTCAACTTAAACCTGCTCCATTTTGACAGGTAACACTTCTAGGTCGACTATTATTAGGTTATCCTAGTAATATTACACTTAATAACGTCATTTTCACTTTACTATCAGTTTCAGAATGATTGTCGAAATGTATAACCTAACATAACTCCATAGCATCGCACCTCAAAGGATTAGGCAAAGGTGTAGCTATAGTAACACCCATATTTTGTCAGTTATGTTTAAGTCACATGTAATAGAGGCGAGCTTATTGCCATCAACCGGATTAAAATCAAGACTATGCTGCTTCTGAGATATTCCTGATAGAAAACCTAGTTATATGTAACAATCTGAACTTTCTTTTAGTTGCGTATTGTGCATTTTGATTGCCTTTGAACAGTAGCAGAGTATAATAATTGAGTGACCTGAAAGATGGCTAGCTTTTAACTACCCTAAACAGTATGTGACGTTCCATAGGAAAAACATTACGTACTCCAAAACAGTGGCATTATTCTTTTCCAATCTCGTAATTCACCACTAGCGAGAAACAATAGACAGTGGTCACCCTTCGAAACCATTGAGGAAAACCCAGCTTTCTTAGTGTAGACAAGGGAAAACTGAATAAGTAATGTTGTACGCGACACTGTTATAAAAAATGTAGTTGATAAAACTAAAGTAATCTATGCACCCCGAAAAACGCAAAGGCTTTCACAGTCCACTACAAGTTGACATAATAGTGATTTGTGGTCTAAGTTTCCCCAACCTCCCCGCTCTCCCGCTGACACCCAAGAGAAATAACTTGACTCGTACTTTCTTAACGAAATGATTGCCTACGTGTACGTTGTTAGCCCTATTTATTTTGGGGTGGGTTTTATTTACCCTCTCTCCCCGGTGGATAATTCAGTTTCTAAGAATTCCGTATCGACCAACTGGGACGCATAAAGTATTTTTGCTTTCACAAGGAAGATCTTCCTCAGTAAATGGAACTATTAACTTTATTTGTCCTAAGATATTGGAAGTAGTTATTCCTGTTTATTTTTTTATTTTAGTGACGTTATAATATGATACACACAAGTACACAATTTGAACTATTGTTATGTTTTTATTACAATGTTTTAAATAATTATATTCAAGTGTGTTTGGTGAAGTATAAATGCAACTTAAATTATTGCAACAAACATGCTAATCGATTATTTAGAAATTTGTAAGGCAAACCGACACTATCCCTACTATATTAATATTATAAATGCGAAAGTAACTCTGACTGTCTGTTCAGAAACCACTGACCTGATTTTGATGAAATTTGGTACAGAGATGGACTAGACCTTGGGAAAGGTATAGGCTACCTTTTATCACATAAAACGCGCGCGGATGGAAAACAAAAACGTAGCTTATAAAAATGTATCAAAATAAGCTATTTACATTAAATCACAGCAGTATGGATGTGCATTTTTTGCAAAATAAGAATCCAAAAAAAAATTAAAATAACTATTGAGTAACTGCCACTAAGTACTATTCCATGCGAACGAAATCGAGGGCAAAACTAGTAACAAATAATATTATGTTAAACACAGGCAAGTTTCTTAATAAATTATAAAGAACGTGGACCCAAGAGCTCTTCAAGGAGTTCACAGTTTCCTAAAGTTATTTCAAGAAAATGTTCATTTCGTCGTATTATGTATTTCGACCGCACACTATTTAGTATTTAGCACTTTACGGACTTAAAGTGGTTGTGTAAAGTTTATGGAATGCTAAAAAGCCTTTCAAGTTCCCAACGGATCGGCTTTATAATAAGTTATCTTTTGACCGCGGCTCCGCCCGCGTGTAAGTCGGAAATTATCCCACAAAAGCGTACTACCGGGACAAAAGTATCCTATGCGTTAAATCCAGGTTATAAAATATCTGTGTGTTCTGACTTCATCGAAATCCTATAGGTAGGATAATACTAACCAAATGTTAATACTATAATGAGTTCATGCAAGCTAAAAACCATTTGTTAGGTTCGTGGTCGGAAATTGTGCACTCCGTGTCGTTAGCAAAATACCCCTACAAAAATGACGGTTGAACAGTGTTACCATTCCACAAAAATAAAGACCCTACATTAGTATAGATTTGAAAGTGAGTTATGCCATCTTTAAAAAAAGACACGCTATATATTGAAACACCTATTTATCTATGATTAATAGGCCGATTTACATAAATTGTCAAGTATTGTAAATATATGTAATGTTTTGTAAGTATATTAGGTACATATATTGTATAATGCAAATAAATATCAGTATGAGTTATAAATATAGTATAAAGTTAGGGAAATTAATTGATACGCAAATTGACTATCAACTTAAATTTTCCCTTTATGCAGAACACAACTGTCATTCGTGACAATTACATAAACTGGATTTACCACGGCAAATTATCAATTAATTACCTTGATTGAACATAGACTGTGACAAAACAGAGGAAAACATACCTACTACAAGGAACGACCTGTTTTAATTCAAACACATTCTTCTACCACTTTTGTTTTATAAACAGTCAGATCAATCACCAATGTTCGCTCGTTAGTATTAGATAACTATTTCGCTTATCCCACTAATATTTTATATGTGAAACTTTGTATGTTTAGATGTTTGGATGTTTGTAACTCAATCAAGTAAAAACGGCTCAACGGATTTGGATGATTTTTTTTTAATTTGTTTTGATCCTAGCTTTTGCCATCGGCTTCGCACGCGTGGAGGTCGGAAATTATCCCACGGGAACGTTCTACCGGGATGAAAAGTATTATATGTGTTAATCCAGGTTATAAACTATCTGTGTTCCAAATTTCAGTCAAATCCGTTCAACCGTTTTTGCGTGACTGAGTAACAAACGTCCAAACGTATGTAAAAACTTTCACATTTATAGGATAGGTAGGATAGGTAGGTAGGATTTTATTTGAATTGAGTAGTCTAGTCGTTCTATTCTGTAATATTATGTAGGATATGACTCATCATTTATCATCATCATTTCAGCCGAAAGACGTCCACTGCTGGACATAGGCCTCCCCCAAAAAGGGGGTTTTGCCATAATCGCCACGCTTGGCAGGTGGGTTGGTGATCGCAGTATGGTAGTCAAATGCATAAAGAACGCTACTGCCCATTCTCTAGTAAGTCCCTTAGTCGCCTTCAACGACACCCATGGGAAGAAATGGGATGGTGTTATTCTTTTACGTCCGGTACCACACGGAACGTCCGGCACCACATGGAACCGTCCGGCACCACTCAGAACGGATATGATTCTGGTTCATGGTAAAACTCATCAACTTAAATGTATCTAAATAATTACACCACTGAATATATATAAATAAAATCGTCCGTGTAGGAGCCGCGACACGGGCGTTTGTTCGTAGTAGTTCCACTGCTTAATATTGTGTACTGTGGCAAAATCTTATAGCGCTAATAACTTTCATAGGTACCTATAAGAGCCAGTCAATAATAGCGCAGTTGTGCGAATTCATCATCTAGTGTTGTTGTGACTGTGACTCAAATGGTGAACATCGAAGAGAAGTAAGCTGAAGGTATACCTCTCCCAACTAACAGTATAAATGCGAAAGTAACTGACGGTCTCTCTGTTATGTATTCACATCTAAATGGCTAAACGGATTTCGATGAAATTTGTCACACAGGTGACTTGCGTTAGGATGTAGGATACTTTTACCTCGGTGGTTCGTTCTTGTGGAACGTTTTGCTTTATGTTTATATTCATAATTGATAAATGATTTTATTTATGTAAGTAGGTTTGTACAAACACTTTTACAATCATATTTTTAAAACTAGATGAGGTCGGCGTTTCCTATCTGAGTACTCTGAGAAGAAAGGCCGAAAGGCCGAATACATAAATATTATATTACATGTAAATATTTGGAATATGATATCATACTCCAATGCCAATTAGGTAGACAGTCTTAGTTTTCATCAAAATCATAACCGAGGGTAACAGTATACCTAAGTCAAAAACAATGCAACAAATATCTAAATATGTTTTAAATCGACAAATAAAGTATTTTCATATGAAACCCATATAACCCATATGGATCTAGTAATCCATTTACAATTCTTTCAAAATAGTTGGGCAAGCGTTTTTTTTAAAGTTCCAAATAATTCGATAGCATTAGTGGTTCCTGAAATAGCTGTGGCAGACCTAGACATACAGACGAAGATGCACCGTAAGAGTTTTATTTACCATTTTGGTACGCAACGGTCAAAAAAAGACGAATTATAAAAATGTGTAGCCACCGATTTATTGTAAACAGAGCGTCAGTCGTCTAAAATAATAAAGGAAAACACACAATAGACAAATACCTACCATCTAATAAGTAATATTGTTAATAACTTGAAACATATTCCGGTACATTTAATTGATTTTAAGAATCTGTCTGCAACCAGTTAATACTGAATAATAATATTTCCTATCATGGACCGGCTGTTTATCGGTACGGGGACTTTGAATTGAATATTAAAGACATAGTAAAACAAATAGCAGCCGTACAATCTAACCAATATATCAACGACACAGGTACTGCTACCACTATACTGTATTTCAGCTCTGTCTCTGTGATAGCTACAGCAACAGACCATCAGCTGAGCTGTCTACATTTTTGTCAGCTTCGTTAAAACTACGACTTTGAATTGACAGAATCAGTGACGTGACCTCTAATCGAGCCATGTTTATGTAAAACGCTTGGAACAGTATGTTCATGCACAAATATATTGATTCACAGATCAACGAATAGTCACGAGAAGGTGAAACTTCGAAGAGCTCCCTGCACAAAGGTTAGTTGCTCCTGGTATTTGTCATGCCAACCAGCCACTGATGACAGAGTTGACTACCTGCTGCAATAAAATGACAAGCTCTGCAGAAACCCCTAAAGAGTATCCAAAGCGTCTTGGGACATCCGGAATAAGAGAACATCTGTACGAAACCAAGCTTCTTAGTTTAATATATTTCAGAGCTGTACATGATGATAAAATTGAAGAGTTTCATTTAGCTACAAATGTAGACAAATTAGGTTCTTTCGACGATATTTGTTTTAGGGCAAAAGTGAGAGAGTTTGATAAGCCCATTTCCGTATTTTAACAAGCAAAACACAGGGAGAACAATTTAGTTGTAACGCTTAATAGTAGAAGCAATTTGGCTGATTACTACAATAGTTACTTGGAAATCAGACGCAAATTCCATCCGAATAATTCGGACGTGCTGTTTTATTGGTTATTTAGTGAAACAGGATGTCTAATAGTTATCTATACAACCGCAAAAGGTGACAAAAATACTAGAGCTTACAAAGGTTGAGCATTTGAATGCTCTGATAGGAACACGTGGCCCTTGCGTCCAGCCATTAAAAGGTGAGGTATGTCAAATAATTTTTGAAGAACAAATGAATGCACTGGCTCGTCCAATAGGGAAGTGTATTTTTTAAGATTTTAACGATAGCCAAATGTTAATGCAGGATGAGCTCGTGTTAATCTATCATGTAATTTTAGCGCAAAAAGTTTTCGATGTTTCCCATGACCAATCCGAACGATATCGTGTAGCACGCTTTAGACAAGATTTCTTTTATACTAACGAAGAATTTCTGTAGTTGCTTAAAGATGAACTTAAAGATGAAGAGAAACTGAGATTTTTAAAAGGCGCAAATTCGTTTCAAGTGTTTTTGCCCGTTTCCGTAATTGTTTTGCTCGTTGTTTTCTCACTGCTTCTGAATATGAATATTGTTATATAAAAATCGCACACCGTATTACGTATAAAAACAGAAAATTTGAGTTCCTTGATAAAATGGAATCAGATCAGTACAGACCATTTCTGAAAAAATTAATGAGTCCCAAAAAACCATAAGAAAAACAGTTGAACTCGTAGTAAAGGAGTGTTTACCATCACTAGAATTTAAAGTACCAGCTTCGTTTGGAAATAAAAGGTGGCGACAAAAGGATTGAAAGAAAATGAGATGATTTAAAAACTAGATTTATAAGATTGATAGAATAATCGAGCCCCAGTAATATTGTCATTATAGATGAATCTCTTGGACATGGATTTTTACAACTTAGTGGTGGCATAGCTTCTGCTGTTGATAATTTATTCGTTTTTGATGACTTTTCTAAGCTGATGAAGTTCAATCATAATTACGAATCACTAAGCAAGCTTGCCAAATCGTTATTTGACAAATTAAAAGGTGAAATGGAAAATTTGTATGAATATAAATTTGATGTGCAAGTAAAAATATTTTCAAAACTTATATTAGACATTGACGAATATACAAAAAAAAACTGTAAGTGACTTTTCCGATAGGTTACTATTTAAAACCTCCCAGTCTAAGGAGAAAGAAGTGGAAACAACTTTAATAGATGAAATAAAAAGAAGTCTATGTGACGACGTTGAAACCGGAAAAATGATATTCAACACGATATTTCTTAAGTTTTTTTTTTTTTTAATGTTGAATGACGCCTAAAGTGGGAAATTATCTAACAAAAGAAGGCAGTTTATATAAAAATGCTGTAAAACAAACTGCAAGTCAGCCACTGATTAGCGCTATAAATATGATGCAAAGAATAAATAATAAAAATTACACTTTCACCGAAAGCGCAGTAATTTCCATTAAGTTAGACCAGCCGCCAGGAATAGTTATTGTAATAAAAAATTGTGCACTTACTATTGCCAAGTTCACTAATCAATTAGATAATAAAGACTGTGTCATCTTGAATTTGGAAAGCACTTTAAATTTGTCTGTAACAGACATCAATACATTACGAACAGAACTGGCTAATACAAACGAGGAAAAAATCTTATAGTTTTCTGCGATAAAGCATTTCTTACCAAAAGTTCTAACGAAAAAATTGAAAATATCGCAAACTCTACAAGGGATAAAATAGCAATTATTATTATTAATGACCAGAACTTAATTAAAAACGTAATATAATATTTCTCACTTGAAAATAACGTAACAAAAGATGAAAGAAATAATTCAATTGATATGAGCAAAGAATCGCAGAAAAGTATTTTACATGGAATACTAAAGTAATATTTAAACGTGCTGAAGTAAAGACGAAGTCTTGGATGACGAATCGATTGGCTTTGTAGGAGAAGATGTGTTGTGTAAATTGATGCAGGGCGATACAATTATAATAAGAAAACCAGCCTGCATTTAAATTATAAAGAAACTTTATAGATTAAAAGAACTGTTACATGTTTTAAAGTAATTATTCAAAGCGTTGACACAAAAGAAAGAAGCGTTGAAGAAGGGATCAGCAAGCCTATTTCAAAGCTGTACGACATAGAAGATGACATTGTTCTTATCAATGGGGATCCCGGAATGGGAAAGTCAACGCTACTTACCCATTCCCGGCCACCGTAGGCACGGGCTTGCGGACGGCGAGTAATGGGTACCTCGCTGTCCGGTAAGGACCAAGCCCGGGACGACGGCGCGTTGTGTTCCACGCGCGCCTCAAAGAGATGTCAGCAGCAACAGACGGGCCCGCAAGGGCCGATGCCTGCCGGGGGTGCGGGTTGTTCGAAAGAGATACCACCGCCCCTGGCACACAGGCAACTGAGGGAACACGGGTGGGTTTTAGTCAGTAAAAGTCTGACACGCCCTCCCGCTCCACCCAGAGCGGGAGAAGTTATTTGATGATTTCCCACCCAGAAAAAAAAAAAAAAAAAACGCTACTTACCCATTTGTCTCATAAAACGAAAGAATTGGATTCAACCGTTTAGATACTAAGAATTAACTTATTGGAGTACTTCAGACAATTCTTTGAGTGGCAAGATAATAAAACTGTCATCGATACTTTTGAAAGTTTAAAATTCCTGTGTCAAGTTACACTAAGCGAGAAAAATAGCAAAACTGACGATGTTGAAATAGCACTAAGAGAATTCAACGGCATCTTCTATCTTGAGGATTGTACAGGTGACGAGTGGACTGCATTCGAGTTGAAAATGTTCCTGCACCATTATAATACGAAAAAACTATTAATCTTATTCGATGGCTTCGACGAAATCTGCCTTATAAAATATTTAAAATCAAGACTTAAAACTCTTGGTTTGACTAAACTTTACAAATAACCTACATTACAATTCAGCGGATTTGTTGTAACTCCGTTACACCTTAACATACTAGCTAATCATTTGTATAATCAAATAAGAGAAGCGAATGCAAATAATAAGAAAATACCTAGTAAATGGGACTTGGATATTAATATTTTCGAAATCTACGAAGGGTTTCTAGAAACGAAGTTGAAAAAAATACGTTTCCATGAAAAAAAACAAATTGGCATGTGTGATTTATTAAAAAGTCAGTGTAATTTAAAAAACACATTTAGTTTTATTTTGATCGTGATGTTTTTCGAAGTAAACAAGAACGTACTGGTCATATTGGACGCTTAAATAAAAGTTGATAAAGAGTTAACTATAGTGATGGAATAAACAAGGACATTATATTTAGTTTGTTATTAGAACAGAGAAAATCTGCTGGTAGACTCTTATCACATTTCTATGGCTTCTTCTCTTTCCGGTCAATAGATTCCAGTCTCGTACATGTTGTACATGCTTCAATTGTAACCTAAAGACCGCAAACACGTCCCACAGGGATCGGTCCTGGGGCCGCATCTGTGGGACATCGGATACGACTGGGTGCTGCGCGCCGACCTCCCTAGCGGCGTCAGTGTAGTTTGCTACGCTGACGACACGCTGGTCCTGGCGCAAGGGAGGTCGTACCAGGCGGCGGCCGACTTAGGAACACACGGGGTTGCGACAATCGTGGATAGGATCCGGCAACTGGGACTCGAAGTGGCCTTGCACAAGTCCGAGGCCATGTGGTTTCATGGCCCTCGGAATGCGCCACTGACGGGTTCCCAGATAACGGTGGGAGGGGTTCACATCGGCGTCGAGTCGACGATGAAGTACCTAGGACTCGTCCTCGACAGCCGGTGGAACTTCGCGGAGCACTTCCGACGTTTGGCTCCCAGACTGGAGCGGGCCGGGGCTGCCTTGAAGCGGCTCCTGCCCAATCTGGGGGGGCCGAACGCCTCCTGCCGGAGGCTCTACGCGGGGGTCGTGCGGGCCATGGCCCTAAACGGGGCGCCGGTGTGGGCGCCCACATTGGGGTGCCAACCAGCACGCCGGTTGAAGGCGGCCCATAGGGTCATGGCCATCCGGATGATCCGGGGATACCGCACGATCTCCGGTGAGGCGGCGGGCCTCCTTGCCGGATTGCCGCCATGGGATCTGGAGGCAAAGGTCCTCGCGCACACTTGGGAGTGGCGCGAGGAGGCCAAACGCCGGGGCGTAACTCCGCTGCCGCGGGAAATCACGGCACGGCGGACAGAGCTCCGGCAGAATCTCATGGCGACGTGGAAGGTGCGATTGTCGCAACCCAGTGCTGGGCACGCCACGATCGCGGCGGTAAGTCCCCTCTTTGAGGAGTGGTTTGAGAGGCGGCATGGCGTCCTCACCTTCCGCCTGACACAGGTCCTCACCGGACACGGTTGTTTCGAGAGGTTCCTGTTTCGGATAGGGCGGGAGGAAACGCCCGGGTGTTTCCATTGCGAAGATCGCCCTGAGGACACGGTGGAGCATACGGTGGAGGTCTGCCCGGCTTGGGCGGAGCATCGGCGTGTCCTCGTGGACGTGATCGGCGGCGGCGATCTCTCGCGTCCGACCCTGGTCCAGGCCATGGTACGGAGCGAGAGGGCATGGCTAGCTGTCGCCTCCTTCAGCGAAGCAGTTATGCTCGCAAAGAGGGAGGCGGCGCACGTGAGGGAGATGCAATACATGCGCCCTCACAGCCGTGGCCTTCGCAGGAGACGCCCTGGGCGTCGGGAATCCCAGGCTGATTCCCGGCCACCGTAGGCGCGGGCTTGCGGACGGCGAGTAATGGGTAGCTCGCTGTCCGGTAAGGACCAAGCCCGGGTCGACGGCGCGTTGTGTTCCACGCGCGCCTCAAAGAGATGTCATAAGCAACTGATGGGGCCCGCAAGGGCCGATGCCTGCCAGGGGTGCGGGTTGTTCGAAAGAGATACCGCGGCCCCTGGCACACAGGCAAGTGAGGGAACACGGGTGGGTTTTAGTCAGTAAAAGTCTGACATGCCCTCCCGCTCCACCCAGAGCGGGAGAAGTTATTTGATGATTTCCCACCCAGAAAAAAAAAAAAAAAAAAGACCGCAAACATTCCGCCTGACACAGGTCCTCACCGGACATGGCTGTTTCAGGAGGTTCCTGTTTCGGATAGGGCGGGAGGAAACGCCCGGGTGTTTCCATTCAGAAGATCGCCCTGAGGATACGATGGAGCATACGGTGGAGGTCTGCCCGGCTTGGGCGGAGCACCGCCGTGTCCTCGTGGAGGTGATCGGCGGCGGCGATCTCTCGCGTCCAACTGGTCCAGGCCATGGTATGGAGCGAGAGTGCATGGCTAGCAGTCGCCTCCTTCAGCGAAGCAGTTATGCTCGCAAAGAGGGAAGCGGCGCACGTGAGGGAGATGCAGTACATGCGCCCTCACAGCCGTGACCTTCGCATCCCAGGAATCCCAGGCTGATTCCCGGCCACCGTAGGCATGGGCTTGCGGACGGCGAGTAATGGGTAGCTCGCTGTCCGGTAAGGACCAAGCCTGGGTCGCCGGCGCGTTGTGTTCCACGCGCGCCTCAAAGAGATGTCAGCAGCAACAGATGGGGCCCGCAAGGGCCGATGCCTGCCAGGGGTGCGGGTTGTTCGAAAGAGATACCGCGGCCCCTGGCACACAGGCAACTGAGGGAACACGGGTGGGTTTTATTCAGTAAATGTCTGACACGCCCTCCCGCTCCACCCAGAGCGGGAGAAGTTATTTGATGATTTCCCACCCAAAAAAAAAAACACCGCAAACATAAAAAATGGACACGGACATATTAAATCATCTTTATGTGAGGCTATTCGTCTCGATCTACGAAATATGGAGAATTGTTTATTATCAACAATCGAAGATAACTTAAACCAGGAAAATTTGACAGATTTTATCGCAATTGTAAAAGAATCTAATATACTCATAATCGCTGTTATAATGGGATTTGATAAGTCGATAATAACAAAATATATATCTATCACATGAGAATGATAAATGAATCCAGGTTAAGCGAGTTATTTAAAAATTACAAGAACTTTGGAAAAAATGAGAATTATGTCAAAATTGGTACTGATGAATTGGTACAAAAATTACACGCAAATGTATGGATGCGTATGGACATTGTCCCAGATTGGAAAAATTATGTGGCTTAATATATTTTATTTAGTCACGAGAATTGCTATCAGTTCATGTGATAAGTGCACTCTTGCACTTGCAATGTAGATACCGTGGATGAGGTGGATTCATTCAATTTGCTTTTAACCGGGTGTTAATTTACACTTGTCGCTTATTTACTCAAGTTAATCCGGGGCATTGAGCCATAATACGGGGTTGCGCAGCGCTTACCCGACCGCTATGTGTGGAGGCGGCAGCGCCCGCCAGCGCTGCCGTTTGAGTGAATTAGCAAGGTTATTTTTTTTTAAGACATACTTAATATGGATGATTATGTGTATGTTATTATGATACGGATGTATTTTAACAGTTACGTTATTGTATCGTAACTGGGTTGTTTATTTTTAGCTTTAATTAGATAATTATTGAATTAAAGGTTGCCGTTATTGTTAAAGTTTTTCATATACCTTTACAAGGTTATTTAAAAATTGGACAACTTCTATTCGCAGACGCGATGGGTAATGATATAAAAGGATTTGTTTTTTTTGTGGTAAATTTGAGGTAATCGACCATTGTTAGTGTTGTTACTTGGAATATGAGCTGAGAAAACTGTTTTATTATAGTTTATCGTGTTTAGATATCGATAAAAATTAGCACCCTAATTGCGTGACGCACGATCAATCATAATCTGAATCATTTTGAAACAGATTGCTAATCCATTGCTTCATATGTTCGAAAAATGTATCTGCTCAACAACGTAAATAACGCAATGAATATTGTTGAACTGTCAAAATGAAACAAATTATGATTGATTGTGTGTTATGCAATTAGGGTGCATGTCTCTAAAGTTTACATAATAAATATTTTTTTAAATTATCGATTCAAACTACAATAACAGCGGTCGGAGACCCCACAAAAAAATGTTTTTTTTTTTTAATCATGTTTAGATATTCATATTGAAACTCATCGCACCTGCAGTTTAGCTACCTAATTTAATTAAGCCCTGTAGTTTTTCAAAGTTACACTATCTAAGATAAAGCTCCTAATAGTTTTAAATAGGTAAATATACATTGATGCAGAGACCGCATTTGGTGATGAACCTGTATTGATAGTTATAAGGGAGAGATAAATAAATAAATAATAAGTACATACTTTGGATTTTCCAATGTATGAAGATTCCGGAAAGCTTGGTCGAAGAAACAATTCAAAATAAGCTCGGTTCAACTTCTCAGATTCATTTTAATTTTCTTTAATCAAACATCGAAATTATTTTAAAATTACACGTACATGTTCATTTCTTTATAAAAAAGTTGTGGTTGTATTTTTTATCCAAAGGTATGTTTTTTTTTTTTATTATTAGTAAAATCTTATGCATATGTACTTAGACACTAGGCTGGCACCGAAATTCCGCCCGAAATACATGAGGGATTTGCTTGTCAAGGTTATTGGCTTTTACTAGTGCCTTAACTAATGTAATAGGCATTTGGTCTTCTTATAAATTATAGCACCCTAATAAACATTTAAATAAAATTGTCAATGTGAACTAATTATTTTTAAACTTTTCCACAATGCTTTTCCACGAAAGTTTGGACAGATTTAAATAAATAAATGATTATAAATAACATAACCGATACTGTGTTCCGTGTGGTGCTGGACGTAAAAGAGTAGCACCATCCCATTTCTTCCCGTGGGTGTCGTAGAAGGCGACTAAGGGACTTACTAGAAAATGGGCAGCAGCGTTCTCTATGGATTTGACCACCATACTGCGATCGCCAACCCGCCTGCCAAGCGTGGCGATTATGGCAAATCCCCCCTTTTTGGGGGAAGCTTATGTCCAGCAATGGACGTCATTCGGCTGATATGATGAAGCGATACTGTACAAATATAACAGGCTTACGATGTTAGCAGTGTAGAATACAAAATAAAATATATTTTGTTAAACAAAGAATTACTTTTATTTTTATATAATTATGAGAGTTTAGGGTTTTGATAGTCAATCACGCTCATCGCCAGCGCGCTTCATACAAAGTGGAGTTCGAGTACATTGTTTTTTTTTAATACTTAAGTAATTAGTATGTGAATAAAAAATACTACGTAAAAACTTGTTACCGCAACCATCAAACCAAATGAAAAACACGGTTATTCTAATGCAACCTCAGATGTGTTATAGTAATTCGTCAAATTTTCACACTATAAACTATGTCACACTAATGCATCATCACATTAACAAACTGTCACAGCCTAATCGTATGAATTATAATAAAGGAGTTTGACATTGAAAAACGAACTTTAGGTACCCACAATTTGTAGCTATCCTCTGAATATTAGGGTTCGTACAAATCAGATGACTAACGTACACATAATAAGTTTTTTTTTTTACTTTTACCAGCAGCCAATTCGCCAACATAGCTTAAAAAATGTATGTACAATGATATGTTATGTGCCTGATATACTCATACAACACCGACGGGCAAACACAATAATCACATAAACAAGTAAAATAACTACTTAATGAATTAATATACCAATACTGCGGTGCCTATTTGTTTTTTTTTTACATCGCAGCATTATGCTAAGATAGGAAGGAGCCTTTTTGGCCTCACACGGGGCTTTATATTGTTAATTTTAAATTCTCCTTTTTACCATTTGTATAACGCGTGCGACGTACATGTCCTAAAACAAAAATTTGTCATTCTTTCTTGTCTTACTTTTTTCAAACGTGATAGATAATAAACAATACAAAAGGCACGGACGATCCGGACATAACCCAACTGTCACACTCAACATCTAACAATGTACAGAATAGATCAAATATGACGGATAATCGGCCCACACTGAGATTAGCAAACATGGCCGCTATTCCACACCGTATGGACACAGCACTCGACTTCTTCTATCGGAAATCCACAGAGTTCACGCATCAGGAACACTTGAGTGTCAGGCAATATTGACCGGTACCACTGATTCTACTGGTTAAGGTACTGAGTTATCTGTGATTTTTATTGATGTGCTGTGGGTATCTGTAGATGTTGGGTTAGGTTCATTTAGAAAAGGGAAAGTAGTTTATGGAATATTTTTTAAATATAATCCTATCGGCCGTATGGCACGCCGCTTGACCAAACCTTAGTAAGTTTAAGAAAGATGCGAAGGAAAACAATGTCGACTACCTTTTGCAAGTACCCGTACAAGAAATAATGGTAGCAAATCAGGAAACTGTTACAGCTACGTGTGCTGCAATGTTAAGATTGTAACCTCAGTCAAAGGCAGTGAATTCGATTTAGACATTAAAGATGTGTTTTGTGTTCCAAACTTGATTAAAAACCTCATTTTCAGTAAGAAAGTTAATCTACAATAATAGATGCGAATTAGTTGCTACTGCCTCTTTGACAAATGGTGTTTATAAATTAAATATCGAAGAAAATTTGGTTGCTGCAGTCACTCCTACAGGACTCACTTGGCATCGCAGATTAGGTCTTAATGAAAAGTAAGAATGCAGTAGTAGGAATGAATTTAGACGAGAAAGTCAATGTAAGTAAATCATCTTGTCGGACTTGTTGTGAAGGTAAACAATATCGACTACCAGGCTAATGTTGAATCAAAATTACAGCATAGTTTAAAAAATGACTGTTTTATTAAACAATAAATTAATAAAAATATTCATGTTTTTTTAACAAAGTTTCGTTTGTTTAAATTATAACCGCTCTCGGGACAACGAACATGCAACACCTTTAGTATACCTAAACAGTTTTGTTTAATTGGATTTAAACTTAGTGAGAAATTACTACCTTTCGATCTACCGTGTCACTAACGAGATCCATAGAACCTGATTCACTGTGCTTGTTCCTATACGAGAGATAATTATAAACAGATGGCAGAGATCTCTATCGTGGCCTGTTATCAATACGATTTAAATACATTATTCCTGTTTCCTAAAATCGTGAAGTAAAAACTTTGTACCCCTATTTACGAAAATTACGCGTATCGAGAAGTATGAAATTTGGCACAGTAAAAATTTTATATCTGGGTGACCGAGCTTTATTCGGTTTTTTTTTTGTTTGACGTTTTTTAAAAATGAAACCTAACTAGATCGAATCGCCCCCGATTTTTAAATCGGGGGCGATCGATCTAGAATGAAATCTCCCCTTTCCCCGATGAAATTTCATGAAAATCGCTGGAGCCGTTTCCGAGATTCAGATTATAAATATACAAGAATTGCTCGTTTAAAGGTATTAGATAAATATGGAGAAGGAGTGCAGAAAGCGAATATTTTTATGTAATAAGGAATGAATAAATAAGAAAAATGTAATAATGAAATGATGAATAATGAATGCATTAGAATTAAACGTAAAATTCAAATTAATTATTATCGATTTACGACCACTAGGTGACCACTAGTAAATGGTAATGGTAACTCAACAACAAAAATATCCATGATCGAAAAATCTAAAAAAAGTTGGAAGAATAAATGGTTGACATTTATTTTAAGCTGCCGTATCTTATTTATATATGAATGAACTTTTCACCTTCTGACCTTTAAAACTCGACTACACACCTTGACTTATCGATATTAGCATATAATAAAGGCGACGTAACCATATTATAATTCTCGTAAAATGAACGTCTATCGCCATAATTGTCCATTAGTTTGCGAGGCAGCCAATTACGCGTCCATTAGGCGCGAATCTCTCTAATAGCAATTTCGCCGTAGAAACTTAAGAGGCGTCGCTGTAGTACTGTGATTGAGATGACAGTATGGAAACTTCAGCCGGTGCGTCTAATAATAAAAGTAATTTAATTGATTTATAGTATACTATAGTTTATTTATAGATACCAAAATATTAACATTACAACAACCATATTGCGTAAAAAGTTTGTAAGCTATAATGAAAATAATACAACATGGGAGCATGTGTCACCTAACTAGGTGAAAAACCAGTATCTCGGCTACAGCGCCATACCTCTCTGGTCTGGTGGACTGGGAAATTGTTAGCAAAAATTACTAATTTTGTTAAAACTAATAGAATATTTGTTAATAAACTGTATTTTAAATAAAAACAGATAGATTGATTACACTTAAAATGAGTTGTAGAGTGCGGGTGTATGGTGTGTGTATACGTGCGTGCACATCCACGCACACGTATGTGTGTGTGGATGTGCACGTACCTTTTATTTGCATATTTTTTATTATATCTAGTACCTATGGTCAAACATGTAATTAATTTTATATGCAGCGTGTGCAAGGATAATATCGACGCGTGAACGGTATGAATTCAGCTAATGATTCTCGACCTCCTGGCGAAGAAAACTTTCGTCAGTTTCCAGCTGTTTAATAAAAAAGTGCAATACCTACGCGGTCATTAGTATGACCAGCTGATTTTTTTTTAATAACCGACAAAAAATTTCAACATAAGGTTTAGAATCATGTACTGTTACCAAGTATGCAAACACGCTGTGAATGCTTGCGTAAGCGCAGGAGCTCTCGGTACCGTCTGAGACACTGGCGAAGTTAGAAGTGTGTGTGTGTGTATGTTATGTGTGGTCGCTACTCGTCTTCACGCACACATTCACAGCGTATTTGTACACTGGGTTACCACAAGTAACGCGCGCGTCGCTTCGTGAGATAGAAATAGTTGTACCTCTCAAACCCACTTCGCAAAATTATTATCTGGTAGAAATTATTAGATGCGAAAGTTTGATTGATTTACTGTCAAACATTTAACTATGGCTGAAATCAACTTCGGAGTGTCGTGTAATGAAACAAGTGACGACCTAGATAGCATATCTTTATCATAAAGACATAGGGTAGTTACAATCAGATGAAAATTATATGATTTTAATAGCAACATCTTAACTAGAAAATAAAGGCCAAAGTGAAGTTTATATAGAAAAATTAAAGTTATTATAATTAAACTTTGCATCGCTTCTCCAAGACGGACAAATCCGAAACTAAGGTGATTTTTTTCTATCCTTTCTCTGACCAAATGCGAACACAAAAGTTTAATTAATCGGCTTACCATGAGACATCGAATCAAATTAAGGAATCTCTTACTGTCCAATATTTTTTGTTTTGCAAACTTATACTCTTTGATATTTGATGGTTATTATGTACACTTTGACATGAATATTTACTTTGAGAAGTATAATTTAATTATTGTTTTAATTATTGTGTGGGAGGACTATGTGGGTTATGTGTTTTTTTGGGTTTTACTCTCTCTCTCTCTCTGTTAGTGTTTAATGATAATCTGGCATTATGAGTACTTTATGCGGCATACCAAGATGTGTTTTTTTGGTATTGTTTGTCGAATCGTTGTGCTCCTTATGTTCTAAGTTGACCTGCATGATTACTGACAAATACGTGCACTGACAGGACAGGTCCTCTCAATCTGTGTGGTTCTTTCCTCAAAAGATCATATCAGACGCCCATCTAAATGGTCCTCAAATGAACTCACCACGATTATTTTCGTATTCGTTGTTTATATAGATAGACATTGACATTATGAATTTTATTTAAACAATGACATGATTATTTACTTCGTAAAGTATTATATTGCTTTAATTATTGTGAATGTGATGACTGTGTGGGGTTATTTTTTCTTCTTTTGGTCATGGTCTGGCAGTTTGAGTAATTTATACGGCCTACTCAAATGTCTTTTCTTTGGTATCGTTCGTCAAATCGTTGAGCTTCTCAAGTTCTGAGTTGAGCTGCATGATTACTGACAAATACGTGCACTGTTTGGACAGGTCCACTCAATCTGTGTGGTTCTTTTCTCAAAAGACCATTTCAGACACCAATCTACATGGTCTTCACATGATCTGACCAAGATTATGTCTGAACTTTAAAAGAGACTGTGACCTCTGAGTTTGTTTCGACCTTTCTTCTCAGAGTAGTCAGATAGGTAACGCCGACCTCATCTAGTTTAAAAAATATGATTGACGTGTAGAGGTGTTTGTACAAACGTACTTACAGAAACAAAATCATTTATCATTTATCATACACAATATTACCGCAATGCATTTTTCCAAAACATTTCACAGTTGGAAACTAACCACTCGTTGCATAATGAATCACGATAACAAGTAAAATGAACGATGCAAGTTTGAATGTAACGGTCGTGACGCCATGTTGTTCTAAACTTGAAATCCAGTCTCGTCAACCGAACAATCCAGTTATGCAATTGTTTAATTGGATAACAACCGAAGGAACATTAGAATAAAGTTGCATTGATTCGACAGTGTTCAAATTCAATTTCAATTTTCCTAAATGTTTGCTGTGATAATTGGGGTTTGTAAGTTTGAATGTTTGGGATTTCATTTAATAATTTGCGCTATTCAAACGAAGTTTTTGTATGTTTAGGAAATTTGGAAGTCAACTATTGCCAAAAGGTTCGGGCATTGTTTTGGCGCCTAAATATTGAGATGTGTAGGTAAAAGTAAGTTCAATATGCTCCCAAGATCGTAACATGATTAATTTTTAAAACCATACTGTAAACATAGGCCACTATACTCAAACTCAAAACTCATACTCAAGGCATTTATTTCAATTAAACCATTTCCAGGCACTTTTGAATTGTCAAAAAGTCGATCAGTTGGATAGTTGAAGCTAGTTGCCCATTCCAAAACGTAGATCTCTGTGGAGATGAACGGGCAAGAAACTCCACGGACACTCTTTTAAAATCAAGTTGAAATATTACAAAATCTTGGGAACATTCTTCTTGTTGCTTCTGTATGTGAGAACAATGTAAAAAAATATAAACAATTCTAAATACAAGATAAACATAAGCCCTGGAAGTTAGAAGATGACCAGTCTCAACCGACAGCGCCCGTTCACGAACTTGACGCGTGGATCAGCACCATCCAGCTCAACCATATTGTAGGGAACCGAATGATCGAACACACGCGCCACCATCAGTGAGACATTTATGTGAGCATGACATACTCTCAACTGCCATGCTTTTTCAAGTCAACGTACATCATAACAACACAATAAACGGTACTCACATTTACAAAATGTAAACAAAATGCTTCTAAATTATACAAAACTATAGTTTGCAAACTATTTGAAATATTAATAAAATTAGATTTCCTAAAAGAAAGAAAAAACATTTAATATATATTGACGAATATAATAACTAACACTTGGTTCAGCAAAAATAAAACATTCGTAATGTCACAAAAATTATAATATTATGAACAAAAATGTTCATAATGTCAGAAAAAATTAAAAAGGGAAGCTTCTCTTTCAAATATTAAAATTTTAACTAGTATGCCCAGGTGGCTGTGGAGCAGGACCAGCATTAAGTCAAGCATTTTTATCGACGATATAATCATCTAACTTATAATATGCTTGTCTACATAGTGTGCGTTTAATGCATGATTTAAATTTCTTTTCATTTAGTTCAAGAATATCGACTGGTATTTTATTATAACATTTTACACAGTACCCCATAAAAGAAGTGCGTACTTTAGACAATCTGAAACGTGGTTGATCTAATTTGTTCCTATTTCTAGTGTTAAAATTATGCCTGTCGCTTATCTTACTAAAAAGATGTAGATTTCTCCGAACATAGGGTATGGCGTAAGTAGTGGTCCACCATTCAGGATTCGATGAACCAGATAATTAACTATAAAAATTAAAAATTTTAACCATTTTTACCCTAGGGTTCCGAAAATATTTCCTTTTTGTCTTTTATTTACGAAATGTCTACCTTTTATTACAAAGGAGATGGACAAAAATGTTATGGGCTTGTGCCCCAGAATGTACAGATATCAAATCTATATCATTGAATACTACTGATCTTCTATAAACAAAATTATAAAGGCGCATGTTGTTCAGCAGCAGTGGACAAAAAATATGAAGGTTTAAAAAGTTGAACTTTTCTCTACGGCTAAGGTATTTTATAGACTATTGTGTACATATATCTGTGCCAGGCGTTTAACATTAATAGTAATTTAGTTTTGTTTTACAACTAGCAGAGCAGTGTTTTTTATAATCTGTGAAATTCTATAGTGTGCAACTATTTTATATAGCATAAAATATCGCATGGGGGTACGATGCTATAAAATATAAACGTATAATGAGCGATTTCGTATTACATAGTTTACAATAAGTGGAGCACTCGCATGGGGTGCTACGACACTATAAAATATAATCGTATAAGCGAAAACATAAACAGAATACGAACGAATACCGAATTACCGAAGGCAAACCGGCGCAAACGTAGAAGATATGTTAACCCTTAACTACCTACCCGCGGTCTCACAGACACTAATTATATTATTTTGGTGAATAACTTAGTGTGCGCGCATCTTTACATTTTGAGCGTTCATGTACCTTCTACCCGCTACCCCCACGCCTGCTCTTGTCGAGGTTGAACGTGCGCGCGTTTACTTTTAGTGAGTATGTAACTTCTTTATCGGTCTGAGAGACCGATGATAGGTAGTTACGTAACTTTTAATATTGAATGTGTTTTATTGCTTTAGTGAAAAATGTTTTCTAATGATAGAATTATTGCGTGCTGTTTGGTGGTAAAGCCATCCGATGAAGTGGACCCACCAAATAGAAACTGTATTGATGTGGAAATTGTTATAGGAGATGATTTTGTGTTGGAGGACGTTCGAGGATTGGATTCTGAATTTGTTGGCAAAGAAAAGTCTGTTTTAGTGGAAGACAATCTGCCACAAATAACGCCTCCGGTTTCGTCATCATCAGACGGAGAACTCCATTGTACCAGTTGCAAACTTACAGGTACAGGAAAAAGAGAGTTGCTTTCTAGAGTGTTGTGGCACAACCTGGGAAAGGCCTATGTCCAGCAGTGGACTGCGATAGGCTGAGTTAATTGATTTAGGTCCAGGTAGAATCGCTTTCGCTGGTCATCATTACCACCGTCTTAACGTACAAGAACATAGCAACATAACGTACTGCAAAAAAGAGAGGGACACCTTATAGAGACATACTCAATCACGAAGGGGATTGAGTTCTTCTCTGCATTACATCTGGAGCCAGTATTTCACAGATGAAATGCTAGATAAAATATTACAGTCGGCTTCTGCAACTCGACGAGGAATAGCTTCTTGCAACCGCAGGAAGTAGAACTAATGGTGCAGATAGGCTAGAAAGCTGCAAGACATGCTCTGTGTGTGATCATAAAAAGAAACGCAAAATCCAATACTGGTGTTTTCGATGCAAAAAATCTATTTGCCTAGGTTGCTCAAACTCGATGTGCTTTCAATAAGGGGTAGGTAGTTAAGGGTTAACAATAAATTGTCATTATGGTGACAATTGACATTTGTCGGCGGTGCTGCCAGTAACGTGAAATTATCCTACCCCTAACTGCATAAACATTAAGTAAATTAAATCACAGATAGTTCGATGAATATAATTATAAGAAAACATACAAAAATTATGTTTAGGTTACGAATAATTTACGAGTATATTTTAGGCCTACTATGCGTACTGTTTTGTTTTTCTTAAGCGTTAAATTATTTTTTTCCCCCTGTTTTGATCTTTGTTAATATAATATGGCAACATTAAAAGGTGATTTAGAGCAAAATCATACAAAATACTTTTAATAATGATTATTTGTCCACTTCTGGTATAAGGTATAAAAAGTTATTCAAAATTCCTTATTTTTTTTTTTTCAAATTAACTGCAATAAATTTATGTTTGTACTCTGTGGGGTATATTTTGTCCACCTCCTTTGTTTGTAGTTTCAACAAAAACCATTATTTTTTCATTTTTATTTCTGTTAATTACTGCTGAATACTAGAGCTATCACGATAAATTATGATTTTTTATGTAAATTCACCTCTTTCGAAGAAAAAATTAGTTCTTCTCTAATTTTAACCCGAATTTTTAACATACCATCCAAGTTCAAAGGCGATTTTTGTAAAAAAAACTTACCACACTTTCAGTGCCCATTTATTTAATAATATGCTTACTAAATACCGATTTCAAAATGGTATCACTCTATCAAATCCTATAATTTAACAAAAAGATATTCAATTTTAATTGAAGCAAAGAAGATTTTCATTAAACTACTTTTTTAAACTTTATTGCGTAAATACTATTACAAAACGTATTAAAACTTAAAAACTGATACAATGTAACTTTTTACATTTCAAATGTGATTTGTTTTTAAGCACAAACATGTCAGGTGAAAAAACCCTGACCCTTTTTATACCTGAGACATGTTTGTTAACAAAAACCCGTTGAAGCTCTCGCAGTCGAGTTACGCATAATAGGAGTGTAGGAAAAGATATGGTAGGGTATTGCTATCTCCTTCATTACTAACGTTGAAATCTCCAGATATCTCGAAATGATTTAGTACGATCTCGTCACTCGTGTCGTGCGTCGTATGCGTTTTGTTTTTATTCTGCCTGTGTTTACCTCCGCCATTTCTTTACCCCTGCCTGACTCCGGACTCTGTTTAATTTGCCTACTGATTGGACTTGCTGTTTTGGTGATCTCTGCGATATTGGCTACGTGTACTGGTGACTTTGGCTTGCTCAACGATTTGGACAAACGTGCAGTGCAGTGACAATTAAAAAATGTATCGGTACACACCGCGCGAATATGCTGACATGCATTTTATTTATGGCGAATGCAGAGGTGTCGGCAGAGAAGCAGCTCGACTTTATCGGGAGAGATATCCCGATCGAAAACATCCAGACCACCGAGTTTTTGTAAGAGTGCATAACGCATACACCGAGGGAAGGATACCCGGCACAGGCGTAGGCGGTGCAGGTGAAGGACGACCGCGACCACACAACGATGAAGAGGTTATGAATTTAGTTGCAGAAGATCCTTCAACATCGGTCCGTGTCTTAAGTCGCAGAACTGGCATATCAACTAGATCTGTACATCGGATACTCAAAAGACATGAACTGTACCCATACCACTATCAAAGGGTGCAGTCATTGCTACCAAGAGATTATCAATTAAGAGTAACATTTTGTAGAGTAATGCCACGCAGAATAAGAGAAGACCCGCAGTTTTTTAATAAAATATTATGGAGCGACGAGTCATCCTGCAAAAAAGATGGATATTTAAATCTACACAATTTGCATTACTGGCAGCTAGAAAACCCGCATCTCATAAGGCAAGACAGATCACAGTACCAATTTAAAATAAACCTTTGGACCGGAATCATTAACGGACACATAATCGGTCCACACGAGCTGCCAGAAACATTAAATGCAGAAAGATATTTAAGTTTTTTGCGAATCGACTTGCCCTTGCTTCTGGAAGGTGTCGTTCCTGAAGTCCAAGAAGACATGTGGCTGCAGAACGATGGCTGTCCCGCTCACTATGCTGTTAGAGTACGAGAGCACCTTGATACAGCGTATCCAAATAGGTGGATTGGGCGCTTAGGTCCAATATTATGGCCACCACGCTCGCCAGATCTAAATCCCCTAGATTTATTTTATTGGGGTTGCCTAAAAGAAAAAGTCTATAGCAAAGAAATCACAAGTATTGACCAATTGAGGACTACAATCCAGGCAGCAGCTAGAGAAATCAGCGAAAATGGGTTTGCCCGACGACTAAAACGGTCGTTTATTAGACGTTGCAGAGCGTGTATAGCTGCGAATGGGGGCCATTTTGAACATTTCGTTTAATTTTAATGATTGTAATCATGACAAAGATTAATAATAAATGATAAATTATGTCATTTGTTTTTTTTTAATTCTTTGTTCAAATACCTAAAGTAACAAGTTAGGTCTAGATAACTCTGCAATAGTAGTTTTTTTTAACAAATTGGCACTGACTCTGTAGTGCATTTTTTTGCAAATATCGTAAGTATTAACGCAATAAAGTTTAAAAAAGTAGTTTAATGAAAATCTTCTTTGCTTCAATTAAAATTGAATATCTTTTTGTTAAATAATAGTATCTGTTATAGTGATACCATTTTGAAATCGGTATTTAGTAAGCATATTATTAAATAAATGGGCACTGACAGTGTGGTAAGTTTTTTTTTTTAAAAACGGCTTTGAACTTGGATGGTATGTTAAAAATTCGGGTTAAAATTAGAGAAGAACTAACTTTTTCTTCGAAAGAGGTGAATTTACATAAAAAATCATAATTTATCGTGATAGCTCTAGTATTCAGCAGTAATTAACAGAAATCAAAATGAAAAAATAATGGTTTTTGTTGAAACTACAAACAAATTTGCAATAAAAGGTAGAAATTTCGTAAACAAAAGACAAAAAGGAAATATTTTCGGAACCCTTGGGTAAAAATGGTTAAAATTTTTAATTGTTATAGTTAATTATCTGGTTCATCGAATCCTGAACGGTGGACCACTACTTACGCCACACCCTGTAATGTTTTCATAGATATATTGACAAGATACCGTCATGATGTTAATTGTTTTAAATAGTTCCCTTAGAGATTCACGTCTGCGGAGGTTGTAGATGGCTCTGACAGCCCTCTTTTGCAGAATAAAGATCGATTTCATATCCGCAGCCCGTACCCATAGCAAAATACCGTAAAACATGATGATATGAAAGTAACTAAAATAGACCAATCTCGCGGTATCCGCGTCTGTTAATTGGCGGATCTTCCAAACAGCGTAAGCGGCAGAACTTAGCCACCCTGCAAATGATGTTAAGTGAGGACCCCACTGTAGCTTTGAGTCAAGCGTGATCCCCAGGAAAACAGTCTGTTCGACGAATTCTAGTAACTCCTTATTCAAACAATTCTTAGACTAACAATTGATGTAGTTTTCATTTTCAAACCACAAAAGTAGTTAAAACCAAATATGATTAGAAGGCTTTACTAGTCGATTCGCACGAATTTGCACGAATAATATACGTACCTATATTCTTTTCTATAGCCAACACGCACGAAGTTAATTCATTTGTGAGCGAATCGAAAAGGCCAAAAACGTATTTGGCAACAAGGACGTTTTGAAGTTCATGAATTTTATTGCTGTTTGTGTACTTGCAGTGACCTTCTTGCATAACTTTATTGCATAAAATAATATATTATTTAGAAGCATTGATTCGCCCGATTCGGGCAGGTAAATTCGTGCGAATCGATTAATAAGCCGATTATTACGATAAAATCATGTCCAAATCCTATTCCGAAACTGAAAACAACTCGAGATTTTTAAAACCAGCAAGAATTTTAACGAACTGACACTACTTCCAAATACACAGCAAAAGCAAGACAATATCCAACCATAACCAACGCTTGAAGTTTTAATTACAGTATACGTTCATACACAAGGTCGTCAGGACAAGTTTGGCACTAAACCTTTGGTCCCGTCAGCTCGTTTGTCTGTTGTATGTTGATACACGTACCACGAACAGCTTTTAAGAACTTTATCGGCCCGGGGAAGCGGTTGGTCCTACGGTAATACTGTGGAGGTGAATTACTAGATGTTTCATAATGGCTTTTTATATAATACAATATCGCTGCGCAAGAAGTGATGCAGGTTGCAACACCTGGGAACTAGAAGTGATCACTATGCTAGGGGTATAAAAGCGATTGTAATCTTCAATGAAAAGGTGCTTCTTGAGATTCTATATCATAGAATATTCTGTATACTTACCTGATGTCTCACACTTTTATAAGATACATTCCATACCTTCCACTGATCAAGTTTACTGTTTATCTGAGTGAGATAAACGAAGAATGTTATTGCAACTACCTAACTCAGGTAAATTCACTTACTATCAGAAGCAACACAAAGTTTTATCCTAACTAAAGAAGCATCCAACCAATACTTTACCAGGGCATTAGCCAATAGGCGTCAATACAAATAAATAGTCTCGAAACACATTAGCGAGCTAAGTGCACAACTCCATTATGGGCCTTACGTTAGGCTGTCACATCTTTTTGACCTATTTCTGCGATGTAACAGAATTATGTATACTTTACGTACCTATTCTACGCCCCTGTTAGTTTATGAGAATAACTTTTGGGTGTCACGATTTCTGAGGTCAGGAAGTTCAATGTTATTTTGGGTTTTGTTGTGTTACCTATTGCAATTTTGGCTTGCCTACTCAGTAACTGACTGTTTGTGTAGCGACATCTACATCGCCATATGCGAACTACGCATCACACTGACTTTACACAAGGTCCTGCATCGCGCAAGCAGATACTAGAACTAGCAATATACAACGTCCCAATATCTAACGTCGGGCAATCCACCAGACACAACAACCGTCTGATCGAAGGATCCTCCCATTTCTAAAGAAGATGAGTGGACTTTACACTCTGTTCCTCATTCCTCTAAATTTGAATTGGTGCGCAGCTGAAACAATGCGTTTCCTTTTTATTTATTTTATTTCTAACGCATTCAGGGTACACAAGGCACTGTAGGTGACTACTTGCTGAGTTTTCTAACATTATGATATTTTCTTTTCACTAACAGGTAAAGCTTTTAGAAAGTGATGCCCACTTAACATTACCTTATATTTAAACATGACGGTAATTTCCACTTGTACGAAAACATGTCAGCCAAGTTGGATCCAATACGAAAACGGCATACCCAATACGCATCAATAAACTAGAATATAAACCAAACACTCCAAACAATAACTCCTTTCTATAAAAAGACTTTCACCAATCCCGTTTCACTATTTTATTTAAAGAAGGATTATTTTACCATTGAAAAGAATTCACTGGCCGTCAATTACTGTTATTCCGTCGGTTTCAGTCCATATTGGATTCAATCTAACTGTCAGCAGCTGATTGAAAGCCTTGTCTGTCTATGTGAAAACCCCTGAAAATATTTTATATGCTATGTAGATGGTGTGCCCGGGACGGATAGCGTGGTCGCCTATTCGAAATGGTTTGTCAACCTTTGTGACCGTTAGGATTTTTGTGTGGAAAGATCATTTTTGAACAGTTTTTTTGCAACAGCAATGCGGGTTAGGTTAACTACTCCGACTATCCTACTTATATATCTACACTAATATTATAAAGAGGAAAGATTTGTATTTTTGTATTTTTGTATGTAACGAATAAAATTAAAAACTACTGGGCCGATTTCAAAAATTCTTTTTCCGTTAGAAAGCTACATTATCACTGAGTAACGTAGGCTATATTTTTTATCCCCGTATTCCTACGGGAACGGGAACTACGCGGGTGAAACTGCGGAGCGCTGCTAGTAATATTATAAATGTGAAAGGTTGGATGTATGTTGTATGTTGTGTTGGTTAGATGTTTGGATGTTTGGTACTCGACCACGCAAAAACGGCTGAAAGAATTTTGATGAAAATTTGCACACAAATTGATTATAACCTGGATTAACACACAGGGTACTTTTTATACAGGTTGTAAGTAACCGCGAGATAATTTCCAACATTCATGCGGGCGAAGCCGCTGGAAAAAGCTAGTGGTTTATAATTATGAGAATACTAAAATGAAATTATTCTAGTGTCATTTCTTTTAGGGACAGCAAAAATGTGCTTAGTTTTTATCCGTAAATTAAATACGTATCTCTTTGGGTCTTACTTGCCCTTAAATTGGAAGAATTTGTTTCAATTTTGAGCCAATTGAAGTACACAGACGAGCCCCAATTTTTCAATTCCCCGAGGGGCAATTTTGTCAATATTTTCCCTTTACTTCAACAAGGCGGATTTGTTTGCAAAAAAAGTCGATATGAAAGCTTTAGTAAATATAATTAATTGATGTTTGACCTTTCCTTCATTTAAATTCAAAAATATAATAAGAGTCAGTTGTGGTTAAATATGGAATTGTTACTTTGTAGGTTTACATAGGAAAACAAAGGATCAAACGGAATTTTTAATGCCGACATTTTCATCTACACATTGAAAGTATTGAACAATGTTTTCACAATTTTCAACGGTACTTTATTAATAAAGTACACCTGAATAAAGCTTTTGTATCCTAGGCATTTAACGTTACGCTTTTATTTGCACCTATTGTCTTCGAATGAAAAGTATCATACGTTACGTGTTTTTTTATGGAACCAGGAACCGATTTATATAAGTATAAGTATAAGTATAATTTATTTAACAAAAAGGAGAAATACAATGCATGTTACGCTTAAATAGAATATTACATTTATGCTCAAGTTATATGTGCAAATATTTAATTGTGTTCGTAAAATACCTTGAAAGCTTACCAAACAGACACAAAGTGACGTATGTAACTGTAATGATTAGCAGTGAGTGAACTCGTTCGCTCCTCATGGTATGTAAACAAACATACAAAACGACAGTAAAAGTTTGTAGCTCAACAAACACCATTTTACCTTCCCTTACATCTGAGCTCCAGCCAAAAAGAAAACCACTCATATAAAACTAAATACAACTCGGACAATATAAGATGGAGACGGGACTTCGCCCGCACCTCCCTAGGGCTCCAAACTTTTGCAGATCCCGATGATATCAAACCGTTTATTCCTCCAGGAGCATCGACCTCAGTTATGGAAAAAAAAGGATCCGAAGTCACCCTTTGTAATCAAACTTTTCTAATGTTTTTTTTTTTTAGTTGTCAAGTGGATGTTTTTAAAAGTTTAGTTATAAAAACGACACTAGTTTAAAAAGTAGTTTTGTCATACTAATCGGTTATTTGGATTGGTTTGAGATTCATTTACTTTTGTTTCAATTGACAGACGGACAGACAGAGTATAATTTATGTAAGTATGAACGTATGGACGTAGTCAGGAGAGACATTAACTAAGTACTTGTTATGAGTTTATACCTAATGACCCAAGTTTAATAGAAGTTCGGGTTATGCACCTATCAATTAGTGCATTAGTGAGGGGATAAAGGATTTTGTGATTGTTATGGATGTATGTGATGATGGAGATACGTTTAGCTACACTGACAACCGAGGCGCAATTAGTCAATAAAAAAAAGGTACAAATAATGCTTCTAACTTTGTGTAAGTTCTACGTGTATTAGGGAGAAACACCTTACTGAGTAGTTTTTCAAAGCTTAATCCAGAAACAAATCAAAATATTTTATAAATAATAAAATAAATTTTATAAAAAAATATTATAAATAAAATAAACCTGTAAGGGCACTTATGAAACGTCAGAAGCTAGGTGCACGGTTCCAATTTGTCGCTTCCTATGGACAAGAGCCGGCCAGAAACTCCACGGTTACTCTTTAAAAAATATTGGCTTTTAGAATGTTTTCAAATAACAGTGATAATAGGTATGAGAAGACACTGCAGGCCTGTCAATATGTACCAGGTACTTAGAGGAATGGAAATAAAGAATAGGAAATAGTCTATAAATCTCTATAGGGCTATAAATATTTTGTACATTACTCAAATTAATCTGCCTTACCTTTTTCCAACTACGTATGTTCTGTTACAATTAAGTTAGTAGCTATCCGTTTCAACATCCGGCTACAGCTTATCTAATTAGTTTAAAATTACTTTCTTAATAATTATGAATGAAGATAATTGGGACAAATTAAGACATTACCCACAATTACAAAGGAATTTCTTCTGGGCTCCGTACATCGTCGTTTAATTAGTTTTGCTAATATGAACGAGCGCGAGCACCATTCTAATTGCGCAATAAACGATAAAAGGGTAACGTCACGGGCCATTGTTGTGGTAATATTTTAATAAATAGGTGTTTACAACCTATTTAATCCTAACACAATGTTTAAATATACAAGAAAACAAGGAGCTATAGACGGTTTTCTTGTATATTTTAATATACTTCAGATTTATTTGAGTTGATAATTATTTACTGATGGCAGCATAACCCTTGTCTTGTCTTTTAGTGAGCGTTGCAAAGGTTAATTACCAATAGGAGGGCCAGACGCATTCTCGTCTGAAATAAATCGAGATGTTATGGCTAGAAATGGGGTGACTCTCTATATACTTACGCGTGCTAACTACCTATCGGCGGCTGGCTGCACGTGGCCCATTTCTCATTGGGTTACAAACAGCCGCGAGGCGCGTACGCACTCATAATTATTTCGGTTGACCTGCTGTACTTAGTTTTAAATTCTTATGATATGGCTATTTCTGGTGTATTATGTGCAGTTGTTGGATGTAGATCCACCATATCTTTTTTCAGTTTACCCGCTGTTATAGAGATGTATCTAATTTGTTATACTGTCATTTTTTTAAATAGGTAAATTGCATGCATTTAAACCTGCATGTTTCGTGTTTTGTATTTTATTAGTAGGTACGAAATTACTTCTGCCACGTAATCTGTGCTTCTACTTTGCGCCTGAGATAAGAATAGAAAGGTCAATGACCTCCATTTGTCAAATTTCGTTTGAAAATTACGTTTAGCAAAATCTACTTTGTGCAATTTAATTAATTTTCAACAATATTTATCATCGTTATTATCTTGTAAATGTTATTTTCATATGATTATTGTTTACATAAAAGCGAGCAAGTGTTAGATTAGCGAGCATGAAGTCACAATATGGCGCCAGCGCAGGTTTGTTCATAGTGTAGAAGCATAGTAATTACCTACCTATTACGCTAAGTGTGTAAATGAACCAACAGCTCAATTAATCGTGTTTTCAGTTTCCTCCATTTCGTATTTCATTCGTATGCCATGCGGGGTGGCGCAAGAGTATCTATTAAACCTTTTTGTTCGATTCCGAATATTCTCTACATTAAAGTTCAACGTGACTTTCGAGAAGGGACAAAAAATATTAATCATAATATAAAAATAAAACACCTGTAAGATGTTTTATGTCTTATTTCAGACGTATTTTTAACAAATAAACATACTAAAACACTAAAAAGCATTTTATTTTATTTCATAAAATATACTATAGATACCTACTGACATCTTTATCGAAAGAGGCAGCCCTGGCAATTCACGATAACCCCGCGGCGGGGTGCAGCTGCAAAGAAAAACACACTTTACGCTTGGAAGGTTTTTTTTGGGTGGGAACTCACCCGCTCTAGGTGGAACAGGAGGGCGTGTCAGACTTTTACTGAATAAAACCCACCCGTGTTCCCTCAGTTGCCGGTGTGCCAGGGGCCGCGGTATCTCTTTCAAACAACCCCCACCCCTGGCAGGCATCGGCCATTGCAGGCCCCACCAGTTGGTGCTGACATCTCTTTGAGGAGCGCGTGGAACACAACGCGCCGTCGACTCGGGCTTGTTCCTTACCGGGCAGCGAGGTACCCATTACTCGCCGCCGTCCGCAAGCCTACGCCTACGGTGGCCGGGAATCAGCCTGGGATTCCCGACGCCCAGGACGTCTCCTGCGAAGGCTACGGCCGTGAGGGCGCATGTATTTATTATTTATTTATTTATTTAATACTTTAAGCACAAACATGTACAGAGGCGGACTTAATGCCATAGGCATTTTCTACCAGTCGACCTTTGGGTGATGCATAGACAAACAGTGGTAGGTGCAATAAAATATATATACATAATTATACGCCTATCTATGTACTGCCTCTCTCTCACGTGTGCCGCCTCCCTCTTTGCGAGCATCACTGCTTCGCCGAAGGAGGAGACGGCTAACCATGCACTCTCGCCCCGTACCATGGTCTAGACCAGGGCCGGACGCGAGAGATCGCCGCCGCCGATCGCCTCCAGGAGGACACGTTGGTGCTCCGCCCAAGCTGGGCAGACCTCCACCGTATTCTCCGTCGTGTCCTCAGGGCGATCTTCGCAATGGAAACACCCGGGCGTTTCCTCCTGCCTTATGCCACACAGGAACCTCCCGAAGCAGCCGTGTCCGGTGAGGACCTGTGTCAGGCGGAAAGTGAGGACGCCATGCCGCCTCTCAAGCCACTCCTCAAAGAGGGAACTTACCGCCGCAATCGTGGCGTGCCCAACGCTTGTAAGTTAACTTAGCTTAACGTTGCGAAAGGGGGCTAGACGGAAAAAATTAAGACCAAAAATTGTTACGACACTTTTTGCTACATTGTTGTAAGCCGTGCGGCGTGCGCGTGTTTCTTTGCAGACAGAGACACAGACAGAGTGCATATATATGAGATTGATTGATTGATTGATTGATTGATTGAAAAGTTGTAACGACACTTTTTGCTATATTGTTGTAAGCCGTGCGGCGTGCATATATATATATATATGTGTGTGTATGTATATGTACAATTTTTAATTAATGTGTGTTAGATGGGATCAAAATATCGTAAGAAACATACGACTTACTTGCGATTGATTTTAAATCCCACCGAAATGATAAAGCGATCCACCGAAATTATATATCTTGTCACCGAAATTAGATTTACGTCACCGAAATGAAAATGTAAACACAACAAAAACAGCTTCATGGCACAATGTCACAAGGTACCCTGGGTATGGGTAGCTCAGAGATTGAAGAGATTTTCAAGTCCGGACGGGACCGTTTGCGAATGGTCAATGTTCAGATGGTCCCAATAAGCAAAAAAACGTGTGCGTGTGTAGTCGGGCACATATTTCAAATAAAAACAACGTTTTCGTAGCCGCAATGTCGAATTTACATTTTGACGTCACTGTCAGCTTTAGCACCCTCGAAAACCATGAAAACGGCAACCCATCATAAAAAAAGATTAAAATTTTCGCAGCCATCTTTTTAGATTTTCATGGAGAGGGAGGTAACGTTTTTTTGTTACGTGACAATTTCTACCAGTTTACTCCTACCGCAAGCCACGTTAAAGGACTTCGTTCCAATAAAACTTTGATATCTCAGTTCATTTACGTACCTAACAAATCAAAAGGGACGATAATGCGGATGGGATTTTATGCGAATGTCCTATTGTAAATGAGACCGACTGCTACTCATCATCATCTGGGCTGCAAGACATCCTCTGCAAAACATAGGTCTCCCCAATGGATTTCCAGAGTACCTAACCGGTTGTAGACGGCCTGCATCCAGCTACTTCCTGCGACTACTACCTTTATGATCAACCGTCTCGCTGCACTTGCCGGTACGTGTTCTCCACTCGAGAACTCTTCTGCCTTATCGGGCATCAGTTCTACGCGATATGTACCCTACCCTCTGTCACTTGTCGATATCGCAGAGAAAGCCCAAGCATAGATCTTTTGAAAAGAGTATGGTATCGACTAAAAGTCGTTGAAAAACAGATTTTACAGTGACACCTTAAGAAATATATCTCAGATTTATGAGATTTTTTAAAATCAGCACCGTAATTACAAATCCATCCACCGAAGTGAGCTAAATGAACACCGAAGTGACATTTAGGACACCGTAAAGGAATTTGTTGTCATTTTGGTGGATTTCTCATATCGGTGGTGGTTTCAAGCCACCGAATCCACTGTTATAAGAACACCGAAAGGAAAAAGAAGACCAGAAAGTGAAATGATAAAATATTGAAAATGTTGAGGACATAATGAACAATACTCAAGTAAATACAATATACATAGCCGCATGTACGGCACACAAAATAAAAAGTACTAAACACTCGATAAACAAGTTAAAAGCGCCACAGAAACGATATTATCTTTGTCCTACTTCACCGAAATGAATTACTTACGTTTTTTTGCGGGAAGACGCAGTGAAGTGGCAACCGTTGCTCCGCGTCGAGCGCTTTACGTTGACAGGGTGGGGCCTACAATGACGTATGCAAACTATGCCTGTGTTACTTTTGTTCACTGGAATGAGTATATTTCGCGGGACAATTGTGTTTTCACTTATCAGTAACTTCACTGGGTAGGTATATGAATAATAATACTGGTGTTTAATACTATAACTACTGGCCTAATGAATAAAAGTAAACGGAAAACGAAATAACAAATAGTTTTTCTTGTACGAGGCACATTTCCATCACAATCGTATTAAGGACCGCGATGACAAATTTAGTGGTTTTTTTTTTATATAACTTACTAAAATCCTAACTGAAATATATTTATTGCCTAAATTTTAACTTTTTGCAGTGCCGTTTTCATCTACGCTACGAAGATTTTCTGTTTGGGAAATTCACCCTAACAATTACCTTTCCACCGTTCAAAACATGTAAAAAAAGATAAATAATTCTTCAGAGTGTAACTCATACTTTCTTATTTCAACATCCCGAAGGCAGTTATACATCCAAGCAGACGCCTGTAACGTAAATAAATCTTGTAAGATACAAGCCACAAGCGTTCTTGCACGGTCTAACTGAAAATCAACATTGGCGCGACCCCTTGTTTGTCCATTAGCTTGCGGCTAACTGTGCAAATAAGAAAAGAATGGCCGCGAAACGTTGACAATGTTTGTTAGCATTTTGATAAAATTTTCTTTCTTATGTACCTACTTTGTTTTTGGTGTGTAGTCTTAAACTTTTATAAAGCATTCGCATCGACATGGGATACAAAAAAAGTCCTGCTAATAAATGCTTCGAGACTGGTTGGCAGTTTTTGTGACCAGATGCTAGAGGGACATTATAAAAAATGGTTACTTGTTTTAGTTTCGCCATATCTCCCTACTTTGCATATAAATTAGAAATCCATGTGAGTATATATGAATATTACTTTTATTGCTGAATATATTAATCAAATCAAATTTTACAATTCTGGTCTTTACAAATAACACCCTACCGTTAGATTGTGTAGACTTTATAACGAAATTTCAAAAGCCAGTAACAGTATTGAAATCTTCGATTCTCGTGCCACTGCTTTCAAAAGACATGTATGTACTCTTTCCTTTTAATATACTAACGCTAAAATACTGTATTCTTTAAATAATATAACTTTTTGTCAATTTATATAATTTAAGTACCTAGCGATTTGGTCTCCTACACATTCCCTGCCTAAGCAGAAGTAGAAGTGTGTCGGAGGTCAGACGCACAGACCTTGTTACTGTAATTTTGTGAACTAACCTTTTACTTTTATCATCGTCATTTTATTGTTTTTGCTGGTCATGTTGTGCGATCACGATTTGGGTGATAATCAGGTCGAAACTTACAATGTTAGCTTAGTGAAATGATGTGATTGTTACCTTTTGTAGTTGCCTAGTGAATGAATAAATCAAGAACAGTTTGTTTTGTGTATTTGAGACATTCCGAATCTTCTTCTTAACGCGTCGATAGCAAAAAGTTCAAACATCTATGGGCCAAAATTCGGCTGCGTGAACTCCGCTCAGTGACGCAGTCATAAGATCATCATAAGAAACAGGTGTTGGCTAGCGGCGTAGGATGAAACGTGGGCCTTTGGACTGTGGGGAGGTGCTGCATACGCACTTGAGATCTGAGCCCTCTCTGAAGGCATCTTTGGAGATGAGCTATGTTAACACTTGCCACCGTTGTTTGGTTAGAAAAATCTTAAAAAATTTACCGATATCTAATCTTGCATCGGATCATATGCAATTTTTATAAATATCGCAAAAAAAACAAAGAAGATTTATTCAAAAAAACCAGTGATTATTTTAGCTTAACAACCTTTTTTCCTTCAACCAATAAATAAACTTTAGTTTCTTGTAATTATGACATTTAAACGTCATGAGAAAACGAATAGCAGTTATTATATAAAGTCTTACTTAGTGTTGTGAACTATATTTTTTCAGAGTAATTTGTTTGTGAGGTATTTTAGTGCTGTAGAAGGTTTTGTAAAATGGACGCTATAGCAGAGCCGTTTGAATTTAAAGATATTGATATTACTGATGTAAAATATATAGAAGAATATACTGCTTTTGTACACAGGAGAACTCTACTAATTGTAACAATCGGTAAACATCGATATTTTATGACAAAACCAAACAAGGGACAAGACCTCTAGGTAGAGAGTATGTATATTCTTTGGACAAGATTTACTAGCTTTGCTTCGCGTGGAGGTTATAAGGGTGAAGACAAAAGTTCCACTACGTACTACCGAAAAAAAAGTAATATCGTATTTGCTAATCCAGGTTATCATCCATATCCGTTCAGCCGTTGTTTTTGCGTGATTGAGCAATAAACATAGGTACAAACTTTCATTGGATTGATGTGATGTACACACAATTCATCCGGAATAAATTCGCTAAAAGATAGTGAAAACCGTATCCAAATCCGATGCGGAGTTCAAACACAGCAGCAACCTAAACATATTTTAGGTTAACTAAAGTATGGCCTTCAATTAATATATGTGTAAGTTGCCATACGTTTCTGCTGGACATGTGGCGCTATCAATGACAATAGACATAACGTCTAAAAATTGTTATCGAAATATTATGGATCTTACTAACTTTTGTGAATGTTGGATATTTGTTCCATTCCCTTGGCAAAAATTGTCCACCTCATTATACCCTAATTCCACACTGTCACTATGCAAGTACAGCGTGCCACCGTCACCATCTCGGTCCTATGCTTGATTGAGTGATGGTCAATTCTACCAGCTGCGGCAGTGTTCTCAATGGAAGTGATCTGCCTTGTATTTGATGCGGCTTCTATTGAAAACCCGTTGCTGAAATCGCCCCCTGGGAGGCTATGTTGGAAAGCGCCGCAAAATATTGCGACGGTTTTCAACGTGATCACTGTCCTATCCGCGATATACCTACAAAACTCAGTGTGCACAGGACTTGCCAATTGGAAAAAAATTATACCAAGAAGTAGGTATCATTGGGCTTATCAACAATCGAAGCTTGTCTCCGTTTAGTCGCTGTCTACAGAACTGAGCAGCGATATTAAAAGTATATTATTTTGAACCTTACTTTCAGCTGATCCGCATATACAACAAGTGGATTTTCAGAAATTGATGGAAATGGGAATGAACGTGGCACGATTGAAGACATCTCATTGTACTGAAAGTGACAGAATAAAAATGCTTAGCAAAATTGATAAAGCTACAAGGGTTTTGGCTCGAAAACATGGTCTCCTTGAATGGCCGTGTGCCACATGTATCGAATTGAAGACAAGTATAATACAGACTGGGCTCCTACAAGAGGTACTCGTACATATTTTTGAAGTTCAATTGATTTTGGGTGCAAAGGAATTTAGTAGCATCAGCTCCAAAGAAATAAGAAAGAAGATCAGCTTGCTGTTGGACAATTAACACTTTATCGACCCACAACTCTACCTATAGTTTTTTTCTACTACATGCGACTCAACATGTAATGTGTTCCGAGGTTCCGACCTAATTTAATATTGTATTTTTCAGGAAGTACATCATATATTAATAGACACGAATACAGAAGTAACTCTGACTACTGAGATCTCCGTATTTGATAAATGCAATCAAAGCAGAATATTTGTTAGCGATTCTTATATAACAACGAATGTCAAAATAGGAATGGAAATTAGCATCGCACAAGACGAAATAATTTTAGTGTGCACAGCAAAGGACGAGAATTCACTAAAATGTACAGTTATCAAGGGTGGTAATTTAGAAAATATGTCCTACGTCTGCTTGAAGGGTGGATCAAGAAGTAATCCATATATAACGCAGAAGGATTTACACCTTTTACAATTTGCCGTGGAATACCAAGTATGGCTGTTTTGGTAATGACAATAATATAACTTGAGCAAAAATAATAAATTAAAATAATAAAATATGGTTTTCAGGTGGATATGGTGATAATCAACTATCCGCGAAATGTCGAAACAATCGTGAAAATAAAGAAGTTCCTTGGATGTAATCTAATAAAAAGGCCTATGCTTATTGCTGGGATATCTACCCAAGAAGGATTAATGAACTTAGACGATTTCATTAGGGTAAAACAAATCATAATTGACTATGTATATTGGGAAATACAAAGTGGGTGGACCAAGGCCGCACGCGACTCTTAGCAGGCAACGACATTCAAATTTTTGAACAGTTAGCAGTTTAGGGCAGTTGAATGGTGTTTGTTTATGGTCCCAAAATGACATATTCAAAACGAGTACCTTAGAGGAAATCTGAAAGTGGAACCGAACTAAAAATTTGTGTGAAAAACATGGTATTGGCATGGGGGAGGAATGAGTAAGATGTCGTGTGGAAAGATTTCAGTATGGATGTTGACGGCTGTAAGAGTAGATGGAGACCAAACGAACGATGGAGTGACTGTGTGAATTATGATATGGTTAAAAAAGGGGTGACAACGAGATGACGTACGATAGAGAAGTATGGAAGAAAAAACGATTAGATAAGGGCATATAAATGATGATGATGAATGATATATTCAAACTATGCCTGTAATTTTTCAGGATGCCGACGGCATTTCACTTTCACGAGAGTTTCTGCCTTATGAAGTGGAACCAGCATTGTATAATCGCATGGGTCTGATACAAAGCTACATGGCAGGAAAATGTCGACAGGTACCTATTGATAACATCATTCATCATATTAGCCGAAAGACGTCCATTGCTGGAAAGGCTCCCCCAAAAGGGAGGTTTGCCATAATCGCCACGCTTGGCACAGGCGGGTTGGCGATTGCAGTATGGTGGTCAAATGCATAGAGAACGCTGCTGCCCATTCTCTAGTAAGTCCCTTAGTCGCCTTCTACGACACCCATGGGAAGAAATGGTATGATGCTATTCTTTTGCTCTCTCTTTTTCTGATAATATTATGGGCCCGCAATACCATACTTTTCTTTTCCATTAATTTAAGTGATTAGTCGCCAGACTTTTATCAACGGGCCGATGCCTTGCTCTCAATTCAGAGTATGTGGTTTATTTTTAGTCTCCTGACCACATTGGAATTGTCAAGTAATCCAGAAAGAAGTGGATTGGGGTGATTTATGAGACATTTAAGAAACTTGCTAATGTATGTTTCTTAAAGCACTCTATTTTTGAGGCCACTGTTGCCATGTTGCAATACCGTACTTAAATATTTGTTTGTTCCTTTCCCAACCAGGCTGGTAAACCATTTTACATATCAGGTGAAATATTCCAAGAAAAACTTTTGACTGGCCATTTATGCATCAGAGAAATATCTGATGTGACTAATGCTTTACTGGAAGGTGCTTCGGGCTTCGTACTCAGTCATTGTTTTGATATAAATAATATGTGCGATACTATGAAAATTATGAATGATGTATGCACTAGCGTGGAACCTCTTTGTGTAAACAAGACGGATTTTTGGCAAATAGTGTCCCAGGTAAAAAAAAATTGGTTATATTACAAACAAAATTTTAATCTAGTTATTACTGTAGGACCCGATAATAGTTCCAGCTGTAGTCCGATTTTATGTACGTTAATATTTTGTATTACTCTGTTCGATTATACTAAAGCACAATATGCTTTAGTTTATTGGAGTCTGTCTAGCCTTTTCCCGACTAAGTTGGGGTGGGGTTCTAGTCTAACCAGTTGTAGCTGAATCTGGTATTCAGCTTTTTACAAGAAGCGCCTGCTCTATCTCACCTCCACAACCCAGTTACTGGGTAATACGATACCCCGTGGTAAACAGCACCGCACAGCACAGATTCTAACACCACCGTCTTTTTTTAATACCGGGACTATGGGAGAGGCGCATTCCGAATATTCTACAGGTTCTAATATCCCCAGATCTACAAGGCGATTCAGTTCCACATCAATTTTTTCTCTCAACGCGAAAGCGACTGGTCTTGCTTTAAAAAATAACAACTTTGTGTCGGGTTTTAATTTTAACGATACCTTATTTTTGTTGAAGCAACCTAATTTACTAGAAAATAGTTTTGGAAATTGCGAAATAATTTTAGTGATTTCACGATTCTGTGATTTATCTATATAATTAACAGGCACCGCCGGGGCGAACTCTAAGTTAAACATTTGTAAGAACTCACGGCCTAGGAGCGGCGGGCCGCCGCCGCGTGCTACGTAGAACTTCAAAACTTGTGAGCTGTTTACATACGTCACGGACAAACGAATGAACCCTAAAGTTTTAATTTTACCTCCCGTATAACTAAATAACATCTTATCGGTTTCTGACAATGGCACTTCCTTGAAAAGAGAATAGTACGTTTGATCTGAAATGACGTTAACGGCTGAACCACTGTCTATTTCAAACTCCAAAAATACACCATTTACCAATACATACTCCGACATTGGCCTGCCTTTCACGCATTTAATGTTAAGTACACGTGACTTACCATCGTCTCCGACATCCGCGATATCTTTCGTGACGTAATTTACTTTCGAGTTAGCCGCACACATTCTACTTAAATGACCCTTATGGCTACACTTTTTGCACTTGTAACTTTTATAACGGCACTGATTGGACTTATGATTGGTGTATCCGCACACACTGCACTTTTCGTTCTTGGAGATACTGAACACGCCGTCGGGAGCCGCGCTGCCGGCAGCGGCGGCGGCCATGATGTTGCCGCCCGCGCCGTTCGATGTTTGGATGGCCGTCGCTGCTTTGCGCGACGCGCTCACGTTCTCAGCCAACTCCACAGCCTTGACCAGCGTCAGTTCCTGCAGATCCTTTGCGAACAATTGCTCGCGCTCGGGACCCGCTGCCATTCCCATCACAAATTTGTCGATAAGGGCCTCTTCCAGATTTTTGAACGCGCAGTGTGCCGCCAATCCCCTAATCCTTGCTGCCCACTGAGTATGACTTTCACCTTGGCGCTGTGTAGCTGAGTAGAATTTAAACCTCTCCGCGAAACCAAGTCGTTTCGGGGTAAGATGGCAGTCCAACAAATTGATAATTTTGTCATAATCTATCTTCTCAATTTTCTGCGGCAGCGCCAGGTCACTCGCTAGCTTGTAGGTTGACTCGCTCAATGCACTTAACAATATTGCTTTCCGTTTGACCTTGGCTTTGTCCGACTCATCATTTACGTCGTTCGCAACAAACCATTGCGTGAGCCGTGATTTATATGTATCCCACTCGCTTGTGAGGTGGTCGAAGTTGGTTATAGCACCAAAAACTCCACTAGCAAACATTTTCCTTGTCTTTTGATCCTCGTCGCCACTGTTACGTATTTAACGGGAGCGGGAGTAGTACGCATGCAATCAAACCGCGAGTCAATGTCATACTGATTTATTGAAGTACGTTGAAGCGATCTCGCGCGCCCGACACACACACACGCGTGTCGTACGCGCCGTAGGTACAATATACAACAGATTGCTTGTCAAACATTCGGGCTTCTGACGACCTTAAACGACTGTCGAAGATCCAAAAGCCTTTGGTCCCGGCTGTCATAGCCGTTACCAAAGGCTTAACGCACTTTCCGAGGTATAGCGGGTCTCGGTATGAAAACTTAGTCAACCATACACGAAACGACCGCGACAAGCAGAGCTTTACCTGATCGATCGACCAATGCGGCTGTTATTACTTAGCCACGAACCCCCAAAATTCACATTTACTCCACCTGGATAGATTATCCTTGATAACAAAGTGTTTGGATAACGAAGGCACATTTGCCTTGCCTGGCAAATGTGCCTTTTCAGCCTTAAAAGCATATTTTCAGATCAAAATGCCAGTGAACGCAGCCGAAGCCAGTGCCATGTCTTGTGCAGTCCTCGCTAATCATATCAACGCTCGTGTCATAATACTCCCGACTGTCAGTGGGCGTACTGCCTATCTCCTGAACTGGCTGCGACCGAATAGCATTATCATCGGCGTCAGTACCAAAATCAGGACTATAAGGAAAATGAAAATGTACAGGAGTCTTGTACCTCTTTTATATAAAGGTACTGCTACTATATTTTGTTGGGTTGCCTGTACCCTAAATATTAAAACGTCAGGCAAAAACTTTATACACGTATTTACAAAAATTACCGGAACCGGAATTATGAAATTTGGCACAGTTAGCAAAGGCATTTATGGCAAAGGAATACAGAAAGCTAATATTTCTATAAAATGATGCATTACAAATACATTAAGTTTTAAATGAATTATGTTCGAATTTGAGCCACAGAACTACTGAGCGACCACTAAGCACGCATTAATAGTTATATCTATACACCGTGACATTTTAGTCGTCTTACAAAGGTAGTCCACTCAATGTATCCGTCATAAAATACCTCTAGGCGCGATTAAAACATTGTTCCCATTTATTAAGATAATAGGTACAAAGAAAAATAAATATTGTTTTAGAATTATTAAACACCCTCCTTGTTAATAATGTTTACGTATCACAAACGCTAGAACATATCTAGCTACCTACCATTACATTCCATCATTAATTCCATCTCCATAACACGATGTTTCAAATTACGTCAAGCGTCTTAGTGAATGATATTTGATTTTTTTTAATTTTGCATAATGTTCCAAAAAAATTTTTTTTAAATATAAATGATTAGTAGTCACTGGATACATGAAGTGGGCTGCCGTTGTAAGACGACTAAAATGTCACGGTGTATAAATGAATCGGTATTTCCCTTGGTCACGGCATCACACGTGAACGGCTGGACCAATTCATTTTTGTGTGTTTCTTATTGTCAGGAGATTTGTTTTTTTTTATTGTCAGGAGAAGGTTCTTATGGAAAAAAACAATAAGAAAGTTGCGCGCAACATATATTCATAGTTAGACAGGACAACGTCTGTTGGGCCAGCTAGTATACTATATAAACATGAACACACGAATAACATGAAGCTGAAGAGATTTTTGTTTGGACACGCTTATATCTTAAAATTCCAGTCGGATTTGAAAGATTATTTTTGCCACTCTCATGTGATCTCACATATTTTTTGCCAACAATTAGGTCCTCCTCGTCGGACATGGTTCAACACCGTGCAAGCCCGGATAAACTTCGCTCTGCAATACGCAGTCGAAAAGAAATGGATCGATTGCGGTGATAGCTACATTTCACTGCAAAAGGCTACTGAAGAAAGCTCCTTTTGTGATGCTGTACGAGTATGGAATGTCTCTGAAAACGCTAAGAAGACTAAAATAGAGTAAGTATTTTCGCTTTTAGGGCCAATTTCACTAATAAAACTGAACAGACATATACGTAGATATGGCCTAAGCCTGTTAATAAAATTGTAACTCTCCTTTGGTTTTCCAGTTCGGTAGCGTTTTTTTTTTAATTATGTGTGATTAAATAATGTTATGTAGGATACACCAGAAGGCCAATTCTCATAATTAAAAACGTTCAAAATCTAGTCGCTGTCTCATTTCGGCGACCGTGTCAAAAGTGTATGGAAACTCGAAGTATTTTTGACAGATTGACACTGAGATAAGACTGTGGACGTTCTTAAAATTACGAGAATTGGCCCTAAAGTATCCTACACGACGTTCACATTCATTTAGTGTGATAACCTTATTGATACTCTGTATATTTATAATATCTAAAGTCATAGTCATATATTGCATTGTTCATGGTGACGTGCACCCATTTATGCCTATCAATTTACTCGTATTAATAAAGAGCTTTTGATCATTTTGCCAGAGAAAATTGGACAAAACGCAAGCACTGAACTGGTAGCTAACAATGTAATGATGCTTTTTTCAGATGTCCCGAATCTTACCATGACTTTGATATTGATAGTTTCGCTGAACCAACTACCAGCAAGAAAAAGAAAGATAAAGATTCAACTTTAAAAGTCATATCTGAAGTGATGAGTGAGAAGGTTACAGTTACTGAAAAGCAGGAAACTATTGAAGTACAAGTCACAGAAACAAAGCAAAAGGAATTCATAGAAACTAAAATAGTAAGAGAAGACAAAAAGGTCGAGGAATTTAAAAAAGATGAAAAGATCAAAGAAGATAAACAAATCAAACAAGTTATAGAAGACAAGGAACTTGAGGAAGAAGAAGGTCATGAACTTGAAGAAGAAAATCAGGAATTTGAGGAAGAAGAAGCCGAAGAAGCTGAAGAAGAATATCAGATAGAAGAAGGTCAAGAAATCGAAGAAGAATATTATTCAGTTGAAGAGGAAGAAGAAAATCAACAACCTATGGACAATCCAGAAGACAAACCTTAATAAAAATGCAACTACATACTGTGGTTGACCTTTTGTCTCTAGAAGGTATTGATTGCTATTAAGATTTATTTTTTAGCCACATCGGTGAATCTCCAAGGTTAAGCAACGATATATGACCATCCATTGCATACCGAGACCTTTCCGTGCCTCGGAAACTACGTTGAACCGTTGGTCCCTGCTGCAATTTGAAGATCTTTGACAAACGTTACGAGTAGCCAGAAGCCCTTAAGTCTGACAACCAGTCTTACTAGGTATCCTGTTATCCAGTAGCTGGGTTGTATAGGTCCGATAAGCAGTTGCTCAATCAAAAATAATGGTATACAGTTGTATCTGGCTAGATGGGAAGCCGACCCCAACATAGTTGGAAAGTTGGCTATCCAGATGATATGCAGACATGTACATAAGCAATGAAGAAATTTGTAATTACAGTATAACATATTTATGAATTGGGTGACATCTGATAACAATGCAAACTGCAATAGTCAAATCCATTATCCACTAACGTAGTTATTAAGATTTTAGACAGGTATTAATTAAACCACATACAGCATAACAGTTTTTTCTTGTATTCATTTAAAAGCAACTCTGTATACATTTTACTCTCTTTAATATCATTGGCACCCTTCTTCTGAAAATCTAAAACGAATCTTGTTGAGTAGGTATAATTTTTTCCCTCTCGAGCTACGTTTTAGCCTCTTTGAGTAATGTTTAGACAGTTTTTTTTCAACGATCGTAGACCAAAATTTAAGGACATATAATTAAAACTGATTTTCAAAAATGTGACAGAAAGAGAAAAATAGAAAATGCCGAATTAAAGTGTGAATTTCCAGAAATATATTGAAAACCGCCTAGCCCTTAAAATAGGCTTCTTTTTTCTCTGGGCATTGTTTCACAGGCCACCCTGAACAGCTGTTGCTGATCGGGCCGGGGCTGCCTTGAAGCGGCTCCTGCCCAATCTAGGGGGGGCAAACGCCTCCTGCCGGAGGCTCTACGCGGGGGTCGTGCGGGCCATGGCCCTATACGGGGCGCCGGTGTGGGCGCCTACATTGAGGCGCCAACCAGCACGCCGGTTGAAGGTGGCCCATAGGGTCATGGCCATCCGGATGATCCGGGGATACCGCACGATCTCCGGTGAGGCGGCGGGCCTCCTTGCCGGATTGCCGCCATGGGATCTGGAAGCAAAGGTCCTCGCGCACACTTGGGAGTGGCGCGAGGAGGCCAAACGCCGGGGCGTAACTCCGCTGCCGCGGGAAATCGTGGCACGGCGGACAGAGCTCCGGCAGGATCTCATGGCGATGTGGAAAGTACGATTGTCGCAACCCAGTGCTGGGCACGCCACGATTGCGGCGGTAAGTCCCCTCTTTGAGGAGTGGTTTGAGAGGCGGCATGGCGTCCTCACCTTCCGCCTGACACAGGTCCTCACCAGACACGGTTGTTTCGGGAGGTTCCTGTTTCGGATAGGGCGGGAGGAAACGCCCGGGTGTTTCCATTGCGAAGATCGCCCTGAGGACACGGTGGAGCATACGGTGGAGGTCTGCCCGGCTTGGGCGGAGCACCGCCGTGTCCTCGTGGAGGTGATCGGCGGCGGCGATCTCTCGCGTCCGACCCTGGTCCAGGCCATAGTACGGAGCGAGAGTGCATGGCTAGCAGTCGCCTCCTTCAGCGAAGCAGTTATGCTCGCAAAGAGGGAAGCGGCGCACGTGAGGGAGATGCAGTACATGCGCCCTCACAGCCGTGGCCTTCGCAGGAGACGCCCTGGGCGTCGGGAATCCCAGGCTGATTCCCGGCCACCGTAGGCGCGGGCTTGCGGACGGCGAGTAATGGGTAGCTCGCTGTCCGGTAAGGACCAGGCCCGGGTCGACGACGCGTTGTGTTCCACGCGCGCCTCAAAGAGATGTCAGCAGCAACAGATGGGGCCCGCAAGGGCCGATGCCTGCCAGGGGTGCGGGTTGTTCGAAAGAGATACCGCCGCCCCTGGCACACAGGCAACTGAGGGAACACGGGTGGGTTTTAGTCAGTAAAAGTCTGACACGCCCTCCCGCTCCACCCAGAGCGGGAGAAGTTATTTGATGATTTCCCACCCAGAAAAAAAAAAACAGCTGTTGCTGATCAAGCCCACTGATGAAACTTCCAAGCACACCGTGTTTTTCAAGAGAAAAATAATAATGTGGTATTACAATTAGATGATGTTAAGAAAACATCCGTGACCATAATGGTGAAACGGTCACATGATGCATTCGGTAAAATTACTTTATTTTACACCTTAAAATATGAAGCGAGGATTTTCCCTACCTTTTCACCGTGAAGTGGAATATATTTGACTTGAATATATTTTCTCATCACGATTCGTGAATTTCATTGTAACTCTTGATGTGGGCCTTTGGGAGTCGGTGAGACTCTGAATACAAAAGGTTTACGTATCAGAAGGACGAGAATTTTATAGATTGTGCTTCCCCCGAGCCCTTGATACTATCAGACATGTACGAATTGGCGGCAGTATTAGAAATTGGAGACCACAAGGAAATCATTGAGTACATAAAATTCCAAACGGTAGATATCCGGCCAATTCTCAACGAACTTACTGCTTTTTGGGATGAAAAGAGTTGAAGTACTCTTTTCATCCAAACAAACAATATGTCATGATATTACCTCTAACGTTGCTGCTGTGAAAGTTTAAAAACAAAACACTTTACTACAAAAAAACAAACGACTTCCATTTTTTTGTAATAGTACAAAGTAAAAAATATCTTTAATTTCGGTAGTAAGTGTCTTTGAACCTGAATTTTAGTTTTTGCCACCGACTTCGGAAATTAAATTTACTTTTCACTTTGTAGTGTTTTTAGGGTTCCGTACCTCAAAACGAAAAAACGGAACCCTTATAGGATCACTTTGTTGTCCGTCTGTATATCTATCAAGACCCTTTTTCTCAGAAACACGTGGTGGTATCAAGCTGAAATTCATATCAAATTCTCAAGTCTACTGTCCCTTGGAGCTGTGAAAAAATCAAACTTCTAAGTCAACGCAATGTTGTCCGTCTGTCTGTCTATCAAGACCCTTTTTCTCAGAAACACGTGGTGGTATCAAGCTGAAATTCATATCAATTCTCAAGTCTACTGTCCCTTGGAGCTGTGAAAAAATCAAACTTCTAAGTCAACGCAATCAAAAGATACAGCCGTTTATGCCGCAAATTTTCGTCACTCGCAAGGGAATCAAAACCTACAGGGTACTTTCTGTGAACTCAGAATCTTGAAATTTGGTACGAAACAACGTCTTATAGCACAGATAGAGGAAAAATTGTGAAAAGTATACATTTTTAGTACATCACATAATAAAAATATTTTTAATAATTTTAAACTTACCACCCCTTTCCTCATGAACGCGTAGAGTTATTAAATTGAAATTCCTAACTTTTACTTATATACCTATAGGTTTGTACGGAACCCTCGGTGCGCGAGTCCGACTCGCACTTCGGCAGTTTTTTTTTAGAAACTTCGTCATAAAATTTTAGTCAAATGAGTTATTTACTTTTTGGTTGTGGTACCTACCCCACACCAATTCTTATACCTAACAAGTAGAGACTTGTTAGGTATGTAAACAACAGTGATAAGAACTATTAGAACATTATCAATATGCACAAAGTGGATTAAAATCGTATTATCGAAGCTAACTACCCAAGCAAAGTATATAGGTTATTTTTGGTCACCGTCCAAATTTTTCAGGGTGATAGTACCCGTGAAATTGAACAACTTTCTCCAAGAAACATAGGTCGAAATATGAAAAAATAATCGGACCTCCCATACAAAATCAATAGTCAGCTGGTCGATTTTGTATGGGAGGTCGGAATATTTGACTAAAAAATCAGCCTGTATATGGAATCACCCCTGAGGCATACTATCCTATCTTTAATAAAGGATTTTCGAAATCGATCCACAATTGTAAAAAAAAAACAGATAAATTGAGAACCTTCTAATTTTTTAAGTCGGCTAAAAATGCACCAAGCTTGATTAAGTTGGATTCTTAGTTAATTATCGTGGCTTAGGTTACAGGTAAAGCAAAATGCTTTCTTGGTTTCAAACATATCAAAATGTTCATGAAGAAGACGATTCCCAAAAGCCTACACCAGTAGGCATCTCGCATCTCGCCTATGTTGACACGTTTATCTTTCCTTTCCCTAATGGTTCCACCACAAATAAAACTCGGCTTTGTTTATCTACCTGAGCTTTATTTATTTTTGTCGCCGTTGTTAGCGGCAGCTGTGGCTGCTACTTGTTTATCATTCAGCTTACCCCCAATTGGGATGGTACTGATCCCACCTGACTTTTGTAAACATTCTAATCCTTGATTTCGCAATGGGGATTTGGATTTTGAAAGACTAATCGTTATAAATAAAAGCTCAGTTATAATATTTTAAAAACAACATTACGTTTGTGTTATTCTATGAAATTAAAAGCTGAAAGGCGTAGTAAAGTTAACAAGTGAGTAACAAGGTAAGTAGGTAACAAGTCACTAAATCAAATATTTTAATATTACTATCTTATTGGGAGTTACATGTGTATTCGAGCCATTTGGGCTTGAAATACTAGGGCCATGGGGCAAAGAGTATAATAATATTAATCCATGGGGCCCGAGATCCCACTTGTTTTGTTGAGACATAACCAAGCAGTAAGTCGATACTTCACGTGGCCAGCCCTCCGGCCCATTGGTCAAAGAATCAGCATCCAACGTGGCAAAGCTACCAGCTTTTTAGGTATTTTCCTGTTGACGTTTCGCTGCACGATTCTATTTCCTCTTTTTTATATTATGTACATGTACATAGTATGATTTTAATGAGGAATAAGAGCGATAAGCTTCGATAATACGATTTTAGTTTAATAGCATTCGTAATATCGAATGATGATATTACGATTATTATTTTAAGTCTGTTTGAGCTGTTAGCTTAAAAAGTACTCTGTGCTATGAAGATACCAGTATATATTAATGTACTCTGTGGTGTAAGTGCCTGATTGGGTCTGTTGTCATGTCACAGATGTTACTCGTCAGGCAGCACCAAAGAGTATAATAATATTGACGATTCCCGGGTCAGTAATGTATCAATCATAGTATAAAACGAAATATCTGATACCTACAAACCGTGTAAAACTCCTTTATATGATGATGATGAAGATGATAGAAAAACAGCGTATTCTATTTATAGTAGGAATTTGAATTTAAATTCATGGTATGCTGAATACTTACTACGTGCCTATATAACACTGAACCTTCATAGAATTGCTGAATGTAGGGAAGGCGATAAACCTCAATTATAAAGATAAACATCATCTTCTATTTCTTTGTCAATGTCAATTTCTAACATTGTCAGAGAATTAGAAATTTGCATGAATCGTGAATTTTTGAGTAGAATTTACATAGAATTTAGTTAAGATTATTATTGTTACATTATTTATTTACTTTTAGCCATGGTCTGGCCAACTGAGTATGATATTAAACTGTCTGAAGTAAGTTTCCTATTACCTTTTACAACATTGTTAAGAACACTTTATTATTCTCTTTATTTCACTAAATAGACACATAAATTTACATTTTTAAATATTAGTATAAAAATATAGAAACATTTAAAAATAGAAAAAATAGTAGCCCACCGGTATCGGGAACAGGGTCCAAGCTACCGGCGGTCAGGGCTCCAGAGAGAGGAACCTCCTAACAATGCGAGCCGTGTCAAGAAGTACCGCTTTCTGAATCAGGCCCTTGACCCAGCTGCCCAACGAGAGCCTCCTTAGGTGTTGGTCGTGGCTCTTGGCTATCAAGCCATTGGCTGTAACGACTATCGGTACAATGATCGCTGAGTCCACATCCCACATGTCGACAACCTCGTGAGCCATAAAAACACATTAATAATAATATTATAAAATCGTAATTACCAATGGTTTTATCCTTTGATACTATTTAGCATCCAAATTTGCTTGTCCAATACTTTATAGACTATATAATTTAAAAGTCTAAGCTCGTATATCAGAGAAGAAAATCCATTTCCATTAGCTTTTTTTTTATAATTAAGTTTTATTTGCCTCTACACTCGAGTCCCTTTCCACATTTTGGTATGCATGGATGGCTGGATGGATGCATGGATGGACGGACGGACGGACGGACGGATGGACGGACGGTCGGTCGGTCGGTCGGATCGGTAGGATCGGTCGCATCGGTCGGATCGGTCGCATCGGTCGGATCGGTCGGTCGGATCGGTCGGATCGGTCGGATCGGTTGTATCGGTCGGATCGGTCGGATCGGTCGGATCGGTTGGATCGGTCGGATCGGTCGGATCGGTTGGATCGGTCGGATCGGTCGGATCGGACGGATTGGTCGGCTCGGTCGCATCGGTCGGATCGGTCGGGTCGGTCGGGTCGGTCGGATCGGTCGGATCGGTCGGATCGGTCGCATCGGTCGGATCGGTCGCATCGTTCGGATCGGTCGGATCGCTCGGATCGGACGGATCGGTCGGATCGGTCGGATCGGTCGGGTCGGTCGGGTCGGTCGGATCGGTCGGATCGGTCGGATCGGTCGCATCGGTCGGATCGGTCGCATCGTTCGGATCGGTCGGATCGCTCGGATCGGACGGATCGGTCGGATCGGTCGGATCGGTCGGATCGGACGGATCGGTCGGATCGGTCGGATCGGTCGGATCGGTCGCATCGGTCTGATCGGTCGGATCGGTCGCATCGGTCGGATCGGTCGGATCGGCGGTCGCATCGGTCAGATCGGTCGGATCGGTCGGATCGGTCGGATCGGTCGCATCGGTCGGATCGGTCGCATCGGTTGGATCGGTCGGGTCGGTCGGACGGACGGACGGACGGACGGACGGACTGACGGACGGACGGACGGTCGGTCGGTCGGTCGGCCGGTCGGTCGGTTGGTCGGTCGGTAGGTCGGATCGGTCGGATCGGTCAATTGTACAATTTTTAAAATGTTATTACAATTCCTTCACTAAATAATCGAAAGGAACTTCGTTCCATCCGGGTGTCCCTTGACACCTCTCAAGTGTTTTTTATTTTGTAGTTTGACTGCATGGTGCTACCTGGTCAGCAGTTATCGGCAGCACATGCTTCTTCACCACTGGACCATGTATTAAACTTGGATATCAAAGCACCTCCGGCCTGCACACGTATGACGGGAATTATAGCGGCACTTGGTAAATTTTAACACGAAATGATAAATATGTTACAGTTACAACCCGTTTTTCGTTAGAACTCGTTGTCCCTAGTTAAAACTAGTTTTTACTAAATGCCTTTGTTAAAACTAGAAATACCTAGTCAAATCTAGAATCTACCACTGATATATTTGAGTGTACGACTAAACGCCGACAGACACTACGCCGACAGACTGAACACCGACAAGACTACTCTTCGCTGATAGGACGCTTCGCCGAGAGGACTCTTCGCCGACAAGGCTCATCCTTGCACTATTACTAAACAGCCAAGTAACTGCCACTATCTTGGAAGTTGCGCTCGCCGGCGCTGCCCCGGCACTGCTCGCTTCGCTTGCTCAGCTCGCGCGCGGTTGGTCACGATTCTAACCTAACCTAACCTATTACTTACCTGATGAGCCATGTCCGCGAAAAGTCCTGTCGGCAAAGTGTCCTGTCGGCGAAGAGTCCCGTTGAACTAGTTTTAACAAAGGCATTTAGTAAAAACTAGTTCTAACTAGGGATAACGCGTTCTATCTAAACACTAGTTTTAACTGTGACTTAAACAAGTTGTTATACTTACTCAAACCCTCCAACATCCCAACAATTTGTATTGTAAAAAGTTTAACAAAGGAAGGCATTTTCATAAATAATGGGTCAGTGCTGACTTGGTTCGAATTTCGAGTCAGTTGCTGACCCTGTGTAAATCTGCCTTTATTTTAATGAATTACATCTTGAGTATTGCCAGTTTGACTGATGGAACATAATATACTTACCTATAATGTATACCAAATTCTAGGAAAAGCATGTTATGACGTTGATATACTGGAGAAGATGATGGCTGCTGGCATGAACACAGCAATGCTAAACATGAACTTCGGGCCGCGAGAAGAACATTTGGAAGCCATAAAAATGGTCCGAGCGGCTGGTAAAAACTTTAGCATAAAGATGGGCAAGAATTATCCCGTATCAATTGCCATGAGACTTTCCGGTAGGAAGATAAGGACCGGACGCATAGCCGACGTGAGTAGTTCTTTTCTCGTAAATTTTCTTTTTGATCTCTTATTTTTTTTAATCTGTATGGCATCTTCATCGCCATATGAACTACGCATCATACTGACGTCACGCGAAAGCTTGCATCGCGCAAGCAGAGTTTACCGAGCAAACTAGTAATTATACAACGTCCCGACATCAATCGTCGGGCAGTTGCCCACCAGACACGACACCCGTCTAGTCAGAGGATCCTCCCTTTCCATGGAGGTTGAGTGAATTTTTCCTCATAACTCTATAAAACTATGGCATTGGGAGCGTATGCTCAATGCAACGATGCCTAGATACTGTTGGAGTTTCTACTTGCCTGGTAATTTCAGGACGCTCTTTCCTTAAATTACAGACTTTCGGTGACGCGGTAGAACTAAAAGCTGGCGAAGTTGTAAGATTGACAACAGACGAAACATACAAGGATCGATGTTCTACATACACAGTTTACGTTGATTTCTTGTATTTTGCTGAGCAATTGAACAAAAATGATTTTATTTTATTGGACAATGAATCAATCATGTTGAAAGTAGAAGTTATTTCAACTACAACGTTAACGTGCAAAATTGAAAGAGGAGGACTTTTGGGATCTTATAAGGATGTGTTTGTCCCTAACGTAGTATTGGATATGCCAAACTACACTGATAAAGACAAACTCGATATCGAATTGGCGATCCAGCAGCAGGTACTCATAGTTTCTTGTGTTAACACAAGTGTGTGTGTGTGTGTATTTTTTTTTTCATTACTTAAATAATGAAAAAAAAATACACGCACACCTTTTTTTGCGCAGGTCGATATTATTATTGCATCTTTTGTAAACTGTGCCAATTGTGTCCTCGAATTAAAATCCATATTAGGAGAGAAGGGTAAAAAAGTGGCTATCATGGCAAATATACAAACTACAGAAGGATTCCGGAATTTCGACGCCATTCTACAGGTACGTATTAACTTTTTCATCTTCTAAAAATCCGAATAAAGAGCGTCTGACTATCATGACCAATAGCCGAATTTCAAAGTTTTCCTTAATTTGTATCCATAACATTGGCAAAACAATTGCAGAAGCTATGATAAATCATGGTGACTGCGTTCCCTATGTTTTCCAGGTGGCAAATGCTGTAATGATAACAAGACAAGAACTTGCGTCCGACATCACACCGAAAAAACTAGTCATAGCTCAAAAGAATATGATAGCTCGAGCTAACGCAGTAAGTAACTGGCAAAAATTAAGTACAGTTATTAAGTAAGTCTTCCAGATAGTCAACAGCAAATTGACAACTAGACCAGCTAAACATAAATATTGGAAAATAATAACCTATTATACTGATTCTATATAACATGGGACAAGTGCAAACAGAAACAAAAGTTCAAAAATTATTAATTAAATGTGACTAGCAATGATGTAAAAATGATGTTTTCGATTTCATTTGAAACATACTGTTTGTGAGGCAGAATTATGTGAGATCCTATTGACTAGAATGAAATAAAATTCCATGTCATACCCAAAATTTAAAAATAATCTTTTCCTAAAAAAACAACAGACAGAAAGAATTTTTTTTTTAAACAACTTTCTTCCGAAAAAACACCACAAAGTGAAAAATAAGTGTTTTAACGGAAGACGGTTGTTTTTAAAAAAAAAATCTTTTTCACTTTTTCCACACCAATTCGAAATTTCATCATCCTTAGGGTATTCTCAAAATCAATCACATCAAAACAATGCATATTTATACGATAGCAGCAATCGCGGTTGATTTGCTGTCATTTATTGAACCATATGTTTAAATGGGTCAATTTTGAAATCCCTTTCGACCAAAAACTAAATTTTGCAAATCCGTCATAAAAAACATACATAAAAAAACATACCGAATTGATAACCTCCTCCTTTTTGAAGTCGGTTAAAAATAACGAATACTTACTGAGTAATTTTTTACTAGCTTTTATTGAACTAACAGGTACTAAATAAAACTTAGTCAACTTCAATATCTTTATAAAGCTTGAGGCCTATCTTTAAGTGCAATAAGGATGTTCACGCCGAGGCAGGATTGCGCCCTCGCGCCCCTAGCCGCAGCAGGAAACGCCCTGGGCTCGTGAGTCCATAGCTGACTCCCGGCCACCGTAGGCGCGGGCTTGCCAGGTCCGAGTCGACGGCGCATTGTGTTGCACGCCCGCCTAAAAGAGATGTCAGTAACAATTAAAGGGGTCTACTTGGGCTGATGCCTGCAAGGGTCGTGGATTTGTTCGAAAGAGTTACCGTGGCCCTGGCACAGGCAACTGAAGGAATACGGGTGGGTTTTGTAAAAGTCTGACACAAGTCATTTGATGATTTCCCATCCAAAAAAAGAGAATGTTCACGCCTCAAGCTTTTAAGAAAATTAAATTTTATGTTTACCTACGTAAGTTATGTTTAGTACTTTTAAGTCCATTAAAAGCTGGTTACAAAAAAAATGTGTTTTAATTTTTACCATTTACTATTTACGATGTTTAACCACCTGGTTTAGTCATTTCTATCCAATTCGATTATTTTTATTTTTTTATTATTATTATCCAGAACCAGAGTCCTTATCAAGATGAATCAAACGAGGTCAAACTTGATGGGCTTTTTTTTGTGTGGGAAATCATCAAATAACCACTCCTGCTCTGGGTGGTGCAGGAGGGTGTGTCAGACTTTTACTGACTAAAACCCACCCGTGTGGGCACCCAACCCACCCACAGTTGCCTGTGTGCCAGGGGCCATGGTATCTCTTTCGCACAACCCGCACCCCTGGCAGGCATTGGCATTGCAATCAAATCTTTTAAAAATAAAGCGTTTACATTCTTGCAGCTTAACGTTCCAGCCTGTATAAGCGCTCACCTGCTAACCAGCATGAGATTTAAAAGGATTCCTCTAAGAGGTGAACTACTTGACCTAGCCAACTGTATCCTGGACGGTGCTGACTGCTTATCAATTGGTGCTGAGACAGCAGTAGGCATGTTCCCTGTAGAAACTATTCAAATGATGAGTGAAGCTTGTAAAGAAGCTGAGGCATGTATTTGGACCAAGCAAGTATTCTTGGATTTTATTGACAAGGTAAATAAATATCTTGACATTAGCTTCGGAACAGATTTTTTTTGATTTTCTTACTATTTCATTTTTTTGTCTAATTCAGTCCTATCTTTAAACAACAAACTCCTGCTGTGAAATTCTCTACTAAAACATATATTGTCACACGGCATCCAAAAAAGGCGACCAGCAAAAGTAACATAATGTACCCCCAGAGAACTCAAAACACCTCTTTGAGGAATATTTTCCAGTGCACCATGGTTCACACGGAATGAAGAAATCCACGATAATCTCAACACTCCTACCATCCTTGAGGAAATTACTCAACATAAAAAAACGTTATGCTGATCGTCTAGCCATCCATCTAAATCTGCTGATAAATTGCTGGACAAAACCGGGTGTTTAATTCACCATAACATTCAAACAACGGTTATCTTTAGCTTTGTACTACAAAAATGTTCTGAATTAACCTGGCACCGAAGCGTCAGAATCGGGAACTGGGAATTCATACAACGGCGATCCGTACTTAATTTATTTGGTTTTCAGCTGTCAAATTTGATTCTAGTTAATTCTTTACATTCCTGTGTAAATTTTGGAGTGATAGTGGGTATTCGTCCTTACATAGTATAAAACAAAGTAGCTTTCGTGTTGGTGCGCTTAGATCTTTTAAACTAGATACGCAAAGGATTTGAACGCGTTTCATTAATACACAGAGTGATTTGAGGGGAAGATTTATATGGATCGACCTTCACGCGGGCGAAGCCGCTGGCAAAAGCTAGTTATCAATAAGTCAGTAAGTTGAAACCGACTTCGTTTCGGTTTCTCTCTTGGAGAAATTTACACCTCGCCGCTGCAAATCACCCGCATCGGGATACCATAACATAGGCAAGCGTACTCTTGAAATCCACTTAGAAATGAGACAAAAAAAAACCCAGCCATAAAACGATTCTGGGAAAGCGACGCTCGACCGACGCGTGGTGATTTTGAAGATGGGGAAGGATTTAGAAATGACGGCAGTGAGTTTTAAAGCACTGTAGGAGGTGGTCGAATTAGGGTACGCTTGGAGAAGTCGTGAGCAATGAGACTTATATCTCTGTGAGAGTGTTATATATTTCGTTAAGTGCTTGATAAATTTATAGGTTTGGACTAGGCTATATTAAGCAAGAATGAATGTAAGGCGCGTGAATGTCAGAGAGAGTTTGTGGACAGTCTGTTTTAGACCACTAAAGGCTGCGGACGGAATATTATAGGCTAGTTAAAAGAGGAGACTTGGTTTTGACCAAGTTTCCTATGGCTATCGCCAAGAGGCCATGCAATGCCCAAGTGGGCTGACGTAGATGAGCGATTATAATTGGTAGTTAAATGGATTTGGGTTGAAGCTCAAATTAGACTAAACTAGTATCTACGTAGTGAGTGTGTATGGCTGTTTGGTGCGATTGGGTGAGTATTTCATTTTTTTTAATAATTACCCTAGGCTGATAGAGTTATTAAAGTGCTTATAACTAATTAGATAGAGACGTGTTGCTGGGGAGTTTGTTGCGCCACTTCTTCTCCCCAGCTCAAACACTAGGAAGTGGTGAACGGTGGGCTCTTTGGGGCTGTCTATAGGCCTTCAAGAGATTTGATCCATAACTCTATTATCTATATTAAATAATCATTCTGGGTTCTGATTCTCTACCTTTATCTACTTAGTACTAATTCTTGAATTTTACTTTTCTTGCTCAGACCAATACTAGAGCTTTTAGAGAGATTATTCAAAGTCTCTTAAATAATTATTCTTGAATCTAGATTTTCAACTCTATTATTAGTCATCCGTGACTATTATATTCTTGATCTCAGATCGATCATTCGGTCAGATTGACATGTACACGCGTCTTACAGATATGCTTGTTGTGCAACGGGTGAACTTCCAGGGGTTTGGGTGACCACATCTATCTCATATTCAGTCCAAGGACTGATAGGGACCATGTCTCCAAAAAGAGCATGATGACGACGATTTACCGCAAGAACTAGCCGCTCCGTTGTTAGACAAGGACAGTCGCACGGTTGCCGCAGGAAAAGCTGCTTCGTCACGTGTCTCAGTTTGAGAGAACTGCTAGGGACCATGTCTCGAAAGAGCATGACGACGTGAAGTAGCTAAAAAGCAGTTTGCGTCACTTTAAGGGAGTGTTGCCCTGAGTACTCTGAGTGTTGACGTGAGGTATCGTGTGAGTAACGATTGACCAGATACCTGATACGCTAGTGTATGGGTTACTCGTACATTTATATAAAAGTACAAATAAAGTATTTGTATTTTTATATAAATGTACGAGTATCTCTGTTATTTAGCTTTCTAAAACCACATCCAATATGTTTCCATAAATATGAATTCTTAAGTATAATTTAAGGCTATTCGGAATTCATTTAAATTACATCGGTGGGAGAGTGACCAGTCTGGTGACGAGTTGTACAGGGTCGTACGGGGAAGGTTAAGGTCCTTCCCCCTTAGGGGGAACCGATCTAAGAACTAATACTAACATAATTAGGAAAAACGAAAATTTTATCGGCCTGGGGTCATTTAGGAACCGTCACACAACCAAACTGATATTAGTCCAGAAAAGCCTGATGGCAGTTATTGAAAAATTACCTAAGGGTGTATTCGACTTGGTAATAATATCGCTCATGAGGGTTCTGACGTTGTATAAAGTAGTAGATTTACCGATCACTGCTATATAATCGTTACAACCAATGTCATAATACCCAGCCAAAATAAATTCGGTTTCAATAACTGGATGGCCATGACAATATTCCTCAAGATGGCGTTTTGTGCTCGTTGGAAGCATAAAAGGAAACTAAAACACTTTGAGGAACAACTAAAAAAAAAATGAAAACAAAAAAAAAAATTACGTTTCACAGTCACCATTGCCCTGCGACCAGTGTACAGCAGCCGCAATAGCTGGAGTGATTGCAGCACAAAGGTCAATAGCGGCAGCCATTATTGTTGTGACGTCCTCTGGCAAAGCAGCACGGACAGTCGCGAAGTTTAGGCCTCGCTGTCCAATACTAGCGGTAACCAGATACGGAATGATAGCACGCCAACTTCATATGTGGAGAGGAATCATACCTTTAATTTATGAAGGTAATCTAATGTATTTTATATAAGTATGCATGAGCAATCTAGCATAATCAGCCCATCCCCCTGCTGGAACACAAAAGTCCTCTCGGTGAGAGGGGGTGTTTTTTTTAAATGGGCTAACTCTTGACTTCGATCACGCCTGATGGAAAACGATTGATGAGGTAGGTGAGTCGTAATCTACCACGCGGGCCCAAAGCGAGTTGGTAGATGTCACTGTCAGGTACGTGAACGTGCCGGTTTCGTCACGCTGTTTTCCTATGCCGTATTGAGAGCAGTGGTAATTACATAATTTACACACAAGTAAAGCGCCTGACAGGATTAAAACTTACGATCTACAACTCGTAAGTCGCGGCTGTTACCACTAGACAATCTATCTAGGCATCACATAAAAGCAAATAGTAAAGGTGTGTAACAATACTACCAATGGATTTCGAGACTGTTAATTCAAATAATAATAGATCTAACACGCCATATTAAATATTTTACTTATTTTCAGATCCTCCGCACGCGGAGTGGGCAACAAATCTCGAGAAACGTGTGAACTTCTGTACCAAATGGGGCATCGAAAGAGGTTTTATAAGGATTGGCGATCCGATAGTCATAGTCTCTGGATGGAGACAAGGATCAGGATTCACAAACACGATGAGAGTAGTATATGCCACTGCTGATGCTATTACCGCCTTGTGATTATAATGTCAGTGAAGACTATCAGTTGGTACGATGACTTGCTATTCGGGTTTGCTTGTCATGGAATAACTTTATAATATTTCAAACATAGATTTAACTTTCAACATGTTCGTTTTATAAGTTACTTTATTAGCATATAGAAGGGTTTTTCTCAAATAAAAATGTTCATACTAGATTCTAAATTCACTTTAGTTCGCTTTAAAATTTAAGGATCGGTATAGCGTTCATCCGGCAAATGTCTATCGAGAATTTTAAATTCTCTCTCGAACGTAACGTGGCTTACTTTCACTGAATATCTATGGAGCGTTTCAAAGCTTTCCGGAGTGTCCAGGTGACGGAATGACGCCAGCGATCAGCATCAAAGGGTTAACTCCACTTGCTGGCCGACGAGGCAATTTGCAAAGCTCTCTGAGGTGCCCAAATTGAATTTATGTAATCTTGCCTTCACACTATCAACATACTGCTTGGAAATATTGCTAGCTCTTAAATAGAGTTATGATTTGGGACAAGACATAAAAAGCGATCAGACGGTAGATATGATACGAAACCCATATTTACATGAAGCCCACCTTCCAACGCAACATTAGACCTTATTTCGTCATCATCATCATATTACCCTAAAAACGTCCACAACTGGACATAGGCCTCCCCAAGCACCGTCACTTTTACCGGTTCTCTGCTTCTCGCATTCTACGGCCTTCACCAGATCATCGCCATCCAAATAACAAGATCTTATTTAATTCGACGAAATTATTTCCGCAACCATAAAACTATGAAGACTTACATTTTACTCGTCAAATTACTAGAAAAAGAATGAATAACCAACTTTTATACACACTGAATTTAACAACTTTTGCTCTCCCTGAGCCATACGCCCAAAATATTTTATTTTGCTTAATAAAATGTAATATTACACATCGGTACCAATTTGCTTGCAGACCGCTACGTTCGTAAGTACGTCGTTGCATAGAGATAGCCAATATTGCCATCCGCCGACCACACGTAAGCCACGACTAACGGCAAAAGGTATCGCCTGTTTCAATAGACAGTTTACGACTTTGATTCTAAATTCTCTGTAGTGGTATTCGTTGGCTTTGGGAATTCAATATTGCAATATTGATTTTAGATTTTGTTTTTTTTTACTGCGAACTAACCCTTTTTACGTTTCCTGCCAGACATCTTCGATTTAGATGGATTTTTTTTTTCACTATTTCGAAAACTATTCACTTTTCATTTGATCTGACACTGACGCCACTGACTGTGTGAAACAATGCATCTTCTATCAAAACGTTTTGTAACGTTGATCCAAGCCTAAGTTTTTGTATTTCAAAATCTTATTTCGATGTAAACTTCTTAATACAAAATTGACAACTTATTCTCTACCATTATCGAAATAAAGTTTCTAATTCTAAAATGGGTCAATGGTGACCTGGGTACCGTAAAGGGCCAAATTTACTCAATAAACACAAGTAACAACTTCAAACGAACACCTTAACTCTTCATAAAGGTTCATTATGACCTGAGCTGAAGCCACGGCCAAGCGTTAGAACTAACAATGCACCTCCTAACAGAGGCCGCCGATCGCAGCACATCGTCTGTAACGGATGCAATTACCCCCTAACTGCCATGTTAGCCGAACGCTGCGTCGGTCACATTGTGAGAGCCCTAGGTACAGGGTAATTTGCACAAAAGGTATTTCCAGTATCCAATTGAACGCTAAACTTTGCTAACCCTGATCGGTTCGTTGGAGCTGCTTTGGGATATAAGCGTTTCGATGTGACATTGACATCGGTAAATCCACGACTTTCAGTGTAATTAAAACATAAAAGCTGGATTGTTATCAAATACTTCACCCTAATTACGTAACATCAATCAAAACTCAATCATGTTATTGAATATTTCTAATTCGAAAAAATTGTCCGCTCGCCCCGTACGTAATGCAATAAATGTTTTTGAACCGTCAAAATGAAAGCCATTCTTAGTGTGCAACGCAATTACGCCTCTGGTATCAGGAACGATTTTTTCAAAGCAGTTTTTTATTTCTAAATAGTCGAATGTTCAGTGTCGTGGTTTGAAAAAAAAATTGCTTTGAAAAAATCGTTCCTGATACCAGATCAGGAACGATTTTTTCAAAGCAGTTTTTTATTTCTAAATAGTCGAATGTTCAGTGTTGTGGTTTTAAAACGTTATGCACTATACATATAAAAGAAACAATGATATAAAACATCCTTTAAGAATCTATCTATAGAAGAACCTAAAGCGACTATAAAAATTTCCTTTGGTGCTTTCGTAATCGTAAACGAGGTTACTCATAAAGAAATAACAAGCGAACAAAAAGCGAGATACGAAATAAAAATTCCGGTAATAAAGGTAGCGAATAGCACTTTTGGAAGCATCAAGTCGAGATGGGCGACTAAATTGTAATGTTTACAAGTTAAATTAGATGAACGCTGTGGAAGTTATTCATAATGGAGGGAGCTCACCTTTTTGCGGGGTGGTGGTCGCAAAGATTACGCACAATTTGTTTTGACCTACCTACCTATTTAAGTACTTAATTTGATTTTCGCAGTCGGAGACAAATTACATTAAAAATAACCGAATTTAGGCATGTTAGCCACATTTTCTATGCTACATGTTTTAGTCCATAGTTGGTAATTCTATTTTTTATGAGCCGTGTATTAGTTGTTAATATTACACCCTAGCTACTGTATTACACATTCTCAACCAAGCGCACGTAGTACCAGGACAAAAAATATCAGGTTATAAACTATGTGTGTCAAATTACATCAAAGTCCGTTTAGCCGTTTTTGTGTGATTGCGAAACAAATATCCAAACTTTCACATTTATAATATTACAGTAGTAAGATGGCCCATATTAGCCTTGGGACTTGATATTTTTCCAATGTTCTTCCAAAGACACATTCTTCAACCATGCCATTTTCCATGTTGGTCAACTTCTACTACGTACGACGACGCAACAAAAAAATCACTTCTTCGTTTTTTTCTTTTTACTAAGTAACTTGGCTCGTTACGCCCACTACAGGCCAAACACTTCCCCTTTGCAAATTACTCTAATTTAAGATACAAATATTGCAACATCCGCTGGTTGAATAATTCTCTACTCCTAAACAGCAATCAGAGAATGTGAATAATTACTAAATACGGTATGTGTATTCAAAGGAATCTGGGGTAATGACCTTGGCACCGTCTAAACAGACTGGCTAACCCGTATAATGTAGTAATCAATTAACAGATTGAATAAATCATCACTACCGGTGGTTGACAGTAGGTGTTAATAAATTAACCTTTTGACATCCATAATGAAAGACAGCAGCGGCATAGTCTTATTTCTGTGGATGACGCAATGATCATGATCTTCCTACCCTTGTCACAATTTCTTTGGAGTCGGCGCACCATGTCTTCTTCTTGTAAACAGCTTTATTGGGAGTCCTCCTCAGTAGTTACATAAACCCTTTCTAGTCATATCATCTTTCACGCAATGTACGCCCACTGTTTAAGTTTTTTTCTACTTTTATAGCCCATTGATATTCATGCTCAAAACTTTTCTCCCAACATTTTCTTCTATACAGAGTGGCAGGGACATCGACGAGCAACCTGTTACCATGAATTCAGTACATGATTCCGAAGGTGCGTTGAAATTTTTCGACGGTTATTAGAAAATAAAATTTGCTCTGCGGGTGTTGTATTTTTCTATGAAAAAGCATTATTTTTAAACAAACCATAAACTTTTTACTCTAGGGGGTCTAGGATCAGTTTGTGCGTCAATGTCCCTGCCACCCTATATTGATGAAGATGACGGATTATTACTGAAAAATATTATGTTAAGAATGAAATATTTCCTTCACAATATGACCATGTCACCGTATAATCCTTTAAAATGTTTTGTAATAAAAACGTAACTATCTGTCACCACCACACAATAGACACACTTTTTATTAATCAACAAAACCAAAGCTGGCCTCATTTAGAGTCGCCATTGTTATGTAAATATAATTACCATATTTTAACAGGCCCACTGAATCCTTTCTCCAAGGTTATTAACGTACCACCCAGTTTACGAGTTAACCGAGTGTGCGGTATTAGGCAACCTTAGTTACATAGGGTTCCTACGGTCGCCCACAGGACAAATTACACTACAGAGAATGTGCCACAGGAATTTGAAATGTATGGCTTAAGTTTCAAAGGCGATTTTGGCGAGATAACGCCTCAGATTCCGGGTAACTGGCTATCATATTAGTGTTGTTTCGCTTACACGAAATGACATTGGATATTCAAAGTTTCATAAGTGAAGAAGTCCTCAGAACTTGCTCAAGCAATTGCTCTCAGCGCTGAGAAAATTAGTCAAGTACTGCGGGAAATAATTTCATGAGAACAATTAGTAACGTACTTTATATGATTTCCCAGTGGGCTTCCGTAACGTCTCACGAATTCTTCATCTAACAAGCGCAGGCTATTCAGCAGTGCTAGCTTTTGTTAAATTAATTTGTTTCAATCTCTGCTTCCATGAAAATAATTAAAATTCTATTCTACAAAAGCAACCGTTTTTAATCTCACAAGCGTAATAGGCAAAATTTCATTAGGCCTTATTATTATCAACAACAACGTACATTACAACACATTATCGTGGTGCGTTGCCTATTAAATTTGGTATGCAACAGAAAATAAATCAGTAAATGAAATTATAAAAGTGCAGCCTTCAAATTTGCTAAAATTCTGATGAAATCTGCATGAAAATAATACCCCGAGGAGCCATACTCGGGAAAATCCACCTACCGATCGCTTAGCCGCAAGTATTTGCTTCATAAGACAAATGAAAACTCTGATTTATCAACTAAAGACCAGTCACATTCAGCCCTATCTTTTAACTCAACACCATCGTGCCCTACAGCCTTTGGTGAGTCATTAAGTGCTATTTCTGATCCCATCTATTCATGTTACTGAAGCATTGGAATCCTCGCAAGCCAATACGTCCAATAGAGGCATCGTTAATAACTTACCGGTCCGCCCAACATCCACAGACGAACATGAAGGAACACCTTATGATTGCATCGGAGTAATGCAATCAGTACGCATCCCTCGTGTTAATTTTGGCTGTAGGATATCTTGGGGGGTTCCCTGGAGACCAAAGATGATTGAAGACAATGATTAGTCGGCTTTCGGGGAGGTATACAACATGATGTTGTGGAGACTACTGTAGCAATGGATTTCTCGCCGAAAATTTCCGCTCAAAATTTATCGACATTAGTATCTCGACTTACCCAAAAAGCGTGCCAAAACAGTGAGTAAGCGAAAACATTATTTAATAGCTAGGATGCCAAGCCGCAAACTATTATGTAAAGCATCCTCTATTCAAAGCAGATACCCAGGAAATTGAATAAAATTTTCTCGAAAATGTCCATTATTTACGCGGTCATAAAATGAGCCCTGATAAGGACTGCTCCGGTAACCGACGACGCTTTATATCACAGGATACAACACTATTATCTATCCAATATTTCAATGAAGATACTGTTTAGGAATTATAAAGGGCAGCGTTAGTCCTTGGCACCTTTTTTGAATGATAGTGCTTCAAAATCCTTAGCCATACTTAGAGATGTTTGGATTCCTTTTCTTTAGTCCCTCAGTAGCAGATCTGAAACATTTTTAGTAATTTTAAGCGATAACCTTTGACATTTTTGACCAGCTTTTGGGCAACCATATAATTACTTAAGTGAAACTACAATTGTGCCAAGTTATTTCCAATTAAGAACTCGACTAAAATAATAATTACCTTTTGATAAATAGATGGATTAGATTTAGCGTCCTTTACACGTTCTTGAACTTGATGGCCTTCAGTTAAAATTTACGTTGCTATTAAACATCTCAAAGCCAAACCCTTCTTATCCCTGACTTAGGACTGAGATTACACACGTCAAGTTTCTACCGTCGTGACTAGGCGTTGACGAATGACTAGGCTTATAGAGGCTTATTAGAACGCTAGCATTACCTACTAATCTATAGCAATAAGGTCCTAGTACCTATTACATAAGTACCAAGCTCCTAGAATATTGCAAAGCTAAAAAATTCAAAGTCTTGATTGAAATTCTTTCGCCCTTAGAAAATATTTATTTTAGAATTTAATTACGTTTCGATAAATATCAAATTTTAGATTGAAATATATAAAGAGTCCGGTCTGTTATTTTTTGTTTATCCAAACGGAAGTTTTAGCTTATAATAATATTGAGAATCTGGGTTTAAAATGTTGTCTTAGAGTCTGCTACATTAATATTAATCACTTCGTAAGATACAGAAATCCCTCTGAATATTAGCTTCAAATATTCACATGAAATATAAGCCCTCTTACTAATAAACACGGAATAAAGTTATACCAGGAATAACAAAGGAATAACCCTACATTTCCATGGGTTTAAACTTGGAATAACTTTATTCTGTGTTTATGAGTAAGAGGGTAACACTTTAACAGGTTCAAAAAGTGAAGCCAATTAATAATGTTTAAACGTCGAAGATTCCTGAAAACGCCTACACATCACCGCTTCTTTCACATAAATTGCTTAGAAATGCACACAGAAGACACACAACAACAAATTACTTCACAACTGTGCACATTGTTACATACCAGTAACTACAGGTGTCCTACAAATTTTCATTTCCGGTGCAATGAACTAACAACAAGGTATTCTCGAAAGCTTTGTGCTCAAGACGGATACCTGTACCTACACTCATGTTGCAAGTCTTTGAGCATTATTGTTCAAGATATTGCTTTATTTCAGGCATTTGCATGCGATAATATCTTCGTGCAAGACTTTGAGACGGATTTCTGAAATGTTTTGTGTGAAGTTGTATTTTGTAGGAACCTAGAATAATTATGCTGTGTTAAAGTATAAAATCAACCCGGAAAAGCAGCTACGACTTTTAAGAAAAAAGCAGTTTTGAAAGCTCAATCATCAGCCTATAAACAACGCTTGGAGTGACCAAACAGTTACTTTCACATATCTTAACTCGTAACTAAACTTCGAAATGTTCCAGCTTTAGATAATAGACCTATTATGTTAATTCCAACAAGCATTTTTGCTGTGACCTCATTGGATTATTGCAGCGAGCTCGTACTTCGTACGAGCATATTTAACGCAGCTGGGATACTGGAATATTAATGCGATTTTTGCAGCAAATGCACGTTCTTAGTCCTTACATTAACATTTTGGACTGGTTTTGTTTTTCAAACCCATAGTCTCAAGCCAAGACACTTTCATTAAAAAGTTAAATTACTTAAAGATACCGAAATTAAGGAGGGTCATGCATTACCTCATTTCTTTGTCATCAAAACAGAGTCTCAACTCGACTGTTTAAAATAGATATTGGATAAATTACTTTTCTACAGACCTATTTAATTCAATAAAACGGACAAAATTCATTGAGATGCACTCTCAATTTGTTTTATACTCCGCATAAAATTGTCCAAGTCAATATTCTTTCCAGCTAGAACGTACATAATAGGAATTGCATCTACAAGATGCTGAAGCGATCCTCTGGGAGTCTATATCCTTTTCATTTAAGCTTTCCACATTTTACTATAGTCAACACAGCTTTTTGCATTTTAACACGTCACTCAGCCAGACAGGTGCAAAAAGGTAAAAAGGACAAAAGGGGATAATAAGGGGGATTGAAGTGGGGGCCACAGAGAGAGTGTGCCCTATCATCCTCACGGCCAAGCCTCGAGAGCCCGGCTGTGGCTGAGAGGCGTCCCTCAAGGCAATTGGGAATGCTTACAGCACGTTTAGTTTGGGATCTTACCAAATATTTTATACAGAGCTGTATGCTTGTTTATATGACCCTGGATTCGGTAATATAGATGTTGGGTCGGAATAATGGTTGACTACGAGCCATTTGTAGTCCTCTCCTTTCATATATATTTACTTTTTGGAGTAGTCATTGTTCCTTGGAAAGAGCAGTGCTTTTTCAAGCACAAATAATAATATTATGTCACCCTACGGAAACTGAAAGGTTTAATTAAAATACAGCTGCAATGAATTGCTCACAACTGGCTCAGAAATATGTACCGTAATGAACTGTCTTTTTTGTTTTGTTGAAAAGAAATGCCCTGAGATAAAGGTACTTTAGAAGTAGGTAGTTTACTATTGTTCATCGCCATAGCAAAGTCTAGGAAGCTAGAAGTATTCATTTGCGTTCTATTGTGGCGGCATCTACAACTCCACATGCGAACACGCTTTGTCGTTGCGGGGGGGCTCAGTAGCCGTGATCACCCTCCCACGGTGAAGCGAAGAGGAACCCCAAGGTGGGGCCGCTCGTCAGGGCTTTTGCATCCAAGCCGACGACGTAGCGGCCACAAAGTAGCTTGCGGTGAGGTGCATCGCAACTGAAGAGGGCCGCAATGTCGAATGGGAGGCATCGCGGCTGAGGGTTATATGCTGCGGAGGAGGAGGAATGCCGGTACTTCTGAGTAGCGCATTTCCCTTCCGTGGCCTGGACGGGCCGCCACCGTTTGATGGCGGACACGGTGTGGCCGCAGGGGAGGAGGAGTGTCGGTATAGTGTTGGCTGCTCTCCCTATCCCCTGCGGCCGAAAAGTGGTAGGCGGTGGGGCCACTGTGCTGACCCGTCGCAGGGGCACCAAGGGTGCCAGACACGGGGTCGTCGGGGGCCCTTATGCTATTTGGTTCCTGGAGTGGTCATGGCGTGCCATGTGTCCTGGTGCGCTGGTGATAGGGGTTATTCCCCTCCGAGGACGGTCCGGTGACGGACAGCCGCGGCGGGTTCGTGGATGGGTTGCGCGTTTTCGTGTTCCCGCCTCAAGCGGGACTGGAGGACACCGTGGAGTTTTAGTGGGTTACAGTCCCACATAACTGCGCTATCTCCCCGTGGTAGCGCAGTAGGCATTTCTCCACGTTAAACAAAAAAAATGCCCGGGTCGACGGCGCGTTGTGTTCCACGCGCGCCGTCAGAGATGCCAGCAACAACTGGTGGAATCCGCAAGGGCCGATGCCTGCCAGGGGTGCGGGTTGTTTGAAAGAGATACCGTGGCCCCTTGCACACAGGCAACTGAGGCAACACGGGTGGGTTTTAGTCAGTAGAAGTCTAACACGCCCTCCTGCTCCGCCCAAAACGGGAGAAGTTATTTGATGATTGCCCACCCTCAAAAAAAAAACCTTACGGTGGTGATAAAATAGGTTTGCATATTTTTCACGTCCTGACCCGTTATACATACTGAACTGTTCGCTAGGTTTAATAAATGAAAGACGTGTTCACGGTACAAGTATAATCGTGGACTGACCCACGGATAACTAATTATCCAGATACCGACATTACACCTCCACCATTAAATTAAGCTATATTAACGAATATAAGTACATACATAAGGATCTTAGTTAATAACAATAGTTAACTGGAAACTTAATTCTAATAATAATAATAACTAATTCTAATCAACCTCGAACCCATATCTAATCACGGGTTTTCTTTGCCGTTTAGGACGTGATTGTGACAGTTCTGGAAGTGGTGAACCGAGTGTAGTGGGTTGTTTACTTGTAATGTCGTCCCGTATGACGGGTGCGACCACACATTGAGCTGAAGGGATATCTCTGGATTGAGATTCAGCCATTTCTTTATGTTGTTGGTCACTGAACGCACCGCTACTCTCATTCCCCACTTCTTCCCCCTGCGGAACGGCATTCTCACCCCTATTAGTCGCTGAATCACTCGTATCAACTTCAGGACAGGCAACATCTGATAAACGTGATCTACGCCGCATTTGATCTATATGACGTTTCATCAATTGACCGTTATCACTTTCCACAATGTACCTGCGAGAGCCTTCTTTACTCCGTATATGCCCTTTAAGCCATTTGTCTTGTTGTCCAAAGCCCCTCGCCCAAACCGTATCGCCTTGCCCAAAATCACGCTTAACACCACCTGCATACTGTGCCTGGCCATTTTGTGTGGAACGTACTTTGTCCAACAAGGTTTGATCGTTCCTCAGCAGGTCCAGACGTGAGCGTAATCTACGTTTCTGTAGCAATATCGCTGGAGTTTCGCCTGTTGTGCTATGTACAGTGTTTCTGTAGATTAAGAAAAAGTTTTGGAGGGCTAGATCTACATCAATGTTGTCCCTATGCGCTTTTTTAATCGTACGCTTACATAACTTGACGGCATTCTCCGCAGCCCCATTTGAAGATGGATGGTAGGCTGGTGAGAAAGACTGCTTAATGCCATTGTTTTTTAAAAATTCCGAAAATTCTCTACTTGTAAACGGAGGACCCTGGTCCGAAACTAGTTCTACCGGAAGCCCGAATCGCGCAAAAGTAGCTCGCAGAATTTTAATAATGGCTGTCGCATTGGTTTGTTTGGTTTCAAAGGCCTCAATCCACTTCGATGTGGAATCTACCAATATTAAAAATGTTTTACCCTTAAACGGTCCCAAAAAATCAATATGTAAGCGTGTCCACGGTTGGTGTGCATACGGCCAATGCTGTGGTATCGCACGAGGCGGCGCGTCTGCCTCGAGAGCGCACGTCTCGCAGGCACGGCACAGCGCCTCCACATCGTCGTCGATACGCGGCCACCATACGTAACTCCTAGCCCAGCTCTTTGTTTTAACTATGCCCATGTGACTACAATGTAACTGTTTCAATACCGTCTGCCTCAATGACTCTGGTATAATCATTCGGTAACCCCACATGATACAGCCGCCTTCAATGTATATCTCATTACGCCTATTGATAAATGGTTTTAGCTCCTCTTCGCTACAAAAATTCGGCCAGCCTGATTCTACGTAAACTTTAATTTTAGTTAGTAATACATCTCTAGCCGTAGCCTTACTGACATCAGAGTTAGTTATCGGTAAAAAGTTTTCAACAAAATTTACATACGTTATCTCTTTTACCTGCCGCTCGCTAGCTCCTCTGCACGGTAATCGCGATAAAGCGTCTGCGCAATTATTTTTAGACGAAACATACTCGATATCGTAACTGTACCCAGATAAAAGAACGGCCCAACGTTGCAACCGAGACGCCGACATAACCGGAATACCTACTTTGTTACCGAATATATAAGTCAAGGGTTTATGATCTGTTCTTATGGTAAATTTCCTTCCGTACAAGTACTGATGGTATTTGCGTATTGCGTATATGATTGCTAAAGCTTCTCTATCAATCTGTGCGTAGTTACGCTCAGCAGGTATGAGCGAGCGTGAGGCATATGCGACAGGCCGCTCGCCGGCCGCCGTTAGCTGTGACAGCACCGCGCCCACACCGACACTGCTGGCGTCCGCCGTCAGTATCAGCGGTAACTCGGCAGAGTAGTGCATCAGGACTTCACTACTCGTTAGCATAGCCTTAACTTCTCTGAATGCTCTTTGACATTTATCATTCCAGTCATATTTCTTACCCGATTTAAGCAACTCGTATAACGGTGCTAGCACTGTACTTAAATTTTGAATAAATTTTGAGTAATACATTATCATTCCTATAAACGACCGTAGTTCTGCTACGTTCACGGGTGCTGGTGTATCGACAATAGCCTTTACCTTGTTGGGACACGTATGCACGCCCTCTTCACTAATTACATACCCCAGATAGCTAATCGACTTTGCAAAAAGGTCACACTTCTCTGTTTTTACTCTTAAACCATACTTTTCCAAACGTTGGAAAACCTTGTGTAAGTTTTCCAAGTGTTCCCTAGTCGATAATCCTGTAATTATGACGTCATCTAAAAATACCCCTACTCGGGGTAAATCGGCAAATAATTCCTCCAGGCGTCGCTGAAAAATTCCCGGACTTGATGACAGTCCATATACGAGACGATTGTACATAAACAAGCCCTTATGGGTATTAATAACAGTATACTTCTTAGTCTCATCCAAGAAAAATTGTGCATAGGCCTGTGATAGATCAATTTTACTGAATCTTTGGCCCCCGTGCAAGCGAACCAGTAAGTCTTCTACACGTGGCAGTGGATAACGGTCAACCTCTAAAACTTTATTTAATGTTAATTTATAGTCTGCGCAAATTCTTATGTTACCGTCCTTCTTCACCACTGGTACGATCGGCGTAGCCCAGTCGGACCGCTCCACAGGTGTGAGAATGCCGTCCCGCACATGCTGCTGCAGAGCTCGCTCCACCGGCTCGCGCAGCGCATACGCCAGCGGGCGCGCGCGCATGTACACTGGGCGCGCTCCCTCCCGCAAGTGAATGCTCACCGGCGGGCCGGTAAAGCCGCCTAGTCCCTCCGCAAACACATTACAATATCTGGAACTGAATTCGTCTACATTAAACTCCGCGCCTGATAATTTATTAACTGACGTTAATTGAACAGTCGGCAACTGAATTCCTAATTCTAACATCCATTGCCTACCGAGCAAGGCCATATTACCCTTTCTTATAATATATAAATCTAGCTCTTTAATTTTATTATTATACATAACTGACGGTGTTATTACCCCCACGGGGTACACTAACTCTCCCGTATAATATCTTAAGACAATGTTACAATTGTTAATTGTTAAATCACTATATAGTTGCTGGTACATTTTATAACTAATGCACGACACCGCACTACCTGTGTCACATTCCATATTTAGTACTTTATTATGTACCTTCAAAGACATTATAAACGGTTTGCACTGACTTAAAGTTAAAAGATTTAAATTAATGTCAATTACCTCTTCGCTGTGATCACTTTCACAATCTACACCGCCATTTGTTGTTTTAAATCCCATGTAATCTTGGTTCGATATTATGTTCGGACATACACGCCGCAGATGACCTGTCTTGTTACACACGCGGCATACGTAATGGCTGAATCGACAAGTGGACGTTTCATGTGCTCCGCCACACGCTTGACATTGATGTCGGCGCCCCGATTGTGCCCCCGACGACGTCGAGGGCGCCATACTCGTCCCGGTACCATGACGGGGCCCGCGACCCCCTTGCCCGCCGCGCGAGCCGGCCTCCCGTGTCGTGCCCCTTGCGTACCTCGTGGCTGTCTTCTCGCCTGCCCCACTTGCGGTATCCCTCCTTTGCCATCTTGTACCCTCTATGGCTAGACAATCGGCCGCTGTCGCCTCCCCGTTTGCCCTTTTTTGACCTTGAACTACGACCGCTGCATCTTTTTCGGCTGATTCCAAGCTGATCGCTAAGCTATAGGCTCTTGAAAAATCTAGCTTGGGTTCAGCGAATAACCGTTGGCGTATCGTCTCACAGCTGATACCACATACCAGTTGGTCCCGTAAACTTTCTTCAAGCCCTGCGCCGAACTCGCACGTTTTGGACATTTTCTTGAGAACCGCGATGTACTCAGCTATTGATTCGCCACCTTGTTGAGTCCTCTTCCTAAATTTGTACCTCTCAGCCAGCTCACTAGGCTTTGGTTGCAGATGTTTTTCCATGATATCCACTATTTGTGTAAACGTCTTAGACTTTGGTTTGACTGGTGTGCACAAACTCACTAAAAGTTCATAACTGTCCGCGCCCATAATCGTTATTAACGTCGGTACAAACATGTCACTTTTCACCTCGTTCACTACGAAATACTGTTCCAAACGTTCGATATATAACCGCCAATCGTCTTTTTGCACATCGAATTCCGTTATTTTACCGATCGTCATGCTTGATCCAATTAATTATCGCACGCTGAATTAATATTTTAATCCTCGTCGCCACTGAACTGTTCGCTAGGTTTAATAAATGAAAGACGTGTTCACGGTACAAGTATAATCGTGGACTGACCCACGGATAACTAATTATCCAGATACCGACATTACACATACCTCCATAGAGTGAAAAACAAACAGCAAACATTATAACTATGTGTACATTTATCATTATAGATATCCTTAATTATTGTGGTCCCGGGTAAAGCTACTCGTAATTTCAAGAGAAAAGGCGCTAATATTATAGCGTCGGCAAGAACGTGGCTAACATCTTGTAACACAGTGGAAGCGTTGCGATAAGCTTGATTGAGGCGAAGCGTATGCATTACTTTTACTAGTCAACTTTACAGTTATTTGCTACTTTACATCCAAGTTTTGTGTCCTTATCACGTCTAATTCACACCTTTTTATTACTAAAAGGTATGAATTAGACGCGATAAGGACACAAAACTTGGATTACTACAGGAGTTTCTATAGAAACTTGCCTTCACCTCAAAATGTGCATATCTAACCGTAATTACTGCAACTGGCAGCTCCACTACGAAGAAGATTAGAAAAGGTTAAAGGAAGATCATTTAGTAAAAAGATCTTCTTATGATTATAGCCTTATAATCATAAGAAGACCAATTAGAAGATCAATTCCTCCTGTTTATGTTGTATTTATTCATATCCACTTAAATATTACGTCGTATACCTATAAGTAAAAAATTAACAAAGAATGTAAAATAATATAGCAGAAAATGTAACAGCTCTGCAGTGTATCCACCACCTAATTCTCCAACTCCATACATTTTTTGTATAGCACGCGTGAATCGAGCTTCAGCCTAATGAGGCGCGTTACGATACATTCATTTCTTCGCGCCAACACAACTTCGTTAGTCAGCACTATGTAGACTAGGCGTAATGATACGCACGCGTTTTGTCCAACAAGAATTGTGGACGAGAAATATTTATTTTTAGACGGGAGAATTATGTTATTTGTGTGGTTGTTAGGACTGGCAGCTGTGGTACAAGTGTCCAGATTCACAGTTGTCAGAGATGCATTGTGTCACAGAATTCGGGGAGCTCTTGGTATGGAGCTCAGAGCACGGAATCGAATACGACTGCTGAGGCTTGTTTATTTATTTATTTAATACTTCACGGAAAGAAATGTACAGAGAGGGACTTAATGGCATTGGTTTTTTTTTGTATTAAGTATAATTTTTTTTGTTTTTTTTTTTTGTTTCTCTGTGTGCCATGTAAATTCTTCGTGAAGGTACGAGTGGTCGGACAAGATAAAACAAAATACTGGGAACTGAAAATCGAGTCCTGGACCCGAGGGTCTTTTTAATACACGCTGTATTTTATGAAAACATAAAACATATTTGCATTGACCTTAACCCTTTTACGAGAAGGTCTTGTTCAGTGGAATAGTGTCTATGTACTCAAACCGTATTTCAATTTATTCAGTCTAGACAGTGGAACATCAAAATTGGCAAATGGCATTGTGATTGATAGATATACCTAAGTAGAACAAAATTCAAATCAGATGAAGAATCAGAGTCTATAGACGAACAAAATGTTAATGTTGAATATATTGCAGCCCCAACCTCGATGTCTCGTATAATAGATTTTCCTTCTGTATGTTAGATTTCGGGGTCAGGGCAAAAGCTCGCGTGAATATCCCTTAGAATTGTAGATAAATTCTATTTTTGGTTTACATTTCCTGTGATATATTTGAATAGTATTGAGATAAGGGGTTCGAATTTTAATTTGTAGGTAATAAGTACTTTAATTACCTTTAAATTCCTGGAGGTTGTCAGGTACAGGTTGTAGGTAACTATAAAGTTACACAAAAAATTAGTACATACAAGATTTGTTTTCCTGTAACTGATTAAAAAACGAATAGCGTTAAGAAAACATTGCTAGATTCTACGAATTAGGTACTAAGACAACAACGAAGAAAGTAGTTGTAGGTTGGGATTTATGTTTTCCTCTCTGTACACGTCGACATAGCGTACTTCCAAGAAATCACCGTTTCCACTAGAAGCACAATAAAATTAACGTACATTATACAAGAAACACAAAAGGCAGGCGGCGTAGGACTATTTCAGCACTAATGAGTCCCATCGACTTTAACTTTTGTCCTCAAAAGGCCACCAGAGCAAAAAATTGTCAATTAGTGCTCTACAAAACGTTCTTACTAATTAACTTGATCGAGTTCTTTTTTTTCAGAGTTCCTTTATATTTTTTGCTATCTCCACCGCTGTCAGAATTGTAATAACAGCTAGTCAAATATGTAAAATTTTCAAATGAAAAGAGATTGGCCATATTGGGCCCAAAATCCAAAATCGCCAGCAAAAAATCTGTTCCCTAGTCGGAGAAGTCGTCCTTATCATTTTTTACTAGTGCGCTGAATCTCTACGACCATGGGTTTTTCACCCGGCACTTTGGGTTTTGTGCCCAACTTTGTATAAAAAGTGACTAGACCAGTCCTGACCTTTAGGTGAACCCTAGCACCATGTGGAATGACAGCTCAGACCCACTTCAGCTAAGTTGCCACGTTGAGATTTTACAGAATATACACGTAGATGGTCTGGTTACGTTGAAATCACGACTTTTACAATAAGGTTTAGCTACCTATTTTTTGGAACGAAGTTCTTTAACTCAGCTTGCGATAGGAGTAAAAATTTAAATCGGTTGTAGAAATCGTTCCCTGTCGAAAGTTGTAGAAATCCTTAGGTAATGAAAAAGCGTTATGACCCCTGCATACGACTATTTATTTTATATAATAGAAACAGACAGAGAGAGACACTTTTCATTGCTTTGGAAGACGCTGAAGCCTATAGTGAAAGTCCAAGATGGCGGCTTCGAACATTTTCAAAATGTTTCACACGGATGTCGTTTTCAAGGTTATCGAGGGTGCTAATGACGATAGCGAGATCAAAATGAAAACCCAAAATGGCGAAAACTTTATGAGAGCTCTGTATTAAAACAATGTTAACTATCCTGAACATTCTCTAGTTATTTTATTTTTGACATGAACATTTAATTTTGTACCGACGAAATCGTTTGCAATCACAAATCTTGTATTACCATTGCCTTTCATCCTATTCAGATCTTTAACAATTTTCTTAATATAAATTCCGCACTTGGAAAAAAGAAATCCAATTTAAAGAATGCCAATAAGTTTCTGAACCCAATTTTATATAAGTAGATAATAAGTATTATAAATTCGAAGATTTTTATGTTTGTTATCCATGAGTTGATGAGCGAAATTATCCGAAAAAGAACCGGAGTTACTGATATAGCCCGCAGAGTAAGCAAGCTGAAGTGGCAGTTGGCTGGCCATGTTTGTCAAAGGATCGATGGCCGGTGGCGCAGACGTGTCCTGGAGTGGAGACTGCGTATCGGCAAGCGTAAGTGTGGGACGCCCCCCAGATAGATGGACCGACGACCGTTTTAAAAGAGTTGGCTGGAACACTAGATTCGGAAAGTGGAGGACAGGGAGTTCTTCCGCAGCCTTGGAGACGCCTATGTCCAGCAGTGGACTGCGATAAGCTGAGGTGATTGTTAATCAATTCTAGGAATATGGATGTAGGTAGATACTGATTATCTTTGTAAAAACTAATTTGGTTCTAAAGAAACGCCATAGGAGTGTTCTTTTCTTTCGAAAGAGTTATGAGCATAGCACAAACAAAAATTTTTTTTCGCAGTGAAAACAGGGGCAAGCATTAAAGTGATATTGTCAATTTTATTTGTTTTCATCTTGTTCAAACGTTCAAGTTTTCAAGACTATTTCAATATTACTTGTTCTAAAAGACTTTTTTTTTTTTTTTGTGGGTGGGAAATCATCAAACGACCTCTCCCGCCCTGGTCGGAGCAGGAGGGCGTGTCAGACTTTTACTAACTAAAACCCACCCATGTTCCTTCAGCTGCCCGTATGCCAGGGGCCGCGGTATCTCTTTCGAACAACCCGCACCCCTAGCAGGCATCGGCCCTTGCGGGCCCCACCAGCTGCTGCTGACGTCCTCCTGCGACGGGTCAGTACAGTGGCCCCGCCGCCAACCACTTTTCGGCCGCAGGGGATAGGGAGAGCGGCCAACGCTATACCGACACTCCTCTTCCCCTGCGGCCCCACCGCATCCGCCATCAAACGGTGGCGGCCCCGTCCAGGCTACGGAAGGGAAGAGCGCTACTCAGAAGTACCGGCACTCCTCCTCCGCCGCAGCCTGTAACCCTCAGCCGCGATGCCTCCCATTCGACATCGCGGCCCGCCTCAGTTGCGATGCACCTCACCGCAACCTACTTTTTGGCCGCTACGTCGTCGGCTTGGAGGCACAAGCCCTGACGAGCGGCCCCACCTTGGGGTTCCTCTTCGCTTCACCGTGGGAGGGGTGACCACGGTTACTGAGCCCCCCCGCAACGACAATGCGGGAACCCCACTGGGGGGGTTCTAAAAGACTTGACTTACGAGTTGTGGGTTCTATCCCAGGCTTTACTTTATGTAAATAATTTCACCACTGCTCCCGAACAGTGAAAGAAAACATTGTGTGGAAACAAGGCATATCTTAAAACCAAAAATTCGAAGAAATGCGACATCTACCAACCTACACCGAGCCCACGTGGTGGATTATGGCACGCTCCCCATACAGAGCCTGTATACCATCAGTGGGAACATTATAGGCTGATTATACTTACGCATGGCGTAATTATAATTTTGTTCTTCACATAATTATGTGAAGAGCAAATATTTTTTCGGACAATTTCTTTTTTCTTATATATTTTCTTTATTTGCCATTATTTAATTTATTTTCCATATGCCATATAACATCGCTTTGGATTAGGAATTTCTTTCCGAACGCTTCAGATTATGTAGAAAATGTGTTACATAGTTGGTTGGTTGGTCCTGAGTTCGACTCCCAGGTCAGGCAAAGTGTTATTGGGTTATTCCATAAAAAAATTGTTAGTAACAGCCCAGAGTTTAGATGCTGGCAGTTTGATACCTCTGTGCCTCGGAATACACGTAAAGCCGTTGGTTATACGCCTGATCTCTGTCCGGTCGTGTAGGATTGCTGTCCCTTCGGACTATGATAGTGATGGAAGAGATAGTGCATCTGTGTCTACGCACACACTCGTGCACTATAATATATCTTTCGCCAAAGGCTAGTCTCTGTTGAGATTTATATGGAGGACTATATCACACGTCATAATGCCATAGCCTTGCTGAGACTTCCCTACTTATCCCTCAATTTAACAAAATACATCTAAACCGCATTCGGGCCAATCCAATCATGGTCTTATACCAACAAACCGTTATATAACACCAATCAATCTATTGCTATTGTAACAATAGTCCTCAGAACAAATGGTAGTTACTATTGGGAAACAAACCGTTCGATTCCGGGTCGGATCGGATCCCGCAATCCCGCGGATTGTGGACGAATTCAATTTTCTTCGCGTCGATAACTGAAACAATAACATGTCCAACCACTCTGGTTAGAAATACGAGTATTGAGGTATTAGGTATACAATGTTTTGAAATATAAGCTGGTAAAATCAGAGCACCTACTCTTATTTCAATTATAAATTATTTTATTTCTGTAAATAGGTTTGTATAAACGCTTTTACACGTCAATCATATTTTTTGAACTAGATGAGGTCGGCGTTTCCTAACTGACTACTCTGATAAGAATGGCCAAAATAAACTCAGAGGTCTCTCGAGGGGTTTCAAGGGCTTTTAAAATCTAGACATAATCTTGGTCAGATTATGTGAAGACCATGTAGATTGGTGTCTGAAATAGTCTTTTGATTTCTCTTTTAATTGTTGTAAAAATGAAGTGTAAATTGTTAAAAGTCTAAGCCCTCCCATGGTGATCCATGTAACTGGAGAAACCTCGACCTTACTTCACCTTGGCCTCAATGATGTAACGTGTTCTGGAATTTGGAAATAAATTACTATTACTATAGAGTTTTCGAACAAGGCCATCATTATGTTCTTCAGTCATACTTCAGTCATTTCAGCTGAAATACGTCCACCACTGGACTTACTTACTAATATTTTAAACGCGAAAGTAACTCTAGCTGTCTGTTGCCTTTCATGCCTTAACGGCTGAACAGATTCGGACGAAATAGCTTACGGATAGACCATGGCCTGGGTTACGACACAGGATACTTTAATCCCGATCCCTTTCCCGTGGGGTAAATTCGCGGGCGAAGCCGAAGGCAATAACACACATCCACAGCGTGTTTTTTGTACTTGTTTACCACAAGTAAAGCGTGCGTCACTTCGTGAGATAAACATACTGTACCTACGATTCTATGGCAACAGAGCATCAATGACGATGTGAAAACCTTTAAATGATTTAAATATAAAAATACAGCCTGTAAACGTAAAACGATTTACTTTATATTTTTAAGTAACAAAGAGTAACAGAATAAGACTCATCTCTATAGTAACTCATCGCAACTTTGCTTAAACAATTTGTAAGTATCGAACAGGATCGTACAACCAATAGCAACTGTTTTATACTTTGAAATTAATTAACTCAGGTTATTGGTTTTGTTTAGCTGTTAAGACAGGATTAACAATTTTATTAAGTGAATATACCCACCAATGCTTGAATGTACACGTTCACGAACGTTTAAAAAAATAATTTCTTTGATCAAACAGTGATATAAAAATATGCGTAAATATAGAAGTTTCAGGGGAGACCATTTCTGACTATAGTTCTTATTAGTGTGTGAGTTCTCGGTACTGTTAGAGACAAAGGCGAAGAGGGAAATGTGCTGACGCTATTCACCTTCACGCCTACATTCACACACTAGTAAAGCACGTGTCGCTTCGTGAAATAAAAATACTGTGCAGGCTTTGTAGCTAACAAAGGCCATTATACGTATAGCTGATACCACAGGCTATTATGATCGGTGTTTGTCGTGAGTGATATTGAGTTGATTACTGTTAAATCTCATTTGCTAGATAACTAGCATAATCATTTACGTACACAATGTAGTACAATAGGATTGTAGGCACCAATCTCGGAATTCTTAGCGTATCGATGGCCTAAACTTTAAATATGTTTGGCCCAAAACATCGCTGTAGTCTATATTAATACATTACGTGAAGCAAAAACTTTACATTATTATCCCTTTTTACTAAAATTACCTGGACGGGGAGTATAAAATTTGGCACACTTGAAGTTTATTATCTGATGACCGAGTTTGCTCGGTATTGCGCGCGAGGGTATTGCGTCATCCGATCAGAGAATTTTTTCCTACAAAAACATAACACGTAAGGATATAGAAACCTATCTTCAACTTTGTGAACCATGTCAACAAAAGCAAAAGGGCATAAAAATTAATTGGGTGTTCCTAGGCCAAATTGGTTTATTAGGCCGGGGCACCCTGGTTAAATGGGTTAGGTTAGGTTAGATTAGAACTGTGACCAAAAGCGCGCGAGCCGAGCAAGCGAAGCGAGCGTTGCCGCGGCAGTGACGCCAGCGAGCGCTCCTTCCAAAGGCTGTTAGCCAAACGGCTAATTAAGCTAGCTGGCTGCGACATAATATCACACGTAGAACAAGTTTTCACGCATTGCCGGCTAAGTATTCGGTACTGTATAGAATGCGTAGAAATACATAGGTACATTTCACAGGAAATGTGTGCAATAAAGAATCTTTGAATCATTGTTTTACACATTTCCTAAGTAGGCTCGGAAGTGCATATATTTCCTAGGTTTCATACATTTCCGGTAACATATATACAAGAATTGCTCGTTTAAAGTTATCAGAGATGGAGAAGGAGTGCTGAAAGTTAATACTTTTATATGATAATGAATTTTTCTATAAATTAGTTACGACAATTATTAGCATCAATAAATGTGTGCAAGGTATAGATACAGTCCAAAAGTTCTTCTCTCTTGTAAATCTAACTACAGTGGTCAATCATGAAAGCTGTTCTAATAAATTATTAAAGCAATTTAACTACAAGTCCAACTCACGTTTATTACGTTAACTGCCTTGAAAGCGGCACGGTCAGTGGCCCAGTTGTTGAAGTTCCAACTAGTATTTTGTTAGTTGCTCACTGTAGTTAATGATCGTGTAAACTCTGCCTTATATTGCCGTGGTAGAGTGGGTTTGAGGGGCTCGTGGCTAAGTAAAAACAACCGCACGAGTCGATTGATCAGGTTAAGCTACGCTCGCCGCTGTTGGTCCGTGGACGGTGGTGAAGGTGGGAGGTGAGCATCTTTACATACCGAGACCGTTACGTGTCTTGGAAAGCACGTTTAGCCGTTGGTCCCGGTTGCCATTCTTGGACCATTGGCAGTCATTACGGGTTGTCAGAAGCCCGAAAGTCTGACAACCAATGTTACCAAGGGGTATCGTACTAACCCTTGGTAACCATCGTAAAATACTGGTAGGTATTCAGCGACATCCGGTTAGACTGTTAGTTAAATAAAGGCAGTACAGATGATGATGAGTGGGTTTTGTAGGTATGCAACGATAGTACCTAGAAAGCTACAAGGATCTTTTGGGCATTGACAGTTGTTGGTAAAGGACCATGCGTCAGTTTGGGCCCACTTTTTCAACATTGTTCAACAGTGAAGAATTATATGTCATATGAAAGCTCTTAGCGTGTACTTTATTTCATTCTGTGGCAGTTAAGTTCAAACCCAGCGGGAAAATGTTTTTTTGCGGTTTTTGAATCATTGTTTTTTGTGGTTTGTTTTGATATTAAATTGTTTAAGCTGTCAGTGAGTAGCTAGGATTATAGATTCCTTGTGTTTGAGATTTTCCCCAGCTAACTGTAGATGATATACTGATGATTTCCTTGGGATGTTATCAAATGAAACTTGCCAGGTCATAGGCTAGCGAAAACTTACGGGATGGTGGTGTGTACACGATCGAAATATACCTTGAAAACAATTTAAATGATTTAGAGCAATGCAATATTCATCAAAATAATGTATGGTTGCTTAGGGGACGTGTGCAGTCAAGGCACGTTAGATCGAGGATGACCTACGTCTTAATTGACCGTGACGACCGATGTCATTTCATTTAACGTACAAAAACACCAATTTCGCGATGGATTTGAATTTAGCTGTCATAGAATGAAATAAAGTACACGCCAAGAACTTTCATATGACATAGGTTTCATCACTGTTGAACAATGTTGAAAAAGTGGGCCCAGTGTTCATACAAAAGTGCCCATGGTCCTTTATGAAATGGTCACAGAAATTGCATTGACAAAACAAGATGGCGGCGTTAGTTCCAATTTAGGCCACGCGCCAAAAGGACTTTGTAGCGTTGAACGCGTTTTGAACTTGAACCCTTTTGCAGTAAAAAAGTCTGTCGTCACAAACGTCACAGCGTCACATCTCCCAAAACGATTAATCGTTTTCGGTTCGATTAATACATTACACATTTACCTACATTGTTTTTTTTTTTAATCGAAAGCTAGTCAACCTAAGCTACCGTAAAGCTTACGCCAAATCTGCTAGTCGCTAAATCTAGGAGTGCTAAATCGTTCGACAAAAACGAAACGTTTTGAAAGCGATTACTATTTGCCTAGGCTCTCAGGTATACAAAATTACAGCAATGATCATCAGTCTACAGAAGTCCACTGCTGGACATAGGCCTCTCTAATTGGACGCCATTCAGCTCAATTGTCGGCAACTCTTTATCCAGACGCTACCAACCACCTTGCGAAGATCGTCGCTCCACCAAGCCTGAGGTCGTCCTATCTTACATTTGCCGATTCGCGGTCTCCACTCTTGAAAACAAAGGGAATTAAAATAATCTTGGGCATTTCATCTTAATTTTGTTTTGGCTGCTAATGCATATAATATTCAGGACAAACGCAAGTAAGGTAGGTACACGTGTTCGCTACCCATCCAACTTTCAGTACATATTGTTCATACATCACAGAACTTGCGCTTATTGCTTACCTACGTTAAGTAAAATATACCTAGTTGTTTCAGAAGAAGTTAAAAGTTTTGCTTGTTTATTAGAATATATGAGAGTTTCGCGGTTATGTTCTACATAACTGTGGCAGGTAAAAGTTTTAAATATAAATAAAGGGTGTTTCTGCTTATGTACACTTACAAAAGACGTCTTAGAAAAATAAATACATATCTTCAAAAAATACTATTATAATTGATATTTCGGACATCACGGATTTATCTAGGAAAAGATAAGAGCCAGTATTTAATGGATCACACAAATAAAGCATCCAGAGAAAACGTTCTATGTAAGCTACCAAGGCGTGAAGAGCCATGTGATCGTAGCAATGCATCTGGAGGCAAAGGTCCTCGCACACACTTGGGAGTGGCACGAGCAGGTCACACGCCGTGGAGTATTTCCGCTGCCGCGAGAAATTGCGGCACAGTGGACAGAGCTCCGGCGGGATCTCATGGCGACATGTAGAATGCGACTGTCGCAATCCAGTGCTGGGCACGTCACGATTGCGGCGGTATGTCCCCTCTTGAGGAATGGATTGAGAGGCGCCTCGGCGTCTTCACCTTCCGCCTGGCGCAGGTACTCACCGGCCACGGTTGTTTCGGGAGGTTCCTGTTTTAGATAAGGTGGGAGGAAACGCTCGGGTGTTTCCACTGCGTAGATCACCCTGAGGACACGGTGAAGCATACGGACGGAGGAGGTCTGCCCAGCTTGGGCGGAGCACCACCGTGTCCTTGTGGAAGCGATCGGCGGCGGCGATCTCTCGCGTCCGGCCCTGGTCCAGGCCATGGTTCGGAGCGAGAGTGCATGGGTAGCCGTCACCTCCTTCTGCGAAACAGTAATACTCGCGATGAGGGAGGTAGCGCACGTGAGGAAGAGGCAGTGTATGCGCCCTCACGGGCCTAGTCGCCGCAGGAGACGCCCTGGGCGTCGGGATTCCCGGGCTGATTCCCAGCCACCGTAAGCACGGGCTTGCAGATGGCGAGTGATGGGTAACTTGCTGTCCGGTATGAACCAAGCCCGGGTTGACGGCGCGATGTGTTCCAGCGCGCCTCAAAGAGATTTCAGCATCAACTGATGGGGTCAGCAAGGGCCGATGCCTGCCAGGGATGCGGGTTGTTCGAAAGAGATATCGTGGCCCCTGGCACACAGGCAACTGAAGGAACACGGGTGGGTTTTATCAGTAAAAGTCTGGCACACCCTCCGGCTCCACCCAGAGCGGGAGAAGTTATTTGATGATTTCCTTGCCAAATAAAAAATCGTAGCAATGCACGCTGCGAGCTACGCCGTAACGCGGCGCTTAGAAAAGAAATAAAACCGTCGAGCTTTTTCTACTTTCTGTGAATCATGGTGATCCGGTGAAAATGTGTGAATCAATATTTACTAATAATTTTGAACCACTAGGTCATACACCAGCTATAGTTTTGTAATGTGTATTGTAATAATTTATATTTAATAATAATTTATTTATTGACACTAAAAATACTAACATTACAACAGCCATTATTGCGTAAAAACATTGTAGGCTTTTATGAAAACATTACAACATGCGGGGCATCTGTAACCGAACTAGATGTAAAACCTGTATCCCGGCTACAACGCCATACCCTCTGATAACAGGCTGGGAAATTTTTACCCAATATTCCAATGTTGTTAAAACTACTAAGTAAAATATTTAACATAATATAATTTTAACAGTATTTTAAATTATAAAGAGAAACTGATTAGTGATTACACTTAAAATGTAATAGAGTGTGGACGGGAGTACGTGGTGTGTGTGTGTATGTGAAGAGGTGGGTGTGGGAGTATGTGTGGTTGTGGTGGATATTTAAACATAATTGTATATTTTACTAAAAATAAGTACAAAAGTATTAATAATAATGATCCATTTATTTCAGGCGACGCAGGCGCATAGATAAATACCTTAACCTAAACATACATATTTTTATATTTTATTGAAATTATTGTACACGAAGTGATAACTGTGTCGGCGTCGTGTTGCGCTGCGTGGTGTCGCATAACCTTCCGCGAAAACGTCGGCCCATTTGCATGCCCTTTACAGGAAAAATATAGATTGTACATAAACCACAAATGTTTACAACTGTTATACCTGGATTCTCAGCAAATAAATTATTATTACTTTAAAAAAGAATCAGAAAAGACATAAGTCTTTACTGATTCTTTTTTATCTACGTATTATACTCATGGGAATTAACGTTTGAATTCGTATTGCTAAGCTACTAACGGCGTTCAATACATAGGTAACCGGAATAATCATTACAAAATAATAGTCATATTTACCTAAACAACAATCCCGATCATACCTCGCTACCAATCCTATCATCTCTCATGAGATTTCTTTCGTTGTTCGAACTATCAAACTTACATCCATTGTACCTTCCCTGTAAGAATTACATCTCCGAGGCTATTTGGTGTTTAGATAGGTCTCTAACATAAACTAGTTGTGTCGCTACTCTCGCAGAGTTAGGCGAACTTTTAATAGTGTTCATGTCTCCAGAGTGGTTCCGAGACGTGCTGTCGATGTACATTAATGTACAGGTTACTAAGTTATTATAGGGATGTATGCTTAGATAGACATAGTTGGCAAGTAACTCTTGCAGGTGTTTCGGAATTAGCTGCTAGGAAATTTGTGGTCAATTGAAAGTAAATACACTGGTGATGGAGACTGGTAATTTACGGTTTTCAAATGATAATTAATTACGAATCTTTGAACGTAAGAGTGGGATTAAAGGGTGACAGTAAAATGCAGGTATACCTAAAACCTATGGAAGATTACTACGACGAAGACTACTACGCGTGCAAGTTGGAAATTATCCCACGGGAACGTACCATCGCCATAAAAAATACCCTATGTGTTAATCCAGGTTATAAACTATCTGTGTAGCAAATTTCATCCAAATCCGTTCAGCCGTTTTTGCTTGATTGAGTAATAAACATCCAAACATCTAAACACACAAACTTCCACATTTATAATATTAGTAGGATTTATAGTTAGGCGGGTACCTCTCCTACATAGAGGCTAATAACTTACCGAGTCTACTGACATAGAAATGTCGACAGCATTTAACAATTGTTTTCAATTTACGCTAATAGACACTCCATATTTAATCACGTAAGGCGCGATATTTCGGTATCTGCCATCAATGTATGTTTTTTCCCAGTTTCCATCATCCCTCGAGGCCCAATCCTGCTGTCTACGCGCGGAAGGGCCCTCGAGACTCCGTATCCTTAAATTTCCGATGAAAACAAAGAATCCGTGAATATAGGTCCGCAGGAGCGAGCGAATGGAAATTTACATCCTAATTTCCCAGGTGTATACCGACTGAGAGTCTCTATTCGTCAGCGTTATCAAAAATCGGATATATCGAGACCCTGTAGTGTAAAAGGACGGCCTGTAATTCGATTACCTACATTGTACCGATTGCCAGTTTTTTGCTAACATTTTTCGGTTAAGGGAATTCTACACTCCAGATTTTTTTTTCGTCAACGTCACAATGCAGTCGGAAAACCTATCATCGATGTTCATTAATAGATAATTATATGAAACTTGAATAAATATCACGAAGAATAACAACTTTAACATCCATAATTTAATGTCCCTTGCTAAATATAGGCGCTTCATCATAGTTCATAATAATTAAGGACATTTATGAATATTTTCACAAATTGCATGCAGTCGTAAAGGCAAACCTACAATTCTCAAAAAAAACATGAACATACATCGACATGTGAAAATGTTTGGCACTGCTTCACTTCAATATTCATCACTCACATTGATGAATTTTTAAGCGAGCCAATTTTTGAAGTCAGACGGGAGGCAAACCGATTGACGGACAGACAACACGGAACCAACGCCACTCAAACATCGCCAACATGCCAGCAATGAAAACCAAAGTTTCAATCTTAAAGCTTGGAGACATCTATAGTACTTACGTTTGGGTAAATAGAGGACTACCAAGGTAGATGGTTAGGTACACCACAAAACATTATTCAGCGTTTGTCATCCCCTGTTCTTTATCTTTATATGTTGTTTAATGATACGACATGCCTTCCATTCTTTTCAGTGCCTGGAACAAACAAAACATTTCCAATTGTTCCATCTTCATTTCCAAAGAAGGCAGATACGACGATAATTCAAACCACGAAATAAAGCCAAAATTCATTATAGCTAAGTAGTAGGATAGTCTGGTAGGTAGGTACGAGAACATAAAATCCACTAATTGCAAGCGACAGCTAAACTAAAGCGCTTTTCTGATTGCCGCTCCGTCTCGCCGCCACTAGTGGTGCTCGAGACGCTGAATTCGTCACCTGTTGAAAATAATTAGTCAAAAAAAATCAGTACTAAAACAAAAATGCAGGTGCTGGGTAATGCTCGACATCTAGCTTTCTGTGTTAGCCTCTCGACGCGAAAACTCAGACTAAAATTTCGGTGGGAATTTTTCAACGAACGCAAACTATTCGAACGAGTGTGCTCGCTCGTCTGACGAAATCACAAGTGGAAAACAAACCTCTTTGGTATCGGTGCAATTTTCGTACATATGTATGAGCCCTTAGCGGATTTTTAATATCGGTTCATAGAGGGTTGTGTAGGTTATACCTTACAAGTAGGTAAACCAAAGTAACCGTCTGCGTAGGTACCTACCGTAGGTACGTCTGGTACGTGGAACAAGTCGTGCATGAGTAGAAATAGGTAACTACCTAGTTACCTTGTGCAGTCTAGTAGATAATAGTACCGTACCTACCTTTAAATTACTTAGGTAGAAAGAAATTTAATACCTTCCATAAAAGAGCATCTTTTTCTTGAAATATTTATTTAATTTTCATCTGCTGAATAAAATGAACAGCACATGGGTGCTTTCCGTTCATAAAACATCGCTTGTAAAGTAATGGTTCCTTACTGTTTAAGGTTATCACTGTAGTAGCGGTAGTAGCTCTGTAGTGTAGTAGAAGGGTAACAGTTCCATTCCACGTCTCCTGTACCTGCCCTATATAAACTGCAAGGAAGTCTGGATAGAACCACTGTTCAACTATCGGTCAAGATTCCTTCGGCGACATCACACCTCGACTTTGTGGTCTACGACCATCGTATACCAGGGTAAAATCAAGTAAAATGTACCCATATAGTTGGTACATATACAATGCTTCAAATGTCTACGACTAGGTTGACCTAATGCCTTCATCCCTACTTCTTGAGAATATCACAAGTCATTAATAACTTTGATTTTTGTAGATTATGACCATTCTTCTGATAGTGTTGATAAGCGGTTGACAGGGGAGAATGGAAGAAGAAAACTGCACCCCGGACCCGAAGTAACGTGGGGCAGGAGCAGGAAGATGATGATGATCGATAATTGGTGAAAATCCGAAAACTGTAAAATAATTTTAAATTCCGCGTTTTGTTCTTACCAATGCATGCGGCGTTCCAGAATCATTTCGAGTTTGTTCTACTTCCGTTGAAAACACTTTTTAATCGCAATCCTTCAAATGGTTTACAAAAATAAATATATTTCATTCATTTAAATAATTTAAATTATTTGCATTTAAACATTGTTTACAATTTTCATTATGTCGTAAGAATGTTAAAAAAGGATCTACATAAATCAAGCATTGTTCAACGACCTCACATTTCATCCTGGAGTACGACAAATGTCAAACAAATTGACATTTCCCGGATGTAAACATATTGATTAGTTATTTTTTTTACCACATTCTATTGATTTGCGTCGAGTTAACAGTACAAAATGGATCAAGAAACCGCGAAAAAGCTTTTGGTTGAAGGAGGAACGTTTGTTTTCCTCGGAGTGCCTCAAGAGACCCAATTTGGCATCGATATGCAATGTTGGAATACAGAAGAGGATTTTCGCGGAATTAAGATGATACCGCCAGGATTACACTATATTCATTTCTCTGGAGTGAGCAAAGGAACCGGGGATGTCTCGCCAAGGTATGTGCTTCTTCTAATAACGCCTAACAAGTAAAACATGATGTTCAGTACTATAGTAAACAATTAACATGTAAACAGATACACAACATACACAATTTGTGTAAATCATTGTGTTTGAACCCTTATTACAGAATTCAATAATGGCTTGCCTATGACCATGCTTTGGCTAGTGGGTATAAAATGCAAATTGCACAAGTGCAATCTTTCAAGGTCAACCAGTACCTCACTCAGATCTTATTGGACAAAAATTTCATATAACCCCTTGAAGCTAATGCTTTTCTTGGAATAGGTTCAAATATAGATGGGATAAGTCAGGGTATCTGACCTGTCCACCATGCCCGATTATCAGTTGAAGTAGGTGAAAATTCACTTTACAAAGCAAAATATTTCAAGCTGATATTTCTCACATATACATTTACAAATTTAACGATGAAATGTTATGGCTGACCAGCCATGAAATAACACAATATTGGATGAGTTTGCGCTGTGTGTCTGAATTCAAAACATTCATGATATCATATATTATATTATTTATATCTTAATTAGGTTCTACTGCAGAATCTCACTCAAGACTCGTAAAATTACTTAAATCTAGTTTCAAGCCATTTGATTTATTATGCAGCTTAAGAACTGACATTATCCATCTAAAACATTTCCAGATCAGGCTTTATGCATTACTTCCATAAAAAGGAGTTTCTAGTCAAAATGTGGGACAAAAAGACAGAGGATATAAGTAAAGATGAGATTACAGAAGAAAGCATTCAACGCCTCAAAGACAACCTGTTCAATTTGGATCGGCATCTTGCACCATACCCTTATGAGATATGGCAGAAATGGAAACTACTTACATCTCAAATACCAGGTTAGTTATAGTATTGTAATATCATTATTTGTGCAAAGATTTATGCTTCTATGCCCATGCAATTTCTTTATTAAAATGAAATAAGCTAAACCTAAAAAACTTAAAAAAAATGCAAGAAAATACTATTGAGCAATACCAAAATTGCTATAATATTAGGCCAACTAAAATGTGCTTACTTATGCCTTATTGGATATTCCCTCAAGGCTTTTGAACAGTGGAAAAACCTTGTAATCCTAAGTCATACTATAAAATCCATTATTTTAAAACTAGCTATTGCCCGCAACTTCAACTACATGTATTTTGTATTCCATCATTTTTCAATACAAATACAGCCTAGCTGTCTTTCTCCAAGTCTCAGGCTACCTATCTGACAAACATAACAATTGGTTTAGTGGTTTAGGCATTTAAAGGTAACAGATGGTGACTTTTGCATTTACAATATTAGCATGGATACAATGAAAATCGTCTCTAATGTTCTAAGCAAGTCATTATTCTTACAATTCTATAAAAAAAATTACAGCTGAACTAGCCGCAAAACTATCACCAGAAAATGGTATGATCAGAGCATCAGTGGAATTGCTATCAATGACTGATGAAGAGAGACCAAGAGGAGTAAAGTCTACAGCCTCCATGGAAGGCCAAGAAAGTACAGGAAAGTCCACTACAAACCCTGGAGAAGACAAAGAAGAACCTGCTGCAGGACAGTCAGATGCTAAGAGAGCAAAGAGAATTACTAGAGAAGAAAGAGAAGATGCTATGTTGCCACACTTGAAACCTGCACCTGGTAAATATTTATTTAAACCCAAGATTCTTCTACAAACAAGTTACACATTATACTTTTACACCTATATACAACTTAATACAGTTACAATATAAATGACAGCTTAGCACATAGCAGGTTTTGATACCTGCAAACACAATTATTTACAGCATATATTATGAATATTATTATTTTATGAATATTATTATTTTATGAATATGTCACATAATATTTGAAATGACCTGATGGGTTAGCTGAGTTGTAAAGAGAGGGGATAGATAGGAATTACAGATTGTAATGATGTTTTCATCCTAGCAATTATAATAATAGCCATTTATTTTTGAACTTCGGGTACATTGTTTGTTGGCAGGAACGTATTTGGGTCCAAAATCGCATCATATGTCTCTCAGCTCAGTGTGCCTTTTGGCATTGGCCTCCTCCAACGGTCTCCATTGTAATCTGCAACTATAGTCCAGTATGGCTCCAGGGTTAGCCGTATATCGTCCGCATCTTGGGTACCACAGGGTCACTTGTTTGTTTCATTTGTTTGTCTGGCACTGAAGCATGAGTCCGATCAAGCCCCATTTTAAATGGTATATTTGAACAATTTATATTGGTTTTGTATTAGTTTAAATTGTGTGTTGGTTTGTATAGATTTAATCTCAAACCAACACAAAAAAGTACTTAGCCAACAAAGTTATTGCCATTCAATGCCACATACCTTTAAAAATAGATTATTGAAATGTAAACTAATTAATTTAGAGAATTTATTGCATTCATTTCATTGGTTTTCCTGTTTCCCTATCATAATGATCTTGAGTTTGTTAAACAAAAGGGTACTACGAGGTTTATGCATGAACAATAATAACATTATTGGTTGATTATCGGAAATACATTATCAACGATGGAACGGTGGACATCTGTCGGGTATGTCACCGTCCCGGTGAACCAATCCGAAATTGTTTCCGATTGTTTTCGTCTTGCTAACGGCGAGTAGGTACTTACACATAAACAATCTAGTGGCTAGGATTATCCACCAGCAACTTGACTTACAGTACAACCTTGTGGATCCCGCAGTACCATACTACAGGTATGTGCCTGACTCAGTTCTCAAGAATGGTCACGACTCACGCCACATTATACTGGGATCGATCTAACATAATAATGGCATGGCATGGTTGGCTTCATTATTCCTGGCGATAGCCAGGAATAATGAAGCCAATAAGCCTGATATTATGGTGATAGATCGACGAGAGCGTCGTGCAATGATTGTTGATATCGCTATCTCCCATGACGTGAATCTCGTGAAAGCCGACTTGGCGATAATCGTGACAGTAAATAGCCTAATAGCGGAGACCCTCGAGCAACATCTCAGGAGGCTCTCCTTGCGCGGTTTTATTCTGAAAGCAGTAGGAGTCCTGGACACGGGACGCATAGTGAGAAGGTTCCTCTTTTTAGAGCCCTGACCACCAGCAGCTTGGACCCTGTTCCTGATGCCGATGGGCCACTATGCCACTATCTTTTATATTTTTTAATGTTTTTGGAAAAATATTTAAAAATAAAAAAGGTTAGACTGGAAGCCGACCCCAAACGTAGTTGGGAAGAGGCTAGGCAGATGATGATGATTTAAAAATAAATTTATTATGCAAGAAAATTACGACAAAATATTATTGCGTTAATTGCTTAATAGAGACAAAGCCGTTATATGCAAAATGTTCATAGGAATAACAAAATATACAAGGTGTAACAGAATAAACGCAAGTCCTGAAAATAGTTTGTTCATAATTGACTACAAAATCGATTTCAGTAACTTTTATTATGGGTACTTTTTCAAAAATTATGTATTTTGCAATATCTACCGCCGATCGAGCCAACGAAAATTGAATCTTATTTCGAGACAGAAACGACTCAATTTGAAATGCTTTTAGTAATGGTAGCGTCAACAGGATTTTCTTAAAACTATTAGTCAGCTTTCAAAAAAGTAAGTTTTGGTCATTGTACTATGTACCTGTATCTAACTCGATACTCTAATTCTTATGCACCCCGTATGAGGTCTTGCGTTAGTTATGTTACATGTTGTATGTATATCAAAACACCATCAAAGAAAGACAACCCAAATATATTTACCTAAATTTTTAATGATACTATTACTGTAAGTGAATAATCTATTTCCAGGTATGTCCATGAGGTTCACAGAAATCCCGCGCGACAAATTTCCCCCAGGGGCAACACCAGAAGAGATTACTAAACATTATTTGGACCAATCATATTCATTGGAGCTGATGATCGCACAGCATGATGAGTGAGTTATTGCTATATTTTCATACCTGTTTTACTGCAATCTATCACTATTTGGGACAGTAAGCTGTAAGGCACAATTCAAAGTTTATAGCTGCTCAGAAGTGCGCTACTCGCTGCGCAAGTACCTCATCCCTCACCCCCGCTGACAAGTGAATATGTTACTGCGCAACGATTCTCGACTCTCCGACTATGAGTAGTGGTGGCCGAATGGCATCGTGCATCGGCCCGACGAACGAGTTGTTGTAGGTGTTGAGTTCAAACCCAGGCAGGCACGGCAAGGCATCACCACTGCTTCCAAAACGGTGAAAGAACCAAAAATTCGAAGATATGTGACATTGACCAACCCGCACTGCGTGGTGGATTATGGCCCACTCTCTCTCACAGAGACGAGGCCTGTGTCCCAGCAGTGTGAACGTTATAGGCGGACTGTGAAGTGTGTGTGTGCAGCGACTTGCCTATGTTCCGAGCCAACATAGTTTGAATCGGTCTGTAAAATTCTTTAATGTGAGAGTTACGATTTAATTAATGTAACTTTCATTTTCAGGCCACTCCATATAATAGGCGAGCTACAATTCGCTTACTTATGCTTCCTTATTGGACATTCCCTCGAGGCTTTTGAACACTGGAAAAACCTCGTAATCCTCCTGTGCTCCTGCGATGACGCTATACACAAATACCGCAGCGTATTCTTTCATTTTATCAGAACAATTGAAATACAAATTGAAGAAATGCCAGAGGATTTCCTAGCTGATATTGTAATGAACAAAAATTTGGTATACAAGAAGCTTCGAGAATTCTTTCGTACTGCATACGTGAGCAAAGTCGATGGTCGGCTTCTCACGATGATCGAAAGATTCAAGGATAACTTAACGGACAAATTGCAATGGGATTTCACAGGTTTAGATGCCGATGAAGAAGACGAAAGACCAGTCATAGTACAGCTAAAGGAGGCAGAATAAATTAGACATAACAATATTATGGTATTAGTTCATTTTACTTGAACTTTTATGATCTACCTTGCTGATGCAGTGTGACGATGAAAGATATTAAATAGGACAGTCTGTGAGTGGAAATGCGTATTTTTGTAATAGTATTTAAGAGATGACGATTCATTTCCAGCAACTTAGGTGTCTACAATGCTTCAGTGAGGCTATAATCTTAATAAAAACACGTTTATTTGACAGGATAAGTTTTTTACGATAAGTACAAACCAAAGCAGGTGCTTTTTCTGCGAACTGCAGAATTACAGTTGAACAAATATTATTGCCACTCAGTCAAGTCAGTCAAAGTTCATTAGAATACTACATATATTCCATTCATTTTATAAAGTAGATCCATGTCTGTAGGTGTGTACTATGTACATTTTTATTGAATGTTTCAAATTTTCTATCATTAGTGTCCTCTGAACCCCCGCCGCACATATCAATGTCTTGTAATACAATTGACCTAATGGTAGACTTGTGGTATTGGTTTAATCTATGTATTTCAAATGTAGGAAAATGAAGTCAATAAATAAATGGTACCTGCAGATTATGTTTTATTTTATGTAATAAAGTGAATTCAAATAATAAGTGAAAACTTTGATTATTTGTGTAAAAATAATGTATTAAATATACTATTTCTTCTTAAACTGTTTCTTCATGGGTTTTTGACTCTGTTTCTCAAACTTCGGTTTATTGGGTGAAACTGCTGATTCTGAAAACAAAACATTTAGAATACTTACATAAAAATGTTGTAAAGTTGTAACGATAAACTACAGGATTTTCGATCGGTGATTTATCATTAACTAAAACCAAGTTAGGACAACAGCTTCATCATCACAGTGATCGGAATAGGTAGAGCTAATGTACAGACGCCAGCACATCAAGCTACCCCAATGTGTCAAATTTCTTTGATAGATTTTCATCTTTTTTTTTTCTTTTTTTAAATAAACGTTGGTCACACTAGGAATTACTCCTGTACTGTGGGTGCGTTTACAAACATTTAAATTCACATACACAAACAGCCAGACCCGGAACAACTATTTGTAGGTCATACCAATATTTGTTCCGTGCGGGAATCGAACCCGCGACACGCAGCGCAGCAGTCAATCGGTAAACCGCTGCGCCAACCGTGTCGTGTCTTTATCACATAAGCTTATGGTTCATGTTCAATCGGGAAAATTTCACAGATTGGGGTAGCTTGATGTGCTGGCGTCTGTACCTAAAGTTCAAAGAACACAGACAAAAAGTGGAGACTTCCTTACGTATGACTAAATTTTTTTTTTCGGAACATTACTTAAATACAACTAAAATTAATAAAGCAAAACAGCTATCGAATTCATTTCCTGTTTCAGTTTAAAAAAAGAGTATGCACGATTTTTATTGTTTTCTAATAATAAAGGTAATCTCCTTATCTTCGTTAGAACGACGTAGGTAAGCGCGGAAGCTAATATAATTAATATACCAGCTTTAATAATTGAAACTAACAAGGTAGAGAGAGGTAAGAAAAAAAATTCACGAGTCAAATATGCTACAATTTGAGGAACTACAGGAGTGAGTGGTGCGCTTACGACGACGTTTGGAATGGGAAACACTCCTCTACCTGCCCCCCCCCCCCTGCCCGTATTCTTTTTCATTGTTTACCAGTGACAAACAAAAGATAGAAAGAGACCGCAAATTTTAGCTATTCTGGAAAACGAAAACATGAGGCGGAGGGTTTCGCCGCGTTCTTTACCTTAATTAATAACAATAGAAAACGTATACCGGTTTTTTGAGATCGTTCTCGTTACTAAAAGCTTTTTCCAAAAAAACAACCGACTTCCGAAAAAACACTACAAAATGAAAAATAATCACCGCCTTCCGAAATTAAAGTTATTTTTCACTTAGTAGTGTTTTTTTCGGAAGTCGGTTGTTTTTTTTTTTTGGAAATGTTTTTATTTTTCAACTTTTAGTTATAGTACCTACCCCACTAATTCGAAATTTCATCATCCTTGGGGTCAAAACAATGCATATTTATGCGATAGCAGCAATCGCGGTTTATTTATCGTTATTTTTGAAGAGTTCCGTTGTCTGTCTCCGAAAAGTATCATCGGATCTATATGAAATTGAAATGGGACCACACGGGAAGCACGAGCTTTCAAATAAAAATATAATCATCAAAATCGGTTCACCCAGTCGAAAGTTATGAGGTAACAAACATAAAAAAACATACAGTCGAATTGAGAACCTCCTCCTTTTTTTGAAGTCGGTTAAAAACGAAAATGAATTCAATTAGTTGACTGTATTAATAACATTAATATTAAATGCACTTAAGTGATTTTCCGAAACTCTGAACGAATATCCCGAAAAAAAAAAAAATTGTCGTAAGGTAGTCTCCACTTTTTGTTTCTGTTCTTTGAACTTTAGGTACATTAGCTCTACCTATTCTGATCACTAACATCACTTTTCATGAGTACAAAGCTGGACATGGACTTGTCTAATTGCACTTGATCCAGTCGACCATTACTTTGATGGCTATTAGGACACTTACTGAGATCTTTAGGCCTTTTACGAAATTTTTCCGATTTCGCTGATTACGTGATTTTAAAGACGTGATTTTAAAGACGCGATTTTACAATTAAAATACTGTATTTCTAGAAGTTTCAATGCACCACATGAAACATATTTCCAATCAATATCAAATTTATGCGCTAATCTTTTTTATTATTTGATTTTGATTTATCGACCTCAAACCGGCGACTGTTTTGAGAATTTTGCTGTAGGAGGTTTTGGAATATCACATTTTTACAAATCCTTTTAACGTCTACACGATATGAAAATATTACAGTGTATTGTTGAGAAAGTCATAATTAATTATTTCATACAATGTATGAATTACTTTTTACCACTTACATATTAAGGCTAGGTTTTCCGGGCCTGTGGGCCTTCGAAATGCTACCTCCGCCTACCCCAAATGCAGTGCGATGTATTTATTTACGATGAACTGTCAACCATTTAGCGGAAAATCCATAGCACAGTATAACATATTGCAGTTGATTAACTGAATTAGTTTTGTTTAGGTTCGATTTTATTTCCTTAATTTTAGGTACTTTATTTTTATGGTAGAACTAATATTATTATTTAAAAATGCCCTGTTTAAGGTAATGTCCTATAAGGTACCGATTGGGTGTTTTCATATTATAAGATATACACCAACCCGATACCGATATGTCGGCAGCTATACCCATACCGATTCGAAACCGATACAATTATTAGCGGGTATAGCGATTCCATATCGATCATTATCGGCCCGATGATATTGGTGAATATTGATGACCATCGCGACTCATCAAACGACCACAGTACAGTAAGACCATCTCGAAGTCGGCAGTGTATTCAAGTGAAAGAATGGCCGGTCCAGGGGTGCGGGTTGTTCGAAAGAGATACCGCGGCCCCTGGCACACAGGCAACTGAGGGTAGGTTTTAGTCAGTAAAAGTCTGACCCGCTCGTCCGCTCCACCCAGAGCGGGAGAAGTTATTTGATGATATCCCACCCAAAAAAAAAAATGGCCGGTTCTCTCACCCCGCACTGCGTCTTCGCCGGTAGATATCGTGCTGATATCGGTGTCAGTCACTGTCTGCGACGACATAGATGACAATAGTCTACTGTAAACTCTATGCAAAAGCGTTTAGTAAGTACTTAACGTATGCGTAAATCTGACCGGCGATTGCGGAATCGACTATTATGCTATGTTGTCATTTAATGTAACTGTTAATGTGATATAATCAACGAATTTCACTAATGAAACAAAGGCAGAAATGTATTTTCATTCAAAACTAGCTTCTCCCTGAGGCTGGTACTTCCAGAGAAAGCGCGTTCAAACATAACAAAAAAACAAACTCTTATTTTTATTATTACTAGAGATTGCTACGGGGTTCGACCTCAGTCTTTGTATATTCAGGCTATTGACAGCAAAACTACAAAGTAACTTTGTATACAGGGAAGTTTTGTATATTGTGGCTGAGGCACAATATACTTTAGTATAATTACGACTTCCACGCAAACGAAATCGGGAGCACAAGCTATTTACAGATACACATGGTTTTGCGGTTGTAAGGTGAAAATTAAAAACTGCAGTGGTTTTACCATAGACAGCAAGAGACAAACAGTGTGGCCGACGGTATTTCTATTCCATAAAAATGGTAATTTCTATACAAATTTTCTTCCACTATTTAACTTCTTTAGTGGCAGAATGTTTAAAGATCCTGAATTTCAGATTTTTACTAAGCAGAATAGGCTAAAAATGGTCGTACCGTTTCACTTATACTGTAACCATATTCTTTTGTTTTGATTTTTGCCACCGCTCATAAAGAACAGTAAATATTGTTAGCTACATATGAAGGAACCATTGTCGGACTTTATTGTCTAGTGACGTACCTATACCTACTGCGCCAGCTATAATTTATCGAATCTATTATTTTAGGACATCAAAATTGATTTAGGATATATTTTATATTAGACAGTTCGGTGGAGAGTAAATATCATAGTTTTTTTTAATTAGATCCATAACCATGTCAATGGATGAATCTGTACAATTTGTAATGTGCACATTTCAAATTGTCATAGATAAAATAAAGGCAAGTTAGAGTCGTATATGATTTTTATCGTCGTTTATGATGAAGTTTGTACAAAACACATATTTCTAAGATTTTTTTAAATCAGATTCAACCATTGATTTGGTTATGGATAAATCTAACTAAAAAAACTATTTTAAGATGACAATTAAACGTCATCATATTGCCTAGAAATACTCACATTTTCTAAAACAATTTTATGAATTAAAACTATAATATAATTAGGTCGCAATTTTATTATTTAATATGTTATTATTTTTTTGTGCAGGTGAAGGCTGAACGGGTTATTGAAAATTTTGACACAGCGAACCGATTTAGCCCGATTTAATATTGTGAGTTAATTAAAAAAATATGTATTACACTAAAAAAATCAACTGTTAATTTCCCTCCTAAATACGATTCCCTCGTCGTGTATGCAATTTCGACACGATTTTGTGCTGTTATTAGGAAATGAGGCGGAAAATAGTTTTGACCCTGTTTCGGATTTTTTTTTTTCATCGAGCAAATTACATTTTTCATCGAGCAAATTACATTTCATCGCGTTATGGAGCCGTTTTTTATTTTTTGGGTGGGTTATCAATAAATTACTTCTCCCGCTCTGGGTGGAGCGAGAAGGCGTGTCAGACTTTTACTGACTAAAACCCACCCGTGTTCTCTCAGTTGCCTGTGTGCCAGGGGCCGCGGTATCTCTTTCGAACAACCCGCACCCCTGGCAGGCATCGGCCCTTGCAGGCCCATCAGTTACTGCAGACATCTCTTTGAGGCGCGCGTGGAACACAACGCGCCGTCGACCCGGGCTTGGTCCTCACCGGACAGCGAGCTACGCATTACTCTCCGTCCGCAAGCCCGTGCCTACGGTGGCCGGGAATCAGCCTGGGATTCCCGACGCCCGGGGCGTCTACTGCGAAGGCCACGGCTGTGAGGGCGCATGTACTGCATCTCCCTCACGTGCGCCGCCTCCCTCTTTGCGAGCATAACTGCTTCGCTGAAGGAGGCGACTGCTAGCCATGCACTCTCGCTCCGTACCATGGCCTGCTGGACCAGGGTCGGACGCGAGAGATCGCCGCCGCCGATCACCTCCACGAGGACACGGCGGTGCTCCGCCCAAGCCGGGCAGACCTCCACCGTATGCTCCACCGTGTCCTCAGGGCGATCTTCGCAATGGAAACACCCGGGCGTTTCCTCCCGCCCTATCCGAATCAGGAACCTCCCGAAACAGCCGTGTCCGGTGAGGACCTGCGTCAGGCGGAAGGTGAGGACGCCATGCCGCCTCTCAAACCTGAAAGAGGGGACTTACCGCCGCAATTGTGACGTGCCCAGTTATGGAACCGTTAATTTCCCTCAAACAAGGATGTATCTGAGACATATCTTTTTTTCAGAGCCTAATTACATTAATTTGATCATTTAATCTTGATTCTGAAACAGGCAATTTCGGATAACACCCCGTTAAAAAACAGTAAAAAAATATTAAACTTAGTCAAATTTTAGAGAAAGTGGGCAATGAATTTACTATCCCTTTAATTTTAAAATGGTCTTAATTTAATTACAAAGCATTTAATTTAAAAACTACGGGTCTTAAATTAATAATATGTACAGGTATATAAAAGAAAATAATCATAACTCATCAAAAAATACGTCCGCATCGTTGTCAATGGGAAAAGTGCCCAAACGGCTGGCAGCATTGCCACGTTGTATGGTAATGCTGTTATTTGGCCGAAAAATAGGCCAGCCCTTTGGTCACGTGAAGAGTCACCAACCGCTTGGAAATGTCTCTGAAAACTAAGTGAGCACTCGGACCCCATGGTCCTAGAGTTTCAGCCCCAAACAGCTCGAACAAATAGGTTCCAATAAGATTGGAAATTGGTTTTGATTCTGGCTACCCAGAACTCAACTCAACTCAACTCGAACAACAGGAATAAACTTCAGTTCAAGACCATCTCATTTCCCCAAAAATGCAAAAAAATTAAAAAGAATTGACAGTAAGTAGTAGTCATTAGATAATAATTGAAACTATCTCTGTATTGCTCATTAGAACTTTTGAAAATGTAGTATTTTAACTGTAAAAGTATATCTTAAAAATCAAGTAAATAAGCGACCAAATTTTGTATGTTACGGCCTCTTAAAAAAGCCACTTAAAATTCAAACCTACTTTGAGGTGCTTTTCTTTTAGCTTCAACAGGTTTCTTTTGTTCCTGCTTCTTTGCCTGAGGTTTTTGTGCCTGTTTCTTAGTCTGGACTGGTTGTACTACTTTTGGAGCTGGCTTTCCTTTGACCTTCTTTGGAGGTGCCTCTTCTTCATCACTGGAATAAAAAAAATCATGCATAAACTGTAGTTGAGCTGTTGTAAGAAAACAAAATGTTCTCAACTACAACAGAGCGAACTTAAAATGGCTATGTATTTATGTAGTCTCCAATGGGAATCATTGAACTGAACCGAATATGTACATGGAGCCTTGTAATTAGCTAACATTACAAACATTTGTACCATTTTATGCTCTTCCTCCAGTTTTATGTATGGTGACTAAAATGGATCAAAACTTTTACCTTTCCTCATCATCTTCACTTGCTTCCCCGTCGTCACCAGACACATCATCTTCATCACTAAATGATAATTCAGAGTTTTCACTCATTTTTTCATATGCATCTGAGTCAAATTCGTAGGCACTGTCACTATCATCATCAGAATCTTCTCCAACCTTAATAAACTCTGCAGGTTTCACACCCGCATTCTTCAGTTTCTGTTCCTTTTCTTGTTGCTGTTTGTCATTTACTTTGACTGGTATTTTTTCCTTCTTGTTAACTTTTGGTACAGTTTCTTTTTTAGCTTCTGCAGGTTTTACCATTTTGGGAACTTCCACTGGTTTAATATCCTTTTGTCTTTTATTATCCTTCTTTCCTTTTGCTTCATTAGGTTGCAGTTTTACATTCTGTGCTGCCTCATTTTTTACTACTTTTTTTTCTTGTTTTTGTTCTTTTTTGCCTTTTTCAGCTTTGTTAGGCTTACTTTCTTCTTTAATACTTTTGTTATCTTCCTTTTCTTGTTTTACTATGTCATTGAGCAGTGCTTCTGGCACATCTACTGGTGCAAAATCATAATTTACCCCTATTTCACTAAGTTTCTTCTTATTTTTATTTAAGCTGAAAAAATATAAAGAAATAAGTAGTATATAATGAGTTAATAACCAAAAAACCATAGTAGGTACAACTGCTATATAATACAGTAGTGATGTGACTAATAATAAACAAAGAATAAGATAAAGTCAAAACTCACTTAGACAAAAGTTTCCTTGCCCTTTTTAGTTCACCACTTTCATCTTTGTCTGTATTGAATTCCTGTAAACAAGAAGGTTTAACTTCGTTAACATTGAAAACAAAAAATATTTATCCCACCACCCATTAACTGCTTAAAATATCTGTACCTTTTTCGTTTTCAATCTCATTTGGTGTGCAGGGTTATTCACACTATTCCAGTGCTTCCTGAAGGCCTTAAGCTTTTGCTTTTCAGGAGGAATGTAAGCAGCTGAAAAAAATATTGCATTCTTAATTGTGTTGCTAAAGAATGTTAAAAACACATCAACATCCTGTGAAGTTTTATAATCCTTAATATTGCATAGAAGTATTCTCTTTGCATTATGACTCACTCTTTTTTATTAGCTTTGCATTGAAAATCAATTATTTATTTGAAGCAAAACATTAGAATGCACCTAAACATAAGTATCAAATTACAGCCAAAACTGCTTAACAACATTGAAGGCAGTGTCCAAATGCTGACATTAAAGCTGATAGTCCAAACATCATATTTGTACATAGGCCCTTTTGCAGGAATTCTATACCTATTCCATTGTAATATCCACTACAATGTTTTAAGCAAAGTTGTTATAAACGGTTTTGACTGTTTTATGTATTTATTGGAGAATGTTCACATGAGTTACAGCTAAAGACTGTTCTGAATTAGTATATTATGACAGTAATGTTTGTTATAAGACTACCTTTTATCAACCTCTTTCCCATGAGATAATTATTCATGGTTTCAGCTACAATCTGCCCTACTGCTGGCTCCCTGAACTCTACAAAGGCAAAACCTTTAGAGTTGCCAGTGTGTTTTGACCTGATCACTCTAGCATTGGTAACTACTCCAAACTGCTTGAAGTATTCGGTCATTTGATGCTGAAATTGCATTACATAATATTATTTTCATGTACATAACAACATAATATTTAAATAATTTTACATAGCATTCTAAAGAACTGCCAATAGGTCGCCCCTATTACATCGGAGTTAAACTTATGTGGCGAAATGTAGGTGAACAATATGAATGTCCAACTCGACGGCTGTAAAAGGCGTGACATTATGTGAGGTATTCAAAACCATTTTATTTTTGTGTTTTTACTAAAAACAGAAGTAACCTCATAAAATCCATGCGGAATATGCGATAAATACACCAGTCCTCTTTCTTTACGCCTCTTCTTTTTATTAATTTTGCCACCTTTTAGTTTCATACTAAACGGTTTCTTCGGCTCAATCTTTTCATCTTTCTTCTGAGGCTCGGCTTTTCCTTCATTTTTCTGTAAAAATAAATAAGGAATCAGGCATGTTATTTATAACCCCACTTTAGAGAGACCTAATATTGGGAAATACTAACCTTAATTAACTTTTTGATACCCCTAATTGATTTTACAAACTTTCTCTGTTTCTTCGAGTCTAACGCTACGTTTTCTTCCATAATTATTACTGGAAATATCAATAATTATGCGGTACAAAACGCAATCAATGCACGTGTGATAACAAAGTTGACCACTGTTAGTTGAATTGACATTGACCAGTGACACTATAGGCTGACAGTTGCGCTTTAGTGTTGCGAAGACTTGTAGTGTGGAGCGCAATTTCTCCCGCGTTACCTAATAAAATCGTACTTTCCACCGAAAAGAGAAAACAGGTGGAAATGCAAACTAGGCGTGGCACGCGTGCCGCAAATAAGCGTTGTTACGCTTAATTGGTCCCAGTCGTGTTCTAACATCGCGTTGAGTTGCTAGTCTCACGACAAATTTATTTTTTCGTAGCTATGCCGTATTGTTCCATTTTGGAGTACAAAAATGATAGTAGGAGAATAAATCTTAAAATAGACGTGTTTCGTACCATCGATAACTACGGTTTTATTTGTTTTCTAATAAAATCTTAGTTAATTTCAATTTACTAAAAATTTCGTTAAAACGTCTAGTTAAAATCAACCTTATTTAATAAAAATAAAGTTTATTTTGTATTGATTGTATTCACTATTTCGTTCTAGAAAGTACTTCGCTACTCAATTAGTGATGTAGTCGGGTCGGATGTTGGTTTTATCGATGGATATCGATAAAAGAAAATTAGTAATTTAATATTGATTACAAAATAACATTACAATACAAATATAGGTTACTTAACATTCACACACGAAATCTATTTTAAGAAGTGTACTAGGTTGCATAAATGACTTGCAGCAAAAATGTAGCCAAACTTTTACATAATAACGTAATTATTATAATTATTTAATTTTTAAATAGTACTACGTCATTCTGCCTACAGTTTTATTACTAAACTCCCAACAAGACTTACCCGATTTTTTGTTTAATTAGAAAAAGTATCTATCGTTATCGATAATGTAATTCAAAATTCAATTTATGCTGCACTGGTGCGACCTTGGTCGAATAGCACTAGATATCTACCTATGACGCGAATGTCAACCTTATGGATAACACAATGAAATTTAAAATTGCGACCACTGACAATACTGTCATCTATGGTCGAGTAGCGGAATTTACTCGGCAATCGAATCTAGTTTGACTATAAATTACAAAACGCTGTAAACGCTGTCGGGCTCATAGAAAATATAACAATGATAAATGCACCAGCTCAATATTCTAAACAAAAAAAATGGTTGCCTGTAAAGTCGGTTTACGGACGATAATTTTACGTGATAAAGTCATAAGAAAACAGGCCGATCATGCCTCTCTATCGCTTGTTCCGCGCTCTCGCTTGCACGCTCGGCTCAGGTGGAACGTGACAATGAGTCATGCTTTTTTGTGCGTGCAGCCGGCGTTCATCGATTTATAAGACGTTATCACGTCAAAAAAATGTGTATGTCATGGGATGCATATTTCACTTATGCTACGGCTACATTACGGCGTTATCGCGAACTTTGAGTAGCGCTTTCTCTGTTGTACAGACGCCAGCACATCAAGCTATCTGAAACTGTCAAAATTTCCCAATTGAACATGAACCTTATTCTTTTGAAATAAAGTTGAAAAACCATCAAAGAATTTTGACAGATTGGGGTAGCTTGATGTGCTGGCGTCTGTACATCGAGACGTCAAGTTATGTGTGATAGAGAGAGAAGGCTACTTGTAATTCGTCTATCGCGGCAATGTAGCCGTAGCATTAAGGGGACATGACGGTATTAGGGATAGTAATGCGGTGCGTTATTTCTGCCGCACTGTAACACAAACGCAATTACGCGTCCACCCACCGGCTGTGAAAAAAGGCACGTTCAAAAAAAGTAGAATTTGCTGAACAGTGTATGGAGCATCCCTTGACGGCCTAAATGCATAATAAGGTCTACTTATTTGCAATATATCAAAATACTGTTAATGCATAATACGGTCTACTTATTCGCAATATATCAAAATACTGTTAATGCATAATATGTAATATATAATATAGGTCTACCTAATCGCAATATATCAAAATACTGTTAAAACAAATTCAGATAGTGATGCTAGGTCGGTTTCTTGGTGCGTTTTTTTCACGGCAGTGCGCGCACTTCTATAGGGAACGTGCACGACCTATAGGTGGCAGCACAAATCGACATTTAGACCAATAACGACGGCCAAATTAAATAAATTCAATAGTACCCTAAACAGTAAGTTAAATATTCTGGGCGTTCATAATATGGACGATGCAAATAAATTGTATGAGGATTTCTTTTCAGTAGTGCACACTGAATTCAGTTAAACTTTAGAAAAGAAAACAAAAAATATTTGCCCTCATTTTGTATTTAGTGACTGGGCTACTAGAGGTATTAGGATAAGTAGGGAAAGACTGTTCGAGCTGTACGGCCTTAAGCCTTACATTAACACCGACACTTTCAACAAGTATGTTGCTACATATTCCAAAATTTTTAGAAATACCTGCAAGTTAGCTAAAGCTTTGTACATTAGCAACAAGATCAAATCAGCAGAGAATAAAATAAAAACAGTTTGGAAAGTTATAAATAACGAAACTAGTAGGAAAAAAATAAAAAAATTGGATTATACATTAGAGACTTCGCGTGGTGCCATAAGCTCTAACATAGAAGTAGCTCAAGAATTTGTAAACTTCTTTACTGATATACCATTTAAAACGACAGAAGCTTTAAATTCGTCCCCCGATGTCTCAATTGATTTATTAAGAGCGAACGTTCCAGGCTGCCCTGTTGAATTTCAATTTAAACACATAAACCCTATGATAGTTTTAAAATGTTTTCGGCAAATCAAAATCAAACTGACCGAAGATCTATGGGGAATGTCTATAAAAGTTTGTACATCTATAATCGAGACTATAGCACCATACTTAGCTTTGATATTTAATTCGTGTGTAGATCAAAGAGTCTTCCCGGATTTAATGAAATATAGTAAGGTTATACCTCTATTCAAATCTGGGGATAGCAATGACGCCAACAATTATAGACCAGTATCCGTGCTGCCGGTATTCAGCAAGGTGTTCGAAAAGATAATGCTCAATCAAATGCTTAATCATTTTAACATCAAGAAAATCTTACACGATCAGCAATATGGTTTCACCAAAGGACGTTGTACGACTGACGCCGGTGTTACCTTATTAAAACACATATTTAATGCTTGGGAGGAGGCCCAGGATGCCATTGGAATCTTTTGTGACCTCTCCAAGGCATTTGATTGCGTTAATCACGAAACCTTGCTCTTAAAACTTGAGCATTACAGACTAGGTAAACTTGCGCTCAGTCTAGTAAAATCTTATTTAAATGATAGACAGCAAAAAGTTCATATAAATGGAGTCAATTCACGTGGTTTAAAAATAAAAATGGGTGTTCCACAAGGCTCAATATTAGGTCCTTTCCTCTTTTTAGTATATATTAATGATCTACCCCATTTATTAAAAAAACAACCACAAATGGTGTTATTTGCTGACGATACATCCTTAATTTTTAAAATAAATAGACGTGCATCAAATCTTGACGACGTAAATAACGCCCTACTGCTAGTGCAAAATTGGTTCACTGCTAATAATTTAGTATTAAATGGGAAAAAAACTAAATGCATAAGATTTGCTTTACCAAATGTTAAAAGTACTGATTGTGACATAGTATTGAATAAAGAGAAACTAGAATTCGTCGATAAAACTGTTTTCCTAGGGATCACGCTCGACTCAAAGCTACAGTGGAGTCCTCATTTAACAGCTCTTGCAGGACGGCTAAGTTCAGCAGCATATGCTGTAAGAAAAATCCGCCAATTCACTAATGTAGAAACCGCGAGGTTAGTCTATTTCAGTTACTTTCATAGTATCATGTCTTACGGTATTTTACTATGGGGACGGGCTGCAGATATTGAGTCTATTTTTATTCTGCAGAAAAGAGCCATCAGAGCAATATATGGCCTCCGTAGGCGAGATTCTCTAAGGGAACTTTTCAAAAATATTAATATCATGACGGTACTTTGTCAATATTTCTATGAGAACAATATGTACGTCAGGAAAAATTTAAATCTTTTCAGTAAAAGAGGTGAAAGACGCACCGTTGGGACTAGAAATAGGGACCAATTAGTTCAACCAGGCTTCAGACTGGCTAAAGTAGACTCATCCTTCATGGGGTACTGTTTAAAATGTTACAATAAAATACCTCCCCACATTCTCCAACTGAATGAAATGAAATTTAAATCTTGTATAAAACGCACACTATGCAGCCATGCATATTATAAGTTGGGAGATTACATCGCTGATAAAAATGCTTGGCTAAACGCTGCTTGTTCAGCTCCACAAGGTAGGTTAAACCAAATTGATTAGCATTTGAAAACGTTGGAGCTGCTGAAGACTGTAAAAGACTAGATATCTTTGCATTGTATAAATTCAAACTTTTAGTATTGTATAATTGCATAGCATATGTGTGAGCACTATGTTCCTACTATAAAGCTACCATTTACAGGGTACGTCTTTCATTGACCTGAATGTGCCTTGGCAGCTAGGAGTATGTCATGCTCACTCAAATGTCTCGCTAGTGGTGGCGTGTGTGTTGTTGGATCATTAAGTTCCCTTCAAAATGGTTGAGCTGAATGGTGCTGATCCACACGTCATGTTCGTGAACGGGCGCCGCCAGTAGGGACTGGTCATCTCCTAGCTCCCACGGCTTATTTTAATTTCTGAATTGTTATTTTATTTTTGTTTTAATTACGGACGCTTTAATGTGCACGTCTTTTTACATCGTTCTCACATTGATAATTTCAACATAATGATGTAACCAACTTTTTGTAACATTACCAAGATTTTAAAAGAGTGTCCATGGAGTTTCTTGCCCGTTCTTCTCCATAGGTACCTACGCTTTGGAATGGGCAATTAGCTTCATCTTTCTAACTCACCGACCTTGACAATTCAAAAGTGCCTGTAATTGGTTTATTTGAAATAAATGCTTTGAGTTTGAGTTTGAGTTTGACACGAGAGCCACGGTGTGGTGAAAAAAGAAACTGTTTAGACCTGTCATCGTGTTGCCGCCAATGTTTATGTTATTGTTTACATTATATTTATATCGTTTCTAATGATTAAAATGATCAGATAAGGGTTTCGGCAGATTAATAATTATCGTCAGCTCAAAATATGTCCAAAGGCCAAAAACTCTTCCGAGTCCGGGCATGTCTTAGATATAGAAGAAACAGTTATGAATTCTGAAAATGCAGTAATAACTGGCAAAATTGTAGCTCAAACGACGATTTGTAACTTTTATGATGTCAAAATAACTGTAAAGTATTTTTTGAACAAATTTTTCACGTAAATATTTTGTCTATATTACTATTTATGTTCATGTCGCTTTCTTCTCAGCTTGATTACAATATAAATATTAGAAGAGCAAATTGAAAATGTAAGGCAGGCCTATTTGAAAAATGTAAGCACATTTGTGCTTTAATTTACTGTAAAAATTCTCCAGATAGTGCTAACCTAACAAAAATATTTAAGGGTTATGTTTACTTACATTTGTATATATTGAATAGTAGTACACTACATTCAAAACTCAGGTATTTTTACAAATAACATTATTGAGTAATTTCTAAATGTTTTGAAACTCATACTTACACATTTTTTTTACTGCCTTTATCGACTTTTGTCGTTTATCACGTAACCAAGGAAAGTAAGTAATATCTGTGGGAAAGTAATAGAATTTCACACCATCTGATTTATTTTGAGTTTTTTGTGAAGTGTTTGAGCATCCAGAAACACAACAAAACATTTTTACTTAGTAGTTATGTTTTTTTCACTTCATCTAAGAGATTGTTTTATTACGTGAAGTGTCAATTTTCAAGTAAAGATTCCGAGAAAACTTCGGATTTGCGCCACTAGATGGCAGACTCTTCGTCGTGCACGTTGCCTACCTATCACATTTCATACTTCACAGATTATGCGTTAAAAAACCGCATGGCAATGCGCGCTAGAAGAGCTAGACTAGTGATGGGTCGTTGATGGTTTTTCCGTTAACGCAACTTTAACGTTGATTTACGTTTATCAACTAGTTGACCAACTAGTTAATTTCGTCAAGCAGTTAACGTGCGACTATTGTCGACTTGTAACCGTTCATTCATTGAACTGTTTTATTCAACGCTGCGACGTCATAATTTGGTATAATTTTCTTAAAAGAAATATTTCAAAAATCAACTCTTGTGTTACTTTTACTTACTGTTCAAATTCTACGACATGACCGTCGCTTGTAATCTATGATGGTATTTTCAACGTAAGTTTTTTGCTCTTATCGTTAGGTACGTTTGCATATTTAGTTTAGTTGATTCGAGTTATATTCAAAACGTGGTTGACAAATTCAACTAGTTGATTCCTAGACAGTTATCGTTAATACGTTGACAGGAGATCAACGGTTGATTCAACTGGTTCGTTGATTCAACGCCCATCGCTACGCTAGACCTTACGCTGTTAGCACAACGACACGCCGCGACACACACTTACCCTTAATTCATAGGCAGATACAGTATCTCTTTATAGTCTGTGTACAGATGCTTCTTTTTCTGATTTTTTCTCATGTCTGTCCGTGTCCGCAGCTTCACTGCTTGGGTTAAAAAATGTACTCTGTGCTTGTAATTGTCAACTTGTCAACACAGAACGAAGTTTCGTGAAGATTGATTATAAAACAATTCTTAAAACTGTTAAATGATTACTGAAAATTTAAAGCATTTGAAGTTTTGTTTTCATACATTGACTATGAACCTTTAATAATAAATCAGTTTTCCCAATAACTCATCAAAATGTCGGCAACCGGTAGCCTCCATCAATACATTCAATTCGTCGAACGCATGTTTAGAACCTCACAAGGGAATTTACTGGCGCGTCTGCTGTCCCTTCGTGATGAACATGTTGCAAATAAGAATCTCCGCTCGAGTGATATGGTTACTCAGGTGGAAGGAAACTGTCTCGCTCCGTTGGACGAGATCATCATCAATCATTTACTATGTTTAAGAGTAAGTAGACTATTGATCATCATCAGCTTAGAGGTAAACTGCAGGACATAGGCCTCTTGAAACATCCTTTAACTTTGATAATTAACTGTTCTCAAGTTCAGCTACTACTACTATATAACTACTTTATAACTTTGTAAGCCTAGTTATAAATTTTATTAATCTGCAATTATTTGAATTTTGTATGTACACAAATAGATGTCATGAATAAAACATCAAAAATATTTTTTTGGTTAATTACCATGCTGAGAACAATAACAATCTTTCTCAGCAAATGGGGCCTGCCTGTATCAAATGATATATATATATATATATTTCTGTTCATTGGTTCTGAACAAACATTTAATACTTTGTGTTAACAGACCTAGAAATAAAACAATTTCATTTATAGGTTCTTGATTATAAAGTTACATATTTTTATCCTTTGCATCTATGTTTTATAATAAAAGTACTGTCTATGTTTTCAGTCATTATACATGAAAGACTTCATGGAGGCCTTTGAATACCAGAGTGCCTGTGTGGCATGTGTGGTACGTCTGTTACAAGCACAAAAGGAGGTGAACTGGGGCCTATCTTTGATGTATACCGTGTGCTTAGATCTAAGACTCATCGCTTACCGGGCTGAATCTTGTGGTAAGCATGTTTGGCTAAAAAGCTTTCTTTAAATCATGAGCATTATTGAAATCTTTAAACCATTAATATGCCCATATACAATTTTATTAAAAAATACATCACAATATGGACAATAGGAAACCAGTAATGGCAATGTATATGAATATGACCAGGGCCCTGTTTAATCAACATTACAATTATGTTAGAATTTTACAAGTAAAAATGTTACAGTTATTAGCTTTACAAGTGCTGTTTAATAAACATTTACATTTGTAGAAAATGCCTGTAGATTCCGATGACAAAATTGTATCTACAAATTTGTAATTGTAAGTTACAAATTACATAAAATGTAAGTATTTGTTGAAGATTCTTAAATCAAAGGTAGATTTCAAAAATCTTGCAATTTTAAAATATTTAGTATTTAGTTTACAGAGTAGGTACCTACTTTTTTTGTTTAGATGCTTACTTGTTTGATTTGTAACGAAAGTCACGGAGCACAATAAATAGTCTGTCTCTAATTTATGAGAATAAATATGTTTTATTTGATTGGTTTAGTGAAAAACTAACTGACATTGTGGAACAGTAGAAATCTTTGAGCATCTTTAATTTGCTGAGTGGGTGTAAGGGCCGCATTTCTCTTTGAATCGTATTTAAGATTATGTCCTATTTCCATTACCAAATATTCGACGGTAGTTTTGCCGACGCGAAGTTTTTCGTTGAACATAAAATCTGTGACCTCAAAAGTAAAGTTTATCCTTTTACGAAAAACTCGCCGTTACCGCTCACTCACAAAGACATAATCACTACTGTCACTATCAGTACCACAGTCCACTACTAGTTGTTAGAACCATTGTTTAATGTATAACAATTAAATTTCTTCACTTATTACATTAACTTACACAATTGTAAAATTCTGACACAAGGTGAGTCCACCTGTCGGAATTTTTCTACAATTTACAAAATATGTAAAATTGTAGTTACAATTATGCGTTCAATAAAACGGTTTTCCTTACAAATATGTAATTTGTCACCTGTAAGGAGAAAATGCTTATTAAACGGAAATATGTAAAATTGTAGGTACAATTTTGTCAGTTTTCCACCATGGTCATTTTTTAAATTATATTCTTTATGCCTCAGGGGTGCTCCCATATTGCTTAGGTAGTTTTTTTAATATGAATTTGTGTACCTACCACAACTAAAAAGTAGAAACTTTTTTACAAAAAAAAAAACTGAAAGAGTGAAAAAAAAAGCTTTACTTTTAGAAGTCGGCCGTACAATGTAATTGTCACCCCCCTTTAAGTTTGAATCTCCAAAAACCACCTTAGTGCTCGCCTGCATTATAAAAGGAAACCTTGTGTAAAATTTCACATTCCAAGTCACAGTAGTTTGGGTTGTGTGCTGATATAACAGTCAGTCAATTTCTCTCTCCTTTTATATACATATTGTATAATAAAACTCATGCTCTGGAAATAGGTTGAATTTATTACTTTATTAAGATTACAAAAATGGAAAAAATGAACTTGCCGATTAGAAGGATGAATGCGAAGAGAGTTGCTAGACAAAAAAAAATATTAAGCTTGAACACAATGTTGCAACTTAATAAATTACTTAGTAATAAATTACAATAATTTATACAGATAAATAAAATTGGAGTGTTTGTTTGTAATATTAAAATAACCCTTTTTTACTAAATGCATATGGATGTATACACAGTTATATACCAATATTTTTTTTTCAATATTTGTCATTTGTCCTTGCAAAAAAACCTTTATTTAATGTTAACATCTATTTTTTTTTTCAGCTCAAACCAATGGCAAGATTCTCGAAAAAGCTGCTGAAAGTTTACTAGCCTGCTTTAGGGTATGTGCTGCTGATAATCGCTCATCTGATACTGAAACCAAGAGAGTAGGAATGTTGACTCTAGTAAACCAACTCCTCAAAGTATACTTCAGGATCAATAAGCTTCATCTATGCAAACCCTTGATAAGAGCAATTGATTCATCAACCATCAAAAATCAGTTTCCATTAGCTCAACAAATTACATACAAATACTTTGTTGGACGAAAAGCAATGTTCGATTCAGACTACCGAACTGCTGACGAATTTCTAACGTTCGCATTCGTAAAATGCCACCGAAGAAGCATTAAGAATAAGCGGCTTATCCTCACTTACTTAGTGCCTGTAAAAATGTTACTTGGCTTCATGCCAACTGAATATATGCTGCAAAAGTATGATTTGATGCAATTTTGGGAACTCGTTGTGGCTGTGAAGAATGGTGATCTAAGAGGTATAGATCAAGTAATGGAAAATCATGAGAGCTTCTTCATTAGTGCTGGTATATACCTGATTGTGGAAAAATTAAAGATCTATGCATACAGGAATTTATTCAGGAGGGTTTATGTAGCAGAAAATAACCATCAAATTGATATAGCAAGTTTCCAAGCGGCTCTGCAGTTGATGGGACACGACGACGTAGATGCTGACGAAACTCAGTGTATCGTGGCGAACTTGATTTATGACGGCAAAATTAAGGGATACATATCATTTCAACACAAGAAGGTGGTAGTGAGCAAGCAGAATGCGTTTCCGTCTTTATCAAGTTTATACTAGTCCAGTGGGGGCTCTGTCGAGGTGGACCATGAGTGTGCAGACTTATTCTAAATATTGAAGGATACCAAAGAATCAATATCAAAGATCAGTATTATTCATCTTCCAACTAAGCAATCATGCAAATATTGCAACGGCACTTGTCAACCCTGCTAATGTCTAATTATCAGGCTTCTCTTAGTAATTACTTCAACTCGAAAAGAAGAAGTAAATTAAAGCAATTTAGAATGTCATTTAAACCAATGATGGCTTTAATGACATTTTACAGTACACTCTATATGCCAATATCTATAATAAAATAGACATGCCAAAGAATATGAGGAAATCATTGATATTGTTTCAAGTCTGAAACTCTTGCTCCCCTCACAGGGCCCACCATGGTTTTACTATAATCTTAGAAGATACTATTTTTGTATGAATTTTTGTACTTTCATACGATGTAGTGAAGAAAGTGGTGGACAATAGACATTTGCTGGAATACGCACAAGTGAGTTTTAAGTTGAAATGAACGGTTCTTATTACTGGTGCATGATTTATTGATTAATATTTTAGTGATTTCTGAAATATGTATACCTGCCTACTTTTGTTCTACAATACTAATGTATTTGGCCGCAGCATATCACATCATTGAAAAACTCGAAACACTGCTATAATGTGCCAAAATGAATGAGTTTGAAATCCAACCACTATTGAAAATAGTGTAAGAATACACCTAATCTGAAGCTATGCAACTGGTTAGTCGTTTGTAAAACGGAAGTAGGCTTATTGAGGTTTTTTGTGACCTGATAATAATTATACATTGTACTTTGGATTTTGAATTCCAATTTGTACGACATAGAGTATAAAATGTCAAAAGTTATTTGGAATAACTACGATATTTTTCTCTTTAGGTTAATTCTCAGTGAGATGTACACTTTATATCGGATTGCAAGTTGCTCTAAGTTTTGTCAATTATGACATGTAACGTAAACGAATTATGTGAAAATGTGTTAACCATTATACCTAAAGGTTACCTAGATGTATAATTTGCTATTTATTCATTCACATGTATCAATAGTAGCAATTGTATCGGAACATTTGAATACACTTTTAAGAATCATACTCTATTTTTTATTACCTTAACACATGCAATATATGTATGCATGGTAAATTATACAGTTTCGAAATACTTACTTGAGACAGACTACGCGGCAAGCGGATAATAGATGGATGTTTAGATCGTAGCTTAGTGTTTATTGAAAATCAGTTCCAAACGCAGAAAAATAGAAGTCGTAGAAGATAAACTATTTATTTTCTAATCAAGTAGTTTTTTTGTTATTTTAATTTAATTGTAGCTTAGAAATATACACGCATCCTCGATACTAGAATATGCTTAAATGGTAGTTTGTTTTCTTAAATGAAAGCCCAATGACATTAAAACATTTTTTATTAAATCCACAATATATTTCAAAGAATAATATAAATATAATACATTTTGCTAACCACTAATATACCGACAATGCTGAATATAATGTAAGTCTTACAGTAAAGTTTCATAGAACATTTTTTTGTGATTTTTAAATAGAAAGTCACAGTTCTAAACTATACATATATTTAATTATACAGTATTAGATTTGGTATGCAGCTGAAAGTTTATAGATTTGTAACGTGCAATCTTGTGTTTTCCCTGTTATTACTTATTTACAATATAGCTACGTCATAGGTGGAATGCTTGAGAGCCAGATTTGCAACACCCTTTATTCAGCATACGTGCTGATCCTGTCACATTTTGTTACAAGTGTTTTTGACTTTTTGCAGCACCTATAAATGGTTTCTCTAGCTACCATTCTTTACTTCGGGCTTTTTTAATGCTAATATAATAAAGCAAAATTGAAATTTCTGAAAGATAACCAAATATTTTTGGTATTTTAAGATTTATCAATAGGTGTTTAAAATCAATAGTTCGAAAATTATGTGGCAAATACTTAAATATTTTTGGCATTGTTCCCGTAACCCAAAAATAAGCTCCATAATTATGATCCGATGATTGATTTCAAGATATGTTTCTTAATATTGATATGCATTTTCTGTGGATCTTTTTTGATGCATGTAAGCTCATTTTTCTCTCAATATTGAAACACAAAATTGCACATTGTAGTAATACCTTTTCACCACCCCGAATATGCATCAAAATCTAAAATAAAACTGATAGCAACAAACGGAGAAATCGTGGGTAGTTTTAACTAATCAGTACAACATTACCCAGTGTTAGTATTTCTTCATAGGGATATTTTTCATGTAGGCAACCAAAAACTGTCGTTATAGCTTTGATGTTTAGGTTAACCATTTTGTGCGCAACGTGGCGGTGAAAAGATTCAGAATATTTTGTAGAAAAATATGAAGAAATATTATTCTAACTTTTAAATATATTTCAATATTATCTTACATTTAGCACTTATAATCATCTACAATAAACCAAGCTAAACGAGAGACTTACATGCAAAGCTAACAAATATTTTTGCCTATAAAATGTAGGTACTTAGATTTTATAATTTAATTGATGTAATATATTTATGATACTGTAATAAGTCTCTTTGGGTATACAATAAAGGATTTTAGACTCGACTCTACGTAAAATAAATAGTCTTTTAGACTTTGACATCAAAGGAAAAGGTAGAGATCATCATCGGTTAGTTATATTCACTGCCGATCATAGGCCTCTCTCTCCTTATATTATTTTGACATTAAATGGTCTTACATCTTACCTAATAATTTCTGGTCAACTTTTAGTCAACCTAAAATAGACATTTTTTTCAAAGTTGGGAATGAAATTTTATAAAATAAAGATATTTCATATTACATACCTACCTTAACAAGTTTTAAAGGTTGTAATACTAAGTTAAAACAATGTTGGCTCCTTTAAAAGTACAAGAGATCATATATTTCTATTAATTTACTTCAGGATTTTACATTTAAGTTGACATATGAGTATACAAGGAGATAGAATAGATTTATAGGACAATAAACGCGAAAAATATCTAAGAAACACCTCTAGATATATGGAATAATATATAGGTACTATGTGACTAAAAGTAATTACGTAGATACGGCACTGCATACAAAATCTATCAATACAAAATGTTTTTTTATGTGTTTGGACTTTGCGGTTCTCGATAACCTCTATAAGTTCTGTAAACTGAAAGGTATAGTTCACCATTAGATGTCGTGCTTTATATATACCTACCATCTACATAAATCGCATACTTAATAAGTAATTTATTGATGTACGTTTTACCACATATAGGTATGAACCTACATTTTAGAATTGGAACAAAACTTGTTCTGAAAAATTAGAGCATCAATATAAAAATCGCTAAAGATAGGTAGGATAGTCAATCTCGGAACTGCGTTATCGCCCTAAGGTTGAAATGCCACTTACTGCACATCATAAATCGACATGTATTTTGTCTATGGGACAGTTAGGTATATTCAACCTTAGTATTGAAGTTTGAATTTACTAGAGCTTGTTGTCAAAACCGATGATGTAATTACGAAGTCGACTATACATGCGCTTGTTTAGATTAAAAGGCTTTTCCAAAGCTTTTCTTCATTTTAAATAAGTGCCATATCTTCGTAGTTATCCATAGCTAGATATGTTAGTTTATTTTCTCTCTGGGAATCCCAACATGTGCATCGGTTGTCCTTTTAGAAGCTCATTCTTGTATACCGAAAGAATTTCTCGGGACAGATTTGGTTTGGCGGGTCTGGCTTCGAAGAAATGTTCCATTTGGCTGTGGAAATCAAATAAGTATGTTCAATTATAAAATCTTGGTGTACCTACATTTAAAAGTTTTATTGGACAACAGCTTTAAGTAAAAAAAGAAGCGTTGAAATATTTATGAAGCTACCTACATGTTAGTGTGATATGAATGAGAATAAAAACGACTCCAAGAGGCTTTAACTAGTGCTAGGGACCAAATCAAATCTGTGTATTATGATATAAACTTGCCAGAAAGTATTTTAATTTCAGTACCCTTAACGGGTGCAAAAAGACGCTTAACGGAGCCCAAAATCACTGTTGTATCTCAATCTGTCAAATCTCTTTGATAGATTTTCATCTTTATCACACAAGCATAAGGTTCATGTTCAATTGGAAAAATTTGACAGTTTGGCATAGCTTGGTGTGCTGGAGTCTGTACAGAATGCGTAGTTGATGGCTATGTGATGGAGTCTTTTTACACCCTGAATATTCTGCATACTTAGTTATTTAATTTATCTCTATTTCTCTGTCACAGCAAAACCCACTAAAACAGTTTTTGCTGCAATTTAAATTAATCTTACGGGACTTACTTCGTCGTGGGTTTTTGTTTTTTTTCTTGTGTGTGCTAATGTGTTTCCACTACGGCATTATTCTAAAGTAAATGGATAAAATGTTTGCCTATTAGCTGGGTTGGCGGCCATTGTGTCGCGTGTAGACAGCAATTCTGGGTGATCGCTTATTGTGTCTGTTAGAGCCGCAATCATCAAATCTGTAAATATAAAACAACTTTGAATGAGTATTAAAAAAAACTTGACATTTAGGTACATTAAGAGGATAGGGGGCTATAGGATAAACTTTCACTTTCAAGACGAATTTGAACACAGCTTATTTTCAATTTCAAACAAGGATGAGTCACTATTTTCTTAAGGCAAATACACTATAGTGATATTAAAGATAGCATTTTATGAAAAATTATTATTAAGAATTGTATAATATTTTTTAGTCATAAACAATAAGTGACTATGATCTAATTGGTCAAGGGGCGTGGCTAAGCTGAGTGATAACGATGAGTCACAATTTTCTTAATGCGAATAGACTATAATCGATGACAAAGCGATCGATATGGAACACTCTAGCTTATAGATATAATATTGCCAATACGTACCAAGCACTTTCTTCTCAATGGTGCGCGACAGCTGTCCCCTTTCTGCCTGGAGCTCCAGGAATGCCATGAATCGTCGCGTAGCCGACCGGGCTGAGGCGGGGTCTCGTGATAAAGACTGAGAGAACATCATCTGAAAACATGATAATAAGTTGAGTTTTTAAAAACCTCAATCGATAAAAGAAGCACAGTTTCTAGGTACCTATTCAGGAAATGAATTTGACTAGATTCACATCTATATTTGACGTCTACGTTGACTGTGCAACAAGGCTATGCAAAAAGTAGCTCTATTTTTTCCAAGCTTTCGTATTACGGTTTGCCTATTTCTGGAAACTCATCTAAGGGATCGTCATGAATATGCTTGTCATCTATGACTAGGTTTTCCGCCAACATAACAACAGTTGGTTTCCCAATTGACCTCACCTTGTCAGCCCAAGATTCTCAGCGGCTTCGACTTGGTCAATAAATGATTAAATCGTTCGTATGATATCGTGAGGTGATAGTTACCTTAGCCAGCTGATAGATAATCTCCTCAAGTGTGTATTCATTGTAGGGAATGGTGGTCGGCTTCTGCAATTTCTCCATTATTTCTTCATATTCTTCGTCAGGGAAGGATTGGGAATCGCGCTCGTATTCTTGAGCCCCTGAAAATCATCACAGTAAATACAATGTTTATCAAGCACAGCATAGGCTAACTACCTATTTCAGTAGTGCGCGAAAATGTATATATACTGTAATAAACTAACCGAGTAACTGAGTAATTATTTAAATTAACTTAAAACAATGTTGTGGTGAATAAAACAATACCTGCCGATTCAGTTATAAATAAAATAAATTTAATAAATTAATATTTTATTCAGAGGACTTCAATAGTTTATTAAGTAGGTATAGGTAGGTACTCGGTCCCGATTCTTGATGCTGAGAACCTAATAAAAATAACAATGTCTACGAGATGGCCAAGTGTGTTCCTGAATTGCATGTTTGTATAATAAAATAACGACTTGATTTTGTTGCGCATCTATCCTGACTAATAATAAATATCTATTTGACTCTGTATTATTTGCATTATATGATAGTTGTAGGTATACCTACTAAATTTGTTTTATTACCTTATGAACAGTGGGATTGATGTGAGATCCCAAGTTTTGCACAAAAACACGGTACTAATCGCCCTCTGAAATTATTGCTAAATCTCATATTGAGTTAGAGGCCGTCCATTTTTGGTTGCCATTCAGAAACCACATATGAAAAGTGAGAAAAAATTAACTACTCACGCATAGACTGCTGCAACATAGGGTCGAAAGTCCTCTTGATGGCTTCAGGCCTCAGCTCACTGCTGACTGGCAGTGCTGGCACCGGAGACAGGTTGTTGCTGAGCTCCCAGTTCTTGTTAGCAATCGTTCGGATGATGTCGGGGCTGCTCCCGAACGGGAACGACTGGAGGGCCGGGCTGCGGTACTGGTATTCCTGAAGATTGTAAAGTTAGTTTATAAGGCAATGGCTTAGCTAAACGAACTGGGGTAAAGATAATTAAAAAGTAATGCACATGTAAGCATTTCCCTTCCAAATTTGGGTTAAATGTCTACCTTCAAAACAAGAGTGAACAGGGCTTTTCTGGGCACTCTGGTTTCATCATAGACGTCATCAATCGCTTTCCATCAGGCGTAATCTAGGTCAAGAACAGACCCATTCAGTAATAAAAAAAAGGAAAAGTTATCACACGATATAAGTACCTAACCATAACATTAGAACCCCCCAGTGGGTTCTCCCGCATTATCGTTGCGGGGGGCTTAGTAGCCGTGGTCACCCTCCCACGGTGAAGCGAAGAGGAACCCCAAGGTGGGACCGCTCGTCAGGGCTTTTGCCTCCAAGCCGACGACGTAGCGGACAAAAAGTAGGTTGCGGTGAGGTGCATCGCAACTGAGGCGGGCCGCGATGTCGAATGGGAGGCATCGCGGCTGAAGGTTACAGGCTGCGGCGGAGGAGGAGTGCCTTACTTCTGAGTAGCGCCTTTCCCTTCCGTAGCCTGGACGGGGCGCCACCGTTTGATGGCGGACGCAGTGGGGCCGCTGGAGAGAAGGAGTGTCGGTATAGCGTTGGCCGCTCTCCTTATCCCCTGCGGGCGAATAGTGGTAGGTGGCGGGGCCATTATGTTGATCCGTCGCAGGGGACCAAGGGTGCCAGACACGGGGTCGTCTGGGGCCCTTATGCTATTTGGTTCCAGGGGTGGTCACGGCGTGCCATGTGTCCTGGTGCGCCGGTGATAGGGGTTATTCCCCTCCGAGGAGGGTCCGGTGACGGACAGCCGCGGCGGGTTCGCGGATGGCTTGCGCATTTCCGTGTTCCCGCCTCAAGCAGCACTGAAGGACACCGTGGATTTTCAGTGGGTTACAGTCCCACAGAACTGCGCTATCTCCCCGTGGTAGCGCAGTAGGCATTTCTCCACGTATAGCAAAAAAAATGCCCGGGTTGACGGCGCGTTGTGTTCCACGCGCGCACAAGGACACAAGGGGCCTGGTGTTTATAATTTCCTGTAGGTTTGTTGCAGGAGATACTAGAGTGCAACAAAAGTCAATAAAAACGTTTTCCGTTGTAGGTAAGCAAGAACACTTATGTACCTCCTACGTCTTCTATTTACTTCGAAAAGCTTTTACGTCACAGTAATAAATGTTGATAAGTGATAATACATGTAAACAAGTAAACAATCTGAGTCTATTTATACTTATACGATATAATAACTAACACTTTTATGAACACTAAAGATTCATTAACACTCAAGCGAGTGTACCAAATGTGACACATGGGTCTAATAGACACATAAAACCGAGTATTTATGTCCTGAAACGACGTGGGAACTAAATGAACTCCTTTGATAGGTAGGTACTAGTTATTTTTATCGTTACTACTTCAGTAATAAAGTTTATGACCGTATATGAAGTGCTTATTAAAGCAATTTTAAGACGCAAATATCAATACTTTTCATGATATAAACGTAAGAGTTTAATCATGTTAAGTAAAGTATTTGTATTAAACCTAGAAAGTCAAAAAAGTTAGTTGCAGAAAAGAGATCGCGAAACATGTTTAGTATCTCGTAGCCACGTCTACGCCGTAGACTTCGTGTAGCATATTGCTACGAGAGCTACGAAATTCCGTAGCGCATTTAAATTCGGTCATTTTGTCAACATCTTTAAAAATAGAAGTCGATAAAAATAATGCACGTGTATGTATTAAATTAATATTAATATTATTATGAAAGTTTATAACAACTAGAACTGCTTTATTCAATTAAAGATTGCACAACCTTCGAAAACATAAACCCAGTAAAAATGTTTCAATTTCGCCCACCTTTCTGAGAGATAGTGCAGGTTATTCTGAGATCTCTTGGAAATACATAATATAAATACAATCACCGCAGCGTTGTATAATACTTTGAAATTCTAGTATTATGTTGAAGCAATTTACTTTGTAAGTATTTAGGTGGGAGTCTCGCCACCGCCTACGCAGATTCTAACGTAGCTGCGGAGTATTTCGTTGTTTTTCCCCGAGCACTTTGTTGTGTTACCGCAAACCGTTGAGTGACATTTAATTACACTTTTTGAGCTTAAGGCTATAAATAAACATGCCTCGTGTCACCACAGATAGTAGCTGAGTTTTAATATAAAACTCAGCTTTAGTGTCACTGCTGCCAAGCTGTTAATTTTAATCAATAGAGTAATATAAAGCACGGAGGAGCTTGTGGCTAACTAATATTAGCCGCACGGGTCGAACAATTAGGTTAAGCTACGCTTGCCGCAGTTGGTCCGTGGATGGGTGACCATCTTTACATACCAAGAACCCTCCGTGCCTCGGAAAGCACGTTAAGCCGTTGGTCCCGGCTGTCATTTGTTCATCTTTGGTAATCGTTACGGGTCGTCAGAAGCCCGAAAGTCTGACAATCAGTCTTACCAAAGTGTATCGTATTACCCATGCAGTAACGAGGTTGTGGAGGTCAGATAGGCAGTCGCTCCATGTAAAATACTGGTATTCAGCTGTATCCGGTTAGACTGGAAGCCGACCCCAACAGAGTTGGGAAAAGGGTAGGTAGATGATGAGTAATAAAAAGCACGTTTACATAGTGCTTGTTGTCTATCTCGTATTCCTTTACAATAATGTTTCCGTCTATTGTTTTAATCAACAAAAAGGTTAAAGCATATAATAGCAGCTCGTACATTGGGTATGCAAAAGGTCAAAGGTATAACATTCCCACAGTTACCTAATGAATAGCCTGTTAACCCTAGTTCCCTGCATCAAATTATGCCTTGATTTTGCGAATGTTTTGAGCAACTACGATCGCTATATACGCAACCAATATGACCCTCTAGCGAATATTCACGTTACCGCAATAACACAAATATTGTTGCCAAGCGAAGCCCAATAACTGCGCTCTCGAGTTACAAATCGAAGTCAACGACACGTGACGACAGCAAAGTGACCCAAAGCCACTCAAATCGAATCAAACCATTGCATTAACAGTCTGACACGTGCGTCTCATTCGTTGAACTGAATCGTTCCATTAACGGATTAACTTCGGGTCATGAGACTGCATGGGACGAAATGTTGAACAACACAAATAGGATTAACTATCTATAGCTCAATCTAATCGGAATTTGCGGGAAGCCGCCTTTAATTAAAGATTGCTAAACTTTCCTTCTTTAGGTATCAGGGGAATGTAAATTGGTATACAAACTTTTTCTTCTTAAAAGGGTATGGGGCGGAATAATAAATAGCTAGAATACTTTCAGCGTCCGCTTGATCTTGTTCGGATTATGTCTATTATTTTCTTGTGGTTCTTTTTAATTGTTGCGCAATAAATTTAGATTATAAAACTCAGGCCCGTGTCGACGGCGCGCTGTTTTCTACGCGCGCCTCAAATAGATGTCAGCAAAAATTTAAGGGGTCCGCTAGGACCGGTGCTAGCCAGGGTCACGGATTTGTTCGAAAGAGTTACCGTGGCCCTGGCACAGGCAAGTGAAGGAACATGGGTGGGTTTTAGTCAGAAAAGTCTCCCATCCAAAGAAAGGCTCTGAAAGTTTTTTTGGATTTAGAAATTAGGGAAACTTACTTAAGTAAGTTACTTTATTGAAGTAGAGTAGGTCGTGGGAACGTTTAGTCCCTCCACTCAGACACGGCTGATGGCACAGGAATTTCATCTTATCATCGCACCGTCTTCATCCCATCAAGATTTAAATGATAGATTATGTGCGGTTCTATTATTTTGTGTACCAAATAGTAACTTAGTATTTTCTTCGGTAAAATAAATAAATAATTAAAGTATCACAAAAAATATACCTACGCCTTAAATAATCTATTTGGCCCAATGTCGAAAGAAAGCTCATCAAGATGTTTTTAAGTGCGGCACTTAAAAACTTCTGTCGGGATTCTAATTGTACTTTTTATAACTGTAATTCCTGTACCTGTACACAGGTAAAGAGAATTACAGTTATAAAAAGCTACCAAACTTTAAGTGGCTTTTTGCAGAGTTCGTTACAACATCGCAGAGTTTATATTTTCCTAGTACCTACTTAAATCTCTGGTACTCTGGTAAAAACAGATCCTCTGGCATCAAAAGTAGCTAACGATTTTTTTTTTCATATAATCAAACTGTTATTGAATAGTTTTTATGAGCATCTTTGTGTAATGGACTCACTAGTGCCTATATAATAGGTTTAAAAAAATTAGAAGGTAATGATATGTAGCCAGACACCAGATGCAAGCATTCTATGTGAATCGGATCAACGTTAAGAGTTAGGTTAAGTTATTCACTCAAATTGACTCGAAAAAATGTTCCCTTACCTTAGCCTCAGCTTGCTCGATCAGCATGTTTCTCAACTTTTCCTGCTGCGCACTTTCCTCTGCCGCTTTCAAATTCTGGGAATAATGTGCTCGAAGGTAGTCGATGTTGAATTTAATTTCTTGCAGGAAAGCTATGGCTTCTTCCTTTGACATCTGGAAATTGACATTGGAAAATTGGGAATTGGAAAATAATAAAAGTTACTCCGAACGTTTTGGCGATACATTTACTGTAACCACGGATGAAGAACGATTAAGTAATATAAGTGTGGGTTCTGTAGGAAATATTCACGCTTCTACTCATTACGAAATTCGTGAATCGTCTACTAGTAAAGTGTGATCTCGTTCCAAAAATATCTCCGCTGATCAAGATTCTGATTCTGATGGCAAATCTGATTATAATGATAGTAGCGATAATGATAATATCTGACGGACATAATATCCCAACTAGCAAAAAATGTCGTACAAAAGTCAGCAGCACGTTTCTATTTCAGCTATTGGTGGTGAGACGGATCCTCAAATTGTCGAGTGAATGATCTGTGCACGTTCTCTCGACACGATTTGGGCGCACTTCTCTCCGCTTTAAGTGATGTAAACATCGTAAGATTATCGTGTGAATAGCCAAATAGTCGAAAGAATATAGAGTAAACGCAACACGAATATTACTAGTACTAATAATAGACATCAGTATGCCATTATTCCACACACCCGCTTTTCCCAAGTCGGTAGACTCTCTTTCATTCGACTTACTTATAGTATTATAGCAGTGTGATTGCAATCACTCGACTCTTTGATCGTATGAATGCAACCAAGCAGCACTCTTAAACCGTTTCATTTATCTTAAAATGATAGCGCGTTGCTGTTGTGTTTGTAACAATAAATTTAAATACTTTAGAGTATTTTGCCATATTATGCCATACAATTTTACAGCCATAGTGACAATACGTGAACTATTAAAGTTAGCTCATAGGTCTTACTTTCATATGCGGAATTAATTTTTTCGTCTAAATTCCTTACATTTTTTGTTAATATTTTCATAGGCCACCAGATTTCTTAGTAAATAATGAATCACAAATAATATTAATTTAATAGTAAAATCAATTCGCCATTAATAGCAACTCACTCTACGTTTAGCCGAGAAATAGAAATGAGGTTTCCATTTTATGACTTCTAGGAGCGCCATTGCAGGTAGTTTAGGGTTTCTTAGCGCAAAATGTTAAATCATTAATCGTTCTATCTTTTACTTTTATAATTATTATTAGAAGAAATACTGTCATTAATACTCTAGAGGAATGTAGTGATTTCATTGGATAGATTTTAGTATTAACAAATATATATTATATGAGTGACTTTTACAAAATATTTTAGTGACAAATGATAAGTAGTCAAACGATTTTCCGACGACGACGTTTCATCAACTAGATACGTTAATGAAACAAGCAGAAAATCAATTGAAAAACTGCCTACCATCCAATTAATTTGAACTTCGGACTCTGAACTATCATAATCTTTAAACTTTGATCTGTGATTATCATTATCGCTACTATCGTTATAATCAGATTTGCCATCAGAATCAGAATCTTGATCAGCGGAGATATTTTTGGAACGAGATCACACTTTACGAGTAGACGATTCACGAATTTCGTAATCACTAGAAGCGTGAATATTTCCTACAGAACCCGCACTTACATTACTTGATCGTTCTTCATCCGTGGTTACAGTAAATGCAGATGTTGATTGTTTCAATCGTGTATACATCTTATTTATTTTCCGTCGGAAACCTCCAGTCCTTTTATTTTTTCCACCGTTTGTAGTCCATTTTGTCAAAATTAAGCAAATTCGGTTATTGTTATGACAAAATGGCGTTTACAGTGCTGTAAAAGATTTTATTGAACTTTCATACCACTATTACGCTGTATGATGGCTATCAAAGAAAGGTTTTTTTTTTTTTTCTGGGTGGGAAATCATCAAATAACTTCTCCCGCTCTGGGTGGAGCGGGAGGGCGTGTCAGACTTTTACTGACTAAAACCCACCCGTGTTCCCTCACTTGCCTGTGTGCCAGGGGCCGCGGTATCTCTTTCGAACAACCCGCACCCCTGGCAGGCATCGGCCCTTGCGGGCCCCATCAGTTGCTGATGACATCTCTTTGAGGCGCGCGTGGAACACAACGCGCCGTCGACCCGGGCTTGGTCCTTACCGGACAGCGAGCTACCCATTACTCGCCGTCCGCAAGCCTGCGCCTACGGTGGCCGGGAATCAGCCTGGGATTCCCGACGCCCAGGGCGTCTCCTGCGAAGGCCACGGCTGTGAGGGCGCATGTACTGCATCTCCCTCACGTGCGCCGCCTCCCTCTTTGCGAGCATAACTGCTTCGCTGAAGGAGGCGACTGCTAGCCATGCCCTCTCGCTCCGTACCATAGCCTGGACCAGGGTCGGACGCGAGAGATCACCGCCGCCGATCAAATAAAGGTTAGAGCACCTTTAGGGCTGTAATAGATAATTTTAAAGCGTTTTCTCAACTTCAATAGTTAAGTCGAATGAAAGCCTTGCAGTAAGCTATCATATGACATTAAGTGCTGTTATAGTAACCGAGATGCTATTTTGTTGCATGCACAGCGTTTACTCCATAATAATGCTGTAATAATTAAATGTCGAAATATTGTGCTATAAAAGCTAGTCTTACGACAACTTAGCAATTCAGATGCTTTCAAAGAGCTTTTATAAGACTCACGGTTGCATGAAGGCGAACAAGAGATGCGCGCTTACTCGGCATGTTTATAGAGCCAAAAAGCGATGAGCGTTAAATAATCAAGAAAGCTGCTTTTACACGGCCTTTTGAAACAATAGGATCTTTCATACGAGTATTTTTCGATCCATAGTCATGTGAGTAATTGCTTATAAGATCTATTTGCTAGTTGGGTATCTCTTTTTGTTGTCTTTTTAGAAAACAGATTACGAAGACTGAAACTATTTCATCCAAAAACATTACATTTGTTCTATTCAACACGAGCAAGCGAGGTTCATATTCGTATGATATTTTACGATTGTCCATTTAATACATATTTTGGCTATACATTTTCCAGTATGTGAATGCAATCTAGACGATTGAATTTAAAATTCGATCCAAATATCCAATTAACCTAAAACTTTACTGGGTGTATTGTGCCAAGCTGTAATTCATTAGTAAATAATGACGATAATAACTGACTAATATAATATTTTTAATATTATAAGCCTATGTTTTCCCTCTACAGGGCAAGGCGTAAACATATTATAAAATGAAAGACCGCGTTTTTCTTCTATTGTACGCATCGGATTTTGATGTGTTTTCAACCGTTATTAAGAAGGTTTTTGTGGATAATATATTGATAGGTATTAAACTTAGGCTCGAAATAATAATGAAAAAATCTCGATGTTTTCTCGAGTCAAAAAACCATTCTAGTAATTATAATCGAAACCTACCATTCCCTCCTGAAGGAAGGCCTCAATAGCAGTAGTCACTCCTCGCTCGTCGCCAGTCCAGAAGACATATTCTGCCATATCCAGTGGAGAATATTGGACCCCAGAGTATGCGGCGTAATGATCCATCTGTAGCAATCCAGGGTTTAATGGTGGTCGCCTATCGTAACTCTATAGCATACATTAAAAAGGGGCATGAGTAGGTAGTAGCCCTAGCCAGCATGTTACTTATATTGTGAGCGATACCTCATCGCAACCGGCGTGCATGTTTGGCCAAATGCAAAAGGAGTATGTAAGGATCGTAGCTGCTGGCGTTTTGTAAGTGCTGTCTCTGTTCTACCGACTCCCATGGACAGAAGGGGTGAGTTAATGCATGTATGTATGACCTAAACAGTTTACCAAGCATGGTAGTCTTTGAAGCTCTGTCTGAGACGGTTTTGTTTCCACCAATTGACTTTTATGGGATTCAAGAATATTTATCAGTTTGTAGTTATCGATCAATTGATATCTAGAATTCGTAGGAAAAAAGATCTTCTCGTTTTCGGCTATGATCATTTGCAGTAGACACAAAGAAAATCATATTGTTTCGTTCACACCTACGCCTAAACGTACCTACCAAGTTATTGAATCTAAATGCCGTTGCTATATTAATGTGGGATAAATAGAAAAACAAAATGGGTTTCGCTGCTTCGCCTTCTAGGCAAATTTTAAAAGCGAGCTAAGGGAAATGAGAAAAAAATTAGGTGTAATAGAAAATGTCGTTTTAATGACGCAAGGTCGAAACTCGAAAGAAACGTGGGATGCACACCTGATGTTTTTATTGATCTTGTCTATGGGTCCTGTGTTTCATTGTAAAATGTTTGAAGGACAAAATTGTAAAACCAAAATCGAGATTTTCCATATTTAAGATATACGTTGTCCTTTTTTTCTTTAGTTGGTATCTATACGAACTAAATAAGAATAAATTAAGAAAGGTAGTTGATGAAATCAACTCTATCTAGTAAGTTTTAGATAATAGTGTAAGTTAAAATTTCTTACGTTATTCTTGGTCTCCTTGGTGATGTCTGCGTTGAAGGCTCTTCGAACAGCTGTGTGTTGTGGTCCAGTAGGGATGTTGGTGGCTTGCCCTGGTTGTACCAAACGAGCGGCTCCGTGGAACACCTGAGAGGTAAAATACGTTTTTAATTAGTAAGTAATTCGGCAATTTTGTGTAGGTATCTATGTTATATGTTAGAAGGTTTGGTTTCCGCACTAAGTCCTCAGTTGGACCATTGTGCGTCGACATCGCGGCCGGTGTTTATTCCAACCAGCTCTCCTCCCTTCAGAAGTTGAGTATGTCTCCTGGTCTTTTAAAAACATCTGTGTAAGACCTGGGTGCCCCGAGGGTTTCTGTCCGATTAGGACAAAAACGGTGTGGGAAACGCCTGTGCGTCCAAAGAGCACATGCGCAACGGTTTCCTCAGTCTGTAGGTGTTTACATTATGTAGTCAAACAAATAATACAGTCGCAACAGGCCACAGTGCAACTCATTTTCATACAAAAATTTGTGGCGCGGCGCGTTTGTTTGCTGCTTTGGTCCATAGGAAATTGCATTGCATTGCGTTGCGGCCTGCCCAAACCTGCGTTAGCCTTTTATCTTCAATATTAATAATAATATATAATCAATTAATTATGCGTTTGCATGCATGTTGATTTTATATTCAGGTATAAAGTAAATTAAGTTTCCAATTTATATAAATTTTATGTGTTTGTAATTACGTGATAATCCTTTTAATTAAATTGCATCGCATTCAAGTGTGGATAATGTGACAGCAATTATTTAAATCTCTCTGATTGATAAATAAATTTGTTTAATTGTGGAGCTTATCTACGTGATCTCTAATTAAATATACAAAACTGTGTTATGGATTTCCAGAAGTATTTTATAGTAATAAAAACCACTAGCATAATCAGCCTATGATGTTTCCCACTGCTGGGACACAGACCTCCTCGCTGTGAGACGGAGTTGGCCGTAATCTACCACGCGGGCCCAGTGCGGGTTGGTAGATGTCACATGTCTTCGAATGTTCGGTTCTAGGAAATGCCGGTTTCCTCACGATGTTTCCCTTCACCGTTTTGAGAGCCATTCAAGCCATATCAGACAATGGACTGGTGGCCGAAATCCTCGATCAACATCTCTCGAGGCTCTCGTTAGGCGGTTGGATCAAAGGCCTGATTCAAAAGGCAGTACTCCTCGATACGGCTCGCATCGTGAGGAGGTTCCTGTCTCTGGAGCTCTAACCACCGGTAGCTTGGACCCTGCTCCCGATGCCGGCGGACCACTATTTTTTTATATATATTTAAATGTTTTTTTAAGTTACTTTTACAGAAATATTTAAAAATGTAGTTAATAAGGATTGTAATTGAATAAAGGACATAATAATAAATTTATTTCATAAAAACGTATACAAAAAGAATACATTTAGCCAACTGTAGTAAATTTCCCATACAATTATAGTGCCTAAAAATAAACTGTTCTAAAATATTTTTATTACAAGTGCAAGTGATAATGTTTTGGAATTAGAATATTAAGTAGCGACCCGCCCGATCTAGGTTTACATAAACCTGTGTTTTGGGCCATCACTTTACATTTCAATTAAATTTGGAAATCATCATTTCAAATTAAATTGATTTAAAAATACTAATAACAACTATGAGATAAAGCATAGTGGTAATTAAACATTAATACCTACAACTAAGCTAATGTAAATACTACAAAAGTAAATACTTAGGAGAGAATAAATTATCGTCATGACATAATTTCTAGAAGTTTTTCTGTGTCTGTGTAATTGAGTAACGCTAAGTATTCTGATAACATAGTACTGCATTTTTTATAGCTTAACCTATATATTCATTAATTTGTTAAGTCTATTATACAGAAAAGGACCTAAAAACACATAAAATCGATTAGCACAAGCATGTCTAGTTGGAGGCTTTATGCAAACTGGCAAAGGTACTAGATCAAAAGGAAGTGCAGTGTGCTGGTGTAGTACTGTGCTTAGAATGAATAATTGCCGAACTGTTAGTACATTACATGCAATGTAGAGCTGGTGCGTAGGAAATCTATATGGGCGAAAGGTAGTAACTTTTAGAATTGCTCTTTGAGCACGCTCTAGAGGGAGTAAAATTGTTTTTGCTGCACCACCCCAGGAAGTTATGCAACAGCTAAGAATGGATTGACACAAAGCTAAATAAACTTGTTTAATTAATTTATAGTCGGCTATGTTCCGTAAATTCTTAAAAACATATTAATTTGCGCACTGACACGCGCGCACACGGAATATTTTAATATTGTACCTTTAGATACACTCACTGCCTCGTTGGTCTAGTGGTCGCAAGCGTTACTGTTGAGCATGAAGTCTTAGGTTCGATTACCAGGTCGGACAAAGTGATCGTAGTAACTAGTTCTAAGTACCAGCCTGGAGTCTGGATTTGAGCCCGGATGATGGCATTAAGCTCACGGTCATGGGACTTAAAGATAACTAGCGAAATATGGGTGTAATGTAGGTACACCTTGCCCATTCCGTCGAGAAAACAAAACGCGATGTTATGGTATAGAGGGGCTTGTGGCTAAGTAACAATAGCTGCACGGGTCGGTCGATCAGGTTAAGCTACGCTTGCCATGGTTGGTCCGTGGATGGGTGACCATCTTTTCATACCAAGACCGTGTGTTTCCGAGTAAGTGCTTTCCGAGGCACGGAGCCTCGGAAAGCACATTAAGCCGTTGGTCCCGGCTGTCATTTGTAGATCTTTGACAGTCGTTATGGGCCGTCAGAAGCCCGAAAGTCTGACAACCAGTCTTACAAAGGAGTATCGTATTACCCAGTAACTGGGTTGTGGAGGTCAGATAGGCAGTCGCTTCATACAAAATACGGGTATTCAGCTGCATCCGGTTGGACTGGAAGCCGACCCCAACACAGTTGGGAATAGGCTAAGCAGATAATGATGATGTAATGTTACAAATACACTATAATCTCACATTTTCCACGTTCGTGTTGTTTAAAGACCAAGGGTCGTTCCCCTTACGTTTTTTTTAATACCTTCGCTTGCCGAAGACGCTCGGAGCCCTCGGAGGCGAGATATTGCGAACGAAGTGATAAATGGTGAGGAAATGGGAGCAATATGTTCGACGTAGCAGTGTGGGTGCTCGATTCCCTTTATTTAGATAGAGGATGTGCTAAAACTAATGTACCAAAATCATTCTGAAAAGGATAGGCAGATTTAGAGGGTATTCTAAAAAATGCCTCAGATTGACAGATTAGTATGAAATCTACCAGAAGGACAATTCTCGTAATGAAAAACGTTCAAAATCTAGTCGCAGTCTCATCTCAGCGACAATCAAATGTCAAAAATGTATGAAAAATCGAGTTATTTTTGACAGATTGACACTGAGATCAGACTGTGAACGTTCTTAAAATTACTAGAATTGATACTGATCAAATTAATGGATATGCCAATCTATTTGATTAGAAAGAAAAGAAAGATGGAAATGGAGAAGGAGATGGGATGGGATGGGATGGATGGATGGAGATGTGGAAATCAAGGCTATTTGCCTTGATTTCCACATCTACCACATATGCTTTGACTAAATTAACCTAACCCTATCATTTTAGATTTTCTGATCTGATTCGTTTTTTTAATTTCCATTCACTTAGTTAATTTTTTATGTGCACATATGCCTGTGACAGATAAACCTATGTTTCTTTCTTATTTTGGGCCTTAATAACATCCTGTAACAAAAACTAGTCCAAACATTTAATAATAAATGTACCTAACTTTGAAAACATAGCCCTATCTTAGATGTTGCGCTGTAGGGTAAAATACAGTTGTAAACGTATGAAAATTGCACCACCCACACTAAATGCTTACCTAAGTTCATCGTCCATTGCCGTATCAACTTACGTGCCTGCAGCTATGTGTGTTTTAATTTTCCGGCATGAACACTAATCTTACTTTCATTTTGGGGTTCAACGTCTTTGCGGATGTCATCAAAATCGTTTCGGCTTTATAACCGTAAATGTACTTAAACAGACAAGCAAGAGTAATTTTTATCCATTTTGTAAATGAAAAATTTAGGAGGGTGCATCTGAAAGTTGGCAACGTCGCGAATAGCTGTCAAATATTTTGCTATTTTCATTTGTTAGTCAATATTTTAGTGCAACACGATAATTCATTTGTATTTAGAAAAGCAAGAACTTTGTACTCGTTACCTACTTACTCTTTGGATAAGTATGAAAGACACAGTTAAAGTTTATATGGAGAAGGATTGCAGAAAGCTAATAGGTCGATATAATAATGCCTCAGAACCCAGTGGTCCATGTTTTTGCAACCATGTTTTTTTGTCAAAACAGCAAAATATTTCACAACTATTTTCCCAAGTTAGCAACTTTCAGAATGCAAACTAAGCGTATCAACCATCTGCCAGGGGTGGGGGTTGTTCGAAAGAGATACCGTGGCCCCTAGCACACAGGCATCTGAAGGAACACGGGTGGGTTTTAGTCAGTAAAAGTCTGACACGCCCTCCTGCTCCACCCAGAGCGGGAGAAGTTATTTGATGATTCCACACCCTTAAAAAAAGACATATCAACCATTCATGATTTTTTGTATTGTTTTATCTAATCGCGACTCGATAAAAATGAACGTAGATACATGATCTGATGTAACAATAGCCCGAGTGCAGCTTTATTTATTCAGATGGTATTGGTTTCCGATAGACTTTCATTTACAGTCTGGTTTACAATAGATTTTTCAATGCACGACGCTCTATTGTTATGCTGAGAATTCTTATTTTTCTGCATGTTCAAAGGATGAATGAATATGAATGTATGAGTCGGTATATTTAAATAGCTCTCTTTGTCTGAAATTGTTCAATTGAAGACTTGATCTTTTAATTAGTGGCTGTGTATAATGAAAAGTGCCAAAAGCGAGTTTTCAATTAGACTTGAACAGGTGTGATTACAATTTGAAAATATGCGTTTGAAACGACTGCGGTTTTGCATTATTGTTACTCAATAATTTATTTTCTATTCTGACCATTTATATTTCTTTATACCTACTGAAAATTAAGACCATCCAACTTATTACATATCCTATCCTACTAATATTATAAATGTGAAAGTTTGTGAGGAAGGACGGATGTTTGTTACTCTTTCACGCAAAAACTACTGAAAGGATTTGGATGGAATTTGGCACACAGATACGTTTATAACCGAGATTAACACATGGACTACTTTGTATCCCGGTAGTACGTTCCCGTGGGATAGTTTCCAACCTCCACGCGGGCGAAGCCCCTGGAAAAAGCTAGTGCAAAATAAACCGACGACGGTCTACATTACCTTAGTAGTAACTTCCTCGCTAGGCGTACTAGTAGGAGCAGTCGTGTCATGCACGCTCACATGTCCGCCATCTTGGACAAGCACGCGATGCACGCCTTCAGACGGCACGTCGAGCTGCGCCTGAGCATGTAAGTGAGGCTTCTCACTCCCCACCGCGTCCGCTGATGCGTGTTGTTCTAGTCTTGAGACGAGCTCGCCATTTGCTTGTACTGCGTCTGTTTGATAAAGAATTAACTGTATTGACCAAACTAGAAAATTATTCATATCTCCCACGGTATTGGACATAAAAGCAAGTAAGAAAATACGTCCAGAACACAATCACGCGAGGAGTGGTACCTATTTAAGTAAGGCGTTTCCTATCTGACTACTCTGAGAAGAAAGGCCGAAACAAACTCAGAGGTCTCTTTTAAAGTCCAGACATAATCTTGGTCAGATCATGTGAAGACCATGTGGATCGGTGTCTGAAATGGTCTTTTGAGAAAAGAACCACACAGATTGAGTGGACCCTGTCCAATCAGTGCACGCATTTATCAGTAATCATGCAGAACTTGAGGAGCTCAACGATTTGACGAACAATACCAAAGAAAGGACATTTGGGTAGGCCATATAAATTACTCAAACTGCCAGGGCCTCAAGTCTGCTATTACAATAGTGTCAGAATAGTCTATCATTGATTTCATAATTGTTGATTTTGACAAGTTTGGTAATCTACTAATATAATGGCGTCATTATGACTTTCCAATGGTCAGGCACTGACACTCCATTGAAAGAAATCGCATTTATTGGTAATGTCGTACATAATGACAAATGAATGATTGACTTAGGTGGTAATCTGCTAAAATTGAACACTAATAAACTAATAAATCATATGTAAAATATATATAAATGAAATCGGGCATGAATAAATGTTCAAATTTAGTAGTAGTTTTTGGAAAATCATTTCTACTAACAGGTTTTATAATAATGGCAATACGACAATGCCATTATAACACAATTCTATTACGAGGCTATTGACCGACCAATGATCGACCATTATGCATTTAGCAGATTACGAACTTTTAGCAAAATGACAATGGAATCGTGTTGGAATGACGAATTTATAAAAATAGCAGACTTGGGCCCCTGACCATGACTAAATGAAGAAAAAACAAATCACCCACACAGTCATCACATTCACAATAATTAAAGCAATATAATACTTTACAAAGTAAATATTCATGTCATTGTTTAAACAAAATTTATAATGTCAATGTCTATATTTACAAAAAAAATACGAAAATAATCGTGGTGAGATCATTTCAGGACCATGTAGATTGGTGTCTGAAATGGTCTTTTGAGGAAAGAACCACATAGATTGAGAGGACCTGTCCTGTCAGTGCACGCATATTTTTGTTTCATTCGCCTGCGGTCTATCCATGAATAGGTATAATTAGCCTATAATGTGCCCACTGTTGGGACACAGGCCTTCTCTCTGTGAGAGGGATTACGCCAACATCCACAACGCGGGCCCAGTCCGAGTTGGTGATGTCTTCGAATTTTTGATTCGAATTGTTGGTCACCACGGTGTTTTCCTTCACGGTTTTGAGAGAAGTGGTAATGAAATTATTAAGCAGGTGCTTTACTTTTCTGTAAATTTGTCCTTTGTGCCCAGACACCCGCCTGGGCTGGATCCTACGACCTACAAATCGTAAGTCGCGGCCAGTACCACTTGGCCACCACTGCTATCCATGTATTTAACTAATAATGGCTCGAACAGCTATACCCTTATAGCCCAGCATTGCCTGATTGATATAATCCCAAGCGATATCAAAATTCGGATCTAACTTTTCAATTTACATAATGTCTACACAACTTATCATAGTTGGCCAAAGACACAAGATCAAAACAGCCACGCTAACTTACATCTAAAACTAGTCCCTGATAAAGTAACAGTTGTCTAGCAAATGTAGTAAACAAGGGGCTATTAGTGGCTTAGCTCAGTTATCTAGTCCCGATAGTATGGCTTTTAGCTTTGTTCGCGTGATAACGAGCGTGACATTGAGCTGCCTCGCTGGGTGCGTCGACTGAACATGTAGGTATGTTTTATGTTCCAATCGAAAGCTTTGGAAAGGACCGTCTGTTGTGGAGAATAGAACATTTTGTGTAGAAGTTTTCAATAGTAGTGGAGAACGCAAGGGAACAAAAACGTACATGTTATTGTGCAATACGATCGTTTTGTTTCAGTTAATTGCTATTGGTCGATTTTTTCTTTTTTGTCTGGCAAATCAAGACCCATAATTTGATTCATTTTGTTTGAAGTGTTTTACTTATCAAAGGTATTTTTCCTCAGCAAAATCGGTAAAGAGGCCTAAGTTTAATAGTATTACCAATATTAAGTCATAAATATGAATGATAAAAAAGAAAAATAACTTTTTGAGCAAAATATCTCTTTTATGGAAGTGTAATATGTTTATTGAATAACCAAGAAAGTTATTTAAATCTTATCTGTTAGTATAAAACTGTTGAGAAGTTGAGACGATTTCTAATGCAGATTTTCCCTTTATTATTAATCTTCCAGATCTCAGTACATTCAATTCACTGTCCATAGAATAGTTATAGGATTAAGCTTAGGTTAGCCTAGGTAATAACGTTAGGTATAACTTACCAAGTCTGTGGAACTCCACGTGTTCACTGTTCATTTCGCCTTCCTTGCCAGCCTCCGCTGTAATACGATATCGAATTAGTTTCATTTTCTGTAGGACACATCGAATGGTAGAAAGCTGAATTTGATCATTCTTTATTCGATTTGAAATTGAAAAATATTATTCTATTTGGAAGGAACGTTATTGCTTATGTATGGCCGTTTGTTGCCTGTATAGGGTTATTACTTTGCAGTGAAACAGCTGCCTACCTACCTAAATTATGAAATTATTGTTTACAAGGGCAAAGTGGTCATTCTTTTTTTGGCTTGGTTATCATCAAATAACTTCTCCCGCTCTGGGTGGAGCGGGAGGGCGTGTCAGACTTTTACTGACTAAAACCTTGCCTGTGGGCCAGGGGCCACGGTATCTCTTTCGAACAACCTGCATCCCTAGCAGGCATCGGCCCTTGATGACCCCACCAGTTGGTGCTCACATCTCTCGTTTTCTTTTAGGGAGGGATCAGCAAAATAATAGCGTTTGTTTGTACCCTTGCTTTATCGTTATTACTTAATCTGTATTTATGCAATTAATATGTAAGATATTTAAAGATTCACTCTATATATCGTACACTTTAGAAACACGATTACTTGTAGTTTCCTCGATAGAAAGTAATCTCGCAAAAACAAAAGAAACCCTTAGAACGGCGTAAATATTTCACGGAAGGTCATCAGTTCTTTAATAATAAAACTACATGTTTTCCTATAACGTATAAGTTATACATTTTCAAAATATGTGTTAGTTTTAATATTACGAAGGAAACACCTAAATTACGCCACGCTTCAATTAGCGCCAGAAGCCGTTATGTTGTAACATTCAGTGTCAATTTCTCAAAAGAAACACATGTAATTACTGTTTAAATTTTTAACCCTACATAATAATATACAAGCTTAATATATTAAACGGTACATTTCTCGTGTATGTACCTACTCTGGTGATTAAATAAAATATTTTCTCAGCATATGTTTACATTTAATCATTAACCCAGTTCGGCCTCCAAAAAATGGGTAATCGATCAAGTGAGAGAGGAATGAGTGATCAGCCCTAAATGATATGGGATTCCGGAAAACGTTACATTGTAGGTAGGTACCTATATTATAGATTATATTGAAAAGGACCAATAAAATTGTACTGATTATTAGCATAAGCGTATCTACCTATTTATCCTATATTGTTCCCACAGATGGGATACAGGCATCCCCTTACTGAGAGGGAGTGGGCCGAAATCCACCCCGTGGCCCAGTGCGGGTTGATAGATATCACATGTCCTCGATTTTTTGGTTCTAGGTCATTCCGGTTTCCTTACGATGTTTTCCTTCACCGTTTTGAGAGCAGTGGTGATGAAATAATTTAAAGTAAAGCGCTTTTCTAGGTTCGAATCTACGGCCTCGTAAGTCGCGGCCGTTACCACAGGGCCACCGCTGTTCTCTACTGATATTAACAAAACAAAATAAGTGCAATAGCCGCAAAACCCGTCCAACACAAAATTATGGTTGCATAAGGAGTCGATGTACATTCTTAAATTAATGGGGACTGAACGTTGTAAGTCCTTTTAATCATATTTATTATTAAAGTGTAAATATTTGACATCCCTCGCTAACACTTTAAAAAACAAGCACAAAAAAGCGTCCTCTACAGGAATAATAATTTCTGTGGTCCTTTCATACTCCTGAACCCAATTATGGCCAGACCTATTTTGTAAACCGTAAATCAAGGGTCAAATGAAATAAAAACGATGTAAAGGGTAATCTGACGCTTTGTTACTGATAAAATTATTATCTACTGTGGTTTAGGAACCTGATCGGCTGAAGGTGAAAACGGTTTGCTACCAATTTTTAAAAATATTCAGAACAAGGTAAACTTTTGTCTAGTCTACCGTCTACTTGTATTCTATAACCGTATGTGCATAGTAAGGGTCACGAAAAAAGTTTTATTAAAGTGCATGGGTGGCCGTCATCTCATTCTGCGAAGCAGTAATGCTCGCAAAGAGGGAGGCGGCGCACATTATGGAAAGACAGTATATGCGCCCTAGTCGCCGCAGAAGACGCCCTGGGCGTCGGGAATCCCAGGCTGATTCCCGCTTACCGTAGGTGCGGGCTTGCGGATGTCGAGGAATGGGTAGCTCGCTGTCCGACCAAGCTCGGGTCGACGGCGCATTGTTTTCCACGCGCGCCTCAAAGAGATGTCAGCACCGACTGGTGGGGTCCGCAAGAGTCAGTGCCTGCTAGGGGTGCGGGTTGTTCGAAAGAGGTACCGTGGCCGCTGGGACACATGCAACTGAAGAAACACGGGTGGTTTTAGTCAGTGAAAGTCCGACACACCCTCCGTCCCGCTCCACACAGAGCGAGAGAAGTTATTTGATGATTTCCCACACTAAAAAAAACGTTCTACACGAGACTATAAATTGGACGACCCTGAAAAGTTCAAATTTTCTTACGATTTTTTCATTTTGCAGGTCAGTATTTAAATTTAAATATGATTCGCGACCGTGAAAAATATAGCTTTACTGAATCATAAAAAATAAAATCATCAATACAACACTCTAAGTTCATATAATCCTATTATATGACTTTTTCATGGAATACTAAAGCAAATACCTTACCTAGACATTCGCGACTCAATGAACATTAAAAACGTCAAACACAAGCTCAAAGAATACTACAACTCCATTTTACCTTAATTTGACAGAAGCCCGTTGAGTGAACTCCAGACCATGGCATGCTAAGACAGACCCCGGAGGTCTAAAGGTGTGCTTTGAATAATTATAAGGACAACAATCTGTGTTTAATAAATAAATAACATAAATGTATGGTTGCGTTTTTAGCAAAATACGTAGGAAAATTTGAATTTCGCGAACTCTGGCTGGCGCTTTGCCTTAAGCTACAATAACAATGCAAAAGTATCAAAATTTTTCTGGGCGTAGGTAGGTACTAAAGGCCAGAGATATGAGAAAACTACTGCATAATAGTAGACCGCTTGACTTAGATAGGTACAAAGGATGCTGCTTCCTAACCTCTTCAAATTATCCTTTAGTCGCGTTTTACGTCAGCCGGGGGTGGCGAAAAGAGGTGGGGTAGTTGCCTACAACCCCCCATCTTCTACATTATTTCACACACACCAAGCTATTTTTAGCTTACACAATACTTGACCGTTACTCTCCTCCGTCTTATATAACATCTTGCGCACTTTCTATAAGCGAGCTATTGTTGTCGGAGAACTCATTTCATGTGATACCTATAAAGTTTGTTGTACTGGAGTTTAACTTGCGACGCTATAAATAGCTCTTTGAGCCTCATTTATACATCTTCTATATTCTATACGTACATTCATATACACCGAGAAATTTTAATGGTTGTTTTCCCGCGGCAGAACAACTTGCCTTAGGGAGTACTTTTGAAGCATAGAGTAAAAGTAAAAAAATAAAGATTTTTTTGTTTTAAAATAATTTTAAAAATGTTTATCAACTCGATAAAACACTACTCAACAGTAACACTAGACTGCCAGGGGTGCGGGTTGTTCGAAAGAGATACCGCGGCCCCTGGCACACAGGCAACCGAGGGAACACGGGTGGCTTTTAGTCAGTAAAAATCTGACACGCCCTCCCGCTCCGCCCAGAGCGGGAGAAGTTATTTGATGATTTCCCACCCAAAAAAAAAAAACAGTAACACTAGAGGTAACTTGTAGGTACTACTCAAATCGCACGCACCTCAGACAAAGGGAACTGCGATGCATAAATGTTCAAAGCAAAATAAACTCTCGCACGTGGGTTTTTTCACAATGATTAATCTGCCATTTTTTGTTTCTAATATTTTATTTGTTTATAAAACGATTGTATTACCACGACAAAACCATTTCGCTGCGGGAAAACAACCATTTAAATTTCACGGTGTATACATACAAATAAATAAAATTGAAGTGTCTGTTTGTAATTTCAAATTAACAGCTTTTTACTAAATACATATGGAAGTATATATATCCGGTACATGTAACCAAATTTTAAATGTTTGTCTGTCTGTCTGTTCCGGCTAATCTCCAAAACGGCTGAACCGATTTTGACGGGACTTTCTGACAGATAGCTGATGTTATAAGAAGTAACATAGGCTAGTTTTTGTCCGTCGTGGGATAATTACCCGCCATGCGGGCAAAGCCGCGGGCACAGCTACTCTGTTATAAAATAACAAATACATGATCAAAGGAGAAAGTTTTATCGTGTCGTGAAGTCGTGATTGATTTCTGGTTACACGTGGCTGCGTAGAAACCTTATTAAATCTTAGTCTTTTGAAGTTTAAGCTGGAAACTTGCGGTTAGATCACTTTTTGAAAGGCAATCAGGTTATAGGGTTTAGATTTATAAGTAACTAGCTTTTGACCGCGGCTCCGGCTCCGCCCGTGTGGATGTCGGTTGTCGCGTAAAAAAGCCTATGTCTTTCTCCATATCCTAGGCCAAATTTCATAACGATCAGTACAGCGGTTTAGACTGAACGTTTAAGTGACCGCTATGGTCTACACAGGACAAGTAATTATTTTTGGCGTATGTTTTGTAAATGCAGGTCATGTTTTCAAACAATTTGAGGGTTATTTAGGCACACGAGAAGTTATATCAACAGGATTAACACCATTCGAATTTTGACTAATGACGTCAAACTGCGTTCGAAGCAGTAAATAATATTCTGTTGAACAGCAATTAGTGAGCAATTTATCAGTTATCAACGCAATTATTCAACGGTGAAAATTGCTCGGTCGAGAATGAAATGTGTGCAACTATAAATTATTTAAAGGTTAAACTACAACAGTTATTGCTGTTTTATTTATGACACAGCTTTAAGCAGAAGCTGCTTTTATGACTTATTTACACGTAGCAATTTAACTGCCCGTTTAATATAATACTTAAATAAAAGCAAAAGTTTAAAATGAAAACATTGTTTAGCAGACAGAATAAAATTGTTGCTTGTAATTTTATTTAAAACCTATATTGCATTCAACGGGCAATTAAATTGCTCGGTTTTATTACTACATTACGGTTAAAGCTTATTGCAATTTCAATTTCTTTCCCGTTAGAGCACCAATTTATAGAACCTAATGCATTGAGCACCAAGGCTTTCCCATACCTTTGGTGCTTTTGGTGCTCAAACGGGAATATTTCCTATTTCTCATCTACGAGCAGAGGTTGCTTTTATTATTTCCATATTTTATAGTTTTTCGTGCTTATACGGTAATTAGGTAAATTAGGGAAATGAGTAACGGTAGGTCCATTACTCATTTTCCTAATTTACAGACCTAGATAAACTCACGCCTTCTTCCGATGGGGTAGGCAGAAAGTACAGAACGCCATATGCTACGATACTAACATACTTCGTTTTCGTTCGTACATCTATTTATACACGAGTCCTACGCTCCTGACCTTTCTGAAGAGCATCGCCAATAAGGTCACTATAGGGCATCCCACCGTTTCCACACTTATCTGTCTTGTTAGTCACCTTTTGTTAGTCACCTTTCATTCACCCTCTCCACCTCTACCATAATTTAATATAAATAATATCTTTAAAACTTCGGCTAAGAAGCCAATTTCATCAATAACTTGTATTGCTATACTAATTTGTGGATATTGTGATTTAAATTTACAAAGTTATGGCTAAGTTTAACCCCCAAATGATTTCATTGATAGGTGATCTTGTTTGTCCCAAGGTATGAATTCGAACCTCGTAATTAAAAGTTTATGGTTCGTTGGTATTTGGTACAATTACAGCTGATTTAAGAATTAGGTACCTATTTTAGAATTATTTCAAGCAGTAGATACTAAGAAGACTGTAGTTTAAAATGAAACAATCAAACTTAACTTTCCTACTTATGGTTTTTCAATAAATCTAGGGTAAAACCAGGATAGTTGACCCAGGGGTATAGTTTCGCGGATGAACCTCATGCTATTTTATTAATATATTGAAACACTCTCCGACTACCACTAAGTTGACCGAGTCGCATGTCTCTGTGCCATTGCATAGGAAGGCAAATTGCGATCAAAATGTTTGCGGGATAGATGTCCCGTTGCTCGACGGGCATCTATCCTAAATGTAATGTATATGGATTACGCAACTACCCCCTATGTGGGATAGATGTCCGCAATATATAGAGGTCCACAAAAATCGCTAATACTCTGGAAATATTAAAGATAACGTTTTTTACTTTTCATTAATTTAAAGATAAAAAATCAAAGCATCGGCCATTTTAAAAATAACGTATTTTGCTTTTTGTACCTCCTTACAAAATCAAAATCAAAAGTCATTAATTCAAATTAGGCTGAGAATCAGCACTTTTCGAACGTCAAAGTACATGAGACAGTCCCCCAAAACGCCCACCCGTCACCACTTCCTAGTGCTTTAGCTGGGAAGAAGAAGTAGTGGAACAAACTCCCCAGCAGCACAGCTGTCTGTTTAGTCGGATAGACTTGATTCTATACATACTTAGGCAAAGTAATAAACATTACGAGACACAAAATATTAATTAAATAATTAGTCAAAATGTCAGCTAGCCATACCAATATACCGACAAATAAAATGAAAACTGTCGAGGCCAAATAAAGCCTAAAACAACTCATCATAGAAAATATTGTTATGAGTAGATCATGTCAATAACTAATGACTTAATAGATAGTTATAAAAAAAATTGTTAGACAGGCAATAAAAAATAAATAATAATTATATGAACGCATATAACCTGTCATTAGATACGCCGATTCTGGAGAAAGAACATAAACATTGTCTTGAGTTAATCACAGCAACCAACTATTCTTGTCATTTAAATAGTCGTTGATGGAATAGTAAGCCTTTAAACAAAGGACGGATTTTACTTGAGCTTTAAACTCATTAAAAGGCAAATCTAGCAAAGAAGAGGGAAGCTTGTTATAAAAAGTTAAACAAATGACAAACAAATGAGTTATGAACCTCATGAAGCCGGTGAAAGGGAGCACGTAGTTTTTACAAAAAGCAAAATACGTTATTTTTAAAATGGCCGATGCTTTGGTTAAAAGCCGGATAGTTGCCACACTTTTTAAAATCACTCTATATCTCTCCAGGTATAGAGTGATTTTAAAAAGTGTGGCAACTATCCGGCTTTTACCCTAATATTTAATAAGTAGCATTTTCCTACCCAGCGCAAAATTTAATGAAATAAAGAATAAAAAAACGTAATTACTACTTAACTACCCGAAATCCTTTATCACTCCAATTCCGTACGAACATAAGGCAAAGAACGCATACAAATCGCTTAGAAAGTAAACGATCGAATAACTCACATTAAATACTGCATTAAATTGGGGGAAAATGGAATTTTCGAGAGGGAACACCGAACACATGTTATGAATGACAGACTTTAAATTATGCGCATGCCATCACGCGCATTTTTGTCCCGTATCTCGTATAAATCTCTGCTATTAGCTGTAAACCCTACTCGTACTCCGGCTTACCGTGTGACGTTATAGAAATGTATAGTACGATCTTGTATCTCGGTTCCTATATCTATGAGTAGGATAGTAGCGAAAAATGTTGTCAAAAGTTATTTTGTTTTTTTGTTAATGTCTGTATGTATGCTTTTTCACTAGGAATGATTTAGCTCATCGCCCGGATTTGGGCTTCTAAATTAAGGTATTTAAGATTTCATAAAAAATACCGTGTCTTCTGTGGGTACCTGTTAAATGATCTACAGGCTATATGTCTTCAGGCCTCTGCCTACCGTTCCTACTCGCGGACTAAACGAAAAAAGGTTTAACAGTGTTACTACATACTTTATAGAACATACTACCTAAATACTAATGTAGGTACCTAGTCCTAGCTAAAAACAAGCAGTTATCTAAACTCTACAAAGGATCGAGTAACCTTTGAAAATCGTTCTCACTGATTGCGCTACAATAGAACACAACTGACCTACTTTTAGGTCCCACTTGTATCTACGCTGTGTTGGGACGAGTTGTCTGTTATATACCGAGAGCGTATTTTATGTATATCGTTTGTTTCTTATTTGAGAATCTTATTATTCTTTTTCTCTTCCACATTCATTATGCTCACAGTCAAAGTGTGGAACTCCCTGCCTGCGTCTGTGTTCCTTTCCACATTTAACCCATCTACCTTCAAAACAAGAGTGGACAGGCATCTTCTAGCCACGCTCGTTCCATCATAGGCCTCATCAATCGCTTTCCATCAGCGTGATCGAAGTCAGGACCACCCCATTCAGTAATTAAAAATAAATCACAATGGGAGGTCCTTGATTTCTAATTAAACGTAGCTATATGCTACATGTTTAGTTTTTAGTCCGTAGTTTGTAATTATGTTCTAAGACAAATGGTTTGTCCGTTTGCACAGAAAGTATAGAATGAACAAGTCCGTGAATTCTGTCATCGGGATTCAGAAATGGATAGTGTATATTCAACAATCAACATGTGTACTTCAGCGTCTAGCATGCCCTTCAGCCCTCGTGTTTACTTATATGGTTTATTGAGTTTCACTTTTTAACATTTGACCGCTGATAAATTGATTTATTTAAATAGGTACGCCAACAGTATATAAATCCATCATCATCATCATTTCAGTTGAAAGACGTCCACCGCTGGACATAGGCCTCCCCCAAAATGTGTGTTTTGCCATAATCGCCACGCTGGGCAGGCGGGTTGGCGATCGCAGTATGGTGGTAAAATGCATAGAGAATGCTGCTGGTCCTTCTTTAGTAAGTCCCTTAGTCGCTTTCTACGACACCCACGGGAAGAAATGGGATGGTGCTATTCTTTTACGTCCGGCACCACACGGAACTATATAAACTACTATATAAATTACCTAAGTAGTAGCGGTATAGGTGTAAGTTCTTATGTGTAGACCAATTACAAGGTGTACGCGATACTACTTAAGTAATTAAAGCTACAATTAAAATTCAGCATTCTCCTGCAATCCCAGTTCATTTGGTGTCGACGCAATATGTCTTTTTCTTCCAAACTTCTTCATTAGTCGTGATCTCCGCAGTCACACCCTTTCTAACCATATCATCATTCACACAGTCCTTACATCGTCTTTTTGGTCTCCCCCTACTCTTATAGCCATCAACATTCAATTATGTCCTTAAAATTATGTAATATAAAACAGCTTGTACGTAGGTCTATGAAGAAAAACCGGCCAAGTGCGAGTCGGACTCGCACACCGAGGGTTCCGTACAAACCTGTAGGTATATAAGTAAAAGTTATGAATTTCAATTTAATACCTGTACGTGTTCATGAGGATAGGGGTAGTAAGTTTAAAATTATTAAAAATATTTTTATTAAGTGATGTAACTAAAAACACTTGTACACTAAAAACAGTGATATTCACACCGTTAACACAAGAAATAAGGACAAACTTCGTGCTCCCTTTCACCGGCTTCATAAGGTTCATAACTCATTTGTTGGGCTTGGTATAACTTTTTATAACAAGCTTCCCTCTTCTTTGCTAGATTTGCCTTTTAATGCGTTTAAAGCTCAAGTAAAATCCGTCCTTTGTTTAAAGGCTTACTATTCCATCAACGACTATTTAAATGACAAGAATAGTTGGTCGCTGTGATTAACTCAAGACAATGTTTATGTTCTTTCTCCAGAATCGGCGTATCTAGTGACAGGTTATATGCGTTCATATGATTATTATTTTATTTTTTATTGCTTGTCTAACAATTTTTTTTTTATAACCATCTATTAAGTCATTAGTTATTGACATGATCTACTCATAACAATATTTTCTATGATGAGTTGTTTTTGGCTTTATTTGGCCTCGACAGTAATCGACCTAATTATTTAATTAATATTTTGTGTCTCGTAATGTTTATTACTTTGCCTAAGTATGTATAGAATCAAGTCTATTCGACTAAACAGACAGCTGTGCTGCTGGGGAGTTTGTTCCACTACTTCTTCTTCCCAGCTAAAGCACTAGGAAGTGGTGAAAGGTGGGCGTTTTGGGGGACTGTCTCATGTACTTTGACGTTCGAAAAGTGCTGATTCTCAGCCTAATTTGAATAAATGAATTTTGGTTTTAATGTATTCTTTTCGCAATTTTTCCTTTATCTGTGCTGTAAGACGTTGCTTCGTACCAAATTTCAAGATTCTGAGTTCACAGAAAGTACCCTGTAGGTTCTGATTCCCTTGCGAGTGTCGAAAATTTGCGGCATAAACGGCTGTATCTTTTGATTGCTGTGGCTTAGAAGTTTGATTGTTTCCCAGCTCCAAGGGACAGTAGACTTGAGTATTTGATATGAATTTCAGCTTGATACCTCCACGCCTTCCTGAGAAAAAGGGTCTTGACAGACAGACAGACGGACAACAAAGTTATCCTATAAGGGTTCCGTTTTTTCCTTTTGAAGTACGGAACCCTAAAAACTACTGACTGACATAAATATCAATGATAAAAAACTTTGCTTCGACTTTGACCAGTTGAATATCTGTTTAATTTCGGAGGTCGGTCTTCCGAAACTGAAGTAAATTTTCTCTTCGTAGTGTTTTATTGGAAGTCACTTGCTTTTTTCCGTAATAAAGTTTTTATTTTACAGTTTTTGGTCGTGTTTCACGACCAAAAACTGTGGCGCCTATGTTATAAAGATGTTTGTTAAGGGGGTAATTGTTCCTATGATTAGTCTAAGGTTATTTCTACTCAGGCTAAGAATTTTTTTGGTTAATCGCGCGTGTACGATTGTTAAAGCCAATTTTGACTGTCTACAGTCTGTTTCCCGTGGCCATCTGTTTTATGAAGCTCGGTTGATCTTTGGCAAAACCACGCACGAAATTGTGAGAAAGGCAGGGGGAGAAGTGGGTACGAGCCTAGCATTTTCATATCTGAGCCTCTCTTTGCAAGTTCATCTGCGGCATCATTACCTAAGGATTCACTATGCCTCTTGTAATACGATTGGACGTCGATAGACTCTCCAGAGCTAGATGGCACTCAAAGGTTAGTTTGTTGTTGGTTTGTTTGTTTGCTAAAGCTTTGAGCACAGATAGGCTGTCGGATACGAATGCCGTAGTTCCGGATGCTTAAGCGCTTTACTGCTGTTGCGGCTTGTGTTAAGGCAATACATTCACATTGAAAGATTGAACTGTGTGTGCCTAACGGTAGGTGAAAGTTAATGCTGCAAGGGAGTGTGCGCCAGCACCTGAACCGTTTTGTGTTTTTGAGCCGTCTGTGTAAATGCGCACTTCATTGGCACCTGACTGATTCCTTTCTTCCTCTGCTGTTTGTCTGACATAGTTTTTGTTGAACATAGGTTGGTTTGGTGTTCTATCACACGGGGCAGCGATGAGCGGCTGGTATTCAATCGCCCGGTCCAGAATGTTAGCGTGTGGACTAGTTTTATGGGACTAATCGATTAAATAAAAATGTGTTTTTTAGTGGTTTATTAGCACTCTAGAATTTAATTAAGACACTTTTCAAAAATGAGTGTAATACCCTATTATTATCATTAAAATCATCAATACAACCCTCTTAGTTCCAGGGGTGCGGGTTGTTCGACAGAGATACCGTGGCCCCTGGCACACAGGCAACTGAAGGAACACGGGTGGGTTTTAGTCAGTAAAAGTCTGACACGCCCTCCTGCTCCACCCAGAGCGGGAGAAGTTATTTAATGATATCCCAACCTCAAAAAAATCCCTCTAAGTTCAATTTTAATCCCATTTAATGACTATTCATGAAATAGTCATTTAATGACACTGACCAAATTGCAAAATACGTCATTATCATCATCTGCCTAGCCTTTTCGGAACTATGTTGGGGTCGGCTTTCAGTCTAACCGGATGCAGCTGAATACAAGTATTTTACATGGAGCGACTGCCTATCTGACCTCCACAACCCAGTTACTGGGTAACACGATACCCCTTGGTAAGACTGATTGTCAGACTTTCGGGCTTCTGACGACCCGTAACGACTGTCAAAGATCCTCAAATGACAGCCGGGACCAACGGCTTAACGTGCTTTCCGAGGCACGGAGGAATACGTATGAACATTTTAATTTCGCAGGCTGCATTACCGCATTTTTAAGCGACAGCGAAAAGCTTCGGCAATGGTATTATATTCAACTTGCACTCACTATATTTTCTCTTTCAATCTGAGAAACTCTACCCGTAAAAGCATAAATTAATATAAATAATTTTACTAGGTCAAAACCGACTGGTGTGTTAAAAGCATTTCTATATTGCAACGCAACTTCGGTGCTTAAAAGATAAAATAGTGCTTTCTGTAACTTGAAAACTTGCTATAATCATATACGAGATGCTGCCAGTTTGTGAAATTTTAATGGTTGTTTTCCCGCGGCAGAACAACTTACCATAAGAAGTACTTTCGAAGCATAGAGTAAAAGTAAAAAATAAATATTTAGTTGTTTTAAAATAATTAAAAAAATCTTCATCAACTCGAGAAAACACTACTCAATGGTAACACTAGAGGTAACTTGTAGGTACTACTCGAATCGCACGCGCCGCCAACAAAGGGAACAACGATGCATAAATGTCCAAAGCAAAATTAAACTCTCACACGTGGTGATTTTTCACAATGGGTTAATCTGCCATTTTTTGTTTCTAATATTTTATTTGTTTATAAAACGATTGTATTACCAGGACAAAACTATTTGGCTGCGGGAAAACAACCATAAAATTTCACGGTGTATACATTGACAGCACAACCTGTTACCAAAATAAAATGTCATTTATTCAAACTAGGCTGAAAGTCAGCACGCCCGCCCTGCACCACTTAGTAGCGCTCTCATAGTACCATTGATTCACTACATGATTCCACTGCGTTCAAATTGTTCGTCAATTATTTAAAGAAAAACTGCTGTTTTCTACTGAAGTGTAACGGTCAAAATGTACGGAACAGCTTTATCTTTTTTTTAAATAACCGTCGAAAATGTCAACGCCAGAAACGTGTTTTCGGTCAGAAACGTGCTGGATTCATGAGAACAGGTTGAACATCAACACTTTATACAGTAGACCTAGCGACACTTATACCCTACTCGCGTTAAAAATAACATTACGCAGATCAGATTATATGAAACCTACAATTAAATTGACCATTACATTAAAGCAGAATATCCTCCTACACCCTCTTTTAACGATACCTTTACCCCACTCAAGAAAATGGGTGCCAAAATAAATAAAGGCCTTTGAACCGATTACGGATTCAACCAGTCGAACAAAACTACTCTTCCGTTAATAACTGAAATATACAAACATCCTAATAATAATTATACACTGAGTAAATTATACAAATAGTATATACACTCGATAAATTATACCCCAGCTGTTTAGTTAGTGTATGGGTAAAGTTTCTTGTTTATTGCTCTCAACAAATTACACACGTGTATGTTTATAACAAAGGCTTCGTTCTATATTTTATGGAACGTGTTTAGGAGTAAAGTTTTCATGTTGTTGTGGTTACGAATAAACAACTCACACATTAAACTTTCCATACAAAGTGAGTACTAGAAGCTACAAAAAAATGCTTACATTATTGTATGAAAACATTTATTGCTTTCCATGTTTGTTCATATTAAAAACTGTACGGCTTGGCTGTGAAACTTGGTACTGTTTGGGGTCTTGATCTTTACCCCGCGTCGCAACCAAAATGGTTAAAAGCGCGCTAATACGCGATCAACGCGTTTATATGTCACTGGACAAAGGGCGACTTCCGGTTTTCCGACCGTTAAGTGACATAAGAACACAACGTTCTCGTCTTCACGTGAATTATATTTTAAGTTATCACGCGGGTTAGAATTGGTATATGAATAAAATATACGCATGTGACACTACTTACAGGACTTCGACTCCTCGAAACTTCCACGAGATGGTGTGACCTATTGTTTTATGTATATAGCACTTGTCATAGCTATGCATGTACAAAATTACAATACAACATCACGCTCATCACACTTGTATTTCCCGAAAAGTTAGGGCTCCCGCAGACAGGCGCGACGCTACTTTACTAGAACTATTTTTAGAAAAACTTCATGGTATCTGTGCTACCAGAATCGTGTTGTACCGTCGCATCGCGCCTGTCTGAGGGCAGCATTTAGGCAAAGGTGTTATACCTATATAGTACGTACATTTCGCCAGTAATATTTACATTAATACTCAATACTCAATACTCAAATACTTTATTGCATTCCATAATGTGTACATAGAACAGTTGGTATATTAAAACATCGAATCAATTATGGACCCTGTCGGGCACAGCAAAGTTAATTTTTAACAGGAGAGAGGATGAAGGCGCTTTTTGTTTAGGAAAAAATAAATATTAAATTAAAATAGGTAGTATCATTAAAACAGTATCGTTAAAATAATGTCACTAAAATAGTGTCATTAAAATAGTATCATTTGTTTTTATGGTAGTATGTAAGTATTTCTATATTTGGTTTTAATTTATATTTATATATTGTTATATTATTTATTGCACGATTTACATTATTATTACTATAAATTACAATAAACGAAATATTTACAATTTTATTGAATCTTGTAGAATTTTATTATTATTAATTGTGCACTGTTTAGCATATTCATTTTAAATTTACAGTATTTAAGTGGAACAGTGTTGTAGTGTAATTTACAGTATTAGGTAAAAATAGTACATTAATCCATGTTTGACCGCTTACGTGCCTAATGTGGCAATAATATCAAACCAATTGAGACTATATACAGGTTGTGTTTACGGCCAGCTAAGTAATATCATAATCAAGATTGATACATTAGGCGTGATTGCGTTGTATAGAATCAAGTCTATCTAACTAAACAGACAGCTGTGCTGCTGGGGAATTTGTTGCGCCACTTCTTCTTCTCAGCTAAAGCACTAGGAAGTGGTGAAGGGCGCGCGTTTTGGGGGACTGTCTTATGTAATTTTGACATTCGAAAAGTGCTGATTCTCAGCCTAATTTGAATAAATGACTTTTGGTTTTGATTTTTGCCACCCACGCAATCTGTCAATCTAGCACCGTATTCCGTTCAATAGGCACTATGGCCGATTGGTAGGTACAACAGTTACATTTTTCTTAAAAAGTTACACAATGGCTTGTAAAGAATGTTATTTAATCACACATACCATCACGCATTGTTTCCCCGATGGGCTGAGCAGATGTGCCCGAGATGTATATTACACCCACATTTCGTTAGATATGTTTAAGTCCCCTTTAATGGGGGGCAAGCTTTGTGCCTTTAACCGGGCACAAATCTAGACTCTGGATCCAGTTTGCCTCATCTGAGAATCGAACCCCTATTCTCAGCAGTAGCGCATGCGTCTACTAGACCAACATTTAAGTGGTATTTTCTTGATGGAGCAAAATTTGAGACTGCTCTTTTGGAGATACTTTACTGCTGTATTGCTGTTACTGTCGTACTTACTTAACAATACAAGAGGTGGATTTTAACAGCCGCGACTTACGAGTTGTAGGTCGTACGTTCGAACCCTGACAGGCGCACAGCTCTCAAAACGGTGAAGGGAAACATCGTGAGGAAACCGGCATGTCCTAGAGCCAAAAATCCGAAAACATGTGTCATCTACCAATCCGCACTGGGCCCGCGTGACTGATTACGACCCACTCCCTCTCACAGAGAGGAGGCCTGTGTCCCAGCAGTGGGAACATTATAGGTTGATTATGTTAAGAGGTGGACATTAACATAAAGAATTATTGCAGAATTACGTATTTGCAATTATTGGTTTTGAAAGCGTCTTAACAGAATATTATGACCTTGGAACAATGTCCTTTCTACGCCTCCTAGCTAACGCAAGAATATTTATTAATTCTGGCTTTTACACCAAAACTGAAAGTCATCTACATTCATGAATGTTTTATGAATAAATTAATTGATTATATTAACTGAAGAACAAATTCCATTAATTTAATAAATATTCGGGTCGCGGAGAATATTACATTAAAATTATGGATTATGAACAAATTGAACATACTAGATAGCTATTATTTTAAATATCATGTTAATGCGATGCATTGGAATCGGCGTTCACCATCTATACCGTAATTGTGCTGTAGTCCAGCTGCAGAGCCAAGGCTTCTTTTCAAAAGAGAAGGAACAAGCAATTCAGACTACTAATTGCGAATTTTCCCAATGACACTAAACGAGTTTGGCACATCTAAACAATGTTCAAGAGCTGTCAGTGTCAAAACCTAATACCAGTGTCATAAACCTTTAAACGAGCAATTCTTGTATATAAACATATATGTATATATATAACCTGAATCTCAGAAACGGCTCCAACGATTTTCATGAAATTTAGTATACAGGGCGTTTCGGGGGCGATAAATCGATCTAGCTGGGTTTCATTTTTAAAAAACGTAAAAAAAAAAAACCGAGCTAAGCTCGGACATGGCCCTATACGGGGCGCCGGTGTGGGCGCCTACATTGAGGCGCCAACCAGCACGCCGGTTGAAGGCGGCCCATAGGGTCATGGCCATCCGGATGATCCGGGGATACCGCACGATCTCCGGTGAGGCCGCGGGCCTCCTTGCCGGATTACCGCCATGGGATCTGGAGGCAAACGTCCTCGCGCTCACTTGGGAGTGGCGCGAGGAGGCCAAACGCCGGGGCGTAACTCCGCTGCCGCGGGAAATCGCGGCACGGCGGACAGAGCTCCGGCAGGATCTCATGGCGACGTGGAAAGTGCGATTGTCGCAACCCAGTGCTGGGCACGCCACGATTGCGGCGGTAAGTCCCCTCTTTGAGGAGTGGTTTGAGAGGCGGCATGGCGTCCTCACCTTCCGCCTGACACAGGTCCTCACCGGACATGGCTGTTTCGGGAGGTTCCTGTTTCGGATAGGGCGGGAGGAAACGCCCGGGTGTTTCCATTGCGAAGATCGCCCAGAGGACACGGTGGAGCATACGGTGGAGGTCTGCCCAGCTTGGGCGGAGCAACGCCGTGTCCTCGTGGAGGTGATCGGCGGTGGCGATCTCTCGCGTCCGACCCTGGTCCAGGCCATGGTACGGAGCGAGAGGGCATGGCTGGCAGTCGCCTCCTTCAGCGAAGCAGTTATGCTCGCAAAGAGGGAGGCGGCGCACGTGAGGGAGATGCAATACATGCGCCCTCACAGCCGTGGCCTTCGCAGGAGACGCCCTGGGCGTCGGGAATCCCAGGCTGATTCCCGGCCACCGTAGGCACGGGCTTGCGGACGGCGAGTAATGGGTAGCTCGCTGTCCGGTAAGGACCAAGCCCGGGTCGACGGCGCGTTGTGTTCCACGCGCGCCTCAAAGAGATGTCAGCAGCAACAGATGGGGCCCGCAAGGGCCGATGCCTGCCAGGGGTGCGGGTTGTTCGAAAGAGATACCGCCGCCCCTGGCACACAGGCAACTGAGGGAACACGGGTGGGTTTTAGTCAGTAAAAGTCTGACACGCCCTCCCGCTCCACCCAGAGCGGGAGAAGTTATTTGATGATTTCCCACCCAGAAAAAAAAAAAAAAAAAAGCTCGGACATTCAGGTATTTGTTATGGAATAAGTATTGGAATATTTGTAATCAACGCGGTTTCGAAGTAATGATCGCATTCAATTTCATTGGTGAAATCCGCACTTAATCTCCACTTGTTAATCGAAGTTATTTTTTTCTTTTATTTTTGTTAACTTAGCAAAGAAGAAAAATCCTGACCTAAACTTATTCGAAAGTTGAATTTCATTTGAAATGTTTATACTAATCCCTACGACTACGAATAAATACCTACAATATAAAACGGTGTCTCAAACTATACACTAGCGATGTGCTCAAATCTAAAATAAATTGCAGTTACTCACCCATTTTAAGTTTTTCGAGTTGTTCCACTGGTACGTCCTGTAACAAAAAGAATAATAAGTGTTTATAGAACGCAAAACGTAGACTGAAAGTACCCATTTCTAGTTCCTACCTAGATTTTAGGACTAACATGAAATTACACTTTAGATCATTACTGTTAGCACCTACATTATGTTGGTTTGATAATAAAATGAGGAGAGCGGGAGTTTCAAGGTTTATGTTAGGCTGTATACTGTACCTGTACCTGGATACCTGAGTCAAGACTTTTTTTAGTCAGGAGAAGACTCAGACTCTTGTTAGAAAACGATGATGGCTTGCACACTTGCAATAAGACAGTTTATAGTCAAAGTTGTCCAAAATCTATGTACGTACATATCTACTGAAAAAACTGTTTCGACACAAGAGAAAGCCATTATATGTATAAATAAGTAAGTAATAATTTATTTAGCAAAAGACTTAGCCTAGGTAACATCAGTGTTGTTTCAATAAGGGATGGCGTATGGCTAATACAGATGAGTAAGACCCCTGCCCTTGCAACTAGGAAAATCCTGTATCTTGAAGGACAGTGTACCTACTTTAGTCGGATTAACACATATTACAAGATCTATCAATATGTTAATACGTGCAGAAGAATCATTACACCCCTTTTTAGGAAAATTATGCGGATGGAGGAGTATTAAATTTGGCACAGTTAAAGTTTATATAGAGAAGGAGTGCAGAAAAGTAATATTTTTGATTTCATTGAGTTATGGTCGAAGTTCGACCACTAGGCGACCACTAGGCGACCACTAGTATTTATAATATATAATAATATTAAGTGTGAGTAATGTGCGGCGTGTTTGCATGTATGTGTGTGTGTGTATGTGTTGCTGTGGAGTTAAACTGGTCCGTTGCCTATCTACCATGGACTAAACTGTTTTGACTTTAGTGTGCACACTGTCTTAGAAAAAACTTAGGGCATCTAATTATAGTCATACGCACGCTGCGTGGGTCGAGTAATAGCTTATACGAGCTCTTAATTACTAGCATATGTATGGAAATGTGAAGTGTGAAAGGCCATGATTGCGTCATGTTGTGTACGCTTTAGATAGGTTCTATTTGATTTCAGAACGAATAGGTAGTTTCTATAACTGTTTTAATTCGATAATGGAACGCGGTTTGAATTAAAAATTAGAACAAAAATAACCATGGAGTTCACGTGACTTCTATATTTATCAACCACATGAACTAGCCCTTGAACTCATTGTGACCCTGTCTGTTGACCTAATTTAATTCATTCGGTCATGGTAAAGTTTGATGAAGTGGCTTGTGGCTAAGTAGCCGCACGGCTCGAACGATCAGGTTATGCAACGCTTGCCGCGGTTGGTCCATGGATGGGTGACCATCTTTACATATCAAGACCCCTCCGTGCCTCGGAAAGTACTTTAAGTCGTTGGTCCCAACTGCTATTCTTGGATCTTTGGCAGTCGTTACGGGTCGTAAGAAGCTCGAAAGTCTGACAACCAGTCTTACCAAGAGGTATTGTATTGTTGAGGTCAGATAGGCAGTCGCTTCATTTAAAATACTGGTATCAAATTAGACTGGAAGCTGACCCCAACATAGTCAACAAAGGGCTAGGCAGATGACGGTCATGGTAAAGATTACATAAAGGGAGAACATTTTCAAGGTGCCACGTGCGTGCGTCTATAAACGGCATGATGAAGTCAAATAATTTTAGGTATTAGTATTCTACTTATATGGTGAATTTAGCCAGGATATATCGGACACTACTGTACCCCATAAATAATTTTATGCTCCTTCTAAAGAGGTTAATCTGGGTCACCCTTCCTAAAATGTGGTCAGTGTTAATCCAACTGTTGTTCCGCACTTCCTTTAATCGTACCTATAATAAGTTAATCGCATTTGCCTGATCCTTTCAACGCTTCACACTTCGGTACCGAAGCGTTTGTACCTTTTTATTCTTTGTTACGTACCTAGTCCTAATCTTATTCCCTTAAGCTTTTATTGAATTAACATTTTCAATTTTCACACGTATGGCTCGCACGTTTATATTTGGTACATAAATAGTTTAAAAAATCTAGAGCCAATTAATATCCTATTAATATTATAAATATTAAAGTTGATAGCAGGTAGTTGGCATGTGGGTGGTTGGTGGCAGGTGGTTGGTAGTTGTTGATAGTTGTTGTTGTTGTTATATGTTTAGTTGTTTGGTTATTTGTTACATAATCACGCAGAAACGGCCAAACGAATAAAAATTTGGCATACAGATAGTTTATAACCTGGATTAACACAGGATACTTTTGAAGTGAAAACTGCTTTTGGCGCGTTGGGCAGTTTTTGAGATGGGAAAAGCAATTCAACTCGCGACACTGTTACCGACACCACTGACAACACGAACGTACGAACAAACAACGTTGGACGTTGTTTAATCTGACGATTCAAAAAATACACACGTAATTGTTCAAGTTCTCACTTCTGTCTGCACTCCCGGAATGCCGCTGTTTGTATCTCGATAGTACGGTGCCGTAGGATAATTTCCGACACTCACTTGGGCAAAGCAGCTGGCAAAAGCTAGTATTATAATAATATGGAATGCAGCCTTCGATCACCGTGAGAATTGGCTGCGAACACGGCAGTTGGCAAAGAAAATGCGAACGTAAACATCAACTATTTATATTAATTGATTTTATTCAGAAGACTGATGTAAGAAATTTCATTTCGCTGCATATACTCGTAACTCTTTTATAAAGATAAAATTTTGATAACAAAGTTACTGAATTATTTAAATTTTATCTGCATTCACGCGATTTTAAATTCATAAGTTGTCAAGTCAATGAATTATGTATACCAGTCTTGAGATTTAGCTGCTTTTTATTAGGTTTTAGTTATTATCTTTAAATCACACAAAAACAAATAAAGTATCACATTTGAAGATACGACTCAGGTGTAATCCTACTTCAATAAAACATTAAAAGAGATTTGAGACACTAAGAATTAAAAGATTGCGATCTTCTCTAGTTCTTTATAACTTCAAAATGGTGTATCGAAAGACTAGAACAACGCGCATACTTAACCGCTATCATACGTTATTTCAGTAATTTGAGTATTTACTAAAATCTATTAAAACAAGATTTATTATTTTTGTTTCATCGAAATGAAAGAAAGAAAGAAAAATACAAAAATATTTAATTGGGACTGGCACAGGAAATACAAAAATTTTAAAAGGAATATTTATAACTAACAACATTTTTTTTTTTTTTTCATATAAACCAAAACATTATTACGACCTGTACGAAGCCAAAAAGGCTCCTCTGCATGCCGCATGTCTCAATAAAATAACATGAAGTCTAAAGCCGTGGGTTAGAAACTTAATGGCGTGCATTGGGGTGTGAAAGCAACAATTATTTGGCCCGCAATGCCGCAGTAGCTTTTCAAGGCTTTGATAATTAGCAGTAATTTGAATGAAGTCACGCTAACACAAATTACTTACCTTTTGCAAAAGTGTCATACTAAATCCTTCGATTGTTACATTTTAACTTTTAAAGTAAAAAATAATAGTTTAAAAAACTAAAAAACACGCTTTAAAAACCAAACTAAAAAATGAGAAAATAATATAATTCTATTAAAAAGCGTGGGGTGCTTTTTGAGGTATTTTTATAATCAGTTAATATCAAGCACCCCACGCTTTTTAATAGAATTAAATTATTTTCTATTTTTTTAGTTTGGTTTTTAAAGCGTGTTTTTTAGTTTTTTAAACTATTATTTATTTACAATTTTTTAGTTCTGCTTGCTTGAAAAGCGTGATTTTTAAGTTTTTTTTTGTTTTTTTTTTCCGTTTTTTTTAAATGTTTGAATTGTCATTGGTCCTCGATAAGTCTACAAGTTTCAATGAAATCTGACCGTTTGAAGTGGGTCAAAATAGCGTCCAAAGGAGTCGGTTACAAACAAACAAACAAACATACAAGTGAAGCTAATATAAAGCGTGTAATTATAGAAATAAATCATGTTTATTTGGCACATGTCAATAAGAGCATACAACATAAAAAAACTTAATTCTAAAAAATAAATATTAGATAAAAAAGTAGACAAAAGCGTGATTTTTCAGTGTTTTTTTTTTAATAATTGTCAAATTCTACTAAGTTTAAATGAAATCTGACCGTTTGAAGTGGGTCAAAATCAAGTCCAAAGGAATCGGTTACAAACAAACAAACATACAGGTGAAGTTAATATAGAGCGTGTAATAAGAGTAATAATATTAAGTTCCTCACGACAAATAAACCCAGTGCCTTTTTTTGACGTGAAAACGTCTTTTCGCTCGGAGTACTGGTGGGAAGTTCAATATTTCTGACCGACAAAAACATTTGAAATGCCAATAACTACGAGAGTTTTAGTGCTAGAGTAATATTTGAGCATTTAAAAGATAGATCACATTTATAAAAAAATTAAGCGGGATATAATTTGCTTATGACGTCACGCTGCGTGTGCATGCACATGTGCGTGACCCTCTATTTTTCACAATGAGCCGAATCTCCAATTCGTATAGAGCAAAAACGTGTTCAGTTATAACACTGATTCTGGAGTTGTCAAGAGTTGACAAAGCAGTACTAGCACTACATGCAGAGAAACAACAAAAATATTGGCTAAAAAAGGGTTAAAAACTTATTTTAAGTTGACAATAGCAAAATAATTCCATATATCGTGTCGTATCGACCGCGTATATGCTCAGAAATGAAAAAAATCCCAAATGAAGAAAGATCGCATCAAAACGAATGCAATAGGCCTAAAAAATCGAGTGCCGAGCAAATACAATACCTGCGGCAGTGCCTAAAACCGTAAGAAAGTTTGTTGCAAATGGCAAAATAGTTTAAGATGTCGTCTAATATTGGCTGTGTATCTGCTCAAGGAATTCAGTGAGCCTCCTAAATCTAGTAACGGGCGAATACAACGGCTACAGCTGTATTAGGAACCATTGGAAAATTTGTTACCAAACCCTAACTAAAAACATCTTGTATTACGTTTTGTCGAAAACAAATGGCGTGGACTCGAATTGCGCAAGAAAATTTTTTTTTTTTTGCACGGTGAGAAATCATCAAAACAGGGCGTGTCAGACTTTTACTGACTAAACGGTATCTACCGTTTAGTCAGTAAAAGCTTTCGGACAACCCGCACCCATGGCAGGCATCGGCCCTTGCGGACAACCCCACCAGTTGGTGCTGACATCTCTTTGAGGCGCTCGTGGAACACAACGCGTCGTCAACCCGACGCGAGCATTACTGTTTCGCAGATGGAGGTGACGGCTTCCCATGCACTCTCGCTCCGTACCATGGCCTGGACCAGGGTCGGACGCGAGAGATCGCCGCCGACGATCGCCTCCATGAGGACACAGCGGTGGTTCGCCTAAGCCAGGCACCTCCACCGTAAACTCCACTGTGTCCACCGGGCAATCTACGCAGTAGTAACACCCGGGCGTTTCCTTCGGCCTTATCAGAAACAGGAACCTCCCGAACAACCGTGTCTGGTGAGGACTTGCGTCAAGCGGAAAGTGAGGATGCCGTGGCGCCTCTCAATCTACTTATCAAATAGGGGACTCACCACCGCAATTGTGGCGACCCAACCCGATTCCTGATGCTGGTTTTCAACTGGACGTTCAAAAGCCTCACCCTTGTAGTAGGTAAGTACTCCCCGACCTGGTATCCTTATGATTTTGTTTAAAAACGCAATCTGCGTTATGGTACTCTGCGATATTCACATTTTCTTAAGTTTTTTGCAGGTTAAATGTTGGTTATAATATTATGATTCGCCACCGTATGGAATACCTATGGCTTAACAGAATTATAATCTTTAAAATAATCAATTCAACCCTCTAAGTTCATTTAATCCTATTGAATGACGTTTTCATGAATAGTAATTAAATGAGATAAAATGAGCTTAGAGCTGGTTACCATGGATATGAACCAACTGACACTTGTTTACCCTATTCTAGAAAAAAACAAAAGCGAGCACGATGACATTTGAACATTTGTATTATATGTAAATGTACTTAGTTAAGTACTATTTTTGTAGCAGTCATCGTATCTGCATTTTCTCCTATAAAATGACCTATGGGAGTAGTCCTTAGGTATTAAGTTAAATCTCTGGATCTCTATTTATACGTCTGACCGTGTCCTTCACGAAGGCCAGAGGCTACGCAACATGTGTTTTCCAGAGACAAGGCTAACCGACTCCTGGCGGTATAGATAATAATATTTTGCTCTTTTCATGTGACAATATGGCGTATATTGTATGAAGCAAATTGTATTAACGTTTTCAAACCTTCCAATGTTTTGGAAGTAAGGATGTAGATATTTTGCCGCCAGTAAATTAAATAAAGGAAGGGCCCCATGTACCAATATTCTATTAGTATTGGTTGTTCGATATTGTACCAATATTGTCATGTGAAGCAAATCACATTAATAATGATATTGTGAGTAAGGTTAGCTTTGTTGGGACCGCCATATTGTTTCATATAATAGAGCAATTATATTAAATTACAATGTGTTTCGATACTAGAATATTCTAGGATCACGCGAACCTTATTACCTAATGATTACCGTGCGATTATTCGATATTGAAATTACGAATTCACGATACAGCTACGAAATGCAATGTTTATTTAAAAAATTGGTTGTACTAAAAGAGGTTATAGCCATAAGAGCTTGAAACGGTGAACAAAATATTTTTGGAGACGTTAAAAGAGGAAAGAGTCGAGCATGCAATATTTGAACGGATTCAGATTTCACACTCTTGACTCATACCGCCATCATACTCGATTTTGAAATGGTCTCCAATTGTTTTAATTTTGATTTTATGATTTTACCTAATTTGATTTAATTCTAATTTAATTTTAGTTTTAACTATTGTTTCCTATTTTAAATTTAATTTTGGGATAATCTCAATTAAAATCTAATTTTGTTATTTATTAAGTACTATTTTAATGGTAGTTTTGCGTATAACTGTGTAATTGTGTTTGTCTACGAACCCTACGATGTCTTATTAACTGGGTAACTATGTACCTACAATTGAAGTTCCTTACAATATAAGAGAGTGATTTACATCCATTTAATTCTCATAGGATACAAAATTTCCAAAGGTCAAAAAACACGTAAAAATAATGAAAAATCCACCTTCATCCTAGAAGCAAGTAAGATAATTACGTCGGGCAGACGAAAACACCAAAATATCCTTCGCTAAAGTAATATAATCCTATTTGCATGCTGCGGGAATCGCTGACTTGAATATTTAAGGAGCCCTACTATTTATGAAGAGCTCTTTAATTTTAGGCTTCAAGGCTTCTGTTATTAATTTGTTATCAGTTCAAGGACATTGTTATATTTGTTTTGAATGATGAACACCCAGTAAAAAGTAAAGAAGATAAAACACACAACATCACGCCTGTTTTCTCCAAAGGGTAAGACAGAAGAAGATCAAAAACTATTTAGTATTCAAACAAATAATAATCCTATCGTCAATAATTTAAAAACTTGCTTCAAATAGCACTCCATTAGACTTCGGTTTATCGCAGAAATCGTTACCCTAACAAATATTCCGGCGCAAAAAAGAAAATGAAAGGAATGATATAAATGTCTCCTTATAAAAACACTTTGTGGGTCTGAAGTATTAAATTAGGGTCTCCGTGGCTACTCCAAGGGTACCCAACAACTCTTGTATTTCAAGTACTTTCGATACCAATCGGAAAAATCTTGAAGTTGAAAATGCCAATTCTTTTATGCGATCAATGAAATCCCCGCTGTTTGCTTCAACAGTCAACTGTTTTAAATTCCAATCAGCCCCATTTATTTTCGCATACCCTACATTTAAATTTATTTTATTTGGACACAATGTTCAGACCTACATAAATAGAATTTCGAATTTATTCTAAGCCTTCTTACCGCACTTATTTTCCTTTGTTACATCGTAACAACGAACGTTTCCAAAAATAGATTCCTCAAAGTCGATATTACGATTGGCAGGAAAAAATAATATTTATTTCCAGTACCTGATGGAATTCCACCCTTTATTCTTAAATACTGCTTGTAAATATTTAGGGAACCACTTCAATTAGTCTAGTCTATAATTAACCCCTACAAACAGCTACTTATCCTGTATAGTGAAAAATTTCACGGGTTATTCCTGTACGTTGGTGGCGTCAAAACTGGACAACTATAGCCCTTTTGTGGTTATTTCAACCTTCGGCAAGATCTTTGAGCAGCATGGTTTTAGAGCCTGTAATTCCACTGTCATAAAACCACATTAATTTTGTAGACTATGCTCTCCCTGAGCACTATGCTGAGCACTTGCTTATTTTTACCAAAAAAATAAGTTGACGTGGCTTATTTTGACTTTTAAAAACATCCTACTTAAAAACTTGGGGAAACTATGGGGATTTTCATCGGATTTGCTTCAACTCTTTTCTATCTATTTCACTGACCGTTATCAGTATGTTCAAATCTCTGGATATAAATCTGCCCTCTATATAACTGGCTCTGATGTAAGCCAGGGTAGCACCCTGGGGCCTACGCAGTTTATTGTAATGGCGAATGACCTGTTGCGGATGACATGATTCATGATTCTTGGGTATTCATTTCGAGAATGCGAGCTGAGAGGAGTTGCCTCGTCTTAGTGCTGGAATCCAAAGTGGTCTAGGAGCATGAACGCATGAGCATGAACACGAAGTCATTCGTGTAATCTCAGTCTCAGTTTGATCACACCAGCACCTGATGCTCTGACTGTAACTTCAAAACCAATTGCCTATCTATAGCGGTAGCAGTGGCAATTAAGAATCATATTATTTTGTATTGAATTTACTATTGACTTTACCTTTACTTTGTAGTAATTGCAAATCCGGTGTATAATTACTTTTCACGATCACTAGTTTTTTTTTCACCGAAATAACGTTTTGAAAATGCATCATGTTTTATTTTCTCTACACTCACACCACCTGAACAACTTCCACAGTGAATATTATCTATTTTTAACCGACTTCAAAAAGAAGGAGGTTATCAATTCGACATGTTTATATTTTTCACACTATTATCAACATGCATGCTATCATAGCTCAGAACCAAAACAAATAAATCACAACAAACAATGGCGTCGGAAATCGGAATGTGAAAATAATACGACAAAAAGTAATGGTTGTTTATGTAGCGACAATTCAATGAAACAATGCTACTTTCTAAAATAGTCGTATAAGAAATTTCGTTCGGAAAACTTCGGTAAGTTTCGTAATTCGTTGTGGAGTAAAAAATCGTACAAACCAAGTGACTACCCTGTACGGCTGTGTGCGTTAGTTGTTACGTTGTGTGCCACGTATGTATAGGAACGCACACCCAATAAATCTGCATGACCACGAGAGCACACATAAACATTAAGACGCGAATAGTTCGTGTTCGAGGCACTCAGCGGCGCTAGTGCATCGCAATGCGTCAAATTGTACGGACGAACGGGTACTGTATCGATGATACTAATGATACGACCGACGCTCGACAAGTGGAGCTGATTTATGAATAAAGATTTTATGTTTATTGATAAAATGAAATTAGTTTTTATTATTTATCTGATTTAGGTAGGGTAGGCAGTGTCTTTCTGTCTTTATGGACTGCACGCCACTGAGTGGTAGGTTGCCTTTTCGCAGTTATTTGTAAAAATCGGTGTTGTCTTAAGTCCCCGGATTTAAATCTTATTGAACACGCTTAGGTTATGTTCCAACGAAAGGCTTTATAAAATTTTCCCAAAAATCTCGGGACAGACAGTATTGATAAAATTGGAGATATTGATGTGTAGTATGAATCGTTGTAGGAGCGTTAATATTCGAGGTGCTTTTAAAGAATGTTTGCATGAAGTTTTTTAGTTAAATGTTATGTTGTTGGCTTGCAGTGCGCTTTGATGTTTACTGTAAGTGCAGGAAGCAATAGTTATATGAATAAATAAATACAGCTACGATATTTAACTTACAAAATACATAAGTACCACATGTTAAAATATCCAACAACTCATAGAGGAAAAAGTTGTAAAGTAAAAAATAATCCATTAGCTTTATAGGTAGGTAAGTAATCCACTTCCAAATATATCCTACTATCCTAGCTAAGGAAATAAATCCGTGGCTTCAAGAACCCAAGATTTCTATCGCAATTAAGTAAATTTCCAACTACGTATATTCTTTAAGACTTTATGCAATACACAGTTCAAAGTTGGACGTAAACATTTATGGAAAAGCAAACAAAGCAAAAACCCTTCCCTAAAAAACTGAAAAGCGATGAGTTGGATTTTTTATTTACAAATAAAAGATAAAAGTTACCATAAATGGAAACTCTGAACAATGATTCCATAAACAAAAGCTATATTGTTGCCATTCTCAATAAAGATCGTTCGTATTTTATTAAACGTTTGTAGGCACCTTTTTGCTAGCGTGTATTTAATGTAGTTATTTTGGGAATACCCAGACAGGCCGTGAACATAGAGGTTTGAAGTGCTTATGTGTTTAGTGAGTGGAAGAACCATCGCCACATTAAAGGCGATATGCCTAAAGAGTGCGTATGTACCTACCCTATACCCAGTCCCTGGGCGTAGGCGCGGGCTTGCGGATGGCGAGTTATGGGCAGCTCGTTGTCGGGTAAGGACCAAGCCCGAGCCGATGGGGCGTTGTGTTCCACGCATGCCTCAAAGAGATGTCAGCACCAACTGGTGGGGCCCGCAAGGACCGATGCCTGCCAGGGGTGCGGGTTGTTCGACAGAGATACCGTGGCCCCTGGCACACAGGCAACTGAGGGACATGGGTGGGTTTTAGTCAGTAAAAGTCTGACACGCCCTCCTGCTTCACCCAGAGCGAGAGAAATTATTTGATGATTTCCCACACAAAAAAAGAATCCCTATACCTAGTGGGTAAATTGAAAATACCCATTAGATATGCGAAGGGTTCATTATTGTTCGATCCTATTGGTCCAAAGTTTAGTAGAGGGTTACATTTACAATATTTCATTACAACAGATTTTATCTGAAGATAGACTGAAAGCTGTGACTGAAAATCAAGGGTGAAAAAAGAAACCCTAGGAAATATTTCAACATTCAGTTTCCAAAATCGCGTTCTTTGTATAGAAGATTAGCATTTCGACACGTCGCATTCCATCGCTTTTTTTTTATTTTTGCACGACTCCTAAGGGTCGTAGCGTGATGTTAAATAGCCTATAGTCCAATTCTTGAGAAAGGTTATAACCTTCCTCAAGAATTGAACTATCAAATCCAAAAATACTTTTACCAAATCCCACTGGTTGTTCCAAAGATGACCCCTTACATACAAACTTATGAACATTTACCTCTTTACAATATTGGTATAGATGACTTCGTATGAAAAACAGACAACTTATTTGTAGAAGTATTAGGACACGTACTAATAGAAAGCGATCGTCGTGCCAATCCGCGTTTATTCATATGTCACAATTTGTTCGGAAAACCGGAAGGCACCCTACGTCGGCACGACCCACAGTGGAACGAATGTATGGGAGCGGTTGGACGTAGACATGTCCGAAAAAAAAGAGTAAAATTATGCCAAACTAATGATGCCATCTTATTCGATTACTTAATGCCTTCATAACTTGTGGTGATGAATTTCTTCATAACTCCCATATTTCGGGAGTAATTTGAGAAAATGTGAAATTTTACTATGAAAATGAGTGTATCGAGCTCTCTCCCTCCTGATTCCGGGCTTGTTTCAAGTAGCGGTCTCTAATATCATAATGCTAATACTAAGAGCTATATTTAATACTAAGACACATAGTGCGCCAAATGTGCACTTTCTGGGATAAAGAGTGATGTTTATTTTATAACACAATTTTTTTATTTTTTGTTTATTTTGTTGATTAAAACCGTTTTTCTAAAGGTTTACCTTATTACAATAACATTTCTGAGCAGCCAATTAGAGAAGATATAAGCTAATTAGGATATATAATTAGGGACTTAAGGTTTACATATAAAACTGATGCACTAATGATTACTGATAAGAACATTGCTATTATTTAATTACTAAATGGCTCTTAATACACTAATTTAGCATGCATCATTTACTAATTATCACAATAACTAATTACCTTGCAATATTTAACAAAGGATACCTGGGATACCTGGATTTTATATAAATAGGTCACTATTAGTAACTTTAAAATCAGTGTTGATTTACACCTCGTTGTATCCAAGCTAATCTCGCAATGTATTTTCCAAATTTTAATACAAATCTTGATATTCACGTTGCTTTATGCGCACGCGCACATAAAGATTTACGCGACTTTAACTATTTGTTCAGTGTTTTAAAAGATAACAGTTGTGTTCAGTTATGTGAAAGTGCTGAAACAAGTTTAAAAGACTGGTGTCGTCGATTTTGCTACCGCATTTATGCAAAATGGACACAGTCTGGAAGAAGCACAGATAAGTTTCGGAAGAAACATGAGATTTGGCTACAGGCTGCAATTCAATGGCCGGAATTACAGAATGAAAATATGGAACCTTCTACAGAAAATATAAGTGACGTCATCGAGCCCATAATTTCTCCTGCTAAATCTGATGCTTCAACTTGTACACATCCTAGTCCTCGTAAATCTTTTGAGGACCTTAGTAACCGGCAAAAAAGAAGACGCACTGAAGATAGTCTTTCATGCAGCAGTAGCAGCGCTGAAATTATGTTTTCGGCCGAAAGGGCGCTTCAAAAGGCAGGACAAAGCGATACAGCTTATGTTATGAAATACTTGACGGAGAATCCAGAAGAGGCCTCAAAAATCAAAGCCTTCATTGAAGGTAAATCAATTCAGGTACGGGAAATATCCCCTTTGAAGGCATTGGCTCTTTATGTATCGATGAACTTATCGAAATGGCGCTATAACACTCTTCGGGATTTCAACACTCAAGAAGGAGCTCTTCAATACCCGAGTTACTACATGTTGGTTAAAGAAAAAATTAAGTGCTATCCGGCCAAAGAAGATCTCACAGTTACAGAGAGCTCTGCAAAAATCAAATTACAAGCCTTGATGGATTTAACCTCAAGAAGACTTATTAGGTCGTTAGAAACCCCTGTTGATCCCAATCAACAGCTCGTATTGACCAGCAAATGGGGTTTTGACGGATCATCTAGCCAAAGCATTTATCATCAAAGGACGAGTGAAGATGAGCAAATCGATCTTGCTAGTAATTTTATGATTAGTCTTGTACCACTGCGGCTCGTCTCAAAAGGTGTAACAATTTGGGAAAACGAGCGACCATCTTCCACTTCATTTTGCCGGCCAATATTGTTTAAGTTTATAAAGGAAACCAAAGAAAATGTGCAGAGAGAGATGGCTGAAATCGAAGCAGAGATTGAAGCCTTAACTCCATCCACCATCACTGATGGAATTAGTGTCAAACACCAACTGCTGTTGACAATGATTGATGGTAAAATTCATTCCATTATATCCAATACAGCAGCTTCAGTGTGTGACATATGCAAGGCTTGTCCTAAAGAAATGAATAATTTAGAGTTAATCAAAGATAAACACGCAAACGAGGACATGTATAAATATAGCTTAAGCACCCTTCACGCTTGGATTCGCTCAATGGAATGCTTATTACACATTTCCTACAAATTAGACATAAAATCATGGCAAGTAAGGGGTGATATAGCAAAAAGGCAAGTTGATGACAGGAAGAAAAGAGTTCAAGAGGCTGTAAGAAGAGAAACGGGCTTACTTCTCGATGTTGTGAAACAAGGCAGTGGATCCACCAACAATGGCAACTCGGCAAGGAGATTTTTTGAAAACTACACTAAATCTGCTGAACTGACCGGAATAGATGCTATGCTTTTAAGAAAAATCTGTGTGATCTTGCAGTGTATTTCATCAGGAGAGAAGATCAACGTAACTAAATTCCGAGAGTTCTGCTTTGATACTGCTAAGCTTTACGTGGAGTTATACCCATGGTATTATATGCCTTCTTCACTTCATAAAATTTTAATGCATGGGCCAGACATAGTTCAGAACATGTCAATTGTGCCCATTGGTTTTCTATCCGAAGAGGCATCTGAGGCTAGAAATAAAGATTTTAGAAAATATAGAGAGGGGCATTCTCGAAAGCATAGCAGTATCTCATGCAATGAAGATATTATGCACAATCTTTTACTGTCTTCTGATCCACTTGTTACAAGTATCCGTCCAAAAGGAAATAAGTTTGTAAAAAAATCTTCTTTTAAGGAATTTTATGAGCTTACGGATTCTGAGAAAAGTGATATCGAATTTGTTAACATAAATGATTTAGCGGACATCGATTCTGAATTTGAATTAATTGATGATGATGATGATGACGAAGATAATTAAATGATGTTATTGTTTTAAAATGTGTAACTTAGTAAATTAGAGCTTACATCTTAATTATTTATTGTACTTTTAATGAAACTAGGTAATTTATTATCAACTTACTTAAAAGTCATACTCTCATCAGTTCTTGTGAATATTTTTGTTAATATATATTTCTGTATATATATATAATATATTTATAGACCTCTTAATAAGTCTGTCTGCGGTTTAAAGTAAATACAAATGGGGAAAAAACGTTTTTTTTTTTAAATTTTCATTTCCTTTTATCCCAGAAAGTGCACATTTGGCGCACTATGTGTCTTAGTATTAAATATAGCTCTTAGTAATAGCATTACGATATTAGAGACCGCTACTTGAAACAAGCCCGGAATCAGGAGGGAGAGAGCTCGATACACTCATTTTCATAGTAAAATTTCACATTTTCTCAAATTACTCCCGAAATATGGGAGTTATGAAGAAATTCATCACCACAATTTATGAAGGCATTAAGTAATCGAATAAGATGGCATCATTAGTTTGTCATAATTTTACTCTTATTTTTCGGACATGTCTACGTCCAACCGCTCCCATACATTCGTTCCACTGTGCGACCACGCGTTCCGGTTCACGATCGCCTATTGGCGCGACGATCGTTTTATTAGGACGCGGCCTAATATTTATACAATTATTTTGTCTGTTTTTCATGCGAACTCATATTCTACTCAGAGAACGCTATTTTGAAACCTGAGGGTTGAAGTATTTCCTAGGTTTTTGTTCTTTCAGATGTAGTTTTCAGTCACAGATTTCAGTCTATCTTCAGGTAAAATTGGACGCGAGTTTAGTAAGTACATTATTTACTCCTATACCTTTTTGAATGTTACAAAATAAGGTAGGTACGTAGATTACTTTTTACCTACAAATTTTTCAGATTTGTCAGGAATACGCTAATATGATTATTATCTACTAACTTAAGCGTGTGGGCGTATAAAAATGTACGCAAAGCAGTATAAGTTCTAGAAACCCACGCCACGCCTTGGGAGTTAACATCAAAACATTATTTACTTACATAATATATGGTTTGTTTTCACACAGGTGGGAAAATGCAATTACCTTGAACAAAGATAGGCGTAATTATACTGCCAGTCTCTATTCCCTTGAGCCAAGAGCGTGTTTTGTTTAATCTGTCAAGTCGTAAATAGTGAAAATGCTAGGAGATAAAAGTTCGCTGATATTAGTAACTGTAAACTAGTATGATTCTACGAGCTTAACTGAGCTATAGTAATGTTTTAAGAAGAAAAATGGCTGCAAAAGATTTCCAACATTATAGTGTTGAAACATCGCAGACCAATACACGGCTCAACATAAACATGGGCGAAATTAAATTATTGACTTTTACATTCATAGATCTGTAACAGTGTTTTTAAAAACCAATAAATTACAAAACTAAAATCATTTATAATTTATACGAATCAAATGGGTAGTTTCATCCAAATTGGAAAAATATATATAACCTTGGTGTAACCGCTGAAAGCAACATCATAGCACATCTTGATGAATCTAGCGATCTCCAACGTTATCAGCAATCTAGTTATCTAGCAAATGAGATTTAACAGTAATCAACTCAACATCACAGATGACGAAGGCAGATCATTATGGCCTGTGGTATCAGCTATACGTATAATGGCCTTTGTTTCAGACATATTTCATGAAATATTTGGATTTCATTAAATCGCAAGTGATCCCATTTCCATTTCGTGGATACCTATTGAATATTTCATGAAATATGACTAAAACAAGGGCCAATATAGCTACAATAAAATTACTTTAGGTTTACGTTGCACCAATTGAAAAATTGGCTAAAATTTGAAGCGCGAAAGATATATCTGAAAAGAGTAAAATTATGCTCACAGTCACATACATAAATATCTACATTTATGCACTGAAATCTTTACTGTTCTTTTTGAGTACTCTCTAAGGTACTGTTAACGTTTATTGCACAAAAGTGTGCTCTAAATTGCAGTCCTTACTCACTTGAAGCGATCTCAGAAGGGAACAGCCGATGCATTTAAAGTAAAAGCGTTGTAGACGATTTCGTCCGTTTTAATAAATTTATCATGTCAAGCGAACGACAGAATACTTTTTCATATTAAAACGGTTTAAGTTCAATTGTGACTAATTTATTTGCAGATTTTAACTATTTCAGTAAAGAAACCCCGGCGTTTCTTTACTCTCTCTACTTTAATATTAGCGTTCATGGTTTGCCTTTAGAAAATTCTGACATGAAATTAAATTAAAAACATGGCCATTGTTGTAATTTCTGATTGATTTGTTTCATTGTAAAACTGTAGAGTTCGTTTCTCGCTTCATTGATCTTACAGTATTGAGGTAGTTGAGTATTCGAATCAAATAGATAGTGAATATAATAAGAAGGTAATTGCGACGGTCATCTTCTCAAATCAATCTTCTACATAGGTAAAAATTTAATGGTGTTCGTTGGTAAGCGCATCTCTTGAGACAGGCTGGACTGATATGGCTATTATTTATTTAAAGTATTTGTAATAAATAGTCCAAATTAGGTTTTTGTGGGGATTTCTTTTTTAAATTAAGAAACATCTGAACGTTATTTTTCTATGGAATTTTTGTACGAATCACTGAAATCTACAGGCACGAGCACCGTTTTATCGAGGCAAGAGTAGACAAAAAAGACGTTCCGTGTAGACAGTAGCAAGTTTGTTGTCAGTATGATTTTGACAGTTTGGGAAGAAAACTTTGTTCTGAAATAGTCTACATAAAGCAGGACCTAAAGATCGTTACAAACCAAAGACAAAAGACAGATTGTAGAAGGATTTCTACGGTGCGATATCAAAAATGGAGATACGAAATGTCACTTTGTATAGAAAGAGCTGTGTCTATTCTTCGTAGAAATAGAAAACGTCATGCTAAGGACAATATCTGTCGGGTCAGCTAGTGAATTTATAAATGACAACTAAATTTGTTAAAGCTTATTAAATCGTATTTCGATGAAGGACGTACTGCAGGGTTCCGACTTCACTTGGTTGATATCGCGACCAGTCATCCTCAGCGCTTCTCCTCTAGACATTTATTATGCGTACACCCAAAATGTAGAACTCTGGCAGCGTCTGTGTTCACTTCGACATTTAACCCATCTGCCTTCAAAGCAAAAGTGAACAGGCATATGGGCACGAACGTTCTGTCATAGACCTCATCCATCGCTTTCCATCAGGCGTGATCGAGGTCAAGAGCAGGCCTATTCAGTAATAAAAAAAAATATGCCCACAAAAGATCTTCACGTTTAATATCTTCTTTTTCTTTATTACTTACTTACCTACCTACTTAATATAATTTTACCACCCTCAATATTGAACTTATCTTAATTCAAATGACACAACAAAAAATAAAAATATATTAAACAACTTTCAATACCCACAGGAATATATATTTTCATCACAACTGAGATTTACTGAAATTGTGAAATAGTTTACTAAATATTTGATGTAAAAATACACATTTTATTGAAGAAACCTCAAGGGCATTTTGCCTCGTGGAAGAAACTTACTTTTTAATATTACATATGTTGTCACTTACCAATTTGATGCCCAATCCATAATTCCCTGTAACAAAACAAAAAGAAAGTTTAGAAAATTGTTTTATGTTTCCACATTCCTCTATCTACTACCAATTCAATGTACAAAATGTATTGAAAAACCTTTATCGTTTATTTATTTATTTGCATTGCAGTCTAAACTTCTGATTCGATGCTCCACGGAAACTGTTTTGTTCTCAACGAAACAGTTTGATTAAAGTGGAAAGCATGCTGGACGAACAACAAATCAATGTCAGGATAATATGAGGATTCAAACTGTTGATTTACATTTTTATCAAACAGTATTTTTTCTTTTTTGGGTGGGAAATCATCAAATAACTTCTCCCGCTCTGGGTGGAGCGGGAGGGCGTGTCAGACTTTTACTGACTAAAACCCACCCGTGTTCCCTCAGTTGCCTGTGCACCAGGGGCCGCGGTATCTCTTTCGAATAACCCGCACCCCTAGCAGGCATCGGCCCTTGTGGGCCCCATCAGTTGGTGCTGACATCTCTTAGAGGCGCGCGTGGAACACAACGCGCCGTCGACCCAGGCTTGGTCCTTACCGGATAGCGAGCTGCCCATTACTCGCCGTCCGCAAGCCTGCGCCTACGTTGGCCGGGAATCAGCCTGGGATTCTCGACGCCCAGGGCGTCTCCTGCGAAGGCTACGGCCATGAGGGCGCATGTACTGCCTCTCCCTCACGTGCGCCGCCTCCCTCTTTGCGAGCATCACTGCTTCGGTGAAGGAAGCGACTGCTAGCCATGCACTCTCGCTCCGTACCATGGCCTGGATCAGGACCAACCGCGAGAGATCGCCGCCGCCGATCGCCTCCATGAGGACACGGCGGTAGTCCTCCCAAGCCGGGCAGACTTCCACCGTTTGCTCCACCGTGTCCTCAGGGCGATCTTCGCAATGGAAACAACCGGGCGTTTCCTCCCGCCCTATCCGAAACAGGAACCTCCCGAAACAGCCGTGTCCGGTGAGGACCTGTGTCAGGCAGAAGGTGAGGACGCCATGCCGCCTCTCAAGCCACTCCTTAAGGAGGGGACTTACCGCCGCAATCGTGGCGTGCCCAATCAAACAGTAATTTGATTACATTGATACTTGGAAGCTTCACTACATAGTATAAAACAAAGTCGCTTTCTCTGTCCCTATATCCCTATGTATGCTTAAATCTTTAAAACTACGCAACGGATTTTGATGTGGGTTTTTTTAATAGATAGAGTGATTCAAGAGAAAGGTTTATATGTATAATACACCACGCGGGCGAAGCCGCTGGCAAAAGCTAGTTGATTATGAAACAAAAGCAGATAGATAAACAAATACTAAAGCGTAGCATTGTATGTTACATACAATGCGACGCTTTAGTATTTGGTTTTTTGGCCTCACCCTTGGTGTTCCACGCGGTCTATCTGCCTTCATTTTATAATCTGAGCTTGGAAGTATAGTTTGAAATTGGGAACCTAAATATCAGACATTACGAAACAATTTGATCGCGAAAAGAACCTCATGTATCCTCGGACCTTTCCTTCAATAAAGGTCGCAGCCCCCACTATTTACATAATCTATCTAGTTGTTTTTACCATAATTATAGACTTTGTTTTGATGCGTGCGAGGTTTCCAGCAGGATGAGTTCATGTGGATCGTCTTCGCGGTCCACCGCACATTTAGGGCATAAGCTTTGATCGTACACGCGAAACTAACTTTCACATAGTTTGATATCAAACGCTGATATTCTAACAATTATTATACCTACTACAGATAGGTCAAAATTATTTATTTAGTCTCATATTGTAAAATTCCAATTATAAACTTCAAAATAAGTTTATATTAACACACTTTATATACCTACACAATACTCAAAGTTAAAAATAGATATCATTTAACACTTTTTCTCTAAAAAATAAGTTTTATGACAATTTTATTACCGATACGATACAGGACAAATCTAAGAAGTTAATATCACCAAGGAGTTTTAATCAACTATTATTTTCTAAAGGAAGTAATTTTCTAGACGCGCCATTTTTTAACCGACTTCCAAAAGGAGGTTCTCAATTCGTCGGAACCTTTTTTTTTTTAATTTTTTTTTATGTATGTTCCCCGATTACTCGAAGATGGCTGGACCGATTTGGATAATTTTTTATTGTTTGAAAGGGTATACTTCCCAGGTGGTCCCATGATCATCAAGTCAGGATCTGATGATGGGATCCTGGAGAAATAGAGAGAACTCTTCAAATTTTATAGGCACACTTGAAGCAATTTGTGTAGTTTTAAGAAGAGTACTTTCTCAGAGTGGTTCCATTTCAATTTGGTGAAGATCTGATGAAGAACTTCGGAGATAGGCAACGGAAGTCCTCAATAAATGATAGCAAATGGACAGGGATTGCTGAAATCTCATGTCTGTCAATTGTTTACACCAGTTAATAACATAACATCACGCCGGTACGCTGTGAAGGGGTAAGCACATGTGAACCACTAAAAAGTGAAAAATAAAAATCTTTTTTCAAAAAAATAAACAACCGACTTCCAAAAAAACACTAAAAAGTGAAAAATAACTTTAATTTCGGAAGGCGGTGACAAAAAATTAAAATACATATCCAAAGTCACCGACTTCCGAAATTAAAGTTATTTTTCACTTTTTAGTGTTTTTTTGGAAGTTGGTTGTTTATTTTTTTGAAAAAAGATTTTTATATAGCATTACAAAACTATTTCGTACTTCAATTATGTTCAATGTCAATCTATAAGTATCAACTATGTAGATAAAGTTGTGTAAACTATGTTATTTTACAGCTAACTATGTACACTAGGTACTACATTAAATAACTAAGTACGTTCAGATAGTTAAGTTGTTCATAATATTTGCGTTAAAGAGCGTCTGTTAAAAACGAATAGTAACTGAGAAACATCATTCGTTAATTAGTTTTAGTATTAATTAATTATTTCATCACGCATGCTTTCAAAACGGTGAAGAAAATATCGTGAGGAAACCAGTATTAGAGGTGGTCGTTGAATCAATAAACTGTTTTTTTAACGACTTTTCATTCGTCAACGAGATAACTGTTAATCATCAATGAAAAAACAGATTAAAAATATTAGCTGTTAATTTACGTCAACGCACAAGACGCATTCGTTCAATAGTCGTTATTTTATTCAGTTCTAAATAAATACAGTTGAAAATAAAATGCTACTAATGCTGTTAATTTACGTCAACGGTTCAACGGATTATTTCACTATAATTGTATTAATTTCTGAGAATCAACTGTATGTATTTGTGAATGTAAATATTATTTGATTTGAATGTATATAAAATGAAATGATCTTTTAAGTAAGCCTGGATACTATTTGTACCCAGCCAGTCCGAAGCCTGGAGAGAGTACGAAGGGAACGTTTTTTTTTTTTTCTTATTAAATTAATTATTTGCAGAAAATTGTCAATGATTGAAAACGTTGACATTGACGCTAAACGCTACAGATTGAACATTCAAAACCTGTTAATAATTTGACAGCTTTTTTAACCTGTTGACCATTGATAATTAACAGTTAAATTACATTAACCAAAAAACCGTCAATGCCCCACCTCTAAAAAGCATGTTCTAGAATAAAAAATTCGAAGACATGTGATTTCTACCAATACCTCGACCCTCGTGGTAGATTACAGCCCACTCCCTTTCACAGAGAGACATCCTGTGTCCCAGCTATGGGAACATTATATGCTTATTGTGCATAAGCATATGCTAAGTGTCTAATAGTTTTGGATTTATATTATCACCAACTTACAGCGAGCAAGAGTGGTAATCAATGCTTTTTTCCAGCGAAATTCTAGCATTAGTCTCACTCTACTGGTTACTAATCTTCACTATATCGCGTAGCTTTCGTGCAGTAACATAGGTATACACTTTACTTCATATATTGTGTAGCGTTCGTAGTTACATATGATTTCTAAATGTTAGGTATATAGAGGCTGAAGTTTCATTGCCAATAATGTGTGGGTGTTGTTATTATGTTTCGGTTTAGGTAATCTATTTAAGGCGTCAATCGTAAGGGAATATTAGGCGTCGGCGCGCCAAGAACTTTGGGGATTTTATTAGCTAACTCACTTCGCGATATTAGAAATATCTTCTTGTAGTTACTGTTACCTTGGACTTAATACGATCCGCAGCTTCATTAGTTTGTTTATTTGAAGCAAAAGATTGTTAAGAAATTCAAAGTTATCGCGGCGCAAACTGTCAATCGAATTGAACCTTAGGGTATGAAATAGAGATTAGTCCCTAAACTTTAAAATCAAGTTAGAGATTAGCTCAGGTACTAACGTGATATTAGGTATATTATATATACGATATTGTCTTTTTCTTAAAAGTATTTACTTGTGTTCCGTGTGGTGCCGGACGTAAAAGAATAGCACCACCCAATTTCTTCCCATGGGTGTCGTAGAAGGCGACTAAGCGACTTACTAGAGAATGGGCAGCAGCGTTCTTTATGCATTTGACCCCCATACTGCGATCGCCAACCCGCCTGCCGAGCGTGGCGATTATGGCAAATCCCCAATTTTGGGGCAGGCTTATGTCCAGCAGTGGACATCTTTCGGCTGATATGATGATTTACTTAAATATCCAATTTTTTACATTATCATTTGCATAAAATAATTCGTTCATTTCCGTGCCTCGAAAAACAAATTGAGCCGTAGGTGCCACCGGCTGCCATGTCGATCTTTGATAGTCGTCAGAAGCCCGAAAGTCTGACAACCAATCTTACCAAGCGGTATCGTATTACCCAGTAACTAACTTAAACACATCGTATTATGTCCCAACATCAGCATGTTGGGACATAATTCGATGTGTTTATTAGGTTTAGGAATTAGTTGAATCATACGGAATGACGCACGACCAAATTGAAGCAACATAGTGATAGTGGCCAACAAAACTAAATAATTGTATGAACCTTTATAGTCTGTTCCGAAATTCACTGACGAAAATGTAAACAAATGGATCACAAAACGCACCCAATTTGAAGTTTCAAGATAACAATAGATATAGTTTCTTAGTTACACTATGTGTAATCTATGTGTCGGTTATGTCTCAGTTGTAACAAATATAGGTCAACTTCACACCGGGTTAACATAATTAGAGCAAGGGTAATAGCTTAAGTGTTTGCGCTCACGCCGGGCATAAACATATTGCGTCCTTCGATATGTTTACTTAAAGGGTTGATAAATATTTAGGTATGTATGTCGATTGGGTTTCTATATTTTTATGAAATTAGCGTCTTCGGCCGCGTGATGGTCGAAACTTATGCCACGGAAACGTACAATCGGGATAAAAAATATTATTATTATTATAAACTATCTGATTGCCAAACTTAAACCAAAACCGTTCAGCCATTTTGAGTGATTGAGTAAGAAACATCTAACCGCAAACTTTGACATGTGTAATGTTATACTAGGACTAGGATTATTAACATTATTAGTAGGAAAATCCGATATTTTTGTAAAATGAGGCGTTTATATTGGATGTTTTGGCGTATGGCAAAGTATGATTCAACACTTTGGAACACAAAATGAATAAATGTTAACATCACCCTATAATAAAACAGTTGACAATCGCTTGTTGGATTCCCTAATGAATTTAACCAGTTACAAGTGCCACTCACTCTCTATGGCGTTATAGTAAACCCGCAAATAAATGTCTGCTAGACTGAAACTAACGAAATTAGTGTCAGATATCTATTAGTGTTGAAATTTAACAGCTAGAATGGCTTGAGTGTTGCGACACGGCTTAGAATAAATTACGCTCCGAAGTTTAGAGTAGTATAATAACCGTTACAAATAACGCAGGCTTTCAGAATAAAGCACATACTACTATGTCTATTGTCGGACAGAGATGGATATCAGTATGTGACTGTTTGAAACTATATGTGGGTAAGATATTCTAACTCAAACTATCCAACAATAAATTCAATGAAATGAAATTGTTTATTCTGTAAGTAAATAGGTTAAAGAAATAAATTTTAGGCGTCACAAAAAATAGATAGAAGAAGTAGACATTTCCTGACTACCCCTGAATAGAAATCATACCCACTTGTGTCATGCTCACATAAATGTCTCACTGATGGTGGCGCGTGTGTTGGATCATTCGGTTCCCTACAAAATTGAGCTGGTTGGTGCTGATCCACGGGGCAAGTTCGTGAACGGGCGCCGTCGGTTAAGGCTGTTCATCTACTAACTTCTAGAGCTTATTTTTAATCTTACATTTCGATTTTCTTTTCTTACATTATTTTCACATTTTTCAACAACAATAATGTTTCAAAGATTTTTGAATACCTAACTTGATTTAAAAGAATGTCCTTGGAGTTTCTTACCCGTTCTTCTCCATGAAGATCTACTTTTGGAAGTGGCTTCAACTTTCCAACTGATCGACTTTTTGACAATTCATAAGTTCCTGTAAATAGTTTAATTGAAATAAATGCTTTGAGTTTCGAATTTGAGAAATGTCGAAACAAACTCAGGGCTCTAAGTCCCTCTTTTTTTTTTTGGTGGGAAATCATCAAATAACTTCTCCCGCTCTGGGTGGAGCGGGAGGGCGTGTCAGACTTTTACTGACTAAAACCCACCCGTGTTCCCTCAGTTGCCTGTGTGCCAGGGGCCGCGGTATCTCTTTCGAAGAACCCGCACCCCTGGCAGGCATCGGCCCTTGTGGGCCCCTTCAGTTGGTGCTGACATCTCTTTGAGGCGCGCTTGGAACACAACGCGCCGTCGACCCGGGTTTGGTCCTTACCTCAGAAAAGAAATCGTCTTGATGAGTACTTTGGTCCTAGATAATATCCGTATGCAACGCCATCAGGGAAAAATAAGTTTGTGCCATCGGAAAAACGCTGCTACGAACTACCACGTAGTAAATCCCGCATCATAAATACTAAAAAGTTAAAAATAAGAAGAAAAACAACTTTTTTAAAAACAAGCTTTAAATATTACTTTTTAATAAAACGAACTAAAAAGATAAAAATAATTTAATTTAAATAAAAGCGTGTTACATATTGCCGGTTAGAAACAAAGAAGGTGTAACATGCTAATTAATGTTCTTTATTTCTCCTGCCATCAAAATGTAACAAGCTTTTTTTAACTTAAAAGTTCGGTTTATTAACAAGTAATAATAAAAGCTTGTTTTAAAAAAAAAACTTTTAATTCTTTATTACAGTTGATTTCCAATCTTTGTGAGTTTATTCTAAGAAAATATTATTAAAATGCCTACCAACAAACATACCCAAAAAGACTTACAAGACAGTGAGACAGTGTTGTTTTTTCAAATAATGGAATATCATTTCGAAAGAAAACAAGCATACACATATAACTTAAATCTACCATAGTAGTTTAAATATTTCTATTGGCGGCTATTGTATGTATTGTGAGAAGTCCTAAATAAATACTCGTAGAAATACAACTAGTCAGATCGCTTTCGTGTTTGAAGTTTCATGACCTGAAGTAAAGAACTTGCTTTCACCCTCTTAAGTATTGAAAGTTACAGGTTGACCTCACCAATAAAGCATTTGTGTGATTTAACATTTCAAAAATTGGTATTCCTATTACCGATGCTAATAGTTTCATATCAATTAACATATTGATATTGTTATAGAACGAATATACAGTACAAAAATACTAGTTTAAAAAATAGGACTAAAAAAGCACTACCAAAATAATGTTCTTTGTCTAGTTTTTTATTTTCACTTTTAAGCTTTATTATACCACCGCGGGACCAATCAAATGAAAAGTTAATTTCAATTCGGTCCACATTTGATGAAAATATCGATGTACAGCAGACATAAAGAGAAAAAATAAACGCAGACGAACATAGCACTTGCTCTTTTTTCGAGGTCGGTTAAGAAATCAGACATAAAAATAATAGAATCGCTATTTAAGCAGTATTTGATGGGCGAATGTTTATTTTACGTAGCCATATTGGTCTTTGTCAGATTCCAATATTACGAATCTTTCACTTCATTACTTCACTTTATTAGAGGTTCACTAAGTCAATACTACGAAAGACTTTGATTGATTTTTATTCTATGATAAGTCAACTTAGTGATTTTGCCTTATATCTAATGTTTTCATCATATTATTGCAAAAAATGTGCCTTAAAAATTACTGCTGCTATACACGGTATTGGCAGATAGATTATTTGGGTTGCAACTCCCATAATAAATTGATAGGAAGAAATTGCTGCCCGTCTAGGTGATGCGAAGTACATCGACATCATCGAAAGGCCATTTTATACATCTACAGTTAAAAAGAAGTTGGTATAAGTATTACTATACGTAGGAAAAAAATGAATGAAATATATTTCTTTCTTTCTTTCTTTAGGACCATCTTTTTATACGTAGTATCTTTAACTTTTATAGGATACATTCCTACATCAAACTTTTTCGCAATAACAGTTAGAAGAGTTTACGGGTGACTTTCTTCTGACAAAAGATACGTCTTCATTGACCTACAAAGAGTTTTTATTGCGAACGTTGGCAGGATAAAAATAAAGTTTCCCAAGTGGTTTGTTCTTCACCGTGAAGCCTTGTTACAAAGAAACAGTACCAAGTCAACAAGTTAACGCAGGTAATCGAGCCTTGCAAATACATGTGGAGAAATTTGGGATTTACCTACCTACATATTCTCAACGTTTGTAAGTATAGGTACAGATTTAGGGAACTGTGTCACTTATAGACATGATAAATCCAGTTAGTTAGTCCTCAGCAAAGGATAACATGTGTAACACAACATTAGGATGAAAGGTCAAGTATTCTATTTACCTAATTAAAATAGAGGCTTTTTGGCAAAAGATGATTTCCAAAAATAAATACCTTTTTTATGAAAATGGAGAGAGATTCATGTTAGTAAAACATACAAATAGACTATAGACCTCATCTACCGCTTTCCACCACGTCAAGTGCTAGACAATTTAGATTTTATTGCGCGCAATTAAAGAGATAGATTTAAAGGACCTTTTTTATTTTAGATTGCTTTTACCACCATCTTTTAAAGTTAGGAAACGTCATTTATTCTTCTAGGCGGAATTCCTGTCGTGCAGTCTGCTAGAAATAGGACAACCTGGATGTTTGCAGAGTTTATCGCGAGATTGCGCCGCTACATAATTTCCGGTGTGAGACAGTTCACACTTGACATAAGTTGCTGTAGTAAGTTGAGAACTTCGTAGAACAGTAACTAAGTTAAAGACAAATGTAATTATAAAGTTTGCCTAATAGTTTCAAAGGGAAAGTAATATGAATTTAAATTAGGATGACATCGGATGGTACAATTCAATAGGCACCTCAGTTTACTTGCTGACTTACTGATCTTTTGTCTACTTATAAATACATTTTCGTATGTGTGTATACAACATAGCTATAGGTATTGTTGTGATACAAGAGAAGGCTACAGTTAAAATTGGAAGTTGATAAATGGAGTTGAATCATTATTTAAATCGCCCATGCGAGTACAAACAATAATAAACACATTTGTTTGTAACCGTGTGTAGTCGCACGGGCGACTGACCCAGTGGTAACGGCCACGACTTACGAGTTGTAGGTCGTGCGTTCAAACCCTCACCTACACCTCCATTATTCTCAAACCGGTGAAGGAAAATATCTTGAGGAAACCGGCCTAGAACCAAACATTCAAAGACCTGTGACATCCACTTCCTCTCACAAGGAAGAACTGTGTTCTTAGCAGTGGGAACAGTGGCTGATTATGAAAGCTTTTTTCACAAACATATGCCAAAAGTAAATATCTCAAACACAAAAATCTTAATAAGCTTCATACAACTAGTTGCTCCACTATGTTGTGGAGAGAAACAGGACCGACTAAAATAACTGAAGCAGACTCAACCGCGGGTCTTCGACCAGTTAATGGATTATAATATTGTTAATTAAATTCTCAGTTTCAGCTTCAGGTTGAAATTGGACCTGGTAAATGGCAAGACCCGTACTACAATATAATTTGGTGGAATCTACTGCCAGTAAACTATCTTACTCAGTTTTAAGAAGACCTATTACATTTGCATAGACTGAGGTTAGGCGTTTGACGTCAGGTACTAAAAATTTGCGGGGCTAATAGTACTATTACATGGTTCAACCAATTAAATCACATAACATCACACCTGTATTTCCCCGAAGAGTTACGCAAAGCTGTACCTATAGTACTCTCCTTTTTGCCAGTAACGTTCCATCTCACAAATTCAGATTCCAATTGATTCACATTGATTAAAAAGCGTTAAAATTATTCACTTTATTTACGCGATTTATTATTTTGGTTTCTCCATCCAAATTCATAACTGAACCGTTTATCAGCGCCATATCACAACTCACTGATGAAAAGTTTATTATGTGAAACAAAACTGAACTTAAACGTAAAATTATGTCACCGAAATTTTGCTTAAGGTGACGCTACGTGGGTGCTTGTACACGAAATACTAAAGTAATTCTTACTAAGGAAAATTTATTATAAAAGTGTGGGTGGACATCTCGTAATGAATAAGCTGTTGTTCGCTTAGTAACTTTGTAAGCAAAAGTAATTTCATCACGAAACACCTTAATTATAATTGATTTTATTACGAGTGGACTTATTCTGTGTACATCATTATTTAACTGTGAAAAAAATGGTAGAAAATATTTTGGAATGTACACAAACGTTTTTTCTCTTGCTCTTTAAAAGCTTATTTATGAATCCAGTTAAATTTCCATCAAACATAACTCATGTTTGATTGAAAATTAATTTGATACCAAATCAACAGATTGAAATCTGACTATAGAATGTGGGCCTATTTTTAGACACTTATAACTCCTCGGATTATCCAGATTATCCTGATGATGAGGAATACCTCAGAATAGTCTGGAAAATGCTACCACAATCTATTTTAGGAGCACACCTTGGGAGCGGTGCTCCTAAAATAGATTGTGGGAGGGAAAGCGATGGAGCGATCCGAACGTGCTCATTTCCTTCATTAATAATAAACTCCCCTGCTTTGAATGCAGGGAGTTTTACACAGTGTTATTATTTATCTATATATCATCATTTCAGCCGAAAGACGTCCACTGCTGGACATAGGCCTCCCCCAAGCTCCGCCACTTCGACCGGTTCTGTGCTTCTATCTGTGCATCCAGCGGATTCCTGCGGCATTCACAAAGTTATCGGTCCACCTTGTAGGAAGCCTTCCAACTCTACGACTTCCGGTACACGGTCGCCACTCCCGAAACTTTCGCCTCCATCGGCCATCTGTTCTGCAAGCAATGTGCCCTGCCCACTGCTACTTAAGTTTGGCAATTCTTCGGACTATTTCGGTTATCTATCAATACATAGTATAAATTAGTCTGTCCGTGTGTCCGGTTAGCTCTTTTAAAGACCACAATGGTTTTTGATGCGGTTTTCACCGTTATTTAATCATCATTTAATAAATCTGTTGCAGCCATTTGGTTTAATTAGCCAGCTAATTGAATGCTCAGGCCGTTCATTACACGCCGGCATCCAATTAAATAGCTGAAGAACAACTAGCCAAGTCATTGAGCGTGTTAGATTGTTCATTTTGTTATTGTAATATTGATTGGTGGATAATGTCATCTGTCACATTAACGAAGCCTTGAACAAATGTAGAAGTACCTAATTTGACTACATGATTACAGAAATAACTGTCTTAACTTGTAAAAATAACTTAAATGTTCTTACTATAAATGATTACGTAGTATTTAATTATACTTGTAATATATTTTAGGTTTTCTATTGTTATTTAATATAATAGGCTGATTCAAATGACTGGCACAATATTGTCAGTTCAAATTGATACTTTTAACTGTCTTAAATTACGAATCAGTTCTTATTAAATTCCTTAATTACCAGAAAATGTTTAATAACGCTTTCACTACATAATCTTTGTTTATTATTATCTGTGTTAGAAGTTATTAAGCCAAAATGTGTGACGATCTGTAACTTGTTCAAGATGGCGGAAATGTTTAACGAAAATTGACATTAGTAGCATAAAGAAAGGATTGTAATGACGTTATCGAGGCAGTTGCTCGGTAGATCTTCAGTTGGTTGGTCCTAGTGCTGTTGTTGTGTGGAATATATCAACCAGATGTCATGTAAATTAAGTAATTTTATATTATACCATAATTGTTGCTTATTATAACAATGTTTGATAATGATAATTCATAGCAATGTTAGAAATGTGTTGATGAAATACTTCAATACTGTTTCCATGGAGTTTCTTGTCCTTCTTCTCCATGAAGACCTAGTTTTGGAACGAACGACTAGCTTTCTGATTAAATACTGACAAGCCGAATTGAAATAAATGTGTAGTCTTGTCTTTCTGTGCTTTACTTCATGAAATCCTTTCCCTACAAACCATATTCATAAGAACCTTCGTATACAGTAAATAAGCAGTAACCATTCTGATATTCAAAGCTTGATACTTGTTTTATATGTATATAATATTCACTTATAAATTTATGTTCCCCCCCATTTTTTCTAACAAGCGCAACGTTTAACCGGATGGCTGAGGGTCGTCCAGTCATTTAGTTACATTGGATATTGATGAAATTGTGATGTTTGGTTAGGGTGACTATGGGTTCACAAATTATGTACGATTACTTTTTACTAATGCCTACCACTAAGTCACTAATAATACTAAAATGTTTTTAAATAAATGAATGAGTTTTGTCGAGAAGTTTGAAAGTATAATAAAAATACTAAAATGAATATAAGGACAGTTTTATTCATTTTGTGTCATTTTGTTTCGCCCACCGTGGCCGCAAGACTTATGAACTTTTTTTAGGATGCCAAAATATTTGTTTCTAGATATAATACACACGTGCAAGTGTTCGTGTAAGACTTGTGGAAGACGTAATATTATTTGTCACCTCCATGTTTTCATACTATTTTGAAAATATCACACTTTAATTTCACTGAAAATTAATATTTACAGTTTCCCACACTTTACGTTAACGATGTTCATTGATCGATGTTGGTCTACCTACACCACTTTAAATGGTTTTCCTTTAAAAAAAAAACATAATTAATACGTAGTAACTTTTTATAACGTCAGTATTAAAAAGTTAACGTCGTCGTAGCTTACAAAGAAATGCTAATAAATTTTTTACATCATGATGGGCCAATTTACATACGAGAACGAGTTTAAAACATTTTCATGGAATATCTGAAGAATTCAGAACATCCCTTCTGAAATGAAAAGGGCTCGGTAAGTATACACATAATTTACACATATGTATGTTCATTATGTCAGGTGGAAGGCAAAATTAGTACCTAACAAGCTTTTTGATGAAATTTAGATGAATACATATGTGAACGCTGCGTTACCTCGTTGGTCCAGTAGTCGCAAACGCTATTACTGAGCTTGAGGACCTGGGTTCGATTTCCATGTCCGGTAAAGTTTTGTTGGGGTTTTTATAAGGAATTTCTCAGTCGTAGCCAGGAGTCTGGGTTTGTGCTCGGTTGCCGAGAGGAGGCCTGTGTCCCAGCATGCAGCAGTGGGAACGATATAGGCTAGTGGCGTGCAGTCCATTGAGACAGAAAGACACTACCTACGTACCTAAATCAGACAAACATTTAGAACTAGTATTATTTTGTCAATAAATAAAAAAAATCTTTATTCATAAATCAGCTCCACCTGTTGAGCGACGGACGTATCATTAGTATCATCGATGCAATACCTGTTCGTTCGTACAATTTGACGCAACTTCGCATTGTGATTCACTAGCGCCGCTGAGTGCCTCGGGACAGACACAAACTCAATCAATCAATCAATTCATTTATTTATTCTCTCTTCACAATATTGGTTTCCTTAAAAGTTAACAATGTTGTATTCGAAAAAGCCTGTGTTATATAGTTCACCGAGGAGGCCACATCAAAAAATATAGTACAATGTTTAGAGACGATCGATCGATTTCGTGAACATCGTTAAAGGAACCAAAAAGATTAGACAATAGTGTTGAAAGTTAAAAATAATAGCAAATAGTAAAAAACACAAAATTAAAAATAGACAACTAATGGCTCATACGAAACAGGTCATTTGTAGTGCCCTGTATGAATGTATGTTGGAGTGTGCGAGAGCGAGAATGAGTTGTAAATCAGCCACAGTAGAAAGGAGGCAAGGAAATTTATTTAAGAAGTGTCTTTGTGTTTTTTTTTTTTTTTTTGGGTGGGCAATCATCAAATAACTTCTCCCGCTCTGGGTGGAGCGGGAGGGCGTGTCAGACTTTTACTGACTAAAACCCACCCGTGTTCCCTCAGTTGTGTGTGTGCCAGGGGCCGCGGTATCTCTTTCGAACAACCCGCACCCCTGGCAGGCATCGGCCCTTGCGGGCCCCATCTGTTGCTGCTGACATCTCTTTGAGGCGCGCGTGGAACACAACGCGCCGTCGACCCAAGCTTGGTCCTTACCTGACAGCGAGCTACCCATTACTCGCCGTCCGTAAGCCCCTGCCTACGGTGGCCGGGAATCAGCCTGGGATTCCCGACGCCCAGGGCGTCTCCTGCGAAGGCCACGGCTGTGAGGACGCATGTACTGCATCTCCCTCACGTGCGCCGCCTCCCTCTTTGTGAGCATAACTGCTTCGCTGAAGGAGGTGACTGCTAGCCATGCACTCTCACTCCGTACCATGGTCTGGACCAGGATCGGACGCGAGAGATTGCCGCCGCCGATCACCTCCACGAGGACACGGCGGTGCTCCGCTCAAGCCAGGCAGACCTCCACCGTATGCTCCACCATGTCGACGAAACACCCGGGCGTTTCCTCCCGCCCTATCCGAAACAGGAACCTCCCGAAACAGCCATGTCCGGTGAGGACCTGTGTCAGGCGGAAGGTGAGGATCCCATGCCGCCTCTCAAGCCACTCCTCAAAGAGGGGACTTACCGCCGCAATCGTGGCGTGCCCAGCACTGGGTTGCGACAATCGCACTTCCCACGTCGCCATGAGATCCTGCCGGAGCTCTGTCCGCCATGCCGCGATTTCCCGCGGCAGCGGACTTAAGCCCCGGCGTTTGACCTCCTCGCGCCACTCCCAAGTGTGCGCGAGGACCTTTGCCTCCAGATCCTATGGCGGCAATCCGGCATGGAGGCCCGCCGCCTCACCGGAGATCGTGCGGTATCCCCGGATCATCCGGATGGCCATGACCCTATGGGCCGCCTTCAACCGGCGTGCTGGTTGGCGCCTCAATGTAGGCGCCCACACCGGCGCCCCATATAGGGCCATGGCCCGCACGACCCCCGCGTAGAGCCTCCGGCAGGAGGCATTTGGCCCCCCTAGATTGAGCAGGAGCCGCTTTAAGGCAGCCCTAGCCCGCTCCAATCTGGGAGCCAAACGTCGGAAATGTTCCGCGACGCGTCTTAATGTTTACATGTGTGCTCTCATGGTCATGCATATTTATCGGGAGTGCGTTCCTACACATACGTGGCACACAATGTAACAAATAACGCACATAACCGTACAAGGTAGTCATTGGCTTTTGATACGACGTATTACGAAACTTACCGAAGTTTCCAAACAAAGTTGGTAATGCGACTATTTAAAAAAATACCATTGTTTCAATGAATTGTCGCTACATAAACAACCATAACTTTTTTGTCGTATTATTTTATATTCCGACGCCATTGTTTGTTTTGATTTATTTGTTTTGGTTGTGAGCTAGGATAACATGTATTTAAGATTTTAACGTTGATAATAGTGTGCAAAATAGATAATATTCACTGTAAAAGTTGTTTAGGTGGTGTGTGTATAGAGAAAAGAAAAAATGATGCGTTTTCAAAACTATCTTCCGGTGAAAAAAAAAAACAAACTAGTGATCGTGAGTCCCGACAAGAAAAAATGTGTGGAACATAATCATTTTTTATACAAGACATACTCAAACGTAACACGCAAACGAAGTATAAAAGCAAGCTATATAAAACAGCTAGTTATCCTTATTATGTATTGATTCAATAATGTCTTTTCTCTTCAGATCTTTTATTCTTTTTTGTTATACGGTGGAATACGAGGACGTGATAATTACTAGTTTCGTTTTTGTATACCGTTACTTGAAGCTACGATAAAAAAACATGCACCATCTAACCCGTCATGCCAAGTCAAGTATAGCGACAAAGTTGCCATTTGTTGCATACATTTTATTGTATGCCATAGGTAAAAACTTGCATCGTGTTATAATTATTTTTAGCTTATGTGGTCTCACCGGACGTCAAAGACCTCCCTATCTCCTTTCCACTCCTCTCTATCTTGAGCTAGTATGGACTTATCCTGTCTGTAGGCGTCAAGCTCATCGCGCCATATTCTCGTGGGTGTGCCGGGGTGTCGCTGAACGTCGCAATACATAGTGTAAAATATTTGAATTCAGTACCTAAAGATTTGAATTCAGTACCTAAAGATTTGAATTCAGTACCTAAAGAATTGAATTCAGTACCTAACTACTCATTTGTTTTTCTTTTGCCACACTAGGTGTAGCTACCTAAGAAAGTTGAGCATTTGTCCAGTAACTGTGTTATCCATCGGAGCAAAATGATAGAAGGCTGTACGTAAAAATTATCACAAAAAGTTCTCGGTTATTGATTCACAACGTAAACAAAAATATTATTATGTTGGTCGCCTTGTCCAGTCTTGTTACAACTGAGCCAAGTAACATTACTCGTTTAAGAAATACAATATCGAGCATTCAGGTTGCTGTCAGGATTTTGCGGTAAAAATAAAATGAATGATATATTTTCCCGCTGAAACAATGACATTTTGACCTTCTGTCTGATGGCATGAACACTCAGCCACGTATTAATATAGGTGCCTGCCTTTACATCTCTTTATCTAAAGGCATCATTTTATTATATAAAAGAGAAAGCTTCTACATTGTGTTACATTGTGTAAACGCAAGCAATTATGGGCGGTAAAGTGCAGTCTCTGGAGGTTTTAAAATGTGACGTTCCATCCGTCAAGCTACATTCTCACCTTCGTCATTCTTGTGAGTGCCTTTGGGCCGACGCGCTCTTAGAAGATTGATGAGGTTCAAATGCTTGTGGCAAGATTTTGAACTCTTTGAAATGAAAGAGTATCCCTGGTGTTGTTCGTTCATTTCCATTGAGAGCTAAGTACGTGTTGGAACGTGCGACTAGCTAAAATTTAATAAGTGACTGACCGACTCCTAGACAATCTGAAAGTGCTTGTCTGTTAATAAGTGTAGCACAGTGAAGAAAGCAAAAATTTTTTTACCATCGGCATTATAAATACATTAAGTTTAAATGATTTATGGTCGTATTTATGGTGTATTTCGACAACTGGGCGACCACTGATACAAATAAAAGTTTTGAATTTGACTTTGAATGCGTTTTCACGGAGCTCAAGTACTTACCTACCAAAGTTTACCTATGCATTTAAATGTCGTTATCAACAACTTTGAATTCAATTGCTAGATGAAAATGAAGATAAATTGTTGTAATTCCACACAATTGTGATGGTAAGAGCAGTCTGCGAATTTACTCTGAGTTTAGCAAGAATGGCTTTCAGCCAACATTTGTATCAGTTTATTTTTTATTTTTAGGCCATTCCAAAAGCGGCTTTTACTTTAACAAATTGGTAGTTAAACGAGTTCAAAACATTTGGGGTTGTGTTATTACAAATTTAGGTAGATGTGCTACATTTATTTTACATGTTATGGGCACTTAGATATTTAATAAAAGGGCCTTTTTTATTTTAGTTTTTACAAGAATATTCCCTTATTCTCAACCACATTTTATCATCTCATTATCATCATTTCAGCCGAAAGACGTCCACTGCTGGACATAGTCCTCCCCAAGCTACTCCACTTCGACCGTTTCTTTGCGTCCCGCATCCAGCGGATTCCTGCTGCCTTCACCAGAGGGGTAATTGCGTAATACGCTATCCGTAGGAATCGCTTTCATTTTGACAGCTCCACGACAATCATTGCGTGGTTTACGTCGTTGAGCAGACGAATTATACAAACATATGAAGCAGTGGATTAACAATAGGCTTCAAAATGATTCAGATTCTGATTAATACTGTGTTACGCAATTAGGGTGCAGGTCATCGGTCTTGTGGGAGGCCTTCCAACGCTACGTCTTCCGGTACGCGGTCGCCACTATAGAACCTTTCGGCCCCATCGGCCATCTATTCTGAGCAATGTGCCCTACCCACTGCCACTAAAGTTTTGTTAATTCTTCGGGCTTATTATCATCTATTATACCTATTGTAATAATTCGCATTAAATTCAGTAATATGGTTCTTTTAATACCATCTCAAGATATCTCTCTCTCTCTCTCTCTCTCTCTCGATTCTCGATCTCCTTTTGATATCATCATCATCATCGGCCGTTCCTTTTCGCAATTAAGTATGCTGATCGAGCTGTTTCCCGTTAGACTGAACAACCAGCATTTTACTGATACGAAATCGACTACGCTCTACTTACCAATCTCAGGACAACTAAGAGACGTAAGATATTAAGATAAATGAAGTCCTACCTTATCTATTCGGAACAGTCTAGCGTTTATTTATCTAAGATGGAAAAAACCAGTCGGTGTGAAGATGATTATTTCCTCGTCGGTAGCGTGGGAGCTAGCTAAACAATATGCTTTTATTTCCCTAAAGCTACGTGGGACGTAGATAGTAAATTAAAATAGATTAGTGCTGCTATAAAAGGATAAAATGAGAAATAGCATATTAAAAGAAGCATCTATGTTTTTCATTAACTTTGCATTATAATCTGAAGCGATTCTGGTTTGGTCTGATTAATCGATTCATAGAAGCTAAAAAGTCATATTTCGATATTTTTGTATTCTATATTATTGGCATTAGTTTCCGGACTTAGTACTTTATTATGACGACATTTCAGCTAGCTAAGCAATATGCTTTTATTTCCTTTGTCTGCATAGATTAGTGCTGCTATAAAAGGATAAAAATGAAAAGAAAGAAGTAGCTATTATATATTATTCTGCCACTGATTGGTTTAGTCTCAATAATAAAACTATAAAGTCATACTTCGATATGTTATAGAAATTGGTTTCCGAAATTAGTCCTTCATCATTTCGGCATTCAAGTAAGTATACAGCTTCAATAATTTGTAATAGATCAAAAGCAAAAATATCCGTACCACAGTTAGGAAAATATTTTGCCGCAATTCTTCCGGTAGGTACACTCAGAAAAAAATTCACGCTGTTATACTTGATTGAGTTACGGTTTTCGCGAAGTTTTTCTTGTTTTATATTATCATGAAGCTTGAGTCATTTTACTTTAGAGTAAATGATGAAAATAATAATGATGTATTGATGTAAATGATGTTGATGTAATTTTAAAAAAAATCCAGCTTAGTCCCTACTTAAAATTTCACCAAGAATTTCATTAATAAACATCGAAATTAGGTAGTTGACAACGCTGAAAATATTTTGAAGCTCCTCGCTTTTTCGAATTGACATAGAATCAATTGGAAAGCATTTCGTTAGTATTAAAGCTGATAGTGTTTGTTTTTCAACCATTGGTTTATCACTTAGATTAGGTATTGGTTATTTTTAGGCGCTAAGTCTTGATTTTTTTTCTGCGGATTATACCAACATAGGTACATAAATATAAGATGTTTACCAAGTTAGTTGTGACGCATGTTAAATTACAGAAAAATAATCATTTCATTCTTCTGCCTATCCTGTTCCCAACCACGTTAGTCGGCCGTTGGTAAGACTGGTTTTTAGACTTTCGGGCTTCTGACGACCCGTTTCGACTGTCAAAAATCCACAAATCACAACCGGGACCAACGGCTTTCCATCCACGGGCGCATGCGTTTGTTATTATTTAGCCACAAGCCCACACGACAAGGAAATGTGTTAATATTAATCCTTATAGCGCTGGTATTATTACGTCTCACACTTTCTTACCGAAAATAACTCTGCCTAATAATTTAGAAGTAGAACAGATTCGACCAAAATAGCCGTCAGAAATAAATTACTTTCGTCGAATTAGATAATCAGGAAGAACACTCTCCCAATATAGAGTGAATACGTGCAGCGTGTACAAACAAAACGCAAAGCATACGTAATGTTTGAGCAAGATGACGGAATAGGACCCTTTCAGCGAGAAAGCCTTGGTGGTACAAGAAAGGATCCTATTTCGTTGACTTGCTTACATATTATGTTTGTTTTACGTTGTCGTCTCGCGTACGTGTTGACGGGTTCGTTTCGGAAAAACCACGAAGTTTTTCGATATATTGAATTTCCAGCTTACAACATTAAACACCGGATTAGCATGTTGATTAGGTATCGTATTTTTATTTGCACAATACATTCTCTCCCTTCCCGCATCATGTTTTTTTCACCCTTTTCGACCTGAATTTTCATTCGTTTCGGTATAAATCGAAAAAGGAAAACTATTTTAATCAAGTGCCAAGAAACATTGTAACCAACTCCGCCATCAAATGTAACTAAAACAATATGACGGTCACATCCCTACAAAACTACCTTAACAAGGAGACTTTCAAAAGTTGTTTGACTCTAGAGTGTTGTTCAAATGAATGAAAGAGAAAGTTTACAACTCTCAATTTTGTATATATTCAGATTTATTTTGTATATATTGTATATATTACATAGACTTATTCCCGCATCGTTTGAAATAGTGAAACACAGTCTCATAAAATAATAACGCCTATAAATGTTCCCACTGCTGGGACACAGGCACAGGCCTACTCTGTTCTCTTCGACAGTGAGATTAATAACTTACCGAATAAATTTAAACGAATACGTAATCTAGATGTACAATATGCACATATTATGTAAAACAGAATATCTTTTCTTTGTTTAACATAACTAACTATTTACACCAGGAAGGTACAAAATTAAATTGCTAACTATACAAATAAATACAAAAACAAAATGACAGGCGTCGAAGTACTCGTCCGTATCGCTGTCATCCGGAAACGTGCCCCGAAGACTGTCAGCATTATCACATTGAATGGCAATGCTAATTATAAATACAATACGACTTAAAAATTGTGAAAAGTAAGCGAAATTTCGTTTTAAATTTTTCGTACGTAGAAAATTGTCGAGGCGTATTTTCTTCTCTAAACCATTTTTCAATTATTCAAGGTGGTGTCTTTTTATTCCGTTACAACTTACATCTCCTTGGCTGGCCTGAAGGTTGAGCTGTAAACATTAGGTAAGCACCTAATGCTGCTATTACCGAAGTGAAGAGCTCAACACGTTTCGACGAATGGGTACTACGGTGATAACCTATATTTGGGAAAGGTTATCCTATTTCTAGGTTTTCTAGATTCGATATGTATAATTAATTTATACTTGTGAGAAAATAATTCTTATAAAAGTGAATGTATTATGAATTCGACCTATGACCGTTGACTTATGACCATTTTCGCTAACACTGAGCACAACTAAATGAGTGTCCAAAAAAAGCATGCTGTTTGATTTTCAACGCTTAATTTTTAATTAGGAAACGTTTCCGGATGACAACGATGTGGACGAGTACTTCGACGCCAATGTCCTTTTGTTATTGTATATAATCGAATAGTTAGTTATTAAGTCATTTAATTTAAAAGGTAGCTAGTGTAAATAGTTAGTTATGTTATATATATACACTGAATATAACCATTTTAATGATATGTAATTGTTGCTTCAGCCTTTCTTCTCAGAGTACTCAGATAGGAAACGCTGACCTCATTTAGTTTTTAAAACATGATTAGCGTGTTAAAGTGTTTATAGAAACCTACTTACGGAAATAAAATCAATTATTTTCATTATCATTTATCGATATTGGTTCACGCAATTTTGTAAGCGTATCAAAATAATCAACCTTAAAATCACAAAGTACCATCATGGCAAACCAATTTATTCAGATCAACAGGTTTTATAACCAGCTATAACATTATACGGTTCCTTTATAGCTAAATCAGGGTGAAAACTATCGGTTCTTGATCCCAATTTTCCTTATATAACCTTCAAGTATCCATTGCGCGTGACCTCGGCAGAGCTTTTACTTGAATTTAACGATGTGATAGCTGTAAACTGTCTTAACGATCATATTTCCACAAGGTCGACAACCTATCCCTAATGGGCCATATTTACATATGTAAACATACCTTATTTTGTGCCTATCTCATCTCTTAATTGCCTAGGGTTAGAATGACCTAGGGTTAAATATATTTCAGTATACGGTCCACCAGTGAAGGTCCCGTTTACCCTAAAGGTTATCAACCTACAGACGTGCCCTGAAAATTGTTTTGAAGTCCTTAGTGCTAAGTAGAAAACCTCATTTTATGTCAAGAGCGTCATAAATCTCTCACAAACATAGTTACATAATGTTCTATTTTTAGTTCCACTTTTCACTAATATTTTCGGTTGGATTTAAATAGTTGTGGGTATTGTAAGCGTGTTTCCGCATCGATCTGTGACATAGCCTTTTCAAACCTTTTCTTAGTGTGGTGTGGACCATAAACCACGCAGAAGGGTAGTATGGGATATTGTATGTTTTGTCAACATCAACAATAGTTTTCTTGTATTTATCCAGCTTGGAAAATACTCTACCGCCAACTGTGACTCCCTTTGTATCATCATCATCATCATCTGCCTAGCCTTTTCCCAACTACGTTGGGGTCGGCTTCCAGTCTAACCGGATGCAGCTGAATACCAGTATTTTACATGGAGCGACTGCCTATCTGACCTCCACAACCCAGTAACTGGGGTAATACGATACCCCTTGGTAAGACTGGTTGTCAGACTTTCGGGCTTCTGACGACCCGTAACGACTGTCAAAGATCCACAAATGACAGCCGGGACCAACGGCTTAACATGCTTTCCGAGGCACGGAGGGGTCTTGGTATGTAAAGATGGTCACCCATCCACGGACCAACCGCGGCAAGCGTAGCTTAACCTGATCGATCGACCCGTGCAGCTATTGTTACTTAGCCCTTTGTATAATATTTGTTATTAATCTGTTATGCAGTAAAAATTTATAAAACTCAGGCTTTTAATGCTACTAATCCTACTATCATTATAAATGTGAAAGTTTTTATGTTTAGATATTTAGATGTTTGAATGTTTTGGTGTTTGTTACTCAAGCACGCAAAAGCGGCGGAACGGATTGGATGAAATTAGAGATGGTTCAGAGAGATGGTTTATAACCTGGATTAACACATAGGATACATTTTTATCCCGGTAGTACGTTCCCGTGGGATAATTTCCAACTGCCGGATGGCAAAAGCTTGTTTTAAATAAAACATTTACAGACAAGGAGTCGGTCTTTCAGAAAGTTAAAGCTATTTACCGGTTTCAAAGTGTAGGTTCCCATAAAACGTACCTATTCGATTCTATCGACCTATGTTATTAAGACACTAGTTTCTGTCCTCGACACTTGTTTCCTCGATCCATATATAAATTTGAAACTTTGTGAAGATGTTTGGATGTTTGTTACTCAATTACGCAAAAACGACTGAACAGCTTTGGATGAAAGTTGGCAAACTGACAGTTTATAACCTGGATACTTTTTATCCCGGTATTACGTTCCCGCGGGATAATTTCCGACTTTCAGGTGGGCAAAAGCTAGTATTTTAATAATAATTACTATACTAAAGATGTTCTCTGGCGAGATGATAAGCAGCTTATTACCCTTTCTTAAAAAAAATTGCGATAATGAAATGCAAAATATTCTTAATAAATACGACTATAAGTTCCAGGGATTGGCGAGTTCAAACAAAACATAAACAAGCTCTTCAGCTTTATTATTAGTATACTAGCTTTTACCAGCAGCTTCGCCCGCGAGGAGGACATATAAACCTTCCTGTTGAATCACTCTGTCTATAGAAGAAAACCGCATTAAAAGCTGTTGCGAAGTTTTAAAGATCTAAGCGTTCAAACACGAAAAGCGACTTTGTTTTACACTATGTAAGGAAGTATAGATTCAGCCTAATATGTTAAACGGCCATTTTTTTATTAATAAAGTTTTATATAGGCAATGTTATAAGTTTGTTATTGGGAAAAACGCTATAACACGCTAAAAAATAAGAAAAGAAAGAAGGCTAATAAATACTTTTCGATGTTTGCTTTTATGAATTTTCATATCGTAAAGGTCTTCTAGTTTTTGTTTCCGAAAATAAAATCAAATTGGATTTCATAGGATTTACAGCGCCGTTGTTTCATTTTTTGTTTATTTACCGTAAATAGACAATCTATTTTCAATTTCCTTTGGCCGACTTGATTAATTCCTCGCTGATGGTTCTAAAAGGCGTCTTTCGACGCCTTTAAGAAGTACGAAAACAAGCAGCGAATATTCATTTTCTACAGAACGTAGTCTTCAAGTAGAATTACTTACGAGTAGAGACTTAGAGAGTGTTTGCAAATGTCTCCAATTTGAGCTCAGTTTGATCAGTGATTAATCCGAGATCTATGAATACTTCAATATTAATGGCGTGTCGTAATTATGGCCGGTATCAATTCTTGATTTTTGTTTTCAGTGACCGGCACAAGGCGAAAATGGACGGTTTCGCTATTCGTAACTCATCATCATCAGCCTAGCTTTTTGTTGGGGTCGGCTTCCAGTCTTACCGGATGCAGCTGAATACCAGTATTTTACATGGAGTGACTGTCTATCTGACTTCCACAACCCAGTTACTGGGTAATACGATACCCTTTGGTGAAACTGGTTGTCACACTTTTGGGTTTCTGACGACACGGAACGACTGTCAAAGATCCACGAATGACAGCCGGGACCAACGGTTTAATGTGCTTTCCGAGGCACGGAGGGGTCTTGGTATGTAAAGACCCCACCCATCCACGGACCAACCGCGTCAAGCCTAGCTTAACCTGATTGATCGACCCGTGTGGCTGTTATTACTTAGCCACAAGCCCCTCTTCGGTATCCGTAACTACTGATTCTTTATTGTACACAAAACATACATTTTACATAATGACAATAGTCTCAAAAGCTAGCTAACCTCAAAGTTGAGTTTTCTCCTAGCAAACATTTGAGTGAAACTCTTTATGTTTTCAAATAAAAAATCTCTCATAAATAAGTACACAAAACACGATGTGAACTACGTGCTTTCACTCTCAATCGGCAGTGTCCACGACAACTCGATATAAAAAGCGCCAACGGAAAAAATCGTCAGCAATTTAAGATCGTAAACTTTATTTTCTATTACGTTCAAAAGTCAGGAGGCGCAGACGTGCTTGGCATGGTTAGTGCTGAACCAATATGTTTGATGTCACGTACTGAGGCGTGGGCGAGACTTGTCGTGCGATGTGAGAAACCTGCGACGTTCGTCGTGTGACACGTCTCGACGTAAAGCAAATGGTGGATGTATTGAGTTTTTGGCGAAGTATGTATTGGGATGTAAATCAATGGGTAGTAAGGAGATGAAAATAGATTGAAATGTTACGTTTATGAGGCTGTTTTGGGATTAGGAATTAAATAAAAGCGACGTCAAAGTTACGGGTAGTTTCAATGATGTAGCTAAGATGTGTTTAGAACCTGGACAATGCTGGCAGAAGGACGTGACTACGTCTGTAAGTAAGATGTGTTTCAAACCTGGACGAGACTGACACAGGGACGTGTTTAGATCTGTAAATAAGATGTGTTTCGAACCCGGACGAGGCTAACAAAGGGACGTAGGGATTGGTACAATTTTTTTTTTTAAACAAGCTTTTATTATTATTTGTTAATAAAACGGACTAAAAAGTTAAATATAATTTAATCTCAATTATTTTAATAAAACTGTGTTACATTTTGATGGCCGAAGAAATAAAGAACTTTTATTAGCATTATACCTTCTTTATTTTTAACCGTCAATATGTAACATGCTTTTATTTAAATAATTGAGATAAAATTGTTTAAACTTTTTTAGTTCGTTTCATTAACAAGTAATAATAAAAGCTTAAAAAACTTTTTCTGTTTTAATGTTCTTTTTAAAACTTTTACTATTTATAATGCGGGGTTTACTACGACGTAGTTCGTAGCAGCGTTTTTCCGTTATGTACCTCGTAATCATTCGTAGAACCCACACATTGTGTTATTTTGAGTACTTAAAGTGTTACGTATCTATGGCCACCTTCCAGCTCCAGCATCAGACCCAGGATCTTACCATATAGGATCAAAGAACTTGTCAATACGAATCAAACGAGCTCAAACTCGATAGGGTTGTGTCGTTTTATTGTGGAGTTCCTATGAACACTTTTCTATGCTCCAGCATCAGATCAACTCCATGTCATCATAATATTGCATTGTCACGCAATATACATATGCATGCAAAATTTCAGCTCAATCAGAAACCGGGAAGTGGGTCAAATTATCTTGCAAGGTTTCATTACAGACACCGGGTCAGGTGAAAGTTAACAAATTAAAGCTTGTAAAAAGAGGCTTTATGTGGCAGTGGGTAGGGCACATTGCTCGCATAACAGATGGCCGATGGGGCCGAAAGGTTCTGGAGTGGCAACCGCGTACCGGAAGACGTAGCGTTGGAAGGCCTCCCACAAGATGGACCAATGACCTTGTGAAGGACGCAGGAACCCCTGGATGCGAGAAGCGCAGAACCGGTCGAAGTGGAAGAGCTTGGGGAGGACTATGTCCAGCAGTGGACGTCTTTCGGCTGAAATGATGATAATGATGATGAAAAAGAGGCCTATGGTCAGCAATGGATGAAGTCGGACTGTGGATAATGATGATAAAGATGTGTTTCGGAAAAACTACACAATGCACCATAATTTACTGAAGTTAAATAAATGCTCTATAACAAGAAATGTAAAGGACCAGTAGATACTTACTGAAATATTCAAAATAATTATAAAGTCAGAAAACTTATGTAATAGGGAAACTTTTGAGCCGCCGGAAAATGTAAGGAGGAAGACATAAGAAATAAGGAGCTGAAAGAGGTTCTTGCTTTCAACTGACAAAACAATAATAGGTAAATTCTTCCTTATTCTTTAGAAGACCTTACAAATTCGAGAAATTTATTACCGAGTGACATACTTTACAGTATAGCCAAGAAAGTATGCGCTACACAAACGCAACTACGAACACATTGCCAGTTTTTCCGTCACCATATTGAGTGCAGTGGTGATGAAATGAAATACACAAAGCAAAGTCCCTGACTGGGTTCGAACTCACGACCTACCTACTCGTAAGTCGGGGCTATACCAGGCTACTACTGTAATAATTTAATAATACACCGAATTATGTCCCAACCTACTGGAATTAAATGAATCATATGTCTCGTTCCGACGTACGACCAAATTGAACCCACATAGCGGTAGCGGCTACAAAACTAAATAATTGTACCTATGTATAGTCTGTTGCGAAAGTCTCTGATGAAAATATCAACAAGTGGATCAGAAAACGCACCCGTGGATGCAAATTTGAGGTTCCACTTACAAATGGAGTGCTGTGATTGATATGATTCGTTGAATACCCAAAATTATAATTTTAAATCACCACAAAGATGTGTTTCATGTGACTACAGAGGATCATGTTGGAACCTCCTTTTTTGTCGATGATTTAATTACAATTTAAGAATGCTATTCATACAATAATCGTGGGAGAAAACCAACTATTATTGTTAGGTATAAAGTTGAAAGCTTCTCAATATAGATGCAATGTATGTGTTACTAATTCCCATTAGAGACTGTTTGCGTAAGAATTTAACCTGATCAGTACCCTAATTGTATAGCACACTAATTTAACCTGATCAGTACCCTAATTGTATAGCACACTATCAATCAGAGTCCGAATTATTTTGAAGGGTATCTACTGCTGATCCATTGCTTCATATGATTAAAAAATATATCTGCGCAACAACTTAAATAACGCAATGAATGTTGTTGAACTATCAAAATCAAAGCCTACTGATGATACGCTATTACCCCTCTGGGATTGTTTAAATTTTCGTCATACACTTTTGGAACAAACCATTGGTACGTATTCAAGTCTACCAGACCATAAGCGTTTGGAGTCCTTACGGACATTTCACAGTGAAGTTGTACACACAGGCATATTTACCCATGTTTATTTGCCTTTGGGCCCTAGTAGTTGCGCATAAGATAGGTAAAGGTTTATTTGAAGTGGCTTTTTGTGTGTGGTTTAAGATTTAGTTTCTTTGAAGGTTCGGAGTTCAGGGTCAGAGGGAGTAGTCACTCGTATTAATGAAGGGTAATTAAAAGAAATATAGTACCTAGGGGGTAGAAAAAGGAGTTTATTCTCATGAAATGAGAAAATCTGCACAGCAAAATTATACAGTAGGTACTTAATAAAGGATCTCATGCTCAGCAGTACCGCTTGCGACCACTACACCAACGAAGCAATTCAAGCAAGAATTAGAGAATTTAGCGGAAAAATTAAACTGTAATTAACAATAATCTGTCATTTTTTTTAGACCGAACGTGGCAAGTGCCAGCTCCAGTGTTGCATTTAAATGGTTTGAAACACATACCCTTTAGCAAAAGTAATCAAATCTTGCACTTCCTACGCTTATGAACAAAGCGTGAATTCTATTGTCGGAAATGTCGCGGAAATGTTGCGGAATAAATTATACATCATGAAAATGACTTAATGTTCAAGGCATTAAGAAGCAGTTTCGTTTGCTCTTCACGTCAAAGAAAAAGTTTTATTTGACGGGAGGTCCTGAGTTTACGCAAAGTATTTTAAATATTTGATCCTCGATATTATTTGGCTTTGAGAATTTCCATTCAAGATCTTTAAATCTACACCAAGCCATTTCTTGTTTATCTTTCCTGGCTTTGCGCTGAAATTCAGGGGCCTATCATTTGAAAGGGTGGGTACTTATTTACTTTTCCGTCTGGATCATAGCAATGTTACTTAGCGGTAAAAGCCAATAGATACTTAATGTTTACTATTGAGTTTTTTGGATTTATATCCAGAAAAACTCTTTTTCTGCTAAAGTAAAAAAAAAGCTGTGGAGTTTGTTTGTTTTTGTATTGGTTGTTTGAACGAGCTGAATCTTTAGAACTACCAGTCGGATTTTTTGCATTTTAAGGCTAATTCTAGTTTCCGTGTGGTGTCGGACGTAGAGAATAGCACCATCCTATTTCTTTCCGACGCGTGAGTGTCGTAAAAGGCGACTAAGGAAGTTAGTAAAGAATGGGCAGCAGCAGCGTTCTCTATGCATTTTACCACCAACTATAATTCAAAAATACGCTAAGATCTTTGTACAGGGTAAATTTTTAACCAGTGCGCAAACTGTAACCATGAATTCAGCATATCATTCTAAAACCCCCAGCGTAGAAATGTTTCGTCGGTTATGCAAAAATAAATCAGCTGTTTCATAGAAAAGTGCAATTCCTACGCGGTCAAAATGTATGGAACCGCTGATTTTTTAAATTTATCCTGTAGTAGCTGAGCAAAGAAATAAGTCTGAAAGAAAGCTGAGCGAAAATGAAGTAACAGCGCGGGCAGGCGATGTGATGCGATATGACGGGACGGGACCGGGGAACAAGGAATTTACGCGTACGAAATCGCGGGCAGAAGCTAGTAGGTACACAGGATACATTTTTAACCAGTGCGCAAACTGTAACCATGAATTCAGCATATTATTCTAGACCGCTAGCGCAGTAATTTTTCGCTGGTTATACAAAAAAAAATCAGCTGTTCCATACATTTTGACCGCGTAGGTATTGCACTTTTCTATGAAACAGCCGATTTTTTTTTAATAATCAACGAAAAATTGCTACACTTGGGGGTCTAGAATGATATGATGAAGACATGGTTACAGTTTTCGCACTGGTTAAAAACTTACCCTGTATAATAATAATTAAATGCTGGTCGTAGGTAAGCGCATCAGCGCACTCGGCATTATTTTGCTTTAAAATGTTCGTGATAGTCTGAGAATTTTTAAGAATTGAAATAGATATTGATATTTTAAAGATGTAAAATAAACGGTAATAAAGGGTAAACATTTATAATAAAGGGTAACAAAAACATCATAACAAAGGGTAAACGTAGCGTGGAAGCGATACTGGTCCCTAAAAGAAGTCACAAAAAATCAGTCTATACCGCTAACGTTAAGAAGCAAAGTATTTAACTCGTGTATACTTCCTACCATAACTTACTTTTGCCAAACATGGGCTTTAACTAACCAGAACACTAAGATATTACAAACATGCCACCACAACATGGAGAGAAGTATGCTTGATGTTAAGAGAAAAGACAAACTAAGCCTTAAACATATCAGCAAGAAAACGAAAATAGCGGACGTATCCTACAAGATAAAAAAGCTGAAATGGAAATGGGCGAGACACCTAATCAGAGACAAAAAGGAGAAATGGGCTAAATTAGTTGCCGAATGGTACCCAAGAGAAGGCAAAAGGAAGAGAGGACGCCCGATACGTAGGTGGGATGACGACCTTAAGGCGACAGCTGGGCTAATGTGGAAGAGGGAAACCCATGACCGAGAACTATGGAAGAATATGGGGGAGGCCTATGCTAATGCAAAACAATCTTCGGAAACCGATGTCTGAAGTGGAGATAAGAGAGGGAAATATATTCTCTTTTATATTTTTTCTTTTTAACTACTTCATTATAATTATGTAACTATATTGTAAGATTGTTAATAAAGGTTATTGTTATTTTAAACATTGAGATAGAATTGATGCATTTTCTATGGGAATTTCGTATTAATTATTGAGCAGTGGTGGCCCAGTGGTAACGGCTGCGACTTACGAGTTGTAGGTCGTGGGTTCAAACCCAGTCAGGCGCTTTACTTTGTGTAAATAATTTCATCACTGCTGCTCTCGAAGCGGTGAAGGAAAACGTCGTGAGGAAGCTGGCATATCAAGAACCAAAAATTCGAACACAGGTGACATCTACCAACCCGCACTGGGCGCGCGTGGTGGATTACGGCCCACTCCCTCTCACGGAGAGGAAGCCTGTGTCCCAGCAGTGGGAACGTTATAGGCTGAGTATGTATTGAAATATAGACTAAAAAAAACCATAAATATAGAACATAATATTCAACAACCAAGGCCTGAAATCAATCAATCTGCCCAGCCTGTTCCCAACTATGTTGGGGTCAGCTTCCAGGCTAACCGGTTGCAGTTGAATACCAGTATTTTACATGGAGCGACTGGTTATAAACCACGGCCTGAAAAGGAGTACCAAAATAAACACACCTGCATTATTCATGAAGCTTATGAGTCCGCACAAATTGTTCTCAATAAAAAAAACACTTGTTATTCCATGAATACCGAATCTATACTATAGTAAAAATAACTCCACGAATCACGATATGTTTACAATACGTAGGTGTTTTCTATTTATTTTACGTAGTCTATAAAAGGAATGACAATAGACGTGTAGTAAATAAATAACACAAGAATATGGGCGTCTAAAGGCGTGGGCGGTGCCCACCCACGCCTTTCGCTTCAAGGAAAATTCAGTGGGTACCTAAAAATCCGAGATTTATGAACACTGTTGAAGATAACTGCCAAAAAATACAGCAATATGTTAACTTATTCATCTTTACGCAGTTTCTTTTTGTTACTTGGAAACACGAAGCATGTTCTTCAGCAGAAACAGCCTGCCCCGAATTTTAAGTTCCCCAGGGTACAAAACTACTTGCTGCCATAATATAGATTTATAATAAATCAGTCTCACAGGACTTGTTTTTTTTGGTTGCTTTAATTAAATACAACATGAATGCGTAAATAAAAGTGCGATGATTAATTTTCAACTCTCAGCTCTATGCCGTAAGCTAAAATTCAACAGCACGCTTTTAATCGGGTATTCATGTTGTCTACAGTGTTAGACTCTTTAGCTGGCATGACTCTTGTTTTGGAAGACATGTCTGAGGTTACTAACTATCAGACATCTACTAAAGACTAGTATAGAAGTAAAATATAAAATACCCATACCTTTGCATATACAACACTATTGGTGTATATTTATATGCTGTTTGGTTGCACTGGAACACTGAGCGCTGGAACACCTCGGCGCATGCAACCTTTTGGTGAAACAAGGCGTAATGTAATGTGTTATGTTTCTGCCAGGGGTGCGGGTTGTTCGAAGGAGATACCGCGGCCCATGGCACACAGGCAACTGAGAGAACACGGGTGGGTTTTAGTCAGTAAAAGTCTGACACGCCCTTCTGCTCCACCCAGAGCGGGAGAAGTTATTTGATGATTTCTCACCCAAAAAAATAATGTGTTTTGTTTCGTTTGCATAAGACTCTTCCTAAATCGTTCACGACTATAAGCTTGGTAGAATGCGTTATCGATCGCAATAGTTGTTCAAACAAATCGAACTCGATAGAGCGAGTTCTTTAGACGTCAGTAAGTGCTGGCATGGAGTCGAGGCTCGTTCCATTGTTCTGTTAAGTGGCATTAGCGGTGTGGTCCAACTTCGAACGAGTCAAACGTACGCAGGAGGTGCAACGAACTATGCACTGTACTATATTTAAATATTACTTTAACGGGTCTAAAAAATACGCTTCATGAAGCGGAGAGTCACTTCTTCTCGTCATTGGATATATTTTTGTACTGGACCTTACATTTAAAACTATTTTCTTCCCATGCGGGTAGGCAGAAACTACAGAACGCCACTGTTACGATCATTACATAGCCCTTTTGCCTTGTTTACGTTCATACATATATGCACCTTGAATGCGTAATACTCTATTAATCAGATTAACCATTTTGAAGAATATTGCTAATCCATCCTTTCATATGATCGAAAAATTGTCTGCTTAGCAACGTTAACAACGCCATGAATGTTGTGGAACTGTCAAAATAAAAGCGATTCCTAATGATAATGTATTACCAAATTACCCGTCTGGTCATACACGCACGACGACGGCTGCGAGTAACTTACCTTTCTGAAGAAAATCACCAATTAAAGTCACACCACATATGCTTCGCAAGGAACGTATTTTCACATTTATTCTACTTTCACGATCCCTTTATCACTCCCAACATTCACTTCTATACATAAGCGCAGGCATCACCATACCACTGTGAACAGCCATTCGACCCTTTTTGGACATCATCTGGTTGCTCGAAATCGCATGTGCTGCACCATTCGCTTTGTTTCCCACATTTACTCGCCTTTTTACATCTTTACTAACTGAACTTTAAATAACCCCACGACCCGTATACCGTTGCCTGCGCCCATACGAAAAATGTTTTGGCGTGAACAGCGACTTTTCACAAAAAAAAAATAGGCGATTGCAGTAGAAGTATGAGGAACAAGGTACGTCTTTCATAGACTTGAATGTGCCCTGGCAGCTGAGAGTATGTCATGCTCACTCAAATGTCTCGCTGGTGGTGGCGTGTGTGTTGGAGCATTCAGTTCCCTTCAAAATGGTTGAGCTGAATGGTGCTGATCCACACGTCATGTTCGTGAACGGGCGCCGCCAGTAGGGACTAGTCATCTCCTAGCTCCCACGGCTTATTTTAATTTCTGAATTGTTATTTTATTTTTGTTTTAATTACGGACGCTTTAATGTGCACGTCTTTTTACATCGTTCACACTCTTAATTTCAACATAATGATGTAACCAACTTTTTGTAACAATACCATGATTTTAAAAGAGTGTCCATGGAGTTTCTTGCCCGTTCTTCTCCATAGGTACCTACGCTTTGGAATGGGCAAATAGCTTCATTTTTCTAACTCACCGACCTTGACAATTCAAAAGTGCCTGTAATTGGTTTATTTGAAATAAATGCTTTGAGTTTGAGTTTGAGTTAAAGTTAACTCATACTATATGGAAAAGGGAGGATCCTCCGAACAGACGGGTGTTGTGTCTGGTGGGCAACTGCCCGACAGTTGATGTCGGGATATTGTATATTTTTCGCAGCCATCTGGTTAAACTAGCCAGCTAATTGGACGCCTAGGCCGTTCATTAAATCCAATTAAATAGCTGAAGGACCACTAGCCAAGTAATTGAGCGCAACGTTTAACCAGATGGCTGAATGTCGTGTAGTCATTTAGTTAAATTAGATATTGATGAATTTGTGATGTTTGGTCAGGGTGACGATGAGTTCAAAAATTATGTACGACTACTTTTTACTAAAACAACCACTAAGTAACTAGTGTTTTTAAATAAATAAATTATTAAATTAATAATTTCACTTAAAATTACACTCAAGAACGAAAATTAATATTCATAGTTTGCGCTATTGACGCCATAATTGTTTTGGTGACTACTAGCGCCGTAGTGCAAAAAACTAAACTTTTGAATCACTTGGCTGAGTCTTGGTCAAATTCGAATCTTCAAAGCGCTGACTTTCAATACGCCAAGTTGTTAAACGTTGAATGATTCTAATTCAATTTACTATTGGCCTAGGCATCCAACTGGATGCCGGCGTTTAATGAACGGCCTAGGCATCTAATTAGGTGGCTAATGGCTGCGACATATACAACTAGTCGCGCGGTAAACTGATTGCGCGATGCAAGATTTTGTGACGTCAAGTCATCGATGCGTAGTTCGCATGTGGCGTTGTAGATGGTGCCGCACAGCGATCATTTCTACTCAATGTTACTTAGTTTGATGAACCGAATGCGTTGTTAACGGCTCTGTGATGGATTATTTTACATCCTGTTTTTGCATATTCATACCTATATATGGACATACACCTTTGGAAGAGTGGAATTCTAAATAAATTCCAGAGAGTAGGTACGCCTGTCAATATAAAACTTGTATAGCAAGGGTGCGATAAATTTTCTCGTCAAAGAATTTATTTCCTTTAGTTGGAAACTTGCGTGGGACGACCAGACGCTGTTATTATTTTCGTATTTCTCAATTCTGTGTTCTTTTTTGTTCTGTCAGAATGGCTAATAATAACGACAACGGGTAAGGCAAATAAATTAACGAATTATTTATTACAAAAAAGTTATATATTTATTAGTATTTTAATACAAAGAAATATAAAACATCCAAAAAACTCGACTGCGTAAAAAGTGAACGTTAAAAAGATGAACACAGGAAATTTTGTTTTATGAGGTGTCATCCTTTCACTAATTAACTCACAACACCCTCTATCTATTCAACTTCATACTATAAGCAATCCCATGAAGTTGGAGGCAATAAAGATCTCTATAAATTTTAAGAAGATGCCTTTTAGCAAAACTTGTGAAAATAAAACCCTCTCATGCGTCGGGCAGTCGGGTAATTAGCTGACAGTTTATGAAAATCGCTTATATGCTAAATTAAAGAGAACGAAAAAGTTATAATGTATATGAGAATAAATAAATAAAAATGTTTTAAACCAAAGACATAACATTTACATTCAAAATCAATAACAACAAGAACGAGAAGACATTTAATAAAGGTATATACCTACTCGTATTTATTTAAAAAGAATAGATAGAAATTGCTTGACTAAGGCAAGAAATGTGTGTGCAAAAGACAATATAAAAGAGAAATCGTAGAGAGAATTGTCCATTCAATTTAAAGATATTTATTAAAAACACGTACGAACAAACTTCTAGAAGATTTTTCCAAAAACTATTTTTCTTGAAAAATATGGTCGGAATGAAGTAAAATTCCACACCACAATAATGTGGGTTACTTTGCTTATTTATTGTGACCTAGATACCTAGGAACGAGGTGTTTTAATTGTCGTATCTAAAATAATTAATAACGTCATATAAACGTTTAACGGGTACCGCTTTTCGATTAACGATATGTATGTATTCATTTAACGGGCACAGATTTCATAAAATCTTAACGGTTTTCAGTTCAAAACCACAGAAACATGAATATTTTCAATAAAATATCCACCTTCACTGTATCCGCCCGTATACAAAAAACCGAATAATCTCGCTGTATCTTCATAAAACAAATGTTTGTTCGGCCAAAGCTGACATAACCGACACCTACTTATGTAAACGACCCAAAACCCGGTGCACAGTGGAACGAATGTATGGGAGCGGTTGGACGTAGACATGTCCGAAAAATAAGAGTAAAATTATGACAAACTAATGATGCCATCTTATTCGATTACTTAATGCCTTCATAAATTGTGGTGATGAATTTCTTCATAACTCCCATATTTCGGGAGTAATTTGAGAAAATGTGAAATTTTACTATGAAAATGAGTGTATCGAGCTCTCTCCCTCCTGATTCCGGGCTTGTTTCAAGTAGCGGTCTCTAATATCGTAATGCTATTACTAAGAGCTATATTTAATACTAAGACACATAGTGCGCCAAATGTGCACTTTCTGGGATAAAAGGAAATGAAAATTTAAAAAAAAAAACGTTTTTTCCCCATTTGTATTTACTTTAAACCGCAGACAGACTTATTAAGAGGTCTATAAATATATTATATATAAATACAGAAATATATATTAACAAAAATATTCACAAGAACTGATGAGAGTATGACTTTTAAGTAAGTTGATAATAAATTACCTAGTTTCATTAAAAGTACAATAAATAATTAAGATGTAAGCTCTAATTTACTAAGTTACACATTTTAAAACAATAACATCATTTAATTATCTTCGTCATCATCATCATCATCAATTAATTCAAATTCAGAATCGATGTCCGCTAAATCATTTATGTTAACAAATTCGATATCACTTTTCTCAGAATCCGTAAGCTCATAAAATTCCTTAAAAGAAGATTTTTTTACAAACTTATTTCCTTTTGGACGGATACTTGTAACAAGTGGATCAGAAGACAGTAAAAGATTGTGCATAATATCTTCATTGCATGAGATACTGCTATGCTTTCGAGAATGCCCCTCTCTATATTTTCTAAAATCTTTATTTCTAGCCTCAGATGCCTCTTCGGATAGAAAACCAATGGGCACAATTGACATGTTCTGAACTATGTCTGGCCCATGCATTAAAATTTTATGAAGTGAAGAAGGCATATAATACCATGGGTATAACTCCACGTAAAGCTTAGCAGTATCAAAGCAGAACTCTCGGAATTTAGTTACGTTGATCTTCTCTCCTGATGAAATACACTGCAAGATCACACAGATTTTTCTTAAAAGCATAGCATCTATTCCGGTCAGTTCAGCAGATTTAGTGTAGTTTTCAAAAAATCTCCTTGCCGAGTTGCCATTGTTGGTGGATCCACTGCCTTGTTTCACAACATCGAGAAGTAAGCCCGTTTCTCTTCTTACAGCCTCTTGAACTCTTTTCTTCCTGTCATCAACTTGCCTTTTTGCTATATCACCCCTTACTTGCCATGATTTTATGTCTAATTTGTAGGAAATGTGTAATAAGCATTCCATTGAGCGAATCCAAGCGTGAAGGGTGCTTAAGCTATATTTATACATGTCCTCGTTTGCGTGTTTATCTTTGATTAACTCTAAATTATTCATTTCTTTAGGACAAGCCTTGCATATGTCACACACTGAAGCTGCTGTATTGGATATAATGGAATGAATTTTACCATCAATCATTGTCAACAGCAGTTGGTGTTTGACACTAATTCCATCAGTGATGGTGGATGGAGTTAAGGCTTCAATCTCTGCTTCGATTTCAGCCATCTCTCTCTGCACATTTTCTTTGGTTTCCTTTATAAACTTAAACAATATTGGCCGGCAAAATGAAGTGGAAGATGGTCGCTCGTTTTCCCAAATTGTTACACCTTTTGAGACGAGCCGCAGTGGTACAAGACTAATCATAAAATTACTAGCAAGATCGATTTGCTCATCTTCACTCGTCCTTTGATGATAAATGCTTTGGCTAGATGATCCGTCAAAACCCCATTTGCTGGTCAATACGAGCTGTTGATTGGGATCAACAGGGGTTTCTAACGACCTAATAAGTCTTCTTGAGGTTAAATCCATCAAGGCTTGTAATTTGATTTTTGCAGAGCTCTCTGTAACTGTGAGATCTTCTTTGGCCGGATAGCACTTAATTTTTTCTTTAACCAACATGTAGTAACTCGGGTATTGAAGAGCTCCTTCTTGAGTGTTGAAATCCCGAAGAGTGTTATAGCGCCATTTCGATAAGTTCATCGATACATAAAGAGCCAATGCCTTCAAAGGGGATATTTCCCGTACCTGAATTGATTTACCTTCAATGAAGGCTTTGATTTTTGAGGCCTCTTCTGGATTCTCCGTCAAGTATTTCATAACATAAGCTGTATCGCTTTGTCCTGCCTTTTGAAGCGCCCTTTCGGCCGAAAACATAATTTCAGCGCTGCTACTGCTGCATGAAAGACTATCTTCAGTGCGTCTTCTTTTTTGCCGGTTACTAAGGTCCTCAAAAGATTTACGAGGACTAGGATGTGTACAAGTTGAAGCATCAGATTTAGCAGGAGAAATTATGGGCTCGATAACGTCACTTATATTTTCTGTAGAAGGTTCCATATTTTCATTCTGTAATTCCGGCCATTGAATTGCAGCCTGTAGCCAAATCTCATGTTTCTTCCGAAACTTATCTGTGCTTCTTCCAGACTGTGTCCATTTTGCATAAATGCGGTAGCAAAATCGACGACACCAGTCTTTTAAACTTGTTTCAGCACTTTCACATAACTGAACACAACTGTTATCTTTTAAAACACTGAACAAATAGTTAAAGTCGCGTAAATCTTTATGTGCGCGTGCGCATAAAGCAACGTGAATATCAAGATTTGTATTAAAATTTGGAAAATACATTGCGAGATTAGCTTGGATACAACGAGGTGTAAATCAACACTGATTTTAAAGTTACTAATAGTGACCTATTTATATAAAATCCAGGTATCCCAGGTATCCTTTGTTAAATATTGCAAGGTAATTAGTTATTGTGATAATTAGTAAATGATGCATGCTAAATTAGTGTATTAAGAGCCATTTAGTAATTAAATAATAGCAATGTTCTTATCAGTAATCATTAGTGCATCAGTTTTATATGTAAACCTTAAGTCCCTAATTATATATCCTAATTAGCTTATATCTTCTCTAATTGGCTGCTCAGAAATGTTATTGTAATAAGGTAAACCTTTAGAAAAACGGTTTTAATCAACAAAATAAACAAAAAATAAAAAAATTGTGTTATAAAATAAACATCACTCTTTATCCCAGAAAGTGCACATTTGGCGCACTATGTGTCTTAGTATTAAATATAGCTCTTAGTATTAGCATTATGATATTAGAGACCGCTACTTGAAACAAGCCCGGAATCAGGAGGGAGAGAGCTCGATACACTCATTTTCATAGTAAAATTTCACATTTTCTCAAATTACTCCCGAAATATGGGAGTTATGAAGAAATTCATCACCACAAGTTATGAAGGCATTAAGTAATCGAATAAGATGGCATCATTAGTTTGTCATAATTTTACTCTTTTTTTTCGGACATGTCTACGTCCAACCGCTCCCATACATTCGTTCCACTGTGCGGTGCTGCGTGCACGGCACGCAATAACGTGACAATTACGTAAATATTCAGTTTCAAACGTTTTTTGTGTCTGTATTTCAAAGGATGGAATAAAAAATGGTTAATGGGATAGTACGTAAGGAAGAATCTGAAGAAGTCTAATGCTGGTTTGCCACGATCAGAAAAATAAATACTTTTTGAAAAACATGATTTCTGAGATTTTCGGAGCTATTCCACTCAGAACACTGATTTCAACATCACTTCACCGAACCGCACCTGAACACTTCCAGTAACTGCATTGAAACAAAAAATTTATAAGTGCGTTTCAGTGGAACAGTTTATTAATCTTATATTCATTACACGAACGGCACCTGCATACAGTTTGTAGTGATGGAAGTTGGTAATGTATGGCCATTATGATCTTCCGTATGTATGGACTTACGGAACATTATCAACTATAGCATAGCGATACGGCAAGTGCGTGTTCAACCACGTACAGTAAAGGACTCCGTTGCACTACATAATGAATACAGTTAAATGTTTACGTTTAATTTGTTTGAGGTTGGATTCAAACCGAAATAGGTATCTACTATAAAAGCCGGTGAAAAACTATCAAGGAATCTGAATCAAAATTGTAGACGTAAAATTACAAAATATTCAATGTGTACTAGACAAAGAAAAAGCTTTATTACAGTTTTCGATAAATAAGTATAGAAAGATAAGTCTAGAAAAATCATATAATTAAAATTAATTGAATAGTATCTTGACACTTTTTACACTCAAGTAATTATTTACGCACAAATTAACAATTGTCATGTTCACAGAAATACCTACTCAATCAATAAAGCTGCCTAGCCTTTTGTTTAAAAATGTAATTCTCAGAAAACACGTGGACCAACAAAATCCACGTGTTTTCTGAGAATTAAATTTTAGTAGAAAATAACTAAGCTTCTATTCAATTAAGTTTAGTCTCATAACAGATTTTCTGTTGACAATGTTCGTCGTTATTGTATTAGACAGTGGTACGTCATCTATATTGTTTTAATATTAGGCAGTTAAATGTATGAATGGGCCAAGGTTCAATAGGTGTACTTGGCTAATCTGTCAAATTAAATTAACTTCTACGTATCAATGCTGTAGTTGTCATTGTACAAATAATATGTAACGTTTTATAAGTAGGTAAGTAGATTTGTCACGTTGTTACAGTATCCGAAAGTAAAGAAATATGGTACATCAAATTTTAGTAAAAGTTAGGCAGTATTTAGCAGTCTCTTCCTAAAAATCTAATCTTTTTCTTTTTCTACCTAGCCTCTTTCCCAACTATGTTGGGGTTTTTTTTTGGGTGGAAAATCATCAAATAACTTCTCCCGCTCTGGGTGAAGCAGGAAGACGTCAGATTTTTACTGACTAAAACCCACCCGTATTCCTTCAGTTGCCTGTGTGCCAGGGGCTGCGGTATCTCTTTCGAACAACCCGCACCCCTGGCAGGCATCGGCCCTTGCGGGCCCCACCAGTTGGTGCTGACATCTCTTTGAGGCGCGCGTGGAACACAACGCGCCGTCAACCCGGGCTTGGTCCTCACCGGACAGCGAGCTACCCATTACTCGCCGGGAATCAGTCTGCAATTCCCAACGCCCAGGGCGTCTCCTGCGAAGGCTACGGCCGTGAGGACGCATGTACTGCCTCTCCCTCACGTGCGCCGCCTCCCTCTATGCGAGCATCACTGCTTCGCTGAAGGAGGTGACGGTTAACCATGCAGTCTCGCTCCGTACCATGGCCAGACGCGAGAGATCGCCGCCGCCAATCGCCTCCACGAGGACACGGCGGTGCTCCGCCCAAGCCGGGCAGACCTCCACCGTATGCTCCACCGTGTCCTCAGGGCGATCTTCGCAATGGAAACACCCGGGCGTTTCCTCCCCCGTTATGCGAAACAGGAACCTCTCGAAACACCTGTGCCCGGTGAGGACCTGTGTCAGGCGGAAGGTGAGGACGCCAGGCCGCCTCTCAAGCCACTCCTCAAAAAGGGGACTTACCGCCGCAATCATGGGTCCGCGCCCACTCGACCCGCTTAGACTCGACCCGAACAATAATATCTGGATATTTCTGTTTTGATAGGCGTAAAAACGTCGATGTATAGTCAGACAGAAAAGTGTCTATTTAACGCACATAACTCTTAATAATAAGGCAAATTAAGATTTCTGTGATTTAACGCTTAACCCACAGAGAGTGTATAATTTAAATAATGTTTGTGTAAATAAATCAATATGAAACAAGTAAGTACTTATCCTTTTTTAATACAGTGTACGCTTTTTACTTTGTAGTAAAAATCATAGATTATTGTTAATTATCATTACAATCTTGTACCACTAGCTAGTGGCACGGTGGTATTTATTGAATCAGTAAATAATAATAATACGTGGTTAAAATTATTAGGTTAACAAGTAGGTACTAACTTCTAAAATATAAAAAAATATATCAGGATAAATTATGTATCATAACAAAATATTAAATATTCTATGTATAAAAGTAAGTAAGTAAAATAAGTTATTTAGAATTAAAATAATACTTTGCGTGACTGTACGAATGGCACTGAATTGGTAGTAAAACATCTGGTATTATTCTTCGGGTCGAGTCTAAGCGGGTCGAGTGGGCGCGGACCCGCTATGTTGGGGTTGGCTTCTAGTCTAATCGGATGCAGCTGAATACCAGTATTTTACATGGAGCGACTACTTATCTGACTTCCACAACCCAGCAACTGGGTAATACGACACCTCTTGGTAAAACTGGTGGTTAGACTTTCGGGCTTTCAGACTGTATGGAACGTCGGTCAAAGATGTCCAAATAAAAGCCGTTTCCAACGGCTAAACCAGCTTTTCGAGGCACGGAGAAGTCTCGATATGTTATGGACGGTCACTCATCATCGAAATGACCGCGGCAAGCAAAGCTTAACTTTTGATAGACCTGTGTGACTGTTATTACTTAGCCGCGAGAGCTCCGTTCTACCTACCCACCTACTAAGAACGTAAAACCTTAATTAAACAAACTCGCGGTTAGACACTTTCCCAATGACCTATAAATATAGTCTTCCAAGTAATGCAACAAGTTCACAACTCAAGAGCCTTTACAAAATAGTCTTTCTCTAAGAAAAGTGTATCAAACTTTCCAAGTGATTAAGTTACCTGACCCACTTTTCCCTATATTCGTAAATGAAATATAAAACACTGCAACTAGCAGCCATCATTAGCGAGCAGCCTATAATTAAGTCTATTAAATAGTTCACCTAACGAAGGCGCTATTATTAAAAGGTGAACAGGCGGTGCTATTGTGGTATTTTTACTTTTTAATGTTGGCGTTTTTATTTAATAGGTGTTTAAAGCTCTACCTAGGACATCGCAATGTGAGGTGCTTGGCATAACTTGTGATACTTTAGTGTATTATTCTTTTATTACTGCCTACCTCGTTGGTCGACTGCTTCGTTGGCCTAGTGGTCGCAAGCGCTACTGTTGAGCAAGAGTTCCTGGGTTCGTTTCGATTCGTTCGAAAGTGTTATTGGTTTTTTTCCGTCAGGGATTTTGCAGTAGCAGCCAGGAGTCTGGAATTGTGCCCGTTTGTTGGAAATAAATCATTTATCATTTATCATTTATCATTTATAGGCACCACCTGTGTCATACGCTTCGGGGATTAAAGCCGTGACGTTATGTTGTGTTATGCAATCATATATTATCGTCATTCTCCTGCCATCCACAAAATTTCAATGGCGTATAATTATTCAAGCAATGTGCCCTGCCGACTGCCACTTAAGTTTGGCAATTCTTCGAGCTATGACGGTTACCTTGGTTCTCCTGCGGATCTCTTCATTCCTGATTCGATCACGCAGGGTAACTCCAAGAATAGCCCTCTCCATTGCCCTTTGGGTGACTTTAAGCCTTCTTATGAGGCCCATTGTGAGCGAAGTGGTGGAGCTTGGGAGGCCTTTGTCCAGCAGTGGACGTCTTTCGGCTGAAATGATGATGATGATAGTAATTATGGATTTTACACCAAAATTGTTATTTACACTTTTTCTCAAAACTTTCGTGCTTTCTTTTAGTCAGCTCAAAAATGTAGGTCTCCCGTTTTCCCCTTAAAAAGATGATCTGTCTTTTAATCAGTCACAGTGTATGAGTTTAAATTTAAAAAAAAATGTCGTAAGATAAAATTACGAACGAAATGAAGTTAAATTTAAAGCAATGCGAAGTAAATAACGGAACGGCTTTCAGAGCTTACACAGTGAGTGTTTTCTCAACATTATTATTCAGCAAAATGAAAAATGTCTACAGGATAAAGTACTAGACTATATTCAAAGAACAAAGGTTTTTTTTTCCTTAACGTCTTTGAAAGTTTACTACAGTGTATCCAAAAGTCTGACAACCAGTATTACCAAGCGGTATCGTATTACCCAGTTACTGGGTTGTGGAGGTCAGATAGGCAGTCGGTCCATGTAAAATACTGGTATTCAGCAGCACTCGGTTAGACTGGAAGCCGACCCCAACATAGTTAGGAAAAGGCTAGGCAGATCAGAAGATGATGAATACAATGTGTCCAAAAAATAATGGCTATATTATCATTCTTAAAATCTTCACACACTGATATAACCATGTCAAAAACAAATTGCTCGAGCAATATTGGGTACAAACCTACTCTTAAAAATCGTAACTGATTTCGAAACTTCCCTTATAAACCATGAGTCCATGAGTCACATTTTTCACGTGCCAATTATCGCCCGTTTCTCAACAGAGGACATTTATGAGTCCGATCAACAGGTCTTAACGATCGTTGTGAACCACCCTTATCCGCTTCATCGCTGCTCCAATCGTACGAAGTTGACCTAATAATATTGTTATATTTTCCTGTTTGGTTTTATAGGAGAAAAGGTGGACACCGAAACATTTTATTTTAGTAGTCACTATTACACACAAGTGTGTGTAAAAAAAAAGTTGGTTTTCCTATAGGACTTGCTCACGTTTTTGGACACTTTCATCTGCCTGCTCTGACTAATTGTCAGGGCAACCAACACAACAACGGCTACGAAACAATTATTGTTGTTATGCCTACTTCATATTTTGTTGTAACCACTTCGATAGCAAAATGTTGTGTTCTTGTCATGTCCTGAGCCGTCTGATTTTGCATAAAAATCTCTCACAACAAAAATATCACAAGAAGTACGAAATAAAAATAACATCTTTAGTATTCCAGTCTCTAACGTTCGCCGCATACAGAATAAAGAGTCTTGTCAAGTCACTCTGCGGCGTATTTTGTATAAATCCCGGCCAAGGACGGAATATTTCACTACTTGCCCCGCACTCCCGTCAGCCGTCAGCCCTCAGCCGACAAGCGGTGATAAATACAATTAGTATTCCGGTAATTAAACTTGTGGTTTGTGCCAGTTTTGTTGTTCTACAAGTAAAGTCATTTGGGTACTACGCTTCCCTATCTTCGATTTCGTGTGGCGGTATGTTTCAAACTTAGAGCAGAAAGGGAGATCATGGTCTTTTGCCCATTCTTCTCCATAGAAACACACATGAAATTTGTAAGTGGAAAAATAGCCACTTCAGTTATCGTAAAATACATTTTAAACCAATCAAGAAATGAATTCTCTATGTAGAAAGTAGAATCCACTCTGACAAGTTCCAACCAAGGACGTAGCTAAATGAAAATCAAATTACAACTGCCAGGAAAATGCGACACAATGGAATATCGCACTAGGAATTTCCTCAGTTAGCATATGGATTAAATCTTAACTGTATTACCTGTCTACTATGTAGTCTCTTGTCAGGACTCGTGACGGCAGTCGTAATTGGAAGTGATGAAAATGGAACATAGGTACACGTTTGGATGTACTGAATGGAGTTCGCAATGTTAGGAGAATTAAATCGTTAGCGTAACAAATTTTTTACCAACCTCTTCCACATTCATTTCCCATGAACGGAGTAAGATCACACAAGAAACCTCTATCTCAGTAAAACCTATTTCGAAAAACAGGCTCCGGCAAGGAGCTTCACTTCTTAGAGATCAAAATAATGGAAAAATTGTCTTGTATTAAGGAAAACCTAATGGCGACGTAACAAACCATTTTTCAAGTGCACATAAACCACCAAGGAATAATGATATACATAGATGCGTACGTGATCCTACCGCGAATGCGCAAAAAAGTAGATAGGTAGCGAAACTCATCCCGTTTGTGTAATAAACTTTTTGCTCTCGTATCGAGAATTTGCGACTGTTTCGCACAAAAAGTCGCTCCCGATTGGATATTCTCCAAACTAATAACGCATGACGCAGCCCCAACGATGGACCTAAGTTCAAAGGTCATGACCAAAAACAGATGTTATTGGTTATTCAAATTGCTGTGTTCCCAGAGGTATGGAAATTGTATCAGTGTGGCTCAATCACGATTCAATGGACCGGCCATGCCATCACTCGCCCACGCAAACAAATCCGTGTTGGGGCAATGGACAGGAAAAATGTGTCAGTCAAATATAGAAATGATATATTTTATATGAAATGATTAAATATGTATCTAATTGGGAGTAAGTTTTGTATATTACTATACTATACATACATGGAGGATATCCTCGCAGTAATGGCACATATAAATCAGTAATTATCTCAAGATAGTATTTATTTCATGCTGCGATACATTCGAAATACGCTTTTGGAAGTAATATTTAATTAGACGTTTCGAACGTCGTCTTAGTCTGTTTTTAACGGACTTCAAATAAAGAAGGAGCGCGAGGAAGTGTAAAATAAAAAGTTTATATAGAAAATCAACCCACATCAAAAAATTACTTAACAAAGTGATTTTTACTTTTTTTTAATAAAATTTTTGGCGATAAATAGTACGTGTAAATTAAACAATTTGGACATCAAACATCGATAACAGTTAAGGCTTAATCAATTTTGATTCGGATGAACTTGAAACAGCAATGTTCGATGCGAAAATTCATAGCTACGCAAGCTATTTTACAGCTAGCGCGGCTAGTATGAACCTCCATTTTCATGAACATACTGTAATCACAGCTTCTACACTCGAATAATCGTTCGTGTTGGAGTGTTCCAAATTCATAGCCGAACATAGAGTAGTTATATGAAAAAAGCGACAAATGCCATATTCTGACGGAGTTTATTATGAACGTGTTAAGTGATGCATTCTCAACTATACGACTTTGTATAGCTTGGCAACTCGCGCGTTGTTCGTAAACACGCGTTTTATAGCATCTTCATTTAATAAGCACAGTCAATTGTTATGTGATCATTGTAAGTAGCGCTTAGACATATATACACATGTTTATACAGCTTTAAAGTGAATATTATTTGATGCTAGTAGGTAAAAAACAATGGAGCGGGTGCGAAATATTTCTTGACAAAGAAATCCGTGTTGGGACAATAGACAGGAAAATGTGTTGATCAAACGTAGAAATTAAATATTTTATGTACAAGCAAACTGCATAAATGTTCTAAAAGCAATGGTAATGGTACAAAAAAGATATTTTACCTCTAACGCCGAAAACAGTTATGGTCTCAATTTCCTTTCAGATTAATTCAATACAAGAAGGTTTCGATGTATTTAATAATAGATGCAATAGTTCTCTAGTCTACTATCGTTCGCTAGTACGGAATACAATGTTCATAAGCATACTGCAGTGACAGTATCTACACTCTAATAACCGTTCGTGTTCTATTTTGAGTGGTCCGAATTAATTGCCGAACATAGAGTAAGTACCAATGAAACAGGGATGTTTATATGGAGCGTGTAATTCTCAACTATACGAGTTTGTATAGCTTGACACGTCGCGCATCGCTCGTAAACACGCGTTTCATAGCATCTTCATTTTATAAGCAAGGTCAATTGTTATGAGATCATTGTTAGTAGCACTTATAGTTGTTATAGCTTTAAAGCGAAGATTATTCGATACTGGTAAGTAACTAAAGAACAACTCTACCTAAGTAAGCGAAAGAAGTTTCTTGACAAAGAGAAACACAATGTGTGATTAAAGTTTCCTTTTCCGCGAATTTCACAGCAGGAACAGGGGCAAGTTTCAAATGTAACCTGGGGGAAGGTGACACTTGAAATTTACTAGTTAGTTTAAAGTCAGTTTTTTATTAATTAAATGTTTAGATCTAGGTGTGCGATGTATGGATGTAAAGTTTAAATGCATTTTTATAACACTAATCGATTCAATAAAGATTTTCTTTTCGAAAACTGTATATATAGGTTAGAACACAGAAATAAGAGTGTAGGCATGAATACAATAACTGTAAGAACTGAATTTATAAAGTTCCAATGCACAGTTTAGTAATGGCCCTTTTGAATAAGCGGGTTGTTCTCTGGCACACCGACAAACACCGTAATGTCAGGAATCTCAAACGCTCACTAAAACTAACAATGTGGCACAAAATGTTGTTTGCACAGCACTATCGCAGTACGCGGTATTGTTTGAAAAAATAGCTGGTTTTGCGGAGCCAAGCGGTGGTTTGCAAACAGCTTTGGCAATTAGCAGAAATACGAGACAAAAATAAAACTTGTGCATAGGTATTTTTTATTGTTGAATGGGCCTGCTCTTGACCTCGATCACGCCTGATGGAAACCGATTGATGAGGTCTACGATGGTACGAGCGTATCGAAAAGATGCCTGTTCACTCTTGCTTTGAAGGCAGACCGGTTTAGTGTGGAAGAGAACAAAGACACTGGCAGAGACTTCCACGACTTCCACGCTTTGGCTGTGCGCATAATGAATATATTTATATTTGTAATTATAAAGTTCGTTGTACTATACGAGTGGGGGAAGACCCAACAAACGATGGATGGACTGCGTGAAACATGATATGGCTAGGAAGGCCCTAGACGATGACTAGATGATGACTAATAAAGAAGTATGCAAGAAAAATGTATGTTGCGCCGACCCCAAATAAAAATGGGTTAAGGACAAGAGAATGATAACGGTGTTCATATAGTTCGTTGTACTGTGTACAGAACTGAAAAGACATTGCTCTGCCATACATTTGGCCGCGTAGGTAATGCACTTATCTATGAAAATGTGAGTCAAAGTCTCTGCCACCCTGTATAATTGATCGTTTGAGTGCAGGGGTTTATTCAACATTATTGCACAATGTTATTGTAAGTGTAAGGCCCCATTAACTAACAACTTATGCAGAAAATAAAAAAATGTGAGTCGTCTTCCGCAAACGTTTATTGTTTTTTTATTACAAAAGAAAAAATACGGCGTTTGATGTTAAAAGATCCAGGCTGTCTAGTAACACACTTTGAGTACAATTCTATCCGCGAGTACTAGTGCCAGAATCCATTTTGTAGGCACTTAGGCTTATCTACCTAGTCCTGACCAAGACAATGTCTGGAATTTAAAAAAGATTGGCAATTCTAGGCCTTCGCAGAGCAGTCAGACAAAAAAAGACCGACCTCGTTTCGTTTAAAAAATGTTTTCAAGTGTTTTTCTTTTAAATCAAAGTCAAAGTGAAAGCATTTATTTCAAATAGGCGAATAAAAGGCACTTTTGAACGTCAAAATTTAAATTAAAATAGAATTGATTCTAGTCGCCCCTTCCAAAATGTAGTTTCGTATGGAGAAGAATGGGCCGTTTCGTATGGAAACTGCACCGTTACTCTTTTAAAATCATTTAAGCACAATATTTAACATTCATTTATTACATGTGTGAAAACGATGCACCCAGAATAAAATTACCATACCAAAGTAAAAAGAAAGAAAGTGAAGCAATTACAGATAAATTAATTTAATGATAGATACATGGTGCTCACATATTTACAAACATTGTAAAAGTAAGTATACGATTTTCCCAGAATATTAACAAGTAATAAGTCAGTGTGTGAGTTAAAGTAATCACTGAGTGTAAATCAATGTTATAAATATAATTAATTTTACAATATTCAATTAGCAACCAGTTCGATTTTCTTTAGACTCTAGTTTGTCCTATGGAGCAGGACCAGCATGTTTCCAAGCATTCTTATTTTGTATATAATTCTCTTATTTGCACTATGCTTGTTTACAAAGGTGAACGGCAGGCTTGTATGGGCGTTTCGTACCGCTAACAATATTTCGTGTTTTGGGATGTTTTTTGTTTTAATTAGTAGTTAATATGATAGAGAAACCCTTTTAAAATTCTTAGATTTTTAGAAGTTGGGACGTCAAAGTTATAACCAGTTTTATTTTTTAAGGTTTTATACTAGTGTACCAATTTAGATTGTTATATTTAGGTACTACATTGTTTTGGTGATAAAGTAAATATTCTAGATTCCTTGTCGCTATCTTTGTGGTGTTTTACTTACCATTAAGTAGGTAGATTGAAATGAGGATCGTACCTACTCAGTGGGGTGCATTAGGAGATACCCATGTCCAGCAGCGGACTGCAGCAGTTCGATGATGATGAAGTTCTGATGGGGTTTTGAGTGTAAGTAAATACAACAATACTTTGTTTTTGTAAGTAGATTTATTTTATTGTACTTATAATTAAATCATGTTATTTCTATTGCTAAATAACAACAATTGCAACATTCCGGAGCTAAATGTTGCTAGATGTTTAACATGTGATGTTATATGCCTTGCCTTATCTCAGTTTTTGATGGCTGGGCTGCATTCCGAGTTACGATAAAATCGATTTGAGCGTGCTCACACCCGTTCCGATTTAACGTGAGCGCGATAACGATGTCCTTTGAATCGTCATAGATGACGTCATGACATGTGCTGTCTTACGATAACGCCGACCGTGCCCTAAACTAATATCACCGTGAGAGCTGTCATAAGTGATAGTTGTGCTGTTTGAGTCGCATCATATCTTTAGCTAACTTAGATTCGTTACTAAATAAGAAGAAGAAAACTGTGGTGTATATAGGTTTTGAGTGAGCACTGTTAGCGCGTCCACGAGCGTTCCGTATTGTTGACAAAAATGACAGCTGTTAGCTGTCATACTCGTGATATCTAAATCGGAAAGCACCAAATGATTGATGTGAGCCCTGTGAGTGATATTTTTCTCATTCGGAAAGCAGCCTCAATGAGTCGTCCCGAGAACAATCTTTTTATAGATATTATTATCCCAACTTCTAAAAATAGTACACTTACACGAAAATAAATCAAATCAAATCAAATCAAAATATTTTATTTCACATAAACCTGCTTATGAAACGTCAGAAGCTAGGTGCACGGTTCCAATTTGTCGCTTCCTATGGAGAAGAGCCGGCAAGAAACTCCACGGTAGTAACCGTGGAGTTTCTTGCCGCACGGTTGTTGACTGTCCCGTTCTCAGACTCATCATCCGAGTTATTCGCATGAGAGCTTTCAACAGATAGACTTTATAATCACAGAACAACTTTAAAGAACTTTTACTACAAAGCTATTTATAACGATTCCAAAGTTCAAATAGCTGGAATTGTTCAGATACTTGTAAAAAACAAAATGAACATCAATAACATTTAATTTGCTATTATTATTGTTGAGTTTGACGGAACAACAATTTGCTTGTAGGTCGTATTGTTCGCAAATCCAAGTATTTTAACTGACTAGAGTCTGATACCCACGCAGGTTGTCGACAGTCCAAGTTCAGATTCAATATCGGACTTCTAAGAAGCGTAGGAGAGCTTCCAATAGATGAACTTAAGAATAATACAACAAAATAAACCTAGCTTTACCTACAAAGTTTGTACACCTGAAATGGTTCAGATACTTACAGAACAACAAAATGAACATCAATAACATTTAATTATTGTTGTTAAGTTTCCAATGTCCTTGTAACAAACATTCAAAGACATGCGACATCTACCAACCCACACTGGGCCCGCGTGGTGGATTACGGCCGACTCCCTCTCATAGAGAGGAGGACTATTTCCCAGCAGTGGGAACGTTATAGGCGATTATGTGTGTTGTGTATGTTGTTAAGTTTTTTTTTTGTCAGTCGTAAGTCATCAAATAACTTCTCCCGCTCTGGGTGGAGTAATGTTGACTAAAACCCACCCGTTTTCCTTCAGTTGCCTATGTGTCAGGGCTACGGTATCTCTTTCGAACATCCCGCACCCTTGGCATTGTAGTATTTTTTAGAAGATGTAGGTTTTTGGAGTACAATAATATTTAAGTAAAAAAAAACGAAATTAATTAAATTCGAATAATTTATTAATTTAATGTTTTTGCGTGGTTGCTATATTTATTTACTGTCGGATATTGTAACAACGTGAAAAATCTATACCTACTTATAGAATGTTAGATATTGTTTTGTACAATGAAAACTACAGCATTGTTAGGTACGTACAAGCTAATTTAATTTGACAAATAACCCAGGCATGCCTAACGAACCTTGTCCCATTCATACACCTAATTGCCTAATATTGAAACAATATAGATGACGTACCACTATCTAATACAATAACGAGGAACATTGTCAAGAGAAAATCTGTTATGAGACTAAACTTAATTGAATAGAAGCTTAGTTATTTTCTACTCAAAATTGAATTCTCAAGTAACACGTGGACTAACAAACTAGTTTATATAACACGGAGACACGTTTAGTGAAACGAGCACGACTAGTTCCAATATTAGGCCCTATGTAACGTGATCGTAATTTGTTTTTGAAAACCGCTTGTGGTAAAACTTGATATTAACCGACGAAGTATTGTTACAGAAGTTTTTCTACTAGCATTTTCATTTTTTTAAATGTATGTAAATCTCACTTATTGGTGATGTTTACTCACCTACTTGAGTGGCTTGTGGGGTTAAGTAATAACAGCCGCACTTGTCGATCGATCAGGTTAAGCTACGCTTGCCGCGTTAGGTCCCTGGAAGGATGGCCATCATCTCTACATACACGAAAGCACGTTAAGCTGTTGATCCCAGCTGTCATTCGTGGATCTTTGACAGGCGTGCGGGTCAGAATCAGCATCCCGAAATTCTGATAAGCAGTCTTCCTAAGCGGTTTCGTATTACCCAGTAACTGGGTTGTGGAGGTTATATACCTAGGTTGTCGCTCCACGTAAACTATTCAGCCGCATCCGATTTGGCTGGAAGCCGACCCCAACACAATTAGAAAAACCGTAAGCAGATGATGATGACCTACTCAACTAATTAAAACACAATTTGTTTTTGGTGCATAAAAACAAGGCTTTCAGGAACAGATTTTCACCTCAGTTCCAGTACAAGCATTTTAATCAAATCTGTAGTGATTCAAGCATAACATCGGTAATTATTTAAAAGATTTCGTTCAAACCTGAAACTTGTTTGTTCAGAATCAATGAGCATACAAACATTTTCGGTGTCGTTACTTTGTAGACTATAACATATATGTCTGCATTTAATTATCTCCTATCACAAAGGTATCCTTAAATATCATGTCAATATTATCCATTATTCCCGATGACGAACCGAGATTGTATGAGAAAGTGGGTTGAATCGATAACAAACTCACTATCTTTGCATCGATTCAATACTTCTCACGAAGGTATAATTGATTCAATTATCTAGCGCACGGGAACTTTCTTCTGTTGACTCGTATGTACATCGTGACAGTCGCTAGAAAAGTTTCTCATTTCAAACCTACTTTGAATTACCTTACAACCAGCCTGCTACATCTGCCAGGGGTGCGGGTTGTTCGAAAGAGATACCGCGGCCCCTGGCACACAGGCAACACGGGTGGGTGAGCTGGAGAAGTTATTTGATGATTTCCCACCCAAAAAAAAAACCTGTTTGACACACGAACATTTAGACAAAATTGTAATTGAAAAATCATATTATTTCTGTAAGTAGGTTTGTACAAACACTTATTTTAAGAACTAGATGAGTTTGGCATTCCTTATCTGAAAAGAAAAGCCGAAACTAACTCAGAGGTCACGGTCTCTTTTAAAGTCCTGACATAATCTTGATCAGACCATGTGAAGACCATGTAGATTGCTGTCTGAAATGGTCTTTTGAGGAAAGAACCACACAGATTGAGGTACCAGTCAATGCACGCGTTTATCAGTAATCATGCCGCTCAACTCCGGACTTATGGAACTTGAAGATACGACGAACAAAAATATATTTTTAATTCCCTTTTATTCAAAATGAAATATACCTATGTAATAATTAGATAAGTACCAATTCATTATTCATATACCTTATCATTAAATAAAATGAGTGTAAACTGCTACAGCAAGTCGCTAAACAATTTCTATTCATAATTACAGCCTTGGTACATTTTCACGTAACATTTAAATCTAAAACATCCTTCCTTATCTATATCCTAAATATGCGAACAATTAAGTTCAGTTAATAAAACGTGAGATAGGTATCAGGATTGACCAGGTACTACTAGGTAGGTATAAGAGCTGTATGTTTCGCAAGCATTCATAAACGTCTTTGCTATCGACAAATGGTCATCATTTTGCAAAATGATGTAGAAATAAATGTATAGATCGCGGCACGTAACTTGAACCAAAATCAAAACAAACAACCGAAAGTAGAAGCGCGTGCATTCGTTTTTTCGAAAGGAAACAGAATGAGGTCACCTTCTAGCATAGCCATTGATGTAACGTGTACTGAAGTTTGGAAATAAATTACAGATTGCGGCACGTTAGTTGAAACAAAACCGCCATTTTGGTTCAACTTACGTGCCGCGATCTGTACTTTAATGAAAGACAGTTCTGATTAGAAAAATTATGTAAATTAGTCCTCTAGATTCATGCCTAAAAATGATCACTTATCCAAAATGTCGTATTCGTTTTAATCTATAAAGAATGCTAATTAGGTATCTAATTGTATCGTACCTAGTGAATAATCAGCAAAAAAAATCAAATATACGTGTCCTTTTGCCCGCATATTCGTGCATCTACGTCAGTCTTGAAAAAAAATAACATTAGGTATTACCTACATATAATATGATTATTATATTTTAATATTTTGGTGGAGTAGTAGATGTATTTATAGCTCAAAGCCTACATTATCCTGAACGCCGACGACATATTCACTACATAACCCGTTTCGCCCTAGTTGGACGTTAATACAGTCAAAAGCTTTAGATAAGCCGGTTTCTTGAAATAGGACAGGATTAAAGCACATGTTTGTGTTGGTGTACCTATCGCCTAGTGGGGAAATGGGCTAGTAGAAGATTGGCTTTAAAACGCACAGTATAGCTTAACAAAGCCTTTAATTTACGTAAAATTGGGACACACGAAACATAAAGAAGTACATATGCGAGAAGCCTTAGCCCAGTATTCAGTGTTCGCTTTTCAAAGCCTACTGTCAGTCCTTCTACACGTGCAGCCTGTGGGTCAACTTCACTCAGCGGGCATACAGCGACCTACGCGTTCAATATAATAATGCACTGAGAGTGCTGCTGCGGCTGCCGTGGCGTTGTAGTGCGTCAAGGATGTTTGCAGAAAACAACATTGATGGTTTTGCCGCTATCATTAGAAAGAGATATGCATCCCTGATGTCACGTGTTCGCGGCAGCGCCAACAGTGTTCTAAGTGTATTCGCAGATCGGTGGGATTCCCTAATGTTGCGAAGGTGGATGCAGTTCCACTCTGAATTTTAAGTTTTTAATAGTAATTGTATCTGTACTAACACTAGAGGATAAGCAAAATTGTTACTAACCCTATAGACTTTGTCTGAAATAAAAATATTCTATTCTATTCTATTCTAATGTGTCATTTAAGAAAGAAAAAAGACTTAACTGGGAAACGCTTAGATGAAGAACACTTTTTTTTAATTCTTTTGTAGTTTTAGTAGGTATTTAGATAGATTAGTCTCGATACTACCTCAATAGCAGATTTCTACTCAATATGTAACAGAAGACGCATTAAAGAAATATTATTTGAAACTGGTATAAAATATTATCTTATCCCATCATTGAACATTAAGTCCAAACATAGTCTCCATTCTGTAAAGAAGTATCGTTTTTTTTTTTTGGGTGGGAAATCCACCCGTGTTCCCTCAGTTGCCTGTGTGCCAGGGGCCACGGTATCCCTTTCGAACAATCCGCACCCCTGGCAGGCATCAGCCCTTGCGGGCCCAGTCAATTGGTGCTGACATCTCTTTGAGGCGCGCGTGGAACACAATGCACCGTCGAACCGGGGTACCGGACAGTATATTTAAGAGCAAGAGCACTGTGTTCATTAATTACAGTGAAGTCTTCTAATAACAAAGTTTATATTTTATTCAATGAAATACTCGTGGTATTTAATGTACAGGTGTAGCTAGCAAAACCTATTAAATACCTCTAGTCAATATTAAACGAACAAAAGCTAAGAAAATAAAGCAATTTATCTCTGTAATAAAGTCTAATTATTAGCTAGGCTTTATAGAAAATCTACTAACCTAACCACTTTTTAAATAACTCATTGTTTTCTAGAAGATACAACCCAACAAATTGTACGGAAAATGTTATTATTTTTAACCGACTTCAAAAAAGAGGAGGTTATCAATTCGAAATTTTTTTAATGTATGTTCGAGCATAAATCCGTCATATACATCGTGACATTTTAGTCGTCTTACAAAGGTGGTCCACTCAATGTATCCGTCATAAAACCTCTAGGCGCGATTAAAACTACCACTAATTAAGGTAATAGGTACTAAGAAAAATAAATAATGGTTTAGAATTATGAAACACCCTCCCTGTTAATAATGTTTACGTATCAAACGGTAGAAGATATCTACCTACCTACCTACCATTACATTCCATCATTAATTCCATCTCCATAACAGGGTGTTTCAAACTACGTCATGCGTCTTAGTGAATATTATTTTCATTTTTTAATTTATGCATATGTTCAAAAACATTTTTTTTTATAAATCATTTGTAGTCATTGGATACATGAAGTGGGCTGCCGTTGTAAGACGACTAAAATGTCACGGTGTATAGACGGATTTGCAAAATTATTTTTTGTCCGAAAGGAGTTTATTCCTAAATAGGCCCATGTAAATTTCATATAGATCTGATGATGAGTTTCGGAGACAGACAACGGAACTCTTCAAAAAATTACAGCAAATCCACCGCGATTACTGCTATCGCATAAATATGCATTGTTTACGCAATCACATAACATAACATCACGCCTTTACACTCGAAAGGGTTAAACAGAAGTATTCAATTAATCAGGGTACACCCACATTTTCTAACTGTAGTGATATACAAATTGGCGTGGGGTAGGTACCATAACTAAAAAGTGGAAAATAAAAACTTTTTTAAAGAAAAAAGCAACCGACTTCGAAAAAACACTACAAGCTGATAAATAACTTTAATTTAAAAAGTCGGTGACAAAAAACTAAAATACATATCCAAAAACACCGACTTCCGAAATTATAGTTATTTTTCAGCTTGTAGTGTTTTTTCGGAAGTCGGTTGTAATATAATAATATAACGCCTGTAATCCCCGAAGGATTAGGCAGAGGAGTACCTATAGTACACCCAGGCGCGTGCAGTCCATAAAGACAGAAAGAAACTGCCTACCCTACCTAAATCAAATCAATATTTACAACTAATATTATTTTATCAATAAACAAAAAATCTTTATTCATAAATCAGCTCCACCTGTCGAGCGTCGGTCGTATCAGTCTCATCGATACAATACCCATTAGTTCGTATTTGACGTACCTTCGCATTGCGATGCACTAGCGCCGCTGAGTGCCTCTGGAGAGACACGAACTATTCGTGACTTAATGTTTATATGTAAGCTCTCGTGTTCATGCATTTATTGTGTGTGCGTTCCTATACATACGTGGCACACAATGTAACAATTTACGCACACAACCGTACAGGGTAGTCACTGACTTTTGACACGACGAATTACAAAACTTACCGAAGATTTCCGAAAAAAGTTGGCTATGCGACTATTTTTAAAAGTAACATTGTATTATTGAATTGTCGCTACATAAACTACTATTTCTTTTTGTCGTACTTTTTTTACATTCCGATTTCCGACGCCATTGTTTATTTGATTATTTGTTTAGGTTGTGAGCTATGGATAGCATGTATTTAAGATTTTAACGTTGATAATAGTGTGAAAAATAGATAATATTCACTGTGAAAGTTGTTCAGGTGGTGTGTGTAGAAAAGAAAAAATGATGCATTTTCAAAACTATCTTTCGGTGAAAAAAACCAGTGATCGTGAAAAGTAGTTGTACAACGGATTTGCAATTAATACAAACTAATGGTGAAGTCAATCGTTAGTTCAATACCAAAAATATGATTAATTTAATGGCGTCACAGGTGCTGTGTAGGTACAGCAATCGGTTATTCTGATTTTTTTTGCCTTTTTATTTATTTCTGCCTACCCTGCCTAAAAACTCGGTGCACGCCATTGAGTACACCTACATTTCACCAGTTATTTTGAAGTCCCATGTAATAAGTGGGCGTGCCCACGGAGTAATGAAAAAAGGGCGAGCCTATTGCCACTGCGTACTGAGAAATCACTGATGGAAAACCACCCAAATAACAGTTTGCCCGACCTTGGAATCAAATCCTCATGCTCAGCATTAGCGCTTGCGAGCGACCAACGACCAAGACCAACGAGGCAGTCAGTAAACATTTTTTTTTAGGAATTAAAACCATTTAAAAACGGAGTCGATTACGTCAGCAAAAATGGTCGTCCCTAAAACTAATAATGAGTTTCTTCGCCTGTCAATTTAGATCGAATTGAACTACTCGTAGAAAAAAAACCTAAACACGAGCACTTAACATAATGTATCTGACATGACATTAGCAATAAACCTATAAACTGTCGATACGGCTCGTAAAACACGAGTTGCCGACCAGACATGTGACGTCATACAGACAAGTCACGATTGTAGACACGACACGAAAGGGGTGATAAATATTTTCTTTCTTCGCCCTGTTGATGTATGTGAGAGATTATATTGAATGTTTTATGGTATAGTGTTACTATAATGGGTTCATATTGTCTTGAGTTATAATGTATTGAAAGGTTCAAGGTTCTATGATTTTTCTTCACTTGTTGCGCCCTCTCTCTTTATTTTTTTCTTAGCCGCCTGTTGCTTGGGCAAGATTAATGTTTCACCAATTTGCTTAATTATTCTTTTCATTTAAGAAACGCGCCATTGTACTATTTTTTTGATTTCGTAACTGGCTTTATGTGTTAAATATGTTATGCGAGCATTTTGTTATTCCCACTTATTTCGAATTCAAATCAACACACCTAATTATTTAAGAAGTTTTGTTTGCAAAAGAGGAACTTTCTCAAAAAAATATTTTCATCCCAAATTGGAACAAACATGTTTTCGATTTTCCAATCAAGCAAATGAAAGTTAAAGTCGATGACGTAACAAATGACGTCACGAGTTTCAACGTAAACACAAAACAATTTATTTTACAGTGTTACGGTTTCTCAGAAACCGTAGCTTAATAATGAATAAGTAAACAACGTGTCTCGGTACATTTTAATAGAGTTTCGTAATTAATTCGAACAATACGATGCACGTGGTACTAAGATAATTACGTAATAATTACACGCTACATTTGAATGAGATAAACGAGTAAATTAACCTTTTGACCGCCACCGTAAGAAAACAACATTTTAGGGTCAATAAAATAATGATGTTACGAGTAATATTTTATTTAAAACATAGGGATCGAAAAGCAATGAATAATTGGTTATCGATAACATTTTGGAATTCCTATTCTATTTTGTAGGTATTTGCGCCTTGTGGCTTGACGTGATGGGAGGGACGCCGATGCGTTTACGCTCTGGCGGTCAAAAAGCTAAGAAAAAGCAACTGCAACGGAAAATGTCATTAGGCCCCCTATACATGAGATTTAAAAAACATAACTGGCGAGCTGTGGGTGTTCTATAGGGACAGTTCTGTGCCCCACCCTTCCGGTAAACACGGCTTGATGTTATGTTATATTAAGGCCATGGAGTATGCATTAATCGCAAACATAAAGACTGATGAAGATAGAGGTGTATGCTGCTGGGGAGTTTGACGTGTCTGTGGGTGTGTGTGTCTGTCTGTGGCATCGTAGCTCCCGAACGGATGAACCGATTTTGATTTAGTTTCATTTTGTTTGTCGGAAGTGTTCTTAGACATATTTTATCAAAATCGGTTCAGCCATTTGAAAATTTTCAGCTCTTTTCTGGTTCATGAAGGGATTTGAGCATTTTCCACGGATCTCATCAAGTCAAAATTTGGTATTCTATTACTTCAATTATATTAGATGAACAAAGTAACCTTGAACTGATGCTGGAGTAACACCTAGAATTTCCAGGATACCCAAGTAACTCATCAAAAAACAGCAGAAATATCGTGTTTGGGCTTATTGAAAAGGTCTCAATGAATAGGTTATGGATAAATGGTGATCAGGACGAGAAATGAGACTAAATTAATAACAAACTTCACTGTGGGAAACAAACGCAACGCTGCGCAGATTTAAGCGAAACATTAAGTTTAAAAAGTAGGAATTAAAAGTTAAATTAAAAATTTAAAAACCCCCGAACCAAACAAAAACTCTAAAAAGTAAAAAAAATATATTTATTGGCTCGTTTCATTTGTAGGTAGTATTTTGATAAAGGCATTGTCAAGTCGGGGGACGGTCATTGAAAACGCCAAACAGAGGCCTAGCATTTCATTAGCCGTCCCCCGACTTGACAATGTCTTGATCAAAATACAACTATAACTTAAACGGCGTAATATAATTATAATTTATAATAGTATATAATTTTTTTAACATATATAATTTTATAATTATAATTATAAATATATTTTTTTAACTTTTTAAAGTTCTTGTTTGGGTCGGCAGTTTTCAATTTTTTTAATTTTTCTTCCCAGCGAATGCATAAGGGAGTGGTGAAGGGCGGGTGTTTCTGGGGGACTGTCTTATGTAGTCTATGTGAACGCCATTTGTCCCATCCCACATATGTAGGTCAAATCTTGTTTCCTTCCTAAGTAAACTTTAGATAATAAAATTCTTAAAACCGTCTTCCTTTCTTCTTGCATCAAACATCAAACATCGAATCAAACTTCCAAGACTACAATAAGCTCTAATTACTATTTGACAAAGAGTGGTTTTACCAAAAACTTAAGTACTTTAACTTGAGGCGTATGTGTTAACAGCTTGTGATAATCTTTTACTACGAGAGAACTAGATTGGAAGCCAGATTAAGTACCCTTTTATAAAAATACGAGTTTGATTGCTTCCTTTGTACCAAAACCACAATTCTTCAGACAGGTTTCACGAACACTCTTGGAATTCCACCAGACGAAATGTGCCACCTACGTACACTCATATATAGAATCCATTAAATAAAACACAAGGAAAAGCGTGGTCTAACTTCCAAAGTGAGTTTATATAACGTTCTTACATAAGTGACATAAGGTACGTCATGTGAATACATTTAAGATAGTGTTGTATAAAATGAAGTTTCAGGATACCAACTTTAAAATAAATTATAACTTTAAATATAACTTAGCATTATATTAAGACAGTTTGGAATATTTACTGACTGCAGTAAGGATTTAATTATAAGTGTATGCATTAGTTTCAGCTGTTTTAAGTTTAAACTACTTAAATATAGCAGCAAAGGTGTACTTACCTATCTAGCACACTGTAATATGGATGATAGTTACATAGATTGGTAGTTTAATTTGCTAGAAACTATAAACCAGACCGTCTGAAATCAGCTTAACGAAATGTTTGCTTGTCCCGAGTCTTTAGACTAAGATGTCTTTTTAGATGAAAAAATACAGACCCTTTTCTAGGTATATTATTAATTTTACGTAAGTACTAGTTTCAGCCCACGAATATCCTAGAGCATCGCATGGGGCCTGCCCATAGAACTGAAAAATACAGTAGAAGTCGCAAGTAGGCGGGGCCCGCGTACCCCGAGCTTTACGGAGTTTTGCATAAGTCAGCTTCTTATTACAACCACCACGGAGAAAAGAACTTGAAAAAAAAATACAAACATTCCCTATTTTACTGTTTTAGAATGTAAACATGATAGCACAACCAAAAATGTATCAAATGGATGTATATCATACAATCGGTAGGTCTTAATTTATTTTATTTCGATTAAAGTTTGCAAAACAATGTTTTATTGAACAAGACAAGTAAAACATTATGCTTTTTAATTTAAAATCTACTTTATTTTAAACTCAAACATATTGTTCGCGAAGATTCCAACTACGCACATGTCACAGTCAGCTACCCAATTAGAGATTACCGTTATCGATAATGACTATTATGAGTTATCGATATTTTTTACTTACAATGTTCTCTTGAGTTCAATGCAATATCGGGAAACATTTAACCCTGTGTGCAGTTTTATTGTAGCCGTATTAACTAATCGCGTAATTTAATATCTATCGCATAAGATACGAAGAAACACCATAGGTGTCTCTTTCTATGAATATAATTATTTTCAAAATTATATCAGTAGTTTAACATAACAATTCTTAATTATACTTTCAACAAATCGGAACTAGAATAAAACGGAGTATTAGAATTAATTTATACAAACACTGTTGCCTGTATTTTGTTTGAAAATAAAACGGAATGTCGATAAATAAGTCAACGACAGTGGTACATCCCTAGAGGAGGACGAATAGTAATGACCTCGTTACGCAAATATAAATCTTAAGCGTAACGAAAAACAGCTTTAAATTGAATATATTTGCTATAGTGACATCCAGCGGCGGGTAGCTATCTTGCTCAGGGAACTATTTCATGTGCACTTTAAACGGAATAGTAATAAATACGTAAACGAGTACACAATAAACAACTCTATCATCACTAATCTGTGGTTTATTTTCAATTATGCGACAACTGACATATTTCCTACTTTCATTATATATTAAACTACCAATCAAACCAAAGGTTTCTTAGTGTTACAAAATACAATTAACTTGTATTCGTGTGAGTTTGGGTACGCTGGTTCCAACACTAATGAAGCGTTAAACGACTTCTACTTTTTTTCAGTTCTGTGCGTCTGCCTGCCACATTACTTGAATTGCTCTTAGCGTTCTTTCTGACTTTTTACTCGGATCCTAAAGGTCGTACCGTGATGATAATAAAACTATAACCGCCCTCAAGAATTGGGTTATCTAATGCAAGAAGAAGTTTTCAAATCCAACTGGTACATCCAGAGATTACCCCCTACATTCAAACTTGCAAACAAACAAAATGTACCTACCTCTTCATAATCTAATACCTTTAACGAGCAATTCTTGTATATATATAATATGAATCTCGGAAAAGGCTGCAATGATTTTCTTAAAATGTAGTATACAGGGGGTTTCGGGGGCGATAAATTGATTTTTTCTAGCTAGGTTTAATTTTTAGAAAACGAAAAACAAAAACCTAGCAAAGCTCGGTCATTCAGATATTAAAAAGTATATAAGAACCCAACAGTGTAATAACTCAGTATAAAATGCTTTAATTTGGAACTTTTAAATTTTTGACAAATTTTAATCCACATCCATCCTAACTACTCGAAAAACTAACGAACATGCAGAATTTCCAAGTATAAAACAAGAAACGCCTAATTATTTTCCGTCCGAATCAACCCTTAGTTGTTGTTGTGTTCGAACATCTGTTTCGCAAGCAATTTGTAGGCGTTAAGTGACATTTATTACAAAACTTATTTAATTCTCGTTCAGCAGAGTTCTGCAGTGTATAATTCAATATACAGCCCATCAAAGGTGACCTTTTATGATTGGCAGGTTAACAATCTTATCTATTTATGTTGCCAATTGCCAACCAAAAGCCGCGCCATACTTTTGAATAAAGAATACCTGCGTATGTGTTTCATAGACGTACGTGTTTTATATACTTGGAATTTCTTTGCACTTCGGAATTTTATTTTGAATAGTCATTGTTTCTAGTAATTCTAATAAACACCGTAATTCGAGCTAGTGGTATATTTTTCAGCGCAAAAAATACAATTAATCTTGATACTTATACGTACCCTGTGAGTAATTTAAAAGCTCACTTCATGCTGGCTCTCTCATACGTGCCGAGCTAAGACTAAACATCTGTTTTCCGTAAAAGGTATAAAAGACAGAGATTACAAGATTTACCCTTTCGCTATTTACAGATCATTTCCGCATAATCAATTGCTGTTTCAAGAATCGTTCCTTTTAGCTTCGGTTTGGAAATTAATTCAAAGCATTCAAACCAGTATTTTGTATACGGAAACATGAAATTCACAGAAGATAAATCATTTAGCTCGTGTAGCCATTACGGAAACATTTTTACATTTAACACTCCATCAATGAAGTCTGTTAAATGACTGAATTAATATATCCATCAGTATTCATTAGTGTAAAGCTACATAAGCCATTGTGTGCACGTTCATTAGCCATATCCGTGCATAATGGCCACGGCCCATGGCCACATGTCCACCTGAACCAGGCTAGATACTCGTTTAACGAGTGGTTTAAACTGGCTTATCTGTCGATAGCTCGTTATCTCTACACGTGACCTCACAATGCGCTTGATATATTGAATTTGCGTTGCGCAACCAACGAAATTAAAAGCTGTTGAACTAAAAACGAATAAGGATTTCTCTATCTGGTATTATGAAGAGTTTCCATTTCATTTCACGTAAGTTAATCGGCTTGAATTCACTACTTGAGTGAACAACGTACAAACTGAGTACAGTTTTGTTTCGAGTACAAATTGTAACTTGTTTCCTTTGACTTTTCATTCTGTATCAAGCTATATTCCGATACGAATGGACTTTCAAATCTCTTTGAATTACATGTATTTTGTATTTTTTATAGCACCATTTATGGATGAGGCTTTCAAAATTCCAAAACTCGCAATTTTGTCTGCACAGACCAAACTCCGTGAATCTGAGGCCTGTGGAGTAAAGAAAAGGAAAACGGAATAAACTAGCGTAATTTAAGTTTTGTTTAGCTTTTTTCCGAGATTTATTCTGAGTAAAAGTTAGTACTAGTCCTTTTAGGTAATGCAAACCTTTTACATATTTCAAACTTTTGACCTCAAACCCTAAAAGGATATGTAAAAGAACAGGTATACAGACTTTCATCGTGCTTGAAATTTTTAAGGTTACTACTGAAATATTTCATTTAAAGCAGGAACTGTGTTCAAACTTCATATAAGATACAATACCGGTTGCGGAAGGAGGAGTACCACCACCAGTACACCTGGTGTGTTCATAAGGTACTGTAGTAACTTGAACTACGAAAACGGCCCTCACTGCTACGGAATAAAAGCGCTTTCAAAGTAAAATTGCTCGGGACAATCTGCGGTTGACTGTACCTACCTGTACGGTGTTTAAAACGTAAATGGTGTATAAGTTTATACACAACTTGCACTTTGCCCACAACTTTGTCGTCGTAGATTTCGTGTTTTCTCACAGAAAGTTCGACACCGCATTTTAAAGATGAGAACTAAATGATGTCATAAGAATAATGTTGATATAGATGTCAGTCTAGAATCTCGAACGGACTTATTGAATATTTTTATTTTAGTTAGATTTTTAAGTCATTTTCCTTATTATCACTATCATTATTATATTAAGTTTACAGTTTTAATGACTCTTATCAGATATTTAACTGCTAGAGGTCTTCAGACGATGCTATCATACAATGTAATAGAACTTCACATAAAGGTAAGTTCGTTTATTCACTAATTATACTCTAGCCCTGTCCTCGACATTAGCATTCTACTCTTTAACAACAAAGGACCATCATTCAGGTGTCGGACATATTGAATAGTTATTTTTTTATTAATATGTCTTTTATATGTGTCAATTCAGAGGTTTGATTTAGTTACAAATATTGAAACTAACGTGACTCACCTCAGCCTTACCATCAGCAGCTGATTCTAGAACCGAAAGATATCTGTCATAAAACGAGAGCAATCAAAATGATAGCCTGTCACGACTTTATACCACTCAGACCAAGTGTGGTTTATTGAAGTAGTGATCGTCTGTTTAGCTATCTTTCCACTACACAAGTTCTCCCCTTTGATCAAGTTTTTATAAGTTCAAAAAGCGATAAAAGGGTCTTCAGTAAACCTATCAAGGAAAATTCTCTAAGATTTTTCTAGAATTAGTTTGCCGTTTAATATACCAAGTTTATGTAAGGTCTAATTTCGGTCAATGGGAGCCGCCGGACTGTTGGTAGACAACTAATATAGTAGTGATTGAAAGTGAACTTTAGATGCTACTGAACTTTGTATACTTACGACTGAAATTCGATAAGAGAATAAAGTATTTATATAAGTATATCTTCAGCATGCTTCAAACTATACCTAACTAACAACTATGTTTCAACGAATTGTTTTCATTTCATTACAGTAGGCACTAGTTGCCACGTATTTTTCTCATTTCAATACGTAGTATTAGTCGGTTCATAGCCACTCCGCTAAGATTCTGTTAACAGGTACAACATGTTTGCAAATTCCAACATGAAACACATTGACAACAATGTTGATGATTTTCAATTTAACCGCGGCGCATACGAGTTTTCAATGACAAAACAAAATACTAAAAAAATGCTAGACTTTTCTATTGTGAATGCAATTTTCCACGTCATTTAACTTTGATTATTGAGCTATCAGTTACACGTTTAGAACATCATGCGGGCGTATAAATTAGGAATCAATAGCACATGTACATCATCATCATATCAGCCAAAAAACGTCCACTGCTGGACATAAGCCTCCCCCAAAAGGGGAGCATTTGCCATAATCTTCACGCTTAGCAGGCGGCTTGGCGATCGCAGTATGGTGGTCAAATGCATAGAGAACGCTGCTGCCCATTCTCTAGTAAGTCCCTTAGCCGCCTTCTACGACACCCATAGGAAGAAATGAGATGGTGGAAAGGCTTTATGGGCATAGTATATTTATAGTTACACAGAAATGCAGCAGCATGCATTTCCCGAAGTTTTTCATGAAACAGATTTGAGTTTCAAGGGAAATTGTATCTTTAACGGGTAGACGGGTGACTTCCTAGATTTATATCATTTTCAGACATCATTTTCCGTAGGTATTTCAGGCACGTATTATGAAACGCATTTATTTTACAAGCTCTTGAATGATTTTTGGGTCGTCATAGAATTAAATTCTGTTGACATTTAATTTGGCTTTGGCAGCTCACACATAACAGTGGATTAAAAATAAAGCCCTTCATTTTTGCAACGTGGGCGTGTATAAATTGTAAACAATGTCAAAAGCTTGTTTCAATATTAGATAATTCTCCTTTAGCAGTGTGAAGTGAACTGTGGCTATAAATAGCAATATCCTAACATAACATCACACCTGTAATCCCCGAAAGGTTAGGCAAAGGTGTAACTATAGTACACCCGCATTTCGCCAGTTAAGTTTTAAGACCCATTTAATAGGGGGCGAGCCTATTGCCATCAACCGGGCACAAATCCAGAGTCCGCACTGCTACTGAGAAATTCCTGATAATGAAACCCAAGACCACTTTGCCCAACCTGAGAATCGTATCCAGGACCTCAGGCTCAGTGGTAGCGCTTACTACCACTAGACCAACGAGGCAATCAGTCAAATAGCAATAACAGCCGTTATATTTATCATCACCATATCAGCCGAAAGACATCCACTGCTGGACATAAGCCTCCCCCAAACAGAGGGGGATTTGCCATAATCGCCACGCTTGGCAGGCGGGTTGGCGATCGCAGTATGGTGGTCAAATGCATAGAGAACGCTGCTGCCCATTCTCTAGTAAGTCCCTTAGTCGCCTTCTACGACACCCACGGGAAGAAATGGGATAGTGCTATTCATTTACGTCCGGCACCACACGGAACCATTATATTACTGTACAGTAATGTTTTTTCTAGTGAGTGCGTAAAGTGGGGTTGTTTGAAAAACAAATTAAACTTTTGTTTTTTTTAGTTTTGATTTTGTTTTAATAAATGGTTTTACTGCACTCAAGGGAGTGCAGTAAAACCGTTAATAAAATTAAAAAAAAACGAAAAGTTATTTTTTGGGAGAGTCAGCACTTTTAGAACGTTAAATTTCATAAATAAATATAAATACCAGCTATTGCCCCCGATTTCACTAGCTTCATAGGTGAAATTTATACAAATACCGGATATAAAATATCAATAATTATAATTAATAAAACAAAAAAAAATAAACGCGCCTTTTACCTTAAACAGTAGCCTGATTTAATTAATCTTCATCCGTAATAACATAACACAAGCACACTCATATCAGCACACCCGCACCAGCACTCACTCTCTCACACATAGTACACACAAACACAGGGTTTGCACGTCGAGAATGTGGCACATTCATACTTTTGTATTTTAGTACCTAATTTTATATGGATTCCCTATCTAAAGGCATGCCTAAATTGGGAATCCAGTAACTCATTATTTTACTTTTTACTACAAACGCTTGAAGTAATGTTTCTAGTGAGATGATGAAGCGGCCCTAGTGTCCGTAACACAGGTTAATTTCTAGCACGCAGCTGGGTTTTTCTCCGCTGTCCACTGTCATATTCCTATCCGTCAATCATGATGTAGTATTTAGGTTAACCTGTACTCAAAGTTTTGTTTTTGCGAAAAATATATTTGATTTGATATAAAGTATCCTTTTCTAGGTAAAACGTCAAATTGGTTTATCGTACCAAAAACTCAAATCCCTTCAGTCAAAATCCAACCAAAAAAGATACCTATATTTAAAAACGTAAAATAATGTACTGCATTTTAGATTTTTGAAGTCGGACACCTCGCTGTCATTACTTTATTAAGTTTATAGCTGTAATGACACCTATCAGATATTTTCCTGCTAAGGTTATTTTGAAAAGAAAACGGAAGGAAGGCAGCAGGTTTTATGTGCTTGAGTAATTAACATCTAAACATACAAACTTTTACAGTTATAATATTATATAGCAGGATACACCACTACTAACTGCACTGACAATTGGGACACTGTATGGAACATTTGAAGTGCTGCATTAATAAATAAGCATAATTATTTAATAAGTGGTGGGTATCACGTGCATGAAACGTTAACTTTAATAACCCATCAAGTTTTATTGTCGCTTAAAACGTTGCCATTTTATATAGTTTTAAAGCTAATGTGCACACAGGCAATAGGCACTGGATGAAAATTCTGTTGATTGTCTAGCAAGATTGTTTGATTATATTGTTCGCTGGTTCCACCATAGACCTCATGCATCGCTTTTCATTAGGCGTGTCGATCAAGAGTAGGCCCATTCAGCAATAAAAAAATAAAAATAGAGTTTCTTTACTGTTTTGAATTTGCTAGAACTTTTATACACTAATGTAGGTGTTTAAATTAATAATTAAAGGTGTTACCATATAATCTAATTTATTAATAAAATCTAAATCACTGTCTACTATGCATGAGTTGGGTACACTTGTTAGTGTCATATTTACTCAGAACGAAGGTCAATGTAGTTGGTGTTCCTAGTAACTTTCTTAATAGATACCTATTTCCTCTTAATCAAATAAAATGGTAGCTCCATTAACAGTTTTGATATATTGTAACATATCGGAGAAACTGAAAAATGTAACAACATTATTAATCTCACAAGAAACCCTTTATTCCCTCAAGCGAGAATTTTCTTTCATTTTCCTCGTTTATATACGATGCTACGAACATTATAGCCTACCAGGCCTTTCGGTAGGTATACGTTTTTTGTAAATAATGATTTTGGCTTATAACTAACACTTACTTATAATGGTATTCACAAAACCGATTTCCAAAGAGCTCAAATTAAAACAGAAGAGTTTATCCACTTTTTCATATATTCCTATGTACGTAGGCGGTATTTAAGCACAGATTTTCTTCCTACCTTCCCTCCGTCCGCATGGCATGCCGGAATCTTAGTCAACAGATTCCGATGTAAGTTCGCCACGTTTTCAAAATAAAACCAGGATAAAGATATGTCTGAAGACAAAATTGAGTTAAATAAGAACAAATAGGTAGCCCAGTGACAACGGCCGCGACTTATTACGAATTGTAAGTCGTAAGTTCGAAACTAGACCTGCGCTTTATTTAGTGTAAATAAATAATGTGTGTAATTCATAAATAAATATAAATGCCTCCGATTTCACTAGCTTCATAGGTGAAAATTAGACAACTACCGGATATAAAATATCAATAATTATAATTAATAAAACCAAAAAAAAAATAAACGCGCCTTTTACCTTAAACAGTAGCCTGATTTAATTAATCTTCATCCGTAATAACATAACACAAGCACACTCATATCAGCACACCCGCACCAGCACTCACTCTCTCACACATAGTACACACAAACACACCCTGTGTTTTCGCATTTCCACTGCTCTCGAAATGGTTAAGGAAAACAGCGTGAAGAATTTGTCCTACTACCAAAAATTCGAAGACATGTGACATCCACCAACCTACACTTAGCCCATGTGGTAGATTACGGCCCACTCTATCTCATAGAGAGGAGGCTTGTGTCCCAGTAGTGGGAATATTAATAAGGAAAACAGCGTGAAGAATTTGTCCTACTACCAAAAATTCGAAGACATGTGACATCCACCAACCTACACTTGGCCCATGTGGTAGATTACGGCCCACTCTATCTCATAGAGAGGACGCTTGTGTCCCAGTAGTGGGAATATTATAGACTGATTCTACTACGTAATATTGTTTTCGTCGATTTTTTTTCACTGTGTTTAAACTAACGTAGATTCCTCTAAACTTTAGAAGAGAATATGTGTCTTAATCATGAGTGCATTAAATGAAGCTGTCATACGTAGACGTACTAATAAATACTGCACTAGAAATCACAAATATACACACGTATAGGGCAATCGACACGTGTAGCCTGATGATACTTTCCTTATTTTATGGCAAATGTCCCAAATCTACGCTCCATAAGGACAGAGGATCAGGAAGTCACCCTACTATACTAGCTGGATCGTCAATAATCCGAGGAATTTATGTCCCCGTCTGTCGACGATGTGGGCTATTAAGACTGTATGCGAGGAAGCTGGAAGATAAAACTTCACGACGGTGTACATGTATGTTAGACTTCAGTTAGGTATGCCATTTTATGTACTCGCTTTTAGAACTTTATGAGCATTTAAAAAGCTAAGGAAAAATCTTGCAATATTTTCATCCAACTTTTTCATCGTTTTCACATATATTGAAGTATACGAAATAATGTGAAACATTTTTAAAAAGTAACTTTGTAATTTCTTGCCCATTTTTTTCAATACGAAACTACCTTTTAGAAGGGATAACGAGAGTCTTTATTCTATTTTCTTGTAATTTTGACATTCAGAAGTGCCTTTTATGTATCCAACAACTGAAATAAAATGACTTTAATTTTCAATGAAAATGCACAATTCTTGAAGATGAGACGGACTATAATAATAAACTCAGACGTGTCGCAGAAGCGTCTAGGCATTGTTCTCTTACAACGACTCCTCAAATGAGATTCTACTAATATTATATATTGAACGTTTGTATATTTGGATGTTTGTTACTTAATCACGCAAAAACGGCAATACGGATTTGGATGAAATTTGGAACACAGATAGTTTAGAACTTGGATTAACACAGAATACTTTTATCCCGGCAGTACGTATCCGTGGGATGATTTTCGAGTCCCACGCGGGTCAAGCCGCTGGCAAAACCCAGTTCGAGATATTTGCTATTTGCACAGACTTTAGAGACCCTAGTGTTGATTGTAGACTTAGACACCGCTGAGCTGAGATAGTCAACGTGCTCAAGTGGCTCGATGAGACATGCTTGCTCGACGCTTGAAAGATGCACTCATAGAACCATGCTTCTATGTACATGTATATCTGTGACGTAGCATGTATGCAGGCAGACTCATCAGTTCTTTAAACTCAAGTCCTAAATATGAAGTCGTTTTCGGAAGGCTTTTAAGCTAATATTGTGTCGTTGCATAAATGCGTTGGTGCCATTGATCCCGATAGCAAACTATGAAATGATGGTACTAACACTTCATAACCTCGTGGTTATGTTACCCCATTTGACAAAAACTTTGAAATTTGATTGAATAAAATTAATACTTAATTTCAAAAGCATAAAATCAAAAGTCAGTTAATCAAACTACGCTGATAGTCACCTTTTTTGAACGTCGACTTTAGAAACACCTGAGCTGCACGATTAGTAACAAATGCGTGCACTGAATGGACAGGTCCACTCAATTTGTGTGGTTTTTTCTCAAAAAACCATTTCAGACACCAATCTACATGGTCTTCACAAGATCTGACCAAGATTATGTCCGGACTTTAAAAGAGACAGTGACCACTGAGTTTGTCGGGCTTTATTCTCAGAGTCAGATAAGACAGTCTCCCAGAAACGCCCGCCCTCCACCACTTCCTAGTCCTTTAGGTAGTTCCAGCTGGGAAAAAAAGTGGTGTATCAAACGCATACTACACATAACTAATAATGACACTAAGTACCTTCATAATACCGTTAGGTACCCTGCCAATAAACTGATCAAACTATTTTCACTATAAACCCGCTTAATATTTTAGTAAAATTACTTCGAAACAGATGCTCCTCGTTAAATGTTAACAACTTAAAGCGCTTTAACTTTTTTAATATCTGCACAACTGCAGACACTGTTTCAGACAACTTTTATAAATTAATATTTTATTAAAACTATATGTAACTGCTATTAAGTATGACAATACAAGTCATATATAAATAAAAAATGAAAGTTACATATTTGTGCAGACGTAAAACGTAATAAAAAGGGTCCACACGGACAAATTACCGTGCCTTTGTCTTTAAATACAAACTACAAAATAGCCTCTTCCTACGATGAAAGGCTTCCTCGTATTCATTCAATAAAATATTAACTTCATTTCAGTTCAGAAACATTATATTCGTTTGTACATACATGCTCTTCAGTTTGATTTAATATTTTGTTCCATCTACAAATAAATTCAGTAGACGTAATTCGTGGTAACACAATATATGTACTCGTATCATAAGTCTGGTTTTGTTATCGAACTAAAATTGACTTAACCCAATAATGGAACTCTCAAAAGATTAATATACTGTTGACTCTTACCAAACATTCGCATGAGGTAACGAAAGAAATAATTCAGTAGAAGCTCGGCTTCCATTACTGGCGGTCGTGTTGATGAATATTTCACGAATGCGAGCAATACGTGTTCTATTTCTATAAAATAGTTGACTTTAGTATCAAAGAGACTGTATGTTCTTAATTTGCTAGTTTTATATTTGATTTGAAGTATTTTGTATGGTAAATTTGTGTGCGTAAACATGTCTACGTAAATATAATATACTAGTTCACACTTTTCAGTTCTCAGAATCACAATAATTATCTTTCCATTGCAAAGTAAAGAGAAATATTCTTTCTTTGTACTTAAATATTTGAAAAACCTCTAGGTATAACTCAATGACTGAGATATGTAAATAATAATAAACAGCAGCTGTAGTCTCGGAATATATTTATTTAGGCTCGTTAAACATTCTTAATCATTATTACCATTACAGATAATAATTTATGAAAGTACTGAAATTCATAGTTTTCTTGGAACAAATTACCTTACTTAACCTTCAACCGCAAGTTAAGGTATTAACAGTCTAAAGTATGTAGTAATGTTTAGTTTCAATAATTAAATTAATAAATATTCTTCTGTATATTTTATTTAAAGGAATCTAATCATTTTGGTGGAAGCGCCAGGGTATACCCAGAAATTCAAATTTTCTTAAGTTTTTCTCAATTTGCGGCAAGCTCAGCACGACAACCGTCGACAAGCGTTTTGTCGTCGGAAAAGTAGACAAAAATTACGTTTCCGTATAGACAGTTGACAGTTTTTCACCGAGAAATGTAGTCAAGCGATTTCCATTCTACAGTAGAGTAGAAATAGAAAGCGTCATGCTAAGCCTGCAGGTTAGTGTCAGGCTGTTTGTTGAACAAAATATGATTACGACCTTAACACTTATGTGTTTACGGAATAATATTCATTAAAATCATCAATACAACCCTATTCATTTATTTAATGACATCGAATGTCTTTTTCAATAAAATAGTCTACTTAAAGGAACTTTCTTTAGCTCATCCTCCTTGGAAAAGACTCACTTTGAACATTAATAAAGTTTTCTTGGATTAAATATAAAGCTTTCAACAGTAAGTGTACATCATTTAAGATATTTAAGATTCATAGTACCTAGTCACACTAATATGACACTAATTATTACTAGTTTCAATCATCAAATTAATAAAAGATTCCTCAGTAACAAAAAAAAAACACTTTAAATATGAAAACGTTTACTATCACTACATATTTATAAAACAAAGTCCCCTGCCGCGTCTGTCTGTCTGTTCGCGATAAATTCAAAAAGTACTGAATGGATTTTCATGCGGTTTTCACCAATAGGCAGAGTGATTCATGAGGAAGGTTTAAGTGTATAATTTGATAAGGTTTTGTTTAATTTGTTTAACGCGGGGGAACCGCTGGCAAAATCTAGTCTATTTAAGTACGAGTCTTATTAGTTTCAAAACATTCATTACTTGTTAGACTTGTTCATGGCTTGTTCAGACTGCCCAATCCGAACATTATTGATGTGCAGAAAGGTTTGCATTTTTAAACAAGCTTATAAATGGGGACTAATGGATAAGGGCTAATGTAATGTTCGTTGTCATTTAAATACAACCCGTATGCCCAATGTGATACCCCATAGGCAAAAATTATGAACTTTCGTCCCATAAATCCTCTTTTGGGAATGAATTAAAAAAAAAATGCAAATTTTTTGTCAAATTTGAAGCTTCTTGACCCAGCGGTTTAGGCTGTACGTTGTTTGTAAGTGAATTAAAGATTGTATTCAGTAGTTGAGACGGTGACGTGTTGCGAACCTTTTTCACAATAATTTAATTATCAAAACCAAATTATATCAAAAGTGGTACAATAAGAGAACGCCTACGTCCCCATTGTCTTTGTTATAGAGTCCAATACAACACAGTTTGTAAGTAAGATTATATAATAGTATAATTTTAGAAGATAAGCGTTAAGACGTGGGAGACATTAAGTTTTTTAGTTAAAAAAAAACGATGTCTTTGACCGATTCCAAATTGTGTATAAACAAACATCATCCATTTAGCCACTAAACAGTCATACCTTGTAACATAGTAGAATCTATACGTAACCCTTAAAGGATTACTCGTAATACCCAAGCCATCTTCAAAACAAACACAAAGTAGAAAGATCCATTGAACTTTCCATTAACCCCCATAACCATGAAAAGGCCAACAAACTCTAACAAGACACTTTTATAAAAAAGCGGCCAAGTGCGAGTCGGACTCGCCCATGAAGGGTTCCGTAGCACGAATTATAATTAATATTTACTTATGCACCTATTACAGATTTATTATTAGAAAATAATGGTTCACGGTTTATGCATAAGGTTTATGTTTATGAAATTAAATGTTTAAAAAAAAAAATTATTGAGTTGATTGAATGAAAGGTAAATTGCGGTTTACGATTTATGACATATTAAAAAAAAAACTACTTACTAGATCTCGTTCAAACCAATTTTCGGTGGAATTTTACATGGTAATGTATATTTCTTTTTAGTTTTATCATTCTCTTATTTTAGAAGTTACAGGGGGAACACACATTTGACCACTTAGGAAGGACTCTCTCGCGCAAACTATTCAGTTTAGAAATATTATTTCATATTAGAAACCTCGATATCATTTTTGAAGACCTATCCATAAATACCCCACACGTATGGGTTTGAAGAAAAAAAAATGTTGAGTTTCAGTTCTAAGTACGGGGAACCCCCAAAATTTATTGTTTTTTTTTCTATTTTTGTGTGAAAATCTTAATGCGGTTCACAGAATACATCTACTCACCAAGTTTCATCAGCATAGTTCTTATAGTTTCGGTAAAAGTGGCTGTGACATACGGACAGACAGACAGACAGACACGACGAATCCATAAGGGTTCCGTTTTTTGCCATTTAGCTACGGAACCCTAAAAAGTCCAGTACACCGAATAATTAAAGAGTAGATTTGTCACAGTGTAATTATAAATGGCTCCGTGATGAAATTGGGCGGCCATCTTGTAATTGCCAATTTTGTTTTTCATTATTAATTATAAAGGAAAGGCCTTTGATGCTGTAAAAAAGTGTTACATGAAACCTGTGTACAAATTTGTGAAAAAATCAGTCAACAGTTCAGGTTGTTAAAAAGGGTTAAAAGTTGTACCTGAATTATCAGCTTACTGCGTAGCGTAACAAAACGTAACTATAGGTACTCTGTAAAATGTTGATTTATAATGGACACATGCTAAATGCCTGACCTAAGGCTGCGGCATGCCATAAATCAAAAGTTATATGACGTTGTACGCTCTGTAACAAAGCTCGGAAGGTTATTTTTGTATGTGTCATATAAATCATCATAAAATGAACACAGTATAGTACAGTTGAATATCGGAATTGTTAGCTTCCTAATAGAGCCTCATGCTGGGATTTCCAATAACATTGTGAGTGCTATTTAAGAAATAAATCACATACCACAACAATAATTTTGTATTTTGATAATATTTGATCTGGTAATGAATTAAACCATCGATCTTGATTACTGAAAGTGAAACACCCACCTGCTGAGCTAGTTGTGTTGTAAGTATGATAACTGAAAACGGAATTACCTTTTTATTATCGTGATAACAAATATAAGTAGCTTCCAACTGAATTATTTTTCCTTAAAAAACTTATATTCTATATAAGTAGGAAAATCATCTAACTTAAAAAAGAACAATTTTGCCGAATAACATATATCCTTACATTTTTCCCAGTATTGTTTCAAAGAAATTTACCGCGTACCTTTTCTATCGGGCGCCCCACAAACGTCTCGAACAAAGCAAAGAATTCTACGCGAATATCTTACGATTTGCGTAGAGCTTGCTACGGCGTAGCAAAGTAGCCGTAGGGCGTTTTCGTAGCCGAGAGTTTGAATTAAAAAATAGTAAACAGGCGGACGCTGCTTTGCATAAAAGCCTACGCAATATGATGTAAAGTTGTGCCTGTCCATTAATTATGGTGTAGTATTAGCACTTTAAAGCGTAAAGTTTCGTTGTGTACATTAGGATTACCTAAAGTGAGTGTGACCCTTGATAGCGATTATCAATTTATGCATAAAATGTGTTGATATTGGATTTAATGAATAAGTTTGACTTTGAAGCAAACAACTTTTAAGTCCCTGGCAGGTAATACTAATATAATAGTCCTTTAACTTATCTATAATGTAAATTCACTTATCTTTGCAAAATATTGCGCCACATTTTCCATTACCGTCGTTATAAAGAATATATGAAATTTCGGATAAAAAAGCAACATCAGCGCACTGCCTCAGCTCTATAACAAATTTACGTTCCACATAGAATGTGGAACGTAGGAAATGGAGTGGTTGGAGAGGCTTTTTTTTTGCGTGGGAAATTATCAAATAACAATTAATTACTGCATCGGAAATTGCTACTACCCGTCCATTTTTCTTAATATTTATCCAAGTAAAGCTTTTTGGTGTCTGTCTGCATGGTCGACAACGTGTAGTCAAACATGAAAATGTGAAGCATGCTTCTCCTTATAGGATGTAGGAATAGAGTTGAAAAGACGATAAAACTTAAACTAGCAGTGGCTAGTATTTAAGCAAAATGAAACCAGGTCTCGCCTCAAGGCGCCTGAAACGTTCAGTATTCTGTGAGACACTTTACGTGGAAATGCGTTCTTTGTACACCACTTAATGTATTATATTTCAAACTCCTGTAAACTGAGCACCATCAATTCTATATGAAACTGGAAATGTTCTTTTCTGTAGGAGAAGACGTTTGAATATTTAGGATTGCAATAATATATGGATTTAAATCTAGATGTGAGTGGAAAGGCCAAGGGTGGACGCCTTAGGAGGACATAAAGTGGCCATATTGGTGATGTTCTTCAGAAAGGTAATTTGCCTAGTACTCGCAACCGGTGTGCGTGTATCTGTTATATGTTCTCGGTTTGGTTTCCGCACTTAGTCCTTCAAGTGGACCATTGTGCGTAAGTCATGGCGGCCGGTGGTTGTTATTCCAGCCAGTCCACCTCCCTCCAGAAGTTGGCAACTCCTGGTCTGTTGAGAACATCCGTGTAATATTTGGGTGCCCCGAGGGTCTCTGTTCTAATCTGGGCTACGCCTGTGCATTCGAAAAGCACATGCGCTACGGTTTCCGCAGCCTCCATGCAAGACCTGCACAAGGGGCTGTCCGTTATGCCTATTGTGTAGAAGTGTTTGTTTAGCGAGCAGAGTCCCATGATGGTCCCAGTCACCAGACGTAGATCCTTTCTGTCCAGGCGTAACAGACGTCGGGTCAGCCATCCATAGATGGCATTGCTTCCCTAGACTGTCTGCAGCCTGGTGTCAGGGTCCACCAGCTCTCTGCTTGTGTATGGGTGTATTCCTGAAGCCACCTGCGTAGTTGGTTGAAGGGGATGCACAAGATGGCTCGGGTCCACAGACTGACGCGCTGGATGCCCTTCTGGCCAGTTCGCCAGCAGCATCGTTGCCTAGTGATCCACTGTGTCTTTTTATCCATTGCAGTGTCACAGTGTTGAGTTGGTGTGTGCGTAAATTATGAATGTTAATGACGCAAAACAAGGATTGTAGCAGGTGGCAGTCTGTAGTTTTTGCCTACCCCTATCGGAAGACGGCGTGAGTATATTATTATGTATGTAAAAACAAGTATTTAAGGATTGCAGCAGGTGGTTTTCTATCGTTTCTTCCGACCACAATGGGAAAAATGTGTGACTTTATTTAAATATGTCTGTGTAAAAATTAGGCTGAATAGGTAAGTATAATATTAGTGCTCCGTGTAATCTTTGTTACATGCTCAGAAAACCTTAGGTAGGTACTAGAACTAACCAAACAGACACAGACTCTGTAATGAAACCCGAAGAACACGAATGAGGTAATATCTTGTGTGTTTAATTAATACAGATATTATGTAAGCAACATACGTGTCGAATTATTTAGTGAATAGTTTCAATATTACTTGGGTATTACAATAGTCACTAATAATATTGAATAAAGGGAATGGTAAGACCTAAATTACGATGTGTTAATAGCACTTCTTGATATGCAGATCCCTCATCTAAGAGAAACATTAAAAATGGAAACGATATATCATGGTAATGTCCTTTATGTTAACCGGAACTTACCTTGACCAAGTTTTTTGATAAAAACCATTAAATTTATTTTGATAAAAGTCGGATGGATGACGTTTTTTTTATCATTTACTTTGTACAAACCTCAAAAGTTGTGACAACGTTGTTTTTGCTTCTCAATAAATTTTCAATTGCTTTTTTCAAATAAGTTTGAAAAGAAATCATTCCGTTTTCCTTAACATTTGTCAACAGCTCGTTTACAACTTTTCGGTACAAAAACAAGGGTTCTTCGATCATGGTTGGAGGAAGTAAGTGGAAGAATAACATAACGTTAACTGTTTCGCCAAAGGGTTGGCAAACGTGTAACTGTAATACACCCACATGTCTACACACAGGTACATCTTGAGCCTGTTGCCATGGGTCTGCCTATTACACTTGTGGAAGAATACGTGTTTTACATTTATCGTACTTGTTCCTGTACAACTAAAATTCTTTACAGATTCCGAGAAAGTTAAGGATTAACAGTAATTCACACTTGAAATATTATAATTATTTCAGTTGGTTAGGTTAACTCCACCAGTTCAAAACGGCTCCATCCATTTTTTAATACCACCTAGTTCCATTGTCTTTTCATTTCCGACATCACTAGGTCGAATGGACACACTCACTAAACAACTCACACTACGCAACCGCAGAAAATAAAAACAGTCGTAAAATTAACCAGTAAATGTAATGGAGTAGTTCAAGAACTGGTTGTTAACACACTGTCCTAGATGTTCTGTTGTTGTTATTATTAGTAGAAAGGCCGTAACTCTTACGTAACAAAACAGAATTAGCTCTTACTACCTTATATAGTACTTAACTCATTATGCTTCAAAATAAATAACTTGGATTACTTTTCAGAAGGCCTAGGAAGGTTAGTTACTAGAATGTATCCTATTCTTAAAAATGTAATAACAGTAAAATAAATGTTTAAAAAAATGGTCCTTCAGACCGTAGTTAGGCAATTGCGGCCAACCTAAATAGAGCCTCGCCTTCGGCGCGGGAGATATTTTAATGCACAAGTGTTAAATGTACTAAGCTCGGAATACCTTTTAAAGAAAACCCATATTCAGTACATTTTTGGAATAAAAGACATCCTTAAAAGACGTCCCAAATAAAGGACACTTACCAGAGGCCATCTCTTACGCCAGCCGCATCACAATTAATTACGACCGCTAGATACCAAAATTTAACAGGCTAATAACATTAACGTCTTATTCGAGATAATAAACGTTGTTTCCACAAATATTCAAGTTACAATTTGCCTAAGAAAGAGCGCTTAAAATCCTCTTACAATGACCTTGTTATTGACCTTACCCGCTAACGTCAATAAAGGTCACTTTATTTCCGTTACTAATAAGGCAAGACAAGGAGGTTGTCTTGTCTTCTTGATATTTGCGGCAGTAAAAATAGCCCTATAACTATGACATACATTTATTATGCATAAAGCGTAACTGAAGACGGGTTCATGACTAAATTATAGCTGTACTACTACTGTACGGAAAAATTGATATAAACCTCTTATATAAAATTATCAATGATTTTATTTCTGTAAGTAGGTTTGTTCCGTGTGGTGCCGGAGGTTCCGTGTGGTGCCGGACGTAAAAGAATAGCACCACCCCATCTCTTCCCATGGGTGTCGTACAAGGCAACTAAGGGACTTACTAGAGAATGGGCAGCAGCGTTCTCTATACTTTTTACCACCATACTGCGATCGCCAACTCGCCTGCCAAGCGTGGCGATTATGGAAAATCCCCCCTTTTGGGGGAGGCTTATGTCCAGTAGTGGACGTCTTTCGGCTGAAATGATGATGATGAAGTAGGTTTGTAAAAACTAGATGAGGTTGGTGTTTCCTATCTGACTACTGTTAAAAGAAATGCCGAACAAACTCAGAGGTTACAGTCTCTTTTAAAGTCCAGAAAAAATCTTGATCGGAACATGTGAAGACCATGTAGATTGGTGTCTGAAATGGTATTTTGAGTTAGGCAATACTTTTCTTTTACTTTGTTAGATTGGCCATTATCAATGCACGATCATAGCGATATGTTAGTTATGCTATTGGTGACCATTATTTGCAACAAGACCCTGAACAACTGGCTCGGTTGTCATATATCTATTCTATGAAAGTGGTCACCAGTAGGAGTCAAGACCCCAAAAGTCTAACAACTAATCCATCCCTTCAGTTTCTAATTCTTCAATAAATGAACCTTAAAATGTAAGTTGGTCTAGTATTTGGTACTCAGATGTAAAAATGATGCTTCATCAGGACTTGTATCGCGACTGAAATTAAAAAACTTCCAAGCGATGTAGACTAGAATACTATCGAGCGGTTTATACCTATCCGTGCACCGTCGTCCTTAAATTTGCACACCTCCACTACTACGTCAGCGCCATTGACGTAGTAAACCATTGATGCCTTAATTAAACGGCTCGGGCTTTGCCAAGGTTACTAACAATCTGCTAATCTAAGGCTATGTACCTACATACGTCGGTATGTTATGAATAGTCCTCATAGTTTCCATCTAAGACAAAGCGTATGTAATCTTGGTTTGAAGATGGGAGGATGCAGTTATTCAAACACAGGATTGAATAATAACTTTCGGAATCAGATCATTCTTTTTAAAGTAAGAAAAGCTGACGCGTTCTAAAAAGCTGCCCAACTTTAATGATATTGGACAGGACCAAACTGTGGGCCCAAATAGCACAGAACTGGTGCCCTGAGACAGTCAGGTGGGGTGGAGGTATAGGCCTTTGCTCAGGAGTGGGAGAGCATAGGCTGGTAAAATAAAAGTAAGAAACCTCGGAAGAAAATCTCGAAATAGTCAAGACGCAGGAAACGAAAGCAAAAATATTTTTATCAACTTCCCATGTTCTCATTCTATTCTTCCCTATCAACCGTCACGCTATCATTCATTCCCTTCTCTTTCATATCATTCGTCAAACAATCTACCTATCTTTTTCGACCTTCCTCTCCAATCAAAAACTAAAGCAAAAAATCTTTAACGTTAAAATTAAGGCCCTTTAATATTAACGTCAAAAGATGTTTTGCTTTAGTTTCGTAGCTCTACTTACTAAGATTATTTTTGCTTGACTGAATAACAAGTGGCAGTCAGACGGAGTGATATTATACTAAGTTGAAAAGGAAACTTGGACAAGCGAGATAAGCTTGAAGCAAATTTTTTGACACTTTCAAGGGACATGGTCTGATAACTGTAGAACTTAGGACATGTTTTATTACAATGTAAAGTGGCATTTAGTTATCACCTACTTATATACAAAAAGACTTTCCGTAGAACACGGACTTCAATATTACAAGAATGAAGTCCTACTTTTGTTGCTCATTAGCCGTGCCATCGGCTTCGCCCGCGTGGGTGTCGAAAATTATCCCACGGGAACGTGCTACCGGGACAAAAAGCCTATGTTACTCCTTATAACATCAGCTATTTGCCAGTGAAAATTCCGTCTAAATCGGTTGAGTCGTTGCGGAAATTTTCCGGAACAAACAGACAGACTAAAATTATTAGATTAAAAATGAACTAAAATTATAGATATTATTAGGACCGTTTATACCTATAACATTAGTATTTAATAAAAATATGTTATTTTGACATTACAAACAAGCACTTCTATTTTATTTATTTGTGTATGTCTGTAGGTATATAATTTTGCATGTTCGTGAAAAATAGGGGATAGAGCTATTTCACGAGTATGCCACCTACTCACTTCACAAACGCGTGTTCTATGCATTTTAATACACAAGTTAAACTTTTTGAATTGCTTTAAAGTACGTGGTTGACATAAAAGCGTGGTAAACCACAGGTCTCGTGTACCAAAAGCTAATGAAGGCTTTATGCGTACCTTACAGGCTATATTTTAATACAAAATATATACAAAGAGTTTTTCTGGTGCCTATGACCCGATTTTGGAAGGATACCCAAGCATGAATAATGATCAAAAACTAGATTAGTGAAGGGATTCTTATAAAACTGGCTAGTTTAAATTCGATGTTTGCTTGAGCATGGCTCTAGAATAAGGATTTAAATTCTTGTTTCACGATTTTTATAACGGTCAACCCTCACTCCAATGTAATGAAACAAAAATCGATCAACACAAATTATGAAAAAAAATAAAGTCGAGATTACACTGCCATGGCCAAAAATAAGTTATGCGTATCAACAAAGTATAAATAAATATGTTAACCCTGTAAAAGTGTCAATGTCAAGAGCAGGGGATATGTAGATACGTCGCCATTGGTTACGTAAAAATAATCCATGGGATTAAGAACAGATTTTCAGGTAGGTTGGCAACACAATCAATAGGTTTTTTTGTTAAATCATAAATCGGATTTTATAAGGCTCGTAATGTTATGTTATCGCAAGCATTTTCCAAACATCTTGGTGATAGGGGTAAAATTATCGAGATGTTTTCATAAAATGTTTGTCAATGATATCTTGACAAACATTTTATGAAAACATCTCGATAATTAGGAAGAGATACTTTGGCCAATTAGAATGAAAACAAATCAAAAAGACCCTTAAATAAAAAGTTAAATGTTTCAAATGCAATGAGTCCTAGGTTGTTATTACTTTAGGTTATCAAAATATCTGTCCCTTTGTCCCAATAGACAAGATTTTGACGACGTAAACAGTGATCTCTCAATGGTTACGGATTGCTTTACGGCAAATAACCTAGTTCTCAATGCTAAGAAAACAAAATGTGTAAAGTTCGCCTTACCGAATGTTAGAAATCTAGGTCCCAACATCGTCTTAGATAAAGAGGTGCTTGAAACCGTAGACTCGGCAGTTTTTCTGAGCATAACAGAAGATGCCAAACTTCAGTGAGGATCACACATATCAAGCCTAGCGGGGAGGCTCGGTTCAGCCGCCTACGCCGTCAGAAAAGTGAGACAATATACTGACGTCGATACAGCTCGGTTAGTCTACTTTAGTTATTTTCACAGCGTTATGTCCTACGGTATTCTGCTGTGGGGCAAAGCTGCTGATATTCAAAATATTTTTGTCCTTCAAAAACATGCTGTTCGTGCAATTTACCAGCTAGGTGCCAAAGTTTCAATGAGGGACTTTTTTAAAGATGTTGGTATTCTTACGGTGGCATCACAATTCATATTCGCTAACATTTTATATAAGGCAAAATATACACATGTACACTAAAAACAGTGATATTCACACCGTTAACACAAGAAATAAGGACAAACTACGTGCTCCCTTTCACCGGCTTCATAAGGTTCATAACTCATTTGTTGGGCTTCGTATAACTTTTTATAACAAGCTACCCTCTTCTTTGCTAGATTTGCCTTTTAATGCTTTTAAAGCTCGAGTAAAATCCATCCTTTATTTAAAGGCTTACTATTCCATCAACGAATATTTAAATGACAAGAATAGTTGGTCGCTGTGATTAACTCAAGACAATGTTTATGTTCTTTCTCCAGAATTGGCGTATCTAGTGACAGGTTATATGGATTCATATAATTATTTAATTATTTTGTATTGCCTATATAAGCCATGTTTTATTATTATCTATTATGTCATTAGTTATCGACATGATCTACTCATAACAATATTTTTTATGATGAGTTGTTTTATGCTATAAGTGGCCTCGACAGTTTTCATTTTATTTGTCGGTATATTGGCATGGCTAGCTGACATTATGACTAATTATTTAATTAATGTTCTGTGTCTCGTAATGTTCATTACTTTGCCTATGTATGTATAGAATCAAGTCTATCCGGCTAAACAGACAGCTGTGCTGCTGGGGAGTTTGTTGCGCCACTTCTTCTTCCCAGCTAAAGCACTAGGAAGTGGTTAAGGGTGGGCATTTTTGGGGACTTTCTTATGTATTTTGACGTTCGAAAAATGCTGATTCTCAGCCTAATTTGAATAAATGACTTTTGATTTTGATTTTGGAGAAAACTTAAATTTTATTATATTAATATATTGAAGTGAAAAATTTTATTCTGTGAAAATATACATAGACGGGTACTTTCGGGACCGCACGTATTCTGATAAATATTCATGATGTTAATAATATTGAACTACATGTCAACACTTATTTATTCACTTTAAATGTTATTTAAAAAATATGCAAATTTAAATTTTACTGACAAACTATTAATGATGTATGAAAATCCATAGAAATATGAATCATAAAAGTTATTTGAATTGAACAGAGTTTTCATTATACGAAGATTCGAAGAGATTGGTTGTCAAATGCGATAAGTCAGTTCAGTGTGTTTGGAAAATGTAGCCGAAAATGCGATAAGTCAGCTCAGTGTATATGACGTACAAACTTATCTTCACTCGGATCTCCATTGACATTTTGTAATTTAAACCAGAAAAAGGAAGAAAAATATTGTGATGTTTTTGGGAAATGTCTTCTGGGAGTAAGCGAGAAAGAGTGTAGTTAGTAGTCTAACTACCCACTATCTCGCTTTTTCCGTTTTTCTTTTTCAGCTATCCCAATTTTGCCTGTAGTGTCCAGCAAACCGTAATGCACCTTTATCTCCGGTACTATTTAGTGGCTCCCACATCGGAACTCTAAAATCACAGTTGTGAAGTTTATAATTCCGTGGCACCAATATCCGTGAGAGGTTATAACGATATTACCGCAACTTATTTACAAAGGACTGAGAAGTTTCAATGTTCGAGAGCAGTTTATTTTTGGGCTAAGTGTTTAGGAACTGCGGAGATCGTATGAGGATACCTTTTATCGTATCTTATTACTTGATCGTCATTCTTCTTTCTTGAGAGTTGCTAAAGGGATAATTTCACTTCAGGGATAGAAGCAGCGTTTAATCTTTAACAATGTTTTATAAGATCTCCACGCATGTTGGTTTCGATTGAGTAAATATCAACCACGGCTAAGTACTTAATTTTTTTTTAAAGGGCTTGGAAATTGAAATTCCAGCAGGCACCTAAGTGTTAAAAAATACCACCGACAGACATTAATGGAAAAATAATTTTGTTTTCTGAAAAACAATTAAACCAACATTATTGAGAGAGGTCTTCCTAACAATTATTAAGTACTTACATAGTTATGTATTTGTTGCCATGGAACATTAAGAGTTTGCGTTGATAAATTACCAATAATGTCTAATATATTTTAAATGTTCAATGTTCAAAAGATGGCTTTGCATTTTGCTTAATACTAACATTTATCTTACAGTTTAAACGTACTTTAGGTTGAAGTCGTGAAATATATAATTACATTTTGCTTTTCTTGCTGATTTTCCTTTTAAACGTTAACAGTCTCCTAAATGTAAGCATTCTGTAGTAATTTAATTAGCATTTTAGAATTGTGAAACGAAGTTCAGGTCTGGTGGGATAATATTGAAATCGATTATGTTACAAATTCCTTAAAATCATCATCAGGTAGTGAATCCTGAGTTTATGAATTTAGATAGCTCTCGTAGAGACGAGAGCTATCTAAATTCATAAACTAAATACGTAAAAAAAAATGAAACTTACTTTAACGCTATCGCAAAAATGTAGGTGCATGCAATATCTACAATACATTTTACAGTTAGTTTATGGTTTAGGCTTTAGTTACCAGCGGTTTGATTACACATCTATCCAAGAAATGGAACGTACATTTTTAAAATCCTCCTCCTAGAAATTCTTCGAACATAATTCGTACAAAACTTTCGAGATATTGACCTTACAATCGAGACAGAGTTTCGAACGTCGTTCTGGCTTCCGTGAAGTGTCCTGTTGAAACTGTAAGTTAAATAGTTACCTGTCTGTGCTGGGGCGGCAAACACGTGAGCCGTACTCACGAGCACTAGTAGATATATCATGAACCAAGTAGCTGCCATCTCGATCTGTTGACAAAAAAAATACATTTAGAAACGATGTATTTTTAAAGAGAAGGCTTTGCCTGCAACTTCATCGCTTCAATATTAATTGCAATAGGCAACTATCGGAGTGTAACGAAACTTATCAAGTAAAGTAATTGTTTTAATAAAATGGTTTATAATTTATGTGAACACCTTTATTCGAATATTCAAAATCATAATATGCTTCAAACTAGGTACCAAAATAACTTGACATTATATATTCTATACCTTGACTTATACTAACTTATGTGGAAGAACAAAAAATAATTGGTATTACTAATATCGTTATTCCAAATTAAATGTATTCTCTGAACATCAAACAACATGGTATTAAACAGCCCAAAATAATTTTATTGCTTTGAGTACATTTTATCATTATCCTCATCGTTTAATATTGCCTCAAACATTGTCAAGGAAATCCATACCTAAGTAAACGAAACCGCGGAAGCCAATATGTTCAAAGACACTCTAAGAAATAAGTAGGCGCAGGGAAAATCTGGAGAGGGTCGAAGACAGAAGACTTATAAGTTTCTACAAGTAACGGTACTGTGGTAAAAAAGTTATCGATTCATATTGAGTAGTTAAGTAGGCAAACTTACAGTTATTTATTTACAAAACACTTCTTTATACACCACATACACAACTTCCTCGTTTATTAATCTAATCTGACAAAAGCTCTGTGAAATAATTGCTCAGTGTTAATTTTCAATTAACCAGAGCTAATTTAAACATTACTATGTAGATGTTGGACGAATTCTAATAATTTAAAACCTAGAATCCATTGTTTAAAATAAAGCTTAAAAGAAGCACATGGTTGCAATTCGCAACGAAACATACGAAGCTGACGCAGCTATTTGTATATAACTGTCCTGAAATGTCTTCACGTGGTTTACTGGAAACGTAGAAACTATGGCAATAGAAACTGGCTATATACATACATAGTAAGTGTACACGTTGCCTTCGGGGTGGTATGTTCGAATAACGAATACAGGCGGTTGCAAATAATATTTTGAGGAGACTAATATGATTTTGGAAAGAAAGCATCTGAATTGGATAGCCCTACTGTTGAGTCATTTACAAGTTCCATGACTCCAGAAAATCAATTCACACGATGAAATGAAAAGTTTTAATTAAAACCAGCTTGAGATATTTCCCGATTGAATGCGAAATCCATTTTTTTTTTCAATAAAGCCTCGTCCCTATCAGTGTCCGAAAGATTTTCTAAGTTATCTTGTTAAAAATAGGAATCAATCACAAACTTTTGATGGATTTTGCAGACTCAATTATCCCCAATTTAAAGTTATTCTCGGGACCAACTAGAGATTTGGTATGAATGACTTCTGTACGACTTCTCAAACTTTGACTACTACGCCAGCAGTTCTTTACATGGCCACTAAGATGACGTTATATCTGTGCAGTTTCTAGAAGTCGGGCATAATTATGTTTAAGTAAATTAATAAGGAATGCATTAGTATCATTCTCCAGTAATTAGCTGATGAATGATGCTGATGGATTGTTTTCCACCAATACACTTAGGTACTTATAATAATTTATCTTCAAGTCAGTCAAGAGCGAGATGCTTTAATGCCATTAAAATATATTAAAATATACTCAGATTTCGCTCAGTTTTCTTTACTCAGTAAGAAGAAGAATTAGGTGGAGTGTAATTTCCATGTGAATAATTCGTTCTTATCCCTTAGCAATTGGTAACAAGCTCGTGGGGACCAGCTTTTGTAATAATAAATTTATCACTTATTTCCATCAAGGGTTCACTTTGTTTCACTCTTTTATACACTTGTTGTTTGGCATGATATAGGTGGATGCGTCCCAGGTGCGGTCCGAAGGGGGTTGGTCCTCGGTGTCGTGACCCCCCCAAAGCCGTAAACGTAAAGCTTAAGATAGCAATTTTACGAAAATATGATACATTTTCTTATTAATATATTGGTAGTCTTTGTCTGTGACCGACCCCCAAGTCTTTGGCTGCAACCGCGCCTGATGCGTCCACAGACTTTTTTATAGGCCACAGCCAACTTCCTCTCACACAAAGGACGCTGGAGTCAGTAGTAGGAAGGTTTTTTTTTTCATGAAATAATTTCTCCCACTCTGGGTGGAGCAGGAGGGCGTGTCAGACTTACTGACTAAAACCCACCCGTGTGCCTTCAGTTGCCTGTGTACCAAGGGCCACGGTATGTCTGTCAAACAACCCGCACCCCTGGCAGGCATTGGCCCTTGCGGACCCCACCAGTTGGTGCGGACATCTCTTTGAGGCGCGCGTGGAACACAACGCGCCGTCGACCCGGGCTTGGTCCTCACCGGACAGCGAGCTACCCATTACTCGCCATCCGCAACCCCGCGCCTGCGGTGGTCGAACCTATAATCGATTCGTGACTCCATGACTGACTCGTAAATCGTGGCCGTTACCACTGAGTCACTACTGCGCTAGTTTGGTTTCTGATTTTAGTTTGAGTTACAAAATATAAAAATAGGAAAATAAACTAGTAGGCACATCCCGTTGTGTGAAAAGGGAGCGGATAATGGAGTGTCAAACCCCTAATAAATTGCTTAGATATATGCTTATAAGGTAACAGTCAACAGGTGTGGCTGACTGTCTATTCTCACGCTATTGACGTAGTGAATAAGTAGCGGTCCATATGTTTTCTTTTATAAGAGCCTGCTGACTTAAGTGGTTGGAATTCAATGACAAATTTTCGTGAGATAGATTTATAACATATGTCTTACGTGGAAATGCCGCCAGCCTTTTGGGTACTTTTCTTATTAACAGCGATGTTGAAGAATTTTTTGATACCCTATGATTCCTAGCCTCTATTATACATCTATATTTATAATGATTATTTCGACTGTTAGCTTATAAACATTATGTGAATTCTTGTTTGAAAATAAATTCCTTTACAGGAGTATTTCTTTTTTACCCATAGAAAATACCTATTTTTCTTTCTACATATGAGTTCCATTTTTTTTATGCCAACAGAAATCGATTTCAGCTGGGCTCGGCTGTTATCGAAAACTGGATGCCGCTGAATACAATTTTACATGTAGCGACTGCCCATCTAACCGCCACAACCCAGTTACTGGGTAACACGATACCATTCGGTCATAAGCAAAATATATTGTTTAGCCTATATTGAAACTTACTAATTCATTCTTTCTAATAGCGGCCAACTTTGCTGAAAACCGAATACTATCAAAAATGCAAAAATAATCATGTCTACTCTACAGGATAAAATAAAATGACTCTGGCTAAGTACTAAATGGCATTAGGGAATAAATCGAACTACAAATAAACATCGCTAAGAATCGGGATCATTTCTAAAGTAGGTTCGAAAGGTATCCGTCCGAACACAATTTTCTCGATGATAATACCCGCCATCAAGTACACGTCAAGAACTTTTGGTACAGAAGGATAATTAGATTTATTTCTTTCAAGGCTTTATATCGATCCCGCGTTATTTTGATCTGAGAAGTCACGTAGTTAAAGTTTCCACATAAGTTACTCGGTACAAAAATACTTTACCGACCAATTCTGAAATACTGCCACCGGTATATTGGATTTATCAGTTTTTATATCTTGTGCAATAACTGATGGGGTCTTTAATGGCAGTTACGTAAGTTGATAGGTCCAAATTCTATATGATTTGGCCTTTTATGATCAGATATGGCTATCAAAAACGTATTTTCTCTGAGAAGCGCGTCCGTTAACCTCCAGTGCATCAATATTTTTAGAACCAATTGGGCAGGCCATAACAAACTCAAACTCAAAGCATTTATTTCAAAATACTCAAAGTATTTTTGGCTTCGTCCGCGTGGAGTTCGGAAATTATCCCTCGAGAACGTAGCACCGGGATAAAAAGTATTATATGTGTTAATCCAGGTTATAAACTACCTGTGTACCAAATTTCATTTAAATCTGTTCAGCCGTTTTTGCGTGAAAGAGTAACAAACATCCATCCATCCATCCATACTCACAAACTTTCACATTTATAATATTAGTAGGATAAACCAATTAAAGGTAATTTGAATTTTCAAGGGGTTGATCAGTTAAAAAGATGAAGCCAGTTGCCTTTTCCAAAGCGTAGTAGGTACCTTGTACCTATGGAGAAGAATGGACAAGAAATTACACGGAAACTCATTTAAAATTGTTACATCATTCATCATTCATTCATGCCTTTGAACGAATGACCGTTGGGGTTTAACGTGTTCTTGAGTGGGGGACTGCGTTCCGGTAAACGCAGGGTAGAATGCCCTCAGGATAGGTGGAGTGACGATCTTCGCAAAGTGGCTGGAAAAGAGTTGCAGAATGTGAAAAGCCGCTTAATTATAGACCTATATCCAGCAGTGAACTGTTATAAACCGGCGATGGTGACACAATCGAAACTAAACAACAACTCAACGACTAAATATTTACATAGTCATTATCAACCTTTCAGTTTTGCTGTAATAGAGTTTTCATAAAACAGTATAACATCGGATGTCGATAGATGTTAAACCCTGATATCAGACCCTCGTCACCGAAAGCGCTCCTGACGTGAAGCCGTGACGTCTTGGAGTAAGTTTGCGGTTAAGTGAAAACCAGAAATTTTGTTTCGAAATTGCTGAAAATGATTGGACATCTCTATAAAGCGACAAATTTCTAAAAATAATTATTTCAGAATATAAGCATTTCCATTAAAAATGCTACCGTTACGTATTTTAACTTTACCAACTCAATTAATAGAATCCTTACTGCAAACAACATTATTAATAGCTTATTTTCCAAATTTCCCGTTACGTACTAAAATACCAGCGGCGTTTTAATTTAACTGTCCATAATTTTCTTTGACAATACTGATAATGTCATGGAGGAATTACCAAATTTGCAGAGAGGCTCTGAAGAAAAATATTGCTCCTTTTATTAATTTGAGTAGATAATTAAAAGCGGTTACGTAGGACGAAGCTGTAAAAGTCTTTCCTTCCTTTCAACATAAACATTGGGTACTCACGGGGGCCATGAAGTACGACCAAGTAAGAGTAGAATGATAAAATTATTTAATTTGGTTCCGCCGTTACCAAGAAACGATAAGATTACACGCAGTTCTAACTTCCTATTTAATTTTGATACCTCTAAATAAAGCCTGCTGAAATCACCTTTGATTTTGTTATTATTTTAACCTCAATATCCCAGAAGATATGCCATAAACTTCCTTACAACAACTATTTCAGGACCTCAAAAATACAAAGCCACATATCACTATATAAATCCACACACATCAACTTACAATAGGATAACCACAGACCGCAAAAGTACGCGCCCCGATTCATGTATAGCTCCCAATGTGCGCTGGTCCACTGACCCAATTCAGAGGTCATTACTCCTTGCACGTGCCTTTAAAAAAAACCGTCACGCAATGCTCGATATTTAAACTTCCAATAAAATACAAAATCAGAACTGTTCAAGGTTGTGAAATAGTATTTAAAAAAATATCAGTCCCAGATTTGAATTCGCGTCCCAATATTGTTTGTAGGTCCCGGTATCTGGTCTGGTTTAGTGACCCAGTTCACCGGTTGTTCCCCTTTTCCCTCCTCGACCCGTTCCCCTGTGTCCCGGGGCTGGGACAACTCCTGCAGCGGCTGATCGAAACGTGATTAAAATCGCTTCGGTGCAATATAGTCGCGGATTGGTCGGCTTTCCAGGAATTTTGTTTGTTCACTGGGAAATGGATTAAACGGAGCGTATTTTTATGTAAAATACAGGGCTAGTTGGATTATTTTTTAACTTTTTAAATGGACGGTGTTGATATTTATTGCTGCGGAATATTGAAGAGCTCGTCTACTTGATACGAAAAGGGGCTGATCTAAATTAAACATTAACAACAATATTAATCTTCTAATATAAACTTAGAAATATCAAGAATACCCTCAGTTTAATTAGGTGCAATCTCGACAACACTGACAAACCATATTGTACAAACATCTTCATAACTTAGAGAATTCATTAAACGTAGAGTAAATTAATGTTATGTAGAAGGAGTGATACCAGCACGATACACGTCTGGAGACTGGGGACTGTATTAGCTGCTCGAATAATTAATTTATTACGCTCCAACTGTCTTCTTGTAGAGAACAACTGTAGAGGAAGAGTAGCGCTTAATGATGTTAGCCTTTTAGCTATTCAGAATTATTTTACTTAACTCAATTTCTCTTCGGTCTAATGTCCCGTGGCGAGATTTGGAGTTCCTCCACGTGTAGATTTACATTCCAGTTTTGTGATGAAACCCTGGTGTCTTTCGTGATTACCATACGGAGCATGACTTTTCACCGTATCTAAACACCGCCATCACCTAGGAACACCAGATGATCTGTTCTATAAAATGTCACCGTGAAAAGTGCTGCCAATAGTGCCAATGCTCAAGTGAAATCACGGCCTACGTCAGCATAATTTTCACGCTGAGACTTTTACTGAATTAACCCGCTGGAAGCAGTGGTGGCCTCGACTTAGGAGTAGGTTGTGAGTTCAAACCCTGGAAGGTACTTTTCTTGGAGTATTTGATTTCATCAACACGGCTTTCAAAACGGTGTAGGAAAACATCGTGAAGACACCGGCGTGTCAATTTGAGGACATGTGACATCCCGCTCTGGGCTCGCGTGGTGAATTGTGGTCCACTCGGTCTCATAGAGAGGCCTGTGTCCCAGAAGTGGGAACACTATAGCCTAATTATGCATGTCCCGCTAGATCCTTACTCAAACACTCGATCATAGAGTTGGTACATAATTTTACAGCAGTAACTGATTAATATCTTTGATTGTATCCATTTGCAAAGAAGCACGATTTACAAAGAATTCCATTCAAAAGAAAATTTATCTTCGCAAAACGATTTCTTTTTGTTTTTTTTTATTAAAAAAAACGTTGCCTCACACTAGACATTTCTCTCGTATTGTGGGTGCGTTTACAAACATTTAAACTCACATACACAAACAGCCAGACCCGGAACAACTACTTTTAGGTCAAAGAAATATTTGTCCGTGCGGGAATGGAACCCGCGACACGCAGCATAGCAGTCAATCGCTTAACCATCGCGCCAACTTTGCCATATTAAAGAAATAACTCATCGTTATAATTTGTTATTCAGTTAAAACACTGAAACTTTCTAATGAAACCTGAGCAAGTAAGAAACATAGTTAAAAGTAAAGCAAGTTACAAGTTTTGCGCTCCGACCAAGTTTCAAAGTAGTTCATGTTTATAAACAAGCCGTGACGCGATGTAGATCAGAGGCATTAATATTCTTTTGATGCTAATCTGAAATACACTAAGTTCAATTTTATGGAAAACTACACTTCGTACCACATAATCACCGTAAAATACTCCCACAGCCGAGGGGCTACTCTTTAACTCCGTCAACGAAAATACGGGCCCGTCCGAAAATACATCGAAACTTCAAAATGACTCGAACAACTGATTATTTTATATTTTTGGACGGGTGAAACATAGGGAGTAGGACCAACTGTCAAATTGTGTAGTAATTCATTCTTAGTGTGGGCCCCAAACTAATCATAGGTCCGTAAGTGATACGGAGCCCGAAACTTCGACCGACATTACGGATTTCGTGCTTAGAGAGTAGGCCCTCTGGGATACAGACCTCCTCACGGTTAGAGGGAGTGGGCCGTAATCCACCGCGCGGGCCCAGTGCGGGTTGGTTACCGTGATAGTTTAATTAATACGTGCCTAATGTTGCATGGCCGTTATCGCCAATGATTGTGAGACCTTTGACACTTTCATTAGCTAACTAATGAAAACGTCAAAGGATGTCAGTCATATTGGATGAATTATTAAGGTGCGCTTACACGAGCAACTAAAATTTCTCCATCTTGGACAATTCTCGTTAACTATGACGTCACGACTACAGCCAGAAATTTAGGGCAATGGCAACATATAGCCACCTGTTGCCAGAGATACGGCCACACAATATGGAGCGATATGGAGCGACTTAAAAAACTAGGCAATGTGCCTCCCCCGCCGCGTCCGCCGCCGGCCTCTTCCTCTACAACGGAGATAGAAAGAAAATTGACTACAAATTTCCAAACCGATTGGATATTCGACAACTCATGAAATATATGGAGCAATCAGAAGCAATATTGCCGAAACACATCGGCAATTTATTGTTGTTGCTCCAGATTGTTCCACTTAATTAATCCAGATTGATCCATTAGTGTTGCCGAACAATAATTGCTCAAAAAATTGCCCGTGTAAGAGCACCTTTACGATATCGAGGCAGTATCTGATAGCCGATTTGTTGGCCTATTCTGGATGTGCAAATCAAATAACAGAATTGAGTTACAAATAGGTACCTACTGATGTCGGTCTACGGCCTTAATTAAAAGTTTTAGTAAAATACGTAAGTAAGCAGAAAATCTGACGTTTTCATAACTTAACCTTTTTTCTGCGCTTTGTAATCTGAATTACTGGCCGCAGTATCATGGAAGCAAAGAGGAGACGAGTTCAAAGTAGGTAGGTACTTACATACCTCCCTACTTTGCAGGGAAACTCCATAATCTACATGCCGATAATAGTAGTCGATAACTGTCGCAGTGTGGGAAGTAAGATTGATGTCTCCACAGATTGCAGCTGTCTTCAACATAAGCTGAATAGATCCCTAAAACAAAGAAATATGTATTACGGTTCAACATCGTGGTGAATATTTGGCACGTCATTTATTCAACAACAAACAAACTGCGGTGATTTCGGTTTTCAATTAATATTCCAATTACGTGATTATATATTCTTCGATCATAATTAAATCCTAGTAGAACTTGTAGAAAATGGCTAAAGGTCCCATAATTTTAAAAGTTCGTTTTTCAATTGGAATGTTCATTTCAATAACTATAATGTATTTGTTGCTGAATTGTAGAAGTTTAAACTTCCAAACTGATTTAGTCACCGCGAACAAAAGATAGGTATTTCTTTGTACTAATTGTGTAGTATTTAGCACAAAAACAAAGATAATTTCAAAGCCTTGTAACGAACGACAACTGAAGTTTGTGAAAACTTATCCACCTTAAACATTTGCAATTCTTGGTAAGTAAGATCAAAATTTCGTTCCAAGGTAAATGTTTGTGGTTGACATGTTATTATTTATACAATGTTAAAAACAAAAATACGGAATTTGCTCCTGAACTGAAGCCGTTATGACGTTTTAGAGTATTTGGCGGTAAAGTGAAAACCAGAATTTTTGTTACTACGTTGGTTTTTAACCGACTTCAAAAAAGGAGAAGGTTCTCAATTCGTCAGTATGTTTTTTTTTATGTTACCTCAGAACTTTCGACTGGGTGAACCGATTTTGATGATTCTTTTTTATTTGAAAGCTAGTGCTTCACGTGTGGTCCCATTTCAATTTCATCTTGATCTGATGATGCGTTTCGGAGACAGACAACGGAACTCTTCAAAATATAAGATGTAAATCAACCGCGATTCCTGCTATCGCGTAAATATGCATTGTTTTGACCCCAAGGATGATGAAATTTCGAATTAGTGGGGTAGGTACTTTAACTAAAAAACTGAACTTTTACCAAAAAAAAGCAACCGACTTCCAAAAAAACACTACAAAGTGAAAAATAACTTTAATTTCGGAAGTCGGTGACTTTGGATATGTATTTTAAGTTTTTGTCACCGCTTTCCGAAATTAAAGTTATTTTTCACTTTGTAGTGTTTTTTCGGAAGTCGGTTGTTTTTTCGGTAAAAGTTTTTATTATTTCTGAAATATTTAAAATAGAATCCGTTCGTAACTTATGACTTTCCATGAAAAATCCATCGTTACATTTTTTAACTTTAACCACTCAATAGATTTGCTACTGCAAACAAAATTATTTATAGCATATTTTCTAACTTTCCCAATATTAAGTACCTACTAAAATTACAGCGGCCAACTTAACTGTCCATTATTTTCTGGAAAGCCATTTTATTATTTCTACAATGTTGAAAATTAAATTACTTTGAAGAATAGGCTAAGCTATGAGCATGGGTTGGTCGCAAATGTTTGTTGACTTTTTTGGACCATACGTACTTTTACTTGCCGAACGTGCACGTAGCACACCCGAGAAAAGGTTCACTAAGTAAATGAACGAACGAATGCATTTATAAGACTCTGTTAAGGCCTTTAGTGACTTTAGGCCGTTGATAGTGTTACAGGTTGTGGATGATCGAAAACGTTATCAGTGATATTTTAACATTTGATCCAGGTAAAGGGCCTATGTCCAGCAGTGGACGTCTTTCGGCTGAAATGATGATGATGATGATGATGATGAAAACCACCCCGGCTGGCTAAAATTTACAACTGGCGAAGAGTAGATATTAGTCAAAAGGTAAAGAAGTTCCCTGTCGCAGTCTGTTTTAGCAACTTGGCGAAACTTTGGTTACTCCCGTTTCGAATGAATGTGTGTAACAACACAAAAACCTAAGAATCGAAACACAGAAATCGTTTCTGTTGACTCGCTGTGTAACATAGAAACTCTTAAGACTGCCAAAGTCAAGATATAAGTACAAATCCGTTCAAATAAACGTAATATTATATCCATTTCGTGTGACATCCATTTTTCTTGATATGTCCCATTTTATTTTACGGTATACGGATAATACGTCTCTGTGAGTTTATACAGCGTGAGTAAAAAGATAGAAATCAGATTTTTGCCTTTTATAAATAAGATTTTCATGAGCAAATGTTTCTTAGAACTTTCTGATTCAGGAGTAAAAAGGAAAGATTGGAAGACCGTCTGTTCATGTTACCTATATTTGTATTCAAATGTTCATGAAGTCGAGCGAACGAATATATCACAGTCGATTTGCATCGCTTTATTCCGCTCTACGTGAAGCGGACTAGGAGCCACGCAATCATTGCAGTGTGAAAATTGATCAATAGGATCGCAGGCTTCACTTTTCCACATCTTATTTCCTAACCGCTTGTCCTCGTTTTGCTACGCCTCAAAAGAAATTCACCTTAGACTAGCAAAGACACAGTTGATAATTGATTGCTTGTTCGTGTTATACTAGTAACGAACAGTAGTTCGTACCTACATAAATTCTCTCCATTCATTGTACAACTCTCTAAGAATCCGCTTGTCATTCATTCATCAGGTTAGATTTAATTAAGCCTACCGTACTATCTATATAGAATTAAATAAATAAATCCAGGTCTCATCTGCATAATTATTCAAATTGAAATTGTTGTTAATTGGTTACAAAGTTTCCCTTCTGGCTTCTAGTTTTGGATCAATATTATAATTGTTCATATTAGTGACACGTTTAACTGTCACAAGCAAGTCCTGGTTCATTCACTGTTATCCAATTCAGAATATGATTCGAATGGCCGAAGCACGTGGACTTAAAACTTGGGTTGGTTGAATGAAAATTAAAAAATCTGAAAGAATAACAATTATGTAGGACGTCATGAGCCAGCATGGAGATCACCTGATTAATACTCAAGATCATCATCATCATTTCAGCCGATAGACGTCCACTGCTGGACTTAGGCCTCAACCCAAGTCCGCAATTTCGACCGGTTCTGTGCTTTTGATGCTTGTCATTTTTGGGAGGGATTGCCATAATTGCCAGGCTCAGAAGGATTTAAAAACGTATAGAGAACGCTGCTACCCATCCTCTAGTACCTCCCTTCGTCACCTTTTACGACACCCATGGGTAGGAATGGCGCAATACTTAAGATTATATTGACTAAAGATAATATGATGAGGCTCTTATTATTAACTGGTTACTGGCGGCCTAATTGTCAACAGTATAATTAGGGCAACAAATTGTGCAATCAAAAATAAATAAACGCAGAATTGCACATTATAGATCTCAGTACTTGTTTACTACGCTCACTTGATTACTACACTCAATAGAACACGACCTCACTTCCTCCCCTCAAAACTGTTTACAAAACGCATTAAGTTCGTCTACAGTGCATCTTAGACACAAGAGCCTGATTGCACATTCAATCTCAACCCAGACACTGGCACCCACACATAGGTACAAGTCTGATTGATGTGAACTTGTGCAGTACATAATCGTTTCCACAAAGTTAAGCACTAAAGGAAAATTGTTTACACGTGGTTTGCTATGCAGTGAATAACATTAATCGAATTATTTTCTTTAAATTTTTAAAAGATAAAGTGAACTTTGAGCTAATGGAATTGCATTAGAGGGTGCTTTTAGCAAGAAGATGGTTTTTATTTCCAAAAACTTCGAAATTATTTAAGAATCTCTGTTATTACCTTTAAATGCTTATACACAAGTATTACACAGCAAACGATTTATAATGGGTACCTACTAAAATAAACTACTAACTATAGGTACCAATTAAAATAAACACAGTACTCGTCCGCATCGCTGTCATCCGGAATCATGCCTAGAAGTCTGGCGTTTAATGGCAATGGCTTATTCTTTGGGCAAAGAACGAGCCAGTCCTCACCTTGTTATTTATTTTTATTCTGCTTTACTTTCTTACTTCTAGTCATGTATAATAGTGTGCGCGTGCACAACAGAATAAACAACTTTAGTATAAAGTCTAGGTATAGAGGATCAATAGGCGTTGACTAAATCAACTCAAAATATAACATCATAACTGGTTTCGGATAATAACCAACCAGTCTTTGCCCACCGCTTTCACATTCGAATGTCCATCATCAAATAACTCATCATATAATATTCGATACCAAAACATCGGGATGAATATTTGCTCGTAACACCGAACATTTAAATTCTGAATCTGATCATAAAATCCTATACCAACTTGAAAATTGGACTTTTGAAACACTAACGAGCGGCATCATTTAATAATCTTTTTTCTACATCAGTATTAAGTAACTTACAAACTGCTCCGAACGAAAGCTTTTACTTCTATCCAATGTACTTAATCTACTTCGTACTTCCACTAATCCGTATTAAAAATGGATAAGCCGATAGTCCAGTATCACACAGTTGCCTAATATTCACTTGTAAGGACTCTCGAAACGCTTCACCTGTAACCTCAATAGTGGTTTCATCATTATTTTTATTTAATTTATTGTTTAGCCTATACTGCCCCACTACTGGGTAAAGGCCATTATTAATGTAAACTTATTTTTCAAAAAAAAAAACGATCACATTTCTAAAAGCGATAAATAAATCATCACCTTTTTGTTGCAACTGATTTGTCCGTATTAATTAATACCTACCCATTTTCCAGTACCTACCACGTTGTCTTAAAAATTAAAATGGCAAAATTAAACATAATATCATGCAAGAGAAACCGTGGCATATCACTAGTTCTTCATCGGATGGAAAAGAAGGAAACATGCAATTTAAAACGTAATTGGAAGAAGGATTTTAGCTTATTGTCAATGAATGGGCTCCACAGTACACTGGACAATTGAGTCTTGCTTCTAAATTGGAAGATTAGAGTTCGTGTTTTAGTACCTAGTTCGTAAGATCGATATAATATGTAACAATGTGTGCCTACGTGTACTAGGAGTTACTGCTAATTCTATTAGCACCGTTTACTTCTTTATTCGTTGTGCGATTTTTGGTAGGAGAAAATCTTATGTTTTTTGCGTCAGTCCCCGACATCCTGTGATAGCAGTTCATCTGTAGCTATATAGGGCATTTAGTGTAACATTATTATTTCATAGTTTTAAGTTTTATTTTCCGCCAGGAAAATTACAAAACATAGTCGTTTTGTAATTTTCTTTGGTCACTTTTTAGAAACTCCTTAAAAACCAGTCAGACCTAGTTGAGGTGTTCTTTTCGGACTGTCACTACCCACCTATGAATTCTTGATTTTTAGATGTAGGAAAAACGTAGCTGAGACTAGTGAGGTGTGGTTCCATCAATCACCCCGAAACATGAAACAAAATATCAAGCAGTTTAAGAGACAAGCTCTCCTACACTATACATCAGTAAACGTAATTCCGACGTTGGTCTTGAGACCATATAATACTATAATATAGCGGCACTCGTGTGAAAGTGATTGATTGCCAATCTGGCCCATTTCACAGTTCAGCGGACGAGAGAGTGGGAATTATTCGAGTTAACCCACAAAATGGTGAACGCCTGAAAATCCGCGAAAAAATAATGGGAAAATTCTTCGTGAGCCTGTTGCGTCTGATACGTAGGTAGGTACAGGTTTTTATCGGATTCCGTTTTCGAGGTCCAAATATTGAAAGTATGTACAATCACGCATAAAAAAGGGTCAGCATTTTTCAGAAACATTCCTGTCCCACATAGCGGGCACATATCATCTTTCCATACTGTCATTTGCGACATGTGTAAATCTAACCCGGTTAAGGATGGGTAATGCGATAAAATACTCACATTTTTCCTGAAAATTTAATGTAGGGACATGTTGTTTTAAGTAAAAACCTCCCTACTGTATTAACTCGCATAGCGTTATAAACTACTTCATACACAGGATTACGGGAAACCGTATTGGCACCCCAATCACGATGAAACTGCAAAAGCAACACCTGTAATTAATGTAATCAAGCTGTGATCAAAACTGGTGATTAGCACTTCATAGAATTCGAGAGTTTAATTATGAAGTACCTATGTACTTAATTTCGGCGTCATGCGTCTAAATTTGGACGAATCATTACCGAAGTCTTTTATTAGTGTAGCACCTAATTGGTGGCATTTACATTTTGGAATTTCATAATTCTTTCTAACACAAGCATTTATTTATTGGTCTACTTTTTTAAAGTACCAAATTTAGGTGTTCATAGTAGAACATATGTTTTAACCTTGTCAGATCTTGCTGAAATAAACAATTCCACGAAAAAGAGAAGCTTATTTTAAACATGGGTATTTTTTTGGGTGGGAAATCATCAAATTACTTCTCCCGCTCTGGGTGGAGCAGGAGGGCGTGTCATACTTTTACTGACTAAACCCCACCCGTGTTCCCTCAGTTGCCTGTTTGCCAGGGGTAACGGTATCTGTTTCGAACAACCCGCACCCCTGGCAGGCATCGGCCATTGCGGACCCCACCAGTTGGTGCTGACATCTCTTTGAGGCGCGCGTGGAACACAACGCGCCTTCGACCCAGGCTTGGTCCTTACCGGACAGTGAGCTACCCGTTACTCGCCGTCCGCAAGCCCGCGCCTACGGTGGCCGGGAATCAGCTTGGGATTCCCGCCGCCCAGGGCGTCTCCTGCAGCGACTAAGGCCGTGAGGGCGTATATACTGCCTCTCCCTCACGTGCGCCGCCTCTCTCTTCGCGAGCATTACTGCTTTGCAGAAGGAGGTGACGGCTACCCATGCACTCTCGCTCCGTACCATGGCCTGGACCAGGGCCGGACGCGACAGATCGCCGCCGCCGATCGCCTCCACGAGGACACAGCGGTGCTTCGCCCAAGCCGGGTAGACCTCCACCGTATGCTCCACCGTGTCCTAAGAGCGATCTACGCAGTGGTAACACCCGGGCGTTTCCTCCCGCCTATTGTGTATGCGTTAGTTTTAAACCTACATAAAAATATGCGCGTTATCTAATACTCAAAATTATTCATCTTCGTGGAATCATGAAGGCAATCTTCGATAATATTGTGATTCATATCACATATTATGATTGTTTTTGTGACAGATACATACGTACCTTATATTATGAGAGCTATGGTGGCCCAGTGGTAGCGGCTCCGACTTACGAGTTGTATGTAGGTCGTGGGTTCAAACCCAGTCAGGTGCTTTACTTTGCGTAAATAATTTCATCACCATTGCTCTCAAAACCGGTGAAAGAAAACATCGTGAGGAAACCGGCATGTAGAACCAAAACTTCGAAGAATTGTGCCATTCACCAACCCGCACTGGGAACGCGTGGTGGCCCACTCCCTCTCACAGAGAGGAGGCCTGTGCCCCAGCAGTGAAATATTATAGGCTGATTATGTACATATATAGACCGTGATATTTTAGTCGTCTTACAAAGGCAGTCCACTTCATATATCCAACGACTTCTAATAATTTATAAATAAAAAAATATTTATGAACATATGATGATTTAAAAAAATATGGAAATACCTTACACTAAGACGCATGACGTAGTTTGAAACACCCTGTTATGGAGATGGAATTAATAATGGAATGTAATGGAGACGCAATCTTATAAACATCTTCTACCATTGGATACGTTAACATTATTAACAGGGTGTTTCATAGTTCTAAATCATTATTTATTTTTCTTTGCACCTAGCACAATAATATTAATAGTTAGTGATAACATTTTTTTTATCGCGCCTAGAGGTATTTTATATCGGATACATTGAGTGGACCACCGTTGTAAGACAACTAAAATGTCACGGTGTATATATACCTACATTTTTTGCAGTAAACTATCAAATAACTTGTTATTACAGAATAGTGGTAGCACAGTAGTATCGGCTCCAACTTACGAGTTGTAGGTCGTGAGTTCGAACCCAGGCAAGCACTATACACAGGCCATATTACTTATGCACCAGTTATGTTATATGTATAACGGAAGCGCATTTTATCCTTATCTTGTTATCAAGGATGGATAATCTAGATAAATATTGACTCATGTTCTACACCACTGAAAATTATGTATTCAAAAGTTATAAATATAACTACACACTTTACTCAATGTCTGCTACAGGCCCCCAGTTAAATTGCTAAGTAAACATTTATAATAGACCACTTAAACAATATTCTACCCTTCAAATTCTCTCTCAAACTGAGCTGGCCCAAATATGTAGGTACCTTAAAGACCCGCCCCGGGGTTAGGAAACTACCGACCAACTTGGAATTAAGTTTACAACTTATAAAATGTTAACAGTCGCCTCCGTAACAATTTGTTGGTACATGACTAGACTGGAAATGTACACAACAATAGCTGACGTAACATAGCATCATGGCTCTATTCCCTAAGGGGTAGGCAAAAGTACAAGGTACCAATGTTTATAAAAAATACTAGATTTTGCCAACGGCTCCGCCCGCGTGGAGGTCGGATATTATTCAATCGGAACGTACTACTGGAATAAAAATTAAATATGTGTTCCAGGTTATAAACTATCTGTGTGCTAAATTTCATTCAAATCGGTTTAGTAGTTTTTGCGTGGGAGGGTAACAAACATCCAAACCTCCAAATATACAAACTTTCAAATTTATAATATTAGTAGGATTATAATTTTAATAACTGTCACAAAAACTATTAATAAGACAACAATAATTTTGCGTAAATAAAATGTAGGCTATGATTAATTTAATACAACATAGCAGCATCTACAGCCGAACTAAGTGAAAAACCTGTATCTCGGCTACGGCGCCATAGGTACCGGAGTTCCGTGTGATGCCGGACGTAAAAGAATAGCACCATCCCATTTCTTCCCGTGGGTGTCGTGGAAGGCGACTAAGGTACTTACTAGAGAATGGGCAGCAGCGTTCTCTATGCATTTGACCACCATATTGCGATCGCCAACCCGTCTGCCAAGCGTGGCGATTATGGCAAATCCCACCCTTTTGGGGGAAGCTTATGTCCAGCAGTGGACGTTTTAGGCTGATATGATGACGATGAATAAACAAGGTTTTTTTTTGCCAAAATTTACAATTTTATTAAAACTAATAGAATATTTATTAAGAGTACAGGACCTATACCCACAGTTGGCCAGTTTTATGATGTCTCATATAATTGCCTATTGGCCTTTTGCTGTCTATACACACGAATTTAGACTCCAGGCAAAGAATTTTCGTATGAGATACTCTAAAAATTAAAAACCCCGACCCAAACAAAAACTCTAAAAGTAAAATAATTATATTTATTGGCCTTTTAAATCGTAGGTAATATTTTGATCAAGACATTGTCAACTCGGGGGACGGCTAATAAAATGCTATGCCACCTCTGTTTGGCGTTTTCATCGGTCTTCATCTGTTTGGGTCGGGGATTTTTAATTTTTTAATTTAACTTTTATTTGCTACTTTTTAAACTTAATGTCTCACTTAAATCTGCGCAGCGTTGCGTATGTTTCCCACAGTGAAGTTTTTTACTAATTTATCCTCATTTCTCGTCCTGATCACCATTTTCCATAACCTACTCACTGAGACGTTTTCAATGAGCCCCAACACGATACTTCTGCTGTTTGTTGGTGAGTAACTTGGGTATCCTGGAAATTCCAGGTGATGCTCCAGCGTCAGTTCAAGGTTACTTTGTTCGTCTAATATCATTGAAGTAATAGAATGCCAAATTTCGACTTGATCAGACCCGTGGAAGATGCTCAAATCCCTTCATCAACCAGAAAAGAGCTGATAATCTTCAAATGGCTGAACCGATTTTGATGAAACATGTCTAAGAACACTCCCGACTAATTCACCTTTCAAACAAAAAAAAACAAAATTAAAACGGTTCATCCGTCCGGGAGCTACGATGCCACAGACAGACACACACACAGACACGTCAAACTTATAACACCCTGTCGTTTTTGCGTCGGGGTTTAAAAACGCGCCTTGCCCAAACCCAGGAACCCAAAGGTCATAGTAGTCGCATGTCGTTCGATGTAGACTTTGAGAAAGTTCGTGACATCCTATTTATACTCCCTTAATACGTAAAATAACTTCCTGTGATGATGATAAACTCAGTAATTGAGTTTGTTCATTAATATCCATGGGGCCTATAGTTTACACCATAATTTTGTTGTAGGTATCAACGTGATAGCATAAATGTGTCGTAATGTCGTAATCCAATATGTAATCAGTGACGTAGCTCAAAATGCCATAAAGTTAAAATGGTTGTTGGATTGCCATAGGTATGTCACCGAATTTATTTTGACGTATGCGCATTGAGTAAGATCGCCACCACTGTGGAATCCCCTACAGCACAAAAGCGTCGCTTAGACCACGTACAAGATGGCTGAGCGAGCGATCTCTGGAACGTAATAACTGGAAGTCATGTGAAAAAAGTCTTACGCCCAGTAGTGGGATTATTCTTTAAAGTTTGGATTTCTAATGCGTTTCTGTAGTCAACAAGTTTTACCTGTTGATTTATTAAGACAAATGTGACTTGGTTCTTGAAAATCTCGTAGCAAAAATTTGGAATAAAGTTAAACTTGAATAAATTATTCCAAAATGGAAACGATGTCGGCTATAAACCTAATACGAGTAGTTCAAATATTGGGATAATATTACGATAGGTTGCCGAGTCTCAACCTCCCAGCTTTTACCAGTGATTCAGCTAGTCGTCTGGGACTTTAACCAATTTTGTGCAAACAACAGAGGAATTGGTAATAAGAAAAGCTACCACTAAAAACCCCGAAGATTTATTTTAGTAACAGTTTTCAATTCATTATTTTATAGTAAGTCGATTTCTATTGACTAGCCAAAGTATGATAAGGCAGTACCTAACTGTAAAATTCTAAATCAGGTTTTTATCTATATTCACTGACAAACAAACATAATCGGCCTATTTTGTGCCCACTGCTGGGACACAGGCCTCCTCTCGGTGAGAAGGATTGGGTTGTAATCCACCGCGCAGGACCAGTGTGGTTTGGTGGAAGTCACACGTCTTCGAATTTTTGGTTCGACGACATGCCAGTTTCCTCACGATGTGTTCCTTCATCGGTTAAGAGCAGTGGCGACGAAATAATTTACGCAAAGTAAAGTGTCTGATTTCGAATCTAGGAACCCGTAAGTCGCGGCCATTATCACAAGGCTACCATTGCTCCTGACAGACAACGTACAGCCTAAGCCGATGGGTCTGCAAGAAGCATATACATATACCCAAAAGAGTATTAAGGAAGGATTTTTTTTTAAATTAATTTTCTAAAGGGGTATAAATCCATAGGTGATGAAAGTTTAGGAATGGGAAAGCCCATCGGGCGCCCGGCTTGGATGCAATAAATCGGTAATACCTACATAAATAATAACCAATCAGCCTTTACTGATCCACTGCATTGAAAAGCTTAGAGATAAATTATTTGGGCTACTTTATTTATTTAAACTTCTCGCACACAATAAGTTACAAAGGCTGACTACATGCCTGAGGGAGAAGTGGTGGCCCAGTGGTGACGCAACTTATGAGGTGAAGGTAGTGGGTTCGAACCGAGACAGGTGCTTTACTTTGTATAAATGATATCATCAGCACTGCTCTCAAAACAAAGAATACTTTGAACATAAGTTGTATGCTTTAGTCTTAAGAAAAACATGTATGATCTCATCCTTAACTCATGTAACGCCTTTGTATACCATGTTTTATGCAAATAAATAAATAAATAAACAGTGTGGGAAAACATCATGAGGAAAAATGCATGTCCTAGAACCGAAAATTCTGAGACATGTGACATCTACTAACACTGGGCCCGCGTGGTAGATTACAACCCACTCCCTCTCGCCGAGAGGAGGCCTGCGTCCCAGCAGTAGGAACATTATACACTCCTTCTCTTCTCTACCAGTCAACCAAAGGGTGGTGAAGAGATAATATGGTAGGTGCTCTGATTGATTATTTCTAATATCTATACAAATAGGAGGATCAAAGAATGAATCTTTTGATCGATTATTTACCGGCAGAATCACAACGGTTTCTTTTTTTCCCTAATTACAGAAAACCATCTATAGTACCTATACCTACGTAATGAAGTTAAACCCGCTGAAGCTTTACAAATACATTTTAGTATAGTAGCTGTGGCCCGTAAATAACTCTACTTAACCCATTTATGAAACGACGTTGAATGGGCCCATCCTATCCTATTGTGCGCTGCATCGAAAGACCCGAGGAAGTTTGAGTAAAATTGTTAAGCAAATATTGTACCACAAAATTATTATTACTGATTTTTTTTTGTTTTCAATTTGTTTTTATCCTGTTTTTATTTAATTTATTCAGTAATTTGGCATTTAAATCATAAATGTTTTTTGTCTCGGCAATAGGATCATTTTTTTTTTGTAAGTTCTCCTTAAGTACCTACAAAAAAAATAAAAAAAATAAAAATTAAAAAAAATATATTCAAGATTCTTATTAAAAAGTTTGGCCCGATAAAACTGTGAAAGAACTTTGTAATATACGAGCTTTAATGTCACCATTAAAATTAAGTTGGACTCTAAAAACAAATATAAAACAAAATCTAATCACAAAACTACTTACAAACATTACGCGCAACAAATGAAATAAGGCGAAATAAAAACGAACCTCAACTAACGAAAAAAACGAAAGCAAAAAAAAGTTGAAAAACTTTCCACCAAAAAAAAAACAGCAAGAGGTTGACGTGTTAATTTTATCTCTGTAATTATTACTACGTCATTACTTACCGGGGTCGTATTCCCGCGTTATTTGTCTTCTGGTTAAATATACGATACGTCTGCCCGCTATGATAGCGTGCCGCGTTGTGTTATTCAGAATCCCACTCCCCTTCCTTCGCGGACAGAGTAATGGCGACGCTATCCAGGGCGCATGTGCGACCCTCTGACGTCAATGGTTTCGTTCAAAAAGCATACAGGTTGGTGTTTCATATACCGCAGTTGGCGCGAGCGCGTGAAACTAATAGCTTTTAAGTTAGACGCAGTTTTTTAGGTTACCCAACCCTCCTGTTTCATCGAGAGTTAAGCACATAGCTACTCTTTTGTAGTAGTATGCTGTGCGTGTACCTATTTTTATTATTATATACGCCTACATATCAAAGAACGTAGAGAACCACAGGTACCTGTATCTAATCTGGGTAGGTATGGTTCTCTCAGTTCTTTGATTAACCTTTGTCAGACAGAGACCAATGTTTTAATCGGATTTTTTTGCCTCAGTATCTTTATTTACAACTTTATATATGAAGTAATGGAATTATATTTATAAAGTGGATCACAAAAATTCGTTCTCAAATTGAAACCAGAAAAATGTAATCTTTTTGGTTTCAATTTATGCTATAAAAGGGAAATGGTAGTCTACATAACCAAGAAACTAATCAAAAACACAACTCATCGTCATCATGTTCATCAACAAGCGCGTTCGTTTAAGTTAAGTTAAGTTAAATTAGTTTCCATTTATTTTAACACACTCGAAAGGACAACACCCAAACAATCATCATCATATCAGCCGAAAGACGTCCACTGCTGGACATTAGCCTCCCCCAAAAGGGGGGGATTCGCCATAATCGCCACGCTTGGCAGGTGGGTTGGCAATCGCAGTATGGTGGTCAAATGCATAGAGAACGCTGCTGCCCATTCTCTAGTAAGTCCCTTAGTCGCCTTCTACGACACCCACGGGAAGAAATGGGATGGTGCTATTCTTTATGTCCGGCATCACACGGAACTGCCCCCCTCCGCTCGCTCGTTTCTCAACTATCCCAAACAATACTTTACACTTAAACACGGTGCGTTAATCGACGGGTTTTTTAAACCACAATCGCTTTTCCCTATACAAGCGCAACACTTACACGAATGAAATGTATGTAATAGCTGATTTGTTTTAAATACCCGGCGAAATATTTCAACATTAGGGTTTCTAGAATCATACACACATGAATACATGGCAAAAGTTGTCATTACGATGTCACTTCCACCGGATTTTAGTATATTCCCAATGCTGGGACACAGGCACTGTCAGAGGAAGTGGGCCGTAAACTATCACGCGAGCCCAGTGCGTACCTGCATGTCACAATTCTTAGACTTTCTTCTTATTTTTTTTTGTGCTAGGACATGCCGCTTTCCTCACGATGTTTCCCTTCTGTTTTTTGAGAGCAGGGATGATGGAATAATGTTCACTAAGTGCCTGCCTAGGTTCGAACCAACGAACTACAACTCGTAAGTCGTGGCTGTGTCCCCTGGGTAACCACTTTTCCACCTTATTTCCGTGTAAAATATTATTTTTATATTTTTTCAACTTTATTATTTACTCCGTGTGTTGCCGGACGTAAAAGAATAGCACCATCCCATTTCTTCCCATGGGTGTCGTAGAAGGCGACTAAGGGACCTAGAGAATGGGCAGTAGCGTTCTCTATGCCTCTGACCACCTTTGCGATCGCCAAACCGCCTGCCAAGCGTGGCGATTAGGGGAATCTCCCACTTTTGGGGAGGCTTATGTCCAGCAGTGGACATCTTTCGGCTGATATGATGATGATCATGTAACACTCCATAAACAAATAAGCATAAAAGGAAGATCCTTTGATGGAACGAGTAAGTAAACATTCAAAATTCTAATCCTCATCCCTTTTGAATTAAGGGCTGGCCTAATTAGATGCATAGCTCCGGACATTAAATTATGTAATACCTACCCTCAAAGGAGACTGGCTCGGTTGTGGCGAACGGCTCAACAAGTAAGGTAACTATGTACCTACCTACCTCGATAAGTTCAACAACTTAGGATTCTTACAATTTTATTAAAAGTGTTTTGTTACACAAAGGTCTTGAATCATGTGAAATCTAGCTATTTTCACTTTTATAATTTACATAGAATGCTAGGAAGCTCATCTTATCTTGTTCTTCGTCGTACTTATCGATAATTCCACTTCCATATTTTTGAAATAAGCCTCCAACCGAATTCGGCCTCGCAAAAAACTTTCATAGTGCAGGTGTTATTGTATGTTGCATTATTGATAAATAGCTTCTGCCCGCGTCTCAACTGCGTGCATGTAGATTTCGAGGATCATTTTAAAATTATTTTTAAGGGGTTCCTTATAAAATCAGCTATCTCTCAGTAAAAGTTTCGTCAATTTTGGTTCAGCCGTTTCGGAGATTAGCCGGAACAAAACGAGGGACAATAATTTCAAAAATACCGTAGGTACATATTTTCATATCATACAAGCAAAAAGCATTTTGAGATTACAAACAGACACTTCAATTTAATTTATTTGTTACAATGGTTTCAATGTATAGATTGTTATATCCTTCAGAAACTTGCAAAACATGTTATTCAAAGAAAATTACGTGTAGCTACGGAAAAAACTTCGTGTTGATATTTTTTGTGACATTGTGTGACTACTTTTGTTACAAGAGCCTCTTAGAAACATTTTAGAAGTTCTAGAAAGAATCTACAATTGGTATATACGGCCCAGACATAGTCAACTACCTATTTTTAGAAACACTAGACCGGTAGCTACAAGTAGATACAAAAGTTTCATTGCCTTATTCACGGAAAATTCAACTGCCCATCATATTGAATGACATTCAAACAAAGTCATGGGCAAAAATAAGTAACTGTGTATTAATATTAAAATTCGTCTCTGAGCACACAATCCCAGCTCTGTTAGGCTTTTAGTCGTAATCGTAAGCATGTTACCACCTTTAATGAAATCACAATGTTGAAAGCTACCTAATTGAAGACATTACGAATTGAGAGAAACATTCTGTCGTCTATTGTGTACCTACAACTGTACTGAATCTTCACGAATTAATAATTTTGAATGCCTTTCAGCAACAGAACTCGCATTGTTGGGGCAAAAATAATAATGGACGAGATTACGTAAGCTGAATTCGCAGTCGTTGCGTGTTCAGAAAATAAAGCGTTTTATTTTCACTGTCGGCGTCACTTTATGTTAAGTGGACTGCATTATATCACATAAATTGTAAACCTGTAAATGTTATTGCTTTTTGTATATCGCTACTGTCCAACCTTTACCTGTCCAATTCCATTTTACACTTGCGTCCACAGAACAGAGGAAAACCTCTGTTCTGTTTGTGTGTTCCACCTAGCGATTGCCTAGATTTAAAAAAAACACATGCAGACGCAGTTTTACTACTTCTTACCAGCAAGTAAATAGACGTACCATTTCACCAAGTAGGCAATCTGCCAGGGGTGCGGGTTGTTCGAAAGAGATACCGCGTCCCCTGGCACACAGGCAACTGAGGGAGGGAGGCTCCACCCAGAGCGGAGTTCCTGTAGCCACCTTCCAGCTCCAGTATCAGACCCTGGTTACCATCTAACATCAAAGTACTCGTCAAGACGAATCAAGCGAGCCGAAACTCGATGGGGTTGCGGTTTATATAATCAATAAATATTCACGTATTTTACTATAAGTAAGTGTAACAACTAAAATTTCTATAAAATTATAGTAAAAATAAGCTCTCGTAACACATTATCCACAAGGAATATTTCGTTTGCGGAATAATATCAGCATATCGAAAAAAAAACTAATTAGGTAATTACTTGTATAATTTAACTTGGCTAATCCTGTATTAATACGTGAAGCAAGAACTTCGTAAGTACCCCTTTTTGATGTAAATTATGTGGACGGAGGAATTTGAAATTTAGCACAGTTAATACATATAGAAAAGGAGTGCAGAAAGCTAATGTTTTTATATAATAATTAATTAGAAATACCCACATTAAATGAATAAAAATACATGGTCGAATTTCGACAACAGGGCGAGCACTAGTTTAAGTGAAAAGTGGTCACATTTTATTAAGGACTAGCTTTTGCCAGCGGCTTCGCCCGCGCAGTTCGGAAATTATCCCACGGGAACGTACTACCGGGACGAAAAGTATCCTATGTTAATCTAGGTTACAAAATATCTGGGTGCCAAATTTCATCCAAATCCGTTCAGCCGTATTTACGTGATTGAGTAACAAACATCCAAACATCTTCACAAACTTTCACATTTATAATATTAGTAGGATTATGATAACATTGTGTTAATTAATTTATCGATAGAACTTCACCGCAAATAAGCGGAGAATTTCGGACATATGTGGCGAGCCTCAGCAAGTATTGCGGCTGTGTACAGATTTTCAGATGTAGATAGGAATGTGAGTATGTCTTTGGATTTTTCTTAAATACGTAGTACTATAGAAAATGGGTGTGTATTACAAAATTATAACATAGGTTCATAGAATCTACTTATGCGTTTAAATCAAAGATACTGCCTTTTTCAGCGTAGGAAGTAGACGAGTACCTACTTCGTACTCTGAAAAAAGCAGTATGTTGTAGTTATCGCAAGTACGATGCTTTGAATTACTGTTATCGTGACAGACTGGTCCAGGAGTATACCAAAATAAAAAGGCGCCTAGGGCGCGCATCACATTTGGCGCCCCTTCGTAAATTATCTTCTCGGTCTACATTGAGCAATGCTAGGTCGCATATTTTTTGACCAATTATAGCCTTCAATACTTACTAAAAAATTGCTCACATGCAATTTTAAGCAGCAACTTGAAATGGGCAGATTTGGAAATACGCTTTCATACCCATACTGCACAATAAATTCAAGTAGCTCTTCAGGTTTCGTAGATATAACAAATGTATGTAATGGTTCATACCAGTATTTTTTTTATTTATCAACTGGCGAGTTTTCGCGCTTTTCGCTAGCCGCCCAGGGGCCCTGAGACAAAACACATTTCTGTAAGCGTTCACGCCAAACACTACGCCAAAATGTATGGGAATGACATTACCTGCGGAAAGGACACGGCGTAATCATTCCGCAGGTAATGTCATTCCTGTACATTTTGGCGTAGCGTTTGGCGTGAACGCTAACAGAAATTTGTTTTGTCTAGGCCTGCAGGGCTCGTGCCCTACCGCCCAACCCTAGTTACGCCTCTAGATTGTTCTGAAAAGCTAGCGTTACAGTGTTTTTCTGGCCGCACATGTCTCATATAACTCAGGAAGCCAAGCCTTATAATCTACCTTTCTCAACTATATTAGGATGTCACTGAATACCAGTATTTTTCATGGGGCGACTGCCTAGCTTATCTCTACAACCCTGTAACTGGGTAATACAATACCCCTTGGTAAGACTGGTTGTCTGACATTCGGGCTTTTGACGACCCGTAACGACTGTCAAAGATCCACGAATGACTGCCGGGACCAACGGCTTAACGTGCTTTCCGAGTTACAGAGGGGTCTTGGTAGGTATGTAGATTTGGTCACCCAACCACGGACCAACCGTGGCTAGTGTGACTTAACCTGATCGATTGACTCGTGCGGCTGTTTTTACTTAGCCACAGCCAGTACCTAAAAAGTGGACAAACAAGGTAAGACGTTACCTACCAAGCTGGGAAAATACTTCCATCATTCAATTCCTAGCCTATTCATTATTACGGCAATCCCCTCAAAAAAGTATCACAACATTCAAATATCGATGAATTCTAATGAACGATGCGAAAACCAATACGCATAGTTTTCCAATCTATGAAAATGTTTCAGCCACTGAAAGCTTTTTGAAGTACGAGAGTTAGATATGAATAGTGAAACTCGTGGAAAAAGGTAAATATTCAACGTACTCGTAGGTAGAAATTTTGTTACGAACTACCTAATATTAGGGAGCTTCGTTGGTAGGTAGATATGTAAGTAGTGCGTGCAGTGTAAACTGCAGTAGCCGGTATCGAAATATTGTAGAGAAACGTGACTTTTCTCTCAGATTTGATATTGTAAGGCTTCATTAATATGACGTTAATTACAACGTCAGTCACAACGCCAGTCGTTGTAATTGGCGTCATCATTTTTGCAGCAACGATAAACACGCATCCCAACACGGTCCGGCAGCCGCCAGCACAGTGTCAAAAATGGTCAACTATCGTACGTGTGAACGCATGTATAAAACTCTACACTTACAAAGTTCATTATTTACCACGGTTGGTTACTCATGTGGTCCACAGTTCCAACCACATTAGTAACCAAATTTTGGTTACTCATGTGGTGCCAACGGTGCCGAAAGTCCAGCAAGCATAGAGGACGTAGAGCCCAGTCACATTCTGAAACTGCCACAATATAGGTACCTACAATGTGTAGTCGATAAAACTGAAAAATAAACTATGATATCGTGAAAAAACATCTGCTCCACTCTATGTATATCTATCTACATATACCTAGAGTGGAGCAGATGTTTTTTCACGGTACATTCGTAGGTATGTTCGCCATAGTTAGGCATCACACGACAAAGCGTAGGCTACAGCTTTTGTTAACGATTTCAGGTTTGCTCATATATTAGGTATAAATATTTTTTTTGAAAAACCGGTTCAACAAAAACTGTAGGTCTCTCATTGTACTCAGCGAGTGGTTCGTACAATATGTTCTTTTGATGCTTTCAGTTATTTCAAGACTGAAATCTCAGGGTTTCAGTTTGCGCGTCGATGACCTGCGATTACTGCGTTGAAATTCATTGATAATAATAAAAAAAATGCTCTGCCCCATATATTGACCGCATAGGTGAAACTAGAAACAAGTGTTTTTTTTTATAACCGATGACAAAAATCTACCGCATGCCATTTTTTATTATTGATTTTGTGTATTTCCACTAGAGTAGTATTTTCTCTGTACGTAGACAAACTAGTTTTACCTACTGGGTACCTACTGCATGCACAGAGTACTTTTTTATACTGCATGGTAGTGTTTGAGTCGTTTCTCTTTTCCTTCTTCTCTTTTCTCTGAAGTGTGCGTGGGGCTCATTTGAAATAACTGACATATGTCAATATGTCTACTGCACAGAGTACTTTTTTATGTACGGCGTTGGTACTTTGTACTAGTAATTATGTATTTATGTACCAATTTCTACTCAATATCATTAGATAACATTCCTATATCACGTTCGTCATTGCAATAAATATTAAGCTCATTATTTAAGTCACTTTACCGTTGCACAACCATTCAAAAATCAAAAGTATGAGCTTTAATCCAAGATCATTTTACAAACTCAGAAAAACCATTTTCCATTTGGTTAGATTCTATTCTCAAAAGCCAACAAATGACTTTGCCAAATTTAAACACCTTTTGAACGCTGCAAAACAAGTTGTTATATTATCTGGTGCCGGAATAAGTGCGGAGTCGGGAATTCCAACATTCAGAGGGCCTGAAGGATTGTGGAGAAAATTGGAAGCTTCCATCCTCTTTAACCCTGTAACATTTAGGGAGGATCCAGGCTTTGTTTGGGAGTACTACCATTATATGCGGGAATTGGTGTTGAAAGCACAACCTAATGCGGTATGAAGTGCAAAGATTTTAAAGCGTAAATTCTATTTTTTTTTTTCCAAAACTGAAGGTCCCAATTGATGTTCTTCACACAGGAAGGCCTGGGATCTACAGATAGACTCACAGTTTGGGCTAAAACTACGTCTTCCTCCTAATAGGTGTTTTTAGATGGAGCAAAGATAATCCAATATGTTGACTCTTTTTTATTGTCACTTACAAAAAGGTACCTTATCTAGGTCTCTTCTTTTGAGGATCACATAGCTGTAGCTCAGTATGAAAAGAAATACGCATTAAAAAGGTCGGTGACCGTGGTTACCCAAAACGTGGACGGTTTACATGCTCGTACCTTAACTAGGTCTCCACTTTTCAGGGTCACATAGCTGTCGCTCAGTATGAAAAGAAATACGCATTAAAAAAGTCGGTGACCGTGGTTACCCAAAACGTGGACGGTTTACATGCTCGAGCGGGGACCAGGAATTTAATAGAACTCCATGGGAATATGTTCAAGACACGATGCACTACCTAAATGCAATGAAGTGTTGGTTAACACCGATAGTCCTATTTGCGCGGTAGGTAGAAGCTTAATGTGACTTTTATACAGCACGATGACGATGACTTATAATTTGTAATATACGATATTTAGGCACTAGCGGGCACCGGTTCTCCAATGTCTGATAAGCTCGTCTCTGATATCAAAGAAAAGGATCTCCCTCATTGCAAAAAACCCGACTGTGGTGGTTTACTACGACCACACATTGTCTGGTTCGGCGAAGTATTAGAAACTTCTACTTTGGAAAAAGCTGGTGATCATATATTTAATTTATAAGTATGTTATTAAATTATTTTGCCTTCGTGAAACGAAATGATATTGATATTTATTGAATTTTTTTCCTAGATATCGCCATGTCGCAGTGTAACGTGTGCCTTGTTATTGGAACATCGTCCATGGTTTACCCTGCGGCTGCATTTCCAGCTGTAATATCGGCTGGGGGATCAATTATAGCAGAGTTTAACATCGAACCAAGCCCAGGCACGCCTAAATTTGATTTTTATTTCCAAGGTCCATCAGCAACGACATTACCACAAGCTTTAAGCGATTAAACTAAGATAAGACAAGATAGTGGATTTTTTTTACTTGCCTGTGTTAGAAGCTAATGTAGTGTTTTTAAAAATAACAATAAAAGAAACAGTTTAGTCTTACGAAATTCAGGTACAACAAGTAGGGTACACACAATCCATAGCAGGGTAAACCATACAACTTTTGCCCACTTAACGAATTCAAATACATTAACATTTTTTTTTAACAATAGGTATAATTTAAAATCAAAATCAAAATATTTTATTTCACATAAACCTGCAAGGGCACTTATAAAACGTCAGAAGCTAGGTGCACGGTTCCAATTTGTCGCTTCCTATGGAGAAAAGCCGGCAAGAAACTCCACGGTTACTCTTTTAAAAATAATTGGCTTTTATAATGTTTTCAATTTACAGTGATATTAGGGCTACGTTCCGAGTAACGATATTATCGATTTGAGCGTACTCACATCCGTTACGAATTGGCGTGAGCGCGATAACGATGTCCCGTGAATCGTCATAGATGACGTCATGATATGCGCCATCTTGCGATAATGCCGACCATGCGCTACACTAATATCACCGTGAGCGCTGACAAAAATGACACTTGTGCTGTTAAGTTTTGAATCGTATCATAGTTTCAGCTAACTTAGATATAGTGCTTCTGGCTAGAGTTGCCACCTAACCAAATAAGATGATATTTGTGGTGTATACAAGTTTTATGGTATAAATAGGATATAACAATGAGTGAGCACTGTTAGCGCGTTCACGAGCGTTCCGTATTGATGACGAAAAAGACAGTTCATAGCTGTCATAATCGTGATATCCAACTCGGAACGCAAATTATTGATGTGAGCGCTGACAGCGCTATTTTTCTAATTCGGAAAGTAGCCTAGGTATGGGAGGACAGTGCAGGCCTGTCAATAAGTACCAGGTACTTAGAGGAATGAAATTATAGAATAGAAACTGTAGGCCTACAACGTTCTCTCATTCAATCTACATAAGTAAAATCAACCTATTTAAACCAAGTGGTTTGATTTCCATGAGAATCACTAATAAATACTCGATATTACAAGTGTTGTATAATGACGAGAATATGTCAGAAAGTGTAAAAAATAAAATTAATAAAATTAACATTGTAATTTTGAAGCAGTTAATAGACGCTCACATAGTTATGGTGCTAATGAGTTACCAGGGAAGCCACATGTGCAGAAGGAATTAATGCCAAACTTCCTTGTCTTCAACGTAGTCTTTTATCTTATAATATGCTTTTTTGATAAGGACACGTTTGATGTGAGTTTTAAACTTTCCATCGCTAAGTTCTGTAACCGATTTTGGCAACTTGTTATAGAAGCGGATACTGTTTATTAGAAACGACTTGCTAGTTTTAGTTAATCTAAATTTTGGAATCACAATTTCATCTTTACAACGTGTATTTAGGTTATGGAAGTCGCATCTTTTTTTAAAAAGACCTAAATTTTTGCGAACTTACAAGATATTTTCTAGGATATAAAGAGAAGGCAGAGTTAGTATGTCAACTTCGTTGAATTTGTTTCTAAGAGACTCGCGAGGCCCCATTTTATAGATTGCGCGGATTGCCCTCTTTTGTAGAATGAAAACTGAATTTACGTCAGCTGCCGACCCCCACAGCAGAACACCATAAGACATAATACTGTGAAAATAAGCAAAGTATACTAACCTAGCTGTGGCTACATCAGTCAACTGACTTATTTTTCTTACTGTGTAAGCAGCTGAGCTTAATCTACTTGAAAGAGCTCTAATGTGGGCACCCCATTGCAATTTTAAATCTAAAGTAATTCCTAGAAATACAGTTTCCGAAATAGCATCTAGTTTCTTGCCATCAAGTTTTAAATTTAGCCCTACTTGGGGAACATTTGGTAATGAGAACTTAAGACATTTAGTTTTGTTCGCATTGAGTAAAAAGATTATTAGCCGCAAACCAATTAAGTAAGTATTCCTATTTATAATATTTTTTTAAAGCTAATAAGTTCTCCTATGGAGTACCTACAAACAGGGTGAATAGTGATGCAGGGGTGAACCGGGGCGAAACTTTAAAATGGATTTTAACGTTGAAATAACATAATTATAGTTAAAACTAAACTGCCCCTGACTGCTGTTTTTTTTACAAATCAGCCTTTGTACCTACTCAAATTATAATTATGTCGTATGCATATGTATTTGACAGTGGAATAACAAAATAAATAAATAACATAGGAAGTACTTTGTAATAACACAATTAAAAAATTCTAAAAAGTATAGTTACTGTCCCATGCTTAAAATCAATGCCAACACCAGAGCATAGTTAGGTATTGCCCAGCACACGGACCTAAAAAAAAAGACGTTCGTGGTTACAAGGAACTACTACCACGCGTTAGAAATGATGATTCGTGATAATTTTTCATAAATATTAGATATTCAAATACGTGGGAAGTTATGCAAAAATGCAAATCCATCTTTCCTTCAGAGTCCTTGTACGAAATACATAGGCAGCACTTGGATTTGCCAAAATCATTTAATCATTTAATCATGTAGACCATGATATATTAATAAGTAACTAAGTTACAGATAGTTCAATCCACGATGACGCGCCCCTCTCTGCCCCTTTCCTTTGTTTTTGACTTTGTTTTTTGAGTGGGGGGCGTCTTCATGGATTGAACTATATAAAGAGCGCTATGTCATTAGAACCAATTGATTGAAGCTATGCTTTTAATTAACTGGCAGAAAACAATCCACTGTCATAAATAGGATGTGTCCAAAAAAAAAAAGAAATTGTATACAAATGTCTTCGACTAGATTAACAATAGGTGGGGTTCGTAAAGGAAGTGTCCTTGGGCCCCTGCTATTAATTATCTATTTAAACGATTTACCAAAATGCACTGACCATCAAAATATTCTATTTGCCGATGATAGCACCATGTAATCGTTCCATGTAAAGATTTAAAAACATTTGAAAATTATGTAAACAGTTCCCTTTAGTTCCAATTAGTTAAAAATTAACTTAGATAAAACAAAAATAGTGACATTCTATCAACGGACAAATCGCTCACAATTTAATGTCACCGTAGGTAGGTACAATAATAGGTGTCACCAGTAATGTCAGGTTCGTATGACTTCAGTGGACTGCAGTGTATCTTGGAAATCTCATTTCGAAATTATCATGTACGTAAGTAACTAACATTTAATAATACCTATAACTTGTGAAAATTTGTACCTAAATGACTCCGTTGCCTTATTCGCGTAAAATGCCTACGAAACATCTACCTACTCTACGCTCGAAGCTATGGAATTATTTAGGCACGTAATGGTGAAATTCTACAGAAAAACTCATCGCATTCAACGCCTACAAGATATTAATATGTACGATCTGTCTTCAAGCTAAAATCTGAACTCGAATGGTCGCAGCACTAAGATTTGCGGTAATACCTACACACAACACTGCATTCCACACAAAAAGTTTTTAGCTACGTAGGTACCTATGTGCAACAAAACTCCAAAGCCTATAATGCTAGGGCTACATTAGCGGGAAACGGCGAATATTCGTGTTAACGCAATGAGTGTGGCCGGGTAGATCGTTACAACGCGTAGTATTCGGGCGAAGACTACTATCGGGGCATTGTTGGTAAACTGGCGCGCATCAAAGGGACTTGTCGCGACAATATTCAGGATTCCCCTCATGGTATCTGTAGCATTTGTGACTCAGTCAGACCGGGTTTCGTACGTTTTTATGGTTCCGTACCTCAAAAAGAATGGAATACCTACAAACAAAATCACTCTGCCGTCCCCCCCCCCCTGATGTTCGAGGTTTTTCGGGCAAACGTTTTTGTTTTATTGAGTAAAATTTCGGTAAAACTAGGTATTTTACCTAGTAATTTTAACGAAATAAACTATACAACATGTCTCATACATTTATAATCTAAGAACTAAGGTGTTAAGATGTAATGTTCCTAGTTCGATTTCCTTAAAACACATACAGGGTCAAATTAAATTAGATGGCAATACTTTACCCACGTGTTGTGTATCGATATCGAAAACTAAAGAAACAAAACAAAAAGTTTCATCCTTCGAACGTTTTTCAATACTTAATGACATTGTGACATCTAATATAGGCAACCAAACGACTGATAAGTTCAGGCTTTAAGTTCCACGAAAAAATACAAATGCAGCTGGGCGCACCCGGCTGACGCAACCGCGCTGACCGATTGCAAAAGTTTAGGTGGTTTCAAAATCGTGTACCACATAAAAAAAAAAAACGAGAAAACAAATGCGCTGATACTGAGTATGATAATCTTACTATCCTAATAATATTATAAAATGTGAAAGTTTGTATGTTTGGATGTTTGTTACTCAATGACGCTAAAACGGTGTAGACGAAATTTGGCACACAGGTAGTTTAAAACTTGGATTAATTTAAAGACATTTTTTTTATCCCGGTAGTACCTACGTTCCCGTGGGATAACTTTCGACTTCCACACGGGCGAAGCCGCTGGCAAAAGCTAGTAGCATATAATTTAAAAATGAGTTATTATTCTACTTATCGTTGGAGTGCTGTTCCTGAATCCAAAAATACGATGGTAAAAACATTATTAATATATATTCAATAAAAATTACGTTGGAAAATAATAAAAGTACAAAGCCTGATTTTGAAGTTGACAGTTGACTATTTACTTTACCCAGCTTTAGGATGTAATATCGTGGCGGCTACTATTTCATGGTGTTCAAAAACAGATTAAAAAAACCGAAAACTTTGAATTGAATTTTAAAAATCATTTTGTTATTTTATGAACTAAAACCACAACTAAAACTAATATTTTCCGACTGCTTTTTGCCCAAGCTATCTCAATTATAGATTTTCCTTTTTTCTCAGAGTAAAATACTAAAATAAAATAATCAATTAAATAGAAAAAAGCAAATGGTACTTACTAATTCCATAGTTTACTTCTGTGATGTTTACAAAGCAAGTTGGCAGTAAGAAAAACTTGATGATGTCTACATAAAAACGTTACTCATTGTTTCCTTTTTCTCATAATCACTTTTCAATCAATCTTCTATTATCAGTTACATAAGTTGCGAACTTGCGAAATACATAATACTAATAAAATAAAAAAGTAGCCCGTGTTTCTGTGAATCAAATCGAACAGTTGTGAATAGCTGTGTAGCTGCTCTATTTTGTCTCTGCTCCCCGCTAGCAAAGCTTCCGCCAAATTCCACCATTAGATAGTGCAAATTTTGTGGTAATCTACTATGCTCAATATTTTTTTAGGAAAGCTCAGTCTTAGTCAATCAATCAGTGTACTCTCAGTGATCAATCGTTTCATTTAGCCTGTGTCTCTGTGAATCGCATCGAACGGTTGTGAATAGCTGTGCAGCTCTATATTGTCTCTGCTCCAGTGATGCCAATTTAGCCCCATCGGGGCTAGATCTAGCCCTTTTTTTCTTGCTCAGCCCCGAATACAATGATTCAGCCCCTAGCCCGTAATCTGGCCCCAAATATTATCGCCTGTCCAAACCATACAAACATAAATAATAATTACGAAACAGGATGAACTTGAGTCTCTAAATTCCACACCGTAATTAAATACGAATTGGCTTACCAAGTTATAGCAAACTAACTACACATATGTGATTACATATGTCTAGTTAGTTTGCTATAACTTGTGTGAGATTTCACAGGATCACATTATTATTTTTTTATCCAATTTAAATTAATACTGAACGACCATCGACGTCATCAGCGCAAAGTGAAACCCTTCGTGAGGACTTAGATGAAGACTGCTATTTAGATCTTAATTTTAGATTTAGATCTACGTTTTGGAATGGGCGACTAGCTTCAACTTTCTAACTGATCGACTTTTTGACACTTCAAAAGTGCTTGTAAATGGTTTGAAATAAATGCTTTGAGTTTGAGTTTAAGTTTGAGTTTATGATTAAACAATATTTTATAATCCAAATTGATTTATTTTATTAATAATTTACACTTAGCTTATTCATGAAATCCATTTTATTAAATATTATTTATATTTCGTTATTTAGTCATGTATCACTATTTTTTTAAATGTGCTAATCTAGCCCTTTTTAAATCGATATAGCCCCTAAACCTGACACCCAGTTGGCAACATTGCTCTGCTCCCCGCTAGCGTAGCTTCCGTTTGAGTTCCGCCATTTGTTAATGCGAATTTTGTGGTACTCTTGGTGAATTTGTTGGTCAAGAGAGTGATCTACTACGAGATAGTGTGTGTTTAGCAGAAAAAGTAATTTAATTTGTATGTTTATGTTGTGATCTACGTTACAAGTTGTAGTATGCAATCAGGAAGTGGTCCGAAAAATCCGCCATGGGCCCGGTCAAACGTGAACACAAACATGACCGGCATGAATCCGCAAATCATGGATCCAAATGCAATGATGACTCAACAAGGGATGATGCAGTTTCAACAAACACAGGCTGTTTTTAATCCTAGTATGATGCAAGCACAAAGCGGCATGGCAATGCCAATGGCCGGGCAAATGCCGATGAACCAAATGGCCCAAGGTCAGATGTATCCTGGTAACGTTGTGGCGTACCCTACACCTCGTGCTATGAACCCGGGGATGTATCAGAACTCGCAATCGAATCAATCATCTAACAACACTGACCAACGTGTGTTTACCGGCACCGTAACCAAAACACACAATGATTTTGGTTTTGTTGATCATGATGTATTTTACCAAACATCAGTATGCGCCAAGGGTATCATCCCTAAAGTTAACGACAGAGTACTTGTTGAAGCTACTTACAATCCTAATATGCCTTTTAAATGGAATGCAACTCGCGTACAAGTTCTTCCTAAAGCTGGTCCCAACCAGAAATCAAATAATCCTTCAAAGAGTAACAATTACAATGCTGTGCCACCACCGGCTAACAAAAAATCATTACCATCGCGCCGTGATGATCGGCCTCCTCGCAGGGATGAAAGGGTAAGATTCGCCTTTTACTGCAATCATAATCACTGATCCAATAACACCTGTAGCCATTCCTTATTTCTTAATAGACAACATCAAGCAGAAATTAAAGTCATGAATAGAATTAAACACCATTTGCAGTTAGCCGAATTATCATACTATTATTCCCGTGACCTTTAGACATAACTTGCATAATCAAATGCAATAATGGATAGATCAAAAATGCTAAGCTAATATATTCTATGTACAGTTTAGGTAATAAAGAGGATAAACATCTCAAGAAAACCAAAATAATGTCCTTATTACTGATAAAAGTGCAGTGGTTTATTTATAAACAAAATTTTTGTCTTTTGCATTTTAGTACATGTTTGTGATGTTTGTGAAAACATGATATAGGAAACAAATAAATAACTTTTAGTGTTGTGTCAATTTCTCTTAAAGGTCCCGTCTGTTATCATTATGATGTGAACATTGATAGTGCATCTAAGATTAATCTAAAATTAAGGAATAAAAGGAATGGAGACAATTCAAAATCAAAAGTCATGGTCAGTGGGTCGTCTTACGGTGACTTTATTCAAACTAGGCTGAGAGTCTCACTTTTTGAACGTCAAAATTACATAAGACAGTCCCCCAAAACGCCCGTCCTTCACCACTTCCTAGTGCTTTAGCTGGGAAGAAGAAGTGGAGCAACAAACTCCCCAGCAGCACAGCTGTCTGTAAAGTTGGAAGAACTTGATTCTATACAATAATAGCATATAATTAACATTCAACAATAAATGAAAATTTAATTAAGAAAAATTAAAAAAGAAATGGTTTATGCAGTCAAGTAAAATAAACAATGATATGAAGTAATTCATATGACCTGTCAGTAGTTAAGCTAATTCTGGTGAAAGAACACAAACATTCTCTTTAGTTAATCACAGCAACCAACAATTCTTATAGTTTAAGTAGTTGTTGATAGAATAGTATGCCTTCGAACAAAGATTTGATTTTACTTACCTTCGAACAAAAATATTTTGAATGTCAGTGGCTACCCCACAGCAGAATGCTGTAGGACATAATGCTGTGAATATAACTAAAATAGACTAACCGAGCTGTATCAACGTCAGTGTATTGTCTTACTTTTCTGACGGCGTAGGCGGCCGAACTGAGCCTTCCCGCTAGGCTTCATATATGTCAGCCCCACTGAAGTTTAGCATGTACTGTTATGCCCAGAAAAACGGCCGAGTCTACAGCCCATTATCCACACCATTATCTAAGACTATGTTGGGTCCCAGATTTCTTACATTCGGTAAAGCGAACTTTATACATTTAGTTATCTTAGCATTGAGAACTAGATTATTCGTGGTAAACCAATGCGTAACCCTTGAGAGTGCACTGTTTACGTCGTCAAAATCTTGTCTATTCCTGTCTACTTCAAAGATAAGAGAGGTATTATCAGCAAACGGTCACAGATACCCTTTAAATAGAATGGTAAATCATTAATGTACACTAAGAATAGGAATGGACCCAGTATTGAGTCTTGAGGTACACCTAACTGAACTGGTAGCCCGGAAGATTTCACACCATTAATATCTACACATTGGTGCCTATTATTTAAATAAGAATTTATTACATTGAGAGCTTCATTTTTAACACTGTAATGACGTAGTTTACGCAATAGCGTGTCATGGTGCACGCAATCAAATGCTTTGGAAAGATCACAGAAAACTCCAATAGCATTTTGTGAGTTCTCCCATGTGTTAAATATGTGTTTCAGCAGAGCAACACCTGCGTCTGTAGTTGAACGACCTTTTGTGAAGCCCTATTGTTCATCATGAAGGAGGCAATTTAAATTAAAATGTCTTAGCAACTGCTTGAGTATTACTTTTCAAATATTTTACTAAACGCCGGTCAGATAGAAATAGGCCTAAAATTTCTAATGTTATTTTTATTACCTGATTTGAATAATGACTTTACTACTCTTCGTGAGGTCAGGAAAAGTTCCTAAGTCAACACATTTATTAAAAGTAATAGCTAGATAGGGGGCTACGATGTCGACTATATTACTTAAAAGTTTAATAGAGATGCCCCAGTAATCACCAGTGTTTTTAGACTTAAGTGTGTTAAAAATACTAACTACATTACGAGGCGTTACATGTTCGAAACTAAATAAGCGACTACATTGGGCACACTGCAGAAGGTTTTCCGCTTTAGACGGGGACGAATTTAAGTTGCGAATAAGTAACATAATAAAGAAAAAGCTTATTTTGTTTGTCTAGTTTGCACAAAAGAGATCACGATCAAGGACTCGCTCCCGCTCTCGTGATCGCCGTGACAGCCGCAGCCGCCGCGACTCTCCTCCCCGCAAACGCCCCATTGTGCACCAACCATCGCCCATCAAATATGTGGTTCGAGTGCCTAGGATGCCACTTGATATGTAAGTTCTTGGTATAATTTATATTCAACTTCATTACTATCCTACATATCACTTGGATTGTCTAAAGTCTATACCTCACACTGCATGCATCAGGGTCTCTCTATAGCCTGCTTAGGCTGTAGAGAGCCTCGTACCTTACCCAACCCGAGAGTACCCTTACTACCTTTATTTATAAATGCATCACACTCATACAATTTTTTTTGTAACAAATTTTAGACACAAAATGGATGTGCCTGCTTTGTCACAAAGATATACAAACTTGTATGTGCCATCTGACTTCTTCAACGCTCAAGTGAAATGGGGTGAAACATTCCCACCACAAACACCATTTTCCATCAACAACCCATGTGCCTATCATATAATGAACAAAGAAGTGGAGAACCCCATTGCCAATGATGCAGTTCTAGAACCACCAGATGCAGATTACAGGTTTTCAGCCAAGGTAACAGTTTCAAATTGGTTTTAATTGCTTATTTGAGATTGCTAGAAGATTTGCTTTATGATTGGTTACTAAAACAATGTTTTTTTCTTTTAAATTCTCTTAGTTTGTGTTGATTACATAATTAAATCTGTGTGTAAGTTCCCAAATGGTATTCCTGATAGGAGTAATATTTATTTGAAGAAGTTAATAAATATACTATAGGTTATCAAATTAACATTGAATGATACTTTTTAGGTGATGTTAATCAGTATGCCAACATTGGAGGTACTGTATCAAAAATGTGGACTTACTAAAGTTGATGAAAGGGATAAACGCTCCAACTCTAATAAAAATCCACTCCATCCAACCAGACTGATCAAGTTTCTGGTGGGCCAGAAAGGGAAAGCTGGTGAAAATTTTGCGATAGGTGGACCTTGGAGCCCTTCCTTAGATGGTGAAAATCCTCAGTCAGATCCAAAGGTTTTGGTTAAGACTGCAATACGTACTTGCAAAGCCCTCACAGGAGTGGATTTAACTTCATGCACTCAATGGTAAGTGTCTTACCCTCAATTGCTAGGTCAACTAACGGCACTGCTAAGCTGGTATTTTATCTGAGTAGAAATATATGATGGGCCGGAGTTTCTTCTGGGTTTTTACATATTTGTGCAGTTTATAAAGTGAAACCCTACTGACTGTTTGGCAAGTGACCAACAGACAGAAGAAGCTTTAACCCACCATTGTACCTTATATTAGTCATGGCACACACATTCCTTAAGTGAGAGTATGGAGGCGTTAGTACATCGTGGATGGCGCAACTCATTGGATGCAGACTCGATGTACCACGTACCAAAACAGCAGTTTGTTTTACTCTCGTAGCGGATGTGTCGTTTCCATGTCTGCAGTCGGGTGGGCGGCGCGTGCGATGCGCTGTGAGTATACCACTATAACTGTATTACCCATGCAGGTACCGAATGGTGGAGTTTTACTACTGGCGCGAGGGCAGCGGCGGCAAGTCGCGGCTCGAGTGCGTGGTGTTGTTCCTGCCGGACGTGTGGTCGGCGCAACCATCGCGTATCGACTGGAACAACGTACAGGAGCAGTATAAGGCGGCGTGCGACGTGGCCATACGAAAACTCGACGGCGATCACCCGGCGTCCAGCAGGCCCGAGCAGCAAGTGGCGGCAGCGGCCGACACTTCTGCGGCGGACAAATCGCAAATTGTTTGTTCCCAGTTTTGTTTAGTTAAGATTCCGGCTGCTCGCTACTAAAATGTTGGAAGAGCAACGTGCCAGTGCTGCCTACGACAAGCAGTGTTATTGCCATGCTGACATCGCCTGGAAATAGATAATATTATTATAATCACTACTTTCTTACTCTTCACAGAATGACATTAAAAATATCCTCTTTCGTTATTCTAATCTTAAAGTAAAATCATATTAAAAATTAAACTCAGCCATAATAAGTTGACCTAAACCCTGAGTTCCTGTTGTGAACCTGACAAGAATACTAATGTGATTGTAAAATTTTCAGGAGAAAGATTTGGATAGTACCACCATTACAATTGACGAGAATGACGATGATGATGAGAAGCCAGAACCAACACATTTTTCAAAAATTGATCTCAAAACGATTAAAGTTGAACAGTTGAGACAAGAGCTACGTGCGCGGAACGTGAGTTGTAAAGGTAACATAGAAAATTGATTTTACGTGACAAAAGAGTTGCTTAGCACACATTAGCAGAACATTTTTGTTTTTGCAAATAAACAATAATTATGTAACTGAACTTCCAATACTTTTCGTTAGGACTGAGATCTCAGCTTGTATCTCGTCTATCAAAATTATTGAAAACAGAAGAAGCTTCAGAGGATAAGAAAGGGGATGATGTAATGGAACTTGAAGAAGATGAGCAAGAACCAGAGAAAGTGCCTGAGCCTCAGGAAGGGGAAAAGATTGAAATTCAAGATGAGGAGGAAGAAAAGAAACCTGAAACTAAAACTGATAAAGTAGAAAAGAAAGAAGAAAAGGTTGAAGAAAAGAAAACTGAAAAAGAAATTGAAGAGGAGAAAAGAAAGGTATGAACTATTCCTTGTCCTTCAATATTACTTCACTCTCGTTGGACCCATGAAAAAAAAAAAAAAATAATTTCGTTGCCTTTTTTTGACATTCTATTAAATCAAACAAACTTGGGCCAAAACCGAAATTGCCGACCGAAAGAATATGTGTTACCCTGGTCACGCAAGTCCTTATCATTTTTTAACATTGCGCCGAATATCTTACCTTCGGTACTCCCTTTCTTTCTCTTAAAATGGTTTGTCCAAAAAATCTCATCCATAACAAGTTTGCTATAAATTTCTATAACCATAATGTTCTATGACATGTTTTGTTTTACATAATTATCTTTACTTCTAAAACTATTCTGTCATAATATCGAGTACTATAATAATGAAATCTAGGAGATTCAATTATTAATTTCGCATGAAATATAGTCATGTCCTAAGTATTGTATTATTATAATGTGTATTATTCCGAATGTTCATTTAAAATAAAATTGCTAGTCCTAAAACATTTGCAAAAAATTAGGTTTTAGTGACAAACGAATCGCTGTAAATCCGACTCCACGCACGCAGTCTTGTCTGCCCTACACCTAGAGTGTAATTTAGAATCGCGGAGGGGCAAGGCGGCCCGCGAGGTGGTTGTAAATAAATTAAATAATCATTTATTTCAGGAAATTATTCCCATATTAAGCACTACAAACAATATAATAACAAAATTATAAATTAAAGTTAATGAAAAATTATAAATTAATGTTAATGCTGCGCGCCACAATTAATATCTGGTACATGGTAAAATTAGTTCCCACTAGCGCCATTAATAGAGTCAAGATCTTTCTAGAAAGATCGATGCTAGGACTTTCTAGAACAATCGACGTCTGTTCAGTTGGGGCCGGTATGTACTTGAACATTCTAGATGCTTGTACAGTAGAAGGTTCTGGAACTAAACGAGGGCCCTATAAAAGGCCGGAACGGATCGCGACCCAAGAGTATTGGTCAAGCGATACAGCCGAGAACGATCGAAAGCGATCTTCAAGTGCGATTTAGAGTGATCAGTAGTGAAATTGTGTTTTGTAATTAGTGTGTTTAATTAAAATGTCATTTTTGGTAATTTATATTGGCAGTTTTTAATTGTCACGAACCCCAAGCTCGTAACATTAATAAAAAATAATAAAGATGATAAAAAAAAGTTAATAAAAAAATAAAAAACAAAAAGTTAATAAAAAATAATAAAGTTAATAAAAAAAAAAGTTACAAGCACATTCACAATTATAGTCATTAGGTTAAAATTCATTCAATTACAATTAATAATAACAAAACAATAATCACTTAATAAATGGTGACGAACTGGCATGCTGGCATCCACCTCTCCAACACCGAGTTCCACCACTCGGGACAATACGCTCGGGATACTGTTAGTGCTGCATTGGAAGCGATTTAGTAGCGAGGCACTCCGCTTCCTAATAATACTATAAAAGTCATCGGTTTGCGCCTGCGCGAACATCGTAGAAGCGCTGCAAAACCGCGGCAGCCATAGCAGCACCCTAAACGCGATGTTGTACTGTACGCGCAAGGCACTGTATGCTCGCTGCACATAGTTGGTCCATAGGCTGCACGTATAAAAAGACTGATAATAAGCTTTAAATAAGGTCATCTTGTTCAGTACAGCGTGAAAACCTATGTGCCAACATGTAATAGCGAACCGACAGCGCTCTACGCCTAATGCTCGCCGCCACAGCTGTGAGCGTTAAACTATCTCCGGCAGTCCGACGCGAGCTTATCGCGTGGGACTGCCGGAGCCCCGCAGCGCCGGAGCCAGCCGTGACAGAAACTATGCCTGCTGCATTTTGCATGCTCGCTTGCATGCTGCATGCTTCCTTACGCGCTCCATGTTGCATGCTTGCTTGCATGCAGTGGCGTGCGGTCCATAAAGACAAAGACACTGCCTACCCACCCACTACCTAAATCAGATAAATATGTAAAACTAATATTATTTTATCAATAAACAAAAAATCTTTATTTATAAATCAGCGCCACCTGTCGACCGTCGGTCGTATCATTAGTATTATCGATACAATATCCTGTTCGTTCATGCAATTTGACGCAATTTCGCATTGCGATGCACTAGCGCCGCTTAGTGCCTCGGAGAGACACGAACTATTCGTGTCTCAATGTTTGTATGTGTGCTCTCGTGGTCATGCAGATTTATTCAGTGTGCGTTCCTATACATACGTGGCACACAATGTAACAAACAACGCACACAACCGTACAGGGTAGTCACTGGCTTTTTACGATTTTTAACGAGACGAATTACGAAACTTACAGAAGTTTTCCGAACAGAGCTGATTATGCCACTATTTTAATAAATAGCATTGTTTCACCGAATTGTAACTACATAAACCATAATTTCTTTGTCGTATTATTTTCATATTCCGAATAATTCGGACGCCATTGTTTGTTTTGATTTATTTGTTTTGGTTGTGAGCTATGATGGCATGTATTTAAGATTTTAACATTGATAATAGTTTGAAAAATAGATTTATATTCAGTGTGAAAGTTGTTCAGGTGGTGTGTGTAAAGAGAAAAGAAAAAATGAAGATTTCTTTTAAACTATCTAGCGGTGAAAAGAAATCCAAGTATCGTGAAAAGTAGTTGTACCTACACCGGATTTGCAATTAATAGGTACAAACTATAGGTAAAGTCAATCGTAAATTCAATGCAAAACAAAACAATATGATTCATTTAATTGCCTCACAGGTTGCATGCCGTGAAGGTAAGTGCAGCAATCGGTGGTTCTCTTTTTTTTGGCCTTTTTTTAAATTTCTGCCTACCCTGTCTAAAAACTCTGCACGCCACTGCTTGCATGCTGCATGCTTGCTGCATGCATGGTGTATGCCAGGGCCGAGGCTATCTAATAACACGATTCCTGTCGGCTTCCATTCGAAATATGATACTGTCAGTAATGTTTAGTAAGACCTGTTTTATAATCACCAGAGGTCGGAGTAGGTAGATTGATTTTATATACTTGCGTCAAGATATTATAATATGGACATGCCATTTTATCCATAATGTGCGGGAAGTACCGGAAAAAGTTCCGGAATTGGTCAATGCGTTGTGAACATAGATGAACATGAGATAAAGAAACAAAAGGCCCTGTCTAAGTTTTGTCTCATACTGTCAAGCGTCATTTCTAATTCAACAGTAAGGGACAAAATACGGTGTAACTATTCCAAGGTATTTTTGTATAAAATAAAATACTGATTTCTTTCACCATTAGCTAACACTGGTAGCGTAGATTGATATTATTAATACGTTTTTTACCTTAAACACAAATTCGTGCTAATTTCAAAATTCCGGAACAAATATCACAATAAATATGAAGTTCCAGTATTTTGGAGGCATATCCCTATTATCCTCTACGTTTGACGTCAACGACCTTAAATCAATCTACCTACTCCGACCTCTGATAATCACACTATAGTTATTTAATAAACCATAAAATTAAAACATTACAAAACGGCTACATGAAATTTTTGTCTTCATATCCCAATAACAAAACATTATGCTCTAGAATAACTCGTAGGCGCGTCCGGTTTGTCGTGAATTCAGTTTCTATACAAAATAATGTCATGACGTCACTTCGGTCACGTGACATCCCAGTTTCTTAGCGGCAAGCCGATTTTTGCCGAGTTACGATAGAGACAGTAATAAAAAATGCGTGCGGGTTGAACGAGATGGATCAATACCGAGATTGAATTTCGTAATGCGTTCGGCTTGGACTTCGGTCGGATGACTGATAGTGTGTGGTCGATGCTTGGCCTTATCGCATTTATAACCTTTTATTTTGTTTACATTTGCATTTTGTTTGTTGTATTTATTGAATTCATTAATTTATTTAGTTATATGTTTACAGTTAAGTAGTAAGTATTTGTTTGACGGTATAAAACAGTGATAAAGATAACGACTTATTATTAGGAATTTGGGGTAAGTAGTTGACAGTTTATAGTAATTAGTACAGTAATTAGTAGTATTAGATTGCGACAATAATAGCTTCAGATTGCTGTTTAACAGATTATTTGCTGTGTGAGGAAACATGGTTTTCAAGGTTAACTTTTTAAATATGAAACACGTTATTATGTTAGGCCGTGCTCGCGCAGATATGACTATAAATTACGAACGACGAGATAGTTTTCTTAAACATTTTAATGTTTCTCTTTACGATAAATATCAATTTGCTGACTGGCAATTGTAAATTAAATAGAATGTATTGTTTCCCGTGTTTACTTTTCTCCGAATCTAGTAGTTTCTGGAATAAAGGAGGTTTTACATATATGAATAATTTGATGAATTCGTCAAAAAACCATGTTCAGACTGAAAAATATATTCGTAGCTGTTTACAGTTACATGAGTTCGGGACTGGTAGGATAGAATCATTTTTCGCAAATTCGCATGAAGCTCATAATAGAAAAGTGTAGATCAAAATAGGAATTTAATGAAACGGTTTATTGAAACCGTTATTTTGTTAGGTAAACAAAACAAGAAGTAGCTTTTCGCGGCCACGATGATCTGAATTCCGATAACGGCGGTACCTATAACGAAGCGTTGTTATATCTGAGCAAGTTCGATTCAATAATGGACTACCATTTAGAAGTTTGTAATTCAGCTCAGAACCCCGCGTTTTCTGGTCTTTCTAGTGATATTCAAAATGATTTAATACATAGTATTGCATCCGTTTTACGAGACCACATTAGGATTCGATAAATCAAATCAAATCAAAAAGTCATTTATTCAAACTAGGCTGAGAGTCAGCACTTTTTGAACGTCAAAATTACATAAGACAGTCCCCCCAAAACGCCCGCCCTTCACCACTTCCTAGTGCTTTAGCTGGGAAGAAGAAGTGGCGCAACAAACTCCCCAGCAGCACAGCTGTCTGTTAAGTTAGAAGAACTTGATTCTATACAATAGTGGGTAATTAACATTACGAAACACAAAAACATTAAATTTGCCATAACTCAGCTAGCACAGGCTTATATACCAACAAAACATTGAAAACATAGTACAGGCAAATAAAATAAACCAACACATGAACTAATATAATTATATAACCTGTCAGTAGTCAAGCTAATACTGGTGAAAGAACATGAACATTGTCTTGAGTTAATCACAGCGACCAACAATTATTATCGTTTAAGTAATCGTTGACAGAATAGTAAGCCTTTGAACAGAGGGTGGATTTAACTTTAACTTTAAACGCATTAAAATTCAAATCTAGCAAAGAAGAGGGGAGCTTGTTATAAAAAGTTATACCAAGACCAACAAAAGAGTTATGAACCTTATGAAGCCGGTGAAAGGGAACACGTAGTTTGTCCTTATTTCTAGTATTAATATTATGAATATCACTGTTTTTAGTATACAAGTGTATATTTTGCCTGATATATAAGATGTTGGCCAAGATGAATTGCGATGCGACCGTGAGAATCCCAATATCCTTAAAAAAATCTCTCAGAGAAACTCTAGCACCTAGTTGGTAAATGGCTCGAACAGCTCGTTTTTGAAGAACAAAAATATTTTGAATGTCAGCTGCTTTGCTCCACAGCAGAATGCCGTAGGACATAACACTATGAAAATAACTAAAATAAACTAACCGAGCTGTATCAACGTCAGTGTATTGTCTTACTTTTCTGACGGCGTAGGCAGCCGAACTGAGCCTTCCCGCTAGGCTTGATATATGTAATCCCCACTGAAGTTTGGCATCTATTGTTAAGCCCAGAAAAACTACCGAGTCTACAGTTTCAAGCACGCAGATATAGATAGATAAAGCTCAATTTCTGTCTGTGATGATTGACGACACTCCCGATGTCAGTCATAGGGAGCAATTATCTGAAACTGGAATCGAAGAACGATTCCAGGGTTTTTACGATGTCAGCGGAAGTCAACCGCTGAAGTTTTATCCAAACAGTTGTTAGAAATACTTGACCAGTATCGTTGTAGGAATAAGTTAGTTGATCGATCAGTGTTACGACGGCGCGGCAGTAATGTCTGGTGAGCACGGTGATTTGCGATGCATGCCCTTATGGAAATGTTCGTCCCATGTTATGCTCATATATTACATTTAGTGTTAAGCCGATCCCTTGAAAATGTTCAGTAACATAGTTTGTTTGCTCTGGCTTCCCTCTCCCTTAAATGCACCCTTCGCCACTGGTATATGCTGCATGCATGGTGTATGGTTGTTTGTATGGTTCTTACAGGGAACTACACAACAAATGAGCTATCTGAAAACAAGTCGGTTGAAGAAAAAATATTGCTTGCTGTTATATACCTAACTTGTATCCACGAAACGCCTGAGAGAAGTTCATAAAAGCTTTATAATACAAATTTGTTTTAAAAACATTATTAGGATAAATAAACATTCAATATTTTGAATCTAGGACTTACGGTTTTATTTCTTTTGTATATTATTGATTGTTATATTTATGATTGCAAACAAATTTTTGGCATATTGTATTTAGAGATTTCAATTTAATGGTATGTTATATGTGACTTAAAGTTCGGGCAAATTATCATTCGGACAAATGATGGTTAGGACAAAAAAAAAATGGCACTTTAGATTATGGATAAAAAAGTTAGGGAACACAATAGAGAACCCGTACCTTCAGCTAGTTAAAAATCTAGTTTTATACATTTCAAACTACCGATTAGCGAAAATAAATGAAACGTGACCTTGAATAAGTATTACCTACTATGACAAAAATCCTGTTGTTATTGTAACAAGTATGAATATTATTAAAAAACAGCAGGGTAGGTGGTATCGCTAAAGGTCAATTTAAAATAAAGTCATATTTTAAGTTGACCTTTAGCGATACCACCTACCCTGCTGTTTTTTCACCCTTTAACGTCACTATATCACCTGCAATATTATATTTTATGCAGGTACCGAACACCATTTAATTTTTGGAAATAAAACAGAGTTGAGATTAAATTAAATTAAATATTTAAAATACACGAGAGAGGTAAAACAAAATCAGATGACAGGAACACAAATCTTATAATAATATACATTACGTATTCTTAACACTTTGTAATACTTCTGGACATAGCTAGATTACTAGAAGATATGGTTCTATGAGTGCTTATTCAGCACAAATTGTTGTTATGTGAAAACAATCGCGTGTGTCATGAACATTTCAAGCATTATGGCAAAGACCTTGCATTACAAGAACATCTCTTACAAGAGTTCACATTTGAACACGATGTTGTTCAAGTGTTAACTATAATGAAGATACGTCACTGTTGACTTTTAAACTTCAAACAACACCAACTTATAAATGTAAAACCACCAGCAGCTTGGAGATTTACTTCAAAATACACTCAGTCTGAACAAAAATACCAAAAAAAAAAATAGATTTAAAGAAAACAGCTGAAGGAACAGTCATAGAGATTTGGTGCTGTAGTGAAAAATGCTTGGGTGGACTTCCTCGACTTTTTTTTTTTTCGTTAGCTTTTCAGCCCAAAATGGCTGTCATTTTACATAGTATCATAAGTCCCACACCACCCTTGCCGTCACCACTTGACACTGGCAGAATAGTCAATATCGACTCAGTTGTTTGGCAACGTAATTTATTTAATTCGATTTTCTAAATATGTTTCATAAATTGATAGATTTATGGTTTGTTTTACACTATTTTAATGAAAAAACACAAAAAAAAACAATACTGCAAAATAAATTTATAAAAAAACACATGACAAAAAAAAACATGCATGCGTGCATGTGGTGTTAACGTGTAAGTAATTGTTGCACTTATAAATGTCTATCGTGCACATTTAATTGAAAAGTAACGTGTAAACAATTGTAGGCTATCCTAAATAAATAATAAATAAACGGAAGAAAAAAGTCCCACACAGTTTTGATTGAAATATTTTGTATATATTACGCATTTCCCCGAATATTAACAGGTTAACACATACTTATATAACTTCTACATCAAACTAATAAGTTCTTTTATTTGATAGCTCGAGAAAGAAAAGCAGTTACGTAAAAGTCGCTACGAGATTCCACCTACTCCTCACATTTTGGTGCACCCGTCCAACGCTGCAAAGGGTGGCAAGTTCAACTGCAATGTGGCCACGCTGTCGCTGTTGTTGGACTATCGCATCACTGACAACAAAGAACATAGCTTTGAGGTTTGTTCAAATATTTATTTGGTTCATCATCATCATTTCAGCCGAATGACGTCCACTGCTGGACATAGGCCTCCCCCAAGCACCGCCATTTCGACCGATTCTGTGCTTCTCGCATCCAGCGGATTCCCATTATTTGGTTAAATCTTATGTTTTAGATTAGTATCTCATGCTTTGTTTTATCTATATTGGGTAGCCGCTCGGCTGTAATGTGATGAAATATATGTTGTCATTTTCTTGTTCGTTTTTATATAAAAAGTCCTAATAAAACTTCTGTTTGGGGAATCCCAACTTTTATAGACCCTTACTTTTTTCCTTTCTACTACCTAATATTGAATATGTTTCAAGGTTTGCAGTGTAGTGTATAAAGACTAAAAAATGTAAAATAAATCAAACATTATTATGACATTTCCAAACGTTCACTAATCATTATGTAACTTGAAAACCCTTGTCTGTCACAGTTATTCGTGTTCGCCGAGCTATTCAACGAGATGCTGATGCGGGACTTCGGCTTCTACATTTACAAGACCTTATACACATTACCCGAAAAAGCAGAAGAGATTAAAGAAAAGAAAGAAGAAGATAAGGCTGAAAAGAAAGTAGAGGAGAAGAAAGATGATAAGAAAGAGGAGAAAAAGGATGAGAAGCGAGAGGATAAGAGGGATGAGAAGAGGGAAGATAGACGCGATGATAAGAGAGATTCCCGTAGGCGAGATAGGAAGGTAGGTTATGGTTGAAAACTATTAATATTTTTTAATGTCTTAATATATAACTAGCTGCGCACCACAGTTTCCCCCGTATAAGTCTCGATCCCGTAGGAATATCGGGATAGAAAGTATCTTTTGTCCTAATGTAGGTCATGGTCTACCCATGTGCTAAATTTCATGAAAATCCTTTCTGCTGTTTTAATGTGAATGCGTAACATTATTGTATGTTTGATTATTTGGATACTAACATAATTTTTTTAACATATTAATAATAAATTATTATAAAATATGACCATAATATAATTTAAAAAAGTCGATATTTGATAGTACATGATACTGTGGTTTGGTTTTTTAAACATCCAAAACTCTTAAAATAATACTTTTATCCAGCTCTTGTCACAGGAAAGCAATAAAAACACTAGGAATATAAAAGCAATATGATGGTCTACACCTTGATTAAGCATTTTATTGAGCCTCCACCTTTTTGTGAAGCAGGAGAGCCCCAGTGATGATGAACGCAGCGGCTCCCCCAAGCGTCGCAGCCGCGGCGTCGAACTACCACCCGACCCGTACCTTTTACTGTCACTCGTCTACTTCGACACTTCGCGCGGCGGCAGCATGACTAAGAAAGATCTGCAGAACTTGTTCATGAGCCTAGGGCTACAGCTATCTCGCTCACAAATCAGAGCTGTGCTTGAGAAGGTGTGCGTTAAGGAGATGTTTAATTACAAGTAAGTTGCCTTTTTGAAATGTTTTTTTTTTCTCTCAATTTTCACTTACTCCTCCATTGCTGTGTAAAGGTGTCCCCTATACTCTCATAATACGCCTTCTCTCACGAAATGAGATTTTATCTCTTAAAATATAATCTTTGATTAGGTTTTTGGTTTCATAAAATGAAATTACACTATTTTATTCATGTTAACATATTATTACTAAACTTAATTATTATTCATAATAAGGTATTTTCCAATTTATTAATAACTATTTTAATTTGAAGATTGGGACGGAATATGTAACGGAAAAATTAAAATAAATTGATTTATATCCATTTTCTCAAATAAAAACGATTTAAATCAAACTTATTTTTCGTTGTTTTGAATTTACCGCCAAACTTCGCCGCACAAAGTATTTTTACCGGTGCCGTTTACAGAAAGCTGACGTCACGTAATCACGTGAGCGAAGATCGCCCAGAGGACACGGTGGAGCATACGGTGGAGGTCTGCCCAGCTTGGGCGGAGCAACGCCGTGTCCTCGTGGAGGTGATCGGCGGCGGCGATCTCTCGCGTCCGACCCTGGTCCAGGCCATGGTACGGAGCGAGAGGGCATGGCTGGCAGTCGCCTCCTTCAGCGAAGCAGTTATGCTCGCAAAGAGGGAGGCGGCGCACGTGAGGGAGATGCAGTACATGCGCCCTCACAGCCGTGGCCTTCGCAGGAGACGCCCTGGGCGTCGGGAATCCCAGGCTGATTCCCGGCCACCGTAGGCACGGGCTTGCGGACGGCGAGTAATGGGTACCTCGCTGTCCGGAAAGGACCAAGCCCGGGTCGACGGCGCGGTGTGTTCCACGCGCGCCTCAAAGAGATGTCAGCAGCAACAGAGGGGCCCGCAAGGGCCGGTGCCTGCCGGGGGTGCGGGTTGTTCGAAAGAGATACCGCTGCCCCTGGCACACAGGCAACTGAGGGAACACGGGTGGGTTTTAGTCAGTAAAAGTCTGACACGCCCTCCCGCTCCACCCAGAGCGGGAGAAGTTATTTGATGATTTCCCAACCCAAAAAAAAAAAGAAAAAACGTGGTCTCGTGATAAAAAAGTCATCGTAAGGAGCGTTTTGGCGGTAAATTAAAAACAACGAAAAATAAATTTGATTTTAATCGTTTATAATTGAGAAAATGGATATATATCAATTTATTTTTATTTTTCTATTAAATATCTCGTCCCAATCTTCAATTAAAAATAGTTTTTAATAAATCGGAACATATTCTCATAAATAAAGCGTGCAGGTTAATTTGATAACCTCTTTTTGATAAGTCAAATACCTTAAAAAATTGCTATACCCTTTTAACCAGAATATTTACATAGGCTATATAATATTAAATATTATTTTTAGGACATTGATCCAAACCATCAGAGATGTTGCTTCAGGCTCACCAGAGGCGATACAAGACTTGCCTTTAGACAGCAGTATAATCATGGGCAGTGATGTGCCAACGCATGTAAGTAATTAATTTGAAATGGGGTCATCTATCACCTAGTTTTAACTTTATATGCAATAAATATGTACATAAATTTACTCAATACGTACAGTACATTATTAAGCAATATGTTATTGTTATGTAGATTGCCGAATTAGAAGAAACAATCGCAGCAGGCAACCGTAACTTGTTGCCAATTTTCAATGCATGTGGTGACGACTCTGGAGAGCAGTCCAGTGAAACGAAGGATGTCAGTGACTCAGGTAACTTTTTAATTTGTTTGTTATTTGTCTTGTCACATTTAAAACCAAGTTAGACCATGGAACTAATCGTAAAAACTCTGACGTGATAAGCAGCAGGGTTATAAATTCCCATGTTGTAGGAAGGAGTCTATAATCTCTCTCTCATTGATCACTCATGTATTTATTTGGCCATGGCAGGCATGGTGATGTTCAAGTCCCGCCTGGTGGACGTGGGCGCGCTGGTGCGCGCCGAGGCCCGCAGCGCGGCGGCGCGCGCGCGCCTGGAGGCGGCGCTGGACGGCGCGCGCGCCGCGCTGCGGGCCGCGCGCGCCGCCGCCGCCAGCACGCAGCAGGCCGAGCGCGGCGCGCAGACGCAGGTGTGCGACCTCAGCGCCAGCCTCGCCGCCGCGCGCGCCAGGATCGCCTCCCTGACGGTATGCGCCCACTATGCTCGTCCCTCTAGCTAATCCAAAACTGCACAAGAATTTGGAAACTGTCCGAGTTAAGCACTGCAACTACTACTTTTATTTATTTACATAAAGGCAGAGATCAACTAATTTAAAACTGTACGCCCCTCCACTGCTTGTTGCATACATAATTCAATGTAATTTTAAATTATTTGGTCTCTAGTTGATCTCTACTTGATTGTTCACCACACAGAACAAAACAGTAAAAGTCGCAAGTAAGCGGGGCACGCGTACCCCAAGTTTAGCGGAGTTTTGCATAAGTCTGCTTCTACGCACACACCACGTACATAACGTCTTGTTACAACCGCCATGCCCTATATATTGTACTGTTTTAGAATGTAAACATGATTTCACAACCAAAAATGTATCAAATGGATGTATATCATACCATCGGCAGGTCTTCATTGATTTTATTTCGATTAAAGTTTGCAAAACAATATTTTATTGAACAAGACGAGTAAAACATGCTTTATGTTATTTAATTTAAACTCTACTTTCCTTTAAACTCAAACATATTTTTTTGCGATGATTCCGACTATGCACTTGTCACAGTCAGCTACTCAATTAGAGATTACCGTTATCTATAATGACTACAATGAGTTATCAATATTTTAAACATACAATGTTCTCCGTGTTCTATGAAATATCGAGATTTTTTTAACCTGTGTGCGGTTTTAGTGTAACCGTAGTAACTAACCGCGTAATTTAATATCTATCGCTTATGATGGGAAGAAATACCACAGGTATATCTTTCTATCACTAGAATTATTTTCAAAATACAATCAGTAGTTTAACATAACAATTCTTAATTATACTACTTTCTATAAATCGGATATCGAATAAATAGAATAACACGGAGTATTAGAATAAATTTATACCAACACTTGATTTCAAACATAATAATATTTATCGACTCTAGCTGTTGACTGTATTTTGTTTGAAAATAAAACGATTTGTCGATAAATAAGTCAACGACAGTGGTACAGTCACGAGCAATAACATATATACATTGTCACATTTTCTAAAATATCTTAACTTCTAGAATTCAAAAAATATAAGGACGACAATTTTATCTAAATTACCTAACCATCAAACTGTGTCAAAATTGGGTATACGTTGGTTTCACAGTAATATAAACGAAAAAAAAAATCAGTAAAAAGTTTACACGTCAAATGTCATTTTTAAGTATCCATGACAATTTCTATAACATGTATACAAAAGAAATTGTATACGTGTTATAGCAATTGTCATGGATACATTAAAATGGCATTGGACGTGTAAACTTTTTACTGATTTTGTTAAGTTTAGGTATTCATAAACCATTGTATAACACAATGGTTTCTGAATTAGACGAATTAAGAAACCATTTCTGTATCAGTCCACTGATAGTCCAAGCTATGTTCGATGGTTTTGTTCTTTGCTGTACGATTTTATATCGGATCCTATACCTAAGAGAAACCCTGAACATAGCTCTCTGAGTGACAAATACAATGCGTTGAACACATTATAGTTATATAAATAAGTAGTGGTTGGTTACTGCAATAAAACAAGAGCTTATAGAATCAAGTGTTGTAATTCGTTACCAAAAGTAATAATAATTGATAAAGCCTATTATAATAGCGTAGTTATACGTAATTTGTTTTGTAAACCAAACGTTATTCAATTATATATTAATTGTAAATGATTTTATTTCTGTAAGTTGGTTGGTACACACGGCTACACGTCAAGCTATACAATTCCAGTATAAGCTGATCTCGCATTGCATTGGATTTCCGTACAGTGCGAGATCAGCGTAAACTGGAAATGTATAGCTTGATTTGTAGCCATGTGTACAAACACTTTTACACGTCAATCAAATTTTTTAAACTATATGAGGATGATTGATTCTTAATCTCAATGTCACTGTCGCTATCGCTACACATTGTCACTGTTAATTTTAAATACGTACGAGGTATTGGTAGTGAAATTAATTAAAATCTTGTGTAACCACCTTCAGCGTTTATAACATCTTGCAACCTTTCCCGCATTGATGAAATCATATTGTGACATACATTATTGCCTCTAAAACTATCCCATATCTCGTGGACGTGTCTGACCAAGGCTTCTCTGGTTCTAGCTTGGTTGCTGTCCCACTCTTGGACCATCAGTCCCCACAAGTTCTCAATAGGATTGAGGTCAGGGCTTTTAAGCGGCCACGGCAACAAATTCACGAAATGTCGGTTGCGATTAAACCAGGCCTGAGTGAATCGAGAATTATGGACCCCTGAATTGTCCTGCACAAAATCAATAGGCGTCAATTCGGGAAGTATACCTCCAAACTAGGCAGTAATACTTCGTCTAAAATACTGGTATATTGCTCGCTATTCATTCGACCACTGATCTCGGCCAATTCACCGGGTCCACTAGCTGCCATCCAGCCCCAAACGCCGAAGCTTATCCTGCCACTTCTTCTAGATGGCAGTATATTTTTTTCTAAATAACGAGTATTATTAGGCCGCCATAAAGACAAACGTCCATCAGCAGAAGAAACAAACACTTTTTCATCAGAAAAAATGGCTCTGCTAAAATCGTAGTTTAGATATTCTCGAGCAAATTGTAGTCGCTGCTGTTTATGGCGTGCAGTCAAAAGTGGTTTTCGCGCCGGAACTCTGTGAAGTACGCCAGCTGTGCGTAGGCGACGTCGAATCGTTGAAGATGATACGTGATATGAAGATGATATGTCTTGAATTCGCACAAATCCGTTACCAACCACCCTGTTCTGCTCCACAGAAGGTTTTCGTTTACGACCACTACTTTTATAACTGTCAATGTTACCTTCATCTTCCCACCGCTTGAGCCACAAATATACGGTTTTTCTCTGAAAAAAAAAAATGAATTTAAGTAAACGGTTACTAATTAAGTTATTTGATTATTTTGTTATTTATTTAACCTAAAAACCACGCACAACGGGCGGCACCCTAAAAATAGCTTATATTGGAATGATAATTCAAATTTAAAGAGATTGAAATAATATAAACATTCATTTGAACTTTTATTATAAAAACCCTATAAAATATAAATTGCAAACTCACCGTAATTCCCAATTCATTTGCAATGTCTGTAACGGAAAGTCCCTGTTCTTTAAGAACAATGATTTTGTGTTTGTCATATGTAGAAATACGATATGGCACATTGTTATTATTCATTTTACTTTATTGATTCGAAAAATAATCAGAATTATAAAACACCGGAAATATTTATCTAGCTCCACTGCTCGACGACAAAAACAACCGTAATGCGCGCTTCTCCCTTCTACGAGTAAAAGATTTGCAATGTTGCGATAGGAATCCAATAGCACAATAGTTTTAGGACGGTATACGGAAAAATAAACAGGCGTCAGGCGAGTCGATGCTGCTCGCTGATGCCTACTAGCTACCTTACCTTACAATATGTAATAAGGCAAATTAATGACAATCCAGATCCTATATTTATGTACCTACACTGATTTTGTCAATTAGGTATAATCATAATTTGGGTTCCTTTTGAACCCAAATCGCGACTTATTTCCGAGTTCTAGCTGCTTGAAACTGCTGTTTTGTAATCGATAACATAATTTCGAAACTGTACTGTGAACATGTTTTTGAAATTTCCTTGGGTACAAAATAATGTAACTAAAAGTGAATATAATATTTTGGTAATCTATTGTTAACTAATATTTTATAAAAATGTGTAGTTAATTTTGACGCAATTTATAGTCTACATAATTATTGGACACAGTAAGCATACTTATTTTCGCGATTTAATGTTGGCTACATAAATTTGAATTTTAAAGGCGTTTCTATGTTATTACTCGTGACTGTACATGCCTAGAGGAGGACGAATAGTAATGACCTCGTTACGCAAATATAAATCTTAAGAATAACGAAATACAGCTTTAAAATGAATGTATTTATTATTTATTTATTTATAATAAGCACACCAACAGCACTGTCACTTACATTTCAAATAAACTTACATCTAAGATCGGCATTTCAGTAACCGTGCAAATAACAGGCATGCATGGCATTGACATAATGAAAATTAGAGACAAGAAGAAAAAATAAAAGTGTGTCCAGTAAACCTAAATCTAGAACACCATAGAAAACTAAACACTTTGAGCTATATAGGCGTACATTGTTCGCACTGTTTATATAGGGAACGTCTGTATGAAACGAAACTCATAGAGAAAACCTTGATAGGGTAAACCGTCAATTTGGACCTTTCATTATATATGCTTGCCATACGTGTTAGGGGGCTATTAAAAGTGGTGTTTAAGGTAGATGTAGGCAATTGAAAAATACGATGATGTCGTTTGCTACGTTGGCTAGTCTTAAAGTTAAAATAATTAATCAATTGCGCATCTATGGAACCATTAATAATTTTGTGGAGAATCAGTAAGTCCGAAGTGCACAGTCTTTCTTTTAAGCTAATCATCTTATAGTGCCTTAACCTATCATTGTAATCAGGTATAGCTTTTCGGATCCCATTCTTCACACATAGATACCTAACAAAACGGGCCTAAACAGATTCAACATTATGAATATAACTTGAATAATAGGGAGACCAAATAGTGGAACAATACTCCAAGGTGCTCCTCACCAGTGTGTTATAGAGTAGAATAATACTACTATAATTGCGGAAAGGTTTTGACATGCGGATTGTAAAGCCAAGCATTCTTTTAGCCTTAGCAACTATAGTATCTATATGATCGCGAAAGGACAGGGATGAATCAAAGAGTACACCTAGATCACGAATGACTGATACTCGGGTCAATACCGATCCATCTATATGATAATCAAATTTAATGTAGTTCACTTTATTCGTGAATGTAATAGTCTGGCATTTTTTAACTTTGAGCGTCATATTGTTGTTGAAACACCATTGTTGAAGGACATCAAGATCTCTTTGAAGCCTCATACAATCGCTCAGGTCCGATATCCTGCAGTATATTTTTAAATCATCAGCGTAGGCTAAACAATTACAATTTATTAAATCTAAAATATCGTTTAGAAATACCAAAAAAAGCAAAGGGCCCAACTTAGAGCCCTGCGGAACACCAGAGCCAGGAGAAAAAGGTACAGATTCATATCCCGCCAAGGCAACTATTTGAGAACGATTCATTAAATATCTCTCAAACCACCGCAACAGAGAGCCATGAATGCCAGCGCAATTCAATTTCATAGAAAGAATTGAGTGATCAACACGATCAAACGCTTTTGCAAAATCTGTGTAAACAGCATCAACCTGACCCCTAGCTTCAAAGATGTTACCAATTAAAGTAGTGTAAATAAGTAAGTTAGACATAGTAGAACGGTTAGACACAAAACCATGTTGCTTCGAACTAATTATATGACGAAGGTGAGAATAAACTACATTATAAATAAGACCCTCAAACATCTTAGCAAATTGTGAAATAATACAAATTGGTATATAATTAGTTACGTCATTCATATTACCAGATTTATGTACGGGGAAAACGTGAGAGATTTTCCATAAATCGGGGAACGTACCTTCGTTAAGGGACTTATTGTATATTATCTGCAGTGGTACAATAAGAGCATCCATGCAGAGACGAATAAAAATAGGAGGAAGTCCATCCGGTCCAGCTCCTTTATTAAGATCTAACTTATAGTGACATTAGCGGCGGGTACCGTAACTTGCTCAGGAAACTATTCCGTGTCACTAAACGGAAAAGTAATAAATACGTAAACAGAGTACACAATAAACAACTATATAGTCATTTATCCGTGGTTTATTTTCAATCATGCGACATCTGACATATTTCCTACTTCCATTCAATATTAAACTACCAATCAGACCAAAGATTTCTTAGTGCTACTTAATTTGTATTCGTGTGAGTTTGGGTACGCTGGTTCCGATTCTAATGAAGTGTTAAGCGACTTCTACTGTTTTGCTAGGGAAGCTGAAAGCTGTGCTGCTGGGGAGTTTGTTGCGCCACTTCTTCTTTCCAGCTAAAGCACTAGGAAGTGGTGAATGGCGGGCGTTTTTGACTCTATCTAGTTTGAATAAATGTCTTTTGATTTTGAAATGAACAAAAACTAAATTAAACACTATTAAACATACAATGGATGGCCTCGTTGCTTTCTGCGCTCTTCCAGACTACCTTGGAATAGACAATAATTGCTTGGACATGAAATGGGATTGTCATTGTTTAAGTGTATACGCATTTTGAATAAATAATTGCGTAAGACTAATTTTATGGTTAAAATATGTCATATTCATAAAGAAACAGTTCCATTTTAACTTTCTAGTTACTTATTGTTATGTTTTCACTTTCAGGCTAGCTCAAAAATATTCCATTCAGCTTTGAAGAGCATCCAGTCTAAAGTCGAGGCCGTAGTCAACATAAAATATGAAGACGACGATGTCGTGGAAATTGTCAATGGCCCAACACAGTAAGTTAATAGTATTTTAGATTTTACCTTAAATTAAACAAAACTTTACTCATAGTCAACTGTCATTTACAGAAGCACAAAAGAAAAGGAAACTAAAAAAGATACGCCTACTGAAAAACAAGAAAAGAAAGACGTAAAGGAACCTACGGTCACTAGCGAGCTTGCACAAAAAACTGAGGGCAAAGTCGATGTTGAGGACAATAAAGAAAAAACTGAAACAGACACTAAAACACAAGAATGTGAAATATCTACAGCAGAGAATATGGATCTAGATGATAAGGAATAACAGTTATAAATAAAGACCCATGAAAATTTTGGATGTTATGAGACAGACAGACACTCATAAGATCCAATACTTCAGCTTTCTCAACATAACTAACTACATACGAAACATTTTAACTATAATAGATTGAACTTCTTGTAGTAGTTCGATGTCACGTTAGAGTTACTCTGTCTTAGATTATAATTATGGATTCATTGACTGTAGCAATAAAGTTGAAATACATTTATTCAATTTTAATAATCAAATCCTAGTGCATATAATAATACAATATACTGGCTTACCAGGGTTAATACATTGTCTATCCAGTTTTTGTCTTCTTCAAAAACACTTTCTCCAAAAGAGGTAAGTAACCAGGGTAGTCGGATATAGTTGATGTTCAGTAAGAAATCGATGGATGTTTTTGAATTTCATTTCATTTGATAAATGAGCTGTTTACTTTTCTACTAGGTACTTAAATTAAATTTTATTCGAAATCGTTAAGGGTTTCTTACTAAACTTCAACTATATCCGATGAGGTTACTTATATCTGTTTTGGGGACCACATGGCTATATTCAACCTATTTTGTTAAAACTATTTATAATTGGTACTTTTGTATGAGGATCGAAAGGGCTATTTGATGACTTAAACTACCGTAGTTTTTTACTACTGGGCTTATATTTGTGACCTTTGTTATTATCTAATCATCCCTTGATTAATATCGGCTTGGGAAGCGTCAGTGCAACGGTGCAAGGTTGTATGTAGTTGATTAAAATATGATTCGTGACCGTAAAAAATATAGAGCCCCAATTAATACCATACCATAAAATTGTATGACTATTTCATGAAAAAGTAATGCAATAAGAGGGTTTTATTGACGATTTTAGAGTTGTAAAGCGGACCGCAGGTTGAATACAGCTGCTACAAGCTCCAATTATGGCATTCAGTAAATTGATTGTAGCTAATTTTGATATTAAATATAACATCGTAAATAGATCTAGTTCTATTTTTTTAAGAAGTTAAGTATTAGTTATTCCATTTTATTAAAATGGTAGGGAAAACCAGTATATTATCTTTATTGAATATTCTGACAATTCCAGAGTCCAAGAAAAGTGTACTGATGTTTAAGTCGAATTTTTCAATGATGTGATTTCACCAAAATTATTTTCTATAAGGGCAAGTGGGTGAAATTTCTTAGTGTAGTATTGGATAAAAAGCATTCTAGTGCTTTTATTGGATTAGATTTAAGTATTTCTGTGCATTTAAATGCAATAAAGATTCATAAAATACAGTGTTATTTCAATGTAAGTTGAGCTCCCTCAGAATATATTGACGGTCCCTACTTTATTTAGCTCCAAAAACCATCTATACGCACCGCGGCAAACATCCCTGATGCACTGACACGCCATGCACATTCGCGCCCGCGGCCTCTGATTCCCGCGATTACGTAAAACGTAAGAAACATTAAATTCCGCAGGCTACACTGGAACTTTTACCTCAATCAAAAAGTAATATTCGGGCGGACTTCCGCCCCCACTATAGTCCGACAGTGTACAACTGTTTGAAACTGCAACACTCCTGTAAAATTTATCATTTGTAGTTAGGGGATTATTCACAGGGATCCTCGGTTAAACATCAAATAAACAAAGGCAAATACTGTTATAATAATATCTTTATTTTAGGTTCCTAATTAAATTATTTTACGAAAAGGTAAATTTTATTAAACTAATTTACTATTGCAAAGAATAGGTAAACCTTAACCCTTTCTATGGTACTGGCAAGTAGGTTGCCACCATGATTCTTATTGTTTTAAAGGCACCGTAATGTCTTTAGTCGATTTTTTCATTTGATATGGCTACCTTAATACCTACAGGCAACACCGACTTGTATAATTTGTAACAACAGCTGTCACAACTGTCATTTGATTTTGACGGAAGTTACTAGTTACGGTGTTTTGAACTTTTTTTTTTTCACTCAGCGTCGGTAAGTTTTCATATATTTTATTATGTAGATTAGAATATTAGCTATGAGAAACAGCAAATATTTTTGTAGTTTGGCCTTAGGTATTGTCGAAAATAGTTTTTTTTTAGGTGGCAATATAATTGACACTGCCCAAGCATATTCATCCATTGCAGTGCAACATTCGTCGATTGTTACACGCAATAATGTCGCGTATTATAAGAGATAATGAAATCGAGGCTGAACTGCAGCGCCTATTTGGACTCGACGTTCCTGAGGTGTCGGAAGATGAATTAGAGCCGGAATTAAGACATTACAGACAGATCTTAGTAATATGTTGAGTGGGACTAGTGAGGAGCTATGTCAAGATCCTGAAATTCCGGAACAAACTACGTCTAACTGTCTTCAGGGCTCTTCAACTGATTCGCCAGAGTCATTAGCTAATGAAATTCCATCTAGCAGCTGCCGTGTCGAGCAGCCATCAGTAAACACGTCTGAACTCCTACCGTCATCATCCAATCTTGACTTAGCCGTCGTATCGACTGTTTTTCTCCACCCGATCGCAGCGCCTCGGATCTTTTGCAACAATCACCATTGTCAGATACAGATGAGTCGGATGATGATGAGGCACAATGGAGGAAGGGCTCTTTGGCCGCAAAATCCCATTTAGAGATTTTCGATAGCGTGAAGTTAGAATCGCACAGTAGAACCAGGCCTATTATATATTTCAATATTTTTTTTGACGAAAATGTGATAGATCTTAATGTGATGGAAACAAATATTTACGCAGAACAAAAACAAAGTCGAGGCTGGACACCCGTCGGTTCTGATAAAATCAAGATTTTTCTGGGAATGATCATTTTGATGGGAATCCATTCACTGCCGACCATTGATTTATATTGGGCGAGTGATCCGTTTTTTCGAGTCACCGAGATAACATCCGTGATGACATCGAAGCGGTTCAATTTTTTTTTAGAGAATCTACACATAAGTGACAATTCCAAAATGCCTGTGAGGGGGGACACCAAATTACGATAATCTATTCGAAGTTCGTCCACTCCTTGACATGTTGAACACAGCATGTCAAAGATCGGCAAAGAGTACAACGTCACAATCAATAGACGAGTCCATGATCCAATTCAAGACAGTTTCCTCTTTGAAACAGTATATGCCCCTAAAACCCGTGAAAAGGGGATACAAAGTCTGGACTAGAGCTGACAGTGATACGGGCTATGTTTTTGAATTTGAAGTGTACACCGGAAAACGTGATGATCACACAAAGTGAACTAGGATTGGGTGCAAGTGTTGTAAAATACCTCACTCAAAAACGAATTGAGGAGGGTTACCAGGTACATACCTATTACCTTTTTTTTCTTTGCTTCATACGAGATTATCCAATACCTACTTGATAATAAGATTTATGCCACTTCTACGGTCAAAAGTAACAGATTCGATTTGCCACTTGTAATAAAGAAGGCCAAATCTAAAAGTGTACCAAGAAGAGGACACTTGCCTTGATAGAGGCGAATCCAAGAGGCGCAAAAAAAAAATGTGGCTTTTGTTATGTGACAAGATAAAATCGTAACCCTGTTGACCAGTGCTTTTCATCCTAAACTCGACAAATCTTTCTGCGACCGTAGACAAAAAGATGGTTCAAAGAAAGCCTTTCAGTGTCCCCTTACTGTCCTGCAGTATACTGAGCGTATGAGTGGAGTTGACCGATTTGATCAAAAAAGAACAATGTATGAAGATTGCAGAAGAAGCAAGAGGCGGTGGCTGCGTATTTACTACTTCTGCCTGGACGTAGCTCTCACCAACGCATTTTTGCTGTATTTAACCAATACACACAACCCGCTTTCCATGCCTCATTTCGGGCTGTGTGTGGCTGGAGCTCTGATAAATAATTACGCATGTAGGAAAAGAAGCATAGAGAGCCAGGCACATCTTCACAAAAAAAAAACCGAAGCTCTCAACGAATCGGCAGAAGATGGTAGGAGTAACCGAGGAGATCCGCTTGTCAATTGTTGCCAATCACAAGAACGAACAATTGAGTTCCTGGCGACGCTGTCGTATGTGCAGCACCAAGACCAATAATAAGCGGTCCAAAATTGGGTGCTCCACATGCAAGGAGCCGTTTTGCGTTGTCCCATGTTTTATTCCACTCAGAGCATAATTTCTAATCCAAGTAAGATGTTGATTAATAAAACATGATATATAAGAGAAAATGGTGTTTTATTGCCAGGCCGTGGCAACTATATTGCCACCATATTAAAAAAAAAAACTAATAGATATAGATATAAAATAACAAAAAATGGTCAAAATAAACCTATTAACTTACATAATAACTTTCATAAAATATGCTAGTACCTCTCGTTACCTTTGCATTATAAAGGGTTAATCAATGTAGGTGCTATATCTCAATAATAATTTTAATTACAGATACTATTCTTAAATAATATTCTAAGATAATAAAATGTTCTTAACGTACAGTTGAATATTACGAGTAGGTATAATACAGTAAATAGCATCATTGGATATTCATTTGAAAGAGAGACTATACCATAAAATAATTATTGACATAATTTTAAAATTCCAGAAATATCTACAGAATTTATGTTATGTTTACATTATTATATAACCGGGTACATCCCGCTATTCACTTCATTGTCGTTATACAAACACGCTTCTTTAGCTTTCCTTTAGGGTGGTTACACATCTGACAGAATATGTATCGAGCTATTATATATATTTTTTGGGAATGACATCTCACAGGTCATTCTAGGAGGTAGTCGCCTGCTTAACCGGACTTGCCTCAATAAATTAAGGCCTTTAGCCAGGGCTTAAAAACTTAAAACTAAACTTCAATCGCGCCTATTTATTCGCTCGACACACTAAAGCATCATCGGTTGAATGTGTAAGCTTACATTTTTTAATATTTACTTGTCCGTTCTGGCGTTACGCGAATAGCCTATAAGGTTGGTCGTACACACGTGACACGGCCAAAGAACGGCATGCGTGAACAATAGCCTGATAATATGTTATCAAGTCATTGTATGCACAATATTTTATTTGGCTAATGCTTACTAGCTTCGTTGAATATCATGTTATGTCGTGTATTTCAAACCATGTTATCTTTTCTAGTAAAATGAGTACATGTACCGTTGTTATGGTGTTGCTGATTTAAACGCAAGGCTCCACATAGTTCCCTGGGAAGAGACCTGTGACGCCATCCATGACGCCTTCCCACCAGCCATCATCGTTCTTCTTCAACACGTAAATCACGGCACTCTCTTGGAATGATAACTCGTCTTCTTTGTCGGCGTAATAATCGTATATCGCGACAACTAAAACCATTACATATAGTTATAATTTGTGGTTATGATATATGCAAAACTAGGTTGTAATACGGATATTTATGTACTATATTACCTTTTTCAATGTAGTTCTTGGGCACCCATCCAGGTAAGTCTTCCTCATCTGGTACTATTGCAGGAACTGCGTTTGTGTATGAAGTCATAGTACCCATCTTGTTCTAAAATTGCAAATAAACAAGAAATAATGAGTTACGATACAACAATAATGTCTCAATTGTTAGTAAATAACAAAAATATGTAGCTGCTATTATGAGATGGCGTTCATCAAATGTAGGTTTCATTTATGACGATAAATTTTAGTCTTTAAAAAACCATAACACGTATTTTATTAGGTTAAGGGCCCAGACAATAAAAATTACCTAATATATTTAATAGACGAAACGTTAAGTACTGTGTGGTTTTAAGCTAATAATGACGGCGAATTATATTGCTAACGTTCCTAAGTTGCGCGATCGTGAGAATTACGAAGATTGGTGTTTTGCAGCCCAAAACGTTTTGGTATTGGAAGGCATGGCGTCCGCCATTGAAGAAAATTACCAGCAACGGCAAGTAAGGCGGAAAAAGCAGAAGACGCCAAAGCGAAGGCGAAACTCTTATTGACAATCGATCCATCGCTATATGCTCACATCAAGCAAGCGGCGACAACTTACGATTTATGGGACAAATTGAAAACCATGTTTGATGATTCTGGGACTCTGAGTACACTAGAAAAATAAGTTTGCTCGGAAATCTCATCAATATTCGTTCTTGAAAAGTGTGATTCTATGACGCAGTATGTAACCCAGATAATTGAAACAGGGCAGCAACTTCAAGGAACATGTCTACAGATAAGTGCCGACGTCATAAAAACAAAGTTGATGGATATGTGTGCTGATGTTAATTCAGGTTCCAGCTCGGAAAGTGCATTTGTAGATTTATAGCTAAATAGTCCGGTCAAAGTAGACATGTCAAAGTGCAACAATTCGCATAGAGCTGAAAATTAGTGCGAATGTTCGGAACACCATTATAAATGAAATATAAAAAATCCCCATCGATCCCACACTTGCAAAAAAAATATTCAAGGTCAAAGTTCGCAAATATAGGTTTTTTGCGTTTTTTAATCAAACTGTAAGTTTTATGATAAAAATAGTTCATACAAAAATTTTAGATTATGCAATTATCTATAAAAGTTGTCTCTACAATTTTTCTCCTAAACGTCACCGTTTCTGAGATATAATGGTTGAAAAAGTTGACACACACAAGATATCATTACCAACGGAATTCGCTTTCTTCTATCTATCTATGAAGCTCGACAAAAATTTACCTACTTAGATAAATTCCGATACGTGTGTTTTGTGAAAAATCATCACATCACTTCAGCCGAAAGATGTCCATTGCTGGACATAGGCTTACGCCATAAGGAGTTTTGCCATAATCGCCACGCTTGACCGACAGGCGGGTTGGCGATCGGAGTGTGGTGGTAAAATGCATAGAGAACGCTGCTGCCCATTCCCTAGTAAGTCCCTTAGTCGCCTTCTACGTCACCCACGGGAAGAAATGGGATGGTGCTATGCTTTTACGTCCGGCAAAAAAAAAAACTCGTAACAAAAAGCGAGTGCAATTAGCTTGTCTTCCTCCAGCCTCTGCTTCTGCGCATCAACATCTATTTCGGGCATATTATCAAGTACAAGTGTGGCTTGGTAATCAATTGGACCCACAAGACGGGTTGGAGGTTAATGTCATGTTACGTCATAATGTGGGCAGTGTCCCAACTAAGAATCAAGCAAAAGAAACCCAACAAATGCATTCAGTGCTTTTTTTCTGAGCGATAATTTCAACTCCAATAATTGGTATATTGATAGTGGGGCTAGTAATGACGGCGAGACAAGAAAATATCGTCAATCCATCCAATCAACAAGTTATAAAGAAAATTATAATAGCAAACCAGACAAGCTTTCCAGTTCTGTTATCTGGTGACGTCAACATCATCACAGCTGTTGTGAACGGTGTGGAGTATGATGTCACAGTTTCGGACGTATTATGAATACCGAACTTAACTACAAACTTGCTTTCGGTGAGTAAGTTGATCAAGAATGGCAACAGTATAATTTTCAATGAAAATGCTTGCCACATCTGTAATCAACAAAATGAACTCGTTGGTTTTTTTTTTTTTTTTTTTCTGGGTGGGAAATCATCGAATAACTTCTCCCGCTCTGGGTGGAGCGGGAGGGCGTGTCAGACTTTTACTGACTAAAACCCACCCGTGTTCCCTCAGTTGCCTGTGTGCCAGGGGCGGCGGTATCTCTTTCGAACAACCCGCACCCCCGGCAGGCATCGGCCCTTGCGGGCCCCTCTGTTGCTGCTGACATCTCTTTGAGGCGCGCGTGGAACACAACGCGCCGTCGACCCGGGCTTGGTCCTTACCGGACAGCGAGCTACCCATTACTCGCCGTCCGCAAGCCCGTGCCTACGGTGGCCGGGAATCAGCCTGGGATTCCCGACGCCCAGGGCGTCTCCTGCGAAGGCCACGGCTGTGAGGGCGCATGTATTGCATCTCCCTCACGTGCGCCGCCTCCCTCTTTGCGAGCATAACTGCTTCGCTGAAGGAGGCGACTGCCAGCCATGCCCTCTCGCTCCGTACCATGGCCTGGACCAGGGTCGGACGCGAGAGATCGCCACCGCCGATCACCTCCACGAGGACACGGCGTTGCTCCGCCCAAGCTGGGCAGACCTCCACCGTATGCTCCACCGTGTCCTCTGGGCGATCTTCGCAATGGAAACACCCGGGCGTTTCCTCCCGCCCTATCCGAAACAGGAACCTCCCGAAACAGCCATGTCCGGTGAGGACCTGTGTCAGGCGGAAGGTGAGGACGCCATGCCGCCTCTCAAGCCACTCCTCAAAGAGGGGACTTACCGCCGCAATCGCGGCGTGCCCAATGAACTCGTTGGTAAGGCAGAATTAGTGGAAGGTGTATAAACTATACACGAAAACGGAACAGTTATTAGCAGCAACTGCAGTAGCATCGAGTGAGATTTGGCACCGGCGTTTGGGACACATCAACAGTACTAGCTTAACGAAAATGAGAAATGGTGCTGTAGAAGGAATTTCACACCCAGAAGTGGCGAACATAGATAACTCATCGTGTACTGTTTGCTGTGAAGGCAAGCAAGCTAGACTGCCGTTTCAGCAGAGTTCATCTAAAACGGAGAATGTTCTAGATGTGATTCATGTAGATGTATGTGGTCCGATGGAAACTCTATCAATTGGAGGATCTAGGTACTATGTTTTGTACGTGGCTGACTACAGCAAGATGGCATTTGTTTATTTTATGAAGACGAAGAATGAAGTTTCTACCAATTTCAAAATTTTAAAGTTCATGTCAGAAAACAGGAAGATCAAAATTCTAAGGATAGATAACGGAGGTGCGCGGGCTTGAGGACGGCGAATAATGGGTAGCTCGCTGTCCGGTAAGGACCAAGCCCGGGTCGACGGCGCGTTGTGTTCCACGCGCGCCTCAAAGAGATGTTAGCACCAACTGATGGGGCCCGCAAGGGCTGATGCCTGCCAGGGGTGCGGGTTGTTCGAAAGAGATACCGCGGCCCCTGGCACACAAGCAACTGAGGGAGCACGGGTGGGTTTTAGTCAGTAAAAGTCTGACACGCCCTCCTGCCTCCACCCAGAGCGGGAGAAATTATTTGATGATTTCCCATCCAAAAAAAAAAAGATAACGGAGTTCTGTAGTCGAGAATTTGAAAAGTATCTGAAGGAGCAAGGAATAAATAGTTCATCAGAGGACTAATGCTTATACGCCGCAGTAGAATGGTTTATGTGAACGAATTAACAGGTCAGTAGTTGAAAAGGCCTGATGTTTAATCTTTGATGCTGGCTTAGATAAGAAATTGTGGGCAGAGGCGGTTAATACTTCAGTTTACTTGCGAAATAGATCTGTTGTCACAGGAATGAATAGCAAGACTCCATATGAAGTCTGGACCGGGTCAAAGCCAAAATTAAGTCATTTGCGTATATTTGGGAGTGCAGTCATGGTGCAAGTGCCAAAGCAAAAGCGCTTGAAATGGGATAAAAAGGCTAATAAGCTTATTTTTATCGGCTATTCTGACCATGTGAAGGGTTATAGGGTGTATGACCCAGAAGCATAGTCTGTTACTACAAGTAGAGACATCGTAATTATGGAGAAATCATCTGAAATTACAGTGGATATATTGGAAGGATTGCAAATCTTCAGCGGAGGAAGGATGCACCGAAGATACTGGGAGTACTGACACAGAAAGTGTAGATTCAGTAGAAGAGAAGGTAACAGCACGTATGTCATGGATACCGAAACTTCTCCAGCAAGTACCTCAGATGATAGTTTCTTAAATGCTACTTCAGACCCAGAACCATTAGTGGACTTAGGTACATCAGAAAATCTACCAAAACGAGAAAGAAAGAAGCCTGATCGGCTTGGTTATAATAATTTATGCAACTTAGACTATGATGATAATAACAAAGAGATCACTCTCGAAGAGGCCTTAAACGGACCAGAATGCAGGCATGAAGGACGAGTTGGACGCCTCGTTTAATGAGAATGACGATTGGGAGCTAGTTGATCGTCCTAAAGATTGTACAGAGGTATGTACAGTGCACGTGGGTTTTAAAAAAAGTATGACAGTTCTAATAATGTGCGTTACCGGGCAAGATTAGTAGCAAAAGGCTTTAGTCAAAAAGCTGGTGTAGATTTCCATGAAACTTTTTCGCCAGTTGTTAGATATTCTACCTTGACATTGCTATTTGCTCTGGCAGCCAAATTGAATTTAGATATATGTCATCTAGATGTTACCACTGCCTTTTTAAATGGTGTTTTGAAAGAAACTGTGTATATGAAAAAACCTGTTATGTACGAATGATAACAAAGTGTTAAAATTGAAGCGTGCGATATACGGTCTTAAACAGTCTTCCAGGGCTTGGTACCAGAGGGTTAATGATCATTGGCTCTTTTGTCATCATATCTTGCCCATTAAAAACGGGCCAAGTAGTATAGAAAAACACAATATCATACATTCATATGGTGAGGTCTGCCGAAGCCCTCATGCGCCAACTCATCATCCATCGGTGGAGGCGGCAGCGGTGGGGACACAGAACCGCCGCGGATGGAACCTCCTCCCGCCGAAGAAGACGACACACGCTGTAATTGTTGCACATGCTAATAATGGTGTTAATGTCTGATGGTATACTCCGCTTATTATAGGATGAGCACTGACAGTTTGGTATTTTTTAAAATAAATATTTTATTCACATTTTCGCTTGAGATGACCTTTAACATATATTTTACCTTTGCGCCAGTATGTAAGCTGAAGAATGCAAACTTTTTCATTAGGTCTGTATAAGAATCTTGAACGCTTTGAACTGTCAGACCTCTTCTTAAAATAGCCAAAGTATGTTTGTTACGGCGAAAAGTTGAAGTGCGACTATACCCAGACAGCTAAATAGAACTAGGAGCACTTGGCGATAGACCAACTCGATTGGATTAGGTTCAAAGAAAGACTCTATGCATAGGTTTGTTAGGTTGACATGATCACATGACGACAGCAAAATTAGGTCAACCACTTATACAAAGACAGGGTTGGTCATGCATTTTATGGCTCACAAGCTACACTTTATTCTAACCAGCTTTATGGCCCATCTACACGGAGTTTCCCGCCCGTATTGTAGTGTAAATTTGCTTTGGATATTTTGCACTTAAGTTATTTAAATTAAGGCTCATTGCTGGAAGTATTTCTTCTACAAGATACGAGGCGGAAACACTCTCTCCGTGTAAAGGAGCCTTAGGTATAGCCATATTTCAGCGTTTAGCTGTAACAGGTTTGTACTACAAGTGGGATCACTACGATGGTTCATTAGGGTAGGATTTGAACTCACGACTTCCCAATCGCTGATGTTGGGCTATTGGATCTAGTCAAAAGAAATTTCGGTAAATTAATCTGCATTTGAAATGTTATTTTTTGTACTTGCTTCACATTAGGTAATCATTATAAGATGTTAGTGAGAACTGAGGTCAAGTCACATCATAAAAGCTCGTTCAGACTAGCGCGACGGAACGGTCGCGTTGCGACACTCGTAGGAACAATTTCTATGAAAACTTAATGGAAATTGTTCTACAAGTGTCGCGTCGCGTCTGTTTGAAGAAGCCTTTACTGACATCATCACAAGCAGAGGCAGTCGTACTCAATGTGATGGAAGTACAAAAGCTGTTATAACAGATTTAATAGAATTGAATTTAACAAAGAAACAACAAACCTGTCCAGGCAGACTCATGGAATGTGTACTGTGTTCGCCATCAGAACCAATCAAAGGAGATGGTGGTGCTGAAATTTTAAAAATTATTTTGTTATTGAATGAATAATATTATAAAGTTTTACTGTAAAGTTTTTGAGTATTAGGACAATATTTGGGAAAGAGATTTAACGAAAGTTGTAATACTAACGTGGCATACTGGAATGTAAATCTTGTTGTGAGTAGTTTGTTGTTTGATGCTGATTTGGATGTACCATTCCCACCTGGAATAAAACAAAAGAAGGAGATTAATTAGAACAAAGATAATTGTAATGCATGGTGAATGCGAAACCTATTCTATATTTTATAGCGTTTTTTTTTTTTGTAATGTATTTTGTACAATAAAGGATATATAAATAAATGCGGTTACAATTTAAATATATAATTAAAACAATCTAAATGATTTAAACTTTGATTTCCTAACTAAGCAGAAATCTAAAATTCAGAACTGTTTGTATGATGTGTTGTGAAGCCTGATGCACATATGCTACTATTTATTTATTTCCTTAATACTAAGCTGTGATACGTGCGATGATGATGGTGTGATACCCAAGCTGTCAATGAACATAACATAGTTTTGGTCATGGAGGCTTGGCATGGAGGTTTTGGTCATGGCTTGTGGCTTAATTATAAATTCATAACAGCCGCAAAGGTTGATCAAAGGTTATTTGTTAGGTATTCAGCTGAATCCCGTTAGACTGGAAGGTGTTAGGCTCTTTTAGATTCGGCTCTAGGTCTTTTTTCTAACTTAGCTGGGAAAAAGATTTAGGCTATTGTTTGGTGTTTATCTTTAAGGTGAATCTTGTCGACATTTTTTCCATACAAGCTTCGGAAGTGTACTTATTACTCCACTTTTTGACATGGCACATTCAATGTAAAACATGATATCGTTTCGTCTCATTATAAATTTTGTCTGTACGGAAACAGAATAGCAAAATAAAAAGCCATTAAAAAGTTATTATATTAAGCCAAAAAAAGATTCGTTTTTCTTGCTAATTTAACCGCAACTTTGGGCGTATCTAATACCTTTAAACGAGTAATTCTTGCATATATAATAATATATACTAGCTTCTGCCCGCGACTTCATTCGCGTGGAAGTCGTAAGTTACCACAATTTACTTACATGACAGCCACAATTTATAAAACTTTCCTGTATACTGCATTTGTAGTTTTAGTTACAGTACATTTGTCCGTGTGAGAAGCAGTGTGCCTGAGGTTGACACCCGCTCAATGGTCTTATGGCCAATTTGCTATAGAATACTGTGGTTTTTCGCAGCAGCTTGATCATTTTTGGGCATTAAAATGCCCCGTTCTCACACACAAGTATTCTTTGGTACGGTATTGGACTGATGTCCCCCCGTACACGAGATGAATCTGATCTTCTAAAGTGGGAACTACTCTACCAACAGCCTCTGGTAGGTTCAACTATAACCGCCCTTCTCTGGTAGAATGTCTTCACTAACTTTAAACCGAACTCACATATTGATGGTCAAGCGCAGTCTATAAACTTGCTACCATATAATCGATCTATTCTACGTAGCATTCACCTCGTCAGTTCTAGTTCCTCGCCTCACCCCATTTGGTGTTGCCGAAAATCACCACTAAACAGAACTGTGACACCACCCATCATGTCTTTGTTGCTGCGGATGTCTTGTCCTAGCTTGCCCGAAGCGATTCCGAAAGACACGACCGTGATTGCAATTCTGCTCTAAACGTTTTTCGACTTTTTCAAAATGTGTGTTAACTTTATACTTAATATCAAGATCGGCCTTCAATGGTTCCACTGCTAGGACATAGGCCTGCTCTCTGTGAGAGAGAGTGAGCCGTGAACCATCACGCGGGCCTGGTGCGGGATAATAGATGTCACATGTCTTCGAAATTTTGGTTCTAGAACAAGCTGGTTTCCTCACGATATTTTCCTTCATCGTACTTAGAGCAGTGGCGATGAAATAATGTACATAAAGTAAAGCACCAGTGTAGCGGACGACACGGGCGCGTCCAGCACCACTCCCATTATTATAGACGTGCGCTCCCTACTATCTGAGTCGAGTGAATCCACTGGTGCCATGCGTCACCACGCAGCCCTGAATGCAGTAGTTGAATGTAGTACCTGCGTTGTAGTATTTACAATCCATAAGGACCTTGGGGAGAGACGGGTAGCGATGTGGAGGCTACGTTGAAATAAAATGCAGATTTTTGCTTCTTCTTAGTTGTTGCCTCTTCGGGGGCTGTGTTGCGACTGACCAGGTGGCGTTTTTTTTGGGTTGTTTATGGATTCGTATTGCAGGTCAACCTAGGAGGTTGTCGGCTACATAGCCGGACTTGCCCATGACCGACTCCATATATTAAGGCCTCTTAAATCAAAGCGACTGCAAGGTAAGGGCATTCCCTGTATAGTACGGACCTTGGAAGCGAAGTGGTTGGAAGGATGGCGTTCTGTGTTTGTGTATTTTGAGCGTACTGGCGGACTTGCTACTCTCCTGGAGAAGGGTTGTAGCATCGTCGGGCACGGTTAGGGTATGCCATAGGGTCCCTCCAGCATTACTAGAATTCGCTGCCCGTGTGGCTGTCGGCTGCTGTAATCAGGGGATTCGGGTGCTTTATAGCAGACCCTACCAAGTGCCGACAAATGGCACGCCTTTCATACGAGCCTACTTTACCTCACATTAATTTTTTGGTAAATAATAACCTTCCTTAATCGTATAAAATACCAACATTGAACATAATTATCTGCACGTAATAAAAAATCTTAGAAAATAAACTCCAAAAATGGTTTGTACATTTAGCCTTAAACGAATCTTTTAGTAACTTCGAAACCAGTGGTCTGATTTACATGACTCCAACTGGAATATCGGTTTTATACAAAACTCTACTATTTGAACCTGAAATTATAAACTTGTTTACATAAACAAATAATCATATTTTCAAGTTACTTAATTATACGACTATCCTTATAATAAAACAAATACGTTATAAATTTACTTTAATCACTTTTATTAGATTTCAAAATGAAAACGAATTGCTTATCTAAATTTTTCAATCCTCAGATAAACAGACGGATAGGGTTTATTCGATAGATAGCAAAAAAATATGTTGGTCAATCGTCAAATAAGCTTTATTCGTCGAATAATTCACTTATCTGAGGAATAAATCTCTTTGCCTCTGACGGCTACATAAACGCTCCATTCGGTCCATTCCATTGATAAATGAACGTTGATGTTAGTCAATTTGATGTTAGTCTTCGTGTTTTACAAGTTTAAATAATTAATAATATGTTCCTCCATGCAGATTCTTTGTCTTTGTTTGTATATTTGTTGTAGTTATACCTCTCGACTAAACTCACAAGTAATTGAACCTCAGCATTATTAAAGTTTGCTAACGCTCCATATTTTTTTCCATTATTTCAATCAATTTAAAAATAACAAATAAAAACACAACAGGAGCTGAGCAAAGAGAAAAAAGTCACGAATACGAAGTACTCGCACGGGCAGGCGATGCGAGCGACGGGCTGGGTCGGGAAGCAATAAATTTGACGCGAACAAAGTCGCGGGCAGAAGCTAGTTACAAATATGCGCGGCCGGGCGGGCGATGATTGTTCAAGTTAGCATGCATCGTGTCGTGAACTCTTGAGTCATTGGTGCTTGATCAGTTCACCCGGGAAAAACTAAACATAATAAAATTAGCAATATATGTATAATGGATAGGTACCTATATGGGTATAAAACGACAGCGCAAACTACTTTAATACGAGTTTGTAGGTACTGGCTGACTTCTCAGCGGCGATGCATCGTATAACGTCGATTCAGTTCGCAACGATGTTTTAGTGCGTGCGAACTATACCTTGTGCGTGTAGACTAGCGCCTAACTGCTCATCACTGGTACTATCTTTGTCAGACACGATGCCAGCAGGCTTCTCACGAGAACCGTAGACAAGCGTTTTGACGTAGGAAGAGTAGACAAAAATGACGTTTCCAAATAGACTGTCGACAGTTTTCCACCAAGAAATGTAGACAAGCGATTTTTATTCTACAGTAGAGTAAACAAAGAAAGCGTCATGCTAAGGCTGCTGGTGCGACAACGTGACGTTTTTGGCCACGCCCACTAGTGAGTTCGAGCCCGTAAAAAGTTCATCCTTATAAGTAAAAACACTGAATAAAGTTTTAAATTAATATATTTTTTTAAAGATGTTAGTAGTGTATGCAGTTATTGTTAAATAAGTAATAACATCTTTTTACCCAACTGCGCCAGAAGGAGGGTTATGTTTTTCAAGTGTATGTTTGTATGTGTTTTTCTTTGGCACGCTCTGCAGGCTTAGCACGAGCACCGAGTTGTCGACGGAAGAATAGACATGACTATTAACTAAACAATGTACAATAGGAGAAGATAGCTATGTTTTTTTATTAATTATCACAGTTATGCGTTCTAAACGAATCATGATTTTTAAGATAATCGTATAAACTTTGTGGCCGTCGAGTATAAACTTTGCGGTCAGAGTGATTTTGACAGTTAGGGAAGAAATATTCTTCTGAAATAGTCTACACATAAAAGGACCTAGACAAAGATCGTTAGAAACAAAAGACAAAACGACAGATTGTAGAAGGATATCTACGGTGCGATGTCAAAAATGGTGAAACGAAATGTCACTTTGTATTGAAAAAGCACTGTCTATTCTTCGTAGAAATAGAAAACGTCATGCTAAGCCCGCAGTAGCCTAAACGGCTTGATCGATTTCAGCTTGAGAGGTGCTGTTAGATTCGTATTAATTGTGAAAGTGACACTGCGTACATCAAAATTGAAAAAAGCAAAAATAACCGATTTTTGGCGCCATATTGTGTCTTCAAATTTTTTTTTTCTCCAAACGTATTTTTTTTTTTTTTTGGGTTTTGGCTCCAGTTTGTGCATTTAGCCAGTGTCAAGTAATTTTTCTTTTCAATAAAGTAAATGGCCCGATATCGGGCACGAAATTACAAAACAGTCATAGTCGTCTTTAGTCAGTCAAGTCAAAGTTAAAGTTATTGTAAAGCGGTAGTAACTTTACAACAACCTAATAGGAGTTTTTGGGGGGAACACGAAAAGTCCACGTTAGTCACTTAGTTTCACCTTCACTACACTTGTGCACTCACACGTAACTAAATTGAATAATTCACTACCAAAATTATACAATTGAATTCGCTATTTCACTAAATTTCATGAAAATGAAAATTCGTGCGACATGTTCCAACGCGATCCCGCCAAAAAAAACCCTCTAAACGTATTGAGTGCGGTATCAAAATAAAGGGTTGCATAAATAGGTCTCATTAACGTCAAAAATAATTATATTAACTAAAAACTGTGAAATAAAAAATTATTTACAAAATAAAAAAACCTGACTGCCTAAAAAAGTGAACTTTAATAAAAAAAAAAAAAAAACAATCTCATGCATTTGGAGGCGTCTTCTTAAATGAACAGTAATAAGACCTTTATTGCCTTTTTTAATTCGCTTTTATGGGCAGTCGGGTTTTTTGATTTTGTAAATTATTATTCTTTACACAACTTACCTGGGGTTGTGCTACAGGCAAGGTGGAGTACCCTGGTGGCCGACGCGGGTAATTTGGCGCGTAGTGTGAGGGCACTTGAGGTGGAGCCACAGCAGGAGGGGTGCGGTACTCCCGAGATGATTTACCTGTTAGAGAATTAGGATTACGAATAAGTCACCACTCCCGTCATCCTAATTTATTTAGTGTAGGTCAATTGCTTAAAGTTACTGTATATGTGCTCTAGCAGCTAACGTACTCGCAGCTTACCGAAATTTAGGAGCTAGAGCTACATTTTTATCTGTTATGGTTAATCGCACCTTACAATAAGGGCTGTCATAAAATTTATACACAACTTGGCAACCAGTTAATCATTAATATTATTGAAAATATACTTTTACATAAAGGAACATTTACCAAGAGTGCCACGCCCCAATGTTCCAGTGTTAGCTGCAGCTGCAGCACGCACAGCAGCTGGTGGTGTGGGAGGCTTAGTGGTGGGAGCAGGCAATGTTGCCGCACTCGGGACAGAGCCTGACCGCCGGCCTCGGGGAGTACCGCTTGTAGCTCCATTCCAACGAGCACCATGACCGATGTCATCCAAAGCTGACAATTAAAAGTTTTATGGTGAGCATACATACTTTGTCTAAAATATATAGAGAAAAGTTGTGTTAAATAAAAGATAATCGTAAAGGACACACCTGTGTACATACCTGTATAATCAATACTCTTTCTCACATATTTGATAGGTTTCTCTGGGTTAGCAGGAGCAATGATTTTGTACTGCCTGTTGGTGACTTTATTGGCAGTCAGCACTCCAATCTCTCGCCTTGCCACCTTCTCCTTATGAATGGAGACAGTCTGAGCAATATGGTTCATTTGGCCTTCCATTTCAGCCAACTGCATAGTTTGCAATTCTAATAGTTGCAGGAAGTTGTATGCCAAAGTATTTATTTGATAAGCTACACTGGCTAGTGATTGCGTCGTGTAGTTCTTGGTGCTCTCTAGAGCGAGCCTCTTGTTCTCAGATTGAAAGTAGTTAGCTTCACAGTAATCAGCTACACGCTCGAGATTCGTGTGGCTGTCTGTTAGATGGCTGCGCCCCTCGGGGATCTCGGTTTGCAGTAACGCTGCTAACTCGGCCATTTTGATGATGCTAAAATCATTCACTAGAACATTTACACTAAAGAAGAAAATTGACTTTAGTTATCTATTGTTACAGGCACATAAATATCACAAATACAGGATACATTAACACACGGTTCCAGTTCGCGACCCACAGGAAGTTTCGGAGCAATCTTTACCTTACCTTTTTAGCGATCCTGGGCTATAAATTCTAAGAAAATGGACTTAATTACAGATTTACATTAGCACATCATCTATCACAATATTAAAGTAATGTGTAAATGTACAAGATAAATAAAAATTACAGAAAACAAGAGTTTTATGTCGGACGTTGCAATGATTGGAGTAGGTGGAGTACTGGAGTGACACAAACAGGGTTGCCCTCATGCCCTGTGCTCAGTGTTGCCAACTTGAAAAGTTCAAATTAATGAGTTCCCACGTCGAAATTATCGTATCGTGGGCAAAATTATCGTGCATACAAAAAATAGTAAATCATCGATTAAGTACAGTTCTCATTGGTAAAGTTGCCCATGGAAAGTAAAGATGTTGATTATAGCAAACAACAATGACTAGTCAAAATGGGAGAATACCTATGTCAAGTTTTACCACTAAAAGCGCTATCAGCAGAAACCAAGACAGCTGCGCTGCTGGGGAGTTTGTTGCTCCACTTCTTCTTCCTAGCTAAAGCACTACGATGTGGTGAAGGGTGGACGTTTTGGGGGACTGTCTTATGTATATTGACGTTCGAAAAGTGCTGATTCTCAGCCTAATTTGAATAAATGACTTTTGATTTTGATTTTGACCGCTGAACGTTACACATTTTTAACCGATTTCAAAAAAGGAGGAGGTTCTCAATTCGTCTGTATGTTTTTTATGTTTGTTACCTCATAACTTTCGACTGGGTGAACCGATTTTGATGATTCTTTTTTATTTGAAAGTTCGTGCTTCCCGTGTGGTCCCATTTCAATGTCATATAGATCTGATGAGGTGTTTCGGAGACAGACAACAGAACTCTTCAAAAAATAACAGTAAATAAACCACGATTGCTGTTATCGCATTAATACGCATTGTATAGAGACGTTCATATCAAAATCCAATAGTCCAAACAGACCAATCAAATCACGCGATTGACCATGATGGCGACCATTAATGTTTTTGTTACAGATCGATTTTAATACGGTTCCACAATTAAAATTCATTTTAAATAGTTTATTAATGTTAAAATAGACTACAAAGTGAAAAGTTTTGAACATGCAGGCTTAGCACGAGAACTCGCCACCCTGTGGTGTAGACCGAGAAGATAATTTACAGAGGGGGGCAAATGTGATGCGTGCCCTGGGCGCCATTTTCTATTGGTACACCCCTGGCGCCAAGAGTTGAAAATCGAATCGTATTTTTTGTCAACGCGCTGGAATGCACTCTGTTGAATTCTTAATGCTCGGCTTAACACCGAGAGTTGAAAATCAAATGCGCTTTAAAATCCCGCTGCGATATTTTTACGCTCAAACTTGGTCTTGGAAGGCATGTTTTGAGTTGAAAGTTCACACTTGAAAGTTTACTACACTTGAAAGTTCGTATCTATTCTAAAACGTACAGAGAACAGCACGTCATGTTACCCCAATCTGTCAAATTTCTTTGATAGTTTTTCAACTATATCACAAAAAAATAAGGTTGATATTCAATTGGGAAAATTTGACGGATTTTCATTCATATTCAAACATAATTTTCATGGTTAACTTGGGAGCTCTTTGCGAAAACCCCAATCACGCAGACTGATCGATGTGAGAGGACATGCTGCGTTGACAAGGTTCAATTGAAATCATATAGCCAACTAAATTTAATTTGCTTGAATATGAGAAGGTGCCTTATACAGGAGGTGATACATAAAACGAGTTTTTACAATCATACGTCAAGAATGGCACCCGTTCATGACGTAGGTACCTAACCTACGGAACGAAGAGAAAAAAAAATTCGTTATAAAATATATATTTGCACATCTGGCGTAACTCACTATCAATCACAATCTGAATCATTTTGAAGGACATTGACTTCACTAATCTATTGATCTTATGTTCAAAACAAAATCCGCTAAGCAACGTAGGGTACCTTAGTATATCAATTAATGTTGTGTAACTGTCAAAATCAAAGCCATTCCTTTCCTACTGATAGAATGTTACCCAACTAGCCCTGGCTTTAATTTTTACAGTTCAATAACATTTGGTTTACTTACCAATATTTAAACCCTTAAATAATATGGTCCAAACTAACGACGTGCGGTGAATGAACGAACTAGTTAAATCGACCATCGACGTACTGTGAACAAATCGACGGTTCACCGATAGTCAGTGGACTAGTCGAATCTGTAGACGTAGATGCAAAGAGTATAATAATATTTGCGTAGACGCCTCTGACGGCTTATCTTAAACTCGGAACGCAGTGTGCCAACTCCAAAAGTTCAAATTATCGAGTTCTCACGTCGAAATTATCGTATTGTGAGCAAAATTATCGTACGAAAAAATTCACAAAAAAAAAGAACCTAAAACATTAAAAAACAAACGACAATGACTAGTCAAAGGATGAGAACATGCCAAGTTTCACCATTAGTAGCGCTTGCAACACAAACCGCCAAGCTTTACACACGACCATGGAGTGTTTCACAGGTCACAAGTCTTTGTTTAATTTTTACAGTCTGTGTTCACGCGTGCCCACGAAATATAAAGCAAGCTAGAAGATGATATAAAGTTACTAGATTCGCCCGTGTGGAGGTCGAAAATTTTCTTACAGGAACGTACTTCTGGGATAAAAAGTATCCTATGTGTTCATTCAGGTTATGATGATGATTGGACTCCCTTCTCCGCACGTAGACTCCCACTCGGTCCGTTGTGCGTGGATTGTGTGCGTTCATTCAGGTTATAAACTATCTGTGCACCAAATTTCTTTCAAATCCGTTCAGGTTTTTTGGCGGGATCGCGTTGGAACATGTCGCACGAATTTTCATTTTCATGGAATTTAGTGAAATAGCGAATTAAATTGTATAATTTTGATAGTGAATTATTCAATTTAGTTACGTGTGAGTGCACAAGTGTAGTGAAGGTGAAAATAAGTGACTAACGTGGACTTTTCGTGTTCCCCCCAAAAACTCCTATTAGGTTGTTGTAAAGTTACTACCGCTTTACAATAACTTTGATTTGACTTGACTGACTAACGACGACTGTGACTGTTTTGTAACTTCGTGCCCGATATCTAATATCGGGCCATTTACTTGATCTAAAAGAAAAATTACTTGACACTGGCTAAATGCACAAACCGTGTGAAGCCAAAATGAAAAAAAAAAAAAAAAAAGTCCGTTCAGCTGTTTTTGCGTGATTGAGTAAGAAACATCCATACTTACTCAGAAACTTTCACATTTAGGCCTCAGACCAAATAATTAATTTGGTCTGAGATTTAGGTATATATTAGTAGGAAGGATGTAGGTTCCGAGAAAACCATAAAAATACCTACAATATAATGCAGAGTCGCGGTCAGGTAAAAACAAGTGTTATTATTTTCATTTGAAAGAAATGCGATGGAAATAGAGAAAGAGACATTTACATGTTGATGTTGACATATCTTGACGGGTGTTATTCAAACGTTGACCTTTTGCGTTGTATTTTGTCTGACAAATATGTTTTGTTCATGGAACTATTTTTTTATTCAAATCTCAAAATAATCGTACATTTGACAATCACTATCGTATGTAACGTTGCACTGTGGGCTGGATTCCGTCTTTCATAATCTTAATGTTTCAAGTGTCGACTTTTATGCTTGAATATGGTTTGAAACACCCAACTACATGCCTAAATATATCATAATTATGGAATAACATTGGACATAGCACAAATATAATTATTTCTTAAAAAAATTGTATGGAGTTGGTAAGAAAACACATCAATCTCCGCTCTCGAACAAATTGGCCGTTATTCTTTTTCAGGTGATTAATCCTTAAATTATTTTGAATTTTTTGACATACGCCATGACACGGCCAGAGGTGCGAGTTTTTTTTAAAAAACGGACAAAAAATATTTATTTTTGAAAATTCATTTTGTATTAAAAATTTAAACTTTATGTCTAATAGGCATTGCCTAAATAATCAATCCGACCACTATTTTCAATAACCGTGGCACGAAATGGTAATTAACTTAGAAATGTTACTTAGGAGTAATAAAATAAAAAATAAACAACTAATGATTAACTTGTTTAATGGCTCCATAACAATACTTCTTATTATCATCATCATCATCACGTCCTGTTATCCCTCATCAGGGACATAGGGCTCCAAGTAATACTGTAATAGTGTACTTCTTATTATAATGAGTTAAAAATTATTAGTATCAATACATAATTACCACTTCACTCAACATTTCACCGGAATCATCGTCCCCTAGAAACCGTTTCAGACAATAATTCCTATGTCGTTATGTTGGCTCTCCTTTAAAACATTCAGTGTCACTGATCTCTATTCTACATGTAATAGAGGTAATTGTTCATTGTACGATTTGAACGTTGTTCAGTTCAGTGTTCACAATGAATATTGACCTCTATTACATTTGGAATAGAGATCATTGTCATAAGAAGCTTGTGATTTATAGTGTTGCTGTTATACTCAGTTGGTCGAAGAGCGGATATTTCTTCTTTCATTTGTCTTTCTTCTTCCTTCACGACTGCCTCACTTTCTTTTACAAATGTAAATTGCACCGGATGACAAAATGCTACTGAACAAGGTTTCGGATTTTCCCAAACGGTCTTCCTCACATGTGATTTTTAATGGTGCTAGTGACGTCATGAAAATACTGGAGTCATCTTGGGCAGTATCCAATTTTTGCTTATACCTGCTCTGGCTGGATGCTCCATCAAAACCCCATTTGGATTAAAATCATTTATTTTCCTTTTAAGTCATTGTTTAGGGATTTCATTATTCTGTTTGCTGTTATATCTAGTAAGCTTGCAAAGTAATTCTGGCAGATGAATCTTTTACAGTGATAAAGTTACGAAGGGTATAAGTTACACATACCTTCTCGAACAGCTGACTCTCTTAAAGTTATATATTGCCATTTTGAAAGTTTAAGAGACAGTAACAATCCAAGGGCCTTTAAGGGTGTAAAACTATTTTTTTCAGCTGGATGTTTTATGACATCCTGGATTTTTTTATCAGCATCTGGATTCTTCATCATAAATTCAATGATAGAAGCAACATCCTCACGACCTTCTTCCTTCAATTTGGATACAGCTGTGTAAACAAGCTCACTGGAATCACAATCCAAATGCTCAGCACTTCTTCTTTTTTTTTGCTTTGCTTGCAATTCTTCAAAAGGTTTTCGAGTGAGCCTTCGTTTGGTCATTGTGCTAATAGATGCTGTTGATGTAGATGGCAGATCTTCAACATCAACAGGTGTTGTCGAAGCTTCATGAAAATTCTCTTTGATGCAGCTAGGCCAGTCAACGTTTCCCTCAAGCCAGCTTCCGTAGTTTCTTCTGAACATCTCCATATTCCGGCTTGCTAAACGCCAACGTTTGTCAACTGCTCTAGTGAATTTTCGGCAAAATTATTTAAAAGTTACAAGATCTTTTTTGGATAAACAACAGTTCAATCGAGATAACACAGGTTCAAACAAAAATTGGTAATCACTACTTTTGTCTAAACTTTTCGGAATAATGAACAAATCTAGGTTTGATACGATACTTTCCGTATTTACTGTGATCACTGTTTGTACTGTAGGTAAATGCTCAAAGATAACTGAATTGCTATTCTTCCAAATACTCCTATTTATTGCATCAAGACAATATATTTTCTAATTACTCTCATTATGTCAATAACTAATAGACGGAATACATAAATACGCACCCATTGAAATTAATAACATAATGAGGACATATTATTATAGGAAAAAAAGAGCATTTACCTAATTACATATTGAATCGGAAATTTCACAGTTATTGACGTACTTAAAAAAAATTATTTCTCTCCTTTTTCGTCGTGATTATCGGTAATTGTAATAATAGTTGAGGAGTCATTAGACAAGTTAATCATTAGTAATTTATTTTTAAATTTTATTAATCCTGGTAATATTTTTAAGTTAATAACCATTTCGTGCCACGGTTATTGAAAATAGTGGTCGGATTGAATATTTAGGCAATTCCTATAGACATAAAGTTTAAATTTTTAATACAAAATGAATTTTCAAAATTAAATCATTTTTGTCCATTTTAAAAAAAAAACCTCGCACCTCTGGCCGTGTCTTGGCGTATGTCAAAAAATTCAAAATAATAGGTATAAGAATTAATCACCTGAAAAATAATAACGGCCAATTTGTTCGAGAGCGGAGATATGATGAGTTTTCTTACCAACTCCATACAATTTTTTTAAGAAATAATTATATTTGTGCTGTTTCCAATGTTATACCATAATTATGATATATTTAGGCATGTAGTTGGTGTTTCAAATCATAATCAAGCATAAAAGTCGACACTTGAAACATTATGATTAAAAGTCTATGAAAGACGAAATCCATCCCACAGTGCGTCGTACCATTGGCCAAATTATCATACGCCCCCACAATTATCGTACGGATTGGCAACACTGCATCGTACCATTGGCCAAATTTTCGTATGGGTTGGCAGCACTGGTGCTAAAACAGTAAAATTAGGAGGTAAAATAAAATGAATTTACCATTGCTAAGTTCATTGGAACCAACAGCTTTATAATTTCTATGTTAATAACATGTAGGTGACTTACGAAAAGAATTTCAAATAAAGCAGCAAGGTTTAAAAAATTAAAGACAATAGTTAGATAAAAAAAGAAAACTATACAAATAAATTACTTTAAAAATGATCTCATTGGCGGAGAAGTTTATTAGTATATGTTGATGTTGTTGAATCAAGTATAAAATAATTACATTGCAGCGACACCTGTGCAATTAAAAGGAACCACGAGAATGACCATTCGACACTAGATGGCTCTACAAGTCTCAAATTTGCTCTATCCTGAAATGAAAGTTAGCTAGCTAATTGGGGTCAATAGGAGTAAGATTCCAAGAATAAGTAACGCATTTAGAAGTGTAGACATACTTAGGATATATTTCAATTATTTCAGATCCAAAACACCAATATTTTCAGTAAAATTTTATTTATATGTAGATATTATATATGGGTAGGTAGGTTGTTAAAAATATTAAAAAGTTTAACAAATCCTCCAATTTCATTATAGGTAGCAGAAATTGTCTCACAAATCAAATGTTATGTTCAGTTCTGTTTTAAGTAAGTTCTATTTACTAAATACTTGATTTATTATAATTCATTTTCCACAAGTTCTAAACTGTTAACTACAATAAAATACACACATTTTACGTCTAATTTGACTAAAATAATGCATATTTATAATTTACCTTCGAGTTAATATTATTGTAATCTGTTTATACACAATAGTCTGTCATGATAGTTTTATTATAAATACAAAATAATACTAAGTTAACTTAATTTAAGTAACTACAATAATTAGACAGATTTATAAGAAAACATGTTATGAAAGATATGAAATTTATCTGAATGAAATAAGAGATATTTAAAAATTATAAACTAACTGTACAAAAAACATAAATTAGTCTACATGAAATCAGATGGTTTGAGTATAACATTTCATGCAGTCAATAATACATCCCAATTTATTTCATTGTTATAAACTTCTTGTTCAAGCCACAACTCATAATTATCTTTAAACTCTTCATCAAGTTCAATATTTGCTTCTAATACACTATTTATATCTGTTTCAAGGGGTGTCAAATCTATTTCTTGTTCCCCACCTGTGCCATATCTCCTATTATTGAAGCGATCAACGCTTACTCTCAGGGCGCATTCTTCATCTTGGAAATCCCATGGTCTTGCATCAACATCATTGCCAAAGGCCCAGTCATCATTCAACCTGTGCCGCACTTTGGAATATATTGCACTGATGGTTTTCATATTTGTTTTCCTCCACTGTCTGCCTAAGTACTTAGTTTGCATTTTTAGTAGTTTCAACACATAAAACTGCATTAAAGCATGTCTAACCTTTAAGGTGCGTTTTAGGATAGGTGCACTTTTGAAAACCACAAGCATCATAATTCTTGCATTCTTCCATTTAGTTAGCTTATTTAAAATTCTCAATAGATTGATGCATGAGAATACATTTCTCCATGAGTAGGGAACGGTTGAGTCTCCAATATCCAGACATTCCTTTGTCAGTTCTGGTTGTTCTCCAATTACACAAGCTGGAAAGTCAAATATTGGTATTGTGTTCTTAGCTCCAACATAAGACAAAATGTTCTGATTAAAGAATTTCAGCACTAATGGCATGCAGTTAGCATACACAAGATGTTGTGACATAAATTCAAATTGGTATACATGATTTAATTTTAAATGTTTCAGAAGGAGTAACAATATTGCAGTGACTGCTTTAACAATGATTTCTTTATGTCTGTTTACATCAATACCAAGTTTGAGGGACTGAAGAACAGTCATGGGCATCTCTTCTGGGAGTAAGTCTGCCATTATGTTGATAGAATAAGTTTTAGCAGTTGATGTTGGTGCTGCTGCTAAAAGAATTTTTAACAGTGCAATCATGTACTGCGGCAAATTAGGCAGCATTGCTTTGTACAAAACTTCTGCCTCTGTTTCTTCAACATCTCTTTCTCCTTTTGTAAGAGGGCTTCGAGCTATTTCCAGTTCTCTTTCTGTTTGTAGTTCTGAAAGGCTGGTGTAAACATGTTTCTTTAGTATGTCTATTCCTTCATGTATGGGCTGTGGTAGTCCTGCTATGGTTTGTCGATCTCCAGGAAGGGAATACCCAACAAACTTGATCCTAACATTGTCAAGAAACATGTCAATATCTTTTTGGCGCACTTTAGACTGCCAAGGAAGACTTCTAGGAAGCGGAGGTGGAGGAGGTGGGCTGTCAAACTGTTTGAAGTACATGTAATATGGGCAGTTAGGGTTATTTTCAGATTGTGAACCCTCACTGGGTATGGACTGAAACTCCATTGAGTAATCTTCTGAGCCATTTCCAGTTTCTTCTTTATCAACAAATATTTGTTCATCAGATTCATCCAGTGAGGTTTGTTTCATGAAAAGGTGTCTACGAATTTTTCCTTCCCTTTCATTTTCTTTTAGTAGTTTCCTTTGGCCAGGATTTTGGTTCTCCAGCATATCGGCTGCACTGGGAGGAGGTGAACTTGCTCTCATACCTTTTATTATTTCAATTGTGTCTTCTGATAAAGCTGGTAATTCATTTTTTTCCCTGAGCCTAGCTTTTCTCTCTTTCAACTCCTTTGAACCTCCTAAATAAACAAGTAACACTTTCCACAGAAGTAGTAGGACTTTTTTCATAGGGAAGTGGGGAGTTGTACCTGCACAAAGATGTGTCACCATGCTCAATAGTTTCACTGGTAGTAATTCTTCTCCAAATGGTGCTCCCAGTTCTTCTTTAAAGTTTTTAACTAAATGTTTAAACTCAGATTCAGTGTTGTCTTTTTCGGTTCTCATGTATTCTGTGATTAGATACAGAACAGACAGGATAACTCGTAAGTTGGTAGAGTCCGCAAGAGATTCTGCAAGCTTCCTGGAAGCTATGGCAGAACTGCTCCGGACAATCTCGAGATTCAGTAATTCGACAAAAGCAGAAAACGTTCCCATATCGTACAGCATCATTACGTTGACACGGGCCCAGTGTGCCTGTTCCGCATCTGATTGCATCTCTGCCCAGCATCCCTGGGCTAAGTACAGTATACAGCGAGTGGCACGCATACGTATCTCACTGACGGCGACATCCAAATGCTCCAATAATTTCATAATCACAGTCCGCTGCTGTTTATTTGTCAGCCTTTGCCAACTAGGTGGATAGTTGAACTCTTCCATTATATCTTCGAATGCTTTGACGTTGAGCTGATATTCTGGATGTTCCGTGTAACTGTATAATTCAGCTATTTCGTTTTGTTGAGTATCGCAATCATCGTAAATGAAGTCGAGCTCGGGGCTCTCCATGTCGTTAACACAATCTCCTTCTTCCATGGGGCGGCGAACATCAGGCATTTTTGCTCCTCCTCGCCGACCGTTGCCGTTGGTGCCCATTTTTTTTATAGTGTAAGGACTATTTCAAATTCATAATGTAATTTCACATCTCAGAATTAGAATAAATACCAATAAACTGAGGTTTTTTGTAAAAAAGAATTTATAGATTTCTCGTCTAATATGGCACCACAGACAATAGAATATAATGTACAGACAAAAATGTGACAGATCTTTTTTTGTATAGGGAAGGCACAGATTAAACAGATTTTCGAAATAAAAACTTTTTCTTTTACGAGGGTGTTTACTCTGTGTGAAACACGTTTCCTTATGCCGCGGCCACACTACAGTCAGTATCAATGCCCAACATTGCGATAAACAACGCGGTAAACATTCCGTTATTTAAAGCGATAAATTCAGTGGCCACACTTGACCGCCACCTGAGTTATCGCCTAATGTCAAATAGCATTGTGAATGCCATTGTAAAATTATCGCGATAAATTGTGGCTACACCTACGGTTAACGTCCAACATCGCGATAGTCAATGGCATTTCTCGTAGGTGTAGCCACGGCATTAGACGTTACTGGCAATAATATTTACTGATGACTTTTAATAATTACAGATTTGCTACAAGGTATTAAAATCCAGTACCACAGAATGAAAGTACAGACTCCAGCACATCAAGCTACCCCAATCTGTCAAATTTCTTTGATAGATTTTCAACTTTATTACTAAAGTATAAGTCAAGGTTCATGTTCAATTGGGAAAATTTGACAGTTTGGGCCTTGGGGTAACTTGATGTGCTGGCCTCAGTACATCATTAAAATAAATAGTAGTCATGAAAAAGTCTGAAGTCTGAAATTAATAATAGCTATCAGTACCTAAATATTATTGCCACTAACATCTAAGGAAACGTGTTTCATGATCGGCTTGGCCGACTAGTCGGCTAGTCGGCCAAAGTCATAGTCAGCCTATCTCTAGTTTCTTCTTCTTAGTGTATCGAAGGCAAAAAAATCAAACATTTTTGACCCAAAATTCGGGAACTCCGCTCGCTGACGCAGTCGCCAAATCCACAAGTAACAGGGTATGCGGCGCAGGATGGAAGGTGAGCTATTTATTGTCTGTGGGGAGGTGCCGCATACGCACTTGTGAGCTTAGCCGTTCGTGAACTTCCCATCTGTGGAGATTGTCTTTGCTCCGGCCGACTTGGGTTCGAAGTCTATTTAGATATTTCCAAGTCGGCCACGGTAACGCGTGCCCAGGCGGAAGGCTCTCAGATGGTTTGATAAATTTATCAGTCTGGATTTGGCACGGTTGACGGCAATAGCAAACTAAAACATCATCATTCCTTGTCCTGCCCTTGTCTCAATTTAATTGGGGTCAGCGCAACATGTCTTTACGACATCAGTATAAAAGTAAAGTGTCGCGTGTGACTTGTGGTTCTTCTTACAGTCTTATTATTTATACTTAATTATTTGGAATCGTATTTTATGATTTTATCTTAAAAACGAAACATCATGCTAGGTACACAGTAGGTTACTCAAGTCTACGGCTACCAGTGTTGCCAACTTCAAAAGTTCAAATTATCGAGTTCCCACGTCGAAATTATCGTATTGAGAACAAAATTATTGTAAAAAAAAATCACGACAAAAACCCCAAAACATTAATCAAACATTGATAACAAACGACAATGACTAGTCACGGGGGAGAACATGTCAAGTTTCACCACACCACACAAACCACCAAACCTTATACACAACCACGGAGTGTATCACAGGTCACAAGAGTCTTTATTTACTTTTTCCGATATGTGTTCACGCGTGCCCACGATACATAAAGCTAGCTAGAAGCAAATATAAAGTTATCTGAGAACACCACAAGAATACAGTATACAACGCGGAGTCGCGGTCAGATGGATAGTTAGACGGACACAATGGACACAAGTGTTATTTTCATGTGGACGAAATATGAGGGAAAGAGAGAGAAAGAGAGACATTACATGTTCATGTTGGCTTACTTGACAGTTGACGTTGACATTTCGTTGACTTTCTGCGTTTTATTTTGTCTGACAAATACGTTTTGTTCATAGAACAGTTTTTTTTCCAAGGTCAAAATGATCGTACATTTGTCAATCACTATCGTACACACGGCTACACATCAAGCTATACATTTCCAGTTTACGCTGATCTCGCACTGCACGGAAATCCTATATAATGCGAGATTAGCTTATACTGGAAATATAGTTCGATGTGTAGCCGTGCTTACATTGTACCATTAGCCAAATTATCGTACGCACCCATAATTATCGTACGTATTGGCAACAATGACGGCAATTTGCTGGCTCTTTGAAAATATGGTCATCTACACACAGGATGTTGACAGATTTTTCGATGGACGTGGGATTTTGAAATCGCTAGCGAGTCACTGCGTGTGTATCTAACATAACATAACGCCGCCATTTGTTTTTTTAAACAATTTTTGTGAGAACTTCACGCATTTGTGAAGTTCTCACAAAAATTGTGGTTGTGGATTCGGATTGCCTCGTCGTTGGGATAGTGGTCGCAAGCGCTACTGCTGAGCATGAGGTTCTGGGTTTGATTCCCTGATGGGGCAAAGTGTTATTGGGTTTTTCATTAGGAATTCTCAGTAGCAGTTCGGAGTCTGGATTTGTGCCTGGTTGATGATAATAGGCACGCCAATTTCATCATCATCATTTCAGCCAAAAGACGTCCAATGCTGGACATAGGCCTCCCCAAAGCTCCTCCGCTTTCACCGGTTCTGTGCTTCCCGCAGGCACGCCTATTACACAAACATAACTGCCTCACTCACCCACTTAAACATAGCTGGTGAAATCTGGGTATACTTGTACACCTCCTGCTATTCCTTCGGGGATTACAGACGTGATGTTATGTTGCTATTGAGAATGGCCAATCCGATAGAAACCAGTGCAAATGACGCTATATGCCGTAGATTCTTCTTGTCGTCAGTCGGAAGTTGTAGCTAAGTATATTGTAGCGTATACTTGACTTAACCTATTTAGGTAACAGGTACCTACTATTAAGTACATACTTATGTTAAAGAGTCCTCTAAACACTGTTCACAAATCAAAAACCCGAAAATTTTGACAGCACGGCTTGAACCTGGGTTGGACCAATACTACCGTACCAGAAACACTTTTAGGGGAGACCGGGTACAAAAGTAACATATTGTGTTTTTACTTTGGTTTCTGATAAAGTATTATCTTTTTGACCAAATTATTATAGCTATATATAAATTCCGTTAATGTTCTACAGATTAGTATCTTGATTTACCTGATTATTATGTATTTTGTATGAATCACAGAGACTTTAAAAAAATTCAGCAGTTGTTACTTTCGACCCCGCTGCCAGGCCGAAAGTAACATGTTGTGGGGCGAAAGTAACAGGATAAAGGGGTTTGTAATAAATATGAAATAAAATATTAAATCAACAAATTATTTATTAGAAAACTTTGTATGAATAACACAAATCAACATTTGCATTTTAAATGCTTAAAAAATATATCTTTCTTGAAAACTAATCATAAAAGTTAACTTCTCGTTAGGAATTATTTTTAGTCTAAATAATGACTAATGAAATCAATCATAATATATTTTTTTTCGAATCAGACTGTTCAGTATCAGACTCTTCTCTTCAGATTCGCAATTATGGCACACGTAATTTTTATCATTATTGACGCATTCAGCATGTGACCACATTTTACAGTCATACATTGTAACCATTGCTCATTTGGTAGACTATTAGCAAAAGATTCTAAACAAACGAGACAGAACCAATCCTCGTCATCAGATTTAATTTCCTTGCCTTTTGTTGCCTTCGTTGACCTCTTTCCTTTTCTCTTTCCTTTCGTGGAGGTCAACTTTTTACCTTTTCCAGTAACGGGTTGTAACACCGTTTTCTTGGCTTTATTTCTTTTTTGTATTCTTCTTCGATTGCGTTTTTTTTCGAGTGTGTCCGTCAATATTGCAGTCTTACGTTTTTTCCGTCCTCTATTCGTTATAGTCTTCAGAAACGCTGTCGAAATCAAACAAAAGAGAAACAAACAGAAGAGCACTCGATCAAAAAGTCCTGAAGATTTTTTCCTCATCAATAGAAAAAATACGGTTGACGCAACGGTAGCCAACAATTGCGCTAGTATTTCCTGCTTTTATTTCTGTAATGTATCTATATAATGTCACATGGCAAACATTATCTTTTTTGTCAGGGCTCAAATTTTTGCTCCATCTTTGAAATGCTCTTCAGCTGCTTTTCGGTACACATCCATGTCCGTTGTTCCTCATGTGGTGTTTCTTATGCGTTGTAGCACACATAAAATTATTACGTGATTATATCAATACGGGGATAAAAGTAACACGTTACTTGTGTACCCGTAGGGCTACGTTACTTTTGTACCCTACCTTATTTTTGTTAAAATATGAAAGATAACCTTGAAACGGAACGTGCTAGACAAAAACAAATTTAAACACTTTGCAATCAATCTAATCAAGAATTAATATGCAAACATTCATTTTAATATTATTCTTTTAATACTACGTAAACACCAAATAAGTAAACATCAAAAAACTTACTTTTGATTTGTGAAATCACGTAGCGTCCTCTAGCACAACCTAAAAGCGGGTGGCGTGTACGACGACTAAATGCAAGTGAGGGGGGTGCCACCGGCTATCACCTGACGGCAGCGAAGCGGTGTTTCGACTATTGGATAAACGTACAGAGCATTTGTTACTTTCGACCCGCCGTTACTTTTGTACCCGGTCTCCCCTACTATTGTTTAAAAAAAAACAATTACTTCGGCTTGCACTTGCAAGTCAGGCATGTGTGGTGTTACACAATTCGACATAATAAGAAATGGGTACTTATGAGGAAGTCTGAAAGTGGCACCGATAACTGAAAAGTTGTGTGGAAATCGGTTGTCAGGGTATGGGCATGTGATACGGAAGAATGAGAGAAATGTCGAGAGGAAAGTTTTAAGCTATAAGAGTAGGGTGAGATCAAAGAAACGATGGATGGATTGTGTGAATGATGATTTGGCTAGAAAGGGTGTGACGTGAATTAGAGGAGTATGGAAGAAAAGACATGTTGCGCCGACCCTAAATAAACTTGGACACATTTAAATAGACTTCAAACCCAATTCGGCCGGAGCAAATACAAACTCCACAGATGGGGGTTCACGGACGGCTCAGATCTCAAGTGCATATGCGGCACCTCCCCACAGACAGTGGTTCGCCTGCCATCCTGCGCCGCATGCCCTGTTACTTGTGCATTCAGCGACTGCGTCAGCGAGCGGAATTCGCGCAGCCGAATTTTGGGTCAAAGATGTTTGATTTTTTTTGCCTTCGATACGCTGAGAAGAAGAAGAAACTAGAGATGGGCCGACTATGACTTTGGCCGACTAGCTGATTAGCCGACTAGTCGGCCAAGCCGATCATTGCTTTTGGTTGAGTTCTGGGCCTGAATTCACTATGACCACTTAACGATTCCTTATTTGTAACCACGTCAATCACACACGAAATCTACTAATATCGTATTAATGATATCGACAAATTGTCTTGGAATATACAGATTATGACATTTCTATTTCTTTGGTTTATAAAAAAACCAAACTAAAAAAGCAGACAGTTGAGGTATTTTTATAATCAATTATTATCAAGCACCCCACGCTTTTTTGAAATTATTTTCTGCTTTTTTAGTTTGGTTTTTGAAGCGTGTTTTTTAGATTCTTAATCTAGGTATTATTTATTTTCTATTTTTGAGGTCTGCTAACTACAAAAGCGTGATGTTTCAGTTTTTTTTTTTAATTTTTGAATTGTCATCGATCCTCGATAAGTCTACCTAAAAAGTTTAAATGAAATATGACCGTTTGAAGTGGGTCAAAATCAAGTCAGGAGTCGGTTATAATGATTCCCCGCGGAATCTTACTACGTTCAAACTACGTCAATATTGTGTTTTTATTGACACGTTTTAATTAGCTTCACCTGTACGTTTGTTTGTAACCGACTCCTGACTTGATTTTGACCCACTTCAAACGGTCATATTTCATTTAAACTTTGTAGACTTATCGAGGACCTATGACCATTCAATAATTTAAAAAAATAGAAAAAACACGCTTTTGTAGTTAGCAAAACTAAAAAATAGAAAATAAATAATAGTTTAAAAAAACTAAAAAAACACGCTTTAAAAACCAAATTAAAAAGTAGAAAATAATTTAATTCTATTAAAAAGCGTGGGGTGCTTGATATTAATTGATTATAAAAATACCTCAAAAAGCACCCCACGCTTTTTAATAAATTAAATTATTTTCTACTTTTTACTTTGGTTTTAACGCGTGTTTTTTTAACTATTATTTATTTTAGAAACCAATGTAACGGTATGGTTTCGAAATGTCATATTCTGTACGTTCCAAGACAATTTGTCGATATTATTAATACGATATTAGCAGATTTCGTGTGTGAGTGACGTGATTACGAGTAAGGAATCGTTAAGTGGTCATAGTGAATTCAGGCCCTGAATTGCGGCCCTAGTGACATCAGTAATGTTCGTGACTAAGCTTTCGGCTCGTAGGTGTGCGGAGCACGGCGACCAGGCGGAATTGTCGGGACATGTTTTTATTTACTTTGCATTAAAATTTATTCTATTATTGTTTACGTGTGAGCCGGCGATTCTACCTATCCCAATTTCCTATCCTATTCTAGATTGTACTGAAAGTAAACTGTAAAACTGATTCTATTATAAAAATACTAACCGTAAAGATTTCAATTCCATTTCAATCACCGCCTTTTAAATTTTTAAGCATAATATTTACAGGAGTAAAAATGGGCGGAGTAGACGGCGGTTGTAGCCGACTAGTCGCCGACTAATCGCCGACTACAAATCACTACAGTCAATCATATGGCCGACTAGTCGGTATATCACTAGAAGAAATCCAGACTCCGGGCTGCTACTGAGAAATCCCAATAACACTGCCCGACCTGAAAATCGAACTAACGACCCCATGCTTAGCAATAGCGCTTGCGACCACTAGACCAACAAGGCAGACTTCTATTCAAAAATAAATCAAAAACTTTCCTACGTTCTTATATATCTAGAGTCTACGCCCTTTCTTCGGCAACATAATTAATTGATTTACACTACACGGTTACACTTATGAAATAACAACATCAATTTATTCTAGGACCAATTAATTTAACTCCCGCTCAAAATCTGTTTACCCGCCGCGGATAAAAAGCTTTTAATGGTGGGGCAATATGGTTTGTTCTCACGTCAGCGTCTCAGATATGACATCCGAACATTTGTAATACAACAATGGATCCTTTTACCCCTGAGGTATTAAAGAGCAGCAGGGGGCGGGTTGGGGTGCTTATAATGGATTATGTACCCGTGGGCTGATGTCGACCCACTATTGCGTTGGCGAGGTAATTTTTTGCTGAAAGATTTCGCGATTGAAGAATTTTTTTTTTATTGGGTATGTTTAAGGGTTGTTATGTCAATATAGATCAGAAGTAGAAGTTAGCTGCATCCAGTTACACTGGACCCTAACATAGTTGGGAAAGGGCTAGGCAGATAATGAAGTAGAAGTTGGATGCGGAAATTACTTATAAAGGATCACTGAAATTGATCTTAATTTGTAACCAAGCACTCTGCTCTTCTAAACATGGGCTGTACCTATGTAGCTGTAGGTAAAACAAATCAAAAAATAATTTCGCACATCCACGCTTGGAAAATAGATTAGTCATCGCTTTGTATGTGGTAAGTATTGTAACGCATTCAAGAATGCTACCATATCCTCAGAAACATGGTACAAACGTGGTCTATTTGATATAACCTTTTACCAAACCCATGGCGGTGTGGTAACTGAAATCTACCACCTTACTTTCTTCTATTTCGAGGCTTCCATGTGCTCTATGTCTGACATTTATGACCCTAATTATAAGCGAAAAAAGGATGTAGGTATTTTAGCAGTCGTCAATCGTAATGCAAACTTCACTCTCCTGCATACAAATTGGTACCTACTAGATTTCATCTATCCAGTTAGCTTTCTTTGCTTAGAAACAAATAAATGACTTCTTCCAAGATCATACCTATTTACTTACAGTTATGAACATTGAAGATAATATCTAAACTTCAACGCTCGTCGACTGACTATTTTCCGCTTTATAACTCGAATAATATTTTCGCCCAACTTACTCGTAGTGTGACATTTGTTATCTTACTGTATGCCTAGTAACACACGGGCATCATAAAAAAATGTATAAAATAATTATATTTTTTATTATGAGATATATTGTAGTGTCAGCAAAAATGTTTGAAAGTGAATTAAATGTGAATGATATTCTTCGTTCGGATCTCATGCCGACTTATTTCATGGTAGATGGTGAAAACCAAAGCATTGAAAGCTTGAATCACACAGTCAGTAAGCCTGTAGGACAATCGATTAATGGATCGATTGATGCAGCATTGTCTACACTGGATTTTCACAGGTAAATAGTAAAAACATTTGAATATTTTAGATGTTTATTAAAATAGCAGTTTTATAAAACATCTACGCAAGTTGTAGAAAGGTGCCAGAAAGCACTGAAACATACCTAATGTTCATACCTACCTTTCTTTATTACCTAGTATCTAGATGCATGTTTATCATAGTTAACCTTTCTATTGAGCGCACTATTGAGTTGTCTTGTGTTGAACTCGAAAGATACGTTATAATTTTCGTTTATCGGTAAAGGAGGATTTACCCATTAAGTTAAAACCAAAGTAATAAAAGTATAATTTGATGTGGATATTTTAATATTAATATTTTAAATGTTATTCCATTAAGTATTAGACTTTTCAATCTGTTTAGTTCTTTTAATTTAATTAACTTGTTTTTCGAACCTACTAGGATTATGGCATCTTCGTCAACATGTCTCGATAATAATTAAAAAAACATGAGTATATTTAGTGATTGTGATGCCAAAAATAAAATAGTGTTAAATGACTTAACGTCCGAAGATTGTGGTTTATTAGCTAGCTTCCCCATGCTATTACATAAAAATCCGCAATGTACGCAGGCCTTAAACAGCTAGTCGTTGCAAAAGGTTTAAAAATAATATAGCTCATACAATTACACCATCTATCGCACAACTTGAGAATCCGAATGAAATTTGTGGACCCCTTTTTGATGTTGTGCAAAAACAGCACCAATCTGCTTTCAAGACCAAAACCATTAACATTAATGGCACCTCCGTTGGCTTTCACCCATGGGCTACTCCGGGTATTTACAAAAATAGAGCGAGACTATACGAGTTATATGGATTGAAATAATACAGGTTTGATACTCCTTTCCTAGAGTATGTCAAGAACTATTTAAAATGATTTAAAAAGATTAGTGCTTTTGCAAAATATTTTTTTTTTAGCGACACAATTAAAAATTCTAATTATAAAGTTAAAACCACTTGGAAAATAATTAACAATGAAAAGGGGAAAGTTGGTTAAACAAGACAAACAACTTGATATTATGGTTGACGAAAAATTTATTACTAAAAAAGCTGACGTAGCACAGGCACATAATGAGTTTTTTGCCAACATACCTGTAACTACGACTTGCTCCTTAAATTCGTCCCCATCTAAAGCTGAAATCCTTTTGCGTAGTAGTGTGCCTAAATGTAGTGACATATTCAGTTTCGAACATTTAACGCTTCGTGATGTAGTTAATGTTTTTATCAACTTAAGTCTAAAAACACTGGTGATTTCTGGGGCATTTCCATTAAACTTTTAAGTTATATAGTATATATCGTAGCCTCTTATCTAGCTGTCACTTTTAATAAATGTGTTGCTTCAGCAACTTTTCCTGACCTCATGAAGAGTAGTAATAAAGTCATACCATTATTTAAATCCGGCAATAAAAATGACGTTCGTAATTTCAGGCTTGTTTCTAATTTACCTGCATTTAACAATTATTTCAAAAGTTAATACTCAAGCAGTTGCTAAGACATTTTAATTTAAATAGCCTCTTTCACAATGAGTAATATGGCTTAACAAAAGGTCGTTCGACTCTGTAGTCGAACGAACTTTTGTAAAGCCATATTACTCCCGCATCTGTATGCGAGAAAATGCTATTGGAGTTTTCTGTGATATTTCTAAAGCCTTTGATTGCGTGCACCATGGGACGCTTTTGCGTAAACTACATTATTACGGTGTCCATAACGAAGTTTTAAACGTAACAAATTCTTATTTACAAAGTAGGTCCCAATGTGTAGAAATTATTGGTGAAAAATCTTCCGGGCTACCAGTTCAGTTAGGTGTGCCATACTTAAATAAATAGCACTCTATAATAACCATCATCATACTCTTAGCCGACAGTCTTAGGCCTATATATCTTAACGCATATGTATACTTGAAACTTCGTACCTACATTATGTTGGCGGCATACCATACTTATCGCATACTTTCACTTATCGAAATCATAACACACCCAAATACTTAGAAGTATTTTGACACCCGGTTTTTGTACCAGGTATTTAGCGAAACCTACCTTGAAGGCCGGGTATGGAGATTAGCAGGTATATCTCATCTCTACAGTAGAAACTACTGCCAAACTTCAGTGGGGATCACACATATCAAGCCTAGCGAGGAGGCATAGTTCAGCTGCTTACGCCGTCAGAAAAGTAAGACAATATACTGACGTCGATACAGCTCGGCTAGTCTACTTTAGTTATTTCCACAGCGATTTTTCCTTACATAGGTTATGTCTAAGAATAGAACCATCCCATTTCTTCCCGTGGGTGTCGTAGAAGGCGACTAAGAGACTTACTGGCAGCAGCATTCTCTATGCATTTGACCACCATACTGTGATCGCTAACCCGCCTGCCATTCGTGGCGATTAAGGCAAATCCCCTTTTGGGGGAGGCTTATGTCCAGCAGTGTACGTCTTTCGGCTCATATGATGATGATGTCCTACGGTATTTTGCTGTGGAGCAAAGCCGCTGATAGTCAAAATATTTTTGTCCTACAAAAACGTGCTGCTCGTGCAATTTACCAGCTAGGTGCCAGAGTTTCCTTGAGGGACTTTTTTAAAGATATTGGTATTCTCACGGTGGCATTACAATTCATATTCGCTCACATCTTATATGGTTGCGTCAACATTCAAAATTTGATTGACATCTGCTTTCCATCTAGACCTATCCCTTCCCTGCACATACTTCGCGAGTGAATGAGAAGATTCACTCCGACATTTTTTGCCGCGAACATTTTTTCCGAATTGAAGCGCATCGCGAACGCATTAGCTTCGGCCGCTCCGCTTGAATATATTGATAACTTTGGAATCATCGCATTTCCGCCTGTAATAAGACTTATAATGAAGTGTTTGTGTTTAACGTGTGAGGACAGTAACTTGAAGCCCAGCTGCCCCTGAACCGGTGCACCTGCGACGACGCGAACACGTGGCTCCCGTAAAAGGGTTGTGCTTTCCCTCCTTAATTATTTCGGGTTGTATTTTATTGTCCTACACTCACCGCAACTTGAACTACCTATCGCCAAGCGTTTGTCAATCGTTTTGTTCCGAATCGCAAATACAGTCCACTAAATTAGCCCTTCATGCCACCATTTCTTTGGTCCCTCTCCGGATAGTTTGGTATTTGAATTAGGTTCATATTTGTTGTACCTAGTTATTGCATTAGTATTTATTCCATATGGGATAAACGCACCGCACCGCAGTCTTAAACCTAACGCCTAATTTAACGACCTACCTACCTGGCAGATGAATCTTATGGACACCATATGGACACCTGGAGACGTCGATATTTTGATCGGCGCATCGATACTTCCGCACCTCCAGTTATCGCGTACGGTTCAAGGTCATTCGTTGTTGTATCCCGCACCGCACGCCCTAGAAACAGTACTAAGTTTTGTTATTGTTGGTACTGCAACCGCACATTTAGATAGTTACTCGAATGTGTCACACCGCTGCACAGTTGAGCCACCGCTGGAGTCTACCATCCGCAGGTTCTGGGAAATTGAAGAGAATCATGTTCCGCCTATCCTAAGCCCTGACGATAAGGTGGCTGAGGAGTTTTATTGTCGCACGACAACTCGAGATAATGATGGTCGTTATGTTGTCGCGTTTTCATTCAAGGGGGATATTTTTTCGCTCGGTGGCTCCTACGCTTCCATTGAAAATCGCTTTTCTTATTTAGAACGTAAGATGCAAGCATCTCCGAAATTGAAGCAAGCGTATGATGAGGCTGTTATCAAATACATAGATAAAGGATACATCTCACCTTCACCCACCGCCGAGACTGACGAGACTCGCGATCATCCATCTTCCATCATCCCGCACCATGGAGTTGTTAAAGAAGACAATCTTACTTCTAAGCTTCGCGTGGTTTTGGACGGCAGTGCTAAGACTAGCACTTCTGTATCGCTCAATGATATTTTGTGTTGTGGTCAAAACCTGCAAGGTAACTTATTTGACATTACCGCTTGTTTGCTGTCGCGCTTTCTGCTGACATAAGGCAAATGTTTCTTTCTATTGGTATTCGCGAATGCGACCGCAGATTTCAACGTTTTTTGTATAGATTTTCGCTTCAAGAACCTATGAGAGTTTACGAGTTTAATCGTGTTTGTTTTGGGCTTAATTCGAGTCCTTTCCATGCGCTTCGCAGTAGCAAGCAATTAGCCGCTGAGGAGGGTGAAAGATTCCCGTAAGCGAAAGATACTATTGAGACTGGGCTATACATGGATGACTTTGTTTATAGTGTAGCCAGCGAGGCAGAGGCCGTTGAGACCGCCGCTCGAGTAATAAGTCTTATGAAAGCCGGTCAGTTTGAGCTTGTGAAGTGGACAAGTCACTCGCAAACCGCTCTAGATTCGATTCCACTATCACATCAATTATCTTCGGTGAAGTAATTTGATGGTGATGATACGCACAAGGTTCTAGGCTTCGGTTGGTCACCCGCGACTTGTTCAGTCTTAAAGTTAATTCGACTCAGCAAGTTTGTATTAAGCGCATTATCCTGTCGTGTGTAGCATTTTTATGGGATGTTATGGGATTTGTAGTTCCCGTCGTTTTATAGGCCAAGTTGCTTATAAAGAATTTTGGCTTTCCAATAGTGATTGGGATGACAACGCGCCCGACAATATTGTTAAATTGTGGTCTCGCCTTCGGAAAGAGATTCTATTGCTCAATCAAATAAAAATTTCACGCCATGTTGGTATATTTTCAGACAGTTTATGTACTGTTGTAGGCTTCGCAGATGCCCGTGAAAAGGCTTACGGGAGAGTAGTTTAAATTCACGTTTTGAATGCTGATAAGGTCTCGGTTAGTCTTATAAACGCTAAATCCAAAGTCTCCACTAGCAAAGTCGTTACTCTAGCGCGCCAGGAGCTGTGCGCTATACTTTTGTTTAATTTTGTACAATTAATCAGCTCTATTGTCAATGCTTGTAGGCACCGCATTATTATTGATAGAATTATGGCTTTTTCTGACTCTAGCTTTGTGTTGGGCATATTCTTCGCCCCATCGCTGGGACACATTCGTCACCAGTAGGGTGGCTAAAATTCAGTCCGAATTACTATCACAAAATCTCTTTCACTTTACTGGCACAGATTATCCCGCCGATTGTCTCTCCCGTGGATTTCTCCCTTCGAAAATTTTAGATCATCCGCTGTGGTTCTGCGCTCCGCCTTGGATTCATAGTATGCTTGAGGAATGGCCGGTTAAGCCCTTTAACCCAGCTGCCGTTTCAGAACCACCCGAGGAGCAGAAACATTCGCTTGAAGTTTCGGTTCCACGTGAAGAGTCGATGATTTTATCGTTGTCTAATCGCGTCTCGTCTTGGTCCAGACTTTTGCGTTATGTGGTGTATGTCTGTCGTATAGTCAGTCATGCTTCGTGAATTGCAGAGATTTTATTTCGCATCAGAATTTAGTAGTTTAGAGTCTTACAAAACTTGTAGTCGCGCTTTTCAACATTTGAAACCTTTTTTACAGAATGGTCTCATTCGAGTAGGTGGTCGTTTGAGAAATTCCAATTTAGGATGTGAACAAAAGCATTAAGCTTCGCCTGCGTTTTATCGTGCCTGAAATAGCCGATTATCGCTCTTGCCGTGTTGTTCAATCCGCTAAACCATTCCGTCAAAATATTTTCAGAGTGAATTTGTTCATGTTTTGGCCGAAAATCGTATTGAATGACATTTTAATACGCCCGCTGCTAGTCACTTTGGTGGTAATTGAGAGGCTAATATTAAGAGCTTCAAGTCGCATCTGTTCCGCGTTGTAGGCGTACAGATTCTCTCTTATGAGGAGCTGAGTACTGTACTCGCTCAGATAGAGGCAGTAATGAATACTCGTCTACTGTGTCGAACTCTATCTAGTGACCCGTCGGAGTCTATAGCTTTAACGCCGGCTTATTTCTTAACCACGATTCCTCTTAAGTATTTGCCCACTATGGATGTTGATGAAGACAGACTGCATCTCCTAAAGCGTCACGCTCTTTTGGATAGATTAGTTCAATCCTTTTGGAGGCGTTGGAGAACAGATTATTTGCATACGCTGCAGTCGCGTCAAAAATGGAATACTCAATCGAATCCAGTCACCGCTGGTACTGTGGTAGTTTTAATGACCGAGAGTGTGCCCCCTCTACACTCAACTGGTTCGTATTTACGTCCGGTTATTCGCCTCTGTCTTCTGCCTAATCAGCAGCAGGTTTCAAATTAGTTTATTAAGGATAGTAACGCTCTATATATTTAGGTAGGATTACACCAGAATTTAGTTATTTGATTAATTTTGCTTATTGTTTTTGAAGGTAACCCTTCAAACCGGGGGTGAATAGTTGCGCCAATAATCAAAATTTGATTGACATCTGCTTTCCAAAACCTATCCCTTCCCCGCACATACCTCGCGAGTGAATGAGAAGATTCGCCCCACCATTTTTTGTCGCGAACACTTCTATGGAATTGAAGCGCATCGCGAACGCATTGGCCTCGGTCGCTTCGCTGGAAAATATTGATAACTTTGGAATCACCGCATTTTCGCCTGTAATAAGACTTATAATCAACAGTTTGTGTTTGTGTTTAACGTGTGAGGACAGTAACTTGAAGCCCATCTGCCCCTGAACCGGTGCATCTGCGACGACGCGAGCACGTGGCTTCCGTGAAATGTTTGTGCTTTCCCTCCCTAATTATTTCGGGTTGTATTCTATTGTGCTCCACTCACCGCAACTCAAACTACCTATCGCCAAGCGTTTGTCAATCGTTTTGTTCCGCATAGCAAATACAGTCCAGTAAATTAGCCCTTTGCGCCACCATTGTATGATAGGCAAAATATACACTTGTACACAAAAACAGATATTCACACCGTTAACACTAGAGATAAGGACAAACTACGTGCTCCCTTTCACCGGCTTTATAAGGTTCATTACTCATTTGTTGGGCTTGGTATAACCATTTATAATAAGCTTCCCTCTTCTTTGTTAGATTTGCCTTTTGTAGGTTTAAAGCTCAAATAAAAACCATTCTTTGTTCAAAGGCTTACTATTTCACGACTATTTGAATGACAAGAATAGTTGGTCGTTGTGATTAACTCAAGATAATGTTTATGTTCTTTCTTCAGAATTAGCGTATCTAGTGACAGGTTTTTATTTTCTTTATTTTTATGTTAAGTTGTATTGCTTTATGTGGTTAGCTAGCGACCTCGACAATTGATCATTTTATTCTTGCCTGAGCAACCGGCAGCAAGTTCGTCATGCTCCTGTAGATGTCACTGCTTGCGGTAGCGTCGGGGGTCGGGTTACCTCCTTCCCTCAAATATGGCGAGGGGGGAGGTAATGGCTGATCTTTGCGTTATGCTATTGAACGGTTGCTGCTTGTGGTGACTGGTCGTCTTGCTGACCATGATTTTGTTATTGTTACTAATAATTACCTACCAGTTTATTGTTGATATGCTTCATTTACATTTTTTTTTAATTCTTTGTGCTTGAGTTAAGTTTTCATTTTATTTGTTGGTATATTGGCATAGCTAGCTGACATATAACTAATTATATAATTAATGTTCTGTGTCTCGTAATATTTATTACTTTGCCCATGTATGTTATAGAATCAAGTCTATCCGAGTAAACAGAGTCGAGAGCTGTGCCGCTGGGGAGTTTGTTGCGCCACTTCGTCTTTCCAGCTAAATCTATTTTGACGTTCGAAAAGTGCTGATTCGCAGCCTAATTTGAATAAATAACTTTTGATTTTGATTTTGATCACAAAAAAGACGTGTCTTTGGATTTGTATTTTAGTTTTTTGCTACCAAGTTTCGAAATTAAAGTAAGTTTTCACTTTGAGGTGTTTTTTTTTTAAGTTTTTACGTTTCACATTCTAGCTAGATATGGTACACACAGCTCCATTAAGTGGCTACCCCTCTTAAAGATATGTGCGTTAAAATCCGTGCTAGGCCCAAGTTACTTTTTGTATTTAAAATATTTTATTATAATTACTGTATTGTTTTAATGAATATATGGTTAACATTTACGAGAAGTCATTTAACGTTTAATTAGGCCGGAGGTCTGAATCTTGGGCACGAACTGTTCATTTTGTCATGCATTTTTTTTAAATATATTTTATTTTTCTATTTTGTTTTATTATTATTTATAAAGAATTCAAAAATCAAGAAAAATTCAATACTTTATCTTTATCTATTATCATTTCATAATATTTATTATTGCTATTATTTAACAAAACTATGATCTTATTTTACAAAAAGATTTTACAATTGTATTTGATAATTTACAGATAACTTATTATACATATTTTGCCAACTGACACAAACGGGTCTCTGATATCTTTTAGAAAGACTAGAAATATTTAGGATTGAATAAACTAACGAAATGTCACATGATCTGTTATGTCGTCTCTGCGTACAGACGTTTTAAGAGAACGTATACATTAAAAGTTGTAGTTATAACTTGAGGGTAAGGATCAATTTTATAAAGAAAACGTCATAAGTTAAATTTATGGATACCCTCAAATAACATAGTCTATCGATTAGATAGATACCTAAAGATGATGTGACTCGGACGATAGTCGATAACAATTTCATCGCAATTTATATGGGCTCGCGCCAGCGCGCCAACTAGCCATAGTTCGTCTACTGTCGGTATGTGTATATGTTCGGTAATGCGATGGTTGGAATTCTAGTAGAAAAAATAAACTATTTTTGAAGTATTCTGTAGATTAGACACCACTACTTGCTATGTAAACAACAGTGGCAGGAAGTGGTAGAATGTCATCAAAATGCACAAAGTGGAGTAAAATCTTATTAACGAAGTTAAGTAACGCAAAAACTACCCAAGCAAAGTTATTACAATATATTGATATATCATCATCATCATCATTCTCCTGCCCTTATCCCAATTTATTTGTGGTCGGCGCAACATATCTTTTCCTTCCACACTTCTCTATTAGTCGTCATCTCCGTAGTCACACCCTTTCTAACCATATCATCATTCACACAGTCCATCCATCGCTTCTTTGGTCTTCCCCTACTCTTATAGCCATCGACATTCATACTCAAAACTTTCTTCACGACGTTTTTCTCATTCATTTCATTAGTTATATAAAGAACTTCTGAGGCATTCCATTAAAAAATATTTTGAAATCGATCCACAATTATTGAAAATAAGACGGAACATACAAAAAAACGTACAGAAGAATTGAGAACGTCCTCCTTTTTGAAGTAGTTAAAAAAGGCTAAACTTTTGTTTTTGCAGTGCATATTTAATATTTTCTTCTACCACTGAAGCTAAAAAATAAATTTTAGTCCTTCATTGCTGATGATGGAATTACAAATGATTTGATTTGATTAAAATAAGTTGTAAAAATAGGCTTTACCTAATCTTATCTAATACCTTTAAACGAGCAATTCTTGTATATATATAATTTGAATCTCGGAAACGGCTCCAACGATGAAATTTAGTATGCAGGGGTTTCGGGGGCGAGAAATCGATTTAGCTAGGTTTCATTTTTGGAAAACGTCACACCAAAAAAAAAATCAAGATAAGCTCGGTCATCCAGATAAACAAATGAAAAAAAAGAAACGAATGGATACTGAATGAAGTTAGAAGTTTTTGGTAATTGTTCAAGAACCTAATCGTAGTCTGCACCCTTATTGCGTAACCCGCTATCAACCAGAATATGAATCAATTTGAAGGATACGTATTGATAATCCATTACTTCATATGTTCGAAAAAGTTATCTGCTCAACAGCGTAAAGAACGGAATGAATGTTGTTGAACTGTCTACATGAAAGCCATTCATATTGCTTGTGGTTTACCCAATTATTCCGCAGGTCAATCTTATGAAAGGGCAGGCTAACTTACACAACACATGTATTTACTCTTAATTGTATTGGTTGCAGAAAGATGATGAATGAGTTCCACTGTCGTAATTACATTGCTGACCAAATTTTAGAGGAAATGGGAAAAAGTATTCTACAAAATAGGGTCGGGAAGCCTTTTACTGAAGTCAAAGACAATGTGTTGATGCGAAGAGAAGACTTGAGGAACAACGTCATGTTTGACATCGGCTCTGCTAACTATCAGGAGTGGTTGGCCAAGTGAGAATAAGTTTTAAATTAAAATTTTATTAATTAAACTATCGACCCGCCCCTAATCGAGATTTCATAATGAAATGTAAGTTTTATATTTATGTATAATTGAATTCAAAACCTTTTAGAATACATTTTCTAAATGTTCGTAGAAATCGCAACAGTATCAGTCATGACACAGAGACAGACACGGAAATAAGATTTATATATATTAATTTATGTTCTAACCTAGTTAACCTAGTTTTGATTTAAAAATGGTAAAGTCAGCCATTTTACACGGGTAAGGTGACTAAAACCTAATTCATGTTTCGGATATTGAAAATCCAGCTCCTGTTTAATTTAATTGCTGTTAAATACTATTAGATACTATAGTTAATAGCCAACCAAACCATTTGACATGGTATCTGAAAAAAGCATCATGTCATAGAACTGCAATGAATTGAGTAGACCTACTCGTACAAAAACCAAGACTGACTTAATTTGAATAAAGCATAGTAACCACAGAGTACGTACCTCCGTGCTTTGTAATATTAACAGAACATGTATTCAATCTTAGGGTAGCAGCACTAAACGACGTCCACAATGCTGCCAACATCGGCGTAGAAACGAACACAGGCACAGGCAATACGTCACTGGCAGGGGGACCATCAGCACCACAGCAAACACCTTCACTGCAAACTAGAGAGGGCTACGAAGTCTATGAAGGAGGCAAGGAATTTACAGGCTACTCGGCTCCCGAAGTAGTAGCAACACCAGATATTGCTAAGTATAGTAAGCTTAAAAGTAGATTTATAGATCACGAATCATGTTCATCATAATCTTCATCTTTCCAAAAATGACCTCACCATGATCGTCAGCGTCCAACCCTCAATTGCTGCACATAGGCCTCTCCAATTGCACGTTATTCTATTCGATTCTCGGCAACTCTTATTCAGCTGCTAGGTACCATCTAAAATGACCGCTTTTATATTTAAGGGTCTCTGACGAACTGCTTCTTCACTTACCTGGGTTTGACTAATGGCTTCTTGAGTTGACCATAGCAGCTATGTTATAAGCCAATTTTATTAAGTTACCGACTGAGATGCGTAGTAGTTACGTATATTTAATTTCTTGTGATATAAATCAGCGTGTGCTACGATCCTTACATACGCCATTTACGTTCAAAGTTCACCCAAGCTAAGGTTGCCGTGCCAAGAGCTGCATGGCTAGGGGGGCGCCCAGTCGCGGCATGAGACCGGGCGCCCCCAGGCACTAACAAGCCTTACCTCTACATGGAGTATTCTATTTTCCACATATGATTGGAAAAGCATTCCGGAATTGGGAGCAGTGGTGGCCCAATGGTATCAGGCCGCGACTTGCGAGTTGTGTAGGCCGTAGTTTAGGACCCAGACAGGAGCTTTACTTTGTGTAAATTACTTCATCACCACTGCTCTCAAAACGGTGAAGGAGAACATCGTGAGGAAATCAGCATGTCCTAGAACCAAAAAATCAAAAGATGTAATATCTACCAACTATTACCACCCACTCAATTTTACCGAGAGGAGGCCTGTGTCCCAACAGGTAAATTATGATGACGTCATCTTCACCCCACGTAACGTCTTCACATCGAGGAACCAAGAATACCGGCCGACCGGTTGTTCCGGGTCTGGCTGTTTATGTATGTGAATTTAAATGTTTGTAAACGTACCCACAATACAGGAGTAATTCCACGTGTGGGGCCACGTTTTTATAAAAAAATAAATATGAGACTTTAAAATTATAAATATTGATTTATCTAATTTGAACAGTTTCACCCTCATCATCAGGTGGCGGCTACGAGTACTCGATGCCTCCACCTCCACCACCACTGTACCACCACCAAGCTGCCGTACCTCATGTGATGGAGGAGTACTCAGACCACGGCAACCACGGCCTTGGATTAGCTGATCTGTTCGACATATCGCTGACTGGGATCGCTTTCTTGTCTTTTGGGATGTTTATTTTGCAAGTGCTCATGTGTATTACTACGGTGAGTATATTTGGATGGGTGAAATTGAATTTTATAATGGGTGTAAAACGCCCTTAACGAAGCCAAGGGACACTTGTTCTTCCCGTTATTATTATATGTTTAGTGTACCGGCCCAGCTGGCTTTTAGTTATGATACCTACTGTAAACCAATTCGTACACCACTTATTGCTATGTAAACAAAAGTGACAGGAAGTATTAGAACATCATAAAGTTACACAACGTGAATTAAATACGTAATAACGAAGCTAACGCTAAAACTCATCATCACCATCATCATTTCAGCCGCAAGACGTCCACTACTGGACATAAGCCTCACCTAAGCTCCGTCACTTCGACCGGTTCTGTGCTTCCCGCATCCAGCGGACTCCTGCGGCCTTCATAAGGTCATCGGTCCACTTTGTGGGAGGCCTTCCAACTTTACGTCTTCCGGCACGCGGTTGTCACTCCAGAACTATTCGGCGCCATCGGTCATCTGTTCTGCGAGCAATGTGCCCTGCCCACTGTCACTTAAGTTTAGCAATTCGTTGGGCTATGTCGGTTACCTTGGTTCTCTTGCGGATCTCTTCATTCCTGATTCAATCACGCAGGGAAACTCCAAGCATAGCCCTCTTCCTTGCCCTTTGAGTGACTTTAAGCCTTCTTATGAGACCCATTGTAAGCGACCACGTTCTGGTTCCATATGTCATCGCTGGCAACACGCACTGGTCAAAGACTTTCGTCTTGAAACACTGCGACACGTTACAACTACCCCCAAGCAATGATCAATCTTATTCCAACTAATCTTTTACCAATTTCTCAGAATCCACAACAACCGCAAGTGATGCAAATGGTGGACAATGGTGGAGATACAGTCAACGTTGACGATGTGTTTCGTGTAAAGCGGGATGCACCAGAGACTCCAGAGCCCAGCTCCATTCCTGCTGTGAACAAAATGGCGCGCTACGCTTTGTTGGCATTGCGGCCACGCTCCACGCCTTGTCTGTACCGAGCCTTATGTGTGGGGAATAAGCAGGCTCGGAATCTACGTGATGGCAACTGGTATTGGTTGCCGGTTTGGCAGTAAGTCGTTAAACTTCGAAGTTACCGAACGCCGACGGCCGACGTTTTGCTAGAAGCCGACTGTTTCTAGCAAATCACGTAGTCTTTGTCGCCCAACGGTTTGTGATTACGCTATTACGCCTCAGTATCTCCAGTCGCTTCCATTTTATGATCAGACTTGTGATCACAATCGGTATGCCATTTCATTGGTATTTTTGATCAACATAATAGTGCGATAGGTTGCAATTATTGACCATACATAGAAGTTAATTGTGAAAAGTGCAGCTAGTGCAGCTTTGCAGACCACAAGAGAGTCAGGCAGTGAACAGTGACCAGAACAGATTACCGTTTTTTCACGTCCTCAACCCTCCCGTGGCTCCAGAAGAATTGTCTGGGTCTATATTAGTTACGTTCAAACTATTTACTAGTATTATAGCTTATGGCATGGAGGCTTGTGGCTAAGTAATAACAGCCGCATGAGTAGATCGATCAGGTTAAGCTACGCTTGCTGCTGTTGTGTGACCTTCTTTACATAAAACCCCAAATTAAGCCGTTGGTCCCGACTGTCATTCGCGGATCTTTACAGTCGTGGCCGGTCGTCAGAAGCTCGAAGGATGATAACCAGTCTTACCAAGCGATATCGTATTACCCAGTTATTGGGCTGTGGAGGTCAGATGGGCAGTCGCTCCATGCAAAATATTCAGCTGCATCCGGTTAAACTGGAAGCCGACCCGAAAAAAGGCTAGGCAGATGATGACTATAGATTATTGTATATATGTGTTGCAGTGCGGGAGTGGCGTGGACTCGTGGCGGAGCATTAGGTGCTCTTCGAGCTGCGACCCTGGGGCTCGGCGGAGCTGATTGCGACAGCCACTACCCTCGAGCACACTGCATTAACAACTCTTAATAATTAATCATTAAGACTGTCGGCCCATATATAAGATTTCTTTAAATGACAAAAATAAGTGAGGTTTTATACTTTAGTTAATATTTTATTGTATGCGATATTGCTTTTTGTGTAATTACTAAGTTTAGAAATAACTATGTATTTACAATTTGGACATAATCTTAACTTAGGTACTACAGATAAAATAAATCTACAATCAACTATGCTTAATATCTAGTAGCATATTATTTTTAAACAACATGGTCTAACGAAACCTTACGTTATTACTACTTTAACGTAGAGCCAACAGAATATTCTTTTGCGTGTTAGATTTGACACCTCTGATTTAGGACGATGTGGAAGTGACAAAAGTAGCAAGTTAAGTAATTATGTGCAGTTTGCGAAGCAATCAAAATAGTTAACACGCTATTAAACAATACGAAAATAGACCAAATCTGGTGCTTGAATGACGAAATGTTTGGCTATTACAACGGGTGTAGATAAACGTATTTACAACGCGACCAAATACCTTTAGAATTATCAATGAGACTAAAATCGCAGTGGACAGAGAAGTACGGAATGGTTTCACTGGCTCATTAATGACCAACATTGATGAGCCGAGAGCATGAGATAAGATGTAAAACGAAAGAAACCGGTTTGGTTGAATAGCTAGGAAAAAGAAAGTAAAGTAACAAATATGCGGCCGACAAGATTAAGCTTTACCAGATTCTGTATCTATAAACTTCTGAATTGAGAGCGTTTAACACTTTTGACGTAATTATTCATTGTGTTTTCTATCCGTTTACTTCTATCATTTATCTAACGCGGTGAAGACGGCAATGTCACAGGTGTAAAAACACAGTTAAGAGGTGCATACGCGTACGGGTTTAACAGTGAATACGTCGGCGGGGCGTGTCCAAAGATCTGTCCCGGGAACAACCCTTGCCGTTGAGCTATTTTCAATCTTGAAGTCAACTGCTTCTTCCATTTTGTCCGTCGGTTTTGAAACCACGTCTTTATTTGTACCTCCGTAAGGCCTAAAGCTTTTGACAGTTCCATCCTCTTCGACACGCTGAGGTACTTGTCGATTTTGAATTCGGATTCTAACCGTTCAAGTTGTTTTGCGCTGTATGCTTGCCGTGGCTTTCTCTCCGGACCGGATCGACGAGGTCTTCTGTTATTCTTGTCATCTACAAAGAAAATTCTATGATTAGCAAGTAAGTTGTTGTAATTCTGTGTATTTTGTAAGCGTGAGTAAAAATTGCAAGTTCATCGTTTTGAGGTTTTAAAAGCATCTCCTTCATTTACGAAGTAGCTGCTCTCGCTAAAACAAATACGTAGTAAAGTTTTTCGAATACTAATCGGAATTATCACAGGCTCTCGTTAAGTGGCTATAAACACAATCAGTCTGTTTGTGCAGCGCCTGCGCGGTTTGACATCTCGCGTGTCAACACAGCATTGTGGTCGGTGTATGTGCGATGGTCGTGCTAACCGACTGTTAACTATTGACGTAAGAGTTTTACGATCATCCAGATTTTTCAGGGCAATTTAAGCTTGGTATGAAAAATAATGATGTTAAGTTACAGTCAATGAAATATTTATTCACAAGTTTCACAGTCGCGTTCTTTCTTTTTACCTTTCCCAAGCCCCGCTTATACGAAGGCACTCTTCCAAATGATTTCTGGGTTATTAGACCACCACTTTATCCTGTATTGTAAGTTTTTTTAGGTAAGTACTCCCGAGGATCTAAAGAAATCATTTGCATTTAATAATTAATTTTTTTCGGTTTATGATTATTTAGATTCCCTAGACATTGCTAGAGCATCACTAGTTGTGATTGATGTTTGATATCTTAGAACAAACAATGCAATTTTCTGTTCGGTGTTTTGGGATGTTTTACTTTAAGCTTCGTTTAGTTTTGCTCAGACCTAGAATGAAAACTTGTTAAGCAACCGTAACGTTCCTATGTCTTTATGAGTTTCCATTTAAGATTTCTATAAAATTCAACAGCAGTATTGACAAAGTCTATTTCTCGGTATGTAGTGAATAGAGGCATGGTGTAAACGCAGTTTCTGGATAGAGTTCGATCACAGCAGGGTCCGCGTTAAGGCGATGCACAAACACGAGAGCTTTGTTGGTAATTATCGTCGCGGCAGCTGTTTGCCGACACCTCGGTGCGAAGTCGCGACCACCGTATGACGGCTGGCGAGCACTGGCGACATTTCGTCGAATGTGCCGTCGGACTAATCGCGCGAACCATAACGCTATGTGTAACCAAGTTGTTGGGCGTTACAATTAGTTAGAATGGTCAACACATCGTGTTAACACCAGTTTTTACAAGATACGCTTGCGTGTGTCGCTGAATTTAATATTTTCACAGATTCACAGATGATTATCTGCTTTATTGGCCATTTCCTGTTGTTAGGATCATGCAAAAGTTTTTCTATTGTCGTATTCGGAAATACAAATAGCTATTTTTAAGAACTGATAATAGCCCAATTTGCACCTACCTGTAGAGCTAAACACGATTTGTTTGTCTGACAGTACAGCTTTGTCACGAACTTGGAGGAATAACGACATTGAAACTTCTTAGTAATTTTCAAGGAAGATTTGTCGTATCCATATCGATTGCAAAGTTGTAAATGAGTAGATTAGTAACATTGTAAGCGCAATAGAATCGTGATGTTCATTTACTGCGCTCAACATAACACAAGGTGAAAGAATGTCAAATGTCAACGTGGTTGTGTCGCGTCGAGTTGACATAGAAAGTTTGTGTTGGACCCCCGGGCTATTCCCGGACGTTACACACTCACACTAATTTTATAGCCACCGAAATTCCTTCTCGCTGCCGAGTCAGCAAATGTGACAAAACTGATGATAAATATACAGTTTTACTTGAACGTTTGGTATTTAACTTTCGATATGATTCACCGTTGTCAGAGATTGTCAATGAAATTTACATTGCAGCCAATTACCAGCATGTATGCTTGATTTTTAATCAAATAGCGGTATTTCTGAGTTAATGTATTCGAATAAGGTATTTACAAGGCAGATGTGTGTGGAAACGCTGGTAGCCCTAGGAGGACAGTTATGTATGTATAGTGCCCTTATTGGTGATGTTCTACAGAATGGTTAGGTGCGTAGCACTCGCAACCGCCTTGCGTGTGTGACCAAATGTATGAACTTAAACGAGGCAAAAGGAGTATGTAAGGATCGTAGCAGGTGGCGTTCCGTAGTTTCTGCCTACCCCCATGGCTCAAAGGCGTGAGTTTATATGTATGTATTCATATACACCGAGACGTACGTACCTACATACCATCCTACTTTAAGATGTCTAATCGAAAAATAATAACATTTTCTTCCTTATCATCATATACTTAATTACTTCGTTAGTCAAGTTTATCGTTTTCAATGTACATAGAGCACAAGTTTTGCAATACAATAATCACAATAGCATTCGGTAGCACTATTACTCGTATGGAGCAATGATAATAATAATGAATAAATAGATAATTAGATATTATGTGAGAGGGATGATTGCGTGTGAATTAGGCGTGCGAAGTATCACACCGGGTCCAACTGCACGCGATTGTAACACGCACGCGTTTTACGTTATTGTATTGTGATATGTATGGCGTTCAACGCGTTTGGGTGTCACGGTTGTTTTATAAATGATTGTTTTATTCGTTGCGATACTGTTTAAAAGTGTATCTTTTTCCTAAGGCAGTCCGCGAAGTTCTTTACCTACGTTTTATGTTGTCATTTTTAGGTCAGTGTCAAGTTTTTTTTTTGAGAATGGGAGTCTTCAAATAACTTCTCCTGCTCTGGGTGGAGCAGAAGGGCGTGCAGCAGAGCACCCCTCAGTCTTAACGACGGCGGTCACCACCACGCCTTCAGTCACAGAGTCCAGGCCCAAGATGCGCATGTCAGCGCACTTGGTGAGCATGGACATGGTTTTGTCCGCATTAGGGACGCATTTAGGGACGCCTTAAGCCTTTCGGCCAGAGCATCAGCGCTCGGGCTACTAGCCGCACCGGGGACCGCCAGCATCCGGGCCCCAATCGCAGTGATCCTCACCCGAATACCATTGACAACGCCCAGCTCCACCAGGTTCACCACCGCTCTTGCCTTGGTGAGCACGTCGTGGTAGTATATATAACTACAGCTGCGGACTTCGGGGCGCGTAGCCTAGCCGCGACTCTTCGCTTCTTGCGTCGCCGCCACCTCTTCTTTTTTTTGGCCATCCTTGCTGCCTTGCCTGCCTTTCTCTTCTCCCAGGCTACTTGCCATTCGGCGTCGGCTGTCTCGCCATCGGGGCAGGTGCCCTCGCGGATTTCGGCATGGCCCCGCTTTTCGTTTGCTCCGTCCGTGTGGCAGTGGCAAACGAAACCACCTTCGGCTTGCCCGAGGCTGGTCAGATCGCCGCTAGCGGGGGGCGCAGGATAATAGCCTCCAGGGTGGAAAACCGACTCTGGAAGGCAGCCAGCTTCTACATCACCAGGGTCAGCACCCGGTCACACAACTCCTTCAGTTAGAATTGGCCACAAATGTCATGATTTCATGAACTAGTCATTCAATAGAAGCTCAGAACGGTACAGCAAATCGCTCTTCGCCGAAGGTACGGTTCGCCGAAATCACTCTTAGTCGACGGTTGGTTCCAGGAATAAATCCATCTCCGATAGAACTATTCGCCGAAAACACCGTTCATCGATGGCCGCTTCAGTTACAACACCTTTCACCGATGGAACGGGCCGCCGAAATACTTGTGTAAATTTCTAATAAATTAAACACCATGGTTCTTAAAAATATTTATTCGGATTGACCGTCATATCGAAACAGTACAAATAAAAAAACAATTAATATAATAATAAAACTTTGCTCTGAAGAGCTTTAATCTTTTTTTTTTTTTTTTTTTTAAGTACAAACTTTGGGCCATTCCATTTAAGAATGTTTTTAGGTCCATCTCACTCTTTAGGGCTAACTGTTTCTGCAATCTAGCATTATATTCAACCTGTGCGGAACGTTAGCGTTTTAGCATGGGTTCACAAGAATTTATTCCTTGAATCTCACATTCAGTATGCTTTTGCTCTTTAGCAAAGTACGTTATAGTTTTATATATGTTCCATTTTTTCATGCCATAATTCTAAAGCATTCTGTGTTCTTGGGATGGAATATGTTCGATTAAAAACAGACCACATAGAATGTCGGAAACATAGGGGTTTCCTTTTTATAGAAAATTTACTACAAACAGATGTTTGTGATTCAAGTGATCCATCTACGTAATATTTTCTGAACTAATTGGCTACACGTTCAACTTCTGATTACAATACTTTGTTTGTGACAAATTTCAAAGCTTCTGTTATCTCATTTGGTTCAAGATATGCTAAAGCAAATAAGTGCCTAATTTTGAGTGCAAACGTAAAATCATCACTATTTCTTCGCAAGACCCTCATACTGAATATGATGCCAAATATTTTGGGCTAGATGGAATAGACACAGCTTGTGTGCACATTTTGGAAACTGCCGTTTCACGGCATTGATTGCCGCTACTTCAAAATCTGTTAAAATATTTTCCGGTGACAAATTGATTTTAAACTTATTGCTCGCGTATGTTTTTAAGATTTCTAAGAAAATGAAATAACAGTTATCAGTTTTGTGTGAGAGCAATGCAAATACTAAGGGAATAAAATTCGTTAGTACCTCCTTCCGTACCCACCAAAGCGTGTGTAGAATAAATTTGACATTATGGTGCCGGGCACCTTGAAAATATTCCATCCATTATCCAGCACGATGCTTGAACGAGTAACTTAAAATTTGCTTTTGTGCAAAATATTACAACACTTTGTTCATTGCGTATAGTGTCCAAATAAAAAAACGTTTTCCATCAACTTTACTAAGAAAATCAGGAACATTAAAATCTAAGATTGTTTGTGGAATTTTCGGAAAACCTTTATTTCTGGCCCGTTTAACGATCATTGCACCAGCCGTTTCATTAGGCAATGTAGGAGCACTTACACTTGGAACACCTTTTAAGGAGCGGTTTATTATTTGAGACGGAGAGTCCGTCGAATTAAGGGCTGTGTCCTTTATTTTTGCTTTGTATCATCTCGAGAAGCTTGTCGGGTTCTGGCAGATGATTCTGACCGACAATTGTGTGACCATGATGCAATAAAGATATAACACTTACACTACAATCACTGGTTTTATGATATTGCTGATAGCATACTGCTAGAGAAACAATTATTTTAGGTTTACAATATTTATTTTACGTGAGCCATCTTCTACAGGACTACCTTGACACCTTTCATCTACTTGTAAAATATACATGACCACAAACAAATACAAGTAGGTTACATATACTTAACACCCCACCTCGATTAATAGTGTTTTATTGAATCAAACACTCTTGATCGCTTAAAAAAAAATCAACACAGGAAAGGCATATAGATAAAATGTTGGAAAAATTTAATATGACTGAGGCAAATGGAACAAAAAGTCCAACGACGAAAAGTTTTTCAAGCAGATTCAGATAGTAAGTGTATTGATGTACCTTACAGACAATTGATTGGAGGTTTAATGTTTTTAGCGACGGTATCAAGACCTGATATTGCCTTTAGTACAACATTTCTGTGTCAATATTCAGATAAAACTACTTTAAATCTGTGGACACAAGCAAAACGAGTTCTACGCTATTTGAAAGAAACAAATACAAGTAGGTTACATATACTTAACAAATAGAATCTATAATATAAAATATATAATAAGGATAAATTTGATGATGCAACTGAACAAGTTAAAGAGGTAATACAGGAACCAGAGGAAAAACATACAAGAAGTAGAAGAAGAATTGTTAAACCAAAAGTATTAGAAGAATATGAGACACACTATGCTTATAATACATACATGGAAGATGTTCCTAAAAGTTACAATGAAGCTATAAAAATGGGCTGGAATGAAGCAATTGTTAAAGAGTTGAAAGCTTTATGGAAACATGGACAATCACTGATTTGCCAAATGGAAAAGAAGCAATTGATGCTAAATGGATTTTTGTGAAGAAAGATAATAACCTAAAGAAGGCGAGACTGGTTGCAAGAGGTTTTCTTCAAAAAGATGATGGTTTTACAGTTAATTCCCCTGCTGCAAGAATGAGCACTGTCCGCACTTTCTTATCGCATGCAGTACAAAATGATTTTGAAATCCACCAAATGGACGTTCCGACAGCATTCCTAAATGGAATACTAGATTCAGATGTATACTTAAAGATACCAAAAGGAGTAAAATGTGAGCAAAAAGATAAAGTTCTAAAGCTGAATAGAAGCTTATATGGATTGAAGGAGAGTCCAAAATGTTGGAATGATAGATTAAATGATTTTATTCTGAAAATAGGACTAATAAGATCAAATAATGATTTCTGCATGTATTATAATGATAAATGTTGCATTATAGTTTTCGTAGACGATATTTTAATTACAGGATATAAAAAAGAGATAAATTACGTAAAAGAAGAGTTAAAGAAAGAATTTCAAGCAATAGATTTTGGTGAAGTTAATAAGTTTCTTGGAATAGAAATACAGAGAAAAGGAGATATTCTAAAAATAACACAGGAAAGGCAAATAGATAAAATGTTGGAAAAATTTAATATGACTGAGGCAAATGGAACAAAAAGTCCAATGACGAAAGGTTTTCAAGCAGATTCAGATAGTAAGTGTATTGATGTACCTTACAGACAATTGATTGGAGGTTTAATGTTTTTAGCGACGGTATCAAGACCTGATATTGCCTTTAGTACAACATTTCTGTGTCAATATTCAGATAAAACTACTTTAAATCTGTGGACACAAGCAAAACGAGTTCTACGCTATTTGAAAGAAACAAAGACAAGTGGTTTGACCTATGTCAAGAATAACAAGAAGAATAGTATTGAAACCTACTCTGATGCAGATTGGGGAGGTAATCACATTGACAGAAAAAGTATCGGTGGATCTGTTACTTTGTTAAACGGTCATGTGGTAGCATGGTTCTCGAGGAAGCAGAACTGTGTAGCATTGTCGACAGCAGAAGCTGAGTATGTCGCTGGAGCCACTAGTGCGTGCGATTTAATAAATATAAAGGGTCTATGCAACAATATCAACAGAAGCCAAGGTGTGAAATGTGTTCTCTATGTGGACAATAAAGGTGCTATTGATATGACTAAAACTTTTGAAAATAGTAAGAGAACGAAACACATTGATATAAAATATCATTTTATAAAAGATTTAATATTCAAAAAGGAGCTAGAAATTGAATATGTAAATACTGATGAAAATATGATAAATATAAATTAATTATATATTTATATTATAAATTTCATTGATTATGTTATCAAACCTAGGATAGTGGTCCTGAAGGTTTGTATCTTTTTGACATTTCAAATTCAGCAATCTTCTCTTTTGTTGCAATTTATTGAAAACAGATTTTCGTTCAAAGATATCTTCTAAACATTTCATCATGTCTAATGATGTTGTACACTTCTTTATATATGATATGTACTTATCTGATACACATTGTACGATTATTGACCTTGCTTTAATATCCATTTCCTTAGTTGATTTCTCACTTTTTATCGCTTCTACAACTCCTTTTTCTTCCAACAGTAAATTTAATCGAAATTTCCATGTTTGAAAATTTACTTCCTCTTTCAGAAATGGCATCGCTTTATATTTTCTCGTTTCCATTTTTTTTTTGTTTTTTTTTTTTTTCTCTGACAGCTCAAAATTTTCTTCTCATTTTAATATTTTTTCATTTCATTTACCATTTTTCTTCTTTATATCAGCACAAATATGCGGCCCATAACCTTTTATGATATTGCTGATAGCATACTGCTAGAGAAACAATGATTTTAGGTTTACAATATTTATTTTACGTGAGCCATCTTCTACAGGACTACCTTGACACCTTTCATCTACTTATAAAATATACATGACCACAAACAAATACAAGTAGGTTACATATACTTAACAACTGGAACTGTTTTTTGTACACCTCCAATAATATTTATCATTATTTTTTTTATTTAGGTGGTAAGAAAATCCATCCACTACTAGCACATGTGTGCCGCACTTAGATCTTACTAAATGGCACGCACTCATTTTTCTCAACAACGCTTAAATGATCATTATATGCACGACATGTTTTATTTTGTCCACAGAGCACTTTTTTATATACGGTTTTGTCATATGCCAAACATACACCGCAAGGTCTTCATAGATATTATTAGTGGCCAGTACCTACCTAACGTATTGTTTGCATGTTGTGCATATCCTAAAGAGGAAATCACGGTATGTTATGATAAGACCTACACCAGTAAGAAATTCTAATTAAAGCTCTTCAGAGCAAAGTTTTATTATTATAATTGAAAGCGAAATTGTTTTTTTTTATTTGTAGTGTTTCGATCTGACGGTCAATCCGAATAAATATTTGTAAAAACCATAGTGGCATTTATTAAAAATTTACATAAGTATTTCGGCGACCCGTTTCATCGGTAAAAGGTGTTGTAGCTGAAGTGATCATCGATGAACGGTGTTTTCGGCGAATAGTTCTATGGGCGATGGATTAATTCGTGGAACCAACCGTCGACTAAGACCATCGGCGCTTCAAATGATTAGATCGATCCGCTCGCTCTTGCATTCTCTTACTAAAATGACAATGAAAACTTAACTTTTCCGGGGTACAGAATGCTCAAGTTTTCTGACTCGCTTCGCTCCCTCTTCAATAAAACCGATAGAATTCGGCAAATTTCTAGCTCGCTTCACTTGCTTGTCCAATGTCCGCATTGACAGCTTGACCTTGAGCAAAGCCTGATTCTGAATCACACTGCGCTGCCCGTGTCAGTCACATACCTAGTACGTATTTAAGAGTAGATAACTATCTCCCATACCGAGATATTTCACATTCGATGTCGTTGTATTACAGCTTCATTTGATTTGAGGCCTATTTGGCCACTTTAGTACTATTGTGTTACTGTAGCCTTTATTTAGCCTGTGCCACAAATTAGGATATAATCTTGCAAATTCTTTCCATCTGTATTTATAGTCTCATATTATTGTGTTGTTTGTATTTCTACAAAAAGGTTATGTGGTGTGTGTTTGATTCAGTTTTTTTTTTATCTTGAATATTTACCGTAAAGCGCAGCAGAGGGTTGATGTGTTGCGAGCCAATGCGCGTACGCATGACCAGCGAGCAGCCCCGCGTCGTTCAGCGCGTTCAGCTCCGGACACGTTGAAGTTGATGATACTGATCACAAACAATAATAAGAAATTAAACTAAGAACAACGTTATACGTTAAAACGTTAACGTTTAAGAACTTATTCTTGTAAAAAGTCTATATTTTTAAAGCTCTGTACTAGCGACCGACGACTTGTAGTCACCGTCACTATGCAGGATAAAATTTTAACCTGTGCGCAACCCAGCTGTTCCATACATTTTAACAGCGTAGGTATTGCACGTTTCTATGAAACAGCAGATTTTTTTTTGTATAACCGACGAAAAATTTCTACTGTCTAGGATGTTATGCTGAATTCATGGTTATAGTTTGCGCACTGATTAAAATTTTATTATTATTGTGTCTAAAGTACTTTTGTGTTATCATGACAGTAGCTACATAAGTATGGATTGAAGTTCGGGAAGTGGGTAGATTCCACACACGCACGTTGGCAAATTCAGAGAAAAAATCTACAAGAACTGGTTGAGTCGCTCGTTGATGTCTATGACATGGATTTATGAAAGTGCCTTCTGATTTTTCAGCAGCAAAACAGTTAAACTAAATGTAAAGCAAAATATAAATTAGGAAGGTTAGTAATTTTAACAAAAACGATTTAAAACCTAAGACAAACTCCTGCGAGGTAATTTCGTAACTTACATAAAATGGCAATTAATCGCAATGCCCTTAATTTATTACGGTTCTGCCAGGTTTATCGCATTATTTACGTTGCTGAGCAGACGAATCATACAGACCTATGAACAATGGTCGAATTTTCTATACTCAACTCTCGGATTGTAATTGGAAGTGTGTTACACAGTTAGGAAGCTGGTTTTGCGAAGGTATATTACGGCTACCTCTTGGAACCCTTCAGTCTCATAAAAGACAAGCTGGCTAGAGGGTGTATATGGTCCACACACTTCCGTTCATCATCATCATGATCATCATCATCATCATTTCAGCCCAAAGACATCCTGGACATAGGCCTCCCCCAGGCTCCTCCAGTTCGACCGGTCTTGTGCTTACCACATCCAGCGGATTCCCGCGTCCTTCACAAGGTCATCGGTCCACCTTGCGGGAGGCCTTCCCACTCTACGTCTTCCGGTACGCGGTCGCCACTCCAGAATCTTTCAACCCCATCGGCCATCTGTTCTGCGAGAAATGTGTCCTGCCCACTGCCACTTAAGTTTGGCAATTCTTCGGGCTATGTCGGTTACCTTGGTTCTCCTACGGATCTCTTCATTCCTGATACAATTGCGTAGGGAAACTTCGAGCATATCCCTTCCATTGCCCTTTGTGTGACTTTAAGCCTTCTGGTAAGTCCCATTGTGAGCGACCACGTTTCTGTACCATAGGTTATCACTGGCAACACACACTGGTCAAAGACTTTCGTCTTGACACACTGCGGTATTTCGGACGAGAAGATATTGCGAAGCCTCCCGAACGCTGCCCAGCCGAGTCGGATTCGACGATTGACCTCTTTCTCGAAGTTGAACCTACCTAACTGGACAGTTTGTCCTAGGTGAACGTACTCGTCCACAAGCGTAGCGCCTCCAATCGTCATGAGAGTGGGTGTTACATGGGCATTTGACATGTCCTTTGTCTTGTCCATGTTCATTTTAAGACCCACACTTTCGGAAGCTCTACTGAGGTCAACGAACATTGCAATGAGGTCCTCTATGGTCTCAGCCATGACAACTATATCATCGGTAAACCGAAGAAGAGTGAGGTACTCGCCATTAATGTTGATGCCAGCCCATTTCCAGTCCAAAACCTTGAAGACATCCTCCAGTGCAGCAGTGAACAGTTGCGGAGAAATAACGTCTCCCTGTTCCACACCTCGCTGCAGAAAAATAGGTGTCGAGGTCCGGTCCTGGAGTCGGACTGACATAGTGGCGTTTTCGTACACACTTTAACACCTCGCACACACTAACACTTCCGTTACTCGGAATTATTTCAGACCTAGTAGCGTCCTATTTATTTTCTTTGGTCATCACCATAGAAAAAAACAATCGACTTCAAAAAAAAAAAGAAACAACAACGGTTTTTTGCCAAAAATATCTAATGTGGAAAAATCTTTAGTATCTTCAAGGTTTTGGTGGGCCATAAAACTACATTAAACAAGAGGTAAACCAATAATAATAAGATCTTAAAATAAAAATATTATGATACTTTTCATAACTTCAGTAAAATTGCGTGTATACAGGAATAATTTTTAATGCAAACTATGAATTCAGCATATTATGATTCTTGATCCCCTAGCGTAGAAATGTTTCGTTGGTTATCTGATGTTTCACAGAAAAGTGCAAAACCTTATCCGGTCAAAATTTATGGAACAGTTCTTTTTCATAACCGGCAAAAAAAAACAACCTTAGGGGTCTAAAATCATATTCTGAACACATGGTGACAGTTTGTGTACTGGTTACAATATTTCTGTACTTCTAGCACTTGCCTCTACGCCTTCCAAGTTATCAGGAATACGCCCACAATTCAGTTCACATGGAATTTGGTGTTGTCGACACTTTATAAGACCTGTGGCTGTCTTTCCGGAGGCGATATACATTTATGGGCACTGCTTCAAAGAATTTAATCTCTTAGTGATTTTCGGCAAATCAAAAACGAATCGGGTATAAAATTTCCGGTGGAAACCTTTCGGAATCGTTATTAAGTGCAGGTTGTGATCGTTTGGAAGTCCATTCATTAGTTAAGCAAACCTGAGTGTTGATTTGCCAGTCTCCGACGGCCTAGGAAAATGGAACTTTGGGATACCACTACACCCTAATCCGAGCTGATGCTGCGTGCTTTTAATAATAGAATAGGAATGATAGGTAAATCTTCTTACCATTATGTTCATCTGTAGTTTCTTCAGCGTTGTCATCCTCTTCTGGACGTAAGTTACTAACGAGTTTAGAACTATTACTTTTATTATTGCCTAGTATACTGTCTATAAGAAACGTTTTACTTTTACCATGTATAACACTGTTCACTGAGTCTTTTGTACTATTATGAGATGAATCACTGTTATTGCACAGATTTCTAATATTGTCGAATGTTTTAGTAGGAAATATCACTCGGCTTTGTTCGTAAAAACAAATTTTATCTGAATTTAGTAAAGGATTTATTACATTTTTGAGATTTTTTTTTTCCGAGTTTCGATGGCTTGATTGTTCACTGTTATCACAAATATCTATTGTTTCATTTTCACTATCATACTCCGTTTCTGATTCACAGTCATAACTAGAGTCTCTTTCGGCACTACACAACACACTATTATTTTCCGTGTTAGAATGAATGTACTCGTTTTCGCAAGTGCTTGAAATATCGTCGATCGTATCCATCTTGAATCAAGTTACTTTTTACAACTTCATAATATTAATGGCCTCACTATAATAAATTAAACTTATGGAAAATGTCACTTCTCTGAACATTCAAACGTGTGCCGCGGAGATTAAAAACCAGACTAAACTTAGCTACAGGTTTGCCGGAAACTGATAATTGCATCCGAAAATAGGTGGTGCCAAGAGATCGTCCGCGGTGGCTGTAGGTATAAATGAGATGAGATGCTCTCACGCTACTGGCTACTTGTTCGGTGGAGGGGATGGCGCCATCTTAAGTAGGAGGGGCCTCGATAACCGCCTGTGAAAATTCACACCTTTCTTTTATTTGATAACACGTTATGTCAGAGCTCTTTAGCTCACAAAGGATCTCTAAAAGCTTATGATGAGGCAAGGATCCAATTTCTACCGGTTATTGTTTGATTAATGTCACAGATTTAAGTGATTTATTGTAAACGATCCGAGATGCTTAATGCGGTGCTGTTCAAGGGAAAACTTGAGGAGATTTTGTAAAATGGTTGTAGAGTATTGAAATACTTTTATAGTGTACATTACAAGTATGTAAGGTTTTTTTTGGCCTATTGCAGTCCACTAGTCGGTAAAGGTTTCATAGGATTCAATGGGAAATCTTTGGGCTAAATATTGCCATTTTCTCTCTCTGCATTACCCTAACATTGACTGGTAGAAAATGCCTCAGGCGTTAAATTCGCCTTTGCACAGTATTTTTTTACTTGTGCATAATGTAATAATAAATAGATAAATAACTGTATATAATTATGAAATATATTTTATAACACATTTGCTTGTAAAGGGTCTCTTTTTACACCAATTTCAATATCGTAATGTATGTCATTACGCACTTGTGCGTTATTGTAATGTAAAACGCACGGTTTATCAAGATGCTCCGTCTAAAACGAACGGTACTTTTTAAAATCTTAGTAAAGAGTTTTTATGTTAGAAAAGTGGTCAACATTTTATGAATAAAATTAACTTTGAGAGATAAAATATAAAAAATAAACATTTAATTCTTTAATTTAATTAGTTTTGACAATAAATTACAACCATCTATCTGTAACAAAAACAAAAATATATTAATTTACTTTATTAGTTATACTGGCTGTTTTTGTGCCTTTGCTTTAAAAAAAAAGCGCTGATGCGCGCGCATCGCTAATTTGTGAACAAGTAATATTCAATTTTACAAATTGTTCAAATTTTTCTAACAGCTTTAACAAGTGATTAAAGATTTACTCGTTTAAGAAAGTCCGACTTTTATTTATTTCCCCGCAAATATGTTATAAAACGTCGTATGACATACGTGCGCTTTGAAAATTACATCCTCTGCTTTCTTGTAGCCCTCGCCTACGGCTTGGGCTAGCAATATCGCCTCGGCTGTAATTTTCAACTTACCGCACTTATAAAATAATGTACTAATAATGCATATATTGCATAATCTACAGTTATTATCCAATTGCAAAATCTCCTTCGTCGTCGTGTCGTGTGTCTCAGCACAGAGGCGCTAACACGAGGCTTAATAGCAATCTAGCAATAAATACTTGCTGACTATCTTTTCACCAATTTAGATCTCGTGTAAAAATATGAATTATCTAGTCATTCAAGGGGATATATTTATTTACACACAACGTCAAATATAGATTAAATTACCCGTTCTTACATCTCAACTTACATCTCATATCAGTACTTTATTACCTAATTAATAGCGTACCTACGTGTTACATCGAAGATTGGAAAGCAGATTATAACAAGAAATTTGATCCTCGCTGCCCTAACATACAACTATTGCTTCAGCGCTCTCTGGACGATATCCAAGGAAATACCCGGAAAACTCTACTTTAGTTTCTTTCTTTAAAAATCTTTTTAAACATTTCACTCTCCAACACTAGACGGCGTTGTAGTACGATATCAATGAAAATACCGTCTCTCAACACACGGGAAAATCTACACGTTCCCGCTTTGCCGCGTTTCTTTTGTAAAAGATTTCACCAAATTCCATTTTCCACCGCTAGGTGGCGTTGTTTTACGGTGAAAATATTTGGGAGCGAAACTGTTTGCTATCAATAGATAGCGTAACCTCTGCCATTTCTAGAGGGTATTCTTTGGGAGTCTTCTCATCGTCTCACCGTTCTTAGTTTTATCTACGATAGAGGATAGATGTCGCTACAATACCTGTTGCTTGAGTTTTGCGGTACCATGAAATAAGGCGGGAATTTTCTAGTTGAAGTTTTATGGATTAGGCGCATTCGCTAGGTCTGGACACACCCTAACAAAAACACACAACCCTACAATTATTGTTCAATATTGTGCTGTACAATTTTTTTTTTTTTTTTTTTCCCGAATTAGAAATTGTTGTTGGTCGTGGGTTCGAACCCAGGCTGCTTTACTTTGTGTAAATAATTTCATCACCACTGCTCTCAAAACGGTGAAGGAAAACATCGCGAGGAAACCGACTTGAAACCGGCAAAGACAAACGGGTATGGCAGGCGCGGTGCTGTAAACACGGAAGCGTGGAATTAACTAAGTTCAGACTACAAAGGTGTTTTTATTATACAATCCCGGTACGGAGAACTTCGGGTTCTCATAGTACTATAGGAGCCCTATGGTCTCCTTGTGCCGGGGTCTATCAAGAAAACGCTTTTATGCGTGTATTTATACATTGTTTCGTTTGTTCCTCGCGTATGTGTTAACAGTCTTTTTGTCTTCGGAATTTTCCGAAACAAAAAGTCTATGCTAAAATATTTGAAGGGTTATTCTAAATCCCCTTGTCAGTTCGAATGTGACTGAAGCTTTTTCATTGCCTTACAACATAAGGTTGCCATCGGTAAACAACCAACCTACAGTACCTACCTAGTCATTTTATTTAAATAAAACTTGACACAACTTTTTGTTAACCAGATTTTCTTTGTTTTTCTACCTACATATAAGCAAAAACTTTGTACTTTCTACGAAAATTACGCGGACGGAGTGTGGAATTTGGCACACTTAAAGTTTATCTGGAGAAAAAGTGCAGAAAGCTAATCTATACATCTGTACATCTATATCTATACATATAAATAAAATTGGAGTGTCTGTTTGTAATATTAAAATAACCGGTTTTTGCTACATGCATATGAATGTATACACGGTACATATACCAAAATAACATTTTTTTCAATTTTTGTCTGTCTGTCTCTCTGTTTGTTCCCGCTAATCTCTGAAATGGCCTGACCGTTTTTGACGGGACTTTCATTGGCAGGTAGCCGATGTAATAAGGAGTAACTTAGGCTACTTTTATTTTAGAATTTTTTATTTGTTTTTATTGATATATAAAAAATAGTAAAAACAACTATTCCGCGCGGACGAAGTCGCGGGCACAGCTAGTATTTATATATAATAATACATTAGAAATACATGTGGTGAAAAATGCGTGTGGTGTCAGACGTAAAAAGAATAGCACCATCCCATTTCTTCCTATGGGTGTCGTAGAAGGCGACTAAGGGACATACCAGAGAATGGGCAGCAGCGTTCTCAATGCATTTTACCACCACCGCCAACCCGCCTACCAAGCATGGCGATTATGTCAAAACCCCCCAAAAATGAAGCGCAAGACCGGTCGAAGTGGAGGAGCCTGGGGGAGGCCTATGTCCAGTAGTGGACGTCTTTCGGCTGAAATGATGATGAATGATGATTAGAAATACATTACGTTTTAAATGAATTATGGTCGAATTTCGACCAGTGAGCGACCACGTTACGGCTTATTATAAACATAGAAACGTAGTAAACAGAAAAGTTTCGCTAGACTATAATGTAGTAAAAACGCAATCGGATTCTTCGCAATCTCGTTGACGGAAAGAAAATAAACATGGCAAAGTTTTTGGGTCACTTACGTACGGAGTACTTTATACTAAGTACGTTCTGAGCATAAACTAATGGATCTATTAGTATCAATATTATATGTAGTAAAATAGAAGTTATTAGGTCAAACCGTTTTATTTATAGTAGATATGGAAGATTTATAGTATGCAGTTTGCTTTGTCACAGTAGAATTAAATATGTAGATAGGTGGGAACAAGGTAGTTAGGTATAGGAGGTAGGTAGGTCAATAGTAGGTAGATCCGCCTTGGAGTGAAAATCTCATACTGTTCCACACACGATAGGACAATTAATATCATGTACTGCGTGTCGTGTCAGCCGTTACAGGACGCTAGTGATGGCTCCAAACACCAGTGTATTTAGATTGCCATCGACACTAAGAAGATGAATAAATAATAATCGAAAAAAGCGAATAATTTTACAATGTAAATAAATATTACTATGCTTGTGCATTTTTCCCACGTGCGGCGGTAGGTAGAAACCGCAGAACGCGATCTCGAACGAATTTCAAATAATTTTTTTTTTGTCCACGTGAAATCCTAGAGTAGTGATCCTACGTCTGTCACGTGCGTGAGCTACATCCAAAGACATCAATTATATTACAACTAAGGGCTAATTTTTCAATAGTCAGATAACTTTTATCTGAAGAATAAATCTGACAGTTTGGCATATTTTTTAAACAAAAGCTGTCAACCCGATATATTTATTACTCAGATAAAAGTTATCTGGTTATTGAAAAATCAGCCCTAAAACAATAGAGCAATAAAGTTTGATGTAAGAATCCTACTAATATTATAAATGTGAAAGCTTGTATATTTAGATGTTTGGATGTTTGTTATTTAGTCACGCTAAAACGGCTGACCGGATTTGGATGAAATTTGGCACACAGATAGTTTATAACCTGGATTAACATATAGGGTACTTTTTATTCCGATATTACGGTCCCGTGGGATAATTTTCGACCTCCACGCGGGCGAAGCCCCGGCAAAGCTAGTGAACAACATAAATCTAGATTTAAAGATTTTTTTTATTTTAAGCATGATAGCCAGTAGACTTGATTGTCTGTACATGAATCAACGTATTAATGCACACATGAGTATTGATACCTCTCGATTCATGGGTCAGGCAGGGGCCGAGTAGCTTAAGATTGTATTACTAACACTAGTTATAAGTTATTATTAGAGATCGGATATTCGGATGCATATTCACCTAAAGTTCAAAGGTTGGTTAAACTGGAAGGCGCTCTTGTACCGATTTTTTTAAATTTAATGTAAAAAAAAAAATGTTTTTACTAACATACACCACCCCAACTCTTGCAGACTTACACCCTCGGTACATAGGTATAGGTACCAACTTTCCATCTGGGTATTTTTTTAAATAAATATGCGACTGAATAGTTATGCAATCCTAATCATTTAGAAGCCGCTTCCATACTATACAACTGACTAGTTATGCATTCCCGGTGTTGCTGGCATCCCAGGATTTTTGGACAAAAAATATTTTAAGAAGCCGCTTCCATATTTTCATAACTAAAAATTTACTTTAGATAAATATGCATCCGATTTTCCGATCCCTAGTTATTTTACTACTAACAAATTGGATCTTGGTTATCTTGAATAAAAGTTTTTATTTTATTTATTTCATTAAATCACGTGGAAACAAATGTGTCGTTTTAAAATTAGATTCGTTGAATCAAGGTAACAACAGCGAATTTATCAAGTTAAAATGGTCGTATATTATAACGTGTTACGTACGTCCCATTGTTTAGTGGCATTATCATTAAGTATTTGTATTATGAACCGTATCCAGTGATAATTTGTCTTTGACGAGACCCAAAACGGTGTTTCTTATAAAGGCGTCCAGCAAAAACGGTTAAATTAACCCAACCCGTAAAAGGGTGAACCGCGGGTGACGCCGCGAAGCGGAAAACTAGTCGTTAGCATAATGTAGGTGTTTACCGAGCTGCCAACAAGTTTTGTTTTTGTTTCAAACTTTATGTAGAGAACATAAAGTATATTTCGCATTTTCGACAATTTCTTTTGCAAGATAGCACAACAGGAGCAAGCGTAGACCGGATACTTGTCATGTTGGTTTGGGAAACTTAAAGGAAAATCACGAAGCAAGCTCAATGGTGTTTTGCGATTAGGACTCTTTACCTCGATCTCGCCTGGTGGAAAGCGATATTAATCATGAAATTTTATAGCCCTGCAATTTTAATCCCCCCTATTTGGGGGAGGCTTATGTCCAGCAGTGGACATCTTTCAGCTGATGACAGCCCTGCAGTGGTGGCCCAGTGGTAACGGCCGCGACATACGATTTGAAGGTCGTAGGTTCGAACTCAGACAGGCGCTTTACTTTTTGCAAATTATTTCATCACCACTGCTCTTAAAACGGTGAACGAAAACATCGTGAGGAAACCCGCATGACCTACAGCCGAAAATTCGAAGATATGTGACCAAAACAACCCGCACTGGCCCGAAACACGGATTTGAATAAACTTAGATCGGGCGAGACGCTACCTAACATTCTAATTTCGAAACATTAACACTTGCACTTGAAAGAAAAATAGTTTATTTTTAGGCACTACAATTGTATGGGAAATTTACTACTGTTGACTGGGCCCACGTGGTGGATTACAGCCTACTCTTTCGAAGAGAGGAGGCCTGTGTACTAGCAGTGGGACCATAATTGCCTGATAGCCCTGGTATTAGATCACAGAAATAGTAGCAAGTCAAACATACTCGACAAATCAAATCAAATCATTTATTCACATAGAATGTACCTAGGTATTGTACAATAAAGTTGTTATAAAAATATAGTGAGTCGGGGTACATTTTGCCTGAGTTTTGGCATGCAAAATTTAACAAATAGGTAATATCACTTATGTTATTATTATTATAAGGTCATGAGCAAAATTACAAAATAGTTATAAAATTAATAAATCATTTTAACAAGTTCAAATCGCAAAAGTGTTTCAAATACTGTCAATAATATTAAACCGTTGAGATGTCACACATAGGGTCATTCAAAAAATCACATAACGAATAATACAATACAAAAACATTTCTGTATCAAAAAAGACTTTTTATGCTGTCGGGTAGTTTATTAAATATTATTGGACCCATGGAGAAACCCCTTTTTCTAAGTAGTGCTGTTTTATAGCCACCGATAATTAAGAGATTTTTGTATTGACTTACAATACAAAAACCTCTTAAACAAATTTTTGTTTGTTTTTAGAAAAATTGCCATTTCCAAAATATATAATGACGAAAAAGTAAGAATTTTCAAAGACACAATAATCTTTAGGTTTAAGACTACACATAGCTCTAACACTACACATGGCTCTAACATAACGTTTTTAGGCTTTAAATATGTTATCTTTTAGACTGCAGTTACCCCAAGTCGATGACATATACCTAAGAAGCATTCGGTTTCCGTTGTTAGAAAATAACATTCACCCCGCATTGAGTAGCAAAGGATAATCATTGCAACTATATTCTAATCTAGGTATTACCTGAGAAAACACTTCATAAGCAAAATAGGAAAGTCCAACGGTACTTACTCCTCCAAAAAATCATATTTCGATGATGTTATTAAACACATAAAATACCGGATTTATTAAACATCTAAAATACGACACAACCGTGTACAGAGCTTTGCGTTTGTCGACGTATGGACGAGACGTCGGAAATGTCACAGCGGTGGATCCCGTGCGTTGCTCGAACGTCGGCATCGCGCTTCTTTGGACGCTACGGACTCAAACCTTCAAACTGAAGGAATCTCCATACTAGTCTGACATATTTTGTAGTTATTTTGTTTTCATACGAGAACCAGTAGCATATTCTAGACTAGAATGTGGATTATTTAAGAATAATGATCGAATAATCTTGGTATCTCGAAGTAGATGGGTAGGTTCATTAGAATAGCACATAGTATGTTGTACTTCAAATATTTATTTACCAGTCGGGAGAGTGGTAGATGGGCAAACTTAGATTGCCATAGACGTACCTACATTTAGAGTAAAAGGCTATTTTGATGCATTTCCAAACAGCAGAAACATTCTTCATCATTCTATTTCAGGACTAAGTAGTTTCATCTCGAACCTAGTTATACAACGAGATACTTGATTGAATATCATTTTAGAATACAGGAATGAGTATGTCTGCATATTTAGTGCCTACTCTTGACGTATTCGTGATCATATCACGATCGCAATCTTCTAGTAATGTATGGAACTAGGTATGTGTCTTTGCGATGTGCTTGCTGTTAGTCCCTCTGTTGTCATCATTGCGTTATAAGTAACGGATTGATGCAGTAATTGTGAATACGCAATAATTTATTTACACTAAGGTGTAAATAAATTTGGTCTCCCTGAGAATCATTGCTATATCATAAATGTAATATTATAAAGAGGAAATATTTGTATTTTTGTATTTTTGTGTGTAACGAATAAACTTAAAAACTACTGGACCGATTTCAAAAATTCTTTTACCGTTAGAAAGCTACATTATCACTGAGTAACATAGGCTATATTTTATACCCGTATTCCTACGGAAACGGGTACTACGTGGGTGAAACTGCGGAGCCCTGCTAGTCATAAATATTTCGATAAAAAAATAAATAGGTATATCGTAGAGGATATTTTTACTGTTCACTGATCTACATTAGTTTGTCTTACTGGTCAGCACTGTACACTGAACTACATTATTTTGTCTTACTGATCACCCCTAATCACTGACCTACATTATTTTGTGTTACCTAATCACCCCTAGTCACTGACCTACATTATGTTGTTCTTACTAATCACCCCTAATCACTGACCTACTTTTTTTGCTTATCACCACTGTTGACTGACCTACATTACACTTTTTTACCAATCACTCAAACCTATTATCATCAGCTTAGCCTTTTTCCTACTGTGCAGGGGTCGGCTTCCAGTCTAACCGGATGCAGCTGAATACCAGTATCTTACATGAAGCGACAGCCTATCTAACCTCCACAACCCAGTTACTGGGTAGGTAATACAATATTTGTTATCATTGATTAATAAATCTTTAAGAAGGTACAAGTAATTAGGCAGGTACCTATTAATTGTGATTCAAGTCATAAATCAAGGTAACGTTAAAATCGGCTCCCGATCAAGTGACGCCTGAAATGAGTATGCTCACTTTACGAAAGACGTAGTTTAATATACAGATTACAGGGTGTTGGCATATATCGGATATTCTTTATTATTAGGTATATCTAAATAAAACTTTGGATTTAATCATTTTCCTACATAGATAATAATAGTTATTTATCATACAGCTGACACTAAAATTTTAATTTGCTTTTGGCTAACTTTTGTCCAATAACAACATTAAAATTCAAATGAAAAAAATATTAATTAGTGACACATAGGAAAATATTGGTACATGATGTTATAAAATAAAATAAAAGTTCTATCACGATGCGCTGCCTTGAAGGGAAGTGTAAGTACATTGATAAAACTGAAATCAGATCGAATTACAAGAATTTATTGTAATTTTGGAGCAAACTTCTTTAACGCCATTTGCGGTAGCAGTAAAATTGTGGAAATCTTCACGTAAAGAAAAAGCGTTACGAAACGAAAAAACGTTAGGCCCTCTACATGGGAGTTTTTAATATATATAATAGAAAGAGATAGAGAGCGTGAGATCATTTTCATGGTTTTAGAGGGTGCTGAAAATCCAAGATCGTGGCTGCGAAACAACAACAAGAAACACGTATTCATAAATGCCCGCTCCACACACCCTGTATATTCTTATTTATGATGTGAAGTGAAGTGATCCTTTCTTGATCATTTGTATCCCGAAATAGTAAAGAAACATGGCGTCCTATATATCAATGGGGTTCGAGCGAATGAATATGCGGGATCCGTTTTCACTTTCGTCACTGATAACATGTCAGGTAGCCTTTTAACAGAAAATGTGATACTATTTGAGGTGTCTTTTTATTTGTGAAAGGTTATGATTTATATTCTCTTACGGAGAAAGAATGTGGACTGAAAATGATTATATCTATTCATTTTAACTCATGTTCAATAAAAAAAAATAAAAAAATATACATGTATAGTCCAGCATGCTCGTTTAATTTTCATTTTTATTTCAGAGTATTTCTATTCATTTACTCTTTAGTTCGATACATAATGTTACCTACCTTAGAATTTTTTTAAAAAGTTGTTATACTCGCTATACAGCGTGCATCAGAAAATTCTGGTCCATTTAAAGAAGAAGACTATCAAACTGAATCAAACGCTTTACGGGACCATTATCATCATCGAGAAAAAATTGCTGTTTCATACGTGTTGGTCTAGTAGGAACTAAAGTTTGAATGGGACAGTTTGATAATTTTATGTGTTCCCATCCATATTTAACCCCTCTGCCTTCAAAGTCAGAGTTCACAGGCACTTTCTGGGTGCACTCGTTCCATCATAGACCTCATCCATCGCTTTCCATCAGGCGTGTTGGAGGTCAAGAGCAGCCGGTCTATTCTGTACATCTATCAAATATCACCGTGACTTTTCACGGTGATATTTGATAGATGTATATTATTTATATTATTTTATTATTAATTTTATTATTTTCTACTTTTTTAGTTTGGTTTTTAAAGCTTGTTTTTTTGTCTTTTAAACTATTATTTATTTTCTATTTTTTAGTTCTGCTAACTATAAAAGCGTGAAAATTCAGAAGGGGATCTCTTTTCATTTTCTATACTTTTTTTTAAATTATTGAATTGTCATCGGTCCTTGATAAGTCTACATAGGCCTATATAGGTCTCGATAAGTTTAAATGAAATCTGAGCGTTTGAAGTGGGTCAAAATCAAATCCAAAGGAGTCGGTTACAAACAAACAAACATGCTAACAAACATACTGGTGAAGCTAATAAAAGCGTGTTAAAAATAAGTCCCTTTAACGTCAAACCAACGATTTTAAAGGGCCAATGTAAACTAAGCTTAAAACACTACATATCTAACTAACAAACATTTTTATGCTGACTGTGGAATCATATGACAAGGGTCGCATTGTCGTCGCACTGCTATTGGACATGTCTTGAATCAGAGTAGGTCTACCCATTGAAATAACTTACCGTATCTGCTGTTTGATATGCCAGCTATTCTGTTATTAATAATGACATTTCGTAGGTATAGTAATGTGAAAACATGATACGTACTGAATTTCAGAGCGATTTTCTTTTTCTAAAAACAAATAAAATAAAATAAATCTAATGACTCCAAAATAAAAAGTCCGGTAATAAAATTACCTCTTCTGGTAAACATACCACTTTCTATAAAACGTTTCCCAGCGTCCTTTGGAAAGGAAGTAAAATTAAAAGAATTTCATACTAGAAAATTCGCTCAAATTTTGTTAGTCTACTATAGGACGTACATAAGACAGAGAATTTGGGGGAACAATCTGGGAAACAGTAAAAGTTTCAGTTTTTTAGTAGCTATAACAAAATAAAAAAATCGTGAGTTAGTGATTTTTTTTGAAACGTCATGAGCTAGGTGCACGGTTCCAATTGGTCGTTTCCTTTTGAGAAGAACCGGCAAGAAACACCACCTGTCCCCTTTTTTTTTAAAAAAAAAAGCTTACAGTTTTACAATGTTTTTAAATTACAGGGTTAATAGGTTGGGGAGGACAGTAGGCCTGTCAACAAGTACTAGCTACTTAATAAAATACAAAATAGTCTACAAATCTGCTGTCTACAAGGGCTAAAACGCTAGGGGTCTTCTGTTGTTACATTATTGAAAATACTGTAGTAAGTTGGAACGGTACCCACACATTCAGTAGGCGTGGGACTCGTCTGCAAACCATTGAAGGCCCAAAACATTGAATTTGAACAACCGTACAACGTACGAGTATGTACTTGTTGAACAAAAGTCAAATTTCTATTTACATATTTATAGTATGCTTTTTTGGGGGTCTAAATTCGTGACCGAAAGTGTACCTACTACCTAGTTTTTTTTTTTTTTTTTTTTTTTTCTCGGTGGGAAATCATCAAATAACTTCTCCCGCTCTGGGTGGAGCGGGAGGGCGTGTCAGACTTTTACTGACTAAAACCCACCCGTGTTCCCTCACTGAAACACATAGTTTTGTTGACTGTAGACTGTATTTTGACAGTTTTCAAGCGACATTCAGTACTTTTCGTAACAAATTGCAATAGATTTTGTTTACAAACTTTGTTTACCACTGTAAAATACGCATATTGGAGCCAGTTTTTCGTATTTTTCTTTTTTAACAGTTCAATTGATGTCGTTCGTAATTTGTTGAAACATGTTAACTATGCCATGTAAGTTGTATGTAAGCAAGACTCTTCTATTTTCTATTTCTATCTAAATAGTATAAAGTCGCTGTTTTCGTCTGTTTGTTTCTCCGCTTACTTCTTCTAAACCACGCAAAGGATTTTGTACGGGCTTGGACTATCATTTACAAAATTTCTTCCGGGAGTTTTGTATGTATAATATCCATATTTATAGTAGAGAATAGCCGTAAGTTTCAAAGATTTATACCGTGCGAACCCAGGGTGTGTTGCTAGTAAATAATAAATTGAATCTCCGATGTTTTTTAGTCTGTTAATACTTTTTTGTATGAATTATGTTGGTAGGCACTTTCCCATCATGCTTAAAACTGCGCGAGGTTCAAATACTTCTTTGAACAATGAGGTGTCCACTTTTATCAGAACCTAGTAATGAATAATATACCTGCAAAATTTGTATCTCCAGTCTCCATATACTGCATTGTTCTATTCTTCATACAACTAACGATGCGTATATAGTAAAACATTTTTCGTAAAACAAAGACAGCATTCAGTCCGAAGTCAGCAAAAGACACAATTTCATACAACGCCGGGGTAGCGACGCGACCTGGAACGTATTTCTCAACACAGTACACTGCGTGGAAATTGTCGTGTTATTACCTATCATTTTTACGATATTTGTTGGTATTCATATTGGGGTGCTGACAACACAATTTGGGAACTAAAAAGAGGATGTACTTACCTACTTTATCTTAAACACAAAAAAATTTAAGGCATGATTGTGTCTACTTACATGTACTCAGTTCTTTAAACATACTCTTTTTAAGTGAGTTTTTAGTCGTAAAGTAGAATTCATCGAACACTTGTTATATAACGTTGCACCTCGTAACTTCATCCTCACAAACTTGAACATCATAAATAATACTTCACAAACCAGAACGTGAACGTGAGCAGTGGTGGCCCAGTGGTAACTGCCCCGACTTACGAGTTATAGGTCGTAGGTTCCAATCCAGACTGGCGCTTTATTCTGACTAAATTATTTAATCGCCACTGCTATACTGCTCTCAAAACGGTAAAGGAAAACATCGTGAGGAAACCGGCATGTTCTAGAACGAAAACGAAGATATGTGACATCTACCAATCCACACTGTACCGCGTGGTAGATTACGGCCCACTCCCTCTCAAAGAGGAGGCCTGTGTCCCAGCAGTGGGAACATTATAAGCTGGTGGCAATAAATATAATGTACCCGACAGCGTCTAAAGTACAAACAGGGCGAAGAAAGAAAGGCTCACAAAACCCGAGTTTTAAATACACATCCCGGGAGGATAATTGTGGGTCTCGCAAAGGAATCAAAATACAAGGAGTATTTTGATTCCTTTGCGAGACCCACAATTATCCCATAAATATACGGTGTACCGACTTTACTTTACACGTTTGGTTAACATTGTTTTCCGAGTCTTGTTCATTAATTTAAATTATTTGCTTTGTAAACAGAGTAGGCATAGCACATAGGGCAGGATCCTACTATCCTACTTTTATTATCTTTTTTTTTTAATGTGTTTATTATTTTATTGTGCTTAGTAAGTTTGTGATATTCCTGTGCGAGTCCAATAAATACTTTTTCTTTCTTTCTTTCTTTCTTTCTACTAATTATATAAATGTGAAAGTTTGTGTGTTGCATGTTTGTTACTCAATGACGCAAAAATTTGGATGAAATTTAGCGCACAGATAGTTTATATTATTATTTATTTAATTTCAAGCAACAAGACTCATAGTGTTATTAACAAAAACTTACAAAATATGTTAGTAGAACATTGACACAGACAACATAGAACACCAACATAGAACATTGATACAACAATCTGAGATATCGAGATATCACTGCTGCAAGGTGACTGGCCCAGCCGATACCTTGCACCAGTGGCTCACAAATGCACAATCTAACCTGCTTGCTACTATAGACAGGATGCTGTTGGTGCTAACCCGCACCCTACTAACTAGGGATGCGCACCGCTTCCGCATCACAGTGTAGAAGCAGTCAACGCGCGCTTCAGCAAACATCCCTGACGCGCTGCAGTATCGAGGCAACCCCATCAGCATATAACCTGGATTAACACAGAATACTTTTTATCCCCTTAGTACGTTCCTGAGGGATATTACCGACCTCGACGCGGGCGAAGCCGCTGGCAAAAGCTGGTACGTTAATTTGGTATGGTATCCTCCTGATTCACAACCATACGATGACTAACAGACTCGATTACAACTTAAAGAGTTATAGTTAAATATTCACAGTATTAATTTCTCATCTAGGTTCGCTCTGGTTCCTTCGTAGACCTCATCCATCGCTAGTTATGAGGCGAGACGAAAATGGGAATGTCTTCTAGTTCATACGGCATGATGATAAACTTAGTTAGACACTTACGAATTCGTGAGATTTATAAATTTAGAAGTAGGTAATGTCGAATTTAACGTCAAATGAGTAATCGTGAAGTGTTGAATCGGAGGATCTAGTTAGTTCAGTTCGTTGAATATTGTCTAGTGATATATGATATATGATAAATGATTTGATATTTGTAAGTAGGTTTGTAAAAACACTTTTACACGTATACACACATAATTTAAGAATTAAATGAGGTCAGTGTTTCCTATCTGACTATTCTGAGAAGAAACACCAGAACAAACTCAGAGGTCACAGTTTCTTTTGCAGGCATACTTAATCTTGGTCAGATCTTGTTAGATAGATAGTAATCTACATAGTCTTCACACAGATTAAGTGATTAAGTGGATCTGTCCAGTCTCAGTGTATCAGAGTACAGAACATTGTGGCTTTAAACGTATTGTTCTGAACTTTCTGTCCACCACCGTGGGCAAAGGTGTGAGTGTATGTAAGTATGTAAACCTCGGTCTTTCCCTGAGCGTTTATTCACTACTGCAGAACTAGGTATACGTACATTTACTAAGGCTCCTGAAAATAAATATAGCTACGCAACAAAATTGCACTCACCATAGTAACCACGACTAGAGTATTAAAATCAGTTGAATGGGTACACTTACTTGGTCATCTATATGTTTTTACAATAGCGAGCATTCGTTTCTGACAATGGAAAACACCAAGCGCTAGCTAGAAAGACAATATTTCAATAAATATTTTTTATCTATTCTAAATATAAACAGAGTAAAAGTAGGGACATTGCACAAGGAGGCGAATTTATAACCATGGCATTTGCATGACTTAATGCAAATGCTATGACGAGCATCCAACTGCCATTTTCATTCAATGCACCTTGCATGCATTATAAGAATGGTCTTGAACCAATCAAATAAAAAAAAATTAAATCATTTTTATTTCAGGCATAGTACACACAAATACAATTCACACATAGTGATTACATGTCATAAATAAGCATCAAACATTAAGTATATTATTATATTCTTTATTTCATTAAATAGACATATAAATTACATTTTTAAATATTAGTATAAAAATATAGAAACATTTAAAAATATAAAAAATAGTAGCCCACCGGTATCGGGAACAGGGTCCAAGCTACCGGCGGTCAGGGCTCCAGAGAGAGGAACCTCCTAACAATGCGAGCCGTGTCAAGAAGTACCGCTTTCTGAATCAGGCCCTTGACCCAGCTGCCCAACGAGAGCCTCCTTAGGTGTTGGTCGAGGCTCTTGGCTATCAAGCCATTGGCTGTAACGACTATCGGTACAATGATCGCTGAGTCCACATCCCACATGTCGACAACCTCGCGAGCCAAGTCAAGATACTTGATTTGTTTATCTTTCTCGGCTTTCACGAGGTTCTCGTCATGCGGGACCGTTATATCAACGATCATTGTACGCCGCTCTAGTCGATCCACCACCACTATATCAGGCTTATTGGCCACAATAGTCCTGTCAGTGATGATGGATCGATCCCAGTACAGTGTGACATGTCCATTTTCGAGAACTGGGTCGGGCACATACCTGTAGTACGGCACTTCTGATTCCACAAGGCTGTATTTCAGAGCAAGTTGCTGGTGGATAATCCTGGCTACAAGGTTGTGTCTATGCAAGTACTCCTCGTTAGCTAGACGAGAACACCCGGAGATAATATGTCTGATTGATTCACCCGGACGGTGGCATGCCCGACAGATGTCAACCGTGCCGTCTTTCACAATAAATCTCCGGTAGTTGTTCGTCATCATAACTTCGTCCATAATTGCACAGACAAAACCTTCGGTTTCTCCAAAGAGGTCACCGAAACGCAGCCAGGCTACGGACGCTAGAAGGTCTACATCGGGTCCACGTAGGGCCCGGAAATAGCGTCCGTGAAGCTCCTTACTCTGCCATACTTCCATGCGGTCTTTAGTGTCAAGCACTACAGGCTTGCGCCAGTTCTCTTTAGCCAAGGAGAGCGGGGTGAGGCCCTTGTCAACCACGACCACATCTCAATGCATCCTCACGTCGGCTTCCAGAAAATATTCCCTGAGACTGCATATCTCGCGATTGTGGAGGGTCTTAGCGTTTAAGAACCCTCGACCTCCACACTTTCGCGGGATATACAGTCTCATTACCGATGACCGTGGGTGATGCATTCGATATGCAGTCAGTAGCGTACGGACCCTCCTATCCAGGGCGTCGAGTTCGGTCTGAGTCCATTTGAGTATGCCGAAAGAGTACATCAAAACCGGCATGACCCAACCGTTGAAGGCGCGCACCTTGTTCCCGCCTGATAAAAGACTATTAAGTACTTTCTTCAGACGGCCAAAGAAGCGCTCCTTCAACGATTGCTTCAAGTCAGTATCGTTGATGCCCAACGCTTCCGACATACCCAAATACTTATAGGTTTCGGCTGTGGAGAGGGCTCGAAGGTTTATGGAATCCGAGAGTTGGGTTCCCACGGATTCCGCAATCTCCCCTCGCTTTACATGCATGACCGCACATTTGTCCACACCAAATTCCATCCTGATGGCGCTACTGAAAGTTTCAGTTACTTTCAGTAGCTCCATCAGTTGCGAATTGTTGGGGGCAAAGAGTTTTAGGTCATCCATGTAAAGGAGGTGAGAGATAACCTGACCACCTCTCCTCAGCCGATAGCCTATACCTGAATCCTCCAGCAGTGTGCTTAGAGGATTCAGGGCTAGGCAGAACCAAAGCGGACTCAAACTGTCGCCCTGAAATATGCCTCGCTCGATCCTTATCGGCTCGCTATTCCTTTGGATGTTTCGACATCCTGGATATCGAAGGACCGTACTCCATTGCCTCATACATGACATCAGGAAGGTGCGTAGAGTTGTATCTACTTTATACAACTCCAGCACCCTCATGAGCCATGTATGTGGCACCGAGTCATAGGCCTTCTTGTAATCTATCCAACATGTCGAAAGATCCTTTCGAGAACGACGAACCTGTTGGCTAATGGCCATATCAATGAGGAGTAGCTCCTTAGTACCACGGGACCCGTTCCGACATCCATTTTGAGAGACAGACATGATGGAGTTACTGTCTATATGATTGTAAATTTTAGCTCTCAAAATGGATGTAAGAACTTTATAGACCGTCGGTAAACACGTGATCGGTCTATAATTTTTGGGCTCCGCAGTACTACCTGATTTATGGAGCAGGTGGGTAACTCCTGTCGTTAGGAACTGGGGTAGCGAACCAGACTCTAAAGCAGTCTGGTACTGAGCTGCCAAGCGAGCGTGCGATCCAATGAACCATTTAATCCAGAAGTTGTGCAGCCCGTCCGGCCCTGGAGATTTCCAGTTCGGCAACGGACGGACTGCACGAGCTACATCTTGGGGGCAGATGGTAATAGCCCCCATTTCTGGTATTGGATCGCAGGCTCGCTCGACTTCCCGAGTCCAATCATCTTCGGTGTGACTGACAGGCACCGACCAGATACTACGCCAAAAAGAACACATGGCATCATCATCTGGTAGGCGCGTGTCAGCCACACCTTGGTCCGGTCGCTCCCAAGCCTTGTATACCCACCTTTCATCACTCTGGAAAGTGCGGTTCTGGGTGTATCGATCCACTCGCCGCTTATACCTACGGATACGGTTTGCCCATGCATACACTTTCTGCTTCAGGAAGTCGATGCGCTCTGTGACACAGGACGTATAGTCTTGAGGACTGATATCAGTCCCCGAGAACGCTCGTCTCACAAAGCGCATCACTCTAGGGCGAGTATTGCCTTCCCTGAAGCAGATTAGTTTGCCGATGAGTGCTCTGGCCCCACCAATACGGCGTTCAATCCTGCACTGCCAAGCTGGTACGGCTGGTTTCGGTCGCGTAGCTCTTGAGTCATTAACGAATTTAACGTGAGCTACACGACACGCCGCTACAGCTCCGCAGTACAGAATCGAATGAGTATCGGTGAGGTCTTCGCAGTCATCAAAATAGTTTGACAACTGCGAATCCAGAGCCGCCACCAGCGCCCTATTTTTGTTATGCATGGGCAAACGAGGTAAGCGTGGCCTAAGTTCGGGCGACATGAACCGATATTCCCGAATCGCACCCTCCAAAGCACTCCTCAATTCCTCACTGCACTGGGTACTTACGTTTGTAGCCCTGTCAACATTCCCCTCGTCAGCTTGAGGCGTGTGACTTGTGGTTAGCCGTGGTGGTACCACAACTGTCTGCGACGGGGGGACGATGACATGGCTACTCTGCATTTCACTGCGCAAGCGATCAAGTACAGTCTCATCCAACATATGATTACGCTGGATGACCCGCACCTGATCCGATAGTCGTTGTGCTGAAACGTTGACAGCTGGATATATATAACCTTAATGTAACTTAATAATAATAATATTATTATTATTATTAAGTTACATTTTAGGCATTACAAATTACAGATTAAATTAAATTAATACGTTCATACATTATTAGAAATTATTATTATTAGATGATTATATTTGATAAATTAAATTAGATAAATTAATTCGTCATTATTATTACTTGATTACATCATAGTCAATGCTGAGATTACACAATTCGGTTCTACTCACGAAAATTGTGCGGAATACAGTGGTTATAATATTATTTTTACAGTTTAGCAATCGTGTTCGAAATGAAGCGCTTGCCCTTCTCAGAACGGAAAAGAAGTCACCCACTCTGTTTTTAAAGAACATACCAGACGCGCTACACCACCAACGCAGGTTAAACATGGCCCGAAACACGTTGTACTGTACACGAAGTGAGTTGTAAGCCCTCCTCGTGTACTGGTACCAAAGATGGCTGGTGTAGAACGCCCAGCAGTAGGCCTCGAAAAGTGTTGCCTTCACGTGCTTGGAACAATGAGCAAATCGTCTCGTCAGGCATGTTGCTTCTACAAGCAATGCTCCTTCTTTGCCGCTCAAAATCATTGTCGTCCGTTAATTTTTCATTCAATACACGTCCAAGATACTTAAAGGTGCTAACAATCTTTAATGTACAATTATTTAAAGTGATGGCCAATAAAGTCTCAGGACCCTTCCCATACTTAAAATCATAACTTCAGTTTTCTGAACATTGTACATCAGCTGATGAGCAGCTGCTCATCAGCGTGAGCGATATGCAGCTGCATATCGCTCACAAATCTGCACGAGTAATCTGAGACCATTGACCAATACACGTCTATAATCAGTCAGCCTATAATGTTCCCACTGCTGGGGCACTGGCCTTCTCTCTGTGGGAGGGAGTGGCCTGTAATCCTGCACGCCAACCCAATGCATGTTGGTAGAGGTCACACGTCTTTCTTTCACTGTTTTGGGAACAGTGATGATGAAATTATTAATAGAAAGTAAAACGTAAGTCCCGCCGTTACCACTGGGCCACCACTGCTCTCATCAAACATGTCGTACTGGTCTTCCTCTTTATTTCACTTATTTCCAGTAGACTCTGTAATAAACAGAGGTCCGTCGCAGTACCTACAGTCTGTTTGCCGAGAGTTGATAAAGTCAGAGTTTCTTAACTCATTACAAATTGCGGCCCGTTAATTATTTATCTCTCGCCGTTCGGGCCGCAGTTCACAACATATGCTTACCTCGTACCACGTAAAATGGCGAAAGCGGGAGATAAGCGATAGCCGCAATACAGTTTGCGATAATTAAGCGACAGTCGCTATTTGGAGACGTATCATAATATTTATCAACTTTCAGCGAACAGACTATACGTATTATGACGTTTTTCTTAACCTGAGAACCTGTAAACTAAACTCGTTACTACTACTAGTGTCAAGGGGGATGTTAGCGGTTTTACCACTGTAGAGACAAAGGCTCGAGCGATGCAAGCGCTGCGTAGGTATAGACATAGATGCAGGCTACTCCGGCTGCTACACTTTTGTTTAAGTTACGGATATCACGCTGGTCAGACTAGCTCCACTTTCTAATACGCAATATGTTGCTCTCTTATTTCTGAGGTTGCAGTTTTGATATTAAAACCGAAGTAAAGAGGCCAACATATAAATATATAGGCGACTGTGATCTTTTACTTTTACCCGAACAGATTTTAGATTTACTGAACAGTAAGTAAAGTTTAAGTTAAATTAAGTTCCGTCCAGTCTTTAAACAAAGCAGTAAAACTATTGTGTAGTCTTTCGACGATGTATGAATAAAATAAACCTACCTTCTAGGAACTTTTCAATAGTACCGTAATTGTGTCTAAAAAGAAAAGAAAGAATAGACAAATACTATTGAGTTCAACACTTCGCATTCAAGCCACTGACAAAACCTGTTTAGTTCTTCATAATGCATACATGGTGGTAGGGAAATCGTCGAGCAAACTTGAACCATGAAATCAGCACATACTTCTGAAATTTGAAGTCGGTAATTCTTAGTCGGTTATAAAAAACAATTTCTGTTCCATACAATTTTGATCGCGTAGGTATTGCAATTTTCTGTGAAACAGCAAATTTTTTTTTGATAACCGATAAAAAAATGGCTACACTAGGGGTTCTAGAATCGTGTGCTGAATTAATTTATGTATAGTGTATAGATATCACCCCCAACTGTTGCTCGTGCCACAAAGCATGTTGATGGCAATTGACACATTTCTAACCCCTCTAGGGCTTAAAGTAACAGTAGATTCTATTCTGTTAGGTATAAATAAACCGTTCACGGAGAATGATCAACAAGTGCCACATTACGGGGCCATTTCGCTCGGTCGGCATTGTATTGTGCTCGCGACAATGTATGTAGATTGTGGAACTCGTGACGGCGGTAAACGTTTAGTTATTATCTGATACTTACGGTTCGGGAACTTCGATTACAGTACCTAGCTGTAAAAATGGCATGTCTAATTTTAGAAAAGGTAGGTTCTGTAAAAAAATAAGAATAATTGAATACAGAACTTTTTAGGGAGCAGTGGTAACGGCCGCGGCTTACGAGTTGAAGGTAGATTTATGTAGATTATTTCATTACCACTGCTCTAAAAACGGTGAAGGAGATAATATGGTGGGGTAACTGGCATGTCCTAGAACCAAACCCTCGAAGATACGTGACATCTACCAAACCGCACACGGCTCTCGAGGTAGATTACAGCCCACTTCCTCTCAAAGAGAGGAGGCCTGTATCCTAGAAGTGGGAATATTGAAGGCTGATTATGAACATGATTTTAATAACTGTTTGGAAGTTTTGAGTATTTTGCATAGGTATGGCCTACGCAAATGTCTTACAGATCGTTATGCTCCCTAGAATAGATAAAAGCCACCATATTCCCCATTTCTTATTCTACCATATTAATTTCACTTCACATGTTACATAATTATCATTGAAATTGTTGTTTATAATTATTAGTTCAATTAAAATTTATATTCGTCTTATTTTATAAATATTTTAAAATTAAATTTGGATTCTAAAATGGAAGGATTAAAATATTAATTAGTTTAGTGTAGCATGCACTTATAATTATTTATTTATAGAAGTCCTCTTGCGGCGTAGGCCTCCCCCAACTTTCTCCATTTTTCCCTATCTCTGGCTTGTCTCCTCCAGTCTGGTCCACATCTTTAATTAAATATATCTTCCCAGTGTTTCCGCGGCTTGCCTAGTTTTCTTTTTCCATCTCTAGGTACCCATTCTATGACTTTTTTGTCCACCTATTGTTTTCCATTCTACAGATGTGCCCCGTCCATTTCCATTTCAGAATTCTTATTAGAGAGAAACTAAAATAAGTGACATAGTAGAGATACTATGTCACTTATTTTAGTTTTTCTCCTAATTTCCTCATTTGTAACTTCCTAATAATATAATGTTCAGACTTTATAAGAGACCGTGACCTCTGAGTTGGTTTCAGCATTTCTTCTCAGGGATTACTCAGCTAATAAAAAACGTCGCGTCGAGCTTTAAAATACTGATCAACAAAATATTTACGCGTAAAATTGTCTTTACAGATCTACGTGTATAAAATTCCATTTCATTTAATACTCCAGACCGAAATTTGGCCATCTGGTGGAGACTAAGCCATCGACGCGGGAGATATTATAGTGCACAAGTGTGTGCGCAGACACAGGTGCACTCTCATAGTCCAATAGGACAGCAATTCGACACGACCAACAGCTTATCGTACTTTCCGGGTATCGTACAGCCAACTTTCAAAGCCCGGGCTGATACTGAGAAATTCCTAATGGAAAATTCCAATAGCACTTTGATTGGCCCGGAATCAAACCTAGGACCTCACGCTCAGCAGTCGCGCTTGCGACCACAAGACCAACAGAGTTTTGTAGAACGTCGTAACTATCACTTAGACCTGTGTTTTACATTCAGGTACTGTACCGTTCCGTTACTTATCTACAGTCAGGAAAATTTATTATGAGCAAACTGACACCCTTCGTCAATTTACCGGGTTATAGCCATTTCTTACAACTGTCAAGCAATGACAGTTAAAATTTGAATATACGGACAATTTAAGTTGGTAGTCAATTTCGATAACTGTTTTTAAAAGGAGTAATAGGCTAAGTAGCCGTTTTACACTTCTATGTCCTAATGTGACATATCCAGACTATACTAGCGTGTACATTTGATTAATTTATGTCTGACTTTAACGCACAGGTATTCATCCTTTACGATATTTTATAGCTTTCCTTCAAAACGTAAATAGTCCGCGACGGCACAAACAAGGCACAAGTCAGGAGCGGTTAGAAGATCTCCATCACGAAATATATATATCCAGAATTTTTGTTTCTGACTTTCGGGGCATTTTAAATACTACATTTATTTATCTCGTTTGTCCTTTAGGATGTAGGTTACCTGAATACCTAATTATTCTACCACAGTTTTTTCCAAAAACTTCAAAGCTTAATATCCGCACGGGTCGATCTGACAGAGTAAACTTCGCTTGCCGTGGTTAGTCCGTGGACGGGTGGACATATTTACATACCAAGACCTCTCCTTGCCTCGCAAAGCACGCTAAGCCGTTGGTCTTGGCTGTCATTCGTGGATCTTTGAAATTCATTAATCTTTGACATTTGTCACAGGTCGTCAGAAGCCCGAAAGTCTGCCCTAGTGTATTCAGTCTTATTAAGGGGTAACGTGTTACACAGTAACTGGGTTATGGAAGTCAGATAGGCAGTCGCTCCATGTAAAATACTGGTATTCAGCTGCATCCGGTTAGACTGGAAGCCGACCCCAACATTTTGGGACAAGACCAGTCAGATGATGAATTCGAAGCTAAAATCTTGAAAACTTTTGCTAATTCTATTCAATTCCAAGGTTTTTCAGCTATAAAATTCAGTTCTTAGGGCAGTAAAGGCTAAGTTCTAGGAAAGTCTAAACCGGTCTAATTTTATCAGTATTTAGCAGTAATTAAGCCAGTGAATCTGAACAATGCATTATCCCAGACTGGAATGTTGTCTGAACGAGCCTCAATGTTCACGAACTTGTTGAAAGGGCTTATTGTAATGAAAAGATAAAATTACAAACAGTGTTATTTAGTTACTTTGAAATTTCTTCATCCTTGTGTGAGTGAAAGTAATTAATTAAGGGAGTTAAGAAGCTACGTTACTACCTGGGTATACATGTTTAATTGGCATCACGAGAATATTAATTATAATTACACATAGCTTTTTGTAATTCTGACTTCACAATGTACGCACACAAATTTCTGTTACAGCTACATTTCCTGATTTATGCAATTCTCAATAAGTAGAGTTCGTTTTTAATCGAGATACTAAACTTCAAATCTTTCTATTCCATTCTTAAATGTTTTTATTATTATTTTGATTAAATGGCAAGCAAAGCCAATGTTGACTATTCTGCCAATGTCTGAAGTGAATTGAAAAAACAAGTGTGCTTGATTATAACTAAATTACAAAAAAAACAACAACCGGAGACACAAGTAACATTCTTCGTTTGATATAGTTGAACACAATGTAGATGATGGGTTAGTAATCGAGTCTTTAGTCTTTGTTCTTTGCATGAGTTTGACATAACACCTGTCAAATTAGTCTGTGAGTTTAAAAACGAACTTTAGGTATATAGGTAAGTACTTTATCAAAAGTTAGAATATTCATCTCCAGGTACTCACACGTAACATACTCACGTAATCATTAAATATTGCTTATTATGCCAAAATTGATAAATAGTTCTACATTTATCAGCTAAAAATAGTTCCATCTGTATTGTGTGGTATAAATATTTTGTTAGCTAGTAGCGCAGCCGCCGTGAAAATGTTTAACGTTAGGTAATTTTTCAGTTGAACACGTATTTTCAGGTTGCATCCCGCTTACGCTACAGAATTTCGCGGTGGTACATTCCCAATACAGGTGTCCCCTGAGAGGGTGTCACAAATATACCTACCTGTCACGCAGGCTCACGACGTGAAATATTCTTTCACTGTTTTATATCATCCTTTTTTTATGCACAGCACCGACGGTCGCGAATATTAGGAGAGGTTCGCCTTTCTATCGCTTTGCCGACCCGCAATATTGCTTGCGTCTTAATGAAAAAGGCCACGTCTTAGATAAAGATAAAATTTTAAAAGGAATTCTTTTTTCTTAGCCTTTGAATTTTCAACGTTGCGCGGTTCTTATTTCTTATATCTCATTAATTATGTAAATCGTTGATGTTTAATACACTGACTGACGTAATTAATGTACCTAGGTGAAGAGAAAATTGTATCTCACCTGATGATTGTAAATAACGTTGTAAATTATTTATGTTTTTCGTTTTCCTTTCATCCATTTGTTTTTCATATATTTTCATAGATGCTGGAGTAACAAATTTTGAACTCGGCACGATTTACACTGTAAGGATTTCCCCCTAAATATTTATGCACAGCGCGTCATATACCGTATGCTTTGACAAAAAGTACGTGTTGCTAAAATAACTTTTCTGGAATAAAATTGGGTGAGCGAAAAAATACGGGGAATTTTAATTGCAGTGGGAATTAAGACGTATCGTTGAGAAAATGTCCTGAACAATAAAAATGGCTTAATATTATAGACAAGTAGGTAAATAGATAGATATGTTAATGGAAACACACTGAAACATTTCATAACCTACCCATCACGCTTGATATTGACCAAATACAAGCTCTAAATCAACAATACCTATCATACTTACTACGCTGTATTTTGAGTTAAAGTAAATGTTTACATCGGGAAGATATCAATACATCTCGATGTGTTTACTAGAACAGAAATCATGCAATTTTACGAGTGTCGGCATGCCATTATCCTAGTTTCGGGATTTCGGCGAACGCTCCCGATTCGGATACCTATTCGGTGGGTAAACAAACTATTTGTACGTGGTTAATGATGCGATTATCCGAATAGTCGATTATAGGGACGTGCACACATTGTAACATATACATGCTTATTCTTAGTCGTTTACTGAAATATCTATAATGCGCCATATTTGTGAGAGTGATTTCTAATATTTATTAATAAGTTATAAAGCCGTAATTATATTACCAGGGAATATTATAACAGTGATCTAAGTAACTTACGTACATAATTGTCTTATGGAATGATTAATAAATACGTACCTAACATTAGAGGCGTATTCTTTCCTCATTGCCCCGTTTTTAATCAGTACCTTACAACCCGCAAAGTAAATATGAGAAGCGGCTCCTTAATACGAAGTTAGAAGTTCTTTGACCTCAACTGAAGCCGTAGTCTACGGTACAAAATCTGTGCGTAAAAGGAAGATTTTCAACTATCACAACAATGATCAATTTGATAATCCAATATTACTTTATTACTAAAAATACAAAAGCACAATGACTTTCATAATTCCATTTTAACATTGGCTAACCAATATGAGAAATTCTTTTCTTAAGGTGAATCTAGTCGCCATTTTTTCAAAAAAAAACTTCGGAAGTGTATTACTCCACTGTTCGACAATGCACATCAAAAATTAAACATGGTATGGTTTTATCTCATTGTTAGTATTGTCTGTATGGAAACAGAATACTAAAATAAAAAGCCATTACAAAGTTAGGAGCCAACAAAGATTCGTTTTTATTGCTAATTTATTAACCTAACTTTGGGCGTCTTTAAGTAATTAAATAAGTATAAAATCTCCAAAACCAAGTCCCTACCGACAACGCTCAATTATCGAAAAGTTCAATAAACCTTATTGGTCATGGATTTATGTAGTGGTTTTTTCATAAAACCCGATCTTCCGAAGGACTTCTCTTAATTTTTCACGTGTTGTTTGACTATAAATGATCTTGCATCTCACTCAATAATGTTGTGCGTGAAGTTTAGCGTCTAATTGCTCAGCACTGAGACACTGATACTACCTCTGTCGGACGCGATGCCTGGCCAGACAGCGTGCTTTTTAATCAGGCTCCCAGTGAGTTCGAACCCGCGACTAGATTCCCCTTAAAGTCGTGAACGAAAAGAAATTGGTTTATATTAAAGGCAGGGGTATCGTGTATCAAAGCGGCACCCACCTATACGAGAATCGTTCTCGTGCGAGAGTTTCAACAAATTGACAATATGAGAACCTACGTATACGGATTTCGGTAACTTTATCAATCTTAATTCTAAGTACTTACCTACTTTATATCTCAAATGACACACTCGTGATTAACATATTCCTTACATTATGTTTTGCTTTTAATATTTAGGTATCTAAGTGGAATGTGTAGTCAGAGAAACATCCCGTGTCCGTATGGCAATTGTAACCACAACTGCCATTTTTATGTGTCGTGTGGCTGAAATAGCTGTAGAGCGAAATGAATCAGCGCCTTAAAGCTTCCACAGACAGGCGCTACGCGACGGTGCGACGCTATTCTGGTAGAACAACTTCCATGAAGTTTTCATAGAAACTGTTCTATATTAAAGTCGCGTCGCTCTGTTGCGTGGCGCCTGTCTGCGGGAGCTTTTAAGTATGCTTAAAAGCTATGGGAACATTAACCAACTAATACCTAAGCATCTGTAAAACTTACTTTATTATGCAAAATATTTGCTCTTGTAATATACAACAGAAACATCTATTTATAATCAGCTTGTAATCTTCCCACTGCCTGCTCTGGGACTCATGCTCTCTCCTCTTTGTCGCGCTCTCTGCCTGGGCCCGAATCTAACACGCGGGTCCAGCACGGCCCAGTCCTCTGCCCTCCATATACAGGATGTAACAGAAACCCTATTGCTATCCTTAAGCACTAAAGGTAACAGCTGGTATAGAATCACTGTACATAGTTTCAACTCAAAATAAAACACTCTAAAAATTGATACCAAATTTTCGGTTTCATATGTATCTTAAATTCAAATCATAACAAACGCGTCACCGTACTACATAGGTAGGTCAATAACTGTCCTCGTTACTTGCCAATATCACGATAAATCTCTTCCGAGTGATGTGTTTATTTCAATTTGAAAAGTTCAGTTTCTGGTAAAATTCTCACAACTTCCGAACATGTAGAGATAGGATTAAAAAACCCTTCCAATATCATATGGTATGTATATACCCTTTCCGTTACACGTTGTATACAGACCAAGTTTTAGATATGTAGTGCTGAAAACTTCAAACCACTCAAAGTGCACTAATTGTATAACCGATTTCCCATGAGTTTGCTCTTGCAACTTCTGCGAGACGAGACATAGCCGCTATTCATATACATATATCGTATTATTTAGTATGTAAATTATCTGTAACTCTGTAACCAATTCCACAAATGAAACTGAACGCGAATAAACTGCGTTCAAGATCTGTCAATGTCAATACTCAACAACAATAATGACACTGACAGTTATTGATCGCGGTTTAAATGTGTTTTTCATTGGTGAAATCCACCTTCAGACTCTACTTGACGGTTGTTAGTCATAAAGAACACCCATTAGTTTGAATGTTCAAAATCACCGGTAAATGAAACCGTAGTCAAGTAAACGACGGTAAATTTGCCGTGTCTAACCCGTCGATCTAATCCGTCAGGAGTTCAGGAAGGGCGTTTGTTACGCGTGTTAATTATTCCTATCAACAACCTCTACTAATCAGGATTATTTAATTAATTTCCACGTATTCGGATCCTTCGTATTCGTCGAATTAGGGTTCGTTTATCTGGTCTGCTTCAGGGGTGGTTGACAATGGCTGCAGGCCCCGGCGTGTGGCATTTGTTTATTTTTACTATTATTGTACGAAAGCTTTCAGCGCGTGCGGTGTGTTGGTTCTTTTGTTCTTGTAAGATAAGAGCTACATCTATTCATTACAGGCATTTTTAAAGTCTGTGCGAGTCTTCTATCCTTTTTAATTCCACCAACTTCGTACGTTGTACGATCATATGCATGCTATGTGGTTTTGGTTGGTTAGCGGCGGAAGATTATACATGTCTTATAATAAAGGTTTATTATGAACAATTAACAAAAAACTTTTTCCAAAAAAAAAACAACCGACTTCCGAAAAAATACTACAAAGTGAAAAATAACTTTAATTTCGGAAGTCGGTGACTTTGGATATGTATTTATTTTTTGTCATCGCCTTCAATACCACCTTAATAAAGTTTTTTTTTTGGAAAAAGTTTTTATTTTTCACTTTTTAGTTATAGTATCTACCCCACTAATTCGAAATTTCATCATCCTTGGGGTCAAAATAATGCATATTTATGTGATAGCAGCAATCGCGGTTTATTTAGGTTTATTGTGAAAAGGTCCGTTGTCTGTCTCCGAAACGCATCATCACATCTATATGAAATTGAAATGGGACCACACGGGAAGTACCAGCTTTCAAATAAAGAAAATGAATAATTAAAAACCGATTTTAATGATTAATTTTCACCCAGCCGAAAGTTATGAGGTAACAAACATAAAAAAAAATACAGTCGAATTGAGAACCTCCTCCTTCTTTTGAAGTCGACTAAAAAGACACAAAGATAGCTGCAAAAGTAAAATACTATGGCGCAGCTATCAACACCCTACAAAGTAAATAGGTACATGGAAAACATTTGTTCCAGACTTCCAAATCTTTGGGAAGTCATATAATAAATCAATAAATTAACACTTTATTTTTGTACTAGCTTACACTGGCCCTCTGTTGAGCAAAGGCCTACCCCAAGTTCTTCCAAGCATCCTTTTCTAGAGCCACCTCAACATAGTAATTGCTAGCCAATCAGAACTTAGAAAAAAAAACTGATTTGAATGTGTAATGGTAATGCTTCTTTGTATAATGTATGTGGGTAACCCTGTTTGTGTGTGTCAAAATGAATTGACAAAATGATAATGTCGATACCTTCTAAAGAGTGGTGACGTTAATTTATCATCATCACCATTAAGCTGAAAAAAGTTCACTGGGCATAGGCCGGCCACCTGCTTTCACTCAGTCTGCACTCGTGCACCTAAGTATCGTTTACTTACCAAAGTACCTATTCACTACAAAATATTCCAAAATATACGATCACGTAAAGTAACATAAAAGGAACGTCTGATTATCATTGTTATCGGTTAGTAGAACAGGTTCTGTGGGAAAGAAAATGTCGAATAACTGGCATTTTTTACAGAATATAAGCTGAAACTTTTCCATCGGTACGACTAAGTCGCGACATTCCACAAATTGTGACCGTTCTCGTTATGTACTCGTACATTGCGAAAATTTTCCAACTTTAGAAATCCTTCGTCAAACGGGCACAGTATGCCGCGTGGTGGGCTCCGGCGCGATCTTGCAATAATTACCTACTGCGCCATCACTAATTGATGCGATTAGCGTCTTTACGCCTAGTTTAATAGAGGCTATAACTGCGTTCCATTTCCCAGCGCTTCTGTTTTGTCGGTAGACCATAGTATGTAAGGCATTATCTCGGAATTGCAATGTGCATATCGTCTTGTCTGAGATTACCTGGTATGTTATATTCGAAGGAAATAGATGTCGTCATTGGTTCACATATTTTAAAGAACACACAAAACAGCATTTAAGAATTCAAAACATATCAATAACATATCCTACTATACTATTATAAATGTGAAAGTTTGTATATTTGGATGTTTAGATGTATGGATGTTTGGATGTTTGATACTCAATCACGTAAAAACGGGCGAACGGATTAAGATGAAATTTGCCACGCAGACAATTTATAACCTGGAATAACACAGAAGATAGGTACTTTTTATCCCGGTAGTACGTTCCCGTGGGATAAATTCTATCACCCATGCGGGCGAAGCCACTGGCAAAAGCTGGCAGTATTATAATTTGATTATAAATAGGTAAGAATCGTGTATGTGATTATGGGGATGACATTCACAACATTGCTTGCTATGTCGTACAGCCCCTGTAAATAGGGCCATAATAACCACACATAGCGAACCGATTGGTGATCGCAATATTGGCCAATACCTATTGAGAGAGAGAGAGAGAGCCTACCTACCTACCTAGGTATACTGGGTCAAATCAAATTAGCTATCGAAACTCTGCAGATGTGACGGGTATCGATATCTAAATACGATAAAATTAAATAAAAAATAAAAATGATATGATGCATTTTTGGGAGTCAACGACGGCTGTTTTGTTAGTTAAAGTTTGAGTTGAGAAAGTCTGTTTACTTTTGGTTTATCGTGTTTAAATATCGAAACCCACACGTCTGTGAAGGTGACACAAACAAAATAGATTTTTAAACTTATATAATTTTCATGTAACTAGTTGCTGCGGAAGATGACCCCCATCAAATTATATATTTTTTTGTTTTATCATGTAGGTATACCCGTCTGCCAAGCTAATTTAACGAAAAAAGCCTAAGTCAAAGTACACACACGCACACTTAATAAAATCGCGTGATATATTCTGCACTGCACCGCACTGGATTTTCAACTCTCGGTGTTAATCCGAGCACTGAGAATTCAACAGAGTGCAGTGCGAGTGAGTCACAGTGGGTCGAAAAACACAGTGTTCATTTTCAACTCTCGGCTTTAAGCAGTGCGTTGAAGATCCGCGATTGAGGCACCAACCAACACGCCGGTTGAAGGCGTCCCATAGGGCCATGGCCATCCGGATGGTACGGGAATGCTGCACGATCTCCGGTGAGGCGGCGGGCCTTCTTGGCGGATTGCCGCCATGGGATCTGGAGGCAAAGGTCCTCGCGCACACTTGGGAGTGGCGCGACGATACCAAACGCCCCGGGGCGTACCTCCGCTGCCGCGGGAAATCGTGGCACAGCGGACAGAGCTCCGGCGGGATCTCATAGCGACGTGGAGAGTGGGATTTTGCGATTTGACCAAGGGGTATCGTATTACTATTAATAGTGGCGAAAAAAGTTAACAGTCATAATTCTCATTCCCAGAATATTCCAGGCAGTGCATACCTATTTGGTTGCAACGAACTCAATCGTGGGAAAAAATGGCAGTCGTAGTAAAAGCAATTTCCAACCTCCTTGAAAGCGGAAGACAGAAAGATTAAACGAGAATTGGAACTAACTACTGAGAACAGATGGTAATATTAGAAAGTCCGGCGTCAAAACAGTTTGTAATATGGTTTCGCAGAGGTTAATATTAGGAATACGGTAATATTTCTGTTGGACTTAGGATTATATATGGGTAGATTAGGAATTCAAAAATAATGTGGATTCGATTTAAAAAAACGCAATCGCTCAAATTGCTGCTTAAATGTTTCCGATTTATTACTAAAAAAATTATAACTTTATTAAACTATTTTAATTAATTGCTCTTTTTTAATTTCGATCCATTGTTGATTATAACTATGCCAGGATTGTTCTTAAATGCCTCTGTGAGTGAGAATGAGAGTTTTAGATAGGTGTAACTGGGATTTACATTTGGATTTATGAAAGTTAAACTTGATATTTTTCTCTTTTGAATACGAACTGTGTCCATAATCTTTGTAATTGGTTTTAAATCGTCTTAATTGAATTAATAAATAAACGCAATGATACGGAAAACGGAAAATTTTGTGCATATATAAAATGCTCTGATTTAGCTGTACCAATGAGTAACTTACACACATACTCGGCCTTAAGCTTCCATTCATATTTGTGACGCATACATAGCCCCGACTAAGGGACTTACTAGAAAATGGGCAGCAGCGTTCTCTATGCATTTTACCAGCATACTGCGATCGCCAACCCGCCAGCCAAGCGTGGCGATTATGGCAAAACCCCCCTTTTGGGAGAGGCCTATATCCAACAGTGGACGTCTTTCGGCTGAAATGATGATGATGATGACATAGCCCTCTATAGACAGATCCAAATAAGGCTATGTTTTGCTTGAACGAATCTGTCTATCGGACGAAGCCGTTGCCGAAGCCCGGCTGTAATTCGTGGATCTTTGGAAGTTGTTAGGGATCGTCACCCAATAACTGGATTTGGAAGTCAGTTAGGCCGTCACTTCATGTAAAATACTGGTATTCAGCTGCATCCGGTTATACTGGAAGCTGACCCCAGCATAGACTAAATACTAAGTTGGGAAAAAGCTAAGCAGATGATGTAAACGAATCTGTTTAGTGAACGCTTGGTGTTGGATTAACGGTTTTGTCACAACTTATTATCACCTCAGCACGTGCACCGATTTGTCGACGGAAGAATATATATGATTATTAACTAAATGATGTACAGATAGGAGAAGATAGCTATGTTTTTCTATTAATTATCACAGTTATGCGTTCTAAACGAATCATGATTTTGTAGATAATCGTATATACTTTGTGGCCGTCGAGTAGAAAGTTTGTTGTCAGTGTGATTTTGACAGTTTGGCAAGAAATATTCTTCTGAAACAGTCTACATTTATAAGGACCTAGACAAAAATCGTTGGAAACGAAAGAAAAAATTACAGATTGTAGAAGGATATCTACGATGCGATGTCAAAAATGGAGAAGAGAAATGTGAATTTGTATTGAAAAAGCAATAGAAAGCGTCATGCTAAGCCTGCTGGACATTAGGTAAATGGATTAGTCTCTTCTGGGCGATATCGTTTTATTTATAAACGTTGCTTATAGTTAATTAACGATTCGTCATATCAGCCGAAAGACGTCCACTGCTAGACGTAAGCCTCCCCCAAAAGGGGGGGGGGAGTTGCATAATCGCCACGCTTGGCAGGTGGGTTGGCGATCGCAGTATGGTGATCAAATGCATAGAGAACGCTGCTGCCCATTCTCTAGTAAGTAATTAACGATTAGGGACTGTTTAACCATACCTACTTTTGAACATCTCAAAATTTTAATCAACATTTATAAATAAACCCCTTTGTGCTTATTATCATTGGCTTAATCAATTCCCCGGAGACACCATCATTATTTGTGTTTTGTTTTCCGATAGTTTGCCATTAGTGTAGTGATACATCTCACGAAAATTAAAAGACGAATTGTGTGTGTAACCAGGGTGACTTGGAATTTGACGTATTCCTGCCAGGACGCGATAGTGTGAGCTATTTGCAACAATTAAGCACCCCATGACGCCTAGGCCTAAATTCATGGGATTCGAGAAAAACAAATTTTATGATTTAACAAGAAAAATCCCTGACATCGTAACTAAATATCACTCTTCTTAACTCTCAAATTGAATGGCCTTCAATGGTATTCCAAAAAAATTTTTGCTACATCGAAAGGTGAATTAAAGTGGTCGTCATTACGTACCACTTTAATTCACCTTTCGATGTAGCAACATTTTATTAGACATCATATTTCAAAGAAAAAAGTGATAATCGAATGAATTAACGCGTATGCCATCCCACTATTTCCTAACTTCCCAGAAATCCATCACACGTTAGACAACCAGGTTGCCATGACCAGGTCACAAGTCATCACAAGTAATTTTAGCTTATTGTGATAAGTGACGTAGGTAATTTAAAAAATATAGTCATCAAATCACATCACATCAGCCGAAAGACGTCCACTGCTGGACTTCAGCCCCCCCAAATGGGGGGGATTTGCCATAATCGCCACGCTTGGCAGGCGGGTTGGCGATCGCAATATGGTGGTACAATGTATAGAGAACGCTGCTGCCCATTCTGTAGTAAGTCCCTTAGTTGCCTACGACACCCACGGGAAGAAATGGGATGGTGCTATTCTTTTACGTCCGGCCACCACACGGATCCAAAAAAAAAAATGTAGTAGGCGAAACAAATTGAGCTTTCGCCATTTAATTTTGGTAGATGTTTTATTTGTTTAGCTACTATTTCATTATAATGTCAGTATTGTTAGGTTTAATTTCCCTTGAATTTTAAATTTTTTTTATTATAATTTTTTGATTTCTTAATTTTAACTTACCTATATTTTTATTACTAATTTTTATTTTCATTTAAATGTTTGTAATTTCAATACAATATTATGGTACATATGGATCCTGATATCTGAAATACTATTTTATAAAAGCTTATTATTTTCCGAGTGACTAATAACTTAAAAGTCGACTAAATGTTTGCAACAAATAAAATAACTTGCCAGCGATTAAATATTTTCGCGACTATTATATTATGTAAGGTTCAAAATTAAAGGTGTTATAAAAACTAAAAACTAGCAGCTGCGTTTAGGTAGCAAATAAACTATACCAGTCAAATAAAATATTAGGCGAGGAGCTATAAATAATGACTTGGCGACTAATAATGTTAGTAGGGTGGCAAAAAACTAGGTTCTTCAGGTTGACAGAAACGAATCGCTATAAATCCGACTCCATGCAGTCTTGTCTGCCCTACCCCTAGAGTGTAATTTAGAATCGCGTAGGCACGGAGGGGCGAGACGGCCCGCGAGCTGAGGAGCGGGTGGTTGTTACACTCGCCGCGGCGGCTGAGGCTGGCCGGCGAAGCCGGCCAGCAAGCCGAAGCCGCGGTGGTGAGTGTTAAACCATCTGCGACGATAAGTTCGCGAGGGACCGCCGTAGCCCCGCAGCGCCGGAGCCGTGACAGAAACTAAGCTAGAATATAAGCTAGTTTATATTTATTCTTCATACAAACAATTTTAAATAGAATCTGATTTATATTATTTATGAATGCCCATTTTCTATTTTTTTTTTGCCATTAAGTTTCCGCTTAGATATTAATTCAGTTCCCAAAAGAAAAACTTGATGCTAGTTTAAATTAAAACGGAGCTTATTACTGATATATTAATATGCTACCTATTACTTATTACGATACTCCTTATTAGCTGCCAACCCATTATATATGGTACCCACTCTATTTTTTTTTAAAACCTATATTCATTTTACTTAGTTGCCGCATTAAATACATGCCTTTTATAAATATATATTTTGTTTGTTACAAGATTTATCATTGCTTGTGTATGTGTGACAGGCTATCCCTTTACCAACTTGAAGTATTCGGTGTGAAAAGTAGCATAGTTATGCCACCATCCATCAGTCCTCAAACCGTCGTCAGAAATACTGAGCTTCGCGTTTAAAGAACTGGAACATTTTATCTTATTTATTCTTCGTCTTTTAAATGCCTAACCTTTTAAAACCTGGTATATATGTGGGTAATGTTACAGTGTTCCAGTTAATATTCATTGGATGCTCTGGGATTATGTTAATCCTTATTGTATGATCAGGTATTAAACGAGTTTGAAATTGCGAGAAGAGATCGTGATAATAAATTTTACTTACTTTCTGACGTGACTTGATCAGTGATCACGTCTCGTGGCCATTAGGCTGTGCCAATGAGGTGGGAAATCATTTGTATAGATAATACTAAACGTAGGGACATCCATACGTTTAGTATTATCTAATACATTAATAATATAGCTAGCTGTGTTGTGGTTTTTATTATGAGAGTAAAGCAAAGTCGTTTTTTTTAAATAACATTAACATGCAGAGTGGCAGTGACGTCGACGCACTCCCTGAAATCAGGGATTAGACAGTACCTTCTGAAAACCCCAGCGTTGAAATGTTTTCGTCGGTTATTAAAAAAAAATGTTCTGCCATACATTTTGCACTTTATCTATGAATAGAAAAAGCAGATATTTTTTTGATAATCGACGAAATATTTCTAGGTTGTAAATATTTCTTTGTCTACAAATATGTGCTGAATTCATGGTTTCAGTTTGCGCGTCTATGTCCATCATAGAGAATTGTAATATTATGTATTTATAGCCATATCTATTAAAATGCTTTCAAAATATGCCGCTTAGATTTCTCCAGTGGAGGTCTTATACTTAATATTACAATCTTAAACACTGGTGCAAACAGACCGAACAAATATCTGAAGGACGACAAATATTTGTTTTGAGCGGAGATCGAACCCTCGACCCTTAGCGCAGTGAGCCACTGCTTACTCACTGTGTCAATCAGTTCAGTGACGATTAAACTAGACTGTTTTACTATCCAGTCCATATAATTTATAGGATAAACTGTCTGTGGATATCTAATCGGAAAACAAATCAATTTTTTACAAAACTGTACGTCACGCTCTTTTTTCTTGTTGAAAAAAAAGGACGTGACTTGAAAAACTTAAGTCGTACACCTTTTACCGAATTTAAGGATCGAACACAAATTCTAAATTTGTAGCTCAGCACCCTACAGAAAGAACAGAGTCCAATTTCAATCTAAATATAAATTGTTGCTTTAAATATTTTTCCTTTTCACTTAGCCGCCTTTATCAAAATGTCAGAATGTCAGCACATTCAGTTTTCCCAAATTCTTTAAAATCGAATATATTCTATTTATGTTTTTGTATTCCGATGTGATTGAGAGCAGTGTTGGCCCAGCGGTAACTGACGTGACTTACGAGTTGTAGGTCATAGGTTTGAACCCAGCAGGCGCTTTACTTTGTGAAAATTATTTCTACACTACTGTTCTCAAAACGGTGAAGGAAAACATCGTGAGGAAACTGGCATGTGGCTGTGAAACTAAAATTCGAAGCTATGTGACATCTACCAACCCGCACAGGGCCCGCGTGGTGGATTACGGCCTACTCACTCCCACAGAGAGGAGGCCTGTGTCCCAGCAGTGGGAAAGTTATAGGCTGATTTTAATTATGATATGACAATTTGCAGGATCTTTTTTTCCTTATTTGGGTTTTTTTTCGGGTATGCGACACACGTGTTGTTTGACACGAGTAGAGATAACTTCTAGTTGCTTTTAATCATGTACCTATTGTCTACATAAAATGTACTTCTTAATCATAGACCAGATAAAGAAACTAATAGTCAACATCTAATCTACTTTAATTTAACTCCTCCGCCTCTCTCTCCCTTTTCCACAACATACACGAAAAACGCTTCCTAATATCTAAAGATTTTTGTTACTCCATACATACTTAAGTCTAGTTATGCCTCTGAAGTTGTCTCAACGATTAGCGAGAGCCGTTCACATTGTGCCAGAGTACACCCGACGATGATGATCGGTCGCCGCTTAACGTCATCTCCGCATACATCCCTTTGTGGAATCCGCACTGCAAACAGAGCAGCGTACCGCTCCCTTTATTAAACTAGGATTACTCTACAAGTTCAGATATTCTACAACAAAGTAGAATGAGGGAAAAAAAATCTATTTTTATGAATAGCGCTTTTGTGCTCGTGGGAGCTTAGTTGAAGCTATCTCTGGTTTGTCATAGAGTTATATTACATTTTACATCAACTGCAGTACGCGGCATAAAATTTTTTTTTTGTAGAAAATCTCGCATATGGCTTGAGAAAATAATCCTTTATCTTTATGACATGTATTTAATCGAATTTAGGATGAAAAGGATTTTCAGCATTACTATTATGTGGACTTAAAAATACTATATAGCCAAGTAATGGCAACCAACTTGACAGTAGCTCTCGAAGACACCTGCCGCGCGCGGTACTACTCACTGCGTTCGCTCACCCGGCCCGCGTATGGTTTGTCACAGTTTGAACCTAACCAAACCGATTGGTCAGAGTGATCTAGCTTAGGTTACTGTGACTGTGAGAAATAGTTAAAAAGAGGCTCAATAATTATTAAAAAAGTGTACGGTCTACATAATCAAAAGCGAAAAAAAACCAGTTATAAGTGGTTTAATAATTAAAAAAGGATCCATCATTAGAAAAGCAAAAAGTTTTTAGATTTATCAGTTAAATATTTTCCAATCTTTTTTAACTTTTACCTCCACAAGACCTAGAAGTTACAAGTATAGGTACGTACTTGTAACTTTTAGTTATACTTACCAATAGAAACATTTTTTAGGAAATCCACGTAACGTAAGGTTTTTAACAGCTGCTCGTAATCCTTTTTTTCTGACTAGACGTTTTTGCATAGGAGCCTGCGTGGTGCTTGTAAAAAGCAATCGGAAAAGCCAGTACCGTCTTATCTTTCACACGGTAAGCGTTCCGGATGGTATTGGGAAGCGGAAATCAGGTTTCCGAATCACGATGCTATCACTTTGTTGCAGATGTCGATCTTCCTTCCTGGTTCTATGTTCTATGTTATGGGTTTGGTTTCCGCACTTAGTCCTTCAAGTGGACCATTGTGCGTGAGCCATGGTGGCCTTCGGTAGTTATTCCAGCCAGCCCACCTCCCTCCAGAAGTTAGCTATAACTCCTGGTCTGTTGAGAATATCCGTGTAACATTTGTGTGCGCCGAGGGTTTCTGTTCTAATCTGGGCTACGGCTGTGCATTCGAAAAGCACATGCGCAACGGTTTCCTCGGCCTCCATGCAGGCCCTGCATAAGGGGCTGTCCGTTATGCCGATTGTGTAGAAGTGTTTGTTTAACGGGCAGTGTCCTGTGATGGTTCCAGTCACCAGACGCAGGTCTTTCCTGTCCAGACGTAACAGACGTCTGGTCAGCTTGCCATCCAAGGATGGCATTGCTTCCCTAGACTGCCTGCAACCTGGTGTCAGGGTCCACCAGCTCTCGGCTTGTGTGTGGGTGTACTGCTGAAGCCACCTGCGTAGTTGATTGAAGGGGATGGGCACGATGGGTTCGGGACCACAGACTGACGCGCTGGATGCCCTCCTGGCCAGTTCGTCAGCAGCATCGTTGCCTAGTGATCCGCTGTGTCCTTTTATCCATTGCAGTGTCACAGTGTTGCGGTTGGCAACTGTTACTTTTTCTAGTGCATTGTGACATTCTAGTGTTAAAGACGATGTATTATATTTCCTCCGTAGGGATTGGAGAACTGAAGCACTGTCGGAGAGTATGCGTATGTGTGTGTCCGTGACCCTCCTGGCTTCTATGGCGTACGCCGCTTGTATAATGCCCACACATTCCGCTTGGTATACGGTGTTGAACATTCCCAGCGGGCTGGATATGTTTATGTTAAGATCTTGTGAGAAAACTCCGACTCCGGTTCCGGAGTCGGTCTTTGATCCGTCAGTGTAGACTCTTAGCTCATCCGGGCCTGAGTGATCGTTCTGTTCTCCTGTGAGTACTACGTTGTAGTGTCTCTGGAAGTAGTGCATTTTCGGGGTTTTATCACAGGGTGATGCCATCATTGGTTGTTGTTTGATCGCATCTTCCTTAATGCGTGTGTGTTTGACTCTGGAGTCTTTACTTAGGGTTCCTGCTATGTTGAGCCTCAAGGCAGCCAGGGCTGCCTCCTCCCGCACGATGAGGTGTAGAGGAGGCAGCCCCAACATTGCCTGTAGGGCAGCGGTGGGTGTAGTTCTCATGCAGCTGGTGATTGCCACACAGGCGCATCGCTGCAGTTTTTCGAGGTCTTTTTGTGCTACGCCTAAGTCTGTTCTGGGCCACCAGACTATTGAGCCGTATGTGATGATCGGTCAAATAACTGTCGTGTATAGCCAGTGGGTGGCTCTGGGGCTAATGCCCCAGTTCCTGCCAAGCATTCGCTTGCACTGCCACAGGGATATGCTGGCTTTTGTCGTGATGTAGTTGGTATGTTTTGCCCAATTCAGCTGTTTGTCCAAAACGATGCCCAGGTATTTGGTTTCAGTTGCTAGGCTTAGTGTAGACCCAAACAGACATGGAAGTGTCAGCTCCGCGAGTTTCCTCTTTTTCGTGAAGAGGATCAGTTCGGTTTTTGTGGGATTTACTGATAGTTGGTGTTTGTTGCACCAGTCTTCGACTGTTTTCAAGGCTTGGCGCATGAGGTTGCATAGGGTATTTTCGTGGGTGCCATTTATTATTATGGTTAGATCATCGGCATAGCCTACGGTGAAGTAACCTTTGTCATTCAGTGTTTTAATGAGGCTGTCTACGACCAGGTTCCATAGAAGCGGCGAGAGGACGCCCCCTTGTGGGCAGCCCTTCGCCACTACTGCCCTTGTAATGTCGTTCACGGTGACTTGTACCGCTCTCAATTTGAGCATATTGGTGATCCACCCACTCAGGGTCGTGTCTATGTTGTGTCTGTCGAGGGCCATGCTGATGCTGTTGAACATGGTCTTGTCAAAGGCGCCCTCGATGTCAATAAAAGCAGCTAGTGCTGAGCATTTATGGTCCACTGCGCATTCAATTTTTGATACCACGCTATGGAGTGCGGATTCTGTTGATCTGCCAGTGGAGTATGCGTGCTGTTGTTTGTGAAGGGGTTTTATCCGGAGAGGCCCGTCTCGGATATGCCTATCACAGAGTCTCTCGAGGGTTTTTAGTAAGAAGGATGTTAGGCTTATGGGCCTATAGGCTTTGGGTTGTGTGTAGTCTGGTTTGCCTGGTTTGGGTATAAAAATGACTTTCACTTCGCGCCACGCCAGGGGTATGTATCTGAGTGCTATGCAGGTGCGGTAGATCTTCACCAAGCGTGGTGTCAGGTGGTCAACCCCCCACTGTAGTAGGGCTGGGAAGATTCCGTCTAGTCCTGGGGACTTGTAGGGCTGGAAGGTGTTTATAGCCCATTTTACCCTATCTTCTGTTACTATGCTGTGGGCTCTGGACCAGTCTTGGTCTGTAGGTGTCCATTCTAGCTCAGCCTCCCACGTCCTGTTCTCTAGGAGGTTGCAGCCTGGGAAGTGAGTCTCTAGAAGGACTTTACTGGTTTCATGGTCGGTTAGTGTGTATGAGTTATCGGGTTTTTTCAGCGCGCCAAGGCTACGATCCTGATCGGTCGATAGGATTTTCCGTACCCTAGCGGCCTCATTGTTGTTTTCGATAGATTCGCAGAATTTCCGCCATGCCGCCCTCCTGGCAGCTCTAATCTGCTTTTTGTATAAGTATTGGGTTTCTTTGTACTGCTCCCAGTCGTCCGGGAGTCTAGTGTTTTTGGCTCTATTAAATTGTTGTCTTAGTGTATCTCTGAGTTTACCCAGTTCGGCGTTCCACCAGGGGTTCCTCACGCTGTTGTCTGGTGGTGCCCTTAGTTTGCAGCATGCGTGGTATGCTTCAATTAGGTATTCTGATAGTTTTGTCACGGTGTGTTCCAGTTGTGCAGTGTCTTTTACGGTTACTTGTGATAGGTGCCTTTCTAGTAGAGCCGCCAGAAGCCGTTTGTACTCGGGCACCTTGGTGCGACGCGGGTTACGTTTCGGTTCTGGCTCCTTTATGTGGGTAGCTAGTGTGAATCGGATTCTTCTATGGTCTGAGCTGGAAGGCTCATCTGATACGTGCCAATTAGCAATAAGGTTTGTCGCGGTTTCTGTGGCGAGAGTTAGGTCGATGATTGTTTGTCCCCGGACTGTAACCCAAGTGGGTTCAGAGCCTCGGTTAACAATGTTAAGGTTAGTAGAGAATAAATAGGTGGATAGTACCTCTCCTCTGGAGTTTGCTGAGTCACTGCCCCAGAGCGGGTGGTGGGCGTTGGAGTCGGTGCAGATTATCAGTTCCATCTTGGCACTCTCGCAGTGTTGCACCAGGTCGGCCATCTCCTTAGGCGGGCAATTGGCGTCCTCGCCTGGCATGTACACCGAGGCCAGTACAACATCTGGAACGTCACATGTGGTCTGGAGCCTGACAGCTGTCAGGTCTCTGGAACAGAATTGGGTGAGTGGTGTGGTCGGGATATTTTTGGGAATGTATACACAGGTACGTGGTTTTTCTGCACCATGTGTGTTCAGGATTAGCTTACCTCCGATGTTGCCGAGGCCGCAGATTCTGTTGTTCCTGATCCACGGCTCTTGGATCAGTGCGATGGTTCGGGGCTTAACCTCCAAGGCCCTGCGTAAGCTAGCCGTGGCAGTCTGGCTGTGTTGGAGGTTGGTCTGGATGACGTGTATGGGCGATGATGGTGGTGGGGTGGAGTTAGTCGGAGATGGATCCATCGGATAATCTCTCCGCCGCCTCCACTCTGAGTTGATTTTCGTGTCCGTCGCCCGGCGACGAGGCAAGCAGTTGCTCGTTCCAGCCAAGCGATGAGGGTGGTATGGTGTCGTCATCGTCGTCCATTGCTGCTCGGGCCATGACCTCCTCGAGCTGAGCTATGTCGGTGTCATTTGTCATTGTCGTTGTCGTTGCGGTCTTTCCATCTGTGCTGTCAGTCTTAGTGTCACAGGGTAGGGTTGTGGGCCAGAAGCGCACGTATATCGACCCCAAGAGGTACGATATCCGTCGCTCCCGGGCTAGGACCCTTTCGGCTTCCTCCGGTGGCACACCTAGGGTCAAGTATGTCCCGTAGTTGTCACCACCGACGGTAGTCGCCCTGTACAGTGACCACCTTGCGATGTCGTACCAAGTATTCTGACGGATCAGAATACTTTGGAGCCGTGCTACGTCGCCCTTGTAACGGGGGACGAAAAGCGAGGCTCGGACACGGGTGGGCACGTCGGACTGTTTAAGTACTGTCAGTGTGAGGTCGGTGTCTGTAAGTTTGATTAGGGGCACGTTTTGGGTCAGCCAGGTCAGGGCATAGTCATCTTCGCACCACATCTGCACGGTGCCTTCCGCTACCCGTGGGTAACCGCGGAAGGCCGGGAGTGGCGCCGTCGGATTTGTGTCCATCAGTCGGGCTTCTAGGTCAGTCTTAAGGTGCTCGGCCTCTTCCTTGGTCAGGTCACGAGAGGGGGGAGAGAAGCAGATTGCTACGGCCAGCCTCGCAGGAATGTCCTTCGTGGCTCGCGCGTAGGTTCTCTGCTCCCCCTGAGCGGAGTGAACCCTCACACGTTTGGCGTGCCCTTGTAGCGTACTGGGCGAAGCCGTATCATCAGGGCGCTCCCTCTTCGTCGGTCCTGTACCGCTTGGTCCAGGCTGCGGCTCGGAGGTGCCCGGCATGGTATCAGTTGCCGGCTGCGCCTGTGCGTGTGCTGGTTTATACCGCCTACCTCTGTTCTGTTTAGGTCGAGGTCGGTCGAGAGTGTTGTCGGAGTTCTGAGGTCGATTTGCGGTCCTGGCAGACTTTGACGCGTCCGGCCGCGTTTCGCGCTGGGTTTCCCCCTCGCGGACTAACGGTCGGTCGCGCGGCACCGCGTCCGGCCGCGTTTCGCGCTGGGTTGCCCCTCCGCGGACTAACGGCTGGTCGCGTGGCTCCGCATCCGGCCGCTTTTCGCGCTGGGTTTCCCCCTCGCGGACTAACGGACGGTTGCGTGGTTCCGCGTCCGGCCGCTTTTCGCGCTGGGTTACCCCCTCGCGGACTAACGGCTGGTCGCGTACTGCCTCTGCCTCTGCCTTTTCGGCGGCCTCCGCGGTTGTGTCGCTTTCGGTCGCCAACTCCTCTTTCCCGGGCAGGGATTTTTCCGCGCTTGTTCAGCGGGCGTACTTCATCAACCGGGAAAGTGTCTGAGCTGCCAGGCTCGTCCTTCTTCCCCGTCCCTCTTCGTCTGTGTCGGTCTTGGTCTTTGTCTGGGTTGGTGATGCTATTCCGCACAATGCTCTGTTGCCAGAGGCTCGTGGGTGGCATACACCGGGTCGTGGGTTGAGGCGCTTGGGTTGTGGCCGGAGTCGGGTTTGAGGGCGCGTTGGTCGCAGCCAAGGTTGGGTTTTGTGGCGCGTTATTCGCTGCCTGTGTGTTGGGCGCTGTAACAGCAGCCGGCTGCGCTGAAGAGCGCGGCATTGGAGTGCAGTCGGTTGCCCCCCCCAGAATACGATGGGGGCTGACCGCCGTAGCGGTGTGGGATTCCCCGGCTTGGCCGGGACCCACCTGGGTAGTTTCTATTTCCTTCTGCATTTTTATTTTGGTTTGGGGGGTGGGCTTTTTTGGATGCGAGGTTACCCCTCCTCTAGGACCGACAGGATATGAGGATAGGAGGGAGGTATTTTAGTAGGAAGGGATGGGTTCATTTGGGGTCACCTTAGGTTTGGGATTTGGCCCAAGGGTTTGGGAGTAGACGGGATGGTCTGGATAGGTAGGGTTGGGCCTATTTTGGGGTGGTTGGTACATAGGAATAGGTTCATAGGTTACCCTAAGCCTGGGATTTTGGCCGTCGGGAACTTCTCTTGTCCGGGATCTTTTTCAAGATGCTCCGGGTGACGCTTCGGCCGTTAAGGTCAACCCCGCCCCGGAGTTGGGCTATCCGCAACCCGCCCACCCGCTCGGTTGCAGGAGAAGAAGTGCCTGGCAGTCTGGGTCACCCCACCGCGGATATACGTATATATCCGTGTTGGGGCAATCCAGTCTCCTCCGAGTTCCTTCCTGGTATTATCTTTTAGTCGCCGTAACGACAGTTGGGAGAACGGTTGGCTTTATTGTATTCTTCAATATTCAGTTAGGTAGCAGTGGTGGCCCAGTGGCCTCGGCCCCAACTTACAAGTCGACTAATATTCGAACCCAGACAAGCATTTTACTTTGTTGCAAAGGAAAACCATCGTGAGGAAACCGGCATTTACTAGCACCAAAAAATTCGAAGACATCTGACATCTACCAACCCGCACCGAGCCCGCGAGGTGGATTATGGCCTACTCCCTCTCACAGAGAGGAGGCCTGTGTCCTAGCAGTGGGCACATTATAAGCTGATTATGTACCTATGTTATGTTTTGTATTCAGTTAGGTACATAAACAGACATCTCTGTACATGAATGGCAATATTGATTCTTATTGAGTGCATAAAACAGATTTTTCAACTCACAATACCCTGAGACGAGCGCTAGCAAAGTTAATCGTCTCAGGATATTTGAAGTTATAGTAGACTAGCGGCCCGTCCCGGCTTCGCACGGGTGGGATCCCTAACTTTTCTAGTAATAAATATAACCTATGACAGTCAAGGTTAATGTAGCTTTCTAATGGTGAAAGAATTTTTGAAATCGGTCCAGTAGTTTTTGAGTTTATTCGATCATCATCATCATCACCATTTCAGCTGAAAGACGTCCACTGCTAGACATAGGCCTTCCCCAAGCTCTGCCACTTCGCCCGGTTCTGTGCTTCTCGCATCCAGTGGACTCCTGCGGCCCTCACAAGGCCATCGGTCCACCTTGTAGGAGGCCTTCCAACTTTGCGTCTTCCGTTACGCGGTCGCCACTCCAGAACTTTTCGGCCCCATCGAGCATCTGTTCTGCGAGGAATGTACCCTGCTCACTGCCACATCAGTTTGGCAATTCTTCGGGCTATGTCGGTTACCTTGGTTCTTCTGCGGATCTCTTCATTCCTGAATCGATCACGCAGGGAAACTCCAAGCATAGCCCTCTCCATTGCCCTTTGGGTTAAGCCTTCTTATGAGGCCCATATGTCATCACTGGCAACATGCACTGATCAAAGACTTTCGTCTTGAGACACTGCGGTATGTGGAACGAGAAGTTATTGCGAAGCTTCCCGAACACTGCCCAGCCGAGTCGGATTCGACGATTAACCTCTTTCTCAAGTTGAACCTACCTAACTGGACAGTTTGTCCTAGGTAAACGTACTCGTCCACAACTTCGAGCGTAGCGCTTCTGATCGTCATGAGAGTGGGTGTTACATGGACATTTGACATGACCTTTGTCTTATCCATGTTCATTTTAAGACCCACTCTTTCGGAAGCTCTACTGAGGTCATCGAGCATTGTACTGAGGTCACCCATGGTCTCAGCCATGACAAATATATCATCAGCAAACCGAAGGTGAGTGATGTAGTCGCCATTGATGTTGATGCCAGTCCCTTTCCAGTCCAGAATCTTGAAGACATCCTCCAGATCAGCGGTGAACACTTTCGGAGCGATAACGTCTCCCTGTCTAACACCTATAAGATAGGTTTCGAGGTCTGGTCCTGGAGTTGGACTGACATAGTGGCGTTTTCGTACAGACATGACACGAGGTGTTGCAACCTGGATTTACTGGCACCGTTACAGCCCATGTCTCGATCGAATCGAAGGCTTTTTGATAGTCAACAAACGCTAAACAGAGAGGCCTTCTGCCGCAGCATATATATGTGGTCTACGGTGCTAAAGGCTTTACGGAACCTGGCTTGTTCGGGAGGCTGAAAGTCGTCAAACCTGTGCGCTAGACGGTTCGTGATGACTCTGGAGAACAGTTTGTAGACATGGCTTAGAAGTAAGATGGGCCTATAATTCTTAAGAAGGGCATTGTCACCCATCTTAAAGGAAAGTACCACCACACCTCTGTTCCATGCCTGTCGCGCTTTGCTCTCGAGTATGACGGAATCAAACAGCTTCTGGAGGGCCTTAGGAACGGCCTTTAGAAGAGCGGCCGTAAGTCCGTCATCATGTCATCATGCCTTGTTGTTTTTGAGTTGCTCCAGAGCCATCCTAATATCGTACAAGCTGACGTCCGGGATGTCTTTAGTACAAAGCGTTTATTCGTTACAAACATACAAATCTTTCCTTTTCATAATATTATAGTATAGATGAAGTCTATTTAACTACTTGCATGGGTAAGACCTCATTGGTTGACCACATCGACTGTATGGTATAATTTTGTTCACACACACACATCACGCCTGTATTCCTTCAAAGGTTAAGCAGAGGGTACACCTTTAGTAAACTCACATTTCGCCAGTTGTGTACGTTTAAGTCCCATATAATGGCTTATTCCACAAATCCCCCCTGAAAATATTGATTCCCCCTGATTATATTGTATAGAATCAAGTTCTTCCAACTTAACAGACAGCTGTGCTGCTGGGAAGTTTGTTGCGCCACTTCTTCTTCCCAGCTAAAGCACTAGGAAGTGGTGAAGGCGGGCGTTTTCGGGGGACTGTCTTTTGTAATTTGAACGTTCAAAAAGTGCTGACTCTCAGCCTAATTTGAATAAATGACTTTTGATTTTTATTGATTTTGATTAGCTTGGTATGTATCTATGTAATGGAAACTCTGAACGTGATTTTCACCCACTTCAAAACGTCGGATGGATTTGAAACTTTGAACACTTATCAAGGACCGATGACAATTCAATTATTATTTCATCAATTTGTTCCACGGGTCAATAAATAAAACAAAAAAATCACGCTTTGTAGATATGCCGAACTAAAAAGTAGAAAATAAATAATAGTTCAAAACATTAAAAATCACGCTTTAAAACTAAACTAAAAAAGTAGACAATAATTTTTATGTAGAAAAGCGTGGGGTGCTTGATATTAATTGATTACAAAATGCCTCAAAAAGCACCCCACCCTTTTTTATTGATAACAGACTAGGAATTTCTGCGCTAGGGGTCTAGAATTATGTGCTGAAGTAAGTTCATAGTTTCATAGTTTATAGTTTCAATTTTCAAGTCGATGTCTCTGCCACCCGAACAGCTCCTGCCGCCATCATCGCTTTCGCGTTCAGCCCGACGCCCGCGCCGCCGCCGCTTTGTTGTTCCAGGGCCCCACTGCGTAGTTCATCTAGACCATTAGTTTACCAGTACTACACATGTCATATTACCTATTAATAAGAATAATTGACAAATATGAATTAGGTACGTATGTGGTTTCCTTGTTGCATCAGGTGACGTCAGCTTTGATGTGGTCACACGATTATGTGTACGACATAACTTTATTGTGGTCCTATTAATTAATTAATTGCCCATGGCTACAGCTATGCAAGTATACAGGATAGAGGGTACTTGCCATGTTTTATTTGAAACTAGCTTTTGCCCGCGGTTCCGCCCGCGTGGATATCGGTTATCGCGTAAAAAAGTAGCCAATGTCCTTCTCCATATGCCAGCCTATATCTCTGCCAAATTTCATGATGATCAGTTTAGCGCTTTACGCATGAAAGCGTAATTGACAGACAGACAGAGTTACTTTCGCATTTATAATATTACTTGGGATATTATTGGGGATTTCAACTACCAAAGTCAAAGTCAAAGCATTTATTTCAAATAGGCACAAAACATCTCCTCACCTATATTGTTTGGATCCCAGTTCTTAAAAATATTGTTGTATTAGGTTATATTTTATTGAGTTCAAATAAACGTTATTACTTTTGAACGTCAACATTTACACTAAAATAGAATTGAGTCTAGTCTCTCCTTCCAGGTAATTTCGTTTGGAGACGAATGGGCAAAAAATTCCACCGTTGCTATTTTTAAATGTTTTATAATATTTTACATATGTACGACGCTAGCACATTAAGCTACCCCAAACTGTCACATTTTCTTAATTGAATATGAACTTTATACTTTTGTTATAAAGTTGACAGATTGGGGTAGCTTGATATGCTGGCGTCTGTACATTAATTATCTACTAGTCCTAAAATAGCACAACCCGTCAGTTCGCTAGCTATGTTTTTAAGTCCCATGTACTAGAGGACGAGTATATTACTCCTTGTGCAAAATCCAATTAAACTTTGGCCGACCCGGGAATCGACCCCAGTAGTTGCGTTCGAGGCAGTTCTTATACATTACCACACACCTGCTTACCTCGAATGGAGTACTCAGAGAGATACACCTAAATTTAGCCAGGAATATTCAAGTCCCATGTAACAGCGAGCCTATTGCCAAAATAAATAAATCTTATAGATAGAATGCAAATAACATTTTCATCGAATATTCCTTTCGCATGTTTGTCGATCGACTTATACAAACAGCTGAACTATCCACACGTACGATCATACAATTAGTCTCAAAGACTACGTGACTGCTCCGACCAATATCGATAGTTAGTTCTAATTCATCATCCCGGAAAATTCCCGGGAGATACGATCTTACGTGGATAATCTCAGCTTACGGCCAAATGTAATCTGAAAGGAGTAGAAGCTTTTCGATATAATGAAGTTTATTTTTATATGATTTCTAGTTTATTCCATGTGTTCATAAAGTTTATTGGTATGCTTTTCTGGCTTGTTTATTTGCCGACTTTTGAGGTTCGGTTGTTTTGCTTGTAAACGGTAAATAAATACTTACGTGCAGTACAACTATGTTCTTAATGTCCCTAGGGAATCGTCGCATTATTATCACTTTAGCAGCTTTCCTCTCATTTTAAAATAAATTACATTAGGTTAAAAGAATAAAGTAAATAGAGTTGCTTTATTTCCAAGTCGAAGCGTCCGGTCTGCACCAAAAGCAAAAGGCAAATGTACTCTGCGGGGCACCTGATGGAAATCCGGACGACAGACGAAACACGAAGTTTGCCGAAGGACATTAAGAAAATAGTTGTACCGTACATAACTTTTTCATCTGTCACTATAATGAAAAAACCCGCAGTAGTTTGACAGCTGGTGACAGAACCAACCATTCCTGAAATCGGAGTCTCATATTCAGTATAAAAAAAAAATCTTCTTCTCTTTCACTTTGGAATATAAAATAAAATAATGTAAATAGGTAATTTTGAAAGTTAATAAAGTATTGAAGCACCCTTAAATACTTAATCTAATCTTATACCTATAGACGAGCAATTCTTGTACATATATACATACATATGTATACATATAATCTGAATCTTGGAAACAGCTCCAACGATTTTCATGAAATTTAGTATGCATGGGGTTTCGGGGCCGATAAATCGATCTAGCTAGGTTTCATTTTTAGAAAACGTCAAAAAACAAAAAAAACAAGCAAAGCTCAGTCATACAGATCTATCATTAGACCAGAAAGATCGAAGTAAGGCTGGTATTGACCAAGAGTTTTTTAGTTCCATTAGGCTTCACTGCAGAACATGGCAACAAGACGAGGCAAACCTATTCCATATTCAAATCCTTGTCTTTCCTTTCCTTGAAGCTTATGTTTGAAGCTGTAGCGAAAACTAAACTTTATGGTTATTAAAGTTACTTTTCCAAAGCACATACATGTTTACATGTTTGGAAATTAAATCGCGACCGTAGTATACCTACAGATCTCAGTTTTTAATTTCAGCAGTTAGAAGATATTTACTTGGGACTTACTTAATATACTAAATAGTAGTCGTTAGCTGCCCGGTCAACCTAAGAATGTCGATACCTTCCCCTAGTAATTAATTTGTGGGGTCTTTATTTATAGCAGGCGCATCTGGCGCAAAATGTGATGTTTTAAGTGTATCTAATTAAACTGGTAGTCGTCCCTACTGACGTAGGTATCTAATTAAACTGGTACTTAGTCGTCCATGACCACGCGAAAAGTAGAAAAAACTGGACTATAGATAGTACAATTACCAAAAGAGATAAGTAACCAGGGTCGTCTGATATAGTTGAAGTTTAGTAAGAAACCGATAGATTTCTCCGAATAAAAATTTAATTTAATTAATCAACTGTATGTTTTCTGTTCGAAATTAAATTTTATACGAAAACATCTATCAGTTTCTCACAAAACTTCAACTGTATCCGACGACCCCGGGTACTTATCTTTTTTGGTGACCGTAAATAAGAGCAGTTTCTAGTAGACCTTATTTCTTAGTTATTTTAGAGCTCCTTGTGACAGGGTTTGTCCGGAGAAGTAGTGGTGTCACTATAAATAATTATATGTACTCATAACTATTTTTGTCGCCTAGAAGTACCTATTGTTGTGTTCTGTGAGTGAAATACACAGGGATATAAGAGATTCCAACCTTTTCTAAGATTGGAAAAACACTTTAGGAGTCAGAAGTGTCCATAGGCGGCAGAAAGTGCTTTCCAGCAGATTCGTTTTTTTTTTAATGGAAACATTAAGCCACAATCCTTGCAACCAAGGTGACTTTCGTGCTGCCACCGATAACACTGTGGGAGGCAAAGATACGAAGAAAAACGATGCAAACATAAAAATGATAGTCCAGTTTTCCGCGACCCTACACATAATTCAAGTACTTAGCTATCGTTAAACACTACGGACTAATTAAATAATTTGGGTAGATGATTAATGATATAATAAAGTGGCTTATGGTCCCCGATTAGACTCATTAACGACGTACAATGGATGGTCGGCGGAGCGGAACTTATGTACCAGTCGAGTGTGAACTACCCTCGTATCAACCTCGATCCGAACCTACGTAAGAGCTGATTGTTACTCCATTGTTTGCATTTCGAAAACCTAACTTACGTAGGTAATGATAGAATTGGGATTTCATATTTGCACAAAATTAAGCTGTTTAGGTGTTATCGGTTATCGAAATTGCGTGAGATCGAAATATTTCTTGAATCAACCTTCAGCACATAAACTGCGTAGGCATGTATCCTCATAAATTGTCCATGTCAATAGTTGTTTCCCTACGTGATCCAATCAGAAATGAATAAATCCGCATTAGAACCAAGGTAACCCACATAGCTCGAAGAATTCCCAAACTTAAGTGGCAGTGGGCAGCGCACTTTGCTCGCAGAACTGATTTCCGATGGGGCCGAAAGGTTCTGGGGTGGCGGCGGCGTACCGGAAGACGTGGAGTTGTAAGGCCAAACATAAGATGGCCACTCAGCAGGAATCCGCTGGACGTGGGGACCGCACCGGTCGAAGTGGCGGAGCTTGGGGTATGCCTATGTCCAGCAGTGGATTTATTTCTGCTGAAATGATGAATAGAACTGCCAACTTTTCATTTGCCTCCAGCTGTTAAAATTTAACATACTTACATCGTGAGTACTTGTAGGTACTCACGATGTAAGTATGTTCAATATGCTAAGCATGATTTGCGATATTCATCTATTACTTTCAGATTAGTCAAAAGTTCAACCAATCACCCATTTAAAACCAACAGCAACGAATTACAAGAAGAGAGAGAAGAGGCTACATTCTATTTGAAGTAAACATTTTCCCGTGGGTGTAGAAAATGGTATGAACGGATTATGTGTAGGGGTTGTGCGGTATAAATCCGTTTGCAAAGCGTGGAAATCATAACAAATAAACTCTTGGGGCCGCACATTGTAACAGACTATGACAGAGAGGTCCAATGTACACTCGTGGGGATCGTGTGAAAACTGATATATCATGAGAGCATTCAATTGTTCATACCGTACTTACGAAAACCTTAACCATACTGAGGCTGATATCTATAAATGTTACTTAGGACTAGCTTTGGCTTAGACTTACCACTTATCCTCCAGTCTTTTTCTGGCACTTGTAGTTCCCATCAAATGGCATGTAACGAAGTTAATGTGACAAATTTCAAAAGAACACGGTTTTCGGAAGGTGATCGTGCTTTATTATATACAAAACTGTACTTCGTGGTATATTTAGATTAACCTAAAGAGCCCACTAAATGTGCCCGAGGCTTATTCCAATATCCGTAAAGGGGTTGCGGTAATTGGGGCCCTTTCTAATCGGCCGCTTATTGTAGTCGCCCAACTCTGGCACAAACACAGCCACTCGTCTATATACATTATAAGTAGGTACTCAAACGATAAATGGACAAGAAGATTCGTCCAAAAAATCAAAATATATATATTTGCTATAATAAGATATACCAGGGAACCGCAAGTGCTTAGCTATAATATAAAATTATTTGAAGATATAGTCAAGAACATATTCAGATTTATGAGTCTACGAGAGAGCACTTATATATAGATATCCATTAAGGTAATTGAGTGCTTCGTGACGTACGTACTTATTTACCGGTTGACTATCAAAGCTTGCAGCTCCGTGTCGCATGTATTATTATAGAGTAGATATTAGGTTTTCGTAAATTTTCTACCAAATAATTTTGAAAATTTACTACCAACTTAAATTGTCCATATAGTCAAAACACAACAGTCATCCAAACTGAAACTCAAAGCATTTCATTCAAATAAAACCAACAGGTACTTTTACAGTCAGAAAGCTGAAGCTAGTTGCCCATTCCAAAGCGTAGTGGAGACCTATAGAGAAGAAGGGACAAGAATCTCCACGGACATTCTTTTTAATCAAAATTGTGTTACAAAAACTTGGTTACATCATTCATGTTGCATTTAAACATCTGAAAACGATGTAAAAAGACGTGCAAATTAAAATGATCCGTAACAAATAAAAAACCATTCAGAAATAAAATAAACCTTGGCAGCTAATACCTCCACCAGAGATCTTTACCAATATTGAATTAGAGACCTATTAATAACTTCGCATAGTAGACTTATTTTGCAGTAGCTAGTACAAGTAAAATTAGGTTACGAAACTATTTATTTGCCCAGTTTAGAAATAAAAATGCTACCATAGGTAAGCAAAACGATCCGTTTTTGTTTATAGGGACCGAGCATAAAACATGATCAGAGACCCTAGTGTGAGTTTCATTTAACCATTTCGATCAAATGCAGTGAGCGCGTTCGGCGCTCCGATTGGCCCTGGATTGGTGAAGGACCAATCGGAACGCCGAACGCGCTAACTGCGTTTGATCGAGATTCTAAAATGAAACTCACACTAAGGCCTCAGTCCCTACTGACGGCGCGGCGGCGCCCGTTCACGCACATGACGTATGGATCATTCTTTGACAGTTGCTACTACATCAAATGCTTATTACACGGCAAATTGACGTAAAGTGTGTATAAAAAATAATTTCTTTGACTGTATTAGGTACATCCATGTTAATACAGCTGTGTGGTATTTTAATTCGGATGTGTCGAGGCGTTTGTATTTAAAGTATTTAACTTGTGATGTCATGCATTTAAAATAGGACAAACATTTCGTCGTGAAAACAAAAACATTGAGCTCTCGTTGTTGGAGACAGTCAGCACTTTATTATTTTTGTTTTAGGTTATTAAGAGTAACAATGTATTAATTGTATAATCTATGTAGGTTCATGAGAAAGTGCTAAAAAGTCATGCACAAGCAGCCTGTAACGTTCCCACAGCTGGGACTCAGGCCTTTTCTCTGTGAGAGGGAGTGGGCTGTAATCCACCGTATGGGCCCAGTTCAGGTTGGTAGATGTTCCATGGACATTCCGGCTTCCAAACGAAGTGTTCCTTCCTCGTTTTGAGAACAGTGGTGAAGAAATAATTTACAAGTAAAGTAAACAGTCATGATTACTAGATAATTGTAGTTTTGGCAACATTTTTAATGTTTTAAAACTTAACGATGTCAGAAACATAGATAATAAATAAGGTCTCAAATTGTAGACCCTTCCAAGCATGCCTACCATGTTACTCATACTAAGACAATATGTCTTGGCATCTCATTTTTAAGCTGACAAGAATCTATGTCTGAAATCGAGATGCCTGATTTACCTACGAGCCTATTAGTTTTCCAGTGTCGTGTAAATCTATGCTTTAAATGTACATGTACTTAATACTTATTACACAATGCTAACATTCCCGTCACTCCTATTTCAGGTGAAACTGCTAAGTAGGAGAGCGCTACTTCCTAAGTGTCTACGAGGTGAGAGAGCGGCTATATGGATTGAAAGTTTTCCAACTTAACAACATATTCGCACCGAAGGTGGCTATAACTTGGGAATTTTCAACAACTTTCTTAGACAACGTGTAAGACTTCGGAAAATCGACACTGTAGGAAGGTACTTATTTTTAGTTCTAATCGAAGTTAAAGACGAAACGTGACTTGTTCAACACCTACCTTTAGTAAAAGAAGTAAGAATTTAAGATTGTCTTAACTAAAGTTTGGAATAGTGGCTCCCACAGACAGGCTCGTCGCAGGAGCCTTAAAGGAAATAATAACCCGACTCTTTTTCGAAAACGTGACTTGTTCAACACCTACCTTTAGTAAAAGAAGTATGAATTTAAGATTGTCTTAACTAAAGTTTGGAATAGTGGCTCCCACAGACAGGCTCGTCGCAGGAGCCTTAAAGGAAATAATGACCCGACTCTTTTTCGATGTAATTTTTTTTTTCATTTTGTATTATTGCTGAATGGGTTTTTGATCTCCATCAGACCTGATGTAAAGCGATTGATGAGACCTATGATGGACCGAGCGTGCCCAGGAGATGCCTGTTCATTCTTGTGTTTAAGGTAGACGAGTTAAATCTGGAAGGGAACACAGACGAGGCTGGTCAGAAAATCGTCCATTGACCTATATCCCTGAAATAAATTATTCATAGATACTCATACACAGTGGGTATACCACTAACAATACCCACGCGTGCCGATGTCAATAGATTTCATTTAAGCCCATGAAACCTACATTAAAGGAACCGCATCAAAGCTTTTCTACGAGGAAAAGGTACTAGGTAAGTAAATTGCTCCTGTAAACCAAACACAATCAGCTAATTTAATAACCCATGGGCTAATTACACATCAAATAAACTTTACCTAACTATAAAAGCGAGGTATCATTAACTTGAAAGCATACGTAGGTTTCCAACATTACTGTAATAGAAAAACTTTACAGCCAACATGTAATTTTCTTTCACGAAATGTAAACACAGAAGTATGTGCGAAACTCTGGAGCTTTGCAGTAAAATAGTTCTAAAAACAATGAGATGTAACTGACTTTCATTTAACGTTTAATCCACTTTGTGTTTTATGAAATTTTAGTTTTGACAGTGTCAGAGTTTGTTTAACATGTTTCGTATTCGTAATGGCCTCCAAACTGTTTATAGAGTTCAAATTCATAATTGAACTGGATGAAAAATGTTAATTCTTGAAATGGACGTTCTAAATTAGTTAGCTTTAATTTGTGAAGCGCTACGTCATTTCCTGTTCTATTTTTGGAATATTTTCCTGATCCCATTATGAGAAACATTTCTAGTTTATGATAAGGAAATTTATATTTGACGGCGCTTCGACGTTTTGAGAGTGTCAAGAAACGTCAAGAAGGACAGCGGACATTTTGACAAGCGCGGGTTGACGTTTCTTCACTCTGACGCGACTCCGGGCTCTTTTGCGCGCGGCTGTCGGGTGGAGAGATACCCGTTTGCATCGCGCTCAAGCAAGACGTGTTCGGTGGAGCGTCGCTGTGTTTCGATTAATTAGAGAGTGCTGCATTGTTAATCATCCTCAACACGTGGTGTTAATTCTCCTCGCCCGCCTACCCACGATAGTTCGGCAGCTGCAATGAACCTAGAACTGATTGATGATGGCCAGGTGCCGTTATATTTAAATAAATCTGAAACAAAAACAAACACACGAACTTACAAGTGAAGCGAAGTAATTGCGTAACACACTAACAGTAAGAATCGCTTTCATTTTAAACAGTTCAACAGCATTCATTGCGTTGTTTACGTTGTTGAGCAGACATTTTTTCGAACATATGAAGCAATGAATTAGCAATATCCTTCAAAATTATTTAGATTGTGATTCATAGTGTGTTATGAAATTAGGGTGCTGTTAGTAGCATTCAGAAACGGGTCCTAGTCGTTAAAGAATTTTCTGTTATTGTTGAATTATACGGTCTTTTGCTCGGCGCTCCTCCACAACAGTCCTGTAAAAGTGCTTCTCCTGAAAACCGCAGTAGTTTTATGGGGCTTTTAGGAACAATTTCTCCTAGATATATTCTCATTGCTATACTATTTGCAAATTTTTTTGGAACGCAAATATATTGAATCTGGCTATAAGACCATTTTAAGTATTTTTTATACTTAATGAGCCTTTTCATTTATCATACCTAACAGGCTTAATTAATTTCTTCAATTTGGCATTTGATGGCTATAGGCCGCGGCTTCGTATGAACCGGTACAAAGGATGTTTGAAGGAAGCAACACACAACCGCTATATTTACGTACATATACATATTTATACCTCACAGGTTTACTTGCGGTATAATCATAAGACCACTGAGCTACATGAATTATTTCAAGAAGAATTTCTGTACTTTATTACATGAAATAAATGTTCCTGTTGACTTACTCGTCGTAAACGTTGAAGCTGTAATCCTTGCTACGTAAAACTGAGATTTTGTAACAGGAACAAAGACGTCCAGTGTTGGACACAAGACTCCCTGGTCTACCTGCCTACCTCTACCCATCCAGCGGATTCCTGCAGCTATCACAAGGTCTTTATCTTCATAAGAATAGTGTTTATTTTATTATAATCATTCAACTAAATTAAAATTCAAGTGATTCATGATAAAAATTATGCGATAACCTACTCTCTACTATCCTACTGATAGTATAAATGTGGTATGTTTGGATGATTATTATTCAATCACACAAAAACGGCTTTGGATGAAATTTGACACACAGATAGTTTATAACTTGAATTAACACAAAGAATACTTGTTATCTCGTAGTAGTACGTTCCCGTGGTATAATTTTCTCCTCTACGCCGTCGAAGCTGCTGGCAAAAGCTACTTTAGATAGTTCTTGAACTAACCTATGTAGAAAGACGAAAGAACCCAATAGGTGCTTGACAGTTGAACGATAAATGCATTCCTCTTTATCATTTTAGCTACAGTTATAAGCTAATCTTATAAATTCAACAAGCTTTGTGCCTGTGGACGAAGATAAAAGCTTGTTAACTTCATTTACCTACCCGACTTTCTACAATTTTTAATAATTCAGAGTCAGCAATGAACGCTGTTTAAAGTTTTCTTTCATTAAACGACAGTAGACGTGAACTGTCAGAGGGTTATTAAAATATCATTTAAATATTAGGTGTGAAGGTATTAACAAATGGTTCGTGCTGACAAACTTGCGTGCGAACAGTTTAATTTTGAGCCGAGCGTAGCAAGTTTGGAGTACAAATTGTTTGGGAGGCTGCATGGTGGCAACACGACCGGCCGCATAGTTCCGACAGCGACCCGGGAGGAATGCCACTCTCTCTCTCTGCCCCACCTCACCAAAACCCTACCTTTTCTCTACACAACTTGTAGGTATACATAGCACGCTTTTGTGCACACACCAACTTAACATATTATCCCTTCGACGCCTCGCAGATGACCCCAACGCTCCATAAATATAATACACACCCGTCGAGCAAATGATACAACAGCTTATTTTATAAAGATATTTTATTAAACATTTTGTTCTGTAAAATAGATTAATTAAAACTGACATTTACAACAAACAACTATAAAATTCTTTGTATCTCCCTCTAACACTAATTACGTTAATAGGTCTTGTTTAATATTTGGAATTGTTCTCTAGTATAGCCGAATGAATGCATTGACAGTTCTCGCTCAGTGGCGACATCTTAGAGATAAACAAACGATAACATTTGAACACGTAGCATATCGTATCACACGAGGATGGGAGGGGGGATGCGGATCGCAATTAAACTAGTACACACATTTAATTGTCGATACACATAATATTCATAACTATTAGTTGCACAGCGTTAGCCTTGCTCCGACACAGGGCGGATTCGCAACCTGTCGCAGTCTCGAGATTTTCTTTGTTGTTGCACCGGTGGTATGCTTGAGTGCATACGCGTATTGCCTACTGGCCAAACATTTGGAAACTGCGATCTAAATTGGTAAAAATATATTTACGATGCAAGCCCAACGATTTGTGACAGGCTGAAAATGAGCTCTGTGTAGGGCACACACACACACACGCTAGGCTCACATTAAACATTATATTCGTAACATGGAACAGTAATGTTCACACAGTGTTTTCTTGCTACCAGCATTGTGGTTTGTTGTCTAACGTCCACGTCTCACCAAGACTCATTTTCACAAAATAAATTGCTATGTAAAGTTCGTACAATTTAGATATACAGAGTGAAGTTTAATTATTATTTGATAATAAATTAGATTCGACCTGAGTCGAATAGTTTTAGATTAAAATCATGTTCAATATCGCAGATAGTTGTTGTATAAATCCGGATTATGTTCGCTAGCGACCCACCCCGGCTTCGCATAGATGATTGTAATAAAATAACGGTAATCCGTTTCCTGACCTACAAAATGTAAGTATTCATTTTATTATTATATTATTCACAAACTTAAATGCAGCATCTGAAATACATGTCGGCGTTTTGTTATTTTAGCGACAACTAGTATATTGGAAATTGCATTTTTAGGTCAGTTCATACATAGGTATAAAATAGTCGCGCCGAGAAATAATTAATTCTGGGTAAGTAAGAATGTCTGGATTTTAAAAGAAACTGCCTCCTAAGTTTGTTTCGGCCTTTTTTCTCAGAGTAGTCAGATAGAAAACGCCAACCTGATCTAGTTTTAAAAATATGATTGACGTGTAAAAGAGTTTGTAGAAACCTACTTACAGAAATAAAATCATTTTTAATTATCATTTATGATTGTTTTTTAACACAAATTCAGACTAGATATTGTGCAGGCGCAGAAAAACTACTGGACGGATCTCAGTGGGACTTTTACATTGATCCATAGGGCTGTGTAATCAATATAAATGTGAGAAAATTATCATACAAGAATATTTTTTGAATAGTATATATCAGCGAAGCTGGGGACAGGAGCCGTGAATGAGATACCTATATTTATTGTAAATTTACATCGTGTGAACAGAAAACTGTTCCGAACTAGATAGTATTTACAAAATCCCTTGAGGATCTTAATAGTTTATAGAAATATACATTAATATGTGAGCCTTTTAGCCTAGAGATTATTTTATGCCAAGATATTTTTAGTTAGGTAAATATTCTTATTCAAACCTTTTTGTTGGTAGAAAGAAAACACTGAGTATGGCAGCTACGCCTAGCTTCATACTTCAACCTGTAAAACCAGTATCGGAAAATGCGACAAGCATATTTTTTTAACCAGAAGAAACCATCATGGATGCTCGTCAATATCTTCACGTCATAAAGGTAAACACAGAACCTCGCAAATAATAAACCGAGTTATTTACAATCTGTATTATTACGGAAGATTTAATTGAATTGCTTTCCGTAGATTAATTAAATTACATTTACGTCGTACGTCATTACTTGGAGAGACAGCCATCCTTAATGTAATAAAGGCGATGGTATAACATTATATGTTGTGAGTCGTGAGCTCCACATACAGGAGCTCCATATACAGGCTGTTAACACTTGTTCCAAGTGCCGTTAATCGCTGTTATACAGGCTGAAGCGTAAAGCAGTGCTTGCTTTGTTCAAGCGAACATTGCCGCGCTGAAAAACGCTAACATATTTCATATAATTATATTCTACCTAACCGCTCGCGTCACTGCATTGAAGTCAATACTTTTTACGACAGATCCATCGGAGCGAATGACACAGATTTTTCAGCTCTATTTTACATACAATAATGTTTTCTCGTAAGAATAATACTACAACAACTACTATACAAAAAGCTCTTATTTTTTAACAGTTTTTTTTTATTATTTAAGCGCAGTTTCGAAAGCTCTTGATTAGAGTTGAACAAGGAGTTCAATATTAACAGTTATAGTAACTCAAGATTATTGTGCTTAAGCTCAGTTAAGACTCACTTAGTGAAATACAAACTTGGATGGTAAACAGTAAGAATATTAGATACATTAGTGTGTTGTACTGTGTCGAAGAAAATAAAACGATATTGTGCTTATTGATTAAATTATAGGCTTTATTTATTTGTAATACACGGTGTAAGGGATAGACCTCCGCAAACTGACAGGGAACATTCAGCACCTTATTCATCCTCATTAATAATTTATTCCAATTTTTCAGGAAAACATTTTTTATTCTTTTTCAGTTACTATTCCTTCATTTGAATGTATGATTACATTCTCTTTACGCAGCCATTTATGAAAATAAAATAGCCAAAATCAAAAACCCTGCAGTGGATGTTGAATTAAAACACTCTAACGAACTACGCGCGAAATCAGATGTTCACTTACCAGTGGCGGACGCACCATTTAACACGATTCCTACCGGCTTCCCTTCGGTGATTCGTTATTGTAAATAGTGTCTACTATTGCCAAAAATTATAGTAACACTACGGGTAATTAATTCACCGTAACATTCAAACAACAAAAACGCTTATAGCTTTGTATTACAACAAAAAAAAATGTTCTAAATTAACCCGGCGCCAAAACGTCATAATCGGGAACTAAAAATTCATACAACAGCGAACCCGTATTGTTGTCACTTTAGGTCGCGTGGCACCGCTTGCTATGGACGAGAGCAAGCCGCTGTACAATGGGTTATGATAGAGACGTATATAGAAAAAATGCATGAACGAGAACGAGATGGAGAAATATTGCACCGTTTTTTATGTATCAGTCAGCCGTTCAATTTTATTCAATTCTTTATATTCCTATACACTTTTTTAGAATGATACTATTTTTACTTTACTGATAAGTCAGTAAGTTAAAACCGGCTTCTATCTTAGAAAAATTGACATCTCGCCGCTGTCACTTACTGCCGAGCTTCCGAAGACTAGCTGCTGTTCGCTACCTGCAGTTTGCCACGGTAATGATACACTGCATATGAGGTAATAAAACAAGAGATTTATTGGATTTCTAAACGCTCCTGAAATAATTTCTGAATTCACCCCATCAGTCTGCGAAGGGCACTCCATTACACCCCCATACAGGATGTAAAAAGACCAATCACTTACCCGTCAACTACGCATTCTGTACGTCAAAGGAAGTAACATTGCATCAAAATACCTAATTGTTGGGAAACAACTTTTTTTTCCCGTGAAAATCGCTGTTACGGTAGCGCTCAATCTAAAGCACGGAAAACAGTGTGCATGCAACGGTACAGGGGTCGTAGGGGTACTTAGAGTAAAGTTATAACATTTAAAACTGGTTCTTGTAAAATAAAACTTAAGAAAAATGTGGAGCTTTGACTTTCAAAATCTCCGTAACTAGAAGGTTCCCAGGTATAAAATCACAATGACGGGAAGAACAAATGATCCTGGTCTTCGTCTTTTTACACCCGTTATATCTCAATAAAGATGCCTATTAAATTCATGGTCAGGTTTAATAGCTAGAGGGGTTACCTATACATGCGGGCTTTAAATTACTTCATTGTGCATATAATGGCACTATTTCCACACCATCAAATATTAACATTAATTTATAATTTTATTCAAATAAAGAAAGAAATCTAACTTGTCCTTATTGTATTGATCATTGTTCCCGTTTGAAGTTGGTACTTTTAACATTATGTTATGTGACGCATTATGCAGATGCTATCAAATCTACAAACTGCCAACATTCTAACTGCAGCCTCTTTTAGAGCTCAGAGGCACATATTCATTCATGATTTTAGATTCATAATTTATTCATTCATATTTAATTGGGTGTACGAAATACAGTAGAAGTTGAATTGCAAATTATATTTCTTCCTTTAATTCCACATAATGTAGTCTTAACATAGACAATTGCATATTTAATAACTATCGTGGATTATTGACTTCCTGTCTTTTACATCCTATCCGATACGTTTCAACAATAACATTTTCATTCTTTACTATTGGTTCACAATTTCACATTGGCTACCTACACGTCCATTTCGTCACTCTCAAATTCTCAATTCGCGAACGAGTAACTTATCTATGACTATTCTCTCAGTTCACATACCGGTGCGTCACAGCCGTGGTGCGCCTAGCAGTCAGTGAGTCACACGAGCGAGGGCGGCGCGGGCGCCGGGCGTGACCGGAGCAGGCCGTTGGGGATGGCTCACGTGGGGCCCGCCAGGGCGGCGCTCACCGGCTGGCGGAGCGCGGCCGGTTCCGGCGGGTCGGTTGTGCTCGACGGCTCCGGGTCCGGATCGGAGGGCTCCTCCGGCGGCGCGGCAGCCGGCCGCACGTTGTCGAGGCGCGGCCGTGGCGAGTAGCGCGGCGTCAGCGCAACGCCGACGACTGGGTGCGATTTAAGACTCCCGCCTGGAGGACGTCGTGCATCATGCGCTCGTTCTCCTGGCGAACTGCGGACAAGCACACACACGGCTTAATCATGGTCACATTACAAGCGAATCGAGGACGGAACTTGCGGGAACACATCCCTACACAGTTGGCATCATCCGCTAATGCAGCGCATTCACGATCAAATTTAAATTGTAAGTTAGTAAGTCATTGCAATGTAACTCTTAAGGTCAGGCATAAATTAGAATGATTGCCGTGAGTTTTGTCAGACTCACGGCAATAATTGTATTTATGCTTTATACCAATCAGATAAGTTACATTGCAATTACTTACGAATGGTTTGACGTCAATCGCGAACGTCCTACCTAGCTACGTTGGAGAGGTACAAACTCGGGTAGATCGGGAACATATCACCAAGGGTCAGTGCTGTGGTTGACCTACCAGTCAAGTCACATAGGAATAACTCGATCTAATAAGGAAAGTACACAGACCGTGGAATTGTGATTTTAATTTACTGGTTGTTTGAGGTTCAATGCTCTAGGGGAGATATGTTTACAATAATGGCGTCTCATGTTACTGATTAGAAAGCAATATTAGATTTGTTAGTATCATTGGTTGGCGTAGAAAGTTAATAATGTTACGGGAAAAAGTTAGGTACATGAACATATATTTTAGTCAGGCACATAACATAAATGTAGGTACATAAATACCTGTAAGAACCTGTACCTGTATCTTCAAATAACTTGTTTTATAAATAGTAGTCTGTCAATATGTACGCTGATATGTACCAGCCTACAATGGGCAGCTCATGGATAAACTAATTTTATATACAGGATAAGTTTTCATCGAGTGCGCAAACTGTAACCAGAAATTTTTCGTCGGTAATACAAAAAAAAATCATCCGTTCCATACATTTTGATCGCGTAGGTATTGCACTTTTCTATGAAACAGCTGTTTTTTTTTTGTAAAACCGACGTAAAATTTCTGCGTTTGGGGGTCTAGAATGATATGCTGAATGCATGGTTACAGTATGCGCACTGGATAAAAACTCATCCTGCCTACAATGACATGAATATTTCTAAAGCATTATATTATTTTAATTATTTTGAACGTGAGGATTGTCACTACATAGTATAAAACAAAGTTTCTTTCTCTGTCCCTATTTTCCTATGTATGCTAAAATCTTTAAAACTACGCAACGGATTTTGATGCGGGTTTTTTTAATAGATAGAGTGATTCAAGAGGAAGGTTTATATGTATAATATGCCGACCTCCACGCGGGCGAAGCCGCTGGCAAAAGCTAGTTAAATGATAAATTATAAATGATAAATGATTTTATTTCTGTAAGTACGTTTGTACAAACACTTTTACACGTCAATCATATTTTTTTTTAAACTAGATGAGGTCGGCGTTTCCTATCTGACTACTCTGAGAAGAAAGGCCGAAACAAACTCAGAGCTCACAGTCTCTTTTAAAGTCCAGACGTAATCTTGGTCAGATCATGTGAAGTGGTCTTCACATGATCTGACCAAGATTGTGGTCCACATGGTTGTGGATCGGTGTCTGAAATGGTCTTTTGAGGAAAGAACCACACAAATTGAGTGGACCTGTCCATTAGGATCAGTTTTTTGTTTTGTTTTCTCAGTTTAGTTTTAATCCTGACTGCCAGTTACTCACAACTGCCAGAATTGTGAATAACTTATGCGGCGTAACCAAACGTCCTTTCATGGGTATTGTCCGATTGAGCTGCACTATTAATGAGAAAGAGGTGCACTGACTAACATTTCAGACATCATACTACAAGGTCTTCACATGGTCTGACCAAGATTATGTCTGAACCTTAAAAGAGACTATGACCTCTGAGTTTGTTTCCGCCTTCCTTCTTCTTTCTGAATGTAATCTTTAGTCAGATAGAAAACGCCAAACTCAAATAGTACAAAAAATATGATTGATGTGTAAAAGTGTTTGTACAAACCTACTTACAGAAATGAAATCATTTCATCATCATCTGCCTAGCCTTTTCCCAACTATGTTGGGGTCGGCTTCCAGTCTAACCGGATGCAGCTGAATACCAGTATTTTACATGGAACGACTGCCTATCTGACCTCCATAACCCAGTAACTGGGTAACACGATACCCCTTGGTAAGACTGGCTGTCAGACTTTTGGGCGTCTGACGACCCGTAACGACTGTCAAAGATCCACAAATGACATCAACGGCTTAACGTGCTTTCCGAGGCACGGAGGGGTCTTGGTATGTAAAGATGGTCACCCATCCACGGACCAACCGCGGCAAGCGTCGCTTAACCTGATCGATCGACCCGTGCAGCTGTTGTTACTTAGCCACAAGCCCCTCTCCATTGAAGAAATGAAATCATTTATCATATGTATTTAAACGAGTACATAAGACGTACGTATAAGTCTACATTACTTATGTACAGTAGACAGCCTGCCTGTGGAAATATACTAGCACAATGGAGTTCATTAGTAGTTATGTACTAATGAACTCTATTGCTATAACTCTTTCAGGCATATGCCCGGAGCTACATACCTACCTATTGTATTCCAGCCGACAATACTGTCAGATACGTTATTAATTTATTATATTATTAGTAGGTAATACCCAGATACCAGCAGGCTTAGCCCGAGCACCGATTTGTTGACGGAAGAATAGACATGACTGTTAACTAAATTATGTACAATAGGAGAAGATAGCTATGTTCTTCTATTAATTATCAGAGTTATGCGTTCTAAATTAATCATGATTTTGTAGATAATCGTATATACTTTGTGGCTGTCGAGTGGAAAGTTTGTTGTCAGTGTGATTTTGACAGTTTGGGAAGAAATATTCTTCTGAAATAGTCTACATACAAAATTACAGATTGTAGAAGGATATCTACGGTGCGATGTCAAAAATGGAGAAACGAAACGTGACTTTGTTTCGAAAAAGCACTGCCTATTCTTCGTAGAAATAGAAAGCGTCATGCTAAATCTGCTGTATTCATTTTACATTTGTATGGCTATTATCCTAGGGTAGGGTTACCTACATATATTGTGTTGTTTAAATGTTATTGGGTTTTTCTATCTGGAATCTCTCAGTAGAAGCCCGGAGTCTGGATTTGTGGCCTGTTGATGGCTCGCCCCCTATTGCGTGGGACTTAAACATAACTGACGAAATGTGGGTGTACTATAGGTACAGCTCTGCCCATCCTTTCAGGGAAACAAAACCTTATGTTATGTGTTATATTATTTGAAGATGAACACATTTTAACACTTTGCGAAACACTACACGGCCCCAGACGTACTAAATAACAATAATAACTTGTACTTAATAACAATAATAACAATAATAACGTGTCTCGTTCAGTGTCCCTAAACTGATTAAATATCGAAGCCTTTAAACATATTTACATTTTAATAGAATTACTAAAAATACATCACAAAAGCTCAAAAATAGAACTCGGCTAAATCATCATTTCAGCCGAAAGACGTCCACTGTTGGACATAAGCTTCCCCCAAGCTCCGCCACTTTGACCGGTTCTGTGCTTCCCGCATTCAGTGAACTCCTGCGGCCCTCGCAAGGTTATCGGTCCACCTTCTGGAGGGCTTTCCAACTTTACATCTTCCGGTACGCGGTGGCTACATCAGAACCTTCCAGCCACATCGGCCATCTGTTCTGCGAGCAATGTGCCCTGCCCACTGCCACTTAAGTTTGGCAATTCTTCGGGCTATGTCGGTTACCGATTACTCGGCTAAATACTAGACATAAATACATGAAACCATGAATTCAGCATTATTCTAGACACCATATCGTAGAACTCTTCAACACTTATTAAAAATAAACTGTTTCATAGAAAACTGCAATACCTACGCAGTCAAAATGTATGTCAGACCCTTTTTTTTGAATAACCGACGAAGAATTTGAGGGGGTTTCAGAATAATATGCTGAAACCATGGTAACAGATTGTGCGTCGATGTACACCCGCTATAAAGTTTTCTTCAAATAATTCAATTCCCCAAACAGTATCACGTTGTTTAACACGCATTAGCAGTTTAACACTCAATGATTCCATTCCGAAGCTGTACTCAAAGTTGCCAACTAGTTAAATGGTCGTCCTAAACAAATAAGGAACGAGTGTCGCCCTAAAGCGGCGGTGGCACCTAATTTTGACAAGGGATAACACTGTTATAACTCCTGCTTCGAAAACGCTTAAAAGTATTAGACATTCATATTTAATCCACTTTATTACGTTTTTAATTTCACTCAAAGGAATATTCACTTAACATTAATAAAGGATTCGGAGGAAATTCAAGATTCATTAAAGGAGTTTGTTGAAAAAAAGTTTAACGTACTAAATCTTTCAATTAGCTGAAGTTTTGTTTCAATTAAAAATAACTTTTTTCCTACGGTATCGTAGTTGTGAATATAAGTAGGTACTTATGTAGGCTGTTGCTCGTCTTCTTATGAAATACAAAACTTTTTGTCATGCAAATGACAAATCTTACATTTAAGAAAGTTTACCCAGTTTGTGTAATACTTCTTCGAAGCGAACGCTTTTTTCTGTTTAAATTGTTTTTCTCGGATTCAATTTGAATTTATTCACTTACTTATATATTGTATCAGAATCATCATCTGTCTAGACTTTTCTGAACTATGTTGGGGCCGGCTTCCAGTCTAACTGGATGCAGCTCAGTGCCAATGTTTTACATAGAGCGACTGCCTATCTTACCTCCACAACCCAGTTACTCGGTAATACGATACCCCTTTGGTAAGACTGGTATCACACTTTCGGTCTGCTGATGACCCGTAATGACTGTCAAAGATCTACGAATGACAGCCGGCTTAACGTACTTTCGGAGGGACGGAGGGGTCTTGGTATGTAAATATAGCCATCAACAGACCAACCGCAGCAAGCGTAGCTTAACCTAATTGATCGACCCGTGCGGCGGTTAATATTTAGCCACAAATATTGTATTGTATGAGAATCCATAATTAATATTATGAACGATCTATGTGTAGTAAAACGGGCTCGTCAAAACCTCGATAGAATGCGAATTATGCACGGTAAAAGGCAAAGAAAAACAAAACTGTACTTGCCTTCACAGCAAGCTGAAAATTTTACAATAGAAAAAGTTCCGAAGCGAACTAGTTCTTAAAAAAAATATTTCGACAGAGGGTTGCATCGCCCTGTAGTTCCTCAGAGTAAGTAACAATTTGGATATTTGATGCAGTTTCGCTTTATTTTGTTTCTTTAATGTGTATGGAAATAGGTAGGTACTTACTTCGGATAACTAATTAATGTAATCTTTAGATATATACGTGAAGCAAAAACTGTGCCTCTTTTTACGAAAATTACACTGACGGAAGAGTTTGAAATTCGGCTAAGTTAAATTTAATATGTAGAAGGAGTGCAGAAAGCTAATATTTTAATGCATTAGAAATAAAGTTTTGAATTGATTATGGTCGAACTTCGACCACTGGCCAACCATTAGTATTTTTAAATAAACGTATCAGAAATTGTTCATGTTTGTCTAATTGTCTAAAGCATAACATAACATTGTACCTAACAAGTGCTAGTGTGTTATATAAGAAGAAGTAAAAAGAGGTAAAAACAAACTCAGACAAACCCAAATCTGACAAAGAACTCACGGCATTAATAGATAAAGTGCAAACAAACAAAGAAATAAATTTTGTCCAACATTTGAGGTTATTATTTTTGCTATAGGAGAACTGAATTGTTCTCGAACAATCATTTGTTATCTTTGTTTATGGAGAACTGTACAGTTATACGGTTCTTTATTACATCAGTTTTTTAATCCATTTGCGCACCCCAGTCGAATCCGATGATTTTTTGCGGGATTATGGCTCAGCGTGGAGAGCTTATTAGTTTTTTCATTCATGTTATGGTCGGATTTTCCTACTACATGGAGATGAGCTGGCGATATTTTCAGAGAGAAATGTTGTTGTCATAACATCACTTAGAAGCCTGATTTAATCCCTTACCAGACACTTACAGCACCCGCGGGAAATAGAGCACACCGCTCGGGAAAATGCGTCGGAAAATGTTTGAACACTTTGGACAGACACGAAAATTGAAGTAAATCAGTGAATATATTAACCTTTACTTACAGGCTTCTGTGATTATGGCAATTTCCCTCATTGTTACGGTCAATGGATGGCTTATGGGACGAGAACCTATCAACAATTAATTTTCATCTATTATTATAAAATACGTTTCACAAGGAAGGTTATTCGATTTGCCGGCCGAAGTGATGAAGGTAGTGAATTTCTTTGATTAAAGCTTCAAACTGTCCGGTAAGCAAACAACAGTTGTTGTTGTGTGATTGTTGGATGTACGGCAGACGACGGTCAAAAATTAACGTCAAAATAATTTTGAGATAAGGTCATTTGAAAACCCTTTTCCCATATTCACCATGACTTCTTTACTAAATAGTTTTACAACAAGTAGCTACGTAGGTACTTTACCTGCTAGGATTGACCCACATTGCAATTCATATTATGAGGCTAACCAGCCCACTCAAGATACAATAAGTACCCCCATTTATATTATTAGGCATGTAAACAATTTGGAATATTTCCGTCTGAACGCACTGTCGAATCTCCAACCTTCCATTATTATGTCTTTCATGACGTAGATTGATACTTGTTCTAATGGATCAACGAGACTTAATTACTTAATGTCCCCTTGTGATCTTACAAACGTAAATGATTGTCGTATATCTTTTTGTCCCTGATTAAGCTTTAGCGCTAAGGCAGTAGGTTGCCGGTTTTATCCCCGGTTTCTAAAAGGCTAATCAATTTTATGTTGTCAAAATCAAGTGACACGATTGGATTTGATTGGTCGATGTTATTTTGCTGAACCAATCAGGACAGTTAAGATTATGTCTAACTGCGTGTCAGGATAATCGATCAGTGACTTTCATCGACCCAACTTTAGTTCGACAGTACACTCTAAACCAAATTTCATTTGTCGGTCGACAGCACTCTGCTCTTTTACAAGTCATAATTTCATATTGTAACAATTATAATATTTATGTTCTTAATTTTTGTATTTTTTGTTTGTTTCAGTCCAGTACTAACTCCACAAGCAAGCCTAACTACTCATTTAGGCTTAATAAGCATGAATTTAGGAGATTTTCTTCAATTTTTTGTTAATGACAAAGCACACATACTTTTCCAATTCACTTTAGATATTGGCAGAATAGTCGACATCGTGTTTGCGTGCCATAATAAAAATAGAATATAAGTCATGATCAATTTACAATTTATTTAAAGAGAGTATTTGCGTAAAGCCTTTAATGCTGCAAACTTCCTCACAATGTTTTCGTTGGCCGTTTGAAGCCGGCAATAAATTTGAATTGTGTTTGAAACATTATTGGTACACGCCCCTCCACAACTTCTCTGTGGAGCTATTACTTCGTTGTGTCAATAAACTTGACTAAGAATATTTATAGGAGTGTGGTCAAAGGGAAATTATTTGAATGTTTGAATTTTTCTTTAACATAAAACTTTACACTTATTTACGACATTGAATGTATGATTTGAATTAAAAGTGACGACCAATTCCTTCCCAGAAAGATGCAGTAAATAAAATTAACAGTAAAATGATGAACCTAGCCGTTAAATAATAGAGATTTATCCAATACCGAAAGAATCAAGAACCAAACAGAAACCCGAAAACAAGACACGTGCCAAAGAATATGATCGTGGGAAGACTAATGAAGACGTTCACTACAGCATCCACTAGATTAATAAACCTAAACATGTGGCACGAACAACACGTAAATCCGATTGTACTAAAACCGCGTAGAGTAGTAGCCAGTGTAGTAGTCCATGGATTATTGGGACAGCAAGTGAGGCTCAGTTTCCACCTGAGTGCACTGGCGGCCCTCCAAACTCTTTCGGCTGTATCCACCGCATGCGTCCGGACATTATTAAGTCTCACAAGCTCCGGGACACAGATTTATGAATACGGATTGAAAATGTATTACCTATCGTGTCTATGTGAGAATTATGGATCGAGTTTATTTACTACACTGCTTATTTGTAGATACAACTATTCAAATAACCCTAGTTTCATTACAGTTCCACATTTATTAGTTTATACTTTCTCGCGATGTGTATTTGTTCTGAACGTATTAATATAAACTACGTTTTGTACAGCAACATTCTGATCGAACTCTACAGAATTAAATACAAAGCAGAAATACTAAAAACTTTATGAATAGAGAAACAGTTCTTTCTTTGTAGTTTTTAAATTATTATTCTCTTTTTGTTCAGCTTGAAAATGTTGAGCGAATTATATCATATTAAAATTTGTTTACAGTTAGTTTTATGCCACATTATACTCCCACACCAGCGCGCAGCGCCTGAATGAATAGTCAGCACTTGCGTCAAGTATAACATAACAATATTATTCTAGAATACCAGAAATAATATATAAGCATGGTCATTGCTTAAACACAGGTTGCTACAGCATGAGTAGCTTAATATATTACCTCGATAATCACCTCAGCTACCTTTTCCCAACAATGTTAGGGTTGGCTTCCAGTCTAACCGGATTCAGCTGAATACCAGTATTTTACATGGAGCGACTGCTTTTCTCAACTCCACAACCCAGTTACTGAGTAATACGATATCCGTTGGTAAGACTGGTTGTCAGACTTTCGGACTGTCAGACTAAAACTTTACCTCAATATCAATAAAAAATCGAAACACAGATCGAATTTAACATTTAACCCCATGAACCTGTTAAATTGAACCGCTGACGACACCTAAGCCCCATAAGAATAAACGACCTCCAATTGGTTAAAAAGGAGGTGATAGCCCATCCAATAAATGTTTACGATCTTTAACATTTTTTTCATGCCTATTGGTTCGGTACGCGACCCGTGCTACAAGTATCTCGGGCCCGGAAATGACCAAATTATGTGTGCAAAATAATATATCACGGAATCTGTCCCAGCATTTTTAGTTGAATGATTTTTATTCGCACTATTTGTAGTTGAACCTGTGAGTTTCCTACTGACAATCACCACCATCACCATTTTAGAAATTAAATCATCTACATCGACTCTGATGGTTAGATATCTGAAACAGTATTACATGAGAAAAATTATGACAGGTTGAGAAGAAAAAAAAGAAAAAACGTCAAGACAGTTGAAATCAAAAGGACTTAACCAAAAGAGGGTTAAAATTCGCCCCTGGCAAAATTTTATTTTAAAAAGAGTTTTTGGCACTATACAAAAAATGTTGCCCACCGTCGGTAAACCCTGTAGTAGTACGTACACTACCTTATTGCAAAGTTGAAAATTAGCCGAGTATACTGAGAGTGGAGAGTGAACACAATCACAGAAAACGTGATTGTCCTGGCGCCATGCCAGGCTCTCCAGCAGAATCTATCGGGTTATGTAAAGATCTGGCAATTCAATTAAAACAGTTCCTAACCTCAAAAATTCTCACCACACTCTCATAATCCTACTAAAGGCCGTTTTATAGAGAGGATTTAGTTTAAACATAAGTAAGTATCTAAATGAAATTGAATTTATCTAATTTGCATTTTTATTTTGTTCGACCGTCCCTTGGTGCTGGTAGATTTAAATAAACGTATTGCAGAGTAAGGTCACGGCTCTGTCAACATTGTCTTTCGCTGGTTTGGTACACACACTAAATACAAAAGTTTGTCCCACGAGAGGGTGTGCCCATACACGATAACACACACCACACAGGTGGTTTCAAACATAAAAACGTGATACACACGAATAAGTCAGTAAAACAAAACAATAAAAAAACTCCAACAAAATGACAGATTTCGTTTTTGTTAAAAGTTGTAACTCAATGATATCGATTCAACCAAAGGCGTATAAAGCTCCATAATATCACAAACAAATAATCTGAAGTAGTAAAGGGGAGGATAACCGTGTCGGAGACCCTTCACCCGAATCAGAGGGGATACGGAATTGTGACGTGAAAGGAAGTCCAAAAATTGGCAAATGACAGAAAGGAGCGAAAATCAATATACAAAAGTGTAAAGAAGTAAATAAAACTGATTACTTTAGACAAAATACAAGTTATTCTGTACGGAATTACTATAATATAATACTTTCATTGAAATGCGAAATTAACTATAATTATTACGTAAAAGTAGAAAGTAAGTAGTTATAGGTTTACCTACTTACCTACTAGTGTGTACCTATTATTTCCAGTGATGCGCAAAGGCATGTATGCCAAGTAAACCCCGTTTTTGTTTTGGATGGGAAATCATCAAATAACTTCTCCCGCTCTGGGTGGAGCAGGAGGGCGTGTCAGACTTTTACTGACTAAAACCCATCCGTGTTCTGTGCCAGGGGCCACGGTATCTCTTTCGAACAACCCCTGCAGCACCCCAGGCAGGCATCGGCCCTTGCAGACCCCACCAGTTGGTGCTGACATCTCTTTGAGGCGCGCGTGGAACACAACGCGCCGTCGACCCGGGCTTGGTCCTTACCGGACAGCGCGCTACCCATTACTCGCCGTCCGCAAGCCCGCGCCTACGGTGGCCGGGAATCAGCCTGGGATTCCCGACGCGCAGGGCGTCTCCTGCGGCGACTAGGGCCGTGAGGGCGCATATACTGCCTCTCCCTCACGTGCGCCTCCTCCCTCTTCGCGAGCTTTACTGCTTCGCAGAAGGAGGTGATGGCTACCCATGCACTCTCGCTCCGTACCATGGCCTGGACCAGGGCCGGGCGGGAGATATCGCCGCCGCCGCTGCCACCACCGATCGCCTCCACAAGGACACGGCAGTGCTCCGCCCAAGCCGGGCCGACCTCCACCGTATGCTCCACCGTATCTTCAGGGCGATCTACAAAGTGAAAGCACCCGGGCGTTTCCTCCCGCCTTATCCGAAACAGGAACCTCCCGAAACAACCGTGTCCTGTGAGGACCTGCGTCAGATGGAAGGTGAGGACACCGTGCCGTCTTTCTAGCGACTCCTCAGAGAGGGGATTACCGCCGCAATCGTGGCGTGCCCAAAGTAAACACTGTTACATGAAATTTTGAAGCCACTTGTAGACCATATGAAATCCGACTCGTTAGACCATAAGCCTTAGATGTGCTTGGACCCTAAAATTACTAATTAATGAACGGCATGTACCTACTAAAAATTCATGGATCATATTCTATACCTAGAGATAGAAAATGGTAGACACAAATTTTGCAAACTACCGTCCCTTATAAAAATCAAGTAATCATCCTTTTCCCAAATACGTTGGGGTCGGCTTAAAGTCTATCTAGATGCAGCTGAATACCAGTGTTTTCCATGTAGTAACTACGATAGATACCCTTCGCCAAGACTGGTTTGTCAAATTTTCGGACATCTGACGACCCGTAACGACTGTCTAAGATCCATGAATGACAGCTGGGTCCACCGGCTTAGCAAGCCATCTTGGTATCAAAAGATGGTCACCCATCCACAGGCCAACTGTGGGAAGCATAACTTAACCTGGCCCATCGACCCGTGCAGCTGTTATTATTCAGCAACACATAACAAGTAAAACATGAATAATAAATCCCGTCTGTAATTGATATCGCAGGTCAGATTCACCAAACAATAATAGTCACTAATATTCGTCCCAATCTGAGTTTAGATAGCGAGCCCTCAGGTTTACCAACTACGTAGGTATTGGTGCTATCATTATATCGTGCGAATATTATCGGCACCCATATCATGTTCAGTTACGATGGGTATAAATCGATCAGTTCAGATAATTGGAGTATTATCAATCTATTCATTATTCCGCACCAGAAATGCTAGAGTGAGCAGTGTTGGCCCAGTGGTAACAACCGCGACTTATGTGTTGTAGGTCGTAGGTTCGAACCCAGATAGGCGCTTTACTTTGTGTAAATTCTTTCATCACCACAGCTCTCAAAACGGTGAAGGAAAACATCGTGAGGAAACTGGCATGTCCTAGAGCCAAAAAATCGATATGTGACATCTATCAATCCGCTCTGGGCCTGCGTGGTTGATTACGGCCCACTCCCTCTCACAGAGAGGAGGCCTGTGTTCCAGAAGTGGGAACGTTATAGGCTGATTATGATGAACGAAAAGTGAAGTAAGATTTTATTGATTTGACGGCATATAAAGCTCTTCATTTTTTTACCCACATCGTCTGCTTTCTTTATTTAGAAACTACAGATTTTGAGGATGAAAAATGTCTATTGAAATACCTTTATTGGGTTCAACCAAATCCGTCAAACCGTAATCTAGTGATTAGGCAAACATAGTTACGTATTTACAATCTCAACCTTAAATTCAAATATTGATTCTGTTAATAGGTTGTTTCCAAAACTTATAGGTACAAGTCATTATGCTAGCTTACTCCGCCATTTACATGAACGGTGAAGCATAAACATTGCTGAAATATTCCATGTGTCTGTTTAAAAACATAAAATTATGTAGGTATGTCATAATTCATTTTTCTCATCTTCTTTGTTAGTGTTATTCTTAAAAGCGTACAAAGTGGTCTAACCCCGGGCAAAGACCTCCCATATATTCTTCTACTGCTCTCTGAGTAATGCTGAAAATGACTGGTCTTTTAGACCCTCTGAATTTTTTCTAGGCTTTTTACAAAAAGGGTTAACTCCGGAAGTATAGTATTAGTGAGATTAAGGTCTTTGAGTCATAAACCACAATAGCGAAATGGACTGCTATAGCAGTGTCGTGGTGAGTTGTGTGTCGGCAAGATAAGAGTATAAGCCAATAGAACAATCATGGCATTTGTTACAGTAAACTTTGGTCACGGAGAATAAATGGAAGCGGTTGTAATAAATAAGGTCGAGTCAACACGGCGAAAGAAATAAATTACGTTTGATCGTCGACGTTTAGCAGCGGGTTACCGTCGCGACGGGTCAGACTCTTTTTTAAGTGATAAAGTTAAGATTATGAAGCACCATTATTTCTTACCGCACAGAAATGATGAGAGGCGTAACTTTACACCAGATAAATATTTTCTGTGATTAAGGGTCGACTTACCTCGAAATCAATCTGATGACTTCAGAAACCAATTCCAAAGAATAATTAAAACTTTGTAATCTTCGGTTTTGGTTTCAGGGAGTTATCAAACGGTTGGTTAAAGTTACCGACGTAAACTAGACCTTGTTTGGTGCTAATGAGGCATTGAAGATGTTCTGTAAATCACGGACCGAGCACCGGCGCGCGAGTGTTTGGTTACAAGCAAGTCCTCTTGTTCTTGTAAGGGCTTGGTCTTCAAAGGGCAAGTTTTCGGGAATATTTTTAGGTATTTTATAAACTTAATTTTGTGCGACTTCTTTCGTATGAAACTCTAGACTTTATTATTGAAAAATCTTTCTCAAATAACGGACAAATTAAACTACAGGCACGTTGTTTACACATTCACCCAATTTAAATTATTAAGCTTATCAGTTCGAAAATTTAGCGAGTGATGGGTAATTCATATTAGTGAAAAATAACACATCAAATTCTCCTTCAATATACACCGTTATTAGTTAATAATATTGGTATTTATTCAATTAAGCTCCCACATAGATATTGATCGACTCGAACATTTCACAAGACTGAACTACTCGACAACTAATTAAGACAAAAACGGTTTACTCTATGAATTTCCAATCTCGCTTGTGGGTTTGGGTAAATGCCTTAACGTATAATGAAGCAAAAATTAGCACCACTTTTTCAAGGTACAAAGAAGTTTATTCAAAGGTGCACTTTGTACGGTGACAATTTGGCGGTCTTGCATACAACGTGCAGTTTCCGTATCGGTGCGAAAGTACTTTTATATTAGGTACCTGACTACGGCGAAGCAAAAAGGAGGGTTATGATTTCGACCGGTATGCATGTATGTTTGTATGTTCGTTTGTGTGTATGTTCATGTGTTATTCCATAACTTCTAAACTACTTATCATAATTTGACAAATGAGGTATCGTTGGAAGTGTGACCATATGACCACAATATGTATTAAATACATTTAAATATATTACGTGTAAGTAGTATGAGTATTTAGTAGACGATAAATATTCAATAGTTTGTACATGAAAATTTCAGATGAGTATATTTTCTTGTTACACACTTTTTAGAGCGTAATTTTTCGTTAGTCAAGATCTAGTTTTTGATCTTACCTTATACCTATTTAAATTATTTTGGGGTTATAATTTTGTGAAAAATTATTTGCAGAGCCGTTTTACAATTATAAAAAAAGAATATGTATGTATAAGGAACATGGGAATAAGAGCTGGTAGACTTCAACCAGTAGTACGACTTCCATACTAATATTATAAAAGCAAATGTAACTTTGTCTGTTTGTTTGACCGTTACCTTTTCACGCCTAAACCACAGAACGGATTTGGCAGGCCATGATTGCGGCGGTAAGTCCCCTCTTTGAGGAGTGAATTGAGAGGCGCCACAGCGTCCTCACCTTCCGCCTGACGCAGGTCCGCACCGGACGCGGATCTTTCGGGAGGTTCCTGTTTCACATATGCGGGAGGAAAAGCCCGAGTGTTTCCACTGCGAAGATCGCGCTGAGGACACGGTGGAGCATACGGCGGAAGTCTGCCCGACTTGGGCCGAACACCGCCGTGTCCTTGTGGAGGCGATCGGTGGCGGCGATCTCTCCTGTCCGGCCCTGGTCCAGGCCATGGTACGCAGCGAGAGTGCATGGGTAGCCGTCACCTCCTTTTGCGAAGCAGTAATGTTAGCGAAGAGGGAGGCGGGGCACGTGAGGGAGAGGCAGTATATGCGCCCTCACGGCCCTAGTCGCCGCAGGAGACGCCCTGGGCGTCAGGAATCCCAGGCTGATTAGGTGTAGGCGCGGGCTTGCGGACGGCAAGTAATGGACAGTTCGCTGTCCGGTAAGGACCAAGCTCGGGTTGACGGCGCGTTGTGTTCCATGTGCGCCTCAAAGAGATGTGAGTTGGTACTCACATCTCTTTGAGGCGCACATGGAACACAACGCGCACCCCTGGCAGGCATCGGCCCTTGCGGACCCCACTAGTTGGTACTAGTGGGGTCCGCAAGGGCCGATGCCTGCCAGGGGTGCGGGTTGTTGAAAGAGATACCGTGCCCCCTGGCACACAGGCAACTAAAGGAACACGGGTGGGGTTTAGTCAGTAAAAGTCTGACACGCCCGCCTGCTCCACCCAGAGCTGGAGAAGTTACACACACACACACACACACTGTTAAAGTTGATATCACACCCTCAAAAAAAAAAACCAGAGAACGGATCATTATGAAATTTTATAGATAGGAAGCTTGAGACATCTAAGGCTACTTTCATCCTGGATAACCTACTAATATTATAAATGTGAAAGTTTTATGTTTGGATGCTTGGATGTTTGTTACTCAATCACTCAAAAACGGCCGAATGGGTTTGGTGAAATTAAGCACACAGATAGTTTATAACCTGGGTTACATATAGGATACTTTTAATTCTGCCAGTGTTCCCATCCGACCTAAACGCGTGCGGAGCCGCTGGTGAAAGCCATCTTTAATAAATATTGAATACACGTAGACAAATTCATGGACAACAGCTAGTTCCAAATATAGCTCAACAACAAAAGATTCCGTGATTTAAAGACCGTTGCAATATAGGCTCATACTTTTCAACCGAATTAAAAAAATTAGGAGGCCCTCAGTTTGATTGTATTTCTTTTACTTATAACATCATCGTGTATACGTATGCATCTAAACGCAATAGAGAGAAGGCCTGACACTCTTAATTACAACCAACCTCGACGACTAGAGTCTTGATTCTCATTTCTCTATGAATAATACTGTGCGGGACAAGTGATAGAACAGTGTACATAATATAATAGTGCATATAAAGTGATACACTTATAACACAGAACAAAAGTGAATAGTTTGCCATAGTATAATAATTCGTATAGTTGTATAATTGAGAACTAGGGGTAAGCAGTAGATCAAGTGTTTATGATATATTTTATATTGTTTTAATTGATTTTATATATTTCTTACTATATAGACTCAGATTAAATGTAGTTTTACCTATGTAAATGTAATAAGTTAGCGAAAAACGCAAATAATGTAGCGGGGTCCTCGTTACGGTAAAGGTTCGAGGTATTTAAGGTAAAATGTTCAATATTGTGCCTCGCTCTGATTGGCTGACGCTTTACGCGCGTTTTTTTATGATATTGTGCCTCGCTCTAATTAGCTGACCTTTACCCGCGTTTTTTCATAATTATGATTCTTCAAATCGATTTTTTGAATCCTTATCAAAATTGTATAAAAATAGGAACATTTCTGTCATTCGACACATTCAGCGGCGAGCTACTTAGAAGAAAGTACTCTAAATATAGAAGCAAGATGTCTCCAGTGATTTCATTCCCCGCCAACCCAGCACACAAATGCGGCTATACGCCACAAATACTTAAAACTCCTTTGACTCGACATTCATACGTTTGCAGAAAATTCTTCATTAGATACATATTTCTCATCTGCAAATGTTCAAGCATAGTAATGAGCGTTGATGCCTTATTGCTTCTTTTTGTTTTTACATTGTACAAGTTCTGAGAGCATTGGAGGAAATTGCACTTTGAATAAAATAAAAAAAACTGGACTCCAGAAGGCTTTTATCCGCTTGCAATATGGAGTAATTATGAAGTCCGTAAAAGGGTTGTTTAGTATTACATAGATTCTTTGCTACAGCTTAACTGTAGGTAAAATTTTAATTTTCCTGTTTTCTAGTAGCTGTGCCTACAGGTAATAGAAGTTGTTGTAGTAGGTTCTGTCTTTTAAAGCTGCTTTGTTGGCTCTTTCTTCAAAATACCCATACAGAAATGGCCCTGTATTGTGAGGCTCACATTAAATTCTAACAATATAATGTTTGGACTTTAAAAGAGTTGTTTCGGCATTTCTTCTCAGGGATCAGTGAGCTAAGAAATGCCGGCGCCATATAGTTTTAAAATATTGTCTAAGAAAATATCGATATGTTAAAGTATCTTAAAGATCTACTTTCATAAATAAATATTTCACTTCATTCTTCTTCAGAAGAGTACATGCTCATTAGCATTGCTGTAGTCAGATTTAACGTTTACTAGACGTGTGCCATAAAATTGAAAATGGGCATAAAACTTTTTAATTTGATTTCTGGTTGACTGACAGAATACTAATTAAGGCGGCAGCCCTTCAAAACCCATCACATACCTACCTGCATATTTAAAAACGCCGCAATAATTATTTTCTTCGTCTCGAGCTGAACCAACATTCGTCTTTCTTTTCAACGGTTTTAATAAACTGGTTAATTTAACAAAACAGTTAATTGAGTTCATTAACATGTCCAAGTAAATAACAGGAGAACTCTCTACACTTCGTTTAGAACTCGCTTTACGTAGAATGTAACGTAAAGTGGGTTACAAAAGGGAGCCGCGCCGCGCAAACTTTGTCACGCTTTGTGTCTGTTAGGTTGGCACTTTTGGACATGCTTTTACTATTTAATAACAATTTATACTGTAAACTTTAAATAAATAAAATCGAAAAATTAAAATTAAATTTTAATTACGAATACTTATATGACTGATTTAACAAGGGACCTCCAAAGCGGAGATGAGATCCTATTAGCCAGTCTTCAGGGTTTCATTGCGGCTGCCACGCATTCTGCAGATGAGGGATACCGTCTTTTTGCGAATGACGGCATGAAATCCAGTTCGATACAGTGCGAAAATCCCCGATGCACTACAGAATCGTGGCAGCCCCAACAACATCCTGAAGATATTATTGTACTGGATGCGCAGGGCGTCCAATAATACTATAGGGAAAATTGTGATAGGTTGGAAAATTGTTATTGTTTTTTTTAAGCTTAGGTACGTATAATTTATGCCTCGATATTAAGTTATTACTTTATCGAGTTGTTGTAATGATTATTGCTCATTATCAACTGCCTAGCTTTATCCCAACTATGTTGGGGTAGGCTTTCAGTCTAACCGCATGCAGTTGAATACCAGCCTTTTACATGAAGCTACTGCCTATCTGACCTTAACATCCCAGTTACTGGGTAATACCCCTTGGTAAGACTGGTTAGACTGTTAGACTTCCCGATTTATGACGACCCGGAACAACTTTTTAAGATCTACGAATAACAGACGGGACCAACAGTGGTAACTGCTTAACATGCTCTCCGAGGCACGGAGGAGTGTTTGTGAGTAAAGATTGTCATCTTGTCGTCCACAGACCAACCGCGGCAAGCGTAGCTTAACCTGATCAATCGAGCTATGCGGCTTTTATTACTCTTAGCCCCTCATAATGATTACTATCATATTAAAAGACAAACTAGTGCTTTTAAACACTATCACAAGACGATCAAAAATGCGCCACTCAAACAAAGCTTGTGACGTGTCTCAATTTTGTCCATTTTAATAACAACATAGGTAGGTAGTTACATACTTCAGGTATATGATCAAAAGAATATAGGGTATATCTTTACTTCTTTATATAAATAAACAAACCGTAAATAACGTTCAGAGGAGCGTTCCCCGACAAATTTTAATTTCCAAGCGGATAAATAATTTTATCTGAACTTTTCATGGACGGCTTTTATAACCAACTTTAGCAACTTTTAAACAGTAATCACTTTAAGTGAATAACGCTATAGTCTCTAAGATAAAGGCCAAGTAAAAACATAAATCATTACGTCCCTGTATAAACAGAATTGAAAGGTTTCAATACAAACAAAGGGACGGTATTGAGAAAATTTACAGAATTTGCGATGAGTTCGAAGTTTATACAATAAATCCTACTTAATATTAAAAATGTACAAGTTTGTATGTTTGGATGTTTGTTACTGAATCTCGCAGAAACGACTGAACTTTGCCACACAGATTGTTTATAACCTGGATTAAAATATATGATACTTTTTTATCCCGATAGTATGTACCTACGTTCCCGTGAGGTGATTTTCGACCTCCACGCGGGTGAAGCCGATGTCAAAAGCTAGTATACTAATGGAGAAACTTTAGAATTAGAATTGGTATGTACATAGGTATATTAATCGGTTGAAGGACACTGAAGGCGACACAATATAAGTTTTGTTGTTATTACGTCTTCAGCCGTCTAGTATCCCTCAAAGTGTTTTAATACTATATCTATCTCATAAATCAACTTCTTTATTTCGGGCGAACACTCATAATTATAGAGTATACAAACATTAATAAAAACACGAAGAAACATAAAGAACACAAACAGTTCAATATGTATAATATTTATACCTATTTATGTAGATACGAGTATGCTACTGGAAATATGTCAAAAGTAATACCCATAGATAGTAATCTATTTAGTAATATATTTTATCAGTGATAAAATTCTTGATTATATGAAGCTGTAAGAAGTCACCTCATTAAAAACCGCTTGTTCCTAATTAATTCATCTAAGGCGCCATGAATGCATCAAGTGTCAGCGTATAGCTACGACGTTCGATATAATGTGAATATATTAAATATCGAGACGAGAGTCACGAGGTCTTTGAAGTGTGCTAAAGTTGCATACAACGTAAGTGTAATCTTTATTAAGTAGGTATAGGTATATACTTCCATCAAGGATAGTTATGAAGTCAATATTAGACCTGAATAGTGGCATTTGAATATCACAAATCGATATCATATTTTGGATTTTTGTAACCAGAGAGACACTTCCCTTATTTTTAAGAATGTTCGCATAATTGTGAGTCCCTCATCTTCCAAAACTACCTGTAATTTACGTACATGTAGATAAGATTGTCACTATTTTGAGCGTTTTTAATTAGAGACCTTCACGTAGGTTTTTTCAGCGGACAATCAATTTCAAAAATGTTGTTGTGCCCCTCAGTTACTGGAGTAAGTAATTATTCTGTCTATTCTAATATATCTACCACCATGTGGATCCCAGAAAACGTCCGTATACATGGAGGCAGAACCAAGAGAAGATGGCGCGACGAGCTTGTCGCCTACAGACAGCCTTGGTCCACACTAGCTCAAGCCGTCTTGAGCTAGTGTGGACCAAGGCTGTCTGTAGTCCACACTAGCTCAAGACGGAGGGGAGTGGAAAGGAGAATGATATGCTGTGCAAAGGCTAAAAATAAAACAAATCAATCAATAAAATATTATCCATCTGATAGTGAGATTGGCTCGATAGCTTGACACGTTGCGTTTCTGAACTATCAGTTCACTGAAATTGAGAGCTATTGAATCACAGATTGATTAATTATATTCAGTATATCTCAGAAACTGGGCATCAGTCGAGGATGTGATTCAATATGTAACGAAACTCCTACATTCGAATTTCCCGATAATTATATAGGTTAAAAATGATTATTTATGTCAGCAATAGCCGATCACTTTATAAACACAAGATTATTTTAAAATTATTTTTCGTATGCATGATAATATGAAAAGCGATAAAGTAAATATCGATCAAATTTAAAAAAACTTTTTAAAGTTAGACATTGAACTGAACAAAATTTTAATAATAGCTTTTTCTGTCTCTCAAAGCGAAGCTATTTGTTTAAAATATTTTCATACTTCAATCAAATTCAGGTCAAATACCGAAATGTGTTCTGGTTTGAGACAATTAGCAGTGGTTGCAATATGTTGTTATCTGCCAGACCCCGTATTACAGCTGAGACTGGCCTCTATCCGGAAATCAGAGCCGCTCTCAATTCGGTCATTCAACATTGGGGTTAAAGGAAAAAAGATCAATCGCGACGTCAGCGCATTATTTCGGGTAGACCTATGTGTAATGGTGCCATTAATTACGAATAGACGCTATAAATTACATAATGATTTATGATGGCAAGACTTAAGTGTTGCCACTGATATAAAACGGAAATAAAATAGATTGTAAAACATTTTGAGTGGCGAGTTGTGTTTAAATCAACAACAGTCTAAACTTTAGAAAATATACCGATAGATTTTCATCGCTGTTTTAATATTTATAGTCACAGCATGTTGCTAAATGGTTTTCAAACTAAAGGTAACTTAGCACTTACAAGGATAATTTGTTTAAAGATTGTTCCCCGTTCTGTGGAGTCACTTTCCAACAATATTGAACAAAAGTTGGTAAACAAGTGACTGCTACGGACGTGTCCCCTTCAATTACATGAAAGTGGAGTCGGGTTTTGTTACCGTGGACCGTGTTTAGAACGCACCTTCATAATTACTTCATAGATCGATTAAGACATCTGTAATCTGGTCTAATATACTTAGTTGAATGTATAAATTTGTTGACCGCAGATAATGAATTACAGGAATAAAATCGCTATTGTAAGTGAGTTGCATTGCACTATCCGTGCAATGGAATAAATTACACTTAACTCCAATACATCATTTGAATTATAACGTAACGTAACGTTATAATGAATTGTTATTAAGTCGTCGTCGTATTTAGTAATGATTACTTCAATTGCGTAATTACAGGTATTGCACGGACAGTCAGCTCGACTATAGTGGTAGGAGAATTTTGACATTCTAAAAGTGTTGATTTGAGAATCAGCATTTTTAGAATGCAAGGAGAAATGCAACATTTATTTGCACTTATATCGACGTATCTAATAGATTAATTATTCATGTCAATGTCAGTTGGACGATATGTTAATAGTCTCTCCATTTATTCGAGCCTGTTAACAAGTCAGTTGTCAAGAGAATCTGTTAGAGCCAACTAAAGCTTGCTATCTAGTGGCACAGTACTCCCGCGATGACATGCGAGTAGTGTGGTCTATTCTTAGATAGAAACCACTCCACACCGTTCCTAGTGTTTCTACAACCTGCTTGGACGTAAAATACTGTCACACACTGGTATGAGAGTTTTTAAGTATCAAGTAGGTGGATACCTCGCACTCAAAGTGAGGTACTAGTAGGTACATAGCACCTCACTTGTCTTAAAGACAAGACGAAACAAATTCTAAGTAAAAATATTTGCAGTCAGGAAGATACCGCTCCGGCACGGCAATGTTGAATGAATTGGATTCCCACAAACAGGCGTGACACGAAAGCGCGACACAACTCTAGTATAGGGTTGCCATAGAAGCTTAAGTACTGACCGGGACATTAGCAGTAAGTGACAGAAAAAATCCAAGCAAAAAAAAAAAATATTACCATTTAATTGTATTACCTTCATGTTCTCAAAAAATCAGCTTAAAATTATTAACAATGCGGATTCTACATGAAACACTAATTGTTACTATATTTTTCAGATTTCTTCAGCTTATTTAGCAGGTCTGGTTTGCCCATGATATACTTATGAAATTCTGAACATTTCATTTTGAAACTGAACTTGCACTGAATTATGCTTTCAATCGTGTCCACGTGAAGGCGATTACGTTCTTTAGTCCACTGTGCAGCTATAGAAAATATTCTTTCCACATTGGCGTTATGACCAGGGATGGCGTATAAGTGTTGGCACATCAAAGTTAAAGTCTGTTTCCTTTCGAATATATCCGTTTCTTGGAAAAAACTTAACAATTTTTGGGTGTATGTCTTTTACGTCCCAAGTTACCTCTTCTTTGTTCTATAAAATCTTTGAGATATGATTTTTCTTTCACCTAATATTACAATTTACTAATATTTCCTACTAATATTACAAATGTGAAAGTTTGTGAGTATGGATGTATGGAAGTTTGTTACTCTTTCATGCAAAAACGGCTGAACGGATTTGAATGAAATCTGGCATACAGGTAGTTTTTAACCTGGAATAATACATAGGATACTTTTTATGCCGGTACTACGTTCCCGTAGGATAGTTTTCGACCTCCACGCGGGCCAAGCATATTTTGTGAGTAGACAACTCCACTGTTGTACAGCGTACAGCTCTGTGCGCGTATTAGAAATTGAATTACCGGGACATTTTGTAGATTAACCGGGACGACCGGGACAGAAGTTCTAAGCCAGTAACATGTCCCGGTGTACCGGGACGGATGGCAACCCTACTCTAGTAGGACAATTTCTATGAAAACTTCATGGAATTTTTTCTGAAAGAGCTCTTTCCTTGGAAATATCTATCGTATAAAAACGTCTATTGCAATGAGTCGATATAAAAATAATACTAAAAGTAGATAAAATAAAACTTTTAATTTCGACAGAGAAACTAAAAGATAACAAGTAATACGAAACTGCGAAAAATCCAAGTAAATAAATGAAGATACCAAGTTAATTGAAGTTAGTTCAATCACATCAAGCCCCTCGACGATACTTTAATAGTTCTTAACATTCTCAAAAAGGCTAAAATAAAAGGTTGTCAGTTAGTCTTTAGCCACAGTTTTGTATTTACAAAAGGCGGAATCTGACGAGCCCCTGAGCAATGAGTTCTGTGAAGAGTTCAAGTTGAATAATGAACCAAAGAAAATTTAGCGAAAGTAATAAATAATGTTCATCGCTTTGCGGGAGCCGTAGATTTGTTAGTCCCTTAGAGCCTTCTGCTTTAGTTTCTGATCATTATCCATTTATAGATTAATCTTTGTATAAGTATATGGCGAAGTATTTCGCTGACGTTTGACTTTTAGGCAGTTGTTTGGTTCAGTTGTCCATTCTTGGTAAATAATTTTATAGTAGCCTATACGTGTTTGTGTGACGTTCGAGTTATTTTTATTAGCATAAGAAAATTGTCCTCGATAACCACCCAGCCGTTCATAATAACTTACTTTGGAAATAATATACAAGTGCCTATAAATAGTTAGTAACATCAATAATTTTAGTAGGTAAGTAAAACGTCCCTATTCTTAACCAATTCCACGTACGGATTATGATCTGATCTACGGGAAAATATCATAAAAAGGTTTCCTCATAAATTTTCCTTCATTTTATTTCATACTAGCTTTTGCCAGCGGCTTCGCCCGCGTGGAGGTCGGTGTATTATACATATAAACCTTCCTCTAGAATCACTCTATCTATTAAAAAAAACCCGCATCAAAATCCGTTGCGTAGTTTTAAAGATTTAAGCATACATAGGGATATAGGGACAGAGAAAGCGACTTTGTTTTATACTATGTAGTGATAGTATAAAGCAATTATGTTCCCAGCGTGTAGGTTATCAAAACTACCCTATACAGCTACTATCTGACTCCACTAAGTGCTAAATGGATTGTAAGTGTACAGTGTAAAGTGATTTCCCCATAAAGCTATAGTATTAAACATTGAGAGCTCAATAAACCGACATAAAATTAATAGCGAGTCGCATTAACGGTTCGCTTATAGAAAATTATCGTATAATGGCTGGATCATATTTTATGGACCGTTTTTAGGGCTCCGTACCTCAAAAGGAAAAAATGGAACCCTTATAGGATCACTTTGTTGTCCGTCTGTATGTCTGTCAAGACCCTTTTTCTCAGGCACGCGTAGAGGTATCAAGCTGAAATTCATATCGAATACTTAATCTACTCCCTTGGAGCTGTGAAAAAATCAAACTTCTAAGCCAACGCAACCAAAAGATACAGCCGTTTATGCCGCAAATTTTTGACACTCGCAAGGGAATCAAAACCTACAGGGTACTTATCGTAAACTCAGAATGTAGAAATTTCGATAGCACAGATAAAGGAAAAATTGCGAAAAGCATACATTTTTAGTTACATCATAAAATAAAAATATTTTTAATAATTTTAAACTTACTACCCCTTTCCTCATGAACGCGTAGAGGTATTAAATTGAAATTCATAACTTTTACTTAAATACCTACAGGTTTTTACGGAACCCTCGGTGCGCGGTTTTGGTTGATATTATGGAAGATGCGCTTTTTTTTTTTTGGGTGGGAAATCATCAAATAACTTCTCCCACTCTGGGTGGAGGCAGGAGGGCGTGTCAGACTTTTACTGACTAAAACCCACCCGTGTTCCCTCAGTTGCCTGTGTGCCCCGGGCCGCGGTATCTTTTTCGAACAACCCGCACCATGGAAGATGCGCTAAGGTAGGCCGCAAAATTCTATTTTCTTACGTTTTTTGCAACTTTCAGGTCAGTATCAGATTGTATGTTGATCAAAATATTATTCATGACCGTAACAAATATGGCTTTATAGAAAAGCTAGTAAGCTTTTGCCCGCGGCTCCGCCTGCGTGGTTATAGCGTATGTACCTATATAAAAAGTAGCCTATGCCCTTTTTCATATCATTATCACTGTAATTTGAAAACATTGTAAAACCCAATTATTTTTAAAAGAGTAACCGTGGAGTTTCTTGTCGGCTCTTTTCCATAGGAAGCGACAAATTGGAACCGTGCACCTAGCTTCTGACGTTTCATAAGTGCCCTTGCAGGTTTATGTGAAATAAAATATTTTGATTTGATTTGATATCCCAGGCTATATCTCTGCCAAATTTCATGACACAGACAGACAGAGTTACTTTCGCATTTGTAATATTATAATATATTATTATATATATATAATATATATTTATAGTAGGGACAGGGATAATCGTCCAAATCATCAATACAACCCCCTAAGTTAATTTAATCCAATTGAATAACTTTTATATGAAATTAGCAAGTCGGGTTTAGCAGCCGACAACCTCCTAGGTTGACTGATCAGCGTCATTAAAAGAATTAAAAATATTCCCCTCATGACGAGTTCCTTTGTTCCCAATAACGAGACTTAATTAAAGTGTCATATTCAAAGTCTGAAAAAAAATTACGTTTTGTACGCATAAACTGACCCTTTTCGGGGATATTGAAACCCAGTATATATATGTTATGCTTTACCTACATATTTATGTATACGGTCACGTGTGGTTGCCCAAGTGCCAGTAAAGCGGAATTAACTGCGTTTGCTAAACTATTAGGCTCCACTCAGACGGACCACAGCTTTTAGTCTGTTTTATACCCTGCCTAGAGCAGCGATTATGGCAATGTACGCCCACGATGCTTCGTTGTAATGGCTGGGCCGATGTTTTGCAATATTTTTACGTTTTATTTTTCATTTCTTCCAGCATGCATTTTGCAAACGTTTATTCCATGTTCATTTTGTCGTAAAATAATGTTGCAGCACCCTACTTGCTAAAAGATTTTTAGAACTAATGTTTATAAAAACATTTTTTTTTTAAATATTCTTTTTTAACAATAATGCTGTAGGCACCAAATCCAATGTTTTTTTTTTTAATACGCGCATCGATTTCTCTTAACGAGTACCCAGAACTGGTTTCCCATCTTCCTCCTCGTTCAATTTTGACGTAGGTACAAACTCAACGCAGAAGGTATAAACCTTTGGACAAACGTGCAATCAGAAACATGAAACACGTATTTTATGAAAATATTATCATTCGAAGTTGTATTCAAAATGCGAAATGGGCTTAGTGAACATACGCTGAATTTCAAATTCTTGAAAATATGTGTTTGAAAATACACCTCGCCTGTGGGATACAGGTAAAATGTATTTTCCACGAAAGGTATGTTGAATATCGTTTCAGATAATACGTGTAAAACTACAAATTACTAGTTCTAAGAACTTTTACATGAAACTGAAAATCTTTATCATACATTCAGGGTGAAACATGCAGATGCCACGTTTAAAAACAAAATCAAAAGTCATTTATTCAAACTAGGCTGAGAGTTTGCACTTCTTGTACGTCAAAATTATATAAAATAGTCCCCCAGAAATGCCGCCCTTCACCACTTCTTAGTGCTTTAGCTGGAAAGAAGTGGCGCAACAAACTCCCCAGTAGCACAGCTGTCTGTTCAGTAAGAAGTAAGTTCAATAATTTAAAATTAAAAAGACAACTTCCAAAAGGGATTTTATAACCCCTTGATTACAGTTTCAAAGACAATGCACACCTGTAATTAAAGGTTAAGCAAAGCATACTGTTGTTCCATTTGGAGATTTTCCAAAATTTTAGCAGATCGGACCAAAGAAAATCCCACAGTACACTATGTTTTTAAAATATGTTTTCTTCTAAAGTTTTCACGAATTTATTTCATAATAAGGCCAAGGAGTCCTGTTCTCTGTTCTTTTGTTAAAAGTAAATTGAAAGTCATGAAGCTGGAATACCAAAACTACAATTTATAAATCAACCATTTGATTGAGCTCACTGAACGACAAACCGAAGTACTTAATTAATTTAATTCGATATTATGGCTATAACGTGTCAAAATCAGTACCCTTACCCTACTGAGTTTCAGTTATTACCACTTGCGAATTAATTAATTATATTATTGACTGGTGAAAATGTGGCATTGTAACACCTGTGTGTTAAGGTCTGTGGTTTGGAAATAGGCTACCACGTCTCTTCCAATGAGTATCGTAAGCCACAAAACCATAATCATTATGGATTTATTTGCACAAAGCTACATATAGACAGACATATTGTACTCAATCAAATAGTTTTTTTTTTTCATTAAATATTGTTATTATATTATAGGAGTACTAGTACAGAGAACTAGACTTCAATTTGCTCTATAATATAAAAATGAAATGATAAAGATACCCAGCCTGAGTCTACCCAGAGCCGAATTTAGACCTAGGCTAACATTGGACATAAATCTTGAGAGGAAATAACATTTAATACACTTTAAGTCTGACACGGAACGCACTGAACTTAAAAATATGTCTGTATTAAAACTGATAAAATACAATCCCTTAATCAATTTTATAACCCAATTAATTGAATTGGGATAGAATTGGGATTACAATTTGTATCTATTCAAAAATATCTTTTCATTTTATTAATGTTTACAAAGCTAATAAACGCGAGAGCGAGATTAAACTGTTAAAGGAAAATGATTTAACAATCGATACCGTAGTCTCAGAGTACCGTTATTAATATCTGAATATATAAAATATCTCCTAGTATATATACAACAATTGCGCAGTAAAACCACACATTTCCGACTTGAAAGCCATTCGACGTTGTTACAGTTTTCAGAAAGCTTTTATGTCATTTTGTTACCAAGAGAAACAGTGATATTACACAATGTTTTGCAGATTTTTGTTTTAATTTTAGAAGAACTTATGGTGAGTAAAAATAAGTGCAGGAAATAAGTTCCTACTCATAAACGGATCGATAGCAAAATGCTCTATACCTTGATCTTGTAATCTTCTTAGAATGTGAGAAAACCAATATAAGTCACTGATCTCACAATAAAGAATGTTTACAAGATTCTCCAATATTATTTGACCAATGATATTGATGGTCACGATATCTTAAGTAGGATACCCATCCCATCTCAAATACCTAGATGTGATAGAGTATCCTTCTCTCGTTTTCCGGACATTCATAATACTTTATTTTACAAATTTATAGTGGGCTCCAGCGATAAACATGGACATCGATACTCAAACTACTTTACTACCGTGTCATGTCTACGCAAATGCAAGTATAAATAATTTCTACCGTTATTGCTGTACGGTCTTGAATATTAAACTTTATGATCTGGATATTACTGGCTGATAATAATCTTATGTTTGAAAACTATCGCTCTATCCCGAAGCTCTACTTTTAGATTTCTCCAGCAATATCTTAATCCAGATGTATTCCAGCTTCATTTAACTCGGTGTTATATCACCCACCACCGTCAGATCAAGCGTCATCAGTAATTCTAACACACGACATTGTGAAATCACAAATCGCAAAACAATTATTTCCCCAGACACTGCTGTAATGAAAAATAGTCTTCTTTTGTTACTGATTGATAGAAAACGTTTCAAACTTACCTACACTGTCAACAATTTGTGCGAAATGGGTTGCATAATTACCCTCCTAGTTGGTTCGTACCTAATTGAAATTTAATATGGCCAGCCTTTAGTTGTAACGAGAGGTCGGCGAAGTTAGAGGTAAAACCAAAGAGGTATTTAGTTAAGGTCCTGTTTTTGTTGTAAAGTTATTATTACACAACATTCTGCTAGACATCACCAGTGGAATCTGTAGCAAATACATTTTATTAAAATTGGAAGGCAAAACGATAGAATTCGTCTCGGCAGAAATATTCATATAAAGTTACGCAATCCACAAAGACAAGGACAATCCGCAAAGTTGCGACCTTAACCCAAAGAAATGCATTGTCTAAGCTTTAATTGTGGACCAAGCAATAGCCTTGAGATATACTCGTTCGGGAATTTTCTCCGACTAACCGCAGGAAGACACAGATTAATTAAGTATGTCGTGTAAAGCCACGGTTTACTATACTGTCGAACTACCTGTACCAAGATGCCTCTGATCCGAACATGTGACTTTACTTAACGGACCAAACTTGCTAAGTACTCAACTCTTCAACTAAGGAAGTTGTTTGATGTACACCTACCAACAAGGAGACTAAACTAAGCGCCTAGGTGTTCCACATTCTCACCAAAGATAAGTTTAATTCTGAATTTCAGGAACTTGTTAGCGAAATGCATGCAAATTCGTCGTGACGTCTTAAACTGTATGACCATGAATTGACTTTACCGTTTATTACAAAGCGAGAAGGTAGTAAAGTACTCAAGATAATTAAAAATACGAATGGTACTGGTATATCTGGTCTGGTAACTATACTTTATTATTTCCGTCGCAAGTTTCAATCAAGTAATGTAAATCTTCCCTTCTCTTTTTATTTTATATCATTATTTACAAGGTGCAAACATTGTAGTATCAAAACTCTTTCAACTTTTGTGCAATGAATATTCCGCCTGAATCAATGGGAGTAGGTCGACTTTGTTTATATCATAGTATACACGAATCTATTGAGTAAAGACTAGATGGCGTGGGCAGCAAGCGTAATGTTTTACATAAAAATTAATCTAACAGATGTTCATTACACTGTCGAAGATAGAATTAGCACGCTTCACTCTGATAAGCTGCGAGTGAATTACTCGTAGTAAAAATATATAGTGAATAATTATAATAACAAACTAGCTGCTGCTGTATGGAAAGAAATTCCTACGGTTTTCAGCATGTACCAAAATAGAACTCTTTTAAGTTTTAAAGACTGGAATAATCGTTGTATATTAATCAGAGTAGAATTGAATGAGAGTTGGATTGGAAAACCACTTGTTGCCGATCGTACTACGAACTGTATCTATAATTGCGATGAACTATTTCCTAGAATAGTACTGTGACGTTTGTAAGTAAAACAGCAAGTGCATCGAGTGTTTGGCACGACGCGCGACGCGCTCCCCTCCTGTAAATACATTACAAGTAGCCGCACCTACGTTTCCGTACGAGCGAAAACCCTTTGAAGTCGCCTTTGTCGTGTGTAAACGCGGCCTTAAATGTATGTGTTGTGGACGCCACACCAGCGTGATAATTAGATTGAATTTAGTCTAACACGAGGGTCACTCGGCCCACACTAAATTCTTCATCAGATTCGCTTTAACGAAATCCTAAGTGCCCTTAAGGGGTAATGAGTGCTATTAGATTTTTCGCTGAATAGGACAGTACACCTTATCTGTAAACTGTTAGCGCTTAACTTTTTCGTTTTTGTCAGCGTTTTTTATTTGTGTACTTTCTCTGTAATCTTTATTTATGTGTACACGTGTTTTACATTATCCTGTGCATTTATTTTAAGTTTTATCTGTTTTCGAGACATTAATTATCTTTATATAACAGAACTTTATAGCTTCGTCATCGCAGATAATAAGCTTTTATTTATTTTCCGATATTGCTCGCTTTCCTCGTATCAATCTCTTATTTTTTGTATGGCATCTAATATCTTGTTTGAGAAAAAATAACAAGGACATGCCCATAATTATTTTTTTCTTATTGCGTATATACTTTTAGTGTTATGTAGATACTAACATTGGCAAGAAAATACTTAGGAAATAACGGAATGGTCAGTCTATACTTCTTAGATGTACAGGATTATATTTACAAAACCTTTTCTACTTTGGAGTTTTAAAATTTAATAAAGATTCTGAATTTAAATTCCTGATTTATTTAGATTGTAAAATAGAGTAATCAATTTGGGAAGATACAAAAGAAAGGTCATCCTGGGAGGATTAAATGGCATCCTGGCTCTTCAATGTACAAAAGTAAAATACAAAAATAAACTATCACGTTACTTTAAAGCGTTCAAATCGCAAATCTAAAAAGTCTATTTTAGTGTTTTGTGTTTTTAGGGTTTGTACTGTTAGCTTAAAATATGCACCAATAGCTATAACTGATACGGTACGGACCACATTAAGAACTTAGGGCTGATTTTTAAATTTTCATTAGTTTGATAAGTTTTATCTGAGGAATGTCGGTTTGACAGCTTTTGTATACAAAATATGGCAAACTGTCAGAATTATTCTTCAGGTAAAAGTTATCTGACTTTTGAAAAAATCACCCCTTAGAAATCCTATCCTATCCTACTATGTAATAATATCATATATAATTAAATGTGAAAGTTTGTATGTTTGGTTGTTTGTTACTCAATCACGCTAAAACAGCAAATGGATTAGGATGAAATTTGGCATACAGATAGTTCATAACCTGGATTAACACATAGGCTACTTTTTATCTGGGTAGTACATTTCCGTGGGATAATTTCCGACCTCCACGCGGGCGAAGCCGCTGGCGAAAGCTAGTATATCTTATCGTGATCGCAGGATCAGGATCAGGATCGACTTTTGCCTTAAGAAACAAATGAATAATGCAAGTGCTCTATTTTTATTCGGATTTTTAAACCTGGCATGCAGTCAGTAATTGCGGTAACTCTAGCAGCCAGAATCCTTTTAATACTGACTGTTTCAAATCATTCACTGAATAGCACAAAAAACCATGCCCTCAATAATTTCTTCGGCATTATGTTTTCAAAGGAAAGTAAAACAGTAACAAACACGTAAACTGTCAGACAAAAAGTGACAGACAGTGAGTCCCTGACCTACAAGTAGAAACAACATAACAATACGCAGTCTGAAGATAAGTGACACAAAGTCATAACGTGACTCGTTCCACGAATACATAAAAATATACGTATCTCGTCGGACTTAATGCTGTGTGTTCACTGGACAAAAATTGAGGAGTACCGCACTCAAAAACGTTGCACGAAAGTACGCGAAAGGTTTTAAATCAATCAATAACCTTTTCCTAACTCTGTTGGAGTCGGTTTCCAGTTTAAACGAATGCAGCTAAATACCAGTATTTTACATGGAGCGACTGCCTATCTCACCTCCACAACCTCGTTACTGGGTATTTGGGTAACACGATACCCCTTGGTAAGACTGAGTTGCCAGACTTTTGGGCTTCTGACGACTGTCAAAGATCTACAAATCACAGCCGTAATCAACGGCTTAGCGAGCTTTCCGAGGCACAGCAGGGTCTAGAAATATTTACTTGAGATTACTCAACATTGAGCAATATCTTTCTGGAACATTTTGGCCCCGGGGAATATCAACACGCCTTTATTTTCCACATCATATTTTCTCATTGTACCCATTATCTGTACAAGGTTCAATTTAAGCGGAGTTTACAAAAGACGGCTCGTAACTAAAGCCTGTATTAGCATGTATTAGGACAGAGACACAATATTCGTTGGCCCAAAGCCGGCTTAAATGTCGTATCAACAAGTGCCTCATAAAATTTGTTCGGTGCGCCTGCTATTGTTAACTTCAGCGGAATTGATTCACGGAACTTTTGACTTCTCGCTGATATGATTAACTTCATGGAAGTTCGGTGTTCTTGTGTTATTAGTGTGAAAGGGGAGAATTTGAATGCCTGTTCTCATTTCAACTGAAAGGGTGGAGTCGGGAATAAATATTATTTTGAACTGTAGTGACACCTTCAAAGTTGGATAGTCGGTGTGTATTGAAGAAAATATTTTATTATGTTTTAATTTTACTGTTATTTGATAAAATGAAATATCGTTACCTGCCTAGCCTTTTCCCAACTATTTTGGGGTCAGCTTCCAGTCTAACCGAATGCAGATGAATAGTTAAATAAAATAGGTTTATTTTTTATTGATAAATTTATGGTTTGAAGTAGGTAGGTATGGTTAGAGTAGGAAGGAGACAAGTTTAAGTTAACATTAAATTGGGGTTCCGAAGCTAGTGTAGCCAATGTAAACAGCCACGCCGCGCCGGGTCAGTGTTATGAGGATGTGCTTGTGTAAGACAAAGTTACAAATCGCATGGCAATTTGTTATTAAATTGGTAAGTTTAAATAATTATGATTTTTATTTATCCCAAAATGGGATAAAAGACGGCCTATGTTTGAGATAAAATATCTCAAACATAGGCCGCTTATTTAGACGAAAGCTAAAGGTAAACGTGCACAGTGACAAAAGATTTGGAAAAATATCAACTCCGCTACATCGATTATTCTCCATGCGACAGGGGCCTTATTTCCACATGGTTGACGTGAACGACACGACACTGATAGATGAGCAGCGCGCTCGATCACATGTATGAAATAAACTGTAAGCCGAACACACCTGTAATTGACTTTACTCCCACGGTGTTGCCAGCCGTGCCCTTGTATGTACCCTCCATTAGTGCCATGATACACGGGTGCGATCTGCCGAGGGCAGTATGTCGCGCGTCGCTTGCGGCGATCGCCTATACAAGTTGTTCTACAGTGAAAAGCGTTCTGACGAAACATGGGCAGCTTAATTGTTCGATTATTTATTCATTAATCGTTTCTTTGGTACGCGTGCCTTATATAATTGTTTGCACATTTCATTGCTCGAATTTACTTTTGGTACAATTTCGCAACTTTAACGATAGAGAGCTGAGAAGACTGTAATCTTGACATATTCAAGACCAGCAGAATAAATAAATCGGAACTTGATATTCGATATATGTAAGCGTAATCAAAGATTTTATTCAGGTCACCCCTCCAAAAATTTTGCATGTGAGATTACTTGTATTAAAATATGTTCTGTAGCTAAAATGTGTGTAATTACAACATTAAAATGTTGCGTTAAAACGCGTCGGAATCAATTTGCGCTCGCGGGCGCGCGCGGTTAGAACGCAACGAGTCATGCTAGTGGGATGTGGGCCTAATCGAATCGAATATGAAATAGGACAATGGATACGCACCCCTCTACATGAACTAAAAGCGATGTTCTTTGAACCTAGGTATTGTACATTTACATTGTGCTTGCGCTGCAAACATAGTCTAGCTCTAATTAGGTTACATTTATCAATTAGTTCTGGAACGTTCATAACATTAACCTAAGTGACTTTATTGCCTCTTTATTTACAGCTCTTTGGATATTGTTTTTGTTTTGATATTCGTACATTTTATTAGTTGGTATCGTTTGAAATTATTCTATAGAATGATCTTTGGACGGTATTACCTAAAAGGGCCCAATTATTTATTAAAAGAGAGACAGTTATCAAAGGTTGATCTAAAGATCACTTTAGCAGAAAGTTAATGGTGAAATAAACTTACCAATTATGTAAACAGACTATCGTTTTTGAAAATTATTTAACTGTACTTAAACATACTTTGTTTTAGTATTAGGCAGTTCACGCAAGCACTGTAAAACTTTTGACCCAGTTAATTGGTAAACCCATTTGTTCCAGCTCAGTGGGCAGAGTTGAACCCTTTTTCCGCACGTTCAATTTCAATTGTGCATTTGAAACAAAGCGAAGTAACATAAATAAAATTAATGTATTTCAAATGACGCAAATCATTGGTTCAGAAACGTGTACGTTGAATGACACAACGTCGAGTTCTTGGCATCCGCTGCTCCGCAGTCGCGTGGAAGTTTTCGAATCAAGCGTGAAATTAAAAAAGTTCCATATTCTCTATGTGTAGGCACATACGTTCCTATGAATCTATGAGTGCCGTGGCTCAGCCACTAGTATCTACTTTCCTCGCCTCACTGGTCGGTTGTTAGTGCTTTTCAGTAAAAAGTTTCGTATGAATCCGCTTGACTGACGGGCCATCAGCTCGCTCTACTAAACTGAAGTTGCAGACTTGATTAAATTATAAACGTTTTTTCATATCATATATTTTATGGAAATCAAATCAGACTCAGAACCGGATGAATTAGATCTTTAAGTCCAAAAACCTTTAATTTATAAGGAAAATATTTTGATAGGAATCTACGATCTCGAAGTTTCTCCTCGAAGCTTTAACTATTTCGCGACTGTGGGAGAAAAGAGAAGTGTAGTAAATTAGCTAAGTGTAGTCCCCTTCTTAGTTTTATCAATGGATTACAAAGTAAATGTTCCTCTGTGTAATATTCGCTCGGTAGACATACCTACCTATAGAACTATACGTATTTTCGAATCCAGATCGCGTATTATGCCTTGCGGCGTATTGTAGTTTTTGTTTCACCCAGAGTTTCCTATAAATGCAAACCACTATGCGATTATTACGCTAAAAGTTTTCTAAGCTAAATTCTTCAATGCCACGGCTACCTACTATCCTATATACAACCCAATTAAACATTCACAAACCAGTTGGAATAAGTTATAATTACTGTTAGATGCCTCTGTGATGCCCCCGGCCATCACACAGGATGGATGTTTTAAACCTAAATTTTCTGTACGTCCTTCCCCTTTATGATTTATAAAAAAGAAAAAACCACCTCTTCTAAAGTTGTTATGGGTGGTAAGGAAAATTTTGAGATGATATTCATTGAAACCTTTTCTTTTGTCATATTTTAAGGGTTTTTGTACCGCTACCTTTCGGGTGTGACTTCTCGATTTTGAGCTGTATACAAATTGTTATTCGTCGATGATAAGCATTTTTATACAATAGGTAGGTAACTAGGACCTACCTACCCTATAATGCGCTAAGTATCGGGATAAGTGTACTCAAAACTTCTATGGGAATGGCACTCTCTCAAGAAAGCCTTTTAAGTATCACTTTCGCTCAATGCAATAATTGTGGTAGCTATTTTATTTTAGCGAAAAACTATTGGAACGAATATCTGGCTAATACTAGATCTTTGTTAAAATAAAATGCAGTCTTCATTTTGTTCAATATGTATAGAGAATAGATTCAAAGAAGACGTTAGTAGGTGAGTTAAGTTAACAGGTCTGTACTGTAAAATAATAAGTTCTTTCATATTAACAGGTTTGAATAAATAAGCCTTCTTTTAAGTATGGAGATACCTTTAGCAGAAGACCACTTTCTTCCATATCTATTTGTGTGTACGCACGGCTACACATCAAGCTATAAATTTCCAGTTTACGCTGATCTCGCACGGTACGGAAATCCTATACAATGCGAGATCAGCTTATACTGAAAATGTAAAGCTCATACAAATCCTGTTTATAACAGAATTTTAGAGAGTAGGTACAATTACAAAACTAGAACTACAGAAAGTAAAAAATAATTAATTAGGTGCTCGAATTCGTAATCTCAAATAATTTATATTCCATGTCCATTTACTCAACTGTCTCAGCATTAGACATTCTTAAGTACTAAACGGCTCCAACGATTTTCATGAAATTTAGTATGCAGGGGGTTACGGGGGCGATAAATCGATCTAGCTGGGTCAAACCAAAAGAGAAAACCGAGCAAAGCTACAGGTTAAGTTTTTAACCAGTGCGCAAACTGTAACCATGAATTAAGCATATCATTCTAGAACCCCCAGCGCAAAAATTTTTCGTCGGTCATACAAAAAAAATCAGCTGTTTCATAGAAAAATGCAATACCTACGCGGTCGAAATGTATGGAACAGCTGATTTTTCTTTGTATAACCGAAGAAAAATTATTGAGCTGGGGGGTCTAGAATGATATGCTGAATTCATGGTTACAATTTGCGCACTGGTTTTTTTTTGGGTGGGAAATCATCAAATAACTTCTCCCGCTTTGGGTGGAGCAGGAGGGCGTGTCAGACTTTTACTGACTAAAACCCACCCGTGTTCCCTCAGTTGCCTGTGTCAGGGCCACGGTAACTCTTTCGAACAAATCCGTGACCCTGGCAGGCATCGGCCCTAGTGCACTGGTTAAAAACTGATCCTGTATAAAAATATTTAGTTGGACCAGCTACCGCGGGTCTTGATTAGGTAGGTTCAGCATAGCATTCTTAATCACCGTATGATGTTCCCACTGCTGGAACACAGGCCTCCTCTCTGTGAGATAGAGTGGGCCTCCGCCACGCGGCCCGTTGCGGGTAGATAGATGTCACATGTCTTAGAATTTTTGGTTCTAGGAGGTTTATGTTTTCTTTCACCGTTTTTAGAGCAGTGGTGATGAAGTGAGTGCCTGCCTGGGTCCGAACTCCCGACTACAACTCGAAAGTTGGAGCTGATACCACACCTCCATTAGGTATAATAACCTCCGATGTTGAATTTCTATCAGAAAATCACTCCACAAAGCCTTTCATTCAATCGATTTTACCTATAGTTGTTAGTCTTTAAATCATTAATCTACATGAAATCGTCATCTGCCTACCCGACTTTTTTAGGGTCGGCTTCCAGCCTAACCGGATGCAGCTGAATTCCAGTATTTTCCTCCACAACCCAGTTACTGGATAACACGATACCCCCTGGTAAGACTGGTTGTCAGACTTTCGGGCTTCTGATGACCCGTAACGACTGTCAAAGATCCACAAATGACAGCCGGGACCAACGGCTTACCGTGCTGTCCGAGGCACGGAGGTGTCTTGATATGTAAAGATGGTCACCCATCTACAGACTAACCGCGGGATGAATCGAAATTAGGTAAATAAATTATCTTAGCCGTACAATTAAGTCCGCTTATCTAGCTAATGAATGCAGTTGTAACGTCAATATAGGTATGTATTGTTTATCTTTGTTTTGAAATTATAATGTTCACTTTCATTATCTTTATTCATCGCATGTGTCAATCCTATTTGCATTGTTTTTATTTTATCTGAATGTAACGTGGATGTTTTTCTATTCATTTATTAATTAAATTGATCATACTGATCGTAGGTTACAGAACAACAAAACAGCACAACAGTAGCTACTTATGATTTTGCCAAAATTAGTCGGCATTAAAAAAAGTTTTCTGCAGGCTATTCACCAAATAAAATATTTAATGTAGGTCAGGTATATCAAAATGATTGTAATTTAGAGCATAATTAAATTAAATAAGGTAATTCACACGTAATAAGAAATGTATCTCTGCTTTATTTTAATTTCCTTTTGTTCTAATGTTTTCAAACAACCAAAGAAGAATTTTCTTTACGCAGAGCAAAAATGTCGAACTCCCTAGAAACATTCCAACAACTTGGTAAGAATTTGAGATTTTGTAATGTAAAATAAACGTACCTTAAGGCCCAATTCAACAGCCTGAACTGGCAAACATTGGTTTGCTATTATGAATTAAATATGTTCTTACATGATAAAAGCACGATAATTAATTAGTTCGTTCGTAAAAACATGAAATTACTTATCTTTCATAATTTATATGAGTTTATAACTCGTTTTTATTGAGATAAAAGAAAGTAACTAAAAAAGTATTTCAAAATCTTCATGCTTTCCACCAAAACATACGTTACAAAACCTACGTTATCTTTACTAGTGTACCTAGGTGTTTATTCTATCTGAACACGTTTGATATCCACGAAAACATAAACCGCAATAATATAACACAACAATTTACACCAATAGCACTCACAATTCTATACAGAACGTAAATCTGTAGTCACCACAATGTCTAAACAAAACTGAATCGAACTGAACCCGATTGAGTTCAATGTTTGGACTTTCAGACAGATACTCGAAGCAGATAGATAGATCTCGTAGAATATTATTGTGAGCCATAGCTGTAACAGCCGATTCATTCACACATCAAAGAATTTAATGTTAAGTTTTTCGTGACCCAAAAACTCCACGGATTGTAAAAAATATGATTTCTCGTTGCGGACGAATAGTCCCGTCGCCATGCGAAATGGCATTCGTTTTATGACGAAATTTTTACCTGCTGTTCGACTTTTAAAACATCAGTGACAAATCACGGACGCGATTTTTAAAATATGAACGTCTATTTGTCGTTTGTGTAAAGAGGTCATAGGTAACACTGCTTTTCAGCCTGATTTACACGGTGCGATTTAAGTTGCACTGTCTAAATAGAGTTGACGATGGCAATAATTTGTTACTTCAATTATATTGTATGCCACAGACAAGAAAGTTGCATCATGGAAATGGGGCTTTTGTAATAATGCTATGAATAATGCTATGAATATTTAGCTTGCACCGCACTATCAGAGTTGCAAAGCAGAGTCCACAAACCACGCTGAATACTTCAGTTATTATTGGAAACTCTCAATACTCGTAGTCTGGACGTCATGCAATAACCTGGTCTTATTTTGGTTTAGCTGATTCAGACATTTTCTTATATTACGCTGTGCACTAGAATTCGAAATATGAAAACTTTTAAGCCGCTTTGAAGTTTGGACTGCAGGGGAATGTTTATTATTTCGGTTGTACTAGTCGTTTTCTGTACATCAAAATTTTATAAAAACTGAAATTTAGTGAGCTTTTCAATGAGGTACAGGGATAAAAGATAAACAGTTAACTGGAAGCGTATGATAATAAGGAGCACGAAGAAAACAAAACGTCTTTAATTTATTTACTTCTCATCAAATCTCAATAGGTCGGAAATCGAAAAAATAAAGAAGAATCAACTGCTTGACATTTGCATCAGTGCATGAATTGCCATTTCCTCTTAAACTTTTACGGAAGGAAACCGTCTGTAAAATCACATTTTCATAAATCAAACCATTCATTCAGCGAATAAATGTTCAAACGCTCTCTTACACGTCAATAACTGATTTATGAGCTTAGCGACGATTTCGAATGTTGACGGGAACCGGTGGAAATCAAATGCCTCCGAAACTTGTATCTAATATTACCTTTTTATATTTGTTGTTTTAAAACGTTGCCCCATACTAGGAATTCAGGCGAAAGTTTACAAAACTGACGTCACAAACAGACAAACATTCCACCAACATTTTTATACTACACATAAATTGCTATTGGATATTACCATAATCAACATCGGCTTATATAAACGGCCTCTGCTGAACATGTGCCCCTAATAGATCGTTTTAATGAACGATCCGGGGGGAAAATTGTCATAATCACCCCGCTTGGCAAACGTATCGGTGATAGTCGTTCCTATGGAATATTATGAACTCAATCTATTGTTGAGAACCGTGTTACTAGAAACAGCGTGCTAAAAATATCGTGTTAAACTGTATTGTCGTGTAAAACAATGTTCTAGGAGATACGGGTAATAAAAATGACCACAGTTTCCGCGAACAAGACAATGTTAATGCATCACATGTTTTTAATATAAACAGATATTTTAACGTGGGATACATCTGTGATGGCATGAAACGGATACCATTTCTTCGATCTACGTAATTGAAAGGGATCTAAGAAATGTGATCAAAGATTGAGAATGATATTCATAGAATAATTAGTTCATGAAAATGTATTTCGATTTTATACGATTCCTGGTGGAAATATAACGAAAATCTTCTCATATTTAAAAGTACATGGTCGTACGAAGAAAGGTCTAAAGTCAGGCGTCTCTATTGATGACCTCTTTACCTAATAATAAGTTTTGACATGAATGATGTGTTACCTAAAACTTTCGCGGTCGAAGAAGAATCATGATCGAGTTCATACATAATGTAGACACGGCCGAAACATTATACCTAACGTTATATTATTAGGTCTTGTGGGTGAAAGTTTTTCCAGTAAAGCTTGGGACACATCGGTGAATATAACTTACAGATAAGATCACGGATTTTGCCATTTGGGGACCTTGCAACTATAGTCTTTTGATTCGTTGATATGCGGTAGTTGTGAATGGTTATGTACCATTGGATTTTCCATTGAATGAGGCTTTTTGCCATAATAATATTATTCCCGTAAAACATTTTCTAAATGCAACAAGAGTTTCAGAACATAATGTCAACATCAAACTCTATTTGCCAGTGACTTGTTAAACGAAGACGACTTTGTCACATTATTTTTTTCAAAAACCAATACTTCTTTACCCTCATTAAAACTGTTTCTAAAGAAGACAATATTCTATGACTCCCACTTTGTTTAATAGGACGTTTTATTCTTTTTGCGAAAGGAAATCAAAACGTTGTAACGAGTAAAGGAAGTAAGCTTTTAAGAAGGCATTATTTTTACCGTTGATGTTTTAAAAGGACCTCTTACAGATTATTCGTTGGTTTGTAAACTTTTTTTTATGTGCATTGCATAAATTCTTTGAATATCATCGCGTTTCATGTAACCATTGGACGAGTCACGTGTGGCATGTGAATTTGGAAATATTTTATTTCGGGAAAAACAAAAAAGAGTAAGCTCTTTTTTATTTTGTGTTTATTTTTATTGTTTCTAACTTTGAGAGAGGGATTCAATTTAAATTGTTTTCTGATGATCAATTTAGGTAACTCAAAATAAATCAATTCGTATTGACTTCGTTTGACAAACGATTACCGTCTGTAAAGTTTTAGGAACGAAAAGATACGTTTAGTGAAAAAGTTCCAAGAGACTAATATGAGACTATTCAGAAATTTTTAAAATATTAAAATTCCTCCAGCATTGCTTGCTTTCAGATATTCAGAACAATAGGAATATAAACATAACATTAATTGTGGTAATTCGACTTTAGGATAGAACTACAATGGACTAACCTCGCTTGATTACGTGCAGCACGTTGACAGGGTCAAGTTTAGTAAGGTTTTTGGAACGCCAGATGATTAAATTATTTAATGAACAGCAATAAACCAAGTACTTGGGTACGCTATTTCAAAACATATGACAAGTACAGCAAAAGGCATAATTTATAGTCGTTGGAATTTACGTACGTATGGTCATAAAGACGTAGGTACAAACACGCTATAATTATTTCAACACTATATCATAGCGTACGCCGTATGCTTTCGACAGTTCAAAATAATTATAGCAAGTCATTATTTATAAATGTGATACAAGATACGCTGTAATTAAAAGTAATATAACAGTAACATTTACGATCACAAACACGTGACATCTATATTATACAGTAACTAATCATGCAGAAAGGGGGTTGCGAACGTGCGTAGCATGTGTGGCCTGAAGGCCTGAGGCCAATTTGACAAAAACCGGGCAAATCCGTTCAACACCATCAACGCATATGGATGATCAAGATATTAAGTACGGGAACGAATAATGACAGAAATGCCTGTCACTATTACCTTCTGCGCTCATATATCGGCTCACCAGCTTTTCGAGTCTTGTACATGAGACGTTCATTAGGAAAGTGATGGTATTGAACGGGATCACTCGGCAGTTTGTCGTCAAGGACCCCAAATAGTTTGTTCATGTGTGTATTGACAATATTATATACCGCAAATGGTGGCGGTGATGTGCAGTCGAGCCGCCTCGGCGACGTTCGCAGCCCCTGGCACTCAGGGTCGGAGACAGTCGCATGCGAAGCGGGAGGGGCGACGGTGGGGCAACATGAACGGGGCTCACTGAGAGGATGGTGCGGCGGCACGGAGAACGTGTAGTACTTGGCCGTTTGGTTGTGTGCGCGAAGCACAGAGCTGTGGGTCAGCGTCACCACCACCACCAGCACCGACGCCAGCGCCAGCGCGAAGAACGACGCCGCGACTGCTGCCACGACGCGCCGCCTTCGAGCTTCCTTCCCGGCGTCTTCTGGTGGGATTTCGGGTTCGGGCGGTGGTGGCGGTGGCTCGGGCGAGCGGCTGCGGACGCTGGGGCCGCGGCTGTTGGGCAGCTCCAGCGTGTGCCGACGTGAGCGGCGTGCGCGCTCGCATTCTGCTGCCGAGGAGTGGTGGCGGCGGAGGCGATGCGGCGCACCGGGAGCCACGCGACACGATGCCGATCGCAGCGTGCGCACGGGCACCATCAAGTCATCGCTAGCAGCTCGCGGCACGCGGGCCGAATGCACCGAGCGAAACGAGTGGTCACGTGTTGAGCTACTTGGAAAAGCAAGATCCACGGAAGCGCGGGAAGAGTGCCTCGAGAACCTGTCCCGGTCGCGGTGGTCTACGCGCACCGACATGGTGCGGGCGGAGCGCGCGGCGGCGGCCGCCCGAGTGCCGCGACCCTCCCCGCCTGACGCCGCGCGCCGCGCACCCGTGTTTACACTCGTTCCCGATCATACAAAGAACGCTTACAAATATTCCTCCACATCACACGGTAACGTCGACGTAACGTCTCACTTGAATGTCGTACATTCAGTATTTGCACGATTAAGGGTGTTTGGACTTCCTTTTTAACGTTAAACTCCGAATAAATGTTTATTCGGGTGTTGAACTGGCAAATCTTATTCAGAGCAGAGGACTAGTTTAGGATAAAATGAAAATGCATTTATCTACCTAAAGGGTTGCTTAGCTTTGGCTTTTGAACTCTTTGTAGATAATCGGAATCTTATGATTTGTTTCCCAAACCAGATATTCAATCAATTACCAAGCAAACTATTACTTTGAATTAGTTTCAACCAAAACTATGTTAACTTTTGTGCGAAAAACGTTTAATATCAACGACTCTCCCATTGGCGGAGGCTGAGCGCTAAATAGAGCGAGCAGCCTTTGTTGTAGAGTCCACGTTGTCAAGTTAAATTGTCTCGCAGGCGGGAAACGAAACAGATAGTAGAGAAGTTGTCGCGAGGCCGCTACATCGACACTATTCAATAGCTACGGAATACTATACACGTCGCACGAGCCGCATCTTTATGAATACTAGTCGTAACTACTGTAGCTACCACATTCTACCTTTTTTACTAAATCTATTTTTTCATCTCACCTAGAACGAATCAAGCTCATTCTGGAGGTGACACTTTCTCTTCTAATTAATCGTTTCATTTATTACAATTTAGATAAATATTAAATAAAGGTATATTTATGTTAAAATGACTATGGAAAACAGTGGATGGATCTAACATACTATCTTAGTTAGCTAAACATAGTTAATTCTCCATTAAAATAATGAAGAAAATGATCAAGTCGCAAGTTTTCGCTGTCCCCTGTTGTCTCGGTTCGCGATTGAAACGCGACTGACATACAATGCCTCCAACACAATGATGACGCCACTCTATTGGACATCCTTTAGATAAGATACGGATGCTTCACTCCGAACCTTTGACGTGTACATGTACTATATTTACTGCTAAATTATAAGGGACATTTTTCGTATTATATTTTTTGTGACCGGAGACTCCAAAATAATTATTCCGCTACTTGTTACCGAGATACTCGCATACTTAAATGTTTCACGAGGTTTTTCGTTAATGTTTAATAATGACGGAAAAGTTTATTCAACTGGGTCAAATTTGTTTGATTCTCGAAACCTTTGAGTTTTTCAACAACAATTGTTGACTCAGTGACACTTATTGGGCTTCTTGGCCATGAATAATGTATGCGGCCAACTCGTTCGCACCTGTACAACCGGGAATCCACTCCAGCAGGTAAATCGGGATGGCGAAATGAGGCGCAGCAAGTAGTCAAATATAACTACGATCCTTCACAGAGGCATATATTTATGAACGTCTTAGATTAGTCCAAAACTGCTGTTTAAAAGTTTGTATAAATAAAAGCCCACATTGTTTACGTTAAATTATAGTAATAGAATGTGGCGGAAATCTGGACAGAATCATTTAGTTGCGTAGGTATTCAAATTTAATGAACGCTGTTTATTACGAGCATTGTTCTAAATACGTTTTGAATAATTCATTGAACATCGACATGGAGGTTTTAATAAAGATTGAAAATCGGCTTGGATCTTGCTTGACTTCATTGTCTCCGGAAGGAAATTCCGGGATCTTCCTTGTTGTTGTATGTCTCGAGATGATTCTATCCATTCACACCGCTTGCATTAGTGCGAGATTTCGACGCATAAATCTCTCTTTCAACATACTTGCTGTAATTAGCCCGACACAAGAAACTACCGCATTGTGTTGTATGCATGTTTATATTGATACATATTTAATACATCACTGTTTGTTTAAGAATAAACCCTGCTAAAACAAAATTATCCTAAAGGGCATTTTATTACATACTAATTACTCACCAAAACACTTTTTACCTTCACTTTTTCACGGAGCTAAACATTGGCAGCATTGCCAATTCTTTAACCAAAGACTGATCCACAAAGATATGGTCACACTGGTCATGTGAAGCTACTCCGACCAATATCTATGAAAAGGCGATACGCATTCGGACCCCATGATGAGAAATGATACAAATATTTCGCACCCAAACTACCGATCATGATACGTTGGAATGGTGACAAGCGACGGAAGTTTTGATATACCAGAATGATACATATATGGACCCGACTCAGGAAAAGTCATGCGTAAGCACGTGGCAAGTCGAAATAACTAAATGAATAGAGAAAAATACTTATGAGAAAATGATACTGGTACAAACCGAAATATTTTAATGATGCGAGTACAGCTAGAGATACGGAGAACCTTTTAAATTGCCTATTATAATGCGCCGATACTTCGATTAATACCCTAAGGCAGAAATCTAATATTATCTGATACAAAAACCGACTTTTGGCAAGTTAACGGCGAGGCTCAATTATGTAAATTGCAACCTCTGAAAATATACACCTGCTTGCCGGCGGCGGGAATAAAAGCCCTCTGACCAACTAATTATGGAAACATTAAAAATGGAAGACACTATTCTAGTAATTAAAATTTGTAATAAGATAAATCCTATTTAAAAGTCTTTTTCTTTTTCGTAAAGTGTTTTTAAATGAGTTAATTAATATGGAATTTGTTCTGGAATTTTTTTAAATCGAGGTATTAGGGAAAGTTCTAGAGCAGGTGGTAAGGACACAGGTACGAATATATTTGAGGAGAAGATTTTTTTGTTTTTTAACAAGTAGGTATGTCATCTTTTGACTACCAACTAGGTATCACATAATCACATATGTCAAGCCTAGCGGGAAGGCTCAGTTCGGCCGCCTATGCCGTCAGAAAAGTAAGACAATACACTGACGTTGATACAGCTCGGTTAGTCTATTTTAGTTATTTTCATAGCGTTATGTCCTACGGCATTCTGCTGTGGGTAAAACCGCTGACATTCAAAATATTTTTGTTCTTCAAAAACGACCTGTTCGTGCAATTTACCAACTAGGTGCTAGAGTTTCTCTGAAAGATTTTTTTAAAGATATTGGTATTCTCACGGTGGCATCGCAATTCATCTTCGCTAACATCTTATATATTAGGCAAGATATACACTTATACACTAAAAACAGTGATATTCATAATATTAATACTAGAAATAAGGACAAACTACGTGCTCCCTTTCACCGGCTTCATAAACTTCATAACTCATTTGTTGGGCTTGGTATAACCTTTTATAACAAGCTTCCCTCTTCTTTGCTAGATTTACATTTTAATGCATTTAAAGCTAAAGTAAACCAAATCTTTGTTCGAAGGCATACTATTACACATATCAACGACTACTTAAACGATAAGAATTGTTGGTCGCTGTGATTAACTCAAGACAACGTTTGTGTTCTTTCACCAGAATTAGCTTAACTAATGACAGGTCATATGAATTACTTCATATCATTGTTTATTATGTAAATTTTAATTTATTGTTGAATGTTAATTATGTGCTATTATTGTTTAGAATCAAGTTCTTCCAACTTAACAGACAGCTGTGTTGCTGGGACTAAAGCAATAGGAAGTGGTGAAGGGCGGGCGTTTTTGGGGGACTGTCTTATGTAATTTTGACGTTCAACCGGGTTCAACGTCGACTTCACTGTAAAATATTCCCTAAACAGGTTCAACGTCGACTTCACTGTAAAATATTCCCTAAACAGGTTGGCAATCATTTTACGATCATGAACACCTTCAACGTTCACGCGAAGGCTAGGCCTCACATTCAGTTTATTGGTATTTTATATATCAATCAACTCAGCCTATCGCAGTCCACTGCTGGACATAGGCCTCTCCCAGGCAGCGCCACAACACTCTATCCTCCGCTTTCCGCATCCTGTCTGTTCCAGCCACCTTTTTAAGGTCGTCGGTCCATCTAGCTGGGGGGCGTCCCACACGACGTTTGCCGATACGCGGTCTCTACTCCAGGAGTCGTCTGCTCCACCGTCCATCGGTCCTTCGACAAACATGGCCAGCCCACTGCCACTTCAGCTTGCTCACTCTACAAGCTATGTCGGTAACTCCGGTTCTTCTCCGGATAATCTCATTCCTGATTTTATCCTTCAAAGAAACTCCGAGCATAGCCCGCTCCATAGCGCGCTGAGCGACCTTAAATTTGTGGATCAGCCCAACCGTCAGTGACCACGTTTCGGCACCGTATGTCATCACGAGCAGGACGCACTGGTTGAAGACCTTAGTCTTCAAGCATTGCGGAATAGGCGACAAAAAGACTTGACGTAGTTTCCCAAACGCTGCCCAACCCAACCGGATCCTTCTGTCGGCTTCTTTCTCAAAGTTGTGTCTACCGAGCTGGATGACTTGCCCTAGGTAGACGTACTCCTTCACAACTTCGAGAAGCGACCCTTCGATGTGGATTGGACTCGGCAAGACGTAAGAATTGCACATGACTTTCGTCTTGTCCAAATTCATGCCGAGGCCAACCCGCCGAGAGGCTCCGTTTAGGCTGTGCAGCATCTGGTCTAACTGTTCCAGTGTCTCTGCCATTATGACGATGTCATCGGCAAACCGAAGGTGTGAGATGTATTCGCCGTTGATATTGATACCCTGTCCAGTCCAGTACAACGTCTTAAAGATGTCCTCCAACGCGTTGGTGAACAGTTTCGGGGATATAACATCCCCCTGTCGCACCCCTCTGAGCAGTTGGATGGGACTTGTTTCCCTATCCTGGATCTGGACAGTCATCGTAGCACCATCATATAAACATCTCAACACCTCGATATAGCGCCAGTCAATTCGACATCGTTGCAGAGAGGCCAGAACTGCCCATATTTCGATGGAGTCGAAGGCTTTCTCGTAGTCCACAAATGCCATACACAGCGGTTGGTTGTACTCTTCTGTCTTCTGTACAATTTGCCGAACAGTATGGATGTGGTCTACGGTACTGAAGCCTTTTCGAAAGCCGGCTTGTTCTGGCGGCTGGAACTCGTCAAGTCTTCTGGCGAGACGATTCGTGACGACCCTCGAGAACAGCTTGTAGACGTGGCTCAGAAGTGAAATGGGTCTATAGTTCTTCAACAAGGTTTTGTCATCCTTTTTGAAGAACAGAATCACCGCACCTCTGCTCCACGCCTCGGGCGTTGTACCCTCTTGGATGACGGAGTTGAAGAGACTCGCTCGATTTTATATATGTATAAATATAATCTGAATCTCGGAAATGGCTCCGATGATTTTCATGCAATTTAGTATGCAGGAGATTTCAGGGGCGATCTAGCTAGGTTCCATTTATAGAAAACGTCAAACAAACAATTCATTCGATCGCTTCATTCCTTTGACTCTGAGCTTGCGGCAGGGCATATTTTGTTGTTTTCTTGTGTTGTTATTATTTTTCGATTAGTATTCTATAACGACTTTGGCCACGTGTAAAATATTTTGACGGATATTACTTTGACGAAAGACACACGCATTTCATACAACGGACTTCATTATCGTGCCTACTCGACTTATCCCAGCCTCATCTACCCCGGATTTCGAAGTAATCGTCAATGCACAATGCAATCATCGTATTTTCAACGTCTATAATTCTATTCTAAAATAAAATTTCATAGTTCTTTTTAAAGTAGGTAAGTATAACGTGATAGCTCGATGTAAGAATAACTTATTATGAAGAAACAATGTTGTTTTTGTACAAACCAATAACAACCTAAATTTTGTTTATAGGTACCATGGAGCAGTCTTAAACATTATAGTTTTTTGAAATGGTTTTAATATCTAAATGAAATAATGCACTACTCGTTACTGTAACGTCAAGCCCAACTTTCTATGAACTTTCGTCCGTCTCCTTTCATCCAAATCCGTTCGGCCATTTCTGAGTAATTGAGTCAAACATCAAAACATCTGAACGTAGAAAAATGTAAACTTTCACATTTATAGTGTTATTTTTTATTTATTTATACATACCTTTTAATATTTATAATACCTATTATATAGTAGGATAAGATAACTTTAATGCTTCTATTTGTGTACTGATCATAAAATGAGTAGGTAGCTGAATGCTGCTGCCTGATATAATCTCTTTGTCGGGGTCTATTTTTAGTCGGGTAGCAAAGGACCTATCCCATTAAAATAATTAAGTTAGGTAATTATTCTGAAAAAAGAATACGAGAAGATTGGGTCACAACTCCAAACGAAGTGAATCTGCATACTAAAGAGAAAGTATATATATATGCTAACGACGTACCATTGCTTTTATAATTATACTCTTCTAGTAAAGGTCGATCTCTAAAACTTTGCAATATACATGTTCAGGGATAGCAAAATGTGAAAACAAGATATGAATTTCTAATTACAATCACCTTTACTTTCTATATTGTGAAGTTAAAACCACGATACTACGGCAATATATTTATTTATTCATTCACAATTTAATCCTCGAAGTGTCGAAAGGAAAACTGTACATATTAAACACGCTTTTTTCCGGTCAATGGCATCATTACTTAAACATTTGAAGAGCGTCGCCGTGAAGGGCTTGCGGCTGCCCTCCACTACATTTGTAAAACTTTTTCTGCACTCGGAGAAGGAACACTCAACATGGTGTGAAACTTTGACGCACCTCAGGATAAAGAAGAAAAAGAAGATAAAGAGGATAAAGAATTCAGAAGCCGTGTCTCCAAACAATTTGGTGTTTCTGAGATAGAGTTTTAGCGAGGAATAGTCGACACTATGATATTCAAAGAAACTTGGTCTTTCTGACTACTATGCCAAAAGACGCTGTTAAGGTAGTCAAACAGTATCTCTTGGTTCAATGTATTCGACACTGCGACGCATTTAAGGCTGTGCGTAGACTGCGACATGTATGTCTTCTAGATAGACTTTTGATATCGCTCTATACAACGATGGCTCGTTCCCGCCAAAAAAACAGTCTTTTAAAGCTGATTTAGGTTTGCATTCGTTCAGTAGCAAGTCCCTTGACATCTAAAAAACAGTCACTTTTGTACCGACAGTTGGTCACACAACAAACCACTTGAACTAAATGGTCAAAGTAATTGGCAAACGGTCTAAAGAAACCTTTTTGTAAAAGCAGGTATTTAGTCATTTATCGACTTACAATATGCTAGCATAAAAAAAACAGTGGCACTCCGGGAGTGCCGACAGAAGTGAAAACTTGAACAATTACGTGTGTATTTTTTTATTCGTCAGCGTATACTGATCATCAAGCTCAACTAAAACTAACTTATATACAGAGGTGTTGGTAACGGTGTCGCGAGTTCAATTGTTTTTTTCCCATCTCAAAAAATGCCCAACGCGGCTAAAGAAGTTTTCACTTCAAAAATATGGTGTTATAAAAAGTAGTTTACAAAATGGATGGATATTTATAGTGTACATACATAATAAAAAGTACCTATCTATATTATATTCAACTACTTCAGTATAATACAGAGTGCATTTTAAATTGCTCGGGGGAATACGTTTAGAACCCTATAATGTATGCAATAAACTATAAATAATGCTTTATTATTACCTTACTACACGAAAGATACGAAAGAGAGGCTTATAAATGCATTTTAAGCTAAATGAATTGAACCTATATTCTGGCAAATAAATGAATTTGAATTTTCGAATCTGACGACGTGGGGTTAAAGCCATCTTATTACGTACTTTACTCAGATATCGCCAAAAAGTATGCCATCATCAATTCATCATCAAAATCTACCTTACCTATAACTCGTCTCCATCATTAAATATTAAATAAGTTTTGTTATATAAACAGATATATGCTTTTATATCTATGTATCTTATTTTTGTTATTATGAGTTGCAATGGGGTTACCAAAAAGATGGCTGTTTTTTTATCAAATTAGGTTATCCTAATTGACATATAAATATTCAAAGGTCAAAAGACCGGCCCATTTATTGACTTAGCCCGTATTCAAGGAAAAAGCTTTTACAAAGCTATTAGTTTACAAGTCAAATAATTATCTAATCGATAAAATAATGCCGCTTTAACACTGATTGATTCGTAGCGAATGGAAGAACGATATTTAATCTGTGCACATAGAGTAAGCCAATAAGCATAGATTAACTTCTGGATTCGTGCTTGACTATTGAATGAGAATGAACGAGATTGAATGTATGAGCTGTTAATATAGGGCGTTGTTTATTCTTCGTGATTAGATCCTTAACACAAACAGTCCGCCATTCTTTTAGCTTGCCCTTGTACTCAGGATATTACTCATATTAGGTTTACATTGCTAGAGATTAAATCAATTCAATAAAGATTTATTAAGAAATAGATTGTTTGTTGCTTAGGTCTTTGATTACACTGATGAAATATTATGCAAAACATGTTCCATAAAAAAATGGTTATAATTATCAATAGTACATGCTTTAATAAAACTGTTATTCGTGACTGATATCTTTTTGAGCAAAGAGAGACCCGTATCTCACACAGTCATAAAAACAAAATGCCTTTTTATATACTAGCTACGTAGTTTTATATCGACTATCCAATTAATAAACACAAAAAGCAACTTAAATCCGCGCAACACTAAACTTTCTTTACGACGAACTTCTACTAAAACTAATAAAATAAATTACGTCAACATCAACTCTGCCCGGTCAACGGGACCTTTAAAAGCTTTTAAGGGTTCCTTAGCAACATAAAAAGGGTAAGAAAAACTTAAATGTGGGTACTAACACGACAATATAACCAAACATTGACAGTCAGCTCAAAGTTTTGTTTAGAACAAAATAAGATCACCCACACTACTTTGCTCGAAATAGAAATAGATAGTCCTAAAGTTGCCTCCATCAATCAATTATTGTTTTCAACTGTCTTTGAAAGAAAAAGATATGGAATAATAACATGAAATGGCCTGTATTTTCATTTAATAAATAAAAACTGTATGGTAATCCATCTAATTTAACAATTTTGAGGAAACTTGACTGTGAAGAGTATAAAGCAGAAACTCAAAGAACTTACTCCTAAAACTATGTACATTAAATACCAGTGTCATAAAGGGTAGGAGATCAAAAGAAAATAATGGAAATTCCATTTTGTTTGGTGCTCGCCTGCGAGTCGAGATGCGAAGACAGCGGTTGTACGGAGTTGAATACGAGATAATCTCGTAAAACCAGCACTCTATTTGGCAAACTAACAGGAGGATGTTTTTATGACTAAAAATAAAATAATGAATTGGGAAAATTTTCATTTTATACATAGGTCGGACAGGTTACTACCTATCCGACCTATAACTACGTCTTTTACGGGCAAGTTGTATTTTACACATTCATATTTTTATTCGACGTTTAAAACAACTGAATATTATTATAAAATGATTAAAAGAATTGAAATTCCAAAGATGAAAATATAATAAAATCTAAGTACTGTTGTTGGCTACACAACATTTAGTTTATCTGTATTTCATTTCTGTACACACGGCTACACATCAATCTAAACATTTCCGGTATAAGCTGATCTCGCATTGTATAGGATTTTCGTACAGTGCGAGATCAGCGTAAACTAGAAACGTATAGCTTGATGTGTAGCCGTGCGTACATGAGAACTATAAATCGAGCACACTTTTTCGCATCTGCATTTTTCATTAAAAATACTAGTTTTACTATTTAAGTTTCCCAACAACTGTATGAAAAGTCTAGTTTAAAAAAAATACACCTACTTATACTCTTTCTTTTTCATTCTCTCGTTTAGATTACAAAAGAGCAGAACCCAAACTGTCAGGTCGGCACGCAACTTTGTCCCGTAAGTTCGATTAGGATAAATGTCACTTTCTTTTAACATAAACCGGTCACTTTGGAGGTGCTAAAGGAGCTCATTTAGTTTCATTTGACCTTACTGGCTCACGGGGCTAGTTGGCGACAAATTAAGATTTATAGACATGAAGGTGCCATGTATGGGTGGAACCTAACTGATTTAACTTCCTACTTCTTGTATACTGGCTAGTTGCACGTTACTTAGTTCTTGACTTAGTTCTTCAATTGAGTTTTTGATGGTATCTTATCATTAGTTCAAAAGCCGGATAGTTGCCACACTTTTTTAAATCACTCTATATCTCTCAGTACCAAAGGCAAAATACTTCATTTGTAAAACTGGCAGATACTTTGGTTTTTATTTACAGTAATAAACATTATGTTTAATATTTCCAGAATATTAGCGATTTCTGAGGACCTCTATATTTTGGGACATCTATCCCACATAGGGGATAGTTGCCTAATCCATATAAATTACGTTTAGGATAGATGCTCGCCGAGAAACAGGACATCTATCCCGCAAATACTTAAACCGCATTTTGCCTTCCAATGTAATCGCACAGAGATATGCGACACGGTCAACTTGCCGTTAGTTGGAGAGTCTTTCGATAGATTAATAAAATAGCCTGCGATTCATCCGCGAAACTAGTGTAATTACAATCGGGGCAACTATGTTAACCCCTAGGGCAACTATCTTGGTTTTACCCGATAGTACAACATCTACTTGAATTTGCAGCATTTGAGAAATTTTTAAAGTATCCAGATGAGTCAGTATTCTGTTTAGTACATAGTCTACTTGCGTGCCACATGGCCACATTTTATCCAGATTCGTTCAGCAGTTTACCAGTACAGTTTAACTTCCCCAACTTTCTCATTTCATATTAGTGGGAGCGGTAGTGGCCCAGTGGCATCGGCCCGACTTATTATGAGTTGTATAGGTTGTGAGTTCGAACCCAGTCAGGCGATACCAACTGGTAGGGTCCGCAAGGGCCACTGTCTGTCAGGGGTGCGGTTTGTTCGAAAGAGATACCGTGGCCCCTGGCACACAGGCAACTGAAGGAACACGGGTGGGTTTTAGTCAGTAAAAGTCTGACACGCCCTCCTGCTCCACCCAGAGCGGGAGAAGTTATTTCATGATTACCCACACAAAAAAAAAGTCAGGCGATTTACTTTGTGTAAATTATTTCATGACCACTGCTCTCAAAACGATGAAGGAGAACATTGTAAGGAAACCGACATCTCCTAAAATCTAAAATTCGAAGACAGATGACATCTACCAACATACACTGGGCTCGCGTGGTCGATTACTACCCATTTCGTAAAATCTTACCGCCCTAATCATTGTACATAACATTAAAAAGTAAGCACTACCCAAGGGGAGGAGACCTGGTGTCCTGAAATACAGACCGCACGTCTTGTTTAGGCAACAGTCTCCCACAGTATAATTATAGCTGTTCGTATTTTGTATTGATACCTCTCTAATGTACCTTTATCGTGGTGAGAAACAAATAATTATATATTCCCTCTGACCAAGAGGAGGCCTGTGTTCTAGCAGCGAAAACATTATAGGCAGATGATGGGTAGATATCGACACGAAATGGTTTTTTTTTCTTTACTACCATTCCGGCTAAAACAATTATAAGTTACAAAACCTTGATTGTACGATTTAAATCTGCCCTGACAGAGAAATGCTTGCCCCTTCGGTAATAACACAAGATGTAGCGATTAAGAGACTTTAGTACCAATAGCTATACCTTATAACGTAACACTCATATTTCAACGTACCTTTTTTAATCAACACATTGTTCGAGAATTCAGCGTGGAGAATCGGTAAAATATTTTATTCATCCGATAAACAATTACGTATATTTAAGCCGTTTGGGTTCAAACTTGAAACAATATAAACATTCTGTATAGAGATTAACACCGCAACTTACCCTTTTACAGAGTAAAATTAAGGGTTGGCGGTTTACATGGTGTTTAGAGCAGTCATGGCCCAGCAGTAATAGCCCCGACTTACGATTTGTACGTCGTGGGTTCAAACCCAGGCGCGTTACTTTGTTAACTTAATTTCTTCACCAATGTTGTTATGACAGTGAAGGAAAACATCGTGAAGAAACCGGCATGTCCCAAAACCAAAAATTTGAAGAAATGTGACATCTACCAACCTGTACTGAGCCCGCGTGGTGGATTACTGGCACACTCCCTTTCAAAATGCGAGGAGGCCCACAGGCCTCCTAGCTTTTTGGAACAGGGACACATTCCAGCAGTGTGAACGTTATACGCAGATTATGATATTTACATGGCAAGTGGACCCTTTTAATAAGATGTCATGAAATCATGACTATGAAAAGGACAAGAAAAATACCGTTGAGCACTTTCAGAAAAACAAACGAACGCGTTACGCAAGATCAAAATTAATCAAATAAACAACCCAATACCCAGCGGTTTAATTATATTCACATAATTGATTTGTGAATTTGATCCGTACACACAATCAAAACTCACTCAATTCTTTAGTTGTAATAAAAAATGGCCGACCACAACTTACATTTCTTCTCTACTTTCCTTTCACTACATTAATTTTTAATCAACTGAATTTGGTTCAACCATTCCGCTCGCTTCAAATCCTAGGTTGCAAGAGTCTTATCAGCATTCAACGGTTTTACAACAAACCACAAAACCGACTAAACAAGCTATATTTACGTTCGAAGTCTTATTTAAACAAGAAAAGTATGTTCATCAAAGACTCCAAAGGCATTCTTAGGATTCGCTCATGACTGAAAAATCTTTGTCCGATTACAAAGAGGCGCGGTATGCATAATAAATGGGAGAGTCCACAAGATAACTTTATTGGTGTCTTTCTTTAAATAGCCATGGGATGAACTTTTGTTGGATAGCAGTAACTACTTATTAACTGATTAAGAAATATCTTGTTCGATTGCTGTGCTGCTGGGGAGTTTGTTCCGCCACTTCTTCTTCCCAGCTAAAGCACTAGGAAGTGGTGAATGGTTGGCGTTTTGGGGGACTGTCTCATGTATTTTGACGTTCGAAAAGTGCTGATTCTCAGCCTAATTTGAATAAATGACTTTTGTTTTTTTTTCGTTTTTTTAAATATACTGAAAAAAATATCGGCATTAACATTTTGTGAAACTAATTTTCTATCTTTTTGATAATGTTTAGGCTTCGATATCTAGAGCTATACTTTTGATATAAGTGGTTTTATGAAGTATAAAGTAAAATTAACATAATATCACGCCTGTATTCTCCGAATGGATATGCAGAGAATGTAGAATAAATCTAGTAAATTCCTCGCCAAGGGCGTTGATCTAAAAAACGCTGTGGTACACAAACAAACACAGTTATAGGCTGTCGGTATATCGATTACGAGTTTTATTTGATTACCCGTCCCCCGACTGACAAGTTGTAAACTATGGTGGGACGATACACTGTTATTCTTTTCCTCCAACGTCGGCTGAATGATGGACGTGAGCCGTTATTATGACAGTTTAAAAGATGCGCTACGTTTAATGTCGTTTTATTTACCAAAGACGTACTATTGACGTAGGTGTGTTGAAATTATGTCGTCCATAAACATTACTAGTATGTTTATGACGTAATTGTTTCCATATACTGGCAGCTAAAAGTGCAACTTCTCAGTGTTACTGTCTAAGTGTTACGCTTGCTTTGAACTTTGGTGAATACGGCTTGTTTAAATCACTGTTATAATTTACTAGCTTATGCCAAAGACTTCGCCCGCGTTAACCAATTTACAAAAAACCTTAACAAATAATACACCCAAACCTGCCTCGTGTAAATCCGTACTTTTGAGTTTACCGGAAACAGAGAGACAGACAGACGCGGCGGGGGACTTTGTTCTATAATATGTAGTGATGGTGTGGAACCACTGGGCCTAGGAAAGCACGCTAAGCCGATGGTTCCAGCTATCATTCGTAGTTCTTTGACATTCGTTACGGGTGTTCAGAAGCCCGAAAGTCGGACCACCAGTATTACCAAGGGGAATCGTATTACCCAGTAACTGTGTTGTGGCGAACGAACATAGTTGGGAAACGTCTAGGCAGATAATTATGACATTCTATCTGGCACAAATTGGAAAACGACCCAGACATAGTTGGGAACAGGCTGTAGATGATGAAATTATGTGAAACAAAAAGATAGCGAGAAATAATAAGTTGCTTTGAAGATTTTTAATGCGAATCGAAACAGAATCTTACAGCATTCAGCATACCGTAACGTTTTCAAACAAGCTAGTGCACATTGCAATAAAACGGGATTGCCCGTACTGAAGGTATGCCAACAATTTAGAGGTATTTCATTACATCAATGTTCTAGCATACGTCGTTGTTAACGTTACGTTGCGGTGTACGATTTCAATTACAACGTCAACAACAAGGATTTCATTTTTATCCACTTGTCTGTTGGCGACTGAAGTCCCCTTCATTTTTCTGTTTCAGAAGTACGAGTATAATTCTTTGTGTAACCAAATTTAAAGGAGGAGGGATTCCGGGTGATTTGTTGTCATCCATTCAATAGGACCATCTTCTTTGAACTAAATCATTAGAGAGGCAAAAATTAAAACGAAACCATCCAAATGGAAGACCAAAAACAAAAAATATCAAAATAAACTGGATGTGAGAACTTGTAACTCTTTTTAATGCTCTTTTTTGTTTTACGACCGATGTTCGTAATATTCAAATAATAGTGTGCCACGGAAAGTCGTTCGTCCCGGCTGTCATTCGAGAGATCTTTGACAGTCGTTACGGGTCGTCAGAAATCCGAAACACTGACAACCAGTCTTACCAAGGGGAATCATACTACCCAGTAACGGGGTTGTGAAGGTCAAATAGACAGTCGTTCCATGTAAACTACTGCAGGCTTAGCACGAGCACAGATTTGTCAACGGAAGAATAGACATGACTATTAACTAAATGATGTACAATAGGAGAAGATAGCTATGTTCTTCTTTTAATTATCATAGTTAAGCGTTCTAAACGAATCATGATTTTGTAGATAATCGTATATACTTTGTGGCCGTCGAGTAGAAAGTTTATTGTCAGTGTGATTTTGACAGTTTGGGAAGAAATATTCTTCTGAAATAGTCTACATATAAAAGGATCGTTAGAAACGAAAGACAAAATTACGGATTGTAGAAGGATATCTACGGTGCGATGTCAAAAATGGAGAAACGAAATGTGACTTTGTAAAGAAAAAGCACTGTCTATTCTTCGTAGAAATAGAAAGCGTCATTCTAAGCCTGGCTGCATCAGCTGAGACTGGAAGCCAACCACGACATGGTTGGAAAAAGACTAGGCTGCTAAAGACTAAGTGAAAACATTAAAAAAAAATTACACACGCTTGATTTAGACTAAATAATGATGATGTTGGTCTCTTTAGTTTAGTTTTTAATCTACCTGTGCTGGTCTTAATAAATAATTTTTCTTTCTTTCTTTATATGGCCGTAATTAGACGATCAGAGTCATCCCTCACAAACCGCAGAACAGATACCAAACCTACCTACAAAGATTGCTTTGTGTTAAAGAAAAATACGTATAGAGGTATCTCTCCAATTAAATGGAGTGCCAGAAACACCCGCTACGTGAAAAACTGTGGAGCTCAAAAACTGTTTGTTATAAAACCATCTGCGAATGTCATTCTCTTAACTGCTGCATTTAAATGGACAAATGCGTTTAGGAAATGCATGGGCATTTATTATGGCGTGAGTAGAACTCGGGAAATAGAATTTTAGATGGTAATTTTGTGAAATGCATGGATGGTGTCTGAAATAATAGTGATGTCGTAAATATTACCTACCTACATCTTGGTACATAAAACAAAAGTATAAATGAAAGAAAGTTAAAACTTTGTCATAAAAGACTATCTTTGAAGTACGTTAAACGGTGAAGAAAAATAAATTAACTTTGATTTAAACTTTTTCTATTATAAGTCTCTAGAGTTTTATAAACACAAAAAGAGGTAAACGTTGTTAGGAGTCCTTCGCTCGGACGTAAATTTATCGCGGCGAGATTTGATCGCGCACTGAATTTTCAACCTTCGGTGTTGAACCGAGTATTTAGAATCCAACAGAGTGTATCCCAGTGCGTGGAAAGAACATACTGTTGGATTTTCAACTCTGGGCGCTAAGCAAAACGTTGAAGGTCCAAGGCGCGAAAAACTCAGCTGCAATATTGTTTAATGCTCTTTTTTTGTTTTACGACCGAGGTTCGTAATATTCGAATAATAGTGTGCCACGGAAAGCACCTTAAGTCGTTGGTCCCGGCTGTCATTCTAGGATCTTTGACAATCGTTGCGAGTCTTCAGAAGCCCGAAAGTTTGATAACCAGTCTTACCAAGAGATATCCTTTTACCCGGTTACTAGATTGTGGAGGTCAGATAAGCCACTCCATGTGAAAAACTGGTATTCAGCTGCTTCCGGTTAGACTGGAAGCCGACCCCAACATAGTTGGGAAAAGGCTAGACTTATGATGACTAATAGAAAACCTAAAAAGGATGTAACACAATTGATTTAGACTATTTGATGATGATGTTAGTCTGTTTAGTACACAATATTTCTACGTCCGTCCGTACCTAAGCTCGTGGACTTCGTGCGTAAAATCTCTATAACAGCGATTCAGAAAAAAGCCATTGTTCCTAAAATAGATGAAACCAGAAATAGCTATAAACGGTTAACTCCGTAACGAATAATAACCCAAACCCGCCAGCTATTTTCGTAAACAGCGTAACGTAAAGGAAATAGGGGTTCCTGGCCGCAAATCCCTTCAGCCATTATATCGCCACTCGTAAACATGATCTGAATTTATAATAATATCTTTCAGCGTCTCCATTCAAGATTACTTTACAATTCAAAGCAGGACGGTACATAAAAAAGATTTCTTCCAAACTACAGAGTCAAAGCGTGAAGTAGAAAGGCGTTGTCCACACTGCACGATTGTGCGAAGGCGGGAGCTACAACGATTGTGAGTGTGACCCGCCATGCCCCGCATGCCCCAAGTGCCGCGAGCTCCATTAAAACATGCTGACAACGAACAAAACCTTCTACGGGACTAACTGGGGATAAGCACGCTTTTGAATATATTTACATATATGGAAAACGACCGAATCAAATGAGAAATCTATTAAAAGTTTAATTGCGTCAATATTTTGAGGGCAGAATGTAGTCTAAAGTCTTTAAATAGAGCTGTTTTTATAAGAAGTCAAGGTCTGAGTCAAAAACAATGTTGTTCATTTTTATGAGTAAGTATCGTTATTTTATGGTATATAAGAGGATCAAAACAAACTTAGCTAATGTAGCACTTTTCTATTGTTCACATTGTAACAAAAGGAGCTCAGTAATAATCACTTACAAGGGAAATCACTATGGTCCGAAGTATTTCAGGGAGGCTCGACGAATGTTAAGTGAGCAGAAATGGCCGAAATCTTCGCTTCTGTATTTTTTCCGTAACGCATTACTTATTTCAATCTTAACGATAGTGGTGCGTTAATCCGTGGGTCGTTAATATGGGATACATTTGTGGGCTTACAACAGGCTGGAACCTAGGAATTAGGAAACACCAAAACAGTTTCTGCTAAATACGGAAAACACCAACCGACTTCAAAATAAAGTTAAAAGAAAAAAATACTTTTTTTAAAACAAGGTTTTATTATTATTTGTTAGTAAAAGGAACTAAAAAAAAAAAAAAAAATATATCAATTATTTCAATAAAAGTGTGTTACATATTGATGGCAGGAGAAATAAAGAACATTTATTAGCATGTTTTTGTACCTTCTTTATTTCTTCCCGTCAATACCTCGTAACACGGTTGTACATACACTTTTTCACGTCAATCAAACGTTTTTAAAAACAGATGAGGCCGGCATTTCCTATCTGGTAAATATACTCTTTCAAACAAAAGAAGAATTTTTCAAATCGGGTTATTAATGACTGAATTCTGAGGTAAAAAACATTTGAAAAAATACAATTCAATTTAGAACCTCCTCTTTTTTAAGTCACTTAAAAAGAACAATACCCACCCTCATAATTTGCAACTACCGAAAAAAGTCTAGTTCCTGAATTGAAAAACAATCTAACTTATTCCAAAAGAATTCACAACTACCATGTAAAGTACGCGATGATAGAACAATAAAGATCCAATATTGGGGCATCGGCTCCTACACGGAGTTGAATTTCCACGAACCGAATCACTTAACTTCTGCACAAAAGCACCCCCCTATAATAAAGGAAGTTGGCCTGTCCCTACTATAGTTGTCATGTATAAATTACTAGCTAGACGGAAACTCTGGATTGATTACTCGAAAGGATGCTGTGGGGCTCTGAGCAGGTTTTCGCGACACGTTAGTGTTTTATTCATGAAGGCGTAGCGAGCTTCAACGCGATTGTTGACAGCACTTAATGCTAGGTACCTACGTTACACATATTTTACACGATTTGAGCACCTCATGCTTAGTACTTGTCACTGACATGCGTGTAGACATTTTGAATCGAATCGGTGCCTAATAAATTTGTGAAAGCTAATCGAAGCTGATGCTATTTAGTCAGCAACCTGCCGAAACGGTTAGCTACTAATAAAATTACTAAATTCATGTAAACTATGCATAAATCACACACGGTAATGTAAGCTGCTTAAACGCTACCCTAGTGACAATTAAACCAATTGTAAAACATGCTGTTAGCAAATTACTTTTCAACCCTTCTATCCGAAAAGTGTCGTTTTGTTCCTCTATAAGCGAACAAAGTAGCTCTTTTCTCCACTAGACTTTTTAGAGGGCAGTAATGAGATTTGAATTTGAAACATGAATCGTTCATTGAAATCGAACGCAAATTGTACACATTACTGGCTGTAAGTGTTGGCTGTACGGTGCGGGGAGGCGAAGTAAGTAAAAAAAAAAACAAAAGCGCGCGATTTACTTCCCTGTTCTTGTAATCGGTACGGACTTTATTTCATTTTGCAAAAAAAATAGTTCTACGTCGAGTTCTGAAAGTGATAGTGCATTAACTCCTGAAACAATCGCCCATTCCATTGTCACCACGCCCTTCTACATCAAAGGAATCAGTGCCTTTTCCTGAGCACCAGCCAGAGAGATTACACTCAAAATATAAATAAATTCACAACTATACAACGCGTAGCGGAAAGGCTATATACATACCAAGGGCACGGCTTTTTTGGATGATATCAAACGATATTGGAAGGGTTTTTAATCCTATTTCTACATGTTCGGAAGTTATAAGAATTTTTAATACATTGATACCAGAAACCAAATCATCAAATTAAATAAACACATCACTCGGAAGAGATTTATCGTGGTATTAGCAAGTAACGTGGAAAGTTACTGACCTACGTAGTGCGGTGACATGTTTGTTATGATTTAAATTTAAGAAACATAAGTAACCGAAAATTTGGTCTCAATTCTTAGAGAATTATTTTGAGCTGAAGCTATGTATAATGATTCTATACCAGCTGTTATTTTTATTGCTTAAGGACAGCAATAGGGTTTCTGCCTGTATAAATCCCAAATAAAACAGTGACAATAAATTTTCAAAATTGCACCAGTGTTGATACACTGGTGCATTTTGGTCAATTACAAATTTATATTTATATTTGATAATATAAATATCAATTTGTAATTGACCTTTGACATTCATGTCATATTTTTTTATTAAACTGATTAATTAATTACTTAAAAGTGTTTCTTATTTATTTTCTGATAGAAGGAGGTGAAAAGTAGAGTATATGACTCGAGAGCAAAAATATTTTTCCCTCAGGCGATGTACTTTGAATTCCTCGCTACGCTCATGATTCTATTTTAGAATCCCTCGCCGTAAAAATATTATTTTGCTCCCTTGTCATACAATCTACTATTTCATCCCTTCTAATCGAAAAGTGTCGTTTTGTTCCTCTATAAGCGGGAGCAAAGTAGCTCTTTTCTCCACTTGAGTTTTTAGCGGGCAGTAATGAGATTTGAATTTGGAACATGAATCGTACATTGAAATCGAACGCAAATTGTATAAATTACTGGCTTTACGTGTTGGCTATACGGTTTTTTTTGGGTTGGAAATCATCAAATAACTTCTCCCGCTCTGGGTGGAGCAGGAGGGCGTGTCAGACTTTTACTGACTAAAACCCACCCGTAACTTGGGCCAAAACTTGGGACTAAAACCCACCCATAACTGTTCCCTCAGTTGCCTGAGTGCCAGGGGCCGCGGTATCTCTTTCGAACAACCCACACCCCTGACAGGCACCGGTCCTTCCAGGCCCCGTCAATTGGTGCCGACATCTCTTTGAGGCGCGCGTGGAACACAATGCGCCGTCGGCCTGGGCTTGGTCTTTACCGGACAGCGAGCTAACCATCACTCACCGTCCAAAAGCCCGCGCCTACAGTGGCTGGGAATCAGCCTGGGATTCCCAACGCCCAAGGCGTCTCCTGCGGGGGTGACGGCCGTGAGGGTGCACGTACTGCCTTTCCCTCATGTGCGCCGTCTCCCTCTTGCGAGCATCACTACTTCGCTGAAGGAAGCAACGGCTACCCTGCACTTTCGCTCCGTACCATGGTTTGGACCAGGGCCGGACGCGAGAGATCGCCGCCGCCGATCACCTACACGAGGACGCGGCGGTGCCCTGCCCAAGCCGGGCAGACCTCCACCATACGGTGGAGCTCCACCGTGTACTCAGGGCGATCTTCGCAATGGAAACACCCGGGCGTTTCCTCCCGCGTTATCCGAAACAGGAGCCTCCCGAAACAACCGTGTCCGGTGAGGACCTGCGTCAGGCGGAATGTGAGGATTGGCTGTACGGTGCGGGGAAGCGCGGTAACTAAAAAAAAACAAAAGCGCGCGATTTACTTCCCTGTTCTTGTAATCGGTACGGGCTTATTTACGTATACTGTATTTTGCAAAAAAAATAGTTCGTTCTTTCGTCGAGATCTGAAAGTGATAGTGCATTAACTCCGGAAACAATAAAAATAGCAGCTAATAACGTCATACAAAACATAATAACTACGAAATCCCAGGAGAAATATTTTCTCACAGAAGGAGATGAAAAGTAGAGTATATGTTACTCGAGAGCAAAAATATTTTTTACCCTCAGGCGATGTACTTTGAATTCCTCGCTACGCTCAGGATTCAAAATAGCGCCCTCGCCGTAAAAATATTATTTTGCTTCCTTGTCATACAATCTATTATTTCATTGAACATATCAGTCCCCGCATCTTTACATTCATTTGCTTTTTCAAAGTTCTACAAAACTCGAACTATCCGAGAACATTTTAACTTAAATGATGAACGAAATAATTTGTAAACTTTCATGTCTATTTAAAATAAGAGTAGACGTTTACATAACACTACAAGGTTCTTTTGGTCAGCTAGCGCCGCCATCTTGTTTTGACAGTAAAATTTCAATGACAGTTTCATTACAACGCCCCCTGTCAATGTCATTCAGGTGTCAAAAGATCCTTGCAACATTCTAAAGCCTTAACAGCCTTACCAGCTGTAAATAAGGTTATACTATAAGTATACCTATTATTATTTATATAATATGACGTGCATCGGGTTGACATGTTTTGAATTAGTAATTTTCTTCGTAAATCGTGTACAGTTTAACCCGTAGGATGCAGCATCTCGTCTGGCGTCGCCATGTCGGGTTGGTAATGGTGTACGCGACCCGACTGAACCCGGCGCTAATGAGAGAAGAATGACAGCCAGCGCCCAGCGGTGGCGCCGACGATCCCTGTGCGTTACCCGATAGAAAACTATTTATATAACCACTTGATGTTTGATAGTAAATTCAGGCGCTACTTCGGAAGTTTTAGTTTCTTTCTAAAGTTATATGGTGCGATTGTTTTTGATATCACCTCTACTTAAATTTACTGTTCCCTATCTTGACTGACTGACAAATAGTGCACAGTCATTGAAGCTAAAGCCATATTTTTGTTCCAGGTTTTAGATGTATACTGAGACAGGATATTTAATAACTCAATCCTTGAAGTGAACAGTTCAGAGGGTTAAGGATCGTTTGCACGGTAAGTCATAGCAACAGCTAATAATTAATATTATACTATAGGTAAGACGATTTCAAGTATTTTCTCTATTAAAATCACAGCTTCAAAGACTGCTAAAAGCTCAGGTTTAATTAAACGGCCAGCGCACGACTGTGTCATTATAAATCCAACGGTGAATAATTAGAGTAATTATGATTACAAAGTATGTACCGTACTGTATAATATTTATTTAGGTCGGAGACACAAGAGTCTGCGTGCGATTTTTTTTAAAGTTATTTAATACTTAATTATGACCCAAGTAAAGCGTTGTTCCAAAATTAGAAAACCTACGTAAGTACTATTTTTCCTGTTTATTTTTAGCCTGTTTTTATCTTTCGTGGCGTCAGTTACGGCTTTTTGTATTTTGACAAATTCATTGACCCAGTTATCCATGATTGAATAACAAAGAAAAGTAATATTTCATTTTATATTCCGGAGGTGCTTCTCCGGTCGAGATAAAAGTGTTTTGTTTTCTCTTTTTCTTTCGTATTTCCTCTACGCATAGTTTTAAAGTTATCCACTATGGAAGCACTGACAAGAAAAACAATAAAAAAACTGTTAATAGCATAATTATAGAGGTTTCTAAGTAACCGTTGTTGGAACTGCTGTTTACAATTTCAAATTTTAATTTCGAAATGAACCGAAGAGCGAATGTCAACTCAAAAAAAAAAAGCTTGACAAAGGTAACAATGCAAGCTAAATGAGCCAATGAGGTTGAACGGCAGCCTATTTAACAAGGAGTATGGTAAACATGTTGTGGTTAATTAATTATGTGTCCAATTCGACGTGCCATTATTCATTCCGGAGAACGCAGTCCCGTCCGGCGACGGCGTAGCTCACACGTCGTTTGCATAATTCGGATTTAGCGATCCAAGAATTACTGACGTATGAAATTGAGATGTGATAATCGTAACTCAATATTCCTTGCCGTAGTAAATATGTAAATAGCTTTTTACGGATAAGATTGGTTATTTATCGAGTAATATTGGATGGTAGATTAATATTTGCCTTCTTATGTTTTGGGAAATACAAAATATGAAATTATAAAAAAATCGTATACAGGGTGTAACAGAAACCGTATTGCTATCTTTAAGCACTAAAGATAACAGCTGGTATAGAATCACTATACATAGTTTCAGCTCAAAATAAAATACACTAACAATTGATACCAAATTTTTCGGTTTCATATGTTTCTTAAATTCAAATCATAACAAACGTGTCACCGCACTACGTAGGTCAATAACTTTCCACGTTCACGATAAATCTCTTCAGAGTGATATATTTCAATTTGATTATTTGGTTTCTGGTATCAATGTATTAAAAAATAAACAACCGACTTCCAAAAAAACACTACAAAGTGAAAAATAACTTTAATTTCGGAAGTCGGTGACTTTGGATCATCATCATCATCTGCCTAGCCTTTTCCCAACTATGTTGGGGTCGGCTTCCAGTCTAACCGGATGCAGCTGAATACCAGTATTTTACATGGAGCGACTGCCTATCTGACCTCCACAACCCAGTAACTGGGTAATACGATACCCCTTGGTAAGACTGGTTGTCAGACTTTCGGGCTTCTGACGACCCGTAACGACTGTCAAAGATCCACAAATGACAGCCGGGACCAACGGCTTTGCGAGGCACGGAGGGGTCTTGGTATGTAAAGATGGTCACCAATCTACGGACCAACCGCGGCAAGCGTAGCTTAACCTGATCGATCGACCCATGCAACTATTGTTACTTAGCCACAAGCCCCTCCGACGACTTTGGATATGTATTTTATTTTTTTGTCACCGCCTTCCGAAATTAAAGTTATGTTTCACTTTGTAGTGTTTTTTTTTGGAAGTCGGTTGTTTATTTTTTTGAAAAAAGTTTTTATTTTTCACTTTTTAGTGGTTCACATGTGCTTACCCCTTCACAGCGTACCGGCGTGATGTTATGTTATTAACTGGTGTAAAGAATAGACAGACATGAGATTTCAGCAATCCCAGTCCATTTGCTATCATTTATTGAGGAGTTCCGTTGCCTATCTCCGAAGTTCTTCATCAGATCTGCACCAAATTGAAATGGAACCACTCCGAGAAAGTGTTCTTCCAAAAACTACACAAATTGCTTCAAGTGTGCCTATAAAATTTGAAGAGTTCTCTCTATTTCTCCAGGATCCCATCATCAGATCCTGACTTGATGATCATGGGACCACTTGGAAAGTATACCCTTTCAAACAGATATATTTTATCCAAATCGGCCCAGCCATCTTCGAGTAATCGGGGAACATACATAAAAAAGGTTCCGACGAATGAGAACCTCCTCCTTTTGGAAGTCCGTTAAAAATTCTCATAACTTCCGAACATGTAGAGATAGGATTAAAAATCCCTTCCAATATCGTTTGATATCATCCAAAGAAGACGTGCCCTTGATATGTATATACCCTTTCCGTTACACGTTGTATAAGAATAGGTAATAAAACATGCATGTTCTAAAACGTAGACTTTTGCATTTAAATGTGTCATTCACTTATGATATTAAAAGCAAAAACGTGTCCAACGTTTTAACTGAATGCACAACATCGATATCGATCAGCTTACTAACAAAACATTAAACTGATTAAATAGGTACTAAACAAAACTTTGCACTGTCTTCATCATGCTCAACAGAAGCACATGACAAGTTTCCCTAAAGAAGCTAAGAATATAGAGATAACAAAACCGTTGACGTTATTGTAAGCTCGGCGAACGTGTCTCCGCAAAAATACGGGCTGAAATTCCACTGAAGGATCGCTTCAATTCCTTTATCTACTGTACCTCAAAAACGAAAGAGCCATACTTAGTTATAGAGCTTCATACTTAATCTCGTTCTTAGTAAAAACGAGTGGTAAGCCGAGGTAGCGTCAAGTGTGAGTGACGTTATCAGCGCGGCGACTCGCAGCCGCGGACGTGGGCGACATCGTGCCCCAAATAAATTTATCTACCTTCAAAACCAACGTCTGTTCACAGACCTTTTAATTACCTCAATTTGCCCTCTTTCCTTTCTCAATCAAAACTGGTAGCCAACCCTAACGTGGATTCCTTGTGAATAAGATAAAATGGCTTAGAAATTTCCAATTTCAGCTGGCGTTTTATCGACGGCTTATGATAAGCCTCTTTATGAAAATCATTGAGACGTGTTTTGCGTCTCGTATATGATTTATGATTACCTACGGTTTAGTATTTATGTATTTTAAACTTAATCGTTTATTTATGAAACGGATTCATAAGTATCCGTTTCATAAATTCACATATGTGAAATATAAAAATTGTAAGGTTTGAGATATTTATCGAAACGAACTACCTTGTTATTAACAACTTTGAAGCTTTGGTAATACCAGATTTAGGTTAATACTATTTATTGTCTTTAAATGATGTTTTGAAATACTTCATAGACTCACTAATGGCTAGTTAGAATACTCCCACAACTGACCTGAAAAAGGCAATCCCTGGCTTAATAAATATAACTGCCTTGGACTAACAACTCGTATATTTCATGCCATACTATTTTTCAGTTTTTCTAGTATAATAAAAATACTAAACAATGCTACTTGATACAGCAAGTATTCGTTATGTAGGGTTTTCAAGTGAAATTGGCTAATTGGACAGTATGAGAATTGCACGTGATTTTTCATCCCAATGTGGGATTAGGAGTTTTCGGATAAAAATCCTTATTTCAGCGAGATTATTCAGTGAATTTGAGTTCGTAATGGCATGTAGATGTGTAGCGGTTCTTTTTGCTATTTTTAGTTCAAATAAGACAAAGTCTTATGCCGAAATCGTAAAAAGAATGCTTATTTTCTGAATGCTGGCAGACTCGATGGTAATGAAAATAATTTAAATGTACGGAATACGTATGGAATGTCTTCTTTTTGACGTCGTGATGGGAACCCATCTCATCCTGAGCCGCTATGACCGCATTACCAGGTGGATCGGACCTCGCTGATAAAACTGTTTGGACCCTACCTCACCACCTCCAGGTGAATATCATTAATTCTAATTTATTAATTAAACGGACGTCGTCATGGCAACGTGCCTCTCACAGAACCGTGTGGATTTCTTTAGCGGATGGGTCTGAAATCGATACGTTTGACGAGCCCCTATGGATCCACAAAAGAGTATCGATTTAATCGTGAAACAGGGGCGAAATTAACTCGATTCGGATAATACACGTTTCATGTTAAAAGTTGGTATTCCAAGTCTTTATATAAAATATATAAATTGTGAGTCAAATCACAACTCAAATAACACAATTTACACGATGTTGAATATGAGAACTTTGTAGGTAAATTATAAGCCTAGTATATAATTAGAATTAGTATTTATTCATCAATGCGTTTATGAACATCAGATAGAGGTTTTGCTTTGTATTAAAATTAATATTGCGAATACCTCTTCAATTACCTACACAAGGTTTATCGATAATTCGGAAATTAGTGCTGTAAACTTAACACTCGACGTACTCTATAATTATTTGTCAGGGCTTAATTAACAAGAGCAATTCACGAGATTCGTGAAATTCATGATATGCTATGAATGAACAACTGTCGTCTGTTTGAGACAACCGACATGCCCTCTTGTCTACGATCGTGTTATAACACTAATCAAGAAAACGAAATAATAATATTTACAGCGTTATCTAAAATGCGTCCAACTGCTATGGTGAGTCAGAAAATAATATACGCAAGTCAATTACATTACATTAGGTTTCTTAAAAGAAAATGGACGCGATTTAAAAAAGCCACAACCACAAAGACCAAGTGCATGTCGGACCACGCACAATAAAGGATTCCGTAGTCGGGATGTATTTATTCCAAGAAAAGCCTTAACTTCAGCTGCAAATATAAGTTTGAATTCGCAAAAAAAAATGTTACAAAATTACAAATTAACAATTTTCCGATTTTTTCCTGTGAGACCAGTGACAAATTTCACGATTCTATATCAACGGGAAATGTCAAAATATGTCGTTTAAATGGCCGTACGTTTACATCGTTGACTTAGAAGCTCTTAGAGATCGTGAACCTACGTATTTTTTAAGAATGTCAACTTGAAACCTCCACGCATTCCTGAGCAAAAGGTCTTGCCCGACCGACAGGACCGCGAAATGATCCTTAAAGGGTTCCATTTTGAGCGAGGGAACCCTAAAAAGGAACAGTATCGACAACGATCTAAAGCGTTGTCTACATTAAGACGCAAACACGGAGTAGACTAGTAGTACACGAGTTGTTAACTGCAAATTTTAATTATTTAAATCCGAGCAATGAGTTTGCACAGATATATATGTACCCATGTATGTACGTGTGCTGAAGAACTCCATGTAATGGTCGACAATAGCAACAAAGCGCAGTAATCTTTAGAAGATATTATATGAATTGCACCAATCCTTCGTTCGTACACAGAAGTACTTTACACATACGAGGTCACACTATGTCTAATATACGCCACGGACTCACCACTCGGTCATTCCAAACTGTGTTTCAAAGAATAGTTTTCTAAGCTTTAAATGACGTTAGAGACGGAGTTCTTAAGGTTTTATTCTTGATTCTAGAATAGCACTATTCCGAGATAAGACTCATACCATATTCTCTGGACAAGTTAAGCTGGTTGCAGTCCAGCATCTTTTAACGTGTTGGTCGCTACTATATTAGAACCAGATTCGTAGAAAGCTTTATATGTAGTTAAGGTGCGAATTCACATGTTCGTACTGAGAATCAAGCTTGTTGAGAGTACAAAAATTCTTTGATAAATACGTGTCAATTAACACTGAGGGCTTAGCACGTTTGTTGGTATTTTTTGTTAAAAAAACGTTCGAATTAATATTAAGTTTACGTGATGAGCGTAAGAGCAGTGGTAGCGGCCCCGACTTACGAGTTGTTGGTCGTGGCTTCGACGCCAGACAGGAGCTTTACCATGTACAAATAATTTTATAACATTATGAGAAAACCGACCCAGAACCAAAAATTAGAATACAAAACAACGACCAACCCACCCTAGGCCCGCGTGGTGGGTAATGCTCAATCCCACCCACAGAGAAGAGTCCTGTATCCCAGCCATGTGAACATTATAGACAGATTACACTATGTTATGTTACACGTTAAAATTGCGCGTTCGAGCTGCGCCCTCTGTTATTTTTTTAAACTACATATACTTTGTAAGTGTGTGTTCCAGTGTTCCGTGTGGTGCCGGATGTAAAAGAATAGCACCATCCCATTTCTTCCCATGGGTGTCGTAGAAGGCGACCAAGGGACTTACTGGACAATGGGCAGCAGCGTTCATTATGCATTTTACCACCATACTGCGATCGCCAACCCGCCTGCCAAGCGTGGCGATTATGGTAAATCCCCCCCTTTCGGGAGAGGCTTATGTCTAGCAGTGGACGTCTTTCGGCTGATATAATGATGATGATACTTAGTAAATTGTAAGCGAATAATTGGCTCCCAATAGATTTCCACAACCACTTGCAAGCTTGCTCTTGTGGACGAATGCTCGCGGTGTGAACGCGCCTTTTAAAAGATAGACGTCAGTTAAAAGAATCTGACATAGAAATTTATAAAGACGTGATACCTCCATTACAGTAGACATTTGATAACAAATTAGTATTCGATATCATACGGATTAATATTAATGACTTCATATTAATTGCAAATTGATCTCGAATCTTGATGGACGTTATTATATAATGTCTGAACATTGTTTTCTTATAAACTGTTTTATGAAGTTCACCTCGTCAAGTACATACATACTCAGCTGATATCGTTCCCACAGCTGGGACACAGGCCTCCTCTCCGTGAGAGGGAGTGGGCCGTCATCCACCATGCGGTCGCAGCCGTTACGACTGGGCCACCACTGCTCTCATCGCCTCGTCTTACGCGTCTAAAATACCTTCAATTATTTCTTATTTTTGGTAGACTCCATTTTGAGTTCCTCCGAGTAGACTGCTTTCTTGTCCTGACTTTCCTCTAGAAGGGTTTCGAGCAGTAGGCCTTGCCGTTTTGCGGTGTGAATGCGTCTATGAGATCAATGATGTCTCTCTTTTATGTTTCGAGGTTCTCGGTCCACCATGGAGGTTTATACCTACCTATTCTGTATTTTGTATGGCAAGAAATGACGACGTCATTTTCTCCATTTTTGTCGCTATCTCATAGATGTCGAAACCGTCTCAGTCGCAGCCACTCCATAACAATGCATCTTTTGCTATAGTCAGAAGAAAAATCGGGAAAAAAGTTATGTATAAATAAATATGTAAGTATGGACTATAAAAGAACTTGGACCACAATGAGGAAAAAGTTTTACTTTAATAAATTGGCGTAATGCTACATGTACGTTATATCAACTATGATTAATGTCATTTGGCGTAGGCGCCAACGGCAGAACATAATGGTATTCAGAGTATTTTTATCACAAAACAGAAACGTATGCCGTTCCAATACAGTTGAATAACAATAGAAAATAATATCCAAAAGGAGGGAAGAGTACTATCGCAACGTCTACGTGTCATTTGAGGTACAAAACAACTCGGAGTGGCCATGTCAAGCTTCACGTTCTGCATTCTCGATATAATGTGTCTATTTCAACTGAGAAAATCGTCTTCCCAAGAATAAAAGCTTCTAAGCTCGCATGCATCTTTTATGTTGTTCGACCAAGACGGTGACCTTATGTACTAAGCAAACAACTTGACTTGTGAACGAACATATCAAATGTTCGTTCAACTATCGCAAACAATCTTATGTAATTTCATTACCAACATGTTAGTAAACGTAAAATTTTTAGTGGCCACTTTTGTTGGCGATCGTACCTTGTTATAAGGACGCTAGTGAAATCCCCCAGAGAACTGTGCACGGTGAATGGAGCATGATTACTCGGCACGACCAACCAACCGCAGTTTTCAACTATACTGCACAATATCTTGGCTGTATTAAAGATATTACGTCATAAACGTCATCATAATTTTGTTGAGCATTCATTTTGTACTCTCACTCTCGTAAAACTAGGTACACTAAATTAAATTGTGCTCGTTTGTGTAAATAAAGTGAATGATCGCGTTCTTTTATTTTTGCAAAGAAATCTTCACGAGTGTAAATACGCTACGTTGATTTTTCTATTAAGAACACAGTATCTTTCATTTTGTGTAAACATTTCTACGTTAAACGAGTTCATATCTTGGTTTTTAAACAAGATTTGATATAGACGAATTTGTTCGTCTTAGAATGTTTGTAAGTTGGTGTAATTGAGAAACTAAATGTAACTTTAAGTGCCTGTTAACTCTCTTCGTGGTAGTTTAACATAAAACTTATGAGAAAGCGAACTTGAGGCTTCTAGTGTCATTAATAGTCAGGTTTCATTTGCATATTAACTTAGTAATAAGTAAGGTAATAAGAGGTAGACACTTATACGGCCTCCATGAGTCCTGAGCTTTTTCAAGGCAGAAGAATTCAAACGTTCTTTTCTTTGCTGGTAAAAATGTTAATAAACAGAAGTTTTCACATTGTGATACCGCTGCAATGCCCATACAATTTTGGGATTTGCCATAATCGCCACGTTTGGCAGGCGGGTTGGCGATCGCAGTATGGTGGTAAAATGCATAGAGAACGCTGCTGCCCATTTTCTAGTAAGTCCCTTAGTCGCTTTCTACGACACCCACGGGAAGAAATGTGATGGTGCTATTCTTTTACGTCCGGCACCATACGAAACAATTCATTACGTACATTTATTTCTAAATAATTGTATTGGAACAAAAAGTATCAAAATGATGTGGTTATCCCCCGTAGACATATCCCTGTATTCTTGCTGACAATTCACATCTTCTCGGATTTATGATATTTTGATTCTGTCAATATACTTCATATTTATTTAAGGTAACATTGACAGTCAACTGCGGTGGTACTTACTTTGTGTTGTTATCTCATAATATATATTATTGTTTATACTTTAGAGATTTATATTTTCGTGTAAATAAGTTTTAATACCATAATTGACGTGAATCATCGCTCATAAATCGTACATTCGAGCTTTTCGCTTTACCATGTTTAACACCAATTCCCAGTAAATTGAAACTCCACTAAGGTTGGAAATATTTACATGTCACAAAGACCAATAGACCTTGTCGTTTTATGACGAGCAAGTGATATTCAACTTTAGACTATATTATTATCTACTAATTACGAAGAGCTTGTGGTTGTCGGCTGTCCATGCCACCGTGAGCCATCATTTTCGAATGAAGCCTGGCCTGGCCATAAAATGTCAATATTACTCAATAATTGGCCTGCAGCGGCGAGATGCCAGCCGCTGCATGTGAAATATTGATATTCCGTCGTATCTGGTAAGCGTAGAAGGCCACACTTACCTAGTTGGGAGACGGGAGACCATCATTTTCAAATATTTGCTGGTTAGTTTCTAATATAAGTGGATGCACTAGCTACATCTTCATGGAGATTTCCACGCGAAGGTTGATTTTTTTTTCCGTAAAACAAATAGCAAAAAATCTGCCTAGCCTTTTCCTTACCATGGCGAAGTCGGCTTCTAGTCTAACCGGATGCAGTGCGGGTACCCAAACAGTTTATCTTTGACAAAAAATACAAAATCCAACTGCATGAGGATCGACGATGCGAAGGCTTGTGCCCCGCAGAGCTGCGGATTTTCACGGATGGATCAAAAACAGGTAGTGGCACAGGAGCTGGAGTCTTCTCGGAGGACCTCAACATACACATAGCCACGCCATTGGGGGTCCATAACACAGTGTTCCAGGCCGAATGCATGGGCATCTCCCTCGCCGCGTCTGCTATCATGGCCAGGGAAGTTAGGGACCACTCAATCCGCATACTCTCGGACAGCATGGCTGTTCTACAATCGCTGAACAGTCACACAGTTGACTCTGGGCTAATATACGAGTGCCACCAGCGCCTAAACCAGGTAGGTAGCCTCAATAAAATTACCATTCAATGGATCAAAGGACACAGCGGCTCGCTGGGTAACGATGCAGCCGATGAACTTGCCAGGAGAGGGTCGAGTATGGCACCAGTGGGACCAGAACCCATCGCGCCTCTCCCCTTCGGGTATCTACGCACTCTGGTAAGAAAACGGACCAGGGACCAACATCACAAGTTATGGCTGGACCTACGTGAGTGCAGGCAGGCTAAGGAAGCACTTCCCACGATCGATGCCCGCCTCACAAAACAGGTTCTCCGTCTAACTAAACCACAGCTGCGTACAGTGACAGCAGCTATAACCGGCCATGGGTCATTCAACAAACATCTCTTTGTCATAGGAATAACAGACAGTCCGCTGTGCAGGGCCTGCTTGGAGCACGACGAGACAGCAGCGCATGTGCTGCTAAACTGCCCGGTGGTCGCCGATTACAGGGCAAAATACTTCGGTAACCCAGGTACCCTACGTGAGATTGTCAGCAACACCAAGGCGTTGCTGGCCTTTCTCGAGGAGCTGGGGTGGATCGAATGAGCGATTCTCCCACCCGTACGCAAAATACGCGCTTTGACGTGGAGTTGCGGACAACAGCCCGTATTACCTATTACCTATTACCTATTAACCGGATGCAGCTGAATACCTGTATTTTACATGGAGCGACTGCCTATCTGACCTCCATACCCCAGTTACTTGGCAATCTTTTTGGGCTTCTAATAGCCCGTAACGACTGTCAAAAACCTACGAATAATAACCAATAAACCTATCTACGCAGAAAGCACGTTATGTCCACCGTGAAATTTTAATGGTTGTTTTCCCGCAGCGAAATGGTTTTGTCTTCGTAATACAATCGTTTTATAAACAAATAAAATATTAGAAACAAAAAATGGCCGATTAACTATTGTGAAAAATCACCACGTGCGAGAGTTTATTTTGCTTTAAACATTAATGCACCGCTGTTCCCTTTGTCGGAAGTGCGTGCGATTCGAGTAGTACCTACAAGTTACCTCTAGTGTTATTATTGAGTACTGTTTTATCGAGTTGATGAATATTTTTTAAATTATTTTAAAACAAAAAAATCTTTATTTTTGTACTTTTACTCTATGCTTCGAAAGTACTCCTTATGGCAGGTTGTTCTGCTGCGGAAAAACAACCATTATAATTTCACGGTGTATTTCAATATCTTTGCAACTAGGTAGCCTATGTCACTCTTTAGCCCATAAACTCCATGCACAAAACGTTACATGGATATGTTACTCCGTTGCTGAGTAAAAGAAGGACAAACCAACAGACACACTTTCGAATTTGTAACATTAGTAGGATACATAAAGCTTGTTATACAAACCATTATTAATCCAATTCAAGTCATATACTCAAGTATGAAATACATGTTATAATAATATGTTATCTTGCTTTCACAAACGCATAGACGGAGCCATGTGCGGGATATGTCGCGCCGCTGAGCTGCGATGAATAGACTGTAATTACTAACGTCACACCCAAACGTGAACACTGGGTTCCAATAACTGAGCGTAGTTGTAACGAGGAGGTCGCAGTAAGCCGTATAGAATCTGCTAGCACATGACACAAATGCATGATACAGAGACAAGGTCGAAATACGACTCTTTAATAGCCGATTCCTATAATTTACGGACAGTAGTAGGTTAAAATGAAGCCTCTTGTATCTTTACCAAAAATGCAGCAAGTGCCTCATAGCTTTGCAGAGTAGACCGTCGTATATGGAAGTAGCTATCACAGGTAAAATTCGTAAATGGAAATAAAGAATGCTACCATTGGTAAGCAAAATGATCCATTTTTGTCTATAGGAACCGAAGCTACAGCGGTTTCCAAGAAGAACGGTGACTGTAGCGATGGCAGTCATTAAAATTATGGCAAAGAGAGACTTTACGTTGTCAAAAAACGCTTTTTCTTTACGCGGCGATTTCTACAATTTTACTCCTACCGCAAGCTGCGTTAATGAATTTAGTTCCAAAAAACGAGAAAAAACTGAAATAAACGCTAGGAAATGAAAATGCTATTAAAGCTGAAACAATTATGCTAAATTCCAGACTTATGAGATCTCAGAGAGATGTCGCAACAACTTTAGAACCTTTTGCATAACAGCCTCTGTAGATTCATTCTCTACGTTCTGTTCAATATCTGTCGTACGCTCGGTCAAGCTTGGTTGGATCCGCATAAACTCTTCATGAATATAATATTCGCGACACGTACTACACGTAAACAAAGGCTTTTCTTTCTCTCACGTAACTTAACACCGTAATTGAAAATTTAATAAAGTGCTTCTCACACCTTCCTGCAATATGAAGTATCTAACAACTCGAATATTATGAAGTACATATTTAGTTTTACACGTCAAATTAGTAACACTGCATAATGTACAAACAAACTTGAGATATAATATTAATTAGTCAGTTGTTTATAAATAAAATCCTTAATTAAACTGTGAAAAAAAAATTAGGATGCTCCCCGAAGAACTAATCAATTTACCTAACCAAACTACGCTGGGGTCGGCTTCCAGTATAACCGGATGCCGCTGAATAGCAGTATTTTACATGGAGTGACTGACCTCCACAACCCAGTTACTGAGAACCACGACACCCCTTGGTTGCTGACACCCAAAGTCAAAGGTCTAATAATGACAGCCAAGACCAGCTGCTTAACGTGCTTTCCGAGGCATGGAGGTGTCTCGATATGTAAAAAATGGTAATCCATCCATTAATCGACCGCGTGAAACCTAGTTTAACCTTCGATTGACCCGTGCGGCAGTTGTCATTCAACCACGAGCCCCTCATTATTACATAATATTAAGTTTTACACGCCAAATGAGAACCACAACAAAATATGCATACAAAACACGAAACACAGTATTAATTAGAATGCTCCCCTTAATACCACGAGTCTTTAAATTATAAAGGCCATCTTAAAATTCTTTAACTTCATTATCTCCAAGTTGTCAAGATCGTATCTCACATTGTTCTTGTCTCCACAAAGAATGATTAACAAAAGGTTTCGAAAGAGATTTTAATTTAATCATTCATTTCAATCTGCGTAGATAGATGAATGTCCACGAAAGCCTTTGGCTAAGTTAATTGAAAAGTTTTAGAACGAAATTAGACACTAATAAGAGAGTAAAAGTAATCTTTGCTAAGTCTTTAAGAACTTGTAGTTCTCACATCTCTTTGGCGCCATTTACTCTGCGAAAGCGTTCGTTAATGCTACGCCGAGGTCGTGCTACGAGCTACAAGCTACGCGCTACGAGCTTCACGCTACGGACTACAATATTGCCTCAAAATCGTAACGGCCGCTTTTAGGGCTGAAAACGAATTCAACCCTCGAAATACATTTTATTTCACTAATTTTCACTCGTTTCATTTCGTAAGAAACTCATTAAGTTCTCGTGTGTTGATAAATTGATACAACGCTGGAGCGTTGAATGTACTAGAGTAGCCAATTACGTAACTTCACAACCTACATGACACCTGTCAAATAAAATTATTATTAGATCGTTATACGGAGTTCACACTCATGTTTAGCAAAAATAGTGGAATAACGGTGGTAACGCTGATCATACATCTACGAAAGTGCACTTCTCGTGTACCGGTATCTAGTTTGCATGCATAACGTACGGCACGCGAGCTGTCCCCACACGGTACGAGTCGCTATCCTACCCCAAAATATGCGAGTTAAGTGCATTTTCAACGCAATACCGTGGATGTGTGCAAACCTTAAATTGAAAATGGCACACAAATATTTTCACTCTCTTTGTTGAAGCCAGGATGTTGTTTTTGGAATGATGCCTTACCGTAGTATTTTCTGGATCAAATACATTGAGGAAAATTGCTGCTCATCGAAACTACTTTATTCAGGTGGGGCACACCCATATCTCTTAAAAACATGGAAGTAATCAAAATAAAATAATTCAGCAGATTTCTTGTTACACATTTACGACATCGCCATTTCGGGAGCGGTGGGCCCGATTAAAACAAAAATTAGACGTTACTTGATCAACCTTAACGAGGGATTAAGGTATTTCTATTTATCAAATATTCCAAGAAGTTGGTTAGTTCCCTAGCACGTGTATCTACGATAAGGCGCGGTTATGTCAAGGAGACAGCTCAAGGCGTTGACGTGCGGTCCCCCGGCTCGACTGAATGCCCCAAGGCGTCTGTCATCTTCATGAGCTTTGTCAAGGACAAACTGTCGTAATAATTAATAATTTAGGACGTAAAGAGCGAATGATAGAAGTTAGGAGTCTATCGGCATTTTTAAGGAACATTGCAAAATAAATTTATTCCACAGTTTATTACGAGAAAAAAAATAGCAACGTATTTAACCAAATACGTTGGAACTTACCTTTAATTCTTTCAACGGTTTTCGAGAGTTACTGAACGCTGTTTTTTCTTGAAATGCTTAATTTTTGGTACGTACCTATTATTACAACATATCCGGAAATTAACGCATTCCACCATACACCCCAATTAGAATATAATGTTATTATCATAATACATACACTGAATTTTTACTATTATTTATAAAACATGTTTATTTATTAAATTAGTTAAACTGCTTGTGGGCGAAAATTGAGGTTACATTACAAATCTACACACGGTACTCTACGTGCGTTAAGGCGCTCGTAGCTAAATCAAAACAGCGTGCGGGTTGACCTTCAAGGTTAAGTAACTCTTGCCGAGGTCGGTCCGTGGCTGGATGACCATTCATTACATACCGATACTTCTTCGTACCTCAGAAAGTAGTTTAAACAGTTGCTCCCGGCTGTCATTTGTAGATCTTTGACAGTATTTACGGGTATCGGTCTGACAACCAGTTGGTCCAGGGGTATCGTGTCTGTCGGGAGGACACGGCGTGGCACACGCTTGCAGAGTGTGCCGCTTGGGAGGAGCCGCGCCGTGCCCTCATCTCAGGAGTCGGCAGTGACCTGTCGCTGCCGGCCGTTGTCGACTCGATGGTCGGCAGCGAGGAGTCCTGGGACGCGGTGGTATCCTTCTGCGAAATAGTCATGTCGCAGAAGGAGGCTGTGGAGAGGGAGCGGGAGATTGCTTCCGCTAACCCGATCCGCAGCAGACGCACCGGTCGTCGGCGGAGGGCGGTTAACGCCCTCTTCCAGCCCCCCTAAATAGGTCCAGGGGCGACAGATCTGGGGAAATCTGTCACCCCCTACTTCTTAGGACCCGAGATGGCGGCGCGTAGTGTTCCACGCGCGCCTCTCTATGACGTAAGGGGGGAGTTTAACACGTCACTCCCCCCTATCGCGAGGTGGCCCGCAGATGCGGGCTGGCACTCACCGGGGATCGCGGAAGTCACACTAGTTCCCGTGATCCCCGGTGCAAGTGAGAGACGGAACACCGGGGTGGTTTTAGTCAGTAAGAGTCTGACAACCCCTCTGCCCTCCCCGGGGCGGAGGACATCCATGAGGATTTCCCCCCGTAATCAAAAAAAAAAAGAGAAAAAGCTAGGCAGATGATGATAATAAAGGAAGGAATTTAACCTTGTGCCAAAATGGCGCCAAACACGCCGGTAGTATGTTACTACAAAGTACTACACAGAGAGTTATTCAAGTGTACTGAAACGGACACCTATGATCTAGGCTATTTATAGCCCACCCTATCTCATCCCCTAGTCGTAAGGATTTCATTTAGGGGTAGTGCGCCACTTGGTTTGGGTCACAAGGTTGACCTTGAACACCAGTAGTTTGTCTATAGTTAAATTAATAATGAAAGTTATTAGAGTTGAAAAATAATAACAGCTGCATGGATCGACTGATCAAGTTAAGCTATTCTGGTCACGGTTGGTCTGTGGACGGGGACCATCCTTCCACACCATGTCGCACCTTTACAATTATAGAGACCTATTTTTATTGCGGCTAATCGAATTAGGTCTGTATAATTCTGAATTATACAGACCTATTTTGCTTGCAGCTAATTTCGCATTAGGTTTCTATAATTCTAAAGGTGCGATGTGTCCATTCCAGGACTATGTTTGCCTCAGAAAGCACGATAAGCCATTGGTTCATTACGGGATCAGAAGCCTGAAAGTCGGACAACCAGTGAACTAGTCTTACCAAGGGGCATAGCTGGGCATTAACTCGTTAATCCGTTAATCGTTAATTAACGAAGTTAACATTTTGATTAACGGATTAACTTTTAAGTTAACTTTTAAAAATGTTAACGGACACGTTAACTTCCGTTAATATGCAGAAGTCCGTTAATCGTTAGCTACTATTTACCGCACGATACCACAGCGCGGCGCGAAAAACAGGTTCAGACTAGTAGGAGTAGGTGGCGGAGGGAGCAATGCGGGTAACAACGATGATGACGAGGAAGACTTTTTCAATTCTGTCACGCAGTCTATAGAAAAACCAAAGAGCTCCAACTCTTTAAAGAGTAAAGCGCAAAGTCTCGTTAAAATGTGGCTGGAAATGAAATCAAAAGACTCGTTCAACGATGCTGCATTCCTCGGGGAATAGATATTCATAAATCTATTCATTAAATACAATACTGCTATACTCTCAAGTGCTGCAGTTGAACGTCTGTTTTCCACGGGTAAAGACATTTTAACACCAAAACGAGCCTCGCTTTCAGACGAGAACTTCAACATGTTAATTTTCATGAAGGGGAATACACACAAGCACACACACAAATGCGCTCGCGCACTAATACCTGTATTTAAATTTTTTTAAACTGTATTTTGTAAAATTAAAATAAAATAGTAGTAATACAATTAGAGGGGATCGGCACTGTTACTCCTTAATACAGGCTATTTCATAGCCTAGCAAGGAGAGCAGCACGTCACCCACTTGATTGCCAGACATACTACCCACTTTGTAAAACTGTTACATGTACTACACAATCTATTTTATTTAAATAAAGATTATTATTATTATTAATATGCACCTTATGACCGACGATAAATTACACATTTGAATTATAGAAGTATTTTGTTTTGTTCCTAACTTGTTAACTTCCAGAACCTAAACCAACAGGTTTTATAAGTTCACTAACGCAACGATATAAAAATGCAATTTTACACATATTAACGGATTAACGATTAACGTTAACTTGCGTTATTTCTTCCGAAATGTAACGCTTTAACGTTTAACGAAGCTAACTTTTTTTGTAGCGGAATAACGATTAACGAAGTTAACTATTTGATTAACGGTGCCCAGCTGTGCCAAGGGGTATCATATTACCCAGTAACTGGGTTGTGGGGGTAAAAGAGGCTGTCGCTCCATGTAAAATACGCTACGCTAGGATGAGTTATGAAAAATAAGCGTTTTGCTGTCTACCAGATTGAACGAGACCTGTCTCGCTGCTCAATTAGTTCAGAACTAACTGAACTCTAGGCACTAGGCTTGAAGTTTTAGTTCAAACTAATTTAGCAGTCCTTGTATACTTCTATTTACCTCTGTTTTTCAGCAGAGAATCTTTCAGTAATGGTATATATTAGAAATAGAAGTTATGGTAGAATACTCCGCTTTTAAATGGCCAGTTATTAAGTAACTACTGCTGAACACGAACTCTCTAAATATTTATTCAATAAATCATGATCACGAACTAACGTCATGAACTCATGATCCTACATTCCAAGGTGATATGTATGTACACACATTCTTTTATTATTTTTGTAAAAAAAATTTGCGGGTCTCATCATTTATTTACTAACTTTAAAAGCCTTCAATTCTTCAACCTCTTATAATAGATACTTACCCATATCATCGATCAGAGGTGCCATTCGAAGCGTGACTCCAACCAGCAGTAGACAGAGGAAGAGCAGCAAACACGCTGTCACCATGATCGTGTAGCGAGCGCGGCGGGGTAGTTCGTCGGGGTCCAATACCTGTGCCAAACGTGACCGCATATGAATGAAAATCGCTGATGCCTAACAAGGGCTAAATTAGAGAATAATCATATAGAAAGTAGGTAAACTAAGCGTATGTGAAGTGCAATTTATGTTATGGAACTAGGTACTTAGTAGGGGCTACTTCATTGACAGCATTAAGTATAATTAAGAGTAGTACAGGCCAAATTTGCTTTCATGCTTTGCATTAATGCCAACGAATAAAAATCATGTCATGTGGTATGGTGCTTTTTTTTTCGAGCTTTTATCGTCAAGTCCCAATGTCCCATCTAGCAAAGTAACGCCACCTGTCCTCAAAACTTTTAACTTCCTTCATGTGATTTCAATAAACGCCATCTAGCGGGTGGTCGTTTAAACAGTTTTAGGGGTTTACAGTTGAGTGGTAAATATACTACGAAAACTTGATATACGCCAACTAGATGGCGCTACTGTGCAGAAAGAACACATTAAACAGGAAGTTACCTCATCTTGGAGAACTGGAGCAAAACTTTTCTATGGCGGGAAAGCAATTTGTAGATGACAACAATAGCATCAACTTTTTTCCTTAGTCTGAGTATCAATTACTGTTGTGTGTTGTTTAGATAAAGTTTATTGCCTATTTAGACGGATTAGTAATTACTGTTACTAGTATTGTGATTCTTACCCCGGGTTTACAGCAGTTTACAAGTTGTGACACTTGTTTTCAAGAAGTCTTTTACAATAAAAGGCTTGCCTAAGCATGTCGTATGTCTTAAATTGACGTTATGGACAATGTATTCTTAACTATTTTGTTCACCCTTTTGACAAGTTTTATTTAAGTTTTGCATGCAACTCGACCACTTGTTTTAGGTGTGCACGATAAACGAACGAAGAACAATGGACACAACATGTAGAATAAGTACCTGTTGCATACCTCAGACTAAACGAGGGAATAAAAGCTTACTTTCAATATAAAAATCCCTAACTCCTAGCCTCCGCAAGTCGCCTCCCGTAAGCTTATTTTGGTTCGTTGACGATATGCCATTTGACGAAGATTGTGCACACGTAAACTTACATGTATAACTTTAGCCTGTTCGTCAATAGCCGAGACGAGTAGAGTACGATGTTTCTTCGGCTTCTGGCCTTGAACTTGTTGGTGGCGCCTGCGTCGACGACGGCGCCGCTCTAATTCCAGCTGTTCCGGGATTTCCATTTCTCTGGTGAACAAAATACAAACGTATCATTAAAAACAAACATAAATAATGTAATAATGTGGTAAATTTTCAACCAGTGCGCAAATTGTATCCATGAATTCAGCATATCATTCTAGAACGAAAAATTTCTGCGCTGGGAGGCAGCGCAGAAATTTTTCGTCGGTTATACAAAAAATAATCAGCTGTTCCATACATTTCGACCGCGTAGTTATTGCACTTTTCTACGAAACAGCAAATTTTTGTTTTGTATAACCGACGCAAAATTAGATACCTATTACTTCAAACCGTTGACGAAATCTGGCATTTTAGAATTTTGTTTCTATTCAATTCATTTGTAAAATAAAGATCAGCAAACTTGATAGAAACTAGTTACTACAATCAGAGGTATGCCCATATGTTGTTAACTTGAGAGTGAATACATTTATTTTTAGGCCTCACGTGCCTATAATTTCAGTCTAAACGTCGTCTAAACACCCTAGACATGAAGGTAACTAGAACTTTTCCAGATAAATTATGTCACAAGGAGCTTTACTGCTTCTAAAGGAAAGTCTACGTTATTTGCATTTTTATATTCAGCGGGGTAATTGCATAACACACTAACAGCAGAAATAGCTGTCATGTTGACAGCTTAACACCATTCATTGCGTAATTTACGTTGCTGAGCAGACACCATTTTCAAACTTATGAAGCAATGGATTAGCAAGAACATTCAAAATTATTCAGATTGTGATTAATACTGTGTCACATTATTAAGGTGCAGATTTTCCTTACCTACGTCGGGTTTGTAGTTTAAGTTTCTTACGCTTATGTCGAGCGATCTCATGCTCACACCAGTGCGATGGTAGCTCTTCGCCAGGACTGCCGATGATTGAAGCCTCCTCTGCAATGAAAACAAACAATATAGTTTTCGACATTGTCCGAATATTTTTACCATCGAGATGAAGACTGTGATATAACCGATATTGGACAGTCCTAAGGTGTCTTGATGGATGAAATTGTACCACAAGATAGATTCAGAACGCGGATGACCGATTATAGGAGCATTAATTTGGTAGAGGTGTATGTTCAGCAGCGGAAAATGATAACACTATAGCCAACACAGTTTATTGATCGATTGAGAGTTGTGAACGTAGACAGAGGGAAAACAGCTGTTGTGGTTAAAATAATCTTTATTATTCAAAGAAAAACATTTTCTGTACGTATATTTAATAGTTTTATCTCTCGTACCGTAAAGTTTTAAATCTGTGTGTCTGTCTGTTCGCGATAAACCCACAAAGTACCGAACGGATTTTCATGCGGTTTTCACCAGTAGACAGAGCGATTCATGAGGTAGGTTAAGGTGTTTAATTTGTTAAGGTTTTGTTTAAATTGGTAAACGCGGGAGAAGCCGCTAGCAAAAGCTAGACAAAAACAGTTCCTTATTGACAGGTTTTTAGTAATGTGCAACTTTAATAAAATAAAAAGTAATTTCAAAACACTTTTCTTAGCAAAATAATACCTTTACATAACTAACTATAATAGGTCAACCAATGAGTACTTAATTCATTGGTTTTAGTTGCTGTCGATGAATAAAATGATTAAATATTGCAAATTTCAGTTTTATTTTTGGCACTGTATAGATAATAATAATGTATATGACTTAACTATATAAAAAAGCAAATATTATGTAGTGAGATCTGCACCGTCACATACGAACTACGCATCATAGTGACGTCACGCAAAATCCTGCATCGCGCTACTACTAGTTTACAACGCAACTAGTTTATTGTAAGCGACGTCAATCATACCGACATCAAATCAATTTTTCCGATCAGACACAACACCCGTCAGCAGGCTTAGCACGAGCACCAATATGTCGATGGAAGAATTGATATGACTATTAACTAAATGATGTACAATAGGAGAAGATAGCTATGTTTTTCTATTAATTTTCACATATGATATGGACACTATCTTGATAGTTTCTACATAGCAATTTAGATAGTATCTAAAGGGCTATAACCATAACTTACGCCAGGATTTCAAACTACAACCATTAAGATAGTATTCCCGTAACGGCCTAGCTTTCTATCGCCATCCCATAGTGGGATTATCAAGGAAATGAGTACCTACTCAGTGTGATAAAACAGTGGATTAGATGTGAAGTTTTCTAAAGTTATTCAATATGACTTTTGAATAATAACCAGCTCAGAATTCGTTAATGAATTAACGTATACTGTTTTTAAATGACTAACATTTAAAAAACAGTATGTATACAATTTCAAATACAGTCAGTAATTTTTGTTAGCTTTTTGGTAAAACCTTCGACAAGGTCAATCGTGACTTTAATCATTTTATTTTAAGCCTATTGCGACATGTTTGTGAAAGTAGCAGCATATTTAATTTAAAGTTTAGCAGTTGCTCATTACTCGTTTAACTTGTAGGTATCTCATATTATGTGTGTATATTTAAATTAGAGTTTATGTTGTAATTTTATGTTTTCCCTTGTACTGTTATTACACGCGTTGTCTACATCTCTGTTATCTTCTCTCCTATCGCAGGTGTGCTGGAAGAGATTTCTGTAGAAATAAGCATTACCTATGTACGTATTTTTCTGTTCCTTTCTTCTTGTCTGTTTATATGTGTGTGCATAAATGGTTAAATAAATAAATAATAATAATAATAAATAAAACCCGACCATCAATTATTTGGATACAGGTTACCACGGGGGTCTATTATAGGACCACAATTATCTGGCTACGTAGTCATGGCTGAATGATAAAAGCCGTACGGGTCGAAGAAAGGTTAAGCTACGGTTGCAACGATCAGTTCGTGGATGGCTGACCATTTATATACATATTTATATACATATCAAAACCACTCCGTGCTTCGGAAGCACGTTAAGCCATTGTACCCGACTGTCAATCGCAGATCTTTTACAATCGTTATGAGTCGTCAAAAGCCCGAATGTCTGACAACCAGTCTTACCAAGGGGTATCGTATTACCCAGTAACTGGTTTGTGGAGGTCAGATAGGCAGTCGTTTCGTATAAAATACTGATATTCAGTTCACCCCATCACAGTTGGGAAAAGGCTTGGCAGATAATTTTTTTTTGCTAAACTTTTTTTTTTCTTATGGAACTTACGTAAATACTTAAATATAATTGATACCTACATATGATTGTGTCTAAAACTATTTTTGTGAGCAGTTCTTCAGGATCCCGGAGTCTGGACCTAACCGTTGACTGAAAAAAGTTTCCAATGTATTGGCGTGTGTTACATGGAACTTAATCATTACTGTCGAAATCCTGGTTTACTATACACCTCTGCCTTCTACAGAATATAAACGTGATTTTGTAACTACTGACCGTCGGGCACAGGGTCTCGCAGTAGCAGCAACAATGGATGACGCGCGCGCCGCCGCGACTGTTCGGCGTGCAGTGCACGTGCCTTGCGCTCCACCAGCGCGACCAGCACCGCTTCTAACCGCGCCGCGCCGCTCTCCTCCGTCCATACTGCTTTGTCGACCGTCTAGAAATGCGATGTCACAATATTAGTTTTGGATATGTAGTTATATAGGTATAGTCTGACTAATTTAAAAAAGGGGTAGGTAAGTCAAATGTTGCTGGGAACAATGTTGCACAACTACTAACAGTCCATGTTACCAGTAACATTTATCCTGCTACACAAAACAATGCCATATTTCAGAAAGAGTGCCGTGCAATTTTTGTTCCCCATGAATACTGGGCATAACAAAAACGTTTTGCACTTATTTGACCTATGTAACCAAATTCTTAACCAACGTTGAATAAAACAAAGAAACAAAACGTTGTTTGAACGTATTTGAATGCCATAAACTCAACGTTTTAAATGATACAACACACGCCAGTGAAAGTACTGTATTATTTATACCTTCTCGATTTCAGAGGAATTCGACTTTTCCGTTTTCCTTTTCGAGAGAAAGAACCGTAAGAATTGTGTGTAATACAGTCTCTCTAAATATATAATAACACCTTTGAAATAAAGATTTTCATTTCGATACGAGTCTTTGAACTAAGAAGTTAACGATTTAGGTAGATTACAAGCAATTAGATAGAAGTGAAGTATTAAATACTCACGAACGAACAGAGGTAGGGTACGTTGAGTAGTTTCCAATATTTCAATATTTGATAGCTGCCACTGCTACCATATATAATCCATTACATGATTGATTACCAAATATCATCATAATTTTCCTTTTATATATGGGTTGATACACGTAGCTGTTTACAACTTAATCAAAATTACCAATAGTGGCCGTTATCGGCCACTATTGGTAACCAGATTTTTATGACCTTTTAGAACAACAATAATACTGACATCAGCAAACGGTGTTACTATAGCCTTGTTTCAAGCCTAGTCTACATTCAGTGCACGTGAACTGTATACGGACATCCTCTAGTTTTCAAAGCGTGCTTGAACTACTGTATGTCTGATTGCAGGGTGTCACTTGCGTGCTTCGGATCCCTATGTAAAAATGTACTCTGTGGGAAGTAAGCAACTACCTTGGAAACTAGGCTTAAATCCACAGATATTCTAGAGCTGGACCTTTGGCATGGCGTGGTGTTGATAGGTGGAGTAATGCTGTGACAGAGTGGCGGTCAAGGACAAGAAGAAGAAGAAGGTTTTATGTGTGGACGACAGAAGCGTGGAGTTGGTACCAAGGAGAGGTCGAAGCCTAGCTGTAGATAAATGGGCTGTGGTGGTCGATAATGATTATGTGTAATTGTGAGATACTAACATCGGTCAACGGCTGTCGCATGGTGAGCGCGCGGCCGACCCGGTTGGCCGATCATCGCCTCGCACGCGACGCTACCGAGCGCCTCTCCAAACCTGCAAACAATTACAATCGATTTAAACTAAGTACCTAGTCATTACATATTAAATGACAACATTGAGAGTGAGCATGAAGAGACGTATCTTCCGCAGTTATTTTATCTCTGATTTTGCATTATTGTCGAAATCTTAGTGGTCTTTATAACATACTTGCTATCTGCGCTACCTGCTACGATCCTTACATATTCCAGTGATCTTTATCGTAACCATAAGGATACTATTGAGTTGATGCTGTCAGAAGTAAAATCACTGTGACAGAAATACTGTCGCTTTAAGGCAGTTGAGGAGGAAAAACGAAAGGATCAGAATAAAAAAAAAACTTAAAGCCATGTTCTAGGTATTCAATGGATTGGCAAACCAAGACAAGCGCTTTACTGTCTGTAAATTATTTCATCACCACTGCTCTCAAGACGGTGAAAGAAAACATTGTGTGGAAACCGGGATCTCGTACAACCGAAAATTCAAAGATATGTGACATCTACCCTACCGCACCGCACTGGGTCCGCGTGGTGGATTATGGCACATTCCCTCTCACCGAGATGAGGCCTGTGTCTCAGCAGTGGAAACATTAAGGGGGACCTAGTCGTGGGCTGGAACTTACTGATGGGCCTGGCTAAAAAGCACGCTGTCTTACTGGGAATCGTGTCCGACAGAGGTAGTATCAGTAACGAGCAGTTAGACGCTAGTCTACACGCACAACGTTATTGAGTGAGATGCAGGATCATTTATAGTACAACAGGCGCGTAAAAAATTAAGAACAGTCCTTCGGAAGATCGAGTTTTATGAAAAAACCACTGCATAAATCAATAACCAATAAAGTTTATTGAACTTTTCCATATTTGAACTTTGTCGGTACCGCCTTGGTTTTTCAGATTTAACACTTCTTTTATTACTTAAACACGCCCAAAGTTAGGTTAAATTAGCAAGAAAAACTAATCTTTGTTGGCTCCTAACTTTTTAATAGCTTTTTATTTTAGTATTCTGTTTCCGTACAGACAATATTAATAGCGAGACAAAACCATACCATGTTTAATTTTTTATGTACGTTGTCGAACAATGGAGTAATACACTCCCGAAGTTTGTATGGGAAACATGTGGACTAGATTCACCTTAAAGGCGAACTATGTTAAGTTATGCTACGTTCTAGGTACCATCGCACCATTATAGAACTCATTATTTTATTATTAAAAGGCTGGCTTGAGTATCTGTCACTAAAAACCTGAATCTACATTCTGGCAAATGAATGAATTCATATTCATTAATTTGCCAGAATGAAGATTCAGTTTTAAATTTGAAATTGATGGTAAGCGATGATGTTTTCGCCATTCACTGTGTGATTAAAGAATCTTTGTTACCACAAGTGACAACAATTTGATACAAACATTAAATAATGATATTGACGAGTAAAGGTTTAAAGTATAAGGGACACAGACTAGGTATAAAAAAAAACAAATTAAAGGATAAATTTAATTAAACCTCCTGCAAATATCCCTACAGGAGGGAATTTATTTAAATTTTTATGCAGCTAGAGAAAGAACGTTAATTTATTCAGCTGCATCTGCCTAATGAAATGCCGGTTCCCAGAAACGTGCTGTGTAAAAAATATTTTTTTGTCGTATCGCAATTATTCCTCTTCGTTTCATTTAAATACGCTTTGGTCAGACTATGGCCCGGCAGAGTTAAGGAACCCACTGACTGCCGCTACGCGAGAGACCGACGTGACTCTAGTAGAACCATTTTCATAAAGTTTTCATAGAAATTGTCCAGTACGTCGCGTCGCGAGCGTCTGCGGGAACCTTTAGCGAGTACCTCGCAAAGTTCTCCCATTGTACAGGTGTCAGCACAGAGAGCACGATCAGAGGTGAGGCTCGTTTGTGATGTGGCTACACAGTCGCACTGTGGCTCATCGGAGTACTTGACTAAGTTGTACTTGCAGCGACCCCCCTAGCTTCCTAGTCGGTGAAGAGTTTTTCAGGTGGGCCATGGTAGTTAGTGGCCCACTGGCAGCTTTTCTGCAAGCCCAACATACTCAGCTGGACGGGGATGTTTAAGCAGACACAGTTTAAATCATTCCGCCCTAGAGCTGCCGTCAATATCATCATCATCATCTGCCTAGCCTTTTCCCAACTATATTGAAGTCGGCTTCTAGTCTAACCGTATATTCATCAATGTTGAATATCTAATCTATATTATTATGAATAGTGATCATGTTCATACCTAGGAGACCCTCTATCTATCCATCTATCTAATTAGGCTAACCACAATCAATATTTCTCTTGTATTCTGTGACTATGATTATCTATCTAACTTAAGTACTCCTTTAGCAGGAAACCATTTAATTTATTGATTGAATTCGTTCCATTTTATTGCAATCCCCTTAGAATGTCGTCAAAAATCTTGTTGGACCTACAATGTGTACTGGTATTGAAGAAACGCGCCATTCTAATTTTGATACCATTCATTACATTACGTGGAGGCATTCCATGATTTTTAATGAGAGAAGAAAACGCCGAAATTCTTACGGCAAGATTAAAATGAAATGCTTTGTATAGTAAATGGCTGCCGTGACTCCGTGCGGGATTTGGAAACGAAAAATCAAAATGCCATGGCAATTTTGTAAAGAGAATTTTTTATTTGGTATGTGGTATAAGTAAGCACGGTAAAGTCTTTCATATCTTCGTCACATAATGCCTTTTAAAGCTCCGATATATGCAGACAGAACATAGAAAACTACATTCAATTACTTGTAATCAAAGATAATAAAAATAGTTTGACACGCACGTTCGCGAATCATATTGTGATCAACATACAATTCTCGACGGTAACAATTATGGCTTTACATAATTATAATTATTTAAATCACCAATACAACCCTCTAAGATCATTTAATTCGATTGAACAACTATTTCATGCAAAAGTCACTTAATCGAATTAAATGTAGTTACGATTGCGAATCATATTATAATCAACATACAATCTTGCAGTGACCTGCCAGAATAAAATGTAGTTACGGTTGTGAATCATATTATAATTAATATACAATCTTGCACTGACCTGCCAGAATAAAATGTAGTTACGATTGCGAATCATATTATAATCAACATACAATCTTGCAGTGACCTGCCAGAATAAAATGTAGTTACGATTGCGAATCATATTATAATCAACATACAATCTTGCACTGACCTGCCAGAATAAAATGTAGTTACGGTTGTGAATCATATTATAATTAATATACAATCTTGCAGTGACCTGCCAGAATTTTGCATGTAACCCTGAAGCATTCACCTTATTTACCTAAAGATTCCCCACGGAATCTTATTACGTTCAAACTACTTCAATATCGTGTTTTTTAGAAACCAATGTAACGGTAAGGAATCGAAATGTCATATTCTGTGTATTCCAACACAATTTGTCGATATTAGTAGATGTCGTGTGTAATTGACGTTGTTTCGAGTAAGGAATCGGTAAGTGGTCATAGTGGATTCAGGCCCAGAAGATGGCTGAATGCTTTTTTTTTGGGTGGGAAATCATCAAATAACTTCTCCCGCTCTGGGTGGAGCAGGGGGGCGTGTCAGACGTTTACTGACTAAAATCCACCCTTGTTCCCTCAGTTGCCTGTGTGCCAGGGGCCGCTGTATCTCTTTCGAACAATCCACACCCCTGGCAGGCCTCGGCCCTTCCGGGCCCCATCAGTTGGTGCTGACATCCCTTTGTGGCGCGCGTGGAACACAACGAGACGTCGACCCGGGCTTGGTCCTTACTGGACAGCGAGCTATAATCACTCACCGTCCGCAAGCCCGCGCCTACGGGGGCCCGGAGTCAGCCTGGGATTCCCGACGCCCAGAGCATCTCCTGCGACGACTAAGGCCGTGATGGCGCATATACTGCCTTTCCCTCACGTGCACCGCCTCCCTCTTCGCGAGCATTACTGCTTCGCAGAAGGAGGTGACGGCTACCCATGCACTCTCGCTCCGTACCATAGCCTGGATCAGGGCCGGACGCGAGAGATCGCCGCCACCGATCGCCTCCACGAGGACACGGCGGTGCTCCGCCTAAGCCAAGCAGACCTCCACCGTATGCTCTACTTTGTCCTCAGGGCGATCTTCGCAGTGGAAACAGCCGGGCGTTTCCTCCTGCCTTATCCGAAACAGGAACCTCCCGAAACAACCGTATCCAGTGAGGACCTCCGTCAGGCGGAAGGTGAGGACGCCATGCCGCCTCTCAAGCCACTCTTCAAAGAGGGGACTTACCGCCGTAATCGTGGCGTGCCCAGAACTGGGTTGCGACAATCGCACTCTCCACGTCACCATGAGATCCCGCCGGAGCTCAATTTCTCGCGGCAGCAGAGTTACGCCCCGGCGTTTAGCCTCCTCGCGCCACTCCCAAGTGTGCGAGGACCTTTGCCTCCAGGTCCCATGGCGGCAATCCGGCAAGGACGCCCGCCGCCTCACCGGAGATCGTGCGGTATCCCTGGACCATCCGGATGGCCATGACCCTAGATGGCTGAATGCCATACTGCGGTATTGCAATGACCAGACAAAAATTATAGCCGCGATATTCTTATTACAACTAAATATGATTCGGGACGGTAACAAATATAGCTTTACAGAATTATAATCATTACAATCCCCAAATACAACCCTCCAAGTTCATTTAATCCGATTGAATGGCTTTTCCATGAAATAGTTAACACTGGCCAGCAAACTGCAAAAAAAAAATCAATTTCGCGGTCTATCCTGGCTATCCCCTTAAGGTGACGAAAATATTTTGGATGTGGCTGTACACGTATTTCATTTTAAATCTTTAGGTCACATAATTGAGCAGTACCAATTCCAAGTAGGTCCCCGAATTTTAGAATGCATGCTTAGCCACGGTAAGTATCTACAGACTTTCATAGTTATTGAGACCAACTATTGGTGCATATTTATCGATCCTATCTTCAGTTTCATGAAAATTTTGTACCTGAGTTACCATATTTCCGCCTCCATTTAAAAAAAATAGAAACAGGATATAATGCTGCCTTTTGTCCGGCACTGTACGTGACGGCTTTTATCCGGCTCGTATTCATACATAAAGCTAACATATGTAGTACATTCTGTTCGATAGCTAGTACGGATATCGAATAAAGGCCACTGCACGTGGTGCTATAACCTTTCTATATGGACCAGAGGTCTCGAATCAGAACTATTTCATTGAGTATTTATTGCTACGGGTATTGGTAACGCGTTGAACACACTCTACTACAAAATACTGAGGTGTTTACGAGTTCATATGTAAACACTTTGGGAAGTTTGCGGGTACAAATTGGATCATAATTTAAACTCAAACTTAACTTAACACAACATAACATCACACCTTATTTCTCGGAAGGGTGGGCAGCGGTGTAAACTTCATAGGGTATTTTACTGTTTATGAGAAAAAATCTAAAAATATATTATTGAGATAGCTTAGGCAAAAAGCAGTCGGAAAATGTTAGTTTTAGTTCATGACATAACAAAATATTTTTTAAATTCAATTCAAAGATTTCAGTTTTTTAAATTTGTTATTGAACACCATGAAATAGTAGCCGCCATGTTATTACATCATACCGCTCTTTAAACGAATCAACTGAACAACTTTGTACTTTTATTGTTTTCGTAACCAAAGACAGCACGGTTGGCGCAGTGGTTAACCGATTGACTGCTGCGCTGCGTGTCGCGGGTTCGATTCCCGCACGGAACAAATATTGGTATGACCTACAAATAGTTGTTCCGGGTCTGGCTGTTTGTGTATGTGAGTTTAAATGTTTGTAAACGCACCCACAATACAGGAGTAATTCCTAGTGTGGGGCAACGTTTAAAAAAAAAAAAAAAAAAAAAAAAAAAAGTAGTTTCTATTGAAATAATGTCTTACATTCAGGAACAGCAAACCAACGTTAAATAGAAAAATAACCCATACCCACAGAGGAATATGGCGTCCACAGCGTCCAGCGTTTTGGGTCAAATTACGCGCGAAATATGAAAATGTAAAATTTTAATGCATTTTTATGGTACTAATCGATTCAATAGAAATGTTGCGTTTTTTTAGTGGTTTATTAGCATTTTAGAATCTAATTAGGACACTTTTCGAAAATGGGTGTAATACCCTATTGTGACTTAATCGCGATTACATGAATACAGCAACTTGCTTTAAAGACTTCTTCTCTTAGTTCATTACTTCGGCACATTTGAATCCAGCAATAAATAAAGAAAGATGTAATTACAGTTCCAAGTACCTATATATATTATTACCTACATATGTCGTATTTATCATATGGTAAGCACTAAACTCGAAATCAATTGCGTGTGGATTGGTATCAGGCATTATTCAGCCTTTGTATGGCCTGATTGAATACCTGTATCAGACTATACCAGTTTACGTGCATGTAAGATACGTTGGTTTGTTTGAATATTATTTTAAGATAATTGATTGCCTTATTCATTAGAAACAATGAATATCTACCATTTTATAACCCAACATTTTGACCTTTTATAATTGAAAGTTGAAGTTCCATTTTCAATCATATAAGCCTCCAGTAATTTTACTACAAAGAGAAGCGCTATACGTAAATGTAATAGCACCGTTTCGAGAAATAAATGATTTAGAAAGTATGGAAAAGTAGATATTATCTCGTTATGTAGGTACTCTAGACTAGACACTGAAAGGTTTATTTATAAACGATGCCTAAAGTTAAGAGACGTATAAACGTCAAAACTGTATGGTTATTATAAGCAACGTTTATAAATAAAGAGGTAATTTTTAATTCATTGTTACCGCAACAATGAATAATGAACATTTGAGTACTACAGAAAATAATGAAAATTCAACTAGTCAACTAACAATTGTAAAGCTCATCCTATCTGCGAAATGTTTCTACTTTCTACATTGGCACGGTATTTAACTTTTATCGCGAACAAAGTAGGCACAACCTGGTTTTCTGTTTCACAGACTTTCGCACTCTGTGCAACGAATTTTACCGCATTGTGTCCCAAACAGGAGCACTGTGATACTGCGGTTTTATTCAATATGCAAACACTAGGCCATCCCACGGCACAGACCTCACGTGACTTCCATTTGCATGAAAATTGGCCAGCGCCAATAACGTGGTAGGTAAAACGGGATTTTTATTATTATTAAAATGTAGCAAATTAGTTAGAAAATGCTGTGGTGGTAATGAAAGGCATTCTTTTGATCCCGTGGGAGTTGTGAAAAGCGACTTAAATTGATGTTAAAAGGGTAGACAGTGATGTGCGGTGCACAGAAGGTGCACTATTTTGTGACATTTTATATTTCCTCCATGTTTAATCTGCAGCCTCACTTATGTGCAAACTGGAGCTTAGGAACTAGCTGTTTGCCAGCTATAATAATTATCTTTATCCGTAAGCCAGCAAGCGGAACCGAGAACTAAGTATCCATACAATGCCAGTTTTGATCCTACAATGTCTACCTATCTATTTCCAAAATAGTCCCAGTCTTAAGGACTTAGAAGCTCCTGAGTACCCCGCAAAATTAAAATTTTAATACGGTTTTGCAATATGTGGGTCCATGCGCGACTGTAACACGTATGTCTTTACATAAATCAACAATACCCTCTAAGTTCATTTAATTCCATTGAATTACTATTTCATGAAAAAGTCATATTTAAATCAACATACAACCTGCGGGGTAATTTAATATTAGTAGGAATAGGTTTTATTTTGACAGTTCAACATCATTCATTGTGTTATTAAAGTTGTTGAGGAGACAAATTTTCCAAACATTTGAAGCACACGCATATGTATAAGCTATATTCTTCCAAATCAGATTGCGATTGATAGTGTGTTAAGCGCAATAGGGTGCTCGACTTGACCTACAAATTGAAACAACGTAAGAAAATTTGAATTTCGCAGTCTACCGGCAGATATTGTTAAGTAAACAAATTGTGCCATAACACATTCTTAAAAAAAAACCACTGCGGGAGTGCCGACGGAAGTGAAAACTTGAACGATTACGTGGAAGAGACATCAACGCGCGGCTCGCTGGAAAGCGTTCGGTGTCGATGACGCGAGTTCCATGATTTTTGTTCACCCAAAAAACTTGAACAATTACGTGTAAAAGATATCAACGCGCGACTCATCCGTGTGCTCGCTGGAAAGCGTTCGGTGTCGATGACGCAAGTTTCATGGTTTTTATTCACCCAAAAAGTGCTCAATGCGCCTAAAGAAGTTTTCACTTTAAAAACAGATATATTATTATTTTTGTTTTATTTTTTTCCTTGTGTTAATTAATATAGTCATAGTATTTAGGTACATACTTGTAATTTTGATTTAATGTGAGCAATGTGTCAACAATCGCACATTACCTATTAGTGATAGCTGAACTTGAGTAATTTTTCTTTTGTATCTTTCGCTACTCTCTAGTTAACCTAGCTTTATCAATGCCGTGAAACTCCGTTATTGGCTTAAGAGATAATTGTCATCATCTCGCTATAACTGTGCAGTGTATGCAGACTCTAAGATGTTGTTACTTTGACGCAACTGCATTTAGCTGTTCATTGATAGTGAGGTGATTCATAACTCATGTATTTTAATTATTTTGAGTTTCCAAATAAATAAATACCCTAGAGCTTCCACCCTAATATAGAAATGATTCGCACTACAGACAGCGTACTCTCAAATAAGACATTTGTAAGAGATGAGTCTGTGTTCAAGTGTTACTGGCATGAAGTACCGTCTCACTTCAAGAACGAGATTTACAACAATATTATAAGACGCGCTTTGTCTGTAACCTCACAACCATTTCTGATTTATTTCTTCTGTTTTGGTAATTTTATATCATTTTATTCGTAGGTTCGCAACTGGCGTGCTTGTATTCTAAGTAGATGTATGAACGTAAACGAAAAGTAGTATGTAACGATACTAAGGATCGTAGCAGGTGGCGTTTATGTATGTGTTTATACGTAGGCATTTTTATAATATCAAATAATGACTAACACAGAGAACCAGGTTCTAACAGAGACATAGTTCCAGATAAACGAACCTCCCAGCGTAAAGCACCGCATTCGGGATCAAGTACTTAATGCAACTGACTAACAAGAGCCCTTCAGGTATTGTCGAGGCTCTTGGCCATTTGTCCATTAGCCGTAACAACTCGGTAGGTACACCGTCGTATCCATTTCCCAAATATGACCACCCTTGTGTGACAAGTAAGGACACTAGATTGTTTCATCTTTCTTGGCTTTCACGTTTCATCATACTATGACAAAAACTTCGGATTTTTCTGAACAAAATTGGGAGAATCTGTTCGTTAATATATAATATCACACGTAGCTTCAGTCCAACGCCACTACAAGCCGCGAGTTTGTAATGAATGCGGTTGCGTTTACGTTGAAAGGAGAAAAACATAGCCACAGTAACATTATGTATAAAATATTAGACACCCAAAACCCTTTTTACTTCGTCCACGTAAATATAAAAGTGCGTACACACCAGAAAATGCGTATCAAATTGTGCGTGAAATATTGTATGAATATGTCACGGCAATTAAGTCCATGTTGGTGTATTGCACCCAGATTTGCCGATGTGTAAACACCTTTATACAAAAATACAATTTGAATCTGAATTCAAATCTGAACAACAAACACGATATGATTTTACATCAATGAAATATTGCATTGCGAACTCTTTTTTTTTTTTTTAAACCGGGATCAGTTTTCTATCTGGAAAACATTTCCAATTACTAACCATTGTGTAGTTCTGAAACCCGACAGATACCAACTTTTAATAACGGCAATTATAAAAGGTAGAATTTTTGGTAAAAAAAAAGTTGTAATGAAATTGCCAAAGCTGAACATCTCTTGCTTGGCAAAGGAGAGAATTTGTTCCACAAATATGGTTTCAAACCTCGTTAAAGTAGAGTATTAGATTAATCAAATGAAGAAGCGCCTATATCGATAGCGCAGATAACCTCCAAGAAAACATAAAACAGTACAAAATATCGATCGTCAATGACGTAGGTAGGTTGATTTCACTAAATAAATTACCGTGTGTCTCTTTACGGTTTCATTCCGCCCACAAAGGCTCTATAATTATAAGCAAATGTTGGCATACGAAGATATTTGTATCGGGTTTACTGTATGAGCAACATGGCAAATAAATTATCCGATTGCCAATTACTGTGAACGCTGTAGTCGTTATATATTTACGTAAATGGAGATCAGAGATAATATAACTGCTTATGGAAAGGAATAGGTAGAAGTAATTAAGGACTTTTCTTATTTTAAAGGACAAAATTCAAACATTTTCGTTTTCTTTCAATTAGGTGGAGATACATTAATTCGTTGTCTCTACGACTTTTCATATTCCGTTGGTAACCAAAAAAGTAATTGTTTCAGAAGAGAACTTGAGTTTTTAGTAGAATTATTAAATGGGATAAAGTTATATGACAAGGGGAGATTTTGTACAACTTTGTAATTTTAAACAAATAACTTTTCAATGGTACTCCGGATGGTGCTTTACAATTCGATAACTTAGATTCTTGTTTATATTACTACTTGTTTGTACATTGAACAAATAGCCCAATGGCCCCTTTGAACTCAAGAACTTTACTTTGTGTATTTAATATGTCTTAGAACCAAAAATTTTAAGACATGTGACATCCGCCGGCCATGGGCCCGTGTAATGGCCCTCTGTCTCATAGGGAGGAGACATGTGTCCCAGCAATGGGATCATATTATGCTTATTGAACTTGGATATTATTCGTTTTGCTAATAGCTGGTAACATAAGTTTAGCGTTTTAACTGTTCACCTTCCATTTTTATGACACTCGAAAGAAAAACGTACTTTCTAGAGATCCACTCATACTTAGTTTGATTCGATAAATAATTATGTGCTATCCGCCATTAGAATCCCATTGATTAACATTTACTACTCCGATAAAATCACCCCTCACCCTCCTGTCCTTCCTTCCTATTATCGGCCTCATTCTGGTATATATAACAGTAATTGATTATTCGGAAACTCAATGAACTAAGGGCCTGTAGTACAAGCGATACTTTGAGAAGTTTTGATCGGTGTTATTAGCTACATGTACACAATACCTTAACTGATTAAATTCTGAACTTAGGGCGCCATAAGTGGGATCAATTTATATCTTACTAGCTTTTGCCAGCGGCTTCGCCAGCGTGTAGGTCGGTGTATTATACATATAAACCTTCTTCTTGAATCACTCTGTCTATTGATGAAGACCGCATTCAAATATCTTGCGTAGTTTAAAAGATCTAAGCGTACGGACACGAAAAGCGACTTTGTTTTTACACGCTTTATATTAGTTTCACTTGTATGTTTGTTTGTTTGTTTGTATGTTTGTATGTAACCGACTCCTTTGGACGCTATTTTGACCCACTTGAAACGGTCAGATTTCATTGAAACTTTGTAGACTTATCGAGGACCAATGACAATTCAAAAATTGAAAAAAAAAACAGAAAAAAAAAACAAAAAAAAACTTAAAAATCACGCTTTTCAAGCAAGCAGAACTAAAAATTTTTAAATAATTTAATTCTATTAAAAAGCGTGGGGTGCTTGATATTAATTCATTATAAAAATACCTCAAAAAGCACCCCACGCTTTTTAATAGAATTAAATTATTTTCTAATTTTTTAGTTTGGTTTTTAAAGCGTGTTTTTTAGTTTTTTAAAATATTATTTATTATTATGAAAAGAGAACAATTCCATGTAAAGAAGAAGCTGTTTCTTATAACATGGCGGGACGAGCTGGACAAAACAAACATCCAATGTTCCTCATTAACCCTGGATCGCAAGAACAGGAAGTCATGTGAAGAGGTCTTTGCCCAGCAGTGGGAAGATACAAGCTGACAGTAACAGTAACATTTTCAATGCATCGCACAAAACTATCACCGCAGCATTCAGCAGCAGCCCGAATTTGTTCCCCGCTGATGGCAATAGGGTCGCCCTCTATAACATGGAATTGGCGAATCGTGGGTTCACTATAGGTACACCTCTGGCTAATACTTCGACAAATACATGGCAGGCGTAAGATTATGTCGTGTTATATAAAACCCGTCGCTCAATGATAATTCAATCTAACTAGCCCTTTCCCAACTATGTTGGGGTCGGCTTCAAGTCTAACCGGTTGCAGCTGGTTACCAGTATTTTACATGAAGTGACTGCCTATCTGACCTCCACAACCTACTACTCACTGGGTAGAACGATACCCCTAGCTGGATTGGGCACGCCACAATAGCGGCGGTAAGTCCCCTCTTTGAGGAGTGGATTGAGAGGCGCCACGGCGTCCTCACCTTCCGCCTGATGCAGGTCCTCACAAGACACGGTTATTTCGGGAGGTTCCTGTTTCGGATAAGGCGGGACGAAACGCTCGGGTGTTTCCACTGTGTAGATAGCCTGGAAGACACGGTGGAGCATACGGTGGAGGTCTACCCGGCTTGGGCGGAGCACCGCCGTGTCCTCGTGGAGGCGATCTGCGGCGGCGATCTCTCGTGTCCGGCCCTGGTCCAGGCCATGGTATGGAGTGAGAGACCACCTTCTTCTGCGAAGCAGTAATGCTCGCGAAGAGGGAGGCAGCGCACGTGATGGAGAGGCAATATATGCGCCCTCATGGCCCTAGTTGCCGCAGGAGACGCCCTGGGCGTCGGGAATCCCAGGCCGATTCCCGGCCACCGTAGGCGTGGAGTTGCGGACGGCGAGTAATGGTTAGCTCACCGCCCGGTACGGCGCGTTGTGTTCCACGCCCGCCTCAAAGAGATGTCAGCACCAACTGGTGGGGTCGGAAAGAGCTGATGCCTGTCAGGGGTGCGGGTTGTTCGAAAGAGATACCGTCGCCCCACGCACCCAGGCAACTGAAGGAACATGGGTGGGTTTTAGTCAAAGTCTAACACGCCCTCCCACTCCACCCAAGCGGAAGAAGTTATTGACGGCTTCCCATCCTCAAAATAAAATCCTGGCTATATGGTGACCAACGGCTTAACGTGCTTTCCGAGGCACGGAGGAGTTTCGGTTTGTAAAGATGGTCACTCATCCACAGACCAACCCCGGCAAGCTTAACTTGATGGATCGATCTATGCGGCTGTTATTACTTAGCCATGAGCCCCTCTCTCGCTCAATGATAACTCTTAAAAAATGGATTGTACAATTTTAGCTACTAAAAACACTGGTCATTAATTGCCAATTCCAATGTGTCCCGTGTAGGTACAGCCTTCCAAAAGCCAATACACTTATTTATAACTTAACGGCTGTAGTTGAGTCCGTCCAGCTAATACATGGCCACCTTTGTTGCAGACTTAGTTATTTGAACACGAACTATTGTTTATTTGGGTCAATTCTAACGGACGGCTGTGGCACGACTTGGAAGGGAAATTTATAGCCATGTCGTGGATGAGAACAAAAGGGTAATGTGAGTAAAGAATAACAACACAGCCTCTACAAAAGATTAAAGAGCGAGCCTTTTTCCTGCACTATTAATCATTATCGGAATAAATTTAAAGGTTATTGCTAATCCATTGCTTCATTTGTTCGAAAAAAGTATCTGCTTAGCAACGTAAATAACGCAATGAATGTGGTTGAACTGTCAAAATGAAAGCCTTCCCTACTGTCAGGGTGTTTCGCAATTACCCCGCTAGTTTGTCTGTGATGATATGAAACTATTCGCTACATAACTATTAGCTTGACTTACAGAATTTGCATAAACCAAGAATAACAGAACTAAATGTTTGATGAAGATGTCTTTTCTCAATTTGGGAAGTCAAGATGCAACTTCACATCATTTTCGAGGTACCTATTTGTCACGTTGATGCGATTTAATTTACCAAAGACATTTTCCGGTACTTACAGAATGATTGACGAAATGTGGGAAACAACATAAAACGTTTTTCTTTTTTTTTTTGAGGGTGGGAAATCATCAAATAACTTCTTCCGCTCTGGGTGGAGCAATAGGGCGTGTCAGACTTTTACTGACTAAAACCCACCCGTGTTCCTTTAGTTGCCGGTGTGCCAGGGGCCACGGTATCTCTTTCGAACAACTCTCACCCCTGGTAGAACATAAAAAATAAGCCTAAGCCGGTGAATGTACGTAGATTTTTTTCAGAGAAGGAATTACAAACCTAGTACCTATGAGTATCTACCAGTACCTACTAAAAATTGTGCCAATTTTGATTTAAAACGGCTGTTGTTATTTGTAGTTTTGGTAAATAAAAAATTACAAAACGCATGTTTATTAAGTTCGGTAGTAAACTGAATAAAAGTGAGTCACAACAAATATTTTAATGGGTATTTGAATAAATAATTAAGCAGTAAAATGACTGAATGGGCAATTAACAAATTAGAACTAAGTAGTTGGTAAGAAATCTTGACCCCGATCCAGACTATGGTACGGACCGAGAGTGCATGGGTAGCCGTCACCTCCTTCTGCGAAGCAGTAATGCTCGCAAAAAGGGAGGCGGCGCACGTGAGGTAGTGGTAGTATATGCGCCCTCACCGCCCTAGTCGCCGCATGAGACGCCCTGGGCGTCAGAAATCCCAGGCCGATTCCCGGCCACCGTAGGCGCGGGCTTGCGGACGGCGAGTAATAAGTAGCTCGCTGTACGGTAAGGACCAAACCCGGGTCGACGGCGCGTTGTGTTCCACGCGCGCCTCAAAGAGATGTCAGCACCAACTGGTGGGGTTCGCAAGGACCGATGCCTGCCAGTGGTGCGGGTTGTTCGAAAGAGATACCGTGGCCCCTGGCACACAGGCAACTGACGGAACACGGGTAGGTTGAAGTCTGCCACGCCCTCCTGCTCCTGACATTATAGGATGAAATAACCGACCATTTTTCTTTTTAGTAGTATTCATGTTTTACTGCCACACCAACCCCCAAAAAAAATTAATTACTGCACGTTATTTTTGCAAATGATCATAGGTAATAACCCCCTAATGTTTAACTGACAGTTGTAAAAATTAGAACCCCTAATCATTTTTCGTCACTTCAAGTCTTTGTGGGTCAAACAGGCTCAGGTTGCTCGTGAACTATAAAAAGTGGAAATAAACTAGTTAAGTAGCTATTTATATTCGTGATCATTATTAATGGTCCTTCTGGCACCTTTTCCTCTACGTAACCCGGTGTCTGATTCCTGTAGTTCATTCACGAGTGTGTGGAAGCACAGGGCGTGATGACTCGCTTGTTTCCTTTTTTGTAAGGTACAGGAAAATTGTGCGCCAACTTCTCAACGTGTTTTGATGTTATCAGCACAGTTTCAGGCTTAAATCTTACTTCATTTTGTAGGGTTCATTCGTCAAAGTAACAGTGGGTGCCGTTTCTGTTATAGCGGAAATTGTATCTTGAAAGTTGTGAACGTAATTTCGTTTCTAAGAATTGAAAAGAGATATATAGTTAGGTATTCGTAGAGCGATCTATATCTATAGATACTACTAAACGAGCAATTTATTCAATAAGGCACAAATAAACAATATTTTTTTTTACAGTTAAATTATAATTTATCAGTTGTCTAGAAGCAATGTTTGATCAGCTCAACAAACTTTGATGGCATTTTAATAAATGACTGAAAGGTACTTCTTCATTATCTATATTGTTTCTATTCTCAACGTACCTAATAGAATCCCTATCGAGTAAGTACTATACTTTTATGTTGATTAAAAAGAAAACATTGTTGTAAACATTCACAGTCTCGTACTGCATTATAATTTTTTCACTTATTTCCCCGAAGCAGTCGCATGAAAATTGGAAACTATTGTGAGCTCAACGCTCCTGCCATTTCAATAAATGGAGTGTGTAATAAACAAATTGAGGTAATGCTAACACTGCTATATAAACCAGGTTACATAATTCTCTTACATATATAGATAGATAGAATACTCTTTATTATGTACACTATAAATATTCATCATAATTAGCCAATAATGTTCCCACTGCTGTGACACAGGCCCGTTCTCTGTGAGAGGGAATGGGCCGTAATCCACCACTCGGGCTCAGTGCGGGTCGGTAGATGTCACATGTCTTCGAATTTTTGGTTCTAGAAAATGCCGATTTCCTCACGATTTTTTCCTTCACCGTTTTGAAAGTAGTGGTTATGAAATAATTTAATCAAAGTATAGCGCCTGCCTTCCGTTCCGTGTGGTGCCAGACGTAAAAGAATAGCACCATCCCTTTTCTTCCCGTGGGTGTCGTAGGAGGCGACTAAGTGACTTACTAGAGAATGGGCAGCAGCGTTCTCTATACATTTTAACACAATACTGCGATCGCCAACCCGCCTGCTAAGCGTGGCGATTATGGCAAACCCCCCTTTTGAGGAAGGCTTATGTCCAGCAGTGGACGTCTTTCGGCTCAAATGATGATGATAGTGCCTGCCTAGGTTAGAACCTACGACGTACTAGTTACCACTGGGCCACTACTACTCTATTTTTTTTAATAAATATAAATGTATAACAAGGGTTGACACAATGGGCGGGCTTATCACTAAAAGCAAACAAATTCATATAACTTGTTTTTATTTGTGATTTGATTGTATATTGATACGTCATTGGATGGTAACTCCTGTGGGATAGACCTCGCTTTTTACGCACATTTACATAATATTTAATGTATGTCAACAAAAAGCAGATATGATTATGACAAGCAACTCGTTATTTCAATTGAATGGTAAAAATGACCTGTCAAAAATTACTCGAAAGTAGATACGAAGTTAAAGTCCGGTGTATAAGAGAATACAATAACTAACGTATGTAACTGTCTTTTAATCTTCACAATTAACTTCTTATTTAATCAATAATTTCAGATAATTGTTTATGCTTTGCAACCTCTAGGTACTCATTTCAAACCAATGAAACGGATGCATAATTCCAGTCTATCAAAGTTTTCATTTAACAGACCGTAGTTCTACCTCTAAACTGAAAGTAAACATAAAATTAAATTTCAACCGGAATACGAACTTTCTCCATTACACGTTAAATTAACAGCTTGTTAATATTCAGTGGCCCGTTAAGGACTTTCCGTTCTATTATCTAAATACGACGGAAGGGAATTCGCACCCTGACGCAATAGGAAGGGCCTGTCTCAATAGTTTGGGTTTTGGGACGCCCTTTAGGCCTTCCCACCGTATTCATGTAGGTAGAACTCTAGTGTGTTTCGTGAAAACATTAGAATTAGAATTTCATACTAGTAATTTTCCAGATAGGGGCTTGTAGCTAAGTATGGTCCGTGGATAGTTGACCATCTTTACATACCAAGACCCCTCTGCGCCTCGATAAGCACAATAAGCCGTTGTTCCCGGCTGTTTTTTTTTAATGTTATGTAATTGTTTTTTATATGCACGTGTTTCTGTGACAAATAAATCCATTTTTCTTTCTTTTCTTTCTTTCTTATTAAAACAAATACGTTTAAAATACATTTATTTCAGACACAATTAAATTTGTCCATATAATGTTAGTAACTCAGGTCTTAAAAACGATGTATTGCATTGAAAAATAAATTCACTTAAATAAAAACAACATTGTGTCATCTCTTCACGTGAAGCCGAATAAACCTCCCCAGCACTGCAGACTCCGGCCTATCTAATAACGTCTTCAGAATTCCGTTGAGGCTCCCAGGGATCCTACACATCAGTGATGCTGCTTTTTTACGCATTATGGTATAGAGGTATGAGGAATAGGGTGTAAAGTTCAGTCATACTCTATGGTAAAGGAGGATCCTCCAACCAGACAGGTGTAGTGTCTGTTGGGCCACTTGCCGACGATTGATGTCAGGATGTTTGTATATATGTAGAACGCGCGGTAAACTCTGCTTGCGTGTTGTAGATATGGTGTGACGTCAAGTCTTGTGTGGTTCGCATATGGCATTGTAGATGGCGCAAACTTCAATGGCATAAAAATCTTCGACCCTAGCGTCAGTAAACATGCCTAAAGCGCTGCAGAAACGTGGGAGCCCCACCAGAACTCTGAAGGCGTGGTTATATGGGCACACCACGATTGCGGCGGTAAGTCCCCTCTTTGAGGAGTGGCTTGAGAGGCGGCACGGCGTCCTCACCTTCCGCCTGACGCAGGTCCTCACCGGACACGGTTATTTCGGGAGGTTTCTATTTCAGATAAGGCAGGCGGAAACGCCCAGGTATTTCCATTGTGAAGATCGCCCTGAGGACACGGTGGAGCATACGGTGGAGGTCTGCCCGGCTTGGGCGGAGCACCGCCGTGTCGTGGAGGCGATCGGTGGCGGCGATCTCTCGCGTCCGGCTCTGGTCCAGGCCATGGTACGGAGCGAGTGTGCATGGGTAGTCGTCGCTTCCTTCAGTGATGCTCCCAAAGCGGGAAGCGGCACACGTGAGGAAGAGGCAGTACATGCGCCCTCACGGCCGTAGCCTCCGCAGGAGACGCCCTGGTCGTCGGGTATCCCAGGCTGATTCCCGGCCACCGTAGGCGCGGGCTTGCGGACGGTGAGTAAGGGGTAGCTCCCTGTCCGGTGAGGACCAAGCCCGGGTCGACGGCGCGTTGTGTTCCACGCGCACCTCATTGAGATGTCAGCACCAACTGATGGGGCTCGCAAGGGCCAATGCCTGCTAGGGGTGCGGGTTGTTCGAAAGAGATACCGCGGCCCCTAGCACACAGGCAATTGAGGGAACACGGGTGGGTTTTAGTCAGTAAAAGTCTGACACGCCCTCCTGCTCCACCCAGAGCGAGAAGACTTATTTGATGATTTCCCACCCAAAAAAAAAGGCGTTGTTATATTGTACGCGAAGAGCGTTGTAGGCCCGTTGCGTGTAGGTGGTCCATAGAGTGCTGGTGTAAAAGCTTCGGCAGTGGGCCCTGAACAGTGTCAGTTTTACGTTGCCTGTACACCGTGCAAATTTATGCACCAACATATTAGCACGAACCGACAACGCCCTTTGCTCCCGCTCGATATCTGTATCATCATTAAGGGTCTCAGTCACTATGTGTCCTACGTATTTAAACTGAGAGACACGATCTAAAGGTACTCCGTTTAAATAGACCGGGTATGCTCCGGTGACTAAGTTCTTACCTCTAATAACCATAAACTCACTTTTCTTCTCATTGTACTTCAAACCATGAGCGTCCACATATGGTTCACAAATACCGAGCAGTTTTCTCAATCTACTGAGCGACGGACTCAGCAACACCATGTCGTCAGCATAACTAATGTTGTTAACGCAGATGTCATCTATATGACAACCAACGTGGCTGTTACTGAGCCCCTCAGTCAGCTGATTAATATACAAGTTAAATATTCTTGAAGAGGACGGGCTTTCCTGCCTGACACCACACTCAAGTGCATACTCATCCGAAAACACATTCCGCCACTTTATATAGTTTTTCTGTTGGTTGCACCAGAAGGACAAGATATTAATAAGTTATGTGTGAGTCTTTCAAAAACGTAAACATAAAAATGCTTATCGGAATCCCTGGAAAGTCTCTGGTGCCATTATTCAATGTCTGCATAGCAAAAACGCTCTGCTGCTTCATTAAAAATAAATTTCAGGTACTTACAAGTTGCGAAGAAGACTCTTACTTATTTTATAGGAAACTATCTTTTGTCAGCGGCTACGCCCGCGTGAAGGTCGAAAATTATCCCACGGGAACCTACTACCGAGATAATAAGTATTTTATGTATTAATCCAGGTTATAAACTATCTGTGTGCAAAATTTTATTTTAATCCGTACGGCTTTTATCGCGTGATTGAGTAGCAAACATCCAAAAATAATTCACATTTATAGTAATAAGATACTAGCGGACTTGACAGACGTTTTCATGCCCAAACAGCACGACCTACCGGGTTCAATTGAGAATCGAAACCATCAAGGGTACCTTCCTAAACACACGAAAAAGAGATCATTATAATCAGTCCAACCGTTTAGGAGGAGTTCAGTGACATACACACGTACAGGAGAATTATATGTATAAAGATAAAAAGATGTAAAACATCGTTTTCAAAGTGCAATTTTATAGCAACTTAAGAATAACTTTTTACTCATTATTTTTAAATTACTTCATACATGATTTCGTGTAGTCCGTTCTGTTTATAAACTTATCCTGTCAAACGTATTTTGATCGTAAATTAATTAGTGATACACCTCATCAGTTACATATTGCCTATTAACTAATTGCTATATGTGAATTGAATTGATATATGTAGTACCGGTTTTCAATTACTCGGTTCATTGGTACTTGAAGCATGCTTCAACTATTAAGTAGTTCCTAAGTAAGGATATATGTAGGTAGGTCTTGTGCAAGTATGTGTTAATACCTCGTGAAACCTCGTTTTGTATTTATGTATTGGGTTCAAACGCAATTTCGCTCAAGTACGTAAATGTACTTAACCTGCGGACCAGAACACTAAATATGTGAAATCCTGCTAACGTGATCAGCTTATAAATGTTCCCACTGCTGGGACACAGGCCCCCTCGCTTTGAGAGGGAGTAGGCTGTATGCCACCACGTGGGCCCAGTCCGGGTTGCTACATGTCACATATTTCCGATTTTTGAAGTGACAACTTCTTTATTGAAGTGAAAACTTCTTTAAGCGCGTTAGGCATTTTTTGAGATGGGAAAAAACAATTGAACTCGCGACACCGTTACCGACACCTCTGTATATAAGTTAGTTTTTAACCGACTTCAAAAAGAAGGAGTTATCAATTCGACATATTTATTTTATGTATGATTCTTTTTTGTTCGAAAGGGGTTTATTTCGAAATGGTCCCATTTAAATTTCATATAGGTCTGATGATGCGTTTCGGAGACAGACAACGGAACTCTTCAAAAATGACAGCGAATCAACCGCGATTGCTGTTATCGCATAAATATGCATTGTTTTGACCCTCGGAGAGCCGTGACAAACAATTAAAATACATATCCAAAGTCATCGACTTCCGAAATTAAAGTTATTTTTCACTATGTAGTGTTTTTCTGGGAGTCGGTTGTATTTTTTTGGAAAAAGTTTTTATATAAGTTAGTTTTAGTTGAGAAAATTGTAATATAATTTTTGTAGTGGTAGTTTATAATAATGAATAAAAAAACACTTCATTTAAAAATATTTCCTGCACAATAAAATGTTTCCTGACGATTCAAACAATGTTCAGTTTTCACTTCTGTCGGCAGTCTCGGAGTGCCACTGTTTTGTTTCTAAGACATGCCGGTTTCCTCACGATGTTTTCCTTCACCGTTTTGAGAGCAGTGGTGATGAAATAATTTACAAACGCCAGTCTGGGTTCGAGCTTATTTACAACTCGTAAGTCGCGGCTGTTACCACTAGGTCACCACTGCTTATAAATCCTGCATGTATAATTTAATCTCATTTATCTGTTTACCTCTATGACTTATTTTGTTGTAGTAGTAAACAGTAGGTAACTATCTGACACTAAAGGTTTCACTTTAATCCATTGAGCCATTCCGGAGATACGGGCCTTTACCATCCCGTGGGAACTCTTCGTAATTCCGGGATACAAAGTATCCTAAATGCTGTAATGATTTCTTAAATAAGTACCCCACTTCCCTTCATAGTAGAAAACACATACACGCAAATACACCTTGATACAACTGTTATATGATTTTATTTCTGTAAGAAGGTTTGTAAAAACACTTTTACACGTCAATCATATTTTAAAAACTAGATGAGGTCACAGTCTCTTTTAAAGTCCCGACAAACTTTTAAAGAGAGTTAATGTTGGTCAGATCTTGTGACGACTATGTAAATTGGTGTCTGAAATGGTCTTTTGAGGGAAGATCTTCACAGATTCAGTGGACCAGTCCAGTCAGTACACGCATTTATACTCAACTTTGAACGTAAGCTCAACGATTCGACGAGCAATACCAAAGAAAGGACATTTGAGTAGGTTGCATAAACCATGATTAAAATTAAATGAGAAAAAAAAACATGTATTCGGTTTGTAACTTTGTGCTTCCTTCAAAATAATCTGAAATAACTGAGCTTGCTCTAAATATTACTCAAGATATAAAGTAAAACTGAGTTAATTAGCCACGTGGAACTTTATTAAAGATTTCGTGTTCAGTGTTGCCACTGCCGGCAAGTTCCGGACTTATTCCGGTAAATTAACCATTAAACTGATGAGAACAAAGGACTACTTCGTGCTTGTTACATGCCTAGTTGAGATGCTTATACTATTATTTGTGTAAACTTTGGTTCTGCACTGCTCATTTAAGTTCAATAATTTTATCAAGTTGTGTCGAAAGAGTTAAAACGAATATGATACGTTATTATTAATAAAATTAGACTGGAAGCCGACCCCAAAATAGTTGAGAAAAGGGTAAGCAAATTGATTAATAAAGGGTTCACATGAAATTCGAAATTCCAATAATGAAATTATTTTTTTTAAGTTACTAACTTAAGTGAATTTTGAAGTGATATTCATAGAATTGAATTGAATCTGGTTTTGATTCTGAAACCTGGTGCTTAAGAATCGGTCTGGAAACCAGCGAGCAACCATCACGGCTTCTCATAATACATAATAATATATAAAACTTTGACTTACTAGTAACCAGCCAGGTATGCTTTTGCCGTATTCAGCAAAGAATTTTCGTATATCACAGAATATGGAGTTTGGCGAACTATTCCGAACACGACGTGCAGAGAACAGATAGGTTGGCTACTAATTACGAACTGGCTGCAGCTTATTACTCGTATATGGCTAGCATAGTAGCCATCCATATAGCTGCTACTTGTGATAAACAAGCTAACAAGGAAACGGGACCCTCGACTAACAAATTGTTTTCCTTTTATTAATGTAGGTAGGGACGTATATTTTGTTTTTCTTTTCATCTTCTAAAGAGTGTCTTTCAATAGAACGTAAACTAGAGATGTATAATTTTATTTTATGAAATTGCGTACTTACTTTTAAATACATTCTCATTAAAATTCAAAAGTTTGAAGGAAAAAGTTGGAAGTTGGTATGAAAAAAGAAACCAAAAGTTGGAAATATATATTCCGCGGGCTTCCCTACAATTTCTATTACACGACTTTTTCATGAAATAGTCATGCAATGGCGAATCATATTTTAATCAATTACAATCTTCCACTGTTCTGCACATTGCAAAACACGTAAGAAAATTTGAATTTCTCGGGCACATATTATTAAAATTCTGCCATCAATCATCGTATGTACATCGAATACGACCATACCATACAACCGTAAATAGTTTCTAAACATTTTCAAAACACAGAAACATTTCGATAGAGGTACGAAAATCGCTAGTTTTGGACACACTTATGACATGAATATTAACCTCTCACAAGGCATTACAAATGTCCGTCGGAACCTTACGCCCGCAGATACAACCAAAGGCGAGTACCGTTGAATAAACCCTAAGCTATTGTGCATTATCTATGATGTCCGTTCCCACAATACTAAGGTTTGATTGATGGCTTCCTAGTACCGAAGTCTGTTTATTATTATTGTACGCTCAATACAGAGTTTCGAGTCGTTAATCACAGCAATATCATAGATACAAAACAGGATATTGTGTTTCCTAACTAACTATGTGTAATATAAGTTATACTGTATCGTACCATAAGTACTTTGACTAAGTTTTAAGGTTTATTACAATATTTATTTGTACAACAGTAGAAATAATGTTAAAAGAAGTTTTATACCACGCTAAAACCTCATGTGCTAAAACTACTGAATAATTGCGGGAAAGCGGTTTTGACTTTTTCTTTTTTTAAATGTCTTAAATGTTATGATATCAAAACCGGCCTGATACAAACAGTACAGATAATACATATAAAATACGATAAAACTTTTCCCCGACTTAATATTAAGGGTGCTAGTAGGTACCTACTACATATATACCATAGTCTGATCTGAGACATCCTTATTTTCCTACCTTAATGACTATGCCAACAGCTCGGTGGTTATAATGAGAGCCATCCTATTACACCAATGGACAAGTAAAGGCTTTTAAATTGACATATTTTGATAGCTAGCTAACTGTAGCCTCGTGTTACAAACTCGCTGTACAACAATAAAGTTTAATTTAATAAACTTGAACCATCATGAAGCTATTTCGCTTTTTGTTATATTGAATTCTAGCTTCTGACCGTGACTTCGTCCGCGTAAAATTTCCATCCCGTCGCATCGCATTGCCTGTCAGCGTTCTTTCTGACTTGACTGTTTTTGCCGGCTTCTAAGGGTTCTAGCACAATATTAAGTAGCCTTCCCTCCCAAAAAAAATATCAATCCTGACTGGTAGTTTCGGAGATTTGCGTATTAAAAAAACAAATAACATACTCTTCAGCTTTATTTTTAGCGATGATGTATGCTTTATATATGCTTTTCAGTGACTTCGCCCGCGTGGAGATCGGTGTATTATACATATAAACCTTCCACTTGAATCACTCTTATCTATTGATGAAAACTGCACTTTAAAAGATCTAAGCGTACAGACACGAAAATCGATTTTTTTATAATATGTAAAGAAATAGCTTCTTCCCGCGACTTCATACGTGTGAAATTTCTTGTTCCAAGGACCCACCCCATCGCATCGCATCGCCCGATCGCGCTTTTATTTTGTTTTCGCTCAGAGTTCTTTCTGATTTTTTTTTGCTCCCTCCGTACTTAATGGTTCTAGCTCAATGTTAAGTAGCCTATAGTCTCAATTGGGTTAACAAAAGCAAAAAAAATATTGTCAAACCCGACTGGTAGTTCCGGAAATTTGCGTGTTCAAACAAGTAAACATACTCTTCAGCTTTATTATTAGGGTACTATATACTATATATATATACAACTAGCTTCTACCCGCGACTTCGTCCGCGTGAAATTTCTTGTTCTAAAGACTCATCCCGTCGCATCGCATCGCCCGCTCTCGCTTTTGCTTTGTTTTTGTTCGGCGTTCTTTAAATAAATATTAGGAACAAGTCACCAAATTCAAACAAAATAGAAACAAAGGAACAAGTATCAAACTTTAAAACCAAATCCGTGGAAAACTCTAACAAGGCAGTGTCAAACTACCCACAAACAAAAGTTTTCGACCACGCAATTCAAAAAGTTACAAACTTCGACAAATTCGCACACGTACCACTCTATAAGCTCCATTCTCCTAAACGTGGGAACTAAAGTCCGTTCATAATACGTAATCTTGTCATAACTAAGTAAATTAGTAATTACCGGAGGCCCAGTTGGGCGCCACTATTCCAGGCCTTTTACCTAACTTTATCTCTTATTACACACGCACCATTATACCCATGCGCCTGGATGATAACATTTGTTTTAATACCAGTTTGTAATTAACATTAGGGCGGAATTTCTAGAATCATTGTGGCTACGTAAGTCTAGCTTTCTCGTGCATAAAGCAATACGAATACCTAATTTAATATGAGTCATCAAAGTGATGTTATGATATTTTATTCAGTAATAAAGTCCAATGTCGACACACGTTGTGTGTTTGTGATGTCATGTTTAAGCATTCGAGTACCTACTAAGTGCAACGCTTTCTTGAGCTGGTAAACGTTCAAACTACATCCTACTAATATTATTAATATGAAAGATGGTATTTTTAGATGTGTGGATGGATATTTAGATGTTTTGATATTCAGATGTTTGAATATTTGGATGTTTGTATGTTTGTTACTCAATCACGCAAAAACATCTGAGCGAATTTAGATGAAAATTGGCACACAGACAGTTTATAAACTGGATTAACACATATGATACTTTTTATCCCGGTAGTACGTTCCCGTGGGAGAAAATTGGACATCCACGCGAGCGAAGTCGCTGGCAAAAGCTAGTAATCAATAAATTTCTCATGAACTTATTCCTAAAAAAGCCCTTAAGTGATTTTTCAAAACTAATTAATATCACAGCTTCGAATATCGGCGTCCGGGAAGGAAACTGATCGGAGCATAATACAGAAGCTTAAGTTTCCATTATAGGCACTTTCAGCAGCTCAGCTTCCAATTTAAAGGATTTGCAATACTTGTTAGGCTGGGAGACTGGGCCAGGTAGATAAAGAGGCAATCAATTGCCTCTAGTTTCTCCATAGTTCGATTGAAGCTGAACTTTGAGGTCAGTATACGCGACCTATTTAATGAGAATGGAACCTTTATTTGTATAGTGGCTAAGCAGCCTATTTCCGTTAAGGGTAGCGAGTTTCGTACGAATGCTTGTTTAGCTTACATAACGGGTGTATAAACACCCTTAAGGAAAGTCACCTGTTTTTCCCCTTATTATGATTTGTTTTTGTACTACCTGAGAACCTTCTTTCTGGTTTTAGAGATATTGAAGGTAAAATTTGAAAGTTTTCTCGATGTTTTTTTACGCAGACTAGTTTGAATTGTTATAACTTAACTTATAAACACTCCATCAATCCCTGTGCCGTTGCAAGCACCCATAATCACAATGTTTCGCGTTTGTATTATATGGCGCACTACCGTTAATAGCCAATTTTCATACCAAAAGTAAAAGTCGTTGCTCAGCTTGTTACCTAGATTAATGTACAAAACGCTTAAATGACGGCTCCGTGAGGGGTATTTTTACCCTGTATATTGGGTCTAGTCCAGTACGTCTATTCTTAAAAAAGCTGATAAGGTACAGTTTTCATATGTGTGTCACAAAGACTAGCTGCTTTGCTATTCTGTAAAAATCTCACCGTGAAAGCATAGGTGAAGTGAGCTGTCATTGTATGCGATGCTAGAAATTGACACAATTGACAGCTCACTTCTCTTTAGTTTTCATGGTGATATTGTTAAAGAATAGCACTACAGGTCTAATCTGAAAAAATCACACCGTAAAAACTCAGGTGAAGTGAATTTCAAGTGAGCTGTCCATAGTGTCAATCCCTAGCTTCTGGTTGAATGGCAGATCACTTCTGGCTCACCAATCTGGTCTAGTCTTTGTGAAAAAATATGAGAATTGTATCCAACTTCTGTGTATTTCAAAAACGTAAGGTTGCTTTTGCATAAGTAAACTTGTTATCAAGTTTGTATCTGTACTGAAAGTTAACTGTACCTATATTGTACACACTTTACTACCAAGCCTTGTACAAAAATTGATTACGTAATATTTTCACACATTTTGTTCATTAAGTATTTATTTTTCAATATGCTGTTTCAATGTTTTATTGAAAATCTTGTCATAATGGCTGAACTGGTTTCATTTTCTGCGTAAAGCTTTTTGTATCATGGGAATATACGAATTTACTATGGTATAATCATATAGAAATAAAATCAAGCATCAAAAATAACTATTTGATGTTTTGAATAAAGCGTGCTATACTTGTGAAGATAAAAAGTTTTATTATGTATTGAATAAAGCTATTTTATCAGCACAAATAAACCGTATTTTATTCAAAACATCAAATAGTTACGCAGTATTTTCTGTTTCATAAATGTGTGATATAATTTAAAGAAATAAAAATCAAGCATCAAAATGTTTTGAATAAAGCGTGGTGTATTTGTGAAGATAAATAGTTTTTTTTTTTAAATATTAAGTAAAGCTATTGTATCATCACAAATAAACCCTATTTTATTCAAAACATCAAATAGTTACGCAGTAGGTTCTGTTTCATAAAATTTGACCACGAGAACTTTCATAAAATATTGATGTTGTTTTCTAAAAGTTGGTGCACAAAGCAAAACATGGTGGATTCATTTTACATTCCACGGCATTTTTCCATTAGCTGTGACGTCACAAACAAAAGTGGGAATACCTTTCTTCATTCTTGTGTATTTTTGAGTCCAATTTTCACAACTTTTCAGGAAAAAGATTCTGAATCCATATTTTGACAAAGGTAAAAATCAAAACTTACTGAACTGACTGCCTCGTTGGTCTAGTGGTCACAAACACTACTGCTGAGCATGAGGTCTTAGATTGAATTCCCACGTCGGGCAAAGTGTTATTGGGTTTTTCTATCTGGAATTTCTCAGTAACTGCCTAGAATCTAGATTTCTGCCCGGTTGATGGCAATAAGCTTGCCTTTCATTAAATGGTACTGGAACTACTACAGCTGCACCTCTGCCCAGCTCTTTGGGGAAACAAGGCATTATGTTTTGTCATCTAAAAAGGAAAACGTATAAAAAGAGCACTAAATATTACGAAATGCTGTGTATTCAAAGCTAAGCGCTAAATATTGATAATACACCCCGTACCAATCTATGTCATAAAATAACAGATGCCAATGAAAATATTCTTGTTTAGTACGTACCTGACAAAGAGGATCAAAAAAAGTATTGCTTCAACCAAGACAAACAAACTAAAGATAGGCTCAATAAAATGGGAAATGTACCAGATTTTCAGTTAGTGATCATACTTGAAGTGCCTACCAATGAAGTTTCTATTACAATTTTCCGTACAAAACTTTATTGGGTTCTATAAAAACTGCCTCATTTTGGCACGCTCTGTTCGTGATTTTACAACCCAAGCTCTTACATAAAATCTTATCACTTCTCGCATTTATTTTTATCTTTGTGCGAAAACTAATTCTTGCTGAAGGCTTTATTCGTGTTTCTAATTGAAATAATGTTTGGGAAAAATTTCATTTTAGTGAAGTCTAGTTTTTGTTATTCGCACGGAAGTGCGCAATATTTTGCAAATGTATTAATATTTGCACCTGCTTTGTGTCTTTCCGTCCTTCATCATTGTACTTTTCAGATAACATAAATCTTGGAATCTTATAACGTGGTAAAACAACAAGATGCTAAGGAATTCTAATAATTACATAGTGACGAGCAGAACACAACCGTACAAATAAATGCATTTACTCAAAATTTTAGCTGGATAAATGTTACTTAATTATATAAGTAATGTAGCCAAGTTTAGCATCATTCATCATTAAGAACACCCACGTTAAGTTATCTATTTAAACTTCCATACATTTCGTCGAAATGGTTCAATATCGCCGGCTAAGTTAAGAACCACAGATTGAAACTTCAAGTGGAAACATGAAAGCTTCTGACCTTTTTCCACGTAACGAGCCACAAAGAAATACACATAATAATAAATATCTGATTTCTTTTATAACTTGTTCAAAAGAAAAACTAAACCCGAAAATTCTTCTATTCAAAATATAATCGATAAGGGTACAATCGTTAAAGCAAAACGAGTCCCTGTACAAAGCTTTTATCTGCCTTCGTAAGTTAATCGGTATCGAACTCGCATCATTTAATTTTGTTGCAGTCATACCGAGCTTTGAACTCGTATCTACTCCCACCCCATTTAATCGTGTTCCCAATAGAGGGCGAACCCAATAAGATACTTGTTACGAAGATCGTTTTACAAAATAATTGAATTTCTGAGAATCTAGCTTCAAAGTGAGAGCTCTACCATCATTAATAGTTGGGATTCGCAGTACATATGAAAGTTGGTTTCATATTTTATGTACCGTATTCAATTAAGTAAAAGTGGATAGGTAAGCTTAATTTGCAAGGTGTCTTTTTGAAGATAAACAAGTTTTACTATCGTCCTTTTCTATGTTTGTAAAAAAACATCACCAAACCTAAAGTAGGTACTTCAAAAATCGCATGATATGAGAAAAATAGGCTAAGAAAAATAAGTTTTCATAACAAAACAAAAATAAAAATCAATTATTAATAATGGTGCCTGACTTAAGCAACTAAGCCAATTTATATGTCAAAGTTCCAAGCATCAAAGTTGCACATAGAGGCTCCCATGAATGTTGAATTAACTTACAGAGACTTCTTTACAAATTCTTTATTAACTTTGTAACAAAAACTTTTGTAAGAGGTTATTACAGTTTGTGAGGGCAACTTCTCCCTTACGCGGTCGTGAACTCGTTACAAACATGTCAGATTTATTAAATTGTGTAGGTAGCGACGTCATTATGAATATGAGTCAATTATAGTAAAGTAACAAAAGGTATTCACAAGGCAAACGTGAGTGGGATCGCAGGCATCATTTACCTTATAGGTGATTTTCTATAGAAAGGTCAGCTGCATTGTATTCCCAACCAGCGTGCGTGTATGTCCACACCCACAGGCCTTAGTGTGAGTTTCATTTAACCATCTCGATCAAACGTATCGAGCGCGTTCGGCGCTCCGTCACCATGGAAAAGAAAAAACAGGTGGAACTGCAATACAAAAAAATTACTATGGGAATCGTTGTCGCCAAACTCACACAAATAAACCGATAATCATATAATGCACTACAAATAAACAATTCGTTTGATTTGTCGTTTTACTTTTAGTCAAAACTAGCATAAGCCACAGATCCTACGTCTAGAAATAAACTTGTATGCTCTATAGATAGGACAAAACGTTGTGAATACTTTTTACAACGTTTTGTAATCTAGAGTCAAACTAGATTCGATTACCGAGTAAATTCCGCTACTCGACCATAGATGGCAGTATTCTCAGTGTTCGCAATTTTAGACATAATTGTGATAACGATAAGGTTGACATTCGTGTTGTCGATAATACGAAACACCTCCATTTTTAAGATTTATTCTCCTACTATCATTTTTGGGCTGCAAAATGGAACAGTTCGTCATAGCTACGAAAAAATAAATTTGTTGCGAGACTAGCAACTCGACGCGATGTTAGAACACGACTGGGACCAATTAAGCGTAACAACGCTTATTTGTAGCATGCGTGCCAAGCCTATTTTGCACTTCCATGTTTTCTCTGTTCCGTGTCCGTCACCAATACAGAGCCAACGGAGCGCCAAACGCGCTCGATGCTTTTAATCGAGACGGATTGAAGAAACTCGCACTAAGGCCTCTGATGTATGAACGTAAACGAAGTAAAAGGAGTATGTAAGGGTCGTAGCAGTTTCTGTAGTTTCTGCCAACCACCATGGAAAGAGGGCGTGAGTTTAAATTATAATGAACAGGTAAATACTGTCTCAGAAGTCTGTATCAAGGAAATTCTGTTTCCAAAAGCCACTTCAATTTATTTGATTTGCTGCGATTTTCGCCACTCTATCACAATAGGTAACCTAAAATTGAACATCAAAGAAACAAATCGACTTGATAACATTTTCAAAAGACAATTTCAGATACCGATCGCCATAGACTTCACATGGTCTAACCATGATCATGTCTGGACTTTAAAAGAGACTGTGACCTCTGAGTTTGTTTCAGCCTTTCTTCTCAGAGTAGTCAGATAGGAAACGCCGACCTCATCTAGTTTTTAAAATACCACTGACGTGCAAAAGTGTTTGTACAAACCTAATTACAGAAATAAAATAATTTATCATTCAAATCGGGTGGAGGTATCTTAACGGTTTTTATGATACAAAAAAGAATTTTATCACGCATGTTATGCTGTTTGTACCAAAAACACGTAATAATAAACTCATGTTTTGGTTATTGTACCATAAAACTACTATAAACAGTGCCTTATCATTGAAATAAACCGGAGTTATGTATGCTGAGATTTATATCCAGCTGGTAAAAGTGTGAGCACCGCATGTAAACTTTTTGTTATCCATTTATTAATTAGAAGAAGCAACAATTTCCAAATATTACGAGGTTCTTTTTCCCATTAAACGGGACGCAGACGTGTGCACCGTTTTGTTGTGAATAAACGGTTTTGCTTTCTTCCGTAAGAGTAGAATTTTAATTGAATAAAACATTCTTACGGTTTAGGTAGATAGATATAATACTCTTTATAGTGATCGAGCCTGCTGTATCGACACGGGCAAGGCATTCCATCACCGTACTGCCTGAACTGTAAAAGACTTGTCATTAAAGCTGATGGAATTCATCCGATCTCTAGTTTTAAGTTTTCCTCAGATGTCTATTACGTGTGTCATAAAGGAATTTGAAACGTTCATCAAGATAAGAGGGGGTTGATTGTACAGAGCTACTGGTGCCGATTCTCTTGTCACAAAATTCTCTAAACTAAACTAAAAATTACTAAAATTTAGTTTAATCCATTATTTTAGATTTCCCATTCTGAAATTGACTAAAGTGACACAACTTATCTATATTTTAGTTTGACAGCACTAAGATTGTACTGAGTTTTTAATTTAGTGAAAATGGTAATTTTGCTATTCTGTTGTTGTCAAACTAATTATTCTATTCAATACAAAAATTTTATTGTCTAACTAAATCTGACTATTTTTAATCGCGATTAAAAAGGTGTGGAATAAAATTAGTTGTCAAGAACTAAAATTCACACTGACACCTCGACTTTGGGCGCAAATACAGTACTGTATCTTTTTTTTCTTTTGCTTATATCTCGAATTTGGTGTGTCCTATCGTAAAAATAATGAAAATGTCGACCCCCTTTATAAAACCCCATACACCACTAAAACTCAACATGTAGGTAATAATTTTTCATATTTTCGATACAAAAAGTAAAAAAATCCATTTAAAACACGTTGAGGCTGCCCCCCCTGCGCGATTCCGGCTTTAAAAAGATCACGGGGTAGGGCAAACGTGGAGTCGCGTTTGTCAAATTCGATTTTAGTTGTGTCAAAATTATTTTTAAATTTAGAGTTCTTTTTTTGCAGAATAGCTTTAAGATTCTCATAGCCAAAAGTAAGGAATTTTAGTGATAGTTTAGTTAGTTTAGTTCGGTGTACAACAGAATCGGCACCACTGTAAAGCTAAAATAAGATATGAGAATTCTGGCAAAGACACTTGCCGCTTAACATTTTGTAAAGATAATTCCAAAATAATACATCTTTCACTAGTCCGAACTGTTTTTTACGTAGGCACATACACATTACGTCGAAAATATGAAAAAATAATGGATCGACGAAAGCACGTCATCAAATCTCGCCCCAAAATAGTCCGCGACATAAAACGTCGCAAACGTCGCAGATGACGCGTCCCTAAATATCATAAACTGTCCCAACATTTTCATACTAAACCGACTCAAACTTGACTGTTGACTTTTGCCTCAGCCGGGAATACTCCACGGGACTACGTGACCCGAAATGAACCAAACAAATTAGTTGAGATTTTAGGCCGGACAGTTAAAGTTACAAATATATCTTGTAGCCGTGCTTTGCTCGCTAAACAAGCATGGCAGATTGTTTTTATTATTTCTGTTTGACAACTTAAATTGTAATGTAATCAGAAATGCAAGGTGTGAGTGACCAATAAACTGTCATGATTAACCCATAGTAGTAAAGTTTTCATAGTAATGCCTGGAACAACTGAACCGGTCGTGAATGAATTACACTAACTTATAAGGCGTTAATGATCACAAAGTGAGTTGCCTGATAGTTTTCCTCTCGAAAGGATCTGTTCACTACTTATTCTATTGATAACGCAGACACGTAGAGGACCGAGCAAGATGCCAAAAAAAAACTCAGTTTTTGTATTTTTACTAACAAAGCAAACATCTGGAATAACAATAAATCTATACTTATGTTAGGAGTTCGAATTTGTTTGTTTGTAAGTTCGTATGTAGGGGGCAATCTTTGGAAGTACCAGTCCGATTTGAAATCTTTTTACATTTGAAAGCCCAATTCGTGAGGAAGATTACTTATAGTTTTTTTTAAGATCAGGCTACGACCCTAAGGAGCATACTAAAAAGAAAAAATAGTTAGAAAGAACGCTAAGAGAAAACGATTTTATTTCGTGGTTGGGCGGCAGGATATACTTGAAGTTAAAACAAGAAATTTCACGCGGACGAAGTGTTCGATGGACATAAGCAAGTACTGTAATAGACTAATAAAACTGATCGTAATCATCATAAATATATGATGATTACAATGCATTATAAATATATGAAATATCGTACAAAACATTATTCGGCGTCCAGACGTACTTACGTAGTACTTTAATGTTTTCATTACCATTAATTTTCTGGTTACCACTCCGGCAATAAACAAATAGCAGGTAAAGTAAAAGATATTGATTTTACTGTTGTTACGCCACAGCATAAAATATTTGTGTGTTGACGTAAACAAGTTTACTCAGACAGTAATATCGTTACTCGCTACAAAAATATTACTTTTACAACTAAACTTGCCATAAGAACTCCTAAATACAGGGAAAATGTCTCCATTACAGCAGCTACAAACCCATAAACAAATATACTTAATGTTTTCTGAATAATACTTGTTTATTTATTTAAGTGCTTTGTGGTTCCTAAAAAATGGCCCACTCCCACTTTTCTCACGAATGTCATAAAAGTCACAAAGGGATTATGTATGTCAAGAAGATGAGCGTTCTAATAGCATCTATATTGTTTGTGGTTATCTACTCGTATATACTTATATTAATACGTGAAGCAAAATCTTTTTACGAAAATTACGCGAGGGAAGAGTATGACATTTGGCATAGTTGAAGCTAAATTGTTGTCAATTGAGTTGGGGAATGCAGAAAGCTTATATTTTATATAATAATGTATTTGAAATACATTAAGTTCTAAACGAATTACGGTCGAATGTTGACAACTAAGCAACAACTAGTTACAATTAATAAAGGTTTCAGTCGATCATCGCAATGGGAATTAAGAGATATTCCGAATCACTCTCAAACTTACTTTGGAAATTCTGTTGGATAGTCAAACTATTCTAGTTAACTAACTAGTACTGCACCTCTGCCCAGCTCTTTGGGGAAACAAGGCATTATGTTTTGTCATCTAAAAAGGAAAACGTATAAAAAGAGCACTAAATATTACGAAATGCTGTGTTTTCAAAGCTAAGCGCTAAATATTGATAATACACCCTGTACCAATCTAAGTCATAAAATAACAGATGCCAATGAAAATATTCTTGTTTAGTACGTACCTGACAAATAGGATCAAACAAAGTATTGCTTCAACCAAGACAAACAAACTGAAGCTAGGTTCAATAAAATGGGAAATGTACCACATTTTCAGTTAGTGATCATACTTGAAGTGCCTACCAATGAAGTTACTATTACAATTTTCCGCACAAAACTTTATTGGGTTCTATAAAAACTGCCTCATTTTGGCACGCTCTGTTCGTGATTTTACAACTCTAGCTCTTACATAAAATCTTATCACTTCTCGCATTTATTTTTATTTTTGTGCGAAAACTAATTCCTGATGAAGGCTTTATTCGTGTTTCTAATTGAAATAATGTTTGGGAAAAATTTCATTTTAGTGAAGTCTAGTTTTTGTTATTCACACGGAAGTGCGCAATATTTTGCAAATGGATTAATATTTGCACCTGCTTTGTGTCTTTCCGTCCTTCATCATTGTACTTCTCAGATAACATAAATCTTGGAATAAACTAAATAACGTGGTAAAACAACAAGATTCCAAGGAATTCTAATAATTATATAGTGACGAGCAGAACACAGCCGTACAAATAAATGCTTTTACTCAAAATTTTGGCCAGATAAATGTTACTTAATTATATAAGTAACGTTTAGCAGAAAGTGAAGTTTAGCATCATTCATCATTAAGAACACCCACGTTAAGTTATCTATTTAAACTTCCATACATTTCGTCGTAATGGCTCAATATCGCCGGCTAAGTTAAGAACCACAGATTGAAACTTCAAGTGGAAACATGAAAGCTTCTGACCTTTTTCCACGTAACGAGCCACAAAGAAATACACATAATAACAAATATCTGATTTCTTTTATAACTTGTTCAAAAGAAAAACTAAACCCGAAAATTCTTCTATTCAAAATATAATCGATAAGGGTACAATCGTTAAAGCAAAACGAGTCCCTGTACAAAGCTTTTATCTGCCTTCGTAAGTTAATCGGTATCGAACTCGCATCATTTAATTTTGTTGCAGTCATACCGAGCTTTGAACTCGTATCTACTCCCACCCCGTTTAATCGTGTTCCCAATAGAGGGCGAACCCAATAAGATACTTGTTACGAAGATCGTTTTACAAAATAATTGAATTTCTGAGAATGTAGCTTCAAAGTGAGAGCTCTACCATCATTAATAGTTGGGGCAGTACATATGAAAGTTGGTTTCATATTTTATGTACCGTATTCAATTACGTAAAAGTGGATAGGTAAGCTTAATTTGCAAGGTGTCTTTTTGAAGATAAACAAGTTTTACTATCGTCCTTTTCAATGTTTGTAAAAAAACATCACCAAACCTAAAGTAGGTACTTCAAAAATCGCATGATATGAGAAAAATAGGCTAAGAAAAATAAGTTTTCATAACAAAACAAAAATAAAAATCAATTATTAATAATGGTGCCTGACTTAAGCAACTAAGCCAATTTATACGTCAAAGTTCCAAGCATCAAAGTTGCACATAGAGGCTCCCATGAATGTTGAATTAACTTACAGAGACTTCTTTACAAATTCTTTATTACCTTTGTAACAAAAACTTTTGTAAGAGGTTATTACAGTTTGTGAGGGCAACTTCTCCCTTACGCGGTCGTGAACTCGTTACAAACATGTCAGATTTATTAAATTGTGTAGGTAGCGACGTCATCACGAATATGAGTCAATTACAGTAAAGGAACAAAAGGTATTCACAAGGCAGACGTGAGTGGGATCGCAGGCATCATTTACCTTATAGGTGATTTTCTATAGAAAGGTCAGCTGCATTGTATTCCCAACCAGCGTGCGTGTATGTCCACACCCACAGGCCTTAGTGTGAGTTTCATTTAACCATCTCGATCAAACGTATCGAGCACGTTCGGCGCTCCGTCACCATGGAAAATAAAAAAACAGGTGGAACTGCAATACAACAAAATTACTATGGGAATCGTTGTCGCCAAACTCACACAAATAAACCGATAATCATATAATGCACTACAAATAAACAATTCGTTTGATTTGTTGTTTTACTTTTAGCCAAAACTAGCATAAGCCACAGATCCTACGTCTGGAAATAAACTTGTATGCTCTATAGATAGGATTTATTTTGCTTTAGCTCAGAAAGTTTTATTCATATTCATATTCATATCTTTATTTGCATTCCATAATGTTAAAAGGTCTTACAATTGGCTTACACCTAAGGTACAATTACGGACCCTGTAGGGCACAGCAAAAAGTATAAAATTAATACTAAAAATAAAAAATAAGAAATAAATTACAATCAACAATTTTTAAATAATCATATCATTAACATAAAACTAAGTAAATTTATTTTATTGAGATCAATTTTCAATTCAATTCAATTTATTTATTTTGTTAAACATAGGTATGGTTACAGTTAGAATTTTATGTTATGGTACATCATAAATAGTTCCTTGGGTTAACTTAGTATTTTCAAGTATTTACAACGTTTTGTAATCTAGAGTCAAACTAGATTCGATTGCCGTGTAAATTCCGCTACTCGACCATAGATGGCAGTATTCTCAGTAGTTGCAATTTTAGACATAATTGTGATAAGGATAAGGTTGACATTCGTGTCGTAGGTCGATATCTAGTGCTACTCGACCAAGGTCACACCAGTGCAGAATACAATTAATTTTTATTTTCAAGTAATTGAAAATAAAATAATTATAATAATTACGTTACTATGTAAAAGTTTGATAACATTTTTGCTATAAAGCATCTATGCAACCCAATACACTTCTTAAAATAAATTTCGTGTATGAATGTTAAGCAACCTATATTTGTTTTGTAATGTTATTTTGTAACAAATACTAAATGACAACTTTTTTTCTATCGATATCCATCGATAAAATCAACATCTGACCCGACTACATCACTAATGGAGTAGCAAAGTACTTTTCAGAACGAAATAGTGAATATAATCAATCCAAAATAAAGTTTATTTTAATCGTATAAGGTTGATTTTAACTAGACGTTATGTTAAATTATGAGTAAATTAAAATGAACTAAGATTTTATTAGAAAACAAATAAAACCGTACTGATCGATGATACGAAACACCTCCATTTTTAAGATTTATTCTCCTACTATCATTTTTGCGCTGCAAAATGAAACAGTTCGGCATAGCTACGAAAAAATAAATTTGTCGCGAGACTAGCAACTCGACGCGATGTTAGAACACGACTGGGAGCAATTAAGCGTAACAACGCTTATTAGTGGCACGCGTGCCACGCCTACTTTGCACTTCCATGTTTTCTCTGTTCCGTGTCCGTCACCAATCCAGAGCCAACGGAGCATCAAACGCGCTCGATCCTTTTGATCGAGACGGATTGAAGAAACACGCACTAAGGCCTCTGATGTATGAACGTAAACGAAGTAAAAGGAGTATGTAAGGGTCGTAGCAGTTTCTGTAGTTTCTGCCAACCACCATGGAAAGAGGGCGTGAGTTTAAATTACAATGAACAGTTAAATACTGTCTCAGAAGTAGGTATCAAGGAACTTCTGTTTCCAAAAGACACTTCAATTTATTTGATTTGCTGCGATTTTCGCCACCCTATCACAATAGGTAACCTAAAATTGAACATCAAAGAAACAAATCGACTTGATAACATTTTCAAAAGACAATTTCAGACACCGATCGCCATAGACTTCACATGGTCTAACCATGATCATGTCTGGACTTTAAGAGACCTCTGAGTTTGTTTCAGCCTTTCTTCTCAGAGTTGTCAGATAGGAAATCATCATCTAGTTTTTAAAATACCACTGACGTGCAAAAGTGTTTGTACAAACCTACTTACAGAAATAAAATCATTTATCATTCAAATCGGGTGTAGGTATCTTAAGGTTTTTATGATACAAAAAATAATTTTATCACGCATGTTCTGCTGTTTGTACCAAAAACACGTAATAATAAACTCATGTTTTGGTTATTGTACCATAAAACTCCTATAAACAGTGCCTTATCATTGAAATAAACCGGAGTTATGTATGCTGAGATTTATATCCAGCTGGTAAAAGTGTGAGCACCGCATGAAAACTTTTTATTATCCATTTATTAATTAGAAGAAGCAACAATTTCTAAATATTACGTGGTTCTTTTTCCCATTAAACGGGACGCAGACGTGTGCACCGTTTTGTTGTGAATAAACGGTTTTGCTTTCTTCCGTAAGTGTAGAATTTTAATTGAATAAAACATTCTTACGGTTTAGGTAGATAGATATAATACTCTTTATAGTGATTGAGCATGCTGTATCGACACGGGCAAGGCATTCCATCACCGTACTGCCTGAACTGTAAAAGACTTGTCATTAAAGCTGATGGAATTCATCCGATCTCTAGTTTTAAGTTTTCCGATGACCTCAGATGTCTATTACGTGTGTCATAAAGGAATTTGAAACGTTCATCAAGATAAGAGGGGGTTGATTGTACAGAGCTACTGGTGCCGATTCTCTTGTCACAAAATTCTCTAAACTAAACTAAAAATCACTAAAATTTAGTTTAATCCCATTCTGAAATTGACTAAAGTGACACAACTTATCTATATTTTAGTTTGACAGCACTAAGATTGTACTGAGTTTTTAATTTAGTGAAAATGGTAATTTTGCTATTCTGTTGTTGTCAAACTAATTATTCTATTCAATACAAAATTTTGATTGTCTAACTAAATCTGACTATTTTTAATCGCGATTAAAAAGGTGTGGAATAAAATTAGTTGTCAAGAACTAAAATTCACACTGACACCTCGACTTTGGGCGCAAATACAGTACTGTATCTTTTTTTTCTTTTGCGTATATCTCGAATTTGGTGTGTCCTATCGTAAAAATAATGAAAATTTCGACCCCCTTTATAAAACCCCATACACCACTAAAACTCAACATGTAGGTAATAATTTTTCATATTTTCGATACAAAAAGTAAAAAAATCCATTTAAAACACGTTGAGGCTACCCCCCCTGCGCGATTCCGGCTCTAAAAAGATCACGGGGTAGGGCAAACGTGGAGTCGCGTTTGTCAAATTCGATTTTAGTTGTGTCAAAATTATTTTTAAATTTAGAGTTCTTTTTTTGCAGAATAGCTTTAAGATTCTCATAGCCAAAAGTAAGGAATTTTAGTGATAGTTTAGTTAGTTTAGTTCGGTGTACAACAGAATCGGCACCACTGTAAACCTAAAATAAGATATGAGAATTCTGGCAAAGACACTTGCCGCTTAACATTTTGTAAAGATAATTCCAAAATAATACATCTTTCACTAGTCCGAACTGTTTTTTACGTAGGCACATACACATTACGTCGAAAATATGAAAAAATAATGGATCGACGAAAGCACGTCATCAAATCTCGCCCCAAAATAGTCCGCGACATAAAACGTCGCAAACGTCGCAGATGACGCGTCCCTAAATATCATAAACTGTCCCAACATTTTCATACTAAACCGACTCAAACTTGACTGTTGACTTTTGCCTCAGCCGGGAATACTCCACGGGACTACGTGACCCGAAATGAACAAAACAAATTAGTAGAGATTTTAGGCCGGACAGTTAAAGTTACAAATATATCTTGTAGCCGTGCTTTGCTCGCTAAACAAGCATGGCAGATTGTTTTTATTATTTCTGTTTGACAACTTAGATTGTAATGTAATCAGAAATGCAAGGTGTAAGTGACCAATAAACTGTCATGATTAACCCATAGTAGTAAAGTTTTCATAGTAATGCCTGGAACAACTGAACCGGTCGTGAATGAATTACACTAACTTATAAGGCGTTGATGATCGCAAAGTGAGTTGTCTGATAGTTTTCCTCTCGAAAGGATCTGTTCACTACTTATTCTATTGATAACGCAGACACGTAGCGGACCGAGCAAGATGCCAACAAAAAACTCAGTTTTTGTATTTTTATTAACAAAGCAAACATCTGGAATAACAATAAATCTATACTTATGTTAGGAGTTCGAATTTGTTTGTTTGTAAGTTTGTATGTAGGGAGCAATCTTTGGAAGCACCAGTCCGATTTGAAATCTTTTTACATTTGAAAGCCCAATTCGTGAGGAAGATTACTTATAGGTTTTTTAAGATCAGGCTACGATCCTAAGGAGCATACAAAAAAGAAAAAATAGTAAAAAAGAACGCTAAGAGAAAACGATTTTATTTCGTGGTTGGACGGCAGGATATACTTGAAGTTAAAACAAGAAATTTCACGCGGACGAAGTGTTCGATGGACATAAGCAAGTACTGTAATAGACTAATAAAACTGATCGTAATCATCATAAATATATGATGATTACAATGCATTATAAATATATGAAATATCGTACAAAACATTATTCGGCGTCCAGACGTACTTACGTAGTACTTTAATGTTTTCATTACCATTAATTTTCTGGTTACCACTCCGGCAATAAACAAATAGCGGGTAAAGTAAAAGATATTGATTTTACTGTTGTTATGCCACAGCATAAAATATTTGTGTGTTGACGTAAACAAGTTTACTCAGACAGTAATATCGTTACTCGCTACAAAAATATTACTTTTACAACTAAACTTGCCATAAGAACTCCTAAATACAGGGAAAATGTCTCCATTACAGCAGCTACAAACCCATAAACAAATATACTTAATGTTTTCTGAATAACACTTGTTTATTTATTTAAGTGCTTTGTGGTTCCTAAAAAATGGCCCACTCTCACTTTTCTCACGAATGCCATAAAAGTCACAAAGGGATTATGTATGTCAAGAAGATGAGCGTTCTAATAGCATCTATTTTGTTTGTGGTTATCTATATACTTATATTAATACGTGAAGCAAAATCTTTTTACGCCTTTTTACGAAAATTACGCGAGGGAAGAGTATGACATTTGGCATAGTTGAAGCTCAATTGTTGTCAATTGAGTTGGGGAATGCAGAAAGCTTATATTTTATATAATAATGTATTTGAAATACATTAAGTTTTAAACGAATTACGGTCGAATGTTGACAACTAAGCAACAACTAGTTACAATTAATAAAGGTTTCAGTCGATCATCGCAATGGGAATTATGAGATATTCCGAATCACTCTCAAACTTACTTTGGAAATTCTGTTGGATAGTCAAACTATTCTAGTTAACTAACTAGTATTGCCTTTATAACATTTCTAGAATATTCAACAAGATGGAGAGATTTCAAACCAACCTATCACAGTTGTAACTCAGTTATCCTACGCTAGATAGGTACAAACGGAACAAGATAACATAACTTGTTGCTTTGACCTGTATTAATCACTAGCGTACAAAAAACACAAAACGTTGACCCATTTAAGTATTGACCGTGCAAAATTGAGTGCACCTGCTAATTAATAACGTTGCATTTCAATGCACCATCGGCAGGTGGAATATATGTATGAGTAGGCGAAATTGATAGGTGGAGAGGCTGTGTATGACAAAGCACGCGGATCCCCGGAGATCTCGCTCGGCTCGAAACTCGGCCACCTCACCGGAAACACGGCCGGCCGAACACTGCTCGTGATATACGCCGCGAAGCCGAGCAATAAATATTGCCAACACTTCCCTGCAAAGCTACATACACCTGTCATAATATAAGTTCATATTGTTACGGAAAAATACGAGCAAAATGTGTAACTTACGCATCAGGAATTTGTGTAGTCAGGAACAATTTTTTGAAAGTATTTTTGTACGAGAAAACTCCAGTTGCTATTAATGATGCAAGCCTTTCATGCGCACATTACTTTCAAGAATATTAGTATTAAGCCGACTTGAAAAAGGAGGAGGTTCTCAATTCACCCGTATTTTTTATTATGTAAGTATATAAGTGTCGCGATATCTTCGGCAATTTTGGATCGATTTAAAAAAAGATTTTTTAATGCATTATGCCTCAGGGGTCGTCACTTTATCAAGTTTTTTTTTGCTAGTTTTTGCTGTGTTAGCTTGGATAATACGTATTTATTCCACTTTGTGTATCTTGATGATGTACTAATACTTCCTGTCACTGTTGTTTACATAGTAAGTAGTGGCATAAGAATTGGTATGGAGTAGATACCATAACTAAAAGAGAAAAAAAAAGACTTTTGAAGTGAAAACTTTTTTAGCCGCGTTGGGCATTTTTTGAGATGGGAATAAACAATTGAACTCGCGGCACTTCAAAAATACACGTAATCGTCAAGTATTCACTTCTGTCGCTGTTTTTTTTAATAAAACAACCGATTTCTGGCTTTATTTACGTAAAATAACTGTGTACAAGTTAGCTGCAGCTTTACAAAATCCTTCATCGATTTCATGCGAGGCTACGGATCACATGTTACAGCGAGTATCCGTTATCGTCGTACTCCGCGGACAATTTGTTTTCAGCTGACTATAACATTGTCTCTGTAAATTGGATATCAAACCAAAAAGTTGCAAATATTAAACGAGGTTTATTTTTAATTAAATTAAACGTTTATTTATGTAAGTAGATTTTTTAAGACACTTTTACACGTCAATAATTTAAAACTAAAAGGCGCGTTCATTTCCTAGTTGACTAATCCCTGAGAAGAAATGCCGAAAGAAACTCAGAGGTCATCGTCTCTTTTAAAGTCCAAACATTATATTATGTATTAGAATTTTATGTGAGTCTGACAATGCAGGCAAGTCTGGAAGGGCCTTTGGAGAAAGAGAGATTGCAGCTTTGAGCTGACCTGGTTCAACATTCGTCAGTCACCGTGGAGCTCAACCCATTTTAGGGAGCTCGTCTACCGGCTAGACTACCCGTCACAAGATGCTACTAGATCTGCAGGACATTTGCGTAGGCCGTATACAAAATACTCAAAACCACCAGTTGTACCTAGTAATGGAGCGACCACCAAACCTATTTTGTAACCAAAAAAGTGAGAACATAAAACCATTTCCACGGTGCTTTTCAAAAACTCCTCTGTTGACTTTCTGAAGCTAAGAATCTAAACGCTGATGTAGGATATAGAACCATCTTTTCATACACGTATGGCATGTAAAAGAAACCACCGCACAATACTTGGCCGGAGAGTTGTATTACGGAAGAAACTGTCTCTTAACTGCCACCGCCTGACTAGCTATTGTTTCATAGTACATTAGGTTTATAACATCTAACATGTTTTATGAGTGTGTGAGATCAGGAGGCGTGCTTTTTAGTTGGTTACAATGTTGTTAGAGAACATTATCTTCTTGTTTAGACAACAAAATATGTGTACCTACAGTTACGATGAATCGGGCACAGTTACGTGATTTATTTTAAGAAAACAGCCGCCTTTTAGCGATAAACGGTTACTAAATGGAAATATACTCGATTTATAACTAAGAAGAGCGGTGGCCCAGTGGTATCGGCTGCGACTCGAGTTGTAGGTCGCGGGTTCAAACCTAGGCAGGCGCTTTACTTTGTGTAATTTCATCACCATTGCTCAGAAAACGGTGAAGAAAAACATCTTGAGGAAACCTGATAATATGGAAAATGTGTACGCAGGATTAACTACTATGTTTTAGTCGAATGAACGTAGCAGCTGTGTTACTCTGGCATAAAAGACGTAGTATAAAAATCTTGCTAAAAATGTAATGGAACGTAAACAAGATATGAAAATACATGGTTGGTATAAAGTAAAACCTCCAGGCTTTTATGTAGGTACCTACCCATTTATTTTATGATCTTTGCCAGTTACCTGAACTTTATGTCTGCAATATGCTAGTGGTGATACTTTTAATGGACTACAAACTAGTGCAGAATATATTGCGCCGCAATACGACTTGGTATAACTCTCTCATTCAGATTTAAACAATATGATACCCATGATATAGCATTGCATTAGCATTGAGCAACTGTTACGAGACCACCAGAGCAGAATAATAATGATAAATTATGTCAGGTAGTACATAGTTACAAAAAGAGAAGTTCTGTACATTTGACCAAACTAGTGCCACAGAAGAGGTCGATAATCACCACAGTACCCGATAATGTCGTTAGCCTTCCCCCGACGTGACGAGGCTTTGTTCAAAATATTACTTTCAATTTCTTTTTAAACTTAAAAAAATTCAAAATGTAGTGGACCTTTTCTAATTAAATGTATTGGACCTTTAAGGTCCAATACATTAAATTTTTTGAATTTTTAGAGGTATTTTTCTGTTTTGAATGCACGCCATTTAATAGCCACGACCTTTAAGGTAGCCAAATAGCCGAGCAGATGTCCCACTAACCCTCTCATTTGTATGAATTGAGAGGCGCCACGGCGTCCTCACCTTCCGCCTGACGCAGGTCCTCACCGTACATGGTTGTTTCGGGAGGTTACTGTTTCGCATAACGCGGGTGAAAACGCCCGGGTGTTACCACTGCGTAGATTGCCCGGAGGACACGGTGGAGCATAAGGTGGAGGTCGCCCGGCTTGGGCGGAGCACCGCCGTGTCCTCGTGGAGGCGATTGGCGGCGGCGATGTCTCGCGTCCGGCCCTGGCCCAGACCATGGTACGGAGAGAGAGTCCATTGGTAGCCGTCACCTCCTTCTGCGAAGCAGTAATGCTCACGAAGAGAGAGGCGGCGCACGTGAGGGCGAGGCAATCTATGCGCCTTTACGGCTCTAGTCGCCGCAGGAGATGCCCTCGGCGTCGGGAATCCCAGGTTAATTCCCGGCCACCTTAGGCGCGGGCTTGCGGATGGCGAGTAATGGGTAGCTCGCCGTTAAAGTACCAAGCCCGGGTCGACGGCGCGTTGTGTTCCTCGCGCGCCTCAAAGAGATGTCAGCACCAACTGGTGGGGTCCGCAAGGGCCGATGCCTGCCAGGGTGCGTTTTGTGCGAAATAGATACCGTAGCCCCTGGCACACAGGCAACTGAAGGAACGCGGGTGGGTTTTGGTCTGTAAAAGTCTGACACGCCCTCCCGCTCCATCCGGAGCGGGAGAAGTTATTTGATGATTACCCACCCTCAAAAAAAAACCATCTAATTTGTCAGCTTAAATATAAATACTCAACCAATGACTGAGAGCGACACCATTTGATGAGAAGAGAGATAGGATTGAACCCCAGGCTCTAACTTGAGCGAGTTCAATGTACGATAACTGCTAAATTTATTTAATCAAAACAAAACGGCCAAGCTTGGAATGGCTGCGACAGCTCAAAAGTTTAATCTTAAGCTCAGTACAAATTCATGCTCATATGTCGGCTGTAAAAAATTACATGCAGTATAAAAAGTAAATCATTTCGAATACAAAATTAGGCAAGGAAGGTTCACTCCGGGGAGGTCTGCTGCTCCGGAATTTATACAGAAATATGTAACACGAGATGTTTCAAATAATTTATTTCACACTAAGAATGCTAATGTAACTGAGTGCTTTATTTATATTGCACTGCGTTATATTAGGAGAATGTATTCAGCCGTGAATATAGAACAATAATTAGCACCTGTTGACCTGTTTAACTTTGAAATTAACCTGCATTTTATTGAAACATAATCTTGTGTCAAATATTCACGAATAATAACAAAAACGCATAATCTTTTAATCAATATTAGCTTTGACTCTGTTTTGTAAAAGCTCTTAATATGTGTCAAATATTCACGCATAATCTTTTCATCAATATGGCATTCACACTGTTTTGAATTCTGCGAAAACCCCTGGATTTATCCAACGTGAAACTGACAATACATAAATGAATACGGAACACAGACATTTGTATGTACATTGTAATCCAGCGTTCCACAATAAATAGGATTCTGGCAATCTGTTTAATAATTCTGTTGATGAATTTTGATTGTTTGCTGTTTAATTTTACCTGTGACATGGAGATATTGAATATTATAATGGAATTATCTGATAAGCATTGTCGCAATGAAAAACTTGAAAAAACCAATTTATGATTACTCAACCATGATCAATGCCAAAGTATCAACTTAAGCTAATAGATTCACTACGTTGCGTCTCATACAAGCATTTTTATCTGGTATCTGAACTTTGATTGAATTGTGTTCAATGGTTTTACGACATATTGCTTTATTTTAATCAAGTTTACTTATAATAATGTGCAAACATTTTGATGAAACAATATGCCAACAACGTTTCTTTTTAATAAACGATGCAGGTTTGTAAATATAATAAAATGAACACTTATGAAGATTTGCCATAACGCACCAATTAGCAATAAAATGAATGTTAAGTCAACGGAAAAGGAAACCCAAGGAAGAAAGTCGAACGTAAGGCATGTTTTAATGAAGACATACACTGAGAGATACTTAAGCTAAATTAATACAGTAGAAATAAAGATCGTAATTTTCAACTCGTATTATCTGCAACACCCGTACAATTTATATTTCCATTACAAGAAATATCCTAATAAAAATCCAGGATTCAACATTCATCACCACCTAATTCTATAAACGAAAACAACACGATAAAAACATTCCTTTATTTCAGAATGCGAATGAAAATTGCGAGCGAATGATCCATTGGCACAAATCTACATACATTAACCTGCTATGCCGAGGGATTGAACCCGCTATCAACATTATTATGCCGTGAACGATGACACGGGAATGTACGCGATTTTGTTCACGGGTTTTTGTAAAATAATATTTTCAAATTAAATAATTTTGTACCCACGCAATTTAATGCTCTATGATTATTTTACGAAAGAGAAAACCGACCGTGAATGTGAGTACCATACAGGCTAGATTTAATACATGGATTTATAACTGTCTACCGGTTTTGATTGTTTTGTACATGGCCTACGCAAAGATCTGGTAGCATTTTGTGAAGAGTCGTTGAGCTCCCTAAAATGGGCTTGAGCTACACGAAGACTGATGCATGCACACCGCCTGTTGGGACAGATGATTTCAAAGCTGCAATGGCTCATATTTTCCAACGGCTCTTCCAGACATGACCCTGCAGAGTTAGACTCACATGAAATCCTAGTAATATTAATAGATTCTTTTCTTATTCATTTACATTTTATTATTTTTAGACCACGTTAAATATTCAAATGTTAACTAAGTAATCCATGTATTTTTCAGTGTAATTTATAAATCCAATTTAAATATGCATCAGTTGTGTACATACGTAGTGACATATTACACAACTTATGAACTGGGCCTCAAGTCTGCTATTACAATAGTGTGAGAATGTTCTATCACTGATTTCAAAATTGTTGATTTTGACAAGTTTAGTAATCTACTAACATAATGGCGTCATTATGACTTTCCAATGGTCAGCCACTGACACTCCATTGAAAGAAATGGCATTTATTGGTAATCTCGTTCATAATGACAAATGATTGACTGAGTTAGGTGGTAATCTGCTAAAATTTAACACTAATAAACTAACACACACTAACTAACACTAATACTTAAATAATATGTAAAAATATATATAAATGAATTCGGGCATGAATAAATGTTCAAATTTAGTAGTAGTTTTTCGAAAATCATTTCTACTAACGGGTTTTATAATAATGGCATTACGACAAAATGCCATTATAACACAATTCTATTACGAGACCATTGACCGACCAATGATCGACCATTATGAATTTAGCAGATTACGAACTTTTAGCAAAATGACAATGGGATCGTGTTGGAATGACGAATTTATAAAAATAGCAGACTTGGGCCCCTGGTATGACACAGAACGAAGATCCTTTTTAAAATCAAATTTAAAATGTAATTTAAATGTTAGTTGGTGTTCCTAATACATTAATAAATATTCGCAAATTGCGTGGAATTCTCCCTACATTCTACTTAAAAAACGCTTAGTATAAACAACATATTATTTGAAAAGTTGAAACCGAGAACAGGTCTTTAAATGAACAAAATCTTTATCAAAGAGTGATAGGAGTAGAAAATTACTCTGTCATAGGTACATAACGTTTGCTCCAATTCCCATCTTTTAATTTTAATCTAGTCTCCAGAGAAATGTGGCAATCAATGTGTAGAATTAGAATACAGAAGATTTTAATTTCTTCAGTTGTAGATTTCCCAGAACACTGCTTTTATACAGGATATGTTTTTATCCAGTGCGCAAACTGTAACCATGAATTCAGGATAAAATCAGCTGTTCCATACATTTTAGCCGCGTAGGTATTGCACTTTTCTATGAAACAGCTGATTATTTTTTGTATAACTGACGAAAAATTTCTGCGCTGGGGGTTTAGAATGACATGCTGAATTCATGGTTTTAGTTTGCGCACTGGATAAAAACTTACCCTGTATACAGGATGGCAGGGAAATCGACGCACAACTTGTTACTATGGATTCAGTACACTCACGAGCATTAATATGTATGTCACTGTAAAATTGTAAATACTGTTAGATTATAATCTTTCTCGCGAGATTGTAAACTGTCCTAAGATTGTGAACTGTAACATACTGCTTACAATTTAACGCATTATTTTTCTAAATCTATAATCTATCGAATTGAAACCGTCAAATTATGAACTGGTATCAAGACGGATAGTACCTTGCACTATTACTAAATAGTCAAGTAACTGCCACTAACTTGGAACCCATAGCCAAATTCAAAAGCGATTTTCTCTTAAATAACGATTGCAACCTTGTGATAATCTAGGTATTTCATTAAAGTGTGGGTTCCAAAGTGACTGCACATGTGCCTGCGTTGAAAGTTATGGTCGGTTACTAATTTAAAAAATTACCTCTGTCATACATTTTGACCGCGTACTGAACACTTTTCAAAAAATTCTGCCCTGGTCTTGAATCATGGGCTGAATTTATGGTTTCATTTACCGCATCGATGTCCTTGCCATCCTTTATATTGAGAAATATTAGGTACTCTACTCAAGCAAATAGCCGTTCTCCCCTCTTCATTGGTTCCGATCAGACGTCAAAATAGCCACTTAATCTTTCTAGAGTAAACCAAACCCCGTATCCGACGAAACAATATTGGAGTGAAACTTAATCCATAAACGATCCATCAAAGCCAAAAAAATCAGACGTTCCCCATCGACGTCGAACAGTGAAAGTTTCATACAATCTTTTTTATTATACTCTGTTCTAGCATGAAATTGAAACAAAAGAAAAAAGTGTTTTTTTTATTGTTCTTGAACGCATTGTATCGGGCCCTTATCAAACAAGGGTTTTGAATGTAACAGTCGGTCAATCTGTGAGCTTTTAGGCCCTAATTTAATTTTTGTGTCTCATGAAATTACTTTGTTTCAAAGTCTCAACTGACCTTTTAAATACGGTTTCTGATATTACTTTTCTCTGATTTAAAAAATGCCAAAACTAATTTTGTACGCCTAAGCACTTATTTATATTCTGGTGCAAAGATTAATTTAGATAAACAAAGTTAATAGATGTTTCATCCGAACACGTGACGACGATCAGAGATAACGCAGGCTCCATTCCAGCCTCCTTGCACGCTTCTTCGCAAACATAACGAAGCTGAGTACCTATAGCTACACACAACTAATCTTGTCGCGGCGTTGACGAAGATTGCGTGAAGATAAACCTGCAGGTAGACCACATGACAAGATCATTGCTTGTGGCAAAACCACACGACATCATTAGGTAGACATAGTCGATCGTGTAATCGCTTCATCACCTTATGAATGTCAAGTGTACGATAAAGAAAGACAAACTCTATTTGTCTGTGTGACAGTTAGATAGTGTCAACCTTAAAGGAGTTTCAATAAGGGTTTTCTGAAATGACGTTCACTAGGTGGCGGCACTGAGATGTCAGGTCCGGGCACCTATCAAAATTGTCAAAGCGCCTACGGACTGAATAGTGAACGAAAGAATGAAACGAATGACATCAAATATTTTAAGTTCGTTGTCGTCCCTGGAAGACCTCTTGTCAAAGTGGCGCCAACTGGTGGCTTGAATATTCATGAAAACTCCTCATTGAAGGGGAACTGTTGACAAAAGTTTTAAAGCAATGATGAAATCGACTATACCACTAACATTATAAACCTTACTAGCTGTTTCCAGCGGCTTCGCCCGCGTGCTCTCGGAAATTAACCCACGGAAACGTACTACCGGGATGAAAAGTATACTATGTCTTAATTTAATTTATAAACTATCTGTGTACCAAATTTCATCCAAATCCGTTCAGCCGTATTTGCGTAATTGAGTAACAAACATTCAAACATCTTAAGAAACTTTCACATTTATAATATTAGTAGGATAGTACCTACATAATAAACAAATAATACTTCAGATTCTCTCACTCATTAAATTAATATTTAAGTTCTTGAAAGTAATTTATAAATTCCAGTCAAAGCAGATTTGCTGTAAAGAGCAAAACTGCTTTTAATATTACTGAACCAATACATCCTGAAAGCTCCTCAAGTATACGAATCTTTAGTTAATAACATTTAACTTTAGTGTCTCCAGTGTGAAAATTTTACAATAAACAGATACTCTCTTTAAGATCAAAGAACGTGTAAACAGGACTTTAACCACCAATAAATATTTTACAAATGTTTAATTAAATAATCTTTGACTTCCATAAAAAAAAACTACAGAGTGCAAAATAACTTTAATTTCGGATGTTTGTGTTCGGTTTTGTATTTCCGTTAAAAATGTTTTTTTCTCTTTGTGGTGTTTTTTTTTCTAGATGTCGATTGTTGTTGTATTTCAATAAAATATCCTATTTTTAACTTTTCAGTTTTGGTGCCTACCCCACACAAATTCATATTCTTCACTTGTTAAGTAAATAACAGTGTCAGGAATACACTAAGTGGAAAAAATACGTATTATTGAAGCTACCTCAAAAACCACTTATCAGAACTTAGCCAAATTAATTTGGGACTACTCTTTAGATACAATAAGTATACTCTTTTAAAGAAAAAAATACAAACGAATTGGGAACCTCCTTTTTTTTGAAGAAGGTTAAAAATGAACTTTCTTTTCTTTTAATGTCCATTTCCAGACCAGTAAACCCAGATGTCAATGAACGAAAATCAAACAAACAGAAAATTAGGTGACAGTACGTTAGCTGAAACGGTTTAAAGGAACGAGTCGAGTCGAAGCCAATATTATGGAGGGAGCGAGACATTCCGTCAGGCTGCGCTACATCTGTCCAAGTTATTCAATGGCGAGAAGATAAATTCAGCGCGGATTTATGAATCGTTTGATTACATACTTACAAAATCTATGATGCTATAAAATGCGTAAGCAATAAACGAATACTAATAAAACGATTTTTAAACAATAATAAGTGAAACTCTCACGAAACCATGCCATTGAATTGACTGTAGTTATTATTGTGGCGTGTATACTTACCATTGTACCTAAAGTTTTCTAAGTATTTGGCTCTTGAGAAGAAATTCATGATAGTCAAATGACTTCTTGCCACCTTTAACAAGTTATGTAATGGGCATCTCATTATTAGGCATTTCCTTTTTCTTAAGTAATATAATAAATGTGATTGTTTGTATATCTGGATGTTTGTCACTTAGTCACGAAAAAAGGATTTGAACGAAATAGGTATTCCGTATATGCAATAGGATATTTTCTGACATCCACATGGGTGAAGCCACTGGCAAAAACCTAGTAAATAATAAAACAAACGTAGGATGAGACTTCGACCGATAGATACAATTCTGTTAGAGCGACCTATCTTACATAGTGGCCCCTAGTCCACATAACGTAGTGCAAATGTTTGTCGTACAACAGTACGTTCAGGGGAATCCACAAGGAGTCCATTCTGGTAGCTTTGCTTTGAGCTTGGTTTTCAAACAAGAACAAAAGAACATCGCCACTCGATCTTATTGGTTTGCAATTCTTGGTATGGAATTCCATTGACCTCTGGTTCTCAATAAGCTTATACAATGGTGCAGATATTTTACGAAATGGCATAAATTTTGCTTAAAGACTACTTTATTAACTTGCGAACCAAAATTATAATAATCCAATTGAGTAATAGTAGTTGTATAATCAAGGAAGTAGAACCCACAATATAAAGTTTTTAATGAACATGTCCATTGAAATATAGTACTACTTATGTATAATGGTAATTCATCTAATATATATTATTATCTATAAATTCCTGCTGTCTCAAATGTTTATTTATGGGTCATAAAGTCCACCGAAATTGCGGTATGCGAACCGAATGAACGACTTTTCGTGACCATTTTATTGACTATTAACTGGGCATCTAATGAATACTTTTCTATTATTCTGACTCAACTTTCGTTTATTGGTACTGTTACGCGACAACATTAGTTACCACTAGCGCCATCTAGTATCGAGTAGCAGAATTAATAGAATTAAGATCTTTCTAGAAATCTCGATGCTAGAACTTTCGACATCTGTTCAGTCGAGGCTGGTATGAACTCGACCATTCCAGATGTCTCTTTACTAGAATGTTCTATTGACCCTATAAAAGGCCGGAACAGATCGCGACCCGGGCAGTATTGTCGAGCGATAGAAGCGAAACACATCTAAAGCGATCTTCAAGTGCGACTTAGAGTGATCAGTAGTGCAATTGTGTTTTCTAATTAGTGTGTTAAATTAAAGTGTTAATTTTGGTAATTATATCGGCTGTTTTTAATTGTCACGAACCCCAAGCTCGTAACAATTGGTGTCAGAAGCGGGGATTAAAATCATGCCGATTTTACCTAAAGACGACACGGAGGGTATCCGTACCCGGAGTCAACGCCAGCAGGAGACGGACCAGAGGCGATTCGGTGGAGCAACGCCACAGACGTCGGAGGGCCAGCTACCAACCACGGAAGCCGGCCCGTCCACAGCTGCTCCAGCATCATCAGTAACGGATTTTGCTGCTCTGATGATGATGCTGCAGGAACAGGCTCGCCGACAGGAGGAACAGGCTCGTCGGCTGGAAGAACAGCTCCAGCGCGATAAGGAGGAACAGGCTCGCCGACAAGAGGAACAGGCTCGCCGACAGGAGGAACAGGCTCGTCGGCTGGAAGAACAGCTCCAGCGCGATAAGGAGGAACAGGCTCGCCGACAGGAGGAACAGGCGCGTCGCCAGGAAGAGCAGATGCTCCTCATGAAGGACCTTCACGCAACCTTCGGGAAAGACATGAAGGAGGTGAAGGTGAAGGTTGCCCAGCATGACCACCGCCTGTTAGAAGCTGAAACTCAGATCAACAAGTTTAATGACGTCATTGCTGATATGAAGCAGAAATGAGGTAACCTTAAACTTGGGGATGAAATCGCAGCTCCCGTAGCTACAACGCCTTCGCTGCGTGGATTCAAAGTGCCGCCGTACGACGGGACTTCTTCCTGGTCGGCCTACAAAATTCAGTTTGCGGCTGTCATGAAGGCGAATGGATGGAATAGAAGTCAGGCCATGACTGCCCTCACCCTAGGCCTGCGCGACCAGGCTTTAACTGTTCTGGAAGCTCTCGGTACGGAAGTGACTTACGAGCAGCTCCTTGAAGCATTGGAGGCTAGATATGGCGACGCTCACCTGGAACACGTGTTTCGTGCGCAGCTCAAGGATCGTGTGCAACGAAGTAACGAAAACCTGCAGCAGTGGGCCCTTGAATTGGAGAAGCTGGTTCGTAAAGCGTACCAGTCCGTACCTGCGCTTATTGATGGGAACCTGGTGCAGGCATTCATCGATGGCATCCGCGACCTTGAAGTTAGAGCTGCTGTGAGGCTCGGTCACCACGGAACGCTTAAGGATGCCTTGGCCCATGCACTGGAGGTGGAAGCTGTGCGGCAGGATCATCGTTCCCATCGCATCAGGGAGGTTGTAGCGGCTTCAGTTCGCGATCGGAACAAAGGATACAGCCCTAGGTGCTACGGCTGTGGGGAAAGGGGCCACCTTCGATCCAGTTGCCCTAAGCGAACTGCAGAAAGGGAAGATGGTCGGTCTCCAGAGGGTAGTGCGACTAACAGCAACGGCCAGCAGCAGCAGGGAAACGAGTAATAGCCAGGACTGCGTGGCGGGTGCTGGCTGATGTTCAAAGAGCCCCAAGGGTTTCGATCACACAAACCCATGACGGGAACAGCTTAATCATCAAGGGCGAGGTTAACGGAACGCCTTGTAAACTGACCATAGATACTGGAGCCTCTCGTACGGTTGTCAGTTCCCAAGTTATAAGTCGGTTCCTTGGGGACTCCGCATACAGCCGAGAACGCATTAATTTGGTGACAGCCACCGGTCAGCGCATACCCGTCCGTGGAGAGAAGGAGATGGAGCTGAAGCTAGGCAACAGGATCTACCCGCATAATGTCATCGTGGCTGATATAATGGACGATTGCATCCTGGGCCTTGACTTTATGAGGAAGAATTGTTGTGAGATTGACGTCAAGCAAGGAGTTATGAAATGTGGACGAGAGGAACTTTTTATGGAAGGGGCGTTACCAGGGAATGTGTACAGCCTTAAGAAGATTGTTCTCCCTCCGAGATCAGAAACGATTGTGCCGGTTAGTCTTCCTCGGAATCCTGGGCAAACTCATTGTTGTGTACTCGTGGAAAGGGTAGACAATGACCTTCCATGGAAAGTGGCACGAACTTTGGTCAGAGCCACTGACATCTCAGGGGTACGTGTGCTGAACCTTTGTGATCAGGATCAGATTATTGAAAAAGGCACACTGATTGGTACTTGCGAGCAAGTGGATTGGTTGCGTCGATGCCAATATCTATCGACTGGGACCCCCAGCAAGGATGCACGAACGAGAGTGACCACACTTTTAGAAGACTGTCGCAGCGCTCTATCTCAAAATGAAATGGCCAAGGCGAAGAAGATGTTAATCAAGTACGCCGAAGTTTTCTCTTTAAACGATGCTGACATTGGGAAGACTGGCTTAGTTCAACACAAAATAAATACAGGAGAAGAGGTGCCTATCCGTCAGCGGCCAAGGAGATTGCCGGTAGCGCGTGAAAAGGAAGTGGAAACCATGATTGAGGGAATGGTGAAGGATGGTGTTATTGAACCTTCATCTAGTCCATGGTGTTCACCTGTAGTGCTGGTAAGGAAGAAGGACGGCAGCATGCGGTTTTGTGTTGACTATCGTCGTTTGAATGACGTTACGAAGAAAGACAGCTACCCTTTGCCAAGAATAGATGACACGCTGGACATGCTTACTGGAGTAAAGTGGTTCAGCACGCTGGACCTGAAAAGTGGCTACTGGCAAGTAGAAATTGACCCTAAGGATAAGGAGAAAACAGCATTCTCGACAGGAAAGGGTCTGTGGCAATTTAAAGTTATGCCGTTTGGATTGTGCAACGCTCCAGCAACATTTGAAAGGCTGATGGAACTTGTACTAACCAAGTTAATTGGCGATGCCTGTCTCGTCTACCTGGATGACATCATCATCGTAGGTCGTACGTTTGAAGAACATCTTCAAAACTTGGAACGCGTGCTCATGAAGATCCAGAGTGCCAACCTCAAGTTGAGTCCGAAGAAATGTTCACTATTCAAACGGCAAGTTAGCTTTTTGGGGTATGTAGTGTCGGAAGAAGGTATCGGCACGGATCCAGAGAAAATCGCCGCTGTCAAGGATTGGCCAGTTCCAAAAGACAAGACGCAGGTCAGAGCATTTTTAGGGTTGTGCTCTTATTATCGGCGATTTGTTAAGAACTTTGCGGATATAGCCAAACCCCTGCATAAGCTAACCGAGGAAAAGCGACATTTCTGCTGGGATGAAAGTTGCGACATCGCATTCCAGGAGTTAAAGGACCGACTGTGCAAAACACCTATTTTGGGGTACCCTGATGTAGGCGAAGAATTTATAGTTGACACGGACGCAAGTGATATAGGACTTGGCGGTGTGTTGTCTCAACGGAATGGTGATCAAGAGGTTGTGATAGCGTACTTCAGCAAGTCGTTGTCAAAGCCGGAAAAGGAACTATTGTGTCACGAGACGCGAATTGCTTGCTGTAGTAAAGTCATTGCAGCATTTTAGCAAATATCTTCTGGGGCGGAAATTCCACTTACGAACCGACCATGCTGCACTGAAATGGCTATTGCAGTTCAAAAATCCAGAAGGACAAGTTGCGAGGTGGATTGAGCTACTGCAGGTGTACGACTTTGTGGTCGAACATCGCAGCGGTAAATCTCATGGCAACGCAGATGCATTGTCAAGAAGACCTTGTCCTGACGACTGCAAGCATTGTACTAGGCAAGAGGGTAAGGAAGTGGTACCTGTGAGGATGCTCAGGACAGACCTCAGCAACGAGTGGAAGGAAAGCCTACAACGTGCACAGCAGGAAGATTCAGACATCAAGCCGATTCTGGAGTGGATGAAGGCCAGAACTCCTAAGCCCAGGTGGAGTGACGTCTCAGCAATGAGTTCGATCACAAAGAGCTATTGGACCCAATGGGACAGCTTGGTGATTCAGGATGGAGTCCTGTGCCGTAAATGGGAAAATGCCCGGGGAAATAGCTGTCATTTGCAAATGGTTGTCCCTAAAGCTCAAGTACCGGATGTTCTACAGCTGTACCATAATGGTTGCTCAGGAGGTCATCTGGGAGTAAAACGAACTCTACTAAAGATACGAGAACGGTTTTACTGGATCCACTGTTGGGACGATGTCGAGGGCTGGTGTCGCAAATGTACAAATTGTGCAGCTGTAAAGGGACCTCAGACTCGTAGTAGAGGTGCATTGAAATTGTACAATGTTGGTGCACCATGGGAGAGGATAGCCGTTGACGTTGCGGGGCCGTTTCCGGAAAGTGAAAGTGGTAACAAGTATTTCATGGTTGTGATGGATTACTTCACTAAGTGGCCGGAAGTCTTCGCCATTCCAAATCAAGAAGCTTCGACAGTTGCGGATAAATTAGTTCATGAAGTCTTCTGTCGTTTTGGAGTACCTTTAGAAGTTCACAGTGATCAAGGAAGGAATTTTGAGTCCCAAATATTCCAGGAAACTTGTCGAGTTATGGGTACTCATAAAACAAGAACAACTTCTTACCCACAATCGGATGGAATGGTGGAACGATTTAATCAGACATTAGAGAGGTACCTAGCAAAAGTTGTGGAAAATCGGCAACGGGATTGGGACAAGCACATACAACCATTTTTGTTGTCATATCGAAGCGCTGTTCACGAAAGCACATCGGTGACACCAGCTTTCGCAAACTTTGGCAGAGAATTACGGCTGCCTGCAGACCTGATCACCGGAATACCACCTGATGCCCCACGCAGTATAACCGATTATGCGAATGACTTGCGGAACAAAATGAATGACATTTATGAGCACGTCAGACAATCAGGCCAGCAAATGTCTGAAAAGATGAAAACCCGGTATGACCGCAAAATAAACAATAAAGGGTTTGACGAAGGTTCACTTGTGTGGTTGCACAATCCAGTCCGCAGCAAAGGGAAATCTCCCAAGCTTCAAGCTAAATGGGACGGACCGTACCGGATTGTGACAAAGATCAATGACGTAACCTATCGGATACAGAAATGCGCAAGAGGTACTCCTAAGATCGTCCATGTGGATCGACTGGCGCGTTATTATGGGGCCGATAATGCTCGGGGCGAGCATGTCTTAGGAGGGGGCAGTGTTACGCGACAACATTAGTTACCACTAGCGCCATCTAGTATCGAGCAGCAGAATTAATAGAATTAAGATCTTTCTAGAAATCTCGATGCTAGAACTTTCGACATCTGTTCAGTCGAGGCCGGTATGAACTCGACCATTCCAGATGTCTCTTTACTAGAATGTTCTATTGACCCTATAAAAGGCCGGAACAGATCGCGACCCGGGCAGTATTGTCGAGCGATAGAAGCGAAACACATCTAAAGCGATCTTCAAGTGCGACTTAGAGTGATCAGTAGTGCAATTGTGTTTTCTAATTAGTGTGTTAAATTAAAGTGTTAATTTTGGTAATTATATCGGCTGTTTTTAATTGTCACGAACCCCAAGCTCGTAACAGTACTTTACGTTACCGTATAAGGTAGGTAACCCACAGATTCCATGTTTTTGTGAAATTATTTACGTATGGCAGAATTAAAATACAATGACTTTTAGGAGCATTACAAAAGTAAAAAAGTTAGTAAAATTAAGGCGGTCGAATACTCATACCTTTTTTTTTGGGTGGGAAATCATCAATTAACTTCTCCCGCTCTGGGTGGAGCGAGAGCGAGAGTGTCCGACTTTTACTGACTAAAACACACCCGTGTTCCCTCAGTTGCCTGTGTGCCAGGGGCCGCGCTATCTTTTTCGAATAATCCGCACAATACTCATACCTAAGTAGATAAAAAGAGAACATTGGTCGCCCAGTGGCATCGGTCCCTACTTACGAGTTGTACGTAGTGGATTCGAACCCAAGCCGGGGCTTAACTTGGTGTAATTTATTTCATCACCACTGCTCTCAGAACGGTGAAGAAAAACATTGTGAGGAAACCGGCATATCCTAGAACCAAAAATTGCAAGACGTGCGAAATCTACCGACCCGCACTGGGCCCGCGTGGTAGATTACGGATTACGGCCCTTTCACGAGTATAGCGTTGCCAGGCGTCCGGATAAAGCCGGACATAGTCAGGTTTTTTGGTTGTGCGTCCAGCTAAATTAGACGGTGTCTGGCCTGGCCGGCTTTAGGTAGGCTTTTTGACCATTAAAAAAAAACATGTGTTGGTTTCCGCTCCGCCCACATCACCTTGTAGCACAAACAACTGGACTAGCAATGTGCATAATAAAGAAGACTGGTCCATTAAATTTTATTGTCGTTTATTTTTTTAGAATTTAGAATTTAAAAAGATTTTAGCGTAAATAATAAAAAAAGACAGGTATTTCCTTTTTTTTAATTGTCGTGTTATACTAAGACTAAAAAATTAAGGGTGTCCGGCCTGTAACCCAAATGTTCGGCTAAACTGACTGGTCTATCCGGCTTTTCGGTTTTAAGACCTGGCAACCATATTCACTAGACGAGGCATGTGGCCTAGCAGTGGGAATATTATAGGCTGATTATGTTATGCTTATGCTAAATAGATAATACCCACAAACGCTATCTATTCTGTAATGTATGCATAATAGTAACAAACTTAATTTTCCAAGTCTTTAAATTGTGTTTTAAAAAGTCATACTATCAGTTTAAATAGACCTCTTTTCTCTCCTTCAATCGTGAATTACATAAACAAAACATTTGTTACCCAACGCGGAGGATGACTCGAGTGAAGAACGAGCGAATTGGAACGACGCGGTCACATCTCTCCGGACACTTGAAAGGGATTTCTTTCACTCCAAACCTCGTTAAATGTTCCTAAAAAAGGTCTATTGTTACAGTGAATATGTCTAAAATTACACTGCTAAACTAATATAGATATTGCCCAGTTTATTTATTTATTATTATTTATTGCCCATTTTCCATATTTCGGGAAAATACTCATGTTTTTCGTACTTAGACTAACTATCTTGCGGCTTTGCCAAATTACAGGTATTTGCAAAGTTTGTGGGCGAAAGGCGTTTGTTTGCCCGTCACCAACTAAGCTATAAAACTAATGAAATACTGTGAAGGTGAAGGCACTATAGATACCTACCAGAATATATAATTTGTTTGTTTAGTGAAAGTGGTGGCCGAGTACCTATGTGAAGGATGTTTCAGCAAAAATTGTGAACGCTCTCGACCTTAGTTGTCTTCTAACTAACGAACACTCAGCAATTTTCTTTTATCAAAATTCACAATTGTGAAATATGCATGCGTCTGATTCTTTTTACCTGACTGCAAAGAAAGAATGAGATTTTATTTCTCCTTCTTACTATCCCGTTGAAACCGTTTTAAACTGTTTAAATATTTGTAGAGATTCGGTTTTAAAAGTAAAAAGCTTCCTTGTAAACCGTTGTTTTACTGCAGTGAGAATTTTATTCACCTGTGGACCAAACAACTCTCAAACCGCTTGGGACGCTACGATCGCGATACTTGGCTCAGAGATACGAGTCTTCTTCGTAGAAAGTATTTTATTTTAAAATTTATCTTACCTCAGCAAATCTTGGCAAAGATACCGAATGCAGTAAAAGTTATTTATTGCCCAAATATAAAAAATGAATCGGAGTTTTATCGGAATGAGATATTAAAAGTCAAACAAACAAGATAATAAATAATTTTGAATAAAAATACTTTACAATAGATTGCAATTATGAATGGTCTAGAAAAAAAATTGTGACTAGTTGTCAAACGATAAATGTTTTAAAGAATTTTTGGTCATTTCTTTTAAAAAGAAACAATTAGAAATTGAATATACGAATTACTAATTATTTTACTTGCTAAATTTTAAAACTATTAAATTTCTCAATATGCCTTTCAAAATTGTAAGTGAAAAATCCTAAATTGCTCCCATTTAAACTCATTGGGTACTAGAAGTAAAGTTCTTCGTCATGCTTTCGAGAGTTGAACAAACTAAACACATTTATAATCAAGTTTCATCACTGAAGGAGGCAAGTAAATGAATCTGTCTTAATTATAAGCCAAGGTTTCCACTGTGGGACCTTTGGGTTAATTAGCGCTTTTAGCGGCAATTTGCCTTATAAATAATCCGTGTAAGCTCTTTAATTCGGACAGAAAAACATTCGATTATTGATATAAATGTGGGTGATAATTGGATAAGTTGGCGAAGGGTTATACGATTATTGGTATAGTAACGATGTCGATTCGGTCATAAGGGACGAACGTAATATCGGAACCTTTCGTTCACAGCATAATATCAGCCCATAATCATCTGTTGCCCAAAATAGATCGCTTGTAAGGATAACCACAAAATAATAGGAAAATATAATGGAACATTAATCGGATTTTAAACGAAACCATGACCTCTGAGTTTGTTTCGACATTTTTTCTCAAGGATCTGTCAGCTAAGAAATGCCGGTGCCCATCTAGTTTTAAACTTTTGACGTGTAAAAGAGTCTTAAAATATCTAGTCACTTATATAAAACATTTCATTTCATTATGTTTGAAACGTACTTCATTAGTACTTAATTATTTAGACAGGTTTTTTTTTAATAATTAATCAATTTTATTATTTTATTTTTAAGAATGAATAATTAATCAATCGTCCGGACAAATGCCAGAATCGAACAACGGCACGCGTCATAGATCCGTATTAAGGGGATAAGTCCTTATTTATTACCATGGAATAGCCAATAAAGCAATACTACGACCGCGCTCGACAACGTGGATTGGTGATTATACTGCGATGATATTATCATACAAATGTATGCTTACGAGCGTTCATCGTGGTTGTTTATTAGGAAAATTATTATCACAGGGGACATTAAGCGACTGCAAAATTAAAAGGAAAGGACATTTCAACGATTTTTCATTTCATACACTTTCATTGAAAAATATGAGACAAGAATAAAAAAGGCACAAATAACTTAATTAATTAAATTAAATTCATAGTTAACGCATCATCTATATTAATAAGTTTACGTATACCAAATACCTACCAGTTTTTTATGTCACAAGATGGCTTAGGTACAATTACTTTTACAGTAACAAAATAAACAAAAATATAGTCAATTTCGTTCTGTGTGTTAAATTTCAGCGTTACTTTTATAAGAAGCTGAGTTCAGACCAAGCTTTAGATAAAGCGTAACGGCGTCATTCACAGCGATCTCTTGTGAATACCCAGGAATTCGAGACCAAGGCTTATCCACCACCCCCTTACTCCTCCCCCTGCCTACAATCGGTCAATCACTTCTCAAGATGAACCGCCTTATGCTTGATTCACATAATATGATCTGCCACGCAGACAGTAGACAGTCAGATACTCGTATTTGTAACTTTAATACATAATTAATTTTTAATGCAATGATTGTAATGTGTAATGTTGTACCGAATCCTGATGTATATTTCAATGTAATTTGTTGTGCTTAAAATGGTAATAATTTCCTGAAAAAAAAAATTATTTTAATTTACTGCAATAATTGACGCCCAACTCGCACGTACGATGTAAGCACTCGCACTGTGTAAACCTGGTATTGGGTTGAGGGCAAATCGCCTTGGACGAGACTGTTTTAAGACAGACTATAATAGTTCTATGAAAACAATGATGAAAACAAAAGTCTCTACAAAACAGTCTCTCTCTCTTAAAGTTGCGTAGAATCGACAAAAAAAAATGTTTTCATCATAGTCGAAATAGTTCTGCCGTTTCAGTTCTAAGTTCCACGGTCTTGTCTTCGGCACAAAAAACTATTTTGACTCTGGTATTAGCTGTCTGAGAACGTTCTACTAATACCACAATAGTCGCCATTGTCCCTAGAACTTCGTGTCAGCTAAAAAGTTTAATTGGAGTTTCCTATCACGCACATTCGGAACCTGAATTGTCCCCTAAAGATTTGTCTGCATGCCTGTTACCATGGCGCCGGTAACTGGTCTTCTGGCTACTTTCAATAATCGAAATCGACAAGTTGTCTGCCTGAGAAAAGCAACTTGGCGACTTATAAAAAAAGTAAAAATATTATAGTGTCTAAAAACAACGCTACCTATGTGTTTTTAGACAAGCCTTATTTATCTGTGGGTGTCAATTTTACGACGATTAATAATTAGAGGGTATCAGTTGAGTAATCCTTTGTGTTGATTAATTGTTATTTTAAACAAAAATCTCACAATACTATTTTGATAACAAATTACAAACCCTCAATTTTGTAGAAGTAAGTTTACCAGTTATTATGAAGAGGTGATTCACTCTCCAATTCCAAAACTTTTTTTAATCAATTTGATTCTTTCTCTTCATTAATGTACGAACCTTTTTGGGTTACTATTTCTATTATGAACCCTTTGGGGGTTGTTACATCTGCCAGATGAAACTTGTTTTATTAATTAATTCTCTTTCTCTTGCGAAGTTTTGACATTTCATTTTATTTCTGTGCCGCCTACAAATGAATATTAATGATTGTTTTAAATTCAAGATGAATCCAAATACCTTATTTAGACTTTGAATAATAAACTACTTGCAAAAAAAGATGACCCTTCAAAACTGAGTTAAACTATCTACGCTTGTAGCGTCGTAGCAACGTCGTAACATATGGCTACGCCGTAGACCTAGCTACGAGTTGGTATCAAAACAAGATAGTGGTTGTCAAATTCGATGATTGATTTCTACCGTATACAGATTTCCTTTTGGCCTTTTTGGGGATAAACCTACAAACATATATCTCTTATTCGATACACAGTAATATCAAATGTACATGATAAACACGGTACGCAGACCGAAAGATTCATTGAACCCGCCAATAAATCGAAGAAGCGTCATTGCACTGTATGCGTTCTGTACAACGTTAGCAAAATCGTTAAACATTCGTCGCCGTATCAAATATGTTGCCTTCGTACCTTAGACTTCGTAAACTCACGAGAGAGACTTGTATTGTAGGTTTGTTTCCCTTTTGTTCATAAGAGTAAATCAATGTTTACAAAATGATTTGAGGTACGAAAAATCGTTAGCACTGTACTACTTAGTACATTATTTACATTTAAATGTGAAGTACCTCTGTAATAGCATGGTGAAATATAGACGGTCCATCTCGCAATATGTAACAGGGCTTTGATGCGGTCTGATTTCGTTAATGCACTGAAAATTTCGATACTAGAGAGCACTATTGAGTGCTCTCTAGTACTTAGAAAGAAAGAAATATGTTTATTCTGCAAAAACAAAACGCAAATTACAAAAAAAAGAATAAAAACAGATACATAAAATGGCCACATGCAAAGTAGCTAAAAGCCTCGTATTCAGGTAGAAAAAGTTTTACAATATTGTCCATTGACTGTTAATGTCAAGGCTAGGGACCATAGACAATTTATATGGATCTGCGTCACGACACTGGTGATTATAACAATCAAAACAAAAACAAAATGCCGATACCAGACCGCATTATTACACAATACAATACAATTTTTTTTTTTTTTGATTAGCAGAAGTGCACAATTGCCAAATACTAATCGAAATACATACTATAAATTAAGGACGCTTTTCGTGTCTGTCTGTGGTCACAAAGAGCTGTTCTTCTTAACTACGCAATAGATTTTGATGCGGTTTTCAATATCATGTATATAATTTATTGCACAAGGTTTTATGTGTAAAAAGCATTAACATGAAACGTAGATAATATTATCCTATTAATATTATTAATGTGGAAGTCTGTATGTTTGGATGTATGAATTTTTGGATGATTGGATGTTTATTACTCAATCAAGCAAAAACAGCGAAATGGATTTGGATGAAATTTGGCACATAGATAGTTTATAACCTGGATTAACACATAAGATACTTTGTATCCCGGTAGTACGTTTTCTTGGGATAATTGCCGACCTCCACGCGGGCGAAGCCGCAGCCAAAAGCCAGTGAATAATATAGAAATATTGACATTTTGTCCAGGTCTTAATAACAGTGCGAAGCAAGGGTGGGTCGCTAGAAATTAATAAAATAAAGTTATACCATAACTTCTTATTTAATGTTTTGTAATCGATTGTAGACGAGTAACTGATCGATTAACATCAAAGAATTATAAAAACAGTGCGAAGCAAGGGCGGGTCGCCAGTAATTAATAAAATTAAGTAATACTATACCTTCATATACTATATATATTAATATATACTAATATATACTAATGTTTTGTAATCGATTGTAGACGAGTAACTGATCGATTAACATCAAAGAATTATAAAAACAGTTCGAAGCAAGGGTGGGTCGCTAGTAATTAATAAAATTAAGTAATAGGTACCATAACTTCTTATCTAATGTTTTGTAATCGAATGTAGACGAGTAACTAATCGATTAACATCAAAGAAGTTAATAATCTTTCAAAGGGCACCGAGGAATTTGAAAGTTCTCTCCACAAAACAGAGTTAGAAACTAAGTTATTTTGGCTCGGCAGAATTAGGATAAGTCTTGGTAATGTCTTTCTAATTAGCTTCGTTCTTAGTCTCTTCTATAATAATATTGTATCAGTGTGTAGCCCCAACACATACTACACACGTGTTACTAAATTGTAGCAATTTTTTACAGTCATCATCATCAGCATCTGCCTAGCCGTCTCCGAACTATGTTGGGGTCGGCTTCCAGTCTAACCGGATGAAGCTGAATATCAGTATTTTACTTGGAGCGACTGCTTTTCTGACGTCCACAACCCAGTTACTGAGTAATCATTACATATAATAGGTTTAACCAGCTTTAACAGGTTGTCAGACTTTCGGGCTTCTTCAAAGATCCACGAATGACAGCCGAGACCAACGGCTTAACGTGCTTTCCGAGCAATTTGATACGGTGAGAACACAAATGTAGACACTCAAATGAATTCTTGTCTCCTCTGTGTGAGGTTGACTATGTGTTCTACTGAATAATGATTAAGTACAAGATTATTTATTTTATTTCATTTTTCGTGCCTCTAAATAACCTTAAATAACTTTTTTTTAACTTAGTAGTTATCAATCGAAAATACCCAGTTCTCGTTGAAATCACTCGTAACTTGATTTCCACTGATGTTTTTGTAAGCGAGCAGGTCAAAAAACGGAGCCCCATTCGAAATTCATGGTCTGTTAGTCACTGAAGTGATGGCAGTGCATTTTCATTTACGAGCTAAAAAACTACCGTTCTATGCAGATTTCATTACGGTAGTAAAATAAAGGCTCTTTCTTTAAAGGAATAAAATATTACTTCGAAACTTCTATTATCTGGCTATCGGCTGTTAGCATAAATACCATCTACTAGTTATATTCCATCTAGTTCTAAGGATTATCAAATCATTCATGTTCGGCGAAAGGGAAAAAAACAAAGATGGGATCTTTGTTTTGACCCTGTTGACTGTCATATAGTTTTACTACAATAGAAGCTATACTCTTAAACGAGATGACACAAAAAGAAAAAGACTAAGGGATTTCCAGCAGTATTTACTGATAATTTGTCCAACATAGAATTCAAACCCGTCACCTAACTTACGTTTACAATAGCAACAAAAAGGTACTTAGAACATAGAAATGCAGATGCTGCAGCGTATTATTTTGAGCTGAACTTTAAAAGATATTTATTTTAAGCAGTACTGCAACAGATGCTAACGCTGAAGTCTGCGGCAATTATGTAAATGCTTTTGGATAAAAGTACATGTTTCAGAGCACACGACTAACGTGCATATCGCAATGGCCACTAGAATATTCGTAGTAACTTCTTCAATATTTACTTGGGAACGACTTGGTTGTTTACGTCACGTAATGAGTACAATGACACTATTTACTGTACTTGATGATCATCATAATCAGCCTATAACATTCCCACTGCTGGGACAAAGGCCTCGTCTCAGGGAGAGGGACTTCACTGCGCGGGCCCAGTGCGAGATGGTAGATGTCACATGTCTACGAATTTTTGGTTCAAAGACATGGTTTCCTTACGATGTTTTCCTTCACCGTTTTGAGAGCAGTAGTGATGAAATTATTTACATAAAGTAAAAGTTTGTCTGGTTTGGAACCTACGATTTACATCTCGTAGCCACGGTTATCAATGAGCCACCACTGCTCATACACTGTGTTACGATTTCATTTGAAGTGGCAAATGCAGTGTAGGTATGTTCAATCATGGGAAAATAACAGGCTGGTCTTACATTAAATTGGATTGAATTTTATTAGATTTCTTAATCCCGATAATGTACTATTTTAATTTATTAAAAACAAGTAAGAAAAAAAGACAAGTCAGCACTTCTAAAATCGAGAAAACTAAAAATTACGGAATAAAATATGAATGATTCTTGTTCAATCTTGTCAATGTCTTTTGCGTGTGAAAATAATTTATATTAGTGAGACATGAAATAATACAGAACAAAGTTCTTATCACATTTAAGATATAGTGAGCTAGGCTTTTTTTTGAGGGTGGGAAATCATCAAATAACTTGCAGGAGCAGGAGGGCGTGTTAGACTTTTACTGGCTAAAACCCACCCGTGTTCCTTCAGTTGCCTATGTGCAGGGGCCGCGGTATCTCTTTCAACTAACTTGCACCCCTGGCAGTAGTGAGCTAGGCTTAGCTCATATTTTTTATCATCTATCTATCATGATCATGACTTATTGAATGAATATAGAAGAAAGATTATATTTTACTAGCTTTTGCCAGCGGCTTCGCCCGCGTGGAGGTCGGTGTATTATACATATAAACCTTCCTCTTGAATCACTCTATCTATTAAAAAAACCCGCATTAAAATCCGTTGCGTAGTTTTAAAGATTTAAGCATACATAGGGATATAGGGACAGAGAAAGCGACTTTGTATTATACTATGTAGTGATTCTACACAAATAAGATATGCTTATAAAATAAAATGATTCATTATACCTATAGCCTAGCCTAGGTCTTGTACCTACTGTTAAGCTCTCTATACACGAAGCTTTTATAGCTTACGAGGAGACGGATAGCTGGCCCAAGATTATACGACATGCAATTTGCAGTAACACGATTTACTATGTTATCTGCTCGTATGCTACAAAGGTGTTGTGTAATTGGGTCTTTGTGAGTAATAATATTGGGGCGACGTGCTACCAAAAATCTTGTGTTTAGAAATCTAGCCAAAATCGGTCCAATGCATCCACGTACAATGATAGGTTCCGTAGTAGGGATGAAATTATCCCAAAAAAACTTAACACTTTTATTGAAAAACATGTGATCCAATTAATCCCAACTGCAAATTTAAGTTTATTTTAAGACCATAGTATTTTTATATAAGTATAGAACTAAATTTTGCAATTTTTCTAAATTTTAGATAATGTGGGGGAAGGGTCAATTTTCATCCAATTTCTTAAATAACTTTAAAGACCAAAACAACAAATATAACTATTTAATTTAAAATTATTGAGACCCTCACAGTAGTTAAACAGTTTCGTTTGATATATCACACGATACAGTTAGCAAAAATTAAAAAATAACTTTTTTGCCTCCCAAAAATAACCCACATAATAAAAAATCATTTATTTACGTATGTCATATGTGTACCAAATAAACTTAATCGGTCCATTAGATTCGGAACAAATTCGCTGTGACAGATAGACACGCGAGGCATCCTAAAAGTATCCCGTTTTTTATTTGGACAAACGGAACCCTATAAAATAAGTTTGTTGACTGATTCGACAACGACTGTTATGATATCAATAATATAGTACCTACATAGTTATGTTAGACGCTTATTTTTAGTGTTAGAGGCTTAGTTCAATGGACAACCAGTAGTGAATGATTATGTCATGATGATGAACACCAAAGAGTTTCTGCAGAAACATCACGTCGAAAGACAACATAAAATAACTCTTAATATATTATACTCTATATCTAGAGAGTTATTTTCTAGAATAGGCCATTATTATTATCATACCACAAAGCTTAAGCATAATTAGCCCATAATAATCCCACTGCTGAGACACAGCCCTCCTCTCAGGGAGTGGGCCATAATCCACCAAGCGGGCTCAGTGTGGGTTGGCTGTAGAGATGCGCAAAATGTGTCAGTAAAAAGAAATGAATGAAGTATATCTTTTCGATTAACGAAGTAGTCTACTCATTTACTTCAGTCCTTCATTTAGTTCAGCAAATCAGAACGAGTCGCATACATAAGATAACGACAGTGATTGACAAGTTACGACAAATGATGCACTTCACTAGTTCAGTTTTATACGTATGTCGATTTTTCTTCATACTTTATACAGGCTTAGGACTGTCAACCTAGAAATATGAATTTAAGCATAACGATTTTGATTAAGTAAGTAGTATCTTTTGTTTTTTCTTTTACTGATAGTTAGACATTTTTGTCTAGGCTGGCGTATTTAAAAATCGTAATAGCGAAAAGACAGACTGAAACTAAATGAAGTAGAGACACATTTGAATGACTACTGATTGAATGTTGAGTTTATTTTGTGATATAAAGTAGTTCATTTCCTTCAATCGTTCGCGAACTACCCCATGTCTAGTTGGCTGATATCACATGTCTTCGAATTTCTAGCTCTAGAACTTGACGGTTTCTTCAAGATGTTTTTCCTTCACCGTTTTGAAAGCAGTAATGATAGAATAATGTATACAGAGTGCCTGCTTGCACAACTTACTCTTGTTATTAGCAGACCTAAGTAATGACGATATGCTGGTCACACTCATAATACGATCCTTTACAAAGCGGTCTACTTTGTTGAAAACCACATGTTACCGCCTTCGGCTCGGTAAGCTCATTTGATCGCGTAATGTAATATGCGGTTAGAATCCAATTGTGAACTTTTGAACCCACACCGAACAATAGGGGTGTTGTTTCTGACACTCTGTATGTACTTTATTCGTTCAGCGGCCATGATTATATTGTTAATTTCTAAATTTGAAAACTGGGTACAACTGTACTGAAACTGAGTACACCTGTACATAGAAGTTATTTGTGCTAATAAACGAATCATTATCATCTGCCTAGCCTTGTCCCAAATGTGTTGGGGTCCGCTTCCAGACTTACCAGATGCAGCTGAGTACCAGTATTTTACATGGAGCTACTGTCTATCTGACCTCCAATACTCAGTTACTGCGTAATACGATACCCCTTGGTAAGTCTGGTTGTTAGACTTTCTGGCTTCTGACGACCCGTAACGATTGTCCACGAATACGTTAAAGTCAAAGCATTTATTTCAAATAGGCACATAAAAGGCACTTTTGAACGTCAACATTTACATTAAAATAGAATTGATTCTAGGCGCCCCTTCCAAAATGTAGTTTCGTATGGAGAAGAATGGGCAAGAAACTCCACCTTTACTCTTTTAAAATGTTTTGATTACAATATTTAACATAGTACATTCATTATATAATTATGTGTGAAAACGATGCACCCAAAATAAAATTACCATGCCAAAATAGGTGAAAAGAATGAAATTGAAGCAATACAGTTAAATTAATTTTATGATAGATACATGGTGCTCACTAATAGCGAGGACCAACGGCTTTACGTGCTTTCCGAGGCACGATTCCGGCTTGGCATGTAAAGATGATCACCCATCCACGGAACCTACCACTGTAATAACGTGTAAATCATCTTCAATCATCACTTCTCTCTGAGTGTAGTCTGTGATTCTTTTGTATTACTCATGTCCATACACGTCGATTGCTACTTATTATTCGGTAGCAAATCTATTACACAAAAAGGTAACATTCGATCAGATTAAGCTACGCTTGCCACGGTTGATCCATGGAACCATCTTTACATACCAAGACCACTCCGTCTCTCGGAAAGCACGTTAAGCCGTTGGTGCCGATTGTCAATAGTGGACAGTCGTTACAGGTCGTCAGAAGCCTGAAAGACTGACAACCAGTCTTACCAAGGCGTACCGTATTACCCAGTAACTGGTTTTTGGAGGTCAGATAGGCAGTCGCTCCATGTAAAATACTGGTATTCAGCTTCATCCGGTTAGACTGGAAGCCGACCCCAACATAGTTGGGAAAAGGCTAGACAGACGATGATACTCGTTATAACAAAGTTTGGCGAGACAACTGACTTTTCTCGTAGGGACCTACGGAGAACAGATTGTATTATGGAATTGCCGCAATAGTTGACATTACTACCCACTCATATGACAATGCAAGCAATAGGTAGGACCTTTTTCATTGATGCGGCTAAACTGTTTAAACAAGTAATTTACCATTGAAAGTATCAAATAATTACTTCCACATTCGAGTTTTTCCAAAGAATAAACAACTTCATTAAAATGGGCTTTCAAAGCCCAGAAGTTGATATGCGGTTCAGTACGCAGTCACTGCACATATTGCAGTCAGAAACTTTTATGTGGTAGCTAACATTGAATTTAGAACTAGAGTAGCAGTTATACAATACAGTGAATAGTTTATGACATACCTACACAAAGGTGTAGCGTTTTCAAAAGATTTTTTTTTTGTATTTATGTACTATTTTTATGCAACACAAAGTTGCGTTTCAATGAATTAATTGGTTTACATATGAAAAGCTATTAAGTGTTTCAGAGTATTATAATTGCTTTCGGTACTGATATAATTTCGTAACTTCAGTCATCTAATTAGTTACTATAAGTACTCACCGAACGTTCTCAGCAAACTTACTTCGCAAATCACTTTCCTTAACTTCCACGACGCTTTCTTCTTTCGTTTACAACACAAATAATTTAACACACCGTTAATACAGCCGATAAAAATATCAAAATTTCAACAATAAGCCTTTTATGCTTTCAATTCTATTGTTGCTAATGGTCGCAGGTGTCCTCGGCTTATTCATTCCGATGAAATAAAGCGACATTAAAATTTCCCTAATACCACCACGTTTTCACATAAAAGAGACTATTACAGCACACGGCAATATTTTTTTTTTTGTAATTCATTCATTTGTAACTTTTCCATTCCGTGCGGGAATAGCGTAAATAAATAATAAAAACATGAGTGGGAATCATGGAATGATGACTGAAAAGTGTGAGTGGGGGTTGAGTTCTGACAGTATAGTGGGGGGCGGGGGGTTGCAAGACTTCAAGAGTGGTGGATAGTGTGACGGGGTCGTGGTGATGGTGAGTGCTTACCATGGGGCATGATACCGCGGCGTGGTCTGGCCGAGTCGCGAGCCGCGGCTCACGCGAGCAGACTGTTGCTCGCGGCCGGGCCGAGGTTGCGTGCGCACTCAGGGCTCTGCCCCCGACCCCCGCAAGCCCCCCACCTCCCTCACCTCCCCCGCAGATGATGCCGCCAGCCCGCCAAGCCGCCACGCGCCTTACACTGACATGCTCTCCTTTGTCTCCAACTTAATTGTAACATTATCTTCGAATAAAGTCGTCTGCGCCTGACTGACGGAGGAAAGTAACAAGAACTTATTGTTACGATGATCGCTGGAGATATTACGTCACATTTTGTATTGTGTGGCTTTTATTTTCTGCTTTAAGACTCACGTCTCTGTGTTGGTTGATGTTGAGAGTATTTAATACGTATGAGTATAGTATTATTAGTGTGCATAAATATAAAAAATGCTGTTTTCCACTTTTGTGATCCAAATAAGTAAAAAAAATGTTAGTGTACTTCAAGCTCATGATCATTCCGCGCTAATCAGTTAGTCAGTTATTATCTTAGCAGGTTTAAAAGTATATTGCTAAAAAGGCACAGACAACCATATAAATATGTTTTCGAAACCAAAAATCATGCTGGACGCGTGCTTCAAAAAAGTAGCAAACAGTAATTCGAACAATATATTATTATCAAGCAATGCTTCATATTTATATTCCTTTAAATTAAAAAAACTTCAGATTTTTTACTACTCGTTTGCTACGCTGCTACGAGCTACGTCAGAAGTTCGTAGCACTCAACCGAACCGCTACGACCGCTACGCGTCTTGTATCAGCAGCTTATATACTACATTACCATACAATAAGTATGTATAAGCTTTCGGTTATTGTCCCTGTAACAGTCAGGCCATAGGCTATGCCGTAAAACTAGACTGAGCTATTAAGGGTGCCTTTACAAGAGTAGAGGCCATTACGTAGAATTGAACTCTTGAACGAGCAGTATAGCACTTAAAATACCATGTCTAGACAATTATGAACGCTCTAAACCGGTCGTTATTATTCTCTCACATCGAAAGCTAGCGGTCATATTTGCCGAAATAACCAGCATCTAGTAAATGATTACAGTAAAACAGAGATTTTTATATTGTGTTATTGGAATCAATAGAAACTGTGTGTTTCATGTTACGGTCAGCAATAAAAGTCCGTTTAGAATTTGTACTTTTAAATTATGTCAAAATTGACAATTGTTCGATAATCTAAGTTTTCTGTATTTTTATGCAGCCAAGAATACTTTTCTATAGTATTTATCTATTTATTGTGCTGCTCAAATGATAATGAATAATCTTACTGAGCTGACAATTCTGAGTTTTTGAAAGCGAAGAACAGAAAATCTGGAGAAAGAGCGGGAGAATTAATTTTAAAAGAAATGAACATTTTCCGTGTAATTAAAGAATAATAAAGGCTATTTAATTTCCATTAAGTATACATATACTAGTGGCCTCGGCTTAATGTAGGTAGACAATTTTAATTACATCTCTAGCAGGAACCCAGGCAGGTGGTGCCTATTAGTTTCTGCCTACGAAGGCAGAGTTATCTGTGAGTGCAGATGTTCCTTTCTTATGTCGGTACAAGCTATACAGGGTGTAAGGGGAACGCTTCCGAAGGCAGAAAGTAGGTTATAAACAACCTAAATGCAAACGGATACCAATAACCTTTCGCCTTAAATTGGTTATTTTGCATCAATTTAAAACGTTTGACGCTTCTGTAATGTTTCTCCTTATTTTATTTTGGCGGCACTTTACAAAGGATGCCTAAAGAAACGTCGCCGTCTGTACTTGAGGTTATTTTAAAATGTGTTTAATCTCAAATAACGGTTCATTAAACTGTTCTTACAGTATAGTGTGCAAAAAATGCAAAAAAAATAGTTGAAAGTTTAAAAAAACCTAGATTTTTTTATGGTACTGTATAGAGAATCACTAGCCCCTATCACCTGTTTTCGTTTTCGGAAGCGTTTCCCTTACATCCTGTATAAACATGGCGCATACTGCTACTACTCTGGGTTGATTGCCCAGTGTGCAGAATCCATTTGGTCAGCACATGAAATCATTCCAAATGGTTTTTTTGTACTACCTTAACCATATTTATCCATCTATCAATTGAATCTTGGAAACCAGAACCAATACTGCTCAGTAGTGTGGCACTGGTGGCCCAGTGGTAACGGCCGCGACTTACGAGTTGTAGGTAGTGGGTCCGAACCCAAGCAGGTACTTTACTTTGGGTAAATTATTTCATCACCACTGCTCTCGAAACATTGTGAGGAAACCGGCATGTTCTAGAACCGAAAAATTCACAAACATCCGCCAACCCGAACTGGGCCGGCGTGATGAATTATGGCCCACTAGCTTTTTTTTGGTTGTGGAATCATTAAATGAATTCTCCTACTCTGGGCGGAGCGTGAGGGAGTGTCAGACTTTTCTGACTAAAACCCACCCGTGTTCCTTCAGTTGCCTGTGTCAGGGCCACGGTAGCTCTTTCGACCAAATCCGCGACCCTTGCAGGCATCGGCCCTGGCGGACCCCTTCAGTTACTGTTGAAATATCTTTGAGGCGCGCGTGGAACACAACGCGCTGTCGACCCGGGCCTGGTCCTTACCGGGCGGCGAGCTACCCATTGCTTACCGTCCACAAGCCCGCGCCTACGGTGGCCGGGAGTCCGCTATGGACTCCCGAATCAATCCCTGTCATAGAGAGGAGGTCTGTTTCCCAGCAGTGGGAACATTATAGGCTGATTATGCTATGCTTATACTAGTAAAATCCTACAGTAACAACTTGGTCACCCCTTTTGTCCCACATCTTTCTTATTTTTTTGTCAAGTTTCAAATTAATCGAACGGGGCGTTAAGATTCTTCCATACAAACTTCAACACACCTTAAACTCCATGTAGTTTTGAAAACCGAATAATATCAACCTTATTTATTACTAGCTTTTGCCAGCGGCTTCGCCCGCGTGGAGGTCGGAAATTAGCACACGGGAACGTCCTATCGGGATAAAAAGTATCTTGTGTTAATCCAGGTTATAAACTGTTTATGTGCAAAATTTCATTCAAATTCGTTTAGCCGTTTTTGCGTGATTGAGTAACAAACATCCAAACTTTCACATTTATAATATCAGTTTATATAGACCATATTATGAAGTTTACTAAAGTTTCAGTCAATGCTACGGAACAGAGAAAGAATAGATAGATATAGATAGTTTAAAAAAAAAAATCGACGTGATTCTTTAAATTGGCATAACTTTTTTATTTATGAACCGATTGACATGAAAGAAACACCAAATGTTAAGTGAAGCTTATCACAATATTAACACAATAGTGAAAACCACATCTAAATCGGAGAAGCCCTTTCTGAGATTAGCGTGCACAAACGCACAGACAAACAGATAAACAGACAAAAATTCTAACAATGATTGTTTTGGGTGCTATTTGCGTTCATAAAGGTCCCAATAATATTTTTTCTCATATATCTTCCATGTACAGACAGCGATCCGTTACATTTTTATTATATGTATTGATGATCGATGATTTAGGTAGGTACATATTTGCACACAGTTTCAAGTGTAAAAAACTCAAGAAATAAGATTTTTCATACAAATGAAAGGAAAGCACAAAGCTTTATCATCACAATTTCTTGCAGTGTGAAGCAATTTAAAGTTGATGAATAACATAAATTGTGTATATTTTATTAGGTAAAAACTCACCACAACATAACAAAAAATACAATACAAATACAACAAAAATACAATACAAATACAACAAAAATGCAATACAAATACAACAAAAATACAATACAAATACAACAAAAATACAATACAACACACTTACAAAAACAAACAAATTCAGACATGTAAAACACATCCCTTAGAAATAAAAAAATATATTATTTTAAAAACTGCCTCTCTTTTACTATATAATATTATAAAGAGGTAAAGTTTATGAGTTTGTGAGGTTGTAGGGGTAATCTCTAGATTTACTGAACTGATTTTGAAAATTATTTTACCAGTAAGAAGCCACGTTATTTGTGAGTGTCTTATATTAACCCGAAAAATTTAAAGACTTTTTCGTGGTAGTCGAACGAAAACGTTTCTATGCTATATGATTGAGTTCTAGAGAAGTTGTAGAGCTTCATAATGCCTACAAAAAAGTCAGCGACAGCATAAATATGTCTAACTTTTATGTTTAGGTCACTAAAAGTAGTTTTTTTATATTTAAAAAAAATCGTTAGGTCAAGTTTATTGGTCCTATTATCAACCATTATGAATTCTTATCAAAATAAGTAAATTGATCGTCTCAAGTGTTTAAAACAAAAGACTGTTCCTTTTTGCTGCATATAATTTGTACGAATGGTTTAAGAGATAATACGACATGGGTATGGAACCGCGACCGTAGTCGTAATCTATTGAGTGATATGAAAATGTTTACCGCCCAACGAAGTGGGCACCGGGGGTCGTGCGGGCCATGGCCCTATACGGGGCGCCGGTGTGGGCGCCTACATTGAGGCGCCAACCAGCACGCCGGTTAAAGGCGGCCCATAGGGTCATGGCTATCCGGATGATCCGGGGATACCGCACGATCTCCGGTGAGGCGGCGGGCCTCCTTGCCGGATTGCCGCCATGGGATCTGGAGGCAAAGGTCCTCGCGCACACTTGGGAGTGGCGCGAGGAGGCCAAACGCCGGGGCGTAACTCCGCTGCCGCGTGAAATCGCGGCACGGCGGACAGAGCTCCGGCAGGATCTCATGGCGACGTGGAAGGTGCGATTGTCGCAACCCAGTGCTGGGCACGCCACGATTGCGGCGGTAAGTCCCCTCTTTGAGGAGTGGTTTGAGAGGCGGCATGGCGTCCTCACCTTCCGCCTGACACAGGTCCTCACCGGACACGGTTGTTTCGGGAGGTTCCTGTTTCGGATAGGGCGGGAGGAAACGCCCGGGTGTTTCCATTGCGAAGATCGCCCAGAGGACACGGTGGAGCATACAGTGGAGGTCTGCCCGGCTTGGGCGGAGCACCGCCGAGTCCTCGTGGAGGTGATCGGCGGCGGCGATCTCTCGCGTCCGACCCTGGTCCAGGCCATGGTACGGAGCGAGAGTGCATGGCTAGCAGTCGCCTCCTTCAGTGAAGCAGTTATGCTCGCAAAGAGGGAGGCGGCGCACGTGAGGGAGATGCAGTACATGCGCCCTCACAGCCGTGGCCTTCGCAGGAGACGCCCTGGGCGTCGGGAATCCCAGGCTGATTCCCGGCCACCGTAGGCACGGGCTTGCGGACGGCGTTTGATGGGTAGCTCGCTGTCCGGTAAGGACCAAGCCCGGGTCGACGGCGCGTTGTGTTCCACGCGCGCCTCAAAGAGATGTCAGCAGCAACTGATGGGGCCCGCAAGGGCCGATGCCTGCTAGGGGTGCGGGTTGTTCGAAAGAGATACCGCCGCCCCTGGCATACAGGCAACCGAGGGAACACGGGTGGGTTTTAGTCAGTAAAAGTCTGACACGCCCTCCCGCTCCGCCCAGAGCGGGAGAAGTTATTTGATGATTTCCCACCCAAAAAAAAAAAAAAAAAACGAAGTGGGCACGGGTCGGCTACTTAAAATATATTGATCACATCGATCGTATCACATCGTATTGATGGAATTCGTGAGCCATATCCATTATTACTCTCTTTATCTTACTCGTAGTTATATTAATACACATATTTTTATCCCGTGGATCGCTCCATCCACCGCTGTTATCCACGTAATCGAAAATTACAAAATCATCATCATCCAATTCAATATTAAGGTAAATTTCGAGATGACGCGGATATAAATAAACGTTCAGTCGTTCTTGAATGTGCAAAATTCGATTAATTGTATGCATCATGTTGTAATCCATATATTGGTTGTACAAAGCTGAAGAGCTAGTTTTGAAGGCTCTTGGCAATTTACTAGACATGACTTTGAATCTAGCTCCATCTTTTCTGTTTAGAGATAAGTAGTATAGGGACCGTGCCCACGAATCATCGTCGATGCTGCAAAAAAGGAAATAATGTGCTGCAATAGAACTCCAAACTGATGAATCAAACGATAACACAGAAGAAAAGTCTCTGGGATCCCAAGTTGTTAATTCCACTGAGTACGAATTGTACGCACTCATATTATCAAAATATGAAAATTCAAACAAAGGCGTCAGTAAAGATGTAAATTCACAAACAGTTATGAACTGACTTATTTTCTTCATTTGCATGGTCATATAAATGAAATCTTCCATTAAAAAGACATCGTCTTCTAAAAATGTAAAAATTCCTGTGTGATCCTCAACGATTGGCAAGTTTTCAAAAACTTTATTCATCGTCCACCACCAGTAATGTTTCATTTGGGCCTGTAAAGGATCTCTATAAAGTCCATGTATGTCTGGTGTATTTGCCCCCGTACAATTAAGAGACCGAGCTGTGTCCATATCCATATTACGCGGACAGTCACCCTTTTGGTATCCTGGGAACTCATTAGGGTATATCTGGAGGGAATATGGATAGAAGATTTGTAAAACACGAGCAAAATCTATCATTTCTATTAAATTATTGACGTTCTCATCAAACCCAGAGTGTGAAAAAATTATAAGAGCATCTTCTATTCCTGCTACGTTTGATAAAGATACCAAGAGATATTTCAGGTTTACTTTATACTTATCAACGAATATTACAAAAACGGGGGCGTTTGGTTGTAATGGTCCAAAATCGTCCAAATTCATAACTCGTCCTTCTGAGTTATACTTTGTTATGTACCGTTTTATTGTGTTTATTTGGAGAGGTTGATAATCATCTTGTTGTTCAAACTCGACATATTTCATTGCACTTTGAGGGATCATTGTTACCACTTCATTTTCCTGGATTCTCTTTATACGGTAAACGAGCAACACGAAGATAAGTAAAAGTACGACTAGAAAATTTCGAATTTTCGTCAAAGCGTTTGGCAATTTTCTTCTGAACATAATTTAAATAAATTTAAAAAATCTTCAAAGTAAATTGCGAAAAAAATACTTCTGTCATAATAACTGACAGGATCTGACAGGAAGTAAAAAAAAATAGAGAATCCTAAAAGTTTTATATTACATAGTATTTAAGTAACTTATTTGAAAGAATGCTTCCTCATCTCTTTGAACATCTTTACGGTCTCCCTATACCTATAGTAGTAACTCAATAAGTGCAAATAATTTAATTATAGTTAATAAAAGAAATTCGAACGAAGTCGAAGCTACACATCCGGTTGGAACGATATTATTTATTCTTCTAAGGTAAACGCAGCTATTAGCGACCCATTGAAAATTCTCAGGAAAGTCCGTCCGATGCATTCAATAAATGTGCATTTCTTTTTCCCGTGATTGTTAGTTGACTATAGCATGAAATTATATTGCGTTTTATACTTGCACTTGTTCCATCAGATGAGAATGTAACGTTTTTCCTCAAGACATTTTATAGAAAGACACTCAGTTCTCGTGACACTAGGAGACAGCGGGGTAACAGTAATAATAGGAATGGCTTTCATTTTGACAGAACCACAACATACAAATTAGATTCTTAGTGTCTTAGTTGTTACCCAATTAGGGTGCAGGTTAAGTTCCTCATCCACTGCGACATTTCGACGCGTCCATCTATCTACATCGGTTTCCAGAACATATGTAAGAAATATAGCCTGAGACCGCGAATATCACGCTGGTAGAGGGCTCAAGCATTCAAGAAGATATAAGTGTTGGTTTGGGTTTTAAAAATGTACAACAAATCCTTACACCCGGTTATAGCTTCATAAAAATTGTGAATAGCATTCACGACTTTTTACGCAAAAGGGTTTTCTCATTTTTAAAATTATTTTTCTATTTTACACTTTTTAGTTATTTCAAGAAATTTAGAGCATTCATCCGGCGCGGGCTGGCATCGTTTTTCGTGAAAGTTTAAATGAAAGTAGGTACTATATTTTTTCAGCTAAGCACCAGTTCGTTGGTATTGATAAGTGTGTATGTTATTTTTTTACAATTATTTTGGTATTTATAAAAATCGACATATCATCAATAATTTTCTATTTGCAGTAGGTACTTATATTACTATTAAATGTTTTTATTTAAGAGTAAATGTTTAAAATATATAATAATTATGACTAAAATAAAGCACCCAAAGGGCAACCGAGAGGGCTATGCTTAGAGTTTCCCTACGTGATCGAATCAGAAATGAAGAGATCCATAGCAGAACCAAGGTAATCGACATAGCCCGAAGAATTGCCAAACTTAAGTGGCAGTGGGCAGGGCACATTACTCGCAGAACAGATGGCTGATGTGGCCGGAAGGTTCTGGAGTGGCGATCGCGTATCGGAAGACGTAAAGTTGGAAGGCCTCCTACAAGGTGGACCGATGACCTTGTGAAGGCCGCAGGAGTCTGCTGGATGCGGGAAGTACAGAACCGGTCAAAGTGGTGGAGCTTGGGGGAGGCCTATGTCCAGCAGAGGTAGTCTTTCGGCTGAAACGATGATTAACTAAAATAACAGATCAAGTACTTGGCTAAAAAACAATTGTACTTTGATTTATATTTAACTAGCTTTTTCCAGCAGCTTCGCCTGCGTGGAGGTCGGTGTATTATACATATAAGCCTTCCTCTTGAATCACTCTGTCTATTGATAAAAACCGCATTCAAACCCATTGCGTAGTTAAAAAAATCTAAGCGTACAGACTCGAAAAGCGACTTTGTTTTATACTATGTAAGGAAGATAAGCAAATTGTCAAGGGGTTGGTCAGTCAGAAATATGAAGTTAGTTGCCCATTCGTAAGCGTAGTAGGCAACTATGGAGAAGAACGAGCAAGAAACTCTTCAAAATATTGTTATAAATTTGGTTATAATAATCCCCCAAATTATAATATGCTTGGCTGCACAGTGTAAGGAAGATAAGTTTTTACTTTGACTTTGACTTTATACTCATACAAGCTATATGTTTCGTTTCATTCAGTTGTGGGGAGGGATATTTTTGTACTAATATTAAATTAATACTAGAAATAAGGACAAACTACGTGCTCCCCTTTCACCGGCTTCATAAAGTTCATAACTCATTTGCTGGGCTTGGTATAACCTTTTATAACAAGCTTCCCTCTTCTTTGCTAGATTTACATTTTAATGCGTTTAAAGCGAAAGTAAAATCAAATATATGTTCGAAGGCATACTATTCTATCAACGACTACTTAAACGATAAGAATTGTTGGTCGCTGTGATTCACTCAAGACAACGTTTGTGTTCTTTCACCAGAATTAGCTTAACTACTGACAGGTCATATGAATTATTTCATATCATTGTTTATTTAACTTGACTGCATAAACCATTTTTTATTTGTATTTTTATCAATTAAATTTTCATTTATTGTTGAATGTTAATTTTATGCTATTATTGTATAGAATCGAGTTCTTCCAACATAACAGACAGCTGTGCTGCTGGAGAGTTTGTTGCGCCACTTCTTCTTCCCAGCTAAAGCACTAGGAAGTGGTGAAGGGCGGGCGTTTTGGGGGACTGTCTTATGTAATTTTGACTTTCAAAAAGTGCTGACTCTCAGCCTACTTTGAATAAATGACTTTTGATTTTGATTTTGTAACATTTTAAACAATACCCCATGAAGGATGAGACAGTCTGAAACCTGCTTAAATTATTTGGCCCCTATTTCTAGTCCTATAGTTGTGTTCTTCACGTTTTTTTACTGAAAAATTTTGAAAGTTTTCCTTACGTAGGTACAGGTTGTTTTCATAGATATATTAACAAGGTACCGTCATGCTGAATCCTACTATACCTATTATATATATATTATATTATAAATGTGAAAGTTTGTATGTGTTGGTTCTGATGTGTGTTACTCAATAACGCAAAAACAGCTGAACGGAATTGGATTTAATTTGGTACACAGATAGCTTACAACCTGGATTAACACAGGTTCTTACTTTATCCCGGTAGTACGTTCCCGTGGGATAATTTTCGACTTCTACGTGGCCGAAGCCGCTGGCAAAAGCTAGTATTATATAATAGGTAATATTAGAGATTGCGTTTGCGTAGGCCATATATTACTTTGACGAATCTTTTCTGCAGAATAAAAAGTTAAATTTAAAATTTAAAAAATCCCCGACACAAACAAAAACTTCAAAAAAAAATCAAATGTATTGGCCCTTTTAGTTTAATAAGTAGTTGTAGGTAATATTTTGATCAAAGCATCGTAGCGTCAGAGGACGGCTTATTAAAAAATAAATACCTTTCATTGCCTGCTTTTCAAACATAATACCTAATATATGAATAGTATAGACACGCTACGATCAACATATGCCTCAGTTAATTGCGCAGCTTTACGTATGTTGCCCACAGTGAAGCTAGTTACTAGTTTATCCTCATTCCTCTTTGCTACTCCATCATCAGACCCTGACCATCTATCTATCTATCCTATTCATTGAGACCTTACCAATGAGTCTCAACACAATATTTATGCTGTTTGTTGGTGATGTAGTTGGGTATACTGCAAATTCCAGGTGATGCTGCAGCATCAGTTCAAGGTTACTTTACTTTTCTAATATAATTGAAGGAATAGAATACCAAATTTCGACTCGATCAGACCGGTGGAAGTTGCTCACATCCCTTTAACAACTAGAAAAGAGCTGATAATCTTCAAACGGCTGAACAGCGTTTCTTGAATCATAGCTAAGAACACTCTCGATGACGTCACCTAAGAGACAAAACAAAAATAAAATCGATGCAGCCGTTAGGGAGCTACGATGCCACAGACAGATACACACGTTAAACTTTTAACGCCACTCTGTTTCCGTTGGGGGTTAAAAATAGACCCGATATATGCGGCCAGTCCATGCATAGTAAAATACGTACCGTAAGACATAATACTATGAATGCAACTGAAATAGCTCAAAAGCTCAACCTAATGCAATTCAGGGCTTCGTCGCAGGGTGATTCCATCATTGGTTGTCTTGAGTTGCTTCCCGTAAAATGTTCAAATTCGGAAAAAACTGAACGTCCTGTTTTATATGGGATTTTTGTATAAACCATTGAAATTTTGATTGTACAATGTCCGCTCCGGTAATGTAGAATAAAAAACCAACAAGACAAGTAACTTATGCTCGGTTCCTATGAACAAAAGCGAGTCGTTTTGCTTACCAATGGTAGCATTTTTTATTGCCACACTGGGACATATAAATAGATTTGTTAGCAAATTTTACCTGTGATAGCCAAGTACTTCTACCGATATGGGAGGGTCTACTATGCAAAGCTATGAAGTCTTGGCTTCATTATTTGTGAAGATATAAGTCTTAATTTTAACCAACAACGGTCCGTAAATTATAGGGAATCGGCCATTAGTCAACTTACCGTTTCAGATTCCGTCAATATATGGTTAAAGACATCAACCATTCGTTGGAGCAACGGAGTTCAATATGTGATATGTAATCTACAACTGAGGTTGTATCATGTTTGTGGTACTGATAGCAACCACACTGATATATGTGGGTCACTACTATCGTCAAGCTGATGGAATAGTGTTCAACAAATGGGCATCAAGCTTACGGACACCGTTAATTGGGCTAGTGTCGCCATTACATTTTATTCGTTTCTTTAGTAGGTACCACCTTAATTAAATGCCAGGTTTCTTGAAGTCCTCAGATACATTCTTGATTAGCTATTGACTCGACAAAGTTATTTATCTAGGCGAATTCCTCCATAACTCAGTGTTCAGTAGGAAATGCGATATATCCCAAGAGAGCAAATAAGAAAATTTCGGTTAAAATACCTCTGAACCCGGATATGTACCTATGCAAACTTGAAAGAATATGAAGTCCAAAAAAATACCAACACAAATTATTACAGAGCATTGTTTATGCACATAAACAACTTTTAAGCCCTGGCTACTCCTGAGACGAATCCCACACAGGACACTGGAAGCAATTGCGCGCGTCAATGTGTTTACCCAAAAAGGAGGGTTATGATTTTGTCCGGTTTGTATGTATGTCATCTGTCCGAGGGTGTGAGGGATCATAACTTCTCAACTTCTTTTCATAATTTGACAAATGAGGTATCATCAGGAGCGTCTTGATTGTAACTACTGGTTATAGGCTATGTCACGTCACATTAAATTGAATACGGCGCCCTCTAGTAAAGGCTTGGACTTGAAGTAGCCATATTTTATGAACTGCTTGCGATCACGCAGATAGTCGGCAGCCCGAATGAGAAACCGATGGCCCCCAGCGTTATCAAGCAAATCGTTGTCAACTCTATCGAATGCTTTCTGGACATCGAAATACAGAGCGTCGACCTGCCCACCGATGTCCAAGACACGAGATATGTAGTCTATGTGAATCAGTAAATTCGAATAAACGGAGCGGCCCGGCCGAAAACCGCGATGGGCATTAGTTAAGGACATATTTACGCGATTGTAAATGAAAACGTGGAGTAAATCCTGGAAAACCTTGGCAATGGTTGACAGGACAACGATGGGTCTGTGTTCCTCTACTCATGTTTTGTCTCAGGTTGGGATGACTCACGAAGCTTTCGAAGAATTCTGTTGCTCATATACGTTGGACTGAAGGGCTAGGTTGACATGCTGCCAAGATATCACGATAACCTTTAAGGGTAAAAGCTTGGGCACGCCACAATTGCGGCGGTAAATTCCCTCTTTGAGGAGTGGCTTGAGAGACGGCATGGCATCCTCACCTTCCACCTGACACAGGTCCTCTCTGGACATGGCTGTTTCGGGAGGTTCCTGTTTCGGATAGGGCGGGAGGAAACGCCCGGGTGTTTCCATTGCGAAGATCGCCCTGAGGACACGGTGGAGCATACGGTGGAGGTCTGCCCGGCTTGGGCGAAGCACCGCCGTGTCCTCGTGGAGGTGATCAGCAGCGGCGATCTCTCGCGTCCGATCCTGGTCCAGGCCATGGTACGGAGCGAGAGTACATAGCTAGCAGTCGCCTCCTTCAGCGAAGCAGTTATGCTTGCAAAGAGGGAGGCGGCGCACGTGAGGGAGATGCAGTACATGCGCCCTCAAAGCCGTGGCCTTCGCCCTGGGCGTCGGGAATCCCAGGCTGATTCCCGGCCACCATAGGCACGGGCTTGCGGACGGCGAGTAATGGGTAGCTCGCTGTTCGGTAAGGACCAAGCCCGGGTCGACGGCGCGTTTTGTTCCACGCGCGCCTCAAAGAGATGTCAGCAGCAACTGATGGGGCAAGGGCCGATGCCTGCCAGAGGTGCGGGTTGTTCGAAAGAGATACCGCCGCCCCTGGCACATAGGCAACTGAGGGAACACGGGTGGGTTTTAGTCAGTAAAAGTCTGACACGTCCTCCTGCTCCACCCAGAGCGGGAGAAGTTATTTGATGAATTCCCACCTAAAAAAAAAAAAAAAATAAGGGGTAAAAGCTGGAATGATGTCAGGGCCAATTGAGCTACTGGGAATGACTTTAGCTATCGCCGTAACTTCATGCAGTAAGCTAAAAAAGGGAAGAGGAATTTTATCTCCCTCACGACTCATATTACATTTTCAAGGGTCCTACCAGAAAGAAGCATGCTAGAAAAATACTAAGCACATGCGTAGGCCGCTTCAAACACAACATAGTTTAATCTGGTCAATTCTTTATTTTATTCACACCTATACGCCACTATAATTATTATAAAAGGACTAGCTCTTGCCAGCGGGTTCGCTCGCGTGGAGGTTGAAAATTATCCCACGTGAACGTACTATAAGGATAAAAAGTATCCTATATGTTATTCCAGGTTACGAATTATCTATGTGCCAAATTTCATCAAAATCCGTTCAGCTGTTTGTCCAAACATCTAAACATATAAACTTTCACATTTATAGTATGATAGTAGGACTAATCATTTAAACATTAAACATTATTTCCACGTAATCAAATACACATAATCAAAACATCATCGAACAAGAACGTTTCCCAATGCAAAACTTTACAAAATCTTTTCAAAATTTATCAAAATCAAAATCAAAATATTTTATTTCACGTATACCTGGCATGGGCACTTATGAAATAGCAGGAGCTTGGTGCACGATTCCAATTTATCGCTTCATAAGAAGAGCCGGCAAGAAACTCCACAGTGCAAGACTTACCTAATAAAGTAATTTAAATTGTGCGTATACAACCTTACATACCATTTCACTCCACACTTAAGACTTCCTCACATCGCGTATTTATCTCAGCTCGGTGTGCGTATGTCACTGCAGGGATCCAGCAGAATATCAGTGTTAGCGTTTTTGCCCGACCCCTGCTGAACTGAGCTGCAGGCCTAGACAAAACACATTTCTGTTAGCGTTCACGCCCAACGCTACGCAAAAATGTACGGGAATGACATTACCTGCGGAGAGATTATGTCGTGTCCTTTCCACAGGTTAATTAATGCATTCCCATACATTTTGGCGTAACGTTTGGCGTGAATGCTAACAGAAATGTTTTTGTCTCAGGGCCCTGTACTCCCATTCCGTATATCCGTGACACACACACTGCGTTGTACATAAGTTCGTTAAATAATTGATTTAAAGTCTGGCATAGAGTCATAGTCATGATAGTGTCACTTTAATTCTTTGAAATAAGTTTTATTTATTTATTTGCACCTTGTATTTTCACACGGATTTTTTTCGCGCACTGGATTTTCGACTCTCGGTGTTAAACGGAGCATTGAGAATTCAACCGAGCGTATCTCAGCTCGTCGGAAACCGAACAGTGTGTTTTACTGTTCGATTTTCAACTCTCGGCGCTAAGCACTGCGCTGAAAATTCAGTGTGAGAAAAAATCCCGCCACGATTTTATTACGTCTGTGTAAATGTCGACTTAAAATTCGTTTGCTCGTTTAACCTCTGGGAACACAAAGACAGGCAAACATACGTAGGTACCAATCGAAAACATTACCCACCTTTTGGGCTTCGTCTCAGTCGTGAATGTTTCATTTCAAGATCATTATATAAGAGGCCTTAGTGTGAGTTTCATTTAACCATCTCGATCAAACGGGTCAGTTTCATTTTAAAAAAAATATGACAAATTATCACTTCCCAAAAAAAACTCCGCATAATTTAATTTGCTAAATTATTACTTAGCAAATAAACTCTTCACAAATATTTGTTACGCAAACCTAATGTTTGGCAAGTGAACCTTTAAACAATAACTTGCTTACCAACTAGTAAGTACTTTTACCAATTTAAATGTAGCCAAATATTTCAGTTGGTACAACATATTTTACGCCAAATAAAATAAGCCAAATATTTCGTATCGTCAGTTTTTAATTTACCATTTCTATTCAGTCAATGATGACGTTTTACTACAAGGGTGTTTTTCCACTTGGGACAAATTCTAAACAGCTAATAATAATATTAACATTATTATTACCTGTTATTATTATTATTCTGGTAGTAGCTTCTGGTTTGTAAAACCAGAAGCTACTACCAGAATCTATCGAATGTAATACTCTATTCAGAAATTTGTTTCTGGTCGTGTGGTCACAGTTCTAACCTAACCTACAGTTCTAGTAGCAGTTCGTTTTTCGTCCGTTGTTCGTAACCATTGACAACCAGCTGACATTGAGATTATACTATCGGGTGAACCGTCACAAAAAATAAATAAACTGGATAACGACGGCAGAATTAATCGAATTCTGAAACACAAGTCTGAATACTCTGAAATAAAATGCCCGAATCAACCACTGATCCACCTTATTTCCGTGTAAAATATTATTTTTATATTCTTTCCACTTTATGTAACACTCCGTGTGGTGCCGGACGTAAAAGAATAGCACCATCCCAATTCTTCCCGTAGGTGTCGTAGAAGGCCATTAAGGAACTTACTAGAGAATAGGCAGCAGCGTTTTCTATGCATTTGACCACCATACTGCGATCGCCAACCCGCCTGCCAAGCATAGCAATTATGGCAAATCCCCCCCTTTTAGGGGAGGCTTATGTCCAGCAGTGGACGTCTGTCGGCTGATATGATGAATTAAATATGTCTCAAAAAAAATCTTATTTTTGTCTTTATATTTTTTTCAAAACAAATCATTTGACTAAATGTTTATTGTCTAAAGATTGTTTGCTGTAATAAATAATTTGATTAAGCCCTAATGACATTATGCTTGGTAATATTCTGCCGAGTAAAAATTTGACAAAATGAAAATGTGCGTACTAAAATCATTCCAAATATTGCATTGGTGTAAAAAGGTTGCTAAAATTTGTTTGGATTATTAAATTTTGTCAAAATCATTTTAGCAAAACGGCAGGATCCCCAATCAAACGCATCGAGCGCGTTTAGCGTTCTGATTGGCCCTGGATTGGTGACGGACCAGTCGGAGCGTCGAACGCGCTCGATGCGTTTGGTTGAGATAGTTAAATGAAACTCACACTAGGGCCACTCTTCACTAGGTACTGATCAGGGGCGATCCTTAAATTACGTCACACGAGGTTAAGGAGGAGGGAGGGGGAACAAAGTGTGACATCGTGTGACAAGGAATCATAAGCTTCGTAACGTCAAAAATATATTAATCAAAATTATACAATCTCCACTTCAACTGTAACGAAAAACTTTAAATTTTACCAACTCGATCAATATTAATACAAGGTTTAATTTATAATTGCAAAATATGCGACGTTACACCAGAGGATCACACTAATGCGGGTTGCAGACCAAGAGCTAAGCTATTTTAGCTTAGTTTGCTTAGCTGAGGTAATTTGTCATACTGGTGTGCAAACTGCAAACTATGAACAGAAGTATGAAAAATTACAAGGATGGAGGGGCTCCAAAAATCATGAAATTCATGTGACGTATGTACGATGGCCTGGTCATGAATCTCTCAATCAACTCTACAATATGAGATCTGAGAGGAATGTTGCCATAATCAGGCCGCTTCGCAGAAGGATTGGTGATGCAATGTATGTGGTTATAGCTGCAAAGAGAACGCTTATTGTTTTTTGTAGGTATTGCCGACGAAATATTTCTGCACTGGGGGGTCTAGAATGATATGCTGAATTCATGGTTACAGTTTGCGCACTGGTTAAAAACTTATCCCATTTTTATTCAACATACAGCTTGGACACTGACCTGCTAATTGCAATAAACGTAAGAAAATTTGAATTTCAAGGGTTACACTTGAGCTTCCACCATAAAATAATTTCGTTACATGTAGCTCTAAATGTGTGCAGCCATTAACATTTTAGGAGGTGTCTAAATTCGATTATAAAATGCTACTGGTGCCGATTCTCTTGTCACAAAATTCTCTAAACTAAACTAAAAATCACTAAAATTTAGTTTATTCCTGTCAAACGACGATTTCCCATTCTGAAATTGACTAAAGTGACACAACTTATCTATATTTTAGTTTGACAGCACTAAGATTGTACTGAGTTTTTAATTTAGTGAAAATGGTAATTTTGCTATTCTGTTGTTGTCAAATTCATTATTCTATTCAATATAAAATTTCGATTGTCTAACTAAATCTGACTATTTTTAATCGCGATTAAAAAGGTGTGGAATAAAATTAGTTGTCAAGAACTAAAATTCACACTGACACCTCGACTTCGGGCGCAAATACAGTACTGTATCTTTTTTTTTCTTTTCTTTTGCTTATATCTCGAAATTGGTGTGTCCTATCGTAAAAATAATGAAAATTTCGACCCCCTTTATAAAACCCCATACACCCCTAAAACTCAACATGTAGGTAATAATTTTTCATATTTTCGATACAAAAAGTAAAAAAATCCATTTAAAACACGTTGAGGCTGCCCCCCCTGCGCGATTCCGGCTCTAAAAAAGATCACGGGGTAGGGCAAACGTGGAGTCGCGTTTGTCAAATTCGATTTTAGTTGTGTCAAAATTATTTTTAAATTTAGAGATATTTTTTTGCAGAATAGCTTTAAGATTCTCATAGCCAAAAGTAAGGAATTTTAGTGATAGTTTAGTTAGTTTAGTTCGGTGTACAACAGAATCGGCACCAATAAACCACTTAAAAAGAAATATTTTTATTGAATCGATTAGTGCCATAAAATGCATTTAAATTTTACATTTTCTTATTTCGCGCATAATTTGACGAAAACGCTGGACGCAGTGGACGCCATATTGATCTGTGGATATGACGTCAGTTTTGTGTGTTTAGACAAATGCGTTGTTAATTTGTATGATAATTGTTTATAATTAAAAAAATGAGTTTTCAACTGATTATTCTACTTATCGTGGGTTTGCTGTTCCTGAATTTAAGATACTATTTCAATAAAAATTACTTTGGTTACGAAAATAATAAAAGTACAAAGTTGTTCAGTTGATTAGTTAAAACAGCGGTATGACGTAATAACATGAGGGCTACTACTTCATGGTGTTCAAAAACAGATTTTAAAAACTGAAATCTTTGAATTAAATTTATACATTTATTTTGTTATTTCATCAATGCCTAAGGTATCTCAGTAGGTAATATATTTTTAGATTTTTCTTATGTAATAGTAAAATAGGTACCCTATTGTATTCATTTACTTTCATTTTCTGAGTAAAGATGAACATATTCTGTGCAGCCTAAGTTAAAGAAATTCAATGAACCTCTAGAGAACTCTGCCTTAGTTCTTATCTCGTGGTTCATAATCTTAACAATGAATAGGTACATACATACTGTTCAACTGCCAAAAGTACAGCTTTTATGACTGCTGCTGTAATAAATGCACTAGTACCTACTCTGTACTATAGAAGTGTAGGCCACCTTCATTCGTTGTGCTTACACAAGCAAGTATGTACTTGGACAAAATGCGTCTGAACATGATTTTGTGCAAGCGCTTATACTTTAATTAAACTGTCGCTCGCCTAATGCTATTGTTTATGCATGCTTATCACATTTGCAGTTACGTGTGTAGCAGCCTTGCTGCCGATCATGGGATGCTCATTGGAAATCAATATAAATATAAACATTAGGTAGGCAATAATGTGCAGTAATTGTGTGTGCAAGTGTAAACCACACTGACCACACCACAAAGAGCTGGTCTACCTATTTTATTATCTGGCAAAATCATTGTAAGTGTTATCAGTGTAAACTCAGCGACCACTTCGACCACATTTGATAACTGTGTTTTTGTCATTACAACTGAACGGGTTCCCCAAACGTATTAAGCCAAAATTATTCCCATTCGAAAATCCATTTCTATGACAACCGGATCGCGACTTGCCGCAGAACTGATGTTTGGCTAAAGTCCTGATAAAACAGTAGTTAACTACTGTTCTATCAGGTCTAATAACCGAATCATTTTGGCTTAATACGTATGGAGAACCCGTTCAGTTCAGGGTTATAACCCTTTTTATAGAAACTTGTAAGTAAAACCGTAATCTCTTTAAAAAATAAACATATTCTTAAAACCAGAGTTCTCTACCCAGACCCAGGCGCGGTCGCAGCCAGACTTTGGGGGGGGGGGGGGGGTCACAGACAGACTACCTACCTATTTATAAGAAAATGTATTATATTTTCGAAAAATTACTATTTTAGGCTTTACGTTTACGGCTTTGGCGGGTATCATGAACCCTAGGACCCCACCCCCCCGGACCGCGCCTGCACAGACCATAACGGACATGTCGTGAACATATTTACCTACTACTGGTTTTAGCCTGTTCAGTAAGAACTGAACTTTGATGGTTACTTTTCTAAAACAATGGAAATGAATAATTGCAGACAAATAATTATTGAAGGTTCTATGAGATTCAAATTATCACAATACCCAGTAAAACATAGTATCAAAATACTCGAACATGCTTTACCGGCTACTCATACCACAACACATTTTGTAAATGCCGCCTTTTCACCGTCAACTTCGCAACTACATACTACCAACGTAAGCCACAACGACCTTACTCAACATCGGGTTTTAGAATTCAAACGAGTGCTATCTAGACTTTCAAGCAATTTAAAAAATAATTTTATTATTTTAGATAGCAGATAAAGTCATTTTGTGTTGTATTTGTTGAAAAGCGTCATTACAAAACCCCAATCAATTGCTCAACTGTACTGTATCCGGCTGCTTTATTTCGCCACCAGACGGAGCCTCTAGTACGACGTCACTCGTGTATCTATAGTTTCCTTCTGTTTTGAAACCCAAGCTTAGTGATTTAGTTCCTTGAGAAATATTAAATACGCGAAGTGTTATAAACTGGAATTCAACAAAGCCTTAAAGATGGAAAAGAGGGTCGCCTTGGAATTGAGAGGAAGAAATCCTTCACAGGTAAACGAAATCTATTTTTCGATATATTGGAATGTTTTGTCGATACGTATTTCATCAGGTACATACATGTAATACTTAAAAATTTGGATTATTGTCAGTAAATCTGCATAATCTTCGGTTCGTGTCATTTAGGTATACAGTAGTACATAAATCCACTTCATAATGAAAGATGTGGCATTATTATGTATAGAAATTAGCCATTGCCGATTGTTACGTTTCATTCATGTGCACTTAATTATTATACATTCTAATGAAGTATTTGACCAGTCAATTAATTTCTATGCCTCAATAGATTTCCCCGTGAATGATTCACTAGCTTATTCAGATTATACAAGCAGATCAAGCATTCCTATTGTAAATATTCGTTTATTGAGGTTAAGTGTCGAAACTTATGGATGTCGGACGTGTTATGGTACCCTTATTAAAGGCTAATTACGCGACTGCAAGTCAAATTTCTATCTAATCGGTTATATTACTATACTTTCCCTATTTGTTAGGTAATATTTATCTCAAAAACTTGTGCTATGAAAAGAGGGCTCATTGATTAATGTGTTGTCAATGTCAGTGGTATTTTATTTTACTAGATGTAAAAGTTTTTAACGATTATTACATAGGAATAGATTAAATTGTTGTTTACAACAATTGGAAAAACTTCTTATCTCATAAGTCTGTTACATTCTGCTCAAAGTGTAAACTTGACTGTAGCTACACTTCATGATATAATTTCGCGCCCTTTCACCTAAGCAGACTAAACTCCCAGTAAAAACTTGAAATTATTGGTAAATTATTATAAAATAAGTTTATAATGTCACTGAACATGTTTTGGTTAAGAATTTGGTCTATTTACACTTTCAACTGCAGTCATATTATTGACGCACGCCTTACCACTATAGCGGCCATTTTTATTGCGTCGCGATGATTCGTGTCATCCGCCATTGCAAAGTATAAACGATCTCAATTCTATTCGCAACTAAAACACCGCAAATACATATCGTTATACAAACTATAATACGAACACATCCCTTTCATGTTTCAATTAATATTTCCCCGAAATAATCACATATTTCATGGATTTTACAAACTACGCCTGTGTCTTTGACAACTAACACCATTTTGACGTTTTGGTTGACTTGACTTTGCTTTCAATAAATACTTAGCAAGCCAGTAACATTACCCATTAAATCTATTCTTCATTGATTATTCTTCTGTAAGGTTTGATAGAAGTATAAAAAAAAACAATGATTTTTCAACACGACGAGGTTTTCATGCCGACTCTGCTACTGCACACGCCGAAAGCATAACATGCACTGGATAACCTTGTAATTCATAAAGGTAGGTAGGTAGATGCTTCTACACGTAATAAGTGGACTTGTACGTAGGTAGTAAGTTGCCAAGCTAGATTGGATGCGTGATTTACTTATGGCTAGCTTACGTTCACCAAACATTGATTTCCTACTATTTTAGGTCATAAGGGTATAAAACATCCAGTTCCCTCCCACTAGTCATAGAACATACCTAAATACTATGGCTTATGACTTGCTCTACCTCGGTACCGTTGATAAAATCATGAGAATGTGGGAAGTAAAGTTAAAGCTTGTCACTAAAAATCAAATTATTTGTATTGTTTTAATTACAGGTAAAAGAATTAAACTTGGATAATTGCAGGAGTACCAATATAGTTGGTTTAACGGATGAATATATTAATCTTGAAAACCTCAGCCTCAATAATGTTGGTCTAACTACACTCAAAGGTTTTCCAAAACTGCCCAAGCTCAGGAAACTCGAGCTGTCTGACAACAGAATATCCAATGGATTGAACTTCCTCAATGGCTGCAAAAAACTAACACATCTCAACTTATCAGGAAACAAAATTAAAGATTTAGATACTCTGAAGCCATTGGAGGACTTTGAGCATTTAAAGAATCTTGATTTGTTCAACAATGAAGTCACTAGCATTGAGGAATACAGGAGTAAGGTGTTTGGACTACACCCCTCATTAAAATATTTAGATGGGTAAGATTTTTACATATTAATTTTTATGGACTCAGCATGCCGAATCTCTTGTTAGTTAAACCACAGTCCAGACCAGCAGACCAGTGGTGGGCAAACTTTGTTAGTGGGGGGCCAGAAAGTTTAAGAAATTTTAAAGGAGGCCCAGAACTATAAGTAAAATTGCATTTTGGGTTGAAACTTTTAATCATATAAAAACATTGCAGCATTACACACTTGCACAAATGCTAAATAATCAATTTAATACTTCTGGACCGTCAAAATATAATTATCACGGGTCATATACTATTCATGTCGAAGGACCGTCGGCGGGCCGGATTAAATGTTTTCGCGGGCCGGAGCTGACCCGCGGGCCGTACTTTGCCCATCACTGGTCCAGACACTTAATTGTTTGCTTTCTACGTATGAATATGCCTACTTATAATATAATTGGTGCTTACAGATTTGACAAACAAGATAGAGAAGCTGAGGACAGTGATGCAGAAGAAGAAGATGAAATGAATGGAAACAATGACAGTGAAGAAGATGGTTAGTCTACCTTGTTTTTAGGCTTCTAGTTATGTAGGTTGCATATCACTAGAAATATTCTTGTTAGCAAGCAAAGATATTTTCAAATAATATCAGCTAGTAATAGTCCCACTGCAGGTCAAAAACCCTATCATACAGATAAATTTCAGCAAATCTAAATATGTAAAAATGGTAAGGAAAAATGCTGGAAAGAAAGAAAATAAATTTATTCCACCCAGATTAAAGCACTGGTCACCGGCCCGTTTGAAGCTTACAATTACAAATGAGTCACCAACCAATGATTATCCCTGTAATTCCTTTATGCACTATGCAAGTGCACCCAACGACCTCCCCCGGTTGGTGTAGAACTAGTGCAGCACATATAGAAATAAAGATATTGGACTATAGATTTGGGTAGCTTAAGTGGACTGGTTAACAAAAATATAAAAAACATTGATCTGTCTGGTCAATGTTTTTTTTATATAAACAGCCTGTGTTGTCCCACGGCCGGGCAAAGGCCTCCCTACTCTCTGTCCACTTCTCTCTGTTCAAAGCTGCTATGGACCAGTTTGTGTTGTAGGTGTCCAGCTCATCCCACCATGGTTTTTGCATTATTTGAAACTTGAATTTATTTATTTAATTTAATAAGTCATCCACCATGAGTCTCATCTTGTTGCGCTCTGTATGACTGCGCCGATAGCGCCGGTAAACTACTGGTTAAACTTATTAACTGTAAAATTTCTTACCACAACTATTATTATAATCATCAAATCAGCCTGTTGACACCCACATCCAAACAAACCTTTGACCAGTTAGTTCTAAGGCAACATGGCCCATCATTCATACATACATTGTCATTCCTGATAATTAACTTGCTGTTTGTCTACAACCAGACAAGGGCTGGAAAAATTACCTATTGAAAGGGTAATATAAATACTGCATTACAGATCTGGAGATAGATTTGAGTCTGTTGGTGATAAATGATGATGATAATGTATCAGAAAGGCCAGAAGAGGAGAGAACCTCTCTACCAATGATATTATACACCGTTTATGGTCTACTATACCACATGGGTTTCCTTTTAAAGAGTAAGCATCATTATTTTATGTCAGTGATGCTTGTGTAACATTTGTCTGTCTATGCAAGACTCAGCAGGTTCTTCTCAAAGAATTGGATTGGATATTTAATGTGCTGGCTGCAAAATTAATTGGTAAAGTAATTGTTTTGATGCTGGTGATATTTTCATGTAATCTCATTTGTTTCAGGGTCAGATGAAGAAGAAGAGGAGGACGAGGATGAGGATGTTTCACTCAGCGTAGTCTACAATGATAACCTTGGTAAGTTGTGGCACTTTTGAAAATCAACTATCCTGTACTAGAGTCGCAATACACCAAACTTTCACTGTCCTGTAATCCTTTTCCAAACAATTCGGTGGTTGCAACCTGATTTTCTGCGCTTTAAAGATTGTACTGTAGTAGTGGCAGTGGCGGGCACAAATATCCTGTACCAGAGTCGCAATACAGCAAACTTTCACTGTCCTGTGATCCTTTTCCAAACAATTTGGTGGTTGCAACCTGATTTTCTGCGCTTTAAAGATTGCAGTAGTGGCGGGCACTAGCTTCACCGCTAAAAACTAACAGGAGTTTCTTCTGTGCGGCGACTGCGCTCCCTTGCACCGCAAACAAAAAAACTTGATCCATCGTAATAATACCTAATATTATGACATGGCTCCACTTTTCGATGCTTCATGCCCGTTTTTCTCCATTAAACACGATTTATTTTAACTGTGCACTGCACGTCTATATAAGGTTATAGTAAAGACTTGCAATTCATGGCTTTCGCTTGGAATTGAACAGTATTTAGTAAATTAAACTACCTACCAACATTATGGCTTAAAATATTAATTTTAATTAAATGACTATAGATACGAATTCTATTTCGACAGAAGAGGAAAGCTCTGCCAGCTCTTTATATGACGGCTCAGATGCAGAGGAAGATGATGAAGATGTGGACGACGAAGAGGTGGAAAACGATCGTGAGGGAAATCAAATTTCGAAAGTACAAGGTATTTACTCGAACAATATTGTAGAACATGATATAGTGCTATGTTATTGGGCTTGGTTTCTGCACTTAGTCGCTCAAGTGGACCAATGTGCGTGAGCCATGGCGGCCGTCGGTTGTTACATACAAGTGTTTACTTGAAATGAATGACAACGTGTACATATGACCATATAAACAGATTTTAATGATTATGATTGCATCAATACAGTTTTTATAATTCCTTTTTCTACCATCCAGATGGTGAGGAGAATGCAGACGGAGAGCCCGAGGAAAGCACTCGGGGTAAAAAACGGAAACACGAGGATGACGAAGAAAATTGAGTGTTGCCTTAAGCGGAATTATCTTACTAGTTTGTAAGTGTACAGCGCTCCGATGCATCGGACAATAAACCTGTTCACAATCACGAAACCTGCAGTCATCCCCGTAGACTAGTTGTCATTCGTGAGATCGATACCCGACACCCAATGAGGCTAGACTCAATCGCTTTCACTCTAGTATTTAACGCGTCCGCGTCTACCGAACGTCGTACAATTTGATGAAGTTTTTCTATCATTGATTAATGTTTATGTCTCAATAGACATTGTGTGAATTTTGTAGTTTGTTGTCCGACAGTTAATGTTTCAATTAAATTGTTTATGTAATAATCATTTTTTATTCTATTGATATGCTTAATTTTTAGTCTTAATCATTGAAATGGAAGTGCATGATTATAGGTTAAAATAGCTCTCATTCGATACAGTTATGATGAATTGTATTAATTAGCTGTAAGTGAGAAGAATATGAGTAAATTGTTAGACAAAACTGCCCTTGGAATCTATTACAACCTCAGTTCTGATATGGGCGCCGCCTGTTTTTTGATGACCAAGTTAGACTGATAAAGACATACTAAATTTTTTAAATACTATGACATTGATGTCAATTTTCATGTAGTGAATTATTTAATAAAATTACAAATTATGATAATGTGAAATATCCATCAACATCCATATTTCGAGTTAATAAGATATATGAGGGAGATTTAAAATATTTTTACAAGAACAAAAGCTAAAATTGCCCTCATAAATATTTATTTAATTTTAATTTCCTCAGATTTATTTAATGCTATAGCTGTTGAATTATATTAACTTTTACAACGTCATGGATAGTGCACCAATGCCATTTTATCTTGGAAAAAAGTGCTTAAATCGATAATTTATTTTGACGATGCTATTTTCACCTTGAAATAGCGACATACATACATAAACTTGACTGGACCATATCCTATAACAATTATTGACAAAAAATATATTTCCTCAATATAGTACACATTTTTTTGCTGGATAACTGGTGGTCAAAGGTTAATATGACATTATCTATACACTGTTACTGTGCAGATTGTATTATAGATATTTGTATTCTCCCACAATAGGAATCAATAAAATGCAATAACTAATTATTCGTAATCTCACTAATGATAACTGAACGTGTTCAGTAAAACAAATTTAATTTTCAATGGGCGTAGTAAAATATCGTAATCTGATTAATTAGATCAAATATTTGATGTCTGATGAGTTCAGAGAGTATTTTTCTACAATCTTTTTAAATAGCAATTAATGCACTTATGAATATCAATGAAATGTTTGGTTGATGCATCATGGTGAATGTGCCAGATATGTTGAAGAGAATTTTAGTTAATAATTTTATTATATTGTGTAAGTCATTAAGTTTAAGTAATTTACAACTTTGGCCTGTTGATATATATTATATATAATCCTATTAAGACTTTATTTCTGGGATTGTAAAATAAAAGCTAAATACAACACATTTGTTTCTTTTTTAATCCCATCAACAGAACCTGTATAAGAAAAGTAAAACGCGTAGAAAAATCCGTTAAAATGTTTAATAAAGACCAACAAACAATTTTTGATACACAATTGATCAATGTCAACTAGTTAGTTGGTCTAAAAACTGTTGCATTAATACATTATCAATGGGTATTACCAGATTTTCACTTCCATCGTAAGTACGTTTCATTTTCATAAGTTTGTGATCCAAAAATTCGGTGAGTTGAGCTCTTAGTGCAAGATCTGAGCTCACTAAAAACTGCTCCCGGCACTTGGAATATAAGTCTTTAAATGGCAACCCTGAAAATCAAAGAGTGCAGCTTAAGCATAAATTATAAATAAGTAGCCTTTGCCAGCGGCTTCGCTCGCCTGAATGGTCTACACGCATTCCAAATTACATCCAAATCCATTCAGCATTTTAAGTACACGGTTATTTACTGGGAAACATTGTGATTTCCAACCAGAATGTACCACTCCATTATGATCAAAATGGTTGAATAGTTTATCAGGTTTTGCCAACAATTTGTAAGGACACATGCTAGCTAGTGTGCGTTTCGATGGCGCGGCATGGCGATATTTCAAACTAAAAACTTGCCAAGATTTTGTAAAAGTTGACAACCAAACCATAAATTTGTCAAAGTTATGGTTAAAAGGTTAGAAGGGTTTGAACGTGGCCGCGCCATTGAAACGCGGAGAACCGCACGGCCACGAAGCTTTAAAACTAAGCGTTGCAGAGACCTGAAATTTAGGTAAATAATAGATTGAATTTGTAAAAATATAGAAAAAGTCCTAGGTTTATATTTTAGGAGCTGTAAGCCTATGACCCCATGGCCGCGCCATTGGAACGGAAAAACATGTTTTCGCCGATATCTCGCTGAAAAAGCAACGCAGAGGTATGAGGGTTTTTTGTAAAACCTAGATTTGAATTTGTAAGTATTTTTAAAAATACACAAAAAAATCCTGGGTCTATATTTTAGGAGTTGTAGCACGGTATTTGTCATCATCATTTCAGCCGAAAGACGTCTATTGCTGGACATAGGCCTCCCCCAAAAGGGGGTTTTGCCATAATCGCCACTCTTAGCAGGCGGGTTGGCTATCGCAGTATGGTGGTAAAATGCATAGAGAACGCTGCTGCCCATTCTCTAGCAAGTCCCTTAGTCGCCTTCTACGACACCCACGGGAAGAAATGGGATGGTGCTATTCTTTTATCCGGCACCACACGGAACACTGGAACACACTTACTAAGTATATGTAGTTTAAAAAAATAACAGAGGGCGCAGCTCGAACGCGCAATTTTAACGTGTAACATAACATAGTATACGGTACGTCCGGCACCACATAGAACACGGTAGCACGGTATTGCGTTGAAATAAGTCGTGATTTTCTATCGAAGAAAGTAAGTATTAGCGATTTTTTTTTCTTAACTACAACTATTAATTTGTAGAACTACCGATAATAGGTAAAAAATAAACTATTTCGTTATATAAAGCCTTAAAATACGTTTTGAATTTTTCGATAGGGTGACCATGGCTTTTACAAAAACATTCCACCTATTGTGTTAGAAATTATATCTCAAGGATTCTAAATTAAAATAAAATGAAATGATAAGATATAAAAACATGTTTATTTCTTAAAAAATCACATAAATCACAGATTGTTTACTTACACTGATATAATTTCCTTAAAAATCACATAAATCACAGATTGTTTAGTTACCCCTCCATTGCTTGATAGCTGCAGTAAAATTTCTGCGCAGGGGGGTCTAGAATGATATGCTGAATTCATGGTTCCAATTTGCGCATTGGATAAAAACTTATCCTGTATATCATTGTTTTAAATTGGTTTTAAGGTTTTTTTAAGACATTGAAATAAACATATTATATTTTATATCTTATCGTTTCATTTTAATTTAATTTTGAATCCTTGAGATATAATTTCTAATACAATAGGTGGAAAGTTTTCTGTACACAATAAGCCATGGACACCCTATCCAAACATTTCCAACGTATTGCGATACCGTACTACAGCTCCTAAAATATAAACCTAGGACTTTTTTGTGTATTTTTTTAAATTTTGACAGTAGGTTTTACAAAGAACTTTAAACCTCTGCGATGCTTTTTCAGCGAGATATCGGCGATAATGTTTTGTTCACCATTTCAATGGTGCGGCCATGTCGTTTTAGTCTTACAGCTCCTGAAACATAAACCTAAGATTTTTGGTGCATTTTTACTATTTTTGACAAATTCAAATCTGGGTTTTACAAAAACTTCAGACGTCTGCGATGCTTTTTCAGCGAGATATCGGCGATACCGTGTTTTTAACCGTTTCAAGGGCGCGACCATGGGGTTATAGTCATATAGCTCCTAAAATAAAAACCTGGGATCATTTTCATTTTTTTTTTTACGAATTCAATCTATTATTTACCTAAACTGCAGGACTCTGCAAGGCTGTTTTAAAGATCTCCGTGGCCAGTGTTGGCATTAATCGATTAATTTTTCAATCGATTACTTAATTCGATTAATTTTAGTCGGATTAAAGTTGATCGTAACTTAATTAATCTCAATTAAAATAATAATCGTAATCGCGATTAATAAAATTAATCATTATTCGTTAATTTGATTAAACAGATTAAAGTATTTTTAATAACTTAACCTAAAGTTAATATAATTTAACATAAAGCTACTTAAGGTGAATCAAGTCCATTTTTTTTCCATAGAAACTTCGGGAGTGTATTACTCCACTGTGCGACAATGTATATAAAAAACTAAACATGGTATGATTTTATCTCATTAATATTGTCTGTACGGAAACAAAATACTAAAATAAAAAGCCATTAAAAAGTTAGGAGCCACCAAAGATTCGTTGTTCTTGCTAATTTGACCTAACTTTGGGCGGCGTGTTTAAGTAATAAAAGAAGTGTGAAATCTTCAAAACCAAGTCGGTACCGACAAAGCTCAAATATCGAAAAGTTTAATAAACTTTATTGGTCATTGATTTATGCAGTGGTTTTTTCAGAAAAACCCGATTTTCCAAAGGACGTTTCTTGATTTTTCACGCGTATGTTTTACTATAAATTATCCTGCATTTCACTCAATAACGTTGTGCGTGTCTAACTAGCGTCTAACTGCTCATGACTGATACGACCTCTGTCGGACACGACGCCTGGTGAGACAGCGTAATTTTTAGCCAGACCCACCTGTGAGTTCGAGCTCGCGACTAGATTCCCCTTAACAGACAAACAAACTACAAACCAAAGTCATCAATGCGGTCTATAACAAATTCAATACATGGCGCTGTACAACCATTCGGAAGCTGTCAGCCATGTTGTTGTTAGATCGTAGTGACTACAACATAACGGATCTGGGACACTTGTGCGAAAGACTTGCGCGACTGTACTTTTGCGCAAACGGACATATGCGCGAAAGACACTTGCGCGAATCTACATGCGCGAACGGACAGTTGCGCGAAAAAGTTCACGCCTGAATTCTATCAAAGGGTTGGGCAGGGATGTACCAGACTAGAAATAAACTGTCCAATTAGACGTCAATAGTGATCGTCGAGTTTTTTACAGAACATTTTTTTTTGTTTATTAGGTAGGTACCTATATTTTCGAATTTTCCATCATGGGAGTCGTTTTCAGGGTTTTTGGGGGACCTAAAGCCGATGGTGGGGTCAAAATGAAAACGCAAGATGGCAGCCAAGAAAATTTTAGAATTTTCCATCATGTGTGTCATTTTCAGGGTTCTTGGGGGGTCTGAAGTCGATGGTGGAATCAAAATGAAAATATTAATTTACCTTGATAATGTTGTTTTCGATTTTCCAATTGGTACTCAATGATAATTTTGAAGATTCCTTTAGCATTTGTAGTGAGAGATTGATAGACACTCTTGAGTGAAGACAGCTGTAATGCACCACTGCGATGCGTCATCAATGAGTTCTCGTACGAAGTCTCTTCTGAGTATGGCACAAATGTTGTCACATCCCACCACGTGAATTTAAATTTACTGAGCTTTGTGTGATCCCATACTGAAATAAGATAAGATTTTATTGTGATCAACAGCCACACTTGCGACCCCCGAATGGTTGAGTACTGATAGGTCACCATGACGATAACATGGAAACTTGAAACTAGAGATGCACACTTTTTTCACATGAAAATGAATTTAGATTTCCTTTATGTGAAGGATGATACTGCTAAGAAGAAACAGAGTTCTCAGGTGACAGTTCATTTATAGAAATGTGTGTATGAAAATTATGCGCTGTATGGACAGGAGGATAACAATGTAGTTCAATGCATGTTTTCCATTAAATTCTTGCTTCAGTAGCCCCTTACCCTTCTGAATACACTTTATTTTCTTACTCACAATAAGCTCTTTAAAACTTTATTATGATTGTCAATTGTATACTTACATAGAGGTGCATTAATATGATCAATAGTTGCAATTGTGTGAACATTCTTGATTTGAGATATGCTGGCCAATGTAGACTGAGCTTTAGCATTCCTCAACATAGTGCCATCTATATTATGTACTATAAGGAACAAGTCCATGCCATTCTCCGTTAACTGAGTATCAATTAAATTAACAATATCTCCAACGTTTGAAGGCACATGACTATTCTCCAGCAAATCAATTACAATTGTTTCTAGAATACTCTTAATTGTTAAACTTGGAAAGAAACCATTTACAACAATGCATGGGAAGTCTTTTATTTTCTGGTTTTGGAACTGTTGGAGTACTGAGCGTTTTGAACCAACTCCATAAAGCATAATGTTGAAGTTTTCACTCAAAATGTAGAGCCATTTGTTGAACAGTTGAGTGTATGTTTGATTGAGTTCATTTATACTCTTTTTGTGTTCTGCTGATATTTGAATGTCGTCAAGATCATTTTCATTGACATTTAAGTTTTTAAGTCTTGCTAGAGTGTGGTCTGAAGTTGCGATCTGTAATGAAGTAAATAACTCATTATAGTCAAAATCGTACTAAAATAAGATTTAAGTAAGACATTTGTATTAATTTTACCTTTTTACTAGAATGCATCATAAAGTAATTGTCAGGGGTGACAAAATATTCTGAATCCTTCACTTTAGTCTTAGATTCTTTGTTCTTACCAACTTTACTAACTACATTCTTTGGTTGTTGATCTCCTTCCTCTTCATCAGAAGAAGCTGCTGGTGATGAATGTGAATCACTCTGAAAATGTTAAAACATATTTTCAATTTCTGTGTAGCACACATGGCAATCCATGGGAGCAGTCTATATGCCGTAGTATATGTCTTTTCACTGCGATTCTGATACACTTTTTTTTTGGGTGGGAAATCATCAAATAACTTCTCCCGCTCTGGGTGGAGCAGGAGGCATGTCAGACTTTTACTGACTAAAGCCCACCCCGCCTCAGTTGCCTGTGTGCCAGGGGCCGCGGTATCTCTTTCGAACAACCCGCACCCCTGGCAGGCATCGACCCTTGCGGGCCCCACCAGTTGGTGCTGACATCTCTTTGAGGCGCGCGTGAAACACAACGCGCTGTTGAGCCGGGTTTGGTCTTTACCGGACAGCGAGCTACCCATTACTCGCCGTCCGCAAGCCCGCGCCTACATTAGCCGGAAATCAGCCTCGGATTCCCGGCGACTAAAGCCGTGAGAGCGCATATACTGCCTCTCCCTCATGTGCGCTGCCTCCTCTTCGCGAGCATTACTGCTTTGCAGAAGGAGGTAACGGCTACCCATGCACTCTCGTTCCGTACCATGGCCTGGACCAAGGCCGGACGCGAGGATCCCCGCCACCGATCGCCTCAACGACACGGCGGTGCTCCGCCCAAGCCAGACAGACCTCCAACGTATGCACCACCGTGTCTTCAGGGCGATCTTCTCAGTGGAAACACCCGGGCGTTTTCTCCCACCGTATCTGAAACAGGTACCTCCCGAAACAACCGTGTCCGGTGAGGACCTGCGTCAGGCGGAAGGTGAGGACGCCGTGCCGCCTCTCAAGCCACTCCTCAAAGAGGAGACTTACCGCCGCTATCGTGGCGTGCCCACTGCGATTCTGATACACTCACGCTTTTTTCCCTAAGGCATATACAGAATATTCATACTATCTTCATATAGATTTTAGCTTTTTTTGACATCTTTTATATATAACCTGAAGCACCATAACAAGAGAAATACATAGCCTACTGTGACTCCCAAGTTTTAGTACATGTAGGCAAGTTTTGTTCAAATAAAATGAACATTGAAATAATGAGTTAAATCACCTCTTCATGGTCACTTCCTTCAGGTACAAAGTCACTGCTGCTGCCAGAAAAATCACTCTCACCACTATCAGATTGAACTTCATGAATAATTCCTGAAATGTAACATACATAAGTTTGTGTTATTAATCACATAACATAAATAACATAAAAAGACTAAAAACTTATGGCCTTTTATTTCTAAATCCTTTTCAAGTAATACAGTTTTTAAGTTTATTAGGGTATTACACTCATTTTTGAAAAGTGTCATAAAAAAATTCTAGAGTGCTAATAAACCACTAAAAAAAGCAATATTTTTATTTAATAAATTAGAACCATTAAAAGGCATTTAAATTTCACATTTAAATGCCTTTTTAAGCGCGAAATTTGATGTCGCGCTTAATTACTTAGAAGAAAACGCTGGACGCAGTGGACGCTTTATTTACTCTGTGGGTATGACGTCAGTATGCTAAAAACAAATGCCCTGATATTTTTTAAGACAATGGTATATAATTTAAAAAATGAGTTATTTTTCTACTTATCTTTGGTTTGCTGTTCCTGAATGCAAAATGTTATTTGCATAAAAATTACTTTCGTTACGAAAATAAATAAAAGTACAAAGTTGCTGAGTTGACATGCCGTATGACGTAATAACATGGCGGCTACTATTTCATGGTGTTCAAAAACAGATAAAAAAAACTGAAATCTTTAAATTGTATTTTAAAATTTATTTTGTTGTTTCATGAACTAAAATTAACATTTTCCGACTGCATTTTACCTAAGCTATCTGAATAAAATATTTTTATTTTTTTTCTTGTCTAGAGTAAAATACCCTATGGTAAGGCCTTTTGTTTCTTCAATACACGGATTTCTGGGTTTATATTTTAAGATAACTCAAATAGTAATATTTGAGTGGTCTTGAAATATAAACCTAGATTAATGGTATTGTTCCTCTTTGATGTTTGAATAATAATGAAAATTATACAACTCAGCTTTTGTCCACAGGCGAGGCTGTGGGCAAAAGCTAAGTTGTATAATTTGCATGGATATTAGAAAAAATCCTTCAAGTACATACTACTCGGATAAAAGTACCCTAAGGGTTAATCCAGGTTATAAACTACCCTACTAACTACCCGATATTACATCCAAATTCGTTCAGCCATTTTTATGCCAATTCAGCAAATTCATCCAGACAAACAGACAAACCCCTAAGACAACCCACTAACCAAAAAAACGACTATATTTTCAGCATCAAACTCTTAGGAATTACTTTTCTTTTTATATTGAAGTTAGTTTTGAGTTCATTATTATTTGATTGTATTAGATACTTACTTTTCTTAATAATATCCTTAACTTGTTTAGGTGTAGCCTGAGATAATTTAGTCAGTGGGCTATTGAAAGCAGCTAGTTTCCTTGGTGTTTTCATTGGTGAATCGGTGGGTTTTGGAGAATTACTTATGGCTGCCTTAACTTTATTTTGTAGGTCGAGCTTAGTGTGACGGGATTTGAATTTGAACATGTCCTGGCCCTCCACATCATCTTCACTGAATAAAGCTAAAAAAATTGTTTTGTTTTTATTTTATGTGTGCAATAAAATAATTGCATAAATTGATTATAGTAAGCTAACAATTATGTGTATTTAAAAAAAAAACTGTTTTGATATGCTGGCTGCGAAATAAAACAAATAAACAACCAGTATTTCTTATAAAGATCATTGTTTGTATATGAAACAAGTCAAACGTCGCATAAATAACACTTAAATAACTTTTTATACTCTGAAATAACTTCGAGTAAAATATATACCTGTGGGTTTCTGTATTGCACCTTCCTCATTAACTTCATCTTCTTCAGAGCTACTTAAGTCTTTGAAAGATCTGCGCTTTGTTGGAGTGTGATCTAAGAAATCACCATACTTCTTTGGTTTAGTTCTTATTCTACTAGTCCTTCTTGATGGTGAGTCTAATATTTCACTAGTATCATCTGCAATATATATTAGAGTACACAGAAAATAAGATAAAGCTTCATCATCGTCATTATTTTAGCCGAAAGACGTCCACTGCTGGACATAGGTCTCCCCCAAGCCCTGCCTCTTCGACCGGTTCTGGGCTTATTGCATCCAGCGGATGTTAATAATAAAGATTATTTGAACATATCCACAATCTAATAAAACGGATAACCACACTGGATATAACCTCGGCTATGAAACACGAGCATTCCAAAGATCAAAATATATATATGATTATGGATAAATGATTCATCATAGAAGCTAACTTACCCACGACGGCGTTGGTTTGGATTTCACTAAAACGAAGACGAAAGCCACTACTGGCCATATTGCTAAGTCTAAATAAAGTTGAGGAAGAACAAATCGAATTCAAGAAAACCACACAAAATTATTCCTTGTATGATTGTATCTCGAACCAGAAGCCGTTCATTCTTTATTATCAATAGGAATCCGCAATTATCCAATTTAATATCTCAAGTCAAAAACAACCGGTAGAAAACTAGAGAAACACCTGTCGTTGACATCTGTCAAACGAAAAAAATAGTAGCCGCTGCCATTGGTTGCCGTTGCCGCCATGTGCAAACGAATAGAGGTGCTAATTTACACGGGATTCTTAGGCTGCGTCTACACCACTAATAGAAGATCACGGGGATATATGTTTTTATGCTTTCGAATCATTTTTCCAGTTAGAACTAGAAATTACTTGACGACCAATATTTTTAACAATAATATTAAAACCCCAGTAAAATTCTTCTCTTCTTCTTTAAAATTATAAAGATAAACCCTAATGCCACGCCACTTGATCAACCATGATTTTTTTCTGTAACTAATTCATGTAAACGGGGTATCAGAGCTCCATTTATACCATGCAAGTCTTCTCAGTAACATACAATATTTTGTTTTAGGAATTCTAAGTTATCCAAACCTGGAAAATTACATGACAACCCCAAAGAATTTCGATTTATTGCTTTGCCACACCTACAAACTGAAGACTACTATTAGCTCGTCTCACCACATTGTAGATCTCAAATTAATGCTGACCGCATAGGTATTGCACTTTTGTAGCTCTGTTAAAAAAAACTGGTATTAAATCGCACCGTGTCAGTAAATTTGTCTTTCTTTCCATCACCAGCCTCTACACATACCGCGCGCCACGGACCGACGGCTGAGCTCATAAATGATTGATAACCATCTAACAAACACCTACACACCTGCGATAATCCACTCCATTCCCAGGCTTACATTAAAATCTGTTAGATTTTGTAATAATCTACTCCAATCCAAACTAATATTTCAGTATATGAGTGTACCCAGGCCTTTGACCCCAGCAGGGGCAAATAAAAAACAATCCCAAGGTCTTCAATATCCTATAGCTTTCTACTCTCCCTTAAAGGTTGCCAGCCAATCTCCCATTCACGCTTAAAAGTCAACCTTAGGTAAAGGTAGATATTTTTCCAACTAAATATGTGATAGGCAGGAAGTCCAGGGGCGGGTAACTGCCTTCTCGTAAGGCCCATGATTGAGGATCGTTCTACCTATTATGTAGGTCCACCACACCCCGTAAGCAAATCGATAGTTACTCGATCAGTGTAGGATTCCTAAAACGGGACCCTATTCCTGTGCCCTACGAAATCTTTTTGCTTGTCTGCATAGCTTTTGGATTTCAGATAAATTATATACTTTTCCATTCCAACTTTATTTAACTTTTCAGGGTCTTTAGGTAAATAAAAACAAATTGAAATGGTTATTAAAAATATTTTAATAATAATAAAATCAAGTATTTCAAGTTCAATTTTTAACAAATAAAATATAATAATAATAAAGATCAAATGAATGCCGTGATTAAAACCGAAATAATAACTTTAAAATTAATTTTAGGTGCATTGCGCAGACAAACTGCAAACATGGAGTTTATACCAGCTGCTACAAGTACAAACTCCATTTAGATCTAAACAATGATACTTTACAATAATTTATCGACCACGCTTTGGACACGTTTATTACCAAACCAACCATACATTATACAGGATAAGTTTTTAACCAGTGCGCAAACTGTAACCATGAATTCAGCATATCATTCTAGACTTCTTTTTGACAATTCAAACGTGCCTGGAAATAGTTTAATTGAAATAAATGTTTTGAGTTTGAGTTTGAGACCACCCGCGCAGAAAATGTTCGTCAGTTAAACAAAAAAAATCAGCTGTTCCATACATTTTGACCGCGTAGGGATTGCACTTTTCTATGAAACAGCTGATTTTTTTTGTTTAACCAACGAAAAATTTCTGCAGTTTGAAGAAAAATGGTTACAGTTTGCGCACTGGATAAAAACTTATCCTGTATATATACAGAGTCACATTAAATTGACGTGATGGGTATCGATATCTTAACACGATAAAATAAAAAAAAGATTTGGATGATGTATATTTGGGGTCAATGATCGCTTGTCGTGATGTTACTTGATTTATGAATTGAGAAAATTTGTTTTTTGTTTTTGTTTTGTCTTTTATTTTGTTAAGATATGGAACGAAACCTATCACACGTCTATGATAGGTTGATGATCCAATAAAAACTCATCATATTAATTTATTTTTTGGTTTAATATATATTTATAGGTACGTTTAGATATGGATTCCCATTACGGCTACGGAGTTTCGCTGGCTAATTTAATTGGACCCTGCATACTTACAGCAAATCATTCGGGAACGATATTACACATGGACTCCTGGCAGTCGCGGACTTAAAACGTGCGACTAGGTCGTTGAATATTTAGTACGGGATTTCTAGAAACATGACTCTCCCGACATCTCGTTCTCACGTTTTATGACCGCGGCTACAACACTTTTCAGCATGATTATGTAAATAGTGAAAATATAAATACGTATGAGCAACTGTGTTTAGTCCACTTATTGATTGGCATAAGTCTATGGCTTAAACAAGCCATAGACTTATGTTGCTGTAATCACGCTGTAAAAGCTTATTTTGTCTGATAAATGTGTTAACATTTATCAGACAAAATAAGCTTTTGAACATCATTCAAGGTAGTATGTATCCCACAAATATTTTCTATTTCCTATTAACTTATAGCATCTAACAACCACAACATCGTAATAACTAATATTTAAAATGCATATCGGAATCCACGTAGACTTGAATAATCACAGACCGAATAATAACTCCAATAAAGTCGGTTTGGATTCAAATATGCAGCACACTTTTTTATTCTAACTACAAAATAAAAACCATCTATACTATCCTTAAAAAAACTACTAAATACGAACAAGTTTAGTTTTTCATAATTACTTTGTATTACTAATTTAACGTATTGATTTATAAAGCAGATATTAATACAACTTTGTAAAAAAAAAAACTTCAAATGCCTGCGTATTTCTATTAAAACTTAACAACATCAAATTCTATAGAATTTCATTGTCAATACAATGATATACTCTAGAATTTGATTTGGTTAAGGTACTAATAATAGCACGAATATTCGGACAAATTCTTTCTCGAACCAGCTTCTATATGATTTTAACTTTATGCCTAATGTGTAAAATATACTTCAGTACTGCTGCTCAAGGTTTAGCTATAAAATAACGATCAGACTATCAAGATAAACTAAAACTAATATAGCACATTTCATCAAATATATTTGCTTCTTATGTCAAGTCAAATTAAAAGTTAAAGTATAAAAGTTAATCCTAAAATAAACGAGCAGAGAATTCCTGCTTCAGTAGAGATCAATACTCACTTTACGATTGACCCTTCACGATAGTTTCTTTTTTTATAAAATAATGAAATAGTAGCCACTGTTGCTACTACATATTTCAATATTTTTTACCTTTTGTAAGCAATTTTTTTATTTTTTCAAACAGCTATTTTTTTTTTCGTTTTAATTATTTAAAAGGGTCATTGTACTCATCATTATGAACAACTTTTACAACATAAAAATGAGCGGATCAATACATTGCGTTGATATATGCGAACATAAATGTATGGATCGCCTCATTTTTATTTCACGATTTGAGGGTTGATCCCATTGTAAAAGTTGTTCATAATGATGATTACAATGACCCTTTTAAAGGATTAAAATGATAAAAAATAGACATGTATATTGAGACGATCGTGAAGAAAAGAAACCAATTAAAGATAACACATAAAATCATTATCAATCCCACAAATATTAAAAATACTTTATATTTATCATTAATAATTACTTATTATAATTAACTAACTCTTTCGTCGCTCCTTAGTCAAATTACTGTACTTTCTTAAGTAAAATATCTTATTCTCAATAACACACACATTTATAAAAATAACCTTTACATTCCGTCAAGACACTTTGGTGACAAGATAAAAGAAAAATAACGCCCTAGTTGTTCCTTTGAGAAAAAGGTATGCTGTTATTTGTCTTTTATAGCTCCGTCTCTCTCTCTTTGTCGCACTGGAATAATCATGGCTCCTTCATAGCCATCTCCTGCATAGCCATTCACAACCAATCGATACGCTTCTGTACCGAAACGAACATCAATCAATGTTATCGTAGTTGTCCTATAAACGCTGTTCACAAATTCCACCCCGAAAATTTTGTCAGTTTAAATTATATAGACAACCGCTATTCTTCCGACAGCTGATGTGTCATTTCATGTGACTGTCGAATGCTTGTGAATAGCTTTGCTGAACTGTTCGATAGTAGGATTCTGGAACTTCATTTTTGTATAGGATTCGGGTATAAGCAAGTATGCCTGCAGCTGCATACTGCCATACTCGTAATTTTTAAACTATCAACTTTGTATTCGAATGAATCAAAAATGTACATGACCTAGATTGATTGATTTACTTATTTTACTGATTTTCATACACTTTGCGTTTTGTAAAATATGCTAACGTTTTTCTTTAATTCCCAGATAACTGTATTTTATATAAATGTACTTAGTTTAACGAGGAGTAAAACATTATTTGTTGGTTAGGATTAACGTAGATAATATTCAGAATTTACAACATATTTTAGTGTCTACTAGATTCGAGATACTGATTAGTTATCTAATTTTTTTTTTTAAAGGATTGTAATGTTAATTGAAGATTTTATTTAAAAACCACCTGTGTCAAAAATCCCATGTTGAGTTAGTTACGCCATCTTGTAGAGGAATTTGTAAGCTTTCTGATTATATTTTATCTTTCTACAAAAACATGTTTAATCACGAGAAATTTGCTTTTATATTCGTTGTTTTCGTTGTGTTCGGTACAACGAATAAAAGCAATTTGCGTGGCGTAATTAACTCATACATGGAATTTTTGACAAACGTGGTTTTTGAAATAAAGTCATCAATTGTTTCTATAAAAAATGGTTGCTTTAATGGTACATTAATGGTCTATATTTTTGACAAGCTTTTACTTTGGTCTAACTTCTAAGCGGAGATTTTAAACTTATGCTGGCATCATTATTTTCTATCATCATAATTATTTTATATTCTAACCAATTTTTTCACATGTAAATATAAAAATATTATTTTTAGTCGAACTATCAATTAAACCACTTTGATTAGTCTCTTAATTGTAACTTCTGTTGTAGTAACGCACTAACTTATGACACAAGTACCGTCTGGGTCGATTTGTTGTCAGTCGATGCACCTCCTTATAACGTTAGCGGCTTCGATTTGGCCTATGTCTTCCAAAATCATTGCAAGGGACTTGGAACTAATGTCATCTCGGGATTCCTGAAAATAGATTTTTCGTTAGTATTTCAGGCCATGCAATTCATTTTCTGACTGAAAAAAGTAAGTTGTAAGTTGAAGTAACTTGATTAAATTTTATATCTCAGCTGTATAGTAACATGACTAAATTTTATATCTCATCATATTTTTTGCTGTGGCACTTTATTTTTAAGATGTTGCCTCAGAATAAATTTCCATGCAACATGTTAGTCTGTATAGTTTTAGGAACTTTTGATTCTTTACTGATATGCAATAGGTAGTAAAAGTTATTTAATTAGGCACTTGCCAATATAAGAACATTAACATGATACCTTAGTCGCTTAGTGTATAAGTTCTATGCCCTGGCTGGAGGCCTTATTTATAGGGCATCAACAGACAGCCTTCTAAGATGATCTGCGAGATGCCTTTCATAAAAAAGGTCAAGTGTGGCAATTATGGCAAACCCCATTTATTTGGCGTCTTTCGGCTGAAATGATGATGATGATGAAATGTTAAGTTTTCACGTTGAAATTTGTACAGAAACTCAAACTCAAAGCATTGATTTCAATTAAACCATTTGGAGGCACTTTTCAATTGTCAAAAAGTCGATCAGTTGGAAAGTTGAAGCTAGTTGCCCATTCCAAAACGTAGATCTCTATGGAGAAGAACGGGCAAGAAACTCCACGGACACTCTTTTAGAATCAAGTTGAATATTACAAAATCTTGGGAACATTATTCTTGTTGCTTCTGTATGTGAGAACAATGTAAAAAAAAAAAATTCTAAATACAAGATAAAAATAGATGAATAGTTACCTTCAGATGATTGAGTAGTGTGAAGGTGGGGCTGGGCTGCGCGGCGTACCAGTCCAGCAGCGCGTCCAGGCGCAGGCGCCGCGCCAGCGCGCGCCAGGCGCCCGCCACGTCCACCAGCAGCGACACCTCGCGCGCGTACAGCGTCAGCTCCTGCAGGCCGGCCTCCGGGTAGTCCTGGCAAACAATTCAACCCATAAGCTGTATCTCACGTCCATGTAACAAAGGAATTTAAACTGTGTTGCTTACGTTGTAAAGATAAAAATCGAAGTTCTGTGCGTGTCTACTTTTTAGAGACACTCGTCATGCTATTTTGAACTTTCTAGTGGTGGCAATAGAGTCTATCCTTGAAACAATTTGCATGCGTTTTGTTTGTGCACAATACACTATTTTACTTTCTTTTTCTCTATTAAAATTTTTGTTTAAGGGGGATTATAGTTAGGACTAATTTCATGAAATGATGACTTATGAGGGCAATCCTAACTTAGAGAGATTTGAGATTGATGATTCCTGTGTTTATTATTCTGTAAATACATATTTGTTTCGATCGCGAATCCTATTTTGACCAACATACAACCAAATACCTACAAATTGCAAAAAACGTAAAAAAAATTTGAATATCGCTGGCTAACCCTATCGCCTTAGTTTAATTTCTACAGCTAGTGTTATTAAAAAATAAATACTTACGCCTTCATCAGCGGATTCGAAATCGTCTTCTGGTTCAGACTTGATGTCGTCTTCGTCCATGCACTCCACGGTGACGTATGCCTTCATCAGTTCTTTGAGCTCAGGCTTCTTCTTTACAAGCCTCCAAGCGGATTCGTTGCAATCCTCGTGCTTTAGAGGGTAGGCCTACACAAAATGGAACATTTTCTTATTGAATACATCTAGATATAATCAATATTTTTGATTTAGAAGAAAGTCCACGGAGTTTATCAGTTCTTCCCCATACAAAACTACTACGCTTTGGGATGGGCAACTAGCTTCATCTTTCGGACTGACCGACTCCTACAGAATTGAACACTGTACTTCAAAACTGACTGTAATTGGTTTAAATGAAATAAATGATTTGAGTTTGACATCTCCGGAAATTTATAAAAACCTTTTTAGGGTACTTTTTGGTTCTATGTGTATTGACAGTATGAAGTATACCTTTTTCTCCAATAAAAGCCGTGCGATTTCGACTGAGTTTTCCATGATGGTCGTACCGCCGCAGACGATTTGCAGGGCTGTGTTGCCAGCATCGTCCATGACGTCAATTTCGCTCTGAAAAGAAGAAAAGCTATAGACTAAGAGGCAAAAGCCTCTAAAGAACACGATATAAATCATTTGAGATGACCTCACTATGCATTAAGCAGCTGGGAAGTTTGTTGCGCTTATTCTATCCAGCAAAACACTTATAATGTGGTGATAGGTGAACTTATTATACACCGTGACATTTTAGTCGTCTTACAACGGCAGCCCACTTCATGTATCCAATGACTACTAATATTATAAATGTGAAAGTTTGTGAGTATGGATGGATGTTTGTTACTCTTTCACGCAAAAACAGCTGAACAGATATGAATGAAAATTGGTACACAGGTAATTTGTAACCTGGAATAACACATAGGATAATTTTTATCCCGGTACTACGTTCCCGTGGCACAGTGGAACGAATGTATGGGAGCGGTTGGACGTAGACATGTCCGAAAAATAAGAGTAAAATTATGACAAACTAATGATGCCATCTTATTCGATTACTTAATGCCTTCATAAATTGTGGTGATGAATTTCTTCATAACTCCCATATTTCGGGAGTAATTTGAGAAAATGTGAAATTTTACTATGAAAATGAGTGTATCGAGCTCTCTCCCTCCTGATTCCGGGCTTGTTTCAAGTAGCGGTCTCTAATATCGTAATGCTATTACTAAGAGCTATATTTAATACTAAGACACATAGTGCGCCAAATGTGCACTTTCTGGGATAAAAGGAAATGAAAATTTAAAAAAAAAAACGTTTTTTCCCCATTTGTATTTACTTTAAACCGCAGACAGACTTATTAAGAGGTCTATAAATATATTATATATATATACAGAAATATATATTAACAAAAATATTCACAAGAACTGATGAGAGTATGACTTTTAAGTAAGTTGATAATAAATTACCTAGTTTCATTAAAAGTACAATAAATAATTAAGATGTAAGCTCTAATTTACTAAGTTACACATTTTAAAACAATAACATCATTTAATTATCTTCGTCATCATCATCATCATCAATTAATTCAAATTCAGAATCGATGTCCGCTAAATCATTTATGTTAACAAATTCGATATCACTTTTCTCAGAATCCGTAAGCTCATAAAATTCCTTAAAAGAAGATTTTTTTACAAACTTATTTCCTTTTGGACGGATACTTGTAACAAGTGGATCAGAAGACAGTAAAAGATTGTGCATAATATCTTCATTGCATGAGATACTGCTATGCTTTCGAGAATGCCCCTCTCTATATTTTCTAAAATCTTTATTTCTAGCCTCAGATGCCTCTTCGGATAGAAAACCAATGGGCACAATTGACATGTTCTGAACTATGTCTGGCCCATGCATTAAAATTTTATGAAGTGAAGAAGGCATATAATACCATGGGTATAACTCCACGTAAAGCTTAGCAGTATCAAAGCAGAACTCTCGGAATTTAGTTACGTTGATCTTCTCTCCTGATGAAATACACTGCAAGATCACACAGATTTTTCTTAAAAGCATAGCATCTATTCCGGTCAGTTCAGCAGATTTAGTGTAGTTTTCAAAAAATCTCCTTGCCGAGTTGCCATTGTTGGTGGATCCACTGCCTTGTTTCACAACATCGAGAAGTAAGCCCGTTTCTCTTCTTACAGCCTCTTGAACTCTTTTCTTCCTGTCATCAACTTGCCTTTTTGCTATATCACCCCTTACTTGCCATGATTTTATGTCTAATTTGTAGGAAATGTGTAATAAGCATTCCATTGAGCGAATCCAAGCGTGAAGGGTGCTTAAGCTATATTTATACATGTCCTCGTTTGCGTGTTTATCTTTGATTAACTCTAAATTATTCATTTCTTTAGGACAAGCCTTGCATATGTCACACACTGAAGCTGCTGTATTGGATATAATGGAATGAATTTTACCATCAATCATTGTCAACAGCAGTTGGTGTTTGACACTAATTCCATCAGTGATGGTGGATGGAGTTAAGGCTTCAATCTCTGCTTCGATTTCAGCCATCTCTCTCTGCACATTTTCTTTGGTTTCCTTTATAAACTTAAACAATATTGGCCGGCAAAATGAAGTGGAAGATGGTCGCTCGTTTTCCCAAATTGTTACACCTTTTGAGACGAGCCGCAGTGGTACAAGACTAATCATAAAATTACTAGCAAGATCGATTTGCTCATCTTCACTCGTCCTTTGATGATAAATGCTTTGGCTAGATGATCCGTCAAAACCCCATTTGCTGGTCAATACGAGCTGTTGATTGGGATCAACAGGGGTTTCTAACGACCTAATAAGTCTTCTTGAGGTTAAATCCATCAAGGCTTGTAATTTGATTTTTGCAGAGCTCTCTGTAACTGTGAGATCTTCTTTGGCCGGATAGCACTTAATTTTTTCTTTAACCAACATGTAGTAACTCGGGTATTGAAGAGCTCCTTCTTGAGTGTTGAAATCCCGAAGAGTGTTATAGCGCCATTTCGATAAGTTCATCGATACATAAAGAGCCAATGCCTTCAAAGGGGATATTTCCCGTACCTGAATTGATTTACCTTCAATGAAGGCTTTGATTTTTGAGGCCTCTTCTGGATTCTCCGTCAAGTATTTCATAACATAAGCTGTATCGCTTTGTCCTGCCTTTTGAAGCGCCCTTTCGGCCGAAAACATAATTTCAGCGCTGCTACTGCTGCATGAAAGACTATCTTCAGTGCGTCTTCTTTTTTGCCGGTTACTAAGGTCCTCAAAAGATTTACGAGGACTAGGATGTGTACAAGTTGAAGCATCAGATTTAGCAGGAGAAATTATGGGCTCGATGACGTCACTTATATTTTCTGTAGAAGGTTCCATATTTTCATTCTGTAATTCCGGCCATTGAATTGCAGCCTGTAGCCAAATCTCATGTTTCTTCCGAAACTTATCTGTGCTTCTTCCAGACTGTGTCCATTTTGCATAAATGCGGTAGCAAAATCGACGACACCAGTCTTTTAAACTTGTTTCAGCACTTTCACATAACTGAACACAACTGTTATCTTTTAAAACACTGAACAAATAGTTAAAGTCGCGTAAATCTTTATGTGCGCGTGCGCATAAAGCAACGTGAATATCAAGATTTGTATTAAAATTTGGAAAATACATTGCGAGATTAGCTTGGATACAACGAGGTGTAAATCAACACTGATTTTAAAGTTACTAATAGTGACCTATTTATATAAAATCCAGGTATCCCAGGTATCCTTTGTTAAATATTGCAAGGTAATTAGTTATTGTGATAATTAGTAAATGATGCATGCTAAATTAGTGTATTAAGAGCCATTTAGTAATTAAATAATAGCAATGTTCTTATCAGTAATCATTAGTGCATCAGTTTTATATGTAAACCTTAAGTCCCTAATTATATATCCTAATTAGCTTATATCTTCTCTAATTGGCTGCTCAGAAATGTTATTGTAATAAGGTAAACCTTTAGAAAAACGGTTTTAATCAACAAAATAAACAAAAAATAAAAAAATTGTGTTATAAAATAAACATCACTCTTTATCCCAGAAAGTGCACATTTGGCGCACTATGTGTCTTAGTATTAAATATAGCTCTTAGTATTAGCATTATGATATTAGAGACCGCTACTTGAAACAAGCCCGGAATCAGGAGGGAGAGAGCTCGATACACTCATTTTCATAGTAAAATTTCACATTTTCTCAAATTACTCCCGAAATATGGGAGTTATGAAGAAATTCATCACCACAAGTTATGAAGGCATTAAGTAATCGAATAAGATGGCATCATTAGTTTGGCATAATTTTACTCTTTTTTTTCGGACATGTCTACGTCCAACCGCTCCCATACATTCGTTCCACTGTGCGTGGGATAGTTTTCGACCTCCACGAGGGCGAAGCCGCTGGCGGAAGCTAGTAATAAAATAAAAATATAATTCACTAAGATGCATGATGTAGTTTTGGACACCCTGTTATTGAGATGGACGAATGGTAAATGTAATAGTATTATGGTAGGTAGGTAGAAATCTTCTACCGTTCGATACGTAAACATTAAACAGGGAGGGTGTTTCATAATTCTAAAGCATTATTTATTTTTCTTAGTACCTTTTATTTTAATTAATGGTAACAATTTTTTAATCGCGCCTGTAGGTATAAGACGACTAAAATTTCACGGTGTATATACGTATACTGGGCATTCATAACAGATCACGCCTTTTAAAAGATAGTACACATACACACCTCACATTTCGCCAGTTACATTTGAATACCACGTAATAGGGGTGAGGCTATTGCAATCAACCGGGCACAAATTAAGATTCCGGACTACTACTGAGATAGAAATACTTTCCTAAAAAATTTCGGTATTTTCATTTTTAATTTGTCGGACGCACACCACCGGTTTTTCCTTACGTGACAATTTCTACAAGTCAACTCCTACCGCAAGCCGGGTTAAGGAATTGCGTTCCAAAAAACTGCTATTTCTACTCACGGATGGTATAAAATCCAGGAGTATCTTCATGACGGCCAGCCGGTCGTCGTACGCGGCGAGGTGCACGGGTGTGCGTCCCTCCGCATCGCGCACGCTGTAACTGGCGCCATTTTGTAGCAGCAAGCGAACGCCCTGCTCCCAACCCGATACCACCGCCATGTGAAGTGCCGATTGCTTATCTGTTACGAAAATGACAAATTTCATAATCATTATTTATTTATGAAATATATTTGATATACACCAGTGCCTTGTGGCTAAGTAGTAAAAGCCGCACGGATCGAACGATCAGATTGAGCTACGCTTGCAGCGGTTGATCCATGGATGGGTGTCCTTCTTTACATAGCAAGACGCCTTCGTGCCTCGGAAAGCACGTTAAGCTGTTGATCCCGGCTGTCATTCGTGGATCAGACAGTGGTTATGAGTCGACAGTAGCCCTAAAGTGTGACAACCGGTTTTGCACAAAACCACATTAACTAATGTGGCGGTTCTCGGACCCAGCGGAATCCCGCGACCTTCACCAGGCTAGGCAATGTCGCATGCAGTTTAGATAAATGACGATTCTTCAAGTTGCAACGAATTTGTGAAGCCATGAAATATAGGGCGACATACATACATAAACTCATGCCTTCTTACAATGGGGGTAGGCAGAAATTACTGAATGCCACGTGCTAAGATCCTTACATATTTCTTTTGTATCGTTGACGACATTCGTAATAGATTATACAACGTGTGATGTAACAACGCAAGACCCCATACACAACAATGTATGCATTGAGTTAAAAGCATAATACAATAACCAAAACTTTTTTTAAAAGCTAACTATTATTATTAACAAAATCGCGTGACCTTAGCATTGCAAAATTGAGTCTTATTACCTGAAACAAGATTATTACCCGAATTAAGATAAATTTTCTTGGGCTCAATCAGCAGTAGTTTTGGCAAAACACATAATTTTTGAGAAAAATACTTTCCCACCTATATTTTAAATGACTGAAATAGATTCAGTAGTCAGTTGTGAACAAACTACTTTCAGGACTTGCGTCTATTCTGTTACAACTAGAAGATGGTTTTGAATGAACACGAAAGAATATTTGGTGTGAGTGACCGAGGGAATAACCGAAGAACAATGAACGACTACGATACATGACGACACGATTGACGTATCCAATAAAAATTGCCTACAAGGATTACAACATTTTAGTGCTGTTTTACTACTGAATAAAAACACAATTTATTAAGCCTAGATAACTTGAGGTTTCCGCTTATATCTAATTACAATAATATTAACGATCCAAATGATGACGTTAAAACTGTCAAATAAAGCGAGTAGGTGAGATTAGTTCGTAATCTCAGCTTTGGTTTCATATACATAGTAAAAGTTGTTCGTAATTATTAGTGAAATGATCTTTTCGCAATCCCTGTTTTTTTTTTTTTCAAATACACCTTGTAGAGGAGCTCGCGGCTAAATAATAGCAGCTGCAAGGGTTGGTCGAAAGTTAAATTAGGTACGCAAGCCGCGGTCGGTTCGGAACATATCGAGATTGTTTCCCGAGGCACGGAGGAGCCGTGCCTCGGAAAACACGTAAAGCCGTTGGTCTTGGCTGTTATTCGTACATCTTTGGCAGTCATTACGGGTTGTCAAAAGCCTGAAAGTCTGACAACCAGTATTACCAAGGAGTATCGTATTAAACTGATACTAGGTTGTGAAGTTCAGATAGGCAGTCGCTCCATGTAAAATACTGGTATTCAGCTACATCCGGTTAGACTGGAAGCCGACCCCAACATAGTTGATTTTCTCAACTAGGCTAGACAAATCTGTCTAGCCTATCTATCTGTACTTTTTATCTTAGTTACTTCTTACATTTCTTAGGTGGCCATTTGATAACAGGATCAGAATTGAGAGTGAAATTTCAAGGACGAGTTACATTTAGTTACATGAGAGAGAAGAAAGATATAACTCTCTCCGTCTCTCACACTAAATCCCTCTTATTCTTTTTTTAAGAAGTTTATCTTCTCACGTGTACGGTGCTGCAAGCAAAGTTTTCTTTTAATCTAAGGAAATACTAGAATGATGACCCGCGGGCTTGCGAAGGATGGAAAGAGTGGATGGAGACCTTTGCCCAAGAGTGGGACAGCGCAGGCTAGTAAAAAAAAACGAAGGAAAGACTTACCACCATTGTAGTCGTTCAAATCGCACTGCACTTCGTTCTTTTTGATGGAGTCGAGAAGGACCTCTAGACACGAACGGTACTTAACGGCGTAGTGGATCACGTTGAGGTCTTTATTGTCCTTCAGCATTGGGTTTGAACCTGAAATATAATATCTCATGATGAAGATAGTCCAACATATTGCGGAAAATACTAGTAAAAAAAGGCAAATATAGGACTACTAGTGGCCCGTTCCGGCTTCGCATGAGTGGACATTTTTTTTTATATTTTAGGATAAATAAAGATAATTTAACTTATACTTATGCTCATTAAAACGTAAATGACTCAATTTGTCCAAATGTTCAAAATTAAAAACATTAATTTATATAAACATATCTTTTGAATGTAATGTCCGATTTCAATAATTCAAAAAGTAGTAATCAACAGGTATTGAAACAATCTTGAATAGGAAATAATTTATTTGAATAAGAATTAATACAAATGTATGGATAACATGGCCTGATTTTGATCGGCATTTCTATAAACTTTTAATTTAATGTAAAATAGTAGTTATAGTGACATAAATACATTGGTTGGGCATATGGTCTCGCAAAGTTTTTTGTAGATATTGATATGGTCTATAATGTTGTAGAACGTTTTTTTTGTTTTATCATCATTACTTTCCGCAGCGCATGCGATGAAAGACATTTTATGGCTAATTTTTTTAGACCTTGTGTTGGTTTTAGTAGGGATTTCTAAGGATCTCTTATTTTTTCTAGTAATAAATATAGCCTATCTTACTCAGTGATAATGTAGCTTCCTAATGGAAAAAGATTTTTGAAATCGGTCCAGTAGTTTTTAAGTTTAATACAAAAATACAAATCTTTTCTCTTTATAATATGAGTGTAGATTACAGAGTGAGACAGTGCAGCATGGACTTATGGTATGCCGATCAATTACAAATAATTTATCAACTTGGTTGAATAAGACCTAAAGTACAGGTATACACTGGCAAAAACCGGTACTCCATATTATAGTCGAGCAGTTTTTTTATAGTATGACTTACATCAGCCTATAATGTGTGGCTAGGAAACAAGCCTCCTCTCTGTAAGAGTGAGTGGGCCATAATCAACCACGCTGGCCCAGTGCGGGATGGTAGATGTCACATGTCTTCGAATTTTTGGTTCTAAGACACACAAGTCTAAGACACAAATAGCACAGTATTACAATATTACTGTGCAAATAGTGTTACTAACGTTTCGTTCCAAGTACGCTTCATCGGCAATTCTGTATTTGGGTGGCACTTTTGATAATCTCATTTTGTTTTTTTTATTTTATTTTTTCTGTCTTGTTATATTTTTTGGGAACTACGGTTTTCGCTTTGCTTCCAGTTGAGTAGTCAATAATGTAATCTAAGGTTTTATTATCTACTGTTTGTTTAATTGCTTTTAGTGTTGGTGTTAGCTGGCGGGTGGTGCAGTGTCTTGCACGTTTAGCTGCTCTATTCTTAGAATTATTATATTCTTTTGTATTTATATATTGGTCTCAACATATTGTTTATTTTCTTATATCTATGTCAGACAATGACTCTTATTTTTCTGCTAATGAATCTACTGTCACTTCAAACGATGAAAGCTTTTGTTCTCTCAGCGATACCCTTGCTGATTTTTTGCAACATAATTTCAAGGACCAGTCTAATCGGTTGGTGAATGTTTGCCATATTAACGCTCAAAGTGTTCCAAGCCACTACAGTGAGCTGTTCAACGTGTTTAATAACAGCAACGTCCACGCCATCCTGATCTCTGAAACTTGGCTCAAACCTCATCTCCTGTCCACTACTTATCCTCTTACTGGTTTCGTTCTTATACGGAATAATCGGATTGGTAAAGGAGGGGGTGGTGTGGCCATATATCTTCGCAGTGACTTTCCTTACAAAGTACTTGCTACTTCCTCTTCACATTATTCTGCTTCTGCAGAGTTTATTTTCCTTGAAGTTTGCGTCAAAGGAGCCAAAACCGTTATTGGTGTTGTCTATTGTCCGCCCACTGTTGATTACTTCGCTGAATTCGAATCAGTACTTGAATTTTTGGGTTCGGAGTATGCACATCACATCATCATGGGTGATTTCAACACAAACCTCCTTGCCCAAACCTCTCCTCGTTCCCGAAAGCTCCTTGATCTTATTGAGTCAGCCAGTCAGCCTACTCATCATAACGTTGTGGGCGATGACACCTGGCTTGACCTGATCCTTACCTCGAATCCTTCCCTTGTTTTCTCCCATGGTCAACATGACGCTCCTGGCTTTTCTCATCACGACATGATTTTCCTTTCCTATATCCTGAAACCTCCCAAACCCAAACCCAAGGTTCTGCACAGGCGTTGTTTTTCACGAATGAATGTTGAGAAACTCAAAGAAGATGCGTCTGTGGTCGATTGGGAGCCTATGGCGAAAGCCATTTCGGTTGACGACAAGGTTGCGATCTTCAATGATGTTGTGGTCAACCTTTACGATATCCATGCTCCCGTCAAAAAAGTGAAGTTAAAACGTCCACCTGCACCATGGATGACAAGGGGTATACAGATGGCTATGCGACGTAGGGACCGTTCATTCCGTAAATTTAAAAGAGATCGCACTGATGAGAACTGGACACTATTTAAGGCTGCAAGAAATAGATGCAATCAGATGATACGCAACGCTAAACGCCGCCACATTCTAGATACTATCAATTCTTCCTCTTCTGCTGATATCTGGAAATTTCTTGGAACTCTTGGTATCGGCAAACCGCAACATTTAGACCTTCCTAATTCTATTGACTTGGACGATCTTAACCGTCATTTTTCTACTATTCCCACCATGGATCGTCTCACCAAGCAACAAACTCTGTCCCTAATTTCTGGTCTAACGCGTCCTGATATTAATCCTTTCAGTTTCGTTCCAGTTGAACCAGGAGAGATCTTGAAGATCATTCTATCCATTAAATCAAAAGCGGTAGGATGTGACAGCACCCGTTTTATGATTTTAACAATCCTGGATCATCTCCTACCCGCGATTACCCATATTATAAATTTTTCCCTATACACCGGAGTATTCCCTTCCCTGTGGCGCAAAGCCTATGTTCGTCCACTACCTAAAGTTTCTAATCCCTCCCTTCTTACCCATTTCCGCCCCATTTCTATCCTTCCTTTCTTATCCAAAGTACTTGAGGCCTGCGTTCATAAACAATTCTCTAAGTTTGTTCACTGTAATTCTCTTATTAGCCCTCTTCAATCTGGGTTCAGACCCGGGCACAGTGCTGTTTCCGCCCTCCTTAAAGTGACTGGCGATATAAGGGCAGGACTGGAAGAGACTAAAGCTACTGTACTAGTGTTGGTTGATTTCTCAAATGCCTTTAATACCGTCAGTCACGACATCCTGTTGGCTATTTTGTCTTATGCTATGGTCTCTCCTGAGGCACTGAAATGGTTCTCCTCTTACCTTCAGGAACGTCAGCAGTCCATTCGTGTTGGGGATTCTTCGTCATGCTGGTGTCATTTGGAATCTGGCGTTCCTCAAGGCGGTATTCTTTCCCCTCTTCTGTTTTCTATTTTCATTAATCTCATAACTTCTGAACTTCAGTGTGCGTATCATCTGTATGCAGATGATTTGCAATTATACTGTAATGGGAGGGTTGAAGACTACCGGAAGCTATCGACAGGCTGAACAGGGACTTGTTAGCCGTAAAAGCCTGGTCTGAACGATTTGGGGTAGCAGTAAACCCTAACAAGTGTCAGGCAATCATCATCGGTAGTTCTCGAAGTATGAGTAAAGTGGATAGTTCAACTTTGCCACCAGTACTCTTCGATGGTACGATCGTTCCATTTAGTGCTGATGTGAAGGACCTAGGCTTGCACATTGATAGTACCCTAAACTGGCGTACTCAAGTCGCTAGGATCAGCCAGAAGATTACTGGAACGCTGCGTGCTCTGTACCGACTAAAAAATTTATTACCAACGAGTACGAAGACAATGCTTGTGCAGGCCTTAATTTTCCCTATCATCGATTATGGTGATGTGTGCTATTACGATCTGAATGCTGATCTCCTCGACAAACTTGACCGTCTTCTCAATTACTGCATTCGATTCGTCTTCAATCTGCGTAAGTACGACCATGTCTCTGCGCAACGGTCGCTTCTGAAGTGGTTGCCCATTCGCCAGCGCAGAGAGCAAAGGGCGTTGACCGCCTTATTTTCTTTTCTTGACTCTCCCACTTCCCCTGGTTATCTAGCCCCCCACTTTCAATACATTTGTGTCAACCACAACAAAAATCTTCGTTCCTCTAACAATCGCCTTCTTCAATGTCCCACTCACCGCACAGACTTTATGCACTCTTCCTTCTTCGTTCAGTCTATCTCTCTATGGAATGCGCTCCCCCTTGATATCAGGATGGCAACCAACCGGTTATCCTTTAAAGTTAAAGTTCGCGAGCATATTCAAAAGAAGCTGGCAGTATCTTCACAACGATAATGTTTTCCCATTGTTTGTCTTATTTGTTTTATTATATTTATGTATGTTTATTTGTGCATATATTTAATTATGTATATAGCATATTTATTGTTAAAAATATTTTTTTTTTTGAGGTATAATATGAGTATATTTAGTTATATTTGAATAATAATTATACACCACTTATTTGATAGCACCTACCACTGTTTGTCTCTGCATCGCCCAAAGGTCGACTGGTAGAAAATGCCTATGGCATTAAGTCCGCCTATGTACATTTCTGTGCGTAAAGTATTAAATAAATAAATAAATAAATAAGACATGCCGGTTTCCTCACGATGTTTTCCTTCACCGTTTTGAGAGCAGTGGTGATCAAATAATTTACAAAACGTAAAGCGCCTGTCTGCGTTCGAACCCAAGACCACCACTGGGCCACCACTGCAAGTAATAAATTCCGCAAGTTTTTTTCTTGGTATACATTTTTCAAATTAGCACTAATGATTTTCATGCATTTATTCCGGAAAGTTTATATGCATAATACATTAACAAATAACGATGTACAGCAGGGGCGGGTAGCTAGTTTAAAATAAAAAGTTTTTTTTTAGACTACGTACACAACTCGAGATTTCAAGCTATACATTTCCAGTTTCAGCCGGCCTCGCATTGTCTATACGCTCATACTGGAAATGTATAGCTTGATATGTCGTTTCCTTACCTTTAGCAACAAACAGCGCTACCATTTTCGGCATGTCATTGAGGACAGCGAGATGTAGGGTAGTTTGTTGTCTGTCATTGGCACAGTCAAGTAGATGTGTTGCCTTCACGCCGTGAATTATCTTCACGATGTACTCAAGGCTCGGCTGGTTACTGCACAGAGTCATGTGAAGGAATCTGAAATATTAATTGTTATGTGTATTTGCAAATAACAGCCGCACGGGTCGATCGATCAGGTTAAGCTACGCTTGGTACGTGGATGGGGGACCATCTTTAAATACCAAGACTCCTCCGTACCTCCGAAAGCGCGCTAAGCCGTTGGTCCCGGCTGCCATTCGTGTACCATAGACTGTCGTCGTTACGGGTCGTCAGAAGCCCGGAAGTCTGACAACCAGTCTTACCAAGGCGTATCGTAATACCCAGTAACTGGGTTGTGGAGGTCAGATAGGCAGTCGCTGCATGTAAAATACTGGTATTCAGGTGCATCCGGCTAAACTGGAAGCCGACCCCAATATACATATATGTAGTTGGAGAATAGCGGGGCTAGATGATGTGTACTTGAAAATTAGGAAGGACCAATGTCAATCAGTCGATGAATAAAGTTTAAGTTAGTGCGTACGCAAATTAAAATGCTATTAAATATACTAAGTCATCAACAACATTTTACTCAGCGGATGTTCAAAAGAAGAGAAGGTGATCTTGTTACTTGACATAAGGATAACATTGTAATGAACAGCGGACTTTTAGAAATAAAAATTTACATCTAAGTGAAAATAGTACGGCTCTCAACAAAACCAGTCTAATTCCTGTTTACTTCAACGTTCCCTCAGACGTAATAAAATCGCGGTGGGACTTTTTCGCGCACTGGATTTTCGACTCTCGGTGTTGAGCGTTCGAGTTGAGTATTGAGATTCGAACAGAAAGCAGTCCCGAGTCACAAAAACACAGTGTTTGATTTTCAACTCTAGGCGCTAAGCAGTGCGTTGAAGATCCAGTGCGCGAACTATCTAATTACGTCCGAACGTGGGCTTAACCTACAGAAAAGTAATTGAAATAATAATACTTACGTATCTCCATTAGACAGTCTTATTTCAAACAATCTTTCCAGGCGGTTTCTGACTTCTTGCTTTTTGTAGCCTTTTTTGTTTCTTATCATTTCGCACAATTCTTTTACCAGCTGTGAAAAATACATTAAGTAGGTAATTATGAAGCCATTATGATTTGCGATCACTGTTGTTTATATGACTTGAATGGTTTTGATCTCTGTTAAAAGAAGGGGGGGGGGGGAGACGGAAGGGGGTGGGAAGGGTTTACAGCTAAATTCAAATATTCTTACGTTTTTTGCAATTTACAGGTCAGTATCACGTTGTATGTTGAACAAAATATAATTCGCGAACGTAACACGTATGTATTAACATAATTATTATCATTAAAATCATCAATACATTTAAATCTCATTTAATTAATTAAATATGAAATAGCTATTCAATGGGATTAAATGAAGTTAAGAGGGTTTTTTTGTGGGTGGGAAATCATCAAATAACTTCTCCCGCTCTGGGCGGAGCGGGAGAGCGTGTCAGACTTTTTCTGACTAAAACCCACCCGTGTTCCTTCAGTTGCCTGTGTGCCAGGGGCCACGGTATCTCTTTCGAACAACCCGCACCCCTGGCAGGCATCGGCCCTTGCCGATGCCACCAAAACTTAGAGGGTTGTAATGATGATTTTAATTATTATAATTATGTTAATACATACGTGTTACGGTCGCGAATTATATTTTGTTCAACATAAAACTTGACACTGACCTGAATTGCAAATAAAAGTAAGAAAATTTGAATTTCGCGGGCTATTAGCGCATCCACTTTAAGGAAGATCTGAGAATGATGAAAATGATGTAGAAATTGCCTTTCAACAATGTGGACTGTTATCAACTCATGGGTATGACTATGATGAATGATGAATAGAAATCGGATATTCGGAGGCATATTTACCTAAAGTTGCGATGTTGGCTAATATGGAATGCGCTTTTGTATCGAAATAATCTTAATTTAATTTGTTTTTTTTTTTACTTACACACACCATCCCCTCCCTTACACCCTACATACATATATTTGCATCGGGGCTTAAACATTAATTCTAAATAAATACGTATCTGAATAGTTTTACAATGCTAATAATTTAGAAGTCGCTTCCATACTATACACCTGACTACTTACGCATTCCCGGTGTTCCTGGCATCAAATATGTTTTTAAAAGCCGCTTCCATACTTTCATAACAAAAAATTAACTTTAGGTAAATATGCATCCGAATATCCGATCTCTAATGATGAATCAACAAGACAAACCTGATATTAAAAAAAAAAAACATTAATGGTTGTTATGGTTACCTACCAAATGAATTGGAACAGGGAATGAAAGTTCAGGTTGGAAGAAGTAATGGTTTTTATGAAGGTGAAGGTTTTTACTTACGAGCGACGAAGGAGTAGAGAAGTAGTGGGATGGTTAGTACAATCGAAATTGAGATTTTGAGAAAAACTATTTTCATGTCACAGATGAGACTAAAACAATGGCATCCAAGCAAGTGCCATGCCACCAGATCGCTATTTAGTAAATAATACGAAACTATGTATTAAGAATATTTGGCCGATCTATTATTTTCTGTTAAAGATAATAACAAGTACATTGGACATTGCTTTACAAAACTTCCTACTTATAAATGCAAGCAAGCAAGCTAGTGCAAAGTGAAGTTTTATAATTATGTATGTTAGTCTATAGACTATTTATGTCGTGGGTCTTTAATGCCTGAATTAAATGATTTATTATTATTATTATTTCCTTTATTTCAATAAATAAATTACTTTTTTTAAATATTAGAATATAAAATTTATAAAAACATTTAAAAATATAAAAAATAGTAGCCCACCGGTATAGGTAACGGGGTCTAAGCTACTGGCGGTCACGGCTCCAGAGGAACCTCCTAACAATGCGAGCCGAGTCCAGAAGTACCGCTTTCTGGATCAAGCCATTGATCCAGCTGCCCAACGAGAGCCTCCTTAGGTGTTGGTCGAGACTCTTTGCTATCAAACCATTGATAGCCGAGTCCACATCCCACATTATTATTATAATAAATATTTTGACGTCTGAGGGTTTTTGTCGTTAGATCTCAAAGCGTGCCACAATGCGACGTTGTATCGAGTGTAGGCCCATACACCTCAAAATATTTATAATGGGTAGTTTTGTAAAGACATGTTGCGCCGACTCCAAATAAATTGGGTTAACGGCAGAAAAATTATGACGATGGGAAATTTTGTAAACCAATGTCAACTGTACTTGTTATTATCTTTAACAGAAATAAATATAATTTTTCGATCAAATATTCTTAATAGTTTCGTATTACTTACTTAAAAGCGATCTGGTGGCATGACAGTTGCTTGGATGCCATTATGTTAGTCTCATCTGTGATATGAAAATAGTTTTTCTCAAAATCTCAATTCCGATCATTCCAACCATTGCAATATTTCGTTACTGCTTCGTGGCTGGTAAGTAAAAACGCTTTACCTTCTTCACTTCGATGCCATCTTCCGTTTTGTAGAATGCTGGATACTCGGTCTTTGGCTTTATAATGTCGCTTTCTTTCTTCTCATTGGTCACGCGATCCCCTTGGAAATGAGGCTTCTCCGGTTGCTGTAACACAAATGAGCGTAAATAATCAAACAACACATCTTTGAAACACATTACATTGTTTCCTTAAATAGATAACAGAATGATTTTTTCATTTAAATTCAGTGACTGGTTTCCATAAATTGTATTGTATTTCTTATTCATTGAAGTCTGTGGCTAAACTTTGCGTAAAAATAACTTTACTCATTTGGTTTGGAGTTCACAATTGGAATAGTTCCAATAATACAACAGGCATTTGCCTGTAGAAACATAATATGGAAAAAACTGTTAATATTCGCACAAACCTTTGCCCGTCCCGAGTCAGCAACCAGCAATGAACGAATGAAATCCATGCTATTTTTCTGTAGAAAGTAAAGGAAAACATTAAAACATCAGATACAACTATAGGCAATAAAAAAATAATTTAAAAAAGTGAAAGTCCTAACTTACTTCATCGGGAAGACTTTCGCCATAACTTTTCAAGTATTCTGGGAAAGAAAAGATACATTATCGTACAATGTAAAAATAGTAAAAAAAAAGTTTTGCCTATCTAAGAAAAATTGGTCTTTTAGCAAATAAAGTTACGGTTCTCATGAAGTATATATAATTAATAATAAATTGTGTTGAAAATTATTAATTCTTTGTACCTACGAAATTTCACACGATTACATTGCGAATGAATAAAAAAAAACAAACGTACCATTTAAAAACGATCTCATTTCTTCAGGGATCGGATTCCCTTGTGTGTTAGTCGGTATGGTTATCTGGTCGAATTCCTTAGAGTCAATCTGCAGGTCGGCGATGGGTGGCTCCGGTAACATAATGCTATGAGGAGTATGAGGACTACTCCACATGGGGCTGGACACCGGTGACTGGCTTATCTCAGACCCGGGGGCAGAGTACAATGCGCTCCCCAAATCGCATTGGTTAGGTGATATTGGGCCGTGCATCTGTGTAAAGGGAATTATTGAATTGACTTTTATTTTAACACCACTAAGGGTCAGTGATCAAGATTCAATCGCTGTTAATAAATCATTAACCAATCACAGCTGTTTACTCGCAATTCACGATTCTCACGTTAATTTTGTGACAATTTTCGTTCAAGAAACTGGTAAACATTACGTTTGAGTAACGTCGTGACCGCCACGTGGGCGAAATCGCTGGCAAAAGCTAGTGATCCTATAAATAACGGTGAATGGTATTACAAAATAAAATAATAAAGCTTCTAAAGTATACAAACAGTTATCGAAAGTTTTGTCTGTGATAAAACATCAGGCAAACATATTTCCACACCAATATCCTTTCCTAATGTTCTTGGATATTACGTTTATTGCTTTTTTGTGCCATGTTGCTTAAAGGTCGCTTTTGCGCCATAAAAAGCTTGGAAAGTTTGTTGCACATTTTTATCCATTGCAACATAGAAAAAGTGTATTGTCTACTTTTTGCTTAGTATAAATATACAATATGTTTTAAAAACTTTTGTGTTTGGATTAAGTACCTATTTAGATAGATTATAGAGACTAACCTGAGGTAAGATATACGACTGATCGGGGACGTGTTCCATTGCCTCTTCTGCTTGCTAAAACAATTATAATTAACATTATTATTAGCTATGCATTATTTATACATCATTCCATAATTATGTTTTGTTGTAACTATTATTATAAGTTGAATCCTACTCTCCAAATTTTTTTTGTCAGATGTAGGAAAGGTTAGATATCTCGAGTGGAGGTAGAACCGTATAGCTTTAAAAAATGTAAACAAAAACTGAAGTGCCGAAGCAAACCACTTGATTCTTTTCAAGAATGTGCGTTATTATTACATGAAGGGTTTTGTCAAATAAACAAATTTTTGGCACTTAAGTAAGTTTATAAAAACTTACATGGTTGGCAACTGATATGGGAATGTCACAGCCACTTTTCAACGATCCACCTGAAACAAATTTATTTTTAAATTAAACAAATAAAATAATACAGGAGATGGCGTAAGATGTGTTTTACGACTAGACTTTAGAAGACACAATTTAAACTAAATTGTTGGCGAAGTTTTATTTCAGTCATAGGTTTTTTGCTGAAGAAATCCATTCTCTATTTACATCTCTTCATCAAATCAAGACACATTTATATGGGAACAACATGGTAAGTAGTAAAATAAACTTTCCGAACATTAAGACCTTTCTATGCACTTAAAAAAAAATCGATAATCTTAACGTCAGAGGTTAAAATCACTGAGCAATCGGTGTACTCATTCATGAATAAAAAAAACACACCCAATGTAAAACCACCTCCTTTTTGAAGTAGGTTTAGATAACTACTTAAGTACTTACTAGATGAACTGCCGATGGAGCAAAACGATGATCCCGTCTTCCTTTTCTTGATTTGCTTGTAGGCTTGGTTAGCTTTGTACTTGAACTCCTTGGGTTCACTGGTGCGGCCATCTGAGGGTCGCACGAGCTCTATGAAGACATGGACATCGACAGGTGTCTCAGGGTTCTTGTATGGAGGAGTCCTGTTAGGGAACATTTCATATTTATCACACTTTCGTGAGATTATTGTTTTGTAGAGAAGTATTAGAGATAGTGTAAAATTATACGCAATAATGTTTTGGCTTTTAGGTCAGAAAAACGTATACAAAGCTTTTTCCCAGAAAATAGGTGTTCACCGTTGTCACTGGTATCAAGCAATATTGGTGTATTATACAGGTGTAAGGGGAACGCTTCCAAAGCCAGAACATAGGTAAAATACAACCTAAATGCAAACGGATACCAATAACCTATCGCCTTAAATTGGTTATTTTGTATATGTTTCTACTTATTTATTTTGGCGGCGCTTTACAAAGGATGCCAAACCCTAAAGTCGCCACCTGGACTTGGGGTCGTTTTTAAATGTGTTTAATCTCAAATAATGGCTCATTTAACTTTTCTCACAGCATATTGTACAAAAATATTTAAAAAAATTGCTAAAAATAATCTAGATTTTTTGATGGTATTGTATCGAGAATCACGAACCCTATCACCTGTCTTAGTTTTCGGAAGCGTTTCCCTTACACCCTGTATCCTATTTAAGTCATGTAATGTGATGTAATGAACAGACCCTGGCCAGGTGGTAATAAGTTCAAAAAGTAAAACACAACTACTGAAAAATCAAGCTCTAAAAATTATGAATTTTATTTGCCTCAATCAGCGGTAGGCAAAATACATTTTTTTTTTTAAAGCATACCCATATTAAAAGTTACTGAAATCGTTTCAGTAGTCAATTAGGAACAAACTACTTTCAGGTCTTGCGGTTATTCTGTAACACCTTGTATAGGACCAGGTTGCTTGGTACTCACCGAAACACGATGGCATATTGGTGATGGACATCACTTTGCATGAACTGGCCCACGCAAGTCCAGCTCCTCTCACCATTGTCGTCCAACTCGAAGAAGCGAATCATTATGTTCTCTGGGAAACAAATATCTATCATAGCAAAGTATTTCATGCATTTTATTTAACCTAAGCTGCATGTAGTGCCTACACATAAAGTATTCAATGGAACTGAATGACGATCATACTAAAATCAACTTAATATGCTTAGCAATAAAACTGATTTTATTTTGTTGATATAACGTCAACTGGAAACAAGAATTTGAATAGGCTTATGTACGTCATCGGTGAGAGTTTCAAGTGGCCATTGGCAGAGCCTTTTCAATAAAAATAATGGCAGGAATTATAAAATGGAAAGCGCAAGCAGTTGGAGTTTATCCCGACCGTCCCTTGCTCGTTAAAGTGCCAGCCCGCGCTGCAGCTGAGTTTTAATAATAATAAAAATGATATGCTCAAGCCTGTCCCAATTCGTGGTCCCCTACCAGTGACGCCCTGAGCCGAGACCCGTACCCCGCAAGGGGTGCCATCAGCGTGCAGTCGCTTAGTATATATGTAGGTTTACGCCCCTGGCTGGAGTAGTTACGGCCTCTCAAGGTCAACTACGAAATACCATACAAAAAAAGTTGGAATTTATCTCTTGGCAGAGGGCGATTTACTAAACGTGTGTAGCGAAGAAAGTACCTAATTATTATCATAATCATCTAGCCTAGCCTTTTCCCAACTAAGTTGGGGTTTGCTTCCAATCTAACCGATTGCAGCTGAATACTACCTATCTGACGTCAACGACCCAGTTAATACATACGATACCTCTTGGTAAGACTGGTTGTCAGACTTTCGGGCTTCTGACTTCTTAGTGTGTCGATGGCAAAAATAACACGAAAAAAATTATGTAAATGTATAGTTTTCTAAATTATTTTAGCCCAAAATTCAGCAACGAGATAACCGTTGCTGACCTATTAGGTCGGCACGTGTGCAGGTGACGGGGCATGCGGTGTAAGATGGAAGGTGAGCCATTGTCTGTGCAGGGACGCTGCATACACACCGGAGGTCTTCTGACGACCCGTAAAGACTGTCAAAGATCCACGAATGACTGCCACGACCATCGGCTTAACGTAAGTATTTTCCGAGGCACGGAGGGGTCTTGGTATGTAAAAATGGTCACCCATCCACGGACCAAACGCAGCAAGCGTAGCTTATAATAGTTTCAAATGACTACTCAAACCATTACAAAGCAAACAACATTTAAATCATTCCTAAAAATAAAGCCGCAATAAAATCTTACCAGCGTTATCTCATTAAACAGGAAATCAATAATCTTAATGTCACAGTACTATCGAGGAAACTTACATCTGACCAATTTGAAAACAACATCCCGTGCACACAATGACCACATCTGTTAGCAAGCGTTACTATAGCGGCTGAGCGCTGCAAGCAATAATAGTCCTTACGGTGTATAATGTTAGTTTACTCGATAGTACCATATTCTATGAGTAATACCACCGCTTGTATGACTACCATACTACCTATAGGGCCCATCGATAGCAAAACTATTACCATGAATTCAGAACAGAACACGAATTTTTCGTCGGTTGTTTAAAAAAAAACTGCTGTTTCATACAATAATGTATTACACTCATTTTTGAAAAGTGTCTTAGTTAGATTCTAGAGTTTATGAAATTTTAGTTTTTCCCTTTTACTTACCACTACTAAAAAACACAACATTTTTATTTAATCGATAAGTGCCATTAAAATGTAAATGCATTTAATGATAAATAATTTTACATTTTCAAATTTCGAGCGTAATTTGACGAAAACGTTGGACGCAGTGGACGCCATATTGCTCTGTGTTCATGCTCTGTGGGAATGACGTCAGTTTGCTAAAATTGTTTATAATTTAAAAACGAGTTATTTTTCTACTTATCGTTGATTTGCTGTTGCTGAATGCAAAATGTTATTTAAATATAAACTACTTTGGTTACGAAAATATTAAAAGTACAAAATTGCTCAGTTGACATGCCGTATGACGTAATAACATGGCGGCTATTATTACATGGTGTTCAAAAACAGATAAAAAAACTGAAATCTTTTAATTGCATTTAAAAAATTATTTTGTTGTTTCATGAACTAAAACTAACATTTTCCGACTGTATTTTGCCTAAGCTATGTCAATAACTTATTTTTAGATATTTTCTCGTATAGAGTAAAATACCCTAGTAAGTGAGCTACTGAGCTACTGAGCCGCTGAGCGACTCTGCTTTGCCGAGATAAAGTTTGAATCGGGTTGGCCTGTAACGCTAGGACGTCACTTGTCGTTTTACCCAAATATTCGCGTAACTTGATCAATTTAAAATATACCCTTTAAATATTGAGATAAAGTTCATTTTGTGTTAGTGAAATAACGAGAATATTAGGGCAAATTCGCCAAGTGAAGTGACAGCTTACAGTTTGCATGTCGATAACGCTTACACGCGGTATACATATCAATTTTAGAACGCCTCTTGTTGTCTGTTCGTTTAATCTACCCGTGAATGTCTATGCAAGACTGGTAAGCCGTAATATTAAGTTTGAATAGACATTCGTGACAAACAGACATTTTTGCCATTATTAGCGTGAAAAGTGATTTGAAATTAGTATTCAGGAATACGCTGGATGCGGGAAGCACAGAACCTATCTAAGTGGCAGAGCTTGAGGGAGGCCTATGTCCAGCAGTGGAAGTCGATTGGCTGAACTGATGATGATGATGATTTAGGACTTTATGAAATTAATCAAATCGAATAATTTCATTAGGTCTACAATTGCCCATTAATCATTTCAAACTATCGAATTAGATTGGCTTCTATCCAACAGCTCCTGCACCAACTTTATTTACTACATTATATTTATTTATTATATGTAATATTAATACGTGAAGCAAAAACTTTATACCCCTTTTATAAAAATTACGCGGACGGAGAAGTAAGAAATTTGGCACAGTTAAAGTTTATATGGAGGAGTGCAGGAAACCAAAATGTTTGTTTATTGTTAATTAGTAAATTAATTTCGACCACTGGGTGACCCCTAGTTTTTTAAAATAGATTTAATAATTATTAAAAGGTTTTAAATGACGACTAAGCAGGCGCAGTCCGAGGGGGGGGGGGGTCCTAGGGGTCCTGACCCCCCAAAGCCGTAAATGTAAAGCTTAAAATAGTAATTTCAATATAACATACTAATATAAAATATAATAATTTTTCTTATTAGTATGTAGGTAGTGTTTGTCTGTGAACCCCCCCAAAGTCTTTGGCTGCAACCTCGCCTGCGACTAAGCTTTTGTGTATGGTGATCAGTCGGCTACATGAAGGAGCCCTTATTCTTGACAATGCGTAGAGATATTTATTTATTTTTAAAACATCTGCGACCCGAAAAATATCAGTCTTAGAATTTTCTAGTTCATACCTATTACTTACTATACGTGTTTAAATGCTTTACTGGGTATCGTGTCACGTTTAGTAAATCAGAAGCTTACTTTAAGGTGCGCTTACACGAGCAACTAAAATTGATCCATCTTGGGCAATTCTCGTCAACTAAGACGTCACGACTACATCCAGCAATTAAAGGCAATGGCAACATGTAGCAACCTAGTGCCAGAGATACGGCCACACAATATGGAGCAATATGGGGCGGCGTATTGCCTAGTTTTTTAACTTACTCCATAGTAAGTTAAAAAACTAGGCAATACGCCGCCCCTCGCTGCTGGCCGATTCTTCTCGCAAAAACGAGACGTAGTTCGTACACACGAGATAGAAAGAAAATTGACTGAAAATTTCCAAACCGATTAGATATTCGGCAACTCATGAAATATATGGAGCAATCAGAAGCAATATTCCCGAAACATATCCGCAATTTATTGTTGTTGCTCCAGATTGCTCTACTTAATTGATCTACATTGATCCATTAGTGTTGCCGAGCAATAATTGCTCAAAAAAAATCCCGTGTAAGAGCACCTTTAGTCAGATATTACACTTAGGCCACGTACGGACGGACGGACGTAAAACATCTCGGCGGGATTTTATCGCGCAATGCAAGCTTGGCACGAGCACCGATTTGTCGACGAAGATATCACAGTTATGCGTTCTAAACGAATCATGATTTTGTAGATAATCGGATATACTTTGTGGTCGTCGAGTAGGAAGTTTGTTGTCAGTGTGATTTTGACAGTTTGGGAATAAATATTCTTCTGAAATAGTCTACATTTATATGGACCTAGACAAAGATCGTAACAAACGTAAGACATAATGACAGATTGTAGAAGGATATCTACGGTGCCATGCCAAAAATGGAGAAACGAAATGTCAGTTTGTATTGAAAAAGCACTGTCTATTCTTCGTAGAAACAGAAAGCGTCATGCTAAGCCTGCTGGATTTCCAGCTCTCAGTGTTGAACCGAGCATAAGAGCGTTTATTCTGAAAGTCGGCAACGTCGCAAATAGCTGTCAATTTTTATTACCTGTTTTTATTAATTTGTTAATATTACTGTATGGAAATATGAAATATCGCTAACTAGTGACCTAAATATGCATAATGATTTGCAATTATAACACTGAATTTGGGCATTTGGAAGGTATCTAAGTACTTTTTTACATCTAAAACTAAATATTCGGTGTTATATTTGTTACATTCGGTGAATATTTTAGGTCACTAGTTAGCGATATTTCATATTTCCATACAGTAATATTGCCAAATTAATAAAAACAGTGAAATATTTGACAGCTATTTGCGACGTTGAACATTTTCAGAATAAACGCTCTTAAGAATCCGACACAGTGCATCTCAGAATCTTAGCGCGTCGAAAAAACACACTGTTTTATTTTCAAATCTCGGCGCTAAAAAGTTGGGATTCCAGTGTGCGAAAAAATCTCGCCGTGCTATTGCTACGTCCGTGCGTACGTGGGCTTACACTTCCGTTATTCCACGATAAAATTATGTTTACCGTATTGACCATTGGGGTTTTCCAAAGCAACCGATAGCAAAAGTATCACAAAACCACGTAATATGTCGCCAAGTTTTAACAACAACATTACATATTAAATTAACTGTTTCAGAAACTTGAATATTGATAGTGAACTGTTCTAGGCAATATGCTTTTTAACCAACTTCAAAAAGGAGGAGGTTCTCAATTCGATAGGTATTTAATAAAAATGTATTTACACCGATTACTTACTCGAAGATGGCTGGACCGACTTGGATTTTCTTTTTGTCGATTGATAAAAATATTAAATGCTACTGTACAATCACGATGTTCTAAGTGTTAATCTGTGTAACACTTTTCTATGCTTCTCGGCATCTACATACCTACGTAGTCAAGCCGTTGCTCCCGGCTGTTATTCGTGGATTTTTGACAGTCTTTACGGGTCGTCAGAAGCCCGAAAGTCTGACAACCAGTCTCACGAAGGGGTATAGTGTTACCCAGTAACTGGGTTTTGGAGCTCTGATAGGCTGTCTCTCCATATAAAATACTGGTATTCTGCTGTATCCGGTTAGATTGGAAGCCGACCTCAAGCGGGAAAAAGGCTAGGTAAATGATGATGAAGTTGATTTAAAGAAAGAAAAAAGTTACTATAGGTACCTAAAGAGCTTTTAGCAAAGAGATTTAATACAAAATGTTGTCTTTTTTTTTTGGGTGGGGAAATCATCAAATCACTTCTCCCGCTCTGGGTGGAGCGGGAGGGCGTGTCAGACTTTTACTGACTAAAACCCACCCGTGTTCCCTCAGTTGCCTGTGTGCCAGGGGTCACGGTATCTCTTTCGAACAACCAGCGCCCCTGGCTGGCATCGGCCCTTGTGGACCCCATCAGTTGTTGCTGACATCTCTTTGAGGCGCGAGTGGAACACAATGTCTTTGGCTTTTATTTACTTACTTTTGTTGACTTTTTCCACTAATATGAAGACATCTTCCCCGCCAGAAGCACTTCCGGAGGACCGACTTATACGGCATATCTTCAAGTCGTTAGTTGCTGCACTCTCTATACAAAAAAAAGTTTTATTTATTATCCAAGTTAGGCACAGTCTCAAAAAAAAAAAAATGTTAGGAAATCAGAGGTGAGTTGTTTTTGCATGTGTGTCAAAATATTATGTTCAAACGGGCTGTACACTAGTTAGGGTTTTGTCATCATCATCAGTAAATATACAACAATTCAAAGGAAACTTGTTGGTGCCGGGGATAGAGCGGGGACTGTCTTGAGGCGCTACCATTAAGTTGTTTGCTACATTCAATAGTACATATTATTATATCACATCTATAACAAAATAACTTACTCATATTGTGAATGGGTTCGGAGAAAACAGGCTCACAGATCTCTTTGCCGGTAACAGTATCGTGCGCACTGAACTTCAACCGAACAATGTTTAGATTGATTGTTTTGGCCATGTTCTCGCATTGCAACTGAAGCTAAAAAATAAACAAAACGAAATATACATACCACATTCCTGACAAAAGTACATTATAACTTTATAACATTGTACTAAATACGTAACGTAACACAAGTACTTTTTTTTGCTTTTTTTTGTTAACTTTCTCTCAAAAAGCACGAATTCAAAAAAAGGCGCTTTATTGCGCGTGCGCTTTTTTACAACAGCGGCAGCGTAAGCAACTTATCGCGTCCACTTCACAAACACAACTGACTTAAACTGACTCTGACTGTAAGCTCGAAAGCATTATTATCGCATGTGTAAGCTGGCTTAAACCTAATCATCTATTATTATTATTACGCTAATATTAATCAAGCACAACATTTAGTGGCTGACAACACGGTGTCTTGTTATCAGAAAACATTTGACACTGTTACAGTTTAGCTACTTTTGTGGGATCTCTAAAGGACAACATTAATTTTTTAACCGACTTCAATAAAGCAGGAGGTTTTATGTTCGTCTGTGTGTATTTTTTAACCGACTTCAAAAAAAGGAGGAGGTTATCAATTCGACTGTATATTTTTTTTAATTTGTGTTCGATTTTTACCATTATTTTAATTTGGTAGAGGAAACTTGCGCAGTGGTCTCATATAATTTTATTAACTTTGCTTGGATAGTTTTTAAGTAAGCTTCGATAATACGTATTTAATCCACTTTGTGTAACTTGATGGTATGGTGATAAATTTCCAATACTTCTTTTCAATGTTGTTTCTAAAGCAAATAAGTTGTGGTATACGAATTCGTTTGCGAAACTAAAAAGAGAATAATACTAGCTTTGCGTTTCAATCAAGCATAAATATATGTATGGATTTTCATTTTATTAAATAAATATGAATATATTAATTATTGAAGATAATGTGACACAAATGGGACACATTTGTATCCATTGCCAAAAGAAGTCAAGGCTAGTAGGCCCTAAATAGTCCAACCAAACAAAAAAAAATATAGCTTCACAATAGCCCATAATTACATTTTTATTAGCCTTTATAAGAATGCATAGCAAGCAATGGATTTATAACAGGAACACAGAGCTTTGATAACAATGCGCTATTATAACCAAACATACACATATACATCCGTTATAGATTGACTTCCCAAAATATTTGCATGCATGCATACTAAACATGTTTTAGTATATAAAGTATGTTTAACACTTCACTATAAATACACATAAACGCTCGCAGTAGCGAGGGACCAGACTATTTCCGTACTTAAAACTCAAAATACGTTTGTAAATGCTATATCTATTAGGGTAATTAGTGGTTTGCCCGAAACTTAGTAGATATATGGATTTAGGTTTTTTTTTTTGTAGTTTCAAATCCGCATTTCTCTCATTTGAACGAACTTTCAAAGTTTTACCTTTTATTTACATTACCTTCCTTACTAATATTTTAAACACGAAAGTTTGGATGTATGGATGTTTGTTACTTTTTCACGCAAAAACTACTGAATGGATTTAGATGAAATTTGGCACACATATAGAATAAAACCCAGATTAACACATACGATACTTTTTATCCCGGTAGTACGTTCCCGCGTGATAATTTCCGACTTCCATGCGGGCGAAGGCGCGGGCGGAAGCTAGTACTATATAAATGAAGATTCAGATTTGCATTTATAATAACTAGCGGTCGCATACTGTTTGAAGTTTGACCATAATTCATTAAAATTTTAAGTTTGTATTATTTAAAGTAAGCCTTTTACACTCTTTCTCCATATCTGTGCCAATTTCATACTCCTCCGTTCGAGTAATTTTTGTAAAACGGGGTACCTATTTACAATTTTTTTTTAGGTATTAATATATAGATTTAAATACTTACGTCTTTCGAGTTCACGTTGGTGTTCTTACATCGTTCCGAGAACTTCTTGAACAGAAGTGCGGCGACGTCCTTTTTAGCGGTATGTATAATACCGATACCGCCAAACCTAATGAAAAGTACACAAGATTACATACGATAATTCACGAACGGCTGTATAGTAGCTTAAGTAATCATTAGTCTATAATGTTCCCACTACTGGGACACAGGCGGGCAGCAGTGGCGAAGGGTCAATAACCGATTCCTATTGGCTTACATTTAAGAAATCCCACCTCCCACCGATTATTTCAAAGTACAATTAATTTTCATGTATTTCTGAGTTTTACTGAAAAAACGCATACGCGCAAAAAAACCAAACCATCTTACAAAATTCTCTGATTTCAACTCAGTATGAGTGAAAGAGGGGCTGATTCTCTGAGGAAACTAAGCTTGCATCACGTGGCGAGTGTTTTTTTTTGGAACGGCTTACCCTGGCCATAATTACACCCCTCGCCACTGGCGGGCAGTGAAGCTGTATAGTACACCCACATTTCGCCAGTTATGTTTAAGTCCCATGTAGAAAATACAATCCCGGGATCTCGGGATTCCGTCCGTTTTCTGACCCCGAAAATCCCGAAACTGTACTTGGCTAATGTCGGGATTTTCGGGATTGCTGCAAACAGGTATGGTTTGAAAATGATGAACATTAATGAGATGATAAAGAAGATCCGCAAAGTAGTAGTGTACTTAATTCAAAAGATCGCCATTGAAAAATGAAACAGTACTTAATAAATGTGTGAAAATTGAACACGGAAAGAGCTGTCTGTCACTTCTTTTGCAAAACAAGGTGGAATAGTCTTTTAACAATGCTGGAGCGATTTTATCTTTTTGAAATTCTAAATAGTTTTAATGTTTTGTCTTTTTTATTTCTTAGAAAAGTATATTTTCTTTGTATTTTTTCTTTTCTTACTATACATATTGTGTTTTGTGTTGTGCAACAATATTTAAAACAATTTTTAAGAAATTACTCAAGTTTTTATTATATTTAATTAGAAACCACATAGTCTAATCCCGGGATCCCGGGATTACGAATAAAAATCACGTAATCCCGGGATTGAAAAAAATGTTTGGAATTGTATTCTCTAGTCCCATGTAATAGGGGGCGGGGTGACTGTATTGCCAGCTGCTACCAAGAAATAACCAAATGACACATTGCCCAACCCGGGAGCATAGGGTACTAGTTTCCCCAGAACCTCATGCTCACCAATAGCACTTGCCACCACTAGACCAACAATGCAATTATTAATGATATCAGAAAAAGTCTCCCGCAGACAGGCGCGATGCAACATTCCGACGCGATTCTGGCAGAACAATTTCTATAAAAAATTTAATTGCTTTACCAGTGACACGTTGAGCCATTCTGTGGAAGCCTTTAGTCTTGCATACCTATCTCAGTCTGTAGTTTATACCTAAGCGCGGTCATGTAGACTAAGAAGCGTTGGTATACATAAAAGTTTGACCTTAAACCGTAACAATACTTAATTGTAATAGTATGGTAGTTTCTTGTTTTTTAAGAACTATGCGCAAAGGCGGCTCACGAAATTGAAATTTTCTTACGTTTTCTTACAATTTGCAGGACAGTGTCATGTTTTGTATGTTGATTAAAAGATGATTCGTGACCGTAACAAATATGGCTTTACAGTATTATAATAATTAAAATCAGCAATATCTCCCTCTAAGTTCATAATATAATGACCCATAGAATGACTTTTTCATGAAATAGTCATTCAATGTATATGACTTCCAAAAAAAACCTAAGAATGTTTTAATTTCGCGAGCTACCCTGGCGTTTTCCCCTTAAATGATATGCACATAGTAAAAATCGAGGACCTTCAAATTGAATGAACTTACCCAACTTTATAGCTTCCCTGATCAGGTACTAGGTAACTCATGTCTCTGTCCTGCTCATCTTCAAGCAACTTGTGAGGATGTTCATCTGGGTTGTTATGTTGGGCCAAACGACATCTTATAAGAGCCTTCCCACTGTAGTGAAGCAGCTGTAAAGTGGATATTAGGTATACAAAACTATAAAATGTTCTTAGAAGTAGAGTACAGATACGGTAGGTACCTATTCAATTAATTATGTACACAGGCGCCGATGGCTGATGATGATGATGATGATGATGATGATGGTGATGATTTGATCTGATGATATCTTAATGTTTCATTTGAAAAAAAATAAGATAATTTTTATGCTAACTGTACTATTTAAAACAATTTGTATCAACACTACTTAATAAAAATTCGAATAATGTATATAAACAGGGCTATTCTGCATTAATATGTATAATTGTGTACATCATATCAGCCGAAAGACGTCCACTGCTGGACATAAGCATAATTGTGTACATGTCATTGGAATATGTCTGAATCATCAAGTCAGAATTCATTCATCAAAGTTAATATTATTCCCTCTCAAATCAAATTGGATTGCATTAGTACGACTTCCTGATATGAATCAGTGACAAGCACCAATGAGGAAAAGTTTCCAAGGTTAGTAATAAAGACTTACCTCTACAGTTGGATGGGTCTTTTGTTTGTTGGAACCTTGCCCAGACTTTCCCAGAAGACATCCATGAGTGCCGACCATCTCGCTGACGTATCGGAACCTGAAGTGGTTCTGGGGTTGTTCCGTGATACGTAGACATGGTTTGATCGCTATGCGCAAAATTTATTTTTAGTACTTCAAGCATTTAGGGTTGAAATCTTAGATACACCTAAAGTGGTTTAAATAAATAAATATATGTAAGTACCACTTATTCTCAGTACTGATAATCAATGATAAACCGTAAAGTAAACTTAGATGCGTGTCTGTGTGTTTATTTTCTTTGCTTTGACATATTTGTGCGAGAACACTTAGTATTCAAATAAATAAAATTCCTCTTATTATAAACACAGGATTAGTATTTTTCGATTTTGTAAAAAGAACTGTATTTCAATTTATGTTAGGTTCTTATTTAAAAAACAGGCTCAATGGTTTAAACCAAATCTCAAGAAAAACCTTGTTTTGTAATATGACAGATTGTCTATATAAAAAAATGAAAAGAAAAAGAAGAATAAGTTGTACTAATATTTCTAAGAAACTTGGATAAACTTAAAGCCCAAAGTTTATCCAAGCTATGAACGCAGTTTATTTTGATGTAGTATCCTATGTCACAATAGCTATGGTAGAGTTGTGTAAAACCATCAATGTGCAGGAAACAGTGTTTCCCTTTATGTTTTCATAATAAACTCTTATCATTGTGAGTTGCCTGTATTTTTTTAGGTCAACGCCTTATAAGATTATCATTATTTATTTGAGAAGCTGAATAAGGAAAAATTTTGTTATGCAAATTAGAGTTGTGTAAATGTATCCTCTACCATGTTTTACAACCTTTACATATACAAGGCAAAGTCCTATTTTCAAATTCAAGGATTAGAATGCAGTTAGTCTGCAGCCTCATATTAGGGCAGGTTTAGACAGGGTCAGTGACTGACTCCGAATTCGAGACATGTCAGTGCTGACCCAAAAAAACCCAGTCTGTACAGCGGTATGAAGTCAGCGCTGACTTGTATATTCACAGACAAATATTTTGAAGTCAGTCAGCTCCTGACTTGTGCACTGACCTTGTGTAAACCAGCCTTTACAATGAAATCCATAAAACAGTAGCAAGGTGCACTTGTAGTGTGGTTACAACAGAGTCAACAAACTTTTCAATTTGATAAACAGATAAACAAATTACAGATAATGTGAATAATTGTGTGTTATATCTGTCAGTAAATGCCCTGATTGTTTAGATTAAAAGTGCTTTAAAGTTAAATTATCATTCAGAACATACCTAATCTGGTAGTACATCTTTACTAATATTATAAACTGTTAAAATTTTATCTCTTTATAATATATGTATAACCTCAGGAATGGCTGGACAGATTTTGATGAAATTTGGTATGGAGATACGTTGAACTCTGGAGAAGGATGTAGGCTACATTTATCATCATACCACACGGGCGAAGCTGCTGAAGAGTGATAATATATGAGTTACTGATCCGATTAAAAAAATAACCATATTTTGTATCTTTTCTTTGTACACGGTACACCATAAAATTACAGAATAAACGTATAAATTTTATATAGGGTGACACAACAGGCTAAAAGCGATTTTTAAAGACCACCTTTGGATGGATTAATAGGACGATGAGAGACAGTACAACATACAGGTAGTCAGTAGTGGACTATTCACATATACCATAAATACATACATATGGCACATATTGATCTATTTGAATCCCGTTTACCTATTCCCGTACCTATTTATGGTACAATAAAAATATCTAAGACAAAACAAAAATTTTAATGTTAAAAATATCACTTTGCATTCACATTACATTACAGTTTACATTACAATTAGCCCAGTTCGAGCATTGTATTGCATCATAATAAAATTGTTCAATTTTAGAGTTTATTTTAGCAGGTACTTTCCCTACATGACCATCTGCAAGATTCTTGGAATTGAGGAAATTCTCATAAATTATAAATGAACATATTTTTTTCTCTTTGCACTAGTTTATCTAAGTTTAAGTGGAGTGTGATTTCAAATTTGATAATTGACAACTAAATCGCAACTCACATCAATAAAATTCTGAGAATTTTATTTCATAAAATCAATCTGTCCTTTGTTCGTAATTTCGTTACATTTTGAAGTACCGTTTTAATCTAAGCTAAGTTCCAGGAAAAGTTATCATTATCAGTGCACTTTAGGTACTCTTCGTACTACTTCTGTTTCAGACGTAGCTCAAGGGATCAAGGGAAATTTCACTTACCATGTCTAAGAAACTGTCGCTTGTTGTCAGCACAAGTTAGCTCAGTGAGATCAGTAGCGAGCTGAGGAACTTGCTGAGAGGGAGAACTAAGCGGTGAATATCTGATGTAAGACATCGGGGAGCTGGAAGAATCGCTCATATCGTGGTCACTTGCGCTTGTCGACATTTTCGCTGATGAGTTCACTCAACCACAGTTAATTCCACAAACTATAACGTTTTACATTAATACACTAAGTTAGCCACAATTTGCACTAAAATCTTATACGTTTATTTTCTAATTGCAAAAAGAATCTCGATCAAAACAGCTCATGCAGCAGGACGGCGCACAAAACTATGTACGACATTGAATGTTTATCTGCGTTTGACAGACTTGAAATGTTACCAAATGCTATTCTCTAATTTCCCTATTTAGTACTTTAGTTTTTCGTAAAACAAACCTTACTATCAAAAATTCAGTTTTATAAGTATTTATATAACACAATATTTATACATTAATTACTTCTCTCCTTCTTAGAGTAGATAAGGTTCGATAAAATTTTGTAAATGAGGTGCCATTAGTAGAATCGTGTATTTTTTTACGCTTTAATTAAAAACTTAATACACACCGAACAAAAGGCATGATTTGTACTATGGAATGTAATGCTCATGTGCAAAGAGACACGCCTTACCTTTGCCTTGAAAACCATGTTTATCAACGTTTAATTTAGTGATGATCTGTGGTTTTATGATAAACCACACGTAAAATATGACATCGATGTAAGCACGGTAACTTATCAAGCTATAATTTTCTGTTCAATCTAACTTCTTATTGTACCTACGAAAAGCTTAGCTACCTACAATGCGACATCAGCTAAAACTGTAACTGTATATGCATGCCAATGTGTACGCTACGTATAAAAGTTGACATGTGTCTAAGTTTTTGTGGACCCATGGTTTTGAGGCGTAGGAGGAAAGGGAATCGCTTACAGTATAATATTACTTAAACATATAAATACTTTTTCCAGGTTCCAGGAATCACACTGAGTAAAATAAATTAAAATAATACTTTAAATTACTGATTAATTAGAACATAATATCAGATATTAATTAAGCCGTTATTCCTTTATAAAATTACAATGTTATCAAAATAGTAGTGATTAAAAGATTTTCTTCGTATTGAAGAAAGCATTCCTTAAATTTTTGGCAAAATGACGAATTAAATAAAACATTGGGCTAATAAGTGATTTTTACTAAGCATGTACACACGGCTACACATCAAGCTATACATTTCCAGTATAAGCTGATCTCGCATTGTATAGGATTTCCGTACAGTGCGAGATCGGCGTAAACCAGAAATGTATAGCTTGATCTGTAGCCGTGTGTACATGTACATTTACACATCAAAGCCTTGACTAACACTTTTTCAAAAACTGTTGATATTAAGAGCTCTTGTTGCAGCAACATTACATAGAAGTCACCTTCATATAGAAGAATAGGTACCTATTGTAATAATAATAATATCTCATCCCTACTTGTTCGTACAGACGCCAGCATATCAGGCTACCCCAATCTGTCAAATTTCTTTGATAATTTTTCGACTTTATCACAAAAGAATATGGTTCATGTTCATTTGGGGAAATTTGACAGTTTGGGATAACTTGATGTGCTTGCGTCTGTACGTAACATACATACTAAACCGTGGAGTTCTGAACACCAGCCCATATACAATGCAAGGTTTCTACTTCCACTGACATATTAGGAGACATAGGAACTCTGTAAAACTCTAACACATACATTCAGAAACTGTGAAGGTCCCCTTTGAAATTCTTTTTGTCGAAACATCTAAACTTAACATAATAAAAAGAAAAGATTTAATTTTTTGTGCGTTTGTTTGTTACCCTTTCACGCTAAAACTGCTGAACAGATTTTGGTAAAATTTGGCACATGACATGGGTTAGGTATGCTTTTGATCCCGAGATTCCTACGGGATGGAGTCTTATGCGGGCGAAACCGCAGCTCGTAATTAATAAAGACGAATTAATTGTACAATTAAACTGGTACAATTAATTCGTCTTTATTAATTACACGCGCGCGCGTTTTTACATAGTAAACAATGTTTTTATCACGTAGTGAAGTAGCCTTCAGGTTTTCGATGTTGTTGAAACAAAATGATTTTAAATCGTATCTATTATAATAAAAACAACACAAACAAAACCAAGTCTCATTTTAAAACGAAAAATGCGTGTTTTTTATCACTAGAACTGATTTGTTTATGTTCGTTTTTTAAATTAATTTGTACATCATTAGGCGATACTAATGCAATTAGTATTTCTATGGAATGATATTTATATCGAAATAATTAATTAGAAATTGAAAGTCAGTTATTCAAGTCGATTAGTAATTACATTTTTTTACATTGTTTACTTTAATTTTGATTTCCCACATTTCTGGGTAATTGTGATTTACTGGTATTAATGTAATGAAACTCTGACGTTATCATTCCGGGGAAGAACCAGTTGAGTGAGTCACAAAAATCCCCGATCACACCATCACAAACATCACTATAGTAATATTTTGATGTATAGGTCATACACGCACGTAGCTGTTCGTCGTTTATCTGTAATATACGAGATGGCGGTTGCGTGTTCTCACTTTTCTTGGACTACAATACGTTTGTGGCGGAATTATTTTATGACACGATATTGAGATTGAATCGACTGTATGTTACTCTTATCATAGTGACTCTTATTACCTACCTTTTTTAACCAAATCCCGGTGCATCAGTTATGTATAGACTTTGGACTTACTTATACAACAAAATACTACCGTGTAAAAATGTACTGGGTACATTAAGCACGTGGTCGGATAGACGCGGCGCGGGCGACATTTTTAAATGCAGATGTTCCTTATATGTCGAGGACACCGGTCATAATTTTTTTATTGTCCTTGTACCAGGGCAGAGGATGATATTTTATTTTACCATTCCAGTTTAGAAAAAGTCCCTAGTTATTTTTAACCGACTTCAAAAAGAAGGAGGTTATCAATTCGACTTGTTTTTTTTTTTCATATAGATCTGATGATGCGTTTCGGAGACACAACGGAACACTTCAAAAATTTACAGCAAATCAACCGCGATTGCTGCTATCGCATAATTATGCATCGTTTTGACCCCAAGGATGATGAAATTTGGAATTGGTGAGGGGTAGGTAGATACTATAACTAAAAAGTGAAAAATCAAAAGTTTTTATTAAAAAAAAAAGCAACCGCAGTCGGTGACTTTGGATACGCATTTTATTTTTTTGTCACCGCCTTCTGAAATAAAGCAATTTTTCGCTTTGTAGTGTTTTTCTGGAAGTCGGTTGTTTTATCAAATTATCTTTAAACTAGCGGTTAGGCACAACATCCCCAAGTAGCATTGCAAGCTGTATACAAGCTGTATTTTAGTTCGTTTTTATACTAGAAGCTGTATATTCAGACTGTATAAGGGCTGTATAAGAGCTTATACAGTGAGTAAAAAAGGGCACATTTTAAATAGCTTTTTGCGTTAGTAGAGCTTTATAAGCCATGAAGCTGTATTAGAGCTGTTATTCGGTGTACGAAGAAACCATTACACTGCAGATATTATCTTATAAATATCTTGCAAAGAAAAGAGTTCCAAATAGGTTTTTGAAAAGAATTACAATATAATAAAAAATACAGGAACTAGATTTTCAATGTAAGAGAACCGTGAATGACGACATTGTTATTTACAATATTTATTAGTAGGTAAGTAAACATAATCTTGGACTTAGATATCTGAAGGTGTTAATTGGTGAATTGAAATTGCGGATTCAAATTTATTGTGAACCTGTCTATATTTTCCGTTCAAATATTCAAGCGCCAGCAAAGTAATCGATCTGATATAAAAGAAAAATAATATTTACATGGTAAGATTGGTAAGTAAGTCAATGTTGTTTTTTAGGTTAGAATTATTTTTTTAATTAACAGAAGTGTGGGCAGTGTGATCATTATGCCCTCATATCAAGCAGAAAATCATGATATATTCCTTAAATAATACTTAAAATTTAGTTTTTTACATTCGAAATTATGAAAACGGCGACTATTTGCTAAACAGCCTAAACGGTAATCGGAGTGTGTTATAGTCTAAGTAGCTGTACTAAGTAAGTTAAGGATTATATTGTACAGCTTTTGGCTATTAATAAGCTTTATAATAGAATATTTTTATTACTTAGGCTGTATATCAATTCTCTATACATAACTTATAATGCTCTTTAGAGTTACTTAAAAGAAATAAAAAACCCTGAACTCAAGATGATATGTACCTACATATTATGGTAAACTAAAAGAAGTAGCTGTTTGATTTTTGACCGTATATTTTATACCTATGTAAACTTATTGTAAAGTATTATTAGTTTGTTGTATACACCGTGAAATTTTAGCCGTCTTACAACGGCAGCCCACTTAATGTATCCAATGACTACTAATCATTTAAGTATTTAAAAAAAGTGACATTTTTGAACATTTGCATAATTAAAAAAATTCAAATATCATTCACTAAGACGCATGACGTAGTTTGAAACACCCTATAATGTAGGTGGAATTAATGATAGAATGTAATGGTAGGTAGATAGATATCTTCTACCGTTTGATACGTAAACATTATTAACAGGGAGGGTGTTTCATAATTCTAAAGCATTATTTATTTTTCTTTGTACCTATTATCTTAATTAATGGTAACAATGTTTTCATTACGCCTAGAGGTATTATATGACGGATACATTGACCACCTTTGTAAGACGACTAAAATGTCACGGTGTATATTATATCAGTTTTACTTTATTTTCAGGAAAATATGCCGACTAAAATTGTAGGTACCAAGTTTGTGGGAATCAAAAGGCGAGTTAAGATGGCCAAGAAAGTAAAGAATGAAACATCTCGGCCTTTAAATAATCGGTCCACCTCAAAATGCTATGCTGTGTGAAAAGGCTATCATTATCGTCATATGACAAAGCAGTAAGAGAACTAGATCTCATGGTTCAAATCAATCATCATTTGAACTACTTGCGCTGCTTTATGAAGAAACGTCATCCTCATGTTCCGAAGGTTGAACTAAATTTACACATTTGACATAATCATTAATAACCCTGTTTAATGTTTTTGCTACGGAACCCTCTTTGTTGGACGTCAACAGAATTGACGGTTGACCGTAAAGTCTTTCCGAGTGAAAATGTCATTAACACAAAATAAAGCTGTACTATATAGCTGTCATTTATTTTTTTAGTTTTAAAACACCCTCAAAAACAGAAGTCATAAAACCACTGTATTTACAAGTGTGTACAATTACGCCATAAAAATAAGTTCGAGAACGGAATTTGCATACACCACTGTACAGAAACAAGTCTTAAGTGATACCATAATGACACTTAGAGCTGTAATAAGTAAGTGTTCACATGCAAAATACAGCTTTAACGATAAAACCAGATTAAAGTGTCACAAAATACTTAAGCTGCATAGTAGAGTTTCAATATTCTGTTTAAGTACCCTAAGCTTTCGCAGATCCCTTTATAAAGATTTTATACAGTTTGAGCTGTATAATGAATCAATGACTCATAAATTACTCTTAGAAAGACAAAACATTTTTTTGACAGTCTTGTAAGTCTCTAAAAGAACTCTAAGTTCTAAATAGGCTGTTATATTGATGTTGAAAACGCTTTCGTGCTGCTTGGGCCGGCGTTATCGTCAAATCAAGAGTCAAAATAATAGTTTAAAAAAACACGCTTTAAAAACCAAACTAAAAAGTAGAAAATAATTTAATTCTATTAAAAGCGTGGGGTGCTTTTTGAGGTATTTTTATAATCAATTAATATCAAGCACCCCACGCTTTTTAATAGAATTAAATTATTTTCTACTTTTTAGTTTGGTTTTTAAAGCGTGTTTTTTTAGTTTTTTTAAACTATTATTTATTTTCTATTTTTTAGTTTTGCTAACTACAAAACCGTGATTTTTCTATTTTTTTTTAATTATTGAATTGTCATAGGTCCTCGATAAGTCTACAAAGTTTAAATGAAATCTGACCGTTTAAAGTGGGTTAAAATAGCGTCCAAAGGAGTCGGTTACATACAAACATACAAACAAACATACAAGTGAAGCTAATTTAAGCGTGTAAAAAGAGCATGTTTTTTCTTAGTATACGAATCCGATATGGTTGTAAGGACGGGGAGAGATGACGATGGCGAAATAAATAATTATCAAGAAATTATATCAGCTGTGCGTAAGTTATTCAGGTTGTGTGAGTGATATCATCATCATCATCAACAGCCCGACTTCACCTACTGCTAGGCATAAGCCTTTCTTTTCTTGTGCCAATTCCTACACTCCTGTGCCAGCCTCCTCCGGGTTTTGTTCGCGATGATAGCAATGTCGTCCGCTTGCCGCCGGACGATCCATATCTCGTCTTCCACTCTGTCACAGCGTTACTCCACCTGTCATGGCTGTCATCACTGCGCCTAGCCAGATAAACAGTTACCCACTTTGACAGCAGCACGATAGGCAACTCGATCAACACCTTGTAAATACTCCTGCCGTTTGAGTTATGTCCTGCCCAACTCTATTTGACTTCCCTAATTCACTTTCCGATATGAAAGACCTTCGTACATCTTCGTATTAGGACGTTTGGAACTCGGTCTATTAGCTTGATGCTAAGCATGGAACGCTCCATGGTTGTAAGCTGTAAGTGATACAGCCTGCGTTAATCTACTGCATAGTTATGGATCACCATGTTTCTGTGTACTTTTCACATCATATAAATAATTACTTATAAATTAAATTATAATTTCCGTTAGGTTGAACACTTTGCTAAAGGTTGTTTTATGGTTGCTGCTGGGAAATTTGTTGTGCCCCTTTCTTCCCAGCATGGTAATTACCTGTTCCCCTAGCTGCTAAAGCAATAGCAAGCAGTGAAGGGTGGATATTTTGGGACTTCTTTTGTAATTTTAGCGTTTAAAAAGTTTAAAGACTTGATTTTAGGTTTTTTTTTTGTTGCCGAACGCTATTTTGGCCGACATGGGGCGATTTTTCAGCCAAATCTTTGAATGTTGCACTTTCTCCATAGGTATAAATTACCTAGATACTCTTGTAGAATGTAATATGCGTTCTAACCAATACTACAAGATGTCTCAGAAAAGATAATATGAGGAATGAAAAATAAATAATAAACAGAAATGGTCAAAAAATAATAATAGTATTCATGTTAAAAAAAAACATTATTATTTAGGGATAAACACTTTTATTCTAAAAATACATGATTTAATCAGAAATAGGAATTTTAGTGTTTAATTGTATCATGGAATGAGTGCATCACTCTGTAGTTTGGCCTTCTAAAATGTGATCAAGGCAAAAAGCTATATTTTTTAAATCTAATAATTGTCTTAAACTTACAGCAACCTCAATATCCTTATTACTAGTTTGTAAAAATATAGGAAAGTAACAGATTATCAACATCCAACACTGATGAAGTTTAAGTAAAATAAAATTTTCGTGATCAAATAAAATATTCGATAAAACTTGTAACAAATGTTTTCACTCCTTTTTGCATCACTTTTATGCAAAAACCAACATGGAGTTCATTCCTTATTCAGTTTATTTGATAACGTTACTAAAATAATGCCTATCATAAAAATAATGGATGGAGATTTCTTCCCCTTATTCGAAATAATTGATAGTTTCTCTTCAATCCTGAGACCTATTAATGATGGAAGAGCCTGAGATTGGTGTGTGCGAGTATAATCTTGTGTTCATTGCAAGCTTTAATCACCTCCTGGTCGTTGTTCGAGCCTGATGGACTGCCGATGTATTCGACGCCGCACTGTGGAAAGAAAAACAACACTTGAGTCTATGAAAGTAGTAACAGGTCGAAAGCTGAAACTAAAAAAATCGTTTTGGTCTTGTTTTAAATAAATTCCAGTCCTTATTAGGCTGCTGTACCAAAACGGTAAAGAGGAACAATTATGGTCCTTCAGTCTGTGATGATGAACGATTCATTTATAATGTTCTTTAATAACAGCGTGTGTAAACATGAGGCCAAAATCAAAACTCGTTGCTACACAGAAGTCGTCTTCTAATGTTTTGCAGTTTGACAAATACTGATTATTACTGTAATGTTGTGGTGGCGGACGTAAAGAATAGTACCATCCCATTTCTTCCTGTGGGTGTCGTAGAAGGCGACTAAGGGACTTACTGGAGAATGGGCAGCAGCGTTCTCTATGCATTTTTCCACCATACTGCGATTGCCAAACCGCCTGCCAAGCGTGGCGATTATAGCATATCCCCCCATTTTTTTTTGGAGGAGGCCTATGTCCAGGAGTGGACGTGTGCCGGCTGAAATGATGACTCTAATGTTGCACTGTGTACATTTTTGGGAAACGTCTTACTATTATTATAAATGTGAATTTTTGCGTTAGATGTTTCAAGGATAGTTAATTAATCACGCAGACGGCCAAACGGATTTGGATAAAGTTTAGCACTCAGATAGTTTATAACCTGGATTAACACATAGGATGTGCTGCTGGGAGTTTGTTGCCGCACTTCTTCCCAGCTAAAGCACTAGGAAGTGGTGAAGGGCGGAGGTTTTTACGGAACTGTCTTATTTAATTTTGACGTTCGAAAAGTGCTGATTCGTCGCCTAATTTGAATAAATGACTTGATTTTGGATACTTTTTATCCGGGTAGTACGTTCTTGTGGGATAATCTCCGACCTCCACGCGGGCGAAACCGCTGGCAAAAACTAGTTAATCATAAATTAGGCTTTAGACCAGACTACTGACCTGCACAGCCCTGTCAATATTATCACGGAATGGGAAGAAGGCATCCGAAGCAAGAGCGACGCGGTCCATCTTGCTGACCCATTCAGTACGTTCCTTTTCGCTCAGTAAGGCCGGGACTTCGCCGTCGAATAGCGTGTTGAACTGCTCCAGCGGAAGATCTGAACCTGTGTAATAATAAGGATTGGTATAAATTAAACTGAAAGCCTGATACTGATAAGAAAACTGGCTGTTAAATCTCAAAATGCTGTTGTTAAAAGAAAAAAGAAAGAAAGAGTAAGTAGCAAGTCGACGCTGTTACCACTCAAACACCACTGCTCTAGAGGTCACGAAGTCACACTTCAAGAGGTCATTAAAGCGACTAAAGGATTAATTTTAATAATAATCATTAATTGTCTAGCCTTTTCCCAACTATGTTGGGGTCGGCTTCCAGTCTAACCGGTTGCAGCTGCGTACCAGTCTTTTCCATGGAGCGGCTGCCTATCTGACCTCCACAACCCAGTTACTGGATAACAGGGATAACACTATACCCCTTGGTAAGACTGGTCGTCAGACTTTCGGGCTTCTGACGACCCGTAACGACTGTCAAAGAAGGCAAACCCATAATGGGAAATATTTTCGTAACGTAAACGCTAATAGTAATTGCAAAATTTAGAGTATCTTTTTTTCATTGCATTATACTTTTATAACTTTGTTTCGAGACGATTATTAATAAATTGACAAAGAAATCAACCATCGGTATGATCTCGATCATTCAATACACTTAATCAGTCCAGTTTATAGTGGTATTATTTATCCCAGGCCATATTAATAAAAAGTCGTTCATGGAAAAATTCACGATATTTACGTGTAAGTACGACTTTAAATAATGATTAGCACATGATCAGAACAGTGGTGGCCCCGTAGTAACAGCCCCGACATACCGAGTTGTAGGTCGTGGGTTTGAACCCAGACAGCTAGTTTACTATAATTAATTTTATCACCACTGCTCTCAAAACGGTGAAGGAAACCGGCTTGTCCTAGAACCGAAAATTCGAAGACATGTGACATCTGTCAACCCGCACTGGGCCCACGTGGTGAATTTATGGCCCACTCTCGGATTGTGTCCCAGCAGTGGGAATGTTATTGGTTTATTATGCTTCATGTCCATACTAACCAACAGTCCCATTAACATAGTTATCGATAGCATTCGACTGCACGGCGCGAGTGACGCCCTGCTTGAAGCGCATGGCGAGCACCCGCGGGTGGCGCCGCATCCACCACAGCGCCGCCTTGCCGCCCGCCAGGCGCGTGCAGTGAATGCGGGACTGTTGGCCCGCGCCGATGCCTACCACCTGTGGAATTAACAAATTTGTGATTAAAAACGTAATAATATTTAAAAGCAAGGAATAATAGGTTTTATTGCTTAGGCGATAGGGTTGTTTCTGTAAATCGTGTGTGATATGTGGTTGAGTACAAGTTACTTATAAGTTAGGTATAAGTGCTTGCATATTATGAGTATGTGATTAGCACTGATTTCAACTATATCAGCATGACAGCAGTGTACTGTTGGACATAGGTCACGTTCTTTAACAAACTATGCTCAAACGGAGGGTACGCGCTGACCAGCTCTCCAATAGTGTATTTTATCCATCACATAAAGCCAAAGATCGCCGTTTATAGTCAAAACAAGAACTAGAAATATTATTGATCCAGGTCACACAAAAACTAAAAATAGTATTGTATGCGTCACGGTTGCTCGAAATACAGCATAAATACCTTACGGCTGCCCCAAATAGGCCTTTACAAATGGACCCTTTATCCTACCTATGGGGACGTTTTACGGATATAAATCAGTGTTAATATATAAATATATAAAATAGATAGATAACTAATAATAACATCAATTAGATCATTGATTTAAAATTAATCTTCACTAATAGTATTATAAAGAGGTAAAGTTTGTGAGTTTGTGAGGTTGTATGGGGTAATCTCTGGATCTACTGATCCGATTTTGAAAATTCTTTTAACAATAGAAATCTACGTTATTTGTGAGTGTCATAGGCTATATATTTACCCGAAAAATGAAAAGACTTTTTTGTGGTAGTCGAAAAGCAAAGAAAGTCGGAGAAAAAACGGACGAACCAAAAAAAAAATATTGGGATCCCACCCGTGCGAAGCCGGGGCGGGCAGCTAGTTATAGATAATAATATAGTGGTGTTTAAAAGTAAAATAGTATTCTAACCTGTCCATCTCTGGCAAAGCAGACGGAGTTACTTTGCGTGAACTTCAATGCAATAGTAGCTACGATGAGATCCCTCACAGCGTTGCTAGGCAACGCGTTCTTGTTTGTTACCACATTCTTGAACAGATCTGCTGTGATCTTCGCATCGTTTCTTTTTTGTTCAAGAGTGAGGCCGAAGATCGTCTTCTGTTCCATTAGGTCGGGGTCGTAACTAGGGTCCATCTAAAATTGTAAGGATAGTTTATTTAGTTGGTTGATATACTTAACATTTCTTAAAAATTATTATAACGTTATTATTTTTGTGTCTAACTTTGAAAAGAGGTTTGGAAGCTTGAGTGATGCTATTGAACTGCATGTAAATACGTTGCGATAGAAAAAACATTAAAATTAATCTAAAAATTCAAAATAGAATGGATTGAATGCAAATAAAGAGTGCGTTTTTGATTTTCCAAAAAGAACCAGTAGGTGTAAACCCTAAATTACCAGCAAAACACAGTAGTTGCCGCCCTTCTTCTTTTTCAGAATTTCCAAAGCTTCGGCACTGTACCCAGGAGCCACGATTCCGTCGGAAACTTCTCTCGAGATGATGCGGGCAGTGATCGCGTCGCACTCGTCCGAAAGCGCCACGAAGTCGCCGAACGAACTCATGCGGTCGGCGCCGCGGGCTCGCGCGTATGCGCACGCTACTGGCGTCAGGTTCGGGAGCAGGTCGGCTACCATACATACTAATGCCTGGAGAGAGATTTTTGGTAAATGTCATTTTCATGTTTTTGATAAAGTTCCACAACGCTAAAAGGCTTTCGTGAAATATCTATACAACGTGTAAAATCATTAACGCAAGAATTCATTCAGGGTGGTGCGTCTGAGGCCTTGCGTAAAAAATTAGGGTATTGAGTTAAAAGCATAGTACAATGACCAAAGCTTATTTTTTTTAAAGCTTACTGGTATTATTATGAAAATTGTGTTGAGCAATTACTATATGCATTTAAAAATTGAGTCTAATTGCCCTGAAATAAGATTGAATTTTCTTTAGCTCCATCGGCGGTAAATACATTATTTTTGAAAAAAAAAAGGAAGCCTTTTTTAAGTAATATTGACTGAAATCGTTTCAGTAGTCAATTACGAACAAACTACTTTCAGGTCTTACGTTCATTTTGTTACACATTGTATGTCACGAAAGCCTTTTAGCATTGTGTAACTTTTACCGATCCCTCAGCTAAAGCGATCTCGTATCTTATTTAAACACTAGGTACGCGTGAATCTCGTGTATCAGAACCCAATATTTACTCCAAAAATATATTGACGATTAACATAATTATTACTCCTAGGTTTTTCTACGGCTTGGAGTTATGTAATTTAAATGCAACCGACAGATTGCATTGGCATCAGCATTAAATATCCCACAGATGCGGCCAATGAAGATGAATTTTGGTCGAATTTTGATCTGTTGGCACTGTTGCTCAAATAAGCCTGAATAAATAACGGTAAATATATAGAAGTTTTGAATGGACATACCTCTTCCTTATCTAAAGGCAAGCCAATAGCGGCGCCGGCGGGCGACACATGCTTGAAGCTGGTGGCAGCAGGCAAGCCTAACGCTTCCTTCAGTTCCTTTACCAGCTGCCACGCGTTTAGTGCGTCGCAGAGGTTAATGAACCCGGGTGAACCATTGAGGGTTGTCAGTGGAAGTTTGTCGCGGGTCGTGAACACTTGAGCTGGTTTCTGATGAGGATTCATACCTGTATGGTGGAGTTATATGTTAGCTTTTTATTTACTCTCTAGTGATACTAATTTTGATTAAATTTTTGGTACCAACACCATCACAGTATATTTATGATCTCTCCCTGGTTGTGTTAGATTGTCGTCCCATCGTTATAAAGAGTGTGACGGAATCATTTCCGTCATTACAGCTGTTTGCACACTTGTACTCTATAATAATATCTTCTGCGTTCTGCAGTGCGTAGGGATTGAACTTCAATAATGTGTTTTTTTTTTTTTTTTCTGGGTGGGAAATCATCAAATAACTTCTCCCGCTCTGGGTGGAGCGGGAGGGCGTGTCAGACTTTTACTGACTAAAACCCACCCGTGTTCCCTCAGTTGCCTGTGTGCCAGGGGCGGCGGTATCTCTTTCGAACAACCCGCACCCCCGGCAGGCATCGGCCCTTGCGGGCCCCTCTGTTGCTGCTGACATCTCTTTGAGGCGCGCGTGGAACACAACGCGCCGTCGACCCGGGCTTGGTCCTTACCGGACAGCGAGGTACCCATTACTCGCCGTCCGCAAGCCCGTGCCTACGGTGGCCGGGAATCAGCCTGGGATTCCCGACGCCCAGGGCGTCTCCTGCGAAGGCCACGGCTGTGAGGGCGCATGTACTGCATCTCCCTCACGTGCGCCGCCTCCCTCTTTGCGAGCATAACTGCTTCGCTGAAGGAGGCGACTGCCAGCCATGCCCTCTCGCTCCGTACCATGGCCTGGACCAGGGTCGGACGCGAGAGATCGCCGCCGCCGATCACCTCCACGAGGACACGGCGTGGCTCCGCCCAAGCTGGGCAGACCTCCACCGTATGCTCCACCGTGTCCTCTGGGCGATCTTCGCAATGGAAACACCCGGGCGTTTCCTCCCGCCCTATCCGAAACAGCCATGTCCGGTGAGGACCTGTGTCAGGCGGAAGGTGAGGACGCCATGCCGCCTCTCAAGCCACTCCTCAAAGAGGGGACTTACCGCCGCAGTCGCGGCGTGCCCAGCACTGGGTTGCGACAATCGCACTTTCCACGTCGCCATGAGATCCTGCCGGAGCTCTGTCCGCCGTGCCGCGATTTCCCGCGGCAGCGGAGTTACGCCCCGACGTTTGCCTCCAGATCCCATGGCGGTAATCCGGCAAGGAGGCCCGCCGCCTCACCGGAGATCGTGCGGTATCCCCGGACCATCCGGATGGCCATGACTCTATGGGCCGCCTTCAACCGGCGTGCTGGTTGGCGCCTCAATGTAGGCGCCCACACCGGCGCCCCGTATAGGGCCATGGCCCGCACGAGCCCCGCGTAGAGCCTCCGGCAGGAGGCGTTTGGCCCCCCTAGATTGGGCAGGAGCCGCTTCAAGGCAGCCCCGGCCCGCTCCAGTCTGGGAGCCAAACGTCGGAAGTGCTCCGCGAAGTTCCACCGGCTGTCGAGGACAAGTCCTAGGTACTTCATCGTCGACTCGACGCCGATGTGAACCCCTCCCACCGTTATCTGGGAACCCGTCAGTGGCGCATTCCGAAGACCATGAAACCACATGGCCTCGGACTTGTGCAAGGCCACCTCGAGTCCCAGTTGCCGGATCCTATCGACGATTGTCGCAACTCCGTGTGTCGCTAAGTCGGCCGCCGCCTGGTACGACCTCCCTTGCGCCAGGACCAGCGTGCCGTCAGCGTAGCAAACTACGCTGACGCCGCTAGGGAGGTCGGCGCGCAGCACCCAGTCGTATCCGATGTCCCACAGATGCGGCCCCAGGACCGATCCCTGTGGGACACCGCACGACATCTCTCGCCGGTTCCACTCTCCTAGGTGACCGGGGTAGATGACGGCCCTGTCCGTCAAATAGGCCTCGACCACACGACAGAGGTAGGTCGGCATCCGGTGATACCGGAGTGCCTCCCTTATGCAACTCCAGGGCAGGGTGTTGAAGGCATTGGCGATGTCCAGAGACACCGCCAAGACGACCCCACCCCGGGCCACAGCATCCCCCGTCGTGAGGGCTCGCACGCGCATGATGGCGTCCACCGTGGAGCGCCCCCTGCGGAAACCGAACTGGCTCTCCGCCAAATCCGGCCCCACCCGCACCAGCCGCCCGACGAGGCGGTCTGCAATCACTCTTTCAAAGAGGTTGCCCACCTGGCCTGTCCAGTGGTGACACCCAGGCCTGCACGATCGAGGCTTCCAGGAGGAGCTCCCGGTCCAGCCGCTTCAGCGCCCACCGCGGACCACACGGGGCCTGTTGGACCGGCGCGCTCGAGGCCTGGGCGGAGACGTCAAACCGGATATACCGGTGGTCGGAATACGTCTCCACCCCCTCCATGACGCGCCAGTCGACGACACGCGGTGACAGAGCGGGGCTGGCGAACGAAATGTCCACCACCGACTCACCCCGCATCCGCACACACGTGGCGACAGAACCCCGGTTTAGGACGACCAGGCCCACCTCTAGAGCCCAGTCCTCCACCATCCTACCCCGCACATCCGTCAACCGGGAACCCCAAGCCAAGTTCTTGGCATTGAAGTCCCCGAGGACGAGCACGGGGAGGGAACGAAACCCGACGACGACGTCTCTCAACTCCTCAAGGGAGTTGTGGAACTCGGCGAGAGTTCGGCTCGGGGAGAAGTACACCCCTACCACTGCAATCTCCCGGAACCGTGCTGCTACGCAACCCCTTCCTCTCAAAACTTCAATAATGTTAATGAGGAAATTCCCGTATATTAAATGTAATCTACACTTTGTAGCTAGTATTTATTTCTTACCATATCTTAAGGTCAGCTGGGACTCTCCAGCAGAATACTGTCTGCGGAAATAGTCGGAAATGGCGAGGTCATACTCTGATGTTTGTGTGAACGCCTTCAGGGCCAGACGCTTCCTATAAAGAAAATAAATAACATATGCATAGTCATTAAAAAAATAGCTTTTTAAGTTATCAGTATATTGGCACTGAACTGCTGATTACCTGTGTCTTCCACTGATTACAAGATTATGGGATAGACCTGTTAACAACGCGAAATTTATAAATAACAATGATCAATTTTACTGCGCGATATAATTCACTTGACACTTTTTAATTCCATAAGAAAGTTGTTCGAACGTACATAAAGGCATCCATTCTACAATTTGTTGAAAGATTACTTAATTAACTGAATTTACCTGGTATCCAAAGAGGTCTGATGGTCCTTGCTTTCTTTCAGTTCTTGTATAACTGTATCATAATCGTTGGGGTCACAGATAATCGTGACTCTGTCGTGATTCTTCGCGGCTGCTCGGAGCAAAGTAACGCCTCCAATGTCAATGTTCTCAACGGCATCGGCAATCGTCACACCGGGTTTTGAGACTGTTTGGACGAACGGATACAAATTGCAGACGACAACGCTTATCATGTCGAATTTCTGACGTTTCATGTCCTCCTGGTCTGAGGGTGTGAGTCTGTAAATAAAATATGTTTTCATTTTCGTAGAGATTGCTTTTTAAAATTTTTAATTCGTAGGTATAGTCTTAATACAAGTTCGTTTATTTGTATCACTAAATCAGAGATGGTTTGTATTGATACTCACATTTACTAAATCGATAATACTGCTTAATCACTAATGGCTTAATTTACTAATAAGTAAATAATGTAGGTGCATCCTCATCCTCCCACATGATCTATCAGTAAGTACCCTACCTACGCTTGCTGTACCTTGCAAGTCTTGCAACAATTAGACAAGACCGGACAAAATACAATTTTACTATGTAACATTGAATCAAACGTCGGTTATAAGGACAATCTTCGGAATGGTGGCTCCATATGAAAATCTACAGAGTCTATCATACTGGTTGCTAATTTAATTGCATTGCATTGATTTAGATTGTGTGATTGATTACTTTAACTCAAAACTTGTTAAAATGTTAGGAAATTGGTATACTTCTTTTTTTTTGAGGGTGGGTAATCATCAAATAATTTCTCGCGCTCTGGGTGGAGCAGGAGGGCGTGTCAGACTTTTACTGACTAAAACCCACCCGTGTTCCCTCAGTTGCCTGTGTGTCAGGGGCTGCGGTATCTCTTTCGAACAACCCGCACGCCTGGCAGGCATCGGCCCTTGCGGACCCCACCAGTTGGTGCTGAGAACTCTTGGAGGCGCGCGTGGGAGACAACGCGCCGTCGACCCGGGCTTGGTCCTTACTGGACAGCGAGCTACCCATTACTCGCCGTCCGCAAACCCGCGCCTACGGTGGCCGGGAATCAGCCTGGGATTCCCGACCCCCAGAGCGTCTCCTGCGGCAACTAAGGCCGTGAGGGCGCATAGATTGCCTCTCTCTCACGTGCGCCGCCTCCCTCTTCGCGAGCATTACTGCTTCGCAGGAGGTGACGGCTACCCATGCACTCTCGCTCCGCACCATGGCCTGGACCAGAGCCGGACGCGAGAGATCGCCGCCGCCGATCAACTCCACGAGGACATGGCGGTGCTCCGCCCAAGCCGGGCAGACCTCCACCGTATGCTCCACCGTGTCCTCAGGGCGATCTTCACAATGGAAACACCCGGGCGTTTCCTCCCGCCTTATCCAAAATAGGAACCTCCCGAAACAACCGTATCCGGTGAGGAACTGCGTCAGGCGGAAGGTGAGAACGCCATGCCGCCTCTCAAGCCACTCCTCAAAGAGGGGACTTACCGCCGCAACGGTGGCGCGCCCAAAATTGGTATACTCGCCTTTGCAATGTTTGTGAATATATTATGCACTATGTTTCTATCATATAATTAATTTATCTCATAAAGCTTAATCTTTCATTTTTTTTACCTGTTGTGGCATGGTAATTTTACTGTATAGATAATGCAATGATGCATCGTCTTCACATATTATCATTATATAATTTATACAAAACATTGTTAAACATTTTAAAAGAGCGTTTTATGTGCTCATTTGAAATAAATGCTTTGACTTTCCTGAACTTACCTAGACAGAATACCAGCGTGAACAGCAGGATGTAAGGTCTTCACCCGTCCTCCGAGCATTTCAGGTGCCTTAGTGATGTCAGACACTTCGGTGACCGCCAGGCCAGCATTGCGGATAGCTGTGGCGGTGCCACCGCTAGCCACCAGACCGAGACCAATATCTGATAAGCTTTTGGCCAAAGCCAGCAAGCCTGTCTTATCAGATACGCTTAGAAGAGCTGTGAACAAAGTTACTTGTTGAACAGTCTAGTTTCGATCAATTGGATAATGATCTATTGACGTCATTTTGGCCAAGGACACGACTATCAACTATTTATTTAGTAAGTGGCGATCATTATATCAGTCACGGTCGACTTTAAGTTACATTACATGCTTCATACATTCAGACAGAGGTCAATATCACTTTAACACCAATTGATATACCACACAGACTTCTGACTGCAACATTCTAAATATAATCTAGGACTCATTTATAGTGAAATTGCTTTTTCTATGAAACCTCAATTTTTCCTTTGTAAAAAGGCTAATTGAAATCATTCACCATTTTTATTAGCATATTGAAGTCATTGCATTGTACTACTTTTTTAGGGTTAGACAGACTGGAAATCATTTTGATGTGGTTATTTTTCAAATATATATTTTATAAATATGTTGTAGGATTTATCAATAAATAAAACCGGCCAAGTGCGAGTCGGACTCGCACCCGAAGGGTATCGTACCATTATCTATAAAACCGGCAAAAAATCACGGTTGTTGTATGGGAGCCCCTTAAATATTTATTTTATTGTGTTTTTAAGTATTTGATGTTATAGCGGCAACAGAAATACATCATCTGTGAATGTGAATTACAAATTTTCAACTGTCTAACTACCACGGTTCATGAGATACAACCTGGTGATAGACGGACAGACAGACGGACGGACAGCGGAGTCTTAGTAAAAGGGTCCCGTTTTACCCTTTGGGTTCGGAACCCTAAAAATAGTCTGATTATTTTTTTTCCTCAGCCACTGCTTATTTTTAGAATGTTTATATTTTTCTAATTATCTAATTAAATTACCTTTACATAATCAGCCTATAATGTTTCCCACTGCTGAGACACAGGCCTTCTCTCTGAGAGAGGGAGTGGGCCATAATCCTAAACGCGGGCCCAGTGCGGGTTGGTGGATGTCACATGTGTTCGAATTTTTGGTTCTAGTACTCGCGGTGTTTTCGTTCACCGTTTTGAGAGCAGTGGTGATAAAATAATTAACGTAAAGTAAAGCACGTTTCTAGGTTCGAACCTACAACCCGCAAGTCGCGGCCATTACTTCTGGGCCACAACTGCTCCTTGCACTGTCAATTGCCCTTGATATATCCTAAATCAGGGAGTATGTGTGGTCTAGATCAATTCGTGTAATGCCTCAGTATATTTTATAAAAGAAAAAACAATTATTAAACCGCTAAGTGTGGTTTAAAACAAAGAAGACGGTTTAAAACCAAATGGTTTAAAATCCGTTTTGCATCTATAGTCGTAAGGAACAATTTATTTTGAAACAAATTATAGAAGGTCACTTACCTAGTTTTCCATTAGAAGCCATTTTGAATGTGTGTTTCTTATGAATTACTTTATTGTAATGACGATATTATGCGATAATTGTTCACGGAGAGCTTATATCTGTTGCGTCCACTTGACCTTACGCAGGGGTTCCTGATAACAACACAATCTTGTTTACCACAGCAGTACGGTCAGTAGGGTTGTATCTATATTTTATGAATCATATGGAATATACAAGGAAGCAAGGAGCATCGACGCGCAAATTGTTACCATGAATTCAGCACATGATTCTAGACATAATTATCATCATCATCATCATATCAGCCGGAAGACGTCAACTACTGGACTTAAGCCTCCCCCCAAAAGGGGGGATTTGCCATAATCGCCACGATTGGCAGGCGGGTTAGCGATCGCAGTATAGTGGTCAAATGCATAGAGAACGCTGCTGCCTATTCTCTAGTAAGTCACTTAGTCGCCTTCTACGACACCCTTGGGAAGAAATGGGATGGTGCTATTCTTTTACGTCTGCCACCACACGGACATAATCATCATGCAGGATTTAAAAGAAAGTCGTGTTTTTAGATTTTTCGAAAAGCAACCGTAAACTTCGTAAAAAATGGAAAAACCTTTAAAAAAAGACAACCTACTTCCAAAAAACACTACAAAGTGAAAAATAAGTTTAATTTCGGAAGTCGGTGACTTTGGATATGTATATCATTTGAATTTTTGTCACCGTCTTCCGAACTTAAAGTTATTTTTCACTTTGTAGTGTTTTTTGGAAGTCGGTTGTTTTTTTTTGTAAGTTTTTATTTTTCACTTTTTAGTGGTTCACATGTGCTTACTCCTTCACAGCGTACCGGCGTGATGTTATGTTATGAACTGGTGTAAACAATAGACAGACATGAGATTTCAGCAATCTCAGTCCATTTCCTATCATTTATTTAGGAGTTCCGTTGCCTATCTCCGAAGTTCTCCGAGAAAGTACTCTTCCAAAAACTACCCAAATCGCTTCAAGTGTGCCTATACAATTTGAAGAGTTCTCTCTATTTCTCCAGGATCCCATCATCAGATCCTGACTTGATGATCATGGGACCACCTGGGAAGTATATTTATTTATTCATTTATTAAAACTTAATGCACAAGTAAAAAATACTGTACAACGGCGGACTTAATGCCTGAGGCATTTTCTACCAGTCAACTTTAGGGTGATGCAGAGAGAAAACATGGCAGGTGCAACATATGGGATAGGTTACTCGAAAAATAATACATACTAATACATAGATACATACATACATAATTATAACGAAAATAAAACTTTGTCTTGAGAAATAACGACAGGTAGAGGACAAAACGAATCCGGGAAGTAAGTCAGCGCTGGGATGATTCTGCCAATTTCTTACGAATATGCTCACGTGCCTTTACTTTAAACGAAAACCGACTGGTTGCCATCCTGATATTCAGAGGGAGTGCATTCCAAAGAAACACCGCCTGAACAAAGAAAGAAAGGTTTTTACTATGCGCAGAGCACAAGTATTGAACCTGGGAAGTCAGATAAGAAGGAGAAGTGGGTTTGTCGAGTATAGAAAACAACATTGACAGAGCTCGCAACTCGGGAGTATACCCTTTCAAACAAGTCGGTCCAGCCATCTTCGAGTAATCGGGGAACATACATAAAAAAAAGGTTCCGACGAATTGAGAACCTCCTCCTTTTTGGAGTCGGTAAAAAAACAAGTTTTTGGAAAGATTTTCCTGGTGGCTTTGATCAACTCGAAATTTGGAATAAACAATTTTGAAATGGAATCGTATGAAACAATTTTTCAAAATTCAACTCCAGTCGATGCCGTAGTGAAAACCAGGACAACAATGTATGAAAATCACATTTCTTTGATTTAGAAACTTTAAACTTGGCACAAATACAATAAACAGACTCGAGCTTGCCTATTGACGGAGCCTAATGAAAGGTTTGTGTGATTCAGGTGGATACTGAAGGTCTACTACGGCTTCCGGCACAGCGCATATCGTAAAAGCATAAAACATTATCGGAAGCATTTAATTATATTTTAACAAACCTCCATGCCTGGTTTTAAAGTGAGTGACAGCCCTAGCGTACTTTTATATTGTGATGTAAATAACTAGAGTTGTTGCTCTGTGCCGGTAACAACAGTTGAAAATGAATAAACATCTCACTTTCGATGCCTCTATCTCGTGTAATATTAATGTGCTTACGTATGTAACTTAAATATTCCAATGAAAACATTGTGATAATAAATATTGTTTTCATTCTAAGTAAAATTAAGTAGGTAGTTTGGTCTATTTATACCACTACAACAATGGCGAAAGCACCATATAACACGATTCCTACCGGCCGATTTTGATGGCAGAATGGCACGTCAATAGTAGATTGTTTGAAACCTTCGCTTCGGCTTCTCTGTTAGAAAAATTGACACCTCGCTGCTGCACTACAATCCTACTATTCTCCTAATATTATAAATGTAAAAGTTTGTATGCTTAGATTTTTGTTACCTACTCAATCACGCTAAAACGGCGGAACAGATTTGGATGAAATTTGAAGCACAGATAATAACCAGGATTAACATATAGGATACTTTTATCTCTATTATTTATTTAATATGTGAAAGTTTGTATGTTTGTTAAATTGTTACTCAAACACGCAAAATTCTTTTTGTATATTTTTATGGTAAATTCTTAAACTTATCAAAGTTGAAGAAGAATGAAGAAGGTCTATTGTTTCAAACCATCAATGAGTGCCGCGCAAGGACCAGTCATTGTAATATTTTTATGAGCTGCTTGCTCATTACTAATTATTTTGGTTTTGTTTGGCGTTAGCTGAAATTTTGGATTATTTTAGCTTCTTGAAACATATTTACTGCCTGAGTTTTCATGGAATTAATCTTTCTCTATCTTGGTTAGTCTGAGCTCGTCGTTATAGTGAAGACATTTAAAATCGGAAAAGTGCGTGGAAATTAGCAGTGAAACTCGTTCTGCCATAGTTATTTTACATAACAAAGGCAAATCTGAGCGTGCGATTGCCGTGGTCGAAAACGTGTGTTCATAACACAATAACCCGATACAAGGAGACTGACAGTAATTAAGATCGTTCGCGATCTGGAGCAAGCTGCCGCAAGCTACCACTTCTAGCGAAAATAATTTCATCGTCGTTACCAGCAAGCGGAATGGACGCCTAACAGCACCAGAAATCCGCGCAGAAGTAAACAAATCCCAATCTAAACCTGTGTCATTACTGCAGTAAAAAGACGATTGAGAGATGCTAAGTTATTTTGTCGCGTCGCCGTTCGAAAACCACTACTAAGGCCACAAAACAAAAAGAAACGGATGCAGTGCGCCCTTACTCATCGAGACGGGACGGAAGACTTTTAAAAAGTTCTTTGGAAAGAAATATTTGGATCAAAACGACGAATTTTTGTTCGACGTAGCGCCGAGGAAAAGACGATGCCAGACTGTGTGGTGTCAACAGTCAAGCTTGGTGGTGGTTCCATCATGGTCTGTGGATGCCTCTCGGGCTATGGAATCGGACATTTGATACGAGTCAAAGGAATCACGAAAAAGGAGCAGTATAAACGAATACTACAGCAAAATGCCATTCCGTCTGGTTTAAGATTAATTGGAAATGGATTTGTTTTCCAATAAGATAATGATCCAAAACATAGTAAAAAATTATGCAGGGGTTATTTAGAACATAAAGAAACAGAAGTGGTGGGGGGAGGGCCCTCAGAGCACGGATCTCAACCCAATCTGGGGCACGGCAGTGCCCCCGCCAAGACGAGCCAAGCGGAGCGCAAGGGAACTACCTACCTTTTCTTGAATCACTTGAGTTTGGGTTTGGATTATACCAGATGAACAAAATTCTCGGGATAAGTTGTCAATAGCGGACTTATTAAACATATAAAGTTTTAATTGCATAGCTCTTATACTTTAGAATTTATTCATATCTAAAAAACCCTGATTTCGTCACTGACTCACAGGTGATCATCAAAATTCTTAGTGTACTTCCTAATGTCCTAGAAAGCTGAAATTTGATATGTAAGCTAGTATTAGTACACAAACAACAAAAAAAATTTCGAAAAGTTGCAACTTTCATCCCCAACCCCTTAAACTAGATGGAAGTATGTATTTGACGTTAGAGGTCTGAAAATTGATATAGGGACTCCTTGTTATTATAAATAATAATAAAAAATGTAATAAAATAATAATTTAACCCTTTATAAACAAAAAAATTATAGAAAATTGTCCCAAGCAACTTACAAAAAGCTGCGAAATCCCACCAAAAACGTATTCATGTAAAATGTTGGCAAGACGAGACTGTATGTCTCGCATTGTCAAAAAGTTATCAGATCTCATGTAGAGCCAAGCTTTTAACTCTACACGCCCTAACTCTACAAGGCCTAACTTCACAAACTCTACACTTTAGTCAAAATATGTGGCTCTTATTCTCTTTTCTTAACCTCTTACAGCAAAATTCCCAAAACCATCGCCATATAAATTAAATTGAAAAACACACATTAATTTGATATTGATTGAAATTATCTTTCATAAGCTGCATTAAAACTTACAGAAAAACAGTATTTTAACTGTAAAAGTATGTCTGTGAAATCAAGTAAATCAGCGAAATGTACAATATGCTGTATACAGCCTCTTAAAAGTGTGCTAATTTTTAAGCACATCTTTACAAAACAATTGTTAAAATAATATTTCATACACAAATTAAAGCTCACATGTAATTTTTGTTTGAGTTTCAGATTTTGACCCCTGGCACTGGCTACACCCAAATGTGTGTATGTCTATTGTATGTAATGCATTGATAATCCAAGAAAAAAGAGTTGTTATAAATAAGCTGCATGAAGGTTTACATAATCATACCTAATTGAGTTGCCTATCAATGTATTCGCTGGAAATATTATAAGGTTGTGTATAAATACTTTAGGTATTGCTATTGTTCTGTTAAGTATTGCCTAAGCATTAATTGGACATTGTTTTACTAATCAATACCAAATTGGTGATGGTAGATTCCATTAGTTGAAGTAGAAATATTTTTTGTATGTTCATCCATCTAAAGTATTCTTACTAAAATATTTAGGTAAGAGGGTTGTCCGATGGATTATGTAGAAACTTTTCGGACTACCCCATTAAGCTTTTTTTTAATACTTTATGTACACTATAGCCTTATCTATCTACACTAATATTATAAAGAGGAAAGAGTTGATTGTTTGTAATGGATTAAATAAAAAATTACGTTACCAATTTTTTTAAACTTTCACCTTTGGAAAACTACATTATTTCGGAGTATGATGAACTATAAATTCTACGACGATGAAGTCGCGGGCGAAGTGCTAGTCATTTATTAAAGAGAGCAAGCTTCAGCTGCGAATACGACAATTCTGGTAGACAGTTCGTCCGTAAAAGTTACCATTTGTAATTTTAAATTTGCAAGGCAAAACTACTCACTATTTAGTAATATATTAGAGGACGTTCAGTAGGTATTCCTATTATTGTAATCACGTATGTTGATAAAACACAAAATATGTCGTCTACTATCGCCACCGGTACGCGAAACAGATGGAGAAAATTGAGACCGGCCGTCCAGAGACAATATAGCAACCATCTATATTGGTTAGCCAGGTCTCTATATACCTACGACATATCAAATAATAGGCAGGCCATCGCAATCCCAGATGCAACCGTCCCAAGCCAATCATTTAGGTATTTCCTTTGAAAAGCATAATGAGAGGTTATGTTTGATAACATTGTCACATGTTATGAATGAATGCACATGAGGTAATATGTACTGTACGTTAGTACATATTACCTCAATGTGAATGCATTGAGAATATGTATTGTGCTATTTCTTCCTTTTTCGTTTGAATGTGTATGTTTAAGGACGATATAAATAATTAAATAATAATACTTGCCTCAGAATTAGAATCGTTCACAAAAATATTGTCACACCACCACGCAAATCAAAACCCTATATAAAAAAGTAAACTGTGATCAAAACAAAACGGTGATTTGTTTTGTTTGATCAATTTTCGGTGTTGCCAAGACCGAGGACATAAAATTCAAATGTCACTTTCTTGAGTCTTGTCTTGACTTCCTCGGCGGATGCGGAACATTAATGATGGTGTGCGTTACCCAGGCCAGATGTTGTCGAAAATGGTCTTTTGAATCTTATAGATAATTCGTTTTGCGGCTTCTGTAATTGTTGCGCACATTTTTAAATTTGTTGCGCTTATAGTTTTTTAATTATTTCACAAAAACATTTCCTGCTGGGGTAACGTTACCCCAGCCAGACCTTTTTCTTTCTAATGGGAATATTTAAATAATTACTAGCTATAAAATTAGTTGTCTAGATGAAGTAAATGTTGTGCCTTATTTTGTATTTGTTCTTTCATCGGTTGCGAAGTTATTCGAGATTTTGCTGGGGTAACGTTTTTGTCTTTGCTAGATCTTTGAAATGGTTAAGCGGAATCTTATCATATTTTGTACATGGCTTCTTGGGAATTAGTTTAAATTTGTTCTGCAATAAAAAAACCAAAATAATACATAGCTTAAAGGTTATTTCATTAAATAGAAAAACACTTCAATTGGTCCCAGCACTCTCAATAAGAGCTCTAAAGACTTACTTTAAACGTTATTTTAAAGCTTGTAACTGCCTTCAAATGTATGTGAAGTTTCATTAGTATCCTGTAAGTATTTAACAAGTTATGATGATATTGAGTTCTTCACGAGCACGGTCTTGATGCGCGCGGTGTTATTTGGCCACTGGATTGGATATATGAACTGAATGTTATGTCAATCATTAGTTTTTTAGTTCAGTTGTATATCAGTAAAATTTCAGCTCAGTACATTGGATAATTAATGAGATAATACGATTAAAGTCACCAGGAAGTGAATGACCGTGGTAACCCGACCAAGTTTAGGTGGTTACGAAAAAGCGAAAACGCAGAACATTATACTATCTTTTGAAATGTTTAGTATAATACACCTTACAATTTCGGTACAGACGCGTACACTGTTAAATACATTAATAATATAATAATATCTGTACTATGAAAACATTATTATTATCTTCCAGTTGCACAAACTTATCAAAAATCACTGATATAACATGTCGTTCGGTGGGACGCGGAAGGGGTGGGGTGAAGGGGCGCATTGTTTGCATATCGCACTAAACATGCTCTGTAATCACATAATTCATCTTGTAGAGTGTGCATGCGTTTCGGCAGTTCCGTTTCCTGTTTTAGCAAATATTTATAGAGTGCGTGAGAGCTAATGTAAAATAATAAGTGTGGCGAATTACTGCTAATGTGGAGTGCTTCTATTGATGATCATAGTTATGGTGCAGGCTGCTTGATGAATTCACGAACAAGGTAAGCTTGTATAATAAATAAATAAAAATAAAATAAAAATCTTTTATTTCAGACCCATAAAATCCATTTGGTTAGTATACAAACGACTTAGAAACTAGTGTTAGTACTTACATCTACTGGAGAATTAACAAAAACTATATTTATTAATTACTACGCCACAGTTGCATGTAGGCGGATCCAATGTCCCAGTATGGGGCTGTCCCATCTATCCGCTATAGCATTCAGGATGCTGTTGGGGCTGGCGCGTACCCTGCGCATGATGGAGGCGCATCGCTTGCGCATGATGGCATGAAAGCCATCTATTCCCGCCTCAGCGAACATGCCGGAAGCACTGCAGTAGCGTGGCAACCCCATGAATACCCTGAATGCATTATTGTATTGAACGCGCAGAGCGCTGTATGTCCTCTGCGTGTAGTTAACCCACAGACTGCATGTATAGAACGACTGACAGTACGCCGCAAACAGTGTAGCCTTTACTTCAGTCGTGCATTTTGCAAATCTGCGAGCCAACATGTTGCAGCGGACAGCCAACGCCCTGCGCTCACGCTCAATATCCAGACTGTCTTTCAAGTCTTCGGAAACCCAGTGACCCAGATACTTGAAAGAAGTGACTTGCTCTAAGGAGCTTCCGCAAAGTTTTAACTCAGGTACGGGGTAAGTTTTAGTGCCCGCCTTAAAGGTTAGTACCTGACTTTTCTTAACATTGTATATGAGCCCATGAGCCTCCGCATACCTCTCACATGTCGTAAGCAGGCTTATCATTGCGTTAATCGAAGGGCTCAGCAACACCATATCATCAGCATAGCTAATATTGTTGACGCATACTCCGTCTACATAACAACCCTGATAGGTCTTGCTGAGCTCTTCGATCAACCTGTTTATGTACAGATTGAAGAGCCGAGGGGAGGTCAGGCCACCCTGCCTCACCCCGCACCCCATCCCATACTCATCCGATAACGAGCCTGCCCACCTTACACAATTGGTCTGATTGTTATACCAAAACCGTAGTATTGCTATAACTTCTCTATCCACTGAAGTATCATTCGATAGTTTGTGCCACAACAAGTCGTACGACACCAGATCAAACGCTTTGGAAAGGTCTAGGAAACACGCATTAACAGGCGTCCTCCTAGACGTATAATACTGTACAGTATGCTTGAGAGACAGTATGGCACTTTCTGTGGAGAGACCTGATCTGAACCCAAACTGCGCATCATGTAATTCAATGCGGGTCGCCATATGCCTATCAAGCAAACTGTCCAGCACCTTGGCAATGACAGTAGCAAGAGATATGGGCCTATAGTTCGAGAGATCTGATGTGTCCCCAGTCTTATCCTTCACAATAGGTACAACCACAGTCTTCATAAGGTCGCTCGGCAGATGAGCGTGGCTTAGACAGAGCGAAAAGAACATTGCCAGTACCCTTGGTAGGTGAACTCCTGCATGTTGCAGGTGCTCGATACTGAGGTAGTCATGCCCCGGTGACTTGCCCCTAACCATACTTTTTATAACGCTAGCAACATCTTTTGCTAAGATCCTGACCTTTAAGTCTGTCAGACAATCCTCAGCATCGACCGCCTGCGATGCGGAACCAAGAGGAGATACGGCTTTAAAATGTTGCACAAACATGTTTGCTATTGCCGTAGGCTCATGTTGCCCCGCCACACTCACGGGGACGCCCGTCCTCGGATTCAGACTATTTGAATTTTTCCAAAACCGTGAAAAATCTTTAGATTTGTGATTGTCAGCTATGATGTCCATTTTAATTTTATCTTGATTGTTCTGACACCATCTTAACTTTGACTTAAAGACTTTTCTCGTGTCGTACATATGTTCATACACAGAACCAGAGGTTGGTTTACGGGACATACTCCAGACTTGAAAAGCAAGCCGGGCGTCCGCGTGAGCCTGCCTAACATGTCTATTCCAACCGACAACACGTTTATTCCTTCTTCCCGCTCCCGCACGCTCATTACTAGGACACTGGGCAGCCTCCGTAAGTATACACACAATGTTTTCATACATACTGTCTAAAATGACTTTGTGATTGGAATCCCCACAACATCCGTTAGCGCATTCTTTAAATTCTAATGGAAAATTAATTTCCCTAAACATTGAATGACATATTCTTTTGTATTGACTTATTTGACTAGCATCCCGTTCACCCCATATCACAAGGTTTTTGCTCGGCTTGGGTGTCACAATTATTGGTCTTATTATATTAAAATTACACTGTAATTGTATAGGCATGTGATCCGACCAATACGTATCATACAATACAGTTGCACTAACGAGCAGACGCCTCGCGGCTTCGGTCACTACACAGTGGTCGAGCCAGCGGTGGCAACCGTGCGCGTCACTCACGAAAGTGTACGTACCTTGCGGCAGTAAGTCCAGGTCCGCACAGGTCCAGCACTGCTCCTCACAGAAACTCAACAGTTCACTACCGAATAGCTTTCCTGGGTGAGCGTTAAAATCACCGAGTATGATCACTGATTGCACATTATTACTTTCTATTATCGCACTAATTTCACTAAGACAATCTGTAAACACAGTTATGTTATCGTTCGAGTCCGTAGGCATATACACCGAGAAAATTAGTATAGAACAATCCTGCAACACTATCTTGATAGCTACAAGGCGAACGTTGTCACAACTAACTACTGTGACAGATGGAAATAGGCTCTTCCTCCACAACAAGGCCACTCCTCCGTAAGGTCTTCCACGTAGCACTCCCGCTGAGGTGTCGACTGCTGACTTGCCAGTAAAAGCGAAGTCATCATCTATTTGTCCAAGGAAGGCGATATCATGTGGTAAAAGCCAAGTTTCTTGCAACGCGATAACATCGGCCGCTACACACAGCCGCCTCACACAGTCAACAGATCTTTTAATGCATTTACAATTGAAACTAATTAAAGTCGTATTATCCATTTAAACTGTGTGTGGTATTCATTCTCAGAGTATTTTCTCTGTCTGTTTTCTTTTTAGTGAAGTCTATAAATTTACGATATGATATACCTTCAGGCCAAAAATCATCACTCATGAATATTTCATACTTATGTTTTGGAACAAAAATCTTGTATGCATCATAAATTTTGGGCGTCTTCATCACCATTTTCTCAATATCCACACGCATTTTGGCTTTTTCTTCAACATATTCTATGATGTCACTCTGTGTCACCTGTTTATCCACATTATAGATATATAAAACGATTTTTTCATCAACAGACTTAAATTTTCCCGTGGGTTCTATAACAGCTTTTCCTTTATTTCCCACAAAGCGATTCCTCGATTTTTTCTGTTTTTGTACCAAAGTCCACTCCCCTTCACTTACAATCTGAGCAACCGTTTTAGGTTTGGAAGTCGATTGGTAGATCGCTGCGGCCGTGTGTCTCGGGCACCTCGCAATGTTGTTATTAGCGTTTTTCTGCGATGCAGTCGCCTGGCCCGAATCAGTGTTATTGACAATGCACGGCTGTGAGCCTAAACCGGTTTCGCACTCCTTCAGAATAGACTCATCAATTGACTTTGTGCAAATTATGTTTTGATCAGCTGATATTGATGAGTTGTGGGTAGGCGGTGAAATCGTTTCACTTTTAGAACGTTGATCCGATACATTGATGCTAGGATTAGGAACATGTTGCAATCCCATGGGCCCGCTATCATAATCACAACTGTCCATCATATGAGTTGCACCTCCTCGCTTTATGTTTACATACGAATAACATGGGCTTTTCGTACTCGTCAACTTTTTCAAATCTGCAATGTCACGCCTGATCGGTTCAAGTTGAGTAGCAGATGCATATTGCGATTTAATTTCTTCAATTTCACTTCTCATCTTTGTTAAATCTTTAAGCAATTTAGTCACGTCTACGTGATCAAATAGTACGGGAGGTAATTTTTGCAAATCTTTTGCAACAAAAACTGGCCGGTCATTAGGATGGGTTACTTGTAGTAAGCTAACGATATCCTCAATCTCACGTGTCTTTTTCCCATCTTTCTTCCTTGAAATCTTACGTTTGGAAGTTGTTATCGCATCAAATAGTAGATTTTTTGCTTCTGTGATATCAGTGTCCGAGAAAGCACTAATACATATCCGACTCAGGCTTTCCTCGTCCATAATGTCCAGTTTATTACACACGAAAGCTAACACTTCGTTAATAACGACATTGCAGCTCGCACACGTCACTACGTTAGAGGAACTCATCCTGCACTTAATTGGACACGCATGTCACGTCCAATCGGTAACGCGACGCGACGCGACTGATCCGATAATGTAACTACAGAAATAGTAGCAAAATTATTATTAATATGTACATGTTGTTAGGTACTTATCTAAAACTGTATTTTTTTAAGGCTTAAATATTTAAATTTAGGAACTTATTATTTTCTTTTCTTTCGTACTTAATTATTACCTAGACTGGAATTCTCAACAATGATAACGACATATTTATCCTTCGCTACATAGTACCTATAAAACAAAGTTAACTGAAAAAAACCATTGTATATTATTTATTGTCTGTGATCATTACACAGTCCAATATGTGTATATTTAAATAAAAACTGTAACTGTGTACTGTGTATACTGAAATCTATAATTTAATTAAAAAATAATAGAAAATTTCAAAAAAGCAAAATTATTATCTGTAATTTTAATCTGTGATTGTTTTTAAGTATAAGTTTAATAATACTTTAAAAGTTCAATTGAAATGATTATATTACCTGTCAATAAAAATTATTTAATAATCACGTAGTTTTTTTTAAACTTGTGTACATGTCTGTACTAAATTTGTAACACTATCCTACATATTTTAGAAGCTACCATAATGTTTTGCGTTTTCGCTTTTTCGTAACCACCTAAACTTGGTCGGGTTACCACGGTCATTCACTTCCTAATGACTTTAATCGTATTATCTCATTAATTATCCAATGTACTGAGCTGAAATTTTACTGATATACAACTGAACTAAAAAACTAATAATTGACATAACATTCAGTTCATTTATCCAATCCAGTGACCAAATAACACCGCGCGCATCAAGACCGTGCTCGTGACGAACTCAATATCATCATAACTTGTTAAATACTTAAAGGATACTAATGAAACTTCACGTACATTTGAAGGCAGTTACAAGCTTTAAAATAACGTTTAAAGTAAGTCTTTAGAGCTCTTATTGAGAATGCTGGGACCAATTGAATTGTTTTTCTATTTAATGAAATAACCTTTAAGCTATGTATTATTTTGTTTTTTTTATTGCAGAACAAATTTAAACTAATTCCCAAGAAGCCATGTACAAAATATGATAAGAATCCGCTTAACCATTTCAAAGATCTAGCAAAACCAAAAACGTTACCCCAGCAAAATCTCGAATAACTTCGCAACCGATGAAAGAACAAATACAAAATAAGGCACAACATTTACTTCATCCGGACAACTAATTTTATAGCTAGTAATTATTTAAATATTCCCATTAGAAAGAAAAAGGTCTGGCTGGGGTAACGTTACCCCAGCAGGAAATGTTTTTGTGAAATAATTAAAAAACTATAAGCGCAACAAATTTAAAAATGTGCGCAACAATTACAGAATCCGCAAAACTAATTATCTATAAGATTCAAATGACCATTTTCGACAACATCTGGCCTGGGTAACGCACACTAATGATGAATAACAACGAATAAAGAATTAGAGAATTGAAAAATAAAACCAACCAAGTGCATAAATAGTATAATAATAGTATTTCTCTAATTATAGGACTTTTCTTTCCTCCTTGGCGTCTTGTATAGAATAGGAGTTCATGGGACATGAAACAAAAATACGTAAGATACTTTGCAGTTAAACTGTCCATGATAATTTGTATGACGTATTTACTATAAGTATTATATTTTTGTACTGTAAATTCTACTTTACAATTTTATAGTCTACTTTGTTTGCGGTTTTAGACCAACTATGTATTTCACCTTTGCCTCTGCCAACATCTTCTAGGAATACAAGCATGATGATAATACATTAATTTTTATCCGACTACGGTAAAGCCAAAAGGAGGGTTATGATTTTGACCGGTATGTAAGTGTGTTCCTCAGTTCTCTCATAACTTACTACTTGATACAACCACGGCTTTCAGAAATATATTCTTGTTTCATACTTTATAAAGCGTGAGTTTTTAGCTTATCTAGCTAAGCCAATATTTGTAACAGGAGCCAACATGTTACTTTGTTACTTTTGGGTTGACATGGTTCATGTTTTAAAAAAGTGGTTTCTGAACGTTTGAAGCAGGGTTGATTTGACAAGTTGACATTCGTTCGTGAATTTAGCACCGTAATCCAGTGTTAGCCTAGTTTTAGGGTGAAACTAATACGGCGGTCGCAGCCAAAGACTTGGGGGGGGGGGGTCACAGACAAAGACTACCTACATATTACTACGAAAATGTATTATATTTTCGAAAAAATACTATTTTATGCTTTACCTTTATGGCTTTGATTTGGTCATGACCCCTAAGACCCCCCTCGGACCGTACCTGGCAAATAATGTGCTTCCGTAGAGTCTTATTTTGTATTAAGTCGTCAAGACCGAGCCCTGTCGGTCATAGGCTATCTTGGGCCATGATACAGCGTATAATTTGCAGTCATTCAACAGTAATCTTGCGTTAACTTCCCAACGTCAAAAACAATCATAGATAAATTTAAAAATAGTATTTAAATAAACAACGCTAACTATGCAGAGGACAGATTTGTGATGTGAGAGTAAAAAATATAAAAAATATCTCTTTGTTTTATTTGTAAAGTAAGAAAAAACTGAGGGAATTAATTTAGGGTAGATAGGGAATCTGGGGTAAACTACGACTGGCTTAGTCTGTTGGGGTAAATGAAAACTAGGCCTGGCAATACTGCCATAATCGGCACATCAGTAGCATGGGGTCGTGAGTTTTTTGGTTATGTTGTGATTTGTTGATTTTGTTGTTAATGTGCAGAAATGTCGGAACAAACAACTAACAAACCGTCAGGCAAAAGTTGGCGTGAAATAAATCAAGAAAGGAAATCCTTGAAGCGTCAAAGGAATGAAGAAAAAATTGTTAAGCGTGAGAAGCGGGTCGCGCTAGATCGTGAAGCTGAAACTAAAGTACAGGAAGAGGTTGCACGGGAAAAGAAAAATGCAGAGATTTCTACTGTCAGTATAGCCATACCAGGTTCTATTCTGGAGAACGCACAGTCTGCAGAATTGCGCACATATTTAGCAGGTCAGATAGCTAGAGCTGCTTGCGTATTCTGTATAGACGAAGTCATCGTTTACGATGATATTGGAGACAAAATGAATACAAAAAAATCAAAGCTAGGTGATGGTGATGATGCTATAGTAGCACGCAAAAGTTGTGTACAGTTAGCACGCATTTTACAATATTTAGAGTGTCCACAATACTTGCGGAAACATTTCTTTCCTTTACACAAAGATTTGGAATTTGCTGGACTACTCAACCCTCTAGATGCACCACATCATCTAAGGATGTCTAACGATTTTCAGTTCAGGTTAGTTTATCGCTCAGAGTATACTTACTCTTTACCATACTTACTATAATATTCTATTCATAAACATATTTAATTAATTTCAGAGAAGGCATAACTATGAACAAAAAAACCAAGCCAGGTCGAGGTTCTCAGGTCAATGTTGGACTTCTCCAAGATATTTCCACAGATAAGCTTCTGAACCCAGGCATCAGAGTTACAGTAAGAATGCTTCCTTCCCAGGAAGGAGGTAAGAAGATCAAGGGAAAAATTGTCAGCCTGACCACCCCAAGGGCTGAAACGGGAGTATATTGGGGATACACTGTTAGGATTGCAAAAAAGCTGAGTCAAGTCTTCACACAGAGTTCTTACAAAGATGGGTATGTGAAATGTAAATTTTTCTTCATCAAATTAGTTTACGACAACACAATAATAATATTTACAAAAATATGTTCATTTTCAGGTATGATTTAACCATTGGAACTTCAGATAGAGGTACTCCCATTGATGACCTGCCAGAAAAAGGAGTTGGATACAACCATGCACTGATAGTTTTTGGAGGCTTACATGGTATTGAAACAGCCTTGGAGAGTGATGAGCAGTTAAAAGAAGATGAAGCTAGTTTATTGTTCAACCACTACATCAATGTGTTGCCTACCCAAGGCTCAAGAACCATCAGGACTGAAGAAGCAGTCCTCATTACTCTGTCAGGTCTTAGGAACAAATTGAAAGCCACAAATGAGCCAATGGCCTTCACTGGCTCCGGTATAGCTGTTAGTTCATCATTCCCCACCTCCAAAGTGGAATTATCAGATTCTGGTACTGAAAATAACCTAGATTTAAGCAGATTTAACTAATAATAAACAACTAAAAACATTCCAATGATTTATTTCAGTAACCTCAGTAGAAAAATATACCCTTAAAAATATTGGAAGACTCTCTTTTAGATTAACATTAATATAATGTTTTATCGTTTATTGATAGCTTCTTGGACAGTATCTCGAAGTGATCGGATGGTTGCTGCTTGATCAGCTGCCCCTATCACTGCTGTTCCAGACACAATCATGTTAGCTCCAGCCTGTGAAAGTTAATAATTATTTAAGTGAAACTTTTTTGCCTCTGATTAATTTAAAACCTGCTAGCAGCATCAGAAATAATGAATGTTGTTCTTATACTCACATTAGCACAGCAGCTTATGGTGGCTGGTCCTACTCCTCCATCTACTTCAATATCCAGCAAAGGATACTGATCTCTCAAATATTTTACTTTGGTCATTTGATCCTCCATAAACTTCTGGCCACCAAAGCCTGGTTCTACTGTCATTATGAGTACCATGTCAGATATGGAAATGTATTTTTCTACTTCAGAAACTGGTGTTCCTGGCTTGATTGCAAGCCCCACCTAAAAAAACAAATATGTCATGTTGGTATTGCAATAATATAATACATGAATGCTATGTGTATGAAAAGTAAATGCATAAATTAAGTGGACTGGTTACCCAAAACTATGGAAGGACTATGGCCCCTGCCTGATCAATGTTTTATATATACACAGATAAAATGGCAGGAGGTCATTGCACATGCAATAATGGGCCCCTGGAAACTAGCTAGCACATGTCCCTACAAGGGGACAGCATGTCCTGAGAAGTGCTTGACAAGTGAAGATGAATTTATTTCAATCCCAGGGCCTGGAAGACTGTTAAGATCCCTACCAGCGCTTACTGGAATACTTTAAAACAAAATACTAACAGATGGCATTTTTATGAAATAAATAGGTACTTTATTCCGAGTCATGCACTGATAACAGCAGCTTGTTACTGATAACAGATTTGTACACAAGTATAGAAACTATGGGTGTAAGTTCTAAATACAAAATTTCTCATTTTGAATGTTGCTTAACAGAATTAGAGAAATAGTGTACCTTCATGCCATTTTCCCTTATTTTTCTGCATACGTTTTCAACATTATCAACTGGTTCAATATGGAATGTATATTGGTTGACTCCAGCATCTGCCATTGGTGCAATCCACTGAAATATTAAAAGGATAAATTATAGGCTTACTGTAACATAACTGGCTGGTGAGCCACTGATAATCAGTAACCTGATTTTTTATAAGTATTGCTTTATTGTGTTAGACTAAGTTTATACCTAATAAAATAATAGAAATTCCGGGGACGATTTAACTAACCTGTTCAGGCTTTGAAACCATCATGTGTGTTTCAAAAAATACGTCTTTGATTTTGCTGCGTAAGCATTTCACGACAGGGTGGCCCAAAGTTAAATTAGGAACGAAGTGACCATCCATAACATCTAAATGTAAATAATCTGCACCATTATCCAGTAGTTTTTGTGATTCTTCGTAAAGTCTTGATAAATCAGAGTTCAATATTGAAGGGCCGATCATTGCTTTTAAGTTTCGACTCATTTTGATTTCTTCTAAATAATCACTGATTGAGAAATCTTAGAAACCAACTATCTCAACAAACTATTGTGTTTTTATTTAGACAAGTAAAGATGACATTTAGAGGTTATCTTAGCACTGAAGTTTACGGTACGCACCGCGCGGCGCGCGCGATGCCCGGCTGTTTTTTAAAATTAAATAACTTTGGTTACGCTCTGTTACACGGTACATACACATATTTAAATACGTTTGATTTGAATAGTGTAGGTAAGTTTTGGTGGGGCGTAAAATTAATTAATATGCGATTACGATAACGTGGTCGCTTACAATGGGCCTCATTAGAAGGATAAAAGTCACCCAAAAGGCAATGGAAAGGGCTATGCTTGGAGTTTCCCTACGTGACCGAGTCAGGAATGAAGAGATCCGCAGGAAAACCAAGGTAACCGACATAGCCCGAAGAATTGCCAAACTTATGTGACAGTGGGCATGGCACATTGCTCGCAGAACAGCTGGCCGACGGGGCCGAAAGATTCTGGAGTGGCGACCGCGTACTGGAGGCGTAGAGTTGGAAGGCTTCTCACAAGATGGACCGATGGCCTTGTGTTGTGAAGGCCGCATGAATCCGCTGGATGCGGGAATCACAGAACTGGTCGAAGTGGCGGACCTATATATGGCCGACGTCTTTCGGCTGAAATGCTGATGATGATTATGAATTACTATACTTAATATAAAAAAAAAACGGTAGGTACATCGTACTGTCGCTCTACGCCATGTCACATCTAGTATCTAGTCAGTGCTGGTTTTAGCACTATCGGCGCCCAGGGTTAGATTTCTGCAGCACCCCGAACTCATGGCGAGTGGAGGGGCGAACATTTTAGCAACCTGCCTGCCTCGGCTAGATTTTCTTTTGCCCATTCATAAAGAAATATGTGTAGGTACCATACTTTATCGTCTAATGCAGAAAAGTTGGAGAAAGTCTGGACACAGATGGGATCCTCTCACGGTACCCCAGCCGCGCTCTTCCTTAATGCCGGTACTGTACCTAGTAAGTACGTAGAACGGTGTAACACTATCTCTTTCCATTCCACGTTCAAGCTTTTGTATACCTACATACTTTTAAATAAAAGCCAAAACGTGGAGATGCAATGATTCAGTTTTAGTCGAGGCCACCTGGAGTAAAAGGACTTGTTTATTTCTATTTTTTTTAATCTACATTCTGTTGACGATGACGAATATATTATTTATTACTGTTTCCTTAATATTATTCGTGCCAAAATGTTTGGCAAAAGATTACTGTAGCGCTGACTATTGCAGAAATAGTAAACAACATACGTTGTGTAAATATAGGGTAAGTTATGTGGATTAATTTTCCAAGGTCATTACTGCATGATTATGGAAATTGTATGCCTCTCATTGGCCTAGTAGCGCGACTGCTGAACGTGAGGTACTTGGTTCGATTCCCAGGTCGGACAGCGTAATTAAATTTTTCCATCAAGAATTTCTCAATAGCAGCCCACAGCCTGGATTTGACCCCTGTTTATAGAGCTATAGGCCTCCAATACCTAGGTAGGTATATGGCGAAACATGCGTGGTATATCTAAGTAGGTATGTATGTAGGTATAAGTGCCTATGTGATGTTATATTGTTTAGCAATATCGTAGTTGATATCAAAATCGCCAAAAAGATGATGATGACCTTAAAAAAAAAAAACAAGTGCTTAAATAATAAAAATAAAATAAAAGCTGGTACGGATTGTATTCTTTATATTTGCAGTCACCGGAACCAGCCAGCCACTGTACCGCTTTTGAAAAAACAATATTGGACGAAAATGAGAGACAAAGGATCCTGGATAAAATTAACAGTCGACGTAATAAAGTAGCTGCCGGTGAAATCCGATCATTGCCGTCTGCTGGGAGTATGCTCAAATTGGTAATGATTGTAACGAGTTTGTGTTTCTGATTAACGTATTTTTGCGTAGGTAGCCAGGTACTTACTTATTTTCAAATACTTTTCGCATCGAAAGTCTGTGAGTACTTAGGTACGAATTTGCGTACGAAGCTTTTAACACTGAAGACGAAATGGGGAATATGTTTTTCGGGAAATATAGGTAGGAACAATTGTTATAACATTAAGTATTCCAATAATATGTAGGTAAATACTGATATTATAGGAATGGAACAAAGAGTTGGAAATTTCAGCACAAAGGTGGGCGGACCAGTGTGTTAAACATCGCGTGCCGGACATTCAAGACACTTGTCGGGATTTGGGTAAGCACATTTATGTATATTAAACTTATCTCTATCCAAAAGGGGTGAAGATTACATAGATCAAGTCTATAATCTCTATGCAATATTTCAGGGTTCGTAATCCACGAACTTCAACTCGTAAGTCAATGCCGTTACCACTATACCACCACTGCTCTAGAGGCCACGAGGTCACACTACACGAGGTCAAAAGGATTCATTTTAATAATAATAATCATCATCTGCCTAGCCTTTGCCCAACTATGTTAGGGTCGGCTTCCAGTCTAATCGGATACAGCAGTATTTTATTTTACATGGAGTGACGGTCTTTCTGACCTCCACAACCCAGTTGCTGGGTAACACGATACCTGTCAAAGATAAACTGTAAAAGATCCACAAATGACAGCTGGTACCAACGGCTTAACGTGTTTTCCAAAGTACGGGTTTAGGGACAAACATTCACTCATCCACGGACCAACCTTGACGAGCGTTGCTTAGCCTGATCTATCGACCCGTGCGGCTGCTATTACTTAGCCAGAAGCCCCAGTTAATTTTAATAATAATATGCAACATTAAAAAATAGGTACTTAATGTGACTATTTAATTCTCCTATGAGCGGGGTCGTATATTGCAGTACCTAAGTACCTGTATGGCACGTTTATATCATTGGTCAGTCTAGAACGAGTGATGAGGTAGGTACCCTACTGAATAAAATATTAGGTAGCTAATGTGCTCTGGGATTGCGGTAAAAGATAGATCCTACCAAAGGTAGCTACCGTGCCTAGGTACCTATCTGTCTTATGTAATTTTGACGTTCAAAAAGTGCTGACTCTCAGACTAGTTTGAATAAATGACTTTTGATTTTGATTTTTTTTTATTTTTTGCAGTCCACCGTTCATTAGGGTTTTAAAGGTTTTATTTATTGGTTCGCAAATGTTTAGACTTAGGTACTGGTCCCTTCTATATGATTTTTGAAAGGTATAGTATTCATTACAAGCTATCTATGGTTTATTTATTGTTACTATAATGGTATTAGACGGAACTAATGAGGTAGCTTGAATTTGATTTTTTCTATCAAGATTTTAACTGATGCAGATAAAAATCAGCTGTTCCATACATTTTGACCGCGTAGGTATTGCACTTTTTTATGAAACAGCTGATTTTTTTTGTATAAGCGACGAAAAATGTCTACGTTACACAGTGGAACGAATGTATGGGAGCGGTTGGACGTAGACATGTCCGAAAAAAAAGAGTAAAATTATGCCAAACTAATGATGCCATCTTATTCGATTACTTAATGCCTTCATAACTTGTGGTGATGAATTTCTTCATAACTCCCATATTTCGGGAGTAATTTGAGAAAATGTGAAATTTTACTATGAAAATGAGTGTATCGAGCTCTCTCCCTCCTGATTCCGGGCTTGTTTCAAGTAGCGGTCTCTAATATCATAATGCTAATACTAAGAGCTATATTTAATACTAAGACACATAGTGCGCCAAATGTGCACTTTCTGGGATAAAGAGTGATGTTTATTTTATAACACAATTTTTTTATTTTTTGTTTATTTTGTTGATTAAAACCGTTTTTCTAAAGGTTTACCTTATTACAATAACATTTCTGAGCAGCCAATTAGAGAAGATATAAGCTAATTAGGATATATAATTAGGGACTTAAGGTTTACATATAAAACTGATGCACTAATGATTACTGATAAGAACATTGCTATTATTTAATTACTAAATGGCTCTTAATACACTAATTTAGCATGCATCATTTACTAATTATCACAATAACTAATTACCTTGCAATATTTAACAAAGGATACCTGGGATACCTGGATTTTATATAAATAGGTCACTATTAGTAACTTTAAAATCAGTGTTGATTTACACCTCGTTGTATCCAAGCTAATCTCGCAATGTATTTTCCAAATTTTAATACAAATCTTGATATTCACGTTGCTTTATGCGCACGCGCACATAAAGATTTACGCGACTTTAACTATTTGTTCAGTGTTTTAAAAGATAACAGTTGTGTTCAGTTATGTGAAAGTGCTGAAACAAGTTTAAAAGACTGGTGTCGTCGATTTTGCTACCGCATTTATGCAAAATGGACACAGTCTGGAAGAAGCACAGATAAGTTTCGGAAGAAACATGAGATTTGGCTACAGGCTGCAATTCAATGGCCGGAATTACAGAATGAAAATATGGAACCTTCTACAGAAAATATAAGTGACGTCATCGAGCCCATAATTTCTCCTGCTAAATCTGATGCTTCAACTTGTACACATCCTAGTCCTCGTAAATCTTTTGAGGACCTTAGTAACCGGCAAAAAAGAAGACGCACTGAAGATAGTCTTTCATGCAGCAGTAGCAGCGCTGAAATTATGTTTTCGGCCGAAAGGGCGCTTCAAAAGGCAGGACAAAGCGATACAGCTTATGTTATGAAATACTTGACGGAGAATCCAGAAGAGGCCTCAAAAATCAAAGCCTTCATTGAAGGTAAATCAATTCAGGTACGGGAAATATCCCCTTTGAAGGCATTGGCTCTTTATGTATCGATGAACTTATCGAAATGGCGCTATAACACTCTTCGGGATTTCAACACTCAAGAAGGAGCTCTTCAATACCCGAGTTACTACATGTTGGTTAAAGAAAAAATTAAGTGCTATCCGGCCAAAGAAGATCTCACAGTTACAGAGAGCTCTGCAAAAATCAAATTACAAGCCTTGATGGATTTAACCTCAAGAAGACTTATTAGGTCGTTAGAAACCCCTGTTGATCCCAATCAACAGCTCGTATTGACCAGCAAATGGGGTTTTGACGGATCATCTAGCCAAAGCATTTATCATCAAAGGACGAGTGAAGATGAGCAAATCGATCTTGCTAGTAATTTTATGATTAGTCTTGTACCACTGCGGCTCGTCTCAAAAGGTGTAACAATTTGGGAAAACGAGCGACCATCTTCCACTTCATTTTGCCGGCCAATATTGTTTAAGTTTATAAAGGAAACCAAAGAAAATGTGCAGAGAGAGATGGCTGAAATCGAAGCAGAGATTGAAGCCTTAACTCCATCCACCATCACTGATGGAATTAGTGTCAAACACCAACTGCTGTTGACAATGATTGATGGTAAAATTCATTCCATTATATCCAATACAGCAGCTTCAGTGTGTGACATATGCAAGGCTTGTCCTAAAGAAATGAATAATTTAGAGTTAATCAAAGATAAACACGCAAACGAGGACATGTATAAATATAGCTTAAGCACCCTTCACGCTTGGATTCGCTCAATGGAATGCTTATTACACATTTCCTACAAATTAGACATAAAATCATGGCAAGTAAGGGGTGATATAGCAAAAAGGCAAGTTGATGACAGGAAGAAAAGAGTTCAAGAGGCTGTAAGAAGAGAAACGGGCTTACTTCTCGATGTTGTGAAACAAGGCAGTGGATCCACCAACAATGGCAACTCGGCAAGGAGATTTTTTGAAAACTACACTAAATCTGCTGAACTGACCGGAATAGATGCTATGCTTTTAAGAAAAATCTGTGTGATCTTGCAGTGTATTTCATCAGGAGAGAAGATCAACGTAACTAAATTCCGAGAGTTCTGCTTTGATACTGCTAAGCTTTACGTGGAGTTATACCCATGGTATTATATGCCTTCTTCACTTCATAAAATTTTAATGCATGGGCCAGACATAGTTCAGAACATGTCAATTGTGCCCATTGGTTTTCTATCCGAAGAGGCATCTGAGGCTAGAAATAAAGATTTTAGAAAATATAGAGAGGGGCATTCTCGAAAGCATAGCAGTATCTCATGCAATGAAGATATTATGCACAATTTTTTACTGTCTTCTGATCCACTTGTTACAAGTATCCGTCCAAAAGGAAATAAGTTTGTAAAAAAATCTTCTTTTAAGGAATTTTATGAGCTTACGGATTCTGAGAAAAGTGATATCGAATTTGTTAACATAAATGATTTAGCGGACATCGATTCTGAATTTGAATTAATTGATGATGATGATGATGACGAAGATAATTAAATGATGTTATTGTTTTAAAATGTGTAACTTAGTAAATTAGAGCTTACATCTTAATTATTTATTGTACTTTTAATGAAACTAGGTAATTTATTATCAACTTACTTAAAAGTCATACTCTCATCAGTTCTTGTGAATATTTTTGTTAATATATATTTCTGTATATATATATAATATATTTATAGACCTCTTAATAAGTCTGTCTGCGGTTTAAAGTAAATACAAATGGGGAAAAAACGTTTTTTTTTTTAAATTTTCATTTCCTTTTATCCCAGAAAGTGCACATTTGGCGCACTATGTGTCTTAGTATTAAATATAGCTCTTAGTAATAGCATTACGATATTAGAGACCGCTACTTGAAACAAGCCCGGAATCAGGAGGGAGAGAGCTCGATACACTCATTTTCATAGTAAAATTTCACATTTTCTCAAATTACTCCCGAAATATGGGAGTTATGAAGAAATTCATCACCACAATTTATGAAGGCATTAAGTAATCGAATAAGATGGCATCATTAGTTTGTCATAATTTTACTCTTATTTTTCGGACATGTCTACGTCCAACCGCTCCCATACATTCGTTCCACTGTGCGTTAGCTAGAATGATATACTGAATTCGTGGTTACAGTTTGCGCACTGGTTAAAAATGTATCCTGTTTTAGAAAATAGTATACTATGAATTTATGGTACTAGAGTGCAATGCTGGTTGGTGTAATGATCAAAACACACGTGTTTCATACGACGTTTTCAACACACTTGCGAGGAAAAAACAGACTTGTATTGTTCATTCCTCTTCTTCCCTACCTGAAGTCGATATTTGTTGATAATAATTAACCATAGGGCGAAAACGTTAACAAGTATTTATGGAAAACGCCGCGCTGGCTTTGATTTTTCCGCGCGCTGCGCTTCCGATGCGCGCGTGGGTGTAAATAAAGGCACTGGCAAAACTGATAAACAACCTATTTAAAAATCTTTGTAGATATTGGAAAAAAAAACACTTGGTAATGTGGTAATGTAAAGTTAAAAACACGAGTGTATAATAACCTGAATTAAGATAATAAATGCGTTGCCATTTGAGTCATTTTTTAATCAAGTGCATGTGTTGAAAACACATTTATTTTCATGTTTAAGTCAATTAACTCTTCATTTTAATTTTGCTCTGTTGCAGATAAAATTTCCGTGGCCCAAAATATTGCTACGATACACGGTGATTCTCCCGGTCTAACTCCATTGGCTCTCGTTGATGTATGGTACATGGAATTACTGAATATTAATTCTACAACACTGTCACGATATGTGCCGTAAGTTTAAATTACATATAATATGGTAACATCACGTTTGTGGGTGGGCGTGGGTATACCCAGAAGGGTTGGGCAGAGGCGTATAATATGTACATTTTGTTTTTTGAGTATGGGAAATTATCAAATAACTTCTCCCGCTCTGGGTGGAGCTCCAGGGCGTGTCAGACTTTTACTGACTAAAACCCACCCGTGTTCCTTCAGTTGACTGTGTGCCAGGGGCCACGGTATCTCTTTCAACAACCCGCACCCCTGGTAGGTAGTAGGTACCCTTGCCTCTAAATTGCGCCAGTTAGGTATATTTTAGACCCATGTTACGTAGTAGGGCGAGCGTATTGCTATAAACCGGGCATAAATCCAGATTCCAGGCTGCTACTGAGAAATTTTTAAATTTATAATTGTAATAGCGTAACATCAATCATAATCTGAATAATTTTGAGGAATATTGCTAATACATTACTTCATATGTTCGAAAAATCTGCACAACAACGTAAATACCGCAAGAAATGTTGGTGAACTGTCAAAATAAAAGCCATTCCTACCGTTAGTGTGTTACGCAACTACCCCGAGGAGCTTACGTTATAGGCATTTTTGTTCAGTTTGCGACCAGTAGACCAACGAGGCAGGTCTCTTTAGTGGCCCCAGTGTGCATCTCCTAACCATCGCGCTCCGATTAGCCCTTCACTAATCAAGGGCCAAGCGAAGCGCCGAACACGGTCGATGTGTAAAGTCGCGAAACGAGATGGTTAAAATAAACTGACACTAGGGCCTCAGTAAGATTTGTTTGCTTAATGATATTTTTTTTGGTAACATTTAAAATTACAGATCTTCAGAGACTAGCAATTTACATTATGATTACTTTACGCAACTGGTGTGGGAGGAGACAAATCAAGTCGGCTGCGGTGGAGTGAAATTTAAAGTATGACATACATTTTTGGTGCATACGTATAATTTGGCTACTCTCCTGCCTAGCCAAGCCGAGCTGTATACAGCTTGCCGCTTTAATTGCGAAATTAATTAAAACACACGAATACGGTTTTGCGTTTTCGTTATTAAGAACATATTTTAATTACATTATTGTTATTATTTATTGATTTATTTATAATTTTCTGAAATAGCATCTTGGAGCAACCTCTACTTAAAGAACTGTAGCGCAGAGGTCATTTGCTGGGGTAAGGGATCATATAATCGCATAAATCAAATGAAAACAAATAACGTGCAAAGAGTAGGCGAATTGGAAGAAAGAGAGAGCGCTATGTCACATGTCGGCGAGCTGCGCAGGGGCTACTTTTCAATTTACGAATTATTGTATCTTATTATAATTTTTATGCCATATCACAAGCCCTACCCGTGTGTTTAATTAATGTCACCATTACCATAGCGGCACGTTGTATGCGAATTGACATTGTTTTATGCTTTTGTGAAACAGGAACGCCTAGAGGACGTAAATGTTAAATACAGAACAATTTATAGACTGGTATGCAATTTTGCACCTGCCGGTAATCTTCGGAATAGATCTGTTTATTCGAGCGGTCTGCCATGCTCCAGATGTCCTCTTGACGCCTCTTGTGATTCGGTACATAAAGCGCTATGCTGTGAGTATTTACGAAAATAAATGACACTCACACACATATACACATCACATCATCATGTATGTATATATATAGGTGATACTGCCCTGAAGCCCAGCAGCGTTAATATATATGATACTAGCTTTTGCACGCGGCTCCACCCGCGTGGATGTCGGTAATCGCGTAAAAAAGTATGTACTATGTCCTTCTCCATATCCCAGGCTAAATACTTGCCAAATTTCATGACGATCGGTTCAGAAGCTTAGCCGTGAAAGCATAACAGACAGACAGAGTTACTTTCGCATTTATAATATTAGTAGGGATATACCATTGGAAAGATCTCATCAAGGAGATTATTTCTTACTACAAAGATTTCTCTTGATCGTTAGTACGTATAACTACAGAGCTCTAAATGTGATTAAATAAGTATTATTGTAATTATTATTCTGGTTTTTGTCAATTCATTAACTTTAATGAATTATGTGCCTTGCATCGTTTAAGCTAAATATTTTTTTTTTTTTTTTTTAAAACGTTGCCCCACACTAGGAATTACTCCTGTATTGTGGGTGCGTTTACAAACATTTAAATTCACATACACAAACAGCCAGACCCGGAACAACTATTTGTAGGTCATACCAATATATCACTGTGTGTGTGTGTGTGTGTGTGTATATTATCACTGTGTACTTTAAAACATGGTCTTTTATACTCGTACGTATGCAGTACCTAGCGGATCCAGGTAGGAGGTAAATCACTTCAAACGCGTGCAGCTGCCACTATCGAGGTCAGAATTTTAGAGCCCTCTTAGCCTTAAAACTCGTATTGCAAACATGACTTTTCAAAGGCTGCAAAGGTTCTCCTTGAAAAATTATTTTCATTAATATATCACTCATGACTTTTGGGCGCCAAGAATTTCTTAACTTCAGCACCTAAATTGTCACTTATTTGGGTCCGAATTGACTAACAATTAGCAGAACGAATATTGGGCTTAAAGGCAGAAACTACTTCGGAGCCCATTCTCTATCATTACCATGGTACCGCCAGCTTCCAAATTTATGACACTAAACTGTCCCACACTCTTTTAACACAGCAGATAGTAGCTACAAAGAATTGACATACTTACATTAATTTAAACTTTTCAATAATTTTGCAGTTCATAAATCTATAGCGAAACATATCGAAACAGAAAAAGACGATATTGTCGCCCCCACCCGAACAGAGGTGATTGAACATACCACTCAAAATATACTACCGAGGGTTATAAATGCGTTAGCAGGAGAAAGCACTTATTTTACTGAAATTATAGACAAGACTACGTCTGACATCGCATTGGAAAATGAAACATACATTCAATTTGATTATATTTCTCATTTGTATGATTATACAAAGCAAATCATTACTCCACGCACTAAACCACATTCTTGTAAGGATATTATGGCAGTGGACGACTTTGTTGAATTACTAAAGAAGAAATTGAGCAACGATCCCATGATCAAAGACTTAATATCGACTAATAAATCCATCAATGCTTATTCGGATAGTTCGTTTCATGATATTGGCGTGGCAGCATTTGTTGATAGAGTTTACAGTAAAAAAGAGGCTTCCACGACAAGAAAAATGGTGTCTAATGACTATGTAAATTCTACTTTCTTAGTTGATTTAATTGAAGCCGTAATCTTCAGAAATGGTGGTACTGTATATTTTGATGTTAGTAAATAATTTAAGACAATGTATTTATTAATAACCATGTCCTCTTTTTTAGATAAAATGCAAGTATCTGAGGGTTATAGTACAAATGCTCAACCTTTCTCTTCAGTTAAACCCATCATAGTCCAGGCTGAATTAGCAGAAGTCAGGCAAAATGACGATTTTACTGGCCATTACTTTTTCCCCGAAGAAAACGAGGAAAGTAACACGGAAAGCACAGAATCATACTATGATGATATAAATTTACCTGTATCAGACTTGGTTTTGGAAGATTTAAAAATGAGCACAGTTACAAAAGACTTTTTGGATGACATTTTTGAATCCGATACCTCACTCGAAAGTACGACTGCACTTATTATATTGTCACCGGATAATATGAATTTATACAAAACTGGACAAGGCGTTATGAAAAAGTTTTTACAAAATATCGCAGATAAACCTCATCTATACCAAAGTAATGAATAGGCTACCACGTTATCTGGTAACATTTATTAATAACAAGGTTAAAGATACATCTTTTTGTGATATTTCAGAAAATGATAACGCCTTGTTAAACATTAATGCATATACTAAAATTAAAAACAGAAAATATTTTGAACAACAGTCAAAGCGGAATCGGAGGAGTCTAAATCTCAGCGGAAGTGGCTTCCATAAGGATGCATGCACCTATGAATCCAGTGCCCAATACAAAAAGAACATTAAAAAGAAATCTGTTTCTCATGTATCCAACAATAAGAGATTTGTCATTACTTACAAGGGACTGGTGCGAAAGATAGCTGCTGATTTATATAAACTAAAACTGAATGATAGATTTAGTTGCTCGGCAAATCGATCAACATTTTTTTCTTTTCAACTTTTCTTGTTATTTATTACAGTTATACATATTTTTATTTAATTACTATTACGATGGGTGAGGACATACTGATGTTCATAAAAAATACGCATTATTATTTATAAATAAAATTTATTTAAAAATATTAATAAAAACAAAAACATAACTGGGCTTGAGCTTATTGAATTGTTGCACGGACACTGTCTATTGTAAAATGTATTGGCTTGGTTTATCTTGAGAATTTTATTCAGTATCAAGTAGTAAAGATTGCTATATGAGAAGGAGCTCCTAGAGCTGTCACATTTGTCTTCATTAACTCGTGCGCAGTCGCTTTCTTCTCTCTTTTGTCTTTCATATTTTTCGGTACAAATACAATAATGAGTATTTGAAGGAGTGTCAGTCACGGTTTCTGTATTAAATGAGTTAGCATTAGGATCACTATTAACCTCGGTAGTCAAAATGGGAACATTTGTATGATCTAGGTACCTAAGTGGATGAACCGTTGCTTTTTTGGTATCAGAGTTTCGTCTTTGAACGTTAAGAGACCGACGCTCACAGTAATCTTCATCTTCTGGTGCAGGTTCACTGGAATCCTCATATGAAACGGCGGGTACTGTGGATAATATTTTGTTTCGATCCATATAGTCACGGGTACAAGTCGAAGTTCGTGTACATCCGTCCACATACCCGGGTGGTGTTCGGGAACCCTCGGGAATATTTATTGAACCTCCTCCTCCTTCTCCTTCTCCGCCTCCACCATGACCCGTGTTAGCCGTCCATGTACACGTTATTTTTCGAGTACAATGTTTTTTTCTTTCAAAAGGTGTGTTTGCAGTATATTCTGTCGTTTTTGCAGTCTTTTTAGTTGTGTGTGTAGTTGTAGTGTGTTTTTTTGTAGTTGTAGTGAGTTTTGTTGTAGTTGGTTTTGTGACGGAAGTAGTTTTACTGGTTGTGGTACCAGCGTGTTTTCCAGTATTACCTTTACTGGGTGTTTTGGAAGTGACTTTTTTTGTCCGTCTTAAGTCATAATGTGCAAATCCATCGCTAATTTTTCTAAGATGCATTAATTCATCAAAAGATAAGTATTTTTCTGTTATGTGATCCGGCTGATAGTCAGCGTAATCTGCCAATCTAAGTGTTATTGGTTCTGTACTTGTCAACCATTTCGCTGAGTCTGTGTTTTTCCTTGATTTTCTATTTTTTATATTTTGTAGTGTGGTAAATCTCATACTTTTTAATTGAGGCGGTTTTTGATGGTTATAATTTTCATTTTGCCAAAATGGCCTTTGATCTTCTATTTGACGTTTTTTTCGTAGGCCAAAATTAAAGGAACGGTACATATAGTCGCGTTCTTGTGATTTAAATTTTGGATAGTCGGTCACACGCTTATGTATTTGATCAGAATAATTTTCATCGTACATTGCTTTGTAAGATTTATTTTTGTCCGTGTTACTTACGAACGACATACTCCTCTGGGTTTCTTGTGGTATTTTGAGGTCGCCACTTCGAACGACTACATTTGGAATCATATCATAATACTGAAACGTACCAGCCCTTCTGTAATCATTGAAATCATTGTTTTGTCTACGTGGTCCTGGACATATTGTTGTAATGTAACATGTATTTGTAGAACAAGGGATACTACAGGGACAATTTGTATTGTAGTTGCAGTTTGTACTTTTTGGCGGACAGGTTGATGGCATACATGTGCACAGGTCAGGAAGTGGGGGGATGAAGGGGGTAAAGCATGTGTGATCTTCCACCGGCTGAGTACATGATATTTCGGTACATTGAAATGGACACATAGTTATTTGTGGACAACAATCTGGTGCCGTTGTCGTGTATTGATTCAGGGCGCAATTGTCTTGAATTGGTCTTATTCTGCGAGTGCATTGTGCATATTGATTAAATCTTCTCAAATTTGAGTTGGAATATGAGGTCATAGGTTCTGTTGAGTACTCATATTTTCTAAAATCTTGATTGGTATTGATTAATTTAGTCGTGTCGTAGTTGTGTGGCACAGGGTCGTGTCCATGATAAAGGTGTGAGTGTCCGCGATCATGTGGGTAATGGTACTCATTAGTATGGCCTGAAATATTCATGAAACTATTCCCAATCATCTGCTTGCGAAATTGTGGAATTCGTTTTACTGCAGCTGTAATTTATTAATTAAGAATTAGCGAAGGGCTTACCTTCCGACACAGGTTTATTTAAAGTGTAAGTGAAAGAAGAGGGACATTGATAGTGACCATACGGGTTCCGTGTGGTGCCGGACGTAAAAGAATAGCACCATCCCATATCTTTCCGTGGGTGTCGTAGAAGGCGACTGAAGGACTAACTAGAGAATGGCTAGCAGCGTTCTCTTTGCATTTGAGCACCATGCTGCGATCGCCAACTCGCCTGCCAAGCGTGGCGATTATGGCAAATCCCCCCTTTTGGGGGAGGCTTATGTCCAGCAGTGGACGTCTTTCGGCTGATATGATGATGATGATGATGATACGGGCCAAAAACTTACTCAGTGATATCGTTTAACAAAAGAGTTCCTACCATTAGTCTTGTTAGTAAATATATGCCTTGTTTTCTGATTTCGCTGTTCGTTGCTAGAATTGTTGTTTACAAAAGTTTGTTTTAAGTTATTTCGAAGAGGATCAATTTCGTGCTTAACCGAATTGTTTGATAAATTGAGGATCCTGAGTAAACTGTTCACTGGATGTCCTTGACTGGTCAATTTTGTATCTGTAATCGAAGTGCTATAAAGTTTTGTTGTCAGTGTTTTAGATGATTACTGAAATAATGAGAATGACTATTGCTCTTTGAATAACAAATTAGTAGATAATTTATTGTACTGGGTCAACTAAATCAGCTAGTGAAACGGCCGTAGGTAGTTTAGGTAGTTACTTTTATGAGAAAAAGAACCTGCTTTCCGAATCAGTTTCAGATAAACAAATCATTATCTCAGTTTCTTTTGTGTTTTACCGTGTTTAGTTAGTGATACCCATCACGTATGTAAAGTTTAAAAAAAAAACTTCACACTTCAAGTAACCACAACACCAGTTGACTAAAAACTTATCATATTAACAAATCGAATCAAAATATTTAATTTCAAATAAACCTACAAGATCACTTATGAAACGTCTGAAGCTAGGTGCACGGCTCCGATTGGTTGTTTCCTATGGAGAAAAGCTAGCAAGAACCTCCACGGTTACGTTACAAAGAACTAAACATAATTGGCTTATACATTGTTTTTAAATTACGGTGTTAATAGGTATGGGGGGACAGTGTAGGCTTGTCAACAAGTACCAGGTACTTAATAAAATAGGAATTGGCTTACAAATCTACAGTTTACAAAGCCTACAACGTTCTTGCGTTTTTTATTTTTTTGACGCTAGGAAATCATCAAATAATATCTCCCCATCTGGGTGGAGTGGGAAACCCACCCGTGTTCCTTCAGTTGCCTGAGTGCCAGGGGCCACGGTATCCTTTCGAACTACCCGCACCCCTGGCAGGCATCGGCCCTTGCGGACCCCACCAGTTGATGCTGACATCTCTATGAGGCGCGTGTAGAACACAACGCGCCGTCGACCGGGGCTTGGTCCTTACCGGACAGCGAGCTACCCATTACTCGCCGTCCGCAAGCCCGCGCCTACGGTGGCCGGGAATCAGCCTGGGCCGCCCAGAGCGTCTCCTACGGCGACTAGGGCCGTGAGGGCGCATGTAATGCCTGTCCCTCACGTGCGCCGCCTCCCTCCTTGCGAGAATTACTGCTTCGCAGAAGGAGGTGACGGTTACCCATGCACTCTCGCTCCGGACCATGGCCTGGACCAGGGCCGGACGCGAGAGATCGCCGCCGCCGATCGCCTCCACGCGGAGCACCGCCACGTTACGATTTTTTTTTTAAATCAAATATAAAACCTATTTAAACTAAATAGCATGATTCGATATCTACCCACCACGATTGCGTAGTTTTGCTAGCTTATTTAATTTGACCCTGTTTGATAAATAAATACTAAACTACTGATCATAACTTATGGCGCCAGAAAAAGTTGTGGCAGCTTGCAGTGCAGACAAACAAACTTTTCTGATTTCAGTAAGTACCGCTAAACATAAACCTCACTAGGCTAATCACAAGAGGATTGCAACATAGCGAATCTTTGGAATTATTCTCTCACCAGGCTTTTGAAATGCCAAAAACCACAAAGATAGCACACGATGCTATTATAGGATTTGATACATTACATATTAGGGCCTTAAACAGCCGCGATTAAGGCTTTCAATGCCCAGAACCACAAAGATAGTACACGACGCAATGAAATAATTTGATACATTAGGTACATAATAGGGCCTTAATGCGATGCCAAGAACCACAAACGTAGTACTTGTGTACTATGTTTGTGCTATGAAAGAATTTGGTACATTAAAAATGTAGCTAATAAGTTGATAATTCTATAAACATTATAATATTACAGATTGCATCAGCTTCATAACCGCACAGTCCTTTATATTGATCATCTGGTACCATTCCAGTTTTACACTGCGTTCCGGGATATCCAATAGAATAAACTGGCTTTCCATGATTGTTACCCTTAGGTGCAAAGTTACATACCAGCCTTTCCACCATTAAATTTCTTTCATCTACCTAAAACATTTTACTTAGTAAGATTTCCCTTCTATTTGTGATTTGAAAATTAATTAATTTGAACGATATAATTATTTACGTGGAATTTAACTTTGCCACATCCGACAAATTCTGTATTAGCCCATATTAGTTGTGTTAAGTAGCTAGTCTTGAAATCCTGTGATCTGAAATAGTAATGAGGGACATAATAATTATTATTACAATATGGATCATATACAGTACCTGACTGAAATTAGGTAAGAGCAAGAATTGAATTGCACTCATATTTAATCACAGCTACAATGAATTCATATACCGATATCGGTTCGGGGAGGCACCCGATATCAAAATCTTTAGGGATATTATAGAACGCCATTGAAGAATCCCGAGTACGATTATTATTGCCTGCTAAGTTTTTTACGAGCCGTAAGACACCGCAATATACAAAAACAAAACGTGTGCGGTCCGGAGACCCTCGTCAGGAACGAAGCTCCTAAAGTGCGTATTATACTATCCAATTTGTAGAAAGTCTAACTAGGAACACTAATTAGGAAATTGGAAGCTAGTGACACCTTAGACTAAATTGAGTTCTAGATCGGACAGATAACCCTTATGCGCTTATGAAGTAGAACTACCGTACTACTTTTACTAAATTGTTGCATCGCAATGCAACAATTTAATAACAGTTGTGCGGTCGGACCTTTCAATCTCACTAAATCGGATCCAACTGTTCTAACTTCGATTACATCTTTCGATTTTCTAATTAGATTTCCTACAAATTGGATATGTAATACGCACTTTACGCGATACCCGCATGGGCACACACTCATATATAATAGAAAGAGACAGAGAGAGAAGTGTGAATAATTAGATACAGAATTTTCTCTCTGTGTCGTACCGTTCTATCTTCTCTCAAACCGTATATTAACGCGATGTTGGATTTTCATTTTGACCTCACTATCGATATTGCTCATCCCGTATGAGCCGTAGTAGCCACAGTAGCCTATGAACTGACCAGACTTGTAGGGAATATCTGTGCAAAATTTGAACGAAATCTATCCGGTACGTTCTGCATGATACTGCAATATACCTCATTCAGGCAAACAGACAGAAAAAAATCTAAAAATTATATTTCCGCCAGTTAGTTCCCGCAAAAATTAATTGAAAAAATAAAATAAAAAATGTATGTCGACACAATTAGTAATTGTGTAGTGCTACGCCGTAGAGCCCCTGGCTACAGCGTAGTGTACCCGGAACATAGGTTGTCACTGGTAGGCTTGACAAAGACCCGTCGTAAACATGTGTATGAAATACGTAAACGGTTTGGCCAAAAGGGCAGTGGCAGAGAGAGGCTATAAAAGTGACACATGTCACGTTGGACCTTGTGCTCTTTGGAACATATTGGGACATAGAATAAATGTTATTAAGTTAGACACAACAACATTACTTTGGTATCTCTCATCAAATTTGTACTTTAGCTATAAAAGGATTTTTTGGCGTGTGGCCAAAATCGGAACTAGTGTATTTTGTTAATACATTTCACAAAATCATCAGCTCAAATTTGTGACAAATGTTTAGCAATGGGGAAGGCAGCTGGCAAAATGGCGCTGTCGTAGTTCGTTCCCAACACAAGCTAATAATAAAAGACCAGCCACTTGACGGGCGGTTTTATTTTATTTTTGCAAAAGTAATTTTCGACGTGTTGTGTTCCTAAATACTCCGAAATTTTACTTCACCATTACCATACTCCCGAAAGATCCTAAAATTTGAAGATTGTGTCGTATCCCTTTTCCTAAAGATTTTTCAAAATAAAACAGAGGTCGTGGTTGTGTTGAAAGTAGAATTGTAACAGAGGTCGTTTTAGCGGAAATACAGGCGGAAGCGGAGGTGAAGGGTTTTACCTGCGCGGACGCGGAGGTTAACGGAGGCGGAAGCTGAGGTGGGGAAAAAGATAAATAATTTATTACCCGACTGGCCCAGAAGGAAGGTAATTTCTTTACTATAAAATTTGGGACAGCAAATTTTGTAATGCAATAATTTCTCCAATAATATCGTCAATTTCTTTTGCTTTGGGGTGTGATGTAATGTATCCCACATTTGATTTATTTTTAAGATTCTTTTACAAATTCTTCATATTCTTCTTTATGCATAGATTTCAAATACCCTCAACGATTTTGTAGTCCGGTATTTTTTGAATAGTTTATATGTTGATATGTTCTGCAAATAATGCTCAGTAGCAACTACTGGCGTCGGGCGATCTAGCGAGCCTACAAGTTGATAAGGGTATCATGTGCCCACAGTCCTACCCGCTTGCCTGCTGCATATTTGCTTGAATACAACTCTAACCATTTCGTGCGTAAGACTCAACCAACGTTGACTTAATGTAAACAAACCTCCGTAACAACTCCGCAAAAAACTTCCGGACACGGAAGCGGAACCGGGTACCATTTCCACCAGAGGCGAGGTTCCGTTACAACGAAGACTTTCAACGTTTGAAGTATTTTGAAGAAAGTGATGACGAGGAAATATTTAAGGTTTTAATTCTGACACTTTCCATGTCAAATACTTGATGTATAATATTGAAATCACTCATTTACTCATTAAAGAAATTCTACTAATATCTACCTATTATAAGAAAGTGTGTGTGGTTGGATATTTTTTACACAAGCACGCTAAAACGGCTTAACGGATTTAGACAAAATTTAGCACAGAGATAGTTTATAACCGAATCCGGGTTGGATTCGGTTATAAACTATCCGGTTTAGTACGTTCCCGTGGGAGAATTTCGGACCTCCACGCAGGTGAAGCCGCTGGCAAAAGTTAGTATTGATATAAAACCTAAGTCATAAAAATGTACCTGAAGTGAAATAATTGAACGAAATGTCAAATTTATAGTAGGCCGTAGGGACCTGGCCACGACCCGCCATCTACAACTAGCTTTGCCCGACCTTCCCCACAGCGCCCCTCTGTCAATGTGATTGACATTGACAGGGGGCGCTGTGACCAGTGTCAAAACGATCCTTGTAGTTGTGTACATGTTGTCCTCGTTGGGTTCTTTTTTCTTTTTAATTTAGTCATTCTGATTCCGATTTTAATAGTTCCTACTCATGAAATGAACTGACTTGCCATGAAACCCCGTTATTGATTGATGTGACACTTTGAACTTCAACATTATAGATACACGGTCAGTTCTACTATCAGGCGTCGCAAGTTAGGTGCTATTAAAAGCAAATCGTTAAAAGTAGGTATACGATCCGATCGTTTTGCCCATGGGCATTGTCGTTGCTTCAGTCCCTTCGGATATGCTAATACCAGCCCAATGGTAACAAGCGCGACTTTCGACTTCGTAAATCGACTTTCCAGTGTAGGTCGTAGGTTCGAACCCAGACAGACGCTTTAATTTATGTAAATTATCTCATCTCAACCTCCATTGCTCTCAAAAAGGTGAAGAGAAACATCGTGGGGAAACCGGCACGTCCTTGAACTAAAAATTCAGAGACATATGACATCATCACGTGACGTCATGTGACTCGGTCGAGTACAGCCTAGTCCCTCTCACCGAAAAAGAGGCCTGTTTCCCAGCAGTGGGAATATTATAGGCTGACTATGAATTATGCATATGGTAATATTAGCTTTGTTAGGCTTCGCCTGTGTATATAGGCTAGAAATTATCCCACGAGAACATACTACCAGGATGAAAAGTCCCTCCCAACAACCCACGTCTACCAGGCTATGGCTTTTCATCGAAATCTGTTCATTCATTAAGGCGTGAAAAAATAACAGATAGGTTTAAACTCATTCACTTTACAAAGGATGTTTCAATAAGCAAGAAAAAATGAAAAGTATATGAATTCTGCACAAATAAGACGTACAACTACACTAATATTATAAAGAGGGAAGATTTGATAGTTTGTAAAATTGTTTGTAATGGATTAACTAAAAAAACTACTTAACTGATTTTAAAAATTCTTTCACCTAAAGCTACAATATTCCCGAGTAACATTAGCTATAAATTTCACGTAGTGCTAGTTATAAAATAAACTGGTTTTACTACTTAAATCTGTGTAAATTTAAGTACTTACTTATTGTAATATGCGACGCTTCCAGTGTAATCTAGCACCTGTATGAACCACATCTCCACAAAACCTTTGACACTGAGGCCGGGCGAAGGACCCACAACGCTGCCAACGTTTTGTCCCACTTTTACATTTTCTGAAAAAAGATTTATGTATAACTTACGTACATACTTTAGATAAAGCGTGCTTGCGTTTTTTGCAATTTCCAGGTCAGTGCCAGGTTGTATGCTGATTCACGAGTTTTATGCATGAAATAGTCGTTTAATGAGATTAAATTAATTAGGAGGTAAGTATTGCTGACTTTAATCTATTTAAGAACGTGAAGCAAAAACTTTGTATCCTTTTTACGAAAATTAGGCGGGCGGAGGAGTATGAAAATCACAGATAAAATAGATAATGGACAGGGAGTGCAGAAAGCTAATTATTTCTGATTTTTATTGATTAAAATTTGAATGATTTATGGTCAAATTTCGACCCTTGGGCGACCACTAGTGATTATAATTCAGTAAAGCCATTTATATATACATTTTTTTTGTGGTGGCCTATGTCCAGCAATTGTAGTCTATCGGCTGAAATGATGATGATATTTTAATCAACATACAAAGAAAATTTGAATTTCGCGGGCTGTCCTTGAACTTTCACCTTTACTTAATTGACTAGGTCGTTCTAGTCGACTGCTGATCGGAGGATACTCAATTAAATTTTTTGGTTGGTAAATTTTTGAAATACTAAGTAGCAACCCGGTGTCTAGGTTTGTGACCGGTTGCTGTGCAATGAATTCGTCGGTTTTTACTCCAATGTAATTAATATACATAATTATGTACCCATGATTATTGTGTGATAAGTTTATGTTGTTAGCAGTTAAAAGTACATATCTGTCTTAAGCTTTGAAAGGTGTATCACTGGCCTCATAAAGTGTCCCAATTGTAATGAGTTAATGTTAATGGAACTTATGATAAGTGCATTTTGTTTATTGTTTCGTTGATAAATAAAGATAATTGAAAATGAAATGAAAAGTCCATTATAATAGAAAGCTGGTGCCCCCCTTACAAGGGACTTGTCACCGGTAAATGTGGATATACACCTACTATACAGAAATACCTGAAAAAAAAAACAGGCGGAAAATACAGGCGATACGTTCAGTAAGGTTATTTTAAATTTATTTTATTTATTTATTTATTTATTTAACCATTTATGTACACACATATATAAACAGACAAGAAGATTAGAACAGAAAAATAGGTACAGAGGTGATGCAGATTGATGGGTGATTGTTGGGTGATTTAGATGTAGGTAAGTATATATTTTCAACATTTGTCGTCGAAGAGCTTACCTAAATCTCTGCATTGATCTTCTCTATCTGGGTGAATCGCTGGATCGCATTGGTCAGCCCATCGTTGGGCAAAAGTAGCCAACTCAGTTGACCAGTTCTGAAAATATAAATATTGGTGATGCCGTTTCATAGTTCGAGTAGAAAATATGATACAAGGGGATGTTTTATACTTTGAGTCCGTCAAATTGAATTGTAAGTACTCACGATTTTTTTCATATTAGCAGCGTGTGGAAGGATTTTAGAGTAACCCATAGCAACAAAGTTTCTCCTTTCATTTATTCTGTTGACGAGTTCTTTGATATCGTGGCTCGTGAGTTTAGCTGATCTGGCGTATGATGAGCAGGAAGCACTGGGCCCTGGTGCCTACGAACACAGATCACAAATTATTAGTTAAAATTATCACGAATGTTTAGTAAAATGTCACAGCCGTAATACCTTGTATTTGCAAAGTGTGTGGTTGAGACATATTTCACAGAAATCAGTCAGATTCGCATAAAAACCATTGACACAACCTAACAATACGATTAATTTAACAATTATCATAATAAATTAATAACAACAATACATAAACATCTATTTCCAACGTTTGATCGTGACCATCGTGGCCATCTAGACAATGTGGAGCTGGTTGACTACTCCGTTGTGACATTTAAAATGTACTATTTTATATTCACTGGTTATGTTTTTTGTTTTTCCATTTTTAATGCTCTCGATTTATTTTTCCGGGACAAATAATATCGTTTTGAATAAAAACAGTCCTGGCAATGCCCAACAAACTGACAAGGATCTAATCTTTCAAGGTAATGGAGCAGTGAAATTATATTCTATGAAAATGTCACTTTAACGAAGCAAAATATTGCATGCCTATTAATAACATAAATGAAATTTATATTCCAGATTTACAAAATGATTCATCAGTTTTTCCAACACGCAAATCAGTTTATCGTATACACAATTTTACAAAAACGCAGAGCTCTAAACCGAAATTGAACAAGTTGAACAAACAACTATCAGATGTAGTTCCTATAAAGCGACATATTCAAGAAAATGACGAAGAAGATGCTCCATCAATGTTCAAAAGTACTAAAAATAGTATTACAACTTCGACACTAGAAATAAAACGAAAATGGCCAGTAGTTGAACTTCTTTCGCATTCAGATGATTTTAAAGAGAATTCGCAATATTTTGACGAATTTGAAAAAAAAGAATTTCCTTTCATTCATGATATTGAAAATGAATCTAAAGTTACAGAAATTCCCCCCAAAATTATTCATAGCTATTTAGACCTGCGAAATAATCATTCAATGGATAAACCTGTTGGCTTAAGAAGTTTACCTCAAGCAAAATTTCCAGGCATTAGCTGCGAAGACGGTGACACATGCGTGTGCAAGCTTCCGACTAAGATGGGTAAGACATCCCCAAAATGTTTTACTAATAACAAATGTACAAGAACTACAATAGTGTACTCATTGGTGAACTTCTACATGCCTTATGAAATAGTTAATATTCCTACAGGCACTCCGAAACCAACAACTACCGCAAAGGCTAGAACTACGCGACCGCCAAGCTCTATAGGCATAGACTTTGAGAACTTTCCAATGGGTATTCCTGTGGGTGTTCCAATGGGTGTTCCAATGGGCGTTCCAATGGGTATACCTCCTGGTTATCCAGCGGGCTATCCAGTGGGCTATCCAGCGGGGTATCCAGTGGGCTATCCAGTCGGCTATCCGGCGGGTTACTACCAACCAAATATCCACGAGGAAGTTCCAAAACCTAAGAAACCATGTACAACGGAATCCGATGATTACTTATACTATGATGACGATGATGATGATGATGAAAATATTTGTGTCTATGACGAAGATTTAAAGAAAAGAAAACATGAAAAGAAACATAAGGGTGACATCATCATTGATGTAGAGTATGACATAGGGGAAAGAGAACCAAATCAGCACTCTAAGTGTCGCGATAGCCACGAAGACTTAGCAAACGATATTTTCAATGATTTAAGAAAATCATATGGCGACACAGTTATCAAAAACTGTTATTGTTGTTCGGCATCCTCTTGTGGTATTCAGTTTAAAATAGTTTTTCTTTTGTTAATATTAGAAACTTTTTGTTAAGCTTCTTGGGTAAACCACTATTTATCACAATTGATTTAATTTCATTTAGCTCTCTGTGAATTCGATAGCTTTTGTTAAGAATGTCGACGTTCAAATGGACGTAAAAATATCACAGCGGGATTTTACCGCGCAATGGATTTTTATTTCTCGGTGTTGAACCGAGCACTGAGAATCCAACAGATCCAAAAGAGAATCCAGTGCACGATAAAATCCCGCCACGGTTTTATTGCGTCCGTCTGGAAGTCGACAAAACGACAAACTGACACAGGTATGAGGGTTAGAGACGGCGCTTTAAGGTGAATCTAGTCCACATTTTTCTTATACAAACTTCGGGAGTGTATTACTCCACTGTTCGACAATGTATATCAAAAATTTAACATGGTATGGTTTAGTCTTATTATTAATATTGTCTGTACGGAAACAGAATACTAAAATAAAAAGCCATTAAAAAGTTAGGAGCCAACAAAGATTAGTTTTTCTTGCTAATTTAACCTAATTTTGGGCGTGTTTAAGGAATAGAAGAAGTGTAAAATCTGAAAAACCAAGTCAGTACCGACAAAGCTCAAATATCGAAAAGTTCAATAAACTTTATTGGTTATTGATTTATGCAGTCGTTTTTTCATAAAACCCGATCTTCCGAAGGACTGTTCTTAATTTTTTACTCGCCTGTTCTACTATAAATGATCCTGCATCTCACTCAATAATATTGTGCGTGTAGACTAGCTTCTAACTGCTCATCACTGATACTACCTCTGTCGGAAACGATGCCTGGTGAGACAGCGTGCTTTTTAGCCAGGACCATCAGTGAGTTCGAGCCCGCGACTAGGTTCCCCTTAAGCCGAATTTTTCTAAAATTTGATGTGTCATATTTCCGGCCGGGTGTGTACATTGCGCTGGTTAGAAAAAAAAAAGAAATAGATACTGGTGCTGCAATACGGCCAAGTAAAAGGTTGTTCAAAAATAAAAACCCATGAAATGAAAAATTACGCTGTGAAAAGTATGAAACTTGAAAATATTCTCATCTGAAAGTCGTGGTCTTATGCAACTTTGCCCTAAAGCTTTTGATCGCTCACTACAATTAGAACTAGAAATTATTGTTTAGGAGGCATACGACCACGGCTTAAAAAAATAGCAGTGTTAATCAGCTTTTGTCGTTCCCTTTGTAAATTTTTCATGCTTAAATTCTATTGGTAATCAAATATCCCATTGTTTCCATGAAAGATTGGGCAGAGATGTAGCTAGTACATCTACATTTCACCAGTTATATTTAAATTATAGGAGTCGAGTCTATTGCCATCAAATGACAACAAAGCCAGGCTCCGGAATGCTATTTTCCAGTTTCCAACCAGCGTCAGGCACTAGTTGTCTGGCATTTTTGCTGAACTGGGCCTATTTAGCGCAGCCGTGACGCACACTATAATGCTAGTTTCTGACATCGCACTTTACACTTTTTGTTGATTTTTATTTTTAATGTATTGTGTACCTTTTTAGTCTGTGCTAAATAAATTTATTTTCGTTCTTTCATTTATACTATCCAATTAATCACGCATTAAGAAATTATGCTTCTGTTAAGCCGTCATCGAGGCGTCACTAACTTCCAATCAAAATTCGTGCTCAAATGATTACGTCTTAATTGCCATCATCCAATTAGGTACTTAGATTTATTCGATCTTTCGTAACGTGTGATTCAATTGAAGCATCTTTAGCTGCTTATTTACATTAGACCTTGCTTCTCAATTCATGACCAGCCGATTATGTTCCTACTGCTGGGACACAGGCCTTCTCTCAGCGAGAGGTCGTGGGCCGTAGTCCACTGCGCAGCCACAGTGCGGGTTGGTAGATGTAATATGTCTTCGAATTTTTGGTTCTAAGACATGCCGGTTTCCTCACGATGTTTTCCTTCACCGTTTTGAGAGCAGCGGTGATGAAATAATTTACACAAAGTTAAGCGTCAGTCTGGCTTCATTAGCACTGGGCCAACACTGCTCTCGACCTTGCTTCTTGCAAACGAGAATAAGCGCTTGGTAAGACAAGGCATTGGCAAAAACGTTGTAGCGCAAAATGAAATAGCTTGCTATTCAGTGCTGAGGCCCTAGTGTGAGTTTCACCAAACGCAGTGAGCGCGTTCGGCGTTCCGATTGGCCCTGGATTAGTGACGGACCAATCGGAGCGCCAAACGTGCTCACTGCGTTTGGTGTAGATGGTTAAATGAAACTCACACTAGGGCCTCTGATGAAAAATATGTTAAACAAACTTGCTATTTTAACTATACAGGCTGGCGGGGACATTAACGCGCAACCTGATACCATTAGTTTAGTACTTCAAGTAAGGATTTCAAAATATAAATCATAATGGTATATCGTGGATTGTAAAAAAAAAGGTAAAGTTTACTTATAACTTTTCAAAGCTCTTTTACTGCCTGTTTCAAATAACATGATGTTTAGTAGCAATGCTTCATAAAATGTAAATTGACGCCCTTATTATTCGGTCCCTCAAGAGGACTATAAAAACCATTTTACGTTCGGGGTCTATCTGTCCTTCGCCTATATAATTTATCGTAAAGAGAGCTATTCAGATTGCCTGCATTACGATTTATATAAGGCAGAAATAAAATTATTATGTATGAATATTAAGTTTAATATTCCGACGATCTTACACGGATCTTATACCATATTCTTACCTGTTTTTGAGGGACTCGTGGCTAAATAATAACAGGCGGACGGGTCAATCGCAGGCCAAGCTACACGTGCCGACAAATCAAGACCAACTGAGTCATTTATAGATCTTTGACAGTCCATATAGATAGTCAGAAGCCCGAAACTCTGACCACCTGTCTTACTAATGGGTATCGTATTTCCCAGTTACTGGGTTGTGGAGGTCAGATAGGCAGTTGCTCCATGTAAAATACTGGTATTCAGCTGCATCAGGTGGTGATCTGTTATTTACAGGGTTCTGTAGCTAGATAACGTTACAAATATTTATGACGACATACTAATGATAAAAAATAAAATTACACAAACTACCTAAGTCTACCCATAATTTTCTTGATAGCCATTCTTGAGGTTTTTTAGAAATATTTCTTAGTCGAAATAAGTAAAGTAAAAAAATAGAGCTCTTAAGAAATAAATATTTCAAGACGAAAATAAATTCTGCAGCTTTGTTTTCAGTTAGCCATTTAATTAATTGATCTGTTTATTTGAAGTTTAGCTTGTAAATAATACTGCCTTAAGCTTTTAGCTGTCTTTGATGTGTTTTTAGTAAAACGTTTGAACCTATGTATGGTTCAAATTCAAACCTTTAAATAAGTGATTTTTAATTGTCTTTCGTATGTAATACGAAACACAAAACACATACGTACTACGTAACGTACGTGCGTACGTGTATACGTTCGTACGTATTGTATTACGTTAACTAAAACTGAATATTTGAATAAAGATCTATTCTTTTGTCTGTTTTGTACTTTTCTGCATAATAGATATTAATAAGTATGAAGTTTTTTTATACATAATAAAGCAAAATATTCACTACTTCGGCGCTATGATAACTACCTATAGTAAATGAAGATGATGAATATTGAATTGTATAGGTCAACTTACTTGACTTTTCAAGACAACACATATCAATAATAAAATTCATCAATTAACACGGAACTCCGTGTGGTGTCGGACGTAAAGAATAGCACCATCCCATCTCTTCCCGTGGGTGTCGTAGGAGGCGACTAAGGGACTTACTAGAGAATAGACAGCAGCGTTCCCTATGCATTTTACCACCATACTGCGATCGCCAACCCTCCTGCCACGCGTGACGATTATGGCAAGCTCCCCCAAATTGGGGGAGGCCTATGTCCAGCAGTGGACGTCCTCCGGCTGAAATGATGATGATGAATTAGAGTTCAGCCGCTCATCGTTTGATCATCATGATCGATGAATCAGCCCTAAATCAAACAAAATGAACGCTATTCTTCCAATAGCTGTTTAGCTATTGGAAGAATAGCGTTCATTTTGTTTGATTTAGGGCTGATTTCTCAATAGTCATATATCTTTTAACTGTGTATAAATATGTCAGTTTGACAGCTTTTGTATAGAAAATATGCCAAACTGTCAGATTTATTCTTTGGATAAAAGTTATCTAACTATTGAAAAATCAGCCCTAAAACTGATATTTTCACTTTTGGATTTTTGAACTGCAGCAGCGGTTAGAGTACTCATTCGATGAAATTGATTGATGTTCGGTTCAGTACCTACGGATGTGTATCGAATGGATGTGAATAGCTAAGGAGGAAGTAATATTATTCTCCTTACTTGTCATACCAAGATCACCACAAATGGTTTGTAGGTTTAGCTCCGTTTTAAGCAAATTTCGCTTTCTTCCAGTAGGTGGGTATTTCGATGAGCATGGAACCCACCCAGAGTTCAATAAAATTACTGGACCATCTGGATTATTTCAATCCAGAAAAAACTGACAGATCCATTGCGAACTACCTACTCATCTTAAAGTTTGCAAATTACTTGTGCAAACAATATTGAGCCAAAATCAAACGTTTTCAAATCCTTCGAGAAAGCAATTCGTCGTAAGGCATCTGCATATTATTATGATAAATTTTAATATTAACGCTTCCTTTGAATATAAATCAGAGCTTTTAAATTACTTTTACTTTTATTTTGGGTAAACTTGCGTTTGATTACTTTTCATGAATTTTATACTTACTGAATACAATGTTAAAATTTGTTGTAGATATCTTGCAGAGAGTGATGGGAAAGGATGGGTGAAATATGACGGAGAACAACCCTGTCTATCATCATAAGTACTCATCGTTGGTCTTCTTAATTGTGTATGGCCCAATCAAATTATGAATATCTACGTATCGCAGAACGCGCGATGGCTCGGTGATGTCCGCACGCGCCGACCGCCAAAAGAAAAGTGTCTCAATACTCGATTCACGTCGCGCCACCAGATGGCGGTGGCGTACCGGATATGACTCGACTGTGACAAATATAATGAACTAGAATAAAAGAAAAAAAAATCACTGCATCCTGCGTTTTCTCCCGCACTAGTTTCTATCCCGTGGGGATATTGGGATGAGACGTATCTCATAATCAAGGTCATGGTCTACCCATGTACCAAATTTCATCTTAATTCATTCTGGCGTTTTAGCCTGAAAGCGTAACAAACAAACGTACAGCGATCAATTCTTTTATCTTTATAATATTCTTTTAGAATATTCTCGTGTCCTAAAAAAACCCGGTCAAGTTCGAGTTGAACTCGTGCGCCGAAGGTGCCCCGCCCTACCTATCCATTATACCGCCATAATAAAAAAGATATGGTCAAATTGAGATTTTCGCGAAAACTTGTAAGTACCAAAATTTACCTTAATTTTCAACATTTTTTTTATTTTTCGGAATTTTCCCTTTACTTGTGCTATAAGACCTTGCTTTTAACCAAAATTGGCAATTCTAGATCAACCGGAAATACCCTATAGGTTTTGGGTCGAAAACCTATATGGTAGTTCCCGTTGACCTAGAATCACGAAATTTGGCAAAAAGCAAGGTCTTACAGCACAAATAACGAGAAAATTCCAAAAAATAAATATCTGAATTTGCCCATATCTTTTTATCGTGTTGACTGAGAACCTTGATTTTTATATACCTAATAGGAACTATAGATTTCAGTATCTGGTATAAATTTCAACTTGCTAGGTCCACCCGTTCCTGAGAAAATCGGTGGTGATGCACAGACAGACAGACAGACGAACAAGAGAGTGATCTTATAAGGGTTCCTTTTTTACCTTTTGAGGTACGGAACCCTAAAAACCTTTAAAAGTTAGAAGCAAGTACTTTTTATGGTTGGACTTAATTCAAATAAAACTAGTTTTTGAAAAGCCCACCGGTTATAAACTAGAATAAAAATAGACTAGTTATTTCTCTTAAAACTTTCGACACAAAGAAGACCGTTCAAGACGATTTTCGTCTTGAATAAAATATTGTAAGTTTGCTTTTTCACAGCCAAAGTCTGTCTGAAGTTGTTATAGAGCCAACAAACTTACTTTTTCAGCGAGTATTGTTGGACCTAACGCATTTACATTTAAAAGGATCTTTTTTTAAAGAATAGCCGTGCTTTTCTGTAACCATCTCACTGGGTGAAGTGAGCGTGGAGTGAGCTGTCGGTGTCATCCCACTGATGCTAGGGATTGACCAAGCATTACATTTACAATCGTAATCTAGATTAAATATCGATTATGATGACTAGTCCTTATATTGCGTGACGTGCTCGCGCCTCAGGCAATCTAAGGACTAGTCTAGGATATAACAGGATTAAAAATAGACCGAAACAACATTGAGTTTCTGACTGAGTTTTTGTTTTGCTACTTTATTTGAAAAGCTCCCAAAATGTAATTCATTATGCAAACTTAAATACTAGCTTTGAAATTGTAATAAAATGATCAATAAATAGAATCAGCGTAAAAAATATTATTTAAATCTCGATTATGATTGTAAATGTAATGCTTGGCCTTCCCTTGCATCAGGTGTAATGATACAGGCAGCTCACTCCACGCTCACTTCACCCGATGAGATGGTTACAGAATCGACATGCAGGTGATATCCATGAGAAAACTTTTTAGGGGTTCATTCATTTTGAACTACCGCTCTGTTCATGAAACTTAAAGCACCCTCCAAAGGTTAGTTGACATTTTTCCACTGCAGCTGCGAAGCCACGTTATGATCTCAAATCCTAGTTTCAAATGATTTAACTGTACACAATATAGTGTTTTTTGGTAAAATAATTGACTTATAAAAAAATGGTTGCCTGTAAAGTCGGTTTACGGACGATAATTTTACGTGATAACGTCATAAGAAAACAGGCCTATCGTGCCTCTCTATTGCTTGTTCCGCGCTCTCGCTTGCACGCTCGGCACAGGCGGAACGTGACAATGAGTCATGCTTTTTCGTGCGTGCAGCCGGCGGACGTTCATCGATTTATAAGACGTTATCGCGTCGAAAACATTTATTTTAATTTAAAAAAGCTTTTGGGGAGAGGCTGTGCCCGCGTGGAGATCAAAAATGATCCCAAGGTAACGTAGTCATCATCATCTGCCTAGCCTTTTCCCAACTAAGTAAGTTGAAGTCGGCTTCCAGCCTAGCCGGAAGCAGTTGAATACCCGTATAATAATAAAATAATAATATTTATTTCTTAAGAGCTCTATGTTTTACTTTACTTATTTCGACTAAGAAAGACTTCTGAAAAACCTCAAGAATAGCTTTCAAGAAAATGAGTCATTTATTCAAACTAGGTTGAGAGTCAGCACATTTTGAACGTCAAAATTACATAAGACAGTCCCCCAAAACGTCCGCCCTTGACCACTTCCTAGTGCTTTAGCTGGGATGAAGAAGTGGCATCACAAACTAGACTTAGGTAGTTTGTGTAATTTTATTTTTTATCATTAGTATGTCGTCATAAATATTTGTAACGTTATCTAGCTACAGAAGCCTGTAAATAACAGGTCACCACCTGATGCAGCTGAATACCAGTATTTTACATGGAGCGACCGCCTATCTGACCTCCACAACCCAGTAACTGGGAAATACTAATACGATACACCTTGGTAAGACTTGTTGTCAGACTTTCGGGCTTCTAACAACCCGAAACGACGGTCAAAGACCCACGAATGACAGCCAGGACCAACGGTTTAACGTGCTTTCCGAGGCATGTTTCCCATGGTAACGTGCTACCGGGATAAAAAAAGGATCCTATGTGTTATGAACTATCTGAGTGCCGAATTTCAACCAAATCCTTTCATCCATTTGCCAGATTAAGTAAAACATACTTCCATATTAGTAGGAGGATAGTAGAGAATCATAATGTGCAGTGACGGATTAAGACTACTTGATGCCCTAAGCAATCCACGCCTGTGGGCCCCCCTATCCGTATGTCAACTAGAATCGGTCTTTAAACCTTTACCGCCTAAAAACATTAGTTTTTTTGTAAAATAAGATGATGAGATGTAACGTACCTTAGAAGTGGAGTAGGTGCGACAACAAAAAAAACCAAAGCATAATTTATTTATTTAATTAAATGCGCCTTGCGGCTTTTCCGGGCATTGAATTCACGCAAGATAGTATTAACGTCTAACGTTTTTAACATATCGGTCTCTATGTATATTATCGATAAATTATCGAGCCTTTCTTGTATCATCTTTGTTCTTTTTTCATTATTTATGTTTTTAATTTTGAAAAAGAACGTTCCGCTGAGCAATTTGTAATCATAAGCGATAATAATATAAGCAGGGCTGTTTCCACATTAGGGAAAGCTGATTCAATTTTATCATCATGTATTATTTTATACAATTTGCGTGAGTTTGATGTAAACTTGTGCGAGCCGAATCACTGGGTCTGGAACTTATTTTACTTATTACATATGAATGAAATTCTTGAATTTCTGTTATCGCCCGCGGGGAAGGGGTGGTTTGTGATTGGCTGATCGCAATTCCGGTGCATTCGAATTGCCGAATGCACTAGCGGGTACCGAGTGGGCAAGTGGGAGCGGGGTTATGACTCTAGGTCAGACTCTACATCAATTTAAAACGCGCGATTTTTCAAAATAGTCCTAGAAACATTTTTTGTGTGGTTTTTGGTGACGTCAAGATTCAAGATTCAAGATTCAAGATTCTTTATTTGTGGAAACATGAGTACACATACAGAGCATGCAAGTTACGCATGCATGTTAGTTAGTTACGTGAGAGTGACACGTGATGCCCTGAGGACGGATTTTTTTTTGTGCTTCTTCTGGTGCCCCCTAGACGTGATGCCCTAGGCAATTACTTAATTTGATTAAGGGTTAATCCGTCACTGATAATGTGACATCACATCTGAAGTGGAAAACTGCCAACTAACTTTTGAAGAGAACTGTGGTAAGTACCTACATACATACAATCATATCATACTATCTGGATTACATAATAACCTCGTCGCAAAAAGTGATATTAAAACATTTTTTATTTCTTATTCAGTTAGAGCAATAAATCGGAATTTACGGGTACCTGATGCCACATCATTCGCAGCATACAAATCCCAGAATATAAACTGTTTATTCAGTCGTAAAGCTTTGCTTTCGCGTAAAATTGCTTACGCGTACGTACAGTGTACACACTGAAATAGGTATTGGTGAAACGGCATATCAATGGCAGGCGCGATATCTGTTTTGAACACAGAGAGAGCGTTAATATGTGATGGGTTTACACCATGGCCTTCAGTGTAGATAAAGCTGCGTTTTACTTTAAAGTCACATCAGACATCAGATTTAATCAGACGTTGCAAGATGATTCAATCTGTTAGGTATATCTGTACCGGAAAATTTAAGTTTTCACGTCATGCAATGGAGGCTTTTTGAATTATTTTTCCAAAAGTGTTCTATGCATTTCTTTCAAACCAGAATTGAATAGAATTTCTGGGGGCACGGCAGTGCCTCCGCCAAGACGAGCCAAACGGAGCGCAAGGGCACTGCCTACCTTTTCTCGAAGCACTTCGTCGTTTTTTTGAACCCTTATGACTTGGGTTTGGATTATACCAGATAAACGAAATTCTCGGGATATATTGTCAATAGCGGAGTTATTAAACACATAAAATTTTAATTGCATAGCTCTTATACATTAGATTTAATTGATATCTAAAAAACCCCCTGATTTCGTCATTGACTCACTGATCATCATCAAAATTCTTAGGGTACTTCCTAATGTCCTCGAAAGCTGAAATTTGGTATATAAGCTAGTATTAGTACACAAACAATAAAAAAATTCTAAAACTTGGAACTTTTAATAACCCCTTAAAGTAGGGTTTCGTTACCACAAGAACTATTGTATAACAGAAAAGTAATGAACATTGGATTCATTTTTCACCTTAAGCCCATGTGAATGTAGGGAAATGGCCAAGTCACATATTTTGACTAAGGTGTAGAGTTTGTGATGTTAGGGCCTTGTAGAGTTAGGGCGTGTAGAGTTAGAAGCTTGACTCTACATGATATCTGATAACTTTTTGACAGTGCGAGTCTGGTGTGATTCTGTAAGATCTCACTCTAAACTTCGAATCTGAATCCGCTGTGAGTTTCAAGATTGGTATTCTAAAAACTCGGTTGATAACTCGAATTTACACTAGCGCCACCCTTGCGAGCGTGTCAGCGAGTTGAACTACCTTGACCGTGAGATTTTGACAGATAAAGTATGAGATGACGTAAGAAGTGGCATTCTGTAAGGTAATTCCCCCATCACTTCGACGCTCACTTCGCTCACGAACCCGATTCAAAGTGTCAAATAAAAAGCATCTATTTTACGAGTGAAAATAGAAGAAATCCTATTTGTATAGTGTTAAAATAATATTTTTATGTCACAGTGTTAAAAATTAGTACAATAACTATATAACTTGTATTATAAACTACTTTTTGGGCGTTTGTGTAAAGTGAATACTTAAGCGATAACGATGGCAAGAATGTTTTTGTTTAAATCTTTATTAGAAGAGGCTCATGCTTTGGATAAACTAGAAAAGCGTCGACAATCTAACCAAATACGAAGTTTATCTTTATTAACCCGAGATGACGACTATGTGAGCGTATTTAGATTGTCAAAGGAACTAATTGACCAACTAGAGTATGAGTTAGTGCCTCTGATAAAGCCCACAAAACGTCGAGGCAAAGGACTTTCAACTCGTGTAAAAGTAAGTGCTTCATTTTACTAAGTATAAAGTTACTTTTGTAAGTATTTACACAGTTTCTAGCTGATAGATTTGTAACCAAGCACACCAAATTAATTTATTGCTTAAAACTCATAAAAACACTTCATATTAAGGAGTACTCCCTTTAGGTTGTTTCACTGCTAGCTGTTTTCATGTTAGTCTAAGGACCCTATATGTATACTTATAATATAGGTGCTTGGTATTATTACTATGTATGTAAATAACCAAATTGGTCCCTATTTTGTTTTGACTAGATCTAGATTACATTTTTTATTTATTGATTTACCTATTGTTTCACAGTTATTATGCACCTTGTCATTCTTGGCTAATGGCAGTTATCAGAAAATAATAAAAGAAAATATAAGAACATATTTATCGCAACCCTCAACATCTCGTTGCATAAATGAAGTAGTGGAAGCTCTCAATAATCCAGCAATAGTAAAAAAATATATAAGGTTCCCTCAAAATATGCAAGAAAGACAAATGCTAAAAGAAAGGTTAGTAGGTATATTATAATTAAAGTGACCCTTCTTTGATTTTTACATTTTTGTGATAGATATTCATGTTAGTGGTTACTTTAAATTACAGGTTCTACAAAAAGTTTGGCTTTCCAGCAGCTCTTGGGTGTGTTGATGGCACTCTGGTGGCATTGCAAAAACCAGTAGAGAATGAAGAACGTTTCTACTGCCGCAAAGGTTACCATGCAAGAAATGTGCAATTGGTAAAATGGATTTCATTGTTGTGATCTATTACTATTAAGTATTCAATTCGTCTTCTTAATATTTTTTTTTTTTTCAGATAACAGATGCAGATCTAAATATTTTAAATGTGGATCCAACATATGGTGGAGCTACTCATGATAGCTTCATATTTAACTATGGTGTTATAAAAGCCCACTTAGAGGCATTAACAAATGCTGGTGAAGAAGTTGTTTTGCTTGGTTAGTTAATCCCACCCTACCCTATTTCAGAATATAAGTCTAATTAGGTATAAAACTATATAATTATTTGATACTTATTAATTTTTTCAGGTGATTCAGGATATGCTCAGCGCGCCTACCTTATGACGCCAATTAGTGGTGCTGAAGATAATTCCCCAGAAGCTTTCTACAACAACCATCACTTAACTGCTCGCAATTCAGTAGAGAGAACAATTGGTCTCCTAAAAGGACGATTTAGGTGCTTGTTAGTACACAGAGTGCTCAATTATCATCCAGACGTAGTTGCAAAAATAGTTATTGCATGTTGTGTTTTGCACAACATGTGCAATCGCGCAGGAATGCCGGCATTCACAATTTCAGAAGAAGAGAGACTAGAAGAGCTCCAAACAATTGCTGAAGTTCAAAGGAGACAAACTAGGGATTTGCCATCTAACGCCGATTTAGCTCTAGGGCAGTTACGTAGGCGAAACATAGTAAATAGGCTATGGCGTTCACGTCATAATTAATTTATCGTTACTTTACAAGTACCATTTCTGTGACTGCCCCTAATAATTTGACAACCCACTGTAGGTGCGATAATAAGTCTGCAGTGTCAAATTAAACCAAATCCAAACATATCACCAATGGACTTTCAATAAAACTGCACTAGTATTCGTTATAAGTGATAAATTCAAAAATTAAAGCCCCACACACTGCAGGATCTAACTCTAATGATAGGTAGTTTGGGCACGCCACGATTGCAGCGGTAAGTCCCCTCTTTGAGTAGTGGCTTGAGAGGCGGCATGGCCTCCTCAACTTCCGCCTGACACATGTCCTCACCGGACATGGCTGTTTCGGGAGATTCCTGTTTCGGATAGTATAGTATCTATTTATTAATTATTGATACTGTACTTACGCTTCTTATTCATTCATCCACATCATCATTGTTTTATTATCATTTTACGACTTTCTTACATTATTATATTTCTCTTTTTGTTTTCTGTGTTAGCACTCTGCGAATTGGTCTTAAACGATTCGTCTTTATAGAATTAGTGATTTTACATTAGAATTTTCCATCTTTTTACATATTAATATTCTTGTTATGACATTTAAGTCAAACGTGTCAAATTGATGTCTACTTATTCTTTTCATATCTATGCAATCTATTCAAGGAAGGTTGATTGTACAGACGCCAGCACATCAAGCTACCTCAAACTGTAAAATTTTCCCAATTGAACATGAACCTAATGCATAAGTTATAAAGATGAAAATCTATTAAAGAAATTTGACAGATTGGGGTAGATTGATGTGCTGGCGTCTGTACTTACTAAAAATATTTTTTTATCGTTTTGGATAGCCTAAATTTGGTTTTTCTATGTAACTACGTTGTCTACTAAATAAGGAAATTCTAAATTATTATTATGAGATTCTTAAATGCACTCTCGGATTGTATGAAGGAGGTTTTATAAGTCTTGGCCGACTAGACTGGCATATATGAGTATATATGGCTAAAGAAGAAAAAGAGGAAGGAATTTGGAATGAAAAAAAAAGAAGAATTATTAAGAAAAGGAAGAGCTGAAGAGCTGAAGGTTCTTCGGAGGAGAATCGATGATTTTGGGAAGCGAACTGACTGACGGTGCGCTTAATAACTAAAGCCAGGAGACCCATTCTTGTTTATTTCTTCTGCTGCACGAAACTAAAGCAGTGCAAGCAATTACTGAGTCAACGTCTGGAACCATAAAGCCATCATAGACGCCTATACGTCGCCGCATTTCCCGACGCCTACACGTCTCCGCATCCCTGGACGTCTACACGTCGCCGCATCCCTGGACGCCTACACGTCGCCGCATGCCTGACGTAATATCAAGTGATCCCCTCTGTCCTCCTTATCATTCAATAGAGTGCGTTTCTCTTTAGACAGGTACCCTTTTTATAACTTATCTTTTGTATTTCAATTCAATTTAATTGTCTGGTCTATTTCTACCCTTTCATTTGTTAGGGATAGGTAGACACGACAATAGGGCGGGAGGAAAGGAGACGCCCTGGGCGTCGGGAATCCCAGGCTGATTCCCGGCCACCGTAGGCACGGGCTTGCGGACGGCGAGTAATGGGTAGCTCGCTGTCCGGTAAGGACCAAGCCCGGGTCGACGGCGCTTTGTGTTCCACGCGCGCCTCAAAGAGATGTCAGTAACAACTGATGGGGCCCGCAAGGGCCAATGCCTGCCAGGGGGCGGGTTGTTCGAAAGATATACCGCGGCCCCTGGCACACAGGCAACTGAGGGAACACGGGTGGGTTTTAGTCAGTAAAAGTCTGACACGCCCTCCGGCTCCACCCAGAGCGGGAGAAGTTATTTGATGATTTCCCACCCAAAAAAAAAAAAGGACCAAGCCCGGGTCGACGGCGCGTTGCGTTCCACGCGCGCCTCAGAGAGATGTCAGCAGCAACAGATGGGGCCCACAAGGGCCGATGCCTGCCAGGGGTGCGGGTTGTTGGAAAGAGATACCGCCGCCCCTGGCACACAGGCAACTGAGGGAACACGGGTGGGTTTTAGTCAGTAAAAGTCTGACACGCCCTCCCGCTCCACCCAGAGCGGGAGAAGTTATTTGATTTCCCACCCAAAAAAAAAAAAAAAATGATAGGTAGTTGTTTTTGTAAATAGATAAATATAAAAGATGGAGGTCAACAACCCTTTCTAAGTTTTCTTTCGCCATTTCTTTCTTAGAGAGGCCTCCCAATTTGTGAAATGGTGGTAAATTCAATAGATTTCTATTTTTAGCACATCGGGAAATCTATAAAATCAAACCAAATTCAAACTAATCACCAATGGACTTTCAATAAAACCACTCTAGTATCCGTTTAAAAGTGTTTCATTTATTATATATTATATTAACTTATATTACTACACCCTATCTCTATTCTTAGCTTCTGCCAATGCTTGCAGCCCTTTCCCCACTGCAGCCACAGCTTCAGCTAAAATTCTGTCTCTTTCCGCACTCCTCTCCAGAAAGGACTGCAGGATTTGTGCATTTAGACGTTGTATCTCTAGCTGCTGTTCTTCCACCCTCAGGAATCTCTCAGTAGTGGTGGAAAATTCCGTTCGCCGTTGAGATGGTGGAGGAGCAGCAACTGAAGACGTGTGACGTGATGCTGAAAAAAGAACATCGATTACTATGATGCCTAAATAAAAAATCTTAAATAGCAGCTTCTCGTTGTCATTCGTTTGAAAAATTAGGTGTTGATAGTTGTTTATTTAGTACTTACGCACAGAACCAGCACCTCGACTAGCACGGACCATATTTGTCCTAGGGCGGCGAGAAGGGGAAGCAATTAGCGTTTCGTGCCGTGCAGCTAAAAATATAAATATTTACATAATTTTATGAAGGTTCTATAATCTCAAGTTTTTTCCTAGATCAAATAGGTATAAAATAAAAGTACAAATCAACTCAGATACCTATATATGTTTATGAACTGAGTTCATCATTGAGAATGAGCAAACCACATCATTTTGGGTTCCCACCTATGAAATTGGCGTTTTTTTTCTCGCAAATAGAGAACCTCGTCACTTCTATGATTTAAAATATTCATCAATTGCTTGACAAACTTATTGTTGTCGCTTAATCTACGTGGCGTACGTTATCTTAGGTTGTTAAATAAATTAAGAAAATGTTAGTATGAAAAATGAAATTTCTTTAAAATTCTCCATACAAAACGCTAATTTCATAGGTCCTAATAGATACCTGGGGACCTAATAGTAGTGAAAGTTGTTTAACATTATTGGTCACTCACATGACGAAGCAGCAGTTCGACGACGAATCACTGGGGAGGCTACATGGGTGGAACCGCGGCGTGAAGGAGAAGGTGTGGGTGTGTGTGAAAGTGTTACTGGTGGAGGGGATAGGCTAGGATGATATATATGAGGATTTGGAGGAGGAGTGTGTTCTAACTGGTTATTCTGAAAAAGGAAACCCACTTATGTTATAATTAAATATTGACGATTCCAAGGAAAGTTGCTAGTGCCGCAGTAAATAATATTAAAGCACTAAAAATTACAAAAAGAAATTTAAAAATAAAATCTCGTATGTATAATCCTTAGGCTAAACCTAAGGATTATACATACGAGATTTTACTATATTTTATTTTATTTTTGTAGTTAAATACAGGTAAATAGAAAAACACGTGATGTGGTTAACCGACTAAAGCCATGTAGAGAGTGCAGTGGATCTGTTCTCAAGATATGGTTTCAGTAGTCACAGTCACAGTATTCACTTCAAATCTCTACCCAGACACATACCCGCAAAATGCTTTGGCTTATTCCAACAGTTGAGCTGGATGAGGAAGCAAACAGTCTTCTCGCAATAGCAGGACGAGGAAGTCTGTAATTATGAGTGAGTTCTTGGCTATCCTCAATCAGTTCGGAACCCTGAAAAGTAAATTGGATAAAATGTTACTCCCATATCTTCCTTGTGGAATAAAATTAGACACAAATATCTTGACTGCACATAGTACCCTACAGATAAATTCATATTTGAATTTTAACATTGATAGGTACTACATTTAGATCTAATAGAAAAGAAACTAGACATCAGATTTATAATAGTGAGTATGTACCTAGTAGTTAGTAGGATAATATAACTTACAAATATCACAACAGCTGGTGATTCCTCTGTAGGTGCCTGACTCTGTTCTTGTTGTGGTACATGAATCTATAATAAGTAAATATAAACAGATAAATGCTAGATATGAGTATGTAATTAATTAATCACATACAATTAAGAATTAAATTTATATATCATACAATGTCAGTATCAGCATCTTGTATTTGTTGCACTTCATGTGATGGAGATGGTGTATCATTTTCCTGAAACAGTTAATAATAATATTAATAAATTTGCCAAATAATTCAAATACATACACTTTATGTTACATGTATTTTTAACAGACAGATTGCACAATTCTACGCCACTACCAGCCACACAGGATTGATGCAAAAAAGCTAGTACCTATTGCATTTCTAAATTTCTTACCGGAAATGACTGTATGCCTAAATGTGCATCTCCTGTTGCAAAGCTTTCACCACCACACAAAGCAACAACTCTTTCTTCAAGCTCTGATAGATCCACTTCATCCTCCACCCCACCACCAGTCCTACGCCTAGCAGCAGAGCGCGCTGCAACTTTCTTTTTTATGGCGCTTTTTTTGTCAGACCAATACTACAATCACACATTTAGTTATTTATACAAATTGTAAAAAATTACTGTTATTAATACACATGTATTTTTGAAACTATATTAAAAAGCTCCTTGAGTAAAATTAGCAATAAGATAAAATTTATGAAACCAAGGAACACACTTTAAACCAAGATTCGTCGCACATTTTAAGTGGTTTGCTTTGAGGAATGTTAAGTGGTTCTAACATGTAGTAAAAAAAAAGCGATGCTAACCTTGGTCCACTGTTTGTAATTTTTTATTGTGCCACCTATACTATTTAGGCGCACGGCTAGTTCCTCCCACTGGCGTCGACTTCGCTCTCTGGCATTTTGAGTTCTTAAGAAACCCTTCGCCATGCCAGGGTTTCTTTCCATAAACTCTACCAGAGTTTCAACCTGAGCCGACGATGGGTGAGAGGAGCGTATCTCATTTGGACTGGAACGTTAATGTTGGATTAGAAAACAAAATAAACACTATTTTAATCAATATCATTTTTAAACTTTACAACCACTTACTTCATGATTAATTCACAATTATTTTCGGCACTGAACGATCAAATCAAACAAACAAAACAACACAACGCAATATCAAAATATTGTCCACAGATCACTAATGATATTGTCTGTCTGACATATCGTTTTTCGTAAGGTAACCACAGATTATATCATGTCACGAATTTAGAGTTTTCTGTTTTTTTTTACTTATTAGCTGCCTTAAATTCCTTAAAATACGAAACGTTCATTTAAACATCATATTAGCTAAAATTCTGTGCCAAATACTCAACAATTGTGTCAAAAAACTGGAATCGATATATCTCGACTTACATTTTGTTGAGTGTGGCAATCACTAGTACAATATTGGTCGCTTCGGAGATCACTTCACTTCGCAAGTGACTAGGTGATGCTTACAGAATGCAAAATCAAGGTCATTTTGAACCTTATGCGAAGTGAGAGTGAATTGCGATGTGAGATGCGAGTTGTTGTTCGAATTTTACAGAATCGACGTACTGGTCTCGTCTTGGCAACATTTTACATGAAAATGTTTTTGGCGGGATCTTTATTTTGTAGAAAATATGGTGAGTCATCATCATCTCTGCCTAGCTTTTTCCCAACTATGTTGGGGTTGGCTTCCGGTCTAACTGGATGCAACTGAATTCCAAAAAGAGGTTGTAAATATAAATAGTTTCACATATACATCTTGCCTACCTATTCCAGCGAGCAAAAATACTTAATACTTAATAACCACTGATATCATGTCGACAAAAATGCTTTAAATTTAAATTATAATACTTGAGAGATCATGTGTACCTATTAGTGTTAATTTAATACCTTGTGTAAGATAGGTTGATTTTTCTGAAATTTGCGTATAGTTTAAGAACTCAATTAAAGTGTAGAACACTGCCCCCCCCAGTGGGTTCCCGCATTGTCGTTGTGGGGGGGCTCAGTAGCCGTGGTCATCCCCAAGGTGAAGCGAAGAGGAACCCCAAGGTGGGGCCGCTCGTCAGGGCTTTTGCTTCCAAGCCGACGACGTAGCGGCCAAAAAGTAGGTTGCGGTGAGGTGCATCGCAGCTGAGGCGGGCCGCGATGTTGAATGGGAGGCATCGCGGCTGAGGGTTACAGGCTGCGGTGGAGGAGGAGTGCCGGTACTTCTGAGTAGCGCTCTTCCCTTCCGCGGCCTGGACGGGGCCGCCATCGTTTGATGGCGAACGCGATGGGGCCGCAGGGGAGGAGTAGTGTCGGTATAGCGTTGGCCGCTCTCCCTATCCCCTGCGGCCGAAAAGTGGTAGGCGGCGGGGCCACTGTGCCGACCCGTCGCAGGGGGACCATGGGTGCCAGACACCGGGTCGTCTGGGGCCCGTATGTTATTTGGTTCCTGGGGTGATCACGGCGTGCCATGTGTCCTGGCGCGTCGGTGATAGGGGTTATTCCCCTCCGAGGAGGGTCCGGTGATGGACAGCCGCGGCGGGTTCGCGGATGGCTTGCGCTTTTCTGTGTTCCCGCCTCAAGTGGCACTGGAGGACACCGTGGAGTTTTAGGGGTTACAGTCCCACATACCTGCGCTATCTCTCCGTGGTAGCGCAGTGGGCATCTCTCCATTAAAAAAAAATGCCTGGGTCGACGGCGCGTTGAGTTCCACGCGCGCCGTCAGAGATGTCAGCAACAACTGGTGGGGTCCGCAAGGGCCGATGCCTGCCAGGGGTGCGGGTTGTTCGAAACAGATACCGCGGCCCCTGGCACACAGGCAACTGAGGGAACACGGGTGGGTTTTAGTCAGTAAAAGCCTGACACGCCCTCCTGCTCCATCCAGAGTGGGAGAAGTCATTTGATGATTTCCCAGCCAGAAAAAAAAAGTGTCGAACACAATACGTAAGTATTATAGAGCCGTTTCTTAAGTTTCATTTTTCAGCATTACCACGTGGTATGGCAATGCTGATTCTTTGGTCAATTGGCTGGTCTATCTGGTTCGTCGACTCTTCACGTGACTAGAGAGGGTCACGTGCACGTGAAGAGTCAACGAACCGCTTGTCAATGTCTCTAAAAACCAAGTGGGCACTCAGACTCCATGGTCCCAAACGTGTTGGAACCCCAAACGGCTCGAATATATAACTCGTTTGATTTTGAAATAACTAGCATTGGTCCAATAACTGCCTAAGTGATAAAAAAAGAATAACGAACACCACCTGGATTTCTTTCTCTGGACTCCAGTTACCAAACTTATCTAGCAAGACCAATATACACGTACCTACTTACAATTACAGGAAAAGGTTTCTTTAGTACAATATAACTTTTTCCGAAAAAAAAACAACCGACTTCCGAAAAAATACTACAAAGTGAAAAATTTAAAAAAAAGAAGAATCCAGGATTACAAAATATATTGGGCACGGAATCCATAGTCGCTTGCGTATTGCCCTTTATATGGGACCACTCCTGAAGCATACCCTATGCATTAAAAAGCATTTTCGAAATGCATCCACAATTGACGGAGATATGTCGCGGAACAAATATACAAGAAATAAACCAACAGACGACTTCAGAACCACCTCCTTTTTGAAGTCGGTTAAGAATATTGGTAAGAAATTAAGCATTAAGCTGAATGACATTTTGAAATTATCAACCTCGAAATTATTTAGATTGTAAACAATTTATTCGGGTCACTAAACAAACATCTCTTAATAGGCGTAACTTTTTAATTTCTAAAGAATGTCAACTGGACTTAAGCGTCTAATCATTCTTCAGAAATTGTGATGAAATCAATAAAGGGAATTGGGTTAGCAACACTCAAATTCCCTTTTTTGATTTTATCACAGCTTAGTAACATTGATATTGTGAGAATTCTTTATATTTAGACATTATTGTTGTAACTAAATAGGTTTCGAAGACCCGGGAATTCGAGTATTGAGATGGCGGAAAAGCAATTATATTTTCAAAGCCTCTGGTGTTGAAACCTTGGTTGATCGAGTGCTCATCTCTTAATCAGGGTCATTGCGAGACGATTGATTGAAACTTCCCATAAGCCGAAATATTGGTTTTTACTTAACTATATTAAATTAAACCATTCAATTTTACGATACCTATCTTTTGCCTTTTCTTGTTAATCGACGACGAAGTTTAGGAAGAAAATAGTGAAACTATTTAACCGACTTCAAAAAACGAGGAGGTTCTCAAATTAGTTGTATAAAAAAAAAATACCTCAGAGTTCCGTCATTTATAAACTGGTATGAAAAATTCTACTTTGGTTTAAAAGGGGGGTATACTTACCTAGTCCCATATAAATTTGGTCAAGTTCTGATTAAGTAGTGTTTTTTGAGTTAGCTTCAATAATACGTATTTTTTCCACTCAGTTTATGTTCATGATGTTATAATAATTCCCTGTCACTGTTATTTAATTAGCAAGTGAAGTTATACGAATTTGTGTGGGGTAGGTACAAAAAGCGAAAAATAAAAAACGTTATTGAAAAGTCGGTTGTTTTTAGAAACGAATTTAATTTGGTCAGTAGGTACATTTATTACTTAGTAGTTATTATCTAAGTCATATTTAGTTTACGTATTCCTAAGTGAAGTGCTTTTAACTACAGAGTTTACGACGCTCGGGAGTAGATAGTGCTGAATGTTACAGACACAGTCGATTTAGTTCGAGTTCTCCTCCCGAGCCATTATCGCAGGTTGCAGTTCATATAGTTTCACATAATAATGCACAGTTTGCTGTGAAACTTGTTGCGTTTATATTCATAAATTTTCATATATAACTTTACATTATTCTAGCATATCTTTTCAGAAATCTTACAAAAGCCACAAGATCTGGCTTGTTCAAACACTGGTTTTCCATATGTTCCTATACGCTGCTGAGACGTGGACGCTTCGCGACATCGAGAAGAAAAAGATAGACGTTCTGGAAATGTGGTGCTGGAGCAAAATGCTTCGGGTATCGTGGATCGAGTTTCGCACCAACAGGTGCGAAAATCGATCCACGATACCCTTTTAAAGTTCCGTAGCCAAATGGCAAGAAAACGGAACCCTTATGGATTCGTCATGTCTGTCTGTCTGTCTGTCCGTCCGTCCGTATGTCACAACCACTTTTTTTCCGAAACTATAAGAACTATGCTGTTGAAACTTGGTAAGTAGATGTATTCTGTGAACCGCATTAAGAATTTTCACACAAAAATAAAAAAAAAAAACAATAAATTTTGGGGGTTTCCCATACTTAGAACTGAAACTCAACATTTTTTTTTCATCAAACCCATACGTATGGGGTATCTATGGATAGGTCTTCAAAAATGTTATTGAGGTTGCTAATATAATTTTTTTCTAAACTGAATAGATACACTTCCAAATTGGTAAAACGTGTGTCCTCCTGTAACTTCTAAAATAAGAGAACGATAACACTAAAAAAAATATATGTATGATGTACATTACCATGTAAACTTCCACGAAAAATTGGTTTGAATGAGATCTAGTAAGTAGTTTTTTTTTAATACGTCATAAATCGTAAACCGCAATTTACCTTCCATTCAGTCAACTCAAATATTAAAAAAAAAAACATTTAATTTCATAAACATAAATCTTATACATAAACCGTGGACCATTATTTTCTAATAACAAATCTGTAATAATAATAATAATTCGCGCGTTACTTGCTGCTACGGAACCCTTCATGGGCGAGTCCAACTCGCACTTAGATGCTTTTTTATGTTGAGTTTTTGGCGTATCGAGGAACACCTCAATACGCCGAGAACTCAACATCAGGAATCGTCTATTTGTTCTGGTCCAAACGCGCATCCTCAATTACTTCGGACACGTCTCGAAGTGTGACGGTGACTCTAAAGAGTGCTTGGTCATGCAGGGTACAGTGGAGGGCACTAGACCACGTGGACGTTCGCCCATTAGATGGACTGACCAAATAAAATCCGCAGTGGGCGATCCCTTGTATAAGGGCACATTTCATTCCAACAATCGGAGTAGATGGCGAGAAATCGTGAGGCGAATCACATCAGCCCCTAACCAAGAAATTTCATGAGGACCACGACCGCTCTGACAAGAGTGTTACGAAGAAGAAGAACGTCTTTTAAACTGGCTAAAAAAAGTGTTGTCATTTCTATGTAAACGCATTCGTTGAATTATTTCAGAGCGGGCTTAGACCCACAGACGCGATACAGATTGCGTCATAATGAAAAGAATCAATAATTTCCTAGGCTCGGTGTGTATTCATTGAGTGGTTAATTTATACCTATGTTTAGTACCTAGTAGTATCTTCTTCTTTTTACCCGAATACGGCGAAGCAAAAAGTAGGGTTATGATTTTGACCGGTATGTACGTATGTATGTGGGTATGTATGTATGTTCATCTGTTTCCTCATAACTTCTAAGCTGCTTGTCATAATTTGACAAATAAGGTATCGTTTGAAGCGTCTGCTGGTTATTAGGCTAGGCACCATATTCAATTTAATGTCTGTCAATAGGACATATCGTACCTTTAGAATTATGGTGACCTATTTTGCTTGCGGCTAATAGGTCTACATATTTCTTAATTATAGAGACCTATTTGGCTTGTGGCTAATATCGCATTAGGTCTCTATAATTAAATAAAATGAAAATAAATTGTTCCGTGTTGGGTATAAAATGAAAGGGCTTTTTCATATTAAAAGAATATATTTATATATTGTAAACTGACCCCGGCTGGCAGAGCGCCGTGACTTTCAGATGTCAATATCTTTTTATTTCATACTTTTTGAGGGTATTTTTCAGTAGTCGGGTTTAAGGTTTTTTCCTGTAAAAAACGGTCCCTGAAATACAAAGTGACATGATCTCATCAAACTGTTTGCAGAATCATTCTGATAATAGGTGTTACTGTGCTATGTAGGTACTTAATTCTTTGTTTCTGAACAATAAAGAGTCAATATGGGTTCTTTCAAACAAAAGGAGTTCCCTCGATACCGTTTGATGAATTGTCTTTACTGTGAATGTAATTGAAAAGTTAAACCTGTTGTTAACAGTTGTACAGACTCAATTGTATTTGGTATCTAGACATTGTTTGTAAGACATTTTGTTGCGTCTGAGCAATTATTGCTTGGAAACACTAATGGATCAATATATAAATAATATATATTAAATTGCGGATATATTTCGGGAATATTGCTTCTGATTGCTCCATATATTTCATGAGTTGCCGAATATTCAATCTGTTTGAATTTTTTTTGTCAATTTTCTTTCTGTCTCGTTTGTACGTATAACTACGTCTCGTTTTTGCGAGAGGAACTGGCCGGCGGCGGCAGAGGTGGCGGGGAGGCGCATTGCCTAGTTTTTAAGTTGCTCCATATTTTGTGGCCGTATCTCTGCAACAGGTGGCTGGCTACATGTTCAACACATATTCGTGACATATTCAACAATTATCGTCATATTTCAACCAATTTACACAAAACGTTAACAAATTATATACTAAAACCTTCCTCGAGAACCATTTTATCCATTGATGGAAACAGTATGTAAATCGGTGCAGTCGTCTTTGAGTTTATCGCGAACAGGCAGACAGACGCGGCGGAGGACTTTGTTTTATAATATGTAGTGATGACTAGCTTTTGCCAGCGGCTTCGCTCGCGTGGAGGTCGAAAATTATCTCACGCGAATATATTACCGGGATAGAGAGTATATCCTAATTCCTATGTGTTAATCCAAGTTATAATCTATCTGTGTACCAAATTTCTTCCAAATCCGTTAAGCCGTTGTTGCGTCATTGAGTAACAAACATCCAAACATCTGAATATCCAAACATACATAGTTTCACATTTTTAAGTAGAATATTAGTAGGATATATCGATACAAACAAAGCAAATGCTCTTGCAGGGAATTCTAAGCTCAATATTATCTTGAACAATCAATATTATCTAGCTGCTGACTGAGCTTACTATGGAGATGGATCGACGTGTCAGCCACGATAACGATATCAAAACCATGCAATCAAGATATCTCATCGAGATTTCATGGAAGATCTCGTTGATATCTTAGAGTTCAATCAAACCAATATGGACCTTACTGACCTTAGTTGACCTTATCGAAATACCTAAATCTGTTCAGTATATACTCGCCTGTTGAAGCAGAAAATCAACGGGTTTACAAAACGAATGAGACTAGAGTACAAGTGCCGCTAAAAATAGAGCAAATTGTGAGTAATTTGCGCAATTGGCGATGATTAATGAACAGTGAAGTAGCTTTTGAAGAGTACTTTTGATGTTTTATTTTTAGTATGAAAACGAAAACATTATTGAAGAATAGGCGTAACGTATAATTACTTATTATACATGTATGCTGACAGTCTTCTGGGCACTTTCCGGACGGCAGCGGTGCGGACGAGTACTTCGACGTCTAAGTCGACGTTCACACGGACTGTATTTGCAATTCTCGGTGCATTGAAAATCTGACAGATTGAATCTCAGCGCGTTGAAAATCGAAAAGTGTGTTTTAATGTTAATTTTTTCAAATCTCGGCGTGAAGCAGAGCGTTCAATAGAAGATCCAGTGCGCAAAAAAGACCGCCACCTGCCGCGCCATCGCGCTGCGGTTTTATTACGTCCGTGTGTACGTCGACTAAGTTTCCTTTTGTTTTGTATTTATTTGTATGTTTAGTTAGTAGCCGTAAAGATGAAATTGTGATTCCAAAATTTAGAGTAACTAAAACTAGCAAGTCATTTCTAATAAACAGTATCCGCTTCTATAACAAGTTGCCAAAGTCGGTTACAGAACTTAGCGATGGAAAGTTTAAAACTCACATCAAACGTGTCCTTATCAAAAAAACATATTATAAGATAAAAGACTACGTAGAAGACAAAGAAGTTTGGCATTAATTCCTTCTGCACATGTGGCGTCCCTGGTAACTCATTAGCAGTATAACTATGTGAGCGTCTATTAACTCCTTCAAAATTACAATGTTAATTTTATTGATTTTATTTTTTACACTTTCTGACATATTATCGTCATTATTTGACATTATACAACACTTGTAATATCGAATATTTATTAGTGATTCCCATGGAAATCATATCACTTGGTTTAAATAGGTTGATTTTACTTATGTAGATTCTTTTACATATTGTGAATGAGAGAACGTTGTAGGCCTACAGTTTCTATTCTTTATTTTCATTCCTCTAAGTACCTGATACTTATTGACAGGCCTGCATTGTCTTCCCATACCTAATATCACTGTATTTTGAAAACATTGTAAAAGCCAATTATTTTTAAAAGAGTAACCGTGGAGTTTCTTGCCGGCTCTTCTCCATAAGAAGTGACAAATTGAAACCGTGCACCTAGCTTCTGACGTTTCATAAGTGCGCTTGCAGGTTTATGTGAAATAAAATATTTTGATTTGATTTGATTTGAGGTTCAAAGTGCCGATTTTCAAACAACGCGACGAAAAAAACCGTTAAATTAAGGTCTGACCTCCAAGACTTTCAGATATGTAGAAGCAGAATGTATTCTAGTTTTAAATGAAATGGTCATATTTGTTATGTTTTATAAGTGTTAAGTTATAACTTCATGGCTATTAACATTTTTTTGCGAAAAGTCGACAAGGAACAACCTACCCTGCCATGGGGTTGGTTGTTCCATCGTTCAGGTAAGATGTTGGTAACAATATTGATAGATGATAGATGAAGTAACTGAAAATGTATTCATGTCTCATTTATTAAAAAAGGACATACTCTCACTGTTTCAAACTAGTGACATATTTATTAATCCCAAGCTACCATTTTAAGCTTTTCACCATTTTTGATGGCGTGCGAACACACCAAGCGAAAACCAAACTAACATGTCTTTACAGAGTCCCACAAATAGCTGCCGAAGCAACGCGATGGTACAAAGATCAGTGATGCATTTCATATTTACTGCTAATTCTTTTTTTAACGTAATTATTCGTGCCGGAACGACTTCGCCCCCCCCCCCCCTTTTAACCCCGGCCTGGACTATTTAATTGGTGGTGTTGAACGTGATCGAGAGTCGACTTGGAGCGGGTAGTGAAACGAAACACTGGACTGGTATTGAATCGCGTATAATACCTAATCACAGGGAAGGGAACTGCTTACGTACTGCTCAACAAAATATATTTTTTTATCCTAGACTATATACTATGAGGGGTAACGAAACCATAGCGCGATTTAAATTGACGTCAACGCCATCTATCGAGCTAGTGGGTAATGTTTTCCCAGTATTAAATAAACATTGATTGCTCTGGTTCCGATTACTCTTTTGTAACCTAAACAGGTGTCATATCTTGTATATAATGCATTTTAATTTTAATAATCTCATACTTATACTAGGTATAAAATATTTAAACAACAGTTTTGTTGGGCATAGAAAATACGATACCTACGTATTTAGATTTCAATGAGTTGTTTTCGGAATATCGCAGCTCTTTTGTTCGTGAAGGTAAAAGCAAGGAATATAGAACGTTAATCCTTAGCTAAATACAGTGTTAATAAGTAATTACAGTGGAAATCTAACAACATTAACACCTTTAATCGTAGAGCTTAGTTGCTTATCCTTTGACCCGGAAGGAGTAAGCCGGGTTACGGGAAGTGTCGACTTACTAATCTGTATCGAGACGCGCTTTGAACTCGGCTTCAGTGCGTTTTGACCATCAAATAGCATAATTCATGTAACTAGTTGACCAATGAGGCACAATTTATTACATAAGATGACACTTGTAAAATGATGTGTAATAAATGACAAAGTTGTTTATAGTCTGAAAAAAGAAAATTACATTTTCCATGGAATTAGTATGTTCTAGTTCAACATTTATTCATTGTTAAATACAAATTGGGTGACAAACATATTTTTAGTTGACTTCTGGTAAACTTACTTTAAACAAAAAAATAAAAAAGGTTCAGCCGTTTGAGAGCTACCCTAGCGCAGACAGACACACAGTCGACTGTGTATATATACAGACACACAGATACACACGTTAAACTTATAACACCCGTGAGTTTCCATCGGAATTAAAAACCAAAATGTACATTTTTAATTTATTCGGCGCTTTACAGATTATTTCAATGCCAATGAATACCATGTTGAATAAAGAATCTCAAAATATTAAAATATATCACAATGCTCTTGTAAAAAGTGGTCTAGACGTAGATTCTTTTCAAATTCCATTTCAATTTTTTTTGCTAGCTTTATTATTTTGCTTGTAAATGTCAACAGGTATAAAAAGATAGACATTCAGTTATACTAGCATCTCTATTTATTATCGGAGCTGAAAAAACAGAAAGTCTCTTCTCTAAAAAAACAACCGACTTCGTTTTGGATATGTATTTTAGATATTTGTATTTCCGAAATTAAAATTTATTTTTCACTTTGTAGTGTTTTTGCGGAAGTCGGCTTTTTTTTGGAAAAAAGTTGTTATTTTTCACTTTCAATGGGACATGAAGCATACCCTATCCATAAAAAAAACTAAATCCATTCACAATAAAATTGACGGAGATATCGCGGAATAATTATGAAAAAAAAAGCATACATACGAATTGAGAACCTCCTCCTTTTTGAAGTCGGCTAAAAAATACCCATATCAAAAGAAACTCTCGAAAATTTCAATTACTATTTCCTGTCTTCCACGAATGTAAGAGATTCCTGAATATTGTGTAGCGTAGTCTGCGTAGTGTAGCAGTTGATGACGTCATCGGATCCTCCTGAATCATCTTAAAGGATATTGCTAATCCATTACTTCATTTGTCCGAACAATTGCCTGTTCAACAACGGAAATAACGCAATGAATGTTGTTGATCTGTCAAAATGAAAGGCGACACTACCCACGCCACTACCCCGCTAAATAGAGATATTGGATTTCGATATGCATTCTTTATCCCAAAGTGAAAATCAAAGCATTTCTTTCAAATAAGCACATAAACGGCACTTTTGAACGTCAACATTTACATTAAAATAGAATTGATTCTAGTCGCCCCTTCCATAATGTAGTTTCGTATAAAGAAGAATGGGCAAGAAACTCTACAGTTACTCTTTTAAAATGTTTTACGATGTCTTACATATCTACATTAATTATAGAATTTTTTGTGAAAACGATGCACCTAGAATAAAATTACCATACCACAATAGGTAAAATAATAAAAATGAAGCAATGACAGATCCATTAATTATTTTACAGATACATGGTGCTCTCATATTTACAAACATTGTAAAAAAAATGATACGATTTTCCAAGAATATTAGTTTAATAAGTAATCCTAGTGTAAATCAATGTCATAAAAATCAATTAGCAACCAGTTCGATTTTGCCCAGACTAGATTGTCCTTTGGAATGAGACCAGCATATTTCCAAATTTTCCATGTATCTTATGTAGGTAGGTGGGTAGGTATGTGAAATTCGTGCTGATTTCTTTGCAAAAGCCTGTCACCATGGCCAGTTGCAGCGGACCACCGATTACGTACCTACTTAATTTCTTAGTATCGTAAGAAAGTCGTCCCCTATTACATGGGTTTAAGCATAACTGGTGAAATGTGGGTTTACCATTAGGTGCACTTCTGCCTTACCCGTCAGAGGATATTTCGTATTATAAGAAAAAGTACTTCGTTCCACTTTACATTATTTTTTCTTATAAGCATTACTTACTTATTGAATACTGACAAGGTTAGCTTTTAAACTTTTCTTTAGAACTTTATTTCAAGTCCTATACTTGACCGAACTTCACAACATCTTCAGACGCTAACAAAATCAATTTTGATAGAACTTTTGATACTGGTTACAAACTTAATAAAACAGAAAACAGTTTTCAGCGTTTTTTCAAATAAATATTCGATGAAAAATGTTCTTACATTTATACGATACCTATCTCTTTGTTTTTTGTAAGATCGAGTCCTTTGAAAGACTAAACCTCTGGTATACCTACCCAAACAGATTTACTTTAATAAATTCTCGGAATTATTGAAAACCATTTCATAGGGACAGATTGTGTTCGCTTGGTTACGTCTTAGATCTCAAAGTAATTACATTCCACTGTATAGTAGATACGGAAAATAACTTTAACTTAAGTAAAGAAATATTGAAATAATGATAGACGTTTTCATCAATTTATATTTCAAAAGGAATTTTGATGCGGCCATTAAAATCTCTTTTGAAATGTAAGGAAATAATCAGAATTTTGCTGAAGCTCTTGGTCTAATAATTTCATTAATTCACACATAAAACGCAAATCTCCCCCCTTTTCGGGAGGCTTATGTCTAGCAGTGGACGTCTTTCGACTGATATGATGAACCTTATTAGAGACTGTATCTGCCCTATAATGTAGCCAGAGAACATAATTTATGGAAATAAGGAAAATAGTGTTTTTCGAAATACTAGCAGTGGATTTGTGCAGCAGTTGACTGCAGTTAGCTGCATTGATAATAAAAGACCACCAGTTAACTCCGAGCATTGCAATCTACATAATACGTAACGTTTAAACGCTTGCTGCGATTGTTCCGTGAATGACCATCTTTATATAGTCACTCTACATATTATGTATTATGTAGATTACAATGCTCGGAGTTAACTGGCGGTCTTTTATTATCAATGCAGCTAACTGCAGTCAACTGCTGCACAAATCCACTGCTAAAATGTTCTGTATTATTTTCACAGTTAATGTCCCATACAACTCGTAGGCCCACTTCTATAAACCTAATTAAAATGTATATGCCAACATCGAGGTTGTTTGAGGTTGTGAATTAAATAGTTCTAGTGTAGTTTGGGTTCCTCGCATTCATTTTAATGGACAGCTTAACCTATTAAGGGGCTATCCATTTTAACAGGCTGCGTACAACCACATCCTGTTATAATTCATACAGTGTGACTTGTTTACCGCTGAATTTATTGTAGGAGGCAACCTAGAAATGGAATTTTAAACGAAAATATGGCGACCTTTGACCGGCGTCAATTTGATTAAAATTATTGCGGGTGACTGGCCTCTAGGATTACGTAGGCCTCCAACTTGCTTATGTTTTCGTACCTATATTTTATTTCGGCACAGCCTAAAATGCTGAAAATAGAATTATGAATAAATTGCCGCAGTACAGATAAGAAAAGGCGTTCGGGCGAGTTTGATGAGATTCAAGTTTAAGTACGCGCACACAGGTAACAGGTAGATACTGCTTGAGCATTGACGTTGGTAGTTTCCAAGTAGATTGTTAACACAGATGAAGCAGTGTATACAATGCATAACATAATGAACGTAAGACCTCATATACCCCAATAAGAGTATAGCGTTAAGAGCATAATACTGTGACCATTTTTTTTGTTTAAAGCAAGCTAGGTATTATTATTTAGAAAATATCGTTGACCCCAGCATTACTTTATACATTTAAAATTTAGTTTTATTGCCTAAAAATAAGATAACATTTTCTTTGGCTCAATCGGTAGTCAGTATGGCAAAATAAGTAGTTTTTGAAATAAAGTAGGTATTTTAAAATTCACTGAAATCAATTCAGTACTCAAATATGAACAAATTACTTTCAGGACTTGCACTTATTCTGTTACACCTTGTATAAATTCTTGTATCAAAATTAAAGTGATAATAATTACTAGTTACTTACAGATTTAGGGCGCTGGATTTGTGAAAGCCTACAATATTTTCGTTATAAACCGAACTGATTTCTTAATGAATGGAAGCTTCATGCCAACCAAGCTGTCTTCTATGATGTAGATTAATGAGTTGGCGAAAGAGGAATGAAGACACAAATATATACATACAGCCTGTGTAACCTGATTCTGAGATTGAACCAAGCGTCAAAATGTTCCGTAAAGCGTAAGTAAATATTTGGGCTCGCGGTAACTAAAATTAAATATGACGTATTAGAGAATGGATAGTCCGTGTGGTGCCGGACTAAAAGAATAGCACCACTCCTTTTCTTCCCGTGGGTGTCGTACAAGGCGACTAAGGGAGCTACTAGAGAATAGGCAGCAGCGTTCTCTATACATTCTTTAAAACCATGCTACGATCGCCAACCAGCTTGCCAAGTGTGGCGATTATGGCAACCTTTGGGGCAATCCTTTGGGGTAGGCCAAAGTCCAGCAGTGGACGGCTTTAGGCGTCTTTTAGGCTGGGTCTAATTGAGTAAACTGCTTGTCTTGTCGAATCCAAGGAACATTATCTTAATGATCCTCAGTATCTGTTGTTAGATGTCCAAGTTTAATGGAGAACGAAAGCCTTTGATTACGGTCATACATCAGTGCTACATTGACCTCACAAGATGGATTGTGTGAGGTTTAGAACTCCTTCCGGATGTGTTTGCCAGTACAACTCGAAGCTTGTAGCTATGATGCTAAGTATAATTTGTGCTTGCCTACCTATCCATTTATTACTTCCTCGTTTCACCGTTTATACAAGGCGGGAAAGAACGTCGAAGCGCAAACTATAAAAATGAATTCAGCTCGATTTTATTACGTCCGTCTAAACATCGACTTAGCTTTATAATCGTGCTATTAGACTACATGTGCGAACCCTACGCCTAAATTATAGTAATAAGAATATATAACATTTCAAAAGTGTGAGCTTAATTACGAAAGATAATATCACCTTGGATGATATTCCCGTCTTCTCAGAAAGATCTGTTAATGGAATGGCGCCTTCGTGATGATTATTACAGACATTAGAATGGAAATTGCTGAATAATTACAATAGACAGTGAATAAGGTCAGGAAGGTCATTACGTTTTCAGTGGCCATTCAATTGAGGTCAATTTTGCTCTCTGGAAAGTGTTATATAAAATACCTGCAGAAGGTAAAACGAATCATTTTCACGTTACGTATGTTAGAAGTAGGTATCTACTGTAAGCGTAAGTATGTATTGGAACTATTCGTTTTCGTACGAAACTTAATATTTACGTATACGTAAATATTAAGTTTGTATGTTTGGATGTTTGGTTTTCAAGTATATAACCTGGATTAACACATAGGATAGATTGTATATCGGTAGTACGATCCCTGGGGATAATTTTCGACCTCAACGCGAGCGAAGCCGAATATTTAAATTTAAGACTCTATTAATGTAATAATACGTGTTTTTTGCATAAATAGAAGGTTATATGTTACATTCAACATTTTCCTATGGTAGGTAACCGATCAGTACGTTTCGCCAAAATGATTCGTGTTAGAGCAAATTGCAATAGATGGGTACTCAAGTAGGCAAACAAGGAGCACTGTGTTGCTAAAAACAAATACAAGCGAAAAAGTTAATTTCCCACTAATGGGACAAACTTTTTTTCTTTCTTCATCACTACGAATTTCATAAGTAGGGCAGGGCAAACTTCACGTTAAGTTCAAAGAAATTCCAGCAAAGCGGATGTTTACCCTTCTTGGGTAAATATTAATGAACCGTTGAAATTATAATGAATAAGGAAAGAATATAAATAAATTGTGTACGTTTTTTCCTTTATCCTTAGATGTCCTGTCGTATCTTTGCTCACTTTAGATAAAACTTTCTCAAGCGGAAGTAAAATGGAGGTACGTGTATCACGTAAGTATTTAAATTAATAAGGGTGGATGACTTCGGTAAACAAAATTGAAAACGGAAAGCAATAAAATATAAATGATACAAGTTTTATTTTTAGCACACTGTTATTAGCTTGGTATGTATGTATCTATGTATTTATGTAATGGAATCTTTGAACGTGATTTTCACCCCCTTCAAAACGTCGGATTGATTTGAATCTTTGCACACTTATCAAGGACCGATCAAAATTCAATAATTCACCTAAACAATAGAAAATAAATAATAGTTTAAAAAACTAAAAACCACGCTTTAAAAACCAAACTAAAAAAAAAAAGTTCCGACGAATTGAGAACCTCCTCCTTTTGGAATTCGGTTAAAAAGGAGAAAATAATTTAAAAAAGCGTGGGGTACTTGGTATTAATTGATTATAACAACACATCCACGCTTTTTTGAAATATTTTTTTTTACATATACTGCCCCTGGGTCGATTTCAAATTTGGGGCCAAAAAAGTGTGAATTGCATGATATTTGAAAAATGAAAAAAGAAATAATGGTTAAATACCTAGGTGCATTCATTAGTTAAAAAAACACGTGCTAATCAAACAAACCTTTAAGGCTCGTGCAGACTAGCGCGACGCGACGGTGGCGTCGCGACACTCGTAGAACAATTTCTATGAAAACTGAATGGAAATTGTTCTACAAGTGTCGCGTCGCGCTGTCGCGTCGCGCCTGTTTGAAGGAGCTTTTAATTTCTTCCAACAACAGGGAAAATACAATTTTTTAAGTGACACGAATGAGCGATATAATTTCTCTAATTATATTTTGTGATTTTCTAATGAGATCTCTGGTTACACTAATGAAAGTAAATATATTTTTTTTTACCTTAATAAATAATCAACATTACATAAAATATTTTTCATTAACGTTATTTGTAGTAGGTGCAGTGGCCAGCGCATCAACCTACCCTGAACCTAATGTCAAATTTCTTTAAATGATTTTCAATTTACTGCAACAGTGTAAAAAGTGTCAAGTTCCATTAGGAAACTTTGACGGGGTAGGTTGATGTGCTGACCACCGTATGACAGATATTAGTTATTTTAAACTTAATTCCAAAACAAAACAAAAACTTAATCAACTAAGCTAATCAATGGTATACATTTCTGATTCAAGTCTTCAAAATTAGTGCTAATCGTTTTTCATTGCGGATATAATAACAATATTCATATTATTAATCATCATCATCTTCACATTTCTTTAAAAAATCAAGGAATTCTTGTTCATGACCTATCGCTTTTGTATAATTATTTATAAAAGATTTGTTGGTCCAAGAGTGTCGAACACTGCGGAGACTTGAAGTTGATGGCGCGCTGTCATGTAACATTGGGTCGGTATTATTGGCTAGCGAACGGTAACATCACTAAGGACCTTAATTTTTTAGTTTCTGGGATGACCTTTACATTTTCCATTGTAGATCCAATAGGAGTATTATATATTTTAAAAAATTTCATGTGCTTGCCATGTATACAAGCAGCATTTAAACATTCGAAACAGCTTTGTTTTCTAAATTCTAGATAAGCAGAATCGGCAGCCCAGACGACCTGAAAGAAAAAAAATATTATTATTACATTTTGTATGATAACATCAGCATATTTTTTTGTTTATTTTTTTGTATAAAATTACCTGATGAACTGCTATAGTCCCCTTGAAAGTAGCAATATCTTTAGGCAAAATTAATTCCTTTAATTTCCTCTTTCGACCAAACCTGCATTGAGAACAGACGTGTGCCTCGTTGCTGCTCAACATTAATTATTCACCTCATACGACAATAGTGCTTATCCTATTGATCTAAAAGATATTATTGCCTACACTTACTACTGTGTCTCCGGCGCCGCGGAGGTGCGCCCCTTCCCACCCGCGCGTCGCGAGGGAAAGAAACAGTCGCCATAATTGCCATCCTGCTCCCGCACCGCCATCTGAGGGCTGCCACGAGACGTCACCGCTCTGCACTGAGTTCACGCCACCGCGCCGCCGCACGTGCCGTACAAGCTAGCCAGTTTATACACTAGGTGACGTAAAGAAAAGACTAAAGTCCGCTACGGAGGAGCTGCTACGTAAACAATCGATTGTATCAACAGCTCAAGGCTCCTACGCCGACGCATCTTGAAGTTAAGGTTTTGCTACATACCAAGAATACTCAAGAAATCAATATCGCCAGCTTTGCCAATGGATAAATCTCACTCAGAATCGGAAATTAGCCTGATGGGAATCGAGGATAACAAAACGCCACCTAATTATGTATTTCGGAGAGCTAAAAGAAGTCGTGAAGATGTTTCAATTGGAGAACAGTTAGATGAATTTAAAAAAGAAATTAAAGAAATGATGGATCTCTTCTTGGCCACTCAAAAAAATGAGACTCTGCAGGTGTCGACAGCATTAAAAGAAATACAACAATCCAACATTAACATAGAAAACACCATTGTTAACCTTATGTCACAAAATCTAGAACTTGAAAAGAAAATATCTCAGGTAGAAAAACAGTCGAAAGAAGACAAAAAGTATATCACACTTTTGGAGAATAAAATTGAAGAAATAGAAACAGGAAGTCGTAAAGCCAACTTCGTTATTAAAAATGTACCAAAAATTACCAACGAGTCTAAGCAAGATCTTATAGATATGGTTATGAACCTTTCTCAGAATATAAACTGTTCCATAGCTAAGTACGACATCAAAGATGTCTACAGAGTGCGTGGAAAAAACAATGAAACCCAAAAGATGCCCATTGTGGTTGAAACCGGATCGACTCTGTTAAAGAATGAAATTATGAGAATGGGTAAGAGTTTCAACATAAAATACAAGCCCAAATTATGCTGCAAGCATCTCGGCTTTAAAACACAAGAAGATTCACCTATTTTCTTATCTGAGCATCTGACCGCAAAGGGATCTCGCCTACATTTCCTTGCCCGTGACCTAACAAAGTCGGGTGCATATAAATACTGCTGGACTGCGTATGGAAAAGTTTATGTAAAGAAGGATGACCTAGCGCCAACCCTAACTATTAGAAGCGAAGAACAAATTCATCAATTAATATTGAAAATCTGACTTTTTACCGTGTTGATATTCGTAGTGCTCAAAGTGAAATACCCTCCGATTTTTATTTTTAAGCGGCGTAGTCTGACGCCGTTTAATTATAATACTATGGACGTAGTAATAAGGTACCCTTTTGTTTATAATGTATACTTAGTTACTTTCGCAGACCCTCACATACACAATATCCACACTGATCCATTAACACAGTTTAATGTCACCATATATCTGCTTACACACAGTATTTACAAATCACTCATACCTATTATGAATATAAACCTAGGTTCACCTTCATCACACACGTCCCACACCCAAACTATAACTCAGATGCACATAAATAAACATACTTACACCCCTCAAAAAACAAGCACACCTTACATAAAAACAGTTCTTCACTTATGCAATTCACACAGCTTTAACACCCTCTCAACACAAATAATCACATGTTATATTCAAATTCTTAGTTTTAAGCTACCATGCATGCCGTTGCTGTGTCGTTGTCCTCTTACATACTACAACCATAATAGACTTAGCTTACGAATGTCTTGCAGTGATTACCATTCCATTAGTAAACAACTCTTATGACTAACACATTACAAACGGTCGATGAGATAGACAAATTTGAAATTGCGAGCTCAATTGAATGTGATTGTTCGAATCTTACTGAACAAATTGACTTAAACAAAACTGATCTAACTATTTTCTCACAAAATATAAGGAGCATATACTGCAATTTTGATGCTTTTATTGTTATGTTATCTACTTTTGAGTTCGAAACCGATGTAATAATATTAACTGAATGCAGATTAAATACTAATAAACCTATTCCGCAAATTACTAACTATCACTCTTATGTAACAACACGGCACATGAACCAGAATGATGGCGTGGTGGTTTATATAAAAAATACGCTTAAATCACACGTTCAAGAAATAAAATTGTCTGAGGCGTCTTGTCTGCAACTGGACATACTAAATAATACTATTTTGTGTATTTATCGTTCTCCGTCTAACACAAATCCGGATATTTTTTTGGAGTCACTTAGTTTACACTTAGATTCATTAGCTTCACAGAAAAATGTAGTCATAGCGGGGGACATAAATATTAACATTAGGTCCAAAGACGCTGAATTGCCTCATGAACGAAAAAACCGAAATAGCTACCTTAACATGCTGTCGGCCTATGGCATATTACCTGGTCATACCTTACCCACCAGAGAGCGGAACTGCCTGGACCACTTCATGTTGCGAATTCATAAAAAAAAGACAACAGCGTCAATTGCTGTCTTACAAACTACAATTACTGACCACCACACTACATTCTTATCGCTTTCTAAGATCAAAAACAAAGAGCTCATAAATAAAACCGCTACTACTATAAATTTTGAACAAGCACTAAAATACTTACGCGAACAAAATCTCGCGGAGTTGTTATTTTGTAATGATCCAAACCTACTAACTGACCGACTCATACAGAAACTGACTGACACCATTAATTATAATACTACAATAACAATCATTCCTACCAGTAAACGCATATTCAAACCCTGGATCACCCCTGGGATATTACGCTGTATTAAAAACCGCAATAAACTGCAAAAAAACTCTCGGTCCGACCCGTATAATGCAATTTTAAAAATTACATACTGCCGATACAGAAACTATTGTAATAATCTCATCAAAAAAATAAAAAGAAAATATGAAAGAGAATTACTCACTAAATCAGTAAAAAATACTAAGTTACTGTGGAAAAACATAAAATCAATCACCTATACAAGTAAAGTAAACAACCAAAGTACAGCTTTGTTAAATATCAGACCGACTCCAGCTGAATCAGTTAATTTCGTGAACAATTACTTTGTGAATATTGGAAAAGAATTAGCTGAGCAAATTCAACCCCAGACTAATAAAATCCCCTTTGATCGACCTAAGATTTCCCCTGCGCAAACAAATTCCTTTACGCTCTTGGACACGGACCCTATGGAAGTTGAAAGAATTTTGATGAATTTGAAATCGTCCAGTGCCCCAGGATGGGACAATATCTCTGCTAGTTTCTTAAAATATGTTTGCAAAGATGTGGTTCCCATCATTACCCACCTGGCTAACCTTTGCTTCAAAAATGGCACTTTCCCAGACCCACTGAAAAAATCCATTATTACACCGGTACACAAGGGAGGGAACGGAGATGACGTCAATAACTACAGACCTATCTCGGTCCTACCAGCCCTGTCTAAGATTATAGAAAAACTATCTAATACGAGACTCATAAACTACTTAAACAAATTTAATATAATTTCACCTACACAATTTGGTTTTAGACAGGGATTATCAACTGAAGACGCAGTTGCTGCCCTCAGCTCATTGGTTACCGAGCATCTCGATGCAGGAAAGAAATGCCTGACGGTATTTCTGGATCTAAAAAAGGCTTTTGACACCGTTTTCTGTTCCAACCCTGGTGACCAAGCTGGAAAGAGCCGGAATAAGAGGAACCCCTCTTAATTTTTTCAAAGATTACCTGTCCAATAGAAAGCAGAGGGTTAAGATAGGCACATATATTAGTGATGATGCGGATGTGTCATTTGGCGTGCCCCAGGGGAGCGTACTGGGCCCCATGTTATTCTTAACGTATATTAACGACCTCTGCAACTTAAAAGTCAATAGTGCAAACATTTTCTCTTACGCCGATGACACAGCTGTTGTTTTTTACGGAAATGACTGGTCTGATGTTAAACTCAAAACAGAATTGGGCATGGTCCAAATTACCAACTGGCTGAACGAGAACCTTCTCACACTAAATACTGCTAAAACTAACTTCATTTGCTTTACCATCTCGAATCGCTCACAACCAAATGAAGCTTTTAGCATCAAAGTACACCAATGTGATAAAGTTTCAACAAATAAGTGTGGGTGCCCTACAATTAGTAAAGCCTCACAGGCTAAATACTTAGGAGTCATAATTGACCAAAAATTATCATGGTACGCTCATCTCGAGCATGTAACGGGTAGAGTTAGGAAACTGGGATGGATATTTAAAACATTACGACATGTCATCCCTACAAATATAAATAAAAAATTTGGGCCTAAAAACCTCCTTAATGAAGTTTATGTGGCAATTATACAATCAGTTATAGTTTACTGTATCCCCATATGGGGTGGAGCGGCTAAATCGAGATTTATAGATGTTGAAAGAGGACAGCGAGCATTAATCAAAATTATGTATTTTAAAAAGTTAAGGTACCCTACTGAGAGTCTATACCAGATTAGTGGCCTACTTTCTGTTAGAAAACTGTACATTATACATACGGTCCTAAAAAAACACAAGACACTTCATTACGATGCAAACATAATATCAAAAAGGCGAAAGGACATGATTGCTCATATCCCACAAAGTAAAACCAAATTCGCTGCTATACAGTACAACATACGTTCTGGTCAATTATATAATAGGGTAAACAAAGAGATATATATACCGGCTGACATTTTTTAGCGTCTGGACAACAATATGACGTTTTGTGTAAGTAGAATAGAACTCATATACCCTAATATTTACCTGGTACCATTTATTTAATAAAAGTTCCGAATATCCTTAAAATACATGAAAAAGAATACATCCTACGGCACTCGCGTAAAACTAATATTATCCAAAATAGGTAATAGTAAACGGCGTCAGCTGCGATTGCACATGAATGAAGCATGATGGAAGTGTGAGCGAGACGCTAGCATTAACTTCGCTCTCCTGCGCACAGGACGATACCGCCTGATCCCTACACACTCACGCACACATTTGCGCGTGTACCTACATACGTCACCGTGCTGTATGTAGTTGTAGTAGGCTTATAATTTGATACAATGAGTGACGCGTGTCTTGAAACCGTAAACCAAATAAATTACGTCTCGTAAGATCGGTAAAGCTTTGATAGAAATGTAAACAAACCGCTGATGTTAAATACTTATAACAATCACTCACATTCATATGTATTTCGAAGGTTTTAACGTGATGTGTAATAAAAAAGGATTCCAACAAGGTTGTTTAATCCAAATCGGATACTACAACTTACTAGGCGTATTTAAAGATCGTAATCAACTTATTTACAAATAATAATACTGATTAATTTTTACAAAATTACAGAAAATGAGTTATTATTTACAAGAAAAAGTACCTTTTCAACGATATTGCAATATTTGTTCTAAATGTCCACCGTTTCTTTCTAAACACAAACTCCCACGTTTTTGCAAATTGGTTGTTAGACTCCTAAGCGTGTCTCTGTCACTTTTCAGAATATTAAAAACGTCTATTATTCGCTGTTTTAACTCATTTACACTACGAGCTTCTTCGGTGTACACTAAGCGTTTTAGTTCAACCCACAAATAAAAGTCTAATGGCGTTAGGTCTGGTGATCTCGCCGGCCAGTTCACAGGTCCACCGGGACCTATCCACTTATCACGGAATTCACTATCTAAATACGCGAGCACAGATCGCTCGTAGTGAGCTGGACACCTGTCGTGCTGAAAGTACATGTCCGGCAGATAGTCCAGAGGAACGTCTTCCAACATTGTGTCGATAACGGACTGTATAATTTCACGATACATTATCCCTGTCAATCGACCTTCGATACAAACTGGACCCATTATGCCAACGTGTATTATCCCGGCCCAAACATTGACACTGAATAGAACTTTATGAGCGTGTTCGTTTATTTTAAGTGAGTTTTGAAACTCCACCATTGCTCGTTGTGTAGGTACGTTGTAGATACCAATGCGGGTAAATATGGACTCGTCGCTCCATAGAATGTTCGCCTGCGGGTGGAGTTGGAGTATGCGTACGTCATTATGAAAACAATCACTGGCCGGTCGAAGCACACACGGTTCAAACGTAAAAAAACAGCGATCGACGTCACGCTATGGCTAATCGCAGGTGACTAGAGAGAGAGAGCACGAGACGCGGTACTCGGTTTGAAGGGCGCGCGGGTGGGAGGGGATGCGCATGCGGTGACACGTGAGCGGTACGCCTAAGGAAAGATATTTTGCGATAGTAGTTACCTATCCCCGGCCGGCTTCAATCAAAGGATTGAATGTCGCTACGAATTCATTGATAATTTCTGCGCGTAGAGTAGGGTGCCTATAAGTTGGGTTTTGATATTATTTGCCGATATTTTTACTCTTTTCTATTTTTATTATTTTTTAAATTTTAGTATGAAAAGTTTACTACAAATAAGTAATAGTATTTATTGATAGGTTCATTTCATGTTAGGATTTAAAAAAAAAAGAAGTGAAATTTCTATGCCATAGGCTTCTACTCCGTTCACCTATTATGCCCTATTTTTTTCCAGACGGTAAAAAAAATCATACGGTATATACTAAACAAGCTCACGTATGTAAAAAAATCCTAACAAACTGGATAAAATCATTTCCTTATGAAGATACTGAGGCGCTATTGCAAACCACAAACTAACTCACTAGTTTCTCAACACACACACTCACCTACCCACACACGCACGAAACACATGCAAACTCACTCTCATACACACAGTTATACACGCACCTGAATAATGTTTTGCAATTTTTTTGTTTTTTCTCTTTTTTAACTTGTATTTTTGTGAAATTATCTTGCTAAGGAAGAGCGGAGTCTCCTAACACAGGCATTGTTTGCTTAAAAGGAGGCTCCAATCACTAAACGTGTTATTTAAATATGGTTACGAAATAAAAAAAAAAAAAAAAAAAAAAAAAAAAAAAAAATTAATTTCGTGCTCCTGAATGATACCCATTTCTACGTTTTTTATATTTGTTCGAATGATGTTAACAAAGGCATCAAAGTCTCCGACATCCTGATGACACCTTAATTCATAATCCGCAGTCCTCTTGATCACTGCTCCAATGCCATCAGGAGCACCCTTGCCGTGCCCAGCTTCTTGGTAATTCCATGTGACAAGTTTTAATTCTGGGAAGTCATTCCTTAATTGGGTTAAAATATTAAATATATATTTATTTCTATACTGGCTAGAGGGACTATCTGTTAAAATGTGAATGCGATTAATTTGCGATGATCTGTTAAACACAAATTTAATTAAATAATTTAAATGAGCCCACACTGCCGCGGCATCATGACGGGTGCATTCACTGGCTGTGCAAATAGAGAAGGCTTGAGTGGCATTGGAATCGTTCTTTAAATAAACCACTGCTGTATGAAGTGAGACTTGACCACGGCTGCCACCAAAGTGCATGCTTTGCACTTCCTCTGCATATTTATATGAATAATTTTCAGAAAAATCCATATGGATCAAGGCTTCATTAATAGTTAGAGCTTCTTTTAAATATTTAATAGTAGCGTACTGGTTGACAATATTACTCGTGTGTGATAAAAATTTTGGCAGCATATTTTCCAGTTCATTTATCAGGTTACGTGGATCAGATCTCTTTGCTTTCTTCTTGATTATTTTTATTTCTTTGTTATTTACTCTCTTTGTATCTCTTTCCCATACCATGTACTGTATTTCTTTATCATTTCGGAATTCTTTATATGGTACTGTTTTATCCTTACAAAAAACGCATTTGCGATTAAGACAATCTAGGCTATATTTATCACAACAGATTTCCTTTGTCAAATTTTGACTATCTTTTACATGAAGAATATCATTCTTATTAAGAGCCGATATTAATAAGTTAAAATTTGTGTGCAACAAGCAGGCACACGTATCACGGTCGTCAGTTGGAAGAGAGACCCAAAATGGTCTGAGTCTTGTAAAAGTCGTGTAACTAATTTTAATGTTAGTATTTTCAGCCAAAAATTTCTTGTGTAAATTTTTCATAGAATCTAAAAGATATCTGACTTGTTTAACGATTCCATTTTTCTTCTTATATTGTTTCTTGCCTGGAGTAATGCGACTGTTAATGTCGTCTTCGTAAAACTTTTCTACTAATTATTGAACGTTGATGTTATTTCGTGCATTTTTCTTAAATCGTTCTTGGAGATGAACTTTGCGTAGATCAGTAGCAACCTTAAATTTTTTAAACTTCTCTTTATCAACTAAGTTAGTGATAACGCGTTTGTCTTTCCTCTTTCCAGTTGTTGCAAATTTTCGTGTTATTTCAGCACTTATAAGTCTATCAAATAATTGTTTCTTGTCTTCATTTTTTGTATTTTCTGATCCGTTACTTATTTCACCTGTTAGTGTAGATATTTTTCTTTTTAAATAATTTACCCTGAACCTGTATCTGTTTAATAACAATACAATCTAATTTCGTTTCTCTTTTTCATGCTGCATTTTCATTGTTTTGATTTTTTTAATTAGGTTTTTTTCACGCACATTTAGTTTCGATTTTATTTCTTGTTTTTCTAAATTTAAGGGATCTGTATTCAAGTTAACATTTTCAATATCACAACTTTCTTCAGTTACTGCAACGTTTTCTATCACTCTTTGACTTACTTTCTTTCTATAAAACTTTTTGGCACTCTCTTTCCATTTTCGTCTTTGAATTCTTTGCTCGCGTGGACTCATTTCGTTAATACTTTTAACCTTTTTATTTTCCTTCGCTTTTAAGTAATATTGTCTTTTTTTTTCTTGCTCAGCCGCATATAACTCAGGATTTCTTTTAATAGTTTGATATTTTTCTCGTCTGGCTATTCTACGTCTCTCTAATTCTTGTTCGCTTTTTTGTTTTTTTGGTTTCGCCATTATTTAATACTTAATGTAAAAGTAAAAAAAATATCATTAGTGTGACTTTCAATATAATTCGTGTGACTTGTGAATTGACACAAATGAGAGTGACACGAATGAGATTTTTGGTAGTAATTCGAATTTATTTCGTAAATGGAACGTTCTAGAATATGTACCTACATTAGAAACCAAATATGCTCTCAATTGTTTATTAGGCAGCTAAATCAAAAACAAAAACACATTTAACTAAGCACGATAATGTGACATAACACTAATGATATAAATTTGTTACAAAAGTCAAAATCTTACCTGAAATTTGGAATTTCTCTTAAAAGTAAAACAAGTTCAATTACCCATCAAAATTACTCCAAACGTAGAAAACTTTCCAACAGTTCAGAGGAAAAGTAACAGTCAAAATAATTTTGACTACAAACAATTTCGGAATTTCTGACCAGTACTGGCCGCCAACACTTGCCGCCAACACTGGCCACCAACACTAGCCGCCAACAATGGCCCCCAACAATGGCCGCCAACAATGGCCGCCAACAATGGCCGCCGACACTGGCCGCCAACACTGGCCGCCAACACTGACCGCCAATACTGGCCGCCAATACTGGCCACCAACACTGGCCGCCAACACTGGCCGCCAACAATGGCTGCCAATACTGGCCGCCAACAATGGTAACCAACACTGGTCGCCAACGCTGGCCGCCAACACTGGCCGCCAACACTGGCTGCCAACACTGGCTGCCAACATTGGCCGCCAACACTGGCTGCCAACACTGGCCGCCAACACTGGCCGCCAACATTGGCCGCCAACATTGGCCGCCAACACTGGCCGCCAACAATGGCCGCCAACATTGGCCGCCAACACTGGCCGTCAACAATGGCCGCCAACACTGGCCGCCAACATTGGCTGCCAACAATGGCCGCCAACACTGGCCGCCAACATTGGCCGCCAACATTGGCCGCCAACACTGGCCGCCAACATTGGCCGCCAACACTGGCCGCCAACAATGGCCGCCAACACTGGCCGCCAACATTGGCCGCCAACACTGGCCGTCAACAATGGCCGCCAACACTGGCCGCCAACATTGACCGCCAACACTGGCCGCCAACATTGGCCGCCAACACTGGCCGCCAACACTGGCCGCCAACATTGGCCTCCAACACTGGCCACCAACATTGGCCGCCAACACTGGCCGCCAACATTGGCCACCAACACTGGCCGCCACACTGGCCGCCAACAATGGCCGCCAACACTGGCCGCCAACATTGGCCGCCAACACTGGCCGCCAACAATGGCCGCCAACACTGGCCGCCAACATTGGCCGCCAACACTGGCCGTCAACAATGGCCGCCAACACCGGCCGCCAACATTGACCGCCAACACGGGCCGCCAACATTGGCCGCCAACACTGGCCGCCAACACGGGCCGCCAACATTGGCCGCCAACACTGGCCGCCAACACTGGCCGCCAACATTGGCCGCCAACACTGGCCACCAACATTGGCCGCCAACACTGGCCGCCAACATTGGCCACCAACATTGGCCGCCAACACTGGCCGCCACACTGGCCGCCAACAATGGCCGCCAACATTGGCCGCCAACACTGGCCGTCAACAATGGCCGCCAACACTGGCCGCCAACATTGGCCGCCAACAATGGCCGCCAACACTGGCCGCCAACATTGGCCGCCAACATTGGCCGCCAACATTGGCCGCCAACACTGGCCGCCAACAATGGCCGCCAACACTGGCCGCCAACATTGGCCGCCATTATTGGCCGCCAACATTGGCCGCCAACATTGGCCGCCAACATTGGCCGCCAACACTGGCCGCCAACAATGGCCGCCAACACTGGCCGCCAACATTGGCCGCCAACACTGGCCGCCAACATTGGCCGCCAACACTGGCCGCCAACATTGGCCGCCAACACTGGCCGCCAACATTGGCCACCAACATTGACTGTTCCCTGAGAAGAAAAGCCGAAACAAACTCAAGGTCATGGTCTCTTTTAAAGTCCAAACATTATATGTATTATTTAAATTTTATGTGAGTCTAACAATGCAGGGTAATGTCTGGAAAGGCCTTTTGAAGAAAGAGCCATTGCAGCTTTGAGCTGACCTGTCTCAACAGACGGCATGTATGTAGCAGTCACCGCAGCTCGATTTTGTAGCTCAACCCTATTTTAGGGAGCTCAACGACCCGTCACAAGACGCTACCAGATTTGCAGGACATTTGCGTAGGCCATTCACAAAATGCTCAAAACCACCAGAAGAGTTATAAAGTATGATGTGTTATAAAGTGTGTGTGTTGTGTGTTGTGTGTGTGTGTGTGTGTAAGTGTGTGTGCCTGCATAGTACTCACATTCACAGTTAGTTTTTTCTTTAAATGTCATCAAAAATAATGTCACCTAGATCAATACTTAAATATAAAATGTCAACAGTATCTATTAAACACTTAGCTTATATAAGTTTATTGCTTGAGGGTACATTGGAGCAACTTACTAGTCCCAAGCTTTTTTGTCATCCAAGTAATCTTTAACTTTATAGAAACCTATTTGACAGAGTTTCTGTTTAATAAATGATTTAAATTTATTGAAGCTACTAAGCTTAAAGCCATGTTAAAGAATTATCTTTAACATGGCTTGGGAGTTTGTTGTAAAAACGAATACTTTGGCACTTAAATGAATTGCTAATTTTTTGGAGCCTAGTCGTGGGCACAATAAGTAAATCTTTATTTCTAGTATTTATGCTATGAACGTCGCTGTGTTTAGAATATAGATTAATGTTCTTTTTAACATAAATTAGATTCTCATATACATATTGAGATGCGACTGAATGAACTGATGCGTTCTGCCGGCCAGTTCTGAAAAAAAAAAATCGATGCGAGATTTTATCGTGCACTTGATTTTTAACTCTTGGTGTCTCTTGGTGGCATTGAGAATTCAACAGAGTGCATTTCAGTGCGTTCAAAATCGAAAAGTGTTTCAACTCTACGTGTCAAGGAGTGCGTCGAAGATCAAAGCGCGAAAAAGTACCTCCGTGATTTTATTACGGCTTGGAGGGCTTAGTGCGATATCAAATCAAATATTACATTTTCTTGGATGAAAAATAAACTTTTAAATACATTTTTAATCATCTTTCAAAAAAGTTCTTGCTTTTCAATCCAACAAGTACAACAGGTGTGTGTGTTTGTGAATTGATTTAAATTGTGTTGTGTCCTATTGTATCTTTTGAAACTGTTCTCCTTCAAAAGTGCCATTAGTTATTTCAAGTTCACAAAATGGAAAATGGATAACAAAATATTCATCGAAAGATTACTGAAAAGTTAACAAGTAAAATTTAATAACAGACTAACGGTTCAGTTAGTTTAATACTATTACAATTAATAAAGTTTAGTTACCCTAGCGCTCTTGAGACTGGAAACTCTCAAGGGCTCGATTGGAAAATCGATGAATCGAAAAATCTGATTAGGTGTGCTTTCAATAGGCTCATTCAAGGAATGGGTATTATTAATATTAACTTATAACTACGAAATTGAGAGGCTTGCGGCTAAGTAATAACGGCCGCACGGATCGATCGATCAGGTTAAGCTTGCCGCGGTTTGTTCGTGGATGGGTGACCATCTTTGCATACCAAGACCCGTCCGTTCTTCGGAAAACACGTTAAGCCGTTGGTCCCGGCTGTCATTTGTGGATCCTTGACACTAGTTACGGGTCGTCAGAAGCCCGAAAGTCCGACAACCAAGGGGTATCGTATTACCCAGTAACTGGGTAGTGACAGTCAGATGGGCAGTCGCTTCATGTTAAATACTGGTTATTCAGCTGAATCCGGTTAGACAGGAAGCCGACCCCAACATTGTTGGGAAAGGGCTAGGCAGGTGATGAAATAAATTGAGTCAACAGATTACAAGCGTTTTAATCGTTTTGTCCCAGAAACGGTAGGGTATACAAGTTTTTCTATTTCTACGTCTTCAATATCAATTTTTGGCTTATTAGACGATTCGCACGGATTTACTCGCCTGAAATGGGAAAATCAACACGACATTCATTGACTTGAATGTACCCTGGCAGTTGAGAGTGTGTCATGCTCACTCAAATGTCTCGATGATGGGTGGCACTTGTGAAAATGTTTCGGATCATTGGGTTTCCTTCAAATTGGTTGAGCTAAATAGTGCTGATCCATCCGTCATTTTCGTAAACGGGCGCCACTAGTTGGGACCGATCATCTTTTAGCTTATTTTATTTATAGTCGTACTTAAATCGTTTGATATGGATGCTTTTAATGTGGTCTACCCTTTATAGCAGAACTTTTTATGTGATAATATTATTTTGCATAACAGCGGATAGCATAAACTTTATTTCGCAGAAATAATATAATATAATCGTTTGGCATACACGCATTTGCATTTCAATCGTTTTGCATTCAAAACTCATATTTTTTTAAGTCAGAATCATCTTTAGGCATAAATTTCATATCCATAATGATTAAAAAGTAGAACTACTTATTATATCTCAGAAAATTTACAGTTAGAATCAACTTTTGGCATAATACAAATTGGCATACATTGTATTTCCATAATAATAGAAAGACTCATTTATCACATTACAGAAAATTCATAGTCAGTATAATTTTGATTTTCTTACTAAGAAATAGTGTTCAGTCTATTTTATTATTAAGATATATTATATTATTTATATATATTTTTTCATCAAAATGTATTTGTGGTTTTTATTTCCCCTGTTAGAAGCTTACAAGCATACACCATGCATGCAAGCAAGCATGCAGCCGGCATGGTTTCTGTCACGGCTCCGGCGGTCTAACGCGAGCTTATCGTCGCAGATGGTTTAACGCTCACCACTGCAGCTTTGGCTTGCTGGCCGGCTCCGCCAGCCAGCCTCAGCCGCGGTGGCGAGCGTTACAACCACCTGCTCCTCAATCCGAGGGCCGCCTCGCCCCTCCGCGCCTAAGCTGGCTTAAATTACACTCTAGGGGTACGTGGAGTAGGTTTTGCAGCGATTCGTTTCTGTCACTAAAAGGTACTACAATTCTGCCATCTTCATAGTATGCCATTATAAATTCGGTTATATTCGGCCAAGCAATAATTACATTAAATATTTTTTATGCCTTCAAAATATTTGTTTAAAGAAGATTATGCCAAGTGGGTTGCGGCCTTTTAATGTGCACACAATTCTACATCGTTCGCACAGGTATAGGTACTTTCAACTTGAATTATCTATTTATTTTGCAACAATATAGCATATTGATTTAAAAGAGTTTCCGTGGAATTCTTGCCTGTTCTTTTCCACAGGTAAGTACCATCTATGCTTTGGAATGGGAAACTAGCTTCATCTTTCTAACTGACCGACATACATTTCCGAATTTGACGATTTCAAAGTGCCTGAAATTAGTTTATTGTTGAAATAAATGCTTTGAGCTTGAGTTCTCCAAGTTCAAATTATGCAACGACTTTTCACGAAATCACATTCTCGTTTATATTCTAGTATTTATATCTCATGAATAACTATAATTCTGGAAATACATATTTGTTAAGGTCGCGAATCATATCCTTCTCAAATGCATACTTTTTAAATTTTGGTAGGAAGGCTGTATGTCAGTTGTATCTAACACTTGGACATTTAGCTGGCCTCGTGTAAGTAGTACCAAATTTCCTTATCAATAAGAAGTCAGCTTCGTCGGCCTAGAATTTGGCTACCAGTTTATCAACTTCTGTAGCATCGGTTCCTGTAAGGTGCATTCAACAGGACACGCTGGGCGCGATATTAAGTGTCCCATTGTTCCTGGGACAGCACCACATTAGCCAGCCAAGCCCAGCTTACACTGGTTGTGATGCTTAAAAATGTAAATGTGCGGTCTGCTGCGTTATAGCCTACATTTAAGGCCGCCGCAATTTACGTTAATTTTTATAAATTAGTCAAAAATTCTCTCCGATTTTCCGGCTCGTTCTAGGTGAGCTTCGCGAAATATTTTTCACGAAAAAGTAAATTAACATGATTTAATGAGTCAGTTATATAAGTCAGTAGGTACTTACGAGAGTAGGTAACATTATTTACGCGCTGCCGCTGTAGCTATTACGGAAGCCCGTTTACTTCGATGTAATTATTAAAATTCCTATTTGCTGTATTATTTTCTTAAGTAGGTATCTATATCTTGTTTTTCCTTGCGCTGCATAATCCCATTCTAACCATGGAGAAAAAGTTAACACTTTTATTTTCATCAAATGAAAGTAATATTAATAGTATGTATATGTATTTAACAAAAATATAGAGAGAAAAGAATCACAGAGCATCAAAAAATTCGTCAGCATCGCAAAAAAAGTATATGAGAAAAATATGTTTATCATTATTTAAACTTTTCAAGATTTTTTTATTTATTTATAAAAGCTGATGAGAATTTAAAGAGACACGTGCCAACATAATCTACCTGCAGGCTTCAGTACTGTTAACTTAAAACGACACGTTTTGAATTATTCAAGATTTCTCTCAAATTCGTGGGATACGTTTCCCCGCAACCTACGTTGAATTAATAAGAAAATATTTTTTACAAAGACTGAAGACACATCATACCTGTTTTACGCAAAGGTGTAGGTACCTACCTACAGTACCTATAGGTACCAACCCACATTTCGCCACTTATGTTTAATTCATGTGTCTGTGTATTTTTAAACTCCTACAATACAGTCTTTTAATATGGAACTCAACCACTCCCTCTCTAATAAAGATACATAATAAAATAGTGCAGCTAACTCTCACAGTTCTCTAATAACGAAATTGTCTCAATGCTGTTTCTATTCGTGTCCACCTCTATTGTAACTTCTGACGTCACTATCTGGGTCAACACTGCGAACCCTTTCAGATAAATGAGGTCGTTCCGAATGAATTCCTCAAGATTCAGCTTTTAAAGTGTTTTAGGTGTAAAACTAGCTAGTTCTGAAACAAATGTGTGTGGTTCTGCTATAGAATAATTCAGTCAGAAATTCCGAAATTGTGTATGGTTAAAATTATTTTGACTGTAACTTTTCCTCTGAACTGTTGGAAAGTTTTCTACGTTTGGAGTAATTTTGATGGGTAATTGAACTTCTTTTACGAGTATCATCTGCCTTAAGTAATATCAATTTATTGTGAAGGAAAAAATAATCATTAGCAAGTACAAAGTTGGGTAGGTGCAGTTTATGCACAAAAAATATATTTCAAAAAAGCGTAGGCTGCTTTTTGATGTATTTTTGTAATCAATTAATACCAAGTACTCCACGCTTATTTTTATTTTTTCTCCTTTTTTAGTTTGGTTTTTAAAGCGTGGTTTTTAGTTTTTTAAAGATGTACTTTGTACAAATTGCTTCTATCGTCCCACGCTCAGCTGGGTGTACGTGATCAATTTTTAGTAATCCTAACAAGGTATTAGCTCTTTCTGCGTTTGACCGACATTTTTTTTAAACTGACATATTTGGTAACCGTCTAAGTAATGTATCTCAGGTTGAAAAGTTGGTGTAGTAATCGATTCTTCTTTAGTATTTAATATTTTAATGGGGATGACGTTATTTACTGGCTTCACTATTAACGCTGCTAAAAATAAATCATCTTGTTATTCTTTTGGTAATACAACACAATCATATTTTAATTTATTATTCATTAGTTGTATGTAATGAATGGACTCGCTTCTTGCAGGAATAGTCAAGTAACTATGTGAAATAGTTGGTGGAGTGAAAAAAAAAGCAAAAAACAAAACTGCCTTGCAACATCCACTATATCCATATTGCAGAAATTTTGGCAGTCCCGTTTAAGAAGAACCTTATTAAGTATTAAAATAAGCTCCTATAATTATATCCTCTGTTAAAATTTAATGTTACTTTGTATCTTACAGCAACTTACAGCCTGATTATATCAGAATGTCATATGGAAAAAATATATGGCATAAACCATAAACTACTCGTATAAGGACCAACCTACTAGGAACATATTATTTTAAATTTTATTAATCCAATGTAAGTATGTTTTAATTTCATATTAAATTTTCTATGGAAAAAGATTTAGATAGAATTTTAAGCGAATTAACTGATATTAAAATTTGTTTGAATGTTGAAGAAAAAAAAATAGCTAAAGAGTCATATTTGTTGTTTAAAACTATTATAAGTATATTTACCGAACAAAAAAGCTCGTTTGAATTAGCAGATATATTTAATAAGTGTTGAAGGAGAGAATAGAGATTTTGTCATATAATTTACAAGGTGAAGAAGAAACAAATATTTTAAACATGGAGAAGTTCGATATAAAACAGCAACATCTTTAGTACCAGAAATGGATGGTTCGTAACGTACAACTGAAAAAATTATAGATGCTGTAGAATTATATAACACCTGTCTCAAGGTCCCTGACCAAACAGAAATATTAATTTCTTTTGATTTGATAACAAGACTAACTAAAACAGCCAAGTTAAAATTAAAATGCGAATATGACAAGGTTACAACTACAAGCCTCGTACAGGATATAAAACATATTTGCTAACGAAAAAGTCCGCCAATTCTATACTTTGACAGGAATTATTTAATTCCTGTCAAAGTAATATGTCCATCAGTGATTATGGAATCAAAATATCAGAATTGTTTATAGACCTCACTATAGTTCTGGCTGATGGCTCGAGATACTGAGACCTACAAATAAGAAACTCGCGATTAAAAGATTTACAGATGGATTAAGATATAAAAGTTTAAGCACTATCATTTCAGCACGGAACTACACAGAGTTGAAGGATGCGGAGCGTGCAGCTGAGGATGAGGAGCTGAGACAACCCACAACTTCAAGGGAAAAGCCAGATAACAGGTATAATAATAATAATTCCAATAGAGAAGGACGGAATAATTATTATAATCAAGGTTCTCGGTACCGCGGAAATTATAGTACGGGTCAAAGATATAATAACAACAATTATCGGAAAAGGTATAATCGTAACCCCGAGGTATATATAGGAATATACATATACCTACACGCGGAAGAGCGACTCATTATTTAAACTTTGGAAATAACTATAATTCTTCTAAATATTAGCGTGGTAGGGGTACTCGAGATAGATATAATCAATGAAGAATGTTTTAGCGAGGACCCCCAACCAGAAAACGGAAAAACAGAGAACGAAAATCGGTTTTTTCGTTCCTAAATCATAAAACATTTTAACGAGTGACAAACATTTTAGGTACGTTCATTTTAATATTAACAATACCAGGTGTTCATGGTTATTTTACACCGGCGCGTCCATTTCCGTTGTTTCTAAGAAGGTGTTATTGGAACACATTCCTTTGTATGAGGATAGAATTGTAATAAATGGTTTCGGTAGGAAAACCTATTCGCAAGGTTATATAAATCTTACATTGCGTACTCAAATAGTACTTTTAATCACAAATTTTATTTGTTCAATAATTTACCATTCAAGTCGGATGGAATTCTCGGATTAGACTTTTAATTCACATATTAACTTATACATTTGTTCTACATAACGAATGCGAAAATATTATACCACTTTATGTGTCACCAACTATTTCACATAGTTACTTGACTATTCCTGCGAGTCTATTGTTATATATATGTAGTATATAGTCTATAGTCTATCTATTAAGTACATGCAACTAATGAATAATAAATTAAATTATGATTTTGTTGTATTACCAAAACAATTACGAGAAGATTTATTTTTAGCAGCGTTAACAGTAAAGCCAGTAAATAACGTTATCCTCATTAAAATATTAAATAATAAAGAAAAATCAATTACTATACCAACTTTTCAACCTGAGATACATTCCTTAGACGATTACCAAATAAGTCAGTTTAAAAAATGTCAGTCAACGCAGAGAGAGCTAATACCTTGTTAGAATTACTAAATATTGATCACTTACACCCAGCTGAGCGTGGGACGATAGAAGCAATTTGTACAAAGTACAATGACATCTTTTACCTACCGGGTGAAAAGCTTACAACTACTAAATCTTATGAACATAATATTTATTTAAAGCCAAATACAAGTCCTGTTTATACAAAACCGTATAGGTTGCCAAACAGTCAAAAACCAGAAATAAATAAGCAAATTAAACAAATGTTACAGGATGATATTACAGAGGAAGCTCAACGGAGTGGTCGAGCCCTATTTTACTCGTGCCTAAAAAATCAAATGACGATAACAAAAAATAGAGGTTAGTAATAGATTACCGTAAATTAAATGAAGTTATACGGGCTGACAATTTTCCCTTACCGAATATCACTGGTATTCTAAAGTCACTTTCAGGTGCCGTTTATTTTACCCAGTGACCTTGAACCCAGAGTCACGAAAACTAACTGCCTTTACAACGAATACTGGACAATACCAGATGAAACGGATGCCAATGGGACTTAAAACCAGTCCGAGTTCTTTTTAAGGGTAATGACTATTGCCATGTCAGGTTTAACGTATGAGAAGTGATTCATATACCTTGATGATCTTGTAATTTTTGGACGTAATTTCGAAAGTCACAATAAATACTTAATAGATGTTTTCAAGAGACTTAGAAAGTTAATCTAAAATTGAACCTTAAGAAATGCAATTTTCTAAAATGGAGCTGTTATATTTAGGTCACACAGTGTCAGCAGAAGGAATAAGTCTAGATAAAATTATCCAACACCAAAAAGTACAGAAGAAGTAAAACGCTTTGTCGCATTTTGTAATTATTACAGAAAGTTTATTAAAAAATTCGCAGAAATAAGTATTCCTTTAAATTCCTTATGTCGTACAGATGTTCCTTTTATATGGTCTGACCAGTGCGCAAATTAATTTAAGTTAATGAAAAAAGCGTTAATATCACCCCACCCGTTTTACAATACCCAGACTTTTCAAATGAAAACGAGTTCATTTTACAAACTGATGCTTCTGGTATTGCTGTAGGAGTAATTTGTAATAAAGATATGCGACCAGTCGGTTATGCAAGTCGACCATTAAATAAAGCTGAAAAAATTACCCAACTATTCAGAAGGAGTTACTTGCGATAGTATGGGGGATAAAATATTTTAGGCCATATCTTCTAGGTAAGAAATTTACAATAACCCAGACCACAAACCATTGCTGTATATATTTGGAATGAAAGATCCATCTAGCAGATTATTAAAGTTTCGGTTAACATTAGAAGAATACGATTATGACATTATATACATAAAAGGAAAACAAAACGCCGTAGCTGACGCATTGTCTAGAATTCCAATAAATTCCGATGAATTAAAACGTCAACTTCATCATCTGCCTAGCCTTTTCCCAACTACGTTGGGGTCGGCTTCCAGTCTAACCGGATGCAGCTGTATCGCAGTATTTAAAACGATGAATTAAAACGTATTAATGAGAAAATAATCAATATACTGACTAGAGCACAGAGAAGGCAATTAGAAGAAACAAAAGTCAGAAATGCCACTCCATTCACCAATAATGACACAGACTATCGGCCTGATCAACCGAGAATCGTAGAATTATTGCGGATGCCGAGTAGTGCAGTAGAAATAATCTTAATAGAGGGAAAAGAGTTAAATAGGATTAACAAGTGGGTATAGATGTAGAAACCGAGTGTTTTGCATTTCCCCAGAATAAGAAAGTATTATACATAAATCTTGATTTCAAGGAATAATATACGCGAGCCGTTTTTGTGGAGAAATTAAGTCAATTGAGTAAACATATAAATGTCGACGAAATATATATAATAAAAGGAAATAATAACGCGTTATTCATAAAAGAACTAATAGAAGAGATTAAAAGTAAAGAGAAGTGAACCGGACCACGGATATGTATTTTACGAGGAGTAGAAAAAATTGATAATTAAAGAGATAAGAGATTTATTATTCATGATTATCACTTACTACACGTTAGCGGTCACGCAGGCGTGCAAAGAATGATGAACAAGTGGAAATATTTCTGGTCAAGCAGACGTCAAAGACTTTAAAAAGTCTTTGACGTCATAAATGCGAAGAATGTCAAAAATCTATATATTCGCGAAAAACCAAGGAGCCGATAGTAATAACCCCCACCAGCTTCATATGCTTTCGAGAAAGTGTTTTTAAATCTAGCTGGACCCTTAAATAAAGATACAGATGTTAACAGTTATATACTTACGTTGCAGTGCGAATTAAGTAAATTTGTTGAAGCTTATCCTCTTCAAAATAAGGAAACGGATAGACCGTTGCGAAGGCATTTGTTAATCAATTTATTTTAAGGTTCCGAAACCCAAAAACATTAGTCACAGATAAAGGCACAGAGTTTATGTCATCTACTATGACTGAAGTCTGTACACTTTTAGGAATTTAAAAATTAAACTCAACTTCATATCACCACGAGTCAATCGGTTCACTCGAAAATACGCATAAATATTTAGGTTCATTCTTAAGAATATAATGCGATAATTTCCCTGAAACGTGGAGCCATTGGCTACCCTTCTGGTATTTTACTTTTAATGACACTATCCATTCTTCTACAAAATATGCCCCGTATGAATTAGTTTTTGGAAAACCCAGTGACATTCCGAGTAGAATAAGTGGTAGTATGAACTAAACGAACCCTTATATAACCCAGATAATTATAGTTTAGAATTCAGACATCGTTTACAAGTAGCACACAGAGACAATTTGTTAAAAAGTAAAGAGATACGAAAAACTATGTACGACAAAAATGTAAACTTGTAAAAATGTGATTCAATATTGTAAAAAAAATTAAACTGCGAATAAACTGGACACATTTGTAATGGTCCATTTATTGTTATTGAACATAGAGAACCTAATGTAAAAATTATGAAAAACAATAAAGCAGAAATTGTACACAAAAACCGCACAAAGTTGTTTAAAAAATAATAATGTATTACTAAATATATTTTTTGCATATTCATAATCGCTATTGTACTTGTTAGTAAAAAAAAACCATTTTAATTTCTCTTATATATACATATTTTTTTTTTCTTGTAGCCCTGTGGTGTGGTTTATAAGTGTCAATGTGTAGCCAAGCACGATTATTCATGTATAAGTATTAAGTAGTAGTCGTAATAAACCATTCGTGGCGTACACACGTGTTTTGATTGTCTTCCCGCAACCCACACACTTCAGGTTTAAGTTGCCACCGAAACGTTGAAACAGGAGAAAGACAAATGGCATTCACTTTACAACGTAACGAAGCCCCCCGAGCAGCTTTCTCGAGTCGACAATCCCACTGTATGACGATAGCTCTAGTGCGGTTTGATTGAAACTGAAAATCCCCTCTAGCTGACAATGTCGACCCTCCGGTGAGTTACAGTGCGACTGTGGAGCCAAATCGCAAACTATGCCCCACCTCTTGTCGTGATCTCTGTAGGTACACTAACACCTGCACTAATGGAAGACCTTTGCGAGGCTAACAATAATGCTGTTGAAGTGGGCGAATTCGTGTCGTTCATTTAAGCCCACAATTGGAATCATTGATACGGCGAAGAAGAAGTTGCCGTCGACGAACAAAATAATGAAATTTTATAATTTAATCAAACGTCTCTATGTTATATTGAAATATTAAGTTTTATGTCAATGCTATAAAGTGTAACCCAGTTTATGATTAAATACTACTAGCTACAGGCATGGAATAACAAAAGTAAATAAGGCACATAACACTTTTATTATAAAACTAGCTTTTGCTAGCGGCTTCGCCCGCGCGGTACTTTCATCCCCTATTTAACTCCCTTAGGGGTTGAATTTCGAAAAATCCTTCTTTATTCCTTTTCTACATTATAAAGGGAACCTATGTGCAAAATTTCAGCTTTCTAGGTCCACGGATTTGGGCTGGGCGTTGATGAGTCAGTCAGTCAGTCAGGACTTTTCTTTTTATTTATATAGATAGATAAGGGCAACAGTAACTCATTACTTAGCAGAGTCACGTATAATAAGATGTTTACACGGCAAGCCTACATGTTATAGCACGTGACTACCCCAGCGTGCAAATTATTCGGGAAGAAGGAAAAACCCCAAATATCTTTCAAAATTATGAACCATCTTTGTTAAACCAACTGTTTATGATACAAAATGTGTGCCTACTACCTATAATAACATCTAAAATATATAATATAATTTTATATTGAAAGGCTTGATACATTTTTATTTATACAAGGGTTGATCATTAAATTTTGCGGTCGTAGAATTGTAAGTAGTGTATGTGGGTAAATCAAATGTTGAGGAACGTAATAAATACGAGTAGTAGTAGCTTAGTAGTTATATAGCGTGCTTAGTAATAAATCCGAGTCGGGTTCCTGGCAAACAAATCCCTTTAAACGTTGTGGAAGACTTCTGTGTCTCGAGCAAACGTACCTCGCAGTTAAACTAATAATTTAATTCTATTAAAAAGCGTGGGGTGCTTTTTGAGGTATTTTTATAATCAATTAATATCAAGCACCCCACTCTTTTTAATAGAATTAAATTATTTTCTACTTTTTAGTTTGGTTTTTAAAGTGTGTTATTTTAGTTTTTTTAAACTATTATTTATTTTCTATTTTTTAGTTTTGCTAACTACAAAAGCGTGTTTTTTTGGTATTTTTTTTAAATTATTGAATTGTCATAGGTCCTCGATAAGTCTACAAAGTTTAAATGAAATCTGACCGTTTAAAGTGGGTCAAAATAGCGTCCAAAGGAGTCGGTTACATACAAACATACAAGTGAAGCTAATATAAAGCGTGTAAAAAGAGATAAAGCTGCACACTCGGATGATGAAGGGGAGTAAATGTTTGAGGACATTCCTGAGGCCTTGCATTCCATCACTAAAGCCCTCTACAACGTTCTCATGGGCGATTTTAATGCTACAGTGGGAGTACAGAATTGCAATTAATCCGTAGTACAATCCTACGGGTTTGGCAGCTGAAATCATAGGGGCGGGGGGGGGGGAGATTATTATTATTTTTATTATCTTCTTTCCTAGGATTCGCGGGTATGCTGGGACAGATTTCTTTACAAATATGCACCATCTTTGTAAAATTTTTAGCTTGTTTTCTTCTTGTTTATTTATAAATGAACTAGGTTTTGCCCGCGGCACCACCCACGTGGGTGTCGGTTATCGCGTAAAAAATGTAACCTATGTCCTTCTTCATATCCCAGGCTCTGCCAAATTTCATGACGATCGGTTCAGTGGTTTCAGCCCGAAAGTGTAACAGACAGACAGAGACAGAGTTACTTTCGCATTTATAATATTAGTAGGGATAAAGAATAGGTAATCTGGTCGTCATTATATCTCTGTGAGCAAAACGACTAGACAATTGCATTTTGTGCGTGGTGATCGTAATCGTGTAATCCAGACCTAATGTGTTGGGTAAGCGGTAGGCTTTCATTAGGAACAGAGAACTAGTATATTCTGTATCGTGCACACAGCTGGGCTTAATTCCGGTCAAAATGTGAAAACCCTAGTGTAGCGTAAAAGTAGTTCAATGTACTTTTGTTTAGGGAAAAGTCAAGGTTTTATGCAACATAACCTGGGTAATACAATCAGAAAACTTAATAAAAATACCGAGCAATGATCGAGCACTTCTACTAGACATACTTAGGTACTTGCCTTCAAAGTCAAAGCAGTTATTTCAAATAGGCACATAAAAGGCACTTTTGAACGTCAACATTTACATTAAAATAGAATTGATTCTAGTCGCCCCTTCCAAAATGTAGTTTCATATGGAGAAGAATGGGCAAGAAACTCCACAGTTACTCTTTTAAAATGTTTGGAGTACCTACAAGATTTAACATTGATCCGTTATATAATTATGCGTGAAAACGATGCACCCAGACTAATATTACCGTACTAAAATAGCTAAAAAGAATGAAAGTCAAGCAACTACAGATAAATCAATTTTGTGATAGATACATGGTGCTCACATATTTACAAACATTGTAAAACTAAGTATACGATTTTCCTACAATATTAACAAGTAATAAGTCAGCGTGTGAGTTAAAGTAATCACTGAGATTACATAAATCAATGTCATAAATATAATTAATTATACAATTCAATTAACAACCAGTTTGATTTTGTCTAGATTCTAGATTGTCCTATGGAGCAGGACCATCATGTTTCCAAGCATTCGGAAGGGGTCAGTACAGACGGAATGGAAAATTTACTGGCTCCATAGAAAATAGGACTGTATTACGATAGCTTAAAGTAGAAAATTATATGAATATCGACCAAGTTAGCTCGCGAACGCTCACGACTCGGCTGGTCTCGGTTTGAATTGCAGCCAGAGATGGCTCGAGTCTGCGCGAGGATTTTTCTTTTCTATCTGAACTGGCCCTAAAGCTAGGTAGTCGTCAAAACAGCGGCGCCGGCCGTATCTAGCTTTACCATAAAATATGTTATGGTGTTATAAGTAGTTACCATTTACGTTACTTTGTTCGCAATCTGTTTTTACCTATGTACCATTTTATGAAGGTAAACAACCATAAAGTTGTAACGTGTGTGTACGCTAACACTAGATAAGTGCCATAAAAAGCTACTAATAATCCTTCTAAATGATACTATTCTTACTTTTTTACTTATCTAATGTAATAAATTCCTTTCCCAATAATCTCTTTTTAATCCCGTTAGTACGTTTCCATGGGATAATTTCCGATCTACACGTGGGCGAAGCCGCGAGCAGAAGCTAGTTGTGTATATACATTTTAATAGAATACGTCTAGCTGAATGAATTTATAGAGGTACCTAAGTGAATATTTTTCACCCCAGGCGAGGGTGAAGGAATTTGTACCCATACTGATACGATTGGTAATCAATTTATTTATATTAAATTACTTTAGTAGTAACTTGATCGAAAACACATTTTACTTTGTACTCACATGTACATATGCATACTAGTGGGATATTATTCGATTCAGCGCACTCTGCGAAATTAATTTCTACCTAACATGTGTTGGTGAAAAGTCAAAGAACTTTTCTTGAGAGTAAAAGATGAATTAGATGAAACCAGTTATTGCCACTGCTAGGATTGCCGATCTGCTGCTTGCTGGTCATGGACAAAAGTTAAATCTAAACTAACGAAAACGGAACCATAACCTATAACATCACTTCTGTGTCCGTCTGTCACACAAAAAGTTTTTCACGAGATCTGTGTAACGTAGGAATTTGGGGCGTTAACTTATCAGTTTTTTATCCATCCCGCTTAAGTAAGGCACAATCATAACATTTGATAGGTAGCATTACCTATACTCGTATCTATACATTTACATAATCAATTTAGGGTGTCAATTCTTGGGTCGAGTTGGGTTGGTTCGAGCAATCGGGGGCGCTTCTTGTTCTTGCTTGGATAGTGTTTATAATTCGCTTTGAATAATATTTTGAAACTGACAGTGGTAACTGCTACAACATTGAACTGTGATTTAATAAAGAGGATCTAATGGGTAATGAAAGCTTTTGCTAACGTGGGTTTAAAGTACAACAGCTGTGTCAGTCGATCTGCAAGTTCTTTAATACGTATCACAAATATACTGTATGAATGTTAGCTGAAAATTATACACATTGAATGTTGAGTCGTGTAACGTGTTGAATTATTTTTTAGTCCGACGTATTCACTAGTCGACTACTTCGTTGGTTTTGTGATTGCAAGTGCTACTATTGTGCATGGGAATCTGGGTTCGATTCCCGGATCGAAAAGTGTTAAGAGCATTAATTCGACGCGGACTGGCAACAACACATTTATAGTAGCTTTTCGTGATTATTTCATTAAATACAAACAAAAGTACTATTTTTTTCAGCCAAGCACTAGATCGTTGGTATTTATAATTATTAACATTTACTCTTTAATAAAACATTTAATAAGTAATGCAACTAGAAAATAATTGACGGTATGTCTATTTTTATAAGTAAATAAAAAAATAGCATACAAACTTGAAAATACCAACGACCAAGTGCATGGCTGAAAAAAATGTTTGTATTAATTGGTTTTTCTATCAAGAATATCTCAGTAACAGCCCGGAGTCTGGAGTTGCGCCCGACTGATGGTAATAGGATCGACTTGTATTACATGGGACAAAAATTACTGGCGAAATGTGAGTGTACCTACTGTAGGTACAGCTCTACCTAACCCTTCGGAGATTACAGGCGTGATGTTATATATGTTGTCACTAGTCGATTTATTAATAAGGCAGCAATACTGCAAAAGAAAAATATCGCGTATCACTCTAGATCATGAATTACTACCAGACGATGTTACAAGCGACACACTCGCAACTCACGGAACATTTTACGTTCAGTGAATTGAATACGGGGCTTAAGATACTAAATGCCATGAATGACACGATGACGCAGCATGATATGTATGGATCAACTACAAATCCCAGGCTTTTTGTCAGCATAATCGCCACTCCTAATGTGACCGACATTTTTGAGCCGCCGAGATTATTACAAATTACCTACAGGGTTTATTTTCAGGGTTTTTCGTCTGGGTGACGTAGGAACGTGCTCAGAATTCCTAGTTTATCACTCGTGTCACTGAGTCACTGGCGGAAGTGTGTAATCAAATGATGTCTGTGTGGCCTATAGCCGCATTTGTGTGCTGAGTTGGCGGGAATGAAACCACTGGAGACTTCTTGCTTCTATATTTAGAGTACTTTCTTCTAGGTAGCTCGCCGCTGAATGTGTCGAATGACTTTTTGGGTATGGCATCTCGCAGTTGACCTTGAGAGGCCGTGACTGCTTAACCGGGCTTTGTGTCGAATGACAAAAATGTTCATATTTTTATACAATTATGATAAGGATTCAGAAAATCTATTTGACCAACCATAATTATAAAAAAGCGCGGGTAAAAGCGTCAGCTAATCAGAGTGAGGCACAATATTGAACACTTTTACCTTTAATACCTCGAATCTTTACCGTAACGAGGACCGCGCTTCATTATTTGCGTTTTTCGCTAACTTTATTACATTTACATAGGTAAAACTATATATAATCGGACTCTGTGTAATAAGAACTATCTAAGAAAAATATAAAATCAATTAAAACAATATAAAATATAACATAAATACTTAAACTACTGCTTACCCCTAGTACTCAATTACACAACTATACAAATTATTAAGCTATGGTAAACTATTCACTTTTGTACTGTCTTATGAGAGTTATGATGAGTGTCTATGTATCACTTTATATACACTATTCTCTTATGTACACTGTTCTATCACTTGTCCCGTACAGTCTGTTTAAAAATATATATAGTTGAGTAGGCTTTTCGCTGAATTTTGATTCTGAATACTAATGGACCTATGCAGGAATGGATATCAACTGTTTTTTGTACGAAGTTGTCGAAAGTGACCTTATTTACCAGACTGCGCAAAGACAGGTTTCATGTCATCTTTGTATGTTGGAGTTTTATTCCCCTAGAGAGAGTAGACCTTCTGAGATTGAACTTAAGTTACTGCAACCAACTGCACTAGACTGCATACATTTTCTTTCTATAAAATACTTTTTCTGACAACCATCCAAATCAGTAAATTAATGAACAGTAAACATTATGAAAGGGTAACATAGACAATTTATACTGAATTAAAACCGAGTTAAAAAAGGATGAGGTTTTACATTCAGAGAGTTATAAAAAAAATGCTGAATGGGCCTGTTCTTGACCCCGCTCACGCCTAATAGAAACGATGGACAAGGTCTATGACGGAAGGAGCGTGCCCAGAAGTTGCCTGTTCAATCCTGATTTGAAGATAAGCGGGTTAAATAAGTTTTGTTAACATCACGGTTGGCAACCCTAGTACTGGGTGAATTAAAATGAGACGCTGTTGAAGGTTCTTAGAATGAAGGCAAAAAATGAATTATTCCTATTGCTTTTGTAAGATTTTATAACAACAGAAATCTATCCGCTCATTAAGCGTACTAGAGAATTGTGGTAATTAAAAAAACATTCTGCCAAGCTTTCTCTTGAAAAGGTTGTAAGGAAAGCTTGTAAGAACGTTTATGTGCAATGTTATAAAAATACATTTTTATTTGCACCAGTTTAGACATTCTTACAAAGTAACGATGTCTCAGGTCTTCTTTACAAATGGTCCTCTTTGTTAAGGAAAGTGCTTTTACTTGAGAATCCGTGATATTTTAAATTAATGCCCGCAGCATAATATTTGAATCTAAAGTAATAAACGGAGTAAGGTGACACTGCCGACGGAATACGAATTGTAAAACGTCGGCGTCGCCTGCTGATCAATCATGACAAAACTTTATTCAGTCTCCTGTATAAATTCTTTTGCTTATAAAGCGATTTTACGAATCAGCCTTCATTTGAATTGTTTATTTGAGTCTTATTTAGAAATGCTCTAAGTAATATTAGCCGCACGGGTCGATCGATCAGGTTAAGCTATGCTTGCCGCGGTTAGTCCATGGATGGGTGACCATGTTTATATACCAAGACCCCGGGATCTGGGACACTTGCGCGAAAGACACTTGCGCAAACCCACATGCGCGAAAAAGACATTTCCACGTATGGACTTTTTCGCGAACGGACTTATGCGCGAAGGGACACTTGCGCGACAAGACATTTTTGGGAATGGACGTTTGCGGGACTGCAGTTTTGCGCGACTGTACTTTTGCGCGAACGGACATGCGCGAAAGACACATGCGCGAACGGACAGTTGCGCGAAAAAGTTGCGGAAATGAAATTTCTTCATAACATCACGCCTGTATTCTATCATAGGGCTGTGCAGGGATGTAGCAGACTAGAAATAAACAGTCGATTAGACGTCAATTAGTGATCGTCGTAGTTTTTTTACAGAACGTTTTTTTTTATTTTATTAGGTCGGTACCTATATTTTTGAATTTTCCATCATGGGTGTCGTTTTCAGGGTTTTTGGGGGATCTGGGGGATCTAAAACCGATGGTGGGCTCAAAATGAAAATCCAAGACCACGGCCAAGGCTGTTTTCGAATTTCCATCATGGGTGTCGTTTTCAGGGTTTTTGGGGGATCTAAAGACGATGGTAGGATCAAAATGGAAATCCAAGATGGCGGCCAAGAAAGTTTAAGAATTTTTCATCATGGATGTCGTCTTCGGGGTTTTCGGGGGTGCTTATGCAGTTTGTGGGGTCAAAATGAAAATCCAAGTTGCAGCAGAAAATTTTCGAATTTTCCGTCATGGGGATACAAAATTCGAAAATTTTGCGTTGCCCGCAAGGACCGATGCCTGCCAGGGGTGCGGGTTATTCGAAAGAGATACCGAGGCCTCTGGCACACAGGCAATTGTGGGAACACGGGTGAGTTTTTGTCAGTAAAAGTCTGACACGCCCTCCTGCTCCACCCAGAGCGGGAGAAGTTGTTTGATGATTTCCCACCAAAAAAAAAATGGTTTTTGCGTAACACACTATCAATCAAATATCGCTAATTCATTGCTTCATTTGTTAGAAAAATTTGTCTGCTCAACAAAGTGAATACCGTAATGTTCTCATGGAGGTAGGCAGAAATTACAGAACGCCACCTGCTCCGATACTTACATACTCCTTTTACTTGTTGTTGAACTGTCAAAATCAAAAGCCAGTCCTAATGTTAGTGTGTGACGTAATAACTCCTCTGTGGCCCTAGTGTGAGTTTCATTTAACCATCTCGAACAAACGCATCGAGTGCGTTCGGCGCTCCGATTGGTCCGTCACCAATCCAGGGCCAATGGGAGCGCCAAACGCGTTCGAAGCGTTTGATCAGGATGGTTAAATGAAACTCACACTAAGGCCTCTGGTCTGATAATGCGTCAATCAATCTGCCTAGCCTTTTCTCAACTATCTTTTTTTTTTTTTGGGTGGGAAATCATCAAATAACTTCTCCCACTCTGGGTGGAGCGGGAGGGCGTGTCAGACTTTTACTGACTAAATCCCACCCGTGTTCCCTCAGTTGCCTGTGTGCCAGGGGCCGCGGTATCCCGCGCACATAGGGAACCAGGGGTGCTGGGCGGGGCAGGGCTGTGCGGGTTGTTTGAAAGAGATATCTTTCAAACAACCCGCACCATTAATTTCAGGGAAACGGCGCGAACGCAGTCCCCACTACCAAAAATAACGCATCCGTGTTATCCACATTAGGGATAATCGCAGGGGTCAACCCAACCGCAGTGCAATGGGAAGGCCTCGCTCTGGGGGAACCGCGTTAGTGATCACGGTATCCCCTATGCCAGGTAAGTATTTCTCAACTATGTTGGGGTTGGCTTCCAGTCTAACCGGATGCAGCTGAATACCAATATTTTATATGGAGCGTCTGCTTATCTGACCCCCACAACCCGGTTACCCACTGGGTAACATGATACCCCTTGGTATGACTGGTTGTCAGACTTTCGTGCTTCTGATGACTCGTAACGACTGTCAAAGATCCAAGAGTGACAGCCGGATCCAACAACATAACGTGGACGTAGGAGTCTCGGTATGTAAAGATGGTCACCCATCCACAGACCAACACCGGCAAGCGTAGCTTAACCTAATGGGTCGACTCGTGCGGATGTTATTACTTAGCTACGAGCCCCTCTGCGGGCTTAGCATGACGCTTTATATTTATTTTCTTAGAATAGAAATCGCTTGTCTACATTTATCGGATCAAAACTAAAACTGTCTACACGGACGTCATTTTTGTTTACTCTTCCTTCGACAAAACGCTTCTCAACAGTTCTCGTGCTAAGCTTGCTGGTCTGATAATGCGTACCAGTGTTATATTACTAAGGTCATCAAATTGCCTGATGCAAAACTTTGCTCGATTGTGTTCACGATTGAAAGGTTCTGTTACCGGTCATTAGGAGGCAAATATAGTTCACAGGAAAAAGGTGTTTGTTGAGTCCAAATCTATTGTTTTATCTTAAACAAATCTTTGGAATCTACAACTTTGGAATAATGGACAATAATACGTTTCATCATCATCGTCATCACTTTAGCCGATAGAATTCCATTGCTGTACATAGGGCTCCCCCAAAAAAAAATGGGGTTGTTTGTCATAATCGCCACGCTTGGCAGGCGGGTTGGCGATCGTGGTATGGTGGTAAAGTGAATAGAGAACGCTGCTGCCCATTCTCTAGTAAGTCCCTTAGCTGCCTTCTACGGCACTCACGGGAAGAAATGGGATACTGCTTTTCTTTACGTCCGGCAACACACGGAACCTTACTTACTAACCTTCATATTTATACTTTTAAATGTTTTATGTTCAGTATCCTTGAGGCTTGTACCCATCCATCACGCATTCGTATAACTGGTTAATATTAATCAGCAGTATAAATACTGAAACGAGAACCATCCCGTCAATGTTCAGGCTAAAGGGACGCTCTTTGTTCGTCGGCCTATTTACTAAGCGTTAGCTAGTTTATATTTTAATTAAAGAATCTAGCTACTCACTGAAGAGATAAACAATAGTCAATTAATTACCTCTGCAGATTAAACAAATTATGATTGATAGGCTAAGGAATGATGTGATAAGGTAAGATTGCGGTTTAAAGACCATTTCAGATACCAATCTACATGGTCTTCTCATGATGTGACTAAGATTATGTCTGGACTTTAAAAGAGACTGTGACCTCTTGAGTTTGTTTTGGCCTCTCTTCTCAGAGTAGTCAGATAGGCAACGCCGACCGCATCTAGTGTAACAAATACGATTGACATGTAAAAGTGTTTGTACAAACCTACTTACCGAATTAAAAGGTAGGTGTATTATACATATAAACCTTCCTCTTGAATCACTCTGACTATCGGTGAAAACCGCATTAAAATCCGTTGCGGAGTTTAAAAGATGTAAGCGTACAAACACGAAAAGCGAGATTGTTTTATACTATGTAAGGATATATAATGTGAAAAGCCGCAGTTACCGTAAATTTTTTGTGTTTTTTTTTATTTATAAAAAGAACGAGGGAACAATTTAAAGCCAGCTGGAAAATCACAGGTCACACGGCCTCGTGTCTGTGAAATATAAACAGATTTTTAGGCCCAAAGGATTTAATTAGATCTTTCGAGCAGAAGATTTGTATTTTCAAAGTTAAATGGCAGCTAGTGGGTTAATTGTATACCGCCATTGTAGCACTGAAACATGATCTGGAGAGGAGGAAAACGAGAAGAAAGAGTTCCTGGAAGGAGTTGGGGGACGCCTTACCCCAGCGGTGGGATAGTACAGTCTAAAAAAACAAATAAAAATGCGCATTAAGGCACCGTAAGAAGCAAATTGTAAGATTTTTGACAATAGCGCACCGAGGCAAGAAATAAGGTTCAACACAGCGATTCGTTTACTGTTTGTTAAATCCAATAACCACCAAAATAAAAATGATCTTGCAGTTTTAATCAAATTTTAAAATTAATGCTCCGCACAGTGAAATATTTTTTAGGTATTTCTTTATTTGATGGAAGTCCATTTACTATCATTACATAAATTGTGAGTCTGCGCTGCACATTTTAAGAAAGCGACGAATAAAAATTTTTGGTCTCCGTTTTATCTTGATATTAATAAATTTTTATGAAATATTTTTATGTAACTCTTTTCTTTCAACATTTGACAATACATTAACTTTTTTTCTTGTTTGCAATATGTACCAATTCGCATGAATGTGCGACAAAAAGCAGCGCTTTGCGGTATTCTATAGTCTGCAACGGTGAGAAAATATATCATTCTACGAAGTTGAATTATGTAGTACAAACAGATATACATTCAAAATAGTTAAAAGAATGATTACTAAATCGAGGCAAAAGATTACATATATTGCAGAAGTCCACAAGCATCTCTTTCTGCCGCTTACCATGTTATTTTTAACTTTTTGTGTCTGTGTTTACTTATAACTAATTTACTTAGAAATTATCCGATGTTCACGAGTACCCTATGTAAATATCGCATAATTTTATCAAGAATTTAAATAAAATATTAGAAAAATACACGCATTTTCATTGAATTCCAGAAAACCTACGAGGTTCATCTACGAGATTCGTCGAATGCCCTATGTTTATCCTTTTGCTACTGATATACGCTCCCATTGTTACCTACTGTCTTTTAACTATTTATACGGAAAGCCAATTTCGTAGTTAATTCTGTGTAAGTACCTACACCGATTAATGTTTGGCCTTAGAAAATTACCTTAACTAAACTGTTTTGTGTTGGCCCTACATTCATTATCAATGGATTATTATGGAGATTTATAGTCTTGAAAAATTCTAACGTGAAGAAGAATGTAGCAATTACTTACAGATGCCAGCACATCAAGCTACCCCAATCTGTCATATTTCTTTGAAAGATTTTCAACTTTATAACCTAAGCATAAGGTTCACGTTCAATTGGGAAAATTTGACAGTTTGGCGTAGCTTGATGTGCTGGCGTCTATAGTAATATTAATAACTAGCTTCTGCCCGCGACTTCGTTCGCGTTAAATTTCTGGCTCCCCGACCCATCCCGTCGCTAACCCCGCCTGGGGCGAGCGAGTACTTCGTTTTCATTGGGTCTTAGCGTGATGTTATATAGCCTATAGCCTTCCTCGATAAATGGGCTATCTAACACTAAAAGAATATTCCAATTCGAACCAGCAGTACCTGAGATTAGCGCGTTCAAGCCAGCAAACAAACAAACTCTTCAGCTTTATTATTAGTATAGGTATAATATTTATTTATTTAAATAAATATTATTATTGAAATAAATAAATATTATTATTATTAATAATATTATAGACGCCAGCACAAACATAATCAGCCCCACTAATAATATTCCTACTGTTGGGACACAGGCCTCCTCTCCGTGAGGAGTAGGCTGTAATCCACCACGCGCCTAGTGCGGGATGGTAGATGTCACATGTCTTCGAATGATTGGTTCTAAGACATGCCGGTTTCCTCACGATGTTTTCCTTCACCGTTTAGAGAGCAGTGGTGACAAAGTAAAGCACTTGTCTGTGTTCGAACCTACGACATACGACTCATAAGTCGCGGCCCTTACTTACGTCCCTAAGCGTAACTATCAACAAGTGAACACACTGCCTGTCTTTACCATCTATGTAAGTTATTTTTTTTTTTAGGGTACTTTATCCCACTGCTCAGAAAAAGCCTCCCCCAAATCCCTCCAGGTATCCTTTTCCAGGGTCACCTCGATCCTACCCTTCATATGTTGAGGTCGTCTCGCCACCTCTTCTTGGGCCGGCCTCGGTTGTGCCGTCCATCCTCAGGCACCCACCGTGTGGAGACTATTGCCCAACGGTCACTGTGCTTGCGGCTGATGTAACCTGCCCAGTCCCATTTAAGCCTATTATCCACAAAAAAGGTTGCCTATTATCCACAAAAACTAATTTTCGTGACAAAATGTACGATGTAAAAAGCTCTCAAAACCTTAATTATGCAGCGTCTCATTAGATTACATAAGGAATGCATATTCATATCCACGCGCTTTATATTCACATAGGTACCTACTTAGGTACCTTACTCACAAAGATACATGTAAAATTATAATGATGTTTAATTATGCAGAAGCGTTACTGAATTTTTTTCCGACATTTAAGTCAAGTGTTTTACTGACGAAAAAGAAACAAAATTGGAATGGTGTAGACAAATTTATAAAATTGAAGTGTCTGTTTTTACTGTCAAAATATTTTAAAACTAAATGCGTAGATATTATTTATGAAAGCATTTAAGGTACTTATAACAAAAAAAGCAATTTTATAATTTTTTGTCTGTCTGTCTGTTCCGGCTAATCTCCGTAACGGCTTGACCAATTCTGACGGGACTTTTGTACGTTCCTGTAGGACAATTTCTGACCTCTCTCTCTCCTGATACAAACAGGCTGGTGGCCGCCACTCGAAATCTATTTAGTATTGCGAATTAGTTTTAAGTTTTTTTGTATGAATGAATATTTTTAAGGCACAACAACTATATGCGACTAACTACACGCCGTTGTTTCAACCGATTTTTCATGCAGCGAAACAACTTCATAATCCAACTGAAACTGGTTTTGTAAAAATAATTCTAAAATATTTATTCATAAAAATCGTTCTAATAACTGTCCAATACATCTAGCTATTCTTCCATAAAATTGGATTTGGATAGCATATCTTTTTTAATCATATTTACTCTTTTAGGTAGGTACTTAGGTTACTGGTATGTAAGTTGCAGTCAGTTCTTCTTGTAAAATTAAGTTTTGACTGCATAAAAGTCCCGCAGACTCTAGTTGAACAATTTCCACGAAGTTTTCTTATTTGTTCTATTATAGTCTCGTTGCGCTGTCACACAGTGCCTGTTTGTGGGAGCCCTAATATGTTTTTTGGGTGGTTGTACATCGTTTTTAACTTTTTGTTATAAAATCTACTGTGTCTAATAAACACCATAACACAACATAACATCACGTCTTGTTTCCCCGAAGGATTCCGTCCTTATAGTATAGTGTGTACAGATGTATTTGTCACCGTAACATTATGAACATCGTCAGTTTATAATCTATCTCGGGAGATTACAAAGTATCGAAACATTGTGAACTGCAGACGGATAGTACCTTGCGCTATTACTAAATAGCCAAGTAACTGCCACTAACTTGGAAGTATAGCGCTCGCCTGCCGCTGCTGCGGCACCGCTCGCTTCGCTCGCTCTGCTCGCGCGCTGATGGTCGCAGTTCTAACCTAATCTAACCTATTTATATTGTAAGCAGTGCTTTTCACAATTTATCGAGAGTTTATAATCTAGCGAGATAGATTATAAAGTAACGGTGTTCACAATCATACGGTGACATATACAGATATCTAAATTCTGAAGTGATTTTCTCTTAAATAACGATTGCAACCTTGAGATAACTTACGTATTCATTATAGTGTGGCTTCCAGAAATATTATTTTCATAGTAACATAAAATTACAATCATTGTAAGAGGAGAAAATCACTTTTAAAAGTTGGTAAGCGTATACAGGGTGTAATTTTAACCACCGTTAACCTCATAAGGGGTCATTGTACTCATCATTATGAACAACTTTAACTATGGGCCCAAATCTGAAATCGCGAAAATAAAATCAGCTGTTCCTTACATTCTGACGAGTTATGCGAACATAAATAATACAAGTGACAGTCGCGCATCATACTTTGGTTCAAAATATAGCCAGCCAGCCAACCGACCAGCAAATTGCAAAAACACGGAAGAAACCCGACCGATAGGGTCGGGTTTCTTAAGCGTTTTTGTTTAAATCGTTTTTTGGTGTTGGACCGTAAGAAAATTGTGACGTTTAAGCGACTCAAAACAACATTGCATGCACTTTTTTATTAATGAACACCAAATATTTATGTTCGTTCCAAGTGAACTTCTTATCTTAACTTATCAGAATAACACTAAGTTGGGATTATTATCAACATTATCATTTACAACTCGACTTCACCAATAGCTGGGCATAAGCCAGGGGTAGCCCATTTACACTTTAATTCAGTTTCGAAATAATGTTGCCAAAAACGGAACCGGTAAACCAGAACCGCAATGTAGTGCAGGTTCATTAAATTTAAAGCATATGATGTGCCCTCATCTCTTTTGACATTTTAGTTAAAACAGACCCATTTAACAAATGACCGTCACGTCTGGGGACTCATTTATCACGAACAAAATATCTCTAGTTCATAATAAATGACCAGCTTTTTAGATTAGGGTCGCTGACACGCTTTGAAGCATATGTTTTACTAAAAGTGCTCAGTATGTTATCCAGATTTCTACTATGGAAGTTAGAGCAACCGCATCCTTGCTTTTAGGGAGCGTTCCTCAATAGTCAAGTTGTGGTACGATGACGTGCCGTGGTCGTTTTGCTTTTGATTTCAGGTTAGCCAATATAGACAGGGTTTTTTTTTGAGGGTGGGAAGTCTTCAAATAACTTCTCCCGCTCTATGTGTCAGACTTTTACTGACTAAAACCTGTTGCCTGTGTGCCAGGGGCCACGCCCAAGAGTAAGAGCAATCATGAAGAGCATAAGCTGAATATTAAGCTGAATTCTGAGTACCGTCCATTCAGCTGTTATTCAAGCAAAAACGGCCCCAATTTTAAATGCTTAACGCTGAATAACATCTGAGCAACATTTGAGTAGGAGCTTAATAACGTTTCAATTAGCTTAATAACTTTTGAATAACAGCTCACATTGTTTTTATTAAGCTCTTACAACTGAGTTTTTCAGCTTAGTCGAATTGGTTATTGTATTTAGAATTTATTAAGCATTTAAATTATTGTTCACATTTTTGCAAAAAATATTATAAAAACATACAAATCGTGAAAAGAGTTAAATTGGATTAAATATTTTAATGTCGATGTCGAATTTAAATGTTGATTTGACATGGTGAACTTATAAAATCGGTAATAAGTAAATTTTAATTTACAAGTTGGAGGTCTGCTATATGTTAATTGGTAGTGCGCAAGTAATGTTGTCGTGCATAGTATGTTTTTTTATATTTATGCCGCGCTGCTTGTATAATCAAGATAACAGATAGTAAATAATATGTTCATACATACATACTAGGTCTGACAAATGTACTTGCGACGAAATAGCTAGTACTAGCCATTTTAATCCAACAATGTAACATGAATCGAATTGCAAATGTTGTAGTTGTTGATCTCGTAAATTCCTTTTAAGTATAAATTACAAAGATTTTTAATGGCGATCGATAGTTTTGCTTTATAATGCTGAATAAAACTGCACACATGTCTTGTTACTAAGCTATAACTTGAAAAAGAGTAGTCTCATTACACTAACTTCTAAATAACAAGCATATAGTTGATCACATTTCCACGTTACTCAGATTTTTAGCGTTCTCTAATCGAACGAACAAAAACCTTTTATAAAGTGGAATTTTCCCGCCAGGCTTTCACTATATTGATTACAATTAGAATTATAGCATCTTTGTTTGAACTTTATTCGTGAAAAAAGAAATCTGATATCTGTCTAAAAAAATAGCAGATTTCGTGTGTGTGGTGTACACTGGACCCTAGTTTATTTTCACCTCACACATGTTTTGTTATTTGTTTTATGTACAGACGCCAGTACATCAAGCCACCCGAAACTGTCAAATTTTCCTAATCAACCTTGAACCTTAGCTTTAGCGATATACATGAAAATCTAATAAAGAAAAACCTTAGCCATATCCTTTAGTTCTACTTGTGTGATGTTTTTTCGACAGCTTACTTTCAATTTGTACAGCTGCCATCAGATGCACTTTCTTCTTGCGTGAATCGCAATGCTGTTTGACTTTTTTGGGGGACGGAACCCTCTTCATTGCACGGCAACCACGCCTGCTGGTTAGGACCGGGTTCAGTTTTGTTCAAACTATTTTCACAAATTCCTTGATGACCAGAAACACTTGGACAATGACTACTGCTGATATTTAAATATTCTTTTATCAATTTGCTTTTGATATAACCGGTTCTCTTACGTTTTTTCCACGACTTTCGATCCATAACGCAAAAAATTAATACGTAAACAATAATATTTTAATTAAGCTGGTATTAAGCTAAGGCCCTTTAACAATACAAATATGGTCTTTAATTTGAATAAGTTAGTTTGAAGCTCTCTATTATACTGAATAAAGCTTGATAAAACATAATAAAAAATGTTTATTCAGCAGCTGAATAATTAGTAAAACATAGAATCTTATCCAGTTTAAAGATAAAATAACAACAAATATTCAGTACCAAGCTGTATAATAGAATTATGTAACAATATTATTCAGAAGTTTATTCAGTAATCAGCTGTTTCAAACGCTACTAGCTTAATACTGCTTTAATAATAGCAATACGGATTGAGGTTATTCAGATAAATGCTACAGATGGGGCTATTTTTCAGCTTGAGGCCACCTGGAATACGTAATCCTAAATAACGTTTGTATAATAATTTTACGGTGATTGGTTATTAAGCGTAAAGAAGGGGAGGACATAAATACAGAATTTATTAAGCGTAAAGAATTTTAAGGGTCCGAACTCAACCTAATTCAGCATTTGGTTATTCCCAAAGCTCTTATACAAACTATATTCATCTTTGAACTGTAAAATGTTCTAAATGTGTACTGTTATCTTGCTTATGTATTACTTGGGCGGTATCTCTTTCGAACAACCCGCACCATATACACAGGGTGACTTGTAACTTGGCATAAAACTTCCAGGAAGTGAGTGTGTGAACAATTTGCGTTTTCAATGCCGCTCTGCGGCTTGTGACCGGGCCATGACGACCGGGGTGCCTAGCGTGTGATGGATTGCTGGGAAGTCAGGAACTAGTGGGATGGCATAAAGCATTAATTAGTACGACTATAACACATTTGCCCTGGGCGTCGGGAATCCCAGGCTGATTCCCAGCCACCGTAGGCACGGGCTTGCGGACGGCGAGTAATGGGTAGCTCGCTGTCCGGTAAGGACCAAGCCCGGGTCGACGGCGCGTTGTGTTCCACGCGCGCCTCAAAGAGATGTCAGCAGCAACAGATGGGGCCCGCAAGCGCCGATGCCTGCCAGGGGTGCGGGTTGTTCGAAAGAGATACCGCCGCCCCTGGCACACAGGCAACTGAGGGAACACGGGTGGGTTTTAGTCAGTAAAAGTCTGACACGCCCTCCCGCTCCACCCAGAGCGGGAGAAGTTATTTGATGATTTCCCACCCAGAAAAAAAAAAAAAACTATAACACATTTTTTTTAAATTTCAATCATTTGCAAATTCGACCATTGCCAGCATTATCGACTGTTCTTTTTGTTCTTCGTCAGATAGCTGACAAAATGAAGATGATTTGTACGCTTAATGCCACAGGAGTTTTTTTAAACTTCTTCCTTTAAGTTTTAATAAATATTTGATGTTTTAGAACATTTAATTTTGGATACGCTTACTAATTTGTACTTGACGTCAATACTTCGGCCATATATCTACACTATCTCTAAATACACACTATCTTTAAATCTTTTTCTTCGTCTTAGCGTATCGAAGAGGCAAAAAATTCAAACGTCTTTGGCCCAAAATTCAGCTGAGCGAACTTCGCTCACTGACGCAGTCGTAGGATCGTCAAATGCACTAGTAGCAGGGCATGCGGCGCAGGATGGTAGGTGAGCCATTACCTGTGAGAAGGTGCCGCATACGCACTTGAGATCTGAGCCGACTGTGAACTTCCATCTGTGGAGATTGTCTTTGCTTCGGCCGACTTGGGTTGAGATTTCCAAGTCTGCCACGGTAACGCGTCCCAGGCGGAAGGCTCTCAAATGGTCCGATAAAATTGTCGGGGGCTTATACAGCTCCTGCCACAGGTTAAATCTCGCTGTGGTAGCGTCGCTATTGGCCTGACTAGCTGGATCAACGCACCCTATAAAACTTTTTCGGCTCTTTAACCTCTGGGGCACTGAAACGGAGTTCCCCAGAGGATGCATTGGGTAATGCATCTTTAAATTTCTCAAAAACTATTTAAATAGACTTTAGTAAATAACTTACCTTGGAAACAAAAACACAATTTGTGCCCAAATAGACTTAACGAGTAAAGGCTATGAATATTTCATGGAAATCGCATTGCGCCTGTCTGCGGGAGACGCAAACTCGACTAGAAAATAACAAGTTTAAATTGTTTTTTACAGCATAAAGCGAACTGAAAGAAAAAACTTTATTACCGTCAAAGTGGAGTTTACCATACAGTTGCCACATCTTACAGTTACATCAAGGAAGCGTTAACTATAAAACTGGCACTATCACGCCAAGCAAACAAACGGTGGCAGTTAGTAGTAAGACCGGCTGGTGTCGGCAACTCCACGCCTAAGCGCGTAATTTTCATTTAAACAACGTCAGTAAGATTAATTTAACCGATCTGGCAAAAATGAGTAAAATGTCATATAAATGGTATCACATCTCCGCCGCGAAACCATAGCGCTAAAACCGCAGTAGTTCCACCATGTATTGCTATTTATATCAACGACTTGCCAAAAGCAACGATTCAACCTATGACAGTACAGTTTCAATTGCATATAAGGACATTAATAATTATAAATTTAACATAAACCACCGCAACTAACTGAGTACATTTCTCTTCAAGGCAACAAATGTGATATAATTATTATTCCTACTATCCAATTGTTTTAAGAATGCTCAGCCCTGACATGTTACTTTTATTTTACTTTACTTAAATCTAATCATGTATTGTCTCGTATTTTTATGTTTTATCCTACACAATCGTTATTTTAACCTCTCAATCCCCGCTAATGAGACACAATTGATTTTCTAATGTATCGTACCATAAAGGGTTCGCGCGGGACTTGACTGTGCTCAATCTTGACATGTTGTTTTTTTTCTATTTTCTCTAATCTCATAATTTATTTTTCATCATTTATCATTGTTTTCTTCATGTTTATCGTGTTTACACTTAGTTATATGTTCATGCTGTGGTCTGCTGTAATTGAAGGAGCACACGTAAAAGAACCTTGTTATAACTTTGATTTATAATGTATATGTGCATCCTTTGTTGGAGATCCTAAATAAATAAATAAATAATTCATTGACATCTGTAATTTCTTGGCTTGATAATAATAATTTAAAAATAAATTAATCAAAAACAAATCAAACAAATATTGCATAATCCATTAAGTGTAAATTTGATTCATGGTAATAAATGAAGTAACTTATGCCCGATTTCTTGGGTTAATTAGACAGTAAACTAAATTGGAAAGAACCCATTGACCAACTATGCAAAAAAAAACAGTAGTCAATCGTATTATATGCTTTGCACCAACTTGCTTCATCCATCAACAATGATGTGTTACTGTTGGCTTTTATGGACTTGTTGAATCTGTCCTCAGATATGGCGTTATATTTTGGGGAAACATAATATAGACTTGTTGAATCTGTCCTCAGATATGGTGTTATCTTTTGGGGAAACTTAATATAGACTTGTTGAATCTGTCCTCAGATATGGTGTTATCTTTTGGGGAAACTCATCAAATCAAGATATGGCATTTATAATGCAAAAGCGATGCCTACGTGCTATGGTCGGTATCCAAAGTACGAAGAGCTGTAAGCCACTTTTTACAAAACATAAAATACTTACAGTTCTGTCACTTTATATTTTGGAAATAGTCCTATTTGTCAGAAATAGGGCTATTTCGTAATCGCTGGGATAATAGTAAAATTCGTGTTCACCGAGCTAAGACAGCGCTACTTACTACGCTACTTACTACATTTTAAGAAAAAAAATAAAAAAATGCTGACAGAAAAAGCATATTATATGTTAATGAATTTTTAAATGATAAATCGTTCTGAAGATACTGACTCTTCTCTTTTTAGGGTGGGAAATCACTAAATAACTTCTCTCGCTCTGGGTGTAGCAGGAGGACGTGTCAGACTTTTACTGACTAAAACCCACCCATGTTACCTCAGTTGCCTGTGTGCCAGGGGCGACGATATCTCTTTTGAACAACCCGCAACCCTGGCAGGCATCGGCCCTTGCGGACCCTATCAGTTAAGCTGACATCTCTTGGTGGCGCGCGTGGAACACAACGCGCCGTCGACCTGGGCTTGATCCTTACCGGACAGCGAGCTACCTATTACTCGCCATCCGCAAGTCCGCGCTTACGGTGGCCGGGAATCAGCCTGGGATTCCCGACACCCAGGGTGTCTCCTGCGGCCACTAAGGCCGTGAGGGCGCATATACTGCCTCTCCATCACATGCGCTGCCTCCCTCTTTGCGAGCATTACTACTTCGCAGAAGGAGAGGACGGCTACCCATGCAATCTTGCTCCGTACCGTGACCTAGACCAAGGCCAGACGCGAGAGATCGCCGCCGCCGATCGCCTCCACGAGGACACGGCGGTGCTCCGCCCAAGCCGGGCAGACCACCGTATGCTCCAGCGTGTTCTCAGGGCGATCTTCGAAGTGGAAACACACGGGCGTTTCCTCCCGCCTTATGCGAAACAGGAATCTCCCGAAACAGCCGTGTCCGGTGAGGACCTGTGTCAGGCGGAAGGAAGGACGCCGTGGCGTATCAGTGGAAAGAGAGGCACCACGGCGTCCTACCTAGGAGGAGTGCCTCAAATAGGGAACTTACCGCCGCAATCGTGGTGTGACCAGCACTGGATTGCGACAATCGCACTCTCCATGTCGCCATGAGATCCCGCCGGAGCTCTGTCCGCTGTGCCGCAATTTCTTGCGGCAGCGGGGTTACGCCCCGGCGTTTTGCCTCCTCGCGCCACTCCCAAGTGTGCGCGAGGACTTTTGACTCCAGATCCCATGGCGGCAATCGGGCAAGAAGGCCCGCCGCCTCACCGGAGATCGTGCGGTATTATTGGCATTCAGCCTACGTACCGCCACTCTCAACTCTACCTCGGTCATCTCTGGAGCATCGTCGTCATCGTCGGTGTGGTCCGCATTGGGCATTAGGAAGTCCACGAGGACGAGTACGGGGAGGTGGCAGCGGCTGTGGGATTGACGATGGCTGCAGCGCTGATGGCGATGGTGGAGGGCTTGCCCCTGCCAAGGCCCCTAGTTTTGGCGGATGGAACACAGGCCTTGCTCCCAGCCCGGTGTTCAGCCGGCTTGCCAGCTGTCGCACATAGATACAGTGTGGCGTGGCATTGCACGAGCCGGCCTTGTGACCGGGCTGACCGCAGCGGTTCACCTCCGAGGTGCATTGCACTCTCACGTGGTGGGCCATCTGGCAGCGGAAGCACCTCAGAGATCTGGGTACCAGCAGGTTCACCTGCGTGGAAACCCAGCCCACCAGGAGCCTTCTGCCTTCTCCGGTGATCGTTTGGGCCGCCGACACGGGGCAGCTCACCGTAATGGTTCGCATGCCTCGTGTCAGGACGAATGGTGCCTGCCCTCACCGGCTTGGCAGAGTCCTGACGACGGCAGCCACCACCTCGCCCTCCGTCACTGAGCCGTCCAGGCCCAAGATGCGCATGTCAGCGTACTTCGTAGGCCTGGACACTCGGGCCTCGTCCGCACTTAGGGACGCCCTAAGCCTTTCGGCCAGAGCGTCAGCGGTCGGGCCACTGGCCGCACCGGGGACCTCCAGCATCCGATTGTTACAATTCAACTGAATCACATGATGTGTCGCTACTAAAATCGCGACATCATGTAGTAATGTTTCTTAGCAGAATTTGTTAAGTGGTTTATCATCATTATTTTCTCGGCGGAGGTGCTCCGGGCCCTTTGTTATTTCTAATGAACCTAACGACTACTTGTTTTGATTACTAAGCCACAATAATGAGTTATTAAAAATGTGTTGTAGGTCATTGTTTAAATAGGTACATCATGTTTTATTATCTATGTAACTAACGAATGCTATTCGACACAATTTAATGTAACATTATTTAAGTTTTTTCAGCCAAACAAAACAGAATAAAAGTGGTACTAACGTGTAACTGACAGCCAATTACAAGTCACACTTAAACAAATGAAATAGTGAACAACGAAAAAAAAAGAGAACATCAGAAATAAAAGTAAAAAAAATACAAATGTTATCGTAATATTACCAGTATAGAAACTAACTCTAAAATGCTACTCACTCAGTCCATTGAATTTTATAATACTGTCAAGTAAAAAGCTAAGTCTGTTGTCTTGTTTCGTTTAAGGCCTGCGCAGACAAGGGACTTTTGTCCGTGGAGAACACAAATCCCCGAACATATTCCAAGCATTTGCGGGGTACTTTCAGCCTTCGTGTGCGTTATTCGATACAGTTTATAAGGGATATTATATCGGTGGACAAAAAAGTACCCCACGAATAGTCCCTCGTCTGCGCAGGCCCTTAGAGGACACATTTGTAGCAAAGGGATTAATTAGAACAATACTCGTACATACGTCTATGCAGGGTCACACTGTACCCTCTCCCACAGGTACAAACTGATTATTTGTCCTTGTCATTTAAACCAATTTCTATGTACCTATTTACACAAACTGGGCTGAGGCTTTGACGGTAACTGCTAACATTTTGAAGCACAAATGCACACTGTTTACGTTTACGTACATTTACCTAAAGCTGATAAACGGAAATTGCCTCAATTTCCAAGCACACACACATAAGTCCCGTCTGATTTTGGGTTAGGCAGAGGTGTATCCACCTCTAGTAAACCCACATTTTGCCAGTTATGTTTTAATCCCAAGTGTGTGTGTAATTTTATAAACTCCTACAATGATGTATTTTAAAATGCAAGTCCAAACACGTTCTTTCTTCTAAATATAGACACATAATAAAATAGTGCAGCTAACTCTCACAGTTCTCTAATAACGAAATTGTCTCAATGCTGGTTCTATTCGTGTCCACCTCTATTGTAACTTCTGACGTCAGTACTGGAGGCACCAATGCGAAACCCTTTCAAAGCCCCTCGACTTTGAAAGGGTTTCGCAGTGCGAGTGAATTTATCTCTGGCTGAAATATCTTAAAATACCTTTCAGATATTTCAGATTGCACCCCAGCAATTCTGAACAAATTTAGTCGGAAATTCTGCAATAGTTTATAGTTTTACATTAATTTGACTGCAGGGTTTGCCTCCATTGTGAATTGTTTGAAACAATTTTGATGGGTCGTTGAACTTGTTTTAAAAGTATCTACAGGTTATGTAATGCAGGAAATACACGGAACTCTAGACAGTGAAATATTTACGTACAGACTAGAATGTGAAGGAAAGCATTTAAGAAAATATTAAAGTTCTAGGTTAACGTAAGTTTTATTTAATAGTTTTTAGTATTTGTGATAGTTTATAACTAGTGTATTAATTTCTATCTCATTTTCATATATATTTATATTATTTGGACCCGAGTACTTGTGAGTACGAATCAAACTACCCCAAACTCGATGGGGTTGGATCGTTTAATCACATAGTTCCCATGGCCACCTTCCGGTTCCATCATTACATCAGCTCTATGTTATAATAATATTCCATTGTCATCCAATTTACATACATAGGAATGCAGAATTGGAGCTCAATCGGAAACCGGGAAGTGGACCAAATTTAACTTGCAAGATTTCATTACAGACACCGAGACAGGTGAAACTAAAAAATAAAAGCTTGTAATTAGTAAGAAAAAAGTTAGGTCGGTACAGTTTCTTTGTATTAACAATACAATAAAACTTGTCTCATATATTTTACTATAAATTTTATTTGTGTCCTCTTCTTCCCTTCTTGAAATGATAATTACTTGCATGAAACCTGGAATATACATGCTATCAGAAAAGCATACTTGTTTGCTACTAAGTAGTATGCTCTTTTACAGCATGCTCTCCGGGTGTGTACATTTGCTCATGAAAGCACTTACGTACTTCTTTCTAGCACGTCTGAGATAAACATGCTCATTGTTTGGCGTTCAAAGTGGTTGTATCTTTGCGGAATGAATTAAATTCTGTTATATTAGTCCTTGCAATACATTTAATAAAAACATTTTTACCAAAGTCATTGTCATCTACCCTTGTTCCTTTTAGCTACTTCGCTTCGGTATGTATACGTAGTTATTTTTTATTTCTGCTTGGGAAGTTTTCTCATAAGTACGCAGGGATACGCGGGACATCTGGGGATAAAGGAAAATACGTAGGCTCACACTCTGTTTTGTTTTTTCCGTATATATCCTAACTAATATTATAAGTACAAAAGTAAGTTTTTTGTTACACTTTCACCTGAATTTGGGTGAAATTTGGTACACGGGTGGAACATGATTTGGGTTAGGACATAGGCTACTTTTCATACTGGATCGCAGACGAAGACGCGGGCAACAGTTAGTTCGTTGAAAATTCACCACTCCATTGATATTTATTTTTACTAAAATATCCTCTATGCTGGAATTTCTTTGAACATATCATAAAAGTTGCCCTGCTTAGCAAAATGGTTGTGATAATGAACGCCATCAAAGTCGCACATTTCTCAAGTGATGCAACGATGAAAAAAGAAAAAAGTTTGTCCCATTAGTGGCGAATTAATTTGACGCTGGTATTTCTATACAGCAACACTGCGATGCTCCCTTGTGTACTTTTAAATATCCATCTATTGCCAGTCGATAACTGCACCTCTAATTCTGCGGTGAAGGGTGGGCGTTTTGGGGGACTGTCTTCTATATTTTGATGTTCGAAAAGTGCTGATTCTCAGCCTAATTTGAATAAACGACTTTTGATTTGATTGGATTTGCGTTTACCATAGGTATAGAAGTTATTGTAAAAAACATGATGTGTATAATAAAACATGTATCTTACCTTCATATATTATATTTCACCTATTGGTAACTATGATGTTCTCCATTTTAACAAGTTTCGTATATAGGTACGTACAACTAGTCTTAATTCCTTGTTTTAGGTGTTAATGACAAAAGGAAACTACAGACACAACATGTAAAATATTTTGTTTAATACGTTGATGTAACACGAATAAACAATAAACAGCCAAAGTACGCGCTGTAATATTTTGTTTTTATTGCCACATGCACAATTTGTTCATATAAATTAAGTCGTATGGAATGAATACTTCCGATTTAAGGCTCCCGCAGGCCGGCGCGACGCTACAGCGCAACGCGACTCCAGTAGAGCAATTTCTATGAAAACATACTATGGGAGCCATCAAACAGAAAATTACGCGTACGCCAAAATTATTCGTGTTACTGCAGGTATTTTATTTACCACTTGTCTGAAACCAAAATTGACTTACATTAAATGTCACTGCCAAGTGAAATGTCGGGAATGTCATTAGTCATTGCTTGGATGTCTAGGAATATCTCTAACGCGATGTTTTCATCCATAACAAAGCCAGAAATCAAATGTGCTTGCTGAAAAAAACCTATTTTATCATTTAGGTGTTGGAATGTTACCACTTGGCCACCACTGCTACCAATCAGTGGTGACCAGGAGCGTACCAATCCAGGGGTGCGGGTTGTTCGAAAGAGATACCGCGGCCCCTGGCACACAGGCAACTGAGGGAACACGGGTGGGTTTTAGTCAGTAAAAATCTGACACGCCCTCCCGCTCCACCCAGAGCGGGAGAAGTTATTTGATGAATTCCCACCCAAAAAAAAAGAAAAAAAGGAGCGTACCAATATAAATTAGCGCTTAGGGCACGCATCACATTTGCGCCCCTTCTCAGTCTACACTGAGCAAAGCTAGATCGCATAACCTTTCTTGACCAATTATAGCCTTCACTAACGAAGGTATTAATTTCAACTTGAACTATAAAATCGCAACTTGCAATGCTGAAATTTTAAGCAGAATTTGAATAGAAATGGCCAGATTTGGAAAGACGCTGTCATCCCCATACTGCACAATAAATTCAAGTAGCTCTTAAGATTTCTTAGAAGTATGAAATGGTTTATTGAAGTATGTTTTATTTTTAAATTTAATAATTGACGACTTTTCGCGTCCCCCTTTGATAGGCGCCCAGGGCTCGTGCCCTACCTGCCCCACTCGAGTTACGCCTCTGGTTGTGACAAAGTGGTAACCGCCGCGACTTACGAATTATTGTAGGTCGTAGGTTTGAACTCAGACAGACGCTTTACCGTGTGTAAATTATTTCATCACCGATGCTCTCAAAAACGGTGACGGAACACATCGTGAGGAAACGGTATGTTCTAGAACCAAACATTCGAAGACTTGTCACATCTACCAAACCGCGTTGGGTCCGCATGGTAGATTCCATGGCCCATTCCCTCACCGAGAGGAGGCGTGTGTCTACGCAATGTGTAGCATTTTACTTTTTGTTGTTATTTCCTTTATGAGATTAAACATACATTTCAATTATATTTTAAAATATTAGAATATAAAAGCATAATAAAAACATTTTCCAAAAAAAAAACACTACAAAGCGAAAAATTACTTTAATTTCTGAAGTACTGACTTTGGATTTGTATTTAAATTTTTTGTCACCACCTTCTGAATGAAAGTAATTTTTTTAGTTACAGTACCTACCCCACACCAATTCGAAATTTAATCATCCTTAAGGTCAAATAATGCATATTATGCGATAGCAGCAATCACGGTTGATTTGCTGTCATTTTTTGAAGAGTTCCGTTGCCTGTCTCCGAAACGCATCATCAGATCTATTTGAAATTTAAATAGGACTATTTCGGAATAAACCCCTATCGAACAAAAAAACAATTTTGCGAATCCGTCTAGGTTTATATGACGGAGTTATGCCTGAACATACATAAAAAAAAATACGAATTGATAACCTCTTTCCTTTTGAAGTCGGTTAAAAAAGTTGCCCACCTATATCGGGTACAGGGTCCATGCTACCGGTGGTCAGGGCTTCTGAGAGAGTAACTTAATGATAAGCGTCGTGTACAGAAGTACCACTTTCTGAATCAATCCCATGATCCGTTGTTGGTCGAGGCTCTTGGCTGTTACGCTATTGGCCGTCAGGACTATTGGCAAAATGACTGCTGTATCAATTAAGCAACTAAGACAACCAAAACATTATCAACCGTCCATGGACTGAAACTTAAACTAATCAATCAGAACTAACTAATCATAATAACCAATGTTATTGTCAAGGTCATTGAAACATTTGGTTATTTCAAAGCTAGACTGCATTAAAATTTATTCAACCAAGTTGGTACCTTACTTGTTGGTAGGTACTAGCAGAAAATGCGCAGCGTCGGAGCTCTGTTGGTAGATAATATGTATCTCATTGGTGGTAGCTGACAATTCCACTATCTCGTTACACAATATGGTGCATATTTTGAAATACCTTGTTAGCTGTTGCTTGGCTGGCAAATATTTTTGCTACATAATCCCTACACTATCTGCGCGAAAGTTCCACAGCGTCGTGTGACTGTGTTGACTTTTCATTACAAAGATATTTATTTAATTAAATTAACCTTCTCAGACGTTGTTAATAACTTGGATGGGGAGCTGTCGTAAAGTCACAATATCGTGTTGCATCCACTAAGTTCGCAGGCGCCTGGCCACCTCTTTACTGTTGTCGTGTGGTTGTAGCTATGGCTCATCTAAACGAACCCTAACCGCCACATCGCTTTCACATTTGTTTTTGTTTTCTTGACCGTCTTAGATTTAAATATATGAATAATTCGTTGTGTATTAAAATGGGCGATTTGTTTCTCTCTTATTGTCACTTCAGATTCTATACCGAAAGAACACTCAGTGAAAGCTGTAGTGAGTGGCGGGCAGAGAGAGTATTTTTTTTTTCTTTTGGTAAGCTAAGGCATCAGATATTGCTAAATGTCAATAGTATTTTTCTCTGTAAAGTCTTTGTTTCAGTTATTTTACAGAGGACGCTCTTAAGTGGTTACCCTTCCAAACATGTGCGTTCAAATCCGTGCTAGGCTCAAGTTACTTTTTGTATTTTGCAAAAACATTTTGTTATAATTACTGTATATTGTTTTACTCAATATGCTTAACATTTACGGAAGGTTATCCAATGTCAAATTAGACCGGAGGTTTCAAGACCGCTTGCCGTTCATAATATTGGAGGTTCAAATCCTAGGCACGAAATGTGTTTTTTTGTCATGCATTTTTTTAAAATTTGAACTATTTTTCTATTTTGTTTTAGTAATATTTATAAAGAATGATTTTTGAAATCAAGAATAATTAAATACTTTCTTAATCATTACATAATATTTATTATTGCTATTATTGATCTTATATTACTGCAAAGATTTATGTTTTACAATTTTATTTGATAATTTACAGATAGCTTATTAATTATTATACATATTTTGCCAACTGACACAAACGGGTCCCGAGACAAGTGACATCTTTATAACGCAAACGCAAAAAAAGGAAGTGCTGGAAATATTTTAGATTGACAGACATATACAATTAACTAAATGTCACGTGATCTGTCATGTCGTCTCTGCATATATACATTTTAAGCGAACGTAAACATCACACGTTGTAGATATAACTTGAGGGTAGAGATTAATTTTATAAAGAAAACCTAAGGAATTAAATTAATGGATACCCTCAAAAACATTGTCTATCGATTAGACAGAGATAGGTGACTTGGACGCTAGTAGATAACAATTTCATCGAAATTCCAATGGTATGAGTATGACGACGTTCGGTGATGCGATGGTTCGAATCCATGTCGAAACAATAAACTCTTTTAGAAGTATTCTTTAGATTATTCGTACCGAATAATTCAATGTTGTAGCAGTGTAACATTTTAAAACTTGAGGGGTTAGCACATAGTGACGCTGTGTGTACAAGTAATTGCAATGTTGTGAATTTCGAATGTTTTGTTATTTTTCATCAAGTAGGTAAGTAGCCGTAATTGCATGCGTCGACTATCATTCATCATTCTCCTGCCAATATCCCAATTTATTTGGGGTTAGCGCAACATGTCCCTTTTTTCCATACTTCTCTATTAGTCTTTTACACGGCAGTTATCCTCTTTCCAATCATATCATCACTCACACAGTCAATACATCGTCTTCCCCTACTCTTATAGCCATCGACATTCGTACTCAAAACTTTCCCCAGGACATTTTCCTCATTCATGCAAGCTTCGATTTATGTTAACAAAAAAAAACTCGGTGGCATTAGCAGATCCCCAGAACTTAAACAATCCATCTTTTGTGGTCAATGTAGCACTGATGTATGACCTTAATAAAAATCTTTCAAACAACAGATATCTAGTTATTGCAGATTATTTAATTAATGTTCCATGGATTTGGTACGACAAATTGTGGATTTGAAAAATACTGATATAAAAACTGGGATAATATTTTTTTAATACGTCATTCTTTAATACGTCATCTTTAATTTTAGTTAAGGTGAGCCAAAATAGTTATCTACTTACGCTCTACGGCACATTTCGACGGTTGATAAAATCTCGGAATCAGATTACACAGACTGTATGTATATATTTGTGTCTTCATCCCTCTTTCGCCAACTCATTAATCTACATCATAGAAGACAGCTTGGTTGGCATGAAGCTTCCATTCATTAACAAATCAGTTCGGTTTATAACGAAAATATTGTAGGCTTCCACGAAACCAGCGCCATAATTCTGTAAAACACTAGTATTTAATATCGCTTTCGTTTTGGCACTAGAATTTACATTGCTTTATTTAATTTTGTGTTACTGAACACCATATTGGGAAAGGTTGATTGCCCGGTTGTGAGGCACTGGAATACCGTTCACGGTTCTGGAGGTGCCCCTTCCTCATTCAGTCGAAAGACGTCCACTGCTGGACATAAGTCTCCTCCAAGCTCCTCCACTTCGACCGGTTCTGTGCTTCTCGCATCCAGCGGATTCCTGCGGCCTTTATAAGGTCATCGGTCTATCTTGTGGGAGGTCTTCCAACGCTACGTCTTCCGGTACGCGGTCGCCACTCCAGAATCTTTCGGCGCCATCGGCCATCTGTTCTGCGAACAATGTGCCACATAATTTTGGCAATTCTTTGGGCTATGTCGGTTGCGTTGGTGGTGCCCTTTAGCTTTATCATATTAATTAGCGCAATTGTTAGTAATAATTAATCATTTTGCTAACATCGTTTTAACCTATTAGGTTTAATAACAATGTATGTAATGTCAATTGATTCTGATTAAAATTATTAATTAATTAATTTAACATTTGCTTGACAACTACCTACATCAATGCACAATTACATGTTACCTGCGTCTGCATCCGCGTGTGCCTATCCACAAACCAACCGCGGCAAGCGTAGCTTAGTTTTCGATTGACCCGTTCGGCTGTTATCATTTAGCCAAGAGTCTTTATCAATGTGTATTTGAAATTAAATCTTGTCAGACTTCCCCGAAAATCTTTTCTGACTTGCGCTTCATGAGCATTTTAGGCTGTGTCAAAAAGGCGAGTTGCAGGTCTAGTCATTCGTCCGCAATAATGTAAATCAAATTGCCCCGGTCAAAGATCGCCGTATTTACGTTTAGAACTTCCCTTTTTAGGATGCCTCCTACAGTAAATTCAGCGATAAACAAGTCACACAGTCCAACTGTCCGACATATGACACGTGGTTGTTCGAAGCCAGTTAAAATTCATAGCCCCTTAATAGGTGAAGCTGTCCATCATTAATGAATGCGAGTTACCCAAACTACACTAGAACTATTTAATTCAGGACCGTGAACAACCTCCATGTTTGCACATAACAATAAGTTTTAATTAAGTTTGTTGAAGAGCACCCACGGGTCTTATGGGACATCAACTAGCCATGAATAATACATAATATTTAAGCAGTGGACTGCAATTGGATGAATTGATAATAATTGAGCGTCACTTATCTATCTCCGAGCATTTCACTTACATGCGAACATTTACATAAGTCATCGGCCTAGCTTTCTCCCAACTATGTTGGGGTCGGCTTCAAGTCTAACCGGATGCAGCTGAATAACAGTATTTTACATGGAGCGACTGCCTATCTGACCTCCACAACCCAGTTACTGGGGAATACGATACCCTTTGGTAAGACTGGTTGTCCGACTTTCGGGCTTCTGACAATTATCAAAGATCCACGAATGACAGCCAGGACCAACGGCTTGACGTGCTTTTCGAGGCACGGATGGGTCTTGGTATGTAAAGATGGTCAAGTCGGCCATCCACGGAGCAACCGAAGTTAGCGTAGCTTAACCTGAACGATCGAGCCGTCCGGCTGTTATTACTTAGACACAAGCCCCTCAGCATTTACGTACGCATAACCTATAATAAAACGCAACAGTAGTGTGCTTATCACCTTTGAGAATACTTATTATTCATAGATTCACAATCAGCGCCTATAATGTGCGCGCTGCTGGGACACAGGCCTCCCCTCGGTGAGTGAAATGATTATAAAGCGAAGTTCTTATTATTTTCTCAAAGGACCGGCCATCAAAATCTCCTTTCGTTATCCATTTACGATAACGGGGCACATTACGGTAAATTAAAATGATCTTTTCTCTCCACTTCTTCCACAAAAATAACAGAAACGTAAATTGATGATAACTTTGATCATTATCGGTGCCTCGTTGGTCTAGTGGTCGCAAGCGCTACTGCTGAACTAGAGGTCCTGGGTTCGATTACTGGGTCGGGCAAAATGTTATTGGGTTTATCTATCTGGAATTTCTCAGTAGCAGCCCGGAGGCTGTATTTGTGCCCGGTTGATGCCAATAGGCTCGCCCCCTATTACATGGCACTTAAACCAAACTGGCGAAATGTGAGTGCACTAGTGTCACCTCTGCCAAACCCTTCGAGGATAAAAGGCGTGATGCTATGTTTTGTTAAAAATCAAAATCAAAATCAAAATATTTTATTTCACATAAACCTGCAAGGGCACTTATGAAACGTCAGAAGCTAGGTGCACGGTTCCAATTTGTCGCTTCCTATGGAGAAGAGCCGGCAAGAAACTCCACGTTAAGAATAACTAACAGCAGGCTTAGCACGAGCACCGATTTATCAATACACATGACTATTAACTAAATGATGTACAGATAGGTGAAGATAGCTGTTTTTCTATTAATTATCACAGTTGTGCGTTCTAAACGAATCATGATTTTGTAGATAATCGTATATGCTTTGTGGCCGTCGTGTAGCAAGTTTGTTGTCAGTGTGATTTTGACAGTTTGGCAAGAAATATTATTCTGAAATAGTCTTTTATAAGGACAAGACATTTATAAGGACAAAATGACTGATCGTAGAAGGATATCTACGGTGCGATATCATAAATGGAGAAACGAAATGTCATTTTGTATTGAAAATAGCACTGTCTATTCTTCGTAGAAATAGAAAGCGTCATGCTAAGCCTACAGATCTTAGACGTAGCCCAGCGAACACAAACTGACTCTACTAAATGGTTTCCAATAAAGAAGAACTAATAAAAACGAATTTTTAGTTTCAGTTCTCTGTTTAGCCATACCAGAGCTTTACTGTTTCAAAGGACGCGATCTTACAAAAAACAAAGAGATAGGTATCGTATAAATGTAAGTACCTAAGTACTTACATTTACTTACAAAAAACGGAAAGCAATCTTCTGTTTTATTAAGTTTGTAAGCATTACCAAGTTTAATCAACATTGATTTTATAAGCTTCTCAAGATATTGTGAAGTAAGGTCAAAAGGGGACTTGAAATAAAATTTGTAAAGTAAAGTGTTAAAGCTACTAAAACTTACTAGGATTACATAAGTAAGTACCTACTTCTTATAATACAATAATTTTATAGTAGAACGAAGTAATTTTTTCAAGAATAAATGAAGTACTTACGTGGGTACAAAACCCAAGCCCGTAGGCATCACTGTATCTCTACAGTATGTTTCTTCTATCTTACAGTATATTTGTGAAAAAATTGTGTATGTTTCCGTATCATATTATTATATAAGCTTGAATAATTTAGCGTGTAGGTAAAAAAGTGTAATAATTTTGTTTACAACTGCAAATACAAAAAGGAGCTACGTCTGCCAACAAACTGCTTCGCAGTTTGGCAGAGGTAATATATTTAAGGAAAAAGGCGCGAGTTTATGTACCTATGTTTGTATATATTTTGTACAAAAGGTATCTCTGTGATGATGAGTTTTACATTTATTTTATTTTATTGATGGTTTTTTTTTTTTTTTTTTTTTCTGTGTGGGAAATCATCAAATAACTTCTCTTGGTCTGGGTGGAGCGGGAGGGCGTGTCAGACTTTTACTGACTAAAACCCACCCGTGTTCCCTCAGTTGCCTGTGTGCCAGGGGCGGCGGTATCTCTTTCGAACAACCCGCACCCCCGGCAGGCATCGGCCCTTGCGGGCCCCTCTATTGCTGCTGACATCTCTTTGAGGCGCGCGTGGAACACAATGCGCCGTCGACCCGGGCTTGGTCCTAACCGGACAGCGAGGTACCCATTACTCGCCGTCCGCAAGCCCGTGCCTACGGTGGCCGGGAATCAGCCTGGGATCCCGACGCCCAGGGCGTCTCCTGCGAAGGCCACGGCTGTGAGGGCGCATGTACTGCATCTCCCTCACGTGCGCCGCCTCCCTCTTTGCGAGCATAACTGCTTCGCTGAAGGAGGCGACTGCCAGCCATGCCCTCTCGCTCCGTACCATGGCCTGGCCCAGGGTCGGACGCGAGAGATCGCCGCCGCCGATCACCTCCACGAGGACACGGCGTTGCTCCGCCCAAGCTGGGCAGCCCTCCACCGTATGCTCCACCGTGTCCTCTGGGCGATCTTCGCAATGGAAACACCCGGGCGTTTCCTCCCGCCCTATCCGAAATAGGAACCTCCCGAAACAGCCATGTCCGGTGAGGACCTGTGTCAGGCGGAAGGTGAGGACGCCATGCCGCCTCTCAAGCCACTCCTCAAAGAGGGGACTTACCGCCGCAATCGCGGCGTGCCCAATTTTTTCAATGGTGTGCTGCAATTTGCGACGGCGACCAATTTGCAAACAATTCATCACGAATTTCACGATAAAGCTACCTAGGTAACCCAATTATATCTACGTTGGCAGGCAGGTTGTAACTACACTTTCTATGGTCCTTGACCCCAAGCAAATCATTCCCCATCAAATCATTTTTAAATATTTTATTGGAAGAGGTCGCATATATGTATGCACTGGCCTGTTACACATGCCTGTCACCGATTCAAATTAATATTGTTACGGCATATGTTTTTTATGAGCCTTGTCACTTGTGTAAAAATATTGACCACGAAATATACGAATTATATTATCAGACCACTGCTCGTTGTTGGATTCTGTTTTCCATTAGGTTATGGGCCCAGGAGTGTGCTGGAGTTTTTTCTGATAGTGCGTATAATTTATATGAGTGGTTTGCTGTAAAACTTACGAAATTTTAATTATGTCAGCTGAAGTTGGTATAAGTGGTATCAAGAAGCTGAAAGGATCGTCCGACTACCCAAATTGGAAGTTCTTGGTGCGAAATTACTTGGAGAATAAAAACTGGTGGGGAGTAATTTCTACAGATGTAGCAAACGCTGACGTAGACCGGCAGGCACGAACGACAATATGTTTGTTGTTAGAACCAGAGTGCTTTACCCACGTCTACAATGCGAAGACTGCGAAAGAAGCCTGGAACAGCTTACAAAAAGCATATGAAGACAAAGGTTGGGGAAGACGTATACATATTCAGCGAGAGCTTTTCAGCTGTAAGTTAGAGAATTTCGATTCTATGGAAAGCTACATAAGCAAAACTACATTCCTGACACAACAATTGTCCGATATTGATGCTGATATTCCTGATGATTGGATCATATCGATTTTGCTGGGTGGACTAACCGCTGAGTACAGCCCTCTCATCATGGCTGTAGATAATAGTGGACAACAGATCACGTTGGAGCAAATCAAAACGAAATTGTTACAAGAAGGAAGTAGACAGAGTAAGTTAAATACAGAGTACGAACAAGCCTTAGTTACACGTAAAGTACAGAACGATGCAAGATCTAACACAAAAACTAACGATCGCAAGCAGAAATTCGTCTACAAGTGTTTTAAGTGCCACAAGCAAGGACACAAGGCGTCCGAATGCAAGGAGCGGATCAAAACCGCGAATATCTGCCTGAATACGAAGAAGGTGATACACAAAGATAAGTGGTATTTGGACAGTGGGTGCTCAAATCATATGACCCACGATAAAAACAAATTGTTGTCTTATAAACCTGAAAAGGGCAACATGAAGATCGCAGTAGCAAACGGCGAGAAATTGTTGGTGAAAGGACGAGGAAATGCTGAGCCACGAGTCAGCGAAAACGAAAAATTAATTTTAGAAAACGTTTTACATGTTCCTGATTTATCCATGAACCTTATTTCGGTGAGCGATTTGACCAAGAAGAATTATTGCATGAATTTTGACAATGGAGGTTGCATAATTCAAAATAAGAATCGAATTATTGCAAGATGTCAAGAGGTTGACGGAATTTATGAGTTGACAGAAAATAAAAATAACGTCGTGAATGTGACACTGTCAAAACAAAATGAAAATATTTCGAACATTTGGCATAAAAGATTAGCTCATTTATCGCGTAATTATATGAATAAAATGAAAGTTTTAGTAACCGGTATGGAATTTAAGAGTACCGATTTATGCGAGCCGTGTATTCCATGTATCGAAGGAAAGACCTGCAAAAGTCCCTTTAAACACCAAGGTACGAGAGCGAACGAGGTCTTACAGCTGGTTTTTAGCGACGTTTGCGGACCAATCGAGGAGCCGTCGTTCGGAGGTTCGAGGTATATTCTTCTATTTATCGACGATTTTACTCGGAAGACTCATGTTTACTTTTTGAAGAACAAAAGTGAAACTTTCGATAAGTTCCGTGAATACAAGGCGGAAGTTGAGAATGAGACCAGTAAATTCATTAAATGTCTGAGAACTGACAACGGCGCAGAGTACTGTAATAGTAAATTTAAATCATTTTTGAAGTCTGCAGGTATAAAACACCAGACGACTGTACCGTACACGCCGGAACAAAATTCTGTCGCAGAGAGAGCGAATCGGACTATAATAGAAAAGGCAAGAACATTACTCTCAGAATCGAACTTAAGCAAGAAGTATTGGGCCGAGGCTGTTAATACTGTTGTTTACCTAAAGAACAGAAGCCCCACGAAAGCATTGAATAATGCGGTACCAGAGAAGCTTTGGACTGGAAAAGATGTGGATGTCAGTCATCTGAAAATCTTTGGTTGTTTGGCGTACAGGTTGATATCAAAACAAAAGAGACGGAAACTAGACATGAAGACGGAACCGATGATTTTTATTGGATATCCAGATAATCAGAAAGGTTATCGTCTGATGAATCCTAAGACAGGTGAAGTGAAAATTGCAAGAGATGTAAAATTTCTCGAAAACGTCTTTTTCCAAAAAGAAAACGTGGAAAAGTCGGAAGTTATCATAAACCTAAATACAGATTCTGTTCATGCCAATTTACCCAACAGATCTACAAGCAGATCGGAACCCTTGGAGGCTCACGATGATGTGTACCGTAATGCTATAGACGAGAACGTAGAAGTATCGGAGGAGATACAACCTGAGCCTGTAGTACCAGAGCAAGAGATTGACGTATTGACTGAAGAGGAAGTCACAATACCTGAATCGGAAAGAAGGTATCCTGTAAGAGAACGCAGACAAGTCGATCGGTATGGATGCAATGTTATGTATGCCAAGAGCAATCTTGATGATGATCCATTGACTATTAATGAAGCGTTGGCGAGACCCGATGGTGACTTATGGCAAAAAGCGATCGATGATGAACTTATGTCACTAAAGGAGAACCAGACTTGGACGTTGGTGGATCGTCCGATCGATAAGAAGCCTATCCAGTGCAAATGGGTGTTCAAAATCAAGAGAGATAGTGACGGCAAGGTAACAAAGTATAAGGCTAGATTAGTAGCAAAAGGTTTCACACAGGTACGTGGTGTAGACTATACTGAGACGTATTCTCCAGTAGTTAGAAGTTCTACTCTGCGAACGTTGTTCTCGCTAGCTGTTGAATACGGTTGGTTCATTGACCAATGGGATGTCACGACTGCCTTTTTATATGGCAAGATTAAAGAGGACATTTACATGCTCCAACCGAAAGGAGCAGTAGTCAAAGGTCAAGAAACCAAAGTATGTAAGCTGCAGCGTTCTTTGTATGGATTGAAACAAGCTTCGAATGCTTGGTTCAAGGAATTGGACAAAGAGATGTTGAACTCAGGCTTTGTACAATCAAAAATAGAACCGTGTTTGTATCAAAAGCAGCTTAAAAACAATAACAAGTTAATTGTTGTTATTTATGTAGATGACCTTTTTATCTTTGGAAATTGTGAACAAGAAAAGCAAAAATTAAAAACCGATTTGCTTGATAAGTTTAAAGTGAAAGATTTAGGCGCGGCTAGGCATGTTTTAGGCATGAGGCTGAGGAGAGATAAAGATGTTATTTGTCTAGATCAGCAACAGTTCATTTCGGAAATTTTGAATGACTTTAACATGACAGACGCTAAGCCAGTTTCAACCCCAATGGAAGTCGGCATGAAATTAGAAAGATCGACAAATTCCCATAGTAATCTGCCATATCAAAGCATAATAGGGTGTCTAAACTATTTAGCCTGTAATACGCGACCAGACATAGCACATGCGGTGAGTGTACTTTCACAATTTAATTCGTGTTATGACGAAATACACTTTAAATGTGCAAAACGGGTCTTAAGGTATTTGAAGGGTACGTCTAACCTTTGTCTTACTTTTAGGAAGTCGGGAGATTTGGACTTACGAGGCTATGTTGATGCAGATTGGGGAGGGGCACTTGATAGAAAATCTTTCACAGGATTAATTTTCAAGATAGGTAAAAATATAGTGTCATGGGAGAGTAGGAAGCAAGCGACAGTATCCTTGTCCTCCACAGAGGCAGAGTACGTAGGATTGAGTCTAGCTTCGAAGGAAGCTCTTTATTTACGTAGTTTACTTAACAGTTTGACAGCTGTGGATAGTAAAGCAGTAGTAATTTATAATGACAATCAGTCGGCGCATAAAATTGCAGCTAACAAAATGATGCATAATAGGACAAAGCATATAGATATCAAGTATCATTTTATTCGTGAATGTGTACTAGCTAACAAAGTTGAAATAAGGTACATGTCAACTGATATGATGATAGCGGACATCTTAACTAAAAGTGTTCACAGCCCGAAGCTTAGAGAATTTTTAAAGGATTTATCCCTGTCAAATTATTCTATTAAGGGGGCGATGAGTAGTTAGACGTTTTGACGTTTTATGTTCTTTTTTGTGCTTTGTGTAATAGATAATTTAGTTTCGTTATGCATACTTTATTTTGTTAGATTTCTTCTGTTTTTGTATTCTACTTTTGGGTACAGTGTAGTACAGTCGGACACAGAAGTGTTGGTGATTTATTTAATTTTATGTACCGAGTTCTGACAAGTACAGAAGTGATCATACGCAGCGTAACTATATTAAGGGGGCGTATTGGAAGAGGTCGCATATATGTATGCACTGGCCTGTTACACATGCCTGTCACCGATTCAAATTAATATTGTTACGGCATATGTTTTTTATGAGCCTTGTCACTTGTGTAAAAATATTGACCACGAAATATACGAATTATATTATCAGACCACTGCTCGTTGTTGGATTCTGTTTTCCATTATATTTTAACAAATCTGCGGAGTTGAGCTGGTTAATTCAATGTGATCCTGCATAAAGTTGAAACCTTACAGTGAATCTGTAACTAATTCCCTTCAGTAAGAATACAATATAATTTTATTTTTCAAAAATATGGGTAAGTAGTATCTACACAAATGAAACATTAAAGCTTCACCATATTTTTCCATTCGGCATGCAAACATTTGCATTATTTATGTAAGCTGTACTTACCTCTGAAAACCAGATAAATATTTTTTTTATCATTATCACTATAATTCTCATTCATTAAATCAATTTATTAATGATCATTACAATTATACTAATACTTATACTTTCATCAAATACTTACTTTTGAAATAGACGGGAGGTATCTACCTACATTTCTGAGCGTAGTTACCGTGTTTCAACCTATTATACCGAACATTTTTTTGAGGAGCTGACTTAGTTAAAGTGCCCTAAAAGTCTACAAATACATTAGGTGCTCTGCCATTTCTGCCAACCACTGTACACACACTTATTGCGACGTCCAAATACCTTCTAGTACCTATCACTTTGAATGATGTTAATCTTATATTCGTAGCGACACGAATTTTTTGTGAAGGTAGCAAATAGCATGTTAAGAAATATTTTTGCAAAACCTGACCGAAATCAGTTGAATGTTCGCTGCGAGTTTTTTATTCTGAATGGGAAAAGTGACACAATGTAAATGCTCTTAAGCCTCACCCTATTTTGTACATTTGTAATAATATTTAAGGCTTTATACAGGAGACACAAAAACGTCTCGCTCAGACTAATGTTAGTTGCTGTAAGAAGATGAAAGAAGGTTTTACTTGAGCGGGGGGAGACTGTGGGAGCGTACTTGTTAGATGCCTTTTTCAACATTAGACGTTTTCCGCCCATAGTTATAATAACTGAGTATTTTTTAAGAGCGTTCGTCCTCCGCGGGCTGGCAACGTCGCATTTCAAGTGGATTTTCATGATTATAGTAATAAGTTTAAATCAGAGTATATTTTTTCAGCCAAGCACTAGATCGTTGCTATTTATAACTTTTCGGTTTTATAGTTCGGTATTTACTTATAAAAATCGACACATTGTCAATTATTTTCTATTTTCAGTGCTTATTACGATTAAATGTTTGTATTTAAGAGTAAATGTAAAAAATTGACCCACCTACTAAGTTGATAGAAATTTCACGCGCCCCACGATTTTATTTTTCTGTCTGCTCAATACCCTTAGATCCGTGATCGCCAACCTCTGTACATCGACGTGCCATTTTTTTCCAAAGATTGTTTAATTTTTAATTATAGTCAGTAAAAGGTTTCCATTGGAGTAAGTTTAATTTGATTAATTAATATCAACAAAGTTTCTCACAATGACACTAAACAAGACTATGATTTATTGTTTTCTAAATTACAATCTGTTGATTTATGAAATAAAGTGAACAAATGAAAGAGTAGAAACAAGATCAAAATTGGTTCGAGTTGAGTTTCAAAATTAAATTATCCTCAAACAGCAGATTTACTTACCTTCATAAAATTGAAATTCAATATTGACAAACTTTTCGTTCGTTTTGCCAATTAATCATAAGACACTGCGCACTGAACCTACTTGGAACAAAACAGTTTTTTCCTAAATAGACAAAATAGTTTTGTCTTCTGCCCAATAAAAACTTTTTCCAAAAACAAAAAGTAAATGTCTTCCGAAAAAACACTACAAAGTGAAAAATAACTTTAATTTCGTAAAGTCGGTGTCTTTGCATATGTAGTTTAGGTTTTGTCACTAACTTCCGAAATTAAAGTATTTTTTTCGTATTGAGGCTAACGCAAATACTACTGAGGAAAAGTTACTCAAATTTATATGCGACCACCCCTGAAACATATCTTATCCATTAAAAAAAGAATTTTCGAAATCCATCCACAATTGTCGGCGGCATCACGAAAAAAAAATCATACAGACGAATTGAGAACCTCCTTCTTTTTGAAGTCTGTCAAAAAGGCTTTTCTGTACATTGTGGCTATACTTTGTCATCACTATTCTGTTATGAATGTGCGCATCATTATTGCTTCCACAGTCAATTAGTCTGTCTACGACAGACTTGACTCAGTCTGTATACAATTTTAATTTCCGTAGGTATCTCAGCTTGACTAGGCTAACAATGAAATTAAATTGACGCCATGACGAAAATACGACTGAAAGCGAGCGACGTTCCATCTGCAGTAAACACAGAAGGCTAAATGGAATATGCTTAATTAATGGAAGTTTGCGGAGGAATGGTAGGTACTTATCTTAGGTAGACTACAGCTGCACATCTCAAGAGAATAATGCAATGTGTCTCATTAGATTACTTGCATAACCAGACAATAGTCTGTGAACAAAGCATTAATTTTGTTTTATTTGTTAATTATCTCTCGCATATTGGTAAATCCTACTAATATTTTTATGTGAAAGCTTGTATGTATGGATGTTTGTTACTCAATCACGCAAAAATGGCTGAACGGATTTCCGATGAAATTTGAAAGGATGAAATTTGGCACACAGATAGATTAACACATATTTCGGTGGTACGTTCTCGTGGGATAATTTTCGACCTGCACGCGGGCGAAGCCGCTGGCAAAAACGAGTGTTATATAAAGCTGTCAATGAAATGCTTTTGCAATTGACAGAAAACTAATAAGACGACTATACTCAAAATTATATATGAATGATTAAAATTACGCTTGTAATGAGCACTTCAAAATTTAATTTTCTTATTGAATTGAATTGAAATTGAATTTACAAAAGACTGATCGTAGAAGTTGCGCAACAAACTTCCCAGCAACACGTCTCTGTCTGTTTAGTTTTAATTGAAAATTGAACGGCAGCAACGTCTGTTCTGGCTTCGCAAACGGTGCCAATAAAAATAACGAAATACACATTTTAGTTTATAGTGTGCCCTGTTCCTATACTGGCCACACTATAATGTAACGTTTCTCAATTTACCTTCGACCTTGGTACCTAACTAGTAGCAATTTTATTCCAACTGTAACAATAATTTACTTATAGAATGCATAATTAAACTGTGTTAATTACAAAAAAAACTCTTTCGCCTTATTAAAAAAAAAACAAAGTTTTTATTTAGATCCGGCCACCATGCCCGTTTTGGAATTAAGAGCACAATGAGTATAAAAATACAGTTCTTTTTTATAAAAGTGGCAACTTAGTCGCAGCGCTCCGTTCTCATTTTTGTATTAAGAACTTTACCCAATCGAAATAAGGCTCAGAGCTTTGGGTAGAACTAAAATAAGATCGCGTTTTGTAATCAGACGGCATGTGATTTTCCTTTCAAAACAATGATACTCTGAATGATTTAAAAAAAATGCTACAATTTTCACAGAATTCTGTTGCTAACTGTCGAAAACAGAAGTATAACGCTTATTACTACTATGCTAATTGTCTTTACGACCTTTATTACCCTTCATGTGTGAATTTAACAGAATTTGTGAATGTGTAATTTCTGAATAATCGATGTAAACAATCTATCCAATTTATAAAATGGCTCGTCTTTCAGCAAATTGAAATTATTGGGTCTAATTTTCAATAAAATCATTGTTGTAGTTAATGAATATGACTATTAAACATTGAGTTGTGAAAATGTAGCATGCAATAAATTAAATGTAAGTAATTACCATTTAAGAATTATTATTTCAATGAACAACACTTTACCCACTGATTTATGTTATTGGCGGTGTACTTAGTTGCACATAAATTCCTGAATCAAGAAAATACGGAATTTTCTTTAAGTCACGTAGGTACACGTAGGTATCTGTTTTATTAGCATTAAGATTGACTGTTTAAGGTTGCCTAAGAATAGAAAACTGAGTAAACGATCAGTGATAACGATTGCAAAAGAAGTGTTTATTCAGTGTAATTTGTATGAGTTTTCTTAATCAAGAATTCGGTTAAAATGTCTTATGCTCGGTACCTATAAACAAAAACGGATCATTGCTTACCAATAGTAGCGTGTTTTTTCCAAACTGGGCAAATAAATAGTTTCGTAAGCTAATTTTACCTGTGATAGCTACTTCGAAATAAGTCTACAATGGAAGGTGTTTACTTCATTATTGGTAAAGATACAGGAGTCTTAATATTAACCTACAACTATCCGTAAATTCAGTCGGCCATTAGACATTCGGTCACATTTTGACATTTATTGGTCTATGGTGTGTTTATTGCACACAAATCAGTTGATAGCAAGCACAAAGAAGTTTACACACAAGTGTCTGCGATTTAATTATAAACCGGCTCCAAAAAATTGCTCAAATGGGATGAGAGGAAGTCTCGCGAAAGCTTCAGTGGGCGATTTTCCCGCGTCCCGGTATGATAGCGTGTGGCTCGCGTTTGTTCCCCGCCTTAGTGTTTCGCGGCTCATGTTGTAGGGCAGATTGAAACTCGTGGCGTGTCGAGCGCTCGTCTCGACCGCGTCTTATGCACCCTTAGCTTGCCTATACATCGACAAAGTTTTTTTAAACAATATTTATTTAGAGCAGTGATAGATAGTGTTGTATATTTTAATAAAAAGTTTAACAACTTTTGTGAGTTCGAACTTTGAGCTGAGTTTTTTGTTGTGGTGGTCTGTTTAATAAGTGCTTCAGAAAACTTTCATGAGCAAATTTACGACTGTTTAAAGCTCGCCAAGTTTTATTTGAGACAACAAGTGCCAGGGAAGTCTTCTCAAACAACAAGTCGTAGAAGGTATTATTTTTTCATTACTTTTTAAGGAAATAACTGTGTTTTATAAAGCTTTGATCGAATTAGTACAATAATATCTGTAAAAAAAGTCCTTTCAGTTACTATGAAAACTAAGAAAAACTGTAAAACTAAGTGTCGTTATGTTCGTGTGTTCAGTTTCGTACAGTGCCACCATCAAGACATGGGTGGCGGTAGATATTCATTGGTCTATTTGGCAAATTTGAAGTTCCTCTATCAACATATTTTTTACTAGGTACGCAGTGGATTACCTTTACGCAGCGTATATCTGAGAACCCTTCGGTTCATTAAGGTTTAGAGTGCACGAGTAACAATAATTGCATGGAAAAATTGGTTTTCCGTGAATAAGGATGTGGCGTGACCTTAATTATTTTGTTACTCGGTTTTTCGTTGATATTTGCAAGCGTGAGATCGCTAAATACAGGCGTATTGTACGTGTCAGTATTCCGTTAAATAACTATGCGGAAGACAACGGATGGAATAAAGATGCAGTTTATAAGCATACCATTCGTCTTTTTGGACATTAGTGTAAATAAAATAAGACTATTATAGGAAACAACGTTATTTTTACGTTTACACAGGCTGTAACAATACCCATCACATTGCCGTTATTTATGCATTTTGTACATCAAAGTAAGTATCACTGAACGGAAATTGTTGCTGGGAAATGGCTTTTATTTTTGGTGTAAAACATCCCTGTTTACGGCACCACGCAATGTAACGCTCACAAAACATCGTGTTAAAGGATGCATGCAACGATACAGGAGTTGTGGAGGTATTTTAAGTTAAATAAAAAAACGTTTACAAGAAGTTTTCTTGAAAACTAGTTGAAACTACGATAAATGATTTTATTTCTGTAAGTAGGTTTGTACAAACACTTTATTATACGTCAATGATATTTTAAAAACTCGATAAAGTTGGCTTTTCCTATGTGACTACCAGAGGCGAAACAAACACAGAGGTCAGTTTCTTTTAAAGTCAAGACATAATCTTGGTCAGATCATGTGAAGACAATGTAGATTGGTGTCTGAAATGGTCTTTTGAGAAAAGAACCACACAGATTGAGTGGACCTGTTCAGTCAGTGGACTCATTTATCAGTAATCATGCGGCTCAACTCGGAACTTAAGGAGTTTAACGAATAGATGAACAATACTAAAGAAAGGACAATTGGGTAGGCCGCAAAAGTTAATCAACCTATAAGACCATGATTAAAACTAAATGAGAAAGAAAAGAAACCAAACAGAAAAAGAAAACCGTAAGACCGTCCATATCTTCGTAACCCGATTCCCGATATGGTCCAGTACAAAAAGGAAAACACAATGACGGGGGATGAATCGGCTTCTTTAAGCGTTTTTTACATTACCTTTTATTGAATTTATTAAGTGTGCCGTTTGATGTAGTCTTAGAAGCTCTGAAAAAGTTTTTGAAGCGAAAACGCCTTCAGTCGCGTAGGGCGATTTTTCGTGGGGGAAAAACTTATGGGTACGCGTCACCGCCATGCTAATGGGGACAGTATAATTATCTGTAATTATGAGTATGACGTGTTGCGCCTGTTGTTGCTCGGAGTTCTGATAGATGTGAAAACGAGAGTAATGCAAATAATTTTAATTTACAAATGATAGCAACTAAAATTAATTTTATTTTTTTGTAAATTGTGACCTTCAAAGGTGCCTATTTGAAATAGGTAAATGATTTGACTTTGACGAAATATTACAATTTTGATACTACAATTACATTGTACATCAAGCAGTGGTGGCCCAGTGGTAACAGCCGTGACTTACGAGTTGTAGGTCGCAGGTTTGAACCCAGACAGGTGCTATAGTTTGTGTAAATTATTTCATCACCACTGCTCTCAAAACGGTGAAGGAAAACATCGTGAGGAAATCGGCATGTCCTAGAACCAACAATTAGAAGACACCTGACATCTACCAACCCGCAGTGGGCCCGCGTGGTGGATTACGGCCTACTTCCTCCCAACGAGACGAGGCCTGTGTCCCAGCAGTGGGAACTTTATGGGTTGATTATAATTACATCGTTTTCACATGTATAATTTCAACATGAATGATGTAACCTGTGATTTTTTTAAACAATATTTTGATTTAAAAGACAGTCCGTGGAGTTTATTCCCCGATTGGGATTAATTTCAATATTTAGGTCATTGACCGTATGATTTCCAGATGTAACGTGCTGAAGAAAACTATTAAATGACACCATAGTCAAAGAGACGTCAGCATTCTTCTGTACTTATCGCAATTTATTTGGGGTCGGCGCAAAATTCTGCCATATTTAGTTCTCTATTTGTCGTCATCTCGGTAGTCTCCCGTTTTAGCTATATCATATCTAGTTCTCTGAGTGTGCGTCGACGCTCCGAGGCGTCGCGGTGTGGCCCCAGGGGCAGCGCGTACTGTACCTGTATTCTCACGTTACCGCTATGAAGAAGAACGCTTCTTCATAGGTAGCTACTACGCTTTGGAATGGGCAACTAGCTTCATCTTTCTAACTGACCGACTCCTTGAATATTGAAAAGTGTCTGTAATTGGTTCATTAGAAATAAATGCTTTGAGTTTAAGTTTGAATTGAAGAAAAACAAAAAATTGGTACATAGGTACCAAAGGCCATAGGTATCATATTTTTTTGTTTTTTTCTTCTGTCAGTAGCCCTCATGACTTTTTAACTTTAATGGTGCGATACTGACTTACTACATAGTTACACTTTCCATTTTAAACATGATTGAGATATACGAATCACGATGAAAATATTCAGTGGTGACACCGTACCGTACGTATATTTGATTGCATCCGCAAAACTATCCGTCTCACGTGCAGGTTCAATTCGCATTATATAACACACTGCGCATTTACTAGTTGTAGGGTTCCGTAGCAAAAAGGTTAATCGGATCTTCTATCATGAGAAGACGCTGTCAGCCGTAACTGTCGGAATCTTCCAAGTAATAGGAACGACGAAAAACTTGAAACCAAAAATATGGGAAGTTATCTTCTGTTAGTAATGGGTTGTTTTAAAATCTCATGATTTTTTTTTTGTTTAAAATGAAGTAAAATAGCGATCGTTTTTACTTATTGTTCAGTAATAGACTGCACCCAGGGGATCTAAATAGGCCACTTTGGCAGAATCATAATATGATCATATTAAAATCATATTTAAAATCATAAAATGGTCACAAACTGACGATTCGTAATATTAACTGCGTAGACAGCACGCAATTAATCTATTTGACAGTTTTGTATGGAAATTCGTAAAATGGTCACCAAATTATGAATTGGTTTATTAAAGTAAAATGTCAAACAGCAAAATCATAGGGGGAATTCACGAAACGAATCACTCTTAGAGGAATTGCTTAGTGTGGCCTTTTTAGACCCGCAGTTTGGGTGCAGCGTAATACACTATTAATTAGAATCTGAATAATTTTGAAGGTCCAATCCATTGCTTCATCTGTTCGAAAAAATTGTCTGCTTAGCAACGCAAACAAAGAAAGAAAGAAAGAAAAAGAAAAAGTATTACAACGCCATGAATGTTGTGGAACTGTCAAAATAAAAAGTGATTCCTACTGATAATGAATTACGCAATTACCCCTCTGTTTCCTGAAAATGGATAATTATTTCCATGTAAGTAATTTTGTGCAGATATTATTTAACCTATTAAGTGTGAGAATGATAATTAAAGTTCATTAAAGCTGGCAAATGGTTATTAAAATAGTAGACAGGCCTACATTATTATTTCATAATGGTTACGCGGAGTCGAATTGAAATGAGTTCTAATTTCACAGCTGAAGAAACTTGTTTTTCTGGGACTGATTAAATTTTTCGGGGAATTTATCTTTTTCATTCACGAACAGGTAAATATAGTTATTTTTTTCATTAAATGCTAACTAGCTTTTACCTGTGGCTTTCCTGTTCTGGATGTCTGAAACTATCCCACGGGAACGTAAGTACTACCGGGAATTATTGATGAACCAATGATACGACATTTATTAATAAGCTCAAGCAAGTACTCATTAAAAAAAGCAAAATAAACGAATACATACATGATAAAAAGAAATTGACACAAACAGACACCATACACAGATAGGAACATTATTTCTTACCTACACAGCTAAATATTGTAATATACCTTACCTTATCAAACAATTATTTTTTTGTGGTACACAACCTATAACTGATCTTAATAAAGTAAATTATATATTTACTTAAGTAATGATATTCATAGAAACATTTAAAAATTGTTGATTTTAATTTGAATCTTATTTTATTTTGTTATTTTGTATACTTTTTCCTAAATTTTAGATTAGATAATTGTACATTACGAACCCTGTAGGACACAGGCCCTACATGGTTCATAATTGTATCTAAGCTTTAAGACTTTCCTGCCGGGGGTGCGGGTTGTTCGAAAGAGATACCGCCGCCCCTGGCACACAGGCAACTGAGGGAACACGGGTGGGTTTTAGTCAGCAAAAGTCTGACACGCCCTCCCGCTCCACCCAGAGCGGGAGAAGTTATTTGATGATTTCCCACCCAGAAAAAAAAAAAAAAAAAAAAGCTTCAAGACTTTGTAAGAACTTTCAACATTATGGAATGCAAATAAAGATATGAATATTATTTTGCGCTAACCCAGGCTATGGTCTACCCGTGTGCCAAATTTCATCCCAATCCGTTCAGCTGTTAAGGCGTCAAAAATTAATAGATAGACATACAGAATTACTTTCGCATTTATGTAAGTATGGAAATATGGATTCATTTCATTTAATTCTCTAAGCATTATTTCGCCAAGAATTATTAAGAAAAAATTATATTATTATTTCTAAGTTTCTTGTTGAAAATTAAGTCTCGGTTTTACTTTGTAACAACTTTCTTAATCTTTTGAGAAAATAGCTTAGTGTTGTTTGGTAATTTTGAGTGTTTCTGTAATTTAATTGAGTTTTACCACAGAACAGAGGAAAGAGATAGTTTTACTAATATCATTGGAAGAGTTTGTTGAGTAACGGGAACTACACTGATTGGTCGAATAATGGAGTTAACATTTTGCTATGGGAGCCTAACTAGAGATGTGCCGAGTCGCTGTTTTGGTGGATCGAGCAGACTTGAGTCGGTTTTACGGTATTCGAATCATGACTCGACTCCGCAATTCGAGCCCAGTACTCGAGTTCTATGTTTGGTATTGGAATGCTGACTCGAGTCCAGGACTTGAATCCTGGACTCGAGTCTAGGAGTTCGACTCCAGAACTCTAGTCTGGAAATTCGAGTCCAGAACTCGAGTCTAGGACTCGAGTCCGTTACCGATTTTAGGACAAAGAGGAAAAATCGAAACGGAGTAGATAGACTTCATACAGCATGTAGGTTTAGCATAATGACACAACGATAATTAGTCAAACATTTTTATTGAAAATATTTTTAAACATTACAAAAAAAATATAGAACACTTAGGAGATAGGTAACTAGGAACCAGAATTAGATCTTTATCCACATTTTTAGAGTTCATCTTCAGAGCTCGCTTAGACGGAAAGGTCATCTGAAGTCGCCGTTTTCGTGGTGGTGGTGTTTCGCCGTCTACGATTGACTGGTATAGATTGGAGTTCTTGTCTTCGTTGAGTGGCGTTCCACCTCCAGAACCAGAAGCTTATCTTAATAAATCTTAATCACTCTGAGCAGGCGTAGCTGAAGAATTGTCAATGTGAGTCGAGTAAGTGATAGGATGAGCTTTTTTTAGGTGCTTTAACAAATTGGTTGTATTTTTGTTTAAGTCTTTAAATACGGAACCACAGTTTTTGCACTGCTCAAAATGTTCCGTGTGGTGCCGAACGTAAAAGAATAGCACCATCCCATTTCTTCCCGTGGGTGTCGTATAAGGCGATTAAGGGACTTACTACCTAGAGAATGGGCAGCAGCGTTCTTTAAGCATTTTACCACCATACTGCGATCGCCAATCCGCCTGTCAAGCGTGGCGATTATGGCAAAAACCCCCTCTTCGGGGAGGCCTATTTTCAGCAGTGGACGGCTTTCGGCTGAAATGATGACTACTAGTACTAACAAAAAATTAAATTCACTCACAGTATCAGCTTACTGACATAAAATAAAGAAATCAAAATAAAATGTTGCCGGTTCAAATTTGTATTATTGAGGTATTCCACTAAGGGCACAGATTTGAACGGCACGTGAGAACTTCCACTAACGGCACTGAAACCCGCGATGGGGCCCGCAAGGGCCGATGCCTGCCAGGGGTGCGGGTTGTTCGAAAGAGATACCGCGGCCCCTGGCACACAGGCAACTGAGGGAACACGGGTGGGTTTTAGTCCGTAAAAGTCTGACACTCCTTCCTGCTCCACCCAGAGCGGGAGAAGTCATTTGATGAATTCCCAACCAAAAAAAAAAAAAAAACGAGTACAAGATCGATTTTTCCTGACACGAGTACTGGTATCGAGTCAAAATAAATTGATATTCGAGTAAGCGAGTCCAAAGCAGGAATCGAGTCTGACTCGAGTCAAGCCGTACTCGGCACATCGTTAAGCCTAATAACCTGCTCTCAAAATTCCTTTAACTAATTATTATTTTAATATTTAAATGATTATTGGGTATGGACTTAATGATTCAGTAAGTTTATAATTTATACCTAGTGTAAATATTCAGTTGTGTAATATTTGTTTACAACGTGTAACATAATTCAGGCAAGACCTCATACAGCCCAATTAGAGTCTGGAGTTAAAAGCACAGTAGAATGACCAAAAATGTATTGCTACTGCTGCTACCTTATGCATTAACAGCCATCACTTTATACATTTAAAAATGAAACTGAATTCATGGTTTGCAGTTTGCGCGATGGCCCGCCAATCCGCATAGGTGAGAATTTAAAGTATTAGGATTAGATTTTATAAGTTTTTCAACGCAATTTTCTAATATTATGTCTTATGTTTCGTAATGAAATAATATAACAAGAAAAATATTTTCCTATTGTTATAATATTTTTTTCTGAAAATAGGTTTAAAAGTATTTTTTAAGGCACATAATTAATGAAAGTTTTACTCGCATTTAGAGCTCCGTAGCTCCTCACATAGGGAGTTGTCACAGTGAGAAATGTTCTCCTTAAATAGTACTATCCATAGGTATAAATCTTAACGCAATTAGGCTTCACGGTAGATTAGCCCAATCTCCTTTAGAATTTCAGAAATACTAGACAGCCGGTCTATTGTCTGAGGTGACACATTGGTGTCACTGGATTTATTCACCCAATGGAACTGCTCTTTTATAAAGCTTGGAAATACAATTGATTACCCCTTTACTGCTTCCGCACCGAAGTGGCAACTACAGCGGTTGTATGTCCTGTGTATACTAAACAGGCACCTGTCGACTGCAATACTAGCAGCAACAGATGGGGCCTGCAAGGGCCGATGCCTGCCAGGGGTGCGGGTTGTTCGAAAGAGATACCGCGGCTCCTGGCATACGGGCAGCTGAAGGAACATGGGTGGGTTTTAGTCAGTAAAAGTCTGACACGCCCTCCTGCTCCCACCAGAGCGGGAGAAGTCATTTGATGATTTCCCGCCCACAAAAAAAAAAAAAAAAAGACTGCTCGCTGTAAGTCTAATAGTCTGTAAGTCAAGTCAAAACTAGGTCCCTCCATGTACAAATGAATCTCATAAAATATACCTAACTACCTACCTACTTTCAAATTTAGTACGTATTTAAATAAAACATAATAGATTTACATAAATCTACTAAGATAAAAAAAAATCTGCATTAACACAATCTAGCTATCTATTTGCCAATTTCATCCAAATCCGTTTAGCCGCTTTTGCGTGATTGAGTGACAAACATCCAAACATACATGCAATAAATATTTGAATTTGACCAGTTTAGTTATGTGAACAAAAAATTACCAGTAGATAACCAGTTTTCCAGCCGTGTTTATTTTGCAAGGTTCAACGACGTATTACCGATTATTAGGCCCTGACGTTTTCGAGTTCGTTTCGAATCTAGTTGAATTTATTTCAAATAAGTGCCAATTTCAAACTTATTAGTGCGGAATTAAGCGGCACTAATCAAACGGTTTGGGAACCAAGTGGCGAGCGAGATGGGGCGAGAATTTGATTGGTGATCAAACTCACGCCATCTCAGTTGCACAAGTTTGAAAAAGTTGGCGTTAACTTCTCCAAGCTAATTACATAAACAAATGGTAGTAGTGGTACGGTCAGCAAGGAAAGTCCATTAACTCTATCACAATAAAACATCATTGCTTTTCAGCATTTCATATTCAGCTTTTAGATTAAAGAAATCGGTACTGAAGTAAAATTTAACTAATCTAAACTGATATTACATAAAGAAAAAAAAATCCTTTTTGTATTCTTGTTTGTTACGCTTGCAGGATAAAACAGCTGGACGGATTTGTATAAACTTTGCATTGGCAAAAGATCCTTTGTACCTACTCATAGGATAGTTTTATCCCGTTATTCCCATGGATGATGGAATTGAGACTTAGGTAGGCGCCAAGCACAGATAGTATTAAATAATTATAATATTACTGAAATTATATTTGACTTCCGATTTTAATTAAATATTTTGCTCAAAAATTAAGATTAAAAAAAACTGAAGTTTTAATCGACTTTCGTTGCTGACCGTACCTAGATGATGTGCAGTTCAATTTTCGTTTATAAAATCTAAAAAAGAAATCTAATTTGACAGTACTTAATTTGAATTAAGTCTGACGTCGGGAATTAGCCCGCTTGATAATGTCAAGTTCAAAGTAGTTTATTAGGTAAATATGTGTTTGTGTAGTGTCTGCAATAAACAGATTGTGACTCGCCTCGGCTGTGACGTTGATTGATCGTAATGAGCGCCGCCCGCCGCCCCGTGGAGTACTTTGCTACCTACACCAATTTGTATACTTACACTGTACATAGCTCTTTAGAAATTAATACTCACTAACGAACCCTGGCCCTTAAAATCAATTACAACAATAAATGTTGTACTGTCGTAACTATAGGTACACATGTACTTACACACATAATCTAAGTCGTCGGGGACACGGACGGGATTTTTTCGCGCACTGCTTAGCGTCAGGATTTGAAAATCGAACAGTGTGTATTTTCGACGCGGTGGGGTGCACTCTGAATTTTCAACTCTCGACGTTAAGCAGTGATTTGAAGATTCAGAGCGAAATAATCCCGCCGCGATTTTACTGCGTCTGTGTGGACGTCGACTCTCGCCTATTTCCATGGGGGTATGGGGGCACAAGAATACAGAGGCTTCTTCAAACAGGTGCGACGTGACACTCGTAGAACAATTTCTATGAAAACTTCACAGAAATTGTTCTACAAGTGTCGCGTCGCGCCTGTTTGAAGAACCTTTAAGCTATTGTTTCCGAGAAGAGCGCTGGCCGCCACATAACAAGATGGCACAGGGTCTTAACTTCTCCGGTGTCTAAAACGCTCTCTAGGAATACAAACCAATTTTCTTCCACAAATAACGTTTTTATGACGTCTTTTTTGAAGTTTTACTTCTTTTGGGACGTTCTGAAACAATCATGAGAGTAAAAATTTTACGATGAGTGCGCACACCGACAGCCAAAAAGCGACATGATGAAGTTAGCTGAGAACTGTCATTAATTTATCCTTCCTTTCACAAAATCAAAAAAAAAAAAAAATCAAAAGTCATTTATTCAAACTAGGCTGAGAGTCAGCACTTTTTGAACGTCAAAATTACATAAGACAGTCCCCCCAAAAAGCCCGCCCTTCAAACAAACAGAGAGCAAACAGAGAGTTGTGGCATACGCGATGAAATCTTTAGCTATTTTTGTACTGTTACGCCAAAGAAGTATAATTTCTTATGTGCGTACATAAGTACATACACACGTTTTTTATTTATTAAAAAAAGCCCGGATCTTATTAACTGATTACTATCTAACCCATAATACTACCCGAGCGGATATATATTTCTAGTTTTGTTACTTAATTGATTGAAGTGGCAAGCTACGAACTCACGCAAAATGCGCGGCTCAGTGGAATAATTTTTAGTTGACTGAATTCCCTTTTTTTCATACCATTATCAATTTATCATACATACATAAATTTACGCCTTTTACCCATCGGGGTAGGCAGAAACTATAAAACGCTACCTGCTACGATCCTTATATACTCCTTTTGCCTCGTTTTTTATTATTATATAAAATACCGATAGTTTGCGGTCAATATGTTGAGATATTATCATGAGACTATTTTATTTTTATGAAATATCTTTGAATAAGTCTTCTCTTTGAACATTTGACAATACACTCAACTATTTTCTGGCTTGTAATAATTGTACCAATGCGCCTAACTGTGCGTACTGTAGGTACACAAAACTGAGCATTTTACGGTATCGTACGTTTGGACAGCGCTCGTAATAATTGTGCGTAGCTACAAAGTTTCCACACAATTTCCATGTTAATTCTGTTCTGGAAGCATATTTTACGAAAAAGTTTTATGGTTCCGCAGTAAAACTTGAAACCTAGATGAAGTAACTACGTCTTTACCGCGTGAATTCCCTTATTTGGGTACCTATATTAAGATATAACATAGGCTTATGTTATTGCTAGCGTTTGCCAGCGGCTTCGCCTGCGTCGTCATCATCATCATCATTTCAGCCGAAAGACGTCCACTGCTGGACATAGGCCTTCCCCAAGCTCCTCCACTTCGACCGATTCTGTGCTTCCCGCATCCAGCGGATGCCTTTTTTCACAAGGCCATCGGTTCATCTTGTGGGAGGCCTTCCTTCACCTGCGTGGTCGGAAATTATCCCACAGGAACGTACTACCGGGATGAAAAGTATCCTATATGTTCATCGAGGTTATAAACTATCTGTGTGCCAAATTTCATAAATCCATTCAGCCGTTTTTGCGTTATTGAGTAACAAACATCCAAACATCTAAACATACAAACTTTCACACTTATAATTCTTCTTTGTCGGTACGCTCTTGCTCAGAGCGGTCGTGGTCGTCGCGTAGTCGTAGTTATGAAGGGGGCAGATTGAATACGCGTCACGATGTCCCGCCATTTGTCACTGCTGAAGGTCATTCTACTGCATTCGTTTATAATATTAGTAGTAAATTGGATTTTTGACAATTTAAGATAACTCTTGTTATACTACGGAACCTCAACTTTATCTTGCTACGTAAGTATTTCCATATATAAGCCAGCTTTTCCGCTAGCTAAGGAATCGTATGCATTTAAATGTACAAAAACAAAACAGTTTTGTAGGCGGGAACAAATTTCGAGAAAATGACTTCATGCACCTTTTCTTACTTATCTGTGTTCGTTGTCTCATCATTGAGAAGTCAGAGTCTAAACGATTTCGAGAAATCTTTAGAATATCTTTCCGTTGCCGATTTTTTTTTTGTTTTTTTTTTTTTTGTGGGTGGGAAATCATCAAATGACTTCTCCCGCTCTGGTTGGAGCAGGAGGGCGTGTCAGACTTTTACTGACTAAAACCCACCCATGTTCCTTCAGCTGCCCGTATGCCAGGGGCCGCGGTATCTCTTTCGAACAACCCGCACCCCTAGCAGGCATCGGCCCTTGCGGGCCCCACCAGCTGCTGCTGACGTCCTCCTGCGACGGGTCAGTAAAGTGGCCCCGCCGCCAACCACTTTTCGGCCGCAGGGGATAGGGAGAGCGGCCAACGCTATACCGACACTCCTCTTCCCCTGCGGCCCCACCGCGTCCGCCATCAAACGGTGGCGGCCCCGTCCAGGCTACGGAAGGGAAGAGCGTTACTCAGAAGTACCGGCACTCCTCTTCCGCCGCAGCCTGTAACCCTCAGCCGCGATGCCTCCCATTCGACATCGCGGCCCGCCTCAGTTGCGATGCACCTCACCGCAACCTACTTTTTGGCCGCTACGTCGTCGGCTTGGAGGCACAAGCCCTGACGAGCGGCCCCACCTTGGGGTTCCTCTTCGCTTCACCGTGGGAGGGTGACCACGGTTACTGAGCCCCCCCGCAACGACAATGCGGGAACCCCACCGGGGGGGTTCCGTTGCCGATGCGTCAAACTGTACGAAAAATCGTTACATAAACCTAAAAAATCACGAGGGAATGATATTATAAACTCGTGGGTTCGTCCTATTGGTCACGATTTGTAAACATCTTCCAAGTTTCCTGGACTTTTATCGTTCAATTCCCACAACTGAGGTGATTTTAGATACATTTATACATGAATCTTCTGCGAATATATATTGTATGATATACGTTTTCGTTTTATTTGATCATAATGGATGGACCCTTACCTTTTTCTGACCCGTGACTGTTACTCTATCATTGTGTATAAATTATTTACTGACATGTACATTGACTTTGATTGAATTCCTCTTTTTTGAGAAAATATTTTACTTTTAGTGATATTGTTTCGTGAACATGGGTATAACTGTAACTACTTAGGTAAGTACCTAATACAAACACAGAATAATAAAAATATGTAAATGCCCCAACTTGTCTGTTCAGAGAACAGAGGGGCAATGTTTGTAATTTTAACAACGTTCACAGTCTGATATCAGTCTCAATCTGTCAAAAATACTTCATGTTACCATACATTTTTGACAAGATTTTGACATTTGTTTGTTACCGTGCTGAGACTGCGACCAGATTTTAAACGTGTTTAATTACGTGAATTAGCCTTCAGATGTCACATCATAAAAATAACTGTTTTAACTCTACCTCTATTATAAGACCAATACACTCTATTTAGTTAGTTCAGTATATCCAATTTTAGCTTTCCTAAGTATATCAAAAACTTTCGTATAAAAAACCGTTTGTGACAGACAGGCTGACATAGAATTGAAAACATAAGTGCTTATTTTTGGCAAAGAACGCTAAAACAACCTTGGCGCTGTTGCTAGATGTTTTTGTCGGTAAAGTGACAATCCCGACTTCGGTGTTTTGGGGCGATAGGTAATAACGCAGAATCACAACGCGACACGTCGTTTCAGTCTGAACGAGCCTTTACGTGAATGTGGTTTTAAATCGAGATTTATACTTGATGCTTGCTAGACCCGTCTAAATAAGAAACGATTTTTGAAAACAATGTCTGATCGGCTTCAAAGTGAACTTCTATGGTAGGTACTCTGTATGGAAATGAAGTCAAAAGCCAACACTAGTTTACATAATTATGTATATGTAGCGGCTGCGGCTCACCCTCAGAGCAAGCCACAAAATTAAAATCAAAAGTCATTTATTCAAACTAGGCTAAGAGTCAGCACTTTTTGAACGTCAAAATTACATAAGACAGTCCCCCAAAAAGTCTGCCCTTTGCCAGTTTATATAACTCGATTACTTAACGTGGGTGCTGTTGAAAAGGGATAATTTAATAACAATACGCAGCATTAGCCCTTGCCTGGCAGTGTTTACCACTGAAACGATGTCACATATCACCTGCAAAACGTGTTGGTTGGCTCCGTCACGTGAAAAAGTTAACAATTTTCGATCATATATCAAGGGATTTACGCAAACAGCAACCGAGCACTGTTTGCGTTAATCGCCACATTTACCTATGAATTAACCATATATGCAGAACAAGAGACAGACGTATAATTAGAATTATACGATTCGGAAGTTTACCGAATTATCAATTTGGTGGTATTTACATAATTCACAAAGTAAATAGTGTGCTTAACATCTAATTATGCCCAATCAACTCAAACGGAAGAGTTCAGGATGTGCTTTTGTTATGCTGCTTCACTAATAATTAAATGTTACTACATAATACACATAAAAAAGACTTTTCTTAACAATGTGGAAAATAATAAGCTTATATACAGTCATTCAATCATAATGGTCTAATCAATTATACATTACATTCACATGCGTTACCGGCGCTCAATATTGGCAATATAAATGCAAGGTAATTGCCTGTCGTGTTATTAGTCACATACCATCCAGTGACGATGATGCGGCGCAATGCTAGTGACGTAACGAAATGATCTTCATAATACGTCATGGAGTCTAGCAGAACAACCGACAGGAATCTTGATCTTGAAACGATGGTACCTACGCAACGAACGTTAAACTCAAGTTGAAAGGAATTTTTCGGTGTCCGATAAAACGACAAAGAATGCTCGTAAAGGAGGGTAGTTATTAAACTTATTAATACAACGACCAAACGGTCAGTCGCCGTCACGGTTTCTTTGCGAAACTGCCAATAAGAGACGCTATTAAAACAATTCTATCAAAAAGTATATTGGTCATAAAATTATATCGGTCGTAAACTGAACATCAGTAAGTCGTGTTTATTGACAAATTGTGTTTCGAGAGGTGTCTCGAGATCGAATATTTTCGGAATAGGCGCGTTGTGACAGCTTTCACGATATTAACTACCTACTTGTCGCGCCTAAGTCTGTCAATCAAGTAGATATTTCTGAACCACTCTATTCGAAATAGAGATAAATAAGCAAATTTTGTATCTCAAAATATTGTTTTATGTTGGTTGGATTTAACTTAGATACCAATGCAGGAAAATTTGGTTTGAAATTAATATCTTAAATTCAAATAAGTTTTTCTCTATTTGATATTCTTAGATCCAGAACAGCTCACATCAAATAATATTCTGTACGGCGCAAATTCTTTGCAACAGATGAGAGGCTTGACTTGAACAAGCATATAGACAGACAAAAATTGTAACTGAGTTGTGGTGGTCAGATGCCCAGTCACTTCATGTGAAATACTGGTATTCAGCTGCTGCATCCGGTCAGACTAGAAGCCAAACCATCGCTGGGAAAAAGGCTAGACAATTTGGAAATAAATATAACGATTACTAAAAGACGCCGCACTTTATTCGCAACCAACTGCCACTCACTCACTACCGTCATTTATCTTTGCAAGGTCCTTTTGTGGAACCCTTTTAGGGAATCACAAAGACGCTCACATGTTTTTCATTGTGAATGTGTAATTGGAAAAATACTTCTAGTCATGCTATTAAATATATTAGTAAGATATGGCCTCGAAATGGTATAGAAAGGCAGTGAAAGTCGTATTTTAAAAGAACGCAAACCAAGTGACTTAAGGATAAGTCCAAAATAGGTATTTTTACGGTTCTTTTGTCTAGCTCTTTTGGTTGTTACTTGAAGCTTTTTGATGTTTTATTTTGTGTTACTGCCTGCTGTGTTCGAGCAGGATATACATATTTGAGTAGCAAATCTTTATAGTTGAACGATTTGATTAAATAAAGCATCTTAATAAAATCCATTTCGAATTAATTTTGGTACAAACTGAAAACTTCTTGAACAATAATAATTCAGTGGATCACTTCGTTTATTTTAATAGATTTACTAGATTTTGAGAACTTTAACAATGCCGGCAACCTACGCGTTTTCCGCAAATATAAGTTTTACATAATCTTATATATTGAAAAACTTCGTGTAGGAAGTAAATAATTATGGAAGACTAGCTGCTGCTTGTGGCTTCGCCCGCGTGGATGTCGTAAACTTTCTTAGAGGAACGTGCTACCGGGACATGCCGTCTATCTCCTTGCCAAATTTTACTCAATTCTGTCCAGTGATTCAGACTTGAAAATATGTGGATAGATTTCATGGGTTTTATTTGTTTTTCGCAGAACCGTAATTCTTTTTTTTTAATAAAAGTAGCCTAAACATAGAGTAATTCTATTTACTTTTATTGATTTAAGAGGAGCAAATCTTGATAACATCTTCATAAAGACAGACATAAAAAAAAATTACACTGGTTTTTTTATTAAATGTACCTGTAGGATGTAAATTCATATGTATTTGATCTATGGTTGTTATTTTGACAACATCACAAACAGCCACTTCAATTTCATTTATTTGTGTAGATGAAGTTGTAGAAAAATAGGTTGTGACGAGAACGTACTGAGAGGAAACTCTCTGGAGGTAAGTAAGTATATTGTAATTCTACAACTATCATTATCATCAATCTCCTGCCGTTGTCTAAATTTATTTGAGGTCGGCGCAGTATGTCTTTTTCTTCCACGCTTCTCTGTTAAGGCTCGTGCAGACTAGCGCGACGCGTCGCGACACTCTAGAACAATTTCTATGAAAACTTCATGGAAATTGTTCTACAAGTGTCGCGTCGCGCTGTCGCGTCGCGCCTGTTTGAAGAAGCCTTTAGTCGTCGTCTCCGTAGTCACACTCACACCCTTTCTCACCATATCTATTTATGTACTAAATTTATTTCAACACTACCTGTATTGTGATCACTTTTGTTCGTACCCAATGCAAAATGTTCTTATACCTACCTGTTTTCATTGGAACATAATATCATAGATTGTAAAGTATTATATGTACTGTGAAATAATACTGGAATACAATTCTGTATTTAGAACTGGTTTATTGTGTAAGAGAAAGACTGTCCTACCGTGATACAGTTTTGACTAGTACGGAGGACAGCGTAGTAATTATTAGTGAGTGATTACGATTAGTGCTTAAACACGTACTAAATAATTATCAAGTGACGTAAGTACAAACAACAATCCCAAGACGCTAGAAAGATGAGAAATATAATATCACATTATTGTTAGTATTTAAGTACAGGAACTTATTTATTTACATATATAGTGTCTACCTACCAAATGTTGAAAATACCTAATTATATGGTTGTACTTTTATGATGCAAATAAATAAAGTAAAAAGTATATCATCATTCACACAGTCCATTCATCGTTTCTTTGGTCTCCCCTACTCTTATAGCCATCGACATTCATACTCAGAACTTTCCTCACGACATTTTCCTCATTCCTCCGTAACAAATTCTACAAACCCCACTACGAAAATATTGTGGATATCACAAACATGTTTTAAACGTTTAAAACGCTTCATAAACAAAGGATTAACGCAGATATGTAGAACAGCTAAGTATTTATAGAAAAACGTAAACATTCTTGATGGATGTTCTACATTCATATTGGCGCTGAAAGTGTTATAATTGCGAAGCTTCATTTATTATTAGGTACCTATTTGATAGATGCTAATAAGAAACAGTATGTAGCTACTATGCTGCTCTGATTGATGTCTTTTTCGTAACGACGCGACGTGAGGTAACAAGTTATAGTTATTCGGGATAAGTTTTTATCCAGTGCGCAAATTGTAACCATGAATTCAGCATATCATTCTAGACCATTCAAGAAAAAAAAATCAGCTGTTTCATAGAAAAGTGCAATACCTACTATAGTATCTGTTTATTAAGTACTGATACTGTACTTACGCTTCTTAGTCATTCATCCACATCATCATTGTTTTATTATCCTTTATGACTTTCTTACATTATTATATTTCTCTCTTTGTTTTCCGTGTTAGCACTCTGCGAATCGGTCTTAAACGATTCGTCTATATAGAATTACTTGATTTTACATTAGAATTTTGCCATATTTTTACATATTATTATTCTTGTTATGACATTTAAGTCAAACATGTCAAACTGATGTCTACTTATTCTTTTAATTATCTATGCAGTCTATTCAAGGAAGGTTGCATTAAGATTGTACTTACTAAAAATAATTTTATATCGTTTTGGATAGCCTAAATTTGGTTTTTCTATGTAACTACGTTGTCTACTAAATAAGGAAATTCTAAATTATTATTATAAGATTCTTAAACGCACTCTCGGATTATATGAAGGAGGTTTTATACGTCTTGGCCGACTAGACTGGCGTATGAGAGAATCTATGGCTGAAAAAGAAAAAGGGGAAGGAATTTGGAATGAAAGCAAAAAAAAAAGGAAAAAGGCAGGAGAGCCGGTGACAGAGCTAAAAAGCCATCAAATTAAGAAAAGGGGCAGACAGAGCTGAAGGGTGATGAAAGCAACTGAGGGACCTCGCAAGCGAACTGACTGACAGTCACAACATCACTGGAAATCTATTCGTCACCGCATCCCTGAACACTAAACGCCTACATACCGCCACATCCCTAGACGCCGAAAAGCAACTGAGGGACCTCGCTAGTGAACTGACTGACGGTCACAACATCACTGAAAATCTATTCGTCGCCGCATCCCAGGACATTATATCTTGAAATCTACATTGACCTCCTTATCATTAAATAGAGTGCACAGGTACCTTTTTTTATAATGTATCTTTTGTAAACCTCATATTAAATTTAATTGTCTAGTCTATTTATTACCCTTTTATTTGTTAGGGATAGGTAGACACGACACTACGCAGTCAATATGTATGGAACAGCTGATTTTTTTTTTGTATTACCGACGAAAAACTTTAAGCTGGGAGTCTACAATGATATGTTGAATTCATGGTTACAGTTTGCGCACTGGATAAAAACTTACCTTGTAGAGATTTAATTTTTCATGACATTTCGCCATTGACGAGTACATACTTACTCATCATCATCATCTGCCCAGCCCTTTTCCAAACATTTTGGGTTCGGCTTCTAGTCTGACCGGATGCAGCTGAACACCAGTATTTTACATGGAGCGACTGCCTATCTGACTTTCACAACCCCGTTACTTGGTATAACGATTCCCCTTGGTAAGACTGGTTGTCAGAATTTCGACCAACTGCTTAACGTGCTTTCCGAGGCACGGCGGGGTGGCAACCGTGGCCAGCGTAGGTTTGAGTTCCTAATTACTATTCACTAATATATGATTTATTCACAAAAGTAAGAAATTTATGTGTACAAACATGAATAACGTAACGTATATACATACATATTGAACGATATTATTTATACTACTCACTTTTCTTTTGATGTAGTTATACCACAAAGCTTCTTCTAAGTTAAGTAGAGACGCGATCCATAAAGCCGTGGCAAACGAGGGCCACGCAACATCTACCAACTCCCAAGACATTAATTTATACAAACGCGGAAAATGGCGCTATACGTTCAGTTCACTTTATTTCACTCTTGTTGAACAAACTAGTTTAAATACCTAGCCCTTGTCATTTAAAATATTGTTATTTTTAAAGTTTATACTAGTTTTGCGAGTAACTGCTTATTATGTACCTATTAATTTTCAACAACAGTACTGGGTATTCGATTTCCGTAATCAAGATTTATGTATGAGAAATATTTATCTGATCCTTTAAAAACGTAGGTATTGACCACCTTCTATTGATAAACACTTTTTAACCGATTTAGAAAAAAAGGAGGGGGTTCTCAATTCGGTTGTATTTAAAAAAAAAGTTGCTTACCTCAGAACTCCGTCATATTTAAACCGTTTTGAAAAATTATTCTTTCGCTAGCAAAGGTATACTTACCGAGTGATCCCATATTTTGGTCAGTCTGTTTTTTGAGTTAGCTAAAATAATAAGTAGGTACGTATTTTTTCCACGTATAGATGATGTTATACTAATGTCCTGTCACTGTTATTTACTTAGTAAGTGAAGGTATACGAAATTTTGTGGGGTCGGTACTGAAACTAAAAAGTGAAAAATTTAAATTGTACCAATTAACTCCCGCTCTTCGTGTCAAACTTTGATTGACTAAAACCTACCCGTGTTCCTTCAGTTGCCTGTGTGCCAGGGCCCACGGTATCTCTTTCGAACAACCCGCACCCTGGCAGGCATCGGCCCTTGCGGACTCCACCAATTGGTGCTGACATCTCTTTGAGGTGCGCGTGGAACACAACTCGCCGTCGACCCCAGGCTTGGTCCTTACCGGACAGCGAGCTACCCATTACTCGCCGTCCGCAGCCCGCGCCTGCGGTGGCCGGGAATCATCCCGATGCCCAGGGCGTCTCCTGTGGTGGACACAAGGGCTCGGCTTCTCATTAGATCTGATAAGTTTTTGACAGTGAAAGCGCTGTACATGTAAATCTTGCTAGCCTTCTTTAAAGGGTGTTTGTAATTATTTCTAACAGAGACGGCTTCCGAACATCGTGAATTAACCAAGACTGGTTGAAATCGTTAGCTCATAGGAGACAAGCGTGGTAATCAGAAACAAAGAAAAATAGGTCAACTCATTCTTTGTCTGTGTGACTTATAGAGAAACTCTTCATTGGATGTAGCAAAAATGAGCCCAGACTATAATAAGCATACGCGTGTGTCAAGTAATTATTTTTACCTGAGCTACGAGGACCAAGCATCGTTAATTTCGGTTGCTTAAAAATTTTCCCTCTTTTTATTTGAAATAAGCTCCCTTACTCGTGAAAAAGGTGTCCGTTGTTATGGCACGTGAAGTGCCCCTGTCTAAAGCTTTTTATGAGAAGTATGTACTTAGATACTCATATTATTTTTTACATTAATGCCGTCAAAGTACATATACTTGGCTTTCTCCATTAGACGTTATTATATTAAATTTTTAGTATTATATTCAAAAGAAAAATCTGTTGATCGAAAGAAAACTAAATGCTTTTCAGATTGGAAAATGGGAAAAAAAATATTGTTATTAACACAGTGTGTTTTATTTCACATAAATGCGTTATGTCTTCTAACTGTATTCTCTAACAAATTGCAATGTTATTAAGCAAATTGTAACCCTTTACCATTTCATGCTACTATCAAAGAATGAGAGTTGTGATTTGGATTTACAGAAAATTTAACTTGGTAGTCAACTTGCAAAACTAATATTCCCTGACTTTATATGAAGTGGAAAAATAGTCCCTAAGCGTAAATATGTATGTCATAGCGACTTTGGCTTTGTATGGCTAATAAATAAATAATTAGCTTACTAAGATATTACAGTAGAAGTAAATTTAGAAATATCTCATTTTTAGTAACAAGTTCATATACTGTATGTCATTTCTCTGGTGTAAAGTATATCATATGAAAGTACGGTAGTTTTTTTTGTGAATTCCCACAGTGAAGAATTCACACACTTTAAAAACGTTGTTAATTTACGAACTGACATGGCAACAAAAAATGTCGGAGCTTTTCCTTCCATTTTACCAGTACGGTTTATAATGACTAGATTAAAACTGTTAGGTCACAGCCAGTCAGTAAAAAAGGGACATTTTGGTTCACTCGACATCATTTGCCTAGCGTTTGCTCAACCATGTTGGGGAAACCCCAACATGGTTGAGCAAACGCTAGGCTTCGGAAAATTATTAACTAAACACATAATTACAGTCTTAATATTATACTAATTTGGGTATGTACACTTTTTTTAGGAGCTGGGTTCTGGCGATATTTGCAAAAAAAACAAACGAATAAAATAAAATTGTACGTCCACATGAGCTGTATTTCCATATTTATACTTATAATACTTTTTTGTTGTTGTGGGGGTACAGATCCTAATGACTTCCACCGCCTTGGTTGGTCTGTCAGGCTCTTACTGACTCAAACTACCCCGGGGTTCCGGTGACTTCCGCCCAGACTAGTGATTACCCTCGGTATGCAGACCACGTCCTCGTCCACGTCCCATTTGCGTCGCCCGATACGGCACGGCTCCATGCTTTCTTTCGAGACAGTCATTGATCGTTGGCCGGACTACCTCCTTTGTTATCTAGGTGGTAGGGTATAAAAGTGCCTTTCTCGTCATTCCGCCACCATGACCTGATCTGATTATTTTTTTTTATGTTGACCTGTTGCTGCACCGGTCTCTCGCTCCATGTCTTGACCTTCTCGTACCATAGATCCAGAATCGTGAGTGTCTTTGCCTTAATTACCGGGGGCGGCGATTCGGCTAATGCGCCGCGATATCCGCTAATTACTTTAACGGCTATCGCTGTCTGTGGTTTGCGCAGTATTGCGATCTATTGCACGGTCCCTACATATAACCACCTACAGGTGGTACTCTGGCCCCGAAAATTGGGTAGCAGTTTTGTCAGCGCAACAAACTGATGAGTGCGGTTCATCAGTTTAGATACCAATCGCTGATAATATGGCCCACGAAAGCCGATAAGCTTTCGAGCACCAATCTGAAGTACCTGGTACTTCATGGTTGACTCGACAGCGAGGAACCAGATTTCCCTTTGGACCATACGGTACGATGTCAGGTTACACCTAAGCCAACATTTATTCCCTAAAGTCATAAAACGGAGTACAAATACGAAGATTAACACTTTTTCTCTTTCAAACATACGTCAATGTCCGATAATGTAATAACTTCCACCTACACAAGATCCCTGACTCTTCTAAACGCGTAAGTTCAAAGAATCGAAATCTTTAAATTAAGTTTGTAGTCCAAAACGCATCTCGCCCTCGCACTACCTGAGGGGAATGTTGAAAAAGGGACCTAATTCTGATAAATTGGTATTGGACTTACGCCTTTATAGCCACCTTTTTACACTTATAATATTATTGGTAAAAGGTGCATAATCTTAGCTTATTGTTGTCCCTCACTCACTAATTTCGGACATATTAGATTATAACATAATAGAAGCTTAAGAAAACAATGCTATAAAGCATTGTTTTCTTAAGCTTTTTATTGGAGCGTTAATATGTCCGAAATAAGTGAGTGAGGCACATAAGATCTGCGATGATAGTGACACACAATAATCTAAGATTATGCACCTTTGTAATAAACCTGGCCTGTACTCCCCGTAAAGCGTAAAGCTCCACCGAAGTGGAGCACACCTTTATTTTACTTAATTCTAGGAAATTTATCGACTTTCAATATCAAATGTTAAGAGAAAATTGTAGATTGGGAAAATGAAAAGATCACAGCTAAATTGTAAACTATATCTTCACGCTTGACAATTGGGATAATGGTGACATCTATATCCCTAAATACAAACTACAATTGATGTCTCTTAAAGCGCTATATTAGAGTTAATTTGCTTACATCCTAATACACATGTCAACAACAGAGTCCAGCCCGAGCCAAGAGATACCAATCTAAGGCCCCGAGCTTGCAAATTTCAAGGCACACCAGCCCGACTACAACCGACTTTCAGTAGCCCACCAAACACAAACGGTCTTATAGGAAAATGCTCCCTTTTCCATTGCAAAGGGAGAATCTTCCTATAAGACGGGTTAGTGATACTCTACTGAATATGAAGAACTTTCCACCCTATTTCAACCACTTAATAAATATTACCAAAACTGCTGCCCAAGGAATCGTAAGCAGTATAGTTGAGGAACTCAAACGCTTCATCTAAGTCAACGGAAAGTTAAATTAGTCGGTAGTTCAATTTGACCGCTAACTACTCTTGATTACAGCCGGTCTGGACTGACTGAGTAGCTCATAGGGTGAGCCACTCAGTCAGTCCAGTAACTAGGACAGGTAGGTAATGTTATCGAGAAAATAAGACACACACTCTTAAGAAACTTCTATTTTCGTTCTATGATTGGTTTAAGTTATAATTAAATACCTATTTGGTTTTTCATTCAAGTTTCGGAAGGTTTTTAGAGTAACAGATAAAAACAAACATCAAAATCAATTCATCAATCTGCCTAGCCTTTTTTTTACTGGGTTGGGGTCGACTTCCAGTCTAACCGGATGAATAACCAGTATTTTCATGAAGCAACTGCCTATACATATATGTAGGTACTTATGTTTTACGTTGTTTCATGAAAATAGCAGCCTCCATAACCCAGTTATTGGGTAACACAATACACCGTGGTTGTCAGACTTTTTGGGCTTCTGACTACCCGTTCCGACATTAAAACAAAAATCAAAAGTCATTTATTCAAACTGGGCTGAGAATCAGCATTGTTTGAACGACAAATTTAACAAACCGCCCGCACTTCAGCATTCCTAGTCCTTGAACAAAAACCATTTATTTAATAACTGGATTTGGTTAGCCATCATGTTTTTCGCTTTTACTAAACCATGGAAATGAAAACCATGTTTTATATCTTCAGTCTTCAGTCAGCCCATGAGCTTACTTATTTGTATCACTGATAAAGAAATCGTTAAAATCATTTTAACGCTAAATGGATGGCAACACTTTTTGTTTTGTACTTTGCAGCTGGTGCAAAATCCTAGGGCGGTTGCCAGCGGCGTCATTTTGTTGCGATTCAATCGTGCGTTTCGTTACCGCGCGGCAGTATCGCTACTTTTCGTCTGTCAAATTTGCAATGCGCGGCAGAAGCGATACAATGACATAGTGTCGATTCAGTATTAGTTCAGCATCGCTAAAAACAAGTGATTTTATCTGGCAACGTCAGGTTAAGGAAGAGAGAGGTGTGTCCCGGCTGTGAAGACATAGGTATGTTTATAGATAGGCAGATCATGTAGCGTCCACGGGTATTCACAAGTAGACACTACAGCTTCTACTGAATCGATACTGCATCGCGTTTGTATAAGTTCTGCATCGCAACTGTATTGATGCTTAATCGCGACTGTTTCGATGCAGTATCTCAATAGTAGCGATGCACAACATGGGACTGGAAACATGTGCGAGTTAGTCTTCGTACCAACGGGTGATTATATCGCGCGCTGAATATTCAACGCACTGCAAATAGGGATTGCAATCCCGCAAAACGGGATGAGGCATTCCCACAGGATCCCACTGCTTTTGTTAATCTGCTGGATCCCGCACCTTTAAAGCGCAGATCCGCGGATCCCGCATGTTTGAAATTATGATATACAATCAAATTGAAACTACAGATTTTTATATAAAAAACAACTTTTTATTAAACATTTCTTTCTAGTTATTAGTAATTTAAATTACTTTTACTTAATCAATAGAAAATAAATAATTTATGTAAGAAATGTTTAATAAAAGTTTATTTTTACAAAAAAATCTGTAGTTTCAATTTGATTTCATAACATAATTTCAAAGATGCGGGATCCCGCGTGATCCCGCGCGGGATTGAGTAAACCCGCATATCGATCCCGTGGGATTGATTGAGCTGCGGGATTGCAATCCCTAACTGCAAAGCGACGAGTGTTGAAAATCTAGCGCGCGGTATAAATCGTCGCACCTGGGCTAAATCACGTGGACCCAACTCATTGCAGCAAGAGGCACGCAGTAGGACTATAGTCCGTAAGAGTCTGACATTACCTGTCCTCCTTCCCAGTAGGTCCATCATCAAGAAAACAAGGTTCCGCGGTGCAAGCATGTTCCTTTATGAAAAGTTTTCGTTACTCACCTCACAAAAACAAAACAAACAAGCCGAATTAAGCCGGATGTGTTCCAGTGCTATGCGTTCTAACTGACGCTTTTAATTTCCTGGCTGTAAACCCGACCAAACGTAGGTAGTTTAGTACATATTGAATTTTGTGATGTAGGTAGTTGTTCATTTCCGCATAGAGAGTAATAAACTTTGTTTTAGTTCAGGTAAGTACTTACAAGTAAAGTTATGACGGGTGACTTTATATTAATGGCTTTTCCCTTGTATTGCACCTTTATTTAGAGGGAAGTTACGTAACTTTCGAACAGAGATTTTTTTTATGTTTTATTATCATCATCTTCATTTCAGCCGAAAGACATCCACTGCTGGACAAAGGCCCTAGCACCGCCACTTTGACCGTTTCTGTGCTTCTCTCATCCAGTGGATTCCTGCAGCCTTCACGGGTCATCGGGCCATCTTGTGGGAGGCCTTCCATCGCTATGTCTTCCAGTACGCGGTCGCAACTCCAGGTTGAACCTTCCGGCCTCATCGGCAATCTGTTCAGCAAGCAATGTGCCCCGACTAATAAAAAAAAAACACTGCCACTTTTAAGTTTGGCAATTCTTTGGGCTATGTCGGTTGACTTCTCTCCACTTACTATACTTTTAACCTAACTGCCCCGTTGGTCTCATGGTCGCAGATGAGATTTATAGAGATTTTATTCATAAGTTCATAATGAAATGGCGTTATGAAATATGATACAAAAAATAGCGTGCTTAAGTTTTATTTTCGTTCCTTTTCTAAGAATAACAATAGTAGGTAACGTTGTTTTTGAAAAGCTTTCATCAAATTTGATTAATGCTAGCTGACTGAATGATTGGCATAGTGCGAACTTGTTCAGTATTGTGTAGGTTTCTTCTGACGTCACGTCATAATGCGTAGAAAAATATTAAACAGAACGTCTAAGTAAAAGAATGGAATTACATTATAACTAAGTCAAAACAATTGTGGACGTCGTACTATACAAGTTTCACAAAAAAAAAAAATGTTTGTTATGTTTGGAAAATTTTATAGTAAGTTTAAGTTTCCCAAACATGATTAAGTACTTTGTTATAACACTTTAAATATGTACTATTAAATTATACTTTAACATAGTTTTGGATAATACGAGAAACGCTGTAACATTAAGTTAAGATGTTATGTTAGTTATCCAAAACGCTGTAAAGTACCTACCTGTTGCCGTGGGAACTTAATTTAGTTGTTAAGAGGAGCATAGTGTTATTATATACATGCCTTAAAGTTTTGTAATATTCCTCCTCTGTTCAAAACATATTCAACCTGTTGTAAGTTGTAGTTGATCAGCAATTAATGTTGCCCTTGATTTTTTTTTAATTAAGAACTTTTGCGTTTGATATGCTAGATTTTCTTACAAGAGATGATTGTCATTGCAGAATAATTTTTAGAATGAATAGGTCCATCGTAATTTGATTAGACAAAAAGAAGAGGAGTGAACAACAATAATAATTGTGCAATCGTATTGTAATCGATGGTCACCCAGAGCATAAAAAAACGAATGACTAATAGAAGTTGTCCTTGCCTACTGAATCAATTATTGGAATAGTTTTAAATTACAAGCCTTAAATTCAAAATATTTTACTTCACAGAAACCTACATGGGCACGAAACGTCAGAAACAAGGTGCACAGTTCCAATTGGTCGTTTTCTATGGAGAAAATATGTACGAGTAATACCTGCCTCGACCCAAGAGTTTTTGCCAAGTAGCAAAAAAGTATGAACCACAAAGTTATTCAATCATCGGTATGTAGTTACCTACATAATTATTTAATCGATCTCTTTGAGGAAATTCAAGTGGTTTTCTTATTTTAGATAAGGAAGACATTACTTCGTAACAACACATAATCTTAATAAATGCGTTGAAATCACTCTGCTCGCCCGAAAGCGGAAAATTCGTAATGACACTGATCTCGACCGTTAGTCAGGAGTCACGTTAAGCTTCAGTTCCATTTAACACCATTAAAAAGCGTTGCTAAGAAACAACTGCCATTTTGGACTTGAAAAAAAAAAAGAATTTGCTACCGAGAAGATAAATTATCATAAAAATTTAAGCACGTTAGTGTAATCATTGAAAAAAGGCATATAATATGACATAATAGTCGCCGACTGGTCGAAATTCGACCGTAATTGAGAAAAAACCAAATTCGGCTATAATTAAAAAAAAATAGCTTTCTACACTCTTTCTCCATAATTAAATTCTAACTGTGCCAAATTTCATACTTCTACGTCCACATAATTTTTGTAAAAAGAAGTACAAAGCTTTTGCTTCACGTATTAATATAAAGATTACGTTAGACGTTGTCCTGCCACAACTGCGCCACCTAGCGGATCCAATTGTGAATCTAAACCATTCAGGGACCTACTCAAACACACAAAAAAATCATCATAATCGGTCCAGCCGTTTAGAAGGAGTTCAGTGGCTTACACACGAACAGAATAATTATATACAGGATAAGTTTTTAACCAGTGCGCAAACTGTAATCATGAATTCAACATATCATTCTAGACCCCCCAGCGCAGAAATTTTTCGTCGGTTATACAAAAAAAAAATCAGCTGTTCCATGTATGGAAAATGTATTTTGACCGCGTAGGTATTGCACTTTTCTATGAAACAGCTGATTTTTTTTGTATAACCGACGAAAAATTTCTGCGCTGGGGGGTCTAGAATGATTGCTGAATTCATGGTTACAGTTTGCGCACTGGTTAAAAACTTACCATGTATATAAATATTAAGATTATGTAGTATAGTATTTTCAAGTTACGTTTTTCTACTCCAAACATGTTAGGAGACTAGCCATTGTTCTTTACCCTCACAGAACGAAGCTTTATTGTGTTGATGACGAAATTGATATTTTGAACGGGCTTAAATAAGTGCCGTTCAAAAATACACGCTGTATTTTTAGACAGAGTTGATTTATGAAGTGGCGATCTAAAAATACAGCTATCAAATAGAAACGAAAATAGATGGAGCACAAATCACTTGATTTATTCTAAGCTTTACATCATTAATAATAAATTCATTTCTGGCTGAAGCATAAATGGAGGTTTCAATATTCAGTGAGGGATTACTCGTTTTTGACTCTTCCCAGGAGTAGAACATGATACTTGTGAATTCATCCGTGATGGTACCTTTAGAAGATTAGATTGCTGTAATTTAATGAATGGGTACTTTACGTAGTAACCTGAAACTACACTTGTATGTCTTCTCTCCATTAATTTCCTATTTAATAATATTAGACTGAACCCGTCTCGTGGCTAAGTAACAGTAGACGCATGGGTCGATCCATCAGATTAAGATACGCTTAGCGAGGTTGGTCCATGGATGGTTGAGTATCTTTACATACCAAGACCCTTCCGTGCCTCGGAAAGCACGTTAAGCCGTTGGTCCCGGCTGTCATTCATAGACCTTTGAAAGCCGTTACGGGTCGTCAGAAGCATGGTAGTCTTAACAAGGAGTATCGTATAACCGAGACACTGGGTTGTGGAGGTCAGATAGGCAGTAGCTCCATGTATAATACTGGTATTCAGCTACATTCGGTTAGACTGGAAGCCGACCGCAACATAGTTGGGAAAAGGCTAGGTAGATTGATTGAGACTGAACTCGTATAATTGTAGATTAAAGGCCGTTTCTTTTACGATTGTGCTTGATCAGTCTGAGACTGGATTTGAGATAATGAGTTTCAACTGGACGAACCGCAAGTAAATGTATAATGTCAGTCTCATATGAAAATGAAAACGTTACTTTCATTTTTGTTAAGTCTTGACCCTACTAAAAGCTTTATTTTAATAAGACGGTCGTTTGCCTCGGGGATATATTGACACATCGTAAGATCAAAGGCAGACAGATACATTCTAAAGCCGTCTGGTCTTTTTAGGAATGATATAAACTTATTAAAAGCAAAATGAAGTGATTGACCGACAATGGTGTCGGTAAATAACTTCGTTTCCAGTCACCAGAAATATGATTTATTTGTTTCATCCGCAATACTTTTTGCATTCAAAGCATTTCAATACGTACCAGGTTAATTCCGACAGTTTCGTTTATTCGTTTTGGTAAAGACGATACGATTTTCATTAAAAAATTATCATATCCCGAATCGAGAAATAAGCCTCGTTTTACTATAATCCTTTTGTGGCATAGTTATTAATAAATTCGAAATGCGTTAAAATTAAAAGCACAAATGAACATTGAATCTCCGAAACCCAAAAAGCAATTTCAGATTTTTACTAGTATGGTTGAGTGACCAAAAAATATTGCGCCGTCATGGCAATGAACGTAGGTAGATACCTAATGCGAGGACAAAAAATAGCCCCTATTTTTTGCTTGCTCTGTAGGGGTTTTCGCCCTCTATTGGACACGTGAAAAGTGCCTCTTCATTCAGATGACGTTTGATTCAAGTTGTTTTAACCTCAGATGCAAAAACAAGATTGACCGCTATGTGTGTCTGTCTGTCTGTATGTGGCACCGTAGCGTAGATTTGGGTGCGGTTTTTTTTAAAGTAGTTATTTCTAGCGATGGTTCTTAGATATGTTTTATTAAAGTTATTTTATCTTTATTTGATCTTTTCTAATAAGTCTATTGAAATGACATACAAAATATGTTAGTAGCCTTATTTCTTTGAACCTATGTCGAACGACATATATTTTTGTTATACGATAAAAGGTATAACATCACGAATTTATGTTTGAGCGTTGCTTTCAAGTTCTCTTTAAATATGAATATGTAGAGGTTCCTACATATTTAAGTAGATTATTCCTATTTCAATAGATACTTCTCTGCGCATTATGATTATATATTTTGATCTTGAGATCTAAAAAGTCGGTACCGGCCTATAAAAAAAATATTTACCGTTATTCGAGACTCAAAAGCTAGATTTGCGTGTTCAATCAAAGAACTTGAGTCGATCGGACGGAACCTGTAATAAAACAGTAATAAGAATTGTATACCAAACCGCAGTGGGCCCGCGTGGATGATTATAGCCCAACCCTCTCGAAGAGAGGAGGCCTGTGTCCCAGCAGTGGGAACATTATAGGCTGATTATGCTTATGCTAAGAGCTGTCTTAAAAAATATATTTTCGTATGAAAGAGCATTTCGGACGAAATCTTGTAAGCAGCTCAACGTTCACCTATTTAAAACTTTACCATGTTTGCTGGCAGTAAATTTTCGGTTATTTACAAAGTAATAATTCATCGTTTAACACGGCGCGCACAGAATAATTCATACGCGATGCGATCCAAATTCCTTCTGGTACTATCTAATTATTTTAGTTCTGCGCGTCGCCACCCTTTTTCCGTATAGGATATCACCAAATGACTTCTCCCGCTCTTCGTGTCAGACTTTTAGTGACTAAAACCCACCCGTGTTTCTTCAATTGCCTATGTCAGGGCCACGGTAACTATTTCGAACAAATGCGCGACCCTGGCAGGCTTCGGCCCTAGCGGACCTCTTCAGTTATTGCTGACATATCTTTGAGCCGCGCGTGGAATACAACGCGCCTTCGATTCGGGCCTAGTCCTTACCGGACCGCGAGTTTATTATTCATACGCAGTGCAATCTAATTTCCTTCTGCTACTATCTAGTTATTTTTGTTCTGCGCGTCCCTAGTTTTGTCTTCAGTCATTTTCGCAGAAGCTGATTGAGCAATCTGTCTACCTTTTGTTTTTTGCTGTACTCTCTTGATGCTTCGGGCTATTCCGGTTTATCATTTGAATTTTTTGAACTATAAGGTTTGTTTTAATATAAAATCCGGCAGTTCATCTCTTTGCATCATTAAAACATTTAAGATACTAGATTTTTAATTTATTGTGGGTACTTTCAAGAGGCATTATTAGATGGATCAATCAGAAAGATTTTATGTTGCCTAAAACTGTGTCGCCATCTTAAAGATCACGTAGTTTAACGCAAAACCCAGAATTCGCGCACCCTTACAGCAGCTTCTTAGAAGCTACCTGTAATATTGCCTATTACTATGATAAGAGTCACTATGTAGCACATGCATGTCAAACTCAAAGTCATTGGTGGGTCAAATGCTTGAGGATCATAGAATCAATGGGCCGCAAAACCCGATCATAAAGGAAAAAAGCTCATGGTATAATAATTTAATAATTAATAGAAAAATCAGTCAAACAATCTTTTCCCGGAAATTTGACATTTTTAACTAAATTACCTTTTTGAAGGGTCATCTTATCTGCGGAAATTAGTTCAAAAACTGCATACAAATGTGCGTCGGTCAGTTGCGATTTCGCGGGAGATTTGTTTTGCTCACAGTTCTTACATATTATTTTAAACACGCGGGTAGCATCAAGGGTTGGGCCGCAGGCAAATACCAGACCTAAACTGGAGGACCGCATGCGGCCTGCGGGCCGCATGTTTGACATGCCTGATGTGCCGCGACAAAGAGCTTACGAAAATGCATTATACATAAACATCCGTTTCTCGTAAACTTACACAATATAACAGTTTCTAATACGGTGTTCGTACGATCAAACCTTGACAAAGTGCTTTTTAACCCCCGACGCAAAAACGACGGGGTGTTATAAGTTTGACGTGTCTGTGTGTGTGTGTGTCTGTCTGTGGCATCGTAGCTCCCGAACGGATTAACCGATTTTGATTTAGTTTTTTTTTTCAAAGACGCTTTTGTGTTGAATATACAGCGTGTCACGGACATGGACGCGGTAACTGTAACCATGATTTCACTCATGATCTTAGATCCTGTAGCGTAGAAATTTTTCGCAATACCTACGCGGTCAAAACAGCAATTTTTTTATTGATAACGATCATCATCTGCCTAGTCTAACCGGATGCATCTGAATACCAGTATTATACATGGAGCGACTGCCTATCTGACCCCCATAACCCAGTTATTGGGTAATACGATACTTCTTGGTACGACTGGTTGTGACTTTCGGGCTTCTGACGACCCGTAACGACTGTCATAGATCCACAAATTACAGCCGGGCCCAACGGCTTAACGTGCTTTACGAGGCACGGAGGGGTCTTGGAATGTAAAGATGGTCACCTATCCACGGCCCAACCGCGGCAAGCGTCACCTGAGGCGGCTGTTATTATTTAACCACAGGCCGCCAATTTTTTTATTGATACCTAACTGACAAATATTTTTTTCACTGGGGTTCAGAATTGGTTACTGAATCCATGGTACTAAGGTTGCACGTCGATCTCCCTGCTACCCTACATAGGTAATATATACAATCTTATGTATTTCTCGGTAAAACCTACATGCTGTATTTTAGAATAAACATGTATTATATACGTAGGAGGATTTTGAGAAATACTTGATATAGTTACGTGAGCTTAGAACGAGAACCGTAGAGAATAGTTTTGTCAACGGAAGAGTAGACAAAAATGACGTTTCCGTGTAGACAGTTGACAGTTTTGTACCGAGAAATGTAGACGAGTGATTTCTATTCTACGATAGAGTAGAAATAGAAAGCGTCATGCTAAGCTTGCAGCTAATTGCAACGTTGGATAAGTAATTCAAATATTGGCCGATCGTTAAGACCAAAGAGGGTAGGTATATTGCAACATCCCTTACTATAAACAACTATAATAGAATTTTAAGACTTTATACTGACAATGTTAACATACTTGTCATAATTTTAAGACTTTGTACTGACAATGTTAACATACTTGTCATCATTTTAAGACTTTGTACTGACAATGTTAACATACTTGTCATCATTTTAAGACTTTGTACTGACAATGTTAACATACTTGTCATCATTTTAAGACTTTGTACTGACAATGTTAACATACTTGTCATCATTTTAAGACTTTGTACTGACAATGTTAACATACTTGTCATCATTTTAAGACTTTGTACTGACAATGTTAACATACTTGTCATCATTTTAAGACTTTGTACTGACAATGTTAACATACTTGTCATCATTTTAAGACTTTGTACTGACAATGTTAACATACTTGTCATCATTTTCCTGACCTTATTTAGGGTCGGCGCAACATGTCTTTTTCTTCCAGGCTTCTTTATTAGTCGTCATATCCGTAGTCACTTCCTTTCTAACCATATCATCATTCACACAGTCCATCCATCATTTCTTTGGTCTCCCCTACTCTTATAGCCATCGACATTCATGCTCAAAACTTTCCGCACGACATTTTCTGCATTCCTCCGTATCACATGCCCATACCATGACAACCGATTTCCACACAACTTTTCAGTTACAGGTGCCATTTTCAGACTTTTTCTTATGTACTCATTTCTCATTCTATCCATTCGTGTAACACCACACATCTCTCTTAAAATTCTCATGATACTTGTATCTACTAATATCAAAATTTCGCATTTTCGTGGAACAATCTTTTTCCAACGAAAGACTAAAATGAATATTCAGTAACAAACAAGAATTAAGTAGAAAAATTTGCTGAAGTAAACTGTAGCTTTCGTAGGAGTTTGCTTTTAACGCCTGTCTTCCTTGCTGGTTCATTGTGAAAGCAAATAATAATAAATATTCATACATTTTAGGGTTCCGTACGGACCCAAAGGGTGCCAACGGTACCCTGTTACTAAGGTTCCGCTGTCCGTCTATCTGTATCTTCTCTCTATTGAGGTATACACTTGAGTATCACTTGATAATATGGAAAAATAAAAATTTATATTTAACAACCCATATTTAACATGAACATGCAAAATGTATTAAGAAACCAAGATAATGAACAATAATTAAAGTTTATCTATAGACAGTTACATATTTACTATAATATATTTACTTTATTCGTAAGGCAGTGTACGAGTACGATTCGCACTTGGCCGCTTTTTTCTTTCCATCCTTTAATCTATGAAGCAAAACAGAAGCCTCTTTTTTTATTAGTTTGTACATAATAAGAAATAGCTAGGATTTTGGAATCCCATTGACCGCACATTTTCTGCTCATGTACCTTTCTACTGGTATTTTTGTATTTTGTTAGTACATACTTTTATAGAAAACAATCTCAAGAATGTAGTGACAGAAGTTATAAAAAGACAGATTTGGAACGAGGGTCATGCTAGAATTATTTAGGACAAGAGATGAATTCGAAATTGCACATTTGTATTAAGGGGAATCTAGTCGCGGGCTCGAACTCACTGGTGGGCCTGGCTAAAAACCACGCTGTCTCACCAGGCGTCGTGTCCGACTGAGGTAGTAACAGTGACGAACAGTCAGAGGCTAGTCTACACCCACAACCTTATTGAGTGAGATGCAGGATCATTTATAGTAAAACAGGTGTGTAAAAAATTAAGAAAAGTCCTTCGGAAAATCGGGTTTTATGAAAAACTACTGGATAAATCAATGACCAATAAAGTTTATTGAACTTTCAGATATTTGAGCTTTGTCGGTACCAATTTGGTTTTGGAGATTTTACACTTCTTTTGTTAATTAAACACGCCCAAAGTTAGGTTAAATTAGCAAAAAAAACAAATATTTGCTGGCTCCTAACTTTTTAGTGGCTTTTTATTTTAGTATTCTGTTTCCGTACAGACAATATTACTAATAAGACAAAACCATACCATGTTTCATTTGTGATGTAAATTGTCGAACAGTGGAGTAATACACTCCCGAAGTTTGTATGGACAATATGTCGACAAGATTCACCTTAATGGAGCTAAAAATTGACCTTATGTCCTTATGTAGAGATGTACACATTGTCGTGTATCTCCAATTTGCGTCAGAATGCACTTAATGCATGATTATTTCAATTATTTCGACAATTTATTTGGACAGGACATACCTACCTAAATTGCTCTATACCTGTTGTTGTAAATATACACTTAGTTCATTCACCCTCTTATTTATAAACGTTATTTAAAGTTAAGTAATAATTAGCGACTGTTTAACCATACATTTTTGACGTTTAAACATCTCTTATCTTTAAGCAACGTTTAAAAATTAGAGGATCATTGAACAGATGAGTGATATATATTTTAGATAGAAGTATTATAATGGTACACACGGCTACACATCAAACTATACATTTCCAGTTTACGCTGATCTCTGCACGGAAATCTTATAGAATGCGAGATCAGCTTATACCGGAAATGTATAGCTTGATGTGTAGCCGTGCGTACATAAAAGTTAACGATTGGTTGGTTCGCTCAGTCGTACCAACGCTAACGAGCATTACGCTATTTTTTAAATTGAATCCATGTTTTGGAAGGTACGTAGTGAGCATTGATAGGTAATGTAATGCGAGTTTTATGCAGAAAAAGGCGAGCGTGCCAAAAATACATAATGAAAATGTATTACAAAATAACGCGTTTTTCGAAGCAGAAAATCAAATTGAAAAGTTCTGGAAAACTTTTGTATTTTTATTTTATCTGAAAATGTGTCTGTCCTTCGGTATAGAATACATGTATCATGTCAGGGGTCGCAGACGGCGATAAGAACGTTCATTTTCCAACATCCATTCTGACATAACGTATAGATTCCATTTGTCTGCCATAAAGGTGTTGAATTCTTTTCTATAATGTTGGCACTGGACACGTGGACTACCACATGTTAGGGATACATACAGTGTTTTATGACACCACTGAACGTGCGGCTTACAACTTGTGGGAAAGAACAAAGGACCGATTGTTATTTCCAAACTTTTCCATTAGCTGCAACCGTTAAATACCTACAACCGAAAAGTTTAGCCACAGCCAGTCACGAAAACGTTGGAGAGTAAATTTTAGAGGGTAGATAATAATAACGTTCAGCATTTATTCGAGTAATTTTGCTGCCGAAGTCAAATGAATTCTCTCCTCTCGTAAATATAAATCTGGAAATAGGTAAGGTCTAAGTCGACGTTCACTTGGATTTAATAATATTGCGGCGGGAATATTTAATTATAATGTTGATTTTGTATTTTAATTTTAATTCAGATTTTAATTTTAAGTTTGATTTTGATTTTATTTGTAATTGTAACTTTAATTTTAAATTGATGTTAATTTTAATTGTTGAATTTGGTTTTATTTTTGAATTGATTTAAGTCTGATGTTATTTGAATTTTATATTTTAAATTTGAATTGGACTGTATGGATTAAATTATCTGAAATAAATGAATTTTATTTATTATTTCGCGCACCGGATCTTCAACGCACTGGTTAGCGCCTAGATTTGAAAATTGAACATCCTGTGTTTCTTCGACGCCCTGCAGCTGAGATGCACTGTAGTCAGGTGGATTCTTAATGCTCGGTTTAACACCGAGATTTGAAGATGAAAATCCAGTGCGGGCTAAAATCCAGCCGCGATATTTTTACGACCGTGTCGTCAACTGTATACCGCGGCTGCCACGTTCCAACGGACGTAAAAAAACCACGGCAGGATTATTCACGTACTGGATTTTCAACGCACTGTTTAGCGCCGAAAGTTGAAAATCCTGTGCGCGAATAATCCTGCTGCGATTTTATTACGTCCTTGTGAAAGTCGACTTCGTAGGATGAAGGGACGGAAGTGCCTGTTCTTACGGCTGTTTCCTTTTGCGTGTTTTTATAAACCTTTTGTGTGTTTGCATTACCCGGCTAGATTGTTTGTTTGTTTTTGTAAAATAAAATGATTATAAGATTAACGCATTTACATAAATTGGGAGCTGAAAGTAAAATTGATATCAATATTTTGCTGTTGTGATTACTCGGCCCAATAGCCAAACAGATCACTGGATATGAGATTTGGCAACAAGGCTTTTTGAAAACGGAACCAACTGAAATGTAATTAAAAACCTCTCTCCCTCCCTCTCTCAATCGTGTTTAAAAAACAAAAATTTCCTATCACCTTATTAATTTGGGTAGAAAGATACATTAATGGAAATCCAGGGCAGCCCTATGTTCAGAAAGGATTAGGGTCGGACGGTCCTATCATTAATGCACTTAATCATAGTGAAAACCTTTATAATAAGTGTACAAATAATGTGAGCCTTAGACCAACTTTGAGTAAATATGTTAGACACTAGCTGCGCCCCACGGTTTCACCCACCCACACACATTTTGATCTCGTGGGAATATCGAGATAAAAAGTATCCTATGTCCTAATCCAGGTGCCAAATTTCATCTGATATCCGTTCAGCCGTGTTAGCGTGGACGGTAACAAACAAACTAACAAACAATTAAATCTTTTGAATAATATTAGTTTTGATAATATAATTATTATTGTTTTGAGATGATCTGGTAGGTACGGGTTTATTGATATTAGATATTAATGTTTCAGGTTCGAATAAACATGACGCTGATATTCAGTAAGGGATTTGTAACACACTCCCAAATATTATATTGAAAAGTACAAAGGACTTTACGCTTGATTCTACTCCCCAAATGTCCTTCAAATGTTCACAAAATTCACAAAATTATTGGGATAAAATTACGACTCACACAGGTCAAATGCGCAGACTCGTTTTCAAGCCATTGAGCACTCGAAATTGGATAAAAGAGAACTTCTACTTAGAAATAGAAACACAGTTTGCCGATTCGTTTAACTTAAGTTTTCTAGAGTGCTGTAAAAAGAACTTAAAGCAGTTTCGACTAGCTTTATTGAGTTCAAAATACGTTCAATCTCGAACGTAAAGTAAACAAACTTGGTCTTCAATTTTATACCACGGTTGCAGCGATGATGAAAGTCTTGATTGTGACAATTTGCCTTTAAAATTAAAGACAAACTCGATTACTTAGGTACTCGCTGCAGACAATTTCTTAACTCGCTCCTGTTGCAATCTCAAGTTATAGGTACCGTAAACGAGATACGACAAAACTAGTTACAGTATGTATTTTTACAACATGTATATGACATTGTGTTCATGTTGTGTGTTTTGTGGAGTCATCAAAGTTAAATACTCAAGCAAGAAGTAATTTTGTAATGCTATAAAAAACGAAATAAAATAAACAGGTTACATTTTTATTCAGTGCGCAAACTGTAACCATGAATTCAGCATATCATTCTAGACACCGGGTCCAATTGTGAATTAAACGATCCGGGACCCACTCAAACACACACATAAAATGTCATCAAAATCGGTCTAACCGTTTATTAGGTTCAGTGACATTATATTCAAAATTGGACCCGGTTGGTGGCGCTATTTGGAAAGGACAACGTCTGTCAGGTCTGCTTGTATAAACAGGGTCAAATTAAATTAGCTGGAAAATTAAGGCAAAGGTGATGAGTGATTTTTGAGTTAGCTTAAATAATACGTATGTGTTGCACTGTGTATGAAGATAATATTTTAATAACTTTCTGTCACTGTTATTTGCATAGCAAGTAGTGGTAGGAATACGAATTTGTGTGGGGTAGGTACCACAACTAAAAAGTGAAAAAGATAAAACTTTTTACCAAAGAAAAATACTACAAACGACTTCCAAAAATACTAAAAAAAGTACTAAAAAAATCTGAAGTCGGTTGTTTGATTATTGTTCAAAAGCTTTTGCTATCTACCCACATTCGACTTTTGCAAACAGTCAGACTAATAATCCCACGGGGATAGCTAGTCCCGCGACCCACAGTCACGCAGCTTTAATAAAACTGCCAAATAACATTACACAAATATTTGGCCCGACATAGATTTACTTATTTCGCGACCCATTTAGATAAGTCTTCCTATAATTAACCAGTTGATGATCCAAAATGAATTTTAGAACTTGCCAAACTCTACTTTAGCATTATTTAAGGTACTTCCATCGAAGTAGCCTGCAAAATTCAAAAATATTTTATTTTCTTTCGCGGACCTTCACCTTAAGGCGAGGTGAGCCGAGTGCGGTAGGCATTTAACGCTTACCTCGGCCCCCGAAACGAGTAGCGAGACGTAATTAGTTACGATGCGCGAGCGACGCGCGCGCCAGGCTTGGCTGGCGGCCGGCAGCAGTATTAACTATGTCACCGAATAGAGCAATACAGTAGATCACCTTGAACTGATTACGATTAGTAAAAGTTTATTTTGTTTTACTATTCTAGTAAGTATTTTTTTAAGATATAATAATTTACGGAAATGAGATTTCTTCATAACATAACTCCTGTATTCTTTCAGAGGGGTTGGGCAGTGGTGTATTAGTACACCCACAATTCGCCAGTTATGTTCAAGTTACATAAAGACTAGACGTAATAATCCAATCAGGGTGATCGTCGTAGGTTTTTGGTTGCAATTTTTATTTAACCCTCGGCTAAATACCGAGAGCTGAAAATCCAGTGCACAAAAAAAAATACGACCGTGTGAATGTTGACTTATTCTATGGAAACTCCGTATTACGCTGGACCAGCTTAAGGTCATAGTGTTATCACATACAGTGCCTATCCAGGCAATCCTCATTTTTTTTTGTTTTTTAACCTACCTGAAAACAGTAAATAAACCATTATAAAATTTGCGCGCGTGGCGGCTTTATGCTGTAAGGCATAGGTTTCAAATTCAACTGTTTTGCGCACTTCATGCGGTTGGTAAATCTATTCTGCCAGAAAAATAACCATTCTAGCTTTTGCGCGCGTGGCGTCTTTATTTACACGGACATAGGGTTCCAATTCTGTTCTACACGCCTATTTGCGGTTTACAAATCTATTACGCGTAGGTACATGGATTTGCAAACCGCAAATAGTAGGTTAGCTATAATACATAAATATAGTAATCTATTACGCGTAAAATATAATGAATGTAGGTAAATAATAATATTGTCAAACCATCCTTAATTTTTTTTTGTTTACTAGCCTTCGAAGAGCCAGCGCTGGATCGAAAGTTTTTACTTTCTGTCGGTTCCCATTTTGTTTGACAAATTATTAACTACTTTAATTTCCTACGAAATAAAGCTTGTAAAGAATTAGATATACTCAAAAGTATACATGTATTTAGTTTATTCTAGACACGTATTATTATTTACAAACAATTTTTTGCTCTGCCGGTAACAGATCATAGCGGGGGGTGGCGGGTTCGAAAAATTGGCGCACGTCCGACCTCCAACACGTTCCGCTTGGGATTAAACGACACGGAGCGCGCGCATGTAAAGATAAAAACACTGGATTCTATATTTGTTATAAATGTATTTTCATAGTCCATATTATGACGGCCGGATTTCATCATATTTTTTACGATCTTTATTATGGTATAAGTTTTATTCTTCAAAACCTTATATAACTCAAATGAAATAAAAATCCGATCACCATTTAGACTTGTCTTTGCGATTTAATTGGATGCAGTAAAGTGCAAGTAATCGTGTATCGCATGGCCGGAATATCTAGATAAAGGTGTGAACTATGTAATATATATTTTCCAATTTTTTAAATTGCGTTTTACCTACTTATAAAACACAATACAAAACGACGTTTTTCCGACCCACCCAGCCTTAAGTAATACTAATTCTAAAAAGTTCTCAACTTCACATTCTCAATTCGGAAAGCGGATTGGTTAGATAGGCAGTCGATCCATGTAAATTACTGGTATACAGCTGCATTCAGTTAGGCTGGAAGTGGACCCCAACATAGTTGGGAATAGGCTAGACAGATGATGATATTGCAAATAATCCATTTAACAGTACTAGGCTGGTATTATGGAAGAAGACAAGTAGTTTGCGACATGTGGAGAAAAAAAGATTGTAAGAATTAATAACGGGTTAAAGAGGTACGAGGAACAGGGTATGGAAAAAGGAAGATCCTCCGACCAGACGGGTGTTGTGTCTAGTAGGCTACTGCCCAACGGTTGAAGTCGGGATGTTGTATATATGTCGCAGCCGTCTGGTTAAATTAGCTAGCTAATTTGATGCCTAGGCTGGGGCTAGGTTGTTCCGGCCTCTGAGCCTTTGAAACGCTACCTTCGCCTCCCCCAAATGCAGCGCGACGTATTTACTTACGATGAACTGTCAACTATTTAGCGGAAAATCCATGCTATAGTACAACATATTGCAGTTGATCAACTGAATTATTTTTGCTTAGTTTTAGATACATTTTATGGTAGAAATAAAATGATTACTTAAAATGCCCTGTGTAGGGTAAGTGTCCTGTAACTTACCTATTGAGCGTTTTAAAATTATCAGATTTCGACGCCAACCCGATAGCGATATGTTAGCAGCTTTACACAAACCGATATAATTAATATCGGCCCGATGATATTGATGAATGTTGATGACCATCGCGAGTCACCAAATGACTCTCGAAGCCGGCAGTGTGAATAAGCGTATTCAAGTGAAAGAATGGCTGGTTCTCTTACCCCGCTCTGCGTCTTCGCCGGTAGAAATTGTACTAATATCGGTGTCAGTCACTGTCTGCGACGACAAAGGTGACAATAACAACTAAGTATGTAAAAACGTTTAGTAGGTACTAAACTTATGCGAAAATCTGACCGCCGATATTGTGGCGGTGTCGGAATCGGCTAATATGCTGTGTTGTAATTTGATGTAATTGTTAATGTGATGTAATAACTAATTTTATAAACAAAAGCAAAAATGTATTTTCATTAAAAACTAGCTTTGCCTGAGGCTGGTAGTTCCGCTGGTATTATTATGTTTGCTGCGGGTTTCGACCTCAGGACTAGCTGCTTCTCACACGGACAACTGTACGTCAATTGCTCCCGCGACACACAGTCTTGTTCTTTTTGTTTATTTAGGCTGTTGAGAGCAAAACTACAAATGTGACGTTGTTGTGTAGAGGGAAATTTTATAAATGTGGCTCTCGTACAATATAATTTAGTATATTGTGGTGTCTTACGACTTCCATGCGAACGAAGTCGCAAGCAGAAGCTAGTTACAGATACACATGGCTTTTCGGTTGTAAGGTGAAAATAAAAAATTGCAATAGGAACCCTTGTGCAATTTGTTCTTTGAGAAAATAAATGTCTTTAAACCGAAATCGTGCTTCCAGACCTTTCAGCCAGCGATTTTCCAGACACGTGTTAGTAATTGTCAGTGAATTTGAGGATTTGGATTTGTACTAAAGGAACACGGGTGGGTTTTAGTCAGTTAAAGTCTGACATGCTCTCCAAACAAAAAAAAAATCTTGCGCAATTTGTTCTTTGAGAAAATAAATCTCTTTAAACCGAATTCATGCTTCCCAGACCCAGAGGTTAAGGCTACGCGTTAGTTATCAGTAACTTTAAGAATCTGGTCAAGTAGACAAGCCGTGTGCCCGACGGTATTTCTCTTCGACAAAAATGGTAGATTTCCATACAAATTTTCATCCACTATTTTGCTGCTTTAGTGGTAGAATTTTCAAAATTCCTGAACTTCAGATTTTATAAAGTAGAATGGGCTAAAACTGGTCGTAATGTTTCGCTTATACTGTAATCATTTTCTTTTGTTTTTGATGTTTGCCACCACTCATAAAGAACCGTAAATATTGTGAGCACATATGAAGGGAAAATTGCCGTACTTTACTGTCTAGTGACGTACCTACTGCTCCAGCTATAATTTATCGAATCTATTATTTTAGGACATCAAAATTATTATTTTTTATATATTTTTTATTCGTCCCTGGTCTTGTTGGATTACCGACCCATTGGACCATTTACCAAGACAAAAGTGGCATAAATGCAAGTATTTGGCATAGATATGATACGATAAGTCTTTGACGAACTTGATTGGGAACATGAGCACCGAGTTATACTGTTAGCGCATAACCACTGCGTTCACACGGCGTTATTTTTCAAGCACTTTATGATATTTTATCGTATAGTGACAGTGACTTTTGGTATTCAAAACTGAAAGTTGTTCACTCAGAGCTAATATGATAAAATCACGGATCCGAGAAAAAATCTTGTGTTGCTACACACTGCGGACAAAATGTTAAACATGTGATATTAATGTAGGATATTATAGTAGCGAACACAGTTCGGTGTAGACTAAATTTCATAGTTGTAATGGATGAATCTGATTTAAAAAATCTTACAAACTTCTTCATAAACGACGATAAAAAATCATATACGAGTCGTATATGATTTTTTATTGTCGTTTTTCACTTGACTAATTTTATGAATTAAAACTATAATATAATAACAAAATATTTTTTGTGAGTTATCCCGATTTCATAATTTAATTTGTTATTATTTTATTCGATTTTTTTGTACAGGAGCAGGGTGAGCGAGTTTTTGAAAATTTTGTTATTGGTCCACCCTCGATGACGTCCCGCAGGACTCTGAGCGCGAGCCGATTTAGCCTTATTTACTATTTATGAGTTTATTCAAAAAAAATCTAGTAAACTAAAAATTTCAACCTTTAAATTCCCTCCTAAATACGATTCCCTCATGTGCTGTTATTAGGAAATGAGATGGAAAATGGTTTCTTAAGCGATCCTGGTTCGGATTGTTTTTTCATCGATCAAATTGCAATTTATCGTGTTTTGAACCTTTAATTTCCCTCAAACAAGGATCTATCTATGACATATATTTTTTTCAGGGCCTAAATTTAAACGAATTTAATCATTTAATCTTGATTCTGAAACAGGCAATTTCGGAAAACCCCCCCTTAAATAGCTGAAGGACAACTAGCCAAGTCATTGAGCGGAACGTTTAACCAGATGGCTGAAAGTCGTGTTGTCATTTAGCTAACTTGGATATTGATGAATATATTATGTTTGGTTAGGGTGAGCCTGGTTTCACAAATTATGTACGCCTACTTATTATTAATACTTACTACTAAGTCACTTGTAATACTGAAGTGTTTTTAAATAAATAAATAAATAATTTCACTTAAAACTGCATACAACAACGAAAAATAAAATTCAACTTCGGCTTGCGCTATTAACGCCATTGGTTGGTTTGGTGACTACTAGTTCCGTAGTGGAAAAAAACCGAAGTAAATTCGAATCACTTGGCTGAGTCTTGGTCAGTTACCTTCAAAGGGCTAAATTTCAACACGCCAAGTTGTTTAACGTTGAATAATTGTAGTTTAATTAATTGTTGGTCTAGGCATCCAATTGGATGCCGGCGTTTAATGAACGGCCTAAGCCTAATTAAACTAAATGGCTGCGAAATATATACCAGTTGCGCGGTAAACTCTGATTGCGCGATGCAGGATTTATGTGACGTCAGGTCTCTGATGCGCAGTTCGCATGTGACGTTGTAGATACCGGTGGCGCGGCAGGGGATGGCTGGACCAGTGCCTGAGGGGGACCGGGTGCTGGCTCTGGTGCGGCAGGAGCTGGCTGCCTTCCAGAGTAGGTGTTCCGCCCTGGAGGCAATGGTCCCTCGCCCCTCGCTAGCAGCGAGTCGACCGGCCTCGGGCCAGCAGCAGGGGGGTGCCACATATGCCGTCACCACGGCTGCTACGGCCAAATCGGCACCGCAGCCGGGACAGACCCCGGCGAAATCGGTGCCGCCCAAGCCCAAGACGGGCAGGGTGGCTGCACAGGTGGCGAAGGCTCCAGCCGTGGTGCCGGGACGGCTGGCCCCCCCACCTCCTAAATCTCCTCCGGCCGACGCCGAATGGCAAGTGGCCGGGGAGAAGAGGAAGGCGGGCAAGGCTGCGAGGGCGGCCAAATGGAGGGAGAGGCGGCAGCGGGACAAGAAGCGGAGCGCCGCGGCTGGGCTACGCGCCCCGAAGTCCGCAGCTGTAGTGATTACACTACAGCCGGAAGCGGCAAAAAAGGGCGTGTCCTACCGCGACGTGATCGCGAAGGCGAAGGCGGCGGTGGACCTCACGGACCTAGGCGTTGCAGACGGCCTCCGCATCAGGGTCACCGCGACTGGGGCCCGGATGCTGGAGGTTCCTGGTGCGGCCAGTGGCCCGACCGCAGACGCTCTGGCCGAAAGGCTAAGGGCGTCCCTAAATGCGGACGAGGCCCGAGTGTCCAGGCCCACCAAGTGCGCTGACATGCGCATCTTGGGCCTGGACGACTGTGTGACGGAGGGCGAGGTGGTGGCCGCCGTCGTCATGACTGGGGGGTGCTCTACCGAGCAGGTGAGGGCAGGCACCATTCGTCCTGATAACACGGGGATGCGAACCGTCACGGTGAGCTGCCCCGTGTCGGCCCGTGTCGGCCCAAAAAATCACAGGAGAGGGCCGAAGGCTCCTGGTGGGCTGGGTATCCGCGCAGGTCAAGCTGCTGGAACCCAGACCTCTGACGTGCTTCCGCTGCCAGGTGGGTCACCACGTGGGAGTGCAATGCACCTCGGAGGTGGACCGCAGCGGACACTGCTTCCGCTGCGGTCAGCCCGGTCATAAGGCCGGCTCGTGCAATGCCACGCCGCACTGCTATGTATGTGCGGCAGCTGGCAAGCCGGCCGAACACCGGGCTGGGAGCAAGGCCTGCGCCCCACCCACCAAAACTGGGGGCCGAGGCAGGGGTAAGCCTTCCGCCACCTCCGTCACCGCCGTAGCCGCTGCCATTGCCACCGCCGCTGCTGCCTCCACCGTCGTAGTCACCGCCGTCTCCACCGCGGCAGGGCCCTCTCAAGGGGCTCCGGAGGAGGCTGAAATGGAATGCCAATAACGACCCCATTTCGCCTCTTCCAGGCGAACATCAACCACTGCGCCACCGCTCAGGATCTGTTGCTCCAGAGCATGGCGCAGTGGTCGATTAACATCGCCGTGGTCGCTGAGCCGTACTTTGTCCCGCCCAGGGATTACTGGGTGGAGGACCTGAGCGGCTCAGTGACCCTAATTTCGTCGGCCGCCGCCGGCACCCCGGCTCTCGAGGGTATCCCGAGGGGAAAGGGTTGCGTAGCAGCACGGTTCGGGGAGATTGCAGTGGTAGGGGTGTACTTCTCCCCGAGCCGAACTCTCGCCGAGTTCCACAACTCCCTTGCGGAGTTGAGAGACGTCGTCGTCGGGTTCCGTTCCCTCCCCGTGCTCGTCCTCGGGGACTTCAATGCCAAAAACTTGGCTTGGGGTTCCCGGTTGACGGATGTGCGGGTAGGATGGTGGAGGACTGGGCCCTAGAGGTGGGCCTGGTCATCCTAAACCGGGGTTCTGTCGCCACGTGTGTGCAGATGCGGAGTGAGTCGGTGGTGGACATTTCGTTCGCCAGCCCCGCTCTGTCGCCGCGTGTCGTCGACTGGTGCGTCATGGAGGGGGTGGAGACGTATTCCGACCACCGGTACATCCGGTTTGACGTCTCCGCCCAGACCTCCGTTGGACCGCCGGTCTAACAGGCCCCGTGTGGTCCGCGGTGGGCGCTGAAGCGGCTGGACCGGTAGCTCCTCCTGGAAGCCTCGATCGTGCAGGCCTGGGTATCACCACTGGACAGGCCTGCCGACATCAACAACGAGGCGGAGTGGTTCCGGGAGGCCATGTCCGAGGTGTGCGACGTGGCAATGCCCCGGGTCCAGCCAGGACGTGCTTCACGCCAGGTGTACTGGTGGTCGCCGGAGCTCACAGCTCTGCGCGAGGCGTGCGTTGCTGCGCGGCACCGGTACACCAGGCACCGCAGGCTCCGTATCCGCCCTCCGGATACGGAAGCCATTCAGGCGGAGCTATACGAGGGGTACAGAGCGGCGAAGACCGCCCTCCGAGCGGAGATCCTGCGGGCCAGGTTACTGGCCCGCGAGGAGTCGCTGGAGACTGTGAACAGAGACCCGTGGGGACGCCCCTACAAAACGGTGCGGGATAAAATCCGCCCGTGGGCTCCCCCACTGACCCAGAGTCTTCGGCCTCAGCTCGTGCAGGACGTGGTGAGCGCTCTGTTCCCCTCACGAGGGGAGCATGCTCCCCCGCCCATGGCTCCGCCTCCTGTGGTGCCCGACGTGGACCACACCGACGACGACGACGATGCTCCAGAGGTGACCGAGGTAGAGTTGAGAGTGGCGGTACGTAGGCTGAATGCCAAGAATACCGCCCCAGGACCCGACGGCTTGCCTGGAAAAGCCTGGGTCCTGGCCTTGGAGGCTCTCGGGCCTCGACTAAGAGGGCTCCTAAGCGCATGCTTGGAGGAGGGCCAGTTCCCACGTCACTGGAAGACGGGGAAACTGGTGGCGCCCCGCGGCCTCTCCGTCCGCTTACCGGCCCATCGTGCTGCTCGACGAGGTGGGCAAGCTCTTTGAAAGAGTCATTGCAGACCGCCTCGTCGGACGGCTGGTGCGGGTGGGGCCGGATTTGGCGGAGAGCCAGTTTGGTTTCCACAGGGGGCGCTCCACGGTGGACGCCATCATGCGCGTGCGAGCCCTCACGACGGGGGATGCTGTGGCCCAGGGTGGGGTCGTCTTGGCGGTGTCTCTGGACATCGCCAATGCCTTCAACACCCTGCCCTGGAGTTGCATAAGGGAGGCACTCCGGTATCACCGGATGCCGACCTACCTCTGTCGTGTGGTCGAGGCCTATTTGACGGACAGGGCCGTCATCTACCCCGGTCACCTAGGAGAATGGAACCGGCGAGAGATGTCGTGCGGTGTCCCACAGGGATCGGTCCTGGGGCCGCAGCTGTGGGATATCGGATACGACGGGGTGCTGCGCGCCGACCTCCCTAGCGGCGTCAGCGTAGCAAACTACGCTGACGCCGCTAGGGAGGTCGGACCAGGCGGCGGCTGACTTAGCGACGCACGGGGTTGCGACAATCGTGGATAGGATCCGGCAACTGGGACTCGAGGTGGCCTTGCACAAGTCCGAGGCCATGTGGTTTCATGGTCCTCGGAATGCGCCACTGACGGGTTCCCAGATAACGGTGGGAGGGGTTCACATCGGCGTCGAGTCGACGATGAAGTACCTAGGACTCGTCCTCGACAGCCGGTGGAACTTCGCGGAGCACTTCCGACGTTTGGCTCCCAGACTGGAGCGGGCCGGGGCTGCCTTGTGTCCTCGTGGAGGTGATTGGCGGCGGCGATCTCTCGCGTCCGACCCTGGTCCAGGCCATGGTATGGAGCGAGAGGGCATGGCTGGCAGTCGCCTCCTTCAGCGAAGCAGTTATGCTCGCAAAGAGGGAGGCGGCGCACGTGAGGGAGATGCAGTACATGCGCCGTCACAGGCTGATTCCCGGCCACCGTAGGCACGGGCTTGCGGACGGCGAGTAATGGGTAGCTCGCTGTCCGGTAAGGACCAAGCCCGGGTCGACGGCGCGTTGTGTTCCACGCGCGCCTCAAAGATGTCAGCAGCAACAGATGGGGCCCGCAAGGGCCGATGCCTGTCAGGGGTGCGGGTTGTTCGAAAGAGATACCGCCGCCCCTGGCACACAGGCAACTGAGGGAACACGGGTGGGTTTTAGTCAGTAAAAGTCTGACACTCCCTCCCGCTCCGCTCAGAGCGGGAGAAGTTATTTGATGATTTCCCATCCAAAAAAAAAAAAGAAACGTTGTATGTAGATGCCGCTACAGGGTATTGTAAAATTTGTGTAGTGTTGTGATATTATTTACTCGTGTTTACCTAAAAAACAATTTGACTTATGAAAAGGCGGGATAAAAATATCACTGAATAAATAAAAAGTCCCATTAATAATTTGGCAAAAGGTGGCGAAATATAAAACATTACAGAAATTTTAACGGCTGTAAACATAGACATTTATCACTAAAAATATGGTATGTATATAATATACATCACTTTATACTAAAGAAATCGTTAAAATCTGTTTGTGAAATATCTACCTACTATTTACTAGTCATCATTTGCCTAGCCTTTTCCCAACTAAGCTGAGGTTGGCTTCCAGTCTAACCGGATACAGCGGAATACCAGCATTTTACATGGAACGACTGCTTATCTGTCCTCCACAGCCCAGTAACTGGGTAATGGGATACCTCTGGCTTTCGGGCTTCTAACGACCCGTAACGACTGCCGAAGATCCATGAGTGATAACAGGGACCTGAGGGGTTTTAGTATGTAAAGATCGTCACCCATCCTCGGACAAACCGCGGCAAGCGTAGCTTTACCTGACCGATTGACCCGTGCAGCTGTTATTACCTACTTAGCCACAAGGACATATCTATAGTGTTTGTTGTAAATATTTCAGTTTTATTAATTTCCTCTTAATAAAACTCGGGACAGGTTGCAAAAGAGGTAAAGTTGAGAGCATGTCAATGTCCATAGGTCCTAATTTTATTTTACTTTTTTCTGCTGTTTATTGTGTGCCTTTGAGTCCGTGTTCTTATTTCCTTCTCTCTTCCTAATCAGTTGTTGTAGTAGTAAAATAAGTAATATGATATGTTACTATTCATCCGAAACATCCTGTTAAATCGGAAATTACTTGACTGATCCTCTAAAATCTTATTGACCTTTTAATGATGTAAAATTTTATTAAATTTATGAAAATGAAAACTTTTTGGGCTTTTAATGATGCACATTTTAAAACAAACGAGGTTTTTTTAAATTCTGGCTCTCTCGCACAGTTGGTTGCAGTAACTAAGCTAGGATTCCCCGTTAACCGGTTAGGTAAGGTGAAAACCTAACCGTTCCAGCACCACGCACGACGTCGCAGTAAGTACCTAAGCTAGAGCACCCCGACAAAATGGGTTTGGTAGGGTTAAAACTATGACCAACCGCGCGCGAGCCAAGCGAGTGAAGCGAGTGATGCCGCGGAAGCGGCCGGCGAACGCTACATCCAATTTGGTCGCAGTTACTTGGCTATTTAGGATTTCTACAACACCAAAATAGAAATTATTACAGTTTCACAAAAATACCCTAATCAATTATAGGTACCTATTTAGAGTGTTCAATTATATTTTTAGGAAAGCAAAATGGTACTTAATTATTTAAGGTTTGATTAAATCCAAGCCTTATAAATCATACCTAAGCTATATCAATATATGAAGGCGGCCCATAGGGTCATGGCCATCCGGATGATCCGGGGATACCGCACGATCTCCGGTGAGGCGGCGGGCCTCCTTGCCGGATTGCCGCCATGGGATCTGGAGGCAAAGGTCCTCGCGCACACTTGGGAGTGGCGCGAGGAGGCCAAACGTCGGGGCGTTACTCCGCTGCCGCGGGAAATCGCGGCACGGCAGACAGAGCTCCGGCAGGATCTCAGGACGTGGAAAGTGCGATTGTCGCAACCTAGTGCTGGGCACGCCACGATTGCGACGGTAAGTCCCCTCTTTGAGGAGTGGCTTGAGTGGCGGCATGGCGTCCTCACCTTCCGCCTGACACAGGTCCTCACCGGACACGGTTGTTTCGGGAGGTTCCTGTTTCGGATAGGGCAGGAGGCAACGCCCGGGTGTTTCCATTGCGAAGATCGCCATGAGGACACGGTGGAGCATACGGTGGAGGTCTGCCCGGCTTGGGCGGAGCACCGCCGTGTCCTCGTGGTGGTGATCGGCGGCGGCGATCTCTCGCGTCCGACCCTGGTCCAGGCCATGGTACGGAGCGACAGTGCATGGCTAGCAGTCGCCTCCTTCAGCGAAGCAGTTATGCTCGCAAAGAGGGAGGCGGCGCACGTGAGGGAGATGCAGTACATGCGCCCTCACAGCCGTGGCCTTCGCAGGAGACGCCCTGGGCGTCGGGAATCCCAGGCTGATTCCCGGCCACCGTAGGCACGGGCTTGCGGACGGCGAGTAATGGGTAGCTCGCTGTCCGGTAAGGACCAAGCCCGAGTCGACGGCGCGTTGTGTTCCACGCGCGCCTCAAAGAGATGTCATCAGCAACTGATGGGGCCCGCAAGGGCCGATGCCTGCCAGGGGTGCGGGTTGTTCGAAAGAGATACCGCTGCCCCTGGCACACAGGCAAGTGAGGGAACACGGGTGGGTTTTAGTCAGTAAAAGTCTGACACGCCCTCCCGCTCCGCCCAGAGCGGGAGAAGTTATTTGATGATTTCCCACCCAAAAAAAAAGCTATATGAATATAAAGTTAGTGGCAAAATCAGTGAACTATAGATATGTTTTTGATCAATTTTATCACATTCGCTCACGAATAAACATAGCACATTCTACCTACCAGTACATTCTATTTTAATTTCCTTAATATATCTCAAGGCGATAACTATAATTTATAGATAACTGTAAGCAAAAATAAATCAAGCAACATAAAAATAAATCAGTGTGAAGGCAGGCGTACTTAGTAACCGTTGTTTGTACAATAACTTTAGATAATATGCTAATACATCAATATTGTTATGTATATTAGAGTATTCAGTAATCTACATAATAAGGTAATTGAATAAATGTATTCATCTTGTATGACTAGAAAGCTGAATAAAGATATTTTGGGCATAAGTTTAGGCTTTGGACGCACTGCAAACAGTTTGTGGATTACTGTGTATATAAGGGGATTTGGTCAAGAGGTTTGAAGCAGCATAATTCTGATTACTCATACAGCTTCATTACGACCTCTTATCTACTTGTAAAACGACGAGTAGTGTTGACTTATCTATACTTGTGTAGAAAGACATCCCTACTAATATTATAAATGCGAAAGTAACTCTATCTGTCTGTTACGCTTTGACGCCTAAGCCGCTGAACCGATCGTCATGAAATTTGGCAGAGATATAGCCTGGGATATGGAGAAAGACATAAGCTACTTTTTTATGCGAAAACCGACATCCACGCGGCCGGAGCCACGGGGCAAGCTAATATAATATTATAAAGCTGAAGAGTTTGTTTGGTTGAATGCCCTAATGTCAGGAACTACTGGTTGGAATTTAAAAAAAAAATGGTGTTAGATAGTCCATTTATCGAGGAAGGCTATAGATTATATAACATCACGCGAGGACGCTTAGGAGTCGAGCAAAAATAACAAAAGTCACGAATGCAAAATACACACACGGGTAGGAGATTCAATGTGACGGGTTGGAAATTAGCATATAAGTAAGCTTATGTTCAATCATGAACGTTAACGAGCCGAAAGATAATTGAAAACCAATATCTTTTTAACCGACTTCCAAAAGGAGGAGGTTCTCAATTCGTCGGAACCTTTTTTTTTTTTTTTTTATTTTTTTTTATTTTTTTTTATGTATGTTCCCCGATTACTCGAAGATGGCTGGACCGATTTGGAAATTTTTTTTTTTTAAATAAGCATGTGTATAGTCTCGGCGGAATCATGGGAATCTTTACATTGGTTCTTCTAATGTTACCACGCCGTTCCCGCCAATTAACCTCTAGAATTCGCATGGTTACTAAACGCGCGGTTTCTGCGTGCACAAACAAGCGCTGGGGTTCGTTTCGTTCAATTTCCTTTTCCCGTGACAATAATAAACGTAACTTTATCTCTGGCTTCATATGACGTGTTAGATTCAATTGTGTCTGCCAATTTCTGGTGTAACAGAATCGCTCCACGAGTTTTGTTCTCGTTTATTGCTGAAATGGAATGCCAATAACGACCCCATTTCGCCTCTTCCAGGCGAACATCAACCACTGCGCCACCGCTCAGGATCTGTTGCTCCAGAGCATGGCGCAGTGGTCGATTAACATCGCCGTGGTCGCTGAGCCGTACTTTGTCCCGCCCAGGGATTACTGGGTGGAGGACCTGAGCGGCTCAGTGACCCTAATTTCGTCGGCCGCCGCCGGCACCCCGGCTCTCGAGGGTATCCCGAGGGGAAAGGGTTGCGTAGCAGCACGGTTCGGGGAGATTGCAGTGGTAGGGGTGTACTTCTCCCCGAGCCGAACTCTCGCCGAGTTCCACAACTCCCTTGCGGAGTTGAGAGACGTCGTCGTCGGGTTCCGTTCCCTCCCCGTGCTCGTCCTCGGGGACTTCAATGCCAAAAACTTGGCTTGGGGTTCCCGGTTGACGGATGTGCGGGTAGGATGGTGGAGGACTGGGCCCTAGAGGTGGGCCTGGTCATCCTAAACCGGGGTTCTGTCGCCACGTGTGTGCAGATGCGGAGTGAGTCGGTGGTGGACATTTCGTTCGCCAGCCCCGCTCTGTCGCCGCGTGTCGTCGACTGGTGCGTCATGGAGGGGGTGGAGACGTATTCCGACCACCGGTACATCCGGTTTGACGTCTCCGCCCAGACCTCCGTTGGACCGCCGGTCTAACAGGCCCCGTGTGGTCCGCGGTGGGCGCTGAAGCGGCTGGACCGGTAGCTCCTCCTGGAAGCCTCGATCGTGCAGGCCTGGGTATCACCACTGGACAGGCCTGCCGACATCAACAACGAGGCGGAGTGGTTCCGGGAGGCCATGTCCGAGGTGTGCGACGTGGCAATGCCCCGGGTCCAGCCAGGACGTGCTTCACGCCAGGTGTACTGGTGGTCGCCGGAGCTCACAGCTCTGCGCGAGGCGTGCGTTGCTGCGCGGCACCGGTACACCAGGCACCGCAGGCTCCGTATCCGCCCTCCGGATACGGAAGCCATTCAGGCGGAGCTATACGAGGGGTACAGAGCGGCGAAGACCGCCCTCCGAGCGGAGATCCTGCGGGCCAGGTTACTGGCCCGCGAGGAGTCGCTGGAGACTGTGAACAGAGACCCGTGGGGACGCCCCTACAAAACGGTGCGGGATAAAATCCGCCCGTGGGCTCCCCCACTGACCCAGAGTCTTCGGCCTCAGCTCGTGCAGGACGTGGTGAGCGCTCTGTTCCCCTCACGAGGGGAGCATGCTCCCCCGCCCATGGCTCCGCCTCCTGTGGTGCCCGACGTGGACCACACCGACGACGACGACGATGCTCCAGAGGTGACCGAGGTAGAGTTGAGAGTGGCGGTACGTAGGCTGAATGCCAAGAATACCGCCCCAGGACCCGACGGCTTGCCTGGAAAAGCCTGGGTCCTGGCCTTGGAGGCTCTCGGGCCTCGACTAAGAGGGCTCCTAAGCGCATGCTTGGAGGAGGGCCAGTTCCCACGTCACTGGAAGACGGGGAAACTGGTGGCGCCCCGCGGCCTCTCCGTCCGCTTACCGGCCCATCGTGCTGCTCGACGAGGTGGGCAAGCTCTTTGAAAGAGTCATTGCAGACCGCCTCGTCGGACGGCTGGTGCGGGTGGGGCCGGATTTGGCGGAGAGCCAGTTTGGTTTCCACAGGGGGCGCTCCACGGTGGACGCCATCATGCGCGTGCGAGCCCTCACGACGGGGGATGCTGTGGCCCAGGGTGGGGTCGTCTTGGCGGTGTCTCTGGACATCGCCAATGCCTTCAACACCCTGCCCTGGAGTTGCATAAGGGAGGCACTCCGGTATCACCGGATGCCGACCTACCTCTGTCGTGTGGTCGAGGCCTATTTGACGGACAGGGCCGTCATCTACCCCGGTCACCTAGGAGAATGGAACCGGCGAGAGATGTCGTGCGGTGTCCCACAGGGATCGGTCCTGGGGCCGCAGCTGTGGGATATCGGATACGACGGGGTGCTGCGCGCCGACCTCCCTAGCGGCGTCAGCGTAGCAAACTACGCTGACGCCGCTAGGGAGGTCGGACCAGGCGGCGGCTGACTTAGCGACGCACGGGGTTGCGACAATCGTGGATAGGATCCGGCAACTGGGACTCGAGGTGGCCTTGCACAAGTCCGAGGCCATGTGGTTTCATGGTCCTCGGAATGCGCCACTGACGGGTTCCCAGATAACGGTGGGAGGGGTTCACATCGGCGTCGAGTCGACGATGAAGTACCTAGGACTCGTCCTCGACAGCCGGTGGAACTTCGCGGAGCACTTCCGACGTTTGGCTCCCAGACTGGAGCGGGCCGGGGCTGCCTTGTGTCCTCGTGGAGGTGATTGGCGGCGGCGATCTCTCGCGTCCGACCCTGGTCCAGGCCATGGTATGGAGCGAGAGGGCATGGCTGGCAGTCGCCTCCTTCAGCGAAGCAGTTATGCTCGCAAAGAGGGAGGCGGCGCACGTGAGGGAGATGCAGTACATGCGCCGTCACAGGCTGATTCCCGGCCACCGTAGGCACGGGCTTGCGGACGGCGAGTAATGGGTAGCTCGCTGTCCGGTAAGGACCAAGCCCGGGTCGACGGCGCGTTGTGTTCCACGCGCGCCTCAAAGATGTCAGCAGCAACAGATGGGGCCCGCAAGGGCCGATGCCTGTCAGGGGTGCGGGTTGTTCGAAAGAGATACCGCCGCCCCTGGCACACAGGCAACTGAGGGAACACGGGTGGGTTTTAGTCAGTAAAAGTCTGACACTCCCTCCCGCTCCGCTCAGAGCGGGAGAAGTTATTTGATGATTTCCCATCCAAAAAAAAAAAAGAAACGTTGTATGTAGATGCCGCTACAGGGTATTGTAAAATTTGTGTAGTGTTGTGATATTATTTACTCGTGTTTACCTAAAAAACAATTTGACTTATGAAAAGGCGGGATAAAAATATCACTGAATAAATAAAAAGTCCCATTAATAATTTGGCAAAAGGTGGCGAAATATAAAACATTACAGAAATTTTAACGGCTGTAAACATAGACATTTATCACTAAAAATATGGTATGTATATAATATACATCACTTTATACTAAAGAAATCGTTAAAATCTGTTTGTGAAATATCTACCTACTATTTACTAGTCATCATTTGCCTAGCCTTTTCCCAACTAAGCTGAGGTTGGCTTCCAGTCTAACCGGATACAGCGGAATACCAGCATTTTACATGGAACGACTGCTTATCTGTCCTCCACAGCCCAGTAACTGGGTAATGGGATACCTCTGGCTTTCGGGCTTCTAACGACCCGTAACGACTGCCGAAGATCCATGAGTGATAACAGGGACCTGAGGGGTTTTAGTATGTAAAGATCGTCACCCATCCTCGGACAAACCGCGGCAAGCGTAGCTTTACCTGACCGATTGACCCGTGCAGCTGTTATTACCTACTTAGCCACAAGGACATATCTATAGTGTTTGTTGTAAATATTTCAGTTTTATTAATTTCCTCTTAATAAAACTCGGGACAGGTTGCAAAAGAGGTAAAGTTGAGAGCATGTCAATGTCCATAGGTCCTAATTTTATTTTACTTTTTTCTGCTGTTTATTGTGTGCCTTTGAGTCCGTGTTCTTATTTCCTTCTCTCTTCCTAATCAGTTGTTGTAGTAGTAAAATAAGTAATATGATATGTTACTATTCATCCGAAACATCCTGTTAAATCGGAAATTACTTGACTGATCCTCTAAAATCTTATTGACCTTTTAATGATGTAAAATTTTATTAAATTTATGAAAATGAAAACTTTTTGGGCTTTTAATGATGCACATTTTAAAACAAACGAGGTTTTTTTAAATTCTGGCTCTCTCGCACAGTTGGTTGCAGTAACTAAGCTAGGATTCCCCGTTAACCGGTTAGGTAAGGTGAAAACCTAACCGTTCCAGCACCACGCACGACGTCGCAGTAAGTACCTAAGCTAGAGCACCCCGACAAAATGGGTTTGGTAGGGTTAAAACTATGACCAACCGCGCGCGAGCCAAGCGAGTGAAGCGAGTGATGCCGCGGAAGCGGCCGGCGAACGCTACATCCAATTTGGTCGCAGTTACTTGGCTATTTAGGATTTCTACAACACCAAAATAGAAATTATTACAGTTTCACAAAAATACCCTAATCAATTATAGGTACCTATTTAGAGTGTTCAATTATATTTTTAGGAAAGCAAAATGGTACTTAATTATTTAAGGTTTGATTAAATCCAAGCCTTATAAATCATACCTAAGCTATATCAATATATGAAGGCGGCCCATAGGGTCATGGCCATCCGGATGATCCGGGGATACCGCACGATCTCCGGTGAGGCGGCGGGCCTCCTTGCCGGATTGCCGCCATGGGATCTGGAGGCAAAGGTCCTCGCGCACACTTGGGAGTGGCGCGAGGAGGCCAAACGTCGGGGCGTTACTCCGCTGCCGCGGGAAATCGCGGCACGGCAGACAGAGCTCCGGCAGGATCTCAGGACGTGGAAAGTGCGATTGTCGCAACCTAGTGCTGGGCACGCCACGATTGCGACGGTAAGTCCCCTCTTTGAGGAGTGGCTTGAGTGGCGGCATGGCGTCCTCACCTTCCGCCTGACACAGGTCCTCACCGGACACGGTTGTTTCGGGAGGTTCCTGTTTCGGATAGGGCAGGAGGCAACGCCCGGGTGTTTCCATTGCGAAGATCGCCATGAGGACACGGTGGAGCATACGGTGGAGGTCTGCCCGGCTTGGGCGGAGCACCGCCGTGTCCTCGTGGTGGTGATCGGCGGCGGCGATCTCTCGCGTCCGACCCTGGTCCAGGCCATGGTACGGAGCGACAGTGCATGGCTAGCAGTCGCCTCCTTCAGCGAAGCAGTTATGCTCGCAAAGAGGGAGGCGGCGCACGTGAGGGAGATGCAGTACATGCGCCCTCACAGCCGTGGCCTTCGCAGGAGACGCCCTGGGCGTCGGGAATCCCAGGCTGATTCCCGGCCACCGTAGGCACGGGCTTGCGGACGGCGAGTAATGGGTAGCTCGCTGTCCGGTAAGGACCAAGCCCGAGTCGACGGCGCGTTGTGTTCCACGCGCGCCTCAAAGAGATGTCATCAGCAACTGATGGGGCCCGCAAGGGCCGATGCCTGCCAGGGGTGCGGGTTGTTCGAAAGAGATACCGCTGCCCCTGGCACACAGGCAAGTGAGGGAACACGGGTGGGTTTTAGTCAGTAAAAGTCTGACACGCCCTCCCGCTCCGCCCAGAGCGGGAGAAGTTATTTGATGATTTCCCACCCAAAAAAAAAGCTATATGAATATAAAGTTAGTGGCAAAATCAGTGAACTATAGATATGTTTTTGATCAATTTTATCACATTCGCTCACGAATAAACATAGCACATTCTACCTACCAGTACATTCTATTTTAATTTCCTTAATATATCTCAAGGCGATAACTATAATTTATAGATAACTGTAAGCAAAAATAAATCAAGCAACATAAAAATAAATCAGTGTGAAGGCAGGCGTACTTAGTAACCGTTGTTTGTACAATAACTTTAGATAATATGCTAATACATCAATATTGTTATGTATATTAGAGTATTCAGTAATCTACATAATAAGGTAATTGAATAAATGTATTCATCTTGTATGACTAGAAAGCTGAATAAAGATATTTTGGGCATAAGTTTAGGCTTTGGACGCACTGCAAACAGTTTGTGGATTACTGTGTATATAAGGGGATTTGGTCAAGAGGTTTGAAGCAGCATAATTCTGATTACTCATACAGCTTCATTACGACCTCTTATCTACTTGTAAAACGACGAGTAGTGTTGACTTATCTATACTTGTGTAGAAAGACATCCCTACTAATATTATAAATGCGAAAGTAACTCTATCTGTCTGTTACGCTTTGACGCCTAAGCCGCTGAACCGATCGTCATGAAATTTGGCAGAGATATAGCCTGGGATATGGAGAAAGACATAAGCTACTTTTTTATGCGAAAACCGACATCCACGCGGCCGGAGCCACGGGGCAAGCTAATATAATATTATAAAGCTGAAGAGTTTGTTTGGTTGAATGCCCTAATGTCAGGAACTACTGGTTGGAATTTAAAAAAAAAATGGTGTTAGATAGTCCATTTATCGAGGAAGGCTATAGATTATATAACATCACGCGAGGACGCTTAGGAGTCGAGCAAAAATAACAAAAGTCACGAATGCAAAATACACACACGGGTAGGAGATTCAATGTGACGGGTTGGAAATTAGCATATAAGTAAGCTTATGTTCAATCATGAACGTTAACGAGCCGAAAGATAATTGAAAACCAATATCTTTTTAACCGACTTCCAAAAGGAGGAGGTTCTCAATTCGTCGGAACCTTTTTTTTTTTTTTTTTATTTTTTTTTATTTTTTTTTATGTATGTTCCCCGATTACTCGAAGATGGCTGGACCGATTTGGAAATTTTTTTTTTTTAAATAAGCATGTGTATAGTCTCGGCGGAATCATGGGAATCTTTACATTGGTTCTTCTAATGTTACCACGCCGTTCCCGCCAATTAACCTCTAGAATTCGCATGGTTACTAAACGCGCGGTTTCTGCGTGCACAAACAAGCGCTGGGGTTCGTTTCGTTCAATTTCCTTTTCCCGTGACAATAATAAACGTAACTTTATCTCTGGCTTCATATGACGTGTTAGATTCAATTGTGTCTGCCAATTTCTGGTGTAACAGAATCGCTCCACGAGTTTTGTTCTCGTTTATTATTGAGAATAAACATATGGGTTGGCATCGGCACTGTTATTGTCTTAACGATAACAATGTGAGAAAGTAGAATTTTGCTCAAAGTGAATGAGAGCATCGATATTACAATAAATGAAAGCATTGTTACGTTCTAGACTTCTAATGTGAGCGTCTATTAATATTTCTCTGCGATATTTCCTACGTAAGATGGAATATTTTACGTACGAAATATTACAGAAAAAATACGTAGAAAGACGAGGTTTTCAATAATTGTTTGCAAAGTTGCAGATGCCTATATCAATTACTAGCTGCGCCCCCGGTTTCATTCGCGTAAGTCTCGATCCCGTGGGAATAATATCGGGATAAAAGTATTCTATGTCCTAATCCAGGTCTTGGTTTACCCATCCAAGTACGTTCAGCCGTTTAAGCGCGAAAGCGTAGCAAAAATACAAAAAAAATATCTTTGTAATATAATTTTAGACTTAACTTACATTAAGTTTAAAAAGTGGTCAAGTTACACATTTACACATATATCATGTCATGTCAGGTCATAATAAACTTCATTATCAAAGTATTTGAAGACTAGCAAACAGAAAATGTTAAAAATAGGACAGACCCTGGCATCTTATTTGTAATCTTCACCCTAAATGCGTAACGCAATCTGAGTCTGAATAATTTCAATTAATTTTGTTGAATTGTCAAAATAAAAGCTATTCCTACTATTCATGGAATGTAATCTGGTATGTAATTGAAACGGAACTGACTCAAGCGCAACACAGGAAGCGTGTAACTTACCTCATGTAACACGCTTTATCGGAAAGGTTGCATACCATTTTAAAATGGCCGAGTTACCGAGTAAAGTATCCCTTCTTTCTATGACTAAGCTAAGCTGACCTCCCCTACCCAATAATTTGACCTTTCCCTTTACAAACACGATATTGCAATACTTAGTACAGAAACTAATTCCCAAATTCAACTCCTTGTCAAGTCCAATATTCTCTAAGTGACCAAATTTCCCATAAGTTCAATCTGTGACCAAGCGCCAAACATTAAGTTAAATTATTGCCGGGTGACGATTTCCAATTTTCTTTAGAAACTCTCATCAGCAAATCCATTGCCTTCATAATGACGTCTCTATATATTTTGTCATTTTTGTTATTATTGTTTCTATTACAGGACCATTTCAGAGACCAATCTACATGGTCTACACATTATGATCTGACCAAGGTTATGTCTGGACTTTAAAAAAGACTGCGACCTCTGAGTTTGTTTTGCTTCTCTACTAACTAGATGAGGTCGGCGTTTCATATCACTACTGATACACACACAGCTCCATTAAGTGGTTACCCCTCCAAAAGACACGTGCGTTCAAATCCGTGCTAGGCCCAAGTTACTTTTTGTATTTTGCCAAAACCTTTTATTATAATTTACCTACTGTATTGTTTAAGGGCGCTTGACTTGCATAAGATTGGAGGTTCAAATCCTGTGCATGAAATGTGCTTTTTATCATGCATTAAAAAAAAGTATTTTTCTATTTTGTTTTAGTAACATTTAAAAAGAAATTAAAAATCAAGAAATATAAAATACTTTCATATTCATCTCATAATATTTATTATTGCTATTATTTAACAAAAATTTGATCTTATTACTACAAAGATTTATATTTTACAATTTGATTTGATAATTTACTAGGGTGTTGGGTCCCCGGACGTCTCGTGTCTCGAAGTCCCGGGACTTTTCGTAATTTTAGTTGTCTCGAGTCCCGGGACTTTCGGGTGGAGACTCGACACGAAACAAGATTGTCGAAATTGTTATGTAATTATTTTTATTTTTAAATAATTAAAGGAGCCTAGCGCCATCTGTTAGTTTAATGAATAATTACTTGGTCTACTACGTAACTGTTGACGCTCTGATATTTTTTATAGCCTATTTTATTAAATCAGCAAATAAGTCTAATTAATGTGTTAGTTGATTATTAAAAAAAGCTGATTTTTAACTTTGTTTTATTATATAAATTTAGATTATTTAATTATGAAACAAATCTGTGATTAAGAGAATTAACAATGTTGTGATTATGATTAGATACTAGAATTACTAGATAATAGTAAAGTTATTAAGAATTAGTATGATTTTTAACTTAGTTTGTTTCTTTTTAGTTTAAAATCTTATATCTTCTAAGTTTAAATCGTATAGTTGTAACTATAAGATTTAACTGCTTAAAAGTGAATCTGTGTGTGATTAAAAGAAATAAACGAAGCAATTATTAAGACTGAAATTTAATGTTAAAGTTATTAAAATTCAATTTTCTGTTTAATAAATGTTGATTTTTACAAAAAAAAATGCCTTTTTTTAAAACCCTCGGGCTGTGGGGACCGAGTTCTCAAGGTTTATTTAAGGAAATCTTCTAACGGCTGGTTGACACTTCCCGTGACCCAAGGGCTGGTTTTTACCTTGGCCAGATGCTAAATAAACAATGCCATTCAACGTGGTAATGCCGCTAGCCTCTTGGGTACATTACCAGTCGACAGCGATGCGGATGAATTTTTCGACGCTACATATATTTTAATTTGTGAATAGTTTTATTTAAGTTAGGATATTATTTTGTTATTTTTTATTAATTAATTATTAATTCGTTATTAGCTGTTATTTACTCTCATAATGTAAATTAATGCCATAAAAATAAGAAACATCGTATCGTAAATTTATAGATTTTTTAAAGAATACGTACAACAAAATATTCAAAGTTTGTAATACCGATTGAATAAAAACTATTTACTCATGTTTTGTACGGGCCACTAAAGTTTGATTGTTTTTTTTTTTTACTAAAACGTTAGAAATAAGCTATTCAAAATTTAGACTTGCGAGGCGTAGAACAAGATAAAAGCATAAATAATAATTAAAAAAAAACTGAAAAACACGTTTTAAAAGAGAAACTAAAAAAGCAGAAATCATTTTAAAAAAGCGTGGGGTGCTGTACTTCTCCCGCTTTGGGTGGAGCGGGAGGGCGTGTCAGAATTTTACTGACTGAAACCCACCCGTGTTCCTTCAGTTGCCTATGTGCCAGGGGCCACGTCATCTCTTTCGAACAACCCGCATGCCTGGCACGCATCGGCCCTTGCGGAACCCCACCAGTTGGTGCTGACATCTCTTTGAGGCGCGCGTGGGACACAACGCGCTGTCGACCCGGGCCTGATCCATACCGGACAGCGAGCTACCCATTACTCGCCATCCGCAAGCCCGCGCCTACGTTGGCCGGGAATCAGCCTGGGATTCCCGACGCCCAGAGAATCTCGTGCACTCCCGCTCCGTACCATGGCCTGGACTAGGGCTGGAGGCGAGAGATCGCCGCCGCTGATCGCCTCCACAAGAACATGGCAGTGCTTCGCCCAAGCCGGGCAGACCTCCACCTTATGCTTCACCGTGTCCTCAGGGCGATCTATGCAGTGGAAACACCCGGGCGTTTCCTCCCGCCTTATCCGAAACAGGAATCTATCGAAACAACCGTGTCCGGTGATAACCTGCGTCAGGCGGAAGGTGAGGACGCCGTGGCGCCTTTCAATCCACTACGATGTACGGGTAGGTGCACAATCTCTATCAACACCTCCGGGGTATACAAGCGTGAATATGTTATTTCATTGAAAATAAATACGATACAAAGTACCTTAAGTAAGACTTTCACTTTTTTTTTTTTATAATCAAACGTATTTTGTACTACAGTTGTACCATTACTTTTTCTTATTTTCACTGAAAATCCCATACTTTTGAAGGTCTTCGCCATAGTAATGAATGCTTAGTAAATTAAGACGTATTAAATGGAGAAAGCCCATTGTCCGTAGGAAAATTAAAATCACAACTGTCTGAGTGTGCCAATTTTAAACAAACACTACTAACTAACTAACAATTGTAAACAACTAGCTGACTCGATAGACGTTGTCCTGTCTTAACTATAAATATTGAATTCGCATTGGTATAATTTATGCGCAACTTTCAAAATTTTTCTTGCTTAAGAACGTTCTCCTAACAATAACAAGCACAACAAAAAAGAATTTGCAAAATTGGTCCAGCCGTGCACGGGTGATGCCGTGACCAAGGGAAATAGGGATTAATTTTTATATACCTATATAGATTCGTTTCGCTGACCCAAACTACCTGCAAAAAGAGAAAGCACACAAACGATCGAGTTTTGAATCAAGTTCGGTTTGTTGGCAATCGAATCAATTTACCAGGGTGAAGTGCCTAAGGGTGGAGTGTTAAAGGTTCAATCGCGAATGAACCCTAATTCCGTCAATTCCTACAAATCGATGAAGTGTCAAGTACCAACCCACAAGGTCACCGCGGGTAGCGATATGCTCACATGAATTCCACGTTGAATGTTTTTTTTACATTTTAAAGGTTATCTAAAGTCTTTCAATCATGATTTAACGTTCAAAGAGAAGAGTTAAATGTACCTATGACCAGTGGCGTGCACAGAGTTTTTAGACAAGGTAGGCAGAAATTTAAAAAATGGCAAAAAAAAAACAGAACAACCGATCGCTGTACCTACCTACACAGCATGCAACCTGTGAAGCAATTAAATGAATCATATTGTTTTGTTTTGTATTGAATTTACGATTGACTTTACTTATAGTTTGTACCTATTAATTGCAAATCCGGTGTAGGTACAGCTACTTTACACGATACTTGATTTATTTTCACCGCTAGATAGTTAAAAAAATTACCATTTTTTCTTTTCTCTTTACACACACTACCTGAACAACTTTCACAGTGAATATTATCTATTTTGCACACTATTTATCAATGTTAAAATCTTAAATACATGCCATCATAGCTCACAACCAAAACAAATATATCAAAACAAACAAAGGCGTCCGAATTACTCGGAATATGAAAAAATACGACAAACAAATTATGGTTGTTTATGTAGTCACAATTCAATGAAACAATGTTACTTTTTAAAATAGTCGCATAACCAGCTTTGTTCGGAAAACTTCGGTAAGTTTCGTAATTCGTCTAGTTGTTAGTATCATAATTATATCGTAAAAAGCCAGTGACTACCCTGTACGGTAGTGTGCGTTATTTGTTACATTGTGTGCCACGTATGTATAGGAACGCACGCTGAATAAATCTGCATGACCACGACAGCACACATACAAACATTGAGACACGAATAGTTCGTGTCTCTCCCGAGACACTAAGCGGCGCTAGTGCATCGCAATGCGAAGTTGCGTCAAATTGCACGAACGAACGGGATATTGTATCGATAATACTAATGATACGACCGACGCTCGGCAGGTGGCGCTGATTTAAGAATAAAGGTTTTTTGTTTATTGATATAATAATATTAGTTTTACATATTTATCTGATTTAGGTAGGGTAGGCAGTGTCTTTCTGTCTTTATGGACTGCACGCCACTGCCTATGACACTGTTCTATGTATCCATAGTATCTGTTCATTTACCTCCAGTGCAGTGTATTCATTCAAAAGATGTGATAACACTATCTCTATTATGGAGACGTTTATACAAATCCAGATGTGAGAAGTTGTTAGAGGTTTCATAAAATATGTGATCACGGGTACCCTCCAACCCGCACTCGCAAATATAGGCCCAGAACCCGGGTTTTGTGTAAAAAGACGGGGATGCAACAATAACTTAAGCGGATTACACATGTAACAGATATGATATAGCTGGAGAACTATGGTTTTGGTTTACTGGTGGGCGGCACTGCATAGAAAAAACTGCCTTTCTTCTTGCTAGATATATTCCACTGCTCCTGCCAGGAACACTGCAGATTTAGTTTTGGAAGGGACTATAGGTCGTTACCCTAATAGGTAGGTATTCAAGATCAGACGATAAAAATGAATAAGCATCTTTAGCCAAAGCATCAACACATTCGCTGCCCATAATAAACACTGTCTCATTCATTCAAACAAGAGGAGGCAGCTGCTGTCACTAATGTCATCTGAATTGCACAGAAACGGCGTAAGGTGAAGGCGCGGCGCAGGCGCAGCGTAAGCAGTACATAAAACAAACTGCGCCTTCACCTTACGCCGTTTCTGTGTAATTCACGCCTAACAGTCATGAAGAATGGCGGGGAACAGATCAAGTGAGGCAGGTCTGCTGTACGGTAGCGCTTGGTGTGGTAGTGAGCCAGTGAAGTGATATTTTCACTTATTCAACTTAAATACGGAATCAACAGAATTAGTTAAGTTAACACGTTTGTCGGCAGTCACCCTGCCTATGTTTTTTTGCAAATGTTACTATTCCATTACGCATTTTATGCGCCTTGTATTTAGGGACAGAGCGGCGAGGAAACTGAGCTCGAAAAAGCATTTCAATGTCCAAACAATTCTAAAATGTAGGCACAGTTTCATAAATCCAAGGGCAAAATTACGAAGCCTTGCGTAAATATTTTTCAAAAGTCGTTCTTTACTTCATAAAAACTGTTTACATAGGATTTACGACACAGGAGACCTTTTTGTTTTTTTATGGTAAATATTGTTTTGTTGAGAGACTTTGTCCGAAGTCAAAACGTCACACTTTATTATGTGCTTGCTCACTTTATTTCTGAAGTCAGTTACAAAATACATCATTTACAACTACTACCGTCACCAAAAAAAAAGATGCGATATAAAAATGTGCTTTTTAGAGTTCCGTAACCAAAGGGTGCTCAGGGAACCGTAATAAATACTTTGTCTTCGCTGTCCATCCGTCTGTTCGTCAACGGACAATCTCATGAACTGCAAACTGCAAACTATGCCGGCGGGCATGCCGTCAACAAGGCCGGCGGCATCCTCGGATAATGGGACAAATGCCGGCGGCCTGATAACGACTGCAGCATACCCGCACGTCAAAATCCCACCGGCTGTGCCGCTAGCAAAGTGTGTAAAGCCTTACAGTAAAATTTAAAAGAGTATTTCTATTGCCGCTATAACAACAAGTAAAAATTTAATAAAGTAAAAATTAAAGCGAGTCTCCATAGAACAAACGCGTTTTTTGCCTTGTGGTGAAACCCTTCGTGTGCGAGTACGACTCGCACTTGGCCATTTGATTTTATTTTTATGTACGGAACATCTAATACCTTTAAACGAGCAATTATTGTATATATATATATAATCTGAATCCCAGAAACGGCTCCAACGATTTTCATGAAATTTTGTATGCAGGAGGTTTCATTTTTAAAAAACGTCAAACTAAAAAAAAAACAGCAAGGCTCGGTCATCCAGATATTGGGATATTATATTGCTAACGTGGGACTAAAAACATGTTGCTTAAGTAGATTATTTTAGTTATAAAATTGGAATGATAATTGAATACAGAACTCCTCTTGACTTTTGAGTGTAAATATGAATAGCTACTACGCTTTCGTTCAGTTCTATCAACGTAAATATTCCATTTCTGCGAAGTCCCTTATAAATATTCCGCTGCCGAGTTACCAAACTCCCCGCAGAATTCGTTTGACAGTTTAGGCATGGATGGAAAAAGAAGGGGTTGCCTTTATAATGCAACTGTCCATCGACCTGACGTAATGTGCTGGGTGCTTCTTGATGTGGTATTGTTTATATATACGTTTAACTATATGTGCATAGTACTTTAGCAGCTTATAATAATACAGGGTCGCTGGGATATCGACGCACAATCTGTTACCTTTGATTCAGCATATTATGATACCGGAGGACACCGCAGCTTTAATTTTTTTTGTCGGTTATTACAAAACAAATTGCTATTCTATACATTTTGACCGCATAAGTATTGCACTTTTCTATGAAACAATTGTTTTTTTAAAAGTGACAAAAAATTTCCACACTTGGTCTAGAATCATGTGCTGAATTCATTATTACAGTTTGCGCTTCGATGTCCCTTTTAAAAGAATTTATTTTTTTAGGAAACAGCAGTTTCGTACAAAATAAAATTCTTATATTTTTAACGCAGAGTGGTTACAGGTTATTGACTATCTGTGTGCTAAACTTCATCCAAAACCGTTTAGCCGTTTTTGTGTGTGTATAACAAATATCCAAATATACAAACTTTCACATTTACAACATTGGTAGGATTAGCAAGACAAATAAAACTAATTAGTTACCTAAAAGCTTTTCTCTGTAAATAAATTGAAAATCGTAAAACTTGTTCAGGTAAACTATGGTACAGACATAGTATCTTTTATTAAATTTGCAGAAATAATAAAAGCGCACTAATGAAACCTAACCATCGGATATTCGTATAAAGGGTGTATTTTATTTGTAGTTGTACGCTGTATAATGGCGGTCATTAAACGTTTGCTTAGGAATACTTGCCAATGTAGAAAATTTAAAACTGTATCTTCTTTGTTGCAAGTTTCGCTACAAAATCCCACATAAGGCCTATATAACAAGCGCTATATTTTAACATGTACATTTACGATAAATTGTACTTTACTAACACAATTTTAACTTTTAATATCATCATTATCCTCATACCCTTTATTTTCAGAATTTGATAAATACTTTAAACTATACTGCAAATAGTAAATGCCCTAATATATTACAGCCGGTTTATACCCTTCCATTCCGTATGTAAAACTTGGCCCTGAAAATGTATTGCGCGGGAATAAAACAAAGTGCCCTTAATCTTTCTTTAATCGAAAATAACTACGACGAATCCTTGACTATCAAATTAAATCTAACGTGTATGTGCTAGAAATACATTGGTTTGGTACAGAACTTATAACCCAAGTTTCATTGTATTCTGCCTGCAAACATATTGCATCTTCGGTGTTGTTCATATCACAACGACAGTCATTCCCACCTACTTGTGAAATAATGTGTAGGGGGATTAAGTACCTACTGATATGCAAATTCTATACATTTCAAGAAGAACACCAGCCGATCTGCCGATTTATTCAGTCTTAGGCATTGGGTGGAATGACAGCTACCTTCACGTGCAGTTTTCACGGTGAGATTTATACAGAATAGCATTTATGTTCATCTGACCTAGGACAAATGAGCTTCGTCTGAACTGTCTTATTTTCGATGCTGGCGATTGACAATATTGACAGCTCGCTTCACATAACTTTTCAAGGTGAGATGTGTACAGAATAGCACTTATGTTGACCTAAGTGAAATGAGCTTCAAGTGAGCTGTTTTCTTCCTGATGCTGAAGATTGACACTATTGACAGCTCACTTCACCTAACTTTTCACGGTAATATTTTTATACAGAAATAACACTTACGTACTTCTGACCTATGTGAAATGAGCTTGAAGTGACCTGTCTTCTTCCTGATACTAGGGATTGTCTCTATTCACAACTAACTTCATGCTTACTTTACCTAAGCTTTCAGTGCTTTCGATGAGATTTTTACAGAATCGATCTGCAGTTTTGATCACATCCCCTAAAAGTCGTTGCGAAGTAGGTAACTAGGTACTAGGTAGGTAGGTAGGGCTTATAGGCAACCTGTAGTATTTTTTGTGTTGTGGAAGGTAGCAAAATTAATATACCGATCACATAAAAATTATTAAGTTTTTTCACGCTTTCGCGTTTGCCCATAGTACTGCGTCTCTTAGAAACAAATCAACTATTCTAATTAATTTCAAAGCTTATTCTTAAAATGCTGAATGTTTTAATGTGATTAAAGTTAATTTTATCGCCAGCCTGTACAACATTAGGTCGTCTTTTGCAGACAACCTTTACAGTACTTAAAACAAACTATTGCTGCTACTTCGCAATTTCGCTAAAAGACATCGAAATAAAACTACCCCGGGGTAGTTAGCTAGGAAGAAATCATTTTTACTTGAGCTTAATTTTAAAAGCCGCTTTCGATGAATTCGTTTTTTTTCGCTCACGAGAGAGTTTTAATAATGCATAATGAGGATGCTGACTACTTTCAAAATAATGCATCAGGAGGATGCTGACTACTTTCAAAATAATGCATCATGAGGATGCTGACTACTTTCAAAATAATGCATAATGGGGATGCTGACTACTTTCAAAATAATGCATCATGAGGATGCTGACTACTTTCAAAATAATGCATCATGAGGATGCTGACTACTTTCAAAATAATGCATAATGGGGATGTTGACTACTTTCAAAATAATGCATCATGAGGATGCTGACTACTTTCAAAATAATGCATCATGAGGATGCTGACTACTTTCAAAATAATGCATCATGAGGATGCTGACTACTTTCAAAATAATGCATCATGAGGATGCTGACTACTTTCAAAATAATGCATAATGGGGATGTTGACTACTTTCAAAATAATGCATCATGAGGATGCTGACTACTTTCAAAATAATGCATCATGAGGATGCTGACTACTTTCAAAATAATGCATAATGGGGATGCTGACTACTTTCAAAATAATGCATCATGAGGATGCTGACTACTTTCAAAATAATGCATCATGAGGATGCTGACTACTTTCAAAATAATGCATAATGGGGATGTTGACTACTTTCAAAATAATGCATCATGAGGATGCTGACTACTTTCAAAATAATGCATCATGAGGATGCTGACTACTTTCAAAATAATGCATAATGGGGATGCTGACTACTTTCAAAATAATGCATCAGGAGGATGCTGACTACTTTCAAAATAATGCATCATGAGGATGCTGACTACTTTCAAAATAATGCATAATGGGGATGCTGACTACTTTCAAAATAATGCATCATGAGGATGCTGACTACTTTCAAAATAATGCATCATGAGGATGCTGACTACTTTCAAAATAATGCATAATGGGGATGTTGACTACTTTCAAAATAATGCATCATGAGGATGCTGACTACTTTCAAAATAATGCATCATGAGGATGCTGACTACTTTCAAAATAATGCATCATGAGGATGCTGACTACTTTCAAAATAATGCATCAGGAGGATGCTGACTACTTTCAAAATAATGCATCATGAGGATGCTGACTACTTTCAAAATAATGCATAATGGGGATGCTGACTACTTTCAAAATAATGCATCATGAGGATGCTGACTACTTTCAAAATAATGCATCAGGAGGATGCTGACTACTTTCAAAATAATGCATAATGGGGATGCTGACTACTTTCAAAATAATGCATCATGAGGATGCTGACTACTTTCAAAATAATGCATCATGAGGATGCTGACTACTTTCAAAATAATGCATCATGAGGATGCTGACTACTTTCAAAATAATGCATCATGAGGATGCTGATGAGGATAATTTCCTATCACCACGCGGGCGGGGCCGCTAGCAAATACTAGTACATATTAAAAAAAATGTCGATATATTGCAGCACAAGAGAATCAATACGTTATACAATTCCATCTATTTCACAATATCAAGCTAGCTGCTAACACAATATATTGGCACTTCTGGATAGCTATTTTTGTAATAAATATTTAGCAAGTTCGGAATTGATCTCTCTATTATTGCCATATATCCTGAATTCGTTACAGTATAGTGGCAAATGATTTCTCTCAGACAAATATGTTTGGTAGTCTTTGTTCAGCTGGCCCTCATATATCTTTGTTGTTTGCTTCCTATTCTATTAACGCCATTGATTGTATATGCGCTTATCCACTATAGGAATTTATTGCAGTTCAACGTATGCATCATGTATGTATCATTCTTTCACCTTTAAATGTATGCGTAGCAAGAATTCTGTCTAAACAGTCAGTCATTTTTCTCCTGCCTTTGTTTAAAAGTGACTTTAAATCAAGTGTTTTTAGCACTAACTCTTTTAAACCAACTTCACAAAATGGAGGAGGCTCTCAATTCTGTGAAGTTTTTCTTTTTTTTTATGTTTTTACCTCAGAACTCCGCCATTCATAAACGGATTTGAAATCTTCTTTTGTTCGAAAGGGTAAACTTACCGAGTGGCCTCATATTAATTTGGTCAAGTTCTGATTAGTCGTTAGCTTCAATAATACGTATTTATTCCGCTTAGTGTATGTTGCTGATGCTATAACTTCCTGTCATTGTTATCTATTTATTTAATTGGCAAGTGATAGTGAATTCGGTACGTACCTATAAGTTTATTTAAAAAAAAATCAATTTCTGCAAAAACACAACAAAGTGCAAAATAATTTAAATGTCAGAATTCGGTTGCAAAAAAATGAAAACGCAAAACCACAAACACCGAAAATTTTAACTTTGTAGTTTTTTTATATATTTGGAAGTCGGTTATTATTGTTTTCGTAAACTTTTACAGCTAATTTGTTGATGGCTATTTGCAGGTAAATTGTGGTCTTAAGCTGGTTTTACGTTACATTAATCTGCCACAAAAATGTAATTATTTTCACATAGGAAAGATTTATATCTGTAGCTAGTCAAGAATGCATCGGGTGTGCCCGATGTCGACATCAGCGGTTTGTGGTATCCTTTTGCACTGTTCATAAATGTCCAGATGCCTCACGTAGCTATGTCGTAAAACTTGCATTTCTGTATTTTCAGGAGTAGTAGAGGATCGTAAGTCTGATTTTATGTATGTTTACTTTCAGACAAACGTGTTAGATAAATACATTTTCGTTACCTATTCTTTACCATGTACTATGTTTAAATTAAATGCCTCTCTGAAATCTAATCTGAAAGTTTATCACTGACTGGAGGTGAATGATGGTATCATTTCTGCCAGGGGTGCGGGCTGTTCGAAAGAGATACCGCGGCTCCTGGCACACAGGCAACTGAGGGAGCACGGGTGGATTTTAGTCAGTAAAAGTCTGACACGCCCTCCTGCTCCACCCAGAGCGGGAGAAGTTATTTGATAATTGCCCACCCAGAAAAAATAAACGATGGTATCGTCAGGGAACTTGGACTAGTTCAGGGGTCGACACCTCTTTGATGTAGCGTGTACTGAAGTTTGGAAATAAATAACTACCTATAACTATTACTTACAGAGATCTGAAACCACGAACAAGCATCGAGCCAGGTAAATTTAAAATCTCGCGAAATTTCTTCTGTATGAGAAGTAGTTTGTGCCGTAAAGTTTCTTGCCGTCTCTTCTCCATAAGTAACGACCAATCGGAACCGTGCACCTAGTTTCTGACGTTTCATAAGTGCTCATGTGTTATGTGAAATAAAATATTTTGATTTTGATTATATGAGGTCTAATTTATAACCTGCAGTGCGTCAATGTGTGGATGATAAATTAATTTGTTTTAATTAGTTAGTGACAATAGAAAACAAAACAATTTGAATATGAAAGAAAACTCTTCTGCTAACAACATCGAAGTTTTGGTACAAGTTTAATTGTATTATGAAGTCGTCGTGATTTATTAATGTAAACAACCCAATTTTAATGTCTGTTGGGAAATGCCAGAAAACCATGACGCTGCTGATCTCAACGACTTCGTAGTAATTGAATAAAAATATAATTATTGACAATGTGAATGAAATTGTCTGTTTCTGAAGCCAGCTCAGTTTTTAGTCGAATTCTTTCATTTGGGCTTTTTTGCTACCTAACTTAGTATTTTATTTGATACATTCTCAAATAAATACTAAGTTAGCTACCAACCAAGAAATCCTACTTATCTAAAGTATGGGTAAAATACAGAATAATTCCATTTCATCCAGTGATATAAAACCCTTTCACATACCCTTTGGACATAGATAATAGAAAATATGTAACAGAATTTGATTGTCAAAAGACACAATTGGGTCTTCTTCGAATTGGTAGTATAACTATACTACACTACATACATTTACTACATACATATAGGAATATTATTTTATTAACATCATCATCATCATTTCAGCCGAAAGACGTCCACTGCTAGACATAGGCCTCCCCCAAGCTTTACCACTTCGACCGGTCCTGTGTTTCCCGCATTCAGCGGATTCCAGCGGCCTTCAAAAGGTGTTGAATATTATCTACTTGCTATTTATTGCCCGTGGTTTAGAAATCTAGCAATCTAGAAAACCTTCTATATGAACTTCAGAACGCATTAACATCGAACGAAAATTGGCGCAGTGCGATTCCACAAAACTTGGGGCCTACTCTCTAAGCACGAAATCCGTAATCTCGGTCGAAGTTACGGGCGTTCCCTCCCTACTCCGTATCACTTATGGACCTATGATTAGTATGAGGCTTAAACTACGAATGAATTACTAAACGATTTGACAGTTGTCCCTACTCCCTATATGGTTTTACCCGTCCAAAAAAGTTAATTAATCAGCTGTAGGAGTCACTTTGAATTTTTGAACTATTTTCGGAAAGGCCCGTATTTTCCTTGAAGGAGTTATAGAGTAGCCCCCCCTGATTCCAGAAAATGTTTTTGAAAAGGTTTGACAAGGTTTTTGAAAAATGTTTAAAATCTGCAAGTGCGAGATTTCTTTAAAGATGGTTTATTTCATTTTCCAATGTATGAGTATATTATGAACGTCCAAAGATCAGATAAATTTAGTGCAAGATATCTGATTTTTAGACTTCTTTATTGATTTTTTTTCTCTAAAATGTTTTTTACATAAAAAAATAAATTTAAACCACAAGATACCTGCGTCATAATTTCGGGAGAATATTTTGTTATAACGCCATAATCGAGAGCAGTGGTGGCCCAGTGGTAACGGCCACGACTTACCAGTTGTAGGTCGTGGGTTCGCAAGCAGGCTTACTTTGTGCAAGTTATTTCATCACCACTGTTCTCAAAACGGTGAAGAAAAATATCGTGAGGAAACCGGCATGTCCTAGAACCGAAAATTCGAAGACATGTGACATCCACCGACCCACACCAGGCTGGTGTGGTGGATTATGGTCCACTCCCTCTCACAGAGAGGAGGTCTTATATATTATTATGCCATAATCACGTATGAGTCTTTGTATGAGAATTATGACGAGTTAGACGCTCTTAATAACAAACTGTCACATAAAATTGAAGCCTTATACTTGCTCGTAAGCCTCGTAGTTCCTCAAGGAATAAGTTTTTCAACTGGCACGAGCTCTTTCCTAGTTTCATTCATCGCAGCTACAACCCTCCGATGTGCATGTGAACTGACACTAGCTATCCTTCTCAGACAAAGATCTTTAGATTTTTTTTTTGATTTTTGAGACAAGTTTTCCAGACAGTTTCCGTAGTTTATAACTTAATTAATATGAGTTAAAATCTGAACATTAGAAAAATAAGGACTGTCTTGGAATAAAGTGCTGCGGAATTTAAATCAATAAGTACGTGGATATTACTTACGTAAATAAGTAAACGTTTTTCAGCAATTTGCTTTTATTTTTTCCGTGGCTCTGGCTCTTGGGTGATGCCCTATCTCCCCAAGTTCCAAGTTCCCTAAAATTATTTATCATACATTCATTCGTCCATCCATTAACGTCCCGAAAATGTAAAATTTATTTATTTGTGAAGTTCACACTTGACCATTCGTCGTACTGACAAAAGTCTAGAATAAAATATAATGAGCATCTAGTTAAAATTAACCTTATTTTGAAACATGTATTGTCTCTATGTAAAATATTTGTACTATGTGTTTTGAAATTGTTTCAAGATATATCCAGGGTGTTTTAGGGATGTATCCAGGGGTGAGTTAGGAATGCAGGTTATACTGGGAAAAATTTAGTATACAGGCAGAATTTAGGTTGTGTTGGCACCCAGTAAGCAATTCTTTGCTATGCAAACACACACACACATACATAGTCACACACACACAAATAAAAATACATATTACATTTTTACCTCATGGATTGTTTATAGTAAAAAGAAATGACATTAAACAATACGTCCGTCAGCATTGATGCGTCGACTGTACAATTCTAGATTTCAGATAAGACAGAGTCGTAGAATTTTGTTTAGTTAATATAAGCTGTGGGATACTTGGAATTTGGGGAGATAGGACATCACCCTTTCAAAGTTTGTTCTTGTAAAACAATTGATTTTAGAGCTTCGATGTATTTTATTTTCTTCAGCGTAGGTCATTTTAAGTGACTTTTCGATTTTTTATTTATTAGGAGAACCAACAGCTATATAAACAACTGGATAACAATTATGAGACTGAGCCAATTACAGTTTCTCACGGATATAAACAGAAAAAGGAGTAGAAATCTTAGAATCGGTAACGAGGTCGATATAAAAGTACTTATACGAGTATATACATATACTAGCTGACCGGACAGGCAGACGTTGTCCTGTTTCATAGAACTCGACTGCAGCGACACGTATAGGTCCAATTGTGAATCTAAACCACCCAGGGATTCACTCCCTCACACAAACAAAAAAATCAAAATCAGCCTAGCCACTTAGGAGAAATTCAGTGACATATATACGTACAGAAAAATATATAATATACACCGTGCCATTTTAGTCGTCTTACAAAGGTGGTCCCACTCAGTGTATCCGACATAAAATACCTACAGGCGCGATTAAAAAACTGTTACCATTAATTAAGACAATAGGTACAAAGAAAAATAAATAATGCTTTAGAATAATGAAACACCCTCCCTGTTAATAATGTTTACGTATCAAACGGTAGAAGATACCTACCATTACATTCTATCATTAATTGCACCTCCATAAATGGTTGTTTCCAACTACGTCATGCGTCTTAGTGAATGATATTTGAATTTTTTGAATTATGCAAATATTCAAAAATGTCATTATTTTTTAAATAAATGATTAGTAGTCATTGGATACATGAAGTGGGCTGCCGTTGTAAGACGGCTAAAATGTCACGGTGTATAAGGTACAGTAAGCGCTATGCACTTTTAAAGAAGTCTGCGTTCAGAAGAGGTTTTGGTGGTAAATTTTGCTTCGTACTTCTCTTTTAACTGATCAACAAGAACATCCTCTCAATCATTTCGGGAAACCTTGTTATGTCAACCCTTTTCCGATTTAACACTTGATATAATCAATTAATATCGTTGAATTCATTAATGCCAAAAGCTTCTAGACCTGGTTAAACCTTGTCATTTATCGAGTTAAGCCGAAATTCAGCGCTATTTTATGAAGAGAAGTGCTTTTATTGAGGGCACATTGAAAGTGTTGACCAAAATGCCTTTGTTACAAAACCAACTTTGGTTTTTATTATTTAAAAACACAATTTAATTTTGCTTACTGTCGCAATGATAGGCGGTTGCCCAAAAGAAGGACGTAAAAACCAAATAAAGCGTGATCCATGACTGTGATAATGAAAATATTTGTAAAGGCGGTAAATATTGGTTTTTATTACGTCATGAATCTTGGTCTGTCTGCTAACGGACACCACTCTGAACATGGACTACGCAATGATCCTTAAGATGACACAAGTTACATAGAAATATATAGGTTTTATGTTTTTTTTCTAGAATATGTTTTAGAAAAAAAAATACTTACATGTTTTTCATTACCACACAATAAATACATAATTTGTGTGTTGTGTGTTTCTAAAGTCTTACACACTCCTGCTTGCTTTTATAGCTAAGAAATTGTGGTTAGACGACGATTTGCTGCAGCTACAATGACTTCATAAAATGTGTTGTACTTTCGACCCACTTTAAAAAGTCAAAAAAATCAATCCATCAAATAAAAACAATACAAAAAAAAAAAACAATTAAATAGTGATTCGTTTGTTCAATTCAATTTTTTGTTGCCTAACCCATAGGTACGTTTGTGTATAGATAAGATGATTTTCTTTACTTAGGTGATCGGAAGAATCAGAAATAGAAGCCAGGAGCTACAAAACTTTAATTACGTTCACTCACTCACGCCAGTTGCCAGTACTATGCACCCGACCATTCTGAAGAACATCATCAATACGGTCATTATAGTCCTTCTCCGGCAGGTCCTATCCTGGGCGGCGTTTCCACTCACATCTCTCTTTGTAAATACCTTTTGTTAGTCGCCTTTCATTCATCCTCTTAACGTGACTCAACCATCTAATCAAACTGTTTTAAATTTTGGTCACTACATATCTTCTTTTGAACCGGATCGTTGCCTTATCACATGATTCCTCAGCCTATCATTCATAGCCACACCCCACATGCTTCGCAGAGAACCACGAATGCATTTCCACAGCATTTATTCTACTTTCATGACTATTTTGCCACACTCAACACTCATTTCCATACATAAGCGTAAGTAAAGCACACCATTGTGTGCCAGTCGAGCCTCATAATACAGAAATTTTGCGCCGGTTATACAAAAAAAAAAATCAGCTGTTCCATACATTTTGAACGCGTAGGTATTGCACTTTTCTATGAAACCGCAGATTTTTTTTATATACTCTATGAAAAATTTCTTTTTATATTTAAATAATTATTAAATAATTATGCTGAATTCATGGTTACAGTTTGCGCACTGCTTAAAATTTTATCCTGTATAGATTATTATGAAGGAATTATTATAGCTCGAATGGTGTGGTGTGGTTTGCGTAAATAGCAAAGTGCAAAACAGAAAAAAAGTAAATAAAAACTAACAACTGTTTTATATTATCCTTTGTGCATCCTTAATAGCATAGTTTCACAATTGTAAAACACAACAAAAAATACTAAAACAATTGTAATTGTATCTGTGTCAATATCATGTCACTGGCAATTAAATTACTTTTATTTTAAGAAGAATTTAAGGACGCTATTACATTTTTCTACAAATACCGCTGGCGTTCTGGTACCAATTATATGAAGAAGAGTCACAACTGTGAGGCAATTTTGGTCTTAAATTAAAGATAATATAGTGATCTCCACAATGACACCATAAAAATTGCATAGCCCCATACAAAATTTTCGTACAAATACTTTTTCACCACCACAATAATTGCGGAAAATGCAAAAATAAATGGGGTCTGAATAGAATCCATTATAGTTAGATTAACCGCATATTTTAACTCCAAAATAATAAGATATTGAGGCTTATATAGTCCTATAAGCAAAAAACAAAATATTTTGTAATTAAATAAATAACTTTTTTATTTAAGAGATAAATAAAGATCGGTCTCCAACTTTCTTCATACATTTTCTAAACGCGGTCTGTCATTCCGCGCTCAGACGCGCCCTACGAAGCACGGATGTATCGCTTTCTTGTAAAAAATAAATACGATCAAAATAATAATAAAGTGAATGCCATGTTGGCTACACTGTGGTTGAAAAAAGTTGATACTTTTCGGACCAAACGTATGAGTACTAAACTTATTACGACTTTAGAAATAAATAAATAAAATTCTAAATGGCGGAACAAATAATGTTTTTTTAATTCGTACATATTTAAGATAGTCATTATTGTGGATTTTGGAGGTAGTGATGATTATGAATATGTAATCAGTTTACACGAATACAAGGTGGCGGGTGAATTTCTTTTTAGTGTGGTAATGACAATGACGCATGTATCATCCATTTTTGGAACGAAGTTCGGCAGAACGCAGTTTGTGATAGAGGTAAACGACGGTTACCACGAGGGTGCTGAAGCCGACTGTGAGGTCAAAATGAACATGGAAATTTTCAAATTGTTCACCATGGGTGTCGTTTTCATGGTTTTCGAAGGTGCTGAAGCTGATAGTAAGTAGTAACAAAGAGATTTACATATACAATAAGAAACAAACTGAATGTAAAAAAAATGTAACTAATTGGATAAAACCACTTACTTATGATGACACGGAGGCGCTGCTGGAATAAATATACCCTACCTCTAATGCCTGTACTATTGTTCACCTCATGCGCTCTGATTCATATGTACTCACATTAACACACCCTAACATTCACACACTCTCACATTCACACACTCTCGCATTCACACACAGTGAGTGTGTCACTCACCACTCACTCACCTACTCGCATGCCTGCGTGCGTGCTGCACCTCCTGCATGTTTAGCTTTATTGTTTCTCTTTTTATTTTTATTACCACTTTTCCCCTTACTAACATATATTTACATAAACAAGTAAAAATATTTATTTAAGTTATGGAAGAGCGGAGTCTCCTAACACAGGCTTATCTGCCTAAAAGGAGGCTTCAATCACTAGTTGTAAAATTTTACTTGTTAAAATAATAAAACATTTTTCATTTTCATTTTTTCATTTTCATAGTGAACTCAAAAAAGAAATCCAAAATGGCGGCTGCGAAAATTTGCCAAATTTTTCATCGTTGAAGAAGGAACTTCGTCCCTGACGAGGGTACCCCAACCCTACATGTATTTGTCATTTAAAATAACAGATGTTTTTTTTTAATAAAAATGTGGACATATCTATCGATTTTAGGGACTTTTAGGATTGTGCTTACGAATGTTTTATCCGTATTGAATTCAAAAATAGCGGGTCTACTTTTTATGAAAAGTTCCATAATCATACTGGTCATCGATTTTGAATATTTTGGGGGTAGAGCAATGAAGGAAAAAACCGAAGAAGTGTGAATACACACTTCTTCGATTTTTTCCTTCATTGCTTGATTTTGTTTGTACAGATGAATTTTACGTTATTCCAAAAATAATGATCATCATACAGACAAGATTTAGTTACTGTTACCTAATACATAAAGTTACTTTACTACTAACTTTGCTCAACGATGCTAGTAAAAAAAACATATACGTTCAAGTACCAATATTAGTTAAGTATTGTATAAAAATCGAGCAAACAATGGTTTCAATGTGTCCGTGCGCGTAATGTTGCTATGTTGCGACTCAGATACTTAAACTTGATTGATTCAAAAGTAGCGTCCTTAATCAACTACATTTTACGTACCAACATTCAAAAAAGTTTGCCCATGGAAACATATAAAAAAGGGTTGTGTTCACACGTGTGTATCTAATACGTTATACACGCGTAGCAAAACCCTTTTTTGCTATTTCACTGTGCTCATAAAACGTTAACTTTATTCCAGTAGTTTTTAAACCACTTTCCAAACTCTCGTAGCTCGTACATGTACGGAACCATAAGAATACATTTCGGAACCGTATAAGTTTACCTATGAAGGTTTAAGAGCCAACTTACTGCCAGTAATTAATTGTGAAGATACTTAGCTTTTACGTATCTAGTCGTTGTTTTATAGAATGTAACCATTGGGCTAAGTAGGAAGTCAAGGGCTGTTTTTGTTGTTAAGATAGGTATTTAACTACCTACTAATAAAAAATCCGTATGTATGTACAGTTATGGCAATTCGTTGTTAAAGCAACTGCCGCCCTGCGTCAATTAGCTAGTTCATACAAAGAAAAGAAAGAAAGATAATACGTTTATTTGCGGTAAACATGACGCAGAAAAAGAACACAAACACAAAAAGACAAGCTGGGGGAAAGTATGCGTCAATTTGCGTCACACAAAACGGTCATCGCTCAGCTTAACGCTACGACCCTATAAGAAACAGAGCCCCAGCGCTGGTTTACAACAACAATTACAACAAAACACAACAACAACATACAACGGGCAATGGCGTTCTGATTCGATTAAACGGACAGTTTAAGTTGGCAGTCTAGTTACTTAACAATTTATTTCCCAGACTGAACTTATACCTACACCTATCTAATATAGGTATGTGTACAAGTAATTAGATAAAAGTCGTTAATTTTTATTTTACTTTTTACCTTGTGTTTACGTTTACAGCCGCAATTCACAAATAAAAACGTTAAATACCTACATAATTTTATTCAAATTACTTTTCAGGCTCAGCTTATTCGACTTTGTTTACTTTTAATTTAACGAGCGGATAAGGGTTTGTACGGAACGAGCATAATATTACTTGTTGTGGACGTAACTGTTGTAAATAACATGCTAATCATTTTATTTGAAAAAAAAACAGTAAAATTATTACGAAAAATCCTGTCTTTTCTAAAATAATAACAACTTAATATCACGTACTGTTTCCCCGGAGGGTTGAGCAGAGGTGTGCGTGAAGTACACTAACATTTCACAAGTTACGTTGAAGTTACATGTGAGAGGGCGAGCCTATTGCCATCAACCGGGCACAAATACAGCCTCCAGGCTGCTACTGAGAAATTCCAGATAGACAAATCCAATAACACTTTGATTTGGGAATCGAGAGACCAACTCAAGACCTCGTCGGTCAGCAGTAGCGCTTGCGACCACTAGACCAACGACGCAAAATAATAATGAAACAAATAAATAGATTTATTTGTCACATAAACAAGTGCATAAAAAATATGAGATCACATAATAAAAAAACCTGATGACAACACAGATATTTATACATCATAGAACTTAGGCATATAGTTAGCAGCTGAACGCCGTGACTGTGACAAGAAGGTTTCCACACAGCATGATGCTGTGCTATGGGACCCACAGTACAGCGCTGATTTTCAGAGGTCACCCGAAAACAACGTGCGAAAATCAAGCCAGAATTTTAACAAATTAGACAAAACAAGTAAAAAAGTAAAATATAATAAACAGTACTTATAATGATCATAATTAATCATATCCAAGTAGCCAGGATTATTCACCAAGAACTTGCTTTGCAATATAAACTTGTGAATTCTGAGGTACCGTATTACGAGTATGTGCCCGACCCAGTTCTCAAAAATTACTATGTCACATTGTACTAGGATCGGTCTAGCATTACTGACAGGACTATGGGCCAATAGCCTAATATAGTGGTGCAAGATTGGTTAGCGTGCCGTACAATGATAGTCTATTTTACCATTCCACATGACGGGAACCACGTGCTGCTGCTGCTGCTCGTGCAGCTGAGAAACAGAAACAAATCAAATATCTCGACTTAGCACACGAGGTGGTCGACATGTGGAATGTTGACTCGGCTGTCATTGTGCTGATTGTCGTATCGGCCAATGGGTTGTTGGCCGAAAGGCTCGATCAACATCTCTCGAGGCTCTCGTTAGGCGGGTGGATCAAGAGCCTGATTCAGAAGGCAGTACTCCTCGATACGGCTCGCTTCGTCAGGAGGTTCCTGTCTCTGGAGCCCTAACCACCGGTAGTTTGGATCCTGCACCCTATACCGGCGAGTCCCTACTTTTTATATTTTAAATGTTTCTTTGACAAAAACATTTAAAAAATTATTAGTAAATAAATAAACGAGATATTAATCTTAATAATAATGAGCTTAACTTTTTTTAAATAAAGCTAAGGTATCGTCATAGCTGACAGTTAATGTAATACCAAATATGAGCTGTGAAGTAACCATAGAAATGAAAGTTCAAATAACTAGTATGCATTTTTTTATCATCTCGTGGTTTCATTTCCATGAATATGAATGCGATCGAAGCGCGAAACATAAACCTCTCTAACCCTTTATTTGAGTGGAATGAGCTTTCCGGAATGAAATTTATTATTTGTGATGGAGCGAATCTCCCGTTTTATGCAATGACATAAATGACTTAAAATGAATCGTAAAAAGTTAGGACAAAATTCGAAAAACCACGTTGCATTCCAGAACGGGTATAACAGACGTGGGCAAGAAGGCTGACAGGCTCAAATGGATCGGGCGGGTCACATCAGCCGCATGCAGGATGACCGCTGGGCAAAGGTCTCTGCAAAATGGATGCCTGTAGATGGACCACGCCGCCGTGGTCGGCCCAGAAAGCGGTGGCGAGACCTGGACGCGTCCAGGTGCGGACCGCGAGGGCTGGTTCGAGGTGGAGCGGGAAAAAAGTTCTTGGAAGGACTTGGGGGAGGCCTTTGCCCAACAGTGGGACAGTATAGGCTAAACAAAAAAAATCACCATCCATTATTGTTTTGATTAAGGCCCAACACGTTTACTTTGCAAAAATCAAAGGCTTTTTAAGATTTCCGTGAAACAATCTATGTGACTGTAGTTCTAGAGCCTTCACAAAATGTTTCATGCAGTTTACCTGTTAAATTCAACAAACCGTTATAATAAAATTATAGGCACGTGGGTATCTATACCAAAATCACTCATCTTAAAGTAGGTAATCGCGCAAGGTATTCTAGAAATAAGTAGACAGGTCTTCGATCAGCAGCCTTATAATCAGGATTCTCAATTTAAATCAGAAAAATATCACAATTACACACGGCTGAAAATAGATTAAGATTCACGACGTAAGCTATCCGTCGTGACCGTCTGGACCACACCACCGTTTTTTTCTTCAAAAACTGTCCGAATCCGTCAGATGGCTCTCTGACGTTCATGACGTTCCGCTAGAGTGACACACCACCGTTGTCACTCTCGTCCGCACAATGTTCATTCTTTTAATCAGTCAATGTCAAAATAAGGTCTTCAATTGTTACAACTAGATGGCACTAGGGACGCTCCTTCAAACTGAAATCTGTTCTACATCACTTCTTTGCGCTACCGTTTGAGTAACCCAGAAAGGAAATGTCGGGAACAAAGACAAACTTTGGATTAATTAGAAGGCCAAGGAAATGTTCCAGTAAAATATAGCCTCGACAACGTTAAATAAGATGAATGATAAATCTAATTTGTTGATTACTTAACTCAGGCTGTTACTGTATAAATAAGTTTACTTAATATTAATTCATGCTAAACTGGAGTAGAAGTCAGCCGCGAGCGAAATGTGATTTTCAAGTTAGCCATTTCTAGAAAATCAGCAGAAAATTTTATATTGAAATCAAACTCGGCTAGCAAATAGTTTTGCGACTTAAACGATTTAAGGCTTCTTCAAACAGGCGCGACGCGACACTTCTAGAACAATTTCCATGAACTTTTCATAGAAATTGTTCTACGAGAGTCACGAGTCTAGTCTGCACGAGCCTTTAAGTCCCGAAACTGTCCGTATTTATGCAAAATGAAACCACACGACAAATTCAGATTTTTCCTTTTTTACACGCTTTATATTAGCTTCACTTGTATGTTTGTTTGTTTGTATGTAACCGACTCCTTTGGACGCTATTTTGACCCACTTTAAACGGTCAGATTTCATTTAAACTTTGTAGACTTATCGAGGACCTATGACAATTCAATAATTAAAAAAAACACGCTTTTATAGTTAGCAAAAATTAAAAAATAGAAAATAAATAATAGTTTAAAAAAACGAAAAAAACACGCTTTAAAAACCAAACTAAAAAGTATGAAATAATTTAATTCTATTAAAAAGCGTGGGGTGCTTTATGAGGTATTTTTATAATCAATTAATATCAAGCACCCCACGCTTTTTAATAGAAATAAATTATTTTCTACTTTTTAGTTTGGTTTTTACAGCGTGTTTTTTTAGTTTTTTTAAACTATTAATAGGTTAGGGAAAAAGTTTCTTCGCATTTTTTAAGAAAATTCAAAACATTTTTTAATAAAGTTTATTTACATTTAACTAAAGTATGTAGGTACCATTTTGTTCGATAACTTTTTGCCATCTTGTAGGTAGGGACATGATCCCATTGCTATAGAAATTTTGGGACTTCTGGTCAAAATACCGCGACAAGTGGTTTTGGCAGTCCTCTCGTGATGTTAACCTGACACTGCCTAAAGAATTCTGAAGAGACCGAAACAGGTGGAAATCTGAAGGTGCAAGGTCAGGACTATACGGCGGATGCATTAACACCTCCCAGCCAAACTCTCTTAATTTTTGTTGGGTGGCTAAAGATGTGTGAGGTCTAGCGTTATCATGATGAAAAACCACACCCCTTCTGTTAATTAATTCCGGCCGCTTTCTCTCAACTTCTTGCTTTAATCTCATCAGTTGTTCGCAGTAGAGTTCAGAATCGATGGTCCTGCCTGGTGGTAACAACTCATAATGAATAATGCCCTTCCAATCCCACCACACACACAGCATCACCTTGTTGCGAGTTAACCCGGGTTTCGACGTGCATCTTTGACATCAAAATTTCCGGATTGAAAACGCTTAAACCAAATTTGTGCTACTCTCACAGATACTACACTAGGTCCATAAACATCGCAATTTTTTTTCGCGGCTTGCGTTGCATTTTTACCTTTTTTGTAGTAAAATTTTAAAATGTATCGAATTTCTTCATTAGATTCACTCATCTTGACGGTACGAAAAACAAATAAAAATCACACATTTTCCTAATTTGAATTTGGAATTATGTTCTTTAAAATTTAAACTTTCAATGATACCAAAACCAGCCAGATACAAATAGTATAGCCAAAGAGATTTTATTACAAGTTCATACATACTATAATGCGAAAAGACTTTTTCCCCAACCTAATATTTATTGTTAAGAAAGCTTATTTAAAAGTGGTCTAAATTTTTAATACCATAAAAAAGAACCACATGATATTCCCTTGGAAACAAGCTATACCTACTAAAAGCAGAACAGAACCAACAGCAACAACAAATATTACATATAAAGCAAAACCCAACCACAGCACAACGGGACTCGATTGTTCAAACAAATAGACGATATTACTGCCATACTTAGTATCATTATACATTACACCTATTTCTATTTTTAACCATTATTTTGAATAGGTACACCAAATGAAACCAAGTTTATGTGGTATCGTTATGCCTAAAATAAATTCATAATTTAATTGCTAATATTTTTTTGCAAAATGGATCCAAGTCCATTCGGTTCAATCATTTATAAATAAATATTGTAAAACAGTAGAACCACTAGTATGTGATTCCAATAACTTTTTAAAACCCATCATCGCTCAAAGGTACCAAATGACATGACTTGTTACATGCCTCTCATCTTTAAACAATGAAATATTTGCTGTATTTCGTTGATTTTTTGGCTCAAAGTGCAATAACTCGAAGTTTCAAAGTAAAACGTCAACTATCTATGAAAATAAGTAACATTCAACGAAGTAGTTCAAAGGCGTGACGACCGTTTTTTATCTCTGCGAAGAAAGTTCTATTAATTTTGTTATTTTTTTTTTATTAAGTGTGAAAATATTGAGTGGAGGCAAGCAATTGGTAAATAAAGCATTAGGGATGAATACCGAAGATAATAATTTAGATACAACAGGTACGTAGTTTTATTTAACGCATTCAAGTACTTAATGAATCTGAGATGTACGCTTTATCCACATTTGATTCATTCCCGATTGTGGAGTGATTTTAAAACGATTTTGCAAAAAGTAAGTACAAGAGAAGTCCACTGGGGATTAGGGAAACTTTATAGATAAAATTGGAGCGATACATCTATTTATTCGTATTTTAACGAAACTATGGTTGTGTTATCTCACGAAGGCGTATTACGAGACTTTGTGACGTCGAAATAAGAGTCATTTTGTTACGATTCATCTACCTTCGTGAGATTAAACTACTATACCGTATTTTAAGATATTGGACTGTCGGAATTACCGACGCGGTTCGATCGATATTCTCATTTTTTTAAACTGTCGATGGTTTTACAATACTGTTGTGGATCAGCAAATTACTCGTGGTTTACTGCCGATGCCCGGGAAACTATTTAATTATTTGTTTGATTTTAAAACTCGCGAGGCCACTGCTTTGCGCGGAACAAGGTGGACAGCTACGCCCTAGCCCACGAAATTCAAAATTTTAACTAGTTAATTTATTTATTTTGCTGTATGTACCCCAAGTAGGGCTAAATTTAAAACTTGATGGCAAGAAACTAGATGCTATTTCGGAAACTGTATTTCTAGGAATTACTTTAGATTCAAAATTGCAATGGGGTGCCCACATTAGAGCTCTTTCAAGTAGATTAAGCTCAGCTGCTTGCGCAGTAAGAAAAATAAGGCAGTTGACTGATATAGCCACAGCTAGGTTAGTATACTTTGCTTATTTTCACAGTATTATGTCTTATGGCGTTCTGCTGTGGGGATCAGCAGCTGACGTAGATTCAGTTTTCATTCTACAAAAGAGGGCAATCCGCGCAATCTATAAAATGGGGCCTCGCGAGTCTCTTAGAAGCAAATTCAACGAAGTTGACATACTAACTCTGCCTTCTCTTTATATCCTAGAAAATATCTTGTATGTTCGCAAAAATTTAGGTCTTTTCAAAAAAAGATGCGACTTCCATAACCTAAATACACGTAGTAAAGATGAAATTGTGATTCCAAAATTGAGATTAACTAAAACTAGCAAGTCATTTCTAATAAACAGTATCCGCTTCTATAACAAGTTGCCAAAGTCGGTTACAGAACTTAGCGATGGAAAGTTTAAAACTCAGATCAAACGTGTCCTTATCAAAAAAGCATATTATAAGATAAAAACTACGTTGAAGACAAGGAAGTTTGGCATTAATTCCTTCTGCACATGTGGTTTCCCTGGTAACTCATTAGCAGCATAACTACGTGAGCGCCTATTAACTGCTTCCAAATTACAATGTTAATTCTATTAATTTTAATTTTTACACTTTCTGACATATTCTCGTCATTATTTGACATTATACAACACTTGTAATATCGAGTATTTATTAGTGATTCTCATGGAAATCATATCACTTGGTTTAAATAGGTTGAATTTACTTATGTAGGTTCTTTAGATTCTTTTACATATTGTGAATGAGAGAACATTGTAGGCCTACAGTTTATATTCTTTATTTTCATTCCTCTAAGTACCTGGTACTTATTGACAGGCCTGCACTGTCCTCCCATACCTAATATCAATTTAAACATTATAAAAGCCAATTATTTTTAAAAGAGTAACCCTGGAGTTTCTTGCCGGCTCTTCTCCATAGGAAGCGACAAATTGGAACCGTGCACATAGCTTCTGACGTTTCATAAGTGCCCTTGCAGGTTTATGTGAAATAAAATATTTTGATTTTGATTTTCATTTTGATGCTAAGTTTGGTCACTGATCAAAATACTTTCTAAAGTAACAAAGCTGCGTCCTCATTAGGCGACATTTGCCCCATTTTGCCCGATGTCTCATCTCCGTCTGGCATCCCGATGTCTCCGGAGACACTCGTTGCTCGACATTAATGTCACCTAGTGAGGACACAACTTTATAAGAACTAATAATATTTTGCTGTCGCCATATACATATAAAACCATGCGGTTTTGTTGCTGTGATTTTAAAGTTTATTTTATTTTATTACAGTAGATGGTAACGAAGAACCTGTTAGAAGAAGAAGAAGAATTTGATGATAACATCTAATAAATAAGCTAATAAAAAGCTTTATTTATTATTGTAATTTTTTTGTGAATTACAGCTTTATAACGATAGTATAAATACATAATTTCATTTATGTCAGTAAATCTCTGCCTGTGGTTCTTTTTTGTCTAAGAGAAAACCCATCAATTAGTAAATGTTAAAACAAAACCATGAGCACATTTACTTAATTATCTAGAAAGTTTAAGAGTATTCAAAGCAAATTTAAAAAACATAATTAAATATGAAAATTATCAATAAATTTAAATAAAATAAAAGTAATTTTACTTCATTTACCTGAGCTGCACATGTTTTTGTAAATCTTTTGATATCTCAGAAGTGCGTGTTTGCTGGGTGGTTCCTTTTTGCATAAATAAGGACCTATGAGTAAGATTTGGTTGGTATTAAAAGGGAACTCTCCTCTAATACTAACGCATTTAATGGGTCTTATGCGTTACTGGCGTTTTAAGCCACCATTTATCACCATTTTATTAAAAAGGCTGATATAAATAATCATTACTGGAAAACGTACCGTCAGAAGGCGAACAAAATGGACCGATTACCTGGTGATGGCGAAGGAAACCGCTCGATGCGAGAAGCGCAGAACCGGTCAAAGTGGCGGTGCTTGGGGGAGGCCTACTATATCCAGCATTGGACGTCTTTCGGCTGAAATGATGATGATTATGAAATAATCATTTAGAAGAAAGATTTCAAATCTCTACTTAGCTAGCAGGTCTAGTTATTGGGTAAGAATTTATTGAAAATCGTCAAATTTTGATCCAATGACACGAAAAAATGATGTTAATAGCGTCCTTGGCGTCATTTATGCTGCATATTTTAAAGCACAAATGACCCTCGTATCTTCGTTATATCCAGATACTAGGTGCTACCCGCGACTCCGCCCGCGTCAATGTTGGTAATTATCTGGAACAGGCTTCTCTGACCCAAGGAATAACATTTTTCATACAAACTTTCACTCACTATTTCACTCCTTTTCGGGGGAGTTTCCTAAAATCATTTCTTAGCTGACGTCTCCTCCTCATAATCTACTTCTGTACCAAATTTCATCTTCGTAGGTCCAGTGTTTTTGTAGATTTCCTGTTTAATCTGTGAGTGAATGAATGAGTGACCTTTCGCTTTTATGTACATAGATATACTGGAATTATTTTCTTCCCCAATACACCACCAATATTTCACATCCCAATTCTATGAAGTCAATGAATCTATGAAAATGCACTAGGTCTGTGAATCTGCTGGCTGTCGAACGTCATGTTATACTACTGTTATACAATAAAAAACAAGCAATCATTTAGTTGAAAACCAATCAATCTCTGGCTTTGTAAATACAGGTGTATCCTTTTACATTAAATATACGGTAGGCAACTATTGTATATGTCATGTAAAAGGATATTCGCTAAACATATTCCTAGTCATACAATTAAACTCACGCCGCCTATGAATGCGCGCTTTATGTTTTGGAATTAATTGTATGCTTCGTCTAGCGCTCTGTTATACTGTACTACCCCTAGGTATAGTATTAATACTCGTCTAGGTATACTCCTCGAGCGATTTGATTGAATCAGTTTAAAGCTTCTTGTTTTCAGTCATTAGCGACGACAGAACAGTTAACAAAGATATCTTCTTGGATACCTATTTTGAGTAAAATCATTAGATTTTTTTTCCTATAGCGATAAGATTAATGAAAAAAAAAATATTACCTTCAGTTGTACAAAAGACATATAAACACTATGCAGTGTTTACAACTAAGGGAAAGAGTTTTTTCGATGAACTCTGGCACCCAATGTAAGATTTAACTTATATTTAGGCTGCCAGCGTCCTTGCCTATAATTGAACATGTATCAGTAGTTGTAAGACAAGCACTGTTTATTATTATTAAGATAACTATTTACTAATCATGTAACTATTGTGTGGCCTATTGAAGTACCTATGTATGGTGGTATGTGTATGTAATTGAAAGGGAGAGAAATATGGTGAGAACTTATGCTTATGTTAGTCTGTAAACCGGCCAAACATCGGGTCTTCTTCACGATCCGACATAGTTTAGGTAGGTGTGGACACTATAGTGGTTACTCGAACGAAAAGCAGAATAGTGCTGAGAACAAAGACCTGTCTCACAGTGAGGACCTGACATTCGGTGTAAAGAGCCGAGGTGGGATATCTAAATGGCTTCGAGGTCATGACCTTGAGGACAGCTCTCTGTGCCCGTTCCAGAGGAAGGAGGGTTGTCTTGGGAGTCCCACCCCACACTGTGATGTAATAATGTTTATTATGCTTTGACACAGCTTGCTTGCTTGGCTTATGACGAAAATAAGCATCGCAAGGATGCATATCCGGTAGGCTCGCAATCCTTTCCTATCATTCTAAAGGCACGTTTCTCGACCCATTACAGCGCCCCCCGGTCTACTTCTTGATATGCAGTCTCTGCCTCTGTAACACCATGAAACATGAGGCTCCAGAGGTTTGTGCAAATCTTGGTCTTTCGATGAGTCGAGTCTGGTCAAGCCACGTGGGGTCGGTGCATTTCGTTTATTCATTATGATATTGCAGATAATTAGCGTATCAATTAGGCATATTTTCATTGTACGGTTTTCGCTTCGGGGCTAATCGATATTATTAAATCTCTAATGAGCCCCATGTTTGTAGAATATATTTAAAAATACATAATAGGTACCTATAAAGCTTTTAATTAGAGTATAAAATTTCTACTTACCTCGTTCTTTTGTATTGATTAAGTAATATGCATATTTTTATGGCTATGAAAAATAAGTAGTGAAAGAGAACGTTAAAACGCAAAATAAAATAACAATTTCACAGGTAGGTTACCTACGGGCTGCAACAATACGCTCCACAGTATTAACTTTTATTTGTACAGTCCCGGTCAACTCAGGGCTTTATATTTGCTTTTAGTGAAATGTCAAATGTAGATAGATCTATTTGATGTTTTCACAATCCGTGGTCGCGGTTAGTAAACTTAGATGAATGAATCACTGAGTGAATTTGTGAGTATTGACGATAGGAATGGACTGTATGGGATTATATGAGGTGTGGTGCAATAAAACCAAGTAATGGCAATATAAATCTAATAAGCAAGTAGGAATATTCTATACAATGTGGTGAAGGGAAGACAACTGACAAAATCACTTGAAACAAAATCAAAAATAGACAACTAAGATAACATACCAAGAAGGTTGTCAACATTCCACCCCCTTGTGCATGATAGTGCACAAAATAATGCAATGGGTCTCCTAAGTGGAAATCTTGACAATCCTCTTGGTGGGCCGACGAAGTATGCCACCTGAGGTAGCTACGTCCACCACTCTAATTACTCCATCTTTGCCGGGAAAAGTTCCGGAAACACGGCCTCGTGGCCAAGTTCCTCTCGGCATGTTCTCATCCACGATGAATACAATGTCACCAATTTTCAAAGCTGGTTCTCTGCTGTCCCCGACCTGCCGTGGTTGCATAGTGGGCAGAATCTCTCTGACCCAGCGATGCCAAAAATGATCAGCCAATCTTAAAGCTTTTCGCCAGTCCGCTCTTCTTAATAAATCCCGGTCGTCTAGAGTCGAAGGTAGAACTTGATTAGATGACGTGCCGAGCAAAAAATGAAATGGAGTTAATGTTTCTTGGTCCTCGTGACAAACCGAAACGTGACTCAGAGGTCTAGAGTTGACAATCGCTTCGGCTTCTAACAAGAGAGTTATAAGGACCTCTTCCTTGGGGGCTTGTTCTTCCAAAGTGGCATTTAGAGCCACCTTCACGCTGCGCACCAACCTCTCCCAACATCCACCAAAGAATGGTGCGGCGGGAGGAATAAACTTCCATTTTATTCCTCTATTGGCAGCAAAGTTTTCGACTTCAGGTTGGTAAAAATCACGAAGAATTCGGTTTGCACCAACAAAATACGTGCCATTGTCCGAATATATTGTGTCAGGAGTTCCTCTTCTTGCAACAAAGCGACGCAAAGTCATAATTGCAGAATCAGCAGAGAGGGAATGCACCAGCTCCAAATGAATGGCTCTGGAAGTCATACAGGTGAAAAGGGCAACGTAACGTTTTTCTCTTCTTCGGCCAATTGCAGTAGAGATGGGGCCAAAATAATCCAAGCCCGTAAATGTAAAAGGACGGCGATGGTGAGCAAGCCTTTGTGCCGGGAGATCTCCTGTCTTTGGATTCATTGGCTTTGTTTTCCTTATCTTGCAGAACAAACATTGGCTGGCTACACTCCGGACGATGCTGCGAATTCGAAGAATCCAATATTTTTGTCTCAACTCATTAATTACCATCTCATTATTGGCATGACCAGCTCTGCGGTGGAAATATTGCACCAACAAACGGACGACATGGTGGCGACCATCTAACAGTATCGGGCGCTTCACATCGGAGCTGACGTTTTCGACGGCTCTAATTCTTCCGACCAATCTTAACAAACCGTCTTCTCCCATCATTGGTGAAAGCTTTGATAAGCGGCTAGACTTGGGTATCGTTTCGTCTCGATCGATGCACTGAATTTCTTCGGCAAACGCTTCTGCCTGTAGGCGTTGTAGGATATGCCTTTCTGCGGCTTCCATTAACTCAGCTGACAAAGGCAATAATAGAGTGGTGGACGCAGGTAAACTTGCACAATGGCGGTCTCTAACATCGGTGTTAGGGACAGTGAGTCTAGTACGGTCCAAAAATGAACGGAGTTTGGCCGCAGCCTGCAAAACGCGAGCAGTAGCGCGGAGCAAACGAAGCCAGTCACTGAAACGACTGAAATCTACTGTCGCAACCAGATGAGCAACCAAAAGCACAGGAGAACGTTTACACTCCTCCCGAGCCATAGGCTGGCCAGCTGGTTCTATAGGCCAATCTTCTGGGGCCTCTAAAAGAAATGAAGGACCCGAAAACCATCGATGGTTGGGATTCAGGTGCAGAGGCTTTATACGAGTGGCATCGTCAGCAACATTCAAGTCGGTTGGGACCCATCGCCAATCTTGAACGCATGAATTTTCAGTTATTTCCCCGACTCTATGAGCCACAAACGGCTTGGATGTTCGTGCATCGCTCCTCAGCCAACCAAGAACGGTTCTCGAATCCGTCCACAGATATGTGCGCATGGGCTTCTTTTTGTGACAATCTTTGATTGTGACAGCAAGGCGAGAAGCAATCAAAGCAGCTTGCAGCTCTAAGCGTGGAATTGATGTTGGTTTTAATGGCGAAACTCTCGCCTTACTGGCGATAAGGGCGAGTTTGACGATGCCGTTAGCATACGTAAAACGCCAAAAAGCAACACAGGCATAGGCAAGCTCGCTCGCATCAGCAAACACATGCAGTTCCCTGTATAAAGGTTCACCATTTTCATTAGCGTACCAGCGTGGAATACTAAAAAATGATACTTCAACGAGCTCTTCTAACCATTCACTCCACCTCATAACCTCTGAGGGTGGAAATGGTGTGTCCCAGTCAATATTTTTTCTCCAGGCCTCCTGGAGCAGGATTCGGCCCTTAACAACGATTGGCCCAAGTAATCCCAACGGGTCATAGATTTTCATAAGATGAGACAACGCTTTTCGCTTATTTAAAGAGCCTTGAAACCTACAACTTTCTAAACCGGTCCTAAAACCTATAGTATCTGATAAAGGATCCCATGAAACGCCAAAGACATTATTTATAATAGTGGAATTATTACCAAGTTTCACTTCAGTCGGTTGTGCGGCATGAAATTCTTTTGGAATAAGACGTAACGCTTCCTGATTATTAGAGATCCAGCCACGCATTTCGAAACAGGCGTTTCGATGGATAGTGACTATATCAGATGACAGCTGCGCAGCCTTGGTGACGTCGTCCACACTATCAAGATAATCGTCCATATAACAACTATAAACACTAGCGTTGGCTGCTTCTGGATACAAATCTTGATGAGACCTGGCGTTTTTGTTTTTAATGTACAGAGCAGTAAATGGACTGGACGACGCTCCAAAGATAACAGCAGTCATACGATACTCTTTTATAGGCTTTGTATTTTTGTATTGAACATCACGCCAAAGAAACCGTAATGCGTCCCTTTCCTGCTCTCGAATTCGTATTTGAGGAAACATTTCCTTAATGTCAGCAGACATTGCGACACGGCCCTCTCTGAATCTAAAAAGAATACCTAATAAGTTCTCTAATAGATCAGGCCCCTGGAGAAGCAAGGAATTCAAAGACACTCCTTGATTCGTAGCAGCCGCATCGTGAACAACCCGAAGCTTACGCTTTTGTGGGTGATACACGCCAAAATGTGGCAAGTACCACCTAATCCTCGTACTAGAATTAGAACTAGAAACTGCTCCAGGACGATTTGTTGTCAAAAAGGGCGCAGTCTGTTTAGAACACCCTGAATTGAGACTGATTATATTATTAAGATTTTCTTGACCAGTAAAATTACGATAGTAAGTGGTAGGATCACACTCCTCCGCATATCCCTTAGTAAGCATATTATCAATAAACTGTTTATAAGGACCAGCAAACTCTGGTTCTCGGAGCATGCGTTTCTCTAGACTCAAGAAACGTGAGAGAGCTTGAGGATAGCTGTCGGGAATAGACTGAATGTCATCTCGCCATGGGAGTCCTACTTCGTACCTACCAGTTGGCAAACGTGTAGTAGTCGCGTCTAAAATCTCAATAGCACGCAAATCCTGCTTACTATGAAGAGTCTCACGCTTGGAAATACCAAGTGAATCAAGTTTGTACTGCTCTTTTATGAGAAGTTCTAAATGTTCGTATTCCGATAGTTCGGCTTGGTCTAACTGACAGTGGTTAATAAATACGACTGGTTTAGTTTTACTAGAAGCTACTCCATACAATGTCCAACCCAACAAAGTGTGACAAGCGACAGGCTCATTGCGGCGTCCAGTGCGGACCTCGTGAGTTATCGATAGATGCCAGTGCTCAGCGCCGATAAGCACGGTCGGTACAGCGTCACTATAAATTAGAAAATGAGCTAAGTCTTTTAAATGGTTGTATGATTCAACCATTTGGTTGGACAGTGTTTGTGTGCTTAAATTTAGTGCTTGCATAGCCCTAGCACGACTAACTAAGTATTTGTTATTTTCATGTTTACCCTGTATGTAAAAATTAACATATGAAATGTTTGTACTTTTCTGTAAACCACCGACACCGTTGATAGTTATAAGTTCTTGCGGTCCTGATAACCCTATACGAGCAGCCACGTTTGAGTCAATCAATGTCGCTGTACTGCCGTCGTCAAGAAGAGCGTATGTTTCATAGTCACCAGCTGGACCAGACACAACAACTGGTACTATTTTTAAAAACGCATTGGTTTGTGATGACATCTTGAAATGTTCATGGATACCTGTATTAGAAACCGTTACCTTTTCTTCCATTGGCTGGAGCGCGAGCGGGGCGGCTGATGAGGGTGACGTGCAGGGAACGTCACTAAGAGACGCAGCTGCACACACAGTGTTGTTAAACGACTGCTTTTCGGATGCAGGCGATGACGTTAACGTATCCTGCCTACCATGTAAAAGAGGATGGTGGCGAAAAGAACAACCGTCGACCCCACAAGGATTTACTTTGCAAGATTTCCATTGATGGGAAACACGCCTAAGACATTTGTAACAAATCTTGTTCTCACGTAACCAACGCCATCTTTCGTCAACTGCCAAGGATTTTATTTCGTCGCAGTTTTTAACGTTGTGTTTTTTTTTACAATAAACACATTCTGTTTTATCGTTACTTTTAATTTTATTGTGTGACACAGAATGAATGTTCTCGCGTTTTAATGGTTTATTGACAGACTGAATCACGTGCGATTGATGTGTAGCTTGCGAAAGACTTAAGTCAGGAGACAAAGCAAACTTAATATAACGCTCATGTTCACGAGTTAAAAATTCGGACAAAACCTCTAATTTTGATACCAGAGGGTTTGATACCTCTGACGCATAGTCAGACCATCTCATTTTCATCATAGGGTTTAATTTACCTAGTATAATGTGAAAAAGTTCTGGTGAGTGTAAATAGTCACGATGATTGAGTAATTTTATCGTAGAAAGACTATTTCTGACTCTATTTGCAATGGTACCTATTTCTTTGAGGTCATTACCGAGCCGTGGCAGTTGTTTCAACACCTGTACCTCACCGAAGACAATCATCTCAGGGCACGCAAAGCTTCGCTCGAGGGCGCGCATGATCTCCTCCGGGTCCTCTGCAGAAATGAGCAGCGACGCGACGGACTCGCGTGCGGCCCCACGGAGCGCGCTTTGTAAGCGCGCAACATTCTCTGCGGGGTGTATGAGAGTTTAGTAGTGTCAAAAAGTTTTCTAAATTGAAGCCAATGAGACGCATTTCCAGTAAATGCGAAAAGCTCTATTTTTGTTTTTTGTGTTTTATTCTGTGCGACAGCCAAAGACTTCGCTGCAGCGGCAGTGTCTGCGACTGCTTGTAAAAGCAAGGGAGAAAACTCATTATTACATACAGGTATACATCAGTACCGTGTGAGCACGCACCAGCACTGTACGTTTACGCTAAAATAAATAGATCGTCAACCTTTTTCGCGATCCCATAAAGTCGCACTTGCAAATTTCTTCTAATAATTATTTTAGTCACGATGAAGACGTGTGCAATTTGCAATGATCAGTTTAATGACGGGGTGCAGTGTGGAAGCTGCAAGAAATTCCTGGATTTCTCTTGTGCAAGTGTATCTGAGGTGGGCTGGAGAAAGCTGGGACCCGACCGAAGAGCGCAATGGAAATGTCCTGCTTGTAAATCGTCGCCTGCTCTGCTTTCTCCGCAACCTTCTGCTTCATTGGATACGGTACTGGGTGAGATTCGCGAATTAAAGGAGCAGCTGCTGAGCTTACCAACCTTAGTCAGCGATATAAAATTGATTAAAGATGAGTTGACCGAGCTTAAGAAAAGTTGTGATTTCTCTAGTGGTAGACTCGATGGATTCGATATCCGACTAGCTGAACTAGAAATAAAAACCTCCGAGTTTGAGAAGCTTCAGGACACTGTATCTTCATTGCAAGCTGAATTAGCCTCAACGAAGCTTGAGCTTTCTTCGTTTGATCAGCGCTCCAGGTTAAACAATGTGGAGATTAAAGGTGTCCCTCTAAAGAAGGATGAGAACTTATTCTCAATCGTTGACGCCATCAGCAGTAGAATCAATTACAAGTGTCCTAAGACTCAGATTAGCTACATTTCTAGGGTGCCTATGCATAACTCCAAGGAAAAATTAGTGATAGTGAGCTTCTTAAACAGGTATATAAAAGAAGATTTTATTGCTGATAAGGAGCTGTCTACCTCTGACATAGGTTTTCAAGGAGTGTCACAACGTATTTATGTCAATGACCATCTAAGTGTGGAATCCAAAAAACTTCTGAATGTAGTTAAAATCGCCGCTAGAGAGAAACACTATGAATTCGTTTGGGTGAAGCATGGCAAAATTCATGTGCGCAAGGATTGTAATTGCAAAACCTTTATAATAAGAAGTGAATTTGATTTAAACAAAATTGTTTAAACCGCTTTTATTTATATCCAAGATTAATTTGCTGCTTTTCTAGTTTTAAAATGTTTCGTAGTTCGGACATCAATTGTTATTCGCTTTGTTTTTGTAAAAGGTTTAGCACCTCGGCACTGCTAATGAGCTTCCATTGTATTCCTTATCGCGCTGTTCGTCTTCGAGTTCCAACACTTAACTATACATTTGTCTCGCTCACGCTTATGCGTGTGATATATTGCTGCTTGCTTGCTCGCATAGTTATGTCTAGCCTAACATCAGATGATTTACACATTCTTGCTAACTTTACTTATTTATACCCGCATTATAAATTCATACCTGTTTTATGCGTAACTAATTACTGTCACGTAATGAATTGCCACTTTTTATTATATTATATTGTTGTTGAGGCTTACTTCGTTATTGTTGGATTTATGTTCAATGGCTAACAAAAGTGAACAGTGTCTTACTGTCTTTTATCAGAACGTACGGGGATTGCGAACTAAGACTGACTCGTTCTACCGTCAGGTTCTACAGAATTCCTACGATGTTATTGTTTTGACGGAAACGTGGTTAATGGATGGCATGTTAAACTCAGAGTTGTTTGATGATCGTTACTTAGTGTGGCGCCGTGACCGGGATTATGCTATGACTGGTCAAACGAGAGGTGGTGGTGTGCTTATAGCGACGCGTAAGGATTTACCTGTCACTCCGCAACCGCTCCTGCACTCCTCGGCGGAGGATCTTTGGATCAACTTACGGCTTAAAAATTCGAAGTCACGAAAGTACGTGAACCTATATATTTGCACTGTTTACTTGTGTAAACAAAGCAAAGGGTTTTCGTTTTCGGAACAACTTAATAACTTTCTGTCGAAATTGAACCATACAGCTCTGAATAAAACTTCAGATGTGTTTTTAGTTTTAGGTGATTTTAATATGAGTGGAATCACCTGGGCTCCATCTAATAGCCTTTCGTTAGTCCCAGTGAACCCCGCCACTAGTGACGAATGTTTGTTCGCGGACGAGTTATGTATGCTGGACTTTGGACAGTATAATGGGGTAGCTAATGGGTACGGAAAACTGTTGGACTTAGTCCTCTCAAATAAGTTAACCTGTGTCAGTGAGTGTGCTGACCCTCTGGTGCCTATTGATCCCTATCATCCTGCATTGTCAATCAATATTGACATCTTTGAAATACCTCCACTTGACCATGCCCCGCGGGTGCGATATATCTATAGCAAAGGCGACTTTGATTCTATAAATAATGAGATTTCTGGCATTAATTGGGAACATGAGTTTTCAGTACGATCCCTAGATGAGTCGGTTGAGTACTTTATAGACACTATAAAACTGTTTCAAAACAAGTATATACCACAAAAGCTAGTATGTAATAATAAATACCCAATCTGGTTCAGCTCATCACTCATCAAAACAATTAAAGAAAAATATAAATATCTTAAAAAATTCAAGATTTACGGCAATAAAGCTGCCGAATTAACTTTTAAATTATTGCGTGACAGAGTTAAGTCTATGGAAGCTTCCTGTTATAAATGCTATCTTAATCAAACTGAAAAATCCATTAAAACTAATCCCAAACACTTTTGGACATTTGTTAAAAATCGCTACAACTCTAATACTATACCTAATACATTAAAATATAACGATGAATCATTACTCACTGGAGATTCTATTTGTGAGGCCTTTTCCTCTTATTTCATGTCAACTTTCCTCAACCCCACTTCATCTAATACTCCAAGTCAATCTCCTGTTCTTCCTTTTGAAACTAGCAGAACTTCATCAGACATTTGTCACATAGAAGTGAATGTTGATGTTGTGACTGGTTTACTCCGTAACTTGGATCCAACTAAAGGGGCTGGCCCTGATAGTATATCATCTAAATTTATAATTAAATGCGCACCTTCTATTGCCCTACCTATCTCAATTTTGTTTTCCAAGTCTTTAGCGCAGGGTCTTGTCCCCAAAGTATGGAAATCTGCTTTTATTACACCCGTACATAAGAAAGGGTCTAAAACCGAGATTACCAATTATAGGCCTATATCCAAGCTGTGCATTATAGCTAAAATATTTGAGAGGATTATCTATAATCAGTTATATTCCGCCCTTGCTAGCTCGCTCAGCACCTTTCAGCACGGATTTTTGAAAGGACGGTCTACCACTTCTAACTTGATTTTATTTAATGATTTCATTACGGATGCTATGGATAATGCTAAGCAGGTCGATGTGGTTTACACAGATTATAGCAAAGCATTTGATCGGATCGACCATGACACCCTGATTAAGAAGCTAAGCTACATGGGCATCCGTGGTGACCTCTTGAGATGGTTTTCTTCTTACATTGATAACAGGTCACAAGCAGTTGTACTCAATAATTATATGTCTAGTTGGGTAAATGTGCCCAGCGGAGTGCCTCAGGGTTCGTTGCTCGGTCCTTTTTTATTTGTAGTCTATGTAAACGACATCGATCAGTGCCTCCATTCATCAAAACTATTATGCTTTGCTGATGACATGAAAATTTTTGCCACTATTTCCTCGCCCGAAGACAGACTAGCACTTCAGGCTGACTTGTATCGGCTTGAAGAGTATTGTCGGGCTAATAGACTTGATCTCAACCCATCCAAGTGTTCGGTGATCACTTATACTAGAAAACGTGCAGTTCTGGCCACAACTTATACTTTGGCGGGCCAGGTCTTGCCAAGGTGCAATACTATTCGTGACTTGGGCGTCCATCAAGACAGTAAGTTAGTTTTTGACACACACATTGACGCAATTGTCAAAAAAGCTTATAAGCTACTTGGGTTTATAATACGTCTCTCCAAGTGTTTTACTGATGCTAAAACACTAAAAATATTGTATTGCACTTTTGTAAGAAGTCAGCTAGAGTATGCGTCTCAGATATGGAATCCACGTTATCATAAATACATTGACCGCGTTGAAGATATCCAAAGAAGGTTTATAAAATATCTTTGCTTTCATCAAAGGATTCGATATCAGTCAGCCGACTATCTTAGACTCTGTAAGAAGTATCATTTGCTACCATTGGTAGATCGACGTAAAATTGCAGATTGTTTGTTCTTGTTGAAAATCCTAAGTAATAACATTGATAGCCCTGAGTTATTGTCAAAATTTTATTTCAATGTGCCAAGTAAGACGCTTCGTTTTAATCCACCCATACGTGTACCTCATACATCTTCGAATTATAGGCAGAACAGTTATATTGTGCGCGCAAGCAGGAATTTCAATGATATATGCAAGGAATTTAATTTTGATCCATTCACAATTAGTGTGAATTCGGCCAGAAGGTGCTTAAGCCTTAAATTTTTCAAGTAGCGGTAGGTTATATTATTTGTTTTTATTTTTCTGTTTATTAGTTAAGTCATATACTTGCATACTTAGTATTTATCTTATTCTTCTCTATTTAATAAGGCGATGTGTTTTTTCTTTTCTTTGTCTTTGTTTTTGTGCTCACACCATAAACGATTATTATATTTCTATACGTGAGGATTTGTAATTGGTTTTCTGGTAACTATAGTTTTCTTCTTTTTGTCTGTTTTTATTAGCTGTAAGTCCTCCATGTTCTTAAATAAATAAATTAAATAAATAAATAAATATTGTGGCGCTGTTCCTCCAAGCCCATATAAGAGGGTGGCAACACCGTGGCGGCCAGCCCGGGCACTTGGGGAACGAAACTTGTCTGATTTTCGAGGTATGCTGCTGATAATGGAGCAGCAGCCTGAGGGTTCATTGATAAATGAGCAGGCTGTGAGACCTCTTTTGGTTTATTTCCTTCGTTTACTTGAATTGTAGAAATACTTCTTACCCATTCTTGCGTTCGTTTTTGACTCGTAGTACTTCGCCTACTTTTACCTTCAACCTCCGCTTCAATTTGTTCAATCTCCGCGCGGTACTCGGCCTCCTCCACTTCCGCGAGCTGCTGCTGTAGCACGGCCTGTTGCTGCGCTTCAGCGAGCGCTTTCATGTTTTCGAACTGGCGGCGCTTGTACGCGGCTTCCGCGGCGGCCTTGCGTGCTTTCAGCATGGTGGATGAAGCGCTAAAATTAGTCTGCGCAGAGCGCATGCTGTTCGCATCGTCACCGGCACTAACTCTTGACGCTACTGGCTCGTGAGTGGTTGTTGAAGGTTCTACTGGTGAATGACGGGCGATACTATGAGATGACATTGCCAAGGCTTTGGTTTTACTACGCGTGTTCATGTCGTAATGCTAAAAATGGTACTTACCGATGTGAAAATGACAAAAATGTATATGAAATAAAACCGTCGAAGGACCAAAATATTGACGATAGGAATGGACTGTATGGGATTATATGAGGTGTGGTGCAATAAAACCAAGTAATGGCAATATAAATCTAATAAGCAAGTAGGAATATTCTATACAATGTGGTGAAGGGAAGACAACTGACAAAATCACTTGAAACAAAATCAAAAATAGACAACTAAGATAACATACCAAGAAGGTTGTCAACAGTGAGCAATTACATTTTCAGCATATGACGTGGGAAATGCAACACCTGCTTCTTGTTTATCGGATCCTTAATTCGAGTTTCAATAAAAATGAAAGAACGGTAAACGTTTTCAGCGAAACCTTCTTGCGCTGTAGAAGAAAAATGTACGTTCTTGCAGAGTTTTATAAAGGTATTCTTCGTATCTGCTCGAGCAATAAGGTGCACTTAACTATGTCAAACTTCAATGACTAAATAATTGAAATAGGCGAAAATAAATGTGACTCTCTTTCTCGTTCTCTTTCTTTGAAATATCACACATTTAAGTCTCATAAAGGTAAAATAGAACTTTGACAGAAATAATGATTCAAAACTCTTTTATAAAACCTAAATGTCTTTTACGTCTTGAGAAAAGACGGTTTAAGGATTAATTAAGGTGAAAGAAAATATTGGATTTAATGAGAGTACCAAAAAAACCTCAAACTGTGAAGAGTAACCGTTTTTACCGACGGCTTTTGTATATCTTTGAAAAGTTTCAAGTATATTTTCAAGTTTATTGATTATTGGATACGTTTTTGCTGTTTGACTTTTTGTGGAGAATTAAATAACAATTAAGTAGAAAGTTTTTTGAAAGGGCACCTTGACTATCTGGATGATTAAAGAAAAATTAAATCGACGAAAAAAAAAATTTGAATAATTATTTAGTTCCTTAAAATGTTTTTTTTTCAACACGTAGGATTTTGTTTTTGATTTTAAATAGGACCAATTTCGAAGTAAGTATACGATTTTCAATAGAAAATAATGATCACAATCGGGCTACTAAGTACTAAAAAGTTGTGTGGTCATAAGAACAAAAATAATAGTTTAAAAAACTAAAAAACACGCTTTAAAAACCAAACTAAAAATTAGAAAATAATTCAATTCTATTAAAAAGCGTGGGGTGCTTTTTGAGGTATTTTTATAATCAATTAATATCAAGCACCCCACGCTTTTCAATAGAATTAAATTATTTTCTAATTTTTTAGTTTGGTTTTTAAAGCGTGTTTTTTAGTTTTTTAAACTATTATTTATTTACTATTTTTTAGTTCTGCTTGCTTGAAAAGCGTGATTTCTAAGTTTTTTTTTTTGTTTTTTTTTTCTGTTTTTTTTTTTTTAATTTTTGAATTGTCATCGGTCCTCGATAAGTCTACAAAGTTTCAATGAAATCTGACCGTTTGAAGTGGGTCAAAATGGCGTCCAAAGGAGTCGGTTACATACAAACATACAAACAAACAAACATACAAGTGAAGCTAATATAAAGCGTGTAAAAACAAATTCGCGTCGACTTGAGAACGTACTCCTTTTTTTCGTCGGTTAATGAAATACATGAATCCTTATATAATATATAAATACCAAAGTTTTTTTTTTGGGTGGGAAATCATCAAATAACTTCTCCCGCTCTGGGTGGAGCAGGAGAGCGTGTCAGACTTTTACTGACTAAACCCCACCCGTGTTCCCTCAGTTGCCTGTGTGCCAGGGGCCACGGTATCTCTTTCGAACAACCCGCACCCCTGGCAGATAAATACGAAAGTTAATTCGTCTGTTTGTATGTCTGTTAACTTTTCACGCTTGATTACTAAGAGGATTTTGAAATACTTTAGTCGTAAACTGAGTTAGGACATAAGATATTTTTTTATCCCGGTACTACGTTTGCGTGGGATAATTTCTGACCACTATGCGTGGGAAGCCGCGGGCAAAAGCTAGTTTAATATAACCAGTCTGTGCTATCCCACTGCAGGGCAAAGGCCTCCCCAGCCTTTTTCCACTCACTCTATACTAAGCCAGCATGGACTAAGCCAATCCTAGACGTCAAGTGCGTCCCGCCCGAGACTTCCGCGATGCGATGCGAACAGTTAGGTATTTATTTATATTTACTTTATTGTATACCAGAAAATACATGAAAAAAAGGGCCGCCTTATCGCTTTACTTATGTACTTAAAAAAAGTAAACATTCCTACGTTTCTTTAACTGAAGTCTTAATACTCGTAACAGCTATAAAAGTGGATGGAGGTAAGATAAGGCACGTTTTACGTCCATGTCTATGGGTAAACAAGCAGGAACGGTACAACTGTAATAAAAAGATAAATAAGTACCTACGCACTTCTGTAAATGCGGGCAGAACATCAACGCCTAAGGCCCTATTCACACTTTCGTTGCCAGTATCTACGTGTGAAAGTATTCGTACTCTCTACCATCGCTAAAACTGCGTTGGCTAACTGGCATCCTGTTAGTTATAAATATAAAAAAACACTTGCTACAATTATAAAAGGAAACCAAATTCAAATCTCAACGTGGGACATTTACAGTGGCGCGCCACTGTAAATGTCCCACGTTGAGATTTGAATTTGGTTTCCTTTTATAATTGTAGCAAGTGTTTTTTTATATTTATAACTAACAGGATGGCGGCGCGATTGCCCGCGGAAGCCGTGATACATGACTAGTACTTACACTCGTGGCGAATTAACATGGCACCTGGCTTGTGCAAACAATAAGAAAGATCAGAGAATCGCTAGAAAATTAATTCTATTCATTTTAATTTTGCGGTGTAGAGGTGTTTAATATTTGGACCACTATCTTATCATAATGTGCATGAAACGCTCAAGGTAGGTAACTAACGTATTTAAGTTGATAAAGAATAATACTGTATCCGTCTAGATAGCTTTGCAATTGCCGCATTGTACGTGACCATATTTTTTTTTGTTATAACAGGTATACCCATTAAAAGTAAGCTATCCTTAAAATATGGATATATGCCATCGCGGACTTTTCTGTAGACCTATAAAAGAGGAATATCCCACTATACATTGTTTCAGTATATTTCAAAGGGCAGCGTTTTTGATGAAAGCTCCCAGGTGGCTTTAGTTTTTCCGACATTTTCAACCAATTTACACAAAAATCATGAAAATCCGTTCAGTATTTTTTCAGTTTGTCGCGGACAGACAGACAAATACACAGACGCAGTGGGGGACTTTGTTTTATAATTGTAATATTTAATGTATAAATAATTATTATCGAAATACGTGTTTTTTATCACATATGGCTAGTGTTATTCGTATTATATGCCCGTCGGTGTGTCCGTGGCATCGCAGGAAGCCTTACCAGAATATTGTTACGGAAGCGGTATTTATTTTTAAAATATCGCAGCAATATGCTGAGGCTTTTTGGCCTCGCACAGGTATTTTATTTTTGTTTTTATATTGTTTGTATTTCTTGTGCGTATCCAACATAAAATGTGTTTCTTTTTCTTTCAATCCAAAAATGTGGAAAGGAACTTAGGTCTTTTGACATTTGACAGCATACCTAGATATTAACTGCCTTATTATAAACGTTGCTTAAAGTTAATAGATGTTTAAACATCAAAAATGTATGGTTTAATCGACGCTAATCATTACATGGCTGTTAGGCAGACTCATTGAGTATAATGACGATAGAAAAGTAATTGTATTAATTTACTTGACATTTGAAGGTTTAACTTTAAATTACGTTTATAAATATGAGGGTAAAAGCTGAAGGTACCCCCAAGGGCGAGTTTTTTTAACTATAAATGTACATAATATCACTGGAGACGTTAACATATAGCTGCATGTGTATATGCAGCGTTTTGAACACAGAAAATCCAGTAAGCAAGAGCCGTAACTGACCTGACAGGCCAAACGAAGATGCCTGTACCTATAAATTTCCGTAGATGCTCTGTGAAAGCACGTCATCATATTGTTTTAGTAAATATGGAAATCTATTTGCATTAGGTTTTTTATTTTTAACCCCTGTAATTGTGTTCCGGTAAATCCGTGCAAATTGGGTCAGTGGTCCTAATGAGAGTCATTATAATTATTTTTCTCATAAGATTCTTCGGGTTAACAAACAACCCAAAGTCTTTCCTTAATTGCTTGGCTTTAAATAAACAACCTTGTTGGTAACTCTTTGGTAATTTCGAGCCCAAAACTTATTGACGGTACGCTACGGTTTGCAAAACTCAAAATAAACTGCTAATCTTGAGTCACTTCGAAATTAACTTACAGCGGATATCAGAATATATAAACAATACATAAACCTTGTACATAACATATACGCATTTCAACTGCAGGTACGTACCGATGAAATGTAACATAACATTGTTCAATGTTTCCAATGCAGAATGTGGTAAAAAATATCTGTTTGTTTTTTTACACAAAATAGTTGTTGGATTTTATTTTCATGGGAACTTTTTATTTTTCGGTACCGAATATAGGGCTGAAAATTGTCACCGGAACAGAGTGCACCACAAAATATGAACAGTGAAGCTGTTACTAATCGAATGAAGCCAAAAAAACTGTTACTTATCTTCTAGATTACCTACATTTAATCACGACATAAGATAAAGGGTTTTTCTTGGAAAGGTCTCTACGAATATTTACGTGGCCTTCTTAGCGTTTCGATCCATCTAATTCCAAAATCCGTTGCGTGAACTCCACTCACTGTCACGGTCACAAGATCATCAAGTGCACAGGTGCAACTGATCGCAGCACAGGATGGAAAGTGGGCCATTGTCGGTGGGAAGTTCGGTGGAGATTGTCTTGAGTTCGAAATCTATTTAAGGATTTCCCAGTCGCGGTAAAGCGTGCTCGGGCGATAAAATTTTCAGGGGCTTTAAACAGCTTCCGCCATGGATTACATCTTGCTGTGGAGGCGTTCCTATTCTAGGCTGGACTACTGGACCAACGTACCCCAGAAAACTTTTTCGGCTCTTCGGCCTCTGAAGAATTGAGATGTAGTTGTGCATTGGGTGACCTCCGTCAGCCTGTAGCTGTCCTGCGAATTTTTGGAGATGCAATGCCTGTCAAAGTTTAGGTAGGTACTCTCCTAAATACCTGCCAAGAATTTTTCAAGAAAGCTCGACATGTGTATTAAAAGTAAAGAGTAATAAACGGCTGATGTAGGTAACTATTCGTATTTTTTCAGAAACTCTGAAATCACCCTATAAACAACATTATCGATAGTAAATACCTACGTGTTCCACCTGTAAGTTTATAGCGGAGAGTCGGCTGTTTTAACGCTTGGGTTTATTTCCGAAAATAAATCTTCATTAGGAAGCAAGAAAAATAGACTACATCAAAATACATCTATTCGTTCTTGGGATCAACGGGATTTTCACGTGATTCGTAAACAAGACATCCGCATACATTAAACGAAGATCATTTAACCGTAAACACTTCTATGTGGAATCACACCAAACGTTCAAACGTAAATTTCAAGTTTTTTTATTCAAATATTTTTTTTAACATGTCCGGTCATCATCTAGATATTTTCGAATAAATGTTATTTGCAGGCCAATAATACTAGATCTGTTAGCCAATTTGTCTATTTAGGTTCCAGTCCAAACATTTTTATTACGTCTTCTAGTGCATTGGTTGACAATATTTGAAGATGAAAAGTTGTTTATTTGCTTCAAATAAATAATATTATGATGGATCTGGAAACGCTACTTCAAAGTTTTCCACATAGTTTTATAATCTTGAAGTCTAGTCTAGGTTTCTATTGAAACAAAGTAAATGAAACGTTTCCGTAAGAAAAGGCGATTTTATTGTTTAAGGCTGACGTCTGGAATTTAATAAATGAGCGGATACTTAAAATATTTTCCTTTAATAATGGTAACAACCCCTTGAAAATGTTTCACAATGCAATATTCCCACCCAAACAAAAATACAGTTGTGGATGCCATTGTAGCCAGAGAGGTTTTCTTTTGAATAAAGCAAGCGGAATAAACAGAAGTGGATCTACACATTTAATGCGTCTATGACAGGGATGGCAAACGAGCCATTATTTCTAAAAAAAAATAATAATATGGCATTGACGTGCGTGCCAACAAACAATATTGACTTATTGACTACTAGAAAAAAACTTAATAAGTACTTTCACAACCATTGGTAGTCTTTTTATGTAAACAGAAATAGACTTGTATTATAATATAGTAATCAACATCACACCACTTTATTTAAATGAAAGAACAAATTAGTGCAACTTCTGATATCTGGTATTAAGGTCATATGACATATAATAGAATGATGTGAAGGTACGGTTTCTGAATGTAACGGCTCAGGCTTAAGAATATGAACTTATCTTAGGTACTCCTATCATACCGTGACTTAGGCTATCGTGCCCAAATTATTTTGTTACGTGCCACCAAAGGCACGCGTGCCATTGGTTCGCCATTCCTGGTATATGACAAGGCAATGCCTTGAGGAAACTTATAGAACAGTCCCATCTACCATCGAGGCATCGAGGAGAGGGAGTTGATTGATGATTGCTTTTGCATAATAGATGGAGAAAGTTTATAAATAGAGTAGATCTAATAGAATAGGTTTTACAATGACATGATAGTTCCACCAGTCATTAAGTATCATCTGCCTAGCCTTTTCCCAACTACGTTGGGGTCGGCTTCCAGTCTAACCGAGTACAGCTGAATACCATTTTTAATAGAGCGACTGCTTATCTGACCTCCACATCCCAATTACTGGGTAATACGATACCACTTGGTAAGACCGGTTGTTAGACTTTCGGGCTTCTGACGACCCGTAACGACTGTCAAAGATCCACGAATCACAGCCGGGACCAACGGCTTAACGTGCTTTCCGAGGCACGGAGAGATCTTGTTTTAATATAATATATCATACGAGTTTGAGATGAAAGATAATAGTCCATTTCACTTAACGAAATATGTTTATAGAAGCACTTTGCTCTTACAAAAAATGTGGATGCAAAAAATCAGGAAGATCAAATGAAACATACAAAAACAAATGTCCATAATTTATGTGTTTCATACGATTGTGTGTGCTGTAATGTATAATAATGTACGAGGATGAGGAAAAATAATATTGCGAATTGACTAAAAATGCTAGATTAGCTCCGAGTTATCTAGCTTTTTAAAATGCTTTATTGTAGGATATTCACGCGCACTTTCTTGATACATTTTATGTACTTAATCCTACTTCCTAGTAATATATGTGAAAATTTGTATATCTGGATATTTAGATGTTTGTATGTTTGTTACACAATCACGCAACAACGGCTACACGAATTCGGATGAAATTTGGAACACAGATAGATTATAACGTGGATTAATAAATAGGATACTTTTTATCCCGGTAGCACGCTCCCGTGGAATAGTTATCGATCTACATGCGGGCGAAGCCGCCGGCAAAAGCTAGTATTATAAATAATGTATCAAGAAAATGAAGCAGACTATTACCGTGTAGTTAGACAATTTTAATTAACAGTCGATCGCTATGTGTAACGTATTAATTATATAAACCTATCTCTTAAAATTATTTTAATGTATCAGTAGAATGGGTTTGATATCTTAAAATTTGTACTATGTACTTCTAACTTCAGAGATTGATTTCTCTTAAGACCTAGTCACGGCTTGATTGATTGCAGAGCGGTTCCTGGCATTTTGCCATCCAATCTCGCCGCTTTGTAAATGGAAAGAATGGAAAGAGGTTAATTATTTCTTAGTTAAATTAAAACATTTTATGTAGATTATACTTAACAGCGTTCTCCCCACGCGTTCTCCCCACCGCCGTCGCCAGCGTTCTGGCAAACGGCGTTACGTTTTTCGTGAATATTTAATTAAATACAAACAAAAGTAAACATTTTTTTCAGCTATGCACTAGATCGTTGGTATATATATAAGTCTATTAGAATCGTGCATCGTGACACAAATTATTTCTTTGCACCAACTGTTTCGCAGAGAGCGATGTGACTTGCGACGCGTCTTTCTTCAAACGAGACGCGCTCACAGCCCAAGTTTACGTACGTCCTGCGCTGCTTCGCAAGTCGCGGTGAATCGTGGCGAGTTCTTAACAACTTCTTTCATTTGTTTTCTCCACAGTCGAGAGCGGTGGTGGCCCAGACTTACGAGTTGTAGGTCGTGGATGGGTCCGACCCCAGGCAGGCGCTTTTTTTGTGCAAATAATTTCTTCACCACAGCTCTCAGAACGGTGAAGGAAAACATCGTGAGGAAACCAGCATGTTTTTTGAACCAAAAATTTCTAAGACATGTGACATCTAGCACACAGGGCCCGTATAGTAGATTACAATCCATTTCCTCTCGAAGCGACGAGGCTTGGACCCCAGCAGTTGGAACATTTTAGGCTGATTAACGCTTCTTCAAACGGGCGCGACGCGACACTTGTAGAACCATATCTACGAAAACTTCATGGAAATTGTTCCACAAGTGTCGCGTCACGCTATCGCGTCGCACCCGTTTGAAAAAAGGCTTCTTTACTTGTAGAACAATTTCCATGAAATTTTCGTAGATATGGTTGTACGAGTGTCTCCACGAGCCTAAAGCTTTATTACTACTTAAGTATACAGTCGCTAGTATAGCAAGACTTATGTCGCTCGTGGCTACGGGATTAGGTTACTCTATACAATTTGACGGTCCTTTCGAATTACGGGTAGTACCGTAGTTTGGCAACTAGCTTAACTCACCCCCTTTTGTTATTAGCAACCAAATCATAGCATTTCCACTTAATAATACAATTTAATGTAATCAGTTTAGCTTGGACTTCATAGCCTCGTTGGGTATCGAATACCTAATTCATTGCATTACCTAATGACCCATTGGACCAACACTGTCTCAGGTGTTGTATTGTATTTATCAAGTTTAGTCCTCATTAATTAGGCATTCCAAACATGGGTAAATGTTAAGACAATTAATTTGGTAGGTAAACGGTAATTATCACCGTGCTTTTCATTAATGGTTGCCAAAAATATTGTGCATGTCAACGATAGTCGCAATTTTAGCCTCCGTGTACCTAACTATCTACATAAGTATGACCCGCGTGGTGATGTGGTATGTGTATAATCGGGCGGTAATATACCCAAACTTCACTTTTATTCCTACGAAAGAATAATACAGACATGCCTTACAGAATCCTGGATCCCGGAATCGATTCAAATTCCTGAGATTGCATCTCCTATACTACATCTATGTAGACTCTAATGTTTTTGGGTTGCTTGCTTGGAAATATCAATAGTAAAAAAATACAACAGTGAACTTTTTTAACAGTCAAAAATATTAATATTTAAAAAATATTAATATTTATTAGTCTTCTGTTCGTATAAAATACAATAAATTAGTCAATTCGATCACTAATCTGTTAGATAGATAAATCAATTTCCACTACTTGACCACATTATGCACATTATCATTTTTTTATTGATATTTCATTTATTTTGAATAAAATAAAGATACTACATAAAAATAACCACTGCTATAATTTCATTAAGTTTGTTATAGTTGTTTTAAAAAAAATGTTCAATCCCGGAACCCGGGATTCCTTATTTATTTAGAAAGGAATGTCCATATTATTCTTTCGTGGGAAGAAGTTTAGGTATATAACCGCCCGATTATCCGATCACTGATTATAGCCTGTGTCCCAGCAGTGAGAACATTATAGTCTATGAAGTCATAACCGCTCGTTAGAGCAGCGATGGCCCACTGCTAACGGCTGCAACTTACGGTCGTGGGTTGGAACCCAAGCAGGCACTTTCATCATCATCATATCAGCCGAAAGACGTCCACAGCTGGACATAAGTCTCCCCCAAAAGGGAGTCATTTGCCATAATCGCCACGCTTGGCAGGCGGGTTGGCGATCGCAGTATGGTGGTCAAATGCATAGAAAACGCTGCTGCCCATTCTCCAGTAAGTCCCTTAGTCGCCTTCTACGACACCCACGGGAAGAAATGGAACTTTAATTTGCGAAAATTATTTAAACACCACTGCTCTCAAAACGATAAACGTAAACATCGTGAAGAAACAGGTGGCCTGTCTTAGAACCAAAAATTCGAAAACATGTGACATCCGCCAACCCGGACGGCACGGTTTGACGGCACGGTTGGCGCAGTGGTTAAGCGATTGGCTGCTGCGCTGCGTGTCGCGGGTTCGATTCCCGCACGCAACAAATATTTGTATGACCTACAAGTAGTTATTCTGGGTCTGGGTGTTTGTGTATGTGAGTTTAAATGTTTGTAAACGCACCCGCAAAACAGGAGAAATTCCTAGTGTGGGGCAACGTATAAAAAAAAAAAAAAACCCGCACCGGGCCCAGTTCTGTGTCCTAGCAGTGGGAACTTTATGGGCTGATTATGCAAACCGCTCGTTTGTGTGCTAACCGGCTGCTTATGGTATTTCAGAAGTATGCTGTACAATAATTGTACCATTGCGGATGGTGGTGTTGAAGTACTTAGGTCCTGTCATTGAACACTCGCAAAAGGGGTCGACCTTTGCTGCGATTATTTTCTACTAGCTTCTGCCAGCGTTTTCGCCCGCGTGGACGTCGGAAATTATTCCACGGGAACGTACTACCGGGATAAAAGTACCCTGTGTGTTAATCTAGGTTATAAAGTATCTGTGTACCAAACCCACATCCAAATCGGTTCGTCCGTTTTTACGTACTTTTATGTTTATAATATTAGTAGGATGTTCCGTGTGGTGCCGGACGTAGTTCCGTGTGGTGCCGGACGTAAAGAATAGCACCATCCCATCCGTTCCCGTGGATGTCGTAGGTGGCGACTAAGGGACTTACTAGAAAATGGGTAGCAGCGTTCTCTATGAATTTTGCCACCATACTGCGATCGCCAACACGCCTGCCAAGCGTGGCGATTGTGGCATGCCCCCCCAAATTGGGGGAGGCCTATGTCCAGAAGTGCACGTCTTCCGGCTGAAATGAATTATTAGTAGGATGTAAACTTCTCTTCTACTTCTGTATGTTTACTTAGATTCTGATTTCTTATGGCTGGTTTAAAATATTATTGGTACCTATAGCAATCGAATGTAGACGTAGCTTTTGTTTTGTTAAACAATAGTAACAACAATATTTTCTTTCTTCCTTTTCTTCTTTTTTCCAGTACAAAATGTACATATTTTCCTGTACACAAATTCGTGGTGTGAATGTAATAAGGTCATACGCGATGCGTAGGTTCTGTTATATGATCGTAAACTACACCGAGTTATGACTGCTTTGACTCGGCTATTTTACGTTCAAGCCAACATTCATGCCACGAAACGTTTTATGATTTTTTGCGTTCATAACAATTTGTTTGGATATGTTTTGTGTTTTTTCCATCCCACATAATGACTCATATCTATGTGTGATGTATTTTTATGAATAGGAAATTTTCCTCCATGTCAAATCTTGGAAGATTTCCTAGTATTCTATTTAATGAAACAAACGCGAATACTTTTTGTTACGTATGTATATGCCATGATTCGGAAGTTTCGTTGACTTTATACTTGTAAAATATTTAGAAATTATGCCCAACAATACAACACAGTTTTTTCTTTTCAGATAAAATGCTTCGGAGAAGCTAAGAGCGCACAAACAATGTGGAGATAAATATAAAAGCTGGCGCATTATGTTAGATACCAATAACTTCGACTATGAAACGACTACATTTTACGACGCACTCGAAGCATACACCAGCAGAACTGAGAAACAAAATTATAATATAACGATCTCCACAAACACAACATGGCCAGGATACGACGTTTGTGATCCCTCGTCTTATCCAGAAGACTTCCTTACATCATCGCTGTTCCAAGGCTGTATCTACCTAATGTATTCAATAGTATTTCTAGTAGCACTTATAGGAAACGGATTAGTGTGTTTCGTGGTACAAACTTCACCGCGTATGAAGACAGTGACGAACTACTTTATAGTGAACCTCGCAGTGGGAGACATTCTGATGACGCTGTTCTGTGTGCCGTTTTCTTTCGTGCCTATGTTGATACTCCGGTACTGGCCGTTCGGGTTTGTAATGTGTAAAATAGTGAATTATACGCAAGCCGTGTCAGTGCTTGTGAGTGCGTACACGTTGTTAGCGATATCCATCGATAGGTATATGGCCATTATGCGGCCACTTAGACCCAGGCTGGGCAAGGCAGCGGCCAAAATGGTGGTAGCTGCGGTGTGGCTGGGCGCGTTCACAACTGCGGCTCCCATCGTAGTCGTGTCAAAGCTGCAGCGGCCAACCACTTGGCACCAGATGTGTAAAGCGTAAGTAAAGCGATCTTGTTTACTTATTTATTTATTTAGCCATTTATGCATACACATATAAACAGACAAGAAGAAAGGAACAGAAAAATACGCACTGGGGTAATGATTTTTTCTAAAGAAATCTCTTCCAGCACACCTGCGATAGAAGATAAGATTAAAAACAGATGTAGACGACTTAAGTTAGTTGCTAATTCTTTTACATCATATAATTAAATTCGCTTTGAGTACTTTACATTTTCTTACAAGTTCTTGTTCACTTTACCGTACCTTTCATTCACGGTAAAGTAAATAATATTCTTTATAAAACTAATTAGCACAAGACCTAACAAGCGGGTACTTAATTAAAAGGAATAATTAAATTGTAATGAACGCGGTTGTGTAAAGTTATAAAACGAAGACACACGATGCGTTGCCGGCGCGTTGCGATGCCTGAACGGTGACGGTATGGTTGTTACTGTACTTTGATTAGAGCATTCTTTATAAAACCACCCGATTTGTTTGTTGTTTTGTACTATGTATATATACAGGGTCAAATTAAATTAGCTGGCGGTACTTTAGCCACGTGTTGGGTATCAATATCGTAAATTAAAGAGTTAAAAAATAAAATAAACAAATTAATCATTCTGTTGGGTGAAGAGCCCCTAATCAGTCAGCTGTTTTGTAAAATTTTGTAGAAATTAGATATGGCTTACAAATTTCTAAAACTGTAACATAACTGCAGTCGTTTGGCTGCCATAATGTAGGTACATGTGATATTCAATACGTGGGTAAAGTTTTGCCAGCTAATTTTATTTGACCCTGTATAGAAGATTTAAACACACTACGACGAGACGCTGCAACATTGCGTTGCGACACCGCATTGCCCGTATGACATTCAGTACGTTAAAATCATAGCGGTGCGACGACGCAACGCACCGGCAACGCCCGTGTGGTATCACTCTAAAAACAACGAAGACTAAGAGAGAAACCACACTGTACGTTGTGGCTGCGGTGCGTTCCCTGAGCGGTGTCGCTCCATCGACCTACATTTATAAATCACTGCGACTTGTTACCCAGAACAAACTTTCTTTTACAGTCTGTTGGACTCGTAAACCTATTTATCTTCGTTGCATCGTGTCACAAAATCGTTGAGCTTCTAAAGTTCTGAGTTAATCTTCACGATTAGTGACAAATGCGTGAATTAACTGTACAGATCCACTCAATCTGTGTGCTTCTGACCTCAAAAGACCATTTCGACACCAATCTTACAACCTTCATAACCTTTCAATCTTTCATAACCTTTTTCGTTACGAAAGATTGATTTAGAAGGTTATGTCTGGACTTGAAAAGAGTGACCTCTGAGTTTGTTTTACCCTTTTTTCTCAGAGTAGTCAGATAGAAAACGACCTCATCTAGTTTAAAAGATATAATTGACGTGTAAAGGTGTTTGTACAAACCTACTTAACATTATTTATCATTATTATTTACCAGAGACATTTGTTTGGAGGAGTGGGAGCACGTGGGCCAGAGTGGCCAGTATACGTGCGCGCTGCTGATCCTGCAGTTTGCTCTACCACTGGGCGCGCTCGTGTGTACGTATGCACGGATCGCGCACGCCGTGTGGGGAGGTCGGCCACCAGGAGAGGCACAAGACGCGCGGGACTCTCGGCTACAACATTCTAAACGTAAGGTTAGTATTAAGTAACAGAATACAACATCATGTACGTTACTGTACAGCACACTCGCATTTCACCAATAACGGTAGGTGAGCCTATTGGCAATTCAGAGAAGTGGTCGCCCAGCGGTAACGGCCGCAACTTACGAGTTTTGGGTCGTAGGTTCGAGCCCGGACGGGCGCTTTACTTTGTGTAAACTATTTCATCAACACTGCTCTCAAAACGGTGAAGGAACACATCATGAGGAAGCCGGCATGTCCTAGAACCAAACATTCGAAGACTTGTGACTTCTACTTACCCGCACTTGGCCCGCGTGGTGGTAGACCCACTCCGTCTCACCGAGAGGAGGCTGTGTCTGCGTCTGTGTCTGTCTGGGCCGATAAATTTGCACCCGTGGATCGAAACCAGGACCTTATGTTCAGGTGTTGCGCTTACGGCCACTAGACCAATATGAGTAATTGTTGGACATGACTAATTTACTGAATTAAAATCATAAACGTTATTAATTCACTGACAGACAACGAACGTCCTAAACTGTTGGGTCCAGAAGCATAAAATTGCACGAGTTCATTAAATAAAGAAAGGAAGCACCATGGAAGGCTTATTTAAATCTATCCCTTAAAGGGGTTAAATAGGGGATGAAAGATTTTTGCCAATGGAAAATACCATCGGACAATGCGGCTTGTCCGACCAAAGATAACAAACCCATTATTCCTGACACAGATAAGAGGCTCGGCCCTGAGTCCAAAGCTCTCAGAGTGCGTGCCTATGGTTACTTAAATGTTGTCTCCAACAATGTAAACGAGCAATTAGGAGGTCCGATGATGTTGTTAAGATTCTGACATATTTGAGCCGAAAGAGGGCGAGTCTCTTGGCTTTTAAACCAGATTACATAGACTTCATACAAATGAATAGTAAATATTGTTTAGATTACGAAACAAAATAAAGTGATATCAGGGTTTAAATGCCGTTGGCAATCTGCTAGTTTTTGTCGTTTGACAGCTCGCCGGTTGGACGGAGATGTGAAGACAGTAGTAGGTACTGGCTTAGACTGTTTGCGTAATGATCATGAGGTTATTTCAATATGCCGTCTGGTGAAATAAAAAAAAATGCTTTTCAAAAAGTAAAGTAAAAATCTTTTATTTCAACATTAAAAATTACAGTATTGAAATATCGTTGGTCCCAAACTAGGCACAGCCTGTATCTTGGACACCATTATACATATAATACATTTTGGTTATTTTTAAATAAAGGTTAAAATTGGCGACAGATAAACTAGTAGTTAGCCTCTTCGAGACTGCAAAACTAAAAATTACAGAAATTAACTCAATAAAATAAAAAAAAAGGTAAGAAAACTATTATTTAACAATTATTAAAAAAAAAATTTGAAAGATCAAGCTTGGTATAATGTCTGTTTTGTTTGTAAAGTCCGGGTATTCATTTGTTAAATAAATAAAATAAAATAATCTTTATTTTGGACGAGTATATATGTATATTTAGTAGTAACAAGATTATTGTTCGAGGCTGTTAAGCATAGCGACTACCATTTAAATTTTTAGTTTATTCAAATCACAACTGTCATTCTTTGACAGATAAATGAAATGGTTATGACATGGCAAATTGACGTAGGGTGTAATACTTTGTAACCATAAGCCCTGGCTGTATCTTTGAAGGTGCCGTGGCGTACCCACGATACTTTCAAAGACTTAACTTACAGAAGTAATCACGACAAAGGTGTCGTCGTACACCTTTGTCGCGATTACCTTCTATTTTTTTGGTTTTAACATGCAGGTATATCACTTGCATTATCAAGTCTCGGCACTTGCTGCAGAGCATCGTTACTGTTGTGACAGCTAGCCTAGCTTAGCTAGATTGCTAGATGTTTTGTGAGTTTCTAGTTATTAATCGTGATTTTTTTCATTAAAAAAGTATCACAGGTTCGTCAGCCCAATTGAACGACATTTTAATTTGTTTTTCGAAATGTAAATGGAGGTACTGTTAATCAACTCATTCTACTCATTTGAGTTAAGTACCTAATGCATATATAGCACATGGGGGCAATGGTTTGATCACTAATTATTATTTATTTATAATTAATGTTCAATTTCACGCTTTCCGTTTACTTAATTTAGGTTTGGTCAATATTTGCAGTTACGTAATAAACAAATCTAAAACGTACCTCTGATCCTGGTTAAAACTTTTCATTAATAAATGACTAGCATTTCCCAACTATGAATATTGGAGTCGGCTTCCAGTGTAACTGGATGTAGCTGATTACCAGTATTGAACTAGGAGTGATTGCCTATCTGACCCCCACAGCTGGGCAACACGATACCGTTGGTAATACTGGCGGTCAGAGTTTTAGGTTACTCACTATCCGTAACTACCGGCGGCTTAAAGTGCTTTCAGCGGCAACAAGGGGTCTCAATATGAGGATAGTCACCCATCCGCAAACCGTCTGCACCAAGCGTAGCTAGACCTTCGATATACCTGTGCTGCTGTTATCATTTAAGAACGAGTTTTTTTTTACTTTTTATAAAAACCATAAACAAATTAAATAGGGCGGGGGGGCCGTCATTTCTTTGGAGTACAATATTTCATCACAGTGGCTGAAAATTAGGTTAAGTACAAGATTTTGATGTTGTTACTGTTTTCCTAGGGATCACGCTCGACTCAAAGCTACAGTGGAGTCCTCATTTAACAGCTCTTGCAGGACGGCTAAGTTCAGCAGCATATGCTGTAAGAAAAATCCGCCAATTCACTAATGTAGAAACCGCGAGGTTAGTCTATTTCAGTTACTTTCATAGTATCATGTCTTACGGTATTTTACTATGGGGACGGGCTGCAGATATTGAGTCTATTTTTATTCTGCAGAAAAGAGCCATCAGAGCAATATATGGCCTCCGTAGGCGAGATTCTCTAAGGGAACTTTTCAAAAATATTAATATCATGACGGTACCTTGTCAATATATCTATGAGAACATTATGTACGTCAGGAAAAATTTAAATCTTTTCAGTAAAAGAGGTGAAAGACACACCGTTGGGACTAGAAATAGGAACCAATTAGTTCAACCAGGCTTCAGACTGGCTAAAGTAGACTCATCCTTCATGGGGTACTGTTTAAAATGTTACAATAAAATACCTCCCCACATTCTCCAACTGAATGAAATGAAATTTAAATCTTGTATAAAACGCACACTATGCAGCCATGCTTATTATAAGTTGGGAGATTACATCGCTGATAAAAATGCTTGGCTAAACGCTGCTTGTCCAGCTCCACAAGGTAGGTTAAACCAAATTGATTAGCATTTGAAAACGTTGGAGCTGCTGAAGACTGTAAAAGACTAGATCTTTGCATTGTATAAATTCAAACTTTTAGTATTGTGTAATTGCATAGCATGTGTGTGAGCACTATGTTCCTACTATAAAGCTACCATTTACAGGGTACGTCTTTCATTGACCTGAATGTGCCTTGGCAGCTAGGAGTATGTCATGCTCACTCAAATGTCTCGCTGGTGGTGGCGTGTGTGTTGGATCATTAAGTTCCCTTCAAAATGGTTGAGCTGAATGGTGCTGATCCACACGTCATGTTCGTGAACGGGCGCCGCCAGTAGGGACTGGTCATCTCCTAGCTCCCACGGCTTATTTTAATTTCTGAATTGTTATTTTATTTTTGTTTTAATTACGGACGCTTTAATGTGCACGTCTTTTTACATCGTTCTCACATTGATAATTTCAACATAATGATGTAACCAACTTTTTGTAACATTACCATGATTTTAAAAGAGTGTCCATGGAGTTTCTTGCCCGTTCTTCTCCATAGGTACCTACGCTTTGGAATGGGCAATTAGCTTCATCTTTCTAACTCACCGACCTTGACAATTCAAAAGTGCCTGTAATTAGTTTATTTGAAATAAATGCTTTGAGTTGAGTTTGAGTTTGAGTTAATGCATCGAATTTCGCGGTTTTGAACCATAACAGTCTTTTTTAATTTTCAGCATTAACTAAAGATGTACTAACACATCTCAGATTATTCAAGACCGTTCTGATACTTTTTATCGCTTTTTTTTTAAGCTTTTTTTATCGTTTCAAAATAAGTAAATATACGGGATAACCGGGAGATTAAACATGTATGTTATCCAAAATATTCGGGAAACTCGACACAGTTTGTTAGACACTTTTAGTGGCACAATTTTGAGCACGTGTTTCTGCATGAATGAAGTTATGTAGTGCCAACACGTGCGCACGTCAGAACCTGACACGAATATATTTGTGTCATTTGGTCGGTGTAAGAGATTCTGGTAATAGGAAGCGAGCTTATTAGTATACTACAAAAGTCATAATTTTATGATTTTTATTTCAGTATGAGAAGTAAGAGCGTATTCTATGTTAATTATCAGTCGTAGAGCTCTTCAAACTCAATAGTTCTCAGCAGTCTGACGTTTTGACAGGCGAAATTTATTATGCTGATTTCTGTCAATGTGGTAGGCGTTTAATCATTTGGCAAAGAGTAGGATCAGGTAACTAAAAATTTTGGATGCAAGCCTCCACCTGAAAACTTAACGACAACTGATCATTAGTTAAAGCAATCTTATCTTTTATGGTAGGAAGTGGATGACTGTAGAAGACATTATCGTCACTTTTAAATGATAGATGATTAGACTAGGATTAAAATAAACGGTTTCCAAAGTCACCGTAGCAAACAGTATTAACTCCGCGCTGTTTTATTTACTGCAATCAATAGGCCTCCAATCGCATGCAATTGAAATCGATCCTCGAATATTCGAATACAGCTCTCGCAACAAGGGTTGGTACCACAGCATCTTATCATTAAAAAAACATATTGAAAATGACATAATACATCCTTATACTCATGCGTGCTTCCCAATGGTGTAGCCAGAAACTGCAGAATACCTGTCACGGTCACTGGGTAACACGATAACCCTTGGTAAGACTGGTTGCCAGACTTCGGAACACCCGTCAAAGGCCTACGAATGATAGCCGGGATCTACGGCTTAGCGTGCTTTCCGAGACACAGACGATGGTTGACCTTTCTTTATTTATACGTATAGACACCTCGTCTATAAATAATGAAAGGTCACCCGCCCACGAACCAAGTGCGTTAACCGTAGCTCAATCTTCTATTGCCCCGTGCCGTTGTAATTATTTAGCCACGGGAAATTCGTTCCTGACGGGGGTCTCCGCGCACAGGTTTTTAAATAGAAAATTATCTCACTTTATTATTATTTCACAATAAGAGTTACAGGCCTATGTCCAGCAGTGGACGTCTTTCGGCTGAAAAGATGAAGATGATGATGATGGTGAAGAATTACAGTAATATTTAATACATAATTTTAAACAAGCTTAAATTATCCGTTCGTTTTGTGCGTTGTACGAATGATTGTTGTCGCTTGAGGGTCCTTATTTCTGAAATCTACTGTATTTATTGTATGTAAATGAAAGCATTCTATTACGAAATACGCAAAAAGCTCGTGGCATTTTTGAAGAGATTGCGGGCGGCCCGTGACGCAAGACATAAACGTATAACGCGTCCAGTCGTCTCGACACGACACCCGCGACTGAGATCAACGCGACCATCGCTTAGGGGTCAGATGCGCGCGTCTGTGTGAGTTTGCCGTTTCGAACGTTTGTTCGTAGTTTCTGTACTAGCCACGTTTAAATTGTGTCCATACTATGCTATGCCAACTCAAGGACAAACTGTTACCATTGACGTTCAGTCGACTGTAAAACCGCACGCGTCAGCTACAGATGTGCATAGGATCTCATGGCGACGTGGAAAGTGCTGGGTAAAGCAACCCAGTGCTGGGCACGCCGCGATTGCGGCGGTAAGTCCCCTCTGTGAGGAGTGGCTTGAGAGGCGGCATGGCGTCCTCACCTTCCGCCTGACACAGGTCCTCACCGGACACGGTTGTTTCGGGAGGTTCCTGTTTCGGATAGGGCGGGAGGAAACGCCTGGGTGTTTCCATTGCGGAGATCGCCCTGAGGACACGGTGGAGCATACGGTGGAGGTCTGCCCGGCTTGAGCGGAGCATCGCCGTGTCCTCGTAGAGGTGATCGGTGGCGGCGATCTCTCGCGTCCGACCCTGGTCCAGGCCATGGTACGGAGCGAGAGGGCATGGCTAGGAGTCGCCTCCTTCAGCGAAGCAGTTATGCTCGCAAAGAGGGAGGCGGCGCACGTGAGGGAGATGCAGTACATGCGCCCTCACAGCCGTGGCCTTCGCAGGAGACGCCTTGGGCGTCGGGAATCCCAGGCTGATTCCCGGCCACCGTAGGCGCGGGCTTGCGGACGGCGAGTAATGGGTAGCTCGCTGTCCGGTAAGGACCAAGCCCTGGTCGACGGCGCGTTGTGTTCCACGCGCGCCTCAAAGAGATGTCATCAGCAACTGATGGGGCCCGCAAGGGCCGATGCCTGCCAGGGGTGCGGGTTGTTCGAATGAGATACCGCGGCCCCTGGCACACAAGCAAGTGAGGGAACACGGGTGGGTTTTAGTCAGTAAAAGTCTGACACGCCCTCCCGCTCCACCCAGAGCGGGAGAAGTTATTTGATGATTTCCCACCCAGAAAAAAAAAAGCTACAGATGTGCATTAATTCTCATTTCTAAGTACATGTTATTATTTCAGATGATCAAGATGATGGTGATCGTGGTGACAGTGTTCACGATGTGCTGGCTGCCCCTCAACATGTTTATTGCAAGTAGTCACTCTCACTTTAGCTACAGTTTCCTAGAAGAAAGGCGGCCGCAGTGACGGTACGGTGTCAATAAACATTCTCTAGGAAAACAACAAACTTATTTTCATAAATAAAGTTTCGGTGTCACTACTGTCAATGTCAGTGTCAATGTCAATTACTAGTAAATTGCAGACGCTATCTGTCGGCCACCGGTATTCTTGGAAATCGTAGCTTCACACTAGTTAAGCAAGCCATACACGCTAAATTGTGCATGGCAGTTGTAATTGTGCAAGCAAACGGGGAGAGAGTACCTGTCCAGTTTGATTATAAACATGCAAACTGTGCAAGCATATCCTGGCGTGTAAGGCCGCCTTTGCATTCTGACATAGTCAAACTTATCTGTTCAGCAGTTGAAACTAAATCTATTTTTTGGGGATTTCAACTTACTATGCAAACTAGACACTTAATATACATGAGTGAATAATAATAATTTCCTGAACAAATAAGTTTGTTGGACTATTTTATTACGAATAAGTAATTATTATTTAAACTATCAATTATTTACTGTGTTACTTTTTGTAGTTAATGAAATCACGCATACATCTTTAGAAAAGCTTTCTTCACACTTCACAAATGTGAATGAATTTTATGGATTAGTTTGCTGTGGAATTTATACTTAGGTACCAAAACCATAACTATTTGGATTACGCGCTGAAGTTCTAGATATAATGTAGCACCAGTTTTGTCTTCTGCAATCTTACAAAAATCCAGGGTCAACTGATTAAAATAATCAATACATATAATAAAAATTTAACGGTTCGCTGTCTGTTAATGGAAGATTTATGAAAAAAAATATTATTAGGACCTTTATCAACGCAAATAGCACCCAAAATAATGATTGATAGAATTTCTGTCTGTTTGTCTGTTTATCTGTTTGTCTGTCTGTGCGTTTGTGCACGCTAATCGCAGAAACGGATTATCTAATTTAGATGTGGTTTTCATGAATGTATTGTGGTAAGCTTCACTTAACATTTAGTGTTTGTTTCATGTCAATCGGTTCATAAATTAGAAAGTTGGGCCAATTTAAAGAATCACGTCGAACATATATCTATCTATTCTTTCTCTGTTCAGTAGCATTGACTGAAACTTACTACTAAACTGCATAATAATGGGCTACATAATAATAATAATAACTTGGCAACACTAAAACGTCAACAACGTCAATTTTTTTCCTATCTCTTATTTCCTGTATTTATTTATTTCTGTGAATCGCATGTGTACAAATCTCAGTACAAAACCTTTAGGAAGAAAGCCTTTAAAAAAACATTGATTTAAGGAAAAAAACACACACCCAAAACCACCAATAATGACGGCTGTTAAAGCCAACCTCAGGGAAATAAATGTTGAAAAATTAAGTATGATTGATAAGTACGTGTTTACTAAATAACGTTGTGTTAGTAGGTACTACTTATTGTAAGAATGCCTTGAAAAAGATCCAACCTCTCCCAGTGCAGCAGAAATGCTAAAAGGATGAGATTAATTCGATCACAGGAATCTGAAGAAAATCGTGAGGCGAGACTCACTGCATCTCAGGAACGTCAGGCCAGGTTTCGTGCTTCGGCTTCGGCAGAAACTTCGGCTCAGCGAGAATCTCGATTGAGTTCACATCGTTCTCGAATGATGGCCACCCGAATTAGGGAGAACAGGGAACAACGTGAGGCACGTTTGTCCACCGATCGCGAGGCTCATGCACTATCGCGTGAGTCTGAGACCTTTACTGATAGGGAACCCCGCCTGAGCTCTCAAAGGGCTTGGACAGCAAATTCCCAGTCTCAGGAGACACCTAAAGAACGGGAAGCACGTCTCACTGCCGATCGTGAAGCTCATGCACTATCGCGTGAGTCTGAGACTGCAACTGATAGGAAAACCCGCCTGAGCTCTCAGAGGGTTCGGACAGCAAATGCTCGGTCTCAGGAGACACCTGAAGAACGGGAAACACGTCTCACTGCCGATCGTGAAGCTCATGCACTATTGCGTCAGCCTGTGACCTTTACTGATAGGGAAACTCGCCTGAGCTCTCAAAGAGCACGAACTTTGCAGTCTAGAGAGCTGGAAACTAGTTTAGATCGTGAATCTCGATTAACAGTTGATCGAGAGCGACACAACAATGCTAGAATTCTTGAAAGTGATGATGAATATCGACAAAGATTACAAACAGCTAGAGAAAACTATGAGCTAACCCGTCAGAGTGAGGAAAATTATTTATTGGCTGAGAGAAAACGAGTAAGGGCAATATGGCATGAAGAAATTGCAGATCAACGTCAGTCACGACTAAATGCCGATCAATTTCGGCATACACTCAATAGAATGTTATTAAGTTCGATAGAAGACCACGAAAGTGGGGCGAAAATTGATATCCTTTCATGGGTGACCAAAGAAAAAGCAGGTTATTTGTATTCGCCCAGAAATTATTACTTTGAATTCGCATCTAGAGGAGGTATGGTGGTACGTTGTCAGTTTTGTAAAGCTCTAAAATGGAGAAAAGAACCAAATGGAATATGCTGTTCAGGTGGCAAAGTGCTTATTGAACATTTCCATGAGCCCCCAGACTTTATAAAAGCTTTACTAAATGGTAAGCATCCTCAGTTGAAACATTTTTTAGACAATATCCGTTTATATAATAGTGCATTCCAAATTACATCTTTTGGGACCAAAAAAATAACAGAGGGGCCATTCATGCCAACTTTTAAGGTGCAGGGTCAAGTTTATCACCTAATTTAATCTTTGCTTCCCCAAAATGAGCCTAAATTTCTTCAAATTTATTTTGTATCAAATCACAATGAACAGGCCCATATACGACATCATAACTTTCTTCAACTGAACATCAACCTTCTATCTCAACTTCAGAATATGTTACATCAAGTAAATCCGTATGTCAGAAGTTTCAAAGCCACAATAGATTCCATCTCACAAGGCCAAAATAACAATTATAAAGTTATAATTAAGGCTGATAGACGTCCTGCGGAAGAACATCGTGGAAGTTACAATGCTCCCGTTGCAGACGAAATTGCAGTAATATTAGTCGATCAGGAATGTGATAGACGTAACATCGTGCTGCGCACTCATGTTAATCGCTTACAACGTATTTGTGAACCTTTGACATATTACCATGGTGAGGTTGGGTACAATTTCAGACTCTACCAAGTTAATTCAAGTACTAGGATAACAAATTAGAATAAAAAAATATCAGCCCTACAGTTTTATTCATACCAGATACCGGAAATTAGACGACATTGTTTTAGTTATTTGCAACGATTTCGAGGATTGTTCAGGCAATTCATCGTGGATATCTATGCAAAAATAGAAACGGAGAGGTTAATTAATACACGCACTAATCCGACACGTTTACGTGCTGAGGATTACGTGCATCTGCGAGACGCAATGCAGCAAGATAACAACGTGGAAAACATTGGACGATTAGTTATCTTACCGCCAAGCTTTATAGGAGGTCCACGTTATATACATGAGCGTACGCAAAACGCCTTTTTCTATGTCCGTAAGTACGGTCGACCTGACCTTTTCATCACTTTCACCACTAACCCAAAGTGGAATTAAATTTCACAAGAGCTTTTTCCTGCCTTTTTAAGCTGTTCCAGGTATTTTTAAAGGCGTTATTGGTTGGGTTTATACGGTGGATCCGAATAACTCCGAATGCTTTTACCTGCGCTTACTTCTACACGTTGTTCGAGGGCCTACTTCTTTTGCCGAGCTCCGAAAAGTTGATAATATCATATACCCTACCTACATACCAAGCGGCTTGCCGGGTACGTCACTTACTGGATGCTTTGTCCGAAGCAAGTATTAGCGAAAATCCTCTGCGGTTGCGCCCTTTGTTTGCAGTCATGCTGGTGTTCTGTGCACTTTCTGATGCTGCACAGTTATGGCATAAGTATCAAAACAAATTAGCTGAGGACTTTTGCAGGCACGCACAACTAAATAATCATAACCCAATATGTGACTGATTACGTGAAAGTCACTTGAATCGTTGTTTGCTGGCTATTCAAGATATAGTTACATCTATTGGGGTAAATCCTATTTCTCAAGATGGTATGCCCGAGCCATCATTTGATGGTGAACGTATTAATAGAGATAACGTGATGGAAATCAACTATGATCCAGTAGATCTGGCCGAAATTTTACAAACTGATGTCTCGAGACTAACTGAAGAACAGCGTTTAATATTTGAACGGGGGTGTCGCAGCGTTGATAGTGCTTTGGGAGAAATGCTATTTGTAGATGCACCCGGTGATGGAACGGATAGGACATTTCTTACCAAAGTGATTTTGGCGAAGCTACGAAGCCAAGGTAAAATTGCGCTTGCTGTTGCTTCATCGTGCATAGCAGCCACTTTGTTGCCGGCAGAGAAAACTGCCCATACAATGTTTAAAATTCCGATCAACTTAGACCGCACAGAAAGCCTTGTTTGTAATATTTCTATAAAACAGTGATAAAGCTAAGGTTTGTCGTGATTGTAACCTTATTATATGGGATGAGTGCACACGTAAATCGGTTGAAACAGAAGATAGAACGTTGCGTGATGTCAAGCAAAATGGTCAACCTATGGGTGGGTTGGTTGGTAATTACTATACTTTTTGTGGGGATTTTCGTCAGACTCTTTCTGTAATACTACGTGGAACAGGGCTGATGAAGTAAGAGCCTGTCTAAAGAGTTCTCGACTGTATCATTACATTATCCCTTTGCATTTGATAATAAATATGCGAGAGCAAATCGGAGGCAACAAAAATGCTCAAGAGTTTTCAGATTGACTACTTGAGATCGGTAAGGGTGTGTTACCGCAGGAACAAAGAAAAGTTGTTCTAAACGAAAACCTATGCTGCAAAGTTTCATTAATGCGAGACCTCATATCATCTGTGTATGGAAACGCAACGCAAATACCAACTTGCAAAAATTCCTGGTTTTGCGAAAGAGCTATTTTGACTCCACGAAACGACCAAGCAGCAGCAATAAACTGTACTCACTTTGTGAGGTCCTCACGGTGAGACAGTTGTTCGTCCTACAAACAGTCTATAAGAAACACCTGCCTCTGCCTTACGTCGCTCAGCCCCAAAAAAAGAAACGGTGTCCCGACAGAGTTTGTAAGACTGAGCTCTGCAGGTTAGCGTTGGTTAGTCGCCACTTTAACCATACCAGCTCTAAACTTTTCAATGACATAAATATAAGATATAATATTTACCCTATGACTAAAAGTCTGCTGAAGAGAAAATTGACTGACTGGCTTAAATCTTTGTCTTATCAAGAAACTGAGCAACTTATGGTATCATAATCACGGTAAACACTCACACACACACACATACACACACACTTCACCCCACCTCCACCTACATAGTAACCTCCACATAGAGTATTTTGTTTTTTACTTCACTTTAAAAATGTAATTTCTTATGTAAAATTATTAATTACCTTTCTTTGTATTTTTTTGTTGTCTTGTCTGGAACAATGTCTTTGTATATACCTATATATTTTTTTTTGGTTTGGGCGTTGATAGCTGCGCCACAGTATTTTAATTTTGTGGCTATCTTCGTATTCCTTTGTAAATTATTGTAAACTTAAGTTGTTATAAACTTTATTTTATTTTTATTTTTTATTTTTATAAACGCTGAAATTTTGAGCTTTGTTTCGGGGAATAATCTAGAGTATATCTCCGTTAACAGAACTGTGGAAGATGAAGAATCTACCAGTTACCCAGTAGAATTTTAAGAATCCCTCAGTGCTCCTGGACTACCAGCTCATAAAATAAATTTTAAAGTCGGCCTACCCATAATGCTCCTTAGAAATTTAAGCCCGCCAAAACTTTGCAACGGTACCAGATTAAAAGTGACCAATTTACAACCAAACCTGATAGAAGCAGAGATTTTAACAGGGTGTGGAATAGGTGATCGCGTTTTTATTCCTCGGATTCCTCTCATTCCACAAAAAAGTCCGTGTAGTTTAAAACGAATCTAGTTTCCAGTGAGCTTATATTTCGGGATGACAATTAATAAAGCCCAAGGTTAGACGCTAAAAGTTGTGGGTGTGGATCTAAGTATTAGCTGTATTTCGCACGGTCAGCTTTATGAGGCTCTGTCACTTGTTAGCAATCCTAGCAGCCTGTATGCTTTGATCCCTGATGGCTATACATCTATTATCGTGTATAGAGAAGCATTACTGTAAAGTAGATTTTTTTAAATACCCAAACGACGGTGTTAATAAACCAAAAGATATTTTAAAAAAATGCTGCCAAAAGTCATGATAAAGTCGCGGGCACAGCTAGTAACTCAATATAATCACTCGATTATCACTATTGAATTATTCACTCATTCACTCGTTGTCATTCGTTGATGTCGGTTGTTCTAATGTCTTCTGATATAATAAATCGGATCAGTGAACAGTGCTCAATGAATGACCTTTATTTTCTCATGCGACCCATTTCCAACAAGTTTAATTAAATTGCTTAACAAGAATCCATTAAGCGGTGTGAATGAGATTCAGCAGCGGAGATCCTGTAAAATTAAACGCTTTCAGTCGAAAACTGGATCAGACATAAGCATATATTTTAGAAAAATGCTCTGTTACCCCTAAGGTAATTTTGTCTGATAGTCAATAATATTGGGTAATTTATCCACTTATACATGTTTTTAATTTAAAAGTTAAGTGTTTTTTTTTACATTTACCAGTCAGTAACAAAAAACGTAAGATAAATCAAAAAATTTTTTTTTTGTTAAACGTTCTTGAATTATAGAAAAAAAGACTTTTATTATTCTAAACAATCGTTAAGTTTTGTTGAATTATTAAGGGCAGATTTTTTAATAGTCCGGTAACTTTTAACTGAGGAATAAATATTGCGGTTTGACAGCTTTTGTATAGAAAATATGTCAAACTGTCAGATTTGTTCTACGAATTGAATAACTTTTGGCACTGACTTTTATCACAGACAAAGTTATCCGTAAAGACAACATAGTTAAATGCTTCAGAGAAATTCCAAGCAAAGTAGGTGTTATAAAGATCAAAAGAATTGTATAGTATTATATTGTATCTACCCTCACACACAAAGCGATTACGCGAACTTTGTTTTATTCAAAGAGAATATAAACGGTTTTATCTCATTATTTGTTTATAAGAGCTTGCATAGCCGACGACAATTTTAAGAAGATGGCGGAAGAAGAAAAAGCCATCCTTGTAATGGTTATGGTACAATATGCAGAAAACGTACCTATTTGTGATTAACTAAGAGCAAGAATTGAGCAAATAAAAAAAAAATTACATGTAAAAAAAATACTAGAAATAAGTTCATCATACGGGGAAGCTCAATGGTACCCCATATAAATCTTAGCGCTTTCACCTTAACATAAGGCTAATGCTATTCATATTACAATCAAAAGTAACTCTAAGTAATTTATTTGTCTTATGCAAGATATTTATTATACCCTTACTACATTTGATAAATGACATGTTAAAAAAAAACAATCTGAATAAATTAAAATGAAAAACTTCATGTTCTTTGTCCCCTACGCCGCCTACGCCGTAGCACTTTCGTAGCATAAAGGGTGTCGCGCTACGGAAGTGCTACGAACCATAACAAAATTGTTTGACGCAGGTTTTATGGACGATACATGAAGAGGACGAGAGGTGGGCCACGTGGCCTGGTATGCCGTACATGTGGTTTGCTTGCCATTGGCTGGCGATGTCACACTCCTGCTACAACCCTATCATATACTGCTACATGAACAACCGCTACAGGAGAGGATTTAAACAGGTAATATCTAACACTTAGTGAATTTATTACTTTAAAATTTTTGTTTTTAAAGTAGCTCGCGATGCAAAAGTCATTCATAAATTTTTTAGTCGTAACAGTTGTGTTGTAGTGGTTGAAAAAATACTGTGCCATCATTTACCATGACTATGGCTATGATTTTTAATTGATTCGATTATTCATTTCTGAACTAGATCCGTGCCTGGATTACAACTCTAATGAGCCAGGATAAAATTTTTGGTTCAATTGTCGGAAATCAGTACAGTCAGTACGATATAGTAGATCCGTTCCTAGCTATTGTGCCGTCAGCCAGGAAGTGGTTAAGCCGTAACTTTATCGTGTAGTTAATTTTGTTATGCTGGTTGTTATGCAGTGCGACCAATATAGTAATTTTGCCGTAGTCTGTAGTAACCAAGTGTGAATGTCCTTAGAATTTAGTTTTTCTTCAACTGTATTTTATAAGTGGAGATCTGTAATTGGCTTTCTGTCTAATGTACTGTCCTTAATCTGTTTGCTTTAGCTGTAAGTCTCCCATTTCATTTAAATAAATAAATATTGCCAAGTCAATTATATTTCTCGAGTGTTGAACTCGCGCCTCCTGGTTTTGGAAGTCAATCTCCAAGCCACTACAGTTAATAACGACAAGGTACTTATGGACTCGGATCGCAAATTTCAAGACTTACTTTGAAAATGTCCTTGTAGAAGTCAAGAACCTATTATAATTCTCAGAATGTAGGTAGGTAATATTTTTAGAAATAAGATCCTATCAATTACTTCTGTTCTCCCTATTACCGACAAATTAATTTATGTATTAATAAGGTTTTTTCGATCTTGATCTAAGACGTTCCTAATTTTCCGCTACTTGGACTAATATTGCTCTCGTGAAATATTACCTTTTTACTTACTATTAAAATATATATTCATTAAAATTAAGCTATTCCAAAATACAAAACAAATTTTGAAAATAAAATGAGTATTCTCGAAAAATATAGTGAAAAATTCTTATCGGTTTAAAGGCCTTGTTATTGTAAACTATATTTTACATTTGATACCAAATGGTAAACGTCTATGTAATTAGGATAATTACGTTTCACTATTATTTGTTTAACTAATTGGTCTCCCATAAAAATGGCCGTAAGATAAAGAAACAACAAAATCCTAAGAAACGCAACAAATTGAATTACTTAGTAGTCTCCTGGGAATGTTAAATTGTTTCGTTGGTTAAATATAGTGGAACTGCCCAGGGCAATACGGTTAGGAGCGCATAGTTTGATACCAAACAATTTAAGCTGTGCTAGCTATGAGTCAATTTTAGATGGATGGTCATTCTTTAAACCCCTCTTTGCATAACGCCGCGTCCTAAACGAGAGCGAATATGACTTACTCGCGCGGTCAATTACGTCGCGTTTGTACACCATAGTTGTCGCAATTGAGTTATATCCGGTACGCCATGCCAGCGCTATCCGGTGACGCTCGATGGCGTTGGTCACTTTTCTGTTAGCGGTCGACGTGTGCGGACATCACCGAACTATTGCATGTTCTGCAATACGTACCTACCTAACTATATATAGCTTTACTGAAAATCAAAGGTCTGTGGACGTCTGCGGTTTAGAGACCCTCGTCGATCTCGTTCGAACTTTAAAATGTTGTCAATTCGTCCGGAGTTAATTCCCTTGGAAAACAAGCGCGGGGGTGGGTGGGTTTTCGTGAAAACATGCACTTTTGGCACCCGGTTTAACACAGGCGTCTCACAGTAGGTACCTTTTATATAGTTTACTGGTACATTCTTTAAGAGTGTGTAGAACTCGTGAAAATGAACGACTTTTGCAAGGTGACCTACTCTGAAATAGGATAAAAAAACCTGTTTCCTAAACTATGATCGCATAGGTTTACATCTCAACAGCAGATTTTTTTGTCCCTCGTTTAAATCAAGATGTATGGCATGACTGTAACATACAAAATATAGCCTGTACGCGCGTTGTCGCACGTACCATGGCTTGAATTTTGTTCGGTAAAACCATGGCCTATTATAATTACTCACTGAATTTGTTGCCGAGGTCCTAAATGCGATCCTACCGCCTAAATTTCGGATATATGAAAAGGTTTCAACGAATTACTTACAAGGTAACAAAATTATAATGGTAGTGATACTTTTCACATCACATGCCTTTTACTGTAAATCATAAAATATCAAATGTTAATTGTCAGAGAGGTAAGTTAGGTTAGTTGTACCCTTAAAATTAATGGCTTTATTTGTGAGCCGTGTAACTATTTTGGCGTATAGTAAAATTGGTAAAGCATTACTGTAATGTATTCTAGCAAATTCAATGAAATAAAATATTTGAGGATTCGTTCACGTACTTCCCGGATTTTCATAAATCATGTAGAAAGCCGAAAGACGTCCTCTGCTGGAAATAAGCCTCCCCCAAAAGGGGGGTATTTGCCATAATCGCCACGCTTGGCAAGCGGGTTGGCGATCGCAGTATGGTGGTCAAATGCGTAGAAAATGCTGCTGCCCATTCTCTAGTAAGTCCCTTGGTCGCCTTCTACGACACCCATAGGAAGAAATGGGATGGTGCTATTCTTTAGCGTCCAGCACTACACAGAATCGTAGAGTTATTAGGTTCATTAATTCTTTTCTCGAATTAATTTTTAGCTTCAGAACAAAACATAAATGTTAATTTTGTCATGATAATTAGTTTTAGCGGACTTTAGGCAACCCTATTTGTATTTATTTTTATATTTAGACATTTCATTTTCACATCTCAGCCTCGGAAAAATTCTGTTTGTCATTCGAAATCTGCGTGCAAAAGTGCATTTTACCCTCTGGCGTGGAAAGAGTTTTTGAAATTCGAACTTTTCTATTCAATAATTTTCTAAACGGCCAGTTCACTGAAAATGCATTAATACTTATTTCATGTCAGTGCCCCAACCCCACTTTTAGAATAATCGCACTGGCCAATAGGACGACTCCAAACTTAAAAAAAAATCTTCTCTTTTCAATTCGCTTTCCATAATTTTGGTTCGTTTTTTGATAAATTCGTAACAAATCATGAAATATGAGCGAGTCCAGCAGCGATGAAAATATAAATTTAACACCTGCAGAGTTAGTGCAAGTCGTTGTACATAATGCCGAATTGAGTTATCTTCCGGAAAAATCGCGCGAAAAGTACATAAAAGCGTACAATTTGGTCAATGCATGAACACATTCTAAAGGCGTGAAAACATTTTCGAAGACTACAATGCAATGCTATCCTTCATTGAACTAGTTTTTAGCCTGTTTTTCTTGCAGCTAGCATTTTCCTCGCTGTAGTGAGGTGAAAAATTGTGTGTTTCACTCGGCAGCAAATGTATTCTGCTTGTCGTACCTTTGAAACCCTCGCTACGCTCAGGATTCTATATTTGAGCCACTCGCTTCGCTCATGGTTCAATCCTAAATCCTAAAAAACAACTTTGCAGCCTTGCATAACAAATAACGATTAGTACCTAGTGTAAAAATGACTTTCGTTATATTATGTATTGTATTTTTAAAACCCTTTGGTTTATAATAACCGACGGATTATTTATATCCATTTGAATTTTATTTTTGTCTCTTTTTAGGCCTTTGGATGTATATTTCGAATACGCCTGGACACGTCGTCGAGAAATCGCACTAGCATGTGCGAAGGAGTACAAATGTCGGGTAAGTACCTAATCATTATGTACTTATATAGATGTGTTCTTCTGTGGGTGAGAAAAAGGATGATTGATTGCAGTATTTCTTAAAATATCAGGATGGACCGCCCATTGAACTAATTCTTTATTCGACCTTGATTGTCCAGCGGTGATGATAATATGACTCGATATCGCCCAACATGGTGCTTGGTAATTCTTACCTATCAAGCGTCGACACAACTTAATAATGAGCAACATGGCGCTCAGTAATTCTTGACTTTCTAATGTCGATACAGCTCAATATCGCCCAATATGTCGCTTCGTAATTCTTGCCTTTCAAGCGTCGATATGATGATCATATTCATAATATTCAACTAGAAAAAAAATATTGGACGACAAAGGCCATCTTCTTCAACAACTTACTTATATTACTTAGGTTAGGGTTAGCTTTCATTAAAACGAAAAAAATAATCGTATTATTCAAAAATAGAAATCCCATTACACAATCTCTTACACTTCACAAAGATGAATGGGACTTTTCCAAGTTTCTTTCCAGACTTAAACCGATTCGAGAAAAAGCTTTCTATTTTTCGTTTCGGTCTATGATTCATCTTTCTGATATATTTATTATCAATCTGGCCTGCCAGTGGCTGCCCGTAATACTCCGTTAATGATAAAGTAGGCTGTACGCTACGAAATCAGAAAATAATGATGTTGTCAAGTTGTCAAGTAGAAACTAGACTTTGATAAAGGGAAGAATTCTTAGTTTAGAATCGGAAGATGTCTCATCACTTTATAAACAACCATAAGAAAGGGTTTTTACTTTCGAGGATAGAACAGTGTTTATCCAAAGACTGATACTTATAAAAAATCTTGTTTAACTCAATTTATCTAAATATCTTGTTAGTATGATTAATTTATATCTGTGACCATTTTTAGGAGATAAAGTGGGTATTTTTCGTGACTAAACCGATGGTTTTAAAAGTAATACTATGTTGGTATAAAACCCTTATTCCGATCCAGCTTATCCCTTGCTGCCGTCCTCCAGCAAAGCCATAAGCCGAGGTCCAAACCACACTGGGGGTGCCCTTAGCGAGCTGTCGCTTTAGTTTTAAGTTTTTAAGCCCTGGCTGGAAGCCTTAATTTATTAAGGTAGCCACTGGCAAACCGGGTGAGCAGCCAAAAACCTCATAGGGTGCCAAGTGACACGTGATTCTCAAAAAAAAAAATGGTATAAAAAATGTCTGAAACATAGAATACATAGTCAGTAAATAGGTAACAGTTTTCAGAGAAAAAGCACAAACTCCTTGCAAGTGCTGCCTGCGAAGTAATTGTAGGTAAAGTTTGTTTTCGTAAAACCTTTAAACAGCTACTTTTATTCATTCCTGAGGAAAGTTTTCCAAAGTAAAATTACTTTTGGCGAAGTTTCCGACCACACTTCTTGTAAATAAAACACATTTGGAGCTTTGAAGATTTACGAAGCGATGAATTGTATTTATTTAGCAGCAGGACTCTGCTTAGTAGTAGGTACTTGCATACTTAGTTGAATATCGTTAGAGCAACCAGCACGGTTTCTTCAGTTTCATTTTGCTAAGTAAACACAGCGCATCAAAAGTGAATGTTTAAATGAAAAACTTCTTGGTTAAGTATTTGTGAAATAAAAACTTATATTTTATCTCTTTGTGTATGTTAGAAAACAAATTACACCCGATAATAATAATTAATAATTTATTTTACACTGAACCCCGGTATAAATTCTAATTCAAGTACAATGTAGAACAAGATCAATTGATCAGCTCTGAACGAAAGCGTACCCACGCATCGCACGTCGCGCGACGCTTTATCAATTATTATTATTAATGAATACGACGAGTGCTTATCACATTCTGATGACGTCACCCTGTCATGTTTGAGGAATAATTTAATTAATGATTATGAAATAAATCGGGGTGATGAACATGGTACAATTGTATGCTTAGCTACAGTGAACCTTTACTAATAATTTTGTAGTGAGTGTTTGGATACCTACTAAATACAGTGTGTCTACAGCACACACACACACACACACACACACACACACACACACACACACACACACACAGTGTTAAAACATGTTTGTTTTCTTGTAATCAAATATATTATTTCAAACTTCAAAGTTGTCTGAAGTGTGATTACGATTACGAAGTTTATACCGCATAGCATAGTGCCTACAGCTATAGCCACATAACTGTTGGTCTTATGTCGCTATATAATTGAATTGTTTTATTAGTATGCACCAACCAAAATGGTTTAAGGTCATGAAAAGGAATTAACACAAAAACTTTTAATTTTCAACTATTTCAAAGTTGTTCGTTCGTAGTAAAACAAAAAGTGATGGTCTAGCTAGTTCACAAAGTCTAATTTTAGAAACTTAAAACTCTTAAAGAGGCACTTAATACTGAAAATTATTTCAAACCATTTGATAAAAACTTTTACTTTCAGTAATTTATTTGCAAAGAATGATCTCGAGCCTTTTAGATCAAATTATTTAAAGTTAAGAACTATTAAGAACTGATGCCGAAGTTATTTTATTAGATTTTGAAATTGTGAGAATTGAATAAGAATCGCTAACATGAATTATGATAGATTTTAAACCCAGTCAACCAGGTAATCAACTGATTTTTCCAGAAAGTCACTAATTAAAACTTTTCACAATCAGAATAAAAACTAAACATCTTGCATTGCTCTTAAAAAGTCAGCAATGTATACGTATACATACATCATCTGCCTAGCCCTATCTTAACTATGTTGGGGTAGGCTTCCAGTCTAACCGGATGCAGCTGAATACCAGTATTTGACATATAGCTACTGTTTATCTGACCTCCACAACCCAGTTATTGGGTAACACGATACCCCTGGGTAAGACGACCCGTAACGACTGTTAAAGATCCACGAATGACGGTCAAGAAAAACGGCTTAACGTGCTTTTCGGGCCACGGAAGGGTCTTGGTATGTAAAGATGGGTACACATCCACGGACCAACCGCGATAACAAACATACATACATATATACTCAGCCTATAACAATCCCACTGCTCGGCCACAGGCCTCCTCTCCATGAGAGGGCGTGACAAGTGAAACTTAAACTGATCGATTGACCCTGTGGCTGTTATTACTTTACCACGGGCCTCAATAGGCTTTATTGGATTGCTATATACACCAAATTTTTCGAGAATCAACTCATCATCATCATCATCATATCAGCCGAAAGACGTCCTCTGCTGGACATAAGCCTCCCTCAAAAGGGGGGATTTGCCATAATCGCCACGCTTGGCAGGCGGGTTGGCGATCACAGTATGGTGGTCAAATGCATAGAGAACGCTGAGTCAACTAAGAGAATAGAAACTAACTTAACGATTCTTTTATTCCTTAACGAAATTGAGATGAGTAAGAAATTGAGTGACTTTCTAGTCATATGATTTTAATTTATTGATTAAGTATGAATGTGTTTATTTATCTAAAATTGTAATGACCTGTTTGCCTCCCTGACATATTTTATTTTATTTTTTATTTTTTTGTTAAGTATTCGCATGCCACCTTTTCATTGTAATTGCCAGTTTGTCTTAATTTTGTACGCCAGATATTGGCAAAACAGAGTGCACATATTTTAGACAAATACTATCTGTAACCATACCTATGTTTAACAAAATAAATAATTGATTGATTTCAATATCGTTATTTTGAGTAGTATCTCTCAAATGTTTGTCACCGCCTGTTTGTTCGGGGCGATTTACTGACGCATGACTTTTCGTGATTAGTTTTATGTGTCCTACCAACCTACATATGTTTGGAACGACCGTTATTTACGGCTCTTTTCTAAGTACTCTTTTTATTCAGTGAACATGCCTTTTATATGGGTACTCACCAGCCTTAAGATGTAAGATCTGTTTTCAATGAGAGTGCCAATCTTGGATAAAATAAGGATAATTAATAGGCAAAACATGAATGAACTAATTTAATATAACACCTTGCGTGCCATGTGTGTATTATATACTCATGTATGGACAGATACAATTATCTTAATTATCTTATTTTATGTTAATAAATAATAATGGAGGTCACTCAATGAGAGCAGCTTTGGATAGGCCCGTTGCTCATTAGGTACTTAATTTTTTTCGATTTGAATTAAACAGCACGGCTTTGGAAGATATTGTGTTTTGTGCCCGTGGATATTTGAGGCGAAATTGCCTTTCTAGCGACCACGCCTCACAGCAATATAGGAATGTTCTCCACGAATTTCTTGTGTGAAGCGCATTGTTTACGGTTCTTGGAACATAGCAGAGGAGATAAAAATAATTTTATTTTGCAAATATGGGTTCTATGTTCTATGTTATTGGGTTTGGTTTCCGCACTTAGTCCTTTAAGTGGACCATTGTGCGTGAGCCATGGCGGCCATCGGTGGTTATTCCAGCCAGCCCACCTCCCTCCAGAAGTTAGCTATTTCTCCTGGTCTATTGAGAACATCCGTGTAAAATTTGGGCGCTCCGAGGGTTTCTGTTCTAGTCTGGGCTACGCCTGTGCATTCGAAAAGCACATGCGCAACGGTTTCTTCAGCCTCCATGCAGGCCCTGCACAGGGGGCTGTCCGTTATGCTTATTGTGTGGAAGTGTTTGTTTAGGGAGCAGTGTCCCGTGATGGTCCCAGTCACCAGACGCAGATCCTTTCTGTCCAGGCGTAACAGACGTCTGGTAAGCCTGCCATTTAAAAACGGCATTGCTTCCCTAGACTGCCTGCAGCCTGGTGTCGAGGTCCACCAGCTCTCCGCTTGTGTGTGGGTGTGGTCCTGAAGCCACCTGCGTATCTGGTTGAATGGGATGGGCATGATGGGCTCGGGTCCATAGGCCGGCGCGCTGGATGCCCTTCTGGCCAGTTCGTCAGCAGCATCGTTACCTAGTGATCCGCTGTGTCCTTTTATCCATTGCAGTGTCACAGTGTTGCGGTTAGAAACTGTTATTCGTTCTAATGCATTGTGACATTTTAGTATTAAGCTCGATGTTATGTATTTTTTTCCTAGGGATTGGAGTACTGAAGCACTGTCGGAGAGTATACGTATGTGGGTGTCTGTGACTCTCCTGGCTTCTATCGCGTATGCAGCTTGTATAATGCCCACACATTCCGCCTGGTAGACTGTGTTGAACATTCCCAGCGGGCTGGATATGTTTATGTTAAGATCGTGTGAGAAAACTCCGACTCCGGTTCCGGAGTCAGTCTTTGATCCATCTGTGTAGACTCTTAGCTCTTCTGAGCCTGAGTGATCATTCTGTTCTTCGGTGAGTTCCACGTGGTAGTGCTTTTGGAAGAAGTGCAGTTTCGGGGTTTTATCGCAAGGTGATGCCAGCATTTGTTGTCGTTTGATCGCATCTTCCTTAATGCGTGTGTGTTTGACTCTAGAATCTCTGCCTAGGGTTCCTGCTATGTTGAGCCTGAAAGCGGCCAGGGCCGCCTCCTCTCGTACGATGAGGTGTAGTGGGGGCAGTCCCAGCATTGCCTGCAGGGCAGCGGTGGGTGTAGTTCTCATGCAGCTGGTGATTGCTACACAGGCATACCGCTGCAGTTTCTCGAGGTCTTTTTGGGCTGTGCTCAAGTCCGTCCTGGGCCACCAGACTATTGAGCCGTATGTGATAATTGGCCGAATAACTGTGGTGTATAGTCAGTACATGACTTTGGGGCTAATCCCTCAGTTCCTGCCCAGCATTCGCTTGCACTGCCACAGGGATATGCTGGCTTTTGTGGTTATGTAATTCGTATGTTTTGCCCAATTCAGCTGTTTGTCCAAAAATATGCCCAGGTATTTGGTTTCAGTTGATAGGCTTAGGGTAGTGCCAAACAGACGTGGAAGTTGTAGTTCCGCGAGTTTCCTCTTTTTTGTGAAGAGGATCAGTTCTGTTTTCGTGGGATTCACTGTTAGTCGGTGTTTGTTGCACCAGTCCTCGACTATTTTCAAGGCTTGGCGCATGAGGTTACATAGGGTATTTTCATGGGTGCCATTTATTATTATGGTTAAGTCATCGGCGTAGCCTACGGTGAAGTAACCCTTGTCATTCAGTGTTTTTATGAGGCTGTCTACGACAAGGTTCCATAGCAGTGGCGAGAGGACGCCCCCTTGCGGACAGCCCTTCGCCACTACTGCCCTCGTCGTGTGATTTACTGTGACTTGTACAGCTCTCAATTTGAGCATATTGGTGATCCACCCACTCAGGGTCGTGTCTATGCCGTGTTCGTCAAGAGCCGCGTTAATGCTAGTGAACATGGTCTTATCAAAGGCGCCTTCGATGTCGATAAAGGCAGCCAGTGCTGGGCATTTGTGGTCCACTGCACATTCGATTTTGGATACCACACTGTGGAGTGCAGATTCTGTTGATCTGCCTGTGGAATACGCATGTTGTTGCTTATGGAGTGGTTTTGCCCGGAGAGGTCCGTCTCGGATGTGTCTGTCACAGAGTCTCTCGAGGGTTTTCAGTAGGAAGGATGTGAGGCTTATGGGCCTATAGGCCTTGGGTTGTGTATAGTCGGGTTTTCCTGGTTTGGGTATGAAAATGACTTGGACTGGAGGGGCTTGTGGCTAAGTAACAATAGCTGCACGGGTCGATTGATCAGGTTAAGCTACGCTTGCCGCGGTTGGTCCGTGGATGGGTGACCATCTTTACATACCAAGACCCCTCCGTGCCTCGGAAAGCACGTTAAGCCGTTGGTCCCGGCTGTCATTTGTGGATCTTTGACAGTCGTTACGGGTCGTCAGAAGCCCGAAAGTCTGACAACCAGTCTTACCAAGGGGTATCGTGTTACCCAGTTACTGGGTTGGGGAGGTCAGATAGGCAGTCGCTCCATGTAAAATACTGGTATTCAGCTGCATCCGGTTAGACTGGAAGCCGACCCCAACATGGTTGGGAAAAGGCTAGGCAAATGATGGGTATGAAAATGACTTTCACTTCGCGCCACGCCAGGGGTGTGTATCTGAGTGCTATGCAGGTACGGTAGATCTCCACCAAGCATGGTGTCAGGTGGTCAACCCCCCACTGCAGCAGGGCTGGGAAGATACCGTCTAGTCCTGGGGACTTGTAGGGCTGAAAGGTGTTTATAGCCCATTTTATCCTGTCTTCTGTTACTATGCTGTGGGCTCTGGACCAGTCTCGATCTGTAGGTGTCCATTCTGGCTCAGCCTCCCATGTCCTGTTCTCCAGGAGGTTGCAGTCTGGGAAGTGGGTCTCGAGGAGGACCTTACTGGTTTCATGGTCGGTTAGTGTATATGAGTTGTCGGGTTTTTTCAGCGTGCCAAGGCTGCGATCCTGATCGGTCGATAGGATTTTTCTTACCCTTGCGGCTTCGTTGTTGGTTTCGATGGATTCACAGAATTTCCGCCACGCTGCCCTTCTGGCGGTTCTAATCTGCTTTTTGTATACGTATTGGGTTTCTTTGTATTGCTCCCAATCGTCTGGGAGCCTAGTATTTTTGGCTCTGTTGAACTGTTGTCTTAGTGTGTCTCTGAGTTTACCCAGTTCGGTGTTCCACCAGGGGTTTCTCACGCTGTTGTTTGGTGGCGCCGTTAGTTTGGAGCATGCGTGGTATGCTTCAATTAGGTATTCTGATAGTTTTGTCACGGTGTATTCCAATTGTGCTGTGTTGGTTACCGTTACTTGTGATAGGTGCCGTGCTAGTAGGGACGCCAGAAGGCGTTTGTACTCGGGCACCTTGGTCCGACGCGGGTTTCGCCTCGGCGGTGGTTCACTTATTCAGGTAGCCAGCGTAAATCGGATTCTTCTATGGTCTGAGCTGGAAGGCTCGTCCGATACGTGCCAGTTATCAATGAGGTTTGTCGCGTTTTCTGTAGCAAGTGTTAAGTCAATGATTGTTTGACCGCGAACTGTGACCCAAGTGGGTTCAGAGCCTCGGTTGACAATGTTAAGGTTAGTAGAGAATAAATAGGTGGATAGTACCTCTCCTCTGGAATTCGGTGAGTCACTGCCCCAGAGCGGGTGGTGGGCGTTAGAGTCGGTGCAGATGATCAGCTCCAGTTTGGCACGCTCGCAGTGTAGCACCAGGTCGGCCATCTCTTTTGGCGGGCAGTTTGCGTCTTCACCTGGCATGTACACCGAAGCTAGTACCACATCTGGAACGTCACTTGCGGTCTGGAGCCTGACAGCAGTCAGGTCTCTGGAACATAATTGGGTGAGTGGTGTGGTAGGGATTTCTTTGGGTATGTATACACAGGTTCGTGGCTTTTCTGCCCCATGTGTATTGAGGATTAGCTTACCTCCGACGTTGCTGAGGCCGCAGATTCTGTTGTTCCTGATCCACGGCTCTTGGATCAGTGCGATGGTTCGGGGCTTAACCTCCAAGGCCCTGCGTAAGCTAGCCGTGGCAGTCTGGCTGTGTTGGAGGTTGGTCTGGATGACGTATATGGGCGGTGATGGCGGCGGAGTGGAGTTAGTCGGAGAGGGATCCATCGGATAGCCTCCCCGCTAACTCCACTCTGAGCTGGTCTTCATGTTCTTCGCCCGGTGACGAGGCAAGCAGTTGCTCGTTCCAACCAGGCGATGAGGGGGGTATGGTGTCTTCAACGTCATCCATTGCTGCTCGGGCCATAACCTCCTCGAGCTGGGTAATGTCGGTGTCGTTGGTCTGTGTCACTGTCGGTACGGTTTTCTCGTCTGTACTGTCGGTCTTAGTGTCACAGGGTAGGGTCGTGGGCCAGAAGCGCACGTATATCGACCCCAGGAGGTACGATATCCGTCGCTCCCGGGCTAGGACCCTGTCGGCTTCCTCCGGTGGAACACCTAGGGTCAGATATGTCCCGTGGTTGTCGCCACCGACGGTAGTCGCCCTGTACAGTGACCACCTAGCAATGTCGTACCAAGTATTCTGACGGATCAGAATATTTTGGAGCCGGGCCACGTCACCCGTGTAACGGGGGACGAAAAGCGAGGCTCGGACACGGGTGGGCACGTCGGACTGTTTTAGTACTGTCAGTGTGAGGTCGGTGTCAGTGAGTTTTATTTGGGGTACGGTCTGGGTCAGCCAAGTCAGGGCATAGTCGTCCTCGCACCACATCTGCACGGTGCCTTCCGCTACCCGTGGGTATCCGCGGAAGGCCGGGAGTGGTGCCGTCGAAATTGTGTCCATTAATCGGGCCTCAAGGTCAGTCTTTATGTATTCTGCCTCTTCCTTGTTCAGGTCTCTAGAGGGGGGAGAGAAGCAGATTGCTACGGCCAGCCTCGCGGGAATATCCTTCGTGGCCCGCGCGTAGGTTCTCTGCTCCCCCTGGGCAGAATGGACCCTCACCCGTTTGGCGTGGCCCTGTAACGTACTCGGCGAAGCCGTGTCGTCAGGGCGCTCCCTCTTCGCCGGTCCTGTACCACTTGGTCCAGGCTGCGGCTTGGAGGTGCCCGGCAAGGTGTTAATTGCCGGCTGCGCCTGTGCGTGCGTTGGTCTATACCGCCTACCTCTGTTCTGCTTAGGTCGGGGTCGGTCGGTGGTGTTGTCGGAGTTCTGGGGTTGGCTGCCGGTTCCTCACGATGCTCTGTTGCCAGAGGCTCGTGGGTGGCATACACCGGGTTTCGGGTTGTGGCGCTTGGGTTGCAGCCAGTTCGGGGTTATTTGTTGGCGCGTTAGCCGCTGCCTGTGGGTTGGGCGCTGTATCAGCAGCCGACTGCGCTGAAGAGCGCGGCAATAAGGTGCAGTTGGTTGCCCCCCCAGAATACGTTGGGGGCTGACCGCCGTAGCGGTGTGGGATTCCCCGGCTTGGCCGGGACCCACCTGGGTAGTAACTATTTCCTTCTGCATTTTATTGTAGTTGGGGGTGGACTTTTTTGGAATTGAGGTTACCCCTCCTCTGGGACCGACAGGATGTGGGGATAGGAGGGAGGCATTTGGGTGGTTGGTGCATAGGAAGAGGTACATAGGTTACCCTAAGCCCGGGATTCTGGCCTTCGGGAACTTCTCTTGTCCGGGATCCCTTACGAGATGCTCCGGGTGCAAGTTTGGCCGTTATGGTTTACCTCGCCCCCGGAGTTAGGCTATCCGCAACCTGCCCACCCGCTCGGTTGCAGGAGAAGAAGTGCCTGGCAGTCTGGGTCACCCCACCGCGGGTATACATATATATCTGCGTTGGGGTAACCCAGCCGTCCCCGAGCAAATATGGGTATAACAGGTAATAAAAATTTATAGAAGATCAGCCATATTTTACCATGAGGGTATTGACCCTCATGGTAAAATATGGCTGTGCCGTGGGAACGTGAGGTAATGGAATAGTCCATTACCTTACGTTCCCACGGACGTAATGAAATTGCGCCGAGATTTTTTCGCGCACTGTATTTTCAACGCACCGCTTAGCGCCGGGATATGAAAATCGAACACTGAGATTTTTTATTTAATCACTCGCGCTGCACTCTATTAGATTCTCAATGTTAGGTTCAATACCGAGAGTTGAAAATTCAGTGCACGAAAAATTCCCTAAACTGTTAAGTGTCAAGTAGGTAAATAACAAAATTACTTTTCTATTGTTATCAGACTCTATGAGTCTGCCTAACAGACGAGGGGCAAAAGAATTGCAGCTTAAAAAATAATTTAACTTGTACTCCTACATACAAGTTTGAAATATTTGATAGAAATTTGAAGAAATCTTTTTTGCATTTGATAACCCAAATTTTGAAAAAAAAAAAATGCTAGGTTTACACCCCACCAGCCTAAGGTTGCGGCACCAGCCAGGGATCGTGGAGAGGGAACACCGGTGTTTTAGTCAGAAAAAGTTTGACACCTCGCGCCCGCCTCAGGGTGGAGGAAATCCATGAGGAGTATCCAACCCGGCAACCCGGAACAAAAAAAGTCTAATTAACCTGAAGTTACGACCCTGAGGAGCCATGCAAAAATAAAAGAAATCGGAAAGAACGCTAACACCCCAAAAAGAAGTAAAAGTAAAAGCGCGGGCGTGCGATGAAATTCTAGTTGTTGTATGAGGTTGTATGCCTATGGTATGAGGAACGGGAGGATCATCCAACCAGACGGGTGTTGTGTCTGGTGGGCAGCTGCCCGACGATTGATGTCAGGATCGTGTATAAGTGTAGATTGCGTGGTAAACTCAGCTTGCGTGATGTAGCTGTGGTGTGACGTCAAGTCTTGAGTCTAGTTCACATATGGCGTTGTAGATGGCGCCACTTAACTTTTTTGTGTTTAACACATTTGTTTGATGTTTCGTATGTGGGGCATTGTAGATGTCCGCCACAAAATCATTACACAAAATACATCTGCATCATAAACTTCCAAGATACCTACGTAGGTAAATGATGATAAAACTCATCGCACAATTAAAAATCAAAACTCCACACTGTAGAAAATGGTACAAAACTGATTTTAATTTCAAAAATGCTTTTTGGATTTCGTGGAAAACTGAATGTCATAGGTACAGCTGTACAGTATCCAACAAAAAGATGAAAAGTTAAATTTTTCGGACACAAGCTCATTCTACGAACGCAGTCACGTGGTAGTTGAGTGAAGAAACGAGGAAATACGTTACTATGGTATCATAGTAACGTATTTCTCCGTTTCTTCACTACAATTAATAAGTACAATTACGCCAAAAACCAAAACATAGACATGGCAGTAAATATCTGAACTCATATCATTAACCAGTTCGTTCGTCGTTCATTCCAGAGTAACTTATTCCTCCGTTATCTCCAAACGGAGAATTAAGTTACTCTGGAATTAATGCCTTATTGTTCATCTTGTTTGCAATTATTAGGACAGATTTTATTTATTTATTTATCCTTCATTTCAGGCAACTAAGGCCCATAAAACACAATACATATATTATAAGTAGTAAGAACAATAACTATGAGCTAATACATATTTTTCATACAAATTTTAAAACTACTGCACACGAAGTGACGGCGTCGTGTTACGCTGCGAGGTGTCGCGTAGCTGGCCGCGGAAACGCCGATACAACACACCTTTCGGCCAAAACTCTTCCTTGAGGAAAGTCACCAAATGGTGAGACGGAACGCGCACCACGAACGACTTGAAGTTGGTGTTATGACGCGCTTCCAACTTCTCCACCCTCAAGGTCCAGTTGGTCTTCACCCGTATGTACTCTACGATGTCCTCAGTCTTCGTAGAGTGGTGCAATCGGGACACGTATAACAGCGTCGTCGGTATTGCAGGACGTAGCAGCATGTTAGAACCTGCCAGCGCCGTCCCACACTGGTTAAGATTACTAGGCCTCCTCTTCTTTCTCTCCACCTTGATGAAGCCATCCTCATCGCATGAGTTCTTCGGTGAAACCTGCTGTTCCATCACAACAGTTTTCGTCGCGCTCGATGCTGAACGACTCTGCTTTCCCCCGTTTAGTATTTCTGCTTCAACTTTCCAACTGATCGACTTTTTGACAATTCAAAAGTGCCTGTAAATGGTTTAATTGAAATAAATGCTTTGAGTTAGAGCTTGCGACACAGTAGGTTTCGTCTTGGCGACAGTTGCAGAATAGGTACGCTTGGGGGTCGATGTACCTATTACGCGCATTGCTTCCCCGGCAGGTATGACGCGATCAGTGGAACACGATGCAACGCTTGCATTCTTGACAGCCGGTGACGTAGATTCACTCGCCGACTGAAAACTGCAGATGGAAGCATTTTGTGCCCCGCGACGTGTGTTCATATTGGAGACATCCGGTAACCCACTTGTCGGAATAGCGTTGCGCAACAACGCTACTTCGGCTCGCAATTGACCAATGGTGACATCCGATGACTCCAACTTGGACTTCATCTCTGCCAGGCTCACCTTCAGAGATGTGATGTCCTTTAGCAGCCTGGTAACGTTGACGTGGTCGAAAGTGACAGGAGGCAGCTTGTGCAGCTCCTTCGCCACAAAATCTGGCACGTCATCCAGATCGGTCTTCTTCAGCAGGTCGATGATGTCCTGCAGACTCTTCTGGCCACTATACCTCCGGCGAGATGGCATCTGTCCGACTTGGTCGAGTAATTGAAAGAGCAGCAACTTGGTACTGCACACATATTCCTCTTTGAAGGAGGACTTGCAGATCTGTAAGATGCTGACCTCGTCCATGTAGTCGATAGCATGGTTGACGAATTCCAAAAACTCGTTAGCAATGAGCTGCTTCGTTGCCATTGCGTACAAAATCGGGCAGCGGTTAGCGCAAAACGTGAATAAAATATTAATAAAATATTCGTGCTGTGTAGCGCAAACGCGTCCGTTTCCGAGCGCGCATCGCTACGTTTTTGTAAACGATTTTAGTAAACGATCTAAATATTATATTTACTGTAGGTAATACCTACAATAAAATATGTAAGTATATTTAATGATGACATAAATAATCTCAGTGTATTCAATTTGTTCTCCACCCGATTGATGTACTGCAGCTACTGAAATATAATGTGATCTTTAATTTTATGGACGTAATATCTATGGCAGAGCTAGATTTATTCCAATATTCTGTCAAATAATAATTGACAGATGATTTTTTTAAGCCCAATAACTAATAATGAGTAGATAGTAGTACCTAAATAATAAAGTTATTGCTCTATTCAAATATTTTTGACATTTCTCTTTTTAATACTCCATTTTGTATCCTAAAATATCGCACGTATTTCGAGAACATTAATTTTCCTTTTACCCATATTCATTAATTTTAAAGCTGTCGCGCGTTACCTAATAAAATTACGAGTAAAAGTGTTTTTTCAGTGAAGTACTTAAATAGTTATAACATTTCTACAGAACTTGTAGATTGTTAAGAATATTATCCAAAAACCAACAAGACGCTATCTAAAGGAAAGCGTTTTATTAGAAAAGATTCAGAAATCTATAGGTATGTACTTGTACCTATAATAAATCTGTAGACGAGCTGTTTTTCTACATTCAAAACATAAAAAAAAAAATTGTTGGGGTGTGAAGGCATAACAAACAGATGTCATGGCATATCTATCATTTTTGTAATTTTTCTCTGTTTTTCTGTTTATATATGTGATTTGTAGAGGTATCATGTCCAAAGTACGAAACCACGATGGTTAACTTTTATACTCAAATATTGTTTATAACTCGGAGTATATTTCAGTTTTGGTTTCATCGCAATAGCTTCGTTATATCAAAAGATGTAATCAATTTAGTGTTCAAGAAGAATTTAATTACGTAATGTTGAAACACGTGACGGCATCTATTGGTGCGCAATGATACTAACAAATACATTAAGTGATAATAACCTTACTAAAAAGTTAACACGTCACTCTCCTAAAGGTTACTGTGTCTGTGTTTTTTCAAAAAGTAATGATCTTTCTGTTGGTGGCTGATTCTAGCGAATCAAAAAAGCTAAAAGAATTTCAAATAAAAAGTGGTGATAATAATAATTGATGTTGTATTCTGAGTCATAGACAATGCAAAGTTAGATAAATAGGTATTTATTAGTTTTTTTAAATAATTACTTTACAAAATCAATACAAATAGAGGGGAAGAAATCTCATTTAAAAAATGTGATAAAAGTGTCAGTTACGCGCTATGTAGCATAATATAGCGAAATTAGAGCGGCTATGAGGAACATGTTCATAGAAAATCTTTAATCTCGAGCGTCAGTAACGCCATCTAGGTTTGAATAGCAAACATACGAAGACAACAACTTGTTTTTTTTTAAAAATTTTTTGGGTGGGAAATCATCAAATAACTTCTCCCGCTCTGGGTGGAGCGGGAGGGCGTGTCAGACTTTTACTGAGACAACAACTTGATAAGCATGTTTTAAAGATATTCTGTTCTATCGAAAATACGTATATCAGAGAGGCGAGGTCCATAATCCGTAGATCTATGGATAAACCCGTAAATCCATAGGTCTGACAATGCGGGAAGCTGCTAGGTAGAAACTAAAAACCTGTAATAAAACAAGTTAAAAATATATATTTATTTATCTATTTGGTGTCTCCAACAAAGGGTAGGTACATAGAAACAATAGAAATCACAATAATAAAATATTGACAATTTAATAGTTTTTTGCCTGGTTTTGATTTTTTCAACAGCGCTCTTAAGGTGGGTAATGACCGACGTTACGGGGCGTAATGTAGCATTCACAGCGAGCATGTTGTTACACCGTGTGCTAAAATCAGTGTTGCTCGCTCGCATGTTTTGCCGTACTGACTGCACGAATGCTCGCTTGGTAACATGTTAGATACATTTTGCCCCGTGACGCCGGTCAGTATCCACCTTTGCAGCGTGATCTTTCTTCATCGTGATAACGCCGCGGTCCTACAGGCCGTTAACTGACAGGTGGCGCCAGGTGTTGCTGCACTGCTACCTGTCGAGGTCTATCACAGTCCGCGCCGAGCATTCCCATTACTGTAGTTTTATTTAGTGGTCAACATTTTTCGATAAACAAAGCTAAAAGACATGTACGGGCCGAGGCAGGCGCCCGCCGCCTCCACGCTGCGCCACCCCGCGCCGGCGACGACTGGCCACTGGAGACCTCATCGGCATCGGATGTTCCCACGGCCTGTCAGCCTGGCTTGGCATGGTCTGGCTTGTGAGAAAGCGGGCCGTGGGAACGTGGAATAACGCTTCAGTACACTCAACCAGATGCGCAGTCGATTTATTGAGTACGGCAGGTGCACATATGTATATTATAAAATGAGCCTCGACTAGGCGCCTTGATTTATATTTAATCTCAAAAATCTGAGTGAAAGACTTCGTCGCTTTAACATTATAAACCGTGAAGACGCAGTGACTGCATTCGAAAGCTGTGGTAGGTTCCTACCAGGCTAGATCGGAAGATTCTTCCTTTTTATTGGAGGAGTGGTACCTACACCATCTAAATGACACATTATTGTTTTCCGACATGCACGTAAACAAAGTCGCGGGCACAGCTAGTTTTAAAATATTTAGTACTAAGACGATCTTGTGCTTATCACCCTTAATTATTGTTTTTAAGGTACAGCCTGACACTGACCTGAAAATTGCAAAAAATCGTTTCGCAGGATACCCTGGCGCTTTCGCCTTAAATGAAGAGTATCAACGTATGATTTTTGATATATTACAACTGATTATACTTACTAGCCTTGAATAATAATCCAATCTGAAGATTTAACACAAATATAACTCTCAAAGGGTTCGCACAGGGATTGAGTTAAAGACGAAGTAAAAGTTGATTGTATGTAGGGACACAAAGTCGCAATACGAAACAACTTTGCTTCGAGTTGTTAGTAATACCCACAACGAAGTCTAACAAAGTTGTTTGAGCTAGACTTGCTGTGGTTGTAAGATGAGACCGTAAAACAATTTAGCGAAGTATATTTTGTAACACACGACCTAGCTTTTATTAAATTAATTCGTGCCTTTTTCTGACAAAATAGGCACGACTTGAGCTCATTTATCAAATAAATTATGTGCTTCAGGCAACTGTCCCACTGCCTATGAGTGAAACGACTAGCTATAAACTATTTTCTCGCTCGTATCACTCATCGCTTGTATCAAGAAACGTACAAAAGCACAATCTTTTTTTTTTTTTTTTGTGGGTGGGAAATTATCAAATGACTTCTCCCGCTCTGGGTGGAGCAGGAGGGCGTGTCAGACTTTTACTGACTAAAACCCACCCATGTTCTCTCAGCTGCCCGTGTGCCAGGGGCCGCGGTATCTCTTTCGAACAACCCGCACCCCTGGCAGGCATCGGCCCTTGCGAGCCCCACCAGCTGCTGCTGACGTCCCCCTGCGACGGGTCAGCAGTGGCCCCGCCGGCTACCACTTTTCGGCCGCAGGGGATAGGGAGAGCGGCCACGCTATACCGACACTCCTCTTCCCCTGCGGCCCCACCGCGTCCGCCATTAAACGGTGGCGGCCCCGTCCAGGCCACGGAAGGGAAGAGCGCTACTCAGAAGTACCGGCACTCCTCCTCCGCCGCAGCCTGTAACTCTCAGCCGCGATGCCTCCCATTCGACATCGCGGCCCGCCTTAGCTGCGATGCACCTCACCGCAACCTACTTTTTGGCCGCTACGTCGTCGGCTTGGAGGCACAAGCCCTGACGAGCGGCCCCACCTTGGGGTTCCTCTTCGCTTCACCGTGGGAGGGTGACCACGGTTACTGAGCCCCCCCGCAACGACAATGCGGGAACCCCACTGGGGGGAAGCACAATCTTTTGGTCCCATGTAAATAAAATAATAGGTACATATATCATCAGTTGATCGCTGTCTGTTCACACCATCGCAAGGGCCGATGCCTACCAGGGGTGCGGGTTGTTCGAAAAAAAACCAACCGCAGCGAGTACTCATTTGTCTTACCGACAAGAGCTATCAAAGATAGTACTCGCTTAACGACACTCGCTTGGCGGACACTCGCTGTGAGACTCACGCTGGAACACACGCCTTGCAGCGAGTATAATCGCTCGTCGTCGTCGCGCACTGACTGCTCGCTGCCTGCCAACTCGTTTTTAGCTGCTAGCTCTACTCGCTTCTCGTAAATCGCACTGATGGCTAAACATAATTTTTTGGATGAGAAATTTACTTTATTAACATCTTTAGAAAAAGTTAGTGAGCAATTTCATTTTATTATTAAAAAATAAAAGCTCTCTATGTGTCCACGCAGATAAATTTATCAAGGTGAAAAGAAATATTTTTAAGGTGACAGTAGAACTAAATGGTACAAAATAGACAAAAAAAAAAACGAAACTGCGTACAATCAAGGAAAATCTATATCCGTACGCCTCGCCTTGCTAAGCCGTCTATAGAAAATGATTGATTGTGTTCCTTCGATGGTGGCTTATATTAATGATTCCGCTAGGCATTAATTACTTCCTTAATTGAAATTGATTTTCGCGCGGATGTGAACCTGAATAAAGGGTGCATCATTTGCCATCGTCATCCCTAAGGATTTCCAAGGCTTTTGGTAAGTTGTATCAGTGGCGAAGGGTCTGTATGAAACGATTTATTTCAGATTTCTTTTGTAAAGTACCTACCTAGGTACACTACCCATTACCTACTAGAGATGCGTGCATTTTTCGATCAATCTTTATGAATCACCACTTGTGGCGCTCACCCCGACTGGCTAGCTAACACTACCTATTTAAGTACAAGTTATGTTTTTCTTTTTGCTCTGAGTATACATTTCATTTTTTTCTTTAAATGATATGAGTCACCGGGCAAAGTTAATACTTCTTTTATTCTTTACAAAGCACAACTTGTTGGGAAGACGTCAGTTTTGACACACACCCGTCCTGCGCTGCTGTGCTCGGTCGCTTTGAGGCTACCGCACACAGATGATACACGACTTAGTGACGCACCATAGCTAGGTATCTTATAGTTTCAACTTGTAGTCGCGTCTGTGTGGATGAATCTTTATACGCCATTCTGAACGCAAACGAAGTCAAAAGTATAATGTTACAAAGGCAGCCAATCAAACTGTCAATATTAATGTAGCTGATTGTTTCAGAAATTAACTCTCTCCTTAAATACTACCGTCATTTTGATTTCCACATTCATGAAGTAAGGGCTAAAATGTTTAATTTTTTAAGTTAAATAAGTAATATTACGCGAAAATTACGTACAGATGAAATGAAATATTTTTTATTCTGTAAATGGGATATCGGAATCACTTGTACACGTCATATTATAAAAAAAAACTTAAAAAAAAAACCGACTTGACAAAAAATTCAATAAAATACATATCCAAGGGCTTCAGAAATTAAAGTTATTTTTCACTTTGTAGTGTTTTTTGGAAATCGGTTGTTTTTTTTTATTCTTCACTTTTTAGTTATAGTACCTACCCCACCCCACACAATACGAAATTTCATCATCCTTGGGGAAACAATAGGTACTTATTTATGCGACAGCAGCAATCGCGGTTTGTTTGCTGTCATTTTTTGAAGAGTTCCGTTGCCTGTCTCCGAAACGCATCATCAGATCTATATGTTTTTTTTTTATGGGACCATTTTCGAATAAATCCCTTTCGAACATAAAAATAATTTTGCAAATCCGTCTATATATGACGGAGCCTACCTCCGTCACATATAGACGGATTTGGAAAATTCGAACCCGAACATACATAATAAAAAATAAAAAATATATAAACAGGGTGCAACAGAAACCCTATGGCTATCCTTAAGCACTAAAGATAACAGCTGGTATAGAGTCACCATACATAGTTTCTGCTCAAAATAAAATACTCTAAGAATTGATAGCAAATTCTCGGTTTCCTATGTTTTTAAATTCAAATCATAACAAACGTGTCACCGCACTACATAGGTCATTAACTTTCCATGTTACTTGCCAATATCACGATAAATCTCTTCCGAGTGATGTTTTTATTTCAGTTTGAAAGGTTCGGTTACTGGTATCAATGTATTAAAAATTCTCATAACTTCCGAACATGTAGTCCTTCCAATATAGTTCGATATCATCCAAAGAAGCCGTGCCCTTGGTATGTGTATACCCTTTCTGTTACACGCACGTTGTAAGTAAACATGTCGGATTGATTACCTCCTTCTTTTTGAAATCGGTTAAAAATAGACAGCTAGGTGGAGTCGATATTTCCTGTCTGACCACCCCTGAGAAGAAATGGCGAAATAAATTCAAGGGTCTAAAATAATAATCAGCCTGTATTGCCCCACTGCATGGCAAAGACCTCCTTTTCCGTTTTCCACTCAACTCGATCCTGAGGCAATTCGACCAATCCCTCATGTAATCGTCAAGTTCGTCCATCTACGCCTGGGTCATCCGCGATACCCTCTTCAAGGCTCAAAAAGAAGATAAACATTAATTCCATTTACTGCAATGTAAATAGGGCTTCAGTGCGAGTCAATGCACTTCGACTCCCGCTATCAAGTGTGAACCGTATGTTTGAGATAATCTAAATTTTAATAGATAATCCACAAAAAATCGAAGATAAAACATCCGTCTCATAAAATGCATACGATTCATACATCTCATACAAACAAATCAATGAGGCGAATCCCGCTCGGGACGTGATTTTGCGTGTCTTTTGTTTAAATGATTACGAAGTTTTGCGACGTCTCCCGAAGTTTGAACACCTTCATACAAGTTAGTCGACACAATCACATCTCGTGCTGGATTCGCCTCAGTTTGATCAGAGCTTAACTTATCTTGTTTGAAATATAATTTGTTGAAATCAAGTAATGAATTTATGTTACAAAAATAAATTCAATCTGCGAGAATCTAAACTGGTTTTTAGGATAATGTAACCAAAAGTACAATCAGTGCGATGCTAGTTTGGAAAATATAACATATCACATCATGCCTTGTTTCTCCGAACAGTTAGGCAGAGGTGTACCTATAGTACACCTACATTTCGGCAGCTATGTTTAGGACGCATATAATAGGGGGCGAGCCTATTGCCATCAATCGGGCATAAATCCAGACTCCGGGCTGCTACTGAATAATCCACCCAATCCATAACCAGAAAGAAAAACCTAATAACACTTTCCCCGCCCTGGGAATCGAACCTAGGACCTCATGGTCAGCAGTAGTGCTTGCGACCACTAGACTAATGAAGTTGTCGAATTAGTCATTTTTTAAATAAAATAACCTTCTATATACTTACTTATATATAACATATACATTATTTTTTTCTGTCACAGAAATCGTTGGCGTGAACGGGATGACCCGTCGTGGCACGACGAGCAGCTGCCTCAGTCGTCTTCATCGAGCACCGACATGTTCGTCATGCACGTCAGTCAGACGTGGTCTGACGACAGCGCCGCGGTCGTCTACTCCCGCCGCGCCCGTCCGTGCCCTGTCAGTGCGAACCCACCTTAACTAACGGACAAGTGACATCTCAAAATTTTGTGGATACAATGAATTAAATTAATATTTAATGGGTCCTTTTTTTATTTATTGAACGGAAAGATTATATACCTACCTAGCCTTTGAGTACGGGTACCGGGCGTATAATAAGGGTTGAATTTTTTTATTCTTTCGTATGTACTATTGTGTCAGTTTTAACTGACCTACATAATGGAGTTCATATTTTTTCTTGAATTTGAGCGTTCGACTCGAGATTTGATGAGTTACTGTGGTTTAGATATAGCCAAAAAAAAAAGAATATTGTTCGAGAAAATTATTTGTCTAGGGAGCGCTCTAAAAAAATATTTCAATTGTTATTAAAAACCTTGTCCCGGCCCAAGGATATTTCATAAAATTTTACTTTCGGGCATCTTTTGATGCTTTGTTACATGGAACATGTAATAGTTTAGTAATTTATAAAAATGTCTATGATGGGACTGTACCTTGTTATTTGGAATACTAAAATCATTTTTTTATATTTCATTCATTATTACACCAAATATATAATTCAGTAAAACAGAGAATCAATGATAACTTTTCGTCGGAAAATATTTTTTTTAATCTATGTATATTTAATCGGAATTCAAACAAAAAGTATTTATTAACTAAGGTTACTAAGTCAACTTGCTTGAAAAAAAAACAGCCTATTTAAAAGTAAAATCATATTTTTAAACAATTGTTGAATGCAACGCCATGAATCAGTAATAAATCTCGGGCCGCGCGGGCATTAGCTTTCAGTCCGCACCGGTTTGTTCCTGGGCGTCCGAATCATAACGGTTAGCCTGTGTGAGTAGCGTACTTCACTAGACACACACGCGCGATCAGCTACCACGCACCGTTAAATTTACCTAAAACTGAATTCTTCAATTTGTAATAGCCCTCTTAACTTAAATCAAAAACATAAATCTGTAGTACAATAAACATTTAATTCCATCTTTGTTGTGTGTTGAGTAGAGCCCAGTGGTAACAGCCGCGAATTACCGTGTTGTAGGCCGTATGTTCAAACCTGGCCGGGAATCAGCCTGGGATTCCCGACGCCCAGGGCGTCTCCTGCGAAGGCCACGGCTGTGAGGGCGCATGTACTGCATCTCCCTCACGTGCGCCGCCTCCCTCTTTGCGAGCATAACTGCTTCGCTGAAGGAGGCGACTGCCAGCCATGCCCTCTCGCTCCGTACCATGGCCTGGACCAGGGTCGGACGCGAGAGATCGCCGCCGCCGGTTCAAACCCCGTCAGGCGACGACTTTGTGTAAATTGCACAGCACTGGTGTCCATATGGATTGAGGAGCCATGTCTCAGATTGGAATGAGGGTACTACCAATATTTAGTAGTAAATTAGCCTAATTTGTAGCCCCGATCCTGGAATTTGTAGTAAAACCCTTCAAAAGTTACAGGACGTTGAAGGTGGCTCCTCAATCCTGACGGTCTATAAAAAACAAATGTACGTAGCTACTAAAGTAATTGATCAAATCGAAGTTTGATTATACCAATATTTAGTAGAAATTTCTACTAAATATTGGCGTACTCAAAATTCCTCTACATTCAGTATTTCAAAAGATATTAATAATTTTACAATTCCAAAAGAATTTTCTGTGTAGGGTGACCATAAATAATTCAAACTGCGTTCATAAACAGAACTTTATTTACACATTCTTCACCAAATCAGTACATAAATAAAGAAACAATATATTAAACACAAAGAATAAAAAAGACAAATAAACTAAAAGCAGATTATCCCAAATTACCTTTTATAAAATCTCTAAGCATTATCTTTATCTTTAGATAATTTTTAGCTAAATCTTAGTTATTTATTAATGTATGAAACGCACAATTATGTTTTATTTTGTTAGTTGTTTTAGTTAAGTTAGCATGTTACTTCTATTTGCATTGTTTAAATCGCTTAAGTTGATACTTATGTACATTTTTATCATTTTGATTCTGATTAAAATTAAAATAAACAATAAATCAATAATTTTGCTCTAAATAATGGTGGAAACCACATGAAATTCCATCTGTCGTTTAGAAGATCTAAGCGGTCACACAGACAGACAGACACAAAAACGATTATGTTTTAAAACATGTAAATTGAAAATTAGTACATTGAATCTCTTTGCCTACTTTCAAATTTTAATGATCTCACGTTTTGTGGATTTCTGCTCGGTATCCATTTTTATAGTAATAAAAGAGTAAGACTTATTACAATCATTACGAGATTACGACACAACTAAAAACCGTCTTTTTTATGACATAAGAAAACGGCAAGATTTCTGATACGTTTACATTTAATGTAAATGTAGGTATTACATATAAAAACTTTCCAAAACAAATTCTATAAATGATGGTGAAAATCGCACCAAAATCCGTTACGTATTTTAAAAGAACAGCGCGGTCGCTCAGACATTCAAAATAAGCGATTTTGTTTAGAAAATATGTTTTAAAATAAATATTATGGAAGGCTAGTAATTAATGATAGAATAAGGGAATATAGAGATAATGTTTGGAGATTAGAAATTTTAAAACAGGTAATTTGATCTATTAGACTTTTAGTTTATTTCTCTTTTTTCTTTTTTATGTTTGATATATTGTGTTTCTTTATTCATGTACTGATTTGGTGAAGAATAAATCATGTGTAAATAAAGTTCTGTTTATGAACACAGTTTGAATTATTTATGGTCACCCTACACAGAAAATTCTTAAGGAATGTTAAAATGATTAATATCTCTTGAAATACTGAATGTACAGGAATTTTGATTTGATCAATTACTTTAGTAGCTACGTACATTTGTTTTTTATAGACCGTCAGGATTGAGGAGCCACATAAAATGTGTTGTATTACCGAAATTATGAAGCCCTTGCGATTTATTTTTTTACTACAAATTAAAACAAACTTATTACTAAACAATATTAAAAATCTGTTTTAATTGCTTCATTCGTTTCCGAGAAACAGCGTGGGGAAATTTATGGATTTTTCAGATAAATCAAAGCATTCTAGCTACCTCAAATTCAGCCGTACAAAGCCCATTTTTTTTGTACAAATTAAACATAAACACTACTAATTCCTACCAAAGTTTCTAAAATATCCATTGGCTAGTTTTCGAGTTCTGAGGTGGCTCCTCAATCCAGACGTCTGAATTGGGGAGCCACCTTCAACGTCCTGTAACTTTTGAAGGATTTTACTACAAATTCCAGGATCGGGGCTACAAATTTGGCTAATTTACTACTAAATATTGGCAGTACGCTCGTTTAGATCTGAGATATGGCTCCTCAATCCATACGGACACCAGCACTGCTCTCAAAACGGTGAAGGAAAACATCGAGACTTAACCGATATGACATAGAACCAGAAATTCGAAAATATGTGACATCTACCAATCACTGGGGCCCGCGTGGTGGGTGGTGACTCTCACTGAGAGGAGGCCTATATCTGAGCGGTGTGAAAATTTGTTAATATTCAAAAACTGAAAGTCATTGACTTGTTAAGAGGACTGTAAAACAGGAACATTTTTAAACTGCTGTTTGTTGAGCTCGTTAATCTTGTTTACCATTATGGAAGGTTTCCGCGATGTTTTTGTTTTGAGTAATGGTTTAAAAAACATAACACATGGAACTGAAACTGGTAGGTAGTACCCTAATTCCGCGGGTCCATTATGCGGTACCCGCGGTATTAAGGCACTTCCAGTTTTAAAATTGTATATAATTACTAAAAATTGGATTTTATGATCCATAAAATAAGTGATTTGATTAAAAAACTTAAAAAAAAAAAAAAAACGACCGACTTCCGAATAAAAACTTCAAAGTGAAAAACTACTTTAATTTCGGAAGTCCGGTGTCTTTGAATATGTATTTTAACTTTTTGTCACCGCCTTCCGATTTTTCACTTTGTAGTGTTTTTTCGGAAGTCGGTTGTTTTTTTTTTTGAAAACGTTTTTATTTTTCGGCCATTTCAGAATAAACCCCTTTCGAACAAAAAAAAAAATAATAATTTCGCAAATCCGGCAATATATAACGGAGTTATGCCCGAACATACATAAAAAAACCTACCGAATTAATAACCTCCTCCTTTTTGAAGTCAGTTAAAAAAGATGATTTTCGTAAACCAAAGACGGCACCCCGAACCCCGACACTTCCGCAAGCAGTGACATCTACTGTTACGCGTTTGTGCAGGCAGGCTAAGGAAGCACTTCCTACGATCGATGCCCGCCTTGTTAAAAAGATTCTCTGTCTAACTAAACCACAGCTGCGTACCTACAGTTACACCAGCTGTAACTGGCCAAGGGTCATTTAACAAACATCTCTTTGTCATAGGAGTAACAGACAGTCCGCAGTGAGACAGCAGCTCCTGTGCTGTTAAACTGCCCGGTGGTCGCTAAAAAACTTCGCAAAAAAACAAAGCAGCAAAATGCTTCGGTAACCCAGGTACCCTACGTGAGATTGTCAGCAACACCAAAGCGTTGCTGGCTTTTTTCGAGGAGCTGGGGTTGATCTAACTGATTCTACCACCTGTACGCAAAATACGCGCTTTGACGTGGAGTTGCGGACAACAACCCGTCTTACCTATTACGCGTTACAAAAATATTTTCCCGTTTTCCCGCTGCAGCTGGCCATTCAGATTAGTTTTCCCACAAGCATTCAGTGGTGCACGGTCTACGAAAATAAATTAGAAAAAGGTTTTTTTGGTGAGTTGATAGTAGGATTCCTAAGATGAAACAAGTCTTTCATTATAGTCACATCAAGTTAGTTGAAAATTGTTTTTTTAGTAAAGATTAAGCATGAATTAAACTGTCAATAAGTAATAGTTAAGTTTTGAATGTGAAAGTGTATTTGGGGGAAAACCGTCTGGGGCAATATCAGGTACTATCTAGAACAACTATCTAAACAACACGACGCTTCCAACGATATCTCGTTTTTTCAAATACGACGAATGGTTTAGGGAACAGATAAACATACATACTTATTACATAGCCTGTTAAAATCATGACCAAAATAAACAATTAATGTGACTTTGCCGTAGTCAGGTAAAAATTAAAATTTACAAGGTTCGCAGTAATATTTACATTAAAGAAAAAATGGAAATCCTAAAGAAATTTCTCACAAACACTTCATCATATCAGCTGAAAGACGTCCACCGCTGGACATAAGCCTCCCCCAAAAGGTGGGGGATTTGCCATAAAAGCCACGCTTGGCAGGCGGGTTGGCGATCGCAGTATGGTGGTAAAATGCAAAGAGAACGCTGCTGCCCATTCTCTAGTAAGTCCCTTAGTCGCCTTCTACGACACCCACGGGAAGAAACGGGATGGTGCTATTCTTTTACGTCCGGCACCACACGGAACCACAACCACAAACACTTACTCATTAGTAAATATGCACAAGCCGATTAATTTATAAAGATGTGTCCAGTCGATGTATCAAATGCCAAATGTTTACTATTAGCGTTGAATTTACCGCGATCAGCTCATCTATCTAAAACGCTTTCAAGAGCAATCAGTGTCAATCATAATCAGCCTATAATTTTTCAACTGCTGGGACACAGGCCTCCTCTCTGTGAGAGGGAGTGGGCCGTAACCCACCTATCGGGCCCAGGGCAAGTTGGTAGATTTCACATGTCTTTGAATTTTTGGTTCTAGGACGTGCCGGTCTCTTCACGATGTTTTCCTTCACCGTTTTGAGAGCAGTTGTGATCAAATAATTTACACAAAGTAAAACACCTGCCTGGGTTCGAATCTACGACGCACTCGCAAATCGCGGGCATTACCACTTGGCCTCCACTGCTCTGCCATCAATATTCCATAGCAGTGATGGCACTGCTGACAGCTCATGAACGCAGTTTCATTGGCGAAATTTGTCCTTAATCTTTTTGGGTACAAAAGAACCATCCTTGAAATGCATCAGCTGTGAATTCCCACCATTGTGAGGAAAATGGACTGCTCCCACATAAGTAGGTAAGCGGTAAGCTTACAAATCTGCGCGCTCGTTAATGGGTTTAACGTTTAAACCCTTTCATTTCTGTTCAGTGAGTATTGATGACAATGATGAAGTGGTATAAGAGTAGCGTATAATTAAATTGGATTGGTACCTAGGTAGGTACTGTAACAAGTTGATCTCTTAAAGAAGAACCTCACACACATACTGGCAGTCAATGATTGGGCTATGTCTATGTTCGAGCATTTAGGATATTCTAAAATACGAACGTCAAATAATTTTAGGTAGGTGGTGTTCCGTGAGCTTTCATTCTATTGACAGGCGCGTCTTTGTAAGCATCTGATTATTTTCAAAACTCTTGAAATAAATGTGGAGTCCCACAGTTTAAGCGCCCCTTAATCTTTTAATTTATATCCTTACACACCCGATACCTGGAGGCTCGTCTGAGCCTCCACAGTCTTTGGAAAAATTGTGCATAAGGTCTGATGATTAAACAAAATCAAGGTAAAATGCAAAAAAGTGACGAATTCACACGCTAAAACAATTCCTATTGAACAAAATATCTATATGCCATTGTAGTTCTCATCTTTTATTGTACATATTATTTAGAATTTCCATTACGATTCATGTAATTTGAATTCATTTTGTGATGTCAAAGTTCTTTGTTTTTGTATTGTGTGTAATTTAATTTATTTCGTGTAAATTCAGATACAAACTATTGTTAATGAATAAATGACATATGCAGCCGGTAACCTGATAACGTGGGTAACCCGATTATTATAACTGCGCACTTGGGGCTGACAAAATAAAAAATTTGGCAAGATTGAATTCACCCGCCCGCTTCCCGCTTCACCATTGACGCCTGTCAGTACAGTCTGGCAATTTCGTTAAAAATACTGTTGCCGACGCTACTAATGCAGATGTCATGTCAATATTTTGACGTTGACAGGTACACAGTAATGAAAATCGGATTTTATGGACATGTGGTAAAGCAGCCATCGGGTGGCCCAGTAGACAATGGTCGATTCCTATATTTTACGGACAGTTGTAGGTTAAAATTAAGACTTATATCTTTACTAATAATGAAGCAGAGACCGAATTAATACCTTCGCTTAATGCACCCCCCTATTTGGAAGTAGGTAGCTATCACATGTAAAATTATCTTACGAAACCATGTATTTGCCCAGTTTGTAAATAAAAATGCTACCTACCATTGGTTAGGAAAACGGTCCGTTTTCGTTTAAAGGAACCGACCACAACACGATGAAAATATGTATTTTGAGCAACCAGTATGACTACTGTCGCCATCTAGTGGGTTGCCTTCGCATATTTGTATTTCAGAATCGTATATCTTTATAATTTTTATTTTCCTAAGTAAGTAATACGTATACCGTAAATATAGTACCATGATAATATGTAAGTAAAGTATGAAATCCGGTAATCCAATTGTCATAAAGCTCTATTATAGAAATCGTCGCTTAGGTAACAATACCGCGTAAGTCGAAAATTGGTCATATGACGTTTTATACTTCATTGGATAGATTTTGTCGGCGCGCATCGAATGATGTTAAATTTATTTTTAAATTATTCAATCGCAGCGCGTTATTCAAGTAGTTCTGGCACCGCGCAAATCGTTTGTTGTGTCACAACCGCGTAAGTCGTCAGTCCGCCATACTATCTCGTGTTGATGTGTGACCGCGCAGCTTTATTGTATTTTTTTTGTCTATTACGGTTTTATCAGAGTCTAAAAATTAATGAATGAATCTAATGCTTCACTGGAAGCTTCCGTTTTTGCATCTTGTATTGTTGATCAATTGCAAAGTATATTAAATAGGAAATTGTTACCTGTTATACTATTTTCCGATGGTTGCTGTGCACAGAATCGAAATGCTATCTTGAGTAATGCCCTCTTACGTTTGGCAATAGAATAGCAAGTTATAATGACTCAAAAAATATCTTGAGAAAGGGCATACTCAGATGGAATGCGATTCTGTGCATAGTGCCATCGAATGTAAAGTAAAAGGAAGAGAAATCTACTTACCTTCTCAGTATGCAAATATAACGAAGTCAGCTAGAACTAAACCAATGCCATACGACAGTCGTTATCTAGATTGTAATTGTTTTACTGATTTTAGGAATACATTAATTTACAAAACCATTCGGCCGGGAAAGAAAACTAATGATCCCACTGTGACTGATTTAAAGGTTTTAGCTTACAAACTAGATGGCACCATTTGGTATAAATTAAATGTTGATGATCATCTGCAACTCTTGCCTCAACGTCCACTTAAACTGAGCAATGATGTGACGCCCTTAAGTGTGCTGCCTAAACTGTATGATGCGAAACTACCAATTTCCCAGCGAAAATACAAAGATTTGCAAGATTTAAAAGCGGTGCTACCATCTAACTGCCATTCATTTTATGATGACATACCATTTAAAGTTTGACTTTATACTGTGACCTGATTGATACCTAGATGATTGAGACTGATAATTAACAAGTATGATACACAAATGATTACAGAAATAATTATAATAATTTCTTTAAGTTTTTAGTATCTATGTAACCATTGATTATAATGTAACGACGTGTTATTCATGAGTCATGAACTCATGACTTTTAGTTTTGATGGAAACTTTATTTTTTATTTTTTTTAAGTTTTTCTTGAAAGTTTTTGTATTTTTGTTGAAGTAGTTTTACTTTGTTTACTATTTTATATTCTATAGAAGCTGGATGATATTACTTCATAGGCATTCCTATGACACATCTAGGTAATTATTTTGTTGAAACTGAATAACAGATAAGCTAAAAGCATAGGAGGCATATTTTCTAATATTGTTCCTACTAGCATTATGAAAGCATTGAAAAATATTATTTTTGTTACTTAATTATAATAAAAAAAAGTTTAAATACCGCAGAAGTCTTTCTTTTTTTGAACTAATACCGCATATGTCAATTTTATACTGATACAGTATTAAATACACAAATATTAACATGTGACATCATAATTGAACCTAATATATACCTATTTATGTATTCAGTACACATGTCTGAAGTATTTCAAAGATAATAATCAGTTTTTTGTCTCTCCTGAAAACTTGTCAAATTTAACTTACGCGGTATTGTTACCTAAGCGACGAAATGTAATCTAGACGTAGGTACAATAGTTTTGTAAGTGTACAGGAAATAATATTAATGGACAGCGAAACAGAATACATGGATAAACCTGCAGTTGCCCAATCACTTTTGGCTTGACTTTTCTGATTCGGTAATAATTTTATCCATTCTTCCTAGATTTAATTACATTTTCAAATTAAATGTAACTAACACTACCGTGTCGGGAGCTTGAAAACTTGTTTTGATCCGCAGGCTGCTTGCACTACAAACGTCGGCCACAGTTTGCTGCGGGTATTTTGGTAGCATTTATGGTTAACGCTATTCTAAGGTTGAAAAGCAATACATTCGAAAAAAAAGTCAGAACTAAAATAGCTCCGAGCTTTATACACAATAACGAGCATAGTTTCGAATGTGTATTTTTAAACTAACAACAAACATGACACCACAACGAGCATTGCCGTGCTTATAGCCTAGCTTCACACAGTCACAAAAAGGTTAGCTAAATCATTGCACGAAATGTGTGATTTATTGGTTGAAAGCATACCTGCTTCTATGGTCAAACAAACGACAATGAACGAAACACAAAAACTAAAAAAGGGCAAATCATTCGATGGGACCAAGATTTACCTAACCGGAGATTGCACTGCGTCAGATAGGAAACGCCGACCTCACCTAGTTTTAAAAATATGATTGACGTGTGAAAGTGTTTGTACAAACTTACCTACAGAAATAAAATCATTTATCATAAAATTTTATCGTTTATCAAAAGAAATGAAAGAATAATTGGGAGCGAAATGATTCTAAATTTAACCGTTTATATTGATTTAACTTTAAAATTTTGAAGATCATTACAGTGAGGATCTTATACGAAAGATTGAATCAATAAAAAATACCGGATTTAATTTCTGACACGTGATTAAAACGGGAGTGAAATGAAGATTCGAATGACGTTATTGCGACGCACGCTATTTTGAAAAACTTTACGATTGGTACGCCAGTTCGAAAACACATGGAGTCGAAAACCGCTATATCGAATGACGTTGTCGCGCAAACGCTGATTCTAAAATCTGTTTGAATGGTACGCTAGTACGAAAGTCTTGGTATCGAAGTCCACTATTGCGAATAGCATTTATCCCAATCTGAATTTGTTACAGTAGGTAATTCAGTCAGTTTTCGACAAAAACACGAAATCCAACAAAATACATACAATAAATGCATGGATGGTTTTCAAACTTTGTTGATCTATCCGCGGCAAAACCTTTTACGCCTTTCCAAACATTTAGAATATTGGATTCGTGCGGTTTCACAATCAACAAGAATCGACTAAACACACGATTAAATAAACACGAATCTGGACAGAATCAGACTTAAGTTTGATTTAAATTCTTATGGAGTGATGGGTGATTTGAAACAGATATTTTCGGTTACTATTTCCGTGAATCACGGAATTTGCTTTATTAATCAGGTTTCTTTGAAATGATGACTGAGTACTATCAAAACATTTTGGTCTCGTAAATGTAACGGAAGTACGTAGATATTTAAGACGAATAAGATAAGGAATCAAAATCAAAAGTAATTTATTCACACTAGGCTGAGAGTCAGCACTTTTTGAACGTCATAATTACATAAGACAGTACCCTGAAACGCCCGCCCTTCACCACTTCCTAGTACTTAATCTGGGAAGAAGAAGTGGCGCAACAAACTTCCCAGCAGCACAGCTGTCTGTTAAGTTATAAGAATGAATTACAAGTCTAATATAATTGTGGTCAATAATAGTGGTAATGAATTAAGTAGTTTAGGATTTATGCATGAAACATAACATGTGATGTTATATGAAATTGAAATCATTGTTGCAAAATGTTATTAAGCGCATTAGCTTCCCAATCACATCCCTAATGCATTTCGATTATGTAAAACCGCTGTCATTTACGCTGTATGAAACACTGCTTGTTTGTATATTAGTACTAGCTGACTAGATAGATCTTGCACCTGTTTCCTACCAAAGGTTAAACATATACTGTTACTATCTTTAAGATTTAAGTTTTTGGGGGGCGGCCTGGTAATCTGTATGACAGGTTTTCCTAGTGCAGATACCAGTCACTCACAAATAATTTATTTAGATATTGTAATCTTCATATATTTAAGGCGCCTTTGTGAAAGAGAAAATAAAAATGTTTATTATTTATATTGTTCCTCAGAAATCGATCGCAGCGCCACCTATCGGATACAATTGTGAATCTAAACCATCCTGAGACTCACATTTTTGTGAGTGTTTGACACTCACAAAAATGTTCATCAGAATCTGTTCAGACCTTTAGGAGGAGTTTAGTGACATATCTATACACGTACAAGAGAATCCAAGTAGGATTCTCCCGTCCCATGGATCTTAGTAATATTATAAATGTGAAAGTTTGTATGTTTAGATGTTGGATGTTTGTTACTCAATCACGCAAAACGGCTGAACAGATCTGCATGAAATTAGGCACATAAATAGTTTATAACCTGGATTAACACGCAGGATATTTATTATCCCAGTAATACGTTCGCGTGGGATAATTTTACGATCTGCACGTGCGTAAAGCCGCTGGTAAAAGCTAGATAAATATATAAAGATAAAATGGTTTTATAGCATTTCGCATATTGAAGCACTACAACTCAAAACCATCGTTTATTAGAGAATATTCACCCGTTTTAAGATTCTAAATGGCACTAGATACCTAAACGTGATTCTAAGTTACCTAGGTTTTTTCTCCGTACCAAGATAAACAAAATCACATACCAAGCAATTGAGCGAAAGTCAACACTACATTTTATTGTTTTCTTTCATGGCTTATCACTTTACTGCGAATGTTTGTTCTGTGAAAAACAATATTCAGTAGATTGAACAATAAGGTGTATCAAGTCCTACCGACGTGACGGGTATAAGGAGCTCTTGTGAGAAATAGGTGGATCACAAAAATTGGGTCGCACTGGGATTTGTGAAAGATCTCAAAACCAACAAAAATTGGGTTGCACTGAGTTACCACGAAGCGAGTAGATAATTGTGTAATCCACTTGGTTCGTGCTAGTTACCACGAAGCAAGTGGATGCTGTGGTGCTTTTTTATTTTTTTCTGGGTGGGAAATCATCAAATGACTTCTCCCGCTCTGGATGGAGCTGGAGGGCGAGTCAGACTTTTACTGACTAAAACCCACCCGTGTTCCCTCAGTTGCCTGTGTGCCAGGGGCCGCGGTATCTCTTTCGAACAACTCGCACCCCTAACAGGCATCGGTCCTTGCGGACCCCACCAGTTGTTGCTGACATCTCTGACGGTGCGCGTGGAACACAACGCGCCGTCCACCCAGGCATTTTTTTTTAACGTGGAGAAATGCCTACTGTGCTACCACGGGGAGATAGCGCAGTTATGTGGGACTGTAACCCCTAAAGCTCCACGGTGTCCTCCAGTGCCGCTTGAGGCGGGAACACGGATAAGCGCAAGCCATTCGCGAACCCGCCGCGGCTGTCCGTCACCGGACCCTCCTTGGAGGGGAATAACCCCTATCACCGGCGCACCAGGACGCATGGCACGCCGTAACCACCCCAGGAACCAAATAACATATGGGCCCCAGACGACCCCGTGTCTAGCACCCTTGGTCCCCCTGCGACGAGTCAGCACAGTGGCCCAGCCGCCTACCAGTTTTCGGCCGCAGGGGTTAGGGAGAGCGGCCAACGCTATACCGACACTCCTCCTCCCCTGCGGCCCCACCGCGTTCGCCATCAAACGGTGGCGTCCGTCCCCGTCCAGGCCGCGGAAGGGAAGAGTGTTACTCAGAAGTACCGGCACTCCTCCTCCGCCACAGCCTATAAACCTCAGCCGCGATGCCTCCCATTCGACATCGCGGATCGCCTCAGCTGCGATGCACCTCACCGCAACCTACTTTTTGGCCGCTACGTCGTCGGCTTGGAGGCAAAAGCCCTGACGAGCGGCCCCACCTTGGGGTTCCTCTTCGCTTCACCGTGGGGATGACCACGGCTACTGAGCCCCCCCGCAACGACAATGCGGGAACCCACTGGGGTCCCCCCCAGTGCTGTGGTGCTGTGGTGCATGTTGGGAAATCCAAAAACGTCTTACCAATTGGGGCATGGGCCGAAAACTTATGAAAGTGTTTTTGTGGCCATATCCCATCACTACGGTACACTTGTTTATGTTTTGTATGTCCTGGATTACTATTTTGCTCCATATGTCCTTACCAGTAATCATTTGTCCAGACTAGGTTGGGTCTACCACTGTGCTACAAGTATTTGCCGTTGTGATCTATTACAGAATCAAGCTAAGTGGTAGACAAAGCGGTACATGTGAGACTCACAGGTGGTGTAGAACTAACATCGTCCGGATGTCTCTAAACACCGTATGTGGGTTGAATTCAAATATATTAAATATAAACAAAAGTCAACATTGTTACTCTAATGATTATATCAAGTTTCTTGCGGAAGGATATGCGGCACACGAGTATTTGTAATAATAATATTCAGATTATACCTACCAAGTACCTCTAAGAGTTAGGCAGACATGACGTAAAAACCCAATAATTAATACTTTGCCCGACTTGATGATCAAAATAAACTCCTCGCGTTCAGCAGTCATCAACTCATGGCAGACATAGTTCAAAAGGAAAAAGAAGAAATGAGTTTTTATTCGAAGTCGTGATTTCTGTTGACATAATTTTCCGGAGTTTTAATCTGCACTTAACTGAAAGTGATCATGGCGGAATAACCGATGTTGACATAAATCGTTAATTTTGCCTAACAAGCGTACATGAATCGGCTCCGCTTTGTTGACATATTTTGCCGAAAATATCTCAAGGACACTAAGTACTTACCTACTTTGAACTTTTAATGGTAAAAAAGTAAAAGCTCAACACTAATTGGGTATTACATAATCGAAATGGTATTGCTTCTTTATCTTCTGACTTTGATAATGATTAAAAAACTTGTTCATCACCTCATTAAGATTATTTTTAAACCCCGATGAAGAGAAGGTGTGCATTAGTTTGTAGTGTGAATCTGTGTGTCTGTCTGTGGCATCGTAGCTCCCAAACGGCTGAACCGATTTTTTTTTGTTTTGTCTATAAGGTGAGTTAATCGAGAGTGTTTTTAGCTGTGATTCAAAAAAATCTGTTCAGCCATTTGAAGATTATCAGCTCTATTCCAGTTAATGAACCGTTGTGACCATCCACAGGTCTGACTCAATTGAAATTTGGTATTCTATTACTACAATGATATTAGTAGAACAAAGTAACCTTGAACTGATGCTGGATATTGCAGGACACCAAACTACCTCACCAACAAACAGCAGAAGTATCGTGTTTGGATTAATTTGAAAGGTTTCACTGAATAGGTTATGAATAGATGGTGATCAGGGTCTGATAATGGAGTTAGTTAATAAAACTGTTTTAAATGTGTTAAATTAGTGTAATTTAGTCGAACCTAGGTATTACGTAATATATACAGTGAATAAAGAGTGTTGTTTGTCGCGAAAACTTCGTACAAAAAGGATATGAAACCAGCTGTCAACTCAACGCCTCAACGGTGACGGATTTCAAACTATCATCAGTCCCGGGGAGTGTTTTGTTTTATTTATATGATTGTAGTTAGTATTGATAGACTACTGAACACCACAAAATACTGCTCAGGTCTCTGAGCTACGTCCAACAGACTGGCACGGTTTTTGTCTCCTTTTGCTTGACAATTAGTGGAAGTAAAATCGATGACGAAAACATTCGCCCAGACAATAAACACAACACTACTTATGATATTTAAAAAAATAAGCATAGTCCGGGTTTCTACTTTATAATTTAATTCTGTACTGTGTTACAAATTCTTCACTTAAAATCAAGTTTCTTTGTACCTAATTAAGTTAACAATAAGAAAAGCAGTGTTTTCTTATAGTATTTATTTTCTGTTTAACTTTCCCATATCATTTTAATTAACTTTATCTAACTGTAATAGCTATTTCAAAATAAATTACTTTATTTACTTTTTTCCCAACTATCTCCTACTTATCCACATATCAGAAAATCTTTTCTTGCACTGTTATTTGGCTGCATAACTTCACACATTCCAGGTGACTGACAATCATTCAAAATTATGACCCGCAGAGCTACTATCAAGGAGATGGAAGCGAAACTGAGCGCTACCTTGAAGGAGCTTAAAGCATCTCAAACTGAATGCAAACAATTGCTCCAGGAAAGGGAAGACAGCGAAGTGGAAGCGGAAAATATTAACGCTAAGAACACCTTCCTTAAAAGTGAGTTGGCTGAGCTACACATACTACATATGGACTTAGCCAAGCAGAACAATCAACTACAACATCAAGTGTCAACATTTCAATTGTGCAGTGACACCTACAAACTGGCTTTGAACCATATTGCAGAATTTAAACAGAAATTATGTGAGGCCCATAAGGCCTTATCTCTCTCAGTCTGTCAAGGTCAGTGAACAGGTTGCTAGCACCAATAACCTATCTTATGAATTGGTTGACAGCAAGTCAAAATCAGTGTGTGAGCCAGCTGTAACAATAAATTTGACTGGTGACGATACCATGCCACTGTGTGCTATTGCTACGAGTCACAATAAATTAAAGAAATATATTAAAATGAGGAAATTAATTAAACAGTCACAGAGAGCAATTAAAAAATAAAATCTCTTAAAATTTAATCTTTTCCTTAGAAAGGAACGTCTTATCCTTTCAAAAAGTTTAAGTGCTTGTACTGTTGAGTTAGATGAATGTAGGGAAAAGTATAACATTGATACTAAGCTCGTAAGCTCCTATATAATGATATTCTACAAAAGGAGCACTTGCTGAAGGATATTTTTGAGAAATATGAGACTTCACAACATGTACTAAGTGAGCGATTGATTGAGGCTCGGGACCTACTTGAATTGGTGAAGTGCAATGCTGAGGGGTATGAGTCTCTGACTAATAACCTCTCATGTAGCTGTACCAACCAACCACCACCTTCTCAGCCTCAGCTTGACTTGTCTCCCCCGCTTTTAGTTCTTCCAGCAGAACCCAGTGTTAATATGCAGAATAATAATAAGTCAATATTTTTTTGTGACGAATTAGGTTCAAGCATTAGCAAAATTTTACTTAATTACCTTAGCCACAGTTTCACCAATCATAGTTATCATAACATAAGTTTTAAACAAATAATTAAAAGAATTGCAAACACCAACCATAATATATATTCAACAATGGTTTTGTTATTAGGTAATAGTACTGGTATTATAGAAAAGACATAGTGGATGTTTTTTTTTTTTGGGTGGGAAATCATCAAATAACTTCTCCCGCTCTGGGTGGAGCGGGAGGGCGTGTCAGACTTTTACTGACTAAAACCCACCCGTGTTCCCTCAGTTGCCTGTGTGCCAGGGGCCGCGGTATCTCCTTCGAACAACCCGCACCCCTGGCAGGCATCGGCCCTTGCGGGCCCCATCAGTTGCTGCTGAAATCTCTTTGAGGCGCGCGTGGAACACAACGCGCCGTCGACCCGGGCTTGGTCCTTACCGGACAGCGAGCTACCCATTACTCGCCGTCCGCAAGCCCGTGCCTACAGTGGCTGGGAATCAGCCTGGGATTCCCGATGCCCAGGGCGTCTCCTGCGGCGGCTTTATTAAAATTAAATGTAGGAAAGCTAATGTTGTGTGCTTTACCTTACTCTGATACTTTATCAGATCATGAAAATTATTATATTTATAAGTTGAATAGTATTCACAGGCGGACATGTTGTCATAGTGACAAATTACTGTATTTTGACACAAAAAATTTTTTTAGTGGTTTTAAGTTAACTCAGAGTTTATCTCTGTCTTGGGAATGTAGACAAATGATTGCTATGTTGATAGCATATGATATTAATGAGGTTATAGATAGTATAACAAATACAAGTATTAGTGACGAGTCTGTTTTGTCTAGACTAACAACATAGATGTGAATTATGAATCGTTAAGTTGTACGAAGGAGGATCCACCTATTATACCAACATCTATGGAGGCCAGTACCAATCAGAGAGAGTATTCTCTTTCTACCGACATTAATATGGATATTCTAGACACTTCAGCTGTGTTGGTGGAGATTGGTCCAGATAACTGTTTATAGTTTGTAAGACAACAGAAGTTACCCCTTCAAATAACCAATTATTGTTAGAGAATAATAAAAAGGTATCTTCTGGCACTTTTACTCATAATAAAAAACCAAAGGGAGTGCAACATACTTTAAAATTGTTTAACCAAAATATCCAAGGTTGCTCTTCCAAATTACTTGAAATAGAATTGTTTTTGGAATGTACCAAGTTTGATTTAATGTAATTTGTATAACAGAACATTGGCTAAAACATCATCAAATAATGTCAATTAACTATGAAAATTATTGTGTAGTTAGCTTTTTCACCCGAAAAAACGTGTGATACATGGCGGGTCTTTAATATTAGTTAGAAATTCTATTAAATCGAAAGAACGAAAAGACATCATCGGACTGTCTGTCGAACACACTATTGAATTGTCCTGTGTTGAATTTGATAAGCATGTTATAGTATGCGTTTACAGACCTCCAAGTTACCAGAATCTATCTGTATTTGATTCTGTAATGGAAGATGTGTTAAAGAAACCTAGTACCTACTAGTAGTAAGTCAATAGGCGTATGTGGTGATTTTAATATTAATTTATTTGAAAATAACTCAAATACTGTCAGATTATTAAGTCTATTTAGGTCATTTCGTCTGTCAAATGTTTTCAATGAACCAGCTCGAGTGACAGCTTCTTCTGCCACTTGTATTGATAATATTTTTAGCACGCTTTTATTAGGTCGACCTGTATGTAACTAACTATGTAATGGAATCTAAGGTAACTTCGCCTCAAGCTTTTATAATCAAATATTATAATTAAAAGCACATAGTTTACACTTCAGCCCAGAAATAGAGACAACTTGAACGATCCATAATTTATTTTTTGTTTTTACGTCCATTTATAAAAGCGTGTTTTTCTAGTGTTTTTTAAACTATTTTTGTAACTGTGATTACTTACACAAACAAATTGTAAATAAATTGCCATCTAATCACAGTGGACAAACAATAACGTTTTGCTCCTACATGCCTTTACAAAAAATTAAAATTAGGTTTAGGCCAATGACATGAAAATTTTTGAGAAATTTAATAATTCTTTGGCCAGTACATTATGTGTTCAGAGTTTTAATAATGTATGTGACCCAAATGAGTTCTACGCCGAGTTCTTCTTACTATTGAACACGAAATTTAATAACACTTTCCCACTAAAGACTAAAACTATTTGAACAAAGTTCTTATTTAGTGATTGGGCTACTCCAGGTATTCGTAAAAGCAGGGAAAAACTTTTTGAACTTAAAGGCTTAAAGCAACAAATGAATAATACAAGCTTTGTTCAGTATGTTTCAAAATATTCAAATATTTTTAAAGTTGTGTGCAAATAAGCTAAAGCGCTTTATATTAGCAATAACATAAAATCAGCTGATGCTAAAACTAAAACGACCTGGCAAATAATAAATAATGAAACAGGTAGAAATAAACAGCGTAATACATTCAGTATTACGCTGTTTAATCAGCTGATGATAAAACTAAAACGACCGGGCAAATAATAAATAATGAAACAGGTAGAAATAAACAGCGTAATACTGAATTTAATTTATACTGCAAATGGCTCCATCAACTCAGATGTAGAAATAGCTCAGGACTTTTTCGCTAATATTCCTGTTAATACTAATGAAGCTTTAAATTTCTTACCCGCGCGTTGTACTGCCTTACTCAGAAAGAATATAAGGGCATGCTCTTTGGAGTGTAGGTTTCAGCATACCAACCCCCAAGCTATTATAAAAGCTTTTAAAGATCTTAAAATTAAATCAACAGAAGATCTTTGAGGAATGTCTGTAAAATCCTGTAGTGCTATTATCGAAACCATTGCGCCCTATTTTGCTTTCATGTTTAACACCACTGTAGACCAAGGAGTCTTCCCGGATCTCATGAAACACAGTCAAGTAGTTCCTTTGTACAAATCGGGTGATAGTAAAGAACTTAACAATTATAGGCCTGTGTCAATTCTGCCAGTTCTCAGTAAAGTGTTTGAAAAGTTGATTCTCAATCAAATGTTACGTCACTTTAATAAAAATGCCATCTTTCATGAACAACAGTACGGTTTCACCAAAGGGCGTTGTACCACTGACGCTGGTGTCACCATAATAAAGAACATTTTTAACGCCTGGGAAGAAGCAAAAGATGCCATTGGAATCTTTTACGACGTCTCCAAAGCGTTCGATTGCGTAAACCATAAGACACTGCTGCTGAAACTGGAGCACTATGGGATTAAAAATACAGCTCTTGATTTACTAAGATCATACCTGAAAGACAGAAAAGTAAAAGTTCAAGTAAACGGCATAAACTCTTTAGGGTCTGAAATGGCAATGGGCGTTCCTCAAGGTTCAATATTGGATCCATTCCTCTTTTTTGTTTACATCAATGATTTACCCTATTTACTCTTAAATCGACCGAAGATGGTGTTATTTGCAGATGACACATCAATGATATTTAAAATAGACCGACGGTCACAAAATCTTGACGACGTGAATAACTGTATTCTTCAGGTCCAAGATTGGTTTACGGTAAATAATTTGGTACTAAATGGCACAAAAACCAAATGCATTAGATTTAAATTACCAAATGTTAGAAGTAGCGAATGTGACATCATATTGAATGGAGAAAAACTGGAATTTGTTAATCAAACGGTGTTCTTAGGAATCACGCTAGACGAGAAATTACAATGGGGACCTCATATAACATCTTTTGCGGGGCGGCTAAGCTCCGCCGCTTATGCTGTTAGAAAGATCAGTTAACAGATGTAGAAACCGCGCGTTTGCTATTTTAGCTACTTCCATAGCATTATGTCGAATGGCAATCTATTGTGGGGTCAGGCTGCTGACATTGAATCCATCTTTATTTTGCAAAAGAGAGCTGTCAGAGCCATTTATAATCTACGTCGTCGCGAATCTCTCAGGGAACTATTTAAAAGGATTAATATTATGACGGTACCTTGCCAATTCATTTATGAAAATAAATAAATAAAAATAAAAATGTTTATTTCAATTACAAAGGACATATAGAATGTTTTGTTGGAGATCACCTTTTAAGCAAGGAATTGCTTGTGTTAGGAGACTCCGCACTTCCACTTATCATTATCTTATATGCAATTGAAATGTAGACAATGTACTATGCAAAATTAAAAATAAAAGGTAAAAGGTAACTTAAATTATACAAACAGCACAGCAAATAAATGATTGGAATGCCTAGAACAGGGCCAGTACGCGCGAATACGTGTGATATGTGTGAGTATGGGTGAGAGTGTGAAGAGTGAGGGTGTGTAGTGTGTGAGATGTAAATAGCTTATTTTAGTCTATATATTAACAAAACTCCCCTAATATTATAAATACGAAAGTGTGTTTGTTTGTTTGATTGTTACGCTTTCACGTCAAAATGCCTTAAAAAATCTGGAAGAGATCCGGCACTCTGGCAGTTCTTCTCTTGAGTCAGGACACAGGTCACCACCAACCCGACATTACCCACGACCTCCATGGGATCGAGACCCATGCGGGCGAAACCAGCGGGCGGAGCCAGTATAAGTTTAGGTGTAAGTTCTAGTGTAAGTTCCAGTGTAAGTTGTGGGTTAGCCCTATGACAATGTCTTGGGATCGGAAGAAGCCAAATAAATCTTCTGCCACTAACCATGCACACTACAATCCGAATGTGGTTATTTTGGTCATTGAACCGTAGATATAATAGACTCAACATCGTCGTAAGTTTTAGTCTTAAGCCAATCAGTTACAACTTTCTTACAGTCTCGGAGCTTCATGGAATGTATATGGAGTTCTTTATTCAGCAAATTGTATATAAAGGAAGATTGCCTGGAGTACTGTCTTTTAGCGAAAGTAGATCTAACCCTGACAGTTGGAGCGACTAAGTAGCTCCTTCTGTTTCTAGGTTTAGAGGGATCATACGGAAGGGATGTGTGTTTTTTTAGTATGAGTTGAAGCAAATATAGTTGTCTTACAGACAGAAGATCAGATAATAGGTAGAGGCTATGGGTAGGGAATCTATAGGGTTTAAAGAACATGACCTTAAGCAAAGTTCTCTGCGCCCTCTCAAGTTCTAAAAAAAATATTTTTGTTGTCCCTCCCCAGCAAGGCAAACAGTACGTGAGGATCGAATGTGCCAGTGATACGTATACTTGCTTCAGAAGTTGGTTTGAAGCCGCATGTCGCAGTGTTTTAAAAGTCCATATCATCTTCCTGAGTCTTTTCATTATAAGTTCGGTGTGCATGTGCCAGGAAAGGCGCTGGTCAATCATAACACCTAAATATTTAGTATGCTGTAACCTGTCAATTTTCACACATGAGCAGTCGGGAGTTGGGGGGATGGGACAGCTGTGGATTTTTATTTGGAATTCTTGTGATGGCTGCGAGTTTTTATACTTTGTAAAGCAGATAAAGTTGGATTTGGAGGCATTTAGTGTGAGGAGACTATGATTTAGCCAAGCTGCTATCTTCGCCAGGCCACATTCAGTCAGCCTTTCAACATTAACCCAAGTCTTGGCAGTGAAAACAATGGCAGTGTCGTCGGCGTATGAAAATATGAGCCCGCCATCAATCTTCATGTTGCATAGGTTATTAATGTAGATAAGGAACAAGGTCGGCCCAAGCACGCTGCCCTGACCGACTCCGAAAGTAACGGTTGTCTCGGAGCTAGTGTAATTCGCAATTTTAACCGTTTGCTTACGATTGTTCAGGTAAGATTTAAAAAGTTCCAGAGAGGGTCCCCTTATGCCGATGCTTTCTAGCCTATGTAAAAGTATGGGGACAGACACTGTGTCAAAGGCCTTTTTGAGGTCGAGAAAAACAGCCAGACACTTGTCTCCACTGTCCACACCGTCTACCAGAGTAGAAGTTAGTGACAGAACCGCACCCTCAGTAGACTTACCTTGTCTAAACCCAAACTGAGAGGGCGACAGTATTTTATATTTAGAGAGGAATTTAATTAGGCGTGAGTTTATAAGTCTCTCAAGGATTTTCGAAATGGACGGTAGGAACTTATTAGGAAAATATCATGTATGTAAGACTACATCTTTTTAATAAAATATGTGATAGACATAATTTTAATACTAGAAACAAAGACAAATTAGATCAACCATTTTTCAGATTAGCTAAAGTACATACATCTTTTATGGGGTACTGTGTTAAATGTTATACACCTTGTGATATATTGCAATTAAATGAAAATTTAAAACTCTTAAGAAAAGTACACTTTGTAAACAAGCTTATTACAAATTAGAGGATTATATCCAAGATAAGAATCCTTGGAAACATGCTGGTCCTACTTCATAGGACAATCTAGAGTCTAGACAAAATCAAACTAGTTGCTAATTGAATTATGTAATTAATTATATTTGTGACATTGATTTACACTTAGTGATTACTGTAACTTACACACTGACTGATTACCTACTTGTTAATATTCTAGGAAAATTGTATACTTACTTTTACAATATTTGTAAATATGTGAGCACCATGTATCTATCATAAAATTAATTTATCTGTAATTGCTTCAATTTCATTCTTTTTACCTATTTTAGTATGGTAATTTTATTCTGGATGCATCGTTTTCACACATAATTATACAATGAATGTATGTTAAATATTGTAGTTAAAACATTTTAAAAGAGTAACGGTGGAGTTTCTTGCCCATTCTTCTCTGTACGATAGTTTCGTATGGAGAAGAATGAGCATTTTGGAAGGGGCGACTAGAATCAATTCTATTTTAATGTAAATGTTGACGTCAAAAGTGCCTTTTAAGTGCCTATTTGAAATAAATGCTTTGACTTTGACTTTGACTTTGAGTAGCAAAGAGGAGAGCATAAATTAGTAGGTAACTAGTTCCAGTGGGAAACCTACGTTAACCTTCGCAGATATAAGCGAGGCATGTGTCGGTCGTAGCGTGGCTACTTTAAGTTTCAAAAGCAGGAAATAAAAATTCAATTCAATATTTAAATAACCCCCGACGCAAACAAAACCTGTAAAAAGTAAAAAAAAAATGTGTTAAAGTTCTAGGTAATATCTTTATAAAAGCATCGTCGTGTCGGGGGACGGCAATGAAAACACTAAACAGACGAGGCTCAGCACATTTGAATGTACACTATTGCAAAAAGCAAACATTTTCATTTCTAAAAGGATCTTTACTTAAACTCTATCCGGTACCGATCTGTATTTACAGAAACTTTTAGAGATAGACTTGCTCTTAGGTCGGTTAATTAGGCTAAGTTCTAAGTTCGCAGTCCACGCTTAGCATTAAGGCTTTTACAAACAGGCGCGACGTAACAGCGGGACGCAACTATCGTAGAATAATTTCTATGAAAACTTCATGGAAATTGTTCTACATGTGTCGCGTCGCGCCTGTTTGTAGAAGCCTTTAGTTGCGGGCATAAGCTGTTAGCAAATGAAAGCGATGTACGTTTTACTTCATTTTTATTCTTGCAGTCAAGACGACGCATCAGAAACGAGTGTTTATGAACCGAAAGTAGGTGTTTGACCTTGTTAAACTTAAACTACATCAGATATATTACTCAGCTAAAATGTCAAGGGTACCCGTTTTTTATTTTTATTTGTTTTATGCAGCGTCGGACTGCGAATATCGAATAAATATTTATTTCGTTTGCAACATCAATTTCATTTTGTAAATAAACATAAAAGGACTTCAACAGTTAGTTTCTAAAGAAAAACAAAAAAAAAACAGAATGGTTTTTAAAGTATTTGTACAGGATATTAAGTAAACATCGGCCCCTACCCAGACCGAGGTAAACTCAAATATTGTGTGGCGATTGACGAGACAGGACTGTTGTCTTTCGATCCCAATCGTGGTTGTCTGGTCAAATATCAAGGGTAGATATTTAGCTATTTACGCTACTTTTCTTCTGCACATCTATTATGCGTTTACAATATTAAAAGGTTACCTACACGTTGGGAAGCCTGCATAGATACTAATTACACACTATAAATCAGAATCTGAATAATTTTGAAGGATAGTCAAAGGCCTTTTGTTAAGGTGGATCTAGTCCAAATTTTGCCCATACAAACTTCGGGAGTGTTTTACTCCACTATTAGACAATGTACATCAAAAATTAAACATGATATGGTTTTGTCTCATTATTAATATTGTCTGTACGGAAATAGAATACTAAAATAAAAAGCCATGAAAAAGTTAGGAGCCAACAAAGATACGTTTTTCTTGCTAATTTAACCTAACTTTGGACGTGTTTAAGTAATAAAAGATCTGAAAAACCAAATCGGTACCAACAAAGCTGAAATATCGATAAATACAATAAACTTCATTGATCATTGATTTATGCAGTGGTTTTTGCATAAAACCCGTTCTTCCGAAGGACTGTTCTTAATTTTTTAGGCGCCTGTTGTACTATAAATGATCCTGCATCTCACTCAATAATGTTGTACGTGTAGACTAGCTTTTATCTGCTTATCACTGATACTACCTCTGTAGGACACGATGCCTGGTGAGACAGTGTACTTTTTAGCCAGGCCCATCATTGAGTTCGAGCCTGCGACTAGGTTCCCCTTAAACATAAAAGGTACTTTTAAACGTCAAAGGGGAAACATCCGGGCGTTTCCTCCCGCCTTATACGAAACAGGAACCTCCCGAAACAGCCGTGTCCGGTGAGGACCTGTGTCAAACGGAAGGTGAGGACGCCATGCCACCTTTCAAGCCAATCCTCAAAGACGGGACTTACCGCCGCAATCGTGGCGTGCCCAGCACTGGGTTGCGACAATCGTACTCTCCACGTCGCCATGAGATCTCGCCGGAGCTCTGTTCGCTGTGCCGTGATTTCCCGCGGCAGCGGAGTTAGGCCCCGGCATTTGGCTTCATCGCGCCACTCCCAAGTGTTAACTCAAGTCATAAATGCAAAAAAAAAAAATCAATCAATTCATGTAAACAATCGAAATAATGAAATGCAGTTATGTTAAATTGTCAGAAAGGCAAAGGACACGTGACACATACACCCTACGTTACTTTTTCTTTTTTAAACATAATTTGATTCTAATGAAATATTGACATGCTTAAATTATTTTATTTATATTTACGATACAAATTAAATAGGTCCAATTACATTAAGTTAATGATAACTGTGCAGTAATTCTATAAAATAGTTTGTTAAGGATTATTCGGCAACTCCTGTTTGGCTGAATGTCGATTACTCGTGTCAAATAAACACTTACCTCCAGTAAACATAAGAATGAATTAGACGGATATCAAGTTAAATATTTTAATTAATGATCCTTATATTTTCACCCTAGGTATACAAACTTGACTTGATTTGCATTCCCCTTTACATTCAAATAGAATTGATTGTAGTCGCCATTCCAAAACAATTGGTTTCGTCCAGTAGGATCGTAGGAGGCAGGTTAGTAGGATGAAAATACGTTAGTAGGTTTAGTGGCAGTTACTTGACTATTTAGTAATAGCGCAAGAATGAGCCTTGTCGGCGAAGAGTCCTGTCGGCGAAGAGTCTCGTTGAAGTAAAGTCTTGTCGGGTGGTCAGTCTGTCGGCGTAGTGTCTGTTGGCGTTTAGTCGTATATTCAGGAAAAGAGTCAGGCTGTATGTTGAACAAAATATGTAAGCGTGGGGTGCTTGATGTTAATTGATGGATTATAAAAATACCTCAAAAAGCACCCCACGCTTTTATACTTTAAAATTATTTCATTAATAAACACTCTATCCTAAAAAAAAACTGCTTTTTAGTTTGGTTTTCTATTAAAGTTATTAGTTTTTAAACGATTTAAACATCATCATTCATCACGTTTGACAGAACGGGTCGAGTATTCTGCTTAGAATAATATTATTATTCTAAGGTATTCTGTATAGCAGTGCTGTCAGAAAATAAGAAAAATGAAAAATGACACAAATTGACATATAACATCAACGCAAGGGTGAGTAATATTCGCGTGTGTCATGTTAGCCTCAGGAGGATGAATATAACTCCACAAAATAAAATTGAGAAAATACAGTACGGTTCTGAGATGAGATCGATATAAAACTATATCTAGGATTAAGCCTAGTGTATTTACAATTATTGAAGTATCTATGTATTCGTTATTTTAGTACTCTTTTATACGACAGTACTTACTAAAAATAAGCTAAAAATAGCTTACATTATTATAAACTAGCTTCGGCCTGTGACTTCGTTCGCGTCAAATTTCTTGCTCCCCGACCCACCCCGTCGCTCGCCTCGCCTGCTCGTGCGAGTACTTCGAATTCGTGACTTTTTTCTTTTTGCTCTACTCCTAAGGGTTTCAGCGTGACGTTATATAGCCTATAGCCTTCCTCCATAAATGGGCTATCTAACACTGAAATATTTTTTCAAGTCGGACCAGTAGTTCCTGAGATTAGCGCGTTCAAGCAAACAAACAAACAAACTCTTCGACTTTATAACATTAATATAAAAATATAAATATGATAATAATAATAATATATATAATATTATTATACCTAGTAACCATAAAACAAAGACTGATTGCCTTTCTCTGTAGAACAAAAGATTTATTTACCATAAGTATGTACAACATTTAAAACTAAAATGACTTATCTGCTAACAAAAGATTAACTTACCTGTAGAACAAAAGAAACAACATTTAATGCCTTTATTTTAGGTCTTTTAAATCTTAACAACAATGAAAGAATAAAATAAAATATAAAAATCTATGGAACGTTTCTTTTACGCTATATTAGGAATCCTTAAGTCACCACCGTCAACTTTGACGTCTAGTTTGCTTTATCGATTATGAGACAAATACAAACAAAGTTTTCTTACATATATAGTATAGATATTTTGCTTGTCGTGAATATTATTCATAACATTCTAATGAAACTCTTTATTATTCATGATATGATAAAATACGAAAATGCAATAAAAGATAAATGATCAATCTCAATACATAGGTACCGTACTCGTAGGAGCAAATGCCCTTCAAATTTTCGAAACAGCACCTGATGCTTCTAGGGACGTAGGTATACGATGAATATTTTATGAACGAGAACTAGATAGGTATAACTTTATAATAAGAATACATTTGTTTTGCTAAGTTTACATTCAAGTGGATTGAATTCCTAGGCCTCACTGTACGATTTCCTGTGTTGTGAGTTCTAGGCTCCTTCCCTCATTCATCGTGCATCCATCTCCGCAACATCGGGAAATCACCCACCCACCCATTTGCACATTTGCAAATACACTGAGAATACTGATGGTGCTGTCGCGAACGCGCATCATCAGCGGTGCACATCTATTCCTAATAATGGCGGAGAAATCAGTAATATTATTAAGTGCGTATCTGAAAACATCCCTGACGCAGTGCATATTATATTGAACGCGGTAACAGCCTCATTTTATACTAAACTTCCACAATACTACATTTGTAGTCTTGTTCTCAGCAGCCAAAATATACAGAGACAGGACTGCTGATGCGGGAGTAAGCGACATACAGGGCCTGAATTCACTATGACCACTTAACGTAACTTTGACGTGTAAAGTGTCTTTTAAAATCTACATACATAAATAAACATTTCATTTCATAACGATTTCTTACTCGTAACCACGTCAATCACACACGAATTCTGCTAATATCGTATTAATATAATATCGACAAATTGTCTTGGAACATACAGAATATGATGTTTCGATTCCTTACCGTTACATTGGTTTCTATAAAAAACGATATTCACGTAGTTCGAACGTAGTAAGATTCCGCGGGGAATCATTATAACGATACAGAATTGGGGCACTGTTGTCCGTACGAAAAGCAGCTTGTCCTGAGTTGGACACCTTCGCCTGGATACCGATATTTTACATGGAGTGACTGCCTATCTGACCTCCACAACCCAGTTACTAGGTAACACGATAGCTCTTGGTAAGACTGGTTGTCAGAGATTCGGGCTTCTGACGACCCGTAACGACTGTCACAAATCCACAAACGAAAGCCGGGACCATTGGCTTAACGTGCTTTCCGAAGCACGGAGGACTCTCGGTATGTAAAGATGGCCACCCATCAACAGATCATCCCTGGCAAGCGTAGCTTAACCGGGTTAACCTGATGGATCGACCCGTACGGCTGTTTTGTACCTACCACCCACAAGCCCTCCCTTAAAATCCTTATAATATGTATTTGTTGTGTATAATCTACGTTAAATCAATGACATCGAACAAAACAGTCAATTTTCCAGATGTATCCTTGTATGTAGTAAGCACAGTTATGTTTAGTATATTCTGGTGTCTATGATTTCGATGTGAACGAAGTGGGCAGAAACTAGTTTAAAGATAACATTGTGCTTACCTTCTTCAGTTTCATACACGTTACGCAAATTTTAACGAAATTAAAAAGTAATTAAACTGCAAAGTTTGCGTTCACGAGCATAAACGAAGTTGTTAACTTTCATTGTAAAGTTAATTTTGTAAAGATAATCATCCCAAACCGCCAGTTGTTATCTCTTTTTATTCAATTAAACTGATCGTGGCGATTAATTTATCGACTTGAAAAGGTCGAGTACATAATATTATGGTAATAATTATGAGGTACTATTTAACTGATCCTGTAAAAACATATTGAACTTCTAATGATGAATATTATTTTTCATTAAATGAACTCTATTGCGTGAAAGCGTAACAAAGCCACATACAAATCTTCAAATCTTTTCTCTTTATTTTTTGTATTCGTTTGGATTACTTATTGACATAAAAATATATGCATTCAGCGCCTATACCAATGGATGATTTATTTTTCATTCGGCCCATTGAGTTTTGTCCTACAAAAAAAATGGGTCGTCCCAAAATATAATTTTAATTATTTTATTCCCGCTTCGTCCTATTATATATTCCTTCTACGGCCCATATGTTTTTTGTATATGACAAACTTACTTTTTTTTTTCATTTATACCTAAATGTTTAGAATTGTTTCATTTTAGAATTGTTAAAAAAGTCATATAAATACTTTAAGTATATTTTTTGTTGACTGTACATTTAAAGTACTTGTAATTTGGGACAAACTAAGATTTTTTTGGAATGTGAGACAAACCTTCAGGAAGAACGAAGAATATATTCAATGGATAAATAAGGCTTTAATTCTTTTCACAAATAGAAAACCTTTAACAGCAAAAAGAAAACTATTAACAGATCTAGTAAGTTATAACGAAAATGAAATGTATATGAAACAAGTACTTAGGTAAGTACATTGATGCATGTTGACTAGTATTCAACACTATTCACATAGCTCTTTATTTATTACGGAAACCTTAAAAGAAATGAACTGACAGACATGAAACTGATGGTAAACTATGTCTATCATACAAACCACTGTTAACGTGTTATTGGTACATTTTAGAAATAAACATCGACGTAGTATTTTGGGAGCTGCCGATGGAGGAAGATGAATGAAAACGTTGTGGTATAAAATGTGGGTAGCTATTAGTCACACATATTCTTGTTAACTCCTCTCGAATAAGGCAGTGCGCAGACTGTCTATTTGACAAATTATCGGCGATATATCGCTATATCGAAGACGTAGACTGGCAACAAGCCTCATGGGTCAAAGTCGTAAAAACGAGTCCGTCAAACTGTTTGGGCACAAAACAATATTTCATTTCAGTGTGTCCTAGAGTGTACACTTTCTAGGAAAATAAGTACTGTCCGGAAAGAGAGTCCATGTCGTTTAGGTCGATAAACTAAGTACAATTCTGTCTCCACCAGGTCGTGCCTATATGGTGTGCGGGGGTGGTGAGGGCATGTCTTACGTGTCTAGTTCAGCTAATTAGTAGCGTCACAACATGTTTGAATCATACGTCGGTCGAGATAATTGTTCAGGCGTAAGTGGTTGGTAACAATGGGCGGTTGTGTTCAAGGCGACGTTTCCGTAGTTGACGATGTTCGTAAACGATTGACAACTTTTCTGGTCTTTGGCAAAGTTTGAAGTTAGTTTGTAATGAAGTTTGAAAATTTATAATATGGCATATACCTACAATATAATAGAGAGCAGTGGTGGCCCAGTGATATTGGATCAGACTTACGGGATTGTATTTTCGGATCCAGGCGAGCATTTTACTTTGCATGTCTCAAAACGGTGAAGGAAAACATCGTGAGGAACCGGTGTGTCTTAGAATCAAAAATTCGAAAACATTTGTCATCCACCAACTAACACTTGGCCCGTGTGGTGTATTATGGCCACTCCCAGCCTGTGTCTCATCAGTGGGAATATTATAAGTCTATAATGTTCGTTAATCAGCCGATTATGCTCTAACATATTATGGCATGACGCATAAAACAAGCTCAAAACCGTCACCGGGCAAATTAAGGTGGAGCAACATTTCACGACTGAGATTCAATGCGTTTTTACAGTACCGTACCCAAACATATATTACTTTAACAAGATCTAAGGCTCAACATATCTAACAGTAAATATATCAAGAAAACGGTAAAAGTTAAAGCTCTCTCGGGATGTTTATGAGACAATGGAAAAGTTATACAGATAGAAAGCTAACATGGCTGAATATTCTAAAAGTAACTAAATAAAATATAAAAGTCTCTGACGTCTAAAAGTAAGTCAAAGATCTCAATGCTGAGATAAAAATTCATCATCATCTGCCAAGCCTTTTCCCAACACGTTGGGGTCGGCTGCCAGTCTAACTTGATACAGCTGAATACCAGGATTTCACATGGCGCGACTGCCTACCTGACCTCCACAACCCAGTTATGGGTAACAAGATACCCCTTGGTAAGACTGATTGTCAGGGCTTCTAACGACCCGTAAAGACTGTCAAAGATCCACGAACGACAGCCGGGGCCAACGGCTTAACGTGCTTTTGGAGGCCCGGAGTGATCTTGGTATGTAAAGATGGTCACCCATCCACAGACCAACCGCAGCAAGCGTAGCTTAACCTGATCCATTGACCCATGCGGCTGTTATTACTTAGCCACAAGCCTGCTGAGATAAGAATAATAATTAGTATTAGGTGACAGCCCATGTCGACGGTTCCTACGTATAATCCCCTAAATACAAATGACAAATGTTACAGGAGACCGCTTCAAAGTTTCAAACACGTGTATCTCATGTTCACGTTAACGTAATGCCATGATGGATTTAAAGTGCATTTTCATCTTAGACTTATTTGTGTTAAACTAAACAATAGATAGTAATAGGCTGGCCTGAAGGTCACGAAAATAAAACATGCAAATCACGCAAAAAATCACGCAAACATGCAATCCACCACTTAGGGGATTGTACGTAGAGACTGTAGATATAATTGGAAAAGAAAATATGTTTTACACCTAAATCATCATGATCACCATCTACAGTTTCTTCGACCTCACCCACTGTGTTGGCACAGGGGTCTCTTTTCGTACACCAATCCGCACTCTGCGTGCTAACCTCATCCAAGTTTTACCCGAGATGGCATGATGGTGTCGTCCGCTCATCTTGTCGCCGGACGACTGAATGATGATTTCAGAATGCAATTTGCTAAATCCGGGTCATCCAAGCTGTATACTTCGTTGCTTCGAATCTATGTTTTGGTTTTCAGCACAGCTAAAAAAAACAACAAAAATGTATTTTCATCATTCTAACTTTGTTCAAAACTTTCAATTGCACTGACATGATTAATAAGGCAACCAAAAGACTGTTACGTTTTGAGTTTTTTTTTTTTTTGTTCTATCAAGAAGTTATAAAAACAACTTATTTATTGGGACAGGCATTAATTGACCTTCGCCCACAGAAAGGAGAAAAACATATAAATTTTTTGTTCCATTCCTTTTCGATATCGATACACAACACGTGGGTAAAGTATCGCCAGTTAATTTAATTTGACCCGTATACAACCTAGGTTTAGTATATGCGAAACCCGAAACACGTGTCTTGTATTTTTATGTTAAGAATCTATTGTCGTGATTTCAATGATTTAGTTTGGAGAAAGTGTATTATCTGGCAGCACTGTTAAGTTATTAAATCATGAATTGTAAAGGTCTTTTGAATATGTTTTTATTACCACAACTTAGGCAATTTAATGTGTAATTGTACGATGGCAACATTTAGAAACAACGTCACCTAGCTGTTATTTCTGGTTGGGGACATAAATGTGTTTTAATGTATTTTAAATGGTAAAATGGAGTGCGGATCATTGGTTGTACGACAGTCGAATAGAGCAGTTGTGAAACTAAAACTATAAGCTATAAACTATAAACTATACAACAAACAAAATACAAAATACAAAACAAAATACAAAACACACAAAACAAAATATACAAAATTTCAAAACTTTCATGAAAAATCACAAATTTATAAGCTTGTTAGCTTGCTTGTTGTTGTGGTTGTCCGTACAAAAATATGGTCACTACGCGGCGCTCCTGCGCCCCCATCAGCGCGTCCAGTGTCGTATTGTATTTATTGATAATAATTAGGCAGTAGGTACCTAACCATACGGCGATTGTATTGTAGGTGATAACATTTTTTTGGGAAAAATAGAACAAATGTAAAATTATTGGAATCGATTCAGTTACTTATTCTGAACAAACTATACGTATATTCAGGTTAATACACTAAAAATAATATAACCATAGTTTACTAAGTCATAAATATCTATATCCCTTTTTTTATTACAGAACGCGAATCCGCACGGATGCAGTCTAGCTGCACCATTCAAAAATCGTAAATTTCTAATACATCTTAACTATACATTATTATTATTAAATTACTGAATGTAGGCTGGATTAACTTTTTATTGGATGTGGAAATTGAGACAGACATCGATCACTATTCACGAGAAAGTTCTCTCAATACCTGCGTTAACAATCTGTCATGCCATCCGATCACATGCCGAAGATAACAAGAAACATGAGCTTTTATCCGATAAGGTATTTTTTAAGTAGGCTAATGTATCACTTTCAGAACTTAATGTTTAAACATTGACTTCTGAAGGTTCTAGGCTTTTTCGAACTTTTCGCAACGCTGAATCAATACAGCATTTTATTTCTGTAAAAAGACCAGCCACCAATACTATGCCACTGAAACTGAATTCAAATAAAAAGAAAACAGACTAATTTCAAATCTGTCCCTGTCCTGTCCGGTGATTATTTATTAAGAATCCATATAACATAGATAAAATAGATAGAATATTTATTATGACTAATTAGTGGTCTCCCAGTGGTTGAAATTAGCTCATAATTTATTTAAATCTTAATGTATTTCTAGTGCATTGTTATATATAAAAAAACCTTTCTACACTCCTCCATAATTATAGACTTTAACCTCTGCCAAATTTCATATTCCTCCGTCCACGTAATTTTCATAGAAGGAGAAACAAAGACTTTGCTTTACTTTATTGCTGAATTCATGGTTATGGTTTCCGCATTGGTTAAAATTTTATCCTGTACAGATTATTACGAACGAATTATAGCTCGAATGGTGTGGCGTCAAATAAAAGATTGCAAATGCAATCCTTTGTGTGACGCCACACCATTCGAGCTATGTGTTGTGTAAATGTCCCAATGTTAACCTCACTGCTACGAAATAAATTCTCCACGTATGTATTTGTTGTTTTTAGCTTTTTGAAAGGTCTACCCCTCCAACTGGTGCACCAGAGGGGTGCTACTTAACACACTTACAGTAGGAATGGCTTTCCTTTTTATAGTTCAAAACCATTAATTGCGTTATTGACGTCGTTGAGCATGCAAATTTTCCAACGTAATTGTGAAGCAATGAATTAGTAGCAAGCAATCTTTCAAAATTATACTGATTCTCACTGTTAGTGTGTTACGCATATTAGGGTCACAAACACAATCGGCCTTTAATGTTCCCACAGCTGGGAGACAGGCCTCCTCTCTTTGACAGGGAGTAAGCCTTTGAATTTTAGGTTATTGGACATGTTGGTTTCCTCACAATATTACGACGAAATAAGGAAATGAAAATAATAAGGTCGCTGGTCTATTATTAACAAATCTACAAGTATCTACGTAGGTAGGTTCTGAAGAGCCCTGAAATCGGTCGATAAATCAAGGGGACGCAATAAAGCTTGTCGTTTCCGGGCGTCCCTTTAAGGGTCATCGTAATAAAGATAATGGTCACAGAGGAAACATTTGGCTACTTTTAGAACCAATGAGTAGAAAATCTCATTGTTTTAATAGGTACTAAGGGTACTTATTGCTTTCTTGAAAGGGATGGATAAATGTTTTTGTGATTAAAATCAGCCTTTAATGTTCCCACTGCTGGGCCACAGGCCTTCTTTCGGTGAGAGGGAGTGGGCCGAAATCCACCACGCGGGCCCAGTGCGGATTGGTCGATGTCACTTATTAACAAGTGAAACTACTAAAACTTCACGAAAGACTATTTCAAAAAGGTCCGCGAGCACCTCACAGTGGAAATAACTAAATATCTACGTTTAATAGGTACGTAACTACGTTTAGGGATTGGGACACAGGCCTCCTCTCGGGTTGGTCGATGTCACATGTCTTCGAAGTATTGTTTCTAGGACCATGCCGGTTTCCTCACGATATTTTCCTGCACCGTTTTGAGAGCGTGGTGATGATATAATTGACACAAAGTAAAACACCTGTCTGAGTTCGAATCTGCGACCTACAACTCCCAAGTCGCAGCTGTTATCACCAGGCCACTGCTCCTATGTGTATACTTGTGAGCATAATTATTTTATCACAACCAATCAAATAACTTTATAGATACTTAATTATTTCATAGTTTAAAGTCATGTTTACGTTGAAAAGGGTTCAGCAGGTAAACCTTTTAGTTACCTTAAAGGGGAGTTCTCATAAATCAATAGTAATATTACTAACTAGCTTTAGCCAGTGGCTTCGCCCACGTGGAGGTCGAAATTATCCCACGGGAACGTAATACCGGGCTAAAAAGAATTATATGTGTAAGTACAGATTTTAAACTGTGTGCCAAATTTTATCCAAAACTGTTTTTACGTAATTGGGTAATAAACATCTAAACATAAAAAACTTTCGCATTTATGATAATATATAAGGTGTATCTATTCATACCCGAAATATCTGAAAGGGTCATTGTACTCATCAATATGAACAACTTTTACTATGGGACCAAACCTGAAATCGCGAAAATAAATATCAGCTGTTCCCTACATTTATGTTCGCATATCTCGTCAAAATGTAGGGAACAGCTGATATTTTTTCGCGATTTCAGGTTTGGTCCGGTAGTAAAAGTTGTTCATAATGATGAGTACAATGACCCCTTCAGATATTTCGTGTATGAATAGATACACCTTATATAGTAGGATACCTAATGCTGTGTAGTTAAATAGATATCAGAAGGCCAATTCTCGTAATTAAAAACGTTGAAAGTCTAGTCGCAGTCTCATCTCGGTGACAATCAAATGTCTCACTTGTCAAAAATGTATTGAAACTCGAGGTATTTTCGACAGATTGAAACTGAGATCAGACTGTGAACGGTCTTAAAATTACGAGAATTGCCCCTCTGCAGGCTTCGCACGAGCACAGATTTGTCGACGGAAGAATAGACATGACTATTAACTAAATGATGTACAATAGGAGAAGATAGCTATGTTTTTCTATGAATTATCACAGTTATGCGTTCTAAACGAATCATGATTTTGTAGATAATCGTATATAGGTACATTGTGGCCGTCGAGTAGAAAGTTTATTGTCAGCGTGATTTGGCAGTTTGGCAAGAAATATTCTTCTGAAACAGTCTACATTTGTATGGACCTAGACAAAGACCGTTAGAAACAAAATACAAAATGACAGATTGTAGAAGGATATCTACGGTGCGATGTCAAAAATGGAGATACGAAATGTCACTTTGTATTGAAAAAGCACTGTCTATTCTTCCTAGAAATAAAAAGCGTCATGCTAAGCCTGCTGGTATTGCAATGCATTAATGAAGTTTTACTGCTAGATGCTTACCAGAATGTTTCCAATACCTACACTAGAAACGAGCGACTATTTCAAAACAACATCTGCATATCAATGTTCTTTACAAAGCACGCTAACGAGGCAGGTTGTGCCAGCGTATCGTTAATCCACTTGTGTCGCGAAAAAATTGATGGAAGCAATCAACTGGCAGATTTATATACAACAGTTTTCGTGGATTCCTAATCCCGTGGCACTTCTAAAGTACAATAGATTTAAATAAAAAAAAAAAAAAAAAAAAAAATAAAAAAAACAAAAAAACAAAAAGTAACAAAAAAAAAAAAAAAAAATTTTAAAAAGTAACTATTTGTGCGCGATTGATGGCAATAGGTTTGCCCTCTATTACATAGGACTTAAACATAACAGAGCAGGGGTGATCCAGTAGTATAGGCCCCCAGTTGTGGGTCGTGAGTTCGAACCTGCCTGGGTTCGAACTCACGGCAGGAACTTTACTTTGTGTATTTACCTTCATCACCATTCTACTCTCACGGATTTTCTACAGTTGAGGATACTTAATTGTCATTACAATGTATCATTTTAGCTAGTAATTAGTTAGTAATTTAAATATAACGTTAACTGCTAAGTAACTATAAAATTAAGAAATCGCTTAGTAAGGTCTTTCTTTTTTACTTTATGTTAAGGGGAACAAGAATACATTACAATATATCTTTTTTTTTCAATATCTTTTTACATTTAACATTTATTGACTAATCAGTCTTTGTGCTTATGACTAATCACAATCAGTCAGAAAAATTAACCTAATTATCCTTTTCCAAGCGTGGTAGATACCGCTGGAGATGAACAGGCAACAAACTTTCTACATACCGATAAGTTTAAAATTAACCTTGGTAAATATGTACACCTACAGGGTGTTAAGTGCGCGAGAAGTGTAAATAATGCTCGTAAAATCGGAGTTCAATGTGAGGCTCTTTTGTGACCTTCAGCCACGAAGGTGCGCCCTATCCCACCACAGTTATGACGGCGTGATAAACCCAAATGTGATTTGCTCATAAATCCTTACACTCTAATAAAGTAGCCATTTTTAAAAGGGACGATAATGTCTGTTACTTACCGATACTTGTTCACTTTCTTTTTACGGCCACCTTTTTGTGAGCGTTCAATCAGTTTCTTCATTCACTATAAAATGATTTCTCGACTTGATAAAGATAAAACCATAATAAGATATACATAACTTTATGTCATTGTGACACGGGTTGCTACAGACATGTTTGGGTCGGCATGATTCGGCACGACCCGGACGGTAAAATAGAATGTACACAGCACAAGTTTTTATCCAGTGCTCAAACTGTAACCATGAATTCAGCATATCATTCTAGACCCCTCAACGCAGAAATTTTTCGTCGGTAATAAAAAAAAAAATCAGCTGTTCCATACGTTTTGACCGCGTAGGTAGGTATTGCACTTTTCTATGAAAGAGCTGATTTTTTTTTGTAAAACCGATGTAAAATTTCTGCGCTAGGGGGTCTAGAATGTTATGCTGAATTCATAGTTACAGTTTGCGCACCGGATAAAAACTTATCCTGTGTAACGGCGCAGCAAGTGGCGCCGTCTAGTTTTGTTTGGAAGTTACTAGCAAGAGTAACCACTGAAGAGGTCGAATATGAGAGACACTGGCCGATTACTGTCACTATAGCAGTGCGTCGAATTATAGTGTATTATCTACCTACATATGTTCAAATCAATGGCTACTGAGTTACTAAAGGCTCCCGCAGACCGGTGCGATGCGACAGCGCGAAGTGACTCTAGTAGATCAATTGCCATGAAGTTATCATATACATATGTGTACAAATAGGCTGATAAGCCAAATACTCTCCTTTGCATCCCCAAGTCAGATAAAAATGCCTTTTAACAGGACTTAGATTGGTAAAAAAATATATTCCAAAATATATTCATACAAGGAAAACCGTTTGAAAGAAACGAAAATGTCAGATCCATGTTTTATTTATTTCTTCGATTTCAACTTGACAACATTTGATAACAGCATTAATAAGAATGGGCTTTAAACTTGTGGCGGCATCTACAACGCATCCACCAACCACATGCGAACTACGCATCATACTGAATATGTATAAATAGCCCACCAGACACAACACCCGTCTGCCACTATCAAGATTCATAGTCGCAGACCGCCGTCCTTCCGTCTTCGCCGCCACGCCGAGGCCCGCCGCGACGTCTCAATCCATATCCGCCCCGAGCTAGCCCGCACCTTGCCCAAGCATTCAATTCGTCCTCAAATAACAATCATTCCGATCCAGCTCGTTACCTTCAGCGATGCCGTAAGCCGAGGTCCGTACCTCACAGGGTCACCCCCTTAGTGGGTAGTCGCTCTAGTTTAAAAGTGTTTAAGCCTTGGCTGGGAGGCCCTAATTTACTAAGGTAGCCACAGGCAAGGCAAGTCCGGTTAAGCATTCGACAATCTCTTAGGTTAACCAAATGAGACCTCATTCCCCAAAAAAAAAACACCGGTATTATTGGAAGATTGTCCCTTCTTTATAGAGTGTCAGTGATCTTTACAGCCTGTTCCTCACACCTCTATAATCTAAAATTCGCATTGTGGATATCTGAGTGAGGAATTATATTTTTCATAGCGATTTAAGTAATTATATTTCTGAAACAGATGACATACTGACTATAATGTCAGCTACACAACACGGTAACAAATCGAACAGGGTCCTATAAGATAAATAACGGTAACCTCTTAATTTTAAAAAGGTATCCCATTGCATAAACGTTAAGCAGCTTAACTGACGCGATACAGATTTTTGTGGCTTTGTGTTGAAAACTGCAATATTCCTGATTTATTTTATCAAAGAATACAAAAAAGCTCCCGCATGGTAACAAGATTTTCTACCAAAGTACCAAAGCGATCTTTGGACACCTAGTTCTCGTAGCCATTTATAAACGTCATCATAACATAAAAAAACACGTCTAAAAGTTATATATATGCGTCTCAGATATGGAATGCACGTTATCATAAATACACTGACCGCGTGGAAAACATCGAAAGACGGTTTATACTTAAAATATCTTTGCTTTCATGAAAGGATTCCATATCAGTCAGCCGATTATCTTGGAAGAGTCCAAGATAATCGGCTGACTGATATGGAACAGCTGCCGCTGCAGCTGCTGCTGGCTGGTAGCAGAGGTAAGAAGTATCATCTGCTACCACTGGTAGATTGTCGTAATACTGCAGACTGTTTATTCCTGTTGAAAATTCTAAATAATAACTGATAACCCTGAGTTACTGTCAAAATTTTATTTTAATGTGCCAAGCAAGACGCTTCGTTTTAATCCACTCATACGTGTATCTCATACATCTTCGAATTATAGGCAGAACAGTTCTATTGTGTACGCAAGCAGTAATTTCAATGATATATGCAAGGAATATAATTTTGATCCATTCACAATTAGTGTGGTCTTAACATATTTCGGCCAGAAGGTGCTTAAGTCTTAAATTTTTCAAGTAGCGGTAGGTTATATTTTTTAATTTTTATTATTTTGTCTATTGTTTTAGTAATATAATTGCAAACTTAGTATTTATATTAGGTACTTCTCTATTTATTAAGGCGATGTGTTGTTTTCTTTGTTTTTGTGCTCACACCAAAATTTATTATTATAATACGTGTATACGTGAGGATTTGTAATTGGTTTTCTGTTGACTATAGTTTCCTTTTTTTGTCTGTTTTTAATAGCTGTAAGTCCTCCATGTTCTTTAATAAATAAATAAATAAATAAAATAAGAAACTTTCTAAATAAATGTTATCTAATTGAGTGTCCCCGAGGGAAGTCCTTTATTGTCATCGAGTTCTGACTTAATGATACCCTGCCACTTTCCTCGAGGATCTCGCAACATCGATTAAAGGATTGCGTCATTGTACAGACAAATGGGTTTTTCGTTTTAGGTAATAATGACACGTGAGTTCGTTAATCACCTGACGCGTACCTTGATTTTGCCTTCACTTTTTTTTAATTTATTTATTTATTGACACCAAAAATATTAACATTACAACAACCATTTTTGCTTAAAGAATTTGTAGGCTATAATGCAAACATTACAACGTGGGAGCATCTGTAACCGAACTAGGTATAAAACCTGTATCTCGGCTACAGCGCCATACCTGTCTGATAACAGTCTGGGAAATTTTTAGCCAACATTCCAATTTTGTTAAAAGTAATAAGTACAATATTTGTTAAACAGTATTTTAATTAAAAAAAAAGAGATATTGACTGTTTTGAATTTTAAGTAATTGGTCCTATCCTACAAATATTATTAATGTGATAATTTGTATTTAAATATTTGTTACTGAATCACGTAAAAACGGCTGAACCGATTTGTACGTTTGGCACACAGATAGTGTTTAACTTACTAGCGGCCCGTCCCGGCTTCACACGGTTGGACATTTATTTTTTAAACATTTATATTAATAGATATAGCCTATGTTACTCAAGGATAATGCAGCATTCTAATGGTGAAATCATTTTGAAATCGATCCAGTAGTTTTTGAGTTTATTCGTTACAAACAGACAAATCTTTCCTCTTTATAATATTATTACTAGCTATGCCCGTGACTTCGTCCGCATGGATTTTTTTAAAATAAAAGTAGCCTTAGTTACTCCTTAATACATCAGCTACCTGCCAAAAACGGTCCAGCCATTTCAGAGATTAGCGGGAACAAACAGACAGACAGACAGACAAAAATAGTAAAAAATGTTATTTTGGTATATATACCGTATATATATCATATGCATGTAGCAAAAAGCGGTTATTTTAATATTACAAACAGACACTCCAATTTTACTTATATGTATCGATGTATAGATTATTAGTGTAAACAAACACATACGTGGACTTTTAATTTAGAGTGGGCGAGGCAGCGGGTAAAGCTATAGGTTTATTATACATGATTGAGGTCGTAGAAACCAGCTGGTGCCTCCAGTACATACGCAGGACCGGTCAATTTAAAGATGCAGTTATTTTCAGCAAAATGTTGATAACGGTCGACGATCTTCTTCATGTCGCTAGCATGACAGCTGTTATCAAATTTTGTTGCCCCAACAAAACTTCGCTACTTCCACTGCGATATCAGTGGCAGCACAGAGGTCACTTTTGCTGCATATCTTTGGGCACAGAGGGCATGGTGGAGCATACTTTGTTAAACCCTGCTGCCGTTTCGTCGAGGTACACCCAGGTTCAACTCCCAGCTTTCCTACTTGGGTTTAGAGACGGTTCGTGGACTTCCAAGTGGACCACGGAAGGTGTAACCTTTTAATCCTGCAGGAAAATGCTCGTTTGGTGGTAGGTAGTAAGTAGGTGGCGTACCGATGTGATAGTAAATATATTAGAAACCAGCTTTTATTGTCGATCACTTACATTAACATTATACGAGTGGTTGTGGCTAAGTAATAACAGCCGCACGGGTCGATCAATCAGGTTAAGCTATGTTTGCCAAGGTTGGTCCGTGGATGGGTGACCATGTTTGTTCCTAGGCTTGTACTTTGGAAAGCACGTTAAGCCGTTGGTCTCGGCTGTCATTCGTGGATATTTGACGGTCGTTACGCGTAGTCAGACGCCCGAAAACCTGACAACCAGTCTTACCAAGGAGTATCGTGTAACCCAGTAACTGGATTGTGGAGGTCAGATAGGCAGTCCATGGAAAATATTGGTTTCAGCTGCATCCGATTAGACTGGAAGCCGACCCCAACTTAGTTGGGAAAACGCTAGGCAGATGATGAGTAAGATTAGTAGAATGTGGGATAGTAAGATAAGGTTATTCAGTGCTATAAGGTATGAAAATAGTCAGCAATTCTCATTATGTATTATTAAAAACTCTCTCGTGAGCGAAAATAAACGAATTCATCGAAAAGGACTTTTAAAATTAAGCTCAAGTAAAAATTATTTCTTCCTGAGAGTATATGAAAAACCGTACTATATAGCGGGATAGTTTTCATTCGATTTCTTTTAGCGGAACTGCGAAGTAGCAGCAATAGTTTGTTTTAAGTGCTGCAAAGGTTGTCTGCAAAAGACGACCTTATGTTGTACAGGCTGGCGATAAAATTAACTTTAATCACATTCGAACATTCAGCATTTTAAGAATAAGCTTTCAAATTAATTAGAATAGGTGATTTGTTTCTTAAAGACGCAGTACTATGGGCAAACGCGAAACCGTGAAATAAACGTATCGTCGCTCCATGTAAAATATTGGTATTCAGTTGAATTCGGTTAGGCTGGAAGGCGACCCTAACATAGTTAGGAAAAGGCTAGGCAGATAGCTTGATTTACGTTAACATTATGAAATACCGATGACGCCTGCTCTGTGTTAATTACGAGCGTAAATTAATTCAATTAATGCACGTTACTCTCAACGTCTTAAACATAATTAAAAGCAATGCGAGCTGTGACAGAGGTTCCGGTTCTGTAATTTTTAATTAATTAGGGAAAACGAAAAGTGAACAATACACGCGTTCAACGGAGTGATTTTAATTCCCAAAAATGTAAGCATCTTTTTAAGCGATATTTTCCATATGGCTAGTTAATTAAGTACCTGGTAGTTACTTGTTGACAGGCCTACACTGTCATACCTTGCCTATGTCACTGTAATTTACAAACATTGTAAAAAACCGGCCACGTGCGAGTCGGCCGTCGGACTCACGCACCGAGGGTTCCGTACAAATCTGTAGGTATATAAGTGAAAGTTATGAATTTCAATTTAATACCTCTACGCGTTCATGAGGAAAGGGGTAGTAAGTTTAAAATTATTAAAAATATTTTTGTTATATGATGTATGCTATTATATGATTTATGCTTTTCGCAATATTTCCTTTATCTGTGCTATAAGACGTGGCAACGTACCAAATTTCAAGATTCTAAGTTCACGGGAAGTACCCTGTAGGTTTTATTCCCTTGCGAGTGTCGAAAATTTGCGGCATAAACGGCTGTATTTTTTGATTACGTTGGCTTAGAAGTTTGATTTTTTTCACAGCTCCAAGAGACTTGAGTATTTGATATGAATTTCAGCTTGATACCTCCACGCGTTCTTGCGAAAAAGGGTCTTGACAGACAGACAGACGGACACCAAGTGATCCTATAGGTGTTCCGTTTTTTCCTTTTGAGGTACGGAACCCTAAAAATACATTTATTTTTAAAAGAGCATCCGTGGAGTTTCTTGCCGACTTTTTTTCATTGGAAAAGACCAATTAGATCCGTGCACTGAACTTCTGTTCTGGTTCCGTGTAATGCCGAACGTAAAAGAATAGCACCATCCCATTTCTTCCAGAGGGGTTCGTAGAAGGCGACTAAGGGACTTACTAGAGAATGGGCAGCAGCGTTCTCTATGCATTTTTACAACCATACTGCGATCGCCAACCCGCCTGCCAAGCGTCTTTTGGGGTAGGCTTATGTCCAACAGTGGACGCCTTTCGGCTGAAATGATGATGATGATGACGACTGAGCTTCTGACGTTTCACAAGTGCCCATGTAAGTTCATCTTACGTAAATGAAATATTTTGTTTTTTTGCACGGAAATTCGCTTTTGTCCAAAACGCGAGAAGTAGGTACTGTCGTGTCTACCTATCCCTAACAAATGAAAGGGTAATAAATAGACTAGACAATTAAATTTAATTTGAGGTTAAACAAAAGATCAATCATATAAAAAAAGGTACCTGTGCACTCTATTTATTGGTAATAATCAGTCCAATTTCTTGACATGCATATCTTTGACTTTCACTAATGAAACACTTCTTGGAGTTGTAGTAACAGTCACAAAACTGTCGTGTCTACCTATCCCTTTGCACTCTATTTATTGGTAATAATCGCAGTCCAATTCCTTGACATGCATATCTTTGACTTTCACTCCTGAAACACTTCTTGGAGTTGTAGTAACAGTCACACAAGCTTGCTTAGGAATAGTTTCAATAACTGTTCCATTCATGCCCGGGATGAAATACCGCGCACGAGCCAGCAGTATAAACGCGGCCTTCAGCTCGGTCTCACCCTTTTTTTCTTAATTTTTCTCCTTTTTTTTTCTCTGACCCGCTCTCGCTCCTTTTCTTTTTTTCATTCCAAATTCCTTCACCTTTTTTTCTTTTTTTTTTAGCCATATGTACTCTCATCTGCCAGTCTAGTCGGCCAAGACGTATAAAAACTCCTTCATATAAACCGAGAGTGCGTTTAAGAATCTTATAATACTAATTTAGAATTTCCTTATTTAGTAGACAACGTAGCTACATAGAAAAACCAAATTTAGGCTATCCAAAACGATATAAAATTATTTTTAGTAAGTACAATCTTAATGCAACCTTCCTTGAATAGACTGCATAGATAATTAAAAGAATAAGTAGACATCAGTTTGACATGTTTGACTTAAATGTCATAACAAGAATATTATTATGAAAAAATATGGAAAATTCTAATGTAAAATCAGGTAATTCTATATAGACGAATCGCTTAAGACCGATTCGCAGAGTGTTAGCACAGAATACAAAGAGAGAAATATAATAATGTAAGAAAGTCATAAAAGGATAATAAAACAATGATGATGTGGATGAATGAAAAAGAAGTGTAAGTATAGTATCAGTAATAAACAGATACTATAGTACTAACCACCAATTACCAACTCACGATCAAAAAACATCAACCAGCAGCATAATCATTATTAGCTTATAACCTTCCCACTGCTGGGACACAGGCGTCCTATCTGTGAGAGGGAGCGGGCCGTAATACACCACGCGAGCCCAGTGCGAGTTGGTGGATGTCACATGTCTTCGATTATTTTTGGTTCTGGGACCGCCGGTTTTCTCATGATGTTTTCCTTCACCGTTTTGAGAGAAGTGGTGATTAAATAATTTACATAAAGTATAGCGCCTGTCTGGGTACGAACCTACGACCTACAACTCGTAAGTCAACCAGCAGCACCAATAAAATACCCTATTTTACTCTTTAAGAGAAATAATATAAAAATATATAATTGAGATAGCATAGGCAAAAAGCAGACGGAAAAGATTAGTTTTAGTTCATAAAAAAACAAAATGTAGCTGCCATATTATTACGTCATACAGCTGAGTCAAATATAGTGTCAACTGTCAACTTCAAAATCAGGCATTGTCCTTTTATTATTTTCCAACGTCATTTTGATATTGGATAAATAATAATAATGTTTTTACACTGAGTATTTTTCATTCAGGAACAGCACACCAACGATAAGTAGAATAAAAACTCATTTTTAAATTACAAGCAATTATCACACTCAGTATCATCGCATTTGTTTATACAGCGAACTGACGTCATGACCACAAAGTAATACGGCGTCCACTGCGTCCAGCAGGCGTAGCACAAGCACCGATTTGTCGATGGAAGAATAGACATGACTATTAACTAAATGATGTACAATAGAATATACAGTAATAGAATTTGAAATACAATAGAATTTGCCTATGTAAAATTGAAATGCATTTTTATGGCACTTATCGATTGTATAAAAAAAATGTGTTTTTTTAAGTGGTTTATTAGCACCATAGAATCTAATTGAGACACTTATAAAAAATGGGTGAAATAGTCTATTAGCAACCTTTTTACCCATTTACGTAATGTTTTAACTCCATTATAAGTAGTAGGTAGAAATAGGTACCTACGTATAAATGCGCCACCCATAATTATAGAAGACTAGCTGTTGCCCGCGACTTCGTCCGCGTAGAAGTCGAAAATAGTTCTAATAGGATTTTTAATAGGTTCTTTACGTTATTAATTTTGTTCTAACATATAAATTATCATGTTAAAATGTAAGCTCTTTCTAGCTGACACAACTATGTTAGATGTGCTCCCACTGAGTTACGACAACCTGGTACTTCGAAGGCATAAAGCGTTTTCTAGCTGACACAGCTACCTAGTATGTTAGGTGTGCTCCTACCGAGTAATCACAGCCTAGTACTTGAACTGTATAAAGCGTTTTCTAGCTTACACAATTACCTATATTAGCTGTGTTCCTACCGAGTTATGACAACCTGGTACTTCGAAGGCATAAAGCGTTTTCTAGCTGACACAGCTACCTAGTATGTTAGGTGTGCTTCTACTGGTTTATGACAGCCTATTACTTCGACTGTATAAAGCGTTTTCTAGCTGACACAATTACCTATGTTACCTGTGTTCCTACCGAGTTATGACAACCAGGTACTTCGAAGGCACAAAGCGTTTTCTAGCTTACACAGGTACCTAGTATGTTAGGTGTGATCCTACCGAGTTATGACAGTCTAGTACTTCGACTGTATAAAGCGTTTTCTAGCTGATACAATTACCTATTATAGTAGGTGTATTCTTACCGAGTTATGACAACCTGGTACTTCGAAGGCATAAAACGTTTTCTAGCTGACACAGCTACCTAGTATGTTAGGTGTGCTCCTACCGAGTTATGACAGCCTAGTACTGCGACTGTACAAAGCGTTTTCTAGCTGACACAATTACCTGATTTATTAAGAGCGAATGTCTCAGCCTGTCCCGTGGAATTCAAATTTAATCATACAACCCCTTTGGTCGTTGTAAAGCTATTTAAGCAACTTAAGATCAAAATTACTGGGCAATAATCGTGGCGCGATTGCGGCGGTAAGTCCCCTCTTTGAGGAGTGACTTGAGAGGCGGCATGGCGTGTTTCAGGAGGTTCCTGTTTCAGATAGGGCGGGAGGAAACGCCCGGGTGTTTCCATTGCGAAGATCGCCCTGAGGACACGGTGGAGCATACGGTGGAGGTCAGCCCGGCTTGGGCGGAGCACCGCCGTGTCCTCGTGGAGGTGATCGGCGGCGGCGATCTCTCGCGTCCGACCCTGGTCCAGGCCATGGTACGGAGCGAGAGTGCATGGCTAGCAGTCGCCTCCTTCAGCGAAGCAGTTATGCTCGCAAAGAGGGAGGCGGCGCACGTGAGGGAGATGCAGTACATGCGCCCTCACAGCCGTGGCCTTCGCCCTGGGCGTCGGGAATCCCAGGCTGATTCCCGGCCACCGTAGGCACGGGCTTGCGGACGGCGAGTAATGGGTAACTCGCTGTCCGGTAAGGACCAAGCCCGGGTCGACAGCGCGTTGTGTTCCACGCGCGCCTCAAAGAGATGTCATCAGCAACTGATGGGGCCCGCAAGGGCCGATGCCTGCCAGGGGTGCGGGTTGTTCGAAAGAGATACCACTGGCACACAGGCAACTGAGGGAACACGGGTGGGTTTTAGTCAGTAAAAGTCTGACACGAGAAGTTATTTGATGATTTCCCAAACAAAAAAAAAACGCACAGATAAACAGACAAAAATTCTAACAATCATTGTTTTGGGTGCTATTTGCGTTGATAAAGGTCCCAATAACATTTTTTGTCATATATCTTCCATGTACAGACAGCGATCCGTTACATTTTTATTATATGTATTGATAACAAACTGTTTTACTATCACAGTAGCCATGATCTAATAGAAATATTATTCTCATAAAATAGCCATACTGGTAGCGAACAACGAACAAATATCCGGCATTATGAGCAAACGGTGTAAGCTGATTACTGAGAATACACTATGTATCAAATAGTTAATTTCCGCTATATCCTTACCTACACGTATTTTGAAATAAAGTGACATAGGTATTCTTTTTATTAAATATTGTATGAGGTCGGAAAATACACCTGAACCTTCCTCAAGAATCATTCTATCTATTGGTGAAAACCGCATGAAAATCCGTTCAGTATTTTTGAGTTTATCACGTGCAGACAGATAGACAAACAGACGTGACGAGGGGCTTTGTTTTATAATATGTAGTGACAGTGACAGGGAAGTACGTATTTTTAATTTTCATTTTATCGTGGCAAACAAACACCACTAACAAGAAATAAGCTATTTATGATTTCAAGTAATTAATTAAAATAGACTTGTGGCATTTTGTCACAACAAGATAGGAAAGTTAAGGCCTGCTCCGTTCATAAAAGAAGCTTTTATGTCGAGTTTTTATAGGTGTATCTTCATTCAAATGGATAAGCTATTACTTCCATTCGAATAAGATTATTTGGTTTCCTTTGTTGACAGAGGATGTACGACAATGTGTCACAACTATGATATCGGTAGGTCGGACAATTTTTGTTGGATTTCTAATACAGATGCAAATTTCCGAAGACTGTCCGTCTTTAAATATCTGCCATTACTGATTTTTTTTACAAAATCATCAATACATTTATGTATAAAACTTGCTTCATTATTATTTTTATTTATATAGGTTCATATTAATTATTAGCAAGCTAGAATATTTTTACGAAATACCAGAAAAGAGTTTGAAGCACTATCACTCACTGTCTTACCAAGTTATTTAAATTGGCTGGACATCGTACAACTAAACAGAATGTAAATGTAACACTCTAATTTACCTCTTTTATAAATCCATCTAGTTTTCGGGAAACATCTTTATGACTGACCATTTTTTACGATTTCGCGCACGAGCACATTCGGGACTTCATCCCTACGTATATGTCGCCCGAATTACGCCGTGGAATAATATCTACGCTTTTTTTCCCCAAATAGGTATATTTTGGAGACGAGATGGTGTTTAACCGAATGTGACAGGAGGCGAACGAGCTACTATTTGTATTGAAATGAAATGAAATGTTGTGTATTTATGTAAGTAGATCATAAAAGACACTTTTACACGTCAATATTTTGTTGGTCAATATTTTAAAAACTAGATGGCGCCGGCATTTCCTAGTTGACTGTTCCCTGAGAAGAAAAGCCGGAACAAACTCAGAGGTCATGGTCTCTTTTAAAGTCCAAACATTAATTTGAATTTTATGTGAGTCTAACATTGCAGGGCAATGTCTGGAAGGGCCTTTTGAAGAAAGAGCCATTGCAGCTTTGAGCTGACCTGTCCTAACAGACGGCATGTATGTATCAGTCACCGTGTAGCTCAACCCTATTTTAGGGAGCTCAACGACCCGTCACAAGACGCTACCAGATTTGTAGGACATTTGCGTAGGCCATTTACAAAATACTCAAAACCACCAGACGAGTTATAAAGTCATGTGTTCAATCTAGCCTGCATATTACTCACATTCACAGTTCGTTTTCTCTTTAAATGTCATCAAAAATAATAATATTATTCACAAGCTCTAGATCAAAAAACTTATCAGAATAAAATCGGGAGAATTTGTTTGAATGGAATTTCACACTTTCAGTCCTCTGAAACTGCATGAAGTACGATATCAAGCACACTTATTGTCAAGTGAAACTCCTAGAACTTTACGTAAGACTATTCCAAAATGGTTCGCGTGCACCTCACAGAGCAAATCACTAAATACCGACGTTTAATAGGTACGTACCTACGTTTAACAGGTACGTACTGTAGGATCTGAAGGGTCCTTGGTACCGGAATTTAATAAATAAAATGCATGTATTCGTGTAAATGTGAATAATATCGTTTATTCCACGTTTTAGATCTAAACAGCTCCGCGCCTGTTAATAAACAATTTTTAAATTATTAAGGATTGATTATAAATTTTCGTGACAGTTCGAATGTGTCAAAGTCATTTCGTTGCCTGCCGGTACGAACATAAGAAGGCCAATTATCGTAACTAAAACCATTCAAAATCTAGTCGCAGTGTCATCTCAGCGACAAGCAAATGTCAAAAATGTATGGAAACTCGAGTTAATTTTGACAGATTGAGACAGATCAGACTGTGAACGTTCTTAAAATTACAAGAATTGCCGCTCAGGTTGCATTCGGTACACAAACAACCTTTATAGTACCTACGTTTAATAGGTATGTACCTACGTTTAATAGGTATGTACCTACGTTTAATAGGTATGTACCTACGTTTAATCGGTACGTACCTAGGAACAGTGCCAAGCGTATTAAGGTGGAACCGACAGAGTAGCCCGCGAAATTATTGTTTTTTACGTTTTTAGGTCAGTATCAGGCTGTGTGTAAAGCATAATTGTTCCTATTGAAAGTTCCCAGAGTAACGAGTTGCTCATTTATTCAAATACAGTGGTCATTTGCCAAGCTTTGACATTAATTAATGTAATAAAAACCTTATTCCATTGGGAGACACGATGGCGTTATATTAATAATCAACTTCACGTTAATATAGATTAAAGGACCTGTCATCAGTATTATCCCAATATTCTGCCGAAATTATTTGGGTATGCTTTTCATAATCGCAATAATTTCGGACCATCAACAATTCTGTTAATAATTTAGCAATGATTGGGATACTGATAAAGTTAGTAATCGAGTGTTCTTCACGTTTTTAAAACTATTATAGCTTTACTTTCAAATTCATTGAAATTTTTCATAATTCATTTGCCTTGTAATGAAACATCTGGTATAAAGTGACTATGGGAATTTATACTATCAGGAAAGCGGGCTCTTCTTTTACTAGAGGAATGGCCGGATATTACGGAATCTCGGAGGATATTTGTGTCCTTTGTCCCCCGGCAGATGACCAGGTTGGACGCCTCATTTTCTTTTTCACCTGTAGCATAATTGTAGTAAAAGGTAGGTACATTTACAGAGTCTTACTGTCCTTTGGAAATACTTATGTAATTTATAAAAAAAAACGAGACACTGTTTAATCTTTGTTCTAAAATGCCTGTTTCAATCGAAATCTGTTCATCGATTAAAAAGTTTCAGCCCTAATTGGGGATTTGGTCAGTAATAATTGTAAGTTGCAGTTTTGTACATCTTTAATAACTTTAGCAATTATGAAATCGAATTTAATACTTATGCTATTATTGAAGCACATTTTGGAAAAAGACTTTCTCTTTAGGCCCATTAGTAAAAGGGATTTGGGTGTTTATTACCTATTACAAATGTTGATCTCAACATAAATAATTAGAAATTATGTTCAAGTATATAGAGTAAAAAAGGGAACTCATTGGGCATCAAAGAATTCGTCCGCATCGCTGTCAGTGTGAAACGTGCCAAAAAGGCTGGCAGCGTTGCCACGTTGGATGGCAATGCTGATTATTTGACCTAAGAATAGGCCAGCCCTTTGGTCACGTGAAGAGTTAACCAACCACTTGACGATGTCCCGAAATACTCAATGAGCACTCAGACCCCACGGCCCTAGTGTTTGTAAAAGGGTAATTTAAAATGAGCTTCAATTACTAATGAATTGCCAATGACTGGTAGGTATATTTTATATGATAAGTAAATTTCTGTTATACTGAATTTATTTTGTTACATTTTACTTTTTTATTTACCAAAGTAACACCTGTGGCTTTCATTTGTAGATAAGCAAGATTCATATTTCTAAAGCATCTTCAATTTCTATTTTCACCAGATGATTTTGTTGGAAAAAGAACTCCCATGGAAATATAAATAATTCAAGTACCCTGTACTGACGAATACTCGTCCCATTTTCCAAGTCTAATTTTTCGGGGTGACCTTTGAGCTGAATCAGAAACTTACGCGTTGGAGAGCAGTAAAATTTAAAAAGTTCTAATACTAACCTCAAAAACTTAAAAAAAAACAACCGACTTAAAAAAAAACACCGAACTGTGAAAAATAACTTTAATTTCAGAAGGCGGTGACTTTGGATATGTATTTTATTTTCCAAAATTAAAGTAATTTTTCACTTTTTAGTGTTTTTTGGAAGTCGGTTGTTTTTTTTTTTTAAGTTTTTATTTTTCACTTTTTAGTGGTTCACATGTGCTTACCCCTTCACAGCGTCCTGGCGTGATGTTATGTTGTGAACTGATGTAAACAATAGACAGACATGAGATTTCTGCAATTCCAGTCCATTTGCTGTCATTTATTGAAGAGTTCCGTTGCCTATCTCCGAAGTTCTTCATCAGATCTTCACCAAATTGAAATGGGACCACTCCGAAAAAGTACTCTTCCAAAAACTACCCAAATCGCTTCAAATGTGCCTATAAAATTTGAAGAGTTCTCTCTATTTCTCCAGGATCCCATCATCAGATCCTGACTTGATGATCATGGGACCACCTGGGAAGTATACCATTTCAAAAAAAAAAAATCCAAATCGGTCCAGCCATCTTCGAGTAATCGGGGAACATACATAAATAAAGAAAAAGGTTCCGACGAATTGAGAACATCCTCCTTTTGGAAGTCGGTTATAAAGAGTACTTTTTGTACCTACTCCCAAGTACGATTAGACCTTTTACAATTAGATTTCTGAATGTTATAAAATATTTCTACAGTAAAACCTTATATCCTTATCCTTTATATACAGGGTGTAACAGAAACCTATTGCTATTCTTAAGCACTAAAGGTAACAGCTGGTATAGAATCACATAGTTTCAGCTCAAAACACAATACTCTAAGAATTGATACCAATGTTTCTTAAATTCGAATCATAACAAACGTGTCACTGCACTACGTAGGGCAATAACCTACGTTACTTGCTAATATCACGATAAATCTCTTCAAAGTGATGTGTTTATTTGAATTTGATGATTTGGTTTCTGGTATCAATGTATTAAAAATTCTCATAACTTCCGAACATGTAGAGATAGGATTAAGAAATCCTTTCAATATCGTTTGATATCATCCAAAGAAGCCGTGCCCTTGGTATGTATATGTATACCTTTTCCGTTACACGTTGTATAAACACTCAGTAACTGGGTTGTGGAGGTCAGATAGGCAGTCGCTCCATGTAAAATGCTGGTATTCAGATGCAATCGGTTAGACTGGAAGCTGACCTCAACATAGTTGGGAAAAGGCTGGGCAGATGATGATCCTTATCCTTTCTGTTTCATTGGCTTCGCGGTGACTTCACCATATTATTTGAAGCGATCGTTTTAATCAACCAAAAGCTGGTCGTATAGACGTTACTCACCGCGTACATTCGTTTCGCGACTTTTACTAAATAATCTTTTCCCGTGCTTTTGTTACGCAAAGAATAAAACTTACGGGACCAATTATTATTCCCGCATTATAAACACGTGTAAGTAAAACGTGTTTACTTTTAAACTGCCAGATAAAGTCAAAGCAAAATTTTCCCTCTACAAATAAATTATTCAAAGAGAATATAGAGCGCATTCTGCGACCTTCCACTTTGACTTTCTCGAACTTTTTAGTCACAGTTTGCGACCTGGCAATTTTAACTTTCGCACATTGCAATACAACAACTAAGTATCTAGCTTAGTTGCTGTATTGCAATGTGCAAAAGTATAGTTGCAATTTAAATCTATAATTATTATATATCTCAATAATAATAAAGTCCTAAGCCGATTTAAATGACAGAGTTAATTACTTGTTCTCATATCATGTCCTCTGCAAAAAAATTGACGTTATGTTTTTCCTGATAATAATTTAAAAGATAAAATAAAAGTTTGTATGTTTGTAAATTAATCACGCAACAACGGCTGAACGGATTTGGATGGCATTTAGCAAATAGGTAGATTGTAACCTGGATTAACACACAAGATACTTTTTATCCCGGTTGTACGTTCCCATGGGACAATTTTCTAAACCTACGCGGGCGAAGCCGCTGGAAAAAACTGGTAAACAATCATGATTTCAAACTGACTGCTTACGACGTTTTCATATTTTTCATAAAACTATAAGGTGTGTTTTGTGCATCACTGTTTTTTCGTTGTTCATTAATAAACAATGCGAAAACAAGCGCATTAATCAAAACCCGGTCAAGTGCGAGTCGAACTCGTGCACCAAGGGTACCCATTAGACCTCCATAATAAAAAAAAACATGGGTAAATTTAGATTTTCGCGAAAACTAGGAAGTAACAAAATTTACATTAATTTTAATTTTTTTTGGAATTTTCCCTTTACTTGTGCTATAAGACCTTGCTTTTTGCCAAATTTTGTGATTCTAGGTCAACGGGAACTACCATAATAGGTTTTCGACCCAAAACCTATAGGGTACCTCCGGTTGACCTAGAATTGTCAATTTTGGTTAAAAGCTAGGTCTTATAGCACAAGTAAAGGGCAAATTCCGAAAAATAAAAAAAGTTGAAAATTAAGGTAAATTTTGGTACTTACAAGTTTTTGCGAAAATCTAAATTTGCCTTATATACACCTAATAAGGACTATAAACTTCAGTATCTGATACAAATTTTAAATTGCTAGGTCCACCCGTTCCTGAGAAAATCGGTGGTGACACACGGGCAGACTGATCGGACAAGAGAGTGATCTTATAAGGGTTCCTTTTAAGACTTTTGAGGTATGGAACCCTAAAAACAAACAAAATGGTCGAGGTTATGACTTTACGTTTACTTTTAATACACTAAAACCAGTTTGGCAGAGTAAGTTGTAATAGTTTTCTTCGCGAATCAGTTGGGGAGGAAAACATTAGAAGGTAAGTAGGACATCAAGAAATTCTAAAAATTTTATGAATAACAGCTACTATAATCTTTATTCACCGATGACATTTCATAATAAAATTATTATACCTTTAAAAAAACCACATGTTTGGGTCGAAAGATTTTTAACATAAGACTGGAAAATAACTTATTTTTAATTTAAGTAAACAGCCCTGTACTTAGAAAAATTGTGAACGCACGGTGGCGGCTCTGACTGGTGGAGTTGAGGAGTTTCCAGAAGAACGAGGTGGTTGTTTCGACGAGCATATTGTGCAGGTGGTACTTCTACTGCCGTTCGAGACTCCACCATTCCTGGATGTCTGGCATCTGCAGACGAACGGGCCGCGACGAAATGCTGCGCCGCAGCCATTAACACCAACCAGTTCTAGTAACAAACGTAAATTAATGTTCAAAAAATATTAATTATATGGAGATGAATGACAAAAATTTACGGACAGGTATCTAGTTCATGGAAGGTGGATGTACTGACGCCAGCACATCAAACTACCCCGAACTGACAAAATGTTCCCAATTGAACATGAACCTTATACTTATGGGATAAAGTTGAAAATGTATCAAAGAAATTTGATAGATTGGGGTAGTTTGATGTGCTGGCGTCTGTACTATTATAATACACCCACCTCTCACCCTCCCGCACTCCTCGTCTTTGGGGAATATGGGCGTACATTTGTTAAGTTGTCATGCGAAAATTGTTGTTTTATCTATATCTGATGCAGATGAAACGAAAAAAAATTAAGCATTTTCAAAAGTTGAGGTTTGTCTAACAACATAATATATTTTTTTAAATTTACTAATTATGCCTTTCATTTGATACGCAACGCGGCATCATTTCCATTTTTTTTTACTTCATTGTCATTTATATAATGTGCCGTCGTCCTATAATACCATCCCAGTGGCCGATCAAGACGCGTCCAACGATACTTAATTTGCCAAATTATCATAATTTGTAGTTAAAATGAAAATCATAACCCAAATTTTTGCTTCGCCGTAGTCGGATGAAAAAATAAACTCAAAACGGCAACTAAAAGGTATATTAAACAAGACATCACACACAAAAAAAAAATGTAATCTGTTCGATCGATCTTTCTAGTTGGCGCGTTTTTGTCGTAGTTGGGTTTTTATTTTTCATTTTATTTTTTATAAAACGTATAGATATTTTTTTAAAGATCTCCGTTCATCTTTAGATATTATATCGATATACTTCACATAATTTTGTGAATGTTTGCCAGTTATTATTTGACCTTGTATGCAAGGTTAAATAAGTTCAAATATTTAAGTATGTTCACATTGAAATATTCTCATAATCTAAAAATTAAGCGTCTTAAAATAATAATTATGTTTAAGTAATAAAAAGATAAAAATGATGAGTACAGTTTTTCTTTGTTGTTGAGATCATTTGAACAGTCGGTACGTCACGATATTTTTGACACTGACCTCTTTTCAGGTTTTCGGTTGTTTTAATTACACGTTGTATACGGTAGACGTTTATGACTTGATGATATTAGTAATTTATGAAATACATTAATTAAATTACATGTTGCGGTAGCACAAATAACGTGAAACAATACACTTTGTTATCATTCCATTTTCGCTATTTTACGTAGCGCAATTGCTGGAAAATTACAATAGCCGAGACTTAATTCTGACAATGAATAATTACGGTAAACCCCGCAGTGGAAATTACGAAGAGCCTTATGCCAAGCGAAGTTAAATTAATATCCAATAAATTAGTCCCGTTTTCAAGGAAGCAAGCAAAATAAAGAGAGCACGGTGGTCCAGTGGTAACGGCCGCGACTTACGAGTTAATGATCGTGGGTGCGAACCCATGCAGGCACAGTACTTAGTGCAAATTATTTCATCACTACTGTTCTCAAATCGGTGAAGACAAAACATCGTGAGGAAACCGGAATGTCCGAAAAGTTCGAAGACATGTGACATCCACCAATCAGTGGCGGATTTACCAGCAGGCTGAGTAGGCTGGAGCCTAGGGCGGCAAATTTGACTCAATAAAAAGAAACATTATTATCTAAACGGAGAAAAGAAATCTCGAAAATTTAAGAAAATGACAATGTTACTGTACTGAACTATACTAGTATACGGAATACTCCAACGTCTGTATATAAAAATTACTAAACGCTGTGTAAAGTATACTAAGTGCGCTGATTTTTTAAATAATCCAATAGCTTTTCAATATTTCGATTAATTTTGACGGATTTAGACGGGAAAAGCCATTTTCTTGAAAAAAAATATCCTAATGATTTAGAATATGACTTAGTTCATGAATGCGTACACTTTCAATGCCATCTTTTGTCACAAAGAATTTCTATAAAACCAGATTCTGGATCATTAACAAATTGTTCAGGTGAGAGAAGCTTTTCTTGCTTAGAGCTGGTGAAAAACTATCTACCATCGACTATAAGCCAAGAAAAACTAAACGCTTAACCTCTTTTATGCCTATGCATAAAAGAGCTAAAGCGTTTAGTTTTTCTTACTTTTTTCAAAAAAAAACTCTAATCTTCTTATTGCATAATTAAATCTTGTACAAGATTTCATGCGATGATATAATTGATGATTTTGCGGATTCAAAATCTCGGAAAAAAGTAATGTAAAACTCATAACTTAATTGATTTTATTGCCATCACAAAACGGATTGTTTACAGATAATTTAGTAGAGATATTTTTCGTATTGGTTTTAGACTGTAAGTGCAATAAAAATATTTGACAACGTTTATCGAATTTACATTATTTTGTGTAAGCTGTGTTCATATTGTGTAAGTAGTTTTAAGGCTTACCTCATCCCAGCTTATAAGTAGTACATGATTGAGATTTTCTTAGCTCAGAAATATTTCCAAAGACTATTTCTCGAGTAAATTTCACTAAATGGTAAGTTGTAAGAATAATCTAGAAACTGACACAACAATCTCTTAGTTCACAATCATACTAATAACGGGAAAAAACTGATTAATGATGACCATAGACCACACATCATAAAATTGCGATTTTATTGTCGAAGAAAATGTAATTATAATACATGATGATTGTAAACTAGGTTCCGTATGGTGCGGGACGTAAAAGAATAGCACCTTCCCATTTCTTCCCGTAGGTGTCGTAGAAGGTGACTAAGGGACTTACTAGAGAATGGGCAGCAGCGTGCTCTATGCATTTGACCACCATACTGCGATCGCCAACCCGTCTGCCAAGCGTGGCAATTATGGCAAATCCCCCCCTTTCGGGGGAGGCTTGTGTCCGGTAGTGGACGTCTTTCGGCTGATGTGATGAAACTGGGATATTGAATTGCAGAGATTAGTAGGGGCGGCAAAGATCGAATAGCCTACTGGCGGCAAATGTGTAAATCCGACACTGCCACCAACCCACACTGGGCTCACGTGGTGGATGACCCACTCCCTCTCACAGAGAGGAGGCCTGTGTCCCAGCAGTGACAACATTATAGGGTCATTATGGTTAGCAAAATAATGAATGAGCGGTTCCTTTTGCAGCCTTTTTGTATAAGTTTACAGATCCGGCCATCCCGTTCCGTAGTCTTTTAATTTTGTGTGAAACTAAGTCGAAGTCGTCTTTGCGACGCATAGCATCACTTCTTTTGTGCGTATTTTTCTGTTGCTTTCTTCTTGTCTGTTTATGCGTGTGTAATGGTTAAATAAATACATAGGTACACACTATCTGTGAGGTTAATTAATCCTTCTAGTTTTTTTAGTTATAGGTAGTCCGAACGGAAACCCATTGTGTGATTGAACCATAAGTTGTATCTTTGATTTTTGAGTGACTGACTAATTAAAAAAACGTTAGTAAATAGTCGTCAGAGAGGTCGTGGCTGTAATAACAGCCGCTCGATCCATCAGGTTAAGCTACGCTTGCCGCAGTTGGTCTATGGATGGGTGAAAACCGAGACTCTTCCGTCCCTCGGATAGCACGTAAAGCCGTTGGTCTCGGCTGTCATTCGCGGATCTTTGACAGTCGTTACGGGTCGTCCGACGCCTGAAAGTCTGACAACCAGTCTTACCAAGGGGTATCGTGTTACTAGAACTGGGTTGTGGAGGTCAGATAGGCAGTGGCTCCATGTAAAATTCTGGTGTTCAGAATGTTTCTACTTACTACTGTTACTGTTAGTTTTAAATTCGCTACACATCGATTATGGCTAGCGCTTTACAGCTTATTTGTATCAAACTGGACAGGGATGAGAAAAGCCGTGCATCAATTTTACTCGATCCATCATAGACCTTATCAATCGCTTTCCATCAGGCGTTATCGAGGTCAAGAGCAGGCCCATTAAGTAACAAAAAAATAAAAACTATAAATTTCTTGGTTTATAGGAACACTAGCCTTTACTTAGGCGATTAGTTTTGCCTTACTTAGGTAAGTGTATTCGTTTACTGACCGTAAAGTCTGTATTTTCGGTGGGCGGTGTTTTTAAGGCGAAGGACCAAAGGGTATCCCATTGTATTCTATTTTACTACGTACTGGAGACGCCTAAACACGATTGTTTGTAACACGCGTACTCCCACTTACTTAGTCTATGCCAAGCGCTTGTTGCAACGTGGTACGTTTGAGTGCTAAGTTTTCTTTCTTAAAATCTTTCTTTCTTTCTGCCTTTGTGTGCATTGAGAAACTGTTCAAATAACTCGAGAAACATAAGGAAAAGTCACTCGTGACTTTTCACCAATAAGTTCAACAGTTATTATTATTTTTTAAACTTAACCCTACCTATATATCCCTACCTCCCTACTTATCTCTACTAATTTTACAAATGCGAGAGTAACTCTGTCTGTCTGTCTGCTAGGCTTTCACACGTAAACCGCTGAACCGATCGTCATGAAATTTGGCAGAAATATAGCCTGGGATATGGAGAAAGACATGCGCGGTGATATTTTTTTTATATTTTAAAAATCACTCGAATAATCACGGACCACAGTTTCTTGTTATGTTCGTCTTGTTCACTAAACTCGTAAAACTTTATGGGTATACCCACAGAAACCTAAGTAAATTTAAATGATGAAGGTGCAGTTAACTTACGACTCATTCCCCCCGATTAAATAGAATGTTGTTAGTTATCATTGTGTGCTAGTGACGTGTGTTTAATCTATTAGCGGTGTTATAGTTCATTTTAAAATGCAAGCACATTTATATACAGAAATGAAAGCTAATATTATTGCGCTGTGTAAAAGCGGACTTAATCTATACTAATATTATAAGGCTGAGGAGTTTGTTTTGTTTACGTTTGGTTGAACGTGCTAATGTCAGGAACGACTGGTTCGAATTGGAATATTCTTTTAATGTTGGATAGCCCATTTATCGAAGAAGGCTATAGGCTATATAACATCACGCTAAGACCCGTAGGAGCCGAGCAAAGAGAAAACAATCACAAATACGAAGTACTCGCACGGGCACGTGAGGTGAGCGACAGGGTGGGTTGGTAAACAAGAAATTTGACGCGAACAAAGTCGCGGGCAGAAGCTAGTATATCACAAATATCTGATGAAACCGGACTGAGTGTGAGTAAGATTTAATTATTTTATTAAACATTTATCTAATTGAAGTATAACTGCTGATCCTTGTAGTTATTTATTGAAACGTTTTATAAATACCACAAGGTCTAAATATACCTAAGGTAAAATATAAAATTTCAAACTAAATTTATTTCCTAGATTGAACGATGAAAATAACATTATATACTTACTCAAAATTTGTGTGAAATTTTTATTTTCAATCATTTTGTTTCTAAATAGTAGATAATACATAATAGTACGTATTTTGCGTAGTAGCCTCACAGTACCCCTTTTTTGTTTTAGAGAAATACTGCTCATAAAAGAGGCGCAGCGACAACACATGGTCAGCGAATATGAAATAATTGGTTTCATACTGATAACACATTTCGTCAAATTAGTCGATACGTCTTTACGATTCGTGTGTCGTGCACTCCACGCAGCAGGTTTTCATAATCGAAAACCAGCTCAAAAACCATATTTAACGGAAAAACGTAAACATTAAGTTACAAATTAGAAAGTACTTATTGATTTTAGTAATATGACAAATAATATTGTGTCGTTACCGTAATTGGATTATTAAGCTATAGCCTCAATAAGTCCTATTAAATACGATTTGTTAACTTTCAGGTTTGAGATAGAACGAACTCACTCGTAGTAGAATAAAAGTAGTATTACTGAGTCATTTAATTGGATTGAGACAACGAATCCGCATTTGTTATTTTTACGTCGGTAGATTCGCGTAGGTTAGCTAGTTGTGTTTTGTTAGAGCACCCACATACAGTAGTTATCACAGCACAATATTTTTATATTACTAAGATGCAATATTTTAAGCCTGATTATCATGGTTCACCAATTAGCTACTTTACTTCAATAAATTGTTATTAATGAGAAAATAAACTGTTTTAAGAAGAAGTTATCTTTAGTTATATTTATACTTCATGAAATTATAACGAATATACATTTTGTAATCACTTATTAAACAGTTTTATTCTTAATCCTTTATTTCAATAACAATATATTATATAAGTAATGAAATCATAATTATTACATTATTATTCTCGTTAAGTTAATTTTTGTAATAATAAAAGAACAGATGAAGATTATTTGTCGAAAAGAAAAATAAAAGTTTCCCTCTCGAGATTTGAACCCAGGGCCTATGTGTTTCATAATACAAGATGATAGGCTACCAGCCATCGGAACTTGATATGTGAATGTGAATTTTAGCAATTAGTCTCCCTCTCGAGATTTGAACCCAGGACCTATGTTTCATAATATAATATGATACCGCTACCAGCCATCCGAACTTGGAGGTGTTCCACTAAGGGCACAGATTTGAACGGCACGTGCTTGAACGGCACGTGAGCACTTCCACTAACGGCACTGAAACAAAATTTCATAAGGTGCCTTTCAGTGGAACAGTTTATTCATATTCATTTCAGTGTCCGAACGGCCCTACGTTAAATATTTTTCAAAATTCAATGAAAACTCGCTCTGCATGTTTTTAAAAAAAATAGAAACCTACCATAAGTGAAACTATAAATAAGTCATTGACCCTTTAAAGTAGTTTTGTTGAACTGAATATAAACTATTATTAGTTTTAATATTATTCTCGAAAGCAATTTAACTTTAACAACTCCCAGAGGGACCAAGTGCAAACATAATGACTGGCCCATTAAATGTAATTGTGCACACGGCCTTTGAAATTATAGTTCATCATAGTTTAATAAATAAAAAGCCAGTTTACATAATCCAGCTATGATATCCCCACTGCCACAGGACACAGGCCTCCTCTCTTCGAAAGGGAGTGGGCTATATAACCTACCACCCGGGCCGCCCAGTGCGGGTTGGTAGATGTCACATGTCTTCAATTTTTTTCATGTAGGACATCGGTTTCCTCACGATGTTATTATTCCCCATTTTGAGAGAAGTGGTAAAGAAATTATTTACACAAAGTTAAGCGCCTATCTGGGTTCGTACCCACGACCTACAACTCGTAAGTCGGGGATAGTTTGGATGAAGATAATTATGCATTGGAAAATAAAAACAGGAGATTTAATAAAATATGTAGAAGGGCTTTTTATGCAACTGCACTATACTTCTGTTGTTGTTTGATTGTTGTTAATCTATAATATTTTAAATGTGAAACATTTTTGGTTTGAATGTTTAGTTGTTTAGATGTTTGTTACTCAATCACGCAGAAACTTCTAAACAGATTTGGATGAAATTTGGCACACAGATAGTTTATAACCTGAATTACCACACAAGACATGTTTATCCCGGTAGAACGTTCCCGAGGTATAATTTCCTGCTAAACTACGTATTAACTAAGTACTACTAATACTTAACTATTTAACGATGCGGATGAACTTTTTGATTTTTTATATTCGTACATATTATTATTATTTTAAGACCAGTAGTTTTTAAGTTATGTAAATATATAAGATAGTCATTTATCTACATCTATATCTATACAAATAAATGAAGTTCACTATAAATATATTCATACTACGTATTCATTTGTGCATAACATAATGCGTAATATATTTTTACACCAAATAAGTAAAGTGTACCTACATTGTTTCGCTAACAATAGCCTCAGACCTATGATTTACACAACTAGAATTTTCCCATATCAAGATAACTGTCGTGAAATGTCTATTGTGATTGGACCGGTCTGTAGGGAAATATTCAAATCCATTCCATACATATTTAGTTAATTCCTATACGAATTATAGGATATGTACAGTACAACTATTTTCTTAATGTCACTCGGGAGTCATCGCATTTCCGGATACAAATGATCTTTCCTACATTTTTTTAAAATAAATTACATTAAATTAAAAGAGTATTAGCAACTCATTATTCAATTGAGAGCGTCCGGTCTGCAACAAGTGCAAAGGGTAACTGATAGATATTCGACGACTCACGAAACACGAAGTTTGCCGAGGGACATTAAGGAAATTGTTGTACTACGGTATTATTTGATGAAAATAGTATTCTCTAATATTCTGACACAACGTCTTGGGAATAAGGAAAAGTACCTGAGCGCCGGCTTTTTTATATTTGTCGGAGATTGCTTCTTTTGAAAGATCTCTGTTGTGAAAAGATTGGTCGACAATCTGGTTTGAGATAGGGACGGTTTTCCGTGAGTACAACAAACTCGTTGTAACAACTGTCTGTACCAAAAATAAATACCGCCTGTTACCGAAAGCGTCAATATTCTGAGAAACTTACCGTTGAGAAAGTTTATTAAGTATGAGTTAACAAAAACACCGGGTGGTGTTTTTGTTAACTCATACTTAGAAAAAAAAATTACTGCCTTTTATAGCAATTTTATCGTATTGGTTGTAGGGTAAAATTATAATTATAAGTAGGTACTATTTATTATAATTTACTTTGTTACTTGTTTTGTCTTATTTGTAAAAATCCTGGCTTGATTTTCGTACGTTGTTTTCGGGTGAATACTGAAAATCAGCGCTGTGCTGTGAGTCCCATAGCACAGCACCTTGCTGAGTGGAAGCCGTCACGACATGCAGCTGCCGATTAATTATGTTCTATGTGCCTATGTATAAATATCTGCGTTGTTACCATGTTTTCTTTTTAAACGTGATCTAACCTTTTTGTATGCACGTGTTTCTGTGGCAAATAAATACATTTTTGTTTCTGTCTTCTTTCTTCCCTTATTTCCCTGAAGGTTTGAGCAGAGATGCACCTACCTAAAGTACACCCACTCAAGTATTAGTGTGGATAACATTAAAAGAGAGAACAAAAATAACGATAGATATAAGGTTTGTATAGGACGGCCCATAGAGATGATTACATCACATGTTACGCCAATCCCAGATAAATTGGCTAGGAGAAATGATAATTGCTCTAAATTGAATTCAGCACCTACGTATAACTTATCCAAGTGTCACTAATGTCCGTTTTCACTTACACTACGCGATACCTAAATGAATGCCTAAATATAATGCGCTGTTGGGTTTTTTATGTAACAATTTCCATAAAGTTTTCATAGAAATTGTTCTACGACAGCGGTCGGCAACATGCGGCCCGTGGGCTGTATGCGGCCCGCGGACGTCTTAAGGCTTCTTCAAACAGCCGCGACGCGACAGCGCGACGCGAGACTTGTAGAACAATTTACATTAAGTTTTCATAGAAATTGTTCTACGAGTGTCGCGACGCGACCGTCGCGTCGCGCTAGTCTGCACGAGCCTTTACTTGCGGCCCGATCAATTATTTGTTAGTAGTTACTTTGTAGTTTTTATTTATATTTTTCGGTGATTATTTTTCTAGCTATAAAGCCCAAACATATAAACATAATGTAAGTATTACGTGTACAAATCAAATTCCCTGTTTTAACAATTTTAATAGCATTTTCATTTTTTCTATAGGGATATAACCGATATGATACGTAGGTAAATTGGGCTTCTAGCTTCTAGTATCACAAGTGCGGCCCGCCTTTAGTTTATTTTTCCACCTTGTGGCCCTTGCCTGCCAAAAGGTTGCCGACCGCTGTTCTATGAGATTCGCGTCATGCCTGTTTGAAGAAGCCTTAACGCTCGGAGCAACGACGAATGTTGAAATACCAATAGAGCGCTTTTGTTTAGGTGTCACCAAGTTTTGGTGAAAACGGGAATTTATGTTAAAAAATATATTTTCTATTGCACTATGAGCAATTTGAATAAGAATCCAACCAATTATAAAAACTTTGGTTTTTTCTTACACGTGTATGTGTATGTAGGTACAATTTAGTATATCAATGCGATAGTCAACAATCAAATGTTTACATTTTATACAGGCCAAAACCGAGTTTATATAAATGTGTGCGGGACTAAAATGTAACTTCATGCACAACCGAAAATAATAAATGCTCTTGTTGATTTAACCGGCTCTGGGACACTTTCGCGCAAAGACGTAACTCATCCAGAGTTAATAAATAACTAAATAAATTGTTAAAAAACAGTGTGAATTAAAAAAAGAAAACTACTGTGAACGTTAACGTTATCGGCCAGTAATAGAGTTTAAATTCGTGTTAATAAATACTGGACTTTAGGACAGTAAAACGGCCACTGATACAAATCTAACGGGTACTGGTACAATACGCCGTTTATACAGGGTGTAATTTTAATCACCGTTAACCTCATAAGGGGTCATTGTACTCATCATTATGAACAACTTTTACTATGGACCCAAACCTGAAATCGCGAAAAAAAAATCAGCTGTTCCTTACATTTTGACGAGTTATGCGAACATAAAAGTAGGAAATAGCTGATTTTTTTTTTTCGCAATTTCAGGTTTGGTCACATAGTAAAAGTTGTTCATAACGATGAGTACGATGACCCCCTATAAAGTTAACGGTGATTAAAATTACATCTTGTATACTTTTAGTAGGTATTATCGCATATTAACGTTCATAGTACGTAATTAAAATGAAAACTTAGAAAGTACAATAAATGGTGATGAAATTTCGGTTATTTACATAATTTGCTAGTTTTAGCACAGCGTACCTGCAAAGTCTGAAAATGAAAACTTCACATCAGTTACTGGGCCGTTTACCTTCGAGACACGTTTTCACACGTCACTAATTATTTGTCTCCTAAACAATCACGATCACGACAAATCCAACAACGGACGAATCATTTAAAAAAATGTGTCCTTCTGGATGCTCTGATACTATAAAGAATCCTACATACAAGCGAAGATACACGCCTAAAATAGTTGCAGTCGGGGAAAAACAAACTGTGTTTGAAACACTTAATTCGTACGGTGGATGATAATTTTGTTGACATTTTGGTAAAGTTATCACAGAGCCCTTGTGCGGTGCTCTACAAAAAAAAAACACAGTTACCCTTCAATCTTCTTAGAGATAAAGTTATCGGTCCTGATTATAAAACGGTTGTTCAATACTCAATACTCAAATTTTATTTGCATTCCACAATGTGTACTTGGTGGTAAATTAAAAAATTGTGATCATTATGGACCCTATCTGGCACAGCAAAAAATAGTAGGAGAGAGGAAGCTTTAAATAAGTAGCTAAACTTACATCTAAACTAAATCCAATAATACCACAATACGGGTATGGGAACGAAAAGGGAACGTATTTTTTAATTTTTGTGTTTTATATGGTAATTTGGTAATAACGAGGAGTACCTATTATAGAAAATGGGCTACGCTCAGTTCGGTTTCGTTATAGTTAGTGACCAACCGAAGTTTCGTTTTCGGTTTTCGGGCAAAAAATCATGAGTCGGCCATAATTTTATTTCAGCCATAAACCAACCGAAGCTTCGGCCAAGCCGAAAATCAGAAGTTCGTGAACTGTTGCGCGTCATTTGGCTTACATTGTAAAGCTCAGCAATATTATTCACCCCGAAGTTGATATTGCCGAGCTTTACGAAGTAAGCCAAATTACGCGATTTTGTTTTGAAGTTGTAAAGCGAGTTTATGTTGTATTTTTTCTTCACGCGCATGCACACATACAGCGGAAATATTACCTAATATTTTTTTTTGTCTAAATCATTTTCGTTTTCGGCCAAAATACGATTAAGGCCGAAGCCTCTTTTTCGACACGGCAGAAAATTCATTTTCGTTCGGACACTAGTTATAATCAGCCTATAATATTCCCATTACTGGGACACAGGCTTCCTCTCTGTGAAAAGGAGTACGACGTAATCTCACTTCGTGGGCTGAGTGCGGGTCGGATGTCACATGTCACTCACGATGTTTTACTTCACCGTTTTGAGAGCTGTTTTGATGAAATTAGATACACAAAGAAAGTATCTAATTTCAAACCTACGTCATACAACTCGTAATTCGGGTCCAACACCACTGGGCCACCACTGCTCTCGTCCAAAACTGTCACATAGATTATTCGTAATACTGTTTGTAACTACTAAACCGTAACCATAATTAGGTATTACATACTATTTTGGGTTATTGCATTCCGTGAGTTTCGATCCTTACATACGTTCGTTTTCGTTGCACACTATTTGAAGGCAGCGTTGCCAACTTAGCCACTTTATAGCTAAGCAATTTTTCGGTGACAGGCAGCTACACTTTAATAAAACTTTTAGCTACATTTTTAGCTACTTTTTCTAGCAACTTATAGCACGACGTAAGTAACTAAATACTTTCGAGATTTTGTAGATTTTAGAAACAAAAAACTTAACGTAGTCTATTTTAGAGTGCGTGTAGAATGATGAATCCGTGGTTTAATCAAATAGCTCATTTGCCTTATGTTAAACTTTAACAACGTAACTATTATGTAGTTCGTTTATTTTTCTTAAAAAATAGTTACCGCTGAAAAATACACATCAAAGGAAAATTTGAAATCGCAGCCATTGACATCTTCCTCTTCAGCTATTTTCATTGATTAAAAAGTTTATATTTTAATAATGAAAATATTACTTACTTGTTTTAGATCGATTACGATTCAAATCACGATGGTAATAAAAAAATACCAGTTGGCTACTTCTATCAACTTTTTTAGTTAAAAAAGTCTGACAATCTAGCAACTTTTTGCAAATATCTAGCTACTGGATAAATGTAGCAGTTGGCAACACTGTTTGAAGAGAATCACCAATATAGGCAGTTGGAACTTATGTATATTATGTCCTCATAGAGCGAATGCGGTGCTTCCAATAACATCAGCCTTGTAGGTCATTTAATCGTCAATAAACCAATTCCACTATGAAAATAGATAGTTTGCTTACCAGATAAAGGTATGCCTTCACAAATACTTGAGCGCTGATAAGGTCGGCTGGAGTCCTTCTTCCTCAAACAGAACAGTCCACTGAGTATCTATGAAAATAAAAGAAAAATTTAATATGTAGTCGGTTTTCCTCAACATCGTTTTTCTATTGGGAAGGCACATCACTTTCCCAGAAGACAGAACAATGCCATTATGCGACGGGAAACTCAAAAACTCAATGTATTTATTTCAAGTAAACCAAATACAGACACATTTAAACTGTCAAGTGGTCGGTCAGTCAGAAAGATGAAGCTAGTTGCCCATCCCAAAGCGTAGTAACCTATGGAGAAGAATGGGCAAGAAACTCTATGGACACTTAATCAAAATATTGTTACTAAAAGTTGGTTACATTATTTATGTTATAAATATAAATGTGAAAACGATATAAAAAGACGTACAGATTAAAAGCGTCCATAATGACAACAAAAATAAAACGTAAATTCAGAAATTAAAACAAGCTTTGACAACTAAGAGATAAGCAGTCCCTACTTGAATTAAATTCAATAAAGCATGTCCTGTAAAAAAAGTCACAATCACTGCTAAATCAGAATTTAGCGAATGGTGGCCCATTCGCTAAATTCTAAAATCGCTGGCATTCGAAAAAGCAGAGATATCTTATAAAATTTGTATCACGAAATATCATTGACTTCTGATCAGGCCCTTCATAATTATGTAAGAAACTATTCTAAGATATTTAAAAGAGTCTGCGCTCAAGCTAAATCTAAATTAATAAGTAACAAAATTAGTATTTCTAAAAATAAAATAAAAGCTGTGTGGCAGGTAATTAACAAATAAACTGGAAATACACAACAGCGAGATCAGATTGAGTTAGCTCTAAAAATTGATAATGAAACCATTTCAGATAAGTTAAAAGTTGCTGAGACTTTAGAACATTTCTTTACCAACATCCCCATAGAGGTTACGAAATCTCTCCCGTCATCATCTGTATTTAGCTGAATCTCTTCTTAAAGAAAACTTCAGTAAGGACATTCCAAATTTTGAATTCAACCCCATTTCTATTACCACAATTAAAACAGCATTTAAAAGTCTTAACATAAAAACACTCAAGACTTATGGGGCATTTCCGTTAAGGTTCTTGAAGATATGATTGACACAATTGCCCCTGTCCTAACAGGCATATTTAATAAATGTTTAGACACTGGTACGTTTCCTGACTTAATGAAACATAGTAAAGTAGTACCAATTTTCAAATCGAGTGTGATGCCTCTAATTATAGACCTATATCTGTGCTTCCAGCATTGAGCAAAATTTATGAAAAAATCATGTTGGACCAGATGTTGTCACATTTTAACTCAAATGGGATTTTACATAGTCGACAGTTTGGTTTCACGAAAGGTAGGTCAACGACTGACGCGGGAGTACAACTCATCAGTCACATTTTGGAATCCTGGAAGAAGTCCCAGGATGCAATTGGCATTTTCTGTGACCTCTCAAAGGCGTTTGACTGCGTTGACCACAATACACTCATCTGTAAATTACATCACTACGGACTTCGTGGACGAGCTGCTGATCTTGTGCTTTCCTATTTATCAAACAGGCAGCAAAAAGTAAATGTTACCGGGGCAACGTCCTCGGGGTCTCTAGTTAAGATGGGCGTGCCTAAAGGTTCAATTCTTGGCCCTTTTTTATTTCTAGTTTATATTAATGACCTTCCTTACCTGATGGCTAACTTCTCGGATATAATTTTATTTGCTGATGACACTTCTCTTATTCTTAGAATAAATAGAAAAGATACGGATGTCTTACATGTCAACGATAGTCTAGCTGTTCTCTCGAAATGGTTTGCGGCCAATAATCTTTTACTCAATGCGAACAAAACTAAATGTCTTAAGTTCTCATTACCAAATGTACCCCAAGTAGGGCTAAATTTAAAACTTGATGGCAAGAAACTAGATGCTATTTCGGAAACTGTATTTCTAGGAATTACTTTAGATTCAAAATTGCAATGGGTGCCCACATTAGAGCTCTTTCAAGTAGATTAAGCTCAGCTGCTTACGCAGTAAGAAAAATAAGGCAGTTGACTGATGTAGCCACAGCTAGGTTAGTATACTTTGCTTATTTTCACAGTATTATGTCTTATGGCGTTTTGCTGTGGGGGCCGGTAGCTGACGTAGATTCAGTTTTCATTCTACAAAAGAGGGCAATCCGCGCAATCTATAAAATGGGGCCTCGCGAGTCTCTTAGAAACAAATTCAACGAAGTTGACATACTAACTCTGACTTCTCTTTATATCCTAGAAAATATCTTGTATGTTCACAAAAAATTAAGTCTTTTCAAAAAAAGATGCGACTTCCATAACCTAATTACACGTAGTAAAGATGAAATTGTGATCCCAAAATTTAGATTAACTAAAACTAGCAAGTCATTTCTAATAAACAGTATCCGCTTCTATAACAAGTTGCCAAAATCGGTTACAGAACTTAGCGATGGAAAGTTTAAAACTCACATCAAACGTGTCCTTATCAAAAAAGCATATTATAAGATAAAAGACTACGTTGAAGACAAGGAAGTTTGGCATTAATTCCTTCTGCACATGTGGCTTCCCTGGTAACTCATTAGCACCATAACTATGTGAGCGTCTATTAACTGCTTCCAAATTACAATGTTAATTTTATTAATTTTATTTTTTACACTTTCTGACATATTCTCGTCATTATTTGACATTATACAACACTTGTAATATCGAGTATTTATTAGTGATTCTCATGGAAATCATATCACTTGGTTTAAATAGGTTGATTTTACTTATGTAGATTCTTTTACATATTGTGAATTAGAGAACGTTGTAGGCCTACAGTTTCTATTCTTTATTTTCATTCCTCTAAGTACCTGGTACTTATTGACAGGCCTGCACTGTCCTCCCACACCTTATTAGGTGTGGGAGGACAGTGCAGGCCTGTCTCTGTACACTGTAATTTGAAAACATTATAAAAACCAATTATTTTTAAAAGAGTAACCGTGGAGTTTCTTGCCGGCTCTTCTCCATAGGAAGCGACAAATTGGAACCGTGCACCTAGCTTCTGACGTTTCATAAGTGCCCTTGCAGATTTATGTGAAATAAAGTATTTTGATTTTGATTTTGATGACTGACAGCGCCCGTTGTCCCAATACCCGTATAAACATGACGTATGGAAAAAATAATGCAAAGACTATTGATATCTTATTTGTATAGCAATAACCGCAAAAATCTCAATCAACATTTTTATTTATTAATCGTCTTTACGATGAAAGTATTATTGGTTCATTCATTTATTTATTTATTTATTTATTTATTTATTTATTTTTAAAACTTACACACTATCTTTTCAGGATGACCCAATACAATAGTGGTTTCCAAACCCACACCAAATAAATTGTAAAATCAACTTACCACTTATAATAAAACTCTAAACTTTAAAAATACCAAGCAACACTAACTCTATTAAAAACACAATCTGAAGTCAGACTGCAGAATTATATATAATACCTACCTATGTAATCATTATCAAACTAAACCCAAAATACAAAATCAGACTTATCACAGAATGTTAATATTTAAATATAACTAACAAAATTCAACAAAACTCCTGCGAATTCACTCAAATTGCACGAAAATATGTCAATGCTCTCATGCACTTCGTTTAGTACAATTATTGTGCGGGTGAGGGGTGTTTTTGACAGCAGATTGGTTTTGGCAGCAGGCACGGCCAGCAGTGGCGGTCGCCGCCGCCGCCACACGTACCGGTCTGGCACGCACAGCTTCAAGTGACGCAGCACACCCTGGTTATGATCTACTTCACGCAGGAGCTTTAGCGCATACGCCGCAAGTGTAAATTCCCGGCGCACTCTGAGTTCGTTGTACCCCACCATACCCAGTACAAACAGTGCAGGATACATCCGCGGGTAAAATGGGTAAATCCCATAAAGTTTAAAATACAAGTGTCTTGTAAATTTATTCATGTTTATATGTATGGGAATTGGTGGTTGCAAACTACTTAATAATATTATAATATTATAGACCACGCAACGGTTACCTTTACCAGCGTAACGGTTTGCTCTTCAAAAAGAAACGGTAAATTAGGATTACTTTTTATGCAAATGTAGTCAGGTGTGACAGGATGTAACATTCCTGCGTACCATTTTTGTTATACTTTAATTATTGCATAAAATATTTGAAGCTATTTTTATGCCACAGTCGGTTATGGACTAACAAACCATAACCTTGTACGACTTACGTAATAGAACAAAAATAGCGTCCCATTTCCCAAGAAAACACATCTGAATTTCAAATTAATTGGCACACGTGACCTTCAACGTACCTACTGTTACTTCTACAATATAATTTCTACATACATAATAATTTCTAAAGGAAGTTTAGATTGTATTGCTTTGAATAATGTATTATTGTGCTATGCAGTCCCCAGAACTGTTCAGAGACGGTAGGTGTGGGCAGGCAAACTCTTTCTAGTAGGTACCTGCCAATCTAACACTGGTCTACGTTCACCATATAGCCAAGTAACTGCCACCTTACCAGTTTTAACCTAATTGGTTAAACTAAGGCTAACTTAACCTAACCTTACCTTTGGTCAGGATTTGCTGGCTTAGTAACTGCAAACAATTTGGCTACCGTCAAGATCGACAAATCAGAAATGGTTCACAATTTAACGGGCGATAAAATCAGATAGATTGGTGAACCCTATCGGTAAGTGCAAGGTTCGTTTACAATTTGTGTAGTAGTAGTGACTGGTCAAACCTCGATTTGATCGTATTGAGCTTCGGCGTTTGACTGTCCTAGTAAATTTATGTCAAATCCTAGAAGAGGTAGGGTTAGACCTCATTAGTGTTTGACCAAGACTTTTTGTCAGATGTGAGGTTTAACTAGCCTTACCAACTAGGAGCCCAGAGCTTCTTTGGTTGATATGAAAAGAATTATAGTTCATTTTACAAAACTGGCAACTTGTTCCGGTGTGAAGTTGTCATTTTTGTAAAAAATCTGGCTCAGAGATTTATGCAGTTCTTTTAACAAAACTGGCGACTTAGTCCGGTACTAAGTTGTTATTTATGTACTAAAAACTTTACGCAAACGGAAACAAAGTTGGGAATGCAGAAACTTGCTCAGACTTTTAGGCTAGAATCAAAAATTGATGGCGTTTTGTAACAAAACGAGTTATATTTATTTAATTGAAAGTTCTGAAACAATTACCTCCTTAAAGCCCTGTCGGTACCGCACATTCATGTAGCTGTAAATCATCGGGTTGTAGCAGGAGTGGGACATTGCCAGCCAATGACACGCGAACCACACGTACGGCATTCCGGGCCACATGCTCCATTCTTCGTCAGCCTCGTGGATCGTCCACAGCACCTGATTGCAAATATGGATAAGCATAATAATGATCTCTTTCTAATTTCAGAAGTCAGACCAATTATTAGAATCGATACAGTAGTGGCAGGAACTTAAACCTAATGTTGGGATCCAAATAATAATCCTATGCTTGATAAAACCTTGAGCCAAACAACGTACTACATAATTGTATAATTGCCTCCTTACCAATCAGTTTTTTTTCTGAAGGTGATTGACCTTCAGGAAGAGGTATTCCTCGTTTAGCTAGTGACCTTAGAATTCTTTATCTTTCTTCTGGTGTTTTGTTTTTGAGTGGCGTAAGTAATCCTTCAGTTTTGGCTCGACGCGTTTGTTCCGAAAGTTTGTACCTCTAAAGGTATGAAGTCCGACCCACGGTGCAGCATTGGACAATTCCACCTACCGCACAACGTGCTCATGAGTCAGGGTGTTCCCCACAGCATCCGGTGATTGGTAAGCTCCCAAGCTCACCAATCAATTGTATTGATATATTTTTTTTTTTTATACTACTGTAATTACGATAGTTGGTAGAACGTACACAGAAAGACATGATCTTTATGCCTTTTCTGTCATCTATTTTCGGCAACAGATAATGAGAAATCTAGAGTGTTGAATGAACATATTATTACAGTATACTGTAATAATATTTTCAGTCAGTATGAACGCACCAATCAGTGTAAGATTGTTTTGCCCTCTGTAAACACAGGCGTTCATTAATTCACTAATGTGGGACGGGCGTGATCACTAGTCGCGAGGTGTGCGTGCGTGCGTCTGTGTGCGTGTCTGTTCAAGGTGTGTGTCTTTCCAGGTTTGTCCCGGTTTGAGGGTAGGTCTCTCCCAGTCCAGGCGGGGCTGACGTCCTACACCGATGAGTCCCGGGTATCTTCGTGAATCAGCTGGCAGCTATCTCTTAAAATTTTGTCGGGCAGGGCTCTTCATAAGTATGCAGGGAGCGCTTGTGATACATTTTAGGGGTACTTATAGAAATATTAGAAGCTATAAAGTACCTTGGCCACAAAATCATCAAATTTTTCAAAATTTTCATGCCTAGCGCGCATGAAAATTAAAAAAAAGGACTGCCAACCTTTTGCTTACCGAGAACCGGAAATTGCATCCTGTTTTCTTTGATCTATTTCTAACATGTTGACATTGCGCTTTAGACTGGGTTCACGAGGTTACATAGTATATTACAAGATTCCTTGTAAAATTACCTATTCACTGAAGCTACTATAAAAACTGTATCTATTCCCGTCAAAAAGATATTTCAGTGTAAATGGGAAAAAGTGTGAAATTACTCATAAAATACTTAACCGATTATTAAGTTACAAAAAGAGATCTCAGGCTGGTATATTGATCTATTATATAAAAAAAGTATTTATAATGATACATTTACATTTTTAAGCACGTGAAGTGCCTTTAATTGCTAGTTGGCAAAATATACAATAATATAATACAACAATAACAAGAAACGCGCGATAAACAGAATCCTTCCGTGGCAGTCGGGTAAAACAAAGTGTCACAAAAATAACAAACAAGAATTTTTCAACAGACGAACTTAATTAAATAAGCTTTTCTTTGCAAAAACAGAATTTTGATCATCATAATTAGCCAATTACGCTTCACGCTGCTGGGACACAGGCCTCCTCTCTGTGAGAGGAATTTTGATGCTAATCACTACATAGTATAAAACAAAGTCGCTTTCTCAGTCCCTATATCCCTATGTATGCTTAAATCTTTAAAACTACGCAACGGATTTTGGTGCGGGTTTTTTTAATAGATAGAGTGATTCAAAAGAAAGGTTTACATGTATAAAACACCGACCTCCACGCGGGCGAAGCCGCTGGCAAAAGCTAGTTACCTTATAAATGAAACATGATTGAAACTGTTTTGGTGACGCATTGTCACTAACAACTAAAAACTTTGCAAGCAATAAGCAATTCCTAGTGAAGGCTGCTTCAGGACAAGCTGCTTTTCACACAGATAACTGTACGTCACTTAGTCATTACGTGGCATCTCCAGGTAAGACTGTCTGTATATTTTGGCTGCTGAGAGCAAGCCTACAAACGTATACAGGGAAGTTTGCTTATAATTAGTGCACTGTTACATTTACATTGAGCGTGTTACTTTTAGCAAAAGTAAAACCCGTGTTGGTGAAACAGTAACGTCGATTGTCCCGAGTGCTGAAAGCGATGTATTCGAAAATATTGGCAAAAATGATTTAATTCCAAATTATTATCGAATTACGTCTATACGTGCTTCCTTTTATGTGGTTAAACCCCCTGATCTCAAAGAACCTATCGACATCAGAGGAGCAATTCCCGTATTTTACACACGTTCGCATTTTTCGCACACTCGCATACGTAATATTATTCTCGATCTGTCTAGAATACATATATTTTACCATTGAGTATAGTTTATTGTTACATACAGTTTCACAAGTTTTTGACATTCATCCCTTTATTCATAAACTTTGCTTAAAGTTAAATAATGTTAAGCGACTGTTTAACCGTGCATTATTTACGTTTACAAGTAAACCCCTGAATGCAGTATAGCTGAGATGAGTTAGCGACTATCGAAAAAAGATATATTTCAAAATTTCCAAGCTTTAGTCCGAAAAACTAGTCCACAGAATTATTAGGCAAGTTATAAAACGAAGATCTTGTTTTTTAGAGTCAAAATTCATTGTTATTTTGTTTAAAATAAAACGTAATAAGCTTGCACTTCTGCAAAACGGTCGAGTTGCCCCCAGCTTCGGCGTAGCTTTTTTTTTGGTTGGGCAATTATCAAATAACTTCTCCCGCTGTGGGTGGAGCAGGAGGGCGTGTCAGACTTTTACTGACTAAAACCTACCTGAGTTCCCTCAGTTGCCTGTGTGCCAGGGGCCGCGGTATCTCTTTCGAACAACCCGCACCCCTGGCAGGCATCGGCCCTTGAGGGCCCCGTCAGTTGGTGCTGACATATCTTTGAGGCGCGCATGGAACACAACGCACCGTCGCACACTGGTCCCAAATTAAAAAAAAGTGGACATTGATAGTAGACCGCTGATATTTTTTTTTATTGTTGATATAATGATAACAGATAAGGCAAAAAAATATTATTGTCCTACTTCAAATACTTTTCTCTATAAAAAATATTTCTTTTTTTTTTGTATGGGAGTGATTACATTTTACTCAATTTCTCAAAAACCTTAAGCGATGTCGAGATGGCATTCACATATGTTAGAAAACTAATAATTCTGAGTATTTGGCTCGAAGAAACTTATTGCTTATCTCTGCGTACTTTCGAGATAATAGTGACAGAAAATAACAATTTTTTTTAATGTTAATTGTTCGCTTTTTTTTAATCATAGCCTTACTCATATCGCAATAGGTCCGCTGGCCAGCAAAATGGAGCTTCGACGCGAGTTTGCCGGGATAACAAGATGGCCGCCTCTCATGACGTAACGTAATACGGTCACGAATCGCGCGCGTACGCCTCACTCAGTGTACAACTAAATGTGGTTGCGATAAGACGTGTCCTTATTTTTTCTGTGCGCTTGAAGAAATGCTTGTTGTTTGTTTGTTTTGTTATTGTTGTATTTTGAATCTTTGGATTTTAAAATCAAATAATTTTTGTTTGTCTTTCTTTCGTCGAATTTGTTTTCGTAATTTTTTTTTGTTAAAATCAAAGTCACTTTGTCTTTGATATCTTTGATTCTAATTTGTTTTCAATTTTCCTTAAAATTATAATATGTCCGCATTTGTCACCAACTTAGACTTATACGTTGTTCTTAAATCAGGAGGTGGTTTTAAAAATGTCGAATTTTTATTTAATGCCCTTATTGAACGTATTGGTGTTGAATTGTCTTCCGAAGATTTGAGTAATATTAAATTATTTTGTCGTAATTTTTCAAGTAATATCTCAAAAAGATAGTCTGCTTCCAGTAGAGCTCAAAAGACCTTTCTTAACAAAAATTCAGACTGGTTACAATCCCAAATAGTTTGGCCAAAATGTCAAAATATCGATTTAAGCAGCATTTTTAAAGTTGCCGAGGAAGTAATTCCAAATTTCGAAACGCAAGTGGATACTCATCAATTAAGTTATGGTACAAGTAAAAAACCATTTGTTGATATATCTGATAAACAGAAGAAAAGGCGTTCTCTAACACTTCTAGATCACACAGAGGAGGAATTAGTTTATGCTTTTTATGTGCCAAATTAAAAGAGTCTAAAAAAACAAAATTAGCAGCTATATTAAACGAACTCAGCCAAAACAAGGAAAAATGTGAGATGGTACATGATGTACTATTCGCTAAAAAGACTGACAAACCGTGTTTACCAGATGATAAAACGTTAGCGCTTTACACCTCAACAAATTTGTCAAAATGGCAATATCGAAATTTAAGAACTATTCTTGCTTCAGAGAAAATGTATGGTCTTCCATCCTATCAAAAGCTCCTGGAAGCTAAAAAAACTTGTTATCCTCCAGAGTCAGACATAACTGTAACTGAATCTGATGCTAAGATAAGACTTCAATCGCTTCTAGATTTGACAACTAATAGGATATTAAAAACAATTCAGCACAACTCTGCCGACAAAAAATCGCTAAAACTAATAAGCAAATGGGGTTTTGACGGGTCATCTTCTCAAAGTAGTTATAAACAAAAGTCACACTCCGACACTAAAATTGACGATTCTTCAGTTTTCATGATTAGTTTGGTTCCGCTTCGTTTGGAAGAAGAGAGTGGTACTATCTTGTGGCAAAATCCTGCTCCCTCTTCAACAAACTATTGTCGTCCAATTGGCTTTATATTTGCAAAAGAAACAAATGAATTGATAAAGAAGGAAAGTGCATCCTTAGAGGAAGAAATTCGTAATCTTGTTCCCACAATTGTAGATAATTTTGATATTAAACATGATTTGTACATGACTATGATTGATGGGAAAATTTCTACTGTGATTTCCAATACTTCTTCTGCAGCTGTTTGTAATATTTGCAATACCCCACCTAGCAAAATGAATGACTTGGACTTTGTATCCAAAAGACTCATCAGAGAAGATATGTATAAATATGGTCTGTCTTCGCTTCATATGTGGATAAGATGTATGGAATGTATTTTACACATTTCGTACAACTTAGACTTCAAAAAGTGGGCTGCACGAAAAGAAGATAAATTGTTAAAAGAAATTAAAAAGAATTTGACACAAGAAGAATTCCGGGAAAGAACTGGTTTGTTAATTGACATAGTAAAACAGGGATTTGGTACAACCAATGACGGTAACACGGCAAGAAGGTTTTTTGAAAATTATGAAGTATCTGCTGAAATAACGGGTATCCACCCTGATTTAATCAAGAGATTTGCTGTCATTTTACAAACAATTTCACCTGGTCAACTTATTAATACCAACTTGTTTAGGGAATATTGTAAAGAAACAGCAATGCTATATGTAAACTTATATCCATGGTATTACATGCCTTCAAGTGTCCATAAATTGTTGATACACGGTGCTGATATTTGTGAAAATTTCTCCTTTATTCCGATAGGCATGCTTTCCGAAGAAGCTTCCGAAGCGAGGAATAAAGATTTCCGGAATGTTAGAATGGCACATACAAGAAAAATCGGTAGAGTTCAGACTAATTTAGACATTATCCACAGCTTTCTAATTAGCTCAGATCCTTACATCAGCCATATCAAACCAAAGTTTGCTCGTTTACATAAACAGTTGTTTCCAGAGGCTAGTGCTTTGATCTTGAACAATGAATTGCTTTCGTTGGAAAACGAGGAAATAGAGATTTCTCAAGAGAATATAGACCCAAATATTAATCTTTCACCATAATATTTTTTCAAAATCGTTTGTGAACATATTCAACTTTATGTTTGCAGCTTAATATGTCTTCATTTTGATTGTTTTTTAGAACTGATGAAAGTACTCCTTCAGAAAGGTCATAGCTTTTCAGTCATTAGTGAGCCCCCATAACCTCTTTTACAGAGAAGTCTCTTTTTACTTATTTGACATTACGCATACATTATAATTATGTGCTAAAGTAAGGCTATGATTAAAAAAAAGCAAAAAATTAACATTAAAAAAAAATGTTATTTTCTGTCACTATTATCTCGAAAGTACGCAGAGATAAGCAATAAGTTTCTTCGAGCCAAATACTCAGAATTATTAGTTTTCTAACATATGTGATTGCCATCTCGACATCGCTTAAAGTTTTTGAGAAATTGAGTAAAATGTAATCGCTCCCATACAAAAAACAAAGAAATATTTTTTTTACAGAAAAGTATTTGAAGTAGGACAATAATATTTTTTTGCCTTATCTGTTATCATTGTATCAACAATAAAAAAAAATATCAGCGGTCTACTATCAATGTCCACTTTTTTTTAATTTGGGACCAGTGTGCGTCGACCCGAGCTTGGTCCTTACCGGACAGCGAGCTACCCATTACTCGCCGTACACAAGCCCGCGCCTACGGTGGCCGGGAATCAGCCTGGGATTCCCGACGCCCAGTGTGTCTCCTGCAACGACTAAGGCCGTGAGGGTGCATGTACTGCCTCTCCCTCACGTGCTCTGCCTCCCTCTTTGCGAGCTTTACTGCTTCGCAGAAGGAGGTGACGGCTACCCATGCACTCTCACTCCGTAACATGGTCTGGGCCAGGACCGGACGCGAGAGATCGCCGCCGCCGATCGCCTCCACGCGGACACGGCGGTGCTCCGCCCAAGCCGGGCAGACCTCCACCGTGTGCTCCACCGTGTCCTCAGGGCGATCTTCGCAATGAAAACACCCGGGCGTTTCCTTCCGCCTAATGCGAAACAGGAACCTCCCGAAACAGCCGTGTCCGGTGAGGACCTGTGTCAGGCGGAAGGTGAGGACGCCATACCGCCTCTCAAGCCACTCCTCACAGAGGGGACTTACGGCCGCAATCGAGGCGTGCCCATGTTTCGGCGTAGCTGGCGTAACAATCATATAAGCTACTCACTCGTAGCAACCAAAGAGGGTACATTCTGAACATTTAAAACAAGTAGCTCTCTAATATTTTGCTCTCTAATGTTTCACTGTCTAATGTTTGTCAATATTACTGAATGAAAATATAATATAAAATCAATATTTTAATCGAACTCCAACTCAAAGCATGTTTATTTCAAATAAACCAATTGTCAGTTTTTTTAGAGTTTTTTTTTTTTAACTTTGCCCCGCACTAGGAATTTCTCCTGTATTGTGGGTGCGTTTACAAACATTTAAACTCACATACACAAATAGCCAGACCCAGATCAACTAACTGTAGGTCATAATACCAATATTTGTTCAATACGGGAATCGAACCCGTGGCACGCAGCGCAGCAGCCAATCGCTTAACCGCTGCGCCAACCGTGCCGTCAATTCAGTGGTCTCGAACGTCATAGTGCGAAATCGGTAGAGTTGCCACTAAAATTGGTATAATTCGTACCGAAAATCGGTATATGACAAAAAAAATACAATATTCAATTACATTCGTATATTTATTAAAATTATTTCGGTAGGACAGAGCCCATATCGGTAGAAATACCGAAAAATCGGTAGGTTCGAGACCACTGCGTCAATTACAGGCACTTTTGAACTTTCAAGGGGTCGGTCAATCATGAAGATGAAACTATTTGCCCATTCCAAAGCGTAGTAGGTACCTATGTAGAAAAACGGGCAAAAAGCTCCACGGACTCTTTTTTTAATAAAAATATTGTTACCAAAAATTGGTTCCAACATTCATGTTACTTATGTGACAACGATGTAAAAAGACGGGCACATTAAAAGTTTCTGTAATAAAAAAGAAAAAAAACCAGCCAAGTACGAGTCGGACTCGCTCACGAAGGGTTCCGTACCATTATCTATGAAAACGGCAAAAAAATCATGTCTGTTTTATGGGAGCCCCATAAATATTTATTTTATTCTGTTTTTTAGTATATGTTGTTATAGGGGCAACAGAAATACATCATTAATGAAAATGTCAACTGTCTAACTGTCACGGTTCATGAGATACAGCCTGGTGACAGACGGATAGACAGACAGACAGACGGACGGACAGCGGAGTCTTAAAAATAGGGTCCCGTTTTACCCTTGTGGTACGGAAGCCTAAAAACAAAATAAAACATTTCAGAAATTAAAAGAAGCCATGGCACTAAAGAGATGAGCTTTCACATTTATAATATTCGTAGGATTATTCATTTTTGTCTGTTCTGGCCGAGTCTTGTGGGAAATCTTAGCATTCTCCTTTGCCAAATCGATCCAGCCGCTCTTTTACGTACGTACGTACTTCTGTACGTACCAATGAAAAAACGGAACCCTTTTAGAACCACTCGTGTGTCCGTCCATCCGTCAGAGCCAATTTGATCCGAATCTATTGGACTGCTTAAGATGAAATTTGGCATACATGAATTTCTGTGACCCAAACACGGTAACAGTGGCCGTTTCGCGGCCGACACACAGTCACTCATATGGACGTATGGTAAGACATTAAGTCACGATTTATTCCGTTCTAATAGCAACAAACTAATACCACTGGTATTTGTTAGAACTCGTATTTATTTTCTATTCCGAATGGATACCACTCTAAACTAAATAATTAAATTTAAAGTGCGAAAGAATACCAACAACTTGAATTTGGTACAATCAGCTCAGTCAAACCTAATCAAATTAAATTTGTTTTCTAATATTTTTATGTGATCGTCACAATGCTAAAACTTTCCAAATTCACTTCATTCCAATATTTTTACAAAGGTATAGATAAATTTTGAAACAAAATATTCCTGGGTGGGAACCCGTTAAATTTGTAACAGATTTTGAACTAGCCGCAATGAACGCCATTTCAACTGTTTTTCCGTCAGTTGTGGTTAAAGAGTTAGCACCCTTCCAAAAATTGTCACTATTCCAAAAATGTATGGAAAAAAACAAAACAATTGAATCTGACAAAATATACAATCACCCAAAGACATGTAAGACTTTAAGCTTTACTGCGTTTACTGCCTCGTAAATTTATATCAGAAGGCTGGTGCTACATAATAGAGATGCGCAAAATGTGTCAGTCAAAAGAAATGAATGAAGTATATCTTTTCGCTTAGTGAAGTAGTCCAATCATTTCCTTCAGTACTTCATTTAGTTCAGCAAATCAGAACGAGGCCTTAGCGTAGTATAACGATAGTGATTGACAAGTTACGATAAATGATGCACTTTTCTAGTTCAGTTTTATACGTAAGTCGATTTTTCTTCATGCTTCATACAGGCTTAGGACTGTCAACCTAGAAATATGAATTAAAGTAAAACTATTTTTATTAAGTAAGTAGTATGTTTTGTTTTATTGTTACTGATACTTCGAATTTTTTGTCTAGGCTGGCGTATTTAAAATTGAAATAGCGAAAAGAAAGACTGAACTAAGTGAAGTAGAGACACATTTGAATGACTACTGATAGAATGATAAGTTTATTTTGTGATATGAAGTAGTTCATTTCCTTCAATCGTTCGCGAACTACCCATGTCTACTACATAATGGAAGACTGTTCTGATACTGACGCCATTCACGCATTTAATGACTACATGGTGTCACAATGGCTAGAAAACGAGAGTTTTGTAGACATTTGGTGCGTTCATGGTGCACGTCATCAACCACAAAAGCCGCAGAATCTTGGCATAAGAAATTAAACTCGGCTGTGCCAAAGAATGCCAATTTATGTCAGCTTCTTTTATGGGGTACTGTGTAAAATGTTATAATAAAATACCAGTCGATATTCTTGAACTAAATGAAACGAAATTTAAAACATGCATTAAACGCACACTATGTAGACGAGCATATTATAAGTTAGATGATTATATTTTAGATAAAAATGCTTGGCTTAATGCTGGTCCTGCTCCATAGCCACCTGGGCATACTAGTTAAAATTTTAACATTTGAAAGAGAAGCTTCCCTTTTTTATTTTTTCTGACATTTCGAACATTTTTGTTCATATTATTATAATTTTTGTAACATTACGAATGTTTTATTTTTGCTGAACCAAGGGTTAGTTACTATTTACTTCAATAGATATTAATTTTTTTTTCTTTCTTTTAGGAAATCAAATTTTATTAATATCTCAAATAGATTGCAAACTATAGTTTTGTACAATTTAGAAGCATTTTGTTTAAATTTTGTAAATGTGAGTACCATGCATCTGATTATTTTGTTGTTATGATGTACGTTGACTTGAAAAAGCATGGCAGTTGAGAGTATGTCATGCTCACATAAATGTCTAACTGATGGTGGCGCGTGTGTTGGATCATTCGGTTCCCTACAAAATGGTTGAGCTGGATGGATGGTGCTGATCCACGCGTCAAGTTCATGAACGGGCGCTGTCGGTTGAGACTGGTCATCTCCTAACTTCCAGGGCCTATTTTTATCTTGTATTTAGAATTGTTTATAATTATTTTTATTTTTTTTACATTGTTCTCACATACAGAAGCAACAAGAATAATGTTCCCAAGATTTTGTAATATTCAACTTGATTTTAAAAGAGTGTCCGTGGAGTTTCTTGCCCGTTCTTCTCCATAGAGATCTACGTTTTGGAATAGGCAACTAGCTTCAACTTTCCAATTGATCGACTTCTTGACAATTCAAAAGTGCCTGTAAATGATTTAATTGAAACAAATGCTTTGAGTTTGAGTTTGAGTTTGAGCTTCTGAACGTGCTGACACAGGACGCAGATTTACAAACAGTGGTTGTTACTCAATATGAGTCAAACGCATCCCCCGCAAAACGATGTACAAAAACAACTATTATGAAAAATTCGTGGATCACATACGTAACTGACCAACTCCTCAATGACAACGGACAAATTTTTCTAAACAGTGACTAACGGAGATTCGTTAGTCACTGTTTCGTCACTGTTTTGTCACTGTTTTGTCTACTAATTGTTGAAACATAAGAAATTTTTACACCTAATTAGCTGATATACAAAAAGATGATTTTCTGTGATATTTTATGATTGTTAGATTATAAGTGAATTATTCATAGTTGAAGTTTTGGAAAAAAAAAATTGCCGGTGTATTTCGGTGATGGATGACTGATTAAACAAAAAGTAGACTTTCTATGACATTTTACAATTGTTAGATTATAAGTGAATTATTCACATTTGGATGTTTGTACAAAAATAATTTCTGATTCATTGTTAAGTGATGGTGATGAATGACTGATTTGATTATACAAATAGTTGATTTTCTGTGATATTTTACTATTGTTACATTAAAAGTGATTTGTTTTTGTGAAAAATAGGTTCCTGACTGTATTATTAGATAGGTAGTCGTAATTATTTACGTACCTATCTACTATGTCAGATAAATTTCAATATAAATATTACGAGTTGATTTTCTCAGAAATTTTGATATTTTTGCAAAAAACATTATACAGATACAAGGAGGAACTAAAATTATAATAAAGTTGATTATTAGTCATATTTTAATATTGAACTAGTCGTTTGCTAACTATTTTTTTTGCATTTACATTTACACACAAAGCATTTTTACTGACTGTACCTTATATCTTTGAACTTGTTTTGGCATTAGTTAATACAATGGTATCCGTTTGGAATAGAAAATAAATATGAGTTCAACAAATACCAGTGGTATTAGTTGGTTGGTATTAGACCGGAATAAATCTAAGTCATCATGGCCAAGCCTACCTTTTGCCTAAGATGTAAGGGTTGTAGAATTAAACTTTGTAGATTTAGGGGCGTGGCTCTACATTCGATCTGATAACGTTTAACAGTGGAAGCGTTATAATATGCGAAATTATTTTGGTGGGTAATGTATTCATCGTATGGAACCCTCTCCTCGCGAGTTAATCTCACACTTGTCCGATTTTTTATCGTATGAGCACATAAGCTGACCCGACAGACGTTGTCCACTCCAAAGGAGACTGGGCGATTTATACGGTTTTGATATTTGTGTAGGGATACCTAATCTACATACTATATATTTTGACAAAGGGGCATCAAACTCTGACCTGGCAAATTTGAAAATATATACATACTTTTAGGACTTACAGGTAATTTATAAGTACCTAGTTTGAATAGCCATTTTTCGTAGTTAAAAGATACTGACCGCTACAACTACCTCATATACGCAATCTTAAAACCTTTGATTCTTCACTGGCTCCTAAAAACATTGATGGAAAAAAGGAATACATATAAAAGACATTATGATAGAAAGCCGTGAATAAGATGGATATATAACCACGAATTATTTTATAGACAAGATTTTTGCGATTTCTGACATTATTTGTAAATGGTCCATAGATATTTTTGATCCATAAGAGAAAGAAAATAAAAAAACGGTGAAAATTATCCATTCACTTACTGTACTTTTTTTTTTTCAAAATCTAAAAATGCATACCCATATGTTTTAAAACTTTAAAGATAGTCTCCTAAAACTTTTCTCCCGTAGCTGCAACGGTTAAAGTACCCTGACCATCTATCTGAATATCCAGTCTATTAATTGTAAAAGTCTCAATTATTCTGCCTAGCCTTTCCCAACTATGTTGGCGTCGGCTTCCAGTTTATCCGAATGCAGCTGAATACCAAGATTTCACATGGAGCGACTGCCTATCTGACCTCCACAACCCAGTTACTGGGTAACACGAAACCCCTTGGTAAGACTGGTTATTAGGTTTTTGGGCTTCTGACGACCCGTAACGACTGTCGAAAATCCACGATTGACGGCTTAACCTGCTTTCGGAGGCACAGAGGGATCTTGGTATGTAAAGATGGTCACCCATCCGCAGACCAACCCTGGCAAGCGTAGCTTAACCTGACAGATCGACCCACGCTGTTGTTATTACTTAGCCAGGAGCCCCTCCGGGTTAATTGTAAAAGTGTATTGTCATTAAAAATGCAGTTAAGAATTTGATGCCAGTTTTCACAAGGGTAAAGCAGAAGACATCATCATCATCATCATTTCAGCCGAAAGACGTCCACTGCTGGGCATAGGCCTCCCCCAAGCTCCGCCACTTCGACCGGTTCTGTGCTTCCCGCATCCAGCGGACTCCTGCGGCCCTCACAAAGTCATCGGTCCACCTTGTGGGAGACCTTCCAACTTTACGTCTTCCGGTACGCGGTCGCCACTCCAGAAAGAAGAAGTATCCCTACACAAATATCGAAACTGTGTCGCTATTGGTCCATATACCACTTTTGCCAAGTCTCCTTTCAATAATTTACACATAATTACTATATAAAACGCACTTTCAGATTTGGCGCATTTAAGTATTTCCCCGGCAACTTTAAATCTTTCCGTAAGAACCTGATTAAGACTATACAAAATAATTTTAAAACAAAAAATAAACAAATTGGTCAGCCGTTCAGGGGCCCAAGTCTGCTAGTTTCATAAATTCGTCATTCCAACATTTTCCATTCCATTGTCATTTTGCTAAAAGTTCGTAATCTGCTAAATACATAATGGTCGATCATTGGTCGGTTAATGGTTTCGTAATAGAATTGTGTTTTAATGGCATTGTCGTATTGACAGTATTATAAAACCCGTTAGTAGAAGTGATTTTCCAAAAACGACTGCTAAATTTAAACATTTATTCATGCCCGATTTCATTTCATTTCATTTTTTAATTTTTTTTTTAATTTTTTTTTTTTTACATATTTTTTATTAGTTTATTAGTGTCAAATTTTAGCAGATTACCGCCACCGCCTAAGTTAGTCATTCATTTGGCATTATGTACGAGATTACCAATAAATGCCATTTCTTTCAATGGAGTGTCAGTGGCTGACCATGGGAAAGTCATAATGACGCCAATATATTAGTAGATTACCAAACTTGTCAAAATCAACAATTTTGAAATCCGTGATAGACCATTCTGACACTATTGTAATAGCAGACTTGAGGCCCTGAAGTGATGCGCTAACCAACGCAAATCATTACACTTTCATTTCATAGAAGAAATAGATAGATAGATTAATTACATGGATATCGTTATTTGACATTTATTTTTGACATTACACAACTATGATGCGGTCGCCTTCCATTCAAACTAGATGCATCTAAATATTAGTATTTTACATGAAGCTACTGCCTATCTGGCTTCCACAACCCAGTTATTGGGTAATACGAAACCCCTTGGTAAGACTGGTTGTCAGACTTTCAGGATTCTGACGCCCCGTAACGACCGTCCAAGATTAAATGAAACTATTTTTACAGGAAACCTTCCAAAAAATCTACAAAAAACGTACTTGAATGGAATGTGCAAGAATATAAACTGTTTTCGTTTAGCTATTTATGCGTTTATCCCTGATTTAATTCCATTACATTTGTTTTGTTCTTCAAGTCTCTCTTCATAACATGGTACGGACATTTTTTTAATTTCTTAAATGGGCTTTGTCGCTTAGCGACTACATCGCCCAGTGCAGTTAAACACAAAATTGTTCATTACGATCTACCTAATAACTAAATTATACAATTGTTTTGCCTTATCGGACAATGAAAAGCGAGATGGTATTACAAAAGCCCTATATCATGCATTTTATATTGTCCTAAAACATGAATTCTAGTATTTTCATTGCGGGCACACTCCAACAGAATATGAACCACATCATCCATCACTGCGTAGATCGCCCTGAGGCAAGGTGGAGCATACAGTGGAGGTCTGCCCGGCTTGGGCGGAGCACCGCCGTGTCCTCGTGGAGGCAATCTCTCGCGTCCGGCCCTGGTCCAGACCATGATGCTGAGCGAAAGTGCATGGGTAGCCGTCACCTCCTTCTGCGAAGCAGTAATACTCGCGAAGAGGGAGGCGGCGCTCGCGATGGAGAAGCAGTACATGCGCCCTCACGGCCTTAGTCGTCGCAGGCGACACCGTGAGCTTCGGGAATCCCAGGCTGATTCCCGGCCACCGTAGGCGAGGGCTTGCGGACGGCGAGAAATGGGTAGCTGGCTGTCCGGTGAGAACCAAGCCCCGGTCGACGGCGCGTTGTGTTCCACGCGCGTCTCAAAGAGATGTTAACACCAACTGGTGGGGTCTGCAAGAGCCCATGCCTGCCAAGGGTGCGGGTTGTTGGAAAGAGATACCGTCGCCCCTGGCTCACAGGCAACTCAGGCAACACGGGTGGGTTTTATTCAGTAAAAGTCTGACAAGCCCTCCTGCTCCACCCAGAGCGGGAGAAGTTATTTGATGATTTCCCACTAAAAAAAAAATCATCAACAAAAAGTGTGGCTTTAAAAAAATAAGCCTTTTTAAATTAAAATTTGAAACAAAAATTCAACGGACTTGGTAAACGCTTTCAGAATTCCGAAATAAAACCGACTGGCTATTTCAAATATTGAGGACGTTCCGTACTTTCGAAAAACCGCTTTCGCACTTATTCGGCCAGATGATGTGAAAATAAAAAAAAAGTCGTGTAAAGTTCTCAAAAAATCATTTTTGGCCCATTCGCCGGTAGTCGCGCAGATGTTACTGCTGTGTGAAATCGCATCAAGCCACGTTTTGTACGAGGAATGCATGAAGCTGTAAATATGGGTCTCTCTTTTCGGATTAAAGTTTTTGATTGATTCGATTTAAATACGAAAATTTAAAATTATCTATTGTTAAATGAGAGAATGTGATGAGAGCAAGTAAATCAATAAATTACAAAACTGATTTGAGTTTGAGTTTTTGTTAAATAAGAGTAAGCACTTTTTTATATAATTAAATATTTCAGAGTTTATAAAACTTTTAAACGAATAAACCAAGACAGCACGTGACAGATTTTTGTTAAGTAAGTCTTAAGCCAAATGTCCCTAGAGATACGTGACATTGGTCCCCTTGTGAGTTTATTTATTGTATCTACTTACAATAAAAATGTTGAGTGGCAACCAACTCATCGTGAACACGGTGACCACCGTCAGCATCATCTTGATCATCTGCAAGAAAGACGTACACATTATGCCACAGATCAAATAAAAAAATGCCAAACATCAATTTTAGTAGGTAATTCTTAGGTCGGGCAGTGTTGTTGGGTTTTTCCATCAATAATGTTTTAGTAGCAGACCTGAATCTGGATTTGTGTCTGGTTGATGGCACTAGGCTCGCCCCCTTTTTTACAAGGAACTTAAATATAACTGGGAAATGTTGGTGTTCAATGTAAAACAATCTCTAATCCTTCGGGAAGACGCGCGTGATGTTTTGCTAACTCAAAAATTGCATATAGGTAAGCTAGCTTAAAGTTATTCAAAAATAGGTACCTAGGTACTGTCACGAGCATAAATATATACTATAGACAGCTCGGAAATAATATCTGAAGGCCAATTCTCGTAATTAAAAACGTTCAAAATCTAGTCGCAGTGTCATCTCGGCGACAACGAAATGTCAAAAACTTTTCAAAAATGTATGGAAACTCGAGGTATTTTTGACAGATTGAGACTGAGATCAGACTGTGAACGTTTCTTAAATCAAATCAAATCAAATCATTTATTTGCATACAATGTAGGTATTGTACAATAAAGTTGTTATAAAAAATGTAGTGAGCCGGGGTACATTCTGCCTGAGTTTTGGCATGCAAAATTAATAAATCATTTTAACAAGTTCAAATAGTGTCCAAGTGTTTCAAATAATGTCAATAATATTAAACTGTTGAGATGTCACACATAGGGTCATTCAAAAAATCACTCAATGAATAATAATAACATTTCTGCATCAAAAAAGTCTTGAGTTTATTTTTAAATTGTTGAAGGGTTTCACTTTTTATGCTGTCGGGTAGTTTATTAAATATTAATGGACCCAGGCAGAAAACACTTTTTCTAAGTAGTGCTGTTTTATAGCCACCGATAATTAAGAGGTTTTTGTATTGACTTCTAATGGGACCCTTCTTGGTGTCCGAGACGTTAGCAAACAAATTTTTATTTGTTTTTACAAAAATTGCCATTTCCAAAATATGTAATGACGGAAAAGTAAGAATTTTAAGACTACACATAGCTCTAACACAACGTTTTTGGGCTTTAAATGATATCTCTTAGGCTGCAGTTACCCCAAAAAATGATTCCAAACCTCAAGACCGATGCGGCCAAACCATGGTATGCTACTAAAGCAGTCTTTATGTCAATTTTTTTTTGCCAGTTTAAAAGGAACATAAGCTACAGTGTAATAACTTTTTACACATTTCTTCAGCTTGCGGTTTCCACGTTAATTGATCGTCTATATAAATTCCTAAAAATTTTGCGACCTTTGTTTGATTGATCAACTGTCCGTTGTACTGTACATAAAATTACGAGAATTGCCCCTCAGATGTCATGATTCATCCGATAATATGGGACGGCAAATATAATGTGATCATTTGTGGAAGTCTAAAAAAGTGGCAGCACAAATATATGACAGCGAAGAAACACCAAAACTATCCAGCGAGACAAGCGTCGCCAAAATATAGGATGCTGCATCGGCTTCAGAAATATGTGTCAATGCCACATTAACAGACATGTCTTGCGTCATGAATATCTGTCGACTTTATTAAATTCAGAAGCATGTGATACCTCGTTGTGGTCGAAAATATCTGGCAGCATAAAAACCTGACAGAATAATGTTTCAAATTCTTTACCGCAATCGGAAGCATAAATACCTTGACAGTCCGTGAAAGATGAAATGTCAGTAATTAGTGATTAGCGATTTTTTTGACAAGTGAGCCAATGGCAGCAATTCTGCCATTATTACCCATCTTGAAAAGGTGATTATTAATTTAAATATACTGTTCATGAAAATCAGATATTATTGCCGAGGCATGGTAACATTTCTATGGTCTTGACTGTAAAGTTACTACACATTGCATTTAAAAAAAGATATTCTAACCAAAACTCGCACAATTTTAATAAGTGATCGGCTCAGAGTTTTGTTATTTAAATAACGTGAGATGAGGAGTAAATATCACCCACCCACCCGTGAAATCAGGTCATTTGAATTCATTAATCTCCATTGATAATGACAAATTGATTACACTTTTATGACTAACGGGCGACGTGATCGTCTGTCAAAATATTAGCACGTATTCAAACGAAATATCTGCCGGCGCCAATCCGTAGATCAAAGGTCATCCACGCAAATAATTTGGGGTCACAGTGCGACTAGTATCTGTTTAGCTCCATCTAGTTTTAAAAAAAAACGACCAAAACATGGACGTGTGGTTAAAGATCAACTAACAAAAGTAAATTATATGATTTTATTTTATTTGTACACTCAAACACAGATATTTGAAGGTAGAACATGTTTTTCAACCCAAGAGCCCTAAAGATTGTAAAAATGAGCTCATAGAGGATTTTTTTAATTTCCACGCCTTATCTATCAGCAGGCTTAGCATGATGTTTTCTATTTCTACGCAGAATAGACAGTGCTTTTTCAATACAAAGTCATATTTCGTTTCTCTATTTTTGACATCGCACCGTAGATATTCTTCTACAATCTGTCATTTTGTCTTTCTTTTCTAACGATCTTTGTCTAGGACCTAATAAATGTAGACTATTTCGGAAAAATAATATTTCTTCCCAAACTGTCAAAATCACACTGACAACAAACTTTCTACTCGACGGCCACAAAGTAGGTATTTACGATTATCTGCAAATTCATGATTCGTTTAGAACGCATAACTGTGATAATTAATAGAAGAACATAGCTATCTTCTCCTATTGTACATCATTCAGTTAATTAATATAATAATTAATTTTTAAAGCCCAGAAACGGTGTATTAGATCTATGCCAAACCTTAAAAGCACAAACAGCTGTGAACCTGTGTTTCGGTCTCTGAATCTGCTAACTTTTCCATGTTTGTATATGTTAGAGGTGGCAATTTTTGTAAAAGCCAACATAGACTTATTTCCGTCACTGGCCAATATAAGAACACCTAATGGCCCCTTGCGATCCCAATATAAGAACTTGCTACATTCGGGTAATTACAAAACAGCACTGTAAAGGAAAAGTATTATGACAATGGGACCTATCATTTATAATAAAATACCTCATAGTTTTAAGGATTATTCAGTAAATATTTTTAAATCTAAGGTTACTGCGCTACTATTAGACAAATGTTATTACTCAGTGAAAGACTTTCTAAATGATATAAATTTACCCTGATTATGATTGTTATATTTAATTACAAATTTGACCAATTATGTCTTATGTACCCGCCTATATTAATATTAATTGAAATCATCATTGACATTAATTTCTGTTTTGTTTTGCTGACATTATTTAATTTGTATTAATAGTTTAATTTATGTACCTAATAATTTGCACGCCGTAAGGTAGACTGTAGCCGATCTCATCAATTTATGTACAACATCTTATAACTGTACCTACATTCATAGCAAATAAAGTTCTGATTCTGATTCTGATTCTGATTCTGATTCTGAATAGTCATGTCTATTCTTCCCTCGACAAATCGGTGTTCGTGCTAAGCCTGCAGATCAAATCGGGGACTTGTAGTTTTGGTGGAAGCCAGTAAAAATTTAAAAATATTAAGGTGTTTTATTAAGGCGGTGTTGTTAATTAAGGCGGGATTGATCCATGTTGACGCAAGATCGAGTCGAGTGGAAAAAAGAAGAGGGAGGTCTTTGGCCTGCAGTGGAAAGATTTATTAATCTTTCGTCCTGCCTCATATTCGTACTAATATGGGTAATTTTTTAGCTACTCGCCTCTCTTGCCAATCGCATTCGTGATGGAATAGATGTAGCTTCAGTTAGGAGTAAACTTTCTGTCTTTATTGTGTTTTTTTCTTCAATAACTTATTACATTTAATGTTTCTTTCCTAAACTGGTTCATTTTCTATGGAATGTTCGCGTTTTGTAAATTTTGTTTATTTTTAGTTTTTTTTTTTAACAGGTAAGTGTTTTACACAAAATATGCATGACATCATCATCAGCAAACATGCATGATTCATATCTGGAAGAAGTCGATCAGATTGTGTTGTAACTGTTTTATTGCCTTTATGATTGTTCATCACTTTTGTAGATTACATTAATTGATTAATTTTTTTTTATTAAATATGTAAAATGTGTGTTAATTATGTGTGGCAATGGGTGTTATTTACCTGAAATAAATGAATTTATTTATTTATTAATTAAAAATACTAACAACCCGCCCCTGCTTCGCACGGGTGAGATCTACTATATGGTAACATGTCAAAACATTGAGATGTCTATGCTTTAACTAAGTTAACTAAAAATGTATTGTACATATAAGCTTTCCGGAATGAATTCTCTATATGAGGGTCGAAACCACATGGATAATCATTGTGTAGTTTAGATGAACTAAGCGATCACACAAAAAGCGACTTTGTTTGATATATAAGTATTATACATGTTCTTTTACCAACCTTTCGCTTGGAGTGTTGCATACGTGTATCTCGCGCATCCTGTGCCTCCCCAGGTGGGCGCCCGCCCCACACAGTGTGCGCTATCCGTGTATACGTGCACACCAATGCACTGAGGGGAAGCACGAACTGAAGCACCAACAGCGCGTAGGTATACTGTCGGCTCTTCTCTGGACTGGTCCATTGCTCACCGCAAACGTCTCTTTGCAACATAACACATACGTTACAACGTAGCTTTTTTTTTTAATTAAAACAAAACTGTTCGTCACGAAAAAGCCTAGATACAACGCTACAAGATTATTTTAGCGCGTGGACAAAATTGGGACTGACGCTGTCATACTGTTTTATTGCCTGTGACAATTTCACAATTATTACCAACAACTCCCCCCTATCAATGCCATCCAAGCACCAAAAGATCCTTGTAGCATTCACTTACATTTCACAAATTCAGCAAAAACGCAGGAACACAATTATGAACTATGCGTATATTTGACAACGATTATAAATCAGAACACAGAGTATCTAGATCAGTAGAAGGTACTACTGATCTACCCTAAAAAGTTGAAGACTCTGCTCTTAATGAATGCTGCATCATTGGACTTTGGTCTCCAAATTCTTAGAAATTAAACAAAAAGAGAGGATATTTTATTCCTCTTCAATACTGGTAACTATGTAGAGAGTTCGTTTATTAAACACAAAAGACTAAATGTAGGATTATGATTAACCAATATGATACATACACTTCACATGCTCGGTGCCAGAGTGACGGCCTCTGCAGTGTGGACACGATAGGAATGGGCGCTGCGGTAATAACCGCTCCGCTCCACACAGCAAACACAACCAGCTTAGCAGCCGTTTTACCCAGCCGCGGCTTCAATGGATGCATAATAATGATGTACCGGTCTATCGATATAGCGAGCAGAGTGTAAGCACTGACCAACACCGACACCGCTTGCGAAAAGTTCACAGCCTTACACATAAATGCACCAAACGGCCAGTATCGCAGTAACAACATAGACACAAATGAGAACGGCACACAAAACAGCGTCATCAGAATGTCTCCCACTGCTAGGTTTACTATAAAATAGTTCGTCACTGTCTTCATACGCGGCGTCATGTGAACCACTGAACACACCAGCCCATTTCCTACTAAAGCAGCTACGAACACTGCAATATACATCACGTATACAAATATTTTGAAAAGGCCCGTTGTAACGTCCTCGTCGGTATGCAAAATACAAATGAGTTCGTCCGGATAAGTGTAGTTGTGATTATAATACGACCCATTATGGCAGTTGATGCACGAAAAGTTATATTCCAAAGCATTTTCACTGTCGTAGAACATCTTCTTCCATTCAAATGCTCAGTAAAAATTCTTCATGATTTTCTGAAACAAAAATTAATGAAATTTAGTGCTTTCATGATGCTTACAATTTTTTTTCAATTGCATTTTTTTAGTAGGGGATTATTTGTGTTCAATAAAATGAACAGAACGTAATCATCACGCAAAAAAAAAAAGTTTTAACTTTTTTTTTTGCGTGATGATTACGTTCTGTAACCGCCGCCGCCGCGGCAGCGGTCGGCGAGCGCTACTTTTAAGTTAGTGGCAGTTACTTGGTTATCAATTTATTTAAATTTATTTCAATAAATGCAAGTTAATATTATCGAAAAAAGGTGACGAGTGTACGCAACATATAGTAGGAATGGCTTTCATTTTTACAGTTCAACCACATTCATTGCGTTATTTACATTGTGGAGCAGGCGAATCTTTCTTACATAGGAAGCAATTGATTATCATTTCCACACAAATACCATCAAATCAAATCATTTTTATTTGTGTAACATAGGTAGTGTATACAGTTCTTAAATTAGAGTCATAGGTCGCTATGTTATGCCAAGAGGCGTACAAATATGGTTGCATGCGAAATAAAATAATGACTATGCCAGAGGTAAACATAAAATATTTGGTTGGTATGTCATAAATGAATAGAATTATAATAAAAAAATAAAACAAAAATTAAAAATCACTATGTGGAATGATTTCTACGGTCAATGCATAAATAAATAATCATAAATTACAATTAGTCACAATATTCAGTCAAATAAATAAGTCTACATTAATTTATCATTTAGGAATTCATCAGTCGTATAATAACATTTTTCAATTAATAACAATTTTTTTTTTTTTTGAATTGTGTAACATTCAAATTTTTTATGACACCTGGTAATTTGTTGTAAATGCGCGGAGCCATGCCTAAAACGCTCTTTCTCACTAAAGCAGTGTTACAGCGCTGATTGCTTAAAAAGTTTGCGTATTGGCTACGAATCGCAACATCTCGTAACGTTGACACTTTTTCGAACAACCTCATGTTTGTTTTGACGAAAACACTAATTTCAAAAATGTATAATGAGGGTAAGGTAAGTATTCTGAGCGATTTAAATGATGGTACACAGCTATCATCAATTTTCAGACCACACATTGATCTTATGCATCTTTTTTGTGCCTTAAAAACGATATCTTTATCAGTAGAATTGCCCCAAAAAATAATACCATATCGTAAAATTGAGGCTACTAAGCCGTGATATGCAACTAGTAGCGCATCCATATTTATTTTCCTAGCAATTTGGAAAAGTGCGTATGCTGATTTATTTATTTTCTTACTTAGGTCATCAATGTGGGCCTTCCAGTTAAGCTGGTTGTCAAGGAATAAACCTAAGAATTTTGCTTCTTTAGCTTCTTCAATGTCACAGTTATTATGTCTGATATTTACTTTTGGTACTTCAGTTCTTTGGTGAAAGTGCATTATTCTGGTCTTCTTTAAGTTTATAACTAAATTATTTTTGTCAAGCCAATTAATTATGTCCGATAGAGTATTATTTATGTCATCTTGATAAATATTGCGATCAATACATTTCACTATGGCAGTACTGTCATCTGCAAATATCACCATTTGATGTTGAGTTACCTTTGGCAGATCATTTATATAGATTAAGAAGAGATACCATGTATATGTTTTTTTTTTTTTTGGGTGGGAAATCATCAAATAACTTCTCCCGCTCTGGGTGGAGCGGGAGGGCGTGTCAGACTTTTACTGACTAAAACCCACCCGTGTTCCCTCAGTTGCCTGTATGCCAGGGGCCGCGGTATCTCTTTCGAACAACCCGCACCCCTGGCAGGCATCGGCCCTTGCGGGCCCCATCTGGTGCTGCTGACATCTCTTTGAGGCGCGCGTGGAACACAACGCGCCGTCGACCCGGGCTTGGTCCTTACCGGACAGCGAGCTACCCATTACTCGCCGTCCGCAAGCCCGTGCCTACGGTGGCCGGGAATCAGCCTGGGATTCCCGACGTCCAGGGCATCTCCTGCGAAGGCCACGGCTGTGAGGGCGCATGTACTGCATCTCCCTCACGTGCGCTGCCTCCCTTTTTGCGAGCATAACTGCTTCGCTGAAGGAGGCGGATGTATATGTCACCGTATGATTGTGAACACCGTTAGCTTATAATCTTTATCCCGAGATTATAAACTGTCGATAAATTGTGAACAGCAGCATACTATTTACCGACCGAATAGGTTAGGTTAGGTTAGAATTGCGAACAACCGCGCGCGAGCTGAGCGAGAGAAGCGAGCGTTGCCGCGGCAGCGGTCGGCGAGCGCTACTTTTAAGTTAGTGGCAGTTACTTGGTTATCAATTTGACGGTTTCACTTCGATATAATCTACCGAAAAATAATGTGTTAAATTGCAAGCAGTATGTTACGGTTCACAATCTTTCGACAGTTCACAATCTCACGAGATGGATTATAAACTAACGGTGTTCACAATCTTACGGTGACATATACAACGTCCCGACATCAATCTTCTGGTAGGTGCCTACCAGACACAATACTCGTTTGGTCCAAAGATCCTCCTTTTTCTATGTAGGATGACTGAACTAAAGACCCTTGTCCCTCATACCTCCATAGACTCGTTACATCTCGTAGTATTTTTATTTTTTATATTTCATGTACACTTCATGACTATTTATCATAAGTACCTATGTATAGAAATGGTTTTATGTTGGACGCCAGCATTGTTAGTTGGTGCATTTTAAAACAATTTTAACTTCTGCAACCTTAGGGTTACAAAAACACATCGTAAATATTTTAGTCAAATATTCCTTCCTCTTCGGTTCATACCCGATTGTGGGTAGGTAACCCACACAGGTATATAAGTTATAATCTGGTGCGCATAAAAATTGCAACGGGAGTATCATAGCGGAATATTGTAAAGTGAAATAGGTCAGCATATGAAATTATAGTGAAATATTTCTGAACAGTCCTATTAGGCGTCATAAAGTTTACGCTGGCAGTCCGGCAGGTAATTTACTTTAGGTAAGTAGATTCCTAGCTACTTTTTACCTAATTAAAAAAAGGTATCGTTTTTCATTTTTATCGTGCTGTTCTTGTGCTGTTTATGTGCAACACTTAATTAAGATTAAAAAGACGCAATCTTCAAGCATATTTAATTTCTAAATAGTAAAAAGATGCTGTTTTCATCAGTTAATTATTTCACTACTTACTTTTTCTAAGCCATGAAACGCATTTTGATACGGTTTTCACTGTCATGTTTTATATGTGTACCTAATACAAACAGTATGCTTGCATTATACAAACATTATAAACCTTTTGGATAATACAAAGTAGAGAAAAGCCGAGAATTTCAATGATTTATAGTGATGTCTTAAAACATATTTTTGGGCCCTTACATTTGCCCTTACGAAATAGATCAAAATAATGTACTAGAGAATTGTATATCTTAAAAATGTCTCCAGAAAAGTCCTTTACATCTTTTACAGTATTTTACATATAACTAAAAAATAATGAGTTCTTTACGAAGCTATTTGAAAAAAGTATTAGCATTCATCCTTATCTATAAATAAATACGTTAGAGTCGTTATGAAATTAATGTAGATTGAAACTGTTCTCAATAGTCATCATCTGCCTAGCCTTTTCCCAACTATGTTGGGGTCGGCTTCCAATCTAACTGGATGCAGCTGAATACCAGTATTGAATCAACTGAATACATGGAGTCATTGCCTATTTGACTTCCATAACCCATTTATTGGGTAATACGATATATAGTAAGACTGGTTGTCCGATTTTTGGGCTTCTGACAACCCGTAACGACTATCAAAGATCCATGATTGACAGCCAGGACCAACGGCTTAACGTACTTTCCGAGGCACGGAGCGGTCTAAGTATGTAAAAACCGGCCAAGTGCGAGTCGGACTCGCGCATGAAGGGCTCCGTACCCTTACCTATAAAAACGGCAAAAAAATCATGTCTGTTGTATGGGAGCCCCACTTAAATATTTGTTTTATTTTAATTTAATTAATTCTCTTTAAAGTGAATATATATAATTAAATGTTCTGTGAATATTTCGAGCGTCTACCTGTTACCGTTATAAATATCAAGCAAAAACGAGTAAAAAGACACGTTTCTTGTATGGGAGTCCCATACAACGTGACTTTTTTGCTCCCTTAAATATTTGTTTTATTCTGTTTTTAGTATTTGTTATTACACGTCATATATTATTATGCGGCAACAGAACTACATCATCTGTGAAAATTTCAACTGTCTAACTATCACGGTTCATGAGATACAGCCTGGTAACAAACAGACAGACAGACAGACGGACGGACAGCGGAGTCTTAGTAATAGGGTCCCGTTTTACCCTTTGGGTACAGAACCCCGAAAATGGTTACGGATTACCCATCCACAGACCGAACGACCCTTTACAGTATGTCGTTTAAATAAATGTCTTAAAATATATCACAGATTTAAAATAAGTTGCCGTCCACGCCGCGGGGAGACTTATAGTTATACGACATCCGTCACATATACTGTGCACCCGTGCAAAGCCGAGGCAGGTCGCTAGTCCTACTATATCCATTCCTACTAATATAATAAGCTATCTTTTGCCAGCGGCTACCGGGATGAAAAGTATCCTTTATTTTAATTTAGGTTATAAACTATCTGTGTGCCAAATTTTATTGAACTCCATTGTACCGTTTGGGCACACATTTAGTTTATTACTTTTCATCCCGGTAGTACGATCCTGTGGGATAATTTTTGATCTCCACGCGGGCGAAACCGCTGGCAAAGGCTAGTTACCAACAAATAAAGAGACAGAGAATAAACGCAACCAAATAAATCACAAAGCATATACGGATTTATAAAATGTCCAAAAACGAATTTAACCAAATTTGACTTCACGTCCAATGAACATTTACCAGTTTAAAGAGATCTGCACATTCTGTGAAACTCATTTGTGCAGAATAAAGTTCGGTAATCGTTTTGCCTACATTGTATATTTTTTTTACTTCAATTGTTAGGGCTGGGAACGCTGCAAAATTTAAATTGGTTTTCAAAAAAGATTATTGGCGTGGAAACCTTTATATTATGGAGTCTCTTTGATGTACCTACTGACGGTTATTGATTTAATATGGCCCAAAATAAAAACAGGTAAAAAGAGGAATTGATTAACTAGGTGGTAAACAAAGTTGGGACAAATGGATGGACTGTGTGAATGATGATATGGTTGGAAAGGGTGTGACTACGGAGACAACGACTAATAGCGAATTGTGGAAGAAAAATTCTAGTTAGAGCGAGTGGGGTAGCGACGACCCCAAATAAGTAAGGGCAGGAGAATGACGAATGATAAAGATATTTATTTCGCTAAGTGCTTATCATGCCTACCTACCTACAATGAAAATTATTTAAAAGTGGTTTTAAGAAATTGTTCGTCCTACTTAGTTAAGTGTTAAGTAGCCTGCTGGCTTAAATGTAACCTAACTTTATTAATTACACTTTACAATATACTTTTTTTCTTCATTATTAGGCTTTCAGCTTAATTCGGCCAGACTTAGTGCCACCGATATACGTCTTTATAAAATAACAAGTTAAAGTCAAGTTCAAAGCATTGAGTTCAAATAAAACAATTACAGGTACTTTTGAATTGTCAGGGGGTCAGTCAGTCAGAAAAATTAAACTTGCTGCCCAATCCAAAGCATAGTAAGTACCTGTGGAGAAGAACAGTTAAGAAACTCAACGGAAAGTTTTTTAAATCATAATATTGTTACAAAAAAATTGTGTACAATACATGTTGAAATTATAGTATACTAGCTTTCGCCAGTGGCGTTACCCGCGTGGAGGTCGGAATGATCCCGCGGGAACGTAGTTACTACCGGATAAAAAGTACCGTTTATTTTAATCCAGGTTATAAACTATCAGTGTGCCAAATTTCATTTAAATCCGTTCAGAAGTTTTTGCGTGAATGAGTGACAAACATCCATCCATCCATCCTCACAAACGTTCACGTTTATATTACTATACTAGCTTTTTCCAGCGGCTTCGCCCGCGTGGAGGTCGAAAATTACCCCAAGGAAACGTATTACTGGGATAAAAAGTATTCTATGTGTTAATTTAGGTTATAATCTATCTGTGTGCCAAATTTCATTCAAATCCATTCACCCGTTTTAGAGCGAAAGCGTAACAAACAAACAAAGTCACTTTCGCATTTATTTAGGGACAAATTTGCTACAGTAAACACGTCTAAATAAAAATTTTGCTAACACCTTTTTCAAAATCAGCAGTTAATAAAGTCGAAAGTACAAAATAAAACGAATAGAACTTTAATAGTTTCTTAAAAGCTTGAATCAGCTTTTCTTTTTTTTTTGGGTGGGAAATCATCAAATGACTTCTCCCGCTCTGGGTGGAGCGGGAGGGCGTGTCAGACTTTTACTGACTGAAACCTACCCGTGTACCCTCAGTTGCCTGTGTGCCAGGGGTCGCGGTATCTCTTTCGAACAACCCGCACCCCTGGCAGGCATCGGCCCTTGCGGGCCCCATCAGTTGTTGCTGACAATCTCTTAGAGGCGCGCGTGGAACACAACGTGCCGTCGTCCCGGGCTTGGTCCTTACCGGACAGCGAGCTACCCATTACTCGCCGTCCGCAAACCCGCACCTACAGTGGCCGGGAATCAGCCTGGGATTCCCGACGCCCAGGGCGTCTCCTGCGAAGGCTACGGCCGTGAGGGCGCATGTACTGCCTCTCCCTCACGTGCGCCGCCTCCCTCTTTGCGTGCATCACTGCTTCGCTGAAGGAAGCGATGGCTGCATGCAATCTCGCTCCGTACCATCGCCTAGACCAGAGTCAGCTTGATGCTAAAGTTAAAGTGTAAGAAGGATTTTTACGCCTCAAGCTTTAAAAATGAACATGAGACCTTGAGTGAATCTGTTAAAACAAAGTGCTTTTACAAATATCAGTTCTTTTGTAAGTTTACCCGCCCCTGCTTGACCTACTTTGCATGGGTGCAATGGAGACGAACATAAATCTGGATGTATTGACAGGTGTCAGTACATCCAGATTTATGTTCGTTTAATTTAAATATTAATGTCTACTATGCCAGCGACATGGAAATTGTTAGAACATAAAAATGAAGAAATAGCACGCAGAGTTGCTATATCCCAATCCTGTGTCGTGACCACGTTGCAGTTGTACCACGGAATGGGCAATTTTGCTGACCGACCCCGCAGTGGTCGCCCAACTGTTTTGACTGGTCGATCGAGTAAACCATGGGCACCAATTTGTACTGGTCGATGATAATGCGCCCGCCCATCGAGCTCAACGAGTCAATGCTGCTCTCCGAGAATACGACATCACAAGGTTAGTCTGGCCTACCGGCTCACCTCACTTAAACCCAATAGAGCACGCGTGGGATGCTCTTAAGCGAGCTGTTTGGAACCGTCAGCCACGTCCCCAGAAAGTGCCAGAGCTCAGGAAAGCCGCTATTCAAGAATGGTACAGGTTGCCCCAAGAAATGCTGGATAACTGCATTCTCAGCATGCCCAGGAGGATCACCGCATGTGTTCGAGCCAGGGGAGGAGTTATATTATATGGAATATAAACCTTGTATGAATAAATTGTTGTTTAAGTTTGGTTAAACAGTCTTTTTCTTTTTATCAAATTTCTGTTACAATTACATTATGATTAATTACTCAATTTTATTTATTTAAAAAAATTGTTTTATTTTTTTAATTTCAAATAGGGTATTTCTATTTAAAGAAAACACGCAACAAAGAATTCTTCTTGATATAGTTCAATTAAAAAAATTATATCAGCTTATGCTAGTGATCACAAACTTTTTTTGATGCGTGTATGTATATCTTATTTATTGGTTTACAGACCCAGTCCATTTTTTATTAAATCTGAATTCATTACCTAGTTTTTATTCCCAAATGTATACACTTTAAGGGTATCTTGTTATAAATTGTTGTTATATATGTGTTTTTGGAAACTGTCATATGTATCTAAAACAATGTATCCCTCGGAACGTACAAATTTTAGTTCAGTGAGTAACTCTAAGTTAAGTAAGTCTTTAATTATTTACAGCGATAATCCGTATACCATCGTGCATCACAACTTTTGGCCTAAGTAAAGCTTACACGTGCGTGTGGAAATGTAAACTTACGAGTTCCAACCCGTCATTACCTAGAACGTTAGTTAAAGTTCTTGCGACGAGATGAAACAAGAAATAGTTAGTGACTTAGTAACATAATGTATTACATTCCTATCCGAAAAGTGGCGGCTATAAATTACGGGTACTTTCTTATGGTGCCTTAGGCCCCGTTCACACCGATTAAATTAAATTCAAAATATTTTAATTTACATAAAGCTACATGAGCACTTGTGTCAGAAGCTAGGTGCACGGTTCCTATTTGGGTATTCTAAATAAAAGATACATAAATACATATCTACATACTAAAAATAAATGAACACCGTACATAGATGGTTACAGCTAGGTACGAAAAAAAAGATCGCAACGACGAGTAATATTCCTTTACGAGTCTTTTGAACACATGTAACGACTGCGCGCATTTAATTTCAACTGGCAATGCATTCCACAAACGAGCGGCTTAGACATTAGAGGAGGGTCAAGAAAAACTGTGGAATGCATAGGCATTTTAAACTTCAAGTTATCCGATGACTTTAAGAATTTCGTGTGGGACTGTGGGAGTCACAAAGAAACTGAAAACGACATACCTATCCGCTTGAAGCTGAAAGGAGTCACACTGAATACCAGGAGGTGTTTTCGCAAGCATTCCGTTCTAAATACGGGACTAGATCCTAACCTAGTCTTAATAGGGGCGCTTAACTCGGTGATGGATGCTAAAACTAATTCCAGTCCTAGTTATTCTAACAAGGAAGCATTAAGTCAAATATCATTAAAAGTTTACGACTCTTTTGGAAGATGGACGTCAACCGTCGAGATTAGACAAACAGTGACACACTTTCACAGAACTGAGAACAACTTCTAGTGGCACAAGAGATAACATAAGAATAAATGGGGCGGAATTTGCGGAACATCAAGAATTATCTACCCATCAAAAACATAAATGTGAAATGACAGCCAAGTTCAACATTACGATCATGCCTTGCTTGTTGACTTCATCGACAAAAAAAGTGAGATCTAAATAGGTGCCAAGTTCAATGGTCAGTCCTGAAATTTATTTATTACAACATAAAATATTTTATCACAACTTAAAATATAATTTCTTCTTAAAATTTAGGATAAAATATTGAAGCATAAGGTCTGACTTGGCTAGTTGTCATTGTTTAAATTTTTGTAACATTAAAAAAAAAATTGAATTTATTTATTAAAAGTATTTCGTCGTTGTAGGGAGTAGGGTTCAAGCTATCGGTGGTTATGACTCAAGAGACAGAACCTTCTCACAAATTTTTAGTATTATTTTTTGTTTTGTAAAAGCTGTTGCAAAATGCATAGATCCCGCCTGATACAAACTTGCTAAAATCTATAATACTAACTTTTAACACGATGAGGGACACGAGTCGATTAACACTCTTAGTATATCACCTAAATTAATTTAAAAATTATTCGAGACATTGCTTTTCAGCATTTGATGTAATACATAGTTTAGCGCTAATCCGCTACAGTTACACCTTTTTGATTTGTATTGCAGAGTACATTTTTGGCATTTTTATTTTTTTGTCAATGACAACCAAATTTTAAGTATTCGAGATCCCCTAAGCCTAGTGAGCTTTTAATTAATATATTCCAACCGTATTCCTATGGAATTAGTGAAGATTGATACATATTTCTCCGGTTTTTCTCGTTATAGTTTTATGCGAATCCACTGTTGGTTCTCGCTGGCTTTATCAAAGATTCTGCTTGTATCTTTGTTTTGATTGTCTGTTTATTTGTCTGTAGACGTTGACTGTTTAATGCAAGCCAAGCAATTTTGTATGCCTGTCTGGCCTTCGGAGCTGATTACGCTTAACGGACTTCCGTATTCTTACAATTTATTTTGATTTTACTGTAGTCAATAGATTAGTAGTTTTTTTGCCCATATTTAAGGTTAATAACGTTTTAAATAACGTATTATTGGCCCACGGTTTAACTTATCTGAACCAGTGACGTAATCGTCGTTATCTAACAATATCATAAGATCACGCCTGAATCGCTGAAGGGTTAGGTTACGTTAGAGAGGTGTTCGGGGCGGTCTGATCGGTACTTGGGCGCTGGCTCGGGAGGAGGCACGGCTCTCTGTCGTTTCGGGTGGCAGAGGTGCTCTCGGGGCATTGTTGCTTTGGAAATTACCTGTGTCGCATAAACAGGGAGCTGGACACTCGGTGTCACCTTCGTATCGACTGTCGCGAGGACACGGCTTGGCACTCTGGCAGAGTGTGCCGCTTGGGAGCAGCTGCGCCGCGCTCTAATCTCAGGAGTCGGCAGTGACCTGTCGCTGCCAGCCGTTCTCGACTCGATGGTCGGTAGCGAGGAGTCCTGGAACGCGATGTTAATTTCGCAGAAGGAGGCTGCGGAAAAGGAGCGACAGATTGCTTTTGCTAACCCGATCCGCAGCAGACGCACCGGGCCTCGGCGGAGTTTACCTAAATTATTTTCGAGTACGATAATAATTTACGTAAAATCCAGACTACCGACTAAGTGCAACTCATTTGAAAATTTGTGTTAAAATTCATATCTCAAATCTGCAACTATGTGTTATTCTTATCTGAAACTGCCTTTTGGAAGGGACGACTTGAATCAATTCTATTATAATGTAAATGTTCAAAAGTGCTTCTGATGTGCCTGTTTGAAATAAATGCTTTGTCTTTGACATTTATAACTGGGATCATTGACATTGAGTCACCGATCACGAGGCAGCTTTAATTTGTCACCGATTCACGTAAATCTAACCTATAATGAGCCTTTTAAATCTTTTAATCTAGCCATTATTTTCCCAATTTATTAATTTTGGAGGTATGAGGAACAAGGGGTAAAGTACACTCAACCTCCATAGAAAAGGGAGAATTCTCCGAAAGTGTGCAATTGTCGCGTTGTTGTGTCGCGTCTGGTGGGAAACGGCCCAATGGTTGATGTCGGGACGTTGTATAATATACACCGTGACATTTTAACCGTCTTACAACGGCAACCCACTTCATGTATCCAATGTTTATTATTCATTTATATAAAAAATATGATATTTTTGAACATTTGTATAATAAAAAAATGAAAATATCATTCACTAAGACGCATGACGTACTTTGAAACACCCTGATAGGGAAATGGAATATAATAGTAGGTAGGGAGATATCTACTACCGTTTGATACGTAAACATTATCCCTGTTAGGGAGGATGTTTCATAATTCTAAAGTATTATTTATTTTTCTTTGTACCTGGTAACAATGTTTTAATCGCGCCTGTAGGTATTTTATGACGGATACTTTGAGTGGACCACCTTTGTAAGACGACTTAAATGTCACGGTGTATATAAGGTGTATCTATTCATACACGAAATATCTGAAGGGGTCATTGTACTCGTCATTATGAACAACTTTTACTACTGGACCAAACCTGAAATCGCGAAAAAATATCAGCTGTTCCCCACATTTTCACGAGATATGCGAACATAAATGTAGGGAACAGCTGATATTTTTTTCGCGATTTCAGGTTTGGGCCCATAGTAAAAGTTGTTCATAATGATGAGTACAATGACCCTTTCAGATATTTCGTGTATGAATAGATACACCTTATATATGCGCAACTAGCATATACATAATATAGAGGTGTCCGTGTAAAATATTACGATACTAATTTTAAAAAAATCACGCGTAAAATGCACGGACTTACAGCGATTCTTGACTCTCCGTGGGTCGAGATGTGTGACACGGGAGGATAAACCCACACATTCCCAATATTTCCGTCCATCCCAGTAGTCCCATTGACCCAGTCCCATGATGGGACAAGTGGGATAATATATCCCACTAGTCCCATGGGACAACAGATACTAACATATTTTTAAAATTATGTCCCATTAGTCCCAGGGGACAAGTGGGATAATATATCCCACTTGTCCCATGGGACTAAAAATAAAAATAAAATCATTTATCATTTATGTATAACGGCGCGTGGCATTATTAAATAATGAAAATCAGTTAATTTCGAGAGTTGTAATTTATTCTGTTATTTTAACGATTAATCGATTTGAATTCAACTAAATGGTAATTTTGATTAAGAGCGGGTAACACCGAATGGAGTTGCGTCTGTCATGGCGGGCGACGTCGTGTCAATTCATTAAGTTGTAGACAGCCGTTGCACGTGATGGTCACTCGCAAACCATTGGCTCTAAATCGTTAATTATTGCTGCAATTCTTAATTGTTTAAGTCATTTAAGTGTCTGTAAAATTTAAATAGTGAACAGCCAACGCTACAGCGTATTTATTTACGTTTCCTGAAGTTTAACGCCCACTATGGATTCCCGTGCTGACGAAGTCACAAATCAGTAATTAGATGCAACAGCCCGGCCTTCCTGATATCCCGTTATATGTATAAATAAAAGGAATGTTTCTGTGTTTGTTCCCTCATAAATTCGTTTGCGTGTATGACATCTTTGTAAGTTGTCGTTCGTACACCGGCGACGATACATGAATAAGAAAATATAGCCGGAACCAAGTCGCGGACGACCGCTAGTTTTTTATATGCTCCTCTCGTTAACAAACGCCTTTGTAGAAATTAAAATAACATTTTGTCGCTTCTCTGTGGTCCTAAAATATTGCGGTCCGTCCCACTAGTCCCATTGACCCAGTCCCATGATGTATCAATATATCCCACTTGTCCCATGGGACTAATGGGACATAATTTTAAAAATATGTTAGTATCAGTTGTCCCATGGGACTAGTAATTTATGAGGGAACAAACACAGAAACATTCCTTTTATTTATATACATAAATAATAAATGATTTTATTTTTATTTCACGATTTCAGGGTTGATCTCATTGTAAAAGTTGATCATAATAAATACTATTGTATAGAATCAAGTTATTTTATCTTACAGATATCTGTGCTGCTGGAGTTTGTTACGCCACTTCTCCTTAGCTTCCCAGCTAAAGCACTAGGAAGTGGTCATGGGCGGGTGATTTGGGGGACTGTCGTAATTTTGACGTTCAAAAAATGCTGACTCTCAGTCTAGTTTTTTGAATAAATGACTTTTGATTTTGCCGGTTGATTATCCGTATGATGTTAGCCGTCCCTGAGGTTAGACATGTGTGGAAAAGATAACTTGCCAGTCATCGCCGTGACTGAAAAGTAAAAAGGTTTTATAATTTCAGGTCGATTCTCGGCAACTCTAATCCAGTTGTTACCAGTCACCCTGCGAAGATCGTCACTCCACCTAGCCTGAGAGCGTCCTACCTTACGTTTGCCGATTCGCGGTCGCCACTCAAGAACACTTCTAACCCAACCGTCATCGGTTCTACGGCTAATGTGGCCGGCCCATTGCTACTTCAACTTGCTGATTCTGTGAACTACGAGTATGTCGACAACTTTGGTTCTCTGCCGGATCACTTAATTCCGGATTCTATCCTTCGGAGATACTCGAGCATAGCTCGTTCCATAGCTTGCTGAGCGACTTTGAATTGATGGACCAGCCGTACCGGCTCCACGTTTCGGCTCCGTAGGTCATAACAGGCAGGACACACTGTTTGTAGACTTTAGTCTTTGGCGAACGTGACGAAGCTTCGTAAACGCTGCCCAGCCCAGATGAAGAAGAGAATTCTTCTGTTAGCCTCTTTCTCAAAGTTGTTCTTACCAAACTGCAGAGTTTTCCCGAGTTAAACGTATTCTCGAACAACCTTGAGAGCTCTGCCATTGACAACAATCGGTCCCGGAGTAACGTGTTCGTTAAACATAACCTGAGTTTTGTCCTGAGTTTCATCCGGGGACCAATGCGTACAGAAGAATCAACTAGGTCGTTCAGCATCTGCTGCAAGCCCTACAGCCATTCAGCCAGTATGACGAAGTCATCTGCAAATCTCAAATGTGAGATGTAGTCGCCGTTCACATTAATACTGCGTCCTTCCCAGTTTAGCGCTTTGAACACATCCTCCAATGCGTTGGAGAACAATTTTACACTTAAATCTTAACTTAGTTTAATTTCAGGGGATATGATGTTCTGGAACATGCTTTGTTTTGCAAACGGCTAGCAAATCAGTTCAATTTTCAGACTAGGTAAACGAACATTTTGTTACAAAGTCGATGTTTGCTCTACATCCTACTAATATTATAAATGTGAAAGTTTGTAAGTATGGATGGATGGATGGATGTTTATTACTCTTTCACGCAAAAACGGCTGAACGGATTTGAATGGAATTTGGTACACAGGTAGTTAACCAGGTATAACCTGTATTAACACATAGGATACTTTTATCCCGGTGCTACGTTCCCGAGGGATAATTTCCGAACTCCACGCGGGCGAAGCCGCTGGAGGGAGCTAGTGCTAAATAAAATCAGACAGATTTCAGAGTAAACGTCACGAGAAATTAGAATGTATTTATTGCTCACGAAGTATGCTACGCCGTAGCACAGCATGCGGATCTCCGTAGCGCTACAGAGGACCGGGGCTACGCATGATTCTACGAAAGAAGTCAATTAAATTCCATATCGTGTACAGACAGTCACTTTATAACACCACCAGGTATTGTTATACATTTAGTACACCGGTTTGCACGTTACTTGTGAAATTGGTGTCTATCACTAATTTCACAAAACATGCTAACTGGTAGATAACTATTACTTTTTTTATATGAGTGTATTCCCGTCTAAAATGCAACCGTCGGTGTTCGAGCCATAATAACCTTTCACTTATCTGACTACCAAGATATTTGCCGATAAAAAGCAAATCAAAAGTTTATCATACAGCATCAGTGAACTATGGATATATAGGTAGTGTATAACAGAATGCTTTCCTGATCTACGCTTCGGAGAATACAGTCGTATCGTTATGTTGTTACTTATGTATTCATACGTCCGGGATCCTAGTTTATATTAATTAATCTTAATTCATATCGTTATCTGGGGCACGATAGATTCCCCACCAAGACAAGCCAAAAATAAAAGGTGGGGGGCCGTTCCATTGAACTATTGCATGACATAACATTAAAGACTAATGACTTAATTCCTTACGATAAGCCCATAGGATTGTCTGTGCGACGGCCGCGAAATAGCTAAGCCATACATTTTGACTATGATGTAAGGTTTGTACAGTTAGGTTGCACACGCACGCTTGGTTCTACATTAAATCTGATAACTTTTGACCCGTGAAAGAGTCTTGGAAACCTACTTTGCAGGAGCCGAGCAAAGAGAAAAAAGTAACGAATACGAAGTACTCGCACGGTCAGGCGAAGCGAGCGAAGCGGTGGGTCGGGGAGCAAGAAATTTGACGCGAACGAAGTCGCGGGCAGAAGCTAGTTAATAATATGTATTCCTTATTTTGCAATATTTTCTATATCTACATAATAAAGCGAATTCTATGGATTATTTTTGCCCTACCTTAAATTCCCTCACGTCAAAGGTAATGAACTTGTTCTAACTACATGGCCTAATCAAATCTACATGGCCATATTAGTAGGTCTGTATGCACTACTAGATGAAAACACAGTGACATGTTATGTTAATCAAAACTTCTGTAAATATAATGTTTGCTCGACTATGCCAGAGGACCTTGAGTTGGGTTCCAATTCTAATTTAGTTTCATGTTTAAAATCCTCGCTCCATATCAACGCAAACTCATTAATTTACAAACAGTATCGCAGAATTAATAACATATGTGAGCTCTGAATTAGCTGGTAGCAAAACTAAACCATTACGAGATATGAATCGAGGCCAATTTGCTTACGATAGCCTGATCAAATACAGAAGTCGTAATCCTTATAAGTTCTCGGTAAAATGTGAGATGTAAGTTATGTAAACATATTGCTATCGTGGTATTACATAAGTGCTCCTTTCTGGAATCGTACTATACTGTAATTATATCCTACTAAAATACTAATATTACAATTGTAAATGTTTGTTTGTTTGGAAGTTTGTTAATCTAGCGAACGGATTTGAATGAAATCTAATATTATTATTATTCAATGGATCTTTGTTGTCTGAATAAATAAATGAAATATTATTCATTCATTTATTATTAATTCATTTATTTATTCAGATAACAAAGATCCATTTGGTTAGTCACAATAGTCTTAACCTATGTTACTACTTAACTAATAACACAGACAGTGTACAGGTGACAAATGAGCTCGCCACGACCTCACCAACAAAATTTGCACACAGATAGTTCATAACCTGCACTCTAATTGCGTAACACACGATTAACCATATTCGGTGTCATTTTGACAGTTCAACAATATTCATTGCGTTATTTACGTTGTTGAGCAGAAACATTTTTCGAACAAATAAAGCAAGGGTTTAGGCATCTGTTTCAAAACGAAACAGATTATGATTTACCGGAGGCAATTAGGGTGCTGAATTAACACATAGGGTACTTCTTATCCCGGAAGTACGTTCCCGTGGGATAATTTCCAACCTCCACGGCCCGTCCCACTAGTCCCATAATGGGACAAGTGGGATAATATGTCCCACTAGTCCCATGGGACAACTGATACTAACATATTTTTTTAATTATGTCCCATTAGACAAGTAATACCATTATATTTTTTAAATTATGTCTCATAGGACATTAGGTTTCATAGGACGGCGACCGGCGAGTACTGATTATGTGATTGCGACGGTGAATCAGCCAGCAGGGTAGGTACACCAGGTGCATGTGAAAATGACAATTTGACTTCACACTGCAAGAACCGATGAATGATGGAGAAAGGAAGGGTTTAAGTAAAAACTAAATGTGTATTTATGTTTTAATTTTCTTATGTACTATTTAAAATTAAAATAAAAACACTTTTCAGGCAAAAATAAACAAAAGCTGTTTAAAATTTTAGTTTAAAAATAAATCTTTTTAGATAATAATTAGATGTCGCTAAGTTATGAGTTCCATCTGAATTTTTTGTATCAAAATATCGTTATCAATATTTTTAGTTTTACGTTTACGCGATGAAGTTACTTCATCATTTCGTACAGTATTTACTGTAGCATCGTCTATTAATATAGGCAAAATTTAAAAAAAAATAGCTTTTGCCTTTGTAACTTTCTTATTTATTTTGCGGTGCCAACCTTCAATAGAATTTGTCGTACAGTGTCTTTTTGCATCCACGCACCATATTCGTTGCTTGTCAAGCCATTGTTTAGACATGTATTTCTGAAATTGTATTATATTTTTAACATTAGAAGGCATTTCGCCAAGAATATGGTCCAACCTTCGTTTATCATGTCATTTGGTAAGAGAGGCAATGCACAACATAAGCCAACAATCCGATTGGACAGCTTAGATTTGTTCAAACCCAACGCTCTTGCTTTCCTTCTCAAACATCTAGTAAAATGAAAAAAACACCCTTTCACAGTTGTATTAGGAAATGTCTTGAATAAGGCTTGAATCACAGCCTCTTCGAAATCCACAGTTACTTTAACTGGTTGCCACTTTGGCAGCTATGATTTAATTATTTGCATCAAAATTGAATAAGATTTTATATCTTTAAGCGACATAAACGCACATAGCAATGGAACAACGTTAGTGTTATTGTTATCACTACCTTGATCTGCGTGAATGCAAAACAGTTGAACGAATGGTCTCGGACAAGATCTAAAAGTAGCATCCATAAAAAAGTGTTAAGCTGTTTCAAAATGAAATTTAGCCTCTCCGCAGCACTATACCAAAATTCTAACTCCACAGGAAATCTAGATATTGTTTTGGCACTTCTTCAGCTAGAGTTTTTGTACACATTTTCGTTACACCTGCTATTTTGTTGCGTCTACGGTACATAGATCACTTTTTTTGAATACTTTGGCAAACGTGCAGATTCCAGTAAAGTTAAATATATAACAATTCCTTGCTCGAACGCTTCAGGTACTGATATTTTCCCTTGGGCAGCAACATCAAAAGATTTAATTAAGACCATTTCAATTTCCTGCTGGGCAGTATCTGCAGTACACGTGATTTTCGAAATGAACTATTGAACGTTCGTCCTAAAAAAAAGTTACTTACTCGTAGTTTATAATCAAATAGCTTATTTCATAATAATTTCAATGACAAAGGTTTTGTAGAGATATCGCAGTTTTAGTGAACGCGGAGAGTTTTAGTTATTTCGGCCGGTCGTACTTTCCAGTCGCGCGTAGTGGCGCCGTAGAGGCGTCACGTCGAAGGGGATATAATAACTAAACTAAAAAATGCTTAAAACGAATACGTCCGCCAACAAAAGTACATAATATTCAATTTACTTACATTTGAAATTGTAACGGAACCAGTGTACTTCGTCTTTTTGCGTTTTTTACAAGACCATATTGAGACTCCGGACATGTATGTTTCATGTTTGTAAAATTCATATCTAGAACTGAGTAATACCCTTCCTCGACCTCTTTTAATTATACTAAAATCAGCTTGCATGACTCTTTTGCAACTATTTTAAGTTCAAAACACTAACAAATACGCCATAACACACAAGTTATTTTTGTTTTTGAAGTCATTATGACAACGTCACATAAGGAAGAGTAATTGTCAAAGAGACTAAATGAGGAAATATTATGTTAACAGGGTAACATCCCAAAAAGAGACTGAGGAAATATTTATGGTAATGGGAATAGCGGAAATTCTATTGAAGGTTGGCACCGCAAAATAAGTACTCGCTGTCCTATGGAACTAATGGAACATAATTTAAAAAATATAATAGTATCAGTTGTCCCATTGGACTAGTGGGACATATTATGAGCAATTGTTAATTCTTAATTGTTATTGTGAGCAATTGTTATAAATAAATAAATAAATAATTATCCCACTTGTAAGGTCTGCTCTGCTGGCTCTAGTGGTTATTATATGAAGTTTAATATTAATGTATTATACACATGCACCTTCAGTTCAGTTTCCACCGTCATTTATAATTCTAGATGATGGTCGAAACTGCATCAAAATCCTTTGCTTCGTTTAAACGAGGGTACGAACGACGCAACGGATTTTGATGCAGTTTCTGTCTGTCTGTTATCAGACTCAATCAGTCTGTTAGACAGAATCATTGATTCTTTAACAATAGAAAAGTAATTGTGTAAATTACTTGACTCTTGACTGTACACAGGAACAAAGTGCGTCGTTCATAAGAACAACGTGGTCACGCCAACAGATACAAAAAAACAATTTAAATTTATTTGATTTATAGTTAAAGATGTATCCAGGATCAATCGCGAGTGTAATATTAAGTGGCTGTAGGTCATCGTGTGTCGAGGGAGTGTGAATGTGATACGCACCACTTACCCGCTGCGAATGATCAATATTGCAAATGCGCAGTACGAAATCGGCTGTGGAAAAAGGATTAGAGTGAACTAGAAAAATATAGGGAAAAAAAATATGAAAAATGTAATCCACAGTATAAACTGTGTCTTAATGTAAAAATTTGATTTGATGATCGTCGTTTATGATTACCAAGAAAACTGTGTATTTCTCTTTATGATTGTATCTTCTTCATTCTGTCTTCTCAAGTAATTGATATACTATAGTACTCGTGAATTTAAAGCTTCAAAGTTTCATCGCTTTCAAGTGCAGCTTTTATGTTATATTACATTTGTATTCATTTTAAAAATGCTCGTTGGCATCATGTAAATTGTATTAATTTTGCTGGGGTAGTTTTGACGTTGGCATCGATAATACGTATTTAATCCACTTTGTGTATCTTGATGATGTTCTAATACTTCCTGTCACTGTTCTTTACATAGCAAGTAGTAGTAAACGAATTATTTATGGTACCTACCCCACGGTTGGTACCATAACTAAAAACGGAAAAACAATAACCTTTTTGATAATGACAAAAAAAAAACAATCGACTTCCAAAAAACAACACTACAAACCATTGATATTCAAATAACTGTAAGTCAATGCTACTAACTGAAATATAACTTTAATTTCAGAAGTCGGTGTCTTTGGATCTGTATTTAAATTCTTTGCCACTGACTTATGAAATTAAAGTAATTATATACAAGGCAAAAGACCAGCCGAAGCCCGAAAAGGTAATTGGATAAAATATCAGAGCAATCGGAGATAAGACCGTTGACTATTTGAAATAGGGTCATGATTCTCAGCAGTAGACGTGGGTCGTAACGTCTTTTGGGCGTAATCGGTTATACGTAGTTTCGAGGATATGAGTAACTAGTTTCAAAATCGATTATTTTTGTAACTAGTTACTTTTGCAGTAGTAGGCGTTGGTTAGTTTTGCGTTTATATTATCTTATGATTACGAAAATGTTACAGGTTATAATAATACATTATTATTACGGTTACAATAAACGTAATATAATATTAGTTTTACTTGTGTGGTATGTTACCTATAATACACGTGCGCGCGTGCGCGCTGCACTTGCACTCTGGCTGACTGATACTATTATATTTTTAAAATTATGTCCCATTAGTTCCATAGGACAGCGAGTAAAAAGGCGCACCGATTACTATATTGCCGTCTGTCTTATTATTGCGTATAAGTCATATATACCTATTCCGAAGGGACACTTAAAGGTCGCTGCACACAGCGGGTGCGGCGTTGGCGGCTTTACTCTCGTTGTGCGAGTCGTATTACGTGACTTACCTATAATCATTTTAATAATAATCTGTTGAACGAAACCGAACGAAACGCTTACGCGTACGCCGTTCGTTGTCACAGAGCACTTTTTTGTTCGTTGTGTTAGTGTCTCCCATTAATATTATTATACTCTTTGGTTAGTGTCATGTCAACTGTGAACTACGGACGTAAAATAATCGTTACATTTTTGTCCACGAAACTAGTTACACGATTATCAGCGTCGTAAGCAGTTTCTGAAACCGATTACGTTAATAATCGCACACCTGTACTCAGCAGTGAGAGAACGATTGAGAAGAGAGATTATCCTACTATCTTACAATATTTTAAATGTGAAAATTTGTATGTTTAGATGTTTGGATATTTGTTACTCAATCATGCGAAAACAACCGAACAAATTTCGATAAAATTCGGCATACAGGTAGTTTATAACCTGTACTGATACATAGGATTTTTTTATCCCGGTAGTACGTCCCCGTGGGATAACTTCCAACCTCCACTCGGGCGACCACGCTGGCAAAAGCTAGTCCAAAATAAAAAACGTAAACACCACCTACTTACCTTCCTACAATAAACACTAAGTTCAATTGAATCAGCGATCCAAAGAAAATGTTGACTTAGTGAAAGATCAAGTGATCTTGTGTTACTTCTTCCAAACGATTTCTCGAACCCAGCACAGACGACCGCACACCAGTGGTTATAAAAACTTTGAACATACTTTTAAATAATTTTCGTGTAAATGACAGCGACAGAAATACGAAAATGGGGGCAGGGCAAAAACGATGGCGCAACTTTTCAACAAGTCAGTACAGCCTACTAAAGTTTCCTTGCCACAAATTGGCGAGCCATCAGTCTTATGTGAATGTCTACCATTCCGGTCCCTTCTTGACTTTATCGACGTAACGTCAGTGTCAGCCGTTCCATTTATTTCCCCATAGGCCGGTTGATAAGGGTATTGCTGTTCTTAATTTACAGATAACAATGATTTGATTATCCTGTAGTACGAGTAGGTACAATCAACCGCACATGGGCTTGGGGCTAAGTAATAAAAATAATAACCACTCCGTTCGATCGATCAGGTTAACTGACGCTTGCCGCGGTTAGCCCGTAGATGGGTGACATCTTTACACACCAAGACGAGGGGTCTTGGTATGTAAAGATGTCATCTGCCTCGGAAAGCACATTAAGCCATTGGTCCCGGCTGTGATACGTAAATCTTTGGCAGCTGTTATGGGTCATCAGACCACCTCCACCACCGGTCGGACCAGTTACTGGATTGTGGAGGTCAGATAGGCAGTCTCTCCAAGTAAAATACTGGTACTCAGCTGCATCCGAGTAGACTAGAAGCCAACCACAACATAGTTGGGAAAAGGCTAGGCAGATAATGTTGACGATGAACTTTATGTAGATATTATTGTTAGTAACCGTGTCTTCAATAACTATTTATATACGCTCCGATCAAGCGGATTAAACCAGTAACACGATAAGTCGTTTCTCTAACATAGTCTCTTGGGCCTTAAATCTGTATAGTAATTATTATTACCCGCGTAACCTTACCACCTGCAAACCAAGTCAGTATCGCGTGTTATGGAAATCGGCATAATGGCAAGGAATCGAAATGTCACATTCTGTATGCTGCAAACCAAATTTTCTATGGCACATTACAAAATAACTCGTGCGTTTTGAAGTTTTACGACGCCTCAGACAGACACACAGATACACGTTATGCTTATAAGCCGTTTCCGTCGGCGGTATAAAAATTAATTATATAAATTAATTATTTGATAGATACATGGTGCTTACTGCTTACCATATTTACAAACATTGTAAAAATTTAAGTGTACGATTTTGAGTGGGGTTCTCAGAAAAACAAAGTGAAAAATTGCTTTGATTTCGGAAGTTGATGGCACTTCCGATATTATAGTTATTTCTACATTTGTATTTTTTGGAAGTGGGTTGTATTAAAAAAAAATACATTATATTATAGCTCTATATGACATACATTTGAGACTGGCAGTGTGCCTATTTTTGCTGTTAATTAAGGCCCTTTTCCATAGCCAAGATTCAATACAACAATTAGTGAAAATGTGACCGACTTTTGCTTTTGAGATTTAAATCAATAATACATACATCGTAAGGTATATAATGAAATCCTGCTGGCACCTTCTGGATGTAGAAAAACAATTCCTGTAACATTTCTAAGCTCTTTGTTTATTCCCCTCGAACTCGAAGTCAAATCATTATAGTCAATCAGACACTTTTGAACGACACAATTTCCAAGAAATCAATTGGTTCTAGTTGCCACTTCCAAAGGTAGTTTCGTATGAAAAAGAATGTCAAGAAACTCCATAGTTATCTACTCTTTAGAAATATTTTTACATATTTTGTATAGGGACGTCCATTATTTATATCATTTATGTGAAGTCGACTTACTAGTCGACCTACCTGAAATAAAATTACTACTTATTAATACTTATTACTATCAGTGGCGTATTTACCAGCACGCTGAGTAGGCTGGAACCTAGGGCGGCATATTTTACGTTTACTGATGGCATATGTGTAAATCCGCCACTGATTACTATCAAATCCATGACACACTACGCACAATGTAGGGTTTCGTAGTTGGGATGAATTTATCCGAAAAACAAACATAAAATTTTTGTTGCAAAAATGTTCTCCCATTCATCGATCGATACGTTAATTCTCCAACTGCGAATGTAAGTTTGTAGTGGCAAAAAACAATTATTATGTGATAAAACAAAAATAAAAATAGTTTAAAAACTAATAAACACGCTTTAAAAACCAAACTAAAAAAGTAGAAAATAATTGAATTCTACTAAAAAGGGTGCGGTTCTTGATATTAATTGATTATAAAAACACCTCAAAAAGCACCCTATTCTTTATTTTCTTTTTTTTAGTTCTACTAACAACAAAAGCGTGACTTTTCAGTTTTTTTTTTTATTATTGAATGGTCATCGGACCTCGATGAGTCTACAAAATTTAAATGAAATCTGACGATTTGAAGTGAGTCAAAATCAAGTCCAAAGGAGTCGGTTACAAACAAACAAACATGCTTACAAACATACAGGTGAAGCCTATAAAGCGTGTTAAAAAAGCGAATTCGGACGTTTTTTTATAGCTTTAGACCTTGCTTCTCGCCAAACAGTCAGCGGGAAGTACCCGCAGTAGGTTTGATTTATTTGCGAATATCAAAATATTTCGCCTATATGACCGTATTTTTTGTAGTACGTTAACGAAGAAGCTTGATTTTTTAGAGGTATTTTATATTAATTTCAACACTTGTTCCAGAGAAAAAGGTCTTGACAGAATGACAGACGGACGAAAGCGCAACCAACTGAGATGAGTGAGTGGGGTAACTTGTTTTTCCCTTATAGGGTACGGATCCCTAAAATTGACGCAAAAACAAATCAACCAAAAGTGATGGCTATATCAAAATATCATCAGATACATGGTGCTCACATGTTTCCAAATATAATATGTATTGTAACCTTACACGATTCTCATAAAAGGAGGCCTATGTGGTCTCTGGCCCAACAGCAACTTGGTTTATTTGTGTATGGCTACTGGCTACCTAATCTTTATCTTAGTGCAAAGTGGCATCAAAATCTGACCCCGGCAATTTTGAGATTTTTCTCCTGACAATAGTTATAAAGAAAACAAAAAAATAATCGGTCGAGCCGTTTTCAAATGAACAGCTTACATGCGGCAATTGATTTTTATTGTACTGTCAAGTGTAAAGTAATTAACAAAATAACTTTTCTATTGTTATCAGACTCAACGAGTCTTCCTAACAGACGAGGGGTCATAAATAGATTTAAATTATTATCTATCATCATCCGCCTAGCCTTTTCACAACTATGTTGGGGTCGGCTTCCAGTCATACCAGATGAAGCTGAATACCAGTATTTTACAAGGAGCGACTGCCTATCTGACCTCCACAATCCAGTAAGTGGGTAATACGATGCCTCTTGGTAAGACTGGTTGTCAGACTTTCGGGCTTCTGCCGACCCGTAACGATGGTCAAAGATCCAAAAATCACAGCCGGGACCAACGGCTTAACGTGCTTTCCGAGGCACGGAGGGGTCTTGGTATGTAAAGTCGGTCACCCATTCACGGACCAATCTGGCGGAAGAGCATATGACAGTATTTATAATACCGCCAGCCAGGGTGTTGGCAAAACCTCAAGGGAATTATCCATATCTGTCTACCCTCGTCACATTTCCTATTAACAATTTCCGAAAGAAAATGACCAAAATATTTAGAATCACGAAGTCAGTCCGACTTTATTATATACCGTTGAAATTTCCGTTACCCTCCTGCCAAACAAAACGGTACAACGTGTCAGGTTTACAAAACCTCGAAGGCATTCTCAGGGTAGTCATAGAATAAATTCCCGTAAATAACGCAAGGAACACGATTTCCAGTTCCATGGTTCTGGTTTTATTGCCTTACACATTGTCCCTCGGTCGTGCTCTTTGTTCGTAGGCAAATAAACACGATATTAATTTCGTTTTATTTACAGCAACAACATCCCAAGTCGCTGTACTTGTTCATAATATGCAAAACGAGACGTTTTCTTTTCAACAAAAGTTTTTACGTACAACCAGCTGCTGCAATATAAGGCTTGTACACGGACTAAAAGTATTCTATCCTCAGTGTACCTAACTACAGGACACGGTCTATCTGCTCAAACTCAAAGCAATTATCCTTTCTTACTTTCCTACAATAATAATGTAATTTGTGAAAGTTTATATGTTTAGATATTTGGATGTTTGTAAGTCAATCACGCAAAAACGGCCGAACAGATTTGGATGAAATTTGACAAATAGATAATAACCTGGATTAACTAGTAGAATACTTTTTATCCCGGTAGTACCTACCTTCCCGTGGCATAATTTTCTAACTCCACGCGGTCGCTGGCAAAAGCTAAATTGAAATAAACCAATTACAGGCCAAGTTGGTCGACCAAAAAGATAAAGCTAGTTACCTATTCCAAAGAATAGTAGGTACCTATGGAGAAGAACGAGCAAGAAACTCCTGCGTACCTCACAGTCATAACAGAATCCTTTCGCCTTACAACCGTGATTGATTAACTATCACTATTCCGCAAACTTTATTATTCATACTGCCAAACGATCGCTATAATAAAGCCTGTGAGAGATGGATAACGGTTGGGAGCGTTTACTACAACAGGTACCTACAGCCAGGAAAATTAGTTACGAAGCAAAGTGCACACTGTACCGCAATTTGCCTGATTACAGCCATTTCATAAATATGGTAATATTTATTTTGTTCAAGACTTAAACCTATTTACAATTCTTGTACCTTAAATGAAGCATTATAAGTAAGATGCAAAACATCTGCAACTGGGCTTAAACTAGGTGAATTCCTATGCAGTAAACATCACCTTAACTAGCAAAGAATGATGAATATACGGACAATTTAAGCTTATAGTTAATTTGCTTAACAATTAAAACAAAAATCTTACAATAAATCCTACATTTATGATAATATATGTTGAGTGTTCGATGGATGGGCACAAATTTTAGTTAGGCCTTAACTTATTTTTTTTTTGTTTGTGTTCTTTTTCTGTGTCATCTTAACCCCAAATAAATGTATTTTCTTTCTTCTTTTCTTTCTAAGGGTGTGTCCATGCCTGGCGAATGCGCCGCTTGCGAGCCGCTTGCGAACTGCGCGCGTGTTGGTCGCGTGCGGTTACAGCTTACGTTTGGTGCGCTGCTCTAGTGCAACTCCGGCAAGGCTTAAGTGGGGCGTCCGTGCATGCTGCTCGTGCGCACATAGCTTCTTTCGCGCTTGAACATAATATGGGGGCGAGGTGGGTGCACCGCGGGCGGCACGCGCGCACCTCCTGCGCCGCTCCAGTACGGCGCGTAGCTAGCGCGCGAGCGGCGCGCGGACGGTGCAGGGGTTGCGTACGAAAATGGGATGCACGCGTATAGTTCGCAAGCGGCTCGCGAGTGGCACATTCGCGGCGGATTCGCCAGGTCTGGACACACCCTTATTTATCGAACATGACGAAAAGTACATCCACCTTATTGATTTACGCAAAATGCTCACTTTGTTAAATTACAAACAGACACTTGAACAAAGCGAACAACTGAAATCAAATAATATCATGTTCCTATCAAATAAATACCTATGTATATCCGATTTCGTTACGATAATTCCTTCCTATGTAGGTACGAGTACTTCAACTTACACATAACCACATTAGATACAGCTGAATAATCCCGAGCGAATTCTGTTGTTCAGAATATGTCAATTTTGTCAAAAGCTCTTTGGCCTAATTTTTTGTTCTTATCGGTTCTCGTCCGTAATTATTAAGAGCACTACTGGGGCTGCGTGCCTCAACTCCTATGAAATATGTGAACTAAAAATTTAAGTAAAAGATTGTCTTCAAAAGAGCTGCTCGTGAGTGAACCTTATTGACAAGCAACGATGATCACAGGCCTGCGGTTGAAGGCATAATTTAAAAGCTCTTTGATTAAATTTAAACATAGAGGACTTAAAATGACTCGCGGTCGTTGTCTGCAAAAGAACTGCTGGTGATTGAGCCTTATTGACAAGTAACAATAATTACAAGCCTGCAGTTGAAGGCATAATTTTAATTATATTTGAAAGGGAATACAAGCTTCAAGGATTTAAAAAAATATCGTTGTTTTTCTATTGGATTTGATACTTAATTCGTTTGTATTATGAACTCTTTTGTGCCTGCACCCTAACTGCGTAAAACACCATTAATTAGAATCTGAATCAGTTTGAAGGATATTGCTAATCCATATTACTTCAAATGTTGTCTTCAAAATTTGTCTGCCCAACTAAATGACGCAATGAATGTTGTTGGTGAAGAATAAAGCTAGTGAAATAATAAGCGTACCCAAAAATACCTGTTTACCCGCAGTCAACCAAATGCAAATTAGTTACTGCCGATATAGAAATCTGCGAGTGACCAACCACATGGTTGATTCGTGGGGCACTTAGAAGTTCAAAAGTCCCACGTACCTTAAATTTCACTGATCAAACCGAGTCCGTTTAAAAGTTAGCCATACAGTGTCAGCAAAACAGCATCTTTATTTGGCAGTAGAATTGATCTATGTATACTATTCTATACTAACATTATAAAGCAGAAGAGTTTGTTTGGTTGAACGCGCTAATCTAATTGCTGGTTCGAATTGAAATATTCTTTTAGTGTTGGATAGCCCATTTATCAAGGAAGGCTATAGGCTATATAACATCACCCTAAGACCCTTAAGGGCCGAGCAAAGAGAAAAAAAAGTCACGAATACGAAGTACTCGCACGGGCAGGCGATTGGAAGCAACGGGGTGGAACAGGGGAGCAAAAAATTTGACGCACACGAAGTCGCGAGCAGAAGCTAGTAAGGAAATACTACTGAAAGGTATACGAATAGTATTCACACAGTACTTTACAAAGTGTGCTGTCAGATGTTTTGTTTTATTAACTCAAATACATCCATTTAAACTGGGGGAACGGTATATTTGTTCACACTTTATTGTTCTAATTGAAATACTATGTGCTAAGGGCATATGTCATGTCAACAACGTCTTTGTATTATTTTTAACCGAATTCCAAAAGGAGGAGGTTCTCAATTCGTCGGAACCTTTTATTTTAATTTTTTTAATTTTTTTTATGTATTTTCCCCGATTACTCGAAGATGGCTGGACCGATTTGGATATTTTTTTTTTTGTTTGAAAGGTTATAATACTTCCTAGGTGGTCCCATGATCATCAAGTCAGGATCTGATGATGAGATCCTGGAGAAATAGAGAGAACTCTTCAAATTTTATAGGCATACTTGAAGCAATTTGTGTAGTTTTTGGAAGAATACTTTCTCGGAGTGGTTCCATTTCAATTTGATGAAGATCTGATGAAGAACTTCGGAGATAGGCAACGGAACTCCTCATTAAATGATAGCAACTGGACTGGGATTGCTGAAATCTCATGTCTGTCTATTGTTTACACCAGTTAATAACATATCATCACGCCGGTACGCTGTGAAGGGGTAAGCACATGTGAACCACTAAAAAGTGAAAAATAAAAAACTTTTTACAAAAAATAAACAACTGACTTCCAAAAAAACACTACAAAGTGAAAAATAACTTTAATTTCGGAAGGCGGTGACAAAACAATAAAATATATATCCAAAGTCACCGACTTCCGAAATTGAAGTTATTTTTCACTTTGTAGTGTTTTTTGGAAGTCGGTTGTTTATTTTTTGAAAAAAGTTTTTCACTTACCAAATCAATGGAAACTAAAAGTTGTAGTATATTCGGAAATATTTATTACAAACTCTTGCCGCGGTTCCGCTCGCGTGGATGTCGAAAAATGTCCCACGCGAACGTACTGCCGTGAAAAAAAGTGTCCAGACAAAAAATCCAGACTAAAACCTATCTGTGTGCTAAATTTCATTCAAATATGTTCACCCGTTTTTACGTAATTGAGTAAGAAACATCCAAATTTTCACATTTTCCATATTAGGATTAATCACTTTTGGGTCCTAGGAAATGAATTAATGTCTCGAATTCAAGAAAGTTGTGATTGTTGGATTACATGTTAATTGATCAGAAAACAATCGGAAACAATTTTCAGTATCCGAAAAAACGTGTATATTAAAATCCGGATTTCTTTTGAAGTATTAACATGTCATCATCATATACCTACTGCTTCCCTCGTAATGAAATATTGATCCTATTCAATGACAAAATTAATCTTGGATCTTTGAGCTTCTCGGTTCTGATTAACTCGTTTTAAAATACGGTGCAAATTCTTTATTAAGATATACTTATAAGCAACGATAAACTTTAAATAAAAATTAGAAGGATTCTTCCTTTTATATAATTATGTGGGTGGGTAAATCCGTAAACCGGGGACTTTGATCAAAACTTCCATTTCGTATAAAATCGCTAATTGCGTAAAACGAAACGCAACATTGTAGTTTTTTTTTCTAGGTTAGCAATACTGAAGAACTGTCAAATCCTTTCCTGAGGACACGCTGGAAATTCACTAACAATTATAATTATTTTTCCTGTTGGCAGATTTTGATTTTTTAAATTGTATTGGCAATTATAATATTGGGGTTACTTTGTAATTACGCATTAAAATAGAGGGTATCAAAGTAACCCTACATCCTACGTATAACTTTGATCAGCCAGTTTTTTTTTTCTAGAAATAAAGCAATATTTTTTCACGTATTATTACAAGAATCGAAAGTCGTAAAAGAACCGATTATTGGACATTTAATGTATTTTTTTATAACCACAAATTTAAGAGACCTTCGAAGTTCAATATTGATTAAAGTAACCCCGGTTTACCGGTACTCACCCACATAATTCTTACTAAACGCGTACTTATTAAAAAAATGTTAGACAGTCGCAAATAGATACAACTTTAGCATTAAAATATTTAACAGTACTTTTTCCCAGCGGCTTCGCCCGCGTAAAAGCCGAAAATTATGCCACGGGAACTTACTATCAGGATAATAAATATCCTATGCATACAAACTATCTGTGTGCCAAATTTCATACAAATCCGTTCAGCCGTTTTTTTCACATTTATAATATTAGAAGGATAGCAATTTAGTAGCGATGCAACCGCAAAAAGACAGCGATTCAGTCGCGATGCTGTCACTGGTCCAGCCACCTACGCCAACGTAACTATGCATCATATTCTGCATCGCCACCATCGCGATAAAGAAGCGTTTCAGTATCGATAACATTGCGATTCAGAATTCATACAGACGCAGTGCAGTATCGAAACAGTCGTACGCTGTAGTGGCTACATCTACCTGTCTGTATCCTCAAAGCCACGGCAACCCCGACTCTTCCATTACCATATGTCACCTGAAACCATCGCGCGAAGTAGCGATTCTATATTATTACAGTCGCGCGTTTGTATAGATGCAGAAGTGATGCTGAATAGACACTATGCGATTGTATCCCTACTGGATTACTTTCGACGCGTGTTAACGAGACTCGCTACTGAAACGCTACAAAAAGTCACCATGAGCGTACGTATTAAAACCTTCTTTTGTAAAACATAGCGTGTACTTACCTGTATGTTTCGAATTAAGTTGGCTAGCTTCGGACTGAGCTGGAGCTCCAATACATATTCGAACGTACCTAAACAATTTTTTTTTATAATAATCATTTTACAGTAATACTCTAAAAGCACAAGACAATAAAAACTATAAGTTCTAAACTAGATACTAATATAAGCTCAAAAATGAATTGCGGTATTCTTGGTGTTACCATGGATACAGTAAATGATTTTGAACACCCCTGTGTTTAAATTTTTCTACAGTATTTTTTTTAAACTACTGTTCCAAACATTTGGACCACGTACTCGTAGGTACTGCACTTTTCTATGAAACAGTAGATTTTTTTTTATTACCGACCAGTTGCTTCTACGCTAACGGTCAGAAGGATCTAGAATGACGTACCCGTTCCTGCCACTCTGTATAGGTATTATTATTAAAAGTACCGAAACTGACCGACAGACTCCAGCATCCGCCTGATAAAAAGACATGGTATTGTGTCTTGTGAGAAAAACCCGCACCCGAATTGCTTAACACACTATTAATCAGTATCTAAATAATTTTGAAGGTTATCGCTAATCCATTCTTTCAAGTTCAAAAAAAAATGTTGCTTAGCAAAGTAAACAACGCCACGAATGTGGTGGACCTGTCAAAAAGAAACTGATTCCTACGCAATTACACCTCAGTTCTTATTATAAATAATGTAACCCCTAAATGTATCTAACGAAGGATGAAGTTCATATATTCGCGAATTCACGACGAACAAAGAGTTCTAAATAAACAGTCACTATCAACATTTACTTTTGACGTCTGATTAGTGAAATGCCGATGACTCTTTTGGGTTTCGACCTTCGATTGATCTAATTTGATCGCCCTTTCTAGGATTAAGCAAAAATTCGTTAAACAAAGGGTTTTCGTCTAATGAATTCTCAACAATGGTCAAAATCCGATTTGTGGCTTATAAATATAAGGGTTGACTAATTAAATTTATTGACTGAGCTTCGGCCTTTTATTGCAACATAATTTGAGAACTAGTTATTTTATAGTACTTTTACAATACCGTTATGATTACTACAAAATACCAGACAACGAAGATTCAAGAATAATAATGTCACTATTTATTTTATCTCACAATGGTTTTGAAGTACTTAACAGTTTTGAACTATACATATAAATTCACATTTTGAGAGCTGGAGCCTGATGTAGGTTTAGGAAAAACCAGTGTTACAGTTTAACAGGCCCCAGTTAGTGGCCTCATACAAATCAACAGGCACGTAACATGTTTTTCTACTAAACAATTAAAACAAAAATGAATTAAGGCTTTTCTTTGCTCAAATCCAGTGGTAAAAAAACTGTCATTGAAATTATTATTCTAGGACAAAACACTCGAAGAGAAAAGTAACAACGAAAGCAGTCAAATGGTGTATAGTAAACGAAAGAATCATTCATTATTTACGTATGTACGAACCCTAAAAAAGGAGCCGTCTATTCCTAACTAGCTTTTACTAGTGGCTTTGCTGGCATTGAGGTCAGTTTATTATGCTGGGGCGCCACACTACGGTCAATGTCAATGCGCAACATCGGGATAAACAACGCGGTAAACATTCCGATAATTAAAGCGATAAATTCGGTAGCGACACTTGACCGCCACCCGAGTTACCGCCTAACGTCAAATGGTAATGTGATGTGAATGCCGTTGTAAAATTATCGCGATAAATTGTGGCTACACCTACGGTAAACGTCCATCATCGCGATAATCAATGGCATTTCTCGTAGGTGTGGTGGCGGCATTATACATATAAACCTTCTTGTTCAATCGCTCTGTCGATTTATAAAAACCGCATTAAAATCCGTCGCGTAGTTTAAAAGATCTAAGCACACAGACATTAAAAGCGACTTTGTTTTATACTATGTTGAGATGAAACTTCAGCTGATGAGCCAACGTATGTATTATAATTACAACCAAACCACCTTTTCCTGTACCTGCTGTCTAAGTAAATGATTTACAATTTACAGAAATTATTAGGCAAGTAAAACTTTCTCATGTTAATCTATTGATGGATGATGAATAAATAAATTGACTGATTAGAACCTTCTTTTAGAAATTTTGTTAATTTAAGAAAACCACAGCCTTATTTTAAAAATAGGTTTTTAATACTCACCAAAACCCGAGATTAGTATCCAAGAACCAGTAAAGTTCTTTTGCTAGTAGTTATTTCCACACTTACATTTTATTAGAATTAAACAAAACTAAACTGTAACTTCACATCACGTTGTTATATTTTATCGCTTAACTTAGTAAGTCTTCGAACTGTTCGTAACAAATATTTACTAGTCACAGGGTATAAAGTTCTTTACTTTATTAATATTTACGATACGTTGAGATTTGATCGTTTTCAGGTGACGGCGAGAACGCGCGCTACGGTCCGTGGATGCGATCTCTATGAGGAGAAACGAACATAGAACCTCCAAACGGGAGCGCATGCCCGTTACCATAACTCATCACTTCTACGATATATCCTAATTTTATTTCCACTTAATCTACGTTAATTTTTTTTTAATATTTATTCTTCAACGTAAACATTGAAGTTACCTAAAAAGAGGAACGACCCGTCTGCCGCCTTTGTAGACTCGGTCCACAGTTAATTCGATGTTTATAGGTCGGTACCCTAAGGGTCCCGACTGAAACTTTCTAAGCCAAAATTATTTGTCTGTGTATGAGGGCACTTGTCGCAGGCCGACATACAATTCTATACTTACAAAGGTTGGGCGACCTTAATAGCGATGGAGCTTTTTTATGTAAACTCTAAATGCCTGATTTTTACCCGATTGCGCCAAAAGGAGGGTTTTGTTTTTCGAGTGTATGTATGCAGGTATGGATTTCTTTGTTTCGCTCTGTAGGCGAAACGGCTTGATAGATTTTAGCCTGAGAGGCGTCGTTAGATTTTTGGCGCCATATTATACATGGTGTAACTAACGGAAACGCTTCCAAAAATAAAGACAAGTAGGGCTAGTGATTCTCGATACAGTACCATAAAAAAATCTAGATTTTTTTTAACGATTGTTAACAAATTTGTTTAGCATGTTTTGTACCCTATGCTGTGAGAACAGTTACATGAACTATTTTTTGAGATTAAACACATTTAAAAACGACCCCAACAAGTCCAAGCGGCACATTACACAAGCGTCAAACGTTTCAAATTGGTGCAAAATAACCAATTTACTGGTATCCGTTTGCGTTTAGGTTGTATATAATCTACTTACGTTCTGGCTTCGGAAGCGTTCTCCTTATACCCTGTATGTCTAATATTTTTTTGTTTTTCACAAAACGTATCGAGTGGATTTTCAAAATAAAAGGTTTCATAAATAGAGTCTTATAAACGTCAAAAATTATTAAATTAACTAAAAGTGTAAAATAAAAAATCTAAAAACCCGACACGATGAAAATGGAACTTTAATTTAAAAACAGATGGAAACAAGAAACGTTTTTAAGAGGTTTTTTTTTCTGGGTGGGCAATCATCAAATGACTTCTCCCGCTCTGGGTAGAGCAGGAGGGCGTGTGAGACTTTTACTGACTAAAACCCAGCCGTGTTTCCTCAGTTGCCTGTGTGCCAGGGGCCGCGGTATCTCTTTCGAACAAAACGCCTACCCCAAGCTCCGCCACTTCGACCAGTTCTGTGTTTCCCCCATCCAACAGATTCCTACGGCGTTTACAAGGTCATAGGTCATCGTACCTACCGGAAGACTTAGAATTAACGTAGCATTTATTATACCTTAACAAAATATGTCCACGACTACAACTCAATTTTCAATCGGCAATAATCGGGGTCGTCGCTCCTAATCACATAAACTCCTAATCCATATATAGTTATGGTTGCACAAACGCCAGCATAAAGGACCAAAATACCTAACGTAATAATATTAGGTAGGTATTTTGGTACTTTTTTGCTGACTCCCATTCAATTAAACGACACGTTAAAAAAAATATAAACAGTTTAGTAGAATTTCGTTGGTTAAACAATTATTGGTTGTCTGTAAGAGCCCTAAGTTTTCATCAATAATTGATGAGTGCTACAGCCCTGCGGGCACACTTTCCTAATAATCTGTCGACAATAAGCAGTAGCTCTTTTGTTTCTTTTTCGTACGTAGCTACTGAATTGCGTGTCAAAGGAGTTTTTATTCAATTCTCGTTTGCGTACTTATAAAGAAAAGTTTTGACACAATCAACAATGTATTCAATCTCGTTTGTATCTAATGCCGACTTCGACTTCATACTTACTTTACCACGCTATGGTTGTATGTCAATATCTGAGGGGCAATTCTCGTAGTTTTAAGAACGTTCACAGCCTGATCTCAGTATTAAACTGACACAAATGCCTCGAGTTTCCATACATTTTTGACAAGATTTTGACACTTGATTGTCACCGAGATCACTCTGCTGATTTTGAACGTTTTTAATAATGATAATTGACCTTCAGGTCATAAACCGACAAGGTTTATTAGTCAATACGACGATAGTTTCAACCTTAATTATTTATTTATTTATACTTACTTATTATACTTTTTGCACACCCAAAAAAACATACAGAACGCAAAATAAATGAAACACAACTAAATATACAATGCCTTACCTACCAACAACCAACCAATTTTAATCAAGCATAATCCTACCTGAGTGAAGTATTAATTAATTTATTAAAACTTTATGCACCACACTGAGAAAACTGACAATCATAAAAGAGGTGAATTCAGCTTAAAGTATGATGAATTCACTCAAAGGACGGAGCATAGTGATTCACCAAAAAGAACGATGATAATACTGATGTTGATGATAACAGTATTTAAGATGATGTGTCACCATGGATTTAGTTTTAGTTACCTACTATTTTTCGATGCCTTCCTCATATATCCAGTTATATCCTATTAGTTTTCCTACAATTTTTCGGTGACTTCCTCACATATTCAGTTATGTCATACAATTTTTCCAACTATTTTTCGGTGCCTTCCTTATATATCCAGTTATATCCTATTATTTTTCCTACTATTTTTCGGTGACTTCCTCACATATTCAGTTATATCATACAATTTTTCCTACTATTTTTCGGTGCCTTCCTCATATATCCAGTTATATCCTATTATTTTTCCTACTATTTTTCGGTGACTTCCTCACATATTCAGTTATGTCATACAATTTTTCCTACTATTTTTCGGTGCCTTCCTCATATATCCAGTTATATCCTATTATTTTTCCTACTATTTTTCGGTAACCTCCTCGTATTTTAGGTTAGGTCCTCTTACTTTTCCTACTATTTCCTCATATCTCTGGTTATAGCCTATTATCTTACGGAGGTCGCCCTCAATAGGAGGATTGTGTTTTTTAATAAACCAATTAATATCTCTATAATACACCAGTGATTAGTTGTAGTTCTACTCATTCTCCATCAGTAGGACTACAACTAAATACTGGTGGATTACACAGAAATTGTTTGGATTATTAGAAATCACAATCCTCCTATAATTGAGGGCGCCACTGGACTTACATGATCCCCTTATTTTTAAGTATCCAATATTGGTTCTTTCCTTTTAAATATTATTAGGTGTGAGCTCAACATTAAAAAAAACTGAAGAACCCTAAACTTGAACCTTAAAAAAATGGAGAGTAAGTAAAAAAAATAGAAAAAAGTACCTTGGCAAGAATGGTAAGAAGGTGAAAAGGGATGTATGTATAAATTAAACAGAAAATTGAATGGTATTTTTATTTCCATAGTATGAATGAATAATTATTATATACTCTAAACATTTATATTCAGTATAAAAGAAGACTGTTTTGTTTAGAAACATCCTCGCCTTAATGATTACAGTATCTATTTGTCGGTCATTATAAAGAATCATTATATACATTATGTTCAATAATTCTAGTTTTTACAAATTAAAATAAAGGTTGAGACGAGTAGAAATTTAATTTACAAAAAATAACAAACTTTACATTAATGTACCTATAACTAAAACATTTTGCCCTTAAGGTGATTGCTTCAGGGTAGCCGTTTTTTGCAATTTGCAGGCCAGTGCTAGGTTGTATGTTAATTAAATGTTGCACGCGGGTGTAAGTACATAAGTTGTACTACATACGTCTTACACCCGCGTCTAACATTTCAATCAAAACCTAGCACTGGCCTGCAAATTGCAAAAAACGTAAGAAAATTTGAATTTCGCGGGCTACCCTGACGCTTTCACCTTAAAGCTGCATACAATAAATTGGTTATATTATTATAGTAAATATCTATTTTCAAGTAAAGTGCTACTATAAACACTCCGATGAGACTAATCTATCCCTCATACAAATACTTTACTTTAAAATCTATTACTAAAGGTGAACGCACACTTTTCAGAGCCGAAGGAGGCGAAAGAATCGAATTTTAGAATTACTTGTATGAAATCCTATGGAACCTCGCACACTTACCGAATCGGACGAATAAGGTCGTACGATTCGGTGCGGATAAGTGTGCGAAGTTACATTGGACTTCATTTAAGTAATTCTAAAATTTGATTACTTCGCCTCCTTCGGCGGCAGTAGCATGAAATATTTTAAAAGTCACATCAACAGCCTCAGTTAGTGTTGTGAACTTGTAAAACGTATTGTCACATACTGTGAAGGAGACACCTGACTGGCGGCACCAAATTATAAATGGTTGGAGGCTAATACCTAGGTTTTGAAGCTTTTGGCGACGCTCCTCAATTACCACTTGCACGTCTGCGTCATCATCCACGATGGTCACAAATCCATCCAATATCTCCGCTCGTGAAGCTTGCCAGTCTTTTCTAGATCGACGGGCAGGAGGAATATTAAAGAGACAGCCGAGTAGCAATATCGCTGCTATTAATTTTGTCTCCGGTTGTTCATCTGGAAAGAAAATAATAATAGTATATTTGACACAACACATCATCATTAACTGAGCAAATAGGGAAAAGTATCAGAACAAAATAAAATCTATCTATATAAGTAAAAATGAATTGCCGAAATGTGTGTCCGCCCGCCCGTTACTTCTGAACGACTGCACCATGTTAGATAATTTTTAAATTCTTTTTTGTCTATATATTTTATAACGGGTTCACCGACCCAGGGAGGTCGAGCACCTAGAACTATATAACAGAATCATTTCCTTACCGTCACAAATTGCCAATGTATCAGCTATTTTTCGACGAAGAAACGAGTCCTTTGTGGTGTTAAGCTTCTGCTGAGCAGCTTTTAGTATGTTTTCCGATGAAGCATCCAAGGCGTCGAGGCCCCCGGATTTATCAGGGAACAGTGCTTCGTAGTCATGAGTCAGGAGTCGCCATCCATCACTTGACTTCAGGATAGGATACTTATTGAAGTACTCCTGTAATGTCCCTTCCTCGTAGTACAAGTACCGGAGGCGAGCTCGCACCGTCTCCCGCCACAGGGCACTGACCTCCTGCCACGGACCAGCTGAAGGACTTGACAGCTGCTCTAATGCTGACGCTACGTCCTCCACTTCACCTGCACACAAAAATTAAAACGATTAATAATTAGTACAATGACAATAACGGTTCTTAGATTCAGATATTTTGTAATTTGTAACGAAAATTTATACTAATTCAGATATTTTTCTCAATAATTTTGTTCTTGATAATTTAATTCAATCTGAAAACATAAAATTTCTTGAAAAGGAGTTACCTTCTTTAAGTCCGGTCAGGTCGATTCCAGCGAGTGGAGGGGTGTCTAGCCTAGGACTGGACTTGGAGCGAGAACGTGACTTGGGCTTTTCAATAAGGCCCAACGAAACTAAATGCTGCCGTCGAGCCCTTCTGGCGGTGACTAACCAGCCAGAGATATTGCGCTTAGCCTGGTAAGCATCAGCCGGCAGGTACGGCGCGTAGTATAGGGGTGGTGACTCCTCTTTAAATAATCTGCCAATGTCGTAGGATAGAGCAAGCAGCTGCGAATCTGTCAGAAGTACCGGGTTTTCGGCCGTAATGAGCTTCTCCATAAGCAGCTTGCATAAACGCCCACGCACGTTTGAGGGTAAGGTGCCCGTTTTCTGCCCAATTGCTATTATTTGTTTTCCCTCGACTGATGAATTCAGTATGGTATTCACCTGAAACACAAATAGTATAAGTATGGCATTACAAACTAAATATGCAAGGTAAAAGTTAAAAAAAAATGTCACTAAAATGTTGAAAATACAGGTTCAATACCTACCTTCCATTCAGTATAATGATCAGTTGGAGTCGGTGCCAGTCTAGGCATCATGCATTTAGTTGTTAGTTATAGCTGTCACCAACTCCAAATATATTACTGATCTTTGTGACATATAGTATAGCTCCTAAACGGCCGTCCGTACACACATACAGGACAGGACAGGTACAGACGTTAAACTTATCTGTTTACGCCGGGGGTTAACAATATTGAATGTCAATTTAAATTCCTTATCAAAAGTACAGGATAATAGGCAATAACTTACTAAATTGCTCCCGGTGGACTCTTGTCTAACTGCTTCACCCACTGACGACGACGAGTCCAGTGGTATCACCAGTATGTCACCATCCTAAAATAATATTTACTTTGAGACAATGTTATAATAGTACATGTAACAAAAAGGTGTGATAATATGAGTATGTACGGTCAATTAACCTCAATAATCGTTGAAATAATCACTAAATGTGTCCGAGTGCGACCGTTAACTAACAGGCTATAGCTAGCCCTAGCCGGAGATAACTCAAGGGAAGTGTTATATTTTTTTACTAGTAATCGGTTCAGCATTGCAGGCGTGAACGGTCCTGCCCTCGTCCCTTGATCCGGCCCTGATAAAAACTAATCGATCAAGATCAGGACTGATCCTGGTCTCAAAGAATGTCTATACCAAATTTTGCATCGGTTCAGTGTCTTAGGTATGAAAATGTGAAAAGGTCCTGCCCCAGCCGACAGATAGACAGACAAACTTACTTTCGCATTTATAATATTAGTATGGATGTAATTACAAATTAATACATATTGCTCTTGAACCAAAAAACAGTAAGTACGAGTACTTTTCTACAATTTTGCAGAACTTACCAAATTTTCCTGGTTAAGTCCTGCTTCGCAGTCTTGGTTGAGGATTGAGCTTTGCAGTCCTTCACACGGTGGCAGAGGCTCTAAGTTACAAGGTAGACTAGTTAACAAGTCATTCCTCAGGACCTCTTCAAAGAGTGATGAATTGTAGGAGTTATCCTGAAATTTAACAAGAAATTTAAAAAGGTAATAATAATGTACTTAGTTGGTAAACTAACAAGACTGATGAAAAGTTATGATTTTATTCCACTTTTTAAATAAATACTGCACCGGTTAAATTGTTAGGTATCTTAAGAAGACTTTAAAATAATAAAAGTTAATAAGTAGGTACCTACCTACCTACATGCAAGTAGGAGAATGTGCATTTAAGCGACGCAGGGCATGTGTAAGCAAAAAGTTTAAAACAAAATTTACTTTTTTGAAATACAATTTAACATGAAAACAAACCATATCTTTTGGTTGGTCGCTTTTTAACATGGCCAGAGCTGCTTCAAACCGGAGTCTGTCCCCTATTTGAGGGAACATACTATGTATGTCTTGTTTACTAAGCATCTGCATTGTTGCGATATCAATTCTTTCAGCTGAAAAAAAAGGTAAATTTAACAGCGCCCTGATTGCAGCTGTGAAATGCACTACGTCGCATCGACTTTATAAAATGTAGGTTGGTAGAGCTCGTCTAAGCTGAAATGACGCGCCCCACTACTTAAATTTGTATACGTACACTACGGTAAATGCGGTAGTGGGGCGCGTCATTTTAGTTTAGACGCACTCTACCTATTTGTTTTTTTTTGGGTTGCAGTTGCACATCGAATCTAGTGTATAATATAAATATGAACGTATATCTAGGTAGGTGGGTAGGTACCATACGACAAGACTATTCTTGGTTGGAGTGTACAGCGGCCAAAAAAGTGTTATTTTCGCAAATCGTTTATTTTCTCGATTCTATAGTACGTAACACCTAGAAAGGCTAAAAGTGTCGGGGTGTTTTTTGTCTCCGACCAACCGTTTGTCGTAAAAACGATGTCGAAGGGATCCATAGGTAAGGTTATGTTAGAACTGTGACCTTGAAATTGGTCGCGAAATTTTTTTAAGTATATTTTCATAGTGCCTCTAAGACGACACTCTGACCCTATTCTTGCTAGAAATTAGAATGTGTGAATGTAATGTGTGAGCTCATGCTAGCAACTTACTAGGTAGGTTTGTCAACTTACTTTCAAAACGATCGATGTAGCGTTCCAAATTCCACTTCTTCAAAAGATCACGCGTAGCCATATCCATTTTTGCACTGATCAAACACGTTCACTGGCACTAATGGAATTGTTATTGCTATTAATTAAACGAGTCGTGAGTCGTGACTTGCCGGCTGTAGCGGTGAAATACAAATGGCCGACCGAAATGGCGCGGCGGCGGAATGAAGTGAGAGAGGGAGACCTCATTATATAATGCCGTCACCTTAAATTTGTAGGACATCATTCAAATGCTACTCATAAATGGGTCTCTGTAATAATAATTTAGTAGGATACACATAAAATAATATGACTATATTATTGAACTTTGATGCTTACTCTAAAAATATGAGATTATTTAATCGTATTATCATAGGATTCACATAAAATAATATGACTGTAATATTAAAAAATGATGCTTACTTTAAAAATATAAGTTTAAAGCATTATAATTTAATATAGTACATTAGGGGGAGGTCATCGTATTTTTAGAGATACTTCTTCATATTAAACTATGAAATCTATTTATATTACGGTGACTGTCATTGTGTTTTTTAATTAGAATCTTATTTATAATTATCATACTAATTTATGGGACAGTGGACCATTTTCTATTACATTGTGTTATTATTTGAAGAAGACGTTATTTCATAATTACAAATTTTTACGATGACAAGTATTATGATACTTGTCATCGTAAAAATTTGTAATTATAATATTGCATTATTTACCCAAAAAATTCGATTCCATCTTAACACATTTCAGTTCTAGCGTAATATTTACTTATTATCAACATATTATAAGACAACGCATCTATTTTAAACCAACGTCACGATATTTTAAGATTATGCCAAAATGACATTTTTCTCAGTGCAGTAAACAAAATACTGTTACAAAGAAGGACCTTAAGCCTGAGGAATTTTCTATCAGACAAACTTAGGGAGATGCAAACATAAAAAATGGCAGGTGTAACGGATAGATAACTCTAAAAAGGATAAATAGTAATAGGCATATATGTATACAAAGGGTGTCCGGTAATGAATGGATAACTTAGAAATGGGTCATGGTAGAACAGACGGCCATTTTTTTATAATATACGATATTTTGTGTTACCTCATTTTACATGATAGTACACCACGACCACAAATTAATTAATTCTATCGGTTTTATAAAGTTAATATAGCTAATAATCAAACAATAAATGGTACCTATGCCTGCTATTACACGGCATAAAAAAAAACTTTAATTATTCTAGTGAAAAAATTGTGAAAAATATTCATTTAGATAAAGTTTAAGCATCCGTAGCATTAACAAAAAGTATCGACACACAAGTGACCAGTCACTAAAAAATAATACGTGCTTAGAACTAATTTCAAAATGGTACAACTCATTATTGTACCTAACGTAAATACTGAATTATTGCTATTCGTGTTCGCAAGGAGTGAAATTTGATTAAACAACAAAGTTTACAATATTGGAGTATTTATTTACATTAAAATGTACCCGAACAATCTTTGTCAGGAGAGGTTAAGGAAAATATCAGTCCAGCTAATTCCGGCGACTTCTTGGGGATATATTCACATGCCGTCGCAAAAGTCATCTTTTCCCCTTTTTACCTTTAAAAATTTCTTTTTGCTGATGTTCACAGTGAGCGTATCCAAAGAAGTTACTGTGCATTGTCATCAAAAGTGGTTAAGCAATTCCGTTTTTACCGTGTGGTTAGCAAGTGACCTCGACAATTGATCATAATTATTATGTTTGCCTTAGCAACTGGAAGCAAGTTCGTCATGTTCGCTTAGATGTCAATGCTAGCGGTAGCGTTGGAGGTTCGGTTGCCTCCTTCGGCTCCTTCCCTCAAACTAGGTGAGGGTTGATGGCTGATCTTGGCGTTATGTTCGTGAACAGGTGTTGCTTGTGGTGATACAGGTCGTTTGCTGTCCATGGTTTTATTAATGTTAAATTCGAAATTAACTGTTTATTCATTTTACTCCGAAAGTCCTATTTTATCATTTGTGAATTCAAGTTACAACTCTATTAACATAATGTAGCATTGCATATGTAAGCGGGAACGCCCTTTATGCCTAGAGGCTTTAATTTAAGTAGGTATTAAATCCTGTTTATGTTTCGATTATTTATTTCTGCTTGAGTATAGTTTTCAATGTTTTTGTTGGTTTATAGGCACGTGTAGCTGATAATGGCAAATAATTTAATTTAATGTTTTGTGTTTCGTAATATTGTCTGCTTACTATTTTATACAATCAAGTTTTTCTAACTGAACAGACAGCTGTGCTGCTGTTTGTTGCGGCACTTCTTCTTCCCGGCTAAAGCACTAGGAAGGGATGAAGGACGGGCGTTTTGGTGGTGTACTACCTTATGTAATGTTGACGTACAAAACGTGCTGACTCTCAGCCTAGTTTCAATAAACCACATTTGATTTTATTAGACTTATAAACATTAGACAAAGCCTTGTTTTTCTGGGTACTCCTTCAATTTGCAAATGTCGCCGTTAAGTCCTACATAAAACATTAATCTCCTCATTCATAAAACCTTGACATTTATAAACGTTTTAATTAGCAGAACCTGTAAGACGTTTATTATAAGGGATTTAGTGTACCTACTGAAAATAAATAACTGATTAATCATTTCTATTATTGCAAAGCCATTGTGCTTCTATGTTAAGTTTATTTACCTAGGTTAGTACGTACCTAGGTCTTGAAGTTTTACTCCTTATACTATATGGTTTACTAATGTTAAGGATAAACTAAAACCCCCCTTATTTATAAACGTCGCTTAAATATAAGTAATGATTAGCGACTGTTTAACCATACATTATTGACCTTTAAATATCTCTTAAATTTAAGTAACATTTATAATTATGAAGGTATATTGTCATAATTTACATTGGCATAACGAAATTCAGCATAATGATCACTACGCATAATTTTATTAGGCATAAATGTTTTGCCTTGATGTTTATTGCCATAAATACTGTTGGCATAATAATAATAACCTTAAAGCATTATGTGATAAAACGCATAATGATATTTACAATGATGATCTTTGGAATAAAAATAATTAATCCTAATAGGGAACGTGCACGAACTATAGATGGCAGCACAAATAGACACGAGCGCCACGGTGTGGTCAAAAAAAGAAACTTTAGATCTGTCATCGTGTTGCCGCCAATGTTTATGTTAATGTTTACATTATATTTATATCGTTTCTAATTATTAAAATGATAAAATATGGGTTCCAACCGATTGATATGAATCCTGAAAATGCAGTAATAACTGGCAAAATTGTAGCTAACCGACGATTTCTAACGTTTATGATGTCAAAATAACTGTATTTTCTGAACTCATTTTGCACGTAAATATTTTGTCTATATTATTATTTTATGTTCATGTTGCCTTCATTTCAGCTTGATTGCAATATAAATATTAGAAGAGCAAATTATAAATGTAAGGCAGGCGTATCTGAAAAATGTAGGCACATTTGTGCTTTAATTTACATAAAAAATTCTCCAGATATTGCTTTATCGAAAACTAACAAAAATGATTTGAGGTTATGTTTACTTAGGTTTGTTTGTATTGAATAGTACTACTACATAAAAAAACCCACGTATTTTTACAAATAACATTATTGAGTAATTTCTAAACATTTTGAAACTCATAATCACAAATCTCACAAAGTCGATAAATGCAGTAAATAAAACATGTTTTTTTACTGCATTTATAGACTTTTAGCTCGTAACCAAGGAAAGTAAGTAATATCCGTGGGAAAGTAATAGAATTTCACGCCATTTGATTTATTTTGAGTTTTCTTTGAAGTGTTCGAGCATCCAGAAACACAACAATACATTTTTACTTAGTAATGACGTTTTTTTTTTTCACTTCTTTTATGAGATTATTTTATTACGTGAAGTGACAATTTCAAGTAATTATTCCGAGAAAACTTCGTATTTGCGCCACTAGATGGCAGACCCTTCCTCGTGCACAGGGAACGTGCACGAGTAAGGGTATGTACGAATATGCATTGATTTAAAAAAAAACATGTCGCGGCTTACGGGCCGCACCTTAACCTAATCCAATAAAGTAATTCCCAAATTATTATAAATAATGTAAGTATATAAAACCAACTTATTTTTTATTGGCTACACATACACACAATCACTAAATTATTACTTTTTTGATTAATAAACGAATAAATATTATGCCTTAAAACTCCAACTTATGCCAAAACAAATTAGACCAAATTACATTTATACCTTTGCATTATGCCAAAGTATTATTATGAAAACGTTATCCCAAACAAAAGCCTTAGAATTTTATGCCAAAAGGGTGATTCCCATATTATGTAGGTGGCCTACATATAAAAGGCGTTCCCTAAACGATAAACCGCCCTTTATTATGTCGAGCGAAAAATATTTTTGTCGTTTTGTAAGAAATTATCTGTATGATATTAAAATGCAACATAACATCAAGTATCTCGGTTCCCTGAAATAGTATTTTTAAAGGCTATTAAATTGACCATAAAGTACCTATATAAAGAGCGGTTTCCATAAAAGTGCGTATAAGCGCTTATCTGGAGGAACTGGCTATATTTTTTTATGATTAATACGCTCACTACGTATCCAGATTTATGCTACCTGCTACTGGTACATCACAAGGTCTAAAATAACTTGTTATTGTCTTCTCCTAATGGCGGGATGAGATCCTTTAGATATCGTATGGACTGTTACCTTAAAATCAAAATATTTTTAAGAAAATAGCTGAAATAAGTTTCTTTTTATATGTATCGGTAGATGATAGATATGTCATTATGTATGTGAGCTCGCCCGAAGATCAAAGAAAAAAAGGAAACAAAAGTGCAAAAACAAAATCACGAGTTCTTTAGGATCGCGTAATGCACTGAAAGTAAGAAAATTACGTGACGTTTTAGATCGCGTAACGCACATGTGCCTAAATATCAATAAAAACAATAGTGATGGGATTGAACCAAAAATGCACTGTCGAGAATGAATAAATGGATCACTTATTAGTATTACTGATACTTATCCAAATTTTTAAACAAATCAATGTTTTTCGTTAAGCACAAAGTTTTTAACCGACTTCCAAAAGGAGGAGGTTCTCAATTCGTCGGAACCTTCTTTTTTAATTTTTTTTTATGTATGTTCTGTGGATGTGGATATTTTTTTTTTGTTTGAAAGGGTATACTTCCCAGGTGGTCCCATGATCATCAAGTCAGGATCTGATGATGGGATCCTGGAGAAATAGAGAGAACTCTTCAAATTTTATAGGCACACTTGAAGCGAATTGTCTAGTTTTTGGAAGAGTTCTTTCTCGGAGTGGTTTCGTTTCAATTTGGTAAAGATCTGATGAAGAACTTCGGAGATAGGCAACGGAACTCCTCAATAAATGATAGCAAATGGACTGGGATTGCTGAAATCTCATGTCTGTCTATTGTTTACACCAGTAAATAACATAACATCACGCCGGTACGCTGTGAAGGGGTAAGCACATGTGAACCACTAAAAAGTGAAAAATAAAAAACTTAAAAAAAAAAATAAACAACCGACTTCCAAAAAACACTACAAAGTGAAAAATTACTTTAATTTCGGAAGGCGGTGACAAAACATTAAAATACATAACCAAAGTCACCGACTTCCGAAATTAAAGTTATTTTTCACTTTTTAGTGTTTTTTTGGAAGTCGGTTGTTTATTTTTTTTTATCTTGTGTCTCGCTTCCAATTTCTATGTTCTTTCACGCTAAAAATCTGCGTTCATCTAACAATCTTCTGCTACTTTGTCCTCCTCATACTTCTGACTTTGTTCATTCGTCCTTTCACATTCAGTCAATTCTTCTTTGGAATGCGCTTCCTTTCGATATGAGGACGGCCACCAGTCGGTATGCATATAAGCGGAAATTGTTTTTTGGAAGTCGGTGGTTTATTTTTTTGAAAAACGTTTTTTTATCGCATGCAATACAAAACCCTTTGACTTGTTTTACTTTTTTCGCCTCGCTACTTGTCATTGTTCGTCTTGCTTTCTCATAGCATCCGGTACAGCGTCTTTTCTTGTCATTTATTATATATTTGTGTTCAGAGACGACTTTAGTAGTATTTATTTTGTTTTCAAAAGGAACTTCGCTAAATTTCTCAATTATAACTTAAATGAATTCTATTCTTGGCATATATTTCTTATTTATCTTGTTATAGATGACCCATGCATGAACTAAAGTGGTTCCGAAAATTAGTTCCAAAATTAATTTCCGAAACCATTTTATTCCTCGCTTTAATATACTATAGTAGGATGACATCTGATCACTGTAGTCTATCCCTTTTTTGCCGTCATTGTAAAAAAAATACATGCCGGATTCTTTATACATTCTTCCCTTCACATCTGATTCTAGTGTTAGTTTGTAGCTTAGCATCGTGATTTTTGCATGTACTAATCATCAAAACCTGTCTCTTGTCCATCCATTTGATTACTCTTACGCCTGTTCTTGTCATTTTTCCGATAACTTCACCTTTCTTTATTTTTTAGTGACTATTCATTTAGGTAAGCCTTTTCGATCTAAGAGTTCCACAGAAATAGGTTTTTTTCTACAGTAATTCTTCAGCCAAATCTACAGAGTCATAAAAATTATCTGTTCTTCCTTTGTATTCTAAATATTCTATTAACCTGAAGACCGTCTTCATACCGTGGTCCATTTCGCGACCATTTTCACCTTTTCGTGTGTAAATTGTTACATTAAATGTAAATCCGTCAACCGTGCATAATTTGTAAAGCTTTACTCCATATTTATGAGATTTGTTCTTGATGTATAGCCGAAACAGTAGTCTTCCTCGCCATGTCACCACAGATTCATCAATCACTAAAATTTTCCCAAGCACAATGATCTTCCGAAATTCGGCAAGTAGCATTTCGTATACCTACGTCACGTATTTTGTGCAATTTACCTGTCACTTGGTCTTCTCTTTGTTTGCTGAAATGCTAAAACTTTAAAATCATAAGGAACCTATCTCTCTTCATTACTCTTGCAATATATTCGTTCCGATACATCACATTTTTGGCCCAATAATCATTCATATGCGGAAGTTTTACCAAACCCATAACAAGTTTAACTCCAAAAAAAATTAACATTTCAACTCTATCAGTAGGCTTCCATGATTTGAAACGAGATTTACTTTTTAGGTCTGATTTGGTTGTAAAATCTTCAGCATATGAATTTGTCTCAAGAACCATTTTTTCCAAAATTTCGTTCGTGAGAAACAGTCTAAATATCTCATCTAGGGTTTTCACATTATCTGGCATGTTATATTTACATTCATGCGGCTATTCTTCTAATTCCGGTACTGTATTGTTTATGTCAATCCATGCCTCGTCTTAGGAGTTGCTTTTCTAAGAATAACTGGGAACTTAGTCTTCATCGTATGTATCTGTGTTTTGAAATGGAATTATTATTCTGCGTGACTGGCCTATTATCCGATATATTGTGTTGGTTAGTTTCAATATTACGCTCTGGAATATTGTTTGTAGGAGGAGATAATTGCTTTGTTTCTTTAGATTTTGTTGACAGGATAACGTCGACTTCCTCCTTCTCTGAATCTGGTTGCATTTCTGATTCTATGTAGCTTTATGTAAGCATAGATGAAATTGATTTCTGGTTCGCTTCCGATAATATATCAAAATCTAAATAAGTACTAACTTTTTCTTTAGTGTTATTTTTGTTTTTGGACTTTGGTGTAGACAGTAGTTCGGCAATCTTTTGTTCATCAAACGACTCATCGAGAGCAATCATATTTGATACTGAAATATTGCTTAGAGAACCAAAATCGAATTTACTTTCATTCAAGGGCTTGAGCGCTACATCGTCATCCTTAGACGTGCTTTTTTTTTAAATATTATCTTGTTTTTTGATGCTGGGATTACGATTTGCTCTAAAATTTTGATCTTGTTAGTCCGTAAATCTATACAATCTTGTACTGCTGTAGCTGTACGAGATCGTAATGATTCTGCTGAATCATCGAAAATGTTGCTGCTAGTACTAGGTAAGTGACGGTAGTTTGATAAATGAGAATCAGAGTTACTCACATCGTTGTTTTGTGGACATGTAGGTGGTGTTACATTGGTTTTCTTTTTTTTTTTTGTGGGTGGGAAATCATCAAATGACTTCTCCCGCTCTGGTTGGAGCAGGAGGGCGTGTCAGACTTTTACTGACTAAAACCCACCCATGTTCCTTCAGCTGCCCGTATGCCAGGGGCCGCGGTATCTTTTTCGAACAACCCGCACCCCTAGCAGGCATCGGCCCTTGCGGGCCCCACCAGCTGCTGCTGACGTCCTTCTGCGACGGGTCAGTACAGTGGCCCCGCTGCCAACCACTTTTCGGCCGCAGGGGATAGGAAGAGCGGCCAACGCTATACCGACACTCCTCTTCCCCTGCGGCCCCACCGTGTCCGCCATCAAACGGTGGCGGCCCCGTCCAGGGTACGGAAGGGAAGAGCGCTACTCAGAAGTACCGGCACTCCTCCTCCGCCGCAGCCTGTAACCCTCAGCCGCGATGCCTCCCATTCGACATCGCGGCCCGCCTCAGTTGCGATGCACCTACCGCAACCTACTTTTTGGCCGCTACGTCGTCGGCTTGGAGGCACAAGCCCTGACGAGCGGCCCCACCTTGGGGTTTCTCTTCACCGTGGGAGGGTGACCACGGTTACTGAGCCCCCCCGCAACGACAACGCGGATTCCCACTGGGGGGGGTGTTACATTGGTAAGTTCTTGATAAGTTAGGCCAAAACTGGGGCTAGTAATTGTAATATTTTCACATGTGGTCCTTGGAATACGATGCAATACTTTTCAATAAAGCGATTTTCACTTATTAGTATCATCACAATAATTGGAAAATGATAGTTCTAAAATTCTACGTGACCTTTTCCGGGTATTTTTATCCATGATAGTAAGCAAAAGCAGTTGCACTCTTTAAAAGTTGATACAACACTAATTGATTTATTACCCGATTTCGTACGAGATTTTTACGAGATCCAATGAGTCTCGTGTCGCACTAAATGCAAATTTTTACTATCCAATCGGTACGAGACCTATATAATCTCGTACGTTTTCATTGATAAGAATACTACCTTAAGGGTACTTATGAATAGTGGGCTTAAACATCTCACTCTAACTCAAAAAGAACCTAAAGAACATTTATTGGCCCGAGCGGGATAGACGTACATATTCACTTCCGCATTGAATCGAAAACTCATACAAGAACCCTTAGATCTCGTAACGCAGTGATCGTGTTAAGTTGAATCAAGACATGGATCTTACGGAGTTCGAGTCGAGTTGGAGAATCCAATATGGATTCGAACGAAGATAGAAAACCTACTGAAAATTTAAACATGTCTCCATTCAGCTTAGTACCCTAACACGTTATTTATACGAAAAACGAAAGAACAAAAAAAAAATAGCGTCTGTGTAACTGTAAACAAACTCTGTTCAGGTGCAAATTACACAATCACTCACTAACACAACACACTCATCTATACCTATTCAGGGTTTTCTTTTTTTTTTGAAGGTGAATAATCATTAAATAACTTCTCCCGCTCTGAGCGGAGCAGGCGTGTTAGACTTTTACTGACTAAAACCCACCCGTGTTCCTTCAGTTGCCTGTGTGCCAGGGGCCGCAGTATCTCTTTCGAACAACCCGCACCCCTGGCAGGTACCTTTATAGGGTAGCATGGATATCGACGCGCAACCTATTTCGTCTCCCGCAAACTGGCGCGTCGCGCTTTCGCGTCGCAATTTTGAGCTTAAAGAATTTATTCTCATGTTCTATGTTCGAAGTAGTATGGGTCTGGTTTCCACACTTAGTCCTTCAAGTGGACCATTGTGCGTGAGCCATAGCGGCCTTTGGTAGTTACTCCAGCCAGCCCACGTTCCTCCAGAAGTTGGCTATAACTCCTGGTCTGTTGAGATTATCCGTGTAACATTTGGGTGCCCCGAGTTTCTGTTCTAATCTGGGCTACGCCTGTGCATTCGAAAAGCACATGCGCAACGGTTTCCTCGGCCTCCATGCAAGCCCTGCACAAGGGGCTGTTCCTTATGCCTATTGTGTAGAAGTGTTTGTTTAGCGGGCAATTTATTCTCGTAACGTACGGGAGGGCACGCATACGTGCCCACACAATAGAAAATTAATTATTATCTCATTAACCGGGATTGACAGGTCATATCGCTTGATCTAAAATTGTAATTTCATACATAAACTTATGCCTCCTTCCGATGGGGGTAAGCAGAAACTGCAAAACGCTACCGCTACGATCCTCACATACTCTTTTTGCTTCTTTTACGTTTTCATCCATTGGTCATACACGCACGCCAGCTGCGAGTACCTGACCTATCTGAAGAACACGGACAAAAAGGTCACTATGTCCTTTTAAAGCGTCCCTGTGGGTTTAAGTATTCAAATAATCAAATCGAACCACTTAATTTGAAGTGTGTAGTGTGTGAGTGGCACTTCAAATTATTGGCATCCACAGGTACGTTTTGCAAATGTTAACAAAACTTACGGACAATATAATGTACTACCATAGTACATATATTGTCTCATCTGAGTCTCAAAAACTAACTAATTGTTTGGATTCGTCACTGAAGCCAACAAACTATTTAATGAGAACTAATTTTTCAAACGATTACTACAGAACAGCGGAATCGGACATTCCAAATTCGACCGATATTAATGTCTTCTACACTTCGACATTCCCTTCCACATCCCAAAACCCTGTCGTCAGAGTGATAAAGGATTCCAGGATTTAACCTATTTGGTGTGCCCCAGTGAAATGATAATAAATTATCGGTCAATGACATTTCACGTCCTTGATCAATATTCAGGTTGTCTGTTCACTGTTTTATCCTCACAACCTGAAAAACGGCAAAATGTCCTCCCTGCAAAACTGCTATAGTCGTCAAAGAGCCACATATATGTATTATTCCATGTGAAAGACGTGTTGAATAAAAACCGTCAACTAAAATTAAAATGACTGCTCAGAGAATGAAAAAGAATTTTGCTCTCAAGTGCCATGTTTATTTAAATGCATATTGCCTTAGATAAGTAAAAAATACCTTCTTTTTCGTTTTTTAATGATTATTAACAAACGTGGAGCAGTGCCAGGTAATATGCAAACTTCTTAGTTGGAATGAATATAGTTCTATAGTCATCATCATCTGCCTTTTCCCAATTATATTGGGGTCGGCTTCCAGTCTAACTGGATGCATATGGATACCAGTATTTTACATGTAGCGACTGCCTATCTGAACTTCACAACCCAGTTACTGGGTAATACGATACCCCTTAGTAAGACTCTCAGGCTTCTGACGACCCGTAACAACTGTCAACGAATCACGAATGACATCCAACGGCTTAATGTGCTATCCGAGGCACGGAGGGGTTTTGGCTCAGATTTTGGTATTTAAAGATGGTCAGCCATCCACGGACCAACCGTTACAAGCGTAGCTTAACCTGATCGAGCCCCTCTCACTGCGATTTCCCAATTTAATTCTCTTTGGTTCAAATATAGCCTGATTAATTTGAAACCACCAGCTTATAGTCTAACTGGATGAAGTTGAATTACATCATTTTACATGGAGAGACAGTAGATTTAAATTTTGTAACACTAAAAAGTGGTTCCAACACGATTCATTTGTGTACCCGCTTAACCAGTATAACCACAGAGTATGCGGGTCGTTACTAGTTATAGGTACTGATTTAACCAAACGTGTGGTTACTCAAAATGTAATTTTATTACTGCGGAGAATCACCATAACTTTTGAGAACTCTTTTACAATTTTCTCAAGCGATAATGGCCATATTTTTAAAAGCCATATTACAAAATTAGACGACCAATTATTAGAAAGAAGTTTTTGTCTCTTTTTCTTCACATCACATGAGAGTAATATTTTGCCACAAAATTTGTACAGGCGTAGCACGAATTGCTAGCTTAGCGTCATAAGTTTTTTCTGTAATCTGAAGCAGAATCCTGCCACGTTTCATACTAATAGAAACATTGATTTATATAAAACTAGAGGTCTCAGGGAATCACTGCAAACAATTTTGTTTTACGGATTACCAGATGGAATAATATTTTTAGAACTTTTTATTAATACAAGGTCCTCATCTAGCGACGTGGTTCTTATTGCCTAGGTACTGCTAAAAAAAATATTGTGCAGGAATAAAATAACACCAATAAAATAGCGTCTTGTAGACATGATGTAACGCATTGGTAAACATTTGGGGTGAGACAGGCGGATGTGACATCCCCGAGTTGTAAAAAATTCGAGGATATATCATCCACCTGTCTCACCCCTCTCAGTAGTAAGATAGGGCTGGTTTTCTGATCCTTGATCTGGAGAGTCGTCGCCAGTCGCAGCAGCGTCATAGAAGCAACTTAACACTTTAATGTTGCGCCAGTCAATTTGACATCGTTGCAGAAAGGCCAGAACTGTTAATATTTCGATGGAGCCGAAGGCCTTCTCGTAGTCCACAAACGCCATACACAGCGGCTCGTTGTACTCGTAGGTCTTCTCAATTTGACGAACACTATAAATGCAGTTTACGATACTGACTGAATCCTTTTCGAAAACCGGCTTGTTCAGGTGGCTGGAACTCGTCAAGTCTCCTGGCGAGGGGGTTCGTGAAATTACCTACCTACTGCAACTTTTGGCGTTGCCGCTGCAGCTGCGGAAAACCTCAAGTGGCGAAAGTATAACAACCTAATTGGTAATTATATTTTCGAGCCGTTTAGGGTTGAAACCCTCGGGTCGTGGGGTCCGAGTGTTCATGGTCTCTTCAAGGAAATCTCAAAAAGGCTGGTTGACACTTCCCGACCCAAGGGCTGGTTTGTACCTTGGCCAGCGGCTAAGCATTGCAGTCTCTTGGGAATATTACCAGTCGACAGCGATACGGATGAATTTTTTGACGCCATTTTTTATGATGTGAATAGGTTAACTTTGTATTATATTTGTTAATTCTTATGTTGCCCCCATAATGTTAATTCTTAGGCCTATTTTATTTAAAAAGATTCGTAGGAGAACTAGCCCTGAAGAATTGCCAAACTTAAGTGGCTGTGGGCGGTGTACATTGCTCGCAAAACAGATGGCCGATGGGGCCGAAAGGCTCTGAAGTGGTGACCGCGTACCGGAAAACGTAGCGTTGGAAGGGGTACAAGGTGGACCAATCACTTGGTGAAGGCCGCAGGAATCCGCCAGATGCGAGAAGCACAGAACCGGTGGAAGTGACGGTGCTTTGGTGAAGGTCTATCTCTTGCAGTGGATATAGTTTGGCTTCCTCACCTACCCATTATACCGCCATAATAAAAAAGATATGTACAAATTTAGATTTTCGCGAAAACTTAAATTTATCTTAATTTTCAACTTTTTTATTTTTTGGAATTTTTCTTTTATTTGTGTAAGACTTTTTGCCAAATTTCGTGATTCTAGGTCAACGGGAACTACCGTATAGGTTTTTGACCCAAAACCTATAGGGTACTTCCGGTTGACCTAAACTTATCAATTTTGGGTAAAAGTAAGGTCTTATAGCGCAAGTAAAGGAAAAATTCCGAAAAATAAAGAAGTTGAAAATTAAGGTAAATTTGGTATTTAATTTTGCACAAGAGTTCCTTATATAGCAAAAATTAGCAATGACGAAAGATTTTTGAAAATTCAACGCCTAATAGAGTTAATTGAGGATGAAAGTTTTAACGAGACTTCGTTATTTTTGTCAATGGAAAATCCCATCGGGCACATAGCTTGTGTTAACATAGGTACTTAAATCAGTGGGAACGGGAGCAATGAGCATCTCGGCTTGCTTTGTGGGACAGGCATAATTGCTTGGTGAGTCCATTAGGAAATTCGTAGAAACAGCCCAGAATCTGAGTTTCTGCTCGGCTAGTAGCATTAGGCTCGCTTTCTGTTACATAAGACGTACCTAACATTACGAAATGTGTAGCTTAATCTTCAGGGAAATCATAATGTGTGTTGTGTAAGGTTACCCTCTTAACCAAAACTCAAACTAAATATTGATTGCAACTACGAATATGTTAGTGATGTAACAACAATGTAGGTACCCTGAGGCAAATGTTAAAATAATGATACGATTATTTCCATCATTTCCCTAGCCTTGTCCCGACTATGTTGGGGTCGGCTTCCAGTCTAACCGGATGCAGCTGATTCGTATTTTACATGGAGCGACTGCCTATTTGTACTCCACAACCCAGTAACTGCATATTATGATACCCCTTGGTAAGACTGGTTGTCAGACTATCGGGCTTCGTCGACTTAAACTAATCAGTGTGCTCAAGCTGTTGTTCAAGTAACAGCCGGCTATGTTGATAATTGTTAAACTTTAAGTTTTCCTTTGTGGTTAAACAATTGTTTAATTTACCGTGAGCTAAACAACACCTAACTCTATTGTCTAGTACTACTATCACTATCCGAAGGATTTTGAAGAAAATTCGTAATCCATTGTATGAATTCCCTACTAACATTATAAATGCGAAAATAACTCTGTCTGTTACGCTTTCACGCCTAAACCGCTAAACCGATAGTTATATCATTTTGCAGAGTTATAGCTTGGGATATAGAAAAGGACAGGCTATTTTTTACGCGATAACCGACGTCTACGACGGAGCCGCTGGAAAAGCTAGTTCTTCATCATGTTTGAAAACTTCGTCTGCTCGACCACGTAAATAACGGAACAAATATTGTTGAACTGTTAAAATGAATAGAATTTGCATTGTGAGTCTAATTGAAATACTGCAGGAATTAGCACCACAGACAATGTTAGGAATACTCAAAAAACCAAGTAGAATAAACAAGATATTAATAAATATGTACCTACTTCTGTACACAATGGGATCCTTTATTAAATTATTAGGGAACAAACGACAAAATCACTTTTGTTTCATCCTCTAATTAATTACGTGTAGAACAATGCTTCGATAAGTTTTATAAAAGTGTAAGCAATTGTTGTTGTTAAATTTTGTTGTGGTTAAATTTTGACACAATTACTTAGTAAAGGGAATTAGTTACGCATCCATCTGTATTTATGAGATTTAAACTTTTTAACTGTTCACCGCTATTTCCAACAATTTAAAAATGTTTGAATTTGTAGGTCATCGATGAAAAGTTAGGTTATACCTCAATTGTCAAATGAAAATCATATTTATGTAGATTTAAATTACAATTTCGGGTATGTAAAAATAAAAAAGTGCTCAATTTGTAAGTTGTGCACTGTAGTGTTGTGCACCAGCCTGAAGTTTTGAATACATCTGTTGGGAAATCATCACATCACACGATTCCTACCGGCTTCCCTTCGGAGGTTTGCATCAACAACTCTACCGCTATTGAAAATGTCAATAGTGTCTACAATTGCCAAAAAATATATCCCACATACTACTCAGAATAAAGTTTAAACCTATGGAAATGTATGGTTATTCCTGGTATAACTTTATTCCGTTTTTATTAGTAAGTTGGTATATGTATAAGTTACACTACGGGTATTTTTTAGCTTTGAACTACAATAGCAAAAATGTTGTCATCAATCGGGAACCAAACATCAATCGGTTACGAATAATTCATACAACGGCGATCCCGTCGGTCTTGACGTGACTTTAGGTCAGGTAACATCGCTTGATATAGACGAGATAAAGCCGCTGTACAACGGGTTACGATACAGACAGACCTGCCAGGGGTGCGGGTTGTTAGAAAGAAATACCGTGGCTCCTGGCACACAGGCAACTGTGGGAACACGGATGGGTTTTAGTCAGTAAAAGTCTGATACGCCTTCCCGCTCCAACCAGAGCGGGAGAAGTTATTCGTTGATTTCCCACCAAAAAAAAACCAGACCTATCATAAATTACACCAGCGAGAACGAGATGGAGGAATATTTCACATTTTATTCGGTTTTCACCGGTTCGACTGTATTTCATTTTATTCGGTATGGGATTATTTATATTCGTACAATAATTTTAGAACGATAGGACCTAATATAGTTGAGCTTATTTCTGTAAATTGTTTGTGTAGTGTCTGCAGTGATGGCATCGTTATGGTTCTGCTACTTCACGATATATTGTGTTAAATTGGGTAAAGTAAACTCACTATTAATTAACTACATATTTTTTTATTATTAAGTTCGGCTAAGAGAGAATCTTACAAAAATTGACACATCAGCCATAGTTGCTATTGTAGGACATATGTTACACTGGTAACTTTACCTGCGCAGCCCTAAAAACCTATTATAACAAAAAAAAAATATGATAAAACAAGGATAATATGCCAGTCATGTACAAGAATTTACCGCCTTGCATGGAAAACCGCAGGCATCATCAATCTTTCTCCTACACTTGATGGAAAAGGACACGCTGTAAACAAACTTTGAAGTCATTTTATACCTAGAAAAATTAAACAGAATTTTGCATTGCCATAATTGACACAAGCCATGAAACAGATTTATGGCCCACTCCCTCTCCATGATAGGGAGTGGACCATAAACTATCGCGGATCCCAGTGTAGGTTGGTGGCTGTCACATTTCTTAGATTTTTATGGTAAGACGTTTTTGGTTTCGTCACGATGTTTCCCTTCACCGTTTTGAGAGCAGTAGTGGTGAAAAATACAGAAAGTAAAGTGCCTGCCTATATCCGAACTCACGACCTACAACTCTTAAGTCGGGCCGATACCTTTGGGCCACCACTGATTTTTGCACATCAAAACCAAACACATCAGTAAACAAACCATAAAAATGAAATGAATGTAATTAATAATTATGGAAAATTAACCGTTCGAATTTGTCATTTAATTGCTCCCAAAAACTGGCAATGTACTCAATGATTAGTACAATGCTACTTACAATGTCATCTTCTAGCGGTTTTGGTGTGACAACCATGTGTTTGGGATAGTGTAGCAGTTAGGACCTTGTACGGAAGAAGCACTATCCAGTTTGAGGGAGCGCAGCTTTCTAAAAAATTACCAAAAGAGATCCGAGATTCTAAATCATTTAACATTTAAAAAAAGACGTTAAAGTTGTCTTAAGTAAATCAACATTAAATATAAGTATGAACTCGATAGATCTAACGACCAATTATGTTTAACTAGGTTTTGCCAGAAGCTAGGCCCGCGTGGAGGTCGGAATTTATCCCACGGGAACGTACTACCGGGATAAGAAGTATCCTATGTGTTAATCCAGGTTAAAGTCTATCTGTGTACCAAATTTCATCCAAATCCGGTCAGCCGTATTTGCTTGATTATGTAACAAACATCCAAACTTTCACATTTATTATATTAGTAGGATAGTAGGATTAACATATTTTGTTAAGTTTCTCATATTTAATTGAACTATTTTAATCGCGTTCCGTTTCTACTCATATAACTTAGTCATGTTTCGTTTTGTTCATTGTTTGTTCGCATATTGCGAACCTCGTGTCGTTCCTTCCATGTTTATAATTTCGTAAATCGCGTTCCGTTTCTACTCATGTAACTTTTTAATGTTTCGTTTTGTTAGCAATGATGTTTACTCTTACATTGATGTATATTTCTGTTCTTTTTTTATTACTACTATTGTACAGTGCTACTGGGGTCTTTTGGCGATTGAATAACTCTGACACTTTAGAAATACAAGATGCCTTAGTACCGATTGTGGACACGCTCTAAAGGATTCTTGTAGTATTTTACTGGTGCAGCTGATGGGTGCACACATTTTGGTGTTGCACCTAAAGCGACAGCAATCTTAGCTTTAGTTTGTTTGCATATTTAGTAGTTATTTATTTATATATATATATATTATTTATAATTTATGTTATCTGACGATGATTCTTTTTACTCTGCCATTGATTCCTGTAGCTCATCCGCTAATGCAAGTTTCAGCTCTTTGACTGATATCCTGAGTGATTTTGTGAGTCGGAGTTTCGGCCAACAGAAAGGTAATTTATTCAATGTGTGCCAAATAAACGCGCAAAGTGTCCCAAGTCACTGAAGTGATCTGTTGGACACCTTTACCGATACCAATACCCATGCCGTTCTGGTTTCTGAAAGTTGGCTCAAACCTCATATTCTCTTCACCGCTTACTCTCTCCCAGGTTTCACTCTTATTCGCAATGATAGAGTTGGAAAGGGAGGGGGTGGTGTGGCAATCTATCTTTGTAGCGATTTCCCTTTTAAAATCATTACTTCATCTCCCTCACGATACCATGCCTCCGCTGATTACCTCTTTTTGGAGGTTTACATCAAAGGCGTCAAGATCCTACTAGGTGTTATCTATTATCCAACCGCCGTTGACTATTTTTCCAAACTCAAATTGGTGCTAGAATCCGTATAGTCAGAGTATGTCCATAGTGTCATGAGCGATTTCAACACTGACCTTGTTCACCCTTCCCCTCGATCCCGTAAACTCCTTCACATCATTGAATCCGTTTATCTCCAGATACTTTCATTGCAACCTACCCTTTTTAATGCCTCAGGTGATGAGACTTGGCTTGATTTAATGCTAACATCCGCACCCTCCCTTGTTTCCTCTCATGGCTAGTGTCTCGGTCCTGGATTTTCCTATCATGATTTCATTTTCCTCTCGTACGTCCTAAAACTTCCTAAACCTGTCTCTAAAGTTCTGCACATGCAGCGTTTTGCGCGCATGGACGTTGAGAAGCAGCTTCTGGATGCGTTCTGACGCAGACCTCAGTTGGGAACTCCCGGCAGTGGCGACAGATGTTGGCGAAAAACTGCACATTTTTGAACGGTCGGTTCTTTCTCTTTACTACAGGCACGCTCCCGTTAAGAAGGTTAAACTTCGGCGTTCCCCTGCTCCTTGCATGGCGATAGGAGTCCGGATGGCAATGAGTCGCAGGGATTAGGCTTTTCGTAAATTCAATAAGGATCGCAGTGAAGAAAATCGAAAGTCTTTCAAAGCTGTTAAAAATCGGTGTAATCAGATGATACGCAACGCTAAACGCCAGCATATTCTCGAAAACATATCTTCTTCTTCACCTGCTGATATCTGGAAGTTCCTTGGTACTCTTGGTATCCGCAGGCCACGTCGTGTGGATTTTCCCAATACAATTGGCCTTGATGATATCAACCCTCACATCACAACCACTTGTCATTTGGATTCCCAAGTGTTGTCCCAGACGGTCGATTTCATTAGTGGCCTAGCTAGTCCCATCATAGAACCATTTCACTTCGCTCCGGTCACCTCGGACGAAATTAAAAAGAACATCCTTTCCATAACATCCAAGGCTGTGGGCTATGACGGCATCAGTCTGATTATGGTCGTTTGGATCCTTGATAGCCTTCTCCCTCCTACTTACCACATTATCAACTTTTCTCTTGATTCCAAACATTCCCATCCCTGTTCCTATCCCTGTATGTGACGTATTGCCTAAATTTTTGGGAGTGGGTGGGCTCCCAAAAATTTCAAATCCCTCCCTACCTAGTCATTTTCGACCGATTTACATTCTTTCATTCCTGTCTAAAGTGCTTGAAGCCTGCGTCCACAAGCATTTTACGGGCTTTGTTCACCCGAACAACCTTGTAAGCTCGTTTCAGTCTGGTTTCAGACCTGGGCACAGTACCGCCTCCACTCTCCTTAAAATGACTGGTGACATTAGAGAAGCAATGGAGGATACCAAGTTTACCGTTTTGGTATTAATTCATTTCTCTAATGCCTTTAACGCCATCAGCCACGATATCCTCCTCCCTATTCTCTCTCATCTTATGGTTTCGTCCGGGGATCTAGAATAGTTCTCTTCTTATCTTCGGGGACATCAGCAGTCGGTTGGCGTTGATGAAAGCTCGTCGAGTTGGCGTGACCTGGATGCTGGCGTTCCACAAGGCAGGATTCTTTTTCCATTGTTATTCTCCATCTTCATTAATTTTATAACTCGTTCTCTTCGGTGATTGTACCATCTTTATGCTGATGATCTTCAACTGTATTCAGCTGAGTGGGAGAGTTTATCGGACGCTATAGCAGATGTAAACCGAGATTTAGATTTAATCAAAAATTGGATTGACAGTTTTGGGGCGTCAATTAATCCCTCTAAGTGTCAGGCCATTGTAATTGGAACCTCGTGTATGATGAATAGGATGACGGTTGGTTCTCTTCCTCTTCTTATTTTAGATGGTACCATCATACCCATAACCCCTACTGTGAAAGATCTCAGTTTACATCTTGACACGACCCTTAGCTGGCAACGCCAGGTTTTTAGTGTTAGTCGAAGGAATTGTAAAATGTATTGATATTGAAAACTGTATTGTCTAAGGAACTTTTTTCCCTCTAAGACGAAAACCATGCGTGTGCAGACTTTGATATTCCCCATGAACGACTATAGTGACATGTGCTACTTTGACTTGAATACGGTTTTGCTGGATAAGCTCAACAGACTGCTCAACAATTGCATACGGTTCATATTCAACGTCAGAAAATATGACCATGTGTCGAGCTATAGGTCTAAGCTCAAATGGATGTCCATTCGCCAAAAAAGAAGTTTGCGCGCTTTGACCACGCTTTTCTCCATTCTCAACTCTCCTGCTCCTCCTTTTTATCTTGTGTTTCACTTCCAATTTCTATGTTCTTTCACACTAAAAATCTGCGTTCATCTAACAATCTTCTGCTACTCTGTCCTCCTCATACTTCTGAGTTTGTTCATTCGTCCTTTCACATTCAGTCCATTCTTCTTTGGAATGCGCTTCCTTTCGATATCAGGACGGCCAGTCGGTATACATTTAGCGGAATTTGCGGGGTTACTTTCAAAACAATTAGCGTAGTGTCATATCATCAGCTCTCCCTTTTATCAGTATACATATATTTATATAATATATGATAAAAGTATATATTATAGTAAATATTTATGTATGTATATTTTATGTGTGTAATCTATTTATGTCTTAGTGTATCCTGTTATGTATAATTCATTATGATGATTGTATTTTGAATAGTATTTTGTATCATTATCCTCTCAACCAAAATACCTGCTATCGAATCTCTTCACCACCCTTGGTTGACTGGTAGAGAATGCTTTAGGCGCTTTCGTACCATTTTTTGTGTGCGAAAAGTTTAAATAAATAAACCATGTATGTTCTTTTGAGAAATAATTCTCCGAAGAACATACATTCATTTCTTTAAACCTAACCAGTCTTACCAAGGGGTATCGTGTTACCCAGTACCTGGGTTGTGGAGGTCAATCTGACCTCCGTGAAAATACTGGTATTCAGCTGCATCCGGTTGGACTTGATATCGACCTCAAAATACTTAGCTGAGAAAAGGCACATAGAACGATTAACTGCTCACCGCTTTATTAGGAAACCAAAGTTTCCTAAAAACTGTCACATAATAACGGCTGTCCAAATTAGTGTCCGACCGAAAGTGGATTTTCAGCCGAAAACGAAAACGGAGCTTCGGACGGTCACTAGTCCAAATAGGAGCGTTTTTGACACCTAGTATCAAACACAAGGAGGAAAAGTAACGTAAATTTTAAGAATTAATCCGACCGAAAGTGGATTTTCAGCCGAAAACGAAAACGGAGCTTCGGACGGTCACTAGTCCAAATAGGAGCGTTTTTGACACCTAGTATCAAACACAAGGAGGAAAAGTAACGTAAATTTTAAGAATTAAAAGACTCGTGTCTCATGTGGCAAAGAAAGTAAATTACTTAGTTTTAAAAATTCATTCATATCTATTGGAAAGGACCTTTGTACACACACGTTTTTCTTGCCGTGAAAGAGTACGCTCAATCCGACGTGTGTCGTCAGCGTTGTATAGATTACTCTCTATAATAGAAGCTTGTTGGTAGACACGGTGACACTGCAGCATGGCGCCGCCACCGTAGCGCATATACAAGCCCACACGATTTTTCTACTGCGCGCTTAACGCGCCGTACCGTAAAAAACCGTGTCGTGTCCACGGGTTGCCTTAGTGCGTAAGTGCTGGTGCTTGTCGCAAACATTTAAACAAGATGCCAAAAGACAGACACAGTACAGTAGACAGTAGTATTTTCAACTGAAAACTACATCGTGTTTACCTTCCGTTTACGTCGCGCGTTCATGCTAGAGCCTCTGGTTACAAAGGGATCACCGTAAGGTGAAATTGAAGAACGTCTTCTTTAATTATACTTACTTGACCTAAAACGTCAACCGCGGATGAGAGAAAGACGCTGTATACGAATTTACGATACAGGCAGATATTATAAACAGCACCAGCGATAGCGAGATGTAGGAATATTGCACATTTTATTTAGTTTTCAGCTGTTTAACTGTATTGTATTTGATCGTTTATATTCTTACAATCATTTTAGAATGCTAGTATCTACCTGCTTAAATGATAGCACTGTATGATTCGGTTACATTCGGTAAACAACCAACCTTTGTAGTACCTACCTACAAGGTTGAATTTATTTGTCTGTCTTCATGTTCACTCTTTACTATGAATTCCTATCCCTTTTTTGCCTCGCCTTGTCAAAAGTTACCTACTGAATTCAGATCTCATTCTACCCCTCCACTTTATCTTAGATGCTCAACTGTTAACTTGTCAATAACTTACAAAGTCGTGAGCTTTCACAATTATCATAACATTAGCATGTAATATTTGATACATGTGTATCGACGTACACACATGTATCAAATATTACATGATAACTTGAAAAATTCTGGAATCTTCGTCCAACTTTCTGTAACTAACTACAATAATAACTTTTGCCAACTTCTGTTAACTTATGTCTTTTGCGCTTCACCAGTACGAAGTTCTGAAGAAGTTTTACTCACTCTCACTCCGCGTTCGCAATATGTCCTAAATTGGATTCGATTTTGTCGAACTTTTTATCCGACGAAAATTAGGAAGAGGTTCACAAGTTGACGAGACGAGACGGGATATTGTTTTTTTTTACTCATTTACTGTGAAATATACTTAAATACATTTTACAACCTAATGCTAACCCAAAATGTTTAATATTATGCGCAAGAATAAAAATCAAAGGGCATCAAAAATGTAGTCAAATTTAGGTACAGGTCGACCGCACATCGATGGTTACTTTTGATTTTGAGCCGGTCTAGTGTAATTAGTGTATAAAGTCAAATTGTGACCTCAAGAAAAATCTAACATATTTCTGTGTTACTGAGTTTCTGTTTTATGCATTCCGGATTTCAGTGGAATTTTTGTTTGTTTGTTATCTCAGATCTCCGTCATTTATTAACCGATTTTAAAAGCCCTTCTTTGATTTAAAAGGGTATGCTTACCGAGTGGTTGTTTTTCTTTTGAGGATGGGAAATCATCAAATAACTTCTCCCGCTCCGGGTAGAGCAGGAGGGCGTGTCAGACTTTTACTGAATAAAACCCACCCGTGTTCCTTCAGTTGCCTGCGTGCCAGGGGCCTCGGTATCTCTTTCGAACAACCCGCACTCCTGGCAGGCATCAGCCCTTGCGGACCCTCCCAGTTAATGCTGACATCTCTATGAAGCGCGCGTGGAACACAACGCGCCATCGAACCGGACTTGGTCTTTATCGGACAGCGAGCTACCCATTACTCACCATGATGATCGCGCCTACGGTGGCCGGGAATCAGCCTGGGATTCCCGACGCCCAGGGCGTCTCCTGCGGCGACTAGGGCCGTGAGGGCGCATATTCTGCCTCTCCCTCACGTGCCCGGCCTCCCTCTTCATTACTGCTTCGCAAAAGAAGGTGACGGCTACCCATGCACTCTCGCTCCGAACCATGGTCTGGACCAGGGCCGGGCGCGAGCGATCGCCACCGCCGATCGCCTTCACAATGACATAGTGGTGCTCCGCTCAAGCCGGGCAGACCTCCACCGTAAGCTCCACCGTGTCTTCCGGGCGATCTTTGCAGTGGAAACACTCGGGCGTTTCCTCCCACCTTATGCGAAACCAGAACCTCCCGAAACAGCCGTGTCTGGTGAGGACCTGCGTCAGGCGGAAGGTGAGGATACCGTGGCACCTCTAAATCCACTTCTCAAGGACTTACTGTCGCAATCGTGGCGTGCCCAGCACTGGGTTGCGACAATCGCACTCTCAAACTTACCGAGTGGTGTCATTTAAATTAGGTAAATAGTGGCTTTTGAGTTAACTTTAATAATACGTATTTTTCTACTTAGTTTATGTTGACGTTGTTACTTAAAATAATTTTTGTCACTATTATTTACTTAGCATGTAAAGGTATGCTAGTATGGTATGGTAAGGTATGTATGGTATGCATAAAGTGTGTTAGTACCACAACTGAAAAATAAAAAGATAATTTAAAAAAACAACCCATTTCCAAAAAAAAACACTCCAAAGTGTAAATTAACTTTAATTCCGGAAGTCAGTGGCAAAAATGAAAATAAAGAACCAAAGACAACTATAAAACTATACACATATATCTGCGTATGTACTTATCTATATTACGATATGAAAAGATTATTGTACTCTGTGATAAGTGTCATGTAATAAACCATACAAGGTATGCTAGTAGGCATGCGTGTTTGCGTGTTTCATTACCTATCTCTGTATTGCGTTTTTGAGGCTTGACCTTGTACCTGAATACTGAGTATAAGTAGAGGCACTGTATTCAAAAAGTTTTTGTCCTTCGTTTGATATACTTTTTATAGCGAGTGAGTAAAACTAAAATGTATAATCACGAGACAATAATGTACGAAGATATAGGAAACCATAAACACCTACGTTTTTGTTTGATAACAAAAACGAATATCATCTTCAAATTGTATCGCTGATAAGGATAATTATGACTAGTAATGTTCAATAATCTTTTAACGATAAGGCAAAGATATTGAAGATATGTATTTTTGGGCATGACTTCGAACCTATAAAGTTATAGATTGCATTGCAGATAACTATAATTTTGAAACTCTTGCTTTTATTTATTTCAAAAACACTTAACCTATTTCACAGTTAATGCATATTTTATGCTCCCCTGTTACAAACAACCCTACAATAAACGAATAAAAAAACATTGTTTTAAATTAATGCTAAATTAGCTTCAAATTTGGCATAAATTCCCCGGGCGTTAAGATTTTTTTTAGCCCGGTACAAAAGAGATAAACACGGTATCAGTCTGTTAGATTTAACTTCGATAGTTCCTCTTTCGTTTTGCTTGATTATAATTGAGTACAAAATAGGTAGGTATGGCAAAAAAAATCTGTAACTAACTCAAATTGTCCGTATATTCAAGTCACAACTGACAAGTGATATTTGTATGAAATAGCTGTAACTCCGCAAATTGACGTTAGGTGTCAAATAATTTTTACCCGAACTGTACCTACGTGAAAAGTCGTGCCAACCGCGTGCAAATAGCTAGTAACTACGTGGACTACAAAAAAAATTATCTTGAATTAAAAATGCTAGCATAGTTTATCATGATACCTACAGCACTTTTCGTCAACTAAAAATATTATGTAATATTGCACAATGTTTTCGGTATGGACCCGAAATAGCCTCGGCTAAACTCGGGCCAAACTATACTAGATATAAAATTCGTGCATATTTCCTCTGGGATAATTAAAATGATTGTTTAATTTTGGATTGATTCCACCGATTAAACCCATATACGGCAGTCTTCATTACTTAGGGAATCTGTGGAAGTTTAGAATGGAATATTGTTTACTGAAATTCGCATGTTTATACATCGTTTTTTGAAATTGCATAACGTTAAAACCGCATCAACACTGAAAAGGTCTTGTTTGATAAATATTTTAGGGTTCCGGACTTTGAAATGAAGCAACAGAGGCCTTCATTATTTTGTTATTCTTAGTTTTATTATTAAACGTCCGTATATCGTTCTAGATTTCTAGGCATTCTTCTTCTGAAGGTTATCCATGGAAAAAAATATTTTTATAGGTTAAAAAATAGTTTAAATTAATTGCAGTTATTAATTTAAACTTATCCATTTTTGTACGTAATTAGCATAAAAACTACTAATTCCTACCAAGTATTCAGAAATATCCATCCACTAGTTTTCGAGTTCTAAGGTGGCTCCAGAATTCAGACGATTGTATTCAGGAGCGTCCTGTAACTTATTAAGGGTTTCAGTACAAATGCCTGGATCGGGACAAAATTGTCTTATTTACTACTTAATGTTGGTAGTACCTACTCGCGTTTAAAAATCGCATTTTTCACACGGCTTCTCAATCCGTACAGACACAATCAAAATAAGATAAAATCAATAACAAATGATTATTTTGCGCTTGCGACTATTACTACGAACTTTATTATCATTATCACACCGTGACTCGTTAATAAATGAAGTTATTCAATATAAGCTTCTTTTATTCAGGCCATTAGCCACACTCCAAAGCGTCGTGTGATTCGTGACTAACGTGCTGTGCTCGTGAATTTGTGACAAATTAAAATAATTTAATAAAATGACTCCTCAAATTATATACACCAAGGTTTGCAATTCACCGATTTTAAATTTTACAATAGTTTTATCGACAAAAAAAAAACAAGGAATATAATTTAAGAAAAAATACGTTTTATGTTAATTATTTGTAGGTATTTTTAGTTCGTTTTTATTTTTATTCTGGTAATTGTAGTAAAAATTTAGTTGCGTTATATAGAGTAACATGATAATTTTACAGCATTTGAAAATAAAATAGTGTTACTAAGAAAAACATGTAGAAATATTTCTTATTATTATTTCGTTAGGATTATTAATATTTCTAACAAATAATACCCGTTTCTAAAAATGCGCAGAGTTTTATAAAAATATTGGTTGACCATAGCATTAAGTCGGCTTCTATACATTTGTGTGCTTACAGTATTAAATAAATAAATAAAAATACAAACGCTTTTTCCTAATAACTATTAATACTATTTACTTCTATTACGAAATTAAAATTGATTGATTTATAATTCAATATAAAACAAATCAAGTATAATATTTTGAAGCACAAAAACCTAAGTAGGTATATATTACTCTAATATATACCTAAGTATATATATTTAAAATCGAAATGTGAGCTGAAACACCTACTATTTAACTATTTTTTTTTTATTCAAATGAAATTAATCAATGTTGACGTTATAATTTTTTGACGAACAAAAATTGATACAAGTCTATTTTCAACTTTGAAATTGTATAATTATTTTCGGTATTAGCGGTTTTACAATGTTTAATAAAAAAGCGAAAGTTAAATGTTGAAGAAAATTATTAATAATACATTTTAATCAGTTAAAGCTTAGTGATAAATAATACATTTATGTCGTCAATGCATCGGAAATAACGAAAAATGTCTTGTAACTGCACTAAAACAATATATAAATCCAGTTACTTAGTAACATTCCAAATTTTTAATCATTTTAAATTAAATTTTTTCAGCTGTTCATTGACAACGAGTGGGTGGATGCTAACAGTGGCAAGACCTTCGAGACTTACACTCCTCATGATGGATCTGTCATCGCCAAAGTAGCTGAAGGAGATCAGGTATGTACTAGGATACCTGAAGATTAGAAGGAAATACAGCTAAGCACCAGTCCATTTGTCCAAATTGGTGTTGCTAATAGAAGATGCAGTTGCAAAACATATATTGATTGTTACTTAATCATCGGAACTTAATAAGATAAACGTTCCGGGCAATTTACTCAAAAGAAGAATCCAGATTATGGCCTTCTTTTTTTTAAATATGCTGAAATAGTCTGGTACATCAATAATAACCCGATACAAGTGATTTCAGTAGTGATTTGACTTATAACGAAATTCCTCTAAATCTTTCATTGAATAGAAGAATACAAGCCTTTTGACAAACATGTGACGGTGATCCAAAGGGCAAATAAAACTTACCTTATTATCTACATAAATGAATAATTATTTTCAGGCCGACATTGACTTGGCAGTTGCTGCAGCAAAGCGCGCGTTCCACCGCAACTCGGAATGGCGGCAGCTGGATGCCTCTCAACGTGGAGAGATCATTCGCAAGTTTAGTGACCTCCTCGAGAGAGACGGCCAGTACCTCGCAGAGTTGGAATCCTACAACAACGGCATGGTTCTTAACACCACATCAGTATTCATGGCCGGAGCTGTTAACAATGCTCGCTTTATTGCTGGTTGCGCGGACAAAATGAAGGGCGATACCCTAGCTGCTGGTAAGAACAGAATATATTCATTTTCCTAGTGCTAGCTGATGTTGCACAGGTCTCACCCATAGTTTTCCACTAAAGACCGAAATAAACACAGTTGTAGATCTCTCTACAAGTCCCGTTCGTTGTCAACAGATGGTGAAGTGTTCTCATACACCCTGAGACAACCTGTCGGTGTGAGCGGTATTATTCTGCCATGGAATGTTCCCATCTTACTATTCGTCAACAAAGTTTGCACTGCATTAGCTGCAGGTAAGATAAATTATATATAGTCTGATTTGAGTTTGCGTGTTTATTAAAAGTTGCTGACGTGCTACAGACCAAGCTATTTTAAGTTAATTGTGAAGATTATGATAAAGTTGACAAAGACTTACAGAACTTCTAAATTCAGCAAAAAATTAAACATGCAGTTGGGGTAATTTTGTAAATATCGCTACTGGTGAGGTCCTGGGTTCGATTCCCAGGTCGGGCAAAGGGTTATTGGGTTTTTTTCATCAGGAATTTCTCAGTAGCAGTCTAGAGTGGTGGCAATAGGTTCACCCCTTATGACTTAGGACCGACACTTAACTAGCGAAATGTGGGTGTAGTATAGAAACACCTATGGGTAACTTTTCGGGGATTACAAGCGTGATGTTGATTAAATAAAAATGTAACATGGAGTTTTATGTATGCGACAAAAGGTACCTAATTTTGACGGACAACTTGGTGCGCAGTGGCTGAATACAGCTAACACCAAAATATGTAAGGACTGGGAGATTCATCATCATCATTTCAGCCAACAGACGTCCACTGCAGGAAATAGGCCTCCCCAAGCACCGCTACTTCGACTGGTTCTGTGCTCTTCGCATCCAGTGGATCCCTGCGGCCTTCACCAGGTCTTTGGTCCATATTTTGGAAGACCTTCCAACGCTACGTCTTTTAGTACACGGTCGCCATTCCAGAACCTTTCGGTCCCATCGGCCATCGGTTCTGCAAGCAATGAACAAGTGAACTGACAGTTAATTTTGGCGATTTTTCGTGCTAGTCGGTTAACTTGGTTCACCTATGGATCTCTTCATTTATGATTCGATCGTGTAGGGAAACTTCAAACCCTCTACATTGCCTTTTGGGTGATTATCCACCTACTTACAAGGCCACTGTGGATGATTATTAAGAATGAATCCTATCTGTTCAGGTTGTACCGTGGTGGTCAAGCCAGCAGAACAGACTCCGTTGACCGCACTGGCACTGGCAGCATTGCTGGCCGAGGCAGGCGTGCCCAAGGGTGTGGTCAATATTGTCAACGGGTTTGGACCTGGCGCTGGAACCGCTCTTACTCACCATGGAGACGTCGCCAAGATTTCCTTCACAGGATCAGTTGAGGTTAGTTTAAGTCGTACTGGGTTACAGAGAGAAAGAAAGGCTAATACCACTTAATGATTTTGCCGATATTTTGCAACTATACATTGTTTCGAGTAAGGCACGAGAATGCTTTTTCCGAGTAAAAAAGTATCAAAGCTGGCGTGCCTCAAGATAGTGTGCTAAGTCCAGTCCTTTATCTATTGTACACGCATGATATACCACAACTGGAATTAAAACTATTGCAACCCTTGCGGACGACACTGTCATTATTGTTACAGGGTCAAGCTAAACTGAAGCAATTGAAAACATACAAATTGCTTTAAAGGAAGTTCATGACTGGCCACGAAAATGGAGAATCAAATTAAATGAATCGAAGTCACTTCTCATTGATTTCAACAACAGGAATTGTGATTACCACCAAAACTTCATAAATGGCCAACATGTGCCATAGGCAAATAAATACCTTGGCATAAACGCTTGACGTGAAACTGCGCTGGAAACAAGACACATCAAAAAGAAAAGACAGGAACTAGACATGCGTTTTAAAATCATGTATTGGACGATTGATTGAACGGATTCCTGTGTCCATAACAAAATTGTATTATTTAGGCATATTCTTATGCTTATATAATACGAAACATATTTCTATGCTATGGACATAATAATATGGTATCCTACTGTGGGGCTGTACCAAACCGACCAAAATAAAAATTATTCAAACATTCCTGGTATTTAAGAAATGACGATCTCCATCGTGACCTAAAAAGGAAAGCATCACCAACATAATCCATAAGTTTACAGAGGTCCATGAACATCAACTTCACCGATATGTGAACATGGAGGCAGTTAAGCTGTTAGACCAAATAAATACAGTGCGAAGATTAAAACGAAATAACTTTTTGAGTTAATATAGTGTGTAAGAATAACAATGACACCTATGCACAAACTGTTTATATTATCACTATACCCGACTCTAAGAAAGTGGAATCGACTTATGTATGGTGCAATCAACGCTATTTTTAGTTTTAAATAAGGATATAAATCCTTTTTTAATAAAGGAAAGAAATGAAATAAACACTTTAATGCTTACAGGTCGGCAAATTAATTCAACAAGCAGCTGGTGCGAACAATTTGAAGAGGATTACACTAGAACTCGGCGGCAAGAGTCCTCTTATCATCATGAATGATGCTGATTGTAAGCTGTTCAATAGTTTTAATTATCATGAAGACTATAATCATCGACCTACTTAAAACATGTGCTTACTAGCTCGTTTATACGATTACAGTAAATCTTGCCGTCGCTGGCGCTGCCCATGGAGTATTCTTCCATCAAGGACAGGTTTGCATAGCTGCTTCCCGGTTGTTCGTTCAATCTGGTATCTATAACAAGTTTGTGGAAGCTGCTGTCAAACACGCAAAGGGCATCAAGGTCGGCAACCCAACGGATCCCAACGCACAGAACGGCCCACAGGTAAATTGGAGACAATCCTGTATTTGTTGTTAGGATCTTTTCATTGGTCAAATAATGGCATAATAATAACTTAAGAAGAAAGCTCCGGGCCAGCCTACGAAACTAAAATTGTCTCACGTTTTTTGCTATTCATGTCAGTGCAAGGTTGTATGTTGAATAAGATATGATATATACAATATGTAACAAAAACCCTGTTGTTCCTTTTAGGGACGTATACACTTACCTACAAGCACAACATTTACAAAGTTATAATTAAAAAAATAAGCATTGGCTGGTCGAGAGTTCAGTATCAAATAACTATTAAAATCGACATATTCGAAAAAAATGTTTACAATATGTGATTTTACAAGTATCCTTATTTCGCACAATAGACTACAAACTCGGCGGCTTTCTTTGATCTAATCAAAATCAGTTAAACTTTACAAATATTCATAATTAAATATTTATTATAAATATTTTTGTTGAACAGTTTTTATAAATGACTTGCTTTATTACGTATGTATACCGATTCTGAAAACGTGGGTAGAGGGAACAACAGGGTTTTTGTTACATATTGTATGTATTGAATGACTATTTAAAAAAAAAGTCATAAAGGTTGACCTGCTTATTGGAATAAACGTAAGAAAATGAAAATTTATAGGACTTTCACCGTAAACGGCAGTTATCTATAACGTATATGCATTTTAATTAAACCAAATAAAAATCCTTGTAGGTCGATGGGGAAATGATGACGAAAGTGCTTGGATACATCGAGAAAGGCAAAAAGGAAGGCGCGAAGTTGCTTTGCGGAGGCAACAGGATCGGCACAACTGGTTACTACATTCAGCCTACAGTCTTTGCTGACGTCACGGATGACATGACTATCGCAAGGGAGGAGGTAAATCAATTAACATAAGCATAACCTAATTCACCTAAAGATTTTTTCTTGTTTAAGCAAAGGCAACTTCATCTTAGCTAAAGGTTTAACTGTAAATTTTCAACTTGCAGATTTTCGGGCCAGTGCAGAGCATTCTGAAGTTTGACACTTTGGAAGAAGTCATTGACAGAGCTAACAACACAAACTATGGCTTGGCTGCTGGAATCTTCACAACAAATGTTAACAATGCCCTACAATTCGCCAAACACGTTGAGGCTGGCACAGTTTGGTAGGTCAACAAAAACATTTACGGCGTTATAGTTATGATATGCTTATTATTATTTTTGTTTTACATTAATGTCTTATTTTTACCATTCATTTTAACAATAATATTTTGACTGACCTACCTTAGATAAAGATTCAGTGGCTCGCAATATTTTTTTGGGTTATTTATATTGAAAACGTGTCCGAAATACTTACAATATTAGCTAGACTTAATACCGATGAACTGAGGAACAACTGTTGATAAACGTGTGTGAACTTTATATACCTACTACAAGATTATTTTTAACACATTATTAACTTTACAGGGTCAACACTTATTTAGTACTTACCCCGCAATCACCATTCGGAGGTTTCAAAGAGTCTGGAATTGGTCGTGAATAGTAAGTTATCTCAGAAAAACACTTTTTCATTTGTTTTAGAACTTCATTCATTTCAGGACATCTTATTTCTAATCATGTTATGATAAAAAATATTTTGTCGTTGTACATCTTCATAATAGAGTTTTTCTGTTTTCAGTGGCATGGACGCCCTCTTAGCTTACCTCGAAGTGAAGAATGTGGTCGTTTCCTTACCCAAGAAGTTCTGATGTTGAATATAGACGTTACGACCATAACTTTTTCCTAAATAATAATTGAGCTAGACGGTATTCCGTGTATATTAAAATAATTTATTTAAACGATTGGATTAATGACGGGACTAAGTGTAATTTTTCTAATGAACGTGTTAAGACAACGTATACAGTATCGGTCCTAAATGAGAGCCTTGTGATAATCCTGACATTGGTACCAATTAGATAGACTGAATGACGTGTACAAGCACGATTTGATTTCGCTCCTGAAGTTATGAAGTTACTACAATAGGTATAGTACCTATAGCAATATTTGTGGCTCAACTTAGGTTAACTGAAATAATGGTCAACTGCATATAACGCTTTCTACAGTTCTGTGCAAGCTGTCAAAAGCTGTTATAGAAATGTCTGCAAAATCTGTATTGCTTACTGTATGACGTACTGGTGTCCTGTGTTCAGATCGTGCATACTTATGTTATCTCTGTGTTATTGAAAAACAAATAAACGAATTTGATAACATTTTCATGTTCTTTCACTTATCTTATCTCTTTAGTGAGTACATATTTCCACTGTTATCAATTAGAGAGATTTAATCATTATTCTTGTTTCAAGGAAGTTATGTTATTACCCAATTATAAGTTACTGCAAAACGCTAAGTCGAGAAATTGAGATTGACAGTGAATCATTGATTTATTCTCTATTGCAATCGAAATTTTGGTTTCACAGTAATTTTACTAGAAGAATAAACCTGTACGAAATGGTAGGTTCAAACGCAGTAATTTTAACCGCCAGCGTCTCACTCGCGATTTGAACAGTGTCTCAACAAGTTTATTAAGATACTTCTCGTGACTCATTCTCAAATCCAAATGGAAAACTAGCCATGAACACGCAAAACAAAGTGTTAAAAATAATGCAAGTACCTAAGTAAATAAGACAACTTTCTGTTAGAAAAAATATTTAAATGAATGTTTTTTTCCAGAATCCTTTCAAAATTTGCTTCTGAAATAAGATATCAAACAATTATTTACACGCTAGCTTTTGCTAGCGGAAATTATCCCACGGGAATGTACTACCGGGTAAAAAGTATCCTATATTAACACATAGGACACTTTTCACCGACCAAGAATCGTCAGACTTGAATCCAATATAGCACGCATGGAATAATTATGTTTCAAAGAAGTGCTTTTCCAAATATGGCCGCTGAGCGCCGCCGCGCCGCACATTGGTTCAAGGGCGGAAAAAAGTCCTTTGTTTCGACTTTGTTTGAAATGTCTACAATTTGGTACACACATACTAGAATTTTAGTAGAAACAAGTTATAAAATTAATACGGGTAAATAATTATACAGTATTTAATTATATGATGCGAAAGTAGGGTGATCGAGAATTAACAAATTTCGTGCAAAAAATATTGTTATTTCAAGTATGAATATAATCAACTTTTATTTTTAGCTTAGTCATAAGTTTATTGTGTGTATTAATAAAATACGTAAACACATGTTATGATATAATGAGTAATTACTAGCTATTACATTTTAAATGAAGAAGGTCATTTGGAACCATTTGTTTTCAATCATGAGATCATTACTAATCTCCGTTATCGACCGATGCGTAATAATATACTTTCGGAGATTAATTAGACTCTATAGATTAAGAATACATCAGTTTTGGCTGCGATAACCCGCCATCTTGGAAATACTAGGTCATTAACTAATGGCGCTCTGTAATTAAGAAAAAGTGCGTTATATTAATGTTTCTAAGGAGGGTAATTCACACTTTATCATGTCGTGTAAGTATAAATAGCATTGAACGGTAGTTTTGACTTCACTTACAATTATTTTCTCTTACGATAACAGTGTTGTTATAGTGATGGATAGCTTTACTATTGCCTATGCCGATTTAGTGGAAATCATAATATCAAGTAATCGTGAAATACATAAATCCCACGAAAATTTAAAACTTATGTATCCACAGCTTACAGAAAGTGTTTAGAAGCAAGTTTATGAAAAGTTGAGTCGTGATTTTCTACCCATATTTACGAAAAAGTGGCGAACTGCAGCGAGAACTAAAAATGCTTTTATGCCAAAAAATGGACAATGGCTGAAAAATATTTTTACCGTTGAGATATCTTCGGTGTAAGCTGATATGGTGAATTGTTCATGATGATGCCAAAGCTTTATTAGTGCATAGCACCCATTTCTAAAACTATATCTTCTCTAAGTATTTATTATTTAGTTTATTAATATTTATTTGTACAGAAATGCTTAAAGACTGTATATTTTAAATAATATTTATAATTGAATCCATGTGAAAAAATATGATGAATATTTTCATGTTAATAAAAAAATACGTGTATTATATCTTTCTATTTGTATACTGGTACATTAATTATATCATTTTAATAAAGTATTATGAAGAAACGCAACGTCTTTTCATTTAAAAATAACATTACGTACTACCTGCACCACAGTGCGCCGCGGTGCCGTACACACACCAGAAAATCTTTTTCGCCTGTTACGACGGGTGTGAGCAGCTTTTCTGCAACGTGATTTGGATGAAACCATATTGATTGTAATCACTGCGATAGTAATCGTTTATTTTCCGCAATAAAAACCTTTTAAAGCTGTTATTTCTATCGCTTTATCACATTTTGATGTAAGGATTAACTACGGTGAAAAATCCAACGTAAGCAAAAATCGCGTCTTTATTAATGCGAAAGCAGAGAGTACTTCTTCGATCTACACATCCGAAAACATCTTATTTGATTAATCTAAATATTTTTTTTTTGTTTAATTTCAATAGGTTAATATTTTTTTACATACTTACCTTGATCCCTAGACACTTTTTATGTATGTATATGCCAGTCACATAGGAGCTTTTAACGGTCTCGATCGGAACCTACCTGAAGAATAAGACAGACGATGCAAACTTTGAACTTATTTTTATTTTAAAGAAATGAAACACAGATTATTGCTTACCAAACTGCATGTTCTGGGCACTTTCGCTTTCCATCAGGCGTGATCAAGAGCAGGACAATTCAGCAATAAAAAGACCAAACACATAAATAAGCAAACCATAAATTTATTAATTTGAATGTAATTTAAATTATTAAAAAGAAACGATTGAAGCAACGAAACAATATCGTTTATTTTTATTCAAAATGAAGAAAACAGCTTCCTGACTCAGGAGGTTAAACCATGTCATTGTCGCCATGAGAAAGCAAGATCGCGATGACTCGGATAGGTAAAATTTTCTGCTAGATTTAACTAAATTATTGCAAACGCTTATTAAGAATTGCCTTGCTCTTGTAGCTTGAAGCCAAACAAGACAATAAGACGACTTAGTGACACACGAGGTTGCGACAATCGTGGATAGGATTCGGCAACTGGGACTCGAGGTGGCCTTGCACAAGTCCGAGGCCATGTGGTTTCATGGTCCTCGGAATGCGCCACTGACGGGTTCCCAGATAACGGTGGGAGGGGTTCACATCGGCGTCGAGTTGACGATGAAGTACCTAGGACTCGTCATCGACAGCCACTGGAACTTCGCGGAACATTTCCGACGTTAGGCTTCCAGACTGGAGCGGGCCGGGGCTGGCTTGAAGCGGGTCCTGCCCAATCTAGGGGGGCCAAACGCTTCCTGCCGGTGGCTCTACGCGAGGGTCGTGCAGGCCATGGTCCTAAACGGGGCACTGGTGTAGGTGCCTACATTGAGGCGCCAACCAGCACGCCGGTTGAAGGCTGCCCATAGAGTCATGGCCATCCGGATGATCCGGGGATACCGCACGATCTCCGGTGAAGCGGCGGGCTTCCTTGGCGAATTGCCGCCATGAAATCTGGAGGCAAAGGTCCTTGCGCACACTTGGGAGTGGCGCGAGGATGTCAAACGCCGGAGCGTAACTCCGCTGCCGCGAGAAATTATGGTACAGTGGACAGAGCTCGGGCGGGATCTCATGGTGACATGGAGAGTGTGATTGTCGCAACCCAGTGCTGGGCATGGCACGATTGCGAGGCGCCATGGCATCCTCACCTTCCGCCTGACGCAGGTCCTCACCGGACACGCCTGTTTCGTATAAGGCGGAAGGAAACGCCCGGGTGTTTCCACTGCGAAGATCACCGTAAGGCCACGGTGGAGCATACGGTGGAAGTCTACCCTACTTGAGCGGAGCACCGCCATGTCCTCGTGGAGACGATCGGCGGCGGCAATCGCTCGCGTCCGGCCCTGGTCCAGGCCATGGTACGGACTGAGAGTGCATGGGTAGCCGTCGCCTCCTTCTGCGAAACAGTAATGCTCGCGAACAGGGGGGCAGCGCGTGGGGTGAGGGAGAGGCAGTTCATACGCCCTCACGGCCCTAGCCTCCACAGGAGACGCCTTGGGCGTCGGGAATCCCAGGCTGATTCCCGGCCACCGCAGGCGCGGGCTTGCGGATGGCGAGTAATGGACAGCCCGCTGTCCGGTAAGGGCCAAGTCCGGGTCGACGGCACATTATGTTCCACACGCGCTTCAAAGATATCAGCACCAACGGATGGGGTCCGCAAGGGCCGATGCCTGCCAGGGGTGCGGGTTGTTTGAAAGAAATACCGTGGCCCCCGGCACACAGGCAATTGAAGGAACACGGGTGGGTAATTTCATAATTACTTTTGAATAGAATGTCCGATTTCAATCATTCAAAGTAATCAACAGGTATTGAAACATTCTTGAATACTAAATAATTTATTTGGTTAAGAATGAATACAAAGGTATGGATAACATGGTCTGATTTTGATCGGCATTTCTATCAACTTTTAAAATGTAAAAAAGTAGTTATAGTGACGTAACTACAATAGTTGGACATATGGTCTCCCGAAGTTTTTTGTAGATTCTAATATATTCTATAATATTGTATAACATTTTTTGTTCTATCATCAATACTTTCCGCAGCGCATGTGATGAAAGACATTTTATGGCAAATTTTTTTACACCATGGGTTGGTTTAGTAGGGATTTCTAAGGATTTCTAATTCTTTCTAGTAATAAATATAGCCTATGTTACTTAGTGATAAAGTAGCTTTCTAGCGGCAAAAGATTTTTTGACATCGGTCCAGTAGTTTTTATGTTTATTCGTTACATACAAAAATACAAATTGAAGAGAAATGGTAAATATCCTCCAGGTGGTACGAGGACTAAAACACGATAACTTGATCAATAGTGGACTGTATTATACGAATGTATTTTAGGGATGACAAACGGTCAACTACATTTGAACCGGCGAGAAAAAGGAGTTTATTTAATAACTATGTCGTGTATGCTGTCGCTCGGACGATGATGCAGTGCCGAGCCGTCCGGTGCGCGCCCGCTGCTCGAGGGCCCGCTCTGCGACCGCAGCTTCCCCGCGGTCGCCCGGCGCGGCGTGATATTCTCGACATGATCCCGGCGTTGAAGACTTGTCTTCAAAGATTAAGCTGGAAGAGGACAGATGGTGTTGTAAGCACGTCGGACTATTCCCCTCTTGGTCTGTACGTCTGCGACTCTGCTTATTCCGTCCCTCCCAGGTATGAGACGTATGATACGACCCAGTGGCCACATCAGTGGTGGTGACTGCTGCTCTTTGAGTACCACCATGGCTCCCTCTTCAAGCATCCCATCGGAGTCCGTCCACTTGGTTCTCTGTTGGAGGTAAAAGATATACTCGTTAGAGAATCTATTCCAGAACTGTTGCTTGAGATGCTCAATACGCTGGAAACGTTTTAGGCTGGAGATATTCTGGTTGATGACTTGCGGATGCGGCAGGGATGTGAGAGATCTCCCAATAAGGAAATGGGCAGGAGTTAATGGGTATAGGTCTGATGGATCAGTGGATAGAGGAGTGAGAGGACGCGAGTTTAGTATTGCCTCAACCTGAATCAGACACGTAGACATCTCTTCGTAAGTCAGATGTGCGAAGCCTAATATACGCCTCAGGTGGTGTTTAATAGATTTGACGGCAGACTCCCATAAGCCACCAAAGTGTGGGGTGTATGCCGGAATAAATTGGAAATTGATACCTGTATTTGCCATTTCTGAAGAGTAATCTTGGTTCAGTATGCCAGCTATTTCATTACAGGTGCCAATAAAAGTTGTACCGCTGTCGGAGTAGATAGTATTTGGTTTACCACGACGAGCAATGAACCTATTCAGTGCTGCAATGAAGGCATGTTTTGTTAAGTCTGAGACAAGCTCCAGATGAACCGCCCTTGTGGCCAGACAAATAAAAACACATATGTATGATTTAACTAATCTACATACTCTACCTTTGCGGTCAGCTATGAGGATTGGTCCAGCATAGTCTGTGCCTGTCTCTAAGAACGGAAACTCTAATTCAAGTCGTTCCTTAGGCAAATTACCCATGATGGGTTGAACTGTCCTACCGTTAAATCGCTGACACTTAACGCACTTATGGACAGTTGCCTTGGCAAGGTTTCTACCACCCAAAGGCCAGTACTCATGTCTAATTGTAGCTAAGAGTAGCTGTGGACCAGCATGGAATAGCCGTATGTGATAAGTATTAAAAATAAGTTTAGCAAAGTTATGTTTGCTACAGATGATGATAGGGTGCCTGATATTATAATCGTAGCAAGCATTATCTAATCTGCCTCCGACTCGTATAATACCAGACTCGAGAAAGGGTGATAATTTTTTAAGGCGATTTTTATTTGGTAACGGTTTACCTGATAAAAGTAACTCGTACTCTTCAGGGAACATTTCCTTCTGAACTGCGCCAGGTATAAGTACCAAAACCTTCCCGTATCTCCGAAACTCGATTCCTGACAAACGGCTTAAGCGTGCTAGGTGAAGCAGACAGCCATCCTAAGACGTGTCATTTACTCGTCGAAGGACCATGAGCCATCCGAGCTTAGTCTCGGCTTTGAACCGGCGAGAAAAAGGAGTTTATTTAATAACTATGTCGTGTATGCTGTCGCTCGGACGATGATGCAGTGCCGAGCCATCCGGTGCGCGCCCGCTGCTCGAGGGCCGGTCTGCGACCGCAGCTTCCCCGCGGTCGCCCGGCGCGGCGTGATATTCTCGACACAAATCTTTCCTCTTTATAATATTATTATATTATTAGTGAAGAAGTGTAGATAATGCATAAAAAAAAAGACATCGGTTTTCGGTAAAATGAAATTAGAATTTTTAAAAATCGGAAAAGTAATCGGTTCCCCTAATAAATATGTTTAAATCAGTACCTGCATTGCCTACGTCAGGTCTTGTTTGATAACAAAAACAAATATCATTTACAAACTGTATCAGTCTTATCACTGAGAAATATGAATACCTAGTTATGTTCATTAATCTTTATTAATGATTAAGCGACGATATCAGATATGTTTGTAGGCCATGAGACACAGGGATCACAAGTTTTGTAACCACCTTTATTTTATATACCTACCTACTTGTTAAAGCTGTATATATTATTAGGACACGACAGCCAGACACATTTTATAAATTGTGTAATTAAAGTACGATTTGACAGTAGCGAAGACAGTTTGATGGAAAGTGAATATTATAATATATAATAAAAAATATGTATGAATCTAAATAAATATTGTAAGAAATATGTTTTGTTAAAACTTCTTCATAAACGACGATAAAAAATTATCTGATGTCACTCTTTACTTTGTAAAGAAAGCACGGCAATCGCCAACACGGCCGTCCTGCCAGGTGCCTGTCCCACCAGGTACCCCACGAGTTCAGATAAAGTGCTGAAACACAAATTATTGATAATTTATAAGTTTGCCTGTTACACATGAATTGGTGTCTATCGAATGTTCAGGATTATAACTGCCATATTTCATTACACATTATTTCATCAGTCTATCCGAGGGTAGGCTTCAATTACAACAAGTCATGAGTACTTAAAGCAACACACATTCAAAGATCGATAAGACCACTTGCACTTAAGCCTATAGCACTATAGCCTTACTTAAGAGTACCAAGTTCGTCTTATTGTCACTTGCGCTTAAAGGGCATGTAGCCACACTTAAGCATACCAAATTCGTCCCAGAACCACTTGCACTCAAAGGGCCTTTAGCCTCACTTAAGCGTACCAAGTTCGTCCCGGAACCACTTGCACTCAGAGGGCCTCTAGCGGCACTTAAGCGTACCAAGTTCATCCCAGAACCACTTGCACTCAAAGGGCCTTTAGCCTCACTTAAGCGTACCAAGTTCGTCCCAGAACCACTTGCACTCAAGGCGCCTTCCCCACTTGAGCGTTCCAAATTAGTTCTCCATTTGAACCTACCACTCGGCCTTTAATATGTAATTTACGAAATGGAACATTTATAATTCCTTGAAACATTTTATCTTGACTCGCACATACGCCTACGATACATTTTAAATTACCGTCGCCAACACGGGCAGAAATGCTTTAAGTTAGAACGTATGTATATTTCATGTCCCAATCGTCAATTATATTATCAATGGTTTCATAGTCTCGGCAGTGGTTAAGCCTGTGCACTTTTAGTGCTCCTTTGAATGCCTTTTACACCCGTTACCTCATATATATCATTCCCCAATACCTTATTCACATGAAAGGGGCAATATTAACCGGTAACAACTTCCTACTTTGCCCGCCATTGTTCTGGTTTAGTATTTTAATGAGTACCAGATCTCCTTCGACGTAGCTCGTGCTTTTGTACGGTTTCTATCAAATCGCTGTTTTGGTGATTTTGCACTGGACTTATTATTTATCTCTGTCCTCTCACGTAATTCAGTTACATCCAACCTATACCCGTTGCCAATCTCCAGATCCAAACTATCACTATCTCCTATATATTAGCACCTACTGTTCTTAGTGCTTCTAGAGTAGTCTTTGTTTTTTAAACGCTCTATCTGGCTATTAAAATAGATGCAATTTTAAATATACAATGTAAATGCCATGTACCGTCACTCGATTTGACGACAAACTATAAAGCGTCGAAATCACTTGACTTTGGTTGATTTCGTTTGTCTTCCATACAATGATACACTCTGTATAGCATTACACCCACTCTCATTAACGACAACAATTAAATAGCTGTGTACGTTCTTTGTCACTTTATTATCCTAGCCCGTAATAAACTCGACTGTCGGCATCATACTTGTCGAACTTTCTAAGAAATCGTTCTTTTGTTTACAAATTGGGATTGCTTCCACGTGTAGACTGTTGTTGATAGGAGTCATGGATTAACTATACGTTATCATATTCTAAGTTGCTCACAAACTTTTAATGTAATTAGTAACACTAGTCTGAAATAAACTTTTTATTTTTCTAATACAAATTTCTCTTCTCTCCATTTAACGACAACTCTCAATAATGCCAAAAAAATGCTCAGTCCCTTCAGTGTCGTTATATAGAGTTTAAACTGTATTTCTATATGATATGTCGCGTTCTAGGAAAACATTACGGATGGCTTACTCGTTCTACAGTTTTATCAACCGTCCGAGGTCATCGTGGTTACATTTAACTCCACCAACCTCGAGTTGTTCTTTTGTGTAAACTTTGCAACCGAAGACTACATATATATTTTTTTTAAACACCTTCATTTATTCATTTATTTATTCATTTATTTACTTCCATATTGTAAAAAGATGTGATTAGCATCGGCCTCTCCTGATTCTATAATTGTTCTATTACGTTGTGACTTGGAATCTTGTAGTTGTTGTAAAAAAAAGTAACTAATCCGCTTCCGTTTTGACATTATAATCTCGGTGTCTGACTTTTTTTTTTCCGGAGTGATTTGGGTTACGACTTACGCGTCGACTCAAAGCGTGTATGTGTTTCATTTAGGTGCTTTCTCGGTGAACGTTATCAAATGAGAATTCTCGGATAAAACCCAACGCACGATCCGAGGAATAATCTCCTTTTTTTTTTGTTAATGCGTAACGTACGGCGTTGCAATCAGGCACTATTTTAAAAGATGATCAGGTTAGGTATAATCGGAACTTCCTGAGTAAACTAACAATCGTCAATAACTCCAGTTCAAACGAGCGGCTTCATTTTTGAAAAAAAAATGATTTTTTTTGAAAATTCTACGTAAGCCCGTTTTCCCTCCCTAAAGATTTGGAGAACTATATGTTAACTATCATTTCGTGGCCGTTTAACTTTCCTAGTTTTTCGATATTTGACGCCACAACGTCATCATATATATATTTTTTAAAGTGTTCATAATTCATTCTGATGGGAACGGCTACCGAACTCGAAATTACTAATTGTGTTACAAAATTCTGTAAATGTATTCGCATAGTCAAATTAAAATCTGTCACCCATTCGCGAGTAATCTGTTTCCAACCCTGGGCCTGGTCCACGTCTTAATCCTCGTCTTAAGGCCCTGGTAACTTTAAATATTGTCATTATGAGCGATAATAGTTCTTATTGCAATCTGTTACGGATTAAAATCTGTTGTAACAAATTCGAATAACAAATGAGCAAACGTATGTCGTAAAACTGCAAATAAAATCGTATAAATTTAGATATTAACTATTTAATAATAAATAATCCATCACTGGATGCAGTCTGGCATTTGACATTTTATGGTATATTTTTAATTATGTTTATAACTGTTATTGAAGGGATAAACCGATTTTAAAGATAATTAAGAGGTGACTGTGATGATTTTTTTGATGCATTAAAGTATTTTTAATTATGTTTTGAGTTCCATCACTGTATGCAAAAAAGACTTGAATATATCATATAATTTTTTGCTTTCAAAATTGTTTACGGTTAAAGAGATACACAGCTTTAAAAAAAAAACACCTTTTTGAGCGTTTTCCATAAATCTCCGCCTTAATCGTCTTAGTCCTCGCTGGCAGAAGTAGTTGGACCCACTAAATTCGCTGAGGACACCAGTCGCTGATGTCGTAGTCGCTGACATCTGATTCTGCCTCATCAGTTTTTCTGACCATCGCGTGTATTTGCGCCTATCTGTTTCGCGATTTTTCATGTAAACGTTCGACCAGGTAGGAAACTAGTTAAACCGTCGCATGTCACAAAATTATTCGCTTCAATTGCTGCGCCAATACCACACTGTCTCCTATATTGCCGTTGTTAATAGAAATATATCTTGTTCCGAAACCTAGTTGCGTAAAAAATTAAGAAAAGTCCTTCGGAAGATCGAGCTCTATGAGAAAACCACTGCATAAATTCACTATCAATACAGTTTATTAAATTTTTCAATAATTGATCTTTGTAGGTACCGCGTTGGTTTTGAAGATTCTACACTTCTTTTATTACTTAAAACTAATCTTTGTTGGCTCCCAACCCCTCAATGGCCTTTCATCTTAGTATTCTGTTTCCGTAAAGACAATATTAATAATAATAGTTCGAAGTTATTATATTGTTAACAGTACAAAGTGGTTTCAATGAATAGTTGGTGATCTAAATACCTATATAGTTAACATATACAACCCTAGTTTTTAACACCCGACGCAAAAAGGAGTGTAAGACTAAACGCCAACAGACACTACGACGACAGACTTTACTTCGACTGGACTCTTCGCCGACAGGACACTTTGTCGACAGGACTCTTCGCCGACAAGGCTCATCCTTGCGCTATTACTAAATAGTCAAGTGACTGGCACTAACATGGAAGTAGCGCTCGCTGGGCTCGCCCGCGGTTGGTCGCAATTCTAACCTTTTTTTTTTTTATTACGGGGGGAAATCCTCATGGATGTCCTCCGCCCCGGGGAGGGCGGAGGGGTCTGTCAGACTCTTACTGACTAAAACCACCCCGGTGTTCCGTCTCTCACTTGCACCGGGGATCACGGGAACTGACGTGACTTCCGCGATCCCCGGCTAGTGCCGGCCCGCCTCTGCGGGCCACGTCGCGATAGAGGGGGAGTGAGGTGTTAAACTCCCCCCTTACGTCATAGAGAGGCGCGCGTGGAACACTACGCGCCGCCATCTCGGGTCCAAACAAGTAGAGGGCGACAGATTTCCCCGGATCTGTCGCCCCTGGACCCATTTAGGGGGGCTGGAAGAGGGCGTTATCCGCCCTCCGCCGACGCCCGGTGCGTCTGCTGCGGATCGTGTTAGCGGAAGCAATCTCCCGCTCCCTCTCCGCAGCCTCCTTCTGCGACATGACTGTTTCGCAGAAGGATACCACCGCGTCCCAGGACTCCTCGCTGCCGACCATCGAGTCAACAACGGCCGGCAGCGACAGGTCACTGCCGACTCCTGAGATGAGGGCACGGCGCGGCTCCTCCCAAGCGGCACACTCTGCCAGCGTGTGCCACGCCGTGTCCTCCCGACAGTCGACGCAGTGGTGACACCGAGCGTCCGGCTCCCTGTTTATGCGACACAGGTACTTCCCGAAGCAACCATGCCCCGTCGCAATTCTAACCTAACCTAACCTATTATCTACCTGATGAGCCCTGTCGGCCTGTCGGCAAAGAGTTCCGCCGAAATAAAGTCTTGTCTGTGTTCAGTCTGTCGGCGAAGTGTCTGTCGGCGTGTAGTCGTACACTGCGCAAAAAGAGGGGTGTTATAAGTTTGACCGCTATGTTTATCGGGGTGTTTGTCTGTGGCGCCGTAGCTCTTAAACAGGGGAACCGAGATGGGTGCAGTTTTTTTTATAGTAAGCTTTCTAGCGGTGGTTCTTAGACATGTTTCATCAAAATCGGTGCAGCCGTTTGAAGATTATCAGTTCTTTTCTTATTGATGAAGGGATTTGAGCATCTTCCATGGATCTGATCGAGTCGAAATTTGGTATTTCTATTACTTCAATAATATTGGACGAACACAGCAACCTAGAACTAATGCCAGAGCATCACCAAGAATTTCCAGGAGACCCAAACTTCGTCACCAACAAACAGCAGAAGTATCGTGTTTGGGCTCATTAAAAAGTTCTCAATGAATAGGTTATAAATAAATGGTGATCAAAGTCTGATGATGGAGTAGTAACGAGGAATGAGAATAAATTATTCATAAATTTCACTCACTGTGGGAAAACAACATGGACATGTGTCGATCGTAGCGTTTTTACTATAACTATATTAAGATTGAAAAGCAGGAAATAAAAGTTAAATTAAAAATTGACAAACCCCGACCCAATCAAGAACCGCAGCCAAAATTTGCTGTGCTTTGTACAGTGAAACACTGGCCAGCAAATTCCAGCCCCTACAGCTGGGCTTTGGGTCTAAAGGGGGCTGTGAGGCTGCGGTACATGCATTATCAACTTATATCAATAGCGGTAAAGGTGAGGTCATCCTTAAGGTTGACATTAAGAATGCCTTCAATTCCGTAAACAGGGGCACTTTGTTGACGGAAATTCAAAAAGAAATACCCAAAATTTACAGCTTTCTCTACCAATGTTACAGGCATCCTTCTAAATTACTTTATAAAGACAACCTTTCCCCCCCAGTGGGGTTCCCGCATTGTCGTTGCGGGGGGGCTCAGTAACCGTGGTCACCCTCCCACGGTGAAGCGAAGAGGAACCCCAAGGTGGGGCCGCTCGTCAGGGCTTGTGCCTCCAAGCCGACGACGTAGCGGCCAAAAAGTAGGTTGCGGTGAGGTGCATCGCAACTGAGGCGGGCCGCGATGTCGAATGGGAGGCATCGCGGCTGAGGGTTACAGGCTGCGGCGGAGGAGGAGTGCCGGTACTTCTGAGTAGCGCTCTTCCCTTCCGTAGCCTAGACGGGGCCGCCACCGTTTGATGGCGGACGCGGTGGGGCCACAGGGGAAGAGGAGTGTCGGTATAGCGTTGGCCGCTCTCCCTATCCCCTGCGGCCAAAAGTGGTTGGCGGCGGGGCCACTGTACTGACCCGTCGCAGGAGGACGTCAGCAGCAGCTGGTGGGGCCCGCAAGGGCCGATGCCTGCTAGGGGTGCGGGTTGTTTGAAAGAGATACCGCGGCCCCTGGCATACGGGCAGCTGAAGGAACATGGGTGGGTTTTAGTCAGTAAAAGTCTGACACGCCCTCCTGCTCCAACCAGAGCGGGAGAAGTCATTTGATGATTTCCCACCCATAAAAAAAAAAAAAGGACAACCTTTTGGAATCAGCCGTTGGATGTCAACAGGGTGACCCTCTTGGGCCAGTCATTTTTAGTTTGGCAATAAATCCAATTATTAGACAGCTAAATTCTAAATTCAACGTATGGTATTTGGATGACGGAACCCTAGGAGGTGATGTAGACATAGTATTAAAAGATTTAACTTTTCTAAAAGAAAAATTTAATTCGATTCGTCTAGACCTTAACCTTTCAAAATGTGAAATCTATCTTCCCCAAACCACTGACAGACAGACTACCATTACAAAATTTTGTACAATAGCACCAGATATCAAAACTACAGAAAGAAACTCTCTACACCTCCTAGGGTCCCCAATTTTTGACGAATCCTTTCCAACGTTTATTGAGGAGAAAATTAAAAATTTAAATGATGTCTCGGAACGACTTTTCAAAATTAATATTCATTCGGCCTTCACGCTCATTCGATAATGCTGTTTTGGACCAAAATTTACATATAGCCTTCGCTCCTCCCATCTTTGGAAGCATCCACAACTTTTAGAAAAAGTAGACCAAATTATTAGAAACACACTAACTTCAATCCTAAATGTGGCCCTGGACGACCGAGCTTGGCAGCAAGCCACACTTCCCATTCGCCTGGGTGGTCTTGGCGTCCGCAAAATTTCAAGTAAAAGTTTACCGGCCTTCCTCTCCTCGGTCCACAGCACGGATAAATTAACCAGGAACATTTTATCTTCCTCACTGGTCGATTTTGAAGTGCCGTGTTTGACTGATGCGTTGAACGCTTGGAAAATGGCTTGTCCCAATACGGTTTTACCTGATAACCCATCCTCCCAGAGACTGTGGGACGTGCCGCTCTGCAATATTATACGGAATACCCTGATAAATACGTCATCTAATATTGTTGAGCGTGCCCGTCTGCTGGCTGTGGGAGAATGGGAGTCAGGCTTATGGCTTCAGGCGCTCCCGTCATCCACCATAGGGACTATGATGGATGACTCATCGTTACGGCTTGCTACCTGTCTCCGCTTAGGCGCACCTTGTGTTGCTCCGCATCGGTGTCATTGCGGTGAAACTGTCGACATTTTCGGGCACCATGGCCTGTCCTGCTGCAGGAGCGCAGGTCGCATAGCACGCCACGCCAGCATCAACGATATTATTCGTCGAGCCCTTGTCACCGCCGGCGTACCAGCGGTATTAGAACCAAACGGCTTGGTACGTGACGATGGGAAGAGACCAGACGGTATGACGTAATTGCCTTGGAAGATGGATAGACCTCTGGTGTGGGATGCAACCTGTGTCGACACCCTTCCGCCATCTCATGTTCCTAGCACCGCGGGCTGTGCTGGTGCCGCTGCTGCGGCTGCTGAGACCCTCAAACGGCGTAAATACTGTAACCTTATTGGTCATTACCTTTTTGCGCCGTTTGGGGTCGAAACGCTCGGGTCATGGGGCCCGAGTGCACGTCTCCTTTTTAAGGAAATTTCTCGCCAGCTGGTCGACACTTCACGTGACCGGCTGGGTCATTCTTTGGCCAAAGAATTAGCATTGCCATTCAACGTGGAAATGCTGCCAGTCTTCTGGGCACGTTTCCTGATGACAGCGATGCGGACGAATACTTTGACGCCTAAGTCTCCTTGTGTTTTTGTATTTATTTATTTAGTTAGTTAGTTTAAAGCCCTATTGTAAAATAAAAGCAGAACCTCTAAAAAGTAAAAAAAAAATGTATTTGCCTTTTTAAGTTTAATAAGAAGTTGTACCCCGCTACGAAACTGGCAAACAACCCAAAAGCTAGATTGATTCGACACTATATTGAAGATATCCCGCACGTCAGCTTGTACGAGATTAGGATGGCTCTGAAGCAGCTCAAAAACAACAAGGCGCCGCACTATGTGGAAGTGCCTAAGAGAGCTTGGCCATAAATACGTTTTGTAAAAATCGGCGCAGGTACTTGTATTATACCTCAAACTGCTGCTAACAAGTTAATCTACTATGTTATAAATAAGTAATGTATGTGGTTGGTACTGGTTTATAGCAAAGAGCATCTAAATACGATGATTTAAAAATTATCACAAAAACATTTTCATTTGTATTTTTTTCAGGATTATTTTTTGATGAGCTAGCAATGAAAACAGTGCAAGTATTATACCATTTCAGAAAGCTTATAATATGTACCATTGCCTGGTATGCATAAATATGTTATATTATTGTTAATATATTTACTAGAAATATTTATCTCATGACATATCATTTTTGCGTATCTGAAACTTTCAATTAGAGTTTTGACAGTTGCCGAAATTTGCCGAAGGTCTGTAAATGATGTTATTTGATAGGAAATTTATTATTATACAGGAAGAACAAAACAGTTGCAACTTTATTGCAAATGAAATAGTAATTAATTCTTATAAATACGTAGGTATATTTGATGTATTGGTTGATATAGGTTATACTTATGATATTTTATTACTTGCAGTTTAGGTATAGTTAATATATCGAGTATTTTTCACCATATTTTAGATCATTAACACAACAAATAATCAATAAAACATTTCGGAAACCACACCTAACCACATAACGATCACGGTGGAGCATACGGTGGAGGTCTGCCCGGCTTGGGCGGATCACCGCCGTGTCCTCGTGGAGGTGATCGGCGGCGGCGATCTCTCGCGTCCGACCCTGGTCCAGGCCATGGTACGGAGCGAGAGTGCATGACTAGCAGTCGCCTCCTTCAGCGAAGCAGTTCTGCTCGCAAAGAGGGAAGCGGCGCACGTGAGGGAGATGCAGTACATGCGCCCTCACAGCCGTGGCCTTCGCAGGAGACGCCCTGGGCGTCGGGAATCCCAGGCTGATTCCCGGCCACCGTAGGCACGGGCTTGCGGACGGCGAGTAATGGGTAGCTCGCTGTCCGGTAAGGACCAAGCCCGGGTCGACGGCGCGTTGTGTTCCACGCGCGCCTCAAAGAGATGTCAGCAGCAACAGATGGGGACCGCAAGGGCCGATGCCTGCCACTGGTGCGGGTTGTTCGAAAGAGATACCGCGGCTCCTGGCACACAGGCAACTGAGGGAACACGGGTGGGTTTCAGTCAGTAAAAGTCTGACACGCCCTCCCGCTCCGCCCAGAGCAGGAGAAGTTATTTGATGATTTCCCACCCAAAAAAAAAAAAAAAACCACATAACGATAATTAGTTCTTTCTACCACATTTTGCACACGTTTCAAAACAATTACCTATAAAAATAAAAATCAAAGTCCAGACTGACTGACTGACTCATCAACGCCCAGCTCAAACCCTTGGAACTAGAAAGTTGAAATTTTGCACAGAGGTTTCCTTTATAACGTAGACAAGGAATAAGGAAGGATTTTTCGAAAATCAATCCCTAAGGGAGTTAAATAGGGGATGAAAGTTCCGCGCGGGCGAAGCCGCTGGCAATTTTATATGAAATAGGGCATCTGCATACTCAATCATTACATACTGTTTTTCGTTCGTCATTGTCGTTACTAAAACCACCTAACAGGGCCGTCATCTACCCCGGTCACCAAGGAGAGTGGAACCACCAGCGAGAGATGTCGTGCGATGTCCCACAGGGTTCGGTCCTGGGGCCGCACCTGTGGGACATCGTGTACGATTGGGTGCTGCGCGCCGACCTCCCTAGCGGCATCAGTGTAGTTTGCTACGCTGACGACACGTTGGTCCTGGTGCAAGGGAGGTCGTACCAGGAAGCGGCCGACTTAGCAACATACGGGGTTGCGACAATCGTGGATAGGATCCGGCAACTGGGACTCGAGGTGGCCTTGCACAAGTCCGAGGCCATGTGGTTTCATAGTCCTCGGAATGCGCCTCTGACGGGTTCCCAGATAACGGTGGGAGGGGTTCACATCGGCGTCGAGTCGACGATGAAGTACCTAGGACTCGTCCTCGACAGCCGCTGGAACTTCGCGGAACATTTCCGACATTTGGCTCCCAGACTGGAGCGGGCCGGGGCTGCCTGAAAAGCGGCTCCTGCCCAATTTAGGGGGGCCAAACGCCTCCTGCCGGAGTCTCTACGCGGGTATCGTGCGGGCCATGGCCCTATACGGGGCACCGGTGTGGGCACCTACATTGAGGTGCCAACCAGCACGCTGGTTGAAGGCGGCCCATAGGGATGACCCTATGGGCCGCCTGAGGCCTGATGGCCATGAGGCCATCCGGATGATCCGGTGATACCGCACGATTTCCGGTGAGGCGGCGGGCCTCCTTGCCGCCATGGGATCTGGAGGCAAAGCTCCTCGCGCACACTTGGGAGTGGCGCGAGGAGGCCAAACGCCGGGTCGCAACTCCGCTGCCGCGGGAAATCGCGGCACGGCGGTCAGAGCTCCAGCAGGATCTCATGGCGACGTGGAAAGTGCGATTGTCGCAACCCAGTGCTGGGCACGCCACGATTGCGGGGTAAGTCCCCTCTTTGAGGAGTGGCTTGAGAGGCGTCCTCACCTTCCGCCTGACACAGGTCCTCAACGGACACGGCTGTTTCGGGAGGTTCCTGTTTCGGATAAGGCGGGAGGAAACGCCCGGGTGTTTCCATTGCAAAAATCGCCCTAAGGACACGGTGGAGCACACGGTGGAGGTCTGCCCGGCTTGGGCAGAGCACCGTCGTGTTCTCATGGAGGCGATCGGCGGCGGCGATCTCTCGCGTCCGGCCCTAGTCCAGGCCATGGTACGGAGCGAGAGTGCATGGCTAGCAATCGCCTCCTTCAGCGAAGCAGTTATGCTCGCAAAGAGGGAGGCGGCGCACGTGAGGGAGATGCAGTACATGCGCCCTCACAGCCGTAGCCTTCGCAGGAGACGCCCTGGGCATCGGGAATCCCAGGCTGATTCCCGGCCACCGTAGGCACGGGCTTGCGGACAGCGAGTAATGGGTAGCTCGCTGTACGGTAAGGACCAAGCCCGGGTCGACAGCGTGTTGTGTTCCACGCGCACCTCAAAGAGATGTCAGCAGCAACTGATGGGGCCCGCAAGGGCCGATGCCTACCAAGGGTGCGGGTTGTTCGAAAGAGATACTGCAGCCCCTGTCACACAGGCAACTGAGGGAACACAGGTGGGTTTTAGTCAGCCTCCTGCTCCACCCAGAGTGGGAGAAGCCATTTGATGATTTCCCACTCAAAAAAAAAAAGCCACCTACCTTCTCGCAATGAGTGAACTCAACTGTACCAAACGCGGCCTATGTCTGGTTTTAATTGAAAGTGACGGAAATTCTTGCTGATAAAGCGATAACGTAATTTTGTAATTATAATCAATTCGGAGAGTATGCTTTCGATATAGCACAACGATATTTTAATAAATACATGTGGTATATAATATGCCATCATCTGTTCGTAAAGTCTTTATTTACGGAGATGCACGTCATTAGGTATTATTCAGTGTTATCTCTCGGGCAGCTCACTGAAGATAGCCTAGCAACCAAGGAACAAAGACTATTAACGATTCAGATATCATGCTAGAAAAAGTTATTGAGTGAAGATGTTCTACATACACTTTTGTACACTTCGGACCCAAAACCTTCCAATAAAAAGTCTATGGAACTCATAGCTGAAGCTTCGAAGCTAGTAAAATAATACACTTACATTTTTTTTTTTTACTTTTTCATATTTAGTTTAATTAATAACAGTAATTTTTAGAGCTTTTTGTATTAATTATAACATTTTAGGTCACATTATTTAAAGACAGTCGTAAATTTCTGATCATTTTTCAATATTTCATATTATGTATTTTTTAAGACTATTAAATATGTATTTATATCCATAAACCATATATTTTTTTAAAGTACATTTATTCTAGATTATCAACAAAAAAAATCAGCTGTATATCTATAAAAACATGAAAGTTATGGATTTATGACCCGAAACCGACTCAATCTCCACATAGTGCGCCGGGCGATGACCGAATTACGGCTGAACTCCTAAAGCCCGGCGGAAAACCCATTCTTAAGGCCCGCCAAAAGCTGTTTGATTCCGTCATACTCGAGGGCAAAACGCCACAGACATGGAACAGAGATGTGGTGGTACTTTTCTTTAAGAAGGGTGACAACCCTTCTTAAAAATTATAGGCCCATCTCACTTCTAAGCCATGTCTACAAGCTATTCTCCAGAGTCATCACAAACCATCTAGCGTGCAGGTTTGACGACTTCCAGCCTCCCGAGCAAGCGGGGTTCCGTAAAGGCTTTAGCACCGTAGACCACATACACACGCTGCGGCAGGTTATACAGAAGACCGAAGAGTATAACCTGCCTCTCTGTTTAGCGTTTGTGGACTACAAAAAAGCCTTCGATTCGATCGAGACATAGGCGGTACTGCAGTCCCTCCAACGGTGTCAGATCGACTATCGGTACATCGAGGTGTAGAAGTGTCTGTACGAAAACACCACCAAGTCAGACTCCAGGACCAGACCTCGAAACCTATCCTTCTGCAGCGAGGAGTTAGACAGGGAGACGTTATCTCTCCGAAAATCTTCACTGCTGCACTGGAGGATGTCTTCTGGACGTCGACGTCGGACGTAATTCTGGACTGGACAGGGACTGGCATCAACATCAATGGCGAGTGGGTGAAAATCATTTAAAATGACCATTGTGACAAAAATGAAACAAAAATGGAAATGTAACAAAAATGAAACGCGTAACAAAAAATAACAAAAATGAAATATTAGGGCTCGGTTACAATACACATTATTATCTGACTGTTATTTATTTTATTGATTTATCATATGGTGTTTCGCAATAAAACACTGTTTATTTCTTTTTTATCATTTGTTTTATTAATTAATTATGAGGAATCTATAAGGAAATTAGAATCTCTTAAAAACATTTTTTTTTCCTTTGGCGACAATAAAAAGAGATCAACGTTAAATGAGTTGCCTATCTTATCAGTTTAAGAATAGTCATATTGAGAATATTATTCTCAGATATAAAGTTATCAATCTAAAATAAATCAACAATGCAAAAATAAATGGACATTCTTGTCAACAATATTCATTAATAACATAAACATAACACTTGAAAAAAGGGCAAAATAAAAAAACTTCTATATTTTCTAACACAATCGTACGCTGCATCATTATTTTTTATAAAGTCCGTTCTGAGCCAGGTTATCATTAAGTATTTATTTTGATGTAGGTCATCAAAATAAATACTTAATGATAACTTTAAAAAAATTGGTATGAAAACCCAAAACTTAATTACAGTAAGTTTAAAATATCCTACTGTATGAACACAATGAAAAACACGACATTTGTTATAAAATAATAATGAACTTAACAATAAAAACATTGTCATGAAAAAAAACAACGTCAGATATTACTCACTTTCACTTGAACTAGAAATAGAAAAAAATGACTTTTTCTTTGATGATACATAATTAGAAGATGAACTACCAAGAAATTCAGGAAAATCTGCTTTAAGATTAAAAGAGGATACATTTTGTCTCTTTGTGTTGCTAGTCATTTTCTTTAAATCACTTAGTGAATAATTTACTCGAACATTAGACAGAATAGTCACAGGTGCCACATTTTTATTTTTTATTTCATTCCGATGATCAACATTTTCTTTATTTGTCATGGCGGCCGCGGCAAAAGTATGGTCTGCATCCACATGGGTTTTAATTTGCGTTAGGTTGCTTTTCACTTTATCTTTAGATGATTCAGTATTATCAACACTAGGTGACAAATCAAAAATATCAAAAGAGTCTAAATCACCGTAACCAGTATTTAATGTATCTTCTTCAACATTGGGGCTATTTTTTGAAGATACCAGTATTGTTTTGCTTTCGCAATTCGTGATATCAGTCAATGTATTCATATTATGGGTTTGTCTATCAAATGGTGAGGGCAGGCAGTCATCTGAATCGGATGTTAACCGAGTTCGTTTTCTGGGGCGAGGTTTTAGCAGGCAATGTCTTTTAATATCGAAACAGTCGCAGAAGCCTCTAATGTTTGAGCTGTTACAAAAACAACTTAAAACTCGGTAGTTAATTTCATTACAGTTGTTTTCTGATTCGACTTGTATTTGGTGAACTTTCATAGTTTTAGGAACAGGCACTAAAACTTCGAGAGCTGTTTGGTTTTTGCTTATAACCTCGTTGATATCAGACTCATCAACACAGAAGAGGTTAACTGTAGTGTCTTCTTTCAGAAGAGAGTACGCTGCTGAAGTGTCTAAAACATCCATTCCATGTAATACTCTAGCATCTAAAAGTCGCTTTATAGCACCTCCTACACCATCTGCAGCACCCTTCCCATGATACGACTCTGAAAAGTTCCAAGTCCCTCTTTCGAAATTCAAGTCTTCAAGATATAATTTATAGAGATAAAAATTCTTTTTCTGCTTGTATTGGGTGGCGGGGCCATCCGAAAATACGTGCACAATATTAATTTGAGGAAATTTTCTTTTGATGTCAATCAGAATTGGTCTCAAATGTGCCCATATTGCTGGAGGTGAATGATCTGTTGAGTCAGATAGCGTGCAATATGCTTGAGGTTTCAAACCTTTAATGTATATGACGCTTGTATGTAAAGAAATTTGATTTTGTGACCCGAAGTGGGCAGATTGAATTTGCCGATGCATTTTACAATTGTAATTTTCGGAAAAGTCGCAGTGAATCATAACCTCGTCTTCTAGAAGACTGCTTTTGAGAATTCTATATACGTTGTATTGGTGCCAAATATTAAAATAGTGCTCTTTAAACTTTGTAAGTTCCTGTTCAAAAAGGCTTATAAGGTTTTCCAGATTTCCCGTTTTAGATTCAGTTAATACTTTTTTAGTTTTCTTAGTCTCTTCATTTTTTTGGTATTCGACATCTTTCGTGGTCCACTCTAACCAGGTAACGACATCATGTTTTTTAGCTTTAGTGAAATTGTAGGTTGGAGACATCGTATTGCAAATATTACATTGAGAATACATGCATTCTTTCGATTTTGCATCGCACACTATCTCTTCCAATATATTTATTAATTTTGTACCTGATTCAAAAATCGTCAGTTTTTTTAGCGCCATAAATTTAAACTCAATATTTGCATGAATTTTGCAAACACAAGTTTCACGGTTGGACAGTCGAGGTTTGACTACATAAAAAGGTCGGTGCCTGCGAAAAGTGGCAATGGATACATTAATACCAGTGTTTTCCCTAAATTTTTTACGTAAATTCGTCAAACTGTCGAGAAGATATCGTTTTTGACATTTTTGTTTTTTAAAAGTCTTGGTTTCTTTTTTCCCCGCCGTAGCACGGCTTACGTCATCGCGCAGGTAAAAGTGACGAATTTTTTTCGCCAATTCACTGTTTCTCCTGGAGCCCAATTTTGCATGATTACGGATTCTGCTTTACCGACCACCCATCTCAACCGCGAGTGCAATCTATACTTTTTAACAATTGAGGACGTAAAAATATTCCGTAAAACCTTCTTTGCTTTTTTGTTGTTCACGTATTCCTGCCCTATTGCTTCAGTCAAAACGAAATTTTCTAGTAGGACTTTTTTAATTTTCATTTTATCTTGGTCTGAGGGAGTGGTCATAGTTTTGATAAATAATTCTGATTTTGAATTTGGTGTTTGCGGCTCTTCATGTATTACGAGATTTGCTTCTGCTTGCTCTGAAACAGTCATCTGACAATTAAGTAGGATTTTTTGTCGATAGATTTTCTTTTTTAGCGCTTGTATTTGTTTTCTTTGTTTATTTATAGTGTTTCTTTGTTTTTCATTTTCTTTCTTTAGCCTTTTATAGTATCGTTGGTATTCTTTTGAACTATTTATATTTTTTATTTGTGTCTTATGTTTTCTCTCTTGATTTTTCTTAAGCTTTCTCCAGTTCCTTCTTCTTATCGACTTTTGGTTTTCTGATATTTTAGAAACTGGCACATATTTCTTCTTAATTCTGGTCAAATTTTTCAATCGTATTTCTTCATACTTCTCTGGATTTGATTCTTTAAGGCGTTGCCTATATAGCCGTTGACGTTCAGCTGCTGTCATTGGCATCCTAAAAAAATATATATCGTAAGCACAAAGAGACGGAGAGTCAAACAAACAAATATAAAAAGATGCATAAATGAATAAACAAACAAGAAGCTAGACAAATTAAGGCGATGATTGACGGCAAGCATATGAAAGGCTAACCGACGGATAGAAGTTAAATAGACAAGCAAGCGAACTTGATGACGGAAGAATAATAAAACCGAAAGCAGACAATTAAATAGATAGACAAGAAAACCCTAGAAAAGATTGAAAAATAATAAGAACCGATTTCAAAACGCAGCAAAAGTTGGAAGTCATAGAGCGATCTTCGGCTACCGTAGACGCAGGCTTGCGGCGATAAGCAATGGGTAGCTCGCCGTCCGCCCGTCCAGTAAGGTTTAATCCGAGTAGTCAACGGCGCATAGTGTTCTTCGCACGCCTCAAAACGATGTCAGGAAAAACGTAGGGGCCCAGTAGGGCCGATGCCCTCTAGAAACCTGTGGTCCTAGGACATAAAAGGCAACTGATGGACACAGGTGTGGTTTCCGTCAGTAAGAATCTGCCACGCCCCCGCTACACGCTAGAGCGGGAGAAGTCATAGGATGATTTCAAACGTCAAAAAACACCTTCGAGAACTACCCTAAACTTTAAAATATCTAATAATAAATTATCAGAATTGATTTATAAACATATAAATCATACATAAAAATATACAATCGATTTGAGAACCTTTCCTTTTTGAAGTCGGTTCAAAGACATGTTCTAAGTGAGCTACAGCATTAACCTTGTCATCGCTTTTTATCAAATGAGACGAAGGTCAAATGAGAAATTTGAAGAAACCCACCTATAGATGTCGCACCGATAAAATCCCTAATTCATCAGTCACCGAAGCCACTTTTAGTTGCACTAGGCTACGGATGTAGTTCCAGAGTCGACGGATTAGCCATCTCAACGCACCTCTCTTATACGTATACGGAAGTCAACACTAGTCCAAGAAAGCGGAAGTCATACTACAACCCGCAGCTGTCGACGTTAGTGTGCACCTGTGAAGACCTGTTTGTGGGTACGAATTTGACAGACCCCTCCGCCCACTTCAGGGCAGAGAACATGACGGACAAGGCGGAAGACATCCACGAGGATTACCACTACGAAAAAGAAGACTACGGGCGCTTCTAACACGGAAATATAAATATTCGTGTGCAATATAAAATAAATAAGGGCTAACAAATGACATTGTACATAACAAAAAGAAAGACATACGGACCCATATTATATACACCGAAAATTCACTCACATATTTTATACAACATTAAAATCACGCGCTATTAATAACATTTTATCAGCTATGTGATTTCGTCTTTATTTCACTTTTGTTATTTCATTTTTGTAACGTAATTAAATCATAACAAAAATGAAAAACTGCTGTACTTTGAAAGTAATTTCAAATACGTTAAGCCAAACAGAAATCGCAATGAGTTACAACCACCTAGCATTTCAATAAATGTCAACAATAAAGTACCTAATTGCTTAATTTAATAATATAAGTGTTCACTTACCTGCGTTGTTAGAAACAAAACAAAACAGATAATTTATAATTGGAATTTTTCTCGCCGACAAAAAAACACACGTCATTCACTATTTTCACTCGAGGACAAAATGGCCGACTCATATTAGATTCTGGCATGTGATTGGCTCGTTATAGTTTGAGTGTTGCCATTTTACAAATTCTATATATTACCAAATTGGGCGTTACAAAAATGAATAACAAAAATGATCAAAATAATGGACACTATTTTGAACCCAAAATTTAAATATTTTAAGTAATTAATAAAAAATATTTTTAACCGTAATCAAGGGCTATCAACAACGATTTGGCAAAAAGTTCATGAATAAGTAAATACTGTAGCTAATAAATTTATTCAGATGATTTTTGTAACGTAGCCCGTGAAGAGGACAAATTATTTTGTATGGAGATTATCCGACTTTGATGAGAACAAAGCAATATAAAGAATTTATTATGCTCAACAGATATAGATGTGTGTGTTATATAGTTAGATAATATACATCAGAGTACTAATAGGTAGTTTTTACATAGTAAAAATAACTGTATCATAAAATATCGGGTATGGACAAATTTTGCAATCAAAATGGTCATTTTAAATGATTTTAACCCGAGTACATCACTCACCTTCGGTTTGGCGCTGCACTCGAAGTTGTGGACGAGTACGTTTACCGAGGACAAACTGTCCAGTTAGGTAGGTCCAACTTCAAGAAAGAGGTCAACGAATCGTTGTCGAATCCGACTCGGCTGGGCAGCGTTCGGGAAGCTTCGCAATATCTTCTCGTCCCACATACCGCAGTGTCTCAAGACGAAAGTCTTTGACCAGTGCGTGTTGTCAGTGATGACATATGGAACCAAAACGTGGTCGCTCACAATGGGCCTCATAAGAAGGCTTAAAGTCACCCAAAGGGCAATGGAGAGGGCTATGCTTAGAGTTTCCATGCGTGACCGAATCGGGAATGAAAAGAACCGCAGGAGAACCAAGGTAACCGACATAGCCCGAAGAATTGCCAAACTGAAGTGGCAGGGGCTTGCGGACGGCGAGTAATGGGTAGCTCGCTGTCCGGTAAGGACCAAGTCCGGGTCGACGGCGCGTTGTGTTCCACGCGCGCCTCAAAGAGATGTCAGCAGCAACAGATGGGGCCCGCAAGGGCCGATGCCTGCCAGGGGTGCGGGTTGTTCGAAAGAGATACCGTGGCCCCTGGCACACGGGCAGCTGAAGGAACATGGGTGGGTTTTAGTCAGTAAAAGTCTGACACGCCCTCCTGCTCCACCCAGAGCGGGAGAAGTCATTTGATGATTTCCCACCCTCAGAAAAAAAAAAGGTAAATCCATTTATCGCCCCCGAAACCCCCTGCATACTAAATTTCATGAACATCGTTGAAGCCGTTTCCGAGATTCAGATTATATATCCTATACATTTATACAAGAATTGCTCATTTAAAGGTACCTATTAGATAACATCATTACGACATATTTTTTATGAGCGGTCGCAATTTCGTATCGAATGTCATCATCATTATTATTTCAGCTGAAAGACGTCCACTGCTGAACATAGGCCTCCCCTAAAATGGGGGGTTTTGCCAAAATCGCCATGCTTGGCAGGCGGGTTGGCGATCATAGTATGGTGGTAAAATCCATAGAGAACGCTGCTGCCCATTCTCTAGTAAATCCTTTATTCGCCTCCTATGACACCCATGGGCAGAAATGGGATGGTGCTATTCTTTTACGTCCGGCACCACACGGACCGTATCGAATGTTTTGATCCTTTATAATTTGTTTAAACAGTATAGCGGGCGAATTTTTGATGTTTTTTACATCAGTCTACCTTCTATGACGTCTCGCCGGACCATACATAAAACACTACAGGACTCTGATTTACTGTATTTGAGGTTATTCAAAAAAATCTATTAAACTAAGAAATTGAGCCGTTATTTTCCCTCGAAGATACGATTCCTCACTGTACACGCAATTTTCATGTAATTTTGTGATGTGATTAGAAAATGAAACTAAAAATGGTTTTGAAATCGATCCTATTTTGGATTTCTTTTTTCATCGAAAAAAATTTCAATTTTACTTATCGTGTTTATTAGAAACGTTAATTTCCCTCAAACATGGACTGACTTATTTCTTATATTTTTCAGGACCTCAATACCAGCATTGACCACCACCATTTGACTATTTAATATTGATTCTAATTCAGGCACATTCGTATAACCCCCATTTAGTTAAAATAAAGATAACCTAAAATTCTACATAAATTCCCCGGGCTATAAAGATTTTTTTGAGTCTGTACCTCGGTATAAAAGATTTCTAACAGTCTCTTAGATTTAACTTTGATATTTTTGCTTGGCTATCGTTGAACACAAAACAGGCGCATGTATAAAAATTTACTTTACTGACTTAAATTTACCGTATATTAGTACCGTATTTAGTATTTAAGTGAGATACAGACAAATGGCAGTTGTATAAAAAGGCAAACTCAACTCGGTAAATTGACGTAGCTACGGTGTCATTTTGTACCCCAACTGTACCTATGTGAAAAGTCATCCAAACCGCTAACAAAAAGCTAGTTACACGTAATCTAATTTAAAAAAATCTCAAAATACAAATTTTAACATAGAAAGCGTGGTACCTAAAACACTATTCGTTAAATACCAACGAATAAAATTATTGTGTAATATTGCACAATAATGATTTTTGTATGAACCCAAGATAGTCGCAGCTAGACTCGGGACAAACTATTGAGATAAAAATTCGATCAGATATTCGATGATACGATCATCGAATCAGATATTCCCTGGGACATAATTAAATTGATAGTTTAATTCTGGATGGATTGCATCTGCTAGGCAAAAGGATATGTGACCATCAAAACCCATACGATAGTAGTCTTCATTACATAAGGAATCTCTGGAAGTTTGGTATGGGATATTATTTACTGAAATTGCATAACATTATGTAAACGGTATCAAACATGAAAATGTCTTCTTTGATAAATATTTTAGAGTTCCGGACTTTAAAATGAAGCAACAGAAACCTTTCTGTATCTTTTTTCATATTAATAACAGACTAGCAATTCACCCACGACTTGTTCCCCGTGAAATTTATGACATGCTACTCCGGAATTATGTAGCTTTCCACGGGTAAAAAAGAAATCAGATTTGTAGTTTTTCAGTTTACCAACTGCAAACAATTAAATCTTTTCACTTTATAATATTACTGTAGATAAACCCGCAAGGCGTAGTATGTGGTTAGCTGTTGAGCAGTAACGACCCCACGGACCCTGTTTCCCCGTCCTAGTCACCCCCTGCCATTTTAATCCGTGTATTATATAACATTGATTAGGCAGGAGACATAGTCCTCCCAATAGTTGTAGACTACCAAAACCACTTTAGCAAAAAAACCTATAGCCCAATATATTTTGTTTCCATGTTCTACAATAGTCCTGCGCCGACTGGGGGTTTTCGGGTTGACAGGGATGATTGTCGGTTGGTGCCTCCTAATCCTTTAAATTTGTGCAGGGGCTTAATTATCTTCGGTTCCTCGTACGCCTTCCAAAGGTCCGGGATCCCAGGGTACGGCAAAAGTCAAAGATTTTTTTTAAAATCGTCTATTTATAAAAAGGGGCACATTTATAACGTAACTTAACAATTTGCTATAGAGCATAGTTGGTTAATTGTCAGAACTAGGTTGAAGCTGCGCTTAAGGGTAGGAAGGGCATAAATACTTAACATAATAAATGAACAATGAGCGTAAATTAAAATCTAAATTTAAAATAGGAAAATTAAAGTAAAAGTAAAATAGCATTATTAAATAAATAATTAAATTATTAATAAAAGTCAATTATTAACCGTCCGTGTCCAGCATTCAAGATATTTTTCTTGAGTGTTATAGATGGAAAAAAAAAACATTTGGAAAGTCAACCACACCCACAGTCCCATATAAAAGAAAATGCTTTTAACTAAATAGAATTTTTCGGGATCCTGCCATTTTGCGAAATTATTTTAACAAAATTTCAGTATCCTAACAAAATTTAGCAAACTTTTAATACCAATGCAGTATTTGGAATGATTTTAGTACGCACATTTTCATTTGGTCAAATTTTTACTCGGCAGAATATTACCAAGCATAATGTCATTAAGGCATTTGGTCTTTGATCAAGTGGTTTATTACAACAAACAATCTTTACACAATAAACATTTTTCTGTTGAATTTTTGGGTTATTAAAAAAATCTACAGAATTACTAACCAAATAAAAAAGAGAAACTATCAATAAAAAGTATGTATGTGGCGCTTGCGGTTATTGCTACGAACTAGATTATCAACTTATCTCATCTTAAACGTTGTTATTCAATATAAGCGTGTTTGGTTCGGGCCATCAGTCACATACCAAAGCGTCGTGTGATCCGCGATCGACGTGTTGCTATTTATATACTTGTGTTAGTGAATTTGTGACAAGTTTAAATAATTCAAAAAAATGGCTCCTCAAATTAAATACACTAAGGTTTGTTATTCTCCAATATCAAATTTTACAAAATTTTTACGAACCAATTTTAAAAGAAGAAAGAAGAAATATAATCTTGGAAAAATTATTTTTATATTTATTTGTACATTTCGTGAGTTACTCTTTTAATTTAGTAATAATAGAGAACATTTGGTTGCGGTAGACAGGGTGAATTTTTAGTCACCGCCTAAATTTTTCAGGGTGATAGTACCTGTGAAATTGAACAACTTTCTCCAAGAAACAAGGGTCGCAACATGAAAAAAAAAATAATCAGACCTCCCATACAAAATCGATCAGCTGACTATTGATTTTGCATGGGAGGTCCAATTTTTTTTTTTCATCGGAAGTAAGGAAAAAAACTATTTTTAAGTAACTGCGAATAAACACTTTCCTAATATTTAATCATTCTAAATTATATTTTTTCAGCTGTTCATTGACAACGAGTGGGTGGACGCGAAGAGTGGCGAGACCTTCGAGACTTACACCCCTCATGATGGATCCGTTATCGCCAAAGTGGCTGAAGGTGATAAGGTATGTACTACCTGAAGTTTGGAAGTTTGGATATCTAATCACCACTCCATTTGTCCAAATTGGTGATGGTAATACAAGATGCAGTTGCAAAACATATATTGAGTGGATTATTTTATTTTATTTTATCGGAAGAAAAACAATAACACATTATATTTTACTAATAAATTAACATATGGAGTTATAACGTTCTCCTAAGATAACTAAGGTAAAGAAAATGTTGATAAAGTAAAAGTCGGAAATAGAGTAAAGTACATAAAATAAAATACACGTGAATTAGAACTTCTGCTGAGTAACACTAGAGAGATTCAATATTATTCACACAATTTTTTCTTGTGTCAAACAATATGTTTCAAAAATTTCCAACGGAAATCGATCCAAATTAGAGAAAGAAAAACTAGGAGTGATTTCGAAAACTGGTCAAGAGCAGGCCAATTTAGTAATTAAAAAAGGTCGTCCTCACGTCCCTTTTTATTTTTGAGGATGGGAAATAACTTCTCTTGCTCTGGGCGAAGCGGAAGGGCGTGTCAGACTTTTACTGACTAAAACCCACCCAGTTGCCTGTGGCACCTCACGTCCCTGGATAGTCCAAGGGACAACATAGCACAGACCGTATAAAATACAATTTCTAGAAAGGTACGCATAGACTTGTAAGACAGCCAGACAGTATTTTTTTAGCAAGTCGCTCATTATAGGAGTGGTAAATACGATTTCTAGAACAACGGTAATTCAACTTTTTCGAGAACTTACGTTGTATATGCTCGATATAGTCAGAACATTTATTATAATAGGGACTCCACACCTGATTAATTTTCAATACAAATATAAATATGTGGTCGGGTGGAAGAACTCTGTGGCTGATCTTATCACGAATCCATACATACGATAAGCCGCACATATTGATAAAACCATGAGTCATTATACCTCATGGTTTTATCAAAATTTGCGTTCAGGTGGAGATCATCATCAAGCAATACTCCTAGATCACGAATTGTGTTGATTTTGGCCAAGATTTCACTTTTTGTTGTGCATACACACTGTTGTGCATATGGGTGTTTAAATTTGTATTTAGTTTTAGTAAAGCTAATGCAGCAACATTTTAGAAAACTAATTAGGACTTTGTTTTTGATACAATATTCTACTATGAGATTAAGATCTTGTTGCAGTATGTGACAGTCTAGGATTTATCTAAACCTTAAATTTAAACCTTATGGTAATAATAGTCACAGTTACTCTAAATCACGTTTTTGAACAAGATATTTACGAGTCTTCAGTAAACATGTTTCCTTGTTGTTTACGTTGTTAGTAAAAAATGAGTTCGTTATCGTTATTCGTCGCGTTGATATTGTTTATTGGTAATATTTGAGTTTAATATCAGTGAAGTATGAAGGTGGCTACTCAAGAATTAATCATTGAAAACCTTAATTGGATGACATACAATAACATTATTGATACCGACTAATTATTTATCAGTGAGCTAGTACATAAAATCAAGCACTTAACTGCCTTTAGGAATGACTGGAGTAGAGTAAAGCTACAGATACGAGTAGAAGTTATTCAAAATTTCTGTTTTTTTCTTCTCTTCAGCTAAACTAAAAAACAGTGCAGGGTGGTGTTTTAGACCACGTAGACAACACTTAAAACGAGGGTTATGAAGTAAAAAAACATTAATTATTCAAAGTAGAATTTGAATAATTAATAATGTTTTACATTGACTTTGTAAATGTAGTCTACATTAAAGACTACCTATATACACATAGCTATGTTTTGTATCTTTCAATAAATAATTTGCAAGAAAATGCATCAAGGAGATGCATTTTCTTGTCTGATTCGCTGTCTGACGATATCAATAAGGAAAAATAGCCACGTTTGCATGACGAGGCTGGTTTTATTTTTATTTACCATCTGTAAGTAGGTAGTTATTACGAACCGGTAGGTAATTCTGCTCTATTCTTAAGCAAACTATGGAAACCTTACTTCTTGAAAAATCTAATAGATTCAAGGAGAAATAATAAAATCCCCACTAAAAATGAACATAACCTGAATATGTATACAGGCTGAGTTTTTAGACAGAGACCACTGTGGCAGCTTTGCTAAAGAAATAATTAATATCAGGTTTTTTTTTTCGTTTTCTAAAAATAAAAACTAGCTAGATCGATTTATCGCCCCCGAAACCCCCTGCATACTTAATTTCATGAAAATTGTTGGAGCCGTTTCCGAGATTCAAATTTTATATATGTATATATACATAATTATATTATAAGAATTGCTCGTTGAAAAGTATTAGACATTTACTTTAAAAAAAGTTTCGGTTAAATATGACTGATCTAAGATTCGACGTAGAAGAATTAATAAATCGTCGTGAGAAAAATTTTGAGCATTAATGGCGACAGCTACAAGAGTAGGGGAAGACCGAAGAAACGATAAATGGACTATTTGAAAGATGATATGGTACGAAAGAGGTCGACTACCGAAATGACGATTAATAGAGTGGTGTGGAAGAAAAAGACATGTTGCGCCGACCCCAAATAAATTACGTTTAAGGGCAGAATGTTGATGATGATTGACCAAAGATAGAACATAAATGTCCCGGGCCATTTTTTCAAAAGAATAATCCAGATGATGGCCTTCTTTTTGTTAAATATGTATACAGAACTAGTCTGTCTGATACATAACTAACAACCCGATAAAGCGATTTCGATACCGTAACTAGCTTTTGCCTGCGGCTCCACCCGCGTGGTTGTCGGTTATCGCGTAAAAAGTAGCCTATGACCTTTTCTATATCCCAAGCTTTATCATTGCCAATTTTCATGACGATAGGTACAGCGGTTTAGGCGTGAAAGTGTAACAGACAGACCGACAGACAGAGTTGCTTTCGCATTTATAATATTAGCAGGGATTCCTCTAAATCTTTCCTTGAATAGAAGAATACAAGCCTTTTGACAAACGTGTGAAGGTGATCCATGGTGCCAATTAAAATGACCTAATTACCTACGTATATGAATATTTCAGGCCGACATCGACTTGGCAGTTGCTGCAGCAAAGCGCGCGTTCCACCGCAACTCGGAATGGCGGCAGCTGGATGCCTCTCAACGTGGACAGATCATTCGCAAGTTTAGTGATCTCCTCGAGAGAGACTCCCAGTATCTCGCAGAGTTGGAATCCTACAACAACGGCATGGTTCTTAACTTCGCAACAGTGTTCATTGCCGGAGCTGTTAACAATGCTCGGTTTATTGCCGGTTGCGCTGACAAAATGAAGGGCGATACCCTAGCTGCTGGTAAGAACGAAACATATTCATTTTCTAAGTGCTAGCTGGTGCTGCACAGGTCTCACCCATAGTTTTCCAAGTTCCAACTAAAGAACAAAGATCTCTCTACAAGTTTCTTTTGTTGTTAACAGATGGTGAGGTGTTCTCCTACACCCTTAGACAACCCGTCGGTGTGAGCGGTGTTATTCTGCCATGGAATGGTCCCATCATAATATTCATCAACAAAGTTTGCACTGCATTAGCTGCAGGTAATATAACATTTAAAATTTCAATAATATATTGAGACTTGATGGGTCTGATTTGGATTTGTGTGTTTATTAATGCTACAGACCAAGCTATTTTAAATAAAGTGTGAGGGTTATGATAAAGTAGGCAAACTTACTGCACGCCTAAAATCATCATCAACATTTCAGCCGAATGACGTCCACTGCTGGACATAGGCCTCCCCCAAAAGGGGGGTTTTGTCATAATCGCCACGCTTGGCAAGCGGGTTGGCGATCGCAGTATGGTGGTAAAATGCATAGAGAACGCTGCTATCTATTCTCTGGTAAGTCCCTTAATCGCCTTCTACGACAGCCACGGGAAGAAATGAGATGGTGTTATTGTTTTTTACGTCCGGCACCACACGGCACCCTAAAATCAGCAAGCAACTAATCATGCAGTGGGAGAAATTTTGTAAACATCGCTACTGCTGAGGTCCTGGGTTCGATTCCCAGGTCGGGCATCGTGTTATTAGGTTTTTTCATCAGGAATTTCTCAGTAGCAGTCTAGAGCCTGGATTTGTGAACCCGGTTGATGGCAATAGGTTCGCCTCTTATGACATAGGACCGACACTTAACTGGCGAAATGTGAGTGTAGTATAAGAATACCTATGAGTAACCTTTCGATGATTACGGTCGTGATGTTATGTATGTATATAAAAGTATAACATCCATTATTAGTCTATGGGAGTCTTATGTATGAGACAAAAGATACCTAATTTTGATGGACAGCTTGGTGCGCAGTGGCTGAACAGAGCTAATAACAAAAATTTAACTGTCCACCTTGTGGGAGGCCTTCCAACGCTACAGCGTCCAGCATGTGGTCAGCACTCCAAAAACTTTCGGCCCCATCGACCATCTATTCTGCGAGCAATGTACATCTGCCACTTAAGTTTGGCAATTTGTGCTATGTCGATCAGCTTGGTTCTTCTACGAAACTTTTCATTTCTGATTCGATTCGTAGATAAACTCCAAGCGTAGCCCCCATTGCCCTTTGGGTGACTTTCAGCATTCTTATGAGGTCCATTGTGGGAATTTATTAAGAATGAATCCTATCTGTTCAGGTTGTACCGTGGTTGTCAAGCCAGCAGAACAGACTCCGTTGACAGCACTGGCACTGGCAGCACTGCTGGTGGAAGCTGGTGTGCCCAAGGGTGTGGTCAACGTTGTCAATGGGTTTGGACCTGGCGCTGGAACCGCTCTTACTCACCATGGAGACGTCGCCAAGATTTCATTCACAGGATCAGTTGAGGTTAGTCTAAATCGTACAGGGTTACAGAGAGTGTGCTTAGGGTTGATAACTATTTGTACACTGGCAAAAGTATATAATGGTTAAAGTAGGAAAATAAACAGTATTTGGATAAAATAACAGTATCTAAAAATAACAGTATTTCAAATATTTTTAAATCTTTTACTAAACACAACTCACTTGCAAATTTATTCAGTGTAGCACCACTGATGAGCAGCAATTTTTTATTATATGCATGGAAGCTCTGTCGTCTCATACTTAATCACTGAAAACACTGTTTCTGTGAATACTCATATGGCAAAACTAACTACAATATAAGTATCTAAAAGGTATTCTTATATGAATGCAGCAAAATTTATGAAAAAATCATGCTAGACCAGATGTTGTCACATTTTAACTCAAATGGGATTTTACATAGTCGACAGTTTGGTTTCACGAAAGGTAGGTCGACGACTGACGCGGGAGTAAAACTCATCAGTCACATTTTGGAATCCTGGGAGAAATCCCAGGATGTAATTGGCATTTTTTGTGACCTCTCGAAAGCGTTTGACTGCGTTGACCACAATACACTCATCTGTAAATTACACCACTACGGAATTCGTGGACGAGCTGCTGATCTTGTATTTTCCTATTTATCAAACAGGCAGCAAAAAGTAAATGTTAACGGGGCAGCGTCCTCGGGGTCTCTAGTTAAGATGGGCGTGCCTCAAGGTTCAATTCTTGGCCCTGTTTTATTTCTAGTTTACATTAATGACCTTCCTTACCTGATGGCAAACTTCTCGGATATCATTTTATTCGCTGTTGACACTTTTCTTATTTTTAGAATAGATGAAAAAAAATACGGATATCTTACATGTCAACGATAGTCTAGCTGTTCTCTCGAAATGGTTTGCGGCTAATAATCTTTTAGTCAATGCGAACAAAACTAAATGTCTCAAGTTCTCATTACCAAATGTACCCCAAGTAGGTCTAAATTTAAAACTTGGTGGCAAGAAACTAGATGCTATTTCCAAAACTGTATTTCTAGGAATTACTTTAGATTCAAAATTGCAATGGGGTACCCACATTAGAGCTCTCTCAAGTAGATTAAGCTGCTTACGCAATAAGAAAATCAATCTTGTATGTTCGCGAAAACTTAGGTCTTTTCAAAAAAAGATGCGACTTCCATAATCTAAATATACGTAGTAAAAATGAAATTATGATTCCAAAATTTAGATTAACTAAAACTGGCAAGTCATTTCTAATAAACAGCATCCGCTTCTATAACAAGTTGCCAAAGTTGGTTACAGAACTTAGCGATGGAAAGCTTAAAACTCACATCAAACGTGTCCTTATCAAAAAAGCATATTCACTACATAGTATAAAACAAGTCGCTTTTTCTGTCCCTATATCCCTATGTATGCTTAAATCTTTAAAACTACGCAACGGATTTTGATGCGGGTTTTTTTAATAGATAGAGTGATTCAAGAGGAAGGTTTAAATGTATAATACACCGACCTCCACGCAGGCGAAGCCGCTGGCCCTAGTATAAGATAAAAGACTACGTTGAAGACAGGGAAGTTTGGCATTAATTCCTTCTGCACGTGTGGTTTCTCTGGCACCTCATTAACAGCATAACTGTGTGAGAGTCTATTAACTGCTCCCAAATTACACTGTTAATTTTTATTATTTTGATTTTTTCACTTTCAGACATATTCTCTTAATTTTTTGACATTATACATCACTTCTAATATCACTTATTTATTAGTGATTCTCATGAAAATCATGTCACTTGGTTTAAATAGGTTGATCATACTAATGTAGATTCTTTTACATATTAAGAATCGTTGTAGGCCTTACAGACTAGATTTATCGACGATTTTCTATTTTTTATTTTTATTCCTCTACGTACCTGGTACTTATTGACAGGCCTGCACTGTCCTCCCATACCTATTATCACTGTAATTTAAAAACATTGTAAAACCCAATAATTTTTAAAAGAGTAACCGTGGAGTTTCTTACCGGCTCTTCTCCATAGAAAGCGACAAATTGGAACCGTGCACCTAGCTTCTGACGTGTGTATGTGAAATATATTTTGTTTATTTAATTTGATTTGATTTGAATGATCTATTACTCTGTCACAAAAGTTTGAGACATTAACAGTTTCTTTCTGAAATTAAGGCTAGCTGAACCACATATGATGCCCTGATGCATGCATGATGTTCTACGTTGTAGATGGAACTTTTTATTTAGATAAATGTCTGGATATCAGTGAAAACAGTGTATTCATATACCTACTTTATTTTTGTGGAACAGTAGACAGTATTTTAGAGTGAAAAACAGTTAATACTGTGTCTAACTGTAAGTATGGTTGGCAACAATATGTTACTATACCTAACTAAGGCTCCCTTGATCGAGTAGTTTTGTACTGTACATTTCACTATAAAACCCAAAAAATACGATCGTGTAATATACTGCCGTGGTATATCTATAATGCCGTTAACTACCAAATCCTTGTTTTGAATAAACCGCGAAAAACCCGGGATTTTTTTAAACCGATATAACTTAACAATTACAACACTTATTTAAGACTTGGAGGTACCAAAAAATAGATCTATTAATATACTTTCGAATGCTTCTGCTGCTATTATTGTAAATATAATATATTTCTATGATAAAACGCTTTTTGCGTTTTAGTTTATCTTCGGTGTTGCCAAAATCTTGTGGATCATCCACTAAAATGCCGCTACGTATAGCGTAACGGCATTTCAGTGTTTTTATTTCATAAAAAAACATTGTCTGTTAAAAAATTAAAAAAAAACTTTTTAATAACTAACTGAGATGCCGTTATAGCATTTAACTTGAATATAGTTTATCATGAGGTATTATGGAACTGACTCAAGTTAGACTTTAGTGCAGTTAACGGTACTTTAATACTTTTAAGACTGCTACCTATAAATGCATTCAAATTTGAGCAAAAAAACTTAATTCATTGTCGCGGTTAAACTAAAAACATTATAGTTTAACGGCTTTATAGCGCAACAGTATCAAAAATAACTGGAACATATCATTGGACAATCCCGTAGTTAAAGTTATTAAAAATATAGGCAATTTTTAAATAAAACTATTGTTTAATCAATCACAGTAATTATTTATTTTAAGCTTTTAAACTAAATTTCTTAGGAACTTTAAGTTCTTTACCAATACAATTATCACATCAATTATTAATATTAATTAGGTAGTAGGTACTTGTACTTTCAATTAGGATAACATTATTTTTACTTAGTTGAACTGAAAATTGTAGATCGTCTTACGTCTTTATGTACAAAACAAAAAATGTTATACAAAAAAGACTTTCATTAAGTAAAATAAATTTACTTACAACTACTTTACCAAATACCTTAAAACAACATAACAATATTTAGTCATACTACTTACAGTACCTAGTTAAAATATTTAATCAGTCTCAACAAACTTACGTCAGTCTATTAATATTATCGCGATCAGTACTTGTACTGGGGTGTTCATTTTCCTTTGTTGGTAAGTTTTTCCAAAATAACAATTTGTGAGGGGGAATTATGCTCGATAGTTTTTCAAGAATATCAGCTTTTCTTTTAGGTTCGACACATTTCGGTTCAGTCCTGAATTCAAATAACATTATATGTGGGTTTTTCAAATATTTATCATTCATGAACCGAAGAGAAGTATACATTGTATCATTGAAATCGTTCTTATACATGAGATCATAACTTTTACGAGTGAAACATACCTCAACCATATTTTTTAAATAAGCTCTTGGGTTAGATGTTTGGATTCTTCTTTGTGACACATAATTTGGTACATTCAAAAAGTTTTCTGGCGACATAGACTGTACGATTAGTTTTGATTTATTAATTGAAGATACACACTCTTCGAAATCAGGGAAATCGTAAAGTTTACCTTTTTTTTTCATGGCTATTTCCACTTGATGGTGCACTTGATCACTGCTCATGAAAGTGTGGCCGGGTTCAAAGTAATACAGAGTTATTTTTTCTGTACCAATGGTTTCACTATTAATCATGTGAATGAGCATCGAATATAAGAGCCAATTCTTGTTTTGCGAGCTGCAATTATCTAGCCAGATGTGTACTTGCTCAAAATCTCTATTACGCAAAATAAAATGATAAAATGCAGACATTATATCTTCTTGTCTTCTGCCCGCAATGCCATCATGCCAGATAACTGTGAGAGGTTTACAATTTGCGGTAATCTTGCCAAGTGGTGCGAAAGTCTGATTGTATGCTACAAGGCGCTGACAGAAAATTGCAGCTTTAAACATCTCCAACCTGGGCAACATGATCACTTTTTCGAGGTCAGCGCTGTAGATTACCTGTGAATTATTTTGTGGTTCTTCTTTATGTGCTGTGTAAAGCTCTCGTGCTTTGGTGTACCTTTGGTGATGTTCATTCCAATCTACACAAACTGTACACTGTTCAAATATCTGGATAGTGGCATCATGTGATGTTTCCTTTTTTGAAATTTATAAGCCTCGCATAATTCACATTCTTCATTGCCGAGATCAGTAAAGGATATGTTCATTTTTTTAACATGTGATCTGTATAAGCTGTACGAAATAGTTTTATCAGGGTATGTCTCACAAAAATGTTTATGCATTTGAGTTATGTTTATGTCACTTGGCAGGTATCGTCGCAGAGGTGCATGTTCACGCCTATAGTGTGGTTCTAACGGGTTAAACGATTCAACGTGTCGAGTCAGTATATCGCGATCAAATGCTGGTGTTTTTTGGTGTTTACCACGTTTATCTGTTGAAAGACCACTATGTAGGATCCTGTCATTATTTTTCAAATATCCGAGAGTTGTAAGAAAAAATATTTTGCATACCTCTGTTTTGGTGCCATCTTGTTTTTTGAACATAAAATTTCTTTTTGGTTGCCTTTTTGGTTGGCTCGTAATTTTTCTTTTTGGGACTGCAACATATGTGTGTGCTTCAACAAATGCATGTTGTTCCTGCCATGACATATCCCAGTATGCTTTATTAATGGCTTCTCTATCTTCTTTCTTCAACAGGGTCATACATTTCCTGAGACACTTTTCATTGCACCCAGGTTTGACACTATGTTCGCTTTTTTTTATTTTTGGCATCCAATTTCCGCTGTTGTAAAGGAATGTCATATTTCTTTCGTTTGCGTGGTGGTTGTGGCATTTCAGGTAATGTGGAACAATAATTGCCATCAATGGTATTGCTACGCTTGCGGAGGCATGGTCGCTCGGACGTGGTTTTTGCATAACAAGTAGCCCCTATTGAGTTTCTACGACTTCGCTCCAAAGTTTGTATATTGTTAATAAAAGGAGTGGAGGTGGTGGTGGGGAGTGGAGTGGGTGGTAGTGGCAGAGGTGGGGTGGGAGGAGGGTTCTTAGTTACATCAGTTGACAATCCGGTTTGCAGCCTGTATTTCTTTGTTATTTTTTTCCTTTCAGATACATCTGACATGGGGCTTTCTGGGGAATTGGATGGGCAATAATCTTTGTCGAGAACTGAGTCGTCTGAATCGAAATCAGGTGGACTATTTTCACACGTTTCTTCTATATTCAACTGGACCTCTTCCTCAAGTAGAGAGTCGTCTGGTGGCATTACTTCATTTCATGTTAAATCTACTTCGATGGGTGTGTTGTCGACTTGGTTGGTAATAGTTTGATGGATTGTAGTTTCGTTGAATAGAGCTTGTTTTGATTTACTTGTATCTAAATTCAACAAATGATGCGAGTTGTATGTAGTTTGTGTTTCACAAAATGTGTCAAAAATGCTGCCGGTCATTGAATAAGATCTCGTATATATACTGCTAACGTAGTCAGTGGCACCGTGCTCAGCTTTACTACAATTTTTTGGCTCTATGTTTTTATTTAGTGATGGCTCAATAGAAGTAATCTCAGGTTTTTCCTTTACCATATCTAAAATACTTTTGGCTCGTTTGGAAATAGCAGACCTTCTGTAACAAGGAAAAAATACTTTGTACTAAACACACAAAAATATTTTTTATGTTTGTACACTCTATTTACTGGCAAATTAAATAATTTATATATAAATAATAATGGATTTTGGCTGATAAAAGTGGGCTAGTCAAAAATCAAAGCAGAACAAGTCGTATGTGCTTACGACATGTTCAGTCTGCTTTGATTTTTGGCTATATAATATTGTGTTTGGTCATTTTGTAAGTCTAATTTTTTATCGTGCACATTTCACGTGGCTGAGTCTGAATCTTAACTAATCGCGCACGTGTAGTAAATATATTATGAGCACAAAATTATTGCGAGCTAAAAAAAATAACTTACCTGAAGTGATTGTTCGCCATTTTTACGAAATTGGCGGGAACTGACACGGAGCGACGCACGTTCTTCTCCCGCAAGCGCCTGCGACGCACTATAATTTCACCCCCAACCCCTGAACTCTCAACAAGATTGTAGCCCCGCGCGAGAGTAGTTAACGGCATTATTGTGAATTAGTGTAAGATAATGGAACTTCAGTTTAACTGTGACGAACAAATTATTTTTATTTAATTTTGGAAATGCCGCTAATGGCTCATAGCGTCAATTAAGTCAAAATATACGTATTTCAAGTATTAGACTGTAATGCCGTTAAACGTCGTTAATCTCATTTAAGTCTAGTCTTTTCGGTTAACAACGTTATAGCTTAACAAAGGTAAACTTCTATGTTAAATAGAGAATAACAATAAAACAGTTAGAGTATTTTTGCCGCTTTATAATGTACAAAAAACAGTTAACGACAATCTAGAGAAGCAACCTTATGAAAAATTTGTAGCAAAAATATGAGTTTACTATACCTTAGCGACTGTATAGACTCACAAAGTTACATAATGGCATTATTGCTTATTATGCACGAGAAAAAAGGTACTTAGTGGCATTCTTGTAATAAATTATTTACAAAACTATACAAGGTATCAAAAAACCGCAAATACAGATCGATAGAGATATTTTTTCTGATTAATATAGCATCAAAAGTTCAAAATCGGCCAGATGTCGGATAACGGCATTTTAGATATACCACGGCAGTATAGGTTTAAATAAAAGCAAACAGATATACTTTAATGCTTACAGGTCGGCAAATTAATTCAACAAGCAGCTGGTGCCAACAATTTGAAGAGGATCACACTTGAACTCGGCGGCAAGAGTCCTCTTATTATCATGAACGATGCTGATTGTAAGCTGTTCAATCATTCTAATTATCATACAGATTATAATCATCGACCTACTTATACATGTGCTTACTAGCTCGCTTATACGATTACAGTAAATCTTGCCGTCGCTGGCGCTGCCAATGGAGTATTCTTCCATCAAGGACAGGTTTGCATAGCTGCTTCTCGGTTGTTCGTTCAATCTGGTATCTATGACAAGTTTGTTGAAGCTGCTGTCAAACACGCAAAGGGCATCAAGGTCGGCAACCCAACGGATCCCAACACACAGCACGGCCCACAGGTAAATGACAGATATGACTGCATTTTTTGTCAAGATGTTTTTATTAGTCTATTAGTGACATAATAATAACTTAAGAAGGAAGCTCCAAGTCAGTCCCCGAATTTCAAATTTTCTCAAGATTTTTGCAAAATACAGGTCAGCGCAAGTTAGTACGTTGGTTAAAATATGATTCGTGATTGTAACAAATATAGCTACACACATAATATGTATAAATATACTAAACAATCCTCTACGTTCATTTAATTCGATTGAATGATCATTTCATAAAAAGTCATAAAGCTTCCTGCTAATTGGAATAAACGTAAGAAAATTTGCATTTTGCGGGCTACCCTGGAGGTTTCACCTTAAAACGGCAGTTATCTGTATCGTAAATTCTTTTTAAATAATTCAACTGTAAATCCCGTAGGTTGATGGGGAAATGATGACGAAAGTGCTTGGATACATCGAGAAAGGCAAAAAAGAAGGCGCGAAGTTGTTATGCGGAGGCAACAGAATCGGCACAACTGGTTACTACATCCAGCCTACAGTCTTTGCAGACGTCACGGATAACATGACTATCGCAAAGGAAGAGGTAAATCAATTAACATAAAGTTATCCTAGTTCACCTAAAGGTTTGTCCTTGATTAAGCAAAGGCAACTTCATCTTAGCGAAAGTTTTAACTCAGAATTTTCAACTTGTAGATTTTCGGCCCAGTGCAGAGTATTCTGAAGTTTGACACTTTGGAAGAAGTCATTGATAGAGCTAACAACACGAACTATGGCTTGGCATCTGGAATCTTCACAACAAATGTTAACAATGCCCTACAATTCGCCAAACACGTTGAGGCTGGCACAGTTTGGTAAGTCAACAAAAAACATTTACGCCATTTTAGTTATATTTTTTTTGCCTTAACTGAATGTCTTATTTTTACCATTCATTTAAACAATAATATTTTGACTAACCTACCTTAGTTAAAGATTCTGTGACTCGCAATATTTTTTTTGAGTTATTTATATTTAATATTACTATTGTAAGTATTTCGGACACGTTCAGCACGTTCGGTAGTTCAACTGAGTAACAACTGTTGATAACCGTGTGTTAACTATAAATAACTACTACGAGATTATTTTTAAAACATTAATACCTTTACAGGGTCAACACATATTTAGTATTTACCCCGCAATCACCATTCGGAGGTTTCAAAGACTCTGGAATTGGTCGTGAAAGGTAAGTTATCACAGAAAAATATTTTTTCATTTGTTTTAGGACTTCATTCATTTCAAGACATCTTATTTCTAATCAAGTTATCATAAAAAGATATTTTGTAGTCGTACATCTTCATAATAGAGTTTTTCTTTTTTCAGTGGCATGGACGCCCTCTTAGCTTACACCGAAGTGAAGAATGTGGTCGTTTCCTTACCCAAGAAATTCTGAAGTTGAATCTAGACGTCACGACCATAACGTTGTCGTAAATAATTAAGCTAGACGGTATTCCGTGTATATTAAAATAAATTATTTAAAACATTCGATTAATGACAGTAGTAAATGTAATTTTTCTAATAAACATGTTAAGACAACGAATACAGTATCGATCCTTAATCAGAGCCTTGTGGTACTCCTGACATTAGATAGACTGAACGACGTGTACAAGTACGATTTGAGTTCGCTCCTGAAGCAATGAAGTTACTTCAAAAGGTATTACAGTACCTATAAGAATATTTGTGGCTCAACTTAGGTTAACTGAAATGATGGTCAACTGCAAATAATGCTTTCTTAAGTTCTGTGCAAGCTGATAAAAGCTGTTATAGAAATGTCTGCAAAATCCGTCTTGCTCTCTATATGACGCACTGGGGTCCTGTGTTCAGTTCGTGCATACCTATGTTATCTCTCTCTCTATCATGTTCTTTGACTTATCTTATCTCTTTAGAACCTTTAGTTTTTTTAGTTTGAGCACATAAATACACTCTTATCAATTAGAGATTTAAACATTATTCTTGATTCAAGAGAATTATGTTACAGCCCAATTATAAGTTACTGCAAAACGCTATATCGAGAAATTGATATTCACAGTGAAAAGAAAAACCTTTTGAAACTACAGGTATGAGGAACAGGGTGTAAAGTTCACTCATACACTATGGTAAAGGAGGATCCTCCGACCAGACTGGTGTTGTGTCTGGTGGGCAACTGCCCGAAAATTGATGTCAGGATTTTGTATAATTATTTAGATTGTGCGGTAAACTCTGCTCGCGTGATGTAGCTGATGTAGTTGCGTTGTGACGTTAAGTCTTGAGTAGTTCGCATGTAGCATTGTAGATGGCGCCACTTTATTTTTTGTGTTTATCCACATTTGTTGATTTGAAGTTTCGTATGTGGGGCATTGTAGATGGCCGCCACAAAACTGTTATTTCTATCGCTTTATCACATTTTGACGTAAGGATTAACTAAGGTGAAAAATCCAACGTTAGCAAAACTCGCGTCTTTATTAATGCGTAAGCAGAGAGTACTTCTTCGATCTACACATCCGAAAACATTTTATTTGATTAATCTAAATATATATTTTTTATTTCATTTCAATAGGTTAATATTTTTTTACATACTTACCTTGATCCCAAGACACTTGTTATGTGTTTATATGCCAGTCACATAGAAGCTTCTAACCGTCTCGATTGGAACCTACCTGAAGAATAGGACAGACGATGCAAACTTTGAACTTATTTTTATTTTAGAGAAATGAAACACAGATTATTGCTTACCAAACTGCATGTTCTGGGCACTTTCGCTTTCCATCAAAATAAGCAAACCATAAATTTATTAATTTGAATGTAATTTAGATTATTGAAAAGAAACGATTGAAGTAACGAAACGGTAGTTTATTTTTGTTCAAAATGAAGAAAACAGCGTCCTGACTCGGGAGGTTAAACCATGTCTGTCATTATGGCCATGAGAAAGCAAGATCGCGATGATTCGGATAGCTGTAGCTTGAAGCCAAACAAGACAATAAGATAAACAAATCACGTACATTTTCATATTTTCATGATGTTTTCATTCATTACGGGCCTCTCATCAACAAGTTTTTGAGGTGTTAAATAATATTATTTAGTTCAACATCCTTTATAATAAGTTGGGCCCTGTAGCTTCGAGGCCCCGTATCATTGATTCGACTGATCCGGTGGGTGATACCTACGCCACTGATATCCACATATCTACATAATATTATAAATGAGTTACGAAAAGACAATTGTGATGTCCTGATAAGAGGCATGTAATAAACCTTGATAAAGGTAGAAAATATGTGTGTTTGAGTGTTCAGGGTTGCTGATTCTGTATCTTTGTATTACGTCGTTGAATGTTTACCTTGAATCTGAATAGAGTGTAGCTGTAGCTAGAGCTACTGTTTTCAATAAAGTTTTCTCCTTTCTTGTATTTTTTGCCGTTTTTTTTAATATTTACACGCTAGGAACGAGCAAAGATGAAATGTATACTCGTGAGAGAGTAACTTAGAAGATAAAGGCAACCATATAAAAGTGGTCGTCAGTTCTGTAGCCGAAAAGTAGACAAGCGACTAACTTTCATCAACTCGCATTGGGCGCGCACTCGATTCCCTTTAATAGGAGCTATAGAGAAGACCATGACCTGTGAGTTGGTTTCGGCATTACTTCTCAGGGAACAATCAGCTGGGAAATGCCGGCGCTGTCTAGTTTTAAAATATTGACCATTAAAATATTGTGTCTTCGGGTCTTAAAAAATCTACTTACTGAAATAAATATGTTATTTCACTACAATGAGGAAACCCCCAGCTATTATACATATTATGGTATACCTTATTTCGCCCTATAAAATATGTGCAAATCAGTGCCTGCATTACCTTCGTCAGATCTCATTTTCAAATCTTATCACTGAGAACTATTAATAACTATTTATACTATAAATAACCAGACACATTGTGTAATTAATGTAGGATTTGATAGTAGCGAATATACGTAATACTTAATATGTATGAATCTAAATCAATCTTGGAAAAATGTATTTGATTATTAGCTAGAGTTAGTAATTGGCTAAATGAAAATCTACTTACGCTTAATACTCAAAAAACAAACTACGTCTGCTTCACTAAATACACAAACTCTCAGCCGGCGCCTGACTTTAATATTAGAATACATTCTTGTCCTACCCCAACCCAATCTACCTGTAGTTGTCCTATTATTCAGAAGGTAAATTCCATCAAGTACCTAGGTATTGTAATAGACCAAAGATTAAGTTGGTACCCACACCTCGAACTAACTATAGGGAGGGTAAGAAAACTCATATGGGTTTTTAAATCTCTGAGACATGTTATGAGTAAAGAATTACAGAATAAAATTTATATCGCAGTGCGATATAAATTTTATTCTGTAATTTAATTACAGACTGGGCCAGTGGCCCAGTCTGTAATTATTTATTGTGTCTCGGTATGGGGTGGAGCAGCTAAGACGTATTTTTTAGATCTAGAGAGGGCACAGAGATCCTTGATTAAAGTCATGTACTGTAAGCCCTACAGGTTTCCTACTGAATCTCTATACTCAAGCTCTAAGCTGCTCTCCGTCAGGAAACTCTACATCCTATACCTTGTACTCAGATACCATAAAATTCTACCTTTTAGCCAAGCCAAACTTAAACGAAGACGCTGTGATATAGTAGCCCCTACATACTCAGCACGTTCAATTTTTGCTAGTCGCCAAAATGTAGCTCAAGCCCCACGCGTTTACAATAAAGTAAATCGCATACTTAACATTTACCCTATGCAGCTGGACGAGTGTAAGAAGATATTGAAGGAATGGCTCTTCACACTTAATTATGATGCCGTGGAAGACATTTTGGTTACACAGGGTTGAACGTCACGCATACACACACTCACACACACACCATCCCACTCACTCACACTAACTCACACACGCACACCCACACACCCACTCAAGCACACACACATACACACAAAATATACTTTCACACGCACATAAACACACATTTACACCTCTCTGCCATAAGCACGATTTAATTCATTTTCATTTTTGTTTTTTCCTTTTGTTTTTCTTCTTATGGATTTGTTTTTATTAGTTTTTAATTTTTATTGGATTTATAAAAAAATGTGTAACTTATACCTAATTAGCACAACGAAACAATTGAACTAATCAAGGAAGAGCGAGGTTTATCCCATCACAAGTATCTTCGGATTACTTTCTGGGAAGCCCCGGCAACTTAATTGTATCTAGATTTAAGATAATGAACACATTTTTTTTTTCATTATATTATATACTTCTTCATAAACGACGGTTAAAAAAATATAATTACGACTCGCACCCGACGTTAATTCTATCATCAATAATTTGTATTGTGTCTAACACTATTTTATAAGATGACAGTTAAACGTCATTATATTGCGTAGAAATAATCACATTTTCGTAAACCATTTTATGAATTAAAACTGTAACATAATTATGAGATATTTTTACTGAGCATTTATCAACAGCAGAGACAGCAAATTTTTGAATTTTTTTACACAGGGCCCTAAATGACTTCCTGCAGTACCATAGATGAAACACGAAATATACAACGCAGGAATCTGAGCGCGAGCCGGTTTAGCCCAACTTACTGTTTTTGAGTTAAAAAAAAAAATCTAGTAAACTAAAAAATACCATTAAGTTCCCTCGAAAACACGATTCCTCACTGTACACGCAATTTTCATATAATTTTGTGCTGTAAATTAATGTAATTAGAAAATGAAACGATAAATGGTTTTGAGAACGACTTTGTTTCGGATTTTTTTTTTTCATCGAAAAAATTACAATAAGTGCTCGTGCAGACTAGCGCGACGCGACGGTCGCGTCGCGACACTCGTAGAACAATTTCTATGAAAACTTCATGGAAATTGTTCCTATAAGTGTCGCGTCGCGCCTGTTTGAAGAAGCCTTAAAATTGTATTTATCATGTTTTGAAACGTTAATTTCCTTCAAACATGGACTTATCTATTTCATTTATTTTTCAGGATCTAGATACACTAATTTGTCCATTCAAAATTAATTCTGATTCAATCGCATTCAGGTAACCCCCGATAAATTAATGTAAGGTTAACCTAAAATTCGACATAAATGGCCCGGGCTAGTATTTAAATTTTAAATTTTTATTCTCTTAATGACATTTTATTCTTTTCTGTGGCAGCATTATGAAATTTTATTTTATTTTAATTTGTGATGTTTTAGTTATTTAAGTTTATTTTAATTTGTAATAGCTTTTGCCTGAAATAAATTATTTTTATTTTTATTTTTTATTAAAAAAAAATAAAGCCCGGTACAAAAGAGATAAACACGGTAACAGACTCTAAGATTTAACTTAGATAGTTACTTTAGTTGAGTACAAAATAGGCATTTATAAAAAGGAACTGGTACTGACCATATCACAGACAAGTGAACGTTGTATGAAATGGCTATAACTCGATGAATTGACTTCTTAGGTACGTGTCAATTTGCTGAACAATCAATTTGTACGTGAAAAGTTGTCCAAACCGCTGACAAAAAGACGACAACGAAACATACGAGACTTACGACGTAGTCTATTATAAAAAATATCACACACATATTAAATTGTAACATAGAAAGCGTGATGATACCTTTTTTTTATTTTTTGAGGGTCGGAAATCATCAAATAACGTCGCCCGCTTTGGGTGCAGCAGGAGGGCGTGTCAGGCATTTACTGACTAAAATCAACCCGTGTTCCCTCAGTTGCCTGTGTGCCAGGGGCCCCGGTATCTCTTTCGAACAACCCGCACCCCTGGCAGGCACCGGCGCTTGCGGACCCCACCAATTGGTGCTGAAATCTCTTTGAGGCGTGTGTGGAATACAACGTGCCGTCGACCCGGGCTTGGTCCTTACCGGACTGCGAGCCACCCATTACTCGCCGTCCGCAAGCCAGCGCCTACGGTGGCCGGGAATCAGCCTGGGTTTCCCGACGCCCAGGGCGTCTCCTGCGGTGGCTAGAGCCGTGAGGGTGCATATACTGCCTCTCCCTCACGTGCACCGCCTCTCTCTTCGCAAACATCACTGCTTCGCAGAAAGAGGTGACGGCTACCCATGTACTCTCGCTCCATACCATGGCCTGGACCAAGGCCAGACGTGAGAGATCGCCACCGCCGATCGCCTCCACGGGGACACGGCCGTGCTCCGACCAAGCCGGGCAAACCTCCCCTGTATGCTCCACCGTGTCCTCAGGGCGATCTACGCAGTGGAAACACCTGGGCGTATCCCACCTTATGCAAAACGGGAACCTCTCGAAACAGTCGTGTCCGGTGAGGACCTGCGTCAGGCGGAAGATGAGGACGCCATGGCACCTTTCAATCCACTCCTCAAAGTGGGGACTTACCGCCGCAATCGTGGCGTACCCAGTACTGAGTTGCTACAATCGCACTCTCCATGTGAAGCGTGATACTTAGCGCACTATTCGTAAAATACCAACGGCTAATTTGACAAATGAAATTATGCGGAAAGTTGATTGGGAAGCGATAATTTGTTATTTTCTTTTAAGAAACAAGGGTAACGTGGGCGCGTCTTCCAATGTGGGGTACATTGGAAGACGCGCCCACACATTGAAACCCGTGGTGTACCTAATTTTCTGTTGACTTTTTGGGTTTGTAGAAAAATTTACAGAGTTTCTAACCAAATAAAAAAGACAAAACCATAAAAAAGTATGTATGTGGCGCTTGCAGTTGTTGCTACGAACTAGATTATCAACGTAACTAGGTAGTTACGTTGATAATATAGGCAGATCGTCTTAAACGTTGTTATTCAATATATAAGCGTGTTTGGTTTGGGCTATCAGCCACATACCAAAGCGTCGTGTTATCCGCGAACGACGTGTTGCTATTATACACTTGTGTTAGTGCCAAGTTTAAATAATTCAATAAAATGGCTCCTCAAATTAAATACACTAAGGTTTGTAATTCTCCAATTTTAAATTTTACAATATTTTTATGAAACCATTTAAAAAAAGAAACAAGAAATATACTTTTGGAAAAAATATTTTTATATTTATTTGTTTATTAAGTTAGTAACTCTTTTAAATTAGTAATAGTAGTGAACATTTGGTTGCGTTATAATTCTGACTATTTGAAAGTATTTGAAAATAAAATAGCCTTATTTAAAAAAAACATGTAGAAAAGTTTCCTAACATTATTTCGTTTCGTTAAGATCATAAATATTTATAACAAATAATACCCGTTTCTAAAAAAGTGCAAAATTTTATAAAAATCTTACATAATACTAAAAATACAAAAGTTTTAGTCTTAATAACTAACAATAATATTTGATTGCGTAATTGATTAGATTCTAATCAAATCTTGAAGCACAAATGTATGCTATTGTTATACTTACTTTTAGATAGGTTTATATTTAAAATCTAATTTTCAGCTGAAACACCTAGTAGGTAGACAGATTTTTAGTTACATTTAAATTAAACCTGTAAATGTTTCTTTTTTATGAACGAAAAGTCTAATATTAGATTTAGATCCAACAAGTCCACGTATAAATTGAAATTTGAAATCGTTAAATTATTCTCAGTTTTAGCCGTTTTGCAATCCTTACTAATATTATAAAGTCTGTTGCGCTTTCACGCCAATGGTACTGAAGTGATCGTCATGAAGTTTGGCAGAGATATAGCCTGGGATGTGGAGAAGGACATAGGCTACTTTTTTACGCGATAACCGACATCCACGCGGGCAAAGCCGTGGCCTAAAGCTAGTCTAGAATAAAAATGAAAATGTTTGTTATATGTAAAGCTCAGACAAAGTGTTGAAGTACTTAATTAAAAATAATTATAAATAGTCAAAGCTCATTGATATAAAATATATTTATGTTATTCGTCTATGCATCGGAAATGAGGAAAAAATCTGCTTGTAACTGCACTTTATCACTGTCTCAATGTACTTATAATAAACACTTTCCTAATATTGAATCATTTTAAATTATATCTTTCCAGCTGTTCATTGACAATGAGTGGATGGAAGCTAAGAGTGGCAAGACCTTCGAGACTTACACTCCTCATGATGGATCCGTCATCGCCAAAGTGGCCGAAGGTGATAAGGTATGAACTAGGATACCTGAAGTTTGGAAGGAAATACATCTAATCACCACTCCATTTGTCCAAATTGGTGTTGATAATACAAGATGGAGTTGCAAAACATATATTGAATGGATTATTTTATTTCATTTTATCGGAAGAAAAATAATAACACATTATAGTGTAAAGAGAAAGAAAAACTAGGAGTGATGGCGAAAACAGGTCGTGCGCGCACCTCACGTCAATGGATAGTTCAAGGGACAACATAGCACAGATCGTCTAAAAAACATAGTTTCTAGAAAGGTACGTCTAGACTTGTAAGCGAGCAAGTTGTATTTCCCCAGCAAGTTGCTTATTATAGGGGCGGTAAATAGGACTTCTAGAACAACGGTAATTCATATTTTTCCAAGAACTTACGTTGTATACGCTCGATATAGTCAGTACCTTTATTTATTATAATACGGACTCCACACCGGATCCATTTTCAATACACATATGAATTTGGGCTCGGGTGGAAGAATTTTGTAGTTGATCTTATCCCGAATCAATGTATACGATAAGCCGCACATATTGATAAAACAATGAGATATAAGTCGTGAGTCTTCAACAAACATGTTTCCTTCTTGCTAGGTACTTTGTTAGTAAAAAATGAGTTCCGTAAGGAACTCATTTATCAACGTAACGAATAATCGTTACGTTGATATTATTTATTGGTAATATGAGTTTAATATCAGTAAAGCATGTAGGTACCCACTCAAGACTTCATAGTTTAAAAACCTTAATTAGATGAATTATTATGACATTATTGATACCTTCTACTTATTTATCAGTGAGCTAGCATACAAGCTTCAAAACAAAGGACTTTATTGCCTTTAGGAATGCCAGGATGTAGGATACAGTCAACATACTAGGTACCTATAGATCGAAGTTTTGAAATGTTTTTGTATTTTCCTTCTATTCAGCTAAACTAGAAAACCTGGCTGGAACTGTTTCCTAGTTTGACGTTTTGACTTTTGGCTACGTGGTCTAAATGGTGTATACGATGCGTGTTTACGAGGGTTACGAAGTAAAACATCATTAACTATTCAAAGTAAATTTTGAATAATTCATAATTTTTTACATTGACTAGCCATAACACATAACAATGTTATGTATCCCTCAATAAATAACTTGCAAGAAAATGCATCTTAATTTACTTTGAAAAAAGTTTTTTTTAAATATGACTGATCTAAGATGTGAGGTGAAGGAATGAGAAAAACGTCATGAGGAAGGTTGTGAGTATAAATGTTGAATTTGAGAAAAATTGACGCTACAAGAGTAGGGGAAAACCAAAGAAACTATGGATGGACTGTATGAAAGATGATCCATGGTGTAAACAAAAATTACTAAAATAAAATCAGCTGTTCCTGGCTACATTTATCTAATAAAATCTATCGAATAAAAACTAACTTAATTAAAGCTATTCACAACTTAAAAAATAGCATAAAAAAATTCATCCGCATCGCCGTCGACTGGTAATGTTCCCAAGAGACTGGCAGCATTACCACGTTGTATGGCAATGCTTAGCCGCTGGCCAAGGCACAAACCAGCCCTTGGGTCACGGGAAGTTGCAACCAGCCTTTTTGAGATTTCCTTAAAGAGACCATGAGCACTCATACCCCACGGCCCGAGGGTTTCAACCCCAAACGGCTCGAAAATGTAATTACCAATTAGGTTGTTATACTACTTTCACCGCTTGAGGTTTTCCGAAGCCGCAGCGGCAGCGCGAGCACAGCACACCGAGCCAGGAAAATGGGATGGCGCAAGAGTATCGACACACGTTGCATCCCACACTAAAGGCCTACCCGACTTCCATGGAAATAAAGACATTCCGTCCGGTCTCTTGCCATCGTCGCGTGCCAAGCCATTGGGTTCTCTAATACAGCTGGAACGCCGACGGTGACAAGAGCTCATCTGATGATGTCGTTAATTTTGTATAAATTTCGTTAAATTTGCATGCCGCGCTAAGCGGCCCGTGCTTCGGCTGCAAGACAGGCCGTGGTGTAACAGCTACGAGGAGAACAAAAAATTACTTATTTAACTACCTATATTAATATTTTCAGGCCGACATTGACTTGGCAGTGGCCTCAGCAAAGCGCGCGTTCCACCGCAACTCGGAATGGCGGCAGCTGGATGCCTCTCAACGTGGAGAGATCATTCGCAAGTTTAGTGACCTCCTCGAGAGAGACTCCCCGTATCTCGCAGAGTTGGAATCCTACAACAACGGCATGGTTCTTAACTTCGCATCAGTGTTCATTGCCGGAGCTGTTAACAATGCTCGGTTTATTGCCGGTTGCGCGGACAAAATGAAGGGCGATACCCTAGCTGCTGGTAAGAACGAAATATATTCATTTTCCCAGTGCTAGCTGATACTGCACAGGTCTCACCCATAGTTTTCCAAGTTCCTACTAAAGAAAAAAGATCTCTAAACAAGCCTCTTTCGTTGTTAACAGATGGTGAGGTGTTCTCATACACCCTTAGACAACCCGTCGGTGTGAGCGGTGTTATCCTGCCATGGAATTTTCCCATCATAATATTCGTCAACAAAGTTTGCACTGCATTAGCTGCAGGTAAGATAACATTTAAAATTTCAATAATATATTGAGACTTAATGGGTCTGATTTGGGTTTGTGTGTTTATTAAAGCTACAGACCAAGCTATTTTAAATAAAGTCTGAAGGTTATGGATACAGTAGGTAAAATTAGCAGGTTATCAGCAGGGAACTAAACATGTAGTGGAGGTAATAATGTAAATATCGCTACTGGTGAGGTCCTGGGTTCGATTCCCAGGTCGGGCAAAGTGTTATTTGTTTTTTTTCATCAGGAATTTCTCAGTAGCAGTCTAGAGTCTGGATTTATGCCCGGTTGATGGCAATAGGTTCGCCCCTTATGCCATAGGACCGACACTTAACTGGCGAAATGTGGGTGTAGTATAGGTACACTTATGCCTAACCTTTCGAGGATTACGGTCGTGATGTTATGTATGTATATAAAAGTGTAACGTCCATTATCAGGCTATGGGAGTCTTATGTAAGACACAAAAGGTACCTAATTTTGATGGACAGCTTGGTGCGCAGTGGCTGAACAGAGCTAATAACAAAAATTTAACTGTCCACCTTGTGGGCGCCCTTCCAACGCTACGGCGTCCAGCAACGCGGTCAGCACTCCAGAAACTTTCGGCCCCATCGACCATCTGTTCTGCGAGCAATTTACAACTGCCACTTAAGTTTTGCCAATTTGTGATATGTGGATTAGCTTGGTTCTCCTACGAAACTCTTCATTTCTGATTTGATTAAACAAACTCTATGCATAGCCCTCATTACCCTTTGGGTGACTTTCGGCACTCTTATGAGGTCTATTGTGGGAGTTTATTAAGAATGAATCCTATCTGTTCAGGTTGTACCGTGGTGGTCAAGCCAGCAGAACAGACTCCGTTGACCGCACTGGTACTGGCAGCACTGCTGGTGGAAGCTGGTGTGCCCAAGGGTGTTGTCAACGTTGTAAACGGGTTTGGACCTGGCCCCGGAACCGCTCTTACTCACCATGGAGACGTCGCCAAGATTTCATTCACAGGATCAGTTGAGGTTAGTCGAAGTCGTACAGGGTTAGAGAGAGTTTGCCTAGGGTTGACAACTGTTCGTACAAAGTATAAAGTGTATGTGGTTAAAGCTGGGAAATAAACAGTGTTTTGGAAAAAAATTACAGTATCTATAAAAATCATCAAATATTTTAAATATATTTTTAATCTTTTACTATACACAATCCCGTTCCGTTCGATGCTGGACGTTAAAGAATAGTACCATCCCATTTCTTCAGGTGGGTGTCGTAGATGGCGACTAAGGGACTTACTAGAGAATGGGCAGCAGCATTCTCTATGCATTTGACCACCATACTGCGATTGCCAACCCACCTGCCAAGCGTGGCGATTATGGCAAATACCCCCCTTATGGGGGACGCTTATGTCCAGAATTGGACGTCTTTCGGTTTATATGATTATGATGATGATGATACACAATTCACTCGCAAATTTAGTCAGTTTAGCACCAATTTTGAAGGCTTCGTTACCCTCACCGAAATGACAACAAGCCATTTTTTATTAAATGAATGGAAGCTCTGTCATCTCACACTTCATCACTGAAAACACTGTTTCTGTGAATACTCATATAGCAGAACTAACTACAATATTACTATCTGCATATAGTGAGCATTGTTAGACAGCTCGGTCAAGTCGTCAAGTTTCCCGTAAACGATGGCGACATATCTTATTGTTCACGCGTTGCCAAGTCGAACCCTGAATCTTCTCGCCCACGTACAATCCTGGCAAAGTTCAACACCCCACGCACCCGGGAGTCCCTGCTTGCGGCTACAATACAACAAAGATCACCCAAATGAAAAGCTGAACACCAGTGTACTAGGCCTGGATGATAAGAAGATTGCGATATTTGTGACTGAGAATCTCACAATGGAAAATAAAAACCTACACGCCGCTGCCCGACTTCGAGCTAGAGAACCGAATTATAATTTGTGTGGGTGCGCGGAGGTCCAATTTACGTGCGCAAATCAAGTAAATCTGAAACGGTCTTTATTCATAATATCGACTCATCGAGTAAATTAACTTGATTAATTCCGTGGTTGTAATAGGTACTTACTTTAAACGAAATTCTTGAATCGATACTTAACTACTTTCATTCTCTAATATAGTTAAATGTTATCAAAACGTAAGAGGTTTGAGGACCAAAACTATAGATTTTTACTTGAATGTGTTAACGTGCAACTATGATATAATTATTAATACTGAGACATGGCTGGCGGGCGACATATTGGACTCTGAGTTATTTTGCAACTGATATTTAGTCTATCGACAGGATCGTAAGTCTAGTGGTTTTCATAACAAAAAATCCGGTGACGGTGTGTTGGTGGCAGTGTCTAAAAAGTTAAGACATATATCGAGTGACTGAATGGGAGTGTAAATGTGAAGACGTATGGGTGTGCGTAGACGTTTGCTTAAAAAAAACGACCATCTAAATTTTTGATCTGTGCGGTATACATTCCTCCTCCAGTACAATCGCATATTTTAGAACATTTTATCGATAATGCAAATAATGCCTTGGAGAACTTAATGCCGCGTTAATATTGGGTGATTTCAACGTGAGTTTGTGAGTATGGATGGGTTCACCAGGCACACCGCTTGCATCTGCTTTAAGTTAAAATAGAATTTCTGAGCAGAAACTGTTAGACTTTATTTCTTTAAATAATCTAGCTCAATACAATTATGTTTATAACCATAAAATAAGAAACTCGATTTTGTTTTGACCGATGAAAGGTTTAAGTATGTCCGAATGCCACCTAAGTAATATAGACTCATACCATACCCCCCTTGAATTCGAACTGCTGTGTAACTTGCACGAGGAAACTTTACGCTCTAACCAGGAGCCACAATTGAAGTTCCATAAAGCTGATTATAGTAAAATTATTCAAAAATTAAGCAACATATCATGGCAGGACTTGTTTTTAGAATGTTGCTATGTTGACGCAATGATAGACTCATTTTACAAAGTTATTTATAAGGTCATCGAAACATACGTACCTAAGACTAAGCCTAAAACCTGCAAATATCCAGTTTGGTTTAGCAGGGATCCTGTTCGCCTGTTAAAAGAAAAAAAATAAGTACCATACACGTTATTCCAAGTTTAAAAACCGTCTAGATAAAATTTCATATCGATTGCTTAAAGACAGAGTTTCAAAATTAACACATATTAATTATATGCAATATATAAGTCAAATGAATCTTCAATCACTTGTAACTCTTTTGGACATTTTTAAAGCATGAACGTAACGGTAAAAGTACGTACCCTTCATCAATACATTACGGCGATGTCAAAGGTAGTAACGGAGCAAATAATTGCAACATATTTGCCTCATGCTTTTCATCTGTTTACAACCCAAACAATGGTAATACTGTTGACCTGTTGACCTAATTATGGGTCGGTGCATTGTCAGCACACTGATAATCTGACCCATCTGTCCCTAACCTCGGATTCTGTACTTAAAGCTTTAAAGGGACTGGACCCTAATAAAGGGCCAGGGCCTGACGGACTGCCTCCCATTTTTGCAATAAAATGTTCTGAGTTTTTGGGCGATGCTCTCTCTATGATTTATAACAAATCATTGAGCACAGGTTGTTTTCCAGAGACTTGGAAAGAAGCGCGAGTAGTACCGATTTTTAAGTCTGCTGACAAGTCCGCCGCGAATAACTATAGACCACTGTCTATTTTGTCTATTTTTGGCAAGATGTTCGAAGCTTTATTATACTCTATACTTTCGTGGCATATGAAACAAACATTGATACCTGAACAACACGGCTTCATGAAAGGCCGTTCTATTGGAACCAATCTTGCGTACTTTATATCAGATTTAGTCGACGCCGTAGACCGTGGATCGTCTGTAGATATGATTTACACTGATTTTAGCAAGGCGTTTGACAAGGTTGATCACAAAACATTAGTTAACAAATTACAAACAATTGGAATTGCAGAAAACTTATGGCTGTTGTGTGAGTCTTACCTTGTTAAACGCACAGCTAAAGTTATCGTCAACGGTTATTCGTCAAACCTGTTTCTGACACCCTCAGGTGTATCCCAAGGCTCCCATCTAGGCCCGCTGTTTTTCAATATATTCATTAACGACGTGACGTCTTGTTTTGTACACTTAAGGATATACTTATACGTGGACGATCTAAAAATTATTAAACGAATAGAATGCAATGCAAAAACGGTCAAAGTCTTCTTGAAGTTTATAAGGATCCTGCCTTATAAACTTCAAGAAGACTTTGACCGTTATCTCAGTGGTGTTTGGTCAATAACATGTCACTTAATGCTGACAAATGCCATGTTATTATGTATATTTTTTTAGGAAAAAGGACCGTATTTTCGTAATTACAAAATTAATGACCAAATTATTTACGAGAAAGAAGTAATTCGAGATTTAGGCGTTTATATGGACAATAAGCTTCGGTTTAATATTCACATCGACAATATTGCTACTAAAGGGTTTAAGATGTTGGGTTTCATTCTGCGTAACTATAAAGATTTTAAACGCGCCTCAACTAAAATTGCAATCTTTAACTCCATAGTCCGGTCAGGCTTAGAATGTTGCAGCATAGTTTGACTCAATTTTACGAAATACATAAACATCGTTTGGAATCAATGCAGAAAGATTTCTTTGGCACTTGTCATATCACCGCAATATGGTCGGAAAATTAACTAGCTATGGCTCACACTTGAAACACTTCTTAGAAGTCTGGAAAATCGCCGTATGATCCTAGATCATGTTATTCTAAACAAAATAATAAACACTCACATTTATTGTGCGCGGTTACTGAGTCAGAAAAATATAAATGTGCCTTACAAACTTACTCGTAAGTCTCGATATCGGTTGGCTTGCGCTAAGGGCTTTAAAACTAATCATCATTTTTCATAATTTTTCATTCATCATCATTCACAGGGTCATTTTTCCACCATTAACAGAAAGCAGGTTCAATTTAGTTGCCTGTCACACTCACCCAGTGTATATATTGATATGTCTCAATCTTTACACAAAGTCAAGGCTGTCTTGTATAGACATTATCACACAACTGAAAAGGAAAAAGTGTAGGTTCTTTTTTTTTTGGTATGTTTTCTCGTTTTTTTTATTTTTTCTGATTACATAGAGATCTAGTTTTCTTTTTTTTTATTTTCTTCTTTTTTTTTCTTGGTTAGCACAACCGGTCCAATCAAAACTGATCGGATCAATCCAACTTAGTAAGTAGGTTGATTCTGTTTTGTAACTGCAGTTCCTACTCCAATGTGTAATGCATGCCGTGGCAGACAATTTATAGTGTAGCCTTCAATTAAGGCTACACTACAAATTGTAACATTTTAAGTGCTTTAACACGTATTTTGTTGTAAGCTTTGTTGGTTGTCCTTAAATAAATAAAAATAAAATAAATCTAAAAGGTATTCTGATAATAATGATCAATTACTCTGTCACTAAAATTCTAGACATTAACAGTTTATTTCTGAAATTAAGGCTAGCTGAACCACATATGATGCCCTGATGCATGCATGATGTTCTACGTTGTAGATGGAACTTTTTATTTAGATAAATGTCTGGGTATCAGTGAAAACAGTATATTCATATACCCACTTCATTTTTGTGGAACAGTAAACAGTATTTTAGAGTGAAAAACAGTATAATACTGTGTTTAACTGTAAGTATGGTTGGCAACCATATGTACCTATACCTAACAAAGGCTCCCTTGATCGAGTAGTTTTGTACTGTGCATTTCACTCTAAAACAAAATTAAGAACCCGAATTAATAAAATCGTGTATTATAGGTTTAAATAAAAGCATACATATACACTTTAATGCTTACAGGTCGGCAAATTAATTCAACAAGCAGCTGGTGCCAACAATTTGAAGAGGATCACACTTGAACTCGGCGGCAAGAGTCCTCTTATCATCATGAACGATGCTGATTGTAAGCTGTTCAATCATTCTAATTATTATACAGATTATAAACATCGACCTACTTAAACATGTGCTTACTAGCTCGCTTACACGATTACAGTAAATCTTGCCGTCGCTGGCGCTGCCAATGGAGTATTCTTCCATCAAGGACAGGTTTGCATAGCTGCTTCCCGGTTGTTGGTTCAATCTGGTATCTATGACAAGTTTGTGGAAGCTGCTGTCAAACACGCAAAGGGCATTAAGGTCGGCAACCCAACGGATCCCAATACACAACACGGCCCACAGGTAAATCTGAGATAAGACTGCATTTTTGTCAAGATCTTTTTTATTGGTCTAATAATGACATAATAATAACTTAAGCTGGAGCTGGAAAAGAATGCATGGAAGTGTCATGGACTGAGTTTCGTACAAATGTCTCCATACTCCAAGAACTCGGTATAAAGCAGCGCTTATTTTCCATAGTACAGTCTCGCATTCTAGCATTCTTTGGCCACGTTTCAAGACGTGATAGCCTTTCCATAGAGCGCCTCGTCATCCAGGGAAAAGTGGAAGATACTAGACCGCGCGGGAGGTCACCGACTCGATGGACCGATCAGATTAAATCTTGTGTGGGCCGCTCCATAAACGAATGTAGTGCCTTCAGCAGAGACAGATGGCCGGACATCGTGAGGCGTATTCAATCTGCGCCCTTCATAAGTACGGCTACGTGACGACCACGACCGCTCTGCGAAGAGCGTACCGACTAAAAAGAAGAATAACTTAAGAAGGAAGCTCCAGGCCAGTTCCCAAATTTAAAATTTTCTCACGTTTTTTGCAAAATACAGGTCAGCGCAAGTTTGTATGTTGGTTAAAATATGATTCGCGATTGTAACAAATATGGCTACACACATAATATGTATAAATATATAACGGCGCGTGACATTATTAAATAATGAAAATCAGTTAATTTCGAGAGTTGTAATTTATTTTGTTATTTTTTTAATCATTGGTCATTATTCTGTTATTTTAACGATTAATCAATTTGAATTCAACTAAATGGTAATTGTAATTAAGAGCGGGTAACACCGAATGGAGTTGCGTCTGTCATGGCGGGTGACGTCGTGTCAATTCATTCAGTTGTTGACAGCCGTTGCACGTGGTGGTCACTCGCAAACCTAAATAAATTAAATCGCTCTAAATCGTTAATTATTACTGCAATCCTTAATTGTTTACGTAATTTAAGTGTCTGTAAAATTAAAATAGTGAACAGTCAAAGCTACAGCGTATTTATTTTAACGTTTCCTGAAGTTTAACGCCCACTATGGATTCCCGTGCTGACGAAGTCACGAATCAGCAATCAGATGCAACAGCCCGGCCTTCCTGATTTCCCGTTATATACTATACAATCCTCTACGTTCATTTAATTCGATTGAATGATCATTTCATGAAAAGTAGCTTCCTGCTAACTGGAATAAACGTAAGAAAATTTGCATTTTGCGGGCTACCTTGGCGCTTTCACCTTAAAACGGCAGTTAACTGTATCGTAAATTCTTTTTAATTAATTCAACTGTAAATCTTCGTAGGTTGATGGAGAAATGATGACGAAAGTGCTTGGATACATCGAGAAAGGCAAAAGAGAAGGCGCAAAGTTCCTATGCGGAGGCAACAGGATCGGCACAACTGGTTACTACATCCAGCCTACAGTCTTTGCAGACGTCACGGATAATATGACTATCGCAAAGGAAGAGGTAAATCAATTAACATAAAGTTATCCTAGTTTACCTAAAGGTTTTTCCTTTATTAAGCAAAGGCAACTTCATCTTAGCGAAAGTTCAAACTCGGAATTTTCAACTTGTAGATTTTCGGGCCAGTGCAGAGTATTCTGAAGTTTGACACTTTGGAAGAAGTCATTGACAGAGCTAACAACACGACGTATGGCTTAGCGTCTGGAATCTTCACAACAAATGTTAACAATGCCCTACAATTCGCCAAACACGTTGAGGCTGGCACAGTTTGGTAAGTCAACAAAAAACATTTACGCCGTTTTAGTTAGGGTATGCTTATGATTTTTTTTTTTTGCCTTAACATAATGTCTTATTTTTACCATTCATTTAAACAATAATATTTTGATTGACCTACCTTAGTTAAAGATTCTGTGGCTCGTAATAATTTTTAGGTTATTTATATTGAATATTACTATTGTAAGTATTTCGGGCACGTTCAGCACGTTCGGCAGTTCAACGGAGTACCTAATAACTGTTGTTAACCATGTGTTAACTTTATATAAATGTTATGAGATCATTTTAAAACATTATTAACTTAACAGGGTCAACACGTATTTAGTATTTACCCCGCAATCACCATTTGGAGGTTTCAAAGAGTCTGGACTCGGTCGTGAAAAGTAAGTTATCTCAGATTTTTTATGTTTTATTTATTTTAGAACTTAATTATTAATTGCGTGATCTCCCTCATAAGCTGTGTCAAGAAATTATGAATGAGAATAGAGTTTTTCTGTTTTCAGTGGCATGGACGCCCTCTTAGCTTACACCGAAGTGAAGAATGTGGTCGTTTCCTTACCCAAGAAGTTCTGAAGTTGAATCTAGACGTTACGACCAAAACTTTTTCGTAAATCATAATTAAGGTATTCCGTGTATATTGAAATAAGTTATATAAAAGATCGGATTAATGACAGTAGTAAGTTTAATTTTGCTGATAAACATGTTAAGACAACGTATACAGTATCGGTCCTAAATCAGACCCTTGTGGTACTCCTGACATTGGTACCAATTAGATACACTAAACAACGTGTAGGTACAAGCACGATTTGAGTTTGCTCCTGAAGTCACGAAGTTGCCACAAAAGGTATAGTACCTATAAGAATATTTGTGGCGCAACCTAGATTAACTGAAATGATGGTCAAGTAAAAAGAATGCTTTCTACAGTTCTGTGCAAGCTGATAAAAGCTGTTACAGAAAAGTCTGCAAAATCCGTCTTGCTCCCTATATGACGTATCTTGTGTTCAGTTTGTGCATACCTATGTTTTCTCTGGGTTATTGAAAACCAAATAAACGAATTTTAAAACATTATCATGTTTATTGACTTATCTTATCTCTTTAGAACCTACAGTTTGAGTACCTTACACTGTTATTAATTAGAGATTTAAACATTATTCTTGATTCTAGAGAATTATGCTATAACCCAATTATAAGTTACTGCAAAACGCTAAGTCGAGAAATTGAGATTCACAATGAATCATTATTTTAAGATAAGATAAGATATTTTTTATTTGCATAAAACATGGTATACAAGGTGTTATTGGAAAATATAGATCAAACATATTTTGCTTTAAACTAAAGCATGCAAACTTACTTACTAAAAAAGAAAAAATACATTGACATTGAAATTTAATAAATTTAATCTCTATTGCAATCTAAATTTTGCTATCCTGTATCTATTGCAAGGTTCACACGTAGTGACTTTAACCGCCAGCGTCTTGTTCGCGATTTGAACAGTGTCTCAACCAGTTTTGAAGATACAACTCTCGACCCATTCTCAAATCCAAATGTAAAACTAGCCATGAACTCGCAAAACAAAGTGTTAAAAATAATGCAAGTACCTAAGTTAATAAGACACAACCTTGTGTTAAAAAAAAATTAATGAAAGTTTTCTTCCAGAATCATTTCAAAAATTTGCTTCTGAAACTCATAAAATATCAAACAATTATTTACACGGTTGCTTTTGCCAGTGGCTTCGCCCGCGCGGAAGTGGGAAATTATCCCACGGGAATGTACTAACAGGTAAAAAAGTATCCTATGTTAACACATGATGGGATACTTTTCACCAACCAAGAATCGCCAGACTCGAATTCCATATAGCATGCATGGAATATGTTTCAAAGAAGTGCACTCCCAAAAAGGACGCCGCTCGCCGCCGTACACACACCAGAAAATCTTTATCGCCTGTTACAAGTGGTGTGCGCGGCTATTCCGCAACGCGATTTGGATGAACTCATATGGAGTTTAATCACTGCAATAGTATTCGTTTATTTTCCGGAATAAAAACCTTTTAACACTTGTATTTCTATCTCTTTATCACATTTTAATGTAAGGATTAAGTAAGGTGAAATATCCATTAGAATGTATTGATGAATTTAATGATAATACTTCTGTTATCGTCACGACTCATATTTTGTATTTGGTCTGTTTGTTTAATATACAGCAAGGCACTGATCTGCAAATTTTAAAAAAGCGCAAGAAAATTTTAATTTTGCGGGTTACCCTGGTGCTTCCCTCTTAAGGGGAACCTAGTCGCGGGCTCGAACTCACCGATGGGCCTGACTACAAAACACGCTGTCTCACCAGGCATCGTGTCCGACAGAGGTAGAATCAGTGATGAACAGTTAGAAGCTAGTCTGCACATACAACATTATCGAGTGAGATGCAGGATCATTTATAGTACAACAGGCGCGTAAAAGATTAAGAACAGTCCTTCGGAAGGTCGGGTTTTATGAAAAAAATTGCTGCATAAATCAATGACCAATAAATTTTATTGTACTTTTCGATATTTGAGCTTTGTCGGTACCGACTTGGTTTTTCAGATTTTACATTTCTTTTATTACTTAAACACGGCCAAATTTAAGTTAAATTTGCAAGAAAAACGAATCTTTGTTCGCTCCTAACTTTGTAATGGCTTTTTATTTTAGTATTCTGTTTCCGTACATACAATATTCATAATGAGACAAAACTGTACCATGTTTAATTTTCTAAGTACATTGTCGAATAGTGGAGTAATACACTCCCGAAGTTTATATGGGAAAAATGTGGACTAGATTCACCATAGGCTACGGTTTCCTCGAAAAGTCCGTTTGTTCCATTACGGGGGCATTCACACGTGAGGATAATTCTGCAAATGCGCGTACCTAATGATAATATAGACGGAATCGTATTGATTCGTTTAGGGTGAGTGTGACTCATCGATCTTCTATTGGCACAGACGTGAAAATGACCTAGACACACCCCCTAGATAGGTACCATTTAGTTTTGTTTCCTAGATGTTCGTGTTGTATATGGTTTTATTTATAGCTCGCAGCTGTTATTTTCAACGCGCTGCAATCAGTCTACATTCTGGTTAAGCGCGATTATGTTAAGCAATTTTGTTTGAAGGTTTGAGATTTATGCAGGACTCAGGAGGGATTAAATTTGGAATGTTACATCACTCTCTAATTTATGTAAAACAAGATATAGTAGCATTAGTAGTTTGTAGTTCAATAAAATGTTTTTTGATGGTGCATGGTGTGACAAATCGGTTTCCGTCTAGCCTACGCTTTTTTGTTAACCGACTTCAAGAAGAAGGAGGTTATCAATACGACATTTTTTTTTTGTTTTATGTATGTTCGGGCTTAACTCAGTCATAGACGGATTTGCAAAATTATTTTTGTTCGAAAGGGGTTTATTCCGAAATGTTTCCATTTAAATTTACTATAGATCTGGTAATGCGTTTCGGAGACAGGCAACGGAACTCTTCAAAAAATTACAGCAAATCAACCGAGATTGCTGCTATTGCATAAATATGCATTGTTTCGATTTGATTAACTTTAAGAATATCCCAAGAATGTGGGGTAGGTACTATAAACTTTTTCCAAAAAACAAAAACAACCGACTTCCGGAAAAACACTACAAAGTGAAAAATAACTAATTAATTTCGGACAGCAGTGACAAAAAAATTAAAATACATATTCAAAGTCACCGAATTCCGAAATTAAAGTTATTTTTCACTTTGTAATGTTTTTCCGGAAGTCGGTTGTTTTTTTTTTGGAAAAGTTTTTATTAATCTTCATGTTCACCCTTCATTAGAAACCTTGTTTCTTTTTAGGGTTCAATTATTCCGTTGTCAAAAAACAAGAATAGCTGACACAGACATTTCAGGAAAACAAAAACGACTGGCACTGTATGTTTACATAGTATAAAACAAAGTCGCTTTTCGTGTCTGTACGCTTAGATATTTTAAACTACGCACGGATTTTAATGCGGTTTTCGTCAATAGATATACGAGTGATTCAAGAGGAAGGGTTATAATCAGTGATCGGAATAGGCTGACTATATTTGCCTAAACTTCGGAGAACAGAGACAGAAAGTGGAGACTTCCTTACGACTATATTTTTTTCCCGGGATTCGGGAAAAAACTTCAGTAAGTTGAAAATAAGCTTTATTTAAGATGTGTACATAACGAAGTAACTTTAATGCAATTAGAAATTAGTTTTACTTAGGTGTTACACATTGACAAATGTTGAAAGATTTGATGCAACAGCGGTCAGTTTAAGGCTAATTCTAATACATGATTTAAGTTAGATTAGTTTTAGTGAAAATTCCTAAGATTTGTTAATTGCAAGTTTAGTTAAAAATAGCCTTTACACATCTTCACCGGCCTCCACGCAGGCGAAGCCGCTAGCAAAACCTAGTTTAATATACAAGGTGTAACAGAATAGACGCAAAACCTGAAACAAGTTGGTAATAAGTTTGTCCTAATTGAGTACTGAATCGATTTCAGTAACTTTTAAACTAGGTTTTTTTGTATCTGTATTTTGCCAACCCCTACCGCTGCTTGAGCCAAAGAATATTCCATCTTATTTCAAGCAATAAGACTCAATTTTATATGCATAAAGTAACGCTTGGGTCAACTCAAAACAGTTAGCTTTAGAAAAAAAAAGTTTTGTTCATTGTAATATGCTTTTAACTGTTGAGTTAAAAGCATATAACTATGACCACTTATTGGGGTATATGACATCTTGCGATAATTATGTTACACGACGTGTGAAAGACAAAAGACGCGAAAAAAATACGGGTAGCACTGTTCATACAACGTGTATTACGTACTTTTTTTTCGTAATTTCTCGAAACCATTGTTTAGCTGAGCACAGAACACACCTTGTTTCCAATTTTCATCGACACTGCAAATAATCGAGTAATATCCATTTTTGCTGAGTGACTGCCGTTTTTGCTGTAAGGATGAAATACAACAATAAATACGTAAGTACAAGCGAGCGAGTGGGGTATTGTTAGATCCCATAAATAAAAAGATTTGATGTTCCTACTTGACTTTAAAGTCAAAGTAGTCAATAAATATTTTGTGATCTTCCTGTGCGGGTCCCAAATAGGTACTTTTTCTTTCTTTCTTTCTCAGCGGTGAAGACCAGCAACCTCTCTTTGATAAACCACTATCTTCTTGCTAATAAACGTCAACACTGGTATGTTCGGTGGTTTAGTAGATTTAATGCACTTTCACCCACAGGCAGCCTCTGGCAGACAAACAATGATTACGTAAGCTGTTCGTTATCTGTAAACAAGAAGGAACTTTTACCTGCAATCATTACCTAAATAACCACCAGTGGCGTATCTAGTCCTAAAGGGGCCCCGTATCAAGCTTTTTTAGGGGGGCCCCTAACAAATCTTGATACAGGGCCCCCTTTTTACCCCACTGCGGCGAAACTCAAAAAGTCGATATCCTTTTATTTTTACTCAAATCGAAAGAAAACAGCGTCCTGACTCAGGGGGTTAAACCAAGAGAAAGCAAGAGCGAGCGCAGCGCTCTCGAAAATTCGAGGACTCGAAAATTGGGGCATCCTGACTCGGATAGGTAAAATGTTCTGCTTGATTTAACAAAATTAATGCAGACGCTTATAAAGAGTTGTCCTGCTCCTGTTGTGAATTGTGAAGTCTACAAAGACTTCACAATTCACAACAGGAGCAGGACAGACAAACAAATGACGTACATTTTCATATTTTTATTATATTTCCATTCAGTACGAGTCTCTCGGCAACAAGTTTGGAGGTGTTGAGTAATATATTTTTTTACATGCTGTATAATAACGTTGGGGTTCGAGGGGGCCCAGTAGCTTGGGGGCCCCGTATCATTGATACGGCTGATACGGTGGGTGGTAGCTACGCCACTGATATCCACGTATGAGTATATATTTGAGTTATGAAAAGACAATTATGCTGTGTGATAAGAGCCACGTAATTAAGCCTGATAAAGGTAGTGCTGTGTTTGATTTTTTAGGGATATCGATTATTTATCTCTACATTATAGCAGTTCTACATTGAATCTGGATAGTGGGTAGCTTTAGCTAGAGCTACTGTTTTAATAAGGCTTTGTCCTTTCTTGTTTTTTTTGCCGTTTTATAATATTTACTGGCTAGAAACGAGCAAAGATGAAATGTATAATTTCGAGAGAATAATTTAACAAGATAACCAATAAAACAACCATAGAAAATCGTCGCAAGTTCTGGAATAGAAAAGTAGATATCACATATAATGCCTCGTCAACCGCATAAGGCTGTAATTTTCCAAACCAATTGAGCCGTGTCAGCCATATATGGCAGCCACCATTTTTTATTTACTTTTTTTAATATGTAAAATGTAACGAAAATAGTGAAATGAGACATTACTCACATTTTATGGACGTATTAAAAAAAAACAGTTGTTAATTTGTTAGTACGGCATTATAATGTGATAAGCGACTAACTTCCCTCAACTCGTATTGGGCGCGCACTCGATTCCCTTTAATAGGATCTTTAAAAGAGACCAGTCAGCTAAGAAATGCTGGCGCTATAACATAACGTAACATCACTCCTTTTTTCCCAGAAGAGTTGGGCATAGGCATACATATAGCCACCTAGATTTTGCCAGTTACGTTTAAGGCCCATGAAATAGTGAGTGAGCCTATTGCCATCAACCGGACACAAATCTAGATCCCGGGCTGCTTCTAATAAATTCCAGATAGAAAAACCCAATAAGACTTTGCCCGACCTGGGAATCAAACCTGCGACTTGGAAACTACCCGCGACTTGAATACTGCCAGCCGGGGCTATCTACTTTTAAAATATTGACCAAAAACATTGTCCTGCAAAAGTGTCGTAAAAGACCTACTCGTACATATATAAATAAACATTTAATTTCAATTCACTGAGGAAGCCCGGGTCAGAGTTGTTATATTATGGTATACCTTATTGTGCCATTGTGTTTAGAACCTAAAAATAGGTTCTTATTTAGAAATCAGTACCTCCATTACCTATGTCCAGTGGGGCGCAGTCCATAAAGACAGAAAGAAACTGCCTACCCTCCCTACTTAAATCAAATAAATATTTAAAACTAATATTATTTTATTAATAAACAAAAACACTTTATTCATAAATCAGCTCCACCTGTCGAGCGTCGATCGTATCATTAGTATCATCAATACAATAGCCGTTTGTTCATACAATTTGACGCAACTACGCATTGCGATGCACTAGCGCCGCTTAGTGCCTCGGGAGAGACACGAACTATTCGCGGCTTAATGTATATGTGTGCTCTCGTGGTCATGCAGGGTGTGTTCCTATACATACGTGGCACACAATTTAACAATTTACGCACACAACCATACAGGATTGTCACTGGCTTTTGACACGGCAAATTACGAAACTTACCGAAGTTTTTCGAACAAAGTTGGATATGCAACTATTTTTAAAAGTAGCATTGTTTCCTTGAATTTTCGCTACATAAACTACCATTACTTTTTGTCGTATTATTTTATATTCTAATTTCCGACGCCATTGTTTGTTTTGATTTATTTGTTTTGGTTGTGAGCTATGATATCATATAATTGATGTTTTAACGTTGATGTAGTGTGAAATACAGATAATTTTAACTGTTATAGTTGTTCATGTGGTGTGTGTATAGAGAAAAGAAAAAATTATGCATTTTCAAAACTATCTTTCGGTGAACATAAAAAAACCTGTGATCGTGAAAAGTAGTTGTACACCGGATTTGCAATTAATGCAAACTAAAAGTAAACACAATCGTAAATTCAATAAACAACAATATGATTCATTTAATTGCCTCACAGGTTGCATGCTGTGTAGGTACACCAATCGGTTATTCTGTTTTTTTTTTTTGCCTTTTTTTAAATTTGTGCCTACCCTGTGTAAAAACTGTGCACGCCACTGCGTACGTCAGGGCTTATTTGATAACAAAAACAAATGTCATTTTCAAACCTTATCACTGAGAACTTTAATCTAATACCTTTAAACGAGCAATTCTTGTATATGAATAATCTAAATCTCGGAAACGGCTCCAACGATTTTCATGAAATTTAGTAAGCAGGGGGTTACGGGGGCGATAAATCGATCTAGCTAGGTTTCATTTTTAGAAAACGTCAAACCAAAAAATAAAAACCGAGCAAAGCTCGGTCATCCAGATATGAATATTGAAAAGGCGAAGGTGTTGAAGATATGTATTTTAGGCCATGAGTAATAAATGTACTTCGTACTTTGAACCTACTAAATTATAGATAATAACTGCGTTGCAGATAATTATAGATTCAACCCTCTTGCTGAAACTGTCCTATCACTATATAACGTCCCCAATGTACAGATATTCGCTTCGTGAGAGGGACTGGACCTCAAGCCACCACGCAGAAACAATGAGTGTTGGTTGATGCAGGACCTCATCAAGTAGAAATACCCAAGTTAATCTGATTTCATGCCCCAGAATGATCGTTAATAGTAATCAACATACTGCTATTGTAAACATGTCAGCATTTTCATGCATGAGAGCAAGCAGTAAAGTTATGAATATTCTCATATTCCTTTAATCCTGCACCCAGAAAGTAAATAACAGAATCGAAGCCACAAATATTTTTAAGAGTGACATATTTATCATTTAGTTACACCGAACGGCACAGGTTACCATTCTTTTAAACAATTGAACATGTGGATTTGTTTCATCTTTATCAGTATTAGCTTCTCCTCTCCAATTTTCAGACAGCTTTTTTCTGTGGGATATCATAGTTCGCGACATCTTCACCTAGATCAGTAAGAGCGGTTTTCATTGTTCCGTCTACGAAAATGGAGTAATATTTGGGGAACTGGTCGATTCTAAAACTTAGTTTTCAAAACAAAAGTCAACAAAAATAAGACTGTTGTTTTAAAAACTAAGTTCTAAAAGTAACTTTCTATACCTGACAAGGTTGGGGCTTTATTTTCTGGTTCGAAATAATATGAACATGATAAAATGGCATATTTAATTTTATTTCGCCAGTAATTAAACTTAGACTATTATTAGAGGACTATCTGAGAAGTACTTAAAGAAAACTAAGTCTCTAAGCCATAACCTATTAGAGTTATAGCGGTTCTTACTTTTTTGTTTTTTCAAATGTATGGTGGAAAATAGTATACATTTCCATTATCTTTTAGGATAATTTCAGCTTGATTTTTTTTATTTACAGTCTAAATAATATTGTCAAACCAAAGTGAAAAAGTAAAATACAGCTGTTTTTCAGTTATTATGTGAAGCATATAGCATTGGTTTGAAGAAGCACCTAAGATTTTAACGTATTTACGTGAATACAAGTGCTCAAGAATTCTCCGATATTCTTCTCAAATATATTGAAGGTAGTCTACCAGCGGAGAGCGGCAACGTGGGCCTCGCAGAAGCTCTTGGTAGGGTAGTTCCCACTTTAGAAGATCTGATTCATCTGGTGTACATCAGTCGAATACCGTACTGTATGAGAATTCTTGGGTGTGTGAATGCGCCATATAAACGCCCAAAAGTTGACAAGCTGCAGCGATCAACCACAGTATCTCTCGCAAATTGAAGTGAGTGAAGTTTATTTAACACTGTTGTGAAGCAAGATGACGCCTCACATTACCCCGTCAAATTCTTGAATTAACTTAATTTTGTTATAAAAGATATTCCACAGCCTAATTAATATGTTCAATATATTTGATCACAATTTCTTAAAGGTATTTATTAGACATATAGTGATACAATATGTAACAAAAATCCTGTTGTTCCTTCTACCCACGTTTTCAGAATCGGTAAACATACGTAATAAAGCGAGTCATTTGTAAAAAGTGTTCAACAAAAATAATTAAAATAAATATGTAATTTTGAATATTTGTAATATTTAACTGATTTTGATTAGATCAAAGAAAGCCGCCGAGCTCGTAGTCTATTGTGCGAAATAAGGATACTTGTAAAATCAGATACTGTAAAGATTTTTTTGAATGTGTCGATTTTAATAGTCATTTGACATTGAACTCTCGACTAGCCAAAGCTTATTTTTTAAAATTATAACTACACCAATGTTGTGCTTGTAGGTAAGTGTATACGCCCCTAAAAGGAACAACAGGGTTTTTGTTACATATTGTATATTATCATATAAGCCGACCCCAATATAATTGGGAAAAGGCTAGGCAGATGCTGATGATGATGATGATGATGATAATGATATATTATTATATAAGCTAAACTTTTCATTTTTTTATTTCCCTCACAGTAACTGAAATCCAAAGCCTATCATCTTTTAACGCTTCAGGTGCTCCACTAAAATACTTTTCTTTGATGAAGTATCTATCACATTAATAATAAATCGTTCTGTTGTATCATCAATTATTTTCCTAACACAATTTAACAAAATCGAAACGCACTCGCAAAATCGTAAATGTCGATTGTTGAGAGCACTGTCAAAGTCTGGTTAACCGACTAAACATAATACCTGTTACTTCAGTTGCTGGGGAGGGTCTGGATTTATGCTTTCACGGTTGCACAACGACAGGCTTCGCTTTGCTTCGCTTTGCTTTGCTTGGTAGTATAGATGTAGGTCTACCCTGCCGCCTCCTTCAGAAGCAGCAGGGTGGCGGGGTCTTGAGGGGGAGCGCTGCAGTCGTGTAGATCCTCAAGGCAAGTCTGGTGGATGTACCTTCCCGAGGTTGCCACCCCGTTTCTTGGTCTAATAGTCTTAAGAAATAGACGTAACAAAAACCACCAGGTGCCAGTGCATTCCCTTCCAATTAACTCCCCACTCCATCCCACCTACATCCCTATTCCTTCCATTCCCACTCCTCGTACTTCCGCTCCTAACCGCGACCCCGTCGTGACTGGGCGGTGGCGGGCTCGACCGTCACTACAAACAGCTGACGGTGAGTAGGAGCATTTAGTCACCTGCGCTAGGACCTGCGCAGTTGAGCGCCGTGAGCGGGGATGAAGGAGTCCTGGGGGGTTGAGCCGAGCGGCTCTGGTTGTAATGTGCCCGCGAGGCAACACGCCCCCTTTGGTCTGGATTTCAAGCGAAACGGTGGCCCTACCCAATAGCCGGGGGTAGGGAAACGGCCACAGTGTCCCGTCAGAGGGCCACAGGCGAGGTGCGTGAGGTCCGCTGAGATTGTCCTCGGACGACTGAAGCGGTAGGTAAAGGCCATGCTGACGGCGCAAGTGAAGGTTGTTCAGCTCGTTGGGGGCCAACCTGATCGAGCGCCCGATGTCGCACTGTAAACCAGCCTTGCGCACCTATATCTCTCTGGTAGTCCTAACGTTCGAGCTAATTTCATAGTGAGACGTTCCCAGGTGCGGGCTCCATGGTGGGTGGGAGCCAGAGAGACGAATCGAACAGAACTTTTAACATGGATGCCTCAAGGCTAGTTAAAACCCACACCAACGGAGTGGAGGCGAAAGCCGTCGAAACTCCCAAGGGAAGTGCTCGCACTTCTCTCGCCCCTGGTCACCCTGCGGCTAACGCCGCAGGAACCAGTGCGGGTGCTGGTCCGGCTGTGGCAAGAACCACAGCCAAGACTAAACAGAAGTCCCAGAATAAACAGAGGGCGTCGGCGCTGATTGGGACCAGTACCGACCCCTCTAAAACCCAGGCGGGAACGACGGCGGCGACTAATGCCACTGCCGGTCCGACCCACGCCACACGAACTCCGGTGCCGGGTAACACCAGCACTGTGAAGCACCCTCCCACTCTTGCGGCACCTCCAACCTCCTCTCACCAGGCGGCTGGAAGGGGCCTAACGGAAACGGCCAGCCTCACCGAGGACGCGTTCTCACGCGTATGGCAGGTCGTGGGAAAACGAGGTAAGGGCAAGGGCAAACGCACTCAACAAGCCCTTCGCCCTTACACAGACCCCTCAGGCTCATCTGTTGCACAGAGCGGGCGACCGACAAGGAAGGAGAGACGTCAGGCTCGTCAGGCTCACAGGAGGCCAGGAAAGGGGTCTAAAAACCCGCAGCACCCTGCCGCTGGTCCGGTCAAACCAACCAGCGGCCAGTTGAACTTCTCCACTGGGAAGCGGTCGCAAACTGAGGCAGGCCCGAGTCGAGCTGCGCCCAGTCGGCGGCCACCCAGTGTCCCGGAGAGACCGGCTGCGACAACACAGCGACCCGATTCGAAGGATCAGGCCGCGGCCAAGCGAGTTCTCAACGAGACCTCAACACCTCGAGGAGATCATAAGCGGCCGCGTCTTGACCAATCCAAGCGAGTCGCTATACGGAGTTACGCCCAAGCTGCCAGCGATACCCTCAACGTCGCAATTACTTGCGACCGCACGGGGATCCTCAGCAAGGACGTTTCGGACCGGGTGCTCACTGCGATTCAGAAGCAGATCATCCTGGAGGCCCGGTCCCCTAAACCAGACACCCCAGGGCCGAAATTCAACGCCAAGCCGGTGTTTGCCGGGGGTGCCCTTAAACTGTGGTGCGATAACGACCACACTCTAGCCTGGCTGAGAGAAGCTGTCCCCGCACTGTCCCTCCTCACTGGCACCTCGCTAGTTGTGAAGTGCCAGTCGGAGATTGAGAGACGAGCACGGTGCGGGATCGTGATACCAGACGAGCAGGGGGTCTTCGAAGAGCCGACCGATATCGGGCGCGCTCTGAGCTACCAAAACCCATCGGTCGACATCAAAAGGTGGGTACTCCTGCACGTCAACAAGCAGGCCGCGGCGTGGTTCGTCGTGGTGGGTGTCCCTGCGGACCAGATTCCGGCCCTAATGAGGGCCGAGCGCCGGCTCTCAATAGGAATGGGGTCGGTGTACATTCGATTCCAGGGCCAGAACGGCAGGTACACCGATGCCCCGCACGGATGGGACCCGTCTACGGAAACCTTCTCCGACGCCACGGCGCAGCGGCCAGAGACACCAGTGGGGGAGTCCACTCCTCCACCAGACAACCCGGAAGCACCCGTGGCCGAACCTGCTGTAGCAGAGTCGGCCGCCCCTGCTGCCGCCACCGCGGGGGCCGCCCCTTCCCTGGGCGAGGAGCTGGACGACATAACCCTGTCGCCAGCTTCCTGCCGAGGGGAGGACGGCTTCGGCGAGGGCGACCTGTTTGCCGGGTTAACACTGGGGGAAGACGACGAGGGGACGACCAGCGATGGCGTGCCTTTCGTCAAACTGTAAAGTCCTCCAGGCGAACCTCCACCACAGTCAGACCGCGACGGCTCAGCTCCGCAAGTGGCTGGAGGTTCAACACACGGCCATTGCCTTGATCCAGGAGCCGTGGATTAGGGCTGGCCACATACAGGGACTTTCCAATCTTGGAGGTAAGCTACTGGTCACCACTGATCACGATCAGCCCAGGTCGTGCATCTATGTAACAGGTAACCTCAAAACACAGCTCTTAACGGAATTCTGTTGCAGAGATGTCTCTGCAGCTAAGCTGCAAATACGTGTCGATGCCGTGGAGTCGGTGATCGTCTTTGCCTCGGCCTACATGCCTGAGGCGGAGGCGCCGCCCCCGCATGACCTTGCCCGTCTCGTGAGATATTGCGAGAGTCATGGGTTTGAGGTCGTCGTAGGGGCCGACGCCAATGCTCATCACCAACTGTGGGGCATGGACACACAGAACGAAAGGGGTAAGGCATTGGTTGACTATTTATTCTCGACTAACCTATCCCTACTAAACACCGGTGCCGAACCGACATTTGTAACAAGGCGAAGCCGCACAATCATAGATCTTACCCTGGCAACGCAGGGCGCGGCGGAAATCACCACGGGGTGGCAGGTCTCCAAGGAGGCTTCCTGCTCTGATCACAGGTGGATTCGCTTCGACATCCAGGTCTGCGCTCAGCCGGTAACACCACGTCGCAACCCGCGCAACACGGATCGCGGCACCTATACACGCAGCCTGGAACTTAAGCTTGCAACACCAACCGGTCCGCCGCCTTTTGCGGACACAACACTGATTGAGGCACAAGTAAGCCAGATAACCAATTCAATGATAGACAGCTATCATACTGCCTGCCCTGAAACCACCCCGCGCAGCACACCGGGTAAACAACCTTGGTGGGGCGCTGACCTGGAGCGCAAGCGCGGGAAGGTAAGGAAAGCACTAAATAGAGCCATGAACACATGTGCGGACGTGGACTGGGATAGCTACTATGCAGCCAAATCCCGCTACAAAAAATGCATCAGATACAGGAGTACCACGGGCTGGCGTAAATTCTGCGGCGGCATCGAATCCTGCCAGCAAGCCAACAGGGTAAGGAAGGTTCTAGCGCAGCGGCATACGTCAGGGCCCACTACCCTCCGCAAACCTGATAACACACTCACGACGTCGCCTGAAGAAGTAAATCGCGTCCTAATTGAAACTCACTTCCCTGGATGTGTCTTCGAGCAGGTAATTGACTGGCAAGACGTTATTCAAACACCATTAGAAAACGATTGGCGGTACGCACACAGGGTGATCACACTGGAGAAACTCCAATGGGCCATCCGAAGCTTCCATCCCTTCAAGGCAGCTGGCCCCGATGGAGTGTTCCCCGCCTTATTGCAATGGGGGGGAACCCCGGTCGCAATTAGACTAGTGCCTCTAATGAGAGCGTGCTTGGCCTTTAGATACGTTCCCAAGGGATGGAGGGAAGTGAAAGTTATTTTTATTCCAAAGCCAGGTAAAGGTGACTATACTAACGCCAAATCCCACCGACCAATCAGCCTAACCTCCTTTCAATTGAAAACGCTATGGAAAGGCTATGCGATAAGGAGCTGCGAGATGGCGCACTTTAAAAGCATACCACTTCACGGTAACCAACACGCATACAGCTCAGGTAAGTCGACGGAATCTGCTCTTCATCAAGTGGTCAGCCAGATAGAAGAAGCGATGCACCAAAAAGGCACCTGCCTGGGCACTTTCATAGACATCGAAGGAGCCTTCGACAAAACCAACTTCTCCAGCATCGGTAGCGCCCTCTCCAGGCATGGGGTGGAACAGGTACTAACGGACTGGATTACTAACATGCTTAGCAAACGAATGGTTCGCCTTGAGGATGAACAGCAGCTGGCCATGATACCCAGAGGCTGCCCCCAGGGAGGGCCCCCCTTCTATGGAATCTGGTGATAAATGACCTTATCACCAAACTCAACGCCAGCCATTACTTCACAATAGGCTATGCGGACGACCTTGCAATCCTTGTTTCGGGGAAGGTAACGGGAACGATCTGTAACCTCACTCAGCAAGCACTACGTATCGTAGAGAGATGGTGCAGGGAATTTGAACTATCAGTGAACCCCACCAAAACTGAACTAGTCATGTTCACCCTAAAACGAGCACTAGGCCCTTTTCGCCTACCGAAACTGTTCAATACAGAACTTCAGTTGGCCAGTGAAGTCAAGTATCTCGGGGTCACTTTGGACAATAAGCTAAACTGGAGCAGTCACCTAGACAACAAGCTGAACAGGGCCTGCATCACCTTCTGGCAGTGCAGGAGAATGATAGGTAAGAAGTGGGGACTATCACCCAAAATTATACTATGGCTGTACACCGCAGTGATCCGCCCCATGATCACCTACGGGGCCGTGGTCTGGTGGCCCCGCACCAAGCTAACTACAGCCGCCAACAAACTACAGCGCATGCAAAGACTAGCCTGCGTCGCGACCACGGGCTGCATGAGGACTACTCCGACTGCAGCGATCGAGGCCATGCTGGGGTTGCCGCCGCTCCACCTGTTCATACAACAGGAAGCAACGATGGCGGCGGTGCGTCTAAAGGCTATAAATCTCTGGAGTAAAAGAGACACACAACACACCGCGCTACTTAAGGAACTCAATAGCGAGTTACCCATTACGAGGGCAATAAATGACCGGGTGCCCAAACAATTTATCTTCGATAAAAAATATAGAATCCAGCTGCATGAGGATCGACGATGCGAAGGCTTGCGCCCCGCAGAGCTGCGTATCTTCAAGGACGGATCAAAAACAGGTAGTGGCACAGGGGCTGGAGTCTTCTCGGAGGACCTCAACATCCACATAGCCACACCACTGGGAGTCCATAACACAGTGTTCCAGGCCGAATGCATGGGCATCTCCCTGGCAGCGTCTGCCATCATGGCCAGGGTAGTTAAGGACCACTCGATCCGCATACTCTCGGACAGCATGGCTGTTCTGCAAGCGCTGAACAGTCACACAGTTGACTCTGGGCTGATATACGAGTGCCACCAGCGCCTCAACGAGGTAGGTAGCCTCAACAACATTACCATTCAGTGGATCAAAGGACACAGCAATTCGCTAGGCAACGATGCAGCCGATGAACTTGCCAGGAGGGGGTCGAGCATAGCACCAGTGGGACCAGAACCCATTGTGCCACTCCCCTTCGGGTATCTACGCACTCTGGTAAGGAAACGTACCAGGGATCAACATCACAAAATATGGTTGGACCTAAGTGAGTGCAGGCAGGCTAAGGAAGCACTTCCTGCGTTCGATGCTCGCGTCACGAAACAGGTTCTCCGTTTAACTAAACGACAGTTGCGTGCAGTTACAGCAGCCGTAACAGGCCACGGATCATTTAACAAACACCTCTTTGTCTTAGGAGTAACAGACAGTCCGCTGTGCAGAGCCTGCATGGAGGACGACGAGACAGCGGCTCATGTGCTGTTGAACTGCCCGGTGGTCGCTAATTACAGGGCAAAATACTTCGGTAACCCAGGTACCCTACGTGAGATTGTCAGCAACACCAAGGCGTTGCTGGCCTTTCTCGAGGAGCTGGGGTGGATCGAATAACCCATTCTCCCACCCATACGCAAAATATGCGCCTTGACGTGGAGTTGCGGAAAACAGCCCGTTTTACCTATTACCTATTACCTATACTTCAGTTGCTACATCACATACAGTTTTACTTTTAAATTTAGCAAATTCGTTGTATTTCCTAAAAGGTTTAGGGAATCGGTCATTTTAGGCTCTTTACAATAGGCAGATTATAAAATATTATATTATTGTAATTAATCTAACAAAAAAAATGTGCTCAAGTAGTTACATCTAGGAAAAGTAGTTCACGAAAGTAGTTCATAAAGTTTAATATTTATGAATAAAAGAGGAAACTGTCGTATCAATCGAAAATAAATATGATTTTGTTACACCGTATTTTTAAACAAGAAAGTGTCAACTATAAAGAACCCTTTTTACAATTTGTTAACCTTTATTTAACTACCTAAATAAGAGTATAGCTACGAGTATGTACTGGATTACCTTATCAGATAAGTTCCATTTAATATGCTATACACTATACAATACGTGCTTGATACCGCTCATTAATGGTATTGAGAACGTTCATTATATTAATTATGCTATCAAGACAATTAAACAATCATCAATCACAACCTCTCTGATGGTACAGTTGCAGGCCAGGTTCCTTCAGTCGTACCAATTACTTGTAATTTTAAGTTAGTCTAGTAAAAGGACGATGGAGCCGAAAGGTTCTGGAGTGACGACTGCCTACCGGAAGGCGTAACGTTTGAAGGCCTCTTACAAGGTGGACCGATGACCTGGTGAAGGCTACAGGAATCCAGTGGATGCAAAAAGCACAGAACCGGTCGAAGTGGCTGTGCTTGAGGGACCTATGTCCAGCAGTGGAAGTCTTTCCGCTGAAATTATGAATGATGATGATAGTAACAGCAAAGCATATAGGTTGTAATACACAAGCTATTAAAAAACATGGTAAGTATTATGCTTATTTATAGATTATAGCATGCTCTCCGTGTGTATTAAATAATGATGCTTTCATAATCAGGTGCTATTGTGTCCTACTAAGTTAGCGTTTTTTTTTTGGCGGTGAGAAATCATCAAATAACTTCTCCCGCTCTGGGTCGAGCAGGAGGGCGTGTCAGAATTTTACTGACTAAACCCCACCCGTGTTCCCTCAGTTGCCTGTGTGCCAGGGGCCGCGGTATCTCTTTCGAACAACCCGCACCCTTGGCAGTATCAAGACAGCGTCTGCTTGAAATCAGGATGTTTTCAGTTTTCCCACGGAGTAATTGCGTAACACACTAAGGAGTGGCACAATAGGAGTGGAATCAGCTGCATCCGGTTTGACTGGAAGCTAACCCCTACATAGTTGGGAAAAGGCTTGGCAGATGATGATGACTAACAGTAAGAATTACTTTCATTTTGACAGATCAACAACGTTTATTGCGTTATTTACGTTGCTGAGCAGATACGTTTTTCGAATATATGAAATAATGGATTAGCAATTACCTTCAAATTGATTCTGATATAGAGTGTGTAACCATAGGGTGCAAGCTTAATCCTAATTTATGTTGTTACTAATTCCTAATACCTTTTCCTAATTTTAAGCAAAACATGTATGATGTCATTTTCTATAATAACACCTATGTAATACAATGTTTTAAGCAAATAAATTATCTTATCTTATGCAGATTTTTGGAAAGTAAGGTTTAACTATTAACGAAAACCAGCCGACTATTAAAGGCGCGATGCGAATCAGATGGAACAATTTCCATGAAAACTTCATGGAAATTGTTCTATCGGAGTCGCATCACACCGTCACGTCGCACCTGTCAGCGGGGAGCCATCAGGATAATTGCATCAGTAATTGCAGTCCATGCCATAATTATTAGTTGCATGATACCGCAGAAAGACGGTCAATTGCAAACAATACACGATGTTACAATGTATATCATGATTGCTACCTACATAAACACGATATGTTTACAAGATTACATGTTCACTATCATAAATGTAATAACAACAAGGTAAATTGACTTCTTCCTGGTAGATTGAGACGGATTCGTTTGACGTGACAACGTCTACATCAGCATGTTGTGGTCCGCTACTGAACATAGGTCTCTCGCAAATTCTCGCAAATTGCCATATAACCGGTTCTTCCTTCTGCGAAGCAGTGATGCTCGCGAAGATGGAGGCGGTGCCAGTGAGGGAGAGGCAGTATATGCGCCCTCAGGCCCAAGCCGCCGCAGGAGACGCCCTGGGCGTCGGGAATCCCAGGCTGATTCCCAGCCACTGTAGGCACGGGCTTGCGGACGGCGAGTAATGGGTAGCTCGCTGTCCGGTAAGGACCAAGCCCGGGTCGACGGCGCGTTGTGTTCCACGCGCGCCTCAAAGAGACGTCAGCACCAACTGGTGGGGTCCGCAAAAGGGCCGATGCCTGCCAGGGATGCGGGTTGTTCGAAAGAGATACCATGGCCCCTGGCAACTGAGGGAACACAGGTGAGTTTTAGTCATCTCTTTCGAACAACCCGCACCCTTGGCAGGCATTGGCCCTTGCGGACCCCACCAGTTGGTGCTGACATCTCTTTGAGGCGCGCGTGGAACACATCGCTACGTCGACCCGGGGTTGATCCTTACCGGACAGCGAGCTACCCATTACTCGCCGTCCGCAAGCCCACGCCTTCGGTGGCCGGGAATCAGCCTGGGATTTCCGACGCCCAGGGTGCCTCCTGCGAAGGCTGCCGCCGTGAGGGCGCATGTACTGCATCTCCCTCACGTGTACCGCCTCCCTCTTTGCGAGCATCACTGTTTCGCTGAAGGAGGTGACGGCTAACCATGCACTCTCGCTCCGTACCATGGCCTGGACCAGGGCCTGACGCGAGAGATCGCTGCCGCCGATCGCCTCCACGAGGACACGGCGGTGGTCCGCCCAAGCCGGGCAGACCTCCACCGTATGCTACACCGTGTCCTCAGGGCGATCTTCGCAGTGGAAACACCCGGGCGTTTCCTCCCGCCTTATCCGAAACAGGAACCTCCCGAAACAACCGTGTCCGGCGAGGACCTGTGTCAGGCAAAGGTGAGGACGCCATGCCGCCTCTCAAGCCACTCCTCAAAAAGGGGACTTACCGCCGCAATCATGGCGTGCCCAACGCAAAGGTACGGTTAATGTGGATATAACAATTTCTACAGAGTATACATGAAGGCTTGACAAATGTTGTGAGGTTAAAAAATTATGACGATTTGAGACAAAGAAATTAATTGTAAAACAAAATGACACTCAAGCCCTACGTCAATTTCATACAACCGTCATAAAATGACAGTTGTGATTTGAACAAAGGGTATGGATATTGTTGGGATTTAGTCAATTTACTAAGAAATTAACTTCCTTGACTTTACATAGTTCTAACTATTTCCCTACATATGGACCATAGTATTAGTTTAACCTTGTCTGTCTCACGGACAGTGAATGTTCAGAAGTTACTCTCAGAGGAAGTTACCACAGACGTTTATCTAGCACCTATGTGCTAGATAAACGTCTGTGGTAACTCCAGGTGTCATTAAAACTAAACTGCCAGTTTACGGAAGAGAGTTTGCAATTTAATTGAACTGAATAGCAAACTTACTACTACTTACTGTACGTGTTAATTTGTAACTATGCATTCTAACTTCTATTCCCACCAAACCCGATTAGTGCAGTCAATTGTATCATACCTATATACATACATATTTAAAGATCATCAACATCATTTCGGAACTCGAACAAAAAGTGGCAAAGGGGTAAGTAAATATGGGATTTTTTCTAACTAATGGGAATATTTCAATGAAAAGCGATGTTCGCACAAACATCAATGGCGAGTCCATCACTCACCTTCGGTTGGTCGATGGTATAGTTGTCATGGCTGAGTCCATGAAGGACCTCAGTACAATACTCGATGAGCCCAGAAAAGCTTCCGAAAGAGTGGGTCTTAAAATGAACATTGACAAGACAATGGTCATGTCCAATGCCCATGTAACACCCACTCTCATAACGGTTGGAGGCGCTGCACTCGAAGTTGTGGACGAGTACGTTTACCTAGGATAAACTGTCCAGTTGGGTGGGTCCAACTTCGAGAAAGAAGTCAATCGTCGAAACCGACTCGGCTAGGCAACTTTCGGGAAGGTTCGCAATATCTTTATCTTTATTCGTCCCACACACCGCAGTGTCTCAAAACGAAAGTCTTTGAATAGTGCATGTTGCCAGTGATGACATATGGACCCGAAATGTGGTCGCTCACATTGGGCCTCATAAGAAGGCTTAAAGTCACCCAAAAGGCAATGGCGAGGACTATGATTGTAGTTTCCCTGCGTGATCGATTCAGGAATGAAGAGATCCGCAGGAGTACCAAGGTAACCGACATAGCCCGAAGAATTGCCAAACTTAAGTGCCATTGGCCAGGGCACATTGCTCATAGAACAGATGGCCGGTGGGGCCGAAAAGTTCTGGAGTGGTGACCGCATACCGGAAGACGTAAAGTTGGAAGGCCTCCCACAAGTTGAACCGATGACCTTGTAAGGACCATAGGAGTCCGCTGGATGCGTGAAGCACAGAACCGGTCGACGTGGCGGAGCTTGTCCTATGTCCAGTAGTGGCCGTTTTTCGACTGAAATGATGATGATGATGTAGTAGCTAGTAGTCGCTTAATATTAAAACTTCAAGTATCAAATGGTGGTAGTGGTTTTTTCTAATGGTGTTGGGTACATGTATGGGTAATAACCAGAGGTCGGAGTAGGTAGATTGATTTTATATACTTGCGTCAAGATATTATAATATGGACATGCCATTTTATCCATAATGTGCGGGGAGTACCGGAAAAAGTTCCGGAATTGGAATTATGGAATAAAATAAAATAAAAAAACATACAGATAGGCTAACAAAATCGTTTAAAAAGGCTAACAAACACCCAATGAGTCATACAGGATACTTGCTTCTGATTGGTCGTTGCGTGCGGTTGATGCGTTGTGAACATAGATGAACATGAGATAAACAAACAAAAGGCCCTGTCTAAGTTTTGTCTCATACTGTCAAGCGTCATTTCTAATTCAACAGTAAGGGACAAAATACGGTGTAACTATTCCAACGTATTTTTGTATAAAATAAAATACTGATTTCTTTCACCATTACCTAACACTGGTAGCGTAGATTGATATTATTAATACGTTTTTTGTAGAGGGCGACAGATTTCCCCGGATCTGTCACCCCTGGACCCATTTAGGGGGGCTGGAAGAAGGCGTTGTCCGCCCTCCGCCGACGCTCGGTGCGTCTGCTGCGGATCGGGTTAGCGGAAGCAATCTCCCGCTCCCTCTTCGCAGCCTCCTTCTGCGACATGACTGTTTCGCAGAAGGATATCACCGCGTCCTAAGACTCCTCGCTGCCGACCATCGAGTCGACAACGGCCGGCAGCGACAGGTCACTGCCGCCTCCTGAGATGAGGGCACGCCGTGTCCTCCCGACAGTCGACGCAGTGGTGACACCGAGCGTCCGGCTCCCTGTTTATGCGACACAGGTACTTCCCGAAACAACCATGCCCCAAGAGCACCCGTGTCACCCGAAACGACAGGGAGCCGTGCCTCCTCCCGAGCCAGCGTTCAAGTACTGGCCGGACCGCCTCGACGGTGGCGGGGCGTGAAAGCCTGTCCCGCCATTCCGCCACCAGGGCTGCGCGAAGCTGTGACCGACGCAACTCCAAATGTCGCTGCGTCAGCCATTCGCCCCGCGCCCTCGAGTCCTCACGCCACCGATACAGTGACGCGAGTACCTTCGCCTCGAGGTCCCAGGGCGGGGATCCGGCCAGTACACAAGCCGCCTCGTAGGAGATCGTGCGATACCCCTTTATGACTCTGACGGCCATCGCTCGCTGTGGCCTTCGCAGGACAGCGATGCTGCCGGCCGTGAGGTCAGCCGCCCAGATCGGGGCCCCATACAGGGCCATCGATCGCACGATCCCCACGTAGAGCCGCCTACAGGCGGCGCTCGAGCCCCCTAGATTGGGAAGCAGCGTTGACAGCGCCCCAACCGCGCCCATCAACTTGGGCACCAGCCGCTGAAAGTGGGGGCCAAAATCCCACCGGCTGTCGAGCACCAATCCAAGATATTTCATGGTGGACTCGACAGCAATTCGGGACCCCCCGACCACGATGTGTGATCCCAGCGGCGGCGCCCGCCGGGGGCCATGAAAGACCATGGCCTCCGACTTGTTGAGGGCCACCTCCAGGCCTAGGCGCCGTATGCAGCTCACGACCTGTGACACCGCAGCCGTCGCCAGCAACGCTGCCTCCCTGTACGAGCTCCCCCGGGCCGTGACCAGCGTGTCATCCACATAACACGTCAAGTCCACGCCTCAGCACCCAGTCGTACCCGATGTTCCACAGGAGCGGTCCCACGACCGAACCCTGTGGAACACCGCACGACATGCGGTGCTGGTTTCCGCCATCACGTCCCGTGTAGGTGACACACCTTTCCGATCTACCTACTCCGAACTCTGGTAATAACCATAAAGTTTTAAGTAGAGGACAGAAGACTTCTGAATCTTTTCGATGACCAGTGTTTACAATTTTTCATAGAGGTTCCAGATTGCACTGTTAGACTGTAGCAAACTGCGGATAAAGGAGCTGTACAGTATGCTTGGCTTGACGATTAGTAAAAATTTTGGCCTGATATAAGACAACCCAAAGTTATTTCGGGATTTGTTGCAGGTCTGTATTATGAACTGGTTAAATGTAAGGTGTGGATCAAAGTAGCACCCAGATCGCGTACAGTTAAAACGTGTTTCAAGAGCTCATCGTTCATTGTGTAGATGTTGTACATAGGTTTTTTTTTTTGAGGATGTAAAATCATCAAAAAAAAAATCCCGCTCTCGCCGTGTCAGACTTTTATTGACAAAAGCCCGCCCGCGTTCCTTCAGTTGCCTGCGTGCCAGGGGTCACGGTATCTCTTTCGAGCAACTCGCAACCCTGGCAGGTATCGGCCCTTGCGGACTCCACCAGTTGGTGCTGACATCTCTTTGAGGCGCGCGTGGAAAACAACGCGCCGTCGACCCGGGCTTGGTCCTTACCGGACAGCGAGCTAACCATTACTCGCCGTCCGCAAGCCCGCGCCTACGGTGTCCGGGAATCAGCCTGGGATTCCCGACGCCCAAGGCATCTCCTGCGGCGACTGGGGCCGTGCGAGAGCATAGATCACCCTCACGTGAGCCCTCTCCCTCTTCGCGAGCATCACTGCTTCGCAGAAGGAGGTAATGGCTTCCCATGCACTCTTGCTCCGTACAATGGTCTGGACCAGGGCCGGACGCGAGAGATCGCCGGTTGATACGGGATGCGATAGATATTTTTTTACTGTCGGAAATTATCAAATAACTTCTCCTACTCTGGGTGGAGCAGGAGGTCGTGTCAGACTTTTACTGACCAAAAGTCACCCGTGTTCCCTCAGTTGCCTGTGTGCCAGAGGCCACGGTATCTCTTTCAAACAACCCGCACCCCTGGCAGGCATCGGCCTTTGCGGACCTCACCAGTGTTGCTGGCATCTCTGACGACGCACGTGGAACACAACGCGCCGTCGACCTGGGCATTTTTTTGTCGTTTGTAGAGAAATGCCTACTGCGGTACCACTGGGAGATAGCGCAGTTATGTGGGACTGTAACCCACTTAAACTCCACGGTGTCCTCCAGTGCCACTTGAGGCGGGAAATACGGAAACGAGCAAGCCCTCCGCGAACCCGCCGCGGCTGTCCGTCAACGGAACGTCCTCGGAGAAGAATAACCCCTATCACCGGCGCACCAGGACACATGGCACGCCGTGACCACCCCAGGAACCAAATAGCGTAAGGGCCCCAGACGACCCCATGTCTGGCACCCGTGATGCCCCTGCGACGGGCCAGCACAGTGGCCCCGCCGCCTACCACTTTTCGGCCGCCGGGAATAGGGAGAGCGGCCAACGCTATACCGACACTACTCCTCCCCTGCGGCCACACCGCGTCCGCCATCAGACGTCGGCGGCCCCGTCCAGGCCACAGAAGGGAAGAGCGCTACTCAGAAGTACCGGCACTCCTCCCCCACCTGTAACCCTCAGCCATGATGCCTCCCATTCGACATTGCGGCCCGCATCAGTTGCGATGCACCTCACCGCAACCTACTTTTTGGTCGCTACGTCGTCGGCTTAGAGGCAAAAGCCCTGAGAAGTGGCCCCACCTTCAGGTTCCTCTTCGCTTCACCGTGGGAGCGTGACCACCGCTACTGAGCCCAGTAGCCGTGGTCGCCCTCCCACGGTGCCCCACAACGACAATGCGGGAACCCACTGGGGGGGTTGTTGTATTGAGTGGCTTTTGTGTAGATCACGACCACGCATTTACTAAATATAAGGTCGAATTTGTTAGTAGTGCTAGTGCTCCAAGTGTGAATGTTGTCGATGTCGAGTTGAAGTGTGGCCGTATCACTGTAATTGTTACTGGGAGAACAACTTTGACTTCATCAGAATACATTAAGACTTTGGAGCGTTTTATTTGTAGTAAGATCGTTAACTACTTTAAAAATATTGTAAAACAAGAGGCCTGAGGTTATTGCCCTGCCCTATGCCAAAAGTGACCGGCACAAAATTGAAAACTTTCTGAGCTTTTATTGCAAAGCAGATGAATAAAATGGGTATGGCTTAAAACAATCTAGCTCAATACTGAACCACCAGTTATTCATTAATAAAATTAAAATGAATTAAGCAATAAATAATTAGCGCGATATGGAAGATTAAAAGTAAAATCAATCACCTAAATATGTTCTTATCTAGACTCCCTTTGACATGATGCAATCACAATGAATTGTGCTTTAAATTGTTTAAAAAACCTATATTTGATTAGGGCTCGTCATCGACATACTACAAAATGTACTTTTATTCTGTCTGTCTATTTTATATTACATCAAGAGTGTCTCTCTTAAATTAAGCATTTGTTATGCGATTCCAAAAATATGTAGATTAGGCAAATGGCACGTTTGCCTAATCTACGCATTTTTGGAATTGTCGATTCGCCCACAAATAAGTTAAGCCATTAAGCCATTCGCCCATTAATAATTAAGTCACATTTAGAAAATATTATATCATTTAAAGTGACAATTCGCCCGATTCGGGCTGGTTAATTCATGCGAATCGACTTATAAGCCAATTTTTCTATTTTTTCTGGGCTTGTAGTCACTCAACTACAAGCCCAGAACAAATTATGTAAATTTAAAAAAATACTGTAACTAACTTAAATTGTCCGTCTAATAGTAATAACCAGAGGTCGGAGTAGGTAGATTGATTTAAGGTCGTTGACGTCACACGTAGAGGATAATATGGATATGCCTCCAAAATACCAGAACTTTAGCACGAATTTGTGTTTAAGGTGAAAAACGTATTAATAATTTCAATCTACGCTACCAGTGTTAGCTAATGGTGAAATAAATCAGTCTTTTATTTTATTCCATTATTCCAATTCCGGAACTTTTTCCGGTACTTCCCGCACATTATGGATAAAATGGCATGTCCATATTATAATATCTTGACGCAAGTATATAAAATCAATCTACCTACTCCGACCTCTGGTAATAACCTCTGCTTTAATTAAGATCCCAAAAGAAAAATATGCATATCACCGGAAGTTTAAAACATATGGAAATATATCTGATTACCAAACCTTTTCTTTATTACGTCATAGAGCTGCAGAAGTAGATAAATCTTGTTACCAAACGTACATGAATAAAGTAAACTCATCGATTAATGAAAATCCAAAATTCTCTTGGTCCTTTAATAAAAGCAAGAGAAGTAATAGTAATTTCCCTAATTTGCTGAAATATCATGATATAAGCGCAGACACTGGAGAAGAAATCAGTAACCTGTTCGCTACATACTTTCATTTAACATTTCAAGAACCAGATATAGACCACCAGGATCAAGTCACAGCGCCATCTACGAACACAGTGAGCATCTGTTCCATAGAGGTATGCTACGAAAAAGTACAAAAGTTACTTCAAATGTTCGATCTCTCTAAATCAGGTGGCCCGGATTTAATACCCGGAGTTGTTGACCTATATTTATTGTCAACAGTGCAAAAAGCCTAGCCAAACCTATCTGTATCATTTTCTAGCGGTCTTTGACAGAACGCACTGTTCCTAAAATTTGGAAATCTGCATTCGTTACGCCAGTCTTTAAAAAAGGTGATAACTCACTCGTAAATAGCTATAGCCCTATTTTGAAGCTATGCCTATTCTCCAAAGTACTTGAGCGCGTTATTTACTCTGCAGTTTATTCAGCCTTAGAATGTGACTTTGGTGATGAGCAGCATGGTTTTCTTCGTAGCGATCCACCACTATTATTCTTTTCATTTATCTCTGCAGGTATGGAGCAACGTGCACAAGTTGATGCAATTTACACAGATTACTGTAAACGTTTTGACCGCATTGACCACAGAATACTTTTACATAAACTTTCTTCAGCTGGAATTCATGGCGACTTATATCGATGGTTTTCCTCCTACATTAAAAACAAATCACAAGCAATAGTTTAATAGGGCTTTACCTCCGGTTGGAATCTAATACCATCTGGAGTTCCTCAGGGATCAATTTTAATACCTCTTCTGTGTAATTTATTTATAGCAGATATAAAGGAATGTTTTAATAACTCGTACATTCTACTATATGCCGATGACATGAAAATTCAGAAAAGAGTACGTAGTTCATCTGACACATCATTACTACAAGAGGATCTTAATAGGTTTGTAGATTATTGTGCACTAAATAAACTCCAACTAAATGTATCGCAATGCTTTCATATGACCTATACACGGCAAAATAAAAAAATTGGTTCAGGGTACGCATTGAACAACTAAACTATCACTAAGGTGAACAGTATTAGGGCTTGGAAGTTGGGCGTGGATGGTTAACTCGTATTCGAAATGCATATTGACGAAATCGTTAAGAAAGCATCAGAGTCCCTGGGTTTCATCATAAGGTCATCTTCTTGCTTTAGCTCTCTAAAACCACTCAAAATTCTATACTGTTCATACATACGGAGCCACCTCGAATATGCATCTCGAGTATGGAACCCACAGTATGATATGTATATGTCCAGGATAGAAAATATGCAGAAAAAGTTTTTAAGATATCTAGATTATAAGACGATGCAATGCTCAATGGATTACACTCATCGTTGCAAAAGCTACCATTTCCTACCGCTGAAAAACAGACGCCATGTTAATAATATTACTTTCCTATTAAATATCGCCAATGGCTCCATCAATCTTTCCCAACTCCTGTCTAATTGATCACTCCGAACACATATTTATAATCTTCCCTCTTTCATTCAGAACCAGTCCAAGCACATATAAACAAGCTATAAATAAGGAATACTTTGGCACAGACAGTAGTACCACTACTCCTAGTTAAAGCACATGTAATTGCATTTTCTTTTATTTTTTGTTTTCATTCTAGTTTGTAAGCACTTTTTGTTTGAATTCGTTTTGTTAATATTTAGAAAGAATAATTTGTTTTGTTTATTTGTATAAGAAAATTCTATTTTACTGTTAGGTGTATTTTTTCATACATACAACCTAGTCAGCATGATACAGCACTTTTCATCAACTAAAAATATTGTGTAATATTGCACAATGTTTTCTGTATGAACCCAGAATAGCTGCGGCTAAACTCGGGCCAAACTATTGAGATAAAAACTTGAGCAAATAGCCTCTGGGACAATTTATATTATAGTTTAATTCTGTATGGATTGAATCTGTCCAAGGGAGGCAGAAGGATATGACCTGCTTTCCACTGATTAAATCCATATACGGTAGCATTTTTCATTACATAGGGAATCTCTAGAAGTTTGGTATGGGATATTGTTTGGTGAAATTCGTATGTTTACATATGCATCGTTTTATGAAATTGCATAACATTATTTAAAGGATCTCAAAAAGAAAAAGGTCACGTTTGATAAATATTTTAGGGTTTCGGACTTTGAAATGAAGTAACAGAAACCTTTCTTTATTTTTTTCATTCTTAGTATTAATTTATCCGCCCATAACTCTGTCTAACATGCCAGTTTTCTAGGCATTTTCCTCGATTGTTACCCATGGAAGAAAAAATCATTTGAAAGTATATATCAACTTTATTTAAATTAATAACTCCATGGACAGTCCCATATAAAAAGTGCTTTTAACTTTTATTTGGGTAAATAAAAAAATTACAGAATGTCTCACCAAAACAAATTAAATAAAACAAGATAAACTATAAATAACATACGTTTATGTTGCGCTTGCGGCTGTTGCTAGGAACTGGAATATCACCGTGACTCGTCTTAAACGTTATTATTCAATATAAGCGTGTTTTGTTCGGGCCATTAGCCACATTCCAAAGCGTCGTGTGATCCGCGACCGACGTGCTGTGGCTTGTGTTAGTGAATTTGACAAATAAAATAATTCAATAAAATGGCTCCTCAAATAAAATACACTAAGGTTTGTATTTCTCCAATTTTAAATATAACATTAGTATTATTAAAACAATTAATAAAAAGTAAGATAGATCATATTATTTAGAGAAAAATGTTTTTGAATTTAATTGTTTATTTAGATAGTTAGTCTTTTAATTTAGTACCCAGTGTAGACAGTTGCGTTACATATTGTATATGATAATTTTAAAGTATTTTAAAACCACATTTTTCAATATTTTAATTTTAAAGCCTTATTTAGTAAAACATGTAGAAAAAATTATATCCGTTTCTCAAAACGTGCAAAGTTTTATAAATAATTGTACAAAATATTAAAACACAAAAGTTTTTATACAATATTCACTTTTATTACGAAAATAAAATTGATTGATTTATAAATAAATATAAAGCAAATCAAATATTATAAAGCACGGATGTATTAGATTGATATACCTAGGTACAGGTAGGCAATAGTACAATAACAATGTACTAATAAAACTGGTCCTTGGACATAGCCTTGAACTCTATTGTAGATAATAATAGCATGCTTTGCCAATCTTTTTGTTGATACAGCCAGCATAATAGCGTCATGATGTCATAACTCATACATAACAGATGATTATACAGACACTATCTGTTAATTACTGCTAGCTTTAATGATTACGAGTGTGCGAAAATATTCAGGTACACCAAATATGTTGCAGATAATATGAAAGTACCTATATCTGTTTATTACGATTTTAGTGATAAACCGATTCTGATGAAACTTGGTTTCGAGATAGCTTATAATATAAAATGGGGCATGAGCATATTTAAATTCTCAAAAAAAATCCTGAAGAGTGATTTCCGTTTTGAAGTTTGTATGGGAAAATGCTTAGAGTAAAAATGTGAAATCGACACGCACGAAATACTGAGAAAATGTCTCGTACTTTCCAAATATTTAATCATTTTAAATTGTATTATTTCAGCTGTTCATTGACAACGAATGGGTGGACGCGAAGAGTGGCAAGACCTTCGAGACATACACTCCTCATGATGGATCCGTCATCGCCAAAGTGGCCGAAGGTGATAAGGTACGTACTAGGATACTTAAAGTTTGGAAGAAAATACAGCTAAACACCACTCGATTTGTCCAAATTGATGTTAGTAACAGTTGCAAAACTTAAATTGTGTGAATTATTTTATTTTATTTATTCGGAAGAACAGACACCTTGCACATTTTATTTAAAAAATAAATAAAACACAAGATGTTCTATAAATGTGCAACCAAGAACCAGATACACAAAAAGACAAAGACAATGTTGATAATGCAAAATTCGGACAGAATAGATAACAATATACAGAATAGATAAGTATTCTGTATATTGTTATCTATTCTGTCCGAATTTTGTAATTACAACTACTGAAAAGCAGCACTAGAGAGATTTAATATAATTCACACAATCTTCTGATGGCTTCAAGCAACGATTTTAATTTTTCCTATGGATAAATAGATCCAAGATAGAGAAAAACTTATTAAAATTGCCTGAGAGGCCACGTGCCCGCAAGCCTGCATTTGTGCGACTACGAGTGACGTGAAAACAGGTAGCTGCGCGCACCTCACGTCTCTGAATGTACAACAGAGCACAACTTGTTACAGATATTCACACAATCATACGAGCTGTTACACAGATTGTATAGAAACATAGTCTGTAGAAAGGTTCGTCTAGATTTCAAATATTACAAGTTGTATTTTTTCAGTAAGTCACTATAGCAGTGGTGAATACGACTTCTAGAACAACGGTGATTTTATTTATTTATTAAAACTTTATTCACAAGTAAAAACTACTGTTAGTACAAACGCAAACTTAATACCTGAGGCATTTTCTACCAGTCAACCTTAGGGTGATGCAGAGAAAAACATGGGAGGTGCAACATAAAGGATAGGTAACTCAAAAAGAGTAAATACTAATACATAGATACATACATACATTATAAACTTCGTTGTTGTTTGTTGTGCTGTGGATTATTCATCGTTTTCAGGATCTTACATTGTATAAGCGCTATAATAGGGACTCCACACCGGGATTACTTATTGCAATTGAGACCGGATTTATGATCGATACAAATGTAAATATATGCTCGGGTAGACGAATTTCGTGGCTGACCTTATCACGAATCCATACATACGATAAGATTAAAATGTATCTCATGGTTGTATCAATATGTGCGTCCAGGTGCAGTTTAACATCGAGCAATATTCGTAGATCACGAATTGTGTTGACATTGAAAAACAAAATGGGTAGTGCATATGGATCTTTAAATTGATTTTCATTTTTAGTAAAACTGATTCAGCAACATTTGTGAATACTAAGTAGGAGTTTGTCTTTAATACAATACTCTATTAAGCGATGAAGATCTTATTGAAGTAAGTGACCGACCAGTATTAATCTGATGCATCTAAAAATGTCAAATTAACCGCGTATAATTAAAATAATACATATCGAAATCGTTAATAGGAATTACAAATAACAAAGGTCCGAGAATTTAACCCTGAGGAACCCCTGTCATTGCGATTATATTTGTGGAACGGAACCTATTGACAGCTACTTTTTATGTTCTATTTTACATATAGAAATGAACCAACGTAACAAATCCCTGCGGATATCGTTAAAGGCCAGCTTCTTTTAAGCAATTCATGATCAAGCTTATCAATTACTTTTCGAAAGTCAGTGTATACTGCATCCACTTGCACACGAGAGTCCATACTATTACACAATTAGTCAGGAAAGTTATCATGTTAGTTGTTGTATGCCGATAGTATAGAAATAGGCCGCCACCACTGAACATTTTATTTTCAGTCATTGTGGGTTTTTTTATTGTTTATGTAAAAGCATTAACAGACAGTCTTTCTAAAGCAGGAAATACGTACATATTACGTTTTGACTCAAATTCAGGATACAATTTAAGTGCTGTACTGAACCTCATGGCAATAAAAGTCTACTACGAAACATTGACTCTAGTTAGACTAAATCACTCCTTTGAACATGGTATTTACGAGTTTTCAGCAATCAAGTTTCCTTCTTGTTTCTAAAAAAATTTGGTAGTTATTGGTCTGATCTCTGATATCTGATATTATTTAATGGTAATAGTTAAGTTTATTATCAGTGAAATATAAAAAAAAAAAAAAAAAAAAATGTTTATTTCAATTACAAAGGACATAATATAGAATGTGTTGTTGGAGATCACCTTTTAAGCAAGGAATTGCTTGTGTTAGGAGACTCCGCGCTTCCACTTATCATTATCTTATATGCAATTGAAATGTAGACAATGTACTATGCAAAATTAAAAATAAAAGGTAAAAGGTAACTTAAATTATACAAACAGCACAACAAATAAATGATTGAAATGCCTAGAACAGGGCCAATACGCGCGAATACGTGTGATATGTGTGAGTATGGGTGAGAGTGTGAAGAGTGAGGGTGTGTAGTGTGTGAGATGTAAATAGCTTATTTTAGTCTATATATTAACAAAACTCCCCTAATATTATAAATACGAAAGTGTGTTTGTTTGTTTGATTGTTACGCTTTCCGTCAAAATGCCTTAAAAAATCTGGAAGAGATCCGGCACTCTGGCAGTTCTTCTCTTGGTTCAGGACACAGGACACCACCGACCCGACATTACCCACGACCTCCATGGGATCGAGACCCATGCGGGCGAAACCAGCAGGCGGAGCTAGTATAAGTATAGGTGTAAGTTCCAGTGTAAGTTGTGGGTTAGCCCTACGACAATGTCTTGGGATCGGAAGAAGCCAAATAAATCTTCTGCCACTAACCATGCACACTACAATCCGAATGTGGTTATTTTGATCATTGAACCGTAGATATAATAGACTCAACATCGTTGTAAGTTTTAGTCTTAAGCCAATCAGTTACAACTTTCTTACAGTCTCGGAGCTTCATGGAATGTATATGGAGTTCTTTATTCAGCAAATTGTATAGAAAGGATGATTGCCTGGAGTACTGTCTTTTAGCGAAAGTATGTAAATATGTAGGTAGCTAATGAAGAATTCATAATTGAAAACCATTATTGGATGACTTACAAACAAATTATTGAGGCCTACCGTTAAACAAAGCACTTAATTGCCTTTAGGAATGACAGGATGTAGAGTACAGTCAGCAAACTAGGCACATACAGATCATTTTTTTTTTAATGTATTTTCCTTCTCTTTTGCCAAACTAGGAAACCGTGCATGGTGGTGGTGTAAATAGACCACGTAGACAAAATTCAAAACGGGGCTTTTGGAGTAAAAAAAACCATTAAGTAATAATTTAATTTTTACTTTGTATAATTAAGGTTTTTTTTTTGACTTTTAAAGTTGTGCCTACATTAAAGACTGCTTACATACACAACTATGTTTTGTATCTCTCAAAAAATAATTTGATGTCAGAAACTGCATCTCCGTCGCTGTATGACGTTACCATTAAGGAAAAACAGCCAAGTTTGCATTAAAAGGCCAGTTATGTTTTTATTTACCATTTCCTCGTAGGTGGTTATTACGAACCAGCGGGTAATTCTGATCTATGTCTTACTAAAAATGGAAATTTTACATCTTGAAGAAACTTTTATTCAAAGAGATATAATAAAATCCCCCGTAAAATTTAACTCAACCTATATCTATATACAGGCTGAGTTTTTAAACAGAGACTACTCTGGCAGCTTCGGTTAAATATGACTGACCTAAGATAAGAGGCGGAGGAATGAGGAAAACTTCGTGAGGAAAGTATTGAAAATGAATGTCCACGGCTACAAGAATAGGGGAAGACCAAAGAAACGATGGATAGACTGTGTGAAAGGTAATACGGTTACAAAGTGGGTGTGATGAGGGTACCGAGATGACGACTCACAGAGCAGTATGAAAAAATATATATGGTGCACCGAAGCCAAATAAATTGGGATAAGGGCAGAAGAATGATGATGATGGCAGACCTAAGAAAGAATTAAACTAGACGATGTTCGATGGTGATGTATAAGTAGGTGCCACCTGATGGAACTTATTTAAATGTTTCGGGCAATTTACTCAAAAGAACAAACCAGATTATGGCCTTCCTTTTGTTAAATAAATACAGAAAACATCTCTTTACTGACGTTTGTTCTCCGAAATAGTCTGATACATAAATAACAACCCGATAAAACTGATTCCAGTAGTAATGTTACTTCTAACGTAATTCCTCTAAATCTTTCCTTGAATACCTACCAGGCTGCACGATCTTCCTTGTCACAAACATGGGAAGGTGAAACATGGTGCGAATTAAAATTACCTAGTTACCTATATGAATATTTTCAGGCTGACATCGACTTGGCGGTTGCTGCAGCGAAGCGCGCGTTCCACCGCAACTCGGAATGGCGGCAGCTGGATGCCTCCCAACGTGGAGAGATCATTCGCAAGTTTAGTGACCTCATCGAGAGAGACGGACAGTACCTCGCAGAGTTGGAATCCTACAACAACGGCATGGTTCTTAACTTCGCATCAGTATTCATTGCCGGAGCTGTTAACAATGCTCGGTTTATTGCTGGTTGCGCAGACAAAATAAAGGGCGATACCCTAGCTGCTGGTAAGAATGGAATATATTTATTTTCTTTCTCAGTGCTGGGCACAGGTCTGACCTATAGTTTTCCAAGTTTCTTCTACAGAACGATATTAGCAACAAAGCCAGGTTTACAAACCTCTCCAACACGGAAGTATATTTTCAAATGAAATACATCCTAGCAATTTACGACCTCAAACCACAACAAGGAAAAGAACCCACTACCCTGTTAAGGGAAAAGTCGTGTAAAATAAAAACAAAAAATTATCTCTACAAGTCTCGTTCTTTGTCAACAGATGGTGAAGTGTTCTCATACACCCTGAGACAACCAGTCGGCGTGGCTGGTATTATTCTGCCATGGAATGGTCCCATCTTCCTATTCGTCAACAAAGTGTGCACTGCATTAGCTGCAGGTAAGATAAAATGTTATAGTTTAATAATATATTCAGAGTTTCAGACCTGTCTGATTCGGGTGTGTGTTTATTAAAAGTTGCTTACGAGCGCCAGACTAAGCCACTTGCAGAACTTCTAAAATCAGCAAAAAAAAATAAACATGTAGTGGGGGTAATTTTGTCAATATCGCTACTGGTGAGATCCTGGGTTTACTTCTCAGGCCGGGCAAAGTGTTATTGGGTTTTTTCATCGGGAATTTCTCAGAAGCAGTCCGGAGTCTGGATTTGTGCCCGGTTCGTGGCAATAGGCGTTCCCACTATGGCATGGGAACGAAACATAACTGGTGAAATGTGGGTTTACTATAGGTACACCTATGCCTTACCTTGTGAGGATTACGGTTGTGATGTTATGTATGTATATAAAAGCGTAACATCCATTATCAGGCTACGGGAGTCTTATGTACGAGACAAAGGATAATACAAATTTTGACGGACAGCTTAGTCCGCAGTGGCTGAGCAAAACGAACAACAAAAAATTTATGAACTAGTGGATTATTCAGAATGAATCCTATCTGTTCAGGTTGTACCGTGGTGGTCAAGCCAGCAGAGCAGACTCCGTTGACCGCACTGGCACTGGCTGCCCTACTAGCCGAGGCTGGTGTGCCTAAAGGTGTGATCAACGTTGTCAACGGGTTTGGACCTGGCGCTGGAACTGCTCTTACTCACCACGGAGACGTCGCCAAGGTTTCCTTCACAGGATCTGTTGAGGTAAATCTACGTCGTACAGGCTTACCATTTACAGAGAGTTAATATTGAGTTGATACCTAGGGTTGCCAACTTTTCGTACACGAAATAATATGGTTAAAGTGGAAAAATAAACAGTATTTCGGAAAAATAAACAATAAGAATAAAAAATACAGCATTTTAAGTATTTTAAATCTTTAAATAGCTGACCAGTTTAGCAGCAGTTTTGAAGGCTTCGCGAGCCTTTGAAGGCTTGGTGAGGACCAAGCCTTCAAAATTCGTCCCACAACAAAAAAAAAGAAAAGAAAAAGCTGTGGAGCAATTGCTTATTAAATGTATTGAAGCTCTGTCATCTCACAGAGAGATGGCAGAACTAACTACATTACAAGTGTGTAAAAGGTATTCTGATATCAATATTACCGAAAATTCGAGATATTAACAGTTTAATTCTGAAATTAAGCCCAGCTGAAACATATTATATGATGCCCAGACGCATTTATGATGTTTTACGTAGTAGATGAAACTTTGTTTTTAGGTAAAACTCTGTATATCAGATCAGAAAAATAGTAGTTAAATTCATTTATCAAATTTATTTTTAAACAGTATTTTAGAGTAAAAAACAGTCTAATACAGTTTTACCAGTAGAACTAAGGCTTCTCTGATTGAGAGGTTTTGTTTTGTAATTTTCACTCCAAAAAGAGTTAACGCCAAAGCCGGTGATTAATAAGATCGAGTAATATAGGCTTAAATGAAAAGCATACTCAACACTGTAATGCTTACAGGTCGGCAAATTAATTCAACAAGCTGCTGGTGCCAACAATTTGAAGAGGATCACACTTGAACTCGGCGGCAAGAGTCCTCTTATCATCATGAACGATGCAGATTGTAAGCTGTTCAATAATTTTAATTATCATAAAAATTATAATAATCCATCTATACAAACATGTGCTTACTAGCTTGTTTATATAATTATAGTAAATCTTGCCGTTCCTTACGCTGCCAATGGAATATTCTTCCATCAAGGACAGGTTTGCATAGCTGCTTCTCGGTTGTTCGTTCAATCCGGTATCTATGACAAATTTGTGGAAGCTGCTGTCAAACACGCAAAGGGCATCAAGGTCGGCAACCCAACGGATCCCACCACACAGAACGGCCCACAGGTAAATGGGAGACAATCCTGTATTTGTCGTCAGAATCTTTTCATTCGTTTAATAGTGACTATTGTTAATTAATTCAAATAAAAATTCTTGTAGGTTGATGGGGAAATGATGACGAAAGTGCTTGGATACATCGAGAAAGGCAAAAAGGAAGGCGCAAAGTTGCTTTGCGGAGGCAACAGGATCGGCACAACTGGTTACTACATCCAGCCTACAGTCTTTGCTGATGTCACAGATGACATGACTATCGCAAAGGAAGAGGTAAATCAATCTACATAAAGTTATCTTAGTTCCCTAAAGATTTTTGCCAGCTAAAGTTTTAACTGTGAATTTTCAACTTGCAGATTTTCGGGCCAGTACAGAGCATTCTGAAGTTTGACACTTTGGAAGAAGTCATTGACAGAGCTAACAACACGAACTATGGCTTGGCTGCTGGAATCTTCACAACAAATGTTAACAGTGCCCTACAGTACGCCAAACACGTTGAGGCTGGCACAGTTTGGTAAGTCGACAAAAATCATTTACGGCATTTTAGTTAAGATATGCTTATTATTTTTTAACTTAATGCCAAATTTTTAACAATATTTTAAACATATTGACAGACCTGGCGTTGATAAAGGCCGAGGCTTGCAATAATTTAATTGTGTTTTTAATATTGCAAACATGTCTGAAATACCGACAATGTAGAAAACCTAGCTAGAAACCGCTAATAACCGTGTGTGAACTTTATATTACAATGAGAATCTTTAAAAAATATTATTAACTTTACAGGGTCAACACATATTTAGCACTTACCCCGCAATCACCATTCGGAGGTTTCAAAGACTCTGGACTTGGTCGTGAAAAGTAAGTTATCTCATATTTTTTATGTTTTATTTATTTTAGGACTTAATTCTAAATTGCGTGATCTCCCTCATAAGCTGTGTCAAGAAATGTTGAAAGACCCATTCATTACGGTACGTAATTTCTAATCATCGTTAACCATCTTCTTTTCAGTGGCTTGGACGCCCTCTTAGCTTACACCGAAGTGAAGAATGTGGTCGTCTCCTTACCAAAGAAGTTCTGAAGTTGAAACTATACGTTACGACCATAACGTTTTCCTGAATAATATCTAAGCTAGGCGGTATTCCGTGTATATTGAAAGAAGTGATTTATAATATAGGATTAATGACAGTACCAAATGATTTTTTCTAATGTGCGCGTTAGGCGAATGTCTAAATAAATATCGATAAATATACTGGCATGCATTCTTACTTAATATTTTATATTACCCTATTACAACATCTTCGGCAAACAACGCAAACAGCGCGGACGTTGGTACCAGTTGGATAGATAGAAGAAGTCGAAATGAAACCCATTGATATATATTTTTTTAATTCACTAAAAGTTTCATAGAAAAATACATAAATCTTCTGCTAAACTGCTGTACAGTTTATCGGCTGTGTTCTCGTGGACACATTTTAGTGATTGACTACTTTATAACATACACATGGACGCAAAGTCGAAGCAAAAAGAACAGAAAAGGAAAGGAAAGGGTACACACTAAATATCTAACGATGGGCTCACCCAGGTCGTCTTGCCCACCAGGCTGGCATGAACAACGCATGCACACAACGAAATCCCCACGACCGCCGCCGCACCAAAGCCGGAGGAAGACGAGCAACCCAGCGCGAGGGATACGCCGCGACGGCCGCTCGAGCGGTGACAACAACAACACGCCGCGCGCGCATGCCAGACTGGCCGGCCCGCGCCTGCCTTACAAAGTAATTACATAACTAGATTCTTACGCTAAGGACATAAACCTAAATAGTTTACGACAAAGGATCGAATCATCGGGAGTTTGGTCTCTTCAATGATACTGTTATATTTTTGAACTTAGTTGAATTTTTGATATATTATAATAGGACAGAAAAATATTTCGACCGCTCGTGCGGTTGGCAAGTTAAGAAGTGTCACTGTTCACTTTATAAGTTTATCACACACCGCCACGATTATTGCGCCTTGCTAAAAGATGTAGGCAATGTGGCCTTGTAGAACACGCTGCTAATATACTGTTCGCAGTGGAGCCTAAACATCCTCCCACCCGTTAAAAGGCTTCGCTTTCAACAGTAAATCTTCAGCAGTAGGTAGAGGACACAATTTGATAATAGGCCTACGTAGAACACCTCTCGTGGTTTTCAAATCAGCTCTTGAAACTCCATCCGGACCAGGGAATAATTTAGTAACCCGTTCAAGGCGCCAACACAATGGAGGTAAAAGGTCTTCATGGATAAGTGCGAGGTCTTCAATATTTAGGGGTTTTCCTTTCGTCTTCCATTTCAGCCGTTCTTGTAACTCGTGTATATATTCACACTGCCAACGTGACCAGAAATGCTGATGAATTTGTTGCAGTCGTGCGTATGCGTTGCAGGTGACTTTCTTTTAAGTTTTCTAAATTAGGTTCCGGCAGTGCCTTCAGCGGTCTTCAAACTTCCCAGCAGCACAACTGTCTGTTAAGTTGGAAGAACTTGATTCTATACAATAATAGCATATAATTAACATTCAAGAATGAATTAAAATTTAATTACTTAATTTTTTTTTTATTAAAAAAAAAGGTTTATACAGTCAAATAAAAAAATTGGACCTCCCATACAAAATCAATAGTCAGTTGATCGATTTTATATGGGAGGTCGGAATTTTTTTTAAATATTTCGACCCATGTTTCTTGGAGAAAGTTGTTCAATTTCACGGGTATTATCACCCTGAAAAATTTGGACGGTGACTAAAAAATAACCTTGTATAAGAAGTTAGCGAAGATGAATTGCGATGCCACCGTGAGAATACCAATATCTTTAAAAAGTTCTCACAGAGAAACTCTAGCAGCTAGTTGGTAAATTGCACGACTAGCTCGTTATTGAAGAACAAAATTATTTTGAATGTCAGCGGCTTTGCCCCACAGTAGAATGCCGTAGGACATAACGCTATGAAAATAACTAAAATAGACTATCCGAGCTGTATCAACGTCAGTGTATTGTCTTACTTTTCTGACGGCGTAGGCGGCCGAACTGAGCCTTCCCGCTAGGCTTGATCTAAGTGAACCCCACTGAAGTTTGGCATCTACTGGTATGCCCAGAAAAACGGCTGAGTCTACAGTTGCAAGCACCTAAGACGATGTTGGGTCCCAGATTTCTTACATTCGGTAAAGCGATCATTATACATTTAGTTTTCTTGGCATTGAAATCTAGATTATTCGTAGTAAACCAATGCGTCACCCTTGAGAGTGCACTGTTTACGTTGTCAAAATCTTGTCTATTCCTAAGTAATTATCGTTGTCTCTAATTACTAGTTCTCGTAAGTACTGCTAAGCTAACTACTGTTATACTAAACCAATGTTGACGACGCACTATTTTGCGCAATCATGTAAACTGCCAGGTATAAAGATATTAAGGAGGATGCGCTAAGGTAGGTCCGCGAAGGGGCCCGAGGTTAGTGCCCTGCCCTATGCCAGAAGTGACCGACACAAAATTGAAAAGTTTTCTGAGCTTTTATTGCAAAACCGATTAATAAAATGGGTATGGCTTAAAACAATCTCCATACTGAACCACCACTTACCTAGGTATACAAATATTATAAAGAGGTAAAATTTGTTTGTAAGTTTGTATGTTGGGGGTAATCTCCAGAATGAATGATCTAATTCTAGTTTTTCTAGGGCAGAACGAGTGCAGCGTCCCCCTGATTTAAGGCAGAATGTATCTGCAACAAGGAATAGAGAGACTAAATCCGAGCGCTCGCGGCGACTCGCTAGCCAAAGTGTGAGAACATCTCAGAGCTATGCTCGGGAGTCTAGCGCTGAACGTGCGCGGCGTAACAGTAGAAATGGAATCAGTTGCATCCGGTTTGACTGGAAGCTAACCCCTATATAGTTGGGAAAGGCTTGGACGATGAAAGCAATGTTCAAAATAGCAAACCTACTGATTGACAATTGTTTGCTATAGAGTTACTTATTTTGACGTGACGTCTTCTCGTTCGGTGTACAGGTAGTCTGGTAGTAAGTTCAATATTTTTGACGACAAAAACATGTAAAATTTCACCCGCTAATAACTACGAGAAATTTAGTGCTAGAGATATGGTTGAGCATTCAAAAGATAGATCATATTTACAACAATTTTTATTATTATTTATCTATGACGTCACACTGCGTGTGCATGCGCATGCGCGCGACCCTCTATTTTTCACTATGAATCGAAATTCCAATTCGCATAGCTCAAAAACGTGTTTGTTAGAAGACTGATTCTGGAATCATTGTCAAGAATTGACAAAACACTAATAGGGCATAGAGAGAAACAACAAAAATATTGGCCAAATAGCGTAAAAAATTAATATGAAGTTGACAATAGCAAAATAACTCCATAGGTATATCGTATCATATCGGCCGTAAATATACTCATAAATGACAAAAATCCCAATCGAAGAAAGCTTGCATCAAAAGGAATGCAATGAACCTAAAAAATGTAGTACCTAGCAAATACAAAACCTGCGGCAGTGCCTGAGACCTTAAAAAAATTGGTTGCAAATAGCAAAATAGTTTCAGTTGTCGTCTAATATTGGCTGTAGGTACCTATATCTGCTCAAAACTGAACAAAAAATCATAAACGGCTGCAGCTGTATCGGCAACCATAGGAACATTTGTTACCAAAACGTAAGTGAAAACATCTCGTATAACGTTTTTACGAAAACAAACGGCGCGGACTCGAATTGCGCATAGTTAATATTTTTTTGTTAGAAGTAGGTTTTAATAAATTTTACTTTATTGAATTTCTGGATCTAAGTCCAATTAATTAATGGACCAAATGAAAGGTTCCTAATCCTTCCTATCCTAATTTCCTACCCTATTCTAAATTACACTGAAAGTAAACTGTAAAACTGATTCTATAATTAAAAAATAAGAGAAAAGATTTCAATTTTATTTCAGTCACCGTCTTTAAAAAAATCAAGCTTAATAATACGAGTAAATAATGGGCTGACTAGTCGGTACGTCACTAGTCAAAACGAAACCCATTTATAGTGTATATATATACTGGGATATGGAACTATGTAAGAAACACGTAACTCCTTTCGAGACCATGGACCAGTGAACTTATTCCCACAATGACACTGTGACACAAAACTATCTTTTACAATTTAGTTAAATCTTCGCTCCGTCGGAAGGTCAGTGTTTTATCGGACTTTAGAACGCAAAGGTACAGCTTTTTTTTTCTTGTGGGTGGGAAATCATCAAATAACTTTTCCCGCTCTGGGTGGAGTGGGAGGGCGTGTCAGACTATTACTGACTATAACCCAACCGTGTTCCCTCAGTTGCCTGTGTGCCAGGGGCCGCGGTATCTCTTTCGAACAACCCGCACCCCTGGCAGGCATTGGCCCTTGCGGACCCCACCAGTTGGTGCTGACATCTCTTTGAGGCGCGCGTGGAACAAAACGCCCCGTTGAACCGGGCTTGATTCTTACCGGACTGCGAGCTACCCATTACTCGCCGTCCGCAAGCCCGCGCCTACGGTGGCCGGGAATCAGCCTGGTTGTTTAGCTGAGCACAGAACACACCTTGTTTCCAATTTTCATCAACACTGCAAATAATCGAGTAATATCCATTTTTGCTGAGTGACTGCCGTTTTTGCTGTAAGGATGAAATACAACAATAAATACGTAAGTACAAGCGAGCGAGTGGGGTATTGTTAGATCCCATAAATAAAAAGATTTGATGTTCCTAATTGACTTTAAAGTCAAAGTAGTCAATAAATATTTGGTGGTCTTCCTGTGCGAGTCCCATTAAATAGGTACTTTTTCTTACTTTCTTTCTCAGCGGTGTAGACCAGAAACCTCTCTTTGATAAACCACTATCTTCTTGCTAATAAACGTCAACACTGGCATGTTCGGTGGTTTAGTAGATTTAATGCACTTTCGCCCACAGGCGGCCTCCGGCAGGCAAACAATGGTTACATAAACTGTTCGTTATCTGTAAACAAGAGGGAACTTTTACCTGCAATCATTACCTAAATAACCACCAGTGGCGTATCTAGTCCTAAAGGGGCCCCGTATCAAGCTTTTTTAGGGGGGCCCCTAACAAATCTTGATACAGGGCCCCCTTTTTACCCCACTGCGGCGAAGCTCAAAAAGTCGATATCCTTTTACTTTTATTCAAATCGAAAGAAGACAGCGTCGTGACTCAGGGGGTTAAACCAAGAGAGAGAAAGAGCGAGCGCAGCGCGCTCGAAAATTCGAGCACTCGAAAATTGGGGCATCCTGACTCGGATAGGTAAAATTTTCTGCTTGATTTAACAAAATTAATGCAAATGCCTGTAAAGAGTTGTCCTGCTCCTGTTGTGAAGCCTTTGTAAGACAAACAAATGATGTACATTTTCATATTTTTATTATGTTTTCATTCAGTACGAGTCTCTCGGCAACAAGTTCGGAGGTGTTGAGTAATAAATTTTTACATGCTGTATAATAACGTCGGGGCTCGAGGAGGCCCAGTAGATTGGGTGCCCCGTATCATTGATACGGCTGATACGGTGGGTGGTAGCTACGCCACTGATATCCACGTATGAGTACATATATGAGTTATGAAAAGACAGTTATGCTGTGTGATAAGAGCTATGTAATTAACCCTGATAAAGGTAGTGCTGTGTTTCATTTTTTTAGGGTTATCGATTATTTATCTCTGTATTATGTTGTTGAAATTTTACAATGAATCTGAATAGTGGGTAGCTATAGCTAGAGTTACTGTTTTAATAAAGCTTTGTCCTTTCTTGTTTTTTTTTGCCGTTTTTTTTAATATTAACTGGCTAGGAACAAGCAAAGATAAAATGTATACTCACGAGAGAGTAATTTAAGAAGATAAAAAAACCATTAAAAATTGTCTCAAGTCTTGGAACAGAAAAGTAGACAAGTGACTAACTTCCATCAACTCACATTGGGCGCTCACTCGATTCCCTTTAATAGACACTTTAAAAGAGACCAGTCAGCTAGCAAACGCTGGTACTATAACATAACGAAACATCACGCCTTTTTTCCCAGAAGAGTTGGGCATGGCATACATATAGCCACCCAGATTTCGTGAGTTGTGTTTAAGGCCCATGAAATAGGGAGCGAGCCTATTACCATCAACCGGGTACAAATCTAGATTCCGGGCTGCTTCTAATAAATTCCAGATAGAAAAACCCAATAACACTTTGGAATCAAACCTGTGACTTGGAAACTACCCGCGAGTTGAATACCGCCAGCCGGCGCTATCTAGTTTTAAAATATTGACCAAAAAACATTGTCCTGTAAAAGTGTCGTAAAAGATCTACATATATAAATAAACATTTAATTTCATTTCACTGAAGAAGCCCGAGTCAGAGCTCTTATATTACGGTATACCTTATTGTGCCATTGTGTTTAAAACCTAAAAACAGGTTCTTATTTCGAAATCAGTATCTCCATTACCTATGTCCAGTGGCGTGCAGTCCATATAGACAGAAAAACACTGCCTACTCTACCTACTTAAATCAAATAAATATTTAAAACTATTATTATATTAACAATAAACAAAAACACTTTATTCAAAAATCAGCTCCACCTGTCGAGCGTCGGTCGTATCATTAGTATCATCAATGCAGTACCAGTTTGTTCATACAATTTGACGCAACTGCGCATTGCGATGCACTAGAGCCGCTGAGTGCCTCAGGAGAGACACGAACTATTCGCGGCTTAATGTACATGTGTGCTTGGTCGGAGCACCGCCGTGTCCTCGTGGAGGTGATCGGCGGTGGCGATCTCTCGCGTCCGATCCTGGTCCAGGCCATGGTACGGAGCGAGAGTGCATGGCTAGCAGTCGCCTCCTTCAGCTAAGCAGTTATGCTCGCAAAGAGGGAGGCGGTGCACGTGAGGGAGATGCAGTACATGCGCCCTCACAGCCGTGGCCTTCGCAGGAGACACCCTGGGCGTCGGGAATCCCAGGCTGATTCCCGGCCACCGTAGGCACGGGCTTGCGGACGGCGAGTAATGGGTAGCTCGCTCTCCGATAAGGATCAAGCCCGGGTCGACGGCGCGTTGTGTTCAACGCGCGCCTCAAAGAGATGTCAGCAGCAACAGATGGGGCCCGCAAGGGCCGATGCCTGCCAGGGGTGCGGGTTGTTCGAAAGAGATACCGCGGCCCCTGGCACACAGGCAACTGAAGGAACACGGGTGGGTTTTAGTCAGTAAAAGTCTGACACGCCCTCCCGCTCCGCCCAGAGCGGGAGAAGTTATTTGACGATTTCCCACCCAAAAAAAAAAAAATGTATATGTGTGGTCTCGTGGTCATGCAGGGTGTGTGCCTATACATACGTGACACACAATTTAACAATTTACGCACACAACCGTACAAGATTGACACTGGCTTTTAACACGACAAATTACGAAACTTACCGAAGTTTTTCGAACAAAGTTGGATATGCAACTATTTTTAAAAGTAGCATTGTTTCATTGAATTGTCGCTACATAAACTACCATTACTTTTTGTCGTATTATTTTATATTCTGATTTCCGACGCCATTGTTTGTATTGATTTATTTGTTTTGGTTGTGTGTGAGCTATGATATCATGTATTTAGGGTTTTAACGTTGATAACAGTGTGAAAAACAAATAATATTAACTGTAAAAGTTGTTCATGTGGTGTGTGTATAGAGAAAAGAAAAAATGATGCATTTTTTTTCAATAAACAACAATATGATTCATTTAATTGCCTCACAGGTTGCATGCTGTGTAGGTACAGCAATCGGTTATTCTGTTTTTTTTGCCTTTCTTTAAATTTCTGGCTAACCTTTGTAAAAACTGTGCACGCCACTGCGTACGTCAGGGCTTATTTGATAACAAAAACAAATGTCATTTTCAAACCTTATCACTGAGAACTTTAATCTAATACCTATAAACGAGCAATTTTTTTATATATATAATCTAAATCTCGGAAATGGCTCCAACGATTTTTATGAAATTTAGTAAGCAGGGGGTTTCGGGGGCGATAAATCGATCTAGCTAGGTTTAATTTTTAGAAAACGTCAAACCAAAAAATAAAAACCGATCAAACTCGGACATCCAGATAATTATATTGATATGGCGAAGGTGTTGAAGATATGTATTTTAGGCCCTGAGTAATAAATGTACTTCGTACTTCAAACCTACTAAATTATAGATAATAACTGCGTTGCAGATACTTATAACTTCAACCCTCTTGCTGAAACTGCTCAATCACTATATGACGTCCCCAATGTACAGACATTCGGTTCGTGTGCGGGACTGGACCGCAAGCCACCATGCAGAAACAATGAGTGTTAGTTGATGCAGGACCTCATCCAGTCTGTCGGGAGGACACGGCGTGGCACACGCTGGCAGAGTGTGCCGCTTGGGAGGAGCCGTGCCGTGCCCTCATCTCAGGAGTAGGCAGTGACCTGTCGCTGCCGGCCGTTGTCGACTCAATGGTCGGCAGCGAGGAGTCCTGGGACGCGGTGGTATCCTTCTGCGAAACAGTCATGTCGCAGAAGGAGGCTGCGGAGAGGGAGCGGGAGATTGCTTCCGCTAACCCGATCCGCAGCAGACGCACCGGGCGTCGGCGGAGGGTGGATAACTAAATGGGTCCAGGGGCGACAGATCCGGGGAAATTTGTCGCCCTTTACTTGTTTGGACCCGAGATGGCGGCGCGTAGTGTTCCACACGCGCCTCTCTATGACGTAAGGGGGGAGTTTAACACCTCACTCCCCCCCTATCGCGAGGTGGCCCGCGGAGGCGGGCCGGCACTAGCCGGGGATCGCGGAAGTCACACTAGTTCCCGTGATCCCCGGTGCAAGTGAGAGACGGAACACCGGGGTGGTTTTAGTCAGTAAGAGTCTGACAGACCCCTCCGCCCTCCCCGGGCGGAGGACATCCATGAGGATTTCCCCCCGTAATCAAAAAAAAAAAAAAAGACCTCATCCAGTAGAAATACCCAAGTTATTAAAATAATTTCATGACCCAGAATGATCGTTAATGGTAATCAACACACTGCTATCGTAAACATGTCAGCATTTTCATGCATGAGAGCAAGCAGTAAAGTCACGAATATTCTCATATTCCTTTAATCCTGCACCTAGAAAGTAAATAACAGAATCGAAGCCACAAATATTTTTAAGAGTGACATATTTATCATTTAGTTACACCGAACGGCAAAGGTTACCATTCTTTTAAATAATTGAACATTAGGATTTGTTTCATCTTTATCCATATTAGCTTCTCCTCTCCAATTATCAGACAGCTTTTTTCTGTGGGATAGCGTAGTTCGCGACATCTTCACCTAGATCAGTAAGAGCGGTTTTCTTTATTCCGTCTAAGAAAATGGAGTAATATTTGAGGAACTGGTCGATTCTAAAACTTAGTTTTCAAAACAAAAATAAGACTTGTTTTAAAAACTAAGTTCTAAAGTAACTTTCTATACCTGACAAGGTTGGGGCTTTATTTTCTGGTTCAAAATAATATGAACATGATAAAATGGCATATTTAATTTTATTTCGCCAGTAATTGAACTTAGACTATTATTAGAGGACTATCTGAGAAGTACTTAAAGAAAACTAAGTCTCTAAGCCATAACCTATTAGAGTTATAGCGGTTCTTACTTTTTTGTTTTTTCAAATGTATGGTGGAAAATAGTATACATTTCCATTATCTTTTAGGATAATTTCAGCTTGATTTTTATTATTTACAGTCTAAATAATATTGTCAAACCAAAGTGAAAAACTAAAATACAGCTGTTTTTTCAGTTATTATGTGAACCGGACAGGCGCTTTTATCATCATCAGCCTACAGCAGTCCACTGCTGAACATAGGCCTTAAATAACACGACATTCAGATCGATTCGCGGCATTCGCGGAAACCAGCATGTCCTTGAACCAAAAATTCGAAGACATGAGACATCTTCCAACCCGGACTGGGCCCGCGTGGTAGATTACGGCCCACTTCCTCTCACCGTGAGGCGGCCTATGTCCTCGCAGTGGGAACATAATATATTGCTACCTACATGAAATAACATTGATATTAACATTATAGCATTGGTTTGAAGAAGCACCTAAGATTTTAACGTATTTACGTGAATTTACGATATTCTTCTCAAATATGCTGAAGGTAGTCTACCAGAGGAGAGCGACAAGGTGGACCTCGCAGAAGCTCTTGGTAGGGTAGTTCCCACTTTAGAAGATCTGATTCATCTGGTGTACGGGGACATCAGTCGAATATCGTACTGTATGAGAATTCTTGGGTGTGTGAATGCGCCATATAAACGCCCAAAAATTGACAAGTTGCAGCGATCAACCACAGTATCTCTCGCAAATTGAAGTGAGTGAAGTTTATTTAACACTGTTGTGAAGCAAGATGACGCCTCACATTACCCCGTCAAATTCTTGAATTAACTTAAATTTGTTATAAAAGATATTCCACAGCCTAATTAATACGTTCAATATATTTGATCACAATTTCTTAAAGGTATTTATTAGACATATAGTGAATATTATCATATAAGCCGACCCCAATATAATTGGGAAAAGGCTAGGCAGATGCTGATGATGATGATGATGATAATGATATAATATATAAGCTAAACTTTTCATTTTTTTATTTCCCTCACAGTAACTGAAATCCAAAGCCTATCATCTTTTAACGCCTCAGGTGCTCCACTAAAATACTTTTCTTTGATGAAGTATCTATCACATTAATAATAAATCATTTTGTTGTATCATCAATTATTTTCCTAGATATAATAACACAATTTAACAAAATCGAAACGCACTCGCAAAATCGTAAATGTCGATTGTTGAGAGTACTGTCAAAGTCTGGTTAACCGACTAAACATAATACCTGTTACTTCAGTTGCTATACTACATCGCATACAGTTTTACTTTTCAATTTAGCAAATTCGTTGTATTTCCTAAAAGGTTTAGGGAATCTGTCATTTTGGGCTCTTTACATTAGGCAGATTATAAAATATTATATTATTGTAATTAATCTAACAAAAAAATTGTGCTCAAGTAGTTACATCTAGGAAAAGTAGTTCACGAATAAATGATAAAGTTTAATATTTATGAATAAAAGAGGAAACTGTCGTATCAATCGAAAATAAATATGATTTTGTTACACCGTATTTTTAAACAAGAAAGTGTCAACTATAAAGAACCCTTTTTACAATTTGTTTACCTTTATTTAACTACCTAAATAAGAGTATAGCTATGTACTGGATTACCTTATCAGATAAGTTCCATTTAATATGCTATACACCATACAATGCGTGCTTGATACCGCTCATTAATGGTATTGAGAACGTTCATTATATTAATTATGCTATCAAGACAATTAAACAATCATCAATCACAACCTCTCTGATGGTACAGTTGCATGCCTGGTTCCTTCAGTCGTACGAATTACTTGTAATTTTAAATTAGTCTAGTAAAAGGACGATGGGGCCGAAAGGTTCTGGAGTGACGACTGCGTACCGGAAGGCGTAACGTTTGAAGGCCTCTTACAAGGTGGACCGATGACCTGGTGAAGGCTACAGGAATCCAGTGGATGCAAAAAGCACAGAACCGGTCGAATTGGCTCTGCTTGAGGGACCTATGTCCAGCAGTGGAAGTCTTTCCGCTGAAATTATGAATGATGATGATAGTAACAGCAAAGCATATAGGTTGTAATACACAAGCTATTAAAAACCATGGTCACTTGTAAGTATTATGCTTATTTATAGATTATAGCATGCTCTCCGTGTGTATTAAATAATGATGCTTTCATAATCAGGTGCTATTGTGTCCTACTAAGTTAGCGTTTTTTTTTTGTTGACGGTGAGAAATCATCAAATAACTTCTCCCGCTCCGGGTGGAGCTCCTGCTCTACTGTCTGACATGCCCTCCTGGGCATGTCAGACTTTTACACAATAAAACCCACCGTGTTCCCTCTGTTGCCTGTGTGCCAGGGGCCGCGGCAATAATAATGGGTAAATAAACTTCTTCCTGGTAAATTGAGATGAACTCGTTTGACAACGCCTACATCAGCATGTTGTGGCAGTAGCGACTGAACATAGGTCTTTCGCAAATTGCCATTCAACCGTTGAGGAACACAGGTGGGTTTGAGTCAGTAAAAGTCTAACACGCCTTCCTGCTGCACCCAGAGCGGGAGAAGTTATTTGATGATATTTTTTAAACCTGTTCTTTGCATTCCAGTCTCAGTCTGTCCCAGGCTCCCAGCCGCCTTTTAAGGTCGTTGGTCCAAGTAATGTCATCTCAGCAAAGCCTGCGGATTCACGGTCTTTACTCCAACAGTCTAATTTCCTAACACACTACCAATTAGACTCTGAATCATTTTGAACGATGATGCTAATCCATTGCTTCATGTGTTTAAAAAAAATTGTCTGCTCAGCAACGTAAATAACGCAATGAATGTTGTGACAATGCCCAAGCTGGGCAGACGTCCACCGTATGCTCCACCGTGTCCTCAGGGCGATTCAGGGCCTTCGCAGTGGAAACACCAGGGCGTTTCCTCCCGTCTTATCCGAAACCTCCCGAAACAACCATGTCCGGTGAGTACCTGCGTCAGGCGGAAGGTGAGGACGCCGTGCCGCCTCTCAAGCCACTCCTCAAAGAGGCGATATACGCTGCCGCTATCGTGGCGTGCCTAATGTTTTATATAGGTTGAGTGGCTTTTGTGTAGATCACGACCGCATATTTACTAATGATTAGGTTGACTTTGTTAGTAGGACTCCAAGTGTGAATGTTGTCCATTTCGAGTTGAAGCGTGGCCGTATCACTGGGGTTAGCTACTGGAAGAGCAACTTTGACTTCATCAGCATACATTAAGACTGGAGTGTTTTACATATGTGGGAACCACTTATTCATTTATAAAATTAATAAAGCAATAAACTATTAGCGTGCTATAGAAGATGAAAAATAAAATAAATAATTACCTAAATATTTTCTTAACTAGACGGAAGTCTAGTTGTGATTGCATCATGTCAAAGCGATTTTACATGTTGCAATCACAATGATATTCCATAATTTGTTTAAAAAAAAAAAATATTTGATTAGGGCTCGTCATTAACATACTACACAAATTTACCTTTGTTCTGTCTATCTATTAAATATTATATCGAGAGATTAATTATTTTTTTATGCAAACCTTCCAATTACCTAATACGTGTTTTTCGAATATTGTCGATTCGTCCACAAATAAATCAACTTCGTGCGAGTCGCCTTTTGAAAATACATATTATATTAGGTATTTAAAAGGAAAGATTCGCCCGATTCGGGCGAGTTAATTGTATGAAAGCAGTGGTGGCCTAGTGGTATCGACTCCAACTTACGAGTGGTCGTGATTGAAACCCAGACTGGCGTTTTACTAGGTGTAAATAATTTCATCACCACTGCTCTCAAAACGGTGAAGGAAAACATCGTGCAGAAAACCGGCATGTCCTAGAACCAAAAATTCGAAGACATGTGACATCTACCAACCAGCACTGGGCCCGCGTGTTAAATGAAGAGAGGAAAATTCGTGCGAATCGACTACTAAGCCTATTTACTTTTTCTTGTTTTGCTTGGCTTATAGTTAGTTGAGTACTAAATCATAATTTAAGTTAAAATCTTAAATTTATCGTATATTCAAATCACAACTGACAAGAGACATTTGCATGAAATATCTACAGCAGTAGGGTGTAAATTAATTTGTTAAACTCAAACTCAAACTCAAAGCATTTATTTCAAATAAACCAATTACAGGCACTTTTGAATTGTCAAGGTTGGTGAGTTAGAAAGATGAAGCTAATTGCCCATTCCAAAGCGTAGGTACCTATGGAGAAGAACGGGCAAGAAACTCCATGGACACTCTTTTAAAATCATGGTAATGTTACAAAAAGTTGGTTACATCATTATGTTGAAATTATCAATGTGAGAACGATGTAAAAAGACGTGCACATTAAAGCGTCCGTAATTAAAACAAAAATAAAATAACAATTCAGAAATTAAAATAAGCCGTGGGAGCTAGGAGATGACCAGTCCCTACTGGCGGCGCCCGTTCACGAACATGACGTGTGGATCAGCACCATTCAGCTCAACCATTTTGAAGGGAACTTAATGATCCAACACACACGCCACCACCAGCGAGACATTTTAGTGAGCATGACATACTCCTAGCTGCCAAGGCACATTCAGGTCAATGAAAGACGTACCCTGTAAATGGTAGCTTTATAGTAGGAACATAGTGCTCACACATATGCTATGCAATTATACAATACTAAAAGTTTGAATTTATACAATGCAAAGATATCTAGTCTTTTACAGTCTTCAGCAGCTCCAACGTTTTCAAATGCTAATCAATTTGGTTTAACCTACCTTGTGGAGCTGGACAAGCAGCGTTTAGCCAAGCATTTTTATCAGCGATGTAATCTCCCAACTTATAATAAGCATGGCTGCATAGTGTGCGTTTTATACAAGATTTAAATTTCATTTCATTCAGTTGGAGAATGTGGGGAGGTATTTTATTGTAACATTTTAAACAGTACCCCATGAAGGATGAGTCTACTTTAGCCAGTCTGAAGCCTGGTTGAACTAATTGGTCCCTATTTCTAGTCCCAACGGTGTGTCTTTCACCTCTTTTACTGAAAAGATTTAAATTTTTCCTGACGTACATAATGTTCTCATAGATATATTGACAAGGTACCGTCATGATATTAATATTTTTGAAAAGTTCCCTTAGAGAATCTCGCCTACGGAGGCCATATATTGCTCTGATGGCTCTTTTCTGCAGAATAAAAATAGACTCAATATCTGCAGCCCGTCCCCATAGTAAAATACCGTAAGACATGATACTATGAAAGTAACTGAAATAGACTAACCTCGCGGTTTCTACATTAGTGAATTGGCGGATTTTTCTTACAGCATATGCTGCTGAACTTAGCCGTCCTGCAAGAGCTGTTAAATGAGGACTCCACTGTAGCTTTGAGTCGAGCGTGATCCCTAGGAAAACAGTTTTATCGACGAATTCTAGTTTCTCTTTATTCAATACTATGTCACAATCAGTACTTTTAACATTTGGTAAAGCAAATCTTATGCATTTAGTTTTTTTCCCATTTAATACTAAATTATTAGCAGTGAACCAATTTTGCACCAGCAGTAGGGCGTTATTTACGTCGTCAAGATTTGATGCACGTCTATTTATTTTAAAAATTAAGGATGTATCGTCAGCAAATAACACCATTTGTGGTTGTTTTTTTAATAAATGGGGTAGATCATTAATATATACTAAAAAGAGGAAAGGACCTAATATTGAGCCTTGTGGAACACCCATTTTTATTTTTAAACCAAGTGAATTGACTCCATTTATATGAACTTTTTGCTGTCTATCATTTAAATAAGATTTTACTAGACTGAGCGCAAGTTTACCTAGTCCGTAATGCTCAAGTTTTAAGAGCAAGGTTTCGTGATTAACGCAATCAAATGCCTTGGAGAGGTCACAAAAGATTCCAATGGCATCCTGGGCCTCCTCCCAAGCATTAAATATGTGTTTTAATAAGGTAACACCGGCGTCAGTCGTACAACGTCCTTTGGTGAAACCATATTGCTGATCGTGTAAGATTTTGTTGGTGTTAAAATGATTAAGCATTTGATTGAGCATTATCTTTTCGAACACCTTGCTGAATACCGGCAGCACGGATACTGGTCTATAATTGTTGGCGTCATTGCTATCCCCAGATTTGAATAGAGGTATAACCTTACTATATTTCATTAAATCCGGGAAGACTCCTTGATCTACACACAAATTAAATATCAAAGCTAAGTATGGTGCTATGGTCTCGATTATAGATGTACAAACTTTTATAGACATTCCCCATAGATCTTCGGTCAGTTTGATTTTGATTTGCCGAAAACATTTTAAAACTATCATAGGGTTTATGTGTTTAAATTGAAATTCAACAGGGCAGCCTGGAACGTTCGCTCTTAATAAATCAATTGAGACATCGGGGGACGAATTTAAAGCTGCTGTCGTTTTAAATGGTATATCAGTAAAGAAGCTTACAAATTCTTGAGCTACTTCTATGTTAGAGCTTATGGCACCACGCGAAGTCTCTAATGTATAATCCAATTTTTTTATTTTTTTCCTACTAGTTTCGTTATTTATAACTTTCCAAACTGTTTTTATTTTATTCTCTGCCGATTTGATCTTGTTGCTAATGTACAAAGCTTTAGCTAACTTGCAGGTATTTCTAAAAATTTTGGAATATGTAGCAACATACTTGTTGAATGTTTCGGTGTTAATGTAAGGCTTAAGGCCGTACAGCTCGAACAGTCTTTCCCTACTTATCCTAATACTCGTACCTCTAGTAGCCCAGTCACTAAATACAAAATGAGGGCAAATATTTTTTGTTTTCTTTTCTAAAGTTTTACTGAATTCAGTGTGCACTACTGAAAAGAAATCCTCATACAATTTATTTGCATCGTCCATATTATGAACGCCCAGAATATTTAACTTACTGTTTAGGGTACTATTGAATTTATTTAATTTGGCCGTCGTTATTGGTCTAAATTGTATTTGCACTTTTTGCAAAGGTGCTCTAAACTTAAAATTTACCGTTTGTCCACTATGATCAGACGGCAGATAATTTACGATGGCTTTCTCTACATATTCACAATCGCAGAAAATATTATCGATACAAGTAGCAGAAGTTGGAGTTACTCTAGTCGGTTCTGTAAAAACATTCGTTAAATTGAACGATTTAAAAAGGCTTAGTAATCTACTGCTATTTGAATTATGTTCCAAAATATTGATATTAAAATCACCACAGATAATTGTGGCTTTATTACTGGATGCAGTTTCGCTTCCATTATTGACTCAAATAAAGAAAAGTTCTGATAATTAGGGGGTCTGTACATGCACACTACAACATGCTTATCCAGCTCAACACAGGACAGTTCGATACAATGTTCCACTGATAATCCAACTATGTCATTACGTTGCTTAGATTTTAGACAATTTTTTATCAATATAATAGAACCTCCACGCTGGATAGATTTATGGTTAAAAAAACTGCCCACACTATAGTTTTCATAATTAATTAGCATTTGGTAATCCTTTAACCAATGTTCAGTAAAACAAACAATGTCAAACTTTGTTTTTTCTAAAAACAATTCTATTTCTAATAATTTGGAAGAAAGACCTTGAATATTTTGATGAAATAATTTTAAGGCTTTCTGCTGATCTCCTTTTTTATAATTTATTGTTTTAGAGCAAGAAGATACCTTGTTGTTGTTTGGCATAAGAATATTCTTACTGGTACCTTCTGTTGTCTTACAAACTAGTTTAAAACATTATCCGGAGTTAACCCCAAGACTTCAATGACATCACCAGGCATTGAACTCACTGTGAGTGAGGGACATGGAACCTCCTTCGTACAATTTGTATACGAACTTATAGCATTTGAGCTACATTTATTCAGGTTCACCACCGATGTGGTGTCAATAATACAAGACTTCGACATACTATTTATGTCTGAGTTTATATAAAAAGCTAATAGCCTTGCTATTATGGGTCTATAACTAACAGGCAGATACACAGTACCCCTAGTCGATTTTAAAGTTTCCACAAAACTGTTGGTGTCAAAAAACACAAGCTTGTCACTATAATGACTAACTAAGAAATGCATATGCTTATTAAGCATATGAATATAATTGTTTTGTCTATTTGTCAATTTTTTTAAATATGGGAAAGCACACAATGTTATTTTACTACAATTTAACTTTAACAACTCAGTTACATAGTCTGTAATTTCATCTTTTCTGACCTTAGAACTATTACCTACAAATACAGTAATGTTGGTTTTGGGATTATATTCATTTCTTGTTACTGATGCCATTATGCGTTTGTAAGTTGACCCTGGCATACAATAATTTTGAGTTATTTGCACCTACGCGAAAAGTCGTCCAAACCGCGGGCAAATAGCTAGTTACCAACGTGGACTTAGTACTAAAAACATATCTCGATATAAAAATTCTAACATAGTAAGCATGATACAGCACTTTTCGTCAACTAAAAATATTGTGTAATATTGCACAATGTTTTCGGTATGTACCCGAAATAGTCCCGGGTAAACTCGGGCCAAACTATTGAGATAAAACTCGTGCAGTCCTCTGGTACAATAAAATTATAGTTTAATTCTGGACGGATTCATAGTATTATTTATCCGTCTATATCTCTGTCTAACATGCTAGTTTTCTAAGCATTCTGCTTGATTCTTATCCATGGGAAAAAAACAATTTGAAAGGTATTAAAACCATTAAATAATAACTCCATCGTCAGTCCCATACAAAAAATAATGTGTTTTTAATTTTCTTTTTGGGTAAGTGAAAAAAGAAAAACAGAATTACAAACCAAATCAGAGTTAAAAAAAAACAAGATAAAGTATCAATAACATATGTTGCGCTTGCGGCTGTTGCTAGGAACTGGAATATCATCGTGACTCGTCTTAAACGTTTTATTCAATATAAGCGTGTTTTGTTCGGGTCATTAGCCACAATCCAAAGCGTCGTGTGATCCGCGACCGACGTGCTGTGCTTGTGTTAGTGAATTTGTGACAAATAAATAATTCAGTAAAATGGCTCCTCAAATTAAATACACTAAGGTTTGTAATTCTTATTTTAATAATTTTTCATGAGTTTTATTAATACAATTAAGAAACATAATTTTGAAAAAAAATATTTTTGTATTTACTTGTATGTTTATTAATATTCATAAACGTTGGTTAAAGTTAAAAGATGTTTAAACGTCTAAAATGTATGGTTAAACAGTCGCTAATCATTACTTAACTTTATGAAACGTTTTTTTTCCATTACAGCCAAGAATTTGGCTAAACAACTTGCTCCTTTTGAGCAATGCAATGACATATTTAAGTATTTTGCCAATAATTTGGCAAATAACAATAACATTGATCTTCATTTAAATTAGAAATTAAGACAACAGAGGCGACCTCTTGCAAAAATGTAAGGATGGCAAATGACAGTGTAAAAGATTTCCATAGTATCAACCTGGTGCATCAAAACATTCAAGGGTTTTTGAACAAGGATTTAGAAGTAGATTTATTCCTTAACTGTAACAATATAGATATTCTTTGTATGACAGAACATTGGCTTAAAAGCCACCAATTCATGTTTAATTTTAATAATCTCCAGGTTGGTAGTTCGTTCAGCAGAGTAAATGCTATACATGGTGGCTCATTAATTTTAGTAAGTAACCTGTTAAAATTTAAAGAACGTAAGGATATTGTGAGCCTCTCTGTTGAGCGGACAGTTGAAATAGCCTGTATAGAATTGGAGCGGTCTGTTGTATTAAGTGTGTACAGACCACCTTCAGGATTGTATGACTGCTTTGAAAAGGTAATGGACGTATGTAAACACAAGATTTGTAACTCAAACAAGTCCATTATTATTTGTGGTGATTTTTATGTTAATTTATTAGATAACTCGGTTTATTGTAGTAAAATAATAAGTTTACTTCAGTCCTACAATCTTGTAAACCTATTTATGGAGCCCACAAAAATAACCCCTAGTAGTGCCACATGCCTAGATAATATTTATACAAATGTTATACCGAGCCACAAAGAAATTATAAATTTACTAGATTCAGATCATTGCGGGCAACGGATTACCATTCAAAATCAAAATAACAAAATGGGTAAGAAGGATATCATTGTTAACCCCAAAACTGCATTTCGCCTAGAAGCCTTTAAAGTTAAACTCCTTAATAAATTACCAGTTTTGTGTGCACATGCTGATCCTAATCATCTATATGATGAGTGTTTTAAGATATAATGTAAACAATTTAATTCCACTTTTATTCCCAGGACTATTTCGATTAATAGTAACGTCTCTTTCAGTGATTGGGCTACCATTGGTATTCATAAAAGTAGAACACGACTTTATGAGCTGTACAATGAAAGGACGTATGTAAACACTGCTGAATTTAATTTATATATTAAAAATTATTCTAAATTATTTAAAAAAGTTTGTTGGATGGCCAAATCGCGTTATTTGAGTTCAAAGATTAAAAACAGTAGTAATGTAATTAAAACGACTTGGAATATTATTAATAATGAAACGAGAAGGTCTAGTAAGCGAAATACTGACTACAGCCTGTCTATCAATGACAACATAATAACATCAGAATCGCAAGTCGCCGCGGCTTTTGAAAATTTCTTTACAGATATTCCCGTTTCAACTACATAATTTCTAAACTCATCACCTTCTGTTACTGAGTCTTTGCTTAAGGAAAATGTTAATGTTTGTGATTCAGAATTTCATTTTGAACATGTTAGCAGTAGAGATATAATTAAAACCTTTCATACTCTGAACGTAAAAAAGACTGCAGATCTGTGGGGCAATTCTGTAGAAGTCGCCAAGTCCATTATTGACATTGTAGCACCTACTTTAGCTCTTATATTTAATAATTGTATCGACTGTGGGGAGTTTCCTGACCTGATGAAGAATAGTAAAATAGTACCTTTGTTTAAATCAGGTAGTACATCAGACCCCTCTAATTATAGACCTATTTCAGTACTACCAACCTTTAGTAAAATTTTTGAAAAATTAATTTTAGACCAATTGCAAAGATTTTTTAATAAACATAATTTATTACATAGCAAACAGTTCGGTTTTACAAGGGGTCGTTCAACTACCGATGCCGGTGTTGAACTCTTAGGGCATATTTACAATGCATGGGAAGATAAATACGATGCCTTGGGCATTTTTTGTGATTTATCTAAAGCTTTCGATTGCGTGCTTCATGAAATTTTAATCAGGAAACTCCGCCATTATGGGATCCGGAACACCGCTCTGGATCTTCTTATTTCATACTTGTGTAACCTATTACACAAGTATGAAATAAGAAGATCCAGAGCGGTGTTCCATCAACGCACTAAATCCTAATTCAGTGTGTTGATGTAAATGGGAAAAGATCTCCCGGATCAATAGTATCAATGGGAGTCCCACAGGGCTCAATTCTTGGTCCTTTCTTGTTTCTTATTTATATTAATGACTTGCCTTACCTCATAAAGGATAATCATGAAATAGTGTTGTTTGCGGATGACACTTCAATTTTGTTTAAACTTAAACGTCAGCAGCTGGTTAGTGACGATGTAAATAGTGCAATCTCAAAAGTAGTTCATTGGTTCAATGTTAATAATTTTGTTCTTAATGAAAAAAAAACCAAATGCATTAAGTTTACGCTACCTCACGTTAGGCAGGTGAAAACTAGTGTGTTGATGAAGGGCGAAGAATTGAATCCTGAAGATAGCACTGTAGTCTTGGGCTTAACTCTGGATGCCAAGCTTCAGTGGGGTCCACATATAGATAAATTGTCGAAAAAGCTAAGCTCTGCAGCATACGCTGTTAGAAAAATTCGTAATTTAACTGATATAGAGACAGCCCGTTTAGTGTACTTCAGCTATTTTCATAGTGTAATGTCGTATGGTATTCTGTTGTGGGGAAATGCCGCCGACATTCAGACTATCTTTGTCTTGCAGAAAAGAGCTGTTAGATCAATTTATAAATTAAGTCCGAGACATTCTCTCAGAGAGAAATTTAAGGAAATTAATGTAATGACTGTGCCTTCACAGTATATTTTTGAAAATCTTTTATATGCCCATAAAAATATTAAATTGTTTAAAAAATACAGTGATATCCATAGTATAAATACTAGGAACAAACACAAATTTGTTGTACCATCAACAAGGCTCAAGAAAATAGGTGGGTCATTCAGATGTCAATGTATACGCTTTTATAATAAACTTCCAAGCCATGTTCAAGATCTAAGTATCAATAAATTTAAATCATTCATTAAACGTAAGTTGTGCCTGAAAGCCTTTTATACCGTTAAAAATTATATTGAAGACACAAAGGCTTGGGATTGACCTGCTCCAATTTTTGCATACTAAATGTTGTTTTTGTTTTTGTTTTTGCAAACTCTTTGACATTTGATAATTATTATATACACATTGACATGAATATTTACTTTGAGAAGTATAATATTATTATTATTTTAATTATTGTGAATGTGAGGACTATGTGGGTCATATTTTTTTTTATAATTGTTTTTTGTGTTTTTTTCATCTCTTTCTCAGTTAGTTTTTAGTATTAATCTGGCAGTTTGAGTACTTTATGCGGCCTACCCAAATGTCCTATCTTTGGTATTGTTCATCAAATCGTTGAGCTCCTCAAGTTCTGAGTTGAGCTGCATGATTACTGATAAATGCGTGCACTGAATGGACAGGTGATACATATGTAGCAAGCGCGCGACGCGCGCGCCGCGCCGGCCATGTTAGTAATAAACTAGTGTCCAAGCAAAACGGTTGTCTACTTCCCTATTCCCACTCACCATACATATCACTGGCGACGAGTTATACGAACGAATACCTACGCGTAGTTAAAATGACAGCGTTTCTCGGAAGTCTATCTGTATTCGACCATAAAAACAGTGAATGGCAAATATATAAAGGAAAACTAACGCAATTTTTGAAAATCAACGGCGTTAAGGACGATGTGAAAAGTGGAATATTGCTGTGTCATCTTACGGAGGAGACGTATCGTCTAGTTATTAACCTAGCATTTCCAAAGGTGTTGGAAACACTGAGCTATGCAGACCTAGTTGGATTACTCGACGGCCATTTCAAGCAAAAAAAGTGTTCATTTGTGGATAAGGCGAAGTTTTTTGGCGCCAGCAGAACAACAGGCGAAACCGTTGGAGAATGGGCGGCGCGATTAAGGGGGTTGGCAATTTATTGTGACTTCGGCACCGCTCTAGAAACGAATTTGAGAGATCGTTTCGTCCTCGGCCTGAGTGCTGGTCCAGAACGCGATAAGCTGTTCGAGCAAAACCCGTCGACGCTCACGCTATCGCGGGCTATTGAAATGGCGGAGCAGGCAGCGTGTGCCAAGGAAGCAAAGGCCTTGTTAGGTTCGGAAGCCATTTCCATCAAGGAGGAACCAGTATTCCGCGCGAAGTTCCAGGGTCAAGCTACCCGTGGACGTGGCGCAGGTGGCGCTGATGCAGGACGAGGCCGCGATACGGATCGTTGCGAGGTTTGCGGCATGAAAAATCATAGTGGTGAAAAGTGTCGTTATAAGGGTTATGCGTGCCTAAAGTGCGGTGAAAAAGGCCATTTAAAAAAAGTGTGTGGTAGTAAAAAAAACACTCGTGTTTATCATCTAGATTCAAATGAAGGGTGCAGTGGTAACCAGCCCCAGGACAAGAGTTGTGAGGAATGCCAGAACTTTAACATAAGGTACGCGGCTGATAAGCCTATTGAAATTGAATTAGTTTTAGGCGATCAATTTATTAAAATGGAACTTGATTCAGGATCGGGTAGTACAGTGATTTCGGATAATTTATATTCCAAAAAGTTCTCGCAATTCCAGCTACAAAAGTGCAATGTAAAAATGTGCTTATACAATGGACATAAAATCTCTCCACTTGGTTTTTTCACTGTTATAGCAAAGTTTAACCAGTTACAAAGAAACATTAAAGTTTTCGTAGTTAAGAATGGAGGTCCACCATTGCTGGGTAGGGATTTCATGTCCACGTTTAATTTAATAATTACAACTAGCATTAACTCTTTAGTAAGTAGCGATAATGATGTTCTAGAATTACTGGGAAAATTTCCAGATCTTTGGCGCGATGAACTGGGGTCGTTTAATAAATTTAAAGTTACCCTACAACTAAAAGAAAACTCTGTCCCGAAGTTTTTTAAGCCACGAACTGTACCCTTTGCCTTAAGAGATAAGGTCGAACAAGAACTAGATCGGTTAGTAGGTTTAGGTATCTTAGTGTCGATAAATCATGCACAATACGCCACTCCAATTGTGCCGGTGTTGAAGGAAAACGGTCAAGTCCGAATCGCCGGAGATTTTTCGGTAACATTAAACAAAGACCTGGTAATTGAGAAATACCCCTTACCCAGGATTGAAGAGGTTTTTGCTAAGATTGGAGGGGGTGAGCTTTATAGTAAAATTGATCTAAAAAATGCATACAATCAATTTATTTTCGAAGAGTCTTCACAGGAACTAACGGCACTAAATACACATAAAGGTCTATACAAATACACGCGATTAGTTTACGGCCTAGCGAACGCACCCGCTATTTTTCAAAAGTCCATGGAGACATTATTAACTGGAATAGACGGAGTCAGTGTCTGGCTCGATGATATTTGTATTACGGGTCCCGATAAAAACACGCACATTAAAAGGCTAACGGAAGTTTTAGGTAGATTAAGCGAAGCCGGTCTACGTCTTCAAAAAGACAAGTGTCAATTTTTTCAACAAAGTGTTCTTTACTTAGGTTACGTGATTAGTAAAGCGGGACTAATGACTAGTCCCGAAAAAGTCAAGGCAATATTAAGTGCCCCAGAGCCGACAAACGTAACCGAAGTAAAAAGATTTTTAGGCGTAGTCAATTATTACAGGAATTTCATTCCTAACGCTTCGTCAGTACTCAGTCCTCTTCACGAACTACTACGGAGCGATGTGCCCTGGCAGTGGGGTGACAGGCAGCGGCAAGCTATGGTGGCAGTGCGCCGTGAACTAGCTTCGGAGCGCGTACTGGCGCACTTCGAGCCGACGGCGCAGCTCGTGCTCACGGTGGACGCGGGCCCGAGCGGGCTTGGCGCCGTGCTCTCGCAACGCGGCCACGACGACGCTCATGAGCGACCGCTTGCGTATGCATCTCGCTCACTTACCGCTAGTGAGCGAAACTATAGTCAGAAACAGAAGGAGGCGACCGCTATCATTTTTGGTGTGAAAAGATTCCATCAGTATCTGTACGGCCGCAGTGAACCATTCATTTTAAAAACCGATCATAGGCCACTGGTTTCTATATTTAATAACAAAACGGGTATACCGGTAACGACAGCTCTAAGACTGCAGCGATATGCTATTATATTATCGGCTTATAATTATGTAGTACATTATGTATCAGGTGATAATAATTTAGTGGCTGATTATTTTTCCCGCGCCCCATTAAAATGCACAAACAAATCGGAAGAGACCGAAAACAATGTTGATATAGATCTAGATACCTATTACGCGCTCAACTTTTTGGACGAAGCGTCGCCCGCTACTACGACATGCGTCATAAAGCAGGCAACGGAGACCGATACGGTGCTCCAAACTGTCATTAGGTACATGCAAAAGGGATGGCCTCGAAAAATAATGTGCAAGCTTGTTTACCCGTATTTTCAGTGCAAGTCCGATTTGCAGTACGAGGAAGGTTGCTTATTAAGGGGTCATAGAATAGTTATTCCGACTCAGTTAAGGGATAAAATGCTACGTGAATTGCACGATACTCATTTAGGTATAATTAAAACGAAAAGTAACGCACGAAGTAGGATGTGGTGGCCCGGCATCGACAGCGACATCGAGCGTTGGATAGGCTCCTGTGCCACTTGCGCGAGCGTGCGGCCTGCGCCGCCGCGCGACCTCCCCGCGCCCTGGCCCGCCGCCGCCGGCGCCTGGCAGCGCGTGCACATCGATTATATGACGGTAGGGCAGAGGGTATATCTCGTGGTTGTAGATTCTTTCAGTAAATGGGTGGAATGTCTACACATGCATAATGGTACTGCAACTAAGGCTCTGATAACGAAACTCAAGGGAATTTTTTCAACATTTGGTATACCGAATTTGTTGGTATCAGACAATGACATCAAGATAAATTCGGACGAGTTCAAGACGTTTTGCTCCGCTAATGGTATCAAGTACATGACGACGCCCATTTATCATCCACCAAGTAATGGTCAAGCCGAAAATTCGGTAAGAACATGTAAGAAAATGCTAAAATGTATTTTAAAAGATAATTTACCGCTAATCCAAATTAATGAATTATTGTTAGGCTATTTATTCAATTATAGAAATACCGTGCATTGTACCACTGGGGAAACGCCAGCAAAGTTAATGATCGGTAGAAATCTACGATCTCGGCTCGATTTAGTTGTACCTTCAAGTGAAGCAACGCATTTTAATACAACGGCGGAGCCCGGGAAAAGACAATTTATGACTGGCGATGTGGTTTGGACCCGATGGTACAGCGCACGGAAAGAAACTTGGCAGTTAGGCATAGTGAAACATAGAATAGGAAATAGAATGTACAAAATTTATATTAATGACTTAGATCATCACTGCATCAGGCATGTAGATCAGATACGACAGTATACGGGTAGTAATCAGCGTACAGAGATTACAGCAGTTGCGGTGCCACATCAGCAACAGTCGCCCTACATTTCTGGTACTACTAGTCACAATATAGTATTACCAACAGAGTCTAGAGAGCAATTGACTATGAGTTCACCCGTGGCGACTGAAACTAATGTCGCACCTGTAGCACCAAATGCGGGATGTGCCGCAGATGATGTTGATGGGGAGGAATGGGGTGATTGTGAGGCGATTGAGAGTGAGGGAGGGGCCGCTGATTATTTAATATCGCTGCCATTCCCGACAGCGCAGCCGGAGGTACTTGTGCCCGAAGGCAATCAATCTCATAGTACGAGTGAGTGCAAAATTGATGAACCGCGCGCATCATCACCCACACTCCCGCGCCAAAAGCGCATTAGGAAGGTGGTAGATTATAAGAAATACTTTTAATTGTTTTGCTTTGTGTTAATGTTTGATGATATAATTAGTTTTAAGAGTATTATATATTGTCACCAGGTTCCAAAATCTAAGTGTGGAGGAGTGATACATATGTAGCAAGCGCGCGACGCGCGCGCCGCGCCGGCCATGTTAGTAATAAACTAGTGTCCAAGCAAAACGGTTGTTTACTTCCCTATTCCCACTCACCATACATATCAACAGGTCCACTCAATCTGTGTGGTTTTTTCCTCAAAAGACCATTTCAGACACCGATCCACATGGTCTTCACATAATCTGACCAAGATTATGTCTGGACTTTAAAAGAGACTGTGACCTCTGAGTTTGTTTCGGCCTTTCTTCTCAGAGTAGTCAGATAGGAAACGCCGACTTCATCTAGTTTAAAAAAAATATGATTGACGTGTAAAAGTGTTTGTACAAACCTACTTACAGAAATAATCATTTATCATTATCATTTATAAATAAGGGGGTTAGTTAGCTAGTCTTTTAAATTTCGTTGAGACTATTTATATTTCTAACAAATAATATCCGTCTCTCAAAAAGTGCATAGTTTTATAAAACCTTACAAAACGTTAAAACACAAAAGTGCCTTTTAACTTAATAATAATAACCATAAAATATACTTTTATTACGAAAATAAATTATGTTATCCCTAAAATATACTTTTATTACGAAAATAAATTATGTTATTTCTATTTAAATATGAACCAAATATAATATTTAGAACCACAAATGTATTAGATTGAAATACCTTCTTAAGACGGTCTATATTTAAAAACGAATGTTGACCTAAGCCACCATTTGTTTTATTTTTTGAAGAAAAAACGTCGAATTTTGATACTAGTCTATTTTGACTTTGTAATTGTTTAATCGTTTTCGGTTGTAGCCATTTTGCAATAAATAGAAATGCAATAGGTTTTTGTCGGTAAAGCTCAAAAGTTCAATGTTGAAGTACCTACTTAATTAAAAATTGTTTTAGACAGTCTAAGCTTTTTAATATACATACTATATTTATGTCGCTAATGCAGCGGAAATAAAGAAAAAAACGGCTTGTAACTGCATTATAGCACTATAACAATGTACTAATGAAACCAATCCTTGGGACATGGCCTTGAACTCTATTGTACATAATAATGGCATGCTTTGTCAATCCTTTTGTTGATACAGCCGGCGTAATAGCGTCATGATGTCATAACTCATACATAACAGACGATTATTCAGATACTCTGTTCATTACTAGCAGCTTTCATGATTACACGAGTGTGCGAAAATCATCAGGTATACCAAATATGTTGACAGATAATATGAGTATAGATAGTATAGATAGTAAAGTACAGATAATATAGTGATAGTATAAGTATTTGTATCTATTTATTACGATTTCAGTGATAAACCGCTAAACCGATTTTAATGAAACTTGGTTTCGAGATAGCTAATTATATAAAATATAAGTGCATGAGCATATATAAGTTCTCAGAACAAAACCCTGAAGAGTGATTTCTGTGTTGAAGTTTGTATGGGAAAATGCTCAGAGGAAAAACGTGAAATCGAAACGCACGAAATACTGAGAAAATGTCTCGTACTTTCCAAATAATTAATCATTTTAAATTGTATTTTTTCAGCTGTTCATTGACAACGAATGGGTGGACGCGAAGAGTGGCAAGACCTTCGAGACATACACTCCTCATGATGGATCCGTCATCGCCAAAGTGGCCGAAGGTGATAAGGTACGTAGTAGGATACCTAAAGTTTGGAAGAAAATACAGCTAAACACCACTCGATCTGTCCAAATTGGTGTTAGTAAAAGTTGCAAAACTTAAATTGTGTGGATTATTTTATTTTATGTATTCGGAAGAACAGACACATTGCACATTTTATTTTAAAAATAAATAAAACATAAGGAGTTCTATTTAGACCAAGAACCAGATACACAAAAGACAAAGACAATGTTGATAATGCAAAATTCGGACAGAATAGATAAGTACATGAAATTAAATACACATGAATTACAGCTACTGAAAAGCAGCACTAGAATGATATAATATAATTCTTCTGATTGTGTCAAGAAATAATTTAAATTTTTCCAATAGATAAATAGATCCAAGTTAGAGAAAAACTTATTAAAATTGCCTGAGAGGCCACGTGCCCACAAGCCTGCATTCGTGCGACTACGAGTGACGGTGAAAACAAGTAGCTGCGCGCATCTCACGTCTCTGAATGGTTCTAGGACAACATAGCACAACTTGACACAAATATTCACACAATCATACGAGTTGATACAAAGATCGTATAGAAACATAATCTGTAGAAAGATTCATCTAGATTTCAATGACGTATTTTTTCAGTAAGTCGCTATAGCAGTGGTGAATACGACTTCTAGAACAACGGTGATGTTATTTATTTATTAAAACTTTATGCACAAGTAGAAAATACTGTGAGTACAAAGGCGAACTTAATACCTGAGGCATTTTTTACCAGTCAACCTTAGGATGATGCAGAGAAAAACATGGCAGGTGCAACATAAGGGATAGGTAACTCAAAAAATAATAAATACTAATACATAGAGACATACATACATTATAAACTTCGTTGTTGTTTGTTGTGTTGTGGATAATTCACCGATTTCAGGAACTTACGTTGTATACGCGCTATAATAGGGACTCCACACCGGGATTACTTATTGCAATTGAGACCGGATTTATGATCAATACAAATATAAATTTATGCTCGTGTAGACGAATTCTGTGGCTGATCTTATCACGAAATACTCTACTAAGCGATTAAGATCTTGTTGAAGTAAGTGACCGACTAGTATTTATCTGATGGGTCCAAAAATTTCAAATCGACCGCGTATAGTAGGAACTTAGAGTTAATAAAAACATATCGAAGTCGTTAATAGGAATTACATATAACAAAGGTCCGAGAATTGAACCTTGAGGCACCCCTGTCATTGCGGTTATGTTTGTGGAATGGAACCTATTGACAGCTACTTTATGTGTTCTATTTGACACATAAGAAATGACTCATAAGAAATGAACCAACGTAATAAATCCCTGCGGATATCATCAAAGGCCAGCTACTTTTAAGCAATTCATGATCAAGCTTATCAACGGCTTTTCAAAAGTTAGTGTACACTTAAATTTTTATTTTCAGTCTTTGTGGATTTTTTCTTTTTTATGTAAAAGTATTATCGTACAGTCTCTGTTAGCAGGAAAAACGTACATAATACGTTTTGGCTCGAATACAGGATACAATTTAAGTGTTGTACTGAACCTTTTGGCAATAAAAGTTACATCATCACCATATCAGCCGGAAGACGTCCACTGCTAGACATAAGCCTCCCTCCCCCAAAAGGGGGTATTTGCCATAATCGCCACGCTTGGCAGGCGGGTTAGCGATCGCAGTATGGTGGTCAAATGCATAGAAAACGCTGCTGCCCATTCTCTAGCAAGTCCCTTGGTCGCCTTCTACGGCACCCACGGGAAGAAATGGGATGGTGCTATTCTTTTACGTCTGGCACCACACGGAACCATACTAAAAGTCTACTACGGAGCAGGTAATAGGTAATAGGTAAAACGGGCTGTTTTCCGCAACTCCACGTCAAGGCGCGTATTTTGCGTATGGTACTACGGAGCAATGACTCTAGGTAGATTAAATCACTCTTTTGAACATGATATTTACGAGTTTTCAGCAATCAAGTTTCCTTCTTGTTACTAAAAAATTGGTAGATAATGGTTACTCTAATATTATTTAATTATAATATTTATGTTTAATATCAGTGTAATCTGTAGGTAGCTAATCAATCATTAATCATTGAAAACCTTTATTGGATGACTTACAATAAAATTATTGATGCCTACCGATAATTACCTGTAAGCTATAATAATAATGTTAAAACAAAGCACTTAATTGCCTTTAGGAATGACAGGATGTAGAGTACAGTCAGCATACTAATACAGATCGATTTTTTTTATGAACATTCCTGCTCTTTTGCCAAACTAGGAAACCGTGCAGGGTGGGGATGGTAGTTAGACCACGTAGACAAAAGTCAAAACGGGACTTACGGAGTCAAAAAAAAACTACCAAGTAATTATTTAATTTGTACTTTAAATAATTAAGGCTTTTTCTTGGACTTTTAAAATGTACCTACATTAAAGAATGCTTACATACACATAACTATGTTGTGTATCTCTCAAAAACTAATTTGAGTCAGAAAATGCATCTCCTTCATTGTCCAAATCAAATGAAATCAAATCAAAATATTTTATTTCACATAAACCTGCAAGGGCACTTATGCAACGTCAGAAGCTAGGAGCACGGTTCCAATTTGTCGCTTCCTATGGAGAAGAGCCTAAATGAAACTCCACGGTTACTCTTTTAAAAATAATTGGGTTTTACAATGTTTTCAAATTACAGGATAATAGGTATGGGAGGACAGTGCAGGCCTGTCAATAAGTACCAAGTACTTAGAGGAATAAAAATAAAGAATAGAAAATCGTCTATAAATCTACAGTCTGTAAGGCCTACAACGTTCGCCCATTCACAATATGTAAAAGAATCTACATAAGTAAGATCAACCTATTTAAACCAAGTGACTAGACTTCCATGCGAATCACTAGTAAATAGTCGATATTAGAAGTGATGAATAATGTCAAATAATGACGAGAATGTGTCAGAAAGTGTAAAAAATATACAGAATAAAAATTTACATCATAATTTAGGAGCAGTTAATAGACTCTCATACAGTTATGCTGTTCATGAGGTACCAGGAAAGCCACATGTGCAGAAGGAATTAATGCCAAACTTCTGTCTTCAACGTAGTCTTTTATCTTATAAAATTCGTTTTTGATAAGGTCCGACGTTACCATTAAGAAAAAACAGCCAAGTTTGCATTAAAAGGCCGGTTATATTTTTATTTACCTTTTGCTAGTAGGTGATTTTTAGGAACCGGCAGGTAATTCTGCTCTATGCCTTATTCAAAATGGAAATTTTACATCTTGAAGAAACTTTTATTCAAAGAGATTAATAAAATCCCCCGTAAATTTTACCTCAACCTGTATCTGTATACAGACTGAGTTTTTAGACAGAGACCATTCTGGCAGCTTCGATTAAATATGACTGACCTAAGATAAGAGGCGGAGGACTGAGGAAAACGTCGTAAGGAAAGTATTGAGAATGAATGTCGACAGCTACAAGAGTAGGGGAAGACCAAAGAAACGATGGATAGACTGTGTGAAAGATAATACGGTTACGAAAAGGGTGAGATGAGGGTACCGAGATAACGACTCACAGAGCAGTATGAAAAAAAAAATTGGGATAAGGGCAGGAGAATGATGATGATGGCTGACCGAAGAAAAAAATAATTATACGATGGTCGGTGGTGATATATAAATAGGTGCCATCTGATGGAACTTAATTTAATATTCCAGGCAATTTTCACAAAAGAACAAACCAGATTATGGCCTTCCTTTTGTTAAATATATACAGAAAACATCTCGTTACTGACGTTTGTTCTCAGAAACAGTCTGATACATAACGATTTAACTGATTGCAGTAGTGATGTTACTTCTAACGTAATTCCTCTAAATCGTTCCTTGAATACCTACCAGGCTGCAAGATCTTCCTTTTCACAAACATGGAAAGGTGAGACATGGTGAGAATTAAAATTACCTACCTATATTAATATTTTCAGGCTGACATCGACTTGGCAGTTGCTGCAGCAAAGCGCGCGTTCCACCGCAACTCGGAATGGCGGCAGCTGGATGCCTCCCAACGTGGAGAGATCATTCGCAAGTTTAGTGACCTCATCAAGAGAGATGGCCAGTACCTCGCAGAGTTGGAATCCTACAACAACGGCACGGTTCTTAACTTCGCATCAGTATTCATTAACGGAGCTGTAAACTCTGCTCGGTATATTGCCGGTTGCGCGGACAAAATAAAGGGCGATACCCTAGCTGCTGGTAAGAACGGAATATATTTATTTTCTTTCTCAGTGCTGGGCACAGGTCTGGCTCATGGTTTTCCAAGTTTCATCAACAGAACGAATTAAAAAAATATCTCTACAAGCCTCGTTCTTTGTCAACAGATGGTGAAGTATTCTCATACACCCTGAGACAACCAGTCGGTGTGAGCGGTATTATTCTGCCATGGAATGGTCCCATCTCCCTATTCGTCAACAAAGTTTGCACTGCATTAGCTGCAGGTAAGATAAAATGTTAAAGTTTAATAATATATTCAGACCCATAGCATCTGATTTGGGTGTGTTTATTAAAAGTTGCTTACGAGCTACTGCCAAGCTACTTGCAGAACTTCTGAAAAACTAAACATGTGGTGGGGGTAATTTTGTCAATATCGCTACTGGTGAGATCCTGGGTTTGCTTCCCAGGTCGGGCAAAGTGTTATTGGGGTTTTACATCAGGAATTACTCAGTAACAGTCCAGAGTCTGGATTTGTGCCCCATTGATGGCAATAGGCGTTTCCACTATGACATGGGACCGAAACATAACTGGTGAAACGTGGGTGTACTATAGGTACACCTATGCCTAACCTTTCGAGGATTACGGATGTAATGTTATGTATGTATATAAAAGCGTAACATCCATTATCAGGCTATGGGTGTCTTATGTATCAGACAAAAGAAAACACTAATTTTGACGGACAGCTTGGTCCACAGTGGCTGAGCAAAACAGACAACAAAAAAATTTAGACTAGTAGATTATTAAGAATGAATCCTATCTGTTCAGGTTGTACCGTGGTGGTCAAGCCAGCAGAGCAGACTCCGTTGACCGCACTGGTACTGGCAGCACTGCTGGCCGAAGCTGGTGTGCCCAAGGGTGTGGTCAACATTGTCAACGGGTTTGGACCTGGCGCTGGAACCGCTCTTACTTACCACGGAGACGTCGCCAAGGTTTCCTTCACAGGATCTGTTGAGGTAAGTCTACGTTGTGCAGGCTTACCACCTACAGAGAGTACACGAAATAATATGGTTAAGTGGGAAAATAAACAGTATTTCGGAAAAATAAACAATAAGAATCTAAAAATAAAATACCGTATTATAAGAATTTTAAATCTTTAAATAGCTGACCAGTTTATCATGGCATATCGTGGCTTTAATGAAAAGAAAACTCAACACTTAAATGCTTACAGGTCGGCAAATTAATTCAACAAACAGCTGGTGCCAACAATTTGAAGAGGATCACACTTGAACTCGGCGGCAAGAGTCCTCTTATCATCATGAACGATGCTGATTGTAAGTTGTTCAATCATTTTTATTAACATAAGATTACAATAATCCATCTATTCAAACATGTGCTTACTAGCTTGTTTAAATAATTACAGTAAATCTTGCCGTTCCTTACGCTGCGAATGGAGTATTCTTCCATCAAGGACAGGTTTGCATAGCTGCTTCCCGGTTGTTCGTTCAATCTGGTATCTATGACAAGTTTGTGGAAGCTGCTGTCAAACACGCAAAGGGCATCAAGGTCGGCAACCCAACGGATCCCACCACACAGAACGGCCCACAGGTAAATTGGAGACATTCCTGTATTTGTTGTCAGGATCTTTTCATAGGTCTAATAGTGACAAAATAATAACTTAAAACGTCAGTTATCTGCAACGTACATTGTTTTTAATTATTTCAAATAAAAATCCTTGTAGGTTAATGGAGAAATGATGACGAAAGTGCTTGGATACATCGAGAAAGGCAAAAAAGAAGGTGCGAAGTTGTTATGCGGAGGCAACAGGATCGGCACAACTGGTTATTACATCCAGCCTACAGTCTTTGCTGACGTCACGGATGACATGACTATCGCAAAGGAAGAGGTAATCCTGTTTTTATTGTGGAATGGACTGTTGAAATGTTGGCAATGTGGTAGCAAATAAAATAGCAATACCTACACATAATTATGTCTTATAGGAAAACTTTGCAATTTATTTTCTTAATTTATATGCCTAGTTTTTTTTAAGTAGTTGCTTTAATTTTATTCTTAGAAGGTAATCTTAATTTAATCGTATTGCTGCGCCATTACAGGGTCCATATTTCTATACCTAGCTTTAAGCCCTTTGTAACATCTTTTTTACAATATGGAATGCAATAAATGAATATGAATAAATCAATTAACATTAAGATATCCTAGTTCACCTTAAGATTTTCTCCTTGATTAAACAAAGTCATACTAATCTTAGCTAATTTTTTAACTCTGAATTATTTACGTGTAGATTTTCGGGCCAGTGCAGAGCATTCTGAAGTTTGACACTTTGGAAGAAGTCATTGACAGAGCTAACAACACGAACTATGGCTTGGCTGCTGGAATATTCACAACAAATGTTAACAGTGCCCTACAGTACGCCAAACACGTTGAGGCTGGCACAGTTTGGTAAGTCGACAAAAAACAATTACGGTATTTTAGTTAGATATGCTTATTATTATTTTCTTTATGCCTTTGTTTTACCAATTTTTTAAACATATTGACAGACCTAGCGTTGATAAAATCAGAGGCTCGCAATAATTTGATTGTGTTTTTAACATTGGAAACATGTCCGAAATACCGACAATGTAGAAAACCTAGGTAGAAACTGCTGATAACCGGTGTGAACTTTATAACTTAACATTATTAACTTTACAGGGTCAACACATATTTTGCACTTACCCCGCAATCACCATTCGGCGGTTTCAAAGACTCTGGACTTGGTCGTGAAAAGTAAGTTATCTCAGATTTTTATTTATTTTAAGACTTCATTCTAAGTTGCGTGATCTCCCGTAAAAGCTGTGTCAAGAAATGATAAAGGCCCATATTTGTTACGTATTTAATTTCTAATCAAGTAATCATAACAATCAACTATGTATTTAAATTATTTTGTCGTTGTATATTCATAACTGTGTTTTTGTGTTTTCAGTGGATTGGACGCTCTCTTAGCTTACACCGAAGTGAAGAATGTGGTCGTTTCCTTACCCAAGAAATTCTGAAGTTGAAATTATACGTTACGACCATAACGTTTTCCTGAATAATATCTAAGCTAGACGGTATTCCGTGTATATTGAGAGAAGTGATTTATAAAATAGGATTAATGACAGTACCAAATGATTTTTTATAATGTGCGTGATAGGCGATTGTCTAAATAAATATTGATAAATATACTGGCATGCATTCTTATTTAATATTTTATATAACCCTGTTACAACATCTTCGGCAAACAACGCAAACAGCACGGACGTTGGTACCAGTTGGACAGACTAAATACCGTCCACAAGCACGTTTGATTCTCCTGAAGACATGAAGTTACCATTCCTCTTAAAGACGAACTGAAAAAACGGTATCATCTGCAAGAGCACCCTAATTGCGTAACACATAGTCCGAATCATTTTGAAGGGTAATTTATGTAGCCCCATATTTTGACACGCGCGTCAAAGAGATGTCAGCACCAACCAGTGGGGCCCGCAAGGGCCGATACCTGCCAGGGGTACGGGTTATTCGAAAGAGATACCATGACTCCTGGCACACAGGCAACTGAGAGAACACGGGTGGGTTTTTGTCAGTAAAAGTCTGACACGCCCTCCTGCTCCACCGAGAGCGGGAGAAGTTATTTGATGATTACCCATCCTCAAAAAAATGGTATTGCTAATGAATTGCCTGCTCGACAACGTAATAATCTCAATTAATGTTGTTGAAATGTCAAAATGAAAGCCATTGATATGAGTTACGCAAGAATTGATAGCGACGTTCTTGTTTTCCTGCGCTGTATCATTTGACATAATGCTGTAGTAGACGTCATCCATGTACGTGGAAGTGGATGCTATGGCAGCTACAATTGGGAATCTCTCACCTTCATCAGCAATCAGCTGATGAACAACGCGGATTGCGTGAAATACGGACGACTTCATACCGAACGCAACACGAGCCAGTTCAAGAACCATCAATTTATCTTCCGGATGAAAGCGATAAATGAACCTTTGATATTTGCGGTCTCGTTCTAACATTCCCAACTGAAGAAACATTTGTCTACAATCTGCTGAAACGGCGATTTTTAATAGCCGAAAATTCAAAATAATGTTGTTCAAGTCACCCTGCAAATTAGGGCCTGAATGAAGAACGTCATTCAAGGACAAACTTGTGCTAGTTTTACAACTAGCGTCTAAAACCATGCGGACCTTTGTGGATGTCTTATCTAAACGCTGAACACAATGATGTGGTACGAAGAAGGAAGCGGCGGTGGATATTATACTATTACTGTCAATAGGCCGAATTAGGGCCTATAACATAACTATTAACATAACCCTTCTCAATATATTCACGAATGATGTCATCATAGGCAGTGCGTAGAAAACTTGATGACTCCAACTTCTTAATAAGCACAAAAAACGTCGACGCGCTGTGGAGAAAGAATCTCTCAATTTATAAACATCGTCGCGAAATGGAAACGCACCGGTGTACCTACTACTGGAATCACGCGTAGTAGTAGTGCGGAAATGAATTTCACATTCAATGTCATCTTGACTGGTCGGGGTAGGAGTGGAAATTTCCTCGAGTTCCCAAAAACGCCTCAGGAGGTGGCCTAAATCGTCTTTTACGATGGCGCAACATGCGGCAGTAGACTTATATGGGAGCAGTGCGGGCGTGGAACCCATTATAATATACCCTAACACTGTTTGTATGACGGACGGTATTCCATGCATGCTGCTATGTACCGTATCAGGCATCAACAGGTGCGAAAAAATAGATGCCCCAAGCAGAACATCAACGGCGGTGGGAGTGGCGAACATACTATCCGCGAGCGGCAATGATACGATGTGGGTAAAGGCAGCCTCGGCCACGGGAACTGTGGGCAGGTCATCCGTGATGCGATCTACGACAAATCCCGATACGTCGAAAGAAACGTTTTTGTCAAAGCGAGAAAATATTTTAAGTCAGTGGAACCTTTGATAGGTTTTTCCGAGCCACCAAACCCTCGAACAATCATTCGCGTATTTTTATTATAACTTAAACCTAACCGGTTACAGCATTCTGTACTTATAAAATTGCTCTGCGATCCAAAATCTAAAAGGCATTTTACAATATGCTTTTGTCCGTTTCGATCGAAGATAACAACTTGAGCGGTCGATAGTAATATCGTTGTGTCATGTCATGAGCACTAAACTGCAATGGTGCAGCAATGGATGTATGCAAGGACGATACTCTCGGCTCACTCGTAGTAGGCGCCGGCGCCGCCGGTACGGGAGACGGCGACGGCTGCGGCGGCGCGGCGCGCTCGCTAAGGATCGTAGGTTCGGATCTGGACACAGGCACCGATCCACTGTCTTGAGCCGTATTGAAAAGCAATAAAGAATAGTGTTTTTGATGACAGTTGCGGCATTTGAGCGTTGAATTACAATCGCGAGACTTATGTTTAATGCTTAAACAATTAATACATACACCTTTATCTTTCACGCATTTGAAGCGTGCGGACGGTGTCATCTCAATGAACTTTTGGCGCTTGAAAAAGTGATCATGCACAACATTGTCACATAGACATTTTTTGTTAGCAGTCGCGATTATTGCGAAATTTAACAGAACTACGCATGCCAGCTGTGCTAGGCTGTGTGTTTTGATAAATCCTATGTTGACTCCTAATGAATTTGGCCAGCTGACTAAAAGTGGGCAACGAAACTTCACGATATTGTGACTCGAAAGCACGTATCGTTTCTCCGTCCAACTTTTTGAGTGCTATATGCAAAAATACAAAGTCTGTCAAGTCATCTATTCCAAGAATTTTTATTGCTTTTGCGGCAGTGACATACTGGTCCATAAATGTTTGCATATTAGATGCAGAAGCGGGACCATTTATTTTAAGATTAATCATCTGATCTAGATACGTAGAAGCGAGTATGCGGATATCTTGATACCTATCCACGAGACACTTTACTATTATTTGATAATTTGCAGGACACGGCGCGATGCCTGAAAATACCGCTTGTGCTTCAGTGGAAAGCTTTCCTATCAAATAGTACAGTCTCTCAGCGTCTGTCCACGATGGATTTTCGTGTATTGTGGATTTATAGCTTTCATAGAATAAGGGCCAATTACGAACGTCTCCGTCAAATGACACAATTTCGATTGGCGCTACAGTAGGCCGTTTAGACCTGATGACTTTCTCATCATCGTCAGCGTTCACCCTCAAAGGCGCAGGCTCAACCTGCTTCAACACACGTTTGATACGACAGTAAAGATCATCAAACGAAATCAATGATTGAAAGTTAGACTTCGCGGATGGATTCATTTCTAAAAGTAGGCTATGGTGTTCGTTGACGAGATCTCTAAATTCAGATCGAGTTTCATCAATAGTCGCGACTGAATCCAGAAAACTCTCCACCATCTCGCTGTCAATGTGAGCCCTTTTCGCCTTTTCGAACACTATTTGAATTGATTCGAAAAGGGCATTTCGTTTTGCGTCTACGAGAATTATTTCTGAACTTAAATGCGATGAGGTGTATTCATCAGTTTTCTTATCCTTAGCATCAGCTGCAGGTCGTGGCATCTTGATTTATTATAATGAAATATGTAGGTTTGTATCGAATCTGTTCAAGTAATTAGATCGGAATGCAATGAATGAATTCTCAAACCAGTCTTAGCTAGTGCATAAACAACCTATATTCAATAGCTATAATGCGCGCGGTAACCAGTACTTAGCTAATGTAGAAAACTGATAATATTAAACTGCGGGTATTCTTTTATGTGGAATGTGTAGGTACTTTGTACTACGATGCAAAGAAGTCGATGTATGACTGAATATTAGATACAATTGAATCGTATTGTTAAACGTATTTAAGATTTTAATTAGATGAATTTAATGACACGATTGTAATTAAATACTTAGCTGAATCTGAACGAATTCTGATCCGAGTGCGGGGTTTCCTAGGGAATGAAATGAACATCGTCCAAAATACAGTATTTAAGTAGTGGATTGTAAATAGAAAATAAATCCGGCTCGAAGGACCAAAATGTTAGCGCCTTGAGCTAACTGTAAAACTTTTAGACGCTAACATGAGGGGGTGAAGGAAATTTACCAAGAAATGGATAGAACTGTCTAAACAGCTCTTTCCAGGCTTCTAAAAGCCTGAAGCGGTAATTAAAAGCCTTTATGTGTTTCAAAACTTTATGTGGCGGCATACATTGACTTGGAATGAGGCTACTTTTTGTTATGGAGAAACAGGAATAAGAGAAGGACACAGGATGCAGCGCCTTACCTTTCTAGAAGACTTTGTATGTCCTCGACGTGTAAGTTTAAACCCTGCGGCCAGCCAGCGTGGTTTCACGGATAAACGATTCCTATTTCTTCCACAGCACTTCCAAATCAGTGTAACTTGAGAAGTAGGTAGGTTTAGTTTCATATATAGACCGGAAAACCTGGATTTATCACGAAATCCAGCTATATTAACGGTAAAAGCTCCGAAGAGATGCTTTCGCGGCAGCGGATTAGAACGAACATACTTCCATTCAAAAAATGGCGTCCGTTAAAGTCAATCTTCTTCCAGCCTTGTATTGCTGTTTCGCTCTGGCCTATGGTAGACGCTGCAGGAATGAATAGGAAGGAAGGTGTTTGATGGGAAGCGTACCTACTACCGCCACATTCTAATATAACTAAAAATCGAAAAGATTTGAAGTAGGTAGATTTTGATATAAGCGATGTATATGGCGGTAACACCTAAATTATTCTAAATTACACTGAAAGTAAACTGTAAAACTGATTCTATAATTAAAAAAATAACAGTAAAAGTTTCAATTTTATTTCAGTCACCGTCTATAAAAAATTAAGCATAATAATAGGAGCAAATAATGGGCCGACTAGTCGGTACCTCACTAGTCAAAACGAAACCCATTTATAGTGTATATGTATACTGGGATATGGAACTATGTAAGAAACACGTAACTCCTTTCGAGACCATGGACCAGTGAACTTATTCCCACAATGACACTGTGACACAAAACTATCTTTTACAATTTAGTTAAATCTTCGCTCCGTTAGAAGGTCACTGTTTTATCGGACTTTAGAACGCAAAGGTACAGTTTTTTTTACGGAGCGGGAGGGCGTGTCAGACTTTTATTGACTAAAACCCACCTGTGTTCCCTCAGTTACCTGTGTGCCAGGGGCCGCGGTATCTCTTTCGAACAACCCGCACCCCTGGCAGGCATTGGCCCTTGTGGACCCCACCAGTTGGTGCTGACATCTCTTTGAGGCGTGCGTGGAACACATCGCGCCGTCGACCCGGGGTTGATCCTTACCGGACAGCGAGCTACCCATTACTCGCCGTCCGCAAGCCCGCGCCTGCTGTGGCCGGGAATCAGCCTGGGATTCCCGACGCCCAGAGCGTCTCCTGCGAAGGCTGCGGCCGTGAGGGCGCATGTACTGCCTCTCCCTCACGGGCGCCGCCTCCATCTTTGCGAGCATCACTGCTTCGTAGAAAGAAGAACCGGTTATATGGCAATTTGCGAGAATTTGCGAGAGACCTATGTTCAGTAGCGGACCACAACATGCTGATGTAGACGTTTTCACGTCAAACGAATCCGTCTCAATCTACCAGGAAGAAGTCAATTTACCTTGTTGTTATTACATTTATGATAGTGAACATGTAACCTTGTTAACATATCGTGTTAATGTAGGTAGCAATCATGATATACATTGTAACATCGTATATCGTTTGCAATTGACCGTCTTTCTGCAGTATCATATTACTAATCACTATGGTATGGACTGCAATTACTGATGCAATTATCCTGAAGGCTCACGTGTGCCGCCTCCCTCTTTGCGAGCATCACTGTTTCGCTGAAGGAGGTGACGGCTAACCATGCACTCTCGCTTCGTACCATGGCCTCGACCAGGGTCGGACGCGAGAGATCGCTGCCGCCGATCGCCTCCACGAGGACACGGCGGTGCTCCGCCTAAGCCGGGCAGACCTCCACCGTATGCTACACCGTGTCCTCAGGGCGATCTTCGCAGTGGAAACACCCGGGCGTTTCCTCCAGCCTTATCCGAAACAGGAACCTCCCGAAACAACCGTGTCCGGTGAGGACCTGTGTCAGGTGGAAGGTGAGGACGCCATGCCGCCTCTCAAGCCACTCCTCAAAGAGGGGACTTACCGCCGCAATCATGGCGTGCCCAACGCAAAGGTACGGGTAATGTGGACATAATAATTTCTACAGAGTATACATAAAGGCTTGACAAATGTTGTGAGGTTAAAAAATTATGACGTTGTGAGACAAAGAAATTAATTGTAAAACAAAATGACACTCAAGCCCTACGTCAATTTCATGCAACCGTCATAGAATGACAGTTGTGATTTGAACACAGGTATGGATAATGTTGGGATTTAGTCAATTTACTTAGAAATTAACTTCCTTGAATTTACATAGTTCTAACTATTTACCTACATATGGACCATAGTATTAGTTTAAACCTGTCTGTCTCAGAAGATACTCTCAGAGGAAGTTACCACACACGTATATCTAGCACATAGACGCCACTCTGGTGTCATTAAAACTAAACTGCCAGTTTACGGGAGAGAGTCTGCAATTTAATTGAACTGAATAGCAAACTTACTACTACTTACTGTACGGGTTAATTTGTAACTATGCATTCTAACTTCTATTCCCGCCAAACCAGATTATTGCAGTCAATTGTATCATGCCTATATACATATTTAAAGATCATCAACATCACTTCGGAACTCGAACAAAAAGTGGCAAAGGGTTAGGTAAATATGGGATTTTTCTAACTAATGGGAATATTTCAATGAAAAGCGATTTTCGCACAAACATCAATGGCGAGTACATCACTCACCTTCGGTTTGCCGATGGCATAGTTGTCACGGCTGAAACCATGAAGGACCTCAGTACAATACTCGATGAGCCCAGAAAAGCTGCCGAAAGAGTGGGTCTTAAAATGAACATTGACGAGACAATGGTCATGTCCAATGCCCATGTAACACCCACTCTCATAACGGTTGGGGGCGCTGCACTCGAAGTTGTGGACGAGTACGTTTACCTAGGATAAACTGTCCAGTTACGCGGGTCCAACTTCGAGAAAGAGGTCAATCGTCGAAACCGACTCGGCTGGGCAGCGTTCGGGAAGCTTCGCAATATCTTCTCGTCCCACATACCGCAGTGTCCCAAACGAAAATCTTTGAATAGTGCATGTTGCCAGTGATGACATATGGACCCAAAATGTGGTCGCTCACATTGGGCCTCATAAGAAGGCTTAAAGTCACCCAAAAGGCAATGGCGAGGACTATGATTGGAGTTTCCCTGCGTGATCGATTCAGGAATTAAGAGATCCGCAGGAGTACCAAGGTAACCGACATAGCCCGAAGAATTGCCAAACTTAAGTGCCATTGGCCAGGGCATATTGCGCATAGAACAGATGGCCGGTGGGGCCGAAAAGTTCTGGAGTGGTGACCGCATACCGGAAGACGTAAAGTTGGAAGGCCTCCCACAAGTTGAACCAATGACCTTGTAAGGACCGTAGGAGTCCGCTGGATGCGTGAAGCATAGAACCGGTCGACGTCGCGGAACTTGTCCTATGTCCAGTAGTGGCCGTTTTTCGGCTGAAATGATGATGACGATGTAGTAGCTAATAGTCGCTTAGTATTAAAACTTCAAGTATCAAATGTTGGTAGTGGTTTTTTTCTAATGGTGTTGGGTACATGTATGGGTAATAACCATAAAGTTTTAAGTAGAGGTAACGGACAGAAGACTTCTGAATCTTTTCGATGACCAGTGTTTACAATTTTTCATGGAGGTTCCAGATTGCACTGTTAGACTGTAGCAAACTGCGGATAAAGGAGTTGTACAGTATGCTTATGGTTTGACGATTAGTAAAAATATTGGCCTGATATAAGACAACCCAAAGTTATTTTGAGCGGAGCACCGCCGTGTCCTCGTGGAGGTGATCGCAGCGGCGATCTCTCGCATCCGACCCTGGTCCAGGCCATGGTACGGAGCGAGAGTACATGGCTAGCAGTCACCTCCTTCAGCGAAGCAGTTATATTCGCAAAAAGGGAGGCGGCGCACGTGAGGGAGATGCAGTACATGCGCCCTCACAGCCGTGGCCTCCGCAGGAGACGCCCTGGGCGTCGGGAATCCCAGGCTGATTCCCGGCGACCGTAGACACGGGCTTGCGGATGGCGAGTAATGGGTAGCTCGTTGTCCGGTAAGGACCAATCCCGCAGCGACGGCGCGTTGTGTTCCACGCGCGCCTCAAAGAGAAAAAATTAAATAAAAAAACCCAAAGTTATTTCCGGATTTCTTGCAGGTCTGTATTATGAACTGGTTAAATGTAAGGTGTGGATCAAAGTAGCACCCAGATGGCGTACAGTTAAAACGCGTTTCAGGAGCTCATCGTTCATTGTGTAGATGTTGTACATAGGTTTTTTTTTTTTGAGGACGCAAAATCATCAAAAAGCTTTTCCCGCTCTGGGTGGAGTGAGAGGGCGTGTCAGCCTTTTATTGACAAAAGCCCGCCCGTATTCCTTCAGTTGCCTGTGTGTCAGGGGTCACGGTATCTATCTTCACGATATCTTTCGAGCAACCTGCATCCCTGGCAGGTCGGCCCTTGCCGACTCCACCAGTTGGTACTGACATCTCTTTGAGGCGCGCGTGGAAAACAACGTGCCGTCGACCCGGGCTTGGTCCTTACCGGACAGCGAGCTAACCATTACTCGCCGTCCACAAGCTCGCGCCTACGGTGTCCGGGAATCAGCAAGGGATTCCCGACGCCCAAGGCGTCTCCTGCGGCGACTAGGGCCGTTCGGGCGCATAGATTGCCTCTTCCTCACGTGAGCCCACTCCCTCTTCTGCCGGGGGTGCGGGTTGTTCGAAAGAGATACCGCCGCCCCTGGCACACAGGCAACTGAGGGAACACGGGTGGGTTTTAGTCAGTAAAAGTCTGACACGCCCTCCCGCTCCACCCAGAGCGGGAGAAGTTATTTGATGATTTCCCACCCAGAAAAAAAAAAAAAAAAAAAAGCCCACTCCCTCTTCGCGAGCATCACTGCTTCGCGAAGGAGGTCATGGCTTCCCATACACTCTCGCTCCGTACCATGGTCTGGACCAGGGCTGGACGCGAGAGATCGCCGCCGCCAATTTCCTCAATTAGTATATAGATATTTTTTACTGTCGGAAATCATCAAATAACTTCTCCCACTCTGGGTGGAGCAGGAGGTCGTGTCAGACTTTTACTGACTAAAAGTCACCCGTGTTCCCTCAGTTGCCTGTGTACCAGGGGCCACGGTATCTCTTTCGAACAACCCGCATCCCTGGCAAGCATCGGCCTTTGCGGACCCCACCAGTTGTTGCCGACATCTCTGTCGACGCGCGTGGAACACAACGCGCCGTCGACCTGGGCATTTGTTTTTAGTTTGTAGAGAAATGCTTACTGCGGTACCACTAAGAGATAGCGCAGTTATGTGGGACTGTAACCCACAAAACTCCACGGTGTCCTCCAGTGCCGCTTGAGGCGGGAATACGGAAACGAGCAAGACATCCGCGAACCTGCCGCGGCTGTCCGTCATTGGACCCTCCTCGGAGAAGAATAACCCGTATCACCGGCGCACCAGGACACATGGCACGCCGTGACCACCCCAGAAACCAAATAGCATAAGGGCCCCAGACAACCTCGTGTCTGGCACCCGTGATGCCCCTGCGACGGGCCAGCACACTGGCCCCGCCGCCAACCACTTTTTGGCCGCAGGGGATCGGGAGAGCGGCCAACGCTATACCGACACTCCTCCTTCCCTGCGACCACACCGCGTCCGCCATCAGACGGTGGCGGCCCCGTCCAGGCCACAGAAGGGAAAAGCGCTACTCAGAAGTACCGGCACTCGTCCCCCGACGCAGCCTGTAACCCTCAGCCATGATGCTTCCCATTCGACATTGCGGCCCGCCTCAGTTGCGATGCATCTCACCGCAACCTACTTTTTGGTCGCTACGTCGTCGGCTTGGAGGCAAAAGCCCTGAGAAGCGGCCCCACCTTGGGGTTCCTCTTCGCTTCACCGTGGGAGGGTGACCACGGCTACTGAGCTCAGTACCCTCCCACGGTGCCTCACAACGACAATGCGGGAACCCACTGGATGGGGTTTTTGTTTATAGGTTGAATGGCTTTTGTGTAGATCACGACCGCGCATTTACTAAATATTAGGTCGAATTTGTTAGTAGTGCTAGTGCTCCAAGTGTGAATGTTGTTGATGTCGAGTTGAAGTGTGGCCGTATCACTGAAGTTGTTACTGGGAGAACAACTTTGACTTCATCAGAATACATTAAGACTTTGGAGCGTTTTAATTGTAGGAAGATCGTTAACTCCTTTAAAAATCTTGTAAAACAAGAGGCCGGCCTGCCCTATGCCAAAAGTGACCGGCACAAAATTGAAAACTTTCTGAGCTTTTATTGCAGAGCAGATGAATAAAATGGTATGGCTTAAAACAATCTACCTCAATACTGAACCACCACTTATTCATTTATAAAATTAAATGAATTAAGCAATAAACAATTAGTGTGATATGGAAGATTAAAAGTAAAATCAATCACCTAAATATGTTCTTATCTAGACTCAATTTGACATGATGCAATCACAATGAATTGTGCTTTAATTTGTTTAAAAAAACCTATATTTGATTAGGGCTCGTCATCGACATACTACAAAATGTACCTTTATTCTGTCTGTCTATTTTATATTACATCTCTTGATGTAATATAAAATACACTCTTGTCTCTCATAAATTAAGCATTTTTTATGCGATCCCAAAAATATATAGATTAGGCAAATGCCACGTTTGCCTAATCTACGTATTTTTGGACCTGTCGATTCGCCTACAATTACGTTAAGCCATTAAGCCATTCGCCCATTAATAATTAAGTCACATGTAGAAAATATTATATCATTTAAAGTGACAATTCGCCCGATTCGGGCGGTTTAATTCATGCGAATCGACTTATAAGCCATTTTTTCTATTTTTTCTGGGCTTGTAGTTACTCAACTACAAGCCCAGAACAAAATACATAAATTTAAAAAATACTGTAACTAACTTAAATTGTCCGTCTAATAGTAATAACCTCTGCTTTAATTAAGATCCTAAAAGAAAAATATGCATATCACCGGAAGTAAAAACATATGGAAATATATCTGATTACCAAACCTTTTCTTTATTACGTCATAGAGCTGCAGGAGTAGAGAAATCTAGTTACCGTACGTACATGAATAAAGTAAACTCATCGATTATACAAAATCCAAAATTCTCTTGGTCCTTGAATAAAAGCAAGAGAAGTAATAGTAATTTCCCTAATGTGCTGAAATATCATGATATAAGCGCAGACATTGGAGAAGAAATCAGTAACCTGTTCGCTACATACTTTCGTTTAACATTTCAAGAACCAGACATAGACCACCAGGATCAAGTCACAGCGCCATCTACGAACACAGTGAGCATCTGTTCCATAGAGGTATGCCCCGAAAAAGTACTAAAGTGACTTCAAATGTTCGATCTCTCTAAATCAGGTGGCCCGGATTTAATACCACCTAAATTTATTGTCAACAGTGCAAAAAGCCTAGCCAAACCTATCTGTATCAGTTTCTAGCGGTCTTTAACAGAAGGCAACTGTTCCTAAAATTTGGAAATGTGCATTCGTTACGCCAGTCTTTAAAAAAGGTGATAACTCACTCGTAAATAACTATAGCCCTATTTCGAAGCTATGCCTATTCTCCAAAGTACTCGAGTAGTCAATTTACTCTGCAGTTTATTCAGCCTTAGAATGTGACTTTGGTGATGAGCAGCATGGTTTTCTTCTGCATTTATCTCTGAAGGTATGGAGCAACGTGCACAAGTTGATGCAATTTATACAGATTACAGTAAACGTTTTGACCACATTGACCACAGAATACTTTTACATAAACTTTCTTCAGCTGGAATTCATGGCGATTTATATCGATGGTTTTCCTCCTACATTAAAAACAAATCACAAGCAGTAGTTTAATAGGGCTTTACCTCCGGTTGGAATCTAATACCATCTGGAGTTCCTCAGGGATCAATTTTAGGGCCTCTTCTGTGTAATTTATTTATAGCAGATATAACGGAATGTTTTATTAACTCGTAGATTCTACTATATGCCGATGACATGAAAATTCTGAAAACAGTACGTAGTTCATCTGACACATCACTACTACAAGAGGATCTTAATAGGTTTGCAGATTACTGTGCACTAAACAAACTCCAACTAAATGTATCGCAATGCTTTCATATAACCTATACACGGCAAAATAAAACAATTGGTTCAGGGTACGCATTGAACAACCAAACGATCGCTAAGGTGAACAGTATTAAGGACTTGGAACTTGGGCGTTACCCAGGATGGTAAATTCGTATTCGAAATGCATATTGACGAAATCGTTAAGAAAGCTTCCAAGTCCCTGGGTTTCATCATAAGTCATCTTCTTGCTTTAGCTCTCTAAAACCACTCAAAATTCTATATTGTTCATACATACGCAGCCACCTAGAATATGCATCTCGAGTATGGAACCCACAGTATGATATATATATGTCCAGGATAGAAAATATACAGAAAAGTTTTTAAGATATCTAGATTATAAGACGAGGCAATGCTCAATGGATTACACTCATCGTTGCAAAAGCTACCATTTCCTACCGCTGAAAAACAGACGCCATGTTAATGGTATTACTTTCCTATTAAATATCGCCAATAGCTCCATCAATTGTTCCCAACTCCTCTCTAAATTATCACTTCGAATACATCACGTAGGTTTCATCAGCCACTTCTTCACGTTCCATTCGCGTCTACAAACTACCGACGGAATGCTTACTTCTCACGTACCGACACTAGCTTCAATAATCTTCCCTCTCACTTAGATGTTGATTGATTCAGAACCAGTCCAAGCACATTTAGACAAGCTATAAATAAGGAATACTTTGGCATAGACAGTAGTACCACTACTCCTAGTTAAAGCACATGTAATTGCATTTTGTTTTATTTTTTGTTTTTATTCTAGCTTGTAATTACTTTTTGTTTGAATTTGTTTTGTTAATATTTAGAAAGAATAATTTGTTTTGTTTATTTGTATAAGAAGATTCTCTTTTACTTTTAGGTGTATTTTTTTTCTTTTAACTTTAGGTACATAGCTTTTAATTTGTGGAAGCTTATATATGGCAACTGTAAGCTTTTTGAAGAATAAATAAGTAAATAATCTGTATATTCAAACAACAATATATAAGTATACAATATACAACAACAACAACAAATAACAGTTTATACAACTGACAGGTGACAATTGCATGAAATAGCTACAACTCGGCAAATTGATGTAGAGTGTCAATTAATTTGTACCCCGACTGTACTTACGTGAAAACTCGTCCAAACCGCGGGCAAATCACTAGTTAGGTATTACGTGGACTACGAAACACATATCTCGATAATAAAAATTCTAACATAGTCAGTATGATACAGCACTTTTCATCAACTAAAAATATTGTGTAATATTGCACAATGTTTTCCGTATGCACCCAGAATAGCTGCGGCTAAACTCGGGCCAAACTATTGAGATAAAGATTTGAGCAAATAGCCTCTGGGACAATTAAAATTATAGTTTAATTCTGTATGGATTGAATCTGTCCAAGGGAAGCAGAAGGATGTGGCCTACCTTCCACCGATTAAATTCATATACGGTAGCATTTTTCATTACATAGGGAATCTCTGGAAGTTTGGTATGGGATATTGTTTACTGAAATTCGTATGTTTACATATGCATCGTTTTATGAAATTGCAAAACATTATTTAAAGGGTATCAAAAAGAAAAAGGTCACGTTTGATAAATATTTTAGGGTTCCGGAATTTGAAATGAAGTAACAGAAACCTTTCTTTATTTTTTTCATTCTTAGTATTAATTTATCCGCCAATAACTCTGTCTAGCATGCCAGTTTTCTAGGCATTTTCCTTGATACCCACGGAAGGGAAGACAAAATATTTTGAAAGTACATGTAAATTTATTTAAATTAATAACTCCATGGACAGTCCCATATAAAGAAAATGCTTTTAACTTTTTTAGGGTAAATAAAAAAAATTACAGAATGTCTCACCAAATCAAAGTAAAATAAAACAAGATAAACTATCTATAACATATATGTTTATGTTGCGCTTGCGGCTGTTGCTAGGAACTGGAATATCACTGTGACTCGTCTTAAACGTTATTATTCAATATAAGCGTGTTATGTTCGGGCCATTAGCCACATTCCAAAGCGTCGTGTGATCCGCGACCGACGTGCTGTGGCTTGTGTTAGTGAATTTGTGACAAATAAAATAATTCAATAAAATGGCTCCTCAAATAAAATACACTAAGGTTTGTATTTCTCCAATTTTAAATGTTACATTATATTCTTAAAACAATTCATAAAAAGTAAGATAGATCATATTATTTGGAGAAAAATATTTTTGAATTTAATTGTCTATTTAGTTAGTCAGTATTTTAATTTAGTACCCAGTGTAGACAGTTGCGTTACATATTGCATATGATAATGGTAAAGTATTTTAAAACCAAATTTCACAGTGTTTTAATTTTAAAGCCTTATTTAATAAAACATGTAGAAAAGTCTCTCATTATTATTTCTCTAAGACTATTAATATTTCTAAAAAATTATATCTCGTTTCTCAAAACGTGCAAAGTTTTAGAAAAAATTATATATAATATTAAAACACAAAAGTATTCACACAATATTTACATTTATTACGAAAATAAAATTGATTGATTTATAATCACTACATAGTATAAAACAAGTCGCTTTCTCTGTCCCTATATCCCTATGTATGCTTAAATCTTTAAAACTACGCAACGGATTTTGATGCGGGTTTTTTTAATAGATAGAGTGGTCCAAGAGGAAGGTTTATATGTATAATAGACCAACCTCCACGCGGGCGAAGCCGCTGGTAAAAGCTAGTTAAATATAAAGCAAATCAAATATTATGAAGCACAGATGTATTAGATTGATATACCTAGGTACAGGTAGGTTAATTTATTTATTTATTCTTCAGAAAGCTTACAGTCTAATATCTACTTAACTAATATACATTTAGCGCTTACAGTTGCCATTTACAAGCTTCCACAAATTAAAGCAGCAGTATAGTACAATAACAATGTACTAATAAAAATGGTCCTTGGGCATAGCCTTGAACTCTATTGTACATAATAATGGCATGCTTTGCTAATCTTTTTGTTGATACAGCCGGCATAACAGCGTCATGATGTCATAACTCATACATAACAGACGATTATACAGACACTATCTGTTAATTACTGCTAGCTTTAATGATTACGAGTGTGCGAAAATATTCAGGTACACCAAATATGTTGCGAATTATATGAAAGTATCTGTATCTGTTTATTACGATTTCAGTGATAAACCGCTAAACCGATTTTGATTAAACAAAAAACGATGATGGTTTTGAGATAACTTGAATATTATAAAATGGGGCATGAGCATATTTACGTTCTCCAAAAAACCCTAAGGAGTGATTACTGTATTGAAATTTGTATGGGAAAATGCTTAGAGGAAAAATATGAAATCGACACGGACGAAGTAGTGAAAAAATGTATTGTACTTTCCAAATATGTAATCATTTTAAATTGTATTTTTTCAGCTGTTCATTGACAACGAGTGGGTGGACGCGAAGAGTGGCAAGACCTTCGAGGCATATACTCCTCATGATGGATCCGTCATCGCCAAAGTGGCAGAAGGTGATAAGGTATGTACCAGGATAACTAAAGTTTGGAAGAAAGTAAAGCTAAACACCACTCGATTTGTCCAAATTGGTGTTAGTACCTAACAGTTGCAAAACTTAAATTATTTATTTTATTTTATTTATTCGAAAGAACAAACACATTACACATTGTATTATAAAAATAAATAAAATATAAGAAGTTATACAAATGTACAATGCAACCAAAAACCATCTCCACAGATACACAAAAAGACAACGACAATGTTGATAACGCAAAATTCGGACAGAATAGATAAGTACAAAAAACACATGAATTACAGCTACTGAAAAGCAGCACCAGAGAGATTTAATACAATTCACACCGCGTATGTAGGAACTTAGTATTAAAAAAAATTTAACCCCGAAGCACCACTGTCATTACGATTATATTTGTGGAACGGAACCTATTGACAGCTACTTTTTACGTTCTATTTTACATATAAGCAATGAAACAATGTAACAAATCCCTGCGGATATCGTTAAAGGCCAGCTTCTTTTAAGCAATTCCTGATCAAGCTTATCAATTACTTTTCGAAAGTCAGTGTATACCTACTGCATCCACTTGGACACGAGAGTCCATACTATTACACAATTACTCAGGAAAGTTATCATGTTAGTTGTTGTATGCCGATAGTATAGAAATGGGCCACCACCACTTAACATTTTATTTTCAGTCATTGTGGGTTTTTTTTTATTTTTTATGTAAAAGCATTAACTGACAGTCTTTGTATAGCAGGAAATACGTACATAATACGTTTTGGCACGAATCCAGGATACAATTTAAGTGTTGTTCTAAACCGTATGGCAATAAAAGTCTACTACGAAACACTGACTCTAGTTAGACTACATCACTCTTTTGAACATGATATTTACGAGTTTTCAGCAATCAAGTTTCCTTCTCGTTACTAAAAACTTTGGTAGTTATTGGTTACTCTGACATTATTTAATGGTGATAATTAAGTTTATTATCAGTGAAATTTGTAGGTACCTAATGAAGAATTAATCATTGAAAACCTTTATTGGATGACTTACAACAAAATTATTAATGCCTACCGTTATTTACCTGTAAGCCAAAACGGTAAAAGTCAAAACGGGACTAACGGAGTCAAAAAAAAACCATTACGTAATAATTTCATTTTTACTTTGAATAAATAAGGACTTTTAAAGATGTACCTACATTAAAGACTACTTACATACACAACAATGTTTTGTATCTCTCAAAAAATAATTTGATGTCAGAAACTGCATCTCCGTCGCTGTCTGACGGTACCATTACGGAAAAACAGCCAAGTTTGCATTAAAAGGCCGGTTATGTTTTTATTTAAAATTTGCTAGTAGGTGGTTATTACAAACCGGCAGGTAATTCTGCTCTATGCTTTACTAAAAATGGGAATTTTTCATCTTGAAGAAACTTTTATTCAAAGAGATACAGTAAAATCCCCCGTAAAATTTAACTCAACCTGTATCTGTATACAGGCTGAATTTTTAAACAGAGACCACTCTGGCAGCTTCGGTTTAATTTGACTGACGTAAGATAACAGGCGGAGGAATGAGAAAAACGTCGTGAGGAAAGTATTGAAAATGAACGTCGACGGCTATGGGCACGCCACGATTGCGGCGGTAAGTCCCCTCTTTGAGGAGTGGTTTGAGAGGCGGCATGGCGTCCTCACCTTCCGCCTGACACAGGTCCTCACCAGACACGGTTGTTTCGGGAGGTTCCTGTTTCGGATAGGGCGGGAGGAAACGCCCGGGTGTTTCCATTGCGAAGATCGCCCTGAGGACACGGTGGAGCATACGGTGGAGGTCTGCCCGGCTTGGGCGGAGCACTGCCGTGTCCTCGTGGAGGTGATCGGCGGCGGCGATCTCTCGCGTCCGACCCTGGTCCAGGCCATGGTACGGAGCGAGAGTGCATGGCTAGCAGTCGCCTCCTTCAGCGAAGCAGTTATGCTCGCAAAGAGGCAGGTGGCGCACGCGAGGGAGATGCAGTACATGCGCCCTCACAGCCGTGGCCTTCGCAGGAGACGCCTTGGGCGTCGGGAATCCCAGGCTGATTCCCGGCCACCGTAGGCGCGGGCTTGCGGACGGCGAGTAATGGGTAGCTCGCTGTCCGGTAAGTACCAAGCCCGGGTCGGCGGCGCGTTGTGTTCCACGCGCGCCTCAAAGAGATGTCAGCAGCAACAGAAGGGGCCCGCAAGGGCCGATGCCTGCCAGGGGTGCGGGTTGTTCGAAAGAGATACCGCGGCCCCTGGCATACAGGCAACTGAGGAAACACGGGTGGGTTTTAGTCAGTAAAAGTCTGACACGCCTTCCCGCTCCACCCAGAGCGGGAGAAGTTATTTGATGATTTCCCACCCAGAAAAAAAAAAAAAAGAACGTCGACGGCTACAAGAGTAGGGGAAGACCAAAGAAACGATGGATAGACTATGTGAAAAATAATACGGTTACAAAGTGTGTGTGATGAGGGTACCGAGATGACGACTCACAGAGCAGTATGAAAAAATATACATGGTGCAACGAAGCCAAATAAATTGGGATAAGGGCAGAAGAATGATGATGATGGCTGACCTAAGAAAGAATTAAACTAGACGATGTTCGATGGTGATGTATAAGTAGGTACCATCTGACGGAACTTAATTAAATGTTTCGGGCTATTTTCTCAAAAGAGCAATCCAGATTATGGCCTTCATTTTTATAAAAATACGAAAACATCTCGTTACTGACGTTTTTTTTTCAGAACTAGTCTGATATATAAATAACAACCCGATAAAACTGATTCCAGTAGTGATGTTACTTCTAACGTAATTCCTCTAAATCTTTCTTCGAATACCTACCAGGCTGCACGATCTTCCTTTTCACAAACATGAGAAAGTGATACATGGTGAGAATTAAAATTACCTAATTACCTATATGAATATTTTCAGGCTGACATCGACTTGGCGGTTGCTGCAGCGAAGCGCGCGTTCCACCGCAACTCGGAATGGCGGCAGCTGGATGCCTCCCAACGTGGAGAGATCATTCGCAAGTTTAGTGACCTCGTCGAGAGAGACGGACAGTACCTCGCAGAGTTGGAATCCTACAACAACGGCATGGTTCTTAACTTCGCATCAGTATTCATTGCCGGAGCAGTTAACAATGCTCGGTTTATTGCTGGTTGCGCAGACAAAATAAAGGGCGATACCCTAGCTGCTGGTAAGAACGGAATTTATTTATTTTCTTTCTCAGTGCTGGGCCCAGGTCTGACCCATAGTTTTCCAAGTTTCTTCTATAGAACGAATTTTAAAAATTATCTCTACAAGTCTCGTTCTTTGTCAACAGATGGTGAAGTGTTCTCATACACCCTGAGACAACCAGTCGGCGTGGCTGGTATTATTCTGCCATGGAATGGTCCCATCTTCCTATTCATCAACAAAGTTTGCACTGCATTAGCTGCAGGTAAGATAAAATACGAAAGTTTAATAATATATACAGAGTTTCAGACCTGTCTGATTTGGGTGTGTGTTTAGTAAAAGTTGCTTACGAGCGACAGACTTGAACCACTTGCAGAACTTCTAAAATCAGCAAAAAAAACTAAACATGTGGTGGGGGTAATTTTGTCAATATCGCTACTGGTGAGATCCTGGGTTTACTTCCCAGGTCGGGCAAAGTGTTATTGGGTTTTTCCATCGGGAATTTCTCAGTAGCAGTCCGGAGTCTGGGTTTGTGCCCCGTTGATGGCAATAGGCGTTCTCACTATGACATGGGACCGAAATATAACTGCTGAAATATGGGTGTAGTATAGGTACACCTATGCCTAACCTTTCGAGGATTACGGTTGTGATGTTTTGTATGCACATAAAAGTGTAACATCCGTTATCAGGCTATGGGAGTCTTATGTACGAGACAAAGGATAATACTAATTTTGACGGACAGCTTGGTCAGCAGTGGCTGAGCAAAACGAAAAAAAAAAATATGAACTAGTAGATTATTAAGAATGAATCCTATCTGCTCAGGTTGTACCTTGGTGGTCAAGCCAGCAGAGCAGACTCCGTTGACCGCACTGGCGCTAGTTGCACTGCTGGCCGAGGCTGGTGTGCCTAAAGGTGTGGTCAACGTTGTCAACGGGTTTGGACCTGGCGCTGGAACCGCTCTTACTCACCACGGAGACGTCGCCAAGGTTTCCTTCACAGGATCTGTTGAGGTAAGTCGTACAGGCTTACCATCTACAGAGAGTTAATATTGTGTGTGCGTATTTTGTGCCAAGTGTGAGGTGTGTGTACGGAGAGAAGTAAAACATCGATAGAACTTGGATGTTAGTTTTATTTACGTTACGTCATTACACAGTGAACTTATAAGGTTTTATGATAATCGCGTCTATAGCGGGCGGTGGTTGCGGGCGAACTGGCGTCGCCGATCGCTAGTGATGGCAATTAGTGCGATTTTGCATAAATTTCATTAGCATGTGAATTCATGAGTCTTAGCATGCTAAATGCTATTGCTATGCTATTTGGTCATATGACGATAATATGAATTTTGTTAATATGCGAATTAAAGAGTGAGGTCGCCATAGGACGTCTCCTAGCGAGCGTTTTTAACAATTTAAAACCTTTTATTGTTTAAGATTGTATGAACTTTCCTTCATACTTTATCCAGGCTTAGGACTGGCGGCAAAATGTCCTAAACGGCCTTTTTAAAAGTTCATTTGATCGTATTTACATGATTTAGTTTTGTATTTTACACATAAAAGTGTACATACACTTTTATACACAGCCAGTTCTCACTACTTTTGACTACCTCCTATTATTTACAGTTAGGTAATGAGTTCTCAGTTTTACACTGGGTATTATCTCTTTTAAGTACAATATTAGGCGTAAGACGAAAAAATATTATTATTGTTTATACGTAAACTAAACTTTTACCATCACATGCCAAAACGTACTGAACTTTGACTTATTTGACAATAAACGAAGCACACCACGCGCGTGCCGCACATATTATTATGAAAAAAAAAACGCATTCATTCAATATACGTTCCTAAGTACAAGCTAATAAAAGATAATAAGAAAATAATTGTTTAATCTCATTCTTTGCAACATCTGCTAAATAGCTGTGAAGTACGAAGCGATGAAAATTCACACTTTACGGAATTTCGCAACTACATTTAATTTGCTAAATGCTAAATGAGCATTCACATGCTAACAATGAATGCGAATGCTAATTAATTCATCACTACCGATCGCTGCACATACCAAATGGATACAAAACGAATGTGCACAGACTACTTAGAGATACTACGTATCGAATGTGTCAGCGTTCCTACAAGTTGATACCTAGGGTTGCCAACTTTCCGTACACGAAATAATATGGTTAAAGTGGAAAATAAACAGTATTTTGAAAAAAAATACAGTAAGAATTTTAAAAAAATACAGCATTCTAAGTATTTTAAATCTTTAAATAGCTGACCAGTTTAGTAGCAGTTTTGAAGGCTTCGTGACCCTCACCAAGCCTTCAAAATTCGTCACACGACAAAAAAAAAGAAATAAAAAAGTGGAGCAATTGCTAATTTAAATTAAAAAATTTAAATGTGTTGAAGCTCTGTCGTCTCACACAGAGATGGCAGAACTAACTACAATACAAGTATGTAAAAGGTATTCTGATATCAATATTATCGAAAATTCGAGTTATTATAACAGTTTAATTCTGAAATTAATCCCAGCTGAACCATATTATATTATGCCCAGATGCATTTACGATGTTTTACGTAATAGATGAAACTTTGTATTCAGGTATAACTCTGTACATCAGATCAGAAAAATAGTAGTTATATCCGTTTATCAAATTTATTTTTTAAACAGTATTTTAGAGTAAAAAACAGTCTATACTGTTTTACCAGTATAACTAGGGCTTCTCTGATCGAGAGGTTTTGTTTTGTCATTTTCACTCGAAAAGAGTTAACGCCAAAGCCGGTGATTAATAAGATCGAGTAATATAGGCTTAAATGAAAAGCATACTCAACACTGTAATGCTTACAGGTCGGCAAATTAATTCAACAAGCAGCTGGTGTCAACAATTTGAAGAGGATCACACTTGAACTCGGCGGCAAGAGTCCTCTTATCATCATGAACGATGCTGATTGTAAGCTGATCATGATTTCATAAAAATTATAATAATCCATCTATTCAAACATGTGCTTACTAGCTTGTTTATATAATTACAGTAAGTATTGCCGTCCCTCAAGCTGCTAATGGAGTATTCTTCCATCAAGGACAGGTTTGCATAGCTGCTTCCCGGTTGTTCGTTCAATCTGGTATCTATGACAAGTTTGTGGAAGCGGCTGTCAAACACGCAAAGGGCATCAAGGTCGGCAACCCAACGGATCCCACCACTCAGAACGGCCCACAGGTAAATTGAAGACAATCCTGTATTTGTCGTCAGAATCTTTTAATTGGTTTAATAGTGACATAATTATAACTTAAAACGGCAGGTATCGTATGTTATTTTTAAATAATGCAAATAAAAATTCTTGTAGGTTGATGGGGAAATGATGACGAAAGTGCTTGGATACATAGAGAAAGGCAAAAAGGAAGGCGCGAAGTTGCTTTGCGGGGGTAACAGGATCGGCACAACTGGCTACTACATCCAGCCTACAGTCTTTGCTGATGTCACAGATGACATGACTATCGCAAAGGAAGAGGTAAATCAATCTACATAAAGTTATCCTAGTTCCCTAAAGATTTTCTTCTTGATTAAGCAAAGGCACCTTAAACTTAGCCAAAGTTTTAACTCTGAATTTTCTACTTGTAGATTTTCGGGCCAGTGCAGAGCATTCTGAAGTTTGACACTTTGGAAGAAGTCATTGACAGAGCTAACAACACAAACTATGGCTTGGCTGCTGGAATCTTCACAACAAATGTTAACAGTGCCCTACAGTACGCCAAACACGTTGAGGCTGGCACAGTTTGGTAAGTCGACAAAAACATTTACGGCATTTTAGTTAAGATATGCTTATTATTATTTGCTTTAACTTAATGCCTTATTTTTACCAATATTTTAAACATATTGACAGACCTGGCGTTGATAAAGTCAGAGGCTCGCAATAATTTGATTGTGTTTGTATTATTGCAAACATGACCGAAATACCGACAATGTAGAAAACCTAGGTAGAAACTGCTAATAACCATGTGTGAACTTTATATTACAATGAGAATCTTTTAAAAACATTATTAAATTTACAGGGTCAACACATATTTAGCACTTACCCCGCAATCACCATTCGGAGGTTTCAAAGACTCTGGACTCGGTCGTGAAAAGTAAGTTATCTCAGATTTTTTATGTTTTATTTATTTTAGAACTTAATTCTAAATTGCGTGATCTCCCTCATAAGCTGTGTTAAGAAATTATGAATGACTCATTCATTACGGTATCAAATTTCTAATCATCGTTGAACATTTTCTTTTCAGTGGCTTGGACGCTCTCTTAGCTTACACCGAAGTGAAGAATGTGGTCGTTTCCTTACCCAAGAAGTTCTGAAGTTGAATCTAGACGTTACGACCATAACGTTTTCCTAAATAATATCTAAGCTAGCCGTCGAGCTTAGATATTATTTAGGAAAACGGAAAATTTCGTGTATAATGAAGGAAGTTGATTTATAAGATAGGATTAATGACAGTACCAAATTTTTTTTTTCTAATGTACGTGTTTAGATGATTGTCTAAATAAATATACTGGCATGCATTCTTATTTTATATTTTATTTTACCCTGTTACAACACCTAGCAAACAACGCAAACAGCGCGGACGTTGGTACCAGTTGGATAGAAGGCATGAAATTACCATTCCTATCTTAAAGACTAACTGAAAAACTTTGTCTGTTCAACAACGTAACTATCGCTATTAATGTTGTTGAAATGTCAAAATGAAAACCATTGATATGAGAGTGTGTTACGCAATTAGCCCGCAGATCTGTACAAGCTGATAAAGAGATGAATCGTGAAATGTGTCAAGTATTGGTAGCATTTGTGTTATGAAAGTACGGTCCTAACGCTTACCATTTACCTTAGCATGACACAAATACCATCAACCTTAATTAGGTAATTATTATAGTCTCTAATTACTAGTGCTCGTAAGTGCTGCTAAGCTAACTACTGTTATACTAAACCAATGTTGACGACGCACTATTTTGCGCGATCATGTAAACTGCCATGTTTAAAGATTTTAAGGGGAATACGCCTAGGTAGCCCGCGAAATTCCAACTTAAGCATTTGTTGTTGTAAATGTAATTCATGGCGTAACTGAATAATGAGCGCGTTATCAAGCGCCACTAGCAAAGCTTATCACAAACAGTCAATGCCCCCGTAAACGTTACGTGAATAGAATTTGAAGGTCATCCTCAGTAAGTACTAGATCAGAATACTTTTGGGTAGTGAGTTCTGAGCTACAATAGGCATAAAGAGTCAACAGTATTTCTCAATCAGACAAGTAGTTTAGTGACACAGAGACCACACCCAGTCGGGTGTACGGTTCGTAACGTGTTATCTCTGTGTTATTGTAAAAAAAAACAAATAACGAATTCGATAACATCAAATGTAGTGTAGTTACCTACTGTTGCTTATCGTAACACTCATTATTACAAATTAGGTACTAAGTGTTCTAGATTCCAAAAAAGTTTTTCACTTGTTAAAAGTTACTCTAAAACGCTACGTCAAGAAATTGAGATTGGACATTACTGATTCATTGATTACTAATGATTAATCGTTTAATAAAATGTAATAGAAAGAAAGAAAGAAGAAAGAAAATACATTTATTTAGCACAGACTAAAAAGGCACACAATATACAGCAAAAAAAAAATCTAAAATAAAAATAAAATGTAAATTAACAAAAAGTGTAAAGTGTGATGTCAGAAACTAGCATTAAAGTGTGCCTCATGGCTGCGCTAAAAGGGCCCAGTTCAGCAAAAATGCCAGACAACTAGTGCCTGATGGTTTTCAACTGGACCTGACGTGTGAGGTGACGGATGTAAACCAGCTTAATACCAATACTGCAATAAATTTACGTCAGATACAAATAAATAAATAGCAACGAGTCTTACATAAATAGTGAGATGTTGAAATTAAAACAGTTTGTTAGCTAGTAATTCGATTTAGTACCTAGTGTAAACAATAATAGTTGTGTTAAATGTTGTAAAAAGATAGATATGTAAGTCAACTTACTTACCGATTTAACTTTGAAAACTATAATATTTAACAAAAACAACTGTATAGTATTACAACAGCCATTCACAACTTCGTCCAATATTTACTGACAAAAACACTGACACATACCCAAGTGGGCAAAAATAGGTAAGCAGGTACATAAATCATATGATTGAGACATTTAGTGGGACCATATCCAGCTTCCGTTGCGCTTCTATGAGATACTGACGTAAGCGTTGTCTAAAAGTGTCTATTGTCTTAATTACTCTAATCGGTGGTGGCAGGTTATTCCACACTTTAGAAGCCGCATCACGAAAGCTGCCTCTAAAAGCGGCTGAACCCTGAGACTGAGTCGAGAGTTGTTGTGAGCATTGCCTTCTCCCGCATTCCCGTCTACTTGCAACCCAACTTAGCTTATTATATAGGTAGTCTGGTTTCTGATATTTAACCACTCCGAACAGAAGGCAAGCTAGGTGTAGCTTGTCGTTAAATCGTTTTAAATAAAAACTTTTAAACAAAAATCCCAAAGTAATTTTGAGTGGACGCCAAACAAACAAATTAATGCGCGGTTGCTGCAAGGTGCGACACGCCCCTTCGCCAGAAAATGCCGAGCCTTTCGAAGTGAGACAGGAACCCGAACGAACGCCACGAACGGGCACAATGGCACATATGACATAGGTACGTGAGGGACACGTCGTTGCGAGTGGTCGTGCGGAGAACGCATTTTTTGGAATATTAATGTTTATCGCTGGAGATTTCACGTTGCATTGTTAATTTGATTTGGTTATTTCTATAAATTTAAGGTAATTTAGTGAACTTTGTTCATTGATTGTTTGGCGCCGACTGAAAATTACTTAGGTATACTTACATTAGTTTAAGAACTTAGTTAATAAGGTTCAACAAAAAAGGTTTATAATTTTTTGCTATTCAGTTTTTTCTGCGGTAAATTTTTTTGTTAAAATGTTTTATTTTATAATTTTTTGTGCCAGGAGGTTTTTTTATAATACACAACTCAGAATTAAAATCTGTCAGTGACCAATAAATCATCCCTATTTCCCCACCCTTAGGGTAGGATTTTTTTTCCAAATTTATATGTAACCAACTTTGAGGTATACCCAATAAAAAAAGAATTATCAAAATCGGACTACTCTGTAAAAAAGTGTCAGACATCCTAGAGTGGAAATAAAAAGAGTACTTGATTAACTATGTTTGGTTGTCATAAATGCAAAGATACATGGACAAGGTAGAATTATCCGGTACAAGACTTTTTTTTTTTTTTTTTTTTTTTTATTGATTTTGGCTTCACACGGTTTGTGCATTTAGCCAGTGTCAAGTAATTTTTATTGAGATCAAGTAAATGGCCCGATATCGGGCACGAAGTTATAAAACAGTCATAGTCGTCTTTAGTCAGTCAAGTCAAATCAAAGTTATTGTAAAGCGGTAGTAACTTTACAACAACCTAATAGGAGTTTTTGGGGGGATCACGAAAAGTCCACGTTAGTCACTTATTTTCACCTTCACTACACTTGTGCACTCACACGTAACTAAATTGAATAATTCACTACCAAAATTATACAATTTAATTCGCTATTTCACTAAATTCCATGAAAATGAAAATTCGTGCGACATGTTCCAACGCGATCCCGCCAAAAACTCCCGGTACAAGACTTAATGTCCGTGGATTTGTATCGACATGTGTCGTTTCATAATGCCTTGAACAAAAAATTATATCCCATCACTAAAAAAATATTTAACGTAGGTGCCGTTCGGAACCATGTTCCTGTGTACTGAAGAAGTTTTCTGTATACATATTTGCTTTGCAAGTTCTACTCGAAAAATATTTTTAAATCTGTTTTATCGGTCGATAGGTAGTGAGATAAGGAATTCAATGGTAAGCATAAGTCAAAACTCCCAATTTTTGACTTAGCTCCCTTTAGATCTAGGTGTGCGATATGTCAGAAATTATGAAATTAAAATTGACATTGTAATTGGAGAACAGTTAATAGACTCTCACATAGTTATGCTGTTAATGAGGTATCAGGAAAGCCACATGTGCAGAAGGAATTAATGCCAAATTTCCTTGTTTTCAACGTAGTCTTTTATCTTCTAATATGCTTTTTTGATAAGGACACGTTTGATGTGAGTTTTAAACTTTCCATCGCTAAGTTCTGTAACCGACTTTGGCAACTTGTCATAGAAGCGGATACTGTTTATTAGAAATGACTTGCTAGTTTTAGTTAATCTAAATTTTGGAATCACAATTTCATCTTTACTACGTGTATTTAGATTTTGGAAGTCGCATCTTTTTTTGAAAAGACCTAAACTTTTGCGAACATACAAGATATTTTCTAGGATATAAAGAGAAGGCAGAGTTAGTATGTCAACTTCGTTGAATTTGTTTCTAAGAGACTCGCGAGGCCCCATTTTATAGATTGCGCGGATTGCCCTCTTTTGTAGAATGAAAACTGAATCTACGTCAGCTGACGACCCCCACAGCAGAACGCCATAAGACATAATACTGTGAAAATAAGCAAAGTATACTAACCTAGCTGTGGCTATATCAGTCAACTGCCTTATTTTTCTTACTGCGTATGCAGCTGAGCTTAATCTACTTGAAAGAGCTCTAATGTGGGCACCCCATTGCAATTTTGAATCTAAAGTAATTCCTAGAAATACAGTTTTCGAAATAGCATCTAGTTTCATGCCATCAAGTTTTAAATTTAAACCTACTGGGGGTACATTTGGTAATGAGAACTTAAGACATTTAGTTTTGTTCGCATTGAGTAAAAGATTATTAGCCGCAAACCATTTCGAGAGAACAGCTAGACTTTCGTTGACATGTAAGACATCCGTATCTTTTTATCTATTCTAAAATTAAGAGAAGTGTCATCAACTAATAAAATGATATCCAAAAAGTTAGCCAGTTTTAAATACCAATCACTGTGTGTTTCATATCTCATCACCGTTCGATGAAAATTTTCAGCTTCAGATTCAGTCCTTTACAATGGTTCAAATACTGAGCAATTGATTTATTTCGTTTCCTGCACTATACGCTTTACGTTATATCCGTAATTGGAAGCATTATTTGTATTTAATTTATGAATCCTGAATATGTCTATCTTCAAATATTCACCCGTTACACATACAATGTTTGAGGTTGTTTTATTTTTCGGTAACAAAATAATCTGTGATCCAAATCGTGATAAACCAACATATAACTGCCCATGGGTAAAACATTATTTTTGTAGGTCAATGTCAGCCAAAGAGAATGTTTGTCCCTGGGACTTGTTAATAGTAAGCAGGCCTAGACAAAACACATTTCTGTTAGCGTTCTCGCCAAACGCTACGCCAAAATGTATGGGAATGACATTACCTGCGGAAAGGACACGACGTAATCTTTACGTGGCGTAGCGTTTGGCGTGAACGCTAACAGAAATGTGTTTTGTCTCAGGGCCCTGTGCAAATGATGTTTAAAAGAGAATCTGGAGTCGCTTGACCGATATAGGCAGCTCCGTGGGGATGATTGGAAGCCTCGGGATCTGCGCTAGCTGGCCAGCTCCTGGTCCGATGAGAATGGTCGCTATAATTAAGTTGTCTTTTAAATAATTTATTAGTAGCCTTGTGCCATTGCACAGGTTAGGTGGGGTTAAATTTCTTAAAATCGTGATAGGCTTTCCGATTTACAGCAGTTCGTGAGTTGGCAGCCTGGATGGAATAAAGGAATTTATAAATTCTTGCGGATATTGGACTGCATCTTCGATATTACAGCCTGTATCAATGGAATTGTAAATTTTGACTTGGCCGGGGCCTTTTGGTAAAATTAAATTATTGATTTCTATTGTGTGTGTGTACACACCTTAATAGATATAGAGAAGATACTATGGATCTGATCTAGCGTCGCTTGTTTTTTGTCGTCTTTTTCTTCTGGAATAAATGTTGTATCGAGCACACGCCTTTTATTCAACAATTTCAATAACTGTTTCGTTCCTAGGTGACAGCCCTTGAACAAAGCCAGTGAATGTCTCTATTTAGTAGAGATTACGATATGTACGGGTGTTTGACATGAAGCGTCTGCCTATGTAACCTCCACAGCCCAGTTACAGGGTAATACAACACCCCTTACAATTGGTTGTCAGACTTTCAGGCTTCTAACTACCTTAATAAATTAAAAGATAAATCACACCAGTTTTATCTAATCTGGGAGAAGCATCGCTCTGCAATATTACCTTAAGATACCTATTATAGCGTTATGTCTTTGCGTCATTGAAACAACTAAATTATTGAACTTTTCTTAGCAGACATCATAAATAGGAGCACACCTGAAGCTATCTGGTGGTCTACTTTGACCGAAACTCGCAGGTACTGAAACCACCTTTATTCATTATACACCCCGTATCTCACAATGCCTAGGTACTAAATAACCATAATTATGGTTGTCATGGTACATTCGTCCCACATTATCATTATAATATGGGACGAATGTACCACCATGACTTACCTACTACTGACTTACTTACTACCAATACTTAAGGACTTGATCAACTCAGTCGCTGTCATGAGTGGTGTCACAACTGTGTTTGCTGATGACTTTCGGCAAACACTTCCCGTCGCCACAAAAAAGACTCGTGCGGACATCATCAAGGCGTTTCGGAAATCATCGCCCCTTTAGAGTATAATTCAAACCCTAAATTTACGCACTAACCTGGAGCCCACCTTAAATACGTATAACGATTTTCCACAACAACTACTTAGAGCTGGGGAAAGGTTTTTCTTCTGTTATACACTTATAGATGAACTGCATCTATAAGTTGCAGCGACTGAGTTTCTCAAGTCCTTAAGTGTTCGATCCACTGCATCAACATGAGCACTTGTTAACTATATAGGTATTTAGATCACCAACTATTAATTGAAACCACTTTGTACTGTTAACAATATAATAACTTCGAACTATATAATAAAGATACAGGATGACAAGGGAAATATTTAATACATGAAACGGAAACGACTGCCTCTTACAGCGGTCTGCCAAGAAGTCCTTGAGTCATGGTACATAGGTCCCATATTATATGCGATGTATCTTGTAACAACTCAATAAAGGGCTCATTTTTGGATATCGAACATATCAACTGTTGCTCCAATGAAACTGTTAGTGGGAGTTTGCAGCACAGTGTGTAGATTTACCGTCGCTCAATAAAGTAGCTGCAATCCCTGAAGAAGCTGCCAGAGCTATTTTTCCGGATTGCCTAACATGTGCTAATATTAAATTAGTGAGAAATGTTTTCCCTGTGCCACCTGGGGCATCCAAAAAAAAATATTTTTCCTTGATTGTTCGTTACGCTGTCAATAATGCATCAAACGCCTGTTTTTGATCTGGACTAACTTCAGAAAAATTGTTTTACAGAAGTAGCCAATTCACTGATGTTGTACGGATTTACCAACATTTGCAGAGAAATAACTACTACCTTAATTCAGAGATACACTGCACACGTTCAGCGCTAGACTCCGGAGCACGGCCCTGAGATGTTCTCACACTTTGGCTAGCGAGTCGCGGCGAACGCTCGGAGCTAGTCTCTCTATCCCTTGTTGCAGATACTTACTGCCTTAAATCAGAGGAACGCTGCGCACGTTTAGCGCTAGACTCCCGAGCACGGCCCCGAGATGTTCTCATACTTGGCTAGCGAATCGCTGCAAAACGCTCGAAGCTAGATTTCCTAGCGCGTGTTATCTTCGAAAATATTTGACCAATGGACACACCTACTGTTAAGGGCAAATCTTAATCTCTATGATATCCTTACGATCCTAAAATATATTATTATTTTGTTGATAAGGATTAATATTTGGTTGTTGAAAAAATCAACCAAACGTAAGTAGTTCGAAAAATACTTTTTTAATGCATAAAAGCTACTACGTAATAAATTATTTTTTATGTATGTTATTAAATAAACTTTCTTAGATTTGACTGACACACACATACCTGCTAAAATATAAAATATTGAAATATGGTATCGGGGACTTTTTTGTAGACCTATTTAAGGCCGACCAAGTTGCCTAACATTATTTTCAATAATATACAATTGTTTAGGCAGCGTATGCAAATAACTCCTGTTTAATCCGCCTGATTAGACAAACATTGCGATAGCTCGGCTAATGTGCAAGATATCAATGTAATTTATATCCTATAGCACTCACAAAATACGCAACTTTCAACCAGTGAAAACATGTTAGAATTGGACCATTAGTTCCCGAGATTACTCCCTACATACAAACTTGCAAACAAATTTTACTTCTTTATAATATTAGTATGGATAAGTCGACTAAATACACTGCCGACACGCGCCGCACTAGCTGTCATTAAAACTTCAACGTCAATTTGCTGTCAAAACCTCAATGTAAACAAATTAGACAAACAAATTGTTTTGTGTACTATTGTACTCTGTGATTCAGGTTAATAATTCAGCATTAGTGAACTGCAGTTTGAGTGCTGTGTAAATATTATTTATTATTGCTAAATATCAAAATTCATATTACAATCGCTGAATCAACACTGTGTAAAGGAAAATGGAAGAAAACCATGTGAATAATACTGCATTATATTTCGAAAAGGGTCAAGTAAGTATTTTATCTTTCGTAGTTAACTATAACAGATTACATTGATTTGGAAATTATATCACATAATATCAATGATACTAAAAGTGTAATATAATTGCTAATAAAAGTGTAATTATCACGAGTTTCATATTCTTACTTCATATTATTGAGGCACAGACAAACAGTAATTTCAAAAGAACCTTTGTTTGATCAGTATTTTATATAATGCTCTATGGTTTAGTGGCTTACCTCTGCGGGCTCCACTGTACTTTTCCTCCCGCTCGTTTGGAGCTTCACGATTTAATAGCATATACATGTCTGTATGTAAAACACTCGCAAAATTTCACACTTCGAAAACGTCGAGTTTTTGAGAATTTTTTTTTAGTTCCCTATTACTACACACTGAACTAACATATTATCCAAAAGTTACACACCTAGACGTGGTAAGACAACAATGTCACTAGGGGAACTGGAATGCAAGAGCGAACGAAGTGAGCTCTGCACTTGGGGCACCCCGACTCGGACAGGTTAGGTTAGAAGAGGATAGCGGGGTTTAGTGAGCGAGTGAAGCGAGCGAACAAAGACCCCGCTATCATCTTCGTGGTAATTTTTTTTTAAACCAGCAGCAGCAGCAGCCCCGCGAAGCGGGCCTCTGGCGACTTTACCTAACTCCACATAATTTTTTTAGTAAAAAAAATTACTTGCCCTTCGAGTTTTGGGTTGTTGACCTTGACCTGGAATATGTCATAGACCTTATTATTGCTTGGAAACACATTTAGACTCACCACGTGATCTTCCTCAACCAATATTCTACTAATTCAGACATTTTTTTTTTCAAACTTTTTTTCTCTTGGCTCCTATAGTTTCGCACAATTTGTGGATTTCAAATTTACCCTTAAAAGGGCTACTCTCCCCAAAAAAAAATAGGTACTATAAAAAAGCGCCGGTAGGATAAGTACAGTGGTTCCCCTCTGCGCATGCTCGGTAGCTTTGCTTTATATTTTTTTAATGAGTGCTGGATTAATCTAAAAAATCTTTTCACATTTAGATTATTAAATATATAAATATTTTAAAATACAGAAATAACAGACAACCAGTGGTTACCAACCAGTAACAACTATAATAAACCAAAGATTAGACAAAGGATTGTACAGCTTTACTTTTTAGTAACTTTATCAAGATAATTTTAAACCTGTTATTGTAAGCAGCAATCCAGTGTTATATATTAGCAATATACATGTAATCATGTTCATATTACACTAATAATAATATACCTACAGCTTCCTTACAATTATTACATAATAATATGTCATTCCTGATATGAATACATGTATAAAACCATATTTAAATATATACAACTATTTACATAATTATGATGAACAAAATTAGTAATAGCTTAAAAAATTTACACATTTAATAAGTTACCTTATTCAGAGAGGTTTACACTATTTATTATAAGACTTTCTTTGACATTCGCATTCACTCATTAAATGCCTTAGCAGACCATGCACAAATTAAAGCAATTGGTGGCTATTTATTTCTGTTTGCTGCGAGTCATAATATTGGTTGTCCTACTTGGATTATTAAAAGAAATAGAACAGTACTAATTTGAAAATTGCAACAGTACAGCAGTCAACTGTACACTGAGCAAGTATGCAACTGTACACTGAACAGTGAACACTTATGCAACTATTTCATTGATATTGACGGCGCCTTCGACTAAACCATGTCCAACAACATGGACATAGCCCTGGTCAGACTCAACATAGACTCATCCCTGAATGGGTGGATCACCAAAATGCTCTAACTGAGACCTGTATGAGTCACAGTGAATGATACAACGAGAGCCATCGTGGTGAAGGGCTGCCCGCAATGGGACATTCTCTTGCTGCTTCTATGGAACCTGGTTGTAGTCAGCCTCATCAAAATACTCAATGAACAACTCAATGAAGTAACCTTTGTACTTCGCCGTTGGCGACCCCGAAATAATAAATGACACCCACGGGTATACCCTCTACCAGGGGTGCGGGTTGTTCGAAAGAGATACCGCGGCCCCTGGCACACAGGCAACTGAGGGAACACGGGTGGGTTTTAGTCAGTAAAAGTCTGAAAGGCCCTCCCGCTCCACTCAGCGCGGGAGAAGTTATTTGATGATTGTCCACCCAAAAAAAAACGGGTATACCCTATGCAACATATTGCACCAAACCTTGAAAATATTAGAGAACTGTTGCAATAAACACCAACTATCTGCAAACTCAACAAAAACCGAACTGATTCTCTTCACAAAAAAGAGAAAACTGACGACACTACAACTAACACCATTCTTTGAAACTACCCTAAGCGAATCACCTGAAACCAAATAAACTGTGCCATGCATGGACATTCACATTTCAAATTTCACAGACAGAAACTGTTGAGCTCGACTCACAACTGTTATTTCAATTTCGTCTGCCCTGTGAGCCGGTTCTTCCACTCCAGTTTGTACAGAACTGAAACCACACCTTCAGTCAGATCTGGAAAGTTTAACTGAAACTTCTCTTATACTTATTTCAGTTAAAGTTTATTATTCGTCATGAAAGTTAGTATTCCTGTTTTAAGCACCAATAAACTTTTGATACCTATTTAATTTGACGACATGGTTTCGTAAATGCGTTTCTTTTGAAGCACCTGTGAAGTTTAGGATTCGTGTATATGTACACCTTACAATCTGTGACGCACAGAAGTCAAAGGAGGATCGTCTTCTATGATTCAAAAGGTACACTACGTGCCTGTGGGCTCCTTGCTCCTTGCGTTTTTTACATAACAAAACAGGGCAAGGTAAATAAAACCGTTTAAAAATGGACACAGATACTGTCTACAATTATAATCATTAAAAAAATGCACATCTATTTACTTATCACTTGAGCTTATCTATTATGTACACATTTCTAGCGTAAATAATGGCTATCGTTCCCATTACAGTACCTACCTAACTAAAGGCCAGTTTACACGATTCAAGTTTCCTGCCCGTGGCATACAATAAGCTCACGTACGCACGGACGAAATAAAATCCTGGTGGGATTTTTTCGCGCACTGGATTTTCAACGCACTGGTCAGCGCCGAGAGTTGAAAATCGAACTGTAAATCACACTGTTCGATTTTCGGCCCGCTGAGATGCACTCTGTTGGATTTTCAATGCTGAACCGAGCATTGAAAATCCAACACCAAGAGTTGAAACTCCAGTGCGCGAGTTGAAACTCCAGTGCGCGAGTTGAAACTCCGGTGCGCGAGTTGAAACTCCGGTGCGCGAGTTGAAACTCCGGTGCGCGAGTTGAAACTCCAGTGCGCGAGTTGAAACTCCGGTGCGCGAGTTGTAACTCCGGTGCGCGAGTTGAAACTCCAGTACGCGAGTTGAAACTCCAGTGCGCGAGTTGAAACTCCAGTGCGCGAGTTGAAACTCCGGTGCGCGAGTTGAAACTCCAGTACGCGAGTTGAAACTCCAATGCGCGAGTTGAAACTCCAGTACGCGAGTTGAAACTCCAGTGCGCGAGCTGAATCTCCAGTGCGCGGAAAAATCTCGCCGCGATTATGTTACATCCGTGTGTACGTCTACTAACACAAGATAAGTTTTTATCCAGTGCTCAAACTGTAACCATGAATTCAGCATATTATTCTAGACCAGGGGTCTATGGGCGGGGTTCATGGTTATTCATGGTGGTGATTCATGGTTCATGGTTCATGGTGGTTTATGGTTGTAAAACCGTCGGTTTTACAAAAAAAAGAATCTGCTATTTCATACAAAAGTGCAATATCTACACGGTCAAAATGTATGGAACTGCTGGTTTTTTTGTATTAGGTACCGACGAAAAATTTCTGCGCTGGGGGTCAAGAATGATATGCTGAATTCATGGTTACAGTTTGCGCACTGGATAAAAACTTATCCTGTATTGTACCAACAAATGACTTGCATCGTCTAAACAATGTTTAGGTGGTCCAACTTTAGTTGTTGCTTCAACTTATGGGACGCCACAGGCAAACCGCACCGTGTATCCTACAAACTTGATTAATAATGTCAAGAAATAACTTCTTGCTCACTACATTGTGTGCCGTAATTAAATTATGCATGATGCCATAAAATGCGATGTCACGAACAAACTGCACCACATTATTTTTCTAATCTTGCACGAACTTGTTTAGTTAGAAGTGCCTGTATTATTGTTATCTTTTAACACAATGATTTTAAAGACACGAGTCTTTTCAGTTATAATTAATTACGATCAGCTTATCTAGGCAGTGAAGGGCGTGATTTTATAAATTGTGTACTTTACCATGTGTTAGACGGAAGCAGTTTTCAATAAATTTATTTGACGAGAAAACCTTCAATACTCGAAATCTTTAATTTTCTTAAACATACAGTGAAAGAAATAAAAATGTAGTAAATTATATTGCAGTCAGATGTAAATCGATGATTGCAGTTAATCACAAAAATAGATACATAGTGGTTTTCAAAATGCCGTCATATATCGATACCGTATCCAGAAAACTATCGGAAAATGTTGGCAATATTTTCAATATTGGCATCATACTCCTTACATACGTGGAATCGTATTTATTTCCTTTGGGCATCTACAAATTGTTGCTATTGGTAACAAAGTACGGAGGTGTAATTACTCGTTTTAGGAAAGCCGAAGATTCAAATAAAGTGTTGAAATCGCGCTTCACATATAAATTAGAACTGCTAACAATAGAACATTTTGTGCTACCTAATTATAGAAGAGTGGAACACATCTCTCATATCAGTATTTTAGTTGAGGAAGAAGAAATTCAGGTGAGGTTAACGCCATTATCCCATGAAATATTCCGATGATGAAATACATACTTATATCGATAAGTGATTTGTTGTTGTGACTGATATACGTTCTTACGTAATATTAGGTACATATGTACAGAATAATGCATTATGGTATGTACAGCGTGTACCTACAGCCTACAGTATTAGATTAGAGGGCTCAAGGCTAAACAATCGGTTATTCGCGGTTTGATGTACTTAGATACTTAGTAAACTATTAGAAATTATATCACGAACAAACCTTATTTGCGCATTTTTGCGCAAATAAGGTTTGTCCGTGTCTCGTATGTAGCAATCGAATAAATACTAAAAATAAACCTTTAACATTTATTTATCAGTGAATTTTCTGCCTCTGTGTTCCCCCCGGGAAAGTCTTTTGAAAGTTAGTAATATGTACATATTATTTTGATGTACATAAGATCAATGTTTGGAACGCATTCCAACGATGACCTCACCTCGATACGAAAAAAGAACGATAACCGACCTACGATACTTCTCGGCACCGCTAACCGGTCTGACTGCATTATTTACATTCATTTATACAAAAGGCCCAAAAAGAAAATAAAGATGAACCAACCTCAAACTTTTTGTTTTCACATAAGTAACTCACTGCAAAAGTTACAAGAGTCATTTAAAATAATTTACAAAAACCAAAAAGCCCAACTGTCTAAAAAGTGAACTTTATTTTTTTTTAAAGATGGAAACAAGAAACTTGTTTTAAAAGGATGACTATTAGACTGAATACTATAAGCAATCTCATGCAGTCGGGAGGCATCTTCTTAAATTTAACAATAGAGACCTTAATTTTTTTGATTTCACAGTTTTTAGTTAATATAATTATTTTTAACGGTAATGAGACCTATTTGTGATACCCCACTCAATAGGTTTTGACAAAAAAAAAAATTATATACCCAGTGTCACCTCACAATCAAGGCGAATCTAACGACACCTCTCAAGCTGAAATCGATCAAGCTGTTTAGGCTACAGAGCGTGCCAAAGAAATAATATACATACATAATACATAATACATATATACACTCGAAAAACACTAAAAAGTGAAAAATAACTTTAATTTCGGAAGTCGGCGACTTTGGAAATGTATTATTAAATTTTTTGTCACCGCCTTCCGAAATTAAAGTTATTTTTCACTTTTTAGTGTTTTTTTTGGAAGTCGGTTGTGTTTTTTTTTTTAAGTTTTTATTTTTCACTTTTTAGTGGTTCACATGCGCTTACCCCTTCACAGCGTACTGGCGTGACGTTATGTTATGAACTGGTGTAAACAATAGACAGACATCAGATTTCAACAATCCCAGTCCATTTACTATCTTTTATTGAGGAGTTCCGTTGCCTATCTCCGAAGATCTTCACCAAATTGAAATGGGACCACTCCGAGAAAGTACTCTTCCATAAACAACCCAAATCGCTTCAAGTGTGCCTATAAAATTTGAAGAGTTCTCTCTATTTCTCCAGGATCCCATCATCAGATCCAGACTTGATGATCATGGGACCACCTTCCCTTTCAAACAAAAAAAAAACGAAATCGGTCCAGCCATCTTCGAGGAATCGGGGAACATACATTAAAAAAAAGGTTCTGACGAATTGAGAACCTCCTCCTTTTTGAAGTCAGTTAAAAACATAACCCTCCTTCTGCCGCAGTCGGGTAAAAAAGATCTGCATTCTAATTGCGTATTTGTAGGAATCGCTTTCATTTTGACAGTTCCACAACATTCATGGCGTGAACATTTGATTGTAAACTTAACTTCCGAGATAAAAGCACTCCTGCTTTTGTCTTGTGTCCGATTGTAAACTTACTTTTTGAGGCAAAAGTAGGAGAGCCAGAGGGGTAGTTGCGTAAGACACTATCAGTAGTAATCGGAATCTTATTAATACTATTAATAATCAGAACCATCTTGAAGGTTATTTATTACTAATCCATTCATATGTTCGAAAAACCAATCTGCTTAGCAATGTAAACAACGCCATGAATATTGTGGAACGATCAAAATGAAAACGATGTCTACTGATGGTGTATTACACAATACCCCTCTGGCTCTCCTACTTTTGCCTCAAAAAGTAAGTTTACAATCAAAACCTAATTTCAATAAAAAATATATAGGAAGGTAGCACCCAAGGACAGAAACCTGGACATATGGGTCATAAAATTATAAGTATAACGGTGATACACTTCTGTGCAGTTAGAGCGAGCATCTGTGAACATCGTTGGTAATAAATAGATTGTTACGATGCTAATAAAATGACCCGCACTCCCGCAGTAAAGATAACACAAGTACAATACGTACAGATAAAACCAGTAAGTGACACGACCGTAAAATTCTTCCAGAATATGTAACTTTACCTTGAGGTCAGGACTCAGGAAGTAATTTTTTTACAACATACTTAAAGGTTTATGTGAGTTAAAGACAACCTAATTACGAAATGTTTCTCTGTTCTATGTTTCTGAAATAGGCTTCATGACTGTTTATATCACCTACTAGCTTTTGCCCGTGGATCCGCCCGCGTGGATGTCGGTTATCGCGTAAAAAAAGTAGCCTATGTCCTTCTCACTATCCCAAGCTACATCTCTGCCTAATTTCATGACCATCGACTCAGCGGTTTAGAAGTGAGAGCGTAACACCTTTCACTCACCATCGCCCTTTTACTTCCGGACTACCAGACGCACTGCAGGGTACCATCCGCACTTGGTTGATATCCCGACCAGTCGTACTCAGCGCTACTCCTCCACATTTATTATGCGCACAGCCAAAGTGTGGAACTCCCTGCCTGCGTCTATGTTCCCTTCCACATTCAAAACAAGAGTGAACAGGCATTTTCTGAGCACGCTCGATCCATCATAGACCTCATCAATCGCTTTTCATCAGGCGTGATCGAGGTCAAGAGCAGAGAAAAAAACAGACAGACAGAGTTACTTTCGTATTTATAATATTAGTAGGGAAATAGGGATAGTAGGGTTTAGGGATTACTCACACTTATTCAGCTCTGTTCAGCTTTTGTCCATAGAAAACAACGATTTTGTATGAGATGCGTACGTATCCGTTCAGCCGCGGAAAGCTGAACGGACTCTATACAAAATCGTTGATTTCTATGGACAAAAGCTGAACAGAGCTGAATAAGTGTGAGTAGTCCCTTATGCGAGTAGAACTTACTCGCTGCTGCTCGCGGCTTCGTCGGTCATCATGCCACTAGAACGTGCTGCCGGGACAACAAGCCTATGTTACTCCTTAAGACATCAGCTATCTGCCAGTGAGATAGTGATAGTCCCGTCAAAATCGGTCCAGCCGTTTTGGAGATTGGTTGGTTGATTGGTGGTTGGATTTGGAAATACACAGACGAGTGATGTTTTTTTATAAGTATCGTACATACTTTCATAAGCATTTAGTAAAAAACTGCTATTTTGACATTACAAACACAACACACAATTACAGTTTATTTATTTGCATAGATAAAGAGCTTATGCATTAAGTTGATTAAAAGATCCCGCAAACAGGCGTGACGCAACTATCGTAGAACAATTTCTATGAAAACTTCATGGAAATTATTCTACAAGAGTCGCGTCGCGCCTGTCTAAAGAAGCCTTAAGTTGCATCTGCAATAATATGGTTTGCATTTCGGATACTGTTGCCATGCGTACTCACAACACAACAAAATTAACCTAAGGCCTCTAACAAAAGCGGCGAGTTTTGGACACGAGCCCGAACCGGTTTTCAAAATTGATTATGCCATTGCCATGAGGGGCTAGGCCGGCCAGTTGCTTAGACATACCTAACTACGATTATTTAAGCCATTAGCTATGATTAGCTAATAGCTACGTTTTTTAAATTGTACTGGATTAGATGAAAATCTTTAAAAACTATAACTAGAGGACACATTTATTAAACTTTTATGACTTGTTAGGGACCTCTAAGGACATCTGATAAAGCTTTACCAAGCCTGTTTACTCTTCAATGCTATAATAGGTATCTATTGTCATCATTCCTTTGTTACACACTTCATTTTCCTTGTAGGTACGTTACTGGTACATAGAGATAATAATTGTATTTATGAAAGTGCGCCACTATTGAGTACTTATATTTATAACTTTATCATCATTCAAGGCAAACAGACAGTTATTGGTTTGGTAAACACTGCAAACAGTGTAGTTTCTCGATAAATGTTACTTATTACTTGTAAGTAAGTAAAGCATAAAACATGCGATAGAAAAAATAAAAGCTTGTAAAAAGGGATCCTGGCTTAGCAATACTGGATCGATACCGCTTGGCTATTTGTACGCTCACTACTAGTTTCAATTAGCTAATCATAATAATTTCTCGTAGACTTACAGAGCAACAAGGCAACATTTTTGAAAAGACACGATGTTCTGGCCGCCGTATAACAAAACCTAGAAAATACGTTGGAAGATTAGATTTACTTAGTATTTACACTATCTACTAGCTGTGCCCGTTTTCTTTGAGTTTGGGAAATCATCAGATAACTTCTCCCGCTCTGGGTGGAGCAGGGGGGCGTATCAGACTTTTACTGGCTAAAACCCACCCGTGTTCCTTCAGTTGCCTGTGTGCCAGGGGCCACGGTATCTCTTTCGAACAACCCACACCCCTGGCAGGCATCGGCCCTTGTCGACCCCACTAGTTGGTGCTGACATCTCTTTGAGGCGCGCGTGGAACACAACGCGCCGTCGACCCGGGCTTGGTCCTTATCTGACAGCGAGCTACCCATTACTAGGCGTCCGCAAGCCCGCGCCTACGGTGGCAGGGAATCGGCCTGGGATTCCCGACGCCCAGGGTGTCTCCTGCGGCGACTAGGGCCGTGAGGGCGCATACTGCCTTAGCTGTGCCTGTGACTTCGCCATCGTGGATGCCCGAAATTATCCCAAGGGAACGTGCTACCGCGAAACAAATGGTAGCCTATGTTACTGCTTATACAAACAATTATGTGCCAGTGCAAGTCCTGTCTATATCGGTATTTCATTACTCCGTGGTCCAGCCGTTTCGAGATTAGCCGGGACAGACAGTTTTTTCATTATTATCTTTCCTATTCATTTAGTAAATAGCTGTCATTTTGACATTACAAACAAACATTTATACCTATTATTGCTACCGTTTATGGGTTATAAGGCCGCATAAGGCATTGGATTGTGATTTACGCGTAACCACAATGAATTTTCTCCTCAAAACGAATCAGGCTTTGTAAATTATTGTCAGCTCCGTCACTGATTTTTAAATATTTAAGTAGTTACCTACTTTTTATGTCTGCCTTCTATGTGCTGACGTCACTAAGTTCATGAATAAGCAAACTTGAATGATCAATGATTTAAAGATAATGGTAAAATTTATGTCAATAGGAGCTCATGTGTCCTTTTCCATTCAAGACTTCCCCATGTTAAACTTTTGAGACATTTATTCGTCTATATTAGCATTTGAATAAGATGAAGTGGAACATAAATATCTGTTTAATAATTTATGGGTTTTTAATTTGTTTTAGTTGAGCTACTGTGGCCAAGATTGCAGGAGGATACCGCCAGCGTTACAAAAAATGTATGGTGCTAAAGTGAGATGCTTAGATCTAAGGTATGTATGTATTTGACATTACACGAATGTCAGATGTGTGTGAACTGTGATCGAGGGCTCAGATTTTATCTGTGTTCTCTATTAAAGTTCATATAGATACAATGTTATGAATAATGTACCTACTCCTTACTGGTTCGTTCAGATAGTTTAATTTTTTAGCAAATGTGTTACATTTTAAAATATGCTAATTTTGAATTGATGTAACTAAGTACCTTCTTATTATGTATGAATGTATTAAGGAGTTACACAAGAATTACTCAAGAAAACAAAAATGGCAGTAGGTATGACATATAGGTATATTTCAATAATAAGTCTGACTAGGCAATTAATATTAGTCGAGCACGTTCTGTAATTTATTTTTTTTGCTGCTAAGTATAATTTTTGAATAATTAAAAACATGTTTTTTTTAAATCCGTTTTGTTATCCAAGTTTCTAAATTCTATAGCTCTTGTTTATCGTTAAACTGTCCTATATTCGTTATCTTAATTTGCAAATTGCTACAGAAATTAAAGTCTCCATTTATTAAGTAAACATTAATAATAGACTGTAAGAAACTGTAATTAAAAGTTATCTTAGTCTTAGCACTCATATTTTAACGTAAATTTTAATAAAATTATGCGTTAGTATTTAAAGATTTTCCTCTTTGCGTTAGTCAAAAACTTTCACACCTACAAAATCTAGGCATGGGTAGTTATGCAGTTGCAAAGAAGCCTTATTGTCAGAATTTAACAGCATATTGCAAACTTGCGACCGAAGAATTGTATGGATTCAAACCCGATTAATACGAAAAAGTTAAGCTCAACCCACGGAATTAAAATGTTCTTAATTTTTTTTGCAATTTGCAGGTCTGAAGAAAATGCATGCATAACATTGCTTTTCTGAACGAGAACAGACTTTTCGAAATCGAAAATGTGCTGTATGTTGTTAATTAAGAAAAGGAACAGTTTTCTAAAATATCGCTCTGCTTTCAGTTACAACAGTATCGAGACGCTAAGGGGACTCGAACAGTTCGGTCGGCTGGAAGAACTAATATTGGACAACAATAAGCTGGGCGATGCCATATCCTTTCCATACTTGTCCAATTTGAGGACTCTTTCGCTCAACAATAATGAGGTGGGTTGAATTTGGACGCTAAGGCGTGTTACACACTTTTTAGGGCACGATGCGGCACAGTCGGACGACATAATAACAATGTACATTGTATTATGCCGCCCGGCCTGTGGCCGAATCATGAAAACGTGTGTAAGTTTCTCTCAAGTTTAAATAAAAATAAAGATTAAAAGGATCAATTGCTTTTCGGTCAAATTTTGCATGAATATTCTTTAAAGGAAATCCTAACTTATATTGTCAATGCAAAATTGAGTTTGTTTGTTACGGTTTTTTCTACCGGTTACGGTTTACGGTTTATCTCGATAGTATATTGCATGCATAGGTACAAGACAAAATTCTGTTTACGACACGTGCACAATTTCTGAGTTGTAATGTAACCTAACAAAAAGTTCTAGGCTTGCATGAATTCAAGATAGTACCTATTTGAATTATTAGTATAATGCTACTAATGATTTAGATGAAATTTGGCTCATATAGATAGTTAAGATCTTAGCGTGTTACACAATTAGGGTAGACTCTACCTACTTTTAAGAACCATTCATATTCCACACACAATATAATGGTACCCTACTCAAAACTTTCCACACCACATTTGACATTTGATTACGTTGAACCATTCCTCCGCATCAAAAATGTCCACCACTTAAAAACAACTAATTCGAAACAGCCTTCAAATTAAATGGATAAACTCATACACGACTTTTGTTAGAAGAAACTGTAATCACTCTTAACAAAAACAAAGATCATTAATGTTACAGCTAGGTACCTAATTACACGAGCACAAGTTCCAAAGGCAACTTGTACATGTTCCATACATAAAATCATGATCGAATTCATTAAAAACTCATATCTAACTATGTTGAACATGTAATATAAACTTTCGCTTGCGTTGCGAAAGCTATGAAATTGACTTGTAAGGTTGTAGTCTATTACAAAAGTTAACGTTAGCAACTTTCTGGTTAACGTTTGTTTGCCGTCTTGAATGTTCTTCTATTCTAATTTTGCGCTTGATTACGAGAAATGCGACTGTCACTAAGGGTTACAGTGGAACCGCCAGGGGCCCTTCTAAATTCGATCTTTCTTTCGTTTGAATGATAAATGATTTTATTTCTGTAAGTAGGTTTGTACAAACACTTTTACACGTCAATCATATTTTTTAAACTAGATGAGGTTGGCGTTTCCTATCTGACTACTCTGAAAAGAAAGGCCGAAACAAACTCAGAGGTCACAGTCTCTTTTAAAGTCCAGAAATAATCTTGGTCAGATCATGTGAGGACAGTGGCGTAACTAGGGTGGTGCACGCAGAGCACAAGCCCTGGGCGCCTATCGAAGGGGGGCGCGCAACGTCGCCAATGATTAAATAAAAAAATACTTTAATAAACCATTTCATACTATTTTATCCAAGAAATCTGAAGAGCTACCTACTTGAATATATTGTGTATTAAGGGGATGAAAGCGTATTTCAAATCTGCCCATTTCTATTCAAATTCTGCTTAAAACTGCAATTTTAGGCAGATTTTTAATAGAAATGGGCAGATTTGCAATTTTTTAGTGATTTTTTAGCAAGTTAAAATTAATACCTTCGTTATTGAAGGCCAAGAAAGGCCAAGATTGGTCAAGAAAGTTTATGCGACCTAGCTTTGCTCAGTGTAGACCGAGAAGGTAATTTACGAAGGGGGGCGCAAATGTGATGGGTGCTCTAGGCTCCATTTTGTATTGGTACGCCACTGTGTGAAGAACATGTAGATTGGTATCTGAAATGGTCTTTTGAGGAAAGAGCCACACAGATTGAGTAGACCCGTCCAGTCAGTGCACGCATTTGTCGCTAATCGTGCAGGTCAACTCAGAATTTTAGTAGTGCAACTGGAATGACTATGCCTAAAAATTCTTTCAATGGAATTAAATGGACATAGAGGGTTGAATTGATGATTTTTATTATTATAATTAATTTAAAAAAATACTGTAAATAATAGTATATTTCATATCGAGGGACTAAACGAAGCCATAATATACCAGAGATGATTTGACTCCCGAGCGTGCGAGGGAGTCGACGTCAAACTCGTCACTGTCACTGGACATTCTTAATAAATTTATTTAAAACCGAACAAATTTACACTCGACAAAAATTTCAGAGTTGTTAATCTGTGACTGGTCACAGATTAACAATTTGAAACACATGGCGCTACTTTCTTTGCGGAAAAACCATGGAACTAAAACTCTCTACATTTTCGCAATGAAGGTGGTCCACACTCCACAGATAATAGTTTATTTATTGGCTGTTGGAGTTTGTTTACGTCACATGAAGGATATTAGAAAACGAATTACTTTTCACTCCCTAGCACAGAGTACATTATTTTATACTGGAATAGAGTGGCATCTCACGGGACTTTTTTGCCAACCTGTCGCGAGTAGCGCCATCTGGATTTCTTGTTCCATAACTACACCCACACCACCACACCACCACACACACACACATCCATACATACCTACTCGCCGTCCTGGTGCTTAATAGCCAACCGACCATTTTTTAGAAAAATGACTTTTTAGTGTATACTGCAGAAACCTTTTCCTGCAGTATACATTAAAAAGCCATAATCACAAATGGTAGGTTAGCTATCAAGCATTAGGGCGGCGTACTCTATCTTTCATTGTCATTTGCGTATATTTCTCATATATAAAGATAGATTTATGTAAAACAATGTTTGGTAGTGTGAAATTAATTTTACAGTAGTTTGAAAATAAAAACTGGTGAATTTTAATCAATCTACAAGCATGGATGTGCACATTTATTCTCTCAAATTGTTTGTAAAGGTTAATTTAGTTTTTAATGAAAGAAGCTTGTTGTTGAATACTCAATTTATTTGTTTGGTCATGTACACTATAGAATACACTCTTGTGCACATTTTTCAAAAAGTCAAAGGCAAAGCATTTATTTCAAATAGATACATAAAAGGCACTTTTGAACGTCAACACTTACATTAAAATAGAATTAATTCTAGTCGCGCCTTCCAAAATGTAGTAAAATGTAGATGCAACAGGCAGATGCGGCACTGGAAATAATAAAATGAAAAGGTGTAAAAATTTATTTGAAAAATAAGTGAGGCAGCACCAGCTAAGTAGGCTGCATATGTTGGATTTGTTCAATGTGTGAATCTTATACAAAGAAGTCAATTAAAAAAAAAAACAACTCAGTAGCCGGATCTCAATTACATTGCCCTGCAATAACAAAAAGGCCAGATGGTGTGATCTTTCAAAACAAAAGTAATGAGTACACATTAAATTTACTTATTTACCTGAAAGTTGAACCGACGTACATGGTGAACTTGATGGCAGGTTCACACTTCTTGTATATGCAACGGGTGTTGATGACTCTGGAAATAGTAATAGGAAATAGGTATTATAATCATAAATAAGTTATTCTGTTTTTCCTGATGCGGTCCTGCCTATATTACTCATTTAAATTGCAGTTGTTGCTAGTTCGGAATAATAGAAGCATTAGATTTAGTTTAGGCAATTGATATTCCTAATAATGCATTATGCATGAATCTTTCACATAAGGTACTTACTTCATATATGCAGGTGAGGAATAGCTAGAGCATTTAAGCGGCTGTTACGATTCTTGTCTATTTGGGCAAAATCACAGCCTTTCCTGTTATTATATATTTGCATATCGGTCAATCCATTGACTGAAGCACCAGCTAAGCTAACCCATATCCGGAATTGCTCTTGGAAGATTCTAGGGTTCGGAAAGTTGTGGATCACCTGCAAATAATTTAGTTTAAAATAATAAATTATGTGTCTGTCTAAGATAATAAATTCTGTATATTAGTGAAATAGTAATAGTAACTCTTTCTCATTATGTAGGTAGGATAGCTGTGGCTCATCAAAATGATCATTAATATTTCTTATTACATTCTGAGCATAACTGTAATTTTTGAAGAGCCCATACCGCAGGCAGCATCACTAGCAGTAGTATAACCAGAGAGATAGAATCGAATTCTATTACATGAGCGATACTTGTATTTAAATATGTATAATAGCAATACATTCTTAGCTAAAGATTTTCAGACAATTATACAAGAGGGGTTTTTGGCGTGAGGCGAAAAATCTTACCTGTAGTGTCGCATCCAAATACACATCGTCTCTTAAAAGGCATAGTAAAAACACTGAACGATAGCGTCCACTACCTTATCAACACTTAGCTAATAGCGTCCAATAGCGCAAAACGTAACTAATAGCGGCCAAACATCGCAACAGACATCGAATTCAGTTGGCCTTCGCCCCGTGGATATTCTCAACGCAAGGACGGACTGACGAATTTGATGCTGTTCTCTTCAAGCCTTAATGAAGGAGCAGAGCCTCAACTAAACGTATTAGCAGCACAGAAAACAAAACAGCGTAAAACAATACGAAAGTAACCTCCCATTAAAATTATTATACTCTTTGAAGTAAACGTAGGTTTTGAAATTTGAGAACGGGCGTCCATTTCTTTTGACAATTTTCAAATTTGACATTTGTGATTTTTTTTAATCAATTGAAATAGACCGCTATACTAAAAAAATATTAGCCCATATTTTAAGTCTTTAAAATGAAACTAAAATAATTGAATTATAATTAGAAATTAAAAATAGCTATTTCAAACAATTATTCTAATAAGTCTAGTAGTTTTGTAGAGACATCTAGTACGTCCTATGTGAACTATTGCCCTTAAATTTAAAGAACATGATTCATAGATGGCATACCTAAAAAAATTGCTCTGGGCATGATTCTAAGTTTACCCCCCCTGCTCCCTAGACTAAAGTGGTCACTTTAGTCCCCATAGAGTACATTATTTTTTAGTCCCGCTTCGTAGGGCTATATTGGCGTACTTTTAGAGCATGAGAAGTGAAAAAACGTTTTACGGTCGCGAATATTATTTTATTCCACAGCTAGCCTGACATTGATCCGCAAATTGCAGAAAACGTAAGAAAATTTTAATTTCGCGGGCCACCCTGAAGCTGAGGCTTCAGGGTGGCCCGCGAAATTAAAATTTTATCAAAAACACTTTAAACATTAATCATTAAATCTTCCAAATACTTATTTTCTCCAATTTGCAGTTTTTGCTGAAAGTGGTTCTACTAAAAACTATGACTACATAAGTGCGTTGTCGACTTGTTTACTAACTAAAATTAGTCAAAATTCTCTGAAACTGATTATAGACTTACGCAGGAACACCTATGTTTCTTCATTGTGGTATCCATTAATGCTGTGGTCCCTATCTCTTCCCAGTAGTTCAAGAATTCAGGATGTTAGATAATAATAATTATGATATAAATATAATGAGGCTTCATAATTGATTTAATTTCAGATAATCGACCTAGATGAGCTGGTAAAAAAAATAAGTAAGCACTTCCCTGCACTATCTTATTTGAGTCTACTGAGCAACAAGGCGTGCCCCAACCAACTGTCAGACATTGATAAAGACGATTCAGACTACCAAAGATATAGGTAAGTAATTAAAACACATCAGCCAAATTGTGGACTCTTTCGCTCAACCGTTGTTAATCCAACATACATTTTCCAAACAAAAAAGTGGCAGGCTATTTTATGAATGTTTGTTACTCGACTGCGCCAGAAGGAGGGCTGTTTTTTGAGTGTATGTATGTATGTAGGTGTATTTCTTTGTCGCGCTCTGTAGCCTAAACCGCTTGAGAGATATTAACTTGAGAGGTTTCGTTAGATTCGTTTCACTTGGGAGAGTGACACTGGATATATTAAAATTATGAAAATTAAAATGGCTGTTTTTGGCGCCATATTCTATTTTTTTTTCCAAAACTTATCGAGTGTGGTATCAAAATAAAGGGTTTCATAAATAGGTCTTATTAATGTTAAAATAATTATATTAACTAAAAAGTGTAAAATAAATAAAAATATTTAAAAATCAAAAACCCGACTAAAAAAAGTGAAAATATTTTTTTATTTACTTAGGATCTCAACAAAATATATTTCTGTTTGGGATAAACTGAGGCAGATTGCAAGGTTCATGTCTAGCAATATATTTGTTGTATCTTTTATCTTAGCTTCAGCGCGAAATAGTGCCCATATTAATATATCAAATACAAAACCTATCCTGATGAATATAAATGTGAAATGTATGTTTGAATGTTTGTTACTCAATCACGCAAAAATGCCTGAACGGATTTGAATGACATTTGGCCCACAGATCCACTGACCGTGACAGTGGCAGTAACCTGGATTAACACAGAATATTTTTATACCTATAGTGCGTTTCCGGGGGATGTTTCTCGAAATCCACACAGGTGAAGCCGCTAGCAAAAAGTAGTACTAATATTTAAATTCGTAACAAAAAACTGAGTTATAGTCCCAACTATAATTCAGTTTTTTGTGCCAATGAGCTCTAATAATTTGCATTAATTCGTGTTGCTTTTTTATTTGGGTGTTGACATAGTAGATACCTATAAATTACGCACTCAAATATTTATTCATATTTTTTTGCAAAGCAAATCAATTGGCATATTCATTATAAAACAGTTTGGCATTAACTGACAACAAAATTAATATGATTATGTGTCTACACTATTTTCATTCATCCACATTTTAAATTAAAGGAAAGAATTTTAACGCATTCATATTTCATTTATTAATGTACTATTTTACATACTAGCACACATGATTAACATTTTAAAATATATGTAAAAGAAAAATCCTTCAAAATGGGATTAGTATTTGTTTCTTAAATGACCCCATAAGTAGGTATTGGGAAGGATGTACGTAACTTATAATTCTATAATTTATCGTAGCAGGTGGCGTGTTCTGTAGTTGATGTGTGTATGTATAATTATATTTCTCGCAGATATTTCGTAATATACATGCTGCCAAACTTGCGGTTTCTGGACTCTCGCCGCGTGTCTTCGGCTGAGCGAAAAGAAGCGGCGACGCGGGGCGAGTTCATGCGCGTACGCCGTCCGCCCATCGATGAGTTCGATGCGCCCCTCACTCCGTCACTACAACCTAAAGGACCACCAGTTCGACCATTGCCATTAGACTTAGGCGCATTAGGCAAACATAAAGGTATATATGCAATACTTGTCATTTTGTAATATGTGACCTAATTAATAATAATACAGATATCCCAAGAAAAGTAATGCGCTTCGGAATCTTCTTGAAGCTAATCGTCTATCTTCGGAAATGAAAACGTGCGTTGTTGAGAGCTATTATAGAGCTGTTATAACCATAGAAGTGCTTGCCTATTTTGTATTACCAAGATTACAAAATTATAGGTACATAGATTATAAACTATGCAATTCCAAAAAACTTATTCGGAATCACGATGATTACCGAAGCGCAAACCTTTTCTGGTTTAGCTACCTGTAGAAGATAACGGCACCAGTTAGATGGAATTCCTTAAGAATTGTAAAAGCGGACGATCGAAAACAGTGAAAGAAACGAATAGTGGGAGGCCAGAGGCCTTTGCCCAGGAGTGGGTGATAAGTAGCTAGTAGAGGTGTGCGCCGGTGCCTTTCTTACCGGCGCGGCGGCGGCGTCCGACATCTAAATCGTCGGCAACGGCAGCGTCATCGGCATAATCGGCGTGGGTGGTAAAAATTGATATTATCACCATCCACGCCGATTACGCGATTATGTGGTGTTCCACCTGATGATAACCGAATGACACTTTATAAAGCGGGTGGGGCTCCAATCCTGACAGAGATTGCCAGTCTCTTCGAATTCCTTCAGCGGAGAAACTACAGCGCCCGAAAGGAGGCACGAAGTGGTAAGGGTCTGTTCTTCAAAAAAGGTAATAAAATCTTGCTGAAGAATCATTATAGACCCATCACACTTCAAAGCCACGTGTACCTCTGCAACTGTTCTCGAGAATCGTCACGAACCGTCTCTCCAGGACGTTTGTGACATGTGACCATAACAAGCCAGGTTTCGAAAAGGCTTCAGCACAGTAGAGTACAGCCAGCCGGTTCTTTTTTTTTGGGTGGGATGTCATCAAATAACTTCTCCCGCTCTGGGTGGAACAGGAGGGTGTGTCAGACTTTTACTGACTAAAACCCACCCGTGTTCCCTCAGTTGCCTGTGTGCCAGGGGCCGCGGCATCTCTTTCGAACAACCCGCACCCCTGGCAGGCATCGGCCCTTGCTCCCCCATCAGTTGGTGCTGACATCTCTTCAAGGTGCGCGTGGAACACAACACACCGTCGACCCGGCCTTGGTCCATACCGGACAACGAGCTACCCATTACTCGCCGTCCGCAAGCCCGCGCCTACGGTGGCCAGGAATCAGCTTGGGATTCCCGACGCCCAGGGCGTCTCCTGCGGTGACTAAGGCCGTGAGGGCGCATCTACTGCCTCTCCCTCAAGCGCGCCGCCTCCCTCTTCGCGAGCATTATTGCTTCGCAAAAGGATGTGACGGCTACCCATGCACTCTCGCTCCGTACCATGGTCTGGACCAGGACCGGACGCGCAGATCGCCTCCATGAAGACACGGCGATGCTACGCCCAAGCCGGGCAGACCTCCACCGTATGCTCCGCCGTGTCTACAGGGCGTTTCCTCCCGCCTTTTTCGAAACAGGAACCTCCCGACACGACCGTGTCCGGTGAGGACCTGCGTCAGGCGGAAGGTGAGGAACAACCAGCCGGTGTGAATGGCATTAGTAGACTTCGAGTAGGATTTTATCGAAATGTGGGCAGTTCTGGCGCCGCTGCTATGATGTCGAATTTTAAGTACCTCCTACATTTTGGTATTTGTTACAGGTGCCTACGGGAAATGCAACTACAAGTACACCGGGAAACATTCGGAGGGCAACCGATTCATTTTAAATAGTGATTTATGACCGCGTAAATGATCGTACATTCAAAAATGCTAAAAAGTTATCAAATAGGAATATCGAAGGATCATCATCATAAATATAGAATGCAAAATTTCGTCCATACTAAAGGAAATAAGCATCCTAGTTGGAACTAAATGGTTCTTAACCTATTTATATGCTAATTCATAGAATATACGATTTATTTACAACTCCTTTCATATAATTTTGGTGCTAGCTGTATAAAAAAGGAACTTAAGTTCACAGATCATTCATACACAGTTTGTAAATAACATAACCTCAATTTTGATTAATTATTAAAAAATATGAAACATGAGCCATCTGACTACGAATTCAATAATCTAAAAATTAATTAGGTATTATTCACTAGCGGAAAGCAAAGAATTCGCATTTTTTCAACGTTTTTAATAACATTCCTTACTGTTTACAAGGTGCGATTCGTACTGACGTAGGTAAATGTTGAACAAAATTATTCTTGGAATTTACAAGGCTCACAGGTTTATATTCTTAGCAAGGATGAATTAATTAGAAGACCTTGTTATGCATTCGCCGCACTACAAAGCCGTCATACTCGTGATAAACAAAACTTCTGCAACATTGTAGCTGCAGCATGATTTGTGTTGCGTGCGACACGCAATGTTGCGTTAAACAACAACGTGTCACTAATCTCTTAAATACGTTCCGTTAAGTTCGATTTTGGACGTTATTAATGTACTCGTTTATATTGTGTTATACAATCTAGTATTGTGTTCGACTGCAATTTGTACCCAAAAGGGTATTGCCATAATTCTACATGATGTTTTTATTTTTGTTATGTTTGTATCATAAGCAATAATTTTTGTAATTAGTGTTTGAGTAAAGTTGTAAACGTACATTTGTTCTTATTTCATTTTGCTAAACGGGCTTTCAATCAAGCGTGATCAAGGAGCTACTCGAACACGCCTGATTGAAAGCGATGGACGAGGACGTTGGTTGAACGAGCGTGCCCACCAGAAGCTTGTTCACTCTTGCTTTGAAAGCAGACGGGTTAAATGGTATTTTTTTACAAAGGTCACGGACAAAGTCATTAGAGGTCAGTCAATCAATCTTTAAAGTCAACGTCGTGGTACCGGTCGATGTTTGGCTAAACGTGATTTTGAATGAGTTTGCAATGGATAGCTGTGTGACGTCACATTTTGCTATTTATATTTCACTTGTTGGAAGTTTTGTTGCCGCATGTTACAAACAGGGATGCAGCTTAACCCGTTGGTATCCACGTGGATCTATGCGAGACACAATGGCTTTTTGTTTCTGTAATTACGGCATTCAAACAATTAAAAACAAAGATACGAAAATGTCTTTTATTATACTTTCCGTTAAGTGTTAATGCAATAAAATCTTGGATTTGCAACCCTGCCAACCTGCAAATCAGCAAAAGAATCCAATAAGAGGTCTTGATTGATATTGAACCAGTGTGAATTGATATTCATTGTTTTGGTCATAATCATATGGCGGCGTCGCTTGATATATGGCGGCGGTCATAGCCAAAGACAGTTAAATTGATTGATAATCTTTTTATTTTTTCATTGCATATTCTAGTCAAATTATTTTACATAATAATACGTAATATAATAAAAAGTCGTAATATTTCGTCATTAGTCTTGTTATTATATACGGGATATTGAGAAAAACACAAGTAACTGGTTTATCCATAAACATAGTTTATTATTTAATTTTATTAATCATATGAATATTTTGAATTGTTTAAATCGTAGGAATGCATCGTCGGAAGTATAGCATACATAAAAATAAATTAAGTACTAAAAATTACATCAAAAATTGTCCTATATCATACAATGTTACCTAGGGTTTATCATATAAACCTTTTATATTTATTGTTATGTACTTTTCACCAAGCTTTTATGTACAACATTTTAAAAATAACTAGTTGTGTATTTATATTTATTTACATAATTAATTAAATGCAATTGCGATTGGCTCAAAAAAATGCTCCTAGCAAAAGGTGATAATTAGCTTGGTGAGTTTTGAAAAGCAATAAGGAGTGGGCTTGCGACATCCAGTGGACATAAGTCATACAAATTCGTCTTAGATGTTTTTCTGCTCATACAACATTCTCCACTTACAATTCTTCAACATTGTACGAAAAAGTCAATATTTCGCTTGGCAATCTTATTACATTCTTAGGCCCGTTTGCACAGGATCTCTTAACACTTTTAGCGCTTAACATATTTAAAATATCGTTCCGTCTCTGCCACCTTTATACGATTGCCAGAAACTGAGCGATATTCAAATATGTTTAACGGTAAACGTATTTGGCGTTTTGTGGTGCAAGCACACATAGCTACGGTTTCGTAGGAAAGCGGTACCTACCTTCATATTTTAACGCCCGTCATAAAAATCTGTAATTTTCACCAGTAATTGACATTAAGGTAGAAGCGCCAGGGTAGGCCGCCAAAAAAAAAGTTGTGTCAGACTCAGTGTCAGTGTCAGACTGATGATTTTCATCATGAAACAGTCAATCAATGGGATTTAATGACCTGTGTTTTATAAATGTGAAAGTTTGGATGTTTGTTACTTAATTACGCTAAAACGGCTGAATTTGGATTAAATTTGGCACTAAGATAGTTCCACCTGGACATAGGATACTTTTTATCCCGGTTGTTCCCATGGCATAATTTTCAACCTCCACGCGGGCGAAGCCGCTGGCAAAAGCTAGTTGATTAAAATTCTGTTAAGCCATATTTGTTACGGTCTGGAATCATATTTTAATCAACATACAACCTGACACTGTCCTACAAATTGCGAAAAACGGTAGAAAATTTGAATTTCGCGAGCTACAAAAAAAACAGTATTTGGAAAGACCTGTGACCGTCCACCACTTTCTTAGAAAACCAAAGCTTAAGTACATCTCTCCTACCTTACCCTCATGGCCCAATTTACAAGCTGAGTAGTGAACTACTGATACGAGCAAAAAAGACATCACATTTCAAATTTTATTTATAACACGACTTTATCAAATCATTGATTGAATGTATTACTTAAATTAGTTTTAGAAATGCAACATGTGTACATAAAAAATGCAACAATACCCCAAAATCAGCTGTTCCATACATTTTGACCGCGTAGGTATTACACTTTTCTACGAAACAGCTGACTGCTTTTTATATAACCGACGAAAAATTTCTGCGCTGTTCTACAATGTTACGCTGAATTTATGGTTACAGTTTGCGCACTGGATAAAAACTTATCCTGTATATTTCTTGCCTCAATGCAAATTCGAATGTCGCGAAGTTTGAACAATCTTGATTGTATTGACTACCTGAACATTATTTACGTAAGTTTATAAAAGTCAATATACGTCTGCAGTCTATAAGAATCTCAGGTACGACCCCGTAAAAATAATACAACACGAATCTCACGTTTCATATACAAAGCGTCCGTGAACGACTATAATCATTCTAACTACTTATTAAAATATGTTGTATTAATTTTAAAGTTACAATAACATTAACATCGCGGTGTTCTTGAACTAAGGGACACGAAGATAGCATGGCTTTTTACACTTCAGTTTCAATTAAAATAGAAAATTAAAACAAAAAAGAAATGTCTAGATTTTTCGGCTTTATTTAGCTGAATATAAACTTAGGTCGAAATCAAAATCTCATCCAATAAAAATTCTATAAAATGTTTGTGTGACTCAGTTTGTGCATGATTAAAGCCATTGGAACGTTTTACAAAGTTAGTTTAAACATACCGTTAGTTAGGCATCGTCTATCACATAGTAGCCTATAACTACAACCTCTAGAATAATACTAAGCATTTACTTATTAATTAACAACTATATTAATCAGTTGCCATGATTCAATTGTTATATAATATATCTATTTCGAATAATTTAATTGCCAACACGAGGTAAACAATGGATGGCCAAACACAACCTGGGTTTGAATTTTCACAAATAATAAATAACACTTAAATTCGTGTTACTCCTTTTCAATACAATAATGATCCAAAATCGATTCATAATTAATTCAGAAATAAATATGTATCGAGATATGTCTTACAAAAAGGTACACTCGGTGTCTAAATAAAACGTAAACAATCTCTGTACAAGTACAAAAATATATTAACTGTTAGATTAAAATATTGATCTCGATAAAATATAATATGCGTCAATATTCTATTGTGTTAATGCCGTTCCAAATAAAGTTTGGTTAATAAAATGCTCGATCAATAACAGATCGAATCGATATAACGTACATATTATACACAAGTCAAAATGGAATGTGTTAATCACAAAATATTAGGCTGACGTAATCTACTTGCATCACATGTTACTTAATTTTGTATTACACATAAAAATACGGTTTCAGTTAAAACATTATCATGTGCATCGATCAAATAAAATGGCACAAAATTTTGTTAACGTACACGACGCTACTATAATCTACGCTCACCTGACGAAAGCACTTATTACTGAAAATAACAAAAAATACTTTAAATTACACACTTATTAGTCGACGTCCACAAGGACGTAATAAAATCGCGGCGGGATTTTAACGGGCACGGGATTTTCAACTCTCGGTGTTGAATCGAGCTTTGAGAATACAACAGAGCGCAGCGCGAGTGAGTCTCATCGCGTAGAGAAAACACAATGTTCGATTTTCTACTCTCAGCATTTAGGAGTGCGTTGAACATACAGTGCGCGAAAATATCTCAACGGGAACGTGGGCTTATACTTCAATAACTTGAAAACGATACAACAAAATAGGCAGTCATATAATAAAGCCTACTTTAGCATTGATAATGAATATACAAATATTGAACAATTTAGGTACAAGTAGTTACCCTCTTCTGGTCTTGATATACACGATATAAAAGTTACTCTTAAGACACTATGGTTATTAGTGACGTTAAAAAAATGAGAAATACAACAAAACTGACTAAATAAGTACCTCAATCACTAAGCGATCTTCGTAGCATCGCCGAAGTCAATGACGAAAATCATTGAAAAATAATTATACACCATCATGAATATTGTCAAAGCCTACAAGTATTGACTTACAAAAAATAAATCGCTATCTGTAGATAAAGCAGCCTACTCAACAGGCCGTCCAAAACGATATAACAGTAGCCCTAGTGTGAGTTTATTTTAACTTCGGTGCGTAAAGTCGAGACGGTTAAAAGAAACCCATACCAGGGCCTCCGGTCGCGAAACTTAAAGTGAGCGCACTCACGAACCAGCACTTGACGATTAAGCAGAAGTCTTTTAGTTTTGGGCCTAACTAGAAACACTGCCCCGTTACACCATGAACGACGCGGTTTGGAAATAAACCCTTGAAACCTAAAACACTTGAAACATTAAATAAAATCCAGCAAGGTAAATTCAGCTAAGGAGTATATATTCTTCTTCTTAGCGGGTCGATAGTAATCTAGATACAGTCAGCCCAGAATTTGGCTACGAGCTTGGCACTTTCAGCAGCATCCATCAACTCCTGTAGCGTGCAGACAACAGGACACGCTGGACAAGATATTAAGTGTTCCATTGTTTGTGGGACAGCACCACTCCAGGGCGGAGTCATCTAAGCATGTTTTCTTTGCTTCGGCCTACCTAAGTCCGAAGTCTATGTAAAGACTTCCAAGAAAGCCAAGGCAGCTCATGTTCAGGTGCGAGATTTTTAGAAGGTGGAACGAACGGGTTTGGTAAGGAAGCACCATCTCGCCACAGGTTTAGCTTATTATAGTGATTTATTTCAAACTGAATTCAACTATTGCTCATTTTTATTTTATTTTGTTTCAAGAATCGTTTCTTATTTTTCTCAAAACCGCGTTCACCGGTACACGCGGCACTTAACACGGGTCTAACTAGAAGTGCACGTAGCTAGCGTACTGGGCCCCGCCGCCGCGCGCTACACCTGCGTCACACAGTGCGCCAGCTTGTCCAGCTCTGCTTGCAACGCTTGCCGCTTCTCACTCTCTTGACTCAGCTTGGCTTTTAAGTCCTCGATGGCCGTGTTGAAAACTGTGTTTTGTACTTCTATGAGCTTCTCCAAATTCGTTATCTGTGGATGAAATGTTGAAATTATTCATACTGTACGCAAGAAGCAAGGTAACAGACATAGCCCGAAGAATTGCCAAACTTAAGTGGCAGTGGGCAGGGCACATTGCTCGCAGAACAGATGGCCTATGGGGGCCAAAATGTTCTGGAGTGGCGACCGCGTACCGGAAGACGTAAAGTTGGTAGGCCTCCCACAAGGTGAGCCGATGACCTTATGAGGGCCGCAGGAGTCCGCTAGATGCGGGAAGCACAGAACCGGTCGTAGTGGCAGCGCTTGGGGAAGGCCTATGTCCAGCAATGGACGTCTTTCGACTGAAATTATGGTGATGAATGACGCAAGACCTTATTACACCCAATAGGGTATTTTACTCTATATGAGAAAATTTATTATTAAAGATAGCTTAGGCAAAAAGCAGTAGGAAAATGTTAGTTTTAGTTCATGAAATAACAAAATAAATTTTAAAATTCAATTCAAAGATTCCAGTTTTATTAATGTCTTTGAACACCATGAAATAGTAGCCGCCATGTTATTACGTCATACCGCTGTATGAACTAATCAACTGAACAACTTTGTGACTTTTCTTATTTTCGTAACCAAGTAATTTTTATTGAAATAATATCTTACATTCTTTTTAAATTATAAACAATTATCATACAAAATATCAGCGCAATTTGTTTACACAACAAACTGACGTCATACCCACAGAGCAATATGGCGTCCACTGCGTTCAGCGTTTTCGTCAAATTACGCGCTAAATATGAAAATGTAAAATTTAAATGCATTTTTATAGCACTAATCGATTAAATATAAATGTTGTGTTTTTTAGTGGCTTATTCATCGATCACTATTATAGAACTAGATATACAGTCAGCGTCAAAAAATTTCTTCAGCGAATGAGCACCCACTTGAACATTTGGGTGCGCTTTTGATTTAGTATCATTCGGACGCTTTCAAAATTATAAAAATCACACATCTAGGACGCTAAAAAGTATGGAGTTTCATATTTTCGGTATTAATAATATCGTTATATAATTATTATCACTGTAACATAAATACTGATATTTTGTCAAGAAACCATCATAAAAATATTTTTTTTTTTTTTCAATAAATTGTATTAAACAGGAGTTATAAAGCATCTCAATTGTAAAGACTCTTACTAAACGTATTAATCATACTATCGCATGCCGACTTCAATTGTCCGGGTTATGTGCGTTGATTCTGTTCAATTTGTTGGAGACGCTATTGTTTTTTACATTTTATTATTAAAGAAATACTTTTTTTTTTTGTTTAATAAGAGTACTTTGCTGTTTCTATCAATATTATGGTAACATTTTGCATATCATTTTTTAACATTAAAGATGTGTTTTTTTTTTAGCTTTTCTCAAGATCCAATGAGGTGTAGAGAATGAATATCAGTTATAGCACGTCAAAGATCCGAAGAATTCTTCAATCCGATCTAAGGAAGCGTTGAATGTTCGAAGCATTTTTTAGAAAGTGATATTTTATATTAGCAATTAGCGATATTACATATTTTCATACACTATTGCCAAATTAATCAAATCAGGTAAATATTTAACAGCTATTTGCGGCGTTGCCTGTAAGTTTGATAGTTTAGTCATTTAAGTTTGTAAGTTTAATAATTAGATTCAAATATGTATAACAAAAAGGAAGATATATAATAAATAAATGATTATGACTATTATTTATTAGTTCCATTAATAAATAAATGTGGTGCCCTATCCAAAAACATTTACATTCAGGTAAATTATAATCATTACACATATACACCGTAGAATAGAATAAAATGCTTTAATATTTACACGATTTTTAAAAATACATTATCCTTAACGAAATTCAAAAAGGCCATTTATTATAGCTTATTATTTTCCGAGTGACTAATAACTTAAAAGTCGACTAAATGTTTGCAACAAATAAAATAACTTGCCAGCGATTAAATATTTTCGCGACTATTATATTATGTAAGGTTCAAAATTAAAGGTGTTATAAAAACTAAAAACTAGCAGCTGCGTTTAGGTAGCAAATAAACTATACCAGTCAAATAAAATATTAGGCGAGGAGCTATAAATAATGACTTGGCGACTAATAATGTTAGTAGGGTGGCAAAAAACTAGGTTCTTCAGGTTGACAGAAACGAATCGCTATAAATCCGACTCCATGCAGTCTTGTCTGCCCTACCCCTAGAGTGTAATTTAGAATCGCGTAGGCACGGAGGGGCGAGGCGGCCCGCGAGCTGAGGAGCGGGTGGTTGTTACACTCGCCGCGGCGGCTGAGGCTGGCCGGCGAAGCCGGCCAGCAAGCCGAAGCCGCGGTGGTGAGTGTTAAACCATCTGCGACGATAAGTTCGCGAGGGACCGCCGTAGCCCCGCAGCGCCGGAGCCGTGACAGAAACTAAGCTAGAATATAAGCTAGTTTATATTTATTCTTCATACAAACAATTTTAAATAGAATCTGATTTATATTATTTATGAATGCCCATTTTCTATTTTTTTTTTGCCATTAAGTTTCCGCTTAGATATTAATTCAGTTCCCAAAAGAAAAACTTGATGCTAGTTTAAATTAAAACGGAGCTTATTACTGATATATTAATATGCTACCTATTACTTATTACGATACTCCTTATTAGCTGCCAACCCATTATATATGGTACCCACTCTATTTTTTTTTAAAACCTATATTCATTTTACTTAGTTGCCGCATTAAATACATGCCATTTATTATTACAGTATAAACAAAAAATATTGGACAATTCTACTCCACTCCACATTCCTTGTCCTAGCGGACAGCCTGGATCGTAAAACTTTATGCTATTTATTGGCACTTTTTAATTCAAACTTTAAGACATGCGTGTAAGGTTGAATTATTTTTGATGTACGTTGACCAGTGAGTATCGGTCGTAAAAATGTATTGTTTTTTGTACATAGCTTTGTGAAACAAACTTTAAGCATTGTGTTTAAGGTGGAATTTACATTAATGTATATTCATTTCAACTAGCTTTACCTAAACACAATTTGGTGACAGTTTTAAGAGAACTTTTGCTTGGGATTGTGTATCTAGTTCTTTATTAGTGATCGATGGGTTTATTAGCCTTTTGGAATCTAATTAAGACACTTTTCAAAAATGGGTGTAATACCCTATCAGAGTATCGAGTTAAAATCATAATACAATTACTAAAACTTTTCTTTTAATGCTGTTTTATTAAGATAGGCGTGTTGACCCTGGCTTTACTTTTGCATTTAAAATTGAGTCTTATTTCCTGCAAATAAAATTAAATTTTCTATGATTCGATCGGCGGTAGGTATGGCAAAATACCGGCGAGATGTCAATTTTTCTAAGAGAGAAGCCGGCGCGAAGCCGGCCTGAACTTACTGACTTATCAAAAAATAATACTTACTATCATCCTAAAATAAATATAAAGAATTAAATAGAATAAAATTGAACAGCTGAAAACTAAATAAAATGTATTGTTCTCCATCTCGTTTCATTTTTTCTATATCCGTCTCTATCGTAACCCGTTATACAGCGGCTTGCTCTCATCCATAAGCAGTGCCAAGTGACCTCAAGTGACATCATTACGGGATCGCTGTTGTATGAATTTTTAGTTCCCGAATATGTCGTTTTGGTACCGGGTTAATTTAGAACATTTGAATGTCATGGCGAATTAAATACCTATACTGTAACTATATTTTTTGCCAATAGTAGACACGATTGACGAGCAATTTTTCAAAAGCGGTAGAAATGGGAATCACCCAAGAGAAGCCGGTAGGAATCGTGTTATATGGGTGCTTTCGACACTGCAAAATACGTAAATGTTGAAAAAATACGTATTTGAAAAGGTACTGAAATCGATTCAATAGTCAATTATGAATCAAATACTTTTAGGGTTTGCGTTGATTATGTTACACCAGGCGCGGTCCGAGGGGGATCCTAGGGCCCATGACCCAGTCCCCCCCAAAGCCGTAAACTTAATAAACCTTCTTAAATGGTACTTTTTCGAAAATATAATAATTTTTTCTTATTAATATATATAGGTAGTCTTTGCTTGTGACCCCCTCCCCCCCCAATCTTTTGCTGCGACCGCGCTTGTGTTACACCTTGTATATTCTTGGCACGCTCGTTCCCATCATAGGACTCATCTATCGCTTTACATCAGGCGAGATGGGAGGTCAAGAGATACAAAAATGATAGAAACAAATCATTGACTACTTACCCTATTATTGAGCTGCGCAATCAACGCGTCGTTGGTTTCAATCTTTTCCGTTTTGACGGAATGCATTCGCCTCTCCAACGTTCCCGAGCTGGGTTTGTCCCCGCTCACGGCATTCGAGGGTATTTTCTCTAATGACTTTTCTATCCTCTCGATGGTGCTCGTTTTGCTGGTTTGTCTGGTGAGTGCGGTCACTTCGGGCATGAAGGGAGTTTTGTCGGGTTTGGCGTTGGGGGACTTGTCGGGAGTCACGTGAGCCGACAGCATGCTGGCCGACAGCAGGCTGGCCGCGGGGGGCGCACTCGTGGGGGGCGCGCTCGTGGGCGGCGCGGGGGGCGAGCTCGTTGGGGGCGCGGGGGGCGCGCTTGTAGGCGGCGGGGGCGCGTGGGGCTTCTTTATCTCGTCCAGCATCGACATGATCGTGCGACCTGCCAACCAGTAACAATTTAGTAGAAGTAAGAATTTGTCCGCATAAATAAGTGTACAACTTTCTGATCCTAAGCGATACTCTTTAGGTGTCTTGGAAATTAAATCCTTCAAAACTATGGTTACTTCAATAAGCTTGCTTCACGCCTGTATTAGACAGTAATAAATGCTATGTATTGTGATATACCTGCAGCGGTGGGTGATTGTACGGGTTTGACAGCGTGTGACTCCGTGTCGCGGGGTGCGGGCGTAGCGTCCTTTTTTGAGTCCAACGAATGACGAACTTTTGTCTGTAATAATACAAGATATTATTAAATAATATCTACTAGTTTTGACAGAAAAATGTTTATAACATTGATCTATAACATTACCTCCTCAAAGTTCTCCATTATTGACATTCGACTGCTAATCGATGACGTGCTTTTAGACATTTCCATAGAATGAGTTGATCTCTTTTCTTCTAGACCACAGTCTAGGATTCTGAAATAAAAAAATTAGATTCAGAATAAATGGTAAACTATATATACAAAACAATAATGACCAAATTACAAGATTTGATCATCATAATCAGCCTATAATGTTCCCACTGCTGGGTCATAGGCCTCTCAGTGAGAGGGAGTGGGCCGTAATCCACCACGCGGGCCCGGTGCTGGTTGGTAGATGTCACATATCTTCGAATTTTTTGTTCGACATTTTCTCACGTTGACGTTTCCTCACGATGTTTTCCTTCACCGTTTTGAGAGCAGTGGTGATAAAATAATTTACACAAAGTAAAGCGCCTGCCTGAGTTCGACCCAACGAAATACATCTCGTAAGTCGCGTCAGTTACCACTAGGCAAACACTACTCCGTACAAGATTAGAACACTGCTACAAGTCACCAGACACGTCACTCGTTTTTCTCAATACATAAAATTACTTCTAAAGTAAATTGTTTTTCTGCAAATTCGACCATCCAAACCCAAACAGTACTACTTATTACAAAACAAGATTTATCTTTCGGTGCTGTTATAAGCCCTCTCATCATTTGAACTCTTATCCCAACAAAGTTCGAAACACAAAAACTGAGTTTAACCCGAAAAGGTAGGTTTTTTTAAAACTTTACCTCAGTCTAAGTAAGGTTCTAAATACCAAAACTGACTTAATAGTTTAAGCTTGGACCAAAGTTAGTATCGTTTTGTAGAAAAGTCCCGTTTACCTGTCCGTACTGCCGCTTCCAGCCTTGCTGGCGACGCCCATTTCTGGTCCTGAGAGGCGCGACTTGCCGTCGGCTATGAAGCTGGTCTTCTTGGCCTGGTTCAGCTTTAGTTCCGCCATCCACGGCGCCTTATGTTTCTCCCACTCGCGAGTCCGAGGTTTGATCTCTTCCGCCGCTTCGGGATGCTCCGTCCGTACCGCTTTCTCTGGTGGTTTTTCGGCTGTAAGTAAAAGATGTTTATATTTATTTATGAATCGTTGTACACAATAATAGAATAAAGGCAAATCGAATGCCTCAAGCATTTACTAGACAACTAAGCGGGTGAAGAATTAACATGGTAGGTGCAGAAAGTTTTTATGGAAAGAAAATTGAAAAAGTTTCCGGGATTCGTTTTTAATTCTAGAAAAAGTGGGCGTCCTTTTTTTGGGATTTTTGTATGAACCGTCGACAATTGGTCAGGACTACAGTCTGTCGGGCTAGCTAGTTATTCAGTTAAAACAGGTACACAAATTTATGTTATGTAATTCCTAATACACATATTACGCATCATCTGCCTAGTCTTTTCACAACTATGTTGAAGTCGGCTTCCAGTCTAATCAGATGCAGCTGAATACCAGTATTTTACATGAAGCGACTGCCTATCTGACCTCCACAACCCAGTTATTGCGTAACACAATACCAAGGGGTACTGTGTTACCCGATAACTGGGTAACACTGGGAGGGTAAGAATGTTTGTCAGACTTTGGAGGTTCTGACGACCCGTAACGACTGTCAAAGCTCCAGGAATGACAGCCGGGGCCAACGGCTTGATGTGCGATGGTCGAAGGTCAATGCCGATTTTTTTTACGAAATTCTAAAAACCTATAGCAGTCGTCAGGGTGCCTTAATGTTACAGTGTCATTACAGTCCTCAACAAAGTTCAAATTATAACATTTTTTTTTTTTTGTTTCATTCGTTTTCGATAGCAACACCCAACCCGTGCGTAAAGTATTGGGAGTTAATTTAATTTGACCCTGTAAACTTATAGTACATAGTAAACAATGATGTATCCGATGTCCTGTAAATAGGCGCCGCGCCTGAGGCACTTTGGTCTAGATATCCGTTATCAATGTTACATACTATTAATTTTATAACTGATACGAATTAAGTGTGGACTGGCTGATAAATGACAACTTACTGTGATCAATCAGTTTTTTTAGTTTTAAGTAATATACACAGTCATAAATTTGAAGTTCATCTTCATCATCATTTTAGCCGTAAGACGACCACTGAAAGACATACACATAGGCACCGCCACTTCGAGCGGTTCTGTGCTTGTCGCATCGTCATCGGCCCACCTTGTGGGAGGCCTTACAACGTTACGTCTTCCAATACGCGGTCGCCACTCCAGAACCGTCAGTTCTGCGAACAATGTGCTCTGCATGTTGCTGTATCGGTTACCTTGGTTCTACTGATCTTTTAATTTCTGATTCGGTCGCGTAGGGAAACTCCAAACATAGCCCTCCTCATTGCCTTTTGGTTGACTTACAGCCTTCGTGTGAGTGACCACATTTCAGTGTCATAGGTTATCATTGGCAACACACTCTGGACAAAGACTTTCGTCTTGAAACACTGCGGTATCTGGGACGACAAGATATTTCGTAGCGATTGGAAGTTAAAACTCGTTAAATGCATAGAGAAAGAACAAATAAACAAAGACAATCTAACCATAGCCCCGAACAAGCAGCAAGTTTTACTTAATTTTCATACAATCGATCGTTTGTGTGTAACGCATTTCGTTTTACAAAGTTTTACGCAAAATTATTCATTGCGTTTCAGTTGGTTGTAAATAATAGCTATTATATGTGCATGATGGAGTTTTTATTGGACAAGGCCAAGGTTAGCAGAGACAATCAATTATTAAGATGCCTGCCTATCGGAGCGGAGTCAAGCGGAACACTATAACCATTGCGGATAAAACAAAAACAATGCACGCGTCATCCTTAAAATATTCCCAGAAGTTCCTGCTACGAGGAGTTTATTTATACTAGTGTTCGCCCAATGATCGATATTCGACAATAATTAATTTAAAACTTAATGTATTTCTAATGCATTATTATATCAAAACATTATTTTTGTGCACTTGTTCTTCATGTTATCTATAACTGTGCCAAATTTCATACTCCGTCGTCCGCGTAATATTCGTAAAAAGGGGTACAAATTTGCTTCACGTATTAATTTATTCATATTTGAGTTACACATTGGTTTCGCTTTTCTAAGGATTTTATTACTGCGCAAGCCGTTTGCCCAAAGGGATTATTTTTGGCAAAAATTACGAACTTCCAAACAAATTTTCATTCCCTATTTAACCCTTATATTTATAGGCAATATTTTTTTTAAACCTTAAGATTGGTCAGGTTAAGAAAATAGGAAACCTTTCTTGTCAAAATAAATGCTTAAACCTGACCTTCCCTACCCGTCTTGAATACAGTTCTTTACATTATTACTGCTCATCCCAATAACATTCCCATCACAAAATACGCATAAAGACGAAAAAATGGGTAGTAAATAGGTCACATAGCAATACAATCTGGGTCAAACAGAATTCCATTCATGATAGAGATAAGTGAACGCGCTTTATACATGTTGGGCGACAAGTAATCGGTGCAGTTTATCTTAGGTTAGATATTAAATTGATTTATGCGGACAAACATTCTAGACATAGACAGAAATAAAATTTAAGTGAGTATTATAATAACAGCTTTTTACTAAATGCATATGTATAATGTTGTAGATGGAACTTGTAAAAAAAAAACATTTAATTTTAATTTTTGGGTGCCTGTCTGTTTGTTTCAGGTTATCGAAAAAGAATAAGGGTTCCGCTTAAAACAAAATCCAACATACCTTTCAACTCCTAAACCACTGAACGGATTTCGATAAAATTTGGCAAGAAGATAGATGGCATCCTGGAGAAGGACATAGGCTATACTTTTTGTCCCAGGAGAATAATTTCCTATATCAATCGGGTGAAATCGCGGGCAGAAGCTAGTGGGAGATATAATTAAATAGGTTTGGGTAGATGTCCGATCGATCTGATTGATTGTTACTCGACATGTAAATGACGTGTAACAATATTTATTTTTACTACAGTACAAGGCCGTATCCTAAAAATCGTGCTCTATTGCTTAGGTAGAATCAAGTATCATCAACATGTCAATGCCTACCTAAAGGTGGGCTTACACGAGCAACTGAAATTGTTCCATCCTGGTCAATTCTCGTCAACTATGACGCCACGACTACATCCACCAATTTAGAGCAATTGCAACATGTAGCAACCTGTTGCAACACAATACTATGCAATATGGAGTAACTTAAAAAACTAGGTAATACGTCCCACCCCGGCCGCCTCCGCTGCCGGCCGGTTTCGACGAACGAGACCTTTTTATAGGTACAAACGAGATAGAAAGAAAATTTCCAAACCGATTGGATATTCGGCAAAACATATTGGCGACATTGAGAAATGTGAAATATATGGAGCAATCAGAAGCAATGTTACCGAATCAATTTCCGCATTTTATTGTTGTTGCTCCCGATTGCTTTACTTAATTGATCCAGATTGATCCATTAGTGTTGATGAAGAATAATTCCTAAAATTTTGCCCGTGTTCACCTTGTGAAATGTGAAATATATGGAGCAATCAGAAGCAATATTCCCGAAACAATTTCCGCATTTTATTGTTGTTGCTCCAGAATTACTCCACATAATTGATCCAGATTGATCTATTAGTGTCACCGAGCAAAAAATTGCTCAAAAATTGCCGGTGTAAGAGCACCATAAGGAAGCAAAGTGACGAATAGTAGCTATATGAGATGGAAGCGCCAGGGTAGCCCGTGAAATTCAAATTTAAGTTTATTTAATCCCATTCAACAACTATATAATGAAAAAAAAAACATTCAATGGGATTAAATGAACTTACGTGGGTTGCAGTGATAATTTTAATGATTATAATTCTGTAAAGCCATGCGTGTTACGGTCGAGAAATATATTTCGTTCAACATACAGCTTGACAAACCTAAGAAAATTTGTATTTCACAGGCTACTTTTGCGCATCTATAATCATAGATCACTGATATAGGGAGAATACTGGGACCACCTTTTCTTATATTCATTTGATGCGTTATAAATGATTAAAAAGAAAGATTACCTTCGTGTCCGTTGCTTAATCCTATTAGTTGTGGTGTATCTTCGCGGAGTACTTGACTAGGTGGCCGGCGTCGAGGTGCTTTTACTCTGAAATATCAATATAATATCTTAGTTTCTAGAAATAAGAAAACACATGCACTTAATAAAAAACAGTCGAACTACATAAGTATAGAATTGAATATAATATAGGACAACGGACTCTAGAAAAGAGATATGGTGATCGCAGAAAGTTTAGGCGTGACTACACTGCTTTTATGATTGGTCTGAGGTACTGGTACAACGAAACGACGAGAAAACACCGATTTGATCACTAGTTCATCTGCAGGTCGATAAAGAATATTTGAGACCCAGAGTTTTCTGTTCAGGGTCATGGCCCAGATATGATCCGGAGCGGTGTGTATTTAGGCACAATGTGATTATAAAAGTCCTTATATTATAAAAGTTTCTGTAAATGAAGAAAAATAAAAGTCTTTATTTTTCCCTTCGTTCAAGCACAACTTCTTGCTAAACCTTTCAGTTCTTACCTGCCAGCTCTCGGGTCGTTGAGTAAGGAGTTCCGTTCGATGTGGTCGAAGGTGTTGGCGTTGCTGTTGGCGTTGGCTATTGGCGTGGTCTTGCTTGGCGCAGCGCCATCGGGTCGGTCCCACTCGCCGCCGCTACTGCTGCCGCTGCTTGATACTGTCGTTGATGAAGATTTCTCTCTGGAAATATAGCAACGACCATAAAACAACAGTTTTACAAATTGTGAATAGGCAAGTGTAAGCTAGCAGAACACCCTATAGGCTACAGCCTAGTAGAGTAGTAAAACTCTATGTTAAGAGCTCGTCTGGAAAACTATACCGCCATATCTATTCCTGTCGCTTCAGTTTGGTATGGGTATCATTTTAATTATACACAGCATTTTCTGCTCAATCCCTGGGATTGCATGAGCATCTCGTTGTTATTGTTCTACATGACTTTTTAACGTTATTTTTTACGGTACGTGATTATTTATGTGTAAAGTAAAACTTACTTATCTGTAGACGATAGCATTTTATTCTTAAGCCCACTGAACAACCCGCCCACTCCTGACGTGGGCGTGGGACTCTTCTTTAATGGCACCGGGGGTTTCTTCACCTGAAATACATTACGAAACATTATTATAATACCTTCTTATTTTCTTAAGCACCTTAAGCCATTGGTCTTGGTTGTCATTTGTGGACTTTGACAGTCGTTACGAATCGTCAGAAGCCCGAAAGTCCGACAACCAGTCTTACCAAGGGGTATCGTATTACCCAGTAACTGGGTTGTGGATGTCAGATAGGCAGTCGCTCCACGTAAAATACTGGTATTCAGCTGCATCCGGTTTGACTGGAAGCCGACCCCAATATAGTCGGGAAAAGGCTAGGCAGATGATGATGATGATCTTCTTACTTTCTTGTAAGTTTATAGTTGGACAGTACAAGTTGTCCCAATTTCACGTTATCTTAAATTATACAAGTGCATGCACTCGTAAATGATCAGTTTACTTAAATATAAATACAAGTTAGATTGGAATTGGGAACTAATAAGCGCTGTCTTGCACATATTTAGCCAATCAAGGACGGCACAACACGATTCTGAATAATTTATATAACGGGTGTATTAATAATGACGCTAAGCTGTCGTACTTTGTTCACATTTAAGTGAGCATAATAGCTTAGTTTTCAACTAAAATATTTATCAGCTCTTAAGGCGCGTTAAGATACAAATTATTGGGTAACTTTTTATTATAGCGCATCGCGACAAATAAGGTTCAAAACTGTGATGCATTTGAAGTTCTTTGAATCGAATAACCACCAAAATAAAAGTAATTTTGCAGTTGATTTTTTTTTTAATGCACGACTCAGTGGAATATTTCTTGAGTTATTTCTTTAGTTGATTGAATTCCCTAAATTATCATTACATAAAATTAGTTAGTTTACGCTCAAAATTTGGAGAATTATGCGACGAAATATATATTTTTTGTGCTCTTGTTGTACTATTGTTTTATCATGATACTATGTATTTTATTTTGTGAAACATTTTTGAATAAGGCTTCTTTGAACATTTGACAATACAATAATTTTTTTCTGGATTGTAATTTAAATGTATACAGTGTGCCCTACGTTTGGTAAACAACTTTATCAACTAGGTTATGAATAATAGAGTGATCCGAGATATGAGTAAATTCTTTATAAATACCTAATTTGAGGGTTGGGTTATTCATCATCATTAGAAGCACCCTGGTTACTTGGTGGTGAAATAAATATGAAAGTAATATGAAGAATGTTACCGTCTACTTTCCCATTCCAATCAGGTATATCTTAGGATGCAAACATGATGCATTCGGAACCGATTTATGTATGCAAATAAACGCAATAACCTCACCTGTTCCAAAGATCCATCGATGACGGTCTCACTGTGTATAAGCTTCTCCGACTCGCTCTTATTTGTGTGCGTGACTGTACTTTGTGTACTCGAATCCTTACTTATTGTGTTCTCTTTGTGCACGCTGGAAACATAAAAATAGTCGTAAAAGAAACGTCATGTAAACACACCTAAGGCGTCGTGTTTTACGATGAATTCCTTTAGAGAATTTATTAGCAAACCCGTTAGTCTTCGGCCCACTTTAAATGACTGTATTCGATACGGAATTGTTCAAGTTTTTTGGTGTGGTTGTGATTAACATAATACGTATTTATATATTTTAAACAGATATTAAAGTATAATAAAGGCATATCTCTAAAATACAACTAGGTGTAACAGAATAAACGCAGGTCCTGGTAATAGTTTGTTTATAATTGACTACTGAATCGATTTCAGTGAATTTTAACCGCCGATTGAGCCAAAGAAAATTAAATGTTATTTTGAGCCAATAGAGACTCAATTTTAAGTGCGTAAAATAATGCAGGGGTTTTTTTTTTTTTTTTTCTGGGTGGGAAATCATCAAATAACTTCTCCCGCTCTGGGTGGAGCGGGAGGGCGTGTCAGACTTTTACTGACTAAAACCCACCCGTGTTCCCTCAGTTGCCTGTGTGCCAGGGGCGGCGGTATCTCTTTCGAACAACCCGCACCCCCGGCAGGCATCGGCCCTTGCGGGCCCCTCTGTTGCTGCTGACATCTCTTTGAGGCGCGCGTGGAACACAACGCGCCGTCGACCCGGGCTTGGTCCTTACCGGACAGCGAGCTACCCATTACTCGCCGTCCGCAAGCCCGCGCCTACGGTGGCCGGGAATCAGCCTGGGACTCCCGACGCCCAGGGCGTCTCCTGCGAAGGCCACGGCTGTGAGGGCGCATGTATTGCATCTCCCTCACGTGCGCCGCCTCCCTCTTTGCGAGCATAACTGCTTCGCTGAAGGAGGCGACAGCTAGCCATGCCCTCTCGCTCCGTACCATGGCCTGGACCAGGGTCGGACGCGAGAGATCGCCGCCGCCGATCACGTCCACGAGGACACGGCGATGCTCCGCCCAAGCCGGGCAGACCTCCACCGTATGCTCCACCGTGTCCTCAGGGCGATCTTCGCAATGGAAACACCCGGGCGTTTCCTCCCGCCCTATCCGAAACAGGAACCTCCCGAAACAACCGTGTCCGGTGAGGACCTGTGTCAGGCGGAAGGTGAGGACGCCATGCCGCCTCTCAAACCACTCCTCAAAGAGGGGACTTACCGCCGCGATCAACTCAATCAACTCAACTCTATTTTCTAAAAAATAATTATCACCATCATCACTTCAGCCGTAAGACGTCCACTGCTGGACATAGGCCTCTCCCAATTTGGGGGGGGGTTTGCCGTAATCGCCACGCTTGGCAGGCGATTGGCGATCGCAGTTCGATGGTAAAATGCATAGAGAACGCTGCTTCCCATTCTTTAGAAAGTCCCTTAGTCGCCTCCTACGACACCCATGAGAAGAGATGGGATGGTGTTATTCTTTACGTCCGGCACCGCATGCAACGTAAAAAAGTAATAGTTTGCTTTAATAAAAAGCTTTCGTCATTGTATTATGCTTTTAACGCAATACTCTTATTGGGATATATGAAGTCTTGCGTTACTTATGTTAAACATTGTCTATATCACTGCTACTACACACCAAACATAAGGAAAAACAAAACACAGGAACTCAAACTAAACATCACATTATCACTTCACTCACTTCACTTGTGAATATGAGAGAACAATAAAGAATATTATTATTATTATTATTACTCAACAGATGAAATTATTAAACTAGGAGATTCTTCTGTGCAAAAAGTAAGACGGTGTGATCTAATCGAGTCCGTTTACTAACAAAATCTTAGTGGGTCGCCATAGCTAACTCTAATCTCTCGCTTGATAAGAACTATAGTAAAAGATTAAAGTAAAATACCTTATTTTAGACGTGGTCAGTTCCTTGACGGAGGCTGTTTTCTCAGAGTACTTGTTTGTTAGAATGGGGTAGATAGCGTTCGTGGTCTTGACCGGCGGTCGATCTGGTTTCTTCTCTTCCAATTCTGTCGATACTGTAAGTAAATAATAGGACACCTTAGTATTGCTGCCAAGTTAAATGATTTCCTCACGAGCAAAGGCGTCAATTGAATTTGTATTTTCCTTTTTAAATTACTATCTGGCCTTCATAATTTTATTGCTGTCTCAGTAATCTATCGATATGATAGTAATTTATAGTCAAACAATTTTTTACCGGAAGGTTGGAAATAATTAGTATTATTATTTATATACGTTAATAGTAGGTAATATTCTGAAGTTTATTCTGTTTCACCCGCTAGATATATTTATTCACACTTACACATTTTGGAAAATAAATTTTGTTCACTTGAAAACATTTTTCTAAACTGCAACATTATTATCAAAAATACTTGTTTTTAAATGTCATTCAACTAAAAACAATAAAAAACTACGCATCTAATATACACTTCATTATTCCGATATCAATTCCTTAGAAGAGATCACACAAACCACACAAATGTCTTATTAAGTCTCACATACATAAATAAAACTTTGAACAAATCCGACTCACTTTCAAAAACCATTTGAGAGAATCACAATATCGGGGAGATCAGTGGAGCAACGTGCAACTTTAGTGTTACACCAACGCGGTTAGTGAGGCAACTAGTTATAAAAACACAGTGTCGAGACACAGCGTGCTGTGGTAAGTTACGCAAAATCACGACTCCGTCCGCAACCTTCATGAGAAATGTCAATAGCAGAACATCGAATACTAGAGTAGGCGGTGTTTACCAACAGGCTGTGCGTGTGTTGGTGCGCTCACGACTCTACTAGTACTTCGCGCGCTAACCTGAAGGTACAATGTTATTGTTTAGACGGTTATACGTAAGTAAATGAGATTCGAGTTAATATTACGTCCGTGGAATTTCTTGCCCCTTCTTCTGCGTAGGTAGCTACTACGCTTTGGAATGGGAAACTAGGTTTATCTTCCTGACTGACCCGTGTCATTTCAAAATTGCCTATAATTGGTTTATTTGAAATAAATGCTTTTGAGTTTGAGTATTAGGAATGTCCGAAGTGTTAATATTTCAAGAATTCGCCGCCATGTGCTACTTACGTTATCGCTTGACTATTATAGTCTACAAAATGAGCAAATTACGCTCTTATAATACAAGCAATCCTTTAGAACATTCAATTTTTGGGACGACTTCCAAAAAACCTTGATTAATATTAATAACACAAATTACACAAATCAATCAGGTCAATCGCCAATATTAAAGACGATGTTTATTTTAGCCATGAACTCAAACAACAGAGTAGGTCCAAAAAATAGACCATAGTTTTTCTTCATCTGCATACATAAATTGCTGCACGCTAGTTTCGATACGCATAAATTAGTGGTATTGCGTGTCTTGCAAACGATTGCATTCGGCCAGTGTTACAAACTTTACGTCATCTTAGATTATGTTATCCTACTGTATTATGTGACTTTGTTACCGGACTTATTAGTAACCTTGTAATATATTAGAGAGTGTATGATACATTAAAATCGTGCAAATATCCGAAAGTAGTGTTAATTAGAAAGTCAATTTGATCACGTAGGTAATTAGCGTATGTATCAGATTTTTTTGTAAAAAAAAAAATGTTAGTTTTAAATTGAACCTAATAACTTCTGCTATGCATCAGTGCAGAAAAAAGATATCGAGACCAGCAACCCTTTAAGGTGGCCAGGGTAGCCCACCAAATTCTAATTTTCTTACGTTGATGAAAATATGATTCGCGACCGTAAAAAATATGGCTTTACAGAATTATAATCATTAAAATCAGCAACACAACACTCTCAGTGCATTTAAACCCTTTGAATGACTATTTCGCAAAAAAGTCATCATCAGCAAATTTAAAAAAAAAACGTGAGAAAATTTGAAATTCGTGGGTCACCTTTGCGCTTTAAAAGCGCAATCAAATAGGTAAGATTGCGCTTTTTATATCAACGATAGAAAAAGCGCAATCCCTGCCCCAGTCCCGTCAGTCAAAAGGTCTTAAAAAAACAGACCTGATAAGGGGCCATCCATAAATTACGTCACACGTTAAGGGGAGTGGATCAACGAAATGTGACTTTGTGTGACAGGGAGACAAGGGGCGTCAAAAGCTTTGTGACGTCACATATTATAATCTAAAATACTAAAACTCGAATATTTATATGTAAACCAAAAACTTAAAACATTACTTACTCGATCTATATTTATAAGGCTTCTTTTATTTATCCAAAATATTTGACTATTCATTTTGCTTAAGATTTTTTTTTTTATTTAAATTGAAAAATAATTGAAAAACGACTGTTTATATTTAAAAACTTCTAAATATAAAATTAAAAAATATGTGACATCACACAAGGGGAGGGGGTTTCTCAAGTGTGACCACCTGTGACAAGGGCCGAGGGAGTCAAAAGACCACATTTGTGTGACGTATTTATGTATGGTCCCTAAGAACAAGAGTCGCGCAACTCACGACTAACCTTGCAAATAAATCCAGATCTAATAAACACCAAAACTTAATACACTGTTGTGTTCGATGTCCTGACTGTTAACACACAACGTTCCTCTAGAATCTGACATCACTTATTGAGTGATCATTGCATTGCCAGAGCCTATTACAAAACGAGTTTTTAGCTAAGCATCCACAACACACAAGTTGTTTAGGAGACAGAGTACATCATACTATAAATAAAATTCAAGGTGTGTGTAATGATTACATCAGTTATGTCATTGTACTGATACAACGAGGAAAGGATTTATGGACTTAGTATTAGTAGTGCATGGCGATCTGAGATCGATTCATCGAAAAATCGATTTTTTAGACCAATCGTTTTTAAATCGATTTAGTGAATCGATATGTCACCCTTGCAAATCGAGATTCAATTTTATCAATTTTAATTATAACTAAATCAAAAGATGTCTCAGGTATACAAAAAAATATATATATATTTCACAAAATTGGTCACATAAAACAGTTTTGAAATGATATAGTTTACAGTTCCCAGTGCTCAATGTCTAAACTTTTCAGGAACAAGGTCCATCCAGAAAACTTTAAGGCCCTGGTAACTTTAAATATTGTCATTATGAGCGGTAATAGTTCTTATTGTAATCTTTGACGGGTTAAAATCTGTTGTAACAAATTCGAATAACAAATGAGCAAACGTATGTCGTAAAAATGCAGATAAAATCGTATAAATTTAGATACTAACTATTTAATAATAAATAATCCATCACTGGATGCAGTTTGGCATTTGGAATTTTATGGTATATTTTTAATCATGTTTACAACTGTTATTGAAGGGATAAACCGATTTTAAAGATAGTTAAGAGGTAACTTTGATGATTTTTTTGATTCATTAAAGTATGTTTAATTATGTTTTGAGAAAGTAAAAGACTTGTATATATCATATATTTTTTTGCTTTCAAAATTATTTACGGTTAAAGAGATACACAGCTTTAAAAAACCACCTTTTTGAGCGTTTTCCAGAAATCTCCGCCTTAATTCGTTTAAAAATGATAACAGATCGATTATTATGGTATCCTCTTTGTTTTCCATGATTGGACTTATATTGCAAAGACGAACTCGAAAAGCAAATTGACCTCGAATAGACCTAGATTTTTTTATGAATCGGTTCATCAGATTTCGATTCGAATCGATTCAAGAATCAACCTTTTTCGGAAAAAATCGCCAGCCCTACTTAGTAGACAGACACTACCGCACTGTCGCTTTATTGATATAGCCTTTTTATTGATTTTCTAAACAATGTGTGATGTAATTTAATCTGTTAGTAAACCCAGTTATGATGAGAGATGTTATGTGAAATTTACGAAGATTGATGTGTTTAAAAAAGTGTGGCAAATAATTAAAAAAGTGATAAAGTGCAATCTGCGTAATGGCCTGGGTGACAGAACACAATCTCATCGTTTAATTGATTTGAGCTTCGGAGACGGTATTATCTTTTACAAGTACCTAGTCGAAATTCTTAGCTTTTCATAAGTATATATTGCTGCCAGATCTATACAGGTTGGCACATGGTTACAATTTACGCGTCGATGGGACGTGTTTTTTTGTCAGCACATAATTTTATACATAGGGGAGGGGGTATGAAATCATATGCTGAATTCATGGTTAGAAATAAAGATAGTAGATTTTTTTTGTCGATTATCAAAACAAAAATCAACTGTTTCAAAGAAAAGTGCAGTACTAACTACGCGGTCAAAATGTAAGGAACACCATTTTTTTTTAATAACCATCTATAAATTTCAACGCAGGGTTCAGAATCATGTACTGACTTCACGGTAAGAGCTCCCTGTATAAATAAAAATCAATTTCCGTGCGTTCATCAGTTCATCATCATCATTTCAGCCGATAGACGTCCAATGCTGAACATAGGCCTCCCCTAAAAAAAATGGGGCAGTTTGCCATAATCGCCACGCTTGGCAGGCGGGCTGGCGATCGCAGTATGGTGGTAAAATGCATAGAGAACGCTGCTGCCCATTCTCCAGTAAGTCCCTTAGTCGCATTCTACGACACCTACGTGTTGAAATGGGATGGTGCTATTCTTTACGTCCGGCACCATAAGGAACATACCCATGCGGCCATACGACCATATGGCTGTGCGTTACTCTCGCAAAAAACGCCAAAATGGCTCAACCGATTGTGATTAAACTTTGGTATATTGTTGTGTGCGCGCCGGAGAAGGTTCCTAACAAAAATAAAATTAAAAAGACATTGCAACGCATTAGCTAGCAATAAATTAAACTAAAAGTAAAATCATTCGAAGGATTGACCAACGTTGTGCTATTAAATTTATATTTACTATCATCATCATAACATACTGTAATTCCAACAAAACGACCGCTGTTTCACATATGCGTAGGTAGTTCGAGACTGCCATTATGAAACTGGACAAAAATTATCGTCATAACCACCAGGATTGCCCAACAAATCAGAGACGGCATACTGCCATCTTGCGGTATTTATGCATGGAAACTAGAAAGATGCTTTCCATTTTCAATCATAGTGACGTAAGCCCTTAGTATTTGACGACGCCCACGCATGAAGGTGCGGCAAGCGAAGCAGATTAATCAGACTTGCATTCGTGATGTAGGCACAAGCCTCTAGATTACCTTGAATAGTACCAATACGTAACCAAGTTTGAAGAACCCTTTGTTTATTTATTGGTCACTAGCTTTTGCCAGCGGCTTCGCCCGCGAGATTGTCTAAAATTATCCCACGGGGAACGTACTACCGAGATAAAAAGTATCTTAGGTGTTAATAAAAGTTATAAACTATCTGTGTGCCAGATTTCATCCAAGTCCGTTCAGCCATTTTTGCGTGATTGAGTAACATTCACATTTATAATATTAGTAGGATAGGAAAAGTGAATTTTTCAATGCTGTGTTCAATATCATCTTTTTTATTCGATCTATTATTATTATCATATTATAATAATAGATCGAAATCATTGTCGATACGACGAAGATCATAACATTCATAACTTAAATTTACTGACATTGATAAAATACTGCTATAAGTACCTGCATTATTCATATTCTATTTATAGCGCTTTTTCCATACAATATGATTTAATAAGATGACTCTGTGTACATACCTGCATTAATTACGTACCCTTCACGCATAGAAATTTATACAGCCCTATTTAGAGTATATGCGAAACCCGAAACACGTGTCTAGTATTTTTATGTAAAGAATCTATGTACAAAATTTCAATACTGTCTCATGGAAAATCACAAAGTTGTAAAGCTTCTTATGTTATCTGGTTATCTACATAAAGATGGTCACCACGCGTCCCCCTGCTCCGCCCGCGCGTCCAGAGTCGTATTGTGCTCATTGATAAAAATTAGGCAGTACCTATGTATCTAACCGTATGGCGATTGTATTGTAATTAACTGGTTATAATATTTTCCATCACAATAGCAAATTTTTTTTGGGAAAAATATAAGATGTTGTAAAAATTATTGGAATCGATTCAGTTACTTATTCTGGACAAACTAATTTCAGGTTTCGCATATACTAAAAATAATGTATACATATATTAAAGAGGGTGTAACCAATTTATTAATGGAGCCGTGCATACATTTCATTTACTAGCTTCCGCCCGTGTGGTATGTTGACAAAAAGTAACCCTATACCAAATTTCATCGAAATCGGTCCAGACGTTTCGACGGTTAGACGGAACCGATGGAACAAACAGACGGACAGACAAAACAAAAAAAAAATAGAAGTTCCGCAAGTATACTTTTGTAAACATTTAGTAAAACGCTGTTATTTTGACATTACAACCAGACACTTCAATTTAATTTATTCGTAATTATTAATTTTAAGTGTTTCACATATCTCGGGACTCTAGGTCCCGAGATATCTGTGTAAACACTTTTTGTATGCGTGAAGGGTACGTAATAATATCACTTTCTATCCATTAAAAATCTTGTTAATTATAAACTCGCCATTCACTTGTCTACTTACTACTTTAGTTTACACAAATTTGACGTCACGTATGATCACGTGATAAAAAGTCATCGCAAGGAGCGTTTTGGCGGTAAATTCAAACGAACGAAAAATAAATTTTAATTAAATCGTTTTTAATTGATAAAATCTTTTTTCAAAAAAAATAAACAACCGACTTCCAAAAAAACACTAAAAAGTGAAAAATAACTTTAATATCGGAAGTCGGTGACTTTGGATATGTATTTTAATTTTTTGTCACCGCCTTCCGATATTAAAGTTATTTTTCACTTTTTAGTGTTTTTTTGGAAGTCGGTTGTTTATTTTTTTTGAAAAAAGATTTTTATTTTTCACTTTTTAGTGGTTCACATGTGCTTACCCCTTCACAGCGTACCGGCGTGATGTTATGTTATTAACTGGTGTAAACAATTGACAGACATGAGATTTCAGCAATCCCTGTCCATTTGCTATCATTTATTGAGGAGTTCCGTTGCCTATCTCCGAAGTTCTTCATCAGATCTTCACCAAATTGAAATGGAACCACTCCGAGAAAGTACTCTTCCAAAAACTACACAAATTGCTTCAAGTGTGCCTATAAAATTTGAAGAGTTCTCTCTATTTCTCCAGGATCCCATCATCAGATCCTGACTTGATGATCATGGGACCACCTGGGAAGTATACCCTTTCAAACAAAAAAAAAATTTTCCAAATCGGTCCAGCCATCTTCGAGTAATCGGGGAACATACATAAAAAAAAATAAAAAAAAAAAAAAAAAAAAAAAGGTTCCGACGAATTGAGAACCTCCTCCTTTTGGAAGTCGGTTAAAAATGGATATAAATCAATTCACTTTTATTTTTCTGTTACATATTTCGTCCCAATCTTCACATTAGAATAGTTTTTAATAAATGGAAAATACCCTATTCGCAGAGGTTCGTGTGTTTCTATAATAATATGTAAAGATTAAGTTGACTCTTCAATTTTATTTATTTGTTATTATTATTAAAGTATAATGACTATTTACTTATTTAACCTCTGATTTAAACGTCATTTACTTGTTTATTCGAGTAGATAACCTTTCGATACCGTTCACATCCTGGAACTAAAATATTCAAATCTCCTCAATTACATTGAAATCTTGTACTAGTCACTCAGGGGAACAATATCATAACAGCAATGCGCAGATTCGTATTCAAGACGTTATGTAGATGATGCAATCAACTATTTTTGTAACTGTTATTGTACTCGAGAGCGGAAACAATGGAGAGCAGAGAAAATCCATAACTAATTTATGGTATGTAACTTTTTAATTTTGTAAATAGTACTAACTTTTGAGTTGCAATGTTGAGTGAAAGACTGCAATTGAGTCGTAGGATCATCGCCCAAAATTAGGGCGCAATGACGTGCGTTTCATTAAAGGCAAATTTACTGTGGGAAATAGCACAATTTGTTAACTACAGGAAATATTAGCTTTTCAGTTAGATAAACTTAAAAGCGGAAGATACAGTGCGATTTATGTATGATTACGATTATAAATGGCATTGAGGTAGCGTAAGCGAGAGTCACGCGATGCATCACATCGTGTCTCTCACGCCTGTTTAGTATTATTTATCTCACTCACACAAAAATGACGAAGCATACAATCAATAAAATCCCAATTATCAACAAATTAAGATTTTTGGCTGTACGGATGATAATCCCGTGTGTCTTCATTTTCATTCCTGACTTATTGGAACGTTTATTAAATAACAAGGCATTCTGATGTTTATTTATTATACAAAAACTAAAACCATTGAGCTGTATCGACATGCGCTGTTTTGACAATTGTCCGCGAGTGTCTGATTGCAACTGTGTCCATTGGACTTGAATCAGTAGAACAGCGCGCTGTGATCAAGTAACGTATCTCCCGCTTTAAGTATCTAAGGCTTTTCGAGGTCACGTAAATACTCCAACGAATCCCCTAGGAGCAGGGATGGCAAACCTCTTAACCTCTGCGAGAAACTTTCCAAAAAAATATTTCATTGGGCATTGACGTGCCAACAAACAATGTTGAATTATTGACTGATAGAAAAAAAAACACAAAACAATTATTGGTAGTTTTTATTTGCAAACAGAAATAGACTTGTACCTACTATTATACAATAATCAACATCACACCAGCTTATTTATATGAAAGATTAAATTCAAATTAGTGCAACTTCTGGTGTCTGGTATTAGGTTCATAGGTATATTTAGCAGAATGCAAGCTGAACTGGAACCATGTGACATAGGTACGGTTTCTGAAAGTGAAAGAAAGACGACTCAGGCTCAGGCAAGAAGATGAACTTATCACACTCAGATTTCTATGTTTGTTACTGGGACATAGGCTGCCGTGCGCAAATTATTTTGTTGCGTGCCACCTAAGGCACGCGTGCCATTGGTTCGCCATCCCTGCCCTAGAGGATCCTCATTTGCACGCTACTTTTTTTTTTTTTTCTGGGTGGGAAATCATCAAATAACTTCTCCCGCTCTGGGTGGAGCGGGAGGGTGTGTCAGACTTTTACTGACTAAAACCCACCCGTGTTCCCTCAGTTGCCTATGTGCCAGGGGCGGCGGTATCTCTTTCGAACAACCCGCACCCCTCTTTGAACTGCATTTTGGTTTTGATTTAGTTCAGGATCAATTAAAAATAATAATAACCCCACCACCGTATCTCTACGCTGACCGTCATGGTCACCCTACCACCACTGGCGCACTCCTAAACTCTGGGTCTATTAGTGTTGAGTAGGACATACAAGAGGCGGTACATTTGTTCCGTATATGACGTCAAAACGTAAGAGCTGCTCGGCATTTTATATTGTACCTACTACTTACTTCAAATTTTATGTCGCGGCAGTCGCGAAGTCGCGTTACTAACTCTCCATCTCCGTAAAACTATAGGATGAGGACAGAGAGGGAGCGAGACGAATGCTACAAATAACGTCATTCTTCAATGAACATTACATGACTGCGTTTCGAGTCTCGAGCGAAAGGGAAATATGTTGAGATTGAGATTGACAAGACTAAATACCGTGAGGCGCGCATTGAAGCGACAGTTTTGATTTGAAGCATTTTGAATATCCTAACGTCAGTGACCAGTGCAAAAGCATTTTATTTGATGCTTTATTTTTTTTACTATTATTTTTTAAACGGCTTTGTATTGTTGCCACTTCTATGCTTTGCGAGCGCACTTTTATGAAAGGGGGCGAAGTCGTTATGGAAAGAAGGAACCGGCTCAGTGGCAACAGTCGCGCAAATATTACTTTTACATCGTAATTTGTAATTTTATTAATGGGCTTTTTTATTATATTCTTTAAATTATATTTGTTTCATAATTATTTACCTAATTATAAACAATTTTTACTATGTTAATCGTTTCATATTACTTTGCGATACTGGTTAATAATGTCTTCAATCAGAGTTCAGACTGTCATTGTACTGCAATAACATCAAACGTCACATTTGTACTGGTAACTTCAAACGTATCGCACACCTTCAGTGCGCGTCGCCCAAGTTCCAAACCTCATTGGCCTCACCTCATTTGAAGTAGGACATTGTACTGGCTCAGTGCAAAAAAGAGGCTACTCTTACAAACTCTTTTTCATGTCGTGTCCTACCCAACACTAGGGTCTATGCCGGTAGAGTTTACTTTAGGGGGGTGGATTGAGTCACCATACCAAGCATAAGCCAGTAGGGCAGTATGTGGCGAGCTGTTGGACAGTAGCGATCCCATGAACCCTATCTCTCAGGAGAAGTCTTGTTCATCACCTCTGGCTTGCCTTTATTGGCCGGCTGGAGTGTACAATGACGAAGAACACAGCTCCCACTTCTTGACCGGCTTGAGTGGAAATTCACAAGAACAACGTGCTCGGAGGTAGGAAGTATTCCAGTAAGATGCTGGTAGGGATCTTTACTATCTTCCGATCTCCGGGATTGCCGTGATAGCCGTGGAATACCTCTCGACTCCTCAAGAAGCACCTCAGGATATATTGAAAATGCATAAAAATTTTACATTTTCAAATTCCGCGCAGAATTTGACGAAAACGCTGGACGCAGTGGACGCCACATTACTCTGTGGGTGTGACGTCAGTTTGCTGTATAACCAAATGCGCTGATATTTTAGAAGAAAATTGTTTATAATTTAAAAAAAAATAGTTACTTTTCTACCTATCGTTGGTTTGCTGTTCCTGAATGCAAAATATTATTTAAATGAAAATTCCTTTGGTTACGAAAATAATAAAAGTACAAAGTTGCTCAGATGACATACCGTATCACGTAATAACATAGCGGCTACTATTTCATGGTGTTCAAAAACAGATTTAAAAAACTGAAATCTTTTTGAAAATTTGTTATTTCATGAACTAAAACTAACATTTTCCGACTGCATTTTGCCGCTATCTCAATAATATAATTTTAGATTTTTCCTCATATAGAGTAAAATACCCTATTATTCATTTCATCCGCTACCCTATTATTACTGTTCACAAAACGGTGAGGCACTGGGCCCGCGTGACGGATTACGGCCCACTCCACCTCACAGATGGAACATGATGGAACAGTGGAAACATTATAGGATGCTTCTGCTAAGAGCTACCTGGACTTTGCTTCACTAATATTGCTGCAACCATGCCCACCCAGTATGACAATCCTGGACTAGGTGTGGGCTCTCGCCACTACCTACTGATATTATACATACCTTGTGCAGGCAGTGCTTGTACGAAGTTATCAGGGAACAGTCCAACGCGACCGTGTAGTTCGCCGCGCCACCAGCCGCGGTCGGGCGCCTCCTTCGACAGGATAGTCACAATGTCGCCTTCCGACAGCGTCAGCTCATCTTCATTCACAGCAGAGTACGGGAATAGCACGCGACACAGCTCCTTCACTGCGTTCAAATAGACCTTATTATTGCTTGCAACTAATGAGGATATTTTCATGGGTATTATAATTGGACTTCAAAGAAGTTAGATGGAGACAGGATGTAGTCTAAGAACAATGTCTTGCCTGTCATAATTGTCAAACGAGTTTCATTTGTTCACGTTTTTACATCTGACGCACTATTATCATTTTGTGATTAAAAAGACAAAAATAAGGGCTTTGTACGAAATAATAAAACTGTTATTTTTAAACAAAAACAACATTGTGTTCTTTAAAAACCACATTAAAAAAATTACTTACATTAAATTATACCTAAGAGTGACAACATTGTTAAATAAAATGATTAGCCACATAGTTTACACACATATTTTTTCACATGCAAATTTGTAAACATCCGGAATTTATCGTCAGCGGAAGATGCAATCACCAATACGATAAACCGTGCGTCCCCTTCGAATCGGTGTCATCGCTTCAATTAACGTACGTAAGTATAGCAACAATATATCAATAAGACTGAGTGACGAACAAGCTCCGTACACTGTTATAAGGTTCCTGTCATGACTCAGACCCTTAGAGAAAAATATTCTAGTAATAGACCATGAACATTGTAAATACCAACCTTCATTGTAAGCGTTGACTCTAAGCAGGAGATTGCAAGGATTAATACCGACTTTTTGCGCTAGATTGTATTAACATTTGCAAAGATATTAATGAAGCGGGAAGTACTTTTGTTGTACGTCTTTTTACTTACTTTAAGGCAATTGACCAAGTGTTTAAAAGGAGATATTGCTCCTATAGTAAAGTTGCCAAATGCGACTTGCATTTCAAATGCCAACACTTGGCATGTTTCGCGAGGACAGGTGTAATGTTATATTTAAATGAATAGGGGCCTCTCGCTCCAGCAACAAATTTGCTATATAGTATATAATCATATTTACTACTACAGTTTAGAAATAATGTTTAATAACGCTGCTTACAATCAGGGGATGGTAGGGGGTGTGTGTCCCTGCTGCTATTAGCTCGCTAATCCAGCGACTCGACTATAAAGGATAAGTTCTTAACCAGTGCGCAAACTGTAACCATGAATTCAGCATATCATTCTAGAACAGCTGATTTTTGTTTGTATAACCGACGAATCATTTCTGCGCTGGAGGGTCTAGAATGATATGCTGAATTCATGGTTACAATTTGCGCACTGGTTAACAACATATCCAAGCGCTAGCTGTTTCATGAAAGCCCATATCCATTATAAATTGCATTAACCTGTATCGTCCCACGGCATGGCAAAGGCCTTCTTCCTTCTTTCCACTTATACCTGTACATGTCTTTGTCATCTTCAAACGTGTGATAGAAACGGAACGATGTCTTAATTAATATGGTTAGCGCAAAGCACTTTTAATTATTTGTGGTGCAAGCGGGCCTAAGACATTAAACATTATTAATAAAAGAAAAATACTGTCCACAACTCACCAGGTTTAGGCGGGAGCGCAGGCGCCGGCTCGAAGGGCGGCGCGGGCTGCGGCGGGTCCAGCATCACGACGAAGTTGGAGGGGAACACCCCCACGCGGCCCTGCCGGCGACCCTGCCACCACCCCTCCTCTACCTGCACGGTCACACGGGGTCAATAATAGCACCTACCACACAACCACAACACAGAAAACGTAGGGCGAAGATAGCAAGTTTTCTGAAACTGTTCGTCCTTCACGATTTCTCACCTCACAACAAGTAATCGCGACCTAAGATTTCTTAATCCAATTTAGATACAAAAACTTTCGCAAATACTAATGAAATGTTTAAAATATTTTTAAATTGCACTACAGAACCACTGACGCGTACGGCCACTAACGGATTGCAATCTTCGAAGAAACCCACAATAACTTTGTCGTGTGGTGAAATTTCTTTTTTTACATTTTTGGTCGCTGTCTAGTCTGTGACGCTACCAACAAGAGACTAATTTAAAACACCTACAGTGAAATGATATCTATAAATTAGAAAACGATTACCAGTTATGAGAGTGAGTCATAATTGTTCCATTTACCTACGTACTAATTTGCCTTTGGTATTAAGTTGTTTTATAAGTTCTCGACAGTCCCTAAATTTAAAATATATAGGGAAGTAATTCGACTGTCTTAGTTGCAGTGTAAAAGACACTTCATTCAAGTGTTCCATCATAATTATTTCATGCCACACCTAGGATCGGCGACACTGCATGGATGAAGTGCTATACAAACATGAAGAATAATGCAAACAAGTTCAATTACCTCTCCAAGAACTTCGAGGACGTCACCGACGCTCAGAGGAAGCTCGTCCGGGTTCGCGGGCTGGTAGCTGAACACCGCTCGACATCGGCCCTGCACGCCCGCCGGCCTAAATACAACAGACGTCACTCTTTACTTACTCTTAATACCAACACATTTACAGTAGGTACTACAAAGTTTGAAAAAATACAATTTATAAGTTGCCGACAGCAGATTTCATGTTTGCGTGCTAAATGGCAATGGCAACGCACTATCGTTGGCTGAACATGTGAAATTGACGCCAATTAACAGAAGCTCTAAGAATCCAGTTTAATATGTAAATGTTGTAATTGATTAACTACTCTGATTTCTTTGAGTATTGATCACAGACAACACAGAAGTCGAAGAAAATGAGGGCAGATTGCTTTAGTATTCTGGCAGATGATATAAACGACTGCGACAGTTTACTCAACAATGTTCATTAAATAAGAGATTTAATTCAGCTCTAAAAGAAAGAAGAAATGGGTATCGAAAAGTATTTGGTTTATAGAAATGCATTTGTACTTAATGTCTGCTTAAATAGTAGCAACATTCCCATGCAAAAGCTGGGCAGCCCCTTGCCAGATAGATCACAGAATGACGTACAGTTGCACTAGTCATATATTCTGCACATAGGCGCGTATTTAGATACCGCAGTTTATATCAACAGAATTAGGTGTACCGCTGTTTGTCATTACTACTCTTTACACCTCTTGGATTGACTGACAGATATTATGTTTATCATTTTCATTCGCGATACCTACGACTATAAAGTCAGGATGCATGAAACATCAGAATAAACGTTTCTGAGTCACCTACCTTCTCAATTTCCCTTGTTATGGGCAATATTGTTATAATATTAGTTACGACAAAAAAAACTTAAGACAGACAAAAATATATCACTAAGGGCCACACAACAAACACTGACTAGCGGACCGCGCTTGTTATCGCGCTATCCGAGCTGATTAGATAGTACGTACAGTCATTATTATTCTACTAATCGAAAACGTAATTTAAAAGCCATGTCCAATTATTTTACAATAAACGGTCGTGGTTGTTGAACGACTTTCGCGAGGACTGACCGCCTAATTAACCGGATGTCGTCCGATATTAAAAACTTCAATCAAATTACACTTCATAATGAGTACCTCTCCGAAGCTTTAAAACCATACTGCAAACCAAACACTTTGTAATATAATCATTCCTTAAGAGAATGACATCACTGATTGTGTTAGCAAGTGTATGACTAAAACGGAATAACTTTGTATGTGTTGTGTAACTCAGCATAGAAAATGTCTTTGTCAACAATACAAGTATTAAGTTTTTATAGACAATTGATTACTGAGCGTTTAAATGATATAGTATTCTGTTTCATATTGTCACGAATCCGGTTTGTTCAACGGTATAATTTCTAGGTAGCAGAATCTATTAAACATTGTAAGATACGGAGAACATTGTTAATACGATTTTTTAAATTTTATATTTAAATTTAGTTCAACATTCAATGTTTCTTTTGAAGCGACAGTTGATAAAACGACGTTATCATCAAACAATTAATTGTAACTTCTGTTAAAGCAATTGAAGATACTCAAAATATAAGATGTTCCGAGTAATGACAGGTCTGTATTTATCTAAATCAGAGATCAACAATAAAATCAAAACGAGTATATAAAAATTAAAATGGAAATGTAAATAATATGTGTGTCAGTGAACTAGACATCAGACACACATGGTAATTTTATATCGGTACACAAACCAGTTCGTTAGGAGTTGTGCGCTTGCGCCTAGACGCTGCAGGATACCGGCCGGTGCAGCGGTGTCGAAACTAACTGTAAACTGGTGACCTTAGCATCAATCTCTGATGTTGGTATTGAACTTTGACTTGCGCATTGTTTTATTTGCTCCAGTAAGTTTGTGGATCAATATTGCGATTGACATATTGTCCCGTAAAACTATGTATTCTGTGGCAAAAGTGCTTTTAGCGGCAGGTCCAGGCGTTGATGGCGGGACAAATTTGACACCTATAGGCGGGATTGGTCCGTATAGGCTCAGGATCGAATTGAGTGGAAGAAGTCGAATTGAGAAGGAAAGGGACGCCGCTTTTGCCTTGCAATAGGACAACACGGCTAAATTATTGATCTATTTGAGGTGCAGAGAGTATGTAACATTAACCAATACTTAAGACGAGATAGATATCATAGAGAGCTAAGATTTCTATGAACAAATTAGTAGGCGTCATGATAAGAAATAATCTCCAACAATATTAGGTTCCGCCTACATTCACGCACAGATAATAAAATAAAGACGGGTTGGAAAATTATCAATAATGAAACGAGCAGAAACAAAAAGCATAGTTCTAATGGGTGCGCCAAAGTTCACCTAAATTTTCAACTCCGATAATTGGAAATCCGAAAATGTTCTTCCTAACATTTTTCATCCTAACAATCACAATTCCTAACTACTCTGTTTCTAATGTTCATAATTCCGAAGCATTCAACTTCATAATGTCAGTAGCAATAAACATCTTTTATACTTTCATTTGTTTTCCTATATTTTCTCAACATAACCATCTTTTACACTATTATTCAACGTCTTCTTTAATTTTATTTATAGCGGTGTGTACCTGCAAAGATATCCATAGGTTAGGTTAGGTTACAACTGTGACCAACTACGCGCGAGCCGAGCGACCGAAGCGAGCGGTGCCGCGGCAGCGGCCGGCGAGCGCTACCTCGAAATTGGTCGCGAAATTTTTCTAAGTATTTTTTTCAGAGTGCCCCCAAGACGACACTCTAACCTGAATTTCATTCATTTAAGACAAAAATCAGTGAAACGACCTTTAATCGGTAATTATGTTTAGGGATAAAAGCGTTATGATAAAAAACAGTAGGAGTTTAAATATATTTACATTAATGATATTATTAATTACAATTTTCGGAAACATGAGAGTTATGAACATCGCCGGTAGCACTACAAATAGTATGAATGAAAACTTTAGGATGAAATTTTTTAGGAAGAGTGATCATTCGGATTACAAATCATTAGGAAGAACAATTTTGGATAAAGAACTTTAGGTGAGCCAATATGGACCCAGTTCTAATTACACACTGGAGACGTATTATGTGGTCTCATTTGCGATAGCAAAGAAGTCCAGTATCCCAATTAAAACTACTGAAACCTTACATAATTTCAAGCGTATTAATTCCATAACATACAATGGGTAATAAACGCGTTTAAGCAAATCAATATCAAATTGATTGTAGATATTTTGGGGAAAGTCCACTAAAGTCTGTACCTGCATAATTGAGATTATAGCGCCTTATTTTGTGTGTGCATCAAGGATTCTTCCTGGATTTAACACAAATACAGTAAGGTGCCACAAATCCACTGTAAGGACACCACACAGTAAGGACACTAATAAATAGACCCCGTCCATGTTCTCTATCCATGTTGTCGGTTTTCAGCAAGGTGTTTGAAAAGGTAATGCTTAATCATAATACTTAATTGTAAAGTTATTTAAATAAAGTTAAATGAATGATTTTAATCAAATGCTTAATCTTTATACACCAATAAAATCATACACGATCAACAGCATGGTTTCACGAAGGGACGTTGTACGACTGACGCCAGTATCATCTTATCAAAACACATTTACGGCGTGGGAAGAAGCCCAAGACGCCATAGGAATCTTTGTGATATCTTCAAGGCATTTGATTGCGTCGATCACAAGAGCTTGCTCTTGAAACTTCAGCGTTGCGGACTTGGAAAACTTGCGCTCAGTTTAGTAAAATCTTATTAAGTAAATGATGGATAATAGCAAATTCAAATAAAAAGGTGTTCAGTTAAAAATGGGTGTTTCACAAGGCTCCACTTTGGGTCCTTTACTCTTTTTAATGAATATTTAATAAGCTACTCCATTTATTAAAATATCAACCACAAAGAGTTTGCTTGCTGACGAGACTTCCTTAATTTTTAAGGTTGATAGATGCGCTACACATTTTGACGACATAAATAACACCCTATTGCATGTCCAAAATTAGTTCACTGCTAATAATTTAGTATTAAATCGGAAAAAACGAACAGCTTATGATATTTTTTTCCAAATGTCAAAAGTAGTGATTGTGAGATAGTATTTAAGAAGAAACTATTTCCCCGGTGATCACAGTCACAGTCGACTCAAGGCTATAATGGGGAACTCATTTAACATCTCTTGCAGGACCGCTAAGTTCAGCACCATATGCCGTCAGCATCTTTTATAACAGTGTCCATGGTGTTTCTTGCCCGATCTCCATAGGTACCTACTACGGCTACTACGCTTTGGTAATGGGCAATTAGCTTCATATTTCTGACTGATACACACTGGTTTAATTGAAATAAATGCTTTGAATTTGAGTAGAATATTAAAGTTTCGAAATGATAACTCCACAGAATCAAAACAAACGATGACTGTTTAAAAAAGTGGTTCGATGTAAATTGGTTATGGTGGAAGGCAAATTCCGGTGGAAAAATTGTATCGTGCTTTGTATACCGATTTTAGTCTGTTAGGCAACACGCGGTAGACTGGATCTAGTTAGTTTTATGTAAACATAAATTACATGAAAATCTAATTTATTCTTGAAAGCAATATTGCTTTTATTCAATGAGAAATTCTTTCTATCTTTTACGAAAATAAATAAGGTACTTACTTACAAGGTACAGTACTTATTCAAATTTTTACTTATTGGTATCTAGTAAAGAAATTTTACCGTTTTGACCTGACTAAATAAAATAATACCGTGGTTTATGATCCTGCCGAGACACGCTTCGCGCGAGCGCGACACGACATGTTTGTACAATCACTAGATGGTTTATACTAAGTATGAAATATGTATGGCTAGTACACATACAGAATATGAAAGCGCATCAGATGTACGTGTACTGGCACCCACCATGTCTTAGTAGGATGATACTATATCTAGTCTAGACTTGGGTAAGTAATGCGAGTGTTGCATTACGCGTCATATAACCCGACCGCGTACTGCAGCATTACACATGACTCGACCAAATTAAGCATGACACATGACTCAAACATGACGCGCGGGCTGTGACGCGCTGTTCGGCCTTCGTAAACATCATAATTATCTCGGTAATTTTCTATGTACTGTGTGCAAGTGAGAAGGAGCATACGCCGCGCGGGCGGCGGTAGCTGGCAGCGAAATAAGTGAACTATTATTTAGAACCGTATTGTTGAAGAAATAAGGTTTACGTTTTACTGACAACGTGGACCGCCTGTGCCGCGATGTTTATCTTATATTAGAGATGGGCTTAAACGTTAAAAAAAACTTTTTTCAAAAAAATAAACAACCGACTTCCAAAAAAACACTACAAAGTGAAAAATAACTTTATTTTCGGAAGTCGGTGACTTTGGATATGTATTTTAATTTTTTGTCACCGCCTTCCGAAAATAAAGTTATTTTTCACTTTGTAGTGTTTTTTTGGAAGTCGGTTGTTTATTTTTTTGAAAAAAGTTTTTTATTTTTCACTTTTTAGTGGTTCACATGTGTTTACCCCTTCACAGCGTAGCGGAGTGATGTTATGTTATTAACTGGTGTAAACAATAGACAGACATGAGATTTCAGCAATCCCAGTCCATTTGCTATCATTTATTGAGGAGTTCCGTAGCCTATCTCCGAAATTCTTCATCAGATCTTCACCAAATTGAAATGGAACCACTCCGAGAAAGTACTCTTCCAAAAACTACACAAATTGCTTCAAGTGTGCCTATAAAATTTGAAGAGTTCTCTCTATTTCTCCAGGATCCCATCATCAGATCCTGACTTGATGATCATGGGACCACCTGGGAAGTATACCCTTTCAAACAAAAAAATTATAATACAAATCGGTCCAGCCATCTTCGAGTAATCGGGGAACATACATAAAAAAAAATTAAAAAAATAAAAAGGTTCCGACGAATTGAGAACCTCCTCCTTTTGGAAGTCGGTTAAAAAGAATAACACTGCTGCTAATGCTAACAATAATTAACACTTGAAATTAGCAGTTATTTTTAGCAACTGTTAAATTTAATCACAGACAGATTGTTAACATAATTAATTCTCATTTCCTTCATACTTTTCACAGGCTTAGCACTGTCAACTTTTTCTGTTGGCGTATTTACAATGAGAATCAATTTATTTACAACGATTTCTTTTTTATAGCATTTTTTTAGCATCAATAATTTTCAATCATCGTTTTTTTTCTTATAACTACTTATGAACAAAATTACAAACGATGTCCTTTATAAAACATAAATGCCCAGTAACGGCCATGAAAGCATCATTTCTCGACGAAGTCCAAATGTCAGTCGTAATGCAGATTGTTTCAAGTTCTTTATTTATGACTTCTTGCACCTCTGTTCTACACTGTTCGTACATTGTTGGTAAAAGTGTATTTGAAAGATATTTTCTTTATCTTCATTACTAATACGATTACTAGACTCGAGTCAGTTGGACTCGCATAATAGAATCGAGTCAGCGAGTACAAGATCGATTCTTTCTGGCTCGAGTACCGGAATCGAGTCCGGAGTACTCGAAACAAAATAAATTGGTATTCAAGTAGGCGAGTCCAAAATAGGAATCGAGTCTGACTTGAGTCAAGCCGTACTGGGCACATCGCGTTACGTTATTTTTTTTTAAGGCATCTACTATAGAAGTTAGAAATTTATCACTTTTTTTCTGTCATTCGAGTTAAATTTTAGTAGCGCTTCCACTATTTCATTCATAAACGCAAGATCGTACGCGATCCGCTCGGTGATGACGTAGCGCGGCACAGCTGTGCGTGTGCGTCAGTTCAGCGCGCCCACGGTGGGTCAACGGACGTCGGACAATTAACCGGCTGCAAGTAAGCACGGCTATCGATCGACACATCAAGCTTTACAGTTAGATTTACAGTTTACGCTGATCTTGCACTGTACGGAAATCCTATTCAATGTGAGATCAGCTTATACTGGAAATGTATAACTTGAGGTGTAGCCATGTGTACCTACAAGTAGGTATTTCATTTCATGTACGATTTAAGTTGGTGTAAGTTCATTTACCTCCATCATCTCGTTGTATCGCAAGCACGGCACGGTGTTTACCACTATCGCATCTCGTAAACGAGAAAAATTAACCGGTCACGCCCCGGAAATTTGACATTTAATTCACCACTCTCGCATCACGAATCACCTAGTAGGTACGCGTACCTATTCAACAAGACACGACGAGTAGGCTTGGGAGTTGTATTTAACCGCTATCGTCCGGCTGGCAGTAAGTCGAGCACCCTTCAAGGCCGGCTGGTACGATATCGTACCACCCAGAAGCAAGCGGTTTTTATCTTAATACTAAATATAAATAAGGTTTAATCTCGTCTGCGATGATTTAACTCTATGGCCCGATAGCTAGTCTTTCGTAAACTACATCATTGAAATGCATAAAAGTTCTGTGGCAAAATTTTAAAAAATAGTTGACAGTAACGCTTCGAACGCGCGCGCGTCCGGGCGTTATCTTCAGTAGGATTCCCAAAAAAATAGTGTTGTTAGATTACTTGTCTATTCAACAAGAAACAAGCAAAATATCGTGCAAATTAAAATCGTAATTTTATCAGAAATCATCATAACACGGGAACAAACACACTTTCAGCCATTGTCTGTTATCTCCATTGTATATCATTAAATAACAACGTAACAGGAGAACTGTTTACAACTTATAGTATGCTTTGTTTAATCAAGAACCCGACAAACACCACTTGAAGTACCAAAGAGTAAATAAAAACTCGAACGGACCTGTTTTTATGAGCGCGGTCATAAGTATGTCGGTGTCGGATGTCGCCACGAGGTTTTCGGCGAGTTCTGAGAATTGTGACGTAGGACGTTAGACGTACGTCAACGGTTGCCTTGAATCGAGTGACGACCAATCGCGCTAATAGGTACTTAATAAGCATAAGTACCTACCTACCATATGATAAAAAAAAATTGGTTGCCTGTAAAGTCGGTATACGGGCGAAAGTTTTACGTGACAACGACTTTGAGTGGTAAAATAATTTTAATGTGAATATTCATTCGTATAGTAGGAAGAAGGATGAAATAATAGTAACAATTTAAAACATTTATTTATACAAAGAATTATATTTAAAACATTAATTTATACAAAGAATCTCGCACTGAATTTCATATTAACAAAATTTAGAAAACTAATTCACATTTGATCTTTGAATTTGTAAATCGCGCGCTTACGACCTTGCGCAGTGATTAGTCGTCTCGGTTTGAATGTTTAAAAGTTTCGATTTGACAGGTTGGAGGTTAAACATTGTTATTTTAATTTTTTACATAGCAAGTCGCGCTCATTTTTTCAAGTTAAACAAATTATTATTGGTTGAGAAACGATTTATACTACTTTTTTGATTGAAAACGACCACAACATTGTGATTACTACAACATAACCTATTCACTTATGTCTTAGTCATTTATTTCATCATGTTATATTATCAGTCTGAAATTATTTACCTTTGCTGTTTGAATTATTGCGATGGACGAAACTACCTTCACATTATCACTACACAATCGTTTTACAATTAACTGGCAACGTGTAAACTTGTATGCAGGCGCCTAAGCGAAATAGAAGCGCAAGACATGAACCGGTGTGTATGCCTATCTCTCTCACTCTCTCTCTCTCGCTCTGTCTCTCTCGCTCTTAGGCGGGCTAACTGTGCTCGAGTGGAAGGGACGCGTGCCTTTCACTTTTTATGTCTGTCTCTCTCGCTCTTAGGCGGGCTAACCATGCCCGAGTGGAAGGGACGCGTGCCTCTCACTCGCTCTCATTGTGAGCGCATAACGTGAGCGGAGCGTAACGCAGTTTCTTGAAGTGTCACCCGGCAAACCAATTTATAAGACGTTGTCACGTCAATAATAAATATGCCTAAAACAATTTTTATGCGACAATGCTTGCGGCGGCTTCACAAAGGCAGGCAATTCAAACAGAAAAATGAATCGTTTCCTCTGTTACACAGAGTTCATTATTAGTTGGAGGTGCCCTTTTCTATGAAAATATTGAACCGAATTAAGACCTTATTTTTATAAGTTTAACCGCGAAATTAGGTTGTGCATTCTTGTAAAGTCCAGTCGAACACGAGACAATAGGTTTCTAAGAATAATTTTAGTAAACTGCGGACATATTTGCCTAGTTTGGTGAAATTTCTATTTTTATCGTTTACTGATAAGAAATAAAGTCTGAATTCGCTTTTCATATTTTTACACACATTACACACGCATAAATCCATTGATCGCAAGGAAGCGTTACTTCGAGTTCTCATTATTTCACATAAAAAACAATAAATTTAATTTTTCGTGATTTTTTATTTTTTGTTATTTATTGAAAAATATAGTCCCAACCGATTCGAGTTCGATGATTGAGTTCATGACTTTCGGTTCCAGAACGACCTAATAATAACCGTGTAGAATATTTTTTTTGTTGACTAAAAAAACTGTGCATGTTGCATAAAAAAGTAAGATATATACTTATTGACAAAACGTAATGTATGCAATGATTTGATACAACGGTTACTTGGATCGTAAATATAATTCGAATACATGAATGAAAGTTAGACTATTTATTTCGGGTTCGGGTTCGGGATTTTACGTGAAAATCCCGAAAATTTGGTAATTGCAAGTTTACTTAAAAATAGCCTTTACACATCTTAAATAAAGCTTATTTTCAATTTTTCCCGAATCCCGAAAAAAAAATAGTCGTAAGGAAGTCTCCACTTTCTGTCTCTGTTCTCCGAAGTTTAGGCAAATATAGTCAGCCTATTCCGATCACTGGTCATCATTAATAATTAACGAGGTATTGAGTGATATTTAAAGAAATAACTTAAAACTGTAAATACTTACATAGATTTTTATTACGTAAGTCGGAAAATGTCTTGTGTTATTAAGGCGACGAACGAGAATAATTGCGAATGAAATCAAGAATCATCACGAAACATTCATTGTAAGTACATAAAATCGATTTTTAAATACGCCAATATTCACAGTCAATAACCAATATTGCAATCCATGTTTATTAGCAGTCCTAAGCCTGGAATGCCCTTTTGATTGAATTAATAATTATGTATATCTTCTACAACGCGAGCATTTCATTACAATAGCCATCGCGCGTGATGCTTCATTTCGCGTCATGTTTAGAGTCATGGTGTAATGCAACATTCTTCGGTACGATACGAAATGCGCGAACATTTCATTACAATAGCCATCGCGCGTGATGCGTCATTTCGCGTCATGTTTGGAGTCATGATGTAATGCAACATTACTCGGTACGAAAAGTAATGTCATATTACATCACTTTAAAACGCACTGTTTTGTGCATGTCTAATATCTACCTACCTAGTCGTGGATACCTCTGACTTATGGTTATCAAAATTATTGTGAGAGATCCTGGACTAAATAGGCCAAGAAGATCATGTACCAACAAGGAAGTATCCTCACCTTGCACTAGCATGTTCGACGACCGACACAAAATTGTCAGGGAACATGCCGCGGCGGCCGCGCAGCTCACCACGCCACCAGCCGCCTGGCAGCCGCTCAACGTCACGGATGACGTCACCGGGCCGCACCGTCAGCTCGTCAGACTCCGACGCGTCGTACGCGAAGTTCACCAGACACGATACTGCGATAAAACATGACTGTTTGAGTCTTAAGGTCCACCTTGAATAATTGTAATAAGGCACACATGATATGGTTCACAATGATCTTTGTCCTTGTTGTGGTAGTTGTGCACCGAGTGTGATTATGTTTTTCATTTATGAATGGACTGCAAGTAAAATGTCTCTTTCTTCAAAAGACCCTTCCAGAGATGGCCCTGAATTGTGACTCACATAAAATTCTAACAATATAACGTTTGGACTTAAGGTGAACCTAGTCCACATTTTTCCCATACAAACTTCGGGAGTGTATTACTCCACTGTTCGACAGTGTACATCAAAAATTAAACATGGTATGGTTTTGTCTCATTATTAATATTGTCTGTACGGAAACAGAATATTAAAATAAAAAGGCCATTAAAAAGTTAGAAGCCAACAAAGATTCGTTTTTCTTGCTAATTTAACCTAACTTTGGGGGTGTTTAAGTAATAAAGGAAGTATAAAATCTGAAAAACCAAGTCGGTACCGACAAAGCTCAAATAGCGAAAAGTTCAATAAACTTTATTGGTAATTGATTTGTGCAGTGGTCTTTTCATAAAACCCGATCTTCCGAAGGACTGTTCTTAATTTTTTACGCGCCTGTTGTAATATAAATGATCCTGCATCTCACTCAATAATGTTGTGCGTGTAGATTAGCTTCTAACTGCTCATCACTGATACTACCTCTGTCAGACACGATGCCTGGTGAGACAGCGTGCTTTTTAGCCAGACCCATCAGTGAGTTCGAGCCCGCGACTAGGTTCCCCTTAAAGGTTCTCTGAATTTGTTTCGGCATTTCTGCTCAGGGATCAGACAAGTGGGAAATGCCATCTAGTTTTAAAATATTGACGCATAAAAGTATTTAAAAATCTACCTACTAAATACACATTTCATTCAAATGCAGTTAGTCCAATAGTAATTGAGGAGTAATTAATCAAAAACCGTTAAATCCATTTTGTATTTGTTTTCAGAAAATTATAAAAAACAAATAGCATAAGACTATGCTGTTTTTATACGCTTTATATTCGCTTCACTTGTACGTTTGTATGTAACCGACTCCTTTGGACGCTATTTTGACCCACTTTAAACGGTCAGATTTCATTTAAACTTTGTAAACTTATCGAGGACCTATGACAATTCAATAATTAAAAAAAAAAAAGAAAAAATAACTTGCGAACAGTGTCACGGGCGTGTAATTTCTTAAGGATTTAATGGTTTTTGTTTCAACGTGATGTATTTGTAGGATTTTGATCTAACCATCGACTTTTAACATTTTTTTTCAGTAGGGGACTTTTAACATTTTTTTTCAGTTTCCTGGTTTTTGAAGCGGTTTGTTAGTATTGGGCTGTGTATTTCAACTTTGAGAAGCGAAAAACAAAAAAAAAGCATATCCTGGTCAATAACGGCTTTTGTTCCGTCGCTCCTCAATTATCATTGCTATGTTTTCTAGTAGGTTATGCTAAAACTTTTTAGGCTTATTTAAAAAATAAATAAGGCAAAATTTTAACATGGCGCCAAAAATCGGCTATTTTAATTTTAATATAACCAGTGTCACTCTCACAATTGAGACGAATCTAACGACGCCACTCAAGCTAAATCCATCAAGCCGTTTAGGATACAGGGCGTGACAAAGAAATTCACATCATACACTCGAAACACATAACCCTCCTTCTGGCACAGTCGGGTAAAAACTAGTAGATAGTGTTGTAAAAATTACATGGCCTAGGAGTCTTTTTCTTAATTTCCCTATGATCGCTTTTATATAAACTTGTAAATAATATCATATATTTCAATGCTAAGCTTCTTTAATGTTTAATTATAATAATATTAATTTATGTATGCTTCATTGCATTACAAATAAACAAACAATGAAACTCGAAGAATTATTGTTAGTATTTAGTAAATGCACCCTGAATTTCCTAATCGTCATTAATTTATGACTCTTTTTATAATAGATATAAATAATAATATTTCCATGTTAACAGGATACTCGTAAAAAGACTGATAACAACTTTTTACAACTACCCTGCTATAGGTAGGTATAAAAACATATTGGGTCCACCAATTTCCAATAACATGTTTTTAATGGCAACATTTTAATTAAGGGACTACACTGTACGTAGAAACCATTTAGCATCAAAAATAGCTCTGGCGCGGATATGTCTACCAGTTATTTACGTTTTTGGCTTATTTCTCTTACATAAATAAATTAACTTTCTCATTACAATGATATCATAATAATCATACATACATGATTATTATAATATCATTGTAATGAGAAAGTGGTTTTACATTTATTTCAATCTAGTAAAGCATTGAGTACAAAAATAATACTATTTTTAATAAGGTGATATTTTTTTTAAAGTATTGGTTTTAGTTTTAAATATACTAACTTCTGTAAACTATATTGAATTTATAATTTTATTACAGAAACCTTTGTGAAGTTCTTGCTTTGAGTAGTCAAATTATGTTGTTTAATATTGTACTTAAACATGAAAATGATTGTACAAATAACAAATTTCAAAAGACTTCTAAACTGTTAAGGAAAAACACAATTTTAAAAGCTGAAATTTCTTTTTACATATTAAACTACTACAAGTACATAGAGCATAAGGGTTTGTTTTTAGGGTGGGAAATCCTCAAATAACTTCTCCCGCTCTGTGTGGAGCGGGAGGGCATGTCAGACTTTTACTGACTAAATCCCACCCGTGTTCTGTCAATTGCCTGTGTGCCTGGGGCCACAGTATCTCTTTCGAACAGCCCGCACCCCTGGAAGAGTATAAGGGTTGGGTAAGTTAAGTATCCAGCAGTGTCTTTTGCTTGAAATGCGGATGACAATACTTATTATTTATTTAACGGGACAGCAATATTTAGTATGTATAGATCAAATCATAATAATATCCATGTAATCTATGTATACCGTAATTGGAACCGTGCACCTAGCTTCTGACGTTTCATAAGTGCCCTTGCAGGTTTATGTGAAATAAAATATTTTGATTTGATACCAATTCTAAGCTTCCTACTCCAATTTGTCATGTATTTTATGAAGAGTCCTTTCATTTATTAAACTATCTAGAAATATTCAATTGGTTTATATTATCTTTAGCTGTCCAATCATACTTATAACAAATAAAATAACAGATAAAACGATATAACATATTTTAGGAGTTACTACTATCCTACATACCTAGATTACTTTATAAAACATTATCAAATCAAATCAAAATATTTTATTTCACATAAACATGCAAGGGCACTTATGAAACGTCAGAAGCTAGGTGCACGGTTCCAATTCTACTACGGTTCAAATCTAAAGCCTTTAGACTAGATTATAGTCAAGTAGGTATACAAAGTATTAATGTTATCATAACATAACCTATACAGTAATTGTTAAATATTGTAGTCTATTAATATTAAACACCCAGCGTTAGGGTTACTACTAAGATTTTTAACAATAAAACTATCGAACCCAACATGTTATTCCAAGTTTCAGGCACGTCGCGATTTGCTTATTAGTATTTACCACGCACACGATATCACAATGCCAACAAAGTGACTCATACTCAAGCTCAGGAACATAGAACACTCAAAGAGAAGAGCAACAGTTGTATTTATCAAGAATACTAGCAGATTTCAATGTTTCAATCTGTCTTCAAGGCAAATTTCAAGCGATAAGAAAGTCATCAAAAACATGATAAGCTCATTTTCGTCGTATGACGCCCGAAAGAGTAACATAATCCTATAGAACTATACAACACATTTATGCAAAATTATTGAGAACGCATTGAAAATATGCGTTTAGGGCAACATACGTCAGCCAAATTTATGTCGCAAGACTTGCAAGATACAGTTATTCATACACAAACAAGACTAGACCTTTGCCAGTGACGATGTACTTACCCTTCTGATTTGCATTTGTCTCCATTTCGAATACTATGAACACATCACATTATCACTAGAACACTTTTAATTTAACAACCCAATGCACATTTTTTGTTTTAATTCCAACAAATTGCATCTGTTATTTTACAAAAATTAGGACAAACAAGCATGCAGGAGAAATTTATTTCACTGTTTTTGATGTATTGTATGTACGTCAAACTTTTTTTTCTACACCATGCTGAGTTTGACTTTTTTGAATCGTGATAGTTCTCTTTTGGCCTCTAAGTTGATTGTTTAATTGTTTTGAACATTATAGGAAAAGACAGATCCTCGAGACATTGGATAAGAAAGGCTAGCTTAGCGGTTGTGACCCACATGCGCTAAGCTAACCTTCCTTGAAATAGTAATTGTGGATCGTGAAGGTGAAAATGGGTAAAAATTCTAGATGGATCCAAACGTAAAAGTCTAGTTTTTCCATCTTGGACATGTTAGTAATAGGTACTAAGAACGGGAATAAACATTGCCACTTGCTCACTTCAGATGTCACTGCTACCCAACGTCCAAAAATTTTACAACTAGCTGTCACTGTCCATATTTTTTGTAAACAAGCTACTTCTGTACGCATATTTAATTATTATTCATCATTGCGCAGCTGTTAACTGAAAAAAACGGGTACCCATGTATTTGCCAAGCATGCAAGCATGCCAGCTCAAAGCTGCAATGGCGCTTTCTACAAAAGGTCCTTACAAACATGACCCTGTTATGACATGACATGGCATTGCTACACATAAAATTCAAATAGTATAATGTTTGGCCTATAAAAGAGAGCGTGACCTTTGAGTTTTTTTCGGCTTTTCTTGTCAGGGAACAGTCAGCTAGGAAATGCCGGTGCAGTTTAAAATATTGACCAACTAAATATTGAAGTGTAAAAGTGTCTTATAAGATCTAGGTACTCACGTAAATAAACATTTCATTTCATTTCAATGTGGGTTGGTAGATGTGTGCACATAATATGTTTGAATGTCTGGATTTAGGACATGCCGGTTTCCTCACGATGATTTACTTCACTATTTTGAGAGAAGCAGTTCATGAACTTTGGAAAATCATTATTATTTTGTAAATCTGTTTTTACGACTGATGTTACGAATTACAAATCTATGGACATGGAATCCGTTCCTCTTTTTGTGAAATTAAAAGAGAAGAACTCCTCAAAACTCTGCTCTTGAAGACAGAATTTTAAGTCATAATAAAAATCAACAGCCAAGCACTTTCTAACAAACGTCCATTCCCTCTAAAAAGCCAACCACGTAATGATAGAACACAAGAAAAGTAACAATATCTTAGCATTAAAATACACGAAGCGAGATGCTTCCGAAAAAAAAATAGAAACCCTACGTCGAGACTACACAAAGTCCTTTTTTTACAATTTAGCACAACACAAGTGCCTGTAGGCACTTGTGTAGTGCATTTACGAAAATTATAGGAAATGTGTGTATGTGTTAGTATTAACAATTTATCATATTAGATCAGGGCTAGAATTAACATCTCCTAAGCTCTTTCAGTCAGGAAGATCCTCTCGAGTTGGTTTTCAACTCCAATCTGATTATTCCTATCGTACGCCTCCAGTCTTTACCAAAAAATTAACTACAAGGTAACAAACACAAGATAAACTATGAAACACTCATAATTTATTGCTTTTTCCTCCAAATCTACTTTTTTATCAGTATTAGACGCTTCCCTTTTCCTTAGCTCGTCTTTTGACTACTCGAGTGCTACAATCTGACTCTCATGTGTATGAGAGTTAGATTAACGAAAAGTAGATGAATAGATATGTACCTATGCCTATTTAGCTACTTTTTGTTTCATTAGTGATCGACACAAAAGTAAACATGAATAAAATAATGGCGATTTGTAGACGTTGAAATGTGCTGCCACCTATGACGACCTTTCATTTTTAACCGCATTTGGGCGGATTTTTATAAAAGTGTACATTTTTTTAAATGAGGGTCCTCATATTTTATGTATTTTTTTCAGTATTTGTATTTGCATTCTTATTGTTTATTAAGGAAAATACAGCAACAGTTACAGAGTCAATAAATATTACTATGTTTGAAATCATGTGTTTATAGTATAAATATATTCTAATACACACTTACGATTTATAGAAAGTATAATTAAGAATTGTTATGTTAAACTAATGATCCGATTTTGAAAACTATTCTATTCATAAAAAGATAATGTTGTGGAGTTTCTTTCTATCTTATGCGATAGATATTAAACTACGGGATTAATTACTACGGGTAAACTAAAACCGCACACAGGGTTAAATTTTTCCCGATATAGCATAGAACAAAGAGAACATTGTAAGTTTAAAAATATCGATAACTCATTATTGATAACGGTAATCTCTAATTGAGTAGCTGACTGTAACATGTGCATTGTTGGAATCTTCGAGAACAATATGTTTGAGTTTATAAGAAAGTAGACTTTAAAATGAGTAGATTAAAGTCAACTTTTACTTGTCTTGTTTAATAACGCGTTGTTGCGTCGCCAACTAGCGGTCAATAGTCGAACCATAGTATAAAGAGGGGAAGTAGGCTATCTCCAGCCCAATCCGCGATATAATTGCCTACTGTCTCAGGGTTGTCACTTTTATCTAAATTTTAATTCAGTGCTGTGCTTTAAATTGGCAAGGGTCGGGAAGTTGTATTTTTTACGTGTATTGTCTGGGTACAGGGTTTGTGAGGTCGGTTTTACCTAAACGATGATGTTCTTATTATTTGTATGAATGACAAAGTTATATTTGCGGTTTTTGAAAAACTGCTACATCTCAAAAACTGCTAACTGTATCTCCATCAAACCAATTTTCGTTGAAAGTGTTTTTTGACATCTACAGCATATATTTTTGTTAGATTTTTTACTCTCTTACTTTAAAAGTTAGAAGGGGGGACGACGACGACACACATTTTACCACTTCGGAAGAGATTATCTTTCAAACGATTGACTTTGAGAAAAAATGGTTTTAGAAACCTCAATGTCATTTTTAAAGACCTATCCATAGACACCCCATAAGTACAGGTTTGAAGAAAAAAACTTTTTTTTAGTTTCAGTTCCATGTATGCGGAGGAGCCCCCACTGTATCTTTTTTTTTTTGTATAAAAATCGTAACGCGGTTCACAGAATACATCTACCTACCAAGTTTCAACTATGTAGTCTAAATAGTTTCGAAATAAAGTGGCTGTGACAGATTATCACTCATTTTTCATACATTTAGCGGTACCGAAAAGCCGTGACGCGCGAACCTTGTGCGGCGAGCGGCGTTAGCCCCGACTGGCGCACTGAGAAACGGGTCGAGATTTTGTTTGAGTGTGCGTGCGGCGACGCATAGATACTACGGCGCACACATACAAGCCGCTCGCGGTGCGTTTGTATGAAGATAACATACTTCCCCTCTTTATACTATGGTCGAACTCTAGCTATATTCTCCTTGTAATAATAATTATTCTCGGGGAATATTACCGAATTTTACTCAAACATCCCGAATGATTCGCGAATATTACGACGGGAATAATTCGGAATATTTCCCTCCAGCAACTCTAGTTCGGACAAAGGAATAAAAAAAGCAATGTATGTTTACATCCTCTGACTAACTTGTTGATTAATCAGTTACGTGTTCTTCTTTAAAACGATTCAAATTGTAATTGATTACTGTTTTGTAACATAATTAAAAAGTAAAACAAATATGTTGTCTTCATTACAATATTTAAAATTAAAAAAAAAAACTGAACACAAAAGTAAGAAAAACCCAAAATTTTGAATTATTCTAAGAGGGACAGTTACTCATTGGACGGTCGAAATTATTCAGTGGAAAATTAAGGGCTCTGGTTACAATGAAGGATTTTTTAGACAATTTTCATTTATTTATCAACTTATTTAAATAATTTTGCTTTGTGAAAATATACAAACTAGAAAACTAGATAAACTTCGATAACACTTTTATACAAATAACAAAAAAGTCTTAAAAATATTATTAGGTACGGTCTTCAAATTTTCTGGGTCTCGCTCTCATTAACTCTGTTAGCTGATGTGAGAGGCATTATTATCACCTAATAATCAAATTACAATTTAAATACTTTGTATCTAATACCTACTCTTTGAAACAATAAAGCTGGGAAGGATTCTAACGATACCACACGACACATTTAAAATGATTTGTGTCTATTTTAATTAATTACGCAATAAAATATAAAAGAGATTGATGGAACGCTGTTCGTCGTGAATGCAGCTTTAGCGGTCCATTGTGTTACAATTTTCTCCACTGAGTATTAATATATTTTTGAGAGAATTAATCACTAGTCAGTGGAATGTAACAAAAGTCCGAAAAAAAATATGTTAACATTATTATTTCCATGATTTGCATTTATATCCACGAAATAATGCAACAATTTATGAAACTAATAACTAACTGTTCGTAAATTAAGTATGAAACATGTAGAAGATCGTTCAATTATCTTAAAAAGTGCTGCTAGTCACTGGTTATATTTTGTGCATATCTGTAAGCGTCTTCACTGTACCGGTTGTGCATGATACTGGCAAAGTATAAGCTCGCAATCACTAAGAGATTCTTCTGCTTTCAAGGTCCACATTTATAAAATAGACTCATTATAGATCTGCAATTCTACTCATATCCAAGTAACACCTTAAAAAAAACTGTTACAAACTGGCTACTTGAACACAATTATATTGACACAGAGCGGCTTCTTCTTTCTGGAGAAAAGTCTTACTAAATAAATGCAACTATTCCCCACATTCTGAACACATACCTACACTTCACACACATCTCTAACACCTCTCACTACAGTCACTACGACACATTACACTTTTTCGTTTGTATTTTAGCTTTTGTGTACTCCTCGTTGATTTTATTTAAAAAAAAATCATGTATTATTTGTGACCATTTTTTGCTCTTTGTATATTGCAATGCCTTAAAATATATGAACCAAGGGTTGGCACTTGTGCCCTTAATACAAATTATCCTGATAACTTAGCAAGGGTGCAAGTTACGACAACTTCTTGTGGTATGCTTACATTTATGGCATATGTATGTAACGTCAAATAGCTGTAATGGTTGATATGAATAAATACTACTACTAAATTAATATTGTCTTCTCGTGGTGAGTCTGAACTGAACCTGGAAGGTCGTATCAAAGGACCTTTGCTCAACGTCAGTGTGTTAGTACCCATAAGAACAAGAACGAGCGTAAATCAGTGATACTGATCGATCATTGATCTTTCATACTCTGGCAGACTAATTCCCCCCCCCCTCCCCCTTTGTCCAACAGAACTTGAATGATAAATGGTGGAAGGAGCAGAGGTGGTCCAACCCGGTATGGCAAAGAGTACTTTGTGATGCGGTATGGTTTCACGTATAATGTACATACCACACCAATATCGTAATTTTGTATGCAAATATTGTGCGTAGTTTGGATTAACAGTTCGTTTTTAAACAACATTCAGCGCAACCACCAAATAGCAGAAGCTAATTGTGGGAAGAGAAGCATCCACCACTTTCTACGTTGGCTTCGTTAAACTGCAGTAGCCTATATAGAAAACTCTCAATCGATTGCGTACCCTTGGGTACGCAATAGGCCGCTGCAGACACAATGTCTCGAAGTGGTTATTACTGACCCATCCAACACCCAGTGTGAGTGCTTTGCTTCTGATCAGTCCACGTTGCACTTGCTGGAGTGTCTATGTGCCCGTTCACCTGCACTTCGGATGACCTAAAAGAATGACACTGATGCCGTAATTAACGTGGCTACCCAATGGGCTCAAACCTTTAATTTAAAAAAATGGTGTACGAGTACCATCGACACGAAAAGAATATAAAAAGTTTTATTTATGTGTACGTAATGTACATGTACTGACATCTATTGACGCGAAATATTACTAACGAAAACATGAGGCGTTAGAATTTCAATTAAAATTGTCGAGAATAATAATCGACGTAGTGTTCTGAATTATAAAAATCCAACATTAGCTAATTACCTAATAGTTTAAATCATAAAACCCCGTTTGATTTTAGAATGTTTGTTGTTTGCAGCGTTTCGAACTATCTTTATTCGATAGATGGCGTTGAGTAAATGTCGTCATTTTCTGAAGCGCGGTGTTACCATTTTCCACAGAAGAGTGACAAATCGTTAAAAAACTGAAATTCAAACCTTTTCTAATAAACAATTGGGTTTCAGTTGGATTTAAAAAAGTTTGCACATACAAAAATGGGACCTTGTTGTTTTGCCTGAGTAGGAGGTGAAGAGGTGAAGTCAGAAGTAACATTTTAAAAGGAAATCATGGGAATAGAATCCAGACCAGACGTTATTAATTTTTTATTTAACATCAACATAAATTAGAAGTATCTACAATTCAAACATAACTCGAGCTTATTGCTTCAGTGATCCCGCAGAGTCAGGAGGGATTCCGAGTTCCTCATCCGTGTAGGTTTTGGGGTCAACATATGGAAATTCACCCTGTAAAACAAAGCATAATATTTTTGACAATCATTGAAAAATATAACTACCTATAAATAAATTGAAATGGTGTTGTTTATTTAATATTCATAATAATACATTATAAATTAAAATGATTTCATGTGAACGGCTGGACCAATTTTGCTAAATCTTTTTTTGTTGTGGTTCATATAGTCAGGAGAAGGTTCATTTGAAAGAAAAAATTAAGAAAGTTGCACATAACATATATATATATTGAATATTCATAGTTAAGACAGGACGCCTGTCGGGTCAGCTAGTAATACCAAAGCTGAAGAATTTGTTTGTTTGTTAGAATACGGTAATCTAAAAAAGAAGAAGAAAGAAAATATATTTATTTGGCACAGATTGAACTCTGGAGCTACCAGTGAGATTTGAAACTTTTTCTCAATTCTTGAGGAAGGTGATAGGGTTTAACATCACAGTAATCACATACGACCTTTAGGAGCCAAATAAAAAGAGAAAGAATGAATGTTAAGTGAAAACAAAGTAATAGTGCAGCGGCCAATAATTTCACTCAGACAAAGTCAGGGGAAGAAGCTATTTTATTTATTTAAGGGCTTACCAACTAAATCCATCAGACCATTAACCTTTTAACCGCTTACGTCGGATTAATCCAACAAATACTTTCAGGTCCATTTCACCAGGGCCTTATATTTACGACTAAAATACCACAGCTCATTTTATCTGTTGTAAAAAGTTAAGTACTGCACATCCCTCTTTATTGTAGGTATTTATTTCTCGATTCACTGCCGGGCCTGGGGTCACGACAGATGATATGAAGTCGGGCGGTTAAAAGATTAACCCACAATCCTTATCCAGTAACTGAACTCTTTTCTGTCAGTAACATAATACAGCAATAATTTTAACATAACGGCCTAGAGATTCAAACAAGACTTTGGTGTACTTAAAGATTTTCTAAAATTGATAGGTAGGAAATAAATATGCATTTTAAAAATGCAAGTTAATATTTATTTATTTACTTACAAAGATGTGCTCAGGTTCGGTGAAACAATGCCAGAAGATCCACCACCAGGCAAGCCCTCCAAGAACCTCAGCTAAGAGTATGGCGCTCCTTGATGGCATTGGTGGTGGTACCCGGTATGACCATACTCTGAAATTATGTTGAATTATAAGCTTTATTGTTCATGTATCTTTCGGAATGTTAGACTCTGCTTTGTTCATTGTACAGGATTATCATCATCATCTTCCACAGCCTGACTTCTCCCACTGCTGGGCATAACCCTCTCTATTCTTGAGCCTATCCCCACGTTCCTGTGCTAGCCTTAACCGGTTCCGTGATTGCAACAATGGTACAGTGGGTCGTCTTAGGGGCGGAGGATGTCGACCGCCCATGTCCATTATACAGGATAGTAAGAATAAAGGTAGGAAATCATAATTCAGTGTTGTAGCTGTGAGATATTTTTACAACATTCTTGTGTAGTAAGAACTGGTGATATACTGCAGGCAGGTATATTTAATTGCTTTTATCAATCACACACTACCAATTGTTGGTTTTATAAAACGAAATAGTCGAATCAAAGTCTTAATTAAAAGCAGTCGGGTATTATCTGCTCAATAAAGCTTATTTCTTGACAAATCCCAATGACATAACAACCAACTTACCCATGGCTTGAGTTTCTTTTTGCTTGTTTCACGTTATCGCCAGCATTTTTAAAGCTTCGCAGGAGAACAGCCCTAGATACTAAGGTTCTAGCCAACATTATATTATTGTTGTATGGGTTTTTAGCAGAAAATCCAACGAAAAAATTATGCGTCAAGCCCACGATCTGGCTCGCGGTTGCCCGGACTCGATGAGCAAAAGTCGACACCTGTCAATCTGTCATTCTATTGTAATAAGCCACTTTCCGAATTAGAAAAATAGCGCTGTGAGCGCTAACATCAATAATTTGCGTTCCGAGTTTTTTTTTTTTTTTTGGCTTTTGGCTTCGCACGGTTTGTGCATTTAGCCAGTGTCAAGTAATTGTTCCGAGTTAGATATCGCGATTATGACAGCAAAGAACTGTCATTTTTGTCATCAATACGGAACGCTCGTGAACGCGCTAACAGTGCTCACTCAATGTTAAAACCTATTTACACCATATAAAACTTGTATAGACCACAAATTTCATCTTCTTATTTGATTAGGTGGCGATTCTAGCCAGAAGCACTATTTATAAGTTAGTTAAAATTAAAACTATGATACGAATCAGAACATAACAGCACAAGTATAATATCGATTTGAGCGTGCTCACACCCGTTCCGATTTGCCGTGAGCGCGATAACGATGTCTCATGAATCGTCATAGATGACGTCATGACATGCGCCATCTTGCGATAACGCCGACCATGCGTTAAACTAATATCATCTTGAGCGCTGTCAAAAATGACACTTGTGCTGTTATGTTCTGATTCGTATCATAGTTTTAGCTAACTTATAAATAGTGCTTCTGGCTAGAATCGCCACCGAATCAAATAAGAAGATGAAATGTGTGGTCTATACAAGTTTTATATGGTGTAAATAGGTTTTAACATTGAGTGAGCACTGTTAGCGCGTTCACGAGCGTTCCGTATTGATGACAAAAATGACAGTTCTTAGCTGTCATAATCGCGATATCTAACTCGGAACGCAAATGATTGATGTGAGCGCTCACAGCGCTATTTTTCTAATTCGGAAAGTGGCCTTAGTCTTTGCTGTCATTTGCAATGTCGCGTTTCAGGTACACACGGCTACACATCTTTTCCAGTTGCTGATCTCTGTTAGTGTTTATTAATGATGATTTTTTTACAAAGTGCATTTGTAAGAAAAACTGCTATTCGCGGTGGATCTTTAGTCGTTGTCTCCCATTAATATTATTATACTCTTTGGTCGTTGTTTCAAACGAGTTGAAATGTAAACAACGTTTAGATTTAGTTAACTTTTCTATTGAACGTACTATTTAGTTGTCTTGTGTTGAACTCGAGCGATATGTTATAATTTGCGTTTATCGACCACCCTCTGGGGATTTCATTTGTTTCGAATCGATAGAGGAGATGGAGGATTTACTCAATAGGTTAAAATTAAGTAGTAAAAGCATTATTTTACATGGAGCCATTAAGTATTAGACTTCTTAATCTGTTTAGATCTTTAAATTTTTTAGAAACTTACTAAGATCACGGCTTCTACGTTGACTTGTCTTGATAATATAATATATTTAGTGATTGTGATGCCAAAAATAAATTAGTATTAACTAGTGTTGAGTAGGACATACAAGAGGCGGTACATTTGTCCCGTACATGACGTCAAAATGTAAGAGCGGCTCGGCATTTTTTATTGTACTACTTCAAATTTTATGTCGCGGCAGTCGCGTGGTCGCATTACTTACTCTCCATCTCCGTCAAACTGAAGGATGAGGACAGAGACGGAGCGAGACGCATGCTACAAATTACGTCATTCTACACTGAACATTACATGACTGCGTTTCGAGTCTCGGGTGAAAGGGAAATATGTTGAGATTGACATGACTACATACCGTGCGGCGCATAATAAAGCGACAGTATATAGTCGTGACCAGTGTAAAAGCTTTATACTTGATGCTTTATTTTTAAAACTATTTAATTTTAAACGGCTTTGTATTGTTGTGACTTCTGTGCCTTCGGAGCGTACTTTTAGCAAAGCGAACCAGGTCCTTACAAAAAGAAGGAACCGGCTCAGTGGCAACAAGTCGCGCAAATTTTACTTTTACATTGTAATTTTATTAATTACCTTTTTATTAAATTTTTTAAATTTGTTTCATAATTATTTACTTAATTATAAATAATATTTACTATGATAATCGTTTCATATTACTTTGCGATACTTGATAATAATAAGTCTTCAATCAGAGTTCATACTGTCATTGTACTGTTTGAAGCTACCAGTACAAATGTCACATTTGTACTGGTAACTTCAAACGTATCACAGAGCTTCAGTGCGCGTCGCCCAAGTTCCAATCCTCATTGGCCTCGCCTCTTTTGAAGTAGGACATTGTACCGGCTCAGTACAAAAAAGAGGCTACTCTTACAAACTCTTTTTCATGTCGTGTCCTACCCAACACTAGTATTAACTGACTTGACGTCTGACCACTGTGGATTTTTTTTTTTTTTTTTTTGCGTTATGGCTTCGCACGGTTTGTGCATTTAGCCAAAGTCAAGTAATTTTTCTTTTCAATACTCGTATAGTAAATGGCCCGATATCGGGCACGAAGTTACAAAACAGTCATAGTCGTCTTTAGTCAGTCAAGTCAAAGTTAAAGTTATTGTAAAGCGGTAGTAACTTTACAACAACTTATTAGGAGCTTTTGGGGGGAACACGAAAAGTCCACGTTAGTCACTTAGTTTCACCTTCACTACACTTGTGCACTTACACGTAACTAAATTGAATAATTCACTACCAAAATTATACAATTGAATTCGCTATTTCACTAAATTTCATGAAAGTGAAAATTCGTGCGACATGTTCCAACGCGATCCCGCCAAAAAACTCCACTGTGGATTATTGGCTAGCTTCCCTTTACCATTACATAAAAAGCCGCATAAAGTAGAATGCCTGCATTCTACTTTATGCGGCTTACCTCATACAGCTAGTCGTTGCAACAAATTTAAAAATATAATAGCATAAAGAATTACACCATCTATAGCAGAACACGAGAATCCTAATAAAATCTTTGGACCCCTTTTTGACGTTGTGCAAAAAGAATATCAATCTATTTTCAAGACCAAAACCATTGACATTTATGGGACCTCCGTTGGCTTCAACCAATGAGCCACTCCAGGTATTTATAAAAGTAGAGCGAGACTATATGAGTTATATGGTTTGAAAAAATACAGGTTTGATAGTCCTTTTCTAGAGTATGTCTGAAATTATTCAAAATTATTTTAAAAAATCTGTGTTTTTGCTAAATCAAAATTTTTAAGCGATACAATAAAAAATCCCAATAATAAAGTAAAAACCACTTGGAAAATTATTATTAATGAAACGGCGTAAACTACGCCATTACGGTGTTCAAAATGAAGCTCTCAACGTAATAAATTCTTCTTTATATAATAGGCACCAATGTGTAGATATTAATGGTATGAAATCGTCCGGGCTACCAGTTCAGTTAGGTGTAGCTCAAGGCTCAATACTGGGTCCATTATTATTCTTAGTGTACATTAATGATTTACCATTCTATTTAAAGGGTATCTGTGACGTTGTACTGTTTGCTGATGATAGGATATAGGGACACGGAAATGCGCAAGCCATCCGCGAACCCGCCGCGGCTGTCCGTCACCGGACCCTCCTCGGAGACCCATAGCGTTATGTGACATAACGCTATGAAAAGCTTACGCTTATGTCCTACGGCATTCTGTTGTGGGGCAAATCCGCTGACATTCAAAATATTTTTGTTCTTCAATAACGAGCTGTTCGTGCAATTTACCAACTAGGTGCTAGAGTTTCTCTGAGAGAATTTTTAAAGATATTGGTATTCTCAAGGTGACATCGTAATTCATCTTCGCAAACATCTTTTATTAGGCAAAATATACACTTATACACTAAAAACAGTGATATTCATAATTATTATTAATACTAGAAATAAGGACAAACTACGTGCTCCGGTTTCATAAAGTTCATAACTCATTTGTGGGGCTTGGTATAACCTTTTAATAACAAGCTTCCCTCTTCTTTGCTAGATTTACATTTTAATGCGTTTAGCGAAAGTAAAATCAAATCTTTGTTCTAAGGCATACTATTCTATCAACGACTACTTAAACGATAAGAATTGTTAAGATAAATGATTTTATTTCTGTAAGTAGGTTTGTACAAACACTTTTACACGTCAATCATATTTTTTTAAACTAGATGAGGTCGGCGTTTCTTATCTGACTACTCTAAGAAGAAAGGCCGAAACAAACTCAGAGGTCTCTTTTAAAGTCCAGACATAATCTTGGTCAGATCATGTGAAGACCATGTGGATCGGTGTCTGAAATGGTCTTTTGAGGAAAGAAGCACACAGATTGAGTGGACCTGTCCATTCAGTGCACGCATTTGTCAGTAATCATACAGCTCAACTCAGAACTTGAGGAGCTCAACGATTTGACGAACAATACCAAAGACAGGACATTTGGGTAGGCCGCATAAAATACTCAAACTAGCTAGATTAATATTAAAACTAACTGACAAAGAGATGAAACACAAAACAAAAAACACAAAAAAAAAACAACAAAATGTGACCCACATGGTCCTCACATTCACAATAATTAAAACAAAAATAATACGACGATATATTTACTTCGCGAAGTAAATATATCGTCGGCTTATTGCAAGAAGTCATTATGTGACATATTCACTATTCTGAGATAAACGGTATTTTAGTTCGAATTAGTTAGTGGTTATGTTGATTTGCCCATATTATCCTAAATATTACGGTGGTGAAAAATTAAATCTTTTCAATTAGCATATTAATATATAGCATATATATTAATAAAAACAAGCGAGAGTCGCTAGTCCTTTAAAGTTATGTATTTTTTAAAACAAAAAATTAAAGTTAATGACTTCTGGCTACTGTAAGTCTGTTTGGTATGTGAATTAATTATTTATTCAATTGTAAAAAAAAAACATCGAAACTCAATATAACGTTTATTTAAAAAAAAAGGGATAACCAGTATTACAATGAACAAAATAGTACTAATCATTAAAACAAATTAAATTCTTCAAAACAAAACAATTTCTTAACACAAAAAATCTTCACATGTAAGTCAGTTTTCAAATAAACAGGTAATTAACAGAGCTCTTACTTAAGTGGTTTACCTATAGACCAATTCAAATGAATAAGCAATTGGAAGTTTTATAATCAAAACAAAATAAATTCGGAAAATAAACAAAAACAATTCTATCTTAACATTTGTCGTAAGCACTTGCAATAGCTAGTAGGTACCTATTGCAAATACTGACGACAACTTACATAGTCTTAAAAGTTATCCTTAATAATAATATTAAAATTAAAATATTTTTCTTCTCCCTATTGCTATCAGTCATTTTTAATACATTTTCGAATACATTTTAGATTTTACTCCATTAAGTATTAGACTTCTCAACCTGTTTAGGTCTTTTAATTTAATTAACTTGTTTTTTGAACCTACTAGGATCACCGCATCTTCGTCAACATGTCTTGATAATATATTTAGTGACTCTGATGCCAAAAATAAATTAGTGTTAACTGACTTAACGTCCGACCACTGTCGTTTATTAGCTAGCTTCCCCATGCCATTACATAAAAAGCCGTATGCACTTGAATGCAGGCCTTATACAGCTAGTCGTTTGCAAAAGGTTTAAAAATAATATCGCTCATAGAATTACACCATCTATAGCACAACACGAGAATCCGAATGAAATGTATGGAGCCCTTTTTGATGTTGTACAAAAAGAGTATCAATCTACTTTCAAGACCAAAACCATTAACATTAATGGCACCTCCGTTGGCTTTAACCAATGGGCTACTCCAGGTATTTACAAAAGTAGAACGAGACTGTACGAGTTATATGGATTAAAAAAAACCAGGTTTGATACTCCTTTCCTAGAGTATGTCAAAAATTATTCAAAAGATTAGTGCTTTTGCAAAATCGAAATTTTTAAGCGACACAATAAAAAAATCAAATAATAAAGTTAAAACCACTTAGAAAATAATTAACAATGAAACGGGTAAGTCGGTTAAACAAGACAAACAACTTGAGATTATGGTAGACGACAAATTAAGTAGTAAAGAAGCTGACGTAGCACAAGTATTTAATGAGTTTTTTGCCAACATACCTGTAACTACGACTCGCTCCTTAAATTCGTCCCCGTCTAAAGCTGAAAACCTTTTGCATAGTAGTGTGCCTAAGTCTACACTTAGGCACACTACTATGCAAAAGGTTTTCAGCTTGCAAACGAGGCGCGACATGTTCGAAACTGAATAGGTCACTACTGACCTATTCAGTTTCGAACATGTCGCGCCTCGTGATGCAATTAATATTTTTAACACACTTAAGTCTAAAAACACTGGTGATTTCTGGGAAATTTTCAATAAACTTTTGAGTAATATAATAGAAATCGTAGCCCCCTATCTAGCTGTCACTTTTAATAAATGTGTTGATACAGGAACTTTTCCTGACCTATAACCTGACCTGAAGAGTAGTAAAGTCATACCATTATTTAAATCAGGTACTAAAAATGACGTTCGTAATTTCAGGCCTATTTCTATCTTACCTGCATTTAGCAAAATATTTGAAAAGTGAATACTCAAGCAGTTGCTAAGACATTTTAATTCAAATAGCCTCCTTAATAATGAGCAATATGGCTTTACAAAAGGTCGTTCGATTACAGATGCGGCTGTTGCTCTATTGAAACACATATTTAAAGCATGGGAGAACTCGAAAAATGCTATTGGAGTTTTCTGTGATCTCTCCAAAGCCTTTGATTGCGTGCACCATGAAACGCTTTTACGTAAACTGCGTTATTACGGTGTCCATAACGAAGCTTTAAAAGTAATAAATTCTTATTTACACAATAGGTTCCAATGTGTAGAAATTAATGGTGAAAAATCTTCCAGGCTACCAGTTCAGTTAGGTGTGCCTCAAGGCTCAATACTCGGCCCATTCTTGTTTTTAGTGTATATCAATGACTTACCATTCTATTTAAAGGGTATTTGTGATGTTGTACTGTTTGCAGATGATGCTTCTCTTATTTTTAAAGTAGACCGGAATAGACAAGATCTTGACGACGTAAACAGTGCTCTCTCAATGGTTACGGATTGGTTTACGGCAAATAACCTAATTCTCAATGCCAAGAAAACAAAATGTGTAAAATTTGCCTTACCGAATGTTAGAAATCTAGGTCCCAACATCGTCTTAGCTAAAGAGGTGGAGGAGGAGGCTTGAAACCGTAGACTCGGCAGTTTTTCTGGGCATAACAGTAGATGCCAAACTTCAGTGGAGATCACACATATCAAGCCTAGCGGGGAGGCTCAGTTCAGCCGCCTACGCCATCAGAAAAGTAAGACAATACACTGACGTCGATACAGCTCGGTTAGTCTACTTTAGTTATTTTCACAGCGTTATGTCCTACGGTATTCTGCTGTGGGGCAAAGCTGCTGATATTCAAAATATTTTTGTCCTTCAAAAACGTGCTGTTCGAGCAATTTACCAGCTAGGTGCCAGTTTCCTTGAGGCACTTTTTTAAAAGATGTTGGTATTCTCACGGTGGCATCACAATTCATATTCGCTAACATCTTATATATTAGGCAAAATATACACTTGTACACTATAAACAGTGATGTTCACACCGTTAACACAAGAAATAAGGACAAACTACGTGCTCCCTTTCACCGGCTACATAAGGTGCATATCTCATTTGTTGGGCTTGGTATAACTTTTTAATTCAGGGACCATTTCGGTTACCTGTTGAAAGACTTTTCAACAGGGTTTTTGTAAAGGATTGTTAGAAAACCTACACCATTTTTGTTACACATTTTAACGATAACCCGTTTCAATGGACAACCTCTTCAAAACCTTTTCATTATGGTTACCTATTCAAAAGGTTTGCAATGAGATTTGCTTATGGGCATATTCAAAAATCCATTCTTATTATAATTTGGACTATCGTGGCTTTTCATTAAGTGCAAAATCGCATGCATTTGGCTAGCACGTGTTGAATCGCCACTGCGCTATGAAGTACCTAGCGACTCGATAAACACGCGACTGTAGTCGTTAATACAGTAGATCTAAATTTTAAACGATATAATTTATTTAAATTGGCGGGGTTGTTTCATGAATCATGTACGATCTTGTTTGATTTAATTACTTCTTTGCATGTTTACTGGACAGTATTATAATGTCACTTTCTTCAAGGAAGAGGTTGGAAGTGCAAGTGTTGTCTTAATTAAATAAAGAAATTGAGAGTTCCTACTTTCGTGATGCTGGAGTATACTGTTGTGACATGTTCAGTAAGCTACCTACTACTTACCAGCTAAGACCTACAAAACAAAAAAATGCCACAACTGAGACGAGATGCTGTTCATAGATTTTATGAATAGGATTCTTCCAGTAATAATAGCAAATGCAATTTGTGTAGAAACTACCAAAAGGTAAGGTCTAAGTTCCTTATTTTTCTGATGATAATATAATATCCTCCTGACCGAAATTCGTTCACCGCGACTAATCTCAACGCAAACTAGCCTCTAAGCGGCAGATATAGATCTCTCACTATCATAGTCCTTGTTGTTGTTGTCGAAAGATCCTTCGAGGAATGATGAACCTGTTGGCTAATCAATGGGGAGCAGCTCCTTAGTACCGCGGGATCCGTTCCGTCATCCATTTTGAGAGACAGACATGATGGAATTAGTGTCTACATGATTGTAAATTATAGCTCCCAAAATGGATATAAGAACCTTATAGACCGTCGATAAACACGTTATCGACCTATAATTTTTTGTTCCGCGGTACTACCTGATTTATGCAGCAGGTGGGTAACTCATGTCGTTAGGAACTGGGGTAGCGAACTAGACTCCAAAGGAGTCTGGTACTGGGCTGCCAAGCGAGCGTGCGATCCTATGAACCATTTGATCCAGAAGTTGTGCAGCCCGTCCGGCCCTCGAGACTGTTGGGCAGTTGAGTTGGGCAGCGGACGGACTGCACGAGCTACATCTTGGGGGCAGATTGTAATAACTCCATTTCTGGTATCGGATCGCAGGCTCGCTCGACTTCTCGAGCCCAATCACCTTCGGTGTGACAGACAGGCATTGACCAGATATTGCGCCAAAAAAGCACATGGCATCATCATCTGGTAGACGCGTATCAGCCACACCTTGGTCCGGTCGCTCCCAAGCACTATAAACCCACCTTTTATCACTCTGGAAGGCGCGGTTCTGAGTGTATCGGTCTACTCGCCGCTTATACCTACGAATACGGTTTGCCCATGCATACACTTTCCGCTTCAGGAAGTTTATGCGCCCTGTAACACGGGACATATAATCCTGAGGGCTGGGATGCCCGCCTCACAAAGCGCATCACTCTAGGGCGAGTATTGCCTTCCCTGGAGCAGATTAGTTTGCCGATGAGTGTTCTGGCCCCACCAATACGGCGTTCAATCCTGCACTGCCAAGCTGGTACGGCTGGTTTCGGTCGTGTAGCTCTTGAGTCATTAGGGAATTTGACGTGAGCTACACGACACGCCGCTACAGCCGGGAAGTACAGAATCGAATGAGTATCGGTGAGGTCTTCGCAGTCATCAAAATAGTTTGACAACTGCGAATCCAGAGCCGCCATCAGCGCCCTATTTTTGTTATGCATGGGCAAACAAGGTAAGCGTGGCCTAAGTTCGGGCGACATGAACCGATATTCCCAAACCGCACCCTCCAAAGCACTCCTCAATTCTTCACGGCACTGGGTACTTACGTTTGTAGCCCTGTCAACATTCCCCTCGTCAGCTTGAGGCGTGTGACTTGTGGTTAGCCGTGGTGGTACCACAACTGTCTGGGACGGGGATATGATGACATGGCTACTCTGCATTTCACTTCGTAGGCGATCAAGTACAGTGTCATCCAACATAGGATTACGCTGGATGACCCGCATCCGATAGTCATCGTGTAGTAACGTTGACAGCTGGTTCCAGCACCAGAAAAAGAGAGAGTATCCGAACACGGTACGCGGTCAGATTATTTCCTCTTTTTGTAGCCCCATAGTATGAGCACATGACGATTTCGTTGATGGATCGTGTCCATCTCAGGCGCTGCACACTTCCGCCAGGTTCTGGGACTTTATCAGAGGTGAGTGGGCCTCGAAGTCCTAAACCGTCCGGGGGCCGGCGTCCTCCCCGTTGACGAGCAGGTGGTGACGAGCGTCGTGGGCGGGGAGAAATACTTTATGCTTAAGCTCGACGCACCTACCGCGGCCGGTGTCGACACAGCGCCCGCAGTGGGGCTGGGTACCGGCGGCGGTGAGGCGGAGCTGACTGACGAGTCCAGAGTGCCGCTTATCTTGTCAACATACCTTTAGTTTCATAATTTCCACATTTTAATTTTCTTGGTGTCACCTCCGATTCGCCAATTTTAAATTATTTCTCACACATTTTTGGTTTTTCCGGTCTCTATAAGATTTCCAATAGTCTTTTGATTTTGGGTTTGGTTTATTATGGAAAGCACTTGAATGGGTCGAAAATCTAAATTATTATTAAAGATGAAATTTTAAAATTTTATAAATAAGACTTCTTGACACCGTGTTTTATATTATTATTATTATAAGGTTAGGTATTTATTAATTTGTTGCCACTGTATCTAAGTACTACTTATATGTAATACTTAATTATTTCAAATGCAGTTACGTTCATTCATGTTCAATACAGAACTAGTTTCACGAAAAAATGAATGCAGCATACTGTCAAGTCTAGTGATCGAAACCAATAACACGATTCTAGATGTTTCCAAGGTAAATACCTAGTCACCTCACCCCAAGGTCTAAATTTGGAATGATTACCTTACGGTTACCATATAAAACCTAATTATGAGGATAACCACATATATGGATATCTCAATCGAAAGGGTAACCCTTTTCGTTCATTAATTTATCGACAGGAATACCCTTTTACTGGTGTTAGGAAAGGTGTTACACGATCAAGAGGTAACACCATCCATACAGAAACCGAACAAACGGGTTACACTTCCGAAAGAATTAACTCATAAAGGGGGTTGTACGGTCCCTGCTTTTTATAACAAGCTTCCCTGTTCTTTGCTAGATTTGCCTTTTAATGCGTTTAAAGCTCTAGTAAAATCCATCCTTTGTATAAAGGCTTACTATTCCATCAACGACTATTTAAATGACTAGAATAGTTGGTCGCTGTGATTAACTCAAGACAATGCTTATGTTCTTTCTCCAGAATTGGCGTATCTAGTGACAGGTTTTATGGGTTCTTATAATTATTATTTCATTTTTTATTGCCTGTCTAACAATTTTTTTATTATTATCTATTAAGTCATCATTAGTTATTGACATGATCTACTCGTATCAATATTTTATATGATGAGTTGTTTTAGGCTTTATTTGGCCTCGACAGTTTTCATATTATTTGTCGGTATAATGGTATGGTTAGCTGACATTTTGACTAATTATTTAATTAATATTTTGTGTCTCGTAATGTTTATTACTTTGCCTAGATGTATGTATAGAATCAAGTCTATCCGACTAAACAGACAGCTGTGCAGTGTTGGATTTTGTACTATAATTATAGTATTTATACTATAATTATAGTATTTATACTATAATTTTACCCTTTGTAGGTACTATAAACTATCCACATCTAAGGATAGTACGCTAAAATACTATAATTTTAAGTTTGCTCCCGAATGCGAGTAGTTAGTTTTACGTCAGAATTATGAATATTTCAACCGTGTGTGTTCGAACGAACTCTGATCTTGCGATGTTTTCTGTGTCGATGACCGGGGATTCCACGATTGTCTCGTTCCTTCCATTCCATTCGAAATTCAGACAAAGTTGTAACAATCGCTTGCATACGTTTGTGTAAAATAGGCAGTACGTTTTAGTGTTTTAATTATGGAAAGTGGCAGTGATGGTCATGAAAATGACGATAGACCGGGAGTAAACTATACCAATGGCATGATTTGACAAATGAGAGGCCGTTTAAAGAAATATCAAAATTTGTCCTAGATTGTTTAGTACTTCCACATGCAAATGCCGACTGCGAACGAATATTTGCGGCAAAATAATTAATATATATGTTAATTATTTTGCCTTAACTGGTGTTGATTTTAATGACGATTATGTTAAATTAAAAATAATGCAAGTGTACTAAATTTTTTTTTAAATACTATCCTTTTCATTTTTTTGTGCTATCTTTTGTAACGTCCCTAAATCCAACCCTGGCTGTGCTGCTGGGGAGTTAGTTCCGCCACTTCTTCGTCTCAGCTAAAGCACTAGGAAGTGGTGAAGGGTGGGCGTTTTGGGGGACTGTCTCATGTATTTTGACGTTCGAAAAGTGCTGATTCTCAGCCTAATTTGAATAAATGACTTTTCATTTTGATTTTGATTTTATCATTGTTTATTTTATTTGACTGTTTATACCATAAAAAAAAATGTTAATTAAATTTTCATTTATTGTTGAATGTTAATTATATATGCTATTTAATGGATAGAATCAAGTTCTACTTAACAGACAGATGTGCTGCTGACTGCTGGGGAGTTTGTTGCGCCACTTCTTTCCAGCTAAAGCACTAGGAAGTGGTGAAGGGTGGGCGTTTTGGGGGACTGTCAGGACAGCATAGTTTGAATAAATGACTTTTGATTTTGATTTTTGTTTTTCTTGCACTTTAAGGAAATCCTATAAAATGCGAGATCAGCTTAAATACTGGAAATGTGCGTACCTACGTCCGTGCCCCGTGTACAAAACATCAAATCGTATCGAAAAAAAATAGCCTCGTCCTGTTGTTCTTCTATGAATTATCATTTGCATTCAAACCGCTCTCCTGTAAAATCATTATTTTATAGATGACCGGATATTCTTTGCGGCAGTCGATATAAGCCCAAGTTCTCACGGACGTAATAAAATCTTGGCAAGATTTTTTCGTGCACTGGATTTTCAACGCACAGTAGAGGTGAGTCGTATATGCTAGTACAGGTATATACACCAAGTATGTGCTTCCCAGTACGCAGCCCGGGTACAGACGGAAATACTGGGTAAATACCTTGAAGGTATGACGTCATATGTATAGGCTAGTATGATACAAACTGCTACCACAAGGTAGCGGCCAGTTCGTGCGACATCGGCACGCCGAAGCCACCCGAAGCTACTCGACACTTCGACAGCTTACGGCAGGACCCGAAGCGTCATTCGTGTTTTAGGAACGTTCGGACGGTCTAATTCAGTTAGAAAAAAAATGTACACATGCCTACGTCCTTAAATAGCTAATATAGCAAAAAAAATATTAAAAATAAAAATTATGTTTGTATACAAAGTGATTTGAAATGTTTTAACTACGCCGCGCGCTGTCTAGTTAGTCAGATTAAATATAATTAAGATTATTTTGCATCTAATTATACCTAAATAAATAACACTCATCAATTCATCATACTCTTAGCTAAGCCTGGTAAAGTTGGAAGGAAAGATTTCATCTCTTAACGCATATTTAAACTTGAAACGTCGTACATTCAGGCGCGGTTGCAGCCCAAGACTTTGGGAGGGTCACAGACAGTCTAAGAAAATTTATTATATTATAGCAAAATTACTATTTTAAGCTTTACGTTTACGGCTTGGGGGGGGGGGTCATGACCCCTAGGACCTAAACCCCACCAAACCTATGTTCGATTCACATTTTAATCAAACTTTCCTATAGAGAACTTTTATAAAATGTGGCTGTCTTTATAATAATACGTGAAGCAAAAGCGAAAGTAGGTGCTCTTTTTACGAAAATTACGCAGAAAGAGTAGCGTGAAATTTTATTTATGGTTGAATTTCGATCACTTTTAGTAAACAGCTGTGACAAAAGGCTTCCACGCGAACGAAGTCGCGGGCAGGAGCTAGTAGGAAATAAACAGATACATTCTGCTTTCAATGATTTTATTTACAATTCAAAAACACCTGTCTCAGTTAGTCGGTCTTCTTTTTGTCAGTGAGATATTGGATGTTACCTACATATTTATAGTAAATAATGGCCTTTTAGAAAAAGTGCGACAGCGTAAGGTCCCTTCTTTTATGCCCCAAGGCAAACTTGAAAGATTCATTAGGTACGTGTGCATTGCTATATAAAATGAAATACTACCATCAAAAACCTAGGACCATTCACTTAAAAATTGTTTGTCTGCCTACACCTAAAATCAATAATTTATTTTCGCCTATGAGCTAACATCATACTATTTATTCAGAGCTTTGTCTTGACAACATGGCTTATTTGCAGTTGTTCCATCAGGTAATACTGCATTGTCATCGTATGGGATATTTTCAAATTTTGCAGTGTCCTCAGTGATTCTGGCCTCTGAAAATACAAGAGAAAAAAGGTAAAACAGTTTGTCAAAAAGGTTTTTACTATACAGGATGGTATACGTTGATAGTATAATATTTATACTATAAAGACGTACCAAATACACCAGGCTTGATCTCTCGAGCTTGGATAACTTGTGTTCGAAGTTCATTTTCCACATCCTCACCAAGTTTAATCATCTGCAATAATACAGACTTTTTAGTTCAATAGGCAAACGAGTGTGTATAATGTATAAGTCATGTAGTTAGGAAAAGGTTCATACAGCCTTTATAGCTTCTTCATTGGTAACATGTATATTTTTGCGGAACTCCTCATTTATTTTTTGTCTCCCAGCTATCAGTGCTCTTTGATCTCCTGCAAAGACTTTCATCCTTGTTCTATGCAACCTCTTAAAGGTCTGTAGGACCTGAAAAATAAGTACCCAGTTCTAAATATAGCTCAATATTTCAGTTTAAACAGTTTCCATTGCAAGGTGATTTACTTGTGTTTATGGTTTAACATTAGTACAAAACTAACGGCTGCTTTCAGCATTACGTAAATTAGAGAAAAGGCTCCGGTTACAGAACTAAGAGACTTCTTAGTGGGCAAAAAATTTTAGAGCAATAATATGTTTGTTAGTACTCACTAAAGACCGTGTAGTGCTCATTCTGTAAGAAAAATATTTGTGTATAATAATACAATAATTAACTATTTTATTGACGAATAAATTCCGATGAACTGGCTGTTTAATTCATTAAACTACGCAAAATATTTTTTAACTCACTGATTGTATTTTTAAATATCAGCTGTCTGTCAGTGTCACATAGATCTGTCAATAAAATCTAGTGATGTCACATAAAAGTAATAAACCGAGTGGAGTCACTCAGGTCTTGTGAAAAATATCGTTCTACAAACTTACAAAGTTACTTGAGTGGAATCCATCAAACAAACAGCTAACCTATTATGGCTAGAGATGGGTAGTGGGTTAAAACCCATGATTCCCATTAGGGTTATAACCAGATGAATTGGGTTTTAACCCGGTTTTAGCCCAATAACACCCATTTTACTGGGTGAAAAACACTACAAAGTGAAAAATAACTTTAATTTCGGAAGTCAGTAACTTTGGATATGTATTTTAATTTTTTGTCACCGCCTTCCGAAATTAAAGTAATTTTTCAGTTTTCACTTTATAGTGTTTTTCGGTATCAAGTCGGTTGTTTTTTTTTGGTAAAAGTTTTTATTTTTCACTTTTTACTTATAGTACCTACCCCACTAATTCGAAATTTTTTCATCCTTGGGGTCAAAACAATGCATATTTACGCGATAGCAACAATCGCGGTTGATTTACTGTTATTTTTTGAAGAGTTCCGTTGTCTGTCTCCGAAACGCATCATCAGATCTATATGAAATTGCAATGGGACCACATGGAAAGCACCACCTTTCAAATAAAAAAAGAATCATCAAAATCGGTTTTCCCAATCGAAACTTCTGAGGTTTTTTTAAATGTTAAGTATGTCATCTTTTATATGCACGTGTTTCTGTGACAAATAAATCTATTTTTCTTTCTTTTCTTTTCTTTCTTTAGGTAACAAACATAAAAAAACATACAGACTAATTGAGAACCTTCTCCTTTTTTTGAAGTCGGTTAAAAATGGGTATTACTAATTATACAATTCCATTAAGTGCTTGTCAAAAATAAACAGGCTGAACACAAAATCATATACATTTATTATATATGGAAAATTACAACAAATTAATAAACATGCACAAGCATTATCATCACTTGCATAGGAAATAGCGGCACAATCTAAAAATTGCAAAATTGTTAATGTCGGACGAAGATATTTCTGTCTGGGCTATTTGTACCTGGCGGCATGGTTTGGTTTTATTTCTCAGGGATTCTATTGGTATGTATTGGTGGTGAATCAAGCACGCAGTCCTAAGTGTTATTACTTAAAATATCAGCGTGCTTGGGCAACAAATTCCAATTGTATGCTATATTTGTCAGTTTTGCTGCCTTTTCCGTCTTGAGTATATTTCTTTTTTTACTATGTACCTATATAATATGAACACTAAATAACCGCTCTACAGCAAGAGAAGTGCATGGTGCTGTATGAATACGCACAGCGACTTTTGCTGAATGCAGTAGTTTCACATATTCTCTTCCACCAGAATTATGCATTTACATCGTTGATGTTAGCCCTGAAATCTCCAACTCCAGAAACCATCTCTTTTTTTATTAGATACGAAGTTTGTCATGACATTTAAACGGATAGTTTGTCCTACTTTGCATATGAACTCCAGAGCGTCGACTTTTTGACTTCGTCAAGTTTAGATCCTTAGCCTGGGGGCTCTAATAAGTTTGCTGCAAGTGAATAGGTATCAAACACAATACTCGACATCTCGCCGTCTGGTTCAATGTCCTATTTTTGCAAAAATCACTTTTTAAATATATTGTATGTAGTTTTTTTTCTTTGTTTTTTGTCTAGGCGATAGATTTCTGTCTCAGTTCATTAAAAAAATCATTTAAGTAAGAATGGTCGTAACTCCACAATACACTAGAGCCAAATAGTCTGAACTTCAGATGTCTGTGAGTATGAACGTCTTTTATGAGACGAAAACATTCTGCATATTTTAGGTACTTGCAATATCTCCTATCTTCGTAGCAAACTTATTTGTTCCATACTCAGGCAAAGGTGCCGATTCTTTTGTCACAAATGTCTAAAACTAGACTAAAAACCACTAAAATTTTGTATATTCCTGCCAACGACGATTTCCCATTCTGAAATTGATTAAATTGACACAACTTACCTATATTTTAGTTTGACAGCACTAAGATGGCCCTGAGTTATTAATTTAGTGAAAATGGCTACTTAACTATTCTGAATTTGACGATTTTCATCTAAAATTTGATTATCTAACTAAACCTGACTATTTTTAATCGCGACTAAAAACGTGTGGAGTAAAATTAGTTGTCATGAATTAAAATTCACACCAACACCTCGACTTCAGGTGTAAAAACAGTACAGTATCTTTATTTTTCTATTCTTTTGCTTATTTTTCGAAAATGGTATGTTCTATCGTAAAAATAATGAAAATTTCGACCTCCTTAATTGAATCCGTAAATTTCTAAAACTCGATATTTAGGTAATGTTTTTTCATATTTTCCATACAAAAAGAGAAAAATTCCATATGAATCTGTAGTGCATCAGGGATGTTTGCTGTACATCGCTTAGACTGCCTTTACGCCACAATACGTAAAAGGTGCGCATCTGTGGTGCGTAGAGTACGTGACAGCGCCAACAGCATCCTTGGCGTGATCGCTAGTCGGCTGGACTGTGGTTACATCAGTCATTGCTGCGTCGTTTGTCATGGAATGGCGCAGTAGTGATTGTTGAGTTTGCTTTTATGTTTTGTTCAGGGTAGTTTTAAGTATTATTAACTCTAGTCTATAAGAACATTGTTACTAACAAAATGGACACCATGGTCTGAAATAAAGTATTTTATTATTTATTATTATTATATGTTATTATTTAAATCACGATGATCAATATAATCGAAAATCGTCCTGCCGACTAACTGTTAGGCAGTTTGGCAGGTTTATGAAATGTACATACACATGTTTGGTCTAAAATAAATGGTTTATTTATCATTATAATCGTTGTAATTGTGTCCAAGCCAAGGTCATTCAGCTAAAAGCAGGAATAGATCGCAATACTTACAACGTTACTAACAACGAAATTCACTCAGAACGCTTGCTGATGTAAACTAGAGTGAAAGTTTGAGTAGGGAAGTACCTGTACCCCCTCCCTATCAGTCCTGCCACCCTGCATACTGGTCGTAGCACGATACATGTTTAAATACAAAAAATCTAAAATATTTCGTTTTCACCCGACCAAACTACCCAAGGGGTGGAATAAAACGGGTGAGATCTGGGTTTTAACCCACTTATAGGTTTTTATCCGCGTGATTACCCATCTCTAGCCATCCCCGCACACCAGCCGTAGCGCGCTACAAGTTTATTTGAAAAATCTGAAATATTTTGTTTTCACCCGGCTAAACCACCCAATGGGTGCAGTGAAACGGGTGATAACTGGGTTTTAACCCATCTCTAATTATGGCAAGTTGATATATTGGAAAACTGTTGAGCTACTAAGTTAAAGAAACTTCAAGTTAATTCAGTTCTATGGCTATTCACAATGATTCGATACGCTTCCGTGCCAAATCGAAATTCAATCAATTTTATCAAAATAGTCTTCTAACGCTGCCTGTGTGGACAACATCACTACTCCAGATCAACGAAGCTAGTAAGGATATTATATCAGCTCTAGGCCTGAACTGGAACAGTCTTTGATGAGCTTTCATGTAACATTGGTGATCGCAAGTGATCTGCCTCTTCCAGAGATGTAGTAAGCTAACTAAAAGTGTGGTACTTTCATTGACTCAGGAGGTATTTTGGCCCCATAGGATTTACTTGTCCTGTCACGGACACCAGATGTCCAGCAAGCTCACGTACGCCCAGTGTCCGTCGCTGAATCTCCGGATACTTTTATTATATTTTTTTCTTTATCTTTAGGAATGATCCAATAAAAAACATGGTGTTTCTTTGATATCGTTTCTAGAACAGATCCACCACCTCTCCCCCGTTTATTCCTATTAGCGATGCCGTTGATCTCCTGTCAACGAATTAACGTTAACTGTATATGAATCAACTAGTTCAATTTGTCAACGACGTTTATGAATATAAGTCGTTTAAGAATCAACTGAACTAAATTTGCAAACGTACAGACGCCAGCATATCAGGCTACCTCAAACTGTCAAATTTTCCCAATTGAACTTGAACCTTACTTAATGGGAACAAAGTTGAAAATCTATCAAAGAAATTTGCCAGATTGTAGTAGTTTGATGTGCTGGCTTCTGTACCTAACGAACTGAGCAAAAAACTTACGTTGAAAATACCATAATTGATTCCGAGCGACGGTCATGTCGTAGAATTTGAAAGTAACGTACACAAGAGATGATTTTTTTAATATTTCTTTTAAGAAAATTAGACCAATTTAAGAATTGTTGAACGTCGCAGCGTTGAATAAAAACCGTTCAATGAATGAACGGTTAACGTTACAAGTCGGCATTAGTTTCATGTTAACTCGTTGACGAATTTAACTAGTTGACGAACGTAAATCAACGTTGACGTTACTTTAACGGAAAAATCGTCCACGATCCATCACTAATTCCCATCAATTTGACAAGTGAAGTTTCCTTCACAAACAAGACAACTGACGTTAATTAATAAACAAAGTTCACGCTGTTCACAAATAAAACACCAGAAAATTTTGGTACCTAGTTTAAATTATACAGACGGCCGCCGTTGTATATTTACTGTTTTATCCATACGGCCGCCTTTCTTCCAACTGTTGTTTTCTGTCGGGGGCAAGCAAGAAGTTTATAGATAGCAGTGGAAGCAACACTTCACAAAAGTAAAGATGACTGTGGGCTAACGCTCTCTTTGAGAATACATACATGAGAGAGAAAACGCCTATCACTGTCTCGTTCTTATGTGTGTATTTGGAAAGAGAGCGGCAGCTCATAGTTGTCTTCACCTAAGGATTTATATAGTTGCCTCCACTTTTATCTAAAAGCTTCTTGATCCAAGGCAAATTATTAATTGAAAGTGACTCAATTAGATAACCTGTCGAATGGTTGAGAATATCTATCAATCAGTCCGTCCGTCAATGTCAATGAAAGTGATCTGTGGTAAATGTCAACTAAACTGACAGTCTAACAGACACAGTGTTGCCAACCCGTACGATAATTATGGGGGCGTACGATAACTTGGCCAATGGAACAGTCGGCGTCAATAATATCGAGACGAACAAACTGTTCAAAATGATGTAAACAACTATTAAAATTAAATATTAACTCAATGACACAAGGAACGTTTCAAAATGAAGACGGAAAATGTCATTCTGACAAGAACATTATCCAATTGCAATAACGTTTTTTCTTAGTTGTTGAGATCTTTCGAACAGTCTTTTCGTCCCGATATTTTTGACGCTGACTGTTCGATGTACGATAGTGATTGTCTAATCTAATGTACGTGCGAAGCCAAAACCAAAAAAAAATAAAATCTAATGTATATTAGATTTTTTTTTTTGGTTTTGTTTGAGCTTTCAAAAATAAAAATCCATTAAAATAAATTATTTGTCGGACCAAATAAAACGCAGAAAGTCAACAAAAAGTCGACGTTATCTGTCAAGTATGTCAACATCAACATGTAAATGTATCTTTCTCTCTCCCTCACATTAATTTCTTTCACATGAAAATAAAAAGTTAATAACACTTGTTTCTCTCTGACCGCGATTGCGCGTTTTACACTGTATTCTTGTGGTTTTCTCAGATAACTTTATATTTGCTTCTACCTAGCTTTATGTGTCGTGGGCACGCCTGAACACAGACAGTAAAAAGTAAATGAAGACTCTTGTGACCTGATTGATACACTTCGCGGTTGTGTGTAAAGTTTGGCGGTTTGAGCTGCTGGCGCTACTGGTAGTCAAACTTGGCATATTCTCCACCTTTGACTAGTCATAGTCGTTTCTTAACAATGTTTGAAGAATGTTTTAGGTTTTTTTCTGCGATTTTTTTTTGTACAGGTGCCTGCACATCAATCAAGCTCAATCAGCTACCCCAATCTGTCAAATTTCTTTGATAGATTTTGAACTTTCTTGCATAAGCATAAGGTTCATATTCAATTGGGCTGGCGTCTGTACGATAATTTTGCCCTAAATACGATATTTCGACGTGAAATCTCGATAATTTTAACTTTTGGAGTTGGCAACACTGGACAGACGAGACATGAGATGACAACAACTGTGACAACTGACAACTGTTATCGGCCCCGCTAAGAGTTCTGTGGTTATCGGGCACATCCATCACATGGGGGAAACCGACCACCTCTCTAGAAGAAAAGTTAAAATTTTATCAGCCTGGGGTGTTTGAAGAACAGCCACATTTATTGTTATAACGATTTATACCAATTATTGTTTCCTACGAAAGTTATCTATGAAAAGCTAAAATTTTATTAATCTGGGGTGTTTGAAGAACAGCCACATTTATTGTTATAACGATTTATTACAATTATTCTCTCCTACGAAAATGCCTGATATTAAGTAGTGGTTCAACTCGTGGAATAAAACTTAAAGAAATGAAAATGTCTTTCCCAATTTATCTGCTGCAAGCTGTGGCTTTCTTGGTAGGTATTCTCAACAAATGCCACTATCATTAAATGTTTCTTATTTGATTAATATTGTTAAAATGTACAATTTAATTTTACATCCTTCCAGGACCTTTTAGCGGTGGGTCTCATTGTTCCACTAGTAGCTGGTCATGTACGACAGATGGGTGGAAACCATTTGTATGTGGGATTACTTGGATCCATTTATGCTGGATTCCAGCTTGGTTCTGGACCCCTTATCGTAAGTTCTGATTCTTAATTACATTTATTTTCTTAAGTGTCAAGTTTTATAAAACACATATATATAATCATAAAAAATACATTTTTCAGGGCAGTTTGAGTGACCTGAAGGGCCGGAAAACTATTTTGTCAATGACACTGCTTATGTGTGGCATAGCATACACTGTGCTTGGACTCACAAGTTCAATATTCGTTATAATGGTGGTTAGAGCAGTGTTAGGTACATACAAGAATCAGTTAATTATATCACCCTCATTCTCATAGAGGTAGGCAGTGACTGCAGCATGTTAGAATATTAAGACCCCTTTCTCTTTGACTCAAAAACTTTTTAGTTGTTTCAAATTACTTACGTTGTATCAAACATCAAAATTGTAGATATACTTATTTCCACAACAAATACAAAAAAAGTAATACTTAGTTTGTGGTAAAGTTTTTGAACCTTTACACCCATAAACAAGATGTGATATTTGTTTTCAACAAGTCTTGTTTTTTACATGTCATGTAATAGAAAACATGCAGATTAGTGTGTTGTTACTAATTTGTTTACCTTGAAATTTTATCTACAAGTTTTCCATACTACTAGTCTTTACACCTAGTAAACAATAATGAAACTACATGTTGTTTACCTTTGTGTAAACATGGGTTAGGATAACTAATTTTTGAGTAACTGAAATAAATAGATGTTGTTTTTTATTTATTATTAACATATAGTTTTCTTAGTTAATTCTACAGCTAAATAGGTATGTCTGTTCCTAAAATCTTTTTGAAATGACATATTATTAGAACTTTTATTCATGAAAATCACATCTTTTGGTTGGGGTCATGGTTTGAGTCATCCTGGAAGATCAAAAATGTCTGTTGTGAGAATAGAATAACTAAATAAATAACAATTTTACAGGTCTATTTAAACAAACACAGATGTTGACCAAAGCGTTAGTGCCTGATTATGAAAAGAATGAACTGAAGCAAGGCGAAATATATGGCAAGATGGCAGCCATATCAGGTGCTGGCATCACTTTAGGTCCTGTGATTGGTGGCCATATAGCTGAGGACAATCCAGAAAACGGATTTATGTTGGTTGCCATTATTGTTGGGATATGTTTTACCATCAATTCTGGTAAGGAACTTCATAATAAAATTTATTTTGTTTTGTTATAACTGCCTCGTTGATCTAGTGGTTGCAAGCGCTACTGCTTAGCATGAGGTCATGGGTTTGATTCCCAGGTCGGGCCCAGCGCAGCGTCTAGTTTTGTGCCCGGTGCAATAGGCTACCTACCTCTAACCTATTACATGGGATTTAAACATACCTGGTGAACTGTGGGTGTTCTAAAGGTACACCTCTGCCCAACCCTTTGGGGGTGATGTTATGTCATAATAACTGAGAGAGAAAACTTTTTTATAATTTTCTTTTTTACAGGTTTAGTGTATTTCCTGCCAAAGTTAAATAAGAGGCCACTAAAAAGAAAAGAAGAAAATAAAGAAGTACAAACAAGTTTAGCTAATACCTTGTTTTCTAGTATCCGGCAATCTTTTGTTGAGTTATTTAATATAGATTGGGTAAAATACTGGGACATTTTCATGTTCAAAGCTTTAATTGGTTTTGCAATGGGTGTTTATTACTCAAATTATTCACTTTATTTAAAAACAGAATATGATCTATCACCAAAATATGTTGGTTATGTAATATCATTTCAAGGCATTATAGGTTCTATATCCAGTTTTTTCATAGGTTACATTAATAGCTTTTATATACATGACAAAGACTATAGTATAAGAAATTTACATGTTTTTATAGTTACAAGTATATCTTTATTAGGACTTGCTTTATCATTTAATGTTATTGTTTATGCTTTTTGGTTGATACCGCTAGCTATAGGTAATGCAATTGGTAGATTAGTTACATTAGAAATGGTTTTAAAGAGGAGTGATGGAGACCACAGAGGGACACTTATAGGGGCTTCAAACAGTGTGCGGTCACTGACTGGTGTAGTTGCTCCTATGGTCTCAGGACTAATTGGAGAGTTCTACGGAGTGTCTTATGTGATCTACGCTTCACTGTGTTCAACTATTTTGGGTGTTGTACTGAGTTATCAGCATAAAAATAAAACAGTTAAGGTAGATTAGGTTTTTTAAAAAGTTTATTGGTATTTATATCTAATAAAATATTTGTTTTAATCATTATCTTTTCTTAATTTTGCATCCTTTTATCACTGTGTGTTATGATCATTCAGTATCCTTTGTGAGTGATAAAACCTGAAGTCATCGGCAATAACGACGTAAGAAAGTAGTAGGTAACAGATACTCACTCACCTGTATCATGGATATAATTATTTGAACAAATAATAAGAAATCACTACTAGTTTATAAAAATGCGCCACTTGAGTACAACTTTGTGCAACAACGAACTCCTGATCAGATATCAACTATTTATTCTTTGTCCATTTCTGCCATTTGCTTTTTCCTCATTTCTTTGATGAGTTGCTGAATAGCTTCTCTGTCTGCAACGTTCTCTGGTGGAAAGATTTGCCGTTTGGTATTTGTTACCCACTCCTCGAAATATGTGGGTTGATTGAAGAAGAAAAAGAGGCCCACAGGGAAAGATGTGTACATAGCCATTCTTCCGACTTCTAGTTTCCAATTGCCCATTTTTGTAGTTCAGAATAACAAAATTTTCAGAAAGATGTAATTTCGAGGTTGTTTTGAAATGTCAATGTCACACAGAAGTATGGATCAGTGTTGCCAGGGCCCTTATGTCAAAAGTTACGTTTCATTTCCTGAAATGTTACATTTATGCTGCAAAAGTTATTTTTTTTTTAATTTCGTGTTTTTGAGGTCGATGGCAAATTGATGTCAGCAAAATGGCGGAATATAAAGAAATCTATGATATCTAATAGTGTATTTAATCTTATGATAAAACAGACTCTATTTTCATTTGTTCGCAGCGCCATCTTCACAGTTGTTACTATATGTATAGTCTAAATACTTCATCATATCAGCCGAAAGACGTCCACTGCTGGACATAAGCCTCTCCCAAAAGGGGGGGATTTGCCATAATCGCCACGCTTGGCAGGCGGGTTGGCGATCGCAGTATGGTGGTCAAATGCATAGAGAACGCTGCTGCCCATTCTCCAGTAAGTCCCTTAGTCGCCTTCTACGACACCCACGGGAAGAAATGGGATGGTGCTATTCTTTCACGTCCGGCACCACACGGAACTTACTACTTACTTACTTACCAAACAATAAATGTAGATAATCACTGGAACTTCTCTCGCGCACCTCTCACAGTTCTATGACAACAAACATTAACACTAAGCAACATTCAACAAAACAAATCACAAACAGCCGTGTTTTTCTTTTTCGAGCTAAGTACCTACAAAACCGCGCAAACTCGCAAAGTAGGAAACGTACGAGCACACGCTCAAGCAAAATCAAGTTTTAATTGGTGCGTTTTAAGTTTCATTTTATCGTGGCGCGTTTCATTCAGAGCCATCTCTGAGTATGAAATGGAGTGAAATACTTTTTCTAGACGCGCCAGTTTTAGGTGCGTTAAATTTGGATGCGTTCGTAAACTGTTTCCAATACAAAATCTAGTATTACAAATCTCGTTGTTATCAAAAGTTACAAAAATTGCCTTAAATATAAAAAATACTTACATGTTACGCGAGGGGGTCAAAAGTTACTAAAAATGTAAGAAATGTAACCTTCTGGCAACGCTGGTATGAATGACATTTTTTTTTTTTTTTTTTTTTTTTGATTTTGGCTTCACACGGTTTGTGCATTTAGCCAGTGTCAAGTAATTTTTCTTTTAGATCAAGTAAATGGCCCGATATCGGGCACGAAGTTACAAAACAGTCATAGTCGTCTTTAGTCAGTCAAGTCAGAGTTATTGTAAAGCGGTAGTAACTTTACAACAACCTAATAGGAATTTTTGGGGGGAACACGAAAAGTCCACGTTAGTCACTTATTTTCACCTTCACTACACTTGTGCACTCACACGTAACTAAATTGAATAATTCACTATCAAAATTATACAATTTAATTCGCTATTTCACTAAATTCCATGAAAACGAAAATTCGTGCGACATGTTCCAACGCGATCCCGCCAAAAACTCTATGGATGACATGACATCTAAAATGACAATGACAGGACAACTTAGCTAGTGATGTGATATGACAGAAAAGATTTGAAAAAGAAAAAGATAAAAAAAGACTAATGGACAAATATGACAATTTAGGGCTTTCGTTTAATTTTAACATGAAGTCAGTAAGGAAATCTTATTCCGTTTGGCCACCTTAAAACAACCAGCCTAGGGTGAATACGCGCGTGAATTCGTGTATTATTTTTCTTGCGAGTTTCTCCCTCGGGTGTGTTCAGTCTTTTAGAGAAACATTATCTCTAGAAACTGGCCCAAGATACCTATAAAAATACGTACATACTACCTATTTGACATAGGTGTGTTGGTTGGGCCAGATGAAAGATGGACAAGGGATCGACGTGATATCCCGTAAGGAAAGTAGTACCTACTCAGTAAAATGAAATAGTCCGATTTCTGAAAGTTTTTCTTAATGTGTTGATAGCAGTCTGAATTGTGTCGGCCCAGTTCAAATGGTGGTAAAACCATACTGCTGTCTCTAAACCACCTGCAAAGTGAGGCGATTGTGGCAGCAAGATTGGAGGAGGCATATCTCCATCAGAGGACGTCTTTCGGCAGAAATTATGATGATGAGTCCGAATGGCTGCAAATCGGTGTACTGTTGTGTGCGGGAGTATTAAAAAACTCACTACACTCAAGAAAAGTGTTATCTGTTTGGCACCTGTAATTATTAATAAAATACCTATAAACTAATAAATACCGTTGCAAAAATAAAAATAAGATATTTGATGTCAGATTACAGATTTACATCTTTAGAATATTTTTATTAAGTAATCAGTACAATGTTTTTTAGCCGATAAGTTAACTTTGTAATTGTATAGCTAGTTTGGTTTTTATACACATAACATCACGCCTGTAATCCCCGAACGCTAAGGCAGAGATGTACTTATAGTACACCCACATTTCATAGAGGCAGAAGATACAAATGATGTAATTACAGATACCTACCGTATCCGTAATTACATTTTATCTGTCACAGTAAAATTTCAAATGCCGTTAGCGACCTATCTCGCGAGGTTGTAAACTGTCGATAAATGTGAACTGCACCATACTACTTACCGACCGAATAGGTTAGGTTAGGTTAGAATTGCGACCAACCGCGCTACTTCCAAGTCAGTGGCAGTTACTTGACTATTTAGTAATAGCGCAAGGTACTATCCGTCTTGACACCAGTTCACAATTTGACGGTTTCACTTCGATAGATTATATTCTACCGAAAAATAATGCGTTAAATTGTAAGCAGTATGTTACGGTTCACAATCTTTCGACAGTTTACAATCTCGCGAGAAAGATTATAATCTAACGGTATTTACAACTTTACGGTGACTTAACTAATCTTTACCTTAGTCAACTCACTCAATTTGAAGATTTCATGGTTTTCCTTTGACATAAGACACAATACCTATATATTAGAGAGATGATTCCTAACGAGTTGTAGTAAAAATAATACAAGATGTAATTTTCACGTTTAAGGTACGCGTCCATTGACCCGCGCCGGACGCACCTCACGCACGGCACGCAACGGATTTTAGTTTGCTTCGTATGATTTTACATAGCACTGCGTCCACTATCCGTGCCGCCCGCATCGAAAGCATTTATTAAATGCGTTGCGTGCCGGTGACGTCACAGAAATCAGTTCGCCGCTGACATCGTAGAACAATTTTCATTAAGTTTTCATAGAAATTGTTCCACGAGTGTCGCGACGCGACCGTCGCGTCGCGCTAGTCTGCACGAGCCTTTACCTGAGCTCGTTAGCTCAGGTAAAGGCAGACAGTAGTTATTTGTTATGCAAGGTTGCAAAGTTGTTTTTTGGCATGATTACTTGTTTTGAAAGCTGAGCAAGCGAAGGATTTTAGGATTGAACCATGCGAGTGGTTCAAATATAGAATCCTGTGCGTAGCGAGGCTTTCAAAGGTACGAGACGCAGAACACCTTTGCTGCCGAACATGAAGTAAATCGGGAACAAATAATGAATGATACTCTCTAAATATTGGTCGCTTCAAATTGATATTATGAATAGGGATGGATTAATTAGCATTCGCATTCATTGTTAGTATGCGAATGCTCATTTAGCATTTAGCAAATGTAATATAGTTGCGAAATTCTGTGAAGTGTGAATTTTCATCGCTTGGTACTTCATAGCTATCATACGCGTCGACGCACGCAGCGGCAGTGTGCGCTCTTCGTCGCACCTGCGGGAAGTCGGGAACAATAAATCTATTTGTTTCACGTGACCCTGTCGTTGTTCGAAAGTGAAATTTTTAGCAATTTAGCAGATGTTGCGAAGAATGAGATTAAGCAATTATTATCTTATTGTCTTTGATTAGCTCGTACTTAGGGTCGTAAATTGAATGAATGCATGTTATTATTTATTTAATTTAAATTATTAGCAGGGTGGTGCTATGAATGAGGTCAAGCAATTATTAGGTATCTTATTATCTTTGATTAGCTCGTACTTAGGGACGTATATTGAATGAATGCGTGTGATTGTTTAATAATAATTTGTGCGACACGCGCGTGGCGCGCTTCGTATTGTGTCAAAGTTGACAAAGTTCAGTACGTTTTGGCATGTGATAGTGAGAGCACTGAGAGTTTAGTTTACGTATTCGATAAACAATAATTACATTCAAATTCAAAGTCAAAGCATTTATTTCAATTATGCACTTAAAAGGCACTTTTGAACGTCAACATTTACATTAAAATAGAATTGATTCTAGTCGCCCCTTCCAAAATGTAGTTTCGTATGGAGAAGAATGGGCAAGAAACTCCACCGTTACTCTTTTAAAATGATTTAACTACAATATTTAACATACATTCATTGTATAATTATGTGTGAAAACGATGCATCCAGAACAAAATTACTGTACCAAAATAGGTAAAAATAATGAAATTGAAGCAATTACAGATAAATTAATTTTATGATAGATACATGGTGCCCACACATTTACAAACATAGTAAAAGAAAATATACAATTTTCCTAGAATATTAACAAGTATGTAATCAGTCAGTGTGTGAGTTAAAGTAATACTGAGTGTAATCAATGTCATAGATATAATTAATTACATAATTCAATTACAAAATTCAAAGGCGAAGACACTGGTCCCTATGATACAGTTAACACTAGTTTAGGGACCAGGGGATTTAAATTTGTGTATTCTTTTTATGTCAATAAAACTTATTACTTACTTACTTATTACTTATAATTAGCAACCAGTTTGATTTTGTCTAGACTCTAGATTGTCCTATGGAGCAGGACCAGCATGTTTCCAAGCATTCTTATCTTGGATATAATCCTCTAATTTGTAATATCCTTGTTTACAAAGTGTACTTTTCATATGAGTTTTAAATTTCCTTTCATTTAATTGCAATATATCACAAGGTATTTTGTTATAACATTTAACACAGTACCCCATAAAAGATGTACGTACTTTAGCTAATCTGGAAAATGGTTGATCTAATTGTCTTTGTTTCTAGTATTAAAATTATGTCTATCACTTATTTTATTAAAAAGATGTAGATTTTTTCTTACATACATGATGTTTTCATAAATGAATTGGCAAGGTACCGTCATAATATTAATCCTTTTAAATAGATCCCTGGGAGATTCGCGGCGACGTAGATTATAAATGGCTCTGACAGCTCTCTTTTGCAAAATAAAGATGGATTCAATGTCAGCAGCCCGACCCCACAGTAAAATGCCATACGACATAATGCTGTGGAAGTAACTAAAATAGACCAAACGCGCGGTTTCTACATCTGTTAACTGTCTGATCTTCCTAACAGCATAAGCGGCGGAGCTTAGCCGCCCCGCAAGAGATGTTATATGAGGTCCCCATTGTAATTTCTCGTCTAGCGTGATTCCTAGGAACACCGTTTGATTAACAAATTCCAGTTTGTCTCCATTCAATATGATGTCACATTCGCTACTTCTAACATTTGGTAATTGAAATCTAATGCATTTAGTTTTTGTGCCATTTAGTTCCAAATTATTTAGAGAGTTCAAGTTGGGCCGCCGTCGTGAACGGTCGCGTCTGCCCGCGCGCAGCAGATGTTGACTTACTTGCCAGACGTCGAAATCAAACCGAGTTTTTTGTGCGTCTCCGTCTGTGTCGCAATTTGTTATATTGGGTAGTATAAAACAAGGGAGCAAAAGTGATGTAAGTGCGCTTCAGCCTGCAGCGAAGACTGGCTGCTGGAGGACGAGTGACACGGCTGACCCCTGGCGGCTAAACCTGGTGAGATCGTTCCTAATATTTCAGGGATTTGTTCTATAAAACTGAGAACGACCGGCCGGCCGGTTCGTTGTGGGCCAGTGTGCTAACACTACATATAATAGGGCGGCACAAACTAATTTACGCTATTATTCTAGCGCAAAATACGGTACCTATCGCTCAAAACGCAGTACCTAAAGATTGTATTATTATAACTTGTAACGCCACGGTTACCGAAATCTGAGTCGGCCCACGGCCCACATGTGCTGAAGTGTACAAAAAAGTTACCCTTAACTCTTAAGTTCGCATAGCACGCTTTTGTTCTACAGATTAACCAAAAAAAAAAGGTCAAGTCAGCCTCAGCCCCTTTGCACGTGTACTGGACTTGCACTACAAACAAAAGTGTTTTCAAAAAATAATTTAATGGGCTTAACACTCGATCATAGGATTGTCAGTCAAGATCTCGCCACATATATTTGGAAACATCGACATGATGATAGAATTTTCCTATCACTTCTAAATAATTTACATGATTTTCTCCCTAACAGCATTTTCTTCCAGGAATAAAGGATAGCAAAATACATAACCGCACAATCCCTACTAATATTATAAAGGCGAAAGTGACTTTCTGTATGTATGCTACGCTTTCACGCCTAAACCGCTGAACCAAGTGTCATGAAATTTGGCTGAGATATAGCCTAGAATATGGAGAGAGACATAGGCTACTTTCATATAGGAACATACGCTATAACCGACTTCCACGCGGCCGGAGCCGCGGTCAGGGGCTAGTTTAATATAACATTTTGTGGTGGCGAAGATATCATCATCGCCTTGTCCGAATACTATCTCGTAAATGTGCACAGAAACAACAGAAACGCACAAGGGTATTCACCTATTGGCGAACTAGTACCCGCCAACAGCGACATCCTAAGTACAACGCTAAAACACCGCAACATGCCAATCCTTATAACCGGTAAAACACACGAGAAGAGCAAGAAAAATCCACGAAACCCCGGCCTCAAACGAACAGCCCCCAATTAGCGAACTCATTAACACCGTGTGAAGAACAAGAAGCAAGCTACTCACACCGTTATCAGTCGTAATCGCAAACGACACTGGATACACAACACCTAGAAACAGACCTTTACCGCAATTAAGCGCACTTGACCAGACCTGTGCATCGGCGCCTCAACACCAGCCAAAGAAAGAAAATCAAATAGACGCTGAACCTTCACGTAGCGGCATTCATATAGCCAACCTACAGGAAACAGGGTTGAACTCAGGAACATACATCTCCACACTGTGATTGGCACCCCTCAAGAAAAGCGAGTAACACACACCGGGGTCATATCAAGCACAAACAATGCAACTACGCAGCTCTCAACAGAAATTCTGTATAAATAAAATACGAAGACTGGATAACAAAAAAACTAGCAAATAAAGACATCATCCCAACGAGTAAAGACATCGAAATACCCTGGAACACAATAACGGAGGTTATTAAAACCGACCGCTGCTCAGGAAACTGATTCTTCAGCCAACTTAATCAAGAGACCATCGCTTAGCTCTTGCTAACCTACAAAGCGGGAAACCGGATAATCCAAATAGGCATCAAAATAATAGCAGACAACACTCCAAAAGGTTAAATATCAAGAAGAACAAAAACACGCAGAGCCCGCTTCACCGGACTGGGGACATTTCACACCGGAAAATGCAGGCAAATGCTCGACACGTTTTACAGGAACAACAAACAAAACGCCGAAGGAGATCCGCGTACATAAAGGTGTCCCCCAGGAAAACAAAAAAAAAAGGAGCGAGGGCCTTTTCAGATACCAAATGTTAAAATAACAAAGCCGAACAAGTAATGGTAATCATCAATAAAAGCCAAACGAGACAACTCCCGGAACGGACCAAGTGGTAACCGTGGTAACCGAACTTAACAAAACGATGCCCCAAATATAACAGGAAACCGCAACTATACACAAGAATAAAGCCTGGACACAGAATACAGTGCCGGACAAGTGGCTTGAAACCGCGCAGGTACTAATCCCAAAAATAAAAAACTAGAAGACGCGAACGAATATCGCTGCATAATGGTACTACAGAATTTACGCCAGATGCGTAGTAAAAACAAAAAAAATAAAAAATAGACGATGCAATAACAGGACTAGGCAACTACCAAGCGTCCCTTTTAAACAATGGATCAACAGATTACTACATTTTATGCACGAAAGGGTCCTAGACGAGGAAGGATTTGCAAGTAAACGAATTTACGCTCGCCCTATCGCCCTTGTCATAGAAAACACCAAAGTCGACTTAAAGACATTAAGGCATTAGGATAATTATTGCAATGAACTAACAAATCGATGACCAACAGGATAATCAAGGTATACATGAATGTAAGAACATACATCAAATGGAGTGGCCAGCAAAGCAATTGGATTATAATTATCAAAGGAAAGGGAGTTAAACGGGGTTGCCCTCACTCCTCTCGCCTTTTTACATTAGTCTTCGACGAAGTCCTTAGAACCCTTAAAGATGCAACCCATTTAATCAAACTAGATCAGGACCGCGTTTCACTCCCCCTGGTATTATCATTTGCGGACGATCTTATACTCATTGCAGATGATCTAGAAGGACTAGAGCGCATCTTATACCACACAAAACCTTTACTAAATACCGCAGGCCTCCAAATAAACGAAACAAAAACAAACATTCTAATTAGGGACCCCATAACATCACAGCAAACAATCAACGTGACCCTCAACGGAATAAGTATACCAACAATGGACGAAATAAAATAGCTAGGCACATACACAAGCAGAAAAAGCACAATTAGAAAACGATGCCAACAGGCCACGAAAAACGCAAATCATTACTACCATTCATACTAAAGGCAAAGATGGACTGGAAGTTAACTAGACTTATGTATCGAAGAGTTATCGTACCTTGTATGATATATGACTTAAAAGTATCGACCCAAGGTGAACAGATTAAGACTCAGAAGATATGAACGAGTTATCATGAGAGACTTGATTAACCACATCAGGAATAAACTAATAATTAAGAAAATGCACCAAATCTTAGACGAAAAAACCGTAACAAAACGCATCAAGAATCACAGGATGTGCTACTTAGCACACGTCTTCAGACGGGATAAACCACACCTATTGCAGGTAGCAATGCAGTACAAGGCCAAATCTAAGAACCTCGGACGACCTATTTACCCAAGGAATGACAATCTAAAACAAGCAATGAAATACTTCGATATAGGAATCAAGTTTTGAAAGGACATTGCTGGAGACAAAAATAAGATCAAGAACTGGCTTATGGCTTAGAAGGAGGCTAGCGATATCTACAAAAAACCAGGAACTGTTAGCTGCGAGAACTCAGAATATTACTACGAAAACAACAAAACAGAACACAGCGAAGCAACGACATAGAAAAGAGCTAAGAAAACAATTGAACTGGGTACGTTCCGAAGAAGAAGCCCGACCTGAATCAACATGCCGGCGACGTCGTGAAAAGATGCCCTCCTATAAATAAATACCACCCGTCTCTCCACTAGTCCAATGCTTACTCAAGGATGCATATCCGGTAGGCTCGCAATCCTTTCCTATCCTATGGGCACGTCTACCTGACCATTACCGCGCCCCCCGGTCTACTTCTTGATATGCAATGGCCACTGTAACACCATGAAGCATGAGGCTCCAGGGGCTAGTGCAAATCTTGGGGTTCATTCGATTTATCGAGTCTGGTCAAGCCACGCTGGGATCGGTGCATTTCATATTCATTCATATTCATATTCATTTAGTTCCAAATTATTTACCGTAAACCAATCTTGGACCTGAAAAATACAGTTATTCACGTCGTCAAGATTTTGTGACCGTCGGGCTATTTTAAATATCAATGATGTGTCATCTGCAAATAACACCATCTTCGGTTGATTTAAAAGTAAATAGGGTAAATCATTAATGTAAACTAAAAAGAGGAATGGACCCAATATTGAACCTTGAGGAACACCCATTGCCATTTCAGACCCTAATGAGTTTATGCCGTTTACTTGAACTTTAACTTTTCTGTCTTTCAGGTATGATCTTAGTAAATCAAGAGCTGTATTTCTAATCCCATAGTGCTCCAGTTTCAGCTGAAGTGTCTCATGATTTACGCAATCGAACGCTTTGGAGAGGTCGCTTAAGATTCCAATGGCATCTTTTGCTTCTTCCCAGGCGTTAAAAATGTTCTTTATTAGGGTGACACCAGCGTCAGTGGTACAACGCCCCTTGGTGAAACCGTACTGTTGTTCATGAAAGATGGCATTTTTATTAAAGTGACGTAACATTTGATTGAGAATCAACTTTTCAAACACTTTACTGAGAATTGGCAGAATTGACACAGGCCTATAATTGTTAGGTTCTTTACTATCACCCGATTTGAACAAAGGAACAACTTTACTGTGTTTCATGAGATCCGGGAAGACTCCTTGGTCTACACTGGTGTTAAATATGAAAGCTAAATAGGGCGCAATGGTTTTGATAATAGCACTACAGACTTTTACAGACATTCCCCAAAGATCTTCTGTTGATTTAATTTTAAGATCTTTAAAAGCTTTTATAACAGCTTGGGGGTTGGTATGCTGAAATCTAATCTCCAAAGAACATGCCCTTACATTCTTTCTGAGTAAGGCAGCAGAACGCGCGGGTGAGGAATTTAAAGCATTCTTTCGTCTTATGCCTAATATTGTACTTAAAATAGATAATACCTAGTGTGAAACTGAGAACTCATTACCTACCTGTAAATAATGGGAGGTAGTCAAAAGTAGTGAGAAGTGGCTGTGTATAAAAGTGTACATGTGTAAAATACAAAACTAAATCATGTAAATACGATCAAATAAACTTATAAATACGCCCGTTTAGAACATTTTACTGCCAGTCCTAAGCCTGGATAAAGTATGAAGGAAATTTCATACAATCTTAAACAATAAAAGGTTTTAAATTGTTAAAAACGCTCGCTAGGACACGTCTGAAGCCGACCACACTCTTTAATTCGCATATTTAACAAAATGTATATTATCGTCATGTTAGCAAATAGCATAGCAATAGCATTTAACATGATAAAACTCAAGAATTCGCATGCTAATGAAATGTATGCGAAATCGCATTAATGCCATCACTAATTATGAACCCACATTCTACGTTCAGTTTTACGTTTTTCTTAATCTTCCAACAAGCAACTAATTATAATATCTTCGTCAATCTCCATGACCGAATACGTCACGACAAGAAAACACTCGAAACTAAACAAAAAATCCGGATACAGTGGACGCATGCCATCGGCAAATCCGTTCCGTGCCGTGCGTGCCGTGCGTCCTGCGCGGCTCAATGGACGCATACCTTTAATGTGTTGGTTCGATTCCGAATGTTTGAAAATTTGGAAGCAATAGAGTGCTTGGTAAGTTGGGAGTCAAGCTCACATTTGTTTTCGTTTACTTGGAAGTTGTTAGATTGAATGTTCTCATTGACACTGCATAACCCATGTTACACATCGGTACACCGGTAGAATTCCTTGAAGATGTAGGATTCAAGGAAAAAAGAATTAATCCGGAATAGGTTGCATACCTTGTTGGTTCATCGTCTCGTCGGGCGTCATCGGGCAGCAACCGAGGCATGATAAATTGCAAAGCCATTACCTACAGGAATTTACGCCGTGTAATAGCTACCATTACGATCCTTTCCTATCACATGGATATGCACTATGCAAAATCCATGCCAAGACTAGAAAATAATGCAACAATCACTGCAAAGCCTCAAAATTGTTTTGTATTATTTGCTTGCATGAGTTTGTAAATTTGCGGTCGCATTTGGATGAGATGAGTTACGACTGTAAAGAATAACAGAAACTGTGTGGTAAATAGAATTACATTGCTATTTACTTACGTGCTTTTGTATACCCGTGCACATATAGGTAGGTACTTACAATCTACGGTTTTTTATCTCGATTCGATGTACCTAGCTGCGATGCTTCTCTAATAAAATTCAATCGACAGATTTTAGCCCGATTTTAAGCTAGGTTGCTGAGAGGAGGGAGGGGTCTACAGCCACGTACAGCCCCCCCGGGTTCCTTAGCGAGGGGGGCGCTATTATCTTGACGATAGTCACAGAAAAAGGGAAGGAGTCTTCAATGAACTATTACAGACTAAGCTGTTAAAGTGTTATTAAAGGGTTATTAACAGCTTACCTATGTGTAAACTGTAAAGATACAAAAACCCCTTGTCAAGTAAGTAGGTACTCATAAGGGCGGATCTTGGTGGTGTGCTATATACTTGTATTATTTTTGTTTGTGTTGTTTTTGGCTGTCTTTGAAAAAGAACGAATGCTAAAAAAGTAATAGTGCAATTCTAGATACCTATAGGAGACAGTTTTTACCTGTTTGGCCCATGTGCTCCTCCCAGAAATAAATCCTGAATCCGCCCTTGTAAGTACTTACGGCAGAATTAACATTTATTAAAAAAATACAACCGAATTGAGAACCTCCTCCTTTTTGTGAAGTCAGCTAAAAAGGACAGTGTCCAATATATCAACTTGTGTGAGGGCGCTACAATGAGGCTTCCGGGTGCAGTTTTATATTCACTCGGCTCTATCTACAATCATTGTTTGTTAAGGTACCTCTACACTTGTTCAGTTGTTCTATAATAGAAATCACTATTGCACTGTAAAAATAACCTAGATAATTAGTCAGTAATGTATGCTACTTCATCAAAGCTATTCAAATGAACAACATCAATGCAGTAGTAGTTAGACCACCCAAGTTTATTACGCCAGTAGTTAATTTATTACAGCTACGCTCGCATTATAGTAGTTGAAGAAATTGCTGTTCATTGTAATAAGCTTCGAAGTACTCCGAGCCTATTATGTGTGTTGCGATCTAATGCATTACGGCTGTAAATCATTTAGGAAATTTCTTGATTGGAACATAACATTTCCATTTGTGAGGGCGAGTCCTTCCCTTTTATTTGTTAAGTGAAAGGTCGGTAGACAAGGAATATAAAAATGAACACTTCACAGGCGTTAAGATTGTATTTCTATGGGTAAGAAAATTATTGTAGATGGTACGTGTCTAACACGTGGTCGAGGTTCGTGATAATATGAACTCCTTAATCAATTTTCAAGGGCGTCTTACTACAGACATTAATTAGATATCTACGTACCTAATTAGTTATTAAATTAATATTATCTACATAATCTCTACTGGACACAATTTCGAAACCGTTAATACCACGTTGACATACGTGTTGCGAAGTCCGAAGTCCTACGCTTATGACAAAGAACCGTTAAAACTCTGCGCGGTGTACCTACACATAAAGATGTCCTTACTAGGAGTAAAATTAATTGATCCCTGGTCGGCTAGGTCCACCGGCTTTGCAGACACGAGACATGGAGCCGTGTTAGCTACGCTCGTAAATTGTCATATTAAGTGGCGCTTAATTTATGTACAAATCGGCTTACAACTGTTGGTTTTGCATTAAGACATTATGGGCTATGAAATTGAGCTATACATTATGTTTGCTTATCGTTTGAAGGATTCTATTTCATTTCCTTGATTTTGTACTGTTTATGTAGAGAATTGTCGTTCAAGATTACACAAACGTGGTTTAACAATGTTTATATTAGCATCAGTGCTTCCGTCTCACGCAATATTCGTTTCAAGGAATCGGGCAGTCCATATCGGATGGTGTAGGGCGAGGTTCGCGATTACTCTGCACGATATGAGCTGTCTACGCTGCAGGAACAACATGGCAACTGTAATAAACATTTGAAATAGTGTACCAGGCAGCGCATTACGGCTGGTGTATTACCTATCAGATGCCGTGCGGGCCGGAACGTGCCGCGTGCTAATGTGGACCCGGCACGATTCTGATTTGTTATCTGCCGTATTGAAACCGAAATGTTCTCTGGTAGAAGTGCTTTTATGTAATTTGTATTGAGATTAACTGTTTGATTACTATGGCTGACACTGGTATATTTAAATACCTAAGAATTAGATCCCAATAATGCCTTTTGATTCTAAACTTAAAACACGGTTGATCCTTCATCATGGGGCTTGCGTTTTCTTACAACGCACACAGATCTAAAATTCATATTTCACGTAGGTACTAGTAGGTAACTACCTAAAGGCCTACCTAATTAACTTATCTGAAAGGAAATACTTGCCTTCCTCTTACTTTCACGGGTATCATATCAGAAACATTACATAACTGAAACATTACGGCGTTAATCGGTTCTTTTGTGTACAATTATGGTCTTTTTATTACAATATTTTTGCCTAGAAAAGTAACGAACACGGTTTTCGTTAGGACTGTACTTTCATTACGCCACTTGACTCCACTTGTGCTTCCTTGCATTAGCCGGATCACGAAGTTCTTTGTCATCATTGGTATCAATGTCATTGTCAATGCGGCATCGATTATGGGTGAAGTGAAGGCACGGTCATCGGCATCAACTCACATTTAGCTGAATGTCTTTTACATGAATGTATAGCTTCACCAAGCTACCAGCTAATCAAAATATGTGGATTAGAGTAGAGGTGATTGCATGGAGAATCTGTATGGGTTGTATATGGATGAAAACGTTTTCCTATTACCTATAATCAGTTGCAATCCTGCCTCGTTTCAAGATGCATTGCTAATTAGGTAAACCGTCTTTTGAGTTGGTCTTAGCTATTGGGATTTTTTACGATTTGAGTTAGCGAACAAGAACATCACTGTTAGGTAGTTCTTATCTGAAACCGATTCTTTAAATAACATAACATCGCACCTGTTTTCCCCGAAGTGGTAGGTAGAAAGGTGATCGTGAGAACCTACCTATAGTAGGTACACCAAAATTTCGCCAGATGTGTTCTTTAAAAATATGTTTCTACTTTATAACCTTTCTTATGGTCTACACAAAATGCGAATCATTCCGATACGGAAAAGTTTAATTCTAGCCTTATCATTATCAGCAGATGGTATCGTTTTCTATTGATATCAATCGAGTGTTCTTGAGACTCTGGATGACTCTCATATTTTATACTGATAAATGAGCATCTACCTACTTAATTTCATAGTATTTCATCACCACGATAAATATATTTACACAAATATTTAGTTCCTAAGACAACACGTATCGTATCTTTGGCTTAGTTGTCGTATGAAAAGTAATAATTGGACTCCATTTTGTGGGCTTTCTGTATCCGTTCATTATGTATTAGGTATCATTCCGACATTTTGTCTTTTTTCGTCTCCTTGAAGAATTGTCTTTTAATACACCAAACCTAATTTGTCAGAGCTATCGACTAACTCTTTAATCCATCATTCGTTTCTGGTTCTTTAAATTTGCATCCAAATTGTCTTTCTCGACTCTTTTCTTGTACAAAATAAATAACAAAAGGTCCGTAATTTATATCCGATGTTACTGTCGTGAATTTCTGTATCTACTTGTCATTTACATTTTACATTTTGAAATACTTTTACGACTCACTTACTCCGTGCGTGTTATACGTAAATGCATGTATACTCTTCGTGTTACGAAATGTATCAACCAATATTCGGTTCACAATAAAATATTTCTACGTTTTTATTGCAGGGCAGAACCGCGAGGTGCCCAGCGGGGGTCTGTGTTGATTCAAAACGATTTCAATTTGTTCCATTGCATAATTTTGGGAAACTAAATAATTCATGTTACATTTGAATGACGACCGGAGATGTTAGATAAAAGTACCCAAATATTGCGCAACTTGCCTGAACGACCTTGTACCTACTGCTGTTTGCAATCAATGTTTTGGTGTAGGGAACGCTCTGCTTTATCGTTCACGAATCACCTACGACCTTAAGTTATGGCACGACTTCTTTAAGTTTATTAGAATTAAACTGAACTTCAACCTCAATTGTGCAGAGGTGACCTTCTATTTTAGGAAGACGTTGTTTTTTCTAGAAAAAAAATATTGCACATTTTATGGCACATTTATTGTTGGGAGTTGATTGCTGACAATAGCAATGTTTTATGCGGTTCTCAAGCCTGCAGACAATTCTGCAGATGGAAACCCCTTTAGGTAATTTGTAAACCAACCTAAGTAGACTGGCATGTTATGAAACGAAAACGATATTAAAGTAATAAATACGGAAATAAGAGATCAGATGAAGCAATAAAACAAATAAACAGCAACACTTATAGAAATCTCTAGGAAATGATCACTTCAGTGCCTGGCTTTGTTTCCTTTCCTTTCACTGCTCAGCTCGCGGCTGTTTTCATTTTAACACCTGACTCTTTATTTGAGCAATAAAATGCCGTAATAATTGCACCAGTTTACCCACAGATTTTGACCTAGTAGGAAGGAATCTTGAAGGATAACTGAGTTAATGAGTTTAAAACTTTCAATGAAACATTACCTACTCGGAGATTGTGTCAAAAACAACGAAAAAATTCTGGAAGAGCCTACCTAGGCGTGCTAATTAAGCAGATAATTCTCGTGATTAAAAACGTTCAAAATCTAGTCGCAGTCTAGTAACGGCGACAATCAAATGTCAAAAACTTGTCAAAAATGGATGGAACTCGAAAACTTTTTGACAGATTGAGACTGAGATCAGAATGTGAACGTAATTTTAAATTACGAGGATTGTATCTCAGGTAATAAGTACTCACCTAAGTATTTAACTAATAGGTATCATGCATCATCACCTGCCATACCTTTTCCCAACTATGTTGGGGTCGGCGTCCAGTCTAACCCGATACTACAGGATACCAGTATTTTCCATGGAGCGACTGCCTATCTGACGTCCTGATGTGCTTACGCTTGCCACTCACACATAGTTCTTATAATGTAAATGGGTGGGTGGACCCATGTTTAAGCCAGTAATAAATTAGCGTTCAATCAAGACACTCGTTTACTTGTTTCCGTAAATCCAAGTGAATACATGTCATTGGCGACGTTATCGAACTTATCCTCGCGGGTACATAACACCTCCACAACCCAGTTACTCGGTAATAAGATACCCCTTAGCAGTACAACAGCTGGCTGTCAGATTTTCAGGCTTCTGACGACCCGTAACGACTGTCAAAGATCCACGAATGACATCCAGGACCAAGGGCTTAAATGTGCTTTCTGAGGCGCAGAGGGGTCTTGGTATATAAAGATGGTCACCCATCCACGGATCAACCGCGGCAAGCGTAGCTTAACCTGATCGACCGACTTGTTTTGACTTAGCCACAAGCCCCTTAATAATAGGTATCATGCATGACTCAAAAATCTGCCACCTTGGGAACAGAAAATTATTATTAACAATAATTTTATTTTACGACAGCACTCTGCATTCCGGGTACTAAAGCCGCAGCTTGCGAATAAAAACAGGAAGCTGGGCTTACATAATTTGACCAGACCTGTGTTTGAGGACTCGTAATGAGGCATGATGTGGTTCGCGTAACTACTGAGAACTTTTAATTCACGACCATTCCGAGGCCCATTTGCCTCGCTAATCATTTCAAAGTGACTGTAATTTTTAAAATGAAGTACGTTTACGTACGCGTACTTTTTTTTTTGGGTGGGAAATCATCAAATAACTTCTCTCGCTCTTCGTGTCAGACTTTTACTGACTAAAACCTGCTCGTGTTCCTTCAGTTGTTTGTGTATCTCGTTCGAACAACCCGCACCCCTGGCAGACATCGGCCCTTGCGGACCCTACCAGTTGGTGCTGACATCTCTTTGAGGCGCAGGTAGAACACAACGCGCCGTCGACCGAGGCTTGGTCCTTACTGGACAGCGAGCTACCCATTACTCGCCGTCCGCAAGCCCGCGCCACGGTGGCCGGGAAACAGCCTAGGATTCCCGACGCCCCGGGCGTCTCCTGCAGCGACTAGGGTCGTGAGGGCGCGTATACTGCCTCTCCCTCACGTGCGCCGCCTCCCTCTTCGCGAGCATTACTGCTTCGCAGAAGGAATTGATGGCTATCCATGCACTCTCGCTCCGGCTCGGGAATCCCAGGCTGATTCCCGGCCGCCGTAGGCGCGGGCTTGCGGATGGCGAGTAATGGGTAGCTCGCTGTCCGGTAAGGTAAGGACCAAGACCGGGTCGACGGCGCGTTGTGTTCCACGCGCGCCTCAAAGAGATGTCAGCACCAACTGATGGGGCCCGCAAGGGCCGATGCCTGCCAGGGGCGCGGGTTGCTCGAAAGAGATACCGCAGCCCCTGGCACACAGGCAACTGAGGGAACACGGGTGGGTTTTTAGACAGTAAATGTCTGATACGCCCTTCTGCTCCACCCAGAGCGGGAGAAGTTATTTGATGATTTCCCACCCAAAAAAAAAACTATGTCGGATCACGAAGAAGATCCGGTGTGTTGCATCTCGGCCACCATGATGCGAGATATATACATGTATTTAGTAACGTTACTAGCGTGTCGCCGCGTCACTGGATGGTAAGTGACTAATGGCACCGGCAATTACCTGTCATTTATTTTGCCAGTATTGAGCGCCGGTAACGCATCTTAAGGTAATATATCCTTGAATGTAGGCAGTTACACCACCGAATTACTTAGATGCAATGCAATGAACCAAGAAATGCTTCAAAAAATCGGATAATGACTTATTTACTGAGATAATGCAGTGGAAGTTTTATGTCTTGTTTTAAACGCTGTCGATGCATTAATTGTCACTGTATAGACTCTTCCAGCGGGGTCAATTGCATGTAATGTTATCATTTACCTTCGTTATTATTCATTTCCTTTGCTTGTTGTCGTCGTTAATATTAAAGTACCTATTCCTGTATCATTTCATGAGAATTAAAACGTTTCGAATGTAATAACAATTTGTTCGGATACAGGCTGCTTTTAATATCACGTTACTTTCTTTGCTCAATTAAAAATGTTTGTCATTCATCATTTAATACAATTTTTACATGAAAATGCGACAGTAACTTTCCAAATGCCAAAAAATAGCGCTTTTTTCAATTAACATTGTGACCTCCTTTCCTTACGTGAACATCCTGTATGAATGTTATGCAAAGCGATTTTTTATGGCGGAACAATATCGATTTTATTGATCGCTAAAGAATGGAGTTTTTATTGAAAGTCATCATAATATTGGAGTGTTTTAATAGCAGTTTAATCTAATGCGTGAAGGGAGCGCTTTGATATTCAAATTGGTCCTGAGATCGGGCGCGTCATCTCGCACGATAATAAGGCGTGGAATGACAAACTACCCTCTTTCATCACCGCCCACTAATGGTCAATATAATGAACACTAGGAACGTTAACATCCGTATCCGGCAACTTATGATAAATGCCGATGCCAGCAAACTTCGAGATATTGTTTCGAATAGTTTTTGCGTTCAAGGATTGAAATTTCTCACGATTTAACATTCGAAATGACTATTGTACAATTGATCGAAGCATTCAGACAGTCAGGCTAACCAATTCGTGACCGTTTGATATTTATCATCAAAAATGTAATGGATCTAGGCTAGGTGTTTTTATTCAGGTACCTACCTAATATTAATTCTAGCTTTGTAGGTTCAGTTAACTGCACATCAGCGGTAACCATTTTGACATTGACAGCGCCTTTATGTCGTAGAACTGTAGAAGTAAGGGCGGTTTTCGTAGTACAAGCGTTTTAACTGATATTCGGTTGACTGTACCTACTGCCCCTAGTTACTCCAAGTAGGTAAATACCGAAGTGGTATATTAAGAGTCACCGATTACCACCACGCTACTTTGCAACGATAAAACTGCTTGTAAAATTATAGAAGGAACTCGAAGGCAGGACCACTGGACATAGACCTCTCCTCAGTATCATTAGGTAGCCTTCCGCATTGATCTTGTACAAAATTGAATAAATTGATAAAATGTAAGTAGGTGGGTTGTTGTACCTAACAGCTGATATGCCGTTGGCATAATCTTCATCCCGTTAACGTCAACCGCATCAGTGGCAGTGTGATTGATGAGCCTTTTATTGTTGCCCCTTGTATGCCTACATACATAAGTACCTATAATATAATTGTAGTGAAATCAAAACTGTCAGTACCTAGGTATTTTTTTGCGAGGTCAAGGAAACGATTCTAATAACAAAATATATATTTTTAAATTTTTGTCTGTTTGACTGAATTTATGTTCCAGAAAAATCTACCGGATACTTTTTGCCCCCGCGGACCGCGTCACCAGTCCTGACTCTCTTCACATTGTGGTGTCTTACGACTTCCACGCGAACGAAGTCGTGGGCAGAAGCTATATAAGTACCTACCTAAATTATGAACATTATACTTCTAAGATTACAGCCATTAAACATGAATTTATTTTACGTATTTCTTGGCACTTACGGATAAATGTTATTATATACTCATATCTACCTAGAATGAATTCTAAGAAGATACTTAAGTGCGTAAGTTAAACTTTTGACAGCAACATTCGACCGTCGACGGTTTATCGTTTTTTAAATATTTTTTTATTAAGTATTATCCAATGCCTAATACGTAATAGCAAAGAAAATTTCCTAAATTAGTTGTGTAGACCCCTGGCTACTCTTTTAACCAATGTGGTAGGGTAAGTTTCTTCTACAATTATTTGTGATCCATCTTTGTTAGCAGTGGAACATTACTGTTTTGTTGAATGCTTTATTTGATAGTACGACATGGAGTCGGCGGTGCTCCGATCTTAAGTCCGATATAGAAATGCATCCATTGATGTTATCTACAAATTCCATACTACCTAAATAGAGACTTAGGTACCTACTTTAGAAACTGGCATTACAAGAGTCAACTCTTCACATCAAGCAAGTTGCTAATGGGCATGAGTGGTGGTTTCTATGACCTTTAAGGATAAGACGTAGTTCTACATTAACTGCAACTGTATCATCATTAGGAACTACTCACACTTATTCAGGTCTGTTCAGCTTGTGTCCATAGAAAACAACAATTTTGTATGAGATGCGTACGCATCCGTTCAGCCGCGGAAAGCTGAACGGACTCTATACAAAACCGTTGTTTTCTATGGACAAAAGCTGAACAGACCTGAATAAGTGTGAGTTGAGTAGTCCCTTAAAGATTTTTATCGTTCAGATTGTTTTTGGTAATTATTTTTTAAATTGCACACTTGTGGACGTAGCAGAATTGACGAAGTAGAAGAAGCAAAGCTGTGCTTGATAAAAATAGAATTAACCTTGCATTTCAGCAGGGTAAATAAATGCAAAAGAGCGTAGACAGAGAATGCTCAAGAGTTTCCAAACGATTTGTATGCTCAAAATTGTAGTATGACAGAAAAATTGCTATGGAACGCTGCAGTCTCGTTCCAATTTAAGTAATTATTTTTCAGTTCCTTCTGCTATGCTAAGACTTTAATCTTCGTCAATCATTGTCAAAAAGTTGCAATAATCTTGCATTTGAATCATTTAAATAATGTTGATATTTGCCAGACCTATATTGTTTGAATAATTAATCATACATTGCAAAAATGGAACCACCCAAACGTATAGCACTTTTGTCAAAATTGATCGTGTGTCTGTCAGTTTGACTTTAATTTGTTTACATTTTAGTGCCAAGCCAATGAAATCTTATTTTCTTACAAATATAATCAACTTTGTTATTAAATTACGGTTTAGGAATACGAAATCTTTTAAATAAACACTTAGTTCAATAAAGTTATCATATAAAATGATTATCTGTGCCTAGAAAGCATTGATGCCGAAAAAAGATGCCTAACCTAAACAAATCTTTAATTGAAAAACTAGGGCAAAACTGTTTCAATTTGTACAATAAATTGCCTAAAAATGGGAAGCCTATCGAAAATGAGTGGACAGTGCTATCGTGTTTAATAGAATATGACAGAACTACTGAGAACATTGAAGTGGTATCGCTAGGTACCGGCTCAAAATGTATAGGGGCTACGAAAATGATGCCTAATGGAAGTTTACTCAACGATAGTCATGCCGAAGTATTCGCTCGACGCGGTTTTTTACTATACCTATACGAAAATATTCACAAAACTTTAAAACGTAAACAGTCAATATTCAATTATGAAAATGGACAGTTTAAACTTAAAGAAAATATTGAATATGTTTTCTATTCGTCTCAGTTACCATGTGGAGATGCGTCTATAATATCCCAAGACGGTGAAGAAGAGCATTATGGTGATGTACTGAAGCTACGGAAACATGAGGCAGAAGATGATATTTGTGAAACAGAAGTTAAGAAACGAAAAGTAGAGGACTATGTTAATAAAACAGGGGCAAAATGTCTGCCTCAGTGTGAACAAGACTTAAAAGAACCGGGAACAAATATTCAGCTGCACCTTGGTCAAGTGAGAACGAAACCAGGCCGAGGGGATAGAACATTGTCGGTCTCTTGCAGTGATAAGATTGCTAAGTGGATACATTTAGGTGTCCAAGGCAGTCTTCTAAGTATGCTGTGTGAACCAATATACATAAAACATTTTATTTTTGGTGGCGGAGTTCCTTATTCTGAAGAGTCTCTACGAAGAGCTCTTTTATATAGATCAGACTGTTTATCACTTAAATTAGATAACGTGCCTCAATTTTACCAAACAACTTCAGTGTTTCCAAGTATTCGATCAGATGTCAATATAAAACCAGCTCCTGGGAGCATAGTTTGGATAAAATCAATTAGTCAGTGAGTACTTGTACTTCATTTGTTAATGTCAAAGCAATCACTAACTAGAAATATCTTCAAGTTGCTTTATCTGAGTGCATAATCAGTCTATAACGTTCCCACTGCTGGGACACAGGCCTCCTCTCTGTGAGAGAAAGGCCGTAAACCACCATAATACAAAATACAAAATGTAAAAACAAGTAGGTACATCAAGTTAGATTTCTCTGACTCCTGCGCTAGTTATATAACTGTGTTGCAGGAGCCAGTGTCCTTCCGTAATACAAAGACACGGTGTTTGGATGTCAACGCAAAAAGTTAATTTAAAAAAATACAAAAGCTAACAAATAAAGAAAAAAAAGCATTTTATACTATGCGGGCCCAGTGCAATATTATAAATTCAAAAGTAACTCTGTCTGTTTGTTACCTTTCCAGCCCTAAACCACTGACCAGATTTTGACATTTGGCAAGGAGATAGATGTGGGAAGGACATGGCTTTTTCTCTCGTAAAAATGCATAAAAAACTTTATAAAAATAATAATAAAATATTCACATTTCTTACATGTTCGGGTGGAATAAATTCTGACATCCGCGAGTGCGAAGCTGCAGGCAGAGGCTAGTCTTTAATGAACAAGTCAAATAAATGATAGATCATGATGATGATTGATAACTTATAAAATGAAGATGTTTTAAAACAGTCAATATGTTTCAGGCTCCTAGAAGTTGCAGTACAAGGCAGAAAGTTAGGAGTCACAGTAAAGAAAGCATTATCCCCAACCTGTAGTTTATGTATTAGTAAATACCATTTATATAAGAAATTCTTACAAATACTAGACAGTAATGAAGATCTGAAACAAAAAATATGTGGCCAAGATAAAATTGAGACCATACCTTATAATAAGATGAAGAAAAAGTCGATGAAATATTTTGAAAAATGGTTAAGTGTTAAGGAAAACTTTTTTAAGACATGGACTATCAAACCTAATATGTGGGATTTTTGTATAAATATTTCTTAATTTTATATAGATATTTTAATCATCCTACTAATTTTATGTTCAAATATAAATAAATGAAAATATATTTAAATGTTACCTTTATGTTATGTTTCACTATGTTCTTGGATAAGTTCTTCGACAAATGAAATGGTAAAAATGAATACAGGGAGAACAAGATATTAACCGATTCGAAAAAATAAGGAGGTTATGCGTTCGGCACGTAATTTTTTTAAGTGGAATTGTATGCGTAGTTTCATCTTGAGTTGGTTTGTGCACAAATTGGGGATAAGAGGAACTTTCTGTCATGCTCACCCCCTATTACATGGGACTTAACTGACGAAAATATGTGGGTGTAGGTACTATACCATAGGTACCTACACCTCTGCTCAACCTTTCGGGAAAAATAAAGCGTGATGTTATGTTTACGTAAAATTGATGGATGGTGAAGCCATAAATTAATGTGGACAGTTCGAGATAAGTAAACCGTTACAAAATAATACAGATTACAACTGCCACCACGTAATTGCGACATTGCGTTACAAGTCGGTTTGACAGACCGACTAGCTACACTATGAGACAATATTTATGATTATGTATCGGTCTTCGTAATCGTAATGACATCGATCCTGCACCCTAACTGCGTAACACACTATCAATCTGAACCTGAATAATTTTGAAGGATATTTCTAATCCATTGCTTCATATGTCAGAAAAAAATACTGGTCAGTAACGTAAATAGCTCAATGAATGTTGTTGAACTGGTAAAATGAAAACTATTCCTACTTACTCAATTATACCCATCGGTTCTCGGTGTGGCTTCGAATGGAGCGGTTCACGTAGCGATCAAACAACATACCGAAATGTAGGATAGGTAAAAGATGAAAACGGCGGGTAGGTATCACATTATACCTTTTAGCTAGGTACTGTTTTATTCAGTTTGATCTGCGGTATGGATTTGAATTGAACATTATTACGGCAAATAACTTCGAGTTATTTGCCGAAATAATGCACACTTACATAAAGATATGATGAAATTACAGAAGGCTCCATTGGTGAGGTCAAGGTGTCGCTTTTATAAGAGGTAACAATATAAAAAACCACAACTATTCGAGTATGAATTGGTTCATAACAATACAATTATCCGCTAAGCTCACCTTGTTTGATTGCTAAGCTTCGCTATCGGTGTGTTTGACGTTTATTAATTACCAAGTCTAATGTACTGAGTGTTGAAATTCGGGTGCCAACTAGGGTTGCCAACCGTACTCTAAAATAGAGTATTGTACTCTTTCTTATGGGTGTACTCTATGTTTTTTGATGCAAGTGATTTCGTTTTAATGCGGTTTTGTTATATATTTTCCACTGTGAGACTTGACTATTTGTTAGTCAAGAATGTGAAGTGGCGAGAAGAGAGGAATAGGCTTTATGAATATTGATTAAAATGAGCTCCGGAGGCCTTAGTGTGAGTTTCATTTAACCATTTTCATCAAACGCAGTGAGCGCGTTTGATGTAAATGGTTAAATGAAACTCACACTAGGGCCACTGATCTTATATTAACGTAGATTTAGGATGTTTGCAGTCCTACAATTCTTTTAAAATTAATAAAACAGAAATTGTAACGCAAAAAGCGCTAGGAAATACGTACAAAGAAATGAATAAACGGTACTCTATTTTATTAATTTGTACTCTTTATTTACTCTCTCTGTAACCAGAAATACTCTAGTACTTCTAGAAAAAGCTGGCAACCCTAGTGCCAAACTGCCAACCCACATAATAAAGCTACTGTGGTGCCTTCTGCTGTATCGTTAGGATTAAATTAGGAAATCTGATGCAAATGACATTTAAACTTAAATGCAGTACTGTGGCGTTAGTCGAGTGCAACAGTCTCAAGTAATTGGAGTCTGGGCTTTAATTATTGTGTGTAATCAAGATTAATGAGCCAAAACTTAGGAATAAGCAGTTACAGCTCAGGTTGTTAACAACATGATTTATGAAGTAAAATTTTGGGTGCCGCACTAATGCCAGCAGTTTTGAGGATTATTGAGCCATATCTGAGGCTTTTATCTAATGCCTTTAAACGAGTAATTCTTGTATATGTATATATAATCTGAATCTCGGAAACGGCTCCCACAATTTTCATGAAATTTAGTATGCTGGGGGTTTCGGGGGCAATAAATCGATCTAGCTAGGTTTCTTTTTTAGAAAACGTCAAACAAAAAAAAAAAATAACCGATCAAAGCTCGGTCATCCAGATATTATTTATAATATGCATAGTTATGTAGGTTCCATAATATCCTCACGACCAAATCTCTTCGGACTTTAGCCAAGTAATCATCTGGTTAGCCTTTCCCCAACTATGTTGGGGTTGGCTTCCAGTTCGGATTCAGCTGAATACCAGTATTTTACATCGAGCGACTGTCTATCTGACCTCTACAACCAAGTCCCGGGTGACATAATACCCTTTGGTACCTACTGATTGTCAGACTTTCGGGTTTCTGACGACCCGTTATGTCTCAACGATCCAAGAATGACGGCCATGCTTCCGAGGCACGGAGGGGTGTTGGAAGACCTACCGCGGCAAGCGTAGGTTTAACTGATCGATCGATCCGTGCGATTGTTATTACTTAGCCACTAGCCAATCGATGTTAGCCAAGTACGCAGAAGATATTAAACACAGGTGGCAACGGCTTTACGTGCTTTCTGCGTGCGTCTGTAAATATATTGTATCACCTGCCAGGGGTGCGGGTTGTTCGAAAGAGATACCGTGGCCCCTGGCACGCAAGCAACTGAAGAAACACGGGTGGGTTTTAGTCGGTAAAAGTCTGACGCCCTCCCGCTTCGTCCAGAGCGGGAGAAGTTATTTGATGATTTCCAACCCTTAAAAAAATAAAATATAGGTTCACTATCATTAGAGGTAAAGCCAAAAATCCTTCGCTCTATACTTTTCTAATAGCAAAAAAAAAAAAAAAAATTTTTTATTACCTTAGGTTGTACAAAAACACTAGTATAAACACTATGCATCGTTACAACTAAACGGAAAGAGTGTTTTCGATGAACTCTGGCACCCAATGTAAGATTTAACTTGTGTCTAGGGTGCCAGTGTCCTCGCAATTATTGAACATATATCAGTAGTTGTGAGACAAGCACAATATATTATTATTATTAAGATATCTATTTACTAATAAATGCAGCTATGATGTGGCCTATCAAAGTACCTATGTATGGGGTATGTGTATGTGATTGAGGGAGATGAATTTGGTGAAAAATTGAGTATATGTTAAGACTTTATTGTAAGTATATATAATTTCAAAAATATGACCTTATTAACTGCATTTGGTTAAGCGATTGATATGCGTAGTAAATCTTCAGTCTTATCATAATTTAATGTCGATAGCCACTTTGTAACCTGGGTCTTACATCCATTTAGGCACATGGGAGCAATGGTGCACAATTTATTTATTTTATTATATAAATGGTTAGAGAGAACGTCATAATGACGCTGAGCTAGGGCCGTTCTACATCCACCAGTTAAGCATACCTCGTAGAATCTACGTTTTTTAGCAGCATTCGGTTTGTAAACCACAGAGCGATGTTTGCGCAGAATGGTGCCAAGAACAAAGAGCTGTCTCACAGTGAGGACCTGACATTCGGTGTAAAGAGCCGAGGTGGGATATCTAAACGGCTTCGAGGACATAACCTTGAGGACAGCTCTCTGTGCTCGTTCCAGAGGAAGGAGGGTTGTCTTGGGAGTCCCACCCCACACTGTGATGCAATAGTTTATTATGCTTTGACACAGTGTATAATAAACAGTTTTAATAGTACGGTAGTCCGCGGAGTGCCTTAGCTTTTTAAAAATAAATATACACTTGCGGACTCGCGATATGAGATTGCTAAGGTGAGGTTTCCAGCTCAAAGAACTATCTACATAGACTCCGAGATACTTGACAGACTCACACCTTGTGAGTTGTGGACAGTCGCATTGTGAAGAGAATGGATCGGGTAAGCAAGTATGAGCTCTAAGCGCCATTGAATCCATTGGAGGGAGGTTGGTGGATAGTAAGGAGAATGGTAAGTATACTGTTTTATTGAGATTTAAGGTTAAGATATTATTTGATAGCCATTTCGTCACCGAGTTTAGAGCAAGTTCCGCGTATTTGACTGTTTCAGGCCAGTCAATACCGTGAAGAACCAAGGCCGTATCATCAGCGTAAGTATAAATTGAACAGTTTATTAGAGACATTTTACATAAATTATTAATATAAATAAGAAACAGGGTAGGGCCCAATATTGAGCCCTGAGGAACGCCGAAACTCAAGGATTTAGAATCACTAATAACGTCATTTATTTTGACGCATTGGCTTCTATCACACAGGTAATCCTGGAAATTTTTTAAGGTATGTCCACGAATGCCCATAGCTTCCAGCTTTAGCAAAAACTCACATTGACCTAAATCCTTGTGGTGATCTTATAAAACATAATACTTAATCTTACGACCGTTTCGACCTCCAGGTCAATTTTATTTATAAACCACCCACATACTAAACTGAGATAAAAATCCCGGAAAGGATCACCGTTAAACAATCACCCGAAGTTGGAACGTCGTGAGTGGATGCGCTCGCGCCGCCACCGATGCATAAGAGCATTAACGTTTAAGTAAAACAAATGGGTGCATGTCAGGTACCGCCCACATACGCGGAACAGATTATTAGTTATTGATTGTGGATTATTACAGAGACGAATGACTCTGTTTAGTATTTTCGGGCCGTATGAAGTAACCTGTGCTCGTTAAGATCATGTTTGGTAATAACTTTACAAGTTTTCCTTTAGTGTGTGAAGGTGTTAAATGCTTTGAAGTCGACAGACTCAATTGTCTTTGATTTACTCAACAACGTCTACCTATTCATAATTTCCATAATCAACTTTTGCTTCATGAATCGCGGATGCATAGTTTTATTTTTTAAACAATAAGTTCAGTCCTTTTGGGCTCCGCCGCAGTCTGGTAAATGGGCTGAGTTAACGACCGTAAGAGCCAGTAGGAATTAACGTTAATCTGCCAGTTACCAGCTTCCAGTTGTCAGGAGCCCGGTGAGAACCCGACACCGGTCGTCGCCGCTTTGTCATTATTTCGACAAGAATCAAACTGATTCGCCCGGCCCGCTCCGTGTTCAGGTTCACCCACTTTCTACCGGAAGGCAATTAAAAATAATTTGCATTTCTCTTTATACGTACTACGTCATTATTTTCGTGCGAATTTGATGCTGTTTAAAAGGAGATCACTTGGTCTGAGCCAGTCTGTGAAGCAGCCCTGTATTCTAATAGATGCCGATCAGTTTAACCCCAATACTTAAGTAGAAACCTAAATAAGTAGGAGCTGATTAAAAGTTTACACACGTGTAAGTGTTTCTCAAACTTAACTTTAGAACGAAATAAATTAAGAAGAAAAGAAGGATACCTATAGAAGAATGCTTCGCCATACTGTTTCATGTATTTGGCAATACTGCAATTTTCAGACGAAAGTACGAGTACAGTTTATCTAACCTATCGCAGTAGGCTTCCTTTGAAGTCATCTTATACAAACTCTTAATCATGATGACGTGTATCTATAAATCCTGTCCATAGAGCCAGCTTTGAGTAAATAAATTGAGCGATCAGTTATTACGTGAGCTAAAGGATTATATCTTTAAGTTACCGTTATGTGATCACAGCCAAGATCAGGCTTTTTACTGCTCTGTAAAAACGGCCGTCTATAGATAGGTACGTAGAAATACTAGATAGGAGGATAAGTTCTTACGTTCACTTATAAAAACGATTGCTATTTTGGATTGCGATATATTTGTATGTAATAGGTAAGGGTTGATAAAAGAATCAAAGCCTCTTAGTCCTAAGAGTAGTAATAATAATAAAGCACTTTTATTTCCTTGACATATAAAGTAATAGCTGTAGCTTTAAATATTTACAAAGCGTCTTTTTTTTAGTTCCTCCAACATTTTCTAGGTTGTTTTTGTCTTTGCTTTCTTTGTCCAATCTTCTCCAGCTTTTTTTTCCATTTCATCTATCCATTGTTCTCTAGGGCGTCGTCGGGCTCTCTTGCTTACTGGACCTAACCAATTAGCGATCAAACTCTGTCGATCTTGCCAAGTGACCTGCCCACTTCCACTTTGATCTTTTTGCGTAGGTACTTACCTGTGTTTTCTGTTTTTTTTTAATCCTTCAGTCTTCAGGATACTCCTTTCCATAGCTCGCTGCGTCTTCTGTATTCGGTCCCTTGCATAGTTGTAGATATATACAAGTTTATGATCCATAAGGCATGATTCCTTTTTCAGTTTCAAAAGCAGTTTTGATTTCATTGTTTCTTATAAGCTCCAGAAGTTCTGAAAGTCCTAAGACTACCATTGCAAAAATATAACGGTTGATGTTTGAAATCTCGTCAATAACCCTTGTCTATACGTATTTCCAGTGACAAAAGCAAATACTGCTGTAGCCCCCAATAGAGATATAAGATCCAGATAAATAAATAAATTATTGTACACATGTAGAGTGGTAGCGTTTCGTTCATAAGACATTTGAGGTTAGATAGTTCATAAGTTTCCGCTAGCCGGCCGCGACAGGACAATGGCGGGCTTAGCGCATAAATCACGGCAGGTGAGCGTGTACTGATCGTCCTCAGGCCTTACAGGTGCTTTATATTGTTTGTTTGTATTTGTACACTTTGTTGTCACTGATTTCTTTCCTATAAACACATAGGTACCTGTTTTGTTCGTAGGAAAGCCGCCAAATTACTGTCGTCCATAAAGAGAGCGTTTTTGACACCGTAATGTCAAACAACCTTAGACATTTTTGAACTAATATAAATATGTGGACGTTTTATTACGGCACGCTTTCATAGAAAATCAAGAGTTGTTTCAGCGCCTACATTTGTTTCGTTTCACGGACGGTGGTTGCAACAAGTGGTGTCAAGGTTGCCAATGTTTGACTTTGACTCACGATAGTTGTAATCGGATTAGGGCGTTGATTAATTAAAACTTCTGATTAAATGTTGTTGCAAAATGGTTGCAATACCATTGCTTGTACAGGTTTAAAGATCTGGTGTCGAATGGCTGTACCTATTTTGGTTTCGGCATAATTATAAGGAAAATGTTTTTTTTTAAATTATTATTCACGGCTAGCACTGGTGGATTATCGATGTCGAATGTTGTAAACTTGTCGAATATTGTAAAGATCACAGTTAGGTTATAAATTGGATACCTACTCGTCGCGGATCCCGCTATCGGGAGGCGGAGGGAGTGACTCCTCACGACTTATTGTTTATCCACAACAAATTGTTACGGGCATATTCTATGGAAAGCTGCCATCAAACTTATAGTTTCAATACCTTGGAATCAAAATGTTAGATCTATGTTGGGTTCTTACCTATTGCGAAACATAGTAGGTAACTTGAAAACAAATTATGTATACAGGATAAGTTTTTATCCAGTGCGCAAACTGTAACCATGAATTCAGCATATCATTCTAAACCGCCTAGCGTAGAAATTTTTCGTCAGTTATACAAAAAAAATAATCAGCTGTTCCATACATTTTGATCGCGTAGGTATTGCACTTTTCTATGAAACAGCTGATTTGATTATGTATAACTGACGAAAAATTTCTACGCTAGGGGGTCTAAAATGATATGCTGAATTCATGGTTACAGTTTGCGCACTGGATTAAAACTTATCTTGTATACATAGGTACCAATTTTTTTTTAACTTAGGCAATAGGCACATTCCAACTATAATAAAATTCCCATCTCCGATGGAGGAACATACCTAATTGTAGCAGTTGATGTCGGTAGCAGTTCAGTAGATTCTTGGTGAGTTCTTGGATCATAGCCTAGCATCGGTATAGATGTGGCATGCGTTGCAATAGGACATTCAAAACGAAGTTATTGCTATTTTGGTTTCAGCTTGGCAGATAAGCCAAGTAGCTCCTCGAGTGGTGGCCCAATGGTATCAATAATTGTAGGTGATGAGTTCGAACCCAGGCTGGCACTTAACTTTGTGTATTTAATTTAATCACGACAGCTCTCAGACTGTCGAACTAAAACATCACATTTCCGACATTTCCAAGAATCATAATTTCGAAGACATGTGACATCAATCAACCCGCACTAGGCCCGCTTGGTGGATTTCAGCCCACACCCTTTCACAGAGCAGAGGCCTGTGTACTAACAATGGAAACATTATAGGCTGATAAACTTAACTCCTCAATTATCATCATGGGCGATGTTTTGTCGTCTCACATTGCAAAAGGAGTTCATCGTCATTTCAGTCGAAAGACGTCCACTGCTGGACCCAGGCCTCCGCCAAAAGGGGGGTTTTGCCGTAATCACCACGCGTCGCAGGCGGGCAATCGCCAGATTGCAGTATGGTGGTAAAATGCATAGAGAACGCTGCTGCCCATTCTCTAGTAAGTCCCTTAGTCGCCTTCCACGACACCCACGGGAAGAAATGGGAGGAGGCAAAATGAGTTACTTATTAAAAGATATTTCCTGCTTGTAACCCCCTAAACTTTTGTCATGAAAAACACTTACGGTACAGTTACCAGTAAAGAGCCATGTAAAAAGTAACACTCATTTAATAGACTTGTAAGGAAGGATGCAATCGCGTTCTGTCCATCTTAACATAAACAGTTACAATACTGTTGTCGTGTACGCCGGGACTTCTATAGCTTTAAACGGTTCATTGGCTAGTGAAATTGTTAAAGAGCATGACAATATATCCACGGGCCATCAGTTTGCGGGCTGTTCCGTGCCCACGGTGACGGTTTTGGGTTAAAGGTATTTATTTACCTAACAAGATACAGCACCAGATAGCCTTTTCCCCAACTTAATGTATCACCTATAAAGCACCATTTCACATTAACCTCCCGGTAATCCATTTATCTGAGTTTGAAGACGTCGAGATTTATTAAAGTGTAAATAATGTTTTATCATTGAAAATACTCGTAAGTTTTTACATCGTCAAAGGCATTACGTTAACTGTTAATCGCATTTCAATACGTTATCTTTATGAATTGCCGTCGTCTGTAATGTGGAGAAAACTCGCACTCAAGTCCGGGCTACGTTTATTTTTATTATTTGTGTTCCAAATATGATGACGAGGTTTCTTCGCGTTTAATGTACTTACCACTTCGTTGGTAGTGCACACAAATTATGTAACAACTCTCCTTTGACCTACTTTTACCTGCGTACGTTATCCTGTGTTTGAACTCAACATGTTACGTACCCACCTATCGCAATTGACCTGTTCAAGGTTAGGCTCCCTAAAAAGGCATAAGTATCGGAAACCAAAAAGGGAATTGTTGCGATGGGCCTCTGTAACTGGCTCTACAATTTCAAAATTTAAATTATAATATTTGCCAAAAGTTTACAGCTGGTAGGTTCTAAGCATATATCAGAGTATGAGCTTTTATCTACTTATGGTCATCTTCTGATCTAGGTATCCTTTCTTTATTGACTTTAACACCATCACCAACTGCCTAGCCCTTTCCCAACTATGTTGGAGCTTCCAATCTAACCGGATGCAGCTCAATACCATTATTTAACATGGAGCGACTGCCTATCTGGCCTCCGCAACCCAGTTACTGGGTAATACGGTAGCCCTTGGTAAGTGGTTGACAAATTTTCGAACTTCTGACGACCCGTAACGACTGTCAAAGATCCACGAATGACAGCGGACCAATGGGTTGCCGCGCTTTCCGTGCATGGCAAGATTGGCTCTTAAAATAATGTATAATAAGGCAGTAAAGGCAATTTCTGAGCTGGGACTTCACGGCAAGGATTATAAAAAGAAAATTTAAATAGCAAAAATCTCATAGAGTTTAATAGTATCAGTTCTCTATTTCAATCAACAGTAATTGCAGTCTAAATTATACGTAATAAACGGGCATGAATTGAACACTGTAATCATTTTGATGATAGACTAACATACTTGTTTTTGTATGGAAGAGTTAATCAGATCAGACGGGTTGGCGTCAATCTTGTCAAATTACTAGATGTTATGGCTTGTAAAGCTCGTCCGTTAAACTCTAGGTCATTAAACTACCGATACGATAAAAACAATTTTGAAAATGTTGGTTCTGTTATACTTATTTTAAACAAACAATACAGCATTTGCAAATGAGGTGACGTATATGCGAATTTATTAAAGAAACCAATTTTAAGCAAATGTAGTCAATAACATAAATATTTTTTATTTTGTTTTTGCTGGAGTAATTATAGCCCGAATTTGTATGTTTTAAATGCGCCATTTATGCTATAAATCGTGAAATATTCTTTGTTGTTCACGTTTTATTGGTACCTACATTTATTTAGTTGGGCTATTTATTGCTACGAGTAACATTTATTACGGCGATCCATGCTTTCTCCGTTGTCTGGACATCACCGTCCGGTTGCACCATCACGAACCATTGCATCGTATACAACGATCGACTAGACGTAAATAGCACAGCTACACTGTTAATTGATCTCTTCTGAGCTTCTGTATTCGTTCGCTGGCTAACTGTTATGTTTCTATAGCATGTAGGCTGATGGTATTTCAAATACAGGTCATAGGGATTGATTTAGCAATGCTCTTTGTTCAAATTGATGTCATTACTGAAAAATTCCATTGTAGTCGCAGGAATGCAGAATTTAATCTCAGTGTGAAATACCACACTGATTACTCTGTGTATTCTAAACGACACAACGTTATTCTCGTAACTCTCGCAAATTGCGTTGGAATTTTATCTTAGACGCGAGACAGCGGATTATTTATTAATGACATACTTATTTCTTTGTGTACGATAATGTGTGTAGCAACCGATGTTACTTTAATATTTATTATTATATTGACAATATTACTTAACAAGCGAGCGAGGACGGTGAAATCCGCTAAGTGTGGACGTGTGGACTGAGGAACGCGAACACGTGGCGGTGCTACAAGGTGTCGACTTGACCAAGTCTTTTAAATGTCTTTATCGAGAAACAAACGAACATTACAATAAAATCATCCATATCATTACATTACATACATTAACGGTTTATATAACTGTTTATGTCGATACCGAAATTGAGTGAATTTTGGTGAATTCGGCCGATAGTCGTCGTTAATTCGAGAAATTGACGGTTTCAAAACTCAGTGGGCGATATGTTTGAATTTATCGAAGTCTTTATTATTCCTACTCGGTATATGACAACGAGTATTCGGCGCCATGTAGAAACTATTAATAAAATTAATTGGATCGTTCACGCAAGCCACGCAGTCTTGATTATTACGCTTTATGATGATCTTTGTAAAGCGAAAGCAAACGAATATATTTCAAGATTTCCTTCTGTTGTGAAGTATGGGCTCGTGGCCGCAGGATTGTTGACAGTAATTTTAGTGTTGTTAGCCTGCCAATATATCATGATCATCCTACACTTAAACGTAATTAGTTTAAAAAATTATACGGTGCGACGAAGGTCGAGTTAAAAATAACCGCATGCTTTTCATAATTTAATGATTCACGAAAGAGTTACGATTGTAAAATGAAGGGCCACTGGTTTTTTATTGCATCAATATTTGCTTTAGACTGCCTTATACATATATCAACATGTTCTATTTTTATGAAAAGCAAAATTTACAATAAACAAAAGTTCGCAAAGATTAAAGGAGATTTGGCAATTTTGAAGAGTCAATATTTTTTAATTAGTGGCCCAGGAGAGCCGAAATACAAAGTGTTGTGTGCCAATCGGGTGACCCCATCTGAGGCTGTTGGTACATATTGGGTTTTATTTAATGGCTGTGTTGGGCCGATGGGCCATCTCACCGTCTGGTCGTGTGAATTTTGCATTATCAACTTTATGATACATACCAAAGGACCTTTGTAACGGTCCCGAAGGTGTCCGGACGCGTTTTCGGTTGTTGAGATTGTGATCAATATCGTTTATCAATATTTCTTTGTTCCTTGTTTTACCCTAGTTTCTGTTTGAAATATAAAATATATGATAGCAGATTCCTTCCCACTGATGGTGCGTCGGTTACCTATATTTTATTTGAATTGGCGTTCTTCTGTGTGGGGACTGGGGATGATTAATTTTACGGGTGTTCCGTCGCATTGTTTCGTCCATATCTGCAAATATAACACAAGAAACATGCCGCAAAGTTTTATACTTTAACTAACCATTCGTGGATGTTCTACAAATTGAAATGGGTAGATACTCCAGTTACATTGGTCTTAGAAGTGATTGATGATACTAACTCGAACTATGAACCTGTGTGAATGGTACTCCTACACTTACTCACGACAGTTCGTAAGTATGTAGTGTTATATAATATCGCATTAAAGTCAATTAAACTCTCTTTCCGATATAGTTAAGCAATCCTGAGAAATATGGCGTTAGATTTTTCATCGCCACCCGTAGGAAACCCTTGCACTTAATTGTTTTGTAACTTCTTACACAGCTCTAAAGAGGTTAAAAGATGTAGAGATATGAATCGTTTAATAGGCAAGTGTGAACAGAACAGTGTTGCCATTGTTGGGCCCATTAACAAACTAGTTTTGACACGCGAGTCGCCTTGCGAAATGTCCAACTCACGACTAAATAAATAAATGCTTATTTACATCGTTACCCAAGCAGTTGATAAGTAATTTAATTAGAACGCGCTTAATTGAATATTGGAAATAATAACGAGAGTAGCGGGTTGCAGCGTGGCGATACTGTTGTAACAAATTAATCAAAATTATGATCCGCTTGTGCGTCCGCGCCGCTTTGTTGCGGTTCAACCGACCAATTTGTTGTTATTGCAAAACATATTTAGTATGTTAACAAAGGCAATAATTTTCATACAAATCTGGTAATCGTGATATACCGGAGTAATCGATTTCCGACCTTCTGCGAAGACCTGGATCCTTAAATATGCGTCAAACATTAATGTTGTGCTCCTTTCTTAGCTATTTTATGTGTGAGCGTTCATAAATAATGTGATGGTCGGGTGCTAAACTGCGTATTTATGATGCTATCTCAGTATCTAAATTAAAGAGTTGGCTATTAGTGACTTTACGCCGATTGCATAAATACGGTAAAGTGGCATGTTTGAGGAAGTTGTTCTCAGGTAACGATCAATTTGCGTTGAGTCGACACGCTGCGCTTTTTTTTCTACGTCACAACCTTCCTTAATGAGTAGAGAAATCCACGGAGCGAACTAACTTCTATGCAAATGCATTTTCTTCTATTTTCGAAAGTATACTTACCTATATATTGTGAGATCGCTAATGAAGACTGACATGTAATTCATTGGATTTTACTTTTATGTATGTATATGTACAATTTAGTCTATTAGGTAATGTAAGTAACTGGTAGAAAATCCAGGCGTTAAAAACAAATGCCTCGTCCATGGATATCCACTTGTTAGTACCTATCATCTCGAAGAACTTAAACTTACTTAAGTAGGTACCAACTACCTTAATGATAATTTGCTTGCATTCAAAGATAACTGTTATAGGTTGAAATACTTATTTCTAGGAAACGTGCTAAATTGAGGACATTCAGTTATTTCGGTACACTTAGATTTGTATAGAAATGATAAAAATTGTTTAATGGCCCATCCATTAAACAATTTTTATCATTTCTATTCTACCTTCCAGTGGTATTTCGTTCTTGTTTTGGCAGATAGCCTGTTTAATGGTAACTTTAAATAGTGTCGTTATGAACGATAATAGTTCTTATTGCAATCCGATACGGGTTAAAATCTGTTGTAATAAAATCGAATGATAAATGAGCAAGCGTATGTCGTTAAAAATGCAAATAAAATCGTATAAAATTAGATATTAACTATTTAATAATAAATAATTCATCATATTTAAATTTTATGGTACCTATATTTTTAATTATAATTATAATTGTTATTGAAGGGATAAACTGCTTTTAAAGATAATTAATAGGTGACTTTGATGTTTTTTTGCATTAAAGTATATTTAATTATGTTTTGAGTTCCATCACTGTATGCTAAAAAGACGGCAAGTCTTCAATATCATTTTTTTTTCTTATAAAATTATTTTCGGTTAAAGAGATACACTGCTTTAAAAACCACTTTTTTGACCGTTTTCAAGAAATCTCCGCCTTAAATAATAATAGGTTTAGATCAAAACGTCCTATTGAAGTGTGAGATGTCTACACAAGGAAATCTTCTATCTACTCATTAGTCCAGTGATGTGAGAATCATTAATCAAGATTTGCTTTGCTTGCTCCACTTTCTTTCTGAATTTTATTTTAATAATATTATTTCTTAATTATATTTCTAACTTTCGAAGTAGAGTAGCTATGTGGCATAAAGGAAGCAGGGTAGCTGGACGTGGGCGGGGCGGATCCAATTATGTCTCAGCACGAACGAATTTATTGCGCTGAACATCTGCATTATTCTCACCTTGACATTTCGCAGACGTGCGTATTCTGGATCGAGCTGATCGATTTTCTGCCAGTTTTCCTTATTCAGAAATAGGAATAACAAAGATTTCATTTCAGTTTTTCCTGGCTGACCGGCAGTCCAAAATTCCGAAAATGTTTATTGAATTTCATCTCCGATATCCGAAACATCGATAATATTGGCGTCAGTCCAACGTTATGAATATTTAATCAGGTAGGATGTATGGACGAAGTACAAATTCCAACGTATGCATACTCGGCTAGTTCGGAGGTTGGAACGGAGGCTGCGCACGCGCTTTTGATGCAAGCACCGGCTAGAGACGCCGGCAGTCGCGCGGGAAACTTCGCGGCACTCGGTCGAGCTTACGGCCGTGAGCAATCCTGTGGAATCTATCTCTCGATCATATTTACGATAACTCACATCGATCGGTGCGATATCGATGAGTACCGTGTTCCAAACTTAAACTGTGATCATAAACTGATGTGGTTGCTGGACACTGCTGCTATCATGTCCGGTTGAAACAATTTTCTTGGAATAAAAGTGAAAAAATAAACTCTGCCCAAATGAAGATGACTGTGAATCGTATAAGGGTGGTGGTGCTAGGGAGCCCGCGAAGCGGCAAGTCTGGTTAGTAGAGCATGCACATCCGTTACTTATGACGACTATATTATTAGCAAGAAATTAACCGTTTTGAAGCAAAGTTTACATCGCATGTTGTATCTATCTACAAATTGACATATAGACTTTTGAAAAAACATTTTATTTCTTTCAATTATGAACCAACATGTTTATGACAACAAGTAAATTTGTAACTTTACACTGGTAAATAAAAGTGTTAATAGTTGTCACTGTATTGACAAGAAGTGTGAATTTAACGTTTAAAGAACTCAAGGAGGTCATTTCAAAATATTGACGGTAAAAAACCTGTTACCTAATTATTTTAGTGCTTTTCGTATTTGGGGCCAATTTGTAAAATGAAAAGCTTTATCTGATGCAGTAATATTTGTTATTATCATCAGTAATAAAATAAGGGATACGTTATTAAAATCAACTGAGTGCGAATTTGAGGTGCAGACCCTGTAATTTCGGTCTTCAAAAGCAGTTTTTGTGTGGTTATTACTTATTACATCAGAGGAACGTATAACGGGAAAGGAAAATTACAGTCATAATCATAGCGTTATTTTAAAACGCTGATTACCTAAAGAAGTTTTATGTAACTTTTTAACAGTTTATTTTAAACATAAGGATATTTTTATTTAATAAATGTCCTCCTACGTCATTATAAGTATGATATTATTTTCCTGGATGACTAAAATAATACCGACAGAGGTAGCAGTGTCATATGTTTATTGGTCCTATTAGAAATATCCTAGACATGTATCTCAACTAAGCATTTTAAATACAAGAACGACAACGTATCTACATTGTTTGTAAATCATTATACACCTACCTACCAGTTTACATTGCAAATTTTATCAGGTATGCTAAGCTATGATAGAGTTACACATATTTAATTGCCCGCCTTTTCCAGGCAGGTAGGCACGGGCGATTTTTAATCGCCCTGGTTTTCAACTATTGGTGTACAGCCGAGCATTGAATCCATCAGATTGCACCCCGGCGCGTCAAAAAAATACATACTCAGTTGGATTTTCAACCCTTAGCGCTAAGCAGTGTTTTGAAAATCCTATTCGCAATATCAAATATAAAATCGCCCGTGGGTACAAGGTCTTATCTAGCACAACAAACTATTCAATGACATTCCTGTGTGTCAATGTTTATAACGATAACGCAGCATATTTGACTAATGCATTACTTTATCTCGAGTTGGCTTGTTTGATTTTACGAGTATTTGCTCGATACTTAGTCTATAATCTATGCGACGATGTTTAAGCGACCTGCAAACATCCAACAATTCCAACATTATCGAGAATCTCGACTAATCTTATCGATCAGTTTTCACTTTTCAGTTAATTTTCCCTAGTATTGTTGGATTTTCTTTTAATTTTCTAACAATCTTTCTATTCTTTCGCAAGTCTGTGATTTCATAATTCAAGTATTTTCTGCCGGTTTTATTACCTATATAGGATTTGTTGAGTATATTCAAACCGATCCAAATGAATCCTGGTCTGCTCTTATAAAAATAGATGATAGATATTCTTCTTCCCTGTCAGCCAGAAATGCAACAGATTCGATGCTAGGATGAATTATTGAAAGGAGAAAAAAAAATCTACAAGTCAATTACCTAAATTGTTCTTCAACCTCAATATCACCAAAAAATATGTTCTAAGTTCTATCAATATATTTTATTGAAGGTGTCCCAAAATAAACTCTGAAAACCATCAGGGTAAAATAGAGTGTGCACTTGTCCAGAACGTTTATAAAGGTTGTTGACTACGTTATCTGTAAAATGGCTTTACTCAATTTGTCGGTGATTCACGACCATGGCTGATTAATTTCGCTTACCAACATGGGTATTGGCGTGTGATATACATGTGTAGAGCAACGACCTCGACGGCAGCGTTAATGGTTGATCGGTCGTTTAAGAGTTACACAACGTCGTCTGGTGGCGCCAGGCGTCGTAGTTGTCGGGAAATCGCGCCGCTGACCCACCGGCCGAGTCGCGACTGGTTGTAATTGCACCGCCCTAATTGTCGGCCGGCGGCCGGCTGACGGACCGGCTGCGAGCGCTCTGAGACGCATGCGTTTGCAATTCATTACAGATGGGAGCGAGCCGGCCCGACATGCGAAATTGTTTCAATGTAGATCCTGTCCACGGACGGCCTCGTGGGAGTGGCGCTTGTCTGTCACGGATACGCCGTTCACGTCGTCGTTAAATGCCCTCAGGAGCATTATCTACTCATTAAACCTTTTAGCACTGACATTATTAACGAAACTTATTCTTCATGAGGCCATTTCTTTTCGCATTATAGTGAATTCCGTTACCGCGAAGTCGCGGCAGTGCCCTGCACTTAATGTTGTTCCAAACTATCTGGGTCACGTTAATACTTCGTACAAAAATATGATAAGTATCTTTGCACCCTGTGGTTATCCGGCTGTTAAAATTGAAGCACTAAAAATATTAATAATGTTGAGTCAATAAAATATTTCAATTAACGCGTCCACCACAGAGTGCTACATGTCAACGTGCGACCATTTTTTTTGTCTGAAATGAATTGTGTTCGGAGAGCAACGAACTTTAATTTTGAAAGGAGCCACAACTTTTTGATGTTATGAAAGATTGCTTTTATAAAGGTCCTGCGTATATGTATTTTTTGCCGAGAGTGTCGCGATGGTGCCAAATGGGATGTTAAACCACATTGATTGTGGCATGAGCTTTAATGGTTTGGTCGAATGTGTCTGCTCGGGCGACTCGGCGGCGCGGCAGCGCAGGCGCAGCGCTCCGTGCGACGACCTTCTCACGGCATGATGAATGAGTGCAGCGAGGAAGGAGGTATTAAAGCATCGTCGACATCCTTACCTCGCGGATTCTGACACATTCACTTGTAATGTACCATATGATTGATTTTCTACATAATTCGTTTGGCATATCTTTGAAGACATAATTTTAAAAGCTGTGTTTATATAAGGGGCTTTGGTTAGTGAAGTTAAGGCTCATAAATATGGCAAAACATTGAAAGCAGATTTGAACGTAGTTTTTTTTAATTGCAACCAATGCGTTCATAAAAAATGAAGGCAATCAAGACATACCTTTATTCACGGAAGTAACATAAGTGACAAATATTACCGGAGAGAGACTGGAAAGTTTACAGGACTGTATATGTTTTTTAAATATTGGCATGTGATTTTTTTGTTAATGGAAAGTAGGTGGTAGAGGTACACGCAGATATTAACACTTAACACATCGTGTTGACAAATCGGAATTTAGTAGAAATAATTAACAAAGAGAAAAAAGAAAATACGACGAGCAAGATTCCTTAGAAATAAATTCCATAAAAATACATAATTATGTTATTTGTATAGTTTGAGGCAGATTCAGCTTTTAACGACGTAATCGCTGTTGTATCTAGGCCGGCTGATCTTAAGACATTTCTGATACTGATGCCTGACCTCAATCAATTAGTCAACTCAACCTAGTGCAGCCCAATCAGTCACATTTCTAGACATAGCCCTCTCCCAAGTTGCACAACATCTGGCATTGATGTCACAATTGTTGCCATGACTGCCCACTAATATGTTAGACCGGTATCAAAAGAAACCAAGTCAAAGTAATAATGGTTGCTATTGGTATCCATGATAGTCAGTGCGACACATGATGGATGTGTTCAGTAATCTATTAATTACCCTAAAGATTCCTGTCGATAGCTACATCCATTGTTCTTGAAGATAACGTTCGATCTATCAACCCACGTGGTGCCGTGTTGTTTGATCACAGTAATTTGTCTTATATGCCTCGATGATTATAATTTGATGTAATTTTTTATTGGAGTCTCGTCAGAGAAAATTCTTTAATCGTTTTTTGATCCTCCACAATGCGCGCGGTTAATTTATTACAAGTAGATTGATGGTAAATCGTTTCAAAATTATGTATATTCACTTTGAGAGTTACTATTTTATGGTGTTATACTACTAAATTCGTTTTTTGTGGATTTTGTCTGGGCCGTAAAAAGCGAAACATACTTGTTTGTCTCAAAAGGATGGTTCGTCAGTAAGCAGGAATTGAAGCACCAATTATTTGAAAAACTTGAGGTATAAGACATAACGTCTGGTAATATAGGTAGGTAACATTCTTAGTGGTGTAGAGAGGTAGAATCTTAACTGAATTATTTTTTACCTAATTCCCATGTAGTACAAAATTGTTGGCAGTCCTTTCAGGCCTATATCAGAAATGTAGTAAAATCCAGAAAAACGTAAAAAATTGGTCTGGTAATATGTCAAGAGATCTACCAGTCTAACAATAAAATAATAAAGAACCAAACATAAAACTGCATATTAATGGAATTCCGCATATTTCAGTTAAAACTGGATCGATGAAACTTTATCACTCGACGATTATGTACGTAATCGGATCGCAGAGAAAGTAATGCATTTAATACTCAATGCACACAGGGAAAAAATCGAAAGGAAAAATGAGAGTGTGGAATTTCGATCGTGTTTCATAAACTACGATATATTGTATATTGTGGTGTTGTAATTTTTATCAACGCTAGAAAAGGTTTTATTGCACGCTGGTTTATTGAAGTGACGATGTTTTATCGGCTGCCGGTCGTCAATCAAATACCGGAGATATCGATCGTCTTTCTCAATTATTAATGTCATCATATACGGACGCTGTGTGAGTGTAACTTTACTATGAACTCGTGTATTTTTTCCTTTTAGTAAATATTGGTTCTTTTCTTAAACTGGTCTAGTACTTTTAAAAGAAATTGGGAATGTCCATTTCGCAACCATCAAGAAGATATCTTAAGAATTCCATGAAAAACGAAAATTAATTGTATCAGCGAGGACTATAGAGTGCTTTCCTTTTAAAGGAGAGAGAGAAAGAGAGAGCACAATCGTTTCCTTATAGTTACGTCGTCATGCCAGGAATAGCACAGTATTGTAAGGTAATAGATTTCCTATCCTAGCCTTAACCGTCTGCGCCAGAATGCGTACGGAATGCATTCCAAGTCCATTGTCATGCGACAACGTGCTGCAGTTGCATAAAAGCATTGTGGACTCTTGTGTAACTGCCTTGGGTCAAGATTCTGACACAAATAGTAACAGCGATAACTCACTCGGGAGTATTATCCACACGGTGATGTTGTAAACGATTCTTGTAATGGAATGTTAAGTAGCATTTGTTACGAAAATAGATGTCCATCTAGAATAGGGTATTTTACTCTATATGAGAAAAATCTAAAAATATATTATTGAGATAGCTTAGGCAAACTGCAGTCGGAAAATGTTAGTTTTAGTTCAAGAAACAACAAAAAAAATTAAAATACAATTTAAAGATTTCTGTTTTTTAAATCTGTTTTTGAATACGATGAAATAGTAGCCGCCATGTTATTACGTCATACGGCATGTCAACTGAGCAACGTAATTTTATTATTTTCGTATTGCATTTAGGAACAGCAAACCAACAATAATTAGAAAAATAACTCATTTATTAAATTATAAACAATTGTCTTATAAAATATCAGCGAATTTGTTTATATGGCAAACTGACGTCATACCCACAGAGCAATATGGCGTCAACTGCGTCCAGCGTTGTCGTCAAATTACGCGCGAAATTTGAAATTGTACAATTTTAATGCATTTTTATGGCACTAATCTATTAAACAAAAATGTTGGGTTTTTTTAATGGTTAATTAGCACTCTAGAATTTAATTAAGATACTTTTCAAAAATGAGTGTTATACCCTATTAAATATAAATGGCTTTTGTGTTGTATTATTGTTTAGTATATCTTGACTTGATATTGGGGTGGTTATCATAAAAATAATTTGATTACTCGTTCACTTTGTGGCTAAATCTTAAACCATACGATGTTTGAATAGATAGTATTATGTTCACTGTATGTTTGCTTTTTCGTATGTATCCTATAAGAATCATTAAAGTCATTTTCTATTAAGACATGAGTGCATTAGTACCTAATTAGTGCCCGACCATGGAACTTAGCATAAACACATAATACATGAATACATATTTAACGACCTCTGCGCAATGAGCACTAGTAGGTAATATGTCATGTTTTGTGCATTTCTGCTTGGCACCTTAAGTTATGTGTTCAGAATTCAAATTACTCGTTTTCATCATCCAAATGATAGTAACTGCTTTAATGATTACACTTCAAAGGGTGAAGTACGAACGTAATGTCACGTCCGAGGCGGTCGCGCCGGACAAGCAATCAGCTTGTTGAATAGCGCCACTAGTTCCTTTTGATGGGCTGCAGGATTCTCCACACTTCATTTCGTCGGTAGCTTACGACCGCCACTATTCACGCAAGTTGCCTTGTCATTGTTGTTGATAACTGTTTGTATTGTGTACAACCCTTTGATGGAAATTCCAGGAGTGAAAGGACTAATCAGTGTTTGATCCACTCGCTTCTAGAAAGTTGGGAGTGACGACCTCTTAATTGTTTGCCTATTTACAATATGTCTTCGATGAAGGCGTGCTTCTTACAATGTTATTCATTTGGTTCTCTTTTTGTTGCAGCGGTGGTCGTGCGTTATCTAACAAAGCGGTACATCGGAGAATATAGCTCGACAGGAGGTTAGTAAAGTTCAATCGATGAATCATTAATATCATAATAAAAAGTGTTTATCTCTTGTTGATCATTGTATTTAAAATAATTGTGAACGTAGATGAACGCGAATATTAATATATTATTGGTAAATTCAATAGACTATCGAACCGACATTTAATGATGTCAATTCTTGGTTAATTTACAAAAACTTCAATCATGTCTGTCATTTTTTACAGTAGTAGAATGTAATATGTGTTTAAATTAAAATGTCTGCTTCCTTCCGACCTTAAATATGACGTGTTTGCGTCAGCTGGGCACCGCCGTATTTCTCAGGACGTGAATTAAAATGTTAAGGAAACCGCTTTCAGTGCGCGATGTCATAGTAAATGTTGTCTTTATCGAATGACAACAACAATATCAAGACAAAAGCGATCGTTACGCACAGTTCTATACCGTACTCTCTTGTTTCAGATTTCCTTTATCAGCACAGAGTGGCTTTCGACGGTGCCGTTTCAGAAGTTGAAATACTAGATACATCTAATTGCGCGGTAAGTAACGAGTCTGCCACAATGTTGCTTTTAGCGTTAACACTAAAATATCAGTCACTATGAACAAAAGGCTCGACGTCGTCGATAAGATTAAAACTCGAAGCTCGAATAGCAAACGTAGAGATATACGGTCAAACTTAATTTACCATTAAACAATGGAGATGTTAATCTGCTGTGGGCTGTGCTGGTAGCGGACTAGCGGCTGATGGCCGCAGTACAATTTAATTAGACGAAGTTTATGTGGCTTGTATCGGCTTATCAGATGCGATCGTTGCCGTTGCTGCATCGGTGTGGCTGCGGGCAAAATCGTACGTTCGAACCTACGCTACGATAGAATACACGGGGAATTCGTGTTTGTTACGTAATTGTTATGCTTTTATTGTTGTTGTATAGGCGCGCAGTGATTCTTAAACCAGTTTTGTTTTCTAAACAACGATGATGTTTATTAAACGCATCGATAACGGAACTAAAAGAACAGAATAGATTGGATGCTTCGTACTATTGCGCAACCGGTGATTTTATTCGGTGCTAGCGAGTGGCCCCGATACCAGATTCCGAGTACCAATTGTGGCTTGTGACTTTATTTACAATTATATGTTAAGTTCACTGACTTTATTTACAATTTTAGCTATTCCAGATTCTCGGGCTCGAGGTGAATATTTATTGTGCATTGAAATTTATCGAGCGCAATAGGGTTTTAAATGCCATGCATTATTCTTGAAACAATGCTTATTTAGTTAAATAGAAAATACTTTCTGATTAGTAGTTGTGAGCAGCAAGGTTTTCGTAATTTAAAAATATTTTATTTATTCAGCTCCTTTAAATTTTTTCTAAATTGTGTAGGATATATTAAAATTTTCAGTAGCGTAGTTGAGTCCAGTTAATAAACATAGCATATCACCTCTTTGCTTCAATAACGTGATAAGTACGACAAGCCTCTTTGCTTCATTGACGTGGTAAGTCTGACAATTTTTTTAAAATATATTTTAAAATGTGGTATCTTTTGTGCATAATATGCACAAAAGATACCACGTTTTTTGGAAAAACAAAATCGGTCACAGCGGTTTCAATGATCAAATAATAAAAACAATGAATTGTCGGACTTATCACGTTATTGAAGCAAAGAAGCGATTATGCTTATACAACGCCAAACCGTTTCGCATCTGATATGGCCGTTTGAATCCACTTGTAATCTGCGTGTTTTTTCTAAGCTGTTACGATTTAGAAAATAATGTACCGAATCTAATAAAATGTTGTTAAGTGTTGCGGCATCTGTTGGTGGTTCACAAATAAAGTTGGTCAAAATAAAAAAAAAGTATGTTTGCAATTGGGATATTCCGTTGCCTTCATCAATGTTTTCAAACAAAATAAGAAATAATATCCGTAACTACAAGACCGAGTAGGTAACCGCAGAGTCTCGTACACCAGTCACATACAACAACAATACAACTTAAGTAAGTGTGTATCTGGATCTATCCTTTCCAACAGTCCATGTGCCAGATCACTGTGTGAATATTGAATAAAACGCATACTGGATTACCACATTAAGGGACCTTAAATTCCCTTAGAGGCTCCACCATCCTGCAAGGCTTAAATTAAGGGGTTTACCAATTTCTAATAGATATGTTTCTTCGTAGATCCGCGGATGTCTAGCAGAGCACGTGCGATGGGGCGACGCGTTCGCCGTGGTCTACTCCGTGTGCGAGCGCCGGTCATTCCTCGCTGCTGCAGAACTTCTGTCCTTGTTGGAACGCACCCGACTGCCCGGCTGTGCCGCCGTCACCCTCTTGGGGAACAAACGTGACCTCGAACACGCCAGGTATGAACTTTACTTTTCTCTTCTTATCTTCATTAAACTGGGTTTCATATTTAAGTCTACTTAGATTATTGAGGTCCACGTAATTTAAATACATGCCTACGTTTATGCCTATTATGAAACGAATGACGAATGGAATCTGTGACACTGACAACCATTACAAGTCAATTTTCATATCATCTTCAACACTGCCACTTCTGGCAGATTTGATTGGCATTTGGGCAAGCCGGAATTACGGCTTTAATCTTCACATATAAGCTTACGAATATTTTTTTTATTAATTAGGGAGGTCCATGCAGAGGAGGGTCAAGAACTGTCGCTAAGATTCGGCTGTCAGTTCTACGAGGTGTCGGCGGCGGAGTCGTGCGCGGGCGCCGCGCTCGCCTTCCATGCGCTGCTGCGGGAGGCGCGCGCGCTCGCGCTATTGTTGCCCGCGCCCAGGCGCAAGCTCGCTGCCTACTCCGTCTCAAAGGTGAGTTCCCTGAAGCTCTTTCTGTGACTCTTTCGAAAAATCTACAATCGATAAATCTACGCGTGTGTCTACAATATCTTAGTGGAAACACTTATAAGGATATCTTTAGGGGAAATAAAAGGGTTGTAATCTTGACTGAAATACATTATATTTTAACACGCCATTATTATATTTATAAACCACTCAACCGAACTTGAATTTGTAACTCATTTTAACGACTTCGTTTTAACAAATCTCTTTTTATTCTCAGGTTATTGGCACAATATTCGGGAAAAACAGCAAAAGTGTAAGAAAGAAACGGCCATCGCTCAGCATTTGAATTATTATTAAATTATTTTTTAAATGTACTTTATAAATCCCCCAGACTGGTTTGTATATAATTAAATATAGTTTAGTTGTACCGTACTTGTAAGGCAATCATGTTATTTCTACGTTTGTAGGTATCCTATATATCCGTTTGTGAATATGGAGACGGATGTTGTTATTAAATATAGACGTTGCATATCGGAACGAATGTCAGCCATATACTTATGAAATTAAAAATGATTTATGTAAACACACCTGATATTAAATGTAAGTAAAAAGATACGGTTGTACACCTCGCATTAGAATTATGATGAACTTTATACATAAACATTGTAAATAATGAACTATGGATGGCTATAAGTTTGTGTGCCTCTGTAAAGGTCTACAGTTATCTCATTATAATATATTTTTATACGATATTTAATTTGTTTCAATAATACCAATCACCCCTCGACACCAGAACCGAAGAATTCATAATTCGGGTTAAGTTTTCATAAGTTTTAAGAAAATTCATTTCCTGAATATAACTTTTAATGAAGGTCTTATACACATACTTACCTATAATGCTACACCTAAACACGAAAACAACATATAACATGAACTTATTGTAACATACATTGTGTCGAACAAACGAAGATAAAAACGATTGGAACACGTAGGTACCTACACATGGCTATAACGTTCAAACGAAACTTGAAACATTGAACATCCTGGAAAGGTTATTTTTCGTCCAGCCCAGCTCGTGCATCTGCTAAAGCAGACTGTAACAAGGTGCAACACATAGATTTTTCAACGGCTGTTCCAAAGCCGGAACACCATACCCGGCTGTGTCGCAAAATCGATCCCATTGTCTTGATATATTCTATAACGTTGGAAAGCGAATGCGTACAGATATCGGACGCTTTCTTAGATCATACTGCAGCGATAGCGTCAAATCAATCGCAATGTGTTGCACCTCGTATACATGTCGTTAAAAGCTCTAATGAGTTTCTGTTTTCACTGGCGAAGTGTCCGGGTGTCACATCGGTCTGTGTCGGACAAGGCTCGCCGGCGTTCAACTTATATTGATCGGACAGGGTAATCAATGGCCGGAGAGAGTTTCGCCACGACTCGACCTTGCATGTCGGAGCACTCCCGCACCACGTCCGATCTATCGATAAAAGCTATCGCAAAGACGAATGTGACGTTACAAGTCCGCTACATGTGAAAGCAACAAGTACAATTTCAAGGTCTCGGAGAAATTACGCATTAGAATCCACTACTGATGTTACACAAACTATATCCGACAGCTCACCGGCAGAGCTGAAATAATCAGACTGATCTACAACTGCTGATAACACGATCAAGTTCAAGAGCACGTCAATAAATAAATACGTTACAATTTACAAGGTTGACGGTTTAGAAACGAATGGTTATACAAGTGACTTGTAGTAGGTAAGTATGGTGGTTACGCAATGGGCAATAAAATGTTCCCTTAGTTGTTCCGCTGTGGCATTAAATCGGGCACGTACAGGTGTAGCGGCCGATGCAGAGATATGACTAATAAATCGGATCCCTTGATCGCATTAGTGGCGCCAACGTTCCGCTTGCCACAGCGGAGCGGCCGAGTTGAGGGTAGCGATAGTTATCTGCTCCGTCGTAGATTCCTATACAGCGCTGCGCGGCTGTGAACCGTGCAGGTGTAGCGGAACCACGTTTAATACCATCAATTCAGAAATTCTCGTCTGGTATTTATAAAACAGTTTATCTTTATTTGTTTTAACAATATTAATTCAGGAGAGACGAACATAATTAATGAAGATCATAAAATTTGTGATGAAAGAGTAATCATTAAATGAATGAAATACTCATAAATAAAATCTATTCAATAACCACTCGACAAAGAAAGTATTAAATCCACAATAGCTATAAAGGCATTGTCACTAATTCATAGAAGTGAGGTCAAGAACGAATGACCTCTCGCAATCATCGCGATATTTGACGTCAATTAAATAATTTAATGAATCAGCAATCGACGAGGCGGGTGAAAGCTTTAGATGTAATCGGACAGGATACTGTGTAAAATTGCGATGATGTACACGATGCTATGATAGCACGCCCCGAGCGGACAGCCAGTGACGTACGGAACACTGCAGATAACTTGTTCCATAAAGCTGATCTATTAATATTTACCGTACATGTTCATCATTCTAATCTAATCGGAGCACCCGAAGCGTATTTAATTGAGCGTAATGATGAAATGAAATAAGTATAGAAACGATATCATTCACGGCGTACTTAGATGCGGCATAGCAGTGACAAGAATATGACATGTAGTAGGTAAGCCGTAGTGTCCGTGCATCGGGATTCTTGATACAGTAGATAAACTATCAGCCACTTTCATCTCTCGCTTTAGATTAAACGATTACAAGTTTCGTCTAATTGCTCGTGTTTGTCTCGGATGGAATCGGTCATTGAGATTTATGCATGACTGAGGATCAGACTGGTACGTGATTCGGATCTAATGATAGATAGCCCTGCCAACGAGATGATCTCTGATTTACTTTACTGAATAAGGCTAAAGAGCAGTTGAACATAAAACCTGGACGTCATACGTTATAGAAATCTCAATCGACAATAGGCCATGAAACAATGATATGAATGACGGTCTCGACGGTGTACTAAGAATGACATACGTTCTTTTGTGTGGTGATGTTCTTGTCAAATAAAATATTATCTCAGCGCATTTAGTATTGTCTGATGCTTTCTCATGTGCTTTAATATTTTATTTCTCAGCCAGATTTTTTCTGAAGCAGTTATTTTTCGAATGTGAGGGCCTTGATTGAAGAGAGTAGGTTTACAAAATTTACAATGTAGAGTGTGTATGTAGCCGCAATAACCACGACATGTCCTTGTAAATTGTTTGTGTTTGCGCGTTCGACTTGTTAAACACTTGATTTACTGCAAAATACCCAGAACGGATTATTATCATGTAGTGTTTAATTAACACTCATGAGTACTTACGATACATTCAATGTTATTTCCACAATGCGGTTTTGGTCATATTGATACTTTATGGGTGGAGTTTTTCCAGCAGATTTTTTAAAGAGTTCTGCTAACGATGCTGGCTTTGCAACAAGGCTATAATAACAAAGAGCTGGAAGCCATAAGACATATAACAGTGAATAAAACAAAATATTTCAAAGGATGTGATATGAAGATCAAGTTAACAATTATTTTGCATACATGGAAGATTTGATGAACCGACTTTGTTAATCTAAATTCACGAAAAAAATACATAATTTATAGTGCGCATTAAAATCCCCATGGTCATCAGCCACGCCTAAATTACGAGTACCATCTCGTTCGTGTTCATATCACCGGAAATCAAAGAGTTGATAAATGTTGGAAGCCATTGTCCAACTATATCCACAACGAGTTCCCGTATAACTGGTAACAAACGCAACATTAATAAATATTGCACAAGTGTCGTAACTCGGAAAAAAGTCGTAAGATTAAATTGAATAATTGTACAACATAAACCGGTAAGCGAATGGTATCGAGTTAAACACTTAATGGAGTCTAATGCTGATAATCAATGAGGCACCTGTCCAATAGTTGACGAATGAGAAGTCGTCGTTAGGACCTATCGGATTCATCGGAGAAAGTGAAATAATTTCCAAAGAGCTACAGAGACTGGAAATGTTAAGAGCGTGACTTATATGAACCGTACCCGCGCATCGCAATCTGATGTAGAGATTAGAAAATAGACTTTATAGTAGACTTGTGCCTGCTCGGTCTTTTTTAAAATCATTCCGTACTAGTTCATTTCGGTCAGTGAACTAGTTGATTCTATTATTCGGTCTTCGCTCTCAGTCAGTACTTCCATAGATCACAAAGGAAAAAAGTCTCATTGAAATCGTAGCAGTCAAATCAGTCGCTGTCGTTCTCGTTCTCGTTCGGACATACGTTAAGGCTTTCCGTAAATGTACGAGGAGCTATTAGAACTAACAGACCGATTGCAAATCAGCATTCGGAAACGTCTCTTTTAGTACAGTGCTAAGAAACGGTGCCTATTCGTTCATCATTCACCAACTACACAAGACTACTTTATAGCTCTATCGCTTGTGAATATGAAATCTCCACTTATTCCTTAGCTTTGCATGAAGACCATACATCAACGCCCCGTTCAAATAGAAGACGCAATAAAAGGATTAATGATATTCCTTTGCGTATTTCTGGACACGTATTTATAAACACAAATCCTCGCAAAGCAATTTGTTCTCACTTTCATAATTTTTTTTTTTATGATGATCTTTTTATTAATTGTCCGAGTTTAACACTTGTGTCGCTTCTAGGCAAGTTTTATAAGTACAAATAAATACGGCACGTTCACCGCTCGAAGCTGGTTTGCAGATAACACTAAACGGCTAATTTGTAAAGCACATATTGCGTAAATCAAGCTTCGTGGTCGTGGCTAATGACGCTGATCCGCTACTGTACATCTGACAGCACAGTTATGTTATGACTGTGAGTGATATGAAAGTGAGATTCATAATACAAACATGTTATTTTCGTGCGTGCAATACATTAGTATTGATACAGCATTAGATACGATAAATGTTTGCATTTTCACTAGGAGGCCGTTTGATAGTGTTGCAGATAGATTTTAAATGATTGAAGACAGGTTACAATGCTATTTCCACCTAGTGGCTAGTTTTAGCATAATCGGCCTATAATGTTCCCACTGAAACACAGGCCTCTTGTCGGTAGTAGTACGGGTTTTTTTTTGAGGGTGGGAAATCATCAAATTACTTCTCCCGTTCTGGGTGGAGCAGGAGGGCATGTCAGACTTTTACTGACTAAAACCCACCCGTGTTTCCTCAGTTGCCTGTGTGCCAGGGGCAACAGTATCTCTTTCTAACAACCCGCACCCCTGTCAGGCATCGGCCCTTACGCACCCCACCAGTTGGTGCTGACATCTCTTTGAGGCGCGCGTGGAACACAACGCGCCGTCAACCTGGGCTTGGTCCTTACAGCGAGCTACCCATTGCTCGCCGTCCGCAAGCCCGCGCCTACAGTGGCCGGGAATCAGCCTGGGATTCCGGACGCTCAGGGCGTCTCCTGCGAAGGCTGCGGCCGTGAGGGCGCATATACTACTCCCTCATGTGCGCCGCCTCCCTCTTCGCGAGCATCACTGCTTCGCTGAAGGAAGCGACGGCTACCAATGCACTCTCGCTTCGTACCATGGCCTGGACCAGGGCCGGACGCAAGAGATCGCCGCCGCCGATCGGCTCCACAAGGACACGGCGGTGCTCTGCCCAAGCCGGGCAGTCCTCCACCGTATGCTCCACCGTGTCCTCAGGGCAATCTTCGCAATGGAAACACCCAGGCGTTTCCTCCCGTCTTATCCAAAACAGGAATTTCCCGAAACAACCGTGTCCGGTGAGGACCTGCGTCAGGTGAAAGGTGAGGACGCCGTGCCGCCTCTCAAGCCACTGCTAAGAGGGGACTTACCGCCGCAATCGTGGCGTGCCCAGGCCTAGTACGGGTTGGCGTATGTCGCAAGTCTTCGAATTTTTGGTTCTAATCTTCACGATGTTTTCCTTCACCGTTTAGAGAGCGGTGGTGATGACATAATTTCACTCGTTACCCGTGATCACGGCGGGTCCACGCGTAATTTTAATTACCCGTGGTCCCGGTAGATAGATAGTTTATAAGTTATAAGTCAATAGTGAATGGTTATGAATTCATCATTTTCAATAGGTATAGGTCTGTTACCCGTAGGAGTATGGATGGATTTATTTTATTTGTTTATGAATGAGTAAACTTTATTGCACGTAACTGATGGTTTTAATTTTCTATCGATATAGTCAGAAGACCCGGGAACAATCCCTCATGCCATGGGTCCACGGGTAATTTTAATTACCCGTGTAAATTTACCATGGTAATTTTAATTACCACTGGGCCAACACTGCTCAAGTGACTAGATTTGATTTTACTTATTTCAGTTCAACATTTTACTTTAACTTTAACGGGGAATTCATCTCCTCAAACCTCCTACCTACTGACTAATACTGAAAAATAATTATTTTATTTTTCCCCGCAAGCGGATTATACGTTTGACTCTTGAAACCACTTACAACTGTACTATACATACAAACATTAATAACTTCCTGAACACAACTGCCATGGCGACACCTCTACAAGTAGAACATCTCTATGAAGTATTGATTATGCGTGTACCGGAGGATCGGCTATTACAAGCATGTACAACGGCAGACGGCCCGCTCGATAGTGTCACTCACAGCATGTAACACGTTACATCTGAATCATGACTCGACCAACACCGTGACTCAATATATCGGCTTCGTTATACAGATCTCTGCTCTGGATATATGCTGTTAGTAATTAATTTTAAGACGAAAGGTGGCTTATTAGTCTATTCGCACGATTTACTCGCCCGAATAAGGCGAATCGTCGACTTTTAAATAATATAACAATTTCTGGAGGCAACTCGCACGAGGTCAATTTATTTTTGGGCAAATCGAAAATGCCAGAAATACTTATTAGGCAATTGCCACTCTCACTATTTTCTGTACCTAATAAAGATAGTGTAGGTACATTTTCCTTAACTTTTCTTTGTTTCCTTAACCTTTTTATTTAAAACGTGCCAATTGCCTAATACGTATGTCTGGAATTTTCGATTTGCCTAAAAATAAATTCGTCATGCGATTTTAGGACCCCGGACCTCCGAGGTAAAATGGGCGAAACTAATTTCAATAGGTACCGGAAAAGGATAGATTATACAGAGAAAATAACAGTGGACAAAAGTGCGGCTGAACAGAAATATAGAGTAAAATTGTTACGCTTCCAAGAATCTAGATAGGAAGACTTCTAAGTGAACCAGATTGATATTGAAAAGGCGAGCTTTCATGGCGCTAACATCGTGCAAATTGCAGCAAAGTATGTACGTAGTGCCTTCAACCGTTCATTATGTGTAGGAAACTATAAATCGCCTATAAACAGTGAAAAGTATGAAACAATATAAACCGGATCCAGACGAGACGCGAAGAATTATGGGGAGTAATAATGAGTTCAAGCAAAGCCTCGAGGACAATGTTGGACATGCGGTAACTGCATTCGTATTCATATACAATAGATTACCTGCAAATAATATAGTTGTGGAAAACGTTGCATATCGCTTCTTCGCGTTCTTTCACAAGAAAGTAATTTTGAATTTGTCTTTGACTTGACTGTGATCGATCAACCTTTTTATAAATCGATGACGTTGATCATTATCAAAATATTATGTTCTGAGCAGATTTTAACGCGCATTACTCAGTGTTTTCTGTCACTAAAATCCATAATTAGCATGCAATAAGGAAGTTTATCAGTTGTTAATCAAAAGTGGCTTCAGTGAAAAATTGAGGTCAGTGCTTCACACAGTTTGCACAGGACAAACTCCCCGTTGTGTACACACTGGGTATGTTTTAATTTTGTTGGCGCATCCTTGTGTTGTCTGCTAACAAACAAAGGGCTGATTACTCACTTGCACTACACGGAACGGCACTCTTGTTTCTCCTTGAGACTTGAACACACATGACCGGGGAACACAGGCATTTCTGTCTATTTTAGTCCTCGACTCCTCATCAATACGAAAAACCCTTCGAAGTTGACATAAAATACCTATTTACTGTGGTAATTTGATGATAGATTTATTCTTGTTGATCTGGGTCGCTCGTGTCTGTTTGCAATGTTGGACATAAAATATTTTGGTCACCGGAAATGTATCTTACGTCCTAAATTCTTACATAATTTTGAGGATTAATTTCTATTCATCCCAATTTTGTAATGTACTAGATACATTACAGAATTTACCGCTTTGATCAGCTTGACGTTTTGTAGTAGATGAATAGTTTTCGATCTTAACAGAAATGTTACGCATATCAATGTGGTTGAAGTAAAAAAATTAGTGATTTCTTAAATAGCAGCGTAGTGTTGACGCCTAGAGCTGTGATGTTATCACGCACACGCTCAAACGACTGGCGCCGGCTTCTATTACCTATATTTATTGCAAGTCTTTCTTGCACAAGATGTAAATGCAGCACCTATTCTGAAGTTTATAAAGGCCACTTTCAAAGCAACTTTGTACCTTACAGTTTCTTCTATGTACAATAAAGTATTTTCGACATCAATAGAAATTGAACCTTGACATTTAACGGATAGAGTAAAAAGTTGTGCCGTGATAGTAAATAAATTATAAAATATACCCACAATTTTGCTATCGATTCCCGACATCCGCTCATTACAAGGTGCTGGAATGTTGTTCAACACATTTTATAATAAGAATTGACGGTTACTATATGGGCGAGTGAAAATAACAGCAATTTCATACTGTTCTGACCTGGGTCTGAGTGATTTTACTGTGATTGATCATAGGTATTACGTGCACCAAGAAAACAAAACGTTTTGTTTGCAAGGGTGATGTCGCCTGTGGGTAAGAACTGGTAATTTAACCTGGAAGAGGTACTTTTAGATATAACTTATACGGTCTTATTACAAAACAAGGTTTTTCATAGGGATGGTTTATACCATCGAACCTGATTTTGGAATAAAAACTTACAGAAATCGAAATATAGTTTCTTTAATTGTATTAAAAACTTCACCTAAATTGAAAAACAAAGTTGAAAATTCAAAAACTGGCTTAGAGCTTTAGGCTAGAATTAAAGTTATGGTTGTAATAAGACCGAGAGGGTTTAAAAAAAAGATAAAGTAGAAATCAGCAACATAATTGTTCTAAATAGGTACAGTGAGTGAGATAAGAAGTCGTGAATGCGAAAAAACTTAAACCATCAAAGATTTTTTCCATTCTACTCAGCACAGACATAATTGGCAAGTCAGATTGTTATTATCCAATCAGATCATGTTACTGTAGTTACAACTTAATCACTATTACGTACGTGATTTAATAAAGCTCCAACCACCCACATCATTTTGAGTTTATACCCAAATTAAGGAGCAATCGATTAAAATTCCGCACACAGATTCTGTGGCTAAAATGTTCAAGTATGATCGATTTTATGATAGATATTAGTTCAATGTAGATCTAATAAAGATATCAAACTTGATGGCTGCGTTATTAGAACATGATTTATTAGATTAGGTACTGTGTAAACAGCTTAGTGTAATTTAGATGTTGATAAAATAATCGAGTCTAGAAGGACAGATTGCAAAAAAACACGTGACTTTCATTAATTTGGACATAAGTTAATTGACGCTAAGAAACTGATGTTACATACATGATACTTTTAATAGTTTTTTTTGGGTAGGAAATCATTAGATATCGGTGGAGGTGGAGCGGGAGGGCGTGTCAGACTTTTGCTCACCCGTGTTCCTCCTGTTCCTTTGTGTGTGTTCCTTTATGTTCAGTTGCCTGTGCTTCAGGGGATTACTATACTCTACGGCCAGGGGCCACGGTATCTCTTTCGAATAACCCGTACCCCTGGCAGGTACTTTTAATAGTTACATATGTATAGTCCGTCGCATGACTGCCACGTTGGTTTAGTGGTCGCAAGCGCTACTGCTGACTGCTGAGCACGAACTGCTTTGATTCCCAGGTCGGACAAAGTGTTATTGGGTTTTTCCATCTGGGATTTCTCAGTAGCAGTCCGGAGCTCGGCTCGCCCCCTATTACATGGGACACTTAAACATAATGGCAAAATGTAGGTGTACTATAATAGGTGATATTTTGTTATGAGATCTGCAAAATAAATTAAGGTTGGAGGTTCTTTGCGATGACTGGTCATCATTGCAAACGCTTAAAATCGTATCTGAATAAGTGAAATTATAATTACCAGCTATTGTCATTACATGAATAGAATGGCTAATACTGTCGGTAATCCTTTCACAACAGTACGTAACTATGTGTATTATGCATCTACACTCTATTCTTCTATCTTTCCGTTATTTTAAAGTTCCTGTGGAGTTAGGGCTGCCTACAGTCTAGATATTTAGAAAATTTAATATACAGGGTGTCCGGTAATTAATTAACAACCTTGAAATGGTTCATGGTAGAACTAAAGGCCATTCAGAAAAAACATTTTTTATTTGTAATTTTTCTGTAAAAAGGTTTCAAGTTTATTCATTAATTACCGGACACCCTGTATGCGAGATACAGGGCCATCGACGTGCCACCTGTTACCATGAATTCAGTACAGAGGCCTTAGTGTGAGTTTCATTTTACCATCTCGATCAAACGCATCCAGCGCGTTTGGCGCTCCGATTGGCCTTGAATTGGTGACGTGTGATGATGAATGATCGGAGCGCCGAACGCGCTCGAAGTGTTTGATCGAGATGGTTTAACAAAACTCACACTAAGGCCACAGGATTCTTAACCGTTGCGTTGAAGTTTTTGGAATAAAAAGAAAAAAATATAGTTCCATACATTATGACGGCGTAGGTATTACAATTATATATGAAACTGGTGATTTTTTTATTGGGAACCGACGAAAAGTTTCTACACTTGAATCTTTTGCTGAAGTCATGGTTCCAGTTTGCGCGACAATATCCCTGGCACCCTGTATATTACAAAGTGTGTATATTATAATGAGGCAGAGGATTTAATAACATAGGGATATATACGGCTACAGAAGGAAAGAAGAAGGGTGCTAAAAATATTGTGGGTTGGAATTAATGGGCACCATGGCTACATTAGGAGAAGAAATAAAAGAGAATCGACTACTCCTAATTGGCCTTTTATTACGTCTATTAGAAACGAACACTTTATTATCAGAATATCAATTTACATCGACACCAACAAAGTTTTTATAAGCACAGATTCCGTTTCATGCGGCGTGATTAAAAAACAAAGAAAAGTCGTGTTCGGACACCTGTCGCGCCCAGCCCTGTTCCCGATGTTCGATAGCTGTAGGCGAGGGATGGCTCGTAACTCCGGGATGAGATCCCGCGATAACCATCCCGGATAGTTTGGTACTTTGGCCATCCGATACGCATCAACCTGTGTTTCCTGCCGTGTAAACCGTTTGACGTTAGTGTTAAGAAAAAAAAACTCGATATAACTTTTTTACCTGAACCTCTGTTTAACTTCCGTTATTAAAAATGTTGTTTATTATCAGCTTGTATCGTATTTTGATCGGATTTATAGAGCACGTTGTTTTAAAGTGGAAAGATCTTGAATGGAAGATCTATTTAATTTTATTATTATTCGGCTGTTAAATCGATTTGGGGTTGTGATATGAATAATATTATAGGACAATAAAGACTGTTTACAAATTGATCTTTCGTATGGGTATCCACCATTATCGTCTGCTGTTGAGCATGCCTTTCTAAACGACCAGTAAGCTAACAACAAAATTGTCTAACTTTTGGTTGGTTGAGAACGAGGCCTTTGGCTACTTTGTATGTGTGTATTTTATGTCTTTTTATACAAGACAAGTTTTTAACCAGTGCTCAAACTGTAACTGTTCCTCCCTCCCCTTTAAACACGTACATTGTTATTACATATTATTTTTTAGGACCATTACTTAGTAAATTATACACAAGGTAAGTTTTTATTCAGTGCGCAAATTGTAACCATGAATTCAGCATATCATTTTAGACCCCCAGCGCAGAAATGTTTCATCGGTTATACAAAAAAATCAGCTGTTCCATACATTTTGTCCGTGTAGGTATTGCACTTTTCTATGAAAAAGCCGTTTTTTTTTTGTATGACCGACGAAAAATTTCTGCGCTGGGGGTCTAGAATGCTCAATTCATGGTTACAGTTTGCGCACTGGTTAAAAACTTATCCTGTATAATGTGTGTTTTTTTGTGAAGAGTAAACAATTTTCATTTCTTTCTTTCTTTAAGTAAATAGGTATGTACCTTACACTCTTTAAGTCATGGAAAACCTTAGTACCTTTACCTTTGTTAGCAAATCTGTTTTAGTCTCGGTTTATTTATCGCTTCACCATCGCAGTGTATTGTAGAGCAAGCGACGATGCTCCTGCCGTAATGCCTGCCTCCTTTCGATGGAATTGTTATCCTGTCTAAGATCAAATTACTATCGATAGTTAGAAATCCTAATAACTTAATCGTACCTTTAGGTTCATTATCGAGTAGGTTGGTCCGGTACTTGACCATTGCCTAAACGCGAAAGCTTTCATCAACGACGTCCATCCATAAAAGTCAATCAACGGAAATTATTTCGTTAGTATTGATTACGTTATTAAGACGCACATAATAGCACTAATAGCTGTTAAATGTTACATAGTAAACGTTAACTTCAATGTTTTGCAAACATTAAGTCAATTGAAGGTACTCATGTGCAATAGAAGGTACGTACTTTTGAGTCAAGGTGAGTGCGTGTGATGTCTACCATGCCCAGGTTATCTTGAACCTTCGGGATGGCGTGGTTTGTCAAGGCAAAATGCCAAAATACGTACATTTCTGTACCTAGTTCGCTATTTTGCTGTGTACCAAGATATATTGGGCCCATAGACCATATATGACATTATGGTTAAATTAGGTACACCTGTATGTGCCTTTAGATCATAACTGTTGCTACAACGTATTGTGTGACGGTTCGTTGCAATTTGTCTTGCTATTAATATTTTCTATATTTTCTTGTTTCAACCTTGAGTTTATTATGTTTATTGTCTTGATCGTCTGTAGCGATTGATATAATGATGAGCGAAGGCATTACACTGGATGTGGCATATGTATGAATGTATAATTATTTACAACGTTGGTATGTAGGCGTATGAGTAAATATCGTAAGATATGATCTATTACCTTACTTATGTAGTCTTATTATTAATCAACAGAAGTATGAGTAAATGGTTCAAGTTACAACTTATTGGCTTTGTTCTAATGTGAAAAGAAATACTCGTCATTAGATTCCTATTACATAATGGAATATTTTCCGCCCTTTAATTCTTGGGTATCCGATAAATAGAACGCATGCCCTTTAAGAGTTTGCAAATGATTTGCAATATGGAAGATTTCACGAATTTTAATAGCCAATATGTGGTTTGGTCAACTATTAAAACTAACAGTAATTAAATACAAGATAAATGATTATGTATTTTGGCCAGTTTTCTCTTCAAATTATACATGATTCCTATGCGTCAAGGAAGGGTTAGTAAAAGTTAAGGAAGCAAATTCCTTCGATCTTATCAACTATACACACGGTGGTAACGAATTACTATAATCTCGTTTATTAATATGAATCTGCAATTAAAAGCGACTTTATAATGGCATTATTTAATTATTCACTGTAGCTAAGCTTAACAAGTTCCCGACTTTTACTTACAAGTTTTCCCGGGCTTAGGAAACGAGGTGGTCGTGGTGGCTTGGATAAATAATTTAATTAGAAGCGTGACATTACAGGATGTCAAGAAGAAAACAAAAGACACAGGATCGAATATTTTCTATTTTCCGTTGAATTAAGAAATTCTCGTGGAAATTATTCACATGAAACGTTTCATTAATTATTATCACATATCTTGCTTGCTTGCTTGCTAGTGCTTGCTCTTGCTTCATTACTTGCTTACTTGCTCTTGCTTAATTTCTTGCTTACTTGCTCTTGCTTAATTGCATGCTTACTTGATTAATCTCGCTTCATTACTGGCTTGTTTACTTGTGGATGTCCTATAGGTATAGTTTTGGTTAACCCTTCGGGAGAACAAGGTGTGACGTTGTGTTATGTTGCTCCAATAATAGATAAAAACACAATTCGAAATATTTAAAACAAAAAATGCTGAATCTATGTACCTCCCTATTGAATGTTACATGATGTTATATAAAACAAACAAAAACAATATCGATACTGTAATACTGTAGCACTTCCATTCATCGAAAGCTGTATTGTTTTCGTGGATCTTCAACATAATGGCCAGTCTATCGATGAATAGCGCCGTTTTGTTGCGCAATTAACTCATTACGTTATGGATTTCACTCAGTTTTGTCTGATGACTCCCCGCTGCGGTACAGATGGTCCTCGACACCAGCCCGTTGGTTATGTACGGGAAAAATATTCGGATATTTTAGAATATCCTAGTGTTCGTTTAGTATTTATTTAATGTATTCACAAGTATTTATACAGGTTGTTTTTATCCAGTGCGCAAACTGTAACCATGAATTCAGCATATCATTCTAGACGAGCGTAGAAATTTTTCGTCAGTTATAAAAAAAAAAATCAGCTCCATATGTTTTGACCGCGTAGGTATTGCACTTTTCTATGAAACAGTTTTTTTTTGTATAACCGACGAAAAATTTCTATGTACATATATAATTCATAGTTACAATTTGCGCACTGGATAAAAACTTACCCTGTATATAATTTACTAAGTAATGGTCCTAAAAAATAATATTTAATAACAATGTACGTGTTTAAAGGGGAGGGAGGACGAAATCACAGGGCATCAAAAAATTCGCTCGTATCGCAATACCGATGCTTTGTTCTAAAAAGAGGTCACGTGCAGAGTCGACCAACTGCTTGGCGATGTCAAACAAGGTGAGCCCAAGTGTTTCAACCCCAAACGGCTCGACCACACTCATTGTAGTAGGTACTAGCGTAATCACAGGTACACTGGCCTCCCCTTCTGTGAGAGGGAGTGGGCCGTAATCTACCACGCGGGCCCAGTGCGGGTTGATAGATGCCATAATATGTCTTTGGATTTTTGGTTCTAGTACATACCGGTTTCCTCACGATGTTTTCCTTCACCGTTTTGGGAGCAGTGGTGATGAAATAATATACACAAAGTATATTGCCTGCTTGGGTTTGAACTCACGACCCACAAGTGGTAAGTCGTGGCTGTTATCACTGGGCCACTACTGCTCTACTCTCTCCACTGCATTGTAGTACTAATGTATATAAACTATGTTTGGGTTTTTTGGCGTTTCGCTGAAATTAGTCCATGGCCTGAATGAAACATTCCACTTTTATAGTCTAGTTTATAGTCTATAACCTTCATCTAGTTCTATTGTAGTGTTTGAGTACTTAGAAAACTTCTTCGTCAGCATCTCAGACATGCATAAATGTGTTTGGGTTTTTTGGCGTTTCGCATATTTTGCAATTAGACCATGGCCTTAATGAATGCTGTCTGATCTGAATTCCATACGTGATTGAAGATAAACATGACTAATGGCTCGAATCAAATGTTTACCTTTAGTTAGATGTTGTTTTTCTCCAGTAAACGCTGTAGATACTGTAAGAATGTCAAATATGAACCCCATCTATTTCATGAAATTAATAATATATTAATAGTCCTTATTCCATCAACTGAATTAGAAAATTGCCGAAACGCTGTATTCTGAAGAAGAAGAACTAGTATACGAAGCAATAGAGCATTAAAATTGATACATGATGACCGAAACCATTTTCGTTATTAATGTGGGCAAAAAATAAAATACCCGGTGAATGCCGAAATATAATTTATCGCATCTATATCGATTATATAAACAAACTGATCGAAAAGCAATTAAAGATTTCGCTCAATGTTATAACTCTTATAACAAACAAATATTGCCATTTGCAATTTTATTATTTATGGGCATAGATATAATAGATTACTCAATAGTTACGGCCCACTGCTCTCTTATAAGTAAATCATTCTAAGAAATTTAATAGTGCGAATGAAAGTTGTTAAAAGAAAGCTGTTGTTGCAATATTAGATTAAAAATATTATTAATGTTTTACAAAAGGTAGATTATGATTTGCATACATTATGTCCATGTGTTAATATCTGTGTATGTAAGGTGTCGTTCACATAGACTGTATCTTACTACGCAAACCAGAATGTTTGATTAAATATTATTGTTTCAAATCGTTATGATTAACTGAGGATAAAATTGTACTGCAGTTTCTTGATTATTGTGATACTTTCTATGAAAGCTTATTAACCTGAAGTGGTTTGTAGCCAGTGTGTATGTAGGCTTACCTGTGCAAGAGCGCGTGGCCGGCCTACGCCGCTCGGATTTTAATCCCTCGACATTTTTATATAATTACAGACACGCGAGGCGTTGAGTGGAGGCATTATAAACGGATCACGACTGATTCACGCCGAGACTAAACATGTTGGAGCTTTCCTTGGCTCCATTCGGCTCATTGTGTGCCTTTAATAACGTAGATAACATATGAGATATCCTTATAATGCACTATCACCTCGCCCACGACTTCGTCCGCGTTTATTTCGCAGTTTCCCCTACAAACACTTCCTAATCTCCCTTGACGGGGTAATTAAAAACAACAAAAAACCAACTTTATGATTTATGTACTTAGATAAGTATTCGTGCGAAGTTTCAAGTTTATTACCTCAAGAAATATGATTTTTCATACAAACTATATGGCCCCTTTTCACACCCTATTAAAGGGCGAATTTCCAAAAAACCTTTCTTAGTGCTCCCCTAAATTACGAGTATAAAAGAAAGCCGCGTGCAAAATTTCACGTTCGAAGTCCCAGTGGATTCGACTGAGCGTTTATATGTCAGTCAGACATTTTCTCCTTTTATATTTAACTAGCTTTTGCCAGCGGCTTCGCCCGCGTGGAGGTCGGTGTATTATACATATAAACCTTCCTCTTGAATCACTCTATCTATTAAAAAAACCCGCGTCAAAATCCGTTGCGTAGTTTTAAAGATTTAAGCATACATAGGGATATAGGGACAGAGAAAGCGACTTTTTTTTATTATACTATGTAGTGAAGAATAATGGTGTTTTGTTTGTTTTAGAAAGAATGGAGTAGCAGACGGACGTTTGCCAAAGATATAGCACGACATACAAAAACAGATCATCCCATTTACGTGCATGATAACCTTTGACGAGGTGCCAGTGACGAAACTGACGTGGAACTAGTCCGTGAACAATATTTCACGAGGATTCCAGATAAGACATCACAAAACAGCAGTGTCACAACGTGAGCTCAGTATCGCGGAAAGTTTTGCAAGTACAGCCAACTTGGAGCATTGTCTGAGATGCCAGGGCTCGTGTTCCTTTCCTTTGACGAAAGGTGAAGGACGCCCCGGGTGTGGAATGTGGGATATCTGTGTATCTTCTATGGCACTGTTTATTATGCAAATTGATATGTCGGCATGTATGCAGATTATTCGATGCAATATTATGCTAATACAGATGAAGGAATGCAAGAATTGCACATTTTTGACGGTGCAGCGGTCGTATGGGGGTAAAGACAGCAATTTACATTCCCACCGAAGTGGGTCGTTTCTCAAAGCCTAGTTAAGCCACATTATGCTGTAACAGAGCCCGCGGCGACTCACGGACGGGTAAAAACAGAAACTGCAATGGTCTTCGCGCTACCGTTTTCTAGAAAATTGCATTTCCTTGGTGAAAGTCTGTTAATGATGGGGCGCAGGATTCGTGGCGATCTAAGGGCGGTATTGCACAAGCCGGTTACTTTCTCTAATGATTATTTATATAAGTGCTGGACATAGGTAGAGAGAGTAGTACTCATCTTCCTTGGCTAATTACTGCGAGATGTACATTGCCACCATAAACTTTCTATGTAATTATGCGATATAATAAATATGGAACGGGTAGATAAATATGATAATACGGTGTGGTATCGATATGGAGAAACTACGATCGTTTTCTAAAATCGATAGAAAAATGTTGTAGCTTTTCGAATTGAAATAAATGGTAAATAATGTGTGACTGTATGCGAGATATCGCGGTGCATATATCTGTGATTAGTTATTTGTCAAAGAGATAAATGTCTCCTATCACTGACTTTTCCCTTGAGATACGAGATAGAAATATGAATGTTTTAGGGTCCCGCAGACAAGACATTACAAACATAATGACTGCCTCGTTGGTCTAGTGGTCGCATGCGGCACTACTACTGCTAAGCAGGAAGTCTTGGGTTCAGTTCCCAGGTCGGGCATAGTGTTAGTGGTTTCAGGCATTACTCAGTAGCAACCTAGAGTCCAGACTATGCTGCTACCGAGTAATGCCTGGTGCAAGCCCAGATCCAGATTTGGGCTAGGTTGATGGCAATAGGCTAGCCCCCAATTACATGGGACTTAAACATCCATTATCAACCTATAATTTTGTCACTGCTAGGACACAGGCCTCCTCTCGGTGAGAGGGAGTGGGCCGTAATCCGTCACGCGGGGCCATTGCGGGATGGTAGATGTCACATGTCATCGATTTTTTCGTTCTAAGACATGCCGGTTTCCTTGACTTAAACAAAAGTCTGCATAACCCTTCATGGAATGTCATAAGAAAAAAACAAAAGAGGGAAAAACGTAACTTTACATTACGCATCAGCGTAATGTTATATTATGTTTTTCCCTCTTTTTATTTCACAAGCGTAGAAGTTTTCCATGTAAGTCGCAAGCAACAGTGTGTTATAAGAGCTAAAAGAGCCAGTGCATCAGTATTACGGTGATCGTTGGTATTAGGGCCTATTAGGGCTGCCATATCATTACACTGCACGCGATTCTCAAAACTAATATTATTAGCGTTATTGCTACTCGTAATTCTATTTCCCAGCTCTGTTAGCGATAATTACAAGACTACTTATGTGTTAAGAGTATGGTGTGGCGTAAAATGAGGTCTGTGGAAAGGAAAGTGAAAATATTAATACTGTATGACATACCTATACAGTGGATAAGAAAAGGCAAATGTTGTAGTAATTTAAACTAATATAGAAAATGCTGATCTCGTTAAAAAAAACACGAATTCAGTACATGATTCTGAAAATTGTCATGTAAAACTAAACTTATTGTAGCTAGGTCCTACATTTTGAACATCACATTTTTTTTTGACGTTCGATTAATTTCAACGCAGGGATTTCAGAATCATGTAGGTACTGAATCCATAGGTACAGGTCTCGCGTCCATGTCCCTGCTAGCATCTATATATGGTCCATTGGTGTACGGTTGTTGATACAACATTTGTATAGTTTCGAACGTTTCTTTTCAGTGTCTTTTCGTGAGTTTGTCATAGACATTATTGACTGGTGAAGACAATCATGAGGAAACCTGGAGTTAGCCTGAAATCGCCAACCGATCTTGAGCAAGAATGGTGATCAATGCTCGTGCTTTCTCTGTATGAGAGGAGGCTTTTGCCCAGCAATGGGACGATCATAGTCTGGTTTTATTATTATTCATAATTTTAGGTCACTACGGAACCGTATGTATGTTTTTTAAAATTCCGGCAACCCTGCCTTGTAAGCATGGCGCCAAGATGATAAGTTCGTTCGGAGATAAAGCTTTTATTGGTCCTGATAGTGTGAACACATTGTTAATTAATAACCATTTCAATTCCATTAAGAAACTTTACGCATAATTATTTTGTTTCATGGCAATTAAGGACAACAAAAAATAAAAATTGTATTTGTATTGAGGACACCAAAGAAATGTAATCGAGCGTTTAGACACGACTGATTAATCAGAATGATAAAATAAACATATTTGGTAGTCGAATTTATTTTACTTCAAAATAATCCAAGACAAATATAAGCATCTAACTCTTCTTAGATTTTGAAAATACCTAATAAAAGCATTTAGTAATTTATTAATTCTAAGTTCTCTTAGATTTTGGAAATATAAAGAAACGTAGTTCGTAAGCGAAAATGTTTTGTTTGTGTGTAGATAAAAAAATAATTCTTCTAAAACACCATTTATAAATTTTAACACTTCTTAGATTTTGAAAATACATAAGAAAACTGTTTCGTAAGGGAGAATGTTTTGTTTTTTGAGTAGATGAAAAATTACAGTCTTCTACTATAATTATAGTCAACTATAATTATGCCAACCGTTCTATCAAGGTGTGCCTAGCTTCAACTATTGTACTATTTATTTATGCATCTCCAGCTTCACATCCTGCATCTAGCACTTAACTCACATTTTACTGTCGAACTTTCCTGTTAGTTCGGCTTACGACCCATAACTTTGTCCCCGATGACATTTATCCGTTGTACTAAATGTATTGCTTGCTAAGTGCATGATGTACTTTTATCGCTCACTGTTAGCCAGTATTGTCTCCTGATTTTATCTTGTCGCCGTTATTCACGAATGATGGCGCTTAATGCTTTTTGTGATTGGTTGAGGTTTTGAGGAGATAAAATATTGTACGAATTTTGATTTGGTTTTCGTTTGAGGGGCTTTTGGCTAAGTAATAACAGCCGGACGGGTCGATCGATAAGTTAAGGCGGAGATTTCTTGAGAACGATCAAAAAGGTGGTTTTTAAAACCAGTGTATCTCTTTAACCGTAAATAAATTTGAAAGCATTAAAATATATGGTATTTTCAAGTTTATTTTGCATACAGTGATGGAACTCAAAACATAATAAAACACACTTTAATGCATCAAAAAATCATCAAAGTCACCTCTTAATTATCTTTAAAATCGATTTATCCCTTCAATATCAATTATAATTATAATTAAAAATATACTATACAATTCCAAATGCCAAACTGCATCCAGTGATTGATTATTTATTATTAAATAGTTAATATCTAATTTTATACGATTTTATTTGCACTTTTACGACGTACGTTTGCTCGTTTATTATTCGAATTCATTACAACAGAACCCGTATCGGATTGCAATAAGAACTATTATCGCTCATAACGATATTATTTAAAGTTACCTGGGCCTTAAGCTACGCTGGCCACGGTTGGTCCGCTGATGAGTGACCATCTTTTCGTACCAAGACCCCTCAGCGCCTCGAAAAGCACGTTAAGCCGTTGGTCCCGACTGTTGTTCGCGGATTTTTGGCAGACGTTACGAATCGTCAGAAGCCCGAAAGTCTGACAACCAGTCTTAACAAGGAGTATCATGTTTTCGGTTGTGGAAGTCAGATAGGCAGTCGCCTCATATAAAATACTGGTATTCAGCTGCATCCGGTTGACTGGAAGCCGACCCCAATATATTTGGGAAAGCCTAGGCATATGATGATGATTTGTTTACGAAATAAAAATGGCAATTTAGACTTAACAATTCCGCTATGGTTAGCATGAAGAAAATTTAGCAAAAATAAGAATAAAAATCCTTGTAACTATGCCAGAAAAATCACTCAACATTTATTTGTCATAATTTCTTCAGGTTATTGTAATACCTAATTTATCGATTTCCTTAACCGCCTAGCATCTCTTAGTCGTAAGTTTTGAATCTTAAAAACAATAATCAGTTCAATAAATCCAGTATAAAATATATGTAAAAATAAAACAACATTACTCAACAGCAAAATTCACCGACGACAAATCACTCGTTAAAAGTTGACGAGTCGTCGTGACAGTCCTTTAACGCGTGCACGTCTAGAATATACTCCATCGCTCCTTGAGCGGATTTATGTAACTTTGTAAGCCACCGGTGAATCCGGTTAATATGGCCTTTACTTCCTAATGGCAGCAATTATTAATTATTTAATCATTGTGTTGTGAAATGGGCGGTCGCGAATCGTGACGGCAAGTAAACGATGATTAAGATTGTCCATTGTTTGTGTGAGCGGTCTTATCAATTTTTTCGTTGTGTAATTTTGAGGGTTTTGTTTTTATTGAAAGGTTATTTTAGGGAGAGAGCAGTGATGGCCCGGTGGTCACGGTCGCGACTTGCGAAGTTCAAACTCAAGCAGGCAGTCTTCTTTGTGTAAATGATTTAATCACCACTGCTCTTAAAACGGTGAAGGAAAATATCGTGAGGAAACCGGCATGTGCTAGAACTAATAATTCGTAAACATGTGACTACCAATCCCGCACTGGGCCCGCGTGCTGGATTATGGCCTCCTCCCTCTCACAAAGAGGAGGCCTGTGTCTCAGCAGTGGGATCATTATAGGCTGATTATTCTTCGCTTTAGGTGTGCATGTAGTTAAAACATTTGGTACTAGTAAGTAGCTCCTGCTTAAATCCACCAGTAGACCAGAGTAACATGCATCCGTTTATTGTGTTGTTATGAGGTACTTTGACTTGAGAAAGCATGGCAGTTGAGAGTATGTCATGCTCACTTAAATGTCTTACTGATGGTGGCGCGTGTGTTGGGTCATTCGGTTCCCTACAAAATGGTTGAGCTGGATAGTGCTGATCCACGCGTCAAGTTCGTGAACGGGCGCTGTCGGTTGAGACTGGTCATCTCCTAACTTCCAGGGCTTATTTTTATCTTGTATTTAGAATTGTTTATATTTTTTTTTACATTGTTCTCACATACAGAAGCAATAAGAATAATGCTCCCAAGATTTTGTAATATTCAACTTGATTTTAAAAGAGTGTCCGTGGAGTTTCTTGCCCGTTCCTTTACATAGAGATCTACGTTTTGGAATGGGCAACTAGCTTCAACTTTCCAACTGATCCACTTTTTGACAGTTCAAAAGTGCCTGTAAATGGCGTAATTGAAATAAATGCTTTGAGTTTGAATTTGAATCTAATTCTCAGAATAAACAGATACAAGACTGACAAATGTTGTTTTTTTCCTGTTACAGCAAGTTTAATATTGATCATGAAAGGAATTGGAGATTAACATTTTTTATACCCAACCTCAACAAAAAGGGTGTTATCAAAATGGTACCTATAGATATACCACGGAAAGGAAAACGGGTGGGTTTTGGTCAGTAAAAGTCTGACGCGACCTTCCGCTCCACCCTGAGCGGGAGAAGTAATTTGATGATTGCGCACCCTCAAAAAAAAAACAATATCATAATCTGAATAATTTTGAAGGATGTCGATATTGTGTCGTTGTTTGACATTGCTTCATATGATCGAAGAAATTGTGAGTTCAACAACGTAAATAAGGCAATGAATGTTGCTGAACTGTCAAAATGGAAGTCATTCCTACTGGTAATATGTTACGCACCTACCCCTCTGGATAGTTTAAATAGGTACCGGCTAGGAATTTGGCTTGCGGATTTGACTGTCGAGGTGGCGCAACTTGGTTTATGTCCAGCAGTGAACTACAAATAGCTGCGACAGTCTCAGTTGATTGATAGAGGCCGTGACAGTAATTTGGTCAATTAAAATTTCACAGCATTGTAATCAATCAAGCTGATATCATCTATGCCAAAATAGCCAACTGTTTAGTCACTTAATTAAACTATTTATCTACTAAAGCTTTGCAACGTAGTGTATAAGTAGCTACTTAATATGTCAGCACTAAGTAAACGGATAGTAGTTAGCACGGTTAGGTCAAATCAATTGCATTCATAATGTCATTTATATAAGCGGTTATTGACTAGAAATTTTAATTGCTGTAATAGTCTCTCCATTGCAAGTACAGTCATTTGAAACATAGAATATTATGCAAAGACTATGTTGTTTGCCTAAACATCCAGTAGCTAATAAAGTTTATGATACCAGTGGTAACTCGGTCGAACTAGATTTTGCAATAATTCATAATCTAAGAGTTCCATCCCATCGTACTTTTTCAAATAACATCTTATTCCTAAACTAAATGAACATATCTTAGACCCGAGTTCACCAACACATGGTTAAATTTAAAACAGCCGGTTAGACCATACCGGCTGATTACCAATATTTTGCTGTTCACCACGCACTAACCATTGGTTAAGTCCTGTAATCGAATGATTAACTTAAACGAGGTGGCCAACTCAGTTTAACCGTTGGTTTATGCTTTCTGATTTGAAGTTTTGCATTGTGAATCACTTTTGGTTTCAAAATAAAAATGAGTTATTATAGTTATTACGCTTTGAGTTACTTAGTCTTTGGAGAGGATGTGTTCGATGATTTTGAAGATAATATATAATTTTACGCACTCCCCGTATATTCCAAACACGGCACAATAATTTCGAGGAATATGACGAGAAAGCATTTTGTACAAGATTTCGTAAATACAAACGTAGTGAGTGCTCTGGAATTATTTGATCTAATTTAAAAGAAGTTTGAATAGCCAAGTACGTTTGCTGTGAGTTCCAAAAGCATTAAATTTGTTAGCCAGATGTTTCCGAACCCATTTTTTTCGGCATTTGTCGTAGCGTCTTTCACAAAAGAATGTTAAACCATTCGATCTTTCGGTCATTTTCGACTTACTCATTCAGAAACGTTCGGCTATCTAACCGTTGCGTAGAATTGAATAGTGAACTCGAAAAAAACGCGGGTTGTTTAAACATATATGTTTAATGCTAACAGGACGGTTACGTAATCAATGGTTATGTTGTAGTTGGTGAACTCGGGTCTTAGTCACACAAATGTCCGTCGAAAAACGTATCCAGGGTGGTAGGGACATCGAAGCGCATTCTGTTTACAATGGATTCAGTTCAAGATTATATCTTTTTTTTTCTATTTTTGTGGGTGGGAAATCATCAAATAACTTCTCTAGGGCGTGTCAGACCTTTACTGACTAAAACCCTCCCGTGTTCCTTCAGTTGCCTGTGTCCCAGGGGCCACGGTATTATAACCAGGGGCCACGGTAACGAGTTTCCACGGTTATTATAAAAAAAAGCTACTAAACGGTTACCTACTAATAAAAAAAAGTTGCCACGGTTATTAAAAAAAAACCTATGCCTTACATTTTCACCACGTAGATATTTGAGCACATTTGTATGAAACAGTAGATTTTTTTTTGAAGTCGACGAAAAATTTCCACGCTAGAGGTTCAGGGGATGCTGAATTCGTGATAACAGTTTGCGCGTCGATGTCCCTAGCACCCTGTAAAATATTTTTGCTGCTTCAGAAGTAGGGTAAGCTAAAATACCATGGAACATCCCAACATCCATTACCTATAAGAAAGCAAAGGCTTCATCGCTATCTATCTATCTCACATATAACTTAAGGTTTCAATACTAACGGGCAGCAACTTATAGGAACAGGCCATAAATTATCCATAAATAAAAATTATAAAGCGATCAGTCTACAGCTACAAGCCATAGCTTATTACAAATTATAATTAAACACATAGCCGTGTGCGTACATTGTTCGTGTTAATGATCATAATGTTAGGCGCCTCCTTTTCACTGCACACAAAAAGAAATAGACAGAACTTCGTCACTATATCGAAAATAATCGTTTGTCGAGTATTTTAACACTTTTATGTAAGTACTTAAGCTGTTTTTTTGTCCGTCGGTGAAATTTTACCGATGAGTAATAACGGCAATATTGGTATCTTATCATCATATCAGCCGAAAGACGTCCACTGCTGGATATAAGCCTCAGGGGATTTGCCATAATCGCCACGCTTGGCAGGCGGGTTGGCGATCGCAGTATGGTGGTCAAATGCATAGTGAACGCTGCTGCCTATTCTCTAGTAAGTCCCTTGGTGGCCTTCTACGACACCCATGGGAAGAAATGGGATGGTGCTATTCTTTTACGTCCGGCACCACACGGAACTTGGTATCTTATAGCATTATGAAAACTGGTCCCAGCTGTCATCTTAGACAGTCGTTACGGGTCGTCAGAAGCCCGAAAGTCTGACAACCAGTCTTACCAAAGGTATCATATTAGCCAGTAACTGGCTTGTGGAGATCGAATAGCCAGTCGCTGCATGTAAAATACTGATATTCGGTTAGATTGGAAGCCGACCCCAACATAGTTGGGAGAAATCTAGGATAAAAAAAACTTTCGAAATCATACTCAAGTAGACAGTTGATCACGAATATCAAATATTATAACACAACAGGCTGGGTTATCGCGGGCTTGCGGACGGCGAGTAATGGGTAGCTCGCTGTCCGGTAAGGACCAAGCCCGGGTCGACGGCACGTTGTGTTCCACGCGCGCCTCAAAGAGATGTCAGCAGCAACAGATGGGGCCCGCAAGGGCCGATGCCTGCCAGGGGTGCGGGTTGTTCGAAAGAGATACCGCGGCCCCTGGCATACAGGCAAGTGAGGGAACACGGGTGGGTTTTAGTCAGTAAAACTCCGACACGCCCTCCCGCTCCACCCAGAGCGGGAGAAGTTATTTGATGATTTCCCACCCAGAAAAAAAAAACCAGGCTGGGTTATTTTGTAAAAATCACACCGTGAAGTAAGCTAACTCCACCTGATCTTAGGGATTGATACTATTTAAAGCTCACTTCAAGCTCAACCAATCAATCAGCTCAGCCTATCGCAGTCCACCGCTGGACATAGGCCTCTCCCAAGCTTTGCCACAATACTCTGTCCTCCGCCTTCCGCATCCAGTTTGTCTCAGCCACATTTTGATGTAGGCGGTCAATCTAGCTGGGGGGGCGTCCCATGCTACGCATGCGGTCTTTATCTTCACTCCAGAACTCTTCGTCTACAACAGCCATCGGTCCGTCAAGCTCACATCATTAAAGTTTTCACGGTGAGATTTAACAGAACAGACTGGCAGATCTCTTTATTATTCGTTTTCAGTTTATTGTTTTGTGCTTAACATAAAACTCACTTATTTTAGATTTGGTGACTTCACAGTAATCTAAATTATTTCTAATTACAATTGTATTGCTCTTAACAAAATATGGATAGACGGTCTATTGAAAGTAGTAGAATTTAGAGCCAAGACCACCAGGTAGGATGATAACTTTTTATGTGGGATCAATGTTTCATTATTGTTTATTGCGTTTCGAATCTATTTTCCCTGGAGCCTACAGCGGGCTTTGTGAGAACCTTCATACTGCAGTGGATTTTAAACTGTTCCTCCCTTTTTACAAAAAAGGTTTTTATTGATTAAAACCACCAAGCCAGATTTTGAATAAAGAACCCAATATGTACTTTTACGAAACTGACAACTTAGTACGGTGCTAAGTTGTCATGTATTAAGAACTTTACCTAAATCTAAATAAAGTTGGAAATCCAAAAATTGGCTCAGAGCTTATAGGCTAGAACGAAAGTTAGATCGTTTTGTATAATAAGACGGTTCGAATTTTCTGATTGGTTGGTATATTCTCTTATGGTGATTTTTTTTTGTAAATAATGGTGTCTTATAATTTATCACTTCATTAAATAGGTACCTACTAAGCACCTTTGCAGTGGATGGCCAGCTCTATTATTCTTTCCTGTTTGTTTGGTTCACCTTATTTGTCCGTTCATTAAATTATTTTATAAAATGATTATAAAATAAGGTCCAGCCATCACCGCGGGAACATACTAGTCAAACCCCAAGCAGGTCTCATCGCCGCCTGCGTGTTTGTTTATAACATATTACACGAACTAAACAAAAGAAGATTTATCGTGCGGCCCGTGACGTGTGATGCGCCTGAGCAAGCCGCTCATTCCACTGTCATTTATTAAACGTACGTTTTAATAAACGATTTGGGAAGTGCAGCTAAACGCATCTTCCTATGCAATGCGCCTATCTATGGGATCGTCGAAACTTTTATATTCATCTATTTACTGATTGGTTATCGACCTCCTCTGTGTAAAATAATAAAACGATGGCATTAGATTTGATTGAAGGTGCTGGCGGCATTTACATCGCCAAATGCGAACTACGCATGACACTGACGTCATGCAAAAATCCTGCTACGCGCAAGCAGAGTATACCGGGCAACTAGCACAAATATACAATGGCCCGACATCAAGCGTCGGGCAGTTTTCTACCAAACAAAACATCCGTCTGGTCGGAGGATCTTCCCTATTCCATGGAGGATGAGTCAACTTTACACCCTATTCCTCATAACTCTAGAAGGTTTCTGTTTCAGCATTCAACATTTTTTGGTGTTTGATTTGTCTATTGATTCTTGATGTTCATTATGCCAGCAAAATGTACTCAATTGAAAAATGTATGGGTAATTTAGTTTGGATTCCCATCGTTTTGTTTAACACACTTCACTGCCTCGGTCACGATCATCATCATCATCATAATTTCAGCCGAAAGACGTCCACTGCTGGACAAAGGCCTCCCCAAGCTCCGCCACTTCGAACGGTTCTGTGCTTCCCGCATCGAGCGGACTCCTGTGGCCCTCAACTAAACTAAGTTACATGCAACGCACAAATGATGGTTTAAATTGCGACATTGACACTATAAAACTGTGTAGACGTTAATACGACAATATGTATAACCCAGAAGGTCACTAAAGCTCTTTAAATAAAACTCTCGCATTAGAATAATCATTTTACGTTATTTAGAAATAGAGGTCGATTAATAATACTTTATTTAGCGACTTCAAAAAGAAGAAGGTTATCAATTCGACAGAGTTATATTTATATATATTTTTAATGTATGTTCGGGCATAACTCCGTCATATATAAACGGATTTGCAAAATTCTTTTTTTGTTCGAAAGGGGTTTATTTCGAAATGGTCTGATTTAAATTTCATAAAGATCTGATGTTGCGTTTCGGAGACAGAAAATTACTGCAAATCAACCGAGATTGCTGCTATCGCATAAATAGGTATGCATTGTTTTGACAATAAGGATGATGAAATTTAGAATTGGTGTGGGGTAGGTACTATAACTAAAAAGTAAAAAATAAAAACTTTACCAAAAAAAATGAAACCGACTTACGGAGAAATACTATAGTATAAAATAACATTTTTCACTTAGTAGTGTTTTTCCGGAAGTCGGTTTTTATTTTTTTGGAAAAAGTTTTCTAAGCGTAGAGCTTGTTAAAATCAAAATCATAAATTACTATTAAAAAACGTCATTTAATCAAATTAGGCTGGGAATCAGCATATTTCGAACGTCAAAATACATAAGACAGTCCCTCAAAACGCCCGCCCTTCACCACTACCTAGTGCTTTAGCTGGGAAGAAGAAGTGGCGCAACAAACTCCCCAGCAGCACAGCTGTCTGTTTAGTCGGATAAGACTTGATTCTACACACATATAGGCAAAGTAATAAACATTACGAGACACAGACCATTAATTAAATAATTAGACAAAATGTCTGCTAGCCATGCCAATTTACCGACAAATAAAATGAAAACTGTCGAGGCCACAAAAAGCATAAAACAACTCATCATAAAAAATATTGTTATGAGTAGATCATGTCAATAACTAATGACATAATAGATAAACAAAAAATAAAAAAAAATACTTAGACAGGCAAAAATAATAATAAGAATAATTATATGAACCCATATAACCTGTCACTAGATACGCCAGATCTGGAGAAAGAACATAAACATTGTCTTGAGTTAATCACAGCGACCAACTATTCTTGTCATTTAAATACTCGTTGATGGAATAGTAAGCCTTTAAACAGAGGATGGATTTTACTTTAGCTGAAGGCATAGTTGAAATGTGATTTTTACCTCGTACAATAGTAATATTCCCACGGTATATAGGTACAGAAAAAAAAACATCATCATCTGCCTAGCTTTTTCCCAACTACGTTGGGGTCGGCTTCCAGTCTAACTGGATGCAGCTGAATACCATTATTTCATATGGAGCGACTGCCTATCTGACCTAAACAACCCAATAACTGGGTAATCCGATACCCCTTGGTAGGACTGGTTGTCAGACTTTCGGGCTTCTGCTTCTACCCGTAACGACTGTCAAAGATCTACAAATGACAGCCGGGACCAACGGCTGCAAGTGCTTTCTGAGGCACGGAGGGGTCTCGGTCTTGGTATGTAAAGATGGTAACCCATCCACGGACCAACTGCGTCAAGCGTAGAAAAATCAATTGAAGAAAATATATGAAACTTCCTAAAACTTGTGGATTGATAAATCATATTAGTATTAATATTTTATGAACGAGAAAGTATAACAATCGTATGATACTTTCTCGTTCATAAAATAGTATCATTAAAAAACCACTATCTACTTAGTTATCATTTACAGCTAAGAAACCACAGGCTAATTAGGTGTTTATGAGTATTTAGTGAGACGTTATTAGACATTCATAATAAAATTACCAATGTAAGCAATTTCACTTTCATAGTGTATCTAATGAAATATCTGACACACAATTATATCTTTGAGTAATAATTAAAGTCAACCAGAAGATTGTCGTTATTATTTTAAACGGTTCATTTTGCTCACTTTACAGTGTGTGTTATAATATGCCAATAAGTAAGGGAGCGGGGGGCTAGTAGTAACAGGGGTAAGTAGTAATAGCTTAATAACTAAGCAGGTTTCTAATTTTTTGTTCTAAATTTACATTTAATCTGATCCTTATAACGGGGCCTACGGCATAAGCACAGCCAGTGCGGCGCTGGCGAGCATAGTGAGTGGTTATGAGCAGAGGCACCATTTTTAACAGGAAATATAAAAATAAAATCGTTAAATTTTATTCTAAATAACTGCAATATCTTATTGAAATGAGAATCTATTCATTTGTATAGTCAATGTATTAAGCTATCTTATGTCACTACTTTCATTTCACAATAATACATATTTTTTTTTTTCAATAAATAAAAACTTTCAAAATTTTTGTCATGGGGCATCATTTTGTTATGTAACGAAATATCGGGGCACATTGTGACTTGTTACAACTTGCCCCATCACATAATTTGTGAGTGCCTTGTCGTTATATGCAAAATAGTTTTTTTAATTACCGATCCGTCCGCCGCTTTTCCTGATCGTCCTAACCCTGCTGCAGAAACTGTCGCAGAAAAAGCTACTTCGCAAAGTGAAGAAGACTTAAAATTTGATCTCGAAAACCCCGAATTGCTACAATCTGCTCCGCATTTGGATATAAGCTCCACTGATGTTATTAACCAGCTGATAGGTGAAATGTAGTGGACCAGTTCCAAGACCGTCCGGCATCCAAAGTAAATCAATCGTTTTTCACCCTCAAAAATCAGACAAATAACCTAAAAGATGTGGGAGCAACCGAAAATCCGCTATATTGACTGATACTTCAGAAATCATGTGAAAAATAATATGGATATGACAAAGAAGCAGAAGCAAGAAGATAAAGAAAATACAAAGGGAAGAGAAAGGGTTAAAGAAAGGCAAAAGGAGAATCGACCAAAAATTATGTTAAGCTATTGAGAAATTATTTTGACTGTTCATAGAAGTATTGTTATTTTGTTTATAAGACTAAATAAGTAGATATAACCAACAAGAAAGATCTCTAAATGTTGATAAAGAAACACTGTTAACCTCATTAGTTTGTAATAAATATGTTATAAGTAACATTTTTCGTATTTATTTACAACAAAAGCCAAAAACCATGCAGATATGTTTTTTTATTATGTAGTTACTACTTGCCCCACGCTAGTTACAACTTACCCCAAGGACGGGGTATGTTAACATGCTACTCCTTTCACAAAAAGTCATTTTTCTATTTTTCATTTAAACCGATATCTGAATAGATGCCCTCTCACTTAAAAGCGCTTCATCATAAAAACCCTCAATATTTTGACTTCCCTATCGAAAAAACTAAAAATTGTTACAACTAGCCCCCCGCTCCTGTGTAAATGTTACTGCAATACATTTTATGATTTCTAAGTATGTAAAAAAAATATCTACTATCAAGACGTGTGCCCACGATACCCTTTTTTGTCAAAAAACGTAGCAGACATCAGAAAATTTAATGCTATACTGGTAACAAAAATTCAGAGATTACCAGGCAATTACTATTACAGAAATGTCCTACAATAGTGAACTAATTTCCACACTTAAGCGTTAGTAAATGCATTTCTATCTTACAATACGATCTTGATCTAGATAATTTCAATTTAGAATAGTAGTTAATGGAAATATCATTGTTGCTAGTAATTGTGGAACGAAACCGGTAAAGAACTTCACGGAGTGCTTTCTATGAAAGGCGCTGGGCACAATTGGGTAAGTTTATTATTGAAAGCTGCGATCGTATCACTGTTGGTAGTTATTAGTGCGTGATTTAGTGCGCTGCGCCCGCGCCGCAGACCACCCCTATTTACTGATAGAATATTGGCGCCATTGGCTCGTTTTGTAGAAATCTCTATTTTCTAGGCCTAATGATAAAAAGTGTGGTGATTGTATCAGTCTGTTGGTAAGTTGCTTACGTCTCGGTGTAAAATGCTTTTGTCGCGTTACTCTTGGCGATATTTATCATAACTGTCTCGAAAATGATCGGGTTAACTGTGTGAATGTGTCTATCATATAAGCAAAACTAGCCTGTAAAACTAAAAACTCCCACAAACAGGCGTGACGCGACTGAGCAACGCGATTCTCGTAGAAACAAGTCATTTATTAAAACTAGGCTGAGAAACAGCAGTTTTTGAAAGTCAAAATAATTTCTATGGAAACTTCATGGAAATTGTTCTACAAGTGTAGCTTCGCGTTTTTTTGAAGAAGCTTTAAATTATCTTTGTTGCTCTTCTTGTATTGAATAACCAGATTGCTATGTACTTGAGTTTTAAGTTCAACTCTTTGCTGAATTTTAATGTTCTCACCTATTACTATCGAATGTTCGTAGCGGTACCAATCCTCACCAAACTATGTATCTTATTTTTCTATGGGAAGAGCATATTGCAGCTCTTAAAACAGTGGCCATTTCAGAAGGAAACATTCCAGATTTTAACAGTAAAACACAGATTGTCTTCTGTATGATTGCAATAAAAACTCATAGTTGAAGACAATAGTGTCTTCGGTTATCGAACGGTACAATTCAATTAATTGCAAAGACATGATATAAAGATAGTAAAAACCGTGTTAATTGAACTTAATCGAATAACGGTAGTCTTGAGTAGCAATTAACGCTTTGTACTTAATTGACGATAAGTTTCGCTTAATACACTGAAGTCTTAAACTGTATGTGTGAACATTATATGCTTAGTTTCCATTCAAACTCAAAAAAACTCAAAGCATTTGTTTCAAATAAACCAATTACAGGCACTTTTGAACTGTCAAGGTCGGTGAGTTAGAAAGATGAAGCTCGTTGCCCATTCCAAAGCGTAGGTACCTAAGGAGAAGAACGGGCAAGAAACTCCATGGACACTCTTTTAAAATCATGGTATTGTAACAAAAACTTGGTTACATCATTATGTTGAAATTATCAATATGAGAACGATGTAAAGAGACGTGCACATTAAAGCGTACGTAATTAAAACAAAAATAAAATAACAAATCAGAAATTAAAATAAGCCGTGGGAGCTAAGAGATGGCATTAATGTCTTTATTTCTACTAATCTCTACAGTAGAATTTTAGTTTACGTATCTTTTTTGAGTTGTGAGAGCTGATTTACTGCACAGTTTTCGAAGTTGCTATCTTCAAGATGAGCAGACCTTTGTAAGTAACTATATCCTGGTGCATTTCCTGTACCTACTTATGGCTAAGGATCGTGGTGATGCATACCATGTTTTGATGTACTGTAAAGGTTGTCTGTAAACAATGACATTATGGTATAAATATACGAAAATTCGAGTACTTTAAAAAAATAAGAATAGGTTCTTTTCTGCGAACAAACGGAGTATTGTGCGCAGACTACATAGAGATACTACGTATTGTCGATAGGCGCGTTGCTGTAAACACGAAAGCGTGGAATAAACGAAATTGTTATGAAATTCCCACAGGTACCTACGTATAAGTTATAAAGTTTTGTGATATGTATTAGGTACTAAGGTACTTAATGTTTGTTTAACATCTACCATAAACAGCATGAGCTTATTGAGTGCCTATATTCCTCTTACTTTGCTATTGTTCCAACTCCCGTTCTTTACAATCGCTCTTTTCCATTTCCTTATTACTTCCACCTTGCATAACGCACAATCTTTCCTACTCGGCGCACGAGTCGCTCCGTCTTTTTTTCAGTCTGTCAATTAAAAAGGTCATAACACATGTTGCAAAAGTGTGAACATGGACATGTGTATTGATAAGTCGGCACGGCTAACGTTAGAGGACAGCCGGTCTTATGTTACACACCCGTAGATCGAATATTACGTAACCCTGCACAAATTAGACTCACACACGGTAATGTTCTTACGCTCCAATTAATAATAAACCGGTTTATTCTAATTTATTTTATGTAAACATTAGACACGCCCCGAGTTCGTATGTTTACTATCACAAGATTTGTTTTATTAAAACGTCATGTTTAATTTATTTCAGTGTGGTTTTATGAATAGTAATTGGATTGGAGTGAGAGAATGGAATTCGTCTAGCAGGTGTTTGTCATTTCCATGCCGGTGGCAGTTTAGGTCTATGTGGACATAGACACTAAGATTTACCTAGTGAACGCAAGTACACAATAGGAGTTTTTGGCGGGATCGCGTTGGAACATGTCGCACGAATTTTCATTTTCATGGAATTTAGTGAAATAGCGCATTGAATTGTATAATTTTGATAGTGAATTATTCAATTTAGTTACGTGTGAGTGCACAAGTGTAGTGAAGGTGAAAATAAATGACTAACGTGGACTTTTCGTGTTCCCCCCAAAAACTCATATTAGGTTGTTGTAAAGTTACTACCGCTTTACAATAACTTTGATTTGACTTGACTGACTAAAGACGACTATGACTGTTTTATAACTTCGTGCCCGATATCGGGCCATTTACTTGATCTAAAAGAAAAATTACTTGACACTGGCTAAATGCACAAATCGTGTGAAGCCAAAATCAAAAAAAAAAAAAAAAAAAAAAGTACACAATACCATAGAGTAGATACCGACTGTCGTATTTTGTTTGTGCTGGATAGACTAAACTGCATGTTGTTACGTTCGATATACAGACGCCTGCACATCAAGCTACCACAAACTGTAATTTTTTTCCAATTAAACATGAACCATAAGCATTAGCTTATGGTTCATGTTCAATTGGAATTTAAAAAAAAAAATTTTTTTTTTTTTTGATAAATTTGAACATCTATCAAAGAAATTTGAAAGATAGGGGTAGCTTCATGTGCTGACGTCTGTACATCGAACCTCGATCACACCTCGATACATCGATCCACGCGCGCCTCAAAGCGATGTCAGCACCAACTGATGGGGCCCGAAAGGGCCGATGCCTGCCAGGGGCGCGGGTTGTTCGAAAGAGATACCGCAGCCCCTGGCACACAGGCAACTGAAGGAACATGGGTGGATTTTAGTCAGTAAAAGTCGACACGCCCTCCTCCTCCAACCAGAGTGGGAGAAGACATTCGATGATTTCCCACCCAAAAAAAAAATACAGCAGTCGGTATCTACTCTATGGCATTGCGTACGCGTAACAGTAGGTAAATCTTAGTGTCTATGTCCACATATACCTAAACTGCTACCGGCACGGAAATGAAAAAGACCTGCTAGACGAATTCCATTCTCTCACTCCAAACAGAGTTGAATAGAAAATGGATCATAAATAGTTGAGTACCAGCAGCGGTGCGGTGCTGTACTGCTGTCTGTAAACTTATAAGCTCTTGGTATTTATCATCTGTCCTTCCTGGAATGCATCTTCCCGGCAGCCCGCGATTTTTTTTTTTTTTTTGCAATTTTCGGGGCAGTGTCAGGTTGTATGTTGAATCAAATATGATTCGCGACCGTAACACAAATACAACCTTCTCATCATCTGCGTAGTCTTTTTCCAACTATGTTGGGGTCGGCTTCCAGTCTAACCGGATGCAGCTGAATACCAGTATTTTACATGGAACGACTGCCTATCTGACCTCCACAACCCAGTTACTGGGAATACGATACCCCTTGGTAAGACTGGTTGTACTGACCAGAAAATTGCAACTAACTTATGAAAATTTTAATTTTGCGGGCTCCCTATGCGCATCCTCCTTAACGAATATAAGTGAGTAAGGTAAGTAGATAGGTACCTCCGAAAACATAACCTTTGCTCAGCATTCTTGTTATTTAATCGAAGTTATTTATTTACCTACATTTTGGCTTGCATAAATTCACTTAGATACGGATTACGTCGAAAGCTGCTGCAATACAATCAAAACAAAATGTAGTCGACGTTCAATTCCAAGAACAATAGTGAACTTTGACATGCATAAAAGCCAAACTATAACGGGTGTCAAGATTTCCTTAAAACACGAGTCAATTTTCAAAGGTGTCGGCAAAGGTCGTACGTAGCGGTAACTGGGCCGTTTACGTAACCGCACTCTGAGTTCTTGACATTTGCAGGGCGCTGCGCAGGAGTGTTGCCGGACTTGGACGGTTCGGCGCGACGAACCGTCCAAGTCGCCTCGCATACGTCACAGCGCTCAAGGAATTCCCTATTACGTCACTCGTTACAAAATTTTGAAAGGAAAGAGATGTGTAAATATTTGAGCGGCTGCGACCTGATTTTTTAATGGAATGCAATTGTTTGTTTTGATAAAAATGTCACCAATATCTGTCTACTTTGATTTATGTTCTGACTTATTGTTTGTGGTTAGAGCTAGAACAAAAATAAAAGATAACATTACATCAGCAGGCTGTCGCAGTAGGCCTCCCGCGAGTCGCATTGCTTCACGACACCCACTTCTCCGCCTCCCACATTCTGTCTGCGCCAACTGTTTTCTTCAGGTCATCGTTCCACCAGTCTGGAATATAGAATTTAATTTAGATAATATTTAGTTGTGAAAATGGACTTTATGAGAGCCGCTATGAATTTGATTCTACGTTATTATTGCAAAAGTATTATCTCCCTTTGCGTTTTCAGGATGAAGACGCATAATTAAGGTTCCTAAGGGCTGAAGTTCTAGATTAAAAAAAACAGCCTATCTGCCGAAAATACAACCATCTATTTCGTCTCAGTAAGCTCGTGACATGTGACGTCAGGCATTAGTGGGCGTTGCATCTAAATCTGGCTCGCAATAATTGGCTATAACTCCGTAATAGCACAGTAAAAGGTAAACAGTATGGTTCTGCTTTATTAAGTGCTAAATTGATGCAATTAGCTAATGCGATTGTAATTTTATGTTTTGTATCTTTTCAATTAAGATTCACTGCTTCTTCGGCTATAGTATCAATCGATATGAGGTGTTGTGTTTATTGTTTATTCATTTTTATACTTACACTTATCTTTTATTGTTAAAATGGATACATTAGAACTCTCATTAAGCTTAACGGTTAATGTTTAACTGTTTATCTTTTAACATTTAACTATTTGTATAGTTAAACTCACAGTTAAGTTTTGGGGCCTCCGGAGTGGGTTAAACAAAACTAGGTTTTAATAACCCCAGTCTGAGGCCATATCATATGTAAATGACGTTCCTTTCTATTTTGAAGGCAGTTGGGTAATTTAAAGATGCAAGGATGCATAGATGCACGCACGAGAATAAAGGCGAAAATAAGTGGCAAAACTTGTTTCTGTTTTCTTCGTGTGTAAAGATAGCGAATATCATGTCTATCTGGGAATAATAAATGCGTTTGTTGAGTACAGCGGTGGTACATGGTGTGCATGGTGGCTTACGGCTGAGCTGCGGCGCGGCCGTGCGGGCTCAGAGACTCGCGAACATTCTACCGGTTGTCTTTTATGGCGTCTGGATGCGACCCTACCTGACAAATGTTCATACCGTAAAGGAACTGCGGAATGCCGAAAAGATAACGTGGTATTTTAGAAATCTTCCTGAAGTATAAATAAGAAATCACGTACGACTGTTCTAAGCTCAATTTTAATAATGTTGGTAGTAGGTGTATGATCATATCTCTGGTTGAGTAGATCACACACATTTTTAAACATGACTCAGTTTAAACTACAGCATCAGAAACTGAGAAAGTGCATCGTTGTAACGACTACTGTTACTAAGCGCAAGTTTATTTCTATACGAGTTTTTCTCTGAATCGATTTTACATCGTATACTATAAACCTTAAGCTAAAAAGTATAAGAGCGAGCTCCTTATGTAGTGCGGTTACCCGTTTTGGTAAAACGACATCCCGTCGAACGTCAGGGACCGCTTTATTTTGCTCCCAGCGATGCCCGTGTTAGGAAAGAAGACGCGAGTGTGGGATTGCCGCTCCACATTACGATATTTATTGCATCACAGCTTCACAGCCGACTAGAAGGTATCACACTGTCAGTAACCGCAGACCTACTAGTGAGAGCGAAATCCGAGTAAAACTACACAGTAATTAGTACCACATAAAACGAGTCATAATTTTAATGATGACAACCAACGAAAGACTTTCTGTCAATAGGCCATTAAATTAAAGGAAGCATAAAGTTTTTATAAAAGCATTGCAAAGTCGTGCGGTCAAAACAACAATTTTGCTGTCCACTGCATTAAATTTATTGCCTCGCGAATCATCGTAGGGGCGTGCATAATACGAGCAACAACTATTTTATGTTCCTTTCTTAGTTCCAACAGGGTTTATGCTACAGTTTTACTGTGTTTACGTAGATCGCTGTTTAGTCGCATAGTACAGATGTTACTGAAAGGAACAATGAGTCGAACTTTATTTAGGTTTCCATTCATCGTTGTTGTCTATTTTCGTAATACGATAATGGTGCCGCCTACCACCTAAACTAAATTAAGTGTATTGCTATCTCTTAGACCGCGAAAGAAAAAGACAAGTGACACTTTAGAAATTTAAGGTAATCGGGACGTAATTTAGTTTGACAGTCAAACTAAATTACTTCTCGATTACCCTTAAATTTTGTGTGATTTTAAGCATGCCGAATTTAGTTGGTCGTAGTTGCGACCAATAAAATCTTAGGTCTAAGTATTAAATTTGAGAGCTCCAATTTATTTCCGACTCTTTCTTATTCCATTAGAGCAATAGCCAACATTATGTTTAGTTGGTGCACAACAGAACCATTGCCCTATCTACAACTATATTATGTTCTATGTGAAGTAAAATTTGACTCAAAGCTAAACAAAAACTAAGCTATCTTAATACAAAATAAAAAGCTGACCGTTAAGCTTTCGTATTTTGATCAGAGATTGAATAGTCTATGATTGATTATTTCCGTTCTTAATATGCTACATTAGTGTTTATAATCTAACTATTGGCTTAATTTAGCAAAACTTAGAACACTAATCAATCTGGGAAATATACTAGTGCCTTCAACAACGCTGTCGCTGCACTCAAATCACTCAGTTCTCCGGTCAATGTCACATTACGTCGTATTTTCTTCGTATTCCGACTTACTTGTAAACGATCATCGTGCCCCACTTACCGCTTAAACTCAGGTACGACTGCATACTTAAATACTTATAAGTATACAGAGGATATAAGGGTGAAGTTTGAAATCTATTAATTCTGCCGACCTTTCCCTCCAGGCTGAAGTTCTGACGGGCCGTTAACGGTCTCCCAAAACAACAGATGATGGATGCATGTAACTTACGGCGAAAAAAAATTACAAATTTCTCGCCTTTTAACCGAACACAACGTATTAAGTTAACGGTGTATCAATTTATGAACAAATCTGTGTTTCGTGTGTGATTATTCTCCCAAATCACTTGCAGCATGACGAAAGTTAAGATTCCGTGTCAATATCACACTTTTAACAATTAATGTCAGTTACCTACATAACAAAATGGCGGCTGTAAACGCTCGTGTTGAATAACACAGACGTTTTTATGTTTCAGGGTTATAATGTGTAAATGCGGACGTTAAAAATTATGATTTTGGCGCCTTTTGTGTGAAAAAGTTTACGGAGGTGGTTTTTATTTTGCATTGTATAAAGTCACTGACTCCTGTGTTGCCCTAAAAGGATTGAGGAACGCGCTAAAAATACTAAAGATAAGGCTTCTCTTCTCGTCTCCTTAATGTTTTTACCTGGCAAAGGATTCAGAAATTTGATCCCACTAGATTTGGAAAAAAAGTTTTTATAAAAATAAAAAACAACCGACGACTCCCAGATAACATTACAAAGTGAAAAATAACTTTAATTTCGGAAGTCGGTGTCTTTGGTTTTCGAAATTCAAATTATTTTGCACTTTGTAGTGTTTTTTTGGAAGTCGACAACGACCACCGTATGTGTAAGCCTTTCAATCTAGTGACGGGTAAATATAATATCAATAATTATTTTTGGCTAATTGGTAAATACTAATAGAAATGCGATGGCAAGACGATGGCTACCATACAAATGACGTGCCAAATTTTTATTTGTGAAACGTTTAACCTGATTCTTAATTCTTAAACTTTTACTCAGTTGATGGTCGGCCTCTAACTGTCAATCACGGGTTTTATTACTCTAAACAGACATATGATAATGACCAGTGGCCTCGAAATACACAAAAGCAAGACGATTAAACTAGTTGTAACAATGCTTGTTGAATTTCACCCTTTTATTCGAATTATGAAAAGTTAACCTCTAAACTTTTATGACGTCTAAAAGCTGTGTTCAAAGTTTTTTGTTGTACTTTATAAACGGTTGCTAAATTGACTTCTGCTGACCCTGTTTATAAAGTGTACATAAATAACTAGAAGAGGTATAGCCAGCATTGAAATTCCAGAACTAAGAAGCTTTTGACGACTTGGTAACTGTACTTCTTAACGTATTCAAGAAAAGTAATCATTCATCTGGCTGTGATTCAATTTTTAAAGAAAATGAACAACGACCCGTGCAATTTGGAGATTACCTCGGTGACAAGTAGGGCAACTGTCTGTCAGATGCAAGCTTTATAAAAAATGTGTGAAGCTATTAAGACGCGGCATACGTTTGACAAGAGGGATGTTGGCCGAGTGATAACGGCTGTAACTTACGAGTTGTCGTAGGTTCGAACCCAGGCGGGCGCTTTGCTTTGTGTAAATTATTTCATCATCATTGCTCTCAAAACGGTGAAGGAAAACATCGTGAGGAAACCGGCATGTTCTACAACCAAAAATTCGAAGACATGTGACATCTACCAAACCGCATTGGGACCGCGTGGTGGATTACGCCCCATTCCCTCTGACCGAGAAGAGGCAGGCATGTGTCCCAGCAGTGGGAACATTTTATACTGATTATGATGTGTTTGACATACAGGATAAGTTTTTATCCAGTGCGCAAACTGTAAACATGAATTCAGCATATCATTCTAGACCCCCTAGCGCAGAAATTTTACGTTGGTTTTACAAAAAAAATCAGCTGTTTCATAGAAAAGTGCAATAGCTAATGGAACACCTGATTTGTTTTTGTATTACCGACGAAAAATTTCTTCACTGGGGTCTAGAATGATATGCCGAGTTCATGGGTACAGTTTGCGCCCTAGATAAAAACTTACCCTGTATTTGTCTCCAACACGCAAGCTGATCGGTCACCGAAATACGGTAGAACTTAATTTATACACGTAACGGCGACTAGTTCTCTCATTATTTAAATTGTATAGAGTTGCAGGGGACCGTTACAAGTATGAATGTGACGGGTTGCGCACGAGTTTGATCTACAGTAGCTGAAGGAAGACAGTAATGGCGCAATGATGGCGATATACTCGGGATCGGCGCAGCAGGGCGCCTGCGCGCGCCGAGACCAATCGAGACGAATATTCGCTCAAACACTCAGTGGAGCAGTTTTTGTTTAACATAATTTATTATAATAGCCTCCAACTTGCTATTTATGTTTTTCGTTTATTTATATTCACTACGGTGTATGAATATCTTATTTGTCATATATTACAGTTCTATTCAAGTTTCCCAAGTCCACTACTCAATAATGCTACATATCTATACTTTTTGTCTAAAGCTAAGTGTAAGTAACTAGAATTATTTGCACGGAAGTTAGTTATCCGTTCTATGATTTAGATTAACAGCTTTCATTAAAATCTAATCATGTTGTTGATCCGGAAAGAATCCGTCAACGGGAAGGAATCACACAACCTGTCAACAAAAATTGGCGTGAAAGTAATATTTTGTTTTAATTTTGTTTCCGAAACTGGTATATTTACTTTTGTTGATTGATGGTTTTCATTTCCTTAAATGTAGCATGGAAAGGAGAGTCCTAAGAAATCTTCGTATCACTTTTCTCTTTTTTGTCCGCAAGTATACTTTTTCTTTATCTGCATGGCGCTGGTCTGCTAACCTGTCACTGTCACAATCTTCTTCGCTTTTAACCTATTGTAATTGTATATTGCAAACTCGATTCCTTTCAAGTAATGCTTGCAAGCTAATTTTAACTCTAGTTAAACTGTCAGGGATAATGGCCGTGACTTCATGGTACGTTCTGCTGAACGAATACTCTCATCAGCATTTAGATATTGTATAGTAAGAACAAGTGTTGAAACAATCGTAGGTTTAATTTATGTTACACAATGACAGATAAGTATGAACAGCTGACCGGTATCAGTTTCAGTACAGTTGACAATGACCACACCCTGCCTAATTGAACGAGACAAAAATATCTTGAAACTGTTGCTACGTAACATGTTGCAACGTCCAACCTAGTGCGACACGCCGTTGTATTAATGACCACATTGCCGATACATATCAGATTCGGTTCGTGCTTCTGGCGAAAGTTCTGCGAAGTCCGAAGGTGTCCCGAAATTGATGGGCCTGTCGGTAAGTGCCGGAATCGTATGTACGAATCTCGTATTGATCATGCACGCAAACAGTACACGCAACTCGGTCCTTCATCACCGAAAATTAAAATGTGAGCAGAGTCGTTGAGTGGTGAAACTATTTCAGAGACACCTACGGCCTACTTTCCTTACGGAGTTTTGGCTTAATTACTAGAAACTTGTTCGCTTTTATTTTTTTGAGTGCAACGAGAACGCTGCAGGATGCTTTGCGAAACGTAATGTATTTTTAAATATGGACGAATATTGATTGCCGCTTTTAACCTTGTTACCTATGTGAAGGTGAAGAGAGGCTTGTGGCTAAGTAAATAACTACACGGGTCGATCGATCAGGTTAATCTACGCTTGCCACAGTTGGGCCGTAGATGGGTGACCATTGTTACACACCAGACCCCTCCGTGCCTCGGAAAGGACGTTTAGGCGTTGGTCCCCGGCTGTCATTCGTAGATCTTTGACAGTCGTCATGGGTCGTCGAAATCCCGAAAGTTTTACCAAGAGGTATCATATTACCCAGGAACTGGGTTGTGGGGGTCAGATAGGCAGTCACTCCATGTATAATACTGGTATTTAGCTGCATTCGGTTACATTAGTAGCCCTACGTACATAGTTCGGAAAATGCTACGCATATTGAAGACTAGGAAGACTTTTGTGTAGGTTATATTAGGTTGATAAAATGAGGTTTAACTGATTTCATAGAATGCAGTAAAAATACAGTTGCTAGGGGGTAATGGTAAACGACGAAGTTCGCCCGCAGCGATGTATTATGTCTTACAACATTAGCTATTTCTGGCCAACCGTCAGTATAGTTCATTGTGATACATTTTAACCAGCATTTATTCAAAGCATGGTTCCAAGTAGTGTCGCAGCATTAATGCTAACTCTGCTAGTCCCGTTAGGTAATTAGCGATAAGTATGAGTTATTAAACGATGCCTCACGCTTGGTGGTATATATGCCTCATGCCTAATTAGCTTTTAACTTAGCAAATGTGTGCAAGCTTTCGTTTATCAAAGACGCACTGTATTATTTTAGCTGAGGTGAATGTACTTAGACTCAGAGCTTGTTTATTTTTGAGTGCAACATTTTAATAGACGAACCTACTGGATGAAAATCTTGTCGGAGCATTTCCTATGGGCAATACTCTGGAGAAGTGGCGTGATATCTGGCCAAGCGGGCCCGAGCTAACGAACGTCCGTAACGAGCAGACAGTCATCAGGAACCAAGGAACCAACTCCTTTTAATGTGCGAAACGTGCCGCAGTACTTTTTAAAGTTAACTAACGGACTCAATAATACCTTACTGTAGGTTCCTATGTTATGATTGACGGAAACAAGCGGGTCAGTGGTGTTCCTATACACTCGAATGTGTTACAAGGTATCTGTTACATTTCCCTGTATCATTGATTTGATTGTGGCCTTCCCGCACCTTTGACCGCTGTTTGTTAGGAACCAACGGTGATTGACAGGATAAATGGTAGAAATCACTACTTACGGTTATCTTTAAATGTGTCCAGTGAATCAGTGCTTTATCTGTGGCTCGGCCCAAGGTTTCTGGTACTCGTACGTGACGCGGCTGAAGTAAGTAGTGATGCGGAATAATAGGACGGACGATTGGTACTTATGTTGCAGCTCAGACTTGACTTTTATTCAGAATAAAGAAGAATGCACCATTAGTAAACACGCCTCCATTACACATTATGGACTTGTTTACATGCATGGCTGTGTAAATTATGCTAACAACATTTAATTCAATTCAGAATTGTAATTTTCTTACCCAGGCATATTATTAATTACGTTCCTCACCGTATAATGTCCCGTTTAGCGGTAATGTCTACTAGTGTCTTTGTCCAACAACATAATTAAGGATTATGTTCTCAAACTATAGTTGTTATCAATAGCAGTTACGTTTAGCTTTGTCATAAAAACAGTTTTGTTACATGATCGGTACTTTGTTGCGTTGTACTGATTTAAAATAATATCCTTTTTATTGGCAGTTCACATTGTCGTATCGTAAAATGCTTCATTTCACAATTCCACCCACATATTTATCACATCCTTGTGTGATTTTCGATTCTCTTCGTGATTTGTTCCATAAATGTTTCAATCAGGGGTTTTGTTGGGTGTTTCAGGACTTTACAGCGTCGGAAATTTAATATAACGGGATTTTCACATAACGCAAGTCGTTTGAAGCAGATGTATTACAACAATAATAATCAGCCTATAATGTTTCCACTGCTGGGACGCAGGCCTCCTCTCGGCTAGTGGGAGTAGGCAGTAATCCACCACGCGGGCCTAGAGCGGGTTGGTAGATGTCACATGTGTTCGAATTTATGGTTCTAGGACAGGCTGGTTTCCTCATGATGTTTTCCTTCACCGTTGCGAGAGCAGTGGTGAATTAATGTATACAAAGTAAAGCGCCAGTCTGTGCTTCAAACTACGACCTGCAAGTTATAAGTCGCGGCTGTTACCATTGGGCTGCCAGTGCTCTTTATACATTTACAACGATAACAAATTACAACTATACGCATGTGGTATTCACGTGAACGCATCAAAGCCTACTTGTAATTGCTCTTACGTGGATGTTTGCAACCAGCCTGGCACGCGGGTCGTTTGTGTAAGATGCGGAGAACATACGCCAAATTGATTAGTGATGACTGGCCGTCGACTGCGATTAAGAACGCCGCGAAATGATAGCTTGAATTTCTCAAGTGCAAAATTGCGTCACATTAGTTAGGTTTGTCCAAACTCCGGCGCAACGCGATACGTTCGCGAGATTTGGCACTAAAACCAACAGTTGATTTATACGCTGCGTAATTAGTACAAGAACGTTAAGAAATAAACACTTGTAAAGCGTAAATGGGTGTTACAAAAGTTTTGCCGTTTGTTTGCTCAACTATAAACAAATATATTAGAATTTAAATACTTTAGAAGAAATATTCTACGTTAGGGAAAGCTCGCTCGATGCACGTTTCAAATTTACTATTATTTCGTAATTTATTACGCTTCCTTGGTAAAGAAGTGCGCTTTAGTGTTTCAGATAGGATAAATCGGACGATTCTTAATCTAACTCCATCTCTGACACGTAAGATTGAAGTTGCTATTTTTAATTAACCTCTGGCTCCTCAACCGTGAGTTATTACTTCGGTCGACGTCTGGCTTCAGATCTGACTTATTAGATTAACTCTATCTCCAGTTTCATATCAGTGCTGCCGCGGCGCGGGCGCACTGCGCTTATGAGTTCGCAATATTTTATAAGTTGCATAAGTGGCAAGCTCGGCCCGGGCACGCATACGATTATCGGCTCCAGATATGGAATAAGTTTGACCGACTGTTTTGATCTATTCGTGTCATGATCGATCGCAAAAATCGATACAATCCGATTGATAAATCGACATAATTTTTATACGATTCGCAACAATTGCACAAACCCTTTTAAACAGGACAACAGAGCGGATTAAGAAATAATAAATTACTGGTTTTATGTAACTGTTGTTATACAAATGAAAGTAAGAGTGGAGACGTAATTTGTCCCTAATTTCCATACAGGACCTTCGGTGGCTAAATGCCACGGCTTTAAGCGGTTGTTTTCGCTAATTACCATCTCGTTTGCAATTTAAAATCCCATGAACATACGCTTATTGGCGGTCCAGTGGCGAAAGTGAATTTGTATGGGGGTTGTATGTCGCGGTAATTGGCAGTTGTGCGGTGTCTAACAAGCGATGTGTGAACACGGCCTAACTGCTTCTGTCAGCGCGCTTGTAGATAGGCCGCTGCCGCTATCAGCGCGCGCGCAGCCATTATGCAAGCCCTTCACCATACCTACGAGTACCTGGGAGTACGCAGTGCTCGCTACCGTGCGTTGACGTTTCCTGAATGTTTAGAGTAATTGAGTTACGATATTTGAATTGACTTATAACAACGCATAATTACCTACAATATATCCTATTACATCATTACCCGTGAATTATTGCTTCAATGAGCAATAGGAAGCCGTTTGTGAAATAAAAGGTTATTCAATCCGATGCATTCGTGACCATTTCACCGGGAGCTTTATTCAGCTGCACTAAACATAAGGAAATACAGACATTCGACAACTACTAGACTGGATGTAACAAAAACCGCAATATGCGGGTAGATATTGAACGTTTCTTAGTTTTGTTGTTTATTGTAACTGTGTTTAAAAGACCCGTGCATAAAATTTATAAAGCTACTTTATTGTTAGTGTTTCACCCAGTTGCACTGAAATTAAAAATGTATTTGTTGTATATTATTTACAATTATAGTGTACAATAAATGCATGTTTAATTTGTTTATCATTGTCAAAATAATAGCTATATACTAAATGCATTTGAAAATGCAACCCTAGTTTTAGTATATGCGAAACCCGAAACACGTGTCTAGTATTTTTATGTAAGGAATCTATGTACAAAATTTCAAAATGTGTTATGAAGAATCATAATAATAATTAGCTTGTTATGTTATCTGGTTTTCTACATAAACATGGTCACCATGCGGCACCCTGCGCCGCCCGGGCGTCCAGCATCGTATTGTGCTCATTGATAATAATTAGGCAATAGGTACCTAACCGTTCGGCGATTGTATTGTAATTAACTGGTGATAACATTTTCCATCACACTTGTAAAACTTTTTTGGGAAAAAATATAACATGGTGTAAAATTATTGGAATCGATTCAGTTATTTATTCTGAACCCTTTTCAGGTTACGCATATACTAAAAATAATGTTGTATATAGGTACGGTATTTATATATAAAAAAATTGTCTGTCTGTCTGTTCCGGCTAATCTCCGAAACGGCTGGACCAACATTGACGTGATTTCACTGGGAGATGGCTGATGTAGGCAGATGAGGAGGTAGATGCTGACGACATAGCTTTTTGTCGCGGTAGCAAGTTCCAGTGAGATAATTTACGACATCCACGTGGGCGAAGCCGCGGGCAGAAGCTAGTCTCAATAAATCCCAATAACAACACTGTGTTTTTCTTCCTCTGGGCACGTATGATTTCTAAGAAAATCATATGCCATCAAAAACAAAACTTGTAAAAAACCAAGTGTCGCAACTCAGTTCTTCTACCATAAAAAGTTGCGAGATCCATGTAATACCAAAGTCGGTTGATTTATTCAGTCCGTACTTAAGGGACCTTCTGTCTTAAGTTATTACGTAATTAGCTAATCTAACAACATCTTACAGTGACCATATCAATATTTTTTTATTGTTATGGCTTAAATAAATAGATTGACTTGGCCATCGCATGAAAACACAATGTCTCACAAGTAATATTATATTAAATTAGATTGTTTAGTGCGATTGCCAAGTCAATCTATTTATTTATTTTAAAACATAAAAGATTTCAGATCTAGCCTCTAGAAACATTTGGTTTAGCCAGTTAGCAAGATTGGTAGCAAGACTCACAATACTATAACTTTAAGTAGTCTTTATTGCTTCCTATCTATATGAATAGCTATTTCTAAGCAATATCTACTAGAATGTTGAACGAGATAGATTGTTTAGTGTGCGACGTGATATCAAAGCGCAGACATCAATCATAAGACTTGCCGGTCGCTGGCGCTTTGTCAGTGTCATCATCTCGTCAGATGGTTACATTTTTATGTAGCTGACGTATCCGTCGATCGGGGCCTGTATAAGTGTCAGAATTTAAAGCCTTATCCCAACTGTGTCAGAATCAGAGGTGTAAAATCATTCATCTTCTGCCTTTATTTCAATTCGGGTCAGCGCAGCAGATCTTTTTCTTCCGTACTTCTCTATTAGTCATCATCTCAGTATTCACCCTGTTTCTAACCATATCATCATTGACACAATCCATACATGCATCGCTTCTTTGATCTTTCCTTACTCTTATAGCCATTTGCCACACTCAAAACTCTCAAATCAGTGGTGTAAAATCTGGATCTGAATACCAAATCACATCATAAACAAATTGTATTTTGCTGCAAATACAATGTGTTTATGATGTGATTTGTTCTTCTGTTACTTATTATTTATATTTTATGTCTAGTGAGGTCCTGTTTTGAATGTATTGTAGCGTAAATCCGCTACGGTAAAAACCTTTTTGATTTCTAGTCCAACCTTTTCAATAAAAAATATTTTTTCTTCATAGCTTTTGATCAAATTTATAATTCGAATCAAAAAAAATTGTCGAATGTTTTTCTCTTGACAAAACCCTCACTACAGATTTGGGAGCCATTGACGGCGGCATGAATTCCGTTTAAGAAAATTTTCATTTTAATGTGACAAGTTTTAAAAAGCATCGTTATTGTGTTGTGTGGTTAAAACAACCAGTTTAAGCTGTTGCCAAGTGCAAATAAGTGTTTCCTTCTGCATTTATTGGACAAGTTACAGGCCGAGATTCGGTCTTCCCCACGGGCCTAATATCGGCGTGGTTACCCTTTGACCTACGTTGGCGCGCACCAGCCCTGAAAACCTGAGGCAGCTCGGCACGTGACGCGCTTCAAGATTCGAAGCGCCGCTCCACTGCAGCCACGTAACCCCCGAAAGACCTTCCTATCTACCCGTCCGCGCGCTCCACCACCGGTCTGGTTTCTCGGACTTCAAAAGCGTATCGAAAATCATTACTTCATATTGTTTTTTTTTTGTATTAGATTACTGTTTGTTTTTTTTTTTAAGTATTAACATAGTCAATATTTCAGGTAATCGTATAAAGACGCCCGGTTTCCCTTAATGTCATAACGTATAACAAACGTACTTTTGCGTACATAGGCCTTGTTTTAACCGATTGCAATCGCTTGATAGGTCGTGTAGCAAATAATTTACGTTTCCTTTTTTTTCCCTCTCTTTTAAATTCTGTTTTACAAGTCTCTCCATCATCAACCCAAGCATCAACCTCCCAAATCTAATTTTATTCTACAATTTTCACCCTTTTTTATATTTTTGTGTTTGTTTTTTGTACATTTTGTAATTTTTATTTTTCTCACCAAATTAAACGTGTTAGTAGCAGTGTGTGTTTTTCACTTCAATCTTTTATGCTACAGTACCTAAACGCATTGTACGTACTTAACTCCGGATATACCAGACAATGACATATTTTTCTGATGAGTTAAACGTTTTGCCGGTATTATGGACACATCAGCCGACCCCTATTGTGTGAGATCAGTTCTGTTGCAAACTGACGACTACAACAATACGACTCATAAAATTATACATTCTGCGTTCGTAACTTGGATCTTATTTGGGTTACCTAGCGTTAGTAGCTTAAACCAATAGAGATGGTTTTGTGTCCTTTTCTTTGTTTGAACTCCTTGTTCTCAAATCGTGCTGCACTTTCTGTCAAATGCCTAGTTACCTGCCTGTAGTCCACACAGTTTTTACGAACAACGTTGTACGATAAATTCTAAACTCTTAAAATCAAAGAAAATTAATTTCAAAGAAAAGCATTGGGTCTGCACAGAACAAGGATAAGCGTTTGATCTGATTGTCCATTCGTGTCCGTACTGACGGCGCTTTCAACACGATGAATAGGCATATAAACGTGCGCATGCGACGCCAGTGTCATGGCACTCATGGCTAGGGCTACCATTTCTAAATTTGAAAAGACCTGTCAAAAAACGTTACTTTTTATAGAAATTATGCAAGCCCTTCACCATACCTACGAGTACCTGGGAGTACGCAGTGCTCGCTACCGTGCGTTGACGTTTCCTGAATGTTTAGAGTAATTGAGTTACGATATTTGAATTGACTTATAACAACGCATAATTACCTACAATGTATCCTATTACATCATTACCCGTGAATTATTGCTTCAATGAGCAATAGGAAGCCGTTTGTGAAATAAAAGGTTATTCAATCCGACGCATTCGTGACCATTTCACCGGGAGCTTTATTCAGCTGCACTAAACATAAGGAAATACAGACATTCGACAACTACTAGACTGGATGTAACAAAAACCACAATATGCGGGTAGATATTGAACGTTTCTTAGTTTTGTTGTTTATTGTAACTATGTTTAAAAGACCCGTGCATAAAATTTATAAAGCTACTTTATTGTTAGTGTTTCACCCGCACCCGCGCTGAAATTAAAAATGTATTTGTTGTATTCTATTTGCAATTATAGTGTACAACAAATGCATTTTTAATTTGTTTATCATTGTCAAAATAATAGCTATATATATACTAAATGCATTTGAAAATACAACCCTAGTTTTAGTATATGCGAAACCCGAAATACGTGTCTAGTATTTTTATGTAAGGAATCTATGTACAAAATTTCAAAACTGTGTTATGAAAAATCACAATAAAAATTAGCTTGTTATGTTACCTGGTTGTCTACATAAACATGGTCACCATGCGGCACCCTGCGCCGCCCTGGCGTCCAGCATCGTATTGTGCTCATTGATCATAATTAGGCAGTAGATACCTAACCGTACGGCGATTGTATTGTAATTAACTGGTGTTAACATTTTCCATCACACTTGTAAAACTTTTTTGGGAAAAAATATAACATGGTGTAAAATTATTGGAATCGATTCAGTTACTTATTCTAAACAAACCCTTTTCAGGTTACGCATATACTAAAAATAATGTTGTATATAGGTACGGTATTTATATATATAAAAAAAAATTGTCTGTCTGTCTGTTCCGGCTAATCTCCGAAACGGCTGGACCAATATTGACGTGATTTCACTGGGAGATGGCTGATGTAGGCAGATGCTAACGATATAGCTTTTTGTCGCGGTAGCAAGTTCCAGTGAGATAATTTATGACATCCACGTGGGCGAAGCCACGGGCAGAAGCTAGTCTCAATAAATCCCAATAACAACACTGTGTTTTTCTTCCTCTGGGCACGTATGACTTCTAAGAAAATCATATGCCATCAAAAACAAAACTTGTAAAAAAAGAACAAGTCTCGCAACTCAGTTCTTCTACCATAAAAAGTTGTGAGATCCATGTAATAACCAAGTCGGTTGATTTATTCAGTCCGTACTTAAAGGACCTTCTGTCTTAAGTTATTACGTAATTAGCTAATCTAACAACATCTTACAGTGACCATATCAATATTTTTTTATTGTTATGGCTTAAATAAATAGATTGACTTGGCCATCGCATGAAAACACAATGTCTCACAAGTAATATTATATTAAATTAGATTGTTTAGTGCGATTGCCAAGTCAATCTATTTATTTATTTAAAACATAAAAGATTTCAGATCTAGCCCAAAAGTTTAGCCAGTTAGCAAGATTGGTAGCAAGACTCACAATACCATAACTTTAAGTAGCCTTTATTGCTATCCTATCTATATTAATAGCTATTTCTAAGCAATATCTACTAGAATGTTGAACGAGATAGATTGTTTAGTGTGCGACGTGATATCAAAGCGCAGACATCAATCATAAGACTTGCCGGTCGCTGGCGCTTTGTCAGTGTCATCATCTCGTCAGGTGGTTACAATTTTATGTAGCTGACGTATCCGTCGATCGGGGCCTGTATAAGTGTCAGAATTTAAAGCCTTATCCCAACTGTGTCAGAATCAGAGGTGTAAAATCATTCATCTTCTGCCTTTATTTCAATTCGGGTCAGCGCAGCAGATCTTTTTCTTCCGTACTTCTCTATTAGTCATCATCTCAGTATTCACCCTGTTTCTAACCATATCATCATTGACACAATCCATACATGCATCGCTTCTTTGATCTTTCCTTACTCTTATAGCCATTTGCCACACTCAAAACTCTCAAATCAGTGGTGTAAAATCTGGATCTGAATACCAAATCACATCATAAACAAATTGTATTTTGCTGCAAATACAATGTGTTTATGATGTGATTTGTTCTTCTGTGACTTATTATTTATATTTTATGTCTAGTGAGGTCCTGTTTTGAATGTACCTAAACGAATTGTACGTACTTAACTCCGGATATACCAGACAATGACATATTTTTCTGATGAGTTAAACGTTGTGCCGGTATTATGGACACATCAGCCGACCCCTATTGTGTGAGATCAGTTCTGTTGAAAACCGACGACTATAACAATAAGACTCATAAAATTATACATTCTGCGTTCGTAACTTGTATCTTATTTCGGTTACCTAGTAGCTTATACTAATGGAGATGGTTTTGTGTCCTTTTCTTTGTTTGAACTCCTTGTTCTCAAATCGTGCTGCACTTTCTGTCAAATGCCTAGTTCCCTGTCTGTAGTCCACACAGTTTCTAGGAACAACGTTGTGCGATAAATTCTAAACTCTTAAAATCAAAGAAAATTCATTTCAACCTCAAAGAAAAGCATTGGGTCTGCGCAGAACAAGGATAAGCGTTTGATCTGATTGTCCATTCGTGTCCGCACTGACGGCGCTTTCAACTCGATGAATAGCATATAAACGTGCGCATGCGATGCCAGTGTCATGGCACTCATGGCTAGGGTTACCATTTCTAAATTTGAAAAGACCTGTCAAAAAGCCGGAAATTTAATTACATTACGTTACTTTTTATAGAAATCTTTTTTTTGCCTACATTGTCCCTGAGCTGCTGAACAAAGGTCTCCTCCAGGTCGTCTCGCCATCTGATCTTAGGCCGAAATCAGACATCATAAAATGTTCAAAGAATATTCATGTTTATTTGAAAAGTCCGGACAAACACCCGGATCGGGGGGCGTCAATGTGCCGGACATGACCAGATACATCCGGACGGATGGTAACCCTATTCATGGCTGAATCTCGCACAAGTGTTAATAAAGGGATATTGATGTCCATAGTTCGCAATATTCTTTTTCTTGCATTAGTTATATTGTCTGGTTTACTCTCGCCTTTTCCTTTGTCCGTGACCGCTAAAAAGTCAAGGGTTATTCATTGCTTTTGCTCGACAGTGCAATGACAGTGATGTATTGATTTCAAGGATAGTAAGTAGAGGCAGAGGTTCAATTAGCACTACAGTATCAATATGACAAAGAGCCATTAGAATAAAAACCCGCATAGCTTAGCCTCCACCTTCTGTCCTACGCATTGGGACTGATACGAGGTTTTGAAGCTAAGGGGCCTGTGGCTAAGCTGACGAAAGCTGCACGGGTCAGATCGATCAGGCTAAGCTACGCCTGCCATAGTTGGTCCGTGGATAGGTGTCCATCTTTACATACCAAGTGTCTCTGAAAGCACGTTAAGCCGTTGGTCCTGGATGTCATTTGTGGATGTCCGTCGTTATGGGTCTTAAAAAGCTTAGCAAGGGTTATCGTATTACCCTGACTCTGGGTTTTGGAGGTCAGATAGGCAGTCGGTCTATGTAAAATATTAGTATTCAGATGCACCCGGTTAGACTGGAAGCCGACCTCAACGTAGTTGGGAAAAGACTAGGCAGATGATGATGACGAGGTTTTGACACTATTTAATATGCATGTTTGACACATTGTCCACTAGATATTAGTGGGTACGGTTGCAATCCAAAACTTCTTTGAAAAATAATTCAGTTCCTTATTTGTACCAACATCCACGTCACATCGACGCTTTATTTTTCAGATGTCCCATAAAAAAAGTATTTTCCTACATAAATAAATAATTTATTGCCCAACTTAATGTACGCTTTAACTTAATTTGGTTAAGCTATATGACTACGTTAAAATGTTAATTAAAATTTAAAAGTTGTTTCCAAGTGTAAGCAATAAATAAAGAGTGTGAATGTCTCTATCTCCCATTTTAGGGAGACAGATACATTACCAGATATTTATGCCAATCAAGTAATCATTGTAACAGTTAAAAAAATAAAAAATACTGGTATTGTAGAGAGTTTGTTTGCGTATTTAAAAGGATATTGCCCCGGCGCGTGTGAGTAGTTAATGTGGAAGCTCTAGGGCAGGGATGGCGAACCAATGGCAAGCGTACCTTTGGTGGCACGCAACAAAACAGTTTTGGCACGGCAGCTTCAGTCACAGTAACAAACAGAAAACTGAGCGTGATAATTTCATCTTCTTATGCCTGAGTCGTTACTTTCAGAAACCGTACCTATGTCGCATGATTCCAGTTCAGCTTGCATTCTGCTAAAAGTAATATAATAACCTAATACCAGACATCAAAAGTTGCACTAATTTGTTCTTTCACATAAATAAGGTGGTGTGATGTTGATTACGGTATTAGTACAAGTCTATTTCTGTTTGTTAATACATAGTAGGTACCTATGATTGTGAAAGTATTTAGCCTTTTTCTAGAAGTCAATAAGATTATCAAGATTATTTGTTGTCACGTCAATGCCATGCCATAATAAATATTTTTTTTTGGAAAAATGGCTCATAGAGGTTTACAGGTTCGCCATCCCTGCTCTTAATTTTCTTACGTTTTCTGCGATTTGCAGGCCACTGGGCCCTGATACAAAACACATTTCTGTTGGCGTTCACGCCAAACGCTACGCCAAAATGTATGGGAATGACTTTACCTGCGGAAAGAACACGACGTAATCTTTCCGCAGGCAATGTCATTCTCATACATTTTGTAGTAGCGTTTGGCGTGACCGCTAACGAAAATGTGTTTTGTCTAAGCCTGCTGGAACGTTGTATATTTATTAGTCTTGTATGTTTTACGTTTAAACATCTCTTAACTTTAAGCAGTGTTTATAAATATGAGGTTATGAGAGGGTTTATGTTAAGACCGAAATTGTAATACTCAATACAATCTTCTAAGTTCATTTAAATCTACTGAATTATTTTTTCATTAAATAGTCATTCAATCGAAAGTAAAATAAAAGTGTTATGTTCGCGAATCATATTTAAATCAACATACAACGTTGCACTGACCTGCGAATTGCAAAAAACGTAAATAAATTTAAATTTCGCGGGTTATCTTGGAGCTTTCACCTTAAGTACCGATCTACCTATATCCAGCACAGTTTCAGTATGTTTCTAGAATATTCTTTGGCGCTATCAGCTGGGTAGCGACCGAGACATTATAGTACTGGGCAAGATTCTAAAGTGAAGGCCTATGTTTCAAACACCAATCTCATAAAGAAATGTTTATTTGAACGTTGCGTTGTCCTGGTTTTTTTTTTGGTGGGAAATCATCAAATAACTTCTCCCGCTCTAGGTGGAGCGGGAGGGCGTGTCAGACTTTTAATGAGTAAAACCCACCCTCAGTTACCTGTGTGCCAGGGGCCGCAGTATCTCTTTCGAACAAACCGCACCTCTGGCAGGCATCGGCCCTTGCGGGCCCCACCAGTTGGTGCTGACATCTCTTTGAGGCGCGCGTGGAACACAACGCGCCGTCGTCTCGGGCTTGGTCCTTACCGGACAGCGAGCTACTCATTATTCGCCATCCGCAAGCCTGCGCCTACGGTAGCCAGGACTCAGCCTGGGATTCCCGACGCCCAGGGAGTCTCCTGCGATGCTACGGCCGTGAGGGCGCATAGATTGCCTCTCCCTCACGAGCATCACTGCTTCGCTGAAGGAGTTGACGGCTAACCATGCACTCTCGCTCCGTACCATGGCCTGGACCAGGGTCGAACGCGAGAGATCGCCGCCGCCGATCGCTTCCACGAAGACACAGCGGTGCTCCGCCCAAGCCGGGCAGACCTCCACCGTATGCTTAACCGTGTCCTCAGGGCGATCTTCGCAGTGTAAACACCCGGGCGTTTCCTCCCACCTTATCCGAACCAACCGTGTCCGGTGAGGACCTGTGTCAGGCGGAAGGTGAGGACGCCATGCCGCCTCTCAAGCCACTCCTCAAAGAGGGGACTTACCGCTGCAATCGTGGCGTGCCCAGCGTTGTCCTGGTTGCGCGGCAAATTTGATTCGCACATCGAATAGTGTTAAGAGATTTTCCATTGACGGGGGGTGTTGTGGGTAATTAAATTAAGTTAAATAATTGCATTGCGGGTAAATAACAGTTTAATTAAAATTGTCAAATAATTGTGCTGCTAATTTCCAGGTCTCAATTTGATCTTTTGAAAGCATTCAGCTATAAAACTAGGAAGTGGTGAAGGGCGGGGGTTTTGGATTTTTTATGTTAAATTACTGTAGACGGGTAATTTCAACTAGTAAAATCGTATTAAAAAGAGCCAATTCTTGGTCTACGTAACATCACGCCTGTGTTCCCCGAAGGGTTACGCAAAGGTGGTCCTATAGTTCACCCACATTTCGCCAGATATTTTTAATTAAAACCCCACGTAATAGGATTCGAGTCTATTGCCTATTGTAAGCCTAATTTGCATAAACTATTATGAAGTAAAAAAATACCTGGCATGGCACCAAAGTGAATTTAGGCGCTTATTTCAAGGTGTGAAAGTCGGCATTTATTGCAAAACGGTGTGACGACGATAAAGGTAACAAAACAAATCTAAAATTACATTTCGTAGAATTTCCGTTTTCCTACCGGGAAAACGGAAATTCGGTGAGTCGGTGAGTCGATTGAGGAAATGGGACACTAATCAGAATCACTATGACGCTGCGCATGAGTCGTTGTCACTACATACCGGTCATTAAACGAATAGCTTTATTGAAACAAGTGACTTACACGTGCAGGTTGTACTGGGACTATTTGACCTCAAAATATATAAAGGTTGAATAAAATTGAAGCCTTCTTGTTGAAAAAAAAGCTGTGCTATTGTGTCTGTGGTTTCAATTACAATTTTCAACTGAAAAATTCATAAAATGTGACCAATTATGAACATTAAAATACATTTTAAAGTTTCCTCATTCTTACTACTAACTATGAATTAAGTACTTTTTCACTACCTGCGGTGACATAAGTGGCATCTAAGGTAACAAGAAAATTGTCCATTTCCCATTTCACTGAATATTCATTATGTATTCTCACGGAAGTATCATTCAATTCAAATAAGCATACGTATCATATTTCCGATTAAATCATAGTTTGTAGAGACAGAATCTGCCACAGTGCTACAAGGAGCTTTTGACTCCTGAATAATATTGAAAGGGGGTGTTGTGGGTAAACATTTGTCACAGAAATTGTGTAATAATATAATATAATAATAAGTTTATTTCACTATAAGTTTGTTTATAGACATCTGTAGCCCAACCTGTATTTCGGCTATCAGCGCCAGAACTTTAAAAAATGTACACTTAAAAGTAGCCATCAAGTAGAAATGTTAGCGTTTGTATACCTTTGAGGCGCACGTGAGGGAGAGGCGCTCTCACGGCCGTAGCCTTCGCAGGAGACGCCTTGGGCGTCGGGAATCCCAGCCTGATTCCCGGCCACCGTATAAGGCGCGAGCTTGCGGACGGCGAGTAATGGGTTGCTGTCCGGTAATCACCAAGCCCGAGTCGACGGCGCGTTGTATTCCACGCGCGCCTCAAAGAGATGTCAGCATCAACTCATGGGGCCCGCAAGGGCCGATGCCTGCCAGGGGTTCGGGTTGTTCGAAAGAGATAGCGCTGCCCCTGGCACACAGGCAACTGAGGGAACACGGGTGGGTTTTAGTCAGTAAAAGTCTGACACGCCCTCCTGCTCCACCCAGAGCGGGAGAAGTCATTTGATGATTTCCCACCCAAAAAAAATAGCATTTGTTTACCTATAAAATATAATTTAAAAGTGATGATAAATAACATAATCAGAGGGTAATAATAAAAGAAGTAATATTAGCCGCACGGATCGATCGATCAGGTTAAGCTACGCTTGCCGCGGTTGGTCCGTGGATGACCATCTTAATATACCAAGACCTCTCCGTCCTCGGAAAGCACGTTAAGCCGTTGGTCCCGGCTGTCATTTGTAGATCTTTGGCTGTCGTTACGGGTCGTCAGAAGCCCGAAAGTCTGACAACCAGCCTTTCCAAGGGTTATCGTATTACCCAGTAACTGGGTTGTGGAGGTCAGATAGGCGGTCGCTCCTTGTAAAATACTGGTGTTTAGCTGCATCCGGTTAGACTGGAAGCCGACCCTAACATAGTTTGGAAAAGGCTAGGCAGATGATGATGATGAAATAACATAATAATTCGATACAATGAAATAATACAATCATTAAAGGCAAAATTAAAATTAATTAAGTAAAATTAAAAACAATATAAGTTAAATTATAATCAAAACAAAGATTAAATTAATAAAAATTGAGAGCGAAGTGGGCCTACGAAATTAAAATTTTCTGACGTTTTTTTCAATTTGTAGGTCAGTGTCAGGTTGTAGGTTGAACCAAATATGATTTGCGACTGTAGCAAATATGGCTATACAGAATTGTAATCATTAAAATAATTAATAGAACTCTCTAACTTCATATAATCCCAATAAATGTAAATAAAAATAAATTCCAAAATTTAGATTAACTAAAACTAGGAAGTCATTTCTAATAAACAGTATCCGCTTCTATAACAAGAATTAGATAAAAGACTACGTCGAAGACAGGGAAGTTTGGCGTTAATTCTTTCTACACATGTGGCTTCCCTGGTACCTCATTAACAGCTTATCTATGTGAAAGTCTATTAATTGCTTACCAAATTACAATGTTAATTTTTATTCTTTAAATTTTTTACAATGTCTGACATATTCTCGTCATTATTTGACATGATACATCAATTCTAATATCGACTATTTATAAGTGATTTTTATGGAAATCATGTCATTTGGCTTAAATAAGTTCATTTTATTTATGTAGATTATTTTACATATTGTGAATGAGAGAACGTTGTAGGCCTGCAGACTGTAAATTTGTAGACGATTTTCGATTTTTTATTTTCATTCCTCTGAGTATCTACCTGATACTTATTGACAGGCCTGCACTGACCTCCCATACCTATTATCACTGTAATTTAAAAACATTGTAAAAGCCAATTATTTTTAAAAGAGTAACCGTGGAGTTTCTTGCTGGCTTTTCTCCATAGGAAGCGACACATTGGAACCGTGCACCTAGCTTCTGTCGTTTCATAAGAGCCCATGCAGGTTTATGTGAAATAAAATATTTTGATTTTTAAATGACTTTTCCATGAAATACATACACAACCTGACTGAAAAAATTAAGAAGATTTGATTTCGCGGGCTGGTTTTGAGTAGGTACTTTGAATAATGAGTGGTGGTAGATACTGTCAAACGCTTTGGCGTAGTCGACTATTGCTACATAAAGAGGATTGTTGAACTCCATGCACTTCTCGATTATTAGATTAGGAGATTGTTGGTAGTCAATGGTGACGAGGTTTCTTCGGAACCCTCCTTGTTCAGGTGGCTGGTGGGAGTCCAGTTGGCTTGAAATCCGGTTCTCTATAAGCTTTATAAAGGCTTTTTATAAATGCGACACCAGACTGATGGGACGGTATTTGCTGATTTCAGATTTGTCACCTTTGTTGCATAACACAATGATAATGGATTGCAAGAATTGAGTGGAAAACAAACCAGTTTCCAGTATTGAATTAAGGTGGATCCGCTAAGAAAACCCAACACGGGCCCAACATTGCAAAACAACGTAAGAAAAATTGAATTTCTATTATCTTAGTGCATTCTCGTAACCAAAACAAGATGGCAGCTGTAGTTCCTACTATGGCCACGCGCCCAAAGGACCTTGTAGCGTAGTATTTCAAACTTAAAAGAAAATTCGTGCCATAAATAACCCTTCGCTACTGAAAATTACAGCGAATGTTATAGATGTTTTTACTTAGAAAGTGAAATGAAAAGCATCGCCAACCTTGTTGCTCACAATTTATCGACTACTAGTTTAATTATAATCTATGTAGTTTATCGTGCCGCGGCTTTGCTCGAGATGTTATGATGTCCTGTTGGGCTCTTTGACTTTCCTTACGTGGTGTATGAGGATAGTTGCATGCTTATGGCTTGGAGCTCTATGATCAAGGTTAATTCAGAGCCGTAGGACCACAAAAATGCTAATATTTTTTGCCTTATCCATATTCTAAGTTATTAGTGTAAATAGTCGAAAATGGATATATGTACGCAATTATCATTAAACCAAACAACTAAAGCAAAAACTCCATGAATTTTGAACTTTCAAGTTAGTGTCAAGACCGTATTAGGTCCGAGTCGAAGGCGGTATACGGCCAACTCAAAAAAAAAAAGGAATTATGATAATTCCATCTGAAAGAACTCTAATGAGATGAATAGTACCTAACAATAAGCATGGATAAGGACGGAAATAAAGACCGCGAAATGGAAATTCTAAAGACCATAACAGTCATCAGCGGGAACAAATGTGATGAAGCAGAAACCTTCAACCGAGTTCAAATTAATTTTCACGTGTTCGGAAACACGTGAAAGTGTGGGGGGTATACGCAGTTAGTTATCGTGGTAATTTGCCAAGCACTACATAATAATAAACATTTCATAAATTTTCTTCGGATTGTTTTCTTTTGGCGTTCCCCAGCGGTGCGTCGTAGGCTATACTTTCCTAAGATATTAATGTGACGAATTTATTTTGTAACGTGATTTTACATGTAGTATTAGATGTGGTTGGGGTGTTCATTAAAGAGTATTTTAGCTTCGTCTTAGCGTATAAGGAAACGGCTCTCAATAGAAAGGACAGGAGCAGCTGAAGAATTTATCTGGTCTTTATGGAAAAGGAAATTAAATCCAAGGGACATCTATAAAATAACTGACAACTAGTCTTACCAAGGTGTCATATTACCCAGTAACTGGGCTGTGGAGGTCAGATATAGGCAGTAGCTCCATGTAAAATACGTTGTATTCAGCTGCATCCGGCAAGAATGGAAGCCGACCCCCGAGATACGGTTAGGCAGATGAAAATAATCCATAAAATAAATGAACAATCAAACATCCAATAATTCCTTCATATTAAAGTCGAGTAAATCCTATAGTTGTACTAACAGCAACCACAGCAGTGATTTATATCTCTGCCCATCTTTAAACGACTCATTTCTCAATCTCAAGAAGAAAGCCTATCTTAGAACGGTAATTACTTTATGATTTAAGGCCCGTGGTCGCTTTGTGGACACTGGGGAGGTACGTATTAACTATTTATTAATAACCCGGCTCCAAGCGATGTGTAATCATAGTATTATAATAATAGCGACCTGTCCCAAGGGACAGACATCTCAGGACGAGTACGAATGAGTCTGTGTGGCCAGCTGATCTAGTATGCTGATATGCTGATAAGACGTTGTGTAATTTGTATGAATCGGACAAAATAATGTTTGTTCAGTAAATTCGATGCTAGTTCAGATTAAGCAGATCAAGTCAAGGAAAGTAGCAGAATCTATGTAAGAAAAAATAAGAATAAGAAAATGCATACTTGTAACAATGATAAATAAATTGCAGGAAAACCTTTTTACGCCCGATTGTACCCGCAGCGAATATGCAGCTGTTTCGTTATTATATTGACATTTAGGAGGCTCAACTCTCCTTAAGCGTGCAAAATCATAATTAGTTTTTTGTGTCGTCTTGTGACATAATACATTCCTGGACCAGGCCAGGCCATTGACATGGAACTCGGAAAGGTCAAGACACTGCAGGGCTGAGTTCGCATAATTGGACAATACTTTCGCATTATTTTGCATTTAAATATAATTTAAATGGTGTGACGTCAGACGTTCGGAATAATTATCGGCACGCGTATGTAACGTCATGTTTGGAATATTCTTTACGTAATTAAAGGTTACGTGCTTGAAACTGATATGAATTTATTGCTATTGTTTCTCGGTTGAATGGCTTTTGTCCAGACTAGGATCTTAATAGGCCATAACAAGATCGTTAAGAGGAGAGTTTATGTTTTTTGTATGGAAGTGCAATTAAGATCCTAATTATGAGTTTACTGTTGTCATTCACTCAGAGAAGCCAGAGTCCCTGGCATTTAAGGCTGACTGTGACGTATACGAAGATGGGAGTTATAAAATACATTCTACATAATATCAAACCTCAATAATTGCGAGGTTTATTTGATAGGGATGAAACTGGATCCAGAGAGTCCACTCCGTAAGCTCGACGTCCGTAGTTTCACTCAAAATTACGGGTATTTCCTACTCTGTATCACTTACGGACTTAAGATTTTTTCGGGGCCCACACCACAGAGCATATATCCGAGATATGTTCTGTGCCCACACTATGAATGACTACAGAATTTGACAATTGTTCCTTGAATGTGTATGAAAAATTGCATTTGAAACTTGTTATGACGGGACAACTACTTTCGGACAGGCCCGTATTTTCGTTAATGGACTTAGAGAGTAGACCCCCAGATCTCGTAAATTTTGTACGGAGTAGTAGTAACCATGAACTTGTCCCATAGAGAATGGACTGTTGACGTCCAAAGTGTAATTGTTCAATTGGCGGAGTTAATTGTAGGAAACTATTGCTTGCACTTAGTAGACGCACATGGCATAGCACGGGCTATTAATAACGTCAGTTTTCACACATTTGAATAATATGTTCCGGTGTGAACTAGATTCATTCGGAATCAATGTGATTCCACGTGTAAAGTAGGAAGCATGTTGGTTTCATACTAATACTATACCTCGTACACTTTTGAGAGCAATTAGTTAGTATAGTATATAGTTAGTATGGTCTGGTATATAGTTAGTATGGTCTAGTATATAGTTAGTATGGTCTAGTATATAGTTAGTATGGTCTAGTATATAGTTAGTATGGTCTAGTATATACAATATGTAACAAAAACCCTGTTGTTCCCTCTACCCACGTTTTCAGAATCGGTATACATACGTAATAAAGCAAGTCATTTATAAAAACTGTTCAACAAAAATATTTAAAATAAATATTTAATTATGAATATTTGTAAAGTTTAACTGATTTTGATTAGATCAAAGAAAGCCGCCGAGTTTGTAGTCGATTGTGCGAAATAAGGATACTTGTAAAATCACATATTGTAAACATTTTTTTCGAATATGTCGATTTCAATAGTTATTTGATACTGAACTCTCGACCAGCCAATGCTTATTTTTTAAATTATAACTTCGTAAATGTTGTGCTTGTAGGTAAGTGTATACGTCCCTAAAAGGAACAACAGGGTTTTTGTTACATATTGTAGTTAGTATGGTCTAGTATATAGTTAGTATGGTCTAGTATATAGTTAGTATGGTCTAGTATATAGTTAGTATGGTCTAGTATATAGTTAGTATGATCTAGTATATCTACCTGGTACTAACTCATAAACGTGGCTAAAAGTTAAGAGAAGTACAAACGTCGAAAATGTATGGTTATACAGCTGCTAATCATTAAGCAACTTTTATAAATAAACCTCTTACGTTTTGAACAAGATACATCTGTACCTACTTCAATGTTTTCTTATACGAATAGTAGATTCTGACGTCACACAATTTTAACATTTTTAGTCGTTTTCATGGTATTTATTTAAATTTTCCTTTAAAGAGACTTAGCTTTTCCACAGCTTCAGGTAGCACAACGAATATGGCCTGCAGTCTATGTCTTTGTTTGATGCCGCCCAAGCCGCAAATGTCAACAAAGGTAAACAGTCTACCGTATTGTCCATAGATGACGACTTGGCTACTTGTCATTACGCAGACCTGTTGTTATTTTAGCCTGACATTTACTGCTAAACGTGGCCACACAAGTGTTATTTCTACTCGTGTAATTTCCTTCAATGGATGTTGGTAACAACTTATTTTTGAGTAAAATTGGAAGAAAATGGTTTGTTTTCGAATTAAGCTTGAACGGCTATTGTGTAAATATTATGTGCTAAATATTATTTACTGGGACATTAACGTCACATCGTATTTTGTATTTAACAACTAAATTGGCTGGAATGGCTGGAAAGGTTTATGGTTTTGTTGTTTTTGTGTGGTGCTTTTGCTGCGTTAGAAACACATCTTAATTACTGACCTTTCAGAAGAACAGTACCAATAGGGTCATTACTTATCTCAGTCGTTTTAAATACACGAACTAATGCATTTTTGGCATTAGAGTGGGCAGAAACTACAAAACGCCACCTGTTATGATCCTTATATTCATATATCAGCGGAGTGATTTCGTAACACACAGTAGGATTGGCTTTCATTTAAACAGTTCAACCGCATTCATTGCGTTATTTGAAGGCTCCTCCGCAAACATGCTATTAGAACAATTTGTATGAAAACTTAATGGAAATTTGATCTGCGCGGGAGACAAACAGACGGGCGGGAGCAGACGAATTTTTTGAACATAATAATTATGTTAATTAATATGAAGCAATGGATTAGCAATATCCTTCAAATGAGTCAGATTGCCCTTTGGGCGACTTTAAGTCTTCTTAAGACGCCCATTGTGAGCGACCACGTTTCAGTTCCAAATGTCATCACTGGCAACACGCACTGGTCAAAGACTTTCGTGTTGAGACACTGTGGTATGTGGAACGAGAAGATATTGCGAAGCTTCCCGAACGCTAAAACGCGCGAATGGAGAGGGCTATGCTTGGAGTTTCCCTGCGTGATCGAATCAGGAATACAGAGATCCGCAGGAGAACCAAGGTAACAGACATAGCCCGAAGAATTGTCAAACATAAGTGGCAGTGGGCAGGCACATTGCTCGCAGAACAGATGGCCGATGGGGCCGAAAAGTTCTGGAGTGGCGACCGCGTACCGGAAGACGTAAAGTTGGAAGGCCTCTCACAAGGTGGACCAATGACCTTGTGAGGGCCGCAGAAGTCCGCTGGATGCGGGACGGCTGACCTTTCTGAAGAACATCACCATAAAGGTCAGAATATTTCTGACTTTTTCACCATCTCACTGATAGCGTGGTTCTTTAGTTACCTACTAAATGCTGTGTTTGTACTTTGCACGTTGTCAAATTAATGACAACAGGTAATCGACACATACACCTATATCAATTTTTAAAGAAACTCTATTCAATGGAAGTAGCTTCGATGACTGCCTCGTTGGTCTAGTGGTTTTGAGCATAAGCTCCTGGGTTCGATTCCCGGGTGGTTCAAAGTATTATTGTTTTCTTTTTTCATTTGGAATTTCTCAGTAGCCCGAAGTCGGGATTTGAGTACGGTTGATAACAATAGCTGGTGAAATGTTTGTTTACTATACGTACACCTCTGCTTCACTCTTCAGGGAATACAGGCGTTATATTATGTGGTTCCGTGTGGTGCCGGACGTAACAGAATAGCACCATCCCATTTCTTCCCGTGGGTTCGTAGAGGGCCACTAAGGGACTTACTAGAGAATGGGAAGCAGCGTTCTCTATGCATTTGACCACCATACTGCGATCGCCAACCCGCCTGCCAAGTGTGGCGACTATGGCTAATCCCCCGCTTTTGGGGGAGGCTTATGTCCAGCAGTGGACGTCTTCCGGCTGATATGATGTGGAAGTAGAAATCGAATATCTCCAACAGTAGTCTTGAGTAGATATAAAAGATTATTCGTGCCATTATAAGAGCACTAGCTTTTGCCAGCGGCTTCGCCCACGTGGCGGTAGAAAATTATCCCAGGGAAACGTACTGCCGGGATAAAAAGTATACCAAATCCAGGTAATCCAGGTTATAAACTATATGTGTGCCAAATTTTATCCAAATCCGTTCAGCCGTTTTTGCGTGATTGAGTAACAAACATCCAAACATCTAAATATCCAAACATCTAAAAATACAAACATTCACATGTATAATATCTAGATGACCGGTGTCTGGTATCTGGTGATTTATTTTTGACATTTTCTAAAAATGAAAACCTAGCTAGAACGATTTATCGACCCCGAAACCCCCTGCATACTATATTTCATGAAAATCGTTGCAGCCATTTCCGAGATTCAGATTACTTATATACATATATATATAAGAATTGCTCGTTTAAAGGTATTAGATATATAGTAGAATAGGGTTTTTTTTTGTCTTGTTTTTTGTTTCACTTTTTGGGTTTTGTTTTGTTGTAGATTAAGTATATGTTTGTGTTTTATTTTTAAACAGTATCTGCGATTGGATACGGACACTGTCTTTTTGTTGAGGCTTTTCGCAAAACTCCATAAAGGGGTTACCTTTCCTTGTTAGCCGCATAAGTTTTTGTACAGTTGTACAGTACGCGTGTCCGCCCCCCACGTAGCCAGGTGTTCAGCTTGGACGTATTATATGTATATCTTACAAGCATCCCACCCGATCGTATCGCATGGTCTTTCCGCGCTGTTACCTCCTAAAGATCCTAGCGTAATGATAGGGATCCTTTCTCAGAAATTAGGCTATCAAATGCAATAAGATTTTTCAAATCTGACTGGTAGTTGCAGAAATTAGCGCGTTCAAACAAACAAGCTCTTCAGCTTTATTACTAGTATATTACATATACTACGAGTTGAGCTGCATGATTACTGATAAATGCGTGCACTGATTGGACAGGTCCACTCAATCTGTGTGGTTCTTTTCTCAAAAGACCATTTCAGTCACCAATCCACGTGGTCTTCACATGATTTGACCAAGATTATGTCTGGACTTTAAAAGAGACTGTGACCGAGTTTGTTTCGGCCTATCTTCTCAGAGTAGTCAGATAGGAAACGCCGACCTCATCTAGTTTTAAAATATGATTGACGTGTAAAAGTGTTTGTACAAACCTACTTACAGAAATGAAATCATTTATCATTTATCATTTACCTACTCCTCATTAATTACGCGTCTTGCCTTGTTTTCTTACGAGACGAAGTAAAATGTAAAGAGTTTATCATCAAAGGTTATAAGATAATCATCTCTTGTTGTTCTTATCGTGTCATCGGCTTATAATTTGGTCTCGCCGGCCATTTATCAGATTCGTTGTCAATGATGTCCGCTGTCAATGTAATAAGGCTCTTAATTAGATATATTTTTATAAGAAGAAGCCTTCGTTTGCATGGATTTTGGATTACAATGTACCTTCGCTGGGTTTAACAGTAAAATAAAAAGGAAATAATAAACCGGCCAAGTGTGAGTCCGACTCGCACACGAATGGTTCTGTACAACAAAGCAAAAAACGCCGAAAAATCATGTTTCTTGTATCCCCTTGAATTCCCTTGAATCCCCTTGTACCCTTAAATTTGAAACTTTGTTTTTATTATTTATTGTTATAGCGGCAACAGAAATACACATTCTGTGAACATTTCAACTATCTATCTTTACGGACATACACATTCCAATGCTTACCCTTCGGGTAAGGAACCCATAAGAAGAAGACGTTCCGTAAGAAGAAGACGATCGTAAGAAAATCGTCTTCTTCTTCCCACTACATGACGGATAGCTCTAGTGCGGCAGGATTAAAACTTTGGCTTCTCTAACTTCCCCCTGCAGCTGACTATGTTGAGTCTTTACAAGGCTATCAACTGCCATGGCAAACCTAGAAATATCTTAACCGACTAAGAAGCCACGTGGGCCGCTACCAGCACAACTTTGTCCGGGGGGGGGGGCACCACGATGAGCCGCAGTGGGACTGTGGAGCTATATCTTCCTGAGTACTACACTTGCACTATTATGGAAGACCTTTGCGAGGCCAACGCTATAACTATCGAAGTGGCCAAATTCTAGTTGGAGCTTTTTTAAAACCAATGGAACCATCAATACGACGACGAAGATTGAGCTTCAAAAGAAGTACGTTTTTAGGGGTTTTAGAGAAGAATGACAAAAAAGTGAATGCAAATCTTAAGTTCGCGAAAACCTGCGTGGCATAGCTTCGATTTTAATGTGATTCTTAAATCTGAAGAAGAAATACTCTTTATCGATACTCAAATTAGATAGTATTAATCCAAGTTGACAATTTAGAAAAATTTACCTTCTACATACCAAAGAGTTGTTGACCCAGCGTCTAATACTAAACAAGTAAAAATTAAAAAGAAAACACTTTCACAACTCATATTTATAGACGTATTCCACAGCAACAGTCCAAAACTTAACCCTTAATATGTTTTCCTTAAAGTTGAAGCAAAACCAATTTCTAATGTTTGCAATTCACTTAAGTTATTTGCTACTTGAGTTCGGACCAATGTTTATTTAGTAACTCAATCAACGGGTTCGCAAATATTTTTCGGTACGAGCTTCAGTTTACAGGTGTTAAGGCAAAATAAATTAAACGAACTTTTTCGTTTTAAATAAACATAAGCCATCTTAGTAAGGGCTTGCGGACGGCGAGTAATGGGTAGCTCGCTAAAGTCTGACGCGCCCTCCCGCTCCACCCAGAGAGAGATGGGCACGCCACGATCGCGGCGGTAAGTCCTCTCTTTGAGAAGTGGTTTGAGAGACGGCATGGCGTCCTCACCTTCCGCCTGACTCAGGTCCTCACCGGACACGGTTGTTTCGGGAGGTTCCTGTTTCGGAAAGGGCGGGAGGAAACGCCCGGGTGTTTCCATTGCGAAGATCGCCCTGAGGACACGGTGGAGCATACGGTGGAGGTCTGCCCGGCTTGGGCGGAGCATCGCCGTGTCCTCGTGGAGGTGATCCACGGCGGCGATCTCTCGCGTCCGACCCTGGTCCAGGCCATGGTACGGAGCGAGAGGGCATGGCTAGCAGTCGCCTCCTTCAGCGAAGCAGTTCTGCTCGCAAAGAGGGAGGCGGCGCACGTGAGGGAGATGCAGTACATGCGCCCTCACAGCCGTGGCCTTCGCAGGAGACGCCCTGGGTGTCGGGAATCCCAGGCTGATTCCTGGCCACCGTAGGCGCGGGCTTGCGGACGGCGAGTAATGGGTAGCTCGCTGTCCGGTAAGGACCAAGCCCGGGTCGACGGCGCGTTGTGTTCCACGCGCGCCTCAAAGAGATGTCATCAGCAACTGATGGGGCCCGCAAGGGCCGATGCCTGCCAGGGGTGCGGGTTGTTCGAAAGAGATACCGCCGCCCCTGGCACACAGGCAACTGAGGGAACACGGGTGGGTTTTAGTCAGTAAAAGTCTGACACGCCCTCCCGCTCCACCCAGAGCGGGAGAAGTTATTTGATGATTTCCCACCCAAAAAAAAAAAAAAAAAACCCAGAGAGAGAGAGAAGTTATTTGATGATTTCCCACCCAAAAAAAAGGCCTTCTTAGTTTTTTTTTTTTTTTCTGGGTGGGAAATCATCAAATAACTTCTCCCGCTCTGGGTGGAGCGGGAGGGCGTGTCAGACTTTTACTGACTAAAACCCACCCGTGTTCCCTCAGTTGCCTGTGTGCCAGGGGCGGCGGTATCTCTTTCGAACAACCCGCACCCCCGGCAGGCATCGGCCCTTGCGGGCCCCATCTGTTGCTGCTGACATCTCTTTGAGGCGCGCGTGGAACACAACGCGCCGTCGACCCGGGCTTGGTCCTTACCGGACAGCGAGCTACCCATTACTCGCCGTCCGCAAGCCCGTGCCTACGGTGGCCGGGAATCAGCCTGGGAGGCCTTCTTAGTAAGGAGCTTTTAAGAGGTTATTAAGAATATATCGTGTGTAGGTAACCTTATGAGGAGAGAGCTGTAACGACTTAATATAATAATAAATAGGGAAAATGTTATCTGTTTCAATTGTTAATAAAGCCTCTATACACTGCCAGTGTCTCGTCTAAAGCTCTGTCTAGAATTTCGGATTTCGAACTAGGATTTAGGAAATTTTGAAGCAGCTAAATTTAGGAATATCTTAGAAACCATTGATTCAGCTGAACCGAACATCTTTTTATAAGAAATCGCTGGATTTACACAGCTAGATAAAAAAAAAAAACTGGATTTGATTTAAACTCGTTTTTATATTATGCTCATATTATTTGTTTAATTTTATGTGTTTTAGTTTCTCTTTTACTCTTACACACGCTGTCTATATATCTTTATCTTCTCTTCTATCACTGGTATGCTGGAAGAAATGTCTTTATAAATAAGTATCACCTTTGTACCTATTTTTCTGTTTTTTTTTGTGTTTTTATATACTAATTTATTTATTAGATAGATTTAATTATTTAACCATTTATGTACACACTTAGTGTGTAGAAATGGTTAAATAAATAAATCTGTCAGATAACGTGACGAAAACCAACACAGTTCTAAAGATGTACAATAATTGCCAAGAGAACTACAATAGTAACTACAACAAGCTACAGGATCCAATCCCAAATAATGATATCTATTGGCATTTAGGTTCGCAATGACGCGGAGGCGCCGCACCACTGCGCTCCTCACTTCGGAAGGTCATAGTCTCCCCGATTTATGGAGCACGAAGTCTTTGTAGCACACCGCCAACATTGCCAGCTCGCCACTCTTCACCCGCTAACGGGCCTGTTCTCAACTAAAATACGAATGTGTTCGGAACAACAAACGCATGGATACGCCTATGCCTATACCTCACAAATACTCACGATTATAATCTGTTAGCCAATATCTGAGTAATGGAAATTGGTATTCAACGCTAAATCGATTTTACGGTTCAGTATCGGAGGGCATTTACTTTTCAATAGCTGGTCGGAATTGATGGGGAATATAAGCTGTTAACATTAAAGTTACTTATAAGATAACTGGTTGGTTTTGAGAGTGGGTTAAAAGTTATAGATCATAGTTCTGGTCCATCGAAGACGTAAGAGAATGTCTCAAATACGATCGTAGGATTAGGAGTAGGATCGGAGGATTATACTGAGCGATGGCCGTTTTGCGTGGATGTGACGTACATATATTTTTCCGCAACCTGTTCTTTTTTTGTGTTTTGGTTCTCTCTTTGTGTTATGTTTACCGCAAACACTCATATTTATTTTCTTCCTTCCTAAAGATAGAGATCGCAAAAACGAATTTGCTTCCTTATAATTTTTACCTTTATCTCAAAGCAGTTTTTGTCTGAAGCCTTGACGATGTCACTTACTACATAGTGTTTGTCTGAAGCCTTGACGATGTCACTTACTAGAGAGTGTTTCCTCACCAAGCTTTACTATTAACAAAAAATACTTTTTTCAAAAAAATAAACAACAGACTTCCAAAAAAACACTACAAAGTGAAAAATTACTTTAATTTCGGAAGGCGGTGACAAAAAATTAAAACACATATCCAAAGTCACCACCTTCCGAAATTAAAGTTATTTTTCACTTTATAGTGTTTTTTTGGAAGTCGGTTGTTTATTTTTTTGAAAAAAGTTTTTATTTTTCACTTTTTAGTGGTTCACATGTGCTTATCCCTTCACAGCGTACCGGCGTAATGTTATGTTATTAACTGGTGTAAACAATAGACAGACATGAGATTTCAGCAATCCCAGTCCATTTGCTATCATTTATTGAGGAGTTGCGTTGCCTATCTCCGAAGCTCTTCATCAGATCTTCACCAAATTGCAATGGAACCACTCCGAGAAAGTACTCTTCCAAAAAGTACAAAAATTTCTTCAAGTGTGCCTATAAAATTTGAAGAGTTCTCTCTATTTCTCCAGGATCCCATCATCAGATCCTGACTTGATGATCATGGGACCACCTCGGAAGTATATCCTTTCAAACAAAAACATAATAATTCAGATCGGTCCAGCCACCTTCAAATAATCGGGGAACATACATAAAATAAAAAAAAAAACAAAAACAAAAGGTTCCGACGAATTGGGAACCTCCTCCTTTTTGAAGTCGGTTAAAAACCGTTGAAATATCCCCGAACGATAGAGATGTGATTAGATGATTCGATACTATGATTCGAATTACACATGCCGACGTCACCTTTACTCCATCTTCCCTTCCTATCTCCACACAGCATCCGAAAGTGTCGGTCGGTCTACTTGCGCTAACATTGCAAACGATCGTTCAAGTAAAACAGTTCTCGTGTACCGTATCGAAAGCACTCGTGATCCGACTTAAATGTTGAAATAAACCGATCGGAAATCGAACCTAAATACGAGGATATTTATTGGATCATGCCACTTTAGACTTGCTGAAGGAAATTCTGCGGTATATAGAAATGTACGGCGAATGTTACTTGTTTTACTTACGGCTGTTTTACTCGACTGGGGGGTACGGTCATGATTTTAACAGCCTATGTTTTCACTGTGATTAAATGACTTGAACAATGAGAAACTGTTTTCAAGTTGGCGATTTTTAGTTTCACTTTCAAAATATCTCGCTTCATTACCATTTTGTAAATCCCTGGATCGTTTTTTTAGTTTAATTTTCAAAATATGCTGCGTTCTATCATTTAGTACACCCATGGCTCGTTTTTTACTCATGTGACCTGACCTTCTGTTCCTCTCAATATTGCTTTTAAGCAAACGAGGTTTTCCCATTATGAAGCTATCAGCGAAAAAGTGAAGTTCCTACATGTAAGCCATTTGTCGCCCCTTGCTTCGCTCGAGGAATGAGGACCACGGATGCTACTTAACATGGAAGACTACTGATTAAAACCTGGTTTCGTCAGTAGAATTTTGTAATTGAATTGATTAAAGGTTTGAGAATTGGATAGATTGCCCTGACTGTGAAAAATAATAGGTCGGGGAAAAAGTTTTTCCATATTTTATAGGTAGAAAGTTGTAGTACAACCTCCTTGGTTGAACTTTTTGTATCTGGCTGGTTTTGATATCATTAAAGCAATGACATTTTATAAAACAAAAATTATGAGTAAAAACGATTTCCCGCCATTTTTCAACAGTTGTTGTTCTGTCCACCAAAATGAGTGAATCTAACGAAGATACACATTGAGGTTTTATTACAAAAGTGGGAAAAATACTACACAAGCCGAGAAATAAAATGGGACGTTTGTGGACTTAACGCAGTGTCAGAATTAATGTATTTTTTATTTTTCTTTAATTCGTATAAAAATTTGTTCCCCTACCTAATATTTATACAGAAATAGATATTCGGTGGCATCTGCAGTGCTTGACAATTCAAACGTGCCTGGTTTAATGGAAATAAATGTTTTGAGTTTGAGTAATAGACAAATATGATGTAGGTAAACGTACACTCATATTTTACACAAAATATTTGTAGTTCAATGCAAATCAAACCCCAAGGCAATTCTAAACAACAAAAGCAAAACGAAATGCAGAAAATTCTTTCTAAATGACACAGCAAAATCTAAGTAGATACATTATCGAGGCGAGATCGTTGCGAATAAGCTATAATGGATGATGAATAGTCGTATCCGAGGTTTCAAGTGTCATATTACCAGTGCTAACTTTATTTTCCGTGACGGCCGATCTAGCCTTCAGATAGTCACGGTCGCAAGAAAATAAAATGCGAACAAGTGAGATTATGTAGCAGTAATGTATGTTGTAGGTTCCGTACAGCGTATAGCTGGGTTACATTTCATTAAAATATTTGTGCAAGTTTTTATGCTCTTTATTTAAGAGGGATAGTCCTACCGCCCAGTTTTGTTTAATTGGAGTGAAAACGTTTTATCTTCCTGTGATTGAACTCTAATTATATTTTTGCAATGTCAAAGCGAGTTAGCTGTTTTACAAACCGCATTCAAAACGGGACGCTAACGGGATAAGTATTAAGAATAGCAGGATCAGTTCATTGATATTAAACGCATTTCAATAATCTATATTGGCATTCTTAATTAAGATGTGTCGATAACTAGTGCTTAAAGAGAATTGTAATGGTATGCAGCTATTATTGGTATCGTAATGGAATATAATAAGCGCTGAGAGCGTGAAGATCTGACCAAAAGATTTCTCGAAAGCAATTTTAGTATTTTAGCGTAAGTTATGGGAGGGATCAGATAATTTCTCGGTTGCATTTCCCGGCGTGTCGATAGAGCTTGTGATTACACACCCCTCGCTCAGTTGCCGACCACAGCGTGTATTGCACACTGTTTACGAAATAAATGAGTTAATAAAATGTGATTTATGACTTCGAAACAGAAAACTGTGTTCAAAGTTCTTGCATAGTCAGATCAAAAGCTTCAGAGGCCGAACGGTGGGACTTCCTGAAAATATGCGTTTTACGGTCCCTACAATAGGTGCATTGTAATTCAATCTTGGTACTAAGTTTGCACGACGATGACAATGATAAGTATGCCATACTTGGAAATCTGATTGCGGAAAGTGTAAAAGCGAAAACTTTTAATAAATTCTGAAAAGGCTTCTGTTCATGTAACTATGCAATGGGTTACCGTCTATGCTTGCCCGTTTATAATTAGTGTAATAAGTATATGTGGTCTTAGAACTTTAAATTTTTATGGTAAATGGTTGTCGTCAAACACGTTTTTTCCCGTTGACCTTAGAATACCTAATTATCAAAGTAAAATGTTAGGTCCTACCGTTATAAGTAAATAAGAAATTAATGTATTTTTTGTCTATTGCTAATGGATGTTAACTGTCGTAGTTTAATAATTACAAAGTGTCTAATATGTCTTGACCCCTGTCTAAAAGGGGAACAAAATCTTTACATGCTAAATTTGGACTTCTGTTGGTTTTTGTCTTAGCGAGCAGTGCCACCATGAGAGGCCAAGATTAATTGGTTTTGTACGTTCGTGGTATTTAGTTTAGTAGATTAGCAAATGACGTTAAGACAGGGTCTGTCACTTGCCGATTAGGGTTAAGGAGCCATATGTTGGCCTTATTTTACTGGCTACTTAAACAATTAATTAATAGTCTAATGGGATTTGGCACATGTTACAGCTATAGCAGGTGGAGTGTCTGTGTACTAAGTGATGGGCCATCTGGGTGACTGCAGTTATATCTTGACCTTTGACTGATCGCTAAGAAATACCATTATAAGGCGTAATATAAATTTTGATAGTGAGTCCGCGAATTTAAATCTGGAACGTTTTCTTTTTTTACCTTCTAGAACTCATTGAACTTGATAAAAATCTAAATTCAACTTTTTACCAACTCAATCAACAACTATACTGGCACTCAATAAATAACCGTTAGCCAGTAATTGGCCATTTTGCGATCTGTCAAACAAAAACATCGTGGACAGTCTTTAAAATCTTTTTTACAACTTCTCACAAATCCGTTAATTCGTAAACAGTTATGTGTCACAATCAATCAATCAACACAAATTTAGGTATTAATATTTTTTGTATGCACGTTGACATTGTAATAAAAAAAAGTACACCATACTTTATCGTCGTCTCAAAGTCTAGTACTTAATCCTTGTAATGCGCACGCGTTTCACGACCACGAATAATTTCCATCGCAGAAACTATAATTAAAAAGCTTGCACTTTACAACGAAATCAGAGATGCTCTGAAGTCTGAAGCTGTGTTGTATTTATGCCCCCAGAACCTGATACAGTAAATAAATATTTCAGTAACTCGAATTGCATTCTAAGAAGTGATCTGAGCTCGTTCGATATCGTAGCATGAGTTACTGAGGCGTCAGCTACTAACGTGTAGCTTTGTTTATCTCTTTGTGTTCCTCCCCGTGCACTCGCGTATTGAGTAACGAGAAATAATCGCATGACTAATTGAAATCATACATAGTAATTCGTCATGTTATCCACGCGGTTCTTTTTCTTGAACTTGCACGCACACTGATTATGATAAAAATATGGTTTTGCTCCAACCGCTCCATATACATCAGTGTGCCAAACAAATTGGTGCATATTTGTCATGTTTATTTGATTTGTAATGCTGCTTGTATTTGTGAATACCTCTTGAATGTAAACAGATTATACTGGCAAGACAGTTTGGATTTGTATTTACTTTACGTGTTATTGATTGATTGCAGCTCTTAATTGGAAGGCTATCACCCTTTATTCTTGGAGCTCCAGCTGCGTATGCTGCTTATCTTCAGGTGACGTATAGTCTAAAGTCTCTATTGTCATCATTTATACACGTGTACTGCATATAAATTAATTTGTCGTATCTACTACTGAGTAAATAAAATGTACCAGTCACATATCAAATAGATTCTATCTGAAACGCTTTCTGAAAATAAAATCAATTTTAGTATCTATGTGAGCATATAAAAACATGTTATCACAGCCAGAGCTTATATGGTGAGCGCAGAATGATGTCTCCCTGCAGATATTGGTTCTTCGCAGCCATACGAGAAAATAAAATTACAATAAAACTATTAGACGGTGTGGCTTTCTCTACGAATTTGTCTCCAAGTCTTACGAGTGTACTTCCATATGAGGTAACATCGGCTAACGCGATATGACGCAGTAGTGCGAAGCTTGCTAGAGGGCGTGTTCGTCGATAGGGCGCTGCGCGGGCGCCGCCGTATTTATGGCGTTGCCTTGCTCACGCGCACCATGTTATGTTGCTGATAAACGCTATCTAAAAGTAAAAAGAGAAACAGGTGCGTGGTTTTTCAAAACGATTTCAAATATAGCACGAATGGAAAATGTAAAGGGCTTTATAATCCGTTCCTCAATATCTAACTAATGCTGTACATAGACTTTCGCTAAATACTGTTATTAAAATAGAATAATGGTAGATTGCTGCTGGAGACAAGTTTTCAGGCTTAATACTACATCGTTTACTAATAGGGTTAAAGGTAAGAGGAGAAATCAACTTTCTCGGAGCAAATAAAAGCAAGAATTATATTGCAATTCTGAATCATTGACAATAAAAAAATATCGACCTTTCGGAATGGCACGAGGCGATAAAACAATAAGCAATCGATACTTTTTGCTGTACCTACATATTTTAAATGTCCGGTAATATAGATAGGGTTTATGTAAGAGAAGTAAGTACTAGAAATGCTTTTCCTGTAAACGATTTGAATACTGGATGTCCAAATACAATATTGTATCTACCGGATTCTATACCTATACGTTACCATATTGATCAATGCTTTTGGGGCTAGGTAGGTCTCATGAAAAATATTTTATCACAATTGTCTCATTTAATTAATTCACATTTACAATTATTCTAATAGGCACATCTATTCTGGTTGACAATCCAAAAAACTTAACATTTTGCACAAACTGTATAATTTTCTCAGAATATGCGATAGAATAATTGGAGTTGCCATTATTACTTAATATGTTCTACATAGCCTGGATGTTATTGGGTTAATTATATAGCTAGGGATCAGCCAATATTAATTGTACTTACCAAAATGATGGCCCACTGAACTGGAAAACTGAATTAATTTATCTAGAGCCATGATGTAGGTTGATTTTGCTACTGCTTTTGGCAAAGTATTGGTAACCTAATCTACTGAGGTTTTTTTAATTATTTTGTTCTTTATATGGCAGGGTAGAGTTATTAATCACTCTCATTTTATGATTAAGTTAAATATAATTACCTACCTATAGGTGAAACATTACTTTTTTATCATTTGTCTCAGTACCTACGAGATCGTCGAAAAATATTTATTCCGTAGTGGAAAGATCAGTAAGTCAGCAAAGTTGGAGCACTGAACGTGCTAAAGTATCTATTGTCACTCGACGAGGTGTTCTTGATACATGCTACGGTCTTAATGACTTTGTATCACCAGACAGTACAAATAAAAATTCTAGCTGGTAATTAAAATTGAGCAGTGGTGGCTTGTGGCGGTGGCCTAGTGGTTACTGCAACTGTACCAGTTGTAGGTCGTAGGTTCGAACCCAACCTGGCGCTTTACTTTGTGTATATTAATTATATCGTCACCACTGCTCTCAAAACGGTGACAGAAAACATCGTGAGAAAACCGGCATGTCTTAGAACCAAAAATTCGAAGACATGTGACATCTACCAATCCGCACTGGGCCCGCACAGTGGATTATTTATTTATTTCTTACCACAAATTACAGAGAAAGGAACTAAATAGTCTACAGACACAATTTTATAATTAATTTGTGGAAGACTGGTGCCCAAACTAAGTTTTTAACAAAACCTGTATGTTAGGTCACCAGGCCCCCTGCACAAAATTTTAAATTATTTATGTTGTACTGGAGACTATCTGATTCGCATATAATATTCAAATAAAAATCTCATACATTATTTATAATATTGCAATACTAATACAACTTGATGTAAAAAAAATAAAAGTAGTAATTATGGTAATTTATGAAGGATTCGTGCAAGGGAGGTGGTGTGTGGGTCACTGTGTGTGTGATGTGGAGTGTGTGTGGGCGGGGTCATTGTGTGTGTGTTGCAAAGGGAACATTATGTTAGGATATGGTTTTGAAAACATCTTCAATTTGGGCATGATCTAAAGTAAGCCAGTCGGTTATTTTTCTTTTAAAAGTTGATTTGTTTAGGCTATGAACTGAGAGTATATCATTCGGTTTGTTGTATAGAAATGGGCCAAGAAAAGAAAAGAAATTTCGGGCAAATTGGGTTTTTACTGATTTAGGTTGACATACATTACTTATTCTGCTTCTCATGGCAGAATTCTGATGGGTATTAATAAAAGGAATAAGAGATCGTTGTTTCAAAGCAACATGGCGAACAAAAAGCTTCTTAATTGAGAGGACTTTAGAGGACTTATAAACTCCTACAGTGGGATGACGGAAAGGAAGGAATAGTGCAACTTTGAGGACTGCCCTTTGGGCCCTTTCAAGTGCTAAAAGTTTAGTTTTAAACGTTCCACCCCATGAAGTGATGCAATAAGGTAGGGGGGATTGGCACAAAGCACAATAAACAGATAGTAGTTGCTTGGAATTAAGGGTATACCGAAGGTCTTTAACCACAAAGATAAATTTCCATATTCTGCTAGTGAGACAATTTATATGTGCGCCAAAGTATAATTTAGAATCTAAAGTGACCCCCAAGTACTTAATATTGTCGAATTTCTGCAATTTGGAACAAGAACGATGATGACGGACGGGATGAACAGGTGTGAGCGATAATGGAGAAAGGTTGGAGAGTTGTCTGTGGACTGTTCCTAATATTAAAGGCTATATACTTGGTTTTGTCGGAATTTAAGGTGAGTAAGTTAGTTTTCAGCCAATCATAAACAGCATTAAACCCGACTTGAGCGACTTGATTATGACAGCCCATTCCCTCTCAAAGAGAGGAGGCCTGCGTCTTAGCAGTGGGAACATTATACGCTGGTTATATAATTAAAATGTAACTCCCAATACTGACTTGCACTGGTATTCAAGACGGTTAAAAAAATTTGCAAGCTTAAAAATATCAGTGCTAAAATAAATTACGTTTATAAATCCCTTACCACGTGTAGTGACGTTATCTTACGGGTTCATCAGAGCGAGTGCGTGCGCCGAGTGTATCGTTTGTTTGGACATGTAAGGTGTCCGGGTACCTCGGTTGGGGCATCCGGCACTTCGCGTGACATTCTCGCATTATTTCGCGAATCTCACTACACTTGTAGGTCTTCTTGTTAGTGGAGTGTGTGCTGGAATGCCAGGACGCCATATGCGAGTATTTATAGGGATATACTGTATGGAATATGTTTTTTATTATTGAATATAAACGACCCTTAGTTAACAGTTATTTACTGAGGTGAGAATAAGGGCGGCCTTGAAAATCTGGTGGTGGTTTTTCTGGCGAAACGTTCCGTGGTGACTGTACAGTTACGAGCATTAATATGTATACACACAACCGAATTCAGCAGCGATTTTCTCTTAAATAATGAACGCAACCTTGAGATAACCTAGGTATTTCATTATAGAGTGGCTTCCACAATATTATTTTTATAACAACATAAAATTACAATCAGTACAAGAGGAGAAAATCTTTTTAAAAACTGGTAAGCGTATATATATTAGTGTTCATGACTGTACTCTTTTAGTGCGATGGATGTTACGGCACATAGGCGATCAGAATTTCCCGCAAATTCAGGAAAAATACATTGTGTGTACACAATACTTACTTAGTAATATCTGACTGTGCGTTGAACAAATATTCCAATTTCAATGCAAGCAGAAAGACCAAAAATTTTTCGCAAAAGCAGAGTCAAAGTAAATATTTCTTTAAAAATTACGTTATTGGTTCGGTTATCCCGTTATTAGAGCTTCAAGCGTAAAATTCAATGAGTCAATGACGCATATGGACACAAAATAGGATGGTCTACGTGCTTATTTTCTTTTAGGTATATAAAAAGGCGAATTAAAATTAACCATTGACGTTTGAATCAGTTCATGATCAAAGCATGAAGCTGTTAATCAATCAATCCAAGAATTTTGGGATTTTTTGATATTCGCACGCTTATACGAAACTGACGTAGTTGTCTACCAGTAGCTACAAATCTAGGAAGATTGAAAATAGTATAAATATTGATCTTTTTCATTGGTTTTCCCGATTCATGATTTAATAGGCGCGTAGGTATTATCGTATGGAGTTTAAAGGTTCCCACAGTTTCCATAGAATTCATTTTCCATAGAAATTGTTCTACTAGAATCGCGTTGCGCTGTCGCGTCGAGCCTGTCGGCAGGGCACGTGAAGCTAAAACAAAACTATAGAAAACAGTGCAACATCTATATTAAAGAAAAAAATTAAAGAAAAAATACTTTATAAATTAAAGTCGCTTTTCGTGGATGCCTGTGTGACTGCGTTGTTCTTCTAGACTACGCAACGGATAATGGTGCGGTTTTCTCTATAATTTAGAGAATTTATTCCGAGTTTATGTGCACGCAATATAAATATTAAACTTCCATATTTAATAAATAAATCTCGGTATTTTGCCAAGATGTAACTACCGTGCGAAACAGGGACGGGGCGCTAGTTACTGATAAATAATATCACTGATTTTGGATACTTATCATAAAATTTCCTCTGTCATGTTTCTCTAAGGTAATGTTTGTAAAGAGACTAAGAAACAGTAGGAGCAGCTATTAATATTTTATAAGTTATGTCTAAGTTATTTAGCATGGCTGGTCATGAATACTCGTTTGCTAATATTTGAAGAGAATTTAAATACCTCCACAGTTTTTTGTTAAACTTTAACCTTGTGCAATTGGTTACAAAGACTGCAATAACAAAGTTATCAGTTAAACAAACAGGTTGGTTTGTGTTATTCATAAAGGTATTCAAATATTTGCATAGTTATTACATAAAACAAGAAAACGTTTACTTAGTCCAAACTTGCATTTTTGCCAAAAATAACTTTTAAGTTTAGCAATATCCCTCTGTATTGAGGTCCCGTCGAGTGTTACATATTTTTTGACATTTCAAGTAAATTCTTGAACATTCACATTTAAAGATTTGAGCACATAATAATATTCGTTATTAACTTCTATAAAGAGTAAAAATAATTAAGGACCGCTACTGTAATCACACGGTGGAACTGCGAAATCGGTAAGAAATAATTTCCTTTTTGGAGTTCCTTTCAAGTATCTACTCTCATTACATTAGCAAACGTGAGTCGACATTCACTCGGACGTAATAAAATCGTGGCGGGATTTTTTCGCGCACTCTTTTTTCAACGTGTGCGCAACGCCGGGAATTGAAAATCGAACACTGTTTTTTCGACGCGCAGAGGCTTACTCGCGCCACATTGTCATTTGCTCTGTTGCATTACCAATGCTCGGTTTAACACCGATAGTTGAAAATGCACTGCTCGATAAAATCTAGCCTCGATTTTATTACCTCCGTGTGAACGTCGACAAACACTCCATTAAATTCTTTTATTGCTCGGTTCAACACCGAGAGTTCAAAATCGCGCATCGGCGCGAAAAAATCTCGCCGCGATTTCATTCCGTTCGTGTGAATGTCGACTTACACTTTCAGTTAGCTTTAAAATCATTTACCTACTTAAAACTTCATTGAGTTACTTGTCTGAATGGATTAGCATGAGAGATAATTCAGTTCGAAAATATTAATGGAAAAGTTCTGCGGAACCATCAATTATCCTGAATGTTTGTCTTAACGGGTAATTTGCATAATTCAGTTCATGTAGCTGATGGTCTGATGGAGATAAATGCACGTGCGATGACCCGTCCAAAAACTCGACAGTAGAAATTAGGCCAAGTCTGTCACAAAAAACTACCCACTTTTTCGATGTGGAAGCCGTAATTGGAAGATAATTAATATAAATATAAAAGGTTAGCTTTAAAAGTTGTTTTTTAATTGTGTTTGTTTATTTGGACTGTTTTGTTATTATTTTATTTGGCTCTAAATTACAGAATTTAAATACAATTTTGAAAAAACAATGGCCGGGTTTTAGCTGTGTTTGGGTAATTCGTGACCGTAACCACGTATGGATTTAAAGAATTTTAATCATTAAAATCACAAATACAACCTTCTAATCATCTGCCCAGCCTTTTCCCAAATATGTTGGGGTCGGCTTCCAGTCTGACCAGATGCAGAGGAATACCAGTATTTTACATGAAGCGACTGCCTATCTGACCTCCACGACCCAGCTCCTGAATAACACGATCCCCTTGGTAAGACTGGTTGTCAGACTTTTGGACTTCTGACGACCTGTAACGACTGTCAAAGATCCAAGAATGACAGCCGTGACTATGATTAAAACGCATAAAAGTATTGTTCGACAATTTACATGTTTCAGTTTCAAGGTCCGTACGTCAACATAATATTAGAATAATTGCCCTAGTAGGATTCCCTTGTACCGTTATTCAGACACATCGTTCTCGTAGCTGACAAACATCGTAAAAGTAGGTACCTACATATAATCTGTAATTTATTCCCAGAGCTTCTGTTACGGTCTTGGAAGAAAACTCTAAGACCGGGTGGTATCATATCCGTAATTGGAAATGTAAATACCTAATTGAGCTAATAACGTTTCTTACTTCATACTCATTCTTTGAACGGTACTCTGATCTAATTAACACATCTTAATTAGCGTTATTCTACCATTATAGCAAATTTAATCAGAATTCAATAAAATGTAGAACTGATTACTATTCGTCATTAATTATTCATGAGACTTAATAAGCGTGGATATTATTATGATACGAATTTCTACAGGCATACCCACATTCCTCATTAATGTGAAATTTCTTTGCGTTACATAACTGTTACACTGAATGCATAATATAATTTTCCTACTTAGCATAAAACGTGTCACCGATTGAAATTATTTATATTTTGTTATTTCTGTTTTAAGGTTCCCGTAGACAGGCGCGACGCGACTCGATTAAAACAATTTCTATGAAAACTTAATGCCTTTACGGTGGGCCTACGCGGGAGTAATGTACGGAGTAAATGTTGCGTAAATTCGCAGGATTTTAAAATTGAAAATACTCGTTTCGAACATCCTACTAATCCTACGATAGAATCATTATTATAAATGTGGATGTTTGTATGTTTTTTTCTCAAACACACAAAAATGGCTGAATGAATTTGGATGTAATTTGGCGTACAGCTGTCTCTGTGCCAAATTTCATCCAAATTCGATCTTCGTTCGTTCATCAAAGTATCCTATGTATGTCCTATGTACTTTTTATCCTAGTAGTATGTTCCCGTGGGATATTTTTCAACTTCCACGCAGGCGAAGCCACTGGTAAAAGCTATAATAGTGTAGGGACACAATGTAAGCACGAAAGGCAGAATGCTAGATAAGCAAAAATGTACGCAAGTGAGACGAATAATGCACGGCCGGCCAGTTACTGCGCACTGGTCCGAATAGAAGGTTGTCTTTACGGGTTTTTCATCGAATAAACGTAGACATTCCGAACCTATAAAAGGGACTTTAATTTAGTGGACCAGCGACCTTCCACTACCAAGCGGGGCAGTACTCACTTGGGAGTTTACACCACACAGTACAAAGACTCTCTTAAAATAGTAATATATATTTTGCTTTAAAACTTTATTCATACCTATGGGTGATAGTTATTAAGCCTGTCGCAAAAATAAAAATCAAAATGCTATGCGATAATTGTATTTATCGATTCAATGCAAGAAATAGCTGCAGTGTTGAAAAACATGAATCGCGGTAAATCACCTGGGCACGATTCTCTCAGCATAGAACATTTACAAAATGCAGGTGTTCATATGCCCAGAGTGCTGGCAATGTTTTTCAATTTCTGCTTCTCACATACGTATCTGCCTGATGACCTTATGAAAACCTTAGTTGTGGCGATTATAAAAAACCTAACTGGAGACGCGTCTGATATAGATAACTATAGGCCCATATCGCTGGCTACGATTATTGCCAAAGTATTAGTTAGTGTGCTTGACCAGCAGTTAAATAAACATCCCTCTCTTCACGATGTCCAATTTGGCTTCAGAGCTGGTCTTTCAACAGAACACACTGTTCTTTGTCTCAAGCATACTGTCAGATACTTCACAGACAGGAACACACCCGTGTACGCGTGTTTTTTGATTTTTCGAAAGCCTTCGACCTGGTGTACTATGGTGTTCTATGGAAGAAGCTGTATAAATACAACACTTGTGGGTGAGATGATATAGTTGCTTAGATATTGGTATGGCCATCAGTCTAATATGGTGAAGTGGGCAGGCTCGCTATCCGTATAGGCTGGAGTGCGGGGTAGACCAGGAGGTCTGACTTCACGAAACTCTTCTGTTTGTACGTAGATTGGCTGATTCGTGAGCTCAGCGGCATTATAGTAGACTGTTCCACTGACGGAACACTCGTCAATAACACCGCCATGGTGCTGCTGGCCCCATCAATCAGCGCCCTCAGGAAACTCATGTCCAAGTGCGAGCGATATGCGGAGGCCCAGGGCCTCAGATATAATTAAAAAAAGAGCAAGTGTTTGTTGTTTAAGCCAGGCACTAAATACTATCATGGAGTGCCGCCTGTCACACTCGGTGGGATGGCGTTAGAGTGGGTAGAATCCTTGAAATATCTGGGGCATTGACTTACTGCAACGCAGACGGATAGTGTTGACATGGAGAGGGAGCGTAGGGCGCTGTCAGTCAGGAGCAATATGTTCATCTGTAGGTTTGCAAAGTGCTCGAGGGGTGTGAAAACTATTCTGTTTAGGGCATACTGCCAATCACTTTACGCCTGCAGTCTATGGGTCGACTATACGCAGGGGGCTTACAGCGCTTTACGTGTCCAGTACAACAACGCTTACGCTGTTGGGGTTGCAACGACACTGTAGCGCATCAGGGATGTTCGCAGAGGCACGTATAGACGACTTTTACGCAATCATGCGAGAGCGTGTCGCCTCTCTGATGCGGCGGGTGCGGGGCAGCCCCAACAGCCTCTTGCTCACCGTGGCCAGCAGGGCGGAAGGTCTAATACTCAGACACTGGACCAGGGCACAAGTATTTCCTTCAAACCATGCCTTGAAATAATGTGTTGCTTGTACCTATTGCATTTTTGATTATTTTGTATTTGGATTATTTTATTATTAATGATTTTGACGTTATTTATGGTAGTTTTAACGTTATTAATGGTAATTATTTACATTACTATGAATGATTTTGACACAGTTATTGATTATTTTGACATGATTAGTAATTCTTACCAAAATTTTGGCAAATGTATGTACTAACGCTAGTGTTTAAGATGTGTAAGTGTTATTATTTGTGTGTTATTAATTATTTGTTTAGTAATAAGTAATAACAAGTTGGATTTTATTGTCTGTCAAATAAATAATAATAATTATTAATAACCGTTGGAATTTACGTTTCGTTCAGGCTGGGGTCACGAGTAGGGTATGCACCCGGGTATACCCGTTTCCGAAATATCCGGGTATACCCGGTTCTTCCAAGGTATCAGAAGAACCGGTTTCGAAGAAGTATACCCAGGTCCTCCGGTTCTTAAAAATAATCTGAATCTGTTACTTAATTCCACATTCAAAACACGCGGACCGGGCCGTAAGCGTGTCATTAAAATTCACGCTGTCACAAATTCACGAACTGGCAACGCCACGCGAGTTATATTGCATGCACTCGTCGCCTGGCCCCCGCGTACCAAACAAAACCGTGTACGTAAACAAATGTCTGAGAAAACTATTCATGAAAACTAAAATATGGTGATTTCTTGCTTTAGTTAAATTAAAAGAAATTATTATATTGTGCTTTTTCATGTTGAATTACTAAAAAAAAAACTAAATTCTTGGTATTTTTATGGTGGCTGTTTATAAGACTAATTATTGTGTAAATAAACTTAACTAGAAAACTAAGAGAAAATACAGTAATACAAATAAAGAAAAAAATGCATATGAAGAACGCAAATTGATCCATATTGTAAAAACTACTGTGGCTAGTCAGATTTGTTTTAGATAATTATGTATTTGTAGAGTTCCTCTATTATTCCATTTTTAGCTTCCTATTATCCCTAGTTATGTAATGATAAGAATGACTGTTTAGTAAGCTAGAGTGACCAAATAAATGTTGATTTGATATAATTTACTAAGTTTTCGTACCCTGTCAGTTTCTCTGTGATTTATTTGATCATATATCACTTACAGTTTTATTAGTCGGAACTGGGTGGAACCGAGTTACCCGGCTCCGACCGCTCCCACAACCGGGTTTTAAAAGTCTGGAACCGTAACCAGTTAGTTTTGCATGCTCTACTCACGAGTCGTAACGTCCATAACATATCGTAGCAATCGTAGGTCTCGTAGCACTTACCATTTTTTCCATAAAGGTAAGGATAAGCATTTATTGTTCCAGCAGAAGACTGGGTTCAGATAGTAACTCATGCGGCATAATCATCACATGCACAAGTTCGCGGTAAACTGACCTAATTTCTTTAAGCCAAATATAGGTACAGTACGCCTTGCACGAGCCTTCGCCGCTTAACCGAAAATAAATTAAAAATTAAGTGAAGACACGAACTCGATAAAAACTCGTTCGTGTACAACGGAAATTAGTTTCGAATTTTGTTCGTCCTTTTTTATTTTGCGGCGTGATTAAGATCGGGTGGCTACCGAATAAAATCCCCGTTGGTAGTGTAACAGGATCCACCGCGGGGACTCTTCAGGCACCCGTCGGGATGGATGAACACAATCGTATTGTTACTATAGTAGGTGCAGCGTGTATTGACAGGAGTATGGAGTCTATTTACTCATATTTGAGGAAAGAATAAGCTTAATTTTATTGGGTAGATACCTATTTACTTGGGAAATAATACCGCTAATAATGCTGATGAGGGTGAACCTATGAAATTTTATTTATCCTTCTAATAGTGGGTCACTAATATTATTAAAGTTTGTATGTTTATTACTCAATCACGCAAATACGGTCCAACGGATTTGGATGAAATTTGGTACTCAGATAGTTTATAACCTGGATTAACACATAGGATACTTTTCATTCCAGTGGTACGTTCCTGTGGGATAATATTTTCCAACTTTTGCGCGGGCGAAGCCGCTGGCCACAGCTAGTACAGAAATAAAAGAAGGAAAATAGGTAGATTTATTAAAGAAACATGTTCGTATAAAAAGTTGCTCTTTGCATTATTCAATCGTGGTGTATTCATTTCAGCCGAAAGACGTCCACTGCTGGAAATAGGCCTCCCCCAGACTCCTCCACTTCGACCGGTCTTGTGTTTTCTACATTCAGCGGATTTTGGGGAGGTTTTGCCATAATCGCCACGCTTGGCAGGCGGGTTGGCAATCGTAGTATGGTGGTAAAATGCATAAACAACGCTGCTGCCCATTCTCTAGTACCTAAGTCCCTTAGTCGCCTTCTACGACACCCACGGGAAGAAATGGGATGGTGCTACTCTTTTTACGTCCGGCACCACACGGAACCGTCGTGGTGTATTATGCTTATCCAAATAACTGTTTAATAATCAAAGAGTTGGAAAATGGCTCCTCTACGTTTAAAAAGCTACATATACATAAGAAAAAAGACTACCTAATCAATAGAATTAATTTTGCATTAAGTAGTTTTAGTAACTAACTAATTAAAAAAAAAATCTTAAATGACTAAATCACGTTTTTGACCCAGAAACGTGCTGGAACTAGATTTTTATGTAGTAGCTGTAATGATTCTAGATACTTAAATAACCGAGGCAATTCCAATAATTGTTTTGAGTAATATTACTTAACACACATAACTGTTTCGAGAAATACATAATTTCCTTCGTAAGAATGTTTACTTTGAAGATTGAGCTCTTCTCTGAAATCTATTTGCTTTGGTAACACGATATCCATTATTTTTGTGAAGGGGACGAATATGATCCTTGCTATTAAAAAAGCTCTCGAGTCTATGGGATTCTCAGTAGCTGTCGATTCCCAGAATGACAACTTGTTGATAGAGTACTACTGCTACTATACTTATACTATTCATATTTTTCTGGGGTAAGTAATTACTAAATTGGCAACATTTCAATACCACTTTTACAGTACCACTTTTCATGCTCCATATTATAATGATAGTTAACTGTAACCATATTTATATATGTGCCTCTTAAGAAAATATGACTGAATAGAAAAATAATTATATTTTTACGTAATATTATATTATTTAAATAATAATATAAATGTGAAAGTTTGTGAGGATGGATGGTTGGATAGATGAATGTTTGTTACTCTTTCCCGCAAAGACTACTGAACGGATTTGGATGAAATTTCGCACACAGATTATTTATAACCTGGATTACGACGTAGGGTACTTTTTATCCCGGTAGAATTTCCCCGTGATATAATTTTCGACCTTCACGCGGCCGAAGCTTCTCGCAAAGGCTAGTTAATAATAAAATGGTGTCACAAATAAAACTCTTATTCATCAAAATAATAAAAAGCAAAAATAACAGAACTCTAATTGCTATAAAGAAGTGGGCGTGTAATCAGTTATCTAATATAGATTTGATAAGATTTATTAACGTTTTGTGGGTCAAACTGATAACCTGATTACTAATAATAATATTTTGAATGGAAATAAACACTGTGACGTATGATTTCTACGTCAATTTGAAAGTAAGTTATGTATTGTGCAATTTGCATCAGCTCCTTACCCTGATCGAATTCTACGTCGATTATTACTACGGGTTCCAACAACTAAGCGTCTGTGATTAGAATTAGTACATACTCATGCTTCTTTTAAAATTACGAGATACAGGTAATCTATACCTAAAGTTGAGCTGTGAAGATATCATAGGTAAGTAACGTTTTGGATCCGTTAGAAGCATTTGCAAGTAAAATTGGCTTCTTGATAGCAAGAAATCTTTTATTCACTGGACAATGGACTAGTTGGGTTTCTGCATCAATTATTTTGGGCCTAGGAACTTCTTTCAAACTGTTTCGTATGACAATAACCTACGTGATTATTTGTTAAAATTATCAGTTGTTTACATATTTCTAAGTCATAAATGTGTCACCAGTCTTACATCAATTATAATTCAATTTCTATTTAAAACATCTCCAATTTTTCACTATTACAATTTTTATTTTTTATCAAATATTGCCGCTTAGGTATCACTAAGTAAGTTAGCTTATTTTTCTAATTTATTGTTTTATAGCTGACCCGCTGTTTTATAGATGTTGTCCTGTCTCTATGAATATTGTAGTCGCATTGGTATAATATTAAAAAAGTTAATATGATCGTTAAGTTTTCTTCAATTTTCTAATGTTACGCCTAACTTTCTTACTTTTTTCTTTCATAAGAACCTTCTCCTGACTATAACGAACACAACAAAAAAAGAATTAGCAAAACTGGTCCAGCCGTTCACGTGTGATGCCGTGACCAAGGGAAATAGAGAATAGAATGTATTATGGTACTGCATTCAGGGTGAATAAATGTCGGTTCACCTAATAAATAAAAAAATGCTTTAAATTCAACTAGAATCTCATTTCATATGCCACTATTCGTTAGGCATATTATAAGGCTCAAAGGCTCAAACCGCAAAGAAGTCTTACAATCTTCACATGCATCGTCTGCCTCAGTTCTCAGTTTACATTTTTATTTTGACGCCTCTAAACTTACTGCGCATCTACAATGTTGTATTCCAGCCAGTTTTCAAGTTTGGTTTTAAATTCCATTGCGATTTTTCTAGCATATGTTCCTTTGATGTTTTCTACTCGTGACTTGGCAACACAAAGGATTGTAAATCCAAATGTGAAACAAGGTGTACCATGTAGAGGATTTCATGTTTTTGTAAAGTTCGTCTACAAAACTGGGATTTTATTTAAGAAAAATCAACAGAACTTGTCGTTTACGACGTTTTTAAAAGCTTTATCAGTGTCAATGTTTTGTATTGTAAAAGCTAGTCTAGTGTTTCTTTTAGATTCAAGCGTAAATTTTCTGCTCAGTCAATAACTTCAAAACAAAACTCGTCTTTGTCTACTTCATATGCACCGTATCGTTCTGTTCTCATCTATGTATTTATGTTTTCATAGCTATTCAGTCAAGCGGTGACAGCCAGTCTATTTCTCTAACTACCAACACACGACATTAGGAGCACGCTAACAAAGAGCTTGTTAAAATTCTTCTATATGAAACCGTTAGGGCGCCCTATTAAAACAAAACAAAACTGTAGAATGCAAGGAACAGTAAAATCTCCCCATCTCGACTATTTCACAACAAAACTGATCGAATTTTAGTCAAAGATTGGCAGAAATATTATAAAATAAGGTTAGTAAATTTACGATTTGCGTTTTAAGCATTGCATGCATATGAATATGTGATAATGTGTAAAGTGTATATAAGAAGCGTTTTACATTCATTTGTATAATCTGTGCTATGTTCAGCCAATTACCATATTTTGAGTACTTATTAATTTAAATATTTTATTTGCTACAGTTATGTATTGAATAGTGGAACTTAAATATTTGAATCATTTTGTGTTGTAAAATTTTCTCTTTTTGCATTTCCTCAACTTTAGTCAGGTTGAACTTGAACAATACAGCTTAGTCTATTTTAGTCTTCACCCGTACATGGGTTTTTGGGTTTTGCTGAGTCAATGGTATGCCCAATATGCCCCTGTAAATCTATACGTATTACTTGTTATTGACTATCCCTCAAGCATTGATGACATGACTAATTTATGTGGTTTTTGCTAATCATCCAATTGTTTACAGTCATTCTACGTTTTTCATGTTCGAAGTGCGCGTATATTGATTGTCTGAGTAAAATTCTTAATTTATAAAATAGAGCTGCTATACAAACTTCAAGGTTAATGTAAAACAATTTACTGGGCAGCTACCGGAGTACTGGTTTTATGTATCACTTTAGGAGTGAACTGTACATTATATCATATCACATGTCGGCGTGTATTGGCTGTTGGCATACATTCCGCGGATTAAGTGCAAAGTCTGCTCTCCTAACCGTAATATTTGCTGATAGTACCGCGACAACACCATGTGTTTCTTTATGCCCATTAAATTGGCGACTCCAGGATTACTGTCCGTTTCTGTCAGACATTTCACTTAAGGCCATTAAATGCTTGTCAAGGTTTTTGTGCAAACCTCAAAGTTATTATTGGATCTTGTGATAGAAATAGCACGCAAAAAAAGTTGGACGGACAGCGGACAATCATCATTAGCCCAATTACTCTAATAGTTGCTAACGGCTGGTAACTTTAAACTGGTAAAGCACGCTACATTCGTGAATTTGGTGAGCAAAATCTATACTATTTTTATACATATATGTACTTATATCTTGGTAAAGTCTGACATCAATAATCAAATATTATTGTTTGGTCCACAACAACTCTATCAAAACTTTCATTGTGATCAGTCTTAACAATAGAAAAATACGCAAAATCATTTACAACAGATTATTAAAAATTAATTGGCGATTTTGCCTTGCAACCTTATAATTGACGTTTTGGGAACATCACAGCCTACATAGAAGTAAATAGTCAAATAATGACTGGACCAGGGATTCGTTTTTTTTTTACATTTTACCAATCAATGCACCGACTGAACTGCAACGAAAAAAACAGCTAAAGACAAATGAGTTTGTATTTAAATGTCTCTCACTCCTCACTGTAGTAATAGACGTGCCTGAATGCGCCTTGCGCCAATTTCGTTTGACGGCAGTCGCTCGCAAGCAGGTGCGTTGTGCGCGCGTGCGTCCGCCATCTTTGAATCACAGCTGATATTGCCGCCAACGCGATCTTGTTTCGAACATTTTGTACAAACGAATACGATTTGCAGCTAGCAGATTTTAAATGCACAAACATTTTAATTAAGTGCAGTGACTTAATAAACGGACTATGAAGATGACAGTTAATCGAATAAGAGTTGTGGTGCTGGGGAGCGCGCGCTGCGGCAAGTCCGGTAAGAATAACCTCAGGAAAACATTTTAATTGTTATTAGCAGGTGATTTATGCGCCTGGAATGCTTAGTTTCCTGACTAAAGCTTATTTGTAGCTTTGGTTAAATTCGTCTTTAACGACTTGTCGATAATTATTGCTTTTTTACTTTTTTAATCGGGCGGCGAAATCAATTATGTCTAATAGCTCGAGAAAAAGGTTTTATTTTATTTTGAATGCCATGAGGTAGTTATTAGGATTATTAAATTAATTATAGGCCTAGCTATAGATTAGTTATAAACAGATGTTATTCATGGATGCCTTCCATTTAGCCGACTGGTTTGGTTGTGATATTCTTTAATTGCTTTGGGATTATATTATATTACGGCACCAATCAGAACAGGTGAAATTGATATTATGTAATTTTTATTAGGAAAGATTATACTTTGATGGTTTTATGATCAAATTGCATTTTTGAATACATTAGGGCATTTGTAGTGTTTTTTTCTTAGACATTATAGAAAAACTTTCTACTTTTAACCTCGGTAAGATAGAGTATCTGCATGAATTGACGTACAGGTGCAACTTTCGCAAGTCCCTTAACACTTTCAGCTTTGCATGTTAAAACTAGCGTTTAGCAAGGCATGGCTCCTCATGGTTTCATGGCTCATGAATAGACGTATAACCGAGTCCGAACTTATGTCCAGAAATCCCAATTATCTTTTGATGACTTGCAAGCTGTCGTTTTATTATAGTTCGCTGAACGAAAGATACTTGTTGTGACGACGTAATATAGGCAGCTCTGCTTACAAAAGGACGTATTTATTCCTTCTCTGACTTCAAGACTTACTAAATAAGCACCTTAGATCCTTATGTAAGGTGCTTATTTAGTAAGTTCTAGGCTCATAGCCTAAAACATTTACGGTAAGGTGCTTATTTAGTGAGTCGACGACGATAAATGTTTTAGGCTATGAGCCTAGAACATTTACTGTCGTGAGAAAACCCGTATGATAATAATACATGATAGGAATGTTATTTATGAATATTTACAGGTACTTATCTTATCAGCGAATATTTCGCAGAAATATCATGTTATCCCTACATTACGGAAGTACATTAAACAGTGCGCAGTAATAAAACAGCAATACTAATTACTGTTTATGTGAGAGCATCCTTGTCACTATAATATTATCATTGTTTGTACTTGGATCAGTTCCATGGAATCGGCCACTAGGCTGTTGACATAGTATGCGCACCGGTTATCAACACTGTCATACAAGACGACTGATAACTGACATATACTGGGTGTTGCACCTGAAATGTTGGTAACAAAGAAAGTTGCAGCACTGTTATTGTACGTAATTTTATATGAGTAATAATGATAACGTTGTTTCTAAGTAATAGTAAAAGGTAACGCATGATTTTTGGAAAGGAATTAGTCATCAGAATTATCGTCACGGCTGTATAGGGATTATGACAAATCAAGGAGATAAGCAGCGGATTCTCTTTACTCCTGTCTGCTTGTGCGGGCAAAAGAGTAGCATTTGGAAGCCAAAGTTGATCAGCACTTAGATACTTACCGACACTAATAATTAGGATGACTTAAACATGATATATGTTGTAATATTTTGCCGGTAATCGTCTATTGCTGCCTGTGTACAGTCAACCTCGTTCAATGACAGAAGATAGCAATCAATACGTAAGGCTTTGGTTGCGTAGAGGATAATCTTGCAACTAGACGTTACTATAAGGCTTCTTGGTCGTGAAGTATTCATCCTTGATATCGATCAGGGCTTTGCTTAGCTCATAAAGGTAATGAGTGTTATATAAAGTGGTGTTACATACACAGGTTGATGATCTTTTCAAGTTTGTTGAACGCTGGAATGTCAATGACACAGCCTAGACATTGCAGGCAGAACAACTGTTTATTTTAGATGTGTCTGATATCAGAATAGATGTTTTTAGATTTTGTAGTTCCTAGTGCTTTTGAAAGTTCGTTGGTCTACTTTGTAGTAGTTGAGGGTCCACTTATATCGCGCTTATGGGGCAGGTTCCTGAATAGGGATGTTATGCAATCCTGCACAATACGTCGGTAATATAATTAATGGTATATGACTATTCTGGAGGCAGCCTATGGGCTGGTGATTCCAAAGTAGTGAGGAAAACGGCGATCATAGTTCATGGTATGGGAAAGGACATGACATGAGGAAAACTATTAAAGTACATGACTTTAAGACCAGAAGAACACCAAATAAACGATGGATGACGTGCGAAAGATGATATAGCTAGAAAGAGGAAGAAAAGTACTAAGATGATGGCTAATAGTGATGTACTAACCTAAGAAGACATACTACGTCAACTCCGAATACATTAGGATTACATTATGATTTATGGATAAATAAAGATTTTCCCCATAGATTTCAGTACTCGACTAAAAGTCGATTATGTGCTCAACCCCTTAAACGTGTTCAGCGCCGGATGTTTAAGCCTCGGGTTATGAAATCGCAAGGATGCAATTAGCTGTGATTGGTCGTTATTTCTACGCCCATTAACCTTGTTAACTCTATTTCTTGTAATGACTGATAGCTGACATATTGTTGTGATATTTTTACTTCCATTTCATCGTTGGAAGTGATTTACTTGTTTTCGATGTGAGTCATACATGAGCGTTTAACAAAGGAGTACGAAGAGCTTAAGTATTGACTTGCTGTTTTAAAGAATTTGACTTTTAATCGTTATACAGACCTTCTGCACCTTTTGGTTGAGTACCTACCTATCGGTTGATGCGGTATGCTCACTGTATTATATTGTGGGTCAACTATTTTCTGGTTAACGTCAGTGAAACTGCAATTCTTCTCCTTTATATTATTGGTTGTTAGTTAGTTATATTCTTCTATAAAGCCTGCTGGTAAGGAACAAGACTTTTAAAAGTAGATATAATCTACACAATGGATCCTAGGCAGGTACCTACTATAGGAACTACTTTGGGATTTGGAAAATTGTAACATAGAATTTCCCGAAATAACCCTGCATGCTGATTAATGACCGAATAACTAAAATGCAAGCAGTAAAATATGATGTGTTTGTAGTTCGGTGGCGCAATATGGGAGAGGCCTAAATCCAGCAGCAAACTGGAATAGGTTTAGTTAATTAATTGAAACAATTAATCACAGCAGGCACCTGGCTGCAGTCTTACTGACCAGACAGTCTCAAATAGCTCAATATTTACTTTAAGCATTTGTTGTGGATAATTTTAGAACCATTCTGCAGACATGTTACTCTCTATACAAAGATAAGTATTTGCTATATTTGTTGCGAAGCGCCAGACAATTTACGCTGATTTCTTGAGTTTTAGCCAATTTATACCTGTCTGGCGACCTAAAGTGTGATTGCAATTGACGCAGCGTACGAAAACACCTGAGTTTTTAACTCTATCGTAATTATTGTAATTTACGATGGTGAAATTATGTTCTTCGATTTTTTGTGCAGAGGAGAAAAACGATTTGCACTACTTCACTTGTTTCTTCATTAAAGCGAAGTGGGGATAATACGACCTGCTGAGATATCAAACATATCCTTGAAATGAAATTGAATTACTCATCGAGGTCGATGATAGTGTTATTACACCTAAATCGATGTTTTTTTTTTTACTTTATATCACATATTTTGCAAGAGAAAACAGTTCCATCCATAAAAAAAACTAACCTTAGAATTTAATTTGTTTTGTGGGTAACATCTGAAAGTTTTTAAAACTATAGACATTACTTCACAAAAGATGATGCGGTTTTGTTATTCAGCTCCTACGGTAACTGTGGTACCTATATGGGAGATTATTTAAACTGTAAATAAAAACCTACGGCTACCATATATTGTACGATAAATAGTGTAATGTAAATAAAACGTACTCTTTGAAGCACGTTCGTAAGCGCAACGGTAGTAAGTACACGTGACTTTAAATTTAAATATTTTTACAAATACATACGTTTCGTTGGAATTCATCATCTTTATGCGAAAAAAAGAAAATGATAGTTCCTTAAAAACCATGTTTATACAATGTGGGAACGATAATATGTCAATAAATGGAAACACAAATAATACTAATGCAGAGGAGTGTTCTGAATCTATCAAACACATCCTAACAACGAAATCATAAAATACAACATAAAAATAACAAAAAACTAAACAAAAAGAAGATCTGAACTCTGGGTACTACCTATATAAAATGATTTCATGCTCACACTGTATTGAAAAATCATAGATATTAAACACATAGAAACAATACTACAACCGGTGACTACGTGCCACTAAATACCTACAGAAAATATATTTACGATTCTATTAGGAAGGGTCCTTCTACGATGACGCTATCGACCCGTTCTGATGATGATAATTGGCTGTCTGACCTCCGCAAATCAAGACGAGTCAGAACTAAAAAAATATTCGTCATGGCTGGTTTATTTTTGTTTTGTATTCTATTTATAACAATACTATTTTTGTTCAGACTCTCGATAGTGTGAGTTTAGTACATTGACTCACTATTAAATTGTAAGTAGGTAGTTAGGTATGTTTGACGTCACGATTTTTGTCACAGATGAGTATCAGCATTATAATAGCTGGACCGTGGGATAGGTGTGCAGTAGAGTTCGGGCTTAGTTTCCAAAACACGTTAGTCAGAGCAACGAAACAGTACTGCGACTAAATGTTCAGCGGAAATCAGAACGTACCTATACGTAATATTTCGTCATCAAAATGGTATCTTTAAATATTCGGGACGCAAATAGAAGCACTTGGTATTGTCGCCAAAATTCAGGAATTTAACGTAAAAAGTTTTATTATTCTGAAAAGTAAAAGAAACGATTCGTAGCTACAGAGCGTAGTACGTAAACTACAAAGCGGAGCACGTAAACGTATAGTACGTAGTAGGGTATTAAAAATCTTGCATTGAAAGATGTTGTGTAAGTCTTCGCTCAGGTTATGACTCCCAAAATAGTTCCAAATATCAGCAATTCGTTATTTTGGTGTTGTTAAGACGGCTCGTAAGATGTAGTACTCATTTGTTTGCTTTAGGATTTCGTAGCAGTTTGTTAGTGGCTTGATTTAGAATCTATAATATACCTGCCATGTTTAGAATAACAGTGAGCTTTCAAAAGTTTATTTTATTGCGTTTATTCTAGGATTTTTTCTCGTAAAATTTGTTTTTCCTGTTGACTTGGAGTGAAAACCAAAATGCCCTCGTGTTGGATGTTTTTATTATATTAGAATAATATTCAAACTAGAAGCTGAAAAATTACAGCGATCTTGAATATATTGTATTATTTGCTTAATTTATTTGGTAAAAAAGTCATAAATCACGTCTACACTGAAGTACCTAAAGTTTATATTCGACGTGTTGAATATAGATATCTTATGAAAATAGAATTACAAGTTTACGTCGGAATATTCCTCACGTCACTTCTGTTTTTTTTTTTTTTTTTTCTGGGTGGGAAATCATCAAGTAACTTCTCCCGCTCTGGGTGGAGCGGGAGGGCGTGTCAGACTTTTACTGACTAAAACCCACCCGTGTTCCCTCAGTTGCCTGTGTGCCAGGGGCGGCGGTATCTCTTTCGAACAACCCGCACCCCCGGCAGGCATCGGCCCTTGCGGGCCCCTCTGTTGCTGCTGACATCTCTTTGAGGCGCGCGTGGAACACAACGCGCCGTCGACCCGGGCTTGGTCCTTACCGGACAGCGAGCTACCCATTACTCGCCGTCCGCAAGCCCGTGCCTACGGTGGCCGGGAATCAGCCTGGGATTCCCGACGCCCAGGGCGTCTCCTGCGAAGGCCACGGCTGTGAGGGCGCATGTACTGCATCTCCCTCACGTGCGCCGCCTCCCTCTTTGCGAGCATAACTGCTTCGCTGAAGGAGGCGACTGCCAGCCATGCCCTCTCGCTCCGTACCATGGCCTGGACCAGGGTCGGACGCGAGAGATCGCCGCCGCCGATCACCTCCACGAGGACACGGCGTTGCTCCGCCCAAGCTGGGCAGACCTCCACCGTATGCTCCACCGTGTCCTCTGGGCGATCTTCGCAATGGAAACACCCGGGCGTTTCCTCCCGCCCTATCCGAAACAGGAACCTCCCGAAACAGCCATGTCCGGTGAGGACCTGTGTCAGGCGGAAGGTGAGGACGCCATGCCGCCTCTCAAGCCACTCCTCAAAGAGGGGACTTACCGCCGCAATCGCGGCGTGCCCAACGTCACTTCTGTTCGTGGCGAGACGGAACTGCGAGGGGAGGAGCACTCGTAAATACCCGGTGTGGATGGGCCACACTCGGGAAACAACTATTAGTCCGTACTTACTAGTTACGAGTGAAGGCGTACATAATAAATCCTGAGTCCCTTTGAGAACTGTAAACCTCTTAAAAAAAATAGGTACGATATCGTTAACAATTAGTCTCAATTTTTAAATAAGACCTCGGATTTAGGTAGGCCGAAGCAAAGAAAACCTGGTCAGGCGGAGATTCACAGATGATTCCGCCGGAGTGTAAATGTGGAGTTGTCCCACAAACATTAAGGCACTTAATATCGTGTCCAGCGTCTCCTGTTGTTTGAACGCTACAGGAGTTGATGGACATTGCTGAAAATCCCATGCTCGTAGCTAAACTCTGGGTTGATAATATATAGTTTGCTATCAACACGCTAAGAAGAAGAATTGTGTTTATGAAAAAAACAGTGGCATTCCAGGAGTGCCGACAGAAGTGAAAACCTGAACAATTACGTGTGTATTTTTTTAATCGTCAATACAGGATTTCACATTGGGTTCTTGGGTTCTGACTGGTCTCGGTAAAAAATGATAAACGAGCGAACAGCACAGATTTTTACGATAAAAATACAAAAGGAAGAAAGGGATAAAATAATTAGAATTTCCTAATGAAAGAAAGGGAAGTTTTCAAAAGACATCAACGCGCGACTCATTCGTGTGCTCGTTCACCCAACCACCATTTAAAATAGACCCCTGCGGTGGCTCATAATCTAACTAAATCAAAAAACGTTCGGTCACAATGACGCGAGTTCCATGATTTATGTTTACCCAAAAAGTGCTCAACGAGGCTAAAGAAGTTTTCACTTCTAAAAATATTTTTATTGAACCCATTTAGTAAAAGATGCTTTTGGCGACAATCAGAGTTGTAATAAAAGTTGTTCACCGTTCAATAAATTAGTCTTAATAAATTATTCGAATGTACTAGAAAGAACAACTTTACATTTTTGGGTGAGACAACAAATTGCACTTTGTGAGCACGTATAATTTACTACTTTAAAATGAAGTGTCAATTAAAAAATTGTTTCAATAAATTATTCAAATGGACTAGAATAATTAATGGAACTTCGAAAAAAAAACAATAAATGCAGACAGATTTGAAGAATTATTGGAAAGAAATTCATGCATTATTACAGCACAGCTCTTGAGTTTCAGTGGCAAACCTGATACAATCGGGTTGATTTTATAGCATCTTATTTCATATATTATCATCTGCCTAGCCTTTTCCCAACTATGTTGGGGTCCGCTTCCAGTCAAACTGGATGCAGCTGGACACCAGTATTTTACAAGGAGCAACTGCCTATCTGACCTCCACAACCCAGTTACTGGGTAATACGATACGCCTCAGAAAGACTGGTTGTCAGACTTTCGGGCTTCTGACGACCCGTAACGACTGCCAAAGATCTATAAATGACAGCCGGGACCAACGGCTTAACGTGCTTTCCGAAACACGGAGGGGTTTTGGTATGTAAAGATGGTCACCCATCCACAGACCTACCTTGGCAAGCGTAGCTTAACATCTTAAATGATAAATGATAAATGATTTTATTTCTGTAAGTAGGTTTGTACAAACACTTTTACACGGCAATCATATTTTTTTAAACTAGATGAGGTCGGCGTTTCCTATCTGACTACTCTGAGAAGAAAGGCCGAAACAAACTCAGAGGTCACAGTCTCTTTTAAAGTCCAGACATAATCTTGGTCAGATCATGTGAAGACCATGTGGATCGGTGTCTGAAATGGTCTTTTGAAGAAAGAACCACACAGATTAAGTGGACCTGTCCATTCAGTGCACGCATTTGTCAGTAATCATACAGCTCACTCTTATTCACTATCACCAGGAGGTTAATTGTCCAGATGGTTAGCTAAACTAAACAGAATTAGTTTCTGAATCACTTTTCACGAAAACCTGTATCTTCAGCTACACCCACCAAATGTTTCGAGATTTCATTGAACATTCGTTTCAGTTGATGTAGATTTTACTGTGCGTTATCTTGAATGAGTAAAGTGGTGTAAAGAGAATGAGGGTAAATAACACTATAATTATTTTAATTGTGAAAGAGTAATGTTTGTATATATAGCTCATGACGGTTATAGCTCAATAGAGCTATTCTATCTAGCGACATGACCATATATTTTGAGATGTATGGTATGATATGCCATCAAAATTAGGAACAGCAATAACAAAATCGATCGTCAAACATTATGTTCGTCTAATACCTTCGTCATATCAGCCGAGAAACGTCCACTGCTGGACATATGCCTCCCCAAGCACCGCTACTTCGACCGGTTCTGTGCTCCTCGATTCCTGCCGCCTTCACCAGATCATCGGTCCATATTGTGGGAAGCCATCTAACGATACGTCTACCAGTATGCGGTCGACACTCCAGAACCTTTGAGGCCCATCGGCCATCTGTACTGCGAGCAATGTTCTGCCCATTGCCACTTAAGTTTGGTAATTCTTCGGGCTATGATGGTTACCTAAGTTCTCCTACGGATCTCTTCATTTTTAATTCGATCACGTAGGGAAACTCCTTGCATAGCCCTCTCCATTGCAGTTTGGTTGACTTTCAGCCTTCTTAGAAAGCCCATTGTGTCTAAAAAGTAATAACTGAAATTCTTGGATTCGATGTGGAAGACTATCATTTAAAAAATATGTAACAATCGTGCTATTACGTGAAAGAACTAACACTACTACAATAAACGTATAAAAGTTACGCAACACAATTTCTATAACACTTCTGATTTCAAGATCATATCGAGGTTTATTCAACACTGGCACGTGTATTCAAGAGACGGTCTCAGATACTTCAAATAAATTGACTGCCTCACAGTCTCCGGCGCAACGACAGATAAATCATGCGCAGGCTATTAATGAGTCATTCAACATTCAAACGTCACTAATCGCCAATTAATAACTGTTAGGAAACTATCAAATGCTACCATTTGATAAAGTATTATGTAGACGTGTTAGCTATGCAATAGAAAGTATAAACAATAACTTAGCGAAAGCTAACACGAGTGAAATTGATTTATAGCGCGGTCGTCGGATGTCGTTTTTCGGAAACACTCCAATATATTAACATAACAATTATAGAAAGATTAGGTAAGAACTGCTAACGGATGCCGTCCATTGAGTAATGTTACGAACACTTGAATTTTAATTGTGTAGGATATTGGTTTTATAACGTGAACAGATTTTGATGTTCGCTATTTCAAGTTTTTTATCGATAAATTCAATTGAATTGTTTATAAGTCTTGAGCTTGTTTAGTACAGAAATAGGTGCAATGTTTGCACAGACTGAGTAGACTCTATAATTTTTACCCGGATTTTGTCTAGTCGTGATTTTTTTGAGAAAATAGTTCAACAGGTTCAGAAATTCGTTAGCAAGTTTTAACTTAATCAATATTTACACATGTTTGGTTTGCATGAAACTAATTTATTTTATTTCCTTTTCGATTACTTTACCTTTTAATTACCCGACTGCGCCAGAAGGACGGTTAGGTTTTTCGAGTGTATGTATGTATGTATATTTCATTGTCACGCTCTGTAGCCTAAACGGCTTGATAGTTTTGAACTTGAGAGGTACCGTTAGATTCGTCTTAATTGTGAGAGTGACACAGGGTATATAAAAATTGAAAAAACGTGGCTCATTTTTGGCACCATATTGTGTCTTCAAAAAAATTTTTTTTTCTCTATCCCTATTGAGTGGGGTATCAAAATAAAGGGTTTCATAAATAGGTCTCATTAACGTCAAAAATAATTATATTAACTAAAATCTGTGAAATAAAAAAATAATTTAAAAATCGAAAAACCCGACTGCATAAAAAGTGAACTTTAGTTAAAAAAGACTTTAATTTAAAAAAAGATGGAGACAAGAAACTTGTTTTAAAAGGATGACTATTAGATTGAATACTATAAGCAATCTCAGGCACTCGGAGGCTTCTTGAATTTAACAATAAATACCTTTATTGCCTCTGACTGCATGAGATTGCAAATAGTATTCAGTATAATAGTCATCCTTTTAAAAAAAGTTTCTTGTCTCCATCTTTTTTAAAATTAAAGTTCACTTTTTAGGCAGTCGGGATTTTTGATTTTGTAAATAATTTTTTTAATCAAAATATTATCGTCAGATATAGAGATTTTTTTATAATTTGACCTTCTTCTTATCTATATTAATTTTACTCTTCTTAATACCTACTATGACTTCTTTAAGACCGCCCTTTTCGCAATACTTTACACGTCTGAACTACATACATACTTACATGGGTACATTTAATCACGTATGCAAATTGGAACCACTAATCGTAATAACTGAAACGTATTGACACATGTGGTCATACTCGGGCGACAGTTATCACGTTTCTTTTATTTTGTAACTCAATCAGAACTGTATCAGAAGTGATAATGATAATTAATTATTCTGATACCGCGTATTACATACATTAAAAACGAAGGAAGTTAAATAATTGTATATGTGTGTGTGTGTGTTTAGGTCAGTCGGCTAGATTCTATTATTGCGATTGAATAAACGTGGAATATGCAATGTTTGTTTACACCGTGATTCTGAAGTTTGGGTTAGCGCACGTGGTGAGTCACGCACTTTGAAATTTTATAGGTAAGCTATTTCAAGAAGGGTAGGTACTCAACATCTAGGAGCGTAGTTAAGGCCGTAACTTTCGAGTAGTAGGTCGTTGGTTCGACCAGACAGGCGCATTACTTTGTGTTAACTATTTCGCCACCATTGTTTTCAAAACGGTGAAGGAAAACATCGCGAGGAAACCGTCATATCCTAGAACCAAAAAAATCGTTGTGACATCTACCAACACACAATGGGCCTGCGTGGTGGATTATGGCCCACCGAAAGAAGGCCTGTGTCTCTGCAGTGGGGGCATCATAGGCCGATTATGCTATTATGTTTTCGGAACAAACAGTTAGGACGATAGAACAAACTGATTTTGTCAGTATATTTCAGTACCTACATATCTTATAAAGATTTCTAAGTAGGAGTCAGGAAAATCTTTATAAAAACGAGTACCCACAGAAGATATTGAAGAATTTATACAATTACTTTAAGATATTTTTCTCAGGCCTACAATTATAAGGGCATAACGAGTCGCTTCTGAGAACTGCCGGAAAACAGCTTAGCCAAGAGTACTTATTACCAATTTCACACCAATTGTTTGGAATCCGAAGTATCCAAACTCCAAAAATATTCTCCCATGGTTCCCAAGTCATCAGAGTAACGCTTGAGCAAGCATTAGTGAAGCATGCATTACGCAATGAAACGCAACGGACAATTAATCTTAAGTGGCCACATCTTGATTATGTGATTAAGTTAACTCTTAACTTCTCAGTCTCGGCGCACTTGCGTACCAAGTGGCTTACCGGGGACTACGTTGTAATTGTAAGTACTTTTGTAATTATAATTGATGTTTACGCAGCTCAAGTAGCGCTGGGAACTCATTTTGAGATGTAACTCTATTAAGAGGTTTGAAGACGGATGGGCTGTTTTGAGTTTGTGTGGAAGCGTTTTGGAAAAAATCATAGACTCTCAAGGGTTATTTTTGGGATTTGGGATTACCTAAGTCATCATCATCATCATCTCTTCAGCCGAAGACGTTCACTGCTGAATATAGGCCACCCCCAAACATTTTGGGGGGGTTTGCCATTATCGCCATGCTTGGCAAGCGGATTCGCGATCGCAGTATGATGGGAAAACGCATAGAGAACGCTGCTGCGCATTCTCTAGTAAGTCCCTTAGTCGCCTTTTACGACACCCACGGGAAGAAATGGGATGGTGCTATTCTTATCGTCCGGCACCACACGGGACAACCTAAGTAATAATTATGAACCAGCGGGGCAATTGCATATCACACTAACAGTACGAATGGCTTCCATTTTGAATTTTTGACAGGTCAACAACATGCATTGCATTATGTACATCGTTGAAAAGACACATTTTCCTAACTTATGAAGCAATGGACTAGCAATATCCTACAAAATGATTGAGATTCTGAGAGACAGTGTGTTACGCAATTAGGGTGTTGTGGACTGATTGCTTATTATATCCAGTCTTTTTTTTTTTTGAGGGTGGGAAATCATCAAATAACTTTTCCCGCTCTGGGTGGAGCAGGAGGGCGTGTCAGACTTTTACTGAATAAAATCCACCCGTGTTCCCTCAGTTGCCTGTCTTTGAATTGTCTTTCAACCTTCAAAGAAAGCTTTTTAGCTTGCCGTATGGCGCGTGGCTTGCAACCCACCCACAGTTTGCTTATCATAAATGACGGAGCAGTTTACATAACAAAGTTTACCCTGATATAACACCCACAAAGTCGATAAAGAAGAAAGAAATCATAACTACAAGGGAAATATTATGACACGCGATCAAAACAAATCTCTAATAGCTGTAATATGCGTTGCCACGTGTACCATATTATGTATAACCGTTATTATTACTATCGGCATAAGGTGTTGAGTGCCAAGAATTCACCAATACGACTGTTAAATACCTATCTATCTGGTTACTGAAGGTGAATATCTCCGATCCAGGATTAAAAGTAGCCTAAGTAACATAGGAAATAGCCAAATTTGCCTGAAAGAGTAACGTACAAACAGACACACTTTCGCATTTCTAATATTAAATGAGATCGTGACCGTGATACAAGAATGCAAGAAATCATATTATGAGTATAAACGTCCAGATTGCCCGGTCAAACAGGTTCAAAGAACAGCGAAGCCCTTTTTGGAACTAATCTTGACATTAATGTAATCTGCTTCAGGTAGGACATAATAAATTATCGTTAGTATAAAGGTACGCATTGGGTGGGGTAAGCCTGGACCTTGAAAAAGGCCCTTTAGTAGAACAAATCTGACAGACTGGAAGCCGCACGTTACGTTTCTCATGGAACGAAGACAGTTCTATGAACCTCTTAATTCTCAGATTAAATTTGATATTAGTCATCGTGATGTGCACACATCATATGCAACATTACGGATGACATAAAACTCTTACTGCGTTTCGGGATCATAGATCGAGAGCGAGTAAATGTCAACTGCAGTAGTATTAATAGCGGCGTGCGCGCAGCTCCACCGCATGCCGCGGCGCGCAGTGAGTCACCCGGTCAGACGTCTGCCGGGACACCCGCCACACGCACCACGCCCACTAACTCAAATACTGAATAACTAAACACAGAAAATCCACAGACGACGGACACTAAAAATCTACACGAAATTAGTTGGCATTATCTCTGCCAACGGATCAGTTTCAAAACCACTGACTCGCAGATCGCTAGCTTCACTGACCCGTGTCCTTCACCTTGTTTGAGGTTTCTATATCTTTCTTAGACTGAAGACTGCAACGGATGACTGTTCACATTAAATATAGAATGGGAGAACGAGCTCGGTAACCATTAGTCAACGATGTTGATTTTTCTGGTCCACTTCGGTCTATCTACAATATGTAGCTTCTAAGGAGACGTGGGATAAAGTAAACCTTCTGTTTCTTTCAATTCGTGTTCCACTCACGATACGACATAATTATACACTGCCGACCGAATATTCGATCGCTCAGTCAGCGTTCCAAATAGAATTCGCACAGTTAGAAACGTATTTATAGCTAAGAAAGAAATTTCTGATATTCTGATGCGTGTATTGTTATGATATTTAGCGTATAGCGTTTCAAACTACATAGTTGTTATTTAAGTACGGCTATCATATTTCTAAAAAAGTTCTTTTTTCCTTTTAACCTTGCAAATTCTATGCCCAAAAATTACATATATAATGTTCCAATAATGATTATTGGTTTTACTTTCACTATGTGGTTTCTCGCTTTTGTATTTGTTTATTGAATCATGATTGATGTTTGCACACATGTTCCGAACTCCTCAATTTGTTTAACTGTCAATATCTGTTTGTTGATAATTTGCTACAGCGTGCCACCTTAGACCTTTGTTTGAACTGAATTATGAGGTCAAACTTTTCTAGACTTCCAGGTCAAGCTCATCATTGTCACCTGTCAAAAATAACTTCGGTGAAATTCTAATTAGCATGTCGATACAACAAATTAAGATTGCAAGAGAAAGCTTTGCACTATCTTCAGAACTAAGCGCAAATAAAAATTAATTGATGTGTTTTTATTTAATAGGCCTCAATAAAGTTATAGTGCATATATGACGCGAAAGAAAGACGTGCATCTGAATTAAGTGGGATTTAAGGAAATAAACTGAACGTAAAAATGTAAATGAAACTGCGGCGTCCAATTACTGTAGCGTGGCGAACAGGCCGGGATCGCGGCGGTGATCACCTCGCCGATGCTCTTAATTAACATTTAGCGCTACCGTATTCGCTCAACAGATGTCGCTTAAATCCCCCGTTTCCCCGAGTCCCGTTATGGTTCTCGTTACCGCACTCCAGTTTATTCTGGAAATGAATATAAAAGTTACAAACGTGCAAGAGCCTTGGCTTCACGGTCAAGATCTTATTAAGCTTCACCATGTATGCGCGGTTTCAATCTCGAACCAGTAGTTGGAGCATCACTTACTGTATTGTAGTAAGGAATGGAATACCTATTTCGGACGCATTCGTGCATTGCGAATTGAAGACCGTTCTGTCTTGTTACAAATTTAACCTAGATTTATGGTATGAGGCGCTATCTGTGCGAAGTAATGTGGCTGCGGATCACCTTGAACTGCCTAGCTATCAGTGTTTAAGTGAAAGTACTCGTTAGTATAATTGGTAAGACTCAAGCTGCATGTTTATTTTGCACGAATTGATAAGGGTTTTCAGATTCTGCAATACTTGTCTGAGTACGCTTTACAGTAAGAGGGCCAGTTTTGTTAATGAAGTTATGGAGTAGTCTTTATCTGCAATCTGTAGGTAATAAACGCTTGAATTGTTCATTGGCACGTTGCGTTGTTTCAAAGATGTATCAACAAATTGGTGTATTTACATATTTCCGTTTCATTTATTTGCTCACATTGTAAATAAAAAAAAATGTGGTGCTAAAAGTAGGTACCTACACGTGTAGTGACGGCTAACAGCTAATAAAGCGAGCAAAATATTTATACTGAATCAATAAAGGATGCTCAACCAGGAGAGTGCACATAAAAGGAAAGTTCGACAACCTCGATAGATAACCGTGAAATCGCAATTAACATACATCGATTGTTTTGAGCTGGTTCATTGAATCTGAACACACATCACTACGCCCCGCGCTCCTGACCCGACAGGCTTGACAGAACACAAACATAAAACACGTACCTACATATTTACTGACATTAAAACCACATGTACAGCAGAAGCCCAATCATAAATCCGTTGAAATGACATGTTTATAGTTTTCCCGCTAACTCCTAACATTCGATAGAGAAGCAAATCTCAATAAACTGCGAGGTTGATGAGATGTGACACTTTATAATCCATTTTACAGTTTATGATCTGTATTGGGACGATGTCTCGGAACTGATTCTAATCACAGATACATGATCGATCTGCTGTTTGATGTTGGGTTGCTTACTGATAGATAAATTCAGGTCTAAACGGGCTATTTATTATTTGTAGCTCAACAGTTAATATCGGCTAGTATTTCTTATTGAGTATCTTAATATTGAAGTATCTATAGTTCCAGGTTATAAATATTTGTTCGACCTATTACCGGTCTTCGATAAGATTTGTTTAAAGTAAGCAGAGTGTGAGTCAACTGGGGAAATAAATGGGTTAGTTGTAGTTTTTGTGGGTGGGATAGCAGTTTAATAGTTGTTATGTGCAATTAGGATTTACGATTTGACTAGGTGTGTTGTTCTGACACTGTTCGCTACACAGTGGGTCGGTTAGCCTAGTCTCGATATAGCTCCGCGTTCCTCCCGCTTCAATAGAGCATGAGGAAGTGAAGTAACTTGTTTTTGTTTTGTTGCGAGTGCGAATATTTACCATTAGCAACTTAGTGTGCTTTATTTACAAAACGGTCTGACCTTCTATTTCAGAATGGGCACAATCATCTCTTTTCATTATTAAGGGAATTTTAAAAATAAGCTTAGCTTATTTTTGACTTCGTCTTTAGGCAAAACATCCTTCTTTGTTAAAAAAACGTGGTGAACGGTCTTCTACCAGCAATATTGTGTCACACACAACAACTACTGCGCAATTTACAAACCAATAATTTTAAGTATAAGACGATCTTCAGGCAAAATCATCTTACATATAAGACGTGATGTTCAGACCTTTAATTTTATGTACTTACTATTTTCTGAAAGGGGACTAAGGTGAGCTTATCCAGAACAAACAATGCACGGCTCGTCTTGTTCATAAAAAGTTGAAGCTTTAGTAGAGTAACCAGCTTTCCTTATTTATATCACCAGACCATACATTCCATTTTTCTTTGAACCGTTTAAAGAAAAACGGAGAAATAGGAATAAAATGTTTATATGGCCTGATTGTGCTAGACATTAATAATTCTAGTTTGATCCATAACGTATTATACTCACGTAACAATATACATTGGTACGTGTTATATTTATTAGTTTAGAGGTTTCGAGTTACACGTCAGTTTATCTTGTTTCATTGTGCCAACAACTTTGATACACATTTACACAACTCAGGTATAGTAGTGTGTATGAGCGACATTTGGCCGGCTTTTAAAATCAATATCATGCAAAATTAGCTTATGCGTACAACCTTAGAAGGTTAACATTCCTAGGTTAGGTTAGGCTAAACTAGGAATTTTACATGTTCTTGACAATATCCCTGAAGTCTTGGTGCGTGTGAAAAATAAAATACTTCGTAAATATCGTAATTATTTATGTCTGAAATACATTATTATTATAATGCACATCAACTCACAATAATATTTTGTAGTGATCGACTGTTAAATGCGCTATTCTTTGATTCATAATAAATTGAAAGTTTCTAAATAATAATCGATGCAATCAAGGGCCTAAACGTTACCATTTCTGACGTAATAAACCCGTGATTATATTCATATAAATAAGAATACCCATAAAACACTGATTGTTAATAGGAACCAGTTCTGTATCTCGTCTTTAGTGTTAATTGGTGTGGTAGTTGACCAATAACTTTAGTACACCTTTAGCCCTTTGTCTACTTTCCCTCTAATTGAACCTTGTAGTTATAAATTCATTGAGGGGCACAAATTTTGTAACACCTTACCGAGTGGCTGCTAATTGCTGCTTTCTCTGTTACCAACTCGTATTTCAATTAATCTATGTTTTATTTATCTTGTTAGATTAAGTTTGAACTAAAAGTGTAATCAAATACGCGTTCTTTAGCTTACCGATAACGTGTGAAGCGATGTGCAATTGTTTTAATTTGTTGGTTTTGTTTCAGCCGTGGTGGTTCGTTATTTAACGAAGCGGTACATCGGGGAGTACAGCTCCACTGGCGGTGAGTATATTTAGCAACACTTGATACTGTGTGAATGAGGTTTGTTTATATAAATTCGGTGCAGAAACAGATGAAATATTTATGGCAATTTCCTTCGGGATTTTCCTAATTCATGAATAGGATTGCGTTGTTGTTTATAGCGCGTTTTGCCGAATCTTCATAGAAAAACCAAACAGGTGTAGATTTTTTTTACGATATCCAACTCAAACGATATATAAATAAAGTTTATATCAGATAAACACCACTATTGTGTATAAAGGTCATTATAACAGTAATAATAGTTATTTTCACTGGCACTCCTAGCTCTGATCATCTAGTTGATATGTAAAGACTGTCAGTGTTGAACGCAAGACAGAAATACCAATGAACATGAGCCCTTATAGAGGGCACTCACAAATGCCACGCATTGAGTGCCAATGGTCGGTTTATTTGCGATATTGGCAAGAGGCAGCGCCGGAGTGCCAAGGCTGAGCGACGCCGGCGCCGGTCTACACAGGCCGTCGACCTTTGGAGCATATTACATTATTTTGACGGATTTTTTTTTTAACAAAACCAAAAAATATTTCAACCGTTGAAGTGTCAGGGGACAATCCTTTTTACGATTTCTAAACGTCTATATGTCATTGCGTCCCTTAACCATTATCAGTTATCAATATCTATATCTGCGTTCTCGAAATCCCAATCAATAAGATTTATTGCATATTTTTTGTGCCTATATCAGTGACACTTAATAAGTCATTTGGCGTATCGAGCGAGTGCGTTATTGGTTGTAACCTAGATCTGAGTGACTGATAGCATCTTTCAGAAAGTCAATACATTACGAGGTCGATATTGAGAACGGGTCGAGTGACTGGGGTGTTGATTGTTGCAAAGTCGAATAAAGATTTTGTTTCAGATTTCCTGTATCAACATCGGGTGGCGTTCGATGGCGCCACGTCTGAAGTGGAAGTCTTAGATACGTGTGGTTGCGCCGTAAGTGTTTTATCGTTGCTTGATATCATCGGTAATATGAGATTTATATCAATTCTTTCTACATTTCATATTTTATAATCGTTTTACAAACACTAAATCTAGGTATTGGCAAATATACCTAAGTGTTTCAGAGAACGCGTGTGTGACTCAAAGATGGTACCGATATTGCACGAGTTTGTTTACGCTAATAGAAGTACCAACAACTCCTGCAAACTACGATATTATCCTGAAATATTAGCAGAATCCTAACCTGACAATTTTTTGTTCAGAAACGTGGATGTCTAGCGGAGCACCTTCGCTGGGGCGATGCGTTCGCCGTGGTATACTCTGTGTGCGACCGACGGTCATTCCTCGCTGCTGCCGAGCTGTTGGCGCTGCTGGAGAGGACCCGGCTTCCCGGCTGCACCGCTGTCACCTTACTCGGCAACAAACGAGACCTAGAACATGCCAGGTACACCATACCTTTTTGCCATAGGTTTATGGATTCAGTCAACCAAGCTACTTCATTCTGCTAGAGTAGGTCAATTTACCGGAAAGTTCAAGAAGATCACATCAATTTCAAGTGCCTACTCTTAAATCCTTGCGTGTAGGTATTATGTAAAATAATAAGTACTTGACATTTTCATTATTGTTTTCATAAAATTGGTTGTAATAATAATGCTTTTAAGTAAAGTACCATCAGAGTAAACGAGAATTAAATTAATTATTTGTATAACAGGGTTGTTAAGGCGGAAGAGGGTCAGGAGTTGTCGTTGCGGTTCGGCTGTCAGTTCTACGAGGTGTCGGCGGCGGAGTCAAGCGCAGGCGCCGCACTCGCCTTCCACGCGCTGCTGCGGGAGGCGCGCGCGCTCGCGCTATTGTTGCCCGCGCCCAGGCGTAAGCTTGCTGCCTACTCCGTCTCTAAGGTGGGTTTTATGTAGCACTTACCTACATCTTTCCTAAAACATCATAAAGATGACACACTTCAAACTTCAAACATTTCCAACATCGCTCCACTCTAATGGAGAAGTAACTATGCATGATTTTGCTTCATCTAGCTTGAACTAGCTTCATCTTTCTAACTCACCGACCTTGACAATTCAAAAGTGCCTGTAATTGGTTTATTTGAAATAAATGCTTTGAGTTTGAGTTTGAGTTTGAGTTTGCCATGAAAAGTATCCTACGTCACTCTGAAATAGTGTAGCTTTAGTGAAATAATTTTTGTAATCGAATTCGTTTTTCTGGAGATAACCTTGTACAAACGAACCAACTCACAAGCAACTAAGACGGATTTCCACAATACTACACTCAGTCGTGACTGCACGACAATGACAAAGTATCGTAAACTTAAAACGACAATTTTTTACACAGGTAATCGGCAGTATTCTCGGCTTGAGCAACAAAAGCGTGAGGAAGAAACGACCATCACTCAGCATATGATCTGCATGTCCCCACACTACCGGATCTTGTTCACTCCGTGACAGGAGTTTTGTTTTTATTTCTGTAGCACTACAGAATGCTTTTGTTATCTCTGTCGATACGGATCGAGGAGATTTGTCTGCCGGGCCTGGGACGCAGCAAAGGTGGATTTACGATGGCAAGAAAGATGAGAATACATAAAGATGTATACTAGGATTGATATTGATACGTGGAAATATGGCCCTTCTGATGCCTATTTACTAGTAATGTACAGTGAACTTTTACTATACCTGTAATATATTCAGGATATCTCTTTATTAAGCTATGTAATGGTTTGCATGAAAGTTATGTTTAGCAATAAACGTGAGGTTGTGTTTGAACCCTTTAGTAGACTGTTAAGTGGCCCTCTATGTTCAGTAGTTGGTATAACTTTGTATGTTTGTTTTTCAAACAATTTCATTGTATTATTAAATTATGTAAATCAAATACAAGCAATAAATTAGCTTAGTGTTCGTAGATTTAATCAGACTGAAATGAAACTTAGTCGAATTTAAAAAAGACATTTCTTAAAAGGCTTTGACATCTATAAAATTTTCATATTGCACTTTAGTTATGACTGCATTGCATAAACTTACTTGATATTTTAAGTTAATGCACTTCATACTAAGAGAGGTCTTAGCTTAAAACACAAGCACTTACTTACTTACGTAAAAGTGTTTTTTGATTGTATCTTGATGTTGAATATTTAATTATACTTTTATTTGATACGTAATGTTTGATTAAATATTCCTTGCTCGTAGCAGATTTTGATCGCAATGAATTATAAGGGAATTTTTTGGATTATTAATTATTGACGTAATTTTTCCATCCACATTGAAATGCAAAGTCTACTTCAACGTATAGTACCTAATAGATATAAGACTGCCCTACGATTTGTATATTTATGAACCATCTGATGCCTTAAATATAGTTTTATTGTATGTTTTTAATGTATAAAGTGCCAATTAGTCCTACAAATGATCTTATATTTATCGACACTAATAAAAAAATACTCATGTTAATCTGTTTTTTTTACTTATACTACGTTCATAGTGACATTAACTACGGGAAGTAGTTAGTACGGTCAGAATATTGACTGTTTCACTTCCACATGTCGTATTTTTACTGATAACTGGTAACAGGTGAGTCTATTAGGCATATTGAAACAGCTTGATAGCACCAAGCCTGCAGAAAGGGAAATCGGTAACTAACATACAGGGAATTTTATTGCTAGCAGTACATTTACTTGCAAATTCTCCTACCGATACCTATTATACATACTTGAGACTATGTATTCACACCTTTATAAAGGTAGGTATACATATGAAGCAGTCTTTGAAATTGTAGACATAATAATCGTGGAAGAGTTTTGCATAATGCCGTCAGCAAAAGATATTTCAATAAAGAAAAGTGATGCTGCAATCTACAACAGACTAACAAAGTTAGCGTAAGAAGTGCTGGCAGTTAGCGTTCTATTACTGACTATACATACATTCATTATTTTAAATGAAATACATTTAGCTGAATTATAACAGATTGTTGTTAGATATACAATGAAACGGAAATGTATTCTAATATCAGGATTGAGCTTGTTTTAATTTATTTACTAGAAGTTATCTCTCTATCTTGTCGCATACCCGATAAAAAACACAAATATGAAAGATATTTCAGCAAATTGTCTTCACATCGGACTTCAAAAGCATCAAATAGAAAATATTTTTTGTTTCTAAAGGCGGTAGGTAAGTGACAATTTACTTTTCCATTGAAATTAGACTGATTTCATTCTTCTTAGGGTACTGACCTACGTATTTAGAATTTGTGTTCGATCCCTAAATATCATTAAATTGTTTAATGTTTTCGTTAACGAAAGGTGAAAAACTACCTTCTAAGATTGGGGAACCTAAGAGGTTAAAGGTCGCTGTGACCTTTTTCCAAAACTTTGATATCTGGGGTGATATCGAATTGAATTTCTGAATAGTCGATTGTCTCTGTCTGCCTGTATTTTCAGAAACGTAACTTTCGTATGTTGAGTAGTTCAGGTTAAACCCTATTTGGACTGCTTGTCTGATTGGGACTGCTTTTTGGATTTTAGAAATTGGAGATCTTTTAAAACATTAGCTACGTCCCCTCTTAGAGACCCATCATCAAATTCCACACATTATAATTTTGAATTTAGTTGTTGTATTATGGGGTGGAACTGAAAATTACTGGCCCGAGAGGATCACCTTGTTGGCATCCGACTCTAAATAGTAATTTTGAAGGGTGTCTAAGGTCTTCCTTGGAATTGTAAAGTATGTGGTATTAAAATAAACCCTCTTTTTATTAAAAAACGTGAAACTTCACAGCCATCGAACATAAATCCATCTGTTCAACAATTATAAGCACATGCAATGGATATTGTAGATTTATCAAAAACTTGCTGACCCGACAGACGTTGTCTTGTCTTGACTATGAATATTAAAGTTAATATGGTCATTAAGTTTTCTTACATTTTCTTATAATACGCGCATTTTTCATGATTTTTTCTTTCATAAGAACCTTCCTCTCACTATAACAAACACAACAAAAAAATATTAGCAAAATTGGTCCAGCCGTTCGCCGTGACCAAGGGAAACATTTATATAAATATAGATAATGCAATTGTGCGACATGAAAATAGTACATGAAAAGGGGTACTTGTTAAGGATGGAGCTCAAACTTGGGACAAGCCGATATCCAGCAGAAGACTGAGAGCTAGGTTTACGGTGAAAAGAGTGCCTGTTACTTGGTGAGTTTTTGGAAACATGTTTTGATAAAGTATCACATAGGTAAAACAAGATAAAAATTAACTATGCAGGGACAGGTTGCACGCCCATCGGTTATCTTAAAGTTAACCTTTCACCTTCGTTGACTTTTACAACTTATGCCAGATGATAAGCAAGTCATAAATTCAGATTTCATTCCCTGTCAATGATTAGATATGCACGTATGGATATATTGATATAAATAAAAAAGAAAAGATATCCCACCATCTTTCTATGTTGTATCGGAAATGTCTGTTTATGATAGTTTATGAGCAGAAGTCATTAAACAAGCTAACTGGTTTGCTTTCAGATTCTGTGTATAACTACACAATCTATACATCCACACATTACAATAATAATAATAAAGCCCTTTATTCCGAAAAGATATTTACAATAATGGTTACAACAAAATCACAAAATGTCTCGTATTTCGGTGTGCCTCATGGCATAGGCCTCCTCTAACAATTTCCACTGTCGTCTGTCGCGAGGTACCTTCCTCCAGTTTGGATCTACTGACAGCTTTATTTCTTCCTCCCGTCGAGTGAGCTGTTTTCCCCGATTTCTTGTGCCATCCCTTGGATACCAGTCCGTCATTAGTTTTCTCCACTTTCCTTTAGTGTCTCGCATCATGTGGCCAGTCCACCTCCACTTTTGTTGGTCTATTCTTTTTAGAATGTCGGTTACTTTTGTTTTGGACCGGAGATCTGTGTTTCTTATTTTATCCCGTCTCTTTGAACCTACCACGCTTCTCTCCATTGCTCTTCGACATTTGGCAAGCTTTTCTCTGAGCGATTTGGTTAGTGCCCATGACTCACACCCATAAGTTAAACATGGGAGTATACATGAGTTGAAAGTCTTTCTTTTCAATGCCATACCTAGAGACATGTCATGTCTTTAGACTTCATTATCTCCTTAAGGGACCAGTATTTCTTCCAACCAATTGCAATTCCCATATTTGTTTCTTGGTTAATTTGGTCTTTGGTAGAGATGATTTGACCAAGGTATATGTAGTCCTCTACATAGGCTAAAGAAACATCCACACATACATACAAATAAATAAAATTGAAGAATATGTTTGGATTGTCAAAATAACAGTTGCTTCCTAAATGCATATGAAAATATATACGGTACTTATAACAAAATAAAAAATAAACAAATTAAAAGTATGTCTATGTGTTTCGGCTAAACTCCGAAACCGCTGGAAAGATTTCGACGGGACTTTCACTGGCAGATAGCTGATATATTATAAGGAGTAACATATGCTTTTTATCCGTTCTCGTGGGATAACTTCAGTCATCCGCGCGGGCGAATCCGCTAGCAGTAGCTAATGATATGATAATATAGTTTATAAAAACATTGACATCTGAAACCACATCTCGACCACCAGGTGCGCTAAAAGTCTATTTAACTTTATTAAAATCATTCAGCGTTGTTGTGTCTACCAAGGCCTTTTCTTTGTCTCTCCATGAGGAATATGGGATTAGTAAGATACCAATAAAATGGCGTCGACATGATTGCCACCAGTAGGTATTTTTCATACTTATAATATCAGTAATTTGTATACAATATCCCCTAAAACCTTGATGATCATACGATATTGTCGATTGGACTGTAAAACGCAATTTTATCACAATTTACAAGACAAAAAAATATATTCAAAGATTTATAAAATGGAGTAGGTCAAGTCGGATGTCATGTCATTGAGACTGTAGTATCTAGATAATCTAGTTGATACGCTTCAATCGATTGTGTCTACCTACGACTTAGTTATAAAAATCCCCTGGTTCTTCACAAAGTGTTCCGTATCCGCCTTCTTGTTATATTATATGATGTTTTAGAGGAAAAATCTTTAAATCGATCATTATTACTAGTTCTTAACGTGGAATGATAAAGTACCACAAAAAATTTGCGAGAATTTCTAATTACCTATATGAAAAAAACGGCAAGGAATAGCTTTTAATTGCAAAACTGATAAAGAAACGCTCAGTTTCTTTTTACCAATTTTGACAAGGAAGGAACTCTACAAAATAAAAATGCATTCACTCTATTAACATGCAAAGCCAAATGACTTTCAGCACGCACTCTAAAATCGCCATAGAAAATCAAAACCGTCAAGATATATTAGAAATACAAGTGTACAAGCATGCTAACGAATGATTAGCTTATCGACGGAGTCATGTCGTGTAGCCGTGCCTTCAGTCACCTCGCCTTAACAAGCATAAATTTAAACAAATGTCCCCGACCAGCCGCCGAGACAGCTATAATGGTAAGTTACCAGTACGCTGACGCCTTTCACCGCTCAATAAAGATCCACTTTTCTATAAAACATGATTCTCGTATTGAAGCGAAACCCACGTCGTGTAACACGCCGATACATGGAAAAATTACGCTTAATTATAATTTTTATAGCAAATAAATTGATGTAGAGATGAAACAGGCTTAATATGTTACAAGATACTCAGTAGTACGGCCTTTTTATTCTCTAACGTTTTATATATATTTTTTTAGGGCTTCGTTCTAAAATAATATTACGACTACAGCAGTCAGCTGTAGATTATTTGTATTCGTTACGAAGATTAATAATGTAAACTTTTTGTGGTGGCGTCTAAAAATAGTCGATTTTACTACGAAAATATAACTCGTGGTTTTATCCTGTAGTGAAATATTTTTAGTTCAGATCATCGAAGTTCATGGCACTTCATGGGTACTGGGATCGCCAACAAGAATATAGTTGCCTGCCATATATAGGGATTACATCATCGCCCTTCTTAAACTGTTGGAACATTAAAGTTGTTTCTGGAAATCTTAGCCCATGTATAGCATTGGTAGTTGCTCAAATACAAAATAATGAAATCTTTCTTATCCCATAAAACTTTTTAACCCACATTTGGTTTCAATTACCCAATACTCTCAACAGCATCGCGGTAGTAAAACAAGATACAAAACGCATCTTCCGACCAGATGAATCCCAACAAATGCGTCCAGGAATACTAAAGCACTGCAGACACCCACACTCGAGACGAGTCGTGCACAAACAATCGCAGAAACGGTAACTAAAAGACAGGATAAATGTTTTATAATTAACACTCGGCTGCAGTTCCCACAGGATTGATGGCGAACCACCCACAAGATTTCAACAGAGGGATTTAAATTACGTGGTATTCATCGTCCGTCTTGTACATCAATAGAAGGCTCAGCATAGTGATGAATGCGTCGCTTTTCAGTACCTGTCAGGAACCTACGTGAAAGATAGAACCGGTAATTGCGGATGTACAGGTAGAAAACTTATTTCTGATATGTAAATTATGCAAGAAGACACTTAGTCTTGGGGATAGCGGTAAAGTGCTATGTGACAGGAATTTAATTATACGTTATGGGGAAATTAGAAAAATGGTCTTGGATTCACATTGACTCATCGGATAACCGTTTCTTGAATATTACCAAAACTAGGAGCTACATTACTTTCGCAGAAAAGGAAGTCTAATTTCCTTTGCGTTAGGTACTATGAAAATGTTGAGCTCCCCTGATTTATTTATATCTTATAAGAAGAATTTTCATCTAATATTCTAAGTACATCAGCACATTATCAACGTTTAGTAGTAATAACGGCACCGGGAAAACTGGACGGAGTATCAACCTTGTTAGATAAATGGCGCCTTGTATGACGGCTGAGGGCGCGAACGTCCTGGCATATCAGTTTTATGCTAATATTCTCAGAAACTCTCAACATGCCAGGTGCAAATATCTAGAATATACTCCCATGTCGGTACTAATACAGAAATCCTGCAGCTAAGGTTGACTCATCTGTCGCTTCCCACCTGCTCTCCCAAATAGGAACAAAACGTCTGGTTTACATCATAAGTCTTCAACACACACTGGGCCACTGGGTCCAATGGTCACTGTGCTAATATTCGCATTTATTTATTTATGTAACCACCGTAATATAAAGCGTTTCCTTGTTCCTAATAGTAAAATGGGTTCAGTAAACATTCCATAGGTGAAATATGAAAACATTTTTTTGTTGTTTTCCCCTACATCTATCATACCGGTGAAACAAGCCAGCTATCATAAAATTTCTTTCGTTTGTTCTTCCTTGTTTATTTGATTGTATAATAATACTATGCGTACGTGTATATTGGATAATAAAAATAAAATCAGTGATGGGAAATTTACAATGGTATGTTTTGAAACAACACATTGTTTGGTCGATTTCGCTTCGTCGGGAGAAGGTTTCTATTGCCGCCATAACATTACCATAAAAACACCGATTCACATCCCACACGCGTGACTTAATTCCAAATATTTTTGATAAACATCTACGTAATGGATTACTGTTCATATAGTACTGTCACTTTCGACACCTATACAATAAAGCGCAGTGATATTAATAAAAGTTCCATTCCTACGTCTCGTAATGTAAAGATTCCATAATAATCAACATATTTCCCTATTAAGTCAATGGACCCAACTTGAGCTTTATTGTCTCTATTGGCATGAGGAGTATTAGGATTGCGTGTAGTGTTATCTTTATTGTTGGGGTTATCGAAATGTAATCTTATTTGCATATTGTAAGGTAGGAATTTGTATACGAAAGGTCGGTGCTTCTTGTGTCTTTCAGTATTGGAAGCTCGCAAGCGGCGCCAGAAAGGGCGCGTGCTGTGGCGCGCACGACTTCGATGCGCACATTGAAAATGGCACATTATCATAATGCAATACCGGAATGCTAGTGATGTCCTCATAAGGCATTCCCTTTTAAATATTCAAATATTACTATTTTAAGGAAGCTGATTGTTTCGCAACTATGTCGCAATGAGAGACGTGTAACAATCGATTTGGCAGAGTCAGCGAGGTTGAGCGGAGTGGTCACCGCGTTAATTATCTTCACTCGTGTGTAGCGGGAGCGCTATTCACTATGTTGAACGTGACATCGTTTCTCAAGTGAATTGTGTCACTGAAATATATCTACACACAAAATTCCAAATGCACCCAATCAAACAATTGCGCAAAAATCACGTTGAACGTTTGTATATCCTCACTACTGAAAGATATGAATAATGGAAATAGTTACGATCGTATGTAATAACATTCCGTTTTTATAGGTCATAATTGTTTTGAAGTTATTTGTTACCTTTATTTCATCTAGTTTAATACTAACGGTGATGCTTCTCATAAATATTATTTAAAATTATGTTTCTGCCTCGGTTTCGTAAATAATAGATCGATTGTTACATCCCACCTAGTCACACAGTCGTCTTTGTTTGTAAAACGTCGTAAACCGTCTGTCCCGAATCACCTGGTGATGTTATGTATTTGAGAGTGGGGCACATAAATCATACGATGGAAATGGGACGCATTACCGTAACTAACACAAGGTGAACCGAGCAATCACAATATGTTACAATTTATTTCACTCTAAGCATCGTAGTGCACTTTTATTGCATCCCAGTGAATTATGAGCGGTCTGTCCTTCTGTCTCTTTGAGCAACTTTGAAAGCAACATTTGTATGGCAGATGCATTTTAGGTAAATAATGGTATTTGTTTTGTTTTTCGTGTCGTAGCGTTATGGTAGCAGAATTTTCTTCTACCAGGCGCATTATTAATCAGTGTGTTCTTTAGGCTGGCATTTGCCAGCAGCTTCAATCGCGTGGTCGGAAATTATCCCACGGGAACGGGATAAAAAGTATTATATATACAACGTGTAACGGAAAGAGTATATACATACCAAGGGCACGGCTTCTTTGGATGACATCAAACGATATTGGAAGGGTTTTTTAATCCTATCTCTACATGTTTGGAAGATATGACAATTTTTAGTACATTGATACCATAAACCGAACTTTTCAAATTGAAATAAACACATCACTTGGAAGAGATTTATCGTGATATTGGCAAGTAACGTGGAAAGTTATTGACCTAAGTAGTGCGGTGATACGTTTGTTATGATTTGAATTTAGGAAACATTATTAAACCGAAAATTTGGTATCAATTCTTAGAGTATTTTGTTTTGAGCTGAAACTATGTATAGTGATTCTATACCGACTGTTATCTTTAGTGCTTAAGGATAGATAGCAAAAGGGTTTCTGTTACACTCTGTATATGTTTATCCAGGTTATAAATTATCTGTGTGCCAACCCATCTATATCGCCTTTTTACGCGATTGAGTAACAAATACGAAAACATCTAAACTCTAACATTTATAATACTATTAGGATAGTAGGATTCATGCACTATGCATGTGTATTAAGATATTCGTTAATCGCAATGCAAAGACTCAAAACATTTAAACCTGGAAATAAATGTGTTGTTTACTTAAATAATAATTAAAGTATTTTTAAATAAATGTCAAATTTATTACATTGGAATCCCTCGGATGATTATACAAGTAGTTTTTGCGTTTCGATTACCTTCCAAGAATGTTTACCATTAAAAATCCATTATAAGCATGGCCACAAAAACAGGCATCGCATTCCTGTAAGATGTCTGTCAAGCCGCAAGTTTTTCTGAACAAGTTTTATAATTGATATCTTGATCACTTACTTGGAATAGCAACGTGCTAAATTCTGCTGTCATGGTCAAATATGCATTGTTATCGATCTGGAGGTACCTACCACAAAACTCACTTAGGTGTATTTTTAGTCTAGATACTATAAGTCCTACTAATATTATCAATGTGAAAGTTTGTGAGGATGGATGGATGTTTGTTACTCTTTCACGCAAAAACGACGGAACGGATTTGGATGAAATTTAGCATACAGATAGTTTATAACCTGGATTAATACATAGGATACTTTTTGTACCGGTAATACGGTCCTGTGGCATAGTTTTAGACCTCCACGCGGGCGAAGCCGCTTGCAAAAACTTGTAAGTCATATCGTCCTCTTATTTTGGCTCGTCCACATTACGATATTGTTTACGACAATATGTGCATTTTTGTTTCAGAGACACTATGTTTTAGAGAGGCAGGAAATGTCCATATCAGGCGTGGAAATATTTTTTAACCTCGGTTATAAAAATAGAAAATCCAGGTCACAGATTAGCAGATAAAAATATATCAACTCGTGAACTCTAGCGGTTAGCAAAAGCTAAACACAATGATAAGTAATCAGGTAGAGGTGAACTAAATTCAGTAATATTGAATTATCCAGTGAATATTGCAGGAAAGGCGAACTGAAATTAATGCATTATTTGAGTTAATAACGTAGCTAAAGTGTATGAGTAAATTATAATAACGGTCGTACATTAATTACGCGTTGCAAACGGTCGGGCACAATACAATAACATTACTGCAGGAGCTTTAAACTCTAAATTTTAAAGCGTGACTCACACCTAGCCTGTGGAACATTCATCTGGTTCACCAGACTTCATAAATAAGTTCGATACGGGCCGCGCAATGTATACTGGCAGCTTTATTAGATACTGCTGTATCTATTAAGATGGAAAAAATGTCAGTGAGAATGATAAAAGCGATTAAAAGGGGACAGTTTAATATGTGTTGTGATTTAGTGGTATCGGGTGTGGTAGGAAGCAATTAATTGTGTGTCTTATTTATCATGTTGGTGTCGCAGCAGGTGACTGTGCTGGGTTCCGGGAACGCAACGTGCCGACCCGGCACGGGCTGTCGTACGGTGAAGAGCAGAGCGGTTTAGGGACTTGTGAGCTGTTATGTAAGGAGTCAAAAGCTTTAGCTATTTGAAAACAAACAGGATAAGTTTTTATCCAGTGCGCAAACTGTAACCATGAATTCAGTATATCATTCTAGACCCCCAGCGAAAAAATTTTTCCTCGGTTATACAAAAAAAAAAAATATGCTGAAGGATATGCTGAATTCATGGTTACAGTTTGCGCACTGGATAGAAACTTATCCTGTATATGTCACAGAAGAGGTTGATTTCCAATAAGCAAGCTCAGTTTTACGACGCTCCAGAAATGAACTATCAACACGATTTCTATAGATTCATGTTTAGCTATATAATAATGACATTTGATGTTTTTTTTTAATCTGTAAAATTTGTATTAAGTAATAATAATGTGTGGCAATGGGTGTTATTTACCTGAAATAAATGAATTTATTATATTTTTATATAAAATATACATAGGTGCTTACGCTGCCACTCTCTACCGTTATGCCGTTTTTTGGGACTTGGGAGAGGTCAGATCAAAGTTGCAATGTTTCTTTCTTCAAAATGCCCTTCCAGATGTGGCCCTGCATTATTAGACTCACATAACATCTTAATAATATGATATTTGGACTTTAAAAGAGATTATCACCTCTGAGTTTGTTTCGGCTTTTCTTCTCAGGGATCAGTCAGCTAGGAAATGTCGGCGTCATCTATTTTAAAAATATTAACCAACGCAACAAAATATTAAAGTGTAAAAGTGTCTTACGAGATCTACTAAACATATAAATAAACATTTAACTTCAATTATAAGAACGTCATGTGGTAAGATTATGATGACGTTCAGGTATATACTTTTCGAGGACTTGATTTCAAAATTTGCGTTTCTGGAAGGAGGAGTTCTTGAATTTAATTCCATTCGACAAACACAAGATTGCAAGCGTTGAACAGCGTTGTGACATTTTCACCCACACTTAAAAACAGGTTCAGTAAGAGTCCGCTCCGCTGTTCTCAGTTCCCTACCCAACACACTAGTTCACAAAATATAAACAGTGGTCATTTGACTAGTATATTGGGCGGGTACGGTTACACGCTACCGTTTCCAGTGATCCACTTGATAAGCCGGTGTACGCTTACACGTTACACCCGGACTTCGCAGAACTTGGCTGCCTCTGCCAAACTTACTGTTGCGGGCACATTAAATACGTAACGTTGCCAAAATAGCGGGATACTGGAACTGTATTTTAGAACTATACTCCAAATTATTAGGAACTGTGACATTAATTTATTATAATGTTTTTTTCTTAGAGGTTTTTTATAAGTACATAAAAATACTTTTTTAGTTCATAGGTATATTTGCGTTTTCTTACATTACTTAAGATGCTGTTTCAACATGTCCATATGTATAACTAGACAATATTTCTGATAATTTGTAAATAAAAATATTGGATACTTTTATAACAGGTAATATTACAATTATATATGCTATTTCTGAGCTGTATTATGATGACTTACCTGCATAAATACCATGCCCTGAGTGCTCATATAGACGAGCGGCACGTTGCCAACCGCAGAAACTACAGCTGTCGACAGGAGTCGACGCGTCTAACGCTGCAGTCGACATAAGTAACTACAGCCGTGGACAATTTATTTATTTCTTTGGTAATGACATCTCGCACGTCAACCTATGAGGTTATCGGTTGCTTAACCGGACTTGCCTGTGGCTACCTTAATAAATTAAGGCCTCTAGTCAGGGCTTAAAAACTTAATACTTAAGCGATTACACTCTAAGCGCACCCCCTGAGGGGTACCTACGGACCTCGGCTTAGGGCGTCTCTGGAAGAGGGCAGTAAGGGACGGGCTGGATTGGAATGAGCACCGTAATCAAATATACAACCTGCACGTTGTATATTTGTTGTCGACGTCTGCAGTTACTTCTGCTGTTGGCGCGTGCCGCTCGTGTTTATGAAGATGAACACTAAGTACTGATATAAACGTGACTATTATTACATTTTACTGAAATGTAATTTCTTCATAGACCGATAGGTAAAATTATAAAGACACTTTCTTAGCACGCAGGATAGTATTTTTGACCTTCGTTAATTGGAATATGGTGATAAATATTAGACTATACATACCCATATAAACATTATGAGTAGCAGAAACTAAATAAATTCACAAAAAAAAAACGGTTTCTTCTCTATCAGTTTCATTTCTGTCTTACAAAAGACGTTCCCTCCTCATCCAAAAATTACAACCAACACACGTCACTTAATTGGTCACGCAGTAAATACCTATTCTCAAAACATCCGGCTAACATCTGCGTTCGTTAGTGCGTCCGTCAAGTCGAGTGACAAGGCCTAAACTAGGAGTATGCGTCCGACTTGCGTCTATCGATTGACATCTGCGACTTGCCAGATCAAAGACGGCATAGCTTAATAGGCCCCCAGACCAAATCTATACTATCGGGGATCTTGCATACGATCAAGGTTAGTGCCCCAATGTACCTGTGACCTCGTGGCTCCGTCTCGCACGTATGGGATAGGACTGTATTTATAGTATTGGCAATTCGTAAATAATAATAAACATAGGAACGTGTAAATGGCCGTGTGATATTGAGTACGTATGAGGAATCGATCGCTTCACTTTCATCTTTTTTCGTAGGTGTTTCTGGGGTCCTCATTTTTAAGTCCCTTGTTGAATTCTAAGTAACTAGCTCCAATACTGCAGGCTGTGTATTATTTCTCTTTTGCTCTACTAGAACTGTGGCCGAGACCTGCGTGTGTAAAAAGGCCACATTAAGCAATTCCTCTAAAAGTGATTCATTTCCTGAATTCCCCTATGATTCTGCTATTTGACATTTTACTTTAATAAAGCAGTTCATAATTTGGTGACCATTTTACGAATTTCCATACAAAACTGTCAAACAGATGAATTGCGTGCAGTCTACGCAGATAATATTATGAATTGTCAGTTTGTGACCATTTTACGATTTTAAATATGATTCATATTATGATTCTGTCAAAGTGGCCTTTTTAGACCCCCAGAAATCCTGCTGCCCATTCTCCTCAACATAAGAAGGACAGGCTGACGGATACTATGATTTTTGCTTATAAGATCCTACTGGTTTCTAACAGTCCAGCCAGTTAGACTTTACGTAGAATTGCCACGTAGCGGATCCTTGATTCATTGTCAAGGTTTCTAACCGCTAATAAGATATACAAATAAACACGAAACGCGTGTGATCATATATTGGCAGCAATTTCTATTGTAGGGCTCTCTATTTGCTCATCCTTTTGGCACGCTTATTCGCCATAAAACTTTTTAGTACCAAGTACTTTTCCGGCCAACGGCTTTCACATATTACGGTATTGTTACATCAATCTATGTGTTTGGTACATCCTTCAATTTTACTGCTAATCTGTAGTCGTTTACTCCGAGTAAAACACGTTAACGTAAATATTTTCCTTCTTTTCCCAGAACCGTTTTAATATTGTTGTTTTTACGCCATAGTTGTACCAAAATTTGCGCTAATGTAAAGTATACAGGAAGCTTGCGAGTGTGATCTTTGTTAAGTCGAAAGTAAAAAAAATGTTTGAAAGGTAGTAAAATGTTTACTTATCGTTATCCGTGTTTACTTCCACGGCATGTAGTCTGCTTATAGTATTGTTGTACACAATAAATTTGTTGCAAAACTTAAACAACGATGAATGAGCGGTTGTATTGGCAAAACGCCTTGTTCACTCCGAAAAGTACTGTAGACAAAAACATATAAAAACGAGACGTGCCATTCAGTCGAGGGGATGACTTGTTGAAAGCCATAAGATGTTTATCCCTTATTTAAAACTCCGATGTCTCATTACTAAATATTTTTACGTTGGTTATTACTTTATTAAAATTATTGTTTTGCGGTCGTCTTCTCATCTTTATTTACTTTCGGTAATATAGAATATTGCGTTGCATGAATTCATTTGCTTTATTTATGTCATTTATCAAGGAAAATGTTCATTATAAATAACTTATTTTATTAAATTGCCAATCTTTGTGTTCCACTTAAGATGCGCCTAATTAAAACTCTCTACTTGCACAACTTGTTCAAGTTTTTATTCGAGTGAAAAAGTTTCCTTATAAATAAAAGCTATCCAAAGTCCAAAGTAGGTTTAACAAAACTTAACACTTCTGTAGTTTATTATGGGCATGAATCAACAAAAAAAAAACGCGATCATACACCATTATGCAATGAGAGAATAACATAACATTACTATAGAAAATTACGATTTAATAGGTTAAGCAGACGGATATGATTGGCAAATGAAGGCAGGTTCCGCGTCAAGTGCGTCGCGACTTGCACCCATAGAGGGTAACCTGTAGAATGCGCGACTCCCGCGTAACACGCACCACGTAATACAGGAGAAAAAATGTTACTGCAATTATTTGATTATTTTGGACGTTTCGTATTACTTTTTATTGGACCTGTTGTATTTTTATTCCGATGTTCGCTTATGTGATTACTCTTGTCCATGTCTTTTGTAAGAACGCTTTTTAGGTGTGAGTAGGTAAATAAATAAATTAAGTAGGTGTGGAGGAAATCTTACTGTTACACGTCTAGACGTTCCGCGTGGCTATAAAGTTACCGGAAAAACTAAACCAAAACAACGATTTAGTATTACGCCTAGAAGTAAACAACCTGCCTTTAGAAATGGGTTACAAAACTTTGTAGTTTTATAGAAATCAATCATAATAGAATAATGAGGACGACCTAGTATTGAAAAAAAAAAAACGTTACAACAATATTTACGTTATTCACAACAGATCAACATAACAACAAGTAGGTCAAAAGAAAGTAACGTGCTGATATTATGTATTCGCCAATTCATATTTGAATGATTGTGTGAATGATGATTGCAAACAAGCCTTGTCATGGCTTATTAGTCGATTTGCACGAATGTACTTGGGCGAATCGAAACTTTTAAATAATATATTATGTTCTATAGGCAACTTGCACAAAGTTAATTTATTTGCGAATCGATCTCCAACTCCAGAAATACGTATTAGGCCTTTGGCACGTTTTGAATTTTTAACCCCCGACGCAAAAACGACGGGGTTTTATAAGTTTGACGTGTCTGTGTGTGTGTGTGTGCGCGTGCGTGCTTGTGCGTGTATGTGTGTGTGTGTGTCTGTGCTCTGTGGCATCGTAGCTCCCAAACGGATGAACCGAATTCGATTTTGTTATATTTGTTAGAAAGGTGAATTAGTCGGGACTGTTCTTAGACAGGTTTCATCAAAACCGGTTCAGCCGTTTGAAAATTATCAGCTCTTTTCTGGTCGGTGAAGGGAATTGATCATCTTTCACGGGTCTAATCAAGTCGAAATTTGGTATTCTATTACTTCAATGATACTAGACGAACAAAGTAACCTTGAACTGATGCTGGAGCAATACCTGGAATTTCCAGGATACCCAAGTTACTCACCAACAAAAAGCAGAAGTATCGTGTTTGGGCTCATTGAAAAGATGTCAATGACTAGGTTGTGGATAAATGGTGATCAGGACGAAGAATGAGGATAGATTAGTAACAAACTTCACTATGGGAAACTAACGCAACGCTGCGCAGATTTAAGCGAGACATTAAGTTTAAAAAGCAGGAAATAAAAGTTAAATTTAAAATTTATAAAACCCCCGACCCAAAAAAACTCTAAAAATAAAAAAATAATTATTTATTGGTCTTTTAAGTTGTAGGTAATATTTTGGTCAACGTATTGTCAAGTCGGGGGACGGTCAAAGAAAACGCCAAACAGAGGTGGCCTAGCATTTTCATTTTCAGACGAAATTCGAACAAAAAAAAATCGGAATAGTGATCGGTTCCCGAGCCGCTTATAGAAAATAGTATATTATTTAAAACTGTCGTTTCCACCGATTTGGGCGAGTTAATTAGTGCGAATCGACTAATAAACTTCTGTCATGGGTACGGGACTTTCGGTACAAACCACAGTCAACAAAAGAGATAAGTACTTATGAGGTAAACTCCAATTACTTTTAAACAAATTTGCTTGACTCTAACTTATGTTTCAAAATTTGTAACGGACGTCTTAATAATGCCTACTGCCGGTGTCAAAAGTTTTGTTACCAGCATACCTAACACTTTGTTGACTTGTACCATCAAGTAATGAGGTGGCTGTTGACGGGTTAATTATGGCGAAGTGCTGTGAATGTAACTAATGATCGTATCGCGGTGATGTGACCCACATGTATCGGAACTTCGGAAGTCATGTAAACTTGACCCCCAACAGTCAGTGAAAGTGCAGTAGTCTTGTAATGATTGCTCACACAGTATCACATCCAATAGATGGTTGACTGTGGTGATTTTTTGAAGGGCCAAGCAAGCGTGCTTATCAACCTGCCTTGGGGCGTTTGGTAGATTACAGCCAGCTCCTTTTCGAAGAGAGGAGGCCTGTGTGTCAGCAGTGGGAAGATAATTGGCTGATTATATAAGCGAGTTTTAGTAAATATCTTTTGGTAACTGCCCTTCATCACGAGAGCGGCGGGAACTACTTAATGGATGATTACAATGTTTTATTTCTCAATGAATTTTTATTTTTTTTGAATACAAACGACCATAAAGTCTTCGTCTATCTGCCATTTTTTATCGGGGATATTGGTGTGAAATATGTTAAAAGTACCTATCTAAGTAATTACCTACCTATATCTTCAGAGGATGGAGAGTTATATTTCGTGATTTACATGTTAAATGTAATTAAGATTGTGTCTAACTACATAGTTGTAGCTCGAAGCCGGATCAAATACGGAAACGACCAGGATCTACCTACTGGAATTAACTAATTAAAACAAAAATACCGGCTTCCAAAACAGCAATATCCGTTTTCCATGTCCGAATATTGAAAATGTCTTCTCAGGATTTTTGTCAAGTGTATTATTAATTATAATTAATACTTTAAATACAGTAGCCCCTATCAATACGGCTTAGTAATTATTTTACAGCTGATTTTATCATCTGAAATTATTTTGATAAATGGCACTTAATATCATCTACCTATATTCGGGTAGCCAGATGCTTTTCGGGTCAAGCGTATATAATTATCGTGATTTTGTCAACGAAAACAGTTATTTTTAAAATATGAAGATGAAGATGATGACTCATGCGCAGCAATCAGGTTTTTTTAATCAAATATGGAACCGTGAAACATCAGCGCAAGATGAATGTTTAGTTACGCCCCTCAGTTTAGTTTAGTCTCTTTGGTTTTATTCGGGGTATTCTCAGACCAAGTGGTATGCACTAATGACGGCGAGGTGAAGCGATAGACTACATTCCTGGAGCCACAAAAAAACCAAACAAATTGTTAACACTGATGAGTGGTCATACAAGGCATTCAAAGCAATGTCTGTGCGTAATTATTTACAACCAGTAGCGCGATACTATTTTTGCATCGTCTGGGCTTGTATGAAACAACTTTTCATTGGATATTACTATAAAACTACTCGTATGGCTCTCTGGACGTTAATCTTGGAAATCATTGAACCGATTAAGGTGCAGTTTTATCTTGTTATTTTTAAGTAATAAATTTACGATTTGGTGTCTCAGCAAGTCTAGCGGAGGTAGTAAAAAAGTAAAAGAACAAAAAAAGGAACTGAAAAGAAAGAAATAAACCTTTTAGTATAGCTAAGCTCCTAAATTAATGTAAATGACTAATTTTGTTTGTTAGACTCTTAAGTCGAGTCGATTTTTTGCTTTTCAGTTCCCTTTTTCTTTAGTGAAATTTTTTGTTAAACAGTTTTTTTTTTGGGATATTGTTTTCTATACGTGGATTTTGTTTTCTGATTTTAAATGGGACCTACTTCGAAGCCCTTCCAATAAAACAGCCAAAGGACCCTTTCTAATAAAATAATAATTTTCAAAATCGGCCTCGGTAAAAAGTTAGGCGTGGTTAGGTGATAAGACAAAAAATAAAAATATACGCGTCGACATGAGAACCGTCTTTTTATTCGTCGGTAAAAAATGTAAGCCTATCGAATAATTTTCTAATGTGGACTACTGAATCAGATGTTAGTAAACACATCAGTAAACACTTTCAGGATGACTTGCTTAACTCAAAATAAATTTATGACAAACTTGGAATGCTGTCAAGGGTTCTTGATTTCCATGTCAACAATATTAGTGTTGTTGGCACCACGATGCTGTCCAGAGCAATAATAGGAAGCGTATAATTATGATAAATGAAGTCAAGATCATTGTTGCCGTTCCACTTGTGGATTGGCTAGGTTAATGAAATACACATAATACACTGACCATCTTATTACAAAACATAGTTTATCGTCAGACCATGGTTTAAAAAGAGCCATTTTTGAATTTCAAGCTTTATTCCGACAAAGGTTCTTAAATACAACACTGACAACCAAGCACCGGACTAAGTTTCAGGTTTGTAAAAATAACTACATTTAAATGTTGTTATAGTAACGTTCGAATTTCCAAAACTAGACCGATGGTTTTTAAACCATGTCCACAATAAGGCCGCGATAGTTTTGGGAAGCTTTGTTACGGCAGGTAGATCAAAACAATGCATCTATAAAATAAACAATGAAAAAGTATGTTAGTGATATAGTTGCAAAGATATTATCATCAAAAACAACACCACAATCAGAGAGTATTTATGGTTATAGCAAAATAACTAACGAAGCAAAACGAGCATCATTATATTAATTTTAAAAGACAAAAGATCGTAGCAAAATCGTTTCGTAACAAATTATAAGAATCTTAATGCAAGCACGGTTCGTTAAGTTTTCCGATAGATCAAGTTATCGAGCTCCGCAATCTTATATCGAGAGATAACAGTTTCCTCCGGCGACTTCGTGTCTTGCTATCTGTTTGTCTCGATTTAGACATAAATTTAATTTCCAGCCATGTTTACTAAATAACGACGACATCAAGTCGCCAATTTCGTGAACAGAAATTTAGATAAGCATATTAAAGAGTTTAGCTAGTTAGATCAAGGTGAGATTGGAGCTGTTCACCTTTTTTTGGCAGCTCGAAGTCACGATTTCAGTTTTGATAGACACGAAACGCCACTAATATCGTAATTAAGTTAGCACATGATAAAATATAATGTTTTAAAAGTTCGTGAACAGAAATCTTTGTAGACTTTGTATCTACGTTCTATCTGTCTATGTCAAGATCGTACATTATTTTATTGAAACCGTAACCTACCTTGTCTTCTCTTTGTCGGTCGATAAGTCAGGACCGTATTTGGTACGGTTATAATATTCATTAGGTATTATTTCACATTTAACGATTTGTTACCGTAGTGGCAATATTGATATCGTTATCATTATCAGTAAAGAAGTTATAAATGTTCAACTAAGATTTTATACCATATTTTAGTATTAATTACCGGGCCGTTATTGTTAATCAAACTTTATGTTTATGCTTTATTAGAATTTACCATCCCGATAAGTATTGGATTAAGTTATTGACTGTTTGGTAAACTGAAATGATTAAGATTGAAGACTGAATTTATTTCAAACATATGCTAAATACGGAAACATAAAATTATTTAAACAATACCTGAAGAAGGAGATTAATAATTAACCTAATCGATCAGTTCGGATAATTGATCCGCTAATTGTAATTAGCGAAGGTCGGAATAATCGGTTCTTATAATAGATATAGTGTAGGTGATTTTGTGGGGTTCTTCGTCCTAAGAAAAGTTTTGAGTATGTACATTTTTTTGTTTGTTACTGCACAATTTATTGCTTTATGTATACTGTTGACGCTACAATATATAAGGCAGCCAGTAACAGTCACAATATCCGACGTATATGACCAATTAAAAGATTTATGAATTACATGAAAGATGATACCGCAAGAAAAGAGTTGGATAGGTACTTAAATAGAGAAATAATAGGGAGTATAAGACTTGTTACACCGACCCCGAATTAAATATGAAGAGAATACCACAAAAAATAAGAAAACTATTATTTATTGTTTGTGGCACCGTCCGCTTATTTCCGCCCACTTATAAATTCGTCTCTGGTGGACCAGAAATAGCAGGGACGACATAATAATGTAAATAAATGCACCCGATTTTGTGCACCGTTGGGATTTAGCTGCGTTCCTATGCAGCCGGCCGACTCGTCATCATTACATGTCGCCTGTTGCCCCTACTACGGGTAGTTGATGACAGTTTAATATTGTTAAGAATAGTTAATCTTGTAAAATGAGAGCCCCTCATTTCGATCAGGTTAAACTATGCTTGCCGCGGTTGATCCTTAGATGAGTGTCTATCTACAGGCCAGTAAGGGGAACGCTTCCGAAGCCAGAACGTAGGGTATATACAACCTAAATGCAAACGGATACTAATAACCTTTAGTCTTAAATTGGTTATTTTGCATCAATTTAAAACGTTTGACGCTTCTGTAATGTTTGTCCTTATTTTATTTTGGCGGCGCTTTACAAATTATGCCTAAACCTAAAGTCGCCGCCTGGACTAGGGGTCGTTTTTAAATGTTTTAATCTCAAATAATGCTTCATTTAACTGTTCTCACAGCATAGTGTACAAAAAAAAATTGGTAAAAAAAAATCTACATTTTTTGATGGTACTATATCGAGAATCACTAGCCCCATCCCCTGTCTTCGTTTTCGGAAGCGTTTCTCTTACACCATGTATACATATACCAAGACCTCTCCGTGCCTCGGTAGCACGTTAAGCCTTTGGTTCCGGCTGACATTCGTGGATCTTTGACAGTTGTTACTGGTCGTCAGAAGGACGAAATTCTGACAACCATTAAGGGTATCATGTAACTCAGTAACTGGACTTTGGAAGTCAGATAGGTAGTCCCTCCATGTAAAATACTGATATTCAGTTAGATCCAGTTAGACTGGAAGCCGACCCCAACATCGTTCAGAAAAGGCTATGATGATGAATTAATCTTATAAATTGATTTGGTTTACTATCCCAGGCAAAATTAAAACTAGTTTTTTAGACACCATCTACCCGACTTTCCTTATCTGCTGGGTTTAAATTTAACAGTCTCTAGGGTATCAAAAACGAGATAGTTTTACCATTTTATTCTGTAAATTGTCCTTGGTTTATCTGAAAACTGATTCTACTATTGCCATCTTGCGTATTCGAAAAAATTGGCTTCTCGCATTTCTCCTTTTACAGTGAATTTTGGAAAAATGGACAAAATAAGCGAAAAATAGATATAGGTGGTGCCGGACGTAAAGAATAGCAGCATCCCATCTCTTCCCATGGGTGTCATAGGAGGCGACTAAGGGACTTACTATACAGAGAATGGGTAGTAGCGTTCTCTCCCAAGCAGCACGCAAGTGTTTTCAACATCAATATAACAGCCTATTTAGAGCTTAGAGTTCTTTTAGAGACTTACAAGAGTGTCAAAAAATTATTCAATCTGTATTAAGGGATCCGCGAAAGCTTAGGGTATTTAAACTGAATATGAAAACTCCACTATACAGCTTATGTATTTTGTGACACTTTAATCTGGTTTTATCGTTAAAGCTGTATACAAGCTGTATTTTGCATGTGAACACTTACTTATTACAGCTCTGAGTGTTATTATAGTATCACTTAAGACTTGTTTCTGTACAATGGTGTATGCAAACTCCGTTCTAAAACTTATTTTTATGGCGTAATTGTACACTCTTGTAAATACAATGGTTTTATGACTTCTGTTTTTGAGGGTGTTTTAAAACTAAAAAAATAAATGACAGCTACAGTACAGCTTTATTTTGTATTAATGACAGTCACTCGGAAAGACTTTACGGTCAACCGCCAATTCCGTCGACGTCCAACGAAGAGGGTTCCGTAGCAAAAACATTAAACAGGGTTATTAATGATCATAACAGTTATGTTAAATGTGTAAATTTAATTCAACCTTCGGAACATGATTTGACGTTTCTTCATAAAGCAGCGCAAGTAGTTCAAATGATGATTGATTTGAACCATGAGATCTAGTTCTCTTACGGCTTCGTCATATGACGATATTGATAGCCGTTTCACACAGCATTTTGAGGTGGACCAATTATGTAAAGGCCGAGATGTTTCATCCTTTACTAATTTGTTGATATCTAATCGCTTTCTTGGCCATCTTAACTTGCCTTTTGATTCCCACAAACTTGGTACAATGCAAAGCTTGTTTTGCCCTTTCTCAAAGGTTGCTTAAATTTTAGTCGGCATATTTTCCTGAAAATAAAGTAAAACTGATATAATACATGCAACAAACTAATAATGCTTTACATTATGTTTACTTAGGTATAAAATATAAGGTCAAATTAAGAATCTCTTCCTTTTTTTGTGGGTTAAAAATTAAACAGCTACTTGTTTTAGTTTTACTATATGTAGGTATATATCATATTGAGTCAGCGTTTTTTATTTCTTTTAGGTAACCCTTATGAGAATTATAAGTTATGTATAGAGAACCGATATACAGCCTAAGTAATAAAAATATTCTATTATAAAGCTGATTAGCAGCCAAAAGCTGTACAATATAATCCTTAACTTACTTAGTACAGCTACTCAGACTATAATACACTCCGATTATCGTTTAGGCTGTTTAGCAAATAGTCGCCATTTTCGTGATTTCGAATGTAGGTATAAAACAAAATTAGAAACATAATTTAAGGAATATATAATGATTTTCAGCTTGATATGAGGGCACAATGATCACACTACCCTCACTTTTGTTATTATAAAATTGTTTTTTATTCTAACCTTAAAACCAACATTGACTTACCATATATATGGTATTTTTCTTTTATATCAGATCGACTATTTTGCTGGCGCTTGAATATTTTGACGGAAAACATAGGCATGTTCACAGTAAATTTGAATCCGCAATTTCAATTCACCAATTAACACCTTCAAATATCTAAGTCCAAGATTACGTTTACTTACTAATAAATATTATAAATAACAATGTCGCCATTCATTGAAAAGGATAACATTCATTTTGTGATTCTTTTCAAAAACCTATTTAAAACTCTTTTCTCTATAAAGTATTTATAAAATAATATCTGTAGTATAATGGTTTCTTTGTACACCGAATTACAGCTCTAATACAGGTATTATACAGCGCCTCTATTGCTTCTACAGCTATTATACAGCTATACTAGAGCCTAACGCTGTATAAAATGTGCCCACTTTTTACTTATAAGGTCTGTATAAGCGCTTATACAGCCTCTATACAGCCTGAATATACAGCTTCTAGTATAAAATTGAACTTAAATACAGCTTGTGTACAGCTTGCAATGCTACTTGGGCTATGCATTTCACCACCATACTGCGATCGTCAACCCGCCTGCCAAGCGTGGCGATTATGGCAATCCCCCCAAATTAGGGGAGGCCTATGTCCAGCAGTGGACGTTTTCCGGCTGAAATGATGATGATGATAGGTAGGAATATTAGACCAAGATGAGATCATTATAGTGAAACTAAAACTCTAGTAACATCCGTGTTTTACAAGGAAGGTAGTAAAACTCATTTCGATAAGAGTCCGCAATAAACTTCAGAAATTATGAAAATGTATGGTAGGTGCCGCGTCCAGACTAGTAACGCTTGCCGAGACTCAATTAGCATCTCCAGTGCGACCGGATTGTTAACATTCTTCCTGTTGTATCCGTTCCCACATCGCGACCAAAAAGAAACTTATCCGCAAGAGCAATACTAAAATACACATAGGCGTATAGGCGCCTACTATTTTTTCTTTTGTGACACGAGTCAAGGGGAATTTCGCAAGTCTTTCGAAATGTCGAAATATTTAAAAGTCGCAACGCCAAACAGTGCGGATTGGGATTTGTCAGGCGAAAGTTTCGTCTTCAACGCACTGACAACAAAGGCAGTGAAAGCCGGGTGCACACGACGGATTTGTCGACACAGTAATGACAGTTGCCTCGTTTATGTGTTCGCACCTAATCCTCACATCTTTCATAGCTCCTCAACAAATTGTAGTTTCGCAATTCGCAACATTTATGAATGTACATTGTCACAAACAGAAGCGGCTGTAAACATTTCGTTTGGAAACTAATGTATGATTGAGAGTACATAAATCTATACCATACTAGAATTTGCCAGCGGCTTCGCCCGCGTGGAGGTCGAAAAATATCTCACAGGAACGTACTATCGGGATAAAAAGTATCCTATGTGTTATTCCATGTTACAAACTATTTGTGTTCCAATTTCATCCAAATCCGTTTAGCCGTTTTTGCGTGATTGAGTAACAAAAATCCAAACATATAAACATACAAACAATTACATTTATAATATTAGAAAAATTTAATGCCTCCATGTATTTGATTTTATTCTTGTACCGCATTTGCAAATACGTGATGTGGTTTTGTCTTTCCACAGAGAGAAAAGAAACATTAATTTAATTAAGCAATAAATATTTGTGTTAAAAATAAGAAAACAAACTCCAGTCGGCGGCCGCTGAGCGATGTCCCGTCTCTTACGTAATTAAGATGTACTGATACCGAACTCTTGCACTACATTGTGTAGGTTTTACAACTTTGAACCTTATGGTATAATGATAATTGAGTTGATAAAACTTTTCTTGGTATTTTTGTTGGAAGCCTGGACAAGACTCTCGTAGCTTGAGTGACAGCATGACCACATATGAATGAGTCTCCAGCACACGACCCATTCGATCATCGCATTCTTATGAAACTTTATAATCTCAAGTAGTACAGTGGGTAGGTACTGCTTAAATGTTGTGGAAATTTTACGAAATAAGTTGAATAACGGTACACTCTCTTTAAAACAGATAAAATATCGAATCGCTGTATTTTACAAGCAATAAACCCAACTTTACTTAAACCCGAATTAAGCTAACATATTTCTTTTGAACCATCATCCTCTGACTAGCCCTTTCTCAATTACGTTAGGGTCAGCTTCTAGTCTTAACGGATGTTGCGACACACCAGTATTTAACATGGAGTGACTGCCTATCTGACCTGCAACCCAATTACTGGGTAATACGATACCCCTTGGTAAGACTGATTGTCAGACTTTGGGGCTTCTGACGACCTGTAACGACATTCGAAGATCCACGAATGACAGCCAAGACTAACGCTTTACGTGCTTTCCGTGGCACGGAGAGCTCTTAGTATATAAAGATCTTCCCATCCACGGACCAACCGCGGCTAGCGTAGCTTAACCTGATCGATCGAACCGTGCGGGTGTCATTACATTTATTTAGAACCGACAAAAGCCTTCCCTCTGGTTTTACAAGAGCTTTAATCCATTTACCATACGTCTTCATTTGTTTTATTAAAAGCTAACAAATATCTGGGTCACTATGATTCAGAAACCGAGATCACACGGAAAATATCTAAACCGCAAACATGTCAAATATTGTAAACCTTGAACTATTTCGCAAATCAGTTCAAATTTATAGCATAAGACATAGTAAGTGCCAAGAACAGGCGTCGTAACAACCAGACCAGCTGTCTTTTGTGATACCATATTTAATGTTCACAGTATTCTCTATCTTATTAACTTATTTATAACGACTTTTCATAATAATGAATTCTCCGATTCATTGTTCTGATTCGTTGGTCTAGTGGTCGCAACCGCTACTGCTGAGCTTGAGGTTTTGGGGTCAGTTCGAAGGTCGGGCAAGTGTTTTTGAGGTTTTCTATCTGGAATTACTTAGTAGCAGCCCGGAGTCCGGATTTGTGCCCGATTGATGGCAATAGGCTTCCCCCTATTACATATAAGGGACTTAATCTGGCATAATGTGGGAGTAGCTACTATAGGTACACCTCTGCCCAACCATTCGGGGAAACAATGCGTGATGTTTTATTGTTTTTTTATATTTTTTATTCTTACTGGCCACAATAGAAGAAACAATTACTATGACAACAGATAATGCTTTTACTAGCCAATTAGGTAGTAAACATGGCTTCTTCCATTGTATCAGTAATTGATTGACGCAATCCATCATCGCACTGCCTGACAAGTGTGCGAACATCACTATTAACAGATGTGTCAATAGGAACTTTCTTGTGCACCTTACCGATTCTTAATACTAATTGACACTGACAGATGTTTCTATCAATGCCCCGTCAACAGCAAAAAGCGCTAATGATCACCAACTTCAATTGTTTAGAAAATAACGTCAATGAGACGCTTTCTTCCAAGTGACATCAAAAGGCTACTGATTATTTATCGTTTTATCATCTTCTAAAGCTGCAGGGGAAACCACAAAAAGTGAACTAACATTACGCGAATTGCGTAACTTTAATCATATGACGCAACATTTCCATTTGTCAGATAATATCGTAGTCGCGGGAACAATAAATACTTGTAACTGAAAGTGAAAACAAATTAGGCGATTGGGAGATGATCATTGACTTTCGCGTGCTGCGATCTTATCATCCCTGCTATAACGAAGTGGGGTTTATTTTCATCGTCTCGAATGCGATAACAAATGACAGATCGAATTAAAATATTTCAATTGCGTGATCGTATCTGCATCCTATACTAATTTACAATCAACTTTTTGCGAATTCAACGTGAAATTGCTTTTATTTAATTAGAGACTGTCTGACAGTGTTGAATGGACTTTCACCTTCAGTAGCAAAGTTCATTGGTTTTATTTAATTTATTGATTTTGCGATTTTATTGAAGTAGACTAAAAAACATCGTCATCCTGTCGGTTTCTCTATTTGTAGCTTGAAGTGATTCTAGGCCAATCACTTCAAGATAAAAATTGTCTTAAAAGTATATTGTGGTGGTATGGCAATGCAGATATTTATTTACAATAAATTACAAACTTTCCTGTGATTTGTATTCGTCGTATTTTTATTTATTTTACATCGGAAATGAAAGAAAAGAAGCGTTAATTTTTTAGTCTGCAGACTGATTCATTGGCTTTTGACGCTTTATCAAAGGTAAGACTGGTTAAGATAACAAGATACTCTTCTATTGTTTTATTCAAAAAGCTATTTACAGGTCGTCTGAAGTCGTATACAATAAAGCTCAGCTGTAATTTATGCATGTAAAATCATCGCACACAAGCAATAAATAACATTTTATAGCAATCGTAAGAAATTCAACGTAATTTTCGCGAGAAATCAACCAACGTTTCTGATATATAAAGCGTTTTTGAATTACTGGAGTTGCCTGGAGAAATATCTCATTATAAACGAGCGAATCGAGCGAGCATTTCAAATAGGCGCGTAATTGCGTATACGCCGTCGATATATCAAACAATCTCATTATTGAAGAGGGTGCAATCACACATCACGGGCTCTTTTTAAGGCGTCCCATCCAATACGTGTAAATAGCGACCCGGCTCTAGTAATTGCGCTTAATGTCGTCCCAAAGGCTATTCAGTCCGTTTTCAATGCGATATTTTATTTTAATTCGCCGACGGTGTTCCCTGATTTTATCTTGTCACGCCTTTGCTCATTGTGAACTCGAGCATTAACCGGTTGTTCGTTTTTGTTCCAGAAAAAGGTATTTCCAGTGTATTTCGTGCGTCTTGCATGTAATAGGATAATGATGTAGCAACCAGGCAGGAAAAAATCTCACAATTCCGTAGCCATTATACTGAATATTGAATACAACCATGACTCGAGTGCTATTTAGATAGTCCACCGATTTGTGTATATTATTTTAGAGACAGCAAATGCCATGTTGTGATTGTTGACATTCTTTAAATGTAACACAGAAGTGAGTAATTTGGCGATCATATCGGGTCCAAACAATCACCGTTACCCGGACTCTAGCTATCAGAATTTGCTATCACAATACGACGAGATTCAAACGATAGATTAATGTAAGGAAGAAGTTCTATGAACTGTAAGTCGTATTCTGTTAGTACGGAAGACAGAAGCATAGTTTCACGTAAAGCATACCTCGGGACGGCTGTCAAAAGCGAAACGTCTTACAATTTATGAAGCCGTTCAATTTCGCAATAACATAACTTTCGGCCCTTTTGTTGGCCGCAACGATCTCTCCGAGCGAAGGAATATGTTTAAGATAAAAGTTCTTGTCTCGAATAAACCGATCGAAAGCCTTTCGACGACCAAGTCGTGTCCCATCAACAATCGATATTTTATTAATATGTGTATCCATAGACTTATTGATTTTGTGCGATATATTTTGCTTTTATGTTGTTTTCTGACTTCTATTAAATGTATCTTGAATTATACGGAGCTTTCGATCTTAAGTTTTTGCACTGGTCTCCTTATGTCACTTAAAGTAAATACCTAAGGTGCAAACGATGGAAAGGACATTAACAGTAGTTACATTATATTTAGTCAAATAGAAAATTATGTAAATATCTTGTATAACTAATGAAAGTAAAACTAGTAATGTCGGATGTAATTAATGAGTAGCGTTTCGCGTACTCTCTGCCAGTGGCTTCGATACGGGCGGGCCGTCAAAATATTTTGACAGATACTGTATCGCGTAATACGCGAATAGCAAAATATCAGTTTTGATTGCTATTTATTTAAAAAAAACACTTTAGTTGCGAAAGGCGCTGCTACGTCGCTAATGTGTAAAAAAAGGTACACACGTTTATTAATTGCAGTAATTGCTTTAGGTACACATGTAGTTTTCTTGAAAACAACAGTTTAATTAATATTTTGTTAATCAAACACTTTAATGTGTCTATTTATCATGTCCACATGTTAAAGTAATTAATGCGGAATTCCACGCTCTCAACACTACTCATAAATAACTAATAATGTGTTATTTATTGCATCAATCCGATGTTAGAAATATGATGTCGTATAACAAGCGGAAAATTGTCCATAAATCGTACCATTTTGCAAGATGTCCGCAGCAAACTTTTATGTAACGCACTGTGAAAGAATTTTATTACATTTTTACTAGAATGTAGCAACCATTTTGACAAATGTATCTCTATATGGAATGTGTTAAGTATTTGCTAACTATCGACATAATGTTTAACAGCTTAAATAATATACAGATTATATCTCATGCAATATGCTAATGCCATCTAATTACAGAAAACTGATCCTTAAGACATTGATCACGATATGTGACTTGTCTCTTACATAACACGAAAAAAAAAATACCCCAGTAAAAGTAGTTCGAACGTTGCGAAGGAATAGTTCATGTCGTTAAGTGGGAACTGTGTGTCTGTCACATCGAATTAAAATAAACCTTAACATATTCAGAATATAGTAGTTTAGTATCTTGAAAAAAATTGCCGTGCAAACTTAAGTGAAATGAGCTGTCAATAGTATAAATTCCTAGCATCAGTAATGACAGCTCACTTCAAGTTCACTTCACCTTGGTTTTGACTGTAAGATATTTACAGAATAGATCGGTAGGTCAATAATATATTTAAATAGGGGATTGAAATATACCAGTGGTCGAAGTTTAATAATTCATTTAAATTTTAAGTTTGACCTAGTGAATTATTATATGAAAATATTAGCTTTCTGCAGTCTTTCTTCATACAAACTATATAACCATGCATACTTCACCGTCCGCGTAATTTATCGTAAAAAGGGGTACGTCGTTTTTGCTTCACGTGTTAATATAAAGATTATTTTAGTCTAAACACTCAGTTTCACTAACCTAATAATTAATTTCAGTTAAACTGATAATCCTCGTACACTTTCTTCGTAAATTGCACTAAGTGAAGATTACTCTGTAGATTTCAGCACGAAGCCGTACAAAGCCAGTATACAAAACTAGTTAATGTGAGTATATTGATATTTGCGCAACTGTAACGGTTTACAAATTAGCCTCTCAGTTTTATCTGTACATTAAATTATGATGTTAAGGGAGAGCACTCGCCTTCTGTGAATGTTAATTAATTACAAGTGTAATAAGTCTTTACAAGAGAATATAAGAACCCTCTTTTATGGTTTTATGTTAAGGTGTTTTTTAAATTTTTTCAGCAAAATAAAAGACAACCCGAAATAATAACTTAGTACAGGATTGCATTGAGAAACCCTTTTATTTATAAACGTTGTTTATTAGCGACTGTCTAACCATACATTTTAGATGTTTAAACGTCTCTTAACTTTAAGTAATGATAGTAAATAATCCCTTGAATTGTTTAGTGGCGTATTGAACGAATGCGTATTTGGAAAAGGAAAACTTTAAATTTGCTTTCTTTCCCAGAGAGTTCCAACTAAGTAATTAAAACTAAAAACATATTAAAAAGCTACTTGACCATTTCAATGATTTATTACCCACTTTGTTACCGAACAAGTTGCATCGGCCATTTAAGAAAAAGCTTAGAAGGAAAATATTGGAAATCAATTTGAAAGTAGTAATCTCAAACATTATTTTATCTACACATTTTGCAATAATATGCGGTTTCTATCGCCGTCGGCGTAAACAATCGATTGAATAGTTGCACCTGCCGTAGATATATAGTAAAGCATTGTCAACTTGTCAGTCACCGCCCACGAGCATCGGAATGACCCATCACGATCAGATTATTCATCGGATTTGTGAGAATTAAAGTAAACAATTGGTAATCGATGTTATGTTTTGTTTAAAAAAAATAAAGGTGGTTTTTCTACATACAGGTGCTTTGTCTGATTCACATTTCAACTTCTAATGTTCAATATTTCAGCATTAATCTTTGAGAACTATAAACTATAAAAAACAAAAAAAAATCTAAAGTAGTCTCGTAAATCATCATCATCATCATCATCATCATCAACTTTAAATGTTTCTCAACTATGTTGGGGTTGGCTTCCAGTCTTACCTGATGCAACTGAATACCAGTTATTTACATGGAGTGACTGTCTATCTGACCTCCACAACCCAATTACTGCGTAATACGATACCCCTTGGTAAGACTGGTTGTTAGAGTTTCGGGCTTCTGACGACCCGTAACGACTGTCAAAAATCCACGAATGACAGTCGGGACCACATCTTTACGTACTTTCCAAGCCACAGAAGTGGTTGGGCGGCGATGGAAGGGCGGACTAACCACGGCAAGCGTACCTTGACGAAATCAATCTCGTAAATCTGTACTTTTCTATATTATAAATGCGAAAGTAACTCAGTCTGTCTGTTACGTTCACACCTAAGCCGCTGAACTGATCGACATAAAATTTGGCAGAGATTGTATAGCCTGGGATTTGGAGAAGGATATAGGCTACTTTATTATGCGATAACCGACATCCACGCGGGCGAAGCTGCGGGCAAAAGCTAGTATTAAAAAAAAAAACTGTCACCAAAGCTCAACAACTCGTAAATGACGAACAGCAGTAAAACTATGCCTTAATAGCGGCATACATGTCACTTTCTCCGCGCGGTCGCAGACAGTCCTCGTCAGATCTTCTCCCGCGATTATTTCCATTAGTGACCATTAGGCATTTAACTCGATATGATTAGAACACGTCACGACACCACACACAGTTTGCCAACGCCACGCCATAAATCAAGCAATCTGGTTCTCCGATTCGAATTCGCACTGGGTTTACGTAACGTAAGCTAACGTTATGAGCGCGTGAAATTTCTGTTACAAAATAGTTTGATCTTTGTTTTTCTTGTTGTCGGTTAGTTGGGAAATGGCGAAGATATATCTTTATTTTGTAAATATTGCACGTGCTCATCAGGAATTGGGTTGGTTTTTTGCGGAGTTATGGGGAAATCAGGTCTATATGTTTTAAATATTTAGGTAACTACGTTGCACATGGATTGCAATGTATGTGATGATATGAATAGTTCTTACATAAATATTAATAACAGATTCGGTGGTCTACTTGCCGCAAGCGCCACTGCTGGCCCTGGCGTTCTGGGTTCGATTCCTGGGTCGGTCAAAGTGTTATTTGTTTTTCCATTAGAAATGAAAAAGTGTTTATTCACAGAAATACATTTTTACAAAATATATTACCTCTGACAAATTGCAAAGCAGTTTTGGCAGACGTAGCCCCTTTTTTTTAGTTAATTGTTAATAGAAAAAAAATAACACCTACACGCTAAACTTTTTATGCTTATTTATATGATATAGAAACAGACACAACTTTTTTCAAATATTCTCTACATTGAGGCTTTGACAAAACTCATCAAAGAGTATTTTACTTTTAAAATAAGTTTTTATTATGCAACTGTTTATATCGACGGAAGATTAATTAAATAGTTGAAACTAAAATTAATCATTATTTATTTGGCATATATATCTCTGTAGCAGCCCGGTTTCTGGATTTCTGCCCGATTGATGGATAAAAGACTCGCCCCTACATGGGATATAAACATTACTGGCGAAAGGTACACTGAAAAGGTTACAAGGAGATGTTTACAGACTGAAATTATACAGAATTAAAAGCAAAATCAGTTCGCCGCTTCGGCCTTAGAGACGTCACGATCTCAGCTTTGCATTTATAATAACTATAATTTATTAATTGAAGTATGGGCTGTCGCCAAGTTTCCATCAGCAGCCTCTAACAGAGCAATTAGGCCATTGTCGCTCATTTAACTCTTGATTCGTTTTGAAATAATAATTAAAGATTGCTGTATTTCTTAATGGCTAATTAGTTCTAATGCCGCAACTATGGCAATACTAGCTACCATTATAAAACACGGCATTTAGTAGCCGTGCTTAATCTGTTTAATTTAATTTTTAATTATTTTATTGGTGGCAACTTTTGATAAAATTAATAATGAATGTGGTGTTTTAGGATTTTAATTTTTAGAATATTAATCATTACCGTTCCGGTTCCGTGTGGTGCCGGACGTAAAAGAATAGCATTATCCCATTTCTTCCCGTGAGTGTCGTAGAAGGCGACTAAGAGACTTACTAGAGAATGGGCAGCAGCGTTCTCTATGTATTTGACCACTATACTGCGATCTCCAACGCGCCTGCCAAGCGTGACGATTATGGCAAATCCCCCCTCTTGGGGGAGGCTTAAGTCCAGCAGCGGACGTCTTTCGGCTGATATGATGATGAATTATCACAGCGTAATTTCAAGGTCATGATTTTATAAAAGTACCTATAAGTAGATGAGTAACAATAATCTTCATGAGTTCATTCAGTTGCTTGCAATAATTTTCTTAACTGTATGAAAAAAAAAACATCATCTGCCTAGTATTTTCCCAACTATATTGGGGTCGGTTTCCAGTCTTCCTGGAAGCAGGTGAGTACCAGTATTTTACATGGAGCGACTGTCTATCTGACCTCAACAAATCAGTAACCGGGTAATACGATACCCCTTGGTAAGACTGGTTGTCAGACTTTCGGGCTTCTGACGACCCGTAACGACTGTAAAAGATCCAGGAATGACAGCCGGGACCAACGGCTTAGCGCGCTTTCTGAGGCACGGAGGGTTGTAAAAATAATTACCTATTACATTTTTTTTTCAGGTACTGTTATAAGTAATTCTTTATAAGGTACAAAACTTCCAGCTTCAGAATAATTTATTTTGCTAATCCCATAAACATAAACAAAAAAACTGTCTTAGAAACAGTCTCACAACACCAACAAGTGCACAATTACGAAAATGACTCTCATTGCCAAAACTAACAGATCCCTTATTCACAACTCACATAACATCCGTAATGTCAATGACACCTCACGGATGCGCTTACGCAACGAGCACCTTGACAGTTATACAGATGACGATCGACGTGACGTAACCAAACCGAGACGAGGACAGACTTCTGTTATGCATACATTGCCTATCACATTGATCGAGAAGGCTAGAACACCCGTAAATATACAGCCATGAACAGTGAACGGAGGAGAACATTCCAGCAGCCGCGTAGGTCGCCGATAGAAGAGGCTCTCGATGAGATGAAATGCAAGTGATAGCATAATTGCACAATAAACTATTGTTCAGTAAGCAAACGTAATTCGTATGAATGAACTATCATCAGTATTATGATTACTATCACAAACACTGATCTAATATCTATCTCTATGATTGAAAATATTAAAGGGAAATAGAATTCGCATTTATTGCTGTCATAAAAGATTTATTGGTTTAGAAACAGTTCTCATTTATATTTCATGAGGAGTTGGAACCGGATTCTGAATGTGTTTTAGAGCTTCTACGTAAATATGTGGATTTTAGTAAAAGGAGGCTTCGCAGAGCAAAGGTTAATACAAACGTACAGGATAAAGGTCGCTGCACATAGGGGGCGCGGCGCGGCGGGTTGGGACGGCGACGCGACGCGTCGATGATGTAAGGAGCGCAAAGCGGCAATCGGGAAGGTGAGGGCGGAGGTCGTTGCTCAGTGGCAGGAGCGATGGCAGTCTTCCGTTGACGGGAGAGAGCTGTACGCCTTCTTTTTCGGACGTGACGGATCGTTTGGCGATGGCGTGGGTCGAACTCGATTATGTCACGTCACAGATCATAACAGGACATGGAAGTTTCAGGAGTCGCCTACATGCAATGGCGCTGTGCGACAGCGCTCAATGCTGCTGCATTCTGTACGTTGACGAGAGGGATGCAATGCTGGGGGACTGGTGCAGGGACGAAGTCGGTCTGGTGTACCACTGGGAACTGGTGTCCAAAGCAAAGGGCTTCCGGCGCCTAAAGTCATTTGCCCACAAATGGCACGTAAGGCGCAAAGATCTGGCGTCCACGGAGCTAGCTCGAGAGCTGGCAAGTCAGTATTGCAGAAGGGGCCGCTCGGGCGCGAATCACTGTTGTGTGACGTGGAATGCCCCTTATATGGGGAGTTAGAAATTTGGAAACTGACAAACCAAAGAATGTTGGAGTGACTCTAAAGTGTCCGTATGCCGCAAGGCGGGAAGGACCACAGCGGAGGAAGATGGGGGATGCTTAGCGTCGCGTCGCCGTCCCGTACCGCCGCGCCCGCTGTGTGCAGCGACCTTTAAAGTTTAACTAGTGCGCAAAGTGTAACCTTAAATTCAGTATATGATTAAAGACCCGATAGAAACTAGAAATTGGTGTTTCATACATTTTGATCGCGTAGGTATTGCACTTTTCTATGGAACAGCAGATTATTTTTGATAACCGACGAAAGTTGTAGACGCTTCTCTCTTCTTTCTCTCTGGATAGAAAGAGAGTAGGGGAGGCCTTCGCCCAAAAGTGGGACATTAATGGCAAATAATCCTACTAATATTATAAATGTGAAAGTTTGTGAAGATGTTTGGATGTTTGTTACTCAATCACGTAAAAATTGCTGAACGAATTTGGATGAAATTTGGCACACAGATAGTTTATAACCTGGATTAAGACATAGGATAGTTTTCATCCCGGTAGTACGTTCCCGTCGGATAATTTTCAACCATCACGCGGGCGAATTTCCGGGCATCAGCTAATAATTATATTTACGCGTCGTGCTCTTTAGTCAATTTCTTGACTGTGTTGATGTTCATTTCTTGGCTGGTTTCTGACCAATATGTTTTTAAACTAAGTACCCAAGACCATGATCTCATCTCTAACTAACTTACCGCTACACATCGTTGAATTACAGCTTTGGGTATTAATTAGCTTTAACATTAAGTTCCATTGGTATTTCTGAGATAGATAAATAGGTACACGTTTATATATCGGTCAACAGGACCTCATCAAATACACACAAATACAAATGTAATGGCTTGAAATACCACGATTAATACCCCCGTTGGGTCTTTTGCTTCTAATAGTTTCAAATACACCTTGTACACCCAATAGGTTAAATACACATTAATGTAGGGGTGGTTTAGAACAGCCCTGCTCCTGGCCACTGTCCTACTGTGTCGACACGGACTCCCTGAGATAGGATGAGGTAGCCTAACATGCATTCTGTAATGGCGAAAAGGCAGAAAATACACTATTTCTGAATACTTACATCCAAGAAATATGACGAAGCTCCTAATAGAAGTATGTGCCTTCGTATTTTATGAGTCAACTAATGGAAAAAGATTGTTTTGCTCATAGACGATAAACTTTGTATACACTTCAAACAATGTAGTCGAAAGTACCAAACCACGCAAAAGTTTACCCGACAATAGCCCAACAGGTAAGGCGTTGGTCTCGCTGGAGGTCGTCGGTTCGAACACCACCCTTTGTTTATTATAATGTACCCATATAAAGCACCTACGAAGGGATAAGTCTGTAACAGAGCTTTATTAAAGGTAATATCGTTTCAAATCATTTAATTTTCTAAAGAAGTTATTGACTCATAAAATACTTTAAGAGTTTGAAATTTTATAGTCTAGAACACCTACAGTTATGGGTTTCTATTTTTTAATAGTCTTGACGCGACCTGGGGCAATGATCGTTCATGTCGTCATGACGATCCCAATTTAGCTAGCAAATGGTTCTAGCAATAAAGTCTTCAGAGCATCCCATTACTCGAAGGCATAAAATTTGCCTTGCAAATACTATGCAACTCCATCATTTCTGTTTGATGCAATATGCTAATTTTTTTTTAAGTTCTTAAATAAACTGTCATCAAAAGCCTCGATTTGTATGCAACAGATATCTGTCTCCATTAAAACTGTGGTGAGCTACACGAAAGCTCTTGTAAGATGTTAATGAAATGATGTAAAGGCCCGGGAACACGGTACCGTTCGGCGCAGGTAGGTGGCGCCTACGTCGACAAGTCTTCCAGTCGCCTTGGGTCGTGTTATTAGCATAATATCGCCTATACTAATGCCGTACAACAGTATCGTTGTTTATTACTTTAGATTTCACTTTGATTTAGGTAAATATTTTGATCGGTTAATATGTTGCTGGGTTTTGATTTCCATCAAAGTTATTAGGAGTCAGTGATAAGTATGCTTTGTTGCTAAGAAGCATGGCTTTTGAATAAAGATTTGGCTACCTATCAGCTGGCAGTAGGTATAATAGATTAAAGGTATTCTTCTGACTAGTGGTCCCAATTATTTACAATAATTTGTTAAGGGTTTGGAAAGACTTCACAACAGTGCTGTTTAAAAGTAGACAACGTAAATGTTAAATGGATAAGCGTACCTACTACAGTGTGACTGAAATGTTATCAGAGAAAAAACATTTTTTTTAATAAAAATATAATCTTTAATGTACAATAACACCTAATGTATTAGACATACTTACAAAATAAAAATATATTCCATTCTATTCAGTTTTTAGGCTGATAACCCCAAGATAATAAATAATAATAGGTAAGTCCTACAAAATTATGCTCTCCAACGGCACCAAATAAGTAAACACTCAAACCTACGCGTTGAATTAATTATATTTACTTATCATATAAATCATTCAACTGTTACGTAACCAATATTTTCTCCCAGCAAAGAAAGTACTACGGAATTTTACATACCTACCTACAATTGAATCATTTGATACGACCCACGCGCTATTGTTGTTATGTAAAAATCACTATAATATTCATTCATAACTTGAAGTAGTAAGTCCACTAAATATAGATACTTGTAAATGATTGATAGCAGAGTACCGATTTGGAGAGAAAATTCGAAATTGAAATGGCGACGTCAACGACCACTATTGTTGTAGGCAGATAGAAGAATGAACTTTAAGGTACAAGATAATTCATCATCATCGTCATCATTTCAGCCGAAACACGTCCACTGCTGGACATAGGCCTCCCTCAAACTCCTCCACTTCGACCGGTTCTGCGCTTCTCGCATCCAACGGATTCCTGCGGCCTTCACAAGGTCATCGGTCCATCTTGTGGGAGGCCTTCCAACACTACGTCTTCTAGTACGCGGTCGCCACTCCAGAACCTTTCGGCGCCATCAGCCATCTGTTCTGCGAGCAATGTGCCCTGCCCACTGCCACTTAAGTTTGGCAATTCTTCGGGCTATGTCTGTTGCCTTGGTTCTCCTGCGGGTCTCTTCATTCGTGATTCGAGCACGTAGAGAAACTCCGAGCATAGCCCTCTCCGTTGCTCTTTGGGTGACTTTAAGCCTTCTGATAAGGCCCATTATGAGCGACCACGTTTCAGTACCGTACGTTTCATCACTGGCAACACGCACTGGTCAAAGACTTTTGTCTTGAGACACTGTAGGTTGTGGGACGAGAAGATATTGCGTAGCTTCCCGAACGCTGCCCTAGCCTGAACAAGATTATTATAAGCTTTTATTTACTTAACTTTAACATAACATCACGCCTTTTTTCCAGAAGGGATGAGCAGAGGTGTACCTATAGTACCTACATTTCGCCAGTTATGTTTGCAATTGGCCTAGTGTTATCAACCAGACCCATAACACTTTGCCCGACCTGGGAATCGAACCCAGGGCCTCACGCTCAGCTGTACCGCTTTCGACCACTAGACCAACGAGGCAGTATTATTTACGTAACATGTTTTTACAATCTGGAGGGCTTGTGGCTAAGTAACAATAGCTGCACGGGTCGATCGATCAGGTTAAGTTAAACTTGTCGCGGTTGGTCCGTGAGTGGGTGACCATCTTCACATACCAAGACCCCTCCGTGCCTCGGAAAGCACGTGAAGCCGTTGGTCCTAGCTGTCATTCGTGGATCTTTGATAGTCGTTACGGGTCGTCAGAAGCCCGAAAGTCTGACAATCAGCCTTTCCAAGGGGTATCGTGTTAACCAATAACTGGGTTGTGGAGGTCAGATAGGCGACTGCCTATCTGACCCCCACAACCCAGTTAGCCCATGGAGCGACTGCTCAATGTAAAATACTGGTAATTCAGCTGCATCCGGTTAGACTGGAAGCCGACCCCAAAATAGTTGGGAAACAACTAGGCAGATGACGATGTTTTTAAAATCTGTTCCATGCAAATAGTGAGCGTCATCATCATTAACCCTTGTTACACCCAAGCTGAGAATACCTAGATCTGTCTTTTATGCCATGCTTGTCTGGTTTGTGCAAGTCGCATTCAGGTTTTACCCGCTTTCCTTTGTAGGTTATAGGTACACTCATCATTATCTGCCCAGCCTTTTCCTACCTATGTTGCCAAATATGTTGAGCTCGGCTTTTAGTTTATCCGAATGCAGCTGAGATCCAGTATTTTGCATGGAGTCATTGCCTATCTGACCTCTACAATTCTGTAACTGGATAAAATATCGTATTACCGATTGGTAAGACTGGTTGTCAGACTTTAGGGCTTCTGACGACCCGTAGCAACTGTCAAAGATCTATGGATGACAGCCTGGAGCAACGGCTTAACGTGCTTTCAGAGGCTTCTCCGGTTTGTGAGCAGGTTCATTCAAGTGAAAACCATGTAGCCTCCTTTTTAACATTTTTTCCTTAGTTTCATCTTCTAATACTGTAGTACTGTAAAAACGGTTCTCCTGCAAGAGGTTCCAAAACTAATGCACCTTCATTCGTAGAAGGAATCTGTTTACAACACAATAATATTCCACGAATTCATCCAAGTGTCGCTTTGATTTATACGAATACCACGTTGTAAAAGTAATCTTAAATATCACGGTCTCAACCTGACCTTTTATTTGTAAAAGAATTTCCATTTACACTTTTATGTTCCTTTGTTACGTTCCCAACATATCTACAAATCAAGACGTTATGTTTACCGTACATATGTACGTTTTTACTGAAAAAGGCATACAGTTATTTACAAGAAATCGGATTCCTTTAACAAAACGCGGTATTTTTGGTATGCTGTTAATCATTTTGACCTGCAAATTGAAGCATGGGTTATTACATTTATTACGTTTAAGGATCTGCACAGACAAAGAAAATTAAGTTAATATGAGTCTTTTGTAAGCAGGGCAGTAGTATCAAGTTTACAGAGGAAAATTTAGAGTAAATTATGTGTAAGCCTTTAGGCGCCACGACTGCCACAGCGAAGCAGCAGTTTGCATTCGATTAGATGTAAATTTATTGAAAACACGAGTTCATTAGTTGCACTAATTGCAATCTCCATTCCTATGACCTATTGGATGACCTTACGGTTCATTCGACTTAATATTCATACGGGAAGAAGACGTAACTTACATCTATAATTTTTCTTAAACCAGAAAGAAAGTAGCGAACAAAACAATATGTCAAAGGGAGCTAAGCAGAAACTTTCTACGTGGGAGTAACGTGGGAGGCATGGTATCAAGTAGCATCGTTTAAATCATACGTAATCTGTTATTTTATGATATCCAAATATTTGTGTTTGCGTAACAGCGTAATGGTCAGTGAGTCAGTTTAGAGCGCCATTACGTTTTGCCCTAGTTACTTTGGTCACAGCACAACGTTTTGTCTCGGGGATTATCGGGCGGCGCTTCTACACCTCGGCCTAAATACCAGCTCGTATACCTATTTGTTCCGTCAACACTGATTAGTTACATGAACCACTGAAGGTGACCTTAGATACAAGGTTTCATGTCTTCTGCATTAGTCAGCAGCTGATACTAAACATCGGTCTCCCTCGTTCAATACTACGAGCAATTTTTGGCACGCTTAGCAGTGACTAGGTGAGCTGTGTTAGCACTGCACCTAGGTACATATTGCCTACCTTTACATACATAACATCACGCTTGTAATCCTCAAAGGGTAAGGCAGACTTATAGAACGTCCACATTTCACCAGTTGTACCCTACCTTTAGTAAGGTATTAATCACCTGTTCATCAATAACACGAAATGTAACCACCTGGAATTTACATTATGAATTGTTTATTTATTTATTTATATATACTTTATTGTACTCCACAAAAATACACAACAAAAACACCAAACCAAATCCCCAAGCCAAATTAATCATGCCCTTTCTATTGAGTAGGATATTGAAATAAATGAATGAATGAATTGCACCAATCCCGGCGTGGCTTGACCAGACTCGATTAATCGAATGAACCCCAAGATTTGCACTAGCCCCTGGAGCCTCATGTTTCATGGTGTTACAAAGGCCATTGCATATTAAGAAGTAGACCGGGGGGCGCGGTAATGGTCAGGTAGTGCCCTTAGGATAGCAAAGGATTGCGAGCCTACCGATATGCATCCTTGAGTAAGCATTGGACTAATAGAGAGACGGGTGGTATTTATTTATAGGAGGGCCATCTTTTCACGATGATGTGAAAGTAAATTCGATAAAATGATGAAGTTGAAAATTAGAAACATGATTTTTTTAATAAAAACAATCAGCTTTAGCTTTCCACAATAAAACAGAACTTATATTTCTCCACCCTTCACCAAACGTGTTCTGGCTCGTTGAACAAAGCGGTCTCTAGTAACAAGCCAGGTATTCCAGGTAAAGTAAAGATGATGAATAGCATTCCAAGTTTTATCCTCAAATATAACGAGCATTTAATAGGATTAGTTTTGCCATGGTGAAACATCTGCGAAATCCGTTCAAATGGGGCCGTTGTGGTGTGTAAAGTGTGCTTATAACTTCCGGCTGCAGACACTATAAAATGCTGGTAGGTAATGAGTCTATAAAACAGGACATGAATTTCCACTGCACTATGATACACAGGACAAAATAACGAGGTATGTAGATGAGCATCTTACGACTAGGAAGAGTAGGAAAGTGGGAGAATGAAAACAAGGCTATTGAAATGTCTAATATACGTCGGTTATTTTATTTTTGTAAAAAGGTTTTTACTTTTTAGTTTTGGTACTTCATACCAATTCGAATACCACTCACTATTAGCTATGTAAACAACAGTGACAGAAAGTATAAGAGCATTATCAAGATAGACAATGTGGATTAAATACGTAGAGGAAAGGAGGGTATTTTGGAATACTGTTGTTAATTTGGGATAGCAGTGTTTCACAAAAATGAAAAGCGCCATCTCGTATTACGGATCATAAAATGTTCACAAGTAGCGTCATCTATCAACATGTTTGCACGGATAGTCTGTCATTTTACTAAGATCGCGACCAGAGATTAAAACGAGAAACAGCGCGTGAGAAAGTTTTTGAGGTACGTGTTTAACCCATTCCCATCGCTTAATTTCTTTATGATTGAGCTGTTTAGCTTTATGTGTAGTGTAAAATAGATAATTAATTTTGCATAATAGCATTGATTTAAAAAATTTGAACATTTATAAATACATAAATTGAAGTTGTGTCCAACTACGTCTTGTTGCTAATTTGGAATGCCCGATGTGATGTTAATTTAGAATATTCCAAAATACATTCAGTTATACTTTTTTAACGCTTTGTATTAACTTGCTTACAAATATCTATAATATTATTATGCAAGGGCGTTTGTCGGTACCCTGGTTTGTCCGTTTGTAACTGAACTGATAAAACTTAAAAAACTTAAAACTGATAACATTGCAAATAACCCATTTATGTCATTCAACTAATTAAACTAAGTAAAGTTAATAAAACTATAGACTGATTAAAGGTAGATACTTAAAGGCTGATTAAAGTTTATTATAGAATTTTTTTCTTTTTTTATTAATAGAATACTTATCCTTTCACCTTTAAATCACTTACTTACCTATCACAGTGTCTAATCTTAAGTGAAGGTAATTTAGAATACCAAAATAGTATGCCAAGTTACCTTCAGTAGGTTTAGGAACCGATTTTAGAGAGTTGCTCTCTGGGATCAATTTTGTTATCACAAACCTTACACTTTCTTCTTAAACATTGACTTAGTAATAGCGAAAATAACTAAGTTAAGCATGGTGAATATAATTTGGAATACTCCTATACCAAAATACCTGCACCCCATCTGCAAAACTAAATTGTGCCATTTTGCATTTAGCCTAAAATTTTAACCTGTGGGGATATTTAATTGTTTTTGATAGCTTGCACATTGATAGTAAGATAATATTGCTTCAATTTAATCAAGGTTTTATTTCTTAATACCTCACGGAAAAAAAGTTACAGGTCTGAAACAAAATGGTATACCAAATTACCATCCTTTCCTCTATTATCGGAGCTATCGCAAAAACTACCCAAGCAAAGTTAATAACTTTGGCATACCTTAACCACCCCTGAGGCATACCTTAACTATTAAGAAAATAATTTGAGTTATCGCAAAACATACATACAAAGCAAAAAACATACAGACGAATAGAGAACGTCCTTCTTTTTGAAGTCGGTTAAAAAGGAGGGGCTGAGGAAAATCAGTACTAGTATTAAGTTGATGTTGTTGTTGTTGTTGTTTGTCAGTTTCGCTTATTGTACGTATGGCATAGTCATAATAATATCTTGGCGTCGCTGGTTGGGCTAGTCGGGTCATTTATAATTCAAATAAGTGCTTCTCAGTCGTTAAATGATAGGCATGAATGATATAACTTTAACAAGAATTATTTTCTCAGTTTTTCTATTAAACATGATGTCATCTGACTGTCACTAGGATTGGTTGTCATTCTGTTATCTCCCGAAAATAAATAAAAACTCGCGGAAAAGTGTGCAATCGAAGTGCTAGTTGTGTTTAGCTTTGGACATTAGTGCTTGATAGAAGTTTTGAACTATAAAGATCTGTCTGTAAATAGTGATAATTAACTGGTTTGAAACTCGTGTTCCAAGTCTGAAGAATCTACGACTAGATTACTTGCAGAAAAAATGTTTTGAAAATACCCACATATTCTTTCATAATTTAAGCGATCACTGCTGTCAAAGTGACACTGTCAAAAACTTCTAAGACAACAGAGGGTTGCCAGTGTTAGAATTTAGTTTATCCATACTTACTATTACCACAGTCTTTAAATCATACAGTCGTCCAACAAAGACGTCTAGACAGGGCAATCGTGCGGGGCGGGAGGGGCGAGACGGGGGAAGGGCGCTCCCGAACTGCGTACGCTACCGTCACAGAATAAAAGAGCAGAAGCAAAGCTTCATACTAACGCCGTGCGCATTGTACACTACTACACGCACAGCTATGTGTGAGTGACGTGTCACCGACAAGGCGCAGGGGGCGAGCACCGGCGCGGCGCCCGCTCGCGGACAAATCGGATTGAACTAGCTCAGTAAGAAGACGAAGTAAAGGGCTGCTAGCGGCAGCGATGCGACACGGACGTTTATAATAGTTTTTTAAATGTTTTATTGTTGTTCAATATGCCAAGCTGTTGTACTGTGTGCTCAAATAATGGGAAGAAAACCAAGGATATTTCCTATTTTGTTTATCCATAGGATCTTGTCAGGTAAATGACTATACCTATACCTTCACATTTTTAATGTTTTTAATAGAAGTATTTAGTAAGTAGAGGGTAGTATCCAAAATAATTAGGTTGGCGATAAGGTTTTCGCATAAGAATTATTATTTATTATTCTTATGGTTTACCTACCACCTATATTGGCGTATTATTGTTCGTCGCCAACTTATTTGTTTCATATTTTTGTTTTAGACGGCCTACACACATACCTACTTCAGTACTACACGCAGGTAAGTACTAAAGTATGTGTGTAGGCCGTCTTTGCAAGATTCCTTTTGACCTCTTGTATTAGATACCTACTTCTTACGTTCGTGAAATAGTAAAACAAGGAAGGTAGGGAAGGTTTCCTACCTTATGGCCTGGCCACGACCTTGCCGTTATTAGCGAAAGCTTAGCGCGGGGCGGGAAAAACAAATATGTACACAAAAATTTATGATTCATGTTACGAGACGCCGCACGCAGCGGCAACGGCAGCGGTATTCGCCGAGCGGTTCGCGGCAGATGCGCGCGGCGTGAGGTGCGGCTTGAACATGAACAAATTACTCACGACTCAAAGCGGTGCGGACACCGCCGGTGGAGCGGCGGACTGACTTGCAGCTTGCCGGTGAAAATATTTTAGACGATTTTATAGCGGAAATTAACTCCGACGCATTTATTACAGAAATTTTAAATCGTTCGCTTAAAACGTATTATTACCTTTTATTATTTTATTTATTTATTTTATTATTATAACCTTTTATTTAAATTAAGAAAATTAAGCTAACATTTGCCAGCGGCTTCGCCCGCGTGGGTTGATTATGTTATCACTATTACATATTTTGCTTTCGCGACCCGCCGACAAAATGTCGGCAACATTTTGTTGGCGGGGTAGTCGGCGGCTTCACTTATAACGAGTCGGAAAACTTTGTCGGCGTCATGTCGGCGGCGGCTTCGACTCGAGGAACTTATTTGGAACTTTATTGCCGCTTGTCGAAAGACGTGTCATTAAATTTGCCGCCGACATGTTGGCGGCATGACGGCGGGTAGCACGCGCGGGCGCTTGACGCCGACGCGCGACGTGTTACCGACATGATTATTTTCATATAGGTTGTGTCGGCGGGTCTGCGGCTTGGTGTGTAGTGCGCTTAAGACGTAGGATAACAACTTAACATGACAGTTGCGCGATAGAGATTTTCCTAAGACCAGCCAAAAAAGTCTGACACCAATCATGCTAAGGGGTATCGTGTTTGCCCGTTACTGGGTTTTTATACATTATACATATTCATTATTATATTAATTAAATATTCTGTTTATAATTGTTTCAAAGACGATATTTCGATAATTGTTAATTATTTTCATAATAATAATGTTGATGACGAGTTAATCTAATATATATGTAAATAAATTAATAAATATTGTTCACTTGAGACTAGCTGTTGCGACAATGCCTATAAGTTGTCGGCATTTACCACGAGATCAAAGGCGTCGTCCTACTGTATGTTTTTATACTGTGCTATTACAAAAATATAATGGCCCAGTGCTACAAGTGTGATATACAAGGTCAAGATGAAAAAAACTCCAAGATATCGTATAAAGGCTGCAAGAGGGTGATATGTATTAAGTGTAGTAGATTAACTGCAACAGAAATGCGTGTGTTTGGCCTTCAAAATCCTAAATTGTCTTACCTGTGTGATGAGTGTAAGGAAGGTCTAAGGCAGGTCCCTGAGTTACGCAGGTTAGTTACTGAGCTCCAACATCAGGTTTAGGAGTTAAAGACTCAGCGGACAAGTGTCATTAACTTGGACATCAACGAAATAGAAGAACACAACAGTCGTAGTCGCAATGTTATCATACACGGAATACCAGAATAGATATCATCTTCTCCGAAAGATCGAAAATTTCACGACAAGAACTATGTCACCGACTCATTTGCTTCATTACTGATACTAAAACCAGTAATAGTCTCAACATTTCGCCTCGGTAAGCCGGTACCAAATAGCGACTAGCCACGCCCGGTCAAGGTGATCTTGACAAATCAACAAAATGCGATAAATGTAGGTAATGAAAAACAAAGGTAAGCTAGCAGGAAGCTTTCCTTTGTTTTTCAGTACATTTATCGCCGTCAAAATTCAATCAGGTCTGACCCCGTACCAAAGAGACCAACTCAAGAGCTTGCGTGAAGTCTTAGATGGCCGGATTGAGAAAGGTGAGCAAAACTTAACCATCAAATACGTAAACAGAGTCACGAAAATCGTACTAAAATGATCTCAGAGCTGCGTCTCTTAAACATGTACCTGGCACCGTTAATGGCAAAATTCGATTTATTTATCGCTGAAGTAAATTATCATAAACCCGCATTTATTTTAATTAATAACGGAAACCTACCTACACTCTGGAATCACCCATAACCTCATAAACATATCAGGATACATAGTCTATCGCAGGGACAGGAACCAGAGAAGAGGGGGCGTCGCCATAATGTAGCTCATGAAGATAATAAGGCTGCAGTACTCTCTCAAATCAATAGTGTGTACCATAACACGACATTACGGGATTATGGCTTGATATTCATTATGAAGATCTCGACTTCAGAAGAGTTAGAAGCAGAATCAGACGAAGTTTTATTTACTATTGGGAAAGCAGCAGCTGAAAAAACAGTAATCATAGTCGGCGATTTCAACCTACACAACACAGCATATAATGGTCTCTTCAAAAAATTCATGGATATCATAACTTACACAACTCCTCTGGTAATATTCATTCTAACAGTAACCTTAACCAAGTTGTTACTCAAATAACTAGGAAACGTAACGAAGAAGAATCTCTGCTAGATGTTGTGTTATGCAATGACAATACGCTAGATTGTGATGTGGACTACCATCCAACTATAGGTAAGAGTGACCATATAGTCATAACAGTTACTGTACAGGTTATCCATACCAATAGTAAGAACGACGTTAACCAAATGCAGTACGATTTTTACAAGGCAGACTTCAAGGAAACCTCAAAACATCTGACAAAATGTTCAACTAATAATGAAAATTCAGTTAATGACATGTGGCTCTTAAAAATGAAATTCGTTCATCAATATAAGGTCGTGTACCAAAAAATATTATTAATAAAAATTGGGGAGTTATGTTACTCGCGTCCGTAGGAACTACCACCTATTCTAAGGCCCACCCTGCACGTGTCCCCCGGGTGGTGCTAAACGAGAACAAAGCCGAGTCTTGGGCGGCGGTTAAGTAACCCGATTTAATGAGCCTAACCAGCTTGGTAGTTGAAGGTAGAAAATGACTTCAACAACCCGCCACCTCGTGGTCATGTTTCGCGAGACCGGGGGTTTTGGTTTAGTTGCCCGAACCACGAGGAAGACAACCTCAATAATAAATCACCCCAATCCAAAGGTGAGGACTGTGCCGAAAGGAGGAATGCCTAGAGGGATTCTAGTCCCGTGCACCAACCTCGATGGACCAGGCTATCATCGTTGTAATGTGCCTTCTTATATGGGATGGGCGTAACCTGTAAGCGACCACCTTTTAATTCGACCCGTAATCATGAGATCCAAAATGGAAACACATAATCAAACAACAACCAAAACAGTACTGACTCAACAAGTCCTTCCTGGGCTTTTAATAAACAAAGAGCCAATTCACTCAGTGAGCTCACATCTGTATCGCAATATACATCCACTACACTTACGTTATCCACTTCTGAGAAACCGTCAGATAATCTCTCAAATCTGACAGACTCGCAACCGTCTAACACAAACCAACAACACCCACCGTGGCATGCCGCGTGCCCTCGTCGAAGAAAAGGAAAGTATCACAACGATCGCCATCACATGACACAATCTCCTCACAAAGTCGTTTCGATAGTCTTCCAGTAGATCTCACAGAAGACATTAACAGCTAGCCTATACCAACTTATAGACCTCCGCCAATCATACTCTATGGGATAGAAGATCTAAATGAACTTACAAAGCTTATCGATATTCGTCATTAGCACCGCTGACTTTAAGTACAAGATAGTAAACAAGAACAACCTACGTGTCATGGTAGGCACGGCAGACCGCTACAAAGAGGTTATCAATATCATAAGACAAAAAGGATTAATTCGACACACATTCACTCGAAAAGAAGCGAAACCATTGTCATAAGGAACCTTCACCATACCACCCCACATGTCAGCATTACTCAAGAAACTGAAAAAACTGGCAATAAACTGCAAGGTGAAATCATTAACTCGCGCTATGGTCCAGACGAAAAACCTACTTCAACATTCTTTGTCAATCTAGAACCCAACAGCAACAATAAACTGGTCAAGAACATTAAGTATATTCATCACTAAGTAGTTAAGATTGAAGACTCACACAAGAGAAAACCCAAAGTACAATGCCAAAGATGTCAGCAGTATGGTCACTCAAAAAATAACTGCATGAGGCCATACAGGTGTGTCAAATGTGGTGAAAGGCACAAAAGCTCTGACTGCCTCAAAAAGGACAGAAATATGCCCGCAAAATGCGCTCTGTTTCTGCGATCATTCTGCCTACTACAAAGGTTGCCAAGTTTACAAAGAGAAAGAGACAGCAAAACCATTATACTAGACAGAGATGACATAATTACGACCACAGAAGCTCTAGTAAAAACAGCAGGAGACCTACCTTGCTCAAACCTGCAATATCGCTCTCAACTGTCATATGCAAACATAACTGCAGGCAACATTTATAACCCACAGCTGAAAAAAACAAACATCACTCAACAAACCTCACTGGAACAACTCCTAGTGAAACAAAACGAAAAAATAGACCAACTCCTCCAACAAATCAGTACTCTGATGGGACTGTTGACCACAGTCATTAATAAGCTTGAATAAATGGCGACCCTAAGAGTGGCGACCTGGAACATCAATGGCTTAGCTCCCAACATTCATGAACTTGAATCTATCACGTTGGCTAATAAACTGGATATAGTGTTAATATCAGCATCACTTGCTACTGCGAGGAGTTCCTTCTGCGTCAAAGGCTACAACATCTATACTACTCCTCACCCCGACGGAAAAGCTCACGCTGGCACATCTTTGGCAATCAGAGCTAATTTTAAACACTCAATCTTAGAGCCCTTCTCAACGCCACATCTCCAAGCAACGTCTACGTTGAACGTCGTCGTTGTTGAAGACCGCTTTGGATCTATCACGTTCTCTTCAGTGTCCACCTAGATATCGGATAACCTCTGAAATGTTTGCCGAATTCTTCCAAACATTAGGCTCGACATTTGTGTCGGGTGGAGATTGGAACGGTAAGCACACTTATTGGGGTTCTCGCTGTACAAGTACCTGAGGCCGAGAACTGAAGCGCTGATTGGATAACTGAGCTGTTATTCCATCTCATCAGTTTGGCTTTCGCAAGTCTCATTCAATGGTCGAACAAGTCCATCGAGTGTATCACACTATTAGGCAGAAAATTCCGTGTGTATATTGGAGACGTTCTTTCTATGGTTCGTAAAGTGCTCAGCGGTGTTCCTCAGGCATCGGTGCACGGACCACTGTTATTTATTTTATACCTCACAGACTTCAAAAACACGCTTCGCCTGCCATTTTCGTTATTCGCGGATGATACAAAGTATTTTGGGAATCCCCATGACCAGTGGCAAGATATCCAAAATGATCTTAACGCTATATACAAATGGACTCAAGACTGGTTGTTAACTCTGAATCTTGATAAATATAGCATTTTACACATTGGTAAAAACAATCCTCGAAAAACTTAATGCTCTCGGATTCCAAAACCTCTCAGTTTTTCAGTCACAAAAAGACCTAGGTGTTATTATGTCCAACGATTTAAAATGGGAAGCACACATATCTAGTGTTGTTAAAAGAGCGAATTTGAAACTCTACATCATCCGTAAGGCATTCAAGTGCCTTACCCCAAGACAGTTGTACAAGACCTACATAAGACCTCTCTTGGAATATGCTAATGTCATCTGGGACTCATATTTAAAAAAAAGATACCTATCACACTACCTCATAATGTACCAAGAAGGGCAACCAAGATGGTTCGCACCATGCGTAATCTACTTTACGAACAGACCTCAAAGACCTTGACCTTATTACACTGGAACAGCGTAGACAAAGGGGTAGGCTCAATGAAACATATAAAATACTTTTAGAACACTAAGAAGTGCCCAGCCTTCAAGACCTTTACACTCTGAATGCCAACAAACATTCACGTGGGCATTCCCTTAAGTATTGGAAAAATTCATCTAAGCTAAGGCTTTTGAAGCACTTCTTGTCTAACAGAGTTGTAACAGTAAATGATAAATGATAAATGAATGATAAAAGATTTTATTTTTGTAAGTAGGTTTGTACAAACACTTTTACACGTCAATCATATTTTTAAAACTAGATGAGGTCGGCGTTTCCTATCTGACTACTCTGAGAAGAAAGGCCGAAACAAACTCAGAGGTCATATTGATTGGTGTCGGAAATGGTCTTTTGAGAAAAGAACCACACAGATTTAGTGGATCAGTGCACGCATTTATCAGTAATCATGCAGCTCAACTCAGTAATTGAGGAGCTCAACGATTTAACGAACAATACCAAAGAAAAGACATTTGTGTAGGCTGCATAAATTACTCAAACTGCCAGACCATGACTAAATGAAGAAAAAAAAAACAACCACACAGTCATCACATTCACAATAATTAAAGCAATATAATACTTTACAAAGTAAATATTCATGTCATTATTTAAATAAAATTAATTATGCCAATGTCTATATAAACAAAAAATACGAAAATAATCGTAGTGAGATCATTTGAGGACCATGTAGATTGACGTCTGATATAGTCTTTTGAGGAAAGAACCACATAGATTGAGTGGACCTGTCCTGTCAGTGCACGAATTTGTCAGTAATCATGCAGGTCAACTTGGAACATAAGGAGCACAATGATTCGACGAACAATACCAAAGAAAGGACATCTTGGTAGGCCACAGAAAGTACTCAAACTGCCAGATTTTCATTAAAAACTAACTGAGAGAGAGAGCGAGTAAAAACAAAAAAAAAAACACATGAGCCACATAGTCCTCCCAGTCACAATAATTATATTATATTTCTCGAAGTAAATATTCATGTCAAAGTGTATATAATAGCTATCAAATATTAAAGAGTGTGTCAATGAGGAAGTTTGCAAAAAAAAATAACATTCAGTATGTAAAAAATTGGAGCAGGTCAATCCCAAGCTTTTTTGTCCTCAATATATCTTTAACGGTATAAAAAGCTTTCAGGCACAACTTACGTTTAATAAATGATTTAAATTTATTGAGACTTAGATCTTGAACATGGCTTGGAAGTTCATTATAAAAGCGTATACATTGACATCTGAATGACCTACCTATTTTCTTGAGCCTTGTTGATGGTAAAACAAATTCGTGTTTGTTCCTAGTATTTATACTATGCATATCACTGTATTTTTTAAACAATTTAATATGTTTATGGGCATGTAAAAGATTTTCAAAAATATACTGTGAAGGCACAGTCATTACATTAATCTCCTTAAATTTCTCTTTGAGAGAATGTCTCCGACTTAATTTATAAATTGATAGAACAGCTCTTTTCTGCAAGACAAAGATAGTCTGAACGTCGGCGGCATTTCCCCACAACAGAGTACCATACGACATTACACTATGAAAATAGCTAAAGTACACTAAACGGGCTGTCTCTATATCAGTTGAATTACGAATTTTTCTAATAGCGTATCCTGCAGAGCTTAGCTTTTTCGGCAATTTTTCTATATGTGGGCCCCACTGAAGCTTGGCATCCAAAGTTAAGCCCAAGAATACAGTGCTATCTGCAGGATTCAATTCTCCGCCCTTTATCAACACATTAGTTTTCACCTGCCTAACGTGAGGTAGCGTAAACTTAATGCATTCGGTTTTTTCTTCATTAAGAAGTAAATGATTAACATTGAACCAGTGAACTACTTTTGAGATTGCACTATTTACATCGTCATTAACCAGCTGCTGACGTTTAAGTTTAAATAAAAGTGAAGTGTCATCCGTAAACAACACCACATCATGATCATCCTTTATGAGGTAAGGCAAGTCATGAATATAAATAAGAAACAAGAAAGGACCAAGAATCGAGCCCTGAGGGACTCCCATTGATACCATAGATCTGGGAGATCTTTTTCCATTTACGCCAACACATTGAATCCTATTACTCAAGTACGAAGTAAGAAGATCCATAGCGGTGTTCCGGATCCCATAGTGGCGGAGTTTCCTGATTAATATTTCATGAAGAACGCAATCGAATGCTTTAGATAAATCACAAAAAATGCCTAAGGAATCGTATTTACTTTCCCATGAATCGTAAATATGCCCTAAAAGTTCAACACCTGCATCGGTAGTTGAACGACCCCTTGTGAAACCGAACTGTTTGTTATGTAATAAATTATGTTTATTAAAAAACTTTGCCTTATTTTTTAATGGGTCTAAAAATAATTTCTCAAAAATTTTAGTAAAGGTAGGTAGTACTGAAATAGGTCTATAATTAGAGGGGTCTGATATACTACCTGATATAAACAAAGGTATTATTTTACTATTCTTCATAAGGTCAGGAAACTCCCCAGAGTATATACAATGATTAAATATAAGATCTAAAGTAGGTGCTACAATGTCAATAGTGGACTTAGCGACTTCTACAGAATTACCCCACAGATCTGCAGTCTTTTTTACATTTAAAATGTGAAAGGTTTTAATTATATCTCTACAGCTAATATGTTCAAAATGAAAATCCGAATCACAAACATTAACATTTTCCTTGAACAAAGACTCAGCAAGAAGGTGATTAGTTTAGAGATTTTGTAGTTGAAACGGGAATATCTGAAAATAAATTTTCAAAAGTCACGGTGACTTGTGAGTCTGATGTTATTTTGTTGTCATTAATAGACAGGCTGAAGTCAGAACTTCTATTACTAGACCTTCCCGTTTCACTATTAATAATATTCCAAGTCGTTTTAATTACATTACTACTGTTTTTAATCTTTGACTCAAATAACGCGACTTGGCCACCCAACAAACTTTTTTAAATAATTTAGAATAATTTCTAACATATAAATGAAATTTATCAGTGTTTACATAAGTCCTTTCATTGGACAGCTCATAAAGTCGTGTTCTACTTTTATGAATACCAATGGTAGCCCAATCACTGAATGATACATTATTATTAATCGAGGTAGTCTTGGGAATAAAAGTGGAATTAAATTGTTGTTTTGTGTTTACAATATATCTTAAAAAATCATCATATAGATGATTAGGATCAGCATTCGCAGACATAACTGGTAGTTTATTAACGAGTTTAACTTTAAAGGCTTCTAGGCGAAATGCAGTTTTGGGGTTAACAGTGATATCCGTTTTACCCAAGTTCATGTTTTGATTTTGAATGGTAATCCGTTGGCCGCAATGATCTCAATCTAGTAAATTTATCATTTCTTTGTGGCTCGGTATAACATCTGTATAAATATTATCTAGGCATGTGGCACTACTAGGGGTTATTCTTGTGGGTTCCATAAATAGGTTTACAAGATTGTAAGACTGAAATAGACTTATTTTACTACAATAACCTGAGTTCTCTAATAAATTAACATTAAAATCACCGCAAACAATAATAGACTTCTTTGAGTTACAAATCTTGTGTAATACTTCATACATTACCTTTTCACAGCAGTCATACAATCCTGAAGGTGGTCTGTACACACTTAATACAACAAACTGCTCCAATTCTATACAGGCTATTTCAATTGTCCGCTCAACAGAGAGGCTCACAATAACCTTACGTTCTTTAAATTTTAACTGGTTACTCACTAAAATTAATGAGCCACCAGTATGGAATAGACTCCCAGAAAATGTTGTGATGGCTCTCACACTGAACTGCTTCAAGAATAGATTAGACAGATTAAATATCTCCAAGCTTTTTGATACATACGCATCAGCTAATTAGTTGCTAGTATGTCTAACCAAATAATAATATGCTTAGTTATAAACTTCTATGTCACTTAATAAATTTATAAGATTTACAGTCTTGAATCCGAGGTTAACAGTCATAAATAGGACATTTAAAAAAGGACGTTTTATAAAGGGTAATTTTCATAGTTCTTCTGTGGGTAGAAAATGGTAGAAAAGCACCTAGTAGTTTTAGTGTGAAAACCTTTTGAGATCACTATAATATTTCTAAAGAGTACACAATACATTGGGTTAGAGCGCAGGGTCGACGACTGATCTACAAAATTATTGCTTCACATCCTTTTCAAATGTTGCCCTCATTTTATTATTTCCCATGACATTTTGACCAACACTTTCTTGCAACACTTATGGGTCAAGAAGAAGGCATGATGAGATGTTGATTTGTGTCCGAATATCCAGAACAATTTCTCAAGAGGCATGTGATATTTTCAGCGGCGGAAAATAGACGAACAAAAAGAAAATCCGAATGAGACTCATCAATTAGGTCGTTAAATCTTTATGCGATGTTTGGTGCGAATATAGAATTAATCGTAGCTATCTGCTAGACTGCACGAGAAGCCAAAAAGGAACTTCTTTTTGCAGGAAATGGTGTCTTTCTCAAGGTGGAGAGAGCGATCATCAAAATCATCCTCAAGCTGCTCTAGCTATAGCGAAGGTATTCATTGTAGTCGTCATAATTTGGAAACCAACTGCTGCAGACTCAACTTTTGAACTGAATGCTTCAGACGGATGATGCCATTGTAGTTACTTTGACTGTGTCAATTTAGTCGTTATTGTTTGGCTAGATTTCAGTGAACCAACGAATATTTACGGGGCTTTACGTTTCTGAGCCTATTCATTACCTACCCATCAATCATTATATCAGCAATGACCGATATAACGGTTCGTTCGATTACTCATGCAAATGCACTCCGATTCGTAGATCTACAGTTAAATAATAAATCAACATGCTCCAAATAATATAGGTTAAGTTCTATGAACCCATTGCAATGTGATACTATTTTAACGTTAATTGCAAAACAAGTAGCAATTTCTGTAGTGTGAGTCGTTGAACCAGAATTTCATATGTAATTATTGCAAGTAAGAACTGCAAATTGCGGATCTCCGGAATACTGTAGTGACGGGACACTTTGTAGTGATGTAACACTGACGCAGGCGCAACTAACTGACGCATTCGATTTTTTTTCTTATTAGGAACAAGTACATGAAGATCACATTCCGTGCAGTGAGTCAGTACTTTCTCTCAAGTTGGTATCGATGATTAATTGTAGTTTCATTGGTGAGTTGTTTGGTATTTAACCCTTTGATCTTATTAATTAGCTATTAATGAGGCGCCATATCAAATATTGAGGACGCGACGAGAATTCAAATTACTATCCGATTTTTTTCTCGGACATATTCACGAAACTGATGACACGTCATCATCGCTTCCAAAAAGTATTCGATTATTTCGAAGGGGCTTTCGAAATTTCGCACAATTGTGACAGTAAATAAACGATTCCTAATGAGGTGTGTTGCGCATTGAGCAAATAATTACTTCCCAGTGATTTTACACTCTTACGTGTAAAAGTAAAAAACTTTAAGATTTATGGAATGTGTTTCGACGTCCACGAAATTTCCATATTTAAGACTTTGGACAAATAACAAACTGCTGACAGATTCCGCTTTACTTATATATACCATAAAATACCACCCTATCAAAGTAAAGTTAAAATTCAAATGCTCTTGTTACGCATAAAAGCTTAAATTTTTCTGAAACTGTGACCCACTCGGCATTCAGTGGTAATACAGAAATGGTCAGTTGGTCCACGTAGCGGCTCTCATCTGACTACTCTGAAAATGTGTGTGATTTTTTTCGGGATCTCAACCTTACTTACATAAAATGTTAGGAAGTATGTAACGTTGTTACAGGTAAGGGACTACTCTTCAGCTCTGTTCAGCTTTTGTCTATAGAAAACGACGATTTTGTATGAGATGAGTACGCATCCGTTCAGCCGCGGAAAGCTGAACGGACTCTATACAAAATCGTTGTTTTTTATGGACAAAAGCTGAATAAGTGTGAGTAGTCCCTAAAACATGAAATTAGACTTCTTTTAAGCATTCTATTTTATACCTACTTTTATAAATAAAATGAAAATGGACGATCTAGAAAGAAGAAAGTGTTCTTTTATCTTTATATCATCTCTCTAACAGCAAAACATGTAACAATCTAGGACATTACCTGTTCAAACTTCCATACCAACTGGCAGTCTAAACCACATTGATCGATGGATCTGCGGTTATGTCTACTCATCTACTACTAATTGAAAAATAAGAACCAAGCTTAGATAAACTGTTAATGATATAAGTTGCAAATTGACTGTTGACAGCGCTATAGGTGATGATGTACGATGCTCAAATGACCGATGACCTCTAACAGAAGTAGGTGCACACTCATGATATTACGCGGATGATATAAGCGAGCCATTGCCCTGAATACCTGACTAATACCCACTTACTGTATAGAAGTAAGACATGCTTATCTAATGGGTATGCGAAAAAATTGGGTTGATCCATCAGAAAATGAGAGCATAGAAATTCAATGAGATTTTTGTATGACAGAAATGAATAATGCGAAAATTTTCACCAGCTGTAAAAATGTTGGCATTATTTTTATTTGGAAATAGATATCTTACTATGTGCATATAGGTTCCTACTGTATACTGTATACAGCTATGAAAGAATACCGGTGGTATAAGAATATCTAGCAGAGAATCAAAAGTACTCTACTCCCTCTCACAGAAGCCTGTGTCCCAGCAGTAGGACAATTATAGGCTGCTTATTTATGTTCATGTAATCGAAAGTACACCGTTTGGGGAATACCTGATTGAAACAGAAACATTGAGAGATTATATTGTGTTAAAAAATCCATATCATCATCCATTATTGTGTTAAAGCCTTTCACGATGAATACCTGTTGGACGAAAAGAAGTAAGATTTAGACTATAAAACGTATGTAACAATCTATTTAGAAAACGTATGCACATTATAATAATTGAGAAATAAGATTAAAGTTGCATTCAATAGTACAATTAAGTAATTAAAGTAGAAATCCCTGCAGATGATCAGATATAAGTAGATGTTCATAAAGTACCGTTTCCCACTACGCAGTAAGTAATTGATCGTGAGATAAGATCGATATCTTCCGATGATCGATAGTGCAGATCGGAAGAGACCTAGAAAGTGGGATAAATCGTGATTTTACTAATTATTCGAGTTACGTTAGCCATTGCGACAAACGTTTGTCTCCTTATTGCAAATACGAGAAGATTTATAGCTATTAATCAGGCTATAGCGGTAACCGTGTTTGTTATATTACGTGATCGAATGGATAATAATGTGTTTATCTTAAGAAATTTGTTTCGTAATGACCTTTTAAGTGTTTTATATTAGCCAACGTTTATGTTTGGTAAAAAAAGTATCGCAACTGTGGCGCTATGTTTGCATGCATCCCTGCACTTCATTAATCTTATATTAGCAAGTAATATATCACAAGATTTTACTGTACATTTTGACTGCGGTGTGGGGTAGAAAAAAAGTAACTTCGACTATAAAAGAGCCTTTACAGTCATACGGAGAAGTGACGGCAGAAACATCAGTAACTCAAAGGGATATGGGAATGTATATTATGTATATATGTATGTAGTAAATAAAAAAAAAAAAACAAAAACGAGCGACTTCGCGGACTATAAAATTGGAAATAAGTTCAGCACTAAAACTCTAGCCTCACAAATTAGTCAAGTTGACATGCTTGTACACTCACCACGGGCTTTTTCGCATTAATTTAATGGTAGAAGGCGTTGTTTAAAATATTGTACATGCATCGTCGTAAATAGTTTTATGGACATGAATTCATTTCTTTTTATTTTACACTTTTTTACCGACGACATGTTCTTTTAGACGTTCAGCATTATTTTAAATGGCAGCTTTTAGTTTAAACATTTCTAGGCGTTATTGCGACATAAAACTGTATTGAAGCTATAAAAAAGTATTTTTAATGTCTTTTTCGGTTACTATGCACTTTGGTTCTCAACTCTAAGCTGTATCTACGCTATCAATAACTTAACTATGATTGGCAGAATTTTAAGCAAAACCAAAAATGGCCTTAAATATTTTTATAGGGGATTATTATTTCTATCTATCTATATAAATAAAAAGAAAAGTCCTGACTGACTGACTCATCAACGCCCAGCCCAAACCCTTGGACCTAGAGAGCTGAAATTTTGCGCAAAGGTTCCCTTTATAATGTAGACAAGGAATAAGGAAAGATTTTTCGAAATTCAACCCCTGAGGGAGTTAAATAGGGGATGAAAGTTGCACGCGGGCGAAGCTGCTGGCAAACGCTACCTTCTGACATAGTATGTCAGAATCGACCGTAAGAATCACATATGCAATGATGGTTCAAATGAACATCAACGAAGTTCAACTTTAAAGTATCCAATATGCAATTGATTTCGTTAACCTATCAAAAAGTCCTCACAACCTAGTCAGAATCAATCGTGGGAATCACAAATGCAATTATGGTAAAAATGACATCAATGAAGTCCAACTCTTAGGTATCCATACGTAATTGATTTCGATAACCTTTCAAAAAGTTCTCATGAAAACCTAATCAGTAGCGGAAGCGATTTCATTAAACCTCTATTGTGACTGGTGCTTGTAACATGTCAGAACGTTCAAATACCCATTTACGGAACTGATCAAACTTCTTTTCTATGTGATATTTCATAACGCCATAGAGTCCATTATGAAAAGCGCAATATCATACCGGTGTCGTATTTCCGCCATCCCTCCGATGGTGCGCATGATTCGCCCATTGTGTGCTATCAATGGAGACAGTTTCATAGAAATCATTTGCATTTGGAACGGTCTGATTGTAGATAGGTATGTAGTATGTACCTACTCTGAAAAGATCGGTCTTGTTCAGGCAGAACAAAGTTATGAAAGATTTGGTAAGTTTTTTTTTTGTGTAATATTGTGAAGTTTTGATTGTTTTTCCTTTGTCCAAACAATATTTTTTATAACGTAATTTATTTAAATTTCTTTACTTTTGTAGTCACAAGGCAAGCATACGGCCTACCGTATGCTTGCCTTGCTCGGTATCTTAATACCTATATTAAGATACCGAGGTGGCTGTTCAAATATCTGCAAAGAAGGCTAGAATAATGGATTAAAAGCCAACACAATGAATAATCGATATCTACTAAGTAATTTACGTCAGTTGCATTTTCACATCATAATTAAATCTAATGTTTAAAAGCAGAAAGTAAAATGAGTGACTCACTAGCGGAACCAGTTGACTATGGGTTCACCATCTCAAGCTTAGCTGTCTTGCGTGAAGACGATGTCTCCTTTTTGAGAGACCATGTTGTTGACGACAATTACACAATACCGGAGATAATTGACCGTAGATTTGAAACGACATCCCACAAAGGTAAAATGAAGCGTCAATTAATCATAAATCAACTAGAACCACTATTAAATAAGAACAACAAAGAAAATCTGACAATTAATAATTCAATGTACCATGACTTCCTTAACGTACATATAGTATTCATTACACGTCCCATTGAAGAGTCGATCTTTGACTTTGATATATTATCCATTTAAGTGCTAAAAGGACGGACACTATTAAATTACACAGGCAGTAACTTAGATCATAGATGCATCGAGTAACGTATGATTAACAGGCTTCATCGCGTATACCTATTCACTGCATTCAGGTATGAGTGTTCCCTGATACTTCGAAGGTACTTGATTCCAACTGGTATCAATCTTGTACACAAATAGAAGTGGTTTCTTGGCCCGTGCAAGACTAGTTCTTTCGTACCAAGCGAGTCATTAAACAAATAAATATGTACTTCGATTACCCAGTCTTTATATGCATTACGCGTGAAGATTTGTTTATTGCGTTTTCTAGTAATTCTAGTGGATTTAGAGCTTTCTGTTGCTATTTTCTTAGTATATTGTTATTGTTTCTGCTTATTACATTTTTAGAAGACGTGTTTTTTTATTTTAAATTGTTATTCATCACGGTCTACGGCTTCAGTAGGATCATCTATGTTGAAATATTAACCCAAGTGTTTACTTTTTTAATAAATTAGGGACCATCTATGTTCAACACACTTCGGTGAAATAAGAAAAACTAATTTGACGTTTTTTAGGCTTCCTAAAGTGAAGATTTTAGGAAGCTAAAAATACGTCAAGTTTGATTCCTTAATGGGACTAACAAAACTTAACACGGCATCCATTATTTCGTTTTTCTCATTAAACGCATGCAAACTCGTCCACATTCTATATTTAGCGATAGTAAACAGTTCTGTTAACCAACAGGCGGTGGCCGCGTCGGCGCCGGCGCCGGATTGACATTTACACGAGGACCTTGCGCAGAACAATTTGCGAACAATGAGAGACCTGTCATATGTTCCCGGAACCGTCGCGAAGGAGTGACCTCAGCCACCGACCTCTACACTTGCAAACGTGCCGAGTTACACAAAAGACCCATGTACGAAGGAAAATATGTGCATTGTGGACGATGCAAAGGAGTGTGTGGCCAATTGAATTGTGTCCGTGAAGTACGATTGATGCTGTCTTTGTGAAAGTATTTGTGGAGAAGACAAAGTGAATCGTGCCATTGGTTACCTACAGGATGTGTTGACTGTACAACACTAAGTGTACGGATGAAAACAAACACCAGCAACGACAGAAGGAGCCACATCTGACCACTATAATGCTTGAAATAGGTAGGTACATTCGTACCTACGTAATAATAACAAGCTCAGGCTCAGAAAAGTACGTAGTGGTAAACATAATCGATCCATGATCCTATAGACCATTATTTCTGTTGTAAAGCTTGAACTTTAGAAGCTATTGTTTGAAATGCGTAAAACTATAACATTGTGTAAGTGCAATCGCTTAAACAACTTGTCATACGATACATTACATCTACAAAATAAATACTTCCTTCATAAAAAAAGTTCATATTTAGCAAGTTGGCTGTATCTATGACTAATGTAAACTGTAAAGACTAAGATAAATAAATCAATGTAGTTCCAGACTTGCCAGAAATCAAAGATTATTTAAGAGATTTGCCAGTTATCTAAGGAAAAGGAGTTTGTAACTTGGTCATTGTATAACGTCTGTTCGCCGTCTTAATAATAAATGATGATTTCAAGGAAACACAATCTGATATACAAACGCCTAAAATTGGATCACTACAAGTTTGTAGAAAAACTTATGAGAGTGTCAGTAAACTGCATATGAAAAAATCTGAGTCATATCGAATGTATTTTCGGGAAACCTGTGTCAGACGTTGAAGATAATCCCGTACATTATTTATATGTCAGATTCTGTCATGAACTTGCACGTTGTACGTGTATTCATGAGTACCTTTTGCGTTGTAGTGCTGCATTTTGATGGACGCTAAATAGTTAACAAAATGACTGAAACAATATGATTGGATTTATCTGTCTTTCATAGCATAAATAAACCTTGGATTACTATCTAGCCAGGCGATACCTAGAATTAGGTAGACACCAAACTTTATCCTCATAAGTTACGAAACGACAGCCATGCAGGCAGCATCGCGATCCAAGATTAGTGTGAAACCAATTGCTTAACCCGAAGTTCCCACAAGTGCGTCAGTATACCCGATTAGGTAACGATCAGCCGGATCTACAGGCTCATTAAAAGAAAAAAAGATCATATCGCAGACAATAGAGCACTCGGCGACCGAAAGTGATAGTCTAATAGATATTATAGTGAGACGATGACGATAGTGACCAGCAAACTGGCCAGTCATTACTCATTACGGAATACTCGCGGTTTTCCTAATAACTAATTGGTTCCTTTGTATATTAGATCAATAGTTAGATGCAGTGAATAAGATCAGATTAGACTCAATTTCCTCCAACTAAACAAATATTTATTGCACTAATGACAGCCTTTTCTCAGGATAATAACATGATAAAGCATTTCTAACGCTTCAGGACATAGCAGGTGGTTAAATTTCAATCAACAAACTTCAAGCAATACGAACCCTGCTTTCCCTTTGAGTAAATTTTCAAAATTATAGCTTATTGCTTAAGAAAGGTGGGGTGTTACAACGAATCCATTCGGATACACCTGAGTGGCAGTTAAACAACAGATCATTCGTTATTTGCAGCGAAATTATAGGGAAACGTAGAACGGTTGCAGTTTATGCTGTTTTGAATAGCAAACGGAACGCGAACTTCAAAATTATCGCCATTTGCAATACATCAAGCTACGCCGCCGGCTGCGCGTCGCTCCCTGGCTTGCGGTTGTTTGACAAATGAAGTTGTTGTTCTTCCTGCACGGCGCCACCGCATCTTACGACCGGAATGTCATGCGTGCCATACATCTTAACGCGTTCACACCTCGCAGTGACCTGAGTGCCCGAGTGGTGAGTCGTGACACTGATGAGAAATAGCTCAATTGGAAATGTGGAACGCAGTTCACAGCAATGACATGATTGATGGTTTGTTAAGAAATATTTCGATGTCAATAAATATCATAGCCACAAAATTCGTAGCCTAGATATCAATACTAGGCAAATCTACACCTAAGTATCCAATTTCAGAATTGTCACTGTTAACTAGGTCAACAGCTAACGGTTCTCGCATTGATTAGTCATTATTTCCATATAGGGTTTTCTTGAACATAGAAACGATCGTATATAGTGCTAAGTAGCGGAACAGTTGCGAGTGGCACCGCGCGGCAGCATTATACATAATTGGCGTCACTGACCTACGGTAAACATTGCGTCTGCGTTCAAGGTCAACAGCCTTGATGTTTTATCGTTTCCAATAAGATGTCAGTATACGTAACGTATTACAGTTTGAGCGAGCTTTATTGGCTGTTCGTGTTTACATTAGTATGGTGGAGTAGAAGTAGGTGTTGCTTCTAGGTAACATACGGTTTTAGGTTGAACTACTTTATAATATCTTCCTGCTATATTTTTGCTTCGTTACGCATCATCGTAGGTACTAAAAGTTACAATTTATTGTTTTTCTTGCTAAGCAAAATTATAGACGAACGGCCCTTAAAAATTAGACGAAATATTGCAGGAAACTGCATTGGAGCATGTATACTCATTCTTCAAACGAAATGCGGACAAGCTTTCATAATAATATAACAATGTAAAATATGACTTAACAGATGAAGACATGACACATTCCTTTTAACCAAAAAAAATGCAAAACAAAAAGTGAAAATCCTCAACTCCTATTTACATGCATAATAAAATGTAACCTTGAAGAATACTTTGGTAGGCAGACGAAAATACAGACGTAGCGAAACAAAGGGTTGAGATAAGGAATCGACAGACTCCTGGTCGTTTAATACATAAGGCATTTACATACACAGGGCCACGAGATATATCGAACTGATTGTACGAATGCTATTGTGGATTTAAGTATGTTAAATGGAACTCTGAATGTTTCTACTCCCACATATCCGGAGTAAACATGTCTAGTCTTCACCCTAATGGACTTTTTTGTAGGTAATGTATTTGCTTAAACTAAGTCTTAGTTCAAGAGGTTTTGTTTTAGACACACTGAGATAATGGAAATAGATCTCAATTACCAAAGTTAAAATTGTTTATTGGTAGCATTATTGAAACTGATAAATTGTACCTATTCTTATTTATTTATGGTCAATTAAATCTGTACAACACCAATTAAATGATGTACGTTGACATTACATAATATGTTGGTGTCCGTTTCAATGGCGCGGCCACGGCGTATTAAAAAAAAAAAAATCCTAGGTTTATATTTTAGGAGCTGCAAGACTATAACCCCATGGCCTCGCCATTGAAACGGTGAAAAACACGATATCGCCGATATCTCGCTGAAAAAACATCACAGAGGTCTGAAGTTTTTTGTAAAACCTAGATTTGAATTTGTCGAAATTAGTAAAAATACAACAAAAAATCCTAGGTTTACATTTCAGGAGCTGCAGTACGGTATTGCTTTTAAATAAGTCGTGATTATTTATCGAAGAAAGTAAGTAGTAGCGAGATTTTTTTTTGTAAACAACAACTCTGCCGCGCTTGCAATATCAGCAGTAAGTGCATTTTCTGATAAAATTTGTTAAATATTGATCCAGAATCAGCGCAATGAGCTCTACCAGATGCGCTGACAGCTGTTTGAATAGCTTATCGGGAACCGGTAAATTTCGTTTAGGATAAAGGCAGTAAGTCCAATTAATGAGAAATCTTCCTTATCATAACAACAGTATATATTATAGTTATCCCAAGTTTGCAAGTAAAGCTCTATCATTTAGGTTTTACTTTTACTTAAGTTATGTGCAGTAACTGTGTATACTGTCGATATAATTATGTAAAGCATGTTTTTTTATGTTGCCTTAATCACTTAGGATATCAGCAGTAACTAAATATACTGTGGATCTAATAAGTAAGGTATTTTTTTTATTCTGCCGTAACGCAAGGTCGACAGCAGTAATAACATAAACTGTGACTAAAATAAGAAAAATATATTGTTGAATTTGTTGTTTGAGTTCAATTTTCTATTGCGTTAGCAAAGATTACATTATTATATGTTAAGTGTAACGAGAAGTTTTACTAGGTCTAAGTTCCTTTGGTAAAATAATCTAAGAACAATAAAATTTTTGGAAAATGTCAGTCTTTCTTCTTTCAAAGTCTTATAAAATAATTATAAATTCGAATTGGGCTCCGTTCTACTCCAGTATTATAACATAAAAATCTTTAAAAAATATATTAAATTGGCAAGCTTAGCCATATTTCAAAGTAATCAAATCAAAAAATCAGCCTTTCTACGTTCACAATTTGAGATCAAATTAAAGTTAAATACTAGAATTATAAAAATCAAACATACTGTAAGAAATTAAATAGCAAAACCTTTTTTCATGGTGTCATAAAATAAAAATATAGTTAAGTAATAGTTTTATCTATCTAGCAAAACTTAATCTACACACATCAACACCGTCTAGGGATATTTTGTTTAAAGTTCTTAAACTCAAAAATTACTGGCCCTATTGCTGAGGAGATTGGAACAAAACAAAACGTGATATCGTCACGATAACGTGATAAGTTATGGTCACGTCACCGTGCTACTTTTTTTTTTTGGGTGGAGAATCATCAATTAACTGAAGTGGCTGAAAGACACATAACCACCCAACGACAAGACCGATTTTTGCAAGTTGCCGCGAGAAGACAACCAAATGTTACGGCTATGCAAGTGGTTCAACGGCTCCAGTCAGAGCACCAGTTGCTTGTAAGTGACCAAACTGTGAGAAGAAGACTGCATGAAGCTAAAGGTCGTAGACCGCTTCGTACTCCAGCACCACGCCGAGGAAATAATGGACGAAGATTACAGTGGGCTTGTGAACTTTTGCTCTGGGAAGGTAACAAGTAGTCTGTAGTGCGGTTTACCGATGAGTCCCAATTTTGTTTCCATCCCGATTCGCGAAGAGTAGGCATATGGCGAGTTCCTGGTCGTCAGAGCTGTCTGCAACACCCTCAGGAAGTCTATCCATACCATAGCGGGACAATAATGGTTTGGGCCGCAATTCTTGTTGGCGGGAGAACAGACTCCGTTTGGATCAGAAACACCATGGCCGCTGAAGAATAGCTTAACCAGGTGCTAGAACCAATAGTCTACTCCCATCGACTACAAATGGGCCAAGAATTCACGTTCATGCCCGACAACGTTCGCACACAGTGCGAGTGGTGACCAGATGGCTGCAGAATCATGACTTACCGGTCTTAAACTGGCCTGCGCAATTACCAGACCTAAACCTCATAAAGCACGCTTGGGACCTGCTCCAAAAAAGGGTTTTGAAGAATTTTCCTGCAAATATTGCAACTGAAGAGAAAGTTTTTTGACATCTGGGATCTGGGACAATCTCCCGTAGCAAGACTCTGATAACTTGGTTCAAAGCATGAAAAACTGTTGCAGGACCGTTGTTAACGTCATTAACTGAGTAGGCTGATGTGATTTTTATGAAAATAATATCTTAGTGTAAGTAAATAATCTCTGAATAATATGACTTTTAAAGAAATGAACATATTATGTTTTTAAATCTAATCGTTTCATTTTAATTTAATTTAGAATCGTTGAGATACAATTTCTAACACAACAGGTGGAAAGTTTTCTGTAAACAATAAACCATGGTCACCCTAACGAAAAATTCAACGTATTTTAAGGCTTTACAAAACGAAATAATTGTTTTTTTTTACAAATTATCGGTAGTTCTACATATTAATAGTTATTGTTTACAAAAAAAAAATCTCGCTACTGCTTACTTTCTTCGATGGATAATTACGACTTATTTAAACGCATTACCGTACTATAGCTCCTGAAATATAAACCTAGGATTTTTTGTTGTATTTTTACTAATTTCGACAAATTCAAATCTAGGTTTTACAAAAAACTTCAGACCTCTGCGATGCTTTTTTAGCGAGATATCGGCGACGACGTGATTTACACCGTTTCGATGGCGCGTTCATGTGGTTTTGGTCTTACAGCTCCTGAAATAGAAACCTAGGATTTTTTTGTTGTATTTTTACTAATTTCGACAAATTCAAATATAGGTTTTACAAAAAACTTCAGACGTCTGCGATGTTTTTTCAGCGAGATATCGGCGATATCGTGTTCTTCACCGTTTCAATGGCGTGGCCATGTATGGGGTTATAGTCTTGCAGCTCCTAAAATATAAACCTAGGACTTTTTTCTATATTTTACAAATTTTTTACAACTTATATCTATAATTTATCTAAATTTCAGGCCTCTGCAACGCTTAGTTTTAAAGATCTCCGTGGCCGCGTGGTTCTCCGCGTTTCAATGGCGCGGCCACGTTCAAACCCTTGTAACTTTTTAACCATAACTTTGACAAATTTATGGTTGTGGGAATCAACTTTTACAAATTTTTACAAAGCCGCAGCAAAAATACACCGTGGCCGCGCTATTGAAACGGACACAATATGTTATATACAATTTCATTTATAATTAACATGAAACAGTCGACTCCCTTGTAAACTTTCTCTCACAGAATACCAGGCATGATTTTATTCCATTCATCCGCACTCACATCACATTCAGGGTTGGCATTCAGAAGGGTATTTAGCATCTTTCGAGTACGACAGACTGAAGATTCAGCTCTGGCTACAGTTTTTAATGGCAAATGGCAAACAGATTGTGCCAGCTCTGACGGTGTCTGATGTTTGTCGGGCACAAAAATCAAAAGAAAAGGCCATGGAGATCTAGGGACACGATACGTCTACGTAAGGTCCCAAATCCTTTCACACGGTGACCCTGGTAATTACTTCACCACCCAAACTATAGTCGCAATTAATGTGCTGCAACCCTCTACCGTATGTTATGACGTAGTACTTGCTTGTATTCAAAAAATAGTTGTTCACAATGCTCCACTCATAGATGGCGTCAATATTGCTTTGTAGGAGTATATAATTTAATCCTCGTCATATAGCAAACTTAACATTAGTTATGAGATCATTGATCATGATCAGGACAAGAGGCGGCCCCAACACCTATCCCTGATTTACGTGCGAGCGTGTTATAAGACTTGGACTTGAAGTAGCCATGTTTTACAAACAGCTTGCGACCGAGCAGATTGTCGGAAAAGAAAGCTAAGAAGACCGGACGAGAAACCAATTGCCCCCAGCTTTGTCCAAAGCGCATCGTTATCAACTCTGCCGAATGCTTTCCGGAAATCGAATTACAGAGCGTCGACCACGGGATATGTAGTCTACGTGAATCAGTAAATTCAAATTTACGGAGCGACCCGGCCGAAAACTGTGCTGAGCATCAGATAAGGACATATTTACGCGTTTGTAAATGAAAGCGTGGAGTATATGCTCGAAAACATCGGCAATGTTTGGTAGGATAGCAATGGGTCTGTGTTCATCTACTGATGTTTTGTCACTGGTTATAAAGATGCCAGCGACTTGCAATTGCTCAGGGTATACGCCGGACTTAAGGGCTAGTTTGAAGACATCATATATAGAGGCTATGGTCTTAGGACTAAGGAGTCGATGTAAGGCTCAAAACTGTCAAACACTACAGAAAAACTAGCTACAGCTCTTGCTAAAGTGACTGTTACGGAGCGGAGATCCTGCGGGCCAGGTGACTGGCCCGCGAGGAGTTGCTGGAGACTCTGAACAGGGACCCGTGGGGACGCCCCTACAAAATAGTGCGGGATAAACTCCGCCCATCGGCTCCCCCGTTGACGCAGACTCTCCGGCCCCAGCTCGTGCAGGACGTGGTGACGCTTTGTTCCCTTGGCGTGGGGAGCATACTCCCCCGCCCATGGCCCGATGCGGACCACAACACCTACCACGACGACGATGCTCCAGAGGTGACCGAGGTAGAGCCGAGAGTGGCGGTACGTGGGCTGAATGCCAAGAATGCTGCCCCAGGACCCGACGGCTTGCCTGGAAAAGCCTTGGGTTCTGGCATTGGAGGCTCTAGGGCTTCGACTAAGAGGGCTCCTAAGCGCATACTTGGAGACGGGGAAACTGCTCCTCATTAAGAAGCCGGGGCGCACTGCGGACTCTCCGTCCGCTTACCGCCCATCATGCTGCTCGACGAGGTGGGCAAGCTCTTTGAAAGACATTGCAGACCACCTCGTCGGGCGGCTGGTGCGGGTGGGGCCGGATCTGGCGGAGAGTCAGATTGGTTTCCGCAGGGGGCGCTCTAAGGTGGATGCCATCATGCGCGTGCGTGCCCTCACGATGGGGGATGCTGTGGCCCGGGATGCGGTCGTCTTGGCGATGTTTCTAGACATTGCCAATGCCTTCAATACCCTGCTCTGGAGTTGCATCAAGGTGGCACTCTGGTATCACCGGATGCCGACCTACCTCTGTCACCTGGTCCAGGCCTATTTGACGGACGGGGCCGTCATCTACCCCGGTCACCAGGGAGAGTGGAACCAGCGAGAGATACGTGCGGTGTCCCACACGTATTGGTCATGGGGCCGCATCTGTGGGACATCGGGTACGACTGAGTGCTTCGCGCCGACCTCCTTAGCGGCGTCAGTGTGGTTTTTACGCTGACGACACGCTGGTCCTGGCGCAAGGGAGGTCGCACCAGGCGGAGGCCAAACTAATGACACACGGGGTTGCGACAATCTTCGAGAGGATCCGGCAATTGGGACACAAGGTGGCCTTACACAAGTCCGAGGCCATGTGTTTTCATGGTCCTCGGAATGCGCCACCGACGGGTTCCCAAATAATGGTAGGAGGGCGTGGAGCGGACGATAAAGTACATGGGACTCGTCCTCGCTAGCCAGGTGAACTTCGCGGAGAATTTCCGACGTTTGGCTCCCAGACTGGAGCGGGCCGGGGCTGGTTTGAAGCGGCTCCTACCGGAGACTCTACGCGGGGGTCATGCGGTCCATGGCTTTATACGGGGCACCAGTGTGGGCGCCTTCATTGAGGCGCCGACCAGTCCGCCGGTTGAACGCATCCCATAGGGTTGTGGCCATCCGGATGATCCGGGGATACCGCACGATCTCCGGTGAGGTGGCGGGCCGCCTTGCCAGATTGCCGCCATGGGATCTAGAGGCAAAGGTTCTCGCGTATGGGAGTGGCGCGAGGATGAAAAAGGCCGGGGCGTATCTCCGCTGCCGCGATCTTTCGCATCCTGGTCCAGGCCATGGTACGGAGCGAGAGTGCATGGGTTGCCGTCACCTCCTTCTACGAAGCAGTTATGCTCGCGAAAAGGGAGACGGTGCACGTGAAGGAGAGGCAATCTATGCGCCCTCGCGGCCCTAGTCACCGCAGGAGACGCCATGGGTGGTCCGCTCCACTCAGAGCAGGAGAAGTTATTTGATGATTTCCCATCCTCAAAAAAAAATACAGGACACCACAAAAACAAAAATGGTACATAAAAAAAATAAGGAACTTACTTGGTTGAATATAATATTTTCTATCGTAAAATAACTGGGCTGAAATCGTATTCAATTTGCATTTCAACGCGGGGGGATATGTTGATAGGTAATCTAATTAAGTTTCTACCAGGTACCTTTACCTGTACTGTGTATTTTATCGGCTTCTTAATGTGATTAAGAACGTTTTGTAGTTTTGTTGCAACAATATATTGCCAAAGCAAGGAGGATCATATCGATCGTTTGGACGAACAAAAGTGAACCAATGTTAAAAAAAAAACAAAACACAACAGGTAATTATGTTGTTTTGTTTTTACGGTGATAACATATATATCTAGGGTAGGTAACGTACCACCGTACCAATAACAATTAAACATTGGTTAATTTCAACAACTGTTATCTAACCGACTATTAAAAAAAGGGCAAACCAGCACTATCTAGTTAAACAGATATATGCCTAAGTATTAGGGATCGGAAGGCGTTCATTCTAGCTACAGAGACAAGCACAGGTCTTTGCCTTGTTAGGAGTTCACTCAGACACGTAGACAAATAAATGGCAAAATAAATGAAATACAGGGCTATAAACAGAAAAAACAATGTAAGATTACGGTCGCACCTGAGGTTTCTCGTTCGTATAGGTACATTGTTTACGAGGCCAATTCATTCGACCTAATTTGTTCTGTCTAGTTCAATTTTATTAAATCAGTATCGGTGAATGAGAGATGTTTGTCGTTCTTTATTGATTTGAACATACCTAGGGTATCCCTAGGTATGTTCAAATCAATAATTGATACTAAAAAGTATGCATAATTATTATAGTTAAAGATGAAAGGGATTAACCGTGCGCATTTTGGAAACTAAGAAAAAATATTAGCATTCTAATTTATTCATGTTGATGTTCACTGAGCGCAACAGAAATAATAAAAACTCTTTAATTATTTCATAAAACGCCATTCTCTTTCAAATAGTCAGGTTTATTACAAGTCAGTGACCGGTGCAGGGAAACCCTGGCTGAACGAGCCTGTGGTAGTAGTTATAGTTACTTGTTGCAAGGTAAGACAACGGGCGACCCCGCACATGCGCACTTACCCTCATTGATTTTTCTCACTTTGACAGTTCCACCTATGTTTTGGGCCATCGCTCGCGTACCAACAACAAAGTAAACAAAAAATGGCTTTAGATTTTTCTGCAACGTATAAATTACTAGTTTTAGGTGATTCTAATGTAGGTAAAACGTGTATAGTGCATAGATATTGTGACGAGCGATATTACGATATATACATATCCACTATAGGTAAGCACACTTATTTATTTTTAGTTTTACGAGCCTTTGTCAGACAGGTGATGCTGTATTTTAGTGCCGTTTTGTATAACTTAACCAATCTGTGATTATATTTATATTGCGGATGTAAAGCTGGAAACAATGGAACATGTGACGTGAAATAGCCTTTAACATATTTATATGCTCAGGACTTCCCTTTCAGACCATTTTACAGTTAAAGTTAATGCACGACCAACGTACGAAAGCTATGTAGTGCAATACATAGGGACGACTCGTTTCTACGAAATGTATTTTGTATATTTTTTTGCTCCAAGCCACGACGAGCCTGGCTGCTAAACGATGTAGGGAACTTTGAAATCCTAAGAGAAGCTCTATGTGTCTAAGTGCAATGCACTTCGCAAAAGCTTTTAGAAGATAAGGTGTCACCTCTAGATTTCGTGTTAGTCATGAGAGTGTGCATTTTGGCTGAGTTCAATGTTGGGTACGTAGATAGGATTTTTACGAAATTAATTGCAGAAATCTTAAGTCAGCAAAATTCTGTCAATGTGGTGAATGTTTTAATATTTGATGTCATGTCTTTGTATCATGCAAAAATTACAATTGTTAGGAACAATTGTTTGTTTTTGCCGTATCATAAGTAAAATACAAAAAGCATTTCATCGTGCCTACTGAGTAGGTACCTATAGAGTATTTTATCATATGTGCGTACCTATACTACAGGCGTACTGTGGGCATACCGATGAATTCTTAAGGCATTGGAATAGAACCATTCGAATTTTGCACCTTTCTGTCATTATTTATTCAAATTCTTCCGTGTTTTAAGAACTGATCCTCAGCAGCTTTACCTATACAGAGAGAATTGGAAAGAGAGTAGAGAAGCCTTTGCCCTGCTTTAGGACATTACCTACAGGCTTTTAATAATATTAACTCCCGAGAAAATAGAATGTAAAGTTTCAAGCCTTTCTCTGTCTCAGACGGTGGCAATTTTTGGACTTTTCTCTTAAGTCGAATACATCACGATGTCGCCAGTTTTACGAGCAAATCGCAGCATAAGTCACTACATGAGACGATATAGGTAACAATGACTCCATAGCATAACCTGCCTACAATAAAGATGTCTAGCGTATCTACCAACTTCTCCAGCAACAAATATTAAGCAGTAGGTACCTACTTATGGAAATTGGCACACAATACGCACTGTTGCGTCTAACCACACTTATATAACGTTTCTAGGCATAGATTTCAAACAGAAGATAATAAACTTAGACGGCGTGCCAATCAAACTCCAAATATGGGACACTGCTGGACAGGAGAGGTTTCGGACACTGACCACGGCGTATTATCGCGGCGCCATGGGTATAATACTCATGTATGATATCACCAATCTGGAGTCATTCAATCATCTGTCGTATTGGCTGAGGAATATCCAAGAGGTGAGAGATACCAAATATGAGTTTCTTTTTCGAAAATATCCGAAGATAAGCTGCGTACCGTTTCCAAGTTTATCTGACCGTATTTTTCATTGATTTGATGTGCAGGATTCATGTTACTGATTCTAAAAATCTATAAATGATCAATTAGTTGATAGCCATCCATTTGTCGGTGTACAAGGCAACAGCGATTACGGTATCTACCGCTATATGTATATAACCTCATGGGATATGACGGTAATTTTCTTTGATTCAATGACAAATCATAACTCACCTTGATAAAATATGCTATGAAGCGATTTTATCTGAGTGCATTTGATTGAGAATTCATACCTAGAGTTAGATACCTAGGCATATTATGTTCATGGGCGAGTCAAATTGCTTTTTAAACAAATTATTACCTATACCTACGTTTCTACAAAACTTATTCAACTTGACTTTCTAAGGTCGTACCTACTTACCATTGCGTGATATTAAACATAAATGTTTGACTGTTTATCAAAGCCCTATCTATCCTACATAATGATGTAGGTAGGGGAGCGTGGGTCACAGTGGATCCATTTTCTTTCAATGACTTGTAACTTTACTTTTTTTACCTCAAATTTTCTATCATGTTGACTGAGTCCTAGAAAATATATTTAAATTTGAACCTGTATTACAAAAACAGACCTAAAAGCACTCAGTATTTTTTTTTTATTACTTTTATTTTAAGTGATAAATTATCCACTGTGCCCCATAACAGGGGCACAGTGGATACTGATTTGGGTTACACTGGATCCTGTGAGTCACACTGGATAATGATTAATTTATATTCATTAAAAAACGTGTATTTAAATTAAGTGGTTTATTTTTAATCATTAAACATGCGTTTAATTGTAAACATAACATAAATCTTTATTTGAGGTAATTTAGACGTGGACTTTGTATTTGGAAAGTACCTATAATACTTTAAACTTAGGTACTAGTTTCACAATATGAAACAATCAAACGATCAATAAATAGAACACATCTGCTGTCCTTCAACTTAAAAGGTTGACATAACTAAACCTCTTACAAACAATAAAAAACAATTACAATCATAATATTCTTAATCCTCCGATCCTATAGATATAGACTAATTGAAATAAAGTCAACAAGCAAAACAACAACAATCAACAGTTTTTATTTTTTGGCCCTCCGATATTTTATGCAAAGCTGCCCGCATCTCCTCTTCAGCGTGCTGACCAATATTGGTCTTTGTTTTCCTGTTTCGTGGCATTATCCCTGAAAACAAAATAATTTTACGATAAATATTTTGACTTGGGGTACAGTGGATCTTGTATCCACTGTACCCCAATTCAAAACGATCCACTGTGCCCCAGTTGCAGAAGTCTTAATTAAAAAATCCTACCAAATTATTTATTTGTCAAATAAACATATTAGAGTAACAAAAATTCTCTACAGTAACTTTAGATCATATCACATTATCAACACTTGTAAAATTATAATATACGGAAAGGCAAAACGTTTTACAAAAACACGTAAAATAAAAGTTTGTGGCTTACTTGTCGACGGATGCTCCGTACCGCGTGCGTCCACTCCGATACTAAGATGGCGACTAGCTCGGTTGCGGGGGGAGTGTAAGAACGGCAACGTCGCGAACGCGTACGCGTCTGTTTGCTTTAAATACACACCTACAATGATTTATCCACTGTGACCCAGGATCCACTGTGACCCACGCTCCCCTACGTTATCTGAAAGCTTAAGAACGTATTCATCATTTCCGATAAAGCATATGACTCAGCCTACTGGTTAAACGAAGGATAAAGAGAATATATTTCAATAAAAATAGACCCAACAACTGGCTGTAGCAGTTTTCGCAAGAAAGCTGATGCATTTTTTCCTACAAATCAATCATGTATGTGCTTTTCGATTTCCAGTATGCGTCTCCCGATGTGATCAAGGTGTTAGTTGGCAACAAGTGTGATGTCCACGAGAATCATAGAGCTGTACCCAAAGAGAGGGGCCAAAAGGTAATTTTCAAGTTACCTTTTGTTTGGTCAACATCGTGGTGTGAAACATGAAAGGCCTTGTGAACTTTGAATCAGTGGTAGGTTTTGATTCTTTCCCACATTCAAAAAACCTAGAAACTATAGATCACGATTTTCATCAGTACCGGTCAGTTCAATCATAATTACAATTAGTGCTAAAACGCCAGGTCATATACAAAATGACCCTCACCAAGGCTGGATGAAGTTCTCGTATATGCTTCTCTTTTATCCGAAGGCAACAATTTTGGGGTCCACCAGAACAAACATCAGACATGGTATAGATTAATGATCAACGGGCCAATTTAATTTTACCAACCCAACCACAACCTGTTCCGCAATGTATTTTTGAAAACTGATTTAAAATACAAAAATATTGATTACAGATAGCAGATGACTTCGACATGCCGTTCTTCGAAGTATCGTGTAAAAGCAACATAAACATTGAGGAAGCGTTTCTGACGTTAGCCAGAAAAATTAGAGAATACCGGGAGACCAAGGTAATCAACGTTTTCTTTGTATTTTTAGGAATTAAGAACCAACCTATTTTTCTTTTCCTTAGGAACCAACCTATTTTTCTTTTCCTGTTCAATAACAGAGTGTGGTGAGAGGTGTGTGTCGTGCAGTTGTCAACTGTCAAAGATGAACAGTAAAATAGATGATTGTAGTGAGGTACCACTACAATCATCAATTTTATTGTTCGTCTATAACACACCTATAATTGTCATCTGCCTAGCCTTTCCTAACTATGATGGGGTCGGCTTCCAGTTCCACCCGGAAGCAACTGAATTATATCAGTATTTTACATGGGGCACACCACCTACAATCATATGCAAAAAAGATGACATCTACCAATATGTAATCGATTGCACGTCAACACTACAACAATAGACGAGCCGATAGAATCGAGAAAATGTACAGCAGATCTCAGCGAAGCCGTAAACTTGCTAGCCATGTATGGAAAGAAAAGAGAAGGTTTTATATAATATATCTTATTTTAACATGAACACATTAGGCCCGTATTTCCCAAAGGTTAGGCATAGGTGCACCAATAATGTGTCCTACATCCACATTTTGCGTCGAGCCTAATGTTATCAACCGGACATATTTTATTTTTGGCTGTAACATGTGTGAATTGTGTGATGTAGGTAGGTGCACTAAAAATCTTAAGGATCAATTCAAACCAACCCAAGAAACCAAGTTTGTTTATTAATTTAATACGTAACTGTGTTTCTTTTCAGGCGGACGCTTTCGAGCTGAAGGAAAGAGACAACGTAATTAAACCTTCTGAATCAGAGACGGATGTGTCAAAGTGTAGCTGTTAGCCTAATGTAGCATTCATTCGTTCGTGTAGACCGCAACACTTGTTTGGAGAATAATGTGAGCTATGTTTTCACCTGAGATACGGCTGATTTATTGTTTGATTTTGTTATGAATTTATTGGCTATTGCAATAAGTCAGCCTAAAGCTTTACCCAGAATATTGCAAACGTGTTGCTGCTGCAAAAAATATATAAAATGCTGCAAACACTGCAGTTGCGCAAACGCAGCTTATATTCCTAAATATTTTTATTAAAAAGTGAATGGGGATTGGAGTCTCCCATGATAAAATAAAGGCAGGCTTATGCGGAATATTGTAACTGCGCTAACATTATAAAAGCCTAGAGAAGCATAAAAAAAATTGGTAGTAGGGCAGGCCGATATCTCAGTTGTAAACATTGGCAAGCGCCCAAATCATGCGTCAGGATGATCAAAGAAAGCCGTATTCTCATTGGTCAACTATTCACCAGCTCGCTGATTAATCAGAAAATGGTTCTCTCAAGTCATGAACTAAAGCCCTCTTATCGGTAAAATAACATTTGGTCTGTACCAAACGTAAGTATCTCATGAAAATGTAAACAAATGGGTCAGAAAACGCATTAGTGAAGGGCAATTTGTTGTGTTTACTGCAAATTGAGTGATTTGATTAGCTTATTTGGACACATAAACCCAAAATTCCAATTTAAAATCAACTTACAAGATTTTTCGTTTGATAACTGGGGTTATTATTTAACCTCAATTTTCATCGATGATTTTTCAATCACAATTTTTTTCAATCAATATAATTGTTGGAAAAAGTGGTGGGAATACGAAAAGGCGTTGGTAATTAGGTATCTTTAGTGCGTATGAATGCGTATGAATTAAACCTGAACAGGGTTTGTTTACACTCTCATCGAGTACTTTTGGAACAGACATTAGATTCTCTAACATAAATAGTTTTAAAATGTAGTTCGGTAAGAGGGTAGGAGTGATCGCTTTACGCATTCTGTGTGCTGCTAACTTGGCGGCCTAGTATGCAATGCTGAGACAAGACAAAATTATGTCATGTATTTTTTCGATCCTCTAAATGGAAAAGGCGATGAAATCCGTGAGGCATGTCGCAAGGTTGCATCCTAGGCCCGCTGCGTGTACTCAAGACCTATCGCGTTTTCTGAATGCACCATTAATGAAGTGTTTTTAAGAATTTCATTCCATATTTTCGTTTCTTCAAAGTACAATAGGAGTATTTATCACGTAAAAAGAAGATAAATAGACCAGCTATCAAGATCAAAGAAAACAGTGGTTGTTATTTGTGAAAATTGGAGGAAAATAAAGTGAATAAGTTAGATATAGGAGTTCTAGTTGTAGATTTCATTACTTAATACTATATTATACCTACTCATAGCGATATTCAAGTTTCATGTAGTTAATCAATACGGTGTTAAATGTCAATTTTAAGAAGGTTACAATAAAGTTCAAATTTCACAAATAATAATATACAGGTACTTATGCAGGTATGCAAAGATTGGGACTGACACCAGTCAAAGAAATACGATTTTATTCTACATTTCGAACAAAAATATTAGCCTCAATTAGGATAATGCAACCCTTCCAGCATTGTTTTGCGTGGAAGCAGAGAGTTGGATTGTTATGCATCACGTATGGAATGGGAATTATGAATACCTGCCTAATGACCGGTTTAATAAAGCACGTTTTAAATTGAAAGGCCAAAACAAAAACACCTCCAGGCGAGCAACACTAGCTTGCTGCTTGGGGACAAAAGGAAATGTAGGTATGTGTGTGTAACGAGTTTGAAAACTATTGAGTTGGTCCTATTTATCTACTTTAATAGAACTTAAAAAACAACGGACACTGAGAAGGCCTTTAATGTTGTAGGTTTAAACGTATTTAAAAATAAAGCCTACGCGACTATCAGACTTGCTCAGCAAATATTTATAGACTCAATAAAAAGCACATTATTATATCTAACGAATTTAAAAAAAATAGGAGTCATTATGTATTAGATGCGTTTGTTATTGCATTTCGATTTGGCAAAAGGTTACAACTAGTGCGTTATTGGAGACATATTTATAAGCTTTTGATGTTAACATTAAGCCATTAGTAAGAGCTTTGAAACTTAAAACTTGATTATAATCGTCTTGCTTTGATACTTATAGAATGAAATGTAAACAAAATACTACCCTCTGTTGTTAAATAAGAGTGTGACTATTGCCGCGCGGCGTTTGTCCGTTCCACATCTGGAAACGCTGCTCTATTTGGGTCCGGAACTAGTCCGACATTCCGAAAGTATCGAAACGAACACAAAACTTGTCACATGTAATTAATTTAATTAACAGTAGGAATTGGTTTGTTAACATAAATAGCAACGTCAACGAGTAGTTATCATTGTTACTAAAGTTCTACTCATAAATTCATTAAAACTAGGAGGAAAAAGTTGATCATCTTATAGGGCTGGCCCCAAAAGACTGCTGGACAGTACAAAAAGGCACTAATACAATTACAACACTAGTTAAAACCATTACATTAGAAGCACTGATTATTTTGAATATCATAATTGCGCGGTTTTCTGTGACCTTCTTTTCGAAATTAGTGTTAAAACCCATATTGCCAAAAAACTGAAATGCTTCTCGATACCAGTCAAAATACTCTAAATAATAATGCTTTTGTGCAACGAATTAAATGTTAGTAGAAAATCACTGTCATTATGAATTAAAAAAATCTTGGAACGCGTCAGAGCAAGGTCTTTTCATTGAATTATTATTCTTAATATTTTAAGCTAAATAGTATTAGTTGACGAATTCAATTATAATTACACACACCGATACTATATTCAAATAAAGTTAAGTACTTAAACTTAATATTCATTAAAAAGGTATTACTAAGCTTAATCGTTGTTCTGTTATAATGTTAGTCGCATCTACAAAACAACGCACTAGCTGTAACATTCTTTACACTAGCACAACTAATCTAACATTAGATTTTAACAGTTCAATGTATAATAAAAGTTTTAATATAAAATAAAGGTTTATTTTATTTCGACATAATTTAAGGACAAAAGGACTAAAGCTTACAAAGGTAAGATCTCATTTATCAATAAAAATGTAAGTATGTAGACAATCTTAATAATATTACATTGAATTGCTTTACATTTTAAGAATTATATAGAAAAGACATGTATTCCATTGACCAGCGATAAATTGCCGAAAAATTTATAACACATTACGAAAATCAAACAAAATAATTCCATAAAACTAAACAATAATATACCTATTCTAATAAAAATTATATTATATAATAATATTTCGTAATCTTTTTAAATACTTGAAACATACCTCTAACGGAATGGTATTGGGTAAAGTACCTACATTATTTACATAAATAGAAAATTTTACAATGGCCTTTGCTCATCAGTTTGTGAAACTAAAAATTAAAAGATGACAGGCTATTAGCTAAATAAATGCCACCAGCCGCACCTTTTTTACATAAAACTTCAATAGTTTAGTATAGAAAATCTTTGGTTTCAAAAGTTGAATTTTGATTTTTTTCTGGGAACATGAGCTCTTGCTTGTTCCCTTTTTATTTCCTGCTTACAACTGACTGATGTCGTTACGACTGGCGCATTTGTTTCTTCTGACACTTCTGTCTTGGGCTCTACTTTTATTAATGGAACGGATTTAGTTGAAGTTGTGTCGGGCTCCATTTTCACAGTAGTGACGGGCACTGTCTTTGTAGCAGGTATAGGTTCTGTTTTTATACTTGGTGCGGGACCTGGATTTTCTGTTTTATTTGATTCTTGTTTCCTGTAATAATAGTAGTTGATTGTAAATAAAACAATATGGGCGATGATCAACATAAATAAGTAATCTATGAACATGTGTTGACTTGAAAACTGTCCAATAATTAATTGGTTTGAAAATATCTTGCTGAAAATTTAGACAGCAGCATAATTCAAAATCACAACATTTAATTTAAAATTAACCTGTATGGCCGCTTATAAAACGTCAGAAGCTAGGTGCACGGTTCCAATTGGTTGTTTCCTATGGAGAAAAGCCGGCAAGAAACTCCAAGTTATTCTTTAAAAAATATTTGGCTTTTACAATGTATTGAACTGGGGGTCAGTGATTTTGAAAACAACACAATACAATGTGGTTTGTTGTAGTGGTTTGTTTGAATGACAGCATTATCACTAGACGCTAACTGCTGGATATAATATTTATTTATTTATTTAACACTTCACGCACAGAAATGTACAGAGGCGGACTTAATGGCATAGGCATTTTCTACCAGTCGACCTTTGGGCGATGCAGAGACAAACAGTGGTAGGTGCTATCACATAAGTTGTGTAATTAATTTTAATAAAATATAAGTAAATATACTCGTATTAGACCTTTAAAAAAATATATATTTAAACAATTTGCTATATACATAATTAAATATATGCACAAAAAAACATACATAAATACACATAAATGTAATAAAACAAATAAGACAAACAATGGGTAAACATTATCGTTGTGAAGATACTGCCAGCTTCTTTTGAATGTGCACGCGAACTTTGACTTTAAAGGATAACCGGTTGGTTGCCATCTTGATATCAAGGGGGAGCGCATTCCACAGAGAGATAGACTGAACGAAGAAGGAAGATTGGATAAAGTCTGTGCGGTGAGTGGGACATTGAAGAAGGCGATTGTTAGAGGAACGAAGATTTTTGTTGTGGTTGACACAAATGTATTGAAAGTGGGAGGCTAGATAACTAGGGAAAGTGGGAGAGTCAAGAAAAGAAAACAACGTGGTCAACGCGCTTTGCTCTCTGTGCTGGCGAATGGGTAACCACTTGAGAAGCGACCGTTGCGCAGAGACATGGTCGTACTTACGCAGATTGAAGACGAATCGAATGCAGTAATTGAGAAGACGGTCAAGTTTGTCGAGGAGATCAACATTCAGATCGTAATAGCACACATCACCATAATCGAAGATAGGGAAAATTAAGGCCTGCACAAGCATTGCCTTCGTACTCGTTAGCAATAAATCAGTCGGTACAGAGCACGCAACGTTCCAGTAACCTTCTGGCTGACCCTAGCGACTTAAGTACGCCAGTTTAGGGTACTATCAATGTGCAAGCCTAGGTCCTTCACATCAGCACTAAATGGACGATCGTACCATCGAAGAGAATTGGTGGCAAAGTTGAACTATCCACTTTACTCATACTTCGAGAACTACCGATGATGATTGCCTGACACTTGTTAGGGTTTACTGCTACTCCAAATCGTTCAGACCAGGCTTTTACGGCTATCAAGTCCCTGTTCAGCCTGTCGATAGCTTCCGGTAGTTCTTCAACCCTCCCATGACAGTATAACGTAACATGTTAAACATTACACTACTCACAGAACAGTTTTCTCCAGGATTTCAACAGCTTCCTCCAATATGGCTGTGGATGAACTAGATGCACCAAAGCTTTCTTCAAATACCTTGTGTTTTTTCATATGCTCTGCATCATTGAAGGCAATGGTTTTTAGATGTCCTGAAATGAAATAAGGTAAATTTATAGATCTTTTTGGTAACTTTATAATATTATCACAGCTCAAAATGTTTTGATTCTTGATGATAGATATACCAAAAAGTTTTGCCATTGAAATGTTTATTAAAAAAGTGCTTGAGTATAGTTTTCGATGTTTTTTGTCGGTATATTGGCGTGTAGTAGCTGATTTAGTATGGCAAATAATAGGGGATTACACCCATTTTTGAAAAGTGTCTTAGATTCTAAAATGCTAATAAAACACTAAAAAAACGCCTCATTTTTATTGAATCGTTTAGTGTCATATTTCGCGCGTAATTTGACAAAAACGCTAGACGCAGTGGACGCTATATTGCCCTGTGGGTATGACGTCAGTTTGCTGTATACACAAATGCGCTGATATTCTGTACGATAATTGTTTATAACAAAAAAAATAGTGATTATTCTTCTTATTGTTTGTTTGCTATTCCTGAATGTAAGATATTATTTCAATAAAAATTTGCGGTATGACGTAATAACACGGCGGCTAGTATTTCATGGTGTTGAGCACCATGAAATACTAGCCGCCATGTACACAGATAAAAAAAATGAAATTGTTGAATTGAATTTTAAAATTTATTTTGTTATTTCATGAACGCTAAGCTATCTCAATAATATATTTTTGGATTTTTCCTCATATGAAGTAAAATAATCTATATAATTTAAGGTTTTATGTTGCATAATCTAAATTATTTTGCATACCTACTATTCCTAGTATCAATCAATCATTTATTTTGTTAAACATAGGTATGGTTACAGATAGTGACATTTGAAAAGTGTTTTCCTCAGCCTAGTTTCAATAAACTTTTTTAAATATTGACCAACATAATATTGACTTAAAAGATCTACATACAAATAAACATTTCATTTCAAAAGATTAAGAGTTACAGCTATGAAACTATATGAATGGCAATCTCCAATATTGTGTGGCAAACATGGGGACTGAGGCATGTTTGTACACATTGGTTGACCAGGATACCCATAAGAAGTGATAGGTACCAACTTATATGATAAGAATCAAACTTACTCAGGACTATCTCTCCACCCTCACATTTGTACTCCTCTATTTCGTTGTCTTTCTTTATCAGCAAGCGCCTCAGCTCACTCTGACTTTCTCGTAAGTCACAGATTATCTTCAACATGGGCCGGGTGACTTTCTGAAAATACTGTAAAGTAGCAAGTGTTTAAATGAAGAATAAAGTTTTCTATTTGCAAATGTTTTAAAATGTGGAGAACGTTAAATATCTAGCCAATCTTAGCATAAGATAGAAGTAATGTTGATGTGCATCAATACATAGTTAAAAAACTAGTAGGAATTTTGGTTAATATCTACTTCTTTATCAATAATATAATTCAAATACTTACCAATTCTTCCGAGCCCTTTGAAAGTGTACATTCAAGGTAAAAGGGAAATCTGAATGATATTGTCATAGTAATTAACAAACTTTTACCATTTTCTTTCTTTTCCATACTAAACTTCCTCAGGTTATCGAGATTTGATAGTAAATGCACTCCTTTTTTAACAAACTCATTATCATTTGGTAGTTCAAGTAAATCATTGCTTTCCTGAAAAAGTTAAGTTAAATATTAAATTCTTTTTAAAATTGGATAATGTTTGATGAGTGCGGCTAAGTTTGAAGATTAAATGGCTAGACTACAGATATTTTTTAAAATAGTAAAAAGTGTAAATGGAATATGTGTATGATCAGTTTTATGAACGTAGACAAGGCAAAAGGAGTATTTAAGGATCGTAGCAGATGGGGTTCCGTAGTTTCTGACAACCCTATGGAAAGCAGGTGTGCTTTTATGTGTGTATGTAAATAGATAAGATATCAGAGATTCCATCAGGCGTCATCGAGGTTAAGAGCAGGCCCATTTAAAAATAACAATTAAAAAAAAGATTGCCTATGAATGTGGTGTTTCATCTAACTGTTGATTAAGACACATTCGGTAATGTTCCTAGTTATTATTTGGTAGAAGATAGCGGGACAAGCTTGACCCCTACAGACAGAATTGGTGCACACTAGCTCAAGACAGAGAGGAGTGGAAAGGAGAAAAGGAGGTTTTTGCCTTGCAGTGTGATAACATAGACTAAAAATTAAAAACTTATTTAGTGTAGGCAAACGAGGTTCATAGCATCATCATCACCTGATGATGATGCTATGAACCTCGTTTGCCTACACTAAATATTATCATTGGCAGGTGCCAAGCCTTTTCCCAAATATGTAGGAGCCGGCTTCTACTCTAACCGGAATGCGCTGAGTGCCGTAATTTTGAATGAAGAGATAGGCTCAAATACAAATTCTGATGGTTTCAGAACTAATAATCAGAAGAACTTCATATAGATATTACCTTGAGTTGAGCTAGGAATGCTTTTTCGGAAAACAATGTAGTCCAGACACTCAAATAATCCGTGATGCATATTTCGTATCCACTTTCTTGTGAAAACAAAAGGAAATATTGGGTATCTTTAATTCTTTTCCACATTTTATTGATAAACTTGTGATTTGTGGACTTGTTTTGTACACAATAATAATTTAATTTATTTTCCCGTAACTCGCGATGACGCTAAGAGCAGTGTTGTCACACCTGATTTTAGAAAATCGGTCATGTCAGAAATAGGTAGATTTTAAATGAAAAATTGGTACATCTACCACCCTACTTTTAGTACATTTTCAGAATTAATAATTCGAGAAAATAACAAGGTTTTCTGTTTGAAAGAGGTTATATTCTTTATAAATATTGTGTGTTGTTGTGGTGATGTTGCACATATTTTTAAACAACATTAAGTGTTTTGAACTTGGGTCTCAATTTTTTGCAATAAACCTTTCACTATGCAGCAAACCCTCTAGTGTTTCCGTACACAGTCGGTTTCTCTGCCATGTCTTTATGTTATTAACAGTCTCTCAACATTAGCACTGCTATGTGGAAGTGCAAGTAAATGTCTCACAAATCCACAAAGCAGAGGGAACATCCAATATTCCTGGTTGACTGGTCTCCTTTTTTAATAGGAGCGACCTGCTTCCAGAAGATTTCGGACGCGGGGTCCGCGTCTTCTGAGAATGGGAGTGTCGTGTTTTTTAATATCCTCCATTCTCGGTCCAATTCCCGTTAGGTTTTCTGCACCTTAATTGCGTAACTCCCGTTTAATCATAATCGGTTTCATTTTGCCAGTTCAACAATATTCATTGCGTTATTTACGTTGTTGAACAGGTACTTTTTTCGACCATATGAAGCAATGGTTTAGCAATTTGTTTCAAAACGAAACAGATTATTAATCGTGAGTTATGCAGATATGATGCTGGGCATAGTCACGGATGTTTTGGAACGCTGCTAAGTGTCAGTGTCGTCCATCCGTCACAATCGATTATAGTTCCGTTTCAAGTGTTATTTATTTGTTAGTATCGCGATCCGACGAGACGGTAACGTTCCATTATAAGTAGAAGACGCATGCATGGCTCAAATTGTGTGTCCCTAAAACATGTTTTCAATCGTAATATTTTGAAAAATAGGTAGATTTGAGGTCGAAATTGGTAGATAGGTAGATGGGAGGTGAAATAGGTAGATCTACCACAAAGTTGGTAGATGTGACAACGCTGGCTGACAGTCAGATGTCGTTTTGGCATTTCTTGAAAGTGTTGCTCTTGCTATCAATTGAGAAACCGCTTTAGTCGAGTTAACATTGAATAGTCGAGAATTAAACTGGAATAAATAAAACACTTGAGAGGTGTCAAGGGACACCCGGATGGAACGAAGTTCCTTTCGATTATTAAGTGAAGGAATTGTAATAACATTTTAAAAATTGTACATATAAGTACAGATGCCAGCACATCAAGGTACCCCAATCTGTCAAATTTTCCCAATTGATCATGAACTTTATGATTTTGTGTTATAGTTAAAAATATTTCAAAGAAATTTGACAGATTGGTCCATCCATCCATCCATGTGATGATGATGACTCTCAGTTCAGGATCAGCTTTTATGCGCTAAAGTCTAATATTTTTACAAACACAAAATAAATTCATAGTCATGTAGGTACAGTACCTACATGAAGTAGTAGATATTTATTTCCATTTGACAAATAAAATACATGCTGTGGTGCACACTCGTAGGTATCAATTTAAGTATTCCACCGCAGTTGTCGTGTATATTTTTAAATCGTGAAGTTTCAAACATATATGGCAATGAGCTAAGACCCTCTCCGCTTTCCGAAATACGTATTTTATGGCGAAGACGTGAAGAAATACCAATCTTCACTTCTATTGCAAGACTGCACTGAGTATTTTTTGAAATCTAAAATTGGTCTGGATTTTACAGAAAAAAAAATACCTATCATACATATTTTGAATATCCTAATAATATTTCGAAGCTTATAGCCACAACGATGTTACATATTGGACAGTTTGTTTATCACAATTTAAAAAATCCACCTATATATCCTAAATTGTTATTTACCATTTGCCCTACACTGAGCAAGAAGGAATGATGACCCTAATATGGCTGCTTTCTGCCGGAAAGTCAGAGAGCAAGTAGGTATATTTTGATGTGGAATCCCGCAAGCATTGCATTTGGGTTCTTTTTAACGTTTTCATTAATTACATAACTGAGTGCTTCACACATTCCCGTTTTTATTTGTTTGCAGACGACCGAAATATAATGATGCCAATTCAGAGTAACTTAGATTCCAAAATGCTACAGAATTACATCAACAGACTTACCTACCTATACTTAGACTGGTGCAAAAAAGTTCTTAAATATAATATAAGCTAGTAAATGTCACTACATCCCAGTTTACTCGCGATTAAAGTATGCCATTAAAAACAAAACTTGTAAAAAAACCAAGTCTCGCAACTCAGTTCTTCTACCATACAAAGTTGTGAGATCCATGTAATAACCAAGTCGGTTGATATATTCAGTCCGTACTTAAGGGACCTTCTGTCTTAAGTTATTACGTAATTAGCTAATCTAACAACATCTTATAGTGACCATATCAATATTTTTTTTTTTTATGTTTTAAATAAATGGATTGACTTGGCCATCCCATGAAAACACGATGTCTCACAAGTAATACATATTTAGTGTATATTGCCTCAAGATCTTCCAAGGTACTTGGATTTGTTTTGCTCAATAGTAAGGATCTAAAAAGAGAGAAATAAAGCTTTTCAACACTCTAGTCCGTCCAATCTTAGAACATAGTTGTGAGATATGGAATGCGCATTACTACGGAGATCACTTGGCTAATTAACTCACTAGCCAAACTCTGGTTAAAACGCCATCACATGGATTCACTAGCCAGGTTTAGGAAGGAACTGGACTACATCTTCCTTCATAAAATATTGAGTGGAACGATAGATTGCAGTGAACTTTTGAGTTCATTAGATATTAAAACCCCAACTAGGATTCCCAGGCATAATACATACATTTTTTTTTATATCCCTGGCTCAAGAACTAACCTCGGTCAATACGCTGCTGTGCCAACACTTTGCAGGCTAACATGTACGCTAAAATTACGAATTTAGACGTCTACAAGTGTCTGGTCTATACGTATAATTTAATAAATTTAATTTATGTATCTCTTAATGTATTTTAATGTCCTTTGAAAAAAAAATATTTTCCAAATTTCAATATTACTATGTTAGATTACTGTGTTAGATTAGCTGATAATTCTATTGTGCATGCCGCCGTGGTCTCCTATATAGCACTGTGAAGAATGTATAATGTATCGTCTTAATGTTTTGTCGGAGATCCTTGAATAAACAAATAAGATTGCCTAGCGTTACTGCTGACCATGAACTCCTGCAGGCTTAGTACGAGCATCGATTTGTCGACAGAAGAATAGACATGACTATTAACTAAATGATGTACCTACAAAAGGAGAAGATAGTTATGTTTTTCTATTAATTATCTCAGTTATGCGTTCTAAGCGAATCATGACTTTGTAGATAATCGTAATGTATATACTCGATGGCCACAAAGTATTTGCGGCCGTCGAGTAGAAATTTGTTGAAAATTGAATGTGAGACAAAGATCGTTAGAAACGAAAGACAAAATGACAGATTGTAGAAAGATATCTATGGTGCGATGTCAGAAATGGAGAAACGAAATGTGACTTTGTATAGAAAAAGCACTGTCTATTCTTCGTAGAAATAGAAAGCGTCGTGTTAAGCCTGCTGGGTCCGATTCCCAGGTCGGGTAAACGGTTTTTCCGTCAGGAATTTCTCAGTAGCAGTCTGGACCGGCACGTATTATAAAGAACCTAAACATAACTGGCGAAATGGGGGTGTACTACAGGTAAATCTCTGCCTAACCCTTCGGAGTGCGGGCTTGCGGACGGCGAGCAATGGGTAACTCGCCGTCCGGTAAGGACCAAGCCCGGGTCGACGGCGCGTCGCGTTCCACGCGCGTCTCAAAGAGATGTCAGCACCAACTGGTGGGGTCCGCAAGGACCGATGCCAGCCCACTGGCACCCCTGTGCGGGTTGTTCGAAATAGATACTGTGGCCCCTGGCACACAGGCAATTGAAGGAACACGGGTTGGTTTTAGTCAGTAAAAGTCTGACACGCCCTCCTGCTCCGCCCAGAGCGGGAGGGAGAAGTTATTTGATGATTTTCCATTAAAAAAACCCTTCGGGGGTTACAGGCGTGATGTTAAGATTAGGTATGTAAAATATTTAAAAATAATTAGCTTGTAAACAACGCAAGGTGATAAATACCTACTGACACTTTAATATTCCTCCTTAACTTGATTTCCTAAGCAGACTACAATAGGTAATGGTTGGAAGTAATCCGTAATCATACACGTTTAGATTACAGCATGATATTCCGATACAGATCGTTTCGGTACACTGGATTGGATTAATATATCAAGTGCGGACACAGCCGCGTATACGAGGACCGTGGAAGGGTGTGCAGGGTGGAATAAATGATGTCATTTATCAACTCCTATGTCGTATCGCAGGCACGAATGACACCGACGTATGTGTTATTCGTATGCAGGAACATACGGTTGGTTTGAAAAAAAAAATACGTAGAGGAATTCGTAACAGGTGTTGTTAGTAGCGACATTTCATGTGTGACAATGAATGAATGCGCTGTTACTACACAGTACAACGGGCTCGTAATGTTGAAATAAAATATTATGTTAGAAATGGTTTAGTTAGTTTGTATTGAATCATATTTACGAGAAGTGTTGATGCGTGGCCATTTCCATCTTTGTATTCTGATCGATATGTTCCGTGTGGTGCCGGACGTAAAAGAATAGCAATATCCCATTTCTTCCCGTGGGTGTTGTAGAAGGGGACTAAGGGACTTACTAGAGAATGGGCAGCAGCGTTCTCTATGCATTTGACCACCATACTGCGATCGCCAACCCGCCTCCCAAGCGTGGCGATTATGGCAAATCCCCCCTTTTGGGGGAGGCTTATGTCCAGTAGTGGACGTCTTTCGGCTGATATGATGATTCTTATCGATATGTGTGTAATACCTAGTAGCTTTGATACATTGACTCTTAAGGCTCGTGCAGACTAGCGCGATGCGACGGTCGCGATGCGACGGTCGCGCCGCGACACTCGTAGAACAATTTCTATGAAAACTTAATGGAAATTGTTCTAAGTACAAGTGTCGCGTCGCGCTGTCGCGTCGCGGCTGTTTGAAGAAGCCTTTAATATTACAAGAGACAGCCGTACTTTTGTTAACTATCAACAGGAAGGCTGATTCACTGTTTAGTGGGCCCTCCTCTGGCGAGAATGGGGACGGTCTGCCAGAATGCGACTGGCGAAATGAGTAGGTGTCAGCGCTCAAAGACGAGTTATGGTTGCAAAAAAATAAAAATAACTGGGGAGGCTGATACTAGTACGGAATTATGATATGAATAGTAGGCACCTGTGTGCATTCTGCGCGATAGTTACCAAAAGTAAGTAAGTAAATTACACATAGGTACTATAACTATAACAAGAGCCTTTCAGTGCAGCAGGCTTAACACGAAAACCGTAGAGAAGCGTTTTGTCGACAGAAGAGTAGCCAAAAATGACGTTTTATCCCGAGAAATGTAGACAAGCGATTTCTATTCTACGGTAGAGTAGAAATAGAAACCGTCATGCCAAGGCTGCTGAAAGCTAAATAAAATCAACTTTAGAGACGCGCTTATTTAAAGTAGATATTGCATGACAAAATTATTCCGTCTTCGTGTATATCGGGCTGCTTATACTAAGCAGTAGTATTATACTAGAAGTTCCCGGAGACACGACAAACGGTTCCACAACTTATAATTAACTCATACTCTGCCGTCGAATACGAATCCTGTGCAAAGCCGCGAAAATACATGCTGTAGGTACGTAGTACTTACCACTTCCAAACTTCATGCTGCACTGTTTTTATATACGTAAGTGAAGAAGAAGTTTGACGAAATACAAACAATCTTAAACCTATTTACATCGTCAGATAAATAATAAAACCTAAAAGAGCCGAAACAATAGAAGGGAGTGTTGAAGTCAATTTGCGTAATCCTCCCAATAGCTTAACGAAGTTTTTTATTGCTTTCCTCGCTGCAATATAAATTCGTTAAATGGCAACGCTTAAAATTAAGATCGCGGTAACTGTCTATTGGTGTTTGGAAAAGGTCATAAAGAGGTCGGACAATGTGTACGATTTAACGGTAGGACCGTTTATTTATCTGCCGATATCCCGGTATAATGTGCCATCGAAAAACGCTTAGGTGTTAAAGAGAATTACAGGGGCCAAGTCGTATTGTTCTCCCTTTAAATTGATGTTGGGTACCGCGATTGGAATACCTCGACCTACCTGATAAGGTTGTAATTGGTTGAATGTCCTATGTGGGAAGATAGCTGAACATATCGTTTTAGACAAGTCAAGGAACGTATTGATGGGTCACTGGGTCACGGAATGTTCCAGATCAATGGCATTTAAACTTTCTATGCGCATGAGCAGAGATTTATATGGCAGGTTAATTAAATAAATAAACGTTTGAGAAGGGACAAAGGTCCCTTCTCAAACGTTTATTTATTTAATTCAGTGTATCATTTTGAGCAGATAAAGATCTGCTCAAAATGATACACTGAATTGCTAAAAAAATACATAAAAGGGTAGATTGCGAAACAGATGAAATTGTCTAGATATCTAAGCAAAATTACACAGCACACATTTTCAAACAAAGATATGTATAAAATACTTATTTGGAAACATACTCTTGGGTACCTTGCAGCTTATTCTAAGCCACAGCAGGTACCTACTAAAGAATAAAATAGCAAACCTACTAAACTGAAGCGTTAAAGTGGCATATTTGATAAAAACAAGCCAAAATGGTTTCAGACTATGAAATTGGTCTAGAAATTTAGTACAGCACGCTCCCTGTTTTCGTAACCCTAGGTCGGATAAGATTAGGAATTGAACTTTGAACGTATGAAAACTATTACAGTCTCTGATATTGGAGATGGTGTAAAGTGGCTCATGTGAAAAGATTGGAAGACGAAATATATTCTGTTTACTGTGAGATAAATTGTATGACAGTTTTATTGAAAAATGTTTGGCGGAAAGATGTATTGATAATCACACTGAGTGCTTTTTTGCTGGCGTTGACAATGTCCAGTGTTATATTCAGACATTTGGAATGATTGAAAAGAAAATTCTAACCAAATATGAACGCTATTTCCAGTCAATTCTTATCAAGGCTTTGTGAAGATACTTATTTGTAGGGATATTCGCATTTAGGGACCTAATAATTCTGATCCTTGTAGGGAACTACGTAATATTTTTATAGAAAAAGTACCTACTTACTAAATGGTTTTTGCTTTAACTGCGAGTACCTATAGCTGATGTAACCATTTCGTCTTCAGTACCTAACACATTACCTTTTCTACAGCCACGCTACATCTTCCACCTTGACTCGGTTGTATGAATCGCTACGGAGTTCGGCGATGCCCAAAGACCAACGATGCTTTGTTAATTTAACCTTTCCTCCTGCACGGGTCCGGACAAAGGCCATTCATTTCGCTTTTACCACGTAATCATTGAGTTGTAAAATGGGCGTTCATGTTGACAAATTTAGTGTTAATCTGAAAATCTTTGGACCGCAAAAATCTGCTTGATTTCACGATATTAGTCTAGTAGGTACATTAGCAGCGTATAAGAGCTAACTTTATGAGAATCAGAAAAAAAAATCGATCTTTTATTCGTCTGTTTTGATGTATAGGTAAATTAAATCTACCCATATACCGCGGGATAATTACGTAACACATTAAAAGTAGGAATGACTTTCATTTTCACGTTTCAATAACATTCATTGCGGTGTTTACGTTGTTGAGCAGACGAATTATACGAACATGTGAAGCAATGGATTGGGAATATCTTTCAGAATGATTCAGATTATGATTAATAGTGCGTTGCGCAATTAAGGTGCTGGGTACCCACTGATTTGCAAGTATTATAAACATATACCTAATGTAGAAGAAAAAAACCCCGCCAAAACGAGCGAAGCGAAGCCCTAAACTTTTTGACGGCTCGGTTGGCGCAGTGGTTAAGCGATTGACTGCTGCGCTGCGTGTCGCGAGTTCGATTCCCGCACGGAACAAATATTTGTATGAACTACGAGTACAAGTAGTTGTTCCGGGTCTGGCTGTTTGTGTATGTGAGTTTTAAATGTTTGTAAACGCACCCACAATACATGAGAAATTCCCAGTGTGAGGAAACGTTTAAAAAAAAAAAACTTCACAAACTAGTCTTAGTCAAAATGTGTGGCTTGGCCGTTTCGCTACCGTCACATAGGCGTAAGGTGAAAAATTCATTCATTGTTCATTATTTTCTGTTATACAAATAGTTCTTGTATATAACTAATGTAGAAAAAAGCAGAGCTGTAAATCTGATCTGGGGGCACGGTAGTGACCCCGACAAAACGAGCCAAGCGAAGCCCTAACTTCACAAACTACACCTTAGTCAAAATATGTGGCTTGGCCGTTTCGCTACCGTCACATGGGCGTAAGGTGAAAAATGTATTCACTGTTCATTACTTTTCTGTTATACAAATAGTTCTTGTAGTAACGAAACGGCCAAGCCACATATTTTGACTAAAGTGTAGAGTTTGTGAATTTAGGGCCTGTAGAGTTAGAAGCTTGACTATACATGAGATCTGATAACATTTTGACGGTGCGAGCCATAATATGGTCTTGTCTTTTGGAGGGATTTATAGAAACTCATTCCATTAATTAAGTATAGTCTGCACCAAAAAAACCTGATGTAAATATATGGATTAGAAAACTTACCGTTTGTAGTGCTACTTACAAATTGACTGGTTTGATTTGATTTATTATAATTAGGTATATAGTCGATATTTTGATTTTGCAGTCATAAGATCATCGAGTGCACAAGTGACAGTGCATGCGGTAAAGGATGGAAGGTGAGCCATTGTCTGTAGAGGTGCCGCATACGCACTTGAGATTTGCCCGTCCGTGAACATCTGTGGAGTTTCATAGATACTATAAGGACTACGAAGGGTCCTTGGTACCTGGGTCGATTCTGACTATAAAATTTTATGCATACAAGCGTAAGAATGTGAAACTTCACGTTTATTTCAAGAGTTAGAAGCTTACAAGACCGCGCCTGTCATTAGAATGAATCTCCCGGAACAAAACATTTATAAAATTATTTGACGTTCTTATTTTAGAACTTGCTGATTGTTCGAACATAGACAAAGCCAGATCATTGGCTGCCTGTATGTGCGTGCGGTTCTTCGGTAAGCGAAAAACCTTTACAATACTTATTTGGAAATCTCTAAATAATAAATCTTTGTTAAAACCAGAACAACACCGTCGTATCATAATATAACAAACGCAAAACTACTTACGTAAAAAAACACCCATGTAAAATCTTTTTTATAAGTGCGGTCCACCATTGGTTCTTTGTTCAGTAGAAATTATGGTATAATCTCGTTATAGAATAATATTGTGTGTTTTTCCGTTGTAACAGGACTGGGTCGGAAAACCCGCTGTCCGTAAACAACAAATATTTGAGCAGTTATTGGGTTATTCAGTTTATTGAGCTGTTCAAAGTTAGTACCCACTATGTTTTTTTTACTGTTTTTTTCATTCCCAGCTCTGATTCGACACTGTTTTATATATTCTATTCTCGTAAATATTAGAACTGTTAATAGGGAAATAGGAACGACTCCCTTGTGTGTGATTTTTGATCATTATCTTCGCTTGGAGTGCGAAAAGTATTTTCACGAGTCATAAACTTTGTATGATAGAGGTTCAGATAATGTATGTGCATTATTTATTATAGTAATAGATGTTTTTATTGTAGATGGTAAGGATATTTATTTGAAATAGTGTTTTGGACATCAAGAAAGCATTCTATGGGAGTTTGCAAGATATTATTTCGAGGTGTTCCTTGAAATAAAAGGTACCTTTCAACTTCCGTACCTATCCGTATACCGTACATATCTGTACCTACTTCTAAAAAGACCAATCTGAGGTAGAGAGACTAAGTTTGAAAATAGTGTAATCATTCTAATTTTCAAATAGAAGCAATTACAAATCGATTTCAAGAGCTGTGTAGATATCCTGTTTCTAAGACCGTCATCAATATCCTGTAGCTGAAACTGTGAAACAGAATCAGATAATAATCAAACGGTAGACATTTTAGATGAAGAAGAGGCGATAGGAAAGGAGAATCTCTTTTAATTCTCGGTAATTTATCAAAGTCGGCGTAAGGCCGGCGGCGTAAACAAAGTGTTTTAATTAAACGACCGAACTGATTGCTTATTCGTATCTAAAATGCTTCTACAGTACTTTTTTGGGTTTTTGCATTTACGTTCCTGTGATTGTACCAAATTCTTTCGACATACAAGCCTGTCCGTTAGCCTTAAAAGTAAATTCTTATTCCTGAGAATTTAACCTACACCAGTGAACTGGGGTGTAATTTAAAAAAATCTCCACCAAAGTAAACTCCTCCTGTTTATTTTAAGAAATTCAATTCGTAAGTCATTTACTAGGGTTAGGTTACAAGCTAAGCGTAGGAGGAGTAATTACTACAACCACCTTAGCACGAGAATTAATTTCGCGACTAATTACGTACGTACATTTCGTATAGCAGCTATCCAAAGTTTTCCTTATCGGTACTCAATTTTCAGATAGAAATCCTCTCAAAATTTGTTGAGAAACAAAATTTATTTCGCATTAATTCCGTTCCAATTCTTTTAATCTGGCGGGCCTGGATTTTGGTCAAAATTTATTAACTCGTGTTGGTGGGTTCTTAGCTGGTCTTGGGGTGCGATACGACCGTGCTTTAAAAACATACTATAACAAACATAGGCAAAATACATTTTAGTCATACTTTTGACTATCCGATATTTGAATATTGCAAAGGAACTTCTTTTCATATTCATCATCATCATCATATCACCCGAAAGATGTCCACTGCTGGACATAAGCCTCCCCAAAAGTGGGGGATTTGCCATAATCGCCACGCTTGGGAGGCGGGTTGGCGATTGCAGTATGGTGGTCAAATGCATAGAGAACGCTGCTGCCCATTCTCTAGTAAGTCCCTTAGTCGCCTTTTACAACACCCACGGGAAGAAATGGGATATTAGACCCTTAAAATACTAGTTTATTTTTCAAAGGGCCACCTGCGTTAAATTGTGGTTTGATATTTTAGCTTTCCTTCAAAATTATTTGAGTTTTAGTGCGCTATCCACATGCAAAATAAATGTTCTCCGAGCAGAATTGATTATGGCATGCCGCCAATGTTTCGTGGCACAGTTGGCGAATCCCTGTTTCACCCATTTATAAGCGAGAGGTAGTGAGTGAGGTATTTTTCCGCGTGATCAGGTGAACCGTACGTCCGTATTACTTTGGCACCTAGGTGTACGCATAGCAGGGACGTTCGGAATACCCCCTGCCAAAAATTTATCACGTTGTTCGTTTATTGCTTTTTTTCAGAAATGCGGGGCATTATAACAATGGAGCAAAATGATACGAGCAAATTGAATTCGTTACATTTTTTTGTCGATTTTTTGTTTGCGAATACAAGTATGCGTGTAAAACTGTATAACATTGTGTTGATGATTCCGAAAAAAATGCTGAAAATTGTCGGTGAAAATGTTGGCACATGGAAATTAAGAAAAGCTTAATAAGTTGAAGTTCTGATTTAATTTAAGAGACTCGAAGTATTTGCGCCAAAGGCGTCGTAGGCTCGAGGCATGAAATGGCTGTGAAGTTCTAAGACAATTTTATCTTTAAGCCTGCGCCTTATTTTAAAGCTTCTAGTAACTTTCGTTGACGAATGGTTCTTTTAGCTAATTTCATAATATTCATTTTATAAGTTGATTACTTTCTAATTTATGATGTATCCGGGGAAATTTTCAAACAATGCGTTACGTATTTTATTATCATCTACTTCATAGCTGAACAATAATAATTTATGGAGTCACGAAGAAAGTTGAATAATACCTCTTTTGACATTTTGTATTCTAAATACATAATCGCTTTAATAAAACTCCCTAAAGTGATTGGTACCTATCCTATTGCTAAACCTTTGATTAACAAATATTTGAAAAATGTAATAAATCTCAGTAGATCTTATTTAAAAGGCCATTTTATTAAAGATAAATGATCCAAGGAAAAGAAAGTTCTCTCCTTAATCTCGATTCTTGATCGTATTAATCTTGGATTTGAAAGGGGAAATAACTTTGTTATTAGAATGTTCGACAATTCTTTTTATTGGGTTCATAAAATATAATTTCCTTGACTGTAGAAATAGGTACTAGGTAGATATTAATTATAAAGGAGTACATTAATTAAGATACCTATGCCCTAAATAAGAACTTTGACACTTATCGACAAAATTTAGAATTTCATTCTGATCCCGCAAAGCTTTTCTCCAAAACGAAATCCCCAAAAGTTGCGGTCAGATGGCAAACAATTTTTGTCCGAAAGGTATTTTCGCAAATTATAATAAAACGATTTCATTACAACAGAGAGACGAGCAAATAGCTACACCTGGCCAATGCAAATGGCTCCCTAAATGGTTATTGCGTCATTGGGCATCATATTATATTTTTGTGTCATTTTGCCGTACCAACACTGATTACTTGTACAAACCTGGCATTACTCGGTCTGATTCAAAATGAGAATGAAAATATTTCGCGATATTTAAGGATTATTTTGGGAAAACTTTCCAAATGAAATGGCATAATTTGAACTTACTGCTACTACTACTTGCTGTATGTGCTTGGTGCTTATAAATCTATATCTAAAAGTCGTCATCATTTATATAATTTATCCCGGGAGAGATGTGCATAATCACATAAAATAAAGAAATCTCGATGTTTGTCAAGTTGTAAAAACCGTGCTAAGCAGGAGCGAACTACTAACTATAACTAACTATTAAAAAAAACTAACTCGATTTGAGTTTCAGTTTTACTTTATTCGACGATTTGAAATGTCTTCGCAAGGAACGCATAATCGAGTTATTTTGGACATCAACTGGTTGGTCACAATCGCATGACATTAAGGTATAACTAGACGTGTATTGACCTAGCTTACCTCAGTGAAAAGTCCGGTTACCGACCGTAAATTGAAGCCTTCAACAAAATTTCATGAAATAAGCTAAAGGAAGTAAGGTACGTTTACTTTTACAGATTTGTTTTGGTTTGTGTAAAAGTTTTATAACTTTATTTATCTGCGTAATACACATTATGGCAACAGTTTAACGGTTTACGATTTCTATTTGGCTCAATTTGCGTTGTGGGGTGCGTTTGTTTGGTTGTCTCGAATGGACGCGTAGCCGACTATTCCTTTTACTTACCAAATGTACGCAATTACAAGTTTATTAGGTACCTATAGTTTTATAGATACTTATCCTTAAAGTGGTTATCTCTCTAGTGCTGTGTTGTAAAACTGCTGATTTTACCTCTTTCGCAAGAAGATAGTGCTTGCTGCCAACGCTTTTAAAAATGAAGATAAGATAGGATAATCGTTTATTTACTCAAACATGAGTAGGTACAAGACATAAAACACAAATTGTCAGCATGCAAGAGATCTTAAAAGTAAAGATATAAACAGGTCATCTCGTTTGCCGTATACAATGGCATGTAAATATTAATACACTAATTTACAATGTCACTCCGAGTCAAATTATTTCAAAATGTCATGATAATACAATATGTAACAAAAACCCTGTTGTTCCTTCTACCCACGTTTTCAGAATCAGTATACATACGTAATAAAGCATGTCATTTATAAAAACTGTTTAACAAAAATAATTAAAATAAATATTTAATTATGAATATTTGTAATGTTTAACTGATTTTGATTAGATCAAAGAAAGCCGCCAAGCTCGTAGTCTATTATGCGAAATAAGGATACTTGTAAAATCAGATACTGTCAACATTTTTTTTTGAATATGTCGATTTTAATAGTTATTTGGTGTTGAACTCTCGACTAGCCAATGCTTATTTTTTAAATTATAACTTCTTAAATGTTGTGCTTGTGGGTAAATGTATACGTCCCTAAAAGGAACAACAGGGTTTTTGTTACATATTGTATAAGAAAATTAAAAATAGTAAATTAGTAAAATATTATTAAAATCTCTCATCTAAAAGCTTATTCAAATTGTAATAAGCTTTATCTACTTGAAAATTAATAACTTTCTTTTTGAACTGTAAAGCAATTAGGCACTCACTACATCTCGTTAATGATATTATTAAGTGTCATTTAAAAACAAATCCATTTGCCAATTATCAGGCGTATTTTCAAGCTTTCCGGAAACCCAGGTACGTACTCCACTTCAATATCGAAGCCATACACTCGGCGAAGTTGGTGATGCCAATTTCCCCTAAACAACAAACACTCATACAATTTCCATGTTATGTCACAACCAAACCATATTTCCATTCCACTAAAAGCACATTCGCTTAATCAGCTAATTTGCGTTAGCAAAACATGATGCATTGTCATTAAAATGACATTATTCAGTAGTTGTCAGCGATGTCAGCTAACGCGCTCGCTGATTCAAGCGATGCAGCGGCTGCAATCTGCTGGGCATAAACAAATCAGTTTTCGTTATACCATTCGCACATAGTCTGTTTGGCAAAACAAATCATGATATAAATTAAATGGATTTCGATCTGGTGCAGTTCTATGTTGAAGCAAATTAAATCTATTTATTGGCGAATAAGTTAATGTTATATAATTAAAAGAATGGGCTGCAAATGCAATTGCCTTTTGAATATAAGGCTTTCGAAAATAGGCGCGACGCTACTCTCATAGACCAATTTCGAAGAAAACTTCATGGAAATGGTTCTACAAGAGACGCGTCGTGCTGTCGCAACGCGCCTGTCTGCGGGGCCTTGACTGTGCAAAAACTATATTATTATTCAATTGGGTAGGTAATTTTTGGGCATACGACAGCTAAGAAGTGTAACTTTTAGGAAACGGTAACTCATTTAGAAAATCAAATTTCCACTATGCTGAGACTGAAAACGTACCCTGCATGGTTCTAAAATATGATTTCGGTGTTAAACTATATCGGTCTTGAGTCATTGTTATAGATCAACTCAGTCCAATACACGATCAACAAACAACAAATTTTAATGTCTTGCATATAATATTACACGGTGGTTGATCCTCGCCTAAGTTTGAGCAATACGTATTCAGATACTAAACATAGTTTCTTAAATCGATAACGTGCAGGATTGCTACCAAATAGAATAGCAGACGAGACACTTAGTCCAGTAGCCAGAAAAATATGCCCTTCGATAATTCAAAAGTTTTTTATTTTCTCTGGGTGGATAAATTTAGTGAATTCAATGCTATGCGCAAAAATGCTAACAGTTTAGACTTATGCAATAGGTATGAAGTAGGTATTTCCTATTATTTCGTGTTATAACAAGAATATAAAACTTAAATTAAAATGCTTTACTGATTCTTTATTAATACTATCTAAACTATATATTAGTGAAAATGCTAACAGATAGGTATTGTGGAACAATGGAAAACTGAAAATGTCCCGTAACTCATTCAATAAAAAATTTAAGTTTTTTAAATCATCTCCTTTACGGGCATAGGTATTAGTTACACCTTACAACAAAAGTTCTAACAACTAAGTAATATGCTGCAAAAGTAATCGTTTTTTTTACGTTGCGATATGCGCAATATTGAATTTAAATTGATAATTTTGCGCCTACATATTCGTAATAATAAACTCAGCTTCCACACAAAAGTTTCAACAAATATGTGCTATGCCTTTTGTTTAATAAATAAAATACAACTTGGGTATTGCGGGGCGCGGTCAGCGCGGTGTAGGTACGATAATGCGTGCGGCGAGGTACGACAACACTCCACTGCGGAAGTGCAGATGTATTGAATGAGACACGAAATCATTTCAATATTCTCACTTCTCACAAATCACTATACTCCGTCCGAAATACGATTAGACATTTAAATAAACCTTTTGTACAGTCCATTCAACTGATTTTAACTTCTATTGCTTTGGTAGCATGATAAAAGGCATCTGCAGTAAGCAGTTGGTATTGTAACCACTTTTAATGTCATCCTTATGCATACGAAATAAAAAACGAAATCGGTTGGTCGGACTGTAAAAAGGTTTGTTTAAATGTCTAATTATATTTCAAATAGAGAATAGGTACTCTGTTCCGGTCCGTGATTTCGGCCGTGTGTAACTAATTATTCATCAACAATTGTCAGAATCCCGTCACTACCGTCTAAAAAAGACTGTTTTGAAAAATACGCTGTTGTTCTGTTCTTAATTTCAAACAACTTAATAGGTACCTACCGACCAAGATCGTAATAATTATGTACACTTTCAATATGTAGCTACTTGCTATAGTGATAGGGGAAGGGCACAGAGACAGAAAGTGGAGATTCCGTTACAATTTTTTTTTCGGGATAGTTTTCCCGGGAAAAATACATTTATATGTATTTAATATATTAAAAAAATAATTATATTGAAGCGGTAAAATAATTGAATTCAATAAGTAGGTACCTGTTTTTGTTCCATCATTTTAAAAGTACCCTTAAGTGATGTCCCGAAAACCGAAACAAGAAATTCCCAAAAAAAAAAAATGCTACAAAAAATTACTTAATAAACCTCTTTGTTATTGAGAAACAATATGTACTTTATAAAAAGCTTTCGTCTCTTAGTAGACGTTGTGTTTCATGTTGAAGATTCCAGTTCTCCGAGGTTGCAGTTCGCTTCATAATCTGTGCATTCGTTTGGTTTTTATTTTTTCTGGGTGGGAAATCATCAAATGACTACTCCCGCTCTGCGCGCCGTCGACCCGGGCTTGGTCCTTACCGGACAGCGAGCTACCCATTACTCGTCGTCCGCAAGCCCGTGCCTACGGTGGCCGGGAATCAGCCTGGGATTCCCGACGCCCAGGGCGTCTCCTGCGAAGGTCACGGCCGTGAGGGCGCATGTACTGCATCCTCACGTGCGCCGCCTCCCTCTTTGCGAGCATCACTGCTTCGCTGAAGGAAGCGACTGCTAGCCATGCACTCTCGCTCCGTACCATGGCCTGGACCAGGGCCGGACGCGAGAGATTGCCACCACCGATCGCCTCCATGAGGACACGGTGGTGCTCCACCCAAACCAGACAGACCTCCACCGTATGCTCCACTGTATCCTCAGGGCGATCTTCGCAATGGGAAACACCCGGGCGTTTCCTCCCGCCTTATTAGAAACAGGAACCTCCCGAAACAGCCGTGTCCGGTGAGGAACTGTGTCAGGCGGAAGGTAAGGACGCCATGCCGCCTCTCAAGCCACTCCTCAAAGAGGGGAATTCGTATGCTTTACGTAATCTCTCAAAGGAGGTAAATCAAAAAGTTTTGGTTACGGCGTGTCATGCATATGTTACGTCTGCATTACGATACGGGATTACATACTGGGGTAACTCCACCAACAAGGAGACAGTATTTAGAGCGCAAAAGAGATGTGTGAGGGCGATATACGGTATTCAAAGCACGGAAAGCTGCAAACCGTTCTTTCTGATTTTCTGTATATTAACAGTACCTTGCCTATACATATATGAGGTGGCCGAATTTGTCAAAACAAACTTCCACCTTTTTGAAAAACTACGCAATTCGCGACATAGAAATAAAATTAGCAGTAAGCAACACAAAAAAGCAGTATTCCGTAAAAACTTCCTAGAAATGGCACCACATATTTATGATAAATTACCTAATGCTTTGTTAAGTATTAAAGATACCCATTTATTTAAGAAGCAACTCAATAATCTACTGATAAGTAAGACATACTACACAATTAATGAATACCTCTCTGATAGAAATTTGTGTGTGTAATACTAATAATAATACGTGTAATTAGGGAGAATACCTGAGTTCGTTTTGTTTTTACTTTTATTAAAATTATCATATTTGTAATAGACATTACTTAGTAATTATGACATTATATATTCTAACATTACATACTTATTGATTTGAATTTATGACATTTTCTATGGTATTATTTTGAGTTATTAATGAAATTGTGAAACATATTAAGGTGAATTTATGAAATAGTATAATTTTATTGGTTTAATATAATTTTGCATGCCTGAGTTGGTGCAACACAGTGGACTGCGTATTCACTTGACATCTAGAAATGTATGATTATGTATTGTGTTGAGCAAAAAAAATTTTAATTTTAATTTACCGCCGCAATCATGGCGTGCCCAGTGCATTCGTTTGGTTAGATGACTAATTTGGAGAGGTCCAAATTAGTCATCTAATATCATTGATAGGGCGGGAGGAAACGCCGGGTGTTTTCATTACCAAGATCGCCCTGAGGACACGGTAGAGCATACGGTGGAGGTCTGCCCGGCTTCCGCGGAGCACCGCCATGTCCTCATGGAGGGGATCGGCGGCCGCGATCTCTCGCGTCCGATCCTGGTTCAGGCCATGGTACGGAGCGAGAGTGCATGGCTAGCAGTCGCCTCCTTCAGCGAAGCAGTTATGCTCATAAAGAGGGAGGCGGCGCACGTGAGGGAGATGCAGTACATGCGTCCTCACAGCCGTGGCCTTCGCAAGAGACGCCCTGGGCGTCGGGAATCCCAGGCTGATTCCCGGCCACCGTAGGCACGGGCTTGCGGACGACGAGTAATGGGTAGCTCGCTGTCCGGTAAGGACCAAACCCGGGTCAACGGCGCGTTGTGTTCCCCTCGCGCCTCAAAGAGATGCCAGCAGCAACTGATGGGGCCCGCAAGGGCCGATACATGCCAGGGGTGCGGGTTGTTCGAAAGAGATACCGCAGCCCCTGGCACACAGGCAACTGAGGGAACACGGGTGGGTTTTAGTCAGTAAAAGTCTGACACGCCCTCCCACTCCGCCCAGAGCGGGAGAAGTTATTTGATGATTTCCCAAACAAAAAAAAACAAAAAAAAGTGGCGCTGAGTACGACTGGTCGGGATATCAACCAAGTGCGGATGGTACCCTGCAGTGTGTTTGGTAGTCCGGTAGTAAAAGGGCGATAGTGGGATCATGAAGCCCAGCCACCAACGTTTCGTCACCTATGAGCCTTTTTTGCTCTGCGTTCCACCGAGTCAAGGGCAGCAAGCTGGTATTTTGCTGAGCCAATACATAAGTGGCTGCAATACTCCACACAAGAACGCACTTGAGATTTATACAGGCTCAAAAGCTGTCCAGGTGTGAAGTATCGCCTCACCTTATGTAGGATGCACCTTATTTAGTTCCCATCAAAACACTCGACCAACCCGCACCTGACGATATACTGAAAGTTATATCTTGCAAGTGCAAGTTAACCTGCAAAGGCACTTGTACGTGTATGAAGGCCGGATTGAAATGTTCTGCTATGTGCGTCTACTGCATAGATAAACCATGCAGCACAGCACACATAATTACAAGCGAGCCTGATTTGGACTCGGCAACCGAGGTCCAAATTAGTCATCTAACTAAACGAATGCACAGATTATGAAACCCAGTGCAACCTCGGAGAACAGGAATATTCAACATGAAACACAACGTCTACTAAGAGACGAAAGCTTTTATAAAGTATGTATTGTTTCTCAATAACAAAGAGGTTCATTAAGCAATTATTTGTAGCTGATGCTGAACCTTCCATAGCTTCGCATGGAAGCTATGGAAGGTTCAGCATCCCTTATAGTCTTCTTAAATATTTTTCGTTATATTATGATAGTAAAACGTGTATTTTTTTTTATTTATTATGATTATTTTTTATTAATCGTTTATTTCAGGCTTTAGCACCCATAAAATTAGAATTTAAACAAAAGATAAACTAAACAAACGAACATAAAAACAAAGTAAAGAAAAATAACAATACAGCAACCCACCATTTCACACCAAGGAAGCCAAAACAAATGTAACAATGGTGAGTACATTTATTTTGTCTCCCTCAGTAAATGCACAGTATGAAAAACAGCTTTGACAATACTATTTTGACTTGCCACCACACGCGAAAAGAACAACGCCCTGAGCTTCCCTATGAGCGCAAAGAAGTCGGTTACTCTACTCTCAGCAAACATCTCAGTCGCACTGCACCGCCAGGGCAGATTGAGCATGACCCGAAATGCGTTAATATATTGTGCACGAGGCGTGTTGTATGCACTCTTCGTGTACTTGTACCAAAGTTGATTGGTGTAGAACGACTGACAGTAAGCTTGGAAAAGAGTTATTTTACTTGTTTCGAGCAATGGAAGAAACGTCTATTTAGCATGTTACTTCTATGTGCGATGCTACGTCTTTGCCTCTCCAGGTCATCGTCTTCTTTTATATTTTCCGTTATGATGTGTCCGAGATACTTAAACTGACTAACTATTTTTAATTTTAAACCACACAAAGTAATTGGCAAGACCTTATTAGGGCCATTGTCGTGTTTGAAAATCATTACTTCTGTCTTTTTAACATTATAGGTTAATTGGTGTAAGGGAAATTAGTTTTCTGAGGCCGTTGACCGAGGGGCTGAGCAGAACCATGTCATCTGCATAACTGAGCTTATTTAAACATTCACCGCCAATATGGCATCCGACTTTTGTGCTGCTCAACTCTTCAATCAGGTCGTTGACATATAGGTTTTACATATACTGTCATATTAGTTAAAGTTGGTCTTCTTAATTCGTATACGTAAATCTATTTATATTCGGGTGTTGTGCATTATGTCTTAGTTATTTTCGCTATTGACAAAATGCAGCTGTATGACTGATTTGGTTTTATAGTTTTGATTATAATAAAAAATTATAAAAGCATTATTATTTTATTGCTCCTTATTCAGGAGCTTGATTCATCATAGCAGCATTGCCGTTATCACACTTTCCTACTACACATAGTAAATTTATCGTCAACTAGTGTTGGGAGTATAACGTAAGAAGGCTGGCAGATGCCACACTATGATACGTAATATTTTAGAGCAGTAGATACTAACGTAACAAAGTGATGGTCGCCATACTAGAAAGTGAAACTGTAATTTAGTTACAATTGTACCCAAAGGCACTAGTGTTCTATGAAAATTGCAAAGCACCATGTTTCAAACATCACAATAGGAAGACAGTATTTAACTAAACTTCGAGTAGCAGAGACAAAAAGTGTAGACTTCCTTACGACAATCTTTTTTTTTGCGGGAATTTCTTGTTTCGGTTTTCGGGAGATCACTTAAGGGTACTTTTAAAATGATGGAACAAAAACAGGTACCTACTTATTGAATTCAATTATTTTACCGCTTCAATATAATTATTTTTTAATATATTACATACATATAAATGTATTTTTCCCGGGAAAACTATCCCGAAAAAAAAATTGTAACGAAATCTCCACTTTCTGTCTCTGTGCCCTTCCCCTATCACTATAACAAGTAGCTACATAGTGAAAGTGTACATAATTATTACGATCTTGGTCGGTAGGTACCTATTAAGTTGTTTGAAATAAAGAACAGAACAACAGCGTATTTTTCAAAACAGTCTTTTTTAGACGGGAGTGACGGGATTCTGATAATTGTTGATGATTAATTAGTTACACACGGGCGAAATCACGGACCGAAATAGAGTACCTAGTGATTTCTGAGAAGAGACGATAATTAAATGATTTCGTGCCTCATTCAATACGTCTGCATTTCCGCAGTGGAGTGTCACCACACTTCGCCGCAAGGCGCGGCGGCGGCGGCGCACGCATTATCGTAGGTACCTGTACCGCGCCCCGCAATACCCAAGTTGTATTTTATTTATTAAACAAAAGGCATAGCATGTATTTGTTGAAACTTTTGTTTGGTAGTAGAGTTTATTATTACGAATATGTAGGCGCAAAATTATCAATTTAAATTCAATATTGCGCATATCGCAACGTAAAAAAACGATTACTTTTGCAGCATATTACTTAGTTGTTAGAACTTTTGTTGTAAGGTGTAACTAATACCTATGCCCGTAAAGGAGATGATTTAAAAAACTTAAATTTTTTATTGAATGAGTTACGGGACATTTTCAGTTTTCCATTGTTCCACAATACCTAACTGTTAGCACTTTCACTTATATATAGTTTAGATAGTATTAATAAAGAATCAGTAAAGCATTTTAATTTAAGTTTTATATTATTGTTCTAACGCGAAATAATAGGAAATACCTACTTCATACCTATTGCATAACTCTAAACTGTTAGCATTTTTGTACATAGCACTGGATTCACTAAAGTTATCCACCCAGAGAAAATAAAAAACTTTAGAATTATCGAAGGTTATGTGGAAAAATTATTGTATCCTTACTGGACTAACTGCATTGTTTGTGGTTTTGAGCTTTTGAGACAGATTTGATTCAAACTTTAGATGCAACGTTGTAGCAATGTTTGTATCGAATAAGAAACAATTCAGTAGTTTTATTTATGTATTGTAATGTGGAGCTGTATTGCAAACTATGTCTCACATCATATTTTTCTTATTCATCATCTGCCCAGCCCTTTCCCAAGTATGTTGGGGTCAGCTTCCAGTCTAACGGATGCAGCTGAATACCAGTATTTTGCAAGGAGCGACTGCCTATTTGGCTTCCACAACCCAGTTACTGGTTATAGTTACCCTCAGGTAAGACTGGTTATAGTTACCCTCAGGTAAGACTGGTTGTCAGACTTTCGGGCTTCTGATGTTAAACAAAATCTGATTCGCTACCCGTAACACGAACGTATTTACAGTTTAAAATCATTAATACAACCGTCTAAGTTCATATAGTCCCATTGAATGGCTTTTTCATGAAATAGTCATATGAACTCTAGTACGACTACTGAAACTATCCAACTTACAACACTGACTTGAAAATTGCCCGCAGGATGCCCTGGGCGTCGGGAATTCCAGGCTGATTTCCGGCTACCGTAGGCGCGGGCTTGAACGGCGAGTAATGGGTAGCTCGCTGTCCGGTAAAGACTAAGCCCGGGTCGACGGCGCGTTGTGTTCCACGCGCGCCTCGAAGAGATGTCAGCACCAACTGGTGGTGTTCTTTAGGGCCGATGCCTGCCAGGGGTGCGGGTTGTTCGAAACAGATACCGTGGCCCCTGGCACACAGGCAACTGAAGGAACACGGGTGGGTTTTAGTCAGTAAAAGTGACACGCCCTCCTGCTCCACACAGAGCGGGAGAAGTTATTTAATGATTTCCCAACCTCAAAAAAATAACACTTACACAGGAGTAAAGCAGTTTTTTTCTTCCCATTTGTTAAAGATTTCACGCAGTACATTTCATGGATAAACAGTCAAAGTAAGGTAAGCAAACAGAAATTTAATCGAGTGCCAATCCCTGGCCCTGGCGGTAAACCGTTGGCACTTGTTTAGTCAGACAAATTGATTTGTGTGTGACCCACCTTCCGCTTAACCTTACTCTGACATTTTAGAACTAAACGCGTTTTTCCCACTCTATTGGAAAGTTACTGACAAATTTACTAACTTAACTTAAGCAATTATGAGACTTGGAAATATGTCGACATGATAAATATACATTGGTGTATTTTTCCATACTAAAATCGCATTGGTTCTGAATCTTATTTACTTTGAATAATTTGTTTTATTGGGAATACGATTGAGAGAAGCATGCCGAAATTAAGGTTTATTAAAAAATCACTACTACCTACAATCAAATCAAGGGAATAAAATCAATTGACATGAGTCTTCATTTGAATCCATCGTGGAATAAGTTGACACCTAAGTTGATGTTGCATTCTTTTGCATGTAAATGCTATTTAAACCTAATTTCTAAATCAGGGCGCCAATTATAATTTTGGTTACGATGCGCTATAATATCTACTTGAACCCAGTTTGGTGTCACACATTTTGTTTCCATCCTTATTTCACATAAATATAAAACAGACGGAAAAGAGAGTGATATTATAAGGGTTCCTTTTTTACCTTTTGAGGTACGGAACCGTAAAAAGAGAACACTGAAAACAAATTAAGTTCATATGAATAAGCCTTCAACAAATATTTTTTTCAACAAAACGTTATGGTAGCCCTTTACATCGAGCACCGGGTTATCAGTGATCGTGTAAGCGTGACGTACGACCAACGGCGTTAACACTTCGATGATATTGGCCCATAATGTTAGCTGTAAACGACCGTTTGTGGACACTGTTGAAATGACGTCATCTGTTACACACATATTTGGAACGTATTGAAACCATTTATCGTTGTGACATGAAACAAGACGTAATTCGGGTTTACAATTGAAACGGATGGAATTGATGTGGGACCTACGTTTTGGGTTCGTTTCAAGTGGTAATTTTTTATTGGAACTCTACATAAGCAAGATTGGCATTTAAGTTTCGTTCAGGATTGAGCTGACAGTGCGACCACAAAATAAAATAAAATCGATGTGAAAAATTCTTGAATACTTCCTCAAGAAAAACTACCTTACTGTAATTATGTATTTGGTGGAATATAAAATCTGTAGTAAGATAAGATTTCACCCAATACTGCGCAAAATGCTTTCAAAAATAATCCTCATTATACCAATATTTTGAGCCAAAGTCTATCGATGAAGGTATCGATAGACGTATATTATAAAGTTGGCATCAAAAGCTTCTCACCTGCTAATTTATGCGAGCGTCATTTAATTTGGATAAAGTCAAACACACAGGCAACGTGTTTAAACAAATATCAAAGTTCTTAACTAGGGGCGTTCGAGCGTGAGTTCGCGCGAATTCGAATCATTCCACTAAGGCCGGTAAAAGCCATTTAACTTTGAAAGAGAAAACAAAATTACGTTTTAGAACTTTTTAAATGAGCAATTCCTTGTTTTTTTGGTTGATAAGGTGTTTTGGAAGACAGATGTTAGGTCAACAAAGTCTTCGTATTTACCTTTCTTAAGGTACGATCTTTTAAGACTCAGTGAGGTTTATGATTCAATCAACTCAGTCGAGCTGTCAACTGCTTCATAAAAGTTAAAGTTTTTAAGCAGGGAAGTATTAACTAACAGTAAAGTGAAAACCTGTAACTAAAATTGAAATTTCTGACTAGAATCAAGCGAATAAGAAGTTTTTCTGTAAATTAAAGCGACAAGTTCACTGGTTGTGCGTTATACATATCGTTGAAACAAGCATTTATCTGGAGGCAAGATTGAATCCCTACCAAGCTTCTTAAACATACGATACCATTGTTCTTGACGATGATAATAATGAGCAAATTTTAATACAGATACAATACGCTATTCTGCTTACACTACGAAAGGGGAATTAATGGATAGCGGATGTGTTTCGAAGATTATAATTCCAGTGTTCGTTGAAGCTCAGGCTTGGTAAATATTACATGCATGTGGCTATCAAGATAACGTACTGAATAATGTTTATTATGTGTTTCCAGTGAAAGCTCGTTATGTGGGTTCGTAGTGAACCGCAAAAAGGAAGTCTTTCAACTCGCATACGATCCATAATTACACTCAAATAGGTGTTAGCAAAAAGGTTTTTATACTAAAATCTAAAGACCAGTTAACCCCTTTCTCAGGTCAGCGTGTTTCAAAGAGGTAGTCATTGCTGAAGATTTTATGGAAATTTGGAAAAACGAGAAGAAACGTGAATTCATCTGAACACATAATCCACCAAACCATGCTAGCACCCCTACTGCGGATCACAATCAAAAAGATAATAAAAGGAATTCTTGATTCATTGCTATTCATATGTTTGAAAAATTTGTCTGCTATTCGACAACGTAGATAACGAAATGAATGTTGATAAATTGTCAAAATGAAAGGAATTGCCATTGTAAGAAACCCAATATTTATAAAAAATAAAAATTACAATATTTTATAACAACTTAAAATAGTTTAATTTCTAACTAAATATGCAAATAAAAACAAAAACAAAAGGACACTTGGCGTCGAAGTATTCGTCCGCATCTCTGTCATCAGGAAACGTGCCCAGAAGACTGGCAGCATTGCCACGGTGAATGGCAATGCTAATTCTTTGGCCAAAGAACGACCCAGCCCTTTGGTCACGTGAAGCGTCGACCAGCCGAGGAAAAATTTCATTAAAGAGGAGACGTGCACTCGGGCCCCATAACCCGAGCGTTTCGACCCCAAACGGCTCAAAACCATTGTATGATGACCAGTCTCAACCGATAGCGCCCGTTCACGAACTTGACGCGTGGATCAGCACCATCCAGCTCAACCATTTTGTAGGGAACCGAATGATCCAACACACGCGCCACCATCAGTGAGACATTTATGTGAGCATGACATACTCTCAACTGCCATGCTTTTTCCAGTCAACGTACATCATAACAACACAATAAACGGATGCATGGTACTCACATTTACAAAATTTAAACAAAATGCTTCTAAATTATACAAAACTATAGTTTGCAATCTATTTGAAATATTAATAAAATTTGATTTCCTAAAAGAAAGAAAAAACATTTAACATATATTGACGTTTAAAGTAACTAACACTTGGTTCAGCAAAAATGAAACATTCGTAATGTCACAAAAATGATAATAGTATGAACAAAAATGTTCGTAATATCAGAAAAAATAAAAAAGGGAAGCTTCTCTTTCAAATATTAAAATTTTAACTAGTATGCCCAGGTGGCTGTGGAGCAGGACCAGCATTAAGCCAAGCATTTTTATCGACGATATAATCATCTAACTTATAATATGCTTGTCTACATAGTGTGCGTTTAATGCATGATTTAGATTTCTTTTCATTTAGTTCAAGAATATCGACTGGTATTTTATTATACCATTTTACACAGTACGCCATAAAAGAAGTGTGTGTAATACTTAACCTACCAACAGTGTGTCGTCTGAAGCCACTCGTAATGTCAACCAAACGTATTCGCTTTTCGAATTCAGTGTTTTTCCGGTCCTGCATGAATATTTCATACACTCAAGCGCATTAGCAACTAGACAAATCCTTCGTTGCGCAAATAGTGGGTTGTATTTAGTATATTTTAGTAGGTTCTGGTATACTTCTACTGCTTTGTTTATCTGCATTTCTCATCATTCTTCTATATTTGTCTAAGGGCTGATTTTTCAATAGTCAGATAACTTTTGTCTGAAGAATAAATCTGACAGTTTGGCATATTTTCTATACAAGACCTGACAAACGGACATACTTTTTCCTCAGGTAAAATGATCTGACTATATATTATCTCACTGTTGAAAACCAGCCCTTAGTAGAATTAGGCCACTAGTATTTTGTACCAACGCAGGGATTTAAAACAAGATTTAAAATATTGCAGCATTATCGTTTTATATTTCCTGATTTCTAGGACATTATTCAAGTTTCGAACATTTTGTACCAAAAAATAAAAGTGCCGCCCGGAAGAACAAAATGCCGTTTTATAATGGGAAATTAAAGTTTGAACATTTCAAAATCTACAATAACCCCTGGCTGTTATTTGACTTTAAATATACAAAAAAATCATATTAAATGAAATTGCTACGAAAGTGCTACAGGATTGTGTAAAAGTGCAAAATGACACAATTCTCAGTTGTTACGTAATCTACTACGTAAAATGTTAAGTCAAGAGTTAAATTCCTTACTAGTCTATTAGACTAGATTGTAATAAATTATTAAGAACTTATTAATAAAGAAAAATAAAAATAAAATGAATGACGTCATTTGGTGCACTCTTTCTAATCCTTCTCAACGTTTGCTCATAAGTTTATTTGGAAAATAAATTGTCTTTTCTCAACTTATCACAAAGTAAGTATTTCTTATTTGCTATATCCAGCAGACACGGTTACCGAGCAGATATTTTAGAGGGCGTGTATCGGTTTTACCACATTATAGTTAATAGCCCGTCGAGCCGGCGCCTATACGAGGAAATTTTTATGATACAGCCCCAGGCCATCAGCGTTAAACGTTAAAGTTCAGTAGGTTCATGTTGACGGTTAATTTATTGTTATAATGCTTTTGCTTCATAAAAAAATAATGTAAACGTACGAAATAAATTCTTCGTTCAACATTTAATTCTCTGAAATCGTAGGTACTTACTAGTAAATTAATGTTAATACCTACTTCATTATAATTAGCTAACGGGTTAGGCTGTAGGCAGTAATTAAACTAAATAGTTTGCCTACGTATCTAAGCACCTACTAAATTGTGTGAAAGTGTTTTGTCTGCCACTAGATTAAAAAACAAATGCATCACGTGCGTTACACTTTAAAGCGATCATATGAGACGATCAAGCTTATATGATCGCATCGCATTGAGTGCAAGGGGTGATGCAATATTTTGTTCACAATAAATGTGTAGCGAAATGTTACTGTAGGTGTAGGGTCCGCCTTTTACCACGAATGTCGAATCATCATAAATGATAAGAATGTGGTACAAGTAAATGAGTTCGTATATTTGGGGAGTCTGTTTACAAGGGATGGAAATATTGATTATCTAACAACAATATCCAAAAAAAAAAAAAAGTAAGGTAGTACCTCTATGATTCTAAATCGAAATAGGAAAATCCTTACAACCCTAACCATTGGCAGACTTTCAAACAAGCATTCTTTATCAATACAAAAATGTGTTCAATAAATAAAATGGAAGCTTGTGCAACAATGTCAATTTTAAATGCATGAAATTCAGTGGGTAGAGCTGTACTTCAGGCGCTTGTTCCGCAAAGCAGTAGTAGTTCGGGACTTTTTTCATTACATTGTCTATCGGATTGGATTCACAGAGATTCCCAGAGAATATTACCATAATGGACATGTGTCCTAAGTGTTCAATAGAATATTGAACGAAGGATCCTTCTAACTGCCTGTTAAGTTTGAAATGTTCTGGATAAAACGTAACCTGCTCCAGTTAGGTATTAAGCTACTCTCGTATCTTTTCTCTTCACTTACTTATCATAAAACGCTTCTATAAGAATAAGTTTTATTAATTCTTCTTTATTAATGTTATTGTAAGAAAAAACAAATGTTGAAGGTTGATTAGATTCTTAAAAAAAAAAAACTGCCGTTTTTCGCAGCGACCATCTTGAATTTGGAGTGAAAACGCCGGGAAGAAACGCCATAAAAGGACATATAGTGACATGGAGCGGGCATAACATGTATGACGATTTCTACCAGCCAAATCCTACTACAGAATTTTGTTCCAATAAACAACTTTTCTCTTTTACAAACACTAAGAGTTACAACCCTAAAGCTGTAATAGAGCGTAGGTAATTATTTCAACCAATAGGCCTAGTTTCCATACCGTCCATATTTATACTGTGGTGTCCGGTTCTCGTTCACGTTCACAAAACGTTACAAAGACGAAAGTGAGTCTCTTGATTGTTTGATGGGTGGCTGTAGTATCCACCTTAATTACCTTAAAACATGAGTCCAGCAGGCTGAGCTCGAAGCAAAACCCTAATCGAATTTGATTAATTGTATTATCTACACCATTCCACATACCTTCTAATTAGATAAAAATAATATAAAAATGCCGAAGGAAAAAACCGACCAAGTGCGAGTTAGTCACACACGAAGTGTACAATGGAAAAAACGCCGAAAAAAGCACGTTTATTGTGATGGAGGCTCCATTTAATTTGAAGAAATTTTATTTTATTTTAATTATTATTTGTGTATCTATTACGGTCCATGAGATACAGCCCACTGACAGTTAGACGGTCGGACAGCGGAGGCTTAGTAGGGTTCCGTAAACATAGGGTTCCGTTGGCACCCTTCGGGAACGGTACCCTTCAAAGGACACAAACATCGGTTAAGTGATCCTTAAGTTATAAGTGCACTAACAAACAGACAGACAGAGTCGTTTTATGATAAGTAAGTGAAGAGAAAAGATCCGAGAGTAGCTTAATACCTAACTGGAGCAGGTTACGTTTTATCCAGAACATTTCAAACTTAACAGGTAGTCAGAAGGATTCTTCGTTCAATATTCTATTGAACACTTAGGACACATGTCCATTATGGTAATATTCTCTGGGAATCTCTGTGAATCCAATCCGATAGACAATGTAATGAAAAAAGTCCCGGACTACTACTGCTTTGCGGAACAAGCGCCTGAAGTAAAGGTCAACCCACTGAATTTCATGCATTTAAAATTGACATTGTTGCACAAGCTTCCATTTTATTTGTTGAACACATTTTTGTATTGATAAAGAATGCTTGTTTGAAAGTCTGCCAACGGTTAGGGGTTATAAGGATTTTCCTATTTCGATTTAGAATCATAGAGGTACTACCTATATTGTTGTTAGATAAGCTAGTATTATTTTAGTAAATGGTATGTAAAAATCCTAGATCAAAAGGAAATACCAGATTTTTTCTATTACCTGTAGACCAAGTTTTCTATTGTCGATGAAGAATAGATTAGAATATTTAAATACTGAGAGAGTTACTTGTAGGTTAGGATACCTAACCCTGAATAGAATGTGTAACCAACCGCATGTTAGTGGTTGCCAACACATTCTGTTACATAGCCTATACATAACCCTTCCTTATTACATATTGCTAATTTATAATGTGATCATTGTGTGGTAGACGTGAATGGCATAGTAGCCCCCGTGAAAATAAAATCATTCCGACACGTTTCCTCAATTTAGTAATTGCAAGAGTATCTATCACATTGTAAACGGCATCTGAATGTTGAAATTCATAACAATAGTGGTCGCCCAGTGGTCAAAATTCGACCATGCTTTTTTATTAATTTATTATATATTTATTAGCATATTAAATTATTTGTCATTATTATATAATAAATATTCTGCAGTACATCTCATATAAACTTTAACGGTGTCAAATTTCATACTCCTCCGTCCAGGTAATTTTCGTAAAAGGGGACAAAGTTTTTGCTTCACGTATATACCTAATAGATACATCTTATAATACTATATGATCTCTTTTTATAATTGAAAAATACCTTCTATCTACTGACTTCTACTAAGGGCCTGATCACACGTCCCACAACCCCACCTCATGGCAGCGACATAATGTGGGCAATCTGTGTATTTTTTTAATGAGGGTGGGTAATCATCAAAAAACTTCTCCCGCTCTGGGTGGAGCAGGAGGACGTGTCAGACTTTTACTGACTAAAACCCACCCGTGTCCCCTCAGTTGCCTGTGTGGCAGAGGTCGCGGTATCTCTTTCGAACAACCCGCACCCTGGCAGGCATCGGTCCTTGCGAACCCCACTAGTTGGTGCTGACATCTCTTTGAGGCGCGCGTGGAACACAAGGCACCGTCGACCCGGGCTTGGTCCTTACCGGGCAGCGAGCTACCCATTACTCGCCGTCCGCAAGCTTGCGCCTACGGTGCCCGGGAATCAGCCCGAGGTTCCCGACGCCTAAGGCATCTCCTGCGGCGACTAAGGCCGTGAGGGCGCTTATACTGCCGCTCCCAAACGTGCGCTGCCTTCACCCTTCGCGAGCATTACTGCCTCGCAGAAGGAGGTGACGGCTACCCATGCACTCTCGCTCCATACCATGGCTTGGATCAGGGCCGGACGCGAGATATCGCCGCCGTCGATCGGCTCCACGAGGACTCGGCGGTGCTTCGCCCATGCCGGGCAGACCTCCACCGTATGTTCCACCGTGTCCTCAGGGCGATCTTCGCAGTCGAAACAATCGGGCGGGTTTCCTCCCGCCTTATGCGAAACAGGAACTTCCCGAAACACCCGTGTCCGGTGAGGACCTGCGTCAGGCGGAAGGTGAGGACGCCGTGTCGCCTCTCAATACACTCCTCAAACAAGGGACTTACTGCCACAATCGTGGTGTGCCCAGGGCAAGCTGTGGTTACGTATGGATAGTTTCACTGCAGCTTCTTGCAGTTGTATTGTGTATGGCAAATACAAAATGTCAAATGTGTTTATTTTTTATTTTTGGTGGGAAATCATTAAATAGCTTCTCCCGCTCTGGGTGGAGCAGGAGGGTGTGTCAGACTTTTATTGACTAAAACCCACCCGGGTTCCTTCAGTTGCTTGTGTGTCAGGGCCCGCGGTATCTCTTTTGAACAACCCGCACCCCTGACAGATGTCGATGTGGTTGCGTTGTCGCGAATAGTTGCGATGTAGTTACGTTGTCGCAAGAGTTTGCGGACAGACAGGTTGTTGCGACTGCAACGTGGCCTTGATGTGGTCCACATTTGGCCATCGTCTTCGTGTGACACGTGAATAAACAATTGATTTCATAAAAATTTGCGTCGGTTGTGGTACGTGTTGTACGTGGTTGTGGTACGTGTGATCGGGCTCTTAAAGAGGTATTTTTCCTTTGCGTAGGTAACATATTACTACAGATTCCAGGTACATAAGCAATAGGTTCCTGTCGTAACGTTATGTTCCCTTCTATTTTCCAATCAAATGTATTGTATAGTTTTTAGAAAGAGTTGAATAGCACACCAAAACAGTTCAATGGAAAACACGCAACATTGTGCGGCGACCAGAAAAAACCAGATGTGAATAAAAAATAAATGGTTTTATGTATATTGGTACAGTGGTGGCTCTAAACAAAGCAAGTTAGGTAACAGGTTCATATAAAAATATCTGTTTTATTTTTTGGTTCTGAAAGCAGTACGTGTCTGCCATCATTTTTCATGACAATAGGCAGAGCGTAGACAATAGGCATATACGAACCTAGATTATGTATACCTCCAACGCCTAAGCTTAAACCAAGTAGGACGATCATACATAGGTAACTGTTCTTAGCAATAGCTAGATTAAATTGGATCTAAGAAATGCCGATGATTAAATATTTAATCTTATTAAACTATGTGTTATAATAATTTAATAATGCCTGAATTACAAAATAATGCCTAAATAATAAATAGAAATACCAAGACTGCCTAGGGCACAGCATTATTTGATTAAAATTACTCAGAATTTCAAAATTATAAGCACCAAGATTAAACATACTCGTATAAAAGCTAATTAAGTCCAACGTAACTAAAATGAGATTTGGCAAGAAACCTAAAAACAAAATTGGATTCATAATAGCTACCATTAAAATTTGTGAATGTTTCTCAGTACGATATTTTACGGCACCGCTATTGTTTTATTTCCGCTAAATTCAATAATGAGTCAGTACAATGTCGCAACTTGTTTCGGCAGTGGAACATTTGTTTCAAAACACTGAAACATGGAAAATTTTCTGTGAAAGAGAAACACATTTAGCTCTCCGCGCGAATTCCTTTATCGGTATTACGTTGGTTCCATTGCACTTTATTGGCGTCAGTATTGGTACACAGCCTTCAAACGCATTAAATTATATCGCATAAAATGTATGAATTCTGAACGGTATTTGTATTTTGCTGGTTTTCAATGAAAATAGTGACCGCTTTTTTCCGTAACAAGTTTACTTGTCTTTGGAAGAAATGAAATGAAATGTTTATTTATGTATGTAAGTAGATCTTTTAGGATACTTTTAAACGCCAATATTTTGTTAGTCAATATTTTAAAACTAGATGGCGTCGGCATTTCCTAGCTGACTGATTCTTGAGAAGTAATGCCGAAGCAAACTCTTTGAAACTCTTTTTCTTTGAAAGTCCAAACATATTATTAGAATTTTATGTGATTTAGACTCGCATAAAATTCTAATTAAACTTTTAATTCTCCATATCTCGAAGGACCTGTTCCAACAGATGGCATACTATTTAGCCTACACATATATTATATGCCACAAATGACCACATCCAGTTTTACTGTGATTATCTTCAAAAAACACTTGAAAAAGATCCGTTCAAAAAGACCGTCAAGGTGATGGTGGATTGATAAAAGAGAGGTCTTAACTCCCAAGTAGTGAATTGCTTCTAACTCCAATAGAATATAACTAACAACTTGTAACTTATTCTAACCCAACAATGGGCGTAAACATGTTTCCGGGATCCGGTGGCAAAAGATCCTATATCTCTCCGATTGTATAAAACTCAATTTGTAACTCGTAAGCTACAGTTAAGAAAGACGTATCTTTATCGAGAACACACGACCTCTAAACGTTAAAAGGTCTGAAAGGCCAGTAGTTTCCATTTTGTTTTATTTGAGACAATAATTCAAAGAAAACAGCTAAAGAGCGTGTGCTCGTTAAATGGCGGTTTAGACGAGAAGCAGCTGCTTTTCTTTTAGAAAATACATAGTAAATAGAATTTGAATAAGATATTCTTTGTGTTGACATCAGTCGAGCCTTTGCGACGTAATTTTTTTTCTTTTTTCTTTACTTGAACTTGGGCTTGGAGTGTTTGTGACTTTAACGTTTAAATTAAAAGATGAGTCAAGTAGGCACATGTTTATACAAATACACGATCCGGTATAAATCTTCGGCTTTACCGAAGTTCTTTTAAATGTCGCGCTTTTTACGTGTTTAATACCCTTTTCCAAGTAGAATTTTAGAAATTCCTCCTAATACACATAAAATAGGCATATAGCCTGCGGCAGCCAGACATTCTTGTATATTATGATAATAATGAGATAGACTAATCAGGAGCTGATAGCAAGCCCAGATAATGGTATTACATGTATTGTCTAATAAGCTCAACCAATATCTATACATAAATACCTAGATGTATAGACGTGTAAGCTACGTACACGTGAATATTGTTCACGTCTAGTATTGAGATACATAAAGCTACCCTGTAAAAGTAAATCACGATTTACTTACGGTTATTGAAAGCCCCTAACATCTTTTTTCAAATGTTTTTTTTTTTTGGAGGCAGGGATCTCGTCAAATAACTTCTCCCGCTCTGGGTGGAGCGAGAGGGCGTATCAGACTTTTACTGGCTAAAACCCACCTGTGTTCCTTCAGTTGCCTGTGTGCCAGGGGCCACGGTATCCCTTTCGAACAACCCGCACCCCAGGCAGGCATCGGCCCTTGCGGACCCCACTAGTTGGTGCTGACATCTCTTTGAGGCGCACGTGGAACACAACGCGCCGTCGACCCAGGCTTGGTTCTTATCGGACAGCGAGCTACCCATTACTCCGGCCAGGGAGCCGGGAATCTGCCTGAAATTCCCGACGCCCAGGGCGTCTCCTGCGGCGGCTAAGGCCGTGAGAGCGCATATACTGCCTGATCCTCACGTGCGCCGCCTCCCTCTTCGCGAGCATCACTGCGTCGCAGAAGAAGGTGACGGCTACCCATGCACTCTCGCTCCGTACCATGGCCTGGACCAGGTCAGGAGGACACGGCGGTGCTCCGCCCAAGCTGGGCAGACCTCCACCATATGCTCCACTGTGTCCTCCGGGCGATCTTTGCAGTGGAAATACCCGGGCGTTTCCTCCCGCCTTATACGAAACAGGAACGTCCCGAAACAACGTTGTTGAGATCTTACCTCCGCACTTGATGGAGTGACCTGAAGGTGTACTTCGAAGACTGCTACTGGAACTAATAGACAAGATGAGCTAGTTGTGCCGAGTTTGGGCTCGTTTTGTTAGTTACGTTGAGCTCTTACGTTCGCACTATGGTAGACCTGAAGGTGTACTTTAAAGGCTACTACTGGAACTAATAAACGAATAGAGCTACCTGATAATAATGTTCATAGTTAATATACCTCTAATAACGCAATTATTGTTTTAGATACAAAGCCTAAGCGTTTGGGAAAAAATCTCGTAAGTAACTTCGTGCCTGTGGAAGTAACGCAGAACAGAAGAACTGCATCCTTCTAGAATTGATCGATCCAGATTTCAAAAGAAATATGCAATTAAGGGATCATTCTTCACATTGTCATAATAATATAATTAAAACTATGAATTGATACAATTTTTTTTTTTTCGTTAGTTTTATTCATTTTTATCATTTACTAGCTCCTAGCCCGGCTTCCTAAATGCGTAACACACTTGGAATGGCAATCCGTTCCAATTTTATAGTCCAGCAATATCCATTACATTGTTTTTGTTGCCGTGCAAACTATCTTTATATATTTATGAAGCAATGAATATTGTGTATATCGGCATAGTATGTGTGACAAATAAACGCATTTTTTTTCTTTCTTTGCTCTCTTGTTTTTGAGAACCCACTTGCATTTGATACCATAACAAATCTATAAATTTAAAAATGAATCGCCGAAATGTATGTACGCGCATAACTTCCGAACGACTGCACCAAATTGGATGATTATATTTTTAATGTGTTCCTTATTGTTAGGACAAGGTTTGTATATAAGAAAATTAAAAAAAATATATAAATGTTTGATGTCGGTACTAAGTTCGCTGGGTCAGCTAGTTTTATTATAGTTATGAAATACTAAATAAAACAAATAAAAAAAGCTTATGTTTTTAATTATTTGTTTTCAAACAGCTTGTCGTGCAAATTGTTAATACACAGGTACTTTGGCAAGTACTGGCTTACCAACCAATCAGTGTGCATTTAAATTGAATAAATGGTATCTACTTTTATGAACACATCACGTTACAAACATTTTGAAAAAAAAAAAAATCAACGCAATCAAAAAATCGAAAGAATAACAACATTGTATTAAGGTCTCTATAAATTTTCCTTATTGTATGTTACTAGCTGCAATCTATGTGTATTTTATTTCATGTTCTCATCTACTCTACCCGACTTTTACTTAGTCAACATTGTCTTTGTCTTTTTGTGTATCTGTGGAGAACGTTGTTGGTTGCACATTTATATAACTCATTATGTACTATTTATTTGTAAAATATAATGTGTAATTGTTTGTTCTTCCAAATAAATAAAATAAAATAAAATAAAATAAAAAAACGTAAGCATAAAAATAAAATAAAATTAGGCTCAAGTATCAAGCCGTGTCAGTTCTCATAATTTCGTCGCGTCGCGCAAATTTCTGTGTGTGTGAGCCGTGCACGTGTAGTTGTAAAACTCAATACCTAGAAATTAAGCGCGTCAATTCGTAAATGCGCCCTTAACATGACTGTGTAACGTAATTAGGCTGTGTGGGTAAGCTGGTTGAACTATTTAAACTTGTTTAATTCAATCTCATCACCTGCCTAGCCTTTTCCCAACTATGTTGGGGTCGGCTTCCAGTCTAACCGGATGCAGCTGAATACCAGTATTTTACGAAGCGACTGCCTATCTGACCTCCACAACCCTCCACAACAACTGGGTTGTAAAGCCCGAAAAACTGATTGTCAGACTTTCGGGCTTCTGACGACCCGTAACGTCTGCCAAAGATCCATAAATGACAGCCGGGACCAAAGGCTTAACGTACATTCCGAGGCATGGAGGGGTCTTGGTATGTAAAGATGGTCACCCATGCATGGACCAACCGCGGCAAGCGTAGCTTAACCTGATCGATTTACCCGTGTGGCTGTTATTACTTACCCACAAGCCCCTCACAAGCTCCTGTTTAACTCAATCTCAAAAGTGAATTACTGTAACCCTCTGAAGGTAAACTAGAATAGGCCTAAAATAGATCTAGTAACCCAAGTGTAGATGTCTAGCCTCTGAGATTTATGAGTAAGACCACTTTGAAATGCGGCCAGTGAATATTCTGTTGTTCTAATAGTTTAGCACAGGCACAAACACAAGCAAAGGACACACAAAAAGCACAGGAAAGCGAAAACGAAACGAAACTCATCGAGGTTACTTAACCAAATACTGGTGTATTTGATTTACTAATCTCGATGAGTTTGAACCTGTGCTTTCATCGTTCGCTATTCGTTTTCATTGAGATTTAAAAGTTAAACAAAACTTTAAAATTATTTGGTTTTATCCTCGCGGTAGGTGCCTCAAATGTTTTGACTTGGTTACTATATGGAAAGAAAATGTATATAACATAGACATAACATCACGCCGTGTTTCTCCGCAGGGTTGGACAGAGGTGTACCTATAGTGCATCCACATTTCGCCTTTTATGTTGAATTCCCATGTAAAAGGGGGCGAACTTTGCCGTCAACCGAACACAAATCCAGACTACGGACTACTACTGAGATAGATTTTATTTTATTTTTTATTTTTTCTTTATTTTCATTCCTCTAAGTACTTGGTACTTATTGACAGGCCTGCACTGTCCTCCCATACCTATTATCACTGTAATTTGAAAACATTGTAAAACCCAATTATTTTTAAAATACTCCGTGGAGTTTCTTGCCGGCTCTTCTCCATAGGAAGCGACAAATTGGAACCGTGCATCTAGCTTCTGACGTTTCATAAGTGCCCTTGCAGGTTTATGTGAAATAAAATATTTTGATTTGAATTGATTTGATTAGATAAACCCAATTACAGTTTGTCCAACCTGGGAATTGAACCTAGGACCTCATGCTCCGTAGTAGCGCTCAGGACCACTAGATTAATGAGGCAGGCAATAATTTATACAGGGTAATTTTTTAGTCCCCGTCCAAATTTTTCAGGGTCATAGTACCCGTGAAATTGAACAACTTTCTCCAAGGAATATGGGTCGAAATATGAAAAAATTCCAAAAAATTGTAACTTCCAATACAAAATCGAAAAGCTGACTATCGATTTTGTATGCGAGGTCCGATTTTTTGTTTCATATTTCTACCCTTGTTCCTTGGAGAAAGTTGTTCAATTTCATGGGTACTATGACCCTGAAAAATTTGGACGATGACTAAAAATTAACCCTGTATATAGGTAACTTTGTCCTTCCGGATCTCGTCTATCATAATTTTAGCAAGGTTTCGTTTGTGACACCAGCGCGTTTGTTAAGCTGATTATTTGCCATCATCGTTATTCTTATCTAGCTGTTTACGTTTTCTTTACTTCTTCAAGTGCTATTATTTCATCACGATAACTTGTTGGTCAAATTGTGTCATTTCTATTTTTTTCAGACTTTTCACAACTTCTAAAATACATTGGCCTTTCCGACTGACTACATTCTAACAAAGTTAGTAACTTTCTTTTCCCCATTAAAAGTATTTTTTTTTTAGAATTCAAAGTTTTCTTTTATTGGTTTAAGAAAACTGGATGAGTTATGCAAACTGCCTGAAACCAATATACATTTGATTAAGAAACCCAAAAAAAAACATTCGTTTCGTCGAATGAATTTAATTTGGAGTTGATAAAGAGCAATATAAACATTTCATGAACATTACTTAGGATTAAAAAAAAATCATGATCTTAACTTTGAACCAATTATTTGTTTTAAGATTGATTCAAATAAGTGGATAATAAACTATGTAAATCTTTAAGTAAATTTTACAAGAGTCGAGTTTGAAAAACAAATTTGATTTATTTTACGTTCGTGGCAAATAGTTTGGGGTCCAAATGTTTTATATGGATCGTTCCTGATACCATATACCCTTGATTTTGCCGCTCCAAGCCAGAAAAAGGGAAACATATTGCTCAAGCGGTACGACGAATGTGCCCACTGAATATATATAAGACGAGTCTCCAGAATATCGTAATAGAAATTCAATAAAACATACAGAATAAGGCCAATCTTTCTTAAATGGTTGTTCTATTGCAGTGCGTCTGAAATGCTTGAAAAAATGGGTTTAAAATAGTTTATTTTACTCTGACAACTTGACAAGCAATAAAATCACAAACAGATTTATATGGATTCTTTATGTAGCTTGAATGTAGCAGAAAACATGCACTTTAATATATGAATAAACAATTTGTGGAAGATTCGACTTAAACGAGAATATTTATCAAAACTTATTTGAAAAAACAGGTTACTTGTGTAGAATGTTTAACTTTATGTTCTTTTTATTATTTGTTGTTTTAGCGACATTAGAAATATACACTCTGTGAAAATGTCAACTGACTACCTTTTACATCCCATGAGATATAACCCGCCATCAGACAGACGGTCAGACCTAGTAAGAGTTCCGTTGGCATTTGGGTATGGAACCCTAAAAACTTAAATCATCGGTCGTATATTAAGATTGGAAACAAAATAACACATTCAAAGGCCCGTTATTCAGAACTAATACATTTCCTACGTCATGTTAAAAGCTTTTATTTCATCCTAGGCTCAAGTTTGGGCGTTTGGCTTTTTGAAATTGCTGTTATTACCTACCTTCACTTCCCTCGGCAGCGTGTGGCCTATATTTCATTCCGAGCCCTAAAGCATTACATCCCCTAGTCCCTTTCAATTCGCCTAATAGTCCACCTGAGGTTGGTTTCTTTTAAGTGAACGATAAAATTTTGGTATTTTATGTTAGAATAAATGGTTTCAGATTTGTGTGGTTTGGTAATGCTATTAAGAGTGATAAGTGGGCTTGAATTGAAGCTTTTGTGACGTTTTTGTATTTTAGGATTGAAATTATTGGAAAATCATTGGAAAATCACACTTTCCAAATGAAACTATTAGCTAGCTAGTAGAGAGTCTGCCAAACGGTGTGTGGTAAATTGCGTCGCTATTGTAGCTGATTGGCAATACAGCTCCCACTGAGTTGCTGCGCTGGAGCAACTACAACATAATCAGCCTAAAGCTCAAACTCCAACTCAAAGCATTTATTTCAAATAAACCAATAACAGTCACTTTTGAACTGTTAACGTTTTAACAGCTGAGACACAGGCCTCCATGCTGTAAGAGGGAGTGGTCCCTAATCTACCACGCGGGCCCAGTGCGAATTGCTAGATGCCACAAGTCTTCGAATGTTTGGTTCTATAAGACGCCGGATTCGTCACGATGATTTCTTTGACGTTGTTTTCCTTCAACGTTTTGAGAGCAGTAGTAGTGATGAAATAATTTACACAAAGCAAAACACCTATCTAGGTTAGATACCTACAACATGTAAGTCGCGGCCATTGCCACTGAGCCGCCACTGCTCCCTCTACAAGCAGTAACAGAGCATTACCTTTTTTTTTGGGTGCGAAATCATCAAATGACTTCTCCCGCTCTGGGTGGAGTGGGAGGGCGTGTCAGACTTTTACTGACTAAAACCCACCCGTGTTCCCTCGATTGCCTGTGTGCCACAGGCCACGGTATCTCTTTCGAACAACCCGCACCCCTGGCAGGCATCGGTCCTTGCGGGCCCCATCAGTTGGTGCTGACATCTCTTTGAGGCGCGCGTGGAACACAACGCGCCGTCGACCCGGGCTTGGTCCTTACCGGACAGCGAGCTACCCATTACTCGCCATCCACAAGCTCGCGCCTACGGTGGCCGGGAATCAGCCTGTGATTCCCGACGCCCAGGGCGTCTCCAGCGAAGGCTACGGCCGTGAGGGCGCATGTACTGCCTCTCCCTCACGTGCGCCGCCTCCCTCTTTGCGAGCATCACTGCTTCGCTGAAGGGTTCCTCTTAATTGTGTATGTATATATATATTTATATATTTTATCATTATGTATTTATTTAACTATATGTTGATTTCCTGCATTATAGGTAAGTGTAACTATATTTTAGTTTAAGACGTCACATTTTCATATTTTTCTTCTTGTTCTCACACACTATTGTCTACATTTCTTTTTCATTTCTCCTTTCGCAGGTCTGCTGGAAGAAATTTCTATAGAAATAAGCAGTACCTTTGTACTCAATTGTTTAATTATCGTATCTTATATGTATTTTACTGTGTGTACATAATTATTAAAATAAATAAATAACATGAACAAAATAGATCTAGGTAGATAACAATCATAGTAAAATAGTCTTTTACCACGTATAATCTCTCGCAAAGCGGCACCCTGCTGCACGCACAGATATAGTACAAGCAGCTTAGTCTGTACTATTATACCTATATAACCGATACTGGTGCAGCCCTAACTATAAATAGTCGATAGACGACGCGACGCCGACTACTCGACTATGTAACGTATTCACGACCAGACGTTTCAGATTTAATAGCTCGATATAATGCTTACCATCGTAAAATGCAACGTGTCTATGTGCCGTCCGTTACTGTGTGTAGAACTCGAGAACTATTTATCAGAATCTTCTGCGTGTGAACCGTATCGAGAATTCGCAAAATTATAAGCCTAGGATTTAATAGTGGTCTTAAAACAATTGTAGAACGAATCTCAAAATTCGTAAACAAATAAATTAAAAACTACAGCTCATAAACTGTCCCTCAGTTCTCACATACCATCAGCCAGATCTCGAAAAGTATTTAAAAACGAGATTTTGTGATTACAGACATTTAGTAAAGAATTTGCAAGGATATTTACTAAATACAAGACCGCAAAGCGTTAATGAGAAAGTAAAATATAACAACTACATTATAAGGAATTCATTTTGCAGTCCTTATCCTAATAAAAAAACTATTAATTTTGATAAAGTACAAATTGAATCTTTTCTATGGGTGATGCGAAACCACACAATGTATATTATATGATATATATTATGGTCAGGTTACTTTCGGAACAAATTTTATAATTTTTTCAAGTTCCTAACCTAACCCGCTACAGGGTTAGGATTTCGGGTCAGGTTCGGAATAATCCGAAAATTGACATTGTATAAGACGGGCTACGACTCCTAAGTAGTTTTGGTAGGAAGGCAATCCGTTTGAATCATAAAGGCATTGACTTTCCCGTTTCGGGCCGGAAAGCTCTGAATAAGTTATACCTACAAGCTTAACTGGGATACTTTGTTTAATATTTTACCTTTCACAATGATTTTGATAAAATTTAATACGTACATAGAGAGAAATACAGAAAGAGAACTTACTCTTTACAATAAGTATAATTCAGTGTTTTACATACAGAGGTATTTTTTCGTATAGAAAAGTAGAGCCAAATAAGGTACAATCGTGATTTCCATATATTTCCATCACTGTTATTTCGGGGGTCCTAAGGATTTGAAGCTATAGCACACTAAGTTTTGGCACGGAAAAGATATACATACTCATTTGCATTATTTTGCATAGGCAATCCTATGTAGGTAAATATACATGTCTGAAACTCAAAGCATTTATTTCAATTAAACCATTTACAGGCACTTTTGAACTGTCAAAAAGTCGATCAGTTGGAAAGTTGAAGCTAGTTGCCCATTCCAAAACGTAGATCTCTATGGAGAAGAACGGGCAAGAAGCTCCACGGCCACTCTTTTAAATCAAGTTGGATATTACAAAATCTTGTTGCTTCTGTATGTGAGAACAATGTAAAAATAATAATAAACAATTCTAAATACAAGATTAAAAATAAGCCCTGGAAGTTAGGAGATGACCAGTCTCAACCGACAGCGCCCGTTCACGAACGAGTCTATGAAATTAGCTGTCTTATGTAATATGCTCAAGGCTTAGTACCGGATGTCAACAGACTAATTATAATAATAGCTAAGTATTGTAAATCATAATCATCCGCCTAGACTTTTCCCAACTTACAAGTAATGGTATCCAACTGCAACCAGATGCAGCTAAATGCCAATCTTTTAGTTAGAGCGACTGCCTAACTGACTTCCACTACTGAGTAATACAACAAGACTCCTTGGTAAGACTGGTAGTCAGACTTTTGGACTTCTGACTACCCGCAACGACTGTCAAAGACCTACTAATGAAACCGAGACCAACGGCTTAACGTGCTTTCTGAGGCACGGAGGTCTTGGTATGTGAAGATGGTCACCACTATACGGACTAATTACGGCAATCGTAGCTTAACCTGATCTATTGGACCGTGCGGCTGCTATTACTTAGCCTCCAGCACTCTTAATATTGGAAATGTGCAGAGTAATTAATTAAGGGCTGAGACTCAAACTATACCCGTCGTAATAACTAGGGTAAGGTAAGATAACACTATTTTCACCTACGTGATGCCTAAATGAGACCAAAACTCCAAACGGTATGCTAAACGCTTACCTCTACCCTTTCAATATTCTTTCAACAAATGGAACTTCGAAATCCGCCTAAGCGCAGCCTACATTTTACATAGAGGCGGGGTTGCGAAATAGTAGTTTATGCGAGAACCATGTCGAGTTCCATATTCATGGTTGGCCCAACCTCCCTCCGGAAACAATATAGAGGCCCGATGCCAATTGTTATTGGTGTACAGGATCTGGGTGCGCCATGTGAGTCTGTTACATTCTTTATTTAAACTCGAGTGTTAGTTGCTGCCAGTGGTTTATACCGGTGAAAATAGGTTAGCTCGATGCTTGGGATTTTTATTGAAACTGACTTTTATTGAAAGAACAGGTCAGTTGTTATTTTCAAGTGGTGTTTGTGAATTGAACTAGTTTCTCACAGAAGTATACGACTTGACTTTGGAAAAGCCGACTATGATAAAGATAAAGACAAAGATAATTTTATTTCGCAAATATGGGTACAACAGATATACAACAGATAAGATATGTAACAAGAAAATATTCTCATCTGAAAGCCATGGTCGTATTCTACTTTGCCCTATAGCTTAAGATCGCTAACTACTGTCACTTATGGCTTTCAAATGAGAATATATTCTTGTTTCATATAGCGTGATTTTTCTGTAGTCAGATTTTAGTTATGAACTTACACTTTATTTAAATTATTTTCGGGTCAGCTCACGGATATTTGTTTTTGAAATTGGATAACTGAGCGCTTTAATTTGATACTCAATAAAGCATAATTGAAAAAGTTTTATCGTAGGTCGTCTCGTTATGTCCTCTAGAGGGCGCCTTATTCAACGAAATATGACCTGGCTTATAACCAGTGGATGATCAAGATGGTTCCAACGATACCTCATTTTTCAAATAATGAGTAGTTAAAAAGTTACGGGGGAACAGATGAACATTCATACATACGTACCGATCAAAATCAAAACCCACGTTCTTGCTTCGCCGTAGTCGGAAAAAACTAAATAAGAAAGTTGCTGGTTTGAGAAGAGCTGACAATGTTCTCCTTCTGAATACGGTATGGTTTATTTGAATAATCATCTCTTGACAAATTACTACATTGGTGATTACAGTAAAGATGTATTGTTATCGACATTACTGTTTCTCTAGACATAATCAATTTTACGCCAGCTCGCGAGAACCCCGTCAATCATTTGCGGAAATCAACCAGTAGGATAGAGAAGAAACTTAGTTTAAATAGGTTCAACGACCCACAGAACAGTCAACATGACCCGACAGTCAAACACACCGATGGAGAAACAAACAAATGACGTAAGGTTTATCTACAAAGCGATCCCTTAAATACAAACGTGCATTAGATCCCACGACTTCGAAATAAGGAAAAGGGGTAGTATCAACAAAAGAGCTTTCGAACATCCCGATATAACGTATTACTTATGAGATTGACGTACTTAAGTTAGCTCATTGGAGGCGAAAAGTATAACATGTAGAGGAAAGTCAAGAGGGAGAGCGTGTATTCTCACCAAGATTTATACAGCTGACATTAATACATAGATTTTTACCAAGAATTGAGTAATATTATTTTAACTGTCGTTCCGTGTGGTGCAGGACGTAAAAGAATAGCACTACCCCATTTCTTCCCGTGGGTGTCGTAGAAGGCGACTAAGGGACTTACTAGAGAATCGACAGCAGCGTTCTCTATGCATTTGACCACCTTACTGCGATCGCCGACCCGCCTGCCAAGCGTGGCGATTATGGCAAATCCTCCCTTTTGGGGGAGGCTTATGTCCAGCAGTGGACGTCTTTCGGCTGGTATGATGATGATGATGATGATTTTAACTGCAACTGCTAGAAAACGTCAAACATTCGTTATGCAAACCAAACCTAAGCAAGTCATTGAATACCTATCTAGGTTCTAACAATAATGCCGGGCAATAATAGTGTACCTACTGAATTTCATTATTACCCGCTGGTGCATAATGGAAATTGAATGAATTAGGAACGTCAACTAAATAAAAACTTTTTCCAAAATAAAAACAACCAAATTCCGAAAAAAACACTGCAAAGTGAAAAACAACTTTTTTGAGGGTGGAAAATCATCAAATAACTTCTCCCGCTCTGGGTGGAGCAGGAGGGCGTGTCAGACTTTTACTGACTAAAATCCGCCCGTGTTCCCTCAGTTGTCAGGGGCCACGGTATCTCTTTCGAACAACCCGCACCCCTGGCAGGCATCGGCCCTTGCGGGACCCTTCAGTTGGTGCTGACATCTCTTTGAGGCGGGCGTGGAACACAACGCGCCGTCGACTCGGGCTTGGTTCTTACCGGACTGCGAGCTATCCATTACTCGCCGTCCGCAAGGCCGCGCCTACGGTGGCCAGGAATCAGCCTGGGATTCCCGACGCCCAGGGCGTCTCCTGCGGAGGCTAGGGCCGTTAGAGCGCATATACTACCTCTCCCCCACGTCCACCGCCTCCCTCTTCAAGGGCATCACTGCTTTGCAGAAGGAGGCGACGGCTACCCATGCGCTCTCGCTCCGTACCATGGCCTGGACCAGGGCCGGACGAGAGATATCGCTGCCGCCGATCGCCTCCACAAGGACACGGCGGAACTCCGCCCAAGCCGGGCAGACCTCCATCGTATGATCCACCGTGTCCTCAGGGTGATCTTCGCAGTGGGAACACCCGCCGCAATCGTGGGGTGCCCAGAAGTCGGTGTATTTGGTTATGTATATTTTTTGTCACCGCCTTCCGAAATTGAAGCAATTTTTCACTTTTTAGTTATAGTACCTATCCCACACCAATTCGAAATTTCATCATCCTTGGGGTATTCTCAAAGTCAATCAAAATCAAAATAAAAACTCGTCTCGTCAGCATTTTTTGAACGTCAAAATTACATAAAACCCCAAAAACGCCCGCCCTTCACCACTTCCTAGTGCTTTAGCTGGGAAGAAGTGGCGCAACAAACTCCCCAGCAGCACAGCTGTCTGTTAATTTAGAAGGACTTGATTCTATATAATAGTAGGTAAGTAATTAACATTACGAAACACAACTAAAACATTAAATTTGCCGTATATCAGCACACGCCAATATACCAACAAATATTGAAGATTGTAGTTAGGTACTCAAGCAGAAATAAATATTAAACAAAAAATCCAAACAGAACTTACAACCCAAATAAAAGCCTCCTAGCATACAAGGCGTGCCTGCTTATACATGCAATTCTGCATTATGTAAATACAGCTGTAACTTGAACTAACAAAAGTTAAAATGGGACCTTTGCAATAAAATGAATAAAAAGTTAATACAATTAACAATAACAAAACCATGGTCAGCAAGACGACCAGTCACCACAAGCACCGTTCACGAGCATAATGCAAAGATCCACTGATTTCACTTAATTAAGTCAAATCAGTGGTATTGAATGTAACTATGTCAAATTAATATTTAATATGAAGGCTACAGATACGCAGTAAACACACCCTACACGAAATGGTGTGCTCAATCTTAAATTGCCCCAAATTAGTTCTACATTAAGTCTTCCAGAAAAGTGGGACAATTTTGTAGGGCAGATTAAGAATTGGGGCGAAAACAAATCATACTGGAGTTTTTGGTCCTTTGAGCTGAATGTAATCGAATTATAAGATGTAATTTTTAGAATAAGTCCCTGAAAGCAAAACGCATTTCACGAAATATGGTAAACGATTGGTAATTGATGGTGTCCACGTTTGCTCGTTGAATTTTACAATTCCAGAAATCTCCGTCCATTCTGTTCTCTTTCACCTTTTATTATTGATACCATTTTTTTTATAATAAATTTGTTAGCTTTGCTTTCAGCGCAAATTTGGTCAACGTGTAAATAACAATTAATCGATGCACCCTATTATATAGACGAGTGCTAAGGACTGAGTAACGGCGGCTAACAAATGCGGAACGACATTAGACGGAGTCACAGACTGGACGACCTAACCCATTACACGAATTTTATACGGTTTTTTGCTTATGTGTGTGTTTTACAAAGCCTATCCCGTAAAAAGCGACCACATATTGTTGTGTGTCCATATGTCCATGACGCGGAACTTGTTTTGTGGTTTTGTACCTGTAAGCTAGGTTATGAATTGCAAAAAGTTTAATCATTTTATCAAAGCTTCATACACAATTGCAAAGATAAAACGGAATTTTCAGTAGATACATTTTGGTGTATAACAAATAGGTAATCTAGAAATACAATGAACATAAAATCTGTAAATGTGACTATCTTTTACGTCATACCTTCCTCCATCTACATTAGGTGTACGACCTTTCTTATGAAAACCTCGATACAAAGTCACATACGGGAAAGTCAGCATAAACCTAATAAACATATTTGTTTACTCCCTGTAGACTGCCCTCTGTCTCTCACAGAAAGTGAAAGAGTACACATATAATATGTAAATAGATGAATAATGAAAACACAAGATAATCCGCAAAAGAAATTGAATCATCTCATACAGCAGAGGAAAACATTCATTGAGCATTACCCATGAGAATAAAATTAAGGAGAGAATATGTATGAGTAAACAAAATGTGAATATAAAACAAATATAAAAGCATGTTAGTGCCAATGGTAATATGATAAAATATCTTAAAACAACTGAGAAGTTATCCACTCAGCTATTCTAGACTGTGTATCTCACAATGTGGTATGTATGAGAAAGTCTGCCAGTTTATATTGGAGGTTAGTGACACGACGCAGCCGGCAGCGGGGCGCGCTGTATCCGTAATGTGTTTCCACTAATACCGAAACTGTTCCAAGTAGCGTGCGCCTTGTAAGAATATCACTTGAAAAAGGTTCGGGCGCAGATGTGCGTTTACACAATACAATTGTTTCTCTCTCCATTCGGGAGTTTGTTCTATTTCCTTCGTCGTGTTGACACCGCGGTTCGCCTCTGGCGATGTATTTCGAATTCCGGCGAAAAGTTCGCGACTAAATCGCGTCGACATTATGAAGCTTTTCAATGTATTATTCGAATGTTATCGCGAAAATAGCTGGTTTATTACAGTGTGCGAATGCGAAGTGCCTACTTTTGGACGGTAAGAGAATTTTATTAACATCATTTTCTTGATATGAGAAATATAAATTACGTTTTTATTTCTTTATGGTATCTGGCTGATGATGTGTTCGGGTTTTTTCATTCTAAATTAATATCAACCAATTTTTATTCGAATTTTATCAACGAATATATCACGCAATAGTAAGATTTCTTATCTATGTATTTATGTACATAGATGAGTAATGAGTAGCTACATTTTGACACCTGGATTAACTACTACACATCAGATGTTTAGACTCCTAATAATTAAACGCTTGTTGCTTAATAGCGCTAAGCGGTTCATCAAAAATTCATGATCACTAATGGCTAAACGTATTTACCGTGCGGTTTCAAAAGTAGGCTGCAAACCTACGTACAAGAACCGATATTTTATTGATTAAGTTGTTCATGAGCTTTATAAAGTTACCGTCGCTGGTCGCAAGGTTTAAGTTTCGACGCGACGGCGTTATGCGAATCTCGTGGAATAATTTCTATGAAAACTTGATGGAAATTGTTTTACTGGAGTTGCGTCATGTCTCATGATTTGTCAAAAAATTGAAACTCGTTATTTATTTATTTATTTAATGTTTTCGCACACAAAAAAGGTACAAAGGCGGACTTAACTCCTAAGGCATTCTGTACCTACCAGTCAACCAAGGGTGGTGAAAGAGATTAGATGGCAGGTGCTTTGCTGCTTTTGGCGTTTTGGTGCTTTATTATACACTGTGACATTTTAGTCGTCTTACAAAGTTGGTCCACTCAATATATAGGTACATCATAAAATACCTCTAGGCGCAGTTAAAACATTGCTACCATTCATTAAGATGATATGTACAAAGAAAAATAAATAATGGTTTAGAATTATGAAATACCCTCCCTGTTAATAATGTTTACGTTTTAAGATATATATGTAGAAGATATATGTCTACCTTCCATCTCCATTAGGCTTAGCATGACGCTTTTTATTTCTACTCTACTGTGGAATAGAAGTCGCTTGTCTACATTTCTCGGAGAAAAACTGTCAACTGTCTATACGGAAACGTCATTTTTGTCTACTCTTCCGACGACAAAATTTCTCGTGCTAAGCCTGCATAACAGAGTGTTTCAAACTACGTCATGCGTATTAGTGAATGATATTCATTTTTTTTTAATTATGCAATTATGTTCAAAAATATTTTTTTTTTAAAATAAATTATTAGTAGTCATTGGATACATGAAGTAGGCTGCCGTTGTAAGACGACTAAAATGTCACGATGTAATATAATTTTCATATTAATTTAATGTAAACATGAATCTTCCGGTATTTTTTTCTAAATGATCGTGAAACCACATCAAAATCTGTTGTGTAGTTAAGAAATACAATGGGGTCACATAGACCACCACGAAAAGCAACTTAAATTTGTAATACTTATTTATAAATAACAAAGTTACAAACCAAAGATTGGCATCGAAAGTGACCAAACTCGATTAATGGGCCAGGCGTGAACACAGTGCAGAATAGATTCACAGTCACACACGACCGGGCAAACAATGCAGGCTTTTATGAAACAAAACTGGTAGGTTGGCGGCGAGCCTAGCCGTAGTTTACTGAACAGACGGTTGGACGCAATTGGAAAACCACACAGTGCCACCGTTAATGCGAATCTCGTTGTATCAGACTCGACCCTCGAAGTACTCTCCTGTGGATGGAATATTGTAGGTGTGAATATTTTGAGGACTGCCAGTTTAGGTCTGCAGTTAATGTCTCACTGGAGTGCAGTGATAACGACCCTGACTTACGAGTTGTATGTCATAGATTCGAACCTAGGCAAGCGCTTTACTTTGTGTAAATAATTTTACCACCACTGCTCTCAAAACGGTGAAGGAAAACGTCTTGAGGAGACCGGCATGTCTTAGAACCATAAATTCGATGACATGTGACATCTACCAATCTGTATTGGGCCCGCGTGGTGGATTACAGCCCACTCCCTCTTTAAGAGAGGAGGCCTGTGTCCCAGCAGTGGGAACAATATAGGATAATAATGCAGTTGATGTCGTATCATGTTACTGTAAGTAAAATTTTATAACAACTAAAACACTTTTCTTTTCTTCATTAATAGATCTAGTGACAAAATAATGTGAGTTTAAAATCAGTGTGTCATACGCGATATTTACGAAAGTTTTCTCTAATGTATTTTTACCTGCTTAAGAAATATTATTTTGATATAAAGTAAAGTAAAAAAGTAAAAATCGTTTATTTCAACATTAAAAATTACAGTATTGAGATGTCGTTGGTCCCAAACTAGGCACAGCCTGTATCTTGGGCACCATTTATACATATAAAACATATTGGTTATTTTTAAATAAAAGTTGAAAAAGCCTCTTCGAGACTGCAGAAATAAAATGAATATAAATTAATTGCCATAAAATTATTTACACCATAATTGTTCGTACCTTATTTATGTAAAAGTCTATTGACTCTATTTTCACTTATTGGTATCTTCTGTACGTTTGAGAGCTCTTATGGGGGTTTACGAAACGAACAGACTCCGAAAGCCTCAATTTGGTCTAATGCCAAATGACATTGCGAAATTGAATACAATTTCCTCTGCGCTTAACTACTCTCGCTTGTTAGTCCAAAAACAATAATCGAATTGTCTTACTAAACATGATTAGGAAAACGAAATAGTAATGTTTTATCTGTCTTCTTTGAAAGAAGCCAAACCATTTTATTTATTTTTCATCTCCTACCTAAGTTAGGAGCTTATTGTAAGTACTTAGATAATTAACATCCAAGCAATCTAATTCTCTGAGTAATTTATTTAATAAAGTTTTTCCTGTTTCCATGGGAACCTTCTTTCAGGGTCAAGGTTGTACTAATAGACAGATGAGACGAATAAGTGATTACAGGCGAAACTCCCGGAAAAGCCTTTTAAGCCTGACTGACGGACCCTTCGTGCAGTGTTCCGAGGTGAGGAAAAAATCGGCTAAGTCTACGGGTTTTAGGACTTTTATCATTCGCTTTTGGTCATGAAACAAATAATAAATAAAACATATAATAATACATTTTGACCGCGTAGGTGTTGCACTTTTTTATGAAACAGCTGATTTTTTTTTGTATAACCGACGAAAAATGTCTACGCTAGGCTAGTGTCTAGAATGATATGTTGAATTTATGGTTACAATTTGCGCACTAGTTAAAAATTTACCTTGATTTTTTATGTTCCTTGGTTGTGGTAAGACAAAATTTCAGAAGCAGTTATTGAAATTACCTTTGCCTCACATAGTTATATAGTCAGAGTCGTGGGTGCCCAGTGGTAACGGTCCCAACTTACGAGTTGTAGGGTCGTAGGTTTGAACCCAGATTTAATAACCACTGCTCTAAAAATGGAGAGGGAAATTTCGTGAGGACACGGACATGTACTAGAACAAATAATTCAAAAACATGTGACATTTACCAACCCGCACTGGGCTCGCGTAGTACCTAGATAACGGTCAACTCTTCGAAAAGGAAGGAGGCCTGTATCCTAGCCGCAGAAACATAATAATATAAGTTGATATGTATACCTAATTACAGAGGTTATAACTATGATATGAAAGCTATTCAACGAAACATACAAATCGACGGATTCTGAAGTTAAGATCACGACCCACGCAATGGTGGCAAAATGTCTTTTGTGCTTTAAACACATCCATGGTCGGCCCATCGTGCTGCTCGACGAGGTGGGCAAGCTCTTTGAAAGAGTCATTGCAGACCGCCTCGTCGGGCGGCTGGTGCGGGTGGGGCCGGATTTGGCGGAGAGCCAGTTCGGTTTCCGCAGGGGGCGCTCTACGGTGGACGCCATCATGCGCGTGCGAGCCCTCACGACGGGGGATGCTGTGGCCCGGGGTGGGGTCGTCTTGGCGGTGTCTCTGGACATCGCCAATGCCTTCAACACCCTGCCCTGGAGTTGCATAAGGGAGGCACTCCGGTACCACCGGATGCCGACCTACCTCTGTCGTGTGGTCGAGGCCTATTTGACGGACAGGGCCGTCATCTACCCCGGTCACCTAGGAGAGTGGAACCGGCGAGAGATGTCGTGCGGTGTCCCACAGGGATCGGTCCTGGGGCCGCATCTGTGGGACATCGGATACGACTGGGTGCTGCGCGCCGACCTCCCTAGCGGCGTCAGCGTAGTTTGCTACGCTGACGACACGCTGGTCCTGGCGCAAGGGAGGTCGTACCAGGCGGCGGCCGACTTAGCGACACACGGAGTTGCGACAATCGTCGATAGGATCCGGCAACTGGGACTCGAGGTGGCCTTGCACAAGTCCGAGGCCATGTGGTTTCATGGTCTTCGGAATGCGCCACTGACGGGTTCCCAGATAACGGTGGGAGGGGTTCACATCGGCGTCGAGTCGACGATGAAGTACCTAGGACTCGTCCTCGACAGCCGGTGGAACTTCGCGGAACACTTCCGACGTTTGGCTCCCAGACTGGAGCGGGCCGGGGCTGCCTTGAAGCGGCTCCTGCCCAATCTAGGGGGGCCAAACGCCTCCTGCCGGAGGCTCTACGCGGGGGTCGTGCGGGCCATGGCCCTATACGGGGCGCCGGTGTGGGCGCCTACATTGAGGCGCCAACCAGCACGCCGGTTGAAGGCGGCCCATAGGGTCATGGCCATCCGGATGATCCGGGGATACCGCACGATCTCCGGTGAGGCGGCGGGCCTCCTTGCCGGATTACCGCCATGGGATCTGGAGGCAAACGTCCTCGCGCTCACTTGGGAGTGGCGCGAGGAGGCCAAACGCCGGGGCGTAACTCCGCTGCCGCGGGAAATCGCGGCACGGCGGACAGAGCTCCGGCAGGATCTCATGGCGACGTGGAGAGTACGATTGTCGCAACCCAGTGCTGGGCACGCCGCGATTGCGGCGGTAAGTCCCCTCTTTGAGGAGTGGCTTGAGAGGCGGCATGGCGTCCTCACCTTCCGCCTGACACAGGTCCTCACCGGACATGGCTGTTTCGGGAGGTTCCTGTTTCGGATAGGGCGGGAGGAAACGCCCGGGTGTTTCCATTGCGAAGATCGCCCAGAGGACACGGTGGAGCATACGGTGGAGGTCTGCCCAGCTTGGGCGGAGCAACGCCGTGTCCTCGTGCAGGTGATCGGCGGCGGCGATCTCTCGCGTCTGACCCTGGTCCAGGCCATGGTACGGAGCGAGAGGGCATGGCTGGCAGTCGCCTCCTTCAGCGAAGCAGTTATGCTCGCAAAGAGGGAGGCGGCGCACGTGAGGGAGATGCAGTACATGCGCCCTCACAGCCGTGGCCTTCGCAGGAGACGCCCTGGGCGTCGGGAATCCCAGGCTGATTCCCGGCCACCGTAGGCACGGGCTTGCGGACGGCGAGTAATGGGTACCTCGCTGTCCGGTAAGGACCAAGCCCGGGTCGACGGCGCGTTGTGTTCCACGCGCGCCTCAAAGAGATGTCAGCAGCAACAGAGGGGCCCGCAAGGGCCGATGCCTGCCGGGGGTGCGGGTTGTTCGAAAGAGATACCGCCGCCCCTGGCACACAGGCAACTGAGGGAACACGGGTGGGTTTTAGTCAGTAAAAGTCTGACACGCCCTCCCGCTCCACCCAGAGCGGGTGAAGTTATTTGATGATTTCCCACCCAGAAAAAAAAAAAAAAAAAAAAAAAAAAAACACATCCATGGTACTCCCAATTAAGATTACGACTCAAGCGCGTCGTCTGAATAGATTTAATGAACCCCTGTCAGTTCCAGTACACTAAACGGATTATGTATATGACGTGCTGTACCTATCTGCGAAAATAGTATGCCTTAGTCGTGTCTCAAGTCTTTAGTATTATTCCGAATGACAGATACTTTAGTCAAAGTGACCATTTCAGTAGGATAAGGGGGGGCCTGAGGCCGACATAAATTCCGATGTCAGCGTTATTGCGGTGTCCTTAGTTTGACGAAGGTACGGCTCGAATTGTTGAGGTTATCTCAAACCAGATCGAACCCTAAAAACTGTCTTGTGTTTATTGTTTGCGCGAACGCGGAATTCTTGGCAGGCGGGTAGAGATTTTTGGCGATTGGCTGGATGATTTGGCAGCATAAGCAGGATTTTTGTGCGATATCCGCGTGTGGCTTTTAAAATACCTAATTGGATATTATTACGTGGATAGTAGTGGTGGCGAGGTGGAAACAGCCGCGACTTACGAGCTGTAGGTTGTAGGTTTGAACCCTGACAAGCGCTTTACTTTGTGCAAATTATTTCATCACCACTGGTTTCCAAACGGTGAAAGCAAAAAACGTGAGGAAACTGGCATGTCCTAACCAAACAAATCGAAGACATGTGACATTTACCAACCCGCACTGAGCCCGCGTGGTGGATTACGGCCCACTCCCTCTCACAGAGAGGAGGTCTGTGTCCCAGCAGTGGGAACATTATAGGATGATTACGGACTTCGATAGTTTTTTTTTGTTACCTCAGTTTTTTTATAATTTATCAGCTACAAGATGCCAGCTCCAGGGAAGGCAAGTAAAATAACAACCAAACATCAAAATAAAATTGTCTCAAAAAACAACAGATTTTTCTGTACAGCACAGCCACATTTTCAAGTCTCACGAAAACGTAATTTTAAACCCCGGATTACAGTGTTCCAATCCACAACCAAACCCTTTTGTTTCGCGTACAGTCTACCAACTGGAATTGTCACCGCCTTATCTCATTGATTAAGTGAGGGATACGTTGCATCGTTTCGTCCTCACAAAATATACAATGTGTAACAAAATTTACGCAAGACCTCATACACCCCTGCTTTTATCGCAATACTCTAAGTATCCTTTAGGTGACTTTAAGCCTTCTGATAAGGCGGGCTTAGCATCTTAAGGGAGTATTAATATACAAAAGTTTCCAAGACCATATCACGGTGGCTCAATCAATCAACTTAGCCTATCATATCGCAGTCCACTGCTGGACATAGGCCTCTCCCAGGCTGCACCACAACAATAATAGGCTGGTATTATTAATATCACTAAAAAAATACTTAATATTATTCTCCCCTTAACCAATGCTACAACAAGGAAAAAGGTTGGAGCCCACATTGGGGGTGAAGTCTCATACGTTAGTCCGATCATATTTGTTCCGCAAAAGACGCCTTCGAATATGCAGCGGAAAAGACAAAAAAGCAAACATATATTTAAAAAAATACAACCCTCAGCATGATAAAAAAACGATGTAAGGAAGAGAATATGCTTATTGACAATAATGACCCGAAACCCGATAAAACTCTTGCCCCGCGCTTGACCCGTCTCGCTGTACCTTTTGTCTGCCCCACTTTAGGAGCTCCTTCTAAGTATTTTTATTGTTGCGGACCAGGCATTGTGTTCCCTGTTTGATGGAACAGTGTAGGGTTTTACTCACTTTGTTGAACATTATTATTTTATTAGTCTAATCACGTGTCCGAGAGTTTTACAAGGAAATTTGCCTTATACAAACATTTATTAAGTACTTCCTTTTTTAGTCGTACAATTTCAAAAAACAATTCAATGGAGTGAATTGTGTTATGTTTCTAAAGGAAATATACATATAGGTTTGTGCTCTTTAAATGCACTGAAAAAAGGTCTATAAAATGGCACCCAATCCTTTAGGAAATGAAAAAGAAACTTTTTTAATTAGGCTAGAAAAGATCCGAGTTTACGACGGCGCAGCCATAAAAGCAGAGAAAAAACACGTAATTCAATACGTTTGTAAGTATCTCCGACGAAACTTCGAATACACGCGTTCTGTAAAGGTGCATGCAGGATAGGCATCAAAACGCACATTGTCGCACATTGGCGAAAGTCATGTACAATTCACACGTCTTGACGAGTCCAATCCACATCGAAGGGTAGCTTCTCGAAGTGAATGAGTATATCTACCATGGCGAAATTCATCCAGTTCGGTAGACTCAAGTTTGAAAAAGAAGCCGACAGAAGGATTCAGATTGGTTTTGGTAGAAGACTTGACGGAGTTTTCCTATGTAACCCAGACACTGATTGGGAAGTGCACGAAGCCCTGTAGTGAGCTAAAGGTGTATAAATTGTCTAGTGTATGAATGGTTTTCCAATTTCCCTATACTTGCTTGACTAGACCATGTATAATCTATAGCTTATTTATTTATGTATAGTTTATTAAACGGTACAACACCAATTGCTTAATTAACGTCGAAACAATTATAACGTGGAAAATAAATATGTTAGGATATATTATTAACTTAAAACTTACATGGAACAGTGTGTTCCCTTGCATACTTTCTTTCACAGAACGCCAGACATTTACAAATAATTGTATTATATTCATCTACAAACACATTACATTCAGGGTTGGCAGTCAGAAGGCCATTTAGCATCTTTAGAGTACGACAGACTGGGGATTCGGCTCTGGCTACAATTTTAGAAGGCAGTGGCGCAAAAAGATAGTGCTCTGACGGTGTCCGATGTAATTATATGTCGGGCACAAATAATCGGCAGAAAAGGCCATAGAGTTCTTAGCAGTCGATACGTCCCTGTAACGTCTTACAGGTTTCCGCGAGCTGATCAAGGGTACCTTATTCTAAACATAAATATTTATTTAGCAAAGTATTCGCAACGGAAACCTTCAGTAATCTGTATTATAAGAATATGTTTAGGTACGAAGTTATATTCATATTATATTCATTCATGCCATGTATGCGTTCTCCTTAACAATGCCCTTCGCTTGATCTTCCCTGAAATACGTAGGTATAATGTATAGCCATAAAATATCAGGTTATAATAACAATCTGCGAAAATGGGAGCTAGGATATTTTAAACCGTTTATAGGTTGTGGGTTAACGTCCTTTATAAGACAAAAGATCTACCTACCTACCTAATTGTCGTTAGATTCCTACGTAACTGTATAGTTTAGAGATTTCAGGCATATAAGGGATTTTTCGCCACAGTTTTCTAAGTCAAACACTCCTCTGTAATTTTACTCGAACGTTCATAAAATGTCCTGAAATTCATTACATGCAGGCGATTAAATACGAAAATGTCAAATTATGTTAAATTATTATTAGTGAATAAATATGCCAGGGTTTGCAAAATATTGAAACGGCAGATATCATATCATAATTATGATTGTTATAAATCGATCTGGAAAACACCGTGAGAACTTTTATAATAAAAGGAACACACTTACATGTTTTGATATTGACACAGAACAGCAGGCCTAGACAAAACACATTTCTGTTAGCGTTTACGCCAAACGCTACGCCGAAATGTACGAGAATGACATTACCTGCGGAAAGATTACGTCGTGTCCTTTCCGCAGGTAATGTCGATCCCATACATTTTGGCGTAGCGGTTGGCGTGAACGCTAACAGAAATGTGTTTTGTCTCAGGGCCCTGGACCACTGCAGTGCCATTTAAAACCACATCGTACTACAAAATAGTTTGCCTTTGAAAATATTGTCTTTGTTCCTATTTTATTTTGTATTCCCACTTGATTTTAGATGCATAAAGTAATGCTAGGGTCAGCAAGGTAAGAAAACCTGAAAACAGCTAGCTTTGAAAAAAATGTTTAGGTCATTGTATTATGCTTTTAACTTAATACTCAAACTGGGATGTGTGAGGTCTTGCGTTAATTATGTTACACTTTGTATAGTACTGTAGAGACCGTTAGGACCGGCAGCTTAAAATAAAATAGTTTTTGAAGATATAATATTTACTTACTTGTATTATTTACTTTGTAAAGTATTATATTGCTTTAATTATTGTGAATGTGATGACTGTGTGGGTGTTTTTATTTTGTGAATCACTTCCATATTCGTTAGTAACAAGAAAAAAAACTTTTAACTTTAAATAAAAAAAAAACGATTGCAGGTTTCTGAATTGTTTGAATCGAAAAATAAACATTATTAAATAATTGACGTCTTCAGCCACTTTCGGGGTACAAACTTTTGGAAGTTGGTACTATCCCAACAAGATTTAATATTGATGCTGTGGCCAAACAAAATATTGGTCCTGGGTGGAAGCTTAATTAAAATACTTAGAAATTCTCAGTGGACAAGGAGTTGGGTTAATATAACAATTTTATTAGATTACTGGAATATTTTCCTTTGTTTCTCTTGCATTATTTTACGATGGAATGGTAACCGCAGTTTTGTGGATTTATTAACTATTGTACTTTAGGTTTCAAGTATTGTCGATAGGTCTTCGAGTGATTGTATTACAGACTGATTCTTATAGTGAAGACACGTTTTTATGTTATTTACGTACACTGCACCTCAAACGCTGTGCTATGACCATCATAGTCACTTACACGTAAAAAAAAATTACTTATACCTACGCCAAAATATAATGTTTTAAAAGTTAGTTCAAAAAAATAAAACACGACTACACGCAAATCACGCAGTAAAAAGTTAGAAACAAGATAATATTCTCATTTGCTTTTGTTAGGGTATTTTTTTTAAATTTTATCACTTTATGTTCTCCAGAAGGCGCCATATTAAATTTAACGTGACGTCACATAACCCATAACCAGCCGACGATCAAGACGCTTCCAACGATTGCTCATTTGTCTAATTATAAATCTAAGATAGTTTAGTTATGAGGAAACAGATGAACATACTTACATACATACCCACAAACATTTATACATACCGGTCAATAACATGACCCTCCTTTTTGCTTCGCCGTAATCAAGAAAAAGAATAGTATGGACAAAGCAGCTCATTTCTAGCAAGCCGCTAGTTTCCAGAATATTATATTCAATAGATAGCAAATTCTTTTTATTCCAAGCACGAGTGCGCTTTCTTTGAACAATTCATTACTCTTTCAGAACATTAATCAAGGACATTTTAAGAGCTGCTACCATGTACCTGTAAAGAAAATTTATGTTCCATTATGTCATATTTTTATAGAAAAACGTAGTCAACGTTCAACCATAGCTTTACAAAGTCACTCACTTCAAGGTTTTCATTTGTTACCAATTTCAAAGGCGCTATTTTAATAAAGGAAGTGATTTTAATTTAAAATAACTTCGTGGAGATAGAAATCTTATTAAAATAACATTACATCAAACCTGTGACGCAAATCCTTGCAATCTACCAAAGGTGTTTTATTTTCGAGAATCCTGGTCGTAAAAGTGACGGATTGACGAAGGAATTCAAATAAGATATTCTGGTTTCCAAGGCTTAGATCCTTAATCAAATTATTCGGGATCTTAAATTAAAGAGGGGAGTTTTGTCCAAATGACCACAATCGTTCGGTTTAACATCGTTTTCTGTTGGAATAATGGAAAAACTTTCTCAGTAATAGCTATCCCAGGAAAATCAACAAAATCCAAGGGAGGGTTTTCGACTTAATAAATTTTAAGGGATACTTCTGATTTTATAGCTTTCAGTTAGTAAATACCGGCGAGAAATTATTTATGGTTATTTGTTTCATTTAGGCGTATCATCTTATTGAGATACTTTGGTACGTTATCTTGAAAATAATACACCATTAAACATTTTTAGACCATTCTTGAAAGCTACTGAAAATTGAGGACAAGTTCTAAACATAGAATTAATAGCAACGTTGATGATGGGATAAAAAGAGCCCTTCTTGAAAACTTCTTATATGAAAGGACGGAAATGATTTAACATAACATAATTTAAAACTACCTTGATCACTTTTCAGAATCGGTGAAACGTGTAGGTACGTGTCTAAACCATATGGATGGTCGGTATTTGTAACGCTAACAGTTTTTATACCACCCAGACTCGAATCCTACTAAATAAACACTCCAGTTCTTTTTGCTTGTATAAACGACTTGTTTCAACCGAAATAAGTTAACAAATCAGTGGTTTTTCATAATTCCATATAATTATCTTTCTTCTGCTTCACCAAGTTTCAATTTACGCAAGACTCAGATTAAACTGAAGTTTTCAATTATCGTTCCTATTAAAGGAAGTTAGAGGGGCGCTTGTGGAGGCTTCATCAATTTTTATAGCTCCGAGACTGAAGATAAGCTGGCTCATTACCAATGTTTTTTAATGTGATCGACTTTTCTGTCAATTTGTTTTAAATGGAATCGGGGCAAAAAATTGGCTTAGGTATTCAAGGATGACTTACCCCATAAGTAGGTAATGGGTAAGTAGGTAAGTCTACTTGCAGCTTTTTGATTTAAGAAAAGTAGCAAGGTTTTACCTATAGATTGCCCTCTTAAACTTTAGTATAAGTCATGTTACGTTGCACTTGTGAGAAGCGAATTTAGCGAAACCATAATTTAGTATTTGTGGAGGTCATTGATATACAAAAAAATCCGCGAAAGTCATCCTTTATTCGACTTTGATTTCTATCAATGTAAAGGTTTTGAGATTTTTTGATGAAGACGGTCGATGACAGTGAATTAGGAGTGACAGTGAATAGAGAGAGCACGGATTTACTTTTTTTACTTTCTAATAAAACTTTAACTTAACGCTGACTGCTGTTTCTACGCAAATTCTACGCAACTGTAAACTCCTACTTTGTGGAGACTATCCAAGAGGGGCGAAAAATACCGACCAATTCTTAGGAAAGCGCCGACCCTGTCATACCCAGCGGTTTTATCGGGAACATTGAAATTGGCACTAAAATGAATTGAGTGAGAATGGAGAGAGATTGTCACTAAATAAATACAAGGTTTAAGCCGTCAAATTGCGACTGAATTTCAGGATGACAGTAATTTATTGGTCCCTTGCAACGTTACAAGAATTCGTCCATGAAGCGCCACTTAAATGCTATCTAATATATAATAAACTCTGAACTAAATAGACTACTAAAATAGGTTGGAATTAATACTAAAAAACTTTCCAGAGAAAATAATAATCAGCTTGAAGTATTTCAAACTGATATTATGTTCTCTCGAAAGTTATATTAACACGCTTTAAGAGCGTGGAAATATTAGGAAAAATATTTATATGTGGGTACGTACTAAACTTACATTAGTTAGCGAGGTTATAATAAAAACAACATTAAAAAGGCGTGTTATAAATATACGACTGAATACTTCGTCATAATTATAAGTAATACTAGCTTTTGCCAGCGGCTTCGCGTGGAGGTCGAAAATTATCCCATAGGGACGTACTATCGGGATAAAGTGTCTTATGTATAATCCTGATTACAAACTATCTGGGTGCCAAATTTCATCCAAACCCGTCCAGCCGTTTTTGCGTGACTGAGTAACAAACATCCAAGCTTTTTAATATACCAACTTACACACTTATTATACAAGTAGGATTCAGGTTAGCATTTTGCCCGCAAGTCGACCGTGAAGTTTTTAAAAACATTGAAGTTGAAAAGAAGCCAGTTAGTAAGTATTTGAGAAAATTATTTTGTTAGGTTACTTTTTCATAAAAGAAAATAAGGCCTCATTTGAAATCAAACTAGCTTTCTGTATACTTATTATTCTGTTTTACCTACGAGAAGTATAGATCTGGGCGCCACTTAAGCAACTTCTTTTTGTTTTACGCCAGTTTTAACCGATCTAATTTCCGACAAGTACTTATGCTACTTATGAACACCGTGCACGGTTTCCAGACTATAGTAACTTCCAGTTTATTTTGCACTTAGTTCGTTTAATGAAAATGATTTAGGGTAAGTTGTTTTAATGGAATTAAATCAAGGTTTGGTCACGGAGGCAGTAACTGAAAGGTAATTACAAAAGGAATTCATAACGTGAATGTCAGTGGATATGACAAGAGGGAGCGCTTTAGAAAAGGTCAGCTGTCAAGTAAGTTCAAGCAGTCGTGTCTATAAGATTTGACAGAGGAGCAAAAGGAGTTTGAGCGATCATGTGTCTACATTATTTATTTTTCTTTGTACCTATTATCTTAATTAATGGTAACAATGTTTTAATCGCGCCAAGAGGTATTTTATGACGGATACATTGAGTGGACCACCTTTGTAAGACGACTAAAATGTCACGGTGTATACAGGGTGTAATTTTAATCACCATTAACCTCATAAGGGGTCATTGTAGTCATCATTATGAACTTAATGGTGATTACAATTACAGCTTGTTTAAAAAAGGGAAGACCTCATCGAAACATTTGTCCGTATGCTGTCAATGGGAATAGTGCCCAAGTTGTATGGTGCGGTATTTTGCTACAAAAAGACATATATTCATTATTTTTGTAAGCAGTTAAAGAGCTGTTGTGCTCAACAGTTCTGCATTGCTATTCTGTAACGATCTCACCGCGTGAAGTGAGCGTGGAGTGAGCTGTCTGTGTCATTCCACCTGATGCTTGGTGGAATGACACAAATACCAGGATCAATGGGATGATACTGACAGCTCACTCCACGCTCACTTCACGTGGTGAGATTGTTACAGAATCGATATGCTGGTTATAATTCGGTTCCTAAATATATGTTTCCTTATATAATTCTTTTTTTCTCTTTAATTAATTTTCTCTTGATTAAAATTATAATAAAATATTCTTCTATTCTAATATTTTTATTTTTTAACATTTTCATCACATTCCAAGAAATTCCCGCGTAAGATACTTGCGTGAGAAAACATTTCCGCGAATGAACTTTTACGCGAATGGACTTTGCGTGAATGGAGTTTTGCGCGAATGGACATATGCGCGAAACTGGCTTGCGCGAATTCACTTGCGGTAATGAGATTTCTTCATAACATCAGGCATTAGCTTTGATGTGCCTACGTCGTGTCATACCTGTCCTTGTAGCGATATTCGGTAGTGCGGTCGTAATTATCATTGAACAAAGGCTACAATATTCGAATGTCGACTACACAGAACAGGTACGAATGCTTGCTAGGTGCCATGATGTTGGTTTTGACTTTTGACAACCATGATGAAAAATTTGAAAATTTTCGCAGCCGCCATCTTGGATTTTCATCATGACCTCACTATCGGTAATAGAACCCCGGAAAACGATATCCCAGGATGGAAAATACAAAAATTAACGCAACCGCCATCTTGGATTTTCATTTTTACCTCACCACTGGCTCGAAAATCATTAAAACGACTACTATGATGTTTGATTGTCATTTAAAAATTTGCGTGTCCTTTTAGGCCTACTTACGCCCGACCGTCCTTTGCTCGTTGAAGTGCCAGCCCGCGCCGCAGCTGAGCCTGTAGAGTTAAATTCCCCAAGATTGAATAATAATGAAAACGATTTGATCCAGCCTGTCCCCACTTGCTGCCCTCCTATCAGTTACTCCCTGAGCCGAGGCCCGTACCAAACAGGGGGTGCCCTCAGCGTGCAGTCGCTTAGTTTAAGTAGTAGTTTTACGCCCCTGCCTGGAGGCTTTAAGTTTACTTAAAGGCAATCACAGGAAAGTCCGGTTGAGCAGTCATGGCCTCTCAAGGTCAACTGCGAGATGCCATATAAAAAAAAATACGCCTACGTGTCCATAACTTATACACCTTCATCTTTTGTGTTTCTTTTCTTCATTTAAAAAAAGTGATTTACAATTAAATAGCCCTCCGGCTAGTCGTTTCATTACAGTGGGAATTCTTTGGCATCAAAATAGGAATAAAATAATAACAGGATAAAATGCCTGAGCATTTTCAGATTTTCCCTAAACTTCACATAAGTGCCTCATAAAAACTTCTGTTATTTTGTATTAACTGAATAAGTGTCCTGCTAACTTAGTTGAGATTATTTTCCTGCTGGCCAGCGATCCAATAAAGCCTCAGTGTATCACTGTTTCCTGACAGCTGGTTACTGCGATCGCTCACACAACTTTTATAAATCAATCACTTTAGTTTCTTCCACTTTACTTATTACGTTTCCTTCTCCGCATTTGATGTCTAGTAGACTTTTGTCTACTTGTGGATGAAGTCAATAAAGAAAACTTGTCACGGATTATTGAGTACTTAGCTAATTAGCCCATGCTTCTTGAATTCATAAGGCTGTTGCCTGCGACGACTTTGGCCTTGCAAATAAAAATAATCTTAGTAAAATATATAAAAAAATAGGAAAATATCGACAAAAAACAGGTAAAAGAATCTTGTGTCTTGCTGCAGGCCTCCTGTCTGTCAGATGTGAAACGGTAACAGATAAAGTTAATTTTTGAATGTATAAGAATAGTTAGTAAGTGTGGCTATGGGTAAACTTACATTTCGAGAATAGTTCTAAGTACTATTATTCCCGAAAAGTAGATTGGTTTTATCCAGTGGTAGGTACAAAACGTTCGCAATGTTATCAAACTTGTTTGAAAACATAAAAGAAAATAATAATAAAATTACAGTGCCATTTTCAATCAGGTTATAATTTATTATTTTTGTAAAATCACCACAATTTGCAGGTTAATCACAATTTCGTAATTTTCCGGTTACCATTAAAATGCTGCCAATAATCCTGACATGGTAATTTTTTCCCAGAAAAAATAATTTAATTGTTCGGCAACGGTTGATCAATTTGGTCGTAAGTAAACATTAATTTAATATCCGTTGTATATGTTTCTGTATTACAATTTCTGGTGAAAGTAATAGCATATTAAAAACTAGTTATTGCCCGCGGCTTTGCCAGAGTGGATGTCAGAAAATATCCCACGGGCACGTACTACTGGGATTGAAGTTCTTTTTGTGTAAGTCTAGGTCATAAACGATCTATGTGGTATATTCCATCCGAATTCGTTAGGCCATTTTTGCATGATTAAATGATATGTAGATGTGATGATAGATATAATTATGACAAACATACACAGTTGGATATTGACGCGCTCTGTCAGCTCTTTGTAGTTGTAAGCTTAGTCTCTAGTATAATCTAATCTTTTAAATTAGAATATGTGTTTATCTTGTTATTCCAACACATATTGTAGCTGTTTATTGTCCCTTAATAAATAAAATAAAATATCATAAAATTATGCCATCGATTAATAAATACTGGCGGAGATTACATGGAAACGCCACGAAAACCGAACCCTCTACAGTCCTTATGTATTATTTAAAAAGACAAAGAGATTTGTCACGTTTTTAATCAAATCAAACATGATTTGATTAAAAACGTGACAAATCTCTGAATTAGCACTTCAGGTTTCAGGATAACTCTTAAGAACAACAGTTCTTAAGAGTTATCCTGAAACCTGAAGTGCTAATTCTGAAACTTTTGTTGCAATTAAAAATTACTTTATTTCCGAGGGTTGAGAGGGCCATGCAAACAAAGGCTCATTAGACTTGATGTTTTTTTAAGGGCTTTAAAACATGAGGGGAAATTAAACGAGTTGTTTTTTTATTTTGATAAGGGTTGGCATTGTTGGCTCACGTGTGATAAGGAGTTCACTGACAACACGTTGCCGGAAGTATCAATCACGTGCCATCTATTAAAAACGGTGCCCGAGTTAATTAACGTATGTAATAAAAATAAATGAGTTATTATGACCAGTCTCATCTGACAATTGCTTGCGTCCTGGAAAACATTTTCCTGTTTCATTTTTCTTTTGTTTTTAATTACTTAAATGTTTTTTCCAAATTATCTCCTATTTACTGAATTTGTGAAACAGGTTTTGTTAGGAATCTTGTTGTAATGGCTCATTTAAGTTTATTTTTGTCAGAAGACGTTTTTGTTTTTTTTTCTCTACCAAGCTGACACGGCCTGTCTAATGGATAGTAGTTCTTCTTTTTTTGGTTGGGAAATCTCCAAATATCTTCTCCCACTCTGGGTGGAGCCGGAAGGCGTGTCAAACTTTTACTGACTAAAACCTACCCGTGTTCCCTCAGTTGTCTGTGTGCCAGGGGCCGCGGTATCTCTTTCGAACAACCCGCACCGCTGGCAGGTATCGGCTCTTGCGGACCCCACCAGTTGATGCTGACATCTCTTTGAGGCGCGCGTGGAAAACAACGCGCCGTCGACCCGGGCTTGATCCTTACCGAACAGCGAGCTACCCATTTACTCACCATCCACAAGCCCAATCGCCATCCGTAAGCCCTCTCGCTATCCGCAAGCCCATGCATAGTACGGTGGAGCATACGGTGGAGGTCTGCCCGGCTTGTCCTCGGTCCTCCTAGTCGCCGCAGGAGACGCCCTGGGCGTCGGAAATCCCAGGCTCATTCCCGGCTACCGTAGGCGCGGGCTTGCAGACGGCGAGTAATGGGTAGTTCACTGTCCGGTAAGGACCAAGCCCGGGTCGACGGCGCGTTGTGTTCCACGCGCATCTCAAAGAGATGTCAGCATCAACTGATGGGGTCCACAAGGGCCGATGCCTGGCAGGGGTGCGGGTTATTCGAAAGAGATACCGTGGCCCCTGGCACTCAGGCAACTGAAGGAACACGGGTGGGTTTTTGCCAGTAAAAGTCTGACACGCTTGCCTGCTCCACCCGGATCGGGAGAAGTTATTTGATGATTTCCCACTCAAAAAAAGCCCGTGGATAGTAGAGATAACGACACCTTGATTATTTGCTAAAGTCTGCAAATAATCAAGGAAAACGTTAAAAATGTAATGACTGCCTCGTTGGTCTAGTAGTCGTAAGCGCAACTGCTGAGCATGAGGTCCTGAGATCAATTCCCAGGTCGTGCAAAGTGTAATTGGGTTTTTCTTTTTGGAACTTCTCACAAGCAGCCTGAAGTCTGGATTTGTGCACGTTTGATGGTAATAGGCTAGCCCCCTATTACACGGTACTTAAACATAACTGGCGGAATGTGGGTGTATTCTAGGTTCACTTCTCTGCAACCCTTCGGGGAAACAAGGCGTGATGTTATGTTTTATTTGTTTGTATGCTAAATTTTTGGCATGCCCCATTGCCCTCAAGCTGAAACACTGTACTATTTATTTGCAGAAATAAGATGGTATGTCATTACTACCTCCTTGGTCCTCTTTAGTTGTTATTTTCCTCAAAGATAAACTACTTATCACTTGAAAATCATCAATGGGTGTCAGTAGTGGATTTTGGGTTTGATGGCGCTCTAGGCCCAAGGCGATATGGCAACCTTTTTCATTCGTAACTTAAAGGCTAAAAATAAAAATACTTATTTAAATGTTTTTGTTAGATTTTCGGTTTTTTAGTACTTTCCTGATTCATTATTTTAACAAAGACATTCTACCCTTGAAATGGTACTATGTTCAGATTGTAAGAGCGCAAGAAAATAAACTAAAAAAATTTGGTCTTACAATAAAACACAATCGATTTTGAATTTTAGTCGTCTTAAAAATTTTAGCACCCCTCATAATTTGCCGCCCGCCCGGGCCGCACGGGCCTAAGCCTAAATCCGCTACTGATGGGTGCTTAGTACTGTGTACTCATCACGGATACGTTACGTTTGAAAGGAGATACAGTCGGAACAAATGTGAGTTCGTTTTTTGTGTATAAACAGGGTTGAATTCCCTTCCCGCGGGAATGTTTCTGCTTTCACAGCATTATTTTAGGCTTAGAATGGGAACATTTTCTGAATACATCTTATGTCGCCTTTATTCGAAACCATGGCTTTACAGCTGAGGAAATGTTCCTTTTTGTATCTATTTTACCTCTTTTTGTTGAGAAAGTGAAAACGCCGCCCGGCGCCGCGCGCCGAGCCGACTTTCGGAGTTTTTAATTTGATTTTGTGTCATAATGAAGAACTCGGGGCTAGTCTCTAATTTCAACATCGAAGAAACGGGGGCCTCCGAAAATAGTTCGATACTTCGAAATTAACCCTACCCATGATTAATAAAAAAAAAATTGGACGGGCTAAAATATACCGGGAGAAAGGACAGGTGTCAAATCGTGTTCTCATTCATTCTTAGTTCGGGCCCCAAACTAATCTCATGTCCATATGTGATAAAAAGTAGGAAACTTTCTACTTAGAGAGTAGACCTCACAAATGGCAGTACAATTTGCAAATTTAAGTCTTGCTTCAAGGTGCAAAACTGCTAGATTAAAAAAATCATTCTCATAAAACAAAAACTCTCCAGCATAAAACATTACCTACTCTTCTACACATCTTTTCACGCAATAAAGTAATTTCTACATAAAAATGATTTAGGTTCCAAAATGTTGTACCTACGGACGTAATCCGGTATATACAGCGTACATTACAGTGCACAAGAATGATGAAACATGTTCTGTGACAAATGACCACAAAACAGAACCGTACAACATAAAACAGCGCGTGATGTATGCGCGAATGGATTACCATTTGTACACACAACCGTGGAGGTACGAAATAAATTGGATGACAATTTATTTTTTGTTTACCTATTTCATAGCTAAATGTGGCAAAAAAAAGGATAAATTCTCCCATAACTCAATATAAATTAAAAAAAAAACGAGTGTTTGGTTTGTCGTAACATATTTATGTTTAATTTTTAAACAATCCAAAAATTATGTCTTCTCAAGGAACTTCAATAGAAACATTAAATGGTCTTAAACTCTTCCGATCTTATTACAAAACAAGATTTCCCTTTAGATATAAGGCTCGTGCAGACTAGCGCGACGCGACGGTCGCGTCGTGACACTCGTAGAACAATTTCTATGAAAACTTAATGGAAATTGTTCTACAAGTGTCGCGTCGCGCTGTCGCGTCGCGGCTGTTTGAAGAAGCCTATAGTTTAAACCATCGAGCTTGTTTTTGAAATAAGAACCTAACCAAAATCTTAATTCAGTTTAATTGACAAAACTGACAATTTAGTCCGGTGCTAAGTTGTCATTTTTGTATTACAAACTTTACCCAAATCAAAATAAAGTTGGAAACGAAAAAACGGGCTCGGACCTTTAGGTTTGAACAAAAGTTAGATCACGTTTTGTAATAAGACGATTCGCGTTTTTTTCTTAGCAAACCCGAACGCGCCGTTTGAGGTCCTGTCCAGTATTCGGAACAACTGAAAGTGACGATCGAGTATTCGCGCGACTCCTTGGTTACGTCACGGGGTCATGTCATTATTTTCACCACTATCTATATCACTAGCTAGTATCCTATAGGTAGGCCGCCAGGCTTTTATAACCAGATTAGTAACTATCCACAGATTATCCTTAGCACTCAATGTACAAACATATTTCGCGCCGATAGTTCATCATCCATCATTCATCTCGCTTCCACCCGATACTCCTAACGAGGAGTAGAGAGAACTACTACGAGGCTTTCATTGTATAACATTGTGAAAGGGCCATCAAATCCAACCATCCCAAAAGCTAGGATTCTTATTGTTGGATACAATGCTATTTTCTGCTTTCAACCTACTAAAGTGCCTTACGAAGATATAAGGGTGGAATGTTGAAAGGAAATTCTGTTGCTCTGGTTAAAATCAGAGCTATTCGATTATCAATATTATATTACAATATTATTATTCAATTAGCTATACGTTCAATCAATTTAATTTGACATCATTATGATCGAAATAGAATTATTGTGAATGGAATTTAATTTGAAAGCCATTGCAAAGACTTCCTACGGTACATTAAAGAAATTAATTATTATAAGTACCTACATCGTTCAAGATATTTCGATCATCCATTGCCCGTAATTGTACATCTTTTTACCGTGTTTTTGTTCCATGTTTCTAATTAAAGAAAGAAGAAACTGCTCAAGCTAGTAGACTTAACACAAAAATAATTCTGCCTAGGCAGATGATGATGATCCTTAAGAATTATTTTTGGCTTTCAGTCTAATCGGATGCAGCTGAAGACCAGGTACATGGAGCGACTGCTTATCTGACCTCCATAAGCCTTACTACAATAAGATACCGCTTGTTAAGACCGGTTATCGGTCTTTCGGGCTTCTGACGACCCGTAACGACTGTCAAAGCCGTTTGCTTTTCGAGACACGGAGAGGTCTTGGTAAGTAAAGATGTTCACTCATCCATGGAACAACCGCTGCAAGAGTAGCTTAACTAGAGCAATTTACTCGCACGACTGTAATTGCTTAGCTACCACCAATTCCAAAAGCCCAATTTACAAATATAAATAATTTAATTTTAATGTGACAAAACTTTTAACCACTTCCCAAATATTTTTTAGGCATTCATGATGACAAATATTCCGCAGAACTTTGGATCATGATTTATGTACATTCGCTCGTTACGGTGTTTTGTAGGTAATCCCTCGGTAAATATTTGTACCGTCCATGGCGAATAAATCGTCACATATTTTACGTAAACAAGCCATTGTTGTTACAGTTACAGCAATATATTTTACACGCTTGCCATGACGGACACATAAAAAACCTTACGGTTTCCATTTTGTTTATTTGTATAGATATAAGACTGCAACGGATTGGTTCAATTGTGTACTGGGCATTCCGTTTGTTTTTTTATGGTATTAATAACTTTTTTACTATTTTCCTACACTTTGTGATATCGTCTGAAGCTTAATAGCTACGGCTATATTATTGCAAATGCCATCTGATCTAATAATAACGTTTTTATTGAGTCTGAAATTAAATATCACCATTATCTGCCTAGCCTTTATCCAACACACACACAGTCTAACCGAATGCAGCTGAATAGCAGTATTTTACAAAGCGATTGAAAGTCTGACTTCCAAAACCCAGTTACTGGGTAGCACGACACTCCTTGGTAAGACTGGTTGTCAGACTTTCAGGCTGCTGACGACCGGTAATTACTGTCAAAGCTCGACGAATGACAGCCGGGACCAACGGCTTAACGGTCACCCATCCATGGACCCACCGCGGCAGGCGTAGCTTAACCTGATCGATCGACCTGTACAAGTGTTATTTTATTTCCAGAAACGAAATATTAACTGTTATAATTGATATAGAATCGGTTCGTCAAACGGTTTCACAATGTCAGTCTTGTGTTTATTTACGGAACCTGAACTCTCTCAGGTACCCAAAATATCGAAGGTCTCCAATTACATGGGGATTTCATAGACGGCGGGTGTGACTCGTGTCCCCTGCATGCCACCATTAATAATATAAAGTGACCCGACTGATGGCAATTAGGCAGACCCTGCCTTGCTATACCGATCTATATCTAGGAGTATGTTATCCCAATATGACAGGAAATGTAGGTAGGTACCAAGGTAGTTTTTCCTCACTCCCTCAGAAGAATATTTTTTAAGTCTACATCAGCGAATGCTTTTGAAGTGATTCCTTTTTAATTAATTACATTATTATCACCAATCTCGAAGTTCCTAATTAAATGCGGGACACAATTCTATGAATAGAGTATAGGAAAGGTTTATTTTTAATCTCAAAAATACAATACCTACATTCAAATAAATAAAACTGAGGTGTCTGTTTGTAATGTCAAAATATCAGGTTTTTACTAAATGAATAGGTAATCTGAAAGTATATGCCAATAGGTACCATTTTTTTTTGTGTGTCAGTTTATTCCGGCTAATATCTGAAACCGCTGCACCGATTTTGACGGAACCTTCATTGGCAGATAGTTGATGATATACCTACATAGGCTACTATTTGTCCCACGCATGTTAGCACGTTTACGTGGGATAATTTCCGACATCCACGTGGATGAAGCTGTGGGCAGAAGCTAGTAACTAAGAAACTCCTGAAAAGCAGAAGTTACACAGAAATAATAGATTAATAAAAAGATTTTCAAAAAAAAAAACAACCAACTTTTTGGAAAAACTTTTAATTTTCACTTTTTAGTTATAGTATCTACCCCACACAAATTCGAAATTTCATCATCCTTGGGGTCAAAACAATGCAGCAATCGCGGTTGATTTGCTGTCATTTTTCGAAGAGTTTCTTTGTCTGTCTCCGAAACGCATCATCGGATCCATATGAAATTTAAAATGCACCATTTCAAAATACACCCCTTTCGAATAAAAAAAATATTTTTTGCAAATCCGTCTGTCTATATATGACGGAGTAATAATAATAATAATAATAATAATAACTTTATTTCAATAACAAATACAGATTTTACATGTTTTATATAAAAACAATTTAAATGAGCTTGGGTAGTAACACAATGCAATACAAATTGAGGAACTGAAATCTGTACACAATATGGAAAACCCTGCCTCTCAAACTAGGTAACCTGTATCTTGAGAGACAGTGATTCAGCTTAGAATGTGATGCTATGAATATAAAAGTAGACTGTGTCGATCTACCTGAGAGATTAAAAGTAACAAAGTAAAAAAGTTAAAGTTAATTTAAGTATGTATTTACGTGATATGTGTGTGTGTGTGTGTGTGTGTGTGTGTGTGTGTGTGGGTGGGTGTGGGTGTGTGTGTATGTGTGCGTGTGTGCTGTATATGGAGTTGGAAGTATGAAGGTAATTAGGCGACGTACTTGAGTAAGGATTCTGTTTGGTGATAGTCCTGTTCCAGTAGCCATTCCGTTAATTTTGATTTTAATTCATATTTATTAAGATCGACAATGTTTAGGTTTTTGTGAATTTTTTTGTAGATTTTGTATGTACTTAATGTGTAATGTAATGCCCAAACATACATAAAAAAACATGTCGAATTGATAACCTATTTCTTTTTGAAGTCGGTTAAAAACTAATTTAACAGAAGAAGCGCTCAGGCTAAAGGCCTTTTGTATACTTAGATGAACATTTACGGTCTTATTCATAAAAAGCTATCGAACATCCCTAAAACCTTGCTTAAATCTGGTTGTCAAAAAGTGTTATTCATTAGTAATCTTTTTATTTGTAAGCAGCGCACCTACCTACAATCATTCTCATATTTACATAATGCGAGTTGTCTACTGGTTCTGTTCACAACAAGTTAGTTATTTATGTAATTGTCAATAAGGACGCTCAGTCGCCTAATGATCAAAGTTTAATACAATTTCAATACCATTTCCATTCACAACTACCAATTTCAATACATTTCTCGATCTACAATAGCACCTTCATTAAGTTTAAGAGGTGTTATATCGTATATAAGTTGCAAATGACGTGTGCCATCAAACGTCTATTTGGGGGCCTCCGTGCCGATTACAGGAAAATTCAATGTAGCGGTTACGTAATTTCGGTTTTCCGGGTTGGCGCGCTTCGTAATAGTCTTTATATCTACGCTAACGTATCCTATGTGGATACTACCGAATTAGGGAGATAGCGTTACAGAATCGAGGCAGTCTGGAAGGAACTTCAGGTGATATTATTAAATGAAATTGTGATCGTATAAAGCGCATACATAATCCTTATATTTTATCAATGTAACTACTCCTCTTCGGCGTGTCGATGATTCCAATTGTTGACTTTTTTTTTATAAGCTTCGACCAGAATACTGTTATCTCGACAGTTTTATCGTTGGCCTCGCAAAGGTCTTGCATAGTGCCGGTTTTAGTGCGTAGAGAGCACGACAAGAGGTGGGGCACAGTTTGCGATGTGGCTCCACAGTCGCACTGCATCTCGTCGGAGTACCTGTCCAAGTCGATTTAACTATGATTGACTCATAACGAATCCAATTTATTTGAGAATGTATTGATCTATGCCCTAAGGTCATAAAGATCGTGGGTGAGATACCTGATAGTTACATAAAGTTGTTATGACATTCCATAAATAGCTCTAAATCTTACGTTTCATGATAAACTATGGGTGTACCTCTTCGCACCGGATTCTCGGAACTTTCACAAGGCATTTCTGTATCTCTGTTGCGTGGGTGCAATGAAAAGGTGTCCACGTGCCATGATACTCAACTCATCATTTTACTTAGCTACGCTCATGCGATAAATAGAAATACGGTTGTTCTTATTAGCCATTTGGAATGATCTATTTCCTTCCAAAATCAGTTCCAAGAATCGGATCAAAACATAAAATGTTCTAGAGAACGAGAGAATATTTTGGATTTTTTTTTCGCTCGTGAACCAGTTGTTGTTTCCGCAACTAAGTAACTCGATATCACGATTGTTTTATTTTGAAAAAAGTGGGCATTGATTGTTACTCGTGTGAAAATAAATACTTTTATTTTGTATTATATAAATGACCTACCTATTTGTTCCTAAATATAGCTGTCTGCAAAGTAAAATGTCAATAGCGTTGAATTAGTTGATAATGTTTTATTTTTGATAGACGCTCGTTGTGGTCAGTGATAACGTAAGCTGATTGATTGAGTAGTGTCATGGTCTCACAAAATATCAGTGAAAAGTACTTAGTATAAGTATGATGGTAATCACTTTTAACGATGTGACTGAGATTCAAAGGATCAACTCGCTTTAACCATCACATTATAGGTCGAAACTCGCAGTTTACAATACTAGAAACTTGTAACTCAGGCTTAAAAGAAAACAGATTTTCCAAATCTTTGAATTACTAAAAGCTTACGACAAACAGTGAAATGTGGTTTAGACCTCAGTTGAGATAAATTAGAAGCAGTAAAATAGTCTTCAAGGTAAATACTGAGACGGTCCCTAAATAGGTACTTACTGGGATTTAGACATTAGTTCTGTTCTGTATCCCCGAGTGCAAAACCGATATGTACTAGGATAATAATCAGGGTTTTGTGCGATTTAATTCAGAATAGCTGCAGTTAATTCTGATCTTCAAACTTATGTTCTCCGGTTTACAGGCGATTAATCAATACTAACTATTGAGAATCAGCGCCTCGTAACTACAGCCAATTTGTTGACAGGCGCACTTAATACGAATTTTATTGCCTTTCAATACTTAGCTAATGGGGAAACTTTAGTAAAAGTGATTTTCCACAAACGTGTCCCCCGGACATCTGCCTGTCCCTGTCGTCACCCTGGGGATTTGTGTGGTGCAAAGAATGAACTTTTAATTAGTTTTCGTTTCTAAATCAAGTTTTGAAAGGTGGCAGCGCTTTTATGCTTTCATAGGGACTTGTTTTGAATGAGCTTGGAACCACTCAGCCAAAACCGATGAATATTTTAAAACCGGTCAAAGTTGTTTTGAATTTACAAGAATTAAACTTTGAAAGAAAACATCGAGAGGAAACCAGAAATGTCCATGAACCAAAAATTTTAAGACGTCCGACCACCGTAATACACCAAGCAGGACAGGGAACGCGTGGTGTATTATGGCCTACTCCCGTTCACAAAGAGGAAGGAGCCCTGTGTCCCAGAAATAAGAACATTATGGGCTGTTTATGCATGTTTTAGTTAACTTTTTAGTTTTAGACCGGTGCTGTTGGAGTCTGTTTTGCTTTGCGTGCCAATAAATAAATCAATTTTAGCTGCTTACCATCCGGGTGCGGGTTGTTCGAAAGAGATACCGCCGCCCCTGGCACACAGGCAACTGAAGGAACACGGGTGGGTTTTAGTCAGTAAAAGTCTGACACGCCCTCCCGCTCCACCCAGAGCGGGAGAAGTTATTTGATGATTTCCCACCCAAAAAAAAAAAAAAACCATCCGGTACAGGTCGTAAAACTCGGCAAAGGAAAGGGTAACAGTTGTGCTAATAGATAGTAAGATTGGCATTTTGCCATTACGTACACAGAAACAATATTACAAATCGGAAGAAGTAAGTACTATTGAACCTCTCTTTACTCTTCGTTTAAAGATTATTATAAATATATTTATGTAGCTTAAACACGTCAATATCAATAACCGGTTCACTGTTGACCATGGTATTTCAGGTGTCTATGTTTTTAATAAAAACCGGCGATATGTTTCGTTTCCGAGGATTTTCCTGAACGGGGATGTTTCTTGGCATACCCAACTACCGCAAAATATGACGCACGATAAATAAGCAGTGTCTCTCATTGCTGTAGACGGGAAATATTTTTTACGACAGTTTTTTGTGTCTAAATACATATTTCTCGTAGAGGCTGTTGTCATTGTTGCGAATTACGTATGGCGTGGGATAAAAATACAGTGATTTCATTCGTGTAATGAAATCGGATGGAAACGGAAATATATTGTGAGATAAGTTCCTTTTGAGAGAGTTTTTAAACTTTTTAAACAGAATGGTTTATAAGTGGCGTTTTATCAGCCTTTATGGTGTAAGATTTTTAACAAAATTTTCAAGACTTTTTAAGATTTTCTAACAACATTTTCAAGACATAATTCCGAACTCATCATCATTGACCCAATTTCTATTATAAATTTTTATTTACAACCCGTTGGTATTTCTCATTTGCGTAAGTCAGTGCTTGAATAGAGAGCCTATTTTAAGTAAAGTAAAATAAGATTGAAGAGAATTTTCACAGATAGATCAGCTTGGAAACGGCGGTAGGAGGCGTTTACCGCTATCGATAGCGGCTCTTTGTGCACTTTAGTAATACATATTGTTATTTAGGTAAAATAAAGACTACTGAGTCTTATAATACGTTACACATTTATAACTAAAGATATACCTACGTTCTTAGTCATAAAAAATGCTTATCGAAGGTTTAAAACATTTATTAGTCAAACTGCTAATATGTCGTTTATAAACCAAAATGTTGCCATTTTTACCCACGACGGAATGGAGATGAATGTTTGTTTGTGCAAATCCATGTTGCCATTCTTCTCCAAAACTACTTGTCCGATTTTGATGCAGTTTTCAGTTATGGGTTCGGGTTTGATTGGTGCATGTTCTTGAGTTTTTTATTAAGTTTATAGGAAGTTTAATGTTTTATTGCCACATCTACAATCATCGAGAATCAAATAGGTAGGTACGTTGGGAAATGCTATGACAACGGATACTCTATTGTTTACATATATGACCGGCTCCGCGAGAGATTAACTCTACTTATTAAATCTTTTTACGTTTAATATATCGCGTTACATATATTTTTTATGAATATGGTCTTATTCATAAAAAGTTATCGAACATCTAAAACGTTAATGTTTAGTTATTAATGTGTAGGTAATGCTCTTCATAGATCTCTAGTAAATAATGTCAGTTAGAATATGATAAGATTTTCACCCAGAAGTATTGGAGAAATAAGGAATCATTGTCTCAGGAAAGAAAAACCTGTTCTATTTTTAATTATTTCTAACATAAGATTAGCTTTTTTACGTTGCTCTCACCACTGAACTGTAAAACGTAGACGGAAAAGTGTAAAACGTGTTGCCAACATGCGCATTTACTTACCCCGTTAGCACATAAGCCTTTCAAAGCTTTTATCATAACTCAACCAAAGAAGATGTTCAGCAATAAAACAAGAAACCTTATACACGAGTGCTTGCTAATGAGCGTATAAGCAAGATGAATAAAACCTTATCCTTTTTAAGCCTTTGGCGAGATAAAGTCGGTGCAAACTTTATTAGAAATCGATATTGGAGTCGTGTAATGAATTTACATGCCGGAGCTACTTAGCTGAGATTCGCGTTACAAAGAACAGGCAATTTCTTAAGCTTGTAAGCCTTTTACACGTCTTTAGAATTTTAGAAGAATTTGTGAAACCACTTGAGTACATTTGTTCTGATATTGATTTTAGCTCTTTGGGTTGTGGGGGTCAGATAGGCAGTTGCTACATGTAAAATACAGTTATACAGCTGCATTTGGTTAGACTGGAAGCCGACACCAATTTACTGGGTCCGTGGCTTAGGCCCCCAGTGGTCGAGGTACCTGTGGCCGGCGCCCCCGATTCGATTAATTTAATATCTTTTTTATTTTGTGCTTTTTCACTTAGTACAGTAAATGAGAAAAGTGTTTCACCATAATAATAAAGTATTTTTCCTTGCTAAACAAAAGTTGTCTATCAAATAGCAGAGAGAATAGATCGCCGCTTAACTTTATCCTTACACACTTTTTCCCCATTAAAAGCATATGTACAAACATCCAAAAAATCAAAAAGATCTCTTATAAAATTTTATTGAATGTTGTTAGTATACATTTATAATAAAGAACAAAGGGCGTTTTTGTATAAACCCCTTCCCTTCACTTGTAGCATGTTAGGTTTTGGATTTAAACATGTAACTATATTGTTATAAAAATAACAAATGTGAATGAATGAATGAATGAATGGGAGAATGCGAGAATATGGTATTTTGTGAAAAAACATTTTAGGTTTCTGTACTCTAATTAATAAACGATTTTTGAGGATAAATAAATAAACGAATGTGAACTAAATATATAATATTGTATTTCGGCTTTGTACAATAATACCGTCTCAGGCATTTGCAGGACCAACGAAAGTTTTAAATGTCGGCAGATACCGAAGTACCAGATGCTCACGGTATGTACGCAAGCATCAACAGTCCTCATGCCCGTTAAGCATGAGCAATAATATTCCTTCATGGCAGATCTGGCCTCCGAGGTGGAATCGATGAGTAAATAACTGTAATAAGTTTTATTTGATATGTGCCTCGATGAGATACGACTTCTCAGGAGCATACAATCTTCTGTTTGGATGTCATACTGTGTCATCCTTGGACTTGGTGTTATGCACACTTTCATATTATACTCCTCCTCGCAAATGTTCGCTAACATAGGGAGTGTGCCAGGCGCAAATGATAGGTCCCCAAACAAAACGAAATAACGTATTCTTCGGTGAGGACAGGAAACGGAATATCAGCTATGGCGTTCATTGATACGAATGCCGCTCTGGCGGTTAACGTTCTCTGCTGTAACGTAGTTTCCCAGCCTGTTGGGAACATTCATTCGTTGTTGTATTAATTCTGCAATAATTGATTGTTTTGTTATGTTATTGCCATTGAAACTGGCTGTTATAATTTTAAAATTTAATTAATTAAATAATGTTTAATTATTATTGTTACAAAGATAAAAAAACATTTCACTATGTAAAAAGTTAGTTGCTGTGCAGTAATTTTTAAAAGACTGATTATTTAAAATCACTATCTTATTTTACTATATTTGAGACTGATTAATATAATTAAGTTAAATGCTTATCTTGGTGGTGGTGATGAAAACTGTGATTTATATACATTTTTTTACTAGATTTCTTATTGAGATAAACAATAAAAAATAACTCAGACTTTAATTTTATCAAAACATACATCCAATATAAAAGCATTTCTATGTTATAAATATAATTATGAATTAATGTTATATACACTTACAATCAATATACATTTATTATTTTTGTAAAACATTTTTATGCCTGACAGTACACTTGATCAAAAATTGCTTTGATTTAAATTAATCGAATCGCGGGCGTCGGTCACAGGTGCCTCGACCACTGGGAGCCTAAGCCACGGACCCAATTTACTTGGGAAAGGCTAGGAAGATGATGATTGATTTTTACTCTCTGTCACTTATCAAACCTAAGCCTGAATGTTTAGGCGGTTCATCGGGTGGTAAATTACAGAGAGTTACAGAGTTTATAAGAGAGCATGGCTCTGCTGTCGTACCCTCGTCGAATAAATTAGTTATTGTTTGTTCCAAAATTATCTGATGGAAATGAAAAAAAAAGATGGATCAGAACACATCTGGTACCTTTTCTGATGCCAGTTTGTACTATCACTTACAATTTTCGTCGATAATTTTTCAGTAAAAATTTAATAAAATTGATGGAAAAAGTAGTGACTAAGTTGGAACCCTCCTAATAGAGAATGTTTTACTTACTGGTCTCCTTTAGTGAGTGATTTCGTAAGAACCTCAACAGTGTTTATTGATAGTTACATCAGAAACTTCTGTAACAGACAATTGGTACTTCTTTCGGCCCCCAATTCATCCCCTCTTTTTTGCAGAAAGTACCAAGAGTACGTACTTCGTTCCTAATATTTTTCCTCCACTGCATTGTTTGCATACGACACACACATAGTGGCTTTATGCAAATAACTTATGAGCAAGTGTTGCAAACTCATAACTACACAGAAGATTTCTTGAAACCTAGGTGTTCTATTGCATGAATTTATCACAAGCAGTAGGTACACTGAAAGTTAAATAGTCCTATTGCAGAAACTGTACACCTGTCAAATTGTTGCGATTTCTTTTACCTCGATTCACGTTTATCTCTCACTATTTTTGTCAACAACTAACATTATTTCTTTCTTTTTGTAATACAATTTACATTTGTCGTTCGTTGAAGAGTTTTCTATCCGTCTAAATGTTCCGTATCTCATTTGGAACAAGGTTTTATTGGTTGATAATCCCTGCTTATGTTATAAATGAGAACGTAACTCTGTCTGTCTATTAATCTTTCACGCCTAAACCGCTGAATAGATCGTCGATATTTGGCAGAGATATAGCCTGGGATATTGAGAAAGACATAGGCTACGATAACCGACATCCACGCGGGCAGAGCCGCGGGCAAAAGCTAGTACTATATAAGTAAGAATCCATTTTGTCTTAACACACCTTCGAATCAATTGGAATACAGATCAATATCGCCCTGAGGACACGGTGGAGCATACGGTGGAGGTCTCCCGGTTTGGGCGGAGCACCGCCGCGTCCTCGTGGAGGCGATCAGCGGCGATCTCGCATGAGTAGCCGCAGTAGCCGCAGAGTGCATGGGTAGCCGTCGCCTCCTTTTGCGAAGCAGTAATGCTCGCGAAGAGGGAGACGGCACACGTGAGGGAGAGGCAGTACATGCGCCCTCACGGCCTTAGCCTCCGCTGGGGTCCGTAAGGGCCGATGCCTGCCAGGGGTGCGAGTTGTTTGAAAGAGATACCGTGGCCCCCGGCACACAGGCAACTAAGGGGACACGGGTGGGTTTTAGCCAGTAAAAGTCTGACACGCCCTCCTGCTCCAACCAGAGCAGGAGCAGTTATTTGATGATGTCCCATCCAAAAAAAAATACAGATCAATAACCTATTATAGTTTTCATCATATACCTAATCGGATGATTACATTATTTACTTCATGTTTATCACGAGGTACCAAACCAAAATTTTATGGCAATGAGTAAAATTAAAACATATTCGGTTCTTAGTCGAGAGGTCACACACTTTGTATATAACAGTAGTTGTTACGGTATACAGTTAATCCCTTATCTGTAGTGGACAGCTCGGTAAGCCAATACTTAATCCCGAAACACTGTCTCCCCGAGATTTATCTATCCGTCTAATCAAATACAATGTGCGCTGAGAAACACAATTCGCTTTTGTCACTTACAAGAAAAGAAAAAAGAAAAGTCCTCATGGAGTGAGTAAGCCTCATAAATCGCCAACTTTAACTTTCTACAGTGTTATTAACATAAAGCGCTATTGAAATGACTTTGTTTCGCAAAGAAAATAAGTTTATTGTGTTATGAATGCAATAGTAAATTTCCTGTTTCCGCTTTTACCTATATCCTGGGGCAAAATGACCTTTCAACAAGTACTTATGACGTAAAAGAGTCGCCCCTGGCTACGCAAAGACAAGGATTTATTATGTATGTGCAAAGTAATATAAAACAGGAAACTTTCTTCATTGTGGAGTAAATAACGAGTTTTTCAAGGAACAAGTATGCATCGAAGCTATAATAGACTTCGTTTCCTTTCCTTTCCTGCTCCGCTACTATTGTATAAAATGACATTAATTAGTGAAATTAGAAAAACATAAATTTATCAGCATCTATACTTTCTTTTATATCTCGGTTTTTCATTTTTATCTCATTACAATAAAATGTTAATGGCAGCCAATCTATTTAATTTGTGGTCGAATTTGAAGTCAAATAATTTTATGGTTGTTGATATTTTCAACCACCAAGTATAATTTTACAGCTTGTATGAGATTTAGTAACAGATTTACTGAGCAGACTTAGTACTTTCAGAAATCGAGGGTGGCGGAGGTCAAATTCCATTTAAATCAACCACATGGGGCGGTAAAATGGCCAGCGGCAACAATTTGCACGTAGCCCTAGCTCAAACAGCCGTGATCCACCATCTTTGAGATATATAGGACGGTTCGTTAAATCGGAAACAAATTGTTTTTCGACAAACGTTGTCGCCGTCATGTCTGCACGGCTGCACACCACACTGGTAACCTTTTGCACAATTCTGTGATAACCTAGTGGCGATGGACAGTGGCTTATCATGCATTTGACGGTACACGAAGTGATTGAATGGCAAGCCTGATTCTGTGTTTCTTCAGTTTACGAGTAACTATCTTGCAATTGAGTTTTCGATGATTTAAAAAATCTTTTAGCATTCATTTTATTTTACAAGTGAAAGGTATATTTCTTACTAGGTTTTGCCAGCGGCTTCGCGTGCTTACTGCGTGGACGACAAAAATTATCGCACGGGAACGTATCATCGGTATATAAATTATACTATTTGTTATTCCAGTTTAAGTATAAACTACCTGGATCACAAATTTCATCCAAATTCGTTCAGCCATTTTTGCGTGACTGAGTAACATTTATTATAATATTATTATTTATAGTAGGATAGGATTACTGCAGCTTTAGATCAGAACTTTTGTTTTGAATCAAAACTTAGGTACTCTCTGAATTATGTCATTTATTGATTTTCCCAGCTTTGTAAACTTCCTAGAAAAGAAGAATGATAGTACCCAATGCAGTTCGAACCGCAGTAAGTAGTTAAACAAACAACAGTGTTCTCCTGCATTATTTCCTAGGGAAGTTACAGCTGATGGAGTTTATTTGCCAGATAAATAACATAACTTTGTTTGTATAACTGGAATACAGCAAGAAAAGAAACAGCATTTCTTCCCAAACGACGTCACGGTTAAAAGCTTGTATAAAACAAGAAAGCTATCCGTTTGTTTGATTTATTCCTCAGTGATTGAGTTACAACGCTGTCAGCTGCCAAGTGTGACTGGAAAAGTATTGTAACTTGTATTTTATTCCTCCATTTATCAAAATGACTGGGCGACAAATTGCGTGACAGTAATATTGTTATTTTAGAGACGAAGCTTGAAGAAAACAGCTTCGGAGCCCTAACGACAAACGAAGCATGAAACTTTACAAATACATTATAATGAAATATGGCGAAAAGTTGATCCTTGCTGCGTCGACAGTTCAAATATTTGCATTTTTGCGTCTCTCATTCAATATTTTCTGCGAGGGTAAAATAATCAACGAAGGGTATGTACCACACCGGCAATATTGCGAGGGAGGTATTTTTCATGAATGAATATCATAAACAATCCAAAAAGTTGGAAATTTTATCATTTTGTATTGGAATGAAAAGAAGAATATTGGTTACACTGGACTGAAATTTAATTAAACTATAAGAAGGCGGTTAATAAATTGATAGGATACATCGTTTTTAATACTACACACATTTTACATTTCCACAAAATTTTACCAGTAAGCAAGACACATTTGCAACTCACAACGATCAATCCTTTTGCTCTGAATACGATACAAGTAAAAAGGAAGTCCCCGAAAGGTTTTTTTTTTTTTGTCTTGTTTTTTGTTTCACTTTTTGGGTTTTGTTTTGTTGTAGGTTAGGTATGTTTGTGATTTATTTTTAAACAGTGTCTGCGATTGGATACGGACACTGTCTTTTTGTTGAGGTTTATTCGCATAAAGGGGTTACCTTTCCTTGTTAGCCGCATAAGTTTTTGTACAGTTGTACAGTACGCGTGTCCGCCCCCCACGTAGCCAGGTGTTCAGCTTGGACGTAAGGTAGGATTTTAGGGGGCGTCCCCGAAAGGTTAGGTGATGTAGTAACCCACATTTCGTCAGTTATATTTAAGTCCCATGCCAGGGGTGCGGGTTGTTCGAAAGAGATACCGCGGCCCCTGGCACACAGGCAACTGAGGGAACACGGGTGGGTTTTAGTCAGTAAAAGTCTGACACGCCCTCCCGCTCCACCCAGAGCGGGAGAAGTTATTTGATGATTTCCAACCAAAAAAAAAAATGCCATGTCAAAGGGGCTGAGCCTATTGCCATCAATTGGGCACAAAATTTAGACTCTAAGCTGCTATTTACCTGAGAAATGTCTGTTGGAAAAACACCGACCTGAGAATGTTATACGGCATACTGCTACATTGAGAATACATTACTTTCGACTAACATTTCTCTACAATACAAATTAGAAACACAACAAGCCATTAAAGCCACTAAATCACTCCATGTTTCGAGTCAGCACAGGAAAAAAATTACAACAGGCACAAACTTAACATAATTGAATGAGTAATGAGCTTCCTTAACGACTCTAATAAGAAGACGGCTTCATCTTTTACGAGCGTTGCAGATTCTACAAGATGTCTGTACACGGAATTATTCGCAGTAAGTAGATGAGTACTTAGTAGATACTAAAAATTATATTGCATTTTCGGGGTTGCATGCTGTGAAATTAAATGTAAGTTCCAGGTAAGTGATACGATGCATATAAGTAGCATTTCACTTAAAAATCTCAAAAAGTTTGAAGACTTCTTGACAAAGAGATCTCTGGTACAATACAGATTCGTGAGTGTCCAAAAACTATGAAAGACTGGTATTTTCCTTTAACATCAACTGTAGGTATTATGAATCCGAAATACTGTAATGACGAAAGTAAGACCAAATTTAATTTAGTATTAAAAGCAGTACTTTGTTGACCCATTCATGAAATATCAGTACCGCAGAGTCTACGCAGTCTTGCTTCCATTAATTTCTTAGTTCTTTATATTAAATCTTGTCTTTCATTATTTCCATAGTTTGAAAATACTGACTTAGTTACACACAGACGCACCTATGTATTTTTTAGAACTTAATTTCAATTTATACGAACGTGTCCTAAATTAAAAACTCCATATCCCTTTGCTGTCATTCATATAAGTCGGCCATTTTGTAAAGCTATTCGCGTGCACCCTTTCGCCTATCGGTTCGGTATATTTACCGGTTCGATGTTCAACATTGGATTTCCGACGGCTATGATCACCTCTGTGCCTACCCTCACCCTTACATCCGGACGGGGGACCGGCAGAGCAAGAGATGATACTTCCGTACGTATTTATGGGACTGAAAAAAGTGTGTAATTTTGTTAGTTACGTAAGCAGTGTTAGTATGGTTTTGAATAGGATATCTGTGCGGCAGTCATTTGTTTTTTTTTATGATATCAACTGCATTGAGTTCTGCAATGGATTATACTAAACACGTTAAAATAATAATACTTAAGTACTACCTAGAATATCAGGAGCGCTTCTAGTTATGACAGTGTTGTACCTACATACCTAGTAACATAATAATTACTTCAATATTTGTAGAAAATAAATACCTACACTGAAATTGCTCATAAAAGTTAAGGTAGATGTAACTCACACCTGTTTTAAAGACTAAAGATGAAGAACACTTCAGGGCATGTTCCCACACCTTTGTCTTACTTCACACTTCAGACAGGAACTTTGCTACTTATAAATTAACTTTCCTATACAAACAAGGGGCTTCGGCTTCAATTAATTTGGGCGACCATACATCTAGACTTTAGATGAAATTGTAGGACTTCTGTAAGTCTGTAGGTACTTGTTTGTTCCCCACTTGTTAGAGATATTGCTCCGCCCGATACTTTGCTAAGTAGCCGATCAATTTCACTATATCAACATATTCGAGTGATTGGGCATGTTATAGCAAATATTGCTTGACGTGAAGGGGAATGATTAAGAGACAAAATGCTCATAGGATCAATTAAAATGATGGTGTACCTAAATATTCGTAATTATGAAATCGTTTGTCGTTGAGTCAGTGCAACAGCAAAACAAACGTATCTTAGGCAGTCCTTTGAGAAAATGTCGTTTATATATGTAGTTAACTGAGTTTATGGCTTGTGGCTAAGTAATAACAGGCGCATGGGTCTATCGATCAGGTTAAGCTACGCTTGTCGCGGTTGGTCCGTGGATGGGTAACCATTTTACATACCAAGTCCCTTCTGTGCCTTGGAAAGCACGTCAAGCCGTTGTTCCCGGCTGTCATTCGTGGATCTTTGACAGTCGTTACGGGTCCTCAGAAGCCCGAAAGTCTGACGACCAGTCTTACCAAGGGATATCGTATTACCCAGTAACTGGGTTGTGGAGGTCAGATAGGTAGTCGCTCCATGTAAAATATTGGTTTTTAGCTGCATTCAGTTAGACTGGAAGCTGACCAACAGCGAGCAACTTAGTTAAGAAAAGGCTAGGAAGATGATGAATTGAGTTTATGTACCAAGTTTCTCTCGCATGTAGTAAAACACAATAGCAAAGAGACAAATACATTTTCCATGTGCATTCCCGTTGCTCTGAAGTCTGAATCAGCCCCTAAAAGTGGTCGACCCTTTAGCTAACGCGAGAAAAATGCTAATTTTATTTGGAGCGCCTAAATTCGGAGTGGTTTTGGTTACACTGAACACATTCACAGAACCACGCTCCTCGTTTACACTGTGCTAGTAATGAAAAAACTTTCAAATGAGTTGGCTGCCCATGAGATTTAAAATTGAAGTATTTTAATTTAAATACCTCGTTTGCAGTTTTTAAAAGCTGTCGTTAACATTGCGTGTTGCGTAATGTTTATTTTATAGAAATACTGTCAGGGCTTTCACGAGCGTGTGAACTTTTTTAATTTTGTTGGATGATAATAAGTTGGTACAGTCTGTTAGTAGGTGCTTCAAATGTCACCTACTTCTTTATTGTACGTGAAAGCAGTGAAAACGTAAATACACAGACAGGAAATAAATTCGTGCTTACATTTAAATAATTAGCGCAGATTAAATTTTTGTCAATCCTCAGTATCAGCAATTTTGTTTGGGAATTGCTGATTTCATTTGTACAATTTATTTTCGAATTAATTTCAATGACATTAGTTATTATTGTTTAATAACACAATAGCAATCAGTGACCAAAATAGCAACCTTTTATGAAAACAGTTAATATTATTATCTTTCTATATCTAAATCAAGTAGAAGTAATTCCAATTTCACTCAAAGTTGTGTGGGCTTGACTGGCAACCGAAACAATTCTTTATTCTAATGCTATACTAAAATAATACGACCTTCCTTAAACTCGCATGGTGAGCTCTTTATATGCCCCTGTGACTGTTATTCAAACATTGAGTACCTTTCTTTTGGAATAACAATACTGATTCAGAGTTATACGTAGGTATGAATAGGTACCTACATATTCTCCATTTTAGACGTTTAAACGGACGTAATAATATCGCAGTGTGATTTTTTCGCGCATTGGATCGTCAAACACACTCACAACGACACACGACAGTTGAAAAGCGAACTGTGTCATAAATTCGTAGTGCAGAGATGCACTGTTGGATCCTCAACGTTCGGTTCAACGCTGAGAGTTGAAAATCCAATGCACAATGAAATGCCGCTGCGATATTTTTACTTTCGTGTGGACGTCCATGTTAATGAGTTATGTACTTTGGCACATTACATTACTAAAATGGAGATGGCTAAAAGGTATGATGGCAACAAGTAAGTGTTTTTTTTTTGAGGGTGGGAAATTTTCAAGTAACTTCTCCCGCTCTGGGTGGAGCGGGAGGGCGTGTCAGACTTTTACTGACTAAAGCCCACCCGTGTTCCTTCAGTTGCCTGTGCGCTAGGGGCCAGGATATCTCTTTCGAACAACTCGCTCCCCTGGCAGGCATTGGCCCTTGCGGACCCCACAAGTTAGTGCTGACGTCTCTTTGAGGCGCGCGTGGAACAAAACGCGCCGCCGACCCGGGCTTGGTCCTTTCCGGACAGCGAGCTACCCATTACTCGCCATCCGCAAGCCCACGCTTACGGTCGCCGGGAATCAGCCTGGGATTCCCGACGCCCAGGGCGTCTCCTGCGGCAACTACGGCCGTGAGGGCGCATATACTGCCTCTCCCTCACGTGCGCCGTCTCTCTCTTTGCGAGCATTACTGCTTCGCAGAAGGAGGTGACGGCTAAACTAAGAAGTATCAGGCATAAATTCTGCAAAAGAACTTCTGCGAATTAATTTTGTCGTTCGGATCAATCCACTTGATAAATTCCATAGCAGTTGGGTGCATACGATGCCTTCCACCAATGTAGGAAGTTAAACATCCATGTAGTAGGTAAGTAACCAATGACGTCACAAAACTAAGTGTAGTCGCAGCCCTCCAGTAAGACACTTGTAACGAGGGTACAGAGAAGATCGAGTTGAGTGCTTTCGCCAGATGAAATTTGAAAGTGGAGATAGTCAGATAATTTACGAGAAACGGTAAGTAACGGAAAGATCCGATAGAAGGTAACTTGCCTTTTATTAGTTCTTTAGAAGGAAACTTACAATGCAAAGGGGTCGTGTATGACGTACATAAGTAATAAGACGCCAAGCGTACGTTGACGTACAGACAGTAAGAAAATCCATTAGTACAAAGAATCGTTAAATTGTAAAAAAAGAAAACCTTACATAGACATTAACTTACATAAAATGAAACAAAATAGAAATACTTAAAATCTGGTTAAAAAACTGTAACTTTTAACTATAAATAAGTGTACCACACAGTCACGTTTACATGAGTAGGTACTACGCAAAGATGCCTCTGATAGAATTTTGTATGTTGCTTGAATTTCCATGGCGTTGCCACGCGCATTGTGCTATGTCTGGGTCCTGTCACTTGAATTGGAGGATGCTTAAGCAGCTGGAGGATATCTGCCATTTCTCTTCATGGTCCTTCGAGCCGGATCAATAGTGGACTGTATTATACGAATGTATTTTAGGGATGACAAACGGTCAACTATATTTGAACCGGCGAGAAAAAGGAGTTTATATAATAACTATGTCGTGTACGCTGTCGCTCGGACGATGATGCAGTTACCGTGTTTTAGTCCTCGTACCACCTGGAGGATACCAGCTACTTGTTGGAGTAGAGTTGTTTACATATCGAGACCCTTCCTGTCTCCGTGCATGAAACCCGGCCATTATACAGCTTCGTATCTCTGTTTCGAACAGCGAGCAACGATTTGAACGGCTTACTATGTAGATCGAGTTGATCAAAACTAGGAAAGCAATTTGCGGAATGTTAGAACGGAGGCCATGTACTCCAATCATCATCAGTAGATGACGTTATGTAGTTACAGTCCTTGACACAATCTGAATGTTATTTTGTGAGGTGGAAGCTTAATTTTAACTTGAGCATGTTCATGGTAAGTTATCAGAAGGGAAAGTCTCGTAATTTTAAGGACGTTCATAGTATGTACTTCACATTAATGATTTTCTGAAATGAATTTTGACATGAAATTAAATTGACGTTGAATTGTAATTAAATTTATTAAATTTTCGTACATCCATTTTATAAGGGGCGAGGCTATTGGCATCAACCGGGCACTAATGCAGACAAATTCTAGATTGCAAAAACCTTATAGCACTTTGCTCAAACTGGGAATTGAAACCAGGACCTTAGTCGCTATTCAGCAGTACCGCATGCAACCACTAGACCAACGAGGCAGAAGAAGGTATTTTGAATATGTTTAGTCAAAAATTCAGCATCATGAATAGTGGTAGTCGAGAAAACAGCAGTGCAATAGCATAAAGTTGACTAACATAATTCATGATGACTGTGTTATATAGAGGTAGTTAGTGTATGTGTCCATAAAAAACAAAGTATTTTCTTCGTTTTCAAATTAAGTTTCAAAAGCTTGCGGTATTCATTTCTGCGCATAAAATAACTGCGAAATATTCTTACAATGAAAATCAGACAGAGCTGTAATGAGCACGTTGAAAAAAATGCATTTAGACTTTTTATTGCAGTTTTTTTTTTGTGAGAAATGAGAGGTAAAAAAATAATATGTACAGAGTGAGAATGCTAGTTTATTTCCAATTCAATTTTGCAAGAGGTGTCATAAAAATTGACGGTAAACTCGGCATGCATGAAGTGTTGTGTGTAGAAAAAATTATCAATGTAAATAATTGAAAAAAGAATTGAAAAAAATACCTTTCTAAATAAATCATTAATAGGTAGGCCAAAAGAAACGAAAAAGAAGCAAGCAGATCATAAATCAAGTTTGCATAAAATCAATGCACAGTTCTAGAGTTCTCCGAAGCCAATTCATATCGTTTTTTCCCAACTATGCTGGGGTCGGCTTCTTATCAAACCGTATGCAGCTGTATACCAGTATTTTACATGGAATGACTGCCTATGTGTCCTCTGCAACCTAGTTACTGGGTAATTTGATACCCCTTGGTAAATAAGACTGGTTTAATTGATATCGTCTTTTTGATGATAAGATTATGATTTTACTTCTTGGAAACATCATTTTTAGATCGATAACCAATTACAGGTCCTTTGACTCCATTGACCTTACAATTCAATTCAATGCAATGCAATTCAATTCAATGGCCACCAACATTCAATGAACGATATTAATAAGTCCCTTCGTTCAAACACAGGGTTGGGTATACTACAATCGCAATATTTAATTTTAATTATGTGGTTAATAACTTTTTAGGCTTCAGATTCACTTATAAGAGTGATGTAAAAGATTTGACTAATTTGCACACTTACAATATTGGTTCTAAGTACCCGCAAATAAGGTGCCTGTTTACTTATCTCTTTGTTTAACCGTACTTACCTTTCCTCTTCTCTCTTTATTTATTTATGAGAATTCTATCTTCACAGAGTGAAACAATTATTTGTTTGTACAACTGCGATAACGTGAATTGAGATGAAACAAACAACTGGGTAGTTCTAGAAGTTCTACACAGCTTGAAGTTTCCTTTAGAATTGGTGATCCATCAGACAAAGGTCTGTTTTCAATATAATTATGAAAATACCTACCTGTTTCGAATTGATGAATATTGGAAAAATGTTAATAAAACTCTAGAATGAACCTAAAGACAAAATTATAACAAAGAGTTTTCTTGCTAATATGATATCGTAATAAGGTACAGTAAATTAAGTCCGTGGGTGTAATATTGTATAAGTAAGCGCTTTCAACTATACATAAGCTTCAATCAAAGTTGAAAAGGTTTTGCGTTCAAAGGCTCATGGTACAAGGACCTTCTTATGTATCGCCAGAAGGTATTTATGTCAGACCATTTTATAAAAACGAAAACAAAGACGGTTTTATTTTTTGCTTTTGCAATTAAACTAAGCAATCCCATTTAAATTAAAGAAAACTTTTGTAAGCTCTCAAAATAAATAAGAATTTTATTTTAGAGATAAAAGTTTAAATACACTGCTTCTAGTTGTCACAAGCGTTACTGTTGACCATGTGGTCCTGGGTTCGCCCAGGTCTATATAATTAGCCTAGAATGTTCTCCCTGCAGTGTGGGTTGGTAGATGTCACATGTCATTGAGTTTTTGTTCTAGGATATGTCAGTTTCCTTACAATGTTTTCCTTAACCATTTTGAGAGCAGTGGTCAGGAAATAATTTACACAAAGTACACTGCTCCATACACCATGCCCAGGTCTGGCAAAGTGTTGGGTTTTTTCATCAGAAATTTCTCAGTAGCTGTCCTGGGTCTGGATTTGTACCCGGTTGATGGAAATAAGCTGGCCCCTAATTACATGGGTCTTAAACATAACTGACAAAATGTGGGTGTACTTTAAGTACTGTAAACGTTGCTTGATAAATGGGACCTGACATCAAGCAGACGAGATTAAATATTATTTCGGTACCGTAAGCACTCTTGTCCAGTACTAACAGTACACCTCTGCCTAACCCTCCTGGAATTACAGGCGTAATGTTATAAAAGGTATCAATTTAAAAACTTATTTCAATTCATGCCCAAACAGAACATATAGGTATTATTTGAGTTGATGTAGGTACTGTGGGAACCGGAAAAAGTCTCTGGTACCGGAGTCTAATAATAAAACAATTTAGTGCACATAAGTTCAGTAATTATTCCTATAAGTCGTTCTACGTTTTATGATTTTGACTTCCTGCTTCGGTTATCTCAAAACGTTTTTTCTCTAATGTATTCTAAATTGGTTTGATAGTTCGAATGTATTTAAAATCATTGTAGCCAGCCTAAACAATTAAGGTTGTCTTTAGCAAACGACCTCTACAGTACCTAATTTAGGGATCTTAGGTGCCTCCACCACTTATAGGAACAACTTGAACATAAGGTCGACTTTTGCAGACGACCTTTACAATACTTTCATTACGAAATTGGTGTGAAATTAATATGTCGGCCATAAGTCGATATTACAGATAGCAATAAAAGTCGGCCATTAGAAGCAGATGCCTTGACCCTGTGCCCATAAAGTGAACCTAAGGAAGTTTTACGACTGGACTCCGTAATTGATTCCGCCTTGTGTTATTGTAGCTTAGACCGTATTTTATTTCAAAAATGGCTCAAATACAGAGATTTAAGTTCTTTTTTACCTTTCTGACTACTTTGTACTAGACTATCTAACTGGATTAGACTAAACAAAGCAAAAATTAAAGTAAAATGAAAACTTTCAACAATTTACTGAAATCAAATGTGGAAAAATAACTTATCACAGTACCTGCTGACACAAACTGGTAATGATGTAATTGCGGTTAATACAAGTTGACTTACGTAGCTACTTAAGTCTGTAAAAATTAAAGAGGATGCATAAAATTATATAAAATAAAGCATCATTACAAAAAAAAAATGCTTAAAAATTGTCACAAAATAACCCCTTGATAATATTAGTTTACTAACTTTAAAAGCAGCAATGTTGCGTAGGCAGCGTAAAACAAAGGTAGGTAGGTATCATCAACAACTCAACTCATATTTTATGGTATTGTTATAATCACCAAATAACTGTTCCATTAACTTGGAAAAAAGAAAATTAGTTAAACGCTAAAAGTGTCAAACGCACGGACCGTCACACCACTTCGAATAGCTGCAACTATTGTTATCGTATAATTAACTAACGTGTCTTGTCACGATCAAAACAAGAAACCCGTCAAAATGACCACAAAACCAACAAAAATACAGCAAAATCTTAAAGGGTGCGCGCGGCATTACGCCAATTATGTCATAGTGTAATGTAGTATGGTATTCTGTTGTGGAGAAATGTCGCCAACATTCACACTATCTTTGTCATGCAGAACATAGCTGTCCGATCAATTTATAAATTAAGTCCGAGACGCACTCTTAGAGAAAAGCCTTCACAGTATATTTTTGAAAATCTTTATTATGCCCATAAAATATCAAATTGTTAAAAAATACAGCGATATCCTTACTATAAATACTAGGAATAAACAAAAAAATGTTTTACCACCAACAAGGTTCAAGAAAATAGGTGGGTCATTCAGAAGTCAAAGTACACGCTTTTTAGTAAACTTCTAAGCAATGTTCAAGATCTAAGTCTCAATCAATTTAAATCATTCATTAAACGTAAGTTGTGCCTAAAAGCCTTAAATACCGTTAAAGATTATGTTGAGGACAAAAATGCTTGGGATTGAGCTGCTCCAATTTTTGCATACTGAATGTTTTTTAAGTTTTTACAAACTTATACTCTTTGACATTTGATGATTATTAATAAAATTTGATATGAATATTTACTTGGAGAAGTATAATATTATTTTAGTTTCAATTATTGTGAATGTGAGGACTACGTGGATCATGTTTCCTTTTTCGTTTTTCATCTCTTTCTTACTTAATTTTTAATGTTAATCTGGCAGTTTGAGTACTTTATGCGACCTACCAAGATGTCCTTTTTTGGTATTGTTCGTTGAATCGTTGTGCTCCATACGTTCTAAGTTGAGCTGCATGATTACTGACAAATGCGTGCACTGACAGGAAAGGTCCACACAATATATGTGGTTCTTTCCTCAATATATGTGGTTCTTTCTTCCGTCGTGTTCGTGAACGGGTGCCGCCAGTAGGGACTGGTCATCTCCTAGCTCCCACGGCTTATTTTAATTTCTGAATTGTTATTTTATTTTTGTTTTAATTACGAACGCTTTACTGTGCACGTCTTTTTACATCGTTCTCACATTGATAATTTCAACATAACGATGTAACCAACTTTTTGTAACAATACCATGTTTTTAAAAGAGTGTCCATGGAGTTTCTTGCCCGTTCTTCTCCATAGGTACCTACGCTTTGGAATGGGCAAATAGCTTCATCTTTCTAACTCACCGACCTTGACAATTCAAAAGTGCCTGTAATTGGTTTATTTGAAATAAATGCGTTGAGTTTGAGTTTGAGTTTGAAAAGACCATATTAGACACTAATCTACATGGTCCTCAAATGATCTGACTACGACTATTTCTGTTTTTTTTTTATATATACACGTTGACATTGACGAATTTTATTTAAACAATGACATGAATATTTACTTTGTAAAGCATTATATTGCTTTAATTATTGTGAATGTGATGACTGTGTGGGTGTTTTTTAAACATTTTATTTTGGTTTCTTTTTTGTACTTACTTTGGTATTGTTCGTCAAATCGTTGAGCTCATCAAATTCTGAATTGAGCTGCATGATATTGATAAATGGGTGCAGTGATTGGACAGGCCCACTCAATCTGTGTAGTTCTTTCCTCAAAAGACCATTTCAGACACCAATCCACATGGTTTTCACTTGATCTGACCAAGATTATATCTGGACTTTAAAAGAGACTGACCTTTGAGTTTGTTACAGCCTTTTTTCTCAAAGTAGTCAGATAGCAAACGCCAACTAACAAACTAACTAACAAACCTCATCTAGTCTTAAAAATATAATTGACGTGTAAAAGTGTTTGTAAGAACCTACTTACAGAAATAAAATCATTTATCATTAACATTTATGAATACAACTACCTTCAAGGACACCGGCGCAAATTTGGACTATGACTGACGCATACCATCGCGTCGTTGTCGCCTCACGCGCCGGAGAAATATGAATCTCGTCAACACCCCTGGACACCCCTTCCCATTTTGCGCATAGAAAATTATGCCTTGAGTCGTTTGCTGTAAGTACCAACATGTTTCGCTTGATTTTTAAAGTTATTTGTGTAATTCAGAATGGCCACATTTGATCTCATTATTTATGCTGGTCGCGCGTCGTTGTTCTACTAGTATTCGCCAGGTGAGATCAGTATCTTTCTGGATTAACCGACATGATATAAAAAAATTGTGATTGGGATGTTGGTTGTTTATTTTACACGTCATGTAGTTTATGTGATTTCATTCAATGGAATATCCTCAGCCTCATCGACATTCTGAATCTTGGGAGGCCATACTTAGTCAGCTAGACTTTTTGAATTTAAAATATTACTACTATTGGGGTCAAAAGCTTTGCCAACAACGATCATGTCCTCAAAAATACAAGTAAACATCAATAAAACTTGCACCTTATTGCCTATTCATACGAAGACAGCTTTTTAAAATTACGCCCCAGTTTTCGTCTGTCACCTAAATAAAACGACGATTTCTTATTGTCGTCACATCTCTTCAAATAAGAATCCAGTGTCATGTTGCCATCGAAATAAGCGCTCGACTGTTCTATGGGTCTTTTCAGACGTGCCACAACTACACCACAAAAATGTGGCCGTGACATTTTATAAAAAATGGACGAGTTCCATTCACATACATTACAGTTTGCAGTTGCGTTCAACGTGTGGTCAATTGACGACATTGGGACCACACACGCAATTGATCGACGACCACTGAGCCTGGGACTACTGAGCATTAATTATTTTGTGGGTTCCACAACGTAACTTCAAGCTGCTGAATTTACGTTGTGAGAAAGACATTTTCACCTCTGCTCTGTAGTGTAACTGTGTAAGGGGGGCTGGTTTAATAATAACAGCCGTACGAGTATTCGAAAGTTAAGCAACGGTCCGTGGATGGTTGACTCTCATTTAAATATCGAACTCCTCTGCCTCGGAAAGCACGCTAAGCCGTCGGTCCCAGCCGCCATTCGTATATTTAACAGTTGTTACGAGTCGTCAGAAGCCCGAAACTCTGGCAACCTGTCTTATCAAGGTGTGTCAAGTAACTGAGTTATGCAGGTCAGATAGGCAGTCGCTCCATATAGAATACTAGTATTCAGCTGCAATTTATTTGACTGGAAGCCGACCCCTACATAGTTGGGGAAAGTCTCGGAAGATGAATGAGCAGTGTCACGTCTGCACAAACCCTAAGTAGGTCACGCAGACGCTACCCAAATTCTGTAACTACATGATGTGTCCAATATTGTATGTTGTGCTTATTCCGCTACAAGCAAGCGGTATTAGTAGAATCGGTTGCTGGGCTGAATACAATCTTGTTTGCGTAAGGCGAAGTGTAGCGTATACCTATTTACTAATCACACAGTGATGGGTCACTGAACTCAACGGCACGATTATTTGATTAGACTAAATATTTCAATCCGTTTATTACCTTCAAGTTGTTTTTTTTTTTTTTTGGGTGGGAAATCATCAAATAACTTCTCCCGCTCTGGGTGGAGCGGGAGGGCGTGTCAGACTTTTACTGACTAAAACCCACCCGTGTTCCCTCAGTTGCCCGTATGCCAGGGGCCGCGGTATCTCTTTCGAACAACCCGCACCACCTTCAAGTTGTTTACGTGATAAAATGGAATAAAGTTAAGAGAACGAGGATAAGGATCTCATAGACGATCAATTAGTTACCATTACCATATTTTATTATGTTAGTTTAGATAGAACTGGCTTGCCATGTTTTTAAGTAGTGCACAACACTTACTTTGCCGAACGTCAGCATCAAATTCAGAACCAATGAACAGTATTTCTTCCAACTCTTAATCAATAATGCTCTCTACGTTGCAGTACTTCCATTACCTTTTTATTTTTTTCCCGAGTGTACAATCGTACGTATGCGTTCTAGCATCGCTTGAAGTCCAGCTTTTCCCACTGGGAAAACGATGGGAATCCAATTCAGTCGTATGAAACTAACATTTTCTTCCTTCCCTTAGGAGTCATATGCCTGCCATGGTTTCAAAGATTCTACCGTCTACTTGCTGTAGTTCAGCCGTATCCGGTGGTTGAAACGTTTTGAACTTACTTCAACTGTTTGCACTTTAAGTTTCGCGTTTAAAGTCAGAATGGAACGCTCAACTAAGTAGGTATTTTACTCATACAGATCCTGTTCAATTTTGAGCCATCTTAGCTGATTTACGTACATTTGAGAAAAATGGACGTAAGGTTGAGGGACTTAGGCCAAAACCCTTAATAAAAAAATATATAAAAATAAACGTTTACTTCAGACTATTAAACATTATCTTAAAAACTATGTTAGTCGTGAGGAGATCAAGTGTATTTAAAAAAAATTGAAACAAATAAATGAAAATTAAATTCAAATGAATTATAATTAAATTAAAATAAATGAAATTGAAATAAATTAAAATTAAATTGAAATAAATGAAGATAAATTAATGCTCGAACATCTCTTTTAAATTCTTCGTCAGGTATTTTTAATAGAAACAATAAATCAACATCAGTCAAGTCTATGGAAATTGGTTGAGTCTTTTTTTAAATACGTAGCTGCCAATAACAAAGAACTTTAAAATACTGCATTTCCAGACATCTATTTGTGATATGATATCTTATGTAGAAAATTGAGTTAATTAGTAGCAGAGCGTCTACTTAGATCGCAAATCAAATAAAAGCCCACATTTTGAAGCAATTTCGGCCATTTTTAACGTGGCGTCTTTTTATCGCTCTGGGAATTTCAACGCACTGTTCATCGCCGAGAGTTGAAAATCTAGTGCACGATAAATGATCGTCCTGTTTAATAATCGCCCGTGTTACCAGGTTTCAATTTAGTCTTCTAGACTTATGTAGTAGAGCAATGATAATAAATATTACAACGTGGGCTCTGAGAATTATGTCGAAGTAAATGTGTTTAGGTCATTCGAAGACATGTGACATCTACCAACCCGCACTGGGCCCGCGTGGTGGATTACGGCCCATTTCCTCTCACAGAGAGGAGGCCTGTGTCCCAAAGTGCAAGTGGCAACATTATAGGCTGAGCATGTATGTGTGTAAATGTGTTTATATGTATTTACCTTTTCAAACTTTACTTAGTTTAGTTTTTACAAGCTTTTGCCAGCGGCCACGCCCGCGGCGATTTCTAAAATTATATACCATGGGAACGCACTACTGGGATTAAAAGTATCCCATGTGTTAATCCAGGTAATAAACTATCTGTGTGCCAATTTCATCCATATTCGTACAGCCGTTTTTGCGTGATTGACTAACAAACATCCAAACATCTAAACATCCAAACGTGCAAACTTTCCCATTTATAATATTATATATTATATTATTTTATTAGTAGGAAGTAGGATAGGATTTACAGTTTATCAAAAATTACTTAGTTACCTACACAAAACAATATTTTATGTACTTATTGATGAATCTAAGTATCAAAATTTTTTTAAAATAAGTTTTGCAATATTCAGTTTTATAGATTTCAAAGTAATCTTTAAAGTAAAATGCTCATGGTAGAAAATCTAAACCATTCCTTTTAAATAAGCTGGAGGTAGTTCCATCTGTCTGCCCGGAAGATGTGAAACCCGATGACTATGCTAAGCTAAGCCTGAACACGAGAGTCTACCAATAAGGATCGGTAAACCGCCGAGAATGGGCCAAGATAAGTATCAAGTTGCATTCCTTTACATTAATTAATCATCTGACTAGCCTATTTCCAACTATATTGGGGTCTCAAATCCCTCCAGTATTTTACATGGAACGACTGCTTTTCCGACTTCTGCAATCTTCCGACAAGTCCAATTCCACTCAAACTCAAACTCAAACTCAAAGCATTTATTTCAAATAAACCAATTACAGGCACTTTTGAATTGTCGAGGTCGGTGAGTTAGAAAGATGAAGCTAGTTGAACCACAACGATTGAACCAGTGTTAAAACGCTAATCGGCTATCATTGAGAAAAATTATATTTAATTTTAATTCCAGCCAATCGTTTGCCGAGCTACTAAATGAACAGAAAATATAACTTCGCTTGGAACAAGTATTTTTTCAAACTAACTAGTCGGGTTTATAATTAATAATCTATACTTAGTGAGCCAATCATAGCACAATCCAGGCTCCTTAGATTAAACTCATCGGCTTTACGCGCTCGGCAATTATCTTTATATTCACCTTTTTGTACTCGCTGGGGCCTGAAATAGACAAGTTCAGAAGGTCATCTCCATACAACGAAGGAAAGCGCACGCAAACAAACGCGTGCCTACTACATAAAATAAAATAAGCCTTTAGGTTTGCCTACATTAATATCTCCAAGACTCTGACTCCGTTAGTTGTTGTTCGGTAATATTCTTGAGTGTATGATGATTAGAACTATCTTGGACTACAACTACTATGTATATGTACAACTATGTTGGACGATTTGGGGCCAAGTTGGCATCCAACCCTTCGGGTAGCAAGGAGTTCTGGTCCCTGGCTAAATCAGTCGAGACGAACTTATGCCGTTCTTTGCTGACATTTGATGGAACGCTGGCTCATACCACGCAAGAAAAGGCAAACCTTTTTGCCTCCATCTTTGCCGAAAATGTACGCCTTGATATGGCCTCTAACATTTCACCTAACATATCTACCTCACTGCGGCTCCACAATGCTGGAGATCTCAATACGTCTACAAGAGGTCCGTAGGGTCCTTTACTGTCTTGACGTGATTAAAGCCAGCGAACCTAACGGAATACCCGCAAGAGTCCTTAGAAGCTGTGTTCCAGAGTTGTTTCCTGTCTTGACGCGCTTGTATTGCCTCTCTCTTTAAACCGGAGGGGTGCTAGAGTCCTGGAAGCTTGCTAATGTACAGCCAGTGCCCAAAAAGGGTAGCCGTGCCGATCCTGTCAACTATAGACCAATCGCCATAACCTCCATACTGTGTAAAGTAATATAAAGGGTACTGAACCATAAACTGCTATCATACCTAGAAGACAATAAGCTCCTCAGTGACTACCAGTATGGATTCCATCGTGGTCGGTCAACTGGGGACCTTCTTGTGTATGTCACGCATTGCTGGGGCGAGGCCATTGGAAATATGGCGCAGCCCTTGCTGTGTCGCTTGATATTTCAAAGGCTTTTGACAGGCTCTGGCATGCTAGTCTGTTGGGTAAGCTTCCCGCATTCGGCATCCCTGCTGACTTTTACAACTGGTTTTCCGACTTCCTGAGTGATCGTCTATCGGAGTGGTCATAGATAGATGTCATAGATGCTTGCTTATCGGATCATAAGACTATTGATGCCGGTGTTTAGGAGTCTGTTCTTTCTGCGACTCTATTTCTGCTACATATTAACGACTTGCTACAGCTTGGTGTTATCGGGTACGCAGATGACAGCACAGTTTCAGATAGATACCTGTCCAGTGCAAGAGCCAGCAGAGGTGAAACAACCGCTCTCAGAGAGGCCCTTGTGGAGCGATGGAATTTGACCTTAAATTTTGTTTCCCAGTGGGGTGATGACAATCTGGTCAAATTCAATGCTCAGAAAACACAGGCGTGTCTTTTCACTACCAAAAGGAGCCAGTTTCGGTTATCCCCAACTTTCCGAGGTGCATTTTTACCTGTTACCGACCGCCTAACGGTTTTGGGCATGCAGTTGACGTCCAATCTCAACTTTGGCTCATTCGTCGAGACTGCAGCTAAGAAGCTGAGCATCCTAAATAAGGTGTGGCGATACGTCACATCTGGACAGCTTTGGAGTCTATATAAAGCTCAAGTGCGTTCTTGTTTGGAGTATTTCAGCCACTTATGGGATGGCCATCCGCACTTGGTTGATATCCCAACCAGTCGTACTCAGCGCTACTCCTCCACATTTATTATGCGCACAGCCAACTCTCTGCCTGCGTCTGTATTCCCTTCCACATTTAACCCGTCTACCTTCATAACAAGAGTGAACAGGCATTTTTTGGGCACGCTCGATCCATCCTAGACTTCATCAATCGCTTTCCATCAGGTGTGATCGACGTCAAGATCTGGCCCATTTAGTAATAAAATAAAATAAATCTTTTAGTGCGACTTTGGCCGGACGTTGATACACTTAAGCTATATACACTTACACTTAGAAGGCTGAAAATGGAAAAAAAAAAACTAAATAATAGATCTCTTACGAACCACCGAATCTCTCTTCTCTTCTCGTTCGATCTTAAACGAATGCCAGTCGCAAGTAGGGTAAATATTTCGTTTGAAAAATCTAGAATCTCCTTTTAATCTTTTTTTTCAGTACTGCTATCTTTATCTTGTTTTTTATTTAAAAAAATCCTTTTACTAAATAATCATCGACCAGGCGGACGGCCAATCGGTCAATCTGGCCGGACATTTTTGGACAAATCCGAACGGTTGGAAGCCATAGTCGCGAGTGTGCTTGCACTTATTGTACGTGAAGCATGTCTATGTGTGTGTGCGTCTTCGCTCGTATGGACCCAACCTTCTGTAGTGATCTATTTAGTGCCGCTAGGTTAGCTTCAATTAATCATTTAATTAAAGTGCACGTCCTCTGTGTTTTTTCAGAAGAAACTGGGTTCATGGTTTTTTTTTTTTGTGGGTGGGAAATCATCAAATGACTTCTCCCGCTCTGGGTGGAGAAGGAGGGCGTGTCAGACTTTTACTGACTAAAACCCACCCATGTTCTCTCAGCTGCCCGTGTGCCAGGGGCCGCGGTATCCTTTTCGAACAACCCGCACCCCTGGCAGGCATCGGCCCTTGCGGATCCCACCAGCTGCTGCTGACGTCCCCCTGCGACGATTCAGCACAGTGGCCCCGCCGCCTACCACTTTTCGGCCGCAGGGGATAGGGAGAGCGGCCAACGCTATACCGACACTCCTCTTCCCCTGCGGCCCCACCGCGTCCGCCATCAAACGGTGGCGGTCCCGTCCAGGCCACGGAAGGGAAGAGCGCTACTCAGAAGTACCGGCACTCCTCCTCCGCCGCAGCCTGTAACTCTCAGCCGCGATGCCTCCCATTCGACATCGCGGCCCGCCTCAGCTGCGATGCACCTCACCGCAACCTATTTTTTGGCCGATACGTCGTCGGCTTGGAGGCACAAGCCCTGACGAGCGGCCCCACCTTGGGGTTCCTCTTCGCTTCACCGTGGAGATGACCACGGTTACTGAGCCTCCCCGCAACGACAATGCGGGAACCCCACTGGGGGGGGAACTGGGTTCATGGTGTGTTATGTGTTTCGTTGAAGGTACATAATTAGTAACTTCAGAGTTCCAAGAATTTGAGGAGAATATCGTGTTGTATTTAAGTTTTAAGAGTTTTATAGTAAAATAATATTAGTAGTATTTGAATATTGCGATTTTTTTAAAGTAACTGTTGATAATAAAATTTTACAATAGGTCAAAATATGACGAATTTAAATAAATCTAATCACATTTCATAAACGAATAAAAGATACATTAAGTAATGAACTCAGATTGGTCCTAAATAATAATCCCAACATTCTCTTCGAATTGGTTATGAATAAACCCTAATATCAATAATTTAACTAAATGTCACTTTAGACGTCTGAGGAAAGCTATATTGACATAATTTCATCTTCGAAACTAACGAGAACTGATGCGCAAAACATTATTTACAACGTCAGTCGGAAAAATCTCTCGCAAACATTTGAACCGTGTAATAGATATCTGAAATATTTTCTTTGTTATGAATTTACACGGGTTGTTCGGACCCTTATCACGAGAAAAGCCAGGTTGACGTCACCCACGCTATGCCCACCTCCATAAAATTATGACTTGCTAGGTTTATATACCCTGCGTTTATAAAAGCCACGACTTGAAGAACCAATTTATTTAGTTACAGTTTTTGTACTAAAAATAAACAAGAATTTGGGTACTTACTATTTTACCTAAGACTTCCCCGGTTATGAATTTATCTGGCAAGATGTAAACAACGATATTTAGACAGCCTTGCGACATGAATTATCTAAACTTGGCTATATTTTTGCTAGGAGGTAGCTTTTGAGCTGAGAAAATGTGGTTTACGTTGGGCGGATTAGAGTTGGGTCACAGATTCTGATTTATTGAAGAGTTAACTTTAATAGAAATGCCTGAACTGATTTTCTAACTGAAATTGTCTTGATTTCTTCGAAACAGAAAAGGTAGAAATTACCGAAAATCAATACTTCAAATTTGGTTGGATTTCTTATCTAGACACGCGGCAGCGTGTCAAGCCAAGTTCAAGCCAACAGAACTGGCGAGCAGCACCGTGTGTATATTATACGAACCATTTAAAGCCACTTTTGACCGCCTCATAACTGAAAAACGATTTTACATAAACATGTCAAATTTGGCTCATATTAGCGGCAGCCGTGGAGCGGCGGGGTAGGGAATGGTGCGCACACCTCAAATCAAATGGTTATTTAGATATTAATGTCTAAAGATCGTCATTTTCATCACTGACTGACCTATAAACCTACCTACCTACCTACTGACTGACCTAGAAAGTTAAAATTTGGCATCCAGATAATGGGTATAAAAGGAATAAATCACACAGACACTAGTAATTTGTTATCATTTTATTATAATTTTTCAATTTCTAATAGGAACACTTACTCATATGCCTGTAATAGTGCCTGTAATGTATTAATGTAATTGATGACAGCCGGTCTTTATGCGGGTTTTAACGTCTTCACGTGAATATATAACGAGTGGAATATCATCCTTATTTTTTTTAATCCAAACATATTAGTTTTAGAACTTATAACTACTTATAACTAAGACCATAGTCGACTTTCGTATTTATTACGTTATTAATTGGGATTTAGTATTAATTATTATTCAAATATTTAGCGCACATCAATAGTGTAAGATCATTACTTATATATTATTAAATAATATAGGTATTTCGGACCACGGCGCATGGTGCGGCGGCCGTGGAGCTGCGGGGAGGTAGCAGTGTGATAAAAACTGTCTACTAATAGGTTCTGTACAAAAAGTAATGATATTCCATCAAAAACATATACCTATGTGAAATTAGAGCCAAGTTCAATATTATGATATATGTCTTGGTTATTGACTTCAAAGGCAAAAGAAGTGAGAGCTAAATGGGTGCCAAAATCAATGGTCAGTCCTATAACTTATTTGTAACAGCATAAAATATTTTATAACAACTTAAAATATAATTTCTTCTTATAACTTAGGATAATATATTCAAGCCAAGACATATTCAAGACTTGGCTATATTATTTGTATATGACAACTAGCCAAGTCAGACCTTAAGGCTTCAATATATTATCCTAAGTAATAAGAAGAAATTATATTTTAAGTTGTTATAAAATATTTTATGTTGTTATAAATAAATTTCAGGACTGACCATTGAACTTGGCACCCATTTAGATCTCACTTCTTTTGTCGCTGAAGTCAACAACCAAGGCATATATCATAATATTGAACTTGGTTCTCATTTCACATTTATGTTATGATGGGATTGTTTTATCTTGTAACAATTTTGATGGTAGATCAAGCGAAGTAAATGATGGTAGCAATTGACATTCCAGCATTTTCTTGTAAAAGTTAAAACGCAGAAAACAGACCATCAGCCACGTTTTACTGTTTAAATAATAAGTAACAATTTCCTCAGCACTGTTCAGTTGTCTCGTGGTTTTTGTCTCGGTAATATTAGTTTAATCTTCTTGTCCAAGTCTACGGAATTCACCACAGTGCTTTCGAGGTCGACAGCTTGTAACATTCTAAATATTAAACTGCACTCTCGAAATAGCAATTTCTTCGCGAAGTATCTCAACTTCAACTTAATTTTAAATTTATAGTTCGTTGGTGTGAACTACAGTTTCTAGCTTCAGTCTTTTATGTTTAGAATGCTGCAGTAAAAAGATTTTATAACGTTAAAATGTGGTATAAAGAAAATCTCTTGGAAACGGCGAATATTAATGTAAAGAGAAAATATTTGACATACGACTTAGCTTACTGATAAACTGTGTGATTCAAACTGTCAGATTTAGTAGTCATTATAACGTTTTAGTTGATGAGAAAACTTGAAATCCTAGAAACCGAAACACGGTTAGAAAGGCAGATCCAAAGTTTGGAACTTAAGCGTCAGACAGAGTTTCAAATCCGCACAATATGTGTGATCTTATCAGCTGCTCGTGTCACAAATCCCAAACTTTATCGTGTAAAACTGTGATTCGGTTGTGATAATTGCCTCAACTCGCCACATTGAGGCGACATCGAAACCGAGTAAGTTTATCATCCCATTTCGCTACTCATAATAGTATTATCCTCACAATGTATAAACGACACGCAATAAAGGGTGAACTAGATAAGAGGTAATTTGCTCGGATTTCATCGTTATCGAGAGACTTTAAGGCTCATAAATAGTTAAAGAAGTTCTTCCGTCTCGGGAAGGAACGTTGTGGGGAAATCTTTTTATATCCGCGGATAGGAGACGCTATTCGTACTTATAACGGGTCTAAGTATGCATACTATTTGAATAGATTGCTTTAGAGTTTTTAACATGATTTTGTATCAAATAGTTAAGTACGTGGGTGTTATAAAAACCCAGTAAGAGATTACGTAAAAAAGATGGGCAGCTTTACTTGGTTCCTATAAACAAACACAAGTCGTTTTTGTTTATAGGGTGTCAATGATTGTTCCGTGTAATGCCGGACGGTTCAATGTGGTGCCGGACGTAAAAGAATAGCACCATCCCATTTCTTCCCGTGGGTATCGTAGAAGGCGACTAAGGGACTTACTAGAGAATGAGCAGCAGCGTTCTCTATGCATTTGACCGCCATACTGCGATCGCCAACCCGCCTGCCAAGCGTGGCGATTATGGCAAATCCCCCCCCTTTGGGGGAGGCTTATGTCCAGCAGTGGACGTCTTTTGGCTGATATGATGATGATAATAAATGATATCAATGATAGCGTTTTTTATTGCCAAACTGGGCATGCAAATAGATTCGTAAGTAAATTTTGCCTGTGATAGCTACTTCCATATAGAAGGGTCTTTCTATGCGAAGCCATCAGGTCTTTGCTTCATTATTGGTAAAGTTACAAGAATCTTAATTTTAACCAATAACGTTCCGTAAATCATAGAAATCGACTTCAAGTCGCATATGCAACTATGTTATCATCGATGACAAGAGATTTTATTTTTCTGAACGTTTGTTGTAGCGGTAATGTAAGACTGTTCAGTGTTTAAAGCCCGTAACTTTATAGTCATGACCAAAATTTCTAAGATAAAAACATAATCAAAATGTTCTTGGTTCGTTGGTTTTAACTAGATCCAGGACAGTTAAAGTTCATAAGACTTGAGAAGGGTGCCCTGACCTTAACGTCACTTGTGACAGCAATTTCAAATTGGACTAAATTAAAATAATTATGCTTTGTATGTTACTATAAAATTTACAGACTGACTTCAAATTTAATATACAAATGCAAAGACTACACAAACGTCTTTTATTTCACTTCAAATAATTATATCTTCAAATTCTTTAATTAACAACAGGAGGTAAATGAAACGTAATTGTATTTATTAGTACAAAGTGAATGACATCGCCGACTCGACATAATTTCTTTTTATTCGAAACAGTCTCGGATTATTAAGACAATTATGTTTGAATAAAATAAGCAGAATTTCCCTCAAAGAGCTATTCCCTACTGAGAAAGAGATTAGGATCTCGTTTGTTCACTTGCCTTTCATAATCCTAATTAGCCATTTAACTGAGTTCTTATCATTGGTCCTGAACAGAAAGTCATTCTTATAAAGCAACTCGCCTTCTTATCTGTCTACTTAAGATTCAGTTTATTTCTACTGTTGCCTCGAGTCCGGTGTTCATTTTTATTTAGGTAGGTACGTACTTTACTTTCAGCTGTTTATCGTTGGCATCTTATTATTTTTTAAAGGCTTTTGTCTAGTGCATTACTTTTTTAAAATATATTTTAATTCTATTTAAAGGTCTTTAAAGAGCTTTTTGGTTCTTAAAAAAAATACTCAGACTTAAGTATCAGAATGAAAGCAGACAATATACAGTTTTACTAAGAGTTGACAGTAAGTTCACGTTCGTACGAACGAAAAAATATAGCAGCGGGATTTTTTCGCGCACTGGATTATCAACGCTTTGCTTAGCGCCAAGAGTTAAAAATCCAATACAGTGTGTTTTTCCGACGCGCTGGGATGCAATCTGTTGGAATCTCAATACTCGGTTCAACACCGAGAGTTCAAAATCCAGTGCGCGCTTAAATCCGGTCGCGATAATTTTGGTCTGTAACTGTGGTCCATGAATATGTCTCAAACTCAAACTCAAAGCATTTATTTCAATTGAACCATTTACAGGCACTTTTGAATTGTCAAAAAGTCGATCAGTTGGAAAGTTGAAGCTAGCTAGCCCATTCCAAAACGTAGATCTCTATGGAGAAGAACGGGCAAGAAACTCCACGGACACTCTTTTAAAATCAAGTTGAAATATTACAAAATCTTGGGAACATTATTCTTGTTCTTTTTGTATGTAGTTATCGCATATTGACTTATAATATTATATTAACTTAATAGTAACGATTCATAAATAGTTTTTGATTTCGATCCAACGATGATTTTTTCATCATCGAGAATCATCTACATGGACTTAAAATGGCGCTTTTATTATAGTCTTCTTCCATTTCTATGCAATAAAAGCATAATCCAGCTTCTATGTAAGCTTTTTTAATAAGCTAACACTACTTTGCTTCTTCAAGTATCTATATACTATATACCATCTGGTAATAGCGCTTCATATCCTACTGGCGACGTTATTTGATATATTGCTTTAAACTTTCAGAGAATTTTCTTCAATACTTATGTGCTTACGGCATACATAGAGTAATTTCAAATTTAAAAGAGATAATTGACTCGAATTTTTATTCGGTATTTGTTCTCATTGTAGTCGGACGGTGTTTTATACACCGTCCTCATCAAATTTTTGTAATTGACGTGTAAAAATGTTTACTAATACCAATTGAAAACATAAACATTCTTTCAATATTATCATTAATCAATGATTCATCAATTCATCAATCTCTTAATCGACTAAGAAGCCAGGTGGGCCGCTGCCGGTACAACTTCGTCAGGTGGGGGTACTCCGATGAGATGCTGTGCGACTGTGGAGCCACATCGCTAACTATGCCGCATCTCTTGTCATGTTCTCTTTGCAATACCACCTGCACTATTGAAGATTTGCGAGGCCAACAATAACGCTGTCGAAGTGGCAGAATTCTGGTAGAAGCATGTTTAAAACCAACAACTGGAATCATTGACATGACGAAGAAGAAGATTAATCAATTAAAAAGCATTACCTACAGAGCAGTAAGTAGCTGGGGCTCGCAGGAGATACTCGAGCCCTGTCAGAGGCACTGCGCACATCCAGCGGTCCGGTCTGATGGTTGAATGGGCAAAACACCGTGGTTCTACGCCGATGAAGGAAATACATGGAGATTTCTCTATAAAGAAAAAGTCTACCAGGTGTCCTCAACACCGTATTTAGGCCATGGCGGCTAATCTCAACGGATATTCTCTAGCCTTCGGCGTGGGAGATATTATAGTGCAAAAGTGTGTGCGCAAACATAGGTGCACTCGCTCTTCTATCACTCTCGTAATCCGTTGGGACGACGGTCGACGATCCAACACGACCGGAGAGAGATCCGGCGCAGGACCATCGGCTTAACGTGCTTTCCGTGACCCCCTAATCACGGCGCCAACTTCCAAACTTCGGGCTGTTAATAAGAAATTCCTAACGGAAAAACCCAATAACAGGAGTGAACAGGAGGTAAGTAAGTACTATCGGATAAATCTTATAATGTGGAAAGTCAACAAAACGTGCTACGTCTCCTATACGATATGGGAGGTAATTTTTTCGTTCGCATCAAGTGTGGCCGAATGAGGTGTTGAGCACGTTTCGGATACGGCGCGATGACGTCACGTCTTCGTTTATAACCCTCTTGGTGCCGAAACTGAGATAGCAATGTGCTAAAAGAAATATGGGGATTGGTTTTTTTATCAATTTATGTACTTACGTTCTTATTTTTGTTTCATTTTGATATTGTATCAAAATAATAAGGCTGCACAGTGGTCAAAAATTACTGACTGAATATTTGTGGCTCAAACTCAAACTCAAAGCATTTATTTCAAATAAACCAATGAAGATGAAAAGATGAAACTAGATGCCCATTCTAAAGCGTAGTAGGTTCCTATAGAGAAGAACGGGCAAGAAACTCCATGGACACTCTTTTTAAATCATGAAATTGTTATTAACAATTTGTTACAGAAAGTTGGTTACATCATTTAAGTTCAAATTATCAATGTGGGAACGATGTAAAAGACGTGCACATTAAAAGCGTTCGTAATTAAAAACAAAAATCAAGTGATAATTTAGAAATTAAAATAGGCCTTGGCAGCTAAGAGATGACCAGTCCCTACTGGCGGCGCCCGTTCACGAGCATGACGTATGGATTAGCACCACTCAGCTTAACCATTTTGAAGGAAACTTAATGATCCAACACACACACCACCACCAGAGAGACATTTCGCTTCATTTAGTTGCAGTATGTGGTGAGGTATTTTATTGTAACATTTTAAACAGTAGCCCGTGAAGGATGAGTCAACTTTAGCCAGTCTGAAACCTGGTTGAACTAATTGGTCCCCATTTGTAGTCCTAATGGCTTCATTTATCACTAATGTTTATCAGTGGAAACTTGTAAATGGCCTTCAGTTTCATATTGTTTCTTAACATCGTTTATGTTAGCTGTAAGTTTCCCGAATAAAACAAAATAAAATAATTTTTAACAGACTTCAAAAAGGAGAAGGCTATCTCCGGACAATTGTGGATCATGGATCACAACTAACAAGGGAAAATTAAAAACTTTTTACAAAAATAACACAACTGACTTATAAAAGAGCACTACAAAGTGAAATACTACTTTAATTTCAGAAGTTTATGTCTTTGTGTTTTTTATTTTCTTTTTTTTACCATTTATTTTTTAGTAGGCTGATTGGGAATCGAAATTATTACATTGATACATATGAAGAAAATATTAAAATATTTGAATACAAATACACACCAAGTTTACTTTCTAAATACAAACCATGCATGAAGGTGGATGGAGAATATTCATTCTACATTCACGGAATACACATTCAACACAACGGCTTTCTATTGTGACGTGCGAAGAAAAGTGTAAAACTTTTATCTACAAACCTGTGAAGAAGTGAAACACGACATTCGAGTTTAGTCCCGCCTTTATACTTGCGAGTAAGTGCATCGGTTTCCGACGAATTCACGTCTTGAATTGAGAAGTTGTTACCTGCCTCCGAAAGGGGACAGGGACCCGTGTTCAGTACATAACAAACTTTAACGCTTCGGGTGGATACTCAATACTGCCAGTTTATTTACCAACGACTAAACAATATGTTTTTTTTTTCGAGGGTGGGAAATCATCAATTAACTTCTCCCACTCTGGGTGGAGCAGGAGAGCGTGTCAGACTTTTACTGACTAAAACCCACCCGTGTTCCCTCAGTTGCCTGTGTGCCAGGGGTCACGGTATCTCTTTCGAACAACCCGCACCCCTGGAAACAATATGTTTGACATTTATCGTGTTGCTTGAGTATACAGCGTGTATACTGAAAGTCTTCTTTACGGGACCAACATCGTAATTGCTAAACAATTATCAGCTGTCCCATACAAAACTTCAATACCAACTCAACCCAAATGTATGAGACGTGTCATCATTTAGAAAGTTGCTGAGTTTGATAGTGTGTACCTCGATAGTCCCCACTATTAAAATTGACCACACCTTTCCAATACATGCTGTATAATAAGTTCGAAGCTTGAATTTCCTAAAAAGCAGCGACGTCTTTTATAACAACTGTGAAATGACGGCCATCACAGATAATTATGTGAACAGCTGTCATTATTAGTTACTCATGTGATTATGTGACGGGACCGCTTTTTCACTTTACCCAACCTTTAGTCGTGGTACGTGAGTGGCTCGTAGCCAGCGTAGCTAAATAGCTACGGCGTAGGCTAATCGCGCTACGAATAAAAAAAGCGAGAGCGCGTAGGTGACAACAAAATAATTATATGGACGGCCATCACTATGTGACGGGAACGCTTTCTCAGGTAACGCAAGCTTTAGTCATGGTATGTGAGTGGCTCGTAGGTAGCGTAGCTAAATGGCTACGGGGTAGGCCAATTGTGCTACGAAGATAAACGACAGAGCGTGTAAGCTACTGTTTACACTATGACATAATATTAGGAGAGATTATCTGATGTATTTTTTAGTATAATAACATAGCAACATACATCACGCTTGTATTCCCCGGGGTTGTAGAATAATATAATATTATCAATGTTCTATTTTAAGTAACAAAAGAATCTGCTACCGACAGCCGAATTTTAGATTTCTCAAATAGAGTTACATCAATGTTAGTTCAGTATAAACTTCATCTATTATTTAGTTGGATATTTCTAAGTTAAGACACAAAGATAATAAATAATGTCCGTAAGTAGTTTATTTACTGTCTCTAAAAGGAATCAGCAAAGAGAAAGAAAGCATCTCAAAGGATACACTAAAGAGTTACGGGAGTCGCCGTAATCATACCCAACAGACAATATTATAAATGTCTAGGAAATTTTAAAAAGTGACATTCCGTTGCACACTGGCTCAAAAGTAGAATGTTTGTATTAATCCCTCTTTTTCCTTACCTGCGACTTTGAATTTGCAATAATTTAGACTGAAGAAATCTGCATCTGCATTTTACTTGCCTTTCTTCAAAAATCTGTAAGTTTTTGTACATTAACAACGATTTGTGGGTTAGGTTTTGAGAATGCCCCAAAAAAAAACGTGTGTAGTTGGACGACCCCCGTCAGGAACGAAGTTTCTTACAAAACACTCGCACACACACTCACTTGACTTGTGTGTGACGATTTCTGCCAGTCAACTGCTACCGTAAACTGCGTTAAGGAACTTCATTCCAAAAACTAAAATATTTTGTAACAAAGAACTTTTATGTTCTTTTAAAGCATACTTATACCGCTCATCTATATTATAGAAATCGTAGTTATACTATGAAAGCTTACAAATAAGACTGGTAAATTTTCAAAGTACGCGGCAGGATACATCTCCAAACATCTCGCTTTACTGCACACACATTCCACTCACAATTTATCACCAACTTAAAATGCCAAAGAAAACATCATGAATAACCCAACGTGTCATGTTATAATAGAATGTAATGCTTTCCTTACGTTCACAAGAAAGCCAACACGACGTAGATATATCGCGTTCACGTTATCCAACACAGTGATTGACATTTGATTTACTGTACCGGGAAAATATAAGAGAAGAAAGAGAGAAAAGATTTTGTTAATATAAAATTGTGTTATCCCACGGGACAAACGAACATATTCGTAATCTCATCCGACACAACAATAACATTAAGAAAAGCCCGAATCAGCAATATCCTCGCGACACATCCACACACACCCTTGTCATTCAAAGTCCAGCCAACTGTAAAATTAAATTCACATTTCATCCCGTTCATTCTTTCTATCTTTTTATATACTTTGGTTGTCTCTCGCAACAAAACGTAAAATCACATTTATATTAATTCTTTTTTAAATGTATAAGACCAAAAATGTTGTTTGGGAATACAATGGAACTAGTTTTGGCGCAGTAAGATACATTTTAAACATTCTGTTTAAATTATTACGTAAGACTTTTTAGTTTGAGGTGATCTAGGTGGCAACTGGCTCCGCAGGTCTGCAAGTAGATATTAATTTAAATACAAATAAAATGCCTTTGTTTTAAAATCATTCCACACGCACCTACTGCTATTCAGTAAGCTCTTTCAATCTTTACCCTTGTTTTCATTGTTCGTTTTCATAGCGTGAACATCGACCAACGAAATTCCTGTGAACGAACTTTGTTCCATGTTTTATGTCGCAATTGAACAATCAATCGTTATTACCCACTATTGGCTTCAAAGTGAACCAAATGAACAAGTAGGTAATTGGCATTGCTTAGCATTCCGCTCACGCCATGAGGAAAAACGCCAAGCTATACAAAAGCAAACGTTTTTCTTTTTGTGTTTTGTATAATACAATCATAAGTAAAAAGAACTGCGATGACAAAGCCTACTTTCCATTTGTTCTACTCAATTATTTTGATTAGAAAAACGTTTGTAGTTACTTTCTTTGATATTATGCGAAGTCACGAAGTAAATCTGTATTAGGTTCATAAATAAAACTGTTTCTATTGTGATAATCGTTTTCATTAATTTCTGTAGATAATCCAGGATAACAATAGTAACCACTCAATTAACACTGTTCTTACTTAGATAATAATCATCATGTAAAAAAATATTAAACATTTAGGTATTTTCTACGAAACTCAATTCAGACGAATATCGCCGCCTGTTAATACCTGTCTGAAATGTAATAAAATAGATCTTCGATGAAGACCCGTATTCTAAAGTCGTTTGTTCTATTTCAATTCTGGATTCAAATCTATCAGATTTTATGCTAATCTCGATTCAAATAGTTTCGAATGCGGGTATAGTACCGTTTCTGGTCAATTTTGCAGTAAATTTTGTTGTCAACTCTAAGTTGTGATTGGTTAAGCTACAATTGCCTAGAAGAGCGGTTCCGTCATATTATAACTGCTGTCATGAAATTCACCAGCAAAACCGCTCTGTACTTGGATAGTCCCTATTGTGTGATTGGTGGCAATAAACGAAAATACAAAAGCAAAGACACCGACTTCCGAAATGACAGTTATTGATCACTTTTTAGTGTTTTTTATTTTGGAAGTCGGTTGTTTCAAAAGCCTTTGTTTCGTAATCGTTTGTTTTTTATTTTTGTAATAAAGTTTTATTTTCACTTTTTAGCCGTAAACTCCACACTAATTCGTATACCTTCACTAGCAAAGTAAGTAGCAGTGACAGGAAGTTATTATTATTAGAACATCAACCACTAAGTGGAAAAATACGTATTATTGAAGCTAACTCAAATTCTAGGTTCTCATCAAAACTTCACCAAAGTTATATTTACCCTTTCAAACATAATAATTTTTCAAATTAGTTTTTAAATGACTTAGTCTGTGGTAACAAATATTTAGAAAAGTTATTCGAATAGAGAACTTTCTCCGTTTTTTTTTAAAATTCTGTTAAAAATAACAATGGTGGCATTCATAGAAAATCGAGTAGACACTTAAATTAAAATAATGCGGTATACAGCAAGTATTTGAGTTTAGAAGTTCACATAATTAAAACATCGTTACTTGTGATTAGTTTGTTTACCCTTTTTGCCCATAATTTTGTCCCGAACCGCACCCGCATCATAATTTATTGTGGTTCTACTAAATTGGCAACATACATACATGTTGCCAATTCCGTTACATGTAAATGAATTTGTTTTATCTTAACAATGGCAGAGGTCTTGAAGATTTCTGGTGGTTTTGTAAAGTTGGCTTCTAAGCATTTGATACAATGAATTATAAGAAGGTAATTTCAAGAAAAGAATATTACTGGAAACTAGACTATTTGTTTTACTTTTTCGTGCTTCAATATTCGACTTTTGCTGACCTTTTTTTTCCTAGAAAAAAATAATAAATTCCAAACTTTACCACTTTACGAAGTATGGGCAATCTGAATTTAATACCAACAGTAACTTAACCCTTTTTTGTAAATATGGAAGTCTGTGTTTACTATTTATAGAAAACTAGCCTTTACCAGCGGCTTCGCCCACGTGTAGGTCGAAAATTATCCCACGGGAATATATTACCGGAATAAAAGTATCTTATGTGTCAATCCAGGTTATAAGGTTGCGTCCAGTCCAGACCTGGCAAATGCGCCGTGAATGCGCCGCTCGCGAGCCGCTCGCAAACTACGCGTGTTGCTCGCGTGCAGTTACAGCCTACATTTGGTGCGCCACTCTAGTGCAACTCAGGCAAGGTTTAAGTGGGGCGCGTGAGCAGCGCGCGCGCTGTCGTGCGCACATAGCTTCTTTCGCGTTTGAACTAAATATGGGGGCGAGGGAGGTACACCGCGGGCGGCACGCGCGCCGCTTCTGCGCCGTTCGAGTACGCAGGGGTTGCGTACGAACATGAAATGCACGCGCGCAGTTCGCAAGCGGCTCGCGAGCGGCGCATTCGCCTGGTACCACACCTTTATCGATCTGTATACCAAATTTCATCCAAATCCGTCTACTCCTTGTTGCATGATTGAGTAACAAACACCCAAACATCTAAACTATTAGTAGGATTCCTAACCTAAAGTTTTCCATGGAACATGACAATGTCCCTATCAACGTCAGTGCGCAATAACTTCGATATTCGATATATTGACTTACTAACCATTCTCGGATGGACATTGCTTGTAAACATTTCAAGAACCCCCAGGCAGTTCATTAAAAGATAATGTTAATTAAAACGTAGTCAAAACATAGCTATCGAGCTCCTTTTGTTTGTCATCAAGCGAGAACAACAAGCTTAACAAATTGACTCATTAAAGGTTGAAGATCTCTGAACCCTTTACATTATATTATAGTGAATGGTAGAATTATTATTTTAACGTTTATTTTATTAAATCAACAACACAGTTTATTTTGCCTTTTGAATACTCAGACTGTGAAATTCTACTCGCGAACAAATCGTATTTTATTGAGTTACCGTTCGACTTCGAAACTAGTCGGGCGATTCAGATTGTCCAATTAAGTAAGACATTAGATAATGCTAGGCATTATCGTATCTCATACTCCTAGTAATATTAAAAATGTGAAAGTTTGTATGTTTGGATACGAATCACGCAAAAACGGCTGAACAGATTGGGGATGAAATTTGGCAAACATATATTTTATAATCCGCATTTACACATAGGTTACCTTATATCCCGGTAATACGATTCCATGGGATAATTTAAGACCTCCACGCGAGCGAAGCCGCTGGCAAAAGCTAATGTTCAATACCTATGTCTTGGTCCTTCCCACCTGAAAATATTTTATTTTTTCGGTCATCTAAAATCCATAAAATGTAAGACACAGTTTTGCTTAAAACACTATTGTTAGCAACTTAATCTAAAGACAAATGAATAAGAAGACCACTCAACTAGTAAACATACCGATACCTGCAACTGAAGAAGAATGTGAAGCTTTTTATTTTACAGAATTTCAGGAAGCTAATTGTGTCATTTACTCGTATCTGATTTGGTAAGTGGCCTCGTCGTGAACAGCAAAAACTGGCGTAAGCGCAGACATTGAACTTAGCATAATGTAAAACGCGCCTCTTTATTTAGCAACGTCTGCCGCATCCTAAATTGCCTGATAAGAATTTGTACAGCCTCCCAAATAAGAGAGAACGAGTTAATCGCTAACTCGAGCCTCCTGAAAGCAAAGCCTTGAAACAAAGCGGCCCTAAATCAACTCGCAGAGGGACAAAAAGGTTTTTACTATAATTATAATGATTAAGAAAGACACTATTTTATGCCTAATTCGTTTGGGCTCGATTTTGATAAAAACTTTTTCCAAAAAAAACAACTGACTTCCGAAAAAACACTACAAAGTGAAAAACAACTTTAATTTCGGAAGGCGATGATATAAAATTTAAATACATATCCAAAGTCAAGTTTTTATTTTTCACTTTTTAGTTATAGTACCTACCTCACTAATTCAAAATTTCATCATCCTTGGGGTCAAAACAAAGCATATTTATGCGATAGCAGCAATCGCGGTTTATTTACTGTTATTTTTTGAAGAGTTCCGTTGTCTGTCTCCGAAACGCATCATCAGATCTATATAAAATTAAAATGGGACCACACGGGAAGCACGAGCTTTCAAAAAAATCATTAAAATCGGTTCACCCAGACGAAAGTTATAAGGTAACAAACATTAAAAAAAAGAAAAACATACAGTCGAATTGAGAACCTCCTCCTTTTTTTGAAGTCGGTTAAAAAGGTTATCACAGCAGCTCATGTCTATGCAGATGAAGCAATACACAAGTTAAAATACGTAATTGGTTTATTATTTTGCTCTATTTTTGGGCACGTTGTAGTCAGTGCACATTTTATGGAATCTAAAGATTTTTGGTGGATCGACGTGGACACTGAAAGTTGTGCTGGTCCACAAATTTACGGTTGCTTTGCGCGCTATGGAGCAGGCTCTGCTTGGATTTTCTTTGAAGGATAACATCAGGAATGACATTATCCGAAAAGAACCGGAGTCACCGACATAGCTTGCAGTGTAAGCCATCTGAAGTGGCAGTGGGCTGGTCATGTTTGTCGAAGGACCAAGGGCCGGTGGAGCAGACGAGTCCTGGAGTGGAGACCGCGTATCGGTAAGCCTAGTGTGGGGACGCCCCCCAGTTAGATGGACCGACGACCTTAAAAAGGTGGCTGGGATAGACTTGATGCGGGAGGCGGAGGATAGAGTTTTGTGGGGCTATCTGGGAGAGGCCTATGTCCAGCAGTGGACTGCGATAAGCTGAGTTGATTGAAGATTTTTACTTGCCAAAATCTGAATTCAATTCTCGATCTAATTAATGGCGGAATAGAGACTAAAGAATGACATGATTGCATATCATGGATCATAATAATCCTATAATGTTCCCACTGCTGGGACACAGGCGTCTTCTGTAAGAGGAAGTGGGCTGTAATCTACCACACGGGCCCAGTACGGATTGGTAGATGTCACATGTCTTCGATTTTTTGGTTCTAGGTCATGCCGGTTTTCTCACGATTTTTTCCATGTATATCATGGATAAGAATAAGAAACTACTGGGTCAATGTAATTTTAATTTGGGCTCTAGGTCATTATCAAACATAATAATATTTATTAGTAACTTGTAGGTTAATGGAAGAACAACCTTCAACAGGAAAGTTGCTTATTAAAAATCTAATGATGCAACTTTAGTTTTTAGCTATTTTTTTATAGTTTCACCCTGTAATATACGAATATCTAGCCTACCTACCTACCTGAAATGCCTCTTTTTCTAGGTTCCTGATTTCCTTTTTTGACTAAACATCGACTCCAACGCAGTTCGTAAAAGGGTGGGTAAATGAAGGAATATTGGGATATCAACTCACGGCTATTTCAAAAGTCCATTCAAATGTTTAGATATAGATTCTCGGGGCACATAAAAAGCAATTTGTGGTAAGTTGTAAGCGATTGACTTAAAGTTTTGATGAATTTGTGTAAGCAATATAAGCATGTTTCGCTCAAAGCCGAGTGAATGTCCCTTCCGCTAGACCGCTCCGCTTAATAACACCAAGTTTCAGTTGAAATTGCGGCAGTTGGCAGTGGCCAAAGTTCATAACCGACACCAAAAAACATTGGGAAGTTACTTCAGTTCAATATTACGATAGCTGTGTATAATATTGGGACCTTTTGAATAAATAATAATCCTTAGTAATGTTGTTTGAGAGAAGTTTTGTTTACTTTATCGTTCTAAAATCTCTGAGTAGCGCACCGATGAACCATGTCTTGGATATAAAGACAATTTACTTCCAGTTTTATGCAGAAGTAGTGTCCCCTCGGTAGATAATGAAATCTCGAGAGAAAGTTAAATATAAATTAATTACTCAATTACTATGGAGATTTTATCACGTTCAGGCTTTTCCGCAACTTTTTCCTATTTATACTAGAAAAGCGGGTCAGTGGACCAAGCCATCATGGCGTAAAAATATTAAGTTTGTATAAGGAGTTTGCTATTGTTAAAATTTTCTTAATACTTCACTTTGCTCAAAGATTGTGAAGTGTTGAAAGAAAAAATCGGAAGAAACACTTTCATAGCAAAATACAAGAATGTTTATCTTTCATGCATTATTTAATCTGTCATTAATATTGTTTAGAAAACATTTTAAAATCAAAAGCTAATTGAAATTATGAAGAAGAAACTTTAAAAGTTAAACGCTATTTTATTCCCCAGGTTATTTTACTCGGTGTGGTTTCCCTTAGGTCGCGGTTTTATTCCGCTGCCTTTTCTTTTTAACTCTTTGTAAGTGGTGTTGGTGTTGGTTGCAGTTCTCCATATCTACTGTTGCGGTTTCTGAGGGTTTCATTTTTTCTTTTGTTTTCAGCAACTCATTTTGTTTGCATAAAGCCACAGCTTCATCAACGTTGGATTCTGAAAACCTCCCTTCACGTTATGATATTGTGTGTAGGTTCTTACAGATTAAACAAAATCAAGTAAATGTGTAAGCATATAAGGTTGATTGGCATTGTATATTATTTTTGTCGATCAATAAATCAAGAAGTGATGCTTGATTGTCACCTCGATATTTATCCATCGTTAACAGGATGACAGAAACGATCGATTAAATCAGACAAATCCGCTGATAGATCATATCACTGACAGATCTTATCTCTTATTTATCGACCATAACGATGGTCAAAATATTGAGCTAACTGTAGGCACTTTATTGGAGGAAACTTAGTAGGCATCCATATTCCATACATTTTGAACAAAGATAACCAACGTTCTTCAGACAATTCCTTTCGACATTACTTTGAGAATTAATTTAGATAGGAATTTCGACCTCTTTCATTGATTCAAGCAAAGGCAGAAGTAAATTACTTGAAGCCTTTAGTATTAGAATAGAGACGCTACATTTAGGTTAGATTTGATGTTGACCCTTGTAGGACATCCTTGTAGGCACAAACATGTGGTATATATAACAAGATCGGCAATAATTATTGTGATTTTTTTCTTTTAAGAAAGTTAAACAATTTCTCATTGTTATAATGTCTAGTAAAAACCATGTTTCCTGAGCTTATTCTTCAGTAACATTGTGTCCCAAAGTGTTATTGTTGAATTAAACCTTATACCTTAACATTACTGTTACCTAGTATCTATGTGACAATAATAAAGTTTATGATCTGTTATATGTAGTTGTTAATGTGTGTTTATTGCGAAAGCTAGCACGTTGTTTTATTTAAAATTACAATACAAAGAAAAAAACTCCCAAAATAACAAACCCGAATTTATCCAGGTCCTCGTAACAAAAACCCACGTGTTTATGTATGAGTCATTTGATTCCTCACAGAGAAGTACTGTAAGCGAGCCAATGTCTTGTTAGGCGTTCCCATAAAATTCTCAGTGGATTCATAAAATATGTAATTTGATCAGGATCAGTACTAGCGTCCGAGTCCCCTGGGTGAAACATATCGGCCATCGAGATACATTGGAAATAGAATTGTCTGAATGCCACTCTTGAGGTAACAATGTCTTGATCTATACAACGATACATAAGAAGGTTTTATTGTACGATTTCTATTGAAAAAGTAGCCTTTTTGTATCACAAAATCCGAGATATTTTCGTTACGAGATTATTTATTGTGAAATAAGGAAATGTGATACAATAAATGAATAATGAAGCATTGAAAACAGGAAAATTGGACTAATATTATAATGGGCGTAGGATTTTATTATTTATTCTTGTCGTAAATTGTTTTTGAGATTAATAAATAAAGTCATAATTAATTATGATTTTTATTTTTGTTTTTCATTTGTTTAGTACACTAAGTTTGTCCAACATTGTTTGTGTAGTACCTAGGGAATTAGCGGATACTCGTTGGGATCAGGAGTTTATTTATGAAATACTAGCTGACCCGGCGAAATTCGTACCGCCATGTTTTATTTCTCCAGTCGCGACTGAGGAAATATAACACTTCCGGTAAAATCAAATCAGTCGGTCGATTGTTTCGTAAAAGATCTCTCAAAGTCTTCTGTCACATACCGTCAATCACTTTTTGAATTAGATTGTAAAAATTAATTCTTATCAAATCTACATATTTTTTATACATTTTCTTATATACAATCCTTGTCCTGACAATAAGGAACACATAAAAAAAGAATCATCCAATTTGGTGCAGTCGTTCGGAAGTTATGCGTGTACATACATTTCGGCGATTCATTTTTATATATAGATATATATATATGTAGATTTACAGGAAAGTATCACGAATATTTCATAATCAGCCGACAATGTTCCCACTGTTGGGACACAGGTTTCCTCTCGGTGAGTGGGAGCGGGCCGTAATCCACAGGCACAGTGCGGCTTGGTATGCCACATGTCTTTGAATTTTTGGTTCTAGGACATGCCGCTCCCTCACGGTATTTTCCAAGCACCTGCCTGGGTTCGAACACACAACCTACTCGTCGGGGCCGATGCCACTGGGCCACCACACGCTCTAGATTGTAGAGCTTGTATCAGTATCTATACTCTAGAGTATCTCTAGAGTAATAGTAAAATTTACTCTGTATAGTGTGTGAAGATAAACATGTATCAGTATCTATATACTGATACATGTTTATATCTATATACTGATACTGATACACACTATACAGGGTAAATTATTAACCAGTGCGCAAACTTTAACCATGAATTCAGCATATCATTCTAGACCCCCTAGCGTAGAAATTTTTCGTCGGTTATACAAAAAAAAACAGTTGTTCCATAGAAAAGTGGAATACCTACGCGGTCAAAATGTATGGAATAGTGGTTTTTTTTTGTATAACCGACGCAAAAATTTTTACGCTTCAGGGGTCTAGAATAAAATGCTGAATTCATGGTTACAGTTTGCGCACTGGTTAAAATTTTATTCTGTATTAAACAACAATCGTTTACTTTTAAATTACCTAAGTACCTAGCTAATGGCAATTCGAAAATACCTAAAATACATAATTCGGAAGTGCCTAAACAATTACCAAGGTCGACACCACTTATAAGACCTAAGTGCTAATTATTCAAAAATATTATTTCTTTATTCTAAAACAAAGACACAAACAATGTTTCGTTTGTAAAATAAATAGTCAACTTAAGTGTAATTTTATTCCCAGTGTTACTAACAGAACTTATGCTAATTGGGCAAAAAAGTACACAAACTTGTATGCAAAAATTGTTTTAAAGTGCCATAACGGTTGCAGGATACGTAAGCAGGCATACTTCGCTAACATCATAATTTTAGCCAAAAGCCTTCCGTGCAATGCGACACTAGACTAAACTTTTAACATTATTTTTCTCTGGACGGACAGGGATTTTTTAAACCAAAACGTGTACACATGTTGTGTGAAATTCAACGATACTTGACTGAGAGTAGAAGAGAAGCCCGTTATTGTAAAGAATTCATGGTGTCTTCTGATCTTTTTAGACTGTCAATTTGCCGTGTTATATACAACATTTGTTTTAGTATATGCGAAACCTGAATATAGTTTGTTCAGAATAAGTAACTGAATCGATACCAATAGTTTCTACACCATGTTATATTTTTTCGCAAAAATGTTTTGCAAGTGTCATGGAAAATGTTATCACCAGTTAAAAAAAAAAATACAATACTCTCTAATTATTATCAATGAGTACAATACGACGTTGGGGGCACTGGGGGCGCGGGGGCGTGCACCGTGCGGTTACCAGGTTTGTGTAGAAAATAGGTGACATAAAAAGCTTATAACTTTGTGATTTTTTTTGATACAGTGTAGAAATTATGCATATATTTTTTACATAAAAATACTAGACACGTGTTTCAGGTTTCGCATATACTAAAATGTGATTTGAATATACGAATACTTAAATGCTCCCGCAGACAGGCACGACGTGACTCTAATAGAACAATTTAAATGAAAAACTTCTTCAAGAAACTTTTAAGTTGGTAGTCTATTTGCTTAATAATTTATTTCCTTGAATTTAGATTTATTTATTACAATCCGTCAGTCTGGATATGTGTCTAGCATAGAGCCCACCTATGCTAGGCACATGGGCCTAGCATGAGACTTATACGTACATAACTGGCAATTTGTGGATATACAATAGGCCGCACGTCAGTGGACGGTGGTGGTGGTGGCGGTACCAAAACCAGTATAAACTGACCTCTTATTACATTAAAACTTCGTGCTACGCTAAGCCAGTTCAAGGTCAAAATGTTATCACCGACGTGCAGTCGGTTGTACATCACTCCGTTCCTTTTCGGTGAATACGGGCATCATGTAATGTCATGTTAAACTAAAGCCACGTCAACTGCCAACAAACTGAACACTACAAGACAGTAATGAATACCTTCTGTCGGCACGTGCATAACAATTTGATAATAGCGGAGCTTGGTCAGGGCAGACGATGTCCGTCAGTGTGCACTCCTATACAAATTACATGCAAACTTTCTCTTTGACGTGGTCGGTACACATACCTTTTTGAATACTGCGGCGTGTAGTCTCGGCTTTAGTTAAACAACAAACTTTGTATCACTTCGGGAATTACGTAATGTTGACTTTGTATGAAAAATATGTACCATGGTAACTATATGAGGATTATGTTAGACTACCTCGTTAGTTTTGCTTTAAAGTTTTAAGGAAATAGTGAAGAAACCTGGTATGGTAATCTAAATTATACGTTTTTTTTCATAATATCTACCCGAGATTCATTTAAAACGTCTTTAGAGTTTGGACTTGTTATTAACGCCTCAAACGATCTTAACTTTTGGCACATTAATCTTCTTACACTATGGAGGCAAACATTACTTACTTTCAAATTCAAGCCAGCAACATCAATTTAAAAATATTTAAGAAGAAATGTTGTCATCACCACTATCACTTCTGCGTTTTCATGCCTATATTAAATTCAATGTCAAGGTTCGAATTTTTGAAATCCCTGCGTAGATTGCCAGAGACATGTACACGGTACGTTAGATAAATTAATAAAAAATTGGTATGACACATGTCAAAAGTGACAATTCGTGAAAGGGGGGATTTTCACGCGAATTTGCCTTCATCAAAAATCTGAACGCATAGTGCCCAAGCCATGACTTTATTTTGTGTGACACCAGAATTTTGGTCCATTTTGTTACTATGTGAGTTTGCTTTGTTTCCTATTCTAGCTTTTTCATAAAGATTATATTTACTATGACATAAAAAAAAACGTGACGAAAAAACAATTTTCCAGTAGATAAATATTTTAAAGTGTTTTATTTTTAGCTAAAATATTTCGTGGTTTCGAAAATTCTGAAACTTTGTTTGATAAACATTAAGGCAGCAAACTGTTTAAAAAACACAAGAAAAACAATCTCAAAAACAAGATTAGGGATTGAAATATGCCCGCAGGTGGACATTAACGTAAAACCATCCTTTGAAAGTTTTAGAGAGGTTACACCCTTTACGAGCTGAGATGTGCCCACTCCACCCTTCTTAACGTCTGTGCCATATTTTCGAGACATTTTTGGGTCGTTGAGATAAAATCTTATTTAGCCAACTTTTCCGTGGACATGAGACATGTTTCATTGATTGAAGAAAACCTTACCTAAAAACGATTCAGCAGTTCGTAGTGTCTGTCTGTGTCTGTCCGTCTTGCAAAGTGGTTCTAATATTAATTTTTGTTCGATTGAAAACTAAAAAAAAGCGAGTTTTTATTAACCTTCTATGACCATTATTGTCAATTATTGTAGCATTACATTGATGTCTTAAGGTTCCCACAAACAGGCACGACGCTACTCTCGTAGAACAATTTCTATGTAAACTTCATGGAAATTGTTATACAAGTGTCGCGTCGCGCCGTAGCGTCGCGCTAGTCTGAAGAAGCCTTTAAGTTGACTACCATATCAATCCGCCTAGCTTTTTCTCAACTATGTTGAGTTTGGCTTCCAGTCTGACTAAATGCAGCTGATTACCAGTATTTTACATGGAGTGACTGCCTATCTGACCTCCACAAACCAGTTTCTGGGTAATACAATACGCCTTGGTAAGACATGGGTATAACCTCTTATGACGAATATCAGTAATAATTTATATCATCATGGCATCAAAATCTGATGGTAACTCCCAAACTGCCTGTATTTTAAGAACGAATGATCCATAGTTCTTAAAATACAGGCAGTTTGGGAGTTACCATCAGATTTTTAAATACATGTGAACATGATTTTTGGATTGATTGTCTGTTACTTACTGATTCATAGTGTCAAAATAAACGCAAAATAGACGTTTATTACTCTGAGTAGGTTAACATGTTATTGAAGTGGGTGAAGTATTTGACACCATTGAAATTTTAAAATTGGATTGCTCTGTTATATTACGATAGTAGCTCCTATTTCAGATTATGCCGCAGCCAATTTAACTTTTTCTATTCAACTGTTTTCATTATTATTATAAAAAGATTTTTATAAATCTTTTGATGATTTATAAAAATCTTTTTAAATTATTTACTATTAAAATATTCAATTCAATGTTTCTATAGAACGGTACAACCTATTTTAAATTAGAGGGTGAAAATAAAAACATACTGAAACTGAGTTTTAATTATTATGGAAATGTTTTGTCAAATACTGGAAGTATTTGACAAACAGATTATATTAATTTATTTTAGTTGTCTCGTTTATACGATTATATTATGTAGAGGTAACTAGGTATGCTTACAATATGGTTTCTACTTTCAAAATATACCGCGAGATATGCTCCCCTTTTTATTACCTACCACGATATTTAAACGGTTTTGTATTAATAAAAGCAATTACCGTTAAGTATCTTAGAAGTAGCGGAGACAGCGTAAAAAACAACAAGCAACGGGGAACTTTCCGAAGATTCAAAGAACAAACTCTAAATAAAAAGTCGAAAACTCAGCAAAATAAATTCGGAATAACAAACAGGTGTTTAGCGAAGACGTTGCGAGCTCCCGCACCCGATCCTTCTTTTATTAGCTGCCTTGAGCCCATTTAAGACCGTGTGGTACTTAAGTGTATCGCATTTGAATGCGTGGGCGTCGTAAACTGCCAACGAAATGTGTTTAAATTGAAAATTTTCTTCGGAACAATGAAACGTGAACGCTACGCACAAATCTAAATGAATATAATAAGTAATTTATAAACGGTACCGTCTGCAACTTAATTAATCATTACACCGCATCGTATTATCGTTTGGCAACGTTGCATGAATTGTAAAAGGCGATCTGGGTTGGGGTGTTCTCAAACTTTATGGTGTACGGCCACGTTTAAGGAAAAAAGACAAAGTTTTCCGACTCCCTGCATATTAATATGTCTGCTTGAGTATTAAACTGTTCAGCAAATATCTTGTTCTATTCCAGAGGGGTTTGGAGCAAAGTCTTGTGTATAAAAGGCAGCTGAATAAGCTTCTTTTATGTGATCAGCAAATGTGGATGCTTTTCTTTTTCTAATCCGTTTGTGACTCGATCACGCAATAGTAAAGAACGTCACGTATCGATGGCGGTAAAAGAGCTTGCGTCGTTTAGTTGGAATCACTAATTAGTTAAGTAAACTCTCTGGGGCCCAAGTCTGCTATTTTTATAAATTCGTCATTCCAACACGATCCCATTGTCATTTTGCTAAAAGTTCGTAATCTGCTAAATTCATAATGGTCGATCATTGGTCGGTCAATGGTGTCGTAATAGAATTGTGTCATAATGGCATTGTCGTATTGCCATTATTATAAAACCCGTTAATAGAAATGATTTTCCAAAAACGACTACTAAATTTGGACATTTATTCATGCCCGATTTCATTTATATATATTTTTACGTATTATTTATTAGTTTATTAGTGTTAAATTTTAGCAGATTTAGTCAGTCATTCATTTGTCATTATGTACGAGATTACCAATAAATGCCATTTGTTTCAATGGAGTGTCAGTGGCTGACCATTGGAATGTCATAATGACGCCGTTATATTAGTAGATTACCAAACTTGTCAAAATCAACAATTATGAAATCAATGATAGACCATTCCGACACTATTGTAATAGCAGACTTGAGGCCCATGGCTCTAGTTTCTGCACATTTACGCAGTGCCAGTTTAAAGTATATTTGTTTATGGACTCTATTCTCATTTCAATCCTATCCTACTAATTTCACAAATGTTCGGATGTTTGTCACTCAATCACGCAAAAACGGCTTAACGGTTTGGATGAAATTTGGGACATAGATAGTATATAACCTGGGTTAACACATAAGATACTTTTTATCCCGGTAATACGTTCTCATGGGATAATTTTCGACTTCCACGCGGACGGAGCTGCTGGCAAAAGCTACCATTGAATAATGTTGGTCCGATTTGCTTATCGTTTGCCAATGAGCCTTATGTTCTTAGTTGAACTACATGATTTCTGACAAATGCGTGCACTGATTGGACAGGTCCACTCTTTCCTCAAAATACTATTTCAGACACCATTCTACATGGTCTTCATATGATTTGACCAAGATTATGTCCGGACTCTAAAAGAGACCTGTGAGTTTGTTTCGGCCTTACTTTTCTGAGTAGTTGGAAAGGCCAACCTCATCTAGTTTTTAAAATATGATTGACGTCTAAAATTGTTTGTACAAATCTATTTACAGAAATTAAATCAGCCATCAATACAAGGGGAATGTTATTGTGAAGTATTTACAGTCGACATTTTTATTTATCTGAAAGTATTAAGCTTAACGCTTATATAATATTATAGCTAGAGTGCCTACTATATTTGGTATTTTTCCGAGAAACAGAAATATCTAAGTAATGAAAACTTATATGTCTAGTCTACTGAAATAATAATCTAGGTAAAGACGTGGCAAGACGTAGGGCGAAGGATTAATTAACTTTGAAATTACTTTTAATTCCCGTGAAATAGGTAATAAGTCTCCAGACTTTTTAATTTAAGTGTAACATTTTTCCTGGGAGTGTTTCACAAGATCCTTCAAAAGGAAAATAATTGGCAAATTCCAGCATGTGTCTACCCGTAAATGTTTTCTCTCCCGTCAGAAATTCTTTGGCGTCTTAGAAATATTTGTTGGAAGGTCCTCAAAGCAGCTCTAAAATGTAATATCTTTTTATCCAAGGAAATAACATGTTTTATTGTATGGGAAGAAAGTAAGTCTGGTTGGTTAACGTTAACGCCTTTCACAATTCATTCACATTTTATAAATAAAAATATTCAGGGGCTGGGCTTTTTTTGTGAGCGGTTGTAATATTAATTTATTATATGTATAGATTAGCTGTTGCCAGCGGCTGCGCCCGCGTTGATCTCTTAAATTATCCCTCGGGAACGTATTACCGGGATAAAAAGTATCCTATGTGATAATCCAGGTTATAACCTATCTGTGTGCCAAATTTCATACAATTCCGTTGAGCTGTTTTTGCGTGATTCAGTAACAAACATCCAAACATAGTAGGATATGATATAATAATAATGATATAAAATATATTATACTAGCTACCTACCGCGGCTTCGCCTGCTTGGAAGTCGGAAATTATCCCGCGGGAACGTACTATCGGGACAAAAAGTATCCTATATGTTAATCTAGGTTCTAATATATCCGTGTGCCAAATTTAATCCAAATCCGTTCAGCCGTTTTTGCGTGAAAGAGTAACAAACATCCATCCATCCATCCATCCATCCATACTTACAAACTTTCGCGTTTATAATATTAGTAGGATTACAGAAGGAAGTAGGTTTTGATTTCAAATACCTTCAATCGTTTTTATTTGCAGAAAATATTTTTGTTTAATATTCGGTACTAACTAACCACGTAGCACGAATTTAAAAAAGCAATATCTTCGTTGCACGTAGGTACCTAGTTTTGGGATAAAACGATACCATCCATACCTTCCTGCTCAACCTATGTTCGCCCCGGATAACTTTAGTTGTATATTTAATTAACTTTATGTTTCGTGGCACATAAAAGCTCGGCGGGCCGCATAGAAAGGCTTACCGCAGGTTGAGTATCCCTGTTTTAGACGGCCTTCTGAATTATATAAAGTAATATCACGCTTTTGTACAGGGGTGGTGAACAGTTAGGTTCATAATCTTGTTGTGGTTTGTACTGGATGTTGTAGGTAGAATTTTTACGTTAATCATTTAGGATAAACATATTATGCGATGTAAAATTACTATACAGCGGTTTGAAGACGACAGGTACAATAAAAGCTGTTACGACCTGAACTTTACTTTAGAAGAAAGGAGAGAAAAGAGAAGATAAAAGAAGAAACTTATCCTATGGCACTCGGCAATAGTGTAGCTTTCGATGAGTAGAATTCTTGTAACAGGATCAATACTTCCAGAGATTAAGTAAGTATCAATTTTAACTTTTTACAGTATAGAAATAGACAATAGACAATATTTACTCTCCAAAGTCAAAGTCAAAGCATTTATTTCAAATAGGCACATAAAAGGCACTTTTATACGTCAACATTTACATTAAAATAGAATTGATTCTAGTCGCCCCTTCCAAAATGTAGTTTCGTATGGAGAAGAATGGGCAAGAAACTCCACCGTTACTCTTTTAAAATGTTTTAGGCACAATATTTATCATACATTCATTATATAATTATGTGTGAATGATGCACCCAGAATAAAATTACCATACCTAAGTAAATTCCAGGTAATACAGTAAGTAGATTCACAGGTTAACAGCAAGTTGAGATTACTTGAGTAGCTTAAAATATTACCTACAGCAATATATTGTTAGTAGCCAGTGACCCGCAAACTAGACAGCTAGTCTGTATCTTGGGGCAATAATATTATGTTTTTTTCGATATTATTTTCTTTTCACGGTATTATATAAATTGTGCATCGTAGATTCGAATCATGACAGGCGCTTTACTTTGTGTAAATTATTTCATCACCACTGTTCTCAAAACGGTGAAGGAAAACATCGTGAGGTTACCGACGGCAAGTCTTAGAACCAAAAGTTCGAAGATATGTGACATCCACCAACCCGTACTGGGCCCACTATGGCCCACTCCCTTTCCCTCTCACAGAGAGGAGCCCTATGCCCCAGTAGTGGAAACATTAAAGGCTGATCATGATATTATTTCAGAGACTATGTATCTAATTGTGAAAAATTCCATTTCTACACCTCGATTGCGAAGAACTCAGTTCTACCCGTTACTTATTTTGATATAATACAACATTTCCAACTTCATTTTTGACACACTAATGTCAACAATTTAGAAAATCTCAATACAGGATACCTAAAGTTTGCGGGCTGAAAAATTGAAAACCGGTCGCAGTAGTTCATATCAGCGATTGTACGTCATTCAATCGGTTTTCGTGCATAGTTGCGAAATCCGGGTATGAATTCACTGAGTCTCCTACTATTGAGCCATTGTCAGTTGTACAATTTTTTCCTGTCATTTCTACCAGAGCTAGAATTGAATCTAACCTACATATTCGTAAAGCTTTTACGAGTTTTGCAATTTCATTGTCTTGTCAATGAAGCGAGAAGTCAAAATACTCGCACGATACTGTAATTAAAAGATTTAAATAGTAATATATTAAACTGAGCTTGCATTGTCAGCCAATTACTAGTGCAGTAGTCAGTCAATGTTAAGCAATTTATGGGGGATAGGCCCTCTAATCTCAAAGATTACTTTAGCAAAAATACTTTCAGGATCCCGAATTGTCAATACTTGACAATTAGAGCTTTTATGCATTAAGGAGGTAATTAGATGTGTTCCATGCTGGCACACATCTTTAACCTCTGATCAGGGAAATGATTGTTATTTGTTAAATGATTTTATTCTGTAAGTAGGTTTATATAAAGACTTCAACCATATGTTTAAAACTAGATCAATGAGGTCGAAGTTTCCTATCTGACTACTCACAGAAAAAAAGCCGCAACAAACTCAAAGATCACAGACTCATTTGAAAGGTCCAGACATAATCTTGGTCAGATCATGTGAATACACTGTCCATGTAGATGGTCTTTTGAGGAAAGAACCACACATATTGTGTGGACCTGTCCAGTCAGTGCACGCGTTTATCAGTAATTATACAGCTTTTTTTTTTCTTCTGGGTGGGAAATCATCATATAACTTCTCCCGCTCTGGGTGGAGCGGGAGAGCGTGTCAGACTTTTACTGACTAAAACCCACCCGTGTTCCCTCAGTTGCCTGTGTGCCAGGGGCCGCGGTATCTCTTTCGAACAACCCGCACCCCTGGCAGGCATCGGCCCTTGTGGACCCCATCAGTTGGTGCTGACATCTCTTTGAGGCGCGCGTGGAACACAACGCGCCGTCGACCCGGGCTTGGTCCTTACCGGACAGTGAGCTACCCATTACTCGCCATCCGCAAGCCCGTGCCTACGGTGGCCGGGAATCAGCCTGGGATTCCCGACGCCCAGGGCGTCTCCTGCGAAGGCCACGGCTGTGAGGGCGCATGTACTGCATCTCCCCTGGCCCCTCCCCATGGCCTGGACCAGGGTCGGACGCGAGAGATCGCTTCCGCCGATCACCTCCACGAGGACACGACGGTGCTCCGCCCAAGCCGGACAGACCTCCACCGTATGCTCCACCGTGTCCTCTGGGCGATCTTCGCAATGGAAACACCCGGGCGTTTCCTCCCGCCCTATCCGAAACAGGAACCTCCCGAAACAGCCATGTCCGGTGAGGACCTGTGTCAGGCGGAAGGTGAGGACGCCATGCCACCTCTCAAGCCACTCCTCAAAGAGGGGACTTACCGCCGCAATCGCGGCGTGCCCAATCAGTAATTATACAGCTCAAGTCACAACTTAAAGAGCTCAGCTCTTCGACGAACGATACCATAGAAAGGAAATACTATTTAATACCGAAACAGAAGAAATTGTTTTAAAAATTTACAGTCTAAGTCCATTTGATGTGTCCATTTCATATAACTACCAACACAAATCGGTTCTTATTGAATATCCCGTATATTCAATAAGAACCGATTTGTGTTGGTTAAGTAGGTATCTAGTGTCAAAAGGCAAAACAATTAATTTCCCTGACTGTAAATGAACAAAGTCGCGATCAAAGTCCCCCAAAAATAAATAAATTGTAGGTATTTTATATTACTGACAGCAGTGAGAAAAATCAACTGTGCTTTTGGAATTATTATAGTAAAGCAGATGGTGCTTATAAAAACTAAACTAGCATAAAATGTAACGTCACACAGGCCGATGTTAGTTGGGTTCACCGTTGAAAGGTTATCTCAGACGGGAGGAGTTGAAAGGTTTCCACTGAATCTCTTGGGCATTCAAATACCTGCCGTCTATATTGACCAGTAGCTCACCACAAGTTGCTTTAAACTATTATTTCAGTTTGGGAATATTTCGCAGCTGATAAGATAAATCTGTTAATAGTATAGTCGACCTATAAATAGCTCTATCAACCTAAGGTTCCATTTCACGTACCCGTTCTAAACGACAAGGTTTATTTTTCAACTAGTTTTTGCCAGCAACTTCACCCGCGTGGAAGTCAAAAATTATCCCACGAGAACGTACTACCTAATTAAAAGGTTAATCCAGGTTATAATCTTTCTGTTTGCCAAATTTCATCCAAATCTGTCAGGCCGTTTTTGCATGATTGAGTACCAAGGATAGAATAAATATAGTAGGATGTGACGGATAGTTGCAAACTTAGTGTAGTTTCAGTTTAGTGGGAATTATTGTGAATTGCGACAAATACGTCATCGACTATATTTAAAATGTTTCTGTATCACCTCAATTGCATTTTCATATGTGGATAACACCTGCGGGAAACTTTAATAATCTTCCTAAACCTGAATAAATAGATCAATAGGAAAGAATGAATAAATAGGCTTCCATTTAACAAATTAATGACGAATTGGCATATGATTGCTCCAAAGATCGTAAGTATTCACTCGATCACGAATCGTGTAAAATCACTGATAGGAACCTATGTCAATAAATAGTAATTTTATCATTCCCAAATAAATACACATTCGTCATGCCGGATGTAATGTCAGACCTTGAAGTAGACAAAGTCGTTAGTAGGTATACAAAATGTCATGTTTATGATTCAGATTAATATCCTCCTAATAAAAACGAACCGTCATCCATTCCATAAAACAACTTGGTTTACCTGACAGAATACGTCGACGTTAGATCGAAGATTAGATACGAGTCCACCCAAAGAATTTGACGAAACCTAAAAATTCTGTAAAATATGACGTTGATGAGTTGATGATGACACACCCTTTAGATCACATATCGATAAGACTTTCGAGCATGACGGATCATTTGTTTTCGAATTATTGAACGATACTCTAAAGTCCATTTTCTCAGGTAATGTTAAGTGGAATTTATCTATTCGATAATAATATTTATAGTTTGTTTTTAGACACAATCATTATTCGGACATATCAGATAAGATTTCAATTTAAGAAATGTTTTTCCTCAACTGATTAGTTAAGGAAAAAATTGCTAATATGATAACTTTATCGATTTAAAATTATAATGAAATCTCATGGAAATATCTCAGTGAGAGAGAAACCGCTTATTCATCATGTGAGGCAATAGATGGCGCTCGGGAGCTGTCATGAAGTTGACAACTGCGAAGATAGCAACGCATGGGCGACGTGCCTTGCTGGAATGCACCGAGGCATTCATTTTACTGCATTGTGTATTTTTAATTAAATATTTTATTAATCTTTTACCTTATTTTTCTAAGCTCTTACAATCATTATGGATATTGAAAGGAATCAATGTTAACGTCTTTTACAAAATGCTTCGGTACAGTATGCCCAAAACGCTCGAATATAATATGCTACCAACATTTTATTCTCTTATTTATTATACCTGGACCTCAATATATCTTTACAGACAGCATAAAGGGAGCCGTACTTTATTCATTTCAGCTAATAATAGCAGTCTTTCAGAGAGGCTAATATCATCCTAGATACGCACTTTTGCTCATTATTTGGATGAGTAAACTCTATTCATTCGCTTAATACAATCTTGGAAAAGAAAATATATTTTCATGGAAAATATTTGTAACTGTATCAGTCGTTATTTGTTTGAAATATTACTGTATTATATTCTACTACAACGATCACCAATAAACTTATTGGGGTTTGTTTAAAAAATAATAATTACCGCAGTCCCTTTGGTACAAAATAACTGGCCAAACAATATTTAAAATATCAAAAAGAAACTTGAATATGTTTAAATGATTACCGCCGTCCCTTTGGTACATAATAACTGGCAACCAATATTAAAAATATCAAAAAGAAACTTGAACATGTTTAAATGAATGCCGCAGTCCCTTTGGTACACAATAACTGGCAACCAATATTAAAAATATCAAAAAGAAACTTGAATACTTTTAATAAAGTTAATCTGGCTGCCAGTCTATCCTGATGCAGCTGAATACCAGTATTTTACATGGAGCGACTGCCTATCTGACCTCCACAACCCAGTTACTGGTAATACCGTTTGGTAAGACTGGATGTCAGACTTTCGGGCTTCTGACGACCCGTAACGACTGGAGGCCTGGAGGGGACTTTGGTATCTAAAGATGGTTATCCATACGCGGGCCAACCATGGCTGGCGTAGCTAAATAATTTTTACAAAAAAAAAAAAAAACAAATACTATATATAGAACAAAAACAAAGGTAAGAGATTTTTTTTACTTTTAATTATCTATTTGAAGTTTGGATTAATGTTGGAGCAAGCTGCAATCCATTTAAAAAAAAATCTTTGTGGATGGAGTTTTAGTTATAAATTATAGGTACTGTTTACTTAAGGTCCGAAAAAAATAGTTCGGCGGTCTATCATTTAGTAAGTCCTACTTTCGTAGGTGAAACAGAAAAGTTTAATTAAGATTACCTTTATCCTTTCCATAAAATCCAAGGCTGTGGGCTGTGACGACATCAGTCGTAGTATGGTCGTTTGGATCCTGGATAGCCTTCTCCCTCCAATTACCCACATTATCAACTTTTCTCTTGATTCCGGACAATTCCCATCCCTGTGGCGTATGGCCTATGTCCGCCCACTCCCTAAAATTTCAAATCCCTCCCTACCCAGTCACTTCCGCCCCATTTCCATTCTCCCATTCCTATCTAAAGTGCTTGAGGCCTGCGTTCACGAGCAGTTTACGAGGTTTGTTCACCGGAACAACCTTGTTAGCACTTATCAGTCTGGTTTCAGGCCTGGGCACAGTACATCCTCCGCTCTCCTTAAAGTGACTGGTGACATTAGAGAGGCCATGGAGGATACCAACGTTACCGTTTTGGTATTAATTGATTTCTCTAATGCCTTTAACGCCGTCAGCCACGATATTCTTCTAACTATCCTCTCTCATCTTATGGTTTCGCCCGAGGCTCTGGAATGGTTCTCTTCTTATCTTCGGGGACGTCAGCAGTCGGTTCGCGTTGATGAGAATTCGTCGAGTTGGCGTGATCTGGATGCTGGTGTTCCGCAAGGCGGTATTCTTTCTCCATTGTTATTCTCCATCTTCATTAATTTTATAACTCACTGTCTTCGGTGTTCGTATCATCTTTATGCTGATGATCTTCAACTTTATACATCTGAGCGGGTAGAAGGTTTATCAGACGCTATAGCAGATGTAAACCGAGACTTGGAAGCAATCAAAAAGTGGTCTGATAGTTTTGGGGTGTCAGTAAACCCCTCAAAGTGTCAGGCCATTGTAATTGGAAGCTTACGCATGATGGGTAGGGTGACGCTTAGCTCTCTTCCTCCACTTATTTTCAATGGTACCGTCATACCCATTACCCCTACTGTTAAAGATCTCGGTTTGCATCTTGACTCGACACTGAGCTGGCAACGCCAGGTTTCTGGTGTTAGTCAAAGAGTCAACGGTACTCTACGATCTCTGTATCGTCTGAGGAACTTTTTGCCCGCTAAGACGAAGACCATGCTTGTGCAGACTTTGATTTTCCCTGTGATCGACTATGGTGACGTGTGCTACTTCGATCTGAATGCGGTTTTGCTGGATAAGCTCGACAGACTGCTCAATAATTGTATCCGGTTCATTTTTAATCTTAGGAAATATGACCATGTGTCGAGCTATAGGTCTGAGCTCAAATGGATGTCTATTCGCCAAAGAAGAAGTTTGCGTGCTTTGACTACGCTTTTCTCCTTTCTCAACTCTCCCACACCTCCATCTTATCTTGTGTGTCATTTCCAATATCTATGTTCTTCTCACACTAAGAATCTACGTTCCTCTAACAATCTTCTTCTACGCTGTCCTTCTCATACTTCTGACTTTGTTCATTCTTCCTTTCATATTCAGTCCATTCTTCTTTGGAATGCGCTTCCTCTCGATATCAGGACGGCCACCAGTCGGTATGCATTTAAGCGGAAATTGCAGAGGTATTTTCATAACGAATAGGGTAGAATCATCTAAACTCCTCATTCCCTTGAGAATATATATGTATTTATATGTATATATATATATATATTATAAGTATTTATTGTAGTAGATATGTATGCTTGTATGTGTATTATTAGTTTATAACCTATTTATGAACCAATCTTATTTATTATTCATTATGATATACTTTGTAGTCGTTGTTCCTCTCAACCTAAGCACCTGCCATCTAATCTCTTCACCACCCTTGGTTGACTGGTAGAGAATGCCTAAGGCATTAAGTCCGCCTTTGTACCTTTTTATGTGCGAGAAGTTTAAATAAATAAATAAATAAATTACCATTTCCTGGAAAGTATAAAACTCAATTATTTATTTAGATTGCTGCAGATTGTAACACAATAAATTAATCAATATTGTACACAGCATAATGAACTTTATGTTAATTGTATAATGTATGTACAAAATAGATATGGGCTGCTAGCGCCAGAAATTCACGAGAATGCGCGAGAGTTCTCCAGAGAATTCGCAGCCGGGTTTTTGGCCCGATTCTACTATGTACGTTACAAAATCTAGCAGTAAGTACATAATGCTTTGTACATTTCCTTTATCAAAAATTTGCTTAGATTTAATTTAATAAAATTTAACCTAACGTACAAATAGGTATTACAATTATTGTAATTAGTTGTTTTTTTTTTTTAAATCCTATTTATACAAATAATAATTGTAGATTTTGCTTTTTCGTTGATCACACTTACAGATACGTAGGTGAGGAACATTGTTCATATTGTTGTTGAACATTATGTAGTACACAACTAGTTATTAAAACGCAAATGTCAAGTTAAATAGAGCATTCGCTCGTGGTCCGATAAAGTGGAAGGATAGGTTCGGAGCTTACGTTCTGTTTCATACAGAAATCTTTATTTTTGTTTTCAGTGGTTCAGAAAATGACAATGCTTTGATCGAAGTATAAAGTATGCTTCTTTCAGATTTCTGTCTTTACTGGTGATTATTACAAATGAGGACAAAGTGATTACCAACCTTCTTCTTATTTTTTTTTTATGTTAATCTTATTTCTAACAGCCGATGTTGGTGCGATTGTTAGCCCACGTTCCCACGGACGTAGTAAAATCGCTGCGGATTTTTTTCTCTCACCGGTTTTCAACGCAGTGCTTAACGCCCTTCAAAAAGGAACAGTGAAACGCACTGTTTGATTTTTAACTACCTACTTACTAAGATGCGAGAGCATCTGAGTTGAAAATCCAAGAGTTCTAAAACCAGGGCGAAAAAATCCCGCGGCGATTTTATTATGTCCGTGTGAACGTCGGCTTACGATTATTCTACACTCCTACTAATATTATAAATGTGAAAGTTTGGATGTTTGGATATTTGTAACTCAATCACGAAAAACCGCTGGACGGATTTGGATTACATTTAGCTCACTAATAGAGTATAACCTGGACGTAGTACGTTCTCGTAGGATTTTTTTAACCTCCACGGGGCGAAGCTACTGCTAAAAGCTAGTAATAAATAAATGGATCTAGCAGGGAAAACGTGCGATAATCGGTGTTATTCCGAAAATAATACTAAATAGTTTTTTTTTATAAACAATAAGTCGTGTTTTCAATAGTTCCCATCGGCAAAATGACAAAGTTCTATACAAAATTTCATCCACGACAAAATGCTTCCTTGGTGCTCACTTTCGGTTTAGAAAGAATAATTGCGCAAAATTACATACTCCTAGACAGGTGGTTGGTAGCGGTTGGCAGTGGGTGGGCGCTTTGCGTAAGTGAATCAAGAATGTTGTTATATAGAACCACACAAACCAATATAAATACAATTTCGATCATATTTTAAATGATAACGCGAGCTCCCCACCTATACTATAAAGGCTTGCACTGTGCGCCAGAGTGTCGCGATGGGTACGAAATGACTCGTGAACTGATAACGAACAACGTGAATAGCTTATGAAATATACTAGTTTCAGAGTAGGCTGCCTATTAAGTTTCGACACGGAAATGTAATGAAATATAGGCGTTTTAGAGCAAAATTTAACACCTAACGTAACATCACGCTTCTATTCTCAGAATGGTCAGTCAGGTAGGGTGAATCTATAGTACACCCTCATTTCACCAGATACGTTATAAGTCCTATGTATTAGGAGAATGTACATATGTTCAGTGTGGTGCCTGACATAAAGAATAGCCGCATCCTATTTCTTCGAATGGGTGTCGTAAAAGTCGAAGGGACTTACCACAGAATGCGCAGCAGCTTTCTCTATACATTTTACCTCCATACTGCGATCACAAACCCGCCTGCAATGCGTGGCGATTATGGCAAATCCCCTACATATTGGGGGAGGCCTATGTCTAGCAGTGGACGTCTTTTGGCTGAAATTATGAATGATGATGAATAGGGGGCGAGCCTGTTACCAACAACCGGGCATAAATCCAGACTCCGGGCTGCCACTGATAAGTTCCGTATGCAAAAGCCCAGTAACACTTTGTTAACTCGGGAATTGAAGTCAGGGCTTCATGCTTAGCAGTAGTGCTAGCGACCACTAGACCAACGACTCAGACCGAAAAACCGTTGAAAGTATTAATTTTAATAAACACTATTTAATACTCTAAAATGTGCATTGTAAAAACATTATCCAATTTAAATATCATGCAATACAAATAATTCTTATTTATTCGTAATTTGTTCCGTGTGGTGCCGGAGGTAAAAGAATAGCACTATCCCATTTCTTCCCGTAGGTGTCGCAGAAGGCGACTAACGGGGTTTACCAGAGAATGGGCAGCAGCGTTCTCTATGCATTTTACCACCATTCTGCAATCGCCAACCCGTCTACCAAGTGTGGCGATTATGGCCCGCTATCCCCTCCCCGTTTGGAGGAGGCCTATGTCCAGCAGTGGACGTCTTCGGCTAAAATGATGACGATGATGACAAATAATTCGGTGCAATCAATATAATTATGTGTACCTATGCTAGAGTGTCGTCGGGTTAAAATAAAGTGGAACACGAGATAAGCTGGTATCATTCGAAGTAATAATGGCAGCACATTTATTTTACCTTATGCTATAGTGGTTTGTCCTGATTCGCTTTAGGCGAATTTATTTTGTCGAGAACAATCGGTTCGAAAATTGAGCTTTTTCGGTAACATAATGATTATAAGTTGGAACAGCAGCGTATCGTGTGCGTGTTTGTGTGTCCGTGTGCGTGGGTGTTTGTGTGAACCATACGTTCCCATTAGTAACGCCAAAAACAAGAAAAAACCACAAAATTTGCGGTTTACCAAAGATTGATCGTAAATGTAATCCTATTCGAATCAAGTGAAAGGGGATCTCAGGGGTGTATTTAGGTACACGCTGCGTCGATCGGAGTACTGTGATTGATGGGCGCAATGATATGAGACAATATAATTACCTACGCCTACGTATATGTCAAATTACTGAGACGAATTGAGGTTTTCAGATTTTCAAGGACTTTTAAGAAAAGGCCAAGGTGGAGTGAGGGACAGTGGTGAACAGTGGTAGAGTCCCCGACGTGTAGTGTAGGTCGTAGGGCTGAACCGAGGCAGATATTTTACCTATTGTAATTTGTATTTCATCGCCACAGCTCTGAAAACGGCGAAGGAAAACATCGTGAGGAAACCGGCACGTCTTAAGAAGCAAAATAAATAATGCAAAAAAAAAACAATGTAAATAAGTGTTATAAAAATAAGTAAATATAATTTAAGTGTAAACACATTTAAATTTTATTTACTTATTTTTATAACACTTATTTACATTGTTTTTAATGACATTGTTGTTTGTATTGTATTACATTGTAATTATAAAGTATTACATTGTAATGTAATTAGCATTGCTTGTTATTGATTTTTTTTTGTTTTCAATATTGTCTTAAGTTCAAGTCCCATATTTAATTTCATATTGTATTAAATTTTTTTGTTTTAAATTTTTTCTTTTTAAATTGAAATGAGCGGCTAGTTTAAAATTATGATTTTAATCAGTGGTATTGAAAGATGGATAAAAAAAATGTTAGTAGCACTCAGGAGCGGGCCCACTCCACGGTTTTTTATGCACCAATAAAGACCAATCCAAAAACATGCAAACGAATCCCAGAATTCTGACTCAGGTAGACAGAGCATGGGTATAGCATATTTAAGACAGCAAAACTCAGAAATTTAATCAGAAAGATAGATCAAAGGTTCAATTGACTGTCCTGAACTTCCCTGAGGAGACGGTGGAGCATATGGAGGAGGTCTGCCCGAGCACTTTCCCGAGCACTTTCCCCAGCATTTGTCCGAGCATTTGACAGAGCACTTTCCCGAGCACTTGCCCGAGCACTTGTCCGAGCACTTGCCCGAGCACTTGCCCGAGCACTTGCCCGAGCACTTGCCCGAGCAATTGTCCGAGCAATTATCCAAGCACTTGCCCAAGCAATTGTCCGAGCACTTGCCCGAGCACTTGCTCGAGCAATTGCCCGAGCACTTGCTCGAGCACTTGCCCGAGCACTTGCCCGAGCACTTGCCCGAGCAATTGTCCGAGCACTTGCCCGAGCATTTGCCCGAGCATTAGCCGCAAGCACTTTCTCGAGCACTTTCCCCAGCATTTGTCCTAGCACTTGCCCGAGCACTTGCCCGAGAACTTGCCCGAGCACTTGCCCGAGCATTTGTTCGAGCACTTGCCCCAGCATTTGCTGCCAGCACTTGCCCCAGCATTTGCTGCCAGCACTTGCCCGTGCACTTGCCCGAGCACTTGCCCGAGCATTAGCCGCCAGCACTTTCCCGAGCACTTTCCCCAGCATTTGTCCGAGCATTTGCCGGAGCACTTTCCCGAGAACTTGTCCGAGCTCTTGCCCGAGCACTTGCCCGAGCACTTGCCCGAGCACTTGCCCGAGCACTTGCCCGAGAACTTGCCCGAGCACTTGCCCGAGCACTTGCCCGAGCACTTGCCGCCAGCACTTGCCCGAGCACTTGCCCGAGCACTTGCCGCCAGCACTTTCCCAAACACTTTCCCTAGCACTTGCCCGAGCACTTGTCCGAGCACTTTCCCGAGCACTTTCTCCAGCATTTGTCCGAGCACTTGCCCGAGCACTTGCCCGAGAACTTGTCCGAGCACTTGCACGAGCACTTGCCCGAGCAATTGTCCGAACAATTGTCCAAGCACTTGCCCGAGCACTTGCCCGAGCACTTGCCCGAGTAATTGTCCGAGCACTTACCCGAACACTTGCCGGAGCACTTGCCCGAGCATTAGCCGCCAGCACTTGCCCGAGCACTTACCCGAACACTTGCACGAGCACTTGCCCGAGCATTAGCCGCCAGCACTTTCCCGAGCACTTTCCCCAGCATTAGTCCGAGCATTTGACCGAGCACTTTCCCGAGCACTTGCCCGAGCACTTGCTCGAGCACTTGCACGAGCACTTGCCCGAGCAATTGTCCGAGCACTTGCCCGAGCACTTGCCCGAGCACTTGCCCGAGCATTAGCCGCCAGCACTTTCCCGAGCACTTTCCCCAGCATTTGTCCGAGGCTGACACGAACAGCTGATGTGTACCGTAAACCGTCCGTGACGTCACATTCCCGAGCACTTGTCCGAGCTCTTGCCCGAGCACTTGCCCGAGCAATTGTCCGAGCACTTGCCCGAGCATTTGCCCGAGCATTAGCCGCAAGCACTTTCCCGAGCACTTTCCCGAGCACTTTCCCCAGCATTTGCCCGAGCACTTTCCCGAGCACTTGTCAGAGCTCTTGCCCGAGCACTTGCCTGAGCACTTGCCCGAGCACTTGCCCAAACAATTGTCCGAGCACTTGCCCGAGCATTTGCCCGAGCATTAGTGCTCGGACAAGTGTTCGGGCAAGTGCTCGGGCAAATGCTCGGACAAATGCTGGGGAAAGTGCTCGAGAAAGTGCTTGCGGCTAATGCTCGGGCAAATGCTCGGGCAAGTGCTCGGACAATTGCTCGGGCAAGTGCTCGGGCAAGTGCTCAGGCAAGTGCACGGGCAAGAGCTCGGGCAAGTGCTCGGGCAAGTGCTCGGGCAAGTGCTCGGGCAAGTGCTGGGAAAAGTGCTCGGGAAAGTGCTCGGGAAAGTGCTGGCGGCTAATGTTCAGGCAAGTGCTCGGGCAAGTGCTCGGGCAAGTGCTCGGACAATTGCTCGGGCAAGTGCTCGTGCAAGTGCTCGAGCAAGTGCTCGGGCAAGTGCTCGGGCCAGTGCTCGGGCAAGTGCTCGGGCAAGTGCTCGGGCAAGTGCTCAGGCAAGTGCTCGGACAAGTGCGCGGGCAAGTGCTCGGGAAAGTGCTCGGTCAAATGCTCGGACAAATGCTGGGGAAAGTGCTCGGGAAAGTGCTCGGGCAAGTGCTCGGGAAAGTGCTCGGTCAAATGCTCGGACAAATGCTGGTGAAATTGCTCGAGAAAGTGCTGGCGGCTAATGCTCGGGCAAGTGCTTGGATAATTGCTCGGACAAATGCTGGGGAAATTGCTCGGGCAAATGCTCGGACAAATGCTGGGGAAAGTGCATTAGCGGCCAGCACTTTCCCGAGCACTTTCCCGAGCACTTTCCCCAGCACTTTCTCGAGCACTTTTTGTCCGAGCATTTGACCGAGCACTTTCCCGAGCACTTGTCCGAGCACTTGCCCGAGCATTAGCCGCCAGCACTTGCCCGAGCACTTGGCCGAGCACTTGCCCCAGCATTTGTCCGAGCATTTGACCGAGCATTTGTCCGAGCATTTGACCGAGCACTTTCCCGAGCACTTGTCCGAGCACTTGTCCGAACACTTGCCCGAGCACTTGCCCGAGCACTTGCTCGAGCACTTGCCCGAGCACTTTCCCGAGCATTTGTCCGAGCGATTGCCCGAGCACTTGTCCGAGCACTTGCCCGAGCACTTGCCCGAGCACTTGCCCGAGCATTAGCCGCCAGCACTTTCCCGAGCACTTGCCCGAGCATTAGCCGCCAGCACTTTCCCGAGCACTTTCCCGAGCACTTTCCCCAGCATTTGTCCGAGCATTTGACCGAGCACTTTCCCGAGCATTTGTCCGAGCGATTGCCCGAGCACTTGTCCGAGCACTTGCCCGAGCACTTGCTCGAGCACTTGCCCGAGCTCTTGCCCGAGCACTTGCCTGAGCACTTGCCCGAGCATTAGCCGCCAGCACTTTCTCGAGCACTTTCCCCAGCATTTATCCGAGCATTTGCCCGAGCAATTTCCCCAGCATTTGTCCGAGCAATTATCCAAGCACTTGCCCGAGCACTTGCCCGAGCATTAGCCGCCAGCACTTTCTCGAGCACTTTCCCCAGCATTTGTCCGAGCATTTGCCCGAGCAATTTCCCCAGCATTTGTCCGAGCATTTGACCGAGCACTTTCCCGAGCACTTGCCCGAGCACTTTCCCGAGCACTTTCCCCAGCATTTGTCCGAGCAATTGACCGAGCACTTTCCCGAGCACTTGCCCGCGCACTTGTCCGAGCAATTGTCCAAGCACTTGCCCGAGCACTTGCCCGAGCACTTGCCCTAGCATTTGTCCGAGCATTTGCCCGGGCACTTTCCCGAGCACTTGCCCGAGCACTTGTCCGAGCACTTGCCCGAGCACTTGCCGGAGCACTTGCCCGAGCATTAGCGGCCAGCACTTTCCCGAGCACTTTCCCGAGCACTTTCCCCAGCACTTTCTCGAGCACTTTTTGTCCGAGCATTTGCCCGAGCACTTTCCCGAGCACTTGTCCGAGCAATTATCCAAGCACTTGCCCGAGCACTTGCCCGAGCATTAGCCGCCAGCGCTTTCTCGAGCACTTTCCCCAGCATTTGTCCGAGCATTTGCCCGAGCAATTTCCCCAGCATTTGTCCGAGCATTTGACCGAGCACTTTCCCGAGCATTTGTCAAGTGTGTTGGCAAGTGCTCGGGCAAGTGCTTGGACAATTGCTCGGACAAGTGCTCGGGAAAGTGCTCGATCAAATGCTCGGACAAGTGCTCGGGAAAGTGCTCGGTCAAATGCTCGGACAAATACTCGGTCAAATGCTCGGACAAATGCTGGGGAAAGTGCTCGGGAAAGTGCTCGGGAAAGTGCTGGCGGCTAATGCTCGGGCAAGTGCTCGGGCAAGTGCTCGGCCAAGTGGTCGGGCAAGTGCTCGGGCAAGTGCTCGGGAAAGTGCTCGGTCAAATGCTCGGACAAATGCTGGGGAAAGTGCTCGGGAAAGTGCTCGGACAATTGCTCGGGCAAGTGCTCGTGCAAGTGCTCGAGCAAGTGCTCGGGCAAGTGCTCGGGCAAGTGCTCGGGCAAGTGCTCGGGCAAGTGCTCGGACAATTGCTCGGGCAAGTGCTCGTGCAAGTGCTCGAGCAAGTGCTCGGGCAAGTGCTCAGGCAAGTGCTCGGACAAGTGCTCGGGCAAGTGCTCGGGAAAGTGCTCGGTCAAATGCTCGGACAAATGCTGGGGAAAGTGCTCGGGAAAGTGCTCGGGCAAGTGCTCGGGAAAGTGCTCGGTCAAATGCTCGGACAAATGCTGCTGCGCTTGCTGTTTTGCTATACCTATCTGTTCCTACTTGTTGTTTGTTAATATTAGTGGTGAGAATAAACTGTTTGATCAAAGTGCCCGGACCATTTGATTGCGCACACAACACACATATTCTCCTACATTGGTGACCCCGGATCTTGGACACAGCACGGCGCAGCATAAAAACCGTAAGCTAGTGAAAACCAGATTTAAAAATGTCGAGAAACAACAAGCCATCCGACACACAAAGTGACGAAAGCAGGTCGCATTCCAAAGAAAGGACATTTATACCTTCCGACATTTGTCGTGTCGGGGTACGACTTCCGCCGTTCTGGCCGGAGGAACCTGCAGTCTGGTTCGCGCAAATAGAAGGAAGTTTTGCACTCTCAGGTGTCAAAGATGACGACACCAAATATAATTACGTCAGTGCCCAACTTGAAAACCGTTACGCCGCAGAGGTCAAAGATATTTTAATTAATCCTCCAGCTAGTGGCAAATATGAAAAGTTAAAAAGCGAGCTGATTAAAAGATTATCAGCGTCGCGTGAAAAAGAACTTACCCAGTTGCTGATGCATGAGGAATTAGGAGACAGACGACCATCCGCGTTCCTTAGACACCAGCAACATCTAGCGGGCCCAAGCATACCCGACGATTTTATAAAGACCGTGTGGACGAGCCGCTTACCGGGCAACATTCAAATAGTCGTAGCATCGCAGCCAGAGTCGTCACTTTCAGCACTCGCAGACCTGGCTGATAAAGTGCACGATCTCGTGCCACCCGCGCCACAAGTGGCCGCCACGGACGCAGTTCCTAACTCAATGATCGAGAAATTATGAAAAGAGATTGCAGAGCTTAGTCGTCAAGTGCAGGCCCTCTCAACAAGAGATTCTAGATCCAGATCCAGGAGTATAAGTCAACGTGGAAGAAGCAACACGCGTTCCCAGTCAAATTATAGGAAGTACCCTACCTGTATTTTCCACCACAGATATGGAGACAACGGACAACGGACAGAACAAAAACGCAGTTTTTAGTCAACACCGGAAGTGACATCTGTGTTTTTCCCCGCTCCGCCCTGAATTTTTTGATCCATCTTTAAAATCCAGAATTTAATTATCTTAGATCTTTAGTCATACTCTGCTGATACCTGATTCAGAATGTTGGGATTCTTTTGCATGTTTTTGGATAGTTCTTTTAATGTTGCATCAGAAACCGTGGAGTTTCCGCTCCTGAGTGGTACTCAATTTTTTTTTGATCCATCTTTCTATACCACCCGATTATAATCCTAAGTTTTTCTGTCTTAAATATCATGCTCTACTGATACCTGAGTCATAGTTCTGGTATTCGTTTGCATGTTTTGGATAGGTCTTTTAGCGGTGCATAAGATAGCGTGGAGTTCCTGCTCCTCAGTGCTACTCACATTTTTTTTATCCATCTTTCTATACCACTGATATAATAGAATATCCTGAGTTTTTTGTCTTAAATATTTCTATTTAAGACAGTATATATCTTTACCCATGCTCTGCTGATACCTTATTCAGAGTTCTGGGTTACTTTTGCCTGTTTTAGTATAGTTCTATTATAGTTGCAACATGAAACGTGGAGTTTTAGCTCCTCAGTTGTAGTTAAACTTTTTTTTATCATACCAACTTAATCACTCAATGAAACTTTTTCGTAAGGGTCTGCTGATAATTTTCTGAGACTACTGTGTTTATTTCGTTTTTTTCTGTACCCGGGGGTCTTGGCTTAGTCCATAGAATCTACGAAAAGCTACAAATTTACCAGGCGCCTCTTTTAACAAAATGATTTTCTTTTTCTTGTAGCGGGTAACATTTTCTTTTTTTTTTGTTTCATGACTTAGATCGGCAGAACTATTCCGGAAAAATATTAGGAACTATGGAACTCACCACTGTGTGCCTAAATCAGTTTTAAAATTGTAATATTGGAAAAATAATCTGCTAACAGAAGTTCGCAGAGCATAATTTCATTCGACCGTTTTTCAGGCAAAAATGCCTAAACTATTTTTTTTTAGTATAAGGAACTCCAGAACTCATCCGCATGCGAATAGAACTCACATTATATTTTTCTCTGCTGGGAAATGATCTGCCAAGTTCACCTACATCCCGTGAGCCCCGTGCCGTTCGATAGCCCACTTTCCCTTACAGAAAGGAGGCCTACGTCGCACTCTAATTTTGTAAAGATAATGCTGTACCATTGTTATGAATAAAAATTAATAAATTTTCTATTTAACATTGTAAAATATTTGCCAAAGCAGCAATCTTGTAGCAAACATTAAGCGTTGGAGTTCGAAACAAAGCAAAGTTAGAATATGTATAAATAATGACAAAGGGAGGACCTAATATTGACAGGGACTTATTGACCCTCTAGGACCATGTAATTACTTGACGGTGACTCAACAAATCTAGCGTATTTGTAGGAGTTGAACAAATATATCCGAGACGAATATATCGTTTAATGAACATTTTTGGAGTGTTTTTCTTAGAATATTCGTTGCTACGAATATTCCATGATGTTTGAGCATGAGTAGATTTCTAATTTATACTATCTATACTTCTATACTAATATTATAAAGAGGTAAAGTTTGTGAGGTTGTAGGGGGTAATCTCTGGCTCCTCTTAACCGATTTTGAAAATTCTTTTACCAATAGAAAGCCACGTTATTCGTGAGCGTCATAGGCTCTAAAATAACCTGAAAAAACGGTTGAACGAAAAAAGATAGGGATCTCACCCGTGCGAAGCCGGGATGGGCAGCTGCCCGTCCCGGCGGTTTCGTATAGTAAACTAGCTAGTTTACTATACGAAACTTGTTCACAGTAAGTTGAATATGTAAAGAACGTAGTCAGGTCTAAGTCGATAGGTTCCGGCAACTGGGACTCGAGGTGGCCTTGCACAAGTTCTAGGCCATGTGTTTTCATGGTCTTTGGAATGCGCCACCGATGGGTATTCAGATAACGGCGGGAGGGGTTCACATCGGCGTCGAGTTGATGATGAAGTACCTGGGACTCGTCCTCGACAGCTGGTGGAACTTGATACCCTCTACTGCACAATTCAATTATTCCACAACAACATGGATTCGTCAAAAGAAGGTCAACTACAACCAACCTGGTAACTTTTGTGGACTACTTGTTCAACAACATGGACTCTCGTGTTCAAGTTACACGAGACGTTACGTTAATATACACTGATTTCCGGAAGGCTTTTGACAGGGTTGACCATAGGTTTCTCTTGAATAAGATTGCATTCAAGGGTATGCGTGATCTTTTAAGATGGTTCTCTTCATACGTCTCTAATAGGACTCAGAGGGTTGTGATAAATGTTTCATTTCCAACACTCTAAGTGTTACTTCTGAAGTGCCTCAGGGCTCTATTTTGGGGCCTCTTTTATTTATCATATTTATTAACGACATCAGTACATGTTTTCAAAATTCTAAATTATTGCTAAACGCAGATGACCTCAAATTTTTAAGACATGTTAAGAATTCTCAAGACTCTTTACTCCTGCAAGAGGACATAGTCTCTGCATACTGTTCAATTAATAAATTACAACTTAGTATCTCTAAATGTTGCTGTATAAGTTGTACAAAAAACAAAAATGTTATCAAGCATCCTTACTTTTTAAATAATGTAATTTTAACTCTAAAAACACTAGTTCGCGATCTTGGAGTTCTCTTAGACGGTAAACTACACCTTGACTTCCATATTGATAAAATTATAAATAATGCCTTTCGTATGTACGGTTTTGTGATGAGATCAGCCACAGAATTCGTCCGCACATATACATATTTATATCTTTACAAATCGCTAATCAGGTCTCAGTTAGAATATGCTATCGCGGTATGGAATCCTTTTTATTTTAAATACTCAGACGCGATTGAAAAGGTCCAAAGTAAGTTTTTCAAAGCCATGCATGTCCGTTGTTTTCATACTTATGCATCTTATAGTGATCTTTTGAATAGATATACTAAACTTCATAGTCTTAATAAAGCAAGACGTATTATTTTAGAGACAATGTTTTTATTTGATTTATGTGATAACACTTGTGATTGTATGGATATTACTACTAAGATTAGCTACGTAGTACCAAGGACAACCATATGCCGTGGGGTGCGCGCGCGACCTCTATTTGCCGTATCATCAAGTCGTACGAATGCAGGCTTGCGAGCACCCCTACGTCGTCTTACGAGTCAATATAACAATTTTTTCCAAAATATTGACATCTTTGCCTTACCAACTGGTAAATTTAGAGGCCTTGTTCGGGAAACTATTTTGGATATTGCTCCGTAATATTTAATTCTTGGACTGTATTGATATAACTAATTTTAATTTTCTCTTTCTTTCTTTTATCTGCATGACTGTTTAATTCTAGTTTAATTTGATCACTAACACATAATGTAACAGTATTATAAGTTTTATAAAATTGTAAGCACAACTACTAAACAACTATTACAAACTATACTACTACTACTACTACTATTGTAAACTATGTTTATAACTTTTTTTGATAATATGTGGAAAATGTCGTGGGTCAACTCACTCTGTATCTCAAATTTTGTGTATTTTTGTAATGTGTAACTGTTTATTTTCCCTAATAAATAAAAATAAAAGTTCGTGGAGCATTTCCGACGTTTGGCTCCCAGATTGGAGAGGGCCAGGGCTGCTTAGAAGCGGCTGCTGCCCAATCTAGGGGGTCCAAACGCCTCCTGCCGGAGGCTCTACGTAGGGGTCGTGCGGTCCAAGACCCTTTATGGGGCACCAGTGTGGGCGTCTTCTTTGAGGCACCGACTAGCTTGTTGGCTGAACGCGTCCCATAGGGTCATGGCCATACGGATGGTCCGGAGATACCACATGATCTCCGGTGAGCCGGTGGGCCTTCCTGCCGGATTGCCGCCATGGGATAAGGAGGCAAAGGTTCTCGGGCACACTTGGGAGTAGCGCGAGGAGGTAAAACGCCGGGGCGTAACTCCGCTGCCGCGAGAAATCGCGGCACAGCGAGCAGAGCTCCGACGGATACTCATGGCGACACGAAGAATGCGATTGTCGCAACCCAGTGCTGGGCACGCCACGATTGCGGCGGTCTCCGCTTCGAGGAGTAGATAGAGAGGTGCCACGGCGTCCTCACCTTCCGCCTGATGCAGGTCCTCATCGGAAACAGTTGTTTCGGGAGGTTCCTGTTTCGGATAAGGCGGGAGGAAACGCCCAGGTATGAAGAAATTTCGAATTAGTGGGGTAGGTACTATAACTAAAAAAGAGAAAAATAAAAACTTCTACCAAAAAAAACAACCAACTTCCGAAAAAACACTACAAAGTGAAAAATAACTTTAATTTCGGAAGGCAGTGACTAAAAATTAAAATACTTATATCCAAAGTCACCGACTTCCGAAATTAAAGTTATTTTTCACTTTGTAGTGTTTTTTCGGAAGTCGGTTGTTTTTTTTTCTTATTCATTGGTTATCATTTTTTAAAGTTTTTCGCATTTCATTGGAATAATAAAAACATCTAGCAGATATTAGAACCCTACTAGTACCACAATATATGACCAGTACGATAATAAAAATGAATACAAAACGTATCTACAGTATTAAAATGTAACAAAACAAATCTGATAATACAAGCTTTTATTACTCTTAGAATGAAAACGAATAAGGTTTTTTGGTGACAACTGGGAGCCCAATTTTGTCTCAGCTTATTCTATTTAAATGCAAATCTTTTACATATTACGCTATTCCACTGGATATAACTACCAAAAAGGATGAGTCTTAATACTGTGATAATAACATACCCATCGCTTGTTACGTTACTCAAAAGCAACATGTTAAACCTTGCTTTTTTAAGAAGGCGGTAGAAGGCCACTCACAATGTCGGCTGTCCAAGTACAGAGCGTTCTATGTTCTATGTTAGACGGTTTCGGCACTTAGTCCTTCAGGCGGACCATTGTGTCTGGGCCATGGCGGCAATCAGTCGTTATTACAACCAGTCCCACCTCCCTCCAGAAGTCTGTTAAGAACATCTGTGTAAGATATGAGTATCCCAAGGGTTACTAGCGTAATCTGGGTGACACATGTGCATTCGAAAAACAGGACTGTCCGTTATGTGGAAGTGCTTGTTAAGCGAGCAGTGTCTCGCTATGGTCCCTGTCACCTGGCGTAGGCCGTTCCTGTCTTGGCGTAAAAACGTCTGGTTAGCCAGCCATTTAAGGATGGCATAACTTCCTTGGATAGCCTGATGCTTTGTGTTGAGGTCCACCAGCTCTCCGCTTATGTGTGGGTAGCTAAATATCAAATACTGGTGAAAAGAACAGATTTTTATGACAGACGTTATACAGACGGAACCAATGTCCTAGGTTGGGTCGGTCGGTATCGGGAAACATCGTGAGGAAACTGGCATGTCCTAAATCGAAAAATTCGAAGACATGTGACATCTAACAACCCGCTCTGGGCCCGCGAGGTGGATTACGGCCCACTCCCTCTCACCGAGAATAGGCTTGTATCCCAACAGTGGGAACATTGCAGGGTGATTATGATGATGATTTCTAGGAAATCAAAGCTTTTCAGGCTAAAACCGCCAATGGGTTTGAGTAGCCGCAATGTCACAGCTTTAGTATTTTGATGGTCTGTGTATAACGTGGCTCGCTATCTAGTTTATGATTGATTGCGCCGCGAACCGACCGCCATTAAAATACTAGTGAATGCGACATACTGTCTATTCATTTGTGATTTAAGTTTGTTACTATACTTTTCGGTAGCGTTGTGGACGACTGGCCTAACTTTGTTTAGCTTTTACAAGGTCTGTGTGCCTATTATTCTCGAGTTTTATTTTTAAATGATAAATTATACATGTAGTTTTCTGAATACTGAAATGAAATATTCTATACCTATATCGCACACCTAGATCTAAAGGGAGCTTAGTCAAAAATTGGGAGTTTTGACTTATGCTTACCATTGAATTCCTTAACTCACTACATATCGACCAATAAAACAAATAAAAAAACCATTTTTCTAGTGGAATTTGCAAAGCAAGTGAAGCACTGATAACTTCTCCAGTGCACAGGAACACGGTAGGTAAACAGTTTTTGACCATTTCTGAAAAAAGTGCTTTTTTGAGTTAACTCTGTTTAGATCCAGGTGTGCGATATGTTTTATTCATCGAAAGCTATACAGGGTGTAAGAGGAACGCTTCCGAAGCCAGTACGTAGATTATATATAACCTAAATGCAAACGAATACCAATAACCTTTCGTCTTGCATTGGTTATTTTGCATCAATTAAAAACGTTTGACGCTTCTCTAATGTTTCTACTTATTTTATTTTGGCGGCGCTTTGCAAAGGATATCTAAACCTAAAGTTGCCGCAAGGACTTAGGGTTCGTTTTTAAATGAGTTTAATCTCAAATAATGGTTCATTTAACTGTGCTCACAGCATAGTGTACAAAAAATGCTGAAGAAAATTAGGTAAAAAGTGTAAAAAACTAGATTTTTTATGGTACTGTATCGATAATCACTAGTCCAATCACACGTCTTCATTTTCGGAAGCGATTCCCTTACACCCTGTATGATGCAAAAAGTTTTTGGACAAAAGATTTTCATACCCATCCGTGCGTTTGAACTGAATTTTTCCCAAAGTTTTTCCGAAAGTTGGAAAAAGAACTATAATTAAGTAACAGCTGAAAGCTGCTCATTTAGAAGATGGCGGAGGGGAGGGTGACCAATCACTGTCCGTTTTGGCTCCACATTTTTAGCGTATATATTTATTTTATCAACTAAATAATATCTTCGAGGCATTGATCCTGGATATCGATCACAAAATAATGTACGTAATACCGAACGTATTTTAGCTTAAACTACAGTTTCGTACAACAGCGGTGGCCGCCACACAACGCCCGCAGACGCAAGACGGCTCTCATGAAAATGATGGGAGCGGGGTTTGACTTTCCAGTGTCAAAAAATGCTGTCTAAGTCAACACACATACTTCATCATCATTTCAGCCGATAGACATCAAAGGCTTCCCTCAAGCACCGCTTCTTCGACCGGTACTGTATTTCCCGCATGCAGCGGATTCCTGTGGCGTTCACAATGTTATGGTTCCACCTTGTGGGAGGCCTTCCAACTCTACGTCTTCCAGTACGTGGTCACCACTCTAGAACTTTTCAGCCCCATCAGCCATCTGTTTTGCGAGCAATGTGCGTTTGCTATTGCCACTTAAGTTTGGCAATTGTTCAAAAACGAGCTTTTTTTCATTAATAACGTTTCAGTGACGTCATTCCACGTTAAATTGCGGACGATATGTGGCAGCCATCGCAATTTTAGAAACTTTAGGGTTTTTGAGTTCTTGAAACTTTTAAAGCTGATATGGATTTTTAGGTACCTATCTGAGAAATAAATAAATAGGTATTGTGCTTTGATAGCTTATGTATGGAAAATATGCCTAACTGTTATTTCTACATTAGTTATACGTTGTTGTACTAATAAACGATCAGGGTGATTTTTCTGTGAGTGTAAAGTGTGAGGATTATGTTTGGACCTCCTTTTTATGATATCTAAGCGCCGTTTGCCTTGCAGGTAGTAAGAAATATGTACTGAAAAAGTATTTAATAGAATGAGATTTGCTCCAAGCTATTAAGGGCCTAACTTCTGAATAGCAAATGAACTTGAATTGCATTGCGGAACTATCGGTGCGCATTCAATGGAGAGCGGTCGCACTAAATTACCGTCGCGTCACTGTTTCTATCATAATTCGTTAAAAGTTTATCAAAACCAATGCAGTTACGCAGGTATCGTTCTCGAATGTTCCACGGAATGTTGTTCGAAAATATTTTGTAGCGTAAATTTTATTTTTTATAATGTTTCGTATTATTTATTAGTTTAGGGTTGAATTCAAAATGTGTTTGGATTTGTTTATTTGGATTTACTTAGAGCGGGGGTGTGGCTTTAAAATATTTATTCAAGATACCTATATATATATTTGGTACCCTAAATTAAGATAAATCAAAATTTGTCGTTCAGCAATGTGTCTGAAATGTCCTAATTCAGGACGCCTGTCCCTAAATTCCACGAAGGCGCAAAATTCACAATCTTCAAATATTATGTACTCAATATTTCAAGCTATGTTAGTTATGACAAAGACATTACTATTCACAGAATACCCCCGTCTAGACACATAATTTTGGCGTAGATTAGTCATTTATACGTCCAATTAAAGATATCCTTTCCAATGTGACGCACCTTGTCGAATTTGGACATAGGCCTTCCCCAAGCACGTCCACTTCGACCGGTTCTGTGCTTCTTGCATCCAGCAGATTCCTGCAGCCTTCGCCAAGTCATCGGTCCATCTTGTGGGAGGCCTTATGTCCAGCAGTCTTTTGGCTGAAATGATGATGATGTCAAGTTTAGCTCACATTTTGTCCAGTTTAAACAAACATGCTGTAGAGCACACAGCACAGTTCGTATGACATCCAGGTTCCTAAGATCCCGCCTTTGTTTGTGCCAACTATTTTGTTCTGAGGTTCCAACTTAAACTTTTATGTCAAAACAGTAGTAGAATGTTTGCAAACTCCTCCTGAGACCCGTCGCTCTGCTGCGAAAGTATTCCGGAATTTTGTATTGTGTGGTTCAAGTATTTAACGTAAGTCACATGAACCGAGAGATGTTGATTAGGGTGGTTGCATATCTGTATTTCGCTTACGACGTTGTTGGCATAAATTTCGCATTTCCTCCTACAAAATTTAACACCCCCTCAATTTGTTTTTAATACGTATTTTTAGAAAATGAATTAACCGATTGGTTGAATGTGTCAGGTTAAATGTTCTGCTATCTATTTATTTGTTTTGGTGTTATCTGAGCGATGTTATGCGACGCATCTTTCGTCAGATGTTCACATAGCATAATAAGCCTATAATATTCCCACTGCTAGATCGCAGGTCTCTTATCAGTGATCAATCATTTCAGCCGTTACACGTCCATTGCTAGACATAGGCCTCCCCCAAAAGGGGTGTTTTGCCATAATCGCCACGCTTGGCAGGCGGGTTGGCGATCGCAGTATGGTGATAAAATGTTTAGAGAACGCTGCCACCCATGCTCTAGTAAGTCCCTTAGTCGCCTTCTACGATACCCACGGGAAGAAATGGGATGGTGCTAGTCTTTTACGTCAAACACCACACGGATAATGTCACACGGATGAAAATTATCTGTGATAGTGAGCTGTAATCCACCATGCGGGCTCAGTGTAAGTTGGTATAAATGTTACATGTCTTCATTTTTTTTTTGTTCTAGGTTCATCGTGTTCCTTCACCATTTTGAGAGCTGTGGTGGTGAAATAGTTTACACAAAGTAAACTGCCTGTCTGGGTTCGAACCTACGACCTACGACTCGCAAGTCGCGGCCGTTACCACTGGGCCACCGCTGCTTACCGGTCAGATGTACGATCGCCCTTCAATAGAACGGTTTGAGCAGTTTCCATACAAATGCAAATGGTTATCAAAGTTTAGATCCGTTAGGTATTATGATGACTATTAGCATACTAAAATGTTGATGTAGTCTTTATCAAAAAAACTTCTTAGGACTTCAAATTGAAGTTGCTTTTCGTAAAGGCAGACATTGAATTTCAATCTCGTGTAATGACTAAGTAGTATCTTAATGGAAAATTATATTCTCGAAAATCAGAGTCTCATATATTACAATATTTAAGTTTAATGGCGTTGCCCGACACGTACATATAAAGGGGTCGGAATGAGGGTCACAATAACTTAATTAAAGAGACTTCGTTAGGGATGGAAAATTGATGACTAACTAACAACTTGAATGTTAAGTGAGTAGTTGACGCGAGGGCCGCCTTCGAGCTAAAAACGAGGTCACCTTTGACTATTATTTATTGAGAACCTTTCATATTAAATTGTTGGATCGTTGTTTAAATTTCCCACTCGAGATTTTGCTTTGTCAGTGCCTCACCAGCGTTGAATAGGGCTATGATTGTTAACAGCCGTGTCTCGCTACATGTATTCAAAGGTATTATAAATGGATTGGCATTCATTAATTATTTGTGTGAAAAGTATTTTAAGCACTATTTTCAGTTTAGTTAGTTTATTTAATATGTTTGTCGATCATTAGTAATTCTCTGAAGTATATATATCCGGCTCGAACGACCAAAAAAAATGTTGGGGATCCCTACATTTAGTGATATGATAGCGGGGTGATTCTTTTGGGATGATGAATTAAAACCAACTGCCGTGAATGTTCATTAAACACAGATTTATTGAAATATATTCTTACATATAATTTTCAATAATAAGTACAAATTATGTGTGTGCAGAATGCACGGCGCGTAAGTTGGTAAAGTAATGGCCACTTGGTTTAGAGCAGATTACTCAGTGGTGAATATTTATTTGAGTAAGTAGATTAAATAAATAAAAAAAAATAACAAATTTCCTATACCCTAACTTAACTAAAACGAATAAACTAAAATAAAGCGTCGAAAAATTCATCCGCATCGCTGTCGACTGGTGATGTACCCAAGAGACTGGCGGCATTACCACGCTGTATATGGCGGCATTACCACTCTGTATAGCAATGCTCAGCCTCTGACCAAGCTAAAAAATGGCCCTTGGGTCACGGGAAGTGTCAACCTGTCGTTTCAAGATTTCCTTATAGAGAGCATGAGCATTCGGACAGAACGGCCCAAGGGTTTCAACCCCAAACGGCTCGAAAGTATAATTACCAATAAGGTTGTTATCTTTCCCCGCTTTTCCATGTCCGTTTCCGCATTTTCGCTGTTCCGTGTGGTGCCGGACGTAAATGCATAGCATCATCCCATTTATTTCCGTGGCTGTCGTAGAAGGCGACTAAGGGACTTACTAGAGAATGGGCAGTAGCGTTCTCTATGCATTTATACAACCATGTTGCAATCGCCAACCCGCCTGCCAAGCGTGGCGATTATGGCAAAACCTTCCTTTTGGGGGAGGCATATGTCCAGCAGTGGACGTCTTTCCGCTGAAATGATGATGACGATTATTTTCGCCGCTTGAGGTTTTCCGCAGCCGCAGCGGCAGCGCCAGCACAGCACACCCAGCCAGAAAGATGAGATGGCGCAAGAGTATCGATACACGTTGCATCCCACACTAAAGGCCTACCCATCTTCCATGGAAATAAAGACATGCCGTCCGGTCTCTTGCCATCGTCGCGTGCTAAACCATTGGTTTCTAATACAGCTGGAACGCCGACGGTGACAAAAGCTCGTCGGATGATGTCGTTATACGTCAATTGTCATTCGGGCGATACCGGTTAATATCCGCGTAACGCGGTAAGCGACCCGCACTTCGTCTGCAAAACAAGCCGTGGTGTTCGAGACTATTGACAACTTCGCCACAGTGACAGCGGTGAGGAGAACAACACGGAGCTCCTAGTCGTAGGCAAGCAGCGAGGCGGAAAGTAGTGTCATCGAATAAAGTGCCAATGTTCGACGACGGTGCATGAAGCCACAGACCTGACTCCCATTTACCCATAGCCAGCAGTCGCGCACACTCTGCAGTAATAGTAGAAGTGTTCAGTAAATTGTTTGTACAACTCTGAAGAGCGGCTCATCCCACTGTCTGGAAAAATGGATTATCAGGTAGATTTGAGTTCGGGCAAGCATGTTTCCAGGCATCCATAGCCTCGGTGAGATATGGCACATCAAAATCAATCAGTGTGGAAGCTAAGATTTCCTGATTAATTTCTCAGTGCCATGCACCGAGGTTATGAAAGCTGGTAAACGAATACTGGAAATTTTGCGGACGCCGAGGCCTCCCATACGAATGGGACGAGTAGCTTGTTCCCAAGCTCGTTCGTCCATGGCCCCATTTAAGATCACTTAGTGTGTGTCGGAAAATTTGGTCCATGCTGTCTAAAAGGTGAGTGTGCTTCAATAAATGGGAAGCGCGAAGGAAATATGTAAATTTTGGGCCGAAACAGCAGTAACGAATTAAGGTGATGGCCGAATCACCGAATGCATGTTAATTTGGAAAAATCTTTCCGAAACGTCGTTGAAATTTTGTGTGTTTTCCTCAATAAAAACGGGAATGGAATTTTGAAAGATTGGAGACCCAAGGAAACGAAGAAAACTTTTTGAATAATTTTGATTTCTGGATCTATTAAGTTAAATTTGGGAAGTGTAAGATATCTGTCAGTAGTGTCCGCTAAGAATAGTTTACATTTCGAAGGGTTGAGAGTTTTTTTTAGAATTGTAGGTCATTTAGAACCGTTTCTACATCGCCCATCCCAAGGTTCCATCATCAGGCTACCAAACATTAAACTTTGAATTTAGGTGTCGACGAATTTAGCCATTCACCCACTTAGTGAATGGCTAAACCAAAAATCACTGGCCTGAGGGGGTCACCTTGTTGGCAGCCAACAGCAGATTCCAAAAGGTTGTCCCGATACAGTATTTAGATGGGTAACATTAACAAACAACACTGCCGAACAGCTGCTGTAACATTGCCAAAGGAAACTATAGATTTGGGGTATTTCTTTTTTAATTTCTGCCAGCAAGGTGTCCCTGTTAACTGAATTGAAGGCATTCTTTATGTCAACCCTCAGGACATCTCCTTTGCCAGAATTTAGAAAGGTCGACAAGGCGTGTATGGCAGCCGCGCAGCCCCCTTAGAGCCGTAACAGCTCACCATAAAATTTACAACAAATCTTGGCTACCATACGAAGGTCCGTGGTTGGTTTTACTATAGTAAGCTATAGTAAAATCTACCGAGTAGTTCGAGTTCTTTAGCATTGCAAACCGCATTTGGCTTAGTTCATCGATCAATGTCTTCAAAAATACGGCTTAAACGAATCGAGTCTGAAGATGTTAAGATTAATGTCCTTATTCGTTGTACGATGTTGAAAAGTAAATGACAACCTAATCACGACAAAATATTTCAAATTAACAATTACAGATAATACCTCTGTTAGTTTCATAGGTAGATAAAAACATGACGTATTACCGTGTGATGTATATAATTATTAAATAACATATCTATCAGTAAATATACATACATATATACTAATAATAAAGCTGGAGAGTTTGTTTGTTTGAACGCGCTAATCTCTGGAACAATAGGTCCAGACATATTATTTTTAAGCCCGACTAATAAGTCGGGCTTAAAAATAATATTTTAAAATTTAATTAAATTTATTTGATAGCCCAATATTTGAGAAAAGCTATAAACTACTTTTCATCACGCTAGGACCCTTAGGACAAAAAGAAAAGCAAAAACAAAAGAATAGCGCCGGAGACGAAGTCACAGGCAGAAGCTAGTGTTTCAAATACATTGATAGATGGGCTCTCTTTTAAGTCAGCTAAGAATTTAGACAGATATTTATGTGAAGTAAAATCCCTGAGGTTTAATAAATGTCTGAAGCACTGAAGAATTTAGTTTTTTTGGGGCGTCGACGTTAGGTAGAAGACAAATAGATTCAAACGTCAATTTGAATTACAATATTGAACGATATAAATCAAGGATAAAGTATTCAAGTTTCTTCATTCTCTATTGTAGTGTAAAAACGTAAAGTAGTTACAAGTTTTTCAAAATCAGAATTCACTCAAACATAACAATCACTCAATATAAACAAGTTAGTCAACGCAGTACACGGCGAACAAGCTTGTTAGTTTTACCAAAAACAAGAACTAACTATGGCAAAAAAATGCTAACTTTTGAAGGAGCACAGCTTTATAACAAATTACCATCCTGTATAAGGAATGTACACTCTTACAATGCATTCAAAACTCAACTTAGCCAGCACATAATTGCGGATCGATCACTTCTGGAGAAATGAATGCATTGGATGGGTAACTATTAAATTGTAATACTGATGACGAACATATTGTAATCTATATTTTTAGTATTGTTCTCAAGTAAGTGACTTATGTCTTTATTGGGAATAAAGTTTCTTTAAACCGAAACCGAATTGAGAACTGAAGCTGTTTCATGATCCACACTTGAAGGTACCCAGGAATCAAAAAGTTGGATAAGTATATTATGTAGGAACAAGAGGCCAAATAGAGCTAGATTATTCACTGTTGAACATTTTACTGGGCGTAGTTGTGTGTTGCGTGCGAAAAGAAAAACCCTGAAGATGATTATTGGAACGAAGTTCCTTATCGCGCGTTGCGAAAGGGGGCTAGACGGAAAAAATGAAGACCAAAAGTTGTAACGACACTTTATGCTACATTGTTGTGAGCCGTGCGGCGTGCGCGTGTTTCTCTGCAGACAGAGACACAGACAGAGTGCATATATATTTATATATATATATATGTGTGTGTGTGTATGTATATGTACAATTTTTTAAATGTTATTACAATTCTTTCACCGATTAATCGAAAGGAACTTCGTTCCATCCGGGTGTCCCTTTACACCTCTCAAGTTTTGATTTTTAGGTTTTATTTGAAGTTGCAAAAATTTATAAAACGAAACGTTGGATAGTTTCTAGGCACTCGGTGTCCGTACGATGGGTAATGGTCGAGAGAGCTGCACAACGCCATTGTACCACTTTCGTCGACTCACACGAACGTCAGGATAGATGCCGTCGAAGCGCGCCATCTTCACACCGCGTTTTGTTGTCAATTGACATCCCGTACTCATGAAGCTTCCGATATACGCACGTCATCTCCACAATTCTCACCACTGTATAAGTAACTCCAAGTCAGTGTATTATTAAGCAAAACAAACCCAATCTTAGAGGCCTCTAAAACAAACATTCTCAAATGTTAATGGTTCGTAGTGCAAATAAATCAAGCTTCAGGACTGTCCTATTGTTTCCATCGGCGCGCCTTCCGGTGATCTATCAAAGAACTCGCTAATTACGGGCGTGCGTGCGTGTTGATTGATTATGAGCCTAAAGAACATTGGCGTTAGCGCTACTAATCCTGTTTGTTTATTCAATTTTCTTTTGAACTGACGGAACAATTGTTTTGTTGTTAAAGCGTTTCCTTACCGGTTGGAACTTTTTGGAGTGTTTGACTGGTCCTTTGTTGGGCAAGTTTTTGGATGCATTTTTAAAGGTACGTGGAGGCTATTTATGGATATTGACAGTTTTGATAAAGATGTTTTTAATAGAATTGACACACTATGTTTTTAGTCCCCTCGATTGAGTAATCAATAAGGAAGGGTTTGTGACTAAATAATAATAACCCCACGGGTCGTTCGATCAGATTAAGCCAAGCCACTTTTAAATACCAACACTCCTCCGTGCCTTGGAAAGCACTTGAGGCCATTGGTCCTGGCTGTCATTCGTGGATCTGGACTATCGAATGGGTCATCAGATGCTCGAAAGTCTCATAATCAGGCTTGCCAAATGGTATTATGTTACCCAGTAACTGGGTCGTAACAGGATGGACAGCTTTTGAGCCTGTATAAAGCTCAAGTCCGTTCTTTCATGAAGTATTGCAGTCACCTATGGGATGGCTCACAAAAATACTAGCTTGTTGCCCTTGACTCGTTGGATAGCAGAGCAGAGAGTCTCATAGGCGATGAAACGTTGGTAGCTAAGCTTCACAGCCCAGCTCATCGGCGTAATTTTGCTCGCCTGTCGGTCTTCTACAGACTGTACTTCAGATAGCGTGCGCAGGAGCTCCACGAACTGATTCCACCATCGCCCTTTTACTACCAGAATATCAGACGCACTGCAGGGTACCATCCGCACTTGGTTGATATTCTGACCAGTCGTACTCAGCGCTACTCCTCCACATTTATTATGCGCACAGCCAAAGTGTGGAACTCTCTGCCTGCGTCTGTATTCCCTTCCACTTTTAACCCGTCTTCCTTCACAACAAGAGTGAACAGGCACCTTCTGGGTACGCTCGATCCATCATAGACATCATCAATCGCTTCCCATCAGGCGTGATCGAGGGCAAGAACAGGCCCATTTAGTAATGAAAAAAGGAGGTTGAAGGTCAGGCAGGCAAACGCTCCATGTAAAATACTGGTACTCAGCTGCATCCGGTTAGACTGGAAACTGACCCCGGAGTTGTTGAGAAAAAGCTACGCAGATGGTGATTATAGGGTATTAGCTTTTGCCAGTGGCTTCGCCCGCGTGGAGGTCGGTGTATTATACATATAAACCTTCCTCTTGAATCACTCTATCTATTAAAAAAACCCGCATCAAAATCCATTGCGTAGTTTTAAAGATTTAAGCATACATAGGGATATAGGGACAGAGAAAGCGACTTTGTTTTATACTATGTAGTGATTCAATATTTCGAATTAGCCTTTTCAAAATTCCATACTTTTCTAACATAATATGCTTAATGCATAAAACTTTATAATACTACAATTTATACAAGTAATGGCTCAGAATAACCTCAAAATTATATCAGATATAATTGAGGTTATTAACTAGTGACTATAGATTCTATCGTCACTAGTCAGGTCAACCCCAAAATCCACGCAACACTTAATAGGACATTTCGACCCCAAAGAAAGGGAACTTTATATTTTATCTATTTCTTATCGCCATCATTCGGGCAATAACAATATTACACGGCCAACTTTGAACGTAACATTATATTTTACGCCCTTACCGCTAATAAAGGTAACCATTTCTTTTTTAGGTTATTTTCATGCCATAAAACCTTCAGCGGCATCAAGAAACACTAATTTTATAGCTCTTTTGTATGTACCTACTTAGTGCAAAGTTTTAGGGTTGATCGCAAGCGATTTCGGCTAACGATGATGACGTAATAAAATGGGTATGTTCCTTGGTCCCTTATTATACGTACCTTATCTACCGCTGTCAGTGGCCAGTTATTAATAACAGGCATTATTACCATCGTGTTATGTCATTTGTTATTGTTCGCTGAATTGATTATTTAGATAGAACAAACCCAACTCCAGCTGTGTTATAGGACTGGTTGGTAATTATTTCGGTGTGTTCTATGTTTGTATACCTATCTAGTCGAATGCAAAGAGATTCTTTTCATAAAGCAGATTTGATGGGATTTTCTGCATAAACTCACTGATTCTAATTAAACTTCAATTAAAACTGCTTAGAACAGTTTTAATTGAAGTTTAATTAGAATCAGTGAGTTTATGCAGAAAATCCCATCAAGTTTAATTAGAATCAGTATGTGTTTTTTAAGGTATTTTCAGTCCGTTTCCATGAAAACTCGTAAATTTAGTTTTTTTTTAATGTACCTACTTGATTAGTTAGTTTATGCTCTTGAATGTTGACCTACATTTTCTTTTGAAGTAATTCAAATTTTACAAGCATGCTACATATATTCGGTCAGTAAATCTGTTTATTATTTCACAGCTTCTGTATAACTTACAAGTTACAGTTTATAAACGCGTATTTTCATGGCTGATTGTACAACGCAAGGTGTGCGGTAACTACCGGCCCAATTTAGAACATCAATCATTCAGAAAAGGGATGCTTATCGATTACTGTGACGCGAGCCGTCGAGCCGTCGAGCGCCCTTCGCACAACACATTATAAGGGATTCAATCATTGTTGGCCCTTCCTGTTTGTTTCTATTTGATCGTTGTACATAACAAACTACATATTTGAATAGGTACAACTTCCAACCAGAATAATATATTTCGTATCTCCATATGTCAATCTTTTATTTTCAATAGACGAACTTGTGTCCATTTTCAGTCATTTTACAACTTCAATCTGAGTCGATACTGCCAGATCTAATTCCTACTATTGATACTTAGTAGGCACTAACGTCAAACGGGGTGACTAGGGATGCAGGGGTGAATCGGAACGAAACTTTAAAACGGAGTTTAACATTGAAATAACATAGTTTTTTGCCAAAAAGAAGTCTAATGTGTTAACTGTATTATAATTTACGATTAAGTGCCCCTGTGGGTAACAAATTTTATTATTTCAACGTTAAATTCCATTTTTTTTTAATTGTCTCGATACACCCCTGCGTCCCTATTTACCCAGTTTGTAGGTATGTACTAAGCGCCTTCCAAGACTACTTAAATATTAACGGTATTATAGAGAAATGCCATAAGTTGAAAGTGCCAGGGTAACCCGCCAATTTCAAAATTTAAACAAAATGAAAATGTAAAACAAAATATGATTCACGGCCGTAACTGATACATATGTACCTACAGATTTCTGTTCATTCAAGTTCATTTAATTTCATTGAATGATTTTTTCATATTTCGTGAACTTCTGCAGTTTGGATATGTTTGCCTTACTGCATATAATGTTTCGACTCATGTTACTTAACATATTGATAAATTTATTTGCACTGTTGTTCCACTTATGCGGCACTATGTTTAACTTATGTTTTAACAGCTTAAAATTTTGTTGATACTTAATTTACTATTGATATTCCTCTTTTTTATTGTTAACAACGCTAGTCTTCAAATTTACCAAATTGTCTCATTGTGTATCTGTGGAGGACGTGGTTGATTTCACATTTTTATAATTTCTGTATCCTATCCTATCTTTTTGTAATTCTTAATGTGTAATTGTTTGTTTTCCCAAATAAATAAAATAAAATAAAATAATCAGGCTCGTACCTACGATATCCAGAGGTACGGCCGACTTTTTACCTACTTGCCCTGATCACACGAAACAAATTCCAGGTAAATATTGCTAAAATGCTGATCCATGTATCAAATCACATTTGCAACACCGACCTCCCTTTAATATGTTTTCATAATCAAGATTATCTCTAATGAGGAAATCAGCAACGCTATTTAAGATAAAGGTGCGAATACACGCCCCAAGCAACCCGAGCTACGCTTAGGAATGTGTTGGGTAATGGGTATTACAGATTCCAATCATCCGCTAAATAGCATTGTGTAGTCGCCCTTCGCCCACAAATATCATTATAGCGCAAACCGATTTTCCTTAATCGCCTGTTAAGACTTCTGCGATAAACAGGTTTTTGTCGCCCGGAGCAGTTTGTGACACGCAATTTCAGATTTCAGCTTGCGGTTGGTGTGAACCTGTCAGTTTTGTCGCACGACTAATGGCGTAGAATTGGCGATCAAGCGCCACTCTGCAGTACATACACTCGAGCGTTTGCAATGGTTTAAGCGCCGTAAAAGCGGGGCATTCGGCTTAGTTATTCGACTAAGCAAATTATCGGCTCTGCAGTTAAGCGTTATCACGTATGGTATAGCTAAGTGACCGGATAGACCAGGCTGGAAGATGTAATCGCACCAAAGTATTTTAATGCGGTCATTTTACCTACGTCTTTAGTGACTACTGTCGTAATCATTATATTTAAAGGCGCGTGGCATTATTAAATAATGAAAATCAGTTAATTTCGAGAGTTGTAATTTATTCTGTTATTTTAACGATTAATCGATTTGAATTCAACTAAATGGTAATTTTAATGAAGAGCGGGTAACACCGAATGGAGTTGCGTCTGTCATGGCGGGCGACGTCGTGTCAATTCATTCAGTTGTTGACAGCCGTTGCACGTGGTGGTCACTCGCAAACCCATTAGCTCTAAATCGTTAATTATTACTGCAATCCTTAATGGTTTAAGTCATTTAAGTGTCTGTAAAATTAAAATAGTGAACAGTCAACGCTACAGCGTATTTAGTTCAACGTTTCCTGAAGTTAAACGCCCACTATGGATTGCGTGCTGACGAAGTCACGAATCAGCAATCAGATGCAACAGCCCGGCCTTCCTGATATCCCGTTATATTAAAGATTGTTGTGACAAGACGTCTCCCTACCGTCACCAAACTGCCGAAATTCCGCCGGTGGGATGTTGGGCGAGGTCGGCCCACAAACATGATACAGGGTGCTCTTCCGGTAAGCGCGTAATCGTTGGCGGTGAGACTGAGGAAACCTTCAACAATCGTTGTTATGTATGACTAATAGGTACATAGGCGGGCGCCTATGTATATATAATATAATAGTCATACATACGTGATCGAATAGATTCTTTACCGGGCACGTGGGTGAGACCCGTAAATAATCTCTAAAACAATTCACATTCTTCAGATAAGTTATCAAAATACATAAAAATCGAATGATAATCCGTAAGATAAAGCACGATTGTCTGTTTATCCGTAAATTCACTTATATAGTCTTTGTTAACAGTGATTTGGGTTGGGTAACAGTGGTTGGTAACTTACTAGAGAATGGGCAGCAGCTTTCTCTATGCATTTGACTACCATACTGCGATCGCCAACCCGCCTGCCAAGCGTGGCGATTATGGCAAATCCCCCCGTTTTGGGGGAGGCTTATGTGCAGCAGTGGACGTCATTCGGATGATATGATGATGATGATGATGAACAGTGGTTGGGTAACACATTTCATGTTATTTTTTTTACATATAAAATAATTTATTTATTTATGTTACTGTAAAAAAGGGCGTTTGAATGCAAAAATGGGAGTTTGAAAATAGAGATTTGGTCGACTTGAGAGATTATTTTATATTGAGGATAAATAACGAGAAAGTTACATTAATTCATGAACCTTTTATTATAAGTACCAAGAATAGATATTTTTAGCTCTTTCAAACAACCATGCCAAACACTAGGTGTAGACCTAGTGTTACTAAATAAACAATACTAGGATATTTTTAGAACTACCGACCCTCTCTGTTTTATGTTCATGCAAATGTAAGTACCTATGTACATACATTTTCAGAAAGCTCAGATTCATAAATGAAGACCTTGATACATTTTTGAATATTTTGAAGGGATGGTGCACTTTCTAAAGTAGATATAAATATAATATGTCCATTTGTATATTGTTTCGTTAGTACGCAATGTATACACCAGCTACGACGTCATCTTTGCGAGCGTAGAGATGAGACGCGCATGTTACGACCGACAACCGACTATCTTTATGGTGTGAAAGATAAAATTCATTTCTCAATATACGTTCCACAAACTCAAACTCAAACTCAAACAACAAAAAAAGCATTTATTTCAAATAAACCAATTACAGGCACTTTTGAATTGTCAAGGTCGGTGAGTTAGAAAGATGAAGCTAATTGCCCATTCCAAAGCGTAGGTACCTATGGAGAAGAACGGGCAAGAAACTCCATGGACACTCTTTTAAAATCATGGTTATGTTACAAAAAGTTGGTTACATCATTATGTTGAAATTATCAATGTGAGAACGATGTAAAAAGACGTGCACATTAAAGCGTCCGTAATTAAAACAAAAATAAAATAACAGTTCAGAAATTAAAATAAGCCGTGGGAGCTAGGAGATGACCAGTCCCTACTGGCGGCGCCCGTTCACGAACATGACGTGTGGATCAGCACCATTCAGCTCAACCATTTTGAAGGGAACTTAATGATCCAACACACACGCCACCACCAGCGAGACATTTGAGTGAGCATGACATACTCCTAGCTGCCAAGGCACATTCAGGTCAATGAAAGACGTACCCTGTAAATGGTAGCTTTATAGTAGGAACATAGTGCTCACACATATGCTATGCAATTATACAATACTAAAAGTTTGAATTTATACAATGCAAAGATATCTAGTCTTTTACAGTCTTCCGCAGCTCCAACGTTTTCAAATGCTAATCAATTTGGTTTAACCTACCTTGTGGAGCTGGACAAGCAGCGTTTAGCCAAGCATTTTTATCAGCGATGTAATCTCCCAACTTATAATAAGCATGGCTGCATAGTGTGCGTTTTATACAAGATTTAAATTTCATTTCATTCAGTTGAAGAATGTGGGGAGGTATTTTATTGTAACATTTTAAACAGTACCCCATGAAGGATGAGTCTACTTTAGCCAGTCTGAAGCCTGGTTGAACTAATTGGTCCCTATTTCTAGTCCCAACGGTGTGTCTTTCACCTCTTTTACTGAAAAGATTTAAATTTTTCCACACATGTTGAGAAACCGTATAATTAATAATAACGCTCCTTGGTAGACACTTACAGCTAAATACATGCAATCCTGGTTGCGCCAGTGTGCTCCAACGCTAACTTTTTCATATACTACGTCACTATGAAAACTGTTTCGACTAACAATTTCTTTGTCTGGACTTCTGTAAAAATAAAACAATTGAAATTCACTACTCGAATTGTTTTTTTTTTTTCTAGGCTCTTCCATGAAACAAATACATTGAAGCTGGCACTTTACTTGGTGTATTTGCCCGAACATTCGCGGAACTTGATCAGTTGAAATATACCTTTTACCTATTGAGATAAAGTTCATTTAGTGTTAATAACATATGGCGAATATTTGTGCAAAATTGCAAATATAATATGTGCCAGCATTAGAAGGGCCAATAATCTAGACTTCTATAGATATACATATTTTTCGCGTCCGTCTTCGAGACCGCTTAAAATTCGAAATTTCACACACAAATTTTGATGCGTTTTCCACCATAATTTAGAACATTTATTCCTGAAGGTATAACACATTAACATAATAAGAAATCTCGATGTTTTGTCAAGTACTGAGGTAATGTCACCGGTCGCTAGTAATTAAATAAATGGCCTAACGACTAAATCATAAGCTTAGGTATTTCAGATTTAAAATTGTGAGGGTATGTAGGTACAGCCAGTTAATTCATTCTAGGGTCGGTCGTGGTCATGACCGTTGAACGACGTAAGCGTTCTTTGTGTACTGTCCTTATTTATTTACGTATCCCGTTTTATATTCACACAAAAAAGGGTAACAACAACGCTCCATGGTTATTTAGAAGAATTTTAAGTGGGTTAAGCTTATAACCTGCATGCTACTGTTCTAGGTATTCGGAGTTTTAGGAAGGTTCATCAGGTATTACTTAAACAAAAACGAATCCAATTTTATGTAAGACGGTTCTTTCCATGTAACCATCGATTCAGTACATGACTCTAATAAGGATGAGTTGCACCATTTAACTATAACGATAACAAAGCCGTTAACAGTTGTCAAATCGTCGAATTGACCAATAGGCGGCCGTTTCACGGCTGGTTATGGTTTGGTTACCGTTATAGTTAAATGTTGCAACTCACGCTAAGGCTCCATAGATAGAATTTTTTCGACGGTGATTAAAAAAAATACTCTGATAAGTATTTTAAACGCGTAGGTATGAAACAGCAGTTTCTTTTTCAATCCGACGAGTTTCTGCGATAGGGTGTAAGGTATATATGGTGACATGGGGTGTACCATGTGTGTTTGTCGATCATGTATTGAATTCATGGCTTCAGTTTGCACGTCGATGAGACACACCAAAATAAACAAACACGACTACGATTATTGTGGATCGTAAAATATAAAATACGAGGCCAAAAAACTCACTAAAAGTCACTCGTGAATGAAATCAAAAGTTTTCTTTTTGTTTCCCGGAAGAAGGCTCATCAAGCTGTCAGTTACCGAAAGACCTCATTTTGGGCAAAGACGACGAATTTCTTACGAAAAAAAGTCAGGATTTTGTTGTTCATCACTCTTGTTCGTGAATACCAATTACCGGAGATAACGTATAAGTATTTTGGTGAATTCGAACTCAGAACACAGTTCTTTGTGTTATTCAAATCTTCATTTAGCGTTAATTGATTATTGCTAAATTAAGGCTAAAGCATCCAAAAAGAGGTTTCAATACCTAAACACTACAAAGTGAAAAATAACTTTAATTTCGGAAGTCGGTGACCTTGGATATGTTTTTTAATTTTTGTCACCGCCTTCCGAAATTACAGTTATTTTTCACTTTGTATTTTTCCGGAAGTCGTTTGTTTTTTTTGGAATAAGTTATAATTTTTTACTTTTTAGTTATAGTACCTACCCCACCACCAATTCGAAATTTCATCAAAACAGTGCTTATTTATAGCGACAGCAGCAATCGCGGTTGATTAGCTGTAATTTTTTGAAGAGTTCCGTTGTCTGTCTCCGAAACGCATTATGAGATCTATATGAAATTTAAATGGGACCATTTCGAAATAAACCCCTTTCGAACAAAAAAAAAAATTGCAAATCCGTGTACTTATGGCGGAGTTATGCCGGAACATACATTAAAAAAACATGTCGAATTAATAACCTCCGTCGTTTTGAAGTCGGTTAAAAAACAAGTTGTGTTAAAGCAATTATGGCTGGTGTATTTATACGACGTGTAACGGAAAGGGTATATACATAACAAGGGCACGGCTTCTTTGGATGATATCAAACGATATTGGAAGGGTTTTTTAATCCTATCTCTATGTTCGGAAGTTATGAGAATTTTTAATACATTGAGACCAGAAACCAAATCATCAAATTGAAAGAAAAACAAACAAAAAAAGAGAAAGAATTTAAGAACCATATGAAACCGAAAATTTGGTATCAATTTTTAGAGTATTTTATTTTGAGCTGAAACTATGTATAGTGGTTCTATACCAGCTGTTATCTTTTATGCTTAAGGATAGCAATTGGGATTCTGTTATACCCTGTTTAAGTATATTTTTATGTATTATGGATCTTCGAAATAGAACAGTAAAATTTCGAATAGAGCAGTGGTGGCCCAGTATTAACGGCCCCAACTTACGTGTTATAGGTCGTCGGTTTGGACCCATTCAGGGACATTAATATAATATATTTCATCACCACTGCTCACAAAACGGTGACGGAAAACATCTTGAGGAAACCGGCACGTCCTAGAATCAAAACTTCAAAGACATGTGACATCCACTAATACACACTGGGCCCTCGTGGTCGATAATGATCCAGTACCTTTCACAGAGAGGAGGCCTGAGTTTCAGCAAAGGGAACGTTAGAGGCTGATTGTACTATTCATAATTCCAGCCGATTGACGTCCACTGCTGGACATAGGCCTGCCCTAATTAGGGGGGGGGGGTTGCCATAATCGCCACGATTGGCAAGCGGGTTGGCGATCGCAGTATGGTGGTAAAATGCATTGAGAATACTGCTGCCCATTCTCTAGTAAGTCCCTTAGTCGCCTCCTACGGCACCCACGGGAAGAGATGGGATGATACTATTCTTTACGTCCGGCACCACACGGAACGGTGGAGACGTGTTATGCCATTATGCTATGCTATTTTTAATCAGTGACAAATAATAAAGTTAATTTAATATCCACAATTTTTCAAGTTCTGCATCTAGCAATGGCAATGTCATGTATTATTTACACACATTTTTGAAACCAACTTCCGAAAACCATTAACGCGAGAACTTTGATTCTTGACAACGTGACGCAAACGTAGGTACCGTACGTTTCACGTCACTGTCAGAGATACCGAATTTTACGTCATTATTATACGTGACATGGCAGTCAGTACTCAACATCTGCTGGTGGCAAGAGATAATACTTTATTAATTTACTACTGAACCTGGAACCGTATGGAAAAGTTACGAAACAAAAATTTACACAACGGTGGCAAAATTGGGCATTGAAGTGTTCCTAAAATTCAACGCCCAATTTTGTTATGTGAATTGATTGAGATTCTTCTCCTAATAGCAGAATTCTGCGATTCGAAGAAGAATCTCAATCAATGCATACCTATCGCTGTCCACTGATGCTCTACTCTAACGTTGAAGTTTATCCGATTGCTTTATGTCTACTACTCTTACGGCGCATTAAACTCTCGGGAGGTTGGAAGACGATCCATTATTTTCATTCATTTCACCACCAAAGTTTTCCGCGATGAGTTCTGTAAAAAAGGAACTAAAAAAGTTTTTGGTTCCGTCATAACTGGCTTATCATTCTTTTCTCTTTGTCAAAAGTATGAATGAATAAATTAAATGCATTCGTAAGATTTAATTATTATGTAGGACTTTATCATCAAAGCTTATTTAAACAATAGAGAAAAAAAACATAAAAAAGCAACATTTTCTGAGAACAAGAAGAAAGTTAGAGGTACTTAACAGAAGCCAGTTTAATAGAATTATTTACTGCTATTTACATTTAAAAACTTAACAATGCTGTTTGTTTTATCTTAGCCGACTTTATATTCTAACAGCTTTTCTAACTTTAGTCTAGACAGTGTCTCAAAAGTTGTAAACATCTTTAGTGTGAATGCGTCTTGCAGTTGACTTGTCCTTCACTTCTTACTTTTGAATATATTTACCTAAGCGAAAGTTCTCAGACTATGCGCGTTAAACCTTTTACATATCAATCTTCCCGTGATAGCTCTTCCTATAGAAATGTTTGAATAATATCAAAAATTTTTCAACGAAACTAATTCTGAATAAAGGTAATCGATCAACGCTTCGAGAGCAGAAGTTTGTAAGTTTGTTTGTTTGAAGGTTTGACGCTTAAACTTTTAAAAGATTCTGTTTGGCATCAAAGCAGAAGTTACAAAACCTCCGGATCGGTCGTCTGACGTCTCTACTTAATACACTTTTGGTCGGTAATACTAAACTCGTGAGAAGAATACAGGCTCGTCTCAAATGCTCTCCGGTCTGAAAGGCGTCCCTTTATTTAGCTAAAGGGAAGGGGTCTATTTGTCGTAAATCATCGCTCGTTATGTTTTCAATTTAAGTTTTGCTGTACGATTGACTTAACAAATTCAAGTGAAGATAAAGCGCTTTTGTAAGTCTTGTTTCGGCCAATTTGTTAACAGACTAACCTTTGTTTGAAATAATTTAATCTTCTTAGACATCTTAAATCATGTTTGTAGTTGTTTCTATGATATAATTTATCGTTCAGCAGGCTTGGCATGACGCTTTCTATTTCTACTCTACTATAGAATAGGAATCACTTGTCTACATTTCTCGGTACAAAACTGTGAACTGTCTACACGGAAACGTCATTTTTGTCCACTCTTCCGTCGACAAAATGCTTCTCTACGGTTCTCGTGCTGGTTTAGAATGAATTTATAATCAAACCTCGATTAGCATTTTAGTCTTACAATTTCACTGTAATATTTAATCTGCGCTCCTCTTTGTTAATTTACTTCTATAATTTATTTGTAATGGATTTTAATTTGTACAAGACTATTTATATTTTGAGTTACTGGTATAATCCTACTAATATTATAAATATGAAACTTTGTATGTTTGGATATTTAGATGTTTGAATGTTTGTTACTCAATCACGCAAAACGGCTGAGCGGATTTGGATGAAATTTGGCACACAGATATTTCTTAACCTGGCATACGATACTTTATGTCCCGATAGTACGTTCCCGTGGGATAATTTTCGACCTCCACGCGGGTGAAGCCGCAGGCAAAAGCTAGTATTTCTATAAATCTTTTAAGCAATATACACCGTGACATTTAATCTACTTACAACGGTAGCCCACCTCATGTATCCAATAACCTCTAATCATCTATAAAAATATTTATGAACATATGAATAATTTAAAAAATCAATAATATCATTCACTAAGACGCATGACGTAGTTTGAAACAGCCTGTTATGGAGATGGAATGAAAAGTGGAATGTAATGGAAATAGATTCTTATCAATATCTTATACCGTTTGACATGTAAACATTATTAACAGGCTGTTTCATAATCCTCATTAAATTTTTCATTTTTTTTATTTATTTAAAAAAAAAACGTTGCGCCACACTAGGAATCCTAAAGCATTATTTATTTTTCTTTGCACCTATTATCTTAAATAATGTTAACATTTTTTTAATCGCGCCTAGTGGTATTTTATGTATTCAACATTGGGTGTTTACACCTTTGTAAGACCACGAAAATGTCATGGTGTATTATATACGGATTATGTTGGTTGTAAATGTGTGTAAAAATGAAAACAAAACCCTCAGAAAGCATTATGTTACAGAAGATAACGTTGAAGGTCGGGTTATAAAGGACGAATATGCCCAAAACGACGTCTGTGGGTCAGATTAAAGTAAATTTACCGTTACATTTTAGGATGTCAAGTAAGATACAACCTGCGTTAACTTTAATGCCTCACTTGGTTAATATTAAATAAATCTTAAGAAGAGGTTGTTGGGTTTATAGAGACTTTAGTAAGTTTAATGAAAACGGAAGGATTGAATATTATTTTTACTTGAGACCTGAGCCATTTTTTTGCCAACCTTATTTTGGGCCACGGTGTATAATTATGTAGTTGGTTATTCGTGTCATAACATTTGCCTGAAATAGGGACATAACAGGACCTACTCAATTACTGCCCTACGCGTAGATAAATGTCTATGGTTATAAGGAACGGTAAATTAATTTGTCGAGACACTTGCTGTAACCAGAACTTATATGCAATTAAAAAGCAACACAAAAAAAACAACCGACTTCCGGAAAAACACTACAAAGTGCAAAATAACTTTAATTTCGGAAGTCGGTGACTTTGGATATGTATTTTAATTTTTTGTCACAGCCTTCCGAAATTAAAGTTATTTTTCACTTTGTAGTGTTTTTCCGGTAGCTGGTTGTTTTTTTTTTTTGGAAAAAGTCTTTACTTTTCACTTTTTAGTTGTAGTACCTACCCCACACCAATTCGAAATTTCATCATCCTCGGGGTCAAAACAATGCATATTTATGCGATAGCAGAAATCGCGGTTGATTTGCTGTCATTTTTTGAAGACTTCCGTTGTCTGTCTCCAAAATGCATCATCAGATCTATATGAAATAAACAACTTTCAAACAAAAAAATCATTTTGTAAATCCGTTTATATGCGACGGAGTTATGCCCGAATATACATAAAAAAGGAGGTTGTACCTTCCTTGATCAGCTCAGCGTCATGAGATGATGATGACCATACGCAAATGTCTCAATAGCTTAAGAAAATATATGAAAAACATTGTCAATACCTATAACATTTGAGGGTTGCCCTCGATTTCCCTGAGATACCATAATCAGATCCTGACTTAGTGCCGATGGGACCACTTCAGGAGTATATTCTTTCAAATAAAAAAAATAATTGAGAATCGGTCCACAAATGGGGAGAAATCGGTGAATTTAAAAAAATACATACAGTCGAACATATAACCTCCTCCTTTTTTGAAGTCGGTTAAAAACAAAGAAATTATATTCGTTGTTAATTGGTACTGGGTTGTGGAGGTCAGATAGGCAGTTACTCCATGAAAAATACTAATTGTTAGAATGGAAGCCCACCTTGACATAGTTACATTTATTTTTGTTTATTCTTAAAGACATCTTTGGCAAAGCTGGCAGCTACCAACAATAGCCAATAATGTTCCTTTGACGTACATTGACGGATCAAGCTTGAATTGTATCATTGATTGACGTCTTGAATACAAACAGAGCAACGGATGTCAAAATTGTAATGGCTTTAGCATTGATTGATAGGTTCAGTTGTTGGTTTCAGTGAACACTACTATTACATATTTGGATTGTGGTAGACGTAAAGCAGTATCGTGTTACCTTGTAATTGAGTTGTGGAGGTCCGATAGTAAGTCGCTTCTTGTATCATACTGGTATTCAGCTACATCTGGTTATACTAGAAGCTGACCCCAACACAATTAGAAAATGGCTACGTAGATTGAGTTTGTCAGTAGAAAACTTAACACATCGATGTTATGATGTTATTTTAAACGATATTGTGCTTTAAGGTAAGTTCTATAAGCATAGATCATTAGAATTAGTATGATGGGTTGGTCCGTAATACCACGTCAAAGCGCGTATTTTGCTTACGAAAACATAGAGTACGTTCAGTTATTTTACCTCTGACAGCAGCAACCCAAAAGCAACCTTATTGTAACGCAAACAAAGATCACTTTGATTTTGACAGTGATGTAAATACAGAGGTAAAACAACTATGAATGGGCTGGAGTCTGAATCTGTACCCGGTCGATGGCAATTGGTTTGCCCCCCACTGGAAAATAACTTTCGAAATTTGGGTGAGAGACTACTTTAGAAGTAACCAAACAATACAGAAATTTAAAAAAAGAAAAAGGAACATAGAGTTTTGTATTTTATTGTCAAAGAATTCAATGTTCAAAGAGTATTTTTTTGTCTTTCACGTTTTATACTTTGTCATAGTAAACTATCGAAACAATTTTGGTGAAAGGAAAAGATGGTTACAAGTGAATTCCAATCATATCTACAGTTGAAAAGTCAAGTAGGTAATCGATAATCCTAAATTAAAGAGTCTATAATTGAAACCAAGCTAAGCTCTTTAATTTGCCAGACTATAATCACAGCTGTAATCGACCTTGTTTGTTTTTTTATGAGCTATCACTTTGGTCTAGCAAATTAAAAATCAGATTAAAGATATTTTTTTAAATGTTAATGTTATTAGTAACGTATTATAAAAACCATCTAGACTTAAAAATTATATAGAGTGACTAGTAATTAGTGACCGATATTTAAACAGATGATTGTATTCATCATAACAAACAACTTTCCAAAAGAAACGTTTTTTTAAATTATCTTAACAAAAATAGTACACTATCAGCTGTAATTTAATTTAGTTACCTACAAACAAAAAAAAAATCCACTTTTACCATGCATTATTTTTTTTCATTAATTTAACAACGACCGCGCTTGCTATCAGTTGTGAGTCGCTTGACCCACAGCTGATATCGCGCGCGCGTTCCGTACGGTGGGGGGGGGGGGGGAGTTATCCGAAATTGCCTGTTTCAGAATCAAGATTAAATGATCAAATTCGTGTATTTAGGCCCTGAAAAAAATTTATGTCATAGATAGAGGTTTTGGGTCGAAACCCGATATGGTAGTTCCCGTTGACCTAGAATCACGAAATTTGGCAAAAAGTAAGATCTTACAGCACAAATAAAGGAAAAATTCCAAAAAATAAAAAGTTGAAAATTAAAGTAAATTTGAATACTTACTTACAAGTTTTCGCGAAAATATAAATTTGCCCATAACTTTTTTATTACAATATGGTACCTACAAATTTGTACGGAACCCTCAGTGGGCGATTCCGACTCGCACTTGTCCGGTTTTTTTATATATGTTTGAAATCTCTATCTCTGGAACTACCAGCCTCAGGCAAAGCTAGTTTTGAATGAAAATACATTTTTGCTTTTGTTTCATTACTAAAATTAGTTGATTACATCACATTAACAATTACATTAAATTACAACACAGCAGAAAAAAAAAATCGTTTCTTTGAGAAAGTTGTTTATTATGATGAATACAATCATGTTTTTTATCTAATAAAAAAGCAACTATTAGATATGCTCGTAAAATCAATTTGCGTACCACAAATATGAAAAATATCTGCTGTACTTTAAACCGCCAACTTTCACAGCTGGAGCCACCTACATTTTCTTCAAATCAATTATTCTTATTCTTAGTATTAATGTTTCATCCAGTTATATAGTCATAACCATTTTACAGTTAGTCTGCATCGAATGCGTTCTTCAAATCTCTCTATTCGGTCGGGGTTAGAGTCATTGACCCAGTTTCAGCAATAGATCCTCATAATGATGCCTGTGAGCCAACTTTATGGGGTACTTCTGGTTGAACCATCTTCTAGTTTCCAACAATAACCTGAATGCAGATTATTATTGAAGGTGTTTTCATTAGACGGAAGTTGTTTCACCTGCGATCGTACTGCCCTCTGTCGTTTACTCTCGAAGATTATTGAACCTAGTTTATAACAGTAACTAAGTACCATTAATTTCGCACCTAGTGTAAATAGTGTTAAATAATTATAATTGTTTACAAGCATTTCCTGTTAATTAACATTAAATAAACTGTGAAATAATACAATTTTAGTATAAAGTTCTCATAATGGAAAATGATATAAACTTAACAGGGCTGCTAACCGTGGCTTCCTCCAAGTAAATGTCGTGTATGTGTGTGTGCCAGTGAAAGATAAGTCAAAATTCGTCCAGCCGTTTCAGCGATTAGCCGGAACAAACAGACAGATTGACAGATCAAATATCAGAAAATGTTCTTTTGTTATAATTACCGTATTTACTTTCATATGAATTTTGTAAAAAGCTGTTGTATTGACATTACAAACAAACACTTCAATTTAAAATTTGTACATATGGATTACAACGGTTCAAGGACGTTTTTACGCGTAGCCAAAATCCGAACTAACGCTACCATCTTGTTTATTCATACAATTTCTCAAAAGTTTAGTAAAAACGCCCCTGTCAATGTTAATAACCCGCCAAAATATCTTTGAAACTTCTCTATCTATGGTCAATTATACCAGTAAAATATTTATGCTCCATCCATTTAATCCACATCAAAAAACATAAAAATGTACAAAACAGACACAAAAATAATAAATCAAATTGCAATATTATCATGATGGTTTCGTTTGTGACATTAATAAAACCGAATATTTTCATTCAGCACCAAAAATGAAATTGGCTTCTTTTTGTTAAAACAAACTGCGGCTTTTATTTTCGTATACAATTGATTCCATCTGGCTAGTAACGCAAATATGCACAGAGTAGAATAGAATATAATAAACAGGTAAGTAAGGTTAAGATAAGAGAAGGTTATCAGGAGAATTGACAGCTCATTTCAAGCTTTCCACCACTTCGGGTATTTGGTATATTATGTTTCTCATGGAAAAGATGTATGGCTCGTCTACTTTCAAACTGCACGCCACTCCACTATTCAAATAATTATTTGAAACGCTAGTTGCTCTGGATGGGCGGCAATTTTAAATAAGATGATATCTACCTTACTAGCATGAAATTCTAAAGCTTCATGCGTACTAAGTGCGGATTTCCCCAATGCTGATCGCGTTAATTCGCGATCGAACGCGATCAGCATTTTTAAACCTCGTTCAAGAACTGTCAGTGTCAATGTCCCATAACAATTTCGACACTGGCATCACTTAACCCTTTAAACGCGATTTTGATGTGCTAAACGCGTTTAGTTTCATTTGCGAAATTCGCCCTAACGAATTCAGTCCATTTTTAAACAAAAACGATTTCCACGGAGACAATTTTCAAAATGAAAAAGATAAAAACAGTGGCTTAAAGTTTTAATGGATAAAAATCCTCTTTAGTTAGGTGCGGTCCGAGTTAATTAGTCTCTGGGGCATCATAACTTGCCAAATGAGTACTATTTGTCACGTACAATATAAAATAGTTTAATGAAGCCAATTTTGCTAAAGTTTTGTGATATAAAAAGGTATGATACATCAAAAGTAGGGCAAAATAATCTTGAGTTTTTCGATTCTGACGGGCCTAAAAGTTTTTTTAAGTTACAGACTTTAAGGGGTTTATTTATAAACGATGATTAAAGTTACGTGATGTTTAAACGTCATCATTGTTGTTTAACCATACATACATATTTTATAAATAAAGAGGACAATTGCCGTGGGTGATTTAGCTGTCATCCATGTAACACCGGAGTTTTTCATAAAACAAAAGTATGCAATATTCGGATAACATATTCGGATTCAACGAATTTCACTGAATCCGAATTTGTATGTGACTCAATATGGTCCAAAATGTCACTTCAAACAAATAGCCTTTCACCCCTCGATATATTGTGTGGTTTAAAAAAATAGAGCAAAAGTAATTCATTTATTTATCCATGGCTCCAGGAATACGACCTAGCTCGGAAACTGCTATTAAATAAAGCGAAACATTATTACTTACTGCTAAATAATGGTGAGCGACAGCAACAACAGAGTTACGAGGTTTATTTTATTAATTGAAAGGAAATGGAAGCTGTCTATTAAAAGAGAAGTACCTGTTCAGTAATGGAACTCATTTAGCAGTGATTTTACGAATGTGCCCGTAGAAATGGATATCCTGCGTTCGTAATTTGATTTCCAAAAATGTAAACAAATGTGTGTTTTTAGAAACAAAAGCTTTTATGTGCATTTAAATAAAGGCGATTCCGTGTGGTGACGGACGTAAAAGAATAGCACCATCCCATGCATTTGACCACCATACTGCGATCGCCAACCTGCCTGCCAAGCGTGGCGATTATGACAAATCCCTCCCTATTTGGGGAGGCTTATGTCCAGCAGTGGACGTCTTTCGGCTGATGATGTGTGAAATAAAGGCGATGCAACTTTAAACATTTTTATAGCTATTACAAAAGTGCTTGTCATTCTGGATTCAATTTAATTGAAAGAGAAATAGAGTTGACATTTGTTCAAGTTGAAATAATATAAATCGGACAAAAGAATGTTGAGGAATAGATGCTTTCCTATTGTTGTATTTTCATCCTGACAGATGCTGTTTGGGAAGCGTTAAATAAGAATATTATCCCTTTATGTTATTTCGGTTTTCGAGAATTCTATCACTAATTTTGCATTACTATCGCTATATTTTAAAAAGATACATCCGAATTACAGTTTTCCAACACATAAAAGCCTGAAAAACACACGCCCATGTTGGTACAAACAATAATGAAACAGACACATAATGAAATTTCTTTAACCATTTTCTGAGCTTATAGAAACGTATGCTTTTAAATAACGTTTGTCTATTTCACTTTTAAAGATATCGGCTACCAGAGCCTACCCCTTTGTAGCGACAACTACGCCGTAGCCTCGTAGCATGCGTTGAACGTAGAAGGCAGTTTTCATTTAATTTAATGCTATAGCTGATAAAATAATTATAAAATATCAACGTGATCGTTGGGTTTCCTTTTATGAAAGGGGAATGCCCGAAAATGCCTGTAATGGACAGAAACTACTAATAGACCTTAATTCTATGTAGAATAAAATATGTATAATGAAATAATTCTCAAGTTTGTACTCCTAGGGTGGAAATATAAGGATCATTAAAATAATTAACTTGATATTCGTCTAATTCATTCATATTATTTTTATTGGAGGTCATTGTTTATTTGACACATTTTTTTTTCAGCCAAACAGGAATTATCAAATAATTCTTAACGGACTAGTTTATAGAATTACTATATAGTTAACACATTAATTTAATATAATTGGACCTATTTATATACTAAATATAATAAAAATAATATATGCATGTCAATATTTCATTAAAATCAAATTATGTTAATAATAGAAAATGTATCGTAGGCTGGATACGTCACGTGCCCTTTGCCTTACTGACAGTTTGACCTATATTTTAGAAAACATGGTTGCAACTGGCGTCTACCTAGGTTTTTGATAATGATTGAAATTGTAATGGGTTCCCTACGATTTGTAGTGCAATTTGGTGTATATTTAATTGTTGTTCATTCCAGGCATTTTTGTCCTTGGCTGATGGGCATTCCCCTTTCAAATGCTTAGGAAGAAGAGTAAATGGTATTTTTTTGTAATGAGCTGCTATTGGACGCAGAATTGTTATGGAATTATTTATTGCCTATAGCAAAATGTTACAATTTTTTTTTCTATTTATGGTTGGTTTTGAAAAACTCTAAAGCAGCTATTAAGCTGCCTAGTTCAGATTAAAACTGGGCATTAGCCCCGAGTATGCATTTAGACATTATTCATGTTGTTGTAACTTCTTAGCACCTTTTATTTCGAGAAGTCCTTTTATAATCTTGCTTTATTTGCACAAAATGGCGTTTTTGACATTATACGTTTTACACATACACGTGTCGTATTTGGATTGGATTTGCCTAGTGCAAAGTATTACAAGGGGTAATCTACTTTAGCTGCTTGGAACTTCGAACAAGCATCGTACGAGGTATTGAGTAAATTTTGTTTGGTGGATAGCGGGCTTGCTGGTACGTATTTACAAACCCCAGGAGGGCAATTTTTTATTTTTTTATTAAATTTTTGTAAAGTTGATTAAAAAGTTTACTTACATTTATTTTTTTATCATCACTTGCAACTCTGAAAGTAATTCCATTTTTGCAGAAAAAATTGTATGCGACACACTGTGTGCTATTTCTAATAGTGAGATGAAGTAAATAAAATCATAGCTTAGCTTAACTTACCCTTCTTTTGGACGCCATGATTTAGTTTGCTACTAGGTAGTTAGGTAAAACGGGCTGTTTTCCGCAACTCCACGTCAAGGCGCGTATTTTGCGTATGGTACTAGGTAGTTTTAGTCAAGTTAGGATATATTATTGATATTTTTATTTATTTATTAGGTATAAATTGTTATTTATGAGTAGGTACATGTAATTTTAATTCAGAATAAAAACATTGATTTTGAATTTTTAATTAATAAAAAGTATCTTACCATATGTAGTAACGTTTAGTGACGCATGACATAAAAACAATGACGCAAAAATAAAGGCTTTAAAGCATTCATAAATGTCAAGATTTTACGAAAGAGTAAAAAATTACTTCTTCAACAAACTTGTTCAAAACGAAAATTAATTACAAACGGAACAGTTTTAATCTGTACTAACACTCTCTTAAGACGCCTTACAAAATGAAGGTAGGTACAGATTACACGGGATGGGCTCCTTAACTCGTATCCGTGTGCTATCTCTCGTGAACATTATAGCCATGAGAAGAATTGCAGCTCACACACCTGACGCGGGCGTAAAAGTAAACTTAACACTTTATGAATGTTGCCGTGAAACATGAATGTAGGTAAGGGGTTAGCTTTTCTAGTTGAATTTAAGAATCAAAGCGATAAAAAAGGAGTTTTGAATAAGTCCGAAGTATTATAAACAAACAATAAATGGTAGAATCAGACCGGTTTTTTTGGCATCACTACCTAGTCATAAATATTTGTGGGAATTGTATTAGGTAATAAAAAATATCTCTGTTCTAGACCAACTTCGTTTTTTGCACTCCGAAAATGTTTTTGGATCTGTGTCAAGTTAATCATCATGGATTAACCTCATATTAACTAAAAATAGGTGGTTTAAATCCAAAATGCTTAAATAAAAGCGTTTTTAACTGACTTCAAAAAAAGGAGGAGGATAATATGTATATATTTTTATGTTTGTAACCAGAACTTTGTCATTTATATCCCGATTTAAAAAAAAAACATTTTGTTTGAAAGATTATGTTTACGAGTATAACGCGGTTCCATATTTTGGCTTAGTTCTGATTAGTGGTTTTTGAGTTAGATTAAAAAATACGTATATTTTCCACTTAGTGTATGTTGATGATATTATAATAACATCCCACCACTGGTTTACTTATCAAGTGAAGGTTTACGAATTTTCTTGGTGTAGGTACCACAGTTAAAAAGTAAAAATAAAAATTTTATTACAAAAAAGGACTTGTAAAAAAAACTTAATGCAAATCTAAAGACACCGACTTTCAAAATTAAAATTATATTTCACTTAGTACTTTTAAAAAAAAAAGGATCTCGTAAAACTGGTACATGCCACCGGTTTCAAGCTTTTCCAGCAACACGAACGCGAGCATTAACGAGCATGCCTTACTAAGGGCCAGGAGTCGAGTGGAGCCGCGTCAAATGTCTTGAAAATGTTGAATATGCTTTTATCTTCCTCCTTTACACGCTAAGCGCCCCTAATTGGTAATTCGTGAAGCCAAAAGACGTGTTAGGGAAAAGATCTCTTCCTGAAAGATAAGGAGTCGAATCGTGTGAAATGTTCTGTAATAAATGTCTGTACTTTACGAAAATGCTGATTACTTTCTAGATTGAAATGGCCGTGGTCGTGATTAAGTTTGTGATGTTTTCTTTAAAGGTTGGGTAATATTGTGTAATGTCTTGTAATTTTAATCTCTTCTAAAACAAAACACAGCTTAGCTATGACAGTGTTTTTGAGCTGCCCTTTAAGTAGCATTTCTAATTCTTCATAAATCGTAAGAGTTTGACTTTGCTTTTGTGTTCGTGAATCATTTGCAAATCATTCGGAAATTCTCAGTAAACGACGAATGAGTAACAAATATCAGCGTATTTAAATTTTGTTCACCTAATCATACATAATAGCCTATAATGTTTTCACTGCTGAGACATAGACCTCCTCTCTTCACACGACACGTGACGGAGTCACATTTTTTTTTTGGTTTCTTGGACATGCATGACAATTTCCTCACGACGTTTTCCTACACCTTTTTGAGACCTGCTCTAAAAGTTGTGTTTAAAGTATTTTAATAAAATAATTGCTGGGACACCAAACGCAAGTAGATGTGATAAGAATTAACAACATATTCTGTCTAGTTAAGGGTCTGTTAGCAATGTGATGAAAATGATTGTAGTACTTCAGCTAGGCGCGGTCGCAGCCAAAGACTTTGGGGTCACAAACAAAGACTACTTACATATTAATAAGATAATTTATTATATCCATGACCCCTCCCCTCTCGGACCGTGCCTGACTTCAGCTGCAATTTGACTTGTTTCGCGAAACTTCAATTGTGCCTACTAAAGTTAAGTCAAATATCAAAACAATGCACTCATTTATACAAACTTCCCCTACACTATTAAAACATCAAAACTCATTCAAAATATTCCACTAGAAAGCACAGTAAATACAGCGAATTGTTATTAGGCAAGCATATTTAGTCACCCGACATTTATAACGTTGTTGATTACATTCCATTTCATATCGCTACATTTTCCATTTAGAAATTGAAATGTAAATAATGTTAGAGTTGTCTGTGGCAGTCTTCCTGGTAGATAGATGCACGTTTGAATATACCACGTAAAGCTTCTTTGCGGAAAAGTTATTGCTTGTGTCTAATTGATTTTTAGTTTTTATAAGTCGATCGTATCTTTATATTTCGTGTGGTATATTTGAATAAAAAGTATTATTTGTCCTTACTCAGGTCATGATCTACCGGTGTTCCAAAATACATCGAAATCCGTTCAGCTGGTTACCATATAGACAGACAAAGTTACTTTTGCATTTATAATAATCACTACGGATCAAGGGTAATCGAAAGAAGGATAAGAAAAAAGAAAAGGTTACCTGGCTTTTATTTTCCTTCTATGTACTTGTACGGTACGTACCAGGCCGAATATTATAGTTTTGTGGAGCGGCGCACATTGGGGATAGAGCGAATTTTTTGTTCAATACCACCTAGAGATTGCAAAAATAAACCAAATGAGACCATTTTTGGACAGAAATGTTTATAATTCAATTCTAAAGAGACTGAACGAAGCCGGATTTCTAATATTTCTTAAATCTAAAAACTTTATAACCCACTAAAACCAAGGTAAAGCGAATTTTACCCTGTTCTTTAACCCTTTCAGTCACGCATTTCAACTAGCACTTGTATGGAAGTGCAAATATACGCTTCCGATGTATTTTTCGTCGCTGAATACGAATCTGATGTCAAAAATGCAATAAACCGAAAAACATCCGCTATCGTAGGGTGGAAACAACCCTTATTTTTTCATTAAAAAAAATATTTCTCTAATATATTCATTGTTTATTTCGTATCAGGAAAAAATGTCATGAACACTAGAGTCATAAACTACTACACACACTACACTAGACACACACACACTACACCAGAGTTATAAAATCAGTCATAATATTAAAAAAAATATGTTTTTTTATATTCAATTCATATGCATTTTTTATAAAAAATTACAACCTAATTTCGCAAATCGGGCTTCGTGAGTGTCTTTGGAATTTGATTTCAAACATTTTTGTGCAAAAATGGTTTAATTTGGTTAATATTTGAGGTTTCTAGGTGGGTTTGAACATTCTGTCCCCATGTGTGGCGTCTCTGGACTTATCCGAGAGGCATTTCCCGTATATTTAAAAAACTGTGGCAGTCTAATCCCAGTCTCAATATGTCAAAAACATCTCTAATTCACCTACACTATTGACAAGTGTATTTAACTGATTTAGTGATCTAAACCGATAAGCCAACTTTCTCTACAAATCAACTTATTCGGTGCGAATAATATTCACGAGTCTTCAGCCATGCTAGGGTAACGATAATTCCCTAATATCCTAGTTATAAAAATATTGATCACGGGAGAGGAAAAGGATTACAATTGCAACATTTTAAAACAAACCCATCTCCCACATTCATTTTTCACCATCACGTCACAAGTGTCGCGAAAGGTTCATATCCGCGAAGTAACTGCGGCCGAGATAAAGCCCAAAACAAGGAGATGTGCTGAGGGTTTACCCGCAGCAGTAGTCCTGTATGCACATTAATTAGTTGGTTTACCTCCACGGAGACACAATACATAAACTATGCCCTTTGACCCGAATGGGACATAGGATTTATGATGGGGCTTTATTGGGATTTTCCCAAAAACAGGTAACCGAGGTATTGTAAGGGAAAATGTTGCTTACCCTGGCGTATTTTTTTTTACACACATATGTTATTTTTGTAAAGCTTTTTCGTAACCTCTTTTGTATTATTTATAACATTTTCTTACCCGAAATGATATTAACATTTTTTAATATACTCATAAACGGATTAAATTTTCAAACCGACTTAATACCCTGGAATCCGGCATGGGGATTTAGGATAATTATTTTATATAATATTGTCATTTCCATTATCTTTCCAAATAATGTGAAAGGCTGACTGTTATATTCTGCTAAAATAATTGTCTCATTGAAGCGTCTCTGCAAAACAATATTAGGGGTGTTCTCAAATATTTGCGTGGAAATTATTTTGTGTAAATATTAGCAGTGTTTACATCGAGTTTATGTACACACAGGTACAAGTTCACAAACACCTCAAAGACTTGACTGTGCAATGAGACGGGGAGTGACATGATTAAGTAATTGCCTGCACTTTATGTGCTAAGTTCTGGTGAATTGATCAAAGTGAGGGCGAATTAACACGCTCGTGTGCCGACACGGTGTCGAATAAGCACATCGACACTTTATAGCTAGTATTTACTGTCGTAATTTTATTTACACTTCCTAAACTGTTAGTAGATTAAATAGGGTAGACAACATTTTCTATTAAACGTTATTTTAACTGCAGTAAATTACTGTTTTAGCTAGTTGAATATTAATATAAAAACAATCTCTATTTGCCTGCCTTTCCCAACTATGGTGGGGTCAGCCAGTCTAACCGGATCCAGCTGAATACCAGTATTACACAAGGATCGACAGCCTATCTGACCTCCACAACCTAGTTATTGGGTTTCGGGCTTGTGACGACCCGTAATGACTGTCAAAGATCCACGAATGTTAGCCGGGGCCAACGGCTTAACGTGCTTTCCGAAGCACTGAGGGGTCTTGCTTGGTATGTAAAGATGGTGACCCATCCGTGGATCAATAGCGGTAAACGTAGCTTTACCAGATTTATGGACCCGTGCGGCTATTATTTCTTAGCCAGACGCCCTTTAACTTATGTTTCAACGAATAAACAAACTAATAGTATCTAATTAAGAGAGTGGCATGTCGAGTTACAAAACACGTTCCACGTTTATTTCTAGTTCTAACCCCCGAGGGTTATCACTGCCTTTACACTGACACATAAAACAGAAAATATGAAAGCTTTTAAAGCAGAAACCTAGGCACTAAGTTAGACATGAGCATACTTTGCACTTAGCTCTGAATAATTAAGATTAACTTTAATATAAACAAAGTAGACTTTTAATTAATCTGTTCTGAACAACACTAGAAATTCACTCAGCTTGGAATTAGGTGAATTTATAATACATAAGGTGGGTAGACTGTTGTCGGTGGAGTCACGTCGCACGGGGCTCATAAATGGGGCCTGTACACCCATTCACGGTAAGAACTTACTCCGTGGTTTTGTTATTTAACAGAATAGTAGAGCCACGGTACTGTAAGTGCACCAAATGGATGGTAATGGTATAGCAGTGTGCTTTGTCGCGTTATAAATTTGTAAAAGTGCTTCGTTGTCGCTTTGAGTTAAATATTTAGATGTATTTAATCTTGATTCTTTTAGATTCTGTAATAACGGCTGAATGATTGTGGGTTAGGATATTGTATCTCCTTCTCCCTTTAATCCATTTAAAGGTTTTCTGTAAAATATAGTTTTTAGCGATAGGATCGGCCATTGTGTCATCCCATATCTACATTTATATGTGTAATTTTATGGTGTATTTCATCACCACTGCTTTCAATATTGCGAAGGAAGACATCGTGAGGAAATCAGCATATTTTAGAACCAAAAATTCGAAGACATGTGACATCCACCACCCCCACTAGGCCCACGTAAGAGATTACGGCCATCTCCCTCTCACTAAGAGGAAGCCTGTGCTTCAGCAGTGGGGACATTATAAGGCCAGATTGGATAAGTAGCCCATTGGCTGATTTTCACGATACTATAAATAGTTTATATTTCTTTTCAGTGGAGAGTGAAGTGAGTTATTCATTTAATGTTGCATAATATTATAGATAATCTGCTGCGTATATTCTCAATATAATAGGTAGACCTAATTATTCATATCCACTACTAACACGAAAGTTAATATCTAACTAATGTACCTTATTATAATTTACGTACAGTACATTACTTTGCGAGTTTTCGTTGCGGCGATCGACTACATGCATTAATTTAAGCTGATTATCTCCAACCGAGCGAATAATTTGATGATCAAGTAATCCTTATTTGATTAGATAAAAGGTACTTACACATATTAGTAGGTATATTGTGGAATAACACTGAAAAAAATAATAGGTACGATACAAAAAAGACGATTTAAGGTGTCCAATACTACTTTCCTTCTAATATTATAAATGTAAAAGTTTTTATGTTTAGATATTTGAATGTTTGTCACTCAATCACGTAACAACGGCTCAATGGATTTGGACAAAATTTGGCACGCAGATAGATTATAACCTGGATTAACACATAGAATACTTTTTATTCCCGTAGTACGTAGCCGTGGGATAATTTTTGACCTCCACGCGTCACCTTTTTTTTAATGCGTTTATTTTTATTTGACACAATTTTATCTGACGTCACATAGCCACGCGGCCCACAGGCATCGTTGGCCGCGTCTTGATCGTCCGCTGATTATAATCAAATTATGACTAAGGGCTTTAGAAGTTATGAGAGAACACATGAATATACATACATAAATACCTGTCAAAACCGACTCCCGAAATTAAAGTTATTTTTTATTTTGTTGTGTTTATTTTTTTGAATACCGGATGTTTTCTTAAATACATGTGCAAACTTTACTGTCAACTAATTTTGTGCCGGCCAGCCAGAATGTATTATGAGCTATGACCACTATTCTTGCTTAAATGCATCGGCTACCCTCTTTTAGGCTCAAACCTGTGACGTTCTTCAAAAATATAGTACGACCTATTTTATACTATCTGTTTCGAACATTCAACCACAATGTGCGTGTGACAGTAGTAGTGGAGACTCAATTACTTCTCTCTCAGACCGTTCGTTCACAAAAGGATTCAATTACGATGCACTTTACAGTGAAATGTGGAATACGTGCATGTGAAACCTTAACAAACTTAACAGATGTACGAGTAGATGCGTTTTGAGAGAGTTCTCTTAGTTTGTTTCGGCCTATCGTCCGTCTCCCATAGGTACCAAATACGCTTTGGAATGGGCAACTAAACTTGGACTCATGATTATGAGTATTCAGTAAATTGACAGTTTGAAGAAAAATAATGTTACTTACTAAAACTAATAGTGGTGGGGTAGTGAACGATTTTGCGTAAAGAACGAATGATAAAAATGTTTTAATTTTAATTTCGTTATACAACTTTAAAAAAATAGCTTGTAACATGTGGAATAGAAGAATATATAAAAATTCTACAATTATTAAGAGTGCATATCATGTTTATATGACAAGTTATTAAATTTTAAATATATTTTTTTTGCATGTAAGTTCATTCAATTTCATTTATTCTTACTGGTGTAAGAATGAATGAAATTGAATGAACTTAAAATAATGTACTTTGCTGGTGTAAGAATAATGAAATTGAATGAACTTAAAATAATGTACTTACATACAAAAAAAAATACTATCCTTCCTATCCTTACTATCTTTTTTAATATGGTAACCCTTCAAATGTCAAGTTATTGATTAGGATTATGAGTTCAAGTATAGCTTCATATTTCTAACTGACCGACGTCTTGAAAGTATAAAAGTGCCTGTACATGGTTGAATTCAAATAATCCCCACAAGATCAACAGTTCAACCCAACTGAATAATCGAAGATTATTATCGTTTTTTTTTTTTGTAATTTCGACATTGGCAGAATAGTCGTAATCGGCTTTGCTTGCCATATTTAAAAATAGAATAGAATAGAATTCAAATAATGCTTTGAGTATGAGTTCTATTCAAAGTAGTCGTAGTAAGGAAATGCCGACTTTCTCAAGTTCTTAAAATATGATTGAATTTTGTGTCTGTAAAAACTTAATCACATACATATAATCGTTTTTAAATAAAATAACCCTTGTATGTAGATATATAGATGTATAAACATACAAACCTACTTTATTACACACTGAAATCAATTATTGATAAGCCGAGGAGTTTAGTTATAACTTTATAAGACTATAAAAAAAATACAACCAAATTCTGGGCAAAAACCGAATATTAAAAACCGAAGACACCGAAATTACAGTTATTTTGCACTTAGCAGTGTTTAAGTTTTTATTTTTACTACAGATAAGATGCATACACGTGTGAGGCTATGTTATGGAATGGTTTAAAACAATGAATAGACAAACGATCACAGCAACTGCGAGTCATTTGCCGTTAGATATTAAAGAGTGCCTTTGTCTATTGCTGAAGATCTTCATCAGATTCTAATATAGTGTATACTGAAACCTTTCTTGAAAAATATACATTTACAAAACGAAAACTCCATCCACATCGGATCAGTTATTATGAGAAAATCGCGGGCATAGAAACATACATACATACGGTCGAATGCAGAACCTCCTTTTTTGAAAGTCGTGTCTATTTTCATTTATAAATACCTTTTGCAATGTCGAATTTGTTTTGTATTGTACAGACAGCTACAGCCAGCACATCAAGTTATCCCAAATTGGCAAATTTTCCCAATTGAACTTGAGCCTTAAACGTGTGCAATAAAGTTAAAAAACTATCAAAGAAATTTGACAGATTGGGGTAGCTTGATGTGCTGGCCTCTGTACAATCATCATATCAGCCGAAAGACGTCCACTGCTGGACATAAGCCTCCCCCAAAAGGGGGAGATTTGCCATAATCGCCAGGCTTGGCAGGTGGGTTGGCGATCGCAGTATGGTGGTCAAATGCATAGAGAACGCTGCTGCCCATTCTCTAGTAAGTCCCTTAGCCACCAACGACACCCACGGGAGGAAATGGGATGGTGCTATTTTTTTTCATCCGGCACCACACGGAACAACACAATCTGTACAAAGTCCAGAGCTAATTATTCTCCAAAACCTTCTAACTCAAAATCTAATAACACAAACAAAATACTAAGTGCCCTTAGGTATCATTTTTGTTTTTAATACAGTCGATTTACCCCGTCATTGGGGCCAGTGATTTGTTTGGCCCAGTTTCATTTCATTATTTACGGCTAACGACCTTTATTAACAACGTTATGAAAATTTACGATCGACAAACTCAATCGCCAATGTATTAATAAATCATTAATCGGATGTAAACTGTGTGAATCCATTCTCTGTTGTACACGGTCGCTGTGAAACTTACTTGTAGTTAGGTTTCGATTACTTCCTTCTTCCATGCTTGGCTTGTTGGTTATTGTGCTTTTCGTTGAAATATTATCAAGTCTTCTGAAGTTTCAGATCAATCAGTTTCATTTAAATGTATAAAAACACTTTTTTTTTTCATAAATATAAACACCAGTATCTGGTTAAATAAAATTTGCTATATGAAAAAGTTACTGTAATATTTTGCTGACAATGACCTTTGCATATTTATTATATCTGAAAGCACCTGCAAGCCTGCAACTTTATCTCATTTAGGAACATCCAAAACAATATTGTTATCTACTTACAGAGAAAATTCATCACAATATGGATTTTCTACATGGAGATTACAGATTTGCGATAAAAAATATTATGTGCTGGTTAAACGGCTAATGGTGTTTACACAACATTCTTATTAGGCTTTCTTACTCTTTGGTAGCTTGCTTAAATGCAACTAAAGCACATCTACTCACTTTATTGTTTTTTTTAAGGAAGGAAAGACTCACCTTTTCAAAAAATACCCACTGCAGTCTGTGTGTATATGTAGTTTTCAAACCTGAAACGAATACGTAAATCTCAGCCTGTTATCATTATATCGTTATCATAAACAATTTAAGTAACTTATACTTTTTCTTTCAGTATGTTAGATTTGAAATATAGGGTAAAGTAAATTGAATCTTCTACATTTTTATATTCCCGTGAGGACCGAAGCCTGCCAGGGGGTTTTTTTGTTTGAGGGTGCAAATCATCAAATAACTTCTCCCGCTCTGGGTGAAGCAGGAGGGCGTATAAACCCACCCGTGTTCCCTCAGTTGCCTGTGTGCCAGGGGCCACGGTATCTCTTTCGAACAACCCGCACCCCTAGCAGGCATCGACCCTTGCGGACTCCACCAGTTGTTGCTGACATCACTGACGGCGCGCGTGGAACAAAACGCGCCGCCGATCCGGGCATATTTTTTTTGTTAACGGAGAGAAATGCCTACTGCGCTACCACGGGGAGATAGCGCAGTTATGTGGGACTGTAACCCACTAAAACTCCATGGTGTCCTCTAGTGCCGCTTGAGGCGGAAACACGGAAACGCGCAGCCATCCACCACCCAAAAAAAACCCGACAGACGTTGTCCTGTTTTAACTATGAATATTGAATTCGCATTTTACATTTATGTTACGCGCAACTTTCTTATTTTTTCTTTCATAAAAGAACCTTCTCCTGAAAATAACAAACACAACAAAAAAATAATTACCAAATTTGATCCAGCCGTTCACGTGTGATGCCGTGACCAAGGGAAATAGGGATTCATTTTTATATACCTATATAGATATAAATATCTTAAATTAATTTACTAACAGAAAACTCACGGCTTGCACCGCTAGATTTACCTAGAGTTAGAAAGAGTTCGTTTAATAACGAAAGAAGATTTTTGAAAATTCTGTATTGAAGCGCGTCATTTTTGCCCATGGGACCCACGCGCTTGTAATAAAAATAAAACAAACCGGTTCCGTATTAATGCTATCTAATAGCATTTAGTTTCAAAAACTTTAAATTAAAATATGATTACAATTTGAGAAATAGCGATCACTACTAGCACTATCATTCCAGGTTGAAAAGTGGACGCTCCATCTGGAGTGGGCGTAGTAGGTGTAGTAGCAGGAGTCGTTACTGGTGAAGTTGTTGTTGAAGTCTCTGCTGAGGGCTCAGGCTCAAGCTCAGGTATAGGTTGGGTGACAACGACATTATCTATCCATGTAGTGTAGCTGGAGACACGGGTAAACAGTTGAGGTCTTGTGGGGACCTCTGAGCAGCCACTGGGTTGGATAAGAAGCCCTGCTAGGCTGCCATGGCAGACTAATGGGCTGCCTTCGTCGCCCTGGAAAAAAAAAATACTAACTCCTCAATAAAACAAAGTCGCTTTTCATGTCTATCTGTGTGACCGCTTAGTAGACCATATAACACAATGGATTTTGAATAATTTTTACGACCATTTAGAACTCACCTAACTCAAGCTCACTTCCCCTTAATTTTCAAGGTGACACTTTAACAGAATACATCGGCTGGGGTCGTTCATTAACCCAAGCTCAGGCCCCAGGACCTTATACCAACGACGAATTCCTCGACCTGCCGATCTGTTCTGTAAAATGTCTCCGTGAAAACTTAGGTGAAGTAAGCTTGAAGTGAGCTACCATTATATGCTAAGGGCTAAAGGCTATATCAAAATAGCAAAATGGGTAGGAAGGATATCATTGTTAACCACAAAACTGCATTTCGCCTAGAAGCCTTTAAAGTTAAACTCCTTAATAAATTACCAGTTTTGTGTGCACATGCTGATCCTAATCATCTATATGATGAGTTTTTTAAGATATATTGTAAACAATTTAATTCCACTTTTATTCCCAGGACTATTTCGATTAATAGTAATGTCTCTTTCAGTGATTGGGCTACCATTGGTATTCATAAAAGTAGAACACGACTTTATGAGCTGTACAATGAAAGGACCTATGTAAACACTGCTGAATTTAATTTATATGTTAAAAATTATTCTAAATTATTTAAAAAAGTTTGTTGGATGGCCAAGTCGCGTTATTTGAGTTCAAAGATTAAAAACAGTAGTAATGTAATTAAAACGACTTGGAATATTATTAATAATGAAACGGGAAGGTCGAGTAAGCGAAATACTGACTACAGCCTGTCTATCAATGACAACATAATAATCAGAATCGCAAGTCGCCGCGGCTTTTGAAAATTTCTTTACAGATATTCCCGTTTCAACTACAAAATTTCTAAACTCATCACCTTCTGTTGCTGAGTCTTTGCTTAAGGAAAATGTTAATGTTTGTGATTCAGAATTTCATTTTGAACATGTTAGCAGTAGAGATATAATTAAAACCTTTCATACTCTGAACGTAAAAAAGACTGCAGATCTGTGGGGCAATTCTGTAGAAGTCGCCAAGTCCATTATTGACATTGTAGTACCTACTTTAGCTCTTATATTTAATAATTGTATCGACTGTGGGGAGTTTCCTGACCTGATGAAGAATAGTAAAATAGTACCTTTGTTTAAATCAGGTAGTACATCAGACCCCTCTAATTATAGACCTATTTCAGTACTACCTACCTTTAGTAAAATTTTTGAGAAATTAATTTTAGACCAATTGCAAAGATTTTTTAATAAACATAATTTATTACATAGCAAACAGTTCGGTTTTACAAAGGATTTTAAGAAAATTAATGTAATGACTGTGCCTTCACAGTATATTTTTGAAAATCTTTTGTATGCCCATAAAAATATTAAATTGTTTAAAAAATACAGTGATATCCATAGTATAAATACTAGGAACAAACACAAATAATTTTGTTGTACCATCAACAAGGCTCAAGAAAATAGGTGGGTCATTCAGATGTCAATGTATACGCTTTTATAATAAACTTCCAAGCCATGTTCAAGATCTAAGTATCAATAAATTTAAATCATTCATTAAACGTAAGTTGTGCCTGAAAGCCTTTTATACCGTTAAAAATTATATTGAAGACACAAAGGCTTGGGATTGACCTGCTCCAATTTTTGCATACTAAATGTTTTTGTTTTTGCAAACTTATACTCTTTGACATTTGATAATTATTATATACACATTGACATGAATATTTACTTTGAGAAGTATAATATTATTATTATTTTAATTATTGTGAATGTGAGGACTATGTGGGTCATATTTTTTTTTTTTTTTAATAATTGTTTTTTTGTGTTTTTTTCATCTCTTTCTCAGTTAGTTTTTAGTATTAATCTGGCAGTTTGAGTACTTTATGCGGCCTACCCAAATGTCCTATCTTTGGTATTGTTCATCAAATCGTTGAGCTCCTCAAGTTCTGAGTTGAGCTGCATGATTACTGATAAATGCGTGCACTGAATGGACAGGTCCACTCAATCTGTGTGGTTCTTTCCTCAAAAGACCATTTCAGACACCGATCCACATGGTCTTCACATAATCTGACCAAGATTATGTCTGGACTTTAAAAGAGACTGTGACCTCTGAGTTTGTTTCGGCCTTTCTTCTCAGAGTAGTCAGATAGGAAACGCCGACTTCATCTAGTTTAAAAAAAATATGATTGACGTGTAAAAGTGTTTGTACAAACCTACTTACAGAAATAAAATCATTTATCATTTATCATTTATCATTTATCAAGGACTGACACTAGTGACGGCTGACTTCAACTGTGCGATCACAGTGAGATCAGCTCTTTACAATAAGTTCTTACCGAGCATCCAGCAGCTCCTTCTATCATACCGGCGCCAGGAGCCCAGGCGCACAGCATGCTTGGTAATAATGATGTACTGATCATTAAAGAGCACATGTTTTGATACATCGTCAACATTTGTGAGTGCATCAACTGCGTACTGGTCTATAACAAACAATTGAAGTACAAATAATGTTGTCCTACTATTCTATCCTACTAATATTACAATAGGATTATTTCCAAACAGCACACGGGCGAAGCCGCTGGCAACAGCTAGTTAAGTATAAAACTCAAAATGGGTGATTGGACTCACAGTTAATTATGAACAATTTTTACTTGCGGGGAAAAATAAACTTAAACGATAGATTTTAGCGAGATATGACATAGCGTGGCGATAATGACCAATCCCCTCCTTTTGAGAGAGGCTTATGTCCAGCAGTGGACGTCTTTTGGCTAATATGATGATGATGATGACATAACAAAAATAAAAAATAAATGATATTCATCATCATCATCATCATTTTAGCCGAGAGACGTCCACTGCTGGACATTGGCCTCCCCCAGGCTCCTCCACTTCAACCGGTCTTGTGCCTCTCACATCCAGTGGAATCCCACGGCCTTCACAAGGTCATCGGTCCACCTTGTGGGAGGCCTTCCCACTCGTCATCTTCCGGTACACGGTCGCCACTTCAGAACCTTTCGACTCCATCAGCCATCTGTTCTACCCGCAATGTGCCCTGCCCACTGCCACTTAAGTTTGGCAATTCTTCGGGCTATGTCGGTTACCTTGGTTCTCCTGCGGATCTCTTTATTCCTGATTCGAATGCTTAGGCAAACTCCGAGCATAGCTCTCTCCATTGCTCTTTGTGTGACTTTAATTTTTCTGATAAGGCCCATTGTGAGCGACCACGTTTCTGTACCATAGGTCATCACTGGCAACACACACTGGTCAAAGACTTTCGTCTTGAGACACTGCGGTATTTGGGATGAGATATTGCGAAGCCTTCCGAACGCTGCCCGGAGTCAGAATCGACGATTGACCTTTTTCTTAAAGTTGGACCGGTAGGTCCTGGTCACTGGACAGTTTGTTCAAAGTAAACGTACTCGTCTTCTCGAACTTCGAGCGTAGCGCCTCCGATCGTCATGAGAGTGGGTGTTACATGGGCATTTGACATGAAAAAATTACATTAGAACATATGATTCAATAAATAAATTAAACAATTTAAGGAAAGACTTTTTTGCGATTTTACGATTCATCCCGTATCTTCAAATCGGACATGTTTTCGGTCCCCTAATTGCGTAACATAGTATTAGACCTAATTATTTCTTCATTTTTTCGAAAAAACCATAATGAGCAATATAATAAGCATTTCATAGCGTCATTGAACTGTCAAAATTAAAGGTATTGTTATTGTTAGTGTATTACGCAATTATTTATTTATTTATTTAAACTTCTCGCACACAAAAAGGTACAAAGGCGGACTTAATGCCTTAGGCATTCTCTACCAGTCAACCAAGGATGGTGAAAAGACTAGATGTTCCTCTCAACCTAAGCACCTGCCGTGCTTAGGGTGAGAGGAACAATGATAAAAAAAAAATACAAATTATATTCAATTACTATTATTGTTTTTCAGTAAAATTACTATTTGTTTATTAATCTGGATGTCAAAAGGAAAAGAAAAACTTACAGTAAGTGATGAACCCTGCGCCCCCCATCCGGAAAAGTGACATGATACTGGTTCTGTGTATGAGCTCAGGTCTGTAATCGACAGTGGTGCCACTGTATCGGTTAAGAACGGTGTGTTAAGCTGAAAGTAATTGTTTGAATGAAGGACTTATTTCAAATTTCAATGCCTTTCACATTAACAGCAATTCAATAAAGCAAACATAATACTTACAATAATAACAGCAATATCGTTAGGAAAGCGGTTACTGGGAGGAGGAAGGGTCGTATTATACTCCGGGTGAGTGATGATGTCAGCAATACGCCGAATACGATCAGCCGAAGAGTCGTTGGTAAGAACCACTGAACCAGCAAACACCCTGTATTCAGCTGGGTTTATTGGCGATAAGGTCCTGAAAACAATCTTAGTTTTCACGATTTGCGATCAATGTCCAATGTATCAATGATGATGTGTTATGAAGGATTTCAGCGCAATCGGCATACTCTTTAGAAACGATGGCGAACTCTTCAGTGCTCAATCTAGCTGGTGCAGTACCAAAGCCCTGCCGTCTGTTCAGTAGCATTTACCGGGGAGCTGCATTATTCTTATTTTCTTAAGTCACTCGAAGAGTAACCATGTCTAGTCTAGCTGTACATCTAAATACGCGAGAGTAGTTTGTCGAGCTTTTCAAAATACCAGCGACACTATTATCAACCTACAGTAGTCTCGTCAGATCTGACGGGCAATCCTGTGGCTATGCAACGTCTTCTTTGAATTTTGTGGAGGTATTTCGACGCCTAATTTCGACATGGTTTGTTATAGCAGTCGGCTTCATCGAAGCGTAGGTACATACATATTTTTTGCGCAGATTTTCAGCGACGGAATTTTTGCAAGTGTGTAGCACTCCATTTACGTGTACTTTATTAAGGTTAACTAGATAAAATATTGGTACTGTAACCGACTGATCCGATTGCGTTCAAAATCAAGTATCTACTTATTCATTTGCAGAAGCTCTTAGAATTCCTTATTCTTTATAAAACTATTATAATATTGACTAATATAATCACCATTCGACGTCTTTCGTTTCTCGGCTGAGGATATCAAGTGTACAAGATGCAGCTGTTACTGCATGTTGTAAGGTAACTAATGCTCCCCCGCATCTGTGTCCTCTAGTGACGCTATGTACTTGACTTAATCGTTGCAACGAAATCTGCAAGAACATCAATATAGCATATTGTTTGACTACTTTTCATTTGTAACCAACTTTTTCATATAACTCTTTAAGATGGGCTAGGTATACCAAATGAATATAGAAACAGTACAAGAACAAAAGCATAATTTTCTTGATATTCTTGACTTAGTACGGATGAACTAACGAATTTTCTAAGCGGGTATATCTACCATAAAAGGTATAAAATAATTTATATAATATAACATAATTACCATATATGGGAACTGGTTTTCATTTGCAGGTGATCCATTAAGTATTCTGTTTGGCCCTTCAGCATATACAGAACTTGTGCATGTGACTGTTAATCAAAATAATAGTAATTGTTTTAAAGAAGATTTTTAAGAAGCATAAGACGGTACTGTCACAATATAAATATGTACAGTGTAATAACTAGGCCTGTTTCTTGAAATATACGTAATTTCAACCCGTTTTCGCGTGAGTATGAAAGCGAGAAAAAGCTTTCATACTTATAGGGGGCATAACCACTACCAGACAACTCTTGCCGCATGCCGCGTTATAGATCTTTGTTCCAATAAAACACTTTTCAATTTTACAAATAGTGAGACTGACAATCTTAACGCTTTAATAGAGCGTATGTAATTGCATATTTCAATTGTCTTTTTTTAATGACGCCTGTCAACTTTGGTCAGAATGTCAATTGAAGATGGTGGCTGCGAAAATCTTTTTGTTTTAAATAGAAATTAATCTAATATTATAATTATGTCATAATCCCTTCTATCCCTATTAATATTATAAATGCGAAAGTAACTTTGTCTGTCTGTCTGTTAAGCTTTCACGCCTAAACCGCTGAACTGATCATCATGGGATTTGTCAGAAATATAGCCTGGGATATGAAGAAGGACATAACCTACTTTTTTACGCGATAACTGACATCCACGCGGGTGGAGCCGCAGGCAAAAACATAATTTAAAAATAAACTGTAACTTCTAAAATAAGAGAATGATAAAACTAAACAAAATATATGATGTACATTACCATGTAAGCTTCCGTCGAAAATTGGTTTGAATGAGATCTAGTAAGTAGTTTTTTTTTTAATACGTCATAGATCGTAAACCGCAATTTACCTTTCATTCAATCAACTCAAATATAAAATAAAAATAACCTTTAATTTCATAAACATAAACCTTATGCATATACCGTGAACCATTATTTTCTAATAATAAATTTGTAATAGGTGCCTAAGTAAAATTATTAAAACATCCCTCAAAGTTACAACGAACTACAAGAACTTTTATATTATGTTACTTGCTGCTACGGAACCCTTTATGGGCGAATCCGACTCACACTTGGCCGCTTTTTACGAAATACGCAATACGCGTAGTACTAAATATCACCGCGACTATCGCTTTGGGGTTCGCCAAAGCGCTTGTCTGTGTGAGTGTGCCGTTTCGAACATTTGTACGTAGTTTCTGTACCGTCCAGATTTATATTGTGATAAAACCCTCTGTTTACGCGAACACGCGTTCGGGTTCCCCTCATTTGAAAGCGACGTAAGTTTTAGCAAGGACGCGGCATAATAGGAGCAGCGCGGCGGCCTGTCACTGTAATTATGATTCGACGAATGTTTGGAAATGTCACATCTGGGCCGGTCAGTAAAATTCCTCGTAGTGTACAAGCGGCCTCGGGGGAACTGATTGTATTGATGATCATTATAGTAGGTAGAAATACAGCACTTATTATCTAAAATGCTTACCGGAAACAACAAACACAGAGAGATACAAAAACTTATCCATTGTTTTATGGGTAGGCAAGTGTACACAGATTTATAAACGATCTGAAACAATTTTACTATTAAACAAAATAACGTTACCAGCTTCTATACTTATTGTTGACTGCGGTGTGTCGCAAATTTTGTGTTTATCATTTAGATTATTTTAGATATAGGTAATTAGTTATATCTATATTTTTATCTTTTAATAAGTGTACGAAACAACGTTTTATCAAGGTACGTAGATGACCAAAACTTATGTTAACAGATTTTTATTTTAAGTGGTCTAGGACACCTGCCAGTATTAATTTACAAGGTATGTGATACTCATTTTTAACTTCATAATAATGTGAAATGTAAAAAAAATGGTTCCATCTATAATTTTAAAGTTGGTGGGTATTATCCATATCATCTGGGCAGATTAATCCCTTCATTTATAAACGTTGCTTACAGTTATGTAACGATTAGCGACTGTTTAACTATACATTTATTACGCAAAGTAAAATAAAGGTATTTAAGTTTTAAACTAAAAAGACGGTTTAAATCCAATGGATTACTACGTATAAAATCCATTTTGAATCTAGAGTCAAAGCAGCCGAATACGAGTATATCTAAACATACCTACATTCATAAGTATTTTTTGCGTTGAGAAGTTAAATCTTTTACGTTGCTCTTACACCTGTTCCTATACTCCTGTTCTACCCGCAGTAATGTTAATGACTGTGTCAAAATGCGCCTTAATTATGGCGTTAAAAAAATACGATCACTGTTTTACATTTTAACGTACGTATAAGTTCTAACGTTACAAAAATGCCACATCTCAGATAACATATTAAAACATACAGATTCGAGTGACTTATAATTTGACGTATTCCTGCCAGGATGTGATACTGTGACCCATTTGCAACAATGAAGAAAATTGGTGGGATACGAGAGAACCCAGTGTTTTTGCATTTTTGGAAATTTCTCGGAATTCGTGCCATACGGTCACTTTTGTCTTAAAAATCATCTCAAATGGTCATTCAATTTCTCAAATAGCATTTCAAATTACATAAAAAATTGTAAAACGAGAAGCAATATTATTCATTTTACAAACATTTTTATGTAAGAAACCAAAACTCATCTACGTGTATGAACTATGACACCAGTTATCTCATAATTTTATGATGGCATAAGACGTACAAATTCGAAGAAGACATTTTAATTTAATCAGCTGTCTTACAAAGTACATTAGTTGATAAAATATTTAGAGGTGCCGCTGAAATAATCGATAAAGGCAAAGGTCGAATTTAAAAGTAAAAATCGTTTTATTTGTAAAACATAGATGATAAACAGGGCTTGTGTATAAAATATGTACCTACAGGTACACTATGTTTTGCTGTTGACGGCGTACAAGTATAATTTAGATTATAAGTTTAATCTACATGTATTATATATTTAGGTTAAACGTATAATAAAACTACTACTACTACTACTACTGAAAAATAAAATAAATTATTGTTGCACACATTTATCCACATACCTGATTTGCATTATCGTCTAGGTATTCATTAACTGAATAGTACGCTTTCTGCGCTAAGAAGCTGCTTAAAATCACTCAAATTGCGTTTTTCTCTATTAGGTTCGGTATTTTGTTGCACATTCTGGGTGCCATACCAAAAGAACTTTTTATGTAAAATGCTGGGCTGTGTGTATTAAAAAAGAAAATTGATGAATACTTAAAAACTGTGTAATAATCAAATTAATTACAAGGTTAATGGCATCCTACCACTTTCTAACCTCCCAGTAATCCATGAAAAGTTATGGCACCTAGGTCATCATGGGCAGGTCACAGGCTTTTGAGTTTTTAACATGACTCACGGTCTACTCGCTGGTCACTGTACACTTAGTTGGTCTTTTGTTGTGTTCTTGGTTCTCGTTCACCGTTTTTTCGGAACAAAAGTATCGTGAAGTAATTACACTGATAAGATTAACCAGTCTGATGAATTTTTACCTAGTCATTTTCATCTAATTCTATTTGGATATAATTCGCTAATAGTCGGTACATACATGTTGCTCACGAATAGGTACATATACCTAACCAAGAAGGAAAGTAAACGACAGATAAAATTTTATCGTGACAATAAACAACAAAATCTAGATACTATTGGAAGTTCGCAAAAAATAAGACAGTCACAATTTTTTTTATTATTATCACATTTAAAAAATTATTAATTAATTACACTGGCGATTATATTCTGGGCTGTAGGAATCGCTGCTAGCACTACCATTCCAGTGGCGTAATTGCGTTACGCACTAAACGTAGAGATATTGCTTTCATTTTGACAGTTCAGCAACATTCATTGCGTTATTTACGTTAAGCAACGTAACAAACGCAGACAAATTTTTCGAACATTTGAAGCGATGGATTAGCAATCCTTCAAAATGATTAAGATGCTGAATGTTAGTGTATTACGCATTTAGGTTGCAGATAGGAAAGTGGATGCTCCGCTTTAAATGGGTGTAGTTGCAGTCTCTCGTGACGTCGACGGAGTTTGTCTGGTTGTACTGTATATCCTTTTGCTGAAGTAGGCGATCTGGGTATATACTTCCGGATCTCCAGAGACTGTAGTTTTTGTGTTGAATTTAAACGGTATTTACGGTACTCACACATTACCTTAGTCGTCCTGGACATAAAGTAAAAATATTGCATTTTTGCTTCCTATATATTTTCTGTTTAGAACATCGTAGGTACGCAAAGGGCTACTTTTATTATTATTTATTTGAATTACAATTATAAGACTTCCACAGACTCATCCATGGCAAGGAGGTGTAGGATAGATGCTTGGGTCTTATGCCAATAACTAACGTATTGTACTGACGGCTTACACACGTTTAAGAGTGGTGCGTAATGCTGATTAGGAGACAGCCAATTTACTTAACGAGTAAGCTCCTGACCGAATTTCAAGATTTTACAATAGACACAGGGATACTCTCTTTTTTCACTCTCGCAGTCCGATGGGACGGCAATCCGACGCGACCGAGGCGGGAAGGCGGTTCTAATACTAAGAAATTACACGAATTGTTATTAACGTGCATCCTGACAACGGCTGAATGGAGGCTCATAAAGTCGCTATTACTCCATTTATGAAAAAGTAGACTTGGTCAATTTTGAAAATTATCTTCCGCTTAAAATACCTCGTACCTGTAACCTACTGGATACCAGTCACATACAAACCTTTTAATTGCTCATGAAAACACGTAAACAGCAATTGTCTATGCTGTTTCCAGTATTTTCTACTTCGTAAAATAGCGGTAAAGTGACAACGTTTCGTTCGTTCCTAAATAAGATAAGATTATTATTGATAAAATGATAAAGACAAAATAAGTAACAAAACGCAGCTAAGTATTTTTCAGTGTGTTAGGTTATGTTGTGCAGCGATATCATTTTTCGTCTTTCGTTTTCTGCATTTTGAAAAATGGATAAGTTTTTGTTTATATTTGTGATTGCCTTGTGTGGTAAGGATTTCAAATATAATATAATTAATTTTATAGAAAATATTTATTTGAATCATGGCTGACATTCAGCAATATATACATATATTTCGAACAAAAAGTTTCTCGCCTTCATAGAGTTTTTTTTTTTTACGTGAAACATCATTACCGGAACAAAAATCTGGACCATATAGAATCCTCCTACTATTGCATATTTAGATGTTAAGATATTTGAATGTTTACTACTCAATAACGCAAAAACGACAAAACGGATTTGGATGAAATTTGGTACACAGATAGTTTATAACCTGGATTAACACGTAGGGTACTTTTAACCCGGTGGTACGTTCCCGTGGGATAATTTCCAACCACCACACGGGCGGAGCCGCTGGAGAAGGCTAGTGTGTAATAAATATTTATTTACATTTTTGAATTCAGAATCCACACTGAAGTCCGTATGACAGATCCTCACTCAAAGCTCACGCATAACTTAGAACTAGTTTATAGCCGTTTGATTGGTTGAAACAATTTTTAAGTAATGCTAGTCTTAAATGAGTTTCCGTATTACGGGCCTTAGTCAACTATCTACTTCAGCGTTATGTAGTCTAAGTTTTTTTGTTCAGTGACCATTTGTGATAGAAGTGGTCTTAAGTAAGTGGTCGCAGTGGAATGAGATCCGAAAATTTGATCATTATTTATTATTTTAAATTCTAGTCGCAAAATAGAAGTCGCAGATGTGACTTTGTCTGAAAGTGGGTCAATACCAAACTCTTGCAATTACAATGCAATTTGATATTCTATGTTATTGATACGAAAAGAGAAGAGATTTAGCAGAGTAGCGATAGACCTTTGTGGACCTGTTATCTTAATTTTGCAACTAACTTATAGTTATACTTATTGTTATAATTTTGATGAACAGGCACACGTGCAAGCTCTTTAAAAGCTGAAGGAGCAAATAGGATATTAGAAGGAACGCCTGCAACTACAAACCAGTTCCCTTATATGGTAAATATATATTTTTAGTAAGAATAGCAAAATCTGTACCTGCCTATAAACATTGGCCAAAGTTAAGTGGCTTATGGTTTAATTATTTATAAACGTTGCTTAAAGTTATAGGTAAGGACAAATGACTGCTTAGCCATAGCTATATTTTTTTTCAGTTTTAAACGTCTCTTAAGCTTTATTTATAAACGATGCACTCGTTTATAAATAAACGCTCTAATGATAAACGCCTTCTTTGACGTTTAAACATGCCTTAATTAACCTTTTGACCGCCACCGTCGGATAGAGCCGACTAATGAAAACAACATTTTAGGGTCAAATTAAATAAAGGAGTGATGTTACGAGTGATAATTTATTTAAAAAATAGGGGACCAAAAGCAGTGATTTTGATCCCTATTCCCTATTCTTTTTTGTAGGTATTTGCGCCGAATTTGTGGCTTTGCGTGGGAGGGACGCTGATGCGTTTACGCTCTGGTGGTCAAAAGGTTAAGGCTGATTTTTCGATCGTCATTATGACTTTTTGGCACCAGCCAAATAATAAATATATCAGTTTCTCTTATTTTCAATGCAAAACTTGCTTAAACTATATAATTGCACAACAGAACAATCCTTCCACAGTGTCGAACAAGTAATGCCCACACTCCATTTTTAACCGACTTCAAAAGAAGGAGGTTTGAGAGAGATTCGACATGTATAAATACAAGGTGTAATTTTAATCTCCGTTAACCTCATAGGGGTCATAATACTCATCATTATGAACAACTTTTACTATGGGCCCAACCTGAAATCGCGAAAATAAAATCTGATGTTCCCTACATTTACGTTCGCATAACTCGTCAAAATGTAAGGAAAAGCTGATTTTGGGACCACCCATTTAAATTTCATATAGATCTGATGATGCGTTTCGGAGACAGAGAACGGAACTCTTCAAAAAATAATAGCAAATCAACCGCGAATGCTGCTATCGCATAAATATGTATTGTTTTGACCCCCTTGGGGTCGATGAAATTTTGAATTGATATGGGGTAGGTACTAAACCTAAACAAGTGAAAAATAACTTTAATTTCGGAAGGCGGTGAAAAAAATACATATCCAAAGTCACCGACTTCTGAAATTAAAGTTATTTTTCACTTTGTAGTGTTTTTCCTACAGAAGTTGGTTTGTCTTTTGTAAAAAGTTTTTTTTTTCATATACAATGTCATTTCTGTCTCAACCTAGTAATAACGACATCAAGGCCGTTATTTCTAAGTGTTGCCAAAGTATAATAACAAAGTCAATTTCCTGATTTGTCATAATGATAACACACCTCAAAAGTCTGTTTACAATTCATGATAATACCTTAACCGTGTTGTCACAGCAGATATTGTAAATCGGTATTAAAATAATACACTTTTTTCCTTTAAAAGAAAACGCCCATTAAGTAAAAGCAAAACAGTTTCTGGAATAAAATGCATTGATCACTGCGCTCACACCAGTGAAACAAAATAAACATGTTGATATTGTTTTAGGTGTCGTTACAAAACATAAGTGAAATACTTAATTACACAAGAGGACACCGATGTGGAGGAGCGTTGGTTACCTTGCAGCATGCAGTGACAGCTGCATCTTGCAATTTCTTCGAGGTCAATGGGTCAGTGGTCAAACCTACCTACTGTTTTGTCGTAATTTATGATCCATACCATTTTGTAAAAAAAAATTGTTGATGACGCTGAAGCCTCTAACTAATTCTAATAAATGAATAAATAAATAATTGAGGAGTGATTTTTTGAACATTTAAATTGTTGCCATGAAAATTCCAAGAAGTTTTTTTTCAATTCTCTGGAATTATTAGAAATATGCTTAAATGAAAATATGTTTAAATGAAATCGATATTGATGCATCTTTTACTATAGGAAATGGAACGTTGCATGACGATTTGCTTTGACTATGCGATCGCGTTGAAATCTCTTATCAGGTGGAAAATGGAATTAACGCCTTTTGAAAAATCACTCCTTAATTTATATTAAACCTGTTCCGCAGGGTCTCCATGCCTATCGACCCGACACAATTCAGGGTGTTTGCCGGTGGAGTGACTCTTACCAGTGACGTTACTACGTACCGTTTTCGACGTATAGAAAGAATCACTATGCACCCCCAATATTTCGCAAGTAACCCGTTTGTGAATAATATCGCTGTTATCTTCGTAAGTAATATTTATTTTACAAGTTATTATCGTTGCACCAAGAAGGCAGTACAACGTGATTTTCCATAACGTACATTTTGAGAATTATGATTCATATAATATGTAGCTAAGATTTATTTTGATATTTGGGGATCCTATGTATATATAGATATATCATAGCCTTCATTTTGTTCGGTGAATCTAAATGCGTCATCGCGGCGACAGTTGGGTGCGTTTATATTTTCCGAACATGTAAGTGACAAATGAACGCAACGATTGCTTATATTAGGACAAGAGGTGACAAGATACCTGTTATTTGTTACGCAGCGACCAAGTCCTATATATTGGTGTTTACCGCCTCTGCTTGCATTATTTTGTCGTGAATTAAGACATTAAACTATCTATGCGTTCTTTTTCAGCTCACCTCTGCATTCTCGTCGACCACAGTTACACCAGTGCCACTGTCGATCAGGGACGCTACCCTTACTGACCTAGCTCCTTGTTATGTTTCTGGCTGGGGTGCCCAAAATGCTACAGCTACTGTAAGTTCCTTATATTAAATAAAAATAAAAAAAGGTTTGAAGTTGAGCATGGCCAATCGAAAAATATGTTCATCTCAAGAGCCGTGATTCCGACTCGTATTTCTTATATCATCGTTTAATCAACCTGTGAGTGCTTCACCTTTTTGGACAACAGTTGTAAAGTGTACATTAAACCCGAAACTATCTAACTGACCCAGACAAATAGGATGAAGGGCATAGACAAGAGGCAATCGCTTTCTCTAACGATTTGAAACATCAGGAGGACATATCCGTCATTCTTATTGGTGATAGAATGTGACTGTTTCTAGGGCCTTCTTTTAACATGTGCAGTAAAGAGACGTAAAGACGTAGTTAGAGTGGTAAAGGACTCATTTGTGTTTGTTTGTTACAGGCCAGTGTGCAGTTGATGCAGATAAGACAGCGGGTGCCCGAACTGGGCACATGCCGTGCACATTTCTACAGTCAGCTTAATATTGTAGATAGCATGATTTGCACGTGGGGTGTTCAGAGGACTCCGTTTTCAGGATGCACGGTAAGAAATATACTGTATTCATGTAATTTCTCAGTGGCAGTCCGGAGTTGTGAAGCACGTATATCCTTGCGACGAATCTCGCTTCGGTCACGTTGGATTGCCGTCCCATCGGACTATGAGAGTGAGGACTATGGAAATTTGCCCGGAAGGACAAAATAGATTGTCTGCCACATAAAATCAGTATTAAAAGTGGTGCGGCGTTGCAACTTCTAAATGTGTATCGATAGACCCTCATTATGTTGACTTGGTTATTGTCATAAAAATCAAGTATGCACTCCAAAGCATATCCCTTACGTACCTACGATATTCTAAACCACGAAAACGTGACTAGCAAAAATACAATATTGTTTACTTTATTTCCAGGGTGACATAGGCAACCCGTTAGTATGCAGCGGTTCCTTAAACGGTATCCTAATTCTACACAAAAACTGCACAGTCTCTGCAGACCCAGAACTGTATACACGGATCTCCAGCTTCGGCGCATGGATAAACAGTACAACCGGGATGACCCCCACTCCAGCCGCCGCAGCCACTTTTCAATCAGGAATAGCAGTGCTAGCAGTGATTACTATAGCTCAAATAATAACCGCCAAAGTCATAAATTAAGAATTATTTAAACTAAGAGATATTAAATCATTTTATACAAATTTACAGAATCTTCGTTTTACTTATCCTTTTTGTTGTGAAGGTATTTATTTGTTTATGATTTTTTTTTGAGTTTGGGAAATCATCAAATAACTCTCTCGCTCTGGGTGAAGCGGGAAGTCGTGTCAGACTTTTACTGACTAAAACCCACCCGTGTTCCTTCAGTTGCCTGTGTGCCAGGGGCCACGGTATCTCTTTCGAACAACCCGCACCCCTGGCTGGCATCGGCCCTTGCGGACCCCACCAGTTGGTGCTGACATCGCTTTGAGGCGCTCGTGGAACACAACGCGCCGTTGACCCGGGTTTAGTCCTTACCGGACGGCAAACTACCCATTACTCGCCGTCCGCATGCCCGCGCCTACGGCGGCCGGGAATCGGCCAGGGATTTCCGACGCCTAGGGCGTCTCCTGTAGTAACACCCGAGCGTTTCTTCCCGCCTTATGCGAAACAAGAACCTCCAGAAACAACCGTGTCCGGTGAGGACCTGCGTCAGGCGGAAGGTGAGGACGCCATGGCGCCTCTCATTCCACTCCTCAAAAAGGGGACTTACCGTCGCAGTCGTGGCGTGCCCAGCATCACTATGCAATTTCATTTATTTTAAAATGTATTATTTGTTAATTATTTTCTCTCAAAATAGTACAACTTTGGTACCTACATGGTATCTAAGTTACAAGCAGATTCAAACCTTAGTAAGAGCTGGAGTCCATATTGGGTTCGGAACCTGTATGACAGATCTCCAGGTTCACACCCTTAAATTTACAATATCAAATTGCACTTACATACTCTTTTATCATTTATCACATAACATCATTATTATTTATCACTTTTCATCATTAATCACTCGTATATTTTCCTTCCTCGTTGTAATACTTTATCGTGAGCAACAAGTCCTACAACGTGCGAGTCTTATCCAAGTAGAATTTGATAACTATGATTAGGTATAAATTTCTAGTGAGCAAGAACACAAAACACATAATAGGAAAATAGGTAAAGTAATTTTTAAGTGTAAGTACCTACTTATATTGTGGAGTGAAATAAATGAAGAGAACTTCAGTCAGGTTTTGATAAATTAAAAAAAACAGTGCGAGATTTTTTTTTTTTTGTTGGAATTTTTGTGTATACCTATAATTATTGTTGGTTGTAATTATTTTTATCTAACAACCCTTTTTTTTTTGGGTGGGAAATCATCAAAAGTCTTCTCCCGCTCTGGGTGGAGCAGGAGGGCGTGTCAGACTTTTATTGACTAAAACCCACCCATGTTCCCTCAGCTGCCCGTATGCCAGGGGCCGCGGTATCTCTTTCGAACAACTCGCACCCCTAGCAGGCATCGGCCCTTGCGGGCCCCACCAGCTGCTGCTGACGTCCTCCTGCGACGGGTCAGCACAGTGGCCCCACCGCCTACTACTTTTCGGCCGCAGGGGATAGGGAGAGCGGCCAACGCTATACCGATACTCCTCTTCCCCTGCGGCCCCACCTCGTCCGCCATCAAACGGTGGCGGCCCCGTCCAGGCCACGGAAGAGAAGAGCGCTACTCAGAAGTGCCGGCACTCCTCCTCCACCGCAGCCTGTAACCCTCAGCCGCGATGCCTCCCATTCGACATCGCGGCCCGCCTCAGTTGCGATGCACCTCACCGCAACCTACTTTTTGGCCGCTACGTCGTCGGCTTGGAGGCACAGGCCCTGACGAGCGGCCCTACCTTGGGGCTCCTCTTCGCTTCACCGTGTAGATGACCACGGTTACTGAGCTCCCCCGCAACGACAATGCGGGAACCCCACTGGGGGGGATCTAACAACCCTTATCTATTCACAAATAGTTTAAGGTAAGCGCTTTCAATCAGACTGATGTGGCAGGGTTTTTTTTTTGGGTAGGCAATTATCAAATAACTTCTCCCGCTCTGGGTGGAGTGGGAAGTTGTGTCAGACTTTTACTAACTAAAACCCACCCGTGTTCCTTCAGTTGCCTGTGTGCCAGGGGCCACGGTATCTCTTTCGAACAACCCGCACCCCTGGCAAATGTGGCAGGGTGACTTTCGAGCTAATAGCCATATCCCTCTGGCTGCCATTAATCTATCCCACGTATACTACAAATCAGCGGAGCAAGATGATGGAGCATAGAGAAGCACGACAAAACAACGTGCTAACACAAACAAAAAAAGATTTTATTTGGTGCACAATGAAGTACAAAATTATCTCTCTCTCTGCCTCATTGGTCCAGTAGTCGCTAGCGCTTCTGCTACCCATGAGATTCTGGGATTGATTCCCAGGACTACACTCATTTCGGGGTTTTTTAGTAGCAGCCCGAAGTTTGGACTTCGACTCGACCCTATCACACGGTAATTAAAATTTCTCTAAATGTGTGTACTATGGTGGTAAGGTGCACCTCAGCCAAACCCTGATAAATGATTATATTTCTGTAAGTAGGTTTGTATAAACACTTTTACATGTCAATCATATTTGTTAAACTCGGTGATGATCGGTCTCCTATCTGACTTCTATACACAGATTGGGTGAACCTGTCCAATCAGTGTACGCATTTATCATTAATCATGCAGGTCAACTCAGAACTTGAGGAGCTCAACGATTTGACGAACAATACCAAAAAAAGGACATTTGTGTAGGCCGCATAAAGTACTCAAACTGGCAGATTACCACTACAAACTAACTGAGAGAGAGATGAAAAACAAAAAGAAAAATACATGACCCACATATTAAAAACAAAAATAATATTTTACTTCTCAAAGTAAATATTTATGTCAAAGTGTATATTATTATCATCAAATGTCAAAGAGTATAAGTTTGCAAAAACAAAAAACAACATTCAGGATGCTGAAATTGGAGCAGGTCAATACTCTTCATTAATGGGTCGCCTGGTGGTCAAAATTCGACCATAATGTCTTCTCAGTTTGACCATAGTCAGTTAACCAATAACAAAAGAGTAGATATGAGTGTGTGTGTCAACCGCATGGTAGAGTGTGTAATGTTTTTTTTAATGAATTTAATGTATTTCTAATGCATTATTATGTTAAAATATTACCTTTTTGCATTCTTTCTCCACATAAACTTTAACTGTGCCAAATTTCATACTCTTTGTACTCCTATTTTTCGCGTAATTTTCGCGAAAAAAAAGGGATACAAAGTTTTCAGTTTACGTATACAGATAAATGTGCCCAACCCTAAAAACTCTAAATAAAATCAGTTCCACGAACATAATTGTATGAAGCAGCAGAGATTTTGTTTTTTAATGCAACTTAGGAATTCAACGGGCTTAGAATTCCTGGATGCGCGAAACACAGGACCGATTGATGTGTCGCCGTTTGGGAAATCCGATGTCCAATAGTGGACATGGATTTCACCATGTGGGTCTTCCGACTCAAATGATGATGACGATGATGATGAATAAAAACACTTTAACTATGGGAAAGAGACGTAAGGTATCATGCACATGCACAATTGCACATAAGTACAAGTTGTGCACGTGCTCGTAACCACCAAAAGAGATAAGTTACCGAGTCGTCAGATATAGTTGAAGTTTAGTATGTAACCGATGAATGTTTTAGAATTTAATTTAATTAATACAAAACAAACAGTTTATTTATCAAATGAAATGTCATCCGAAAACATCCATCGGCGTAGGCTGAGAGGGATTTTTGTCCAGCAGCAATGGATTGCGATTGGCTGAGCTGATGATGCTGGTGAATTAGTGCCAGCGACAAAATCGTCGACCAACAATTTTAACAGAATGTAACAAAAATGAAGTCGATTAATAAATATGAAAGAGAGTTCTGTATAATATAAATAATATATTTTCTAAAATATCTTAATTTATAACATTGGCGGTTACAATTTGAACAAGTGCAATCACTGCTAACACGACAATTCCAGGTTGGTAACTGGATGCTCCGCTTGGAACGGATGTAGTTGTAGTAGTAGTAGTAGTAGTAGGCGAAACTGTCGTAGACGTCGTAGTAGTTGTTGTTGTTGTTGTTGATGTAGTTGATGTAGTTGATGTAGTTGACGTCGTTGCCGGAGTCTGAACGGCTATACTGTTTATCCATGTGGCGAAGCTGGATACCCGGGTATACACTTCAGGTCGCAGATTGGCTGAGACTGAGCAGTCGTGGCCGTTGATAATAAGTATACCGTTAAGGTTACCGTTGCATAACAACGGGTTGCCTGAATCGCCCTGAAAAAAAGGAAGTTTTAATAATAATATAATTTTCTGTTCTTTTTTTTTTGTGAATTCTGACCCTATACAACTCTTTTTGGAGTGTATTATCGACATGGGTATTTTACATAGTATAATATTCGGACATGGAACGTCTCAAAGTTATGAGTAACTAGTTTTTTCCAGCTGCTTCGCTCGCGTGGAGTTCAATAATTATCCCACGGGAACAACCGGGATAAAAAGAACTTTATGTGTTAATCCTGTTTGCCTAATGTCATCTAAATCTGTTCAGCCGTTGTTACATGATTGAGTAACAAACATCCAAACTTAGGAAGTGGGGTAGTAGGAAGTGGGATCGTAGGATAATTTTTCGAATTGTTTCTTCCCACAACCACCACGTTCTATTTGGAGGGTAATTAACAGTAATGCTAATAAGTTTTTACCGAGCATGAAGAAGAAGGTGTTGTTGCCAACGCGCAGATCATGGTATTTTGTAAATTGAGTGCAATGTCGCCTGTGGCGCCTGTACCCGTGTAATAATTTTGGCACACGACCTGTTCCAACGCGGTCTTCTGTAAGTGCATCAACTGGGTACTGGGCTAGAAACAAAAGTTATCGGATTAGTTTGGTTAAATTTGAACAATATACTGACGTAAGCCATAATGTGCAAATACAAAATGTGGCTCTTCAGACCTCTGTGACTTATGTAACATTGACAGAGACGATGCGCAGCAAACAATTGAAAAAAACTTTTAAACAACAATATAATGAGACCTTTGGCGAATGCGACTCTCCGATCGCTAGCTTTCACGGTGTAAAACAAAATAATACACAAGTTTATATTGGATACATTTGCTTACACATCGCGACTGTGCCGTCATCCCGACAGTAACATGATATCGTGCACGAGCAGTATCAGTAATTTAATATTGCGGAAATGGAAAGAATAACAAAAAGATTGCTATCTTCTAGCCAAACAGATCGATTTTTTGAGCTCACAGTAATTATAAGATTTAAACATGAGTAATGAAACTTACAGAATTTGTGTTATTTTGGGCTCCCCAGCCAGATGACGTGCAAACCGGTCCTTGCGAAGTGGTGGCGTCGTTAGTCGACAGTGGCACCGTTGATACTGCGTTACTTGGGAATGCAGTGGCCAGCTAAAATAAGCAAAATGTTTATCTTTACGACTCTTAGGTATTGCAAAGGTTTTGTCCTGGCGACTTTAACAAACGACGAGAGCTATGCGCAACCTTTCCATCTTTCGGAATGCACATACTTAAAAGAAAACACAGTTTACCTGTCGTAAGTATAGTCTGAAAATTTACTCACGGTAATAACTGCTATATCATTGACATACGGGGTGTTCGGTCTGTAGTTGGGGTGTACGGTAAAGTTTGTTATAGTACGATGGCGATCAACAGAAGAGTCGTTGGTAAGAACCGCTGCACCAGCGAACACCCGGTATTCATTCGGGTTAATAAGCGTTTGTTCCCTGAAAAGAACAGTGTTAATGTTTTTGGCTTTGTAGAATAAATTAGATTTGGGTTGAAGACCGCTCACATTTATGAAGAAAACCTCCTCAATACTGAACCCAGCTACCTATATTCTTCTTATTTTGGCATAAGAATAGTCTATGCTTAGCTTTTTTACTTTTATAAAACTGACTAAAATGAACACTAGATACTGACCCACTGACGCTGTTGTAAAGGCAAGATGCAGAGGTCACTGCATGCGTTAGCGTAACCAATGCTCCCCCACATCTATGTCCTCTTGTGTAAGTGGTTAGTTGACTTAATTGTTGCAAGGAAATCTAAAAGAAAATAAAAACATAAGGGATATTTTGTTTAGCTGATAAACATAAGGTATCAGTAGCATGGCATCACTTGTATGTCTCAATACATTTTTTGATTCCACACTCAAAGGGTTTACACCCTTTGGGTGTGGAAAACTACCCATTAATCTATACATTCCTAAAATAAAAAATACTATTGATAGGTTAGATTTTAGGAAATAGTAATAAAATCATAATATGTTATTCCTAAAAAAATTTTTTCTAAAATTTAGATTATTTTAGGCATGATCATGTTCTAGTGTCTAAATTGAATGTAACGATGAGTATAATGTCTTTTTAATGAACTAAAACAAATGTTTTATCTACAGTAGTAAGCTTTATTGTTTTGGCTCCTTCTGGACATAGTAAAAAAGTATAATTACCATATATGGGAACTGGTTGTCATTTGCAGCCGATCCTCCTATCATTCTATTTGTCCTTCCAATATTTAAAGAGCTTGATGTGCCTGTTCATCAAATGAATAATAATATTAATATAAATACGATATAATTGTAAAACTGAGATGAGATCTGATTTGCGTGCAGCAAAGAAGAAAAGTGAGAAAAACCCTTTGAAATATTTTTTGTACAAATTAATAATGCATTATAGAAAAAACATCGAACCCTTACCAAAACACGCAATCACCAATATTATCACAAAGTTATTCATTTTGTAAGTGCGAAGAGTACTAAGTATACTAAGTATAGATTAAAAAAAACAAGACTGTCGTACAGCGCTAAGGAACACACTACTACTAGATGACTAATGTATGTTGGTCATCTTGTGCTGCATTATATAGGTATTTACAATCTTATCTAATTTAGGGAAGTAAGAAAATAATATTTATTTCGCGGATTTACAATGTTTTTAGGATACCGTGCGCAAATAGATGAAACCCGCATCTTACGGAGCCAGGTAGCTTGGCCTTAAGAAAGAAGAAAGAAATACGTTTATTTAGCACAAACTAAAACGGCATACAATAGCAAAATAATAAAAATACAGAACCAATAAAAAGTGTAAATTGCGTTGTCAGAATGGCATCAAAATGTGCCCCACGGTGGCGCTAAAAAGGCCCAGTTCAGCAAAAATGCCAGAAAACTTGTGTCTGACTCTGGTTTTCAACAGGGCCTGTGCCTTAGCCAGGTGGACTGTCATCCAACTAATACTATAAATGTAAAAGCTTGTATGTTTAGATATTTGGATGTTTGTTACTCAATCACGCAAAAACGTACGTACGGATTTGGATGAAATTTGGCAAACATAGTTTATAACCTGGATTAACTAACACATAGGATATCTACTTTTTATCGAAAAAAGTATATCGGGATAATTTTCGATCTTCTAGTCGCTGGCAAAAGCTAGTTGCGGATAAATTCTTAATTTCGTTAGTGGTCTTTTTTTGAGCCTCCAAGGTTGTGGTTACAATATTTCTATTTAAAAAGTGTCCATAGTTTATCGCCCATTGCAAAGAATGGGAAGGGGCAAATATTTCACCATTTTGCCTGAGCAACTGCTAGAAAATTCAAAGGTGCGTGCAATTGGTTAAATTCAAATAAATACTTTGAGTTTAAGTTTTCTTGTCGGCAAAATCGCGATTCGTCTAAAAAATCCAAGCATAGTGCTTACACCGAGAACTATATACTACGCTGATTTTAACGCACCATACTTCGTTATCATCTATTTTAGATTTATCTTGTTCAGAAATGTCAAAAAACCAATGACATCAAACACCATTTGCATTTCCATCTTCCTATTATATCATTACTTTTGGGATATGTCGCAAAATTATAACATTGTTCTTACTGAGGCCGCACTCTTGGTATCACGGAACCCTTTGTGAGTAATGATAAATTAATGTATTCTAATAGTAACAAAGTTTCAAGAATATTGAATCATCTTTTGAAATATTGCTAATCACCTGCCTATTCTACAACTAATACCATTCACTTAGGCGTGCCTCAAGGCTCAACACTGGGCCCATTTTTGTTCATAGTGTTTATCAATAACTTACCATTCTAGGATATCTGTAACGTTGTACTGTTTGCAGACGATACTTCTCTTATGTTTAAAGAATAAAGAAATAGACAAGATTTAGATGACGTAAACAGCGCACAAATCCAGGACTCAACATCGTCTTAGAATCTTAGTCTACAGTTTCAAGCACCTCTTTATCTAAGACTTAGATAGACTCGACTCGGCAGTTTTTCTGGGCAAAACAGTAATTGCCAAATATCACTAAGAGCCTATATATCAAGCCTAGCGGGGAAGCTCAGTTTTGCCGCCTACGCCATCAGAAAAGTATGATAATAGATTGACGTTGATACAGCTTGGTTCGTCTATTTTACTTCTTTTCACAGCATATATTCAACATAATTTGTTCTTCAAAAACGAGCTTTGCGAGCAATTTACCAGCTAGGTGCCAGGATTTCTCTGAGACGTCTTTTTAAAGATATTGGTATTCTCAACTGTATCACAATTCATCTTTGCCAACATCTTAAATAATAGGAAAAGTATACACTTACTAAAAACAGTGATATTCACAATCTAACACTAGCAATAAGGACCAACTACGTGGTGGGAATTCACCTGCTTCGCAAGGTTCATTAGTCATTAGTTGAGCTTGGTATAATCTTCTATAACAAGCTATCCTTTTCTTTGATAGATTTGCTTTGACCTTTGTTTAAGGCATAATATTCCATCAACGAGTATTTGCACGATAAGAATAGTTGGTCGCCGTGATTAACTCAAGATAATGTTAATTTTCTCTAGAATTGCTTACCTACTGACTTATTATACGTATTTATATAATCGTATGTTTGTATTTGACTATGTAAGTCATTTTTTAAATAACTTCATTAGTTAATTACTTGATCTACTCATTTCAATGATTTTTGCAAACGTGGGATGTTTAAAAAAATCATTGAAATTAGTAGATCGAAGAGGGAACGTACTACCGGGATAAAAATTTATATGTGTTAAAACAGGTTATAATCTATATGTGTGCTCAATTTCATCCAAATCCGTTCAGCCGTTGTTGCGTGATTGAGTAACAAACATCTAGACATCTAAATATTCAAACATACAAACTTTCACATTTATAATATAATTAGCTTTTACCCGTGATATTGGTTATCGCGTAGCTCTGCCAAATTTAATGACGATCTGTTTTCTGGTTTAGGCGTGAAAGCGTAACAGACAGACGGACGGACAGCTACTTTCGCATTTATAATATTAGTAGGTTTTTTTTTGGGTATGGCATCTCGTAGTTGACCTTGAGAGGCTGTAACTACTTAACTGGACTTTCCTGTGGATACTTTTAGTTTTTAGACTAAGAGCCTCCAGCCAGGGCTTACAAAACCTACTTAAAACTATATATAGCAACTGCACGCTGAGGGCAGTCCACGCGGGGTTCGGGCTTCGGCTCAAGGCGTCACTGGTGGGGGAAGGGCAGCAAGTGGGGACAGGCTGGATCAAATCTGTTATTATTATATCTTGGGTAAATATTAGTAGGATTTAGTAGGAGATATATATAGTAGGATCGTAGTCTTAGTAGGATAAGTGGGATAGTAGGATTGCAATATGTGGATAGCTAGCGACCTCGACAAGTGATCACATAATTCTTGCTCAGGCAACCGGCAGCAAGTTCGTCATGCTTCTTTAGAGGTCACTGCTTGCGGTAGCGTGGGAGGGTGGGTTGCCTCCATCCAAATTTTGTAATGACTGCCTCGTGGGCCTAGTGGTCGCTAGCATAACTGGGTTTTTCAGAGTGTTATTGGGTTTTTGCATCAGGAATTTCTCAGCAGCCCCCGGAGTTTCAATATGTGCCCAGTTCAGGGCGCAATAAGCTATACCTTATTCCAAGTTTCTTAAACATAACTGGTGGAATGTGTACCTCTGCTTTCGGGGTTTGCTTATATGATGTTGATGAGCACAGAAGTGGTGGTGAAAAGGATAAAAGGCAAACGACGAGATTTAAAAACAATGACCAGTTTATCGTTGATCGTCATACGGATTTCAATAAAACTACTGTGTCAACTTACCTGGAAGTTATTGTTATGACTAGTCATAGAAAGGTTTTGAATGGGTCACGTCTTTCAATATTTATTTTATTTAACCATTTATGCACACACATATAAACAGACAAGAAGAAAGGAACAGAAAAATACGTACATAGGTAATGTTTATTTCTACAGAAATCTCTTCCAGCACACCTGCGATAGGAGAGAAGATAACAGAGATGTAGACAACGCGTGTAATAACAGTACAAGGGAAAACATAAAATTACAAATTAAACTCTAATCTAATATACACACATAATATGAGATTATACATACATACAAACATACATACACACTTCTAAAATAAATATCGCCAAACTATATAGAATTATAATGTAATTTCAATAATAAATACATAAGCAATTATGATAAAGTGGAGAGATAGTGTTCTTTCACTCTTCTTTTGAATACTACTACAGTTTGGCAATCGCTAATGTCAGGCGGAAGTGAATTCCATAACCGGACCGCGTGCACAGTGAAGGAGTAGGAGTAGAAGTCGGTTGAGTGGGGAGGGGATTTGAGGAGATTTCTAAGATGCGACCTGCAACGCGCATCAAAAGGACGGGCGTAGGAGAAGCGATCCCGTAGATAGGATGGGGTTTTAGGATTGTGAAGAATGTTAAATAGCAAACACAATATCCGAGAGTTTCTGCGAAGTCGAATAGGGAGCCACTTGAGGATCTTGCGAAAGTTAGAAACGTGATCGTATTTATTAAGGTTAAAAATAAAACGGATGCAGATATTTTGTAAACGCTCAAGTTTATTTAAAAGCTCCTCGGTGGCATCCAAATAACAGGCATCAGCGTAGTCAATGATGGGCTGTATGAGTCTGAGCAAGGGAGATTTTGGTGTTCAAGGGCAGGAAGCTCTGGAGGCATTTTAAGAAATGAAACTTGTAGTGTACTTTGCGACTGACTTGAGCAACATGGGCAGTCCACGATAAGTAAGAGTCCATGGTTATACCTAGATTTTTAACCGTTTTTGCGTATTCTATCTGAACTTCATTCATACAGAGCGGAGACAGCGACGCAACACCAAGCCTATTCCGCATAAACCTGCCACCGATAATTATGGCCTGGGATTTCTTAGGGTCAATCAGCAGTCTAAAAGACCGCGACCACTCGCTAATCAAATCCAGGTCTCTGTTCATAGCAGATACGGTGGCATCCGCATCTTGCATTGAAAAATGATTGTAAAGCTGCAGATCGTCGACATAGAGATGGAAGTGGGAAGAGATGACTCTGGTGACAGAGTTAATAAAAATAGAAAAGAGAACCGAGAGAGAACGCCACCCTGAGGTATACCCGCGACAAGAGAGCACCAGTCAGAAGAAGACTGATCGAGTCGAACCCGCTGCGAGCAACCTTTAAGATAGGTGTCGAACCAAGCAATAGTAGAAGAAGAGAAATTGAAAGATTTAAGGATCCCGAGAAGGATATCGAAGTCAACAGAATTAAAGGCACTGTTAAAGTCCAGAAGAACAAGTAAGGTCAGAGATTTGTGGTCCATAGCCCAGCGGATGTCATCAGTAACCTTCAGCAGAGTCGTAACTGTGCTATGACCAGGTTGGAAACCAGACTGAAAAGGACTAAGAAGGTCATCAGAAGATAAAAAGGCAAAAAGTTGCTGATGAACAATGTGCTCAAGAACTTTTGAGAGAAATGGAAGAATGGAAATGGGTCGGAAATCGGTCAGTGAGACGGGATCGGGTATTTTGGGTAAGGGGATTATATGGACTTGTTTCCAGGCCTCAGGAAATGTACAAGAAAACAAGGAGAAATTAAAAATGTGGGTCAATACGGGAAGTACGGTGGGGAGAATAGGAGAAATCATTCTTGAACAAAGATTATCATTACCAACTGCAGTGGAGGAGATGGCACAAATAGATTTTTTGACCTCACTTTCACCCACTGGACTGAATTCGAAAGAAGGAGACTGCGGTACTGGCAAACAGGAAAGCTTATTTAATGTAGCTGATTTGACGCGTGGGTCCAGTCCAACGTAACAGAAGAAATTTTTGTTCAGTGCACACACGTCAATGTCACTACTGGAAACAACTGGAGACTTACCAATGCCAACAGTTTATATAAATTTCCAGACTTCTGAAGAATTACGGTTGTCGAGAGAATTATGGACGTAGCGTCTCTTTGCATCTCTACACATACGACTGCAACGATTACGCAGTATCTTAAACGCAATCAAGTTGCGCTCGGAAGGACAACGTTTCAACCTCCTTTTGGCTCTGTCCCTACTTGCCATCGCATCTTTAATGACTGGAGTATTCCTTGACTGAAATATTCGTTTGTGAATACAATTAACTTGAGGACAACATCCGGTCAGACTGGGCACCGACCCAAACGTAGTTGGGTAAGTGCTGGGTAGATTGATTGATTGAGTATGGTCCAAATACTTTGGACCATACACTGTCATACTATATTACGTGGGACACTCAGAAAGTTTAGCGAAAATAAAATAAATGTTCTATAGGTACATATTTTTATCAAATCTTTTCAAAGTACTCTCCACTAGCCTCTATACAAAGTTTCATGCATCTAAAACAGTTTTCGAAACACTTTTTCCAGTCCGCCGTAGACACCTCGTTTACAGCCTGCTCGAACGCTGACAGTGCATCTTCAGACGACGAAAATTGTGTCCCTTTGAGCTGATTTTTTATTTTCAGGAGTAAAAAGAAGTCACACAGTGCTAGGTCTGGGTCTAGGCTGAAAGGAGGGTGTCCCAGAGGTTTGACCGGCGTGCTGGCCAGGAAGTCCCACGTTTTGAGCGCGGTGTGCGAAGGCGTGTTGTCGTTGTGGAGCAGTAGCCCACGGAGCCCTGTGTTTGGTTGCTTGTTGCTCGCAACAGAGAAAACTTCTGCCAAGCATTTGGTAGTATACTATTCAGCGTTGATGCTTTTTTGGTTCCGTAAAGGAATTGACACCAAGTAGCCAGTCAAATTGAAAAAGCTCGCGATCAAAATCTTCCTCCGCTTCTAGATTGTTTCACTTCGGTAAGCGGTGATTCGTTTTGAAAACCCAAACCATCGACTGGCGCTTCTTTTCTGGATCGTATTGATAAATCCAAGACTCATCACTTGTAATGATGTCGTAAACATGCTGAAACGAGCTTGCTTCAAATTTGTTTATCATATCACGGCACCATTCCACCTGGGCCTGCTTCTGAGCATCGGTGAGCTTTTGCCGCACCCAGCGTGAAACTATCCTCTTCACGCGAAGATGCACCTCACCTATTGTCAGGGAATAAATTTTTCACTGCTAGCATGTTTTCTTCCGTAACAGCCGTCAAAGGGCGACGACTTCTTTCTTTATCCTCCAAAGTTAGTCAACCGCGCTTGAATTCGTTATACCAACGATACACGGATGCCTTAGAAGAGCTTTCACCCATGAATGCCATTTGAAGTCTATCGTACGATTCGTCCGCTTTCAGGCGACACTTGAGATTGTAAAAAATCATAGCGCAAAAATGTTCCCGGCGCAGATCCATTTTTTAATGAGACACGATAATTAAAATTAGCTCACAAACAATGTGGAGGGAAATTTTGAAATTGGAACGTACCTATTTTTACTTACAAATAATCATATTTTCAAAATAGATTATAACTGGCCAGTCTCTCATACATAAAAACTTTTTTTCGCAATACTTTTGAGTGGCCTGGCATTGTAGCCATAAGTCTAAACTTTGCCACTGACACATTAGATTGATAAATAACATCTTCAACGTTGGCGGACCCCGCTTCACGCTTCACGTAAAATAACTCCTAAAGGCTTTGTGCACATGTTTCGGTCTCAGTTGGTCACTCACGCATTCTTGCTACTCACTCATTCTAGTAATATATGGCAACCAGTGCCGCAGGATAAGAACAGAAATGTAATTATCCGGTAAATAACTAGTTTTATCGACAAAGCTTTAAGAGTAAGCAAGCTGAAGTGGCAGTGGGCCATGTTTCTTGGACGACCGATGACCGGTGACGCAGACACGATCTGGAGTGTAGACCACGTATTGGTAAGCGTAATAGGGTCCACCCAGCTAGAAGGACCGACGACCTTAAAAAGGTAGCAGAGACCGACTGAAGGCGGATGGCGGAAGACTGAGTGTTATTGTAATACTTAGGTGAGGTTTATGTCCAGCAGTGGGCTACAGTAGGCTGAGTTGTGGATGTTTATGAATGAGTGCATGCGATCAAATCAGCTATTTCCATTGAATCACTCCCTCCTGCAGATTATTTTATTTTGATTTTATTTTGTTTATTTATTTGTAAGAATGTAGTTTTCCATAGTATGGTGTTAATATTTTTATAAGATCTGTACATTCTACCACATGTGGTGTACATTTGTCATTATTACATAGCTTAGTAGGCTGAGTTGTGGATGTTTATGAATGAGTGCATGCGACCAAATCAGCTATTTCCATTGAATCACTCCCTCCTACAGATTATTTTATTTTGATTTTATTTTATTTATTTATTTGTAAGAATGTAGTTTTCCATAGTATGGTGTTAATATTTTCATAAGTTCTGTACATTCTACCACAACATGTGGTGTACATTTGTCATTATTAGTACAGTTACACTTGTAGTACTTGTAGTAGTATCAGTTACACTTAATTTCCAGATTGGCGATTTACATTCAGTCCGATATGAATTCATATTATTATAATTAGGTAATTTTTACTTTAAAATCAATGTCAAATTTACTACATGTCATCTTGGATTTTTACAATATTCTATAATCGTCATCGTCAGTGTCATAAAAACAGTTATTCAATAGTCAATTTGTCAGCTTTTTCTTGAACATGGGGATAGGAAGTTCCTTAAACGAATTTGGCAGCCTGTTATACATCTGAATGGCATTACTATATACATTCCTCCTAAATAGTTGCAATCTACATTGAGGTACACTTAATACGTATTTATATTTATTTCTAGCAGAACCCCTTTTGTTGCTCACTTTTGATTGGATGCGAAAATAGTGCGGATATTGTTTTTCTAGCATAAAAGGTTATTTGATGTACATACAGGGTAAAGGTAAAATGCCAAGTTTATTAAATAAGGGTTTACAGCTGTCCAAAAACCAGACACCAGGTAATGCCCTAACACACTTTTTTGTACCCGAAATGCCATTAAAATTTCCACTGAATTACCCCATAGTATCAGAGCATACGACAGCACCGACGATACGTATCCGTGATATGCAGTGACTGCCGCAGCTACGGACACTGTTGATCGTAAACGTTTTATTGTGTATACAAATTTGTCTAGCTTATCACATACGTAACCGATGTGTGATTTCCAGTTACAGTTTTGATCCACTATTATGCCCAAAAATTTTGTGTGTACAGTCAGCGTCAAAAATATCGGGACGAACAGACTGTTCAAAATGATCTCAACGACGAAGAAAATTAAACTTTATCTCAATCGAATAAAGTTCTCGTCAGAATGACAGCTGTCGTTTACTGTCACCATTCTGAAATATTCCTTGTGTCATTGAGTTAATGTTTAATTTTCATAGTTGTTTAGATCATTTTGAACAGTCTGTTCGTCCCGATATTATTGACGCTGACTGTACTACTTGACTCTGAAAGTTTGATTTATAAGTTTGAAATTGAATAATTTTTGTTTTATTGATATTGATTTTTAAATCGTTGTTACTCAGCCACATTATTACGTCTTTGATTGCCTCATTATTTTCCTATTCCATTTTATTTTTGTCATTACATTTTATTATTAGTGTCGTATCGTCAGCAAATAAGGTTGTTTTGTGGCAGAGTCATTGGCTTGGCCCCTTATGCCATATTTATTTAATTTGCTCAGTAGTATCTTGTGATCAACGAAGTCAAAGGTTCATATCTAAAAATATCGCTACTACTGGTATGTTGTCATTCATAGACTCAGTTATTATTCTTATTAAATTAAAACAAGCTAAAGAGGTCGTGTTATTTTTCCTAAATACAAATTGCTCTCGCTTTAGCAAATTATACTTGTCCACATAGTCATATAGCTTTTTAAATATTGTCTTCTCAAATATTTTGGATAGTATAGGAACTAAAGTTATCGGTCTGTAGTTCGCCATGTCAAATTTATCGCCATTTTTAAATATCGGTTTGACTATTGAGTTCTTTAATGTGCTTAGAAACATGCCTTCTGAAAACGATGCGTTAATTAGGTAGCTCAATTGTTCGCATAATTGATTAGCAAAAGCTTTTATAATTTTGGTACTTATTTCGTCATAACCAACAGATGCAGTATTTTTTAGGTTTAGGATTACCCTGAAAACTTCTATAGGATTAGTGGGGTGTAGGAATATCATATTATTGCGATCAATGGCCATAGTTATATTAACAGCAGCATCAGTAAATTCATTATTATTTGTCAATTGGATATAGTATTCATTAAACTTGTCACAATTTTTTTGAGGGTCAGTGATGTTGTTGATTACTATTTTCGGATACTATTTGTTTAATGTCATTACTGTTTTGTTTATCACCATTTTTTGATTGATAATATCCCATGTAGCCTTGCACTTGTTTTTTCTATTCTGTATATATGTTTTGTTCTGTATTTGTTGCGCTTTGTTAATACAACGTTTAAGTTTGTCACTGTATTTTTTATAAGTTTTTGTTGATCTATTTTTGTTCGTTTTATTATGAATAGTTTTAAATACAAATATCCTTTCCGTATACTTGACTTTTTTAAACCTTTCGTTAACCACAGAGTATTATTTTTTCTGTTTGACCTTTTTATCTTTCATATGGGAAAACAAAGTTTATAAAACAGTTGTAATGTCCCATGAAAGATTTGAAATGCATCTTCCACATTATCCATACGATACGTGTCAGAGAATGAAAGCGCAGAAATACAGTCACAAAACTGTTATAAGTTTACTTCACGATAGTCCCTTTTGTACTCAAACTAACTTAGGTTTGATTTAGGTTTATTAGTCGCCACTGTCAGGGTCTGCCTTGTCTTATGATCAGTCAGCGCTAGGTGATGAACGTCACCTTTCGCTTTTGTTGATAACGCTTGCACATAAATCTAAACACGACTGTTTTCGTGTTGGTGTTTTTATGTGCAATTTGATATTAACATTTTTCAATAACCCTAACAGCTCCTGGCAACTCTTGTTTGGTTTTATTTTATCTAGATTCCAATCACCACAAATAATCACCTTCTTTGATAAAGAAAACTTTTGGTAAATTTGGATTGGCTTTTGGATTGCTATTTGGTGTCTATAGGACACCAAATAGCCAATCCATAAGGGTTTATTTTACATTTGTAATTAAAACTTTTTGCTTCCGAAATATGTATAGTATATTACATAGATTTGACAGATATTTGTGTACATTTTTGTCACCTATACCAAAACACAGTATTTACACATCTTTGCTTGTGATATTTTTGGACATATTTTCACACGTTTTTAGTAGTTCGCAGCTTGTGGCAGATGATTTTATCATTCCAAAGATGCCACAGTCGTTATTCCATTTACCTTACCTACTTTCAAGCATCCTTTCAGAAAGATTTTGTGCTTGTTCGTCACCAATGATGTAAATCATTTTTCTTTTATTACTGTCATTATTTTGTTTATTACCTCTTCAGTTATGGTTTTAGCTTCCATTGTTTTTTGTTCACGGTTGCTTCCAACTATAACACGTAAGGTCCAGGTCGATTCTTTAACAAATACTCTGTTTTGTTGCAGTTATTTGTAAGTATATCCGTTGTGATACTATCCGACATTTGGCTGACTAACCGTTGTGGAATGCTGTTAGTATGAGGTTTCGGTGTTTCAGCATGATTTATTATCCCAGAGTGATTAATTTGGCTGCGGGATAAGCGTATCTTAACGTTCGTCAGTTTATTAAACAGAGGTGTGGAAACCTTGCTTTGTGGTGTGAATGGTGTGTACACTGGGCTTCTTGTCGGGGATTAACTTGAGATTTTTTTTAGATGTATTTGCTTGTTGTTGTCCTCTAATTTCTGCTTAAGACTGCTGCATTCGTGGTTTAGATTTGTTATTTCTTCCTGTGCGGTAGTAAGTTCCACACGGATATCTTTAACCTGTTGGTTTAAATGCCGAACGTGAGCCAGGTTAAAGCTGGTGCAACGAAAAGTGTGCCTACAAAGGCACACTTTTCGTTGACAACTCCAGTACCTCAGTATAAGATACTTCCGATAAAGTTGAGCTGAGCAGTGTGCGATCCATAGTTATTGTAGATAGATCGCTAATAGTAATGTTTTCCATGATAAATTAACTTTGTGAAATCTCTGTTATTGTATTTGCTTTTTCGAGCCACAGATGATTTTTAACCACTGATTAATAAGTATCATACAAAAGTTTTACTGGCGGACTAGCCAAGCAAGATTTAACACTGGCAACAATTAGTGATTGCTTCGTCGTCGGTAAAGCAGATTAAATTTTAACTACCTGCTATTGATAATATATGGCGTTAATGAGTCTTAAAAAAAAATACTTTGTGATTCATCTGCTAATGGATTCGTAACACAAATTATGTATATAGGCACTAATAATTAAGTTTTGAGAAACACGAATCGTAGGAAAATGTATCTACATTTGGTAGCCGTAGCTTTATAACATTTTTAACTCACAATTTTAGATTCACAATCGATAAGCAGTAATTTTCAACGTTTCTAATTGCACTTTGTGGAAACGCGGTTTATTTGAAAACCACCAAGTTTTGGTTGGTGATAACAGTCACAGCACTATATTGCCTCTTTATATATGGTCTTTTGTATTTATGTGTACTAACAGTAACTTAATAATTTTATTTAGACAATTTTTATACAGGTTAATGTTTATTTTTTCAGTGTTGCCAGTCTAAAAGTAGTAGTAGTTCACTAGAAGCAGACACATCAAAATTTTCCGTTTTCTCAATTAGAATGTTTACATTTTCAAAGAGTCATTGAATTTAAAAAAATCGCAAAGAATGTGCGCGATATGGATGGAATGGAGTTATGGAACTATAGTGAAGTGCCTTGACGCTGCGTAAGCGTGCGTGATCCATCATCGCCCGTTCGATGTCCACCGCGCACGAATGCAGCACATGGAGTAATGTTTTGCTCCGTTGCTGTATTTTCTGTATGGCGTTCCAGTATGAGCATAAATAAAATAAATAAAGTAATATAGCAAAAATAAAAGTAGCAAGTTTCAATTTAATATCTTTAAATTCTAGAATATCTTAATTTAAAACACTGGCGGTTATAATTTGAACAATAGCGATCACTGCTAACACTGCCATTCCAGGTTGAAAAGTTGATGCTCCTGCCGTGAGATTGATCCATTCGGCGAACCTGAAGACCCGGGTATACACTTCAGGTCGCGGAGTGTTTATGTTTAAGCAGTCGTTGACCACCAGAATACCGCTAAGATTATTGTCGCATACTAACGGATTGCCCGAATCGCCCTGGAAAATAACGGAAGTAAAATTTTATGACAATTTTTAGATGTGGAAATACACTACTAAAATGTCTTTGTCTTCACAAAAAAAAAAAATATGTTTGGATTTTTTTAAATTCTGTACATACAATTCCTACTATTTTGTGACATTTGTTGGTATAATGATTTAAGATATGAAACAACTCAAAGTTATGAGTAAAAATTTGTCGAACTGTGTCGTCACACGAATCTGCTACTAATATGGTGACTACCAGGTTCTACCGGGTTTAAAAATACAAGCAACGAAGTCGATAGTCACTTGTTCTTCCCGTTATTATGATCATTTTCTTGTATTGAACCAACCTGGGGACTTGCTGGTTAAAGAGATATTGAAGGTCAGAGATCCAACTTTTTTGGCCAAATCAAGTTTTAAATTTTACTTTAAATACTGCCACGATCAGGCATCATTGCATACCGATAAGCACAATATTTTGTGTGCGTCATATTGAGCCCTGCCGTAAACAGATTTTTTTTACAAAGGTTGTTTCACAGTAATTATTTTTGCACAAAGTTACTTATTTCGGTTTACAGAATGCGTAGTTGAAGGCTTACTCCCTGTATTTGAGGAGCATTAAAAATAATACAAATAAGTTATTACCAAGCACTGCCTCTTTGGTCTTGAGTGGTGGCAAGTGCTATTGCTGAGCCTAAGGTCCTGGGTTTAATTCCCAGGTTAAGCAAATTGTTATTAGATTGGATTTGTGGTGGGTCAATTGCAATAGGATCCACTCCTATTAGTTGGAACTTAAACATAACTAGCAAAATGTGCACAACCCTTTGGCAGCTTTATTACCGAGCATGAAGTAGTAATCCTGGTGGCAATCGCGCAGATCATGGTAACTTGTATTTCGAGTTGGGTGCCGCCCAATGCGCCCTGACCGTGGTAATGACCTTGGCACGGGTTCTGGTCCACCACCATCTTGTTTAAGTACATCAACTGCGTACTGGGCTAAAACAAAAGACAAGGTTACATTTCAAGAAAGAGAAAGTTATAATTGTATTACGTGCAAGTTAGAGTATGAGGCCGTTCATATAGCAAAGTCGAGTTTAAAACAGATGACTGTGTCATATGTATAAAAGATATACAGCCAGTTGCTGAAACGAACTTTAACTTTTAAAGCCGTCATTAAATACTAATATTCCATTAACTCGTTGCAGAAACCAACATTAGACTCGATTTGAATGATTCTTTAATTTTAAATAATGAACTGTCAAACGTGGCAATCTGTCACAGTTTTTGTTGCACAAGGCAAGCACCATTAGCGCCTTAAAGTTGTTTTGTGTAACATTATATTAATGAAATAATTCGCGTTAATGATCCGTTATGTATAGTGGCATTAATGTTTGTCTTTATGTAACTGGGTATGACTACGCTTTACAAAACTATTTTTGTTCCTAAAACCCCATTTTCTTTTTTAACAGCCGCATAATAAAATTAGATCTGAAGCGATTGTGGCTTAGTAACAACAGCAGCAGTTTTACCCAGTAACTGGGTTCTGGAGGTCAGATAGGCAGTCGTTCCATATAAAATACTGGTATCTGGCTGCATTCGGTTATTCCAGTCTAAGCGAATGCAGTCAGATACTAGTATTTGTCGACCGCAACATGGTTAGGAAAAAGCTAGGCAGATTGTAATTAAATGAGACCGACACGTAATGCGACTCCCCGATCGCTAGTTTCCGCGGTACGAAACAAAATAATACACGAATATCATGTAGTTAGGTACACTTTATTTCGCATCGCGACTGTGACGTCTTCGCGCTTGTTACATTCGTGCAAAGGGTAAAAATATTACGGAAATTAAGAGAAATTAAAAAAATGCTTTATTCTAACTGATAATGCAAATTGCCAAGCCCACAGTAAACAATATTATAGTTTTCAACAGGAGTATTGTACTTACAGAATTTGTGTTGTTTTGAGCTCCCCATCCGGACGACGTGCAAATCGGTCCTGTCACAATGTTGGTAGTTGGCAGTGGCAACGTTGATACTGTGTTTCTTGGGAATCCGGTGGTCAGCTGAAAGGACACAGTCATTTTAGACGTGGCTACTGGCATCGTATCTGAAGGCAAGATTCTACGTACATTCATACTTTTATTCACGTATTTACTATGCAACGCATAGAATGCCTTTGTTAAAGAAAAAACAAAATACAAGAGATGCTGTAGCGAGACTATACTATACACGCGGTACTGACGTATCCAATGCTTGAAACATTTTTAGTCAATTCAAAAAAGACAAAAGTGTCATGTTCGTCTGTTTGTATTTATTTTTAAAAAATCATCAATATTGTGGAATAATTTTGAACATTCTTGTAATTTTTTCTTACCATAATTTTTTTCTTTTTTGTTTGCTGCGATGTGGTGTCGCTTTCAATGGGGGGAATAGTGTCGACGTCGTAATTAATGTGTTGGTGTAACACGAAGCGATATTATCATAATTTCATTTTGGTAATATTGATTAATTACATATTACCAATACCTATTTATGTTCTTCCTGTTAGTTTGTATTTCCTATGTGTGTCTGAAATGTTTCTAATTTTCTTCTAATTTCTAAAAAAGTGAAACATTTTACAGCTCGCAAATAACCATTAAATATTTGCCGTTAATATCTTGCCAACTTTCAAAATACATAATTATCCTTTAAAAACACAGTTTACCTATCATTATTGTTCTCAGTAATGTCAGAAATGAAGAAAACTTTACTTACGGTAATAACAGCAATATCATTGACATACGGGGTGCCAGGGTTGTACTCCGGATGTACGGTAAAGCTTTCTACGGTACGATGGCGATCAGCAGAAGCGTCGTTGGTAAGAACAGCTGCACCAGCGAACACCCGGTATTCATTCGGAGAAATAAGAGTGTGTTCCCTGAAAAGAAGTGTTAATGTTAACTTTATTGGCTCTGTAAATTAAATCAGATTTTAGTTGAAGAACGCTCAGGTAAGAAGAAAATCTGTTCAACGCTGAAACCTGGCCACCTTTTTAACCGACTGCGCCAGAAGGAGAGTTATGTTTTTCGAGTGTATGTATGTATAGTATGGTATGTATGTGGATTTCTTTAGCACGCTCTGTAGCCTAAACGGTTTGATGGATTTTAACTTGAGAGGCGTCGTTACATTCGTTTTAATTGTGAGAGTGACACTGGTTCTATTGAAATTATGAAAATTAAAATAAATGCAATAACGTAACTGCTAAATTTAAGAAGATGCCTCTGACTGCATGAGATTGCATAAAGTATTCAGTTTAATAGACGACCTCTTAAAACAAAAGTTTTTTGTTTCCATATTTTGCAAACTTCACTATTTACGTAGTCGGGGGTTATTGAATTTTTAAATTATTTTTTAATTTTCTCTTATTTTAACAAAGGATTAGTCTATGCTTAGCTTAAGTGCGAGCAATAAAAGTGTGTACCCTGAAAACAGTGTAGGTAAATGCGTTAGTCCATCGCCACCGGGACGTCATCGAGAATGAGATGACGGCGCTGAACTAGGTATACATACATTTACAATGGCCGCGTGACCACCGCACGTCCGTCACCCGAACGCAGTCATCCTGGTCAATAAAGTTTCGGTGCGACTCGGTCTGAGAATGTGACGGGCCGTAATGCCGACAGTTGAAACACGTTTGATCTTGTCCACACACGGCTGCCGCATGGGTGCCACCGTTCGCCCGGCAATTCTTATTTATCTTTTATCATATTGAACTGCGGAGTTGTTTTGCTGATAAACGATCATCGACACCGTGACGGCACGTTCGGTTCTGGTAATGTCGTTTGTCGGGGATGTCCCGGCGGCGGCTGTATTGATGATTTTAAGTATGTAAAGCCAGCCATATTTGTTACGATCGTGAATCATATTTTAATAATTACACTAACCTGTAAATTGCAAAAGACGTAAGAAAATTTGAATTTCGCGAGTTACCCTGGAACTTCCTTAAGGTTTTTGGCTTTGTAGTACAAATTTGATTTTGGTTGAAGGCCGCTCAGATGTGAAGAAACTCCCCTCAATGCTGAACTCGGCATCCTTCTTCGTCTTATTTTCATATGAAGAGTTTATGCTAAGCATTTTTGAGTTTTGTAATACTGGCTAAAATTAAGACTAGATACTGACCCATTGACGCTGTTGTAAAGGCAAGATGCAGAGGTCACTGCATGCCTTAGCGAAACCAATGCTCCCCCACATCTGTGTCCTCTTGTGTAACTGGTTAGTTGACTTAATTGTTGCAAAGAAATCTAAAAGTATAAAAAAAAATATGGGTTATTTCGTTTTACTGATAAACTTTCGGTATTTGAAGTGTCTTCGCTTTGGCATCTCTTTCGTTTGTAAAGAAATTTTTAAGGTTCAACTTTTAAGGTTCATATTTAAGGTTAAGGATGAACTACAACTAATGTTGCATGTACAGAACTAAGTTGTATTATTTTGGCTCCTCCCGGCCATAGTCAAAAAGTATAATTACCATATATGGAAACTGGTTGTCCTCTGCAGGCGATCCTCCTATTATTCTGTTTGTTCTTTCAACATTTAAAGAACTTGATGTGCCTGTTCATAAATATTATGTGACAAGTAAATTTATCAGGATGAGATCTGTTTTGCGCGAACCCCAATGGCAAAATGTGACAAAACGCCTTCAAAAATATTTTTGGGTATGTTCTATCGATATTTTAAGTTTTCACATCAAAAATTTCTTAGTAGCAGCAGCTCGGCGTCTGGATTTGTACCCGATTGATAGCAAAAGGCTCGCCCCCTATTACAAGGCACTTAAACGTAACCGGCGAAATGTCGGTTAGCTAGTACATCTCGTAGTAACCTTTCGGGAAGGACAGGCGTAATGTTATGTTTGTTACATAATAACACTGGTATCAAATCCTTACCGCAAAGAGCAATCACAAATAAAATCACAAAGTTGTTCATTTTTAAGTGCGTTCAAAAATCAAGATCAAATAACTTTGGAACCACACTACTGCATTACCTATATAGGTATCAACAATCTTATCTAATTAAGCGACGTATGGAACAGTATTTTTATCGGGGAATCACAATTTATTTCAGAATACCGTGCGTAAACTGATGAAACCCACAATTAAAGAGTTGTTTCTTTGAGGGGTTCCGGTTTATGGCTTGTGGACAATAGACGTGTAGACGTCATCAAAAAGTAAAAAAAACAGATGGGGAATCACAGGGCAATATTGCGTACCAATTCAAATCGTCCAATTGAGACATAAAGCCACCGGGAATCAATCAACTGAGACTAGCACTTTTAATATTATTCAGCAACTTGACAGGAGGGATAATCGTGTGTAACTATAAAACCTTTATGATGTTCGTACCTACCTCTGATATAGATGTAGTGTAACGTTCGAAGAGGGATGTTTGGCATTGAAGTCTTCAACCTAAGCGTTTTGATGTCCATTGGAATAGTTAGAAAGTTAGGGTGCGGACGTACGACAAACCGGGATACGCATTGAATATATCAATTAGATGACGGGCATTGCCTTTCGTGGCAAGGATTTCGTCTGCCATATCGGCAGAAATCGCGAGGATGGGGGACTGTCTAGGGCTGCGGAAGCGGCCCTGGGTGCAGAAGTGGGTTGAACCACTATATTTGTTACAATTCGCGACAAGAAGTGGTATACTTATAAAATTGTTCTAATTGTGGCCAAATTTTTGGCATCACGGAACCCTTTCTGATTGAGGTATGATAAATTAATACATTCTGAATATGATGACGTATGTGCATATTGGATCATCTTTAAAAATGTAACTATTTAATTTTGTTTTACTTTTCGGAAATGCAACTATTAGCCCATTAGAGACTAGCGTTGCCATATCCCAAGCAGCACGCAAGCGTTTTCAACATACATATAACAGTCTATTTAGAACTTAGAGTTCCTTTAGAGACTTACAAGAGTGTCAAAAAATTATTCAATCTGTATTAAGGGATCCGCGAAAGCTTAGGGTATTTAAACAGAATATGAAAACTCCACTATACAGCTTAAGTATTTTGTGACACTTTAATCTGGTTTTATCGTTAAAGCTGTATACAAGCTGTATTTTGCATGTGAACACTTACTTATTACAGCTCTTAGTGTTATTATAGTATCACTTGAGACTTGTTTCTGTACAATGGTGTATGCAAACTCCGTTCTAAAACTTATTTTTATGGCGTAATTGTACACTCTTGTAAATACAGTGGTTTTATGACTTCTGTTTTTGAGGGTGTTTTAAAACTAAAAAAATAAATGACAGCTACAGTACAGCTTTATTTTGTATTAATGACAGTCACTCGGAAAGACTTTACGGTCAACGAAGAGGGTTCCGTAGCAAAAACATTAAACAGGGTTATTAATGATCACAACAGTTATGTTAAATGTGTAAATTTAATTCAACCTTTGGAACATGATTATGACGTTTCTTCATAAAGCAGCGCAAGTAGTTCAAATGATGATTGATTTGAACCATGAGATCTAGCTCTCTTACTGCTTCGTCATATGACGATATTGATAGCCTTTTCACACAGCATTTTGAGGTGGACCAATTATGTAAAGGCCGAGATGTTTCATCCTTTACTAATTTGTTGACATCTAATCGCTTTCTTGGCCATCTTAACTTGCCTTTTGATTCCCACAAACTTGGTACAATGCAAAGCTTGTTTTGCCCTTTCTCAATGGTCGCTTAAATTTTAGTCGGCATATTTTCCTGAAAATAAAGTAAAACTGAGATAATACATACAACAAACTAATAATGCTTTACAATAAGTTTACTTAGGTATAAAATACAAGGTCAAATTGAGAATCTCTTCCTTTTTTTTGTTTTACTATATGTAGGTACGTATCATATTGAGTCTGCGTTTTTTATTTCTTTTAGGTAACCCTTATGAGCATTATAAGTTATGTATAGAGCACTGATATACAGCCTAAGTAATAAAAATATTCTATTATAAAGCTGATTAGCAGCCAAAAGTTGTACAATATAATCCATAACTTACTTAGTACAGCTATTCAGACTATAATACACTCCCATTATCGTTTAGGCTGTTTATCAAATAGTCGCCATTTTCGTAATTTCGAATGTAGGTATAAAACAAAATATGAAACATCATTTAAGGAATATATAATGATTTTCGGCTTGATATGAGGGCACAATGCTCACACTACCCTCACTTCTGTTATTATAACATTGTTTTTTATTCTAACCTTAAAACCAATATTGACTTACCATATAAATAGTATTTTTCTTTTATACCAGATCGATTATTTTGCTGGCGCTTGAATATTTTGACGGAAAACATAGACAGGTTCACAATAAATTTGAATCCGCAATTTCAATTCACCAATTAACACTTTCAGATATCTAAGTCCAAGATTACGTTTACTTACTAATAAATATTATAAATAACAATGTCGCCATTCATTGGAAAGAATTACATTCATTTTGTGATTCTCTTCAAAAACCTATTTAAAACTATTTTCTCTATAAAGTATTTATAAGATAATATCTGTAGTATAATGGTTTCGTTGTACACCGAATCACAGCTCTAATACAGCTATTATACAGCGCCTCTATTGCTTCTACAGCTATTATACAGCTATACTAGAGCAAAACGCTGTATAAAATGTGCCCATTTTTTACTTATAAGGGCTGTATAAGCGCTTATACAGCCTCTATACAGCCTGAATATATAGCTTCTAGTATAAAATCGAACTTAAATACAGCTTGTATACAGCTTGCAATGCTACTTGGGATGGCTAGGTTGTTCCGGCCTGTGGGCCTTTGAAACGCTACCTCCGCCTCCCCCAAATGCAGCGCGACGTATTTATTTACGATGAACTGTCAACCATTTAGCAGAAAATCCATGCCATAGTATAAAATATTGCAGTTGATCAACGGAATTATTTTTGCTTATGTTCGATATTTTTTCCTTAGTTTTAGATACATTTTATGGTAGAACTAAAATCTATACATCTATACATATAAATAAAATTGGAGTGTCTGTTTGTAATATTAAAATAACCGCTTATTGCTACATGCATATGAATATATATACGGTACATATACCAAAATATATTTTTTTACAATTTTTGTCTGTCTGTCTGTCTGTCTGTTTGTTCCCACTAATCTCTGAAATGGCTTAACCGTTTTTGATGGGACATTCACTGGCAGGTAGCTGATGTAATAAGGAGTAACTTAGGCTACTTTTATTTTCGATTTTTTATTTGTTTTTATTTATTCCATATCCTGTAAGTTACCTATTGAGCGTTTTCAAATGATCAGATACCGACGCCAACCCGATACCGATGAGTTAGCAGCTATACACAAACCGATATAATTATTATCGGCCCAATGATATTGGTGAATATCGATGACCATCGCGAGTCACCAAACGACTACAATACAGTAATTACCGACGTCTCGAAGTCGGCAGCGCGAATAAGTGCGTTCAAGTGAAAGAATGGCTGGTTCTCTCACCCCGCACTGCGTCTTCGCTGGTAGAAATTGTCCAATATCGGTGTCAGACACTGTCTGCGACGATACAGTTGACAATAGCAACTAATTATGTAAAAGCGTTTAGTAGGTACTAAACGTATGCGAAAATCTGACCACCGATATTGTGGCGTTGTTGGAATCGGCTTATGTGCTGTGTTGTAATTTAATGTAATTTTTAATGTGATGTAATCAACTAATTTTATTAATGAAACAAAAGCAAAAATGTATTTTCAATAAAAACTAGATTTGCCTGAGGCTGGTAGTTCCAGAGATAGAGATTTCAAACATATATAAAAAACCAAACAAGTGCGAGTCGGAATCGCCCACTGAGGGTTCCGTACAAATTTGTAGGTACCGTATTGTAATAAAAAAGTTATGGGCAAATTTAGATTTTCGCGAAAACTTGTAAGTATCAAAATTTACTTTAATTTTCAACTTTTTACTTTTTTGGAATTTTTCCTTTATTTGTGCTGTAATATCTTTTTGCCAAATTTCGTGATTCTAGGTCAACGGGAACTACCATGTAGGTTTTCGACCCAAAACCTATAAAGTACTTCTGGTTGACCTAGAATTGTGGATTTTGGTTAAAAGCAAGGACACGTAAAGGGAAAATTCCGAAAAATAAAAAAGTTGAATAATAAGGTAAATTTTGGTACTTACAAGTTTTCGCAAAAATCTAAATTTGCCCATATCTTTTTATCGTGTAGACTCAGGACTTTGATTTTTATACACCTAATAGGGACTATAGATTTCAGTACCTGGTATAAATTTCAACTTGCTAGAGCCACCCATTTCTGAGAAAATCGGAGGTGACACACGGACAGACAAACGGACAGACGGGAAGGGTTCGTCTTTCACCTTTTGAGGTACGGAACCCTAAAAACAAACTCTTCAGCTTTATTATTATTATGATTGCTACGGGTTCCGACCTCAGGACTGGCTGCTTCTCACACAGACAACTGTACGTCAATTGCTCCCGCGTCACCAATCCATCGCGAACGAAGTCGCGAGCAGAAGCTAGTTACAGATACACATGGATTTTTGGTAGTAAGATGAAAATAAATAATTGCACCATTGCAATAGGAACCCTTGTGCAATTTGTTCTATGAGAAAATAAATGTCTTTAAACCGAAATCATGCTTCCAAACCTTCCAACCAGCGACTTTCCAACACAAGTGTTAGTTGTCAGTGAATTTGAGAATTTGAATTTGAACTGAAGGAACAGGGGTGGGTTTTAGACAGTAAAAGTCTGTCACGCTTTCCAGAGCGGTAGAAATCATTTGATGATTTCCCATCCAAAACAAAAAAAAACCATTGTGCAATTTGTTCTTTGAGAAAATAAATATCTCTAAACCGAATTCATGCTTCTCAGACCCAGAGGTTAAGGCTAAGCGTTAGTGATCAGTAACTTTAAAAAATTGATTTAATAGACAAGCCGTGTGCCCGACGGTATTTCTCTGCGACAAAAATGGTAGATTTTCATACACATTTGCATCCACTATTTAACTTCTTTAGTGGCAGAATTTTCAAAGATCCTGTATTTCAGAATTGTATAAAGTAGAATCGGCTAAAAATGGTCGTACTGTTTCGCTTATACTGTAACCAAATTCTTTTGTTTTTGATGTTTGACACCGCTCATAAAGAACCGTAAATATTGTGAGCAAATATAAAGAAACAATTGCCGTACTTTATTGTCTAGTGACGTACCTATTGCTCCAGCTAAAATTTATCAAATCTATTATTTTAAGACATCAAAATTAAATTTGTATATATTTTTTATCCGTCCCCGGTCTTGTCGAATTACCGACCCATTGGACCATTTACCATGACAAAAGTGGCATATCCAAGTATATGGCATAGATACGATACGATACGTCTTTGACGAACTTGATTGGGAACATGAGCACCAAGTTATACTATTAGCGCATAACCACTGCCTTCACACGGCGCTATTTTTCAAGCACGTTGTAATATTTTATCGTATAGTGACAGTGACTTTTGGTATTCAAAACTGAAAGTTGTTCACTCAGAGCCAATATGATAAAATCACCGATCCTAGAAAAAATCTTGTGTTGCTACACACTGCGGACAAATTGTTTACCATATGATATTAATGTAGGATGATAGTAGCGAAGACAGGTCGGTGGAGAGTAAATATCATAGTTGATATGGATGAATCTGATTTTAAAAATCTTAGAAAAATGTTTTTTGTACAAGCTTCTTCATAAACGACGATAAAACATTACATACGACTCTCACTTGACTATTATTTTATCGATATTAATTTGTAATGTGTCAACACTATTTTAAGATGACAATTAAACGTCATCATATTTACTAGAAATAATCACATTTTCGAAAACAATTTCATGAATTAAAACTATAATATAATTACAAGATATTTTTTGTGAGTTATCCCGATTTCATAATTTAATTTGTTATTATTTTATTCGATTTTTTTGTACAGGCGCAGGGTGAGCGAGTTTTTGAAAATTTTGACACAGGTCCACCCTCTATGACGTCCCGCAGGACTCTGAGCGCGAGCCGATTTACCCCGTTTTACTGTTTTTGAGTTTGTTCAAAAAAAAATCTATTAAACTAAAAATTTCAACCTTTAATTTCCCTCCTAAATACGATTCTCTTATTGTACATGCAATTTCTACACAATTTTGTGCTGTTATTAGGAAATGAGATGGAAATTGGTTTCGAAATCGACCCTACTTCGGATTTTTTTTTCATCGTGCAAATTACAATTAATCTTGTTTTGAACCTTTAATTTCCCTCAAACAAGGATCTATCTATGACATATATTTTTTTCAGGGCCTAAATATACGAATTTGATAATTTAATCTTGATTCTGAAACAGGCAATTTCGGATAACCCCCCGTAAGTAGTCGATTTAATTTCCAAATTTTATGTAGAAAACTAAGGACTGTAGCCAACCTTCGTTATTGACAACCCACAGTGAGATATGCCAGTCATTGATTATAAACAGTCTGATAAAACGGATTTGAAAAAAAGAGTCAGGAACATAAATATTGTTGGATGAAAAAGGAGTGGAAGGCCAAAGAAAAATGGGTAGATTAAGAGAGAGAAGGGAGTGAATGATCGCGTGAGCGGCTGAAAGAAGAACAGAAGAAGAAAACCTGTTGCGCCGACCCCAAGTAACATGGGTGCAGCAGGAAGATAAGGATGATTAGAAACAATCGGGGATCAATGGTTTTTCAAGTTTGCTGGTAGTGGTGATATCATTTGCTGGATGCCATAAATCCCGAAGGATATGTTTAACAAAAAATACGAGTACGAAACGGGTTGGAGGATTCCTGGACGCCAAGGACGATTTTAATTATGCCAGAAACTCAATGCTTACAGTGGTGGAACAATCTTGATATGGGCGGGTATTTGGATCAGCGGAAGAACTGAACTGATTTGAATCAGAAGTATCCTCATTACACAGATTCACGCTGAAACGATTGTATCAGATGTTGCCTGTGCGAAACACAAACAACAATTTAGTGCTTCATTTCTGCTTATGTGTGATAATGCACGTCCAAACACTGCCAGTCATTTCAAACACACTTGTCGCAGCTAATGTCAACATCCTACTATGGCCAGCAGTGCCATTCTGTAAAAATCTCACCGGAAAAACTTGGGTGAAGTGAGCTTAAAGTGAGCTGTCATTAGCATCAATCCCTAGTGCCAGATGGAGTGACTGACTTCACATAAATTCTAACGGTGAGATTTTAACAGAATAGATTAGCTGCTCATTTGACAGACTTGAACTCCATTGAACACGCATAGTATATGCTTTAAAGAAGACCTCTGTCAAATGTAGGTGCCGTACATACGACAGAAAATCTTGTTCAAATCGGTGAGATTGTGTTATACGCGGACGGGGAATTCAGACTTCTAATTGTTTATTTTTAAAACCTTTTAAAAACTTTATTTTTATCTTTTTAGCACTTTTTAGTGTCAGGATTCATCATCGTCATCATCATTTCAGCCAAAAGACATCAACTGCTGGACATAGGCCTCTCCCAAGCTCCGCCACTTCGACCGGTTCTGTGCTTCCTGCATCCAGCGGAATCCTGTGGCTCTCACAAGGTCATCGGTCCGCCTTATAGGAGGCCGGGATCAGGAGTCAGGATTAACTAAGGTGAAATATCCAGCATAGGCAAATATCGCAAAGGCCTTTCTAATGCAAATTCAGAGAGAACTTCGTCAATCTACACATACGATTTTTCTAACTATTTGGTAAAAATGTATATCTGGGGGCACGGCAGTGCCCCCGCCAAATCGAGCAAAAAAGCGGGACGGCCGTACCATCCTTTTCTCGAAGCAACAGGCATTGTACAAACACGGTATATTTCAAATTTCACTAAATTTGAAGTAGTAGTTTAAGAATGATAACTATCAAAGTTTCTTAATTTTATCACTCACTGACGGATCATCAAAACTCTAAGGCACTTTTAGCAGATTTTGAATCTTCAAATTTGGAATACTGTAATACTTCAAATTTGGAATACGTGTTTAGTGTTTAAATCAAGGGAAATCTAAAACATTTTATTGTTTATATTCAACAAAAAACAACAAAAAGAAATGAGATGCCATCAAAAACATAACTTGTAAAAAAAATCAAGTCTCGCAACTCAGTTCTTATACCATAAAAAGTTATGAGATCCATGTAATACCAAGTCGGTTAATTTATTCAGTCCCTACTTAAGGGTCCTTCCGTCTTAAGTTATTCCCCAAGCTGCACACATAGCTGTATAGCCACAGGACAACAGAATTTCTGCAAAAGCGAGGCTGTTATGCTTTTTGTACAAGGGCTGAATATCCGGCTACATAGCTTCTATAATTATAAATTTAGCCCCAAATTAACCAGCCTCGAGCATTACAGTAGCTTGTTAAAAGCTATCTAGAGCATTTAAGAGCTGTACATGGGCTGTAAAATAGCTTAGGCACTATCAATAGGCTACTATCCAGCTTCTTTAATTCTTTTAGGCTGTCAAAATTTGGCTGTATGACTTAATAACGGCGATTGTTAAATCTACAAAGAAATAGCAACAAAAAACTATTGGTTCAGTGCAAGTGTTGGGTCTAACTATTATCTGTCGGCAAATATAATTAATTTCCAATTTTAGTTAAGTAGTTTTTCACGTTTTTTTTTGTACCTCTGTCAGTAAATTGTACTGGGGGTGCCACTTTACTGTTAATATATATATAACGGGATATCGAGAGAGCCGGGCTGTTGCTCTGATTGCTGATTCGTGACTTCGTCAGCACGGGAATCCATAGTGGGCGTTAAACTGGAAAAAAATCATTTCAATAATTCTAGAGGCTGTGATATAGCTAATATTTACACTATATACTTTGGAATTAAAGTGGAGTAACACTACACTAATTAACAGCTCATGCAGTCTTTAATTGCTTTTAACCAGCTAGTATTAAGCTGATTGAGGTAGCATTATAATAGAATAAGTGTACACCACAAAAAAGCCAATTTTAAAATTTGATTCTCTAAGACAGTTCAAAGCTTAGAAGAGGTGTGACTTTATCGCGTTAAGCTGCTATTTACAAGCTTTGGTCTTTTTAACCAGCTAGTAGCATTATACGTAGTCAAAGGCTGGACAATAGTTCTTATAAGTTCTACTAAAATACATATTTTTGTTATTTCTCCATTATACAGCCATTAGTCAGCTGTGCTTTTTAACAGTGTAGAGATCACCCCCCCATACAGTCTCAAGAATCGTCTTATCCGTTAGTACAGCTACTTAAGAGCCTTGACTCTAATATAGCTTGTTTATGGATGAAATTTCCGCCAATCTGCTACTTGGGTACATCATTTTAAGTCCATCTATTTATTTATAACATCAAAGTAACAACAACAGTCAATCTATTTATTTATAACCTACAAGATTTTAATATTGATATGGTCACTATAAGATGTTGTTAGGTTAGCTAATTAGAATGTAATATAATATTTCTTTATTTCGAAAAAAACCTAAACAATGTGTAATTTAATCACCGTTAACCTCATAAGGGGTCATTGTACTCATCATTATGAACAACTTTTACTATGGGCCCAAACCTGAAATCGCGAAAATAAAATCAGCTGTTCCTTACATTTTGACGAGTTATGCGAACATAAATATAGGGAACATGTAGACCTTAAACATTGCTGGGGCATGCTGGATATGGAAGGCGGAGGACAGGGTGTTGCGGCGCAGCTTGAGAGAAACCTATATCTAGCAGGGTACAGAAATTGGTTGAGCTGATAAGGTTAATTAATAGTGAACTAGTGCCAGTCGACCAAATTGGCGACTGCCATGCCTTTACCTACAAGTTAAAATTCTCTTTTAAAGTAGACTTAACATATCAGACATAGAATTAAAAAGCAAGTTCTGTTTATAAATAATATAATATCTCTTAAATTCTAAAATATCTTAATTCAAAACTTTGGCAGTTACCATTTGGACAATAGCGATTACTCCTAACACTGCCATTCCAGGTTGGAAAGTCGATGCTCCTGCCGTGGTTTGGATCCATGAGCGGAAACTGGAGATGCGGGTGTATACTTCAGGTATCATAACGGCTGAGTTTGAGCAGTCATTGGCAGTGTAAACGAAAATACCGTTGAGGTTACCGCTGCATACTAACGGGTTGCCCGAGTCGCCCTGAAAGTAACGCAAAATTTTAATAACAATGTAATTGAACTTTCTTCTTGTTTAGCTATTTCTTTTGATTTCATACATATAAAAATAGTTTTGGAGATTGATGGGATAGTAAATATTAGAACAAGGTACGTCTCAAAGTTATGAGAAAAAATAATGATGTCCAATTGTACAACAAACAGTAATACAAATAAGTTTTTACCGAGCATGAAGAAGAAGGTGTTGTTGCCAGCGCGCAGATCATGGTATTCTGTATATTTATTGTGTTGCCGCCCGCAATGGTGAAATAATTTTGGCACACGTTTGCCTCTAAAGCCGTCTTCTGTAAGTGCATCAACTGCGTACTGGCCTAAAAACAAAAGATAGTGGATAAAGAAGGTTAAATTTAAACAAAATATAGGCGTAAGCTATAATTCGATATATTATGGGCAAGTTGTGTGCTGCCGTTCATATCCCAGTTTAAGACAGAACACTGTATCACATGTAAGAGTGACAAAGACGATATTCGACAAAACTAAATTTTTGTGATACTTTATTTGCCATTTTACAGCGGCGTAATAAAATGATAACTAAAACACCTACGTGGAAAACGCTAAACAAAATAATGTACAATATTATGTGGGTAAATTTCGTCATTTCGTCGACGTCATCATGCTTGTCACATGCACGGGTAGTATCAGAAGTAGACATTACGGAAATGGAAAGTAAAACAAAAAGATTGTTATCTTCTAACTAAGTATAATCAGATTTCAGAGTGAATAATAGTTTTAAACATGAGTAATGAAACTTGAAACTTACAGAACTCGTCAAGTTTTGTGATCCCCAGCCGGATGACGTGCAAATCGGTCCTTGTAAAGTGGTGGCGTCGGCAGTCGATAGTGGCACCGTTGATACTGCGTTACTTGGGAATGCAGTGGTCAGCTGAAATAGGCAAGATGTTTAAGTTATCTTTACGTCCCGTACTCCGTAGCGAGTGGAGAGGTTTTGTCCGGTTGGCTTAAACAACCGACCCTTGCGTATATAGAGATGGCTCAGTTGATGGCATGTAACGTGAAATTTTATATTTAGACGATTGGAAAAGAATTTAGACTTAGCTTGAAGAGCTATTTGCGACGTTTCCTAGTTTATCTAGAAAACACAGTTTATCTGTCATTAGAAGGTATACTCTGTAATGAGGAGTGACTGAAATAAGGACATCGTTTTCATATTTTTAGAACTAATGCTGCAAAAATTTACTCACGGTTATAACAGCAATGTCATTGACATACGGGGTGCCCGGGCTGTAGTTGGGGTGTACGGTAATTTTTTCAATAGTACGATGGCGATCAGCAGAAGCGTCGTTGGTAAGAACCGCTGCACCAGCGAACACCCGGTATTCATTCGGGGCAATAAGCGTGGGTACCCTGAAAAACCGTGTTAATGTTATTATTTCGGCTCTGTAGAATAAACTAGATTTAAGTTGAAGATACAAAGAACCTTTTTAACACGCTTTTATTATCTCCACCTGTATGTTTGTTTGTAACCGACTCCTTTGGACTTTATTTGGACCCACTTCAAACGGTCAGATTTCATTTAAAATTTGTAGGCTTATCGAACACCAATGACAATTCAATAATTTTATAAATTTGTTCCATAATGTAAAAAAACATACTGATAAATCACGCTTTTGTAGTTAGCAGAATTAAAAAATTTAAAATAAATAATAGATAAAAAAATCTGCTTTTTAGTTTGGTTTTTAAAGCGTGTTTTCAGATTTTATTATCTATTATTTATTTTCAATTTAAATTATTTATTTATCTTATTTTAACATAAGAATAGTTTATGCTTAGTTTTTTTGACTTTTGTAATACTGACTAAAATTAACACTAGATACTGACCCATTTACGCTGTTGTAAAGGCAACCTGCAGATGTCACTGCATGTCTTAAATTAACCAATGCTCCCCCACATCTATGTCCTCTTGTGAAAGTGGCTAATTGACTTAATTGTTGCAAGGAAATCTAAAAGAATATAAAACATATGGGTTTTTTCGTTCTACTGATAAACATTAGGTAGATATTTGTAGTGTAGTAGCTTTGGCATATTTTGTTCGTTCCGATACATTTTTAGGGTTCCGCACTCAAACGGTGTCAACGGGACTCTGATAGTAGTAATTTCAGATTTCAAATTTGATTCCACAATGACCCCTTTCAATGAATCAAACCGAATGTTTTATGTTCAGCTGTAGTAATAGTGTTGTATTGGTATAATTACCATATATGGGAACTGGTTGTCATTTGCGTTCGATCCTCCTGTTATTCTGTCAACATTTGAAGAGCTTGATGTGCCTGTTCATAAAATGGATAATAATATTAGTAAAGATACGAAATATTATGTGATAGGTAAGTAAAACTTATTAGGATGAGATCCGTTTTGAAGAAAAGAAGAAGAAAAAAAACGTGACTAAAATTATTTTAATATAAATTAAATAATGTATGTTTGAAAAATAACAACACTTGTATCAAATTCTTACCACATAGAGCAATCACAAATAAAATCACAAAGTTATTCATTTTTTAGGAGTGGAGACCACTTTATTTTTAAAACACAAGATCAGAGACTGTTGTATAACGCTAAGGAACACACTACTACTAGACGACTGATTTATATTGCTAATCTTATGCCACATTATATAGGCATCTACAATCTTATCTAAATAAGGGACGTACGAATCGATATTTTTATCAGGGAATTACAACGTTTTTTAGGATACCGTGCGTAAACGGATAAAACTCGCACTAACAGGCACGGATGGGATTTTCGAAAAGTTTTACACCGCATTGGTGGCCTTTGTTAGAGCCTCCAGGGTTGCGGTAACAATATTTAGATTTAAAAGCGTGTCCTTGAAAGATTTTGCCTATTCCAAAGAAAGGGAATGGACAATTAGTTTCACCTTACTGATTGACCGACTCTTTGGCAATTCAAAAGTGTAAAAAAATAAAATACTTTGAGTCAAACGATTATGTAGAAAAACTTGTGGTATCCCAAACAGGCAAACCATGCGGGCAACTACAAATCACCTTATCTAGAGATTAAATCACCGGGCAACAATCTAATGATACAACCCGGACTTTTAATCGTATTCAGTAACTTGGCAGGAGGTATAATCGATAAATACTAACGTTTATGCATAGTATACAATAATTTAAAGTTTAAAACACATCGTCTATATATAATATATCTTAAGCAATGAGTAATGACAGGTTTCACGTTTTTGAAAAGTCAGTGAACTGAAAATAAATTTTCAGTTTGATAATGTGGAGACAAAATTAAAACTATAGTTTGTCGTATTATACGATTAAAAGACTGGAAATGATTTCCTATATTCCAATAGAACAAACACATTTTCTTAGATTTATTCGAAATCAACTATTATTTACCCTTGATTATTTTCGTTCGTTCTTTTCATCATTAGTTCTTTCACAATCCTACTAACACAATAATACTATTAGTTCTAGCATGGGAACATTATTTAGCTTTGCACTATCTAGTTTCTGAATATGATTACAAGTTCAAAAATAGTATACCGTGATGTACCTATATAGTATAGCTCTCCATAGTTCGTTGGCATTTATGTTAGATCCGTCTAGGTCGCAAATATCAATGACATAAAATGTCATTTGCAATAAATAATATGAGAATTTTCAAACTTCCTATTAGATTATTCCTTTTGCGCTACTTTGTATTTGTTAATATGCGCACCAAGAAGTGAAACATTATAGAATTGTTTGTTGAGGCAGAACTCGCTCTATTACGGAACCCATTCCGAAGGAGTAAATGAATACATTCTAAATGAAATATTAGATCATCTCTAAAAATATTTTTAACTACCTACCTATTGACTTTTGTTTTACAATTTCGGAAATACCACTATTACATTTCTGAGTGAGTCTTTCGTTCTGATGACCTCAAAAAGGTGGCTCAGCAGACAGGTTGTGGAAGTCGGAGAACAGGGTGTTCTGGTGCAGCATGGGGGAGGCCTATGTCCAGCAATGGACTGCAGTAAGCTGAGTTGTTTGATGAAACTTTCTCAGTTATAGTTATAGGTATTTACATCTATTAATGATGTAGAGTACTTTTTATAATAATAATAATAATAACATTTATTTCAGACCATATTAAATCCATAATTAAAAAAACATTTCAATTTTACATACATACATACACAAAACAAAAGGATACGCACACAAAAAAGCCCGCGCCTACAGTGGCCGAGAATCAACCTATGTTGGATAGGCTTCAAGTTTAGCCGAATGCAGCTGCATCCAGTTAGACGCGGTCATTAAGCACTGCTAGATTTTGATGCAAAACGATGATTCTGAAAACAATATTCTTTCAGCAAAAATCCTTATAAATAAAACAGATCCGAAAACAAGTAGAGATAATTTTCTAATTGAAAATAAAACCTTATATCTCCAATAAAAATAAAATAGTAACATCGGAGCGAGAGAAACATCTTATTGCGTTTTTTGTTACACATTCGTATGCTGATATCAGACCCGTAATAAAAATAAATGGGATCTCTGCTGATCTAAATATTAGGATACAAATTCAAGTGAACCAAATAGATCTTTCCACATACATAAACCATTCTACAATCGATAAAACGTTCCGTTGGGTTTCTGTTTAGAAATCCTTGCAACGTTGGAATGCTACTGTTTATTTTATTAAGCTTGCAGGAGTTTGTATCTCTTTTTGTGAAGAATATTCGTCGGTCGAATGTTTCACCAATTAATGTGGCATATTATAGGCAACGAAACGTTGGTGGCTAAGCTTCACAGCCTGGCTCATCGTCGTAATGTTGCTTGCCTGTCGGTCTTCTACACACTGCACTTCAGACAGTGTGCGCAGGAGCTCAACGACCTGATTCCACTTTCGCCCTTTTACTATCGGATTAAGAGACACACTGCAGGGTACCATCCGCACTTGGTTGATATTCCGACCAGTCGTACTCAGCGCTTCTCCTCCATATTATAATGGGCACAGCCAAAGTCTGGAACACTCTGCCTGCATCTGTTTTCCCTTCCACATCTAACCCGTCTACCTTCAAACAAGAGCGATCAGGCATCATCTGGGTGCGCTCGTTCCTTCATAGACCTCAGGCCGAGGTATTCCACTCAGGGCACTGATTTTAACGGTACTTGCCCGAACAGCACCTGAGCACTTCCACTAACGGCAGTGAAACAAAATTTCGTAACGTGCCGTTCAGTGGAACAGTTTATTCATAATGATTTTAGTGTCCGAACGGCACCTACGTTAAATATTGTTTAGTCATGGGATATAATTTTTTGTTCAAAGCATTGAAACAAGACATATCGATACAAATCAACAGACATTAAGTCTTGTACCGGATAATTCCACCTTGTCCGTGTACCTTAAATATGTCTTTGTATTTATGACAACCAAATATAGTTAATCAAGTACTCTTTTTATATCCAGTCTAGGATGTCTGACATCAGAAACTAAAAATATATTTTTGTATTTTCTTATTCCTTCACCGCGAACGCAGTAATAAAAATCTGACATATTTATACAATCATTATCTTACAATAATTGTAATGAATTTTAGAATAGATTTTAAACAATTTAACGAAAACCTACCGAACTACAACAAAGGCATCATTCATGACGTAACATAGGACTCATTGCCCGTCTAGTCTACGACATTTTTGGATTGTAATGACGCGCCGTATAGTATAAAGTGCTCTGTGAACGCGCCAAACTGGTGACAAACGATTTGAGTTTATTTATGGACTATACACAAACTAAAATCGTTGACCGTTTTTCAGTTATTTTACCTCTGATTTTGCATTACTGTTCACACTGGCTCGTTTTACCGTTTACTTCTCAGTAGACATTTGCGTTTAGAAATTGAAATTTTTTATTGTGATTTTTTACCCACACAAGTTCGGTGTCTGATGACAGATTTCAAACAATACTGACATATTGTTAGAAATCTGATGCTAGGCAACCTATAACGGCTGTTTACAGATATACCTACGCATTGATGTCTAGGCTTTTCTTTTCCACTGGGCACTCTGGGCACGTGCCCAGGGCCCCCCGCAATCGATAGTGATCCGCGATCTAGTTATTGCCTGATCACCAAACGATAACCGACATTTACTACCGGAAAACATATATATTTCGGAAAATCAAAAGAAAATGACTGACTACAATACCTACTAGCTCATAGCTTTTGATAATTATGTTATGTTTAGATAAATTTAAATATAAAAAATATATTAATTTTGTTTAGTAAGTAAGTACACAGTTAAAAAAAGTTTTTGTGTCATCGAGAGTTACGGTAGTGAATCACGCCAAATTAGAATTAAACGAACGAAGCGAAACGTGAAGTGCCAGGTTTGAATTAACTAAATTCAACTGAAAACGTACATAAAAATGTATTCAAAGTGTGTTTTATGTTTAAAAATTATCATTCCATCAATTATTCGCATGTTTAGTACAAAAAAAACCTTAAAAATAAATGCAAAATTGAATTAAGGAACCAAAAAATTAATTATTGCTTTAACATTTTACTGTACACACTATACATGGGAGATTGAAGACACATTTCTAAATGTAAAATTCGCATTGAAAATTTTAAGCGTCATGGTAACTAACTGCAGTAGGGAGCACTCCTTCAACTTGAAAAGAATATAAAATGAATTATGTACATTTCTTCAAGAGACATATAACCAGTTTGTCGCTGATGTGCATGGAATGTGATATGCTCAAAACCATAGATTTGGAGGAAGTGATTAACCATTTTGCCCATCTCAAATCTGGAAGCTTACCTCTTTAATCAACACAGATTTTTAAGCACTATTATAGCCTGTGATTGCTAAAAGAGTTACTTTTGTGGATTTTACTATATTATCTTAATTTATTCATTTAATAACTGTAAAGAAATAAAATAAATTACCTTACACCTGTATTATTAACTTGATATGGGAACTAGGTACCAGCGTCATTTCGATAATTTATTCCCCATTTACCCAGCTGATTTGACATTTAATTGATTTAAATCCAACGTTAAACAAAATAATGCTTACGTGAACCGCACTCATAACAAACGACAACTTACGTGAGATTGTCAGCAATACCAAGGCGTCGTTGGTCTTTCTTTAGGAGCTGGGGTGGATCGAATAACCGATTCTCCCACCCATACGCAAAATATGCGCTTTAACGTGGAGTTGCGGACATCAGCCTGGTTTACCTATTACCAAACGCGCGACAACGGAGCCATTGACTGTGCGTGCTTCGCCACGCACTTACCGTATCGATAGGTATGTTGGTAATGTCCTGAACAAAGTATACATATGTTCCATCACTACAAGCTGTATACAGGTGCCGTTCGGACACTAAAATTAATGTGAATAAACTGTTCCACTGAACGGCACGTTACGAAATTTTGTTTCAGTGCCGTTAGTGGAAGTGCTCAGGTGCCATTCGGGCAAGTTCCGTTGAAATCACTGCCCTGAGTAGAATACCTCGCAGGCCCATAGAGTAACAAAAACAATTGAGATCTGATCAGATAACGTATTCAAGTTTCAAGGTAATCTTATAAGTTTTGGACAAGTTAGCGTACAGTACCTGTAACGTAAGAACTAGTACATAATATCTTGATGACAAAAATATCAGGATAATAATACGAATCTTATATCCAGAGATAACCTTACTGAAATTGCTTTTTCCAAAGAGAATTGTAGCAAGGAAGGAGATAACGTACGCATAAACCTTAAAATCTCGCCACTGAACCCATTTCGAGGATTATTGCGAAAAACTGCGGTCGCTTGCATTAACGTACGATACGAACGAACGAGCGTGGTCGGAGGCTGTGCCATGCCCAAGTTATGTCGGATGCATTCACATTATTCGCACTCTGTCCCATTTCAAACGAAATTCGGAAAGTATTTAAATTTAGCCACTATTTCAGTGCGATTTACTGCTTTTTATGAAATTTTGTTGCATTGTTGTTGAAATTACTGCTTCGTCGGTCTCTTAGCGCAAGCGTTACTTGGTTTTTTAAAGATCTATCGGGTTTTTCCATCAGGAATTTCTTAGTAGCAAACCTATGTGTCTATTCACACGAATTTACACGCCCGATACGAGGGAATCGACACTTAAATAATTTTATGAAGGCGATTCGCACGAATTTAATTTATTTGTGTCTGAATCGACAACTAGAAAAATACGTATTAGGTACGTTTTGAATTTTATGCAATACAGTTAAGAAAACAATTGTATTTTTCTTACTAGATAATTTAAGAAAATCAAAGTTACCTGTTATTTTATTGCATAAAATTCAAAACGTGCCAACTTACGTAACATGTTTCGGGGATCACAGGCATGATGTTATGTTACAGGGGGACTTGTGGCTAAGTAATAACAGCAGGATGGGTCGATCGATTAGGTTAAGCTACGCTTGCCGTGGTTGGTCCGTAGATGGGTGACCATCTTAATACACCAGAGCCTTCCATGCCTTGGAAATCACGTTAAGCAGTTGGTCCTGACTGTCGTTCGTGGATCTTTGACAGTAGTTACGGGTCATCAGAAGCCCGAAATACTGACAACCAGTCTTACCAAAGGGTATCGTGTTACCCAGTATTCAGCTGCATCCAGTTAGATTGGAAGCCGACCAAAACAGCTGGGAAAAGGCTAGGCAGATGACGATGATTAGGATACATGCCAGCAACCAAAGGCGATGATGATTCATTACTTCGGAATTATATCGAGCTATGGCTATCGTGTTACCCAGTAACTGGGTTGTGGAGGTCAGTCACTCCATGTGAAATACTGGTATTCAGCTGCTTCGGTTAAATTGGAAGCCGACCCCAACATAGCTGGGAATAGGCTAGGTAGAAGATGTTGTTCAAATGGGGCGCAGACCTGGTTGAAACGAATAGAAAGCAGGAAGGCCTGACGACGTGATTTCCAAATTATCAAACTATTGTGACCATGATGACGTTATCATTGATCGTCATACTAATTTCAATAGAATATCTGTCAACTATCTAGAAATGATTGTAATGACTAGTCAAAGATTAATTTAAATAAACGTTGTCATCCACTGGTATTTAACTTGTGTCTGTCTCATTCGTACTTGCCCTCGGACATAATGTGGACTCTGGTGGTGCCAGTAGTCAAGAATAAGACTGGAGACGTATTGGATGGGTCAAACTACAGGCCAATCTCACTAGCCACCGTCATAGCCAAGGTACTTGACAGCGTGCTCAACTCGCATCTAAATAGGCATCTCAAGATTCATGATGCCCAGTACGGTTTCCGGGCAGGGCTGTCAACGGAGACGGCCATTCTTAGTCTGAAACACGCTATTAAGTATTACACGGATAGACAGACACCAGTCTACGCGGTTTTCCTGGACCTATCCAGAGCCTTTTACCTAGTCTCTTACGATTTACTCTGGCAAAAGCTAGGAGACACAGCACTGCTGCCGAAGTTCGCATCGCTCCTTAAATACCTACACCAAGAGACTCGGGTGAGATGGGTAGGGGAGTTTTTGGAGTCATGCAGGCCGGCGTGTGGGGTGAGACAGGGGGGACTGTCCTCGCCCTTGCTCTTCGGTCTCTATGTGAATGCCTTGGTCGAGCAACTCAGCAGCATGCGTGTCGGATGCTATGTGGATGGTGTTTGTTTTAATAATCGAAGCTACGCCGACGATATGGTGTTGCTGGCTCCCTCGATCAATGCTCTCCAAAAGTTACTGACTGTATGTGAGTCGTACGCGGAGTCTTATGGGTTGATATACAACAAAAAAAAGACAGAATATATCATCTTCGGGTTTGGTGTCAAATGTCCATCTATGGTCACTCCGCTGTTACTTAAAGGTCAACCAGTAAACAGGCTGTATAAATTTAAATACTTGGGCCATCTGGTAACAGATTCCCTGAAGGACGATTTAGATTTGGAGAACATGCTGGCCCGCAGGTTCTCTCGATGTACAGTCGCATTTAAAATAGCCCTTTTTAAGGCGTATTGCACAACACTGTACTCGGGGGCCCTGTGGTTCAGTTAGGTATACTCTAAGGGCTTGCAATGCTCTGCGTATCCAATTTAACAATGCGTTCAGGGTGCTGTTGCGACTGCCACGCTTCTGCAGCGCATCGACGATGTTTGCCGACGCGCGCACTGACAGCTTTGACGCAATGTGGCGCAAGAAATCTGCATCGTTACTTCGCAGGTTGCGTGACAGTCCCAACATCATTCTGGACTCGATAGCCGCCCGGGCAGATAGTCCGCTTGTGTGGGCGTTAGCCGATCGAACAAGATCTGTTTTAGCTATTAAGTCTAACATAGGCTAAGTAAAATTATTACTAACAGAATGGACCTCATTTGTAGTCTGAATAGATAAGTAAAAAAAATAAAAAAACTGGTATACGGCAGTAAAACTTTCCTACTCGAACACAAGACAGTGAAAAGATATTATTATAAACTACTTAGCTGTTTCCCGTGACTTTGTTTGCAAGTTTTTTTTTTTTTCAAAACAAATATCCTGAATGAAAAGTTGCCCATTGTCTGTTCCAAGTCCCAGACCTGTTTCTTAACGATCATTTCATTGGTGTACCAAACAGACTGACTTTGACATTTTTTAAATTTAAAAAATAATAACATGGGTTGCACCCACGCAGAATATTCAGCATACTCGCTAGCGACCACTTGGGCAACTTGATAGTCACTAATACATTATTTTACATTAAATGGGTACATTTAGTACATTTTGCCTCAACTGAGAAAAAAATCTTCGACAGAAGTCAGAGACAGACAGGAAAAAGAAAGTGATCCTAGTAAGATTTCAATTATCATTTTAAAGCACGAAATATTATAGTTAGGGAGATATAGATAGATATTAACGGAGTCTTTCTTCGTTTTTTGTTGTTAACAATCGTTTGATAAGTCCCGGAGTAAGATAAGATTAAAGGTAATTAGGTCTAAAAATAATTGATAATGTCATTACTGCCGTCGAAAATATTTGGACGGCAGTAATGACATTGTCAATTATTAATAAACTGTCATAGTATATTTATTATTGTACGCAGTAGTCTAATGCCGCGGTCAGCAGGCGCAGACAGGCCGTGGGAACTCTACCATCTGATAAGACCTGCGGGATCGAACGGGCGGCGACGAACCACCGCCCGTCCGATTCGTCAGGAGTCAGTAGGTTAAAAAACGCGGTGTGGCTTTTCTTTTTGCTTTGTCTATATGGGAATACTTAGCACGGGCCGCGACAGGCTTTGACAGGCGTACTAACACCTGGAGTGACTCGTTTTTTTTTTGAGGGTGGGAAATCGTCAAATGACTTCTCCCGCTCTGGGTAGAGCGGGAGGGCGTGTCAGACTTTTACTGACTAAAACCCACCCATGTTCCTTCAGCTGCCTGTGTGCCAGGGGCCACGGTATCTCTTTCGAACAACCCGCACCCCTGGCAGGCCCCACCAGTTGTTGATGACATCTCTGACGGCGCCCGTGGAACACAACGCGCCGTCGACCCGGGCATATATATTTTTTTTTGTTGAACGTGGAGAAATGCCTACTGCGCTACCACGGGGAGATAGAGCAGTTATGTGGGACTGTAACCCACTAAAACTCCACGATGTCCTCCAGCGCCGCTTGAGGCGGGAACACGGAAACGCGCAAGCCATCCGCAAACCCGCCACGGTTGTTCGTCACCGGACCTTCCTCGGAGGGGAATAACCCCCATCACCGGCGCACCAGGACACAGGGCACGCCGTGACCACCCCAGCAACCAAATATTCATAAGGGCCCCAGACGACTCCGTGCCTGGCACCTTTGGTCCCCCTGCGACGGGTCAGCACAGTGGCCCCGCCACCTACCACCTTTCGGCCTCAGGGGATATGGAGAGCGGCCAACGTTATACCAACACTTCCCCCTGCGGCCCCACCGCGTCCATCATCAAACGGTGGCGACCCCGTCCAGGCCACGGAAGGGAAGAGCGCTACTCAGAAGTACCGGCACTCCTCCTCTGCCGCAGCCTGTAACCGTCAGCCGCGATGCCTTCCATTTGATATCGCAGCCCGCCTCAGTTGGGATGCACCTCACCACAACCTACTTTTTGGCCGCTACGTCGTCGGCTTGGAGGCAAAAGCCCTGACGAGCGGCCCCACCGGTTCCTCTTCGCATCACCGTGGGAGGGTGACCACGGCTACTGAGCCCCCCGCAACGACAATGCGGGAACCCACTGAGGGGGTGGCGTGACTCGTCAGAATCACATTGGCATAATAAGTAGAAAGAAAGAAAGAATGGAAAGGTAGCAGTGCTCTTAGTCCAGTAGGATGTTAATCCCTATCCCGTTACACCCGTCTGCCGAGAAGTGCCTTCAAAGCAAGAGTTAACAGACATCTTCTAGGAACGCTCGTTCCATCATAGACCTCTTACATCGCTTTCCATCAGGCGTGATTGAGGTCAAGATACATTCAGCTATTTAAAAAAAATCCCTTTTCTAAGTGTCAATTTCAATAAAACGGAGTGAATTCTATCCGTCCGATTTTGACATTTACGAAGTAAATAAATGAAGGTCACATTAGGATACACGACATAGCCTTCCATGCCTCGGAAAGTACGTTAAGCCGTTGGTCCCGGCTGTCGTTCGTGGGTCTTTGATAGTCATTACGGATCGTTAAAAGCCCGAAAGTCTAACAACCAGTCTTACCAAGGGGTATCGTGTTACCCAGTATTCAGCTACATCCAGTTAGATTGGAAGCCGACCAAAACAGTTGGGAAACGGCTAGACAGATGACGATGATTAGGATACACGCCAGCAACCAAAGGCGATGATGATTCATTACTTCGGAATTATTTTCATAAAAATCTTGATGTTTATTATCAACACTTATCTCCAAAGCATTTGCAAGTACTCGTATATTTTCCTGCAACTTTAAAACAAACATTGTTTAACATGAACATAACTGACATTGGTGAAGAAAAACATCGGGAGGTAGCCTGGATTTAAAGTTAGGTATAACAGTGGTAGCCCAGTGAGAACGGCCACAACTTATGAGTTGTAGGTCGTGAGTTCGAACCCAAGCAGACCCTTAACATGGTGTATTTCCTTCCATCACCACTGCTCTTAAAACGGTGAAGGAAAACATCGTGAGGAAACCGGCATGTCCTAGAACCAAACATTCGAAGATATGTGACATTTACCAATCCGCACTGGGCAAGCGTGGTGGATTACGGCCCACTCTCTCTCACAGAGAGGAGGCCTGTGTACCAGCAGTGGGGACATTATAGGCCGATTATGATACTTCAGATCTCCGCCATTTTTAACCCTTTTTAAAAAGTTTTAGTTTTATTTTTAAGGATACCGAGTGGTTCCATATAAATTCAATCAAGTTCTGATCTGTGGTTTTTGAGTTAGCTTTAAAAATACTTAATTTTCCCCATGTTACAATAACTTACCGTCACTGGTATCCCCCCCAGTGGGGTTCCCGCATTGTCGTTGCGGGGGGGCTCAGTAACCGTGGTCACCCTCCCACGGTGAAGCGAAGAGGAACCCCAAGGTGGGGCCGCTCGTCAGGGCTTGTGCCTCCAAGCCGACGACGTAGCGGCCAAAAAGTAGGTTGCGGTGAGGTGCATCGCAACTGAAGCGGGCCGCGATGTCGAATGGGAGGCATCGCGGATGAGGGTTACAGGCTGCGGCGGAGGAGGAGTGCCGGTACTTCTGAGTAGCGCTCTTCCCTTCCGTAGCCTGGACGGGGCCGCCACCGTTTGATGGCGGACGCGGTGGGGCCGCAGGGGAAGAGGAGTGTCGGTATAGCGTTGGCCGCTCTCCCTATCCCCTGCGGCCGAAAAGTGGTTGGCGGCGGGGCCACTGTACTGACCCGTCGCAGGAGGACGTCAGCAGCAGCTGGTGGGGCCAGCAAGGGCCGATGCCTGCTAGGGGTGCGGGTTGTTCGAAAGAGATACCGTGGCCCCTGGCATACGGGCAGCTGAAGGAACATGGGTGGGTTTTAGTAAGTAAAAGTCTGACACGCCCTCCTGCTCCAACCAGAGCGGGAGAAGTCATTTGATGATTTCCCACCCACAAAAAAAAAAAAAACAAAAAAAAAAGAAACCGTCACTGGTATTTACTTAGCAAGTAAAATAGAAAATTGGAATCATAATATTGAGTTATCAGGAATTTGTGTGGGGTAGGTACCACTACCAAAAGTGAAGAATAAAAACGTTATTAAAAAAAAAACAACTGACTTCCAAAAAGTCACTACCAATTGAATACAAGTGAATCAAAAGAAGACATGTGACGTTAATCAACCCGCACTGGACTCACGTGGTGGATTACGGCCCACTCCCTCTCACAGAGATGAGACTTGTGTCTGAGCGGAACATTATATGCTGATTATGCAACTTTTGCTTACCACGAATACCAAAGGGGCTGAAACTATGCAGTCTACACAGTGACAGCTTAGACTGAGCGAATCCTAATCAGGTTCAATGCTAATCACTCGGTTGAACGGCCGATATTCCTAATTCATACGGCCATAACGACAACTTGCTGCTCGAATGGCTCATAACATATGTTTCGCTGTATGATTAATCCTACTAATATGATTGTACTGTTTGCATTGGAACATAATATTATAGATAGTAAAGTATTTTTGTGAAATAATAGTGGAATACAATTCTGTATTTAGAACTGGGTCATTGTGTAAGAGGAAGACTTCCTACCGTGATACAGTTTCGACTAGTACGGAGGACAGTGTGAATTGAAAGCGACAACCTAACTAACAATATCAGTGTAGGAATTATTAGTAAGTCCTAAATAATTTTCAAGTGACGTAAGTACTTAACAAACAACAATCCTAAGACGCTAGAAAGATGAGAAATATAATATCACATTATTATTTAGTGTTTAAATGCAGGAACCTATTTATTTACGTATGTAGTGTCTACCTGCCAAATTTTGAAAATACCTAATAACATAGTTGTACTTTTATGATGCAAATAAATAAATAAAGTAATTATAAATGTGAAAGTATGTATGTTTGATCAATTACGCAAAAACGACCAAATGGATTTGGATTGAATTTGGCACACAGATAGTTTATAATTTGGATTACACACATAGAATACTTTTATCCCGTTAGTACGTTCTCGTGGGATAATTTCCAACCTAGAGTCTGAAATTATAATTTCAATGATTTTTTTTTTATAATTAAAATATATAGATGATACTGCGGTAACCGATACAATAATTTAAAATATAAAAAAATCCGATTGCAATTGAAAAGTTCACAAAGATCACCTTTCAAGTAGTCTAACGCAGCCGGGTTTTTCGTTTATTAATAACATAACCTTTCAGTGTACTATGTATACACGTTACCAGGGCCTTGTGATTCATTATTTTTGGAAGACCTTGAGGATGTATCCCCATTTTGATACCCCACAAAGCCATGGTATCAAATAATGTACTTCGCAAATCTGTCATTATGATTTTGTAGAAACCAATCCTAGCCTATAACCATCGAGCGACCTGGTTGGGTCCATGGACACCTCATGTATTTAAATCTATGGGACCGTGTGGGTGCTTCGAGGGTATAAAAAATTCGACAAATACAAAGAAACTCAGATAAACGTAAAAAATAACCCTGTATTTGATGTTGCAGTCGAATATAATTAGGGGGAATTCCAAAACAGTTGTCCGTTTTTATTATCAGTGGGCATTAATGCTGTGAAATTTTTGTGTCATTAGGAGTTACATTGTCCACATAAATGATGAGTCAAATAATTAAATTATTGGACCAACAATTGTACTAGATGTTAATATCTAATATAGTAAGTAACAAACAGATTTCCTGAAAATAGTATAGAGGTCTCACCAAAAAACATCCTCTGATTTTATTTATCATACTGTTAGAGCTGACAGATTCATCTCGTAGCTATAATTTCAGGTTATTCATATGCATGACATGACAACCTTAACCGCATCGCCTATGCTAAGATCGTACGGTATTTGGTACATACGCCAACAAGTATAAATTATGTATACCACAAGCGTAACGCATTCTCAACATCATCCGTCGGGAAGTCGCTCTGAGAACACGGTGAGTGCATACGTAAGTTTAAGTATTTAGCTGACGCTCTTGCTAAGTAGTGCAGCTTCGAGACTGCTTTTTTATGCAAAACTAAAGCCTCGTTTCCACAGCGGTGATGCGAGTAGCTTAGCGTTGTATACACGTTGGAGTAGAAGTGCCAAGCTGTGATGAGACATGATGACCATTTGTGAACATAACTCAGCATTGCATATGTAAGCTATCACGCTATTTATACCAGGAGGTTTTTATTTTGGTGATATGCTTTATTTCCTTTTTTTTTTTGTGCTTCAGTTAAGTTTTCATTTTATTTGTTGGTATATTGGCATGGCTAGCTGACACATGAAAAATTATTTAAGTTCTGTGTCTCGTAATGTTGATTACTTTGCCTATCTAAGTATAGAATCAAGTATATCTAACTAAACAGACAGCTGTGCTGCTGGGGAGTTTGTTTCACCACTTCTTCTTCACAGCTAAAGCACTAGGAAGTGGTGAAGGGCGGGCGTTTTGGGGGACTGTCTTATGTAATTTTGACATTCGAAAAGTGCTGATTCTCAGCCCAATTTGAATAAATGCCTTTTGATTTTGATGATTGTAGAACTTAACTTGCAAAAAATAAGATAAATATTTCCGTAATACTTTTAGTCTACTTTTTGAACACATATTAACTTGCTCGATAATTCCATGTGTCGCCACACATTGCAATAAAATCATAATCTGACGGAATTGCCTATGATTTCACATTGTAAATATTTTATCTATCGCGTAAAATATTGAATTTGTAAAAGATAAGACCGTAGACAATTTACCTATTATGACTCAAGCTATCGAAATTACCAGCCATGCGCCCAATGGGATTTCCCATCGATAAGAATGTTGAAATTCCTTACAAATTTGAATCACCTATTTAACCACTTTTTATCCGATTACGGTGAAGTATGTATGTATGTATGTACGTTCATCTGATCCCTCATAACTTCTAAACTACTTATGCGCGATATGAGCGTCTTGATCGTCCGCTGGGATAGGCTTTGTTGTAGATAGGCTATATACGTAATACGGCTAATAATAATAAGGCTATGTGACGTAATATTAAATTGAATATTGCGCCGTCTAGAAGACACAAAGTGGTGCCCTAAAACACCTTTTTCAATGATGCCGTGTCGGTTATGAAATGAAAGCACTTAATTAGCACATTTATATTATGTATATTATATCTGGATGACCGATTCTGGATTGACGTTTTCTAAAAATGAAACCTAGCTTATTCGATTTATCGCCCCCCAAACCCCCTGCATACTAAATTTCATGAAAATCGTTGGTGCCGTTTCCGAGATTCAGATTATAGGTAAGTAGATATTCATATTTATATATACAATCATCAATCAAATCAAAGTAACCCCTAATTAATTTAATTAAAAAGTAGGTAAGTATAAAACTAAAACCTGACTACTGAAAAAACGCGCTCTAAACAATATGAAACAAGAAAACAATGCTACCTTAAAAATAGTAACCGATCATAAGCTTTATAACAAAGTGGTTATATGGCACGTATGTCGGCTCGAAAATCATCAAAATCTTTTTATTGTATCATAATAGTAGATAGGTAACGCGTACTTTTGTAATATATTTATTTACTAGTCCAATTTTGAATTGACTAAATACAAATACATATTAATTGATTGTGGCACAATCAGCTTAAACATTACATTTGGACATGTGGAGCCTCCTTTTAAGCAAACAATACCTGTATTAGGAGACTCCGCTCATCCGTATCAAATCAAAATAATAAAAAAATCATTTTTTTTTTTATTTCAGGCATAGTACACACAAATACAATTCACCCACAGTGACTACATGTCATAAATAAGCAAACGTGTGTTTTGTCATATAATTGCCGTAAAACTGTATACTAACTGTGAGTAAACAAAATATAATTGAATAAAATAGTAGTCAAATATAACAAACAGTGATTATATTAAGCAATGTTTCATTTCTATGAAACCCTATGAGCTGTCCGTTTGTAAAATATGTAGTTCCGCTTTAGAAAGTTATCATCGTAATCCTGATTATGATAGGAAGTGTAATAATGAGCGGAAAAGTATTTTCTAAGACGACATGAGTCACTGGTCTCTTATCGGAACAGGAAAACGCGCGTCAAATATTTTTAGTCAATGTTACAATATTGTCGATATTTTTTTTGATAATTTCTGATACTAAATATTCCGCTTATAGATAAGATAGCGTTGTTCATTTTTTCGATAACATGCCAAGATTGACTCACTTCTATGAAAGCTGTATCATCAGGGTTTTGTTCCGTTTTGATTTGAATAAAAATTATGGAAAAGATTTTGTGTTTTTTTGTGCTCGCTTTTTACGGTAAGTGTTTTATTTTCATTGTGTAAGTATATTTTTTTTTTTGGAATTGGGTGAACAATTTATTCAGTAAGATAACAATGACCTTACGTTGACCTTACCTAACAATGAGGATACTGTTTTTTTTTTTAATATCATTAACACATCTTCGTCATCATCGGCATGTCATTGTTCTGTTGTTGTTTGGATTTTGTGTTTGAGTTAATAACCTATTAGCATGACAACTCCAACTAAATAACCTTTTTATTAGATTTATTTATTACAAAATACTTTTTATCGTTTACTTTTTTTTAATTTCTTGTCCTAACTGTGCCTCAAGATATCGTCTAACATTCATAGTTTTGGGCTTACTGACAAAATATTTGTATGAAATTTTAGTGGAGAATATGTAGGTACTTTAAAGTTATCTGAAATAGTAAAATTATAATTCAAACAAAGTCTATGAATTTAGTAGCTGGAACAATAATAATTTTCTTATTTACCGATTAACTAGTGATTTCTTTTAATTTTTTCAACAGCTGCAAGCGCGTTACCCTTCCCGCCGGAGACCCGTATCACAGGCGGATTCCTTGCAAGGGAAAATGAGTTTCCATACGCTGTAAGTAATTTTACGATTGAATTTATTATTTCCATGATGAAAGAGTAAAGGCTTTTTATGGCAACTCCGACACTCGGAATGAAAATCCCTTTTTTTGACAATTTAACTAAATCTATTGATTCACATGTTGGAAATTCTTATTTGTATGCTCTATGACAAGAATAGTGTATTTTTTTATTTGGGTGGGAAATCATCAAATAACTTCTCCCGCTCTGGGTGGAGCAGGAGGGCGTGTTAGACTTTTACGGACTAAAACCCACCCGTGTTCCCTCAGTTGCCTGTGTGCCAGGGGCCGCGATATCTCTTTCGAACAACCCGCACCCCTGGCAGGCAGCGGTCCTTGCGGACCCTCCCAGTTGGTGCTGACATCTCTTTGAGGCACGCGTGAAACACAAGGCGCCGTCGCCCCGGGCTTGGTCCTTACCGGACAGCGTGCTACCCATTACTCGCCGTCCACAAGCCCGCGCCTACGGTGGTCGGAAATCAGCCCGAGGTTCCCGACGCCCAAGGCATCTCCTGCGGTGATTAAGGCCGTGAGGGCGCATATACTGCCGCTCCCACACGTGCGCCACCTCCACCCTTCGCGAGCATTACGGCCTCGCAGAAGGAGGTGATGGCTACCCATGCACTCTCGCTCCGTACCATGGCCTGGAGCAGGGCCGAACGCGAGAGATCGCCGCCGCCGATCGCCTCCACAAGGACACGGCGGTGCTCCGCCCAAGCCGGGCAGACCTCCATCGTATGCTCCACCGTGTTCTCAGAGCGATCTTCGCAGTGGAAATACCCGGGCGTTTCCTTCCGTCTTATCCGAAACAAGAACCTCCCGAATCAACCCTGTCCAGTGAGGACCTGCGTCAGGCGGACAACGCGGTGAGGAGACCGTGCCGCCTTTCAAGCCACTCCTCAAAGAGGGGACTTACCGCCGCAATCGCGGTGTGCCCAACAAGAATAATGGTTCAATGGATATTATTGAATTGTCAAAATGAAAGGAGTTTCGAGTGTGCTAGTGTCGGTACTTGTAAAAAAATATTAAGTACCAGAATCAGAGCCACCAGAGTGGTACCAGAGTCTAAGTACCTGAATTAATAAAATGTTAGTCTTGGGGTATAATATGTAATTGAATCAAATAAATCGAAAATAAAACTTCAGCTGTGTAAGGTCATTCAGTGCCATAGTACTAAAAAACCTTACAGTAGACGTTATTGCAAGAGTTATTTCGATTGTCGGGTCGAGTTATCTTTACCTACACCTACCACGTAGGTGAGTGATAAATACTTTTACAGTTATCAACGAAATTATCGATTTGTAAATAAGATAAGCGGAAAGTAAAAAACTACATTAGGAGCGGTTTTACACTTTCAGATTTCCAAAAAAACGAAGCAGGATAAAACTTCCTCAAAAAAATATAATTTCACTTTACAAAAACATACTAAGATTACAAAATTTAGAAACACTGTTTTATTCATGTTTGGTATTGGCCTTGAACTCTTTGGTAAACTCTGTGGTTTGTTTATAACATAAACATAACATCACGCCTTGTTTTGCCGAAGGGCTAGGTATAAGTGTACCTATATTACACCCACATTTCTTTAGTCATGTTTAAGTCCTATGTAAAAGGGTCGAGCCTTTTGCCATCAACCGGGCATAAATCCAGATTCCCGGCTGCTACTGAAAAAATCCAGTGTGCCTGGGAATCGAAGCCAGTACCAGTATAGTTCCCAGGACAATTTGTTTATAGATTGTATGACTTAGCTTCAAGGTTTGCAGTTGCGACACAGTAGGTAGTGATATTGGTTTCTGTACTTCAATAACACAAACCAATGTCAGATTCATTGATAAGTACCTACTGATATGAGTTAAAGAAGTTTAATCTCACGATGGCAAGTTGGTCTTTATTGTGTGTGTAGAAATAAGATGCATGTGTCTATTGCTTCAAGAAGGTGTTATTGATACAACTAAAAATCTCTGAGACCCATTTGCAATTGCATAGATTATCCTAAATAACTCGGAGTTAGCAGCTAACTGCTTCAACGAAATTGATGCGATTTCCATAATCTAAAAACACGTATCTAAACTAGCAAGTCATTTCTAATAAACAGTATCCGCTTCTATAACAAGTTGCTAAGTTAGTTACAGAATTTGAAAAGTTTAAAACTCACATCAAACGTGTCCTTATCAAAAAAGCAATTATAAGATAAAAGACTACTTTGAAGTCATCAAAGTTTGGCATTAATTCCTTCTGAACATGTGGCTTCCCTAGTATCTCATTAACAGCATAACTATGTGAAAGTCTATTTATCTGCTCCCAAATTACAATGTTATTTTTTAATCTTTTTATTTTTATAATGTCTGACATATTCTCATCATTATTTGACATTATACATAAATTCTAATAACAACTATTTATTAGTGATTGTTATGGAATCATGTCACTTGGTTTAAATAGCTTAATTTTATTTATGTAGATTCTTTTACATAACGTGAATGAAAGAACGGCTTTGCAGACTGTAGATTTGTAGACGATTTTCTGTTCTTTATTTTTCATTCCTCTAAGTACCTGGTACATATTGATAGGCCTGCAAGGTCCTCCCATACCTATTGTCACTGTAATTTGAAAACATTGTAAAAGCCAATTATTTTGAAAAGAGTAACCGTGGAGTTTCTTGCCGGCTCCATAGGAAGCGACAAACTGGAACCATGCACCTACCTGCTGAAGTTTCATAAGTGTCCATGCAGATTTATGTGAAATAAAATATTTTGATTTTGATTTTAATTTTGAACTCCGGATTAATCAACCACATCTTGCGCCACTAAGAGTTAGAGGTAAGACTCGAGTTAAACTTTTAAATATTTAACCACTTCAATGTGGAAGAGTTAAGTCGCTAAAGTCAGGGTTAGTGTTAGCAATTAATGTCAAAATAGATTGACGTTATGAAGTTGACAATTTATTTTGTATTTTATATTGGCGATGTTATAGTAAGTGAAAATTCGTGATGTACTTACTATATCAGTATCAGCAGGCAATATATTCATGAACTTATATAAAAATAAATACAAATTAGAAAAAGCCTACAACATATTTTTCCATAACTGACGTTCATCAATAAATAAACAAAATTACCTACCATGAAAACCAAGTACCAGTATTGGCTGAACCGCCTTTACACACACAGATACAATGTATCCACAAATCTACACACAAAATAAATTACCAGCGACCAGCCTTCGTAAGACAAAACATCTTTCTATAGGTACCCTATCAATTTCGAATCTTCAATTTCGTTGTTCGAATCAAAACAAAGACGCACGTATCGAATTAAATAATAATAAAATATAATTATCTTAAGATTGTGCAGGTAATAATGATATTCTTAGATTAATTTGTAGTTCAGTAGGTACTTATGTTGAAAGCCTCAAAAAAACCTTTTTATGTTATGCAATCACGTTATTATAATAGTATGTCATCATCACGTACTTACAATGGATTTCCCCAATCATTGTAGTTCGGAAAATGTTCAAGTGGGTTGCGATTTGTACCTGGCATAAACTTATATAGATGAAAACCTTGTTGAAAAAAAAAATGATTATGATGATAAGAATCAAAATGAGTGCTGAGAATCAGCACTTTTCGAATGCCAAAATTACATAAGACAGTCCCCCAAAACGCTCGTCCTTCACCACTTCTTAGTGCTTTAGCTGGGAAGAAGTGGCCCAACAAACTCTCCAGCGGCACAGCTCTCTGTTTAGTTAAATAGACTTGATTCTATACATAGATAGGCAAAGTAATCAACATTACGAGACACAGAACTTAAATAATTTGTCATATGTCAGCTAGCCATGCCAATAAACCAAGAAATAAAATGAAAACTTAAGTCAAGCACAACAAATAAAAAGTAAACAAAGCGTGGCGTGATAACTTACATATGCAAACCTGGATTATGTTAACAAATGATAACCTAGGACCATCGACGTAAAGGAAATAAACAGGTAGGTAATTATTAGCAACAATAACAAAATCATGGTCAGCAAGACGACCAGTCACCAGCACCAAGCAGCACCCGTTCACGAGCATAACGCAAAGATCAGCCATTACCCCCCTCGCCATATTTGAGGGAAGGAGGTAACCCGATCCCCAACGCTACCGCAAGCAGTGACATCTACGGGAGCATGATGAACTTGCTGCCGGTTTCTCAGGCAAGAATAGAATTATCAATTGTCGAGTTCGCTAGCTAACCATAATGTCATACAATCCTTATAATCCTGATAGTATAATCCCTAAGGATTTCATGAAAATATCAAAATTATAGGCCTTCTGAATGAGATGTTTGTTCTTCCTACAGTGCCTGCCAGAAGAAACCTAATACCTAGCCAGCAGTAGGTTAAATAAGGATGTTTTTACTATGAGAACATTAGAGAATTTTCGATACAAAACAAAAGAAAATCAAAGACACAGAACATGAATGGTTCTTATTACAGAACAAGGTTTTTCTTTAGGGATGGTTTAAGCTACCGAGCCTGTTTTTGAAATAAGAACACTTTTGTTTCTATTCTTTGTTTTTGTTTTCACCGTTTTTCTATTTTATGTTTCTCTTGGACTTGTCCTAATGGATTATTGTGTAAAATATGTGTCCTGTTTTGTATATGCACAATATTTTGAAGGGACACTGGGGCTTCAACCTAGTTTAGAAGTCAGCATTTTTCACTCTGGAACACCAACTTAAGCCATTTTTAGATAAAAATAATCTAAATACATTTATTGAGAAATAAAGATTTTTTTTTTTAATAACAGAAATATAGTTATTTTTACAAAACTGACAACTTAGGCTAGTGGTAAGTTGTATTAAGAACTTTGCCTAAATCCAAATAAAGTATAAAATGCAATAAATGGCTCAGAACATTAGGCTAGAATTACAGTTAGATCGCGTTTTGTAATACGTCGGTATTTGTTTTTCATCTATCGTAAAATTGTGAGGGGTAATTGTCATGGAGGTCGAAGCCGTGGCGATGGGCCAACTGCCTGCCATCGTGATTTAATTGCCCGGTTCATGTTACAACAACAAATCATTTGGCTTATCAATGGTGTTTTACTGCGCAATTAGTGCTAAGGCTAGGCTAAGCTTATTTTACTTGTTAAGGCTGTTTATTTATAGGAGGGTCTAAAATGCAAAAGTTAAGCTTTTACCTAAATGCAGTAGTCCAGTGCCCGTTTCCTTTATCAGTTGGCGATGCATTAAGGAAAACCTGTTCTTGGGTTTTCAACGCTCCGCGTCGAAATTTTATATTGTTAGCACCAGATTAGATAAATTGAATTGTCGTGTATTTTGATAAAATATGTTAATTAAAAAAATGCTTATCATAGCCGCATGTTGAAAATTAACAAAACGTTAATTATGCGTTAAATGATAGATAAACTCGAATATTTTCAAAATGACATCAACACTTTTTATCGTCTTTCAAATGAACAAATAATATCGAATTTTATATTTTTGCGAAAACGTGATAAAGATTTGCAATATACTGGGCAAACTAATTAAGGACGAGAAAGAAAAAAAAATTACCATCGCTTAGATTCAAAAGACAAAATCGCACTCCACCAATTTTTTTTTAAATTACATTTCGCAGGTCAACCTATGAGGTTGTCGGTTGCTAACATGAAGAAGGTTAAACATACTTCATACCATAATTGAAGATAACACTCAATCTTGATAGATATAAATCCAAGTAGATAGAAGATTCCTACTCCATCACTGACACAACTGACCTCCCATGGGGAGTAGGCAGAAACTACAGAATACCACCTGCTACGATACTTAAATACTCCTTGTGCTTCGTTTACGTTCATACATCAGTGGTGTGAGATTAATTTCACCCATCTCGATCAAACGTATCGAGCGCGTTCGGCGCTCTGATTGGCCCTGGATTGATGAAGGACTAATCAGACCGCCGAACACGCTCGATGCGTTAGATCGAGATTGATAAAAGAAACTCACACTAAGGCCACTGGTCATACATGTACGCCGTTTGCGAGTACTATGCACTTGACCTTTCTGAAAAACTTTACCAATAAGGTCACTGTTTTTGTCCTTCTACGGCCTCCCGTAGCAGTGAGCAGCCTAGTTGTAGGTAACGACCGTGACTTACGAGTTGTAGGTCATAGATTCGAACCCAGACAATCGCTTTACCTTCGGTAAATTATTTCTTTACCACTGCTCTCTAAATGGTGAAGGAAAACATCGTGAGGAAACCGGTATATCCTAGAACCCAAATTTCGAAGACAAGGGACATCTATCAATGCGCACTGAGTCTGCATGGTGGAATACGGCTCACTCCCTCTCAGCGAGAGGAGGCTTGTGTCCCAACAGTGGGAACGGTATAGGCTGATTCTGCTTCGGCCTCCCGGCGTTTCCATTCACATCTGCCTTGTAAACTTTTGTTAGTTGTCGGTTGCGAATGCTATAGGTGTGTAATACTTGCAACCGACGACGTTTCTGTAGAACAACACCAACATGGTCACTAGTTGCCACACTTTTTGAGATCACTCTATATCTCTCAGTACAAAAAGCAAAATACTTTATTTGTAAAACTGGCCAATGTAAAAATATTTCTGGAGTATTAGCGTTTTTTGCGAACTTCTATATTTTGGGACATCTATCCCACATATGGAATAGTTGCCTAATCCATATAAATTACGTTTAGGATAGATGCCCCGCTGAGAAACAGGCCATCTGTCCCGCAAAAACTTTGATCGCTTTTTAACCGACTTCAAAATGGAGGAGGTTCTCAATTCGATTGGTTTTTTTAATGTATGTACACCGATTACTCAGATGGCCAGACTGATATGGATTTTTTTTTGTTTGTTGCCTTCCCGTTCAATCACACAGAGACATGCCACATAGTTACTTTAGTGATAGTTGGACAGTCTTTCAAGAGATCAATAAAATAACATGCGATTAATCCGGGAAACTAGAGTAATTACCATCGGGGCAACTATACACCGTGACATTTTAGTCATCTTACAAAAGTGGTCCACTCAATGTATCCGTCATAAAATACCTATATGCGCGATTAAAACATTGTTACCATTAATTAAAATAATGGACACTAAGAAAAATAAATAATGGTTTAGAATTATGAAACATCCGCCCTGTTAATAATGTTTACGTATCAAACGGTAGAAGATATCTACCTACCTACCATTACATTCCATCATTAATTCCATTTCCATAACAGGGTGTTACGAACTACGTCATGCGTCTTATTGAATGATATTTTTTTTTAAATTATGCATATGTTAAATTTTTTTTAATAAATGATTTGTAGTCATTGGATACATGAAGTGGGCTGCCGTTGTAAGACGACTAAAATGTCACGGTGTATACCCTGGGGCAGTCGCCCCAGGGGTATAGTTCTTTTAGTTTAGTTAGTTAAGGGGATCGTTGTCCTGTTTTTACACAACGATAACAGATAATAACTTTATCTTGCAGGTTTCCATACAGCAAATGAATCAGTTGACCCAATTCACAAGGGGTCACCGATGTGGAGGAGTTCTAATAACATTACGGCATGTATTGACAACAGCTTCTTGCACTGCCGCATCCACCTCTGGGTAAGTAATAAATAGGTAGTTTTACAATAGCTATGAACAGTTGAATTTAAATCTAATAATGATGCATAATTTACGTATTATTCTTGTGGATAATCTTTTTTTATAGACATTGTTTAAAGCTAAGTAATGATTAGCGACAGTTTGGAGACATTTTTGACGTTTAAATGTCTTTTAACTTTAAGCAACGTTTGTAAATAAACCCAGTTTTTTTGTTAAAAAATTAGAATCCAGTCAAGCTGTATTGAAATATTTTTTTAATGGTACATTCTGAAAGATAACCACCTCGCAAATAGATGTCATAGGTTAATCGCTGTTTTTATTTCAGTACTAAATAAAACTCAGAAATATCTCTCAGTAAAAATCATTTTGGAAGAACAGAGTATCTGGACAATGAATATTTCACTTTTACGTGAAAACAACACTTAGAAACCATCCATTTCTATTTTACAAATGAAACTGTTAATTCACCTAATTCAGTAATATGATTAAATATAAAATAAAATAATCTTTATTTCGGACGAGTTATATCCATACTGGGTTAGTAAGTAAAGAATCTTACCTCTATGTTAGTAAACCTTAATATTTAGTAACAAGATTATTATTCGAGGTAAATCTACGAACAGTATCATAATATGATACTGTGCATCTCGAACAGAGAGTCAAACCTCCCTGCTATCATCATTTCAGCCGATAGACGTCCACTGCTGGATATAGGCCTCCCCCGAAAAAATGGGGGGTTTGCCATAATCGTCACGCTTGGCAGGCGTGTTGGCGATCGCAGTATGGTGGTAAAATGCATAGAGAACGCTGCTGCCCATTCTCTAGTAAGTCCCTTAGTCGCCTTCTAAGACACCCACGGGAAGAAATGGGATGGTGCTATTCTTTTACGTCCAGCACCACACGGAACCCTCACTCCTACAGTATAGACTAGCAGGGAGGGTTCCGTGTGGTGCCGGCTATTATTATTACCAACTATAATCGATATTTCTTTTTATTTAGTAACATTGATACATTAATTAAAACAGCGTTATATTTGACAGCAATTTGCGATCATCTTTTGTTTCCATAACATATCATTACACTTATTTTCCCGAAGGTTTAGGTAGACGTGCATCAAATCAAATCAAAAGTCATTTATTCCAACCAGGCTGAAAGTCACCTCTTTTTGAACGTCAAAATTACTTAAGACAGTCCCCCGAAAACGCCCGCCCTTCACCACTTCCTAGTGCTTTAGCTGGGAAGAGGAAGTGGCGGAACAAACTCTCCAGCAGCACAGCTGTTTGTTAAGTTAGAAGAACTTGATTCTATACAATAAATAGTAGGTAATTAACATTACAAAACACAAAAACATTAAATTTGCCGTATGTCAGCTAGCATACGCCAATACTCAAGCAGAAATAAATAATAATAAAAAATAAAATAAAATAAAACTGTTGAAACACCCACATTTCGCAAGTTATGTTAAAGTCCCATGTGTTTTTTTTTCTTAATAAACTAACCATATAACTAACCGTATGGCTTAACAAGCCATTATTCAATAATACTAACGCAATTGACTTTCCTATTCTCAATTACCTTAGAACTAAGTAAGCTACGTCGATGACAAAACTGAGTTCGAAGTAATAAATCTTGTAACGTCTCTAATAAACTTAGCGAAGATTCTGATAACTTATCTGATTAACTTACGTATATCTGTTTCTACTTGTTTAGGCGTACACTTATCTTATACATTAGATTAGTATGTTGTACCCCAATGTTACATTAACTGATAAGAAATCAAACTATTATATACCTACTCTTATATGTATAGAGGTCAAACAAAGTCATTTGCTAAATGTCGCCTACAACAGGGGATGAGTGCTGATATCTGAAATATAGATATTTCTTATCTAGTTCAGACATAGATATTCAAAATCTGTTTATAGAAACAAGTGTCATAAAGGGTATCACCATACTAATAAAATGTTATATATTTTTTGAAAAAGAAATTAAACTTCTACTCTTATATTTTCCTATTTTCGATGTCCTTTCTTTCGAGTTATAAACAAATTTAAAGAAAAATCAATTTATTTTTGTTTATGTAACATAGGTAGTGAATATAGTTCTTAAATTAAAGACAACAACAACAACAACAACAACAATAAAATAATCAATAATGTTCCCACTGCTGGGACACAGGCCTTCTCTCGATGAGAGGGAGTGGGCCGTGATCCACCATGCGGGCCCAGTGCGGGATGGATATAGAACTTTCAAGTTGTAGAACTTTTTATTTCCATTCATAAACTCACGCTTTCTTCCGATGGGCGAGGCAGAAACTATAGAACGCCACCTGCTACGATCCTTAAATACTTTTTTGCTTCGTTTACGTTCAACATCTGAAGATCAATTTCTGGTAACTAATAACGTACAAAATCTATTCGCAGTCTCATCTCGGCGACACTTAGATGTCAAAAACTTGTCAAAAATGTATGGAAACACGAGGTATTTTGACAGATTGAGACTGAGATTAGACTGTGAACGTTCGCAAAATTACGAGAATTGCCCCTCTGGTCAGACACACGGCGCTCCTGACCTTTCTGAAGATTAGACAATTTCTTTTATTTCATACGTATTATTTAACAACTGTTATGTTGTATGTGATCCCAAGTCAACCACTCTCGAGGATACGTACCTACTATTGAATCTTAGTTTGTAAATAAAATGTTGTAAATAACATCATATGTTGCAGGACAAACCCATTTCCAATCGTTCCGGGTGAATTCAGGGTGTTTGCTGGTGCAGTGGTTCTTACCAACGACACTTCTCCTGAACGGTTTCGTGTCGTAGTAAACGTCACTGTACACCCCAGCTACACTGGATACCCTGCGTATGCCAACGATATTGCTATTCTCACTGTAAGTATGCAATTTTATATTAATCTTAGTAACCCTGACGAAATTAAAGTTACGTCACCGCATCACACGTTAGTGGTATTAAGCAGTGTAACCTGACTTTTTATTCTATTGAACCTCCATGCTATGCTGGGCCAGCGCAGGGTGAAAATGTGACTACCGACGCAAAGTGCGGTCGACTGTACATTATGCTGGCGCCATCATGAATGTATTTTGTTTTACAGCCGTGATGTGCTACAACGACAATAGCATTGTGCTACCAATAAATTTAACGCTTCAGAAGGCCAATTCTTTTTCAAAACGTTTAAAATCTAGTCAGAATCTTATATCAGCTACACGTGGAAAATAAGAGGTATTATTGACGGATTGAAATTGAATGTGAATGTTCTCAAAAATGTAGGAATTTACCACCTGATGTGTATCATCACTAGTTGTGACAGCTCAAGTTACCAATCACTTTTAAATTTCAATATGTACAATTTTTAAGAAAGTCAACACACATTCTTTATTTAATTCCATATGTATTACAAAGATGGCAAAAATGACAAATGTAAAAGATCAATATGGACCCTGTGGGGCACAGCAATAATGAATATAAAAAAATAAATCTCTACTTAATATTATAAATGCGAAATTAACTCTGTCTGTCTTTCTGTTACGCTTTCATGCTTAAACCGCTGAACCGATCGTCATGAAATTTGGCAGAGATATAGCCTGGGATATGGCAAAGGACACAGGCTATTTTTTACGCGATAACCAACATCCACGCAGGCGGAGACGTGGGCAAAAGCTAGTAATAATATATTAATATATATTAATAGTAATATGTTTGTTCATTTCAGCTCAACAATCCATTCAACAACACGGTAGTAACTCCTCTGACAGTGCCACCCGAGTCTTTCCGGCCTGCCGAAGACGCACAGTGTGTTGTCGTTGGATGGGGAAGTGAAAATTTGACCTCCAGTGTAAGTCTTGTACCTAATGATATTATCAATTATTTATTTTTAAGAAGGGTAAAAGCCGGATAGTTGCCACACTTTTTCAAATCACTCTATATGTCTCAGTACAAAAAGCAAAATATTTTTTTAAACTTCATTTTTAAAACTGGCCGATTCTTTGGTTTCTTATCTACTTTATGAAAAGTAAAAAAAAAACATCATCTTTAAATATTTCCAGAGTATTATCGACTTTTGCGGACCTCTATACTTTTGGACATCTATCCCACATAGGGGATAGTTGCCTAATCCATATAAATTACGTTGACGATAGATGCCCCGCTGAGAAACAGGACATCTATCCCGCAAAAACTTTGATTGCATTTTACCTTCCCATGCAATCGCACAGAGACATGCAACACAGTCAATTTAGTGGTAGTTGGAGAGTATTTCGATAGATTAATAAATTAACATGCGATTCATCCGCGAAACTAGAGTAATTACAATTGGGGCAACTGTACCCCTGGGGCAACCATCCTGGTTTTACCCTTTATAAACTTAGGTAGGTATGTCTATTATTATGTTGATTCAGAAATCGAAGATAATAAACTGTATAAAACGTCCCAGGTTTATCAAATAAACGACTAGGATAGATTTTGATCACCACTTCCTCTGTAATAGAGGGCAAGCCTACGTTCCGGCTGATAATTTCTTGCCAATTCCGTTGAATGTTTGAATTTGTCAGTTAAATTTCAATGTTAACACAAGACCCAAACGCTGTGAGACAGGCCCTTAAACAACAATAATTTATTTTCTCAGGCGAGCGTAAATCTGAGGTATGCAAGAAAGTACATCTCCAGTCAAAAAATTTGCAGTATCCAATACAATCTGATTCAAGACGGCGCTAACATTTTATCGTCTATGCTTTGTGCGTCGTCCTTCGACATTATATCTACTGGATGCAATGTAAGTACTCCCATTAAATATACATAACATTCTACCACTTTTTCACCACAATTTCATAGATCTTTGACAGTCGTAAGCCCGAAAGTTTGACAACCAGTCTTACAAGGGTAAGGGTATCGTGTTACCCAGTAACTGGGTTGTGGAGTTCCGATAGTCAGGCGCTGTACACAAAGAACTGATATTCGGCTGCTTCCGGTTAGACTAAAACCCGACTCGAACAAAGTTCTTCAGTTCAGATGGTGCTGACCTACCTGTATTGTAGTTCAAAAGATTTCAAAACAACAATGTACAACTAATTTTAAATAAAGACTGAAGGATTTCAAGCAGATTTATTCCGTGTCATTTATACAAGGTAAATTTTTAGTCACCGTTTAAATTTGACAGGGTGATATTACCCGTGAAATTGAACAACTTTCTCCAAGAAACATGGGTCGTTAGAAAAAAAAAATCTGACCTCCCATACAAAATCGATCAGCTGACTATTGATTTTACATGGGAGGTCCGATCTTTTTTGTGTGAAAACGATGCATCCAGAATAAAATTACCATACCAAAATAGGTAAAAAGAATGAAATTGAAGCAATTACAGATAAATTAATTTTATGATAGATACATGAGGCTCACATATTTATAAACATTGTAAAAGTAAGTACCTATACAATTTTCCTAGAATATTAACAAGTAGGTGATCAGTCAGTGTGTGAGTTAAAGTAATCACTGAGTGTAAATAGATGTCGTAAATAAAATTAATTACATAATTCAATTAGCGACCAGTTTGATTTTGTCTAGACTCTAGATTTTCCTATGGAGCAGGACCAGCATGTTTCCAAGCATTCTTATCTTGGATATAATCCTCTAATTTGTAATATGCTTGTTTACATAGTGTAAAATGAAAAAGAAAATTATAAAAGGTGACTAAAAATTCACCTTGTATATCTACCAGCAAACCGCTTCTGGAGCGCTATCTACCGGGTTCATTACTGTCCTATCTTTTATGCTGGCACCAACCACCATCTCTCCTGCCCTTAACCCAATTTATTTGGGGTCGCAGCAACATGTCTTTTTTAACCACACTTCACTATTAGTCGTTATCTCCGTATTCACACCCTTTCTAACCATATCGTCATTCACGCAGCCCATCTATAATTTCTCTGGTCTCCTCCTACTCTCATAGCCATCGACATTCATACTCAAAACCTGGTACCAACCACAATATTCACAAAATTTCATTGAAATCGGTTGGGTTAGATTCTATATAATAAAATAAGATGGATCCAAGATCTAAATAGGTATTGTTATAACGTTGGATGTTGTGAAGAGCAAATCCCACGGATTTGTCTTGTCGTCCTTATTTTATGCCAATTACTTGGGGATCAGCACTTTCTTCCGAAAATGTGACGTGTGTGTGGTGGGCGTATCGCTAAGATGTAAAACCTACGCTCACTTTTGTCTTATAAAGCTTTTTCATGCATTCGTTTGGTTCATATTTAGTACTGCTATAAATATCCTAGTTGTTCCCAAAATTTAATGAGGTATTTTTTTATAATTCATCTCTTTTATTGTTTGTAGGTACATAGATTTTTCAAACACTAGCTTTTGACCTCGGCTCTGTTCGCGTGGATGTCGGTTATCGCGTAAAAAAGTAGCTTATGTCGTTTTATATATACCAAGCTATATCTCTGCTAAATTTCATGACGATCAGTTCAGAGGTTTAGGCATGAAAGCGTAACAGACAGACAGACAAACTTACTTTCGCATTGATAATATTAGTAGGAATAGTAGGGATTATATACCTATAGAACGTGAATCATACGTGAAAATACTGTAAAAAGGTGCCCTTTTTAAAAGCATGGTACGACTTCTGAATTCAGCTCCCATCCAACCATTTGTAACTAATATTAATTAATCTATAATTAATGGGTTTAACTCATACTGTGATTAGTTTTTGTCAGCGGCTTCGCCCGCGTGTGTTTCGGAAATAATCCCAACACGGAATGTAAAAAATACATGGAATTAACACATGTATTTTATTCGAGGTACTTTTTAAGTACAAATTTTTGGGTGTAATTATATTTTGTGAGTAATGGTTAATTTAAAAAATATTATAGAACACCCGCCATCTTGATCTCAATATAGCGGTGTACCTTAATTTCGAAAGAATTTTGTTCTGAAGGAGGTACAGATTTTTTAGAGCTAGGTACAAAATAGTACGTTTTAGGTAAATTATTTTGGTAGTTGGTATAATTTGATTCGCTATGGTACACCCGCCATTTTGACTGTCACTGTTAATCCAGTTTATAAATTGTCTGTATGCCAAATGTCATCAATCCCTTTGGCCGTTTTTGAATGATTGAATAGCAAATATCTAAACGCAAAATCTTCACTCTTATAATTATTAGTAGAATTTCTATTAACAATTATACTGTTTTAACAGGGTGACTTTGGAAACGGATTAATCTGCAACGGAGGATTGGCGGGTATTCTTTCAATGAGCAACAACTGCTCACCTAGTTCGTTCCCCGAAGTTTATACCCGGATCTCCAACTATACCACATGGATAAGAAACGTCACTGGAGGAGCCTCTACCTTCAATCCAGGACTCGCTGTACTAGTTATGTTAACTGTAGTCCAACTTATAACAGCTAAGATCATTAGCTGAGGATTTAAGTTGCTATTACACAAATACGTTTTACTATTTATTCCATTATTCTTGTTATTGCGTACAAAAATGATGGAAAAAAAGAAATAGTATATATAAAAGTTACTGCTGTCACCGAGTTTTTCTTTATTAGCAATTATTTTATGTGAAACGTGTTGATAAAAGTTTTTTGTTTTATTAGGAGGTAAGTAAATGTCGCCCTCTATTATTTGTTTGACCCAGTTGACACTGATAATAGGTGTAGTGGCACTGGCAATTTTCGTAAGTACCTGTATATTTGTATAAGTTTTAAATAAATAAATATTTATTATTGTTTAGATTTTGTGTTTAATTCCCTATATGCTTAGAGTGTTCGTGTACCTATCTAAATTAACGTCTATTACAGTAATAATGAAGCCTTTGATAGCAATATCACGCTTGACAACACACGCCTGTAAACATTTGAATATTCAATTACTACGGATTACTTGTTACGAAATAAATTGAATTATGTTTTCAATCTTTCGCTTAATTTTTATTACATATTGTTTCGGCGTATTCATAAATGTCCAATTTATGAATAGCCTGAAATAAAAGATATAATAAATGTGAATATTTAGATTTAAAAAAAAATCACCGATGTCTGTTTCGGGAAAAACAAAATGCCATTGAAAATAAACCTAGACAGCAACAAAAAACAGACTGGAATCGCGTTCAGAGAAAAATTTGGCACTTCATTAAGGAGTTGACAGGCATCTCACGAATAGCCTAACTCTTAGAAAACTCCACCTGTGATATGTAGAAAATATACAAAAGTTATGGCCCATTAAGGTAAGCGCGTTTGAGGTCCAATTTACTTGCAAAGTAACTAAAAGGTTAAGGGTGTTATAAATTTTGAGCACGTTCATTAAGGCCGCACGGATCCCCCGCCCCGGCTTTTAGCTTGCGACACATGTCGGAATTTCGTAATAAGATTTCCTTAATTTAAGATCTCAAACATACCTACGTAGATTCATTGACGGAATTCCAGAATCAACACCTGTTAGTGGAATAAGCTACGTAAACTCCGCGGTAATTCGTTGTATTGAAAATTTGGAACATAGCTACACTGGATATTATATTAATGAAATTATATTTACCTCTTGAAATTATAATATTGCGTTGAATAGCTGAAATTCTCTTTGAAATTTGCTTTATTTGTTACATGGCGGGATTTCGCTTTTATGTCCTTGTTAGTAGGTATACAATTCGATAATCCAAATTGTATTTTGTGGAGACGTAATAGCATGGTAGCATGAAATTGATTCATTTTTATAATCACCTTACTTAATTCAGAAGGAATTCGAATTGTCTTGTGCGTTTTATGATTTCTAACTAGACGAACTTTCCGTGGAAGTGCATTTCCACGTCCATAAAATGTATATATGTACGATATAACGTGGAGCGAAAATGGATTTTTAGCCAAAAACGCAAACGTTAATGAAGCTTCGTCTTTAATACTAGGTTCGGCAGAAAAAGAAAACAGAAACGAAAATGATTTAGATATTAAAACATATTAATATTTTCGCAGTATACGCACGTGAAATACAAATTCAACATAACTTCACTTTACAACTATAAAACAAAATCGCGTCCGTTCGTGTCAGCTGAAACGAGTTAGCCTAACGTTACCTGATATTTCCAAGCCTTACAAAGTAGGGCGAATGACACGCAACAATTCACAAACTTCTGATTTTCGGCTTAGCGAAGCTTCGGCTGGTTTATAGCCGAAAAGGAAAATATGACCGAATCATGATTTTTTGGCCGAAAACTAAGCTTTGGTCGGTCACTACTTTTTAGGAATATTTCCATAAATTTTACTTCCCTGTGTTACCGTGAAATTATGAAAAAGTGCACAATGTTGGTCCCTTCTTGTAGCTTTTTACCCAAGAAAGCTTTAAAAAGGCCTTTCTTTCTTTCTTTACGAGTTTCTCGTAAATCATGCATTTATTACCTGGTAATTTATTAAATGGTATAGTAGTGACATTGTGCATGGCACCGTCATTGTTTCTCCACATGAAAACCACCTGCATTGTTGGCTTAGCACAGGAAGCACCCTGTGCTAAGCCAAAAATGCAGCTAGTTTTATGCCACAGATTTTATAGGGCGTCGCCACCATTAATTATTGTGATTATGGTCGACCCTGAATACAAATCTAATGGCCTAGGCAGCCGTGCGTTTGCCAACGGAAATGTGTGCTTTTTCAGCTAACTTTTCCAGTTTAAAATGATGTTTTTCAACGAGGTTTGAATAAATTGAGTATTTAGAAGCAGAAGATACAAGCGAATTAAAGTACAATCAAGATAAACAATAATGCTGTATTACAGGAACACTATTTGAGCCAATAAATTATCTCATAACACAATGTAGGTTCCACAAACCCCACTTAAAACCAAAATACATAGCAAACTGCATACAAATCTCTCTCAAAGGTTTTAGAATAGACACCAATATCCATTTGGATCGGAACTGAGCAGTCGTCAGGCATCTGTGGATATGCCCCGCTGCCAGAGCTACGCTAAAAGAGCATGGTTTATGAACCAGAAATATAAAAGTAACGAGGCTATTAAGTCCGAACCGTTGCACTCCGTCGGACGTGGCTTTATTTGAACGTTTTAAGCATTTTTTCCTCAACTTTTAAGAGCCGTGAATTTTTGTAAACGCATTCACTATCATGTTGATGTTTTACCAATAAGCGCTTTGTAAAATCAAAATCAAAATTCATTTATTAGACTAGGAAAACAGAGAAACTGACATTGACCGAAACAGAACTGTATGAGAGTCAGCTATTTTTGAAAGTCAACGTTACATAAGACAGTCCCCCAAAACGCCCAACCTTTACTGATTCCCTGTGCTTTAGCTGGGAAGAAAAAGTGGCGCAACAAACTCCCCAGAAGCACAGCTGTCTTTTCAGCTAGAAGAACTTGATTTTATACAAAAGTAGGTAAGTAATTAACATTACGAAACAATTATTTGCCATATGCCAGCTAGCACATGCCAATATACCAACAAAACATTGAAAACTATACTCAAACAGAAGTTAACAATAAAAACAAATACTTAAACAGAACTTATAACTGGCAGGAGACGCCCTGGGCGTCGGGAATCCCAGGCTGATTCCCGGCCACCGTAGGCTCGGGCTTGCGGACGGCGAGTATAATGGGTAGCTCGCTGTCCGGTAAGGACCAAGCCCAGGTCGACAGCGCGTTGCGTTCCACGTGAGCCTAAAAGAGATGTCAGCAACAACTGATGGGGCCCGCAAGGGCCGATGCCTACCAGGGATGCGGGTTGTTCGAAAGAGATACCGCGGCCCCTGGCACACAGGCAACTGAGGGAACACGGGTGGGTTTTAGTCAGTAAAAGTCTGACACGCCCTCCTGCTCCACCCAGAGCGGGAGAAGTCATTTGATGATTTCCCACCCAGGAATAAAAAACAGAACTTATAACCAAAATAAAAGCCTCCAGGCATAAAGAGCGTGCCCGTTTACATTAAGCAATGTTGCAATAAGTTCATTTCGTATAGCTATAACTTGAAGTAACAAATGTTAAACTAGGACCTTCGGAATAAAGTAAATAAACAGATTAACTGTTTATTTCCTTTACTCTGAAGGTCCTAGTTTACCATTAAGAATTAAAAAAAACCATGGTCAGCAAGACGACTATGCAATCTTGATTGTGTTTACAATGCCTGCCTGTGTGTTTGTGTCTGCAGCTTATTTATTCGCTTTAACGGGAGCAAAAAATATTTTAGTTCTTAATCATAAACTTTCCATTGTAATTTGCAATAAAAATGTTTTTCTATTTAGTTTTACGATCTGCTCGTTTGTTTTTATTGTATGTGTTTTTAAATTTATGTCTTGGCAATACCAATATTAATTTGAAACATTAATAATATATTATCGCCAACGATGTTCACTTAAAAACAAGGCCTGACTTAGGACGAGTATAAAATATCCCTATCAATGAATAAGTTACCAGTGTCATTAGCTACAATATTTCACCGAGCGTTATAAATTACATGAATTAATTAGTGGAAATACTGATAGCTACAGGTGCTGGTGACACAATTATGAATACAATGGTGAGCGTTATCGCTGCGTCCGACAACACTTTAACTACCCCAGCGGAAGCTGATAAAATATTGTATAATCAGCGACTGGGTAAGACAGCCGCATTTACCTTTAAACACAACATTTCCCTCTCCGGGAGGTAATTCCGCCTAAACAAAGCTAACGTTGATTCGCTTCCCTCTTGAAGGAATCTGCAAATCTCCGCCACGGTAAGACTCCCGTTCACTCCCGGGAAATAAAAGATTACTCTGTGTGAATAACTCTTCGAAGCTCGAGTCGGCGATGTTTTTCAAGAGGCACGATAATCTCTTCCATTATTCTTTTAGTGAATTTACTTTGTTGATATTGCGTTTGAATTCATGAGTTGATGCTTTAAGGTTTTATCTAATTGTGCCAATAAATCAAGAGTTTTGTTTGTGGTTGACAAAATTTTGCACTTAAAGCAGATTTTTCAAGTGTCAGATAACTGAAGAATAAATAATTGGCAGTTTGACATATTTTCTTCAAAAAAGCTGTCTCATCACAGTTTTTATTGATGAGATAAAAGTTACATGAAGAGGGAAAAATCAGCCCTCAATTTTGAGAACTGAAATGTACAATAAGCTAGGTAAATAAAATTAGATCAGAATATAATCTTATTTTGAAACTACAGATACCTGTTATGCACAATAAAAGCTATGAAACAAATGGACCTTGGGCAATCGTACCTACACCAATAGTTAAATTGGCAGTATAAAATTGACACTTAACAATAATAGGCTGGGACCTAAAATAAACAGCCATTCCACCTAGTTAAAAGCAATTTAACAGGGAATTTGTGACTTGGGTAAATCCGAATTACGACAACTTTAAGCTGTTTTTCATCGTTATTTTGATACTTCTCAAGGGGCATCTTCCGACTTACTGAAAAGGATTGAACAGGTAAATATAGTATATCCCAGAGGTCCAAGGCAATTTTAAGGGTTTCCTAATTGGATCAATATCAGAATTTGTTACGTGATCTTGAAGAGGTGATTGGCCCAATTACTGTACGGGGTTAAGAAGCTTCTGAAAAGATGTTTTTTTTTAGTAGAACCTCATTTTATGATTATGTAAATTTTTTGATGAGAAAATCGGAATTTTGACAAAAAAAAGACATTCATCGAAATAATGAATATAAAATAATAATAAAATCGTTTATTTATAAAAGGGACACGTTTACAATAAATACCTTAAAAAATAAAATAGAACACAGTTGCTAAATTGCCTGAACTAGGTTGAACCTGTGTTTCACTCAGGCTACAAAATGCACAAATACTTATTGTAATAAATTAACAGTGTGTATGAAGTAATAATAGAATAAACTAAATTATAACTTAAGTCAACAAAATTAAAAATGTATGTTAGCGGTTTTATTTGCAGACAACAATTAGATCTTTTGTTTGTGTATAATCAATGGATAAATAATTAAGTTCAGTTTTTACAGCTACAGTAATTTAATTTATAGAGTTTTCTATTTAATCTATTGTACAAAAATGGGCCTAAGAATGTATAAAATCTTTCTACAAAGACATGTTTTGAGTCTGCGTTAGTTATGCATACTATATAATTCTGTCTCTTGTTAGTAATGTCAGCATTGTAGGTTGCATGGTGTGCTCTTTTAATACTAAGTGCATGATGAAAAGCTAGCAAACAGTGAGTACGTTGCAGGATTTTATAGCCCAAGAAGTGATACAGTATCGAATAATTGATTGACATAGAGACAAATAAACTTGTGTGATTAATTTTTGATCTGTTAACGTTCGCAATTTTTTTTAAACATTATTTTATTTTATTTATTTATCGCAAACACTGCTCTTCGCAATCACTACAGGAAATTCCTCAAGCGGTAGCGTGGTCCTTTATGAAACTATCTTAAATGACATAACACATACAACATTATTTTTGTGAATTCATTCAGAGAACATGTAAATAAATCGATCCTGTCAGCCGTGTCATTCAGTACGCGTAAGGCGCGCGTCAGTGGCGCTTTGCTGAGCAAGTTGGTTCGTGCGGCACTGCTAGTAACAGTGGCACCGGCGCCGCGAAACGTAATTGTCAGACACATTCAGGCAAATGTCCTTCAAAACACCGGAATTATAGGTCTTACCACGTAATAGCTTTTTTTTTTTTTTTTCTGGGTGGGAAATCATCAAATAACTTCTCCCGCTCTGGGTGGAGCGGGAGGGCGTGTCAGACTTTTACTGACTAAAACCCACCCGTGTTCCCTCACTTGCCTGTGTGCCAGGGGCCGCGGTATCTCTTTCGAACAACCCGCACCCCTGGCAGGCATCGGCCCTTGCGGGCCCCATCAGTTGCTGATGACATCTCTTTGAGGCGCGCGTGGAACACAACGCGCCGTCGACCCGGGCTTGGTCCTTACCGGACAGCGAGCTACCCATTACTCGCCGTCCGCAAGCCCGTGCCTACGGTGGCCGGGAATCAGCCTGGGATTCCCGATGCCCAGGGCGTCTCCTGCGAAGGCCACGGCTGTGAGGGCGCATGTATTGCATCTCCCTCACGTGCGCCGCCTCCCTCTTTGCGAGCATAACTGCTTCGCTGAAGGAGGTGACTGCTAGCCATGCCCTCTCGCTCCGTACCATGGCCTGGGCCAGGGTCGGACGCGAGAGATCGCCGCCGCCGATCACGTCCACGAGGACACGGCGATGCTCCGCCCAAGCCGGGCAGACCTCCACCGTATGCTCCACCGTGTCCTCAGGGCGATCTTCGCAATGGAAACACCCGGGCGTTTCCTCCCGCCCTATCCGAAACAGGAACCTCCCGAAACAACCGTGTCCGGTGAGGACCTGTGTCAGGCGGAAGGTGAGGACGCCATGCCGCCTCTCAAACCACTCCTCAAAGAGGGGACTTATCGCCGCGATCGTGGCGTGCCCAACCACGTAATAGCTTGAATACATATGATGTAATAGCTAAGTCCCTCCTTGTCTCGAGTTTGTTGTACCCGACCATACCGATAACGAATAAAGTTGGGTACATCAACGGATAGAAGGGATAGATACCGTATAGTTTCATGTACAAAAACCTGGTGAATTTATCATTTAAAACATGGTGAATATATATTCGTTTGTGCACTATTTTAGTTAGGCTTTCAATATGTTTTCTAAAAGAAAGTGTATCGTCCATTATTACCCCCAGGTATTTAATGTAGCTCGTTTAGACGATGAAAGGACAAGTACACATGCTGGCTGTACGTTATCCACATTAATGGGCGGGCATATAGATGAGGGTTAGTAATGATAAGTTGAGGCTTGCGCGTGGAGAAGTGAATATGTTTTATCTTGTCGGCATTTATTGTTAGTAAATTGCTTTGAATAAGTCACAGACTTTCAACCTAATTAAACGATTTCAAACAGTTCGTTACTGGTTTTAGTGGTAAATATTAACATCGCATTGTCGTCATATGATACACCCCTATTTACCCTCTTTAATATTTAGATTACACAATTCATTAATATCAATCAGGAATAGTGTGGGGCCCAAAATACTCCCTTGAGGAACGCCAAAACCAGTTTTTTTCTGCTCATCACTCGTAATATTATATATTCTAACATACCAGCTAAGGTACCAGCCATCTAATTAGTCAGTAAAAAGTTTCAGCGGCGTTCCTCTTATTCCCATGGTCTCTAATTTATCCAGAAGAACAGAAACAGACACCGTGTCGAAGGCCTTGGCTAAATCGAGAAAGACTCCTAGGGTCTGGTTTCCTTTGCCGAGGTTTTCCGAAACATAATCAGTCAAGCGATGCACCGCATCGGCTGTCAATAATTTAGGTCTAAAACCAAATTGTGCAGGGGATAAAATGTTATTTTTCTGTAATTAACAAATCTACTGTTTATAATTTACTCTGGTATTTTTGAAATTGAGGGGAGCAAGGAAATTGGCCTTTAATTGATTGCGTCTTTACTTCCGGATTTATAGATAAGGATTACAACTGCCTTTTTAGACAACTAGGGAAAATTCCTTCGGCAAGACAGATTCGAAATATATGAGTTATAGGAGGTATCAAAATATGCTTGAAGCATTTAAGGATCTTATTGATTATATTATCCCATCCAGCTGGACAATCATCTTTTAGTCCAGAAATTATTCGGATTATTTCATCTTTATCAGTGTCCAACATAGCAAAAGCTTTTGGGTTACAGACATCGCTTGATTTTTTCTGCTCGGCAAGAGTTTTCCCAACATCTATAAAAAAGTTATTAACATACTCGTACTTAGCTGATATGAGTGGTGAAGGATTTGCAAGCAGTAAACTCAAATTTCTTATACATATAGTGCCTTTGTTTTCATAATTTTAAAGAAAACCTGTTTGAACAAAATAATACATATGTACACCTCTTATTCACCCAGTAACAAATTACCACGTAATTAAAATGTGTCACATCGAAAATTGTATCGAAAACTTACCGAGAGCATGGCGGTAATATCCAGCGAGCTTAAATTGCTAGCCGTGAGCCTTAAAGTTTTACGGTTCATTTAGATCGTATTAACACCCCAGCCGCTTGCGAGGGACGACTAACATTGCCTCCGCCGAGATTTTGACTTTGTTACAGAATATGTTTAGGGAAAAAGGTACTTTAAAAAATAGTTTGTTTATTAATTTATTTTGTTTAAAATTTCATTACAATTCAGTCTTAACAAGAGCGAAGTCCAATTGGACAAGGCGATACGCGTTATCCATTTGGCAACTGGGTTGTGGAGGTAGGTAGGCAGTCGCTCATGTAAAATTCTGGTTAGTATTGAGCTGCATCTCGTTAGACCTGAAGCCTATCCCAACATAGTTGGGAAAAGGCTAGGCAGATGATGATGATATCAAGATTTTTTTAAATGGTACCGTTAATGGTATAGCTTCAATGTCGTTCGTCCAGGTGCGGTTGAAATCGGTTCTGAAAGTGGAATACGTCAAGAATATACTAGATACTGTAACGGGAAAGAAAAACACAAGTGAGGGCCATGTCATGTTTTAATTATGTAGTAGGAAAACGTACAAACCTCAATCTTAAAAATTATTATTCAAATTCAGCACTCAAACATCCATCCACATTCCATCGTGCGAATTTTGCAATTAATTATTATGACTATGTTCTAATTAAAGGAAATGCCGACACGTGGAATGTGAACAGGCGATATACATTATCCTATAATATTACGTTAATATCATACACAATAATCGAACTAATTGTTCTGCTACTTTTGACAAGAATTCCCAGTACATTTAAATATCACTAAAGCTTTTGTTTCTTATAATGCGGTCAACGGGCACGCAATAATGGAAGTCAAAATATAAAGAGTTTTGTAACAACATGGCGGACTCGCTTTCCTAGGAAAGCCAAGCTGTAAGCTAAAACTGACTAGTTGCCGTATTGGTCATAAAGCAAATGAAGACCTTGACGTTTGATGACAAGCAAGGGATATTCAACCAGTAACGAGGCAAAATTATACAAAAGCAATTACAAACGACGAAGCAATTTTCCGCGAATTTTGTGGTGTAGCCATTACAAGGTCAAATATGCCTACGTCAATGCTTTCATTCGACGGTAATTGAAACGTATGACTACAAAGAGTTTGAAATGATTAGCAGTGTTAATAAACCAGGTTGTTATACCTAATTGGAGAGGCTTAATCCCCTAATAACAGAAGTTTATACAGGTTGATGCTACCTCGGATTTACATCTCATTTACGACGGTTAAAATACATAAAACGAGCCAAACAAGGGCAATAGGGTCGGAGGATGATAGAATTTGTTACAAGTTTATAGCAAGATTTGCAATTTTGCTACCGTTGAGCCTAGAGTACTTACCTTTTAGGGCCTAATACTTTGTTAAGGCTGGTTGAAACTATTTACGTGGAGTTAGCATGGACCTGTTTATAGGATATTAACGGTTATATCGACAACATTAAAAACTGCTGTTGTAGTCACGACCAAGTGTTTATTTATTTTATTAGCTGGTGCCAGTGGCTTTGTCTGCGAGGAGGTTGAAAATTATCCCGCGGGAACATACTACCGAGATAAAAGTATCCTACGTGTTATTAGTCGCTGGCAAGTGATTGTTGTTGTTCCGTGTGGTGCCGAACGTAAAAGAATAGCATCATCCCATTTCTTCCCGTGGGTGTCGTAGAAGGCGACTAAGGGACTTACTAGAAAATGGGCAGCAGCGTTCTCTATGCACTTGAATACCATACTGCGATCACCAACCCGCCTGCCAAGCGTGGCGATTATGGCAAATCACCCCTTTTAGGGGAGGCTTATGTCCAGCAGTGGACGTCTTTCGGCTGATATGATGAAGTGATTGTTGCACTGTTGTATTTACATCACTCACAGGTAAACTCCGTATGCATAAAAATGTTGTACAAATCAAAATACTAATCTATGTAGTTTTAAATTACGAATCTAAAACACGAATTAATGAATATAACCATATAAATTACTTGTTATATGTAAACACATTTCCTTTCGAGCAAGATGATTGAAAAGTTTATGAACTGAAGAAGACCGAAGGAAGAGTTTTTAATTTGTTTCTACGTTTTATCAGTTTGCCAATTCTTTGTCATCATCAATAACCAGTTTGTTGTTCTTCTGTAAGCCCGCCTGTAGTGAACCCACATTAATCACAGGGAATGCCTGCGCCACGTTGCATAAAGTTGGCACACGATCATCGCCGCTGTTCACTTATATTGCAGTTTTATTACCACTTCCCACGTCCCAATATTTCACTTCCTACTTTTTTAACATATGCCGTCAATGACAAAACTACTTTATAAAAGCAATCAAAACTTTTATCTCTGTATAAAGCGGACACATTAACGGCATATGTCAAAGCAAACTATTCTATCTCTCGTTCCCACTTAAGTAGGGTGGGGAAAAAATAATAGTGTCGTAAATTCATAAATGACACTTTTCGAGTACACTAGCAAACTTTTTCCTAACTTTAAGGTCACAATAAAAGTGTCACATTGAAGGCTGCGTGGTAATTTATTGAGGGTAAAATAAACATGTGAAGTGCGAATAAGAACTTCTGAAGTGGGACTTGACTTTATTAGTTTGATGCTTTCTTTGCACTATGTAGGACATAATTGAGTAGGAAGTTCCATACCGGTTATAAGCGAAGATTTATTACTATTATAAACAGAAGGGGATTCCGTTTTAGACTCCTTAGTAATTATAGGTCGTTGGACTACAATAAAATTACAATATGCTAGATAATGCTTATACGTGTAACGCAGTGACTAGACTTACATTAGTGACTAATCGTGATCAGCTAAAATCTCTGCAAAAAAGCACGTAATTACTTTGTATTACATTGTTGTGTCTCAGCCAATATTGGTAAAGTGGTATATAATAGTGTTGTATGCCATAAAAACAAACCTCTTGTGAACTAACCAATAATGGCAAAACAAACGACATGATTTTGACGACATGGTTGGCGCAATGGCTGAGCGATCGACTGCTGCGCAGCGTGTCCGCGACACCCGCACGGAACAAATATTTGTATGATCTGCAAGTAATTGTTCCGGGTCTGGGTGTTTGTGCTTGTGAGTTTTCTATGTTTGTAAACGCACCCACGATACAGGAAGAAATTCCTAGTGTGGGGCAACGTTTAAAAAAAAAAGAAAAAGAAAAACATAATAGGTGAGTACCTGTGGGAAAGAAGACGGCATTCGCAAAGAGCATGCGGCAAGATTAATAATGGCACGTTTTTTTTCCTTTTTACTCTTAGGCCAGCACGCAGTAATGAAAAAAAAAAACAAGGTACTCACATTCACAAAGGGACCGTAGAATTCATCAGCGACACATGACCATCAAGTACTAGTACATTACAGTATATCCGGCACAGTAATCAAGTCACCCGCGGGAAATACGCTCAAATCCAGCTGTTCACAAACTTGTTTGACTTACGACCCCTTTACTTCTCAAAAAATAATATATTCCTAAGAGCTCTCCGGGGAAATCTATTGTATACTACAAATAGAATGTGAGTGGGAGTCTAGCGAGTCTATGATTGTTAATTTCCTAGTTTTTATAGCACCTTCTCGTTTTATGGTGTTTGTTTATTTCGTTATTTTAATAGGTTATAACGTGTGTGAATTAAGTGAAGCAAGTTGAGTTTAAGTCGTATTACTGCACACGCTAACGTAACCGTTATACATGATACATACGCCCGGGAAGCGATTTATAAAACATGAGTTGAGTGCGTGAGTTTTGTAGGTACGTTATCTTCTCAATGTAATTTTTCGTCCAGTCACGCAATACCCGATGATATTTACTTTGAGCTCCACACATATAGACCCGGTTGTTACAGTGTATCACCGCGGTCGATCAATGGCCAAATTAAATTTACTGCCGCAAGCCCACCAGATCGTCGTAACGATAGAGCGGCCGCCATTTATTGCCAATAAATATTTTTTAGTAGCAGCTTTTACAGAACCCTGTATCGTCTTTCAAGAGGATCTTACACCCAGTATTATTTCATAACTGATATTTTATTACGGTAACGTCAGTTCTACGATATAACATTTAATTTGTTCTTGTTATTTCGGCTTCGGGTCGGGTATGACAGATTTTATGCTGCTCGTCTCATTTGGACATTTGACCTTTTATTCAAAATTAATAACTGTGCCACCCGCTGAGATATTATTTGGCCGATCAATAACAGGCAGGCAGGGTATTTAGAGAGCTCCTCTAAATTTAACTTTGGAGGGTAACCACAAAGTTCTAAGCTGCTGTAATAACAAAATATGAAACTAAAAACAAATTAAACCAAGATCAAGTATTTAAATTCAAAACAAGAACTTGTACGATGTTCAACAGCAATATCAGAAGCTGTATTAAATTTTATATCGATTGGTACATTGTTAGGTATTTTGTTTGTACATTTTCATTTCCCATCATAATAATTCAATGGGTGTTACATAATAGCCTATTAAAACGAGACAACAAAGGGTTTCTTTCTTTGAAGCTATGTTTATATTGTACTCGGAGTTTTTACCCTTGCGATTTTGTTAGTGTGAATTTTATGAACCCTTTGCAAAACCTTTTGGTAAAATAATCCGGATGTCATAAATTATTCGCTATGGAAGTTTAAGCTGGGTGGTATAATATGATCGTGGGTAGTATAAGTAGACTACTTTTTTTCTGTATATGCAGCCGTTTTTACAAATGAAATCAAATACAACCATTATGCATGTACACCGTGACATTTTAGTCGTCTTACAACGGCAGCCCACTTCATGTACCCAATGACTGCTATCTACTACCATTCATTAAAAAAAAAATTTTTTTGAACATTTGCATAATCAAAAACATGAAAATATCACTAAGACGAATGACGTAGTTTGAAACACCCTCTTATGGAGATGGAATTAATGATGGAATGTAATGGTATAGGTATCTTCTACCTTTGATACGTAAACATTATTAACAGGGAGGGTGTTTCATAATTCTGAAGCATTCATTATTTTTCTTTGTATCTATTATCTTAATTAATGGTAATAATGTTTTAATCGCGCCTAGAGGTACGTTATGACGGATACATTGATTGGACCATCTTTGTAAGACGACTAAAATGTCACGGTGTATATTCACTTCATCGGTATAACGTGTGTCACTGTAAAAAAATAAACATCAACCGTTTTAGAGAAAAACCCCGCCCATTGAAAAATCACACTCAAAAAAGTATGGAACAAGAAAATTTTCTGATAGGAAAGCCATAGTCATGTGCTATTGGACTAAGTAGCATTACTTTGTCCAATAGCATATATTATCGCTTACTTAAAAGCCTTAAAAGTCTTGTTTAGGTGGTATAAGACCAAGGCTTTCAGAGGAGAATATTTCTTATTTCACACTTTTTAGAGCTGGAATCTTCAGTAATCGGGTTTGAGTTTTATTATTATTTCAATTATTTTGGGGTTAGCTCACAATAAAAATGTTTTTGAAATGTGCTAATTAAGTAATTTCATAAAAAAATGTTGTAATTTGTATATTTACGACCCCTGCAGGGCGCCATATTCAATTTAATGTCTCGCCACATAGCCTATAACGACCAAAAAACTTGCAGCGATACCGAATTTGTCAGTAAGTAGTTTACAATGAGGGAACAGATGACATACATACATACCCGCATACATACCGGTCAAAATCATAACCCAAGGAGCGTTATAATTTTGACCGGTTTGTATGTATGTGCTTCGCCGTAGTCGGGTTAAAACTTAATCTTTTTCAAAGTCATAGTCAAAGCATTTATTTCAAATAGGCACTTAAAATGCACTTTTGAACGTCAACATTTACATTAAAATAGAATTGTTTCTAGTCGCACCTTCCAAAATGTAGTTTCGTATGGAGAAGAATGGGCAAGGAACTCCACCGTTAGTCTTTTAAAATGTTTTAACTACAATATTTAACATACATTCATTGTATAATTATGTGTGAAAACGATGCATCTAGAGTAAAATTACCATACCAAACTAGGTAAAAATAATGAAATTGAAGTATTTACAAATTAATTAATTTTATGATGGATACATGGTTCTCACATATTTACAAATATTGTAATAGTAAGTATACAATTTTCGTAGAATATTAACAAGTAGGTAATCAATCAGTGTGTGAGTTAAAGTAATCACTGAGTGTAAATCAATGTCATAAATATAATTAATTACATAATTCAATTAGCAACCAGTTTGATTTTGTCTAGACTCTAAATTGTCCTATGGAGCAGGACCAGCATGTTTCCAAGCATTTTTCTAGTCATAATGTTCTTGCTTCCACTGTAAGGACGTATAGTGAACTTTAATCGATCCTGACGCTTACCCAAAAATATAAGTAGAGCCATGGGATAGGTCGAGTTATTTTTAGAGAGGTGGCACCCCAAAAGTAGGTTGACCGACATAGAGAAAAGGAAACTTTAATAACATAGACATTGATCCATCTGCCCAGCTTTTCACAAGTATGTTGGGGTCGGCTGCCAGTCTAACCAGATGCAGCTGAATTTCCGGTGTTTCTGACCTCCACAACCCAGTTCATCATTACAGCCGAAAGCCGTGCACTGCTGGACATAGGCCTCCTCCAAAATGGGGGGTTTTGCCATAATCGCCACGCTTGGCAGGCGTCTTAGCGACCACAGTATGGTGGTAAAATGCATAAAAATGCTACTGCCTATTCTCTGGTCCCTTAGTTGCCTTCTGCGACACCCACGGAAAGAAATGAGATGGTGCTCTTCTTTTATGTCCGGCACGACACGGAACCACAACCCAGTTATAGGGTAGCTGGGAAGAAGAAGTGGCGCAACAAACTCCCCTGTTGGGGTTAAACATCTGAGTTTTACGTGGAGCGACTGCCTATCTGACCTCCACAACCCAATAACTGGGTAACACCTTGGTAAGACTGGTTGTCAGGCTTTCGGGCTTCTGACGACCCGAAACGACAGTCAAATATCCACGAATGACAGCCGAGACTAATGGCTTAACATGCTTTCCGAGGCAAGGAGGGGTCTTGGTATGTAAGCTTGGTCACCCATCCACGGACCAACCGCGGCAAGCGTAGCTTAACCTAATCGATTGAACCGTGCAGCTGTTATTACTCAAACCCTTCAGTAACATTCTTGTAATATTATTTATAAAGCAAGACTTTCTGACACTCTTTAACTTTTATATCGCCGTACTTTTGTAATTTTGAATATTTCATCAGATCGGCGAATCTTCGTGCCTTAGAACAACAGATTTAAAAAAAATACATATTCAGGTTTTTTCTAAATAAACTGGTACTATTTTTCTCTTTCAGCAGTCGTCGCTTTGTCTGTGCCTTTATTTAGAAACATACAGGAAAGGGAAGTGACAGCGATAACGTCAGTACAGCGCTGCAGCGCTGTATTGTACGCGATGCGCTTTCATAAGGACGCTTCCACGATAACGGGAAGAAAACTCGAACCAACTTCGTGCTTCAGATGTATTGTCAGAATAGGATCTTGTTCTTTACTATAATTGTTATTAGTTTGGTTTGACTATCCTTTCTTTCGACTTATGCGCGGTTCCTGTAAACAAAAAAAAGGCGGTGAAAAAAAATTAAAATACATATCCCAATACACCGACTTCCGAAATTAAAGTTATTTTTCACTTTATATTGTTTTTTCGTAAGTCAGTTGTTTTTTTTTAAGTTTTTATTTTTCACTTTTTAGCTATAGTACCTACCCCAAACCAATTCGAAATTTCATTATCATTGGGGATTTTCAAAGCCAATCAAATCAAATCAATGCATGTTTATGTGATAGCAGCAATCGCGCTTGATTTGCTGTTATTTTTTGAAGACTTCCGTTGTCTGTCTCCGAAACTCATCATCAGATCTATATGAAGTTTAAATGGGACCATTTCGAAATAAAACCCTTTCGAACAAAAAAAATATTTTACAAATCCGTCAATAGGAGTTATGCCCGAGTATACATAAAAAAAAACATGTCGCATTGATAACGATCACGACACATGACACGTCGATGATTCCTTTTCAACCGACTTCAAAAAGGAGACATTTTTGAATTCCGTTAAAAAGGAATCATTTTGCTAACCAATGGTAGCAGTTTTTATTGCCAAACTGGACATATAAATAGATTGGTGAGCTAATTTAACTGTGATAGCTACTCCCATATGGTAGGATCTACTATGCAAAGCTATGAGGTCTTTGCTTCATTATTGGAAAAGATACAAGTATTTTAATTATAACCAATAACAGTCTGTATACTATAGGAATCGGCCATTAAAGAAATAGAAAAATTAAGAGTTTTTCCGAGGATTTAGATGTCATGACTTGCGATGTACACACCAAATAAACAACAAAATGGCGCTGGGAGAAAACTAAATCGTTTCCATGAGAATAAATAAATGGTAGTAGAATATGTACTAATATCGTACGCACGTGTAAATAACGGGATAATTAAGCCTAGAAAATATTACACTAAGCAACTTTATTCGCTTTATTAACCCTAATTTCATGTTAATATGAAATTAGGTACAAGTAAATTTACAGAAATGAGAAGCCTATCTAAGTCCACCGTTGAACTATGTCTGCTTCAAATGGCCAGTACCTAATGGTTGCAATACATCACCTTGAAGTCAGGCCAAGATCCAATTAAATCCGGTCAAGCAGAGACCTAAATGTTGTGTGATATTGGTCTAGTGACCTTCTTTGGTCAGAGCGTCTAAGAAAACTGGGGTTCTGCTATGAATTCAAGTAAAGGGAAATAGTATCTTTATCTCAAACATCATTTTATGTCTTTGCTCTTAGTTCAAAATTATTATCCTTTTTAGTGTAGTATAATATAGGTAATAAATGTGTAAGTTTCTGAAGATGTATGGATGTTTGTTACTTTTTCCCATAAAAACTACTGTACGGATTTGGATGAAATTTGGCACACATTTTATCCCAGTAGTACGTTCTCGTGGGATAATTTCCGAACTCCACGCGGGTGAAGCCGCTGGCAAAAGCTAATAGTATATATTATTTATATAGATAAGAGGCTGTTGGTTAATTGATAACAGATACACAAGTCAATCGAAGGTTAAGTTTCGCTTACAGCGGTAGGGTCGAGGATGGGTGACCATCTATTACATATCGTGACCCCTCCGTGCCTCAGAATGCATGTTAAGCTATTAGTCCCAGTTGTCATTCGTGGATATTTGACAGGCGTTACGGGTCGTCAAAAGCCCGAAAACCTGACAGCCAGTCTTACCAAGGTATTATCCAGTTGAAACCCAGTGGTTTTGAAGGTCAAATAGGCAGTCGTTCCATGTAAAACACTTATATTTAACCCCAACAGGGGAGTTTGTTGCGCCACTTCCTCTTCCCAGCTAAAGCACTAGGAAGGGGTGAAGGGCGGGCGTTTTGGAGACTGTCTTATGTAATTTTGATGTTCAAAAAGAGCTGACTGTCAGCCTAGTTTGAATAAATGAATTTGATTTGAACATAGTTGGGAAAAGGCTAGGGAGATTGATTTTGATATTTAAATAGACACGTTAAAGTTTTATGTATGCATGTACTGTTTAAGTAAATATTTCACCACAGGCTACTGCAATATTATGTCTCCTATCTTCCTTTATCCGTACAAAGGTAGTCTTAGCAATAAGCCGCCCATTGTGCCACCCTATGTAAAGTTACTCCATTTATTTTCTTGAAACATATTTATATTTTTCATCTACACGTATTTCCAAATGTGTGAAATAAATGGTGCCAATATTATACTGCAGTTATAAAATAATTTTTCTTCACAATATAAGAAAATAAAATTGTTGGAACCACACACAATCACGAGCGTTAATAATATATGTTTACGCTTACCAACTTTTAAAAGGGATTTTTTCCTCTTGTACTCCTTGTAATTTTATGTTATTGTGAAAATTATATTTTGGAACCCACACTATATTGAATACCTAGATTATCTCAAGGTTGCAATCGGTATTTGGGAGAAAATCGCTTTTTAATTTGGGTGTGTGTAGTAATAGTGCCCCTGACCATACATACTTCAATGTGCACGTAACTTAATATTTCAATGCGTGACGGGTCTTATCTGAATTGTTCACTTCGTTCGTATGTAGTACATGTTTTATGTAGTCTTTTCATACGTATCGTATTAATGGCCTATTTCACGGTATTAAAACAGGTATTAGTAGATACTAATCCAATACATAAATAGGAAATACATACATAGAAGAAAATTATCTATAATGAAACATTAAAAAAATTTCAAAAAAAAAAACAACCGACTTCCAAAAAAAAGACTTAAAAGTGAAAAATAACTTTAATTTCGGAAGGCGGTGACAAAAAATTAAAATACATATCCAAAGTCACCGCCTTCCGAAATTAAAGTTATTTTTCACTTTTTAGTCTTTTTTTTGGAAGACGGTTGTTTTTTTTTTGAAAAAAGTTTTTATTTTTCACTTTTTAGTGGTTCACATGTGCTTACCCCTTCACAGCGTCCTGGCGTGATGTTATGTTACGAAGTGGTGTAAACAATAGACAGACATGAGATTTCTGCAATTCCAGTCCATTTGCTATCATTTATTGAGGAGTTCCGTTGCCTATCTCCAAAGTTCTTTATCAGATCTTCACCAAATTGAAATAGGACCACTCCTAGAAAGTACTCTTACAAAAACTATCCAAATCGCTTCAAGTGTGCCTATAAAATTTAAAGAGTTCTCTCTATTTCTCCAGGATCCCATCATCAGATCCTGACTTGATGATCATGGGACCACCTGGATCATGGGACCCTTTCAAACAAAAAAATAATAATTCAAATCGGTCCAGCCATCATCGAGTAATCGGGGAACATACGTAAAAAAAAAAAAAAGTTTCCGACGAATAGAAAAAAAATTGTTGTAAAATTTTTTTTTTTTTTTTCAAAAGAGAACCTCTTCCTTTTGAAAGTCGGTTAAAAATTAGCCTTAGGTGGCTTTTGGACATTACTCTTTGGATTGTTTTTGTTTTGTAGACAAATATCTACGGCGGTAAGAAAGGAACTTTCTCTCACTCATACAATATTTTAATAAAAAAAATATGTTTATTTCAGTGACTATCTTTTTAAAACTATGTTATTTAGCTGACAATATACGATCATACATGAAGTGCTCATCAAGTCACGGAATTGTTCGAACTATGTTGACTACTAACTAATTGATGAACGACGTAAATTTGAATTGCGCATTTCGACTTCATCTTGAGTTCCGGGCTGCTCATAGTTGAATTAAATTGGTATGTTAACTACACACCAAACTCCATGAACCTTGTGGTATGTGGTAATTTACCCTTCAGAATTGTATTCGATACGGTATCTAAGTAATCTCACAGTATTTCAAGAAAATAAATTTCTACCAATTTTAGGGATTCAGATATCATTTTTAAATTGTTTTGTACTAAAATGGCTCTAGGCTATTAGAGCCATAACGTTTATATATTTAAAGCAATTTATAGTTGCCCGAGAGTCTTGGGTCACTACAGATTGCTATTTCTAAAGAAAACAAATGAAAGGGTTGACTTTATCTCACAAAGTGAGTCGTTGAACGTGAAGAGACTACGATTTGTAGCATAGTGCTACGCCGTAGCCAACGCGTAGCGTTAAAAAGAGGAACACGTTAGTGCTTTATTATTATTATCTTACATCATCTGTTACAAACATGTGTAAATAATATAAACTGAATAAATAATAACAATTTCGATTGACTATAAACTAGACTGTCACATTTTTACACGACCAATAGATACTGGATTTATTTGTCAGTTTATCAGTATCAGATAATAATATATGTTTTTGGATTGATTTGGTGACCGGTCGTCTTGCTGACCATGATTTTGCTATTGTTGCTAATAATTACCTATCTGTTTATTTATTTTACGTCGATGGTCCTAGGTTATCATTTGTAAACATAATCCAGCATTGCATATGTAAGCTATCACGCCATTTATACCAGGACGCTTTTATTTTGGTAGTATGCTTTGTTTATTGTTTTTTGTGCTTGAGTTAAGTTTTCATTTTATTTGTTGGTATATTGGCATGGCTAGCTGACATATTAAAAAAAATTTAGTTCTGTGTCTCGTAATGTTGATTACTTTGCCTACCAACGTATAGAATCAAGTATATCTAACTAAACAGACGGCTGTGCTGCTGGGGAGTTTGTTGCGCCACCTCTTCTTCACAGCTAAAGCACTAGGAAGTGGTAAAAGGCGGGCGTTTTGGGGGACTGTCTTATGTAATTTTGACATTCGAAAAGTGCTGATTCTCAGCCTAATTTGAATAAATGACTTTTGATTTTGATTTTTTGATTTTGATTGGTAACAAAATTCCAGGTAGTGCATGCTGCGTATTATAGCATCGCACCCATAATATCGGTAGTTTGGTTTTATTACCTTTAGCCATTTTATAACTTCTCACGACATTTCGCAGACCACAAATTCCGTCTCATAAAACGGCTCACGGCCATTGTTATATCACAACGAATAGATAGAAAATGCTACCGCCACCTCCGTCTACTTCCTCATACGAAGTTGCATGTTGCAACATTCAATCGTTGGGAGGAGTTGGAGATTTGCTTGGAGTCGTTTGGTATAGCAAAATATTTATGACTGAATCCGCTGGTCGGATGAGAGATCTCGACAGCAAGCGAAATCACCTTAAGAATAAACTACCCTCCAACATACAATAGCATTACCACAATGACATTCTAACGTGTCCGCACTGTGCACGTATCTTTATAGTGAAGAAAGGTTACATTAGCCACATATTACATTATACGGATTTTTTTCCTTATACGAAACGATTGTAACAATACAGCGAAGGACCATACCGTAATGAGTAACCACCACTAATTATTTTTAATTTACGTCCAGACTGTTTTCTGTTGCTAATCAGCCTTGAGAATTGTAACAAATGGATCTCCCACATTCAAGATTATTTATTCTACGTTAACTCATAAAGATCAGACACGAAATCTTCTTATATCTAACCATAAGAGAGGTCATATCGCTAGCGGGTCTAAAAACTTGGGGTCGGTAACGAATCCGGTTCGAAGGACCAGAAAATGTTAAGGACGTACGCTTTAATGATAAAAGGTTATGATCCTAACGAGTTTAATGATCTCGTTTCAGCGCTTTTTATATATTCGAGTCTCAAACAGATGTGACACGGATAAACATAACGGTACGTTGACCTTTTTGTTAATAAAATTGATGCATTGGGATCATTAGACGTCTTTATTCATCCAATAAAATTATCGTGATGCCAGAATGATAGAATATAACATAATTAAATAGAACAGACATTTCATTTACGTAGTCTACTCTTATTGTAAACTCTGAGTTTGTTTCGGTCCTCGTCTAGTTTTTAAAATATGACTGATATGTAAAACTGTTTGTACAAACCTTCTTACACAAATAAAATAATGTACGACTTTTACATAAACGGCACTGTTGTCAAGTCTTTCCAACCGATTGTTATTTTATTGGGAAAATTGGGGCCACACCATAGAGTAGACACTTCTGCGAAGCAAAGTAGTTTGCTACGTTAATTGACTTAATTCAAAACACGTTCAAAACGTCTTGGATTTTTCCTTACAAACATAGCTACTTTGAAAGTATAAATATATGGATGTGTCAAGATATTGTACTGCTTAAAATAAGACTTGCAACTAGTTGTAGGTTTAAGTTTAAACATTGATCGGAGATATCTTTTTTGGGCCTTAAACGCTGTGTTCAGTTGAGTTCGCCCAGAAAATGGCACCGTAACGATATTGAGATTCAACTACATAAACCGTGGTAAGCCGTAGGAAGTGTTTTGGTATCTACTATGGAGGAAAATCTATATACATAACATATGCAGATGAATTTATTTTTTTACACAACTTATCTTTATGTGCTTTTCAATTTAAATTGTAATCTCAATAATTTTGAATAATTGCTTCGTCAATATTGTAATTTTTGTAATTTATTAAAAAATTAGTTAAGCGTAACGTTGTCTAAAGTGAAATCTAATCATTTAATTACACCGTCAAGATAATAATTCATGTAATTTTCATATTGCATAAAATTGGTACGTTATGTTTGGAACTTGATATATCGAGTAATTTTCGTATGACCGCTTTTAGTAGAAATTCTCTCGGTCGACCAACTTTTTGTAATTTTTTTTTTATTAAAAAGCCAAGTAGTAAGAGTAGGTGATATGTATAACATAGTAGATTTACTTTTGCAAACTTATTTCATTTCACCCGCACGTTAAAAGCGGAATAAATCTGCAGCTGACATAAACGTCCATAAAGTTGTATTGACAAGTTATTTAAGCATCCATGGGTTATTTGAACTCAAGCCCCAGAGTAACACTTTGCGGTAATTATCCTCTATTTGAACGTGATATTTAATTTTAGTGACAGATTTAATACAGCAAAGAAATTATCTCTGTTTTAATTGTTAAATTTGACATAGAACTATACATAGTCTACTTCCGAGTAAAGATTACCCCAATTACGTCATACAGTAGGAATGGCTTAAATTTTGACAGATCAACAATATTCATTGTGTTTTTTCCGTTGTTGAGCTGACAAATTTTTCGAACATATGAAGCAACGGATTAGCAATATGCTTCAAAGTGATTCTGATTCAGCACCCTAATTACGTAACACACGATCAATCATAATCTGTTTTATTTTGGCAGTTCAACAATATTGGTTTGTTTGCTAAGGCCAACACGGATTGCTTTTTTTTTTGGGAAATCATCAAATGACTTCTCCCGCTCTGGGTGGAGCAGAAAGGCGGTCAGACTTTTACTGACTAAAACCCACCCGTGTTCTCCCCTCTCAGTTGCCTGTGTGCCAGGGACCGCGGTATCTCTTTCGAACAACCCGCCCCCTGGGAGGCATCGGCCCTTGCAGGCCCCGCCAGTTGGTGCTGACATCTCTTTGAGGCGCGCGTGGAACACAACGCGCCTTCGACCCGGGCTTGGTCCTAACCGGACAGCGAGTTACCCATTACTCGCTGTCTGCAATCTCGCGCCTACGGTGGCCGGGAATGGATTAAAAGACCAAAATCCTTTGGAAAAACGGATTGCTTTAGGGGATCATACGTAAGAGAGTGGACTCCCTGATGCGCCGCGTGCGGGGCAGCATCAACAGCCTTCTGAATACCATATCGGAAAGGGTTGATTGCCCGGTTATGAAGCACTGGGATACAGTTCACGGCTCGGGTGGTGCTCTCTATAATGTAAAGTAGCTCAATTTTTTATAATGTTAAATTTAGTAGCTCAATTTTTTACAATAATTAATAATTTTGCTAACATAGTTTTAAGTATTTTTACTAACAAGTTATGGAATGATAATGTATTCTGATTTAAAATGATTAATAATAATATTCTTTGCGTTATTTACCTCATTGAGCAGACACATTTTTCGAAGATATGAAGCAATGGATTAGCAATCTGTTTCAAAACGCTTCAGATTATGATTGATCGTGCGTTACGCTATTATGGTGCTGATTGATAGTAGGTTACACAATTAGAGTGACGGCACTCTTTACCTCCATCATTACGAATTGTGATTTAATTTGGGACGGATACCAACGAAAAACAAAAGACAAGTCAAGAAATATTTGAGTTTCTCAACGTGACCTTAACTATTCGTTTTTGCCAAACTCTTTTCACTTAATTAATTACTTTTCATTCATTCAATCAGAAAGTATAAAGCCTCAGTATGGTTTGTTGGTGCTATAAAAGAACAAAGTATAAAACCATTAGCAAACTCGTCTGGTTGCAAACCCAGTATCGCCGTCGGCGTTGCAATATATTTCAACCGCAAGCCGGCTCATCGTCAACGGAAGCAATAGTGCCATTATTTGCTTCCCAACAGAAGCGGATACAATTATGTTTCCAATCACGATCTTGTAACATTGCGTTCGGAAAAAGCGTCTGTAATATAGATAATTACAAGTTTTCAACACCGACTATGACCTCGATTTAAAAGTGTGTTTTAATACTCTGCACTTAAACTTTAAAATAAATTTAAATGCATCGTCATTTAATGTTTCGTTTTGCTCTTTGCCATAAAGAAATTTGTACAGAAGTGGACTAATTTGGCTTAAGTATACAATGTACACTACCTGATGTATCATTGTAAACAGACATGGACATACTAAATAGCATATGCTATAGACCAATTCCAATGACGCAAATTGTAATACGGTTTTTTTGTATAGATCTGCTTCAATATCACAAAGCTGAAATAAACTTACTAGTTTAAGCGCCATTCTGTGAGTTTTCTGCTCCTAGAAACTGTAGTGAAAATAGTAGCGTTGTTCTTCAAGTACCAACGCTTATCGAATGCCAGGTACCATTAAAGCTAGTCTCCTGTGCAGGTACAAAATGTTCCGGACAGCTGCTGCTATACTCGTCTCAACCAGTGCAAGATTTTACGTGGAGATAGACTTCGTAAAACGTACATTTTAAGGACGTTAGAACTTTTATTGATATATCGAGTCCAGGAGGTACCTGGCAGCGTCAGCATTATAAGTAGATTTGAGTATCCATTCGCAAAAATCTCTCTTGTGAACTGTTAATTCAAATTAACATATTTTTAATAATTGTGAGCTGTAAATTTTGAAAAACCTAATCATTTCAATCTGTATTTTGTATCAAAAATGAAATTCATTGTTTGCAACACTAGTCCAAGATTTTGTGTAAGAATCTATGGTTGGAAACTCTCGTTGTCTTTGGAAAAAGGGTTCAACGCAGCTGTCACTGTAACATAATTTATTTATTCAGTTTTAAGTGGAACTAATAATGAAATTCTACTCGATTTACGGTAAATTGTGTATGGTTAATACAGTATATCAAGTCAACGAGTGAATTAGTATTTTTTTTTCACTTTTCCCACCAAAGTTCGAAATCCACAATCCGGTTCCGAATCCACCAAATCGAACCCACCAGCCGAAACGCACATGAACTTTAGAATGAATGACAAAAATACAACTAAAGATGTTGACAATACAACAAAGAGACGTTGTAAATACCCAAGTAAAACATTAAGTCAGAAAAAACCATCTGAAAGCTGACGTTTTTATTAACTCACGTGACAAATGTTCACGGAAACAGCCCCAAAATGTGTCATTCAATTCCAAACATGGCTCTCCCTTTGAAATTTTAAACATGTTTGTTGAATGAAAACATCGCGAACGAACGGGAGTTTGGAAGAATTTTGACAGAGTGACGTCAGAGTTTCTGTAAGAGGGTATGAGTTTGCTGAGAATATATTAATTCGTAATTTTGTAATAAGATTTTCTTCTTTACCCTACCCCTTTTATTCATCAAAAGTTTTGTAACTGAATTGTGTTAAAGGTTATTGGCCTTCTTTTTTTAAAAATGTGTCGATTGTTCTTTTTATGCACACAGGTACTTTTGGAATGTCATCGGTTGATGACAACCCATTAATCATATCGACGGAATGTGACAAGAAGATTCTTCATGACTGGTCAGAATATTTTCGGTAAGCCATCAAGAAAATGCTGACCAATGGTCGTTCGTCAACCAAATTCTCTAGTTAAGTTTAATTTATGATTTTCACATTTAATATATTAAGCGCTATGATATGCATGCGTTGCCATTCGTTGTAATGCCTTTTTCTATTTTTTTTTTGTTGTTTTGTACCTTTTCACACAACAACTTACCAAAGTTTCAGCATTCGGTTGCAGCAGCAATCGGCTGAGCCATTTTCGAGTTTTTGCGAGAATATCGTACGGTAATTGATTTTGAATACAAGAAGATTATAAGTTACCCAGCATTGCTTTGTTAGAAATACTTGCTTAGATACCTACTTAGTCAGTTCAACTACGCTTTGGATTTTCTCACCAAGCAATGGTTAGCTTGAAGTTACAATCAGCCTCCTGTATCCCTCCAGAATACTACAGTTAGTAGTGATTAAAATTCTCAAGGAAATAATAACACAAAAATCATTCCAATGTCGTATATTCAGTTTCAATTTTACCGTACAATGACAATACGAACGTTAATTTAATATCACAGTCCAAAAAGATTACGTGTAACAACTTACATTGGAAATAATCTTACCTAAGAATTTACAGTGATTACAATACATGAAGATTAAAAAATCTTCTGAACAGTATGTACAGTTGCTCCTTATGGCCCGCCCTCATACAACGAAAAAAAAAAAACAAACAATGGAGTATCAAACAAAAAAAACAATTTTTCTAAAAACATCTTATGCTATTTACAGATTCGAAATCAAAGACAAAGCGTAAGTAAGTTATACTGCGCTTCCGAATACTCGTCGCCAAGAAATATTTACATAACCGAAGCTTACGACTTTATTCAGGTATCGCCAATGTGGGCAATAAGTCAGTCAGGCTCAAGTGGGATTCACTGAGACACGTCTGTTGGATGTCTCGGGAAGTCGGGAAAGATGGGGTAGGATCGGCACACCAACGCACGAATGGTTTTAGCTTGCGTAGGTATCTAACTTAAATAACTTCATTTCATACAAGCCTCAACTTGTATTGCTATTTTTGGTGGATTTTTGATGGACGCCGAGTTTATATTACCTATCGCAGAATAAAATACTTTTAGGTAACGGAATAATTGAAATTCTAGTAAATCTAGTTGAGTTGGGTTAGATACGATGTGTCGAGACCATTATGAGGATGTTTTTGTCTTTTGTCTATAAAATTATAACAACAATGATAGCTCTAGTAAATTACAAACAATGTCATAAATATCTACATAGGAACTTCTTACATTGCAAAAGACTAATGAAAACAATATTCAAATTTAATTGTTTGTCTGAGAGCCACCAATTACAAAGGTTTTATCAATAAACAGGTTGATAAAGAGGAATGCCACATGGCCACATTTATGAAATTGATATTTTTTATTGTTTAACATACATAGTTATAAATTTTCACTAACTAGTATTCAGTTCTCATCAAATGGTCATTTTCACAGCCAGCTCACTGCTACCTGCGGAACAAAAAGAAAAACTTGAAACAGAAATTAAAGATGAACATAAGGACGAGAGACGGTGACATAGTAAACAGTTTGTAAAAGATGATTTAAAGAATAAGTCGATTTAATTCCTACAATATCGCAATTTACACAAAAGAACTTTTACCAAATTCACGTAGTATTTTTTTTTTTCTATGCTTTATAATAATCAGTGCTAAACAATTTTCACTACAACGAATTTTCACTTCTTTAGCAAATTTACTTGGAATTTTGTGACTCATCTTTAAAAAGAAAATGGACAGTCTTAAGCTCTGGCCTGACTGAGCATCGTAATATAAAGTTAAACGTCTGTATAACGTCAGCTATATGCCAAGTTCAATTCAGCACTTCAATTTCGGTTAACATGCTCAACCAATAAGCTGCTCACAATGTGTTATCAACGAACCATTGCCTGCCTGTACAACATACATATGCAATAACGTATTCTGAACTCCAGCAATGAGATAGCTTAGACCACAAATAGCTATCCGGTCACTGTTTGAGCATAGAACCACTGTCATAATCGAAACAATTAATCAGATTTTCACTGTTCCTGGACCTGCTGGAGTCCTTCGACAATTTGATAATGAGTTTCTGTGTACTAATGTATTCAGATCGAGTCTCGATATTATTATGGGTAATTATATTGATTAGTAAATACAGGCCAGTTAACTATTGTTGCCAATAGCGTCATACTCCTGTCCATAACAGTTTTAATTTGTGATTGGCATAGTGCTTACTTCTAATACGTTTCCACTAGTCGTCATAACAGCCGGCTGTCGCTGCAAACCAGCGCTGGGGCTCCGTCTTGCATAGGGTCGCAACATAATGCTGAGCGATAGCCGTTTTGCGTGGATGTGACGCATGTTTCCCTCGACCTTCTCTTATTTTTGTGTGTTTCTATTCGTTTTTTGCGTCATGTTTACCGCAAATAAACGTATTTTCTTTCTTTCTTTCTTTTCATCTCAGTGCACTTTCTTTCACCATTTTATCTTTCACACAAACCATTCATCTTTTCTTAGATCCGCCTTTTTTTCTACCTATCTACATTCATATTCAACACTTTTCTTGTCACATGTTCCTCATTACTCCGCGTCAAATGTCTACAAACTATTTTATCGAGTAAAAAGTTTCAAATATAAAGCACTCCGTAGTTCGTTTACACTAGTTGGAAATGGGGATCACCAAGAGCTCGATGTGATTTGATTTAAAGAGTGCTGACTAGTTGGATCTGTGTCCTAGCTACAAACAACAACAACAACATAACCAATGAAGTTGCTACGGCAACTTCGCTGGTCATCGCTTCAAATAAATTGTTTTATGAAATACTAGCACGTCGCCAGCGACTTCGTTCGTGTAGGCTTCGTATTTTCCTAACAAAGTTGAACACCCCCTAAACCACGTTTACGGGGGTATTATATTTAAAATAAACAAGAAAATACTTACTTCATGATTTACTTAGTATATAAGTATTGGCGCCAAGCAAGTTTACTAACTCAAGGAATATGATTTTTCATACAAACTAAATCTCCCTTTTTACCCCCTTAAAGAGCAAATTTCCAAAAACTCTTAGTGCTCCCCTACATTATCCAACGAAGCTATTTGCAAAATATCTCGTTCCTAATCCCACTAGTTTCGTTTATGTACCACTACAATAGAAAATTTGTCAGCCAGTTTCTCCTTTTTAACCGATTTCAAAAAGAAGGATGTTATCAATTTCTTTATGTTTGTATATATATTTTTGGGAATGTTCGGGCATAACTCCGTCATGTATAGAGATAGATGGATTTGCAAAATTCTTTCTTTGTTCGAAAGGGGTTTATTTCGAAATGCTCCCATTTAAATTGCATATAGATCTTATGATGAGTTTCAGAGACAGACAACGGAACTCTTCAAAAATTACAGCAATTAAACCGTGATTGCTGCTATCGCATAAATATGCATTGTTTTGATTTGATTGACTTTGAGAATACCCCAAGTATGTTGAAATTTCGAATAGGTTTGGGGTAGGTACTATAACTAAAACGTGAAAAAAAATCTTAAAAAAAGCAATCGACTTCCGAAAAAACACAAAAAAGTGAAAAATAACTTTATTTTCGGAAGGCGGTGGCAAAAAAAAAATTAAAGTTATTTTTCACTTTGTTGTGTTTTTTCGGCAGTCGGTTGTTTTTTTTTTTGGAAAAAGTTTTTTATCTTTTTTTAGTTTTTCCTTTTATGTAGGTATAAACATTTATATACAGATAATAGATATATAGATAATTAGCTTCTGCCCGCGAATTGGCCGCATGTAATTTCTTGTTCTACAATAGATTTTTTGGGCCAGGAACCCCTCGCGGTCCTTCCCAGAACACCCTACTAAACTAAATCTGATCAATGGTTTCGGAACGCATAGAGGATACAAACTTTTGATTTTTATTTATATTATTATACTAGCGGCCCGTCCCGGCTTCGCACGGGTGGACTTTTTTTTTAACTTTTTGGGATAAATAAAGATAATTTATCTTATAAGTTTGCTAATTAAAACGTGTCCAAATGTTCAAACGCATTCGGTGCTCTCACCGCGTTGCTCGCTGCGCTGCGCGGAACCACATCGGCGCGTCGCGTTTATGTTTTGTTTATATTGACATTTTTAATTTCGTAATATCTTTTGAATGGAATGTCCGATTTCAATACTTCAAAAAGTAATAAAGAGGTATTGAAATAGTCTTGAATACGAAATAATGTATTTGGATAAGAATTGATACAAAGGTATGGATAACATGGTCTGATTTTGATCGGCATTTCTATCAACTTTTAAAATGTAAAAAAGTAGTTATAGTGACATAACTACAATAGTTGCACATATGCTCTCGCAAAGTTTTTTGTAGAAATTGATATGTTCTATGTGAAAAAATGTTGTACAATATTTGTAGAACATTTTTTTGTCCTATCATCAATGCTTTCCGCAGCGCATGCGATGAAAGACATTTTATGGCTAATTTTTTTACACCTTGGGTTGGTTTTAGTACGGATTTCTAAGGATCTCTATTTTTTTTTTGGTAATAAATATAGCCTATGTTACTCAGTGATAATGTAGCTAACGGCACAATATTTTTTGAAATCGGTCCATTAGTTTTTAAGTTTATTCGTTACATACAAAAATACAAATCTTTCCTCTTTACAATAGTAGTGTAGATATAGACCAATCCAATGCAAAGGAAGTGCATTTGTATTGGATTGGTTGACAAAATATTTTTTCTACTCAATCGAATTACTTAACATAAGATTCATTACACAGAATCCCAGGGTTTAGAATTTATAAGCAAGTAAGAAATTCGCAAAATAAGGTTTACCGAAACATAATATCTTAACATCGTTACAAGCTCATCTTACGCAACGGCTGTGTATGTCGAATGTCAAACGTGATTTCGTTCCGGGTTCCAGTAATTAATCGTCCCTGTAGCACGGCTAAACGGTTCATGAGTTATGACCGGGCGACAGACGGATGGATGGACGCGGCCGCAAACAATAATCTCCTAAGGGTTTCCATTTTCCGATTAATTCCAGCTAACAGAATTTCAACTTGGGAACTAAAGTTCAGTCGGCGCGGACAACTTGTTTGTTACATTTAGTCGGACGTAGATAGTTCTTGCTCGTGATCCTGAGTACTTGAGTTTAGATTTCATAACATACCTACTTTGTGACTTTTGTGAGCTGAAAGTTTTAAGTAAATTACAACTTGTGTTTGCTGAGGGAAGGATAACCCATTCATTAATTGAATTCACGAAAAATAAAAAAAATATCACTCTAGAATATTTGCTACAAGAGATTGGGAGAAGAAACAAATCAATAATAGGCAACAAAATTTTACAGCCATAATAACAGTTGAATAATGTTGTGAACAAGCACCCACCTTGTTCTAGTAAATTAAGAGGAAGACCCTACTAAAGCCATGTCTGAATTTCTTCAAACTTTTCCTTGACATTAATAAGAAAAAAATTGTTCTTTACCTCGCTCAATATTTGACATTACCAAGAGCCGACGGATGAGAAAATTTAAATCGACATAGATGGAAAGGTTATACTGTGCTCGGGGCTACAAGGTGACTATGAACGCAACCGGAATTTAAGGTCAAGATTCATCAGAAGATGAGACTCATCATGAGATGAGAAGAATCTTAGCGTGTCGATAGCAATCTAACTACAATCAGCCCAGGATTTGGATAAAAGCTTGGCACTTTCAGCAACGTCCATCAGATCCTGTAGCTTGTATACACCAGGACACGCTGGACAAGATATTAAGTGCCCCATTGTTTGTGGAACAGCGCCACATTCACGCTCCAGGGCGGAGTCATCTGTGAATCTCCACCTGAGCAAGTTTTCAATACTTCGGCTTACCTGAGTCCGGAGTCTATTTAAAGACTTCCAGAAAAGCCATGGCAGCTCATTTCTAGGTGCAAGATTTTCAGATGACTCTCAATTTACTCACCCAAAAGGATAAGTGTTGTCGTAACCTGTGAAATTATAATTTATGTTCATTATATTTCATTTTTTCCCATGATGACGATGATGAAGACAAATAGAGAATCAATAACGTTCAGTGGATCACAAAACGTAAGTAAACGACGAAAAAGCAGGGCCAAAATTAGATAGCCTGGCCCAAAATTTCAGGAGACCGGTAAAACTGGAAAGAGGGAAGTAATAGTAGTTGCCCTGGGAAAGGCCTCCTTTCCTTAGTAGGACTGGAAGCAATAGTAGCCTATTAGTTCCAATCCCACCAGTTATCCAGTCCAGCTTATAATAATACTGACGTTCTTTGTAACAGTTGATATTAAAACAGTTCAAAAGTATAATATGAAAAAACATATATCATGAAGGTTATTTCAATGTAGCAAAACTTTCTGAAAGTCCTAAAGAAACACTACAATAGAAAATTCGTAAAATATTGAAGGTGTAACCCTTATTTTGCCTTTACAAATTTCAGCCCTACGCTCGCACAATCTAATTTCCGTAACGTTGATAGAATATAAAGTACGTGTAGTGGTTTCCTAAAATATCATTTTTTCGTACCTCCAGTGATATATAACATTGCAATAATCTTTACATAAAAGAATATCATAGTAATTCTAGTGGGTTTAAAGTAAGTTTGCTTCATACATTCCAGTGTATAAATCTAAACATACAATGAGGGTTTTCATGACACCACTTTGACAAGAGGTCTTCCAGTTCGACAATGAACTTAAAATGTTTAATTTCATTCGTTTCATTCTTTCGTTCACCATTCAGTCCGTAGGCGCTTTGACACTTTTGACAGGTGCATGGACCTGATGTCTCAGTGCTGCCACCTAGTGAAAGTTATTTCATAAAACCCTAATTCAATGCATTTTATACCAAGTTTTAAGTTGTCTAGAAAGCTGTTGCCAGTTTCATTTTACTAAAGAATGTATACCATATTTCAAACAAAGTACCCTGGTGGAATGGTGTCAGAAGTTATAACGTAATGTAAAATGGTATCGTATAGCATGCTCCATACTAAATCGTAGTTGCTAATGAAGACCGAATGAGATTTTCCGGAAAATCTGGAGTGAAGCCAACAATTTCTAATGTCAATACTGACTGGAGTGAAAATTGGAAATGTATGCTTTATTCCTGCTCATTTATTCATGAGAAGGATTTTGAAATATAACAAAACTTAAAATAATGAAGGTACACAATTTGTGTTTCTGCGGATAGTTTTGCAGTGCAGAACTATTATAATATCCACGGCTTTTGTTTGAAAGTATACCTTTCACAATAGTTTTAACTATTGAAGCTAGAACTTTGTTTCATGAAATTAAATTTGTTCAAATTAAAATTTTAACAAAAGTAAATTGGTTATCACGTTCAGTTCACTACTTAGAATAACTTGAAACGTTTTTATTCTCTATCGACCTTATTGGTTTTCATTCGTGAAATAGCCAGCAAATACACGCATTCCATTTAAGAAATAAGTTTAAGAAAATGCATTCTACTTTTGTTCTCCCGGGGAGTGGGATACGTGTTTATTTCCTGGCGATAGTGTCTGGCCCGCAGTTTATACCGTTTCTATAAATACAGAAGCGGACATTTTAGAATTGGAATCTATTTCTTATTCTTCTCTACAACCTTCAATAAAATCGCAAATTCTAAATCCCAAGGGAGAAATTTTTGAACCTTTTGTTGAAGAGAACCTAGGAGTCTGAAACGGTCAGGGTTTCGTACGTGGTTCAATTATTTTGCGGACATTAGGTTCTAGTTCAAGGACAGTTGGCAGACTGTAAATTAATTATTTATTTAAGGCCATTCAAAAAACTACTGCCTGAAAGAAACTTAAATTAATTTTATGCTCTAAGTAACGAAGTTTCCTTAGTCATTTTATAAATTTGGGCACTTTGTACAAAAAAAGAGAAAAAGAGGTTAAAGTAGCTTGTTAAAATTTACATAATTAATTCATTTTTGTTGAGTCTTTGTGGCTCAAACTACCATTTTAGACACAGTAATGTGTCGGGCACATGCCGCACAAAATATAATAAGGTATGTATTTTGTGACTTCGTTCTCTAGTTTGTTCGAGGCTTAAGATTATAACAAATAATGTTGGATTTTCAACGCTCGGCGTAACGCCAGAAGTTGAAAATCCAACAACACGCTTTACTCACGGATTAATTTAGGTGTCGCATAGTGTTAGTTAAAATGGGCATTATATTCTTACACTAAGCGAGTCTTGGATCTACAACTATCGTTTCGCAAAACTGTTTGAGGGCGAGCAAATACAAAATTCCAATTTCATAAGTATACATTCCTTAGCTACTAATGAACGAATACGTAATGTTTTTGGTGAAAGCATAGAAAAAAATTGATAAGTAACTATATTTAACAAAAACAATTAAACATACCACCGACGCAGCTGGTATGCCGAAGAACCATATTTAAAGCTATGTCATAAAAACATACTGCTTTTATTTCAGTCGTAAATCACTGAAAAAGGACCAATTATTTTTTCTGTGTATTCCTTTTTCATGACCTTATATTACCGGAAACTAAAGAGTATTTTATAATACGTAAAGTCATTAATCAGTAAGTTACTCACAATGTAAATAAGGTATAAATTAAAATGGTTTCGTGAGTTAAGGGACCACGTACGCACGAACGTACAAATATCGCTACAGCATTTTACCAAGCTCTGGATTTTTAACTCTTAGTGTCTGTGTTGGACCGATGAGTGATAATCTAACAGAGTGCATCTCAGCGCGTCGAAAAAACACACTGTTAGGTTTTCAACTCTCGGCATTAAGCAGTGCGTTGAAGATCCAGTGCGCGACTTATTCAACTTAAAAAAATCAAGTATGTGCTACTTAAAGGTCAGTCATCACTCATCATGACCGCCCCGGCACAGTGAAGAACTTGTCATTCAAGTTAGTATTTTAAATCAAATGCATTAAAGTAAATTTTACGATGGCTGTACAGTTTAGTGGACAGCTCAGCCTTAAGATTTGACTGGGATACCTATTACATACTTCATGCAAAGCCCGTACGAACTGAGTCTTTGGATAAAACATAAGCTAAGAGGTAAAGCTAATTGAATGCTGGTTAATCAGTATTTTACCGAATTAAGTCGATGTCCGCACGTTTTAAAATCGCGGCGAGATTTTGTCGCGCACTGGATTTTCGATCGAGCGCCTCGATTTTATTACGTCCGTGGAAACGTGGGCTAAGGGACAACGCTTTTTATGATACGTTTGACATACATATACTTCTATTTCCATTCTCGATGAACAAGATAAACTCAGGGACATTTATTGTTTATCAAAATTATACTCATTTCAAACTGTTCGTATGTCCAAAACACCACTGTCATTCTTTGCCAAATTTTATGCACGTTTTATGTAATAGCTATAACCCGGAAAATCGAAGTAGTTTGTCAATTTATTGATTTAATTTGATAAACAATTAATTTCCCAGACAGTACATCTTATTTAGCATAATAGGTGTCTAATCTATAACACATGTTACATCCACAACATCACGCCTTATATCTCCATAGGATAGGGCAGAGGCCTACATTTCGGCAGTCATCTGTTACAATTTTAACTTTTGCAGCTATCATCGTTTAACATTGTTTGTCTTTGTATGTTTATGTTTTTTTGTTCCCAATAAAACGATTATTTGTTTGTGTATGCAGAATTGCAATAAGAGTCATGTTGATTTAAATCATTTGTTTGTTGAAGATGTTCACTGCCATTTAAAAAAATACGTTCAAAAACATCTACTTAGTGCAAAAAAAAAACTCATCTTTAAGTCCCATGTAATAACGGACGTTTCATAGCCTCATTAACCACAATAAAGTCTATTATTGGTCAGGTATTACCTTCAGTACTCCTATCGTGTCAATATCTAATATCTTACCTCCGTTGTGACATTACAAAGCAGTTAATTTGCATGATAATCATTTCTAATAGGGTCTCATGGCCTGCAATCCTAATTACACACAAACATTAATTAGTATTCTTAAGTAAAACTCTCTTGGGATTTGAGTACCTCCACCTGTATAAATATTGTATCGGTTAAACGTAAAACCGAGGTCTGTTTCATATTATATTCTGAGGTTAGGGCCTGAATCGACAATTAGATAATTAGGTGTTTAAATATTGAAAATGAAAGACCGAATAACACGCCATTACTTTTTGAAAGGGAAAGCAGATATTTTTATTGCACCCACATATTCACTAGTTTAGAGCAGAAGGGGTCCAGTTGTAACGGCCGCGACTTATGAGTTGTAGGTCGTAGGTTCCAACCCTGACAGACGCTTTGCTTATTGTAAATTATTTCTTTACCACTGCTCTCAAATCAGTTATAGAGGTATGAGGAACAGGGTGTAAAGTTCACTCATACTCTATTAGTAAAGAAGGATCCTCCGACCAGGGTGCTTACTTTCGAATATAATTCCAATAGATCGACACTGGAATTGTTACTCAAACGTCAGGGATTGGCTCAGTGTGGGTAGACTCAGTGAGTCCAGCCAATCCCTGACGTTTGGTGATGTCTGGTGGGCAACTGCCCGACGCTTAATGTCGGGATGTTTGTATATATGCAGATCGCGCGGTAAACTCTGCTTGCGCGATGGAGCTGAGGTAGTTGCGATGTGACGTCAAATCTTGAGTAGTTCGCATATAGCATTGTAGATGGCGCCATTTCACTTCACTTTTTGTGTTTTTCCATATTTGTTGATTTTTAAGTTTCGTATGTGGGGCATTTTAGATGTCCGCCACAGTGAAGAAAAACATCGTGAGGAAACTGATATGTCCTAGAACCAAAAAATCGAAGACATGTGACATCTACCAACACGCAATGGGCCCGCGTGGTGGTTTACGGCCCACTCCCTCTCACCTAGAGGAGGTCTGTGTCCCAGCAGTTGGAATATTATAGGTTGATAATGTTTGCACTAATTATTTTATTAGTATCTAGTAGGGGGCGAGTTATCCGAAAAAGAACCGGAGTTACCGACAAGCTTGCAGAGTAAACAAACTGAAGCGGCAGTGGGCTGGCCATGTTTATCAAGGCACCGATGGCCGGTGGAGCAGACGAATCCAGGAGTTGGGACCGCGTATCGGCAAGCGCGGTGTGGGACGCCCCTCAGCTATATGGACTGATGACCCCAAAAAGATGGATGGGATACACTGGGTGCGGAAGTCGGAGGACAGGGTGTTGTGGCAAAGCAGGGGAGGGGGCAGGGAGACAGCAGCAGTGGACTGCATTAGGCTGAGTTGATTGTTTTCTGTTGCTAATCAGCCTTGAGAATTGTAATAAATGTAAGTATCTCCCACGTTGTGGACAGAGGACAAAATGTTGTGGCCCAGCATGGGAGAAGTCTATGTCTGAGTGGGGTGATCCCCTTCAATCAACTGTATTTTAATGAACTGAGCGCAAAACCTGACCCTACTAGTAAACATACTGCATGTTAAAACACCTGAAGGTTTAGACAAAGTGGCGTTCTATCAGCAATATCGATGATGGAAAAGTTACAAAAATGACATCAGCTGCCAAAAGCTTATACCAAAGCTTATATCAATCCTGTTGAAAGTCGTAGAAAAAGTTTATTTAAATAGTTTAATGGTAGTCGATTGTTTTTTTTTTTATAAACGTTCTTAGCGCACACAAATTTGTTTACCTTCACATCCTAAGTAAATAAAAGTGACAGGAACGCCATCAACATTAACTAGGTGGAATAGATACGTACTATTTAAGCTAACTCTACAAAACCTCTCAGTCAATCATCACCACAATCAGAACTTGACTAAATTTATATGGGACTACTCCGTAAGAATACTCTTTAAACCAATGAAGTTTTTTCAAATAGGTTTATGACTGACGGAGTTCTCAGATTAAAACAAAAAAAAATACAACTGAATTGAGAATCTCTTCCTTTTTTTGAAGTCGTTTAAAAATACCAAATGCTTTGACAGCGACTGCCACATGCCCATGCTCTCTGGCCGTCACTATTTTTGCAGTGTACAACCCCATTAACAAACCCAGGAACACATGTAAAATTCAGAAAATTCAAAATGACGATTGAAGCTACAACTATAAACAAGGAAACAATTAATAATGGACGTCTATATTGTAATTATGTTTTGAGAATGCTTCCCGAAATTATACTATTACAGAGTCTGTCCCCCGAGGCTCGATTTACATAGAACAAGGTACTTAGGAACTACTATTGGTATTATTAGCTGGTTACTTCGCACATTTAATAGAGTATTATTTAGTATGACAATAATTAAATTGGTATTTTCAACATCGCTTTTGGTAATTAATTACGTAACTATCTTAGGATTACTGAAGTATTCTCAGAGGATCTTATTAAAGTTCAAAATAAACTAGGTACCTACCGACTCAAAATGAAACCATACTTGTTTGAAGATATATAGATTTTATCATTTTTAGGGCATAACATAGGGTATTTTTGACCATAGTAAAAGTGAGGCAAATCCAATGAAAAAAATTGGGTTCTTGCAGGTCACCCTAGGAGGTGGCCGGCTGCTTTAGCGGACTTGCTTGTGGTCGCCTCAATAAATTAAGGCATCCAGGCAGGGCTTGAAAACTAAGCAACTACCTCAAGGACACCCCTGTGGGGTATGCACCTCGGTTTAGGGTGCCGCTGGAGGAAGGCAGCATGAGACGGGCTGGATCGGAATAATTATTTAGAGAAGAATTTAAAGCTATAGGGCAGCGGCGAGGTCGAGCAAGGGTCGAGGAGGACATGCATTGGGACGTCGCGGCGGGCCTTGGCCTAGTACGGAAGGATGGCGGTCTGAGTTTGTGTATTTTGAGCGTGCTGGTGGACTTGTTACTCTTCCAGAGGGAGTGTGGCACCAATGGGAATGGATAGGGTATGCCTCGGTCGGCATATGCTACTTATGCGGGACGGAGTGTAGCGGGCGGCTGCTGCAATCTGGTTTGGGGTGTTTCATAGCAGAGTAGAAAAAAACCGCTTAGAAAGGCGTTTCATGAACTGCTGGATGGTGGGAATTCTGAGATCTAGGCGAAGATTCACATTGCGGACACAAAAGGGTTATCTTTCTAAGGACTTCCGTAAACTTTCTAAGAAAATGGTTTTAAATTTGTTCGCGCCATTTGTGTCAATTAACTTGTATGGAGGACTTCAAACTGTAGCGAATGGTCGCGTGACTTCCTATTAATTAAAACAATAAAATTACCACGTGTACTCGCGTCCCGCGTCCCACGCAGGATTCGTCTGAGTTTAAGCAATCTTTCGTACTTTACGCCTCCTTCCTGTGAAGATGAGATGAAACTACAGGAGGCCACGTGATGCGATTCTTACGTATTAATCGTATTCATTCAAACATCTGGATATACACGTGCGCCACTTTCGGATACTACGTACCTGCCTCTTTTGAAGGACATCACCAATAAGTTCGATGTATAAGTCCTTCAAAGAAGATCCATCTTTCGTATAGATTCGCCTTTCATGCCAACTCTCAACGTGACCACATCATCTCACTTTCGTTTCAACTTTTTGTATGTTGATTCTAAGTTTGCATATTGCAATTGCATAATCAAAGAAGATTTGAATGTAGATTCAAATCTTCTTTGATTTCTCAGTGTAACTTAAATAATATCAGTTAATGAACAAAATCAATCCAAGCATTGAATAATTTAATTAAAATCAGATTTAACATAAGCAAAAACTTTTAAGATATGGCATTGACCACAACATGAAAACGAACAAGTAAATATTTTCTATTTAATTAATATTACCTTGGATACATAGAATGTAGATCAGGATGCACAGGAACGTGTCTTGATCGAGGTGACATGGCGGCTGCGGCATTGATCATTCGTATGCGTGCGCGCAGCCTCTCGTATTGCTCCGGTTGATACTGTGCTGCTATTGTTACCGTGGCCCCTGAGTACTGCTTGGGTTTACAGAGAAAATATAGTGTAATTATATAGTACTTACTATTAAAAAAAACTGCTTAAAATTACCAGAATTTGTTACATTTTAATAGCTCGTCATTGAATTTTTATCTAGTGAAAGAGCCAGTCGGATAAACGAGGTTTTCAAAGTCGAATTATTTATACTTGAATATAGGTGTAAATACATGTACGTAAATATTATCCTATATATTTTGGTATCACCATGTTTTAATATTAGGTACGGCAGTAACAGGTAAAATCCGAAAACTAAAATAAAACAAATGATCAAGAACAGAAATGTTAGTAGCTATACATACTGTACGTAACAGCTGTAGATTATTCAAATTCAAGACAACTCAGCACATAAAAAAACACTCACAGATAAAGTTACAACCCTTTTAATATTTACAAAATTACAAAACCTATAAAATCTAGCTGCTTCAAGTCAATACTGTTTAATATGACCAAAATATCAAATAGATACCTTCAACGCTGCAGCGGCTTGTTCATGCGTAGCCCTTGTAAGGTCCCTTCCATCGACGCTCAGTATCCTGTCGCCCCTATGTAGCATGCCATAGGCAGCGCCACCCACGGAAACGCCCGATACGAACACTCCGCAAGCGTCGTCGTCCGTACTCCCCTCCACTTCCCCTCCCAGTCCGCCGACGATGTCCATGCCAAGGCGTGAACCCGAGCGGACGAGACGGACCATTCGGACACATCTGTGTGGTTGGAATTTGAAATTATTTGATGTTTATTGGGAGGATATTTTGAGGCTGGAAGAATTTCGGGTATACGACTTTGAAAAGGTTAAGCCGTATATATTTTGGAATAGATATAAAAAAAGAGATTGCAATATCTATAACTTCTTTTAGTGGAATGACTTTGGGATAATTTGGTAGGTATGCTATATGCCCAATGAGCAGTAGACCAAAATAACCACTACGTGGAGCCTTGACACAGCCAGAAAGAGTTGCGCCAGAACCCGTAGAAGATGACGGAACGACCTGAAGGAAACACAGGACCAGCGGTCCACTTTAGCCCGGGATCGAAAGAGTTGGAAGTCATGAGGAGAGGCTTTTGTCCAGCAGTGGGCTGATACTATCTAACAGTAACAGTAACAGTAACTTTTGGAAAATAATTCAGCTAACAAAACGATACTGAATTTATAAGACCTTTCTTGAAAATACAGCTTAAAAAGTAGTCTGATTTCCATAAAAAACTGAAATTACTTTTTAACTAAAGATTTGCGAAAGTTAAGGAATTACGAGTTCCAAAGCCGTATTCAGCGGTTTTGCAGCAATAGCAAAGGAAGCCAAAGTTTCAATGTCCGAAACTTACTGTCTTTGTTCCGTAGTTGGCGACATGATTAATTTAATATAATAATTTTAACCAGCATTTGTGGTAAGCCCTTTAGTGAAAATCTTGTTGATAAAAATATTTGCTTTGGAATGGCGTTTTGTAAAGAGTGTTTTTAACTTCAAACAATTAATGTATTAGCATAATCAGCCCAAGATGATCCCACTACTGAGACACCCACTGGTGATAGGGAGGGATGGATGGTGGAGGGGGGATTCAACACGCTCGCCCAGTGCGGTTTGGTAGATGTCACATGTCTTCAAATTTTTGGTTCTAGAACATGCCGGTTTCCCCACGATGTTTTCCTTCACCGTATTGAGAGCAGTGGTCACGAATTTACACAAAGAAAAGCGGTTGTCTGATTTCGAAACCTACGACCTAACAATTCCTAAGTCGTGGCCGTTAACACTGGGATAACACTGCTCTCAATGTATTAATTTATTACCAATTCAATGAAGCTATGCCCATAAATTCATAAAATGTTTATGAATTTATGGGCATAGCTTCATTGAATTGGTAATAAAATCATTGCTAGAAGCGATGTGAAATCTAACATATGTAAAGCGTGAAAATCGGCTCATTATTGTAAGAAAAACAATGATTAAAAATAAAGTAAAATAACACAAGGCAATTCTGCTGCCAAAACAAGACAGGCTAAAAGATATAACGTCTTGTAGTTTCAGGATTAGTGCCAAAAATTGACTCGTTAAAGTAATAACTGAAAAATGTTAAGATAAAAATACACTTAGCCGAATATATAAGGTAACTTTGAAATGAATAAGTTAGAGGCAGTTGTATAACTTATTACTCAAGTAATATTATGGAAAATGAAGTGGCAAAAGAAGGCGATTTAGAGGCGGGGATAAAGCGAAAAACAATTTAACAAAAGCATCTACAGGTAAAGATAAAACATGCGATAGTAACCGTGTTACAAGAAAATCTTCTAAACCTGAATTTGGGTAAAAATATCTACATAATAAGAAATCTGTTTCAAAAAGATGCTTTATGATAATGGAATATTTGGGTTGAGAAATTCATGTAATAAATCTCCCCTACAAAATGTAGGTTACCTTGAAAGCGAATCTAGTAAGGTCAACGTTACCTCGGTATTTCACTTGGCTCCTCTTCTAATAGCTCGTGAAGCGTTGAACACGATGTGGCTTGTGTTTTAGCTGCACAAATAATTTTTATTGATTAGGTTGAGTTTACTTGATTTAAGCCTAATTTCTCTTTTACTTTATTATTTTGCCATTGTTATAATCTTTAATCATTTCTTAACAGTGTCCACATTTAAACATAATTTATTTAACATCCTCATTAGGGATTTAAATGAAGGTCTTCCTTGCGTTCTAAAACTCATAATTGATTTCCAGCAGCATCAAATCTGCGCATATATAATGTCGTTTGCATGTTACAAAATATATATATATATATCTCTTATTGCAATATAATGAGTGTATTTGATATTAGTATAGAGGCAAAGGAATCGATGGTGTACATACTTGAATACAATGGAGCGCTCTTAGCGACAGGTGGAACAGAGCTGCCAGCTGACAGGACGATAAGCGTGACTTGATCCCCCGTACTTCTTAACGCAGACACAGCATGTGCATGCGTTGACCCAATTAGTGATGTTTCTATACCCTAAAAAGAATACGTTTATAATTACTGTCATTTTATTTATACATTTTTGGAAAGAAACAGTTTTCAATGGTTACCATTCTACTAATCATCATCTTTATCCTGCTGCTCTTAACATACATCTCCATTAACCGTTATCAGATTATCTACTACCTTTCCAGCCGTATCATCCTTCACACGGTCCAAAAACGAATTACTTTCGTCTTCCATTATTGTTATAGCCGTCCTTTCAATTCACCCGTGTCATTAAATTATGTTTTGTTCAAAACTTACATCTTTATCTCTAACAGCCAAAATTTTATCGCCTAATCTTAATCTGCCGTCATGATGGGCGGCGCCACCAACAGCAATATGGGATACAAAGATGCCTCCACCACCCGCTGCATCGTCCGCTCCGCCTGCTATGCCAAGGCCTAGTCCGCGAACGCCTCGCCACAGTGTCACCACCCTAGGCCGTCGAGCTCGACGTACACGCTGATAAACAAAAAAAATGTCCATTACCCTGGGCTACCAGTTATTTGACGCTCACGCGACGGGGGCCTTTTGACAGCGACTGCGGAGAAAACAAATGAAAGAAGTGAAGTGTACCACAAGTCACTGCGACGCGACTTGCGAAGCGACGCAACGCACGGTTGGAAATAGGTGACGCGCGCGCGTGTCACTTGACGCAAGTCACGCCGTAACATCGTGGCAGGATTTTTTCGCACCCTGTCTTCAACTCAGTGCCGAGAGTTGAAAATAAGTATATTTGTTTGACGTGCCGAGATGCACTCTGTTGGATTTTCAATGCGCGGTTAAACACAGAGAGTTGAAAATTCAGTGTGCAATAAAATCTCGCCGCGATATTTTTACGTCTGAGTTGACGTCGACTAAGTCGCATCGCTCAAGGCTGTAAACTGGGCTTTGCGTAAAGTAGTGTCTCGTTTAAGCTATGACTGTTCAGAAAACCAAATGGCTGCCAGTGCAACTATTTTACCCAAAAGCGGAAGCTTATAAACCATTCTAATAGTCACGGTTTTATCGGAATAAAGAGTGAAATAGAAAGATATTTATACTACTAGATACTTTAGTAGTTGACTTTGATCGAAATAACTAATTTTCGTGGTACTACTTTTACTTGGCTAGATTGCGTGCCTTATCTCGTTATTTTAAGAAAACACGCGCAACAATATTTTTGGGCTTCAGGGTGGATTCAAGAACGTTATTTATTTTAGTAACTAGGTCATTTATTATTTAGAATTGGTAGCAATTATTATAACGTGATAAGCCTGCCTTCTAACCAATGAAACAATAATAAATTATGGCTTGATTCTTAACGTTTTGGTTATTGCTTTTGCTGAAATTCAGTTCAGTGCTGCTGGTAATGTTTGCTTTAGCGATTTTTCAACTGGCGCGACGCCAACCTTCCTTCGTCAGCTGCCTAGCATCAGGTATTACAACTGTTGTAGATACTGTATCTTTTGTATATTCAGTATTGCTTTTATAATGAATTCGTAGAAAGTTGACTCTGTATGTTGTTGTCTGAATGTTCATGGTTAATAATGCAAAGGTTTTGTTTTTTTTTTAAATCCAGCTTTAATTTCTTACAATAATTTAAGTATTCTACGTTTTCTAGTTAGATGTACTACCAGAATGGCAAATAATTGAAATATATAATTCAAATAAAAATATTACCCAAATAGGTACCTATAGTATAAGGATATTGAATTGCAGCAGTGTTAACGGATTTCTTGCGTTCGATTTAATTTTAATTGGATATAATTTACGTGGCATACATAACTGATCCTGTAGCCTGTAGGTACCTACTTTAATACGAACAATACTGGCCAGTTTTATTCGCATAGCTCGTGTTGGCCCGAGTTAATTCAAAAACGTCTATTCAAAATCAAAATCAAAATCAAAAGTCATTTATTCAAATTAGGCTGAGAATCAGCACTTTTCGAATGTCGAAATTACATAAGACAGTCCCCCAAAACGCCCACCCTCCACCACTTCCTAGTGCTTTAGCTGTGAAGATAAAGTGGCGCAACAAACTCCCCAGCAGCACAGCTGTCTGTTTAGTTAGATAGACTTGATTCTATACATAGGTAGGCAGAGTAATCAACATTACGAGAGACAGAACTTAAAAATTTGTAATATATCAGTTAGCTATGCCAATATACCAACAAATAAAATGAAAACTTAACTCAAGCACAATAATAAAAAGTAAACAAAGCATATACCAAAAGAAAAGTCTCCTGGTATAAATGGCGTGATAGCTTACATATGCAATGCTGGATTATGTTTACAAATGATAATCTAGGACCATCGACGTAAAATAAATAAACAGGTAGGTAATTATTAGCAACAATAACAAAATCATGGTCAGCAAGACGACCAGTCACCACAAGCAGCATATTATATTGTTGCGGTGAAAAGATTATCCAATTAGTGGTATCGTCACAATCTGAACTATGTAGTTATATGTACGGCCACCAAAATATATTACTATAACGTGGGTCCATAATCTGTACTATAGGGTCGTCGGATATAGTATGATATAGATGTTTAATAATAAACCGATGGATGGAGTTAATATAAACAAACGGTCCACTAATAAAATTAAATTTCGAAAAACGTCAACTGTTGTAGTTGAAGTCAACGAACCTGGTTATTTATAATGACAACAAAAACCACTACAAAAACACATAAGCTTAGTAAGTATCATTAAAACAAATAACAGTTGAAGGCATACTACGTCTTCGTAGAATTTCACAGGGATCTCGTAAACAACAGCGCGCGCAAATCTCGCAGTCACACCATTAGTGCGCGACAAAAGTTCTAGTGAAGCGAAGTATAAAGCAACCAATTAAACAAGAGCATTTTAAAGAGAGAGAGCAAGCGATGCTGAACTTACTAATCTAACGACGCTCCCGGCTTTTTGTAGAGCATCAACTGCGACTGAATGCGGCGCCCCTTCCACAGAAATGTCGTTTACCTGTACAAAATATGGGTTTGAGGATACTTGGCATCTAATACATTTTGTCAGAAACAACAAACAAATAGAAGGTTTTTGATTTACGTTTGTTGAACAAAACATGGTTGTGATGTATTTTGTTATTGAATGTAATTAAATCACAATTATTTTGGTAGATATTGATTGGAGTATGATTAAAATCGGGGCCGGTGAAACAAATGATACGAAATTAATGTAACAATGTTTTTTGTGACAAATTGGTGCCTATTAATAGTACGTACGCACGGCTACACATCAAGCTATACAGTTCCAGTATAAGCTGATCTCGCATTGTATAGGATTACCGTACAGTGCGAGATCAGCATAAACTGGAATTGTATAGCTTGATGTGTAGCCGTGCGTACCTATTATAGCTGACTTAATTTTACTTTCTATGCTTAAAAATAACTGGCTTCATATTCTTAACTGTTCAACTCCTTTACAGTTCAAAGGTATCTCTAAATGGTTTCAATAAAATGAATGCTTTTAGTTTCGAGTTTAATTACCTAGTTCTATTTTTATATAGTAGTCACTTAGTTAAATTTCAAACACGCAAAATAGCAATGTTTTTCACGCATTTCATGCATTCATTGCATTCATACACCTTATTTACATTCAAATAGCGAATCCCATTGAATAAATAGAACCGTCAGATTTATTTTTGTGTGAAACTCCACACAATTGTGTGCAATGAATATATTTTGTTGGTGTAATCGCTAAGTCATTTTAACAAATCAACAACGGTAAAATTTTATGATTTTAGACGCAGGATCTAGTGTTCCTCTTTATATCGTTTTTCAGTTACTGGAAAATACTTTTAATCGTTATTCAAAAAGAAAAAAGACTCACTATCACATTGTAGACTAGATTCAGTTTTTGCATTCAAGTAGGTATGTTAAATGTTAATAGTTAGTGGACTTGGTGGGTACTTCCCAGGGCCGTGCCAATAAAAAATGGAGCCTAGAGCACGCATCACATTTGCGCCCCTTTGTTAATTATCTTCTCGGTCTGCACTGAGCAAAGCTAGGTCGCATAACCTTTCTTGACTCATTGTAGCCTTCAATAACGAAGGTGTTCATTTCAACTTGAAATTTTAAGAGAATTTGAATAGAAATAGACAGTTTTGAGTTAGGTTAGGTAATAGTATGAAATGGTTTATTGATGTTTTTTAAATTTAATAATTGGCAAATTTTTGCATTTCCCTTTGATAGGTGCCCAGGGCTCTGGCCCTGGCTGCACTATCCTAGTTACGTCACTGGTACTTCCTTTTAGTAGATAAGCTACTATAAATTCACAAATCCATCTCACAATTTCCTACGAACGTACGAACATTAGCTTTATTATTACCTACCTAAGTAGGAATATATTCATGGGCAACGAAAATACGATGACCATTAGGGTTTTACTCTTATCCATTAGTTGGGTCATTCATTGAATGAGTCGTTAGTGTATACGCATTTATTTTGACCCAACTAAACGAAGATAGCTGAAGGGTACCTTTTAGTATCTACAATTACCACAGTCTACTCCTACCTTACAGTCAGTCAGTCAACGACAGCGGTGCCGCAGAGCGACAATAAATTCGACAGGAGGAATGTCAAAGTGACATTTCTCCTGTCAAATGTCAAAAGTATGGACGTTGAACCACTGTGAAGTTACGGTTTCTTAGAAGGGCTTTGGCCGCTTCATAGCGTCTGCAATTTACCGAAGAATGATGTACCAAAAACAGTATTTATGGAAGCAAGTTGGTGCGTTTTCTTAGAGAAGTTTTAACAGCGAAAAGTCAAGCCCCGCTGTCATCATTTATTTATTTATGTCAATCGCAGCGTCCCCGCAGTGCAGAGAAATGTCACTTTGACATTTTTCTTGTCAAATGTATGGGCGTAGTTGAATCACTTTCAGTAAGTCGTTACACTGTGCCATTACTATATCTACCTACAACAAACACATCTCTATAATCTACGTTATAAACTAGTTACTACTGGTACATAATTACAGTGTAATCTGCAAAAGTTTAAACACTATAATAACAATATTGGGGCTGGGTCTTATCTACCAGTACAATTTATTAGCTACCTCACTCAGTAGGGAATTACGGGTACTGATGTCATTGCAAAACTAAGCTCAGTAAAACAATTAATTGTTATTTACCGTGGAAATAATAATAATTGAGATTTATTTCAATGAATAGTATTTCATGCCAGTGACAATTTATATTTCTCGATAGAATAATAATTGTTAATTGAGTCTGTAAAATACAGATATTATAATTTTATTAGACGAGTACAAAGTAAATTATTATTTAAATAAAGCTTGGTACGTTCAATTAAATACTATTACTAAAATTATGTTATTAATCGTTGTGGGTTTTGTGATATTTTTTTTTATTTCAATCCATAGGGATGACTAAGATTTTATTAGTTCATTGACATGTTTGTGCGCATCTAATATAATGGTACCTATCTCCTCACCATAAACAAGTTAAATTTCCATACCTAGAAATCTATGCATTTTAAATCTGCATAATAGTCTCAATCTTGCAGGATTTAAAACGTATGGTTAAATAGAATAACTGAAACCTTTCGAACGGTCATTGTATTCACCATTATGAGTAACATTTAATGAGGGACAAACCCTTTAATCGCAAAATAAAATCAATTGCTCCTGATTTAAATTATATTTTTAAAATTAATTAATAGGTACTAATAAATAACAATCCCAGGTTCTTCGCATATTTTACTACCAAAAATCTAATTTGTGGTCTACGAATTTTAGTAACCCTCAGTTTAATTAAGATTTTTACCACCTCTCAGTAGAGTTCATTGTACCCTTTTTAAGGTCAAACTCGCACTTGACCGGACTTTATCAGTGTTCAATTAGCGATTTCATTTAGACGATATAACATCACGCCTTGTTTCTCCGAAGTGTTGGGCAGAGGTAGATATACGTGACACTCAGTGTACCCTTACATAATCCTACTATCTTACTAAATCTTACTAATATTATAAATGTGAAACTTTGTGAGTATGGATGTGTGTATGGATGTTTGTTACTCTTTCACGTAAAAACGGCTGAACGGATTTGAATGAAATTTGGCACACAGGTAGTTTGTAACCTGGAATGATACGTAGAATACTTTTTATCCCGGCACTACGTTCCCGTGTGATAGTTTTCGACCTCAGCACGTGCGACGCCGCTGGCAAAAGTTAGTAATTATTATAAATGAGAAAGTTTGTGAGGATGGATGGATGTTTGTTACTCTTTCACATAAAAAAGGCAGAACGGGTTCGGATGAAATTTGCCTCATTGATAGTTTATAACCAGGATATACATATATATAACGGCGCGTGACATTATTAAATAATGAAAATCAGTTAATTTCGAGAGTTGTAATTTATTTTGTTATTTTTTTAATCATTGGTTATTTTAACGATTAATCGATTTGAATTCAACTAAATGGTAATTTTAATGAAGAGCGGGTAACACCGAATGGAGTTGCGTCTGTCATGGCGGGCGACGTCGTGTCAATTCATTCAGTTTTTGACAGCCGTTGCACGTGATGGTCACTCGCAAACCCATTAGCTCTAAATCGTTAATTATTGCTGCAATCCTTAATTGTTTAAGTCATTTAAGTGTCTGTAAAATTAAAATAGTGAACAGTCAAAGCTACAGCGTATTTATTTTAACGTTTCCTGAAATTTAACGCCCACTATGGATTCCCGTGCTGACGAAGTCACGAATCAGCAATCAGATTCAACAGCCCGGCCTTCCTGATATGCCGTTATATATATACATACTCGTATATGTGACATAGGTCACATTTGTCCCGATAGTACGTTCCCGTGGGATACTTTCTGACATCAACGCAGGCGAAAACGTTGGCTAAAGCTAGTCCTAAAATATCAACAGTTTAGATCAGATTTACTTTGAAACTGCTCTGAAAATTAACCTTTACGAAGTTAGGTCGACATTTAATAGCCATATCTGAGCTCGGCTACAGTAACATAAAGTACGGCTATTCACTTTAATCTGTTGCTGTTAATCTGGCCCTTTATTGCTTCTAGTTCCATCATAATTCACTTGGAAACACCGGGACAGTTTTATCATTTATTTATATAGGCGTAGATTTTACATTCAGACGAGAAAACAAGGTATGGTAAACAGGTATTTGGTTTATAATATTACCATTCGACCTTATGCAGAAATTTAATTAAACACGAAAGGTTTCGGGAATGTCATCTAAGTCAGTTCCATGAACAGTGTTTTAAATAGCGAAGTCAATAAAAAGTTTTCAGGCGCATATTTTCTGGCACAAAATTTTTTTTTTTCTTCCCACAAAATGTTTACGTCTTATAAAATTGGAAACAGGGAATTACATTATTTATTGGAGCCTTATCATTTTTCCGTTAAGTCTTTCCCGTTCTGTTCCTTTGTTCTTTGCGGAAATAAGCGGTAGCGAGAACATTCCCGGGATATTGATCCCGACAATTACATAATTTATTACAAGCTGCGTAAGAGAGGTTTAAATGAATACGCTTCTTACGAAACTGGGGAATAATGCTTATTAAGCGTAGATAAAATGAGTTGTAAACCATTTTGTGTATTAGTTATTAAAACCTTGGGCAGTGGATACAGACTTTATCATTGTACCTAAGTTCCTTATCCGAATTAATAATTAATAACAAGAATTTCGATAACAATACAATCCAGAAACAGAATACTTTTTCTTTTTATAAACCTAATGCTATTTTTATTATTATTTATTTATTTATTTACCAAGGCACCAATTCCAAATAACAAATCACAAAAACATACCTACAATTAATTACAACATTGAAACAAAATGCACCAAAAAATCATTAGATCATTAAAGTAAAATACATTAAAATTCATTAGATCATTACAATAATACATTAGAATTCAATACAATCATTACAATAAAATATTTTCAAATTCAATAGTCATTACAATTAAAGCTATATATAAATTTAAGACTAGTCATTAGCTCGCTGTCCGGTAAGAACTAAGCCCGGGTCGATGGCGCGTTGTGTTCCACGCGCGCTTCAAAGATATGTATGTCAGCACCAACTGATGGCGCCCGCAAGGGCCGGTGCCTGCCAGGAGTGCGGGTTGTTCGAAAGAGATACCGTGGCCCCTGGCACAGAGACAATTGAGGGAACACGGGTAGGTTTTAGTCAGTAAAAGTCTGACACGCCCTCCTGCACCACCCAAGGCGGGAGAAGTTATTTGATGATTTCCCACCCTCAATAAAAAAAAGACCAGTCTTCAAAATATGGTACCTGAATTCTTAATTATTTAGCTCACGAATTTTTCCCCTTGTTTCTATAAAGTCTTATTATAATTCTGAACAAGTTCCTCCACCAATTGTAGACTATTGTAATTCTATAAATAGCTTAGGTATTTCATTTTTATGGAGGAAAGTTTCTGGCATTGTGTGGATCCTGTCACAGATAATATTGTATGTAATGTGAGTTTTTTTCACCATTTCTGATTAGGTAGTCAGTGTGAAATGTCGACTGCATCTAGATTATTTATTTTCTTAAACAAGACAATAATTATGTTGAAGTAATTCCTATTTCTCTAAGGGCTGATTTTATAATTGTCGAATAACTTTTATCTGAGGAATTAATCTGACAGTTTGGCATATTTTCTATAGAAAAGCTGTCAAACCGACATATTTATTCCTCAGATAAAAGTTATCTATTGCAAAATCAGCCCTAAATAGAATAAAAGGTTTACACCCTACATGATAGAAAAATGCTATTATACACTTGATGATTTTCTCAGTGGTGTGTGTGATATCTAGACTGTTATAATTAGGAACCTTTTTTTATTGACATGATGTAATTTATTATGATATAATTTTTTCTCTTGAAAGTAAGGTGTTCACGTACCTAAATTGAATTCAATTTTATTCTTGACATAAATTTATAACAGGGGATTTGCAAACTGTGCAGATTTTTTTTGTACAACGAAGATGGTTTTGTAATCTGTCACTTATTCATAACTAGCTTCTGCCCGCGACTTCGTTCGCGTCAAATTTCTTGCTCGCCGACCCACCCCGTCGCTCGCTTCACCTGCCCGTGCGAGTACTTCGTATTCGTGACTTTTTTCTCTTTGCTCGGCTCCTAAGGGTCTTAGCGTTGACACTGAAAGATTTTTTCAAATCGGACCAGTAGTTCCTGAGATTAACGCGTTCAAGCAAACGAACAAACAAACTCTTCAGCTTCATTATTAATAAGTATAGGTATAGAAGATTATTTTTATTAAGTTATTATGTCTTCATGTTTAAGTTTTTACTGTGATTACATATATTTCGGTACAATAAAAAATTTGTCACTGAAATAAATAAATAAACAATTTCATTTCATGTTAAGTGACTTTAAAGTAGCAGAATTATGTGAAAACCACAGGCAAATAGTGCAAAACATCAATATGACGAAGACGAAGCAAAACAAAAGTATTTAATGAAGCCCTACAATTATATTTTGCTATTACAAACTTCAATCGATACCAAACAACACGATTAAAGAAAAGCCTGTCAGAGAGAAATTGAAACTAAATAAATGATCCTTCTACAAAATTCAGATACAAATTTATCAAGTTTACTCGACTTTGGTTCGAAACTTATTTGTTAAGTTCCACGTGGACTAGAAAAGGGTGACTACTGACCATACTAATTTGCTAGAAGTTCACGCCAGGGTTACTGTTCCGTCTACCTACATATGTTTAACATATTATGGTCGTTCGTTGCCTCTACAAATTTACATACACACCTATGTTAGGAGGTGGTCTATTTTTAGATGTGAACCACAGGCTTTTACGAAGGCCCATGAAAAGGTTTGTGGTAGATGGAGGTATATATAATATTTTACGATTGAATTTTACGGGTAGACCAGTGACATTTAGGGCCTTTTCAGGACTGAAACGGTACCTATTTATGTTTCAGTTATTCAATAATGCCTATAAGAGATACCAGTGCACAGAAAAATGTACATAAAGTGTTTTTATTTGCGTATGAATTAACTAACATTTTGATTACTACAAATAGAATGTAAAAAACATTACGCTCCTTTTTGCGGGCATCGCAGCAGTTGAAACAGTTAAGGGTACCCGAAACAATCAATAACAATTGTCTATTGCAATGTTCAATTTCTTATGTACTAATTGCCAATCGTTTCAATTGCAATTAGTAGACGATCAATGTGCGCATCAATGTATGTCAATCACATAATAATTGACAATTACAGTTGATCTGGTATTGTTTCCAGAGACACTCGCATTTCTTCATAGATTATTGACCGCACAATACTCACTTGTAATAAAATATCTCCTATTTGCAATCTCCCATCTTTTAGCGCCGCTCCTCCCGTTGCCAGTCGCGTTATGCTGACATCACTGCCAGTCTCCCCGCCCGCTATGCTCAAGCCGAGCCCGCTCGCACCCCGTTCCAGTGTCACTTCAGCTGTCTCCCACACGGCTTCGTTGTCTGTATCCGAAGGACACTGCCAACAATGACGTATTGTGAGATGAATGAGCAATGTATTGTGTGTGTATCAGTGTGTTGGTAGTATGATGATGCCTGCCATTGTGTTTGGGATAAGTCTCACTGTACAGTATAAGTTAATAATCGAAATTAACGGAATGAGGAACATAGTTATTGTGTAACTTATTAAAATAAAATCAATATGTAAAACTGGGTAAATAATTGAATACGGTGATTACCTTAAGTAAAAGTTAAAATTTTTGACCTATTTATAAACAACTTAGACCGTATTTTATAGGCGACAAGTAATTGTCTGCCGGACGAGATTTCCCAGCGGCAAAAATAAAGTAGCAACTTTCATTCAAACTCTCAACCCCTATTTAACCCTTTTGGACGTTGAAAGTAATGACAACCGCACTGTTCGATTGATCAGGTTAAGCTACGCTTGCGGCGGTTACTCCGAGGATGGGTGACCATCTTTACATACCAAGACCTCTCCGTGTCTCGGAAAGCACGTTAAACCGTTGGTCACGGCTGTCGTTCGTGGCCGTATCTTTGACAGTCGTGGCGGGTCGTCAGAAGCCCGAAACTCGGACAACCAGTCTTACCAAGAAATATCATATTCCCAATTACTGGATTGTGAAGGTCAGAGTCGCTCCATGTAAAATACTGGTATTCAGCTGCATCCGGTTAGACTGGAAGCTGACCCCAACATTATTGAGAAAAGGCTATGCAAATGATGAGACGATGAATTTTCGAATATCCTACCTTAGTGCTCACCTTCGTTCTATAAGGAACTTTTGTGCAACATTTCAAGCGTCTTGCACCAGCTGTTTAGGCAATGCGTTGTCTGTCAGTGAATATAAGATATTTTTTTTATAAGTAAAAGATGACGATGATTGAGTTAGATAGTGAAAAAAGACCATCGAAACAAAACAACATCAAAACAAATAAGAGTCGAAATAAATAAAGGGAAAACAAAACAGAGGACCTACGGAACTCTTAAGGACTATTACTGTTTTCTTATCCCAATTAACTGAATAAGGGAACCAAACAAACCAAATAACCTCTCAAACCTAACTAAAACACACTAAACATAACACTTTGGGAACTTTTAGTTAGTTATTGGTTTATAAAGCGGCAGGTTGTAGTTAAAGTTGAACGATAGTTCGTAGTAGCATGAATTTTGTTTGTACCTACTGAAAGGTGATGTTATCTTGCATAAGCACAAGTTATACATGTTGTCTCTCACAAAGAGTGGGCCTGTGTCCCAACAGTGGGAACGTCAAAGGCTGATTATGCTTATGTTGGAAATATCAACACGTCTACGACCTTGGGGTGGGGTAGATTACTGGAAACTATGGAGTTTTCCTGTCAGATAAATTGACAATTATTGACCGAGATCGTATGGGTAGATCGTTAAACATTTCCATATTTTCCGTCAAGCATTTTTGATATAATTAATCGTAATAATTACGATATCATGATAAAGTTATTTTGGACTAAAGATTTTATTTGAATAAACGTGAATGGTTCTAACGGATACCTATTGCTTGATAAATGAAAAAGTTTTAAGGTTAAGGATTTAAGGTCGAAAGTGAATCGAAAGAGTGGAGGGAAGCCTTTGTCCGGGAGTGATACAGCATAGGCTACTAAAAAAAAATATAAATTAAGAAAACAGTACCACTAAACTATGGAACTATAGTTACATATATGCTGGTTGTATATCTACACTCTACAGCTGGAAAACAATGTTCGTCTAAAATTTCTGCCGATAGCTCCACAAACACGTTGAGCCGTTGCGCGTTGGTACCAGCTGTCATTCGTGGATCTTTGGCAGTCATTACGGGTCGTCAGAAGCCCGAAAATCTGACAACCAGCCCTACCAAGAGGTATTTTATTACCCAGTAACAGGTTTATTGAGGGATAGGGAGTCGCTCCATTTAAAATAATGGTATTCAGCCGCATCGAATTTAACTGGAAGCTGACCCCAACGTATTTGGGAAAAGATTTGGTAAATGATGAGCTTCCCAGAATCGTTTGATTATGTTGGGTTAATATGTATGAAGGCAGCATTTATTTTCCTATAGCCATTGAGCCATTCATTTAGCCATTTTTATCTTTACTAGGTTTATAATAGAGAAACATTTAATAAGACAGTGAGCCGCTTGAACAGCTGAAAGAAACTAGAAAGTCATTGACCCTTCAATCGACATCGCTGTCCTTTGAAGTTTGAATGGCGTAGGCACCGACGGATGTAAGCGGTCGAACTTCTATCGAACAATCTGGCGAGACCGAAAGTTTTCGCACTCCAAAGGGTAATTTATGTTCAATTTGACCGCATGATTTAGGCCATTTTATATAATATACACCGTGACATTTTAGTCGTCTTACAAAGGTGGTCCACTCAATTTATCCGTCATAAAATACCTCTTGGCGCGATTAAAACATTGTTACCATTAATCAAGATAATAGGTACAAAGAAAAATAAATACTGGTTTAGAATTATGAAACACCCTCCCTGTTGATAATGCCCAAACAATAGCCTTTACATTCCATCATTAATTCCATCTGCATATCAGGGTGTTTCAAACTACGTCATGCGTCTTAGTAAATTATATTTTAATTTTTTTTAATTATGCATATGTTCAAAAAAAAAAATCTATAAATCATTAGTAGTCATTGGATACATGAAGTGGGCTGCCGTTGTAAGACGACTAAAATGTCACGGTGTATAGGTACCATTACAGATCAACATTGATCGAAGGGTTGTAACGACCTCAGAATTTTAGCAAAATATTCTCCAGTATTCGTGTTTCAATTAACTACAAATAGGATGACGACACAAGCGAAGTAGAGTCCTCTTACTTCATTGTCCTAACCGCAATGCATAACAATGCCGCAGTACGGTAGCACATTGTGTAGTAACTAAGTATACCTACAAACTAAAAAGTCTGTAGTTAGCCACCTACGCATGTTGTGTCTAAGTTCGGGTTCTGTTTGTGGTAACGCCCCTTGCGAGGATGTGAAAGCGAAGCTACGAAACCATGTGACGGACCATGTAGCGGAGCGAGTAAGATGTGTCATGAAGATGCGCAGTTCAAACTACGCGATGTATCGACAATATCAACAAGCACATCGCGAGATATGAAATAACTTTTTTCTTACACGATGGCATGTCTACTTTCGGTGAAAAACGCGCGTAGGTACTCTGCTACTCTGCTCTGCACATAGCTACACCACTCGCGTATCCATAGCTCCCATCCATAGCACGCCTTTTTCCTTATAAAAAACCTAGCTTAGTAGTACCCGTTTCCACCAGTGCTATGCTATGTGTACCAATGAATATGACTGCTGGATATCAAACGCATCCATAGCAACGTAGCATAGCAAATCTCTGGTGGAAAGGCAGCCTAAACCATGACTATGTGTAAGTAGAATTACCTACCCAAAATACCTGTTGTGTGGCATAGTCATTAAATAGACACTAAATAAATCACTGCATATGTAATATGTATTGTGTGTATGAAGACATAATACATATCATAAGCTCTGATTAATTATATGGTGCTGGAGAACCATATCATTTATCAGAGCTTGAATATACATACATTTCCCAGTGTTGAAATAACTTTAAAATATTCAGCGCAAAGCATTTGCGGCCTGGTCTCAATAACAACTTTTAAATTGTGAAATCCGTGAGTGATCGGGAAGGATTAAAACCAAATACGTGTGACCGCCACAGATAAAATTCAATATGGCTGGACGAATTTTCGTACTGAGCTGGGAAGTGCCGAAAATGGCCGTGCAACTTTCATCAGTTTTTAAAACCACCGAGCGTGCATATTTTGTTGTCAAACGCAATGTAGAAGCTAACTGGTAAACTTTATAATTGAGTGGATGGATATAGGGTTTGACAAAGAAGTTAATTTAAAAAATTAAAAAGCCCGATTGCGTAAAAAGTGAACTTTTATAAGATGGAAGACAAGAAATTTTAATTCAAAAGGTTGACTATTAAACTTAATATGTACTACAAGCAATGTCCTTTGTCTTCTTTGCGTCACGCAGTTGGGTAAAAATGGGTCTGTGAAAAATTGTGTGCTGACACAAAAACTATCGTTATTTCTTACACATTTAAGAATATAGGTACTTAACCTATATTTTTACAAAAACCATATAAAAATTAAAAAAATAGCCCATCGGCATCAGGAGCCCGGTCTAAGCTGTAGGTGATCAGGGCTCTATAGAACTTCCTGATTATGCGTGTCGCTTCCAGGAGTACCTACTTCTTTCCGAATGAAGCCCTTGATCCAGCCGCACAATGAGAGCTTTCTGATCCATTTCGGTTCTGGTCATTTACTGGAACGAGAGTCCACGTCCCGCATGTCGACAACCTTGTGTGCTAGGTCAAGAAAATTATTTGATTTTTTGAAGTGTTATGAATGCTATTGACATAATTATTTTTGCTACAATAATGCAATACTAGAAAATGTAATAAAGGTGATGTACAAAACAGTTCAGTTGGGCCTTAAACGATATAACAATAAGTAGAGAACAATAAAAGTAACAAACAAACACTGTGGATGCATCCACTTCCCAAGAAGAAGGATAACGGAAATGTTTACTGAGATCTGAGTGAATTGAATCACGGCGTACTGAGGGCATATTCCCAGCTTCCGAGTATTCTGTATGTAAAGGTTTACAAATGTTCCTTGGAGTAAACCGCTTGTAACATGAGATTTCCTTCCTTAACTTGTGGGTGTGAAGGGTACGTAGAAAATGCTTACACAGAAATATTTTAAGACGGGATTATTAACCTTGTCGTAAGATACAATACTATATATTGCGTTATGGAAAACTGTTATCAAGATTATTATCTTCCTAGCGTGTCGATAGCAATCTAAATACAGTCAGTCAATAATTTGGCTACGAGCTTGTTGTGATAATATTTAGTGCCCTATACACCGTGAAATTTTAATGCTTATTTTCCTGCAGCGAAATGGTTTTGTCTAGGTAATACAATCGTTTTTTAAATAAATAAAATATTAGAAGCAAAAAATGGCAGATTAACCATTGTGAAAAATCACCACGTGCGAGAGTTTATTTTCCTTTTAACATTTATGCATCGGCTGTTCCCTTTGGTCGGAGGTGCATGCGTTTCGAGTAGTACCTACCTACAAGTTACCCCTAGTGTTACTATTGAGTAGTGTTTTATCGAGTTTATGAATATTTTTTGAATTATTTTGAAACAAAAAAATCTTAATTTTATTACTTTTACTCTATGCTTCGAAAGTACTCCTTATGACAAGTTGTTCTGCCGCGGGAAAACAACCATTTAAATTTCAAGGTATATACAACGTGTAACGGAAAGGGTATATATTTATTTATTTAATTAAGGTTTACCAACAGTTCTTACAGATATTATACACATAGGAACATATAAGTAATAGTGTCTTAAATCTAACTGCACAACCAATTACAGGCAAACACCGCATGCAAAATGCTCTTTGTGATTATAACTTCAATTTTAAAGACTTAATGTACTTAATTTATAGATAGTTATATACATACCAAGGGCACGGTTTCTTTGGATGATATCAAACGATATTGGAATGGTTTTCAAATCCTATCTATACCAGAAACCGAACTTTTCAAATTGAAAAAAAGATTTAATAAAAGCATCTCTCGGAAGAGATTTATCGTAATATTGGCAACAATTGGCAAGTAACGTGGAAAGTTATTGACCTACGTAGTGCGGTGACACGTTTGTTATGATTTGAATTTAAGAAACATATACCTATGTTGAAATGAAACCGAAAATTTGGTATAAATTCTTAGAATGTTTTGTTTTGAGCTGGAACTATGTATAGTGATTCTATACCAACTGTTATCTTTAGTGCTTACGGATAGCAATAACGTCTCTGTTACACTCTGTATTATACTTAAAACAGGCCTTCTTTGAATGGAGGTAGGCAGAAACTACAGAACGCCACCTGTCACGACCCTGTCCCTCCATTTACCTCGTTTACGTTCACTACATCTCTGGTCAAACAAGCACGCCGTTTACTAGTACTACGTACCTGACGAACGGACTTTCTGAAGAACATCAACAATAAGGTCACTATAAATGTCCTCCTAAGGCGTCCCCTACCGGTGGTTCCTCTCACATCTGAGTTGTTACCTTTTGTTAGTCGTCTTTCATACTCTTTTCGATTGTTACACAAAACCATGGTGCATTGACTGCATTGACGAAGATAATCGTCCCTCCTTAGTCAAATATTAAAGCTGCCAGCTTATCACGAGCACCAATTTGTCGACGGAAGAACAGACATGACTTTTAACTTGTGGCGGCATCTATAACGCCACATGCGAACTACACATCAAAAGACATAAAAACACAAAAAAGTATGTGGTGTTATCTACAATGCCACATGCAAACTCAAACTCAAAGCATTTATTTCAAATAAACCAATTACAGGCACTTTTGAATTGTCAAGGTCGGTGAGTTAGAAAGATGAAGCTAGTTGCCCATTCCAAAGCGTAGGTACCTATGGAGAAGAACGGGCAAGAAACTCCATGGACACTCTTGCGAACTACGAAGAACTGAAACTCATTTTTTTTTTCATCAAATCAATACGTGTGGGGTGGGGTATCCATGGATAGGTCTTCAAAAATGATATTGAGGTTTCTAATATCATTTTTTTCTAAACTGAATAGTTTGCGCGAGAGACACTTCCAAAGTGGTAATGTGTATGTAACATGTAAAATAAGAAAATGATAAAACTAAAAAAAAAAAATATGATGTACATTACCATGTAAACTTCCACGGAAAATTGGTTTGAACGAGATCTAGTAAGTAGTTTTTTAATACGTCATAAATCGTAAACCGCAATTTACCTTTCATTCAATCAACACAAATATAAAAATAAAATAAAACATTTAATTTCATAAACATAAACCTTATGCATAAACCGTGAACCATTATTTTCTAATAATAAATCTGTAATAGGTGTCTAAGTAGATAATCATTATAATTCGCGCGTTACTTGCTGCTACGGAACCCTTCATGGGCGAGTCCGACTCGCACTTGGCCGATTTTAATATACTTCTTATCGTAGGTAAGCTGGAAGAGGTTTCTTTAGAAATATGTAATACCTTTTTTTTTTTGTTTTGGGTTTTGGCTTCGCACGGTTTGTGCATTTAGCCAGTGTCAAGTAATTTTTCTTTTCCATCAAGTAAATGGCCCGATATCGGGCACGAAGTTACAAAACAGTCATAGTCGTCTTTAGTCAGTCAAGTCACAGTTATTGTAAAGCGGTAGTAACTTTACAACAACCTATTAGGAGTTTTTTGGGGGGAACACGAAAAGTCCACGTTAGTCACTTATTTTCACCTTCACTACATTTGTGCACTCACACGTAATTAAATTGCATAATTCACTACCAAAATTATACAATTTTATTCGCTATTTCACTAAATTTCATAAAAATAAAAAGTCGTGCGACATGTTCCAACGCGATCCCGCCAAAAACTCTATGTAATACCTTAGAACCAAATTTTTTCGTTCTTTTCTTCTTGTTTCTCTATAATTATATGTGTACAAAAATGGTTAAACTCATAAATTAATATTTTTCAACTAGCGAAAGTGATAGTATTTTGAGACACAGTTTACCCAAAGTTCGTTCGAAGTTGTAATGATTGTAAAAATAGGGATATTTTGTTCCCAATACAAAGAATTTATTATTACCATGCTAGCTTCTGCCCGCGACTCCGTCCGCGTGAAATTTCGGAGGATTACTATTTTTGGCTTAAACAATAGGTTTTCATATTCAATTATGGGTAGTAATAGATCCGGCGAATAGGACCTCGTTTTAAGTTAATTGCTGTCCCAGTTGGCGGAATCCTCAAATTTTGTGTCCTCGGACCCACTGGATCGCATTCCATCGCCCGCACTACTTTTTTTCGCTTAGCGTTCTTTCTGTTTTCTTTTGTTTTTCACGGTTTCTAAGCATCGTAGCGTGATGTAAAATGGCCTTAAACCTTCCTTAAGCATTAGGCTATCAAATACAAAAAGATTTTTCGAATGAAAATTCTAATCTGACTGTTAGCTCCAGAGATTAGCGCGAACAAACAAAAAATAAACTCGTCAGCTTTTCAAATCCGACAGCTAGTTCCAGAGAATAGCACGTTCAAACAAAAAAAAACAAACTCTCAGTTTTATTATAAGTATAATAAAAACAGTTGCTGCATAGTGTAGGTAGCTTAGAAATGTACGTAGATAGAAAATACCAAGAGTTCAAGGCGGTACGATTTTGATCACATTGGTATAAGCCATTTTACCCCTAATTCCAAGTGCTACTGGCTAGGCCTTGCTTACAAAACAAAAAAAAACGCGATACACAGCATTCCCCTGATTAAAAACATCAAGAACTAAAAGCAAAACAGAAAAGCTGAATCAAACGAATTGTTACAAGCAATTTCATTACACTTTCCTCTTTTATCCGCTCACAAAATTTATCCAGTGCTTCGCGTTATTTCGTAAAAGCCTTTATCACGCCATCATATTAATGTAATAAAATATAATGAGTGACTCTAAGCGATATAATAATATGGAATGGAGCTGGCTCATTATATGCCTTAAAAAACATGAATCCTTTTTCAGTTAAAGCCGAATATTTAGATTGTTAGATTCCCCCTACCACGTCAAAAGTTATTCGCATTTCTGTTTCGTTTTGACACCTCTGACACACAATGACGCAGTGGCTTGACTTTGTTGTCATGGAAACGCTGTTTAATAATGTGTGAACTTAATCATGTCAGTGTGGATACTTTTTTTGAGGGATAAAATTAGCGATTTCAATATTTGGTTAAAGCTTTTGTAGGGTCACCATTTGGACGAGTAATAGAGTGATAATCCCTGTCCTAATTATATTATTTTCTCTGTAAATATCGCCCACATATTCTGATTTGTGTACCAAATCACATAATAAATATTTCTAGGCGGTATAAATAGAAGATAAGTCGTACCCAAATGTTTACCTCACCGGCAAGTGTCAAGGAATTCCTGTATGAAATATTCATTTTGGAATGAGTGAATAGAAACGCTATATTCGTTCGCCAAATAGGTGTACCTTTATACAATGAGCGAACGATAAAACAAAATGTTAGGTTGTATCTGTTGTGCCAAAATACTTTGTAGGCAGCGAAAAAGTGATAAAAGAAGTGCTTTTGGCAAAAACTGGGGTCGCTCTTTGCTAGTCGGGGGTAAAAAATATTTTAACAATGAAAAATATCGTTTCCTCGCTGAAGTACTGCAAAAGGAAGCGGGCTATAGAAAACGGTTACGATTTTCGCACGGTAAAATGTAATAAGATGCAAATTGTATACTAAAATTAAGCATTTGCTACTTTTTCTTGTTTTTTCTTATAATTTAGAAAACAAGGAAAGGATTTCTACGGATTTTCGCTCCCTACCCAATAAAACTCAATTAGGAAATTACGGTTGGTGTATTTTTTTACGTTTTAGTTAATATATTTAAGAAGATGGTGCATTCATGTTTTAAATAAATATTGGAATATTTTTATAAACTACGAAGTAATTGAATAATAAGTATTTCGTTACAAAATAGAACTAACCTTCTTAAAACACTTAAAAATTAAGTTCAATACACATCATTAACTTTAAAGTTTCTTGTTTCAGAGCCAAGAACAATAAAGAGCGAATTAAAATACTTAAGTAGAATTTGAAGACAAGCAAATGTTGTGAGCTGCTAGACACGTTGGCGACGCAAGAAAGAACACGGTAGTTGTAGCATTTTAGAAATATTTCTCAACAGGTTGGTACAAGTATCACTTAGCAATAGAATTAACTGTTTATTTCTAAGTATATACTATTTTACGTAACATTTTACAAAATACAAGAAAAAAAAAGTGTTTGGTAGGTCATATAAATAATACCTTCTCTTAAGCTTGAGTTCTTCAACATTGAAGGCAACGATGGTGATAACAATCTTGCCTGTTCTGATATTAAACACATATAGAAACATAAAAAATATAAACTGAATGGATTACTTTCCTGCTATTATTCTATTTGAGACCCACTCAGTGGATAGAAAAATATAATAGTACATTTAACTTCATAACATCGACTGAGTCGGCTTTCTATATGGCTATAGGCTATACGCCGTAGTTACCGATGCAAGCCTTTATAAGCTTTATAAGCTGTCTCGGATCATAGAGTTGATAATAGTGGCATCGGCATCGGAAAATATCAAATACAAAATGCGTAGCAAATGTTAGCTAGAAGTTCTGAGTATTACACAACCAACCAATATTATTTTGTCCTGTAAACTTAAATAATGGTGGACCGAATTTCGTGGAGAAACTAGTATTGTATTTGTGTACCAATCTAATTTGATTGATTGAACAAATATTTAATTACAACGTGGGTTTGACGAACAAAGGTAAATTACAATTATGTTCATGACGGGGGAAACGAGTTTGTTTCCCCAAGGACGTGTCAAAAGCGTATCAAGGGCACCGAAGCGTTCTACCGGAGATCCCGGTGCCCTTCTTATGTGATTAAGTCGGTAGAAGTCCGACCCTCTCCCTTCCGGACACGGAGTGTAACCATGTGGATTTCCACACGAAAAACATAATAATTAGGTTCAGCCAGTAAGATAGAACATTTTCAATCTATTTGTCGTAAAATTCTGGCTTCTGAAAATGTATGTAGTACACAAACACACCTGCGGCAATCCGAGAAAGGTTACTCGGAAGTTTACACGTGCCAGAAAATCCTAGAAAAATGCGATTTTCTTGGATACATTTTTACAAACAAGGGCTAAATTTAAATGTACTTTGCTTTTTGTTGTGTGCATAAAGAGGATCTGGGTTTCATTACTTAATCAGCCGTCAAATACATATAGCTGCAGCAGGTTTTGAAATTTCATAAGTGGCAGTTGATATTTTTTTATTCAAGTTCTAATACACTCTGGTACCTACTGCCCAAACGTACTACACAGTAAAACGCCCAGTTTTTGTAGCACAGGCATATTGGTACATTTTACAAGCCATAGCAAAATTGAGTGAATTGTCAAATGTTTAAAGAAAATACTTATTTAAAAATATTTCGTAAAACTAAAATAGTATCATGATTTAAGTTTATTTTTTTTAATTAAAAGTGAAAAATTACTATTATGTCATTCGATTCAATTAACAACAAACGCATCGCTGTTTTGAACCTTATTTATTGCCGCGATATGCTATTGTCAAATACCGAATAAAAAATGCTTCTACGGTAAGAAGCATTTTTTATTCGGTCTTAATCTCGGCCTTAATCTTACATGACACATCTTACATTTTGTCATCAACTCCGTGCACAGTTCATGTCATTTATAATGCAGTCACAGTGCATGAAATGTTGTTCTGCAAAGCAAATTATTATTGCATTGCCTCCACAAGCATAAACACGATAATTTGCATTTCAAAATAATAATATATCAGTGACAGACTTCCCATCGACGCAAACATATTGGCAACTCGGTTGAGCCGCGGTTTCGACTGCTGATATCAATATGTCGCATTTCTATTTAATTATACCTAGATATTAATGCATATAGCTTAAATTGTCTGTTTGTTATAATGACTGTGAATAGTTGGCACAGCAAAAGGGTTATTATTATACATGGGTAGATATGCGTTACAAAATAATAGCATACGTTTGAAATGGCTGTAGGTACTAGGCGTAATAAAAAGTAATGTAGTAATGTAAAGAACTTTTTGGTGGTAAATATTGAATCGACCACCAAAAAATTCTGGTCTTTACATTAAAACCAATCAACGTTTTTTAGTTTTGATTGGTTTAGTAGAAACACCACGTGGGAGATGGTGGGACGAGCTGAATAGGTTCCGTCAAAACTACCGTTACTCCTAAGGAAGTTGCTTCGGTGGTAAATTCAATGAAGAGAGGTAAGTCACCAAGTCACGATGGCCTCAGTATCGAACATATGAAATTCGCCGGGGTGCACCTGTCGCGTGTACTTGCTGTTTCTTAATTTGTGTGTCAGTCACTGTTATTTACCAGATAGTCTCATGTTTACAGTTGTGGTCCTTGTTATTAAAAATAAAACTGGAAATGCCTCAGATGTCTCCAATAACAGACCTATATCCTTGGCAACTGTTTCAGCCAAAGTACTGGATAGTCTGCTTGACAAACAATTGGCAAAGCATCTCCAAATACACGACGCTCAGTTTGACTTTAGGCCGGGGTTGTCCACTGAAAGCGCTATATTGTGTCTAAAGCAGACTACAAAGACTACTGTGCAGTACTACAAGGATAGAAAAACGGATGTTTTTGCCTATTTTTTGCACCTATTGAAGGCATTCGATCTTGTCAGTTATGACTTGTTGTGGGACGAGCTGCTATCTGAAACGTCTTTACCTACTGAAGTTATGTCCATATTAAAGTTTTGGTTTAGCAATCAATGCAATTGTGTGAGGTGGAACTGATTGCTGAGCTCAGCAGCACCATGGTCGGATGTCATATTGACGGAGTGTGTACCAATAATATTAGTTACGCGGACGACATGGTTTTGCTGAGTCCATCAATTAGTGCCATGAGGCGGCTAGTGTCTATTTGTGAATCCTATGCGGTGGCCCATGGGCTCAAGTATAATGTTGGGAAAAGTGAACTTATGCTCTTCAAAGCTAGTGGTTTTTCTTACCCACCATTTTCGAATGTGTCACTTTATGGCACTCTACTGTGTAGGGTTTCTAAATTTAAATATTTGGGTCACTGGGTCACTGATGACTTAAGTGATAATGTGAACACAGAAAGGGAACGCAGGTCGCTGGCTGTCCGCTGTAACATGCTGGCCTGCAGGTTTGCACGGTGTACGAATGCGATTAAGATCACGCTGTTTAAAGCATATTGCCAATCTTTTTACACCTGCAGCCTGTGGGTCAGTCATTCGCAGCGGGCATACAGCAACCTGCGCATCCAATACAACAATACACTCAGGATACTGTTGGGGCTGCCATGGCGTTGCAGTGCATCTAGGATGTTTGTTGAGGCGCGGGTTTGATGGATTTGCCGCTGTCATAAGGAAAAGATGTGCCTCCCTACTCACTCGCGTTCGTGGTAGTTCCAAGTCTATACTGGGTGTATTTGCAGATCGTGGGGAGTCCCCATGCTGCGAAGATGGATACGGCTTCATGTCATTGTTTAATTTGTTTTGTGTTTTGAATAAGTAAGTAAGTACTAACATTAGTTTTCAGGTATATTGTTACTAACAAGATTTATGGACCTGGTTTGAAATAAATGTTTATAATAATAATATAAAACTATGCCTAAGCCCGCGCGTCCTGCGTGGGTTTGTGAAATATGGAAGAAATGGAGAGGGCCCTTTTCCCAGAACTGGGACAGCGTAGCCTAGCAAAAAAATATATGACAGAGAATATATGAAAAAGAGGGTACAATTTTTTATAATAAGTATAAACATAACATCTTTCTCCCAAACAAAGAAAAACAAAGCAACAAACTCCCTAGTACGTTTCTATCAGGCTTACCTGTGATTTAGTTCTCAATACTCAATGTTTATTTATTTACATTCACAGTGTGAACTTAAGTGGTAAGGGTACAGAGGCTTTAGTGTGAGTTTCATTTTACCATCTCGATCAAACGCATCGAGCCCGTTTGGCGCTCCAATTGGCCCTGAATAGGTGACGGACCAATCGGACCAAACGCGCTCAAAGCCTTTGATCGAGATGGTTAAATAAAACTCACACTAGGGCCTCTGTAGTATCAACACAATTTATTTATTATAAGAAAAAACTCGCACACAATGTCTTAATGCCACATTTCACTATCAAATTGTACGTTTATTATATAAACGTACAATTCGATGGTGAAAATCACAAGTAAAGATAGTGTTTTAGTAAGTATAAAAATCAATATTTTCAGACTTCAGCAAAAATGGTTCTACCTAGGTGTATGTAGGTCAGATTAACGATCTCGTAGATACAATAATCGATCCAGCTATTTCAAGCGCGAAAGGCTAATGCTTGAAGCGTTACGTGAGCTTAATGGTATTAACTATGTTCGTTTATTTCATTCAAAGAACGTGTACCTACGGATTTTTTTTCCGAATCTTGATTGGATTTGGACCATTTTATGGCAAGACCCTTTGATTTCGAAAAACTATATATTTTCAGATTGCTTTAGTACCAGCACAATACAGCGCCAGATGACAAACACTTTTTAATCCCATTCAAAAGGTTCTCATATTAATTTAGATCACACTAATTAAACCCTAACAGAACAACCCAAATCTGTTTAAAAAACTGTACAATCACAACAATTGAAACTAAAACCCTACAAAATCAATTCAAAACACAACAGGACACAGCAACAGCAATACTGTCACAAAGTAGTCAATAACGAAACGTTAACAGAATCAATATTACTACTCGTAGCTAGAGGAAATCGAAAAACGTTAAAAGGGTAGTGCGACAAAACAAAGCAGGATATGTTTTGTCGTGGTAATACTATGGGACGAACCTGGTAGCTAGCCGCTTGTCGGCCACTTCCTGGGCTGTTTGTCGACTGCTCTCGCCCGCACTCGTAGTTCCCGACGTTTGCTGTTGACAAAACAGATTGTTAGTAAAGGTCTCTTTTGGAAATGTTTGACCTGCAATATTATACGTTAGATTAGTATTGTAAGTGTTAATAAAAATAAAAGGGGTGAACACATTATGAAAAAATAATAATGCAGTGCTGTTTTATATTACCATATATTTACCATATTTATATTATAAATGCCATATTTTCATCATCATCTCATTTCAGTCGAAAGACGTCCACTGTTGGACATAGGCCTCCCCCAAGCACTGCCATTTCGACCTGTTCTGTGCTTCTCGTATCCAGCGATACTTATAATTATGTATTATTTTAGTTATACAGAAACGTACGATGATAGACAAGGCAATTATTGTAAAGACGTTTGTGAAATGAGGCGGTTCGACGTCAAAAGCCTGTCGCTTCTACGTGAAACACCAACTGAATAATTGAATACCCACACAATAACGATACCCTGGTCGTCATTGTTTTCTCGTGGTCGAGATTATTAGACGTTTGTAATATTCATGATCCATGCATGGCCCATTGTGACCCGACCTATTTCTGGAACTACTTGACAAGGGCACCGCATTATATACACCGTGAAATTTAAATGGTTGTTTCCCGCGGCAGAACAACTTGCCATAAGGAGTACTTTCGAAGCATAGAGTACAAGTAAAACAAATAAGATTTTTTTGTTTTAAAATAATTTAAAAAATATTCATGAACTCGATAAAACACTACTCAATAGTAACACTAGAGGTAACTTTTAGGTACTACTCGAATCACACGCACCGCCGACAAAGGGAACATCGATGCTTAGATGTACAAAGCAAAATAAACTCTCGCACGTGGTGATTTTTCACAATGGCTAATCTGTCATTTTTTATTTCTAATATTTTATTTGTTTATGAAACGATTGTATTACCAAGACAAAACCATTTCGCTGCGGGAAAACAATCATTTAAATGTCACGGTGTATACACATACTAGCCACTCACCCTAGCCCGCACGGTTTTTACAATTTCAAAAAACATTAAGATTTAGGTAATTCTTTGGAATAATACTGTAAATGAAGAAAAAACCGCATCAAAATCAGTTGTTTAGAAGAACAACGCGGTCGCAGAGCCGGACACGAAAGGGTTCTTTTTTTTTATAATATTTATACAAGGTGTATCAGAATGAACGCAAGACCTGAAAGTAGTTTGTTCCTAATTGACTACTGAATCGATTTGACTAACTTACGTATACGGGTATTTTTTTTTAAATTATGTATTTTGCCATACCTACCGCCGATTGAGCCAAAGAAAATTAAATCTTATTTTAAGGCAATAAAATTCCATTTTAAATAAATAAAGTAATGCTAGGGTCAACACATTTTTCTTAACAATACCTAACAGTTAGCTTAAAAAAAAACTAAAATTTTGGTCATTGTATTAAAGTATGCATAATTATTCACATGGTGTAGGTACAACGAATTCTAGGGTTAATCACTGCTTCTGTAGCTAGATCACTGAGTAATCTGTAATTAGGAGAGACAGTTTCGACTCCCAATTTGAGTCTCACATTAGAACATGATTGTAACATACTTTGTAAGTCCCTCATGTACTACAAAACCTTTCTGTACCTAAATAAATATGTTATATTATGCTTTTAACTCAATACTCTAAATTGGGGTGTATGAGGTCCTGTGTTAATTCTGTTACACTTTGTAGATGAAACTGTAGTACCTACCAAAGAGTTCTTACTGACAGCAGTTACATAAAGAACATACATTAAAAAAAAGATTCCTACGAATTGAGAACCTACTACTTTTTGAAGTTGGTTACAAAGACGACCAAAGTTTTCACTATCCTACTTATATTAAAAACTAGCTTTTGCCAGTGGCTTCGCCCGCGTGGAGGTCGGTGTATTATACATATAAACCTTCGTCTTGAATCACTCTATCTATTAAAAAAACCCGCATCAAAATCCGTTGCGTAGTTTTAAAGATTTAAGCATACATAGGGATATAGGGACAGAGAAAGCGACTTTGTTTTCTATTATGTAGTGATGTGAAAGTGCGTATGTTTGGATATTTAGATATTTGGATGTTTGTTAAACAATCACGCAAAAACGGCTTAACGGAATTTAATTAAATTTGGCACACAGATAGTTTGTATCTTGGAATAACACATATAATACTTTTTATCTCGATAAATCGGTCCCTTTAGAATAATTTTCGACCAAACGCGGGCGAAGCCCCTGGCAAAAACTAGTTAAAAACAAAGACTACTCGTCTTTCATGCCACATAAGCACGACCCAGCGACATTGCTAGGCCGACAACTCCTAAGTACGTGCCGGACAACATAACCATTAACATTGTAAATGCAAAACTAAGTTGTTTGATCTAGTTTCTGAACTAGGTTGTTACTATTTCATCGTTTATCCCACGTGACACACATACTGCTTTTAAATAGGCAAGTCTGAGTAGTATGGCTCGGTAAACATATTAACAAGTTCTTGAGAAATTTACAAAAGGGGGTCTAAAAAGGCCACTTTGGCAGAATCATGATATGATCAATTATTATGAATCAGATTTAAAATCGTAAAATGTCACAAACTGACAATTCACAATATTATCTGCGTAGACAGCACGCAATTCATCTATACGACAGTTTTGTATGGAAATTCGTAAAATGGTCATCAAATTCTGAATTGCTTTATTAAAGCAAAATGTCAAATACCAGAATCATAGGGAATTCAGGAAATGAATCACTTTTAGAGGAATTGTTTAATGTGGCCTTTTTAGACCCGCAGTTCTCTTTATAAAAAACAACCGACTTCCCAAAAAATACTACAAAGTAAAACAAAATACTTTATATAATAATAATAAATTAAATATAATAATATTAAATAATCGTTTTTATTGGGAACAAAAAACATAAACATACAAAGACAAACAATGTTAAACGATGATAGCTGCATAAGTTAAAACTGTAGCGCAGCTACCAACGCTCGACTCCTAGTGAGAGAGTAGGTTGTTCCAAGACTAAAAACATAACAAAGGTCTTTTAAAAACAAGGATATAAGGGAAAAAAAATAAAAATTATTAATAAATTTATTTATTTTGGAAGTCAGTGTCTTGGGTTTTGTATTTTCGTTTCTACCCACCTTCGTTAAAAATGAAAAATACTTTGTAGGGTTTTTTTTGGGAGTCGGTTGTTTTATAAATAAACTTTTTATTTTTCAGTTTTAAGCTGTGATAAAGTACCTTCCCCACACAAAATCTTAAAGCTTCACGTGGTTAGTACATTACAGAGACAAATCAAAATCTAAACAAATAAATACAATTGAAGTGTCTGTTTGTAATGTAAAAATAGGTACCTACTATAACAAAAATCTTTATTTCTGTCTGTACTTATGGCTGTTTGTTTCGGCTAATCTCCGAAACGGCTGGACCGATATGGACGGGCCTTTCACTGGCAGATAGTGATGTTATAAGGAGTAACATATAGGCTACTTTTTGTCCCATTAGCACGCCCCCGTGGGATAATTCCGACATCTGACCGCACGAGCCGTTGGAAGCAGCCAGGCATCAATATAAAGTAAGTTGATAAAATACGTATTATTTTGAGCTTACTCAAAAACCACTAATTATAACTTGACCAAATTTATACGATACTGTATAAGTATACGCTTTAAAAACCAAGATTTTTTTTTTAAATCTGTTTATAAAAAACGGAGGTAAAAACTATAAAAAAAGGGTGTTGACAGACAGACGGACGGACGGACGGACAAAAGAGTGATCTTATAAGGGTTCTTTTTTACCTTTTGAGGTACGGAACCCAAAAAAACAACCGAATTGAGAACCTCCTCTATTTTGTGAACTTGGCTAAAAAAGAAAGATACGTACCAATTTTTCAAAATCTCACATTAGTAAACGACAAAGTTTAAACTAAACTAGACCAACAAAATGCGATGTAGATCTAACTACAATTCATAATGGTGGCAATACGAAGTTTCCTGCAGCTGACATTATCAGCGTTCGCATTTACTTTCACGTTTCCAGGAAATCGCGCCAAAATATTTGACGCTTACTGTAACTCGATTCTCAAAGTGTGATAGAAGTTTCTTTTGTTTTTAATGGTAAGGAAATTGTCTGAAGTAACGACTCTATTACACGTAGGTACTGTTATTATTTCGCATATCTACTTAATTATAGGTATACATATGCAGGATAAAATTTTAACCAATGCGCAAACTGTAACCTGAATTCAGCATATGATTCTAGAACGCCCAGCATAAAAAAAAATTGTAAGTTATAAAAATTAAAATTAGCTGTTCATACATTTTAACCTCGACTAATTAAAAATCAGCTGGTCCATAGGAAAGTGCAAAAACATTAAACAGCTGATTATTTTTTGCTAACCAGCGAAAAATTTCGTCTAGATTCATACCCATGCTGAATTCATATGATATTATTTTTATTTATATAATTATATATTTTATATTATTTTTTCCTGTTTATGGTAATCAAAGTGAATGTCGTTTGATGGAGGTATGAGGAACAAGGCGTAAAGTTCACTCATACTCTATAGTAAAGGAGGATCCTCCGACCAGACGGGTGTTGTGTCTGGTGGGCTACCGCCCGACGATTGATGTCGGGATATTGTATATATGTAGATTGCGCGGTAAACTCTACTTGCGTGATGTAGTTGCGGTGTGACGTCAAGTCTTGAGTAGTTCGCATATGGCATTGTAGATGGCGCCACTTTACTTTTTGTGTTTTCCACATTTGTTGATTTGAAGTTTCGTATGTGGGGCATTGTAGATGTCGGCCACAGGATAAGTAACGATTGTCATACAAACATGTTAGTGGCGATTTTGATATTAAAATGTTACGAAAAAATCTAATAATTTACTTGGTCTAAACTTAAAAGCTTTAATATAAAGATGATGAGAACTTTTAAAGAGGTGTCATCTTCTTTCAGATATGTAGTTTGGAACTTTCACACTCAAAGACATAAGTAATATTTATGATAAAAGCAGTTCGAAATATCCTGTTGTTCATGTAGGAAACGTTATAGGTTTACATAACAAATAGCTCAAAGGATAAACCTTGAAGTTTTACGACTTTCTTACGGAGATGTAAAGAAAATATAGCCCAATAACTACCGAACACCCCTGTTTTGGTGCTTGTCAAAACACGAATAGCTTATCGATATAACCGTGTATTTATATCATCTGTCATAAATTTAATATTATCGCTTTTCTGGAATCGTTGAAATGAAAAAGATCTATCAAGTTACAAGAAGTAAAGAAAATATAAAGACTTGACAACATCTTTTAGGAATATCGAAACATTTCGAGACATTTTCCACAAGGTATGAATTACACAATAATATAATAGGTACTATTCCGTCATACCACAAACCGCTAAGGAACTACGTTGGTCATACCGTCAACCTTAGACTGACTCCATGTCGCTCTTGAATCGGAAAATTCCACTGACATCAAATATTATCAATGTGTTGCGTCATAATTTCTACATCCATTTCATTTACTCAATTCATACCTTTATTTATTTATTCATATATACTTTATTAAACACCAGAAACAACGTATAAAAAAATTAACACTACAAAACATACAACGGACAGCCTTATTGCCTTCTGTTATCCCTTTAAGGCAGCCTTGGAACAGACAGTGATTGCGTGGACATAAAATGGGGTTGGTACAAAATGATAAGTATACACCGTGACATTTTAGTCGTCTTACAGAGGTGGTCCACTCATTGTATCCGTGATAAAATACTTCTAGGCGCAATTAAAACATTGGTACCATTAATTAAGATAATAGGTACAAAGAAAAATTTATAATGCTTTAGAATTATGAAACACCCTCCCCGTTAATAATGTTTACGTATCAAACGGTAGAAGATATCTAGCTACCTACCATTACATTCCATCATTAATTCTATCTCCATAACAGGGTGTTTCAAACTAAGTACTTCATGCATCTTAGTGAATGATATTGTCATTTTTTTTATTATGCAAATGTTCAAAAAAATTTTTTTTTTTTAATAATTGATTAGTAGTCATTGGATGTACATGAAGTGGGCTGCCGTTGTAAAACGACTAAACTATCACGGTGTATAGATACAATAAACTAATACGTATGCATAGATATATTTATATGTTGTATAATACATACATAGATATTAAAAATAGAAGTAGCCAAACACTTTTTTGCGATAATTGCAATTTTTACGTTCTAATAAATTCAGTAGATTAAATACATAATACTTAATACAAAAGTTAACCACTCGTATCAATTTACTACTGGTTCTAAGAACTTCATATTATTTCATTTAGAGAATTCGGAATTGTGATTTATAACTGGCGTCGTCGCCTGAGTTTCATTCTAAGTGGTTTCATTATAAGTACCTAATATTAGCCACAGAATAAAATGGATTTCGTCAAGATATTTTATTACTGGGGGCGATATTTTATTTTGTGCTGATACTTTTCACTTTAATACTTTCTAAGAAAAATGTGGTTTAAGGTTTTTTGGTAGTCAATCATTTATTTTTGGGACTCTTTTGGAAACTAGTGTAGGTTGTTGAATTAAATAGGCATAGCTTATTTTAGAACTAAGTATAGTAATGAGCGATCAATTTTGATTATTTGAAGAATCAGTCATCATTATCGTGCCCTTTTAACTTAATTTATTTAGGGTCGGTGCAACATTTCTTTTTCTTCTATAATACTAAGATCTTCGGAAAACATTTTCAAGTCACTTCTGCAGGCTTTTCTATTTCTACTCTACCGTAGAATAGAAATCGCTTGTCTACATTTTTCGGTTCAACTGTCTACACAGAAACGTAATTTTTGTCTACTCTTCCGTCGACAAAACAATTCTCTACGGTTCTCGTGCTTAGCCTGCTTGTCCAATGCGTGATCTAGGAACGAAAATATATTATAAACTTGGTTTTTCCCGCAGTTCCGCCCGCGTGGATGTTGTTTATCGCATAAAAAGTAGTAGTATGTCCTTTTCCATATCCCAGACTAAATCTCCGCCAACTTTCATAACGATCGGTTCAGGCGTGAAAACGTTATAGACAGAGGGAGTTACTTTCGCATTTATAATATTAGTAGGGATTAAAGTCGTTTTCTTGTATGTCTGTGTGAACACGTTCTTCTAAACTACCCAGAGAATTTTGATGCGGTTTTCACTATCATATAGAAGAAGCATTTTGGAAGGTTTTTTCGTAAATACTTTCCTACTTTATAATTATATTATCATCATCATCATATCAGCCAAAAGACGTCCACTGCTGGACATAACACTCTCCCAAAAGGGAGGGATTTGCCATAATAGCCACGCTTGGCAGGCGGGTTGGCGATCGCAGTATGGGGCTCAAATGCATAGAGAACGCTGCTGCCCATTCTCTAGTAAGTCCCTTTGTCGCCTTCTACGACACTCACGGGAAGAAATGGGATGGTGCTATTCTTTTACGTCCGGCACCACATGGAACAATAATATAATTATATATCCCACTATTATAATTTATAAATGTGAAAGTTTATATGTTTGCACTTTTATAACTCAATCACGCAAGAACGATTGAACTGATTTAGATAAAACTTGGCACACAGTTTATAGCCTGGATGTTAATCAAACAACCAAACACATAGGATACTGTTATCCCGGTTGTCCGTTCCCGTTGGATAATTTTTGACCTCCTCACGGGTGAGGTGGCGAGATGACTTGGACGCGTACCGGGGGAGGCTTTGCAAAGCAGTTGTACAGTTTAGGCTAAAAAAAAAAAACAAAAACAAATCGTTACTTCTCCAAACATCTACTTTAATTATTTTTGTACAAAAAGATGATGATAGCTTTATAAGCAACAACTATTTTTATACATAAGTCGCAATCTTTCTCGACGGGGCACAGTGGAACGAATGTATGGGAGCGGTTGGACGTAGACATGTCCGAAAAATAAGAGTAAAATTATGACAAACTAATGATGCCATCTTATTCGATTACTTAATGCCTTCATAAATTGTGGTGATGAATTTCTTCATAACTCCCATATTTCGGGAGTAATTTGAGAAAATGTGAAATTTTACTATGAAAATGAGTGTATCGAGCTCTCTCCCTCCTGATTCCGGGCTTGTTTCAAGTAGCGGTCTCTAATATCGTAATGCTATTACTAAGAGCTATATTTAATACTAAGACACATAGTGCGCCAAATGTGCACTTTCTGGGATAAAAGGAAATGAAAATTTAAAAAAAAAAACGTTTTTTCCCCATTTGTATTTACTTTAAACCGCAGACAGACTTATTAAGAGGTCTATAAATATATTATATATATATACAGAAATATATATTAACAAAAATATTCACAAGAACTGATGAGAGTATGACTTTTAAGTAAGTTGATAATAAATTACCTAGTTTCATTAAAAGTACAATAAATAATTAAGATGTAAGCTCTAATTTACTAAGTTACACATTTTAAAACAATAACATCATTTAATTATCTTCGTCATCATCATCATCATCAATTAATTCAAATTCAGAATCGATGTCCGCTAAATCATTTATGTTAACAAATTCGATATCACTTTTCTCAGAATCCGTAAGCTCATAAAATTCCTTAAAAGAAGATTTTTTTACAAACTTATTTCCTTTTGGACGGATACTTGTAACAAGTGGATCAGAAGACAGTAAAAGATTGTGCATAATATCTTCATTGCATGAGATACTGCTATGCTTTCGAGAATGCCCCTCTCTATATTTTCTAAAATCTTTATTTCTAGCCTCAGATGCCTCTTCGGATAGAAAACCAATGGGCACAATTGACATGTTCTGAACTATGTCTGGCCCATGCATTAAAATTTTATGAAGTGAAGAAGGCATATAATACCATGGGTATAACTCCACGTAAAGCTTAGCAGTATCAAAGCAGAACTCTCGGAATTTAGTTACGTTGATCTTCTCTCCTGATGAAATACACTGCAAGATCACACAGATTTTTCTTAAAAGCATAGCATCTATTCCGGTCAGTTCAGCAGATTTAGTGTAGTTTTCAAAAAATCTCCTTGCCGAGTTGCCATTGTTGGTGGATCCACTGCCTTGTTTCACAACATCGAGAAGTAAGCCCGTTTCTCTTCTTACAGCCTCTTGAACTCTTTTCTTCCTGTCATCAACTTGCCTTTTTGCTATATCACCCCTTACTTGCCATGATTTTATGTCTAATTTGTAGGAAATGTGTAATAAGCATTCCATTGAGCGAATCCAAGCGTGAAGGGTGCTTAAGCTATATTTATACATGTCCTCGTTTGCGTGTTTATCTTTGATTAACTCTAAATTATTCATTTCTTTAGGACAAGCCTTGCATATGTCACACACTGAAGCTGCTGTATTGGATATAATGGAATGAATTTTACCATCAATCATTGTCAACAGCAGTTGGTGTTTGACACTAATTCCATCAGTGATGGTGGATGGAGTTAAGGCTTCAATCTCTGCTTCGATTTCAGCCATCTCTCTCTGCACATTTTCTTTGGTTTCCTTTATAAACTTAAACAATATTGGCCGGCAAAATGAAGTGGAAGATGGTCGCTCGTTTTCCCAAATTGTTACACCTTTTGAGACGAGCCGCAGTGGTACAAGACTAATCATAAAATTACTAGCAAGATCGATTTGCTCATCTTCACTCGTCCTTTGATGATAAATGCTTTGGCTAGATGATCCGTCAAAACCCCATTTGCTGGTCAATACGAGCTGTTGATTGGGATCAACAGGGGTTTCTAACGACCTAATAAGTCTTCTTGAGGTTAAATCCATCAAGGCTTGTAATTTGATTTTTGCAGAGCTCTCTGTAACTGTGAGATCTTCTTTGGCCGGATAGCACTTAATTTTTTCTTTAACCAACATGTAGTAACTCGGGTATTGAAGAGCTCCTTCTTGAGTGTTGAAATCCCGAAGAGTGTTATAGCGCCATTTCGATAAGTTCATCGATACATAAAGAGCCAATGCCTTCAAAGGGGATATTTCCCGTACCTGAATTGATTTACCTTCAATGAAGGCTTTGATTTTTGAGGCCTCTTCTGGATTCTCCGTCAAGTATTTCATAACATAAGCTGTATCGCTTTGTCCTGCCTTTTGAAGCGCCCTTTCGGCCGAAAACATAATTTCAGCGCTGCTACTGCTGCATGAAAGACTATCTTCAGTGCGTCTTCTTTTTTGCCGGTTACTAAGGTCCTCAAAAGATTTACGAGGACTAGGATGTGTACAAGTTGAAGCATCAGATTTAGCAGGAGAAATTATGGGCTCGATGACGTCACTTATATTTTCTGTAGAAGGTTCCATATTTTCATTCTGTAATTCCGGCCATTGAATTGCAGCCTGTAGCCAAATCTCATGTTTCTTCCGAAACTTATCTGTGCTTCTTCCAGACTGTGTCCATTTTGCATAAATGCGGTAGCAAAATCGACGACACCAGTCTTTTAAACTTGTTTCAGCACTTTCACATAACTGAACACAACTGTTATCTTTTAAAACACTGAACAAATAGTTAAAGTCGCGTAAATCTTTATGTGCGCGTGCGCATAAAGCAACGTGAATATCAAGATTTGTATTAAAATTTGGAAAATACATTGCGAGATTAGCTTGGATACAACGAGGTGTAAATCAACACTGATTTTAAAGTTACTAATAGTGACCTATTTATATAAAATCCAGGTATCCCAGGTATCCTTTGTTAAATATTGCAAGGTAATTAGTTATTGTGATAATTAGTAAATGATGCATGCTAAATTAGTGTATTAAGAGCCATTTAGTAATTAAATAATAGCAATGTTCTTATCAGTAATCATTAGTGCATCAGTTTTATATGTAAACCTTAAGTCCCTAATTATATATCCTAATTAGCTTATATCTTCTCTAATTGGCTGCTTAGAAATGTTATTGTAATAAGGTAAACCTTTAGAAAAACGGTTTTAATCAACAAAATAAACAAAAAATAAAAAAATTGTGTTATAAAATAAACATCACTCTTTATCCCAGAAAGTGCACATTTGGCGCACTATGTGTCTTAGTATTAAATATAGCTCTTAGTATTAGCATTATGATATTAGAGACCGCTACTTGAAACAAGCCCGGAATCAGGAGGGAGAGAGCTCGATACACTCATTTTCATAGTAAAATTTCACATTTTCTCAAATTACTCCCGAAATATGGGAGTTATGAAGAAATTCATCACCACAAGTTATGAAGGCATTAAGTAATCGAATAAGATGGCATCATTAGTTTGGCATAATTTTACTCTTTTTTTTCGGACATGTCTACGTCCAACCGCTCCCATACATTCGTTCCACTGTGCGGGGTCTTTCCTTCGGAGCTTCATTAAAATATGCTTGTTATACCGAGTAGCAACGACCGATAGAATGTATTTTGTTCTTTTATTTTATTTATCGTTCGTACTTTGTAGTAAGTCTTATGTCAGCTTAGTAACAGAAAGGTCAATAGTGAGTACAATAACAGTTATTTTAATTATTTAAGTAGGAGTATTATTGAGATTTTACATGCCTTGTTATAATTCTAGCAGGGATTACTAAACTGGGAGGCAAAAAAATGGCCCCTCTTAAGTGGCAGTGGGCAGGGCATATAGCTTGCAGAACAGAGGGGCAATTCTCGACATTTTAAGAACGTTCACAGTCTCATCTTAGTATCAATCTGTCAAAAATAACTTGAGTTTCAATACATTTTTGACATTTGATTGCCGCCCAGATTATGAAAGTTTTAATTACGAGAATTAGCCTTCTGATGGCCGATGAGACGGAGAGATTCTAGAGGACGTAAAGTTGGAAGGCCTCCCACTGGCCACCACTGTGAAAGCCGCAGGAATCCGCTGGATGCGGGAAGCACAGAACCGGTCCAAGTGGCGGAGCTTGGGGGAGGCCTATGTTTGGCAGTGGACGTCTTTTGGCTGAAATGATGATGATGATGAAACCGGGAGGGACATCCTAGAAGGACATCACATAGTGACCATATTGGAGATGTTCTTCAGAAGGAACAGGTGCGTAGTACTCGCAACCAGCGTGCCTCCAAGCCTTTTGCTTCGTTAACGTTCAAAAACGTTAACGAAGCAAAAGGATTATGTAAGAATCGTATTAGGTGGCGTTCTGTAGTTTCTGCCTTCGCTTGTAGGAAGAAAGCGTGCGTTCATGTATGTATATCTGTTACCGGCCAAACCCGATTTCAGGTCAAACTGGTTTGTCCTAGGCCAAACTGTGATATTAAGCCGGGGCACTCCAATTAAATGGGTTAGGTTCTTTTTTTGGGTGGGAAATCATCAAATAACTTCTCCCGCTCTGAGTGGAGCGGGAGGGCGTGTCAGACTTTTACTGAATCGTGGAATCTCTTTCGAACAATCCACACCCCTGGCAGGCATCGGCCCTTGCGGGCCCCACCATTTGGTGCTGACATCTCTTTGAGGCGTACGTGTAACACAACGCGTCGTCGACCCGGGTTTGCTCCTTACCGGACAGCGAACTACCCATTACTCGCCGTTCGCAAGCCCGCGGTGAGTTATAAACCTCTGTCGCCCAAGCTAAGATTAAACTTGTGTTATGGGTGACAGGACTCTCAAGTTAACACTAGTTAGACACATAAAATTTCCTCTCACTCATCCTCCCTTTTCTATGGAGGATGAGTGAACTTTACACTCTGTTAATCGTACCTCTATAGTACTTTTCCGAATTCTATTGAACGCGATTTAGATGTGCCGTTCGCGTTCAGTTTCATTGCCGAAATTCGCCCTTATATAGTAAGTAAGTACCATTCATGTCAGCTAAAGTAGTAGCTGATCACCCGAGGTATCATTTTATTCTGCATTAAAACCGTCAGAGTTTTACTCCGCCTGCCGTACGCAAAATGTAACAGAAAATTAACATCGAAACCTCCTCTACAATAAATAAGCATTGTATAAAAGCCCTTTGTAATTATTAAGTTAAACCCGAACTTTATACCAGACTAATTTATTCGATACTAGGATTTAGCTATCAGTAGTTAATTAGGTTTGTTTCATAGATTGAAACTGATTTAATTAGGTTTAGTCAGCATCGCTTTTAATGATTAAAACGGAGACTTTAACAATATAATTATCATCTAGCTTGTGTACTTTTAGATTTATAGGTACCTAGGTTTTGGTAGGTTCATTAGTATTTACAAGTAACATAAATCAGCAAAACGAGTTGAAACTGTAATACTCAAGTATTTTTTTAAATGAATTTTCAAGTTGTATAAATAATGACAGCAGTTTAACTGGATCAAAACAACTATAGAAACTATAAATAGTTCAATACTTAAATACTTTTTACGCTAGTATGTATTTTATATAATAAAATATGGCACAGATAGGTTATTTAGGAATGCATACTGGGTTACCCAATTTTTCGAAATTTAAAAATTCCTGACAAAAAACCGGATAAAAACGTCTGGATATTTTCTCAACTTTTTTATCCTTAATTTTTTTTATTTTCTAAAAAATATCACTTCTAGTTAAAAAGTCGGATATATTCTGGAAGCGGGGCCAAACAATCGGACATGTTCGAACAAATCCGACCGGTTGGTAACCCTAAATGTATACAATAAGCATTGAAATCAAACATATTCTACTTGTTCACAGTTAGCAAAAGTAACTCCTGCTTACCAGATTCCCGGACTCATAATACCTGATAAAAAGGTACAAGAAACTGTTCCACTTTTACGATATAAGGTGAGATTTATATCGTGATACACGGTATATACGTGGATAAGCGAGGGAAATGGAAAATAGCCGGGGCTATAAATACCTACCCATATGGAATTAGAGGGAGAGAGTAAGCAATAGCACCATTTTTGTTTCACTAGGTACCTGATAATCCTTACATGTCCAAATTGGCAGTCAAAACTAATGACAGAATGTGAGGTAGGTTCAAAATCTATGGTTCGACATTGAATTGAATTGTGTGACTGATTTTTAAAATCTAGCTAGCGCCGCTCATGCTTCTCACGTAACTGATTTGAAGAACTTGACCAAACATCGAGTTTTCTTTATCATGTGTAACTATCATATCAGATGCAAACAGCGACATTAATTTATATTGTTAATGTATGGTTATAGATTATTACTTTACAATCCAGGTACCTATGTCAACGCTTGACTTTGTAGGCACATACGTATATAGAGGGTCAGCGCTAACACAATATCTTGTTGCATTAATTATACACCTCATCATACTTGCTTCGGGAGGTTCCTGTTTCGGGTAGGGCGGGAGGAAACGCCCGGGTGTTTCCATTGCGAAGATCGCCCTGAGGACACGGTGGAGCATACGGTGGACGTCTGCCCGGCTTGGGCGGAGCACCGCCGTGTCCTCGTGGAGGTGATCGGCGGCGGCGATCTCTCGCGTCCGACCCTGGTCCAGGCCATGGTACGGAGCGAGAGTGCATGGCTAGCAGTCACCTCCTTCAGCGAAGCAGTTATGCTCGCAAAGAGGGAGGTGGCGCACGTGAGGGAGATGCAGTACATGCGCCCTCACAGCCGTGGCCGTCGCAGGAGACGCCCTGGGCGTCGGGAATCCCAGGCTGATTCCCGGCCACCGTAGGCACGGGCTTGCGGACGGCGAGTAATGGGTAGCTCGCTGTCCGGTAAGGACCAAGCCCGGGTCGACGGCGCGTTGTGTTCCACGCGCGCCTCAAAGAGATATCAGCAGCAATTGACGGGGCCCGCAAGGGCCGATGCCTGCCAGGGGTGCGGGTTGTTCGAAAGAGATACCGCGGCCCCTGGCACACAGGCAACTGAGGGAACACGGGTGGTTTTAGTCAGTAAAAGTCTGACACGCCCTCCCGCTCCACCCAGAGCGGGAGAAGTTATTTGATGATTTCCCAACCAAAAAAAATCAAAAATCATACTTGCATGTTCAACCTGGTGCCAGCACCACAATATGTGAGATATTACCGATTCAAGTGATATTTTCATACAAGCTTTAGTTTGTCCTCATAATAATTTATCGTATCATCTGTTTTAAGTTTTTAATTCAGCATTTCAAACCGGGCTTGATAATCCAAACGTATGTTATAGTTTTGTATTTAAATTGTGTTTATTTGAGGAAAATCACTAGTGTTTGTTGGATTGTAACGAATAATTAGGGATACAGATATTTTAATTTAGTTAATAGCATGCAATAAATACAGCTATTTGTTGTCTTTTTTGTTATAATTGATCACCACTGCATGGACTAGGTTTTGTTTAAATAAACATGAATCCAGCAATGGACAGTCGAGAAATGAAGATAGATGGTTATCTTTATTCGGTGGCACATTAAAAAAAAAACCAACTAACCAAATAATATGACCATTACATTTTGTAGGTTTTCATATGCACATAGGCGTGTAAGAAAAATACATTTTTCCTCCTCCAACACTATTATCCAGTCGTCAAGACGGTCGCAAGTGGAGTAGCAAACACAATTTGTATGGATCTACGAGTATTTGAATTTGAACGGAACCCGAGAAAAATTCAGCTTCAAATGTGTGGACCAACGTTTTGTCATTGCCAAGAGCTACTTAACCAGTGGGCAGGCTCAAGGAAAGTGTCCCCTTTGCTGGAGTAGGGAAATATCCGGCTGCATTCAAGCGTGAATTTTAGAGCTACTAGTCACAGATTACTATCTTTAGTGGATGGCTCTACCACTTTGTAAGCTCAGTCGCTATCGTTATGGCAAATTGGTACGTATGAACCAATATTAAGGCGCTGTACAAAGGACATAGGAACGCCGTAAAACGGTCATATTTTTTGTCTCACAGACATTGCGTTTTGCGACATATCCCTAGCCAGAAAACATAGTGTAGGTATTGTTAAATATTCAAAGCAAAGACTTATTCAAAAATATTTTTTAGTAAAATGATAAATCAATCGTAAAAAGATCTCGATAAAATATTTTCGCTACATTATTCTCAATTTTTTTATCGTAAACTATCATATTTTATGTAATGATAGGTTATAAAGGAAATACAATAAACTAAAGTAAAACCTAAATATATTTCACTGACCGTGCATTTATTTCAAAATTAACTTTGATTTTGGTAGTCATTCGATTCAACTAACATCAAACGTATCGCTGTTTGGAACCTTATTTTTTCGGAATGCGCTGTTACATATGGGTAAATATTGCGAATTTGATTCTTACCACGCCTAAATCCCGAAAAAGGACCCAGAATGTTCTTTTTTAGGATAAAAAACATAGCAAATAAATATACATAGTACTGACCTGTAAGACACACTTACCTCCTGTAAGCGTGTCTTATATAAATACCAACTTCTTAAGCCAACTAATACACTTATTTTTTCTGTTCCAAAAGTAGAATAGTTATTTCCATTATGAAACAAAACAGAAATCTAATGGTAATAGTACAGTAAGAAAAAATTATATCCAATTATTTTAGAAGCCTAGTCGGTACACTTAAAGTGATTGAAGTCTAGATCGTAAACAAAAGTAGAAAAAGCAAAACATTGAGAACAATTGACTTTTATTATAATATTCTTTGATATATTTCCATTCAAATTATTTTTTGTGTTACTTTGAATGATTGTTTTAGATTCAGCAATAGTTTGACGGAGTTACTTTCTTTTTTGATTTTAATATGATTTTACATATTTATAGGTAAGTAGGTAGGTAATCAAATCACATCAAGGTAAAATCAGGTAAAAACAAGATTTTTGTTCTGTATAAATTAATGTTGCTAATTAGTAGACCTAAACAGTAACGATAAATCCTCTCGGTAAATTATAAACTGAAAGTGCAGCCAGCTGGAACTGGATTAGGAAACATGGCATCTACCGTTTCATATTTTTACGTTTTATATAGAAGAGCGTTATTTATACGAGAAAAAACCACTTACATTCTTCAGTAATCTGCATCTCGATTTTATCAAGATCTTCAACATCTTCATCATCGAAGTCGGTCTGAACGGTGACGTCACGTGTGTAATGTTCAAGCGTGATGACGTCAAACGGGGCTTGTTCCTCCGGGCTGGGCGCGCGCGGGCTCGGCGCGCTCTGCGACTCCTGCGCATCGTGGCGCGCGCGCCTGCACGCCGCGCAGCCGCAGAGCGAACCACGCACGCGGAGCAGCCACACTAGCCCGAATAGCGCCATCCACGTGGTCATGCTGCGACTACTACTGCCACCATAACACGCTACCCGTCATCGAAAATTATCCTTCACCTGTATGTATGACGTCAATTATTTTTGGATTTTTTTTGTTGATGTTTTAGCAGTTAACGAACATAGTTTTTGTTTTGTAGTTTGACACTTCACTTTCACATAGATCTTTAGTTTTATTTTCACTACATTGTCTTTACACACAGATATTTTAAATGAGTGTTAATGCAATATGTATTGTTATTCAATTGTTAATGGTATTTTGTAATTGTTTTTCGTGTGAACTCCGAAACTGAAGTTCCCTGGCACCGTTACTGAAATGTAATTTGAGCTAAATTGCGTACTGATGAAACCAATGGAAAATGGGACCAACCTACTGACAGGTAAATGATGATGATTTAAACAATAAATTACGATACACTAATAATGATCGACGGTTTATTACTCCCGTAGTAAGCTGCGCATGACGAACGGAAATTAAAAACATATTTTCAATTTTAATGTTAATCCAGTAACATCACAAAACAGCCAATTTAATCCCAAACGAGTCGAAAAGACTTATCAGACATAGAGCCTTAATTAGGGCGATATAAGGGAGGATAAATAAAAGGGCAACGCACAATAGACGGCTCTGCTGCGATATGTTAGGGCGCTCTCACTCGATGAAATGATAAATGAGAGTAATAAATTGCAGAACCCATGATATAAATGGGGCCCTCCTTACCGTGGAGGACTCATGAAAAATATCAATTCGTCACAACCAATCGTTGAAATTCGCTTTCCAAATAAATTAATGATGGAACACTTTACTGGGATAGAATATTTTTTTGGCTATCGGGTTTTGAAATACCCAAGGGCTCGGTTACAGGCTTAGCCCTCCGAAATCAATATTCGCGACGATTTTGTCCTCTTCACTGGGAATTATTTTTTGGTAGAAAAATATTGGAAGTAAGATTTTCGCACGTGTCAAGATTCTGGCAATCCTTAAAGCTTAATAAAATACATTTTTTTTGTAAGGAAAATATTATTAGGAGGATTATGGAGAATGAGGAGTAGTCATTGTACATACTAATGTGTTATTCTTTTGTAGCTAAGAATATTTTAGGAGCGAATAAAACATTAAATGTCATTTATAAAAAGAGTAGGTTGTGCAATAAGATAATACTTCTTTTGAGTAGGTGTTCACATTAAATATTAGAGACACTTAAAGCTCAACCTTTCATTAAGTATGTACCTATCGTACAACAGAATTGTAGTCCCCTTGCAAAGGTCAAAGATTCAATTTGAAATTGGCATGTTTGGAATTATAGTCTGAAAGTCATATATTTGATTACAGTTTAATGTAAATGTAGACATTGTCTGTCCCCGAAACTACAAGAAAAGCTAAGCGCGTCCTTGAAGTCCGTCATAATATTTCGGTCCCAAACAAATGCTAGGGAATCTCATCTAAAGCCTTTAGCTTTTTGCTGTCGCGGCACAAAATGAGAACGAGCCGGGTTAGCTGGAAAAACTAAAGTTAGTAAAGTGTTAGAATATATAACAACAAAGAAACCTTTTTATTAAAGGGCTTGTCTAAAAAATATTCTCTGTGAAAATAGTAACATCACCCGCTAATCGCGTTAGTCGTCTTTCTGTTTGCGCGCAATTCAGCAAAAAAAGTAGGTACAATGATCTCCCTTGGCCGGAGGCAACTTTCCTCCAATATTGTCTCGTATATTATTATTATAATGGTATAATCGACCTTGCAATTGTTTAACAGACCCTAGGTTGAATGACACATGCATGTCAAAAAACGACAAGGTATATGTGACAGTTAGATATTCTCAATCCTTAATGAAGTTACAATGTACCGGGAATTGTGGTCTAATGTGGCAAATTAATTAGTCTTAGTAATTTATTGTTTATACGAGTATAAAAATGGAATACGCGAACTGTTAGACGCCGCCGCCGCGACGTTCGCTTCTCTTTAGAGTGGGATTCTTCACGCAAAAACGAATGAACCGATTGCGTTGAAACTTGATATGTACATAGCTGTTACTTTTTATCCCGATATTCCCCCGGAATCGAAACTACGAGGGTGAAACCGCGGGTTGCAGATAGTTGTTTATACAGGACTGGCCCGCAATTGCAGTAGACAGACGTGCGTGGGACGCCTTTGCCCAGCTGGACGTTACGAGCTAAATAGATAAATAGACATCATAAATTAGTCTCGATTGTTACATTCCGAATGTCAAATGCCAAAATCGTTCAATCTGTCAAACTTGAGACGTAGAAACTCATCGCGATTTGTGCCGTTTATTTCATTGTCTATGATTCTGAAGCACGAGGTAGGTTCGACTGCCATTAGGTATGCCACGACTGTTAATTAGCTGCACCTATTAGTCAGTATTAATTTAACATGTCTATGCCTGCCCGTGATTTATATAGGTACAGTAGACCGTACTTCGGTGATTACACTTTGTCCTTGAGTTGGCCTAGCTTAGTACGGAGTGTTACTAGAATGAGAAGCAAGCTAATACTACTACTATACAGCATACTGTACCCTAATCGAAGATACCCTATAGCTGCAGCTTCTAATTGAGCGCAGTAATTAATTAGAATTACAAGCTTTGATTCAGGTTTCGTTTGAGCAGAGAAATCTATTTCAATTTGAAATGACAACAAAAACATCGTACCAATTGTCTAAATTCGAAATAGAACTCAACAACTCAATCCCGTCATACATACTTGCAATTACTAGATCTCAGTAGTCGCTAGACATATTTTGGCTGAGATTGCTATTTCAGCCAAAATATGTCATATCTCACCAACTTTAAGGCTAGTTTTGTCTGCTCATTGCACAATAAAATCTGCTTTACGAATTCAACAACAATTTAAATATTATATTGCGTCGTAATTTCAATACCGAAGAATTATTAGTCACTTCTTTGCATATCAGACCAAATAAAAATGTGACCTTCACAGAAACTTACAAAAAAAACAGCCTAGTGCGAGAAGGACTCGCACGCAAAGGGTTCTGTACCACCGTACAATATTTAACACGTTTTTTTTAAACACTTTGTAAGGGGACGTTTAATTTTCAACTTTATTTTAATTTTATTGTTTATTTTTATAGCGGCAATAAAAAATACAGACTCTGTAAAAATTTCAACTGTCTACGGTTCATGGGATACAGCCGTTACAATGGATGAATGTTACAGCAGTGTTACAGCGGACGTATGGACAGTGGAGGCTCAGAAATAGGGTTCCGTTGGCCCCCTTTGGGTACCCTTAAACATATATTTTATAAAACGAATAAGCCATTAAAAAGTCGGTTGTTTATTTTTTTGGTAAAAGTTTTTATTTTTCACGTTGTAGTTATAGTACCTACCCCAAACCAGTTCGAAATTACATCATCAAAGTATTCTAGGGTATTCTCAAAGTCAATAAAAATCAAAACAATGCTTATTTATGCGATAGCAGCAATCGCGGTTGATTTGCTTCAATTTTTGAAGAGTTCCTTTGTCTGTCTCTGAAATTCATCATCAGATCTATATAAAATTTAAACGGGACCATTTCGGAATAAACCCCTTTCTAACAAAAGAAGAATTTTGCGAATCCGTCTATACATTAGTGAGTAAATAAAAGATATGACTAATACATTACAGGAACAGCACACATTAAAGTTAAAAACACAGCCTTTTCACATCTGACGCTGCTCGTTTAAATTATTATGCATAATTTAAACTTCCCACCTAATATTGTGTCATTGTAACTTTGTTTCATGTGGCCCGCACGGGTTGGTAACGGAAAAGCCGGAAAAGTATGTATACGGCTTGGTATTAAAGATAAATTCTCTTGTAACTCGAGCTGGAATAAAACTTACTTTTTATAAGCCTCTTTGTTGTTACACGTACACATTCGTTTGTTTTGTTAATAACTATGAAGTATACGTTTTACGATGTTTCCACTATCTCAATTCAGAAGCTAATGAGAAGAAAATGTTTATTTAGGCGTAACCGTAGTTTTATTACTGACATCATAAGTACTTGTTGATGTCCTTCGATGAAGATGAGCTTTATTCATAATTATACTGCAATGTACGGTGCTGTATGATGGCTTCTGTAGTTGTGGCGTTAGCATGTTTTTATGAATTATTTTTGGCCACAAACTCTGCATTGCTATAGAACGTGGCAATGCTGCAATGCTACCAGTCTTTTGGACCCTTGGCATTCTTTCCCCTCCTTTTTATATACATGAACTTAGTATAATTATTCCATCTTTTGTCGTTTCTTGGGCCCCTGGGGTCCCGGACCTTTGGAAGGCGTACGATTAGCTAAAACCAACTCGCAGAGGCCCGTTAGACGTTTTTAATTAAATGTGGTTCCAACCTACGATTATCCGTTTCCACTCTGCAAGCATATCGCACTCATGGACAACCTCCGTTTGGTGTTACTACACCAAACGGAGGCAATAGTACTCTATTGCAGGATATTGAAACAAAGATATGATTATGGGATTGGCTAGCTAAAGTGAACTGGTTATCTAGAACTATGGCAAGATTAAAGCCCCTGCCTGACCAAGGGGGCAATATGTTATTATTTTAAGACCTTATTTAAATAAGTGGTTTATGAATTCCCAGCCAGGAAACAGATGTCACAGTACATTGTTGTACGGGCCGCAATAAAGTTGTGCAGCTGGAACTATAATTTATTGAATCAATAAATTGTATTTTTATAATCGTGCCATCATACAGTGCCGTTGGTTTAAACAATGATTAGCAATACGTACAAGAACAATTTAATTATCACTGTCTGATGTCTTTATAGCTAAGATCCTTGACTTGTCTTTTATCTAAACTATTGGAGAAAGATGGGGGAATTCGCATTGCAACATAATTTCAAACAAAAAAAATAAACCTGACCATGGACCGAATGACAAAAACATCGAAATATTTAATAAAAATAGTATCAGTAGAAAAGAGGACCAAACTAACTCCATTTAGTGTCTATTTTTATCTCGCTCGGTTTTCATTTGTTTAGCTTGGAAAGCCGGAGGGTCAGTGGTTTATATATGGCATCAGCATGCCTCGCAGAATAAATATGAATGAAAAATCAATCCAGAACAGTGCGTAGTTTTGGGAACGCAAATATTATAACTCAAATATTTATTGAATACTAAGCTTTTGCCAGCGGCTTCGCCCGCGTGAAGGTCGGAAATTATCCCAAGGGGACATACTACCGGGATAAAAGTACCCTATGTGCTAATCCAGGTTATAAACTATCTGTGTGCTAAATTTCATCAAAATCCGTTAGACCGTAATTTGCTTGATTGGGTAACAAACATCCAAACATTTAAATATCCAAACTGTCACATTTATAATATTAGTAGGCTAGTAGGATAAATATCTATACATTCTGTGGAGTTTGGTATATCCATGACAAGTCTAAAGTTGGTAATTTTCTGTTTTTAAATCACCCATACTCATTTTTTTTTACTTTCGTTTAGTCTCTCTCTCGTTCTTTTTATGAGGCATGCAGGCTTAGCATGACGCTTTCTATTTCTAAGAAGAATAGACAGTGCGTTTTCTATACAAAGTCACATTCCGTTTCTCCATTTTTGACATCGCACCGTAGATATCCTACTACAATCTGTCATTATGTCTTTCGTTCCTAACGATCTTTGTATGTGTCCTTTAATATGAAGACTATTTCAGAAGAGTATTTCTTCCCAAACTGTCAAAATCACACTAACAACAAACTTTCTCCGCGACGGCCACAAACTAAATACGATTGTCTACAAAATTATGATTCGTTTAGAACGCATAGGTACCTACCTGCTGTGATAACTTATAGAACATAGCTATCTTCTTCTATTGTACACCATTTAGTTAATAGTCACGTATATTCTTCCGTCGACAAATCGGTGCTATATGAATCAGTTTGATTAACAAAGGTAACTATTCTGATTTATAGCAATTTTTAAACTTCCAAATACTCATAGTGTGATATCAGATGTTTGGATTTATCAGGTGTACTTATATCAGACACCACAGATATGTAGTACAAGGTACAATACAAGTACAAGGTTGGAGGGCTAGAAAGTTCTGATGTTCCTATAAAAGGTATTATATATTATATTACGATTAAAATTACTATTATATTTTTATACCAAAGATTTAAATCGATAGATTCGCCTGACTTTTCTGGGGTTTACTCTCTATGCACGAAATCTGTAGTTTCGGCTGAGGTTCCGGGCGTTTTGTACTCTGTATCACATATTGACATAAGATTAGTTTGGGGCCCGAACTAAGAATGAATGCGAACACGATTTGACAGTGTCTTTGCTCTCGATGTATATTTGCCTGGCCGAAAAAATAATGAACCGGGAGTAGGGTTAATTCCGAACTATCGAACTATTTTCGGAAGGGCCCGTATCTTCGTCGACGGGCTTAAAGAGTAGGCACCTATTTCATTGACAAACATTTGAATAGTATTGTCTCAATCACTTATACTGGAAATAATATCAGCACACGTATAGTAAAGAAAATGATACTACATAAAAGAAAATCTAGACTGAATGGTTTGCACGTGCAATGAGCAAGCGTAGCAATCAGTGCTTTTGTTCCTTGTCTGGGGTGACTTGCCTTGCAGTAGATCAATTAGAAGCAGGAATAGTAGTAACAAACTGCACGCTCATCATGGTTGCTATTGGTAGTATTGGTTTGGTTGGTTGATATATTATTGACAGGAATGACATGCCTGCACTGGTCACTGTACATTGTAAAAGCCAATTATGATCAAACACTGATAAAATACACTAAACTGTGCTGGCCATTTATAGTTTTTCTTTACGTGGGTACTCGTCGCCAATGCTAATTATGAGGACAGACGAGTGAATCAACTGCTTGCTAGTAACGCACTGACGTTTATTGGCTTACATACTTATCCTCTGTTTACGCACATATACTCAACCTTTTTTATTTTTTTTTGAAGATTAACCGTGGAGTTTCTTGCCGGCACTTCTCCATGGGAAGCAACAAATTGGAACCGTGCAGCTAGCTTCTGGCGTTTCATAAGGGCCCATGCAGATTTATGTGAAATAAAATACTTTGATTTTGATTTTTTTTTTTTACTGCCTCATTGGTCTAGTAGTCGCAAGAGCTACTGCTGAGCCTGAGGTCCTGGGCTTGATTCCCAGGTCATGCAAAGTGTTATTGGGTTTTTCTATATGGAATTTCTCAGTAGCCACTCGGAGTCTGGATTTCTGTGGTTGATGGCAATAGGCTCGTCTCCTATTACATAAGGGGCTTAAACATAATTGGCGAAATGTGGGTGTACTATAGGACCTCTGTCCATCTCTTCCGGGAAACAAGGCGTGTTGTGTTATGTATCAATTTCTCAAAAAAAAAATCAAGTTAGGAAATTGTTTACACAAACTTTCAGTTTTAAGCTACTACGACAATGTATGCAACAGACTCGTCTCAAGTTTTTCCATAATTTTTAGAGTGATCACAAGATATGGAAAAGTTAGTAGGTATTATTAGACTTCTTATTGACCTGACAGAAACTATGAAAAACTTAGTCTTTGAAACTAACTGCTAACTACTTTAGCCGAGAAAATTGTGAAAAGCTACCTGGCTGTATTGGAAAGTTTTTGTTGTTTCAAAGGAAAAGGAAAAACTTTACTTTAACGAAACTACCACGTTCCTAAATATTATTTAAACAACCGACTTACAAAAGACTCTATAAGTCAAAAATAACTTTAATTTCGGAAGTCGGTGTCTTTGGATCTGTATTTTAGTTTCTTGCCACCGATGTCCGTAATTAAATAAAGTTGTTTTCACTTTGTTGTATTTTTTTGGTAAAAAGTGTTTATTAAAGTATTCAGTTTTTACGCAACTACCAATTCGTATTGATATACGAATACGATACTATACTTTCTTCTTTGATACAATACTATACTTTTTTTTAATTTACCACTATTATTTTAAAAATGCATAAGAATCGCTGTTATTTCTTGTATTCACTTAACAACAGTGGCAAAAAGTATTTGAAGATTATCAAGATACACTAAGTGGATAACATACGTGTTGTTGAAGCTGTCCCAAAGTCTACCCAAGCAAAATAAAAATTTATAAACGGAACCCCTGAAGCATACCCTATCCATAAAAAAAATTGATATCAATCCACAATTGCCAGAGATAACGCGGAACGTAGGTATAAACAAACAAACACATGAATTGAGAACCTCCTCCTTTTGGAGTCCGTTAAATATAACATAGGCAGTCATTTGGACTGCCGATAACAGTGAAAACTCTGAAATAACAACGATAATTATGCATTTTTTAATTAATAGTGGTATAAAAAGAAAAAAAAAGTACAGTATTGTATTACAAAATAGCATGTCAGTGACGTGTACGCACAAGATTTTCTCCTGCTAAAATGATCAATGTTGAAACTGTGATTAATAATATCCAAAAAACATAATTAAACCGAATCATGCATCATCATCATCAAAAATGTGACACATCTAGAAAAAAATAGCATCGACATACACACGCACGCTATCTACATTAATCAATCGACCAATACACTTAGCTCAATTTCACTCATTTATACTTGTGGTTTGGGTCAACAAACATTAATACAGCGTATAAGCAATAATATTCCAAACGACATGGAGCAGAATGGCCGTCAAAAGGTCACCAGTTCAAATGCTATCCCATTAAACTATTGTTAAGAACTCACTTATAACTCGGCAGTATATTTAGCACTGTTTGAGGGTTGAAAGGATTATTACGATGCGAGGCACACAATGTAACGTGCGAGTATGAAATATATCGAAAACTTAATAAAAATAAAGTTGTGTAGGCACTTTGAAAAACAGAGGCTCGTCAGGTTTAAAAAGGCAAAAAACACTACGAAGTGAAATATAACATTTATTTCGAAAATCGGTCTTTGATAAAATAAATTTGCCACTGATTTCCGAAAATAATTATTCACTTGGTAGTGATTTTTTGGAAGTCAGTTGTTTTTTTTTAATAAAGTTTTTTTATTCTTCACTTTTAGTAGTGGTACCTACCGCACACAAATTCCTAATAACTCAATATTATGATCCCAATTTTCTATTTTACTTGCTAAGTAAATACCAGTGACGGGAAGTTATTGTAACATCACTAAGGCGGAAAAAATAAGTATTTTTGAAACTAACTCAAAAACCACAGATCGACACAGATTGACCGAATTTATATGCAACCACTCGATACCGGTTCGTATACCCTTAAAACAAAACTAGAACTTTTTAAAACGGGTTAAAAATAGCGGAGATCTGAAGTATCACAATCAACCTATCACGTTCCCACTGCTGGGACACAGGCCTCCTCTCTGTGAGAGAGAGTGGGCCGTAATCGACCACGCTGGCCCAGTGCGGATTGGTAATGTCACATATTTTCGAATTTTTGGATCTAGCACAAGCCGTTTTCCTCACGATGTTTTCCTTCACCTTTTATACGAAGAATTGATAATTATTCAAATATTTTTACTATGGACGCTTTCAATCTGTCTTTCTACTTCATTCTCAAATAAAGGTAATAAATATGAAAAGGATGCTGTTACCAATATTTTGATTTAAAAGAGTGTCCATGGAGTTTCTGTCGGTTCTTCTCCACGGGAACATACTACGCATATGAATAAGCAAATAGTTCCATTTTTCTGACTGACCGACTCCTTGACTATTAAAAAGTGCCTGGTCATTGGTTTAATTTAAATATATACTATGAAACGAGTTTTTAAATACAAGCAGAATGCTTTTTCTGGCGAAGAACACAGATGGAAATGCAGAGCTGAAGCCCATCCTAACATATTATTATCAAGAGAAGAACTATTCCTAAGAGCCCAAAGTTTAAGTCAGACAGACGGACGAGGTGTTGACAATGCTATTGTAGTAACCACATTGTGAGCTCGCTTCACAGCTTGAACGGAAGCCGCTTCCGTTGAACGATATAAAGCCAGCGAAGTGATATGAACATTTCTATGATGTAACGGAATAATGTAATTGTTAATAAAACAAATTATTTATGTAATTCTCTCAATGGCGATGGCAAAGTAATAGCAGCCGTATGAATCGATCGATCAGGTTAAATAGCGCTTGCCGCGGTTGGTCCTTGGATGGATGACTATCTTTACATATCAAGACCCGTCCATGCTCTGGATAGCACGTTGAGCCTTTGGTTCCAGCTGTCATTCGTGGATCTTTGACATTCGTTACAGTTCGTCAGAAGCCCGAAAGTCTGACAATTAGTTCTACCAGGTGGGATCTATCTCATTACCCAGCTGAACTGTATAGGCAGCCGCTCCATGTAAAATACTGGTATTCAGCTGCATCCGGTTAGACTGGAAGCTGACCCCAACATAGTTGAGAAAAGACTAGGTAGATAACAAAGTAAATGCTTTAAAAAATTATTATGTTTACGATTTCTTTAGAAGTCTACTCCGAAACATATTACTGGCATCTGACCGTGACTTTATCCGCGTGAAATTCATATAGACTAAGAAAAAAAAATATCCTATGGCACTTGGGAATAGTTTCGCATTATTTCAGTGAAAGAATTTTTGAATTCTCATCGACACTTCCAGGTATTATTCCTAACAAACAAACAAGTTTACCTCTTACAATAATAATTTAGATTTGAAACTTAATTTATTTTCTGATCCTGGGTTTGAAAATAAAAATTCATAACTTATTTTTCTTTAAAACTTAAACTCATTGGTAGGATCTTTTAAACGCTCAGTTTTGAAAATTCCTAGAGTGTCTACGTACCTAACGGCTGTTTTCTACACGTAGGTAATTGACATACATGTGGTTTTCTTCAGTGGTTTTAGCCTATGTTGTCTGTAAGTAAGTCAACTTGTCTTGTAGCAAAACTACTATAAACTGGCCTCGTATTCTATTGAAACTCCGTATTACGGTAGAACTGCTCTAAGTTAAATAGATACCACAGCCATGTGGTCGACTTAAACAAAGTGCACGTTGTGTAACCTTATAAAATCATTCAAAATCTCTTCATAAAATTTTACAAATTATTTTGTTAATTATAACAAGATGAAAGGGCCATTCGAATTCTACAGTCAGAGTATCAAAATAATCCTTCATTTTCGGAGAGTATCTCACCCGGAGCGGATTTGTGCTGAATTAGGAGTGAAATATTAAATTTACGTGCCACGCCTTTTCGTGTTACACGTACAGACGTACACACAGACGAAAAATTCGTTCAGCTTTTTAAAAACCTGCACAATTTAAACCAGGAGTATCGCCGAGCCCATTGTATTATATTATCGTCGGTCTATTGACTGGAATTAGGTCTCTGTGGTCGGGAGAAGGATCTATTTATTTGTTCTGTTGTTATTCATTTTGTTCGCTTGAGTAAAATATTAAGTACGTATCAGCAAAATTTAAAATTCTATTAAAGCTTGCAAAGTTCCAAGTGTTTTCTTTTGTTGTATTTGGTAAGTTTATATCGATTATTGTTATAGTTCCAAACCTATGATCTTGACTAAAAACCTGTGATTCAGGCAAGAATCACAGGTTTTTTAGTCTAGTAGGTATAATTTCATTTCTGCGTTGTCAACAATTTATTTTAAACAATTACTCAATTGTCATACTTAGATACATGGCTGACGTTTAGTGTTGAACTTCTGGAACTGGTAATGGCATTATATTTTTTTCCGTGAACAAACATCACCCTCGTACAATTATGAAAACCCACATCATCATTACGCAATCTCTCGTGAATTTGAAAAAGTATTAAGTTAATATAAAACATCAACAAAAAAATCGAGTGGAAATATACCTACAACTAATGTATTGAAATTTCAGAATGCGGTGTTCATCAATTAAGGCTCATACGATATACCAATACACCATCAATTAATTGCTATTATTCACAGTGCAAAATGTATAAAAAAAAGAACAAATCTTCGTCCGAATTCTGTTTGTGGTTAATGATTTGGTCAATACTGCGGTCCGTAGCCGTCGTATGATAAATTGATTCCCAGGGGCTATTTGTTATTTTCCTAAACCAAAATAGACATGAAGCAGGAAACGAATTATGTTTACCAAACCGATCATCTTGCCCCCAAAGTTTATTTTCCTTACCGGGATCTCGGCTGTGAAAGCCTCGATTTCAGCCCTTGTCAAATTATTGAAAGTTTTCCGCATCCGACGTTCTTTTTTAAAGCCCTTATTAATGCATTTGACGCATATAAAGCCTTGTAATCTACTTGACCACATGCAAACCAATTATTTTACTGAATGCACCAGAGTGAGGAAAAGTGAAAAAATAAAATCAACGCCCGCACAAGTTTTGGCAAAGAGCCGAGAAAATGCTGGTAAGTAGAATAAGTGAACATTATTTCTGTACAATTTAGAAGGTTATTCAAATACGGGTATTGCGAAGTTTTGGAGTTGGCTGTTTGTGTAAAGTTTACTAATCGGCACGTCAAAACTCATAACAGTATTTCGCTTTGGGAGCTCGTTTACCCAAAACGTTGAATTGTGGGTGTCATAAAGATAACACGATTTGTCTGCGCTCTTTAAATTTGCATAATGAAAATTTGATGTGTGAACCTTCGTAACCATGAATTATAGTTATAATGTACCCGTATTTCTAAAAAGACAAACAAAAAAGAATTAACAACCTTCCTCGCGCCAAAGCACCTAATATTTTAAGCATTAAAATGCTATTTTCATATTATACCTGCGTTATTTTGCCCAAATCCCTTCCGCGACCCTTTCAAAGGGCTAATAATATTGAATGTAACTGTGAAGCCATTTCCCATAACAATTTCGACGGCATTTTCATAAACGGGAGATAACTTATTCTGTTCTGAAAATACGATTGTGTTTCAGGACAATTTTGCTAAAATGTTTTGAGCAACTGGCATGCTTAATATTTCCTCGGGGAGAAAGAACATTTTGTCGGATTTGCTGTCGCATAGAAATGCGGTCCTGAATAAAAGGTTGTCAGAAGAGGTTATTTGTAGGGATTACTACATCGGAATGACAATAGATAGATTAAGGCGGTGATAAAGTAGTGAGCGAAGAGAATGACAAGTAGGGGATCATCGCTGTGCAAACGACTTGCGATGCGATGGATGGACTTTAACGTTATGTAAAAAATGAGAAATAGCTTTACATTACTTTCGATTTTATGGTATATATCACTTAAATTTTCTAGTGCCATAATCCATACAAAAATATGCCTCGCTTTTGTCGAATGAATTCTGATGGACTGCATGTTGACATGTGTGTTTTGTTTTACCTCTATTTTTTCTATTCACAATATTAAGTGTGAATTGTATCATAAATCTACACCACAATACATCACAAAATGTTTTAAACTACTATTTTACTTTTTTTATATGCGCAAATAAATATTTGAAAATCACTGTCAAGTTTTTTTGTTCATTTCACATTCACTTTTACGATTTCAGTTATCACAAACAGTTGCAAGTCTGACTTCGTTCGCGATCGCGTAACATGTAACGTTGGCTAGCCCAGGGACGGGACGTGTTCCCGCCCCGGTGTCTGACTGGCACTGACTCGCTCTGATACGGTAGCAACGTTCACGCATGCGAATAATAACCCTGACGAGCGAGCTTCGTCGAGTGGCTGATAATGAAACCCAACTGTTAAACGATTTAAGAGATGCAAACTTGCCTCGTTCGACGGACACCTGCTATTTAGCTGAGTACTTTAACTACGCTAACGTCAGCAATATGAAAAGCTCCTTGTGTGTGGTAGATTTTTTTACCGAGTGATTTTTTTTCATTAAGTATTTTCGCTGTTTTTCCTCTGACGGATAGTGAGGGCTTATCTACTTAAATTTTCCTGTTAGCAAGTTTTTTAAATACCTAATACCTAAATGGATAGGTTACTAAAATGCAGTGTAAGCTTGAAAAGCGTGTGGTGAAGGTTTATAGTTTGGACCAGCATGTATGTATGTTCATCTGTTCTCTAATAACTTCTAATCTGCTTATAATAATTTGACATATGAGGTATCATTAGAAGCATCGTGATCGTCCGTTGGTTATATATGACGTCACATTAAATTGAATATGCCGCACTCTAGAAGACAAAGTCACAAAGTAAAAAAAGAAGTAACCGATCATAAGCTTTAGGGAAAAGTGGCATACGAATTTTTAGAGCGTGATTTTTCAGAAGTCGGGTTTTAGTTTTTGAACTTACTTTTGATTAACATTTATGTTATCGGTTGGCAAAACGAATGGAAAGAGCTTACTGCAGTCGGACGACCTCTGGTTTTTTAAATAAATGCATTCTAATGCCTAGACAGAAGTGTCAAATGATATAACATCATGCCTGTATAAAACAGGCGTTAAAGACCTGAGCAGAGGAAATTGTTCACCCTTACCAGTTTCATTTCGTACAACTTCCACAACATTGGATTATAATTGATGTTATAACCATCTATTGTTCTTTTAAATTATGTAAGGATGATATATTTATTGACGCACACAAATGGCTGATACAGAGACAAACAGTGATAGGTGAAATTACGTTAGTCGTTTAATTAATATTTGATCAAATATAAGTAAACATACACAATCATATACATACACACACATACACCTACACTTTTGTATATAGCAAACAAGATAAGTAAAGAAATCTAATAATAAAATACGGACATTCATACAGAACTTACAGACAGACATTCTTGCAGAAATAAAATGCAAACCAAACATTCAAATTTTTCATAAAACTTCAATAGCAACAGAATATTTATCAAACCTTTTGAATATCAATATTGTTGGTCGTAAGCTTAAATAAATCTTGACTGAGTTTTCGTTGACACAGAGCTGTGTTGTCCTGGCAAGTTTATTTCCGGTATAAGAGTGATGTGTTGGTCCCGATACAAATCTGCAACTGTAGGGAATATTCCTACATATTTTTCTTTTGTATGTATTCGGTATTCCAATCACAGTTTTGGTTATGTTGCGAAAAAATGTTTGTGACCCCGATACATCATAGAGAGTTCTCTATGATGTATCGGGGTCATAAAAATTTCATAAAAAAGGATGTAAACATGTTAATAAGCCTAGGGGCTAATTATAAAAATCAGAAGGAAGATTTATTAGCAAAAGGCTTCAAAGAAAACCAGTTGAATAATTCCTTTGACCGACAAGTACAAAACCAAAGGATATGATTCAACAAACGCTATGCAAATTAATTCATTCGCTTTACTAAAAGCGGGGGAGATTTCATTTCCCTAAGGAGTTAAGGCTGAAAATATCCAATCTCCCAATAAAATTGAAAAGCTTACCAGCTCAAGCTTGTAACTTATAGCCAGATTACCATAACTTAGTTTTGCAACCGATGCAAATCGTTGAAAATTCTCGGCCCATCTGCATGTCTACCATCGGACTAAAGTGCAAGATTGGAATTTGAAATGTTTTCATCTTGGAAAATATTTGTGAAAATTTATTTCCCTTTCAATTTGAATCTTACTTTACAATTTCATATCTTTGATTTTATTCAACGGACATTTCTTTGATTTTGATTTGGATTATGTTTTATTGAAGACGGACGTGGTTCGGTTTTTTTATTTTGAAATGATAGTTCAAAACTCGTATCGTGAATGGATTTGGTATCAAAAGATTAACCAACTGCGGTTCCATAAACACTGAATAAGCCCAATCTTGTCTTCTTTTCAGGTTCGCATTAAGCACTTGATTAATTCCACTTTTTATCTATTCCTAAGAAACGAGGAGCTAGATACGATAGCGAAGCGGTATTCGAGTTCCAGTGACTTTTTCAGTGCATAAGTTTTCGAAGGAAACCGTTGTAAAAAACTTTGCTTTTAAATTTTCAAAAAGTTATTCTGCCAACCCCCCAGAGATGCGCCGAACTGTGCTGCAAGCCGTCTAGGATGCAAGTCACCGAAAATTTGCCATAAATAGTTTTGGATGACTTCCAAGACGTTTGAAGTAGTTGAAGGCAGAAGCTCGTATGAGACTTTCCTGATCATGAAAGGCTTTTATTCGAGTAGAAACGTCGTCTAGCTTCACTTTTTTTCCACGTATAATCTTTTATTTGGCTTGGCACCTCGAACGGTCTTACAAGTGGACATTCACCTAGTTGTACGATCTCGTTTAGAGGTCGGGAAATATTTTAAGGTTAGATAAATCTATTACTGTCACATAATTGGTAAGAGTTGTGATTGCCGGTTACAAAGGTAAATTAAATATTTACAAGTAGGTAGTTAGATAAGTACGTGTATCTACAAATAAAAGTAGTACGAATCATGGATTCTGATTTTAATGAAATCTTAATAAGATTATTACAGTGTGTTTTATAAAAAACATGATTTAGTTATTATTAAAAATGAAATAAAAATACTTTTTTCAAATTCAACAATCACAGAAATCGCCTGATATATTTCACCAGGCGCATCATGTAATCATGCATGTAAATGATTACATGCATGCGCCTGATATTTTGGAATTAGTTACGATACATACCTGTACCTGTACCTGGGCACATTTATAAAATAATCAGTTGCCTGATTTAGAAGGATTTAGTGCTCCTCGACAGGGGTCACATAGTGTAGAGGTCCCTGTCTCTGAAGCCCTACCCACCGGCAGCTTGGATCCTACACCTGACGCTGGAAGACCACTAACTTTTATATTTTGGAATGTTTTCAAATTCAAATTCAAAATCATTCATTTCAATCCATTTTAGATCATATTTAATTAACATTTGCAATAAATTAAAAATTAAAATTTTAGTCATAATAAATAAATATAAAATAATAATATATGTTTTAATTTTGAGAAAAAATTCAAAATCTGTCTAATCGGAAAAAAAGCGCCGGGTAAAACCACTGACTCAGATCTCTACTGCCAACAGCTGATAGCAAACTAGTGAGAGATTCACTATAATTGCGCTTACGCTTCTAAAACTAAATAAATTGATAAAAACTGTACGTTAACTGTAATCAATGTTTTTAAAGTACATCATTTATAAGCAATGCTGAATTGATGGATGTATCATTACCATGATACATCCATCAATTTATGTGCTCTTCAGATAGTTTTACTTCTTTATTGCAAATAAACAGGTCATTACAATATTTTTTTTACTTTTTTTTTTGGGTGGCTAATCATCAAATGACTTCACCCGCTCTGGTTGGAGCAGGAGGGCGTATCAGACTTTTACTGAATAAGACGCACCCGTGTTCCCTCAGTTGCCTGTATGCCAGGGGCCCGGTATCTCTTTCGAACAACCCGCACCCCTGGCAGGCATCGGCCATTGCGAACCCCATCAGTTGGTGCTGACATCTCTCTGAGGCGCGCGTGGAACACAACGCGCCGTCGATCCGGGCTTGGTCCTTACCGGACAGCGAGCTACCGAGTACTCGCCGTCTGCAAGCCCGCGCCTACAGTGGCCGGGAATCAGCCTGGGATTCCCGACGCCCACGGCGTCTCCTGCAACGACTAAGGCCGTGAGGGCGCATGTACTGCCTCTCCCTCACGTGCGCCACCTCCCTCTTCGCGAGCATTACTGCTTTGCAGAAGGAGGTGACGGCTACCCATGCACTCTCGCTTGGTACCATGGCCTGGACCAGGGCTGGAAGCGAGAGATCGCCGCCGTCAATCGCCTCCACGAGCCGCCATGTGGCGGTGCTCCGCCCAAGCCAGACAGACCTCCACCGTATGCTCCACCGTGTCCTCAGGGCGATCTTTGCAATGGAAACACCCGGGCATTTCCTCCCGCATTATGCGAAACAGTAACCTCCCGAAACAGCCGTGTTCGGTGAAGATCTGTGTGAGGCGGAAGGTGAGGACACCATGCCACCTCTCAAGCCACTCCTCAAAGAGGGGACTTACCGCCGCAATCGTGGCGGGCCCAGCACTGGGTTGCGACAATCGCACTCTCCACGTCGCTATGATATCCCGCCGGAGCTCTGTCCGCTGTGCCGCGATTTCCCGCGGCAGCGGAGTTACGCCCCGGCGTTAGGCCTCCTGGCGCCACTCCCAAGTGTGCGCGAGGACCTTTGCCTCCAGATCCTATGGCGGCAATCCGGCAAGGAGGCCTGCCACCTCACCGGAGATCGTGCGGTATCCCCGGACCATCCGGATGGCCATGACCCTATGGGCGCCTCAATGTAGGCACCCACACCGGTACCCCGTATAGGGCCATGGACCGCACGAACCCTACGTAGAGCCTCCGGCAGGAGGCGTTTGGCCCCCCTAGATTGGGCAGCCGCTTCAAAGCAGCCCTCGGCCTGCTCCAGTCTGGGAGCCAAACGTCGGAAGTGCTCCGCGAAGTTCCACCGGCTGTCGAGGACGAGTCCTAGGTACTTCATCGTCGACTCGACGCCGATGTGAACCCCTCCTGCCGTTATCTGGGAACCCGTCGGTGGCGCATTCCGAGTACCATGAAAACACATGGCCTCGGACTTGTGCAAGGCCACTTCGAGTCCCAGTTGCCGGATCCTATCGACGATTGTTGCAATCCCGTGTGTCGCTAAGTCGGCCGCCGCCTGGTATGACCTCCCTTGTGCCAGGACCAGCGTGTCGTCAGCGTAGCAAACTACGCTGACGCCGCTAAGGAGGTCGGCGCGCAGGACCCAGTCGTACCCGATGTCCCACAGTGCAGCCCCAGGACCGATCCTTGTGGGACCCGCACGGCATCTCTCGCCGGTTCCACTCTCGTTGGTGACCGGAGTAGATGACGGCCCTGTCCGTCAAATAGGCCTCGACCACACGACAGAAGTAGGTCGGGGATCTGATGATACCGGAGTGTCTCCCTGATGCAACTCCAGGGCAGAGTGGTGAAGGCGTTGGCGATGTCTAGAGACACCGCCAAGTTGACCCCACCCCGGGCCAAAGCATCCCCCGTCGTGAGGGCTCGCACGCGCATGATTGCTCTGTCGATTTGGTATCAAATTAATTTTCAATCAAACATGAGTTATGTTTGATTGAAACTTTTTACTTTATGTTCATAAAAAATCTTAGATTTCTAAGAAAATAAAATCTTCCAGTAAGCGTTTTAACTTTTATGTCATACGCGAGTTTTATGGATATAAATAAGCAAGTTATGCTATTTTTTGCTAAAACGACACTCATCTCTTACAATAAATGTTTTGTAGAAATCATTTATAATTCATATACATAAATTATGACAATATAAGTTACACAGAAAAAAATCCATTACACAAATTTAAATGATTTTTTTGGTGAAAAAAAAAAACTTTAAAATTCGTTCCTGAGATTTCAGATTTAGGCGCTTTAGCCATTTTACCTTTCCACGTCGATTTTAAGATTTTATTTCTGGAAATCCAAAAGTTAATCTCAATTAAACTTAATAACTATGTTAGTAAACATGTATGCACGCACACAAACATTTGGATTTCAAGAAGAAGAAAATTCAAGAAGATAATAAGTAATTATTATCTTCTTGAATTTTTAATATGGGGGCGGCACGTGCCTATACACGAGCCATTTTTTCTTATCCTTACGATGGCCTCGTGACTTTTATCTCACCGTCTTTGGCTAACTAATTTGAAATTTACCCGTAGGTAAATAAAAGAGAGTTTATTTGTGCAAAAAAAAAACAACCCACTTCCCTGAATCCATTATCTTTCCTAATAAGTATTTAACTTAGCTCATACTCAATTATTTATAAAGTGTTTGTTTACGTCTACTTTCAGCCGGACAGGGAACGACTCTTAAGGGGGACCAGGGTAGGCCGGTAATTTTTTTTACGTTTTTTGCAATTTTCATGTCAGTGTCAAACTGTATGTTGATCAAAATACATATAATTCAAGACTGACCGTGACAACCCGACTGGGGACCGTGATTAACCGTAACAAGTATGTATTCATGGAATTATAAAAAATAAAATAATAATAATTTTGCTTGGAAAATATACACTGTGACATTTTAGTCGTCTTACAAAATTGGTCCACTCAAGGTATCCGACATAAAATGCCTACAAGCGCGATTAGAAAATTGATACCATTAATCAAGATAATAGGTACTAAGAAAAATAAATAATGCTTTAGAATTATGAAACGCCTTCCCTGTTAATAATGTTTGCGTAAATAATCAAACGGTAGAAGATCTTTACCTACCTACAATAATATCATTACATTTCATCATTCATTCCATCTCCATAACAGGGTGTTCAGAACTACATCATGTGTTTTAGTGAATGATATTTTGTATTTTTTTTTAATTTATATGTCCAAAAATATTTTTTTTTTTTAATAAATGTTTATAGTCATTGGATACATGAAGTGGGCTGCCGTTGTAAGACGACTAAAATGTCACGGTGTATATTATACAGTAAGTAAGTGCATACAATCCCTTTGCATAACTATTTTATGAAATAGTCACTGGGGTTATATGAAGTTAGAGTCAAATAGATTGCAAACTATAGTTTTGTATAATTTAGAAGCATTTTGTTTGAATTTTGTAAATGTGAGTACCATGCATCCGTTTATTGTGTTGTTATGATGTACGTTGACTTGAAAAAGCATGGCAGTTGAGAGTATGTCATGCTCACATAAATGTCTCACTGATGGTGGCGCGTGTGTTGGATCATTCGGTTCCCTACAAAATGGTTGAGCTGGATGGTGCTGATCCACGCGTCAAGTTCGTGAACGGGCGCTGTCGGTTGAGACTGGTCATCTCCTAACTTCCAGGGCTTATTTTTATCTTGTATTTAGAATTGTTTATAATTAATTACATTTTTTTTACATTGTTCTCACATACAGAAGCAACAAGAATAATGTTCCCAAGATTTTGTAATATTTCAACTTGATTTTAAAAGAGTGTCCGTAGAGTTTCTTGCCCGTTCTTCTCCATAGAGATCTACGTTTTGGAATGGGCAACTAGCTTCAACTTTCCAACTGATCGACTTTTTGACAATTCAAAAGTGCCTGTAAATGGTTTAATTGAAATAAATGCTTTGAGTTTGAGTTTGAGTGTTGTATTGACAATTTTACGATTAAAATTCTGTGGAGCCATATTTTTTATGGTCGCGAAACATATTTTAATCAACATGCATTCTAACACTGGCCTGCAAATTGCAAAAAACTTAAGAAAATTTCGCGAGGTATCTGAACACATCCATAGACCCTTAAACAATTAAAAGTAATGGAGTATAGGACTCAACTTTCAAGATATATGAAAAATTAGTATTGAAAGAAAGAAAAAAACTTTATTCTGCAGAAACAATACGCACATTTCAAAAAGGTACGGTAAGGTAGCTACATTTTTTACAATATTGTGCAGTGACTGTTAATGTCACGGCACTGGCAATTACATAATAACCATCAAAACAAAAACAAAATGCCGATAGCAGAATGCATTATTAACTACTTTTGTTACAAACAGACTACAACGTGCGTCGCATCTGTGCATGTGTGTGATAGGACTCAACTATTAAGATATATGAAACATTAGTATAGAACTCAACTTTCAAGATATACAAAACATTAGTATAGAACTCAACTTTCAAGATATATAAAACATTAATATAGGACTCAACTTGCAAGATAATTATAAAAAATTAGTATAGAACTCAACTTTCAAGATATATAAAACATTAGTATAGAACTCAACTTTCAAGATATATAAAACATTAGTATAGGGCTCAACTCTCCAAATACATGAAACATTAGTATAGAACTCAACTTTCAAGATATACAAAACATTAGTATAGAACTCAACTTTCAAGATATACAAAACATTAGTATAGAACTCAACTTTCAAGATATATAAAACATTAGTATAGGACTCAACTTTCAAGATATATAAAACATTAGTATAGAACTCAACTTTCAAGATATACAAAACATTAGTATAGAACTCAACTTTCAAGATATATAAAACATTAGTATAGAACTCAACTTTCAAGATATATAAAACATTAGTATAGGACTCAACTTTCAAGATATATAAAACATTAGTATAGGACTCAACTTTCAAGATATATAAAACATTAGTATAGGACTCAACTTTCAAGATATATAAAACATTAGTATAGGACTCAACTTTCAAGATATATAAAACATTAGTATAGGACTCAACTTTCAAGATATATGAAACATTAGTATAGGACTCAACTTTCAAGATATCATCTGCCTAGCCTTTTCCCAACTGTGTTGGGGTCGGCTTCCAGTCTGACCGGATGCAGCTGAATACCATATTTTACATGGAGCGACTGCCTATTGCCTATCTGACCATCACAACCCAGTTACCCGGTAATACGATACCCCTTGGTAAGACTGGTTGTCAGACTTCTGGGCTTCTGACAACCCGCAACGACTGTCAAAGATCCACAAATGATAACCGGGACCACGGCTTAAGATGATCACCCATCCACGGGCCAACCGCGGCAAGCGTAGCTTAACCTGATCGATCGACCCGTGCAGCTAATATTACTTAACCATAAGCCCCTCAACATTATTATTCGGTATTTAAAACATCAGTTAACTGTACATGAAGAAACTAAGATTCGAAAACCCGTGCAACACACGGGTTTTCGAATCTTAGTTTCTTCTAAAACATTGCACCAAAAAAAAACTCATATTGAAAGAAAGAAAATACATTTATTTAGCATAGACTAAAAAGGCACACAATGGTGCCGATTCTGTTGTACACCGAACTAAACTAACTAAACTATCACTAAAATTCCTTACTTTTGGCTATGAGAATCTTAAAGCTATTCTGCAAAAAAAGATCTCTAAATTTAAAAATAATTTTGACACAACTAAAATCGAATTTGACAAACGCGACTCCACGTTTGCCCTACCCCGTGATTTATTTTAGAGCCGGAATCGCGCAGGGGGGCAGCCTCGACGTGTTTTAAATGGATTTTTTTACTTTTTGTATCGAAAATATGAAAAATTATTACCTACATGTTGAGTTTTAGAGGTGTATGGGGTTTTATAAAGGGGGTCGAAATTTTCATTATTTTTACGATAGGACACACCAATTTCGAGATATAAGCAAAAGAAAAAAAGATACAGTACTGTATTTGCGCCCGAAGTCGAGGTGTCAGTGTGAATTTTAGTTCTTGACAACTAATTTTATTCCACACCTTTTTAATCGCGATTAAAAATAGTCAGATTTAGTTAGACAATCAAAATTTTATACTGAATAGAATAATGAATTTGACAACAACAGAATAGCAAAATTACCATTTTCACTAAATTAAAAACTCAGTACAATCTTAGTGCTGTCAAACTAAAATATAGTTAAGTTGTGTCACTTTAGTCAATTTCAGAATGGGAAATCGTCGTTTGACAGGAATAAACTAAATTTTAGTGATTTTTAGTTTAGTTTAGAGAATTTTGTGACAAGAGAATCGGCACCACTATACAGCAAAAAAAATTAAATAAAAATAAAAATTAACAAAAAGTGTAAAGTGTGATGTCAGAAACTAGCATAGTGTACCTCACGGCTGCGCTAAAAAGACCCAGTTCAGCAAAAATGCCAGACAACTAGTGCCTGACGCTGGTTTTCAACTGGACCTGAATATATACCTGGACATTGATAAGGACCTTGGACCTGGAAATTGTTTTTACACGCTTTATATTAGCTTCACTTGTATGTTTGTATGTAACCGACTCCTTTGGACGCTATTTTGACCCTCTTTAAACGGTCAGATTTAATTTAAACTTTGTAGGCTTATCGAGGACCTATGACAATTCAATAATTTAAAAAAATATATAAAAAACACGCTTTTGTAGTTAGCAAAACTAAAAAATAGAAAATAAATAATAGTTTAAAAAAACTAAAAAAACACGCTTTAAAAACCAAACTAAAAAGTAGAAAATAATTTAATTCTATTAAAAAGCGTGGGGTGCGTGATATTAATTGATTATAAAAATACCTCAAAAAGCACCCCACGCTTTTTAATAGATTTAAATTATTTTCTACTTTTTAGTTTGGTTTTTAAAGCGTGTTTTTTTAGTTTTTATAAACTATAATTTTTAACACGCCTGTTGCAGCTGTTTAGGTAGACAATTATATTTTTAGCGAGGGCCTTGAGATGTTTTCCAGGAAACATGATACCCTGGAATTTCGAAGGTCGCCGTTGCCTAACGTAGGCGATGACGTTGGTTTCATCATGCGAAGACCCTGCGTAGTTTTTACTTACGCTTATAATGTACCAACACCTAAGGCCGTGTCCTAACCAAAACAAGCGACGCGTAAAGACGCGCTCTCTTTGTTCGGCTGACCTAAAAGCGGACTCTACTTACCGGACAAAATCACTCATTTAATGAGTGACATATAAACGTGACAACAATCATTTTGGTTAGGACGCCGGGGAAAGGCATAGAAAGTTGACAAATTCAGAATTATCAGCATAAATCTTTTTTGGAGGGGTCTAATAGTTTGAGAAAAAATATCTTTAAAAACTATCGTGTTAAACTAAGTAGATCCTTAATGTCTCCTGCTTAGGGAACAGGTGACACCGGTATTATGTTATTTTTATCGTTCCCCAACCGCCATAGAGATCGTACTTCACAGCCGCTATCTCTTGCATTATTTTGCCCATGGCTTTGCCCACCTGAAATTATGTTGTAACTTAACCCACGGGAACCATAAGTTTCTCTCAGATAAAACAGATGGCTTTCCCATGGTATCCTAACTGAATCTGCTTGCGTTTTCGTCCCAATCTTGTTTAAAATAGATTATGTGAAAGAAAACATCGTGAGGAAACCGGCATGTCCTAGAACTAAAATAATCGGAGACATGTGTCATCTACCAACCCGCACCGGAGCCCGCGTGGTGGATTACGGCCCACTCCCTTTCACAGAGAGGCCTGTCTCCCAGCAGTGGGAACGATATTGTGTGATTATGCTGTAATCATAAGTTGTGAAGCGGCTAATATAACCGTTTTTTTTTTTTTTTTTTTGTGGTTGGGAAATCATCAAATGACTTCTCCCGCTCTGGTTGGAGCAGGAGGGCGTATCAGACTTTTACTGACTAAAACCCACCCATGTTCCTTCAGCTGCCCGTATGCCAGGGACCGCGGTATCTCTTTCGAACAACCCGCACCCCTAGCAGGCATCGGCCCTTGCGGGCCCCACCAGCTGCTGCTGACGTCCTCCTGCGACGGGTCAGTACAGTGGCCCCGCCGCCAACCACTTTTCGGCCACAGGGGATAGGGAGAGCGGCCAACGATATACCGACACTCCTCTTCCCCTGCGGCCCCACCGCGTCCGTCATCAAACGGTGGCGGCCCCGTCCAGGCTACGGAAGGGAAGAGCGCTACTCAGACGTACCGGCACTCCTCCTCCGCCGCAGCCTGTAACCCTCAGCCGCGATGTCTCCCATTCGACATCGCGGCCCACCTCAGTTGCGATGCACCTCACCGCAACCTACTTTTTGGCCGCTACGTCGTCGGCTTGGAGGCACAAGCCCTGACGAGCGGCCCCACCTTGGGGTTCCTCTTCGCTTCACCGTGGGAGGGTGACCACGGTTACTGAGCCCCCCCGCAACGACAATGCGGGAACCCCACTGGGGGGGGCTAATATAACCGTTGAAACAGCTTATTGTTGGTAGCACATAAAAATGGAAGTGACTTTAAGATTCAGTATAAAAAGTAAGACAGGCAAAATAATTATTGTTACATTCTTATTTACTTTTTGTACTTACTTACTTATTTATTTTCATGTTTGACTCGCCTCGAAGTAGCTATGTTTTTTTACCAGGTTTAATTGTAGGTTACTTAATAATAAACGCTGATAACATTATATTTTCAAATAATACACACAAAAAATAAACAACCACGACTTTCATTTTTAAAACTTCTGGAAAAACATAAAAACTGAGTTTGCGGTATCTCTATCATCAAAGTAAAATATTCTAGACTGGCCCCAGTCTCGGAGGTTTATTTTTATTTTTATAAAAAGTCCCTTTTCATGACTAGGTTCGCACCTAAAAGAAAAAAGCTGTACTTCTGAGCTATTTTAAAAGACGGGCAGTTTTTACTTTGGAGAATCTTAAGAAAAAATATTTCGGCAAAAAGATTCATTTAGAATTTTCGCACCTTCAGAAAAATATAGGTGACACATACATGCCTACATAAACTCACGCTTTCTGTCCATGCGGTAGGCAGAAACTACAGAACGCCACCAGCTACAATTCTAATATACTACAAACTGTGCAAACGAAGCGAGTACTACGTGCCTGACCTTTTTACATGCTTTATATTAGCTTCACTTGTATGTTTGTTTGTTTGTTTGTTTGTTTGTATGTTTGTATGTAACCGACTCCTTTGGACGCTATTTTGACCCACTTCAAACGGTCAGATTTCATTGAAACTTTGTAGACTTATCGAAGACCAATGACAATTAAAAAATTTTTTTTTAAAAAAGCCAGAAAAAAAAACCAAAAAACTTAAAAATCACGCTTTTCAAGCAAGCAGAACTAAAAAATTGTGAATAAATAATAGTTTAAAAAACTAAAAAACACGCTTTAAAACTAAACTAAAAAATTAGAAAATAATTTAATCCTATTAAAAAGCGTGGGGTGCTTGATATTAATTGATAATAAAAATACCTCAAAAAGCACCCCACGCTTTTTAATAGAATTAAATTATTTTCTAATTTTTTAGTTTGGTTTTTAAAGCGTGTGTTTTCGTTTTTTAAACTATTATTTTGAAGCACATTTCACCTTATGTCCGCCTAGGGCATCCCCTCTCGGCGTTACCACTCATATCTGCCTTATGTTAGTCGCCTTTCATTAATTCTCTCATCACGACCAAACCATCTAAGCATACTATTTTCATACACTACTATTTCACTACATCTGCTTTTAACAGCACCATTTCCGTAATACATCATTGCCTCAGTATATCTTTCATAGTCACAACACACCTGCTTCGCAAGGAACGTATTTTCACAGCATTCATTCTACTTTCACGCCTATTTTGCCATACCCAACATTCACTTTTATACATATGCGTAGGTATACACCAGCGAATTGTGAACAGCCAGTCAAGCCTTTTTGGACTAAGACTAGTTGATCACAATTGCATGTATAGAACCATTCATTTTATTTCCCGCATTAACTCTCCTGTTCACATCTTCATAAATCTTTCCATTTCTTATAAACAGACTCCAAATATAAAAGAATATTTCAATTCGAACCAATGGTTCCTGAGATTAGCGCGTTTAACCAAACAAACTCTTCAGCTTTATAATATTAGTATAGAAGATATTTAAGTTCTTAATAAAGGTAACATATTTCTTAAACGAAGCCGTTCTTTTGTTTCACATTATCATATGCCTTAAATAACAATTTGAATAGAAGCAACTAGGTATCTAAACCAATCACGTATTTTATCGGTTCAAAAGGAAGAACAGTTAAAATAGTGTTGATTGAAAAAGTTTAACGTGAAGCGCGTTACTAATTTAGCAGAGCTTGAATAGGATTTGTAAAGTTATTTAGCCAAGTTTCGATTAAACCGCGTACCTACGTATATGTGGCAGCCATCTGGTTAAATTAGCCAGCTAATTGGATGCCTAGGCCGTTCATTGAACGCCGGTATCCAATTAAATAGCTGAAGGACCAGGACGTTTAACCAGATGGCTAATTGTCGTGTAATCATTTAGTTTTTTTTTTTTTTTCTGGGTGGGAAATCATCAAATAACTTCTCCCGCTCTGGGTGGAGCGGGAGGGCGTGTCAGACTTTTACTGACTAAAACCCTCCCGTGTTCCCTCAGTTGCCTGTGTGCCAGGGGCGGCGGTATCTCTTTCGAACAACCCGCACCCCCGGCAGGCATCGGCCCTTGCGGGCCCCTCTGTTGCTGCTGACATCTCTTTGAGGCGCGCGTGGAACACAACGCGCCGTCGACCCGGGCTTGGTTCTTACCGGACAGCGAGGTACCCATTACTCGCCGTCCGCAAGCTCGTGCCTACGGTGACAGGGAATCAGCCTGGGATTCCCGACGCCCAGGGCATCTCCTGCGAAGGCCACAGCTGTGAGGGCGCATGTACTGCATCTCCCTCACGTGCGCCGCCTCCCTCTTTGCGAGCATAACTGCTTCGCTGAAGGAGGCGACTGCCAGCCATGCCCTCTCGCTCCGTACCATGGCCTGGACCGGCCGGACGGACGCGAGAGATCGCCGCCGCCGATCACCTCCACGAGGACACGGCGTTGCTCCGCCCAAGCTGGGCAGACCTCCACCGTATGCTCCACCGTGTCCTCTGGGCGATCTTCGCAATGGAAACACCCGGGCGTTTCCTCCCGCCCTATCCGAAACAGGAACCTCCCGAAACAGCCATGTCCGGTGAGGACCTGTGTCAGGCGGAAGGTGAGGACGCCATGCCGCCTCTCAAGCCACTCCTCAAAGAGGGGACTTACCGCCGCAATCGCGGCGTGCCCAGTGTAATCATTTAGTTCAAATGGATATTGATGAATTTGTAATGTTTGGTCAGGGTGACGATGAGTTTACAAATTATGTACGACTACTTTTTACTAATACCTACCACTAAGTAAATAGTAATAGTGAAATGTTTTTAAATAAATCAATAATTTCACTTAAAATTGCACACAAGGATGAAAAGTAACATTCACGGTTTGCGCTATTAACGCCATATTTGTTTTGGTGACTACTATCGCCGCAGTGGAAAAACCAGAACTAAATTTTAATCATTTGGCTAAGTCTTGGTCAGTCATCTTCAAAGGGCTGACTTTCAATACGCCAAGATGTCAAACTTTTTGAATTATTCTACGAGTAGTTTAACTAACTATCGGCCCAGGCACCCAATTGGATGCTGGCGTTAAATGAACGGCCTGGTTGTCCAATTAGCTGGCTAATATAACCAGATGGCTGCGACATATATATGCACTCAGCAATAGTGTGAAGCATTGTTTTTCAAGTTATACCTGAGGTATTTTTCAACCCGTGTCACTAATAATAAACAACGGTATGAAGATCATCGGCGCGAAAAATCAAAACCAACGTAGTTATCTTGTTTTTAAGGAGGAGGTTATCAATTCGACACATATGCACCGTGAAATTTTAATGGTTCTTTTCCACAGCGAAATGGTTTTGTCTTGGTAATACAATCGTTTTATAAACAAATTAAATATTAGAAACAAAAAATGGCAGATTAACTATTGTGAAAAATCACCACCAGTGCGAGAGTTTATTTCGCTTTGAACATTTATGCATCGCTGTTCCCTTTGTCGGAGGTGCGTGCGATTCGAGTAGTACCTACAAGTTACCTCTAGTGTTACTAAGGAGTAGTGTTTTATCGAGTTGATGAATTATTTTTTTAATTATTTTATAACAAAAAATTCCTAATTTTTTACTTTTACTCTATGCTTCGAAAGTACTCCTTATGGCAAGTCGTTCTGCCGCGGGAAAACAACCATTTAAATTTCACGGGTGGGTTTCACATTTAAATTTTCAAATACATATATATTTTTATGTTTGTTCGGGCATAACTCCGTCATATTAGACAGATTTACTAAATTATTTTTGATCGAAAGGGGTTTATTTCCGAAATGGTCCCATTTAAATTTCATATAGTACTGATGGAGAATTTCGGAGACAGACAACGGAACTCTTCAAAAAATGACAGCAAATCAAGCGCAATTGCTGCCATCGCATAAAATGCATTTTTTTGACCCCGAGGATGATGAAATTTCGACTTGGTGTGGGGTAGGTAACTAAAAAGTGAAAAATATAAATACTTTTTCCAAAATTTTTTTTTTGGAAAAAGTATTTATATTTTGTCTGACTTCCGGAAAAACACTACAAAATGAAAAATAACTTTAATTTCAGAAGGTGTTGACAAAAAATTAAAATATATAATTATCCAAAGTCACCGACTGACAATTCCTTATTACATTTTTATCAAAAACCTGTCAATGTCGATTTAGATCTTTAAAAAAATTATACTTCGGCTGCAATATTATTGCTTACTTCTCTTAAAAGGTGCGGCACCAAAGTTAAACAATGTATAAAAATGACGCTTCATGACGTATTTGATAATAATCTTTATGAAATACGCCATTACAACTATTTTTGACATTGTTCAATTGTTAGAACTTTCTAACTAAGAAATTCAAAGGAGTAGTTGTAGCTGCAGGTCTGCATTTCAATCTCTTCTCTTTTCTCCCCCTTCCAATTCCTTTGTTAAAAAGTTCTGATTAAAATTATCGCATTGCCATGAATAGGTGAACGCACCTGAGCGTAGCTTTAGTTTGTACAATAACGAGCTCGAGCAGAGGCGTCCTGAACTGAGCACTGTTTGTAACTTTCGGTAAGACCAAACTTGATTGGTGATTAAAATTACGAACATTTATTTAAGACCGGTATGTGACTACAGTGTCCATAGTACGAGGTGACCTAGAAGCTCACCCCAGAAAAAAAATTGAGGGAGACTTTTTCTCAGCACTCGGACGGTGCAGGCTAACAAAAAGAAAATGAACACGCTTATTACATTGTCAGGCATCAGGGACACTAAGATCATGCCTAGATAAAAGCCGTTACCCGATTAGTCATAAATTATCCTATCAGAAACTTAAACTATATAATCTTAAAATGAAACTGTAAATTATTTATCAATTAAAACCAGCAATATTTAACTGAATGTTTGTGTATTGTATTATATTTTGCTGCAATTAGCACACATGCTGTGAAAACTTCAGGGCGAAGAATTACAAGTTTCATTTATTAAATGTCCTCATTCTCATCGCCTCAATAGGAATATGTTCTTTTTGTTAACATGCTTTTCTTATATTTTTGTCCCTTTAGTGAGTGATTGCGTAACGATGTAACCTAAGCAGGGATTTTTTTTTGAGGGTGGGAAATCATCAAATAACTTCTCCCCCTTCTCTGGGTGGAGCAGGAGGGGAGTGTCAGACTTTTACTGACTAAACCCACCCGTGTTCCTTAAGTTGCCTGTGTGCCAGAGGCCACGGTATCGCTTTCGAACAACCCGCATCCCTGGCAGATAACCCGCATCCCTGGCAGATAACCCGCACCCCTGGCAGACTTAAGCAGGGTTCGTTTACACTTACATTAGATACTTTTGGAATAGGCCATTACATAGATAGTTCCAGCCATCGTAGGCGATCAACCTTGAGAACGTTATTATTTCTGTATTAGTCAGACCAGATTGATCTACCGGTAGAACTAAACTGACCATTTAGGTTTGGTGGTAGCCTTTACTTATAGTTTAAACTGACATGTCATCACACTAGCCATGCAGTTAACCATTATTTATTTTGATAAAGACCCGTCACCATGACGTTTCACGATAATAATATTACTGTTAAATATGTGTTGCTATGTGAATAATGAGTAAAACGACGTAATATTATAGATTTTTAACTAGGTACTATTGTAACAAGTGCGATCAATAAATTGAACGACTTTATTGTCCGCTTTGCACTTTACTGCTGTCACTTCGCGATAACTGGGGAATTATGATTCCCCAGTTATCGCGAAGTGACAGATCAGTGAAATAGGAAAGTGTCATGATGGGATCTAATATAGAGTTGTTACGACCATGGAAGTAGTACGTACGAAATTAACAACTATGTGCACTTCTCAAAAAACTTATCGATACTTTTGTGTGAGAAATGACAATTTGAGACCGGAGTGGGTAACGCGACAGACAGAAAACTAAAACACACGACACATTCGCACTGCTACAAAGTGACGAACAGTGCAGCCGACGAGAAAATTAGTTCTTCACAAAAAAATATGTTTATTAGCTACTAGATTGCCATTCCTTCTCTAGAGGAAACGACCAATTGTTACACGTAACATCTGATGTCTCATGAGTGCCCATGTAGGTTTATGTAAAATAAAATATTTTGATTTTATTCTTGTATTCATGTTTGTTCTCTATACAGAGTTCATGCACATTATACAGTACCTTCAACTTTAGGCAATATCATTTTTAAATTGAGTATCTAATTAAAATACCTATAAATTGTAAACTCATTGATCGAGCTGTACTTTAATAGAAAAAAGTTATTAGAACTATTGTTTTGTTAAGAAAAGTGAGTTTTAATAAAACTTTTTTATTTTAAAGTAACGTATTTGTTCATGATATTATTGTTATCTGTGGCGAAAACGAGAGTGGCGCGTAACCCCGTGATGGAATTTTGAATTAAGGTGGCATGTTTACTGTTTTTTTTTTAAAGAAATTACCTAACTTTAGATGAACTAATTTATGAAACTGCACAAAACAAAGTATAAAAGCTACTCGTGTGAAACTATTACGAAATGAGAAACTACTATTTACGTTTGATTAGAGTAGCACGTGAATAAACTACGCATTAAATTACTATTTCTGATTTCATAATTAGAACTTTACGATATGAGAGAAGATGAAATATTACTCCATAATCGATCATAATTATTGATTTAATTTTCCGCGTTAAATAGATGAAATGACGTAAGCCCTGTTTTAGTTAGTACAATGCGGAGCTCGAGAGTAGTCGCCCTGAACAGAGCACCTTTGATAACACTAAGGTAATACCCACGCAACAAGTGATTTTTCAAATGTACCAAGAACGTTTTGCTATATTACCTCTTAAAAAACATGTTTTAGTGCTAGGTACCTACTTATTTTCATTATTGATTGTAATTAGGTTTTTGGTGGTTTGAGCCAAACTTGACAGAATGTTTTACCGATTTTGCTTTGAATACGTATAGGTATATCGAAACCAGTGGTGGCCTAGTGGTTAAAATCAAAATCAAAATAATATTTTATTTCACATAAACCAGCAAGGGCACTTATGAAACGTCAGAAGCTAGGTGCACGGTTCCAATTTGTCGCTTCCTATGGAGAAGAGCCGGCAAGAAACTCTACGGTTACTCTTTTAAAAATAATTGGCTTTTATAATGTTTTCAAATTACAGTGATATTAGGTATGGGAGGACAGTGCAGGCCTGTCAATAAGTACCAGGTACTTAGAGGAATTAAAATGAAGAATAGAAACTGTAGGCCTACAACGTTCCCTCAGTCACAATATGTAAAAGAATCTACATAAGTGAAATCAACCTATTTAAACCAAGTGATATGATTTCCATGAGAATCACTAATAAATACTCGATATTACAAGTGTTGTATAATGTCAAATAATGATGAGAATATGTCAGAAAGTGTAAAAAATAAAATTAATAAAATTAACATTGTAATTTGGAAGCAGTTAATAGACACTCACATGGTTATGCTGCTAATGAGTTACCAGGGAAGCCACATGTGCAGAAGGAATTAATGCCAAACTTCCTTGTCTTCAACGTAGTCTTTTATCTTATAATATGCTTTTTTGATAAGGACACGTTTGATGTGAGTTTTAAACTTTCCATCGCTAAGTTCTGTAACCGACTTTGGCAACTTGTTATAGAAGCGGATACTGTTTATTAGAAATGACTTGCTAGTTTTAGTTAATCTAAATTTTGGAATCACAATTTCATCTTTACTACGTGTATTTAGGAAGTCGCATTTTTTTTTTTGAAAAGACCTAAATTTTTGCGAACATACAACAAGTTAGGGCTGCAACTTTCGAGTTGTAGGTCATAGGTTCGAACCTAGACAGGCGGTTAACTTTGTGTAAATGATGTCTGCTCTGAAAACGGTGAAGGTTAACATCGTAAGGAAATCAGCATGTCCTAGAACAAAAAAATCGAAAGACATGTGACATCTATTAACCCGCACTGGACCCGTGTGGTGGATTACGACCCGCCCCCACTCACAGGGAGGACTGTGTCCCAGCAGTGGCAACAATATAGGCTGACTATGCAGAGGTATATGACGTACCTAATCGTATAGAGATTGTGATATCCACACGATAGCATTAATAAAGTATTTATAAAACATTCAATGCAGAATAAAACACTAATCTAACACTTTTTTATTACTTTTTAGCTTCCTGCTGTTAGCAAAAGGAAGCCCAGTTGTGAACTCTGGGGTGAGCACTTACTCCTTCCCGGATGATTTTATGTTCGGAGTGTCGACGTCCGCGTTTCAAATTGAAGGAGCGTGGTATGAAGGAGGTAGGATTATGTTTTCATTGTAGAATTTATCTAATCGATATAGCGCTTGTGTACACTAAGTTAAGGCAAAAAAATCGCTTAAAATTTCCCACATACAACGCGTCTCCAAGTTATGCAATCTTTTGCAGTGTAGACCGCTCGGTAGATGCTGCCTCCAACAGCCCATTTGATCGCATCTGACCGTCTTGCTGGTTCTCTGCCTTGAGCGCGTTTTCCTTAGCCTTTCCAGACCATGCTTAGGGGAACGCATAATATGTCCAAAAAAGCTGAGGTCACGCTCCTGGCATATTGTAGATAGCCGCTTGGTCTATACAGGATAAGTTTTTATCCATTGCGCAAACTGTAACCATGAATTCGGCATATCATCCTAGACCCCCAGCGGAAAAAATTTACGTCGGTTTTACAAAAAAAAATCAGCTGTTTCATAGAAAAATGCAATACCTACGCGGTCAAAATGTACCGAACAGCTGATTTTTTTTTTGTATTACCGACAAAAATTTCTGCGCTGGGGTCTAGAATGATATACTGAATTCATGGTTACAGTTTGCACAATGGATAAAAAAAAATCTTGTATAATAGCTTAAACTTAGTGGAATCAGTAGCTTTGACAAGTTTATCTCAAAAATCGGTAATATTATTTTCTACGTCTTTCTAGGCAAAGGCGAAAGTATATGGGACACATACCTCCACAATCACCCCAATTTTACCAATGACCATAAGAACGGGGATGTGGCAGCTGAGTCATACCACCGCTACATGGAAGACATTGAACTGATTAAAAGTTTAGGCGTTAGTGGCTATAGAATGTCTATTTCGTGGACCAGGTAAGATATTTATTAAATCTTCTTTTAAAACATTTAGGTGGTCTACCACTACACCACCAGCCAATCTATTCTGTTAAAAATCTCACCGTGAGAACTTAGGTGAAGTGAACTGTCATTCCATCTAACACTATGGATTGATACTAATAACAACTCACTTTAAGCTCATTCCACCCAGGTTATCACGGTGAGATTTTTACAGAATAGCACTGCAGTTCTTTGTTTCATTTTTATAAAAGTCACCTTCTGTCAAACGGGCACGAACAATGAGAAAAGCTTATGCCGTGCCAAAGAGTTTAGACTATTAGCAAGAAGTTTTGGTCAATATACATCATATTACATAACGGTATACATATTATTATATGTATATTATATATACATTTTTTTTGTTTCTGCAGGATACTCCCAAACGGGACTGACAATTACATAAACCAGGAAGGCGTAAAGTACTACCGTTCACTCTTGGAGGAACTCCTAAAAGCCAACATCACTCCCGTAGTTACGTTATTCCACTGGGATATGCCCACACCATTTATGGACCTCGGTGGCTGGACCAACCCTAAAGTCGTGGACTATTTTGAGGACTATGTGAGGATCATATTTAAGCTATACGGAGAAATAGTCAAAATGTGGACAACGCTAAATGAACCTCATCAACATTGCTCTAATGTAAGTAGCTTTTTAAGATCAGCTTTCGCGATTCTACAAATAAGTATACTTTGCACAGGTTACAAAAAAAATCGTGTTGTTTATTATCAACGCAAAGTAATGACTAAATGTTGTTAACTCACTAAAATTAAATTAATAGGATTACTTTTAGTGGATTGTTTTTGACAATCATAATTAAGATTACTTAGGGCTGATTTTTTAATAATCAGAAAACTTTTCTCTCAAGAATAAATAAACTAAAGCTGTCAAACCGACATATTTATTCTTCAGATAAAACTTTTCAGATTATTGAAAAATCAGCCCTCAGGCATGGTCAAAAACAATCACAAATTCATTGATGTCTTTTGTTATATCTTCCATTGATTGTTTTCTTGTTATTTATCCTTGCCCCAGAGTTATGGCCTCAAACTCTTCGTACCAGCATTGAATTCACATGGAGTTGGGGAATACTTGTGTGCTCACTACTGCTTGTTAGCCCATGCTCGGGCATACCGCCTTTATGAAAAGGAATTCAAACCTCATCAGAAAGGTATAGTATATTTTATTTATAATGATAACCTAGTTCCAATGTTATTGTATGATAATTCTTTTTTTATCTTTCTCTATATCCCAACATAAGTCTGAAATCGGCAAACCGTGTTGAGGAAGCGTGGTGATCGATGGTCGTGCCGTTTAAGTATAAAAAGAGGCTTTTGCCCTGTTCTGGCATAATAATTGGCTGGTATTATTATTTGAGTGTAGTGCGATGCGCGCTCGAACACAGACGTGTTTCCACTGTGCACGGCACGAATTTTATGCGCGTGTTGCCGCAGCCCGTAAACGCTACAGTCAATGAATTGCTGGCATTCCTAGTCCATGCTATCGACTACATGGACGAGGTGAGCATCCTGTAGAAATGCCGGTCCAATTTCACGGAGGACGAGATCAGCAGCAGAAAACTGTTACTGTTCCAGTCACTTGGAAAACTAAACCAAATGCCGCCTCGCCGCAAAAACGGAACCGAGAAGAGTCTTCAAGATATCATCGATATGTTGAAGAAGACTGACCCGGACGACGTGCCTGATTTCGTGGCGAAGGAGCTAAGTAAACTGCCCCCGTCACGTTCGATCACGTCGACGTTATATGGCTGCTATAGGACATCACTAACTTGAAAGCGGAGATGACCAAGATGCAGTCCAGAATGGAGGTTTCACAAAAAAAAAAATAATGAACTACGTTCAGAAATAGCATTATTGCGCAACATTGGTTCGGTGATTGGGTGACCAGAGGCCTCAAAGGTGAACGCGCGTCGAGGGACGCAAAATGCATCCATCGGCAGTTTTAAATCGGCGAATACAAGTGCGTTACCAGCTGCCGATAACGCTGAGCGAGCCGCCTGCCACCGCCGTCGCCCGCACCACAACACCGCCTGCAGTAACGTCACAAGTACATACGTCGACCCCTCGTATCTACGCTGCTATTATCGCGACTGGCAAATCTGATGCGTCGCTAAACGATAAACTGGAAAAGGGAACAAACTGAAAAAGGGTACTCAACCTGCCCTGAGTGCGGTCCGTAGCTCCTTGCTAAGAACGAGCCTAGTTGATGAGGACGGTTTCACTAAGGTAGAAAAGAACAAGAAGCCCTGCTCTTTTAACTTGTGCTGTACTGCACCGAGTGGACTCGGCATGCTGCTGCGCCCTGCTGTGCCAACAACGCAGCTGTACATTTCGCGTCTGTATCATTCCACGAAGATCGAGGAAGTCGTGCAGTACTTGAAAGTGAAGACCAACTGGACTCTGAGGGTCAAAAGGTTGGAATAACGCCATAAAATCAACTTCTACATCTACAGCACTGCATGAAAGAAGACTTTTGGCCGAAAGGTGTCGTATATCAACGTTTCCGAGGACGGTTACGCGACACCTCGCAGCGAAACACGATGCTGACAACTTTACATATATAGTTATAGTTTCAATAAAGTTCTTAATATGTATTAGTTTTTTTTTTTTTTCTTTTCTAAGATTATTTTGTGTATTTTATCTATGGGCCTTAGTTGCCTGACAGTAAAATGATTATTATTATTTTTGTTTATTATTTGTTTTCCTCGGCATATACGGGTAAAACTGATGGCACGGGCCTAAGCCGAGTGTCTAGCAATGGGGTTAAGGGTGGAAGTAATATTATGAGTAGACTGTATGTTAGATGAAACTATATTTGCGTAGGAGTATTGGTGCAAGGTGTCCGACTCACACTGAAGAAATTTTCTAACTAGGCTGCATGTGTTAAGAATCACTGCCTTCTGCAGCTGGTGGTAGATGTTAGATGGCAGGTTGACAGAACTAAGGGACAGATGAAACTGTTTAGGAATTACTCCTGTTGTAGATAGCATTATGGGGACTATCGTGAGTTTTTGCAGATGCCAAAGTCGAGATAAGGCGTCTTTTAGTTCCTTGTATTTAGATAATTTTTCGGCTATTGTAGTCTGTAAATTATGCGTATTTGGCACAGCAATGTCTATAAGGAACCCAGTTTTATTTATTTTATCAATTAATATGATGTCTAGTCTGTTAAAGTGGATTTTGATTTGTGAATATGGCTCTGTCAAAGTACAGTTTTGTTGTGGGGTTTTCTAATACCGTTTCAGAGTTGTATTTATGTTTTTTATGTTATTTATGTTGACTTTTCGGTTGCGTCTATTTATTTGAATACCCTGAGTGTCACTAACTATTTGACGCTGACTGTACAACAAATCACAACATAATACACACATTATAATAACTCACTGTGATATTGAAAAACAACATTGGCTGGCCGAATGCCGTTTCATGTATGCAATTAAAGTTCGCATTCTAATGTTTTTATGCAGATTAAAGCACTTCAAGGAAGCTCAGATTTCTTCGCCATCAAACATTACACCACATATTTAATGACTCCGTCATCAATGGAACCAGACTGGCCGATCCCTTCTTTGGACCATGATACTGGAGTCAGATCTGAACAGAACGCTACTTGGGCCATGCCTGGTACGAACTGGTTAGCAGTAAGTTTAATTTTCTACCAATAATAGGATCATCTTTCGAATTATTTTCATGTGTTTTATCTCTTTGGGCAGAAAACGTACCCTTCACTATGACGGAACTAATCAAAGAAGTTTTTTTTTTTTTGGGTGGGAAATCATCAAATAACTTCTCCCGCTCTGGGTGGAGCGGGAGGGCGTGTCAGACTTTTACTGAATAAAACCCACCCGTGTTCCCTCAGTTGCCTGTGTGCCAGAGGCGGCGGTATCTCTTTCGAACAACCCGCACCCCTGGCAGGCATCGGCCCTTGCGGGCCCCATCAGTTGGTGCTGACATCTCTTTGAGGCGCGCGTAGAACACAATGCGCCGTCGACCCGGGCTTGGTCCTTACCGGACAGCGAGCCACCCATTACTCGCCTTCCGCAAGCCCGTGCCTACGGTGGCCGGGAATCAGCCTGTGATTCCCGACGCCCAGGGCGTCTCCTGCGAAGGCCACGGCTGTGAGGGTGCATGTACTGCATCTCCCTCACGTGCGCCGCCTCCCTCTTTGCGAGCATGACTGCTTCGCTGAAGGAGGCGACTGCTAGCCATGCACACTCGCTCCGTACCATGGCCTGGACCAGGGTCGGACGCGAGAGATCGCCGCCGCCGATCACCTCCACGAGGACACGGTGGTGCTCCGCCTAAGCCGGGCAGAGCTCCACCGTATGCTCCACCGTGTCCTCAAGGCAATCTTCGCAATGGAAACACCCGGGCGTTTCCTCCCCCCTATCCGAAACAGGAACCTCCCGAAACAGCCATGTCCGGTGAGGACCTGTGTCAGGCGGAAGGTGAGGACGCCATGCCGCCTCTCAAGCCACTCCTCAAAGAGGGGACTTACCGCCGCAATCGTGGCGTGCCTAGCACTGGGTTGCGACAATCGGTCTTCCCACGTCGCCATGGGATCCTGCCGGAGCTCTGTCCGCCGTGCCGCGATTTCCCGCGGCAGCGGAGTTAAGCCCCGGCGTTTGGCCTCCTCGCGCCACTCCCAAGTGTGCGCGAGTACCTTTGCCTCCAGATCCCATGGCGGCAATCCAGCAAGGAGGCCCGCCGCCTCACCGGAGATCGTGCGGTATCCCCGAATCATCCGGATGGCCATGACCCTATGGGCCGCCTTCAACCGGCGTGCTGGTTGGCGCCTCAATGTAGGCGTCCACACCGGTGCCCCGTATAAGGCCATGGCCCGCACGACCCCCGCGTAGAGCCTCCTGCAGGAGGCGTTTGGCCCCCCTAGATTGGATAGGAGCCGCTTTAAGGCAGCCCCGGGCCACTCCAGTCTGGGAGCTAAACGTCGGAAATGTTCCGCGAAGTTCCACCGGCTGTCGAGGACGAGTCCTAGGTACTTCATCGTAAACTCGACGCCGATGTGAACCCCTCCCACCGTTATCTGGGAACCCGTCAGTGGCGCATTCCGAGGACCGTGAAACCACATGGCCTCGGACTTGTGCAAGGCCACCTCGAGTCCCAGTTGCCGGATCCTATCGACGACGATCGACGTCGCAACCCCGTGTGTCGCTAAGTCGGCCGCCGCCAGGTACGACCTCCCTTGCGCCAGGACCAGCGTGTCGTCAGCGTACCAAACTACGCTGACGCCACTAGGGAGGTCGGCGCGCAGCACCCAGTCGTATCCAATGTCCCACAGATGCAGCCCCAGGACCGATCTCTGTGGGACACCGCACGACATCTCTCGCCGGTTCCATTCTCCTAGGTGACCGGGGAGATGACAGCCCTGTCCGTCAAATAGGCCTCGACCACACGACAGAGGTAGATCGGCATCTGGTGATACCGGAGTGCCTCCCTTATGCAACTCCAGGGCAGGGTGTTGAAGGCATTGGCGATGTCCAGAGACACCGCCAAGACGAACCCACCCCGGGTCACTGTATCCCCCGTCGTGAGGGCTCGCACGCGCATGATGGCGTCCAAATCCGCCAAAGCCGGCCTCACCCGCACCAGCTGCCCGACGACTCGGTCTGCAATGACTCTTTCAAAGAGCTTGCCCACCTCGTCGAGCAGCACGATGGGCTGGTAAGCGGACGGAGAGTCCGCGGGGCGCCCCGGCTTCTTAATGAGGACCAGTTTCTCCGTCTTCCAGTGACGTGGGAACCGGCCCTCCTCCAAGCATGCGCTTAGGATCCCTCTTAGTCGTGGCCCGAGAGCCTCCAAGGCCAGGACCCAGGCTTTTCCAGGCAAGCCGTCAGGTCCTGGGGCAGTATTCTTGGCATTCAGCCTACGTACCGCCACTCTCAATTCTACCTCGGTCACCTCTGGAGCATCGTCGTAGTCGTTGGTGTGGTCCGCGTCGGGCACCGCAGGAGGCAGAGCCATGGACGGCGGAGCACGTTCCCCTAGCGAGGGAAACAGGGCGCTCACCACGTCCTGCACGAGCTGGGGCCGGAGACTCTGGGTCAGCGGTGCAGCCCACGGGCGGATTTTGTCCCGCACCGTTTTGTATGGGCGTCCCCACGGGTCTCTGTTCAGAGTCTCCAGCGACTCCTCGCGGGCCAGTAACCTGGCCCGCAGGATTTCCGCTCTGAGGGCGGTCTTCGCCGCTCTGTACCCCTCGTACAGCTCCGCCTGAATGGCTTCCGTATCCGGAGGGCAGATACGGAGCCTGCGGTGCCTGGTGTACCGGTGCCGCGCAGCAACGCACGCCTCGCGCAGAGCTGTGAGCTCCGGCGACCACCAGTACACCTGGCGTGAAGCACGTCCTTGCTGGACCGGGGGCATGGCCACGTCGCATACCTCGGGCATGGCCTCCCGGAACCACTCCGCCTTGTCGTTGATATCGCCAGGCCTGTCCGGTGGTGACACCCAGGCCTGCACGATCGAGGCTTCCAGGAGGAGCTCCCGGTCCAGCCGCTTCAGCGCCCACCACGGACCACACGGGGCCTGTTGGACCGGCGCGCTCGAGGCCTGGGCGGAGACGTCAAACCGGATATACCGGTGGTGGGAATACGTCTCCACCCCCTCCATGACGCGCCAGTCGACGACACGCGGTGACAGAGCGAGGCTGGCGAACGAAATGTCCACCACCGACTCACCCCGCATCCGCACACACGTGGCGACAGAACCCCGGTTTAGGACGACCAGGCCCACCTCTAGAGCCCAGTCCTCCACCATCCTACCCCGCACATCCGTCAACCGGGAACCCCAAGCCAAGTTCTTGGCATTGAAGTCCCTTGGCAGTGAATCAAAGAAGTTTAAATGCAAATGAAGTCGCGGAAAAGGTCTATGTAGAATATAGTCTGAGCACAAATGATTAATGTATCGAATAGTTTTATGTAAGTATAGACTATTTAAGCCCATTATGTTTGAATAACAATAGGAAGATTAATCATAAAGCAGCATTTAGTGTTTCAAATTAGGCGACTAATATGAATAAAAATCGTGGCCGTATATTTTACTTACGTGTTTGTTTCGGGTTAGTCTGACTAGCTACGTACATACCTACTTGTAGAGTTTTCATCATTTCAAAATCTACAAAAATTCCAAAGATTTCAAATATACGCAGCATAACACCCTTAAAGGGTGTTATTACAAAATAAACATTCTTCAATTTGTCGTAGGTTAATCCTCCTGGAATGCGCAAACTCATCAACTGGATCCAAGATAACTACAAAATGATAAAGGAAATCCCAATAATTATGACTGAAAACGGATTGTCTGACAAGGGCCAAACAGAAGACTACGAGAGAGTTTCTTACTACAACGACTACCTCTACCAAGTGCTGCTAGCTATACATGAAGATGGTTGCAATGTTAAAGGATATTTCAGCTGGACCTTATTAGACGACCTTGAATGGATTGATGGATATGAGTGAGTTTTAACATTCTTTCAAGTGACATTAGTATTGTATATATGTATAAAGGGTTATTGGAAAAACACCAACAACCTCTTAAGAGGTCATTGTACTCATCATTATGAACAACTCTTACCAATGGATCAACCCTGTAATCGCGAAAAAAAATCTGCTGTTCCTTACATTTATGTTCGTATAACTCATCAAAATGTAGGGAATAGCTGATATTTTTTTCGCGATTTTAGGTTTGATCCTTTAATAAAAGTTGGTCATAATGATGAGTATAACGACTTCATAAGAGGTTGTTGGTGTTTTTTCAATAACCCTGTATATTAAAATACTATAATAAGCAGTGTCTTGAAAAAGTGGACAAATGAGTTACGCACGATAATTGAGTGTCAACTTTGACACTCGACTAATCCTTGCATTGAAGGACCGAACGAATCACCTTAAGTGATGTTAAACGCCAAAATCTTTATTCAGTAACCAGTTTCCTCATAATTATTGTCATCATTATCATCATCAGCCGAAAGACGTCCACTGCTGGACATAGACCTCCTTCAAAAGAGGGTTGCCATAATCACCACGCGTGTCTTGCGGGTTGGCGATTGCAGTATGGTAGAAAAATGCATAGATACCGCTGCTGCCCATTCTCTAGTAAGTCCCTTAATCGCCTCCTACGGCACCCACGGGAAGAAACGGGATGGTGCTATTCTTTATAGGCTTGCTTTTCTTCCGGGTACCTGTTAGCTAAAAAGTTCAAAATCCTGAAAACTTCTAAAAGAGTATTTATGGTCTGTTTCAACTGGTAAACTTATTTGCCCGATAATTTCAAGCAATTTTGTTTATCTTTTTAACGTATTTGGTTAAATAGAATCACAAAGGAGCTAAGACTAATCTAAATTATTTTTGTTATTTTCAGAACTAAATTCGGCTTGTTCAAAGTGGACTTCGACAGCCCGAATAAGACGCGGACACCAAAGCTGTCAGCCCGCAACTATGCCAACATTGTGCGCACACGCCGAATTGACTTCGACTACATCAAGCAACCCTCGGAGTCCAATACATCACTTGTTACTGATTTGTGACCGGGGATATTTTTATAATTTGTAGTTGTGTAATAAATGTTTATAAGATAAAATTAAGCTACACTATTTTTTTATGTGTTTACAGTAGGTACCTTCACTTGCACATTACATGTATGATGATTTCCTTTATCATCAATATTTTTCAATAAGGATTAAATTTCACCTGATTTTTCGCAATTGTTAGAGAATTTTATTTTCAACAGAAGAACTGAACATGTGGTTTCTAATTAATATAGCACTATATTTCTTTGCAACCACCATTCACTTCTGCCAACCATGAATTGTTTTCATGGTAAGAAGTCAGTTATCATTATGCAAATAATATTGAATGGTCTCAGGCTCAGAATAATGGACGCACCTATCGTAAAACTAACGCAGATGGCATCTCCGTCAAGGAATAAACCCTCGAACATAATTTCAAACAACTAGCATTCTTTAACAGTCGGCGATGACAACCACAAAATTCATATCAATCGTTTATGAGAATATCGCGTTGCAAATGGAACTTTAGTTAAGAAGCAATGAACAGATTTATTGAAATAAAATAGAGCTAATCCCACAACTTTTCCCGATTGCCGTACTCAAAATAAGTGCATTAACTTGGTTTTGCAGACACCAGCCCATATTACCTATTAGATCTCGGTTTTACTTTTTAAAGGCAAACTGGGAAATCTCTCGGAGTGTGTTGATGCAAAATTGAGTGGTATAGAAGGTACACTTTTCAACAATGTTTTTTTTTTGTAATGCTTTATTATGGACTGTATAACACCAACGCACTTCATATGCAACGTGTCACGGAAAGGGTGTATACATACCAAGGGCACGGCTTCTTTGGATGATATCAAACTATATTGGAAGGGTTTTTTTAATCCTATCTCTACATATTCGGAAGTTATGAGAATTTTTAATACATTGATACCAGAACCGAACTTTTCAAATTGAAATAAAAACATCACTCGGAAGAGATTTATCGTGACATTGGCAAGTTACGTGGAAAGTTATTGACCTATGTAGTGCCGTGACACGTTTGTTATGATTTGAATTTAAGAAACATATGAAACCGATTTGGTATCAATTCTTAGGATATTTTAGTTTGAGCTGAAACTGTGTATAGTGATTCTATACCAGCTGTTATCTTTAGTGCTCAAGGATAGCAATAGTGTTTCTGTTACACTCTGTATATAATACCGGTATGGTTCTTAAAAATTATGATGACCTTTAGAACAAAAATCGCTTAAAACATTATGAACATTTCAAATCGTTAGAAGGCTTTCTTAGTTTCAGCAATGCTCCGATTTTAGCTATTCTTGCTGGAAGCCGCGACCTGCCCATATTTACTTATTAACTAATAAAGGTTGGCAAGTTGTTTCTATATCCACTAATAATACTATCTTAATTATGGAAAATAAGAAGCCTTGAACTTACACACGTCGTAGTACAGAACGATATAATTGGCGATTTAAACCTAACAAACACAACCCTTAAGTTCGTGTAATTATCTTTCTGTGCCAGTTCCAATAAATACTTAGATTTTCTCTTTTATTTCATTAATTTTAAAAATAAGCGACAGCACAGTTTACTAGTAGCTTTAGAATTCCGGATATCAAAATACCAAAACATCTCAGCTAGCTAATTTCCAAGCCGGGTGGCTAATAAGTCTTGTCCAGTCAAGTCTTCTGTTATCTCAGAACATAGAGAATGGTTACGAGAAAAGACGATGACGTTTTCCTCGCTGTACGCAGAAAATCCAAGATCAACCACATATAGTGAGAAGCAAACTGTGGGAAGAACAGCACTCACCACCACCAGACTTTCTGTAATCCCAGGAATATTGACGTGAACACACAATAAAAAGTAAACACAGTAAACGAGAATATATTCTGGCAGTATACATTTCAGACAAGGTTAGACTTAAAACCATCCAAATCAGTTGACGATAGCACTGTTTCAGCTTAATAGCACCAAGCACCTCAAAAGGCACCATATCCTTGAGCTGAATTAATAGTCACCATATATATACATACGTCTTAACGCCGAAAAATTCCAACACATGACCTTTACTAAAAAACTAAATACCATTCCATCCTCCTATTCGTTGAATGGTCTAACACTGAAGAAGGTTAACACAATTCGCGATCTGGGAGTCTGCCTCGACAGTCAGCTCAATTTCATTCCACAAGTAGACAATATTGTCAAAAAGGCAACAAAAATGGTAGGATTTCTGAAGCGCGTTTGCCGCGACTTTAAGTCGATTCGCACCCTCAAACTCCTCTACTTCACCCTCGTCAGAAGTGTACTCGATTATGCATAGCAGGTGTGGAACCTACCTACCAGGTCCATATCAATCGAATCGAACGCGTCCGAAAAGGTTTTACTAGATACCTACGACATAAATTTAACAGCTGCCCCATCCCATCTAATTACTCAGAAAGATTGAGTCATTTCCACCTTGCATCCCTCGAAAACCGCAGAAAAGTGATGGATCAAACTCTGCTCTTCAAAATTATTAATGGACTGATCCATGTTCCAAAGCTTCTGGAAGACATTAATGTATCTGTTCCCCGTAGTTGTCAACCCAGGCCGGATCGCAAACTAGCTGTGTTCTCTCTACCTACAGCTCGAACCAACCTTGGGCGATCAGCGCCTTTGAGCCGTCTGATGAGGACGTATAACGAAAGTCACTCTCGCACCCATAGCATTGACATCTTCTCCAACACCCTGGTACAATTTCGCAATCATATTATACGACAACTTGCAGATTGCTGATAGTTGATTCATGTTTGTATTCTGTCATTCATATCTATTTCTGTATTTTTTGTTACAATTTCAACTTTCTAACTAATACATTTTATAATTTTTAAAATGTTAAATTCACCCATTTCATTGCATGTATTATTATTGATTTTCTTGATTTTATAATTGTTAATTTTTTACTCATTTAGTTGATTTTATCATTGTTATTTTATATTTATCAGTAACTTATTTGATTTTATAATTATGAACTAATTTAATTTTATTGTTATTTTTGCACTTTCATTAACTGGGTTTAATTAGGCAAACCATGTAAGTGCTGTGCACACCTTTAAGTGATAAGTTCACTGTAGTACTTTATTAATTATGACTAAACTTTCTGTTAAAGTTTATGTGAACTAGTCGTTGGAGTGCCTTATTAAATAAATAAATAAATAAATACAGTGCTCACTGGAACCTCGCATAACCACGCCACCACTCCATGGGGGTAGCTTAAAACTACAAAACGCCACCTGCGGCGGTCCTTACGTACACCTTTTCTGTATACGTTACAGGCCTGTATAGTATACAAGCCAGTATTACTATATGGGTTCCCGATGAGTTTTCTCATCGGCAAATTTTCTGAAACCTTAGGAGATGAGTTTTCAAATTAATGACGATGATACGACTAACTTTTACTTTGCACAGAAGTCCTGGTACCAACTTCCTCATATCAAACTTAAAAAATGACGAAGTTTCATACTAAATTTTATTACCTATAGAGGGTGAATTTTCAAAATCCACCTTAGTAGTCACTTTCGTGGTATAAAGAACTCTTGTGCAAACTATCATGCTTCTACAAAACGGTTTAACTCACTGGCTGTCAGTGCGTGAATGAATAAATGAATGATTGATGAAACATAAAATACAAGCGTCTGACTTTAGACAAACTACTATAATATTGAATTAACAAACATGTGCAGGGTTTTTTTTTTTTGAGGGTGGGAAATCATCAAATAACTTCTCCCTCTCTGGGTGGAGGCCTGGACCAGGGCCGGACGCGAGAGATCGCCGCCGTCGGTCGCCTCCACAAGGACATGGTGGTGCTCCGCCCAAGCCGGGCAGACCTCCACCGTATCCTCCACCGTGTCCTCAAAGCGATCTTCGCAATGGAAACACCTGGGCGTTCCTCCCGCCTTATGCGAAACAGGAACCTCCCGAAACAGCCGTGTCCGGTGAGAATCTGCGTCAGGCGGAAGGTGAGGACGCCATGCCACCTCTCAAGCCACTCCTCAAAGAGGGGACTTACTGCCGCAATCGTGGCGTGCCCAAACATATACAGGGTGGCAGGGACATCTACGCACAAACTGTAAGCATGAGTTCAGTACATGATTGTTAACCCCCAAGCGTAGAAATTTTTCGATACTTTAAAAAAAATTCAAAGAAACGTGCATCATCTACGCGGTCAAAATGTCTGGAGCATTTTCATTAAAATTGTCGACGAAAATTACAGGATCATGTATGTACCTACTTAATCCATGGTAACAGTTTGCGTGTCGATGACGCCAACATGTATATTTTGTGCTTCATTTTTACTTTTAATAAGTGGTCCATAAATTCTGTAATACTTTCATAACTTCTTCGTAAGAGTACCTACTTTAGAGTACTAGAGTAGACTTGAGTTGTTTTCGTGGGTCTATACTTTCAGTTAATCTATTGTATATTTGGATGCTACTAGTGTAAGTGCTGGTAGAATTAGAGGTAGAGGCTAATAAATGATGTGGCCACGTTACGCTCCATAAACCACTGGGCCCAACTAATCACAAAGTATCATCAACTCGAAAAGAAGGAGATTCCACAAATAGGATATCTGAAGAATTGCAATGTGGGAGTCGTTTGCTGCAAATTGTAAATTCAATTATGAAGGACTGAAGAGGAATAAATCTGCACATTGTAGGATATATTATAGTGTGCAGTTTACCATTATTTAGACAAACAAAGACCGATATTAATGATTTATCACAATTTTGTTGCTAAGCACGTGTTGCTTGTGTTGCATACCTACATAATGAGCTAAACCATATTTTAGAATCATAAATACCATTGTGCGCAAGTTATGCGCTATAAATCGAACGATTTGAAGGCCAGTTTTTTGTACTATTTTAAATGAATATTATGATGTCCTTACATCACAATGTTATTTATTATTTTAAGATGGTATTGTATTATCCACATGTACATTTGTTATTGACGCGTAACGCATTTGACAGAAAATGGATTTTATGTATTTCTATTTATTTATGTTGTTCCTATGCAATGAACGTAACTTGTACTTTTCCGTAGTCGATATGATTGATTTAGTCTTTAGCATTAAATAGGTAAAATCACCTATGCCTTGTTTTAGTTAGAACAATGCGGAGCTCGAGTGGAGTCGCCCTGAACAGAGCACTTCTGGTAACACTAAGGTAAGGTAGAAATGACAATTGTGTTATTTTACTGGCACCAATTTCGTACATTGCCGTTCACAAGGTCTTTTTAGAGAACAGTGGTTTTTAATGTCAAATTTGACAAATCGAAATAATATCGCCATGCAGATTTACCTCAAAATAAAAACAATAAGGGAAATCAATAATAAAACGGAATACGGTTGACGTAATCATTTGTTTAAAAAATGTATGAAATATGTTCAATTTTGACATAAGACCTTTTTCTCTTTACTTCATATTGTTTACAGCTTGCTGCAATTAGCAAGAGGAAATCCAGTTGTGAACTCTGGGGTGAGCAATTACTCCTTCCCGGATGATTTTATATTCGGACTGTCAACGGCCGCATTTCAAATTGAAGGAGGATGGAACGAAGGAGGTAGGAATACATTATCATTCGTAAACTATTTACCAGTTTCCGAGATATTTTAACCGGAGTGAATCTAATCGATAGAGCAATTAGTTCGGTTTAGCGTGTTTGAGCATTCAATTAAGAAACAAAACATACGTAGATGATTTCGTCGAATTAATTAGTTATCGACAGTTTTCAGAAGACATAGAAATCTATTCACAATCGGACTGGTTGACTAACATGGCTCTGTTTATTAACCTTGAGTTATCTTTAAAAACGCTCTGAAATCGTAAGCGCGATTTTAAAATGAGTTATCATCATCATTTTATTTAATCGGTGGAGATTAATTAGATTTGGTATACTTAAGTACGCCTTTGTTTAAAATATTACTTTAGTTAGTCGGGCTGCGTGTATGACCAGTGGCCCTAGTGTGAGTTTCTTAACCGTATCGATCTAACGCATCGACCGCGTTCGGCGCTCCGATTAGTCCTTCACAAATCCAGGGCCAATCTAGGCGCCTAACGCACTCGATCGCTCGAGATGGTTAAAATAAAACTCACGGCTCCATGGGAAGAAAGCGTGCGTTTATGTATGTCATCATCATCTGCTTAGCCATTTCCCAACGATGTGTAATGTATGTGGGTGTGTGTGTGTATGTGTATGTGTGTGTTGTGTGTGTTGTGTGTGTTGTGTGTGTTGTATGTGTATATGTGTGTGTGTATGTGTTTGTTATGTGTGAGTTTATGTTTGTGTATGTAAGTCATATCAGCCGAAAGACGTCCACTGCTGGACATAGGCCTCCGCAAAAAGAGGTTTTTCCATAATCGCCACGCTTGGCAAGCGGGTTGGCGATCGCAGTATGGTGGATGCATAGAGAACGCTGCTGCCCATTCTCTAGTAAGTCCCTTAGTCGCCTTCTGCGATACCCACGCGAAGAAATGGGATGGTGCTATTCTTTTACATCCGGCACCACACGGAATGGTGTATGTAAGTGATACTTTCAAATTTACAGGCAGGGGTGAATGTGTATGGGACACATACCTCCACGATCACCCCACGTTCACAGACGACCATAAGAACGGAGATGTAGCAGCTGACTCATACCACCGCTACATGGACGATATTCAAATGATTAAAAGTTTAGGCGTTAACCACTACAGAATGTCTATTTCGTGGACCAGGTAAATTTGTATTAATTTAATCTTCCTCTCAATCCCAATATGTAGGTTTGTCAACATTCCAAGAGACCACTTGTTCGATGATTAGTAATTGTAAAGCTCATCTTAATTTTTATCTTGCCTGGTATCGGCACGAGCAATATAAGAAGGTTTAATGTCAATAAGACGGTCAGCCGATGTTGTTGGAGCTGGATACATCTACACATATTTAGTATTTTCCATTATTGATTTCTATCAAAATTATTTCATACTAGCTTTTGCCCGTGGCTTTACCCGCGTAGATTTCGGAAATTATTCCAAGGGAACGTACAATCTGGATTAAAAGTACGGTATGTATTAATCCAGGTAAACGATGTATTGATTCGGTAATACACTGTATTCATATAACTCTATTGGTTTACTCGGTAAAGCTCCCAGTCGGCATGATTTTTGCCGTAATTTTTACCATCGTCATATTTCAGCCAATTACCGACTTATTACCGACTTACGCGTCGTGCATTCTCCACACACAGTATTTGTACCTATTATTGCAAATAATACGTAAAAATGTATATTAACGAACATTCACGGCGGTCGGTTTTATATCATCATCCCAATAGAATCACCCCGTTATCATATCGTTAAGTGTAGAGATTCCCTACAATTACCCCAACCTTACTCATAACTCCGATCATTGTTGAAAACCGTATAAAAATCGGTTAGGTAGTTACGCGGCGGGAGTAATTTGTTTTATAATATGTAATTATATCAAAATGTTCATTAATCCACAGCCAATTTTATATGGACATTTTTTTTTCGCAGGATTCTCCCAAACGGGACTGACAACAACATTAACCAGGAAGGCGTAAAGTACTACCGTACACTCTTCGAGGAACTCCTAAAAGCCAACATCACTCCTGTAGTTACGTTATTCCACTGGGACATGCCCACACCATTTATGGACCTCGGTGGCTGGACCAACGCAAAAGTTGTTGACTTTTTCGTGGACTATGCACGAGTAGCATTTAACTTGTACGGCGATTTAGTGAAAATGTGGCTTACGATAAATGAACCTCATGAACATTGCAGTAGTGTAAGTACTTTTATTGTGGTGGTCCCGGCTATCATACATATCCATGTATGACAGCCGGGACCATCTTTTGCGTTTCTTTCGTGATGAGGCGTCAGAAGCCCGACAGTCTGACAACCAGTCTTACCAACAGGTATATTGTTGAGGGCAGATAGGCAGTCGCTCCATGTAAAATACTGGTATTCAGGTATATTTTGTGCATCCGTTTAGAGTGGAAGCTGATTCCAAAATAGGTGAGGAAAAGGCTAGGCAGATGATTTTTTTTTGTGTGAGAAATCAGCAAATAACTTCTTCTGCTCTGGGTGGAGAAGGAAGGCGTGTCAGACTTTTACTGACTAAAACCCTCCCGTGTTCCCTCAGTTGCCTGTGTGCCAGGGGCCACGGTATCTCTTTCGAATAACCCGCACTCGAACAACCCGCACTCTTGGCAGGTAGGCAGATGATGAAGTACTCTTATAGTGAAGCCTTCTTATTTGGTACTTTACTGTTAGTTCATTTTATTGCAAATAAAACGAAGTAACCTATGATGAATTAAATTCGATGATCGATGTAAAAATTGGATCAGACGTCTTGAACCAACACACGAATCATAATTCACAATTACACAACGTAATTTTAGTGTTCCTAACTTTGAAAGGCAAATCAGTGCGTTAGTCAGGTCGCTATTCATTTTTCATTTTGGATTTATTTATAATAGTCTAATGATATTTGTGTTTCCTCAGAGTTATGGGCTTGATATACTGGCACCAGCTATGAAATCTCATGGAATTGGTGTGTATTTATGTACTCACTACAGCTTGCTAGCCCATGCTCGGGCGTACCGCTTGTATGAGAAGGAATTTAAACCGGTGCAAAAAGGTAAAGCGTGATTTTTAATTTCTCATTTTATCATTTCCTTGTTTTATAAAAACGTTACGTAACATCATGCTTATGTTTGCCGAGAGATTAGGCAGAGGTGTATACTAACATTTATATTTTGCTAGTTATGTTTAAGTCTCATTTAATAGGGGTGCGCCTATATTGTCATCAACAAATGCTCATTTTTGGCTGCTACTGGAAAAATTTCTAACGATGTGTTTATAAATTGCTGACATTCAGCACCTTAGCCTAGTAAATAAAGCAATAAAGCCCCGTAACAAATTCAATTTAATTACATTTGTTTTTCAGGAAAAGTATCTATAGTGATAGATGCCAGTTGGGCTGAACCAAAAGACCCCAAAAATCCTGATGATGTCAAAGTGGCGGAGGACTATCTTCAAATGCACGTCAGTACCTTGAATGACACTTTGCTTTAGTACATTCATTTTTATTATCTTTTTTATTTTATTTTTATTTTAAATTTTAATTCATCTTGTTAAGCATATTGTGTAGTCGATTGTGATATTCCGGTGAGAGTCTAATAAATACTTTTTCTTTCTTTCTTTACATTTGAACAAGACTATATTTACAGTAATTAATCTATTCACTACACTAGTAATATTAAAGTTATTGTGGGCGACTCTTTTGTAAATCATTCCGATCGAGCCCCCCTCTTCCGGCGTACGTACCTACATGGGAAGCCGTTAGCATGTAGTCGCTTAGTTTAAAGTTCTTAAGCCCTGGTTGGAAGTCTTAATTTATTAAGGCAGCCACAGGTCCGGTTAAGCAGCCGACAACGTCCCAGGTTGACGTGAGAGAACTCATAAAACAAATACTCTAGTAATACATTTTTTAGCTCATCATCTACTTAAGAGAGTGATGTCAAAGAATTGAATCTTCAGTACGTTCACTATATTCCTTGAAAGTAGTTGCAAATTAGCTGCCTCTATACTAAATAGAAATAAAGAAAGAAAATACACTTAGCACAATTAACTTGTTCAGTTGTAAACTAGCATGTTATGTCCAAATATTTAAATCGTTCGATTTACCTTCGTCGTACTTAGTCGCGGGAAAAGATGTCCACACTGAGAAGAGTGAGCTCACACAATAATAAAAGTTCTATGCAAATCAAGTCGAGCCACTGCGTCACTATGTGTGTCATGTCAGTGGTGTTAAAATGAAACAGAAACGCGACCATCTGTTGACGCGGTAGCGCGAATGTAATTATTTAAATCTTTGATTTTCTTATGAAGAGACCTACGACACGTCTCATAGTGTCCCAAAATTCAATAAACAATTTTGACGATTTTTTTTTCAGGTGGGAATGATGACTCATCCGATATTTTCTGATATCGGCGACTATCCCAGTTTTGTTCGTGAACGGATTGACAATATGAGTCGCCAACAAGGGTACTCACGGTCACGTCTCCCATATTTCACTGATGAAGAGGTTTCCATACTTTAAGTATATCTAACGACAAAACTTGTAAATAAAATGCTAGTCACTTTTGTTATTTAGAAAGTTTAAAAATATATACATACCTAGTACTAACTATGTATTTATTTTTCTAAGTTTAAACTGTTTTGTTATGTGTGTGTTTTTTTTTTAGGCAAACAAACACTTCTGCTCAGAAGAAGAAGTTCTTCTGAGCATGTCAATGGCAAATATTGTTCAAGTATACATTTCTTGTTTGGCCCGAAACTCAACAACGCAAATACCTCAAATGTACAGACAGGGTATACGGTGCAAAAAGAACAGGTGACCATGATCGATGGGAGACGCCAAATATACATTGGGCATCGGAACCATTCGAGAAACCCTACCTGGGATTTAGCTTTTCTGTCAGGCAGTCCTGACTACGGAGACTGTTTACAGTTATCTAAGTCGCAGACGTACCCAGGTGAAAGTGTCTGTGCATACGGAAAACCTTGCTCTTCAAGAAATTTTTGTATTTCTTGAAGGAATATGAGTGCTTTGTGTAGTACACATTAGTTCGCTAGTTATGTTTGAGTTCAATGGTAATAGGGGGCGAGCATAATACTCATTGACAAGTCTTCATATCGCTACAACACACCTCGAAGTGAAAGAAACAAGGCGAGAGAGAGTCCTTGAGTATTCAGCCATTCAGAAATTAAGTTCGCACTGTTTTCCATTTCCAGGTCGTTGCACTTCGAGGAAGCGCAGACTTCTTCAGTCTCAACCACTACCTATCCTATTTAATATCACCATCACCAATGGAACCTGAATGGGAGGTGCCTTCTTGGTACCATGATACTGGAGTCAAGATGGAGTACGATCCATCTTGGCCTATACCTGGTGTTCTGGCGGTAAATAAATCTATCAAATATAATAATATAAGGCTATCAAATTTTAAGGAATATAATTTACCTAATATAGCAGTTCCGTGTGGTGCCGGACGTAAAAGAATAGCACCATCCCATTTCTTCCCGTGGGTAGTCGTAAAAGGCGACTAAGGGACTTACTAGAGAATGAGCAGCAGCGTTCTCTATGCATTTGACCACCATACTGCGATCGCCAACCCGCCTGTCAAGCATGGCGATTATGGTAAATCCCCCCCTTTTGGGGGAGGTTTATGTCCAGCAGTGGACATCTTTCGGCTGATATGAATGAATGAATGAACAGCAAACACACAAAAAATTATCTTAATAAAATGAAGAGAATCATAGGGCTTCAAAAAATTTAGTCAGCACCGCTGTCAACAGGAAAAGTGCCCAAAAGGCTGGCAGCATTGCCACGTTGTTTGGTTACATTCTTTGGCCTAAAGTAGGCCAGCCTTCTGGTCATGTGAAGAGTCGACCAAACGCTTGGTGATGTATGGAAAAACCAAGTAAGCACTCAGACCCCACGGCCCTAGTGTTTCAACCCCAAAAGGCTTAACATCGTTATCATTCACCAGCCCTTATCCCAATTTATTTGGGGTCGGCGCAACATGTCTTGTTCTTCCACATTTTTCTATTAGTCGTTGTCTCCGTATTCACACCGTTTCTAATCATATCATCATTCACACAGTCCATCCATAGTTTCTTTGGTCTCCCCGTAACTCTTATTTATTCCTCATTTTTTTTTTTTTTATTTATTTAAAAGTAATTATACTACAGAGGTGTTACTAAATTCTAAACTCGCCAAACTTTTACGTTTGATGGCCGTTTGGTGGAATATTACATGCCCATACCGTGACAACCGATTTCCACATAACTTTTCAGTTATAGGTGCCACTTTCAGACTTCCTATTATGTACTAATTTCTTATTCTATCCATTCGTGTAACACCACACATCCCTCTTAACATTCTTCACTTTTGTGGCCCAATATTCTGAGCCATAATGACCAAACGGTTCGAACATTTAATCTATATATATATATAAAAATGAATACCTATTTCCCTTGGTCCCATCACACGTGAACGGCTAGACCAATTTTGTTAATTCTATTTTTGTTGTTTGTTTTTGTCAGGAGAAAGTTAAAAACGAGAGTAGAAAAATTAAAAAAAATCGCGCGTAACACAATATATACATGTCTATTTTTTTATCGTTTTAATCCTTTAAAAGGGTCATTGTACACATCATTATGAACAACTTTTACAATGGGATCAAGAAATAAAAATGAGCTGATCCATACATTTATGTTTGCATATCTCGACGCAATGTATGGATATCAGTTCATTTTTATTTCCATGCCATGTATATAACATTAAATGCGAATTCAATATTCATAGTGAAGACAAGACAACGTCTGTCGAGTCAGCTAGTTCCTAATAAGTTTGGAACATTTTCGCCGTTTGGGGATTTTTCCACCTGTAAAAATAATAAATAATAAATATAGTTGCTTTTAGTGTCTGTCCGTGTGACCGCTTAGTTCTACTAACTACACAGAACACACAGTTGCGTTTTTAACATCATATAGTGAATTTATTCCGAAAGGCATATGTGTATAAATAATTGAGTTTACATAACTAAAGTTAGTTATCATCATTTATCAAAATCAATCTTTATGCTGGTAATTATTTTTAATATATTTTTAGTCATCGAAATAACAATAAGAGCATTATTCTTTCGGTATGCTTTATTAGCGTCACAAATTAGTCAACCGTTATACAATGTGAACACAAATCTTTACAGTAGAGCTAAAATATACTTTTAACCGAATTTAAATCAGTAAGTAGCATATGCATTTAGCAAGCTATGAGTTTTACTCATCTTGCTTAGTACAAAGACATACAAATGACCTGGAATATTCACCAGCAACGTTTTATAAAAAGCCCAAAAAACTGATTTTAACCTCTTTTTTATAAATATATATGATATAAATTATGATTAGCGACTGTTTAACCGTCGTTTGGCGTTTAAACATCTCATAACATTAATCAACGTTTATAAATAAACCCCAAAGTGTACAACATCTCTTAACCAACCCACTTTCAAACTCAAATTTTAAGTTTTAAATTAGATTTTACTAAAAAAATATTACAGGTTCATCCACCAGGCTTCCGCAAACTCATCAACTGGGTCCAAAACAGCTACAAAATATTGAAGAAAATCCCAATCATTATAACCGAAAATGGATTGGGTGATTTTGGTCTTAGTGGAACAGAAGACTATGTAAGAGTTTCTTACTACAACGACTACCTCTACCAAGTGCTGCTAGCTATACATGAAGATGGGTGCAATGTCAAAGGATATTTCAGTTGGAGTCTTATGGATGACTTTGAATGGACAGACGGCTATACGTAAGTTTGGACTATTTTTAGTGCATTACCGATGTGCAGCCATACACACACTCACACACACACAACACGCACACGCACACACACACATACACACGAATGATCCAAATGTCAAATAAAATCTGTAATTTCGGATTCTGCAATTATGCATACATAAAATATTATACTTTCGTTTAAAAAAAAATAACACTTGTTCTGCCTGCAATTATTTTGTGTAACTAAAATATGTATGGGCTGTGTATACCACTGCCTTTAATACAAGTTATTATATAACTTAGTAAGGGTGATGGTTGCAACACCTACCTGTCTGTTAACTAGCATAAGACAAGTGTACCCATATATTATGTTACTATTAATTTAATGTTAACATTATTATTTGATTTGATTAAATTAAATAAAATAATTAAATAGTAAAATATGTTCGTCACGTCGTTAAGGGTTATTTTTGTCTGCGTATTGCACGTTAGATTCTGCTTTACTAACTCAGTGTTACACTGCGTCGTAGTGTCAATAACGAATAAAAAGCTGAACGTGACTGAATCTGAGCATAATAAAATTAGTTTGGTTTTTATGGAAAGGTGCCGCCCGGTGATGATGATATATTTATGACCTGATAAAGGAAAAATAACTGACGTTGTAAAGACTGTACATAATGCAACCCATTGAACATTGTTGTTACATTGTAACCCATAGTTGAGAGGTGCTAATCCAAATCGTTTTTGTCATTTTCAGAATTAAATTTGGCTTATTCTTAGTGGATTTCGACAGCCCAAATAAAACGCGGACACCGAAGCTATCGGCGTACAACTATGCCAACATTGTGCGCACACGCCGAATTAACTTCGACTACATCAAGCAACCCACGGTCCAGAAGGCAACTTGATTAGATGAAAATCCTGCAGCCTAAGCATTGTATACACTGCACACAAATATATATAAAGCTAGCTTCATAAATTCACATCGTTTGATTTACCTTCACTGTACATAATCACGCGAAAAATATCAATACAGAGAAGAATGAGCCCACACAATAAGTCAACATGCACACAAGTAATAAATTCACGGCGGGATTTTTTCGCTTACTGGATTTTCGACTCTGGATGTTGAACCGCGCATTGAGAATACAACAGAGTGCAGCACGAGTGAGTCTTAGCGCGTCCTAATAACCCAGTGTTCGATTTTCAGCTCTCGGCTCTCTTTTCAAGTCCGTGTGAATGTCTAGTAATAATGGCGTTTCCATGACAACAAAGTTAAATCACTGCGTCATTGCGGGTCAAAACGATTCAGAATCAGAATCTGACTCGCGAACATTGAGGTAATATGTACTAACGTACAGTACATATTACCTCAATGCACGCGAACATGTCACAACAACACACAACACATTTTGCATGCGTTAGGAATCTAACGATTTCAATATTTGGTGAGCTGCTTAAATTTGAATAGCCGCTTGTTTTCTAGGTTGATAATTGTAAGGCTCATTAGATTTTGACTGCTAAACAAATTTTTGTTTTATATTGTCTGTAGTTGGTAAGGATAACCCTTCCACAACACGATTCCAAGTTTTCGTTTCATTAATAAACTCTGCCGAAGCAGAGTATTTAAAAAATGATATAAGACTCATTTGAGTGTTCCCCTCCACGGAAATCTTTAGTAAAAGGCGAAAGATTTATGCGTTTTGAAGGGAAACCTGAGATACCGCACATTCTCGATACAAGAGACCCAACCTAATGGCGGAGAATCTTAACACCGTGATTCAGAAATGGTGTGCAAGCGCACAGCGACATCTATTAACGGGAGATAGAACTAAACGCTTTTAGCGGGTTTTGAATTGAACCACAATGTCACGATGTCATTTGGGTACAAATCCATACTATAATAATAAAAAAGAGTAGTTTTTTTTTACTGGGACAGCAGAGTAAATTCAGAGTACGCAAGAGGTACAGGGAAAGTAAGTATCCTAGGAAACATTAGCTATGCATTTTCGACATTAATTTACCCTGCAATGGTATACAGGCTGAATAAACATATATTTTAATATTAATATAAAATATTAAAATAGACATTGCAAGTGGTTGACTAATATAGCCCATTTTTACGACGTGTTTCTACTCTGTTTCATTTAAGGTATCATTTCAATGTATAGGAATAAAAAAATCTTCCCATTAAAAGACGGCCAAATTTAATAAAATATTTTTCAATCATTTTTCCTCCAATGTACCAGTAAAAAAAATGTATGGTACAATTATTTTGGTAGTATTAAAAAAAGAAAACCGTCAATGTTAAATTGTAACGACGCGGATTGACTAAGTACATATAGGTATGTATGACGTATGACGCTCCACTGTTACGGTACGCATCACAAAACTCAACCTAATGGATACCGAACGCACTTCTTCACAATATTACCCTGAGTACAACTAAGAGGACCTCAAGCAATAACACAACATCCAGTGAGCTATTTATTATCCATCCTCGGAGCAATAAACATCTTGGTGGGACAGTCGATCACGTCGCTCTATAATTTATAGGGCCCAGCTTACATCCGACTGTTGTTGCTAAGATCTATGAACTAAGATAGCGAGAGAAATGGACGGATTGTCTTTAGATAAAACGTTTACTAGGGTCAATTTGCCCGAATAAATAATTTATAGGACACATTGTGGACAAGAAATGCACTTTAAATGGCAATTTCTTTAGTAAAATGTCCATAACTATTAGAACGGTAACATTTGGTTAGAAACGGGATTAATTAGGGTTAATAAAGATGCATTAAAGACGAAGATAATATACTAAACTGACCCTAAATGAATTGGGAAAGAGCAGGAAGATGATGATGGTGTGTCTGTTATACTAATTAATGTGTTGGACGATTAAAATAAAATAGAACCGAAGCCACCGTGATCTGCCATGGGTGCGGGTTGTTCGAAAGAGATACCGTGGCCACTGGCACACAGGCAACTGAAGGAACGTGTTCCTGCGTAGATCGCCCGGAGGACACGGTTGAGCAAACGGTGGAGGTCTGCCCGGCTTGGGTGGAGCACCACCGTGTCCTTGTGGAGGCGATCGGCGGCGGTGATCTCTCGCATCCGGCCCTGGTCCAGGCCATGGTACGGAAGGAGAGTGCATGGGTAGCAGTCACCTCGTTCTGCGAAGCAGTAAAGCTCGCAAAGAAGGAGGTGGGGCACGTAAGGATGAGGCAGTATATGCGCCTTCACGGCCCTAGTCGCCGCAGGAAATGCCCTGGGCGTCGGGAATCCCAGGCTGATGCCGGCCACCGTAGGCGCGTGCTTGCGAATGGCAAGTAATGGGTAGCTCGCTGTCCGGTTAGGACTAAGCCTGGGTCGACGGTGCGTTGTGTTTCACGCGCGCCTCATAGCGATGTCAGCACCAACTGGTGAGGTCCGCAAGGGCCGATGCATGGCAGGTGTGTGGGTTGTTCGAAAGAGATACCGTGGCCCCTGGCACACAGGCAACTGAAGGAACACGGCTGGGTTTTATTCAGTAAAAGTCTAACACGCCTTTCTTCTCTACCCAGAGCTGGAAAAGTTATTTGATGGTTTCCCACACTCAAAAAACAAGTCACTGTGATGTCATGCGAAGTTTGCAAATGGGACAGCAGGATAAATCGTGACTTGCTAAAATCTTTGAGCAGAAGGATCCTGTAGCTTGTAAGTAGAACTGACCATCTAATAATAATCATAATTTCATCTGAAAGACGTCCACTGCTGGACATAAGCATCCTCCGTAAAAAAAGCCAGATCTCTTCCGGAGATTCTTAGCAACCCTTGCCTCACCGTAACCTCGGCCGCTTTCGGAGCCAAGGGTAGGCAGGCCGCAGGGTACTAAGGGCCATTTTGCAGAGCTGCTTGTCATTTTTGGAGGGTTTTGCCATAATCGCCACGCTTGGCAGGCGGGTTGGCGATCGCAGTATGGTGGTAAAATGCATAGAGAACGCTGCTGCCAATTCTCTGGTAAGTCCCTTAGTCACCTTCTACGACACTCACAGGAAGAAATGAGATGGCGCTATTATTTCACTTCTGGCACCACATGGAACGATTATAATCATTATTAATAATAATTATTATTATTTATTCATACAACATTAACAAATTTGTTAGTAAAAAATAGTGCTTGAAACTATGTTAGTTTACACAGAAACGTTTTACAATTTTTGAAGAACGGACAGTCATACCTGTCCGCAGTCATACTACGGAAGTTGTTGCCAGTCTTACGCACTCTGTGCAGCAGATACGCCGCTTTCTTGCATAGAATTGCCGCGAGATCACCTAATGAAGCAAGATGATTTTTGATGTTAGTTGTAACATTTTCAAAAACCATGAAAATGCATGCCATGTTTTATCCTAGCTAAACATGTTTGTGCCATTTTAATGATAAATCAACACCATTCTAAGGTTAAATGCAAATAAATGATTCAAAATAAATAATTTTGAATCATTTGTTTGCATTATTTGCATATTATTTAATGAAACAATAATAATACAACACAAGTCTGTAGGTAAGTGTTATATGAAAGAGATAATTCATGGGTCTAACTGAAAAGACTGCTTAAGCAAGAATCTAGTCCACATTTTTTCCATACAAGCTCCACTTTCGACAATGCAAATCAAAAATTAGAAATTGTATGGGTTTGTCGCAATATTAATATTGTCTGTACGAAAACCGAAAAGCCATTCCAAAGTTATGAGACAGCAAAGATTCGTTTTTCTTACTAATTTAACCTAACTTTGGGCGTGTTTAAGTAATAAATGAAGTGTAAAATCTGAAAAATCAAGTCGTACCGACAAAGTTAAAATATCGAAAAGTTCAATACACTTTATTGGTCATTGATTTATGTAGTGGTTTTTTTATAAAACCCGGTCTTCCAAAGGACTTTTCTTAATTTCTTACGCGCCTGTTTTACTATAAATAATCCTGCATCTCAATCAATAACTTTTTTGTGTAGACTAGCCTCTAACTGCTCATCACTGATACTACCTCCGTCGGATACGAAGCCTGGTGAGACAGCGTACTTTTTAGTTAGGCCCACCAGTGAGTTCGAGTCAGCGACTAGATTCCCCTTAAAATTGTACCTTGTTAAAAGTCATAGCAAAGCACGTACTTACAGAGTGGTGCTTTAAAAATAAAAGGTGGATAAGGTATCACCTATAAATAATATTCGGAAGACGGAACTAATAGTTAGTGACTCTCCTGTTCCATATAGTCAAAACTTATAATATAAATAGTAAAAAGAGCCTATCCGTCGCGATGATGAAGCTATCTTCCAGCACCTCTTATTTATTTTGTGTGCGTAATACACCTACATTACTTCATCACCTGCCTAGCCTTTTTCCCAACTTTGTTGGGGTCAGCTTCCAGTCTAACCGAATGCAGCTGAATACCAGTATTTTACATGGAGCGACTGCCTATCTGACCTCCACAACCCAATTACTGGGTAACACGATACCCCTTGGTAAGACTGGTTGTCAGACTTTCGGGCTTCTGGCGACCTGTAACGACTGTCAAGATCCACATATGACAGCCGGGACCAACGGCTTAACGTGCTTTCCGAGGCATGGAGGAATCTTGGTATGTAAAGATGGTCACCCATCCACGGACCAACCGCGGCACGCTTAGCTTAACCTGATTGATCGACCCGTGTGGCTGTTATTACTTAGCCACAAGCCCCCACCACACCTAAATTACTTAACATATGATAGGTAATTCTTGCACAATTTGGCGTCTAAATTACACCGACAACAAATTGTGCAAGAATTACCTATTAGCATATTATTCAAGTGTATTTAAAATAAATAAATAATTCAATTTAAAGTAGGATTTCTTACTCAGAACAAGACATGCAAGAATCAACGATTTTTTAGCTTCACAATGAAACTTCGCTATTTAATTCATCAATGTATTTTTTTTTTATCTACAAATATTCAATATATTGCAATAGATGTTTAACAATTTCAAGGAAAACTCATATCAATAATCAAGTTGCTAATCAAAATAAATACAATACGTTATTTTCTGGTAAATTTAATGGTTTAATTTACAATCATGCCGCAGTCTTATGCTCGTGGTGGCGCAGTAGCTCCTCAACCTCGGGGCATAGAAGGCAAGGATATAAGCCCTCATGCACGAGGTTGACGGATTGAACACCGGAAAGTACCCATGTGATATTTTCAATTTAAATTAACTTTCTTCGTTTATCTTTGAAATCATTAAAATCGTGAGGTTCCGTCACGATTTCAATTACTTACTTGTCTCTAAATCTGTACAAACATATAAAATTGTGTCTGTTTGCATTAGCATTTTATTAACTGCTTAAGGAAGGAGATATGTACTGTATATGGAACTAATAACAAAAGAAAAACCTGTCTTTAAATGTTTATCTGCCTGTTTAATCTAGCTATTTTTTTTAAATAACAAGACCGATTTTGAAGGGATTTTCACTGGCAGATAACTGGGCCCTAATTCACTATGAACACTTAACGATTCCTTACTTTGAAACCACGCCAATTCCTTAGATCACACAAGATATCTGCTAATGCAAGACAATTTGTTGATATTATTAATACGATATTAATAATATCGACAAATCGTCTTGGAACCTATAGAATATGACATTTCGATTTCTTACACACTTTACATTGGTTTCTAAAAAACACGATATTGACGTGGTTTGAACGTAGGAAAATTCCACGGGGAATCATTATCATCTTACAGAATTGGGGCCCCGGTGTAAAAGGGAATCAGATAAGCTACTTTTGGTCCTGGTATCACATTTCCGTGCGAAAATTTCCGACATCTACGCCGGCGAAACTAGTAATAAATATAAGTCAGAAATCCCCAGTCCAAGAGCAAGCGTGGTGATCTCGTGCCTTCTCTGCACGAGAAGAAGCCTTTGTCCTGCAGTGAGACAAAACAGGCTAGAGTTTTAAATGGTTAAAATATTTATTGAACACACTTAAGTACACACGGCTACACATCAAGCTATACATTTCCAGTATAAGCCGATCTCGCATTGTATAGGATTTCCGTACAGTGCGAGATCAGCGTGAACTGATCACCATAACAAAGTACTACAATTGTTTAAAAACCATTATTACATGTAGAGATCAATTAATTTAAAACTGCACGTACCGCCGCTAAAGTTTCTACACAAACATTTGAAATGCATGCATATGCAACAAGCAATGGACCTCTCCATTGCTTGTTGCATATGCGTGCAGTTTTAAATTGGTTTATCTCCACCTAAGTATGGAGATCCGGTGAGGTGGCGGGCCTCCTTGCCGGATTGCCGCTGTGGGATCTGGAGGCAAAGGTACTCGCGCACATATGGGAGTGGCGCGTTGAGGCAAAACGCCCGCACCTGGGCGTAACACCGCTGCCACTGCCTGCAGTGAATAGAGCTCCGGCGGGATCTCATGGCGACATGGAGAATGCGATTGTCGCAACCCAGTGCTGGGCACACCACGATTTGCGGCTGTATGTGGGGACATACGGAATGGTGCCTTTCAAACCACTCCTCAAAGAGGGGTCTTTGAGGAGTGGTTTGAAAGGCACCATGGCTCTCCTTTCGCCTGTCGCAGATCCTCACCGGACACGGCTGTTTCGGGAGGTTCCTGTTTCGCATAAGGCGGGAGGAAACGCCCGAATGTTACCATTGTGTCGCCCTGAGGACACGGTGGAGCATACGTTGGAGGCCGGCTCTGCCCGGTTTGGGCGGAACACTGCCGTATCCTTGTGGAGGCGATCGGTGGCGGCGACCTATCGCATCCGGCCTTGGTCCAGGCCATGGTACGGAGCGAGAGTGCATGGGTAGCCGTCACCACCTTCTGCAAAGCAGTGATGCTCGCGAAGAGGGAGGCGGCGCACGTGAGGAAGAAGCAGTATATGCGCCTTCATGGCCCAAGTCGCCGCAGGAGACACCCTGGGCGTCGGGAATTCCAGGCTGATTCCCGGCCACCGTAGGCGAGGGGTTGCGGACGGCGAGTAATAGGTAGCTCGCTGACCGGTAAGGACCAAGCCCGACTCGACGGCGCGTTTGTGTTCCACCCGAGCCTCAAAGAGATGTCAGCACCAATTGGTGGGGTCCGCAAAGCCCGATGCCTGCCAGAGGTTCGGGTTGTTCGAAAGAGATACCGCGGTCCCTGGCACACGGGCAACTGAGGAAACACGGGTGGGTTTTAGTCAGTAAAAGTATGACACGCCCTTCTTCTCCACCCAGAGCGGGAGATGCTTTTTGATGATTTCCCACCATCAAAAAAAAAAGTATGGAGTATAGTTTTAGTATATTTCAGCTACTATATTTTTGTAGTAAGATCATAATATTGTTCCATAATCCAACTATAATCAGCCTATTATGTGGCCCTTCTCTCACTGTGACCGAGTGGGCCGTAATTCACATGTCTTCAAATGTTGTATATATCACATGTCTTCAAATTTTTATGTATAAATTGTTTTGAGAGCAGCGGTGATAAAATAATCTACACTAAGTAAAGCGCCTGCCTAGATTCGTACCCACGATCTACAATTCCTAAGTCAGGGCCGCCACAGTTCTCTAATATTGTGCGTAATTTATTAACATTGATAAGTAAGACTAATTAAATTAAGTATCCTGCCCGGTGTGACTGATAACACATGGAAGGATGGAAGGAGAAATGTACCAACTGAAGGTTTTCATACTCCATTTATAACTTTGTTACCCAGTCGAGAATGGACCTTGGTGACTGGTGCAATCCGGAATTGATAAGTTACTTTTAAATTTATGCGTCTGACGTAAATGTATCCTAAATTGACGCACAAACCACCGATAAACGTATCCAATCTCCAATAATTTTTGTCGGAAACACACAACATTATGCCTACTTCGCGGTCAAATACATATTTTTTAAACGTTGGTTGGTTGACTGCTGCAGGTAGTTCCTTTGCCAGGAAGCCCCGAGAAGGTTATTCCGTAGTTATAAGGTAATAATTAAGATTGTCGCATTCAGTAGGTAGACGCACCTGTGCCTTGGTTTAGTTAGTACAATGCAGAGCTCGAGTGGAGTCGCCCTGAACAGAGCACTTTTGGTGACTCTTAGGTGAGAAACGAGTGACTAGTTTTTTTTAATATTTTTTAAGTGCGGTGTCTTTTATGTGGATCGTTGTGGTAACGAGCGGGAAATTTTGTGAATAAGTGAGGAACTTGTTTTGGTGTTTTGTTATGTTAATAGGAACCTTGAAAGTGTTTGTGTTTAACAATTTTTGTTTTCTGTGTCAAAAAGAGCCAGAAAAGTTATGGAATTATCTCGGTGTCCGTTTGTTACACACTCTTAAACTATTAATCGAACTAGTTATTTGAAAAGCAATGAAAGTGCGATGGCCGAACTGTACGCGTAAATAATAAAAGGTGTAATTCACCTTTTATTGTATACTGGTACTTTAAAAGCATCCTAATTTACCGCTTGACTTTGGTAAGTCATGGGGTAAATTGGGATACTTTTAGAACGTTTTTCAAGGTTATCGTGTAGGGTGTCAAATGAAAGCATGTGAAAATATTGATTAATTGTGATGTATTTCATACAGCATTTGCATGCAAAAACGAACAATTCTCCTATGACTTTTGTCACAAGTAGGTAACATAAACGCAAAATAAACCTTTTTTTTTTTTTATTCTGCATTTATAAGATCGTTCTGAAAATGGGTTTGCTTACTGCCTACCTATACAGGATAAGTTTTTATCCAGTGCGCAAACTGTAACCATGAATTGAGTCCGCAATACAAAAAAAAAATCAGCTGTTCCATACATTTTGACCGCGTACCTGCAGTTTTCTATGAAACAGCTGATTTTTTTTGTAAAACTGACGTAAAATTTCTGCGCTAGAATGATATGCTGAATTCATGGTTACAGTTTGCGCACTGGATAAAAACTTATCCTGTATTGAACTGTATTGGAGCTCTCAAAGCGATTTTGTCTTTGTTACTTAACCTAGAACATCAGATAAATCAGAACTATCATTATTTTTATAAAATGTTCGTTTTTATAGGTTGCTTTATCTTGCCATGACAGAGACTATAACTGTTACAAACTAATTTATTGTTAACAAAAAATAGGTAGTAACTTAACGTTTGCTTAGCAAAACATGTTAAAAGGACACTGCACTTAACTAATTTAAATTTTTTGAACTACTTTTTACGATTACAAAGTCAAATTAAATTAGCTTTCAAAACTTCGCAGACATATCGAGAAAAAAAGCAAAACATTTGATTTTATTTTGGTCAATGACCTCATGTAGTCTAGTTTAGTTAGCTGAAATACCTAACAGTTGTAAAAAAAAAAACTCGTTTTTCTTGTAAACTATACATTGACGTGATGGGTATCAACATCTAAGATAAGATAATTGATTTGCTTAAAACGTGGTTTACATAGGTGTTATTATAGAAAATGAGATCATACATGTTTTGGTTAAAATTAAAACATGCAAACTTAGACGAACAAACAAATTTGAATAACCTGCAATTTAATATTTTTAATACATTCGTTAATTTATTATAAACACGTACACAAAATAAAAAAAAACTCATCCTCACTTATAATAATATAATAAATGCGAAAGTAACTCTGTCTGTTACGCTTTCACGCCTAAACCGCTGTACTGATTGTGGCAGAGATATAGCCTGTTATTTGGAGAAGGACATAGGCTACTTTTTTACGCGATAACCAACATTCACGCGGGCGGAGCCGCGGGCAAAAGCTATTGCTTCAATGAACTAACTATAACGTAGTTAATTTATTGAAGCAATGATTGTGTTATCGCGGTCGCAGACCCAAAAAGAAAAACCACAAAATATTTTATTAATGTAAGGTAGGTACCGATCCCATCACGTTAACGGAATTTTGATAGCTTATTTAATTTGACCCAGATTATTTTTATTTTATTGCATTTTTTTGTATTGTTTAGCTTGCTGCAATATGCAAGTGGTAGCCTAGGAGTAAACTCTGGGGTGAGCAATTACTCATTCCCGGATGACTTCATATTCGGGGTTGCGTCGGCTGCATTTCAAATTGAAGGAGCATGGAACGAAGGAGGTAAAATTATGTTTTCATGTTTAGTATACAATGCGGGGGGCTTGTGGCTAATTTATCAAAAGCCGCACGAGTCGATCGGTCAGGTTAAACTACGCTTGACGCGGTTGGTCCGTGGATGGGTGACTATCTTAACATACCAAGACCCCTCCGTGCCTCGGAAAGCACGTTAAGCCGTTGGTCCCGGCTGTCATTTGAAGATCTTTGACAGCCGTTACGGGTCGCCAGAAGCCCGAAAGTCTGACAACCAGTCTTACCAAGCGGTATCGTATTACCCAGTAAGTGGGTTGTGGAGGTCAGGTAGGTATAGTCACTTTATGTAAAATACTGGTATTCAGCTGCATACGGTTACACTGGAAGCCGACCCCAGCATAGATGGAAAAAGGTTAGACAGAGCTCAGTAGGAAATTCTTTTACTTCTTTATTTTGCGTTTATTTTTAACACATAACATAACATCACTGCTGTAATCCCAGAAGGGAATCTTAGGCAGAGGTGTATAGTTTTGCCAGTTCTGGTTTAAGTCCCATGTAATAGGGGTTAAGCCTATTGCCACCAACCGTACACAAATCCAACGTGCCCCCTGCACGTTACTGAGAAATTCATGATAATAAAACTCAATACTGTTCGGCTGTTTGTGTATGTGAGATAAATATTTGTAAACGCACCCACAAATACAGGAGAAATTCCTAGTGTGCGGCAAAGTTATAAAATAAAGCACTTTGTCCGACCTGGGAATCGAACACAGGACCTCTTATTTATATTTTATTCTTATATGACAGGATGTATTTAGATAGTAATGAATTGTGATTTATTTAAAACGGTTTAATCAGGTACTGTTATTATCGCGGGGCTTCCGCATACCTACCTAAAAGCTTTGTGGTCACCGAGTGACCGTAGATACAGATTTACAGGTAGTCATTAATTGTAATTTATAGTAATAGCAATTTATTTCCAAACTTCAGTACACGCTACATCATTGAGATCTCAACCCCTGAATCATAGATACGTAAGTCCAGTAAGGTAAATTTTTGCTTTCAGTCGGTACTTTGTTTGAACAGCAATGATGCCACTAACGAACGAACCACTTACCACTACAGCTGTCCGTGGTGGATCAGTGGAAATCGGCATCATTTAAATTTCTTGGTTCTAGGACATTCCGCACTGGGCCGAAATGGTGGATGGCCCACTCCCTCTCATAAGGATGAGACCCATGTTCCAGCAGTGGTAGCTGTATAAGCTCATGAATATGCTAAAGGGTAAACGAATTATTTTTTCACAGGCAAAGGCGAAAGTATGTGGGATACATACATCCACAATCATCCAAATTATACCGTGGACCGGTCAAACGGGGATGTTGCAGCTGACTCTTACCACCGCTTCATGGATGACATTGAAATGATTAAAAGTATAGGCATTAACTACTATAGATTGTCTATTTCGTGGCCCAGGTAAGAATTTTATTAAATTCAGAAATGGTGATTAAATTCAGGTGAAAACGGCATGTCGGTTATTAAAAACTACGTATGAATTTAAACCCCACAATATCGAGGGTTATAAAATTAATAAAATAACTTTTTGGGATTACCTTTTCAAAGAATCCCATAGAAAATATTGTGAATGTACTGTTTTCGAATGCATTTTACTTATTACGAATAAGTAAATCCGCTTATAGAGTCGCTTTATTATTAACAAAATATAACTTGAACTGAATCAAAAGGCTATAAAATTTAAGAAAGTGGGATTTGGAGTTTATAATTCTAAATTAAAATCCCGTTATATTATTCTGATACCTACGTTGTCTAGATTAATACTTACTAGAAGAAACTTCTTCGCAAAGAACGGAAAAGACTCTAACATTACTGTACTAGGTTTTTCCAGCGGCTTCTTTCGCGTGAAGCTCGAATATTATAACAGGGGAACGTGTACTATCGGGATAAAATTAACATTCCATTTGTTAATCCAGATTATAAACTATGTGTGCCTAATTTTATCGAAATCCATTCAACCGACTTTGTGCGATAGAGTAATAAACATTCAAATATCCAAACATGTAAACATTTAGCTTCCTTCTGTGAAGCAGTAATGCTCGCGAAGAGGGAGGCGGCGCACGTGAGGGAGAGGCAGTATATGCGCAATCACGGCCTTAGTCGCCGCAGGACACTCCCTGGGCGTCGGGACTCCCAGGGAAATCCCAGGCTGATTCCCGGCCACCGTAGACGCGGGCTTGCGGACGGCGAGTAATGGGTAGCTCGCAGTCCGGTAAGGACCAAGTCCGGGTCGACGGCGCGTTGTGTTCCACGCGCGCCTCAAAGAGATATCAGCACCAACTGATGGGGCCCGCAAGGGCCGATGCCTGCCAGGGGTGCGGATTGTTTGAAAGAGATACTGAGGCCCCCGGCACACAGGCAACTGAGGAAACACGGGTGGGATTTAGTCTGTAAAAGTCTGACACGCCCGGGAGAAGTTGTTTGAAGATTTACCAACCAAAACAAAAAAAAAAGTAAACATATCAATCAATCAATCAATCAGTTTATTTATGAAACATAGTTGTTTACATAGGTGTTTATATTAATAGTGGGTGCGCTATGTTTGTCATAATTAAGACATACAAATTTTAAGGTGTCAATATATTATGACTTAGAAAAAATAATATTTTGAATTAATTAAATACATGAAAAGAGAAAAAGAAAAATCAAATACAATATAATAAACAAACAAACTTTCACATTTATAATATTAGTAACATGAGTAGGAAGTAGGATTTGTGTGGACTATCTATTCTATTCTAGTTTAATAAAGCCACAAATAACAGATTTGTTTCATTTTAAGTTTATTGATCTTTACCAAAAATTCCGTGACGTCCACAATTCAAGGTCTCTTGAATGATTAAAATTCAATGTTTTAAAGCCAACAGATACGCATTTTGTATCGCAAAATGTTATTTAAGAAATTTGCATTTAGATAGATGAGTTTAGAGGTTCAATGATGCTACAAACTTTGCACTTTGATCTTTTTTGCCAATTAGCTTGTTTGTCCATATGCAACCTTGCCGATATACTTCAATGAATATTTAGATTTTTTTGTGTTGATGCATGATATTTATGGTGGCGAATAATTACATTAATTACCTTATATTTTTACATCAAAAATAAAACTTTATATTTCTCGCAGTTCTTGCGTTGGATGTTGACCTGCGGGAGAGCAGACTTGTCTCGAAAAATTCGAAGTTATGTGACATCTACCAATTTGCACTGGGCCCGCGGGTAGATTCCCACCCCACCCCTTCTCGAAAAGTGGAAGCCTGTGTCACGGCATATATAATCTAATAGGATGATTATACTTGTCTTGAACCTATATCCACAGCTTTAGTTACCTACTTGTCTGTGAGGTTTCGAATGCTATAACAACCTATTCTGTAGCTAATATTTAATTTTCCACTGTATTTTCATGAAGCCAAAATTCCTGTTAGAATAGATCCATACAAAAGATGTGAACACCAAAAATATATTAAGAAAATGTTTCTCGCAGGTTACTTCCAACCGGTATGGACAACAAAATAAGTCAAGACGGAATGAAGTACTATCGTACATTGTTTGAGGAACTCCTGAAAGCCAACATCACTCCTGTAGTTACGTTATTTCACTGGGATATGCCCACCCCACTAATGGACCTCGGTGGCTGGACCAACCCAAAAATCGTGGACTATTTTGAGGACTATGCGCGGGTCGTATTCAATCTGTATGGTGATATAATCAAAATGTGGACAACGATAAACGAACCTCATCAACAGTGTTATAATGTAAGTACACGGGTTTATTCGATTAGAATGGTCAAGGAGATGGCAGAACTTGGATGTTGAATCAAAATGATTGATAATGCCGTAAGAATTAGGGATATTTGCAATGGTAAGTAATTTTTCGTTAGAGTCCTTTGGAAATCAGAGTTTCATTATGTAATGTCTGTGTAAAACACACAGTATGTGTTTGGCCACGCACAATGAAGGGTCTTGTAGTTGGGATAAATTTATCCCAAAAAAAAAATTGACATTGTAGTTGAAAAATATGTTCTCCCATATATCCCAACTGCATATGTAAGTTTGTAGGTACGCACAATATTATATTGAGAGATTTACCATGTTATTTTAGGACCATAAACTTCTCATAGGTTTTCATGTAGTCTAGAAGTATGGAATATTATTTCATGTATATTTTCAAAAACTTTGGGTCTGTAGTTTCGGTGGTAAGTGTTGGAATGTGGGGGAATGGCCAATTTTCTTAAACAACTTTAAAACTTCATTTTAAAATTATTGAAACAATTGGGAATTTCACAGTAAGGGTTTTCATTTTATACGTCACACTGATTTGGTTCCCAAAAGTGACCCTATTAATCAAAATTTATTTGTTTAAGTCACACGTTCGTATTTGGGTCACAAAACAGACTATTAGATTTGACAGATGGATAGACAGACAGATACAAGAGTGAACCTTAATGAAATATAGGTTAATTAAGTAAAGTTGATTTCCTGATATACTGTTTCTATTAACGTTATTACGATAGAAAAATATTGATATGTAACAATTAGCATGTAAAGAATTGTCTAAATTACTGATTTTGTACTTTGACTACTTACTATATTAAAATAATTAAGTAAATGACCATTCAGATATGATTTTTTTTTAAATGAATAGTGATTCTATTTTGGGTCAAGAGTAAATCTTAATAGTAGCCTTGGGCTATACCTTTCATTATTTCCTTAATCAGTATCTCTGCCCTAGGGTTATGGCCGTAAATACTTCGTACCAGCATTAATGTCAGGCGGAATTGGAGACCATTTATGTACTCACTACACTTTGCTCTCTCATGCTCGGGTTTACCGCATGTATGAAAAGGAATTTAAACCCTATCAAAAAGGTACCGTGATTTATATTACTTTGATTTATCTCTGACTCAGGGTTACGGGCGTAATCACTTCGTACCAGCATTAATGTCAGCTGGAGTTGGTGACCATTTATGCACTCACCACACTTTACTATCTCATGCTCGAGTTTACCGCATGTATGAAAAGGAATTTAAACCCTATCAAAAAGGTATTCCGATTTACTTTACTTTGAATGCTTCATATTAATATTCACTTTCTTTATCATCGTTGCATTGTTTCGTAATAATCTGTTAGAATCTGTTATCTAACGTTTAATAACACTGTCTGATCCTTTATTGCTTATAATATCATCTCCTAGTATTATAAATTGCATTAATTGGATGACATTGTTGATTTTAATTAACTGTCTGGGATAATGTTTATCATCAGTTTCACTTAACACCTTGAGCCCGTTAAGGGCTCTCATGGAAACAATGGTGATATCATTTTCAATTATGTTTGTTTTAGGGAAAATGTCTATAACGCTAGATGCATTTTGGGCTGATCCTAAAGACCCGAATAGTCCTGAAGATGTTCAAGCTGCAGAAGATTATCTTCAGATGCATGTGAGTTCTTTTAATTATTTTGAGGATCATGATTTTAGTGCACAAACATCAATTAATTTTATTATTATTATTATTATGTTGTAAGTGGTCAGTGGGCGAGGGGCGAAACACGTTAATTTTGTGTCCCAAAATCCTTTTGCTTTCGACGACTTTATCCACATAATTATTTCCAATGATATATAATTTAATGGGCTTTTTTAAACTTGGTGATACACAAAATGATGCACCGATATTTCCGATCAGGTTGGAATAATCATGTTTTGTTTTTTTTTCCAGTTGGCAATATATGCCCATCCAATATTCTCTGACGTCGGCGATTACCCTAGTTTTGTTCGTGAACGGATTAACAATATGAGTCTTCAACAAGGGTTCTCGCGGTCACGTCTCCCATATTTTTCTGAAGAAGAGGTTTGTGTAATATGAAAAAACAAATAATTTAATAACATGTCAATCTTGTTTTATCATAGTAATTTTGTGTCTAAAACATTCTTCTTTGCGAAGTGTAAATCTACCAGAAATTTTTCCCAGAAATAGGTACTTTGTTCAAAGGGCAGTGTGGCAGTCGATTCTTCAAATAAACGATTATGGGAAAAACGTTCTTCTATCCTTTGTATTTCAGCTTAGAGCACTTCAAGGCAGCGCAGATTTCTTCGCACTCAACCATTACACAACCTTTTTGATGACTCCTTCTTCATTGGAGCCAGATTGGCAGGTCCCTTCGTGGGACCAGGACACTGGTGTTAGGATGGAGCAGAATCTAAGCTGGCCCAGACCTGGAGCTGAATGGCTAACGGTAAGTTTGAATAAACCAGGGCCGTCCAAAGAAGCGATGGGTTGACGAAATCGTCCAAGTCATGGGAAACACTTAGATGAGGGACGCCCTTCGAAACCGGGACCTATGGCAGGATGAAGCCTATATCCAGATATTCCAGGCTGAAATCATTTCTGTTGATGATGTTTCAGTTTCATTATTTTGAGTAATGAGAAGGTCGTCACAATGATTCGCATAACAATGCAAGGTGGCCGGTCTTTCGCTTTTCGAACTTATTGACTCGCTTTTTAACTTGTGTTCGTAATGAAAAAGTAAAAGCCACTAAGTAGACCTATCAATTCAGCCTATCGCAGTCCACTGCTGGATGTAGGCCTCTCCTAAGCTGCAGAACAACACCCTGTTTTTCGCCTTCCGCATCTAGTCAGTCTCAGCAACTTTCTCAAGGTCGTCTTTCCACTAACTGGGGGGCGTCCCACGTTACCCTTGCCGGTACGTGGTCTCCACTCCAGGACTCGTCTGCTCAACCGGCCATCGGTCTTCCGACAAAAATGACCAGCCTACTGGCACTACACTTTTCTTACACTGCAAGCTAACTCCTTGGTAACTCCGTTTCGTTTCCAGATAATCTAATTTCTGACTTCGGTAGATAGTTAGGCTGCTTGTCAAGGACGAACATTTAAACAATAATATTTAAGTAGTGTTCCATGTGGTGCCAGACGTAAAAGAATAGCACCATCCCATTTCTTCCCGTGGGTGTCGTAGAAGGCGACTAAGGGACTTACTAGAGAATGGGCAGCAGCGTTCTCTATGCATTTGACCACCATACTGCGATCGCCAATCCACCTGCCAAGTGGGGCGATTATGGAAAAGCCCCCCTTTCGGGGGAAGGCTTATGTCCAGCAGTGGACGTCTTCCGGCTGATATGATGGTGATAAGTTAAGTAGAGACACCCATAGTTATGGATGTTTTTGTAAAAAAATTATATCGGATTTACAATAAAATTGTGCTTCAAAATAACTTAAGCCCATTATGTTTGAACAACAATAGAATTATTATTATTTGTACAGTAAATGCGTCAGACATTCAAACAAGACACTTGGCCTTTATACGATTATGAATTTATGTGAATCATAATCGTTTAAATAAAGGGTCTTTTTATATGCCTTACTATGTTTCATAGTTATTATATCCGTCTTGCTTACTGTGATGTCACAAAATGGAGAATGGTAATAGGTACCTAAGATTTATTTATTATCACTGACACGACTGTAGTTGCTCAAAATAAATTAGTGTACATATCAAAAGCAGTTTATTCAAATTAGGCTGAGATTAATCAGTTTTTGAACGTCAACATAATATAAGACAGTACCCTAAAACGCATTCCCTTTACCACTTCTTTGTGCTTTATTTGGAAAGATATGGTGGAACAAAATCCCCATCATAAAATGGTATAGTGGTACCTCAGATTACCAGTAGGTACCAGTCTCAGATTATAAAAAAGGCAGATAGACCGCGCGGAACACAAGGGTGAACCCAAAAAACCAAATACTAAAGCATCGCATTGTATGTAACATACAATGCGACGCTTCGTGGCGTACTAACTCGAGTTTTGAATCAGTATTTGGTTTTTTGGCCTTACTCTTAGTGTTCCGCGAGGTCTATCTGCCTTTTTTTTATAATCTGAGAGTCTTACCTACTGATCCGATCCAAAACAACCACAAAATAAAAAAGTCCCATATTTATGTCTCGCGGTTAAGCACTATAAGATATCAATGTCACATATAAAACCGTAAAATTGTTGTAGAAGTACTTAAATCTTTAACAGTTTTGTCGGCAACTTATAAAAAACTGCTTATTAGTACTTACAAATTAAAGTTATTTCTGTGAACAAGGTAGTATAATTTTTACTACGTTTTCTAGGTAATTAATCATTCGTATGCATGTTATTGTGACTAGGATAAAAACACGTTTAATTTTATTGTTTCGTGATCGAAGTTCTATGAACATGGCTATTGAGATAAAATTACTTCTGGTTTTTTTATTGATTTGTCTAGTTGTTAATAAATAATCTTTAAATTGGCTATTAGTGATTATAAATGACGATCAAAACAAAAAACCTTAAGGTGACATTGGACGCTTTATTTTTTGTTAATTTAGATATGTTCTTTATTCGACATCTTTCACTTAAAGTGAAACCGTCTGAATACAAAATTAAATCAAAATCAATAGGTATTTGTTCAAACTAGGCTGAGAGTCAGCACGTTTTGAACGTCATAATTACACAAGCCAGTCCCTCAAAAAGACCCCGCCCTTAATCTCGAAATAAAAGTTTAAAAAATGTTCGTTAGTGAACCGATCCATAGATGTTCGATTTCGGAATTCAGCATCTTACTCGGGCTCCGATTGAAAAAAGGAATGAAATGAAATGAACTTTAATTCCTATGTAATTTGGTCTATGTCATCTGAAAGTGGAAAAGAACAAAAATGTTAGTTCAGTCGAGTGAAGCGTCTGATAACAGTTTTATAAAATAAAAAAAAAACCGGCCAAGTGCGTGTCGGACCACGCACATTGAAGGGTTCTGTAGTTGGCATGAATTTACCAATCCCAAAATCAAATTTAACATTATAGTTGAAAAACATGTTCCCCCATACATCGCTATACGTCACAGTCTCCAACTGCAAATTTAAGTTTGTAATCGCAAAATATTTTTTTTTGTTGTGAATTGTTCATTTTTAGTTTACAAATAAACAATTTTCGGACTTTTTCCTTTACATGTACTGTCTTTACATGTCCTTGTTCCTGGCACAAAATTCATGAGTCTAAGTCAACGGGAAGTACCCTGTCGGCTTTGATTAACTCGCTTAGAACCTTGATTTTTTAGAATTCCAAGGAACCTACGTATTTGATATTATAATCAACGTGATAACTCCACGCGTTCAAAAGAAAAAGATTCCTGACAGACAGACAAACGGACGGACAATGAAGTGTTCCTATAAGGGTTCCGTTTTTTTCCTTAATGAGGTACGAAACCCAGAAAATACTTATGTTGATTTATTTTACGCAGGTAAACCCCCCTGGCTTCCGCAAACTCATCAACTGGATCCACAATAACTACAGAATACTAAAGGAAATCCCAATAATTATTACTGAAAACGGATTGTCTGACATGGGCCAAACAGAAGACTACGAGAGAGTTTCTTATTACAACGACTACCTCTACCAAGTGCTGCTGGCTATACATGAAGACGGGTGCAATGTCAAAGGATATTTTAGTTGGACCCTTATGGATGACTTCGAATGGATAGATGGTTATTCGTAAGTATTCGGAAGAGACGTTTTCCATAGCTAGACTCACGTTTAAATGCGTACTGCATTGTCTGTGCTAATATTATAAAACGTAAAGATATAATTGTTTTTAAGTTAGGATGCTGGGGTAGGTAATCTCTGGAACTACCAATTGGATTTAAAAAATATTTTGGATATGGTAGCACAATTTTTGAAGAAGGTTTTTATCATCACTCTACGACCCCTAAGGGTTCTAATAAAAATTTTAAAAAGGCAGAAATAACGCTAAGAATGAACGAAGTATTATCGCGGGCAAGCGATGCGATGTGATAGGATATGTTTTATGTCAAAACAATTAATTTCACGTTTGATGAGAAGAAGCCATCATCTGCCTAGCCTTTTCCCAACTATATATAGGGGTCGTCTTCCAATCTAACCGGATGCATACCAGTATTTTTCATGGAGCGACTGCCTGTCTGACCTCCACAACCCAGTCACTGGGTAATACGATACCCGTTGGTAAGACTGGTTGTCAGACTTTCGGGCTTCTGACGACCCGTAACGACTGTCAAAGATCCACGAATGACAGCCGGGACCAACTGCTTAACGTACTTTCCGTGGTACTATCTACGGACCCACCGTGGCAAGCGTAGCTTGACCTGATCGATCGATCTGTGCAGCTGTGATTACTTAGCTCCTCATGTACAGACAATATTGAATAACATTAATTACCGACTTTAACGTAGTTTTATGTCGGTAAAATAACGTAGTTTTGACACACTTTTGGTTGAACCCCAGTTTCTGAAAATTACCAGCCTAAAATATTCCCAGTGCTGGGACATAGGCCTACTCTCAGTAAGAAGAAGTAGGTCGTAATCCACCACGCGGGTCCAGAGCGATTTGGAATGTCATATCTTTGAATGTTTAGTTCTAGGACATGCCGGTTTCCTCACGATTTTTTCCGTCACTGTTTGACAGCAGCAGGCTTAGCACGAGCACCGATTTCTCGAAGGAAGAATAGACATGGCTATTAACTAAATGATGTACAATAGGAGGAGATAGCTATGTTTTTCTATTAATTATCACAGTTATGCATTCTAATCGAATCATGATTTTGTAGATAATTGTATATACTTTGTGGCCGTCGAGTAGAAAGTTTGTTGTCAGTGTGATTTTGACAGTTTGGGAAGAAATATTCTTCTGAAATAGTCTACATATAAAAGGACCTAGACAAAGATCGTTAGAAATGAAGGACAAAATGACAGATTGTAGTAGGACGGTGCGATGTCAAAAATGGAGAAACGGAATGTGACTTTGTATAGAAAAAGCACTGTCTATTCTTCGTAGAAATAGAAAGCGTCATGCTAAGCCTGCAGTGGTGATGTAATAATTTACAAAAAGTAAAGCGCTTGCTTAGGTTTAAACCTAAGACCTACAACTCGTAAGTCACGGCCGTTATTACTGGGCCACCACTACTATGGCCTATCAATATTAAAATAATTTGTGTAACAAATATTTGTCTGGGTATATATTATACTCCAACAATCACACGAGTTTCGACAACCTGTTTGCTAATTCTTGTGTTACTAAATCGGGTGCTTTTATTACCAACACAGCATGCTTTAAAACAAATCTTATTTTAGAGATGAAACGTTGAGAAATACTTCGAAGGGTTTTACTCACAATGTTATCATTTGTATTTTTCATCAAGCGGTTAAGGAAAATTACAAATGAAATGCATAAAATATCGAAGAAAAAAAATACTAAAAAAAGCGGTCCGTTTACAGTCTGTCCGTACCGTTTTGGAATGAATAATATTACTAAACCAACAAACAATATGCATTCAATACCAGTTCTAGATAGTGGTGGCGGAATGCAAATTAATTTGAAAATTCCAGTACTATAAATATTTGTGTTTACAAACTGCAGTGCAATGAATCTATTTGCAAAGCGTTTCGACTCGGATTTTGTAATTAGTATACATTATGGTTTAGGTTGCAACATTATCTAAAACGATTGTTTAAACAAAAAATTCAATGAAAATAGGTGCATTATAGTAATTTGCAGTTCATTGAAGAAACCTACAATTATTGGTTTTTTTATTTAAAGTGGCTACTGAATCTATACTATTTCTATATAATATATAATCTTATATATAAAATTTCCATGTCACAATGTTAGTTACCGTACTCCTCTGAAACGGCTTTACCGATTTTTACCAAATTTTATATGCGTATTTAGTAGGTCTGAGAATCGGCTACTATCTATTTTCAATACCCCTAAGTGATAAGGGTTGTTCACCCCAAATAATTTAAAAGGCAAAACAACGTTTGCTGGGTTAGCTAGTAATATTATAAAGAGGAACAATTTGTATGTTTGTAATGGATAAACTCAAAAACTACTGGACCGATAAAAAAAAATATTTCGTCATTAGAACGCTTCATTATCCTTGAGTAACATAGGCTATATTTATTACTAGAAAAAATTAGGGATCCCAGTCGTGCGAAGCCGGGACGGGCCGCTAATCTACTAAAAAAATTAACTATCAAAATCTAGTATTTCTGTCAATTCCAATTTTTATTCTTTGATGAGTAGTTGGGTAATATATCGCTCCTTTCATTTTAAGACCTCATGAGAAAAGTTCTTAGGGAGATAAAATAAGAACAATGATTGTGTATTGAAAAAAGGTTTATTTTTATTTTCAGGGCAAAATTCGGCCTATTCAAAGTGGATTTTGATAGTCCAGAAAAAACGCGTACGCCGAAGCTGTCTGCGCATAGCTATGGCAACATTGCGCGCACGCATCGTATTGATTTTGACTACATCAAACCGCCATTGGAGTTAAATAAATTACTACTCGAGTAGATTATTATGAGCCTAAAATAATTTATAAATATAGTGATAATGTAATTTATGTAGTAAAAATTAAGCAGCATTTATTATTGTTTCATTTATAGGTACACCGTGACATTTTAGTCGTCTTACAACGACAGCCCACTTCATTTATCCAATGACTACTAATCATTTATATTAAAAAAAAAAAAATGAAAATTTTGGACATAATATGAAAAAAAATAATTCACTCAGACGCATGATGTAGTTTTGAACACCCTGTTATGGAGATGGAATGAATGATGAAATGTTATAGTATTATAGTAGGTAGGTAGAAATCTTCTACCATTTGATATGTAAACATTATTAACAGGGAGGGTGTTTCATAATTCTAAAGTAGTATTTATTTTTATTAGTACCTTTTATCTTAATTAATGGTAACAATTTTTAAATTGCGCCTGTAGGTATTTTATGTTGGATAAGTTGAGTGGACCACCTTTGTAAGACGACTAAAATATCACAGTGTATATTTTCCAAACATATTCGGTGTCATCAACACCTGGTTACCCTTTCCCAACTATGTTGGGGTCGGCTTCCAGTGTAACCAGATGCAGTTGAATATCAACATTTTACATGAAGCGACTGCCTATCTGACCTCCACAGCCCAGTTACTAGGTAATACCAGACTTACAAAAGGGTATCCCTTTTGTAAGTCTGGTTGCCATGCCAGACTTTCGGGCTTGTGATGACCCGTAAGTAACGACTTTCGAAACATTTTCAGTGTATTGCTGGTGAGATAATTCAATGGGATGTTTTTGCAACCTACAATTTAAACGTATTTTGTCTGATAGTGCCCAATGCCGCATTTAAGACCCATCTATGCTACCTTAGGGCTGAGTGTGTCTTCTTTCAGGCGAAAGCGCCAGAAATGTTCTAACAAATTTTGCTGAAACACATTTTTAACGCGTGGGAAAACTCACAAAATGCTGTTGAAGTTTTCTGTGATCTCTCCAAAGCTTTTGATTGCGTGCACCATGACACGCTATTGCGTAAACTACGTCATTACGGTGTTCAAAACGAAGCTCTCAATGTAATAAGTTCTTATTTGCAAAATAGGCACCAATGTGTAGATGTTAATGGTGTGAAATCTTCCGGGCTACCAGTTCAGTTAGGTGTACCTCAAGGCTCAATACTAGGACCATTCTTATTCTTAGTGTATATTAATGACTTACCATACTATTTAAAGAGTATCTGTGACGTTGTGCTGTTTGCTGATGATACCTCTCTTATCTTTAAAGTAGACAGGAACAGACAAGATTTTGACGACGTAAACAGTGCACTTTCAATGGTTACGGATTGGTTTACCAGAAATAACCTAGTTCTCAATGCCAAGAAAACGAAATGTATCAAGTTCGCCTTACCGAATGTTAAGAATCTAGGACCTAACATCGTCTTAGAAAATGAGGTGCTTGAAACTGTAGACTCGGTAGTTTTTCTGGGTTTAACAGTAGATGCCAAACTTCAGTGGGGATTACATATATCAAGCCTAGCGGGAAGGCTTAGTTCGGCTGCCTACGCCGTCAGAAAAGTAAGACAATACACTGACGTTGATACAGCTCGGTTAGTTTATTTTAGTTATTTTCATAGTGTTATGTCCTACGGCATTCTGCTGTGGGGCAAAGCAGCTAACATTCAAAATATTTTTGTTCTTCAAAAACGAGCTGTTCGAGCCATTTACCAACTAGGTGCTAGAGTTTCTCTGAGAGATTTTTTTAAGGATATTGGGATTCTCACGGTCGCATCGCAATTCATCTTGGCCAACATCTTATATATCAGGCAAAATATACACTTGTATACTAAAAACAGTGATATTCATAATATTAATACTAGAAATAAGGACAAACTACGTGTTCCCTTTCACCGGCTTCATAAGGTTCATAACTCTTTTGTTGGTCTTGGTATAACTTTTTATAACAAGCTCCCCTCTTCTTTGCTAGATTTGAATTTTAATGCGTTTAAAGTTAAAGTTAAATCCACCCTCTGTTCAAAGGCTTACTATTCTGTCAACGACTACTTAAACGATAATAATTGTTGGTCGCTGTGATTAACTCAAGACAATGTTCACGTTCTTTCACCAGTATTAGCTTGACTACTGACAGGTTATATAATTATATTAGTTCATGTGTTGGTTTATTTTATTTGCCTGTACTATGTTTTCAATGTTTTGTTGGTATATAGGCCTGTGCTAGCTGAGATATGGCAAATTTAATGTTTTTGTGTTTCGTAATGTTAATTACCCACTATTGTATAGAATCAAGTTCTTCTAACTTAACAGACAGCTGTGCTGCTGGGGAGTTTGTTGCGCCACTTCTTCTTCCCAGCTAAAGCACTAGGAAGTGGTGAAGGGCGGGCGTTTTGGGGGGACTGTCTTATGTAATTTTGACGTTCAAAAAGTGCTGACTCTCAGCCTAATTTGAATAAATGACTTTTTGATTTTGATTTTGATTTTGCAATTTATAGGACACACCAGGTGCGCACCATAGTGCATTCCCATTAAGTAAGTGAGAGCTCTAAATCAGCAAAATGTAGCGCAATATGCCCTTTAAGCCAGATGGCCCAACGTGGCGAAAGTCGATGGAATAGCTTGATGAAATTGTGTCTTTTCGTTTTTTTGATGAAACTCAAAAAGTAACGTATTAGGTATAAACTCAAAGCAACAATGAACAGCCAGAATATCAGAGCACTAGTATTTCAATGGCGGTCCGTACACGACGTAACCAACCACAAACTAGTAAAAACGTCTTGGACCGACGGACCACCACGCCATTGAAAAATGGAAATATTAAACTTATCAAATAACAAGTTATTAACTTTCTAATGATGTGAGCTTTAAAAATTAATAAACCTCTACGAAACTTTTTGGGTTTCTGATGATGCACATAAAAAAATTAACTCTTTTTAGCTTCTGGCGTTTTCTCACAGTTGCTCACAGTAACGGCTACGGCACTCTGACCAAATTAATTAGGTTACGTTAGAACTGTGACCAATCGCGGGTGAGCTGAACGAGCGAAACGATCGGTGCCGCAGTAGCGGGCGGCGAGCGCTGCATTCAAGTTGGTCGCATATATTGCCTATAAGTCGACTCGCACAAATTAACTCGCCAGACAGACTGCTCAATAGTTGTATCCGGTTCATTTTTAAGCTCAGAAAATATGACCATGTGTCGAGCTCAAATGGATGCCCATGCGCTGAAGCAGATGTTTGTGTGCTTTGAGTATGCTTTTCTCCCTTCTCAATTCTCCTACACCTCCATCTTATCATGTATCTCATTTGCAATATCTGTTATAATAATAATATATATTCTTCTCACACTAAGAATCTGCGTTCTTCTAACAATCTTCTTCTACTCTGTCCTTCTCATACTTTGTTAACTCTTCCTTTCATATTCAGTCCATTCTTCTTTGGAATGCGCTTTCTCTCGATATCAGGACGGCCACCAATCGGTATGCATTTAAGCGAAAATTGCAGAGGTATTTTCATAACTAATAGGGTAAAGTCATCTCAACACTTCTTTCCCTTGAAAATGTATATTATAGTAGATATGTATGCATGTATGTGTATTATATATAAGTTTATAACCGATTTACTTATGTACTAATCTTATTTATTATTCGTTAAGCACCTGCCATCTAATCTCTTCACCACCCTTGGTTGACGGGTAGAGACTGCCTAAGGCATTAAGTCTGCCTTTGTACCTGTTTTGTGTGCGAGAATTTTAAATAAATTAGTAAATAATTAGAGATGCGTTATGATAATGGCAATAATTACAACTAAGTACCTACTTACCTTCGTAAAACGTATGATGTATTTTGGATAATAATTGCTGTTCAGTTCCCAAGCTATTATTTCTAAATGTGTGAAATTTGAGATTCGAAAATTATATAAACTCATGAAATTAAGCAAAGTACATATTACGAGTAGTACCTGTCACTTGAACGCCAACATCGTTGATAACAACGACTTTGAGAATATTCTAGTACTAATAGCCAAATGTTAAGGTCTATCACGGTCTATCAGTGAAATTTAAAATTAATTTCTAACGTATATTTTACAACATTATGACCGGAGCATAATTGGCTGCTTTCCTCGAGGGGAAACCCTAATAGATTGACTCCGTCTTGGAAAATGGAAAGCGATGTCGGACTTCTAAAGACTAAACCCAAGGAGTTATCCTCCGCCCATTGTGAGAATCCAACTATAAGGTAGGTTATACTAGCATAACTCTTGCGCCGAGAAATCTCTTTCTGACTGGTAATAAATAACATATTAATTTATTGATAAAACTTACGATATTTCACAAATTTTGACGTGGTGACGTCACAATATAGCCAACTAACGAAAAATCGTAAACAGTTGACATTTATGGTGACGTCACATTATAGCAACAGCCACACACACAGGGTTATTTTAATTATTGGTGAATAATCCAAAGCCCTACTGAAAGACAAAATAGAGATAGTTGCAAAACTGTCGACTAAACATTTTAACATATTATTAAAATGTGTTTCATCTGAACTTGACTACTTTGCATTGCAGAGTTTCTACATCGTACACATGAAGAGTATTCAGTATAGTTGACACAAAGTAGCAAACTTTCGAGGAACTGTATCTTTGAATTAATGTAACTTAACTTTCTTAACTTAAATTACATTCTTTCAGCCTTTGCATTTGCTTAAAATAAGGTCCAATTTACAAACTGTTATTAAAATATTCTAATTCATGTTTTTAAGGTTCCATAGCCAAATGGCAAAAAACGGAACCCTTATGGATTCGTCATGTCTGTCTGTCCGTCTGTCCGTATGTCACAGCCACTTTTTTCCGAAACTGTAAGAACTATGCTGTTAAAACTTGGTAAGTAGATGTATTCTGTGAACCGCATTAAGATTTTCACACAAAAATAAAAATAAAAACATTAAAATTTTGGGGGTTCCCCATACTTAAAACTGAAACTCAATTTTTTTTTTTCATCAAACCCATACGTGTGGGATATATATGGATAGGTCTTCAAAAAAAATGATATTGAGGTTTCTAATGTAATTTTTTTCTAAACTGACTAGTTTGCGCGAGAGACACTTCCAAAGTGGCAAAATGTGTGTCCCTCTTGTAACTTCTAAAATAAGAGAATGATAAAACTAAAAACATATATGATGTACACTACCATGTAAACTTCCACCGGAAATTGGTTTGAACGAGTTCTAGTAAGTAGTTTTTTTTTAATACGTCATAAATTGTAAACCGAAATTTACCTTTCATTCAATCAACTCAAATATAAAAATAAAATAAAACATTTAATTTCATAAACATAAACCTTATGCATAAACCATTAACCATTATTTTCTAATAATAAATCTGTAATAGGTGCCTAAGTAAATAATAATTATAATTCGCGCGTTACTTGCTGCTTACTGGCCGCTTTTTAACTCTTCTACAGCAGGCTTAGCACGAGCACCGATTTGTCGACGGGAGAATAGACATGACTATTAACTAAATGATGTACAATAGGAGAAGATAGCTATGTTCTTCTATTAATTATCACAGTTATGCGTTATGAACGAACCATGATTTTGTAGATAATCCTATAAACTTTGTAGCCGTCGAGTAGAAAGTTTGTTGTCAGTGTGATTTAGACAGTTTGGGAAGAAATATTCTTCTGAAATAGTCTACATATAAAAGGACCTAGTCAAAGATCGTTAGAACTAAAAGCCAAAATGACAGATTGTAGTAGGATATCTACGGTGCGATGTCAGAAATTGAGAAGCGAAATGTGACTTTGTATAGAAAACGCACTGTCTATTCTTTATATAAATAGAAAACGTCATGCTAAGCCTGCTGTAGTAACAGATCTCATTGCAGACATAAATAAGGAGCTCCCTCCCGTAACCTTTCTAAGAAAATGGTTTTGAAGGGTCTGCTTCCTATGAAGATGATGGGGTTAAGCGTGTGCGAAGACGACGTACTCATAGATCATAAGGGTGTGGATAACCGTGGTGTATATGCGCAATTCACCCTTAAAAGACAATTTGCTTCGGGCGGTCAAAATGAAGTTAAGCTTAGTGAGAATAGGCCGCCTTTATGTGCTCTCTGAAAGTAAGATGGTGGTCAAAGAACACACCTACGTATTTAGCTCGCTTCTCCCAAGGGATAGGCATAACTATACGGATCTGCATAGTTATCCATTCCGATAACTGGCTGGACGTCATATATGTATAATAGAGCAAGCAACGCGTGCTTTACTTGAGGTAAGTTGGCCTGTGTACAAATACGCTGTGAATGTGTGAACGTACATACGCACTTCTGACTTCGCCATTCCAAGTCGGGCGGTGCCAAGAAGTCCGAAAGCTTCTGCACTTCTACACACATTCACAACGTGAATTGTCTACTAACACTTGGAAGATAAAGCGCGCATCGCTTTGGAGTAAAAAAAAAACTGTAATATAATAATTATCGAGACAATTTGTTTGGCCACACCACTTTACTGGCAGTAGTACTAAGCTCTAGAATCTCTCTCAGAATCTCAGGAACTTGGGGTAACTACAATATCTTGTATGGTGCAGTATTGTGCACATTAAAATTTGATACGCGCGTGATATCCCTTCTCTGGATATGCACTATCGAACCAACCAACCAACCAACCAACCAACCAACCAACCAATTATCATAACGAAATAAAAATTATTAAAGCCTTTTAATAATTTTTATTTGGTTATGATAATTGGTTATCCTAACCTAAAGCAGGAATGTATTTTTTTAAATTCACCTTGTACGAAACACATATATCTATAGACAGTTTGGTGCGTTATTCGTGCCTTCATAGCCATTGTTACTATAAAAATACAAAGAAATGTGCAATGTAAGGTTAGGAACGTGACTAGATTTTCCCCCATTTGTAATTACACAAAATAAATTGTAATAATTCTTTAAGATAAAAATTTATCAGCCATTACAACCGGCGTTTACCTCGGGCAAAGTCTGAAGTGTTGTAAGAACTAATTTGAGATAGGCTAACAGAAGAATTCAGCTGGGCTGGAAACCATTTAGAAAGCTTAGTCAAGTTTTCCCGCCGGTTTTTCCACAGAGCCTAAAGACTAAGGTCTTCAATCAGTACGTCCTACCTGTTATGACTTACAGAGCCAAAACGGGGACGCTCACGGTAGAGATGGTCTTTACATTCAAAGTCGAGCAGCGAGCTTTGGAACGGGCTGTGCTTGGAGACTTCTGAGGGATCGAATTCGCAATGAGGTGATCCGGCAGAGAAGCAAACTTATCGACATAGCTCACAGAATACGCAAGCTGGAGTGGCAATGGGCTGGCCACATTAATCGTAGAACCGATGACCAATGGAATTTAATTTCACTCTGTATACGGATATCTTGATGTGCTGGCGTCTATACCAGGCCATTCAGAAAGTTTTGCGAAAAAAGTTTTTATGTATGAGGGACTGGCCAGTTATGATCTATTTTTAAAATATGATTAAGTAAAAATAGGTACGTTCCAATTTCAAAATTTCCCTCCAAATTGTTTGCGAGCTAATTTAAATTATCGTGTCTCATTAAAAAATGGATCTACGCCGTGTACATTTTTGCACTATGATTTTGTACGATTTCAGGCGTCGCCTGAAACCGGACGAATCGTACGATAGACATCAAATAGCATTCATGGATGAAGACCATTCTAAGGGAACCGTGTATCGTTGGTATAACGAATTCAAGGGCGGTCGACTAACCTTAGGGATGAAGAAAGAAGTGGTAGCCTTTCACGGCTGCTACGGAGAAAAAGCAGTGAAAAATTTAATCAATGACAATAGGCGAGTAACGTATCAAGAGATTCAGCACATACTGTAGGTTGGATCGGGAAGCCTTCACGAAATTTTACACGTGCCTCTACGCGTGAGGAGAATAGTTTCACGCTGGGTGCCGCTCAACCTCACCGATGCTCAGAAGGAGGCCGGGGTGGAATGGTGCCGTGATATGATAAACAAATTTGAAGTAGGCTCGTCTCGGCGTGTTTACGATATTATTACAGGTGATGAGTCTAGGGTTTATCAGTACGATCCAGAAACGAAGCGCCAGTTGAGAGTTTCAAAACGAATCAACGCCTACCAAAGTGAAGCGATCTAGAAGCGGGGGGAAGATTTTGATCGCGAGCTTTTTCAATATGACTGGCTACTTGGTACCAATTCCTTTACGGAACCAAAGAAGCATCAACTCTGAATGGTATACTACCAAATGCTTGGCAGAAGTTTTCTCTGTTGTAAGCAACAAGCGACCAAACACAAGCCTCCGCGAGCTACTGCTTCACCACGACAACGCGCCTTCACAAACCGCGCTCAAAACGAGGGAGTTCCTGGACAGTACGCCGGTCAAACTCCTGGATCACCCTCGTTACACCGTCTGACTTCTTTTTATTCCCGAAAATATAAAATCAGCTCAAAGAGATACAATTTTTGTAGCCGTAAGATGCGCTGTCAGCGTTCAGACGCCGCCGCCGCCGCTCGTTTACAGCCTGCTCAGGCAGGCTGTAAACGGGTGCCCCTGACGTCAACCGTCTTCTCGAAAAAAAATTCTCGAGCATTTCATGAAGTGAGCAAATTTACGATAGGGCCACGATATAGCCGCTTTGTAGAATGTATCGCCACCACGATCCGGCTGAACGAAAGGTAGCCGCATTTCAAAACAGTGACGTTTTTTAATCGGGCGCGCCTATTTCTAATACGGCGTGTTATACAATGTGGCTGCGATATATCTACAACGTTTGATGTATTACGTTCACTTAAAACGTCTGTATGCAGAGACAACATGACAGATCACGTGACATTTAGTTAATTTATGTCAATCTAAAATATTTCTAGTGCTTCCTATTTTATTGTTTGTGTTTTATAGATGTCACTTGTCTAGGGACCCGTTTGTGTCAATTGGCAAAATATGTATAGTAAGTTTTCTGTAAATTATCAAATCAAATTGTTAAATATATGTCTTTGTAGTAATATAAGATCATAGTTTTGTTAAATAATAGCAATAATAAATATATGAAATTAATATGAAAGTATTTAATTATTCTTAATTTTTTAATTCTTTATAAATATTATATAAATAAAATAGAAAAATACTTTATGTAAAAATCGAAAATCAAAATCAAAAGTACTTAATCAAACTAGGCTGAGAGTCACCACTTTTTGAACGTCAAAATTACATAAGACAGTCCCCCAAAACGGCCGCCCTTCACCACTTACTAGTGCTTTAGCTGGGAAGAAGTGGCGCAACAAACTCCTCAGCAGAACAACTGTCTGTTAAGTTGGAAGAACTTGATTCTATGCAATAATAGGTAAGTAATTAACATTCTTCAATAAATGAAAATTTCATTAAAAAAGAAACAAAATAGATATGGTTTACACACTTAAATAAAATAAACAATGATATGAAGTAACTCATGTGACCTGTCAGTAGTTAAGGTAATTCTGGTGAAAGAACACAAACGTTGTCTTGAGTTAATCACAGCGACCAACAATTCTTATCGTTTAAGTAGTCGTTGATAGAATAGTATGCTTTAGAACAAAGATTTGATTTTACTTTAGCTTTTTGATAGAACAGTATGCCTTAAAACAAAGGTTTCATTTTACTTTAGCTTGTTATAAAAGGTTATACCAAGCCCAACAAATGAGTTATGAACTTTTTGAAGCCGGTGAAAGGGAGCACGTAGTTTGTCTTTATTTCTAGTATTAATATTATGAATGTCACTGTTTTAGTGTATAAGTGTATATTTTGCCTAATATATAAGATGTTAACGAAGATGAATTGCGATGCCATCGTGAGAATAACAATATCTTTAAAAAATCAAAGAAACTCTAGCACCTAGTTAGTAAATTGCAAAAAATAATGAATGACAATAAGCACATTTCGAGCCTAGGATATGAACTTCCAATCTTATGAACGGAAAGCGGTCTTGAAACCTCCGGTCTAATCAGACATTAAATTATCTTCCGTAAATGTTAACCATATCAAACAGATAAAGATATTATATAGATAACCATAAAACAACGCAAACATTTTAATAAAATATTTTTGCAAAATACAAAAAGTATCTTGGGCCTGGGCACGGATTTGAACGCACTTGTCTTTTGGAGGGGTAACCACTTAATGGAGCTGTGTGTATCTAGGTAGGTACTCATTATTTCAGTCACAGACTGTTACATAATATTTGATATGCAAGATAACAGGGGAAAAAACATAACTATGTAATTTTTTCCCTTAAGTCTTAAAGCTACATTGCTTTCGTAATTAAAATAAAATATCATAAGTGATCAATTAAATTGTCCCCTGCTTTAAGTTCGCACTATGCGGGCTTCAAGTGAAGTTATCTTACAAGGAGCCATTTGGGCAACTTTGAGGTGAGAAAATTTATTAATTAGCACACAGTATATAAAATTTTCAACGAGCATTACTCTTTACCTAACCGCTATAGCCAATAATTGTTGTTTTGTTTCTTCTTTAGCAAAAAGTAAAACTTAATTACAAACAATGTCCTTTTTATTTTCCAAAATAATAATTATAATGTTAATGTGATTTTGAATCGGTGATTGTTTATTCTTAATCCAGTACAACAGTTTACAAGAGTGGCGATTTGGGAGCAGAAAGTAAAAACCCTTCTTTGTAGTCGGATAAAAAGAAAACTTATTATTTTTCCGATGGTTTCATGTTTGGAGTATCAAAAGCAGCTTACCAAATTGAAGGAGCATGGAATGAAGGAGGTGAAAACAATTTTAAATTTTAGTACAAACATTTTATCTAATTAACTCCCTTGGTATTGTGGCCGGAGAGCAAGGAATTGTAAAAGTTTTCGAAATTTGATTATTATTGATAAATGAACTGACAGACATAAAATAATATTAATAATATGCACCCTTAATGTACATAAAAACATAGACAAAAGAATCACGGGACATCAAAAAATTCCTCCGCATGAGAAAAGTACCACGCTGTATGGCAATGCTGATTCTTAGGATTATTATTAGAATAGTAGGAATAATATTATGCCAATAGGCATTAAAGTTGTACCTTATCTCTCTGTCTCTGTCTGCAAGGGCATAACAAAGAAAAACATATCACCAGATACTGTACAGTACGCGACCCTAGATAAGGTAGGTACATGAAGTTTTTGAAATCAACAATCACAGTCATATATGAGTGACAGACAAAATGCTCTACAAAACCAATATTTTTGTCTTAAACTCCATATGCTAATTTACTACAACTGGGTAATTGTTGTTGTAACATGACGGGTACCGGGCTGGGGGCGCAAAGATACAGGACTAAATTATGTGCATGTGAATGTACCGCTTTCAAATTATGGATTTAATTTACTCCCAGTAAGCCGGTGTACTCGCGTGTACACGCGCATAAAACCGTACTTGTGTAAAAGATTTTTTATTTTATCGCAGACTAAAAGGCACACAAATAAAATAAAAAGGACTTATCTGGGCAAGATGTATCTATGAATGCCTTGTAATTATTGTTGAAATAAACATGATAGAGCTAGAATAAGTACATTAAGGAGTAATTACTCTTAGTTTGTGTAATACCCAATAACATCAGTTAATTTTAAAGATAATATATTTCTGGAGATTTTCATTTTACGGCCCCTAGTTTAATGTTGTGCCACTAATAAACGAACTGTAACAATGCTCTACAGCAGAACTGTTTGGTCATAAAGATAATTTGCTTATTATCAATACGCATTACGTTGAAATGCAATTAGACATCGGGGAATCATAAAACAGGTAGGAGTACCAGAATTTCTAAATGATGTAGGTAAGTGCCAACCTGGACAAAATCGAACTGGTTGCTAATTGAACTGTATAATACATTATTATGTTCCGTGTGGTGCCGGACGTAAAAGAACAGCACCATCCCATTTCTTCCCATGGGTGTCGTAGAAGGCGACTAAGGGACTTACTTAGCAGCGTTCTCTATGCATTTGACCACCATACTGCGATCGCCAGCCCGCCTGCCAAGCGTGGGGATTTGCCATAATCCCCCCCTTTTTGGGGAGGCTTATGTCCAACGTCTTTCGGCTGATATGATGAATACATTATTTTTATGGCATTGATTTACACTAGGATTAATTCTTAAAAAATCGTACCTATAATTACTTTTACAATTTTTGTAAATATGTGAGCACCATGCATCTATCAAATAATAATTAATGTATCTGTCTCTATATCTATATCTATTATAATGTAAATGTTGACGTTCAAAAGTGCCTTATAAGTGCCTATTTGAAAAAATGCTTTGTCTTTGACTAAACTACACTAAAATCTACATTAGAAACTAAAGTTTGAGAAAAACTAGTCACCACAATAGGACGGTATTTTCAATTCTTTTCTTACTTAAAACAGGTGATCTTGCTTAAAATATTTTCTTTTCAAATAAGCGTCAAACATGATTCATTGTAACATTTTGTTCAAACGGTTCAAAACCATTGTTTAATTTTTACACGTCTCAAACGTTATTCATTTTAAGATAAGAGTAATAAGATACTTCATTAGCTTGCTGGTCTTATCTGATCAACCTGGGAAACATAAAGAGACTGTTGCTTCATCTTTAGTTTTGATAGGAAGAAATTTAATAAAACCTTAGTTATTTAAGGTAAGAGTGAGAGAGTATGGGATAAATACCTCCACAGCAATCCACGTTATACGAAGGATGGTTCAAATGCTGACGTTGCAACTGATTCCTGCCAAAAGTACATGGAAGATATTGAAATGATCAAGAAACTTGACGTTGGATATTACAGAACATCTATTTCTTGGCCGCGATACGCATTTATTAAGGTCGAAGGAACCTTGCACACTACATGGCAATAACTACGTTTAGTGGCGCACAAATCAGGTTAAACTATAGGAACTGAATAATGAAATTAATTTCAATATCCTGCCGGAGTACGCTGGATGCGGAAAGCACAGAACCGGTCGAAGTGGCGAAGCTTGGGGGAGGCCTTTGTCCAGCAGTGGACGTCTTTCGGCTGAAATGATGATGAATGATGATGATCCTGCCGTTTGTTCCGTGTGGTGCCGGACGTAAAAGAATAGCACCCTCACATTTCTTCCCGTGGGTGTCGTAGAAGGCGACACCCACGGAGGGACTTACTAGGGCAATAGCGTCTAATGGGCAGCAGCGTCTATGTATTTTAACAGCCATGCTGCGATCGCCAACCCGCTTGCCAAGCGTGGCGATTATGGCAAAACCCCCCTTTTGAGGGAAGCCTGTGTCCAGCAGTGGGCGTCTTTCGGCTGAAATGATGATGATCTTGCCGAACGGAACTGATAACTATATAACTATATAAACAAAGAAGGAGTTATTTACTACCGAAGGTTTTTTGAGGAGCTTCTAATAGCCAACATAACTCCTATCATAACTTTGTACCATTGGGACATGCCAACAATGTTTATGGACCTTGGTGGGTGATACAATCCAAAGATTGTGGACTATTTTGAGGATTATGCGCAAGTTGCTTTCCGTCTTTTGAATGATCTTATAAAGAATAGGTTGACAGTGAATGAGCCTCAGCAACATTGTGCTAGCGTAAGTTAATGGAATTGTTAATGCTTCTAAGGTTGCTTTGCTAAACTAACCAAGTGTCAAAAGTCCGCGCTTGGGTGTGTCAGCGAGCAGCATCCTAGATGTTCAACTCACTTATCGTATAAGGAACTCGATATAGCTTTCCAAAACTGAGATTGCTAATGTAGGTGACACGGTTGCCAAGCGTAGATGGAACTGGGCTGGCGGGCTGGAGCACAAACGGCTGATAATAATATATCTATGATGGCTATGTTCAGCGGTTAGGTGTCATGATATTCTGTTTTTATTATTTGTGAGCCCGCATGAGTGTGGTTCGAATCGAATTTTACTTAGTAACCTTGATATTTCGTCATGATGAATTTTCATGTTTCCTATTGTTTTAGCCTTATCGTGGAACTACGGTGCCAAGATTGCAGTCACCTGGTGTAGCATTATATCTTTGCACTCATCACATGCTGTTGGCTCATGCTCGAGGTTACCGATTATATCAACGAGAATTTTTCACTCTCAAAAAAGTCTCTGTCATGTTGTTTTTATCTTATCTACTAATAATAAGAAATAGTGAGAGTCCTTTATTCTATTTAAATATTATTATTTAATTTATGTCAACTGTTTAAATTATTTTTATTAATTAATTGTATTGTATTGTCAATTCCTTTCCTTTTTTATTTTTTATAATCTTAATTCTTGTCATAATAAGGAACCATCCCAAATGTATAATTATGTCCAAAAATTTATACTGATGTACGTGCATTTTTTTTGTCCTTTTGAAATACTTAATTAATTAATTGTACTGTATTTTAATAATATTTTTATTTTATTTTATTTAATATATCTGAGTAATGCTAATCTAGTGGCACTTTTTACCTAATCTTAATATTGTTAACATGCAGATAATGTAGTGGGCTGCAATAATGTTAAAACTATACATATGATTGTTATTTGTAAACACTTGATATTGTAGCTATTTATTGTCCCATAATAAATCAAATATACTAAAACTTGTAATAATCTGATAAATATCTGTTCATTTACATTAACAGAAAAATATATTTTTATTCCAATAGGTAAAGTGGCCATATCTTTAGATTGTAATTGGAGTATGCCTAAAACTCACAATAGTCCAGAAGACCAGGAAGCTGCAGAGCGTCATCTTGAAATGAATGTAAGTAACTTTCTTCCATATAGAACTAATAAAACAAAATATGTTGCGAATATTCATTAAATTTCTCCAATAAATTCCTCCTTTTATTCTCTTTGGCGATGTTTAATTTAATGAAATTAGGTACCGAAGAGGATATAAAAAATCAGCCAACTAATATTTTTATTCCCACCAGGCGGGAATGTTCGCTCATCCAATATACTCCAAGGCAGGTGACTATCCAGCATTAGTCCGAGAGCGAATTCATAACGCTAGTAACGAAGAAGGCTTCTTCAGGTCCCGTCTTCCATATTTTACAAAGGTGGAGGTTTGTATTTTATATTTTTCTTAACATGCATCTTTAGAAATTACCGTGCTCACAATGGTCCTTCCATTGAGAGCGTGGTGATTTTTTCATTGTTCTTACCGTCGAGCTGATCACAATTGGCTGGCCGGCAATAATAGATTTTCTAACGCATTATTGAATGCACAATCTTCTTTGTTTATCGATACTATTTCATCATAACTCACATTGACTTTATCTACTCCCGATATGTTAATTTCGAAACATAAACTAGGAATTACAAAACAACTTTCAAGTGGATACTTAAAGGTATCACAATCGAACACTCCCATTTTCTATTATCGACACGAGTTTCTTACAATTTATGGCAGTAGCCAATGAGGCCAAGGTCAGACTGCAGTGACTTATCCAACATTTATTACAATATACAACCAGTTAACACTAAGTACGCAGTTGAGTTGTTGGCCGAAACTAGTCTCTTTGTTTCGAACGTTATAATAGAACAACCTCTAACTGCTTTTAAGAAGTTGTTTGAGCCGAGAAAGTTTGATGTACTTAAGTATTCCTTGTTTGTTTCGTCATCATACCGTACCTAAAGACATCACAGGCATACATTGTGCTTTATTATTGCATTTTTTTTTTGTTTTTGTCAATGGCATGTCGCATTTCAGCCTAGGAGGTTGTCGGCTGCTTAATCGGACTTGGCAGTCTCAATAAATTAAGGCATCAAACCAAGGGCTTAAAACTAAACGACTACATGCTTAGGGCCTGTCTGGTATGGACAACGCTGACGGCAGGAAGTAACGGGCTGAATCAGAATGATAATCCTCTAATAAAATACGCTGTTCCTAACATTTTGATGAGTTATGCGAACATAAATGTAGGGAACAGCTGATTTTATTTTTGTGATTTCAGGTTTGGGCCCATAGTAAAAGTTGTTCATAATGATGAGTACAATGACCCCTTATGAGGTTAACATTATATAGATAAAAAATGTCACCTTGTATATGTACGAAATTAAAGCTGCAAATTCAGGCTTAGCTGCGCTGTTATACTACGTTTATCCATTTAATACAAAGTGCATTACCTGATTCACGTTTTTATATTACATTGACGAATTTTCTTATAAGTACATAGATCGATGCATTGCGGGGAAGTTCTGACTTCTTCAGTCTAAACCACTACACCAGCTACTTGATAAGAACACCATCGGTTGAGCATAAATGGCAAATTACATCATACGACCATGACACTGGAGTCAAAGTGGAGTAGAACTCTTCGTGGGCTGTACCTGGAGTTTCGTGTCTATCAGTAGGTTTATCACGTGGTATAAAATATGATTTAGTCAACAGCAGAGCGTAAGTATCGTGCACTCATGCGTAAATGTAAATAACTTTTCATAAATTTCTTAGAATTTTGAATCCAGCCACAAACAGCTTTAATTCGTGTTATTTCAAAGAATTTTCCATATGAAAAGTTTTCCTTAAAGTTAAATTGCCTTAGAGGTCTAAGGCAATTTTCAAACAAGATATCAGAACGAATATGAAAAGCTTATAATCTTCTGTATGATGAAAGATATTTATTTCTATAAACTGGATTTAAAAAAAAACTTTTACACGTCAAAACTGTCTTTTTAAAAGTTTGATTGAGGTCTTCTTTCTCAATTAGCGTTCCTAAGAACGTTCAAAATCACAATGCAAACTTATTTAAATAAGCGACAATCAATGCCAGAAACTTGTCAATGGTATTTTGACAGATTGATACCGAGATTAGAATGCGAATTGGCCCTCTTCAATCTGACTACACCAAAAAGAAATTGCAGGTTTACGCACCAGGCTTAAGGGAAATGATCAGTTGGTTAACAAGGAAATACGATTTAAATGTACCGATTATTGTGACTGAGAATGGTGTGGGAGACCTCGGTCTCCCACACCATTCTCAGTCACAATAATCGACGTGAAGTGACAGTTGGATGACTACGATCGAGTCTCTTACTTCAACGAGTGCCTGTATGAGTTGCTATAGGTCATACACAAGGATGGCAGCAACGTCAAGGGATATTTTGCTTGGAGTCTCATGGATAACTTTGAATGGGAAGATGGATATAGGTTGGTACCTACTGAGACGGTGTCGAATTCCAATGAACGATTTTGCCTTATGCCTTACAATAACCTTGTTTTTTCTTGCATATCTACGATCAGCAAAAAGAAATTTGGGACACTCTGAAGTGTAATGTACAATAACTAGTTGACTACTAAACCCATGTACTACGTTGCTCTATTCTGCAAGTCCACGGCCTGGGTATCCCTTTAGTAGACTAGACTTTAGATATACGGTATGGAAACCACAAACATTCAAATAATAAATTAAAGAACAAGAAATTGTAGTCCACAGAATAAATATTAAATAAAAAACGGCACATTAAAAAAAAAAAATCAAACAAAATAAATATTAAAATAAATTCAGCAAAAGTAAACACTGTTTAGACAACGCACCTTCGTAACTTGTCGTTTAGGTATACCGATTTTACATTTTAAGCAAATAAGTAGAATACCTATAGCTTCGTGATAATGTTGCAATACGTGACATTGTCGCTTATCTATGTTCAAGGATTCAAGTTCATTGAAGCATTGACCTAGTACTCCAATTGTACACTGTTCAAATTTGCTCAAAATTAAAACTCTCCTTTTTTACTTAATTACTGGACCGATTTTATTCATTTTTTGTGTATCTTCAACAAAAGCAATACGACATGTAAGTATGTCGTTTCATCAATTGCATATATGTGGTTTACATACGGCATAATTATGGGTATTGATCAACTATTACCTTCCTATAAAGCAAGGACAGATTCTAAATTGGACCAGCTTGCTCTCAATTCTAGGAAATAGTGCATTAGGTATATGAACGCAATTGAACGATTTTAAGCTGAAGACCGATCAATTCAGAATGCCTAGCTGTGTAATCACAGTTAGCAATTCGGGTTTCGGTAATCCAAACGCATATTGTGATACATGACCAGATACCAATCAGAGACTAAGCTGCATACACTATTGTACATGTCGGTACAATTTGTACATGGCACGGGTATAATTATGTGTGACATTGTACACTCGGGTTTAGACCTATTAGTCTACCTTCTGATGGACGTAAAAATAACACGGCGGGATTTTGTCATGCTCTCAATCTTTAAGGCACTGCTTGGCGCCTAGAGTTTTTATTTTTTTGAGTGGGAAATCATGAAATGACTTCTCCCGCTCTGGGTGCAGCAGGAGAAGCTTTTACTGACTAGAACCCACCCTTGTTCCTCAGTTGCCTGTGTGCCAGGGGCCGCGGTATCTCTTTCGAACAACCCGCACCGCTGGCAGGCATCGGCCCTTGTGGGCCCCATCAGTTGTTGCTGACATCTCTTTGAGGCGCTGCCGGACAGCGAGCTATCTATTACTCGCCGTCCGCAAGCCCGCACCTACGGCGGCTGGGAATCTACCTGGGATTCCCGATGCCCAGGGCGTCTCCTGCGAAGGCCACGGCCGTGAGTGCGCATGTACTGCCTCTCCCTCACGTGCGCCGCCTCCGTCTTTGCGAGCATCACTGCTTCGCTGAAGGAAGCGACTGCTAGCCATGCACTCTCGCTCCGTACGATGGCCTGGACCAGGGCCGGATGCGAGAGATTGGCGCCACCGATCACCTCCATGAGGACACGGCGGTGCTCCTCCTAAGCCGGGTTGACCTCCACCGTATGCTCCACCGTGTCCTCAGGGCGATGTTTGTAATGGAAACACCCGGGCGTTTCCTCCCGCCTTATGCGAAACAGGAACCTCCCGCAACAACCGTGTCCGATGAGGACCTGTGTCAGGCGGAAGGTGAGGACGCCATGCCGCCTCTCAAGCCACCCCTCAAAGAGGGGACTTACCGCCGCAATCGTTGCGTGCCCAGCACTGGGTTGCGATAATCGCACTCTCCACGTCGCCATGAGATCCCGCCGGAACTCTGTCCACCGTGCCGCGATTTCCCGCGGCAGCGGAGATTCGCCCCGGCGTTTGGCCTCCTCACGCCACTCACAAGTATGCGCGAGGATCTTTGCCTCCAGATCCCATGGCGGCAATCCGGCAAGGAGGCCCGCCGCCTCACCGGAGATCGTGTGGTATCCCCGTACCATCTGGATGGCCATGACCCTATTGGCCGCCTTCAACCGGCGTGCTGGTTGGCGCCTCAATGTAGGCGCCCACACCGGTGCCCCATATAGGGTCATGGCCCGCACGACCCTCCACAGAGCCTCCGGCAGGAGGCGTTTGGCCCCCCTAGATTGAGCAGGCGCCGCTTCAAGGCAGCCCCGGCCGGCTCCAGTCTGGGACTCAAACGTCGGAAATGCTCCGGGAAGTTCCACCGGCTGTCGAGGACGAGTCCTAGGTACTTCATCGTCGACTCGACGGCGATGTGAACCCCTCCCACCGTTATCTGGGAACCCGACGGTGGCGCATTCTGAGGACCATGAAAACACATGGCCTCGGACTTGTGCAAGTGCCACTTCAAGTCCCAGTTGCCGGATCCTATCGACGGGCGATCTTCGCCGCTCTGTACCCCTAGTACAGCTCCGCCTGAATGGCTTCCGTATCCGGAGAGCGGATACGGAGCCTGCGGTGTCTGGTGTACCGGTGCCGCGTAGCAACGCATGCCTGGCGCAGAGCTGTGATCTCCGGCGACCACCAGTACACCTGGCGTGAAGCGCGTCCTGGCTGGACCCGGAGCATTGCCACGTCGCATACCTCGGACATAGCCTCCCGGAACCACTTCGCCTCGTCGTTGATGTCGGCAGGCCTGTCCGGTCAACCCAGGCCTGCATGATTTATGCTTCCAGGAGGAACTCCCGGTCCAGCCGCTTCAGCGCCCACCGCGGTCCACACGGGGCCATTTGGACCGGCGCGCTCGATGTCTGGGCGGAGACGTCAAACCGGATGTACCAGTGGTCGGAATACGTCTCCACCCCCTCCATGACGCTTGGCACCTAGAGTTGAAAATCCAACAGTATGTATATTCCATGCGCTGGGATGCACTTCCGTTGGTTCTACACTGTGCGTCGAAAATCCAGTGAGCGATAAAATGCCGCCGCAATATTTTTACGAACGTGCACGTTCACACCGTCTTAAACTTCAGCGACACACTCGTTGGCAAACGCTATCATTTTTATAATTCATTGAAATCGGTACCTAGTGCGAAGATCTATCGAAGTACTAGTTGTCGAAAAAACTATTTTTTTATTGGATTTTCTTGATTCAAAATTAAAGCGATTACCGTTAAGAGTTTGTTGAATATTTTATTAGGGTGTAGGTTTTTTCCCCTGATTATAACTTCACGTTTTAATATTTGACTGTGTTTTATTCTTTCAGAGAAAAATTTGGTCTTTATCAAGTAGACTTCAATGATCCGAACCGGACTAGAACGCCGAAGCTATCTGCGAAGAATTTCAATAACATTATTCGAACGCAATCGGTTGATTTCAACTATCTCAAACCACCTACGGATCATCATCGATTCCTGGATTTGCTGTAACAATTTTATATTACCTACCAGCTGGTGTTTTGCCAAGTTAAATTATTTTAGAAAATTGATCAATGATATAATAAGTAAAAAGAAGTAAATAGGTTATATACGCAACATTTGATGTTCTGGCACACTAACAACGCACACATAATTACCGAAGTACAAATCCTCCTACGTGTTACTAGGCCGTATACGAAATTTTGTCGATTTCGCTAGTTTACTTGATTTTTAAGACGTACAGGTAAAATACTGCATTTCTTTATGTTTTAATGAACAAAAGCATTTAGCATTTTGGGTTGTTTTGAAACATATAAATAACATTTTTTTTTTTCGGGAAATGGTTTGATTTTGAAATGAAGTTTATTTCTGTTGTTTTTTTTTTTTTGAACGATAGTTCTGAGTAGTGGTCAGCTGAATCCGGTTAGACTGGAAGCCGACCCCAACATAGTTGGGAAAAGGCTAGGCAGATGATGATGATGAGTTCTGAGTAGCCAAATTCAAAACCCATTCATTGCCCATTTTCTCGAAAATTTGTCTAAGTTTAATATTTTTATTATGCTTTTTAATATGAAAGTGTTAACAAGTGATTCATACCTTGGTTAAATGACGTTCACAATAAGACATTGTAATTGTTTCATAGCGTGTAGACGTTAAAACGATTCGTAAAAATGTGATGTTCTAAACCTTCCAGCTAAATTCTCAAAACAGTCGCCGCGCGCCGGTTTGAGGACGATAAATCAAAATCACTTAATAACAATAAAATAGTAGGTCATTCATTTCGATATTGATTGAAATTATCTTTAATGTGGTTCATTAAAACTTATTTACAGTGTACAGTATTTTAATTGGTAAATTGCGTCTCTAAAATCACGTAAATCAGCGAAATCAGACAAATTTCGTATACGGCCTCTTAATCCAGATTATAAACTATCTGTGTGCCTTTATCCAAATCTGTTCAGCTGTTTTTGCGTGGTTGAGTAACGATCATCCAAACATTTTTTTTTTCTTCATATTTATAATATTAGTAGCATTGGATAGTAGGATATTGTATTTTCACACTATATTAGATGACTTGTGGAAGTAGGACGGCATTTCGTAATTATTGGTAGCGAAAAATAGTCTACAATAATTTATGTTGCTTCCGTGGCCGCCAGTTCAAGTTTACTAACTGGCCAAGTTTTACCTATCTACCTTTTTCGTTGTAGTTTAAACTAACGTTAGAATACAGATTTGCAGATCGGGGACTCCCCATGATCGATCGTGGGGAGTCCCCACGCATGCTGCGAAGATGGATGCGGCTTCATGTTGTTGTGCCAGATGAGCCAACTTGGCCAGATGAACCGTAGTGTGACTCTGGAGCCACATCGCAAACTATGCCCCACCTCATGTCGTGCTCTGTGTGCAATAACAGTTGCACTATGGAAGACCATAGCAAGACCAACAATAACACTGTCGAAGTGGGCGAATTCTGGTCGAAGCTTATTTAAAACTAACAATTGGAATCATCGAAACGACGAAGAAGAAGATGGTTAGTTTATTCAATTATTTAAAAAGTTATCCAAAATGTAACATGCGTGAATAATAAGACACGGAACATCTGTAATATTGGCCACGCAAATATTTGTTTAGTGAGAGAATTGCCCATTATTTAAGCCGTCTTACTTAGTGTAATATAATTATATATTAATTTACACAATATACTATTACCGTTGCTTCACATAATCGCTCACGAGACCCCACAGGAAGGCACGGTTGACCTATTTTCATGATCAAATTATGCAAACTAATAACTTAGCAGATATTGCGTTAGGTCATGTATATTCAAAACATTTAATTATCTAAGCGAAATAATATCTCAATATTGGAGGTGTGGCATTTCGTCATGTCTGGTCGACCTTAGTGTAGGCAGGATTCTAGGAACTGGATTATTTCAGTAATAGGTTCTTTGTAGGTGTAGCTAGCTGCAAGAAATTTATACTAAATTCTTTGACCGTTACTGTGTTTATACTGGCAATATTAGACACTTGTTTCATTATTCGTTCTTGCCTTTATACTAGCGTAGAGCGGATTGACGACCTTTGTGCAGTGCCTGGTACCGTCAACGACAAAAGTCGACTTACAATGCTACTTTTAAACCTACGTTGTCATCGTTTTTTCCTTTTTTTGGTTGGGAAATTATCAAATGACTTCTCCCGCTCTGTGTAGACCTCCTGCTCCACACAGAGCGGGAGAAGTCTGACACGCCCTCCTGGGCGTGTCAGACTTTTAGTGACTAAAACTCACCCGTGTTCCTTCATTTGCCTGTGTGCCAGGGGCGACGGTCTCTCTTTCGAACAACCCGCACCCCTGGCAGGCATCGGCCTTTGCGGACCCCACCAGTTGGTGCTGATATCTCTTTGAGGCGCGCGTGGAACACAACGTGCCGTCGACCCGGGCTTGGTCCTAACCGGACAGCTAGCTACCCAATACTCGCCGTCCACAAGCCCGCGCCTACGGTGGCCGGGAAACAGCCTGGGATTCCCGACGCCCAGGGCGCCTCCTGCGGCAACTAAGGCCGTGAGGGCGCATATACTGCCTCTCCTTCACGTGCGCCGCCTACCTCTTCGCGAGCTTTACTGCTCCGCAGAAGGAGGTGACAGCTACCCATGCACTCTCGCTCCGTACCATGGCCAGCACCAGGGCCGGACGCGAGAGATCGCCAAGGCCGATCGCCTTCACGAGGACACGGCGGTGCTCCACCCAAACCGGGCTGACCTCCACCGTATGCTCCACCGTGCCCTCTGTGCGATCTTCGCAGAACGTTGTCATCGTTATAGTCTGTGTATTATTTTTGGTGTTTTTTTTTTATATTGACTCGAAATTATTCAAATCAATATTAAAGGCATGTATTTCAGCATTTTGTTTAAATATTCTTTTAATTTTATTACTGTTCCGGTTTAAATTAAATAGTTAGCTGAATAATTTAGATATAAAATACTAAAGTGTTATTTGTCATTTGTTGCAAAATCGAAATCAGAAGTCATTTACGTTACGTTGCATACCCGTTCTACCTAGTAGCTAGATGAGAGTGGCTGAAGATTGAATGAAATGACTGCAATTATTTTGGCCTCTATCCAGTAGTTAAATTCTATCTCTTTTACATCTTAAAATATTTACTAAATAATAAGAGCGGCACGGGTCGATCGCAGGTTAAGCTACGCTTGCTGCGGTTGGTTTATAGATGGATGGCCATCCATAACACACCATCGAGACTACTCTATTGGTCTCGGCTGTAAGTTGTAGACCGTTGACAGTCGATACGGGTAGGCAGAATCCCGAAAGTCTAACAACCAGTCTTACCACGAGGTATCGTAATAACCAGTAACTGGATTGTGGAGGTCGGATAGGGAGTCGCTCCTTGTAAAGTAATGATCAGCTGTATCATAAAAAAAATCTTAGATTTATTTTTAGACTTGGCAGATTTTTTTTATGAGCAACATATTCGTTTCTTATCCACAATCTAACCATCATACCGAACAATCTCGAAAGAAGCACCATCAGATTGCTGTAGACAGAATTGAATATTCTGGGAAAACAGGTTTCATTGCTCTCCTCCAATTTGCGTGAACAAGATATTCTCACTAAAACGTTTATCTATAGTCTATAGAGAATTCAGGACATAGTTAGCCACTGGGGTTAACAAGCGAAGACTAGTTTTATGTGACAGCGATGCGAGTTCGTCAACCGGGAACTTAAAAGCTAGTGCTCTTGGTTTTAAGCAGTGTGTAGCCATTCAAAAGCATTCATCCCACGCGGACTGGCAACGGCGCATTTTCCGTGATTATTTCATTAAATATAATCAAAAGTATAATTTCTTTTTTTCAGACAAGCACTAGATCGTTGGTATTTATAATTATTTTTAATATTTACTCTTAAACAAAAAGATTTAATCGTAATAAGTAATGCCAATAAAAAGTAATTGATGGTGTGTCGATTTTTGTTAATACCAAAATAACTGCAAAAAATAGCATATAAACTTATAAGTACCAGAGATCAAGTGCTTGACTGAAAAAAATGATACATAGATCTAAACCTAATAAGATAATCACGAAAAACCACTTGAAATGCGACGTTGCCAGCCCGCGCCGGACCGAACGCTCTTAATGCGTTCCCAAATGTCCTTTCTTTGGTATTAGTCGGCGAATGATACCAAAGAAATTTCGTTGAGCTCCTTTAGTTTTGAGTTGAACTGCACGATTACTGATACTGACAAATGCGTGCACTAACTGGACTGGTCCACTCAATCAAAGTGGTTCTGTCCTTAAAAGATCGGACATCAATCTGCATATACTTCACATGATCTGACGAAGAATGTGTAAGGAATTAAAAGCGATGGTGATCTTTGAGTTTGTTTCGAACTTTCTTCTCAGAATAGTCAGATAGGAAACGCCAACTTCATCTAGTTTCTAAAATACATATGATTGACGTGTAAAAGAATATCTACAAATCTACTTAGATAAATAAAATTATTTATCATTATCATTTAATGTTAAATTGGTCACGTAATATTTGTTTGATAACGGAAAAGAACTGCACCGACTTATAATATTACAAAAATATAAGGCATGATGTTTGATACGGTGTGATAAACCTTCTTGTGTATGTAGGTACTGTGGGATTTCTGGTGAGTAACACAAAATTAAAATGGAATGTTTATAAATAAGCGTAGGTTATTCAGTTAATTACCAGGGTAAATACACCAATTACTTTATGATGTGAGCTCTTGCTACTGACTAAATAATACAAAACGTTGGCTGGTTGTGCAACTGGTGATCTTACTTACTAAGTACTAAAGCCCGAAATAATTTATTACATAATGGTTCCGTGTGGTGCCAGACGTAAAAGAATAGCAACATCCCATTTCTTCCCGTGGGTGTCGTAAAAGGCGACTAAGGGACTTACTAGAGAATGGGCAGCAGCGTTCTCTATGCATTTTTACAACTATACTGCGATCGCCAACCCGCCTGCCAAGCGTGGCGATTATGGCAAAACCCCCCTTTTGGGGGAGGCCTATATCTAGCAGTGGGCGTCTTTCGGCTGTAATGATGTATAGTTTCTGTACGAGGCTTCGCCCGCGTGAATGTCGTAAATTATCGCATGGGACAAAAAGTAGTATGTCCTTCCCCAGGATGCCATCGATCTCCTTTCCAAATTTTATCGAAATGCGTACAGTGGTTCAGGTGTGAAAATGTGACACACAAACATACTTACTTTCGAATTTATAATAATACCTACTAATATTATAAATGCGAAAGTAACTCTGTCTATCTTTTATACTTTCACGCCTAACAGCTGAACCGATCGTCATGAATTTTGGCAAAAAATATAGCCTGGGACATGGAGAAGGACGTAGACTACTTTTTATGCGATAACCAACATCCACGCGGGCGGAGCCTTCGGCAAAAGCTTGTGAAAAATATACAGAATGAATAGTTTGGGTTACAACCATTTAGTTTCAAACAGCTTCGATCGTAACACTCATAATTGTTCGGCGGTTGCACCACGGACAGCTTAACACAGCTTGTGGGCACATTAATAGAAACCTGTTTACCCGACCAAACACGGTGGGTCGGTACCTAAGTACGATCGTTATACTACTAATTGTTTCTCTATTCAGTCGGATAATAGACTTGCAACAAGTTTGCGGCTATTGTTAGCTCATTATCGCTTTTAAATGGCTGTACGGTGTTCTTGCAAGCCCGTATCTTTCATTTTTAAGTCAGCAGTGAGGTTTCCTTTTGCTATACAGCCAGTTTGCTACTGAATCAGTAGCTAATTAAGTAGAAAATGAAGATTTTTTGGTCTAGAAACGTATTTCAGATCCGAGACGATTGAAAATCGAGGAACAAAATGTATAAGTATCCAAAGCTAAAAATAATATTTTTTTGCTGGAGTCGAGACTACTCTATAATATCTTCTTACCTATCAGGTCATTACAAAAGCAGCAGGAAAAAACTTAGTCAAGTATTGGAAGATACGATTGGAGCGGTTTCCGGCAAATAGTGATCGGTTCACTCGGTATCACATGTTTCCCTAATTTGCGCAAACGACGTGACTGCAAATGAGCTCTACGCTACCATGATGAGTATCTGCTCATCATAAATGAGGAAATGGTGTCAAAATATGTTTTTGTCGTTTCAAATGACGCCATAAAAGCTCCTTGGCTCAACTTCTGAAACAAAACAGCTTAACAGAAACAAAAATATAACAAGCCACATAATACACCATATTCTGACGTAGCGGAACTCTGAACAAAGCTAAAGTTAAACTTTTCCAAGCCGAAGATATTGTTGTCTCACTATAAACACAAAACTACTGAAGTTAGTTTTAGTTAGGTCAGCTATTTCTAAAGTCCACATTTTCTATTCTCTCTACCAGACAGAGATCGCTTCGCGAACTGAAATGGATCGAGGTGTTCTGCATCGGGAATTGGGGTCCATATTAAAGTATTGGGGCGTTTGTGTTCTGTCTGACACGAATATTTTTGAAATCGCGACCTGATTTCGATGAAGAAGTGTTTTGAGATTTGTTATGTGAGATGGTGGATAGTAGGCACAAATTTATTTTTGATCTTGTGACCTAAGGTTTTGATATTCATGCAGTGGGGCTAGCGAATCTGGGGAGTGAGTTTTTTCCCTTTTTTGATATACCTACTATCCTTTGATTTCCCTTACAAAATAAAATTTAAAAGAAAAAAAAACCTAACGTAATTTCGAACTATTTTCAATTCGAAAATACAACTAGGTATCCTATAGCCTTTTAGTTTATATTCTTACGACAATCACATTATTTCACCATGTTGTTTTAGTTCTTACGTAGGTAGGTACAATAATATATTGCGACACAATGTCAAAATTATAAATAAAAAAAATTCTTATTTATGGTGTTACTTCGTCTTTATCAGATTCCATGCTCAAACTGTATAAAATAATTTCGTTCTAGTGGTGGTGACGAAGAAGACGAAGACGTCATCCAAAAAAACAAAGAATATTAAGTATGATTGTATACTTTATAATTATGTTGTTTCAAGTTTTTCCCGGACTCACTTGGTTTTAATCTTCGAACGTGTTTTTGTATCAATCGACTCTCGTAGCATTCAATTTTAATTATTTATAGCATCGTCAACCTTCCACTAAGTGACTTTAGGACCTATATTACAAACATTGTGATAACCCATTCAATTAAGTCAAGCCAAAGTGGGTTTTTAAAATGGTATGTTATTAATAGGTACCTACTGGTTTACATACAACAAAATTTACAAATGTTTTCATTCTCGATATTGAATGAATATCGACATTATTAGTCATAATTGCCGATTCAATGTTAACTACACACGGAAAAAATGAGACCTTGCTGTGTGGTGATATTGAGCAAGGGCTTTTTAGTTCCGGAACCAATAGGGTAATTTAGAACAGTACCTACCTGCGCACATACAAAATATTGTATGTAATTTGGAACTTCCTACAATCTGCAATAGCATTTTTTTATAGACCTATTTATTGGTTTACTTACTTACATATATTTTTTTTCAATATTTAACACAACTTACTACTTACTTACTTAATTAAACGCCTAACTAACTAACTAACCTTATAAACTAGCTTTTGCCAGCGGCTTCGCCCGCGTTAAGCAATTCTAACAAAACCTTAACAAACTATACACCTGAACCTTCCTCATAAATCACTTTGTATCTATATTGGTGAAAACTGCATGAAAATTCGTCCAGTACTTTTGAGTTTAACGCGAATAGACAGGTTGACAAACAGACAGACTCGGCGGGGCACTTTGTTTTATAATATGTAATGAAAACTACGAAAACAAAAACACACTCACGCGTTTTAGTTATTTCTTCGCTCTCCTCCGCATAGCTGTCATCCAGAAACATGCTCAGATGACTGGCAACTTTGCCACGTTGAATGACAATGCTATTTCTTTGGCCAAAGAATGACTCAGCTGTCAAAGATCACGTCAAAGTGTCGAGAAATTTCCTTAAAAAGTTATTAAGTATTATCCTTTGCAAGTTTGTGAACATAGTAGGAAGGTATTGTAGAGGTTTTGTAAGGGTGGCAACAAACCTTCGCGAACATTCGTCACAAGTTTATGTCACGAATAATAGATACCATAATCAGGATTCAGTGTTCCCACTGCTGGGATATAAGCCTCCTCTCTGTGAGAGGGAGTGGGTCATTATCCACAACGCGGGCCTAGTACGGGTTGGTGGATGTCACATGTCTTCTAATCTTTGGTCTTGGTGCATCTCGGTTTCCTCACGATGACCTTCACCGTATTGAGAGCAGTAGTGATGAAATAATTCACGCAAAGTAAAGTGCGACCTACAACTCCTAAATCGCGCCGTTACAACTGAGCCAACACTGCCCAAATAATAAATTTACACAAAGTATTCCATATTTAGAGGATTAGAAAAGGATTGAGACTCAACTTGGAGAGCTGACAGAGTGCAGCAAGATATTAAATGAGAGCATCATTATTAGGACCGGGTAAAATAAGGGCGCGGAGCCATTGTAGTACCAACTACCATTGATATACAAAAAACCAACTACACAACTTGCTTGGGAACTATAAGGGTTGGTAAAATATTTAAATCTGTACCTACTGTTAAATGGTGAATTATTTTATTTCTGTAAGTAGGTTTGTACAAACACTTTTACACGTCAATCATATTTTTAAAACTAGATGAGGTCGGCGTTTTTTTTTTCTGGGTGGGAAATCATCAAATGACTTCTCCCGCTCTGGGTGGAGCAGGAGGGCGTATCAGACTTGTACTGACTAAAACCCACCCGTGTTCCCTCAGTTGCCTGTATGCCAGGGGCCACGGTATCTCTTTCGAACAACCCGCACCGCTGGCAGGCATCGGCTCTTGCAGGCCTCATCAGTTGGTGCTGACATCTCTTTGAGGCGCGCGTGGATCACAACGCGCTGTCGACCCGGGTTTGGTCCTTACCGGACTGCGAGCTACCCATTACTCGCCGTCCGCAAGCCCGTGCCTACGGTGGCCGGGAATCAGCCTGAGATTCCCAACGCCCAGGGCGTCTTCTGAGAAGGCCAGGGCCGTGAGGACACATGTACTGCATCTCCCTCACGTGCGCCGCCTCCCTCGTTGCGAGCATCACTGCTTCGCTGAAGGAAGCGACGGCTAGCCATGCATTCTCGCTCAATACCATGGCCTGGACCAGAGCTGGACGCGAGAGATTACCGGCGCCGATCGCCTCCATGAGAACACGGCGGTACTCCACCCAAGCCGGGCAGACTTCCACCGTATGCTCCACCGTATCCTCAGGGCGATTTTCGCAATGGAAACACCCGGGCGTTTCCTCCCGCCTTGTGCGAAACAGGAACCTCCCGAAACAGCCGTGTCCAGTGAGGACCTGTGTCAGGCGGAAGGTGTGACTAACTGAGACAGAGAGTAAAAACAAAAAAAAACACATGACCCACATAGTCCTCCCAGTGTCACAATAATTAAAACAATCATTCTATTATACTTCTCAAAGTTAATATTAAAGTGAAAGTGTATGATAGCATCAAATGTCAAAGAGAATAAATTTGCAAAAAAAAACGTTAACTCAGGGTTAGAAAACTCTTTTGGGTGTTTGGGTGTACAATAAACAACATACATGCTGATTTATACAAAGGTATGGATGTAACATAATAATCAATAATCCAGAATATACTTAAAATGCAAATCCTTCGTTATTTACCATTCAAGATCACTGACATATCAATTATTGCAACATTGTAGCCAATAACTAATAACCAGCTAGCGATACATAATTTATTGATTGAATATTAAAGATAATCCTTCTAATAATATTTACATACCTTTTACATTCTGGTATGTTAATATTTGATTAATTGTGAGAGTATTTACATTGAGGTCTACCAGTACTTTACCGTCAAATGATACTAAGGTCAATTTCACCAATAATACCAAACGCGATCAGCACATCAAACGCAAATTCAAAGTATTTTAGTTCAAATAAACCAATTACTGGCACTTTTATCAAGGGGTCAGGCAGTCAGAAAGATGAAGTTAGTTGCCCGTTCCAAATCGCAGAAGGTACCTACCTACGGAGAAGAACGGGCAAGGAACTCCACGTACACTCTTTTCAATCCAAATAATGTTACATTTGATTGGTTACATCATACATGTTAAGTTTATGCATGTGAGAACGATGTAGAAAGACGTGCGTAAAAAAAGAATAAAAACAATTCAGAAATTATACTAAGCCGTGTTAGCTAAGAAATGACCAGTCCCTACTGACTAGCAGTTCTAGCTCTCCCTACTGATTATCACCATTTAGCTCAATCATTTTGAAGGGAACTCAATTATCCAAAACACACACCACCACCAGCGAGATATATTGATATAAACATGACATACTCTTAGCTGCCAGGGCAAATTCAAGTCAGTGAAAGACCTACCGAATACATGGTAGCTTGATAGTAAGTACATAGTGCTCACACATCTGCTATGCAGTAATACAATAATGCATCCAAACCGCGTTCAGGAGCTGCCACCTGCCACTATCATTATTTTTATGAATTAATGACACTAACAGCTCTTGATCGCGGTTAAGATGTATCTACTGATCATGTTCAGTTTAAATTGGTGAAACAAGTCCTGAAAAATATAAATTGTACATATACATTTTTTATTGTACAATTTATATTTCAATCACCACATTATTTTCAATCACCTTTTTGCCTGCTTGGGCAAAAGGGTGATTTATTCGTTTCCGGACTCCCCAAGCGTCTTGTTTTACTTTCTTTTAAATTTATTTTTCCTTAAACTAGTTAACTACTACCCTTAGGGAAAGATCTGTTCCTTAATTTAATAAACGTAGGGAACTATTGGTTTAGAATTGGAACAAAAACAACTGGGTCATATTAAAAGCAAAGGTGTTCAAAGGATTGGTGATCTCTGGATTTTGTGATTAATACAAAGAGAATTGAGCGCAACCCATTAGTAACTGTAGCTCTATAGTAATAGAGCTTATTTAGCCGAGGCGTGTGTTCGGGAAAGTATCCAACTAACATCATCTGCCAATCTTGTTTCCAACTACTTACGTTGGGGTCGGTTTCCAGTCTAACCACTATGCCTACATAATTATTTCTGCCGCCAAACAGCGTGTCTGTATTCCAGTTTCGTAGTAGGGAAAGTGGCAGATATTCAGACATATAGGCGATGGTGACACCATATTTACCATCATTCTTGGTATGGGCATCTATTGAGGAGGGAAGAAACGCATGTGAATAAAAGAGTGATTGTGTTGTAGATTAGTAGTAGATTTGTAAACCTACCCGCAAACTTCTGACCACTGCTTCACGCTCCTGGTCGGCCTCAGCGTCATGGTCAGTCTCTTAAATCCAGCTAAATCTCCACTGCACATTTATTTCCACAGGTGCTGGTTAATATTCTTGATCGCGTCTTGAAGAGGGTGTAGCACAAAATCACAGAAAGACCATCTCGTATGAGAAAAAAGGTTTCAACGCGCGATCGTCTCGTGTAGTTCAAAAGCGATCAGTTTAAGTGAAAAAACACGCGGATGTGTCGCGCCACTGTCACCCTTCGTTGACCAATGGGATAGCTTCGCGAATGGGCGAGAAGCAAGCTAGCAACTTGACCAAATCAAACCCTTTCTACCACACACAAACGTTTCAGTACTAGTTGTGGGGGATGAAAAACTATCCAAGATTCCTAAGATTAAATGCGGTAGGTAATACCTATCTGAAAGAGAACGGTACGTTACACTGATGAATATAAATGTTGATGGATGGAGAAAAGATAGATGTATTGTGTGAGGAATGATATGAAAGAGAAGAAAGTGAATGATAGCGTGACAGCTGGCAGAAGAGAATAGACGAAGAAAGCCTGCTGATTCGACCCCAAGTAACATGCGAAAAGGGCTGAAGGAAGATAATGATTTGCGTTAAAAACTATAAACTATTCGCTTTCAAGTTTGTTTACAACATCAACGCTAAAGCACATCAAAGTGCACAATGTATTCAGTTCGTAGGATACGATACTAAAACTTTATAATAACAAAAAGTAATAAAAAGTACAAATGGTATGGCTCCTAAAATGCTGGTACTTCACTAATAAACTTGTGCTGTCTTACATAGAATGATACAAGTCGTATATTGTATTAAATTAAGTATTAGGTATCTACCTTATTCACTTTTAACACAAATAATTTTGAACTTTAATTCAAAAATATTTTTTAAACACAGGCAAATGTAGCATAACTTTAAATCAAATAGATCGCTTCGAAACAAAATGTAAATAGCTGGGTTTCTCGCCATATTAGAGACCTGAGATAAACTTTTTATTGAGGTATGTTTAGATTAATGATTTCTAAAAAAAAAACTGAATAGTTGTTTGTAATTGACCAGTGGCTACACATACACCCTTGACTTAATCATACTTGGTAGTTGCAAACCTTTTGGTTTGCGAAGTACTTATCTAGCTTAGCTAAGCTAAACTAAATCTCATTGGAGTTTTCAGTTTTCGCGGCATTCGTTTTGCGTCCTATGTAGACCATGTGAGGGGGTGCAGCTCTGCTTTACCTTTCGAGGAACACAAGCTTAATTTAATGTTATGGATTTATTTAGTAATCAACTGATTACGTGTTCAAATATTGAAACTTTTTCGACTGGAATAACCGACATGATTTTGTTTGAATACGTTCAAAAATTATACAGAATTAATGTTTATTCGTTTTACTGTGAGCTCAAAGCAAATAAACCATGTGAAATCAATCGTGGATCTATCGAAATTTACGCGAATTTGTTACACATAACAGGGTTTTGTGTTTAGATTGTAGCAAACATTAATAATCCGTTTGGATTAATTGCTGTTTGTTCGGCCAGAATTTTTCTAGGTTAGGTAGATCGTTATAATTTATTGATTCCTTATTAAATGGTCGTTGTCCTTGTACATGTATTGCGATCGATTTATTTTTGTATCTTTTATCGAGGTTGTTTGAACCATCTGATTTAATTAATTGTAATCAAACGCTTCTATTTTCAATCATAGCTGATTCATCTGATGACGATTTCAATTTCATGTGATTTGAAATAGAGAACCTTTTTTTTTGGTCGGGAAATAATCAAATAACTTCTGCTCTGGGTGGAGCAGGAGGGCGTGTCAGACTTTTACTGACTCACCCGTGTTCCCTGAGTTGCCTGTGTGCCAGGGGCCTCGGTATCACTTTCGAAAAACCCGCACCCCTGGCAGGCATCGGCCCTTGCGGGCCCCATCAGTTGTTGCTGACATATCTTTGAGGCGCGCATGGAACAAAACGCGCCGTCGACCCAGGCTTGGTCCTTACCGGACAGCGAGCTAGAACAGAGAACCTTTCCGCAGTGTCCGCCCGCAAGCTCCAAGATTTTCAACTGCAGATGGTAAGGTTAACCGCATGTGGTTATTGACAGTGTCGGCAGAAGAATACGCAAACCTAAGTACGGGTGAAGTTCGCCCTACAGGTTGCCCCTGTGAAGATACTCTCAAGAAGAAAATTTAAATCTTCAAGGGGAACATAGCCATCTACCTACTTAATAAAGCCACATCTAAAGGCACTTACAAAAGACATTACAAAAAGGTATCATCAAGGCCATAAATCATTGAAAGTAAGAGATTAAAACGCTCAAAGTTCCACATTTTTCATTCAATTAACCACTCAACGCTTCTTATAATCATCTTGATAACCACTTTACCCTTTTAATGAAAATTTAATCACTGGACGAGAAAATTATTTTAGGCGTGAGAAGCGCCCATTGTAATTTTTATTTTAGAGCACTTTTTGAATTTTAAATGACAGTTATGTACTCCGGTAAATTACAGTCGAATTGAAAAAGCTTTGGAGTTTATTATAAGAAATAATCTAGGTACTGGCGGCTGATTATTGTTTGTTATTTTATCATAATTTTAAACTGAAATTTAAAAAAAGCACGGTTGTTTTTGTTTTCTTAATTTAAACGACATTATTAGCTGCTATGTTGCTATGAAATACTTATCTCATAGTAACGCTAGATTTTTCCAAAGAATAAGTAAACAGGTGCAGTTCTTCTTTTTTTATTTTAAATCAGCATTACTTTAAGGGATGAAATTCTTTTTAAAATGATCTATGTTAGATACCGTGAGTACTTTCATTGATCCATATTTTCTGTGTGTAAATTAACGATCAATTAATTTACTCAACATAAAACTTTTTCCAAATGAGATTAAGTAATAGGTACGTGCCTTATAACCTTTTTTCTCAAGGAAACTTATCTAAACGCTTTTCGCACTCATCTGGGGTTTAACGAGAAACTTCTCACGAAACTTGTAACCGTCAAGGGAGTAGGGTCACTTGTGTAGGTACCTATCCTTTCATGATTAACTCAAACAGAATTGGTACTTTCTTCGGATTTAGTTTCACTGCCCGCTCCCCAGTCAATGGTTTGAAGTATTCCAATTTCGGGCAGAATTTGCTTATTGTTCTTGATTCCAATGCTGTTGATAGGCGTTTGTTTTTACGTAGCTATTGTTGTAAATGGACGCCGAACTTTGTACAAGTTATTTGATAATACAGGCTCACTGAAAGAAGGCCTGTGTCTCAGCTGTGGGAACTTAATAAGGTGATTGTATGTGTATCTGTTATAATACACCGTGACGTCTTACAAAGGTGGTCCACTCAATGTATCCAACATAAACAACTTACAGGCGCGATCAAAAATGTTTTTACCATTAATTAAGATAATAGGTACTAAGAAAAATAAATAATGATTTAGAATTATGAAACACCCTCCCTGTTAATACTGTTTACGTATCAAACGGTAGAAGATTTCTACGTACCTCCCATAATACCATTACATTTCATCATTCATTCCTCTCCATAACAGGGTGTTCAAAACTACATCATGCGTCTTAGTGAATGATTTTTTTTAAAATTATTATTCATATGTCCAAAAATATCATTTTTTTTTTCTAAATTATTAGTAGTCCTTGGATACATGAAGTGGGCTGCCGTTGTAAGACGACTAAAATGTCACGGTCCTACGCGGTCAAAATGTATGGAACAGCAAATTTTTTCTTTAAAAGCAAGGAAAAATGTCAAGGCAGGGGTTTCAAACCTATGGTAACACGTGGCGCATAGACGTTCCTGCCAACCTATACCATATGTTCGATTTTGCAGACCGGCTGAGCTTAATCATGCCGAATCATTCCAATCCGCAGTGTGTAGCAAGCCCGCTTGATGTTTAAAATCATATTCTTAGTATTATTTTTACCCGCCTACGCCAGAAGGAGGGTTATGTTTTCTAGTGTATGTATGCATGTATGTGTGTATATGTCTTTGGCACGCTCAGTAGCCTAAACGGTTTGATTGATTTTAGCTTGAGAGGCGTCGTTAGATTCGGCTCAATGGATTTTTTTAAATGGGAATGAAATAAAAACTAATCATTTCACATTATGATGATTTTGCTAGAAAGCGAAAATTAAAAACTATTGATAATTATGATTGTACCTGAAACGAAGAAGTACCCTAATAAACGATAATTTCTACAAAGATCTAGTCTGGACCGGACTTACGAATCGTGCTTGATTTCAAGCTTTAAACTGTTTGCGTTTCTTAGTGAAAATATGTTTTACTTCTCATTCCTTTCTTAATTAGTGGGTATTAGTGGTCGGCTGCGCTAATTAAACCAAGCGTGTAATGGTCACAAATAAAATGAAAGCTTCTGTGGAAGGCCGTAAGTCGTTTATTATCGGAAGGGTGGAACTTTGTGGGCGCATTAGTTCATTTTATTTTGCAAAACTTCATACTAAATTTATTTTATGAAGAATTTCGGGGAATTAATTCAATAGAAAATTAAGTATTTGTTGTGTATCAGCTTGTTCGTTAAACATATAAATCTCTATGTGAGAGATAATTCATTACTTATAATAATACTTTTCTAATTATGGGACCAACTATATGCCGAGGCATATACAAGATCAAATTAAATTAGCTGGAAATACTTTAACCACGCGTTGGGTATCGATACCGAAAACTAATGAACCAAAAATCAATAATTCCTGACCAGGAATGATTGATTTTGTACAAAAATTTAAATGACACTGACATTGTACATAAAGGCAACCAAACGACTGATAAGTTATGGTTTTTGGAAATTCGTAAAAAATATCTACGTTCCACGAAAAATTACAAAACCAGCTGATCTATTACGGGCACTAACCTTCGGGCATAGAATGATGATTTTTTTGTCCCATTGTTTTCAATGATAGTGATAAATTATTTTATTTTTATAGGTAGGTTTGTACAAATACTCCATACGTCATAATTATGTTAAAAACTAGATTGTAGCAGGTCAGCGATTCCTATCTGACTAGTTTGAGAAGAAAGGCCGAAACAAACTCAAAGAATACAGTCTCTTTTAAAGTCCAGAGATAATCTTGGTCACTTCATGTGAAGACCATGTAGATTGGTGTCTGAAATGGTCTTTTAAGAAGGTTTGAGAGATAATTTTTTACTTTTAATAATACTTATGTTACGGCATCAACTGTGGCTCCTGCCGTGGCATATATACCAGATTATTGAAAGATCAGACATCATACACGATACCTAAAGTACTGCCCTCACATGAAGGCCATTTAATTCAACCTTAAATTATAACCTACTTAATATTTTTTAAGACTTGGAAATTTTATTTTATATTTCCATTTATTTTAATAATTTACCTACTTAATGAGCTTTAAGATGGCTTAAACATAATTAATAACTACTTTACCTACGTTATTACAATATTTATTCATTGCGTTATTAATATCTAAGGTCTGTTTGGCCTAGTGGTCGAAAGCACAACTACTGAGCATGAGGTTGTGGGTTCGATTCCCGGGTCGGGCAAAGTGTTATTGAGTTTTACCACCTGGAATTTCTTATTAGCAGCCCAGAGTCTGGTTTTGTGCATGTATGATGGCAATTGGCTCGCCCCTTTTACATGGGACTGGCGTAATGTGGATGTACTATAGGTACACCTTTGCCCAGCCCTTCGGGGAACCAAGGCGTGATGTTAAAATGTAATCGTGCATAGAAAACCTAAAATTTAAATGTACCTACAGTTAGTTTCATCCGATATATTAATTTAGGTATTGTCAAAACTAACATGACTAAAAACAAAGTTTATAATGCTAATAAATTATAAAATTATCTAGTGTATAAGATTTAAGAATGTATTATTTGCCTATGAAAATATATTCTTCTATATTTTTGAGGCTAGTCAATTAATTTGCACGAATTGACTCGCCCGATTGTCTCCTATTATCTAGTAAGAAAAACAATTTCAATTAAAATTTCAATTTCCATTTTTATTGAAAAAATAATAATTTTATTGCACACAATTCAAAACACGCCAAGTCCCTAATACTAATTTCTAGACTTGTTGATTCGCCCATTCCGGACGAGTAAATTCGTGCGAATCAGCAAATAAGCCATTAAAATTTTTAACCCAATCGACCTTCGCTTCATTGTTTTATTTGAACATGACTTATCTGACCGGCCCACAATCACGGTCACGAATGACTTAATAACCTAGCAAACAGGGCTCCGTCCGCGTGGAATAAATTATATTCTATTACATTTTTATTGTCCAGAGTTCCGTTCAAACGCAAACAAGGACCTTTTGACTTTATATAATTAATTAAAATATATTACGAATTTTGAGGACGTACTTCAGACAAGAAGGCTGGGGTCTCTTCATATGCTTTTGAGAACACTTCATTGTGATAAAATTTCCTGTAAGTATTTTATTAAAAGGCAATTAAATTAGCTGTTACGTAAGAGGAAATGAAAGTCCATTTTAATACAAGTCGAAATAAATTATTTTATGTGAGGTAGGTAATACAAGAGTACCCTTATTACGGGGGTTTTCTCTCATAAAGAGAAACAACACCAACAAAAAATCATCGCAAAAACTTCTTGTTATTTTTAATGCTTCTTAAGAAGTAATGTTGTTCAGTAAAGAAAAATTCAAACATTTTAAACTACCTTAACTGAAACTAAAAATTCGATGTTGACATAGACTAACAACAAGTTCACATTAAATCAACTTTTAGTAACTAAGTAGAATCGGATTTGATTTTTTTTTCGTTTTTTCTTTCCTTCGCACGTTTTCTCAACACATCTGACATTGGCAGAATTGTCGACATCGGCACCATCGCCATAAACAAAAATAGAATAGAACACAACAGAAATTAAACTAAACATAGGTATTCGATGTCGACACGGACGTAATAAAATCGCGGCAGGATTTTTTAGCGCACTGGATTTCAACTCTCGGTTTTGAAACAAGCATTAAGAATCCAACTGAGTGCATCTCAACGCGTCGAAAATCATTTATCACGCACTGGATTTTTAACACGCTTTTATTAGCTTCACCTGTATGTTTGTTTGTTTGGTTATTAAAACCGACTTCTTTTTCAGACTTGATTTTGACCTACTTCAAACGGTTAGATTTTATTTAAACTTTGTAGACTTATCGTGGACCGATGACAATACAATCATTAAAAAAAAAAATAGAAAGAAAAACAAACAAAAAAAAACTGAAAAAGCACGCTTTTGTAGTTAGCAGAACTAAAACATAGGAAATAAATAACAGCATAAAAAACATGCTTTAAAACCAAACTAAAAAAGAAGAAAATAATTTAATTTTATTAAAAAGCGTGGGGTGCTTGATATTAATTGATTATAAAAATACCTCAAAAAGCACCCCGCGCTTTTAAATCTCGGCGCTGAGCGGTGCGTTGAAGATGCTGTGCGTGAATGCAGATCAAAAGCCCTGGGGGCCTACTCTCTGACTCCGTCAACGAAGATACGGGCCCGTCCGAAAGTAGTTTGAATCTTCTTAGTGAAACCTACAACCAATTAACTAAGTTTTTTGGACGGGGAACTGTCAAACCAACTTAGTTAACTGTCAAATCGTGTTGTCATTCATTCTTAGTTCGGGATCCAAACTAATCTTCTGCCCGTAAGTGATACGGAGTTTGAAACGCCCGTTACTTCTACCGAAACGAAGGACTTCGTGCTTAGGGAGTAGGCCCCCTGCCTCGATATTATCACGTCCAAGTGGACGTCGACTAATACTCATTATATAAAACAAAAAATTTGCTAATTAGGTATAAGAAATACGTTAATCCCCAATTTCTTAAAAAACACCTTTCTGTCGCCACCACAGATAAAATAATAGTAACTTCTGCCCACCACTTCGTCCAAAATTGCGACCCCGACCCACCGCGTCGAATCCTCTCGCCCACCGGGGCGCTACATATTACTTCGTTTTCAGATTTTTTCTTTTTGCTCGGCACTTTAAGGACGCAGTGTGGTTTTAAAGAGCCTTTAATCTACCTCAAGAATTCGCTTTCAAATGCAAAAATATTTTTTCAAATCCGACCGGTTTTTCTAGAGATTAGCGCGTTCAAACAAAAACTCTTCAGCTTTAGTATTAGTTCAATATTAAAATAGATTTAATTTTAATTTGAATTTTATTTAACCACTAGCATTTGCCAGCGGTCGGAAATTATCCCATGGGAACGTAGGTATTACCGTAATAAATAGTATCCAATACAGGGTAAGTTTTTCTCCAGTGCGCAAATTGTAACCATGAATTCAGCATATCATTCTAGACCCCCCAACGTAGATTTTCGTCGGTTATACAAAAAAAAAACATTTATTCCATACATTTTGACCGCGTAGATATTGCACTTTTCTATGAAACACCTGATTTTAACTATCTGTGTGCCAAATTTTATACAAATCCGTTCATCCATTTTTGAGTAACAAACATCCAAACATCTAAATATCTAAACATATAAACTTTCACATTTATAATATTGTATATTAAAGGATTTATGGACACTTAAATATTAACAGACAAGAAGAAAAGAGCAGACAAATGGCGCGAAGGCGATGCTTATTTCTAAAGAAATCCCTTCCAGCATAAATCAGTGGACGCCATAATAATTATTTTACATACCACTTAATATTGAGTTGCAATTATGACTGTAATTGGGGCATATAACTATGTCAAGTCGACCAATATTTCTCCCTACCAAATATTCCATCACTAGACATAACCGACCCAAAATGATAAAATATCAAAAAGTATGAAGCTGTTCTCAACAAAACAAAAAGTTCCCTTTATAAAACAATAGCGCGACCTAGTCCCAATAACGCGGAACCATCCGTGTGAACTGGCACTCGTGACCGGATCTGAACTTGGCTCATAACTACCGTCTCTGATTCCGTGTTCCGATGTTTATTTATATACTTGGTAGCTATATACATATGTAATTATGGATATTAAATGCTAAGGTGGTTTAGGTAACAACGATATTAATTTCAATTTTATAAATTCTTAATGATTTGAGAGGACACAAGGTATTTAAAATTAGCTGGCAATAATTCACAAACGTGATGATTAGGTATTTCAAACATCTTCTGTTGCATATGTGGTCAATGGCCGTAGGTGATGTACTTACTTAACTGTTGAATTCAAAAATAATTTTGCTTTAGTTTTAGACCACGTTCGCATGGACGTAACGATATATCGGCGAGATCTTATCTCGCACTGGATTTTAAACTCTCGGTGATGAATCGAGGATTGAGAATCCAGTAGAGTGCATCCCAGCTAGTCGGAAAACACACTGTTGGATTTTCAACTCACGGCGCTAAGCAGAGCGCTGAAGATACAGTGCATTAAAAAAAACCACCGCAATATTTTTATGTGGACTTGTCATCATTAGATAGATACACGGTGGAGCATACGGTGGAGGTCTGCAGGCTTGGGTGGAGCACCGCCGTGTCCGTGGCCGTGGAGGTGATCGGCGGCGGCGATCTCTCGCGTCCGACCCTGGTCCAGGCCATGGTACGGAGCGAGAGTGCATGGCTAGCAGTCGCCTCCTTCAGCGAAGCAGTAATGCTCGCAAAGAGGGAGGCGGCGCACGTGAGGGAGATGCAGTACATGCGCCCTCACAGCCGTGGCCTTCGCAGGAGACGCCCTGGGCGTCGGGAATCCCAGGCTGATTCCCGGCCACCGTAGGCACGGGCTTGCGGACGGCGAGTAATGGGTAGCTCGCTGTCCGGTAAGGACCAAGCCCGGGTCGACGGCGCGTTGTGTTCCACGCGCGCCTCAAAGAGATGACAGCAGCAACAGATGGGGCCCGCAAGGGCCGATGCCTGCCGCCCAAGCCGGGCAGACCTCCACCGTATGCTCCACCGTGTCCTCAGGGCGATCTTCGCAATGGAAACACCCGGGCGTTTCCTCCCGCCCTATCCGAAACAGGAACCTCCCGAAACAACCGTGTCCGGTGAGCACCTGTGTCAGGCGGAAGGTGAGGACGCCATGCCGCCTCTCAAACCACTCCTCAAAGAGGGGACTTACCGACGCAATCGTGGCGTGCCCAGCACTGGGTTGCGACAATCGCACTTTCCACGTCGCCATGAGATCCTGCCGGAGCTCTGTGCGCCGTGCCGCGATTTCACGCGGCAGCGGAGTTTTGCCACGACGTTTGGCCTCCTCGCGCCACTCCCAAGTGTGCGCGAGGACCTTTGCCTCCAGATCCCAAGGAGCCCAGGGTCACGAGATATGTCAAAGACATTTAAAATAATAATAGGTAATAATTCATATACCTAAGTATATAGAATCGTAGCACGTGGAGTTATATAGTTAACTTGGCATGGGAAAAGCCGTGAATTAAGGCTCGTGCAGACTAGCGCGACGCGACGGTCGCGTCGCGACACTCGTAGAACAATTTCTATGAAAATTTAATGGAAATTGTTCTACAAGTGTCGCGTCGCGCCGTCGCGTCGCGGCTGTTTGAAGAAGCCTTTAATGTAAATATGTATGTACCTACATAATTGTTTTCTCAGAATAGACAGAAGTGTTCTTGACTTGCATCCACGTGTTACCACACTAATCTCCTTTAATAAGTAATTAAGAAGGTTTAAAGCCTACAATGTAGCATGCAAACACAATAATGTGATTATTTTTGTCTTAACCTGTCTAAGCAAACTTAGCCTTATCATTACATGTGTATGCTTCGTTATTAATTTATGTATAATCTAAACAAATCTATTACACGATTAGTGTATCTTAGATTATACGGTATCCCGATTGCTCATTCCATTCTAATAATAAAATAATAATTGATCGTAAATAGGATTTTATTCGAAATAGGTACCAACCATAACTACACTATTGAACGTGTCTATCATCATCTGCCTAGCCTTTTCCCAACTATGTTGGGGTCGGCTTCCAGTCTAACCGGATGCAGCTGAATACCAGTATTTTACATGGAGCGACTGCCTATCTGACCTCCACAACCCAGTTATTGGGTAATACGATACCCCTTGGAAAGACTGGTTGTCAGACTTTCGGGCTTCTGACGACCCGTAACGACTGTCAAAGATCTACAAATGACTGCCGGGACCAACGGCTTAACGTGCTTTCCGAGGCACGGAGAGGTCTTGGTATGTTAAGATGGTCACCCATCTACGGACCAACCGCGGCAAGCTTAGCTTAACCTGATCGATTGATCCGTACGGCTAATATTACTTAGCCACAAGCCCCTCGAACGAACGTACGTAACGTACTCGAACGTATTGAACGTGTCTATAAAAACATAATTTATCATCTATGCCATAGGATTTCTGTACGTGAAAAACCCAGACATGATAATTAATAATCGTATAGTGGAAAGAACCAACCCAGATATAATGTGTTGAGTCAAAAACTAGCTAATACCTGACAAAACGTTGCGATGACTGTTTTTTTTTTAAGGGGCCTTCTACGGCACGCAAACAACAACCAGTCATAACAATCGTTCGAGCCATTTTCTAGTTTTTGCGAGAATAACGCACGGCTATTGATTCTTATATGATACAAATACCACTTCAATAAAAAATGCTTATACAAAATAAAATGTATTAAAACCTCTCGATACATATTTCAAAAGCTGAGTACATCCAAGGGAGATTTTTCCCGGTAGCATTATCAATCAAACGACTACCACCAAATCGGAAGAAAGAATTTCCCATAACTGATGGCTTACAATTCCGTCATAAAAGTATGTGTGGCCGTGTTCAATACATAGAAAATGGATCAGTAATGTCGGGTGCAAGAATACTGGCATTATTGGAATATAAAAATGGTAGGAACTGGAAAGGTTGTCTGCTAAAGACGTCCTAACGATGTAGGTAAAGGAAGGTTATAAAATAACTTTATTACATTTGAACGGCAAAGCTTACTTAAAATAAGTGGACATTCACACGGACGTAATAAAATCCCGGCGGGATATTTTTGCACACTAGATTTTCTGCATTAGCATAGGTTTTTTTGCTGCGGAAAGACAGACTAGCATGGCAGTGCTGTAAACACAAAATCGTGGAATAAATGAAGTAATTATTTAAAACTCACTACAAAGGTGTTACGTTGTTCGACCCAGTACAAATCCCTGAGGATCTCAGAGTACCTAACCAATTCTGTTCAACTTGATCTTTTTAATGTAGGTGTATCTGTAACTAAGAAAAGATACAGCACAAAGCACAAAGGCTTGGCTGACCACGTAGGCTGTATGCACAATGAACTTAGCTGGAGCCCAGCCCCAGCCAGGCAGATAGCAGGATGAAACCAACTGGGCTTATTCAACATTTGCTCCGGTTTCAAATACATTAGTCATGGGGAAGGCCTTTTCCCAGCTGTGGGATGAAACTGGGTAAGTATGTGGGTATATATATAATATAATCATACTAACATTATAAATGTGAAAGCTTGTGACTATGGATGTATGGATGTTTGTTACCATTTCACGCAAAAACGGCTAAACGGATTTGAAGGAAATTTGGCACACAGGTAGTTTGTAACCTGAAATAATACATAGATAATACATAGGATACTTTTATCCCGGTACTACGTTTCCGTAGGATAGTTTTCGAACCCACGCGGGCGAAGCCGCTGGCAAAAGCTAGTACTTACATAAAACTTACACTAACTCACGCTTTCTTCCAATGGGCGAGGTAGAAACTATAGAACGCAACCTGCTACGATCCGTACATACTCCTTTTGCTTCGTATGCGCTCAAGCAGGTAAAGTCAGGCCAATTTATTTTTAACCAAATTGACAACCAATGCGAATCTGCGTGGATATCGGAAATTATCGCAGGGGAATGTGGTACCGGGACAAATTTACCTATGCCTAGCCTAGCCTATTCTTTATAATATCAGCTATGTGCCAGTGAAAGTTCCATCAAAACCGTTCCAACAATTACGGAGACTAGCCGGAAAAAACTGAAAGACAGACAGACAAACAAAAAATTTTAAATAGTTTTTTGGTTTTGCATTTAGTAAAAAGCTGTAATTTCGACATTATAAACAGACACTTCAACTTTATTTATTTGTACAGATGTAAAGATATATCTATAACATATAAAACCACCACTGCTTTTAGTGTATTACACGAATATTCGTCATTTCGCGTGTGTACACTGAATATAGACACACTGACAAGACAACACCATCGATCATTGTTAGCAAACAGAACTTAATTAACACGACGAACGGTAAATGTATCCATTAAACTTTGACTATAAACACTCACAATATTCTAAGATATTATATAATTGAAAGCTTCGTCTTCAATCCCTGAAGATATGAAGAGTTATATTTGGTGCCAAATAAATAATATGATTTGAAATTACGTAGTTTATAAAATACGTGGACTGAATGACATTCTTTTACGTATGTCCCTGTGGTAAAGCCAGGCATATTAATTGACAAAGCAAATTGACAACTTACCTAGCAAAAGCATAGTATAATTATCCTATAATGTTCCCACTGCAGGGACATAGGCTTTCTCTCGGTGAGAGTGAGTGGGACGTAATACACAACGTGGGCTTAGTGCGAGATGGTAGATGTTTTCAAATTTTTGGTTCCGAGACATGCAAGTTGCCTCACGATGTTTTACCTTCAGCGTTCTGCGATCAGCGGTGATGATATAATACTTACCTAGAATTTTCCATATATACAAATCATATCTATCGTTCTTAAACAGTTATACAAAATTACTAATCTATGACACGGCAAACTGAAGTAAATTTTTTTTTGGATCCCTTTTGGGATTTGTTTTGCAAACCCATTTTTTTGGATCTCAAACAATTGTAAAAGACAGTATACGCTGATATATGTATTTAAAAGATTAAACGTAAACATTTAGAGTTTTACAAGGAGCAATTGGAAGAAAGAAATTGGAGCGTCAACAGCTAACATGAAAATAAGATGTAACTGTAATATTATCTTTGAATTACGTGACGATGCGAAATGACATAATATGTTTCGTTATTTCTTTCACAAATGGGCTCGTAGGCTCATAATGTGCGTATTCAAATAAAGTTAGAATCTTTTTAGCATTTTAGTTGTTTTACATTGCCTGGATGAATAGAAAATGAAATAATTATATTTTCGTCAGATCCTTTTAAATCTCTTATTCATTCGTTTTGAAAATAAAAATGGCAAGAGGCTTTGCAGCAAATACATACAATTTAGTAGTTAAATCATTATGCTAATGGATGAGCTAAGTAATCAAATATTTAATCAAAAGAAGTCAAATCAATTTAGCCATTTCTCAACTATGTTACGGTGTGCTTCCAGTCTACCTGGATGCAGCTAAATACCAGTATTTTTCATAGAACGACTACTTAGGCGACGTTCACGGCTCAACTACTGGGTACCGCGATACCCCTTGGTAAGACTGGTCGTCAGAAATTTTGGGCTTCTGGCTACCCGTAACGACTGTCAAAGATCTACGAACGACAGCCGGGACCAACGGCTTAACGTGCTATCCGAGGCACGTAGGGGTCTCGATGTACAAATGGAAGGTCACTCACCCACGAACAGACCGCAGCAAGCATAGCTTGACCTTCGATCGACCCGTGTGATCGCGTATCGATCGGCGTATCATTCAGCGACGAGCCACTCCCATTTTATCAAAAGAAGTAAAGTGTAAAAATAATACCATCGTTGAATGCTCCTCCAAACCACTTCTAAGCTAGCGTAATACCTTCATTTAAAGGAATAAATCCACGAATTTCTGTCTGATTTATTAACCGGAAAATACTGATTTATAGCGAACCTTTTCCTCTCAATACCATTCGATATTTTTCTTCTTTTAGCATTAGCCGCATAACTGATTGAATTCTAAATTTATATCGCTGAGATTTCTCTATTAATAATCTTCTATTAATATTAATTCGTATTTATTGATAGCAGTATCTGTTGAGGTTGACCTGTTTTGGTTGCAACAATAAAAAATCTCTTCAAATATTTAAATTCGAAAAAACAAGAATTTTTTTACAGACTGCAACATCGTAGGTAGACTTGGCAGATGACATTCCCAAAAAAAAATTGTAAAGTTAACCTACTCCTTAAAAATTATGGAATAGTTACTGAAAAAGGGTGTAAAAGGTCAGAGAGTATCCATTTCTTAATTCAAAATATCGATATGACAATTTCTCACAATGACATCATTAAAAATAAATGTGCCGCTGAAATTCATTCATATTTAAATACATGTCATCGATGAAATTCCTGTAATAATAGTAACTGCAGCTGAAATCGGCTTGAAATTTTACTTTTTGGAAAAATTTACAAATGGACCGAATATTCTCAAGTGTGAAAGTAAATTTAAATCAGATATTTTGTTTTATCGGATACGAGGTACATATTTAACTTACTTGATAGTATTTACGGAAATGTTCTGAATACTTACAATTATTTTCTCAATCTCGTCATCACTAAATTAGGTACACATTGGAAGATTACTCATCAAACTTACTGCTTAATACTATAGAGCACCTAAGGCATTATTGACATGTAATAAAAGAAGCTACTGGCTCTAACTAATGGCTGGACCTAAGTGAGTGCAGGCAGGCTAAGGAAGCATTTCCTGCGTTAGATGCCCGCCTCACGAAACAGGTTCTCCGTTTAACTAAACTACAGCTGCGTACAGTTATAGCAGCTGTAACTGGCCATGGGTCATTTAACAAACATCTCTTTGTCATAGGGGTAATAGACAGTCCGCTGTGCAGGGCCTGCATGGAGGACGACGAGACAGCGGCTCATGTGCTGGTAAACTGCCCGGTGGTCGTTAACTACAGGGCACAATACTTCGGTAACCCAGGTACCCTACGTGAAATTGTCAGCAACTCCAAGGCGTTGCTGGCCTTTCTCGAGGAGCTGGGGTGGATCGAATAACTGATTCTCCCGCCCATACGCAAAATTGGCGGCATTTGGTGAGGACGCCATGGCGCCTCTTAAGCCACTCCTCAAAGAGGGGACTTACCGCCGCAATCGTGGCATGCCCAGCACTGGGTTGCGACAATCACACTCTCCATGTCGCCATGAGATCCTGCCCGAGCTCTGTCTACTGTGCCGCAATTTCTCGCGGCAGCGGAGTTACGCCCCGGCGTTGAACTCCTCGCGCCACTCCCAAGTGTGCGCGAGGACCTTTGCCTCCAGATTCCATGGCGGAAATTCGGCAAGGAGGCCCGCCGCCGGAGATCGTGCGGTATCCCCAGACCATTCCGATGGTCTTGACCCTATGGGACGCGTTCAGCCGGCGAGCTGGTCGGTGCCGCATAAAGGGCCATGGACCGCACGACCCCGCGTAAAGCCTCCGGCAAGAAGCGTTTGGACCCCCTAGATTGGGCAGGAGCCGCTTCAAAGCTCAATTCAAAGAAAGACAACAAAAGAAAGACTTCCAGACTGGAGCAGGCTGCCCCAGCCTGCTTCAGTCTGGAAGTCTTTCTTTTTAATTTTGAACTTCAATTGAGTAATGTATTTTTTAATTAGCATACGTATAAGTTAAAATATCTTTATTTATCCCAAAATGTAAAAAAAATGTCCACCCGTGCGAAGCCGGGACGGGACGCTAGTTACTTATAAGAAGCTGTTGTAACATCACTATTTAGTAATTAATTAGTGTGTACACCACTAGATAATAATCTATGGTTCCGTTCTGTATCCGTCGGACACTTCTCTGTCTGATCTCATCTGTAATACCACGACTGAACGTGCTCTATAAAACTGTGATCCTAGTCTCATTAAACCAAGTCTACTCAACATTATCTTTCATTTCTATAAACACAACATGGTGTCAGAAGTCGTGTAAAAAAAAAGAAATAAAGAAGATCGGTCCAGAAAATGCCGAACCAAGCCACGAGTGACGACAATGATGGCGGACATGACCAAACTATAAGCGCGCGCTTGAAAAAACTCCATATTTCGTCGGATCCAGCAAATAATAATGCGGAGGCGTGGAAAAGATGGTGGCAGCAGCTGGAATTATATTTGCTAGCCACAGGCCTAGACAAGTCAAGCGAGAAGCGGAAAATTGCCATTCTACTCCATTTAATTGGAGAACGTGGTCTCAATATATTTAACACATTCAACGTAAAGATTGATGGAAGCACACTCCAGGAAGTCAAGTCCAAATTCGACAAATTCTTTGAACCAAGAAAAAATGTGACGATGTGTAGATACCTATTCTTCACACGTAGGCAGGAAAAATCCGAGAACATCGACGAATTCCTCACGGATTTGGAAAATAAAAGCAGAGAATGTGAGTTTGGCACGCTCAGGGAGTCGTTAATTAGAGATATTTTTATAGCAAACCTCAATATAGATTCGTCACATGTACGTCAGAGGTTACTGCAAGAACCTGATTTGACATATCAGAGAATGCAAGAGCTGGCGAGGACACTCATAATAGCTCAGCAGGATGCTGAAAAAATCGTCAAAGGTACCAGTGTCGCCAGTGAAAACGTCATGCATCTCAGTCGGAGGAGCCGTAGTCGACAAGATGGTCAACAGCGAGCTTCCAGTCGCAGGTCGAGCAGTCACCAGCCAGCTTCGAGCAGTCGCAAGTCAGCATCAGCTTCAAACAGCGACCACATCAGCAACTCGAAGACATGCAGCCGCTGTGGGCAGTCTCATCGCTACAAATGTCCAGCTAAAGGCGTTCAATGCAGGTCATGTAAATCTTTTGGTCATTTTGCTAAATATTGTCTCAAGAATAAAAAAGTCAGTCAGTTGCAATCGTTTAATTCAGATAATAGTAGTCAAGAATATTTTGTTGGCATGTTGAACAGTCAATTAAAGTCGAGTAAAAGTCATTCAGATAATCATGTGGATCATACTGCACATAGTAGTCAGTCAAACAGTCAGAGCACAGCGACACATAGTCAGTCACACTCACACAGTCAGAACAGTACACATGGACACAGAAACACAGCAGTAGTGGTATCACAGTCGGGACAGATGGGACAGTCACAGTCACCGTATCCCAATGATGAGAACAGTGACAAGTCTGAGAGATCCAACGTCAAGTCCAAAAGTCAACGTCCCCATTCCTTTTATCTCAGTGATGAAAGTGGTGATGTATCTGAGAGGTGTATTGAAAATAATCAACATCTCAATGATGAAAATAGTCACATATCTGAGAGATCCAACGTCAAGTCCAAAAGTCAACGTCCCCATTCCTTTTATCTCAGTGATGAAAGTGGTGATGTATCTGAGAGGTGTATTGAAAATAATCAACATCTCAATGATGAAAATAGTCACATATCTGAGAGATCCAACGTCAAGTCAAATAGTCAAAAAAGAAAATGTCAGAGTCCATATTTACATCTCAATGATGAAAACAGTCACAAGTCTGAGGGATTACACAACAACAAAACACAATGTCATAGACTTAGAAACAGTCGTCAGCATTCACAGTTTTACAGAGCACGTTCACGAGCAGTTTCACAGTTTCCACAGACACACAACGGATCATTAGTCAGTCACTCAGATATAAGTCAAACAGTAAAGAATGTCAACACTGTGGATAGTAACCATGCAAAACAGTCATGGGAAATTAACTTAATAATAGAAAATAAACAAATTAAATGCATCATAGACTCTGGTGCAGATGTCAACATTATGTCAAAGCAAACATTTTATAACCTGTCAAAAGTGTCACTTGTCAAATGTCAAATAAATGTCACAGGATTTGGTGGAAAATCCATTCCGATTCTAGGCAAAGTGAACATAAATTGTAAATTGTGCGTCGATAATAATGACGTCGTCGAATCTATAATGTTTATAGTAGCAGATTTAGATTGTCCAAATGTTCTTGGTCTACCAACGTGTGAGAGGTTAGGAATTATAAGACGTGTCTTTTCAGTATTAAAGCAGGATTTTTGTAAACAAATTCTTACACAATATAATGATGTTTTTCAGGGACTTGGATGTCTACCTCCAGTCTGTCATCTTAAACTCAAGCCTGATGCAGTACCATGTGTTGATCCGCCCAGGAAAGTTCCATTTGCGTTACAAGGGAGATTACACGAAGAGTTGGATCGCATGATGGAGATGCAAGTTATTAAGAAGGTTGTCTAGATTAAATGTAACTCAGTATTAATAAGAATGTTGTCTAGTTTTAATATAACTATAAGTATCATAGAGCATGTTGTCATGTAGGTAGAGTCGCTTGTCAATGTACATCTTATTAATTGTTTGTCAGGGGTTTAATTTGAACTCAACAAGGGGGATGTTGTAACATCACTATTTAGTAATTAATTAGTGTGTACACCACTAGATAATAATCTATGGTTCCGTTCTGTATCCGTCGGACACTTCTCTGTCTGATCTCATCTGAAATACCACGACTGAACGTGCTCTGTAAAACTGTAATCCTAGTCTCATTAAACCAAGTCTACTCAACATTATCTTTCATTTCTATAAACACAACAGAAGCTACTGCTAAAAATAAGGCCTAGTAGATTATCAAAGAGATTACCAAATATTATTAAGAAACATAGTATTAATCTTTTGAAACTGTTCTGAATAATTGCAGCCGCTCTCTAAATTCACGCGCGAAAACAAGAACATTAACACTTCACACCACTTTTGACAGACTATCCTATTTTCTTGTACTTAAAAATATCCATTCTATTCTATCTAACAGTAGGTTTATGGACACTAAGATCATCAACTGCCGAGTAGACGCCAGCATGTAGCATCGTATGCAGTAAATCCTCGGAGATTTACGACCTTTCTAATGGACAGGTAAAGTGACAACACAAACATGGTAGGAGATTAGTGCCGGCACTTAAAGGAAATATCCGGAATTGCAAGCTTTTTTTATGAAAACGAATAAAATGAGGTAAGTATCAGTTTGAAAAATAGAGCTATAGAGTGGTAGAGCGATAAATATAATAGTCGGAATTTTATTTGAAAGGCAACCGGATATTTGATCGTTGCTTAATTAAAATAAACAGGAAGAGAGACTCGTGAAAATCGTCCGTTCTTCGTGTTTTTTGAAACAATACATGATACTTACACACTTATAATAGGAACTTACAAAAAAAATTGCCTTATTAGTGGCGAATCGTCACTTTTCAAAAACAATATTTTCTACAGGCGGTTCGCACGAAGTTAATTTATTTTCGGGGGAATCGACAATTCCAGAAATACGTTTTAGTCAACTGGCACGTTTTGTATCTTATGTAATAAAGTTATTGTCCCTAGCTTTCATGGTCAAATTGGATAACAATTATAATCCTAATAGCAACAACGTTCTATCAGTCAACTAAATAACTACAATAGTTACAAAATTAGAACTATGAAAATGCGCAGGAATCCGCTGAATGTGGAAAGCACGAAACTGGTCGAAGTGGAGGAAGTTGGGCAAGGCCTATGTCCAGCAGTGGACGTCTTTCGGCTGAAATCATGACGATGATGATGATGATGATGAACTATTATTATGCTTCAACATAAAACCAAATCCCATAGTCACAACTGAAAGCACATAAATAATTTAACGAACGTCATTATTTTGTTAAGATACTAAGTTCAACAAAAAAGTACTCCCTGTGATGAGGTTTGAAGTGAATTGCAAAAACCTCACCTAATGATGGTACAGTTTACCTACTAAAGTACCTACTTATATTCAGAAGGCATTTTGAAAACTGCATAGAAAATAATAGTCGTAAAAGGAAGTCGACGTAGGGAGTGTTAAGCGCAATCGAAGATTACAACTAATGCTGCAGACAAGATGTCTATCTTTAATCCTCTTAAGGCCGTACATGAACCTTTTCGCCTTCAGATCCGTCTTACCTCTTATAAATCTGCACTGCGTTTTTAAGGCGCAACTACTGAAGCAAACTTAGCAGCCTGTCCGTTTTGTATAAGCAGTTCACGATTTGACAGTTGCCTCTACACCTGACATGTTTTTGCCCGTTCTATGTAAATTGACTTTGAAAGTTATTTCGACGGATCATCTACGTCCGGGCAGGCCAGTATTTCAGTCGAAAGACGTCCACTGATGGACATAGGCCTCCTACTACCTTGGGAAGCACAAGACTGGTCGAAGGCCGGTATTTATTCATTCATAAATATAAATTAATTGTACTTACTTACGTTGTGATAAAAAATATGATGTAATCAACTATAATTAAAAAAACGAAATATTTTAAAATGTAATATTCCATTTTAATGTGATATCCGTCATTACAAAATTAAGTAGGTATATTTTAAAACGTTCAATTAATTTGAAGGTAAGATAACATAACAGTAATTAGATATCATTCAAAATTCAATTCATACATAAAGTCACTGATTTTAATATTAAGTAATATAAAAAAATCAAATTATATAATAATCGATATCGTTATTTTTACGTTCAATCAAATCAAATCAATAACGTTACGTTTAGTCTGCGCGTTCATGCTACAGGATTGGCACAATCGAAATGACGCAGTAACAGCCTGTTCTGGACTTGAGATCGACTTCTCCGTGCAGGATTTAATGCTTTTAGGTGTTAAAATTAATAATCTTAAACATTTCCCGCTTTTTTTACTTAATTAAAATTATTTTATCACCACTGCTCTCGAAACGGTGAAGGATATAACATCGCGAGGAAACGGGAATGTCTTAGAATAAAAAAATTGAAGACATGTGACATCTAGCAACCCGCACTGGGTGTGGTGAACCCGCGTGCTGAATTACGGTCCAATCCCTCTCACAGAAAGGAGGCCTGTTTCCCAGTTGTGAAAAATTATGAGCTGATTATGTTATGTTACGCTATTCCCCGAATTACTGTTTGCATGATTTACCTTAATACATGTAAAATAATACGGTAATACCAGAGTCAGGAGGTCAGCCGGACCCATTACATCTGAGAGCCAAGTTGGCGATGTTTCATTAATCACGGCAAGTTAAATACGCCAGTAATTTGGTGCCTCGTTCTACTTGGTATGGAACTTTGCAGTTTACTGCACATTTGCAACGTAGACTTTACCCAGTTTTGACGTCTCGTTTAACTACTTCAAAAGTTTTGGTTTTTTATTTCTCTTCGTTTTTTTTTTCATCGTGCACGTTTTTCCATAACACTGGCATTCTCTATGGCAATGGTGATCATTGCCATAGAGAAAAAAAGAATAGATTAGAAGTTTTGGTTGTATTTTAAGTCTCTTATTTTTTCCAAATTATTTTTTAGCGTTAAACATGGGTTTTAATAGTATCGGTGTAGTAATATGTATTCTTGTTATAGATTTTTGGTTTTAAAATATATAAAATGAAGGTACCCACGTATTCATTTTTTTACAAAATACAATATCAAAGAAATAATCTACCCAGAAATGGATAAATAAGACGCAAAAAAAAGAAGTAAAATCTACTTTCCACTATACAAGGATACAAAACTATCATATATAAGTTGTAGATACTTGTTATAAAATAGAAATCCCTTTTAAATGAAAATCCAGATATTTTATAAAAAGGAACAAAAAGACGTTTCGCGGAACTTCGGGTAGCGAACCCGCATTTATCTTTGCGTGATATTACTAAAACAATAAAGGGCAAAAGGTTCCATATCATAAAAACAAAGACGTATAAAGTGCTATCTCTTTGATTTGTTGTAGCCTCAAGTTGGCAGAGTATTTTGGAATTTAGTTCTTTAATGGTTTGTTTTGCATTGAGGTTTTTTTTGTACTGTGGATATTAAGTATATCTTGAAGCGTATGTACTATTTTTTTTCTTATTTCCTTTTAACTTTAGTCTGTTCAAAAAGTATCTCACTAAAATATAAACAAATGGATCAGAAAACATACGTATGGATGTTACTTACGAATTAAGTGTTTGATTATTTGAATACTTAACGTGAATCTCGTCGACATTTTTTCCATACAAACTTCGGGAGTGTAATACTCCGCTGTTCAACAATGTACATCAAAAATTAAACATGGCATTGTTTTGTCTCATTATTAATATTGTCAGTACGGATACAGAATACTAATATAAAAAGCCATTAAAAAGTAAGGAGCCAACAAAAAATAATTATTCTTGCTAGTTTTACCTAACTTTGGGCGTATTTAAGTAACAAAAGACGTGTAAAATATCAAATTCTAAGTCGGTATCGACAAAGCTCAAATATCGAAAAGATCAATAAATTTTATTGGTCATAGATTTTATTTATATTTCATTTCGCACCGAAGGACTTTTCTGAATATTTTACGCACCTGTTTTACTAAAAATGATCCTGCATCTCATTCAATAACGTTGCGCGTGTAGACTAACGTCTACCTGCTCCTCACTGATACGTCCATTATCGGACACGATGCCTGGTGAGACAGAGTGCTTTTTAGCCAGACCCATCAGTGAGTTCGAGCCCGCGACTAGATTCTCCTTAAATCCGAACTTCTAATTTTGAATCACCACATTCCGAGTATTTTTAATTTGACAATGGAAATTAATTATAGGTGTAATCTCAATTTTTTTACTATAATTTCTCAATTATAATTTAAATACTTAATGTTATTCAAACAATAATAGTTGGAAAAGTGGCGACTTGAAACCTTTTAAATGCACTCACACAACCACTTCTTTTTAGTGGGTGGCATTAGAATGGAACATTAACAGGGTTTGTTTACACTTTCGTTGTGTACTTTGGGAACAGACGGTATATATAGGTAAGTCTTTAGTTAAAATAATAATAAAATTCAAAACATTAGATAACTACATACATAATCGAGATTCAAGATACTAACAATAGAAAAAAAAAACAATCTGCGAGTTCAATTTACTCAAGTACTCATTGGAGAATTACAGACTTACCTACTACATTTCGCACAGCAAATATCCTCACGTAAGTACCATTACCCACCTACTAAGCTTTTAACGTAAAGAAGCTTATTATCCCGACGTACAACTTAGCACTTCAGGGGCTAAAAGCTGCGTCGAATATAATCCAGATCACGAGTTAAAGTATAAATCTAGTACATTTGTAAATGATACCAAACCATAGCACTAAACCTGTTTGTACATTTACGCTTACCGCTAGGATTTCGCCGCGAAATTATTTGACGAAAGACTTTTTCATACATTTTGTTCTCATACGCAAGGTTATCGCCTACCCGCTGCGTTCGTGTGCTTACGGCATAAACTTACTAAGTAGAAGTCAGTGTTTTACAACGTAACCTGTGGCTGTGACTGGCTTAACACTGGTTTAGAATGACGTAAGACCGTGCCAGATTTACCTTAGTGCTAAGCCGCTGGCTAGGGCAGAATTATGTTTGAAAGTGTTACGTGCAAATATGATAATACTTTGAGTTGTAGGTATGAGTAACTGAACCTTAATTGCATAAGACACTCTGAAATATTTTGAAGGATTGCTTCATACGAGTATGTTCAGAAATGTATTGGCTGAACAACGTATATAAACGCAATGAATGTTGTTGATATGTCAAAATGAAAGACATTTGTACTGTAACCCTCGTACTAATAAACACAGAATAAACTTATTCCAACTTTAAACCTATGACAATGTATGTTCCTGGTATAACTTTATTATGTGTCTATAAGTAAGAGAGTTAGTATGTTACGTACCTACCCAGCTGTTGTATATGTTTGCTTTTAGTTTTTTGTGTAACAATTTTTATACACATAAGAAACAAACCAGATAAGATTTTTGTCTAAATTGCTGAGATAGTTTTACATACATTGTGTTTGGTGAACGGTTACCGATACTTTAAGGGAGGTGAGTGTATCTATAGGAACTGAGATGTGAAAAAAATGTATTTCCTATATTTCATCAAGTTATACGAATAAATGTATGGGCCAGCCGTTCTTCACGATTTCAGAGTTGGTGTCATAATCCAATCAAAAATCTGTACAATTATATATAATGTACTAGCTTCCGAAAGCGGCTTCCCCCGCGTGGAGGTCGAAGACTATCCCACAGGAACGTAGTACCGGGATAAAAAGTATTCTATGTGTTATTCCAGGTTACAAACTACCTGTGTACCAAATTTCACAAAACATCCATCCATCCATCTATCCATCCATCCATACTCACAAACTTTCACATTTATAATATTAGTAGGATTCAAATAAGGCTGTAAATGATTACTTTCGAACGTCAAAATAACGTAACTAAGGCAATCCCCGAAAACACACACCATACACCAATTCCTGTGCTTTAGCTTGGCAGAAGTGCCTGTTGCGGCATTTCTTCTTGGCATGACTATTTTTTTTTTTCATGGTTACTACATTCATTTTTTTTTTTTTGGTGGGAAATCATCAAATAACTTCTCCCGCTCTGGGTGGAGCAGGAGGGCGTGTAAGACTTTTACTGAATAAAACCCACCCGTGTTCCCTCAGTTGCCTGTGTGTCAGGCGCCGCGGTATCTCTTTCGAACAACCCGCACCTACTACATTCATTTAAAGTATCGATACCCGTTCTGTAAATACCCTATTTTAGCATATTTATAAAATGAAAAGTCTTATGAGACGCGTTGTCGCCCAAGTAATGCGATAACATGTGAAACTTGTCGAGTAACGAGACGCATTGGTTTGCTGAAAATACGTGACGTGAGACGATTCACACGTTCGGCTCAAATCTGCGACGCGTCTTATGTAGAATCTTGTTTCGTCGCATTTCCATTCATACGAATCGTTCTAGTTTTCCGAGATAAAAAAAACAAAACTATGTATTTTCTAAACTTATGCTGACTCTGGTCAAATCCTTTGTAGTGCTGCCGAATCTACACAGCATTAACGTTACGACCTCGTTAAGTTTCAAGCACACATTTATATATTCAAGCAGTTTCTTGCAGACTACCTTGTTGTTGTAATCATTAAAATACCCTCAAATGTTTATATCGATACTGTTAATTGCATTGATTCATGCAGCTTTTCTTCAGGGCTTGTCATTTTTGGAGGGGTTGTGCCATAATCGTCACGCTTGGCAGACGGATTGGTGCTCGTCTTATGGTGGTAAAATGCATAGGGAACGTGGCTGCCCATTCTCTGGTAAGTACCTAAATCGCCTTCTACGACAAATGGGATGGTGATATTCTTTTACGTCCAGCCACATGGATCCGATTACATTGTGAAGGCCGTAGGAATCCACTGAATGCAGGAACTACAGAAACGATCGAAGTTGTGGAGCTTAGGGTAGGCCTATATCTAGCAGTGGACATCTTTCGGTTTAAATTATGATGATACAGCTAAGAAACAAGCTACATCTTAAGAGCGTACTCAATTTTCCCACAAGAAAAGTTAGAGCACGTTCACATCAATACAAATGCGATGTTTAGCTATAAATATGTACATCGCTGATGACACATCGTAACACACGTCGCCTCACAAACCACTTCGCCGAAGTTTACCGAGAAAATTGCCATCGAAATATGCTACATATTGGAAATTGCCGTAATTTGTTAACGTTATGTCTCCCAAGAGTACTCCATACTCACATTTTTAAAATTTATTACAACATGTATTTTTTATCTCCACACTACATGCGCCGGATTTCGAGTAATGAGAAACGAAATGAGCTCCAACGTTCTTGTGACGAGAAATCGTACTGAGTTTTTTTTGTCAGTTTTAAACTGCTCATTAGGTACCTCGAAAGCTCGGAAAATGGCCAGCAGACAGTTACAATTTATTCGAAATAGTTTCGTATATTTTCTACGTAACTGGGCTCTAATATTTTATGTAGGGGTTTTAGGTAAGACTAACGAGTAACGACTGCAGTATTTTTCAGCATGTAGATAGAAATTTCAGAAATAAGACTTGTGTTTGGAAAAATTTAGATCCCAAAGGCTATATTTACCATTAAGGCTCCCACAGACAGGTGCAATACGACAGTGCGACGTGACGCATTGCAGTTTCTATGAAAACTCCGTGAAAATGGTTCTACAACAATCGCTTTAAACCGTCGCGTCGCGCCGTTCTGCGGGAGCCTTAATGGAAAATATTGACTTAGCTTTGGTCTTAACGTATAATTTAAACGTCCATCATTTCTACTTATTTTGGCTTTTCATATTAGATTTGTTCACAAAGTTCCTAAGTCCAAAAATCCTTATGTTAAAAATGCTTTGTAAGTCCTACTTTCAAACACATGAAAAGCTTTTATGCACAACCTTTCAGACTACTAAGAAGTAGCACGCATACCTAAGAGTTTACTTAAGCTTGTAGCTAAGTAATAATAGCTGCACGGGTCGTCCGATTAGGTTGAGACCCTATCATAGTTGGGAAAATCCTAGCAGGGCCTGAATTCACTACGACCACTTAACGATTCCTTACTCGTAACCACGTCAATCACATACGAAATTTGCTAATACGTAATAATTATATCGACAAATTGTCTTGGAACATACAGAATATGACATTTCGATACCTTACCGTTACATTGGTTAAAAAAAAACGACACTGACGTAGTTTGAACGTAGTAAGATTCCGCGGGGAATCATTATAACGATACAGAATTGAGGCTCAGATTGATTTGACCTACGAGTTTCCTTGAGCGTGCTATCTCACTTAGGTCAATAAAAATAAATGGATATATTTTAGGAGCAAGAAGATTTTTTTCTACTATGGTAGGTATCTTGCAGGTCAACCTATGAGGTTGTCGGCTGCTTGACTGTACTTGTAGTAACTAGATGCTAAAAACTTGCCTGTTATTTTTAAAAACCCCTATTTGATCATGGTAACATAGTAAAGGAGCGTCGATTCATTCCACATCTTCATAAATTCGAAAGTGCACATAATATTTGACTTCTAGGTATTTTCACAAGCAATATCTTCGAATTGTTATATAATAATAAATAATAAAAATAAAATAGCCTTTTATTCAGACAATACTAGTTACAAAAAATTTGTTTATATTAATCTATAGCTGTTCTTTAGTTTCACTGTATGTTTGCCTTTTGGCAAAGTCCTCCTCCAACTCTCTCCACCTTGTCCGGTCCTTTGCTGTCCTTGTCCATATATTTGTGTTGCCTACTGCCTTCTTAATCTCGTCTGCCCATCTTCTAAACAGTCTCCCTGTTTTGCGGTTCCCACACCTTGGATACCACTCTGTCACAGGTCTACTCCACTTGTCCTTTTCCCTTTTAGTATGACCTGCCCATCTCTATTTTAGTTTTTTCACTTCGTCTGTTAAATCTTGAATTTTGGTTTTCTTTCTGTTCTGTTTCGGATTTGGTCACATTTCCGTTTGTTCAGCATGCTCCTTTCCATGGCGACTTGGCAGACTTCTAGTTTTTTTTTAAGTTGGATTTTGTTAGCGCTTTGTGTTTGCCCATGTTTGCCATCCATGTAAGGACGGGCAGTATGCAAGTATTAAATAATTTGGCTTTTATGGGAATAACCATTTCTATGTCTTTCATTATGTCTTTGAGGGACCAGTATCGCTTCCAAGCTTTGTCTATTCTATTTGCAATTTCTTTTGTAATAAGTCCGTCGATGGATATCAGTTGGCCAAGATAAACATACTCACTCGTATACTCAATAGGGTTGCTGTTGACTACAATGGGTACTTCTTCTCCGTTGGACATGATTTTCGTTGTTAGTGTATTCATTGATAGTCCTACCTTACGGCTTGCCTTATCGAGATCGTTGAGCATTGTTTGTAAATAGAAAAATAATTAAGTCGTCTGCGAATCGAAGAAGGGTTAAGTTTTCGCCGTTGATATTCAGAATTATTATGACACACTTTAATTGCTACGAAGGTATACTTCGAAAAAACAATCAAAATCAAAATCTAAGAAAAATTAATTATCATTCGAATTTAATTTCCATCGGTTTCTTACTAAACTTCAACTATATCCGACGCTCACGTCTTTTGTTGACTGTACCTAGACATTAAAAAAAAAAAGCAAATCTGACCAAAACTGCGGTGGACATATAACTTATATAAGTCCACTAACGTTATAAGGGACGAATGACACTTGTTTGCAGTTTACAGGAGACATCATATCCATCCGAGCGTAGAATTGAATTCGGACAACGGTAGAGTGTAAACACTAGGAAATCAAAACGCGTAACCATGTTTGTTTCACATTTTTCTTTCTACATTTTCACTGTAAAGGGGAACAAAGGAAGAGGATTTTACTGTGTTGTAATAACATTTATATAAATTACACAAGTAACAAAATGAGTATATCTTCATCCTGCCCTTGTTTTTTTTTTCACATGGTTCTATTGACTTAAAAAACTACACATTTTCCCGTTTATTTATCTGCTGCTTAAAGTTAACTAATGATGAACGACTGGTTAACCATACATTTAAGACGTTTAAATATTCAATGTTTCAAAGTCAAAGCATTTATTTCAAATAGGCACTTAAAAGGCACTTTTGAACGTCAATATTTACATTAAAATAGAGTTGATTCTAGTCGCCCCTTCCAAAATGTAGTTTCGTGAATGCAGAACAGAAGAATGGGCATGAAACTCCACCGTTACTCTTTTGAAATGTTTTAAGGACAATATTTAACATACATTCATTATTTATGTGTAAAAACGATGCACCTAGTTAAGAGTAGAGAGTATAGTTTTTAAATAAACCCCACTATTGTTGTCAAAGCAATCGTTCACTATGGGTATAAAAACAGGAAAATAATACGTAGACACCTATATTTAATTACATAACAATACCCATATCACAATACGATTCACAAACCACTACCGGCTAAATATACCTATAACCTAAAACGTGAATAAAAACGGATTGATTTTTAAGTTTCCGCTACAAGCTTTTAATATTTAACAAATGAATTACAAAGTGGGTATTGTGTTGTAAGTCTACATAATAAAGAAAACTATGATAGCAATTTCCTAGCAAGCTCTTTGAAAAATAAAGAGCCTTTGCTATGCTAACTCATGCCTTATCCCAACTACGTTGGGGTTGACTTCCAGTCTAACTGGATGCAGCTGAATACCAGTATTTTACATGGAGCGACTGCCTTTCTGACCTCCACAACCTAGTTACTGGGTAATTCGATACCCTTTGGTAAGACTGGTTGTCAGACTTTCGGGCTTCTGACTACCCGTAACGACTGTCAAAGATCCACGAATGACAGCCGGGACCATCGGATTAACGTGCTTTGTGAGGCACGGAGGGGTCTTGGTATGTAAAGATGGTCACTCATCTACGGACCAACCGCGGCAAGCGTAGCTTAACCTGATCGAGCAACCCGTGTGGCAGTTATTACTTAGCCCCAAGTACCTCTTACGCCTCTTGCCCTTTGCTTTACTAACTAAAAACGATATTTACATATTGCTTGCTACGCTACTAATAATGATACTTACAAGAATGTAAGTGTTACTACAAAAGCTGAGAACACAAGAATAGATTCCTACAATGTAAGCAAAATCCAAACAGTATCAAAATACCTCCTCAAGATGCTCGAAGGCATCTTATCATATAAAGCTATTGGCTATAATTAAGCTGCTTAAGCGTCTCTAACAACAGTTTGCTGACGCAAGAGTCTTCTCTTAGTCACGTTTTTGCTTCGTCATAGAGCGTTGAAGACTCTCTACAAATTGTGCAGAGCATTGGAACAAAGCCAACTGTTTATGAATGCAGTGTTTCGCGTAACGAGCAAAATATCTCTCACTTAAATTATACATTTTTCAAGCAATTGTATCAACACTTCGTTAATCCCGTTTTGTAATTAACGGCTCGAAGAATGGTGGGTGGGAAGATAGGTGTGCGAGTATTGGTTAATTTTTACTTATTAATGGACACACAAGTGTTCGTTATTGGTAGTTGCAACTGGAATAGATGATAAATGATTTTCTGGAAGTAGGTTTGTACAAACACTTTTACACGTCAATCATATTTTTAAAACTAGATGAGGTCGGCGTTTCCTATCTGACTACTCTGAGAAGAAAAGCCGAAACAAACTCAGAGGTCACAGTCTCTTTTATAGCGATAGCGAGATCTAATTCCATACCAACGCCAGCTAATTTGCGAAACAGGAAGCAGTGGCGCGTACTGCATCTGCCCACGTGACTGAAATTTGGTTATAGAGTAAAATACGAAATTCAGATACGTGAGAACTTTTAATAGGCTTTCTTTATTATTCTGCATTAAATCACACACACGTCACATAAAACGGTGAAGGAAAACATCGTGAGGAAACCAGCATGTCCTAGAACCAAAAAAGTCGAAGAAATATGACATCTACCAACACGCACTGGACCCGCGTGGTGAATTACGGCCCACTCCCTCTCACCGAGAGGAGGCCTGTACATAGAGCGACTGCGTATCTGATCTCCACAACCCAGTTTTGGTAAGGCGTTTCGTCCACTGCCATGTCAACGGGACGTCAACGAGAACGAGATACATGGCAGCGAAGTAGCGATACATACATAACTGAGGCCGCGTGTCCACCGCACATCCATCAACGGCACGTCACGTTCGCTTTGGATAGTCTCGTTGACGTTCCGCTGGCGGAAGCGATAACGCTGTAAGACTGGTATTTCACTCCTAGTCTTACAGCATTTTTCTACCGCTTTATCATGATATTATCATATTATCGACTGTCAAAGATCTACAAATGGCAGCCGGGAACCAACTTCATAACGCGCTTTCCGAAACACGGAATGATCTTGATATATAATCGAAGATCACCCATGAACCAACCGCAGCAAGCATAGCTTAGCCCTCGATTGACCCCTCTATCTAGGACAAACACTACAACAGTACCTACTAGTGTATTAGTACTTGCCTATTAAAACACCGTCTCATCTAATCACAATCCCATACAGAGTATGAAAAGGAAGGTTTATATAATTTGAAAGTGTCCACAGATACGTATGCGGTCCACGTAGACGGGTGTTGTGCAGCGTTCCACATACAGTTTTTATTTCCGGACCAATTTCAGTAGCAAACAAACTTCGCTGCGCCCATTCTAATGTATATTACGAATACGTGCTACATAGAAATTGTTTATAATAGAGGCTTTTCTATTTAGTTTGCGGTATATTGAAAACGAAATTGTGCTGGCAATAATACCTGGAAATTAAATAATATGTAAGATATAATAACTATGTTAACCGTCTTTATAAAAATGTCCTTATCCCAATTTATTTGGAGTCAGCCTAGCATTTTTTCTTCTTGGGTACAGTCAGAAAAAATAATTCGTAAGCAAAAATACTTTTTAATTTCATTCGGGAAACTTACTTACACAGTGTTCTTAAGCAATATGCAATTGAAGGCTATTTATAAATATCCAGTGTTAAACCAAACCAGCACCCTAATTGCGTAAAGAACGATTAATCATAATCTGTTTCGTTTTGAAACAGAGTTCTAAACCATTGCTTCATATGTTCGAAAGATGTGTCTGCTCAACAACGAAGGTGTTGGGCGGTACAAAATACCTCTTACATTAATTAGGAAAATAAATAGTACACGATCGCCTAATACAAACTAAAAATCATTTAAATGCAAACAATTATTTTTCCGTAAATAAGCTTTTCACCAATAAACGCTTTATGCTTAACTGACATCATTTTTAAATTTTCAGTGTTATTGTGTCAGTTGTGATTTGAATACAGGTACGGAAAGTAAGAAGTCAATTTCCTTAACAATTAATTTCGCTAACTTTATTTACATCACTTTTTCTTCTATCTCAGATTCACTAGTCAAATTAGCTTTCACACCACAAAAAATACTGCAAGCAAAGTCTATTTCTAATTTCGATTTAGCAATTAATTGCTAAAAAATTACATACCTAGTTTCATTGATTAGCGAACTTAACTAACGCTGTTGCAGAGCGTTCTAATGAAATTGACGTTTAATTAATTAATTACTCTTTACTTTCAAAAACAACAAGCACAAGTGGACCCACAACTGGAAAAGGTTGCAGAAACTTTAAACCAAAGAAACAATACGGTATTGTATCGTGTTGGACTTCCAATCTTAACTGAACTTGCTTACACGCGACTCAAAGCAGTAACAAACTCACAAGAAACAAACTTCAACTTCATACGTTCTATAAAACCAAATAAATACTTTTGAATCACTGAAGCTGTTTCTTTTCTTTGAAGGAAAGGACTTTTACGGTTCCTTTTAAACTGGTTAAGAGAGAGGAAATAACTCTACATAATAATGTTTTCTTTAAAGGGAAGGTTAAAATACTTGTCAACATTACTAAGCACTTGTTTACATATCTCATATCGGCCGTAAATATGCTCAGAAATGAAAAAAAACCCTATTGAAGAAAGCTTACATCAAAAGAAATGCAATGAGCCTAAAAAATCTAGTGTAAATCTGCTCAAAACTTAAAAAAATAACAACATAATCGGTAAATGCTTACTTCATGAGGAATCCAATGAGTCTACTACCTACTGATTATAATTTTTAAATTTTTAAACAGATTAAAAACAAAGCGAAAACGAACAAAAAAATTGTAGGCGCAGTCCGAGTCCGCGCTGTTTGCTTTCATGAAAACGTTTCGTCACAACTCTAATTTGACCTGTCATTGTGTTCTTTATGACGTAAACTTTCTTCGACTATCGTTTTTTTTACTGTTACGAAAAGATTTACAGCCGTTATGAGGCGCAATATGTAATTACATTGGGTTTTGTAACAAATGTTCCTATGGCTCCGATACTGCTATAGCCATTGTATCAGACCGATACTAGATTAAGTAGACTCATTGGATTCCTCATGAAGTAAGCTTTTACTGATTATGATGGTTTTTTTTTTAAGTTTTGAGCAGATTAATAGCCAATATTCGACAAAATCTTAAAATATTTCGTTATTTGCAACAGATTTTCTCACGGTTTCAGTCACTGCCGTAGTTATGGTATTTGCTCGGCACCAGATTTTTTAAGCTTATTGCATTTCTTTTGATGTAAGCTTTCTTTAAGTGGGTTTTTTTTTTTCATTTCTGAGCATATTTACGGCCGATATGAAACGATGCATGGAGTTATGTTGCTATTGTCAACTTCATTTTAATTTTCAACCCTCTTTCGGCCAATATTTTTGTTAATTCTTTCTTTGCCCTAGCAGAGCTTTATCAACTCTTGACAACGTTACCAAAATCAATGTTTTAACTAAAGACGTTTTTGCGCTACACGAATTGGAATTTCGACTCATAGTGAAAAATAGAGGTAATACCAGTACCTACTCCGAGCGAAGAAGCGTTTTCACGTCAAAACGCGAATCAAAGCCTGCAAATCAACTGCGCAGTTAGAGCAAATGCTCTAAAAAAGTTTAAAGCGAAGATTACGTGAATAACATTGAAAGTTCTTATTAATTAATACATGAGAAATGCCTATGAATTATTTTTATTACAGCATTCAATGAGCAGAAAGTGATGTAACCAGGTAATAGTTGCACATAAAGATGGCAAAAAATAGTTACCTCTTAAAAAGAAGAAATATTTCATTTCAATATCGATCTGCAAATGTTGACCAAACGCTTAGTAAATAACTATTTATTGGATTCGATGAAGATAGTAAATAATCATTTTAGCAATTAACAATGAAAATGTTAACTGTTTTTAACAGCTATTATAGATTTTACCAACTCACTGTTAATCTTGAAATCATCAAACCTACTGTAAGCAATTTTATCATGTTTTTTTTTTTAATGTAGTCTTAAACTCGTCGTTTTCGATGAAGGAAAACAAATATTGCGTAAATCAAAGTTAAAAATAATACTTGGCTTGAGGGGTAAATAAACCAAAAATACCTTTAAAAATGGGTTCTTTCCTATCTCAACAAGGAAATACGAGAAAGTAAACAAAACAGGGCAGGGTTATTTAAATACTTTGCAAAAAAAGGGGTTCCCAAGCGCCCCTGTAAAAAAAATAACAACTCTTTTATATCTCTTAACTACCTAAAATTAGGGGAGAGCCGACACAACAAATTAATTACTGTCAGTGAAAATACAATGATATAACTGTATTCATCATGAATATGTTTACTCGTATATATATAACAATAATGAAGTTAAAACCACAGTGAAATATACTCAAATATTATACAAACTAACACTAAAATGAATAAAAAACATAATAAACAAGTAAAAAAAGGCAAATAGCTCATTGGGTATCTCTCAAAAACCCTATTGGCTCGTCTACCAAACCGCTTGGCAACGACGCGCGACGTCCTGAAATACTCGATAAGCGCTCCGTGGCCTTCTGGAGTACGAATTACCAATGAGAGTAATCGAACAACGGCAGATGATAATCAGATAGGTAATCAGTTTTCCTTAGATGACGTGGTCTAGTAATTTAATTTGGCAGTAAGATGAAAACACATTAATTCAACTAATAATTATAATCTTTTACTGTTACTGGTTTTCACCTTTAAAGGTTACTGAATTAACAGTCGTTGTAGAAGATTTACAAAATCATACGTTTAGAAAGAAAAACGTAGCTTTTATGTTCCCTTTTTAGATATTCGAACAATCCACTTGCGTCGCTTTGCGCAAGTTTTGGCTCGTTTCATCCTATAGGGAAAAACTAGTTTCGTAACCTAGTCTCTAACAAATTAACTTTTCTTTCATTTAATTAGACGATGATCTTTTTGGGTCCGCCGATTCCATAATATCTTAATAGTATCACGTTTTTGGGTTAACTAAATAACAATATTGGCATAACTTTGGAAAATAACATCTGTGCCTGATTTTTGAGGAAAAAATAAAAATGCTGAAATGGAGAAGCTTATGTTACGAATATTACACAATTAAATGACTTAGTTATAACTATTCATAACCCTCGCCAGGGCAGCAAAAAATCGTGAAATATTCCCTACAAAAAAGGGCACATTATAAAATAACAACAAAAAAATTAAAAAAAATATCCATCTAAATATTTAAAGATCTGTTGTTAGGTAAAACAGTATCCAACCAAAATCCCCCATTCAAATAACTTTCCACCATATTTTCAAAGAAAAAATGCTCTCCAGCCGACAGCCCTACACGGTGAGAATGGCGCAGTTTTGAAGCGCAGCCTACCGGAAACAGGACGTGCTAGTGACGTTTGCCTGACTACACAATGCGGCCTCCGCCGTGAAACAAATACAAGCAATACAATAGCTTCACATCTTTAAAGTGTCGCTATTCAGCGTGTTATGTGACGGCTCGTGCTGAGACAAGAGAATGTGATGTAACATGATTTGTAGTTGTAGTGCTCAACGGTACAAAATAGTTCTTTTTTGCATTTACTTTTGACAAATGATTGGCACTGTTGTTGTGTTCTCCGCAGTAGATACATCCTCAGCACAAAATACACCGGATTTCGGTTGCACACACGGTTTTATCAAAATTCTTTGTTTGAGTTATCAGTTTATCTTCATACCAGAATATCGTATAAAACCTTTGTTGGAATGCTGAAAGTCTGGGATGTATCCGAAAAGACAAAGACCGATACACAGAACGTAAGATTTAACAAAAAGGGGTACTAATAGGCACAAAAGTATAATATGATATAGGTAACCATTTCTACAAAATGTATGAGAATAAGTAGATAGAGGAGTTTTGAGTATGAAAGTGACTATAGGAGGTCTTCCACCAAAGAAATGATGGACGCTCGGTGTGAAATGATACGTCTAGAAAAGGGAGAACTATCGAGATGACGATTAATAGAGACGTATGTAAGAAGAGGACATGTTGCGCAGACCCCAAATAAATTGGGAATAGAGAATGCTGAAGAAATGTGAAGATAAAATAAAACAGACCTGTGATCAGCTGCTGGCCAGCCTAGGTTGAATAAAAGATAAAAGTACTAAAACCAAGTTTTGTTCCCATTTTATATGCGGATTCGGATCTGTAAAAGTTATTATCAGCTTAATCTCTTAACTTCCTGAAAGTTAGATTTTGGATACGAACTTTAGCAGACGTTCGCAAGAAGTGCTAAGTTTTCAATTTACGTAATTGGAATCAACTTCGCACTTAGTATCAAGTGTTTATCATTCCAAGAAAGTTTTAGGGAAAGCTTGTATGTTTTAATTGTGATATTCCATTTTGTGATTTGCCTGTATTGTTGAACTGGTGACTACTGGTGAGTTATCTTCACTTATTCGGGAGGAATGAGACTTCAGCCGCTGTTATAAACTAATCCGTTGTTTCAAGAAGTAACCGGATTAGAGTATTATAAAAGGATATTGCTTGCCACCATACATGTGGCATGTCATTCTAAGGCAAACAACAGGTCACTGGCATAACCTGCCAAGCTATTGTTCTAGCCAATTATAACATAGCCCAGCGCTTTTGAGCGCTTTAGTGCGATATGCACATTAAAAATTAATCTGTGAATGAAGCGCTGAAAGCGCTGGGTATGCATATTTTTTTTTTTTTTTAACAAAACGTTGCCCCACACTAGGAATTTCTCCTGTATTGTGCGTTTACAAACATTTAAACTCACATACACAAACATCCAGATACGGAACAACTGCTTGTAGGTCATACAAATATTTGCTACGTGCGGGAATCGAACCCGTGACACGCAGCGCAGCAGTCAACGCTTAACCACTGCGCCAACCGTGCCGTCAAATTATTTTGTGTGTTTGTCTAAATATGGCGCCAGAGAATTAAATCGCGATACTCTATTAAATGGTTACGGCTGTTTGAAGTATCCGTTCGGTTATATGTACCGATATTATGATTAGGATTGATTATAAATGAGTAATATCGTATAGAATCATATCCAGGGCGATTCATATAACGTTTTTTAGCAATGACAAACACGTACAGGGGTTTGACAGCAATAATAATAAAATTTAAAATAAAAAACGTGGATAATTTAATTTCTAAGTTTGACTGGAAAGCTATCAGATTTCAAAGCTATATGAAGCGTAACATTGTGTACGCTATTTAGATTGTACCTCATGTTATTACATACGAAAGTTTCTTTATTTTGCAAAGTAACCTTGTTTAGAGGGCAGGTATATATTTCTTATTTCAATATTATTTCAGAAAAAATGAGAAAAACAGCTCTTCAGGACAACAAGAAGATTTACAGTTTCCTTCACTAAAACTTAAGGTAAAGCTCTACTTTGGGAGACGATAAAGTATTTTGTTTTGACAACAACCCCATACTTCATACAAAGCCAGAGTCCAGGGTATTTACATAAGTATTCGCGCGTGGTTCAGCAACTATGTGGGCGTAGCCTAGGCTCCATATTTTCTGCTGTTTCCTTTTAATAGACACACGGACCTCCCAGATGGAAACAGCATCTTTTTTGTTTGTTTTTGTTTAACATTTTTTGAATCATTCACGCAAATGCTACAATGCTACCTACTGCTGTTCTGTGCCTCTATTTTATAACAAAGGAGACATCTCCACGACACGTAATGCTAGTGTGGAGGCTAGTGCTATTTGAATTTAGAATGCTCTTTTGAACAATACAGATTAAAGGTATTTATTTATTTTGTTTTAAATAATCTTTACATCCTAAAATAATCGGTATTATTTAACCGTGTTTGAAAATAATCCGATCTGCCTTTAAAATCATTAGTTACAATTTTAATATTTGTAAAATTCATGAAGAAGATTGGCTACAAACTGAGTAGGTATGTAAGAGAAACTTGGCCATTTTATTGATAGGTTCTACAAATGTAAACTAGTACAGATTAGAAATTCGTAACAATACTGAACCCTGCCCATAGTTACTATAACTCCTAAGTTCAAAAACTTAAGCAATACTACGTCTTAAGCTTTTGCCACAAAGCGAGCTAAGCTAGTTTCGATCTAGGTGTGCGGGCGTTTAAAGCCCGGATTCCATCGGTAAACTATGAGCTAAGTTAGTAGCACCTAGCGCATACCTAAAATAAGCTTTATTTAAGGCTTATTTTCATACATAATATTAATTTACAAATTCAAGTCGCAATCTCATGTCAGCGACAATCAATATCAAGAATTAAGACGAACATGTAGACAAATCCAAGATTTTTGACAGGTTGAGACTGAGATCAGAATGCAACTTTTTTTAATAAATTCGAGAATTTGCGAAAGCCGGGCCAAATTTGCGCCCAGGTTCACCCGGACGATTTTTTTAAAACGCCGTGTTTTTACTGCGCATTGGATTTTCAACACTCGGTATTGCGCCCAGCATTGAAAATCCAACAGAGCACATCACAGTGTATTAAAAACACACTGTCGCATTTTAAAATGCCGGTGGCACTTCTACTTCTTCTTCTAACAGTGTCGATGACAAAATTAAAACAAAAAAAAAAAAGTAAAATAGATTAAGTAAAGTTTGCCCTAAAATTCAGCAACGCGAAACCCGTTTGCTGACGCAGCCTCCTCATGTGTGCAGGTGACAGGGCATGCGGTGCAAGATGGGAGGTGAGCCATTGTCTATGGAGAGACACCGCATACAGTGGAAGTGTGAGCCGTCCATGAACCCCACTTGTGGAGGTCCTTGCTGCGGTCTACTTGGGGACGAAAACTGTTTAAGGTTTTCCAAGTATGACACGGTTTCTTGTGACCGGATGGAAGGCTCTTTGATGGTTTAATAAAGGACTTCTGATTCCTCTCCTCGTCCTGAATTTTGGCAAGAACTGTTTAAGCCTCAGGAGTCTTAAACAGTTCTTGCCAAAGAACACATCTTCTTCGGCGCTCAGCAATGTGTTGAAAACCCTGTGTGGGATAAAAAATCGTCCGCGGGCACGACGGCTATAACTCTTTACCCTTCTTCATCGCGTTTGATATGACGAAGGCTTTGGTCTGACGCTTGAACTATCTTCGGTTAACAAGAACATATTATATTCATGTTGTTATATTCCATAGTTGGAAATGTTGAATACTGTTTGCACTTTAGCTTACAGTTATATCACTAAGCTCTACGTTATATTGCTTGTAGTTTGTCTTACGATGTCTCCATGTAGGTATCTATTTATTATTCATTTCACTCTGTAGCTACATTCATTCAAGTTGTATTGTGTAAATACTTATTGTTCCCTTTTCATGTTCATCAAAATTAAATTATTATGAACATATCCTTAATTACAAGAAGCTATACAGCTTAGGCTAAGAGTAAACGCTCATCTCCATGCATTCACGTTTTAACAAAATATTTGACGTGTTTTGATCTTTCAGCCGTAATGTGACGATCTCCCTTTAACTAGTGTTGGACCTATGAAAGTAAAAAATATGGGATGCATAATTAAGACGAAGTGAAAATAATAACTCCTTACTCATTATTTCTTGTTATCTCCTCTATTAATCCTTGCTCAAAAAGGCAAATACTCTAAAAGGCTAATAATAATGGTCACCTCCGGAATAATACCATTATGTTACAATAACGTCCTTAATTCGCGCTCAACAGGCTCCTTAATAAATATTAAATACGATAATTCTTCGTATTAATCAGCAGCAAATAAGTAATTTGTGTAAACCGATTGTAACTAATAATAAAAAGCCTAATGCATTCAATATGAATGAATGAGGACGTTCATTCATATTGAATTCCATACTTTAATCTAGGGAATATATGACATATTAGCCTTCGGCTAAAACTCGATATCGGCGACCGATTTGGTCATAGATTTGATCTTGTTAAGTCGTATTATAATAACTAGTGGGCGCCCAGTGGTCGAAATTCAACCACAAATCGTTTAAAGTTAAGCAAGTTAGAACTAAAATCTCATTCTCCTCCGTTCGCGTTATTTCCGTAAAAAGGGGTACAAAGCTTAACTTAAGCTTACTTCACGTCATTAATATACAGATGTAACCATATAACCCAAGGCTTGCGGACGGCGAGTAATGGGTAGCTCGCTGTCCGGTAAGGACCAAGCCCGGGTCGACGGCGCGTTGTGTTCCACGCGCACCTCAGAGATGTCAGCACCAACTGGTGGGGTCCGCAAGGGCCGATGCCAGCCAGGGGTGCGGGTTGTTCGAAAGGGATACCGTCGCCCCTGGCACATAGGTAACTGAGGGAACATGGGTGGGTTTTAGTCAGTAAAAGTGTGACACGCCCTCCTGCTCCACCCAGAGTGGGAAAAGTTATTTGATGATGTCCCACCCTCGAAAAAAAACCATGTAACCCAGGTTTAAAAATATCGTATCTTATTTTAAAACACATTTGCTCGTAAAGGGTCTCTTATTTTACCAATTTCAATATCGTAATGTAACGTACATTACGTAGGTACTTGTGCGTTATTGTAAGGTAAAACGCACGGTTTATCAAGATGCTCCGTCTAAAACGAACGGTAGGTTTTTAAATATTAGCAAAGAGTTTTTATGTCAGAAAAGTGGTCAACATTTTATGAATAAAATTAACTTTGATAGATAAAATATAATAAAATAAACATTTCATTCTTTAATTTAATTAGTTTTGACAATCAAAAACAACCATTTATCTGTAACAAAACAAAAAAAATATTAATTTACTTTATTAGTAATACTGACTATTTATGCGCCTTTGCCTTAAAAAAAATTGCTAACTTGTGAACAAGTAAAAATTATTCCGCGCGCTTTTTTCGTTTAAGAAAGTCCGAGTTTTATTTATTTCCTCGCAAATATGTTATAAAACGTCGTATGACATACACGTGCGCTTTGATAATTACAGCCTCTGCTTTCTTGTAGCAATATCGCCTCGGCTCTAATTTTCAACTTACCGCACTTATATCATAATGTACTATTAGTGTCCAGAAGCGTTATTGTAGTCTGGTGTAATAATTATTACTTTAAAACTTACCTAGTAGATGTAGCGATAATTAAAGAAAGAAAATAAAGTTATTTCACCTGATATTCCCAAAAATACACAAAAATAGAGTGTGCGTCACGGTTGCGCTAAATAGACCCAATTCAGCAAAAATGCCAGACAACTAGTGCCTGACGCTGGTTTTCAACTGGACCCTATTTTAGTTTATAGGTATAGGTAATAGGTAAAACGGGCTGTTTTCCGCAACTCCACGTCAAGGCGCGTATTTTGCGTATGGGTGGGAGAATGGGTTATTCGATCCATCCCAGCTCCTCGAGAAAGGCCAGCAACGCCTTGGTGTTGCTGACAATCTCACGTAGGGTACCTGGGTTACCGAAGTATTTTGCCCTGTAATTAGCGACCACCGGGCAGTTCAACAGCACATGAGCCGCTGTCTCGTCGTCCTCCATGCAGGCTCTGCACAGCGGACTGTCTGTTACTCCTAAGACAAAGAGGTGTTTGTTAAATGATCCGTGGCCAGTTACGGCTGCTGTAACTGTACGCAACTGTCGTTTAGTTAACCGGAGAACCTGTTTCGTGACGCGAGCATCGAACGCAGGAAGTGCTTCCTTAGCCTGCCTGCACTCACTTAGGTCCAACCATATTTTGTGGTGTTGATCCCTGGTACGTTTCCTTACCAGAGTGCGTAGATACCCGAAGGGGAGTGGCACAATGGGTTCTGGTCCCACTGGTGCCATGCTCGACCCCCTCCTGGCAAGTTCATCGGCTGCATCGTTGCCTAGCGAATTGCTGTGTCCTTTGATCCACTGAATGGTAATGTTGTTGAGGCTACCTACCTCGTTGAGGCGCTGGTGGCACTCGTATATCAGCCCAGAGTCAACTGTGTGACTGTTCAGCGCTTGCAGAACAGCCATGCTGTCCGAGAGTATGCGGATCGAGTGGTCCTTAACTACCCTGGCCATGATGGCAGACGCTGCCAGGGAGATGCCCATGCATTCGGCCTGGAACACTGTGTTATGGACTCCCAGTGGTGTGGCTATGTGGATGTTGAGGTCCTCCGAGAAGACCTGTGCCACTACCTGTTTTTGATCCGTCCGTGAAGATACGCAGCTCTGCGGGGCGCAAGCCTTCGCATCGTCGATCCTCATGCAGCTGGATTCTATATTTTTTATCAAAGATAAATTGTTTGGGCACCCGGTCATTTATTGCCCTCGTAATGGGTAACTCGCTATTGAGTTCCTTAAGTAGCGCGGTGTGTTGTGTGTCTCTTTTACTCCAGAGATTTATAGCCTTTAGACGCGCCGCCGCCATCGTTGCTTCCTGTTGTATGAACAGGTGGAGCGGCGGCAACCCCAGCATGGCCTCGATCGCTGCAGTCGGAGTAGTCCTCATGCAGCCCGTGGTCGCGACGCAGGCTAGTCTTTGCATGCGCTGTAGTTTGTTGGCGGCTGTAGTTAGCTTGGTGCGGGGCCACCAGACCACGGCCCCGTAGGTGATCATGGGGCGGATCACTGCGGTGTACAGCCATAGTATGATTTTGGGTGATAGTCCCCACTTCTTACCTATCATTCTCCTGCACTGCCAGAAGGTGATGCAGGCCCTGTTCAGCTTGTTGTCTAGGTGACTGCTCCAGTTTAGCTTATTGTCCAAAGTGACCCCGAGATACTTGACTTCGTTGGCCAACTGAAGTTCTGTATTGAACAGTTTCGGTAGGCGAAAAGGGCCTAATGCTCGTTTTAGGGTGAACATGACTAGTTCAGTTTTGGTGGGGTTCACTGATAGTTCAAATTCCCTGCACCATCTCTCTACGATACGTAGTGCTTGCTGAGTGAGGTTACAGATCGTTCCCGTTACCTTCCCCGAAACAAGGATTGCAAGGTCGTCCGCATAGCCTATTGTGAAGTAATGGCTGGCGTTGAGTTTGGTGATAAGGTAATTTATCACCAGATTCCATAGAAGGGGGGACAGCACCCCTCCCTGGGGGCAGCCTCTGGCTATCATGGCCAGCTGCTGTTCATCCTCAAGGCGAACCATTCGTTTGCTAAGCATGTTAGTAATCCAGTCCGTTAGTACCTGTTCCACCCCATGCCTGGAGAGGGCGCTACCGATGCTGGAGAAGTTGGTTTTGTCGAAGGCTCCTTCGATGTCTATGAAAGTGCCCAGGCAGGTGCCTTTTTGGTGCATCGCTTCTTCTATCTGGCTGACCACTTGATGAAGAGCAGATTCCGTCGACTTACCTGAGCTGTATGCGTGTTGGTTACCGTGAAGTGGTATGTTTTTAAGTGCGCCATCTCGCAGCTCCCTATCGCATAGCCTTTCCAGCGTTTTCAATAGAAAGGAGGTTAGGCTGATTGGTCGGTGGGATTTGGCGTTAGTATAGTCACTTTTACCTGGCTTTGGAATAAAAATAACTTTCACTTCCCTCCATCCCTTGGGAACGTATCTAAAGGCCAAGCACGCTCTCATTAGAGGCACTAGTCTAATTGCGACCGGGGTTCCCCCCCATTGCAATAAGGCGGGGAACACTCCATCGGGGCCAGCTGCCTTGAAGGGATGGAAGCTTCGGATGGCCCATTGGAGTTTCTCCAGTGTGATCACCCTGTGTGCGTACCGCCAATCGTTTTCTGATGGTGTTTGAATAACGTCTTGCCAGTCAATTACCTGCTCGAAGACACATCCAGGGAAGTGAGTTTCAATTAGGACGCGATTTACTTCTTCAGGCGACGTCGTGAGTGTGTTATCAGGTTTGCGGAGGGTAGTGGGCCCTGACGTATGCCGCTGCGCTAGAACCTTCCTTACCCTGTTGGCTTGCTGGCAGGATTCGATGCCGCCGCAGAATTTACGCCAGCCCGTGGTACTCCTGTATCTGATGCATTTTTTGTAGCGGGATTTGGCTGCATAGTAGCTATCCCAGTCCACGTCCGCACATGTGTTCATGGCTCTATTTAGTGCTTTCCTTACCTTCCCGCGCTTGCGCTCCAGGTCAGCGCCCCACCAAGGTTGTTTACCCGGTGTGCTGCGCGGGGTGGTTTCAGGGCAGGCAGTATGATAGCTGTCTATTATTGAATTGGTTATCTGGCTTACTTGTGCCTCAATCAGTGTTGTGTCCGCAAAAGGCGGCGGACCGGTTGGTGTTGCAAGCTTAAGTTCCAGGCTGCGTGTATAGGTGCCGCGATCCGTGTTGCGCGGGTTGCGACGTGGTGTTACCGGCTGAGCGCAGACCTGTATGTCGAAGCGAATCCACCTGTGATCAGAGCAGGAAGCCTCCTTGGAGACCTGCCACCCCGTGGTGATTTCCGCCGCGCCCTGCGTTGCCAGGGTAAGATCTATGATTGTGCGGCTTCGCCTTGTTACAAATGTCGGTTCGGCACCGGTGTTTAGTAGGTGTACGCGCCTGCTCATATTTTTAGAGCAAATCGTTACATTGTGTTTTGCGACTACAGCAATTTATTTTTTTTAATATTCTCTACTTGGAAGGTAGACGGTTGGCTAAAATATTTTGCACTCATCATTTCGGCTCCGCAAAGGAAAATTCTAAATTAATTGATAAAATACACGTTTCAAGTTTTCTATGAGTTTTTCTTAAAGAAATTCCATTATTGTGCGTAAACAATAAATTTGGCGACCGTGACAGGACAGTTCAAGAAATTCAGTAACATAGTACACGAGTTGCGTCATACTCGGTGTCGCGAAAGTAACAAGAAGAACGAACATTGGAGGCAACGACAAGACAAGCAGCCAACCTGGTCTTCCGTGGCAACGAATCAGCTAAAGATCGTACCGGAAATCCATCGAGTCATCAAAATTATCAAGTTAAGTGCCTTCCTTTGTTCCATTTTTCCTCACCAAATTACAATCCATTCCAAATTCCATACATTTTTCATTCTAAAATACCTCTATTCTAACTACTAACCTTTATTTGTGCTATATTCCTTAATCTTATAGGTTTAATCGTGCCTAATAAGTACATAGGTAAAAACCTTCATGTACCGTCCACTATAAACTTATATTGATTTTTTTCCACATAAGTAAATAAATCTTAATCTTAATTATCACACTCCCACCTCGGTATTATTCGGTATTTTCCCTATATTTAAACCGATTTGCCGAACTTTCCAGGCGTTACCCTGAGGGTCAAGCCGCTCGACTGAGTCTGCAGCCATCATTGCCGGTTGCTGAGTGAGGCACTGCAGCCAGCCGAAACCAGCTTCCCAGGAGATTCCATTGGAGGGAGGAGCGTGAGAGTATCATTATTTTATTCCTTTTCCGAATCAATTTAAGCTTTGTCGATATTATTCAAATTCTAAGTTTGAAGTTTTGTACTAAACATTTGGTTCTCATAGTTCATATTATTTGATCTAAGTACATTTCAAAATGACGTACGAGGGTGGCGATAAATCCTCTGCAAAAGTGTCTTTAAGAGAATTGCTAGTAAAACGTAGTTCAATTAAAGGACAAATTACAAAATTTAAAAACTATTTAGACAAAATTAGTAAAATACCTGAGTTATCAAATATAGACCTTGCGGAATTGAGTTTAAGATTAAATAAATTTCAAGGATTATCGACAAGGTTTGATGATTTGCAGACAGAGATTGAAGTTTTAAATGCTCCAAATATTCAAGTAGAACTTGATGAGCGAGAACGCATTGAACAAGACATAGTTCAAAATATAGCTATAGCCAAGACGGAATTACAACAATATAATAGTGATGACGATGGCATGCGCCGTCAATCCATCCATGTCAATGCGGACTCGGATCACCAAAACGTGGGTTTTAGATTGCCTCAAATACAAATTTCTAAGTTCGATGGATCACACTTCCGCTGGCTTGAATTTCGGGACACATTTCTTAGTTTGATTCATAAAAATGAGCGTATTCAAGATATACATAAGTTTCATTATTTAGTTTCTTATCTGGATGGTGACGCTGCACGTATTATATCAAACCTCGAAGTATCTTCAGCTAATTACCAAGAGGCTTGGAAACAGGTTTGTGAGCGATACGATAACAAAAGGATTCTCATGAATCATCACCTAGATTCGTTAATAAACATTCCACCAATAACGCGTGAGTCAGATAGGTCTCTTCGGTGCTTGGTTGATAACGTCACTAAGAATCTAAGAGCCTTACGGAGTTTAGGTCTACCTACAGACCACTGGGACATGTTGCTAATATTTATTTTATTGCTTAAATTGGATAGTCGTACCATACTAAAATGGGAAGAATATCGCAATACAATAGATTGCGTGAATGACGTGCCCACTTTGGAGCAATTTAATAAATTCTTAATTGACCGCGCTAATGTACTAGAATCATTTAATCAGAATAAATCTATAAACAACAATAACAATAATTTTAAATCACAACAAAACCCACGTCCCTCGGCTAATCAGTCTCAGTCTAATCACATTAAATCTTCTAATAAACCAAGCCGTAATCAAAATACCAATGTCTTTTCATCCACTTCACAAACTCGTAATCATTCTTCAACTGTCTATCTGTGTGTGGTATGCAATGGAAATCACAGGATTTATGATTGTCCAACTTTTAAATCAAAATCCATTCAAGACAAAATGTCATGCGTATCCCAATATAAATTGTGTACAAATTGCTTGCGCCAAGGTCATCCTGCGTCTGAGTGCGCCATGGGTTCGTGTCGACAGTGCAACCAAAGGCATAATACTCTTCTCCACGATCCTAGCGTATCAGCTAACTGTAACACAACGAATCCCGATATTAAAGAAGAGACCGTGGTGGCTTTCTCTCAACAAAATAATGGTCATGTATTTTTGTCAACGGCTATTATAGAAGTTTACAATCCTCTAAATCACAAAAGCGAAAGAGTTCGCGCGTTGTTGGATAGTGGAAGCCAATCTACTTTCATCACAAAATCTCTGCAACTAAAATTAGATTTAATGTGTAATCCGTTAAATGCATTAAACGTTATAGGAATAGGAAACAATCAGTGTGACACAGTATTAGAAAGTTGTGTTACTCACCTAAAATCGATCCATGGTACTTACCAAGTTAAGTTGTCTTGCTATGTTCTCAATCAACTTACCGGAGACATTCCAAAGGTTTCCGTCGATATACATCGTCTAAAAATACCAAAGGGTATTATATTAGCCGATCCTAAATTCAATGAACCTGCTTCCATTGAGATACTCATTGGTGCAGATATCTTCTGGGATATACTAGTCAGCGAACAACGCTCCCTAGGCCCAAATAATCCTAAATTACAAAATTCTAAATTAGGTTGGTTCATAGCCGGCCCTATCAATGCACCAAAATACAATCGAAATATTCGATGCAATCATGCAATTGTTTCAAACAACAACTTGGATGAAATGCTCACTAAATTCTGGGAATTTGAGAGTTTTCCTCAAAGAAAGATCCTCAGTCCCAACGAAATAGCATGTGAAAAACAATTTCACAAAACCACAACTCGTTTGAGTAATGGCAGATTTAGAGTGAAGCTACCACTAAAGGATTCACCTGACTGCCTCGGTGATTCTTATAACCAAGCTAAAAAACGTTTCATAAATCTTGAAAAAAGATTTAGAAAAAATCCGACGCTAAAGTCACATTACGTAGAATTTATACGTGAATATTCAAACCTAGGACATCTTTCAGAGTCACTTATTGCAATACCAAATCCTTCATACTTTTTATGTCATCATGCTGTATTCAAGGAAGACAGTGAGTCCACCAAGATTCGAGTAGTCTTTGACGGATCAACTCCTACAACTTCTGGCTACTCTCTAAATGACATCTTAATGGTTGGGCCTAATCTACAGAATTCTCTATTCTCCATTCTAATTAGAGCCCGTCAATACAAGTACATTTTGACTGGAGACATAGCTAAAATGTATAGACAAATTGCTATGGATCCAAATGATTGTGATCTTCAATTAATATTATGGAGAGAAGATGAGTCTCATCCTATCCAAACTTTGCGTTTAGATACTGTCACTTACGGTACTGCAAGTGCCAGTTATCTTAGCACTAAATGTCTATGGCAGGTAGGAGAAGAGTGTGATGACAAATTAATTAAAACTATAATACAAAATGACTTCTTCGTCGACGACGTCATTACAGGCTCAGACGATGAAGATCAACTTTTATACATACAAAAGGGACTTTCTACTGCTCTAAATGCAGCTTGTTTTCCCCTACGAAAATACAAAACTAATTTACCTAAATTATTTCATAATATAGAAATTAATACAAAAGAAAAACTTACCTTAAGTGAATCCTCCAGTACTCTTGGTCTAGGGTGGGATCCAAGTGATGACACGTTCAATTTTCCTGTAAAAAATAACTATATAAATAACACAATTACAAAACGACTTATAATGTCGCAATCACTTCGTATTTTTGATCCACTTGGGTTATTAAGCCCATGCATAATTCAATCAAAAATATTAATTCAAAAGTTGTGGATCAAGAGAATTGATTGGGATCAACCTGTACCTGATGATATACAAGAAAATTGGAATGACATTTCAAAAAACTTACCGTTACTTGCAGATCTTCATATTCCACGTAGAGTAATTGGTGACTCACCAAGGTCTGTAGAACTTCATTCGTTCAGCGATGCCTCTCAAGTTGCCTACGGAGCTTGTATATACATGAGAACGCTGAACGAAAACCAAGAGGTGACAATGAGACTATTATGTTCGAAATCTAAGGTTGCTCCTATAAAGCCCACCACCATACCTCGTCTCGAGCTTTGCGCTGCGTTGTTATCAGCTAATCTATGTCGATTTGTTACCGAGTCCTTAAGACTTAGTCCTACAAAAATTACGCATTGGTGTGATTCTAATATCGTACTATGCTGGATAAACAGTGACCCAAGTAAATTAAAAATATTTGTAGCGAATAGAATAGCTGAAATTTTAGATCTTACTAATCGCAAGAATTGGCGTCATGTTCCCACTGACGTTAATCCCGCTGACCTAATTTCCCGAGGTGTAAACGCTCATCACCTTCGCGATAATTATATGTGGTGGCAAGGCCCCTCGTTCTTATACAATGATGAATCAAAATGGCCAAAACTGCATGAACCTCAAAACATTGAGTTACCTGAAGTTAAAAGTCACTATATTAACTTACCCGAATCTACATTCGATTTCAAAATATTTTCGAATTTTTCCAAATTAAAAAGAACATTTGCTTATGTCTTACGCTTTTTACACAACTCAAAACGGTCAAATAGACTTAATCGCTTATCTGGCCCTATAACAGTGCCTGAGTTAAATAATTGGTTTATTTTTATTTGTCGAGTTGCACAAAAACAATCATTTCCGCTTGAATATAAAAGAATTCAATCAAAATTATCACTATTGCCTAAATCTAAGTTATTAAGTTTATCCCCTTTCTTTGAACCCACATCTAATCTAATAAGAGTTGGGGGGAGATTACATAACTCCAATTATTCATTTAATAAAAAACATCCAATACTGTTGGATTCTTCTCATTATGTAACAAAACTTTATTTTTTATACGAACACTTACGAAATTTACATGCTGGACCACAGCTATTGCTGGCAATGGTCAGAGAATCTGTGTGGCCCATGAACGGAAGAAGGTTAGCAAGAAGCATTGTAAATAAATGTGTTACTTGCGTGCGTGTTCGTGGACAAACTATATGCCCAAAAATGGGTAACTTACCAACAAATCGTGTCTCTGTTGACTTTCCGTTCAAATCCGTTGGAATTGACTACGCCGGACCCTTTCTTATATTAAATCGCAAGGGACGTGGTGCTAGAATAGTAAAATGCTATTTATGTCTATTTATTTGTTTACGTTTTAAATGCGTTCATTTAGAACCTGTCAGCGACTTGACTAAAGAAGCTTTTATAATGACATTTCGTCGATTTGTTGCCCGCCGTGGCAAGCCGGCGGAGGTTTGCTCTGACAACGGACGAAATTTCGTTGCCGCTGCTAAGGAACTAAGCAATTTTCTAAAATTAAATAACGAATCTCTTTCTCAGTTTGCAACAGGAGAAGGAATCAAATTTTCATTTATACCTGCTTACAGCCCTCACTTCGGTGGAGTTTGGGAGGCTGGAATCAAGGCTGCTAAATATCATATCAAAAGAGTCATGGGAAATTCCCATCTTTCATTCGAAGAAATAGGTACTTTGTTCGCACAAGTAGAGGCAGTTCTAAATAGTCGCCCCTTGTGCCCAATGTCTTCATCCCCTGACGATTTCCTATCCTTATCCCCAGGGCACTTCTTGATTGGCAGACCACTCAATGCGTTGCCAACACCAGTTCAAGACGATGGCAAAACCACCCTTCGAAACCGGTACGCTCGCCTTGAGCAAATAAGGCAAGACTTCTGGAAGCGCTGGCAAAAGGAATATATCTCCGAACTCCATCAACGCACTAAGTGGAAGACTGACGCTAAGAAGCTAAACATCGGAGATCTTGTCATTCTACAAGAAGACAACACACCGCCCCTCAACTGGCGCCTCGGACGTGTCGCCAGACTTTTCCCTGGACCAGATGGCATATCTCGCGTCGCAGATGTCAACACAGCAAGAGGTTGCGTGCGACGATCTCTAGTTCGCCTGTGCCCCCTGCCTACTGTTGAAGATTTTAACGGTTGAAGTTCTTCATCCTTCAACGGGGGGAGCTTATGTACGCGCCTGCTCATATTTTTAGAGCAAATCGTTACATTGTGTTTTGCGACTACAGCAATTTATTTTTTATAATATTCTCTACTTGGAAGGTAGACGGTTGGCTAAAATATTTTGCACTCATCATTTCGGCTCCGCAAAGGAAAATTCTAAATTAATTGATAAAATACACGTTTCAAGTTTTCTATGAGTTTTTCTTAAAGAAATTCCATTATTGTGCGTAAACAGTAGGGATAGGTTAGTCGAGAATAAATAGTCAACCAAGGCCTTACCCCTTTCGTTCTGTGTGTCCATGCCCCACAGTTGGTGATGAGCATTGGCGTCGGCCCCTACGACGACCTCAAACCCATGACTCTCGCAATAGCTCACGAGACGGGCGAGGTCATGCGGGGGCGGCGCCTCCGCCTCAGGCATGTAGGCCGAGGCAAAGACGATCACCGACTCCACGGCATCGACACGTATTTGCAGCTTAGCTGCAGAGACATCTCTGCAACAGAATTCCGTTAAGAGCTGTGTTTTGAGGTTACCTGTTACATAGATGCACGACCTGGGCTGATCGTGATCAGTGGTGACCAGTAGCTTACCTCCAAGATTGGAAAGTCCCTGTATGTGGCCGGCCCTAATCCACGGCTCCTGGATCAAGGCAATGGCCGTGTGTTGAACCTCCAGCCACTTGCGGAGCTGAGCCGTCGCGGTCTGACTGTGGTGGAGGTTCGCCTGGAGGACTTTACAGTTTGACGAAAGGCACGCCATCGCTGGTCGTCCCCTCGTCGTCTTCCCCCAGTGTTAACCCGGCAAACAGGTCGCCCTCGCCGAAGCCGTCCTCCCCTCGGCAGGAAGCTGGCGACAGGGTTATGTCGTCCAGCTCCTCGCCCAGGGAAGGAGCGGCCCCCGCGGTGGCGGCAGCAGGGGCGGCCGACTCTGCTACAGCAGGTTCGGCCACGGGTGCTTCCGGGTTGTTTGGTGGAGGAGTGGACTCCCCCACTGGTGTCTCTGGCCGCTGCGCCGTGGCGTCGGAGAAGGTTTCCGTAGACGGGTCCCATCCGTGCGGGGCATCGGTGTACCTGCCGTTCTGGCCCTGGAATCGAATGTACACCGACCCCACTCCTATTGAGAGCCGGCGCTCGGCCCTCATTAGGGCCGGAATCTGGTCCGCAGGGACACCCACCACGACGAACCACGCCGCGGCCTGCTTATTGACGTGCAGGAGTACCCACCTTTTGATGTCGACCGATGGGTTTTGGTAGCTCAGAGCGCGCCCGATATCGGTCGGCTCTTCGAAGACCCCCTGCTCGTCTGGTATCACGATCCCGCACCGTGCTCGTCTCTCAATCTCCGACTGGCACTTCACAACTAGCGAGGTGCCAGTGAGGAGGGACAGTGCGGGGACAGCTTCTCTCAGCCAGGCTAGAGTGTGGTCGTTATCGCACCACAGTTTAAGGGCACCCCCGGCAAACACCGGCTTGGCGTTGAATTTCGGCCCTGGGGTGTCTGGTTTAGGGGACCGGGCCTCCAGGATGATCTGCTTCTGAATCGCAGTGAGCACCCGGTCCGAAACGTCTTTGCTGAGGATCCCCGTGCGGTCGCAAGTAATTGCGACGTTAAGGGTATCGCTGGCAGCTTGGGCGTAACTCCGTATAGCGACCCGCTTGGATTGGTCAAGACGCGGCCGCTTATGATCTCCTCGAGGTGTTGAGGTCTCGTTGAGAACTCGCTTGGCCGCGGCCTGATCCTTCGAATCGGGTCGCTGTGTTGTCGCAGCCGGTCTCTCCGGGACAGTGGGTGGCCGCCGACTGGGCGCAGCTCGACTCGGGCCTGCCTCAGTTTGCGACCGCTTCCCAGTGGAGAAGTTCAGCTGGCCGCTGGTTGGTTTGACCGGACCAGCGGCAGGGTGCTGCGGGTTATTAGACCCCTTTCCTGGCCTCCTGTGAGCCTGACGAGCCTGACGTCTCTCCTTCCTTGTCGGCCGCCCGCTCTGTGCAACAGATGAGCCTGAGGGGTCTGTGTAAGGGCGAAGGGCTTGTTGAGTGCGTTTGCCCTTGCCCTTACCTCGTTTTCCCACGACCTGCCATACGCGTGAGAACGCGTCCTCGGTGAGGCTGGCCGTTTCCGTTAGGCCCCTTCCAGCCGCCTGGTGAGAGGAGGTTGGAGGTGCCGCAGGAGTGGGAGGGTGCTTCACAGTGCTGGTGTTACCCGGCACCGGAGTTCGTGTGGCGTGGGTCGGACCGGCAGTGGCATTAGTCGCCGCCGTCGTTCCCGCCTGGGTTTTAGAGGGGTCGGTACTGGTCCCAGTCAGCGCCGACGCCCTCTGTTTATTCTGGGACTTCTGTTTGGTCTTGGCTGTGGTTCTCGCCACAGCCGGACCAGCGCCCGCACTGGTTCCTGCGGCGTTAGCCGCAGGGTGACCAGGGGCGAGAGAAGTGCGAGCACTTCCCTTGGGAGTTTCGACGGCTTTCGCCTCCACTCCGTTGGTGTGGGTTTTAACTAGCCTTGAGGCATCCATGTTAAAAGTTCTGTTCGATTCGTCTCTCTGGCTCCCACCCACCATGGAGCCCGCACCTGGGAACGTCTCACTATGAAATTAGCTCGAACGTTAGGACTACCAGAGAGATATAGGTGCGCAAGGCTGGTTTACAGTGCGACATCGGGCGCTCGATCAGGTTGGCCCCCAACGAGCTGAACAACCTTCACTTGCGCCGTCAGCATGACCTTTACCTACCACTTCAGTCGTCCGAGGACAACCTCAGCGGACCTCACGCACCTCGCCTGTGGCCCTCTGACGGGACACTGTGGCCGTTTCCCTACCCCCGGCTATTGGGTAGGGCCACCGTTTCGCTTGAAATCCAGACCAAAGGGGGCGTGTTGCCTCGCGGGCACATTACAACCAGAGCCGCTCGGCTCAACCCCCCAGGACTCCTTCATCCCCGCTCACGGCGCTCAACTGCGCAGGTCCTAGCGCAGGTGACTAAATGCTCCTACTCGCCGTCAGCTGTTTGTAGTGACGGTCGAGCCCGCCACCGCCCAGTCACGACGGGGTCGCGGTTAGGAGCGGAAGTACGAGGAGTGGGAATGGAAGGAATAGGGATGTAGGTGGGATGGAGTGGGGAGTTAATTGGAAGGGAATGCACTGGCGCCTGGTGGTTTTTGTTACGTCTATTTCTTAAGGAATTAGACCAAGAAACGGGGTGGCAACCTCGGGAAGGTACATCCACCAGACTTGCCTTGAGGATCTACACGACTGCAGCGCTCCCCCTCAAGACCCCGCCACCCTGCTGCTTCTGAAGGAGGCGGCAGGGTAGACCTGCATCTATACTACCAAGCAAAGCAAAGCGAAGCCTGTCGTTGTGCAACCGTGAAAGCATAAATCCAGACCCTCCCCCAATTTTAGTTTAATAGTGCGTGTAAATATGTAAATAAAGAAAAAATAGATACGTTTAAGAGATAATACTAAAATTAATTAGATATTTGTTGAAAAATAATTTAGTGGTGTTTAAGGAAAGAAACACAAGTATGGTTGCACGAGAAATAAAGGACTGTCGTCAATAAATAATACATAACTAAATAATATAATATTATATCAATGAAACCTTCAAATTGATCATGTCAAGGTTTTTTTTCTTCGCATCTATGAAGCCGTAGGCGTCTTCTTAATGTGCCGATCGTGTTAATTGTGTCAATTAAAGGCACATCGGACTTTCCAGTGTGGTCTTAGAGGCAAACTGTGAAGTGTGTGTTCTTTAATCTCATAATACCAGCTACTGGTTCAACTCAGTTTATCCCGGTCCACTGCTGGACACAGGCTTCTTCCAGGCCACGCCACGACACCCTGTCAGGATAGGGTGGACAGGACAGGACAAGTAGAGGACTGGTCCTGTCAAGTCCTATGTGTGAGTATTAGTTTACCAACCAATAACATAAAACAATAGCTGTAGAAAAAAGACAAACGGAAACTGATTTAATGAATATTCTTTCCTTGTTTTTATTTTCCACGCTGCATGCACCCACGATCTATATCCACACGATTGATGCTTCCCCAGATTCATTTCCATCGCAAATCAATTAAAATTCAAATGAGATTTTTCATTGCCTGGTTACCCTATCCGCCTATCAATGAATTTATAAGCAATCAAAGAGAAATCGAGTCGTTTATATTGTTGTTTTTTCTTTGAGCATTTTAGCAGTTTCCTATGGAAATTTTAATGAGTTCGTTTTTAATCGAAAAGTGAGAAAAAAATGCTTACTTTTAATAAGTTTTCCAGCAGCCGTCATTATACTATAGTAGTATTGAAATGTTCATGTGCCTTGGCCCATGTGATGTATCGTAATTACTCACCTACTGATTATATTATGAAGTTATTTTTTACCAGACTGCGCGGCGGAAAGGCCTTTGTAGCACTGTGAGACAAACGCGTTGGCTGATTTTGATGATTTTACGTCGATCAATTTGTCTTAATCTTGCGAGTGTCACTAATCAAAATGCGATATGGCGACAACCAGCCGTGCTATTCTGTAACCCATCTCACCGAGTGAAGTGAACCGAGTGAGCGTGGAGTGAGCTGTCAGTGCCATCCCACTGATGCTAGGGATTGACCAAGCATTACATTTACAATCATAATCGAGATTTAAATTTAAAAAAATATGCTGATTCTATTGATCGTTTTATTACGATTTCAAAGCTGATGCATACTTAAACACTTTAAGTGTGCATCATGCATTACATTTTGGGAGGTTTTTCAAATAAAGTAGCAAAACAAAAATTCAGTCAGAAACTCAATGTTGTTTCGTTCTATTTTTTCCTAGACTATATTGCCTGAGCCGCGAGTGCGCGTCACGCTCGTACAATAAATAAATATACTAAAACAAACACATCTTTAAGATAGCGACTACAGAAAATACGAATCGACATTGTTAGTTATTATAAACCCATTGTGAACGGATTGTGGTTATTTTACAAACGCAATCCCAGGGCCTAATCGCGGTGTGATTTGGAAAAGCGATTGTCGAACGAGTCGAGTAAAGACTATGCAACGTTCTTCAGCGTTGGTACATATTAAAACCTAAATTTATTCAATGAGACGAGATAACCGAGTCTCTCAAGTCATCGAGTGCTAGTGCGCCTGGCTGACGGACCATACCTACCATTAAATCTTACACAAACTATGTGGGAACCCACCTAAACGATTTATGAATCTATTTAAGTCATAAAAGTAAAAAGACGTGCCGATTATTAATCCAATATTTTAGTGTAGATACCTATCATCATCATACTAATACCTACAAAGTTCAACTGACACTAGCGCATCGTGTAGTACTTGATAGAGCTTCGAAAATCTGGTGGAGTGATTAAGATCACGCCGCGCTTCCGCGTAAGCCACTGAAAAAAAATGTAATACCAATGTCCAATATGTAGGGTACCTACTAACATTTTATTGTAAGTACTTACTTATCTAGTCGTTGTCAATAATAAAAGAATAGGTATTCATCAAATCATCATCATTTTAATACTACCTATGTTAAAATTCAACATTTCAAATGAGTCGCGTAGGTGAGATGCTCACTTCACTCACGGCGCCGAAATAGTTTTATTTATGAATCGCGTGAAGTGTTCGCGCCGCGCATGCGCGCTAAGCTGCTTCTTCAGCGATCTTCATTGAAGCAATATCTTGGTGCACAAGTTTTCAGGCCAGTCCATTCAGACGATTCGATTTTATTTTTCTTAAAACCGTATGATCCTCCCTAGATACCTACTTAACTACTCGTCAATAATAAAAGAATAGGTATTCATCAAATCATCATCATTTTAATACTACCTATGTTAAAATTCAACATTTCAAATGAGTCGCGTAGGTGAGATGCTCACTTCACTCACGGCGCCGAAATAGTTTTATGAATCGGGTGCAGTGAGCACCCCGCGCATGCGCGCTAGGCTGCTTCTTCAGCGATCTTCATTGCTGAAGCAACGTCTTGATGGATAAGTTTTCAGGCCAGTCCATTCAGACGATTCGATTTTATTTTACTTAAACTGTGTGGTCCCCCCTAGATACCTACTTAACTACTCGTTGTCAATAATCAAAGAATATTCATCAAATCATCATCATCAATTAACGACATCAAGTTTATTTGCTAAGGTTCACGAGGCGCGCGCAAGTTCGTGGCACCTCACCGCGTGATGTTGCTATGGCAACGCGATGGTTGCCATCGCGTGAAGTGAGCTTAGCGTGACGTAATTGTCATCACATTAAGCTTTTTTTTTTAATTTTCAGCCTTTGAAAGTCATGTCTACAAGCATTGACGTCTTCGCGTTTAGAGTGTGTTAATTTGAATGGTTTTGGATATTTTATTGTAAATTCCAACCATTTTCCAAACTCAAAAGTCAGTTTTATATTTTGTTTTCAACAAATGAATATGACTTGACAGGTGAGAGAGCAACTTCAAAAATTGTGATAGGCAAGTGTTCAGTGATTGGTGTTTTGCTCATTTACATATTAATAAGTAGGTACATAATACGTAAAAGCGCATGGGTTTTTTAAATATCCCATCAAAAACATAAACCACACTACAAGATACAAACCTCGTAAAATAATTATTTAGGCAGGCATATCAATAATCTAGATATGGGTGCTGTTATGACAGAAATTGCTTAGCTCTCTTGCTACCAGCATATTAAAATTATTACTGTATTTATATATGTAAGTGTATATTAAGAGGGGCTTGTGGCTAAGTAATAGTAGTCGTACGGATCGATCGATCAGGTTAAGCTAAGCTTGCCGCGGTTGGTCCGTGGATGGGTGACCATCTTAACATACCAAGACCTCTCCGTGCCTCGGAAAGCACGTTAACCTATATATGCCCTGTGATTCGAAAACAAAACAAGAGGTAGTACTTTAGTAAAAGCATCATAAATCGTTTATTAGCGCAGTAAAATGCAAAAAGACGCCATCTATCGCAAGGCTACGTAATTACATTCTGTTTGCAACGAAGAGTTTTAAGCAGTGTTGACATTTGATTAAAATAGTAAGTAATGCAAGTTGTGTCGTGTTTTGCGTCGTGCAAAAATCATGTCGTCTGCCAGAAAAAAGTAAGTAACTGTTCAATTGAGTAAAACTTTGTACTTATCAAAAGTTTCTAGTAAATTTGAGTAAAATATACGCTTATTCGTGTAACTAGCATTAGTAAATAATAATTTATAAATACCTATACTGTCTTTAAAACATTCATGTTTCAAAAACGATACGACGGGCAAATATACAGGTGAGACTTGTACTAAATCTGTTTTATTTGTTTTAGGCGGAATACGCAATTATCTACTAATGAAATCATTGATATCATCAATGATTTGGCTTCGGACGATGAAGCGACAGCAGCTGACATATACATCGACCCTCCAGGTGATGGACTTGTATCAGATTCGGACTCGGGGGACGAAACAAATGTAAGTTTCGAAAATTTATCACGTCGTCAACTTTTGGCACCTGCTGAACTGACACTAAGTGGAATAAATATTAGTGATAGCAGCGAGTCTGAAGAAGAAGTTTTACGCCCAAGCACGTCCAGACAGTCACAGTCTTTATCAACCCGTAAGCGAGGCCGGCCATTGCGATCTATGGATAATCCGCCGCTTCTACTTTCACCGCCGCCTCCACCGCCACCTCCGCCGCCTAAGGCAGCCCGAAAATGGGTGAAGCGAGACTTATCCCAACATAATGATGAGTGGATCGCACCATTCCCAAGATCAGTAATTACTTTATCCGAAGCTTCAGAACCAGTTGATTTCTTTGAATTGTTTTTTAGCCACGAAGTTATCATGCACATTGTCCGTCACTCCGTTATTTATGCAGTACAAAAAGGAAACCCAGGCTTTACCCTCTCTGATAGTGACATTTATTGTTTCATCGGCATTTTGATATTGACTGGATATTCTCCACTTCCGCGACGTCGGATGTATTGGGAAAGTAACGAAGATACACACAATATCTTGGTGGTGAAATCCATGCGGAGAAACCGATTCGAAGAAATTCTTCGACATTTCCATGTGGCCGATAACACCAATCTTTGCCCTAATGACAAAATGGCTAAAGTCCGCCCTCTTTTTGATTTATTGAATAAGAAGTTCCTGCAATATGCCGTTATCGAAAAGGACATCAGCATAGACGAGTCTATGATACCTTACTATGGTAGACACGGTTGTAAGCAGCATATCAGGGGAAAGCCTATTAGATTTGGCTTCAAAACGTGGATTGCGGCCTTACGTTTAAGATATTGCTTATATGCCGACCCGTATCAAGGCCGCTATGAAACATATAGTACTGGGTTAGGACAATATGTTGTGCAAAAACTAATGACTGAGATTCAGAATGTCTACGAAGAAACAAGATTCTCAGTTTTCTGCGACAACTTCTTCACAGGATTACCGTTGATAACAACAATGAAAGAAAAAAAAATATTAGTGACGGGTACAGTACGTGGTAATCGTACTGAGAAGTGTCCTTTGAAAGACGACAAGTTATGCAAGAAGGAACAGCGAGGTTACCATGACAGTCGGCTCGATCTAAACAGCGGCATTTGTGCAGTGCGCTGGAACGATAACAGTGTAGTGACTTTGTTATCCAGTGAATACGGCGTGGAGCCTATACGAACTGCAAGGAGATACTCAGCTGCTCAAAAACAAAGAGTAAACGTGCCACAACCCAACGTTGTATACCAATACAATCGCTTTATGGGAGGGGTTGATCGGATGGATGCAAATATCGGTACCTAAAGAATTGCAAAAAGTGGTACATTCCCTTACTTTTCTGGTTGGTAGACGTCGCTGTCAACAATGCTACCCTGCTAGCTCGCAATTTCTCTAACAATATAGATACGCTGGAGTTTCGACGTAGCATTGCCCGAACCTTACTTCAAAAGTATGGCAATGATAAGCAGCGTCCAGGACCTAGCAAACGGGTATCATCAAATGTACCTACATCAGTACGAAAGCATAACGCCGAGCACATGATCGGCAGGGCATCTAGTAGACTCCGATGTGCTTATTGCAAAAGCATAACAGTAACTTTTTGTCAAAAATGTGAAGTCAATTTACATTCTAAATGTTTCTCTGCATTTCATTCCTAATTTTATACTATAATTTTGTGTGAAAATAAAATAAATAATAAATAAACTCAATAAACCAATTTGTTTTAATTACCTATAACGAATGTAGGATATTTGCCCGTTGTATCGTTTTCGAACACCTCTAAAATACCTACTAAACAAAAACATTTTCTACTAAAACTAGTCAATAGTATCAACATGACTTATCAACATTAACATATCTGAAAATAACCAAAATTGGAATCCCAAAATAGTTCTGGGCATTTATGGGTTAAGCCGTTGGTCCCGGCTGTCATTTGTAGATCTTTGACAGTCGTTACGGGTCGTCAGAAGCCCGAAAGTCTGACAACCAGTCTTTCCAAGGGGTATCGTATATTACCCAGTAACTGGGTTGTGGAGGTCAGATAGGCAGTCGCTCCATGTAAAATACTGGTATTCAGCTGCATCCGGTTAGACTGGAAGCCGACCCCAACGTAGTTGGGAAAAGGCTAGGCAGATGATGATGATATGTAAGTGTATATTATTATTGTATGTATGATTAGGTTGCACAGCTGGGCACCGTTAATCAAATAGTTAACTTCGTTAATCGTTATTCCGCTACAACAAAAGTTAGCTTCGTTAAACGTTAAAGCGTTACATTTCGGAAGAATTAACGCAAGTTAACGTTAATCGTTAATCCGTTAATATGTGTAAAATTGCATTTTTATATCGTTGCTAAGTAACGAAATGATCAAACGAAACAAATTTCTTCGCAGTTTTCTCACTCACATGCGCCGGCAAAATTTAGCTAGTTTTGTTTTTAACCAACTTCCAAAAGGAGGACGTTCTCAATTCGTCGGAACCTTTTTTTTATGTATGTTCCCCGATTACTCAAAGATGGCTGGACTGATTTGGATTATTATTTTTTTGTTTGAAAGGGTATACTTCCCAGGTGATCTCATGTCTGTCTATTGTTTACACCACTTCGTAACATAACATCACCCCGAGACGCTGTGAAGGGGTAAGAACATGTGAACCACTAAAAAGTGAAAAATAAAAATGTCAGTTGTTTTTTTTTTTGAAAAAGTTTTTTGTTTCACTCGCTGCCACGCGCCGCCCGGCACTTGTCGTTTCATACTAGTCTGAACCTGCTTTTCGCGCCGCGCCGCGGTGCCGTGCGGTAAATAGTAGGCATAGGATTAACGATTAACGGACTTCTGTATATTAACGGAAGTTAACGTGTCCGTTAACATTTTAAAAAGTTAACTTAAAAGTTAATCCGTTAATCAAAATGTTAACTTCGTTAATTAACGATTAACGGATTAACGAGTTAATGCCCAGCTATGTTAGGTTGCTATAGTATAATTTACTCTGTTTTCCTGTTTACTGTTACACTCAACTGTAACTGTAACTCTCTGTCACAGGCGTGCTGGAAGAAATTTTAGAAGCAGATCCCTTGAGCTTTCCTATCTTTATGTATTTTATTTTATTCAGTGCTTAATGCGTTCATAAATAAATAAATGAGATTAATTCAATTGTATCATATTAAAAAAATGCTAAAACATTTTTTCTACTGAGCGTGCTGCTTCCCGAGGTCCAACTGCATGATGCCGCAAATGGAGGGCCATGTGATGTGTGCGGACTGCACGCCGCCACCAAGTCTAGCTGGAAATAATGGTAAGAGTTTTATTATTATGCATTTGATTCATTTCATTCCTACACTCGTCAGAGTATATCTTTTTAAATCAATTGAACCACATAAAATGTAAGTTACTTTATTATCAGGATCCTGCAGCTAATGTAGTACTTTCAAAATTATAACAGTGTCACAGTGTATTTAAAATACAATAAAAGATCAGTGTCATAATCAATCCAAATAAATCAACGGAGCCAATATTATTCCTATATTTTGAGTACCATAGTAGGTACACTAAAAAAACTATCTATGTGAACTCATTAGTTGCAACATTTCTTAAACTCCATGCCTGTTCTTGTCCCAATTTTTTGGGTGTATTATATTTATTAAAAATAGTGTGAAATAATGCACACTTGCCTCAGATTGCCATGATTGACGGACAGCCTAGATTGATATGATCAATAAGAGGCGGTGTTCTTTAATTGTCTTCAGTTCCTTAGCAGCTGCAGGGTCCAATATGCTCATCTGCCGAGAGGTAGAGTATTCAGAATAATAAAATTCACAGGTTTTTTTTTTTTTTGATCCCTATGTTGTTCCTCTGCTAGGCAAAGGTCTCCCCATACTTCTCCAGTTTTCCTTGTTGTGCCCTCTCCGGATAGGTATGTAAGTATATTTTTTAATGTGTGTATAGCTTCTTGCCAAAACTTTGGTATGGTGAACCTGATGTAAAGGATGCAGTAAGGGATTCCCTCCTGACGTCTTATTATTTAAACTAGTACCATTTACAGGGTCAAACTGATCATCATATTAATGACTCTCTAACTCCTCTCCCATCAGCATTGAGCTAGAACAAATGATAATTAAATTAATCTTGGCATACTATGCTTAGAGTTAGTTGAAGAAAAAACTTGACTTAAAGTTCGAATAATAGAAATTAAATCAGATTTATTAAAATCACACTGATGAGATTAATGACTGGCCAATAAATAAAAACAAACATAGCTTGATTTATTATAATTATTATGGCTGGTCCAAATGCTAAGAAATTACAACATTTTCGTTTCTATATAAAGTGAACAGGAAATTGGGTCCGTATAAAAAAACAATTAAACTGCTAATAATATCACACAAATACTTACAAAACTGAGACATATAAATCTAAAGTGGCTGCAACCAGTTTCTTTTTTTCTGACAACTCAGGCCCAATGTTGTAATATAAAAGGCACTCTGCACTTAGTTATCTGAAAAACAGTTTAAATATTATTCACATTAATAGCTTAAAGATACTTAATTCTAATACCAGCCTTACTAGACAGACGGGCATTTAAGTATGGTTTTCATGTTTCATTTTTCCGAACAGTCATTATAATCACAATTATTCTGATAGATAACTGAAAAAAGCCATGTATAAATTAGTACCTATTCTATAAACTAAACTATGTTGACAGGTTTCTGTTACATTTATACGGAGTGAAAAAGTGGTCAATAATGTTTACCATTCTTTAGGAAGGTTTCAGTCAGCCTAATTAAATTTTGCACTCATACATAGCAGCCAGCTCAAATAAAAGCAATGCTGGCAAGGAAAACTCGAGTGGATTGGATTGAAATAAACGACTTTTACAAGATTAGCCCATTGTTAATGTTGAGGTACGAACCTTCGTAAACTTTTCGTGAATATTCCTGTGGTGAATTTCGCTGTCTAAAACAACAAGAGATAATACCAACTTTGAGACAATTCTTCTCATTGATGTTTCTTTTACAAAGTGTTTCTGGGACAACACACGCTGTGCAACACTTGTTGTACCTACATCATGCACGGTCAGTAGGTCGTCACACTACTAATGCAAACGAATACACTTTTAAATCACTAGGTAAGTAAGATTGGAAAATAATCAACGTAAACTTTACTAAGTCAGCAACAAAACCTTAAAAAAAAAACTGTAAGGAGAAACAAGTAGAGCTGTAGCAAACCGTATGTATTCGGTACTGAGTAACGGGTGCGCGATCTAGTACCGAGTAACGAAACGTTACACACGAATGCATTTCGTTACTCGCATTTTTCGTAGTATGGGTAACCTACACTGTTTCAGTTCATGCAAGTATCGTTGATTCGTGCATTGAAACGTTTGCTGATCGTATGTTACGCATGCGCGCGCTTTTTCGGTGAATTTAAACACAACTCTGGTTCAAAATACGGAAAAGTGAAAAAATGAATGTTTTCTACAAATTACGAATGTTGCGACGCCGCGACGTCATACCTACTGTACGCGTACGCAATACGACTCGATTCGTTGCTCTAACATAACATACAGCATGATAAGAGGTATCAGAAGTAACTAGTAACGTAACGATACGATAGTAACGGGTACTAATTGATATAGTAACGAATACATACGGGTACGCTTTTCTTTTTTTTTTTAGATACTTTTACACCTCTAGAAACAAGTAAACTGAATAATTTAAGACTTCGAATGTTTTTTTTTTTGGCGGGATCGCGTTGGAACATGTCGCACGAATTTTCATTTTCATGGAATTTAGTGAAATAGCGAATTAAATTGTATAATTTTGATAGTGAATTATTCAATTTAGTTACATGTGAGTGCACAAGTGTAGTGAAAGTGAAAATAAGTGACTAACGTGGACTTTTCGTGTTCCCCCTAAAAACTCCTATTAGGTTGTTGTAAAGTTACTACCGGTTTACAATAACTTTGACTTGACTGACTAAAGACGACTATGAATGTTTTGTAACTTCGTGCCCGATATCGGGCCATTTACTTGTTCTAAAAGAAAAATTACTTGACACTGGCTAAATGCACAAACCGTGTGAAGCCAAAATTAATAAAAAAAAAAAGACTTCGAATACCGCCAAAATATGACATTGTCATATTTTAGCGGTATTTAAATTAAACTTTCATTGCAAACATTCATGGTAATTTATACATTCATTATTTGAACTTGGAACCTGTGTTCATAGATTATACTACTACCTGTGTTGGCAACTCAAGTGGCTCGTGTCGTGCGGACTAAAAGTGTTGCGGACAAAAAAGTGACTATTGTAATCTCAACGCAACGTAGAACAATCTCATGAATTCTGATAATCATATACTCAGATTAGTTGCGTGGTCATATTTATTATGTAAATGAAATGGCAATAAAAAGAAAAACAACTACATCGACACCTAGAAAAGACCAAAGGGGCGAGCTAAGGAACTAACACCAATGAATATTGGATTTGACAGATAATTTGACATCTTTCAGTCAGTGGCGTGCACAGAGTTTTTAGACAGAGTAGGCAGAAATTAAAAAAAAAAACGGCAAAAAAAAGAACAACCGATTGCTGTACCTAGTACACAACATGCAACCTATGAGGCAATTAAATAAATCATTTTGTTTTGTTTTGTATTGAATTTACGATTGATTTTACCTATAGTTTTTTTTTTTTTCTGGGTGGGAAATCATCAAATAACTTCTCCCGCTCTGGGTGGAGCGGGAGGGCGTGTCAGACTTTTACTGACTAAAACCCACCCGTGTTCCCTCAGTTGCCTATGTGCCAGGGGCGGCGGTATCTCTTTCGAACAACCCGCACCCCTGGCAGGCATCGGCCCTTGTGGGCCCCATCAGTTGCTGCTGACATCTCTTTGAGGCGCGCGTGGAACACAACGCGCCGTCGACTCGGGCTTGGTCCTTACCGGACAGCGAGCTACCCATTACTCGCCATCCGCAAGCTCGCGCCTACGGTGGCCGGGAATCAGCCTGGGATTCCCGACGCCCAGGGCGTCTCCTGCGAAGGCCACGGCTGTGAGGGCGCATGTACTGCATCTCCCTCACGTGCGCCGCCTCCCTCTTTGCGAGCATAACTGCTTCGCTGAAGGAGGCGACTGCTAGCCATGCCCTCTCGCTCCGTACCATGGCCTGGTCCAGGGTCGGACGCGAGAGATCGCCGCCGCCGATCACCTCCACGAGGACACGGCGATGCTCCGCCCAAGCCGGGCAGACCTCCACCGTATGCTCCAAAGTGTCCTCAGGGCGATCTTCGCAATGGAAACACCCGGGCGTTTCCTCCCGCCCTACTTTACCTATAGTTTGTATCTATTAATTGCAAATCCGATGTACAACTACTTTTCACGATACTTGTTTTTTTTTTCACCGTTAGATAGTTTTGAAAATGCATAATTTTTCTTTTCTCTTTACACACACCATCTGAACAACTATCATAGTGAATATTATCTATTATTCACACTATGTATCAATGTTCAAATTTTAAATACATGCCATCATATCTCACAAGTCACGACTAAAACAAACAATGGCGTCCGAATTATTCGAAATATGAAAATAATACGACAAAGAAATTATGGTCGTTTATGTAGTCACAATTCAATTAACAATGCTACTTTTTAAAATAGTCGCATAACCAACTTTGTTCGGAAAACTTCGGTAAGTTTCGTAATTCATCTCGTTGTTAAAACCGTAAAAAGCCTGTGACTACCCTATACGGTTGTGTGCGTTATTTGTTACATTTTTTGCCACGTATACAGTATAGGAACGCACACTGAATAAACCGCATGACCACGAGAGCACACATACAAACGTTGAGTCACGAATAGTTCGTGTCTCTACCGAGGCACTCAGCGGCGCTAGTGCATCGCAATGCGAAGTTGTGTCAGATTGTACGTACGAACGGGATATTGTATCGATGATACTAATGACGAGCGAACCGAGCGAGCGAGGTGGCGCTGATTTATGAATAAATATTTTGTTGCTTATTGATAAAATAATATTAGTTTTACAGATTTATCTGATTTAGGTAGGGTAGGCAATGGTGCCGATTCTCTTGTCACAAAATTCTCTAACCTAAACTAAAAATCACTAAAATTTAGTTTATTCCTGTCAAACGACGATTTCCCATTCTGAAATTGACTAAAGTGACACAACTTATCTATATTTTAATTTGACAGCACTAAAATTGTACTGAGTTTTTAATTTAGTAAAAATGGTAATTTTGCTATTCTGTTGTTGTCAAATTCATTATTCTATTCAATATAAAATTTTGATTGTCTAACTAAATCTGACTATTTTTAATCGCGATTAAAAAGGTGTGGAATAAAATTAGTTGTCAAGAACTAAAATTCACACTGACACCTCGACTTCGGGCGCAAATACAGTACTGTAGCTTTTTTTTCTTTTCTTTTGCTTATATCTCGAAATTGGTGTGTCCTATCGTAAAAATAATGAAAATTTCGACCCCCTTTATGAGACCTCATACACCTCTAAAACTCAACATGTAGGTAATAATTTTTCAAATTTTCAATACAAAAAGTAAAAAAATCCATTTAAAACACGTTGAGGCTGCCCCCCAGCGCGATTCCGGCTCTAAAAAAATCACGGGGTAGGGCAAACGTGGAGTCACGTTTGTCAAATTCGATTTTAGTTGTGTCAAAATTATTTTTAAATTTAGAGATCTTTTTTTGCAGAATAGCTTTAAGATTCTCATAGCCAAAAGTAAGGAATTTTAGTAATAGTTTAGTTAGTTTAGTTCGGTGTACAACAGAATCGGCACCAGTGTCCTTCTGTCTTTATGGACTGCATGCCACTGCGTTTCAGTACTATTGGTGTGTCTGTCAGATAATTTGTGTTGTAAAAAAAATCGTTAAGCTGTCTTAAAATTTAATAATGAACCTAACAATTAAATGCTTAAAATAGAAAAAAATAGTTCTCGTTATTTTTTAATTTAGAAAAAAAAATCCTCTGTTACAAGAAAAACCACAGACGTTTTAAAAATGTTACTGTCAAATTTTGGCGGCATTACAGTTAATTTTTTTAAGGTTTTGTTGCTGACTTAGTAAAGTTTACGTTGATTATTTTCCAATCTTACTTACCTAGTGATTTAAAAGTGTATTCGTTTGCATTAGTAGTGAGACGACCTACTGACCGTGCATGATGTAGGTACAACAAGTGTTGCACAGCGTGTGTTGTCCCAGAAACACTTTGTAAAAGAAACATCAATGAGAAGAATTGTCTCAAAGTTGGTATTATCTCTTGTTGTTTTAGACAGCGAAATTCACCACAGGAATATTCACGAAAAGTTTACGAAGGTTCGTACCTCAACATTAACAATGGGCTAATCTTGTAAAAGTCGTTTATTTCAATCCAATCCACTCGAGTTTTCCTTGCCAGCATTGCTTTTATTTGAGCTGGCTGCTATGTATGAGTGCAAAATTTAATTAGGCTGACTGAAACCTTCCTAAAGAATGGTAAACATTATTGACCACTTTTTCACTCCGTATAAATGTAACAGAAACCTGTCAACATAGTTTAGTTTATAGAATAGGTACTAATTTATACATGGCTTTTTTCAGTTATCTATCAGAATAATTGTGATTATAATGACTGTTCGGAAAAATGAAACATGAAAACCATACTTAAATGCCCGTCTGTCTAGTAAGGCTGGTATTAGAATTAAGTATCTTTAAGCTATTAATGTGAATAATATTTAAACTGTTTTTCAGATAACTAAGTGCAGAGTGCCTTTTATATTACAACATTGGGCCTGAGTTGTCAGAAAAAAAGAAACTGGTTGCAGCCACTTTAGATTTATATGTCTCAGTTTTGTAAGTATTTGTGTGATATTATTAGCAGTTTAATTGTTTTTTTATACGGACCCAATTTCCTGTTCACTTTATATAGAAACGAAAATGTTGTAATTTCTTAGCATTTGGACCAGCCATAATAATTATAATAAATCAAGCTATGTTTGTTTTTATTTATTGGCCAGTCATTAATCTCATCAGTGTGATTTTAATAAATCTGATTTAATTTATATTATTCGAACTTTAAGTCAAGTTTTTTCTTCAACTAACTCTAAGCATAGTATGCCAAGATTAATTTAATTATCATTTGTTCTAGCTCAATGCTGATGGGAGAGGAGTTAGAGAGTCATTAATATGATGATCAGTTTGACCCTGTAAATGGTACTAGTTTAAATAATAAGACGTCAGGAGGGAATCCCTTACTGCATCCTTTACATCAGGTTCACCATACCAAAGTTTTGGCAAGAAGCTATACACACATTAAAAAATATACTTACATACCTATCCGGAGAGGGCACAACAAGGAAAACTGGAGAAGTATGGGGAGACCTTTGCCTAGCAGAGGAACAACATAGGGATCAAAAAAAAAAAAACCTGTGAATTTTATTATTCTGAATACTCTACCTCTCGGCAGATGAGCATATTGGACCCTGCAGCTGCTAAGGAACTGAAGACAATTAAAGAACACCGCCTCTTATTGATCATATCAATCTAGGCTGTCCGTCAATCATGGCAATCTGAGGCAAGTGTGCATTATTTCACACTATTTTTAATAAATATAATACACCCAAAAAATTGGGACAAGAACAGGCATGGAGTTTAAGAAATGTTGCAACTAATGAGTTCACATAGATAGTTTTTTTAGTGTACCTACTATGGTACTCAAAATATAGGAATAATATTGGCTCCGTTGATTTATTTGGATTGATTATGACACTGATCTTTTATTGTATTTTAAATACACTGTGACACTGTTATAATTTTGAAAGTACTACATTAGCTGCAGGATCCTGATAATAAAGTAACTTACATTTTATGTGGTTCAATTGATTTAAAAAGATATACTCTGACGAGTGTAGGAATGAAATGAATCAAATGCATAATAATAAAACTCTTACCATTATTTCCAGCTAGACTTGGTGGCGGCGTGCAGTCCGCACACATCACATGGCCCTCCATTTGCGGCGTCATGCAGTTGGACCTCGGGAAGCAGCACGCTCAGTAGAAAAATTGTTTTATCATTTTTTTAATGTGATACAATTGAATTAATCTCATTTATTTATTTTTGAACGCACTAAGCACTGAATTAAATAAAATACATAAAGATAGGAAAGCTCAAGGGATCTGCTTCTAAAATTTCTTCCAGCACACCTGTGACAGGAGAGTTGGATGCGAAACGAAGATACAGTTTATGTGCAAAAAACAGTAAACAGGAAAACAGAGTAAATTAAACTATAGCAACCTAATCATACATACAATACTATTATACACTTACATATATAAATACAGTAATAATTTTAATATCTTGCTAGCAAGAGAGCTAATCAATTTCTGTCATAACAGCACCCATATCTAGATTATTGATATGCCTGCCTAAATATTTAGTTTACAAGGTTTGTATCTTGTAGTGTGGTCTATGTTTTTGGTGGGATATTTAAAAAACCCATGCGCTTTTACGTATTATGTACCTACTTATTAATATGTAAATGAACAAAACACCAATCACTGAACACTTGCTTATCACAATTTTTGAAGTTGCTCTCTCACCTGTCAAGTCATATTCATTTGTTGAAAAGAAAATATAAAAACTGACTTTTGAGTTTGGAAAATGGTTGGAATTTACAATAAAATATCCAAAACCATGCAAATGAACACACTCTAAACGCGAAGACGTCAATGCTTGTAGACATGACTTTCGAAGGCTAAAAATTAAAAAAAAAAAGCATAATGTGATGACAACTAGGTACGTCACGGTAAGCTCACTTCACACGATCACGCGGTGAGGTGTCACGAACCTGCGCGCGCCTCGTGAACCTCAGCAAATAAACTTGATGTCGTTAATTGATGATGATGATTTGATGAATATTCTTTGATTATTGACAACGAGTAGTTAAGTAGGTATCTAGGGGGGACCACACGGTTTAAGTAAAATAAAATCGAATCGTCTGAATGGACTGGCCTGAAAACTTATCCATCAAGACGTTGCTTTAGCAATGAAGATCGCTGAAGAAGCAGCCTAGCGCGCATGCGCGGGGTGCTCACTGCACCCGATTCATAAAACTATTTCGGCGCCGTGAGTGAAGTGAGCATCTCACCTACGCGACTCATTTGAAATGTTGAATTTTAACATAGGTAGTATTAAAATGATGATGATTTGATGAATACCTATTCTTTTACTATTGACGAGTAGTTAAGTAGGTATCTAGGGAGGATCACACGGTTTTAAGAAAAATAAAATCGAATCGTCTGAATGGACTGGCCTGAAAACTTGTGCACCAAGATATTGCTTCAATGAAGATCGCTGAAGAAGCAGCCTAGCGCGCATGCGCGGCGCGAACACTTCACGCGATTCATAAATAAAACTATTTCGGCGCCGTGAGTGAAGTGAGCATCTCACCTACGCGACTCATTTGAAATGTTGAATTTTAACATAGGTAGTATTAAAATGATGATGATTTGATGAATACCTATTCTTTTATTATTGACAACGACTAGATAAGTAAGTACTTACAATAAAATGTTAGTAGGTACCCTACATATTGGACATTGGTATTACATTTTTTTTCAGTGGCTTACGCGGAAGCGCGGCGTGATCTTAATCACTCCACCAGATTTTCGAAGCTCTATCAAGTACTACACGATGCGCTAGTGTCAGTTGAACTTTGTAGGTATTAATAAGATGATGATAGGTATCTACACTAAAATATTGGATTAATAATCGGCACGTCGTTTTACTTAAATGACTTTTTTTATTCATAAATAGTTTGATAAATGGTAAATGATTTTATTACTTTATGTAGGATTGTACAAACACTTTTACACGTCAATCAGATTTTTTTAAACTAGATGAGGTCGGCGTTTCCTATCTGACTACTATGAGAAGAAAGGCCGAAAGAAACTCAGAGGCCACAATCTCGTACATTGTCCAGACAAAATCTTGGTCACATCATGTGACGACCATGTGGATTGGTGTCTGAAATGGTCTTTTGAGGAAAGAACCATACAGATTGAGTGGACCTGTCCATTCGGTGTACGCATTTATCAGTAATCATACAGATCAACTCCGAACTTGAGGAGCTCAACGATTTGACGAACAATACCAAAGAAAGAACATTTGGGTAGGCCGCATAAAGTACTCAAACTGCCAGATTAACATTAAAACTAACCGAGAAAGAGATGAAACAACAAAATATTACCCACGTAGTCCTCACATTCACAATAATTAAAACAATAATAATAGTATACTTCTCATAGTTCATGTCAAAGTGTTTATAATATGATGATGTGTTTTATTTATTATATTTATTGTTGTACACACGGCTGCACATCAAGCTATACCTTTCCAGTTTACGCTCTGATCTCGCACTGTACGGAAATTTATACTACACAATGCGCGATCAGCTTATATTGGAAATGTATAGCTTGATGTGTAGCCGTGTGTAAGTGCGTGACGCGCACTCGCGCCTCAGGCAATATAAGGACTATTCTATGGAAATTAGAACGAAACAACATCGAGTTTCTGACCGAATTTTTGTTTTGCTTATTTATTGATAAATACCAGATGTATGAAAAACCTCAAAATGCAATTGCGTGATGCACACTTAAACACTAGCTTTGAAATCGTAAGGAAATCATCAATAGAATCAGCATTTTTTTTTTCATTAAATATCGATTATGATTGATTAAAAAATGTATTTCAATATCGATTATGATTGTAAATATAATGCTGGGGCATCCCTAGCATCAGGTGGAATGACACTGACAGCTCACTCCACGCTCACTTCACCTGGTGAGATGGTTACAGAATCGACATGCAGGAGTCATATTGTGAATAAGAAAAAAATTAAGTCGAAGAACTATGATTTTCTAAATTTAAAACTCAATATAATAGAAATAAAGGCTTGCGTTATGAAATTAAATAAGAACACTACATAATATTAAAACCTCACTGATCTTTAAAACAACGTTAAACCAAAATCTAATTTCCTCTATTAAAAGCACCTAAATCAAACCACTAAGATCTCGTGAACTAAGACCGGGCACTCCTGCAACTATTATTCCATAGTGTGCAATATCTAGATTACTTCCCAGCTCAGCAAGTTTCAGATATGCGGCTAACTGGCCGAGTATACCCGACTGACGCACAAACTGAGGCACGAAATCTGTCTGGACGAGCTAAATTGGATTTCTGGTGTTTAATAGAATTGCCGAATCAATATTGTAAGGATATCGGTCGGATGTTCTTGAAATTTCGTATGAGCATTCTTTTTTGAGGAAGGAAGCACGTTTCTAATGTCTCTCGTGATTAGGATTTTGGTTCTACGTTTTTTGGCTCTTTAACAGAGCAATCCAGATTTGTTTCGTTTTTTTACTATGTATATGTCACCCTAAAATTGTGGACACCTTTGGATTATAATGTATCTATACGTACATTGTCACCTTAGATTTTAAACTGTCGAAAAATTGTAAACTGTTACAATATAACGAATTTATTTTCTATAGTTTAAATGTCAAATTGTGAATAAACCTGCACTTATCGATAGAGATTATAATTTGGTTAGGTTAGGTTGGAACTGTGTCCAACCAGGTAGTTGCTGAAAATCAGCGTTGTTGATGATAGGTTCGTCTGAAGTCACAGCATTTAGCTGAGCAACGGCCTGTTCTTGCACAGATATGATTCACGGATTATTTGTTATGGTTTGCTTGTTACAAAGGTCATTAATGCACTCTGCAATTGCCATATTGTTTTTGTTTTGATTGTTGTTATTTAATTGTCAGTGTCGTAACGCAGATCCTTTTGTATTGTCTTCGGTCCCTAGCCCTGACATCAACAAGAAATGGACAAAACTATAATACTTTTTTTACCTGAATACGGGGCTTTTGGCTACTTTGTATGCGTGCATTTTATGTATCTTTTTTTTTGTAATGTGCGTTTTGTTTGTGCAGCAACATTTTTTCTTTCTTTCAACCACGTGCGAGCCGAGTGAGTGAAGCGAGCGATGCCGCAGCAGCAGCCAGACAACGCTAATTTATAGATTATACATTTTCGAAAAATAATGCGTAAAATTGTAAATGGTTTGATAAGAATTTTTTGATAGTGTATAATCTCGCGAGATAGATTTATAATACACTAACGATGTTCCGTATCGTACGGTGAAGTACATATCCATTGGCATATTGGTTATAATTAACTCTTTTAAAATCTTATTTCCGCGCCTAAGTCAGAGTGAAGAAATTAGTTTCTTACAATGATCTTTAGATTCTATGCGTGCACTCAATATTGGCAAGACAAATGACAGGTAATTGCCTGTCGTGATAGTCACGTACCATCCTGTGATGTGGCGCAACACTAGTGGCGTAACTAAATACACACGTTTGTCTCTTTCTAACTACAGGAATCGGTATGGGTCTTTTCTGTTCTTCGCGCACTGTATTGTTGGGTGTACTAATAGGTCTACATTCATGGCTTTACCCTGTTTTTGAATACTCTAATGTTACGTCATTGGCTTTTTTTGTGATTTTTAACCTAGTTTTTGAAAGGTTGTACCAATCTCATCTAAACCAGACAAACTGGTACCTTTATTGTTTTAGGTCAGAAAACTATCACCCAATGAAACATGCTTGGATTTATATATTTACTTAGTATAACTTTATCCAGATAACCAACTGAGAATGAATAACTGAAGCTACTTCACACAATCTTTGATTTAATGTTGTTTTGTTCCTATATGGAATCATCCAAGTTTCGTTATTTATGGCTCAAGTTCTATGAACTTACCTACGGGTTTAATTATTATTATACTTAGGAGAAATCGGGTTATAGATGATCGTTTATTCGGATAATACGGCGGGTAGTTCGATTAATGTGTTTTATTGTGATTACTAACAGGCTAAACCATGCAGGTTTTGAAAATAGTGCTAAATTTGTCGAATTAGGGAATTGTATCGTATTGGCCCAAACTACAATGAAACCCAAAAAGTTCGCGAACATGTCGATAAACTCTTCAGCTTTTTTAACCTTAATTATTGACCTAAATATTTCTTTAAAATCGGAAAATGAAATTAATCACATAATTAGTCAATTTAGATGATTTGTAAAAGTAGCATTGATAATCGACTTTTTCCCCTTTTTTTACATTGCCTGCACTGCATTGCCGCCTGGTGGCTTATGACCCTCTCGCACTAACAGAGTGGAGGCCGTTCGTCCAGTATGCTGAAATTCATGCTGCATTTTTTTTGCTGTCATTTTCATTGTGATGACACGATGACACTGCCTTGTTTTTAGTGAGGAGAGCTGGGAAGAGGTCACTGCCCAAGAGGGTTTTAATCGAGTGTGCAAATGGCTCCGATCGAATGTGTTGACATTAAATGTCAACAAAACTAAATATGTTACCTTTGCCCTTAGATCAAATCAGCTTCCTCCATCAAATTTAAGCATTTACTTTCATGCTTGTGTTCCTGTCGACAACTCACTGTGCTCCCGTCCCATTTTCCAAAGAATCGAAGATATTAAATACCATATATAGTATCATTATAGCCCAATCCTTGACCTTCAAACCTCACATAAAAATCTTAACTACCCGGTTTCGTAAACTTATATACATCTTCAAATCCCTGAGACAAGCAGTGAACCAGGGCAGATGGTTTACAATGCTTTGTGCCAATTCCTAATAGATTACTGCATTATATCATGGGGAGGTGCCGCCAAAACTCACCTCATTGAGGCGCCAGCCTTCCCTACCTATTCCCAACCTTAAACCTTTTTAAAGAGTGAGATATACTTACTGTTAGGCAAACCTTCATACTGCGTACGGTGCTTAAAGAATACGATCCGAATCTGTGTAAGGATAAGCGCCGAAAAGGCAGGGTATGCCAAATACAACCTTCCAGCTCTGCAAACTTGCGTAATTTCTTCTTATTTCTCGGACCTTACCTGTATAATACGTTGAACAGCAGCCTTAAGACTCGTGCAGACTAGCGCGACGCGACGGTCGCGTCGCGACACTCGTAGAACAATTTCTATTAAAATTTAATGGAAATTGTTCTACAAGTGTCGCGTCGCGCTGTCGCGTCGCAGCTGTTTGAAGAAGCCTTTAATGTTTATCCTCTAACTGAATACAAATGAAAAATGTCAGTCATTGCCTATTTTAAAACTATAGACTGTCAGAGAACTGAGAACTTGCTGATCCCCCTCAGATAAACTATCTATAAACTCATCCCCTCTCCTGCATCTGCATACCTATCAACCATACTCACTCCACATTTACTCAAGCAATCTCTCACATTCTCACATTTACTTTTACATCTGTTTCATACACTTGCTCCAGTTACACACACATACTCTGGTATCTCCACAATGTAATGTTTTTTTTTATATTATGTTACTAAATTTTATATTGTTTCTCTAATTTATTATTAGTTATGTATCCTGTTTTTTTTATTATGAAGTGTATTTAAACAACAGACATCCAGCCGTGGGGGGCCCTGGTGACTTGTGATACAGGTTTTTAAATAAACCTATCTCAGGCACTAGTCTCTCACACAGTTAGCTCCTTTTACGTGCACTACTATCCAAGTTTAGCATTAAGTTCAAAACTTATTTAGAGAGAGAATAAACGTTTTATGTATTATTATATTGTGTTTAAATGTAACGTCATTTATTGTATCATCAACGCTTTTTTAAAATCCTTTATTAAGGAACTTTGTCACAATACTGACTATGTCACTCCATCATATCATCATCAACGCTTACTACACAAGTTCAATTGCTGTCTCGTTTGTTTCTATCCATTAATCTACAAAAAGTGATGACCCTTACCACCTAATGCACAATTATTACAGTTTCAAGTCCCGATCAGTTCCAAAAGTTTGAATAATGCGTCTAACAGTGCATCGAAATGACTACCGATACCCGACTTCAATTTCCTGGTAGCCCTCGTGGAAATTGCGATTCCATCCGATGTCGATGCGTCCAATGGCTCGCGCTGGCTGACATGTTTTGTGATGAACTTTTTATAGGGATCTAATTTGTAATCTGGTGTGGTGACTTTAATTACATATAAGGTAAAATCTCCACGCTATCCCGTGAAATTCACATTTTCTTACGTTTTTTTGCAATGTCAGGCTGTAAATTGCGAAAAACGTTGGAAATTTGAATTTTGCGGGCTACTCTGAAGCTTCCACCTTAATACGAAACAGCTCGAAGGGATTTCCTCCCATCGGCAAAAATGACGAATTTCCATACAAACTTTCAACCCCTTTACAACTTCATTAGAAGATGAATTTTCAAAAGCCGCGTGTTATTGAGTTGATCTCTTGACGAGACCGGTTGCGCCCGTGTCTTCGTCGGTGATTCACTCATACTTGCCAGATAAGCCCATGAAGACCATAGTCGTGACATTAGTAAAGAATAGAACGGGCGATGTTACGGACCTCGCAAACTATAGGCTTATTTCCTTGGCGACTGTTACAGCTAAGGTACTGGACTATTTGCTAGAAACACATATTGCGAGTCGTATAAATCTTCACGATGTCCGATTCGGTTTCAGACTCGTACTATCGACGGAACCTGCCATCATGTATCTTAAGTAGACTGTCCAGTATTATACTGATAGGAAAACGCCGGTCAACGTATGTTTTCTGGACTTATCGAGGGCTTTTGACCTGGTGTCATACGATATCTTGTGGGAAAAGCTGCGAAAGGAAAGCACCGTTGATTGTACTGTTATTTCTTTGTTTAATTTTTGGTACGAGAATCAGACGAACTATGTCAGGTGGGGTGAAACTCTGATGTATATACGTTGGGGTGCGGGGTGAGACAGAAGGGTATTACCGCACCTCGTCTCTTTAACCTTTACATTAATCAGCTGATTATTGAACTCAGCAGCACCCGTATAGGCTGTCACATTGACGGAGTTTGCGTCAACAATATCAGTTATGCTGACGACGTGGTGGTGCTAAGTCCAGCAATAAGCGCACTCAAGCGTCTTGTTAAGCGTCGATTATGCTGTCACTGAGGGACTTAGGTACAATGCAAAAAAATGAGAATTATTGGTATTCAAGGTTGGCACCAAATGTTACACTAACGTGCCGGATGTGAACATAAATGATACTCCGTTATCTAGAGTAATAACATCTAAGTACCTGAGTCACTGGGTTACTCATGGCCTGATTGTTGACCTGGACATAGAATGGGAACGCAGGGCGATAGCTGTCCGAGGTAATAAGCTGATCCGCAGATTTTCACGTTGTGCAACGCAAATTAAATTAACTCTTTTCACAGCATACTGCCAGTCCTTTTTACACGTGCAGTCTGTGGGTCAGGTATACTCTGAGGGCATACAGCGCCCTGCGTGTCCAGTATAATAATAGATTCAGGATTCTGTTGGGTCTACCACGCTTTTATAGCGCTTCCGTGATGTTCACGGAGACCAGGGTTGATGGTTTTCGTGCCATTATGCGGAAACGGAGAAGGGTTGTCGCACCAGAACGGGCGGGTGCGACGTAAGACGCAAGCTCGTAGTGCGAGAGAAGTTCGATTGAGGTGTGCGAGCTGGAATGTAGGTACGATGACTGGAAGAGGAAGGGAACTAGCAGATGTTTTAAAAAGGCGAAGACTGAACATAGCGTGTCTGCAAGAGACGAAATGGAAGGGCGCTAAGGCTAGAGAGATAGGAGAAGGATATAAGTTTTACTACTGTGGAAGCGATGGCAAGCGAAATGGTGTGGGTATAGTTTTGGATAGTCAGTTGAAAGAATGTGTGGTGGATGTTAAAAGAGTGAGTGATAGGGTGATAGCTGTTAAACTGATTGTAGAAAGTTTAGCGGTTAATGTAGTTTGTGTATATGCACCCCAGTCAGGGTGTGAGGATAGTGAGAAAGAGAAGTTTTGGAGGGACTTCGATCGTGTGATGATGGATGTGCAAGATAGTGAAGAAGTGTATGTGGGGGGTGATTTTAACGGGCATGTAGGAAGACAGAAGGATGGATATGAAAGAGTGCATGGTGGTTGGGGATACGGAGACCGTAACTCTGATGGCGAAACACTGCTGCAAGCTGCTTCGGCCTTTGACCTGGCAATAACAAATACGTGGTTTGAAAAAAAAAATGAGCATCTTATAACATACAAAAGTGGCCGCCACGCGACACAAATTGATTACTGGCTAGTAAAACGGAACAGCCTTAAAAGTGTCAAAAACTGTAAAGTGCTCCCAGGTGAAGACTTAGTCTCACAACATAGACTCATAATAATGGAGGTAAAATTCAGTGTTTCGTCCAGTAGAAACAAGGAACGACCCCCACCCAAAACCAGATGGCGTATGATAGAAAAAGAGGAATGTGCCAGTAAGTTTAAGAGTCTGGTGGTAAACAAAATGATGGAAATGAAGGGTATGGAAGGAAAATCCGTGAATGAATGTTGGATAGAGATGGCGGATTGTATAAGGAAAGTGGCAAAAGATGTGTTTGGAGAATCAAAAGGTAAAGGTATGATAGGAAAGGATACATGGTGGTGGAATGAAGACGTGCAAAATATGCTTAAAGAGAAGAAAATGGCGTTTAAAGAATGGCAGGGTGTAGAAAACGGGAACGATAGTCTGAAAGAAGATAAGATGAAGATTTACAAAGAGTGTAAGAGAAAGGCAAAAAAGGCGGTCGCAGTTTCAAGGGCTAAGGCGCAGGAGAAGTTGTACGACTCACTGGATAGCCCGAGAGGCCAAAAAGAGCTCTACCGCATTACAAAAGCAAGAGAAAGGAGAACGAGAGATATCATTCACATTAAATGTATGAAAGACGACGCTGGAAATGTTCTGTCCAAAGATGAGGAAATAAAAGAACGATGGAAAGGTTATTTTGAAAAGCTAATGAACGAAGAGAATGAATGGAATGGTGTGCTCAGAGAGGTACAAGTAAATATGGGTTTGGTGAGGGAAATCAGCATGGATGAAGTAAGAAAGGCAGTTCATGGTATGAAAAATGGAAAGGCTATGGGCCCAGATGATATACCAGTAGAAGTATGGAAGTGTTTAAAAGAAGATGGATGTATGTGGCTGACTTTATTCTTCAATAAGTTGTTGCATGAAGGAGGGATCCCACAAGAATGGTGCAATAGTTCACTAGTGCCCATCTTCAAGAATAAAGGGGATGTACAGAACTGCAATAACTATCGAGGGATAAAGCTCATGTCACATAGTATGAAGGTATGGGAGAAAGTAATAGAGAAAAGACTGCGAGAGGAGAGTGAGATTACCCCAAACCAGTTTGGGTTTATGCCAGGTCAAGGAACAATGGACGCCACTTTTGCACTCCGCCAATTATGCGAGAAGTACCGACGTGCACACAAGAACTTGCACATGGTGTTCATTGATCTGGAGAAAGCGTATGATAGGGTACCTCGGGACGTGTTATGGTGGACCTTGAAAGAGAAAGGGTTGCCCGGGAAGTATGTAGAGTTAATTCGTGCCATGTACAGTCAATCTCGTACCTACGTCCGGTCGGCTGCTGGCAATACCGACGAGTTCAATGTGGCTGTAGGCTTGCACCAGGGATCGGCTTTAAGTCCTTACCTCTTCGTATTGATCATGGACGCTCTGACGTCGGACATACAGGAAGAGGCACCCTGGTGTATGCTGTTTGCCGACGACATTGTTCTAGTCAGTGAAGATGTGTCCGAGATCCAGAGCAGATTGGAGAAGTGGCAACAGAAGCTGGAGAATGTTGGCTTGAAAATCAGCAGAACCAAAACTCAATATATGTTCTGCGATTTCGGCGGTCTCTCCAACTCTGGAGCCATAGCGCTTGATGGCGCGCTTCTCCCAGTCTGCTCCGACTTTCAGTATCTCGGTTCACTCGTGCAAAGCGATGGCGAAGTAGATCGGACGGTAAAGCACAGAATTAACACTGGATGGATGAAATGGCGGCAGGTTACGGGGACAATCTGCGACTCCCACATTCCCCTTAAACTTAAAGGGAAGATATATAAAACCATGGTAAGACCTGCCGTCTTGTATGGATCCGAATGTTGGGCCACAAAAGGGATGAATGAAAAGCAATTGCATGTAGCCGAGATGAGAATGTTAAGAGGGATGTGTGGTGTTACACGGAGGGATAGAATAAGAAATGAGTACATAAGAGGAAGCCTGAAAGTAGCACCGATAACTGAAAAGTTGTGTGGAAATCGGTTATCATGGTATGGGCATGTGCTAAGGAGGAATGAGAAAAACGTCGTGAAGAAAGTTTTGAGTATGAATGTCGATGGCTATAAGAGTAGGGGAAGACCAAAGAAGCGATGGATGGACTGTGTGAATGATGATATGGTTAGAAAGGGTGTGACTACGGAGATGACGACTAATAGAGAAGTGTGGAAGGAAAAGATATGTTGCGCCGACCCCAAATAAATTGGGATAAGGGCAGGAGAATGATGATGATGATGCGGAAACGGTGCGATTCCATTCTCGGTAGAATACGTGCTAGCTTCCACAGCATCCTGAGTGTATTGTGTGATAGGTGGGATAGGCCCATGCTGGCACACTGGATACGGCTGCAAACGTTGGTATCAGTCGTTTCAAGTTTGTATATAGAATTTTACTAACAACATGGATTTTGATCTGAAATATTTTATTTTTATTTTTATTATTTGTAATAGGATGGATTTCGTTCACACAGTATTTTGAGACTGCAATCAACTGAAACCATCTAAACTCTTCTTAAATTCATTTACTTGTAACGCAAAGCCTAAACCACTGGATTTAGAATCATGAATTTTGTACAAAAGTTTCTTGTGACTAAGTTGTCAGTGTTGTAAAAAGAACTGCAATTCTATACATATTGGGTTCTTACTTCAAAAATTGGCTTGGTGGTTGAAACCTGATCAAAATAAAAACCTTGTTATGTTATAAGGGAGTAAGTGTGTGCTTATTTTTTTGTAGAAACCGGGGTGGAAGCCAAAATATTGTTGCAACTGACGATTCATAGGCTGGGTCATAAGATCTGGCTTCGGTCCAAGATAAGGCGAACACCTATACAGTAAAAGCATATTATGTATTGAATATTCTTTGAATATTACAACTTTCATGGGGCTTTTTTATTTAGCAACTCGGAGTTCGATCAGCATCTGATTTGAGACTTGGAGTTGCAAGTTTAAACATACGACCTACATCAGGTCTAATCAGCAATTTTATTTATTGTGAACGGTACAGTTATCACATAGACATTCACAGACTACCTTATATATTTTATATTAAGGTCATGATATTCACAATATTTGAAATGAATCCTTGATTGAACCTGTCGAAGTAAACAGAATGATTTGCCAAATAAGCTTTTATGTCAACTACAAGATATAAGAATGCTATTGGAATTATCGATGAATACAGAATTTCAATTCATCCGGGTCGACATACACATGAAATTGAAATTACTGAAACGTGAGCGCGCACTCCTAAGCTGTAATGAAATCTTATTATGATGGAGTTGAGTGTAAGATTTTCATTCACATTAATGTGCGTTTCGATTAAGGCTTTACATGTAATTATGGATGAAGAAACAGAAGGTAACCATAGCAAGACATTTGAAATCGTTGGTAAAAAATTATGTGACTCTATCGAATTCGAATTCTGTAAAAAGAAAAAGTTATTTTACAACACGTCATATTGAAATAGTTAAATAAAACTTCTGAGCAAACATCTCTAATTTCCTTTGATCAAAAACGCAAATCTTTTAATTAAAAAGTAAAAGGAAACTCAATGTTATCTTCATCACCTCACAAGTTGGCAGATAACCAAAGAAGTGCGAAATGAGACACGTGTGACGATGCGACGTGCGTATTATTTTGGGCACGTTCCTTTGAGTAAAACATTTGCCTACACTAACTATAAAAGCAACGAAGTCAGTAAAGCTTACAGAGTACCCTCGCGAGCTACCTATTATTGTCATGGCCTACCCCAGAGTGGGATTTTGTTTTATAAAACTTTTTGCTTGTTAGTGCCGGGAGCGAGTGCATTTTCCTGATTCCATGCCTAATGTTATGGAACTCTCTCTGGCGAATTTACGCTAGAAAACACTCACACATTCACAACGTACTTAGGATGCTTTTTGGTTTTATTTTTACTTCCACATTTTAGGAGGGTTGGGTATGCAAATGAGTTAAAAGTGTGCCGCCGACAAGCAAAGAAAGAGTAATGAAAGGTTTCTAAAAAGCCAATTTGGCTTTATAAGGGTGGAGTTAAAGGTCAATGAAATATTTCTACTGAATCCTTTCAGATACATATTTGTCGAACACCAAACATTGTTCCAAAATGTTTAATCGAACAGAAAGATGAAAATCGCTTTCAAATCAACATAATAAAATGGCGATCAAAATTCAATATCGGCAGCAACACGTCATATCCTGTCATATACATCCATTTCCCTCCATAAAATGCGCCTTATTTGAATGTCGAGTTCAAATCATATTAATGACAAAATGCAAGTGAAGCGTAGAATTTCGATTTCTCGATCGGAGTGAATTTTCACAATGTCTGCACTCTGGCAGATATTCAATGTTTAATATTCATGTCTAGTGCTACGGCAGCTTTGCTTCCTTACTCAGAAATTAGATATTCGTTTCTCAGCAGAAACTTCTACATTAGCCACTGAATACCAAAGTTTGCTTTCGTAACGTATGTTCTTTGTTCGCAATCATTGTTTGTCCTCCCATGTGTATTAAACTGTAGACATTAGCCTTGAATTACTTTTGTGTTTTCTTCGTCCTCTGATTTGGATGCTTCCAATTATTGTTCTAGTATTAGCCTTATTTCATTTAAAAAACAAACAAACTGCGAGACTGCGACGCAATAGTCTTTACAGTTCCACGCGGCTAATATTTGTATTCAACAAAATAAGTAGGTATAAGTTTTAAAGGTGGTCCGCTTTTACGTCAAAACTCCAGATGAAGTCGTCCATCCTGAGACTATAAGATTTGAAAAGGAATAAAAAAATATTCGCTATATGATCTGCAAATAGAAATCCAATTCACTTTAATATGCAGATAAGTACTAGGTATCATAAGTATGCTAGTTCCAAGAAGCTACTGTAAAAAGAGTTTGAAAGCATACATTTACATATTAAGATTATAATATGTGCATTTGCTTTGGCTACCTTTCAAATTTATTTGACTACTTACCTATTTTCTAGCTCAGAGATTTGCATGAAATATACGCCACATTATATTCTCATATATTCTAATACCCACTGGATTAAGATACGTCTAATTGCTTACGAAAACATATTATTCAAGAAAGTTCATTTACCTGTTTCTCGTCTCGATACAATATTCGTCTTTCAAGACATTAAAACCATGGCTTTACTTTTCTTAGAAAGTAAAATAGTAATTTCACTCAAAAGTTTTTATGAAAATAAATTTTCAGATAATTTATTTTCATAATAACGACAGTAGAAATAAGCAACATAGTATTCATATTTAAATGCCGCTTTTTCCATGCTGCAACCTCGTTAAGTTTTTAAACTTAACGAGGTTACAGCAACAATAATTAAAAAGCACTTAATTTATTCATTACCATCTGGTTCAAGCCCCTCCATTGTTCTATATTATCTTTTATAACGCAACCATACCCAAAATGAGTTATCTATTCATGTTTCCACTTTGCGAATCTTTTACTGAAAGCACCATGTATAATGTTGTTTACCTTTGAAATTGAATTTCCTTTTACAAAACCACCTACATCTTGCTATTTGTACCTAATGTGTTTTACAAAAAATTCTCATGAAAAGTGGCCCTCAACGAGTAGGAAATGAATACACTTAATTATTCAAAAATTCGACAACGGTATGATCACAAAATGATATCAAATGGGAAACAAATGATCATCCGATGACAGTGCGGAAAGGCATCGATATTGTTCACGGGAAGCTATTAGATCTCGTGATCAATCTTGCTCAATATTGATCCCTGCGAATCATCACTTGTTGATTGCTTTGTGAAATGAAAACAAATGATAACATTGCTCTTATTAGGTAACTCAACCAAATAATGTGCGTGACAAAGTGGAACGAAGTGGGTGTGGTTAATTGTCTTTCGACTGGTAAGTAGTACAATAACAGTAAGTGAAGCATATCACAGATAACAAAACTTTCGGTCAACCAGCCACTAACGGGTCATGTGATATTTTGTTATCAGACAGCCGATAACAGGCGCATGGATCTAAAAAACAATGAAAAAGTCGGCGTGTATAGTCACACTGTAGCACGCGTAGCAAGGCCACCATAGAAACGGGTTTTGTCGACGGAATAATAGACAAAATTACCGATTGTAGAAAGATTTCTGTCGTCATAGGGACCGGTTGAAACTGAAGAGGAGAAATATTTATTTTCTTCAGTCGACATCAGTCTACGACGCCAAGCATGACACCCAATTTTTCTCTAATTTTGATACATGAGGGTAGAAACATTTTTACAGAATTATAATAATTAAAAAATCAATACTACCCTTAAGTTCATTTAATCCCATTGAATGACTATTAAATGAAAACATCTAATACCTTAGCGCATCCACCATAACTTCATCACTAGATACCATCCCGTTGCTATGGAAAGAATAACTGTCTTTGTCTTCATAAAAACGCGAGTCTACGGGTCGCCCCATGCTCGGGCAGAAGAGATGACAAATTGGATAAAAATAACCTTGTTAGAATAGAGATAGAATTGGTCATGGTACTTCAGGGCCAAAGCCTGCCTCTCTTTTTCCACTCAATTCCATCTTGGGCCAATATGGACCAATTCCTTCTATAGGCTCAAAAAACCTGGCTTACGTCTAGAACAAGAGAAAAGAAACCACCAATATGGACCAATCCCACCTCAATCAATCCTAGACTTTTCTCATCTATGCTGGGGTCGGCTTCCAGTATAACCGGGTGCAGCTGAATATTAGTCTTTTACATGGAGCGACTGCCTATCTAACATCCACAACCCAGTAACTGGGTAACACGATACCCCTTGGTAAGACTGATTGTCAGGTTTTCGGGCTTCTGACAACCCGCAAAGACTGTCAAAGATCCACGAATGACAGCGGGGACTAACGGCTTAACGTGCTTTTCGAGACACGGAGGAGTCACGATCGACGACGCTGCTATATGTGTCCCGATTGCACCACTCTACGAAGACTGATGACATCGTAGAGTACATACGGGTGAAGACCAACTGGACCTTGAGGGTGGAGAAGTTGGAGGCACGTCATAACATCAACTTCAAGTCGTTCGTGGTGCGCGTTCCGACTCACCATTTGATGACCTTCCTCAAGGAAGAGTTTTGGCCGAAAGGTGTGCTGTATCGACGTTTCCGCGGCCAGCTACGCGACACCTCGCAGCATAATACGACGCCGTCACTTCGTGTGCAGTTGTTTCAAAATATGTATTAGTTTATAGTTACTTATAATATATGTATTGTGTTTTATGGGCCTTAGTTGCCTGAAATAAAGGACTAATAATAATAATAATAAGTAGACCGATACACCCAGAACCGCACCTTCCAGAGTGATGAAAGGTGGGTTTATAGGGCTTGGGAGCGACCGTACCAAGGTGTGCATGATACGCGCCTACCAGATGATGATGCCATGTGCTCTTTTTGGCGCAATATCTGGTCGGTGCCTGTTAGTCACACCGAAGGTGATTGGACTAGAAAAGTCGAGCGAGCCTGCGATCCGATACCAGAAATGGGGGTTATTACCATCTGCCCCCAAGATGTAGCTCGTGTAGTCCGGCCGCTGCCCAACTGGAAGTCTCCAGGGCCGGACGGGCTGCACAATTTCTGGATCAAATGGTTCATAGGATCGCACGCTCGCTTGGCGGCTCAGTACCAGACTGCTTTGGAGTCTGGTTCGCTACCCCAGTTTCTAACGACAGGAATAACCCACCTGCTCCATAAATCAGGTAGTACCGCGGAACCCAAAAATTATAGGCCGATCACGTGTTTACCGACGGTCTATAAAGTTCTTACATCCATTTTGAGAGCTAAGATTTACAATCATATAGACGGTAACTCCATTATGTCTGTCTCTCAAAATGGATGTCGGAACGGGTCCCGCGGTACTAAGGAGCTACTCCTCATTGATATGGCCATTAGCCAACAGGTTCGTCGTTCCCGAAAGGATCTTTCGACATGTTGGATAGATTATAAGAAGGCCTATGACTCGGTGCCACATACATGGCTCATGAGGGTGCTGGAGTTGTATAAAGTAGATACAACTCTCCGCACCTTCCTGATGTCATGTATGGGGCAATGGAGGACTGTTCTTCGATATCCAGGATGTCGAAACATCCAAAGGAATAGCGAGCCGATAAGGATCGAGCGAGGTATATTTCAGGGCGACAGTTTGAGTCCGCTTTGGTTCTGCCTAGCCCTGAATCCTCTAAGCACACTGCTGGAGGATTCAGGTATAGGCTATCGGCTGAAGAGAGATGGTCAGGTTATATCTCACCTCCTTTACATGGATGACCTAAAACTCTTTGCCCCCAACAATTTGCAACTGATGGAGCTACTGAAAGTAACTGAAACCTTCAGTAGCGCCATCAAGATGGATTTTGGTGTGGACAAATGTGCGGTCATGCATGTAAAGCGAGGGGAGATTGTGGAATCCGCGGGAACCCAACTCTCGGATTCCATAAACCTTCGAGCCCTCTCTGCAGCCGAAACCTATAAGTATTTGGGTATGTCGGAAGCGTTGGGCATCAATGTAACTGACATGAAGCAATCGTTGAAGGAGCGCTTCTTTGGCCGCCTGAAGAAAGTATTTAATAGTCTTTTATCAGGCGGGAACAAGGTGCGCGCCTTCAACGGATGGGTTATGCCGGTTTTGATGTACTCTTTCGGCATACTCAAATGGACTCAGACCGAACTCGACGCCCTGGATAGGAGGGTCCGTACGCTGCTGACCACATATCGAATGCATCACCCACGGTCATCGGTAATGAGACTGTATATCCCGCGAAAGTGTGGAGGTCGAGGGTTCTTAAGCGCTAAGACTCTCCACAATCGCGAGATATGCAGTCTCAGGGAATATTTCCTGGGAGCCGACGTGGAGATGCATCGAGATGTGGTCGCGGTGGACAAGGGCCTTACCCCGCTCTCCTTGGCTAAAGAGAACTGGCGCAAACCTGTAGTGCTTGACACTAAAGATCGCATGGAAGTATGGCAGAGTAAGGAGCTTCACGGACGCTTTTTCCGGGCCCTACATGGACCCGATGTAGACCTACTAGCGTCCGTAGCCTGGCTGCGTTTCGGTGACCTCTTTGGAGAAACCGAAGGTTTTGTCTGTGCAATTATGGACGAAGTTATGATGACGAACAACTACCGGAGATTTATTGTGAAAGACGGCACGGTTGACATCTGTCGGGCATGCCACCGTCCGGGTGAATCAATCAGACACATTATCTCCGGGTGTTCTCGTCTAGCTAACGAGGAGTACTTGCATAGACACAACCTTGTAGCCAGGATTATCCACCAGCAACTGGCTCTGAAATACAGCCTTGTGGAATCAGAAGTGCCGTACTACAGGTATGTGCCCGACCCAGTTCTCGAAAATGGACATGTCACACTGTACTGGGATCGATCCATCATCACTGACAGGACTATTGTTGCCAATAAGCCTGATATAGTGGTGGTGGATCGACTGGAGCGGCGTGCAATGATCGTTGATATTTTATAATGATCGTTTTTATATGTTTTATATTCTAATATTTAAAAATATAATTTATATGTGTTTAAGTTGAAATAAAGGAGATAATAATAATATAAAAATGGTCTCCCATCCACAGACTAAACCAGGCAAGCGTAGCTTACCTGATGGATCGACCCGTGCGGCTGCTATAAGCGTCAAAAAGTCGGAATTAGATCAAGAGAAAACAAACCTCTCTGGTTACAAACACAATAGCGTTCTTTGATATTATTATTATAACTATCCTAACCTCAAACCTAGCAATTTCTTAATGACAAGCGACCTTCAACTTAACACAAAATGTTACGTTATAACGCGTAATTTTACGTTTAGGTAATTGACAAAGAAAATACTGGAAATAACAGAATAAAGTGGAAATTGTCAGTGTTATCTATTGTAATACATTTCTAATGAGCCTGAAAGTTGAGTTTATGACCTTATGACCCTTTAGAGAATAAACGGGCCACGAACAATTGTACATAACAAAGGCTTGATCAAACAACACGGGTGATAAACAGCCATTATTATAATTTTGAAGCAGAATAAATTCAGTTTGTTTAGAACACAGATTAATAAAATTCAAGTGTCTGCAAACGGGTAGACAATTATGAATAATAACTGAAGGTATCTTCTAGATAATTATTATTCTGGTAAACTTTTATTTACTGCCTTAGCGTTCACGATTGCCGCGTACGAAACTTTTGTTCATGGTCAGCAGGTATCATTTATTCTACTTTAGCTAATTATCTGTACATCACTTTTTACTCCTTGTGGCTAAGAAATAACAGCTATATGGGTCTATCGATCAGGTTAAGCTACGCTTGCTTCGGTTGGTCCCTGAATGGGTGACCATCTTTACACACCAAGACCCCTCCGTGCCCCGGAAAGCACGTTAAACCGTTTGTCCCGGCTGTCATTCTTTGGATCTTGGATAGTCGTTACTGGTCGTCAGAAGTCCGAAAAGTGACCATCAGTCTAACTAAGGTGTATTATCGAGTAACTGGGTTGTGGAAGTCAGATCGGCTCCATGTAAAATACTGGTATTGAGCTGTATCCGGTTATATTGGAAGATCGACCCTAATATAGTTGGGAAAAAGCTAGGCAGACAATGCAATGAAAATGCAATGATTCTAAGAATGGTCATGGTTTTCAAAGACCTACTCTTCTTAATGGAACGTACCCGATTGATTGGCATATTTTGCCATGCGGCTGGTTTTGCAGATTACGTACCATCGCGGACACTGGCGGTCGACCACTTTTCAACCTTATTGCTGTAAATGTAAGGGTGAAAATTGATCCACCGCTATGGTCCTACGTGTAATCTTTGACCGTGACTTCAGTACGAGTACACTATTAATACCTCCACATGTCGTAATTGGAGTGCGCCCACATTTCACGTGAAAAGCAGCTTACTTGATGATGTGTGTACCTACCCACATACCCACTTGAGTATGTGTGTCAGTTTACTGTCGGTGAGTGTTGCACAAAAATGTAATAGTATTGGGTCGTGAAAGTCTCGCATTTGTTTTTTTTTATTGTGTCTCTTTTTCGAAACATTATCTTTCCTAATGTATACATATCATTTGTTTTGTTTTTATTGCAGTCGAATTATTCAATATCACACTGTAATATTCAAAGGTTTATAAGTTTACTTACATTACTTTTAGAATACTTAACACAACTATTTGCACAGGGCACTTAATTAAATTACGAACTGTATCAATGGTGCCGATTCTGTTGTACACCGAACTAAACTAACTAAACTATCACTAAAATTCCTTACTTTTGGCTATGAGAATCTTAAAGCTATTCTGCAAAAAAAGATCTCTAAATTTAAAAATAATTTTGACACAACTAAAATCGAATTTGACAAACGCGACTCCACGTTTGCCCTACCCCGTGATCTTTTTTAGAGCCGGAATCGCGCAGGGGGGGCAGCCTCAACGTGTTTTAAATGGATTTTTTTTCTTTTTGTATCGAAAATATGAAAAATTATTACCTACATGTTGAGTTTTAGTGGTGTATGGGGTTTTATAAAGGGGGTCGAAATTTTCATTATTTTTACGATAGGACACACCAATTTCGAGATATAAGCAAAAGAAAAAAAAAAAAGAGAAGAAATAGTACTGTATTTGCGCCCGAAGTCGAGGTGTCAGTGTGAATTTTAGTTCTTGACAACTAATTTTATTCCACACCTTTTTAATCGCGATTAAAAATAGTCAGATTTAGTTAGACAATCAAAATTTTGTATTGAATAGAATAATTAGTTTGACAACAACAGAATAGCAAAATTACCATTTTCACTAAATTAAAAACTCAGTACAATCTTAGTGCTGTCAAACTAAAATATAGATAAGTTGTGTCACTTTAGTCAATTTCAGAATAGGAAATCGTCGTTTGACAGGATTAAACTAAATTTTAGTGATTTTTAGTTTAGTTTAGAGAATTTTGTGACAAGAGAATCGGCACCAATATAACACTATTTATGTACATATTCGTTACTATTGGAACGAAGTTCCTTATCGCGCGTTGCGAAAGGGGGCTAGACGGAAAAAATTAATACCAAAAGTTGTAACGACACTTTTTGCTACATTGTTGTAAGCCGTGCGCCGTGCGCGTGTATATATATGTGTGTGTGTGTGTGTGTGTGTATGTATATGTACATTTTTTTTAAATTTTATTACAATTCTTTCACTAATTAATCGAAAGGAACTTCGTTCCATCGGGTGTCCCTTAACATCTCTCAAAAAAAAAAAAATGTTTTATTTCCCACACATTTATTTTATTTCATTCAGGTAAGTTTACATACACACGTTGCAGTATTAGTATAAAACTGATTTGCATCCGTCACCTCACGCACCAGGTCCAGTTGAAAACTAGCGTCAGGCACTAGTTGTCTGGCTTTTATGCTGAACTGGGCGTTTTTAGCGCAGCCGTGAGGTACACTATAATGCTAGTTACTGACTTCTCACCTTACACTTTAAATTGATTTTTATTTTACTCTTTCCCGCTGTTTAATGTATATTGTGTGCATTGAAGTCTGTGCTAAATAAATTTATTTTATTTCTTTCTTTTCTTTCTTTACCTAAAAATACCTAAAAATGTTACCTCGTTTTCACGTTCAGGTAAAATAGGGACATATAACCTATTATTAATAAACGTTGCTCAAAGTTAAGCGATGCTTAAACGCCAAAAATCTATGATTAAATAGTCGATGATCATTACTCAACTTTAAAACGTTAAACAATAAAGGGGTAAGTCTTTAGTGGGTTGCTTTCGATTAAGTTTCAGTGTCAAAATATTTGACATTAGCAAGGTGTGAAAATAATATTTATTTCACGTTTTGAATACCATAACTAGAGACGCGGTAAAAGGAGTTGCGGAGTTCAGTGAATTAAAACTTGAGCAATTTAACTTTTTGTGGTTCCTCGATTCTTAAAGTTAGTTGGCGCTTAATCTTTAACAAGTTTATGCAAGGAATTTGTTTTGACACCTTCCTTGACATGAACGAATCTTCGTGTCAGGTAGGTTTTTATATCGCAGTTATGTACGAAAAATTCGGGCAAACTTTATAATTGAAATATCAGAGTTATTTTATGAATACGTTAAATGTTCAAGAATATTGCAAAATGAAAGAAAATTTTAAATCAATTCACAGAAAATCCCTGATCACGTATTTTCGTAAACACCTATATGCTGCACAGTAAAATAAATGAAATGAAATGAAATTTTTATTTATGTAAGTAGATCTTAAAAGACACTTTTACACGTCAATATTTTTTTGGGCAATATTTTAAAAACTAGATGACGCTGGCATTAAAAAATAGCGCGAAAGCTGACTGTTCCCTGAGAAGAAAAGCCGAAACAAACTCAGAGGTAATGGTCTCTTTTAAAGTCCAAACATTATACAATTTGAATTTTCTGTGAGTCTAATAATGCAGGGCAATGTCTGGAAGGGCCTTTTGAAGAAAGAGCCATTGCAGCTTTGAGCCGACCTGTCCCAACAGACGGCATGTATGTATCAGTCATCGTGTAGCTCAACCCTATTTTAGGGAGCTCAACGGCCCGTCACAAGACGCTACCAGATTTGCAGGACATTTGCAATAAAAAGTGAATGGGTTTTCTTAATCCTATTATTGTAGTGACCGGGTGCTGCTTGTGGTGACCAGTCGTCTTGCTGACCATGGTTTTATTTTTGTTAATAGTATTAACTGTTTATTTATTTTGCTCCGAAGGTCCTACTTTAACATTTGTTACTTCTAGTTACAGCTATATGAAAATAATGCAGCATTGCATACGTAAGCGGGCAGGCCCTTCAGTCCTGGAGGCTTTAATTTAGGTTTTAAAGTCTGTGTATGTTTTTGTTTTATTATTTATTTCTGCGTGAGTTAAAGATGTATAAAAGTTTGGTATATTGGCGTGTGCTAGCTGACATATGGCAAGCATTTTAATTTCATGTTTTGTGTTTCGTAACGTTAATTACGTAGGTACCTACAATTGTAAAGAATTAAGTTCTTCAAACTTAACAGACAGCTGTACTGTTGGGGATTTCGTTCCGCCATTTCTTCTTCCCAGCTAAAGCATTAGGAAGTGGTGAAGGGCGGGCGTTTTAGGGGACTGTCTTATGTAATTTTGACGTTCAAAAAGTGCTGACATAAGCCTATTTTGAATAAACTACTTTTGATTTTGATTTTTGATTGTCACACTGCAAGGCAAAGGCCTCTTCTTAAACCGACAAGGCGCGATCACCACGCTTGCTCAAACATGGCCGTTATTAAAATAAAAAAATAAAAATATGGTAGCATTCAGTTCTTCCACAGAATCAGCTATACATGAACAAAATAATTCCTCCTCTAACAACACCAACTATTGTTCTAACTAAACTGCATCATATTACAGGCATCTATGATTAAGTTGTGAGAGTATCTATCTACATTGAGCCAGCGTGACAGCCGGTGTCATGTTAGACGTAATGGTTTCGAATTTCGAACGCTGTGATCGATGCAAGCTATACTTCAACGTCAATACTGGATTACTATTGGGTAGGAATCATGTATTCTGATTGGATGGTAATGGATATATCTAGGTAATGACGTCGGTATGTCAGGGATAGAACTATGATTGTAGGTGAGCATTCTAGTGCCTTAATTTTATCAAATGCATGTTGTATGCATTGAGACTGAAAATGCTTAATTGCTTTATGTAAGAGGTCTACATCCAGATGTTCATTGTATTTAATTTAAGAAAATGATATCGTAGGTTTCTGTGGATATAATTAATTTTTATTTGTAGATAGACAAAATTATGAGTTAATTTTAAAAGCATTTTTCACTAATTAGCGGTCATACTGGATACACTGGACGCCAAACACGTAGCCAATTTCTGGTCCGAGTGAAACTGAAAATGCTTAATTGCTTTATGTAAGAGGTCTACATCCAGATGTTCATTGAATTTAATTTAAGAAAATGATATCATAGGTTTCTGTGGATATAATTAATTTTTATTTGTAGAAAGACAAAATTATGAGTTAATTTTAAAAGCATTTTTCACTAATTAACGGTCATACTGGATACACTGGACGCCAAACACGTAGCCAATTTCTGGTCCGAGTCCATTTAAATTGCCATCGACACACTAAAAAGAAGATAATAGAAAACAAAGAATGAAAGAAAAATCTATTCATTGCGACGTCGCAATGAATAGATTTTTCTTTCATTCTTTGTTTACGTACCTATGTACTTATTTTCACTCACAAAACAGTCTTAGTAAGAATACCTTACTCTCGTGTTTTTAGGTACGTACCTATGTACTTATTTTCACTCACAAAACAGTCTTAGTAAGAATACCTTACTCTCGTGTTTCAAAACCTCACTTAGTTATTCAGTACGTTTCAAGGCATTCTTGTCAACTAAAACAAATTGAAAGCAGTTAAATTCTAAGAGACCCTCCATCTAAAGCTACCAACATGAGCGGGAAACTCATGAATTAATTTAAAATACCTCGCTCAAACCATACCAACTTAATGTCGGTAGTCTTCTAAAAACGAGATCCCTTGAGTCAATTTTTACTATAAGTATCTAAAAAAATTATTAATCTTAAGGTTGAGAACATACCGGCAGAAATATCGTGGTAGCTAGTTACGCGCATTAGCGTGGAGCCTCACAGAATTCTGGTGTAAATTAGGCCAATGTTTGTACAAAGGCTTACGCAAAAATGTTTCGCTCGTGTTCACATACGTCAATATGTACGCGCCAGATGAACGCAAATATAAATATTTTAAGTATAAGGCCCAAACAAACATACGACATTATGACATTTACGAAAATAAATGTTCAAACGTTTAGTCATATTTCAGAATATGTACTAATAAAAGTTAGAGCAAAGACAAAAACTTATCTTTATAATGGAAAAACAAAAAGTTCTATAGTTACTGTACCAAGGCATACTATTCATTGTTGTCGCACGATTATAAATCTCCATTTATCAGGAATATAAAAGAGACTAGAAACGTTTCCAGTCCATTAATCGTATAACAAGGGAGGCCGATATTTCGTTCCTCAAGTAATTCTGTAAGGTTTTTAAGATATCACTTTTTAACATCCAGCACTTGGTTTTTTAACATTTCATTCACGTATTTCATGAATCGGGACAAACGTGATTCGGGATCTTATCGAAAAAGAAACTGTTTTTTGAGTATTGAAAAGTTGTGGTCGACCGGTTTGTCTTGCAAGCTGTGTTCTGTTCTTAAAGTTTGAGGATAAAAAATAAACAAATGGAGGAACATTATGTACAAATACAATAATATAAAGTTTCCGGTGTGGGAGGAAACCGAGGATGGACGGTTGGGTAGGAATTGAGGGCGGCAGGAATTTCATCCCCTTCAATATTGGTTTAGAGTTTTTGTCGAACTGGTGGCTAACATGTGAATGCAACGATTCTTTAATTTGTCTCTGAACGATTACTAGCTCAAAACAAGAATGTAAAAAAAACTTAATGACAGGGAAAATTATTTCAATCTCAATACGTTTCCATATAAAAATTAAGGTGACAAAGTGACACCTTGGTGTTACAAAGAGTCTAAAGATGATAGTTCCTTTAACCCACGTCTTAGCAGGTACCAGGTTAATAAACTTTAAAAAAAACGAAATTTCTTTGAAAACTTTGCTTAAGTTTTTTCCAATCAAAGACATCGCTGCTGTCTCTAATTAAATAAATATTCAAGTTCTAATTACATTAGCAAGCTTCGCAGAACTGACAAATCGATTGAATAGCTTTGAGCGAGCGAGTTGCAGGTTACAGCCATATTAATTGAACATCACGTGTCAAACATCTGATATTTGACAAAAACACACAAAAAAACATCTGACAGCAGTGGGGCGTACCTCACTCGGAAGGCGTTTAGTGAACCACAAGGAAATGGTTACAAAAATCTACTGTATAATTATTAAAAGTTCGTAGTAGTGATGTGCCGAGTCGCTGTTTTGGTGGATCGAGTCGAATCGAGTCAGTTTATGCGGTATTCGAATCATGACTCAATTCCGCGATTCGAGCCCAGTACTCGAGTTCTATGTTTGGTATTCGAATGTTGACTCGATTCCCGGACTTAAGTCTAGAAATACGAGTCCAGAACTCTTGTCTGGAAATTCAATTCTAGTCCATACACCGGAGGCTTTTTTCGGCGCCATGTTGTAAATTCCAATAAAATCACTTCACTACGAGTAAAAAAGTTGCAGGTTCAAACTTGTATTATTAGGCATCCTTCATTGCTTCAGTAAACAGAGATCGACTTCAAGCGAGTCAACCTAATTCGAATACTAGTCAGTTGGACTCGCATAATAGCATCGAGTCAGCGAGTACAAAATCGATTCTGCCTGACTCAAGTACCGGAATCGAGTACTCGAATCAAAATAAATTGGTATTCGAGTAGGCGAGTCCAAAGCAGGAATCGAGTCTGACTCGAGTCAACCCGTACTCGGTACATCGCTAGTTCGTAGTACCTAAACAAAACTTGATTTAAACAACCCTCAGAAAACAGTGCCCTGTATGTAACCAAATCAAGTTACTATAAGATGGAACTTTTAAAAAAAAAACAAACGACTTCCAAAAAACAATTCTCCAATGTTAAAAATATCTAGTCAGTGTCTTTAGATCAGGGGGTCTAAAAAGGCCACTTTGGCGGAGTCATAATATGATCATATTATGAATCTTAATTAAAATCGTAAATGGTCACAAACTGACAATTCATAATATTATCTGCGTAGATAGCACGCAATACATCTATTTGACAGTTTTGTATGGGAATTCGTAAAATGGTCACCAAATTATGAATAGTAAAATGTTAAATAGCAGAATCATAGGGGAAATTCAGAAAATGAATCACTTTTAGAGGAATTGCTTAAGGTTGCCTTTTTAAGCCCGCTGTATTACAGTTTTTTGTCACTTACTTCCGAAATTAAAGTAATTTTTCACTTTGTTGTATTTTTGTTGTAGGTCGGTTATTTTTTATTTTTTTTTAAATTGCGACACGACACTTACGTGGCATACGTCATCGGCCGACCTTTTCTTTTTGAAAGTTTTGAGAACCGCGTATGGTAAAAGGTTAGGAATCCCTGAATTCGAGGGAACAGTCACTGGTAATAATAACATTATTGCCAGTGCCAATGTGTTTATTTAATTGATCATTTTAAATTATGTGATAAAAGCTGATTCCGCTAATTTCTATTTAACGGAGAATTTCTGAATTCATTTACGCTATGAGGTGGTACTTGACTGCTTTGTGAATTTCAATGGATTCATGATAGAACTTTCAAACTTTTTCTACGAGTCCATTCGCAGTCAGCCATGGCAAAACAAACTTTTTACTTCTGGTTCGATAAACGTTGATCAATGGATCAATGATTTTTTTTTTGGGCGGGAAATCATCAAATAACTTCTCCCGCTCTGGGTGGAGCAGGAGGGTGTGTCAGACTTTTACTGACTAAGACCCACCCGTGTTCCCTCAGTTGCTTGTGTGCCAGGGGCCGCGGTATCTCTTTCTAATAACCCGCACCCCTGGTAGGCATCGGCCCTTGCAGGCCCCACCAGTTGGTGCTGACATCTCTTTGAGGCGCACGTGGAAAACAACGCGCCGTCGACCTGGGCTAGATCCTTACCGGACAGCGAGCTACCCATTACTCGCCGTTTGCAAGCCCGCGCCTACGGTGGCCGGGAATCAGCCTGGGATTCCCGACGCCTGCTGCATCTCCCGCACGTGCGCCGCCTCCCTCTTTGCGAGCATGACTGCTTCGCTGAAGGAGGTGACGGCTAACCATGCACTCTCGATCCGTAGCATGGCCTGGACCGGGGCCGGACGAGAGATCTCCGCCGCCGATCGCTTCCACGACGACACGGTGGTTCTCCGCCCAAGCCGGGCAGACCTCCACCGTATGCTCCATCGTGTCCTCAGGGCGATCTTCGCAATATGGATCAATGGTGGATACGAAACAAACATCGACATAGAAATCTTTTACTAAATACTTAAAAAATACCAATATTATTTGGTAAGTTAAAGAGTCCGTTTTCCTTTGACTCTTGATAACTGAACAAAATTAACAGTATTATTATGGTTACATAACATGGTTATAGTAGTGGTTATTCTGTAACCTGCACCCTAATTGCTTAACACACTATTAAACACAATCTGAATCATATTGAAAGATATTCCTAATCCATTGCTTCATAATAAATGTTCGTATAATTTATCTGCTACACAAAATGAAAGCCATTCGTACTATAAGAATGTTACACAATTACCCGTCATGTCCTTTGAGCCAAACTTAAAAACTGTCCAAGTCTTATCTTCCCTTTGCTGGGATACAGGCCTTCTCTCTGTGAGGGGCAGTGAGCCATAATCCACCACGTGGGCCCAGTGCGGATTTGTAGATGTCACATATCTTCGAATTTTTGGTTCTAGAACAGTTTCCTCACGATGTTTTCCTTCACCGTTTTGAGAGCAGATGAGGTGACGAAAAATTGTACACAAACTAAAGCGCTTGTCTGGGTTCTAACCTACGACCTACATCTCGTAAGTCACGTCAGTTACCACTAGGCCACCACTGCTCAAAAGTAGGGTTACTTAAATCGTTAGGCCTAAGTTTACACTGATATTATAATTTAATCCAGTTTCAGGTAAACTTAAACTAGGTGCTTGAACAACGATGAAATAACAAACTTAACTGTCGGCCGATGCTTTGACCTAGCACTAAGGCCTTGTTCAAACTTCAACTTAAAGCATTTACGAAGTGTTGTTAAGCAATTATATTTTAATATGATTTTGGAGCTGAAACTTGGATGTAGCTTTCCTGAATAATAAATCAGATTTCGTAGTTCTGTGTTTATATAGTTTCCGTACAAAGAAGAAGAAATAAATTTTTGTTTTCTTTTGTACCTGCTTTTGGTTTTTTATTCTTCATCGAATAAAATCTAATACATATAAAAAAAAATTGCAACTAACAGTCAAGAAATAAATATGTTAAGCACTTTACGGTACATTTGTACTTGCACCTAACTTTCGAAAAGGAGAGAATGACATGAGCTCGCAGAGTAGGTTTTTTTATAGCTATTGTCAACTGGGCATAAATCTAGTCTCCGGGCTGCTACTGAGTACTTCCAGAGAAGAACCTAATAACATTATCGAACGCAGGATCTCATGTACAATAGCACTTGCAACCAACAAGGCAGTTGTTATTTTTATAATTGTAAAAAGAACTCAAGTTGACGATTCGTTACCTAGCAGTACAAACCTGTAAACATAACGGTTTGAATAAAGATATCAACTACAGCTTTAAAGCGTCGAATGCCTATTGATTCAACTTTGAAGAACGATTTAGGAAATGTTTAAATCGTCAATCAGGATTGTTCGATATCCTTCCATTAAGTCGGGCATCGGAATAAATGGCCGTTTTCATTATATCCCGCTCGATAGCCGGCCGAAAGGCGATTTGCAAGGCTTTTCCTTTAATGGGAGGACATAGCCATGCAAAAAAACACTTTATCAACACTCCGTTGCACATACTAATTGACGGTGGAAAATTCAAATGTCGTAAAGGAATAGGAATTTAAACGCGATATTTGAAATTTCCATTTTCTACTTTTTTTTAATACACAACAGGTAATGATATGAAGTATTTTAAACTCTAGTTTCGGTTTTTAGAATAACCAACAAATTATGATATTGTATATAAGTGTAGTGCCGGACGTAAAAAAAATAGCACCATCCCATTTCTTCCCGTGGGTGTCGTAGAAGCCGACTAAGGGACCAGAGGTTACCAGAGAATGGGCAGCAGCGGTCTCTATTCATTTTACCACCATACTGCGATCGCCAACCCGCCTGCCAAGCGTGGCGATTATGGCAACACCCTTCCTTTTGTGGGAGGTGTATGTACAGTAGTGGACGTCTTTCGGCTGAAATGATGAAGAAATAAAGCGTAACTTTACTACTCCACTATTTGTATACCTGCCTCAGTTATATTCCTATTCTATCAATCAACTCAGCCTATCGCAGTCCTCTGCTAGACATAGGCATCTCTCAGGCTACAACACAATACTCTATCCTCGTTAAAGATAAGCATACCTAATTCTAACTTAACAGACAGCTGTGCTGCTGGGGAGTTCATTGCGCCACTTCTTCTTCCCAGCACTAGGAAGTGGTGAAGGGACTGTCTTATGTAATTTTGACGTTCAAAAAGTGGTGACTCTCAGCTTAGTTTGAATAAATGACTTTTGATTTTTAATTTAATTAACGCCTTTTTTTATAAACGTTGCTTAAAGTTAAGTAATAATTAGCGACTGTTTAACCATATATTTTTGACGTTTAAACATATCTTAATTTTAATTAACGTTTATAAATAAACCCTTAAATGCCTACTTAATTAAAACTTAAGCACAACAATACCCCACGCCTTTTACAGAAGTAAAATGTATTTTGCTAGTAAATGGAAATACTTGTAGGACAGCTTCTAGCGCTAAATTTTAATTGTGCCACAGACCCGCCGAGGAAAATAAACTATTTAGTTCAACTACCCTAAATGATTGCCTTCCTTTGAATTGAATATTTCTCTCTCTTTCACACTTTCAGTTTTCATTGATCAACGTGCATTCAGTTTTTCGCGCAGTTACAGAACGAATTTGAAGCCATGTGGTGTAAAGGTTTTGTGGGGCGGAAAAGCGACGTACGTGGTATGTGTGTATGAAAACGCAGCCGTTTACCATTGTGTGAAAATGTCCGACGTTTACACTGGCGTTCAAGGAAATAGCCTAGTTTCAAAGATATAGGTTTATTTGTTTTAATATGGGGTTCATATATACCTACTAACGTGGATTAAAGTTAAGAGACGTTTAAACGTAAAAAATGTGTGATTAAACAGTCGCTAATCATTATTTAGCTTTAAGTAACGTTTATAAATAAAGAGGTAAGTTTTTAAGGATTGGTTTAAGGCAAAATATTTTATAACATCAAAAGTTTTTATTCCTGCAAAGAATATAGCCTACTTAATTTGTTTTCTTATTAATGACATTTGTTGCATGAACGTTTTGTGCTTAATCTTTGAAAACAAAAAAATCAATGAACACAAAACTGTTTCAAACTCACAAAACTAAACGCAAAAAATATACGAAAAAAAATATCCTTCAAACAATCCCAACAATTGCTTTTTGACAATGTGGAAACTCGTTTATGTAATGAAAAAGCTAGGAGGTTGCACACCTATTGTAATTTCGAGCGTAGTTTTTCACGCTCTTTTTGTCAGCGTGCATTTTAGTAGGGACAGCATTTCCGTAAGAGGTGGGGCCGGGAAAAGCACACTAATTAAACTAGACGGGTTCAGAGAGCTGTTCACAATGTAATGTTAAAAAAGCCTTTCGTTTACCTGGTGGACCATTATGCGTTATTTATGAAAATAAAATAGGTTTTGGTACTATTATAATATTATAAAGTTAGTAGAAAAGTAATTCATAGTCGGTCTTTAGATGTTTCTTTAGATTTCAGGAATAACCCAATAAAAAAGTAGGGTGAAGAGAATGAACATTAATCGCATCACAGTCAGTAATCACTTAATCACGCTTGCATTTGCATTTAAGCAAGCTGCTACAATAGCTCAATTTTTTTGTAAAATTGTTGGTAACTGGTTTTATTACGCTGCAAGTGTAACACGTCCATCAGTGACGGCAACAAACATGGGCGGGACGCAGTGCCTGGTCGCACCACCTCGAATAATGAATGCGAACGACTTCTATGCCATTGTAATGCCCCTGACATATTCACCCAAATTGCCCCACGATCCACTCAGAGCCGGAAGCGAAAAAACACGTTCAAAATCACACAACATAGAAAAATACGTACCTTCCTATACTCTCTGTTGTTAATACGGGTCGGGTAAAAAACTCTTTTTCTTTTTTCTTCTACACAAGATAAGATATTGTCGTACACGACATTAAGTAACAAAAGAAAATAAAAGATTTGTTACTACTCAAGTTTCCGACACAAAAGCTGCTCTTGCATGGAGAGAGCGTTCCAATAGTCTTAATAACTCAACCAGTGACGTTAGACCTACGATCTTCTGTTAATTTACTCTTCTTCTATCGCTTATTAGTAGAACAAGGAAGGGGTAGGGAGGTCAAGATGACTGGTCTGTGCACTATAAAATGGCAAGCCTTGTTATCACTAGAAGATATTATAGCCTCAATGCAGAGTTTATGTGCCGTAAAATGTCATTCGTTAGCAAATGAAATAAAGAGCAAGTGATATGCGAAATTGTTATTCAAGTCACATAAATTGTTTCAGTGAATTATGCGCTGGACTATAAATTGTGCTCAAAAACTTATGTTCTACATTGTGCAGCTGAAATCTGTTGAGATTTATTACGTATGTTATAGTAGTAAATTTTAATGGATTCAAGTGTTTTGTGTGCCCGAAGAATTGCCAAACTTAAGTGGCAGTGGGCAGGGCACATTGCTCGCAGAACAGATGGCCAATGGGGTCGAATGGTTCTGAAGTGGTGACCGCGTACCGGAAGACGTAGAGTTGGAAGGCCTCCCACAAGGTGGACCGATGGCCTTGTGAAGGCCGCAGGAATCCGCTGGTACCGGGAAGCACAGAACTGATCAAAGTGGCGGAGCTTGGGGGACGCCTATGTCCAGCATTGGACTTCTTCCGGCGGCAATGATAATGATGATCATAATATATGTTTTATCTTCTATATACATGTAAAAGAATCAATTGCGGCTTGTTAGTCTCGCTAAAACTCAAAAAGGGACTCAACCGGCTTGTTTTGTTCGTTCTAAAACTATGCCTAGTTTAAAAAAGGAAATCTGGAAAAACCCAAAGCAACAGCCGAAAAATCAGGAAAACTGAAATTGTATTTTCTATGGAAACTTTGTACGAATTATTGAAACACGGACAAGACACCGTCTGTCAGGTCAGCTAATGTGTAGTAAAATGAATGAAAATTCGAAAATCAGAGCATAATTATTTACACATTAATACCAATTCTAAAACAAATTTCACGCTGAACTGTTAATTTTATTAGTTTAGTCAAATAATTATTTATTTTAATGTACCAATTAGATTGTTAACTGGCGTTTGCTAATAATAATATTTACCAAAAGTAATAATATTTCTGCCATTCGAAAAAAAAAAATTGGTATAATCAAATTATTGTAGGCATACTATAATAGAAAAACACAGCCTGATGAATTCGGAATGAAAAGAAACATACCAGATAGAAATAAAGCTGAACGTGTGTGATTTTTACCGCTCCCCAAACGTTCTTTCTGTTTTTTCTAAGAATTTCTGCTCTTTCCACGACTCTTATGTCTGGTTTTTATTACGCATATTATTTGCTCACCTTCCATTGTACTGACACGAACGATAATAGCCTCAGATGAGTGGTTCAAATGCAAATTGGTAACTACAACGTGAATATGAAAATTTTATGTAATGTTCACGAAAAAGGCGGGAGGGAATATATAAAAGAATAATTCATAAAGCTTCCGACAAGTAGATGCTGGCAAAAGGCGCCTTTAAGAGGGCTGCATGCCTCTTCCCTATTTTATACCTCGCTTATCTCGGGAGCTGCAATTCTTCAATTTGCCAATATTGAAGCCGGTTTGATGCAGTGGTGAGATGCGATAGATTGTATATAACAATCTGGTTGGGTTTCAGAATATTTTAGTTTTAGAATAAAACTGCAATGCAAAAGCACTATTCAAATGCGGATTTTGTAAAAAGAATCATGGAATTATCTTCTAAATTCAGAGAAAGCTATGGCATACGATACGATTTGCTTTTATTTTTATTTGATCTTGGTTCAAATAGTACTTGGATTTTCTTTTATCTACAGAGAAGTCAATTGAAATTCGGTTCAAAAATGCAATGAAGTCATTTTAAACGTCATAGTGGGCAACCAACCCCACTTGCTGACTATCATCATTTTTACCACGGTCTTCGCCCATGCCTTCGCTTAACTATTTATTTTCATGGTGAAAAACTGCTTGTTTCTTCGATTTGCAGAGTGAATGAGACCATTATATTTATTTATTTATTCAGATAACTGATCTATTTTGTTAGTAATAAATAGGGTTATAACTATGTTAATTACTAATTAGCATAACGAATAACTAGTTGATTAAATAAATCACCATGGTTCCTCTTGTTTTGCACAATGAAGGTAAACAAAAACAAGAGAAAAATAGATAAAAACAAATATCACAAAATTTCCGGTACATCAACCTAAGGTCTGCCTTTATTTTAATAGGCCTGTAGTCAAGGATTTAAATGGTTAGATGTGCCGTCATCTAACTTTGGTCCGGCAAAAAGGTGTTAACATTGAGAAGAGTCAGGTCGCACTTATCACTTGGAGTTGGAATGATGGATGTGATTTTCAGTATGAGTGAGCGGGACAACATTATTTAAAACTCACACAGAGACGAGATGCGGATGAAATTTTGATCCTGAACTCTAATTGCGTAACTGAATCATTTTGATATTGCTAATCCATTGCTTTTTATGTAGGAAAAAATTGTCTGCTCGACGACGTAAGAATACAATGAATGTTGTTGAACTGTCAAAATGCCGTTAGTGTGTTACGCAATTACCCCGAAAATGTATGAACGTAAACGGAACAAAAGAAGTACCTACGTAAAAATCGTAGCTATAGGTGTTCTGTGACCCTAGTGTGAGTTTCTTTTAACCACTTCGATCGAACGCATCGATTGGGCCTGGATTGGTGAAGGACCAATCGGAGCGCCGAACGCGCTCGATGCGTTAGATCGAGATAGATAAATGAAACTCACACTAGGGCCTCTGTAGTTTTAGTGTGAGGCGTAAGGTGTGAGTTTATGCCAGATCTAACGATTTAAATCTTCGCCTGTAGCGACATTTCCGAGGTCACCCTCCGTGATCCAAATATTTACGTCCACGTTCCGATGAATGATTTATTCGGGTACAAGGGTCCTCTCGTAAAACAAAAATGCCACGATTACCTTCCTCGTGGTTTCGCTTAAAAGCTCTCGTGTTAACCGTTTAATCGGAAGGTATTTTCAGTTTATTTTTATGTACATATTTAGTAAAATTTAATACAAGCTCCAATTAGTCAAATGTTGCGATGGATTTTTTTAAAGTTTCAGTAATGTTTTTTTGCGCATACTTTTGACGTCACTCCTTTCTCAATGGTCTTTGATGACAACCATGATAGGTGGCTTTACTTGCAGGTAACCGTTATTTCCTACCCATGTAATGTCTTCCCGAGATACATTCTTATTTTCATCTTAAAGCAAGCCATCTCAACTGCAAATCTTGACGAAACATCGCAGCGTTCTCCATATTTATATCTTATTGTAGATCTCCGTATCGTATGACGCATATTATATTAGGCACATACCTATACTAGCTATTGCCCGCTATTTCGCACGCATTGAAATCGGAAATTATCCCACGAGGAAGTACTACCGTAATAAAAATCATCCTATGTGTTAATCCAGATTACAAACTATCTATGTGCCAAACATTCAAATCCGTTCAGCCATTTTAGCGTGATTGAATCCAAACATACATATTTTGCAGGAGACGCCCTGGGAGTCGGGAATCCCAGGCTGATTCCCGGCCACCGTAGGCACGGGCTTGCGGACGGCGAGTAATGGGTAGCTCGCTGTCCGGTAAGGACCAAGCCCGGGTCGATGGCGCGTTGTGTTCCACGCGCGCCTCAAAGAGATATCATCAGCAACTGACGGGGCCCGCAAGGGCCGATGCCTGCCAGGGGTGCGGGTTGTTCGAAAGAGATACTGCGGCCCCTGGCATACAGGCAACTGAGGGAACACGGGTGGGTTTTAGTCAGTAAAAGTCTGATACACGAAAAAAAAACACATATTTTCATAATACATATTATATCAGTAGGATTGTGCAAGTCTACACTAAGCACTATGAAATATTTTCCCTTTTATACCTTTTGTCTATATTTCCCTACCTATTATGGTTATGATTTTGAATGACTTAAATATATTTTTTTTACCACTAAGAACCAGCGCTTTTTGATTTCCGTAGTTAATATGGATATTATATAGCACGATGTACAGGTTTTACAAATTTAATATCATGGGATCACTCAAAGATTTCGCTAATAGCATATTAATTTCACCTACACTCACTTTAATTAAACAAGGCATAAATGTATGACGTAGGATGTAATTAAGATTTGACAAAACGCTTGTCAAAAAACAGGTTTACTATTGTAACATCGTTTTGATGTCGCGACCGCAAATAATTAAGATAAAACGAGCTTTAGAAAAAAACTTTGATACTTCTGTCAGACACGACGATCTGAAATTTTTAAATGGTCACAAACTGACCGTTCTTAATATTATCTGCATATACAGCACGGAATTCATTTATTTGACAGTTTTGTATGGAAATTTGTAAAAAGGTCACCAAATTATGAATTGCTTTATTAAATTAAAATGTCAAATAGCAGAATCATAGCAGAATTCAGAAAGTGAATTGCTTTTAGAGGAATCGCTTAATGTGGCGTTTTTAGGCCCCCTGCTAAGTAGAACTTTCATTAACATTCAATGTGACATCTATAAGGTCAGCTACTATAACGTTACCCAGGCAGATAATAACAGGTGGGCAATATTAATGTCATCACCAATCCTCACCAATTTGGTGCCAGACGTTTACCGAGCAAATTTTTAAATGCGGTAAAACGACCACAAATGTGCATCAACTTAGTAGGTGGTAATAACACTGATATAATTTTTTCGACCTCATGTCATTTATTTTATACTTTTACATAAACTTCTCGGGAAAACAGGCGCAAGTTTTATTTATATCCATAAAATGGCAGGCAATTCACATTATGACACTGCTTTTGGCCCACCTTAACAAAATTATCAGTCTAGATTATCCCTTTTCAACAGAATTCAAAATCAAAAGTAAACCTATATGAGCACTTATGAAACGTCTTAAGACGTCTCCTATGTAGAAGAACCGAAAAAAACTCTCACATACTCCCTTCTGATGTTCCCCGACCAATTAATATTCCTTTCCTATTATCTTTAGCCCATACCCGTGCAGTTAAAATCCTTTATAAATTCATTAGCATTAATAAAATCCAGTTATAGTTAATATTTCTATTTACTTATTACATACTTACTGAATGTTCTAACATTTATTTTGTGACGTTTTACATCTACTAACCAAGAATGTTTCGGAGCCATGGATGCCACCGCTACAAACACTAATCAATAGTTGTGTAACAGTTTACGATCATTATTTTTTCGTACCTTGACATTGACAAAATCATCGAACGTTACCGAAGGAGCCAGAACCTTTAAAAATAGAATAGAATAGAAAAGAAACTCCACAGTTACTCTTTCCAAATTAATATCGCACTTCAACATAAATACATATTCAGCCTATAATATTTCCACTGTTGGGACACAGGCCTCCTCTCTGTGAGAGGGAGTGGGCCGTGTTCAACCACGCGGGCCCACTGTGGGTTGGTAAACGTCACATGTCTTCGATTTTTGGTTCTAGGACATGCCAGCTTCTTCGCGATGTTTTACTTCACCGTTTTGAGAGCATTGGTAATGAAATAATATACACAAAGTAATGTACCTATTGTACATTACTTTGTGTAAATTAGGGTTCGAACCTACGACCATCACTGCTTGCACTTCGTTTCTCTAAAATGTCGGTGCTAAATACTTTCGAACAAATTTTCTTTTCTTTTACGCACGCTGGAAGTCGCGGCCGGTTCCAGGTAAAGCCTACTTTTTTACTCTTCAGATTTTTTCCCATCTCGACCCTGAGTTCAACAACGACTCCAATATGACAGGGGTAAGGGCCGTTTGTGAACACTACAAGATATCCGTCATACTCAAGTGCTTTATTTACACGCAGGGGACTCGGGAAGACTGATTTGGTCAACAACATAGCTGGGGTGGTTTTGTAACCCACACAAGATACCTTCTGACGCCTTAACAAGTAGTCAGTTGTGTCATATCAATTACTAGCTTTTGCCAGCGGCTTCGCCCGCGTGGAACCTTCCTCTTGAATCACTCTATCTATTAAATAAACCCGCATCAAAATCTGTTGCGTAGTTTTAGAGATTTAAGCATACATAGGGATATAGGGACAGAGAAAGCTACTTCGTTTTATACTATGTAGTGATTTGAAAAATAAATATTAGGTAATTAAATTTTATGAAATAATGATTTGACTGACTCGTTGGGCTAGTGGTCGCAAGTGCTACTGCAGAGCATATGAGGTCGTGGTTTCGATTCCCGGGTCGGGCCAAGTGTTATTGGGTTTAGTCTGGATTTGAGTCCAATTGATGGCAAAAGACTCGCCTACTACTACATGAGACAAGACTAATACAAAGATAAGAATAAGATAATAAGATCAAACCTTTACAAAGAAGAATGTAATTTACATAAATCATACAATTTTCCATTGAAAGAAAACTAATTTCATGCAGTAACAGAGAGATTATTGTATGCAAGCATGACAACAACGTCGGATTGGACATTTGTATAATACAGTACTGCGCACAATACTCCAGAGTCCGGAAAACACCAATAAGCTGTTTATTTATTTTTTCTCTGCACAGTGTTATAACTAGTTATGTTCTGTAATTAATTTTCTTTGTTCTTCAATATGGAATTATCAGGTATGGGTTTATTTTTGCTTTTTGCATGGGAAATTGTTAGATTTAAAGACAGGAACGCTGTGGATTTTAATTGCTAATTCAATGCTTAATAGATGTTATCTTTAATTTTATCATTTAACTCGCTTTTATGCCATACTGCCCCGGTCTGTTCGGGGATATACTTCCCTGGACGGACTTGCAGGCCTAGACAAAACACATTTCTGTTAGCGTTCACGCCAAACGCTATGCCAAAATGTACGGGAATGACATTGCCTGCGAAAAGATTACGTCGTGTCCTTTCCGCAGGTAATGTCATTCCCATACATTTTGGCGTAGCGTTTGACGTGAACGCTAACAGAAACGTGTTTTGTCTCAGGGCCCTGGGAAGCATGGCAAAAAAGCAAGCAAAAAGTGAGGACCTATAAACTCTGGAGTGGGTGGAACAAGGGCACCATTACTGCCAATCATGATGATGATGAAAATTATTTGTTATTATTTTATAGGGTTAAGCTGTAACCATGAATTCCGCACATAATTCTAGACGTACAAATTTTAGAGTAAGTTTCAAAAATATCTTCATGCTGTTTCATAGAAAACTTCAATACCTATTAAGGAGTTGTTTAAAATGACATTAAAAAAATAATCACGAAAAATATATTTATACATAACAATCCGTTCCAAAGATACCAAATATTTTCACTACGCCTAATTATTAAGTATGGACATGCGCACCGTACACCGTGTAGGCACGTACAGCCGCGCGAGCGAGGCGAGCGCGTTCTCAAATACCTACGTAAACAGCTGATTCTAATTTTCCCATCACATTTTTTGGACTTTGGACTGGCCATTATATAGCTTATTTAATGAATTTTACGACCAGATTCTTCCACCAACCACCTACAGAATCTAAGCCGTAGTTCGTTACCAGTGGGGATTAGTAATTGTACTCTTAAAAAATGGTACGGGAGCTGGCCTGATTCGTGTAGTACTCTCCACGCGTAACTAACATGATTTATTCTTAAGTCCCGAGTGTAGTCCGAAGTAGTCCAACACTCGTTCTTCAACGTTACCGGAGAGCTATGGCGTGTATCTGTTTGACGAGGGCAAAACTGGCCATGGTCCAATAAACGCTGGTAGACCTCCAGGATGGTGTGGATAGAATCGTCGTGGCATTCGTCGTCCGTAGCACGTAATCGGTACCGTCAACTGTGCGGTGAGCCCACACAGTTGACGGTACCGGTTACGTGCTGCAGCGAAAACACCGGTCGTGAATGAACTCACTATCATATCTAAATACTCGCGATTTGTATACATAAACGGCATTATGGTGTAGAGGAACCTAATATACGAAACAGCGCGAGTGCACGTAAGTTGCGAAATGACGCAAGGCGGCACTCCCTTACTGCGCGACAGATAATGACTGAAGATATCGCCTGAAGCGGACGGGAAGGGGTAGCGGGAGCCGCGCTGCGGAGGCGCAAGGTCGTGGCGAGTCGTGTACGCTGCCCTATATACAGTGTACGTAAAAATATTTTATTAAATTGTTTTTGTATGTGAAAAATTAAAATTTCCCAAATTATTTAATTTTTTTGCAATATATTTATTAGTTTTTGGTACACGAAATTCTTAAAGTTAGTTTTTTAACACCTTAAGCGTATGTTAATATTATTATTTAACAATTAAGACTACACATGTTAAAACAAATCAATCAAACTTCAATAATAGCAAGTCATCCTTTTAATGTAATTGATTTAAAAGAATTTTCAAGTAGTAACATAATAATTAACTATTTTAAGAAAAAATAGTGCTGGACCTTAAAAGCTGAAATATCTCTGGAAATTAATTCAACACCAATTCATAGTTTAAAGTCCCTCAAGTCCGATTCTATAAAAAAAAAATCGATGCTATTCTTGTTCTTCCAATTTCAGAAAGACATTTCAGGTAAATAAGGTTACCTTTAAGACCAACTAACTTATGAAAGAAAAGCTAAGGTATAGTCGTTTAGCTTCAAATTTAAACTCTTGGTCGGGATTGTCCAGTATAAGAATTGAGAATGCTATGCGCATGACTAGCAATCCTGGCAGTAGGCCGAGAAACGGATGAAATTTTCAAATAAAGTTACTTACAGAAACAGTACAAGGGGAGCCTCTTATTCTTTTGGATCTCAGTAACTAGGCGAGCTAAAGATCAAAGTCTTAACACTGACGTACCTTCGACTGTATAAGAAACAAAGAAAATGTCGAGTAGTTTAACGTATAGGTATTAGCAATAGCGCAATATGATGACCCGAAAAACTACTGAATACATGACTCAGTAATGCTCGCGAAGAGAGTGGCGGCGCATGTGAGGGAGAGGCAGTATATGCGCCCTCACGGCCCTAGTTGCCGCAGGAGACACCCTGGGCGTTGGAAACTCCAGGCTGATTCCCGGCCACCACAGGCGCGGGCTTGCGGATGGCGAGTAATGGGTAGCTCGCTGTCCGGTAAGGACCAAGCCCGGGTCGACGGCGCGTTGTGTTTCACGCGCGCCTCAAAGAGATGTCAGCACCAACTGGTAGGGTCCGCAAGGGCCGATGCCTGCCAGGGGTGCGGGTTGTTAGAAAGCGATACCGTGGCCACTGGCACACAGGCAACTGAAGGAACACGGGTGAGTTTAAGTCAGTAAATGTCTGACACGCCCTCCCACTGCACCCGAACGGGAGAAGTTATTTGACGATTTCCCACCCTCAAAAAAAAAATGCATAGCATACCTACGCATGATCGGCCTATAATGTTCCCACTGCTGGGACATAGGCCTTCTCTTGGAGCGGGCCCCATGTGGTTCGGTAGCTATGTCACATGTCTTAATTTTTTTTTTTGTGGACCATGCCGGTTTCCTCATGATGTTTTCCTTCACCGTTTTGAGGGCAGTGGTGATCATATTTACACAAAGTAAAGCGCCTGCACGACCTACAATTCGTAAGTCGTGGCCGTAACCACTGGACAAACACTGCTCCTAAATGAAGAATAACATAGCATATCATGACATCACGCCCGTATTGCCCGAAGTTTTAGGTAGAGGTTCACTTACGTACACCATGTGCATTTCGCCAGATATGTTTAAATACCTTGTAACAAGGGGCGAAAGTTTTACCATCAGTCGTGCACGAATCCCGAAATTCCAAATCAAAAAAACCCGATAACACGTAGCCCGACCAGAGAATCGAACCCATTTCGTTGAAACATACATATAAATTATATTTTTGAAATATTCAAATATTTAAAAAAACATTTGAAAATATAAAAAATAGGAACCCACCCGTATCGGGAACAGGGTCCAAGCTACCGGTGGTCGGGGCTGATGAGACAGGAACCTCCTTACTATACGCGCCATGTCTAGTAGTACTGCTTTCTGGATCAAGCTCTTGATCCAGCTGCCTAACGAGAGCTTCTTGAGCTGTTGGTCGAGGCTATTGGCTATAATAATGCCATTGGCCGTCATGACTATTTGTTATCAGCGGCTTCGCCCGCGTGGAGGTCAAAAATTATCCCTCGGGAACGTATTATCGGGATAAAAAGTATCCTATGTATTAATCCAGGTGATAATCTATCTTATTTCTACTCTATATAAACGACATAGTTAATGTAATCAATCATAAATGCTTCCTTTTTGCCGATGACATTTCCAAAATTGTTAGTACGGATAATAAATATAAATCCATTGTGAATCATGAAGTGGACATAAATAGTACAATAGACAATCTAATTAACTGGTTAAATGATAATAATTTATCTATTAATCTTAATAAATCAGTATATATACAATTTAATCAATCTTATAATAATACATTTAATTTTAAAATGGACATACCGAAAATTATACAAGTAACACAAACTAAGTTTTTAGGAGTAGTAATTGACGAAAGTTTAGACTGGAAAGCACAGGTTGATGTTGTATGCAATAAAATAAATAAATTTGTCTATGCTCTGAGACAAATAAAAAAAGTCAATAATACAAAAACGGCTGTGATGTCATACCGCGCTTATATTGAGTCTTCACTACGGTATGGACTTATGATTTGGGGAAATAGTACTGACCACAATAGAGCATTTGTCACCCAGAAAAAATGTTTACGAGCTCTATACCAGATTCCATCTGACGAATCATGTCAACCTATATTTAAAGAGCTTGGTTTGCTACCGTTACCTTCATTATATATATATATGAAGCATGCATGTTCGTTCAAAAACACAAAGAACTTTTTAAAACAGCACAGGAAATAAGCTCTCGAAGTAGGCGAGACCAGTATAGACTTGTGCTGGATGTACTGCCTCGATCAGCGAAATATAACAAAAACTCTCTGGCTATGTGTGTACGTCTTTATAATAAATTACCTAAAATGTTGAAAACGTTAAATTGTACGTTATTTAAAACCCAATTATATAAATGGCTTAATAATAATAATTTCTACAGTATCAATGATTTTTTAATAAAATAATGTAATTTATTTCAATGTCAATGTATTTTTTCTTTTTTAGTAAGTAAGTTTGCATGCTTTAGTTTAAAGCAAAATATGTTTGATCTATATTTTCCAATAACACCTTGTATACCATGTTTTATGCAAATAAAAATATCTTATCTTATCTTATCTTTCTGCCAAATTTCATCCAAATCTAAACAGTAGTTTTTGCGTGAAAGAGTAACAAACATCCATACATCCATATGTACAAACTTTCAGGTTTATAATATTAGTAAGGATCAAACATATTTCCATTTCTATTAGGTACATGGGACTAGAACATAATTGGCGAAATGTGGGTGTACTATAGGTACAACCCTTCCGATCCCTTCGGAGAGACAAGACTTGATGTTATGTTAAGTTTATTTCCATTTCTCTACTACTATAGTATACCTAGAAAAACAAAATGTTTTAGCCCATAATCAGTTTGGATTTAGAGCCAACAGGTCCACAGCGCAGGCAGTTATGGAACTTACTAACCTTGTAGCTATTCATATTGATAGCAAATATAAATGCATTGGGGTATTCCTAGACCTCGCTAAGGCTTTCGATACGGTCTCTATCCCTATCTTAATTAACAAAATGGAAGAAATTGGTATTAGGGGAAGGGTACTGGATTTGTTCATAGATTATTTGAATAATAGATCACAGCGAGTTACGATAAATGGTATTTCTAGTTCTGACGCACAAATAATATTTGGTGTGCCCCAGGGAAGCGTTCTCGGTCCAACGCTTTTCCTTATTTATATTAATACCCTATGTAAGTTAGTAATACAAAACTGCAAAATATTTACTTTTGCTGACGACACAGCCCTAATCTTCCATGGTACTTCTTGGGATGAAGTAAGACATTACACCGAAATGGGTCTTCAAAAGATAGCAAGTTGTCTTAGTCAAAATATGCTTACTCTAAATATAAACAAAACTAAATTCATCACGTTTGCTAATACAGAACACTCATTAAAAACAGCACTAAGTATTAAAATTAGAATTCATTCTTGCCAAAACACGAATCAGGGAAGTGCATGCGACTGTAATTTTCTGGACAGGGTTAAAACAGTTAAATATCTTGGAATTCTCCTTGATGAAAAATTGACGTGGTGTCCATATATTGATCTTCTAGCGGGGAGAACAAGAAAATTAATATATGTGTTCAAGATACTGAGGCACGTGGCTGATGCTGCGCTCCTCAAAACTGTTTATTATGCTCTAGCACAATCAATCCTAACATACGGCATTACGTCTTGGGGAGGCGCTCGAAAAACCCATCTAATTAAACTAGAACGTGCACAACGAGCCTTGCTAAAAGTAATTAATTTCAAACCCTTTAGGTATCCCACTGTCAACCTGTACTCTGAATGGGATGTTTTGACTGTTAGACAGCTATTCGTTAAAGAAACCGTAATGTCCCAACACCGTAAACTCAAGCATGATTATAAAGGAACATTGACTGCCAGGCGCCTAGACAGGATATGTCCCACAATTTCCTTTAAAACAGCATTTATTGAAAAATTTCAATGTTTTCTTGGGCCAATGCTTTATAACAGGCTTAATAAAATTATTAAAATGTACCCACTTAACAACCACTTAAGTAAGAAGGCTTTAATATCCTGGCTCAAGTCGCAAAGCTATGATGATGTAGAAAATTTATTCAAAATTTTAAAATAAAATTCTACTTGCATTTAAATAAATCGTACTGACGACCAAATTAAATTATTTTCAATTTTCATAATTATCATCAATAACATCTATTTATTATAAGAAGAAACGCACTTAAACAGAAATCTATTATATATTGTATTATTGCTTAGGTTCATAGTTTTTGTGGTGTCAGTTTTTGATTTGGAAGAGTACGGTAGAAAGAAAAAATTGTTCTTGTTTACTTACGCTCAAATATAACTTACCTATTTATACCCACACTTTAGTTTGAGTTAAGAACATTTTTTTACGTTTTGTTTTTTTTTTTGTAATGATATTTTTTAAAGTCATGTCCGTTTTTTTTACCACGGGAACTAACTAACGTCTAAGATACAGGCTCGGCCTAGTTTAGACGTTAGGATTCATTTAGAAATGTTAACACACAGTTCACTGATTTAACATCGTAATACTGATTAATTTAAAGATTTGTTTAGTTTAAGATTTGTTGATTTGTTTAGTTTAAAGTGTGTTTTTCTGTGTCAATAAAGTTTTTATTATTATTTTTATTAGTATATAAACAAGTATCAATACAAACAAGTAAAACATTGAACATATTATAGAGATGGGCCGCCGACGATGATTTCAGCCAACTAACCGACTAGCCCACTAGTCGACCGACTATTCCGCAAGCCGATCAATGGTTTTGGTTGAGTTCGGGTGACATCGGTAATGTTCGTGACTACGCTTTTCGCTCGTAGGTGCACGGCGCTGGCGCCCAGGCGGAATTGTCGGGACATTTTCGGTTTAGTTTGCATTTATTCTACATATAATTGTTTACGTGCGAGCTGGCGTATCTTCCTATTCTAATTTATATCCTATTCTAGATCGCACCGAAAGTAAACTGTAAACTGATTTCTATCATAAAAATAATAACAGAAAAGATTTTAATTCCATTTCAATCTCCGTCGCTTAAATTTTTAAGCATATGACTGGTAAAAAATGGGCCGATTAGTCAGCGGTTCTAGCCGACTAGTCGCCGACTAATCGCCGACTACAAATATGGCCGACTAGTCGGCTTTCCCGACTAGTTGGCTACTAGTCGGTACATCACTAACATATTACAATCGAACATTATTATCGAAAGGATATAAATAGTCCAAAGTAATGAGATCGTACAGCCTCAATGGAGGTCATAAATAAACATAAACAATTACTTGTTATTGCGCAAAGGAATTTATTCTTTAAATCTGATATGGTAGGCATACAACAGTATTGGTTCTTTCTCATTGACTTACAAAACAAGTGTTGATAGCCCGAATCCCGTTTTCGTATCACGTAGTAAGTTTACTTTTTTTTTCTATCTTCTTTGTTGAATTCAATTATCAGTTGCAGACATTGGCGGGGTAAACGATTTCCCCAGAAATGGATGACTTAGTTTCTTTTGTTGGTTTGAGTTCATAAAAAGTACAATGAATGTTACTTCTACAGGGTTTTAGCGAGAAGTTATTTAGACGGGACTATTTATTTTTACTTTGATTCTGAATATTTGTGTAGTTGCTTTTTTTTTGCTATCATTTGTAAGTTCCGTACACAGGGTTATTTTGCCCCTTCGAGTCTCATGAAGATTATACTTAATTTGCTGTTCAGAATCGTTTTTTTTTTTGTAATTTGGATGAAGCCGAACATAGCCACCTACTTCTGAGCGTGTCTATAACATTCTAAATACAGTCAGCCCAGAATTTAGCTACGACCTTGGCACTTTCAGCAGCGTCCATTAACTCCTGTAGCATGTAGACAGCAGGACACGATGGACAAGGTATTAAGTGCCCCATTGTTTGGGGAACAGCACCACATTCACATTCCAGGGCGGAGTCATCTGTGAATCTCACCTTAGCAGGTTCTATTTACTACGGCCTACCTGAGTCCTACCTACTAAAACAATATTTTCTTAGCAAAGAGTTCAAGTTCGTAGTTTTGCAATAATTTAGCAGGCGTTCCTTATTACTGTAGACCTATTCACAGAAACTTCGTTTAATTCGATTATGATACACAAATTAACTGTAATTTTAATTAACTTTACAAAGTTAATGTTTTTGTCTGTTCAAACACGTCAATTTAATAATTCCTTCAGAAGTTTATAATGGTGTCAGCTGTTAGACAACTTATTATAACTTTAGTAGTTGGTGTCTATTTTACTAATTAATAATTAATTATATGGAAGAATTTTGGATTTTAGATTTTTGGTATAGGCCTATAGGCGAATGCTTATATATATAGCAGTGGGTGATTCCAGGATGAGATGATGATGATTTGGAACCGATGTCCCGAAATACTCAATGGGCACTCGGACCCCACGGCCCTTGTGTTTCAACCCGCAACGGCTCAAACATAAAGCTCCCAATAAGGTTGTTATATTTGCGCCGTTTGAGGCTTTCCGCATCTGCAGCAACCGCACCAGCACAGCCCGCCGTGCTCAGAAGATGGGATGGCGCTAGGGTGTCGACACAGGTAGCATCCCACACCAAAGGCCTACCCAACTTCCAAGGCATTATGGTCATTCCGTCTGGCCTTTTCCCAATAACCCTTTATCCGACTTGGGATTCGAAACCAGGACCTTATGCTCATTAGTAATACCTTTGACTTGACCTACCAAGTAATTAACTGAAAACTTCATACCCACGTACGGAAATAATGATATATTTAGTGGTGCTCGAATACCTATAAACTTTTTAGTATATAGCTAACTTACGACCATAGGGGCAATTCTCGCAACTTTAAGAACGTTTACAGTCTGATCTTAGTCGCAATCTGTTAAAAATATCTATAGTTTCCGTACATTTTTGACAAGTTTTTGACATTTGATTGTCACCGAGATGAGACTGCGACTATTTATTTTGAACGTTCTTAATTACGAGAATTAGCCTTCAGTTTTTTGTATTCAAAATGTCTTACCTCTCATCTTTCCATAGTAATAATACGTATTAGCCAGTCAAGAAAGGTAGCGGAGGCTGGGACACACTAAATCCTGCATTTGCAACATTCGACAAAGCTCGCCTACAATGTGTACACACCTGCGCGAAACAGCTTGATCAACCTTTGCTGCGTTTGAACCGAGACACGCCTGTGTAACCTAGCCTTTACAATTACATCAGTAAACAAACACCGAACTTCAACCTTTGTTTTAAAAGTCAAAAGAGCAAGACTTGTCTTCTCATGCTTCATTACACGTCAAAAACGATATCAAACACATTAAAACATGCTTTTTTTGCTTATAAGTCTTGAATTAAATAGCAAAGTTACATGTCTTTCGGCAAGGCTTCTTTTTAAGTCTGTCAAAATGGCTAACGAACCGCCAAATGAATTACAAAGCAAACGTGGCTTCGCGGCATAATGTATTCACTACCAAGTTCGTAAAAGTAACGAAGCTTCATGTTAAAATCACACAGGATCGAATTTATGCATATTTTAAGCTCTCCCGAGTTAATTTCGTAGTCGTGGATTTTTGTTTGCAGTTAAATCTTACTTGATGTTGTATTTCACAATATTTTGCATAATGAATTTCAGGAACACAATCCTCCGTAAATTCTTAAATATATTTAAACAGATCTTACCTACTTAATAATGTTTAACGTTTTTATAATAGTGTTACCTAGATTAGATGAGGTAGAATTAATGTCACAAGACATTCTTTACCACTCAACTCGTGGGTTCTTATTGATCACCATTATAACTATTATCCAAACTCCTATCGCCAAACTTAAAGTGGCAGTGGGCAGTGCACATTGCTCGCAAAACAGATGGCCGATGAAGCCGGAAGGTTCTGGAGAGCCGATCGCGTACTGAAAGACGTTGGAGGAGCGTTGGAAGACTTTCCACAAGATGGACCGAGGACCTGGTAAAGGCCGCTGGAATCCGCTGGATGCGAGAAGCACAGAACTGGTCAAAGTGGCGGTACTTGGGGATGGTCTTTTGGCTGAAATGATGATGATGATGATAGCTATCATCAGTCGTTAACTAATGTAGATAGGCCTTTCTAATTACGCACCAGTTCGCTCTATCTTTGACAACTTTCGTCCCGATGCCGCTCTTTGAAAATCTTCACTACACCTAATCGGTGGGTGGGCTTCCTACTCTTCGCTAATTATCAATATTTGATCTCATGAGCTATAGAAAACAGGGACCCGCATCTGCTCCGCACGGTTTTTCGGCTTGAAAAACATCGAGACGTCTTTATTATGTGTTAGTTTAATATTAATAAATGATCTTATTAATAAATCTTCCGTTAAAAATTCTCTAAACGATGTTGAAATTGCATCCTCATCCGTTGCGTAGTTTAGAAGAACACACATACAGACAGAAAAAAGGAATTAAATCCTACTAATATTATAAATGTGATTGATAGTTTAGATGTTTGGATGGGCAAAAACGGCTAGACGGATTTGTATGAACCTAATTTTATAATATTCATGTTTAGATAACTCCAACATGGATTTTAAGTAAGGCATCATTTTAAATAACACCAACCGAGCTACAGGTAAGAAAATCCATTGCTAATAAAACAATTTATATCCCTATTCTATCCACAGGTTATAGTGCAAATTCATCAGAATAGAGGCACTTCTGCTATAGACCCAAAGCCATGAATACCACGTGGTGTGGTAGTTGAAATATGGCGCAATATCTTACCTGCCCTCCTTACGGCTCCTTACGATCGGAGCCCGTTTATTAAGACACTAGAGGCTTGTAAAAATATAAAAATATGCCTGAAAAGGAAAAATTTATGTTGGAAACTGCGTCTAATAATTTTACGTGGGACTTATCACTTTCAAATAATATAAGCATGGGATATATGTGTCTACTTTTCTATAGTAACACGACAGTCTGACTACCCTACAGTCGGTCTCACAGCAATTAGCAATAGCAGAAAGGAACCCGGAACTCTTATACTGCAGTTTGTAATGTTACGATTTGCTGGAGGCAAAACGTAAGTCACGTTTTTAAAGTGAACTAAAATAACACAAATGAATTTTAATAAAAATAAGTTCGTAGAAGATCCTGGTCATAGTCATTTATTCATTAACAATCACATGTATCTGTATTTACACAAAATAAATTAAATTACGATCTCCCGCAGGTCAGGACGCTCGGAGTCGGTAGCAGGATGCAGAATGATCAGCAGGAGTTAACAGGATGCAGCAAGATTGACAAGATCGACAGCTAGTAGGGAATGACTGTAGTCTCGTGAGTGCTGTGTCCTAACGTTAATGACAGTGCCTCATGCTTGGCAAGAGAAGTGCTCCGCCATGTAGCCAAAGGGTCCTCGTCGTCCAAGACACCACATAGGCGAGAGGCCGGAGCAGGGGAGAGAATGAATCACGAAAATTGTTGTGCACAACAGCTCTTTAAATACTTTAATGTTATAATAAATAAATACAATAGATGTGTTTTTGTGTAGCAAAATACCACAAGTCAGGACAAAGTAGGTCTAACGTACTAAGGTATCTAGAAATAGCTTCATTTTTCCAGTTTTTTTTTCAATTCTCAAGTCCTGTCAAATATATGAAACACCGGAAGTGAAGCGCTCTTTGTCGCTCGAATGACGTTGACAAGGCTTTGTAGATCAACATTTGTTCCATGCAATAATTGCAATCCACCACGTTTGCTGACCTGATACAATACGGTCGCACTAAATGCGCCGCGAGCTCAGTGCATTACGGAGAGCCACAGGTGCATTCATTTCCATAATTTTTTTGGTCATTTAGCGGTATCTTGGCCTAAACGTTACATTGTTAGCTCTCAGCAATTAACCTTTTAAAGTCATTTGAGTGTTTAACTTAGCAGCGTAACGAATCGCACTACATACCACTTAGGTCGCACCCTTACAACATTTGTGATTTTTATTTAAGTAATGTATTAATAAAAGTTTAGCTGCGATAGGTATAAAAAAGGTATAAAAATTGTGTGGGGTAGACACAATTTTTATACCTTTTTGCTATATAAATAAGCGAGAGGAAGTTATTATAACATCATTAGCATTAACACTAAGTGGAAAAAATACGTATTATTGAAGTATCATCAGACCTAAACCACTCATTAGAACTTGCCCAAATGTTTGGGACCTTTCTATAAATATACTTTTTGAAACAAAAGAAAAATCACACAAAATCGTTTTTAAATGAAATGAGTCTGAGGACTAAACAAAAAAAAACAACCAAAATTTAGACCCTTCTCTTTTTTCGAAGTTGATCAAAAACAAGATTGCGGCGTTTGTTCCGGTTATGGCCTAGTACCAAGAGATGCTTGTATAGCTACATGTATTAACACTGGTTAACGTACAAATTTTCAACTCAAACATTTAACAAAATGATTTGTCTGCTAAATCCTAGTCTGTTATACATAGTTTAGCTATTTATACCAATAGTTTGGAGGACCATGAATGTAATTATACGAATAAATCATTCCAGCGGTCTCGACGCTTTAATTACATAATACAGTTACTGCCAACGCAAGATTACGAGTGAACAATGAGAGAGCAAGACTAACAGACAGAAACCATTTTATTATCGTTTTCGTAATATTGTTGCTGCGGCCTGTATAGTGACTGATTAAAGGTTCACCAATCTGTAAGACGGACCTACCTATAAGTTTATTATTGACCTTATATATGAAGATTTCACCTTTGTTTTGCAAGTCCCTGTTCACGTGTTAAGTTTTGAGGCTTACGAGAGTGGGCACGAAAATGATGTCCTTCCTACGGCAAACACAAAGACATACTTTAACATTTAATGACTTGGTTTTGCCCGTTTACTTGCCCGTGTGCAATTCTGAAATGAACTCACAGGAACATACTACTGGAGTGAAAAGTAGCCTGTAGTAGGTACCTGTGTTCCAAACTGTATCGAAATCCGATAACAGACGGATAGACAGACAAAGTTACTTTGGCACATAGTACTAGTATGGAAGTTTGGATGGTTGAGGTACCTACCAGGTACCTGTACAATAATTAGGCATTTTTGTAGAAAAATAAAATTACGACTAGATTTACTGATACTTGATATTCAGTATCATGACAGTTGAGACCATAATACCAAGTAGATTCCACCAACCATATTAATTTTTACCTGACGTAAGCCCTCTAAACTAGGGCTATTCAATTTTTTCTTCAAAACCCATTCAGTCGTTTAGGTAGTAGTACTAGTATAAGTAAAAAATTTTCAAACAAACAGAAATACCTATTTACATAACTCGTGTGACTTTTAAATCTTTACTTGCAGCATTACCTTGTCAGGTAAAAAGTAATAGATAAAAAAATCTAAAGAATGCTTTAAAAACGCAACTAAAAGAACAGAAAATAATTTCAAAAAACGCGTGGGGTGCTTTTTGAGGTATTTTTATAATCAAGTAGCGGCCAGTCGTAATGGGTAGCTCGCTGTCCGGTAAGGGCCAAGCCCGGGTCGACAGCACGTTGTGTTCCACGCGCGCCTCAAAGAGATGTCAGCACCAACTGATGGGGCCCGCAAGGGCCCATGCCTGCCAGGGGTGTGGGTTGTTCGAAAGATATACTGTGGCCCCCGGCACACAGGCAACTGAGGGAACACGGTTTTAGACAGTAATTTCGTAATATCTTTTGAATGGAATATCCGATTTCAATCATTCAAAAATTTATCAACAGGATTGATACATTCTTGAATACGAAATAGTTTATTTGGATAAGAATTAATACAAAGTTGTGGATAACATGGTCTGATTTTGATCGGCATTTCTATCAACTTTTAAAATGTAAAAAAGTAGTTATAGTGGTACAATAGTTGGACATATGGTCTTACGAAGTTTTTGTAGATATTGATATGTTCCATAACATTGTGGAACATTTTTTTGTTCTATCGTCAATACTTGCAGCGCAGCGCATGCAATGAAAGACATTTTATGGCAATTTTTTTTACACCTTGGGTTTGTTTTAGTAGGGATTTCTAAGGATCACTAATTTTTTCTAGTAATAAATATAGCCTATGTTACTCAATGATAATGTAGCTTTCTTACAGCAAAAGAATTTTAGAAATCGGTCCACTAGTTTTTATGTTTATTCGTTACATACAAAAATACAAAAATGCAAATCTTTCTTATTTATAATATTATTAGTGTAGATAGTGTAGATGTAGATTAAAACCAAGCACCCCACGCTTTTTTGAAATTATTTTCTGCTTTTTTAGTTGCGTTTTTAAAGCGTGGTTTTTAGATTTTTTTAATTTACTATTTATTTTATATTTTTTAATTCTGCTAACTACAAAAGCGTGGTTTTTTCAGTTTTCTTTAAATTATTTAATTATCATCGGTCCTCTATAAGTCTACAAAGTTTAAATGAAAAGTCCAAAGGAGTCGGTTACAAACAAACATACAGGTGAAGCTAGTAAAAAATGAAAGTTAGCCCCAAATCTAATTTAATTATATGTAAGTACCTACAACATTCGGACCCAGGAAACAAGTGATTAATTTGTGAAAATCATTGTAGGATAATCATTGTAGGATAGAAATAATTAGTTAAATAAGTCGTTTGGATTTCCACTCTTTAAAAAACGTTATAGTCATACACTCATCATTATCATCATCACCTGCCTAGCTTTTTCCCAACTATGTTGGGGTCAGCCTCCAGTCTAACTATATGCAGCTGAATACCAGTATTTTACATAGAGCGACTGCCTATCTGACCTCCACAACCCAGTTACTGGGTAATACGTTACTGCTATAGTCGTACAGTATGGAAGGGTTATCGACGCGCAAACTGGAACCATGGGTTCAGTAGGTAAATGATTCTGAACCGGACGAAATATTTCAACATAGGACCCACGTGATTAAATTTTAACGGTTGTTTAAAAAAAAGTTACCGAAGAAACATCAACAAACGAGGTAAGCTAAATAAATAAGGGAGACCCCGCATTGTAGAATTTATTTTAGTCTCATTTGTGAAATTCATGGTCACGGTTTGTGCATCGATGTCTCTGCCACCCTGTATAGATGAAACAAGCATTTTACAACAGCACAATTTTTATTTCTAATGGTTATAGTACACACCGCTACATTTATGTTTCTATTTTTTTACATAACATCAAACATAAAATTAGGTTGTTGATTCTTTTTCAATATTATTAATTATGTAATTCGAGTAACAAAAATCTCCAAAGATGAAAACATAATGCTTAAAGTTTCAAGTATAATATGACCGTGTCTATTATTATTTATCCCCTATGTTGATTTCGACTAGTTTCGGAATCGAGGTATCATTGCACACTTTTTTCGTTGGTTTTAATCTAATTATACTTGATCCTGAAGAATAAATGAAATTTCCATTGTTTTCTATCGCTATACCATAAACATCATCTAATTTAGCCAAATATTCGACTTGCTTTGTTTCTTCATTAACACAATAAATTCCTCTTGGAGTTGAAAAGTAAATGTTACCATCAATATCAGATGTGATACCATTGGCAACAGAATCGTTTAGAAAAGTGGTTGCATTTTCAGCTCTGTTATACAAAAACACACCAGATGAATTAACATACACAAGATCGTTGTTAGTAGTAACAGCAATTAGCATGACTTTAACGTTTTGTAAAGCAGGCACTTCCACGACTTTGTTATTTCTATAGTAATACGCTTTCTCGTCTGGGTAAGTAGTAAAATATAATCCATTCTTGTAGAACATTTGCCATATATTTGCTTTCTTGATGTGTAAATTTGTTGCTGTCTGCGTATTATAATCATATATGTATACGCCATCTTCACCACCCATATAAACAGTGCTATCCTTACTGTTAAAAGCGTTTGCAAAACCTCCTCGAATGCCAGTCACTACGCCGAAAATACCAGTTTTTAAACTGAAGTAGGCAGATTTAAAGATTTCTTCCGCTCGTACCGTGTAGCTGAAGAATAGAGTATTCTTGTCATGATCAATAGCTAGCTGGTATGGACTATTGAGATTTAATTTAAGGACTTCCGTTTCGTAACTTAGGTGCCGAATAGTTACACACGTTGTATCACCACCAATTGCAAAGGCAAATAAGATTGCCACAGCGAAGAACTTCATCTGAAAAGATAAAAGATTTGTCAGTACGATAATATCTAGAAGTATATTGTACACTTAAACAAATGTAGAGAGTAGATAAGTCTACTGAGGTTATTGCAATAAGACTGTCTACTAAAGCAGGTTGTATGCTTCTATCTGTTATAAGTGGGATAGGTATTATAATATACAGCATGAATTAGATGGGTGAGATCATATTTAAGGGTTTGGTATAGACTACCAAACTGCACAACCTTTTCTATGGGACCACATGATTATCACGAAAAAACAATCAGCTGAAATCTTCTTTTTTTGTGTCGACTCGGTATTGTGGTGGTGTATGTGCTCTCAAAGCGGTGAAAGAATACATCGTGAGGAAAGTGGCACGTTTTAAATTTTATTAAATAAAGTAGTTTGACTTTCTCCCATTATCTAGTAAGAAAAGTAGGAATATTTCTTAACTAAATTGCGCAAAACGTGGCAATTTCTTAGTACGTATTTCTGTGAAGGGCGGGCGTTTTGGGGGACTATCTGATGTAGTTTTGACGTTCAAAAACTGATGACTCTCAGCCTAGTTTGAGTAAATGACTTTGATTTTGATTTATTTTGATTGTCTAGAGTAGTTGTTGATTCTCCTACAAATCAATAAACTTCTTACAAATTGCCTACAGGAAATAACATATTCATTAAAAGGTCGATTCGCCCGTTTCGGAGGAGTAAATTCGTGCGGATTAACTAATAAGCATCAGATAGATGGTCTGTACGACACCCGTAATTATAACCACACATTTCTCCTACACGCTGTATAGGTTTGTAAAACACCATTGATATTTTATCTTGCTACACAAATGAAAGTTGTTCCTTGTTCATCAAGAATGCGATATTGTAAAAGCAGTGGCTTTGTTTCAATATGTGTAGCAATTTATTATTAATTTGAAGTCATAATAGTTAAAATGTTATTCAAAGGTTTTCATAAAATTATAAACCTGTTTCACTGTGAACCTAGAACCATTTTCATACAAAATGTCATCTGTTCCAAGCCCGAACCGAGTCAAGTTGATTTTATGTTTTTTTTTTTACATAGATACCAGTATTTAAATTATGTTTATATTATCTTAGAAATTTAAATAGAGTCCCAAGTAACATACATTTAACACATAACACAACATCACGCCTCGATTCCCCGTAGGGTCCGTCACTCTGTGATTAAAAATTTGGTCAATTGATAATTCGTTCACAAAAAACACAGATGAATTTGCCAATAGACTACAAAAAAGTGATATAACAGGTATATATAAAGGCAACACTCAAAAGTTAACTGAATTGACGTGACGACTATGTGTAATAGGCAATCCATCAAAATAAAAACGAAATGTATCTACAGTTTTTTTTTTTTTTTTGTAGTTTGCCGGAGATATCGCGGAACGTACAAAAAAAGCTTATTGAGAACATCCTCTATTTGAAGTTTAAAAATAAATATACAGACATATAAGTGTATGTCAACATAATTCACGTTAAGAAATTCAATTCCCGAGAAAATAAATAGTGGCTAGCCAGTGAAAAAATACATACCATGAAATTTATGAGTGCCTGAGAACACTAAATATTTTTATTTGTGACTAACACCTTTATTCCATCGACTTCGAAGCTACACTAGTGTTTTTATTGATGAATTGATTCATATGTATAATAATATTTATTGCAAAGTTATTGCAATTATAGAGGTTAAAACAAGTTATCAGAAGTGACTGTCCCGTCGACATTACGGACAATGCGAAGTACTTATGTATTGTTAAAAATATTATTATTACGAGAGAATGTGAAAACTGTACTATACTGAAGTTTGTTAGTTCAATAGAACAATCTATGTAAACTATTCTACGATGGAAAATCGATTTCGAATCGATTTATTTAAAATCGGTGCCATGGAAAGTGCTATGCTTGGAGTTTTATAACGTGATCGATGGTCGCCGTCGTTGTAATCATGCGCGAAATTAAGATATCCGCAGGCGAACCAAGGTAACCGACATAACCCAAAGATTTGTGAAACGTGGGCAACCCTACATTGCCCCTCAGAACAGATGCCCGATTAGGCCGAAAGGTTCTGAAGTGGCGACTGTGCACCGGAAGACATAGACGTTGGGAGGCTGTCCACAAGGTCGATCGATGACCTTGTGAAGTCCGCAGGAATTCTTTAGTTGCGAGGTGCACAGAACCGATCGAAGTCGTAATATGTCCAGAGGTTGACGTCTTAGGTTGAAATTATGATGCCAAATATTGTAAAATGTGTGAGTGAAAAACAAAATCTGCTTTTTTAACAAGAATAACTAAATTCCAACACTATACTGGGATTCAACGAATAAAAAGGAAGAACAAATGTAAGAGAAAGGAGAGGTTAGATAATATTATTGCTTCCTCGACCTCTCCAAGGCATTTGATTAGGTCGCATACAGTATCCTCTGGAGGAAGTTAGAGAAAGCTGGAGTTCCTCCAGAGTTGATAAGCACTTTTAAATGCTGGTATGGAGGCCAGATCAATCAGGTAAGCTGGGCCGGGGCTTATTTAGAGCCGTACAGGTTAGAGTGCGGGTGAGGCAAGGGGGCTTGACCTCGCCCACGCTCTTCAATCTGTATGTCAATGCGCTGATTGAGGCGTCCAGCACAGAGCGTACCGACTGTTATATTGACGGAGTATGTGTGAACAACAACATTAGTTATGCCGATGATATGGCATTGCTGAGCGCCTCAGTTGCGTTAGGTCATGGATTGATCTACAACGTCACTAAAAGTGAAATCATGGTCTTTGGTGTCAGTGGTCGCCGGTGCCGGTCAAGTTAAACGGAGTATCGCTTATAAGGGTATATAAGATGAAATACTTCGGAATTTTTTTGACTGTTGGCCTCAAAGAAAATGACGATATTGTAAGAGAAAGAAGGGCGCTGTCGGTGAGAGCTAATTTGATCGCTCGCAGGTTTACACGTTGTTCTAGAGATTTAAAAAAGACCTTATTTCGTCCATATTGCATCTCATTTCACATGTGTAGCCTGAAAGGAGCTGTACGATTTTTTAGTGTAATCCACCCAGGATTACACTAAAAAATCGTACAGTGCCCTTCACATTAAATGTAATAATGCGTTCCGGGTACTGATGGGGCTGTAATACAGAATAGTTTGTTACAATAGGATTTGGCAGTTGCCACTCCAGATCCTTTCGACCCCATCGGCCATCTGTTTTGCGAGCAATGTGACCTGCCCACTGCCAGTTAAGTTTGGCAATTCTTCGGGCTATGTCGATTACCTTGGTCCCCCTGCAGATCTCTTGATTCCTGATTCAATCGCGTAGAGAAACTCCGAGCATTGCCCTTTGTGTGACTTAAAGCCTTCTGATAAGGCCCATTGTGAGCGACCACGTTTCTGTACCATAGGTCATCACTGGCAACATACACTGGTCAAAGACTTTCGTCTTGAGACACTGCGGTATTTGGGACCGCCGCGTGCCGGAAAACGAAGTGTGGGAAGGCCTCCCACGTGGTGGACCGATGATCTTGTGAAGGCCGCGGGAATCCGCTGGATGTGGGAAGCACAAGACCGGTCGAAGTGGAGGAGCCTGGGGGAGGCCTATGTGCAGCAGTGGACGTCTTTCGACTGAAATGATGATGATGATGGTGAATAGGATTTAGGTGACGAATTTATTTTTTCAGTTTAGTCATTGAAATTCACCGAATTTAAAATACATGTAGTGTGTACGAGTAAGTAAGTGTAGTTTTACGTGTCTCAACACGACGGATTAATAATTTAAGCCATTGAACTGGAACCTTATGAAAACAAAAACATATTGGGTCATTTACATTTCTGAGATAAGAACAATCACAATATTTTAACATAAACAGCAGACTAATTAAACAGAAATAAAATTCATCTTAAGTGCATTTCTGACAAATAGTTATAAAAATATAGATTCATCAGATTTCATCATCGTTTTCAAAACCAAAGTAATAATAAAAAGAAACAAATATCTACAAGGCGAATTGAAGACTCTCGCAGACCGGCGCAACGCTACAGTGCCACGCGACACTAATACGTACGAGTAAGTTAACTTTTGTGAAATTTTCATAGAAATTTTTCTAGTAGAATTGCGTCGCGCTGTCACGTCGGAGCCTTGAAATTACTGAAAAACTGAAATAGAGTCAGTGTACTCATCATTAAAACTTTTGATATGGAATCAGATATGAAATATGTAAAAGAATCCGTAATTTTTTGTACGGTTTTGTAAACATAAATGTATGGAGAAGCACATTATTTTTTTCATATTTTTTGCTTGGTCATTGTCATGTTATTTATAATGATGAATACAATTACCACTTTTCGAGTCTTCAGTTATTTTAATTACACCTTGTGTAACTACAACGAGAACTATAAATAACATCCTTATAATATTCATAATCCCCAAAGAGTTAAGAAGTGTACATAGGTACACCACTGGACCCCTGGCAGAGTGTACTATAGAGTATACTCTGCCAGGGGTGCGCGTTGTTCGAAAGAGATACCGTCGCCCCTGGCACACAGGCAACCGAAGGAACACGGATGGGTTTTAGTCAGTAAAAGCCTGACATGCTGTGCATGCATGCTTTGCGCGCGGGAGAAGATATTTGATGATTTCTCACCCTCAAAAAAAAACCTATAGTACACTCATATTTCGCCAGTTATTTTTTATCCCCATGAGGGCAACCCTATTGCCACCAACCAGGCACAAATCCAGACTCCGGGTTGTTACTGAGAAAAATCCTACCGGAAATATTCAATATCACTTTGCCCGACCTGGGAATCGAACCCAGGACATCATGCTCAGTAGTAGTGCTTGCGATGACTAGACCAACGAAGCAGTCAACGAAAACTACTCTATAGAAAACACAAGAAACATTAGATCCCACAGTTTCTAACTCTCAATACCCACTGTCCGGACATAACGAAGTGTCTAGAAAGCAGGGGCACAAAATTGACTGCGCGCGATAATATAGTAATTTATTGCACCATATTTCACCCCGCATGGTCCGGCGGGACCCTCGTGACGACCGCTGCGCTGCGAATCTGAAATGCGCTGAAGATATTATGTGTAATGTTGGGTAAATACGTTGTTTAATTATGTTCACCTTTCCTGATTTTGGAAAAACTACTATAAATGCTTATTTCGGATGTTTGGCGACGGTTTTTTTTCGTGTCAGACTTTTACTGACTAAAACCCACCCGTGTTCCCTCAGTTGCCTGTATGCCAGGGGCCGCGGTATCTCTTTCGAACAACCCGCACCCCTGGCAGGCATCGGCCCTTGCGGGCCCCATCAGTTGGTGCTGACATCTCTTTGAGGCGCGCGTGGAACACAACGCGCCATCGACACGGACTTGGTCCTTACCGGACAGCGAGCTACCCATTACTCGCCGTCCATGTTCAGCGACGGTCAATCAGGTTAATCTAAGCTATCGCTTCGCTTTACTTACAAAGACCCCTCCGTGACCCGGAGTGGACGCTAACCAATTGATTCCGCTGTGATTCGTCGATCTTTAACTGTCGTAACAACGCGTCCTCAGAAGCCTGAAAGTCTGACAACCAGTCTTCGTTGTCAGTCTTTCGTGTTACCATCTAACTGGGTTATGGAGGTCAGCTAGGCAGTCGCTCCTTGTAAAATACAACATCCGGCTAGACTGCATCCGCAGCACCGTAGCTGCATCCGGTTAGACTGGAAGCCGACCCCAACATAGTTGGGAAAAGGCCAGGCAGATGATGATGATGATTTCTATCTTAAACTAATTGATGATTTCTATGTTAAATTTAAATTCTGTAACGTTTCATACAAAATATGATTCATGATTGATGTTTCATGAAATAGTCTTTCAATGAGATCAGACAGGATAAGTTTTTATCCAGTGCGCGAAAAATTTCTAGGCTGGGGGGTCTAGAATAATATGCTGAATTCATAGTTACAATTTGCGCACTGGATAAAAACTTACCCTGTATGATACTTAAATGACTGGATTGAAGATTTCTGTCATTATAATTCTATGAAGCCATATTTGTAAAAGTTGCGAATCATAAATTTTAATAAACACATAACCTGAAATTGAACAGACTGGAAATTTTATAAAAAGTAAGATAATTTGAATACCGTCATCAACTTTAAATACCTAAAGACAATGCCTACAATATAAATGGTTACACAGAAAATCTGAAATCTCAAGAAATATCACGGCAACATTTTGATTTCCCGAATAATTTGGTGTAAAAACGTTCCTATCAAATCTTATGAAGAAGATGGATTGTTTCACGCAACACAAATCTCCCAGACATTTCTTCACCGACAAATACGGGTACCGTATTGTCTCATCCATCATTTCTTGACAACTTATGACTGTGGTATTCCCACTTGAGTAGTCAACATAACATATCGTCTACAAATCATTCCTAGTTCTAGATTCGATCACTGTTTTTTTCGACAAATGTATGTATACGTATATGTTAATTTTTTTGGGCAAAAGAAAATAGGTTATCGTATATTGTAATGATTTATCTAGGGGAATCACCAATCTAATATCCAGTAATAACGGCCACGACTTACAAGTTGTAGGTCGTAGGTTCGAACTCAGAAAGGCGGTTTAGTTACTTGGTGTAAATTATTTCGTCACCCCTGCGCTCAAAACGGCGAAGGAAAACATCGTGACGAAACCGGCATGTTCGAGAACCAAAGATTCAAAGTCATGTGACATCTACCAACCCGCACTGGTACCACTTGGTGAATTACGGCCCACTCCCTCTCACGGAGAGGAGGTCTGTGTCCCAACAGTGGGCACATTATAGGCTGATTATGTAAACACCAATCTTCGTCCGAAAAGAGATTCCTCTGCTTTCAATGCTGGTATGAAATGAACAACATTTTAGTACACAAAAAAAGTATGTGTTCCATATAATTTGATCATGTAGGTATTGCAGTTTTGAGGGGCTCGATCGATCAGGTTAAGCTACACTTGCCACGGTTGGTCCGTGGATGGGTGACAATCTTTACATACCAAGACCTGTGTGCCTCGGAAAGCACGTTAAGCCGTTGGTCCCGGCTGTCGTTTGTGGATCTTTGACTCTCTGACAACTAGTCTTACCACGGGGTATCGTATTACCCAGTAACTCGGTCGTAGAGGTCAGATAGGCAGTCGCTCCATGTACAATACTGATATTCAGCTGCAGCCGGTAAGACTGGAAGCCGATCCCAACATAGTTGGTAAAACTCTAGGCAGATGATGGGGTATTGCACTATTCTAAAAAACAGCTGATACTTTTCTTGATATCCGATGAAAAGTTTTAAACGCAGGTTTCCAGAATCCTGTACTGAATCGATGGTAGCTATTGGAAAGCGGTTTCTCGTCAATGTCTCTGCCACCCTGTAATTGGCAAAATTGGGAAATTGACAATTCGACGTAGAAAACACAGATGAAAAATTACCAAGTACATAGAATCTATATCGGAGACTTAGTACATATTGGTAGCGGGGCCTCTAGATTTGAAGGTGCTTTTACACGGGCAATTTTTAGAGCAATTATTGCTCGGCAACACTAATGGATCAATCTGGATCAATTAAGTGGAGCAATCTGGAGCAACAACAATAAATTGCCGATGTGTTTCGGCAACATTGCTTCTGATTGCTCCATATATTTCATGAGTTGCCGAATATGCAATCGGTTTGGAAATTTACAGTCAACTTCCTTTCTATCTCGTTTGTACGTATAACTACGTCTCGTTTTTGTGAGAGGAAGCGGCCGGCGGCGACGGCAGCGGGGGAGGCGCATTGCCTAGTTTTTTAAGCTGCTCCATATTGCTCCGTATGGTGTGGCTGTCTCTCTGCCAACAAGTTGCTACATGTTGCTATTGCCCTAAACTGCTGGATGTAGTAGTATGACGTCATAGTTGACAAAAATTTCCCAAGATGGAGCAATTTTAGTTGCTCGTGTAATCGGACCTTAAGTTTTTAAGCCGAGGCTGGCCTTAATTTATTAAGGCAGCCACTGGCAAGTCCGGTTAAGTAGCCGACAACCCAAGGTTGACCAGCGAGATATCACGCCCAAAAAAAAAAGTTTATGGACCAACAATCACGGGTGTGCCAGATGTACCTAGGTACCCTAACAAAAGAGATAATTAGGTTGTTCATTGTTAGAAATCAACTAAAACTTTTTTGAAAGTACTTGGCGTAACAATTTAGGCCTTAAAACAACTAACTGCAGTTATAACTTTACGGTAGCAAAAGAAAAGAAAACAAACATTTATTTCGATTTCTCTAGGGAGCCCTTTGCAATGTTAGTCGTTGTACTTTCGCAGCCAATGAAGTATATTACATCGTAGGTATTGCACAATATAACTATGATTTACGTGTCTGTTTGTTATGTCAAAATAACAGCTTTTTATTAAACGCATGTACTTAAGTTACTTGGAAAAAACCTTTTTTTTGTCTGTCTGTTCCGGGTAATATCCGTAGCAGCTGAACCGATTTTTACGGGACTTCACTGGCTGATAGGTGATGTTATAAGTAACAAAAGGATCTTTGTCGCGGTAGCACGTTCCCGTGGAATCATTTTCAACATCAAATAACAATACACACCAACAACAACAACAACAAACAACAACAACAACAATAAAACAACAATAACAACAACAACAACAATAAACAGCAACAATATACATAATTACGATTAAGTATGGCTGTCTTAATCAAAGATGTTTAAAACAAACAAAGCTGAGTTAATAGGTCCTATTTTCTTATTATATAAATACTTTTAAGGAAAATAATATTTTTATATTATTGATAACTATCATCCTGCTATGTCAAACTATAACGTTATGTTCTACACAGGTCACATACGTAAGTGTGATTTGTTCTAAAAGTATGTAATGAAAATGAAACAAATGAATCAGAAAACTTATTCGTTGATGCCAATTTGCAGTAGCTACCAATACAAAGTCAGTGCTTTGATGTGGTTTTTTTTTTTTTTTTTTTTTTGATTTTGGCTTCACACGGTTTGTGCATTTAGCCAGTGTCAAGTAATTTTTCTTTTAGATCAAGTAAATGGCCCGATATCGGGCACGAAGTTACAAAACAGTCATAGTCGTCTTTAGTCAGTCAAGTCAGAGTTATTGTAAAGCGGTAGTAACTTTACAACAACCTAATGGGAGTTTTTGGGGGGAACACGAAAAGTCCACGTTAGTCACTTATTTTCACCTTCACTACACTTGTGCACTCACACGTAACTAAATTGAATAATTCACTATCAAAATTATACAATTTAATTCGCTATTTCACTAAATTCCATGAAAATGAAAATTCGTGCGACATGTTCCAACGCGATCCCGCCAAAAACTCCTTTGATGTGGTTATTTGAATACCTAAATCTGAAATTCTCATTTTAAATCACCTTAAAGGCTTTTTTTATTTGTCATTTGTGGTTAATTTTATAACCTCAATTTAAAAAAAAAAAAACAAATACAATTAAATTATGTTTTTTTTAGCCCATATTATGCCACTGCATGGCAACGGCTTCCCTTTTTTACTACCAGGAACTCTTTTCCCGTGCCACCTTTAACCTCTTTCTGAGCTGGCCTCTCGGTGGGTTCGAGTTAAAATAATGTATATACAAACAATAATTATTGGCATAAGCGGTAAGATATAAAGTTGAAACCTTCTGAATACAAATGAATGTGTTAGTAATTGCCTAAGATGTAACCAAAACAGAGTTTGTTTACACCTTCCTCACATAGTTTTGGAACTGACTATACGTAGGTAGGCACGCCGACATATCAAGCAATACATTTCCAGTATAAGCTAACTTCTTATTGTACGAAAAGTCTATACAATGCGAGGTTAGCTAAAACTGGTAATGTATGGCTTGATATGTCACCGTGTGTATGTTACATACATTATATAAAGTACGCCATACTTGTTAAAACGCGAATAAACAAATGACCAGCTTCGCTAACCGCTAACTAAAAAGCTTATCGGTTATTTTTGGCCTTCAACGCAGTCTGGAAACGAATTCCATTTGCGCAGTGCAGTCGAAATGCAAATTTAACAGTGTAGTTGCAATTAGAGAACCCAATCAAATTCAACAATGCATAGACAAAAGGGATCTCCGTGGCCAATTAACTTTATTATTTTACTAAACATAACAAAAAAAAAATGGAATAGGTACAGTGTTCTGTGTAAATATAAACGATTGGTATTTTCATTAAGCCACGTCAAAGACAAGTTATGTTCAGACAAAAGAGGATATTCGGGAAAGTTACGATATTTGTAGGGATTTATATCTATTTACGAGAAAAAAGACGAAGAAATGTGACTTTCACTGATCCGTATTCTGGCCACTCCCTCTCACGGAGAGGAGGTTTATATCACAGTTATAGGTACTGATGCTATGTTTTATTTGCATCTTTGCCCAACTAAACCGCAGCTGACGATCTCCAGCACAATGCATCGGCTTAGACAAAAAGTTTGTTTAATTGATATGTCTATAAACATTATTTTAATAGTCATCTCGTAGTCCGCCATAAATCAACCAACACTTACATAAATCACAAAGAAACCACTATTGCCTGAAACCTATTTTCAAAGACTATTTTTTTTAAATCTCAATAAATCTGTTACGTTCCAAATCGTGGTTACACCATACAATGTAATCTCGCATTTTTATAAAAAATACGAGACCTAATTGCCAATGAAATTCAAATTCTCATTACATTAAGTAATTAATTGAAGAAGTTCATAAATCTACCAAGTAAGATTAAGTATTACATTCAATTTAAGCTCTGTAAAATAATATCTGGAATAAAATTAATAGTCAGTCGGCTACTCTAAATTCATGACGCGACCTCTACTGGGAGTCTGTTTGCGTCACATCGATAACTTGATGGTGATAAAAATATTCAGTTAACTGAAAATTTTGCATACAATTTTAGTATTTTCCTTGGAGTTTACCTTGTATCGCTAAAGAAGTTCAGATTGTAAAAAGTTAATACAATTTACATGGCCCCTGAGGCATAGCATATTATGTCAAATGTGTTCGAATTTTCGGTTCTAAGACATCTAAGGCGAACGGCGGCGGCGATCTCTCGCGTCCGGCCCTGGTCCAGGCCATGGTACGAAGCGAGAGTGGGAAGCCATCACCTCCTTCTGCGAAGCAGTAATGCTCGCGAAGGAGGGGGTGGAGAGCGTGAGGGAGAGGCAAGGATTGCGCCCTTCGGCCCTTAACCATCGCATGGCGTCGGAAGTCCATAGCGGTCTGCCGGCCACTGCCGGCGGAGGTTTGCGGACGGCGAGCAATGGGTAGCTCGCCGTCCGGTAAGGACCAGGCTCGGGTCGATGGCGCGATGTGTTCCACGCGCGCCTCAAAGAGATGTAGCAATAATTGAAGGGGTCCGTTAGGGCCGATGCCTGCCAGCGTCGCGAATTGGTTTGAAAGAGTTACCGTGGCCCTGGCACAGGCAACTGAAGGAACCGGGTGGGTTTTAGTCAGTAAAAGTCTGACACACCCGCCCTTCCGCTCCGCCCAAAGCGGGAGCAGTCATTTAATGATTTCTTCCAAAAAAAAAAAGACATGCCGCTTTTCTCACGATGTTTCCTTTCACCGATTTGAGAGCAGTGCTGATACAATAAATTATTCAAAGTGAAACGCCTGCGCAAAAATGGTGCTACAGAAATATTGAATCGATCGACCTCATCTTCTTGTTATTAATGGAAAGCTGATATTACATGGGGTGTTACAATGTTCGGGGTTATCGCTTAAAGCGATCTTTCACGGACAAGTTAGGAAAAAAAAATGTTCACTATTGAACGATATTTTATTCTTTATGCACTAAGGGGTACCTATAGGTATTCATAAATGTTGAATAGAATGTTCTTAAGAGACGTCAAAAAAGTATGGTTAAACAGACGATAATCATTGTTTCTATAAGCAACGTTTGTAAATATCGGGGTCATTGTATGTATAGGCAGGCTTAATGGCTTATTCATTCGGTCGAGTTTAAGGTTTTAAAAAGAAAAAAATAATAGTTGCACTAAAACAACTGAGACAAAAACTTTTACAATATATCAAGTTACCTATATTCCAGAAAACCCTGAATTATTGCAACACACAACGAACAACATGAAAAATTGACAACTAGAAATAGACACAGCGACACACACTATCACGACTCTCACACGTCAAAAATATGTTTATACAATGGACAAACTGGAGCGCGATGAAAATCGATGTTTCCAGCAAATCGGGGACACATCGACTGTGTCGATTTACCAAGAAATAACAGTCAGCCCGCTATCTAGAATTTAAACATGGATTCAAGTTTGAAAATCTTAGAGGGAACTTCGCTTTTATTTTCTGTGAATCGGTTTTCGATTGTGCAAACATGACGCGCTATTTTTCATTCCGATCTGAGAATAATGTGAGGATATTTAAACTTTCCGTGTTTTCTTGAGCCATCATACATCACACGTATCAGACAAGTTATTCGTTCTCTTGAATATTTCCGGGATAATATTTCTTTTTCCCTTTAAAAATGCCTTTGTGCTTCAGTCGCTTTCGTTACCTACTTGTTCAAGGCTGTACACTGCAAATGATGTGACGACAGGATATGTAAATTTAACATGAAACACGAAGAACATCATACGACCAGATTTCCCTACGGGTTGCAAAGGTCAGATGACAGTACAACCACCCAGGTATTAACCAAGAAGTAAGGGGTCCAGGGCTGATTAAATGCGCGGTAAATAATAATTCGTCAAAATTATATTTCATCTATTTATTTGAATTATAATTATAACACCTTTACAGACTCATCCAAGGCGGTGTTATGAGTCACAATGCCAAAATAAGTACACAAAATAAAAAAAAATAAGCAAAATTACTCAAACTCAAAAAACTATTTCAATTAAACCATTTACAGGCACATTTGAATGGACAAAGAGTCGATCAGAAAGAAAGTTGAAGCTAGCGCAGAGCTCTCTCAGTTATCATTTGGGCAATTTTAATGATTTTCGGCAGGTTTTGTATAATATATCCTCCGATACCGTAACAACGAAAAATGTACACTGAAATATGAGAATTATTAAATGCTATGAAATAGATCCTTCTCGTTCAACTGGCTCTATGTTATTTCAAAACCAATTTACTAAAGAGTGTTTTTAAAGTTTGGTTTGCAGGATTAAAAGGAATTCTATCCATAGAAGCCACATTCACATAATATTTTTAAAATCTCAGATTTTCCACAAACACTGTCGGGGAATCGACTATTTAGCAGATTGACACAGAGCGTCACCTCAATTTGCAATGATATAGCCATATCATACGACTAAAAAATAACGTCACGTGCAATTTGAATTTACGAACAGTTTTTTTGATAGTCAATTTACTTGGTTATCATCTGACCAACCCTAGGAATATTGCAATTCACACTAGATTGGTAATTTCACAATGTTATTAGTAGACAGTCACTCCTTACGACACCCGAGGGAGGAGATGGAATGGTCTAGAATCCTAGATCACATTACAACGCACATAAATCTATGTAACAGGAGGTATATTACTAGACAGACGAAGCTAATTAAATGAAAGAATTAGGTCTTGCCAGCGATCTTACTTTATGCAAAGGAGAAAAGGCGTTTTTTCTTCCCTTAGTGGAGACTTATAGACTATGATGCTCTAAATTTCTGTGCTTCGTTTCTTCATTGCAAGCATTGGTGGTCTAGTCGAAATGGCTGCGACTACGAGGTCGTAGACAGAAACCCTGACAGGTGCTTTTGGCTAAGTGAGTAAAGCTAAGGGTAAATTATTTCATCACCTCTCAAAACGGTGAGGGAAAACATCGTGAGGAAACCGGCATATCCCAGAACCAAAAATTCAAAGATATGTGATACTAGCGGCCCGTCCCGGCTTCGCACGGGTGGACATTTTTTTTTAAAACATTTTGGGATAAATAAAGATAATTTAACTTATAAGTATGCCAATTAAAACGCACATGACTCAATTTGTCCAAATGTTTAAAATTAAAAACAAAGACTTCCAGACTGGAGCGGGCTGGGGCCGCTTTGAAGCGGCTCCTGCCCAATCTAGGGGGTCTAAACGCCTCGTGCTGGAGGCTCTACGCGAGGTCGTGCGGTCCATGACTCTTTATGTGGCACCGGTGTGGGCGCCTTCTATGAGGCTCCGACCAGCTGGCCGGCTGAACGCGTCCCATAGGGTCATGGCCATCCGGATGGTCCGGGGATACCGCACGATCTCCGGTGAGGCGGCGGACCACCTTACTGAATTTCCGTCATGGAATCTGGAGGCAAAGATCTCTGTAACTCTGCTGCCGCGAGAAATCGCGGTACAGTGGACAAAGCTCGGGCGGGATCTCATGGCGACATGGAGAGTGTGATTGTGGCAACCCAGTGCTGGGCATGGCACGATTGCGGTGGTAAGTCCCCTCTTTGACGAGTGGCTTGAGAGGCGCCACGGCGTCCTCATCTTCCACCTGACGCAGGTCCTCATCCGACAAGGCTGTTTCGGGAAGTTCCTGTTTCGTATAAGGCGGGTGGAAACGCCCGGGTGTTTCCACTGCGAAGATCACCGTGAGGACACGGTAGAGCATACGGTGGAGGTCTGCCCGGCTTGGGCAGAGCACCGCCGTGTCCTCGTGGAGACGATCGGTGGCGGCAATCGCTCGCGTCCGGCCCTGGTCCAGGCCATGGTATGGAGCGAGAGTGCATGGGTAGCCGTCGCCTCCTTCTGCGAAACAGTAATGCTCGCCAAGAGGGAAGCGGCGCACATGAGGGAGAGGCAGTATAAGCGCCCTCACGGCCCTAGCCTCCACAGGAGACGCTCTGGGCGTCGGGAATCCCAGGCTGATTCCCGGCCACCGTAGACGCGGGCTTGCGGACGGCGAGTAATGGGTAGCTCGCTGTCCGGTAAGGGCCAACCCCGGGTCGACAGCGCGTTGTATTCCACGCGCGCCTCAAAGAGATGTCAGCACTAACTGATGACGATGACGGGGCCCGCAAGGGCCGATGCCTGCCAGGGATACGGGTTGCTCGAAAGAAATACCGTGGCCCCCGGCACATAGGCAACTGAGGGAACACGGGTGGGTTTTATTCAGTAATTTCATAATAACTTTTGAATGGAATGTCCGATTTCAATAATTCAAAAAGTAATCAACAGGTATTGAAACATTCTTGAATACGAAATAATTTATTCGGTTAAGAATTAATACAAAGGTATGGATAACATGGTCTGGTTTGATCATCATTTCTATCAACTTTTAAAATGTAAAAAAGTAGTTACAGTGACGTAACTACAATAATTGGACATATGGTCTCCCGAAGTTTTTTGTAGATATGTTCTATAGTATTGTAGAACATTTGTTTGTTCTATCATCAATACTTTCCGCAGCGCATGCGATGAAAGACATTTTATAGCATTTTTTTTACACCTTAGGTTGGTTTAATAGGGATTTCTAAGGATCTCTAATTTTTTCTAGTAATAAATATAGCCTATGTTACTCAGTGATAATGTAGCTTTCTAACGGCAAAAAATTGTTGAAATCGGTCCAGAAGTTTTTATGTTTATTCGTTACATACAAAAATACAAATCTTTCTTCTTTATAATATTAGTGTAGATCTACCCGTACTGGGCCCATATGGTGGATTACGGTATAGGATCTCACTAAGAGGAGGCCTGTGTCCCAGCAGTGGGAACAATATAGGTTGCTTATGAATTTATGTACTTTATTTCTACACTATTTTACCGATTTCTATTAATTATATGTAAAGTATAATATTACATCACTGTTATGTCAGTTTTAGTCTACTTATAACAAAATATTTGTCTTTGTTCCTAATTTGATTAAATCTAATAAACGGGCATGTTTTTGAAGCAAACCGGGATTAGTAAACAGAAGAAGAAGATAAGAAATATGTCAGAAAACAGGAAATAATTCAAGATAACACAAAGCGGTAATCATGCTCACCATTGTTCGTTTGTAATGCTAATTCAAAATCATGATGGCTTTATGAATTCGAAATTAGGTCACCAAGAAAAAGTATGTAGTTACGTAGGTACATTAAAAAGCTGTCACGTGACGCGGTGTCCCGCCAACTTTTTCTTTATAACTTAAGAGCCTTTTCATTACTTCGTATTCAGTAGCGGCTCGAATAATTATTACGTGCGGTGAATACTCTTCAATAATTAGCGGCAACACTAATGAGAGAAAGCTTGGCTCCCCAAATCGTCTAACGGCAACACAATTATTCAATTAATTTCAACTTATCTTAATTGTTTTGAAACGCAAAAAGGCTCATTATATTATAACGAGGACAAATGGGTCATAGACGGGAATGATCAAAGGTTCGAAGACGTATTTAGTGGATTGAGATACGACTAGGAATGTCTAAGCATACGACTAGCTTAGTTTCTACTGCTTAGGGCTCGATGCCTTAAGCAGTCGAAACCTAGCTAGCCTAGCTAACCTCTCAGGTCAAAGTGTTATTGGGTTTATTTCATAAGGATTTATGCCCGGTTGATAGCAATAAGGTCGCCCTCTATTACATAAGACTTAAACATAATTGGCGAAATATGGGTCTACGATAGAAAGCCCTCCGTTTAACCCGTAAAGGATTACAGGCGTGATGTTATTTTATTATAATTTTCGCATGATTCAAGCACAAACCCAAACACAAAATCTAGAGGCACAACAGTATAAGGAAAAATAAACATAAACATTTACCTTGAAATGATACCGGGCACAGTACAGACCGACTTCACCTTCACTAGTCTGAAGTCACACATACACTAACCACCTAAGCACAGAAGATTTTGAGACCTAGTCAAGGAACACTCATCACTATGAATCAATACTTATCACAACAGCTCATGCGTAGTTTAAACGTAATAATGGTTACTAATACTATAGAGAGACAATGATGAAGAAGCTCACGAATTGTAGCAAAATTGTTATTACCCTTTTCCTACGAAAGAATACCAGCAAGTCACTGACGTGCCAGAAAGTAGGCATGCTTCAAGTAGGTATGCTTCATATGCTTGCCGTATTAAAATTATCAGGCGTCAGAAACACGTTTTCGAATACGTAATGGGTACAATACCTATACGACACTTAATTTATATTAATATGAGATTGTATTTTTTATATATATTTCTCGGTAAATAAATTGTCATTTTATTAAATGTATATTTTTTTGTGCTTTAGTTGTTTTGCATTTCACGCATCTGAATTTCAGGCTGAAGGGATTCGAATTTCATTCCATCTCACAGCTTGAATGCTCAAACGACAAAAGAAAATACAATCAAATCAATCACAGATTTTTAACAGACTTCATAAGTGAAAACTTCTTTAGGCGTGTTGGGTATTTTTTGAGATGGGAAAAAACAATTGAACTCACGACACTGTTACCGTTACCGTTACCGACACCTCTGTACCTACGAATTTGAATTGAAAACTTCTTTAGCCGCGTTGGTAATTTTTTGAGATGGGAAAAAACCATTGAACTCGCGACACTGTTCAAAAAATACAAACGTAATTGTCCAAGTTTTCACTTCTGTCGGCACTCCGGAGTGCCACTGTTTTTTTTATATGTATTTAGTACGTATTATTTTATTTTATGCATGTTCCGCGATATCTCCAGGAATTGTGGATCGATTTCGAAAATTATATTTTCTTAATTGATAGGGCGGCAAGCCTTGTTAGTGGCCATGTCAATTTTATTAACTTTGCTCGAGTAGTTTTTGCGTTTGCTTCTATAATACGTATTTAATCCACTTTGCGTATCTTGATAATGTTCTAATACTTACTGTCACTATTGTTTACATAGCAAGTAGTAGTATACGAATTGATGTGGGGTAGGTAGGTACCTTAACTAAAAAGTGAAAACTAAAAACACATTTTTACAAAAAAAAACCTCCGTCATCAAAAATAACACCACACAGTGAAAAATAACTTTAATTTCGGAAGTAGGTGGGATTTTCTATCAGCAGATAGACACAGTTATATCAGCCATTCATATTGAAAACATTAAAAGCATTTTCAAACAGTCATAAACTCATAACACAACGAACATTATGATTCCCCTTTGTCTATTCTACCAGCACCTCCAATTAAACGGTCGGAAACCAAATATACGTCGTTTGTGATTACCGAATTGACAGCATGTGGTAATTGCTTCCATCATACATGAATTATAAAGCTGTGAAGCGAAATTATTTGCTTTTCTATGTTTTGGTGAAAATTATTATTCAGTTAGGAATTTATTAGGTTTAGGGCCCAATTGACCACTAATTTAATAAATACGCTTAGTACTACACAAAGAAATAAACAAAAAAAAAAATTGGCCAAAAAAAAAAGTGATGGATGATAGAGAGACCTTACATAAAACACAATTTTTGGTATGACCACTGACCCCCCAACTAAGCAGGGCCCCAATTCTGTAAGATGATAATGATTCCTCGCGAAATCTTACTATGTTCAAATCACGTCAATATTATGTCTCGTAGAAACCAATGTAACGGTAAGAAATCGAAATGTCATATCCTGTATGTTCCAAGACAATTTGTCGATATTATTAATACCATATTAGTAGATGTCGTATATGATCTTAGGAATTGACGTGGTTTCGAAGGAAGGAATCGTTAAGTGGTCATAGTGAATTAGAGCCCAGGGCTTGTATCTTGGGGGTCGGAGTGCGAATGAGCAGAAATAAATATGTTAATTTACAAGGCTAGTCTAGTTGTATGTGTGTGTGTTGGTGAGTGTCTGTTAGTGTGTCTGTGAAGTGAGTTTTAGCTGGCATTTGTCCTGTCGACAAACGTTAGAGAAATGATTCAGTTTCAGTGAATCGTTCCAGAAGCCATTTCTTTCATTTAAGTCATCATTCTGCCTCTGTTATGCCATCTTTAAACAATTAACAGAAACAGAACATTTTTTTTTAAATTCCTTTAGCGCTAACTGAGTTCAGTGATTTTCGTGCAAGCAGGCCTCAATGTGGAACATCAAGTACCTACCTATTCATTTTGTTATTTACCGAAGTTTTAGCTTATACCTTTTATGCGGCGTAGCCATGTGGCTACGCCGCACCAGCTTCATAGCTACCTCTTATGCATATAATATGGGTAGTGATGAATGAAGCCTCTTGTGGTTGCTTGAAAATATATTGCCTCAACATCATAGTTTCCCGGGGGATAAAGAAGAGGTGAGTTAGAAATTAAATCAACAGAATGGATGGCGGAAAACACCTGTGCAAGAATATACCGCGATCAGTAATCTTGTTAAGCTCAGCTTGCCAATATTTTGTTGAATAGTCTGTCTATAGGGACTGATATGAAGCAATGAAAAAAGAAGTAAGAAATAAGAACTTATTAAGTTTGTTAGGAACACTGAATACAAAGCCTGTTCTTAGCGAACTTGTTTTCATTATTTATTTCTACAAAAAAATTTAACATTATCTTCATATTTAGTTTTCAATGCTGTCATTATGTAGAATTTTATATTCTTTGCCGAAAGCCTAAATAAATATATAAAAAAGCGAACGTAAAATAACTTCAGTAAATTTGACTACAGCTAATAAAATTCAATATCTAATCTTGAAGTTTACCGACGAGAAAATTTAATAAAAAATCAGATTTTAATTAAAATAGAGGATAGCATCACATCAAGTTATCCGTGACTAAACTCTAGCTCATAATATTATATCCTACGGGTAAGCAAAGGCCCGTTCGTTTTCCCAACGCCTCTTGATTAAAATCTTTCATCTAAATTAAAATCCTGCTATCTTTAGCTCCGTTCGAGTTTATCTAAGTTTGAGAAAATTATTAGAAAATTTAATATGCTCGTATATATTTAATTTTCAAGTTCTTACTTTTTTGCCTTTTCGTTTTCGAGGCTTCTCTTGATTTGTTAGATGAGTAGAAGTCCTATAAATTCGATGGTGGATAATGTCCTGTGAGTACGAGTGTTCAAAGCGATACTCTTCTGATTTGGAAGCAGAAATACGTTGCTTTTAATTAAACTGGTATTACTGTTCGCAGTAAATTTCCAAGTAGCTACATGTTTACCCAAATAAAATATGCATTGTAAGCGAATGTGAACATCTCAACAAAATAACCGTGGGGTTTGGACAAAAGCTTTTAGAGAGCAGAAGCTTCGCATACATGTTTGTGGAGTTAGGGACCTGACATACTGTCGATGGTATCGGGTTACCGACATAGCTATATAAATACGTGCTTCGTGTTCAGTTACTATGCAATCCAACAGTTTAAAAGGAAAAAAAATATGGACTCTTTCTCGCTACCTACTTTACGAGGACCTGAACTTTAGGATTATTTAATTTACGACCCAACTTTTCTGATGAACGGAATTTTTAAGCTTGCCTGTGACTGGAATACCTTTTTTAATTATAGTCTTGTTTTAAGGGATTACTATTTTCATGAATATTTTACAATTTCGACAAAAAAAATTACAGGAACTTTGTAATAACTCCACAAGACACATACACAAAAGGACTACAAAAGTGTAAAACATTTCTAGGAGTAACTGCAGACTGAATACGAGTTTCGTCACTAATGTGTGTAACATCTCTAGCTGTGAATACACGACGACCGAGTACATTTTTATGAATCACATTTAAAAGACACTCTCAGGCGATGAATGACTTACACTTTGCCTCCACTCCGCATTGAAATATTTATTTGTCTGCCGGCGTATTCAAATGTTTACGTGGCGCAAAGACGAGTACCTCAATGGTATCAAGCTTTTTACACGTATTTAAATACGAATGTATCCAACCGTCCTTTGACAGTGAATTTGACCTCCAAGTCTAGAAAAATTCTTATGAAAATGTTCAAAGCAAAACCTATCACATTCAACACACTCTATGCTATTTATTAAAAAACGGCCAAGTGCATGTCGGACCACGCACACTGAAAGGTTCTGCAGTTGCGATGAGTTTTTCCCTTGTTCTACTTAACATTGTAGTTCTACCATACATTCCAACTGCAAATCTAAGTTGGTCGACAACTCTTTAGATTGTAAAACCTACTTAGCTGTGATGGTTTTACTTTTAAATTCGTTATATATACTATTACCGTGAATTTTTCACACATGCAACCATAACAACCATTTAGCTGGCATGGACACTTGACTCTAACAAAAATGAGCATTTTATGCTTATTTCACATACGGATCCCTTAACCGAAAAACTGTTCGAACTTTGTAAGACCTATCCAACGATACTCCACACTATGCGGAAGACGAGAAAAAAAACCTACTTTACGTGTAGAGGAGGTGCCTACCCTATTTTTTTTTCATCATTTTATTTTAACAATTTGTCGGCGTGACTAATATGTATCTCCATGCCAAATTACAGCTTTCGAGTACCTACTAAGAGTCTCTGAGCTAAGCTGCGGACAGACGGACAAACATGGTGAATTCATAAGGGTTCTTTTTTGGCTACGGAACCCTAAAAATTAAGCCGTCATACTTTGCTATAGTGAGTAGCGTTCTTACACTTCATAAGGTCTGAGTACCACTCAATTGAAGGGAGTTCTGTGAACTCGGCTGCATAAAGAACTATTCCTCGGAGAGGTTTTCTTTTTGTAGTCGAGGAAACGCCGCGACAAGGATTGTGGGAAATTATGACAATTTCCTTTTCTGTACAGTCGTAACTGTTTTTACTTCCATTCAACACTCGTCTCTTGCAAATGCTTGGAAACGACTCCTTGTTTACACAAAGTTGAATAACACGCAGTGATACCGTACTTTGAGCGGAGGGTGTTTGTTTCAAGTGTTTTTCCGAACCGTAAATCACGCGTTCGATCAAAAGTGTACCATTACCTGAAGTCTGTTAGCTTTAGAAGTGAATTTGTCACCTTATGTTGTAAACATGCAAAGTACCGATGCTATATCTTAAGAACTTTGTTCCTATGAACTTACACTTTAGAAGGTAACGGCTATGCGCCAATAAATTCAGATAGCAGGCGCAGAATTCCAATATCGAGACTCCACATTACGAGTATTTACATGCATGGCAGAGAAGTTTTCAATAAATACTCGCAAAGTTCGATGGCAGATAGAAAATTTATTGAACTCGTGTCTACATTCTAGGCAACTTTTTTTTGACTTAGTATGCTCAAGATTAGATAGCTGCTCTGGATTTAATTTTTTTTAATTTCACATTCAAGGTTGAAATGTTGCGTCAGGTCAAAATGTATATTTACACATACATAACGCAAAGGCAGTGCAGTTTGGTAATAACAACTTTGAGAAGGAAGCTAACAGAAGAATTCAGCTGAGCTGGGCAGCGTTTGGGAAGCTTCGTCGAGTCTTCTCATTACGTATTCCGCAGAGCCTAAAGACTAAAGTCATCAATCAGCACGTGCTGCCTGTTATACTTACGGAGCCTAAACGTGGACACTCACGGTACGGCTGGTCCGTAAATTCAAGGTCACTCAGAAAGATATGGAACGAGCTATGCTCGGAGTCTCTCTGAGGTATAGAGTCTGGAATGAGGTGATCCGAAAGAGAACTAAAGTTGTCGACATAGCTCACAGATTTAGCAAGCTAAAGTGGTAATAGGCCGTCCACAATAGCCGTATAACCAATCACCGTTAGGGTAGACGTGTTCTTGAGTGGAGACCACGAATCGGCAAACGTAAGACGATCTTCGCAGGGTGACTGGTAGCAGCTGCATGAGAATTGCCGAGAATTGAGCTGAATGGCGTTCAATGTTGAAGGCCTACGTCCAGCAGTGGACTGCTGTAGGCTGATGGTGATGACGCAAAGGCCTGAGGCCTGCATTCCCCAAAGGGTTAGGCAGAGCTATACCTATAGTAAGTACACCCGCACTTCTCCAATTATGTTTAAGTCCCATGTAATAGGTGAGACGCCTATTACCAACAACCGGGCACAATTCTAGAGAGAAAAATCCATCCAGACCAACGCGAAAAAATTTAGATAAAAAAAACTAAAGTTATATCCGTGACAAGTTGGGTGATGAGCTTCCGAAAATTCGAAGCATAAAGCAATATTTGTGGAAATGAAATGAAATGAAATGTTTATTTATGTAAGTAGATCTTAAAATACACTTTTACACGTCAATATTTTGTTGGTCAATATTTTTTAAAACTAGATGGCGCCGGAATCTATGTTTCAAAAAAATCCAATTCATTTTTTTTTTCTAAATCTCTGTTGATATAGGACAGGAAATGATGCCGCAAATCTGTATACACCACAAGCCCATCAAGGAAATAACACAAAAAGTTAAGTTTGGAAGAGTTATTTCTCAATTTAAATGCAGGATAATAAATACTTTTCTAGAACAAATACTTCTGAGTGCAGAGTCAGGCACTGGTCCTAAGTAACTCGCGCCGAGAAATAAATTGAGTGCAGGAATAAATCAGGCGTAGACGCTTCCTCCATGAGAGTGAGCGATACCTCCCACGTGTGCGCTTCCAACAGATTTACAACCTTATTTTGTAATAATAGCCACGGTCTTCATTATAACATAAATAGTCCTTAAACACCTTTATAGCCCTCATAGAATTTGTATGAAGTGCCCCCGAGAGGTCAATATGTTTATAATCCTTAAAGCCGGATTAAATGCCTTTTTCATTTAGGTAATGTGTTCCGTAATTCGAGACAGTTCAATCTCATAAAACTGGCTATTAGTAGAAGAGGAAAGTTCGTTTAGATAACATTTTAGAGATTGAAATCAAACAAGTATTTTCAAGAGAATACTTTTAAACCAGCTATCCAAAAATTATATTATTTATTAAATTTTTGTAATGTGCATTTTGTTTGTGCAGATAATTTAAAATTTATTGCTGGCGTCGTCGTTCACCTTTCTTACAAAGACCAATTTTAATAACGTTACGTCATTTTATTAATGTCATATCAAACTACTTTAACTATTGCACTAGGTTCAAAAAACATATAATAAAAACATAGCCACAACAAATACAAGTATACAGACAGCTTAATAAATATACGTTCACACGATACTGGACACTCACGGTTCGCGCCGAATCGATGTGTAAAAACGTTTCCAATAATTAAGTGAGGGTAGAACGAACGGTTAACTGACAGAAGCGTTACGCTTAAAATGTGAATCGGATCCCAGCGGAAATTACGTTTTTCTCCAATTTTCTTTACAAGTACTTGTTTATTTTAGGATTATTTATTTTGAAGCTGCTTTGCGTGATTTCTTATTTATTTTGTCAATGGATTTGCTGTCGATTCAATCACTAGCCCATAACGGATGTATTAGACTATGTTCGTTTGGCGGATTCATACTTTTTCAATTTGCTGCTTGGGACAGTTAAATTCTGGAATGTAATCATTATTCATTACAATCATAATAGGCCTATAATGTGTCCACTGCTGAGACATATGCCTCCTCTCTGTGAGAGGGAGTGGGCCATAATCTACCACGCTGGCCCCGTGCGTGTTTGTTAATGTCACATGTCTTCGAATTTTTGGTTCTAGGACATGCCGGTGTCCTCACGATGTTTTCCTTCAACGTTTTGAGAATCATTATAAAGACGTCAAAATGAAGATTCAGGGCATACTGCCGATAGTTGTATCTTTGCACGCTTTGGGTCAGCTGCACTCAGTGGACACTCAATGTCCTTCGTGTACAACATTGTAACGCTTTTAGGATGTTTTGGGGCTGTCGAGATGCTGTAGTACGTCTGGCATATTTATGGAGGCTCGGATTGATGGCTTTTATGCCATCATCACGAGAAAGAGAGCGGCCTGCATATTGCACCGTAATGCTTTCAGAAAGTAATAGCGGACCGGTTAGACGAATCTTTTCTTAGAAACTAAATCGCACTACATGTGTCTATTTTATTTGAACCGGTTAGACGGTTCTTTTCTAAGAAACTGAATCACACTACACTTTGATTTCGTTTCTTTTTATCTTTTTCTGGTTCTCTAGTGTAGCATTTACTAACACAAAATATGGATGTTCTGCAACGAATACTCTGAAATAAAGTTAATATACGTACATTTAAATAATTATTATAATCTTGTCAAACTGAAATTAAACAGCATAAAATGCTTAAAAAGCCTGCCATGCTGAAACACAACAAAGAACATGATCTCCATAATTCTTGGAAGACATCGAAGGTTCACAACTTCATTTGGTTTTTTTGTCCCAATAGTCCAAAATGTCCTACTAACAGAAGCACTGCACCTATTCCTATGTGCTATAATCAACCCAATTAAATGAAAGCTTCGTACTTGCGGGCAAATCTGACTTATTCAGCACACTTTAGCTGGCGAGCAATCACGTACTAAAATAGTATGCTCAGTGGAAGTTATAGCACTGACATGACGTCACGTGCAACAACAAACCACCCACAGGGAACGCTTAGCTTGCAAGCAAAGGCGTTTGTAGCCCCAACACGTGCGTGTCCGTGAATGTTCACTGTGAGTATTTGCGTCCACATAGAGCGAGGCATGCAAACTACGAGTAAGCTATACGCGACATATTATTTGCAAAGTCTGTATGGGCCTTAAAATTTCGATAACATCTATACTTTTAATATTACTAGCTTTTTCCCACGTCTTCGTTATCGTGAAGTCTTTTAACAACACAAACACACTCAGCAATACTGTAGCGTACTTTGCATGACAGAATTTTCAAAATTGGAGCAAAAGTTTCGAAGAATACCCCAAAAATACAAAAAAAAACACGCAAATTTTACCTCATTTACATTATATTGATAGATAAATACGAAAGTAACTCTATTATGTGTCTGTTACCATTTTACACCTTAAGGTCGATCCCTAGATAGGCCTCGCCATACATTTTTCAGGGGTTGTAATCTCCGTAAATAAACGGTTTCTGCAGAATAAAAGCAAGTATAATGAGACTTTATAATGTATTATGTTCGCCAAACGCCAAAATTTTATAAAAAAAACAGTATTTCTAGGAGAATTAGACCCAATAAAAAACGAAAAATCTTTACATGTGTGAGTGACCTGAATCGCGCCATCTAACAGAAATTTAAAGAACCACCGAGAAAGAGCTATTTGCTGTTGTGTTACGAGTTTACGTTCGGTAAACATTTATAATAGATGGCGCTGTTCGAAAATTCGAACGATTCGATGCAACGCTCCAGTCAGTCCATGCGTGATTGTCTTGACAACTTGCGAATCGTTTCCAAAATTGTGTTTCTAGAAAGTTAGCGCCGGCGCGCGGGTTTGCCCGCGGGTTTTACATTTTATGATTGTTAAAATGTTTTTTATTAGGGAATGAGAAAGAATGCTAGAAAGTGAAAAAAAATATCTGCGATCTGCATTTGGTTCACACAGATACAATACTAATGTACCTAATTATTGTAATATCTACTTTAAATATAAAGTACCTAAAGATTTAAAAATCTTTCTACTGTATGTAAGTAGGTACTGATAATACATTTTCTGACACGGTTAGGTACTAATTCATTGGTTTGGGTTGAATAAAATCAGAGAATAGAAGTTCATGTAAACTTAGGGTATACCTAAATCAGGCGATCAGCGTAGGCAAATTTACCTATTTTTTTTCTAATTACCTACCTACGCAATGGTGACACGTAGGTACTACTTACATCTATTGATTGAATCATATTTAATTTATGTGAAACCAGCAAGATAAGTGAATACACAGACAAACCACATTGATTTTTCATAACAATTGCACATTTTAGTATTATTAGCACACGTCAAAGTGCGTCGAAATAAATTGGTCTTGCCATCTAAGAAGTTTACCAAGAAAAAGGGGAAATAAAACATAGGGCAGTATTTTAGTAGTAAGTTGTAGGATGTTCTGATATTTAAAACGATGAATGATATAGGTACAGCAGTGGTGGCTCTGACTTACAAGTCAGAGCCACCACTGCTGTACATCATTCATTTAAGGTTTCAGGGTTTTTAACTGTCAGCGAAATGACGTTCTCAAAATGGTAGCTGTAGTTCCAATTTCGCTCGTCTGAACAGCTAAGTAAGTAGTAAGCACCATTCAGGTTTAGAATTGGTGACTGAGGCTACTACTGAGAACCATTCATACGAGTGCCATCCGTGAAAGAGTTTTTATTTAAAAGTGAAGTGTTTTTGTGTTTTATTGACGGTAAGTGTTATTTTTATGTACAAAGGATGCTTTTCTGCTTGAAGGTGATACAGAGTTATATTATAATAGTAATTACCCTTAAAACTTTAAAAAGTGTAAGATTTAGAAGAGGAAATACAAAATCAAACGTTAGCAACACTCGTTGATTGTCATCACATCACATACCTACCTACTCTAAATTTCAAATATTTCCCCCTAATAGGGACGTCAATTCTCTCTAAAAACTCACTTTGCCTGTCCCAGAGGGAGGGACGAAAGGAACCAAAAAAAACTCTCTGAAAAAGATCCGTTACTGAATTGATTCGAAAGGAAATATGAAAAATCGATTCACAAATAAAGAAATGATTTTCCAAAAATCAATCATTCGTTTTCGATGAAATTTGCAATGTAGGGGTTTACGGGGTGTACGTTACCCTAGCAAGAAAGTGTCTCCTATAGTTATATGAGTGGAACGTATAGTTGGTGCCTAATCTGCTGTAAATGTGCCCCTACATAAAAAATTGGTGCCCCTTGTCGTTTTGAAAAAAAAAAACCGAAAAAACGATTCCTGGTCTCATATCTGGAAAAAATCCGTATTTTTACGCAAAAGGATTTGCACTGGATATGCTTCGTAATTTTCCCGCAACCACAATTCTTAACAATTCAAACAAACAAAAACTGATGTTCTAGGGTGAAATATCGATTCCCTGTATCGATTCAGTACTAGATATCGATTTGAAAAAACGTTTTTATTTGTTCCAAAAAATCGATTCTTTGCTCAATCGATCTCAGATTGACATCTCTATTTGGTCTGTTTTCATGTTCTGTCAGTTGTTACTTGTTTTGCAAATTTTCACACACAGCTTGACAGCATGACAGCTTGATTGATGGTGACAAATGGTGGTGTTATTTCTGACTAATACAAATTTCTTGAAGCATTTCATAATTACGATACTTTTGCTGTTGTGTTTAATTATTCTTTTTGAATACAGATTGAATTGCATCTCTGCCTAAGATGAATCCGACTAATAAACTTGCCTATATACGACATATGTATTCAGGGCCGCGAAAATCACGGAAAAAAGTGCAAGCAACATTGAAAAGACATCATGGAAATTCTTCTAATGATTTTTAGTGAGTAAATCAGATTCCCATAAGATTTCGAATCAGATTTACGTGAATGTACCTATGAGTGTATTTGATACTCGTTGGCCCGTGATGTAATGTCTTCGTTTGCCGTTGGTTTGCCGTTGGTTTGCCGCCATTTCTTCTGTAGACCCTTGTCTGTTACGATACCTCCAGGAGATTTATGACAATTGTTTATCTATTGTGTCTCGTCGATAACAGTAGGAAAAAAAGAAACGGCTAGCTCGATAAGGTTAGTTTCAAGTAGTGTATTGAGCAAGTTTTATCAAATTGCAGCCGGCTGGAAGCATGGCGTAACAAGAAAAAAAAAGTAGTGGAAGAAACCGCGGACTGCCCTGCTGTGTTTAGGTAGGTACAGACATATCAATATTTTTCTGTCTCTCAACATTGTTTTTAATAACTGTACCTATTTCATTTATTTATTTTTTATTTCAGTCCAAATACAACTCAAGATCATGATCAGCTATCCAACCCTTCCACAGCTCAAGATACGCCCAAAACGTATTCACGTGGTATACCACAAATTCGTTACGAAGCCATAGCCTGCAGCTCTAGCTCTAATAGAGTTGAATCTGTTACAGAGCAAGTAGAGACTGCTGATTTTAATTGGCCGCAACCCGATCCACAGACTGAAGCTTATCAACTAAATGTGGAAAGAACATCAATTAGTTATGAACAAAAAGCATAATTATTATTATCAAGTAAGTAACAAAGATCATTATTTCTTGGTTCATGTATGTATAAATATAATGTATTTCTTGGATTGTTTCTCAGCTATTATTATTTTGATTCTAGGTCCAGGGTCAATTGCGAATTACCAAAATGAGTAAATGTTACTTCATTTGCTTTATATCTGTCACCCAACCATTGACTGTCATAGAAGTTAACCGGGATGAGGAATTTATCAACGCTATGATGCCGAAGTTGGTAACATTTTTCAAAACATGTGTACTGCTGGAAATTATTTTGAGACGAGTTGAGAAAAATGCTAAATGTCTAGACATCAAGGAATTAAAAGGTATGAAAAATATAAGTCTTACTCATTTCCTAACTTATTCCTCAGGTTTCTGAGGTGTGGGTTCAGTAAGAATAGTCTAACAAAACTGTAAATTCATTTGTTGCAGCGAAAACTGTGTCTCCCAGCAATTGATTCAGATCGCACGGAAATGATATAAATGGAAGTAAAAAGTGACAAGCAGAAGATTGATACTGCGCGGCGACGGCGGCGCAGCAAAAAGTAGCATGTAGAAGAGAAGATATTTTATTATAGTATTTTTTATGTATCTTTGTATGGTGGTCGATGGTTCGAATCCAAGCCGACACTTTGCTTTGTGTAAATTATTTCATCACCACTGTTCAGAGGAGGCCTGAGTCTCAGCAGTGGGAACATTATAGACTAATTATTATGCTATTTTTGTACGTAGCGATGTATAGTTTATGTTATTTGTTAGTTTATAAGATTTTTCTGTGTACATATGTTTCACTCATGTATTTAGGTACCAGCCAAACAATTCAATTGTAAAAGAATATTTATTGTTCAAAGTTGTATAATAAGTGGGTATTCTTGAAACATAAATGTTATGGTTAGCTAGCAACCACTTGTGTGTTGTTGTGTAAGATACTTAACACTTACGTGTGATGTTACATAAATTGTAATCTACGTACATAATTCTTTCTAATACTAAATTCAGAATCATAATTGTAAATATCATAATATTGAAAAAAGTATGTTATCTTTGTGTGGTGGTACGAGTCGATGGTTTGAATCCAACCAGAAAATATTTAGGTAAATGCAGTGAGAGTAAATAAAACGATATTTGTATGAAAATATTAACCATAGATAAATATTATTGATTTATAGTAAGATACAATAAAACGCTTTACAATTGAATACATAATCTTTTATTTATTTAGTATAGGTCACAATTTATTTACACGTTAGGTACTATTTAGGTTCAGTCACATTACAACAACCTATATAGGTACAATATACCTTTATTACCCAAAATAATTTGTTATGGTGAAAAGGTATCTGATAACGAGCCTAGAAACAAAAGTATGCATATCCCAATAATTATATTATTAAGAAGTAGATTGGAACATAACAATCCTCTAGTAATTTAAAGTATGCTCAATTAGTAAATTAATATTTGTTTTCGGTTTTTGCTATAATGTAAGGATATTCATCTTAAAAATAATTTGGTCCTCTTTCTTTATAATTTCCAACCATGTTTGAATAAAACGACATCTAGTGGAGTCGGAAGTTACTACTATTTACTTTGCATGTGTGTGTAAAGAGTAAATTCACGCGGCTAAATCATTATTATGTTCTAATCTTTGTATGATACCAGTTAACAAGCACAGTGATGATCTAAAAAAATCAAGTTAATGCCCTAGGTTTCGCTAAGAATAAAGTTGTTTATTAAAAATTTCTATGATAGGTGTAAAAATTGAAAATGTTCGAAATTGTGGATGTGTCGCCATCTAGCGACAAAATGGCAGTGAGAGCAATTAGGGTTTCACCTTAACGGCTGATTGTAATCACGATAATACTTTCCCGTAGGATAATTTCTGACCTGCTTGCGTTTGTAGTCGCAGGTAAAAGCTGGCTATTTTAAAAATAAGTGCGAAAGCAATAATTTTAAGTAAAACTAATTCTTTTGAGACTTGAGTTCTTTAACAAAAAAAAATCAAAACAATGAACCTGAAGAGGTAGAAAACATTAAAAATGTTACGTCTCAAAGACATTTGTTTGTGTCGGCATTTTTTATCATGAAAATATTATACTGAAGTGGTCTCAAAAATATTGTTTTTCAACTGATTACATGCTAAATACTTGTTTACTAATATTTTTCGTCCTTTCAGTAATTTTTTTGTTCACGTTTCGAATATCAAAATCTAACACCATTTAAGTAAAAAGGTTTAACTTATGTAATAATTGTTATTTTTTGGAAATCGAATCGCTTAAAAAAAAGGAAAAAAATGGAAACAGTTTAAACTGAAAACCAGTTTAAATTATTGCCATTTTTTTTTGTTTTTTACTGCTGCTCAGCTAAAAGACAGTGAGCAAATGTTGTACAAACCGTACTTTATGAAACAACCTCAGATGGACAATAAGGGCCAAGATGAAAAACTGTATTACCTTTATACTCTACAGAAGATTAATACAGAAATTCAAGGAAATCAAGGATTTCTGGTAGAAAATCTGGTAAAAAATATTATATTATCATTCGACTATTACACTCGAAATCTTTTGAATAGATTTTGTTGCCCTTCTGCATAATTGATGACCCCTTCATGCAGTTTTAATTGTTATATGTTTTATTCGTGACCGCTCTTGGACCACTAGTGCTCTGCATCGTATAGGGTCACAGCATTATGCTGAGCGATGCCCATTTTGCTGGATTTTCCCCCAACTTGTTCTTTTTTTTTCTTTGCGTCATATTTGAATACAAGTATACATAGTTTCTTTTTCTTTTTTCACATTCGCCCAATGTATTTTGATGCCAGCTAGTTCCTACATAAGGACGGGACCGTTTTGTTAGGCGACCCGCATCCATTTGCCAAAGTCTACCGAATCGGGTCAGACGGCTCAAACTCGTTCACCCTACATATTTTATACGATTGTTGAAAAGTTTTAGTTTACTACAAACATCTATCAGGCGTTTAGGAAACTTGTTTGATTGAATTAACCGATTGCAACATAATACCAAATTTAAGGTCGCTCAGTACTCTATGGAGTAGGCTATGCTCGAAGTCTCTTTGGAGGATAAAACAAACAAATAAACCCTCAGTAGGTACAGCGTAAATTGTTCACGGAAGGTCATCAGTTTTTTTGGTAACAATATAACTATATCTTTTCTATAACATATACATTTTACATTCTCAAAGTTTGTATTTGTTGTCATAATACGAAAATACCTAAATTTTCAAGCGAATCACTCATTCTAACCCGAGCCGCCACGCTTCTATTACATTTTAATAGAACCTCGTAGTGGTCTACACAATAAAATAAAGACATCGCAGTATAGTTTATTTGAAAGTTGAAACAAACTTACCCTGGTAAGTCATTCATTCATAAATAAACATTAACAATTAAACAATGTTTTTAGAGAAAACTTCTCAGACTAATTAAGTAGGTATTAAAACAACAAACTTCAAAGAAAAAGATTGCTCGTAAATCTACCTGCAAAATAAATGTCTGAAGCATTAACAATTTTATTGTGTTTCTTGAAACTAAATAAGAAATATGCTTAAAAGATTTCTACATTCTAAATGTTTACTCAGAGCTTTCTAGACGTATTTCTTATAAATGTATTTTCTTGAAATGTTCATGTTAAAAGATTTTCATAGAAAATTTCCTTTTCCTTATTCTATGTAAAGCTATTGTTAATATTATAGGTATCGTCTGAGCATCAAAATTAGAATACTGGAATTTTGTTCCTACTTTTGAAAGTGAAAATTGTACCTTCAGTCCACTCTTTCAATATTGATAAGCAGAGGTGTAATTACATAACATACATATAGTTGCAATGCCTTTACAGAAATAACGCAATAATGGTTGTTCTTCTCTTTCTTAGCATCGGGAAACTATTTCTGATATTGCTCCGTAATATTTAATACTTAGCCTGTATTTTTATAATTCATTTTATTTTTCTCTTTCTTTCTTTTATCTGCATGCCTGTTTAATTTTAGTTTAATTTTATCACATACACATTATGTAAACATAATGTAACTTTATTGTAAGTTCTATAAAATTGTAAGCGCACATCGCATAGTTTTTTAACTTGTTTTGATATTTACTCACTCTGTAACTCCAATTTTGTGTGGTATTGTAATGTGTAACTGTTTATTAATAAAAAAATACATTCAGCCCAGAATCTGGCTTAACACTTTCAGCAGTGTCCATCAACTCCTGTAGCGTGCCGACAACAGGACACGCTGGACAAGATTTAATATCTTGTCTAGCGGGCCCCATTGTTTGTTCACCACATTTGTGTAAATGTGGTGCTGTCCCACAAACAATGAGGATTTCCCAGATTCACAGATGGCTCCGACTTGGAGTTTTCCAAGGTGGAGCCATCTGAGAATCTCCACCTATGCGAGTTTTCTTTACTTCGGCCTACCTGAGTCCGGATTCCATTTAAAGACTTCCAATAAACTCAAGGCAACTCATGTCCAAGTGTGAGATTTTCTTTTAGTTCAACCACAATCATTGCGTTATTTACGTAGCTGAGCAGACAAGTTTTTCGAAGTTATGAAGCTATGGATTAGAAAAATCTGAAAAATGCTTCTGATTCCAATTAATAATGTGTTACGCAATAATGGTGCTTAATTTTCATTGAAAACTTTTTAAGATTCTGGGAGTGCCGTGAGTTTACCAAATCAAGCAGGCACGGCGTCCATAGAAGTATAATATTGTTTTTTTATTTTTTATTGTAACATCTATTTTGGGGTTAAAAACCTGGCTATTGGAAACGCATATAAATCAAGGAATAATAATTAATATGTAGCCGTTACACGGTGAAATGGTCTTGTCACTGAGAAGGCTCATAACAGATTTTGAAACTTTATGAGTCATTTTAATTTATTTCATAGTTATTTCCTTACTTTGCGAATCTATTTTTATCCACATGAGAGCTATATAATAAGAAACAAAGATCGTCTGATAATCATGATACAAAGTTATTATTGTTTCTTCAGTACAACAATCCACTTATTGTTATTCTTCTAGTAGCGTAGGGTCTTCTTTTACTGCCATTTTGAGCTGAGCAATGAAAAAATCGAACTGTGACGTCAATCTGTAGTTAGCTCTGAATTCTTCACAGTGTTTTAAGAACACCGGGTATAAATGCCTCAAAACAGCATGGTCCAACGTCGGGAACAGATGATGCAGTGCGTGGTCACCGAAGAAAGTCATCACTTTGAAGAAGTTGTCATTGATGTCATTGCGATCCATCACAGCTTCGAGCTCGTGCATGCCCCAGTCAATAGTTTTTGCCCTGAAAAATTATAAAAATCCATTAAAGCCAAATAATTGGGTAAGGATGGAATTAATCAACCAGTGAAAAGTCAAAATACGTTGCTTAAAAACTGATTCTGTTATCAATTATTTGGTCAATTTTTGAAATATCCACCAAATTCACTCAATGAGCAACGTAAACTAACTGAATAACTTACTTGACTTGATCACCATCTTTGAAGATTTTAGGATGATGATGAGCAGCATTGGATCCAATCGTGAAGAAGATAAGACTGGCAGTACAGTTAATCCACAACCACATAGTGAAAGCGTGGTAGAAGGTAGAGCCACTGGCAAGGTACATCCAGACAGGAAGGAGGAGACCGATGCCATCGTGCCATCTGTAGTGGCGGGTGAAGAAGCCCTTGCGAATGAAATTACTGACGAACCTGAAAACGTAGATAAGGGTGTTACAATCGGTGAAGTACGGCTCTCTATATCTAAGCATGAAACTTAAAATGATATCTTACCTCTTTATGAAGTTTATCATAAATAAGAATGGGAACACCACAAACTCAATCAAGAGAGTGAAGTATGCGTACGACGGCTTCTTTCTAGGATTCCAGAACACAAAAGGCTCGAGTCCACTGATCTCTAAATCTATGAGAGTGTTGGGATAAACGTGATGAGAGAGAGCGTGCGATACCCTGAAGTCCCTGTAAAAACAATTATTTAATTAATATTATCGAATTTGACAACCGAGGCGATATCTAAGTTTGTTTATATATTATTTTAGTTGTCGTGCTATCTCGGTGGGCTTATGTCAAGTGTCATCATAAAGTTAAATAATTATTATGATTTACCTGTAGGACCATAAACTGAAGTTAAAGAGGTACATCCTCCAGTTGGTTTTCATATGGATATAGTTGTGTGCAGCGACGGTGTTCCATGCCAAGGTGAGAGCTGCTACGAAGTAAGACGCCATCACAAACCAATAGTCTGTGGCCCAACAAGACAAAGCCGAAGCTAATAAACACGTCGTAAAAAGTCCATCAATAATCAGATTTGATCGTTTCTTCTCAGTTGGAGGAATTTTCTTAAGTTCTTCTATCACCGATCGTTTTAAAGTTTTGTAAAATCCATCCTCTTCGAAGGTAAATGGAGAATTTCTAGGCGTCTGAGCGTCTCTAATGTAATATTTTTCCTTCATTTTTTCTACAACTGGATTGAAGTGGTGGCACTCGAATGCTTCTGTAATGTCGGTGCCCTGCAAATTATAGGTTCGGTCTATTGAATAATTCAAAATATGTAATTCAATCACTAATCTCCAGATCAACCTATTAATCAAGAGGAAATGAATCTTTGAAATACTCGTATATTCAGGGGAAATACTGACTATTAATGACTGTAAAACTGAAATATGAAGGACACTTTTTAAAATTTTATGAACCTCTAATAACTTTGGCGCTTCTAATGATACACACTTTTCATAATAATTTGAGCCTCTTTTTAACTGTCCGACATTTTTTCATTGTTCGTCGCATTAACCAAGCTAGGATACCCCGAACCACAGGGTTACGTTAGGTTAGAACTAAGACCAACCACGAACGAGCAGAATTGGGTGCAGTAGCTAAACTAGGGTATCCCGATAAAATGGGTTAGGTTAAGTTAGGTGCTAGCGAGCGAGCGAAGCGAGCTATGTCGCGGCAGCGGCTGGCAAGCGCTACATCCTATTTGCTCGCTACGTTTGTATATTAGTAGTATTTTAAGGACCCCGAAATGAGAATGATTAAAGTTCACAAAAAGGGCTCAATCATTATAATACAGTGTTGAATAATATTTTTAGGAACGAAAACAGGAATGTATTTAGAAGTTTTATTTAATTCGTGCCTATATCTAGAATTGAATTGATATTTTTAAATTCCAAGAAAAAAGCAATTTCGATCACTTAGATTATGTCATGACCTTTATTTGACAAAATATTATTATTCTTGGTTATAACCACTCAAATGACAAATAAATTTACTCTCAATCATACCTTGGAAAGCTCCAACCACTCTTCTCCGCCAGGATGCTTCTGCAAAAAATCCGTGAAATCATAAAGTCCATTCCGTATCCTCCATAATCCTTCTGCTCCATCGTCCATGGCTTTTCCTTCCAGCCATTGTACAGGATCCCTAAACCCTCCATCTCTCAGAGAAGGGTACTTCAACTGAGGGAAGCTCACATGAGTCTTCTTCTCCTCAGCTGTTTTATGTGCCCACTCAATATATCCCGTATCTTTGGGGGCCATTTTAAATAACTACACAATTGACACTACTACATATAATAATCACACTTAACTACACTGAGATGTGTTCTGTCCAGACTGTGGAAATAGATTAAATTGGGGATCCATTCTCGCCTGTTTATATCACATGTTTTTGTAAACAGACGATATCTTTCTTGACGAAACATTAAAATTAAATATTTACCTACCGACCTCGAATAAAAAATAGCCAAGTGTAAGTTGTTTTTCGCAGTCGTGTTCCGTCGTATCAGTTTAATCTGACATAGGAATACATATTTCTTCTGATGCCATGATAAAACCAATTTATAAAGTTCGCATCAGAATTTTGTCAAGCCAAATATGTAGCGGTGACCAACAGTATGTCTGTTGCCACCAAATTTGGGACCGTGGTCGTTCTAGAAGATGTGTTAAAGAACATCGTATTTTGCTATTTTTTGTATTGAACACTAAAAGTATTCGATATGGCGATAATCCTATCTTCACGGGAGTAACCAAGTTAAAACAAAGTTAAATTATTTATTTCAATTTGAACATTACCATGAGATATTGCCAAGAATCGGCCGTTTTAAATATTATTTTTTCTGTAAAGAAATTCGAGCACGAAATATTCAATAAAAAAATCTTACAGAATAAAAAAAAAATGCGGTAATCTTCTTTTACGGCGTGTGAAACCTACTCCGTCATATAATAATAAAAATAATAAAAATCTTTATTGATACAAAAACCTTTGAGATTGCTTAAGACTAGGATACATATTAAGTTGGTTAACTAAAGGACATACAGATAATGTAAATCCTGACTCCTAAACTAGGTGATCCTGTGACTTAGGAGTCAGTGTTCTGCTGTCACTGTGATACCAGAAACCTTTTGTGTTGTGCTCTAACATTACAAAAAAATAGTCATTCATTGACAATGCAGGTTAACAAAGTATGTTTGTATAATAAAATAAAATCAACAACGAAGGACTAACGGATTTTGGAAACGACTTTTACGATGTATATGTGTGTATGTTAGAGTGAGGATGTGTATGTCAGAATGAGGGATGTGCGGGTGTGTATGTAAGACTGTGTGTAGTAGTGTTTAGCGTTTGCGTGAGGGTGTGTTAAAATGTTTGAGAATTTGTAGTGTATATGTGTTGCTGATATGTTCCAAATAAAGTAAAGTAAAAAAATCCAAGCAGTAGTAGAACAGGTTTATAAAATAATATAAATATTTAATACGCCTACTGCTGGTATATTCCCGGGAAATCAAAAGAGGTTCCGCGGTCATTTTAATAAACCGTATTTATTTGCAAAACCGCAGACCGCAGACTGAGCCATGTGATTTCGTGGATTTAGTACAAAATTAGACTTTCTTTTTTTGAACGGAAATAAATCTATATTATTTGAGTGTGCAGCTAGAGATGAGGTAGGTACCTACAGAATATATGGAATTTATTATTATTAGCTATTAGTGTCTCGCAGCTGGGCGAAGTCCGTCATACTCTCTTTCCATATCTTTTTGTCTAGAGCTGCAAAGGACTAATCTTTATTAAAGGAGTCCAGCTCATCCCGCATCGCCATCTGGGCCCACGGCGATGTCGACCTGGGTCGTAAGCTTGGCCCATTGGTTGTCTGAATCTGTATTTGCTTTTAAAATGTTTTGTCTTCATGTTCATCCCATAACAATCACTCTCACATGTTTGACCCTCCATAAAACGTGTTTTTGTTAGGAAAACTTGATTGTTATAAGTTTATATTCACTGACTCTTGATAAACGAAGTCACAGCGCAAACCAAAGGTCGAGTTTTATCTCTCAAACGTACACATTTGTGAATCAAAACATTGCAATATTGATTATAACTATAGACATTCGTCTTTACACTTTTCCTATGTTTTTGTGAAACTTGGTTAAAACCAGATAGAATGTTGTTTAATGTAAATAATTTTTCAGTTGCCAGTGCGTACAACAGGTCTTCAATAGGGGGTGGTACTTTGATATTATGCAATAGTTGTTTTAGATATAAGGAGAGAAAGGATATCACTGCTTGCTCTGTTGATCGCTTATGTGAGGTAGCATGTGCAGAGGTTGAGGGCCATACTTTCTTATCTGTTTATAGACCACCAGCCTCAAACTTGTCATCATTTTTGATCATAATGGAAGAAATATTAGGTAAACTTTTTAAAGATGATAAATTAGTCTTCGTGTGTGGTGACCTAAATATTGATCTATTAGTTAATTCACCAGAAAAATGTAAGCTTATCTCATTGTTTAAATCATTCAATTTAAAATGTATATTTAATGAAGCGACTAGAATAACAGCAACCACCGCTTCATGCATAGACAATGTATTTACTAATTGTAAAATAAAGGACTCTTCCTTAATTAGTGGCGTCAGGTCAGACCATACTGGTCAGCTTGTATCGTTTCACGTAGATAAAAAGTTACACCTAGATAAAACCATTGAATTGAGACCTCTGACTAAAAATAAATTGGAAACGTTTAAAAATAATGTTCTTAGTAATCTCTCAACAGCAAGTTTTGATTCACAAGACCCCAATATAAACTATAGCACATTTTTTTCTACAGTATGCCAAGAATTCAATAAAGCATGTCCTGTAAAAAAGTTACAATCACTCCTAAACCAAAATTTAGCGAATGGGCCACAGCTGGCATTAGAAAAAGCAGAGATGTCTTATATAATTTGTACCACGAAAAATCACTGACTTCTGATCAGGCCCTTCATAATTATGTGAGAAACTATTCTAAGATATTCAAAAGAGTCTGCGCTCAAGCTAAATCTAAATTAATAAGTAACAAAATTAATATTTCTAAAAATAAAATAAAAGCTGTGTGGCAGGTAATTAACAAAGAAACTGGAAACACACAACAGCGAGATCAGAATGAGTTAGCTCTAAAAATTGAAAATGAAACCATTTCAGATAAGTTAAAAGTTGCTGAGACTCTAGAAAATTTCTTTACCAACATCCCAATAGAGGTTACGAAGTCTCTACCCTCATCATCTGTATTAGCTGAATCTCTTCTTAAAGAAAACATCAGTAAGGACATTCCAAATTTTGAATTCAAACCCATTTCTATTGCCACAATTAAAACAGCATTCAAAAGTCTTAATTTAAAAAACACTGAAGACTTATGGGGGATTTCCGTTAAGGTTCTTGAAGGTATCATTGACACAATTGCCCCTGTCCTAACAGGCATATTTAATCAATGTTTAGACAGCGGTACGTTTCCTGACTTAATGAAACATAGTAAAGTAGTACCAGTTTTTAAATCGGGTAGTAAGAGTGATCCCTCAAATTATAGACCTATATCTGTGCTTCCAGCAATGAGCAAAATTTATGAAAAAGTCATGCTAGACCAGATGTTGTCACATTTTAACTCAAATGGGATTTTACATAGTCGACAGTTTGGTTTCACGAAAGGTAGGTCGACGACTGACGCGGGAGTAAAACTCGTCAGTCACATTTTGGAATCCTGGGAGAAGTCCCAGGATGCAATTGGCATTTTCTGTGACCTCTCAAAAGCGTTTGACTGCGTTGACCACAACACACTCATCTGTAAATTACACCACTACGGAATTCGTGGACGAGCTGCTGATCTTGTACTTTCCTATTTATCAAACAGGCAGCAAAAAGTAAATGTTAACGGGGCAACGTCCTCGGGGTCTCTAGTTAAGATGGGCGTGCCTCAAGGTTCAATTCTTGGCCCTTTTTTATTTCTAGTTTATATTAATGACCTTCCTTACCTAATGGCAAACTTCTCGGATATAATTTTATTCGCTGATGACACCTCTCTTATTTTTAGAATAGATAGAAAAGATACGGATGTCTTACATGTCAACGATAGTCTAGCTGTTCTCTCGAAATGGTTTGCGGCTAATAATCTTTTACTCAATGCGAACAAAACTAAATGTCTTAAGTTCTCATTACCAAATGTACCCCAAGTAGGGCTAAATTTAAAACTTGATGGCAAGAAACTAGATGCTATTTCGGAAACTGTATTTCTAGGAATTACTTTAGATTCAAAATTGCAATGGGGTGCCCACATTAGAGCTCTCTCAAGTAGATTAAGTTCAGCTGCTTACGCAGTAAGAAAAATAAGGCAGTTGACTGATGTAGCCACAGCTAGGTTAGTATACTTTGCTTATTTTCACAGTATTATGTCTTATGGCGTTCTGCTGTGGGGATCGGCAGCTGACGTAGATTCAGTTTTCATTTTACAAAAGAGGGCAATCCGCGCTATCTATAAAATGGGGCCTCGCGAGTCTCTTAGAAACAAATTCAATGAAATTGATATACTAACTCTGCCTTCTCTTTATATCCTAGAAAATATCTTATATGTTCGCAAAAACTTAGGTCTTTTCAAAAAAAGATGCGACTTCCATAATCTAAATACACGTAGTAAAGATGAAATCGTGATTCCAAAATTTAGATTAACTAAAACTAGCAAGTCATTTCTAATAAACAGTATCCGCTTCTATAACAAGTTGCCAAAGTCGGTTACAGAACTTAGCGATGGAAAGTTTAAAACTCACATCAAACGTGTCCTTATCAAAAAAGCATATTATAAGATAAAAGACTACGTTGAAGACAGGGAAGTTTGGCATTAATTCCTTCTGCACATGTGGCTTCCCTGGTACCTCATTAACAGCATAACTTTGTGAGAGTCTATTAACTGCTTCCAAATTACAATGTTAATTTTTAATATTTTTATTTTTTACACTTTCTGACATATTCTCGTCATTTTTGACATTATACATCGCTTCAAATAGCACCTATTTATTAGTGATTCTCATGGAAATCATGTCACTTTGTTTAAATAGGTTGATCTTACTAATGTAGATTCTTTTACACATTGTGAATGGGAAAACATTGTAGGCCTTACAGATTAGATTTATAGACGATTTTCTATTCTTTATTTTCATTCCTCTAAGTACTTGGTACTTATTGACAGGCCTGCACTGTCCTCCCATACCTATCACTGTAATTTGAAAACATTGTAAAACCCAATTATTTTTAAAAGAGTAACCGTGGAGTTTCTTGCCGGCTCTTCTCCATAGGAAGCGACAAATTGGAACCGTGCACCTAGCTTCTGACGTTTCATAAGTGCCCTTGCAGGTTTATGTGAAATAAAATATTTTGATTTTGATTTTTGATTTTACAAATTAATATTTCACCAAAGGAATCTTACTGCCCCTTTTAATCGGCCAATCATAATTTTTTGTTTAGTTTTGTACTAGGCCATCATCTGCCTAGCCTTTTCCCCACTATAATGGGGTCGGCTTCCAGTCTAACCGAATGCAGCTGAATACCAGTATTAAACATGGAGCGACTGCCTATCTGACCTCCACTACCCAATAACTGGGTAATCCAATACCCCTTGGTAAGACTGGCTGTCAAAGTTTTGGGCTTCTGACGACCTTTTACGACTGTCAAAGATCCACAAATGACAGCCGGGACCAACGGCTTAACGTACTTTTTGAGGCAGAGGGGTGTTGGTATGTGAAGATGGTCACCCATCCATGGACCAACCGTGACATGCGTAGCTTAACCTGATCGATCGACCCGAGCGGCTGTTATTACTAAACCACAAGCCCCCCCAAGTTTTGTACTACGTATTTACTACTTATGTGAGATAGTAATATTGTAAGTAATAAATAAAACTGTTTAGGACAATGACTGACCTTTAGATCCCACATTAAGAGATAGGTTAGTTGAATAAATATGTTTTTGTTTCAATAATAGATTTGATAACTCCGTCAAACCACTAACACCTATTGCAATACATTAGTGGTACATTTATTTAGTTTCGTTTTAATAAACAAAGAAACAGTTAAATGTTAGTACATATTGTTGTTATCAGTGGTATTGCATAATGAAGAAGGGAAGTCTACATGCGATTAACAAGAAGATCGACAAGAAAAGTATACAATCTGAATAGTGATGTACCGACTAGTCGGCCATATTTGTACTCGACGATTAGTCGGCGAATAGTCGGCTAAAAGCGCCGGCCGACTAGTCGACCCATTTTTTCTCGTAATAATATGCTTAAAAATTTTAAAGACGGTGATTGAAATTAAATAGAAATCTTTTCTGTTATTATTTTGATTATAGAATCAGTTTTACAGTTCATTTTTAGTGTAATCTAGAATAGGATAGGAAGAAACGTCGCGCCAACTCGCACTTAAACAATGATAGAATAAGTGCAAAGCAAATAAAAACATGTCCTGACATTTCAGCCTGGTCGCCGGGCGCCGCAAACCGGCACGGCACCTACGAGCCGAAAGCGTAGTCACGAACATTACCGATGTCACCCGAACTCAACCGAAAGTAATGATTGGCATAGTCGGCCCATCTCTAAATCTGAATAAAAGAAGGAACTGGGGAAGAACCCGTGGTTAAATGATAACAGATCGACTCAACTCGATAGACGATCTTCAACCTCAGCCAACGTTATTTAGCTGAGGTCAAACCGTGGGTAGGTGACCATTACATACCTAGACCATTCCGTGACTCGAAAAGCTTGTGAAGCCGTTGGTCCCGGCTTTCAGACGTAGATTTTTGACACGGTACGTCAGAACCTCGAAAGTCTAACAACCTTATAAGATAAAAGACTACGTTGAAGACAGGGAAGTTTGGCATTAATTCCTTCTGCACATGTGGCTTCCCTGGTACCTCATTAACAGCATAAATTTGTGAGAGTCTATTAACTGCTTCCAAATTAGAATGTTAATTTTTATTATTTTTATTTTTTACACTTTCAGACATATTCTCGTCATTTTTGACATTATACATCGCTTCAAATATCAACTATTTATTAGTGATTCTCATGAAAATCATGTCACTTTGTTTAAATAGGTTGATCTTACTAATGTAGATTCTTTTACATATTGTGAATGGGAGAACATTGTAGGCCTTACAGACTAGATGTATAGACAATTTTCTATTCTTTATTTTCATTCCTCTAAGTACTTGGTCCTTATTGACAGGCCTGCACTGTCCTCCCATACCTATTATCACTGTAATTTGAAAACATTGTAAAACCCAATTATTTTTAAAAGAGTAACCGTGGAGTTTCTTGCCGGCTCTTCTCCATAGGAAGCGATACATTGGAACCGTGCACCTAGCTTCTGACGTTTCAGAAGTGCCCTTGCAGGTTTATGTGAAATAAAATATTTTGATTTGATTTGATTTGATTTGAACCAGTCTTTACCGAGGGTTATTGTGCTAACCAGTAACTAGGTTGTGAGAGTCAGATAGGCAGTCACTCCATGTAAAATACTGGTATTTAGCTAGATCCGGTTAGATTGGAAGCCGACCCCAGAATAGTTGGAAAAAGGCTAGGCAGATGACCGGAAAGACCGAAAGGCCAAGGCAGATAACCGAAAGGGCTGGCTACTAGAAAAAGAAATAATTGAATGGAATTGGGAGAGGGAGGCACCTGTTGTGGGACACACATACTAGTTAGACTAGACGAAAAAATAAAATATGAAAGTTCTTCTAAAATATCAGTGTGCTTTAAAAACAAGACTTAAGACAATAATTTTGTTAACACTCTTACAAACTAATAGGTGTAAAATAGTATGTCAATACATTATGATTACATTATTAAAATTAGTAAATGCTCTTCTAAATTGGTATTAGTACCTGCAAAGCAATATTTTGCAAGCGATGCCCGTCTTTTCTTACTTATAAGTCGACAGTATTATTTAGTTTTACTCAAAACATTAGGGTCTTCTTTGACAGCCATTCTCAACTGCCCAATAAAAAGGTCAAAGGATGACGTCAATCTAAAGTTAGCCCTAAACTGCTCGCAACGCTTCAGGAACACTGGATACAACTGTTTCAAAGTAACGTGATCTAAAGTGGGAAACAGATGATGTAGTGCGTGATCTCCGAAGAAGGTCATTGATGTGAAGAGGCTACTGTTGATGTCAGTCCGGTCCATCACAGCTTCGAGCTCGTGCATACCCCAGTCGACAGTGGTGTCCCTGGAATAAGAAATAAATCGCTATAATAACGTCAAATATACACACACATATAGTAAAGAAGTTTAAAGTTCTGTGGTTATCATGTAAACTGACTGTACAGTTTCAACTGTACAGAAACAGTTACGGTGTTAGTGAAAACATTTTTGTTTTTAACAAAACATTAAAATTCTGAATAAGCGATCTCGAAAAGACGAAGCTTGTAACTGTAGCAATAAATTAATCTCAATTACTAGCAATTGTTCCTGATATGATATCAGAGAATTTCAATGATGCAAGTCCAATTAAATGATTTTCCTTAAGTCTATTTGCAGACACAGTCTTATTATAGTGATAGTCGGCAAAATATTCACTGTCAGCAATACCAATCTGTATCTCGATATGAAAGCCAAAGTAATACAAAATAATATTATGTTCTATGTAAACATTAAAAATAAAGCGAAAGAAAGGCGACTAACATAAGGTGACAAACTCACAAGGTAGACCTAGAAGGATATACTTGTATGACCTTATTGGTGACGTTCTTCAGAAAGGTGTACATTGTAAATAGTCTAGCCTTCTTATGCTGATCCATGTAACTGGAGATACCTCGACCCCTGTCATACAGGATGTCCTAGTTCAGGGGTCGAGACCTCATTGATGTAACGTGTACCGAAGTTTGGAAATAAATTACTATTGCTATTAAAGGCTGAACTCGCAACAGGCGTGCGTAACCGAATGTATGATATAGACAATGTAAATAGAAACGAACGTGAACTTAAATAACACAAATCGAATATCTAAGGATCATAGCAGGTGGCGTTTTGAAGTTTCTGCCTTTTTTTCCACGGAAAAAGGAATTTACGTAAAAATAATAATAATATTTTTAAAATTTGAAAAACAAGACGTCTTGTTGACAGGGTGTTGCCAGCTTATTATACTATGGCGCTACTAAAAACCTTCAGTAGCGCCATCAGGATGGATTTTGATCTGGACAAATGTGCGGTCATGCATGTAAAGCAAGAGGAGATGGTGGAATCCGTGGGAACCCAACTCTCGGATTCCATAAACCTTCGAGCCCTCTCCACAGCCGAAACCTATAAGTATTTAGGTACGTCGGAAGAGTTAGGCATCAATGTTACTAACATGAAGCAATCATTGAAGGAACGCTTCTTTGGACGCCTGAAAAAAGTATTTAAGAGTCTTTTATCAGGCGGAAACAAGGTGCACGCCTTCAACGGTTGGGTCATGCCGGTCTTGATGTAGTCTTTCGGTGTACTCAAATGGACTCAGATCGAACTCGACGCCCTGGATAGGAGGGTCCGTACGTTGCTGACTGCATATCAAATGCATCACCCACGATCATCGGTAATGAGACTGTATATCCCGCGAAAGTGTGGAGGTCGAGTGTTCTTAAACGCTAAGACCCTCCACAATCGCGAGATATGCAGTCTCAGAGCCCTACATGGAACCGATGTAGACCTACTAGCGTCCGTAGCCTGGTTGCGTTTCGGTGACCTCTTTGGAGAAACCGAAGGTTTTGTCTGTGCAATTATGGACGAAGTTATGATGACGAACAATTACCGGAGATTTATTGTGAAAGACGGTATGGTTGACATCTGTCGGGCATGCCACCGTCCGGGTGAATCAATCAGACACATTATCTCCGGGTGTCCTCGACGAGCTAACGAGGAGTACTTGCATAGACACAACCTTGTAGCCAGGATTATCCACCAGCAACTTGCTCTGAAATACAGCCTTGTGGAATTAGAAGTGCCGTACTACAGGTATGTGCCCGACCCAGTTCTCGAAGATGGACATGTCAAACTGTACTGAGATTGATCCATCATCACTGACAGGACAATTGTTGCCAATAAGCCTGATATAGTAGTGGTGGATCGACTAGAGTGACGTGCAATGATCGTTGATGTAACGGTCCCTCATAACGGGAACCTCGTGAAAGCTGAGAAAGATAAACAAATCTAGTATCTTGACTTGCCTCGCGAGGTTGTCGACATGTGGGATGTGGACTCAGCCATCATTGTACCGATAGTCGTTGCAGCCAATGGCTTGATAGCCAAGAGCCTCAATCAACACCTGAGGAGGCTCTTGTTGGGCAGCTGGGTCAAGGGCTTGATGCAGAAAGCGGCACTCCTGGACACGGCTCGCATTGTTCGGAGGTTCCCCTCTCTGGAACCCTGACCGCCGGTAGCTTGGACCCTGTTCCAGATACCGGTGGGCTACTATTTTTTACATTTTTAAATATTTTTACATATTTCTTTTTATATTCTAATATTTCAAAACATAAATTATATGTACTTCTAATGAAATAAAGGAAACAATACTTACTTGAGTTGATCACCATCTTTAAAGATATCGGGGTGATGATGTGCAGCATTTGTGCCAATAGCGTATATTATAAAACTGGTAGTGCAAATTATCCACATCCACGTCGAAACAACATTGAAGAAAGTGGAGCCACTGGCAAAGTACATCCAAACGGGAAGTAGGAAGCCAATGCCATCGTGCCATCTGTAGTGGCGGGTGAAGAAATCCTTGCGAATGAAGAGGCTGACGTGCCTAAAACATAACAAATATCTATGTTCAGAAACTGCTTCTCACATGTTGGCTAGACTAAGCAAGGGAAATAAGTCATATCGTAGTTTAAGTCATATAAGAATAATTCCAAGATGAAGGATTCATGGGTATAGTGCAAAATTCAACCAACTACAATGCAAAAATGACGAACTATTTTAGTTAGTTTTGCATAGTTATATAAGGCATTTTACTAGGCAAATTAAAAATTAGATATTATTAAAGCTATGTTACCTCTTCAAAAAATTAATGATAGCGAGGAATGGGTAAACCACAAGTTCAATCAGAAAAGAAAAGTAGGCATAGATAGACTTCTTTCTAGGGTTCCAGAACACTATTGGCTCAAAAGCACTGACTTCCAGGTCCATTAGTGTGTTCGGATAAAGATGATGCGAGAGTACGTGTGATACTCTGAAATCCCTGTAAAAAACAATAATATCATTATTTCCGTCCCTAACAAACTGAGTTTTCACTTCTGAATCCATAAATTGTAACTTAGCACACGTTTTAATTCTGATGACGATTTAACAAAATAGAGACCTAGAGTTGATCTGATGATGGAGGCGGAAAACAATTCAGAGTTTACAGCAGATACTTCATGTTTGGGCTTATTAAGTAACGTTTAGTTTTTCTTGGAAACACCAAGATGCTGTCTTTATCCTTTTTATTTAAAAAAAACACACTTTTAGTCTCGTACCCACTGAAAATTTTTCATCGGGCACTGGAAAGCACTCTGTTAGGTTTCAAGTTATTCTGATTCTGAGCATCCAGTGGGCGATAAAAAATCATACGTCCGTGCCTTTAATTAACGTACCTGTACGACATTAAAGTTAAATTGAAAAGGTACATCCTCCAGTTCGTTTTCATGTGTATGTAGCTGTGTGATGCAACGGTGGTCCACGCTAAGGCGAGAGACGCTACCAAGTATGACGTCAGCGTAACCCAGTAGTCGGTAGCCCAGCAAGATATGGCTGATGCCAACAAAACAGTAGCAAACAGACCATCAATTATATAATCTGCTTGTTTGCGCTCACTCTTTGGTACTTTCTTTATCACCTCTCGAACGTCTCGTTTCAACGTTTTATAAAAACCATCTTCCTCAAAAGTAAATGGAGAATTCCTGGTGGTTTTAGCGTCTCTTATATAATACTTTTCTATCATTTTGTCTACAACGGGATTTAAGTGGTGACACTCGAAGGCTTCTGTGATATCTATTCCCTGAAAATTCTTAGCTTGTTAACAATAGAATAGAATAGTAGGTCCAAAATAATGATTCACACACAATAATTCAGTCCTAACTTCCCCGTAAATAGAATAAGAAATCACAAATATTGCTTCCGCAGGACAAATTGACTTCATATTTTACTACCGCGAACCAACCCTACTTTGCTCACAACAAAAATATATTTCAACGGTAATTAGGTTACCTTAGAGAGCTCCAACCACTCGGCTCCGCCGGGATGCTTATCTTGAAAGTCGGCGAAATCGTAAAGCCCATCACGTATTCTCCATAAACCTTCTGCTCCATCATCCAGGGCTTTTCCTTCCAACCATTGTATGGGATCCTTTAACCCTTCATCTCTCAGCGAAGGGTACTTCAATTGAGGAAAACTGACGTGAGTCTTTTTTTCTGCTGCCGTTTGATGGGCCCATTCTATATAATTTTTATCTTTGGGAGCCATATTTGTAAACTAATTAAAATACAGCTTGTTATCACCTCACTCTGATGCGCACTGCCAAATTTTAAAAACAGCTTAAAAGGGAGGGATCGTTATAAAATGAAATGACTGATATGTTTACTTGAGATTAGATTACTTAGTAATCTAAACAATGATTTCGCATATTTCTGTGTCTGATAATATCACAGTTCTTATCAAAAAGGACTACTACGGTGCTCACCGCTCGATTGGAAAGTGACTGATACCTACCTAGTTTTAATTTTTAACTGTCCTTATTTATAGATCTCTCTAGATACTCAAAATACTACTTATGTTACCTAAGTTGAAAAGGAAAAGTAAAGTGTAAAAAATACTCTCAAAGGTGAAAAAATACTTTAATTGCGGAAGTCGATGTCTTCGGATCTGTATTTAAGTTTTTTGCCACCGACTTCCAGAATCAAAGTTATTTTTCACTTTGTACTTTGTAGTTATGGTACCTCCTCCACGCCAATTCGTATACCAATATGTAAATAAGTAAATAGTATATATAGCTAAGTAAATAACTGTGACAGGAAGTATTACAACATCATCAAAATACACAAATTGGATTAAATACATTTTATCAAAGCTGATGCAAATTAATATTTATATGAGACCCCTCCTGAAGCATACCCTATCCATAAAACTGAACTAGTACAATTGCCGGAGATATCGCGAAACATTCTCCTCCTTTTTGAAGTCAGTTAAAAAGGTTTTCCCTAAACACAAGTTTTGAGGCTGTAAGGCGAAAAATACATACGCCAGCAGCAAGTTCCGTCATAAATATTGACTCTTAGTTCCCTAGAATCTTAAAACATACCTCCCAGTACCTAAGAAAGTTTTACAGCAACACATACATATAAAACAGAGCCCTGAAATGTGTTTTTTACGAGTCTTGGCCTTTTTCGAAGAACTGTAACCGCAAACTGAAAGCGAGTCAGCTGGCAAACGTCCTATTATATATTCTACGAGTGAAACAGAATATTTTATCGTACCTTAAACTACGTGGCAAAATTATGCAGTTAAATATTTGTATCCTACTAGCCTAATAATATTATACATTTTAAAGCTTAAATTTAGATCGTTGGATATTTGTTACTCAATCACTCCAAAACGGCTGAATGGATTGGGATTGAATTTGGAACACAGATAGTTTAGAATCTGCATTAACACACAAAATACTTTTCATCCTAGAAATAGTTCCCGTGGCTTAATTTTCGACATCTACGTTGGTGAAGCCGGTGATTATAGCTAGTTTTTCAATAAGTAAGCCAGATAATATTATGACAATATATCATATATTATTACTATCGTAACATAAGTCTGTAAATATGATGGGTTATCATCATGGAGCTTCATACAATCACTGCCACTCTGTCCAAATTGTAATTAGTTAAATTAAATAGGTATCTTCAATTTTTTTTTTTTTTTTTTTGAAGCAAATGTTTTGACCCACACCAGTAGAATGAACTAAAGAGAATGCCACTGCGGCCACTTACTGAGCTTCAGAACGTGATTCTTCAAAATCCTGTACTGAATCCATGATGTCAGGTTGCAAATCGATGTCCCTGTCACCCTGTATAATGCATGATGAGCCTACATTCGCACGACCGTAAAAATATCACGACTATTACTTTTCGCGCACTGGATTTTCAACTCACTGCTAAGCGCCGAGAATTTAAAATCCAACATTGTATTTATTCGACGCGCTGGGATGCACTCTGTTGGATTATCAATGCGCGGCGCAACACCGAGAAAATCCAGTGCGCGATAAAATCCCGCTGTGAACATAGACATTCAATGAAAGTACAGACTACACGAAAAGAAAAAGTTACCTGAGTGACATTTCTCACTCAGGTATCGCTCAAGAGAGAGATGAGTGATTATTTGAATGTTATTTTATAGCCAGGCGCAGTAATTGTAGGATGTTTTTGTGAATGTATAAACATTGTGTAATACACATAATATAGGTATGTCATAGGTTATCATCATGCACTTGGAGTAACGTGATTGTTAAGGCCTTTACATACTGGCCGGAAAATATAATTTTTATTTGGATAATAGCCGCGTACCATTTTAAAATTGAAAGCACGAAATTGACTAAAGTTTTGTCGCCACCTCAAAGATAATTTAGTTAAAAGAATAATCATGTAGGTGGGTATTAAAACTTAACTAAGTGACACTTCCTTCATAGAACAGCAGCATAAAATAATAAAAACTCCGAAGCTCTTTTCGAAGGAAAGTAAGAGTACTCAAAAATCTTGTATAACATTAAACCTCCATTTAGTACGTTTACGGTTGAACAAAATCAAATGTGTTGCAAAGCTAATGTGTGGGTAATTTAATGCAATATACTATTTACAACATCAAAGAAACCAATCAAGTATTTATTATTTGTACTAATGAACTAGTCATTAAATTAATAGATCTGGCATTGACGTTGAGTCGAATGCAATGAATATTACTGGCCAGTCGCGTATTGCACGAACGAGAAAATTTTAAAAGTGACTCTAAAAAAAATGCCTCCTAATTCGGAATGGGAAGAAGGGGCGCAGCAAAGGGCCATAGATAAAAATACTCATGTGAGTTTTCCACAATTAAAATATCCATCTTTACGAGATGAGTATCTCAGGGACCCAGTTCAATGGCTCACTGGAAAAGCCATGGACGACGGGGCCGAAGGATTATGGCGTATTCATGACAAACTATACGACTTGACGAGGTTCATAAAGAGACACCCGGGTGGCGAAGAATGGCTGGAACTAACCCAAGTAAGTGATACTTGAATTTTTATTTTAAAAGTCATTAAAATGGATACTTAGGTACTGACATATCCTACCAGTTTTACTTGGAGTGCTCGTTTCCATTTTTGAGTCGCCAAATGTTTAGTGGACATTTCACTTGATGGACATTTCTCCGGGCAGAGCATCAGAATCTGCATTTTACGTGGCAATTATGTAGTTATACTTAAAGTAATTTTAACTATAAAACTATCTGAGTGCTCAAACGTTGACATAAAACTTTTATTCCTAAAGCAATACAATTTAAAATTTATGTTTTCAGGGCACCGACATCACTGAAGCTTTTGAATCTCATCACTTGAACCCATCCACAGAGAAAATTCTTCCACAATATTATATAAGGGATGCAAAGACTCTTCGTAATTCGCCGTTCACGTTCAAAGAAGATGGCTTTTATAAAACGCTAAAGAGAGAGGCTTTTGAGCAACTCAAAAAGATCCCTAAGGATGCATCTAAAACTGCAGATAATATAACAGATGGCTTGTTTTTATCTCTACTGATAAGTTCTGCTTTCGCTTGCTGGGTTACGAATAGTTTTGCAGTTAAATTTTGGTATGGCTATGCGTCGGTCAACTTGGCATTTCTGACCGTGGCTTGCCATAATTTCATACACAGAAAAACGAATTGGAGGATGTATTTGTTTAATATGAGTATGTGGTCTTACAGGTGAGTTTCTTTTTTAAATATTTTCCGCAGTTAGGTTTTTTTTTGTACAATTGTAAATACGGCAGGCAAACAGCAGTGGTGGCCCAGTGGTAACTGACGCAACTTACGAGATTTAGGTCGTAGGTTCAAACCCAGACAGACGCTTTACTTTGTGAAAATTATTTCATTATCACTGCTCTCAAAACTGTGAAGGAAAACATCGTGAGGAAACCGGCATGTCCAGAACCAAAAAATCGAAAACATGTCTCATCTTACAACCCGCACTGGGCCCGCGTAGTGGATTACGGCCCACTCCCTCTCACCGGGAGGTCTGTGTCCCAGCAGTGGGAGCATTATAGGCTGATTATGCATTATACAAACAATGGACAGCTCTTATTAGTATTGTTTGTGCATTATATGCAAAAACTGCTCTTTGTAACATTGCGAGTTTCATACTCAAACTCAAAAAAAATACTTCAATTAAACCAATCACAGGCCCTTTTGATCTGTCAGGGAGTCGCCCTGTAAGGAACATGGAGCTACTTGCCCATTGCAAAGTGTAGTATCAGGTTTCTATGGAGAAACTCCACAGATACTCCTTTTCGTTTATCCAAGCATGAAGTCCACTCGAATACGCACAGCTTCGTTAAAAAGCAGCTGCCGTAAGCTGCCATTTTAACTCTTTTTCCACCGAACAAAATCTGTTAACCAGCCTGATTTCTCGAGCGAACTTCAAACTACGTAGTTTAATTATGCTGATGAGAAAATTGTAGAGTTTTTAATCAAGGCGAGACGTCTCGCCAAGAAATTAAGGACTTTCAAGCTTTCAAAGTTTCTTGCGCTGTCTTTTACCCCTTTGACGTGTTAGAACTTGCGTTTTAACTGTTTGACGTCATGTTGTAAATGTTGTTTACACTAATTAGCAATGTTATTATACCCTGGGTGTAAGTTACACGAGGTCAAGTTAGGTTATATCTAATAGATAAATTATGAATGGTATAGAACTCAAACAACTATAAAACCGAAGAAATTGACTCCTAGGACCAAAAATTAATGTCTGATCATGTACAGAAACACCAAACACTCGATGACGTGTGTGACATCTACCAACCCACACTCGGACCGCATGATGATCGGCCCACACCTCTAATAGAGAGGAGGCCTGTCTACCAGAAATGGGACACTGATATACTAAATCAACAATACAGGGTAAAACCGACAATGTGATATATATTTATCGAATAAATGTCTAATTCACAGGACCGGTTTAATAAAATACTTTAATAAACTATGAAAAAAAAAACGGATTTTCACGTGTCACCTGTCAGATGTTGGTTTAATTAAATGGGTCCCTGGTCAGAAGTGATTAAGTATGGCATTTTTGAAGCTGCACAGTTTTCTAATAGGTTCTTAGTTTTTGCAAACTTTTTGATCACTGTCCTCAAACAAGCATTATAAATCGGAATAAACTCGGAGAGAAATTCGTATGGGAAGCCTTTACCTTCCATTTGGATGCTTTATAATTGAATAATGTTCTTAACTTAGTCAAACTCTTCTTCGGTGTTCACCAATAAACTATTTGTTTTGTCCCTAAACAAATAGTTTATTGGTGAACACCGAAGAAGAGTTTGACTAGTTTCATGGAAGCAATAATGTTGTTCTTAAGAGCAAAGTTTGTTGACCTCGCGCTTCGATATCGATTTAATTTCGTAAGTTACCTGTACCCTGCTGCTGGGTACTTACCTGTACCCTGCTTGATCTCCTCTGCGTTGCGTATTACTGTATTTTTTGTAGACAAGAAGTTAAAGCGAAGAGTCAAGATTCTTATTGTTAACTAGTTTTTGCCAGCGGCTTCTCCCGCGTGGAGGCCGGTAATTAATATAATAATTTCTCCCGATAATTTCTCCCGGTAGTACTACCGAGACAAAAAGTATCTTATGCGTTAATCCCAGTTATAAACTATCTGTCTGCTAAATATCATATAAATCCGTTAAGCCATTTTTGCGTGATTGTGTCACAAACATCCAAACAAACACACAAACTTTCACATTTATAATATTACGAGTAGGATATATCCACATAATTATCCAAGGTTATGTCTGACGTACCCTAACTACGTGGTCTCGTCTTCAAATTATGCTGGATAATCCTGATAACGTATTTCGCAGTCTCATGCAAAGTGTGAATTATTACAATGTCAAGAAAGTACACATACATTAAAGGACAGTAATATTTAGGATAATGCCACTGTTGTCAAGCAGTTTTAATTAGAATCAGAATATTATTTACTCGCGGTTTCACCTGCATAACTGTCGATTCCGTGAGAATATCGGGATGAAAAGTATCCTGTCTTAAGCCGACCTGGCTTAAGACAGGATACTTTTGGTCTACCCATGTGTCAAACATCCAAATCCCCGTTTTAGCATGAGAACGTAACAAACATACATCCAAAATAAAATCTATTCTCTTTATAATATGTATTTATTAGTTTAGATTTGCAAGAATAAAAAAGTTGACAAATATACATTGTGACTTTCCGTTATATTCTATATCTGGTGTGCAAATCATTAGTGAAGGTTGCTTGTGGATATGCACTACAGTACAGATACTAAGGCCAGCTTGCACCACATATCGCTAAATACATTTAGCTTTAAACGAATTTAAAACATCACATACTTTTTCATAAAATGTATGCAAGATAGCTTGTCCCGTCCATGACGAGACACTGAGTCCGGATAACCCAGACCAAACCCGACCCAGCGAGGCCCTGACTCTGATATACATTTTTTCTGTTCCAGAGATTTCCGAGTGTCCCACGTCCTGTCTCATCATCTTTATACGAATACCCTCATGGACTTGGAAATCAGTTCCCTGGAACCATTCCTGTTCTACAATCCCAGGAAAGACAAACCACTACACGCAAAACTGGGATTCATAACTGAGATTTTCTTCTTTCCCTTCGTCTTCTTGTTGAGCTTCACTAAGAGGTAAGATAATTATAGATAATAACTAGCTTTGCTCAAATTTCTTGCTCTCCCGACCCACCCCGTCGCTTCGAATCACCTGCCCGTGCGAGTACTTCGTATTCGTGATTTTTTCTCTTTTTGCGCGGCTCCTAAGGGTCTTAGCATGATATTATATAGCTTATAGCCTTCCTCGATAAGGCTACCAACGACGACTACATCTGGCTACGTACAATGTTCGATGAGACTGAACCATCACCTCGCTCAACTTGAGGTAGAGTTAGGTCGCATTGACTGGCATTTATTAGGGTTATCTGAAGTCCGAAGACAGGGAGAGGATACGATAAATCGTTACTTCAAAGTCCAGTGAATTTGGACAAGACGAAAGTCATGTGCAATTCTCACGTCTTGCGGAGTCCAATCCACTTCGAAAGGTCGCTTCTCGAAGTTGTGAAGGAGTATGTCTACCTAGGGCAAGTCATCCAGCTCGGTAGACACAACTTTGAGAAAGAAGTAGACCGGAGGATTCGGTTGGGCTGGCAGCGTTTGGGAAACAACGTCAAGTCTTTTCGTCGCCTGTTCCGCAATGCTTGAAGACTAAGGTCTTCAAACAGTGCGTCCTGCCCGTAATGACATATGGTGCCAAAACGTGGACACTACAATTGGGCTGGTCCACAAATTTAAGGTCGCTCAGCACGCTATGGAGCGAGCCTTGGTCGGAGTTTCTTTGAAGGATAGAATCAGGAAAAGAACCCGAGTCAACGACATACCTTGTAGAGTGAGCAAGCTGAAGCGGCAGTGAGCTGGCCATGTTTGTCGAAGGACCGATGGACGGTGGAGCAGACGAGTCCTGAAATGTAGACCGCGTTTTGGCAAACGTGGTGTAGGACGTCCCCTAGCTAGATGGACCGACGACCTTCAAAAGGTGGCTGGGACAGCCTGGGTGCGGAAGGCGGAGGATAGAGTGTTGTGGCGCAGCCTGGGAGAAGGCTCTGTGCAGCAGTGGACTGCGATATACTGAGTTGATTGACGATATCCCTTCAAAGACTGATTGTCAGCCTTTCGGGCTTCTGACGACCCGTATCGACTGTCAAAGATCCACGAATGGCAGCTGGGACCCAACGGGTTAACGTTCTTTCCGGGGCACGGAGGGATGGACGGGTCTTGGTATGTAAAGTTGGTCACTCATTCACGGACTAACCGCGGCAAGCATGACGTGATTGATCGACCCGTGCGGCTGTTATCATTTACCCACAACTTCTTTCACACCCAGTTAATATTAGTTAAAGTAGAAATAACATTAATTGAAAACAATGCAATGACTTGAATAGGCTTTACATCGATGGGGATCGACGTCATTTTATCTTATTTTTATAGACATTTGTCCAGTCGGTGTGGTAACACCCTCAGACGGACTCGCCAGCCACAATTATTTCTACTATCTAATTAAAATGTGGCGTTTTGATTATTTATCATACAATCCATTTCACTGTCCAAGAATCCATTTCCAGTTTCTCCCTATCAATTTCAATAACATAATCAGTTTTCACTGTAATCTTTAACACATTGTAGAAGTATTATTCGCATGTTAAACATAGACATAACTGAATTTTATAATAACAGTGATAGCAATTCCACATTTGATTGAGTACCTAAAGAAATGTCGCCGCAAACGTTTAGCCTTAAAAACAACGGAAATCCAAAAATGCAGTAACAAGTGTAGAATAACTTTAATTTTGGGAAACGGTTTTTTTGCCACTGACTGCAAAGACGGTAATTGTTTTTTGTCTAAACATTTTTTATTTAACACTTTTAATTTGTGGTACCTATATTCGCCACACAAATTCGTATACCACTACCTACTGCTATGTAAATAACACTGAAAGGAACTATTAATTTTCAATATATAAATCTTATTAATATATTATTGAAGCCAACTCAAAAGATGTACGTAACAGACAAGGTTAAATAAATAAATAAATAACAATCACTCATCAGAACTTGCCCTAATTATGTTTTCCTTGTATAAGTATGTTTTTTCTTCTCAAAAAGAATTAATGAAAACAGGATAAGTTAAAAAATTATCCTGTTTTCATTAATTCCATTGCGCAAACTGTAACCATGAATTCAGCATATCATTCTAGACCCTCGCAGCGCCGAAACTTACCCTGTATATATAATATATGGACGAACTGATAACCTCCTCGAGTCGGTTAAAATAGTCTTTAAAATAAAAGACTAAATGCCTGCAACGAGCTTAGCAAAGCAGAATCTGAAGCTACCAATAAAACTATTATGAGCGATTAATAAAATATCCGTTTGCTTATTCCAGATTCCTTTCAATATTCCTTCGTCAAGGGTTTTTCAAGAGTCATTACCGTTGGCACGATGCCATTGGCTTACTCCTTCCCGTATGGATGGGACTCACTAGTGGCGCCCCCATACTCGACGTCATCTCAACTTGGCTATGGATCAATTGCACTGGCAGCTTACTTTTCTACTCAATCGGCGTGAATGCTGCTCATCATCATCCCGATGCTATCAAAGATGGCGATGAACCTGCGTAAGTGATGCACATGCTTACATTTATATTTTTTATTTATTTGTTTAAACATGTATGTACTTGGGTCACTCAGAAAGTTTTGCGAAAATAAAAAAAATGTTCTATAGGTAAATATTTTTTTATTACATCTTATCAAAGTACTCTCCACTAGCATCTATACAAAGTTTCATGCGTCTGAACGAGTTTTCGAAACACTTGTCCAGTCCGCCGCAGACACCTCGTTTACAGCCTGCTCGAACGCTCACAGCGCATCTTCCAGCGACGAAAATTGTATCCCTTTGAGCTGCTTTTTCTTTCGAGAATAAAAAGAATTCAAACGCTGCTAGGTCAGGGCTGTAAGGAGGGTGACTCAGGAGTTTGACCGGCGTGCTGTCCAGCACGTCCCTCGTTTTGAGCGCGGTGTGCGAAGGCGTGTTGTCGTGGTGGAGCAGTAGCCCGCGGAGGCCTGTGTTTGGTCGCTTGTTGCTCACAACAGAGAAAACTTCTGCCAGGCATTTGATAGTATACCATTCAACGTTGATGCTTCTTTGGTTTCGTAAAGGAATTGACACCAAGCAGCCAGTCAAATTGAAAAAGCTCGAGATCAAAATCTTCCTCCCGCTTCAAGATCGCTTCACTTTGGTGAGCATTGATTCGTTTTGAAACACCCAAACCGTCGACTGGCGCTTCGTTTCTGGATCGTTTTGAGAAATCCAAGACTCATCACCTGTAATGATATCGTAAACATGCCGCCGAGCCTGCTTCAAATTTGTTTATCATATCCCGGCACCATTTCACACGTGCCTGCTTCTGAGCATCGGTGAGGTTGTGCGGCACCCAGCGTGAAGCTGTCCTCCTCACGCGAAGATGCACGTGTAGAATTTCGTGAAGGTTTCCCGATCCAACCTGCAGTTTGTGCTGAATCTCTTGATACGTAACTTGCTTATTATCATGGATTAAAGTTTTCACTGCTAGCACGTTTTCTTCCGTTACAGCCGTCAAAGGGTGACCACTTCTTTCTTCATCCCCCAAAGTTACTCGACAACGCTTGAATTCATTATACCAACGATACAAGGTTGCCTTAGAAGGGCTTTCATCCATGAATGCCATTTGAAGTCTATCGTACGATTCGTCCGGATAATTTAAATTAGCTCGCAAACTATGAGGAGGGAAATTTTGAAATTGGAACTTAACTATTTTGACTTACAACTAATCATATTTTCACAATAGGTAGCTGGCCATTCTGTCATAAATAAAAACTTTTTTTTGCAATACTTTCTGTGTGGCCTGGCACAACACTCATGTATTCAGACAAGAAGGAAGGGTCAGAAAAATACGTACAAAGATGATGCTTATTACTAAAGAAATCTCTTCCAGCATACCTGCGAAAAGAGATAATATAAAAAGAGGTGTAGACAACGTGTGTAAAAGTAAAAGGGAAAACATAAAATCAAAAACAATTCTCTATTTTAAATGTACACATAAAATATGAGAATATAAATCCCACATACTTCCAAAATAAAATAATATAATTATCTTCAGTTGACATGTAAACGCGTATCGTCTTATCATTGTAAAAAGATTATCCAGCCGGTAAGCTGTATTGGATATAGGTATCACTCGTGGATATCGTACCTACGCCTTTAAACTATCATCATTTACTAAATAAAGAGGTTGTTAATAATTCCCAATTATAAAGAAAGAAGTTTGTGGTGTGATTTTGTAGTTCGCACAGTTATCTAAAGCTAAATATAACTGAATGCTTCTACCTCGATAACAAAACTAAAGTATTGTTTTCGAAGCTAGCTATCAGTAGCCGCTCAGTGAATTTATAAAATTAAATGATTTGGAAGATGTATTGAAATGGTTTTACTTTTTTGCGAAAATTCAACATTAAACTCGTAGTATGCTATAAAAGCACCGTTCCATCAATTTACACATTTTTTGGCTTTGATTGAAGGATGAAGGGAAAAATGATTTGTTATTTGACGTGTGACGTTTATGCAACACATCTACACTAGCATATGTATGCAACATAAAGGTCACACGTCAAATAACAAATCATCTTGTATTATGTCAAACTCAAAATTTCAGGAGCGAGACTCCAGACTGGGGAATGCACCAAGTAGAAGCTCTTCTCGACCGCAAGGATATAAACAGCAACGTCTTCGCCGTCATGACGTTGTTCGGAGACCACGCCCTCCATCACATGTTCCCCACTCTAGACCATAGCCTACTCAAGTACATGCACCCGATCTTCATCGACCTTTGCGAGAAGTACCAAGCAAACTACCGAGTATCCACACAGTTCAAAATGGTCCTCGGACAAATAAACGAAACAATGCGTACGGATTTCAAAATCAAGAAACAAATTCGCACCTAATTTCGCCAAAAACTTAGTTTGTAATAGTTAAATATCTTAAAATGAATCCCTATTTCGCTTGGTCACGGCATCACATGTGAACGGCTGGACCAATTTTGCTAAACCTTTGTTTGTTGTGTTTGTTATTGTCAGGAGAAGGTTCTTAAGAAAGAAACATTAAGAAAGTTGCGCGTAACATATTTATATAAAATGCGAATTCAATATTCATAGTTAAAACAGGACAGCGTCTGTCGCAGCTAGTATAATATAAAATTAATGAGTCACAAAACAAGCACAATATCATTCTCAGTAAATGTAATGTTTAGATAAGCCCCCAGATATTATTCGTGGAACGTTGTGGTATTTATTTTCTTAATAAACTCGCTTTTGGATTTATTCTTTTGTTTTAATAAAGATTATGATACTCGATACTTAGTCGCTGTGTTATTCTTTTAACACAATGTCTGTAATCTGTTTCTGAAATTGAAATTTTTCTATCCATTTGCTAGCGCAACTTTCCATCTAACAAAGGTTGCTGTTGTTTTTATTATCCACCTATCTTTTCAATATACCTGATTTATCGGGTAAATCCAGTTCATCGTCTACATGTGCTAAAAAGTTGTTCAGCTGATCTATTCTGTAAAATCTCATCATCGAAACTTAGGTTAAGTGAGCTGGAAGTGATCTATTATTCGATTTGATGTTAGGGGTTGACACTATTGACAGCTCACATCGAGCTCACTTCACCTTAGTTTTCACGGTGAGATTTTACAGAATAAACCAGCAGGTAAGCATCGCAAGCGCATCCAGCGCTTGCGATGCTTACGTTTTTTGCAAATTGCAGGTAAGGAATTTCGCTGGTTACCCTGGCGCTTCTAAAGTAGTTCTGTTTATTTGTCCCCCTAGTTACCCAACAGATGCAGGATAGTTACATTACCATACAGAGAATTTGTAACAATTACATTTAAATAATAATAACCCATCCCATGCTTGCTTTCTTACGTAATCTCTTCCCGAATCAGAGTCACTTTCTCCTAATCTGTCCATTGCGTCTCACCATTAAAGGTACTACTGCCGACCCCATTAAGGAAATAGAATGACAATTTAGCCCTTAATTCTCTTTACGCGACCTTTTAACCCCTAATTTAAATTCACGCAACAATTGCGAGAGCTTTCTGATGGTACGATGGTACTGCACTTTAATTTGAATTAACCTCGACAGGAATGTAAAAACCCGTAGCCGAGTCGAGGGTTCGAACCCTAATTTAAAACGGGATCAGACGAGATGTCGATACCACGCAAACGTATATTACAGGGGCGATAAATTTTAAGCTGGGTTAAAAGATGCATGCATTTGGTGTGTGGAAGTTATGGATATTTATTATTACCTATTAAAACTATGATGGACTAATACTGACTAAAATAAAATTGTGTGTGTGGCTACCTATTTTATAACGATTCTTTCCTGAATAAGCTCTCTTTTGAAGGCATAGCGTTACTATGACTCCCATAAGGTATACCGGTGACCTTAAGAACGTAGCAGAAATCTCATTGATGCAAGAAACACAGAACCGGTCGGCGTGGCGCCGCTTAGGAGAGGCCTATTTCTAGCAGTGCACGTTTTTAATCTGGAATGATGAAGCAGCGTCTAGAGAAGATGGCCATCATCAGATTTGGATGATATCCCTTCAAACTCAAGCCCAAACTCAAACTCAAAGCATTTATTTCAAATAAACCAATTACAGGTACTTTTGGATTGTCAAAGAGTCGGAAAGATGAAGCTAGTTGCCCATTCCAAAGCGTAGTAGGTACCTATGGAGAAGAATGGGCAAGAAACTCCATGGACACTCTTTTTAAATCATGAAATTGTTATGTAATGTTGAAATTATCAATGTGAGAACGATGTAAAAAAACGTGCACATTAAAAGCGTCCGTAATTAAAAACAAAAATCAAATGACAATTTAGAAATTAAAATAGGCCGTGGTAGCTAAAAGATGACCAGTCCCTACTGGTGGCGCCCGTTCACGAATATGACGTATGGATTAGCACCACTCAGCTCAACCATTTTGAAGGGAACTTCATGATCCAGCACACACGCCACCACCAGCGAGATATTTGAGTGAGCAAGACAAATTCTCAGTTGCCAGGGCACATTCAAGTCAATGAAAGACGTACCCAGTAAATGGTAGCTTTATAGTAGGAACATAGTGCTCACACATGTGCTATGCAATTATACAATACTAAAAGATTGAGTTTATACAATGCAAAGATATCTAGTTCTTCAGCAGCTGCAACAATATTTTAGAATGCTGACCAAATTAGTTTTTAGCGACCTTGTGGAGCAGGACAAGCAGTGTTTAGCCAGGCATTCTTGTCAGCGATGTAATCGCCCAACTTATAATATGCTTGGCTGCATAGGGTGCTTTTTATACAAGATTTAAATTTCGTTTCATTCAGTTGCAGTATGTGGTGAGGTATTTTATTATAACATTTTAAACAGTACCCCATGAACGATGTCTCCTTTAGCCTGTCTGAAACCTGGTTGAACTAATTGGTTCCTATTTCTAGTCCTAATGGCGTGTCTTTCACCTCTTTTACTGAAAAGATTTGAATTTTTCTTGACGTACATTATGTTCTCATAGATATATTGACAAGGTACCGTCATAATATTAATAACTTTGAACAGTTCCCTTAGAGAATCCCGCCTACGGAGGCCATATATTACTCTAATGGCTCTTTTCTGCAGAATAAAAATAGACTCAATATCTGCAGCCCGTCCCCATAGTAAAATACCGTAAGACATGATTCTATGAAAGTAACTGAAATAGACTAGTCTCGCGGTTTCTAAATTAGTGAATTGACGGATTTTTCTCACAGCATATGCTGCTGAACTTAGCCGTCCTGCAAGACCTGTTAAATGAGGACCCCACTGTAGCCTTGAGTCGAGCGTGATCCCCAGGAAAACAGTTTCATCGACGCTATTTAGTTTCTCTTTGTTCAATACTATGTTGTCTTGTCAAACGCACCGTTACTTTTATGCTATCCTTTAATGAGTCATTATGAATGGGTGACAAATGCCTGCTGTTATAATCAAAAAATGCCAAGCTTGGTGATTAATGGTGCAGCTTTCTGATGCACTACTTGTTAGCCGCATGCTAATATCAAAATCACCTGAACCTGCAGCATTCGCTTCATTCGTTCATATGCTCTCTCGCTGATTGCAGTCACAACAAAATTGGAATTAGCATAAAATCCAACCTGCATTCGTTCGAAGTACATTCTCTAAGAGACTCGTTACTTCGTCATACAAATTGGACGTGTCTCGCGTGGATGTGACAAATAACTCCACACGCGTATACGGCTGTATGAAAAATATAACTTTTTATACATGGAATTTTCACGAAACAGCACCTCGTTAAAGCAGGTACATAATACGCTAAAAAAAATATTTTTGCTTGTGGAAAAACGAATACGTACAGTTCGTGGGTAGTTTTACATAACTCGAACTCAAAGCATTTATTTCAAATAAACCAATATCAGGCACTTTTGAATTTTCAAGTTGTCTGCCAGTAAGAAGAATGAAGCTGGTTGCCCATACCAAAGCGTAATAGGTACCTATGGAGAAGAACGGGCAAGAAACTCCACGGACACTCTTTTAAATCAAAATATTGTTATAAAAAATTGGTTACATCATTCATGTTTACATCGTTCTTACATGTGTTATCGTTGAGAACGATGTGAAAATACGTGTACATTAAAGCGTCCGTAATATATAACGGGATATCGGGAAAGGCCGGGCTGTTGCATCTGATTGCTGATTCGTGACTTCGTCAGCACAGGAATCCATAGTGGGCGTTAAACTTCAGGAAACGTTAAAATAAATACGCTGTAGCGTTGACTGTTCACTATTTTAATTTTACAGACACTTGAATTACTTAAACAATTACGGATTGCAGCAATAATTAACGATTTAGAGCCAATGGGTTTGCGAGTGACCATCACGTGCAACGGCTGTCAACAACTTAATGAATCGACACGACGTCGCCCGCCATGACAGACGCAACTCCATTCGGTGTTACCCGCTCTTCATTAAAATTACCATTTAGTTGAATTCAAATCGATTAATCGTTAAAATAACAGAATAAATTACAACTCTCGAAATTAACTGATTTTCATTATTTAATAATGCCACGCGCCGTTAAGGCCGTCCTGCATTTTCACACGTCCTCGGGTGAACAGTTTATCTCATCAGTCATAACTATTATAGATAACACAAAACAATTACCAGACATTACCACACAGACTGGGGCCACATAGGCTAGTGCCGCTAAGGGTATTGCCACTCTATATTGCCACACAGGCTATTGCCACACGGACTATTGCCACACAGGCTGATGCCACACAGGCTAGTGCTATACAGGCTAGTGCCATACAGGCTAGTGCTACACAGGCTAGTGTCACACAGGCCAGTCAAGTGCCACACAGGCCAGTCAAGTGCCACACAGGCCAGTCAAGTGCCACACAGGCTAGTCAAGTGTCACACAGGCTAGTCAAGTGCCACACAGGCTAGTCAAATGCCAGACAGGCTAGTCCAATTCCACACAGGCTAGTCAGTGCCATAAAGGCTAGTCAAATGCCACACAGGCTCGTCAAGTGCCACATAGGCTACTCAAATGCCACACAAGCTAGTCCAATGCCACACAGGCCAGTCAGTGCCATACAGGCTAGTCAAGTGCCACAGAGGCTAGTCCAATTCCACACAGGCTAGTCAGTGCCATACAGGCTAGTCAAGTGACACACAGGCTAGTCAAATGCCACACAGGCCAGTCCAATGCCACGCAGGCTAGTCTGTGCCATACAGGCTAGTCAAGTGACACACAGGCTAGTCAAGTGCCACACAGGCTAGTCAAGTGACACACAGGCTAGTCAAGTGCCACACAGGCTAGTCCCATGCCACACAGGCTAGTCAAATGCCACACAGGCTAGTCAAGTGCCACACAGGCCAGTCAAATGCCACACAGGCTAGTCCAATGCCACACAAGCTTGTCAGTGCCACACAGGCGTGTCAGTGCCACTTACTTGTAGTGTTACTTACCATGGCCGTCATCGGCACATTCTGTCTCAATTTGATCTGTTGGGATTTCTAGTCCGCCACTTATCTCTTAATGGAACGTAACATTCGGGCATAGCACGCACACGATCGTGCACGTACTGATACGTCCCATTAGAGTTAAGAGCACGTAATCAAAACAAAATGAAAACTTCTCACCGGATTCAATTGCTTGGTGATCAGTGGCCGGACTCACAGTGCAGGCATTCACCCGCCGCTCCACGCTGCCCCTGCAAACTTTGGTGTCCCCCTTCGGGCAGCGAGTGGCGGCGCGACCCGGCTCGCCGCAGCAGCAGCACGCAGGCGACGATGATTTGCTTGGCACACCGCTGTCCTGGGCATCCCGCCTTGTCGGTTGCTGAAAACTGAGGTTTGAGATTAGTGCTGGTATTACGCGAGTCTTTGGAGAGGCACTCGTTTGCCATGTGGCCCAGACCGCCACAACTGCAACACCTCTTCGGCCCACATCGCGGCCTCCCAGCGTCACTGTTGGTATTGGACTTCTCTGGCATCGGCGTCTCGAGAATCAGGATTGAATTCGGGGAATGCTAGCTATAGCTATTGTATTAACCGTGTTTGCGTCCTCCAGAGCACGAATTAATTCCATCATGCCACGCTGCTGCACTTCAAACAACGCCCCTCAACGGTCGGATTCACTATTTAGGTTAGTAACAATACTCTGACCTGTTTTACGTTCCTGGGAAGTTCCTGGTAATCCCACTTCTGATAACGGGATATCGGGAAAGGCCGGGCTGTTGCATCTGATTGCTGATTCGTGACTTCGTCAGCACGGGAATCCATAGTGGGCGTTAAACTTCAGGAAACGTTAAAATAAATACGCTGTAGCGTTGACTGTTCACTATTTTAATTTTACAGACACTTGAATTACTTAAACAATTAAGGATTGCAGCAATAATTAACGATTTAGAGCCAATGGGTTTGCGAGTGACCATCACGTGCAACGGCTGTCAACAACTTAATGAATCGACACGACGTCGCCCGCCATGACAGACGCAACTCCATTCGGTGTTACCCGCTCTTCATTAAAATTACCATTTAGTTGAATTCAAATCGATTAATCGTTAAAATAACAGAATAAATTACAACTCTCGAAATTAACTGATTTTCATTATTTAATAATGCCACGCGCCGTTATATATATATAAAACAATACAGATATTAAAGCCGTGGCAGCTAAGAGATGACCAGTCCCTACTGACTCCGTCAGTTCACGAATAAAACATGGATCACCATTCAGCTCAACCATTTGAAGGGTACATAATGATCTAACACACACGCCACCACCAGCAAACATTTAAGTGAGCATGACATACTCTCAGCCGCCAGGAGACATTCAAGTCAGTTAAAGACGTAGGTAGGTACCCATTGAAAACTTTATAGTAGCTACATAGTGCTCACACATGTACTACGCAATACCTTTAATATTATAAATGTAGAAGTTTATACGTTTAGATGTTTAGATCTTTGGATGTTGGTTACACATTTGGATGAAATTTGGCACACAGATAGTTGGTAACCTGGAACAACACATAGGATACTTATTATCCCGATACTACGTTCCCGTGGGATAGTTTTCGACCTCCACGCGGCGATGCCGCTGGCAAAAGCTAGTTATAAAATACTAAGAGATTGAATATATATGTCACCGTAAAATTGTAAATACCGTTAGATTATAATCTATCTCGCGAGACTGTAAACTGTCGAAAGATTGTGAACCGTAACATACTGCTTACAATTTAACGCATTGGTTTTCGGTAAATAGATTATACTATCGAAGTTTAACCGTCAAATTGTGAACCGCTACTAAATACTAAACGCTATTACTAAATAGTCAAGTAACTGCCAGTAACTTGGAAGTAGCGCTCGCCGGGCGCTGCGCGGCACCGCTCGCTTCGCTCACTCGGCTCGCGCGCAGTTGGTAGCAATTCTAACCTAACCTAACCTATTCGGCCGGTAAGCAGTATGGTGCAGTTCACAATTTATCGACAGTTTAGACATATAATGCAAAGATGCTTCAAAATTATTATTTCTGTTGAATTACTTACCTATGAATACAAATTACGGGTAGGTACAGATATAAATAATACGAAGAAACGATTTCAATTCAACAAATAATAAAATCTGCAAGAACTTATTTACTCTTTCGAAATCCTATCCCAATTTAGAGCAGAAATAAATTCCTATTGCCTATGGAACTCCCATAAAATCTACATGTTTTGTTAGTTTATTACGTAATTTCCGTAACCTGCAAATCCCCTCTTATTTTGAATGTGCAGGTCGAAGTTATCTTCAGATCTGGCAATCCATTCCACGCAAATTGGCTATTTATCCTGACATAAGCGTGAGTTATTGTGGACCGTAATTCGTATGTCCTGTGTAAACATCTTTATTTGGGAATCTTAGAGGGTTTGGTACTAAGAATAGATGACATTCTATTGATCAGTAGGTAGATTACCTATTTGATTTTGTAATTATGTGACTGAATTTGTTCTAGTGGTCGCAAACTCTACCGCTGAGCATGAGGTTCAATTCTCACGTCGGTCAAAGTGTTGTTGGGTTTTCTTTTCTAGAATTTCATAAGAAGATGCCATAAGGCAGCCCGAAGTCTGGATTTGTGCCTGGTTGATGGCATTAGGCTCAAACCTATGGGACTTATAAAACATACCTAACTGGCAAAATGTGGGTGTACTATAATTACGCCTATGCCTAAAAAAAAACCCTTCGGGAAAAGAAGGCGTGCTGTTATGTGTAGAACACTATTAAATAAAAAATAGATTTAAAAAATCTAAAAACACGCTTTAAAAACCAAACTAAAAAAGCAGACAATAATTTCAAAAAAGCGTGTGGTGCTTCATACAAATTGATTATAAGCATACCTCAAAGAGCACCCCACGCTTTTTTATTTATCTATCATTTATTTTCTAATTTTTAGTTCTGCTAACTCCAGAAGCGTGATTTTCAGTGTATTTTTTTTTTTTTTAGTTATTATAAGTTTAAATGAAATCTGACCGTTTGAAGCGGGTCAAAATCAAGCCTACAGGAATCGGTTACAAACAAACATACAGGTGAAGCTAATAAAAGCGTGTTAAAAAATCGCCAAGCACCGTTGTTGCCTTTGAGTTGAGCCTGTACGTCAGCCTTGTCTATGTGCGACTGCTGTTCAACATAATGGGTTCAAATAACTTCTCCCGCTCTGGGTGGAGCGGGAGGGCGTGTCAGACTTTTACTGACTAAAACCCACCCGTGTTCCCTCAGTTGCCTGTATGCCAGGGGCCGCGGTATCTCTTTCGAACAACCCGCACCCCTGGCAGGCATCGACCTTTGCGGGCCCCATCTGTTGCTGCTGACATCTCGTGCGTGGAACACCACGCGCCGTCAACCCGGGCTTGGTCCTTACCGGACAGCGAGCTACCCAATACTCGCCGTCCGCAAGCCCGCGCCTACGGTGGCCGGGAATCAGCCTGGGATTCCCGACGCCCAGGGCGTCTCCTGTGAAAGCCACCGCTGTGAGGGCGCATGTACTGCATCTCACGTGCGCCGCCTCCTTCTTTGCGAGCATAACTGCTTCGCTGAAGGAGGCGACTGCTAGCCATGCACTCTCGCTCCGTACCATGGCCTGGACCAGGGTCATACGCGAGAGATCGCCGCCGCCGATCACCACCACGAGGACACGGCGTGCTCCGCCCAAGCCGAGCAGACCTCCAGCGTATGCTCCACCGTGTCCTCTGGGCAATCTTCGCAATGGAAACACCCGGGCGTTTCCTCCCGCCCAATCCAAAACAGGAACCTCCCGAAACAGCCATGTCCGATGAGGACCTGTGTCAGGCGGAAGGTGAGGGCCATGCCGCCTCTCAAGCCACTCCTCAAAGAGGGGACTTACCGCCGCAATCGTGGCGTGCCCAAACATAATGGGTAGATGCTTGTTTGCAATCGTAGATGTTTTGTAGGTGTTAAAAGCATAATTCGTTATATTTAAAAACAATCTAATGTGAGTGAATTATTGTATTCTTATATGAATAAAGTTATGTCAAACTTCATTATAAAACCTAATTCATGCAAAATGAGTTTAAAATGCAACAAAGAAAGCGAAGTTGTAATTTCTGAAAACGTATTATTATTTCAGTAGCTTCATAAAATATTACGCATAAGCCTACCTACCTTTGTTTCAAACTATTGTATTGCACCTGCTTCTACAAACTGAAAGCTTCTAGTTTAAATAATAATTTTACAGTCTAAACTTATTCGTGTGAAGGATTTCAAACAAGTTCAAAACAAATTAACATTTATCTAAGTTTTCTGCTCATAAAAACATCTAAAGTAAACAGTTTAGTCATTTTATGAGCCGTTGAATTACAAAAAGTGAATATTTATTTATTACATTTTTTTAAATTGAAAACTTTTTAATTTTCTGAAATCTTGTTTGGTAAAAATAGTCTTATAAATATTTTACATGTGCTCATGTTTTTTTTGGATTAATAAACAAGTAAATGGGTGATTCTTTGAACATGTGCACATTACGCGGCCTTCCCCAAATAACTACTTAGTGAGATATAAAGTTATGTTTTTTTTTATATTTGACGATAAACATAGGTCCCGCACTATGTACAGATATTCATAACATATTTCTATTATTATAAATAACTAATTTATATTAATAAACGTTCCTCTAATCTCATCACCATTCGAGTCCCAATTTCCAAATTTTTGCAGTTCATGCTCGAAAAGTCATAAATATACCCTAAAGATCGTATTTTTTTATAGTAATTTAGGTAGTACACGACATGCTTTATCAATTAGCAAGTAACTGTACACATTAAAGTTAAATAATTTGTAATGACTTTGAAAACTGTCTCAACACCTTCTACTCACTACCATTTGTTCACACAGTCGCAGGGTAATTTTTTCTGAAAAAAAAAACTGTGGAACTACTTCCACGTCCCGACTCGTGCGGGTCATACATTCAAAAGTGTTACAGCATCGGCTGTAGCCTGCGTTAATCGCCCAGAAATAGTGTTTGACAAATAAAAATCTCCTTACCGTTCGAGTTTCCCGTGGTAAGTGTATTATTCTTATTTATAGTTTTATGTACTGTAATAGTCGCCGTAGAATAAACCTTTGCTTTGATTAAGTTTCTAAGTCACTTTGTTCTATATAGAACGTTTAATAGGAAAAAGTATATAAAAACCTAATTACCGTTTTTAATTATAATTATTATAATAATATAATTACCATTTTTCCCGTTCGTATTTTGGCGAACAGTGATGAGACATTGAAAATGGTAATTGTTACCAATGTACGTTGGCCTCTTAATATATTGAAACTCCTTACTCCACTAGGCCAGCGCAAGGTCGAAGTGTTACTACTACCAACGCGTGATCTTTTTACTTATTATTTTTTTCAGAGTAAACATGCCTCGGAAAAAACAGCAATCAAAGGAGAAAACATTGGTTAAAGCCTCAGTCTGTCAGCCTCAGTTTTTGTATAAGATCTCATCGAGCTTAAGAATTGTCTTAGGTGGAACTTGTATAAGTCTGAGTTCTATTTAAAAAGTTACACTGAGTTTTGAAGTAGTACGTAGTAGTAGTTACTTAATTCTATTTAAATTACTAGATAGATCCTTGTCCATGTTCATTTTAAGACCCACTCTTTCGGAAGATCTACCGAGGTCCTCCAGACTCCTTAACTAGCCATGACAACTATATCATCGGCAACCAGAAGGTGAGTGATTCGCCATTGATATTGATGCCAGCCTCTTTCTAGTCCAGAACCTTGAAGACATCCTCCAGTGTAGCGGTGAACAGTTTCGCAGAGATAACGTCTCCCTGTCTCACACCTTGCTGCAGAAGGATAGGTTTCGAGATCTGATCCTGTAGTCGATCTGAAATACGGCGTTTTCGTACAGACACATCAGCACCTTGATGTACCGATAGTCGATCTGGCACCGTTGAAGAGACTGTAGTACAGCCCATTCCTTGATCGAATCGAAGGCTTTTACGTAGACTACAAACGCTAAGCAAAGAGGCAAGTTATACACTTCGGCCTTCTATATAACCTGCCGCAGCGTATGTATGTGGTCTATGGCGCTAAAGCCTTTACGGAATACAGCTTGTTCAGGAGGCTGGAAGTCGTCAAACTTGCGCCCGACACAATTCGTGATGACTCTTGAAAACAGCTTGTAGACATGGCTCAGTAGATGTTCTTGAAAGGGCATTGTTACCCTTTTTAAAGAAAAATACCATCACACCTCTGTTGCATGTCTGTGGCGTTTTGCTCTCGAGTATGAAGGAATCAAACAGCTTTTGGAGGGCCTTAAGAACGGATTTTCTGCCAGCGCGGCCCTCTGAAGTTTGACCATAATTCGGTCAGGTCACCCGGTACCTTGATGTTTTTAAGCTGCTTCAGAGCCATCCTAATCTTGTACAACCTGCCGTCCGAGATGTCTTCGGTATAGTTTCAGGTTAATCTGGCTCTTGGGTCGTTTGCCAGATTCGTAACCGACATAGCCCGAAGAATTGGCAAACTTAAGTGGCAGTGGGCAGGGCACATTGCTCGCAACAGAGATGGCCGATGGGGTCGAAAGGTTCTGGAGTGGTGACCGCGTATCGGAGGACGAATTGTTGGAAGGCCTGGGAGGCTTTCCCCCTCCCACCTCCCCGCTCCACCCAGAGCGGGAGAAGTTATTTGATGATTTCCCACCCAAAAAAAAAAAAAGGATATCTCCATTTTAACAAAAATCGGAGAAGTGCGTGTCCACGCACACTGACGGCTTCCGTAGTTGGAATGAATTTATGCCAAGAACAAACTTAACTTAGTTGATATTAATTTGAACTTGATATCTGCACGCGTCCTGACAAAAATGATCTTGAATGACAAAGAGACAGACGGACAACGAAGTGATCCTACGGTGAAGGTAAGGAGCAACAAAAACGAGTTCAACAACCAAACCACTGCCTGCTAGATTTGATCTACCTTGTCCCTTGCTGCTATAGCGACGTCCTAAACCGAGGTCCGTAGGTACGAGTACGTACCCCACAGGGGCGCTCTTAGCGTGTAATCGTTGAGTTCTTTTTTTTTCCCTGGCTGGAGTAATCATAAGGCATCTACAGGAAAACCTTATTAAACAGCCATAACATTGCGTCGAGAAAAAAAAAGTAAAGCCTCTACGGAACAGCAAACGTCAACTGACAACACTAAGCAACAAGGCCTGTGTTTTTCGACTCATAAAAAAATAAACGGTGCAAGTGAAGCCCTGTACAAAGAACACAAAGGGCGACTGCCGACTGCTCCTTATTGTTCGCCTCACAATATAAAGCTTCCTTTCATGCCGAAAGTCTTGAACCACCAAAACGATAATATATACTTATTTTTGTAAAATATACGTATTATTTTCTTTCACCTCGGAATTATAGCAGTACCTGTTACTGACACATTTCATTCAGGTAAAAAAAGTTAATCTTTTGAATGCGTTACGTCTTATATCTACATAACAAGTACGTACGCTTTTATTTATGTATTGAAAGAAAACAAAGATTTCCGAAGGATCCAGCTACTTCGTTACTAACCTAATAGTAATCATAATCTCTTATTTGCTTAGAAAGTAGGGACATAAAATAAAAGTAGTTACAGAACTGTACAATCTACCTTAAATTAGGCGTGCAAAAATTGAAAAGAAATTATTAAGAAAAATAAAAAACATGTCAGTCAAATTAAAAATTTCAAAAAAATCAAATACAAAACAATAGAATGAACCAAGCAATGTAAAATATTAACGGTCTTATTCATAAAAAAAGCTTATCGAAGGTTTAAGACATTCATTAGTTAAACTGCTCGATACGCTTATAAAACCTTTGATAAAATTTTGTATTCATAAAACGTTCTATAACTAAAATGTCGTTTATAAATCTAAATGTTGCCATTTTAATGAAATCACCCAAGAAAATTACCAACACATCGAATCGTCTAACGAGAATATCTGCTTAAACACCGAATAATTGTGACCATAGACATTATTACGTACTGGCAACTACCTACTTAATTGTCTACAGTTTCGATACTTCTGACGCGGTGACGTCATTTTTATCTGAATTTGACCTCAGAATTTGACAAATAATTTGAAATTGTAACTGTCAACTGATTGCTTGAAAACTGACATTTGTTGACACACAATATTTGTACGTCAAATGGTCAAATGTAATTTTCTTTGTAATCAATCAATTAAAACACTGTTAAAGTAGGGTTCTGGCGTTTATAACTTTATGATAGGTTTAAAGAACACTTTAGTGCTAAAATGCGTTTATGAATAGCACTTTTTGTAAACCAGACTTTAGCAACTGTTAAGATGTTCGATAACTTTTTATGAATAAGACCGTAAATCTAAAGTGTAATGTTATTTAAAAATTCATTCATTGAATCGCACTTATCAAGTAATAGGATATCAGTATCTTTTTAAGCATTTGGATTGGAACATTTTTGTACTGCTGATTAAGTACTCTTTAGGTACTTCTACATAGGTAGATGTATATAACTAAGTTTATGTAAGCGGATCCTGATTAAACACAGGGACCCAATTCTGGATGGTTATAATGATTCCCCGCAGAATCTTACTACGATGAAACTACGTCAATATCGTGTTTTGTAAAAACCAATTTAACGATAAGGAATCGAAAAGCCATATTCTGTATGTTCCAAAACAATTTGTCGATATTTATTAGCAGATGTCGTGTGTGATATAAGGAATTGACGTGGTTTCGAAGCAAGGACTCGTCAAGTAGTCATAGTGAATTAGGGCCCTTTTCTAATCAATCTGTCTAGCCTTTTGGCGTCGGCTGCTAGTTTGACCGGATGCAGCTAAATACCTGTACTTCAGATGGAACTACTTTCTATCTGACCTCCACAACCCAGTTACTGGGTAACGCGATACCCCTTGGCAGGATTGGATGATGACGACAGATGGCACACGACGGATTTTGATCTTTTAATCCGTTGTCTATCAAAGATCTACGAACGATAGCCGGGACCAACGGCTTCACGTGCTTTCTGAGTGACGCGACTGAGAGGTTGCGGTTACTGATGGATGGGCACGCACCCATCCACGCAATGATCGCGGCAAACGTAGTTTATCCTTCGATCGACCCTTGTGGATGTTATCATTTAGCCACGACCCATTCCTACACTACTAACTACATTAATGGAATGATACACGATAAACCGAATGCACTTTGTAATAGACTGTAATTTCTACTATACGACAGCTTGTACATTGCAATCTACGACTGGAAATGGAAACCAATCAGCATTCTAATTGCGTAACACCCTTGCAATGTCGTTAGCTTCCATTTTGAATGTACAACAATATTCATTGCGTTTATGTAGTTGTTAGCAAGTCTGACGTTTGTAGCATACGATGCAGTGAATAGAGAAATAAAAGCAACAGTGAGTATGTTACTTGTTAGGGCTGCTCGTCTTCTGGTTAGGTCCAGTAAAATCTGTGTGGTTCTTTCTCCAAAATATTCAAAAACATGTACATGGTTCTCACATGATCTGACCAAGATTATCTCTGTACTTAGAAGAGACTGTTACCTCTGAATTTGTTCCGGTATTTCTTCTCAGAGTAGTCGAATATAGAAAAAATACCAAACTCATCTAGATTTAAAACATAATTTATTTTTGACAAAAATGTAAGAGTGACAAACCTACATACAGAAATTATAATTAGTTATCATTCAAGGCATTTCTATTAGCATCTCACCTATCCTTACTTACTACCCGGATCAGTACTTCGAGAGATTACGTCTTCCAAGCAAACAATTTACCTCTATATAATAAGGCTACCCCGTGGCCAAGTAATAACCGCCGCGCGGGTCGATTGATAAGGTTAAGCAACGCTTGCTGCGGTCGATCCGTGGATGGGTGACCATCTTTACACATCGAGACCCCTCCGTGCCTCGGAAAGCACGTTAAGCCGTTGGTTCTGGCTTTCATTCTTAGATCTTTGACTATCGTTACGGGTCGTCAGAAGCTCGCAAGTCACACGATATACCTAGTAACTGGGTTGTCGACGTCAGATAGACAGTCGTTCCATGTAAAATACTGCTTTTAACTGCATCCGGTTAGATTGGAAGCCAACCCCAACATAGTTGGGAAAAGGCTAGGCAGATTGCGGTAAGGCATCTCCTTATAACATCTAAATAACGTTTAGGATACGAGTGTTTACTTCAGATTACCCTATCCTAGTACAAACCACACGATTCTTCCTTCATACATGAAGATTTCAACACAAATTCAAATCGATGACGAGCCTTAAAATTGTACAGCATAATTTATTAATATGTTTTGCTTTTAATAATATAATTTGTCACCATAATACAGTTAAGTAATTTTCAAGTATAATCAGAAAATTAATAACGTTTGATAATATTTCTCGACCAAAAATATTAATGTGATTGTGTTATTTTAAACACGTTGCAGCTTAAATCATTTTAACCTAACAGCGTGATATTATTTTAAACACGTTGCAGCTTAAATCATTTTAACCTAACAGCGTTAGGACCAGCTTACAATCTAACCGGCTGCCGTACAAATCAAAGTCAAAGCATTTCTTTCAAATAGGCACTGCACTTAAAAGTCACTTTTGAACGTCAACATTTACATTAAAATAGAATTGATTCTAGTCGCCCCTTCCAAAATGTAGTTTCGCATGGAGAAGAATGGGCAAGAAACTCCACCGTTACTCTGTTAAAATGTTTGAAGTACAATATTTACCATAAATGATAATGATAAATTATTTTGTTTCTGTAAGTAGGTTTGTGCAAACACTTTTACACGTCAATCATATTTTTTTAACTAGATGAGGTCGGCGTTTCCTATCTGACTACTCTGAGAAGAAACGCCGAAACAAACTCAGAGGTCACAGTCTCTTTTAAAGTCCAGACATAATCTTGGTCAAATCATGTGAAGACCATGACCACCATACATTCATTATATAATTATGTGTGAAAACGATGAACCCAGAATAAAATTACAATACCAAAATTGGTAAAAAGAATGAAAGTGAAGCAATTACAGATAAATTAATTTTATGATAGATACATGGTGCTCACATATTTTCTAACATTGTAAAAGTAAGTACAAATTTTTCCTAGAATATTAACAAGTAATAAGTCAGTATGTAAGTTACAGTAACCACTGAGTGTAAATCAATGTTATAAATATAATTAATTAAACAATTCAATTAGCAACAAGTTTGATTTTTGTCTAGACTCTAGATTGTCCTATGGAGCAGGACCAGCATGGCAAATTTCCTACTAATACCGGAAGAGTTTATCTAAGGGGACGGGTTCGTGGGTAATTATAACAGCCACATGGGTCAACAAGGTTAAGCAGCAACGCTTGCCAAGGTCAGTCCGTGGTTGACCATCCATTAAGTACATACCGGTACCCCTCTGTGCCCCGACAAGCACGTTAAGCAGTTAGTTCCAGCTGTCATTCGTAGATATTTGACAGTGTCTTTACAGGTAGTCAGAAAGCCCGAAAGACTGTCAACCAGCCTCGCCACGAGTACCCAGTAACTGGGTTGTGAAGGTCAGGTCCATGTATCTGGATCCGGTTAGCCTAAAAGCCGACCGTTTAGTTCATATAATTGTTTATTTTATTTGCCTGTATATTTCAGTTTATTTCTACTTCAGTACTATGTTTTCATTGTTTTGTTGGTATATAGGCGTGTTAGCTGACATATGGCAAATTTAATGTTTTTTGTGTTTCGTAATGTTAATTACCTACTACTGTATAGAATCAAGTTCTTCTAACTTAACAGACAGCTGTGCTGCTGGGGAGTTTGTTGCGCCATTTCTTCTTCCCAGCTAAAGCACTAGGAAGTGGTGAATGGCGGGCATTTTGGGGGGACTGTCTTATGTAATTTTGACGTTCAAAAAGAGCTGACTCGCAGCCTAGTTTGAAAAATTACTTTTGATATTGATTTTTTTGATTTTGACCCCAACAGAGTTGGGAAAAGGCTCACCTCTATTTTGGAATGACATTACAGAAAAACTGTAGAAACTCGTAGTCTTCAACACATGTTTTTTCTAGATAGTTCCAGATCTGCCCTCACTAACAAAAATGTATTTTTAAAGAATTGCAAATAGTAACATACCGATAAATTACTATGGAAGACAGAGAGAAAGGTCAAATCGCAAAAACAATTATAAGATAAGATGACCATAAACACTTACTTATCTTGTGACCCATGAGATAGTGTTGGACCCATAAACTAGGGGAACAAAATATTGTGTGACGATTTTAATTGAATAACAACTATTAATAAACTTATCTAAAAGTATTCAGGGTTAGCAACATGGTTTTATAAGCCTTACCATAATGGGAACCGTTTTAAAAGGATGATTTTGAGGAAAGCGTAGTATGTACTTATAACTATTTTTAGTTTAATTTTAATCAAATATACCTAAATAATTTTACGTGATATAATCCTCTTATTTAAAAAGGTACTGTGACTGACTTTTATGATACATATACATGACGCCTGTAATCCTAGAAGGGCCAAGCAGAGGTGTACATATAGTATATATAGAGCAATCAGATTTTGCCAGTTATGTTTAAGTCCCATTTAATTGGGGGAGAACATATTGCCATCAACCCAGAACAAATCCAGATTCCGGGATACTGAGGCATTCCAGACGGAACAACGAAATAACACTTTAGACAAGCCAGAAACCGAACGCAAGACTCATGCTCAGTTGTAGCGTTTGCGACCACTCGACCGACGAGGCAGTTTTATTTTTACATGCATACATAAACTGACGCTTTTTTCCCATGGTCCCCATGCAAAAACGACAACGCTACCAGGGCCACAATTCTGTATCGTTATAATGATTCCCCGCGGAATTTTACTGCGTTCAAACTACGTCAATATCGTTTTTTTTAGAAACCAATGTAATGGTAAGGAATTGAAATGCCATATTCTGCATGTTCCAAGACAATTTGTCGATATTATTAATACGATATTAGTAGAATTCGTGTGTGATGGACGTGGTTACGAGTAAGGAATCGTTAAGTGGTCATAATGAATTCAGGCCCTTTTGCGAACCTTAAATACTCCTAGTCTCGTTTATGTTCATAAATCTGGGGCCCGAATGTGAGTTTCATGTTCAGACCCTGAATTGGTGACGAACCAATCGAAGCGCCGAACGCGCTCATAGCGTTTGATCGAAATGGTTAAATGAAAATCACACTAGGGCCACTGCAGGCTTAGCACGAGCACCGATTTATCGACGGAAGAATAGACATGACTATTAACTAAATGATGTGCAATAGAAAAAGATAGCTATGTTTTTCTATTAATTATCACAGTTATGCGTTCTAAACGAATCATGATTATATACTTTGTGGCCGTCGAGTAGGAAGTTTGTTGTCAGAGTGATTTTGAAAGTTTGGGAAGATATGTTCTTCTGAAATGAGTATACATATAAAAGGACCTAGACAAAGATCGTTAAAACGAAAGACAAAATTACAGATTGTAGGAGTATATCTACGGTGCAATGTCAAAAATTCAGAAACGAAATGTCACTTTGTATTGAAAAAGCTCTGTCCATTCTTCGTAGAAATAGAAAGCCTCATGCTAAGCCTGCAAGGTCATACACACACGCCGGTTGCGAGTAGTACGCACCTGATCTTTCTGTAGAACATCACCAAAAGTCCTCTTAGGGTGTCCCCTCCCGGGCAGTCGGTGACAAAAACTAAAATACATATCCAAAGACAGGTACTTCTGAAATTAAACTTATTTTTCACTTTGTAGTGTTTGTTGGGAAGTCGGCAGTTATTTTTTTTGTAACCTTTAATTTTTCACTTTTTCATCAAATAAAAATAATTATTCGTTTATGAAAACCTTCTCATTTTAAAAAGGTGTTACGACAAGGCTTTTATTTCACGTCTGTGGAAATAAAAATTCTATTAACAATAAAGATAACGAGGACATTTTATTTGTCTGGACCCCACAGTTCATACCTCATTATTTTGTAAAGAGGTCTTTTATCACCGTAATGGATATGGGTCATAACATAGGCTCTCTGGAAAACCTAATTTTATTCATACTACAAATGACCGAATATACTCTGGCCCTCATATTTTTCCAACTTTATGGTATGAAATGAAATATCTCTAACTTCTTTGTGTTTTAGCATGATTACCAAAAAACAACGCATTAAATGAAAATACGGTGTACCTACGCATGACACCAAAAAATATTTAGTAAGAAAATTGCCTTAGTATATGAGATACACGAGCGCTTCTGCCGTTGCATCTGTAGTCGACGAGTGTGGATGGCTGTACCTGTCTCTGCCGTTGACGTGTGCCGCTTGGCACCAGCGCCTCTGCCGTTGAAGCGTGCCGCTCGACACGAGCTCCTCTGCAATTGCGTCTGTCGTCGACGAGTGTGGAAGGCAGCAGCTACCTCTGCCGTTGTCGCGTGCTGCTTGACACGAGCGCTTCTGTCGTTGGGTCTGCCGTTGACGAGTGAGGGCGGCTGCAGCTGGCTCTGCCGTTGACGTGTGCCGCTCGACACTAGCGCCTCTGCCGTTGTGTCTGTCGTCGACGGATGTAAACTGCTGAAGCTGACACTGCCATTGACGAGTACCACTCGCATATACATATGAGCACTTAAAATACGATGCATCGAAGTTAAGAAAGAGCCTGTCACACAATAAAGAGTGCCTTTTAATCTGATATTGCACTTCATTATCTCAAATTCTCAAGTAGCGCAACTAATAATAGTTTGCATAATCTCTAAGTAGACCGTAATTAATCCATAATGCTTTAAAAAATAATTTAATGAGCAATCAAGGGAGGCGAACCGGCCGGCGGCCGGCCGTTACCCGGAGCAAGCTCCGAGATCTCCCACTTTTCTTAATGAGCAGACTCCTGACGCCGCAGACCCGTGTCGGCTATTTGAATTAATAGTATGAGATGAGACAGTCTATCAAACTGGTTGCTGGGATGGCAATTAGTGAAATTACAATTCGCATTTAGATGATGAAATTCCGTGATGTGAATTATCATTATTGGTTTGATTCTAATTACCTAATTGTAGTTAATACTAGGTATTATGCTCAAAAAAGGATTGACAACATAACTTTTAGAAAATGGTGATCTGTTTTTAGATTTAGTAGCAGTTTTATCAGAGGTAGTTATGATTTTTTGTTTTTAATTACCAACTATTTTAAACTAGCTTTTGCCAGCGACTTCGCCCGCGTGGAGGTTGAAAACTATCCCACGGGAACGTAGTACCGGGATAAAAAAGTATCCTATGTGTTATTGCAGGCTACCTGTGTGCCAAATTTCATTCAAATCAGTGCAGCCGTTTTTACGTGAAAGAGTAACAAACACCCATCCATCCAACCATCCATACTTACATACTTTCGCGTTTATAATATTAGTAGGATAAAAAGTATGCTAAATATTTTTTTTACAAATGCCATTATACAGTTTTGACCAAGTTATAAAAGACAGAACATTCTTCAAACTAAATCGAAATCTTCGTAAAATTCTTGTTCAAAATTCGTATCCCGCAAAAGAAGTAGACAAAAAATACCATCCTGTGTATAATTCTATTTTATCTCCTAATCAAGAACTCTGAATTCTGAATTCTCAAGTCTCGATTTCAATTGGACCGGTCCTTCCCTATAAAAGGATAACAAGGTTACTGCCAGTTTCAATGTAAAAGCAAATCGAATATTAGGTTACAGCCGTGGAGCCTTCCTAATGGAAACCATCGAACACTTAGGTCCCATACATAATTGGGATAAAAGTATTTCCACTCACCACAATGACTTGTCACGTTCGTTGATTCTCTATACATCAGCTTAAAGTCTTACGTTCTTTTGTGTATTTCCTTGTGTCTCTTCTTTATTTATGAAGGCGATTAGAGGCATTATGAAAGACTTTAATACTTACTTCAGTCCGTACTTTTTTGTTTGGAATCAGGTAAACATAACTCGAGATGTTTAAAAGTTTTCGGCTTGATGTGAATTAGGTCAGTCGATAAAGAACGTAGAGTCGTTGTCTTCAAAAACTAGGCCAACGTTCTTTACACAAAATGTAGTAAAATGAATAGTGTGCGATTTTAAGAGGCATATCCTTACTACTTTATATACGACTCACTGCAACTACCAATTAACTTGCAAAGTACAGTGATCTTGGTAATGACCTCATGATTTTGTAGATTTACGATGAAGTTTAGCAGTGGATGATCACAATGATACCAACGATTCTGTGACGTCATGTCAGACTCTCTCTGCAATCCACTGTAATCTGCAAGATACACATTACGAAATGTACTATTCTCGTCAGTGGTTCATTCTTCATGAATACCCAATAATTCTATTAAGTAGTGTGAATTTCGATATTGTTTCCACGACCTCCTTACGCAGCGTAACGTTTACATGTACACCGATAAATAAATAATATAGCTTCACAATCGTGTGGAGCTTGTGTCTAAGTAATAACAGCCGCACGGGTCGATCGATCAGGTTAAGCTCCGCTTGGAGCGGTTGGTCCGTGGATGGGTGACCATTTTCACATACGAAGACCGCTCTGTGCCTCGAAAAGCACCTTAAGCCGTTGGTCCCGGCTGTCATCCGTGGAGCTTTCACAGTCGTTACTCGTCAGAAGCCCGAAAGTCTCACAACCAGTCTTACCAAGGGGTATCGTATTACCCAATAACTGGGTTATGGAGGTCAGATAGGCAGACGCTCCATCCTACTAATATTATAAACGCGAAAGTTTGTAAGTATGGATGGATGGATGGATGAATGTTTGTTACTCTGTCACGCAAAAACGGCTGAACGGATTTGGATGAAATTGGGCGCACAGATAGATTATAACCTAGAATATGTTTATCCCAGTAGTACGTTCCCGCGGGATAATTTCCGACTTCCACACGGGCGAAGCTGCTGGCAAAAGCTAGTGTAAAATACTTGTATTCAGCTGCATCCGGTTAGACTGGAAGCTGACCCTAACATAGCTAGGAAAACGCTAGGTAAGTGATGATTGCTACACAATGGTTAAAATAACAATAAAAATCTATCATCATCACATAGTAAAAGCACCCATTTTGAAAACTAACTTTCTACAATGAAGTTAAAGTCATTTCTGTAGCCGAAATTAAACTTTCAAAGCATCATATTATAGTTTAGATTATCTTCGTGCCCTACTTGTAAATATGAGCAAAATATGAGGCTGCTATAAACATATATTTTTAATTAGCACGCCACATTAATGAGGATTACGGCATGTAATCGTATTTGTTGGCCCCGCCTATCCGGTTAACGGATGCCCGGAAAACGTATCAGCTGAAAAATTAAACAAGTTTTACGTTCAACATTTATAATTTAATGAGAGATCTTATTAAAAGTATTTATTGTAAAAAGAAGCCTGAAAGTAACATGAAATAAATTGTTTAAATATTTACAAAAGATTTTCTGGCTAAAATAAGTTATTATTCTGTATTCTTCGTACATTACGTCGATGTACGTAATGTACGTAATGTTTCTATAAAACTTGTAGACAAAGCTTACGTCAAAAAAGTTTGTGATTCCTATTCCCAAAAGGTGTTCTGGTGACACCAAAGCGGTTGTCAAAAGTTAGTTCATTGTTTACGTAGATCTTGCTTTGTTTCACTAAATTTCCTTTTTTGTGAGTACGTCGATGTCAAGTTAAGTGTATTCTGTTTGAAGTTTGTGCTAAAGGTGAATTTGAAAATGGATATGACAAGTTTAATCTATTTGAGTCAAATGTAAAAGCCACAAAGGTGACTTTGTGGCTTTTACATTTGACTCAAATAGATTAATATTCGCACAACTTGCGGTGCTTAGTTAGTGATAACTAAGCACCGCAAGTTGTGTGGATGATAACCAGGTGACGTGTGACATTCACACACGAAACTCTAGCCTAGATTGATCAACAGTACAAATTATAAACGTGTGAAGTAAAATTTTACTTTTTTTTAATATTTGTGAGCCTGTACTAAAACTCGTAATATTTACTTTACAACTCAATAAAAAGTAAGTATGTAAATGAAACCCTTAAAATACCGGGTGGCTTAATTTCAGATTTTTGAACTTTGTTTTTGTCGCACGTTAAATGTACATAATAGATGCTGAATCATAAAATTGTGAAAATTCATGTCTTGGGAAGAAAAAACATGGATTGCTTATTTTTTCCTGGAATTGAAAGCGTTGATAATTTCCCAACGCAACCATGTATCGGGCACATAGTACGGGCGAGAGATTCACCTTAGTCTAAATGTTTTTGAAGTAAGTGTTAAAAGCATTCATTCCACGCGGACTTTCAACAACACATTTATAGTGGTTTTTCGTGATTATTTCATGAAATACAAACAAAAACAAACATTTTTTGTCAGCCATGCACTAGATCGTTGGTATTTTCAAGTTTGTATGCTATTTTTTTTACAGTTATTTTGGTATTTACTCATAAAAATCAACATACCGTCAATTATTTTCTATTTGCAATACTTAGTACGCTTAAATGTTTTTATTAAAGAGTAAATATTTAAAATAATTACAAATACCAACGATCTAGTTCTTTGCTGAAAAACATAGTACTTTTGTTTGTATTCAATTAAATAATCTCGAAAAACTACTATAAATGCGTTGTTGCCAGCCCGCGTGGAATGAATGCTCTTAACCAATCTGTTCGATTCAAAATCACTCACTAAAGGGAACACATTCATTTGTATGTTGAAGATTTTTACTTTATATCTCACAGCTATTTCCAACAGTCGGTTATTGTTTGAATAACTTTAAGAAATTGTATTTGAAAAATCGTTGAAAAAATTGTGGTTATAAAATTATACCCTGATGCCCTCAATTCTCAAAACAGCAACATCTGGTGATTTAAAAGTAGGAGTTGTATACTAGGTGTGTAGATAAATACTAAAACATCAACCTAAATTACTTAATTTTTGAGTGGCACATCCACAGGTACGTTTTCTGACCCAACACATCACATTTTACACCATCACATTTTCCCAACACATCAATAAATAAATAAATAAATTTTGCATTTCTTCTGTTATTTATCACGATGTCGTGGATGAATGGATGTTCAAGATAATATAATCAAATCAGAAATTATAATAGCGCACATTTGCTTACATTTTTATCATTTTGTTTTGGAACCTAGTATACTTACTTTGCGCTCTTTATGGCTCCCGCAGACACGCAGGACGTGACAGTGTGACGCGATTCTGGTGGAACAATTTTCATTAAGTTTTCACGAAATTCGTTTTTCTAGAGCCGCGTCACACTATCGCATAGCGCCTGTCTGCGGGACCCTTTATTCAGTTTTGTCAACACCATTTTCTCACATCCTTTATTTCTTACATACTCCATGTTTATTAATGGGGCTACCAAATTTATTACTGACCAGTCAAATTGACCACAAACGTAAATTTATTAAATGCCAGCTTTTAATAGAGCTCATTAAATTCTGTGTGGCGGTTTGAGCCCGATGTATTATTTTCTGATTGAGCAATGGCTGTCATAGTTCGTGTATTAGTTCATTTAGGATTCGTGTTTGTTGTTGACAAGCTCGTCTATTGTATTTTGGTGAATGAATGTGTAATGTTTCAGTGTTAACACAACTGTTATTTGCAGGGTAAATTACTGTTAATGCGCTTGTATGCAGTTTTCGGGTGTCAGAATTAAGTACAAAATACGTGTATTTCTTTTGAATACTTCATAGATTTGGGACGCCTTTTATTCTGTGTAAAGTTCAGCAAGAACATAGGTAAGTATTTCTGTTTTCATTTTATTTTCATAAGCTGCCAGTTTTCAAGGATACCTGTGAGGAAAACTTGGTATTCGTTTCTCACGAATTATCCTACTAATATTATAAATGTAAAAGTAAGTTCGTATTTTTGGATATTTAGATGTTTGTGTGTTTGTTATTCAATCACTCAACAACGGCAGAACGGAATTGGATGAAGTTTTGCCCACAGATAGATTTTAACCTGCATTGACACATTGGATACTTTTTATTCCTCTAATATGTTCCCGACGGATAATTTTCAACCTATACGCAGGCGAACCCGCTGGCAAAAGCTAGTCAGCAATCTTTCTGTTTACAACAGTATTCTATTCCCGCACCCTCAAGTAAATAAACATAATTTCAAACATTACTTCCGCTGCATTAAGAACGATGACGTCACAACACATTAAGTACAAACTCGAACCAGATAATTAAGTCGTCCGCAAACGAAATCAGTTCGCAGTACCGCGGAGCAAATTGCTTAGAATTACCGACGACGCCGACGCCGACTCGACGCGAAAAATGACGTAAACTCCACAATATTACCCTACAACACCAAGATAACCTCGCAATTAGAGCCTCCACTTAATAAATATTCGACCCACGTCGGCTTATTGTTGTTGCTGTGTTATAATGCTTTTATTTTCCATGAATTTATGTGGAACGCGTATTTTTGGACCAAATTGGGTGTAATAAAAAGTAATATACGCGTTTTTGAGGGATATTAGCGGAGGTAAGCATCCTTCTTGTGTTATCAGACTTGATGATTCAATAATGAAGTGTAATTTGAAGCCTTCCTCGCCAGTGGCTGATAAAAAAAGTTTCTTTGAAACAAGACAGTTCTTACCTACTTTATTGCATCTTACTAACGTATTACTCTCTGTGTAGATACAGTTGGGTATGTTCAATGCATGTATCTATGTATGTACTATGTAAAACTTAGGTATTCTGCTTCCAGCGGCGGTCTCTCGCATCTGGCCCTGGTCCAGGCCATGGTACGGAGCAAGAGTGCATGGGTAGCCGTCGCTTCCTTCAGCGAAACAGCGATTAATGGGTAGCTCGCTGTCCGGAAAGGACCAAGCCCGGGTCGACGACGTGTTGTGTTCCAGGCGCGCCTCAAAGAGATGTCAGCAACAACTGATGGGGCCCGTAGCCTTGGCAGGCATCGGCCTGCCAGGGGTGCGGGTTGTTCGAAAGAGATACCGCGGCCCCTGGCACACAGGCAACTGAGGGAGCACTGGTGGGTTTCAGTCAGTAAAAGTTTGACACGCCCTCCTGCTCCACCCAGAGCGGGAGAAGTTACTTGATGATTTCCCACCCAAAAAAAAATGTATGCTGCTTACTTTGAAAAACTTTACTATACTTGAAATTTATGAGTAGTAGAAGGTAAGTAGTCAACGCCTATCGTGCTAATAAATATATCGGATTCTTTATCTTATATCGAAGTCATTTAATGCAAAATGCTCTTATTCTCTTATTGTTTTTGTATTACACATACTTCCATGCTATGGATTTTAACAATAAACATTGATTCGAGTGCATTTTGATTAACAACACGTTTTTAACCATAGTGATGCTTCATCACTAACTTATTTGTAGCAACCTACAACCATTTCGGATACCGTATTCAGCATATTACGCAGGGTGTGGTTTAAATAGTAGTCCGAGCGAGTAGTACGAGCACCGTATATACAGCTATCAGGCCAAACCCTCTATATTGTTAATTAATATACCAAGACTGGATCGTTGAAAGCGATGTTCAAGAACTTAAACTGCTAGACTTCCTAGAATATAGAACAAGAACTTGAAAACTATGGCAAGCATGATCGTAGTACATAGCGAATGCATCGTTAGCTTACCCTTAGTACGAGCCGTACGTACGTCGATTGCATCACAAGAACATTGAACAAATGCAATAACCATACCTAGACACTTAGATTTTAAAATTGATTTGCTCGATTTTCGGCAATTGTTATCGTCGTTCGATATGGCCTAACAATCGACAAATGTCAAGATTACAATTGACAATGTTTTTTCATTGTTGACAAAAACGAGTTTTATTTACTCAAGCAAAATGATCCATTTTTGGTAGTAAGAAATAGTGCGTGAACCGATGTTGGTTCAAACATATACGCATACAATGTTTGAAGAACGGACAGTCGTACCTGTGGGCAATCACACTCAAGATGCTGTAGCTACTCACACGTCGCACAGAGGTTCAACAGGGACGCTGCTTTGTTGCGATACGTGCGTACCTCCATGAAAATGGCGGACGCGCTGCAAACCTGAGAGAGCCGCAGGAGCATGCTGAATATGTTACTCAAATACGTTTTAACTTTGAGGAATGCTACAATCACTATTTCTACCCAATTCGCTTAGAGTTAAGTGCTACTCGTTATTGATAAATATAACGTGTATTACTTCCTTTTTAACAAGTCAGCAAGTCTGTTAGTCTGTACCATGCATCCGTTTCTTGTGTTGTTTTGATGTACAGACGCCAGCACATCAACCTACTACAATCTGTCAAATTTCTTTAATAGGTTTTCAACTTTATCGCTGAAGCATAAGGTTCAAATTTGATTGAGAAAATTTGACAGTTTCGGGTAGGTTGACCTGCTGGCGTCTGTACTATTCGTGCGCGATAAGTTGGGACTTGAGCGCAGTGACGCGCTACCGGACTCAGCTCTCAACTTATCGCGCACGCGTTGACTTGAAAAAGCATGGCAGTTGAGGGTATGTCATACTCACTTAAATGTCTCACTGATGGATGGTGGCGCGTGTGTTAGATCATTCGGTTCCCTACCAAATGGTTGAGCTGGATGGTGCTGATCCACGCGTCAATTTCGTGAACGGGTTCTGTCGGTTGAGACTGGCCATCTCCTAACTTCCAGTGCTTATTTTTTATCTTGTATTTAGAATCGTTTATCATTTTTTTTTACATTGTTCTCACATACAGAAGCAACAAGAATAATGTTCCCAAGATTTTTTAATATCCAACTTGATTTTAAAAGAGTGTCCGTGGAGTTTCTTGCCCGTTCTTCTGCATAGAGATCTACGTTTTGGAATGGGCAACTAGCTTCAACTTTCCAACTAATCGACTTTTTGACAGTTCAAAAGTGTAAATGGTTTAATTGAAATAAATGCTTTGAGTTTGAGTTTTAGTTTGTTGTTTCTGTACCTACCTACACAAGTAGCACAGACATGCAAGACATAAATATGATGTATTTCGAGAGAAACTACTACTGCCATAAAAAAAACATTCTTTATCTAATATAGGAACTGGACAAACGATATTACGCTCCCTAAAAAAACTTCCACTCTCTAAGCAAGGTCAGAGGAGCCTCATGGAGGGTAATTGTGTTTTTCTTTTAGGATACTCTCTGAAGGACGGTATTGCTAGCTGGAAAGTTGACTTTAGTAGATATACTATATTGTTACTTCTACGGGTCTTTTTTTTTAAGAATACAAGTGATGGTATTGGTATGGTATGATGTACTACACGGAAATTTAATGGATTTAAGTGAGTTGTGTACCAAGTTTAAAGCCGATGACAATATACGGGGTCAATTTTATTTAGATGGTAAAACTTCATAGACGTGATAGGTCCCGATTTTCAAATGAATGATGATAAATAATTTCAACTAACCACTCTACCTACTGCTGTTGTTACTTTAAATTATAACTATGGAGAATCCTTTTTCTTCTGTTTTATCTTCACGTTACTAAGCCATCATAGTTTATTTAGCTAATTAAGTTTGACACTTTAAGTGACAGGCGTTGTCTGTCTTTAAGGTGTACGTACTAAATCAGTAATAGTTACTAGTGTCGCCTGTAAAGCCGTACCAGATGGGAGGACGAAGCGCGACGCGTACGTAAATAACAAATGTTTACCGTGGACGAAGCAACAATGTAGGCTTTCAAAGGACAGAATACTCAACTAGTTTATCGTTGTAGCGCTTAGCATCGGCCGGGGCGAAAGGCAGGAGTGACTGAATGATGCAGTTTTAACGTAATGCAGGGGTAGGTAAACTGTTTCTTTGCCGTTTTCAGTATGTTTTTTTGCAAAACACACAAATCTGCTTTCATCATGATTATGATGGTGACCACTGATAATCATCATGCGGAGTGAACGGAAGCCCTCTTGTCACAGTCACGGCGTGCAGCTGCCGACTACTTAATGGTCTTTGTGCCTATGGAATGAAATGAAATGTTTATTTATGTAAGTAGATCATATAAGACACTTTTTACACGTCAATATTTTTTATGTATAAATCTGTGTTGTTTCATGTTTTTATTTTATGATCTTTTTGTGTGCATGTCATTCTATGACAAATATATCTATTTTTCTTTCTTATCATTCTTTTGCCCTTATCACAATTTATTTGGAGTTGACGTAACGTGTTTTTTTCTTCCGTAGTTAGTAGTCGCCCGCGCCGTCTCGGAAGTCACCCCCTTTCTAACCATATAATCACACCCACAGTTTATCTATTAAAATAAGAGAACTTTAAATAAGTACACCTTAGTTGTATGTCGATTTATAAGCCAGTATTTTCTTTTTCAGCTACTGTTTTATTGTTTCTGAAAGCGGAATGTTAAAAAAGTTATAAAATGGGAAGTCTTTAAAGTTTATGTCTAGTTAAGAGTATTTACGGCTACACTCTCGTGTATTTTATCGGATTTGCCAGAGTCGTTCGATCGAATTCGAAAATATTTAACTAGACGAAACGCTATCATGTTGTAAAGAAACTTAAGAATGTATATGGGATGGCAGGGACATCGCGACGCGCAAACTGTAACCATGAATACAGTGTAGAAAATTTTCGTCAGTTATCAAAAAAAACTTTCACAAAAATATAACATAATACCTACCTACGCGGTCAGAACGTATGGAATAGCAATTTTTTTTTTTAAATAATCAATAAAAAATTTCAACACAGAGATTTCAGAATCATGTATTGAATTCCTGAGTCCCTGCCAGCCAGCAAATACATGGAACTTACGCTATCATGTTGATTTTTGAATACATTTCAAGTGTTATTTCACAAAACAATTGTACAAAATGTTTACCAACAGGCAGCGCCCCTTCGTCTACGACATTAATCATCTGCTTGTTTCCGATTTCCTTACGATAGCTTATCATCACCATCATAATCAGCATATAACGTTGCCACTGCTGGGATATAGGCCTCTTCTCTGTGAGAGGGAGTGGGCCGTAATCTACCACACGCACCCAGTGCGGGTTGATAGATGTCACACGTCTTCGAATTTTTGGTTCTAGAATATGCCGGTTTCCTCACACGCCTTTGGGGGTTTGGATCTACGACCAAAATAGTGGCCCATCGGCATCAGGAGCAGAGTCCAAGATGCCGGCGGTCAGGGCTCTAGAGAAAGGAACCTCCTGACTATGCGTGCCGAGTCTGGGAGTACTGCTTTCTGAATCAAGCCCTTGATCCAGCCGCGCAATGTGAGCCTTCTGAGGTGTTGGACGAGGCTCTTCGCTATTAGCCCATTTACTGTAACGATTATCGGTACAATGCTTGCTGAGTCCACATCCCACATGTCGACAACCTCGTGAGCTAAGCCCAGATTCATGATTTTCTTATATTGCTCAGCTTTCACGAGATTCTCGTCATGTGGGACAGCGATATCAACAATCATTGCACGACGCTCTCGTCGATCTATCACCACAATATCACTTATTTATTACTCGTAAGTCGCGGCCGTTACCACTAGGCCACCACTGCTGTCACGTAGTTCTGCTCTGCGTAGCTCATAATATTAGTTCAACTTGTTTGTATTCTTAGATTAAACAGCTGCGAAAGTTATTGTTAGGGATCCCATTAATTGGTGGCGTAAAATCGGGTGGCCCCCGTCTTGATAGGCTTCCTTTTTTCTTTTTCTGTAAGAGCTCCTTTTGTTGAATCCTAGCGAAAAAGAAAGGTCAAATCACGACCTTTTATTATTTTCTACTCAGTCGGACAACAATACGTCTATACTTTTTCATTTCGCTTATTTACTTACGAGTTCAAACATATGTGAAAATGTTTACTGAAGTATTCATTTTAATTACAGGCATATTAAATTGAAAACGTTTTTTTTTTGTATATTACCTTGTATTTTGCAAACAACAAAGGTTTTCTACAAGAATTTGTTAGAAACTAGCGGAGTTAGCATTGAAAGTATGCATTGGAATGCAAAATGTATTCGAAGTACGATTTGCAGTTTCGTCGTAAATGCCCAACCGTATGAATTGGCACGTCTCAAGCATTTACATAGGTAATGGCATTAGTCTGGGGTCCAGAGTCAGCTGGCCTAAAACTACTAATTGACATTGTCATGTCATTTCTTTGTTATCCCGAGTGTTAAGTGTTAAAAGGTTTTGTTAAATTCATTTAGACTTAAATGGAGTTGTTTATCTAATGTCTGAATGTATTCCATAAAAGATGTGTGTACTGTACTGATAAATGGTTGATCTATTTGATGGTTGGTCTACTTGGAGACTTTTATGTGGGTATTGAGTTCTGACTACGTTTATTTTTTTGTTTCTTTTATTTATTTCGGCTTTAGTTAATATGTTTTGTTGGTATACTGGCGTGTGCTAGCTGACACATGGCAAATAATATAATTTTATGTTTTCTTTTTAGTAATGTTAATTACTTACCTACTTTTGTATCGAATCAAGTTCTTCTAACTTAACAGACAGCTGTACTGCTGGAGGATTTGTTGCGCTACTTCTACTTCCCAGCTAAAGCACTAGGAAGTGGTGAAGGTTTTACGTTTTGAGGGACTGTCTTATGTAATTTTGACGTTCAAAAAGTGCTGACTCTCAACCTAGTTTTAATAAATTACTTTTGATTTTGATCTTTATTTCTAGTATTAAAGTTATATCTATCACTTATTTTTTTGTAAAGATGAGGATTTTTTTACAGATGCTGGTCTGGCTGGGCGTCATTGGGAAACAATATTAATGTTAGTGAATAAAAATCTGACCGTAAATAGGCAGCATGAACTGCCTATTTACGGTCAGATTTTTTGGTCCCAGTGCTTACATTAGGGACGAAAATTCTGTTTACTCTACACCCAAAACTGTAACGTTTATACTTTTATAACGCTCATTTTATTCAGGACCGTAACAAAATAAATCCTGTCAGCAGACGCATTGAGTTTTATTATAATCTTTATTGCCCCGTCCTAATTGGCCCCCAGTTCTTTAAACATCACGATCTTAACTGTTATTGTGTAATAGAATTAATTACCAAAGTTAAAACGTTCACGAAAGATATGGATGCTTATTGTTACCAGAGAGAATTGGTGTTTTCATACCACGACAGAAAACTAAAGCATTGTAATGGATTGTAGAGCCTTCAGTAGGTACAACTATTTAGTTTAGAGGAATCAACAAAAATGCGTTACGAAGGAAGTCATAAATCAAAACAATCTGCCTAGCCATTTCCCAACTATGTTGGGGTCAGCTTCCAGTCTAACCGGATGCACCTGCATACCAGTATTTCACATGGAGCGACTGCCTATCTGTCCTCCACAACCCAGTAACTGGGTAACACGATACCCCTTGGTAAGACTGGTTGTCAGGTTTTCGGGCTTCTGGCGACCTGTAACGACTGTCCAGGGACCACTGGCTTACGTGCTTTCTGAGGCATGGAAGAGTGTCGGTATGTACCTAAAGGTGGTCACCCATCCACAGACCAACCGCGGCAAGCGTAGCTTAACTTGATGGATCGACCCGTGCGACTGTTACCCGACTTAGCCACGAGGTCCTAATAAAAAACTCATTAAAACCAGGGACCATTTCGGTTACCTGTTGAAAGACTTTTCAACAGGGTTTTTGTAAAGGATTGTTAGAAAACCTACACCATTTTTGTTACACATTTTAACGATAACCCGTTTCAATGGACAACCTCTTCAAAACCTTTTCATTATGGTTACCTATTCAAAAGGTTTGCAATGAGATTTGCTTATGGGCATATTCAAAAATCCATTCTTAGTGGGTTATACTATTTAACAGTAAGCCATTCCAAACGGGTTACCCCTTCAACCTTGTAACAGGGTAACACTTTCAGTGTCCAATCGATGTAATTTGGACTATCGTGGCTTTTCATTAAGTGCGAAATCGCATGCATTTGGCTAGCACGTGTCGAATTGCCACTGCGCTATGAAGTACCTAGCGACTCGATAAATACGCGACTGTAGTCGTTAATACAGTAGATCTAAATTTTAAATTATATATTTTATTTAAATTGGCGGGCTTGTTTCATGAATCAGGTACGATCTTGTTTGGTTTAAGTACTTCTTTTAATGTTTACTGGATAGTATTATAATGTCAGTTTCTTCAAGGAAGAGGTTGGAAGTGCAAGTATTGAGTTAATTAAATAAAGAAATTGAGAGTTCCTACTTTCGTGAGTCTGGAGTGTACTATTGTGACATGTTCAGTAAGCTACCTATTTACCAGCTAAGACCTACAAAACAAAAAAATGCCACAACTGAGACGAGATGCTGTTCATAGATTTTATGAATAGGATTCTTCCAGTAATAATAGCAAATGCAATTTGTGTAGAAACTACCTAAAGGTAAGTTCCTTATTTTTCTGATGATAATATAATATCCTCCTGACCGAAATTCGTTCACCGCGACTAATCTCAACGCAAACTAGCCTCTAAGCGGCAAATATAGATCTCTCACTATCATAGTCTGACGGGACGGCAATCCAACTCTGTGGACAGAGATCAGCCAAAAAAAAAAATATTATAAAACATACCCAAATAATCCGACAAGTGAATCTACATGTTGAACTCTCGTGGCAATACACTTATACGTACGTGGCCAGTATCACTTATACGTACCTACATAATTATTATGTGAGTGACTATATTATTTTTGATTGAATATTCAAATATCCTACAGTAAATATACTTAACAGTGAAGAAAAAAAATCAGAAATAACGTTATTGAGCGTTTTAATAATGCAGACTAGACGGAGATGATAATCATATTATTAACGCCATATCACGTTGACACCGATGTAACTCAATGCAAAATGTTTTGCGTCAAGAAGATAGTGATTAACTCCTTCCAAATATTTTACAGCTTATTCGTCATTTATTGACCAATTTTCATACTTTTTTCATTAATTGTAGGTATTATTTTGCAACCATCTTCATCATTCAGGTTCAACAAATACAGGGTTTTGTTTTTCACGAGTATTAAATCATGCGGCATGCTTTATACCTCAAAGTACCCCAACAGCTGAATAGATTTTAATGCATCAGCCGTCAAGTTATTATAAAATTAATATGGCGGCCGCAGAACACGAAATGGTGTTAGAGAAAAACAAAATCTCCGACCAATTATGGTACATGATTTTTTATCACTGATATTATAAATCGCACTCGGCACTGTTTTGCTCGGGTTGTCTGCGCGAATATGTGAACTGATAAAAGCCTAAGCCCCTGTCTGCCTGCTGTGTGCTTGGGCCTTAGTTGCGTGATAATAAAATGATTGTTATTATTATTTCCTTTATTTCAATAAATATATATAAATTACATTTTTAAATATTAGAATATAAAATATATAAAAACATTTAAAATATAAAAAATTGTAGCCCACCATTATCGGGAATCAGGGTCCAGGCTACCGGCTGTCAGGGCTCCAGAGAGAGGAACCTCCTAACAATGCGAGCCGTGTCCAGGAGTACCGCTTTCTGGATCAAGCCCTTGATTCAGCTGCCCAACGCGAGCCTCCTTAGGTGCTGGTCGAGGTCTTTGCTATCAAACCATTAGCTGTTATGACTATCGATACAATGATTGCTGAGTCCACATGCCACATGTCCACAGCCTCGCGAGCCAAGTTAAGGTACTTGATTTCTTTATCTTTCTCGGCTTTCACGAGGTTCCCGTCATGCAGGGCCGTTATGTCAACGATCTTTGCACGCCGCTCTAGTCGATCCACCACCACTATATCAGGCGTATTGGCAACAATAGTCCTGTCAGTGATGATGAATCGATCCCAGTACAGTGTTATATGTCCATTTTCGAGAACTGGGTCGGACATACCTGTAGTATGGCACTTCCGATTCCACAAGGCTGTATTTCAGAGCAAGTTGCTGATAATCCTGGCTACAAGGTTGTGCCTATGCAAGTACTCTTCGTTAGCTAGACGAGAACACCCGGAGATTATGTGTTTGATTGATTCTCCCGGACGGTGGCATGCCCGGCAGATGTTAACCATACCATCTTTCACAATAAATCTCCGGTAGTTATTCGTCATCATAACTTTGTCCATAATTTCACAGACAAAACCTTCGGTTTCCCCAGGTGTTAACAGATCACCGAAACGCAGCCAGGCTACGAAGCTTAAAGATCTACATCGGGTCCATGTAGGGCCTGGAAAAAGCGTCCGTGAAGCTCCTTACTCTACTATACCTCCATGCGATCATTGGTGTCAAGCACTACTGGCTTGCGCCAGTCCTCTTTAGCCAAAGAGAGCGAGGTGAGGCCCTTGTCCACCGCGACCACATCTCGATGCATCCCCACGTTGGCTTCTAGGAAATATTCCCTGAGACTGCATATCTCGTGATTGTGGAGGGTCTTAGCGTTTAAGAACCCTCGACCTCTACACTTTCGTGGGATATACAGTACCGATGACCGTGGGGGATGCATTCGATATGCAGTCAGCAACGTACGGACCCTCATATTCAGGGTGACGAGCTCAGTCTGAGTCCATTTGATTACGCCGAATAAAAGACTATTAAACACTTTTTTCAGGCGGGCAAAGAAGCTTTCCTTCAAAGATTGCTTCATGTCAGTAACATTGATGCTCGACGCTTCCGACATACCCAAATCATTTATAGGTTTCGGCTGCGGAGAGGGCTCGAAGGTATATGGAATCCGAGAGTTGGTTTGCCACGGAATCAACAATCTCCCCTCGCTTTACATGCATGTCCGCACATTCGTCCACACCAAATTCCATCCTGATGGCGCTACTGAAGGTTTCAGTTACTTTCAGTAGCTCCATCAGTGGTAAATTGTTGGGGGCAAAGAGTTTTAGGTCATCCATGTAGAGGAGGTGAGATATAACCTGACCACCTCTCTTCAGCCGATAGCTTATACCTGAATCCTCCAGCAGTGTGCTTAGAGGATTCAGGGCTAGGCAGAACCAAAGCGGACTCAAACTGTCGCCCTGAAATATGCCTCGCTCGATCCTTATTGGCTCGCTATTCCTCTGGATATTTCGACATCCTGGATATCGAAAGACCATCCTCCATTGCCCCATGCATGACATCAGGAAGATGCGTAGAGTTGTGTCTACTTTATACAACTCCAGAACCCTTATGAGCCATGTATGTGGCACCGAGTCATAAGCCTTCTTGTAGTCTATCCAACATGTCGAAAGATCCTTCCAGGAATGACGAACCTGTTGGCTAATCAATGGGGAGCAGCTCCTTAGTACCTCGGGATACGTTCCGTCATCCATTTTGAGAGACAGACATGATGGAATTAGTGTCTACATGATTGTAAATTATAGCTACCAAAATGGATGTAAGAACCTTATAGACCGTCGATAAACACGTTATCGACCTATAGTTTTTGGTTCCGCGGTACTACCTGATTTATGCAGCAGGTGGGTAACTCCTGTCGTTAAGAACTGGGGTAGCGAACCAGACTCCAAAGGAGTCTGGTACTGGGCTGCCAAGCGAGCGTGCGATCCTATGAACCATTTGATCCAGAAGTTGTGCAGCCCGTCCGGCCCTCGAGACTGTTAGGCAGTTGAGTTGGGCAGCGGACGGACTGCACGAGCTACATCTTTGGGGCAGATTGTAATAACTCCATTTCTGGTATCGGATCGCAGGCTCGCTCGACTTCTCGAGCAAAATCACCTTCGGTGTGACTGACAGGCATTGACCAGATATTGCGCCAAAAAAGCACATGGCATCATCATCTGGTAGACACGTATCAGCCACACTTTGGTCCGGTCGCTCCCAAGCACTATAAACCCACCTTTTATCACTCTGGAAGGTGCGGTTCTGAGTGTATCGGTCTACTCGCCGCTTATACCTACGAATACGGTTTGCCCATGCATACACTTTCTGCTTCAGGAAGTCTATGCGCCCTGTAACACGGGACATATCCATACCCTGAGGGCTGGTATGCCCGCCTCACAAAGCGCATTACTCTAGGGCGAGTGTTGCCCTCCCTGAAGCAGATTAGTTTGCCGATGAGGGCTCTGGCCCCACAAATACGACGTTGAATTCTGCACTGCCAAGCTGGTACGGCTGGTTTCGGTCGTGTAGCTCTTGAGTCATTAGGGAATTTGACGTGAACTACACGACATACCGCTACAGCCGTGCAGTACAGAATCGAAAGAGTATCGGTGAGATCTTCGCAGTCATCAAAATAGTTTGACAAGTGCAAATCCAGAGCCGCCACTAGCGCCCTATTTTTGTTATGCATGTGCAAACGAGGTAAGCGTAGCCTAAGTTCGGGTGACACGAACCGATATTCCCGAATCGCACCCTCCAAAGCACTCTTCTGCACTGGGTACTTACGTTTGTAGCCCTGTCAACAAACCCCTCGTCAGCTTGAACTGCGTGACTTGTGGTGAGCCGTGGTGGTACCACAACACTCTGCGACGGGGATATGATGACATGGCTACTCTGCATTTCACTTCGTAGGCGATCAAGTACAGTGTCATCCAACATAGGATTACGCTGGATGACCCGCATCTGATCCGATAGTCATCGTGTGGTAACGTTGACAGCTGGTTCGAGCACTTGAATAAGAGAAAGCATCCGAACCCGGTACGCGGTCAGATTATTTCCTCATGCTGTAGCCCCAAAGTATGAGCACATGATAAGATTTCCAATAGTCTTCTGATTTTGGGTTTGGTTTATTATGGAAAGTACTTATAAAATGGGTCGAAAATCTAAATTATTATTAAAGATGAAATTTTAAAATTTTATAAATAAGACTTCTTGACACCGTATTGCCAGTGTTATATATTATTATTATAAGGTTAGGTATTTATTAATTTGTTTCCACTGTATCTAAGTACTACTTAAAAGTAATACTTAATTATTTCAAATGCACTTCCGTTCATTCATGTTCAATACAGAACTAGTTTCACGAAAAAATGAATGCAGCATACTGTCAAATCTAGTGATCGAAACCAATAACACGATTCTAGATGTTTCCAAGGTAAATACCTAGTCGCCTCACCCCAAGGTCTAAATTTGGAATGATTACCTTACGGTTACCATATAAAACCTAATTATGAGGATAACCACTTTATATAGATATCTCAATCGAAAGGGTAACCCCTTTCGTTCATTAATTTATCGAAAGGATTACCCTTTTACTGGTGTTAGGAAAGGTGTTACACGATCAAGAGGTAACACCATCCATACAGAAACCGAACGAACGGGTTACACTTCCGAAAGAATTAACTCATAAAGGGGGTTGTACGGTCCCTGATTAAAACACATCTAAATGTATAATTGGTATTGGTAACTCAAAGCCGAAACAAACTCGAATATCCTCGAAAGCCGACACCTTTTGTCAAGTTATACTTGAAATAACATTCTGTGAAATATAATAAAACTTTGCCCATTCAAAATTCAGAATATTAACATTAAATCAAGCACTGCTTCCTTCCCGAATACTTTTACTTCGGTTTGTTTATTTGGAGTGCAAAATGGCCATCTCTCGAGATTCTATCGGAGTGGTTTTTAAAACGAAAGTGATGCCTTGTCCGATTTCCGTTACTGAAGAAAAACGAGCCTCTCTCCGTGAAAATAAAAAGGTTCGAACGATAAAAGCAATTCCGATTTTTGACATACATCTCGACAAATTGTAAATAATGATGGGAAGTTGATGGTTCCTAAATAAAAGATATTAAGTAGGCAGTATTTTTTCTAAAGGATTTGTAACAAATGACTACATAGTCTAGTGTTTAGAAGAATGTAGTTTGACTCATATAAGGCTTATTTAAAAAGTAAAAGATTTAATTACATTAAAAACCCTAGAGGTAGCATTATTATTTCAAAAGTATTTACAGTATCATAACAACATATTTTGTAAGCGGTTTACGACCAACAGGTATGAAAATTTAGAATTTCCAGGCAGCAAAGATATTTTCCGACGAAGGACGCTTGTAAGCGGCTTAAAGTCTCGCTGATCCACAATTCCGACTACTCTTTACGAATGAAATTGTAAAAAAATTACATTTCGTATTTCTACGAAAAGCTCAGATATTGATGATAGTTGTATATCAGAATACAGGTTCAAGTTTTATGTAAAGGAGATCTCGGTGCATAAATCAAAGTTGAGATCAAAAGAAAATCTTCAAGCGGACTTGCAAATTTGGATTCGTGAACCCTTTTAGGTAATAGTTGGGTATAAATGCCACAGTAATAATTCAACAAAGGTGGGTAGCTTCGGTCGTTCGTCTACGTCGCTTGGCTAAACCACTTATGTACTAGCAGAGTTCAGTTTGGCCACTGACAACGAAAATTTGGTCAACACCATCCTGCACATAAATTTTGGGGTACGTCTCTTCATGCAATTTTCCATGAATAAGTCCCACGCGTGCAGTGTCAAGCCATAGAGATTAATAGTGGACTTTGTGTATGTACAAAAAGCTGCTTTTGACACGCTCTTTTGTTTATTGTTTTTTAAACGAGGTACATTATGAGAGTATAGTAGTTTGTGGTTACAGCTACTACGAACTACTTTTCGGACGTAAACGTAGCAGCGTCTAGCGTAGACGTTTTTAGTCGGTTATCAAAAAATCATCTTCTGCTTCATAAATATGAGCATAACCTACGCGGTAGAGTACAGTTATTATTATTTTTTTAATAACCCTACGAAACACGCATACCTAAAGCATAATTATTTACGTGTACGAAGCTAAATCGTAAAGCTGCTTGGTCAGCAATGGACAGGTATGCCTTCATCACTAGGCCACAAAGTACTCCTATATCGTACTGTAGGCCATAGACTGAAGAGCATTTCACATTTCAGTCAGCCTATAATGTCCTTAATCCTGGGTCCATAAGCTCTCTGTGACAGGTAAAGCGTTTAAGGGGAACCCAGTCGCGGGCTCGAACTCACTGATGGGCCTGCCTAAAAAGCACGCTGTCTCACCAGGAATCGTGTCCGACAGAGGAGAGGAGGAGAGCGATGAGCAGTTAGAAGCTAGTCTATACGCACAACATTATTCAGTGAGATGCAAGATCATTTATAGTACAACAGGCGCGTAAAAATTAAGAACAGTCCGGAAAATCGGGTTTTATGAAAAAACCACTGCACATCAATGACCAATAAAGTTTATTGATCTTTTCGATATTTGAGCTTTGCCGGTACCGACTTGGTTTTTCCAGATTTTACGCTTCTTTTATTATTAAACACGCCCAAAGTTAGGTTAAACTAGCAAGACAAACGAATCTTTGTTGGCTTCTAACTTTTTAATGGCTTTTTATTTTAGTATTCTGTTTCCGTACAGACAATATTAATAATGAGACAAAACCATACCATGTTTAATTGTTGGTGTACATTTTCGAACAGTGGAGTAATACACTTCCGAAGTTTGTATGGGAAAAATGTGGACTAGGTTCACCTTAATTGTAATGAATTCCCTTATTCTGATTGCACGGGAATTTTCTAAAAACTACACGAAAGGCATATAAATCAATATTTCCATTTGATAAATGTGAAAGTAACTCAACTTGTATGTCGATCTATCTATCTGTCTGTCTGTTTTCACGCCTTAACGGCGAATAGATTCTAATCAGAATCTAATCAAATTTGGCACATGGATAGACCATGACTTTGGTTAGGACATAGGATACTTTTCATTCCAGTAGTACGTTTCCGCACATTTCATTTTGATGCGCTTTGTACCCAATCTAGAACAAAAAAGCAGGAAAAACATCTCGCTCTTTATTTCCATTTATCTGTTATCCATTAACTCAACTACCCTATCATTAAATTAATCGCATAATAAACGAATTTATAGTCGTCGGCACAAGCCATGCCCTTTCAACTTAATTAACTGCAAAGTGCAGTTTTAAGAGCTCAATAAAAATGATAGTTAAAAAAATAGCTCGACTAAGTGCTCTATAGCTTTAAATACAAAAGTTACGTGATTGTATTTTTTACCACGTAAAATAACCCTGTTGTAGTAAATTTCCCTGTTTTATATTAAAACTAGCTTTTGCCCGCGGCTCCGCCCGCGTGGATGTGGGTTATCACGTAAAAACGTAGCTTATGTTCTTTTCCATATCTCTGCCAAATTTCATGACGATCGGCTCAGTGGTTTAGGTGTGTAAGCGTAACAGATAGACAGACGGATAGAGTTAGTTTCGCATTTCTAATATTAAAGTAGGGATTGGAATAAATAATGTTTATGTATACTTTCGAATTATATGCTTGATAGTGTTTACTGTTGCTTTTGCTCTGCACACCACCCCTACAGTTTACGCTAGCATTTGAAAATCATGAGAGTAAAACAGTTGTAGGTATATTCGACTTGATAAAACAAACGTGTTTTCTCAGAAAACTTAGAACGTAACGTTACGTAAAAACTTAAGTCGACGTCCACACGTACGTAACGAAATCGTGGGGCATTTTTTAGCGCATTGGATCTTCGACACACTCTTTGCGCCGAGGGTTGAAAATCGAACACTGCGTTATTTTCGACGCGCTGAGATTCACTCTGTTGTATTCTCAATGCTCAACACCAAAAGTTGAAATACATGTGCGCGATAAAATTCTACGACGATATTATTACGTTCGTGTGGGTGTCGACTAGCTGCCTCGTGGGTCTAGTGGTAGCAAGCGCTTCTGCTCAGCACGAGGTCCTGGGTTCGATTCCCAGGTCGAGCAAATATTTATTAGAAATCCTTCTGGAATTTCTCGGTAGCAGCCCGGAGTCTGGATTTGAACTCGGTCTATGGCATTACATGGGACTTAAAGATAACTGGGAAAACATCGGTATATGGCCTCACTCTCCTGGAAATACATTATGTTTACTCAAAAAACGTAGGCCGTTGTAGCGTTACGTAGCCATGATGAAGTTAACCCTGTACAATGTAGCTCGTAGGTTGAAAACCGCGTAGCGACCGTCGTAGCTGTGGTCGTACCGTTACGTATCCATGACGAAGTTAACTCTGTAGCAGTGTAGCTCGTAGCTTGAAAAACGCTTAGCGTAGCCGAAAAAGTGCTACGAGCAAAATAAAACAGATATTTTATATCTCCGTGAGCTGCACTGTGTTTATATACTTATTTGGTAGCTACAGCTTGGAAGTCTGAACTCTGTGGAATGGAACATGTTGTAAATTAATCATTTAAATTGTTTGTGGCATACAATGTTGGTATTTTACATTTTGTCTGTGTCATGTGGAAGGTTTGTAGTCACAAACTTTTGGATGGTTCGGACACCAAATATAAACGATTTTCGAGTAATTAAGTTACTATGATTTATTGTTTTATGATGCTGGTGATTTGAAACTGGTCACTTTTTGCGTGTCATAGATTTGGCAATAATAATTGTCAGTAACATCATCATCTACCTAGCCTTTTTCCAAAGAAGCAAATTGGTGTTTTCATACCATGACAGAAAACTAAAGCAGTGTATTGGATTGTAGAGCCTTCAGTAAGTACAACTATTTAGAGGACCCGACAAAAATGCGTTACGTAGGAAGCCATAAATCAAATCAAGTTGTAGGTTGTGTATAGCTTTTATTTTTTAGAATTTCGTTTTACATAAAAAAAAATCACATATGTATTTTTATTTCATAGAGTACTTACTTAGAAGATTTTTAAACCATTGATTTTTGTTTCACATAAAGTTTAATGTTAGAATAATCATTATCATAGAATAACAAATAAAATATTCTTTATCCTTATATTGTTTATTTAATATAAAACTTATTACGAAGAATAACATTTTAACAAGTGACAGTTTCTAAACGTTTTAATTGAAGCGAGCATGCAACATGCAGCATGCAAGCGAGCATGCCACATGCAGCAACCATGGTTTCTGTCACGGCTCCGGCGCGGCGGGGCTCCGGCGGTCCACGCGAGCTTATCGTCGCAGCTGCTAACCACGCTCACCACCGCAGCATTGGCTCACAGCCTCAGTTGCGACGGCGGGTGTTAAAACCACCTGCTCCTCAGCTCGCAGGCCGCCTCACCCCTCCGCGCCTACGTGGATTACACTCTAGGAGTAGGGCAGACAAGACTACGTGGAGTCGGTTTTGCAGCGATTCATTTCTGTCACTAAAATTATAAAATACCATGGAAAAGTACATCGAACAAACAATATTCGTTAAAAATAATTCAAATTTTTGATAAGTTTGTTACAAGAAAATGTGATTAAAGATTCATTGAATTGTGTTTCTGTGAAATATTATTAATTCCAGTAAATAGGACGAAATATTATATGAAACATTTTCTGGAAAACGAAATTCTCTGAAATTTCTGTCTTCGAAACAAGGGAACAAATCAAATCAACCTGCCTAGCCTTTTCCCAACTATATTGGGGTCGGCTTCCAGTCTAACCGGATGCAGCTGAATATTAGTATTTTACATAGAGCAACAACCTATCTGACCTCCACATTCCAAAACTCAGCTACTGAGTAACACGATACCCCTTGGTATTAGAATGGGTGTCAGACTTTCGGCCTCTTGACGACCCGTAACGACTGTCAAGGGACCAACGCTAACCGCTAAACGTGCCTACCGAGGCACGGAGGGGATTGGTATGTAAAGATGGTCAGCCACCACAGACCAACCGCGGCAATCGGTAACCTGATCAATCGACTCGTGCGGCTGTTATTTATTAGCCACAAGCCCCTCTAACTAAACATTGTCAGTGATTCATTGGAATTATAATTAATAAAAAGCCAGCTAGTCAATTATGAGCTGCACCTGGTTAGAATGAACGCCGACCCAATTATAAAAATTAACAAAAGCATAAAAAAGTTATTTACATATTTACTACCTAATTAATTAATCCACAACTGTGAAGAAACGAAAAAACTTTATAAACTTATTTATGACTCAAAGTTTTCTACGCGTACAAACATCAACCCCTTGCACAATAAATGTTCATTTTCATTTTTGTTTCTTGTTTTTTAAACCCTTACATTTTGATGGTTATATTATACGCCTTTGTGAAATAATACACTTCGCGAGTTGAGTATTACAGAACCCAAAAGGGTGCATAATTTTCTATATTTTTTCGGTCTCTTTTAAGATAAAGCTGGATTTCTATTAACATACAAGCAGGTATATTTTAATACATCTGCTAAACTTAAAAATAGTATTTATTTGAGTTCTTGGTTTTGCTCAAACAACACTTTTCAATCTAGTGTGCGCACTGTCTTGAGGTTGCTGAAATTATGGCTATACTGCTAATGCAATATTCAGTAGGTTCAAAGCAAAAACCTTAAAATGTAATGTAGTTAAATTGTTCAATATGCACTATATAATCAGCCTATAATGTTCCCACTGTTGGGACACAGGCCTCGTCCGTGAGAGGGATTGAGCTGTAACACTTCCCGCGGGCCGAACGCGGGTTGGTAGGTGTCACATGTCAATTATTCAAAAAATTTTTTTTAAAAAATATATAAAAAGATCTGTGCTTTTGCTAAATCTAAATTTTTAAGCGATACTATTAAAAAGTCTAATAATAAAGTAAAAACCACGTGGAAAATTATTAACAATGAAACGGGTAAATCGGTTAAACAGGATAAACAATTAGAGATTATGGTTAACAACAAATTAGTTGATAAATCTGCTGACGTAGCTGAGGCATTTAATGAGTTTTTTGCTAACATACCTATTACTACGACTCGCTCCTTAAATTCGTCCCCGCCTAAAGCTGAAAATCTTTTGCACAGTAGTGTGCCCAAATGTAGTCGCTTATTTAGTTTCGAACATGTAACGCCTGTGGATGTAGTTAACATATTTAACACACTTAAGTCTAAAAACACTGGAGATTACTGGGGCATCTCCATTAAGCTTTTAAGTAATATAATCGACATCGTAGCCCCCTATTTAGCTGTTACTTTTAATAAATGTGTTGATTTAGGATCTTTTCCTGACCTCATGAAGAGTAGTAAAGTCATACCATTATTTAAATCAGGTAATAAAAATAACGTTGGCAATTTCAGGCCTTTTTTTATCTTACCTGCATTTAGTAAAATATTTGAAAAGTTAATACTCAAGCAGTTGCTAAGACATTTTAATTTAAATAGCCTCCTTCATGATGATCAATATGGCTTTACAAAAGGTCGTTCGACTACAGATGCGGGTGTTGCTCTGCTGAAACACATTTTTAACGCGTGGGAAAACTCGTAAAATACTGTTGGAATTTTCTGTGATCTCTCCAAAGCCTTTGATTGCGTGCACCATGACACGCTGTTGCGTAAACTACGTCATTACGGTGTTCAAAACGAAGCTCTCAATGTAATAAGTTCTTATTTGCAAAATAGGCACCAATGTGTAGATGTTAATGGTGTGAAATCTTCCGGGCTACCAGTTCAGTTAGGTGTACCTCAAGGCTCAATACTAGGACCAGTCTTATTCTTAGTGTATATTAATGACTTACCATACTATTTAAAGAGTATCTGTGACGTTGTGCTGTTTGCTGATGATACCTCTCTTATCTTTAAAGTAGACAGGAACAGACAAGATTTTGACGACGTAAACAGTGCACTTTCAATAGTTACGGATTGGTTTACCACAAATAACCTAGTTCTCAATGCCACGAAAACTAAATGTATCAAGTTCGCCTTACCGAATGTTAAGAATCTAGGACCTAACATCGTCTTAGAAAATGAGGTGCTTGAAACTGTAAACTCGGTAGTTTTTCTGAGCTTAACATTAGATGCCAAACTTCAGTGGGGATTACATATATCAAGCCTAGCGGGAAGGCTCAGTTCGGCTGCCTACGCCGTCAGAAAAGTAAGACAATACACTGACGTTGATACAGCTCGGTTAGTTTATTTTAGTTATTTTTATAGCGTTATGTCCTACGGCATTCTGCTGTGGGGCAAAGCAGTTGACATTCAAAATATTTTTGTTCTTCAAAAACGAGCTGTTCGAGCCATTTACCAACTAGGTGCTAGAGTTTCTCTGAGAGATTTTTTTAAGGATATTGGGATTCTCACGGTCGCATCGCAATTCATCTTGGCCAACATCTTATATATTAGGCAAAATATACACTTGTATACTAAAAACAGTGATATTCATAATATTAATACTAGAAATAAGGACAAACTACGTGTTCCCTTTCACCGGCTTCATAAGGTTCATAACTCTTTTGTTGGTCTTGGTATAACTTTTGATAACAAGCTCCCCTCTTCTTTGCTAGATTTGCATTTTAATGCGTTTAAAGCTAAAGTTAAATCCACCCTCTGTTCAAAGGCTTACTATTCTGTCAACGACTACTTAAACGATAATAATGGTTGGTCGCTGTGATTAACTCAAGACAATGTTCATGTTCTTTCACCAGTATTAGCTTGACTACTGACAGGTTATATAATTATATTAGTTCATGTGTTGGTTTATTTTATTTGCCTGTACTATGTTTTCAATGTTTTGTTGGTATATAAGCCTGTGCTAGCTGAGATATGGCAAATTTAATGTTTTTGTGTTTCGTAATGTTAATTACCCACTATTGTATAGAATCAAGTTCTTCTAACTTAACAGACAGCTGTGCTGCTGGGGAGTTTGTTGCGCCACTTCTTCTTCCCAGCTAAAGCACTAGGAAGTGGTGAAGGGCGGGCGTTTTGGGGGGACTGTCTTATGTCATTTTGACGTTCAAAAAGAGCTGACTCTCAGCCTAGTTTGAATAAATGACTTTTTGATTTGATTTGATTCAAATGTTTGGTTCTAGAACCCAGTTTCCTCAAGATCTTTTCTTTCACCATTTTGAGAACAGTGGTGAAGAAATAATTTAGGTACATAATACGGAAAAATGCTTGTCTGTGTTTGAACCTACGACCATACTTAAAAGCCGCGGCCTGGCCGTTACCACTGGGCCACCGACTACGATTTGTGACTACAATTTTGTGCCTCTCAAATAAGATCTATTTTTGTACGAAAACAAACAAGATATACAACCGCTGAAAACCAGTATTGCATAGGGTCGCAACATAATGCTGAGCGATAGCCGTTTTGCGTGGATGTGACGCATGTGGGAAACATGCGTCAACCTTTTCTTTTTTTTGTGTGTGTTCCTGTTTTTTTAGCGTCATGTTTACCGCAAATAAACGTTTTTCTTTCTTTCTATACATTAATTTGTCATCATTGAGCATACAAGTATTTTTTTGAAGTTTATTTATTTATTTATTTAACCATTTATGCACACACATATTTACTTATTTATTTATTTATTGATAAGGCACTTCAACGACTTATTCACTAAGACAAACACAAACAAAAATCACAAACAGTTTTAGGAATTGTGAATTAGTCACTTACAGAAGTGCACAGCACTAGCAGGGTAATTAAAAGAATGTACAAGATATCGTTAGTTGGATTACGTAACAGTTATAAAATAAAATAGAGGTTAAAAAAAAAAAAAATGAGCAATCACAGCCACGATCGGAATACAAAAAGTACTTAAAAATAAAAATAAAAATATTCTATAAACTAAAACTAAATATTCTGACAAACAAAGGAATGGAAGTTAATACAATTATTAGTAGTGGGCGGCTCGTGTCGCACAGACGACTCGAGTCTCCGAGCTGGTTAGAACTTTCGTTCGGAATTGTTGTAAATGGTTAGAGAAGATGTCGATGCTATTGGCACGTGTGGCAATTTTATTGTACTTTCCCATTAGACGGTTCATGGGTGCGGTGCTACCAAGGTTGGTACGGCTTGAAGTGGTGGCAAAGGTAACAGTTTCACGACTAGATCTAATAGCTTTCTGTCGGGGTACAGCTATACTTAATTGCGTCAGAAGATCGGGAACATTTAGGAAACCGTTTACAATTTTATAGAGAAGGATATGGTCCGTCACGTCTCTTCGGTGTTCAAGAGAGCACATTTTAAAATGACTGAGCCTTTGAATGTAAGAAGAATCCCGTGGGCAGGTCGGACTTCTAAAACGAAGGTATCTGGTAAAGCTTCTTTGGATACGTTCAATTCTGTCAACGTGAACGCGGTAAGTAGGGTTCCAAACTGGAGATGCATAGTCCAGTACACTTCTCACTAGAGTATTGTAGAGCACCTTTAGGGTAGAGATCGACTGGAAATCCCGACATATTCTTTTTATAAAGCCAGAAATTTTTGCAGCTTTGGCAGTGATATTGTCAATGTGACTAACAAATGTGAGTTTCGAGTCGAGAAGGACTCCCAGGTCACGAATCGTGTCCACTATTTGTAGTGCTACCCCATTCATTGAGTAGGACGTAGGTAAAATTTTCCGTTTTCTGGTAAATGTTATGTGGTAGCACTTTTTGACATTGAGAGACATGCGGTTTTTTAAGCACCAATCGTGAACTGCGTCGAGGTCAGTCTGGAGTAAATTGACGTCAACGGATGAGTTTATCTCTTTATAGATCTTTAAATCATCAGCGAAAATAGAGCAGCTGCTGTGTTTTATTGACAGAACTATGTCATTGATGAATATTAGAAAGAGGATTGGGCCTAGGTGTGAGCCTTGCGGGACTCCAGATGAAGAAAAGTAAACTAGTGACTCATACCCCTTTACAACCACTCTCTGTTTTCTTTCTGTGAGATATGATTTAAACCAAAGGAGTAGACGACCAAATATGCCGAAACCTTCAAGCTTCGTCACGAGGATTTTATGGTCCACCTTGTCGAACGCACTGCTGAAATCAGTATAAATTGTATATCAACAGACAAGAAGAATGGAATAGAAAAATATACGTACATAGGTAATGCTTATTTCCACATAAATCTCTTCCAGCACACCTGCGATAGGAGAGAAGATAACAGAGATGTAGATGTAATAACAGTAGAAGGGAAAACATAAATTGTATATTTTATACCAGTAATAAATTCAACATGTAGCTAACTACGAGCTTGTATAAGAATATTTAAAAGCACATTTCAGCTCACAAAAGATAGGATTAGAATTTCACATAAATTGTTTTATTACACCTAGATTACTTGTCTAATTACTAGTCTCTGTAGCTACTTGAGTAATATGAGGTTTCGAGGTCCTACTAATTATAGACCACAGCTAATTAGACCATTAATTAGACGGTTTGATAACGTGGTGACAGATTATTATGGCCTTATGATGTGACGTATCACCCAGTTCCATTAATTTACAAATCCTCATACATCATATTTGTTGAAGACACAATGGAACCATTTGCGAGACACAAAATCCTATTCACTGGCCACTGCGTTATGAACATAACGAATGGATTTACTTCAAACTCTTAGTCGAAGTTCACATGGACGTAAAAGATCGCAGCGGGATTTTATCGTGCACTGTATTTTTAACCGACTTCAAAAAAAGTTTTTTTTTATGTTTGTTACCTCAGAACTTTCGACTGGATGAACCGATTTTGATTATTCTTTTTTATTTGATAGCTGGTGCTTTTCGTGTGGTCCTATTTCAATTTAGTAGTCCTATTTAAATTCCTATTTCATATAGATCTGATGATGCGTTTCGGAGACAGACAACGGAACTCTTAAAAAAATAACAGTAAATCAACCGCAATTGCTGCTATCGCATAAATATGCATTGTTCTGACCACAAGGATGACGAAATTTCGAATTAGTGCGGTAGGTACTGTAACTAAAAAGTGAAAAATAAAAACTTTTTAGAAAAAAGAAAACACTTGAGAGCTGTCAAGGGACACCCGGATGGAACGAAGTTCCTTTCGATTTATTAGTGAAGGAATAGAGGGCTTACAACAATGTATCAAAGTGTCGTTACAACTTTTGGTCTTAATTTTTTCCGTCTAGCCACCTTTCGCAACGCGCGATAAGGTACTTCGTTCCAAAAACTGAACTATTTAATACAATGTCCTACTTAGATGTTTGATTAAATTGTTTAATACGAGCGCTAATCCTGCCGATAAACTGTTACGGAGTTTGGCAGGTTGATGGGATTTGTACAAGTTTAGGTCGAAATAAATGTTTTTTTTTATCTCAATTTATGAGTTCAATCAATCAATCAATCAATCAATCAATCAATCAATCAATACACACACACTCCCGCACACACACACCCGCACACACACACACACACATATATATTATATGCACTCTGTCTTTGTCTCTGTCTGCAGAGAAACACGCGCACGCCGCACGGCTTACAACAATGTAGCAAAACATGCCGTTCCAACTTTTGGTCTTAATTAAAAGTGTCGTTACAACTTTTGGTCTTAATTTTTTCCGTCTAGCCCCCTTTCGCAACGCGCGATAAGGAACTTCGTTCCAACAACCGACTTCCGAAAAAACACTACGAAGTCAAAAATAAACTTTAATTTCGGAAGACGGTGACAAAAAATTAAAATTCATATCAAAAGTCACCGACTTCGGAAATTAAAGTTATTTTTCACTTTGTAGTGTTTTTTTTTTATTTAATGAACTCTTGGTGTTGAAACATGCATTGAGAATCTAAAAGAGTGCATCTTTGCGAGTAGAAAAAACACACGACGGCGACGTGAGTTCATGTATGAGCACATTTACCTCAACAAACTGTTTTATTCATCAACCAAACAACATTACAACTTCTGCTACCTTACTTTCCTCTCTAGGCCGATTACTACATCTGCTTACTACATGTCGAATTAATAGGTTCCGCTATTTTTATTTAGAAATTGATTTTTAATATATTACTTATATTTAATTCCCCACACACAACGGACCGAATGGTAGTCTAAGTGCGGAAAAGGGAGTCCCAGCATCATCATCTTATATGTCATTATAAATTCTCCTATCTATTAAATATTTGCGAATAATTAACAGGCGAGACACAAAAATCAATACGCGCTATCCACGCTCAGTTGGTTCACAAAATGGCGCGAGGAATATACTTTGAAATCACGTGAATGCGGGTAGTTTTGCAGTGACGTGCATGAGTGTCAAATAACGAGATGTAAAAGAACACTAGAGTAGCAGTCACTCGTACGAAACGTGAGCATTTCAATGAGCACCGAGCACTGTCAGAGTGTGTATCTGCAGCTTTAATCATAGTCACCTCATGAATATGCTGTAAGGGTATGTGTACATCGACGTATGTGCCTTTTTGCAGATGCAATGTTCTGTTAACGTGACATTTTTATATTTTTGTAGCTTGCATTTTGATCGCTTTGATATGTCTCTTCTGGAGATATACTACATCATAACATTTTTCTCTCGCAAAGTAATAAGAGCCGTTGAAGAAACCTATATCCAATTAGGAGGACAAAAACGATCACCAGCTTTAAAATTACAAAAACATCAAGATCGGTACCGGTACCTAGAAAGGTAAAGTTTGGATTTTAATTTTGATAAGATTGTTGCTACAAACAAACAGAGGTAAATGAACTAAAATAGCTACATTTCGGCCTTATAATATGCCTAGACGACACACATACGTTAAAGTATAAAGGATCGCTCCCGTAGCGTCCTATAATTTTGATGGTGCTACATAAATACCGTTCTGTGAACATCCTATAAACATTTTCCACGTAAAATGTTCTGTAGTTAACATTATACGCCGTTGCTTCCAAAAGATATTTAATTTAGCAAAGAGATTGAAAAAGTTTAAATTAGAAAATATCAAGGAAATTGTCAATTTAATGGCTGAAGTGTAGGAAGCTGAATTGCTATTGTTCAGTTAAGGGGCTAAAATAAAAAGGGTTTATATCCCGCTTACAAAAAAGTGATTCTCCATTCTTTTCCTAACACATTTTCATGTCTAAAATACATTCATTTACTTTTGACATGACATGATATAGCTAAGGATCAAAATATCCTCTTCTTGAGAAGCACCTAATACATTACATCATGTTTGGCACCACAACTTCAATGAAAACTACAGGTAACTAACATAACAACGAAAATATTCCAACAATAGCCACCTAACACAGTGTAGCAGATAACATTAATACACAACAATATACACAACGATTCATCATTCCCCAACAATGTGCACCAACCCTAACATTAAGATAAAGACAAATAACCCTCACATCACACGGACCCTTAACTTCGGACGTTGTCGGTTTCAACCCTTACGATTTATAACCTATCCTATTCTGAAAGTCAATAAATGCCCCATTTCTTGGCCCGTTAAAGTTCAATTAACGTGGTCGATGGAGCGTAGAATGAAATATAAAAATGAAACCATCACATACAGTCGTAAATTCCAGTGCTGTGTTTTATGTTGTTGTTTCCATTAGTTCAGTGTAGGTGAGAGTAAAAGCTATGTACTTGTTGCTGCTGTATATATTTGTTTTGATTAAAATGAGAGGACTTTTTTAAATCGGTTCCCTATAAAACAGTTGAGCTGGATAGTGCTGATCCACGCGTCATGTTCGTGTTCACCCGTCCGGGTGCGATCGTTTGAGCCAGGTTCACTTTTAGTTTTGTATTTTTAATTGTCTCTTCGTTTCTTTACATTGCTCTGACATATGGTAGCAACAAGTATAATGTACTCAGGATTTTGTAATATTTTGATATAAAATAGTCCTTGCAGCTTCTTTCCCCGTTTTTCTACATAGAGATCTACGTTTTGAAATGGGCAACTAGCTTCAACCTCCTGACCAACTGACCAACTTTTTGACGATTCAAAAGTGCCTAGAAATAGTTTGATTTAAAAAAAATGCTTTAAGTTTAGTACCTACCTAATATTTTTTTTTAAACCATAGCTTTCTGTTCATCTGCATTAATTATCCAGTTTAATAACGGCCAGAGGATTCGTTACCAACCTTGAAGTCACAGTTGAAATCCCTTATGGATGCCCATAATTGTATTTTTTAAAATGTATACAGGATAAGTTTTTATCCAGTGCGCAAACTGTAACCATGAAGTCAGCATATCATTCTAGACCCCTAACGCAGACATTTTACATCGGTTTTACAAAAAAATCAGCTGTTTCATAGAAAAGTGTATGGTATACCTACGCGGTCAAAATGTATGGAACAGCTGATTTTGTTTTGTGTAACCGACGAAAAATTTCTGCGCTGGGGGTCTAGAATGATATGCTGAATTTATGGTTACAGTTTGTGAACTGGATAAAAACTTATTCTGTATATATCCTAGTCTACAGTTCGTTAAACAAAATGCCATGATAAAGAGAAAACTAACTGTGAATGTGAGTACTATGCAGGCTAGATTGAACACATAACTTTATAACTCGTGTGGTGGTTTTGAGTATTTTGTAAATAGCCTACGCAAATATCCTGCAAATCTGGTAGCATCTTCTGACGGGTCGTTGAGCTCCCTAAAATAAAGTTGAGTTACCCGGTGACTGATACATACATGGGAATGTAAGGTGAATGGAACGGTAACATGGTATGAGGAATGAAAGGAAAGTGTGAGACACGAGTGAAAGAAGGAATGAATGAAGAAAGACGACAAATGGACGATGGTGCGTGCGGTTCATCTTACGTATATAATAATTAATATTGTAAAGTGTATTTTTGATCAACTAAAACTTCTAGTTAACAAATTGGCTATTTACTTTGCCTTCGAAACCACATACATGCCGTCTGTTGGGACAGGTCAGCTCAAAGCTGCAATGGCTCTTTCTTCAAAAGGCCCATCCAGACACTGTCCTGCATTGTTAGACTCACATAAAAGTCAAATAATGTAATGTTTGGACTTTAAAAGAGACCATGACCTCTGAGTTTGTTCCGGCTTTTTTTCTCAGGGAACAGTCAGCTAGCAAATGCCGGCCCCATCTAGTCTTTAAAATATTGACGTGTAAAAGTGTCTTAGATGATCTGCTTATATAAATAAACATTTCATTTCATTTCATTGCATGATTTTCAAGCCTAATGTCAGAATCCTATGCAGCCTGTGCAACCGTCTGTATTGGCACTGTGGCAGACCAAACGTGAAGCGAAGCAAGTGCCACCTTTTACTTGATTGAACTTTTACTCAAACGTTATTCTCAACGTCAGCTTCGACTGACGTTGAAACACTCAACACTTTTTGTTTTTAAGTTTACTTGCGTGTATTTACAATCTATATTGAAGGTTTCAAGGGGGTATTCGCGCAATACACTATCAGTGGGACTCGCTTTCATTGTGACAGCTCCAAAGCATTCATGGCGTTCTTTACGTTGCGAAGCAGACCATTTTTAGGGTTCCGTAACTAAATAGCAAAAAACGGAACCCTTATGGATTCGTTATGTCTGTCTGTCCGTCCGTATATCACAGCCACTTTTTTCCGAAACTATAAGAACATGCTGTTAAAACTTAGTAAGTAGATGTATTCTGTAAACCGCATTAAGATTTTCACACAAAAATAGAAAAAAAAAACAATAAATTTTGGGGGTTCCCCATACCTAGAACTGAAATTCAAATATCTATGGATAGGTCTTCAAAAATGATATTGAGGTTTCTAATATAATTTTTTTTCTAAACTGAATAGTTTGCGCGAGAGACACTTCCAAACTGGTAAAAAGGGGACCCCCCCCGTAACTTCTAAAATAAGAGAATGATAAAACTAAAAAAAATATATGATGTACATTACCAAGTAAACTTCCACCGAAAATTGGTTTGAACGATATCTAGTAAGTAGTTTTTTTTTTAATACGTCATAAATCGTAAACCGCAATTTACCTTTCATTCAATCAACTCAAATAGAAAAAAAAAACATTTAATTTCATAAACATAAACCGTATGCATAAACCGTGAACCATTAATAATAAGTCTGTAATAGGTATTATAGATTTTTTTTTTTTTTATATATTTGAGTTGATTGAATGAAAGGTAAATTGCGGTTTACGATTTATGACGTATTAAAAAAAAATCACTTAGGCACCCGCCTAAGTAAATAATCATTATAATTCGCACGTTACTTGCTGCTACGGAACCCTTCATGGGCGAGTCCGACTCGCACTTGGCAGCTTTTTTTCCGAATATATGAACAATATGAATTAACAATAACCTTCGAAAATATTCAGATTCTGATTAATCGTTTGTTACGAAATTTAGGTGCCGGTTCCAGTTACTGACACAAAAATCGTTACGTTAATTTCAAAATAGAGCTAACTAATTTGTTCGTGTTTAAATCATAAATCATAACTGTCATTCTTTGAGAGTTTCGCAGTAATTACTTTTTTTACAAGCTTTATTTTAGTTACTCCTGTCCCGGTGTCTGTAGTGAAATCTTTCAAGTTAAATTTATTTAAAAAATATTCATGTACAAACTGTACATGAATATTTTTAAATAAATTTTGACTTACGATTTTATTATGTGTAATAGTTAAAGATGCAAAAACGTCTTGACTAGTACAAGAAATTCAAAGAGATGGGAGCAAGCTCTCCTAGTTTAGGAATATAATAAGCCGTGCAGTTTAATTACGAACTACTGAGTTCTACAGCGAACACTCGGTATTTACACGGAATAGTCTGCAAAGAGTTATGAAAATTTACTTCACTGAATATAATGGATTCTCATTTTGTTTGCACCCAACTGGGCTTTTGTGGTTATATGAACAATACTGTTATAAGGTTATACCCGGAACAATTGATACGATATAATTATTATGTAAGATTTGTATGCTTTTCAAGCGACTTCGTAAATTGCGATTTGTTAAATTGCACGAAAATTGAGAATGGAATTTCAAAGACGCGTGACGTTTAGGCACATTTTGTTACATGAGAGAGAAGAAAGATATGACTATCTCTGTCTCTAACACTTAATTTTTTTTTCTCATGAGAAGTTTGAATTTTATCACGTGTACGTGCTGCACACGCAATTTTTTTTTTCATAACTCTATGTTAGTCATGTTGTAATTTTTAAAGTTGGTGCTTTAGTCGAAAGTTCTTTGTTTTGCCCTACTATTAACATTATTTTCAACGAATAGACATCTAATAAATAACTTCTACTACTACAATTTACCCCACAAATAAGAACACAACTCTGATTATGAGGCTAAAGGTTTTACTAAAGCTTCGCACGATAGGACCTAGAATACGTGAGAAGCTTGCACACGTTCAATCAACGAACAAATTCAATGCCTATCTTAGAAAGAAACAAACCTAACGTACCAAAATAACGATTCAATTTTGAAAATAGAAACCAGTCATTCGTAAATCGAACGACTACGAGTGCCTCATCAATAATTTCAAATTCGCAACGCTCTTCCTACCGATAGTCCACTTCTGCCTTAGGTTAATGCAAGTCTCCATTTAATGTGCACTCGTGTGCCTGTTGAATAAGCAAGGCGGCATAAGGACCCTTGTGCGGGATAATAATGGCATGCTTAATCTCCGAGCTAATGTTTGCCTTTTGCCAGGTGTGCCATCTAGCTGCTATATTCAATCTTGAGTTTCAGTTGGCAATTTCGGTTTGGTAATTTATGCAATTGTTCTCAAATTCAAGTACCTTCACTTATTTGTTTTACGTTTTTTAAATTCTTTCGAATCAAAATCTCGCCTCTTTTGACACTATTCCTTTTCTTTTTTCTATTGAATATTTGTTTCAATAAACAATACAATCAGACCAAAAAAATGTTGGTTTACTTCAGAAACTTTGGGGTCATTGTGAATTTAGTAATATCAATTTTCTTTGTTAATCTAAGCCACCGGACAATAACAGACTAGTAAGTAAAATTCTGATATTACATTGCGACGATCCGACCCCAATATTGTCCAGCCAGACACATAACGATGATAACAATATGTGAAACACTAATCAATTCGAAGGTTACAGTAAAACCCGTTGTCCACGACGCTACTCGAAAATACCTAACCAGTTAGTATTTTTTAGGCAAAAGCCTCCCAAAAATCGTTCCAGGTATCCTTTTTTTGGCGGTTACTGTGCATGCTGCTGATGTGACCTGCCCAGTCCCATTTTAGCCTGGCAGGGGTTTGCCTACGTCTAGGATTCCCGTTTTGGAGCGCAGCGTGTGTTTCGTATTCTTTCAGTTCGTTTGACGCCTAAAATGCTTCGCTCCATTGTTCTTTGGCAAACCCCAAGGCGAAACTATTGCGACTCGGTGAGCCAGTTACAAACTCAAATCACCAATGAGTAGCCAGAATGTATAATGCCTGCCGATGCCAATGGCCTGTGGAGCAGACTAATGCTGGAGTGAGGCGGCGTATTGGCAAGCGTAGTGCGGAACGCCCCCCAGCTATATAGACTGACAACCTTAAAATGATGGCTGGCACAAACTGGATGACGAAGTAGGAAAACAGGGTGTTGTAGTGCAGCCTGGGAGTGGCCTATGTCTGGCAGTAGACTGCGATATTTTGAGTATATTGATTCAGAATGTCACAGCACTAGTATTTGAATGGCGATTTGTATACGACGCGACTCAAATCCCCTTTACACGTTGCAAGTTTCTGGAAGATCAAGAGCAATAATCATATGCCATACAGTACACGGTCAATTATTGCCTTTCAAGAATTGCATTTAAGTGTATAAACGTGTGTACTTTAAATACAGTTTTGCCATTCAAAAACTGCAGGCGACTTATGTTTCATTTAGATTGAAGTTTTGTTCATATGTGATCTGCCAAATTATTCATTCATTGTGTTGAACGTCTTATCAGGATTTCTTTTACTTATTTCATTCTCTCATATTTGAATGATAGAAAATTCTCATTACAGGATTGAATGGGACTTGATTGGACATGCTGTTTACACCTACACCAGTTTTGAACGGCAACCAACTTACCAGTATTGTGCAATAATTATACGTGTTAATTAGACGGTGCCACTCAATTGTTGCTTCTATTTCATGGTATGCCACAGAAAATAAATTGCATCATGTATTGACTAGTTTGACATTGCTGATATGTGTTTGTAACACGTAACTTTTGAGTAGCGTCGTGGACGATGGGTCTAAGAAAAGATCCTTGTTTTGTTGGCAACAAAACAATTGTAGTACAATTCCTAATAAGGGAACAATAAATCACTCGCTCTGCCCCGGCTGCTGGAGTCATGTGCTTACAAACTTCTTTCCGTTTCTCATTAATCATTTTTTTTGTACTTTAATTTTCGCTGGGTTCAACATGTTCGTGATTTTAAAAATATTAAAGTTTTTCACCAACAAATGTTGATAGGTACTCGTACTACTATTATATGGACTTACATTTTCTGCCCATAGTGATAGGCAGAAGCCACAGAACGCCACCTGCTACGATCCTTATATTCTTACTCCTTTTGTTTGGCTTACGAGCATACATCGGGTCATATATGCACGCCGGTTGCGAATACAACGCATCTGACTTTGCTGAAGAACATCATCAGTAAGGTTTTTTTTTTTGAGGGTGGGAAATCATCAAATAACTGCTCCCGCTCTGGGTGGAGCGGAACGGCGTATCAGACTTTTACTGACTAAAACCCACCCGTGTTCCGTCAGTTGCCTGTGTGCCAGGGGCCACGGTATCTCTTTCGAACAACCCGCATCCCTGGCAGGCATCGGCTCTTGCGGACCCCACCAGTTGATGCTGACATCTCCTAGAGGCGCGCGTGGAACACAACGCGCCGTCGACCCGGGCTTGGTCCTTACCGGACAGCGAGCTACCCATTACTCTCCATCCGCAAGCCTATCACCAGTAAGGTTACTATATCCTTCTAGGGCGTCCCCTTCCATTGTTTCCACTTACAATTGCCCTTTCTTAGTCGCCTTTCAAATACTAAAACAATATCTTTGATTTTTTTTTTAAGGATGTAGTCACTTATTTCTTAAGATTTACTGAAGGTTGTTCGCAAGCTATATTATTATGAACTATGTTTTAAAATTGAACTCATAATAGGTATATGTTCCGGGTATGTGAGGTATTTGTTCCGTGTGGCGCCGGACGTAAAGAATAGCACCACCCTATCTCTTCCCATGGTTGTATGCGGGTCGTAAGAGGCGACAAAGGGACTTACTAGAATAGGCAACAGCGTTCTCTATGCATTTTGCCACCATACTACGATCGCCACCCGCCTGCCAAGCGTGGCGGTTATGGCAACCCCCCCAAATTGGGGGAGGCCGTCCAGCAATGGACGTCTTTTGGCTGAAATGATGATGATGATGATTAGGTATATGATAGGTATGATAGGTAGGCATTGATATTGAATTCATGTAAAGTAAGTGATTTAAAGTGGCGCCATTGGCAGAAAAGTTGAAAGGTAATTCGTTTGGCTTGGTATGTGCGTGCGATGAATATACGTTCATGGATGTGGAGGTAGAGGAAGACCAAAGAAAACATGGATAGATTGTGTGAGGAATGATATTAAAGAATTGGGAATTATTAACGGTTGACCGGGGAGAATGGAAGAAGAAAACTTGTTGCACAGACCCCAAGTAACATGAGACAAGGGCAAGGAGATGATGATGATGACAGGTAAGAGATTTAATTGGTTGTTGTTGTTCCAGTCAACCAATCATCGTAGATGACATCTGTTTATCAGTGTGTGTCAGCAAATTTTTATGTTGAAGAGTTTCAGTAATCGGCTGATGTAGTGATTTACGAAGCATAATCAGCCAGTAGTCACCAAAGTCATCACAAACCGTCTTACCACCAGACTAGACTCAGCACAACCAGTGGAACAGGCAGAGTTCATGACTGGGTTCTCAACAGTAGACCACATCTTCACGGTACGACAAATAATTGAGAAGTGCAACGAGTGTAACCGACCTATAGTGTTGGCGTTCATCGACCACGAAAAAGCATTTGACTCGGTTGAACACTGGGCAGTCATTCACTCGCTGAAACGATGTCAGGTAGACACCTGATATGTAGAGGCAGTTAAGGAAGTATATCGTGCGGATACCTTACAAGTCAAACTTTACGAGTTAACGAATCCAGTATGCGTTAAAAGAGGGGTGAGACAAGGAGATATGATGTCACCTAAACTCTTCACAGCCTGCTTGGAAAATGTATTTAAGCTTCTTGACTGGTCTAATAGAGGCTCAAACATTAATGATGAACGGCTAACCCATCTGCACTTTGCCGACGATGATGTCGTTTTTTCCAGCAGCGTGGAGGTTCTGCAGGCCATGGTACAAGAACTGTATGACGTGCCACTCTATGTCGGTCTAAAAATGAACGCCGCAGTAACAAAAATAATGTGCTGTGATGACGACATTGATCACATTCTAGTGAATGGCCAGCAAATAGGGAAAGTCAAGGAGTACGTATACTTGGGAGAGACTTTAAGTATAGCGATGAACGGACAAGACCACGAAATCAAGCGTCTTATCTAACTAGGGTAGAGTGCTTTCGGTAAGCTTTCCGACGTACTCAAGTCGTAGCGGGTGCCCATAAACATAAAGCGTCACATGTCCGAGCAGTGTGTCCTCCCAGTCATGACGTACGGGGTTGAAACTTAGACGCTCACCAAACACACTATTCACCGCATGCAAGTCACTCAGAGAGCTATGGAACGAGCCATGTTGGGCATCTCCCTCTATGACCGGGTGAAAAATAGCAAAATACGGAGACGGACGAGACTTACGGACATAGCGAAAGTAATAGCAAAAAGAAAGTGGAAGTGGGCGGGGGCCATATATGCCGTAGACTGGATGGAAGATGGGGGAAGAAAATGCTGGACTGGAGAACACGGACGGGATGGAGGAATGTGGGAAGACAACCGACTAGGTGGACAGACGATCTCATTAAAGTGGCCAGAAGAAACTGGATAGCCATGACACAAAACCACCTATAGTGGAGAGATTTGGAAGAGACCTACACTCAGCATTGGGTGGCCAAGGGTTGAAAAAGAGAAGAAGAGAGTTTCCTCACAATATTTTCCTTCAGCAGTAGTGATGAAAATATTTAAACAAAGTAAAGCGTCCGTCTGGGTTAGAACCCACAACCTACAACTCGGTAAGTCAGGGCCGTTACCACTAAGTCACCACAGTTCCGCGGGCCAACACGGCTCTGTTGTACTGTATGTACGGAGATTTCTTGAAAACGATCAAAAAGGTAGTTTTTAAAACCAGTGTATCTCTTTAACCGTAAATAATTTTTAAAGCAAAAAAATATATGGTATTATCAAGTTTATGTTGCATACAGTGATGGAACTCAAAACATAATAAATCACACTTTAATGCATCAATTAATTATCTTTAAAATCGGTTTATCTCTTCAATAACAATTATAATTACCTATCATTTAAAATAAACCATAAAATTTCAAATGCCAAACTGCATCCAGTGATTAATTATTTATTATTGAATAGTTGATATCTAATTTTATACGATATTATTTGCACTTTTACGACGTACGTTTGCTCATTTATTATTCGAATTCATTACAACAGATTTTAACCCGTATCGGATTGCAATAAGAACTATTATCGCTCATAACGACATTATTTAAAGTTACCAGGGCCTTAACTCTAAATGTCACCTCTTTTTTTATCTAAAAGTTACTAACAGATTATAAAATGGATTATGCGCCACAATTAAACCGCGACAGGCTACATCTATCATTAAGATCTGACCCTGAAAATGAGACAAAAAAACTAATCTACCACCGTTATAAAAACTTCTGCAATAACCTCTTACGAAAACTTAGAATTGAATACGACAGTCGACAAATCCAAGAAAATAAACAAAACTCTCTAAAGCTTTGGAAAGTTCTCAAATCAATGTACGACCCGGGATGCCAACGGAACAATACATGCAACTTAGTAACAAGCTCACCTGACCCTGTCGAGTCCCTCAATAAATGCAACTCCTACTTTACATCCGTAGGTAAAAACCTGGCTGCTACCATACTGACAAGACTATCAGAAACTCAGTCATCCCTCACTAGCAATTACTCATCACCAAATACGTCACCTTTCACCTTCTTTCTACATCCCACTGACGAAACAGAAATTACGAACTTCATTAATCAGTTAAAGGACGACAGCTCCCCAGGTCCCGACAAACTCAGTGTAAGACTCATAAAGAAAATACAAAACCTAATTATAACACCTCTAACCCACCTGATTAACCTCAGCCTAGAAACGGGAGTATTTCCCGAACAGTGGAAGGTTGCAGCAGTAAGCCCTATACATAAAAGTGGTCCTAAGGACAAACCAGAAAACTATAGACCGATAGCACTTCTTAGTATATTATCCAAAATCCTGGAAAAGGTGGTCAATATCCGTCTAGTAAATTTTCTTGAAAAATATCAACTGATTTCAGAGCGACAATTTGGCTTTAGAAAAGGGAAATCAACTGAAGATGCGGCTTCGCTACTAACAAACTCCATATCAACAACAATAGAAAAAGGTGAGCGCTGCATGGCGGTCTTTTTAGACCTAGCTAAAGCGTTCGACACAATTTCAACAGATCTACTCCTTAAAAAACTAGACACAATAGGAATAAAGGGAAAACCACTCGAATGGTTTCACAGCTACATCACCAATTGCCGACAATATGTAAAATCTGGCGAACACTCAAGTGGTCAACTTCCTATAAATTTTGGAGTTCCACAAGGCAGCTTACTAGGCCCGACACTTTTCATAATCTACATGAACGATATACTGAACCTCACACTCCCAAACGCGGAACTAATATCCTACGCAGACGACACGGTTATAACATTCCACGCACCTACCTGGGAACAGGTCTACTGCCTTGCAGAAGAAGGATTAGCAACAGTAGCGCAAACACTCGACCGTAACTTACTTACACTCAATATAAAGAAAACAAAACTTATAACATTTTCCAAGACACATTTATCTAGCCCTCCTCCCAACCTAGCTTTGAAATTTCACACATGTCAGACCCATCCGAACACATCACGCGAAAACTGCTTATGTGACTGTATCAACCGGACACAATCTATTCGTTACTTAGGTCTACTCATTGACGAAAATCTTTCATTTAAAGCCCACATTCAATATCTTTCTGGCCGAGTAAGGAAACTTATACATGTAATAAAGAAGCTAAGAAACCGCACTCCAAAGACATCCTGCGAATGGTTTATTTCGCAATATGCCAGTCCATCATACAATATGGCGTATCTATTTGGGGTGGAGCTGGAAAAACAATAATGATTGAGCTAGAAAGAGCCCAGAGAGCTGTTATAAAAGTTTTATAAAAAAAACCATTTTTCTTCTCTACTGACTCCCTGTACAACGAGTTCCAAGTTCTACGTGTCCGCCAACTATTTATTCTCAATGCATATCTGCGCATACACAAAACCTTAAAAACCCGACCTGACTACCACTCATTGACTTTCAAACGTGTCTTTCACATCCCTCTACAACGAACCACATCTCTCCTAACAAGACGCTGTCCCGCCTACCTACACACTTTTGTGTATAACAAGGTCACCAGCAGTTTGCCTTGTGACCCAAAAGAACTCTCACTCCCCACATGCAAAAATGTTGTCAAACAATGGCTATTAGGTCTTTCATACGATGAATCGGAAAACATTCTCATTTCACTCAACCCACGCTCGGAATCCTACTCACACCACAGATACTGACACTTACACACACCACGCGCGTACACTCGCACACACTAACACGGACACACACTAACACACTCACACCTTATTTTTGGTTTTCTAACATTTTATTTTATTTCATTTATTTTTGATAGTTTAATATTTGTTCTAGATTGTGTAACATTTAATTTTGATTGTTTACTTGTTCACTTTATTTTAAAATTTATTTAATTTTTTAGTTCTATGCGTTTGCTTAGTGCAAAATAAGTTTTATTTTTGGTTTGTAATAATTTACGATTTAAGTTTCGCTTTCACTTTGATCTCAACTTTCATATTTAGTTTTATATAATCGTTTGCAAATACTTACCCATTGTCACCTTAAACTCCAGTGGTAAATAGCACTATGTCTCACAACTCTGGTCCCCAAGATACAGGCGCCGCCTAGTTTGGGGTCCGCCGTAAAGACCAAAACGAAAATCACTAACAGTTACAAATCAACATTAAGTTATGTAAATCATAAGGTACTAATTGTAACATTGATTCAATAAATTTTATTATTATTATTATTATTATTATAATTGGAAAATGTTTTTTTTTTGTGTATTTTGCGCCTAATGAGGCATAAATATCAAACACTTTCAAACGATTTAGCAAACCATAAGTTTTCTTAAGGCGAACTAAGATTTTATAAGAAAGTTTCTAAAGACAAGTCTAGAAAGTTTGGAGCTTAGTGTATGTTGTAGAGCGCATTTTCAGTTAAAAAAAAAACATAATTATACTTTGTTATAGAACTTAAATATTCAACAATGGAATGGAAGCTTTATTTTTACAGCTAAGTCCCCCACTTAGTAGCCGAGTACCCGAGTACCAACTAAAGATGCAACTGTAGTAACTTAAAATTATATTGACCTGCTAAGCATTTAGGACACAAATAGCATAATAGAATAACAATTTGCTTTGTCTTGCTGCTAAATAAAGGGCCTTATATTGACAAAAATCAAAATAAAAGATGTAGACTAAACAATACAATCAAACTATGTATATGTTTTAAAAATGTCTACCATTATATTACGAGCTCCATCAAGATCAATAACATGTTTTGTCTAGCAAAACATTCTACACAAACAAATGTTGAAATAGATACCTACTTAGTAAAAGTTATTTGAAACATGTATTTCATAAACATAGCTACTGAAACTGAAAGTCGACAGACACGGCTAGGTATAACGAACTTTTACGCTTTGAAAATCTATTTTGTCAGAAAAGACGGCAATAAGTTCCACTAAGTGTCTGTACGGAGGAAACCCCGAAAATGTTTACATATGAAAATGATGAAACACTCAGCTTAAATCTTAAGTAAGGAGTAATGTAAATTTATCAACAGGCTGTAGAAAGTGTTCAATTTGAATTGTAGATGATTACAAATAAGTTTATAAAGTGGCTACCCTAGTTAATGGTGCTGAATTAGATCCCCTGCCTTACCTATTAGGGGCTTAACTTAAAGGTCAATTAATTTTATTTCTGTCTTTTTTCCTTGGGACTACACTCTTAAACAAATTTACAGGCACAATAAAAGAATTATAATAAAAAATATGGTGGATTTAAGTAACAATTAAGTTTATCATTTTGAATTTTGCTTCAAATTTTAAGTGATATAGTGGATATAATAATAACTCTTCAAAACAAGGTGTGATATTATGTTAAAATTGCAAACGATCGAATGACAACATTTAACCAGGTTATGAGATTTATAAAATACAGTAAAGAATCATTTGTGAACAAAACATTTTTTTTTTCCATATCTGCTTAGTAACGTGGGCTATAACGAGACACTGACCCAGTGTAGTACCCTCTAGCTATTCAAACCGCCCTTCACATAATCCTAACAGTTATCAATAAAATCTTGAGAGATTGCGTTCCACTCTTCCTGTACTGCGTTTTTAAGGTCTCTCAAATTAGCGGGGGCAGAATTTCTGTTTAATAAGTTTTTTACTTGCTATATATAAAACCCTGATAGGGATTTATTCGACAACTAAAGCCGCAGCATGGGGGCATACATTATCATGCATAAAAACAAATCTATCTGCTATGAAAGAGGCAAATGGCACTAAAATTTCTTCCAAATCTCAGTTACATATAGTGCCGCTGCTGTTAACCCATTCTCAATGACGCTGAGTTCCGTACGTGCCATACAAATACTGCCTCATACAACAACTGAGCGTCCACCATCCTCTTTTACTGCCCTAGAAACTTGAGTGGCGTTAAGATCTGGCATTGTTGGTTTGTTTTTAGTAACAATTCATACTTAACACGATAAATACGGCAGTCGAAACAAAAAAATTAATGAAATCTAAAATAAACTTAAAATCGAAAGAAGGCAATACACGATATGATTACATAAAAACAAATGAAATTCGAATAAAAATAATCAAACTTTATATATTTTTATAACATTTACTAATGGCCAGTACGCACGATAACGATTAATACAGGAGAAATTAAACCTTATTTTTGCGTTACTCTTAGTCTGTGAGCGTAGATTTGTTTATTTTTTCAGCGGAATAGCAAATTGTTTGAAAGCATAAGCAACCACAGTAACTAAAGTCGTTATTGTTGTGTTAGATGAACAAAATATTATGATATTATATAGAGCCTAAGCCCAAGATATACGCCCATTTCGTTAGGTCTTCTAAAATGTTTCAGTCAGCAAGATCTTTGTGGTTTAGGTACACGACAAAGAGAATTTTACTACTTATAAAATAATCAAAAGAGCATGCTCAGTAGAAATTCACAAAGCTTACGATACATTAGGTAGATTATTAATATTTGTGATATTAAATGACGTCTTCTTAGAATTCATAGTTAAATTTTAAAAGAATATGTCTGATTGTATTGAAGTTATATTTAAAAAAAACCATTATTTAAATATTCTATTAAGTTGAACTCAAAACTCAAACTCAGAGCATTTCAACCATTTACAGGCACTTTTGAACTGTCAAAAAGTCGATCAGTTGGAAAGTTGAAGCTAGTTGCCCATTCCAAAACGTGGATCTCTATGGAGAAGAACGGGCGAGAAACTCTATGGACACTCTTTTAAATCAAGTTGGATATTACAAAATCTTGAGAACATTATTCTTGTTGTGTTTAACATTATTCTTTCTGTATGTCAGAACAATTTAAAAAATGTAATAAACAATTCTAAATACAAGATTAAAAATAAATTGATATTGAATCAGATGCGTACCATTACGAACCTTGGGGCATATTTTTTTAAACACTCCTAAATAATTTTAATTAACACTAAACACAAAAATATAAATCATACAAAAGCTTAGCAACATAATTCTTCAAACTTTTGAGATAAATGATCACATTTTCTAAGATATTTAAGCTATTAATTAGTAAGTTCTCAAGTGCACTTATTAAACAATCCTTTATAGCGGGCAATTAATTTTTTCTCTACTTAACTAAACTTTGAAATAAACGAAGTTGAGAAGAAGTCGTCAAAGACTTTTTTTTTCTCACGCTGCTTATCAAAAAGGACAAAATTTCGAGCAAGAAAACTTAAAATTACTTTAAATAAGTAATGCATGTTTTTCCGGCCGAGAAACTTGGTCGTACACACGGAAGAATATGTCTTGACATTTGTATAAGTAATGCAGTTCCTTACTTATAAAAATATGTATTTTTATCCTTCCGCGGTCATTTTAAAGACGGAAAATTTTGACGAAAAGTTACCAGTGGTGGCACAGCGGTATTGCCCGCAACTTACGAGTTGTAGGTCTTCAGTTCGAACCCAGGCTGGCAGTTTACTTTGTAAACTTAATTTCATCACTACTGCTATCGAAACGGTGAAGGAAAACATCGTGAGGAAGCCGGCATGTCCAAGAACCAAAAATTTCTAGAAATGTGACTACACCATCCTGCATTGGGCCCCCGTGGTGGTATGACCCACTCCCTCTCCTAGAGATGAGGACTGTGTCTCAGCAGTGGGAATATTATAGGCGAATTATGTTATAACTTAAATACTTTCCTTAACCATAGCAACAATAAAAACAGAACCAACTACCAACACTTTTCCGACGTTTGGCTCTCAGACTGGAGCGGGCCGGGGCTGCCTTGAAGCGGCTCCTGCCCAATCTAGGGGGGGCCAAACGCCTCCTGCTGGAGGCTCTACGCGGAGGTCGTGCGGGCCATGGCTCTATACGGGGCGCTGGTGTGGGCGCCTACATTGAGGCGCCAACCAGCACACCGGTTGAAAGCGGCCCATAGAGTCATGGCCATTCGGATGATCCGGGGATACCGCACGATCCCCGGTGAGGCGGCTGGCCTCCTCGCCGGATTGCCGCCATGGGATCTGGAGGCAAAGATCGCGCCACTCCCAAGTGTGCGCGAGGAGGCCAAACGCCGGGGCGTAACTCCGCTGCCTCGGGAAATCGCGACAGCGGACAGAGCTCTGGCAGTATCTCATGGCGACGTGGAAAGTGCGATTGTCGCAACCCAGTGCTAGGCACGCCACGATTGCGGCGGTAAGTCCCCTCTTTGAGGAGAGCTTGAGAGGTGGCATGGTGTCCTCACCTTCCGCCTGACACAGGTCCTCACCGGACATGGCTGTTTCGGGAGGTTCCTGTTTCGGATAGGGCGGGAGGAAACGCCCGGGTGTTTCCATTGCGAAGATCACCCTGAGGACACGGTGGAGCATACGGTGGAGCTCTGCCCGGCTTGGGCGGAGCACCGCCGTGTCCTCGTGGAGGTGATCGGCGGCGGCGATCTCTCGCGTCCGACCCTGGTCCAGGCCATGGTACGGAGCGAGAGTGCATGGCTAGCGATCGCCTCCTTCAGCGAAGCAGTCATGCTCGCAAAGAAGGAGGCGGCGCACGTGAGGGAGATGCAATACATGCGCCCTCACAGCCGTGGCCTTCGCAGGAGACGCCCTGGGCGTCGGGAATCCCAGGCTGATTCCCGGCAACCGCAGGCACGGGCTTGCGGACGGCGAGTAATGGGTAGCTCGCCGTCCGGTAAGGACCAAGCCCGGGTCGACGGCGCGTTGTGTTCCACGCGCGCCTCAAAGAGATGTCAGCAGCAACTGATGGGGCCCGCAAGGGCCGATGCCTGCCAGGGGTGAGTGTGGGAACACGAGTGGATTTTAGTCAGTAAAAGTCTGACACGCCCTTCTCCCGCTCTGGGTGGAGCAGGTTAAGTTATTTGATGATACCCCAACCAAAAAAAAAAAACCAACAACACTTTGAAAACAATAAAGGCTTCTTCAAACAGCCGCGACGCGACAGCGCGACGCGACACTTGTAGAACAATTTCCATTAAATTTTCATAGAAATTGTTCCACGAGTGTCGCGACGCGACCGTCGCGTCGCGACACTCGTAGTGTCAGACTTTAACTGACTAAAACCCACCCGTGTTCCCACAGTTGCCTGTGTGCCAGGGGCCGCGGTATCTCTTTCGAACAACCCGCACCCCTGGAAACAATAAAGCATTAAATACGACTTTGGATCTCATTCTTGAGCCGAAAATGTCTTCACATTTATATCCGGAGGCGGTGATGAGAAAAACAAAAGTGCACTTAATTCTCAACAAGTCTAGCGGATTTACGAGGAAAGCGCTTAAGTGAAAAATTGCTTTCTTTTATTATATTTTCTGTGCGATCCAAAGACGTTCGAAACTCTTTTTTTCCACTATTGGTGATGGGATCAATCTACTTCACTTCATTTGTTTTTGCTGTCTCTTTTTTTCGTACTTTGTTCGCGGTATCTAGTAAGCTGCTGGCAAAAAACAATTCTAGAAAACTATGAATAAGTAATTATTATGTTGTGCCCTTTGATACTCGTACCATGTTCTAACGGCCTGCTAAAAGGAAACATTTACGATTTGCTAGTCTCATTTTCAACGAAACTAAACTGGATTCGTGCGGTGAGCTACCGTCCGTTTCTTCTTACCGAAACGATCGTCATTCTCCTGCACGTAGCCTAATTTATTATAGGTTTTTCGCATGTCTTTTTCTTCCATACTTCTACAGGTGTAAGTGAAACGCTTCCGAAAACGAAGACAGGTGATGGGCTAGTGATTCTCGATACAGTACTATCAAAATTCGTTTGTTTTTTTTACAATTTTTTTAGCACATTTTGTACACTGTGCTGTGAGTACAGTTATATGAACCATGATTTGTAACTAAACACATTGAAAAACGACCCCAAGTCTGGACTTGGGCTCGTTTTTCAATGTGTTTGCGGTTTACGATTTATGACTTATTAAAAAAACTACTTACTAGATAGTAGTTTTTTTTTTAATAAGTCATAAATCGTAAACCGCAATTTACCTTTCATTCAATCAACTTAAATATAAAAATTTAAATTTTTTTTTTTAATAAACATAAACCTTATGCATAAACCGTGAACCATTATTTCGTTCAAACCAATTTTCGGTGGAAGTTTACATGGTAACGTACATCATATATTTTGTTTAGTTTTATCATTCTCTTATTTTAGAAGTTACAGGGGGGGGGACACATTTTACCACTTTGGAAGTGTCTCTCGCGCAAACTATTCAGTTTAGAAAAAAAATGATGTCTGAAACCTCAATATCATTTTTGAAGACCTATCCATAGATATCCCATCCCACACGTATGGGTTTGATGAAAATTTGTTTTTGAGTTTCAGTTCTAAGTATGGGGAACCCCCAAAATTTATTGTTTTTTTTCTATTTTTGTGTAAAAATCTTAATGCGATTCACAGAATACATCTTTCTTACTAACCAAGTTTCAACAGCATAGTTCTTATAGTTTCGAAAAAAAGTGGCTGTGACATACGGACGGACAGACAGACATGACGAATCCATAAGGGTTCCGATTTTTGCCATTTGGCTACGGAACCCTAAAAAGGAGAAACATTACAGAAGCGTCAATCTTTTTAAATTGATGCAAAAATAACCAATTTAAGGTGAAAGATTATTGGTATCCTTTTGTATTTAGGTTGTATATATCACCGTATGATTGTGAACACCGTTAGTTTATAATCTATCTCGCGAGATTATAAACTGTCGATAAATTGTAAACTGCACAAGACTGCTTACAATATAAATAGATTAGGTTAGGTTACAACTGCGACCAACCGTGCGCGAGCCAAGCGAGCGTAGCGAGCGTAGCGAGCGGTGCCACGACAGCGGCCGGGGAGCGCTACTTCCAAGTTTGGATAACTAGTAATAGCGCAAGGTACTATCCGTCTGCAGTTCACAATTTATAGCCAGTTTATAATCCCGCGAGATAGATTATAAACTGACGATGTTCATAATGTTACGGTGACATAATATAAGCTACGTTCTGGCTTCGGACGCGTTCCCCTTACATCCTGTATGTTAGCCGTCATCTCGGTAGTCACCACCTTTCTAACCATATCATCATTCACACAGTCCATCCATCATTTCTTTGCTCTTCCCCTACTCTTATAGCCATCGACATTTTTCCTACTATCTACGAAACGATATTTGCTAACAATGTAACATATGTAGTTCCACTAAAATCCATATAATTTAACACCTACAGCGCTCCAATCATCTATTCCAACAAGCAAAACACGTCTTACACATTCGCTTTTAGTCTAGTAGATGACTATCGTAAACAGGACCGAAGCTTCACAGAGGGTCGCACAAATGAATCGCGTAGCCTCGGCATTCATGTAAAGTAAAGGGTACACTGTACAAATTCAATAAGGTGAGCAGTGTAAATCTCAATTGTGCACCCGACTTTATCAAGATAGTGGACACGGATCTCGTGTATTGCTACAATACACCCCTAGAAATGTACTGAATGCTGGCTGTGTTTGTTGACAAAGAAGGTTCTAATTCATGTTTGAGTAATATTTTGTAAGTGAATTCTAGTAAAAGCTGAGTACTTTTAAGAGCCACAGGGCTTAGGTAAAAGGTCTTACTAATATAGTCATATTGGTAAAACAAGTATGTAAGTAAAGTAGGGACAGTATCTGAAGAATTTGTGCATTCTTGATGTGTCGTAGTTTACCTTCATCCCGCAATCTTCATTTCACTGGGCTTCCAATGACTGCTACCACAAACGGTCGAAGTGAAACGGCATTATCACGTTTGGCAGACGGATTAGTGAAGTACTGTCCGAATGCATGGACTATACGGATCCACACATCAATGCAACAATATATTATCTACACACAGCTTCACTAATTGGTTACCCCTCCAAAAGACATGTGCGTTCAAATCCGTTCAAGGCCCAAGTAACTTTTTGTATTTTGCAAAAACATTTTATTATAATAACTGCATTGTCTTAGTAAATATGGTTGACATTTACGGCAAGTTATTCTACTTCTAAATAGTCCGGAGGTTAACAAGACCGCAAGCCGTGCATAAGATTAGAGGTTCGGATCCTGGGCACGAATTGTGCTTTTGTCATGCAATATATTTTTATTTTTTATTTAAAGTATTTTTCTATTTTATTAAAGTAATATTTATGAATTTAAATAGAATGTAGGAAAAAATACTTTTATAACTATTCCATAATATTAATTATTGCTATTGTTTAACTAAATTTTGATCTATTTAATCTAACTATCTACAAAGATTTTACAATTTGATTTGATTATTTACAAATTACTGAATGATTATACACATTTTGCTAACTGACGCACAGTTTGCAAACGGGTCCCTAGACAAGTTTTAAAGCAAACGATAAAAATAGGAAGCGCTAGAAATATTTTAGATTGACATAAGCTAACGAAATATCACGTAATCTGTCATGTCGTCTCTGCAATCTGCATACAGACGTTTTAAAGTTTTACGTGAACGTATATATAAGACGTTGTAATTATAACTTGAGGCTAGGGATTAATTTTATAAAGAAAACGTAAGTAAGTTAAATTAGTGCATACCCTCAAATAACAGAGTATATCGATTAGTCAGAGATAAAGTGATTCGGACGATAGTGGATAATAATTTCATCGCATTTCAAATGGGTGACCTCATGGTTAGTTCATCAAACTGCCGGTATGGTTATGACGACGTTCGGTGATGCAATGGTTCGAATCCAAGTCGAAACAATAAACTCTTTTTGAAGTATTCTGTAGATTATTCGTGACGAATTCAATGTTGTTGCAGTATAACATTTTAAAACTTGAGGGGTTTGCACATACTGACGCTGTGTGTACCTACCTCAGATGTAATTAGGTTTAAAACCGAATTGACGCATAAGTCAGCATAAAACCCTTCCTGGTATCCACTTTTTCTGCATTTAAAACTCAACAGCATCCAGTAAACATAAAACATATTTCAGTGATTTTGCCAGCGGCGCAACGCTTTTACAAACTTTGCGAAACGTTATTTAAAAAGATTTTGAAAGGTCAAATTTTAGGTACAACATCAAGAGAAAGAAAGTACTAAAATAAACGTTAAAGTAAATAAAATAAAGACAAACCTAAGCATGTCGTTGGTCATTGTACAGCCACAGCCCGTAGGTCGAAATAAAATACTCGAATATAATCCGTAGAGCTTAGATCCACGACTCGAAACATGGTTCATATTTATTTGTAATATCGTATCAGAATCTTATTTATATCGTAGTTACTGCGTATGTCTGTCTAAAAGAAGGACAAAAGACTTTTATGTGCCAACAGTTTTGCTCTTTACTGCCACTCGATTAGGCCTCCAATATTGATGGCACCCAAAGTTTCTGAGCAATGTTGGGGATGACATGTGTGACAACAACACAAGCAAATAAAAAACAAATTATTCATATTTTATCAATTAGAGAATTATCTTTCCTATTTCTAACATTTTCAGAACGAAGCAAAACTAAATCAAAGTGAACAGAAACATAATTATTTCTCTGCTTCAATTGTTGGCTGGATTTCTGTTCTATTTTCCGAACGAAATATTCTGTCTGGTGGCCATGGCAACTCTTCATTGAATGCACTAGTCTACCGACTACCGAGGATCAAATGAAATAAACCCAAAGTGTTCTCACACCTAGCTATTCAATTTATAGACTCAAATAACGTTGGTGATTTAGAAAATGGACTCCGTTAGTATCGTAAACTAGGTTTTATTTTTTGTGTGTATTCCCATATTCACACTCAATGTACCATGAAATGTACAAGCGTTAGTTCTGTTTAGCAGAATATGTAGTGTGTACTGAGTTTAGTGGGAACTTTATTAAATTAGGTATTTTAATTTAGAATATTACTGGAATTTCGTCTAATGTTTGACATTACTGGAATAAGAATTTATTATAATAGATATATACAATAGTATAAAATTCTAGCGACCGAATTGCTATTACTGTATAGAGAGTATATCTATCTATACAACGTGTAACGGAAACGGTATATACATACCAAGGGCACGGCTTCTTTGGATGATATCAAACGATTTTGGAAGGGTTTTTAATCCTATCTCCACATGTTCGGAAGTTATGAGAATTTTTAATACATTGATACCAGAAACCGAACTTTTCAAATTGAAATAAACACATCACTCGGAAGAGATTTATCGTGATATTGGCAAGTAACGTGCAAAATTATCGACCTACGTAGTGTGGTGACACGTTTGTTATGATTTGAATTTAAGAAACTTAAGAAACCGAAAATTTGGTATTAATGTATAAAGAGTATTTTATTTTGAGCTGAAACTATGAATAGTAATTCTATAGCAGTTGTTATCACTACTTAAGGATAGCAATAGGGTTTGTGTTACACCCTGTATACATGTAAAGCAATAACTTTGTAAGCGTTTTTACGAAAATAACGCGGGCGGAGTATGAAATTTGGCACAGTAAAAGTTTATATGGAGAAAGAGGGCAGAAAGCTATTCCTAATAATATTATTACTATGAAATTGTTACAGGTCGTCAGAAGCCCGGAAGTCTGACAACCAGTCTTACCAAGGGGTATCATATTACCCAGTTACTGGGTTGTGGAGGTCAAATAGGCAGTCGCTCCATATAAAATACTGGTATTCAGCTGCATCTGGTTAGACTGGAAGCTGACCCCAGCATAGCTGGAAAAAGGCTAGGCTGACGATGATGATGATTATTATTATGAAAGTTTATATGTTTGGATGTTTGTAACTCAACCACGCAAAAATGGCAAAACGTGTTTGGATGAAATTTGGCACACAGATAGATTATAGCCTGGATTAACACATTGGATTTTACACTTTTTATCCCGGTAGTAGGTCCCTGTCGGATAATTTTCAACTTCCACGCGGGCGAAGCCGCTGGCAAAGGTGACTATTCTATATAATAGGTTGGGGAAAAAGTTTCTTCGCATTTTTTAAGAAAATTCAAAACATTTTTTAATAAAGTTTATTTACATTTAACTAAAGTATGTAGGTACCATTTTGTTCGATAACTTTTTGCCATCTTGTAGGTAGGGACATCATCCCATTGCTATAGAAATTTTGGGACTTCTAGTCAAAATACCGCGACAAGTGGTTTTGGCAGTCCTCTCGTGATGTTAACCTGACACTGCCTAAAGAATTCTGAAGAGACCGAAACAGGTGGAAATCTGAAGGTGCAAGGTCAGGACTATACGGCGGATGCATTAACACCTCCCAGCCAAACTCTCTTAATTTTTGTTGGGTGGCTAAAGATGTGTGAGGTCTAGCGTTATCATGATGAAAAACCACACCCCTTCTGTTGATTAATTCCGGCCGCTTTCTCTCAACTTCTTGCTTTAATCTCATCAGTTGTTCGCAACGTGGTAACAGCTCATAATGAATAATGTCCTTCCAATCCCACCACACACACAGCATCACCTTGTTGCGAGTTAACCCGGGTTTCGCCACAGTCTGTGAAGCCTGACCGGCCTTTGACCACGACCTTTTTCGCACGTTCTTGTCATACGTGATCCACTTTTCATCACCAGTTATCAGCTTCTTCAAAAATGGTTCGGTTTCATTACGTCGTAATAAAGAATCACAAATGAGTACACGGTTCATTAGGTTTCTTTCAGTGAGCTCGTGAGGTACCCAAATGTCGAGCTTTTTTGTGTACCCAGTTTTTTTCAAATGCGCCAAAACTGTTTTGTGGTCAATTTCCAGTTCTTCAGCTACGTCGTAACTACTGGTATGCCGAGCTTGCTCCACTTTTTCAAAAATGGCATCCATTTTATCCGTAATAGGGCGACCAAAGCGACGTGCATCTTTGACATCAAAATTTCCGGATTGAAAACGCTTAAACCAAATTTGTGCTACTCTCACAGACACTACACTAGGTCCATAAACATCGCAAATTTTTTTCGCGGCTTGCGTTGCATTTTTACCTTTTTTGTAGTAAAATTTTAAAATGTATCGAATTTCTTCATTAGATTCACTCATCTTGACGGTACGAAAAACAAATGAAAATCACACATTTTCCTAATTTGAATTTGGAATTATGTTCTTTAAAATTTAAACTTTCAATGATACCAAAACCAGCCAGATACAAATAGTATAGCCAAAGAGATTTTATTACAAGTTCATACATACTATAATGCGAAAAGACTTTTTCCCCAACCTAATAATTATGCATTTAAAATACATTGTTTTAAATGAATTATGTTCGAATTTCGACCACTCGGCAATTACTAGTAATATTTAAATAATCAATCCAGAATTATTACCTAAGTTTTTTTTTTAACTTTACTTAATAATACTTAGGTCCTTTTTACCTATGAAGTTGCCGTTTACAACACTGGCCATTTGTTACGTAATTTATGAATGGCTGGCAATACATTCTAAATTATAATAAAGTAAAGACCTCATTCATCAGCATTTCAGCTGAAAGACGTCCACTGCTAGACCTAGGCCTCCCCCAGGCTCCTCCACTTCGACCGGTCTTGTGCTTCCCACAATCAGCGGATTCCCGCGGCCTTCACAAGGTCATCGGTCCAGCTTGTGGGAGGCCTTCCAACTTTACGTCTGGTACGCGATCGCCACTCCAGAACCTTTCGGCCCCATCAGCCATCTGTTCTGCGAGCAATGTGCCCTGCCCACTGCCACTTAAGTTTGACAATTCTTCGGGCTGTGTCGGTTACCTTGGTTCTCCTGCGGATCTCTTCATTCCTGATTCGATCGCGAAGGGAAACTTCGAGCATAGCCCTCTCCATTGCCCTTTGTGTGACTTTAAGCCTTCTGATAAGGTATATTGTGAGCGACCACGTTTCGGTTTCATGTCATCACTGGCAAAGACCTAATTAAGTAAAGACCTAATATCTAACAATTATTCACTGGAGAACACAAGACACCACAGCCAGAACACTGAGATTGCAATTTACGAATGCCTATTTCCCGAATACCAAAGGATGGGCCAAGTTTTACTTACAATTCATAATTCACAAAAGGACAAAACTTCAACTTTGATGGCCACAAACCCGAATTCATTTTACATCTTTGATGAAGTTCGGGTAATCTTGTTAAAATACTGACTTTAGAAGCGACCTTATTTGAATTGAATGGACTGATATTACGCCTAGAAATTTCTCCGACCTACCTAGATTCCAAATATAGGTCCACTCATCTTTTATGCTGATGAAAATGTTATTTGCGAAGAAGTAGGTTGGCGTCTGTGGCTAAAAGGTTCTTATTTGAATGAAAGTAGACCGTTGATGGAATATCCATACATGAATATACTTTAGTTAAAAGCGATGTTCAATGTGATGACATTAATTAGTTTTCACGTTCTTGAAAGCATAACTGAAATGCCATAAAATTGCCTCGTCACTAGATTTACAGTAACCTTTTCAAGCAATAGATCGTGCGTGGGTATATCAACTTGGAAGAAATGGTTTTCTGAGTGATTTTTGGATGGATCTATCTAAGAATAAATATGAATCTACTAGCATTTGCCAGCGGCTTCGTCTGTCTGGAGCTCGAAAATTATCCTACGGGAATGTACTATCGGGATAAAAAGTATTCTATGTATTATTCCAGGTTACAAACTATCTGTGTGCCAAATTTCATCCAAATCCGTTCAGCCGTTTTCGCGTGATTGAGTAACAAACATCCAAACATCTCAACATACAAACTTTCACATTTATAATCCCTACTAATATTATAAATGCGCAAGTAACTCTGTCTGTCCGTACGTTACGCTTTCACCCTAAACCGCAAAACCGATCGTCATAAAATTTGGCAGAGATATAGCCTGGGATATGGAAAAGGACATGAACTATTTTTACGCGATAACCGACATCCACGCAGGCGGAGCCGCGGGCAAAAGCTAGTATTAAATATAGTAGGCAATAGGATAGTAGGATCCGTAGCGGTTGGGGTTATGGAAAGTTCTGAAAGCAGTTTATCGTGACAATTATTTATGCTATCGCACCTTGAAAGAATTAATCAGTAAACTGAAAACAAGGATAAAAAATTGTACCTTTATTAATTTAGTGTAAGGACAGCAGATTAAGAGGCCGTATACGAAATTTTGCCGATTGATTTGATTTAGTTAATGAATGAGCTCCATTTGTATTTTTGTCGAGTAGGTACTATAATGCGAGATTTAGGTTGTTTCAAAAGATTATTAACTGCCAGTAATTAAGTTTATTTCTCTTAAATTAAAAAGAACGAGAGTTCTGAGTAGCCAAAATCAGAAGCAATTATTTGCCCGTTTTGCCTAAAATTTGACTAAGTAAAAAAAATTCTGGCATAAAGTGATTCATACATTGTATAGATGATATTCACAACAATCCACTGTAACTGTTTTTTAATGCCGTGTAGACGTAAAACTATTCGTAAATATGTGATATTCTTTAGAAGATCACATACTCTTACTGCAAAATACACAAAACAGTCGGCGGTTTGAGGTTGATTATAATAATAACAATAAAGCCTTTTGTTCCGAACTTCATAACACAATTTGGCTAAATAAATACTACTTAAATTACATTCACAATATAGCTTTTTTTTCGGTGGGCCTAACGGCATAGGCCTCCTCCAACGCCTTTCCCTATTTCCTATCTGCCACCACTCTTAGCAAAAGGGAACCCAAGGTCATTTTTAGTTCGTCCTCTTATCTCCTCGGCTTCTAAACTCATGTCTTGGTTACCAGACACTCACCTGTTTACTCCATTTTTCTTGCTTACTACAGAGCAGATGCCCAGTCCATCTCCGTTTTAGTTGGTCGATACGTGATAGGATATCTGTTAGTTTAGTTTTGCGTCTGATGTCTATATGCCTGACTAAAAGACAAAGTCAGGATTGAAGTCAATTAATCAAAAATAAATAATAAAAACAAAAAGTAGTTTATTCATTAGATCACTATTGAAATGATCTTTCATGCTGTTCATTAAAACGTACAGAAATACAGTATTTTAAGTGTAACATCACGTCTGTACAATCACGTAAATCAGCGAAATCGGAAAAAAATCGTATACGGCCTCTTAACGTCAGTTACACTTACTTAAATATTTTAATTTCTTGGAAGGTTGAGTTCATTTTATTAATTCACTCTACATTGTAATTAACCTTTAAATGGAGTCGTAATGTACTGGTATAATTGTTTACAAAACGTTTATCTTACGTAATTACCCGTTGCTATATACAGGCACTTATATTTTACGCACAGCCGTCTGATAGGTTATGTATGACCATACCCATGATGAACCTATTAGTATGTTCTTATCATATTGAGAGTCTCATCGGTTTCTTAAAAATCTTCAACTCTATGCGACGATCCTGGTGCTACATCCGTACGAAAACGCTGCAGCTCTTTATTTACAAAACCCGGTCAGCTTTTAATAAAGCTGACCGCGAAGCTGGGAAGGATTTGTTAATTATCCATCCATCATTATTATAGTTAATATATAATATCGGCGGCATTGACTGCAACTTTTATATTTCTTCGGGTGACAGGGAAAACTCACTGAGTACAAAAAATAGGAAAGATGTTTTTTTTTTCACTACGTACACTACAACTTTCCCACGAAAAAGTCGTCATATCCAGAGGTGCATTACTTTACGGAATTCCAAGAAGCAAAATCACTAAATTCAAAATATTTTTTGAACTCGACAGGTAACATTTTTACCTGGTAACATTCTCGTAAGTAAGTGTCACTGTCACAAGTTAGTTTGACGTTAGTGACAGAAGTATTTTTCTTCGTTGGCGGTTTTATTTTAATTTTTCTCGCAAAACTTGCAATATTGTATTTAACGCACGCCCTACCAAAACTTCGCGCCAGCCGTGTTTTGGACAGTTTTTTGGAGCTATCTACTCGTTATTTAACTAAAATATCAACTCAAAAAAATACACTAAAATCCTACACAATCTTGATTCCACAATAGTTGTTTATTTTTTTTATTTTTAAGTGGTATTTGTTTAACAAATCGCCTTACAACGATACCACAGAAATGAGTAACAATGATTGATAACATGCATCTCCTCGTGAAGTAACATTATTTTAGTTATGTTACTGACACTAATAGATAGACAATTTAAAGCTTCTTCAAACAGCCGCGACGCGACAGCGCGACGCGACACTTGTAGAACAATTTCCATTAAGTTTTCATAGAAATTGTTCTACGAGTGTCGCGACGCGACCGTCGCGTCGCGCTAGACTGCACGAGCCTTAAATCATGAACAATATGCATGTAGAATTTTTTACAAAAGACCAAATTTTTATTTTATAACGTTTTTATTCTAACATCTAGGTGTCAACTACTGTATTCATGCGCGGGGGGTATCGAGAGTCAGTCTCACAGAGTACTTTTTTATAATATGTCAGTCCACAGACTACATAGAGATACTACGTATCAGACGACCCACTCCTATAGAGAAAAAATGGTCAGTAGAGATGTCAAAAGTTGGAAGTTTAAAACATGACAGTTCGTTTTTTTTTTAATTTAGTTGTTGAGTTTTAGGCAAAGGCTCACACAGAATGCCTCAATTACCCTATTGTAGGTACTGTTTTCAGATCTTTTTTTTTTGTTGGTAGCTCAAATCCAATAATGTAAAACTTATAAATTACAGGGAACTGCAGAGAAATATGTAAATGAAACAACAAATACTTATTAAGATTTATATTTTTTAATTTAGTTTACATTTATTATATGCCTTAGGTTGCATTCTCGGAAGAGATTTTCCTATTTATCGGGATATGTCTGTGCCTTTTATTATTTTATTTATTATACAACACCAGTTGAAAATTACTAATTTTAACACACGGTCAAGGAAGGCCTTTTTAATTTAAATTTTATGTGTTTCACAAGAAAGGAAGCCAAATGAGTACTTAGACTTAATTTGGCTTTTTATTATTTTGGAAATGTTATTTTTAGCTGGACAGTGTTATATGTACTCATTTGCCACCAATGCAAAATATTACAGTTTAATCACTGAGAGGATAAGACAGTCCGGAAATTAATCAACGCTAACTTCACTCGATCAACAACAAAACTGTAATGGCGGTAAATAAATAGCAGAAGCGGAAAACTGAAAACATATTCGAAAACCGCCTAAATTTGACAGTGAAATTTGTAAATGGTCTATGGTTTTGGCACCTGGCGAAAGAGGGGTGAAGAATGATAGAAGGGGGTGAGGAGGCCTGTCTTGTTCGTTTCTTCCAACCATAGAGTATAAGGTGTACATTTTTTGTTCTAAGTTTGCGTGCCGTGTGTCAGTCTGCCGTAAGGCCTCGAGGGTGGAACCCGTGTCGTTTGTCACTGCATCGGCTAGCCGCAAGCGCACTTGCTCGCCCACGTTATATTATCAGTAGAAAATAATATAAGTCTAATAAAATTGTTATTAACATTTGTTTTGGTTATAGTTTTTTTGTATTTAATTTTTAAGTTTTTACTGCGAAAATTTGACTATTTTTAATCGCGATTAAAAAGGTCTGGAATAATTTAAGTTGTCGAGGACTAAAATTCACACCACAACACGGCTTCAGCGGGCTTAGCATGATGCTTTTTATTTCTACTCTACTGTAGAATAGAAATCGCTTGTCGACATTTCTCGGTGAAAAACTGTCAACTGTCTATACGGAAACGTAATTTTTGTCTACTTTTCCGACAACAAAACACTTGTTTATGGTTCTCATGCTAAGCCAGCTGGTGCAAAAACATTACTGTCTTTTTTCTTTTCTTTTGCATAAATCTAGAAAATGGTGTGTCCTATCGCAAAAATAATAAAAAATTTGACCCCTCTGCTGCCCCCATGTACCTCCAAACATAACATCTAGGTAAAAATGTATATATTTTCATACAAACAGTGAAAAATTCCATATAAAACACCTCGAGGTGCAAAAACAGTACTGTATCGCTTTTTTCTTTTTTTGCTTATATCTCGAAAATGGTGTGTCCTATCGCAAAAATAATAAAAATATCGATCCCCTCTGCCACCCACATGTACCTCCAAAACATAACATCTATACTCCATAGGTTTAGGTAGTTAAATAAAGGTAAACAAAAAAAAACACGTGACTCATAGATGCGAAACCTTTTATTAAACTGTTTTATTTATTATTCTTGGGTCAAATTTAGTAATTCAAATTTCACCCTCTTCCTGTCAACCGATTAATCTGAAATTTTGTATACACTTTGGATTTTGGTGACAATACAATTATGTTTATTCATTATCATTATAAATTCAAGATGGCCGCCGCTACAAAATGGCGGATAATTTATGTTTTATTAATCCCATCAATATGGGTATCAAATGAAAGGGCTCAACAAGCAGAATACAATATACTATAAAAAATTGAAATCCAAGATGGCAGCCGCTACAAAATGGCGGATAACGTAGGTTTTATAAATCCCATCAATATGGGTATCAAATGAAAGGGCTCAACAAGCAGAATATAATATACTATAAAAAATTGAAATACAAGATGGCGGCCGCTACAAAATGGCGGATAACGTAGGTTTTATCGATCCCATCAATATGGGTATCAAATGAAAGTGCTCAACCAGTATAATACAATGTACTATATAAAATTAAAATCCAAGATGGCCACGGTATAAACTAAAAACTAGAAAATAAAAAAATAGGTAAAAAAACTTTTTGCACGTCAATTGTCTACAAATTATCGACGGCCACGGCCACGTGCCCCACGGTTTTATTTTAGTCTAGTCTATGCATATGTTTATAATTCCCACGACTGTATCTATTTTATTATTTTTTGGTTTTTAGTACATTTATCTTAAACATTGCAATGTATGTTTAACATAAAACCGTTTAACTGAAAAAGTTTTTTTACCTATTTTTTTATTTCAAATGTTATGATCATATTATTTACAGTCATATAATAATAGGCTCTATTCGGAATCAGGATCAGAATCTGATGAACTATCTGTCACATTAATAATAAATCGTTCCGTTGTATCATCAATTATTTTCCTAGCTATAATAACACAATTTAACAAAATCGAAACGCACTCGCAAAATCGTAAATGTCGGTTGCGGAGAGCGCTGTCAAAGTCTGGTTAACCGACTAAACGTAATACCTGACACTTCCGTTGCAATACTACATCACACACAATTATTAATAAAAGAGGAAACTATCGTATAAATCGAAAATAAATATGATTTTGATACACCGTATTTTTAAACAAGAAAGTGTCAACTATAAAAAAAACCCTTTTTACGATTTGTTTACTATTTACTTGGTAATAATTTTTATATTTTTATACAAAAAGTGAAAAATTCCATATAAAACACCTCGAGGTGCAAAAACAATACTGTATCGTTTTTTTCTTTTTTTGCTTATATCTCGAAAATGGTGTGTCCTATCGCAAAAATAGTAAAACGGCGACCCCTCCGCCCCCCACATGTACCTCCAATACATAACATCTAGGTAATAATTTTTATATTTTTATACAAAAAGTGAAAAATTCCATATAAAACGCGACGAGGCTGACCCACTGCACGCCTCCGGCTGTAAAAAAAATGATGGGGTAGGACAAACGAGTATCACATTGTGACGCAAAAAAATACCACGTGGAGCCGCGATTGTCAAATTCGATTTTCGTTGTGTCGAAATTATTTTTTAACTATCTTTCGCCCGCGTGGAAGTCGGAAATTATCCTGCGGGAACGGACTACCGGGTTAAAAAGTATCCTATGTGTTAATCTAGGTTATAACCTATCTGTGTGCCAAATTTCATCCAAATCCGTTCAGCCGTTTTGCGTGAAAGAGTAACAAACATCCATACATCTATACATACAAACTTTTGTGTTTATAATATTAGAAAGGATTTAGAGATTTTTTTGCAGAATACCTATAACATTCTTATAGCCAATAGTGAGGAATTTCTCTTGAATCGACACCCATGAAGAAAATTTGGGTTTCTTTTGCACCCGCCATCTTAGTTTTTCATTTTCGGGCGTTCGTGGAGTTGCGCTTGACATTTTTAAAGACTACCTACAAAACAGGACACAATGTGTTAAAATACTTAACCACCTAAGCAATGACCTTCCCGTGACATTCGGTGTGCCCCAGGGAAGTGTAGTTGGCCCCTCTCTCTTCCTGGTGTATATCAACCAACTATGCAACCTAGCCCTGAAAAATGGGGAAATAACCGTTTTTACCGACGACACTGTCCTTACCTTCTCAGGTGCTTCCTGGCACGAAACTTTTGAGGCAACGCAATCAGGGATCAACTCTGTAGTCGATTGGCTTAATAAACACCTCCTTACTCTAAATACGGATAAAACAAAAATACTGACCTTTGCTTTACACCAATCCACACAACCCCCAGATTCCTTTGCACTGATAGCGCATTCGTGCCACTCACCGGAGTCCGTTGCGTGCAGTTGTCCTGAGCTTCAACGTGTTCGATCTATAAAATACCTTGGGGTAACACTCGACAACGGTCTTACCTTCTCCTTGCACATAGACCTGTTGACATTAAGAATCAGGAAACTGATTTTTGTTTTTAAAACGCTCCGCCATGTCGCTGAGGGAAGGATTGTCAAGAGAGGCTACTTTGCTCTTTGCCAATCTCTCTTAACGTATTGTATTTCTACGTGGGGTGGGACGCCTAAAACCATACTCCTAAAGTTAGAGAGAGCCCAGAGAGCGATATTAAAGGTGAGCACCTTCCACCCCCTTCTTTTCCCAACAGTTGAGCTTTATAAATGCTGTAGAGTTCTCACTGTGAGACAGCTCTTTATCTTCCATACCGTAATGTTACAGCATCTAAACACCCCTTACGCCATAGTTACCAGAAGTCGTAGAGACATAGTCTGTCAACCCCATAGATGTAAGTTCGCATTCACTAAAAGATTCTTCTGCTTTTAAGGCCCACATTTATATAACAGACTCAATAAAGATCTGCAATTCTACTCATATCCAAGTAACACATTAAAAAAACTGTTACAAACTGGCTACTTGAACACAATTATATTGACACAGAGCGGCTTCTTCTTTCTGGAAAAAAGTCTTACTAAATAAATGCAACTATTCCCCACATTCTGAACAAATACACTTCACACACATCTCTAACACCGCTCATCACGACACATTAAACTTTTTGGTTTGTATTTTAGCTTTTGTGTACTCCTCGTTGATTTTTTTTTTTTTTAAATCATGTATTATTTATTGACACAGAGCGGCTTCTTCTTTCTGGAAAAAAGTCTTACTAAATAAATGCAACTATTCCCCACATTCTGAACAAATACACTTCACACACATCTCTAACACCGCTCATCACGACACATTAAACTTTTTGGTTTGTATTTTAGCTTTTGTGTACTCCTCGTTGATTTTTTTTTTTTTTAAATCATGTATTATTTATGACCATTTTTTGCTTCGTGTGTATTTGCCTTAAAATATATGAACCAAGGGTTGGGACTTGTGCCCTTAATAAAAGTTATCCTGATAACTTAGCAAGGGTGCAAGTTACGACAACTTCTAGTGCTATGCTTACATTTAAGTCATATGTATGTAAAAAAAAATATTTTAACCTAATTATTGGCTTCAGCATCTTCGAAAACCACGAAAACAACAACCATGACGAAAATTTTGATATTTTTTGTAGCCGCCATCTTGGATTTTCATTTTAACCTCATTATTGTTTCAGCATCTTCGAAAACCGTGAAAACGACACCCATGACGAAAAATCGGTTTTTTTTTGGAGATGGAGAAGAGCCGGCAAGAAACTCCACGGCTACTCTTCTAAAAATAATTGGGTTTTAGAATGTTATCAAATTACAGTGATAACAGGTATGGGAGGACAGTGCAGGCCTGTCAATAAGTACCAGGTACTTAGAGGAATGAGAATAAAGAATAGAAAATCATCTATAAATCTAGTCTGTAAGGCGTACAACGTTCTCCCATTCACAATATGTAAAAGAATCTACATTAATAAGATCAACCTATTTAAACCAAGTGACATGATTTCCATGAGAATCACTAATAAATAGTTGATATTAGAAGTGATGTATAATGTCAAAAAATGACGAGAATAAGTCAGAAAGTGTAAAAAATAAAAAGAATAAAAATTAGCATTGTAATTTGGGAGTTAATAGACACTCACACAGTTATGCTGTTAATGAGGTACCAGGGAAGCCACATGTGCAGAAGGAATTAATGCCAAACTTCCCTGTCTTCGACGTAGTCTTTTATCTTATAATATGCTTTTTTGATAAGGACACGTTTGATGTGAGTTTTAAACTTTCCATCGCTAAGTTCTGTAACCGACTTTGGCAAATTGTTATAGAAGCGGATACTGTAGTTTTAGTTAATCTAAATTTTGGAATCACAATTTCATCTTTACTACGTGTATTTAGATTATGGAAGTCGGCATCCTAATCGCAAAATCCCATTTGAGTTCAAATGTAACAACATCTGGTCTAGCATGATTTTTTCATTAATTTTGCTAGAAATCAATGCTGGAAGCACAGATATAGGTCTATAATTAGAGGGATCACTCTTACTACCCGATTTGAAAATTGGTACTACTTTACTATGTTTCATTAAGTCAGGAAACGTACCGCTGTCTAAACATTGATTAAATATGCCTGTTAGGACAGGGGCAATTGTGTCAATGACACCTTCAAGAACCTTAACGGAAATCCCCCATAAGTCTTCAGTGTTTTTTTTATATTAAGACTTAAATGCTGTTTTAATCGTGGCAATAGAAATGGGTTTGAATTCAAAATTTGGAATGTCCTTACTGAAGTTTTCTTTAAGAAGAGATCCAGCTAATACAAATGATGAGGGTAGAGATTTCGTAACCTCTATTGGGATGTTGGTAAAGAAATTTCCTAGAGTCTCAGCAACTTTTAACTTATCTGAAATGGTTTCATTTTCAATTTTTAGAGCTAATTCATTCTGATCTGGCTGTTGTGTATTTCCAGTTTCTTTGTTAATTACCTGCCACACGGCCTTTATTTTATTTTTAGAAATATTAATTTTGTTATTTATTCATTTTGATTTAGCTTGGTACTTGACGGACAGGTGTAATTAGCCTCTCTAGTCGCTACCGGCAAATGGATGCGTGATGATAACGGCGGGAGTCAGAATAAACAACGATGCCCTTCGTGATTACATCTCATGCTTACCTAAGTGGTTGAGTGGGATTGCGAAAGCCACGTATTGATACGTATGCGTTAAGTGCGTATTACTCTTACCGGTAATACCAATCGTAGAAAACGTTATGAATGGACACAACTTTATGGATGACGACAGCCTTTTCAATACTGATTTTTATGATTAAGTATTGCTAGTGGATTTCGTTATCAGTTAACGACAAGATGTTATCGTACTTTTATGCATTTCGTTAAAAACTCGACCTTTGTACCGTACCTTTGTACTGTCACACCTTTTTTCTAGCTAAGCTTAGTATTAAGATACTTATCATCAATTAGTAGGAGTGTAATCTATAGAAATGACTTCCAATAATCTGTCTGTGGCTTCATAATCGAGAGATTGAAGCCAGTTTTGCACTTTAGACTTACAGTTGAATTTAGATAAGGAGTAGATAGAAATTACTTTATTAATTTTGTTGTAAAGGAAACAAAAGAATCTGCGACTGTAGTAGGTTTTGAAGGACTTTGATTTACAGACTGTGTGTTTGCGTCTCTTGTTAAGCATTTCGCCAGGATTGTAATGAAGTTGAGTATGCCTGTGAATGATAGTGGTCAAAATGAATAGTTGGCGAACTATCAGTACGTTGCACTGCTGGTCTTTCGTTGCTGCAAAGGTCTTTCGTTGGAAAGAGAATAGGAAACTTACGACTAACTTTAAGGATAGCTCTCTGCGCTCTCTCCAACTTCAGCAAATGTGTCTTTGGGGCTCCGCCCCATGCCGTTATGCAATATGATAAGATTGACTGAAGTAATGCAAAGTATACGATGTCAATAGTCTTAGTTTCCGCCACATGTCGCAAATTTTTGAAAACAAATATCAATTTTCGTATTCTAGCTGTAAGTGCGTCTACATGCGGCTGAAAACCAAGCCCATTGTCAATCTGAATACCCAAATATTTAATAACAGTTGTTTTTTTAAGAGTAGGACATGAACAAGGAATGGCTTGCGGGAAAGTGCATGTGTGTGATGTTATTGAAAGATTTGTATGAGGAGGCGTTGCGTAATTTTTTATGGAAAACGGAATATACATTGTTTTGGACACATTTTCTTTTTTTTTGGGTGGGAAATCATCAAATAACTTCTCCCGCTCTGGGCGGAGCGGGAGGGCGTGTCAGACTTTTACTGACTAAAACCCACCCGTGTTCCCTCAGTTGCCTGTGTGCCAGGGGCCGCGGTATCTCTTTCGAACAACCCGCACCCCTGGCAGGCATCGGCCCTTGCGGGCCCCATCTGTTGCTGCTGACATCTCTTTGAGGCGGGCGTGGAACACAACGCGCCGTCGACCTGGACTTGGTCCTTACCGGACAGCGAGCTACCCATTACTCGCCGTCCGCAAGCCCGTGCCTACGGTGGCCGGGAATCAGCCTGGGATTCCCGACGCCCAGGGCGTCTCCTGCGAAGGCCACGGCTGTGAGGGCACATGTACTGCATCTCCCTCACGTGCGCCGCCTCCCTCTTTGCGAGCATAACTGCTTCGCTGAAGGAGGCGACTGCTAGCCATGCACTCTCGCTCCGTACCATGGCCTGGACCAGGGTCGGACGCGAGAGATCACCTCCACGAGGACACGGCGGTGCCCCGCCCAAGCCGGGCAGACCTCCACCGTATGCTCCACCGTGTCCTCAGGGCGATCTTCGCAATGGAAACACCCGGGCGTTTCCTCCCGCCCTATCCGAAACAGGAACCTCCCGATACAACCGTGTCCGGTAAGGACCTGTGTCAGGCGGAAGGTGAGGATGCCATGCCGCCTCTCAAACCACCACTCCTCAAAGAGGGGACTTACCGCCGCAATCGTGGCGTGCCCGAGTAACATGGCTGTCACGGTAACACCTACCCAACACATTTCTGACATCTACGCGGGCGAAGCCGCTGGGCACAGCTAGTTCTGATAAAAGACCGAAACACTACTCCGACTGCGCGTATACTGCAGTTCTCATCCATCGATTTATATGGTTATGATGCTTTATATTCTACATTCTGTAAAAAAAAAAAAAAAAACCTATTTTAAGGGAAAATTGTTTTATTTAGAAAAAAGAAAAAAGTACTTAGTGAGTTTTTCCAGCAGGCTTGTGAATGGCGAGTAATGGGTAGCTCGCTGTCCGGCAAGGACCAGGACCGGGTTTTCTTTTTGGGTGGGAAATCATCAAATAACTTCTCCCGCTCCTGCTGGAGCAGAAGGGCGTGTCAGACTTTTACTGACTAAAACCCACCCGTTTTCCCTCAGTTGCCTGTGTGCCAGGAGCCGCGGTATCTCTTACGAACAACCCGCACCCCTGGCAGGCATCGGCCCTTCCGGGCCCCATCAGTTGGTGCTGACATCTCATTGAGGCCCACGTGGAATACAACGCGCCGTCGACCCCGGTTCGGTCCTTACCGGACAGCGAACTACCCATTACTCACCGACCGCAAGCCCGCGCCTACGATGGCCGGTAATCAGCTTAGGATTCCCGACGCCCAGGGCGTCTCCTGCGGAGGCTACGGCCGTGAGGACGCATGTACTGCCTCTCCCTCACATGCGCCGCCTCCCTCTTTGCGAGCATCACTGCTTCGCTGAAGGAAGCGACAGCTACCCATGCACTTTCGCCTGAACCAGAGTCGGACGCGAGTGTTCGCCGCCGCCGATCGCCTCCACCAGGACACGACGGTGCTCCGCCCCAGCCTGGCAGACCTCCACCGTATGCTCCAGCGTGTCCTCATGGCGATCTTCCCAATGGAAACACCCGGGCGTTTCCTCCAGCCTTATCCGAAACAGGAACCTCCCGAAACAACCGTATCCGGTGAGGACCTGCGTCAGGCGGAAGGAGAGGATGCCGTGCCGCCACTCAAGCTACTGCTCAAAGAGGGGACCGCAATCGTGGCGTGCCCAGACCTAGCCCAAGTCGACGGCGCGTTGTGTTCCACGCGCGCCTCAAAGAGATGTCAGCACCAACTGGTAGGGTCCGCAAGGGCCGATACCTACCAGGGGTGCGGGTTGTTCGAAAGAGATATTGTCGTCCCTGGCACACAGATAACTGAGGGAACACGGGTGGGTTTTATTCAGTAAAAGTCTGACACGCCCTCCTGCTCCACCCAAAGCGGGAGAAGTAATTTGATGATTTCCCATACTCAAAAAAAAAAAACCCGGGCCTGGTCCTTACCGGAAAGCGAGCTACCCATTACTCGCCGAGAAAGAAACCACATAAATCGAAACATTTTTTTTCCAAAAATGAAATTTTCACATAAAAAACTATTCAAATGCTAATTACTCCATTGTTCTTTTTCGTTACTTAATGAGTTTTCCTGTCACCCGACGATTTGGCTGGTTTTCGTGCCGTTATTTTTGTATTAATCAAGTTGACTTTATTTTTCACAGCCAAAACTAAACACTTCAACATATTTTCTTAAATATGTACAACAACTAAACTGTCTTGTTTTTATAATTTGCTACACTAAACTTACAGCTGATATCGATGTTTTACATCATAAAGCATTTCATATATGTATGTCGTAAAAGTACCTGTTGATCACTACATACATCCGTACATTCTTCACTGAATATTTTCTGGCATCTGGACGTAGGCAGTTTTTACATCTTGGAACTCAAAACTTGTTGAAGTTATTCAGTTATTTTGGTCAAGAAAATAAAAAATTAGAGTTTAGTTGTTTTATGGAAGTATAGATTCGGCTATACAGTCTAAAAACACTTAGGTAAACCCCTTCGCTAATAATCTCTTTGTCTATAAACACGCCACTGATGCTCGTATTATGCGGTACGCAACGAATGCAGACTTTTAGAGTTCTTATTGTAAATTGTTTTCAAGTAAGGTAAAAAACACGATATAGATCAAGTCGACGCGTGTTACACGGAACACACGTTAACGGCGCGTTTATAAAACGTTGCGTGCATAGACCCTTAATAGGAACTTTAAAGCCGGGTCTCCCCGCACCGGGATCTATCAATTAAATACTTACAAGCGTGAATTCACTTTCACACTTATAAGTTTTTAATTGATAGAGATTATTTCGTTTATTCCACGCTTAAGGTGGATCTCTGGTCCACATTTTTTCCATACAAACTTCGGGAGTGTATTACTCCACTATTTGACAACGTATATCAAAAATCAAACATGGTGTAGTTTTGTTTCATTACTAATATTGTTGGTACAGAAACAGAATACAAAAATAAAAAGCCATTAAAAAGTTATGAGCCAACAAAGATTCGTTTTTCTTGCTAATTTGACCTAACTTTCGGCGTGTTTAAGTAATAAAAGAAGTATGAAATCTCCAAAACTATGTAGGTACCGACAAAGCTTAAATATCAAAAAGTTCAATAAACTTTATTGGTCATTGATTTATGCAGTGGTTTTTTCATAAAACCACCCGATCTTCCGAAAGACTTTTCTTAATTTTTGACGCGACTGTTTTACTATAACTAATCCTGCAGCTCACTCAATAATGTTGTGCGTGTAGACTAGCGTCTAACTGCTCATCACGGGTCGTACTTCTGTCGGACACGATGCCTGGTGAGACAGCGTGCTTTTCAGCGAGGTCCACCAGTGAGTTCGAGCCCGCGACTAGATTCCCCTTAAGTGTTAACAGTGTCGCGCCTGTCATTTAAGTGATTTCATCCGAAACAAAAATCTATGTTAAAATATTTGAAGGGTAAAATTTAATTTAAATCCCCTTGACCGTACGAATGTGATTAAACCTATTTTATTGCCTGTCTGTACAACATAAGGGAGCCTTTGGTTAACAATATTTACAGTAGGTATAAAGTAATTAGAGCTTCACTGTTAAACATGAACTCATAACACACTCGTCCAGCTTAAAGTAGACACCATCAGTAACTGACTAAGCTCTGCCAGTCCAGCCGGCCGATATATTATAATATGCTCTTCGCCCGAGTCATACGTGTGGCCGCTAAATTTTATATGCAGACAGCTGAGCTGCCCCTATTATGAATGACTCCCTTAGCTTCATGCAGAGCAAGTTTCGAGACTAATCTAGATGGACCGACTATCTGAAAGTATAGTGGACATAGTGACTTAGGTTTCGGTTTCAATTGTATATTCATTTGTGAGAAAAGCTAAAAAGATCTACCTATCTATTTTATTCTTGCAATAATATTCACTTTATTTACTTGTGCAACGAAATAGTAAAAATAAAATTAAACAACGCCCTACTTGCGCAAACAACATACTATCAATCAGAATCTGAATAATTTAGACCCACCAAAAACATTTTAATGTAAAATGTGGCCAAGACGAGACCATATGACTCGCACCGTCAAAAAATTATCAGATTTCATGTAGAGCTAAGCTCTAACTCCACACGCCCTAATTCTACAAGGCCTAACTTCACAAACTCTACACCTTAGTCAAAATATGTGGCTTGACCATTTCGCTACATTCACATGGCGTAAGGCGAAAAAATTATCCACTGTTCATTACTTTTCTGTTACACAATAGTTCTTGTAGTAACGAAACGGCCAAGCCACATATTTTGGTTGCCCTAACTTCACAAACTCTACACATTTACTAAGGTGTAGAGTTTGTGAAGTTAGGGCGTGTAGGGTTAGAAGCTTGGCTCAACATGAGATCTGATAACTTTTTGACAGTGCGAGTCATATGGTCTCGTCTTGGCAACATTTTACATGAAAATGTTTTTGGTGGGATTTCACTTCCTTTTGTAAGTTGCTTGTGACAATTTTTTTTTTTTCATTTTATTACATTGTTTTTATTATTATTTATAATAACAAGGACTCCCTACATCAATTTTCAGACCTCTAGCGTCAAAATTGGGGAAGTCTCATACAAACTTCAATCCTCTAAGGAAATCAACAAATTCGGTTAAGCGTGGACAAGATGCCCAGTAAAAATATTTTTTTATTAAACAATATTAATTCTGTAAGAAATATTTTTGCACATCACATAGTAGCCGGGTACACTTAAAAAGAGTCGAAATTAAGAGTATATAAACTGGACCACCATTTGTTTGACGCAGTATTACCAGCACGGGAACAAAACATCAATTTCAGTCTGTAATCGATTAGATAATCAATTATGGTTACCAAAAAAAAAGTGTTTGTCTGCAAAACGCGTACCGATCAAAAATGTATGAGAAGATTATACGCATTTACATTGTTTTGAAATAAAATAATCAAAAAAGTTATTCGTTTTATATTTTTAGATGAGAATAACGGTTCTCTCACGGAGTAATGAAAGAAGGTTCTATAAATCGATTATTGTCAGATTATTATTTTTTTCTTAGCAATTCCTACTGTTTCGCTTATATGTGAATCCTGTTGCTTTGTTTCAATATTCTGTTTCGCAATGGTGATTTCGGTACGAGTATATGTAATCGCCTTTAATTAATCATTTTTAATATTTTTGCCTTTAATTCAGTTCAATTTCTTACTATGGCCAACAGAGTCCCGGTTTTGCCCGAACACCTACCAGTGACAGTAGTGATTGAGAAACGTGTTGATGGAAAATAACAGCCTTAATAGTATTTTCTGAGATTTTACAGCCTTAATAGTATTTTCTGAGATTTTAATTTTTTCTCATTAAACTGACCACTGCGATATACAGCAATACTTTTTTTTTTATCCGATTCTCCCTGCCATTATCAATTAATAGTAGTTGATCGTATATTGTTGAATCGATGTGAAAATCAATCAAATCAAATATGTACCGAATAGAATATCGATACATTTTGAACATCTCTAACGTCAAGTGAAATGACATCTGACGACGATGAAAAACTATTCGCTTTACTTATTATACTCTTTGGCTTTACTTTCGTGCGTTTAAAATAATGTACTCTGTGTTTCGTGCACTGTAGATGTTATTGTCTTTACGCGCTGCTTTGAACGTTTGTTTTTCTTATCATGGACTCCGATACCACTCCTCATGATGACCAGGGTACCTGGCCCTACTCGGACACTGAATATTCACCTCACGTTGAACCCAGCGCTATTATGGACCTCAAACCGGCTTTAAATGACAAGCCACGGCACGTACGGACTCCTCTGCTACACGTAGGTACTTCGAGTGAGAATGAGGAACCAATACGATGTGTTAATTGTGGCGCTGAGGTAATGCATCGCAAGAGACACACGTTGTAGCTTATTGAAGTAGTATAAATAATCAGGCAATGGACTGCTCCTCAATTGTCTTGTCGGCCGAAGATCGGTGCTGACGTGATGACTATTATTTGGTTTTTTAGCTAGGCTAGGCACAAAAATAATGTTGCACCGCCTGCCCAGTTTTTAGACAATATTTTAACAGTTTATGACTCTGAACAAAGTGAAAATAACAAATAAAAATGAATAGTTTAATTTTAACCACCCTAATACTATCCTATAATGTGTAAATAATCAGATTATAGAAATGGATACGATTATTACAAAGATTTTACTCGACGAATTTTCAATTTTTCATCTGCCAGTTGAAGCATCTTCTTGCATCTTGCTACAACCTTATTGTAATATTTGCTTTCCTATAGATAAGTAGTTTTTAAATCCAGGTATTTTATTAATAAAAACCTTGTCCACGCTTAACCAGATCAACCTAACAAACTAAGCAATTCCCTTTAAGGAGTTGGGGGATAAAAGTTCCAAGTTTCAGATTTTTTTGTTGTTTGTGTACTTAACTTACCCAAATGTCCTGTCTTTGGTATTGTTCGTCAAATCGTTGAGCTCCTCAAGTTCTGAGTTGAACTGTATGATTACTGATAAATGCGTGCACTGAATGGACAGGTCCACTCAATCTGTGTGGTTCTTTCCTCAAAAGCCCATTTCAGACACCGATCCACGTGGTCTTCACATGATCTGACCAAGATTATGTCTGGACTTTAAAGAGACTGTGACCTCTGAGTTTGTTTCGGCCTTTCTTCTCAGAGTAGTCAGATAGGAAACGCCGACCTCATCTAGTTTAAAAAAATATGATTGACGTGTAAAAGTGTTTGTACAAACCTATTTACAGAAATAAAATCATTTATCATTTATACTATCTTACATACCAAATTTCAGCTTTCTAGGACATCAGGAAGTACCCTAAGAATTTTGATGATCATCAATGAGTCAGTGATGAAATCAGGGTTTTTTAGACATTAATAAAATCTAAAGTATAAAAGCTATGCAATTAAACTTTATACGTTTAATAAGAATAAGATATTTAATAAGTTACCTTCTGATCTAAAGATCCTGAAACACCTTTAAAACACCCACCAGTTTTAAACAAAATTAAAAGCCTTTTTATTCGAAAAATGTCGCACAATAATAATAAATGATCTAGTTTTTATTTTGACATTATATAATTTAGAATCTTTGACATTATTATTGAAACCAATTGACATTATGTTGAAAACTGGCTGACATTATATTTTAAACCTTTTTGACATTATATTTTAAACCTTTTTGACATTATATTTTAAACCTTTTTGATAATACATTTTAAACCTTTTTAACATTATATGTTAAACCTTTTTGACAATATATTTTAAACCTTTTTGTCATTATATTTAAAACTGTTTCATACTATGTTCAAAACTTTTTAGCACTGTACTTGAACTTCATTTGGAGGTTAATTAATATTCATAGCTGTTCTCTGTATTTGTAAGTAAATTTCCTGTGTATATATATTCAACACAATGTAAATTGTTTTTTTATAAATAAATGATGAAATGATGATGATGATAAGTCCGCTATTGACAACCTATTCCGAGAATTTTGTTTATCTGATATAATACAAACCAAAGTTACAAGGGTTCAAAAAAACGACGAAACGCTTCGAGAAAAGATAGGTATTGCCCTTGCGCTCCACTTGGCTCGTCTTGGCGGGGGCAAATTCATGTTGCTAATCCATTGCTTCATATTTTCGAAAAAAATGTCAGCTTAACAACTTATGCAACGCAATCAATGTTGCTAAACTGTCGAAATGAAAGTCATTCAAAGACTGCATCAAATAATCGAGTAAAGTAAAATAAATAGGGAAATAACGAAATCCTAACTAATATTATAAATGCGAAAGCAAGAGTTATGCTTTCACACTAAAACGGCTCAACGGCTTTGGATGAAATTTGGCGCAAAGATACCCAGAGTAAGGAGATAGGCTACTGTCATTCTGGATCGCGGACGAAGACCCGGGGACCGTTTGTAATTATATAAGAAACGGCTCATGTCGTTCGTACCTTAATAGATGCTATTTGGTTTTAGTACACAGCGTGCATCAGAAATGAGTGGTCATATTCGAATCGAGTAAGTATTGAAGTTTTGTATGGGACAGCAGATGATTATAACATAATGCTGGCCCTTCACTTGGCGTATTTGCCCAAATATTCGCGTTATTTCTATAACACTAAATTCATTTTATCGCAATAAGTAAAGGGTATATTTTAATTTGATCAAATTATGCGATCAATTTAATCGGTGAAGTGATCCGGCAGAGAACCAAAATCGTCGACATAGCTCACAGAATTTGCAAGCTGAAGTGGCAATGAGCCGGCCGCATAAGCCGTAGATCCGATGACCGTTGGGGTAGACGTGTTCTTGAGTGGAGTCAGCGAATTAGCAAACTTAAGGTAGGACGCCCTCAGGGTAGGTGGAGCGACGATCTTCGTAGGGTGACTGGTAGAAACTGGATGAGAGTTTCCGAGAATCGAGCTGAATGGCGTGCACTTAGAGGAGCGACGATCTTCGCAGGGTGACTGGTAGCAACTGGATGAGAGTTGCCGACAATCGAGCTGAATGGCGTGCACTTGGAGACGCCTATGTCCAGCAGTGGACTGCTGTAGGCAGATGCGGGTGATGAAGTTATGCGAATCTTTGGGCAAATACGCCAAGTGAAGTGCCAGTAAAACATTGTAATTGGGGTGTTTGGTGGTGTTTCTTAATTTCGGGACATGTTGTAAAAAGTTGTTCAATTTGATGATCTGTCCCACATCCTTAAATAAGACCACGCATTTCTTATACACGCTGTAGTATATTACCCATTAGTAACATAATTTTACAGTTTTATTTTAGGTCACAATTTCAATGGGCTTTGCATAAAAGATACAAAACCTGACGTACCTGCTTTTATCATTAAGTTGGAAGAAGCATTGACCTCACTGATATGTTTTATAATTTCGCAATTTCGCAATCATCCATAGCAAGGTATTTAGGTTAATTATATGTATGTTTGAAAGAAAAAAAATGCGTTTACTGGCATTACAGCTGCATTGTCCTTGTACAATCGGCTTTCTATGTGAAATAACAATTACTTGATTTACCTACTGATCCCTTTATAGATTATATGTGATAATATAGTGTGGCTGTAGGCTAGCACCAGGGGTCGGCTTTTAGTCCTGACGTCGGACAACAGGAAGAGGCACCCTGGTGCATGCTATTTGCCGATAACATTGTTCTTGTCGGTGAAGATGTACCCGAGATCCAGAGCAAATTGGAGAAGTGGAAACAGAAGATGGGAATGTTGGTTTGAAAATCAGCAGAACCAAAACTGAATATATGTTCTGTGATTTCCGAGGTCTCTCCAGTTCTGGAGCCACAGCGCTTGGTGGCGCGTTTCTCCCAGTCTGCTCCGACTTTCGGTTTCTCGGTTCACTCGTGCAAAGCGATGGCGAAGTAGATAAAACAGTTAAGCCCAGAATTTACACTGGGTGATGAAAGGTCACGGGAACAATCTGCGGCTCCCGCATTCCCCTTAAAGTTAAAGGTCTTCTCCTTCCCCTACATACGTTGTAAGTTGGAAAATAAATAAAAGAATAGTTAGACCTATGGTCTTGTATGGGTCAGAATGTTGGGCCACAATAGGGATCAATGAACAGCAATGGCGTGTATCAGGAAGGATAGAAAAAGAAATGACAACATAAGAGGAAATCTGAAAGTGGCACCGGTAACTGAAAAGACGCATGGAAATCGGTTGTCATGGTTTGAGCGTGGCATGGATAGTATAAAATAGCACATCCAATTTATTAATTTTTAGATTAAATTTTATACTTTTTGCTGTGCCCTATAGTGTCCATAATTGTGCCTTAGCTTTAGGCCACTGTAAGAACTTTTAAAATTATGGAACGCAAATAAAGATATTATGAATTTTATTTAAGCAATGATATGAATATTTACTTTGTAAAGTATTATAATGCTTTCATTATTGTGAATGTGATGACTGTGTGGGTGTATTTTTTTTTCTTCATTTCGTCATAATCTGGATGGCAGTTAGAGTAATTTATGCGGCCTACCCAAATGTCCTTTCTTTGGTATTGTTCGTCACATCGTTGAGCTCCTCAAGTTCTAACTTGAGCAGTATGATTACTGATAAATGCGTGCACTGACTGGACCGATCGACTCAATGTGTGTGGTTCTTTCCTCAAAAGATCATTTCAGACACCCATCCACATGGTCTTCACATGATCTGACCAAGATTATGTCTGGACTTTAAAAGTGACTGTGACCTCTGAGTTTGTTTCAGCCTTTCTTCTCAGAGTAGTCAGATAGGAAACGCCGACCTCATCTAGTTTTACATACACATCAAAAAAAGTTTGCGATCACTTTAAAAAATCGACATCTTTTTTGTTACGGTAGATTATATTATGATTTCTTCTTCTTTTTAGATTCTTTATTTAAAAATATAGATTTAGTATATAAAACAACAAAACAGTTCAATTATTTTTCCATATAAAAAGGCTTTCAGTTTTAGCTTACGCTCATTCAGAAATCTGATTTAGTCAATTTTAACGGATTTAAAATGCTTTTTCGCGGAAAGTTGTGATTAAAAAAATGATAAGAGGATTATCAGAAGTTTTACTAGCAAGAATAGTAACTTGGAGGGAAGAAGGATACACCACGAGAGAAATAGTACGCAGAGTTGCTATATCCCAATCCTGTGTCGTGACCACGTTGCAGGGGTACCACGGGATGAGTAATTTGGCAAAAGAAGAAAACATTTGGCAAAACCGTCTCTTCGTTGACCAATCGCGAATCAGTACTCATCCAGATTACCGACGTGTCCGTGTCTGGAAAAGACCATTAGACCGTAAAAGGCAAAGAACTGCCACTGGAACAGTTCAGCAAGGCGGGAAACCGGTGTCCTTTTGGGGTGGTATTATGATTGGAGCTGGAACGCCTTTGATCCCGTATCGATGCTTCATGACAGCAGACATGTATAGAGCAGTTGCTATTGATGTAATTGTCAGACCATTCCAAGTAAACCATGGGCACCAATATGTACTGGTCGATGATAATGCGCCCGCCCATCGAGCTCAATGAGTCAATGCTGCTCCTCGAGAATACAACATCACAAGTTTAGACTGTCCTGCTGGCTTGCCTGACTTAAACCCAATAGAGCACGCGTGGGATGCTCTTAAGCGAGCTGTTTGGAACCGTCAGCCACATCGCCAGACAGTGCCAGAGCTCAGAGAAGCCGCTATTCAAGAATGACACAGGTTACCCCGAGAAATGCTTGATAACTTGATTCTCAGCATGCCCAGAGGGATCACCGCATGTGTTCGAGCAAGGGGAGAAGTTATATTATATTGAATATAAACCTTTTATTAAGAAATTGTTTAAGTTTGGTTAAACGGTCTTTTTCTTTCTATCAAATTTCTCACACGTGTAAAAGTGTTTGTAGAAACCAACTTACAGAAATAAAATCATTTATCATTCATCATTTATGAATACAAAAATCAATAATACTGTTTTTAAAGATTTAATAAAGTCGTCTCTATCCTATTCTAAAATTACAAAATCGGGTTTCATTATCTTATTTCACATAATCGCATTTTTATTTAACCTAGTATTTCTTGATTCTAAGATAGATCAGAGTTCATCAAAGTCAAAACTAATTTTATTATTAATGCATAATTGGTTTTTGAATAACGAATAAGGAAACGCTCAGAATCAATAGTTTATGGTTCAACTATACGTCCAAAAAAAGGCCATCCATGAATTACGTCATAAAATTTTATGGTTATTTGACCTTCCCCCGTCCTTGTCACATGTGGTCACACTTTTGAAACCCCTCTCCCTTGTGTGACGTCACATACTTCTCAATTTTGTATTTAGAAGTCCATAATTAAATTAAAACAGCAGTTTCTCCATTTTTTTTAATAAAATTAACATAAAGTCAAATAATTTAGAGACTTAAACCCCTTATTTATAAACGGCGATTAAAGTTAATTGACGATTAGCGTCTGTTTAACCGTACATTTTTGACGTTAAAACACCATAATCATCGTTTATGAATAAGGGGGTTAATGGTAATTTTAACTTGTGTCGTCACAAAGCTGTTGATTCCGCCTGGCCCTTGTCACACAATGTCACATTTCGTTGACCCCTCACCCCCTCAACGTGTGACGTAATTTATGGATGGCCCCAAAAGAGAATAAAAATAAAACCGGCCAAGGTGAGAATATAATGTTGTAATATAAAGGTTATATAAAGGTGTTTATTATGTAGTGTTCAATATTGTACCACCGTACAATATTGAACACTACATAATAAACACGTTTCTAGCCCCCTTTCATTTTTTGTATTTGTTGTTATAGCGGCAACAGAAATACAAATTCAGTGATTTCAACTGTCTACCTATTACGGATCATGATATGCAGCCTGCTGACAGACGGGTGGACGGCGGAGGCATAGTAATAGGGTCCCGTTGGTTATCCTTCGGTTACGGAACCCTAAAAATGAGACATAGCTAGGTAACTTTTTTATTTTTTATTTATTTATTTATTCTTACAGAAAGCTTACAGACTAATAACAGACTAAAAATTATTTGTAGACAAGAAAAATTTGCTAAATTACAAGCTTCCACATATATACATCAAGTTACAAGTACTATGCGTTGACTATGTTGGTTACAGCAATTCACAAATCAAAAGAACAAAATAAAAATAAAGTTATAACTAAATGTAACAAAGACTTAATTAATTAATTAGTCAAGTCGTGCGAAACCAAAACTGTTAAATTACCACAATTAACCACAAAACATTATAGTTTATATTCCTAATTTTTCATGACTGTCCCCAAAATATTCCTTGTTAAGGATCCTTCTAATACTGTGTGCGTTGGTGCAGAATAGATCAATCTCCAGGTGCAATGGTAAGCTATTGAAGGCTTTTACACTACGAATGAAGAAGGCGTTGCGCCTGTAATTGGTCGATGCGCATGGTGCCTGCAGCAGAGGTCGTGTGCGTAGGTTAAGTTGATTCGTGCGAAGAAGTATTTTGCTAAGTAGTTCCGGGCAATCAATCGAGCCATTTGCTATGCCTACCAAAAAACATATGTCACTAATATTACGTCTCATGTTCAACGGTAAGAAATGGTATTGCTTGCAACGGTGTTCATAGTCCAATGAGAATCGCTTTGCCTTAAAATCCAAGTAACGCAAAAACTTCTTCTGAACGGATTCAATACGAGATTTATAAATCTCGTATTGAGGGTTCCAGACTTGGGAAATGTACTCGAGGTGGCTGCGTACAATGGAACAGTAGAGGACTTTTACTGGTTTTAGAGATCGAAAGCTAGAACAAGCTCTAGTAATAAAGCCCAGGGCCTTGAAAGCCTTCTTGGCAATGGTTTCTATATGATCGTCGAAAAGTAATTTGCTGTCGTGTACTACACCAAGATCTGTGATACTGCTTGTCTTACTTATGTACGTACCATCTAGTGTATATCCTGAACCGATAGTATTTTTGCAGCGCGTGTATACCACGTGAAAACATTTGGATACATTGAGTTGTAACTTATTTGTTTTGCAGTATGAAAAGAATCTGTCCAGGTCTGACTGAAGCAGCTCGGTATCAGACAATGTACGTACAGACTTAAGAACCTTCATATCATCTGCATATAGTAGAATATTAGAATTCGCAAAGCAGTTCTTTATGTCCGAGATAAATATTGTAAACAATAATGGCCCTAAGATGGAACCTTGAGGCACTCCAGATGGGACAGTTTTCCAACCGGACGTGTATCCACGCAGGACTACAGCTTGCGTTCGGTTATCTTTATATGATGAAAACCAACGAAACAGGTCACCGTGTATTCCTGCAGCTAATAGCTTCTGAAGAAGCACACGGTGATCTATTCGGTCGAAACACTTGCTGTAGTCCGTGTAAATAACATCGACCTGGCATCCTTCATCCATCCCTGTGGTTATTAATTCATTGGACAATACCAAATTGGAAGCAGTCGACCGTTTCTTGAGGAAACCATGTTGTTCGTCGCTAAAACAGCGCTGCATGGCCGAATAAACCCCCGTGTGCACCACTCGCTCCAGAACTTTAGCGAAAAGACATAGCTTAGATATGGGGCGGTAATTTTCTATCTTCGATTTATCCCCCTTTTTAAAAATAGGTGTGATGAGTGCCGATTTCCATCTCTTCGGAACAACACCCTCTCTCAACGACCGTTCAAACAGCAAGCAGATTGGCTCCACAAGACTTTTTGCGCAATTGATAATGAAAATAGGGGGTATCAAATCCGGCCCACCAGATTTAGTTAGGTCCAGACCTTTGAGTAGCTTGAGTACCATGTCAGGGCATACGCTAACGGTACTCAGGTACACTGAGCTGGAAGAATTAGTGTCTACACTAGCATCTAGATCATCAGAGTCTGAGTCTGGTTCTTGGAAAGTTGAATGAAAATAAGATGAGAATAGCTCAGTGATACCCTCGCCTGTGTCTGCGGAGAGGTCCATATAGTGCAGTACGTTAGGTAATGAATCACCACTTCTTTTACTTTTCACACAAGACCAGAACGACTTAGGGTTTTTGGAGATTGAGGATTCTATTTTTTCCATATAAGCATCAAAACAAACCGCCTCTATTTGCTTAACTCGGTTTCTCAAGATAGAAAAAGAGTGATAGTCCGATAGATTGCCGTAATTTTTGTATTTATTATGGTACTTCTGTTTTCCTTTAATATTTTAATTAAAGCACTGGTATACCAGGGGGGGTGAGTCGATTTCTTTAGTGGTTTAACGGGGATGTACAAGTCCCTTAGCTCGTATAGTTTTTGATAGAAATGGCCAAGAGCTTGGTCTAAGGATCTAGTAGACAACAATGTATTCCAGTCTATAAGATCTAGTGCAGAAATAATTGCAGGGTAATCACCTTTATAAAATATATATTTGACACTAGGTTTCTCAATATATTTATGGACTTCAACGAAATTTGCGTTAATAATTAGTGGTTTGTGGTGTACATCGACAGGCACCGCCAAGGGGTCAGCACACTCATTCACCTTGACTTCACCATTTGAATTAGAATAGGTACAATTAGAATAGGTATTTTAATTACAAAACGAACCTAATTTATAAAAAATCCTTTTCGTTCTCGCTAAATAACTCTTTCTCTTTTAAATTATAAAGATTGACACTCAATATACACTTAATTACATTTTTTTTTCTTTTTGTCTACTGAGCCGATGTCGACCATTCTGCCAGCGTCATGAATAACGCTTTTGTAGGTAACGATGTCGTTGTGCCCCTTTTTGGTAATTCTGTCTCCAAAAAGACAACAATAACTTCTAAAATGACAGTCACACATAAACAAGGATGCAATTTTGTACAGTGGGAAACTACACAACATAACAGTATAAAACAAGACTTAGAACTAGCTAGACTTATATTTAGCTAAATAATACATAACCAAGTATTCAAAGACTTAGTTCTTAGTAGGAACTCAAGCCAATTAAAAATAATGGTGCCGATTCTCTTGTACACCGAACTAAATTAACTAAACTATCACTAAAATTCCTTAATTTTGGCTATGAGAATCATATAGCTATTCTGCAAAAAAAGATCTCTAAATTTACAAATAATTTTGACACAACTAAAATCGAATTTGACAATCGCGACTCAAATTCAAATTCAAAATCAAATTTAAATTCATTTATTAATTTTGTAAACATAGAGTAAAAAATAAATAGATGTTATATAAAACTATGTTTGTCCATACTATGACCCGCCAAAAGGCATACAAAATAAGGTGATTTATCGAATGTCAATTTACAAAATTAGAACAAAAAATAAAGTTAGTAAATAGGTAAGATGTCACAATTTCTGTCCAAAAACGAATAATTAATAATATATCAATAAATGAAGACGACACGAAACAAATAGATAAATTTAGTCACGATTTCATATATATAATAATAAATGCTATAAAAATTGTAATCATCGTAAAAGAGCAACATTTACATATATAAAGTTTTGCAAACATTATTTTAATGTGTCACTAAGATATACTTTAACCGAGTAATACGCCTTGTCAATCAATAATTTAAAAAGGTTACGTTTGAAATCATGCATGTTGCTGCTTGATACAATTTGATCAGGTGATTTGTTATAAAGTTTTCGAGCCATTGCATCTAAACTATTGTAGAGAAATTTGGTTTTAGTGTATAATGGCTGCAACTTTTTTGAGCGCCGTTGACTTTCAACAGATTTAAATAATGTTGGTTTTTACAAAGATACAGGCTTCATAGACATAAAGTGATTGTATAGTCAGTATTTTTAAGTTTTGGAAATGTGGCTTGCATGAATCTGTTCATTTAATTTTAGAAATAGCTCGAATACATTTTTTCTGTGCTATTAACACCTCATCTACCCTAGCAGCATTGCCCCAAAATGTAAGGCCATAACGCAAAGCAGAGGCGACATAACCATGATAAGCTGCTAGGAGCGCTGTCTTATTCACAATTTTGCCTAGCATATAAAGAGCATAGGAAAACTTACTGAGCTTCCCACACACGTCACCGATTTGAGTCCTCCATGACATATCGTGATCAATAATCAGTCCAAGAAACTTTGTAAAATTTGTTTCAAGTATTTGGTCACCTTTGTAGTGCTCGGACAAGTGCTCGGGCAAGTGCTCGGGCAAGTGCTCGGGCAAGTACTCGGGCCAGTACTCGGGCCAGTGCCCGTGCCAGTGTTGGCGGCAAGTGCTCGTGCCAGTGCTGGCGGCAAGTGCTCGGGCCAGTGCTGGCGGCAAGTGCCCGGGCAAGTGCTGGCGGCAAGTGCCCGGGCAAGTGCTGGCGGCAAGTGCTCGGGCAAGTGCTGGCGGAAAGTGCTCGGGAAAGTGCTCGGGCAGGTGCTCGGTAAGTGCTCGGGCAAGTGCTCGGGTAAGTGCTCGGGAAAGTGCTCGGGCAAGTGCTCGGACAAGTGCTGGGGCAAGTGCTCGGGCCAGTGCTGGCGGCAAGTGCTCGGGCCAGTGCTGGCAGCAAGTGCTCGGACCAGTGCTGGCGGCAAGTGCTCGGGCCTGTGCTGGCGGAAAGAAAGAAAGAAAGAAAGAAAGAAAAAGTATTTATTGGACTCGCACAGGAATATCACAAACTTACTAAGCACAATAAAATATTAAACACATTAAAAAAAAAAAAGGTAATAAAAACTAAATCACTAATAAGCTACACTACATAAGTAATAAGTTTAAAATAAGATTTAAAACAACAATATAAGTAAAATAAAAACTAACTCCTGTACGAAGCCAAAAGGTCACTATCTCAGCATGATGCTGCGACATTAAAAAAGTGTCGCAGCGCTGGTATTCTGATAGGACCCGCTGTGATGTCACGGACAAATACAGAAACAAGGGGGAAATAAATTTAAATAATATAATACGTGTCTAATAATTAAAAAATAAAATAAACGTGTACATAAATAGTAAAATTTTTTAATCCGCGTGTCTGCACCCCGCGTAACATCTATTACTTGTCTATGCCCGTAGTGACTGTGACACTATGGCACCGCTATGACAAGCAATGAGACGCAGGCGACGACAGTAAACGGCAAATTAGAATTAGACTTATTCAAATTAAATTTAAAAGTGTGACGGCCGTCTTGTAATTCATACAATTTATGGCAATTGGAGAAATGAAGATGAAAAATGAACTAAGGTTTTAAGAAGTATAAGAATTCCGATTTCAAGAAAGACAAACAACGATGAAAATAAAAACAATGCAAAACTGATGCTGCTGGGCCAGTACAATAGCTGCCAAACGCTCGCCACCATTGCCAGCTGCGTGCAGATCAAGGGTAAGTTTAAAGAGTATCTTTTTGGAGTTGTAGTAAGTGCTGTTTAAATTTAGTTCTGAATGTGCCAACTGTCTTTATAGCACGAAAAGGAGGTGGCAAGTCGTTCCAGCAACGAGAGGCAGCGAATTTAAAACATCCACGGAATGCAGCAGTTCTATGCGATGAGGCCAACAAGAGGTACGAAGATGCTCTAGTTTTAATCTTGTTAATATCGCGCGACCAAGACAATTTTTTGTATAAATAGTCTGGTTTCTTTGTGAGAATAGTGCCAAAGAGTAGGGTAGCCAGATGAAGCTTTCTGCGTGCTGACATTCTCATCAAATTACCCTTATTTAAAAAAGGAGTGATGTGGGATCGGGGTGGGACATTGTAGCAGAATCTTGCACAAGCATTCTGCACCCGCTGGATCAGTTTTTCGCTTCTACCGAGAATGCGCTTGAAAGTGCGCGGAAAGTGCTTGGGCAAGTGCCGGCGGCAAATGCTCGGGCAAGTGCTGGCGGAAAGTGCTCGGGCAAATTTTCGGGAGGGCAAGTGCTCGGGAAAGTGCTCGGACAAGTGCTGAGGCAAGTGCTCGGGCAAGTGCTCTGGAAAGTGCTCGGGCAAGTGCTCGGACAAGTGCTGGGGCAAGTGCTCGGGCAAGTGCTGGTGGCAAGTGCTCGGGCAAGTGCTGGGGCAAGTGCTGGTGGCAAGTGCTCAGGCAAGTACTGGCGGCAAGTGCTCGGGCAAGTGCTGGTGGCAAGTGCTCAGGCAAGTACTGGCGGCAAGTGCTAGGGCAAGTGCTGGCGGAAAGTGCTCGGGAAAGTGCTCGGGCAAATTCTCGGGCAAGTGCCCGGGCAAGTGCTCGGGTAAGTGCTCGAGAAAGTGCTTGGGCAAGTGCTGGCGGCAAATGCTCGGGTAAGTGCTGGCAGCAAGTGCACGGGAAAGTGCTCGAGCAAGTTTTCGGGCGGGCAAGTGCTCGGGAAAGTGCTCGGACAAGTGCTGGGGCAAGTGCTCGGGCAAGTGCTCGGGAAAGTGCTCGGGCAAGTGCTCGGGCAAGTGCTGGGGCAAGTGCTCGGACAAGTGCTGGGGCAAGTGCTCGGGCAAGTGCTCGGGAAAGTGCTCGGGCAAGTGCTCGGGCAAGTGCTTGGACAAATGCTGGGGCAAGTGCTCGGGCAAGTGCTGGTGGCAAGTGCTCGGGCAAGTGCTGGGGCAAGTGCTCGGGCAAGTGCTGGTGGCAAGTGCTCAGGCAAGTACTGGCGGCAAGTGCTCGGGCAAGTGCTGGCGGAAAGTGCTCGGGAAAGTGCTCGGGCAAGTTCTCGGGCAAGTGCTCGGGAAAGTGCTCGGGCAAGTGCTCGGACAAGTGCTGGGGCAAGTGCTCGGGCAAGTGCTGGTGGCAAGTGCTCGGGCAAGTGCTGGGGCAAGTGCCCGGGCAAGTGCTGGTGGCAAGTGCTCAGGCAAGTACTGGCGGCAAGTGCTCGGGCAAGTGCTGGCGGTAAGTGCTCGGGAAAGTGCTCGGGCATGTTCTCGGGCAAGGGCTCGGACAAGTGCTGGGGCAAGTGCTCGTGCAAGTGCTGGTGGCAAGTGGTCGGGCAAGTGGTCGGGCAAGTGCTGGGGCAAGTGCCCGGGCAAGTGCTGGTGGCAAGTGCTCAGGCAAGTACTGGTGGCAACTGCTCGGGTCAGTGCTGGCGGCAAGTGCCCGGGCAAGTGCTGGTGGCAAGTGCTCGGGCCAGTGCTGGCGGCAAGTGCTCGGGCCAGTGCTGGCGGAAAGTGCTTGGGAAAGTGCTCGGGAAAGTGCTCGGAAAAGTGCTGGGGCAAGTGCTCGGGTGAGTGCTCGGGAAAGTGCTCAGGCAAGTGCTCGGGCAAGTGCTCGGACAAGTGCTGGTGGCAAGTGCTCGGGCAAGTGCTGGGGCAAGTGCTCGGGCAAGTGCTGGTGGCAAGTGCTCAAGCAAGTACTGGTGGCAAGTGCTCGGGCTAGTGCTGGCGGAAAGTGCTCGGGAAAGTGCTCGGGCAAGTGCACGGGAAAGTGCTCGAGCAAGTTTTCGGGCGGGCAAGTGCTCGGGAAAGTGCTCGGACAAGTGCTCGGGCAAGTGCTCGGGAAAGTGCTCGGGCAAGTGCTCGGGCAAGTGCCTGGACAAGTGCTGGGGCAAGTGCTCGGGCAAGTGCTGGTGGCAAGTGCTCGAGCAAGTGCTGGGGCAAGTGTTCGGACAAGTGCTGGGGCAAGTGCTAGGGCAAGTGATCGGGAAAGTGCTCGGGCAAGTGCTTGGACAAGTGCTGGGGCAAGTGCTCGGGCAAGTGCTGGTGGCAAGTGCTCGGGCAAGTGCTGGTGGCAAGTGCTCAGGCAAGTACTGGCGGCAAGTGCTCGGGCAAGTGCTGGCGGAAAGTGCTCGGGAAAGTGCTCGGGCAAGTTCTCGGGCAAGTGCTCGGGAAAGTGCTCGGGAAAGTGCTCGGGCAAGTGCTCGGACAAGTCCTGGGGCAAGTGCTCGGGCACTTGCCCAGCACTTGCTGGTGGCAAGTGCTCGAGCAAGTGCTAGGGCAAGTGCTCGGGCAAGTGCTGGTGGCAAGTGCTCGGGCAAGTTCTTGGGCGGGCAAGTGCTCGGGAAAGTGCTCGGGCAAGTGCACGGGAAAGTGCTCGAGCAAGTTTTCGGGCGGGCAAGTGCTCGGGAAAGTGCTCGGACAAGTGCTCGGGCAAGTGCTCGGGAAAGTGCTCGGGCAAGTGCTCGGGCAAGTGCCTGGACAAGTGCTGGGGCAAGTGCTCGGGCAAGTGCTGGCGGAAAGTGCTCGGGAAAGTGCTCGGGCAAGTTCTCGGGCAAGTGCTCGGGAAAGTGCTCGGGAAAGTGCTCGGGCAAGTGCTCGGACAAGTCCTGGGGCAAGTGCTCGGGCACTTGCCCAGCACTTGCTGGTGGCAAGTGCTCGAGCAAGTGCTAGGGCAAGTGCTCGGGCAAGTGCTGGTGGCAAGTGCTCGGGCAAGTTCTTGGGCGGGCAAGTGCTCGGGAAAGTGCTCTGACAAGTGCTCGGGAAAGTGCTCGGACAAGTGCTGGGGCAAGTGTTCGGGCAAGTGCTGGCGGCAAATGCTTGGGCAAGTGCTGGCGGCAAGTGCTCAGAAAAGTGCTCGGGCAAGTGCTGGCAGCCAGAGCTGGTATTCAGTGCTGGCGGCTAGTGCTGGCGGCAAGTACTCGGGCAAGTGCTCGGGCAAGTGCTCGGGAAAGTGCTCTGACAAGTGCTCGGGAAAGTGCTCGGACAAGTGCTGGGGCAAGTGTTCGGGCAAGTGCTGGCGGCAAATGCTTGGGCAAGTGCTGGCGGCAAGTGCTCAGAAAAGTGCTCGGGCAAGTGCTGGCAGCCAGAGCTGGCATTCAGTGCTGGCGGCTAGTGCTGGCGGCAAGTACTCGGGCCAGTGCTGGGGCAAGTGCTCGGGCCAGTGCTGGCAGCAAGTGCTCTTGCCAGTGCTGGCGGCAAGTGCTCGGGCCAGTGCTGGCGGCAAGCGCTTGGGCAAGTGCTGGCGGAAAGTGCTCGGGAAAGTCCTCGGGCAAGTGCTCGGGAAAGTGCTCGGGCAAGTGCTCGGACAAGTGCTGGGGCAAGTGCTCGGGCAAGTGCTGGTGGCCAGTGCTCGAGCAAGTGCTGGGGCAAGTGCTCGGGCAAGTGCTGGTGGCAAGTGCTCGGGCAAGTTCTCGGGCGGGCAAGTGCTCGGGAAAGTGCTCTGACAAATGCTCGGGAAAGTGCTCGGACAAGTGCTGGGGCAAGTGCTCGGGCAAGTGCTCGGGCAAATGCGCGGGCAAGTGCTCGGACAAGTGCTGGCGGCAAATGCTTGGGCAAGTGCTGGCGGCAAGTGCTCAGAAAAGTGCTCGGGCAAGTGCTGGCAGCCAGTGCTGGCGGCCAGTGCTGGCGGCTATTGCTGGCGGCAAGTACTCGAGCCATTGCTGGGGCAAGTGCTCGGGCCAGTGCTCGAGCCAGTGCTGGCGGCAAGTGCTCGGGCAAGTGCTGGCGGCAAATGCTTGGGCAAGTGCTGGCGGCAAATGCTTGGGCAAGTGCTGGCGGGAAGTGCTCAGAAAAGTGTTCGGGCAAGTTCTGGCGGCAAATGCTTGGGCAAGTGCTGGCGGCAACTGCTCAGAAAAGTGCTTGGGCAAGTGCTGGCAGCCAGTGCTGGTGGCTAGTGCTGGAGGCAAGTACTCGGGCCAGTGCTGGGGCAAGTGCTCAGGCCAGTGCTGGCAGCAAGTGCTCGAGCCAGTGCTGGCGGCAAGTTCTCGGGCCAGTGCTGGCGGCAAGTGCTCGGGCCAGTGCTGGCGGCAAGTGCTCGGGCAAGTGCTGGCGGCTAGTGCTGGCGGCAAGTACTCGGGCAAGTGCTCGGGCAAGTGCTCGGGAAAGTGCTCTGACAAGTGCTCGGGAAAGTGCTCGGACAAGTGCTGGGGCAAGTGTTCGGGCAAGTGCTGGCGGCAAATGCTTGGGCAAGTGCTGGCGGCAAGTGCTCAGAAAAGTGCTCGGGCAAGTGCTGGCAGCCAGAGCTGGCATTCAGTGCTGGCGGCTAGTGCTGGCGGCAAGTACTCGGGCCAGTGCTGGGGCAAGTGCTCGGGCCAGTGCTGGCAGCAAGTGCTCTTGCCAGTGCTGGCGGCAAGTGCTCGGGCCAGTGCTGGCGGCAAGCGCTTGGGCAAGTGCTGGCGGAAAGTGCTCGGGAAAGTCCTCGGGCAAGTGCTCGGGAAAGTGCTCGGGCAAGTGCTCGGACAAGTGCTGGGGCAAGTGCTCGGGCAAGTGCTGGTGGCCAGTGCTCGAGCAAGTGCTGGGGCAAGTGCTCGGGCAAGTGCTGGTGGCAAGTGCTCGGGCAAGTTCTCGGGCGGGCAAGTGCTCGGGAAAGTGCTCTGACAAATGCTCGGGAAAGTGCTCGGACAAGTGCTGGGGCAAGTGCTCGGGCAAGTGCTCGGGCAAATGCGCGGGCAAGTGCTCGGACAAGTGCTGGCGGCAAATGCTTGGGCAAGTGCTGGCGGCAAGTGCTCAGAAAAGTGCTCGGGCAAGTGCTGGCAGCCAGTGCTGGCGGCCAGTGCTGGCGGCTATTGCTGGCGGCAAGTACTCGAGCCATTGCTGGGGCAAGTGCTCGGGCCAGTGCTGGCAGCAAGTGCTCGAGCCAGTGCTGGCGGCAAGTGCTCGGGCAAGTGCTGGCGGCAAATGCTTGGGCAAGTGCTGGCGGCAAATGCTTGGGCAAGTGCTGGCGGGAAGTGCTCAGAAAAGTGTTCGGGCAAGTTCTGGCGGCAAATGCTTGGGCAAGTGCTGGCGGCAACTGCTCAGAAAAGTGCTTGGGCAAGTGCTGGCAGCCAGTGCTGGTGGCTAGTGCTGGAGGCAAGTACTCGGGCCAGTGCTGGGGCAAGTGCTCAGGCCAGTGCTGGCAGCAAGTGCTCGAGCCAGTGCTGGCGGCAAGTTCTCGGGCCAGTGCTGGCGGCAAGTGCTCGGGCCAGTGCTGGCGGCAAGTGCTCGGGCAAGTGCTGGCGGCTAGTGCTGGCGGCAAGTACTCGGGCAAGTGCTCGGGCAAGTGCTCGGGAAAGTGCTCTGACAAGTGCTCGGGAAAGTGCTCGGACAAGTGCTGGGGCAAGTGTTCGGGCAAGTGCTGGCGGCAAATGCTTGGGCAAGTGCTGGCGGCAAGTGCTCAGAAAAGTGCTCGGGCAAGTGCTGGCAGCCAGAGCTGGCATTCAGTGCTGGCGGCTAGTGCTGGCGGCAAGTACTCGGGCCAGTGCTGGGGCAAGTGCTCGGGCCAGTGCTGGCAGCAAGTGCTCTTGCCAGTGCTGGCGGCAAGTGCTCGGGCCAGTGCTGGCGGCAAGCGCTTGGGCAAGTGCTGGCGGAAAGTGCTCGGGAAAGTCCTCGGGCAAGTGCTCGGGAAAGTGCTCGGGCAAGTGCTCGGACAAGTGCTGGGGCAAGTGCTCGGGCAAGTGCTGGTGGCCAGTGCTCGAGCAAGTGCTGGGGCAAGTGCTCGGGCAAGTGCTCGGGCAAGTGCTCGGGCAAATGCGCGGGCAAGTGCTCGGACAAGTGCTGGCGGCAAATGCTTGGGCAAGTGCTGGCGGCAAGTGCTCAGAAAAGTGCTCGGGCAAGTGCTGGCAGCCAGTGCTGGCGGCCAGTGCTGGCGGCTATTGCTGGCGGCAAGTACTCGAGCCATTGCTGGGGCAAGTGCTCGGGCCAGTGCTGGCAGCAAGTGCTCGAGCCAGTGCTGGCGGCAAGTGCTCGGGCAAGTGCTGGCGGCAAATGCTTGGGCAAGTGCTGGCGGCAAATGCTTGGGCAAGTGCTGGCGGGAAGTGCTCAGAAAAGTGTTCGGGCAAGTTCTGGCGGCAAATGCTTTGGCAAGTGCTGGCGGCAACTGCTCAGAAAAGTGCTTGGGCAAGTGCTGGCAGCCAGTGCTGGTGGCTAGTGCTGGAGGCAAGTACTCGGGCCAGTGCTGGGGCAAGTGCTCAGGCCAGTGCTGGCAGCAAGTGCTCGAGCCAGTGCTGGCGGCAAGTTCTCGGGCCAGTGCTGGCGGCAAGTGCTCGGGCCAGTGCTGGCGGCAAGTGCTCGGGCAAGTGCTGGCGGCTAGTGCTGGCGGCAAGTACTCGGGCCAGTGCTGGGGCAAGTGCTCGGGCCAGTGCTGGCAGCAAGTGCTCGAGCCAGTGCTGGCGGCAAGTGCTCGGGCCAGTGCTGGTGGCAAGCGCTGGCGGCAAGTGCTCGGGCCAGTGCTGGTGGCAAGTGCTCGGGCAAGTGCTGGCGGCAAATGCTTGGGCAAGTGCTGGCGGCAAGTGCTCGGGCAAGTGCTGGCGGCAAGTGCTCGGGAAAGTGCTGGCGGCAAGTGCTCGGGCAAGTGCTGGCGGCAAATGCTTGGGCAAGTGCTGGCGGGAAGTGCTCAGAAAAGTGTTCGGGCAAGTTCTGGCGGCAAATGCTTGGGCAAGTGCTGGCGGCAACTGCTCAGAAAAGTGCTTGGGCAAGTGCTGGCAGCCAGTGCTGGTGGCTAGTGCTGGAGGCAAGTACTCGGGCCAGTGCTGGGGCAAGTGCTCAGGCCAGTGCTGGCAGCAAGTGCTCGAGCCAGTGCTGGCGGCAAGTGCTCGGGCCAGTGCTGGCGGCAAGTGCTCGGGCCAGTGCTGGCGGCAAGTGCTCGGGCAAGTGCTGGCAGCCAGTGCTGGCGGCCAGTGCTGGCGGCCAGTGCTGGCGGCTAGTGCTGGCAGCAAGTACTCGGGCCAGTGCTGGGGCAAGTGCTCGGGCCAGTGCTGGCAGCAAGTGCTCGAGCCAGTGCTGGCGGCAAGTGCTCGGGCCAGTGCTGGCGGCAAGCGCTGGCGGCAAGTGCTCGGGCCAGTGCTGGTGGCAAGTGCTCGGGCAAGTGCTGGCGGCAAGTGCTCGGGAAAGTGCTCGGGCAAGTGACTCCACGTGGTGTTTTTTGGCTTCGCAACGTGGTAATTGTTTGCCCTACCCCGTGATTTTTTTTAGAGCCGGAGGCGCGCAGCGGGGGAGCCTCGACGTGTTTTAAATGGATTTGTTTACTTTTTGTATGGAAAATATGAAAAATTATTACCTAAATGTTGATTTCTAGAGGTTAATAAGTTTTATAAAGGGGGTCGAAATCTTCATTATTTTTACGATGGATACACACACCATTTTCGAGATATAAGCAAAAGAAAAGAAAAAAAAGATACAGATACAGTACGTAGTCGAGGTGTTGGTGTGAATTTTAGGAAAATCGTCGTTTGACAGTGAATAAACTAAATTTTGGTGATTTTTAGTTTAGTTTAGAGAATTTTGTGACAAGAGAATCGGCACCATTATCTATCAAATACAACGCAATTTGAATCATCCCATCGCGTCCAAACTACTTACAATTTCAGGTTAAGAATTCGTTAAATTGTGAATAATTATTTACATTATATCCACAAACAATAACAGAGAAGACCTGAAATTGCACTTTGAGTAGTAGCTCAGAAAACAACAAAAAACCAATGTTTCCGACCAAGTTGTTCTTGTTATTTTATTTTACCAGAATATTTGAAAACATGTTTGCAAAATAAGCTTGAGAGTTATATTTAATCAGGAAGATAGTGTAGCCATCTTTCGTTACCTAACCTGTTGTAATTGCAACTGGCTTCTAATCATTAATCAAATCAGCCATAGGCCTTCCCTGAGTTGCGTCATGATGACCGGTTACTAGTGTCATCCGGCAGTCCATCCTAGATATTTTCAAGGCGCTCATGCATCTTACAGCATGTTGCAGCTTGTTTTTATTTCATAACTAGCTGTTGCCCGAAGTCTCATTCGCATCCTAGGGGAACTATGTAGTTCGTGTAGCCGATTTTTTTTTCTTTGGGGTCAACCACATGGATACTCGCCTGGGGACTGGGGATTATTGTCTACTAGCTTTTGCTACTAGCGGCTTTGCCCGCGTGGAGGTCGGAGTATTATAGGTACATATAAACATTCTCTGTCTCTCTCTTGAATCACTCTGTCTGTTGATGAAAACCTCATTAAAATCCGTGGCGTAGTTTTAAAAGATCTAAACACGAAAATGTTTTTAACTTACCCACAAATTTCGTTTTGTTGCTTCGCATGAATCTTTTGCTGCTACCTTCAATGTCTTTTTATTATCGTTGTCTTCATTTATTAGGTACCTGTTTTGTGCGCGTCATACCTGCTCTGCTCATGAATGTCATAATTATTATATTATAGTAAAAAAAATTACATTTCTTTTGAGTAAACAAATATTCTGTAACCACAAAAGCGACTTTGTTTTATAGTACGTAGAGAAAACCACAAACGGATGTAAAAATATCGTGACGGGTTTTATCGCGGTGTTGAATCAAGCATTGAGAATCGAACAGAGTGCATTATGAAAATCCAACGTCGAAAAAACACACTGTCCGATTTTTCCTTCTCGGCACGAAGTGCGTGAAGATACGGTGCGTGAAACACGAGCGGAGCGCGTCTACGTCAGAGGCAACTGCAGCCTACTCCGACTGACTAAAACTAGATGGGTTTAAGCCATCTAAACCCCACGGTTCCTACCAGTACCATGAGTCGGGGATCCGGGACCGCACCCCAGGACATGTTCTATTTAGAAATGTATGCCTTTGAAGAAAATCCGTTTATTTCATCTTCTCTAACTTCCATCAATTATGAATACTAACTTCTTTTACAGTTGACATTTGCAGAGCGGTTGCGTCAACAACCATGCCACTTGCATTGTTGTTACCAACAAATTAGCTTCCTACAAATACTTTTGAATTGAGAGCAGTGATGGTGTAGTGGTAATAGCAGCGACTTACGAGTTGTAGATCGTAGGTTCGAACCCAGATAGGCGAAACCGGCATTCAAAATTCGAAGACGTTTGACATGTACCAACCCGTACTGGGCCCGCGTGGTAGATCACCGCCCACTCCCTCTCACAGGGAGGATGCCTGTGTCCCAGCAGTGGGAATATTATAAACTGATTATGTAAATACTTTTAAAACGCCTCAAAAAGACAAAGTATTAATCGAAGCAGAACCACTGATAAAAGTAATTACGTTTGGTGCGTTTGGCGTGCATATCAACGAAACTCGATCGCTTGCGCGCGCGCAGTCAGGGCCAACCGGCGCTGATTGGCGGACGCACTTACTTTTATGTTCGAATTTTAAAAATAACTGTATTAACTTAGTGTTTATTGTGATTGTATTGTATTGCATGTTTATTGTGTAGCAACGACTTTGGCGGAAGCACCGGGAATTCGAAAGGTTTGTTTTTTTTAATTTAATTATTTGGTGTTATATCTTACGACATATATTGTGTGTACTTTGGATTCGCGATAAATAATTGTTATCTATGTTTTTGTCAAACTCATTTGGTAAACAAATTATACATTAATAGGCATTTATATTTCAAATAAGCACGTAATTACGCATAACATGTGACCGACTGAGCAAGAAACCTCATTACGTGTAGGGCTTATTAGTCGATTCCCAAGAATTTTGAATTACGAAACAGGCGATTCGACATTTTCAATATTATTTTCTGTAGGTTCGCAAGAAGTTAATTTATTTGTCATTATTTCTTTATTGGATAAAATTGAAAACGTGCCACTTGCCTAATATGTATTTTTAGAGAATTCATTTCGCCCAAAATTAAATTAACTACGTGCGTTTCGCCTACAGAACATAAAACATTTTTCAAAGATGTCGATTCGCCCGTTTCGGGCGAGTAAATTCGTACAACATATCGATCGACTAACAAGCCACAAGTAGGTACCTTCTTATGTTTCAAAATATGAAAGTAGCTTCAGAAAACAAATAATATCTATTAAATAAAAATTAAAAGAGTGCCATCAAGGCATAACAAATGGACATCCAAATATATTTTGAGCGACGTACGAATCATTTGTTTTCATTTATTTGCTCTCATTTCCGCACTATCGCATTGCTGCAGCTGCATGATAGGTTTCAGCTCTTGAAATGATTTTATTAGCTAAAGAAGATTTGTGATTTCGACAAATGAAAAGTAATCATCACGATTTTAGAGCTTAGAAAAAAACAAACAACAAAGTATACCTAGCCATAATATTGTCACTTCATAACCTCTTTTGAGTTCTGGTTTTTCCCAACTTCCCGGTTTTTTTTGCTAACGTAGCGTAAAACGCTACTTAATTATTTTATATTCATGCCAATTAATTATAATTAAATTACACAATTAAAGTGCTCATTGCAGTTTTAATTTCATTGATAACCTTAATTAGATACACACGAGCACGATCTGCTCACCCTTTTCCCCACTATATTGGGGTCGGCTTCCAGTGTAACCGGATGCAGCTGAATACCTGTATTTCACATGGAGCGACTGCCCATCTGAACCCCACAACCCAGTAACTGGGTAATTCAATAACCCCTGGTTGTCAGACTTTCGAGCTTCTGGCGACTCGAAACGAAAATCCACAAATGACAGCCGGGACTAACAGATTAACGTGCTTTCCGAGGCACGGAGGCGTCTTGGTATGTAAAGGTGGTCACCCATCCACAGACCAACCGCAGAAAGAGTAGCTTAACCTGATCGTTCGACCCGTGGGGCTCTAATTATCCGTCTCAAGCCCCTCAGAAGCACCAATCGGTTAAATTGAAGTCTATCTATTTTCTAAAAAAACCCACCGTGAAATGTTAGGTGAAGTGAGCTTGAAGCGAGCTGTCATTTCACCTGATGCTGAGGACTGACACTATTGACAGCTCACTTCTTCAAATTTTTACGGTGAGATTTTACATAATAGCACTAATGGTAACTTTGATAAATAGTATTAAAGTATCTAACCATTGTTTGTCCACCTAGTACTTAGAACCTAATTACTGTCTTATTATTCTTATCATCCTAGCGTGTTTCCGGTCAATTACCGAAGCCCACTTTAACATAAGACACTGTTAATGCAGTTCTTAATGTAGACACCTGAACATTTGCGCCGACGCAAATTTGGACAGGCCGCCCCGCATTGGTGAGCAAAAACAGTGGTGGCCAATTGGTATCAGCCCCAACTTACGAGATGTAGCTCGTGAGTTCGAACCCAGGCGGGCACTTACTTTACGTATTTAATTTCATCACCACTGCTCTCAAAACGGTGAAGGAAAACATCGTGAGGAAACCGGCGGATGTCCTAGAACCAAAAATTTAAAGACATGTGACATCTACCAACCCGCAGTGGGCCCGCTGTGTTCCTTAAAGCCACTACGGCTTTATTGAACATTGAATTAAGAGGGATGCTTTAGAGCATTTGAATTTAGCGGGCTACCCTAGGATAGCCTGCTAAATTCAAATGTTCTTAAGTTTCTTACAATTTGTAGGTCAGTGTCATGTGATGGATGTTTTTTACTCAATCACGCAAAAACTGCCGAACGGATTTGGATTAAATTCGGCACCCAGATTGTTTATAACCTGGATACTTTTTATCCCGGTAGTACGTTTCCGTGGGATCATTTCCAACGTCAGCGCGAGCGAAGTCGCTGGCAAAAGCTAGTTGATTATAATTCTGTAAAGCCATATTTGTTACGGTTTCGAATCATATTTTAATTAACATATTAGACACTGACAGGAAATTTCCCATAAGTTCTAAGTGTAACTGTAGAAGATTTTTCCTTCTGAGTCAGTGAGTTTCTGATCGTGAATGTCATGTCCTTAAGGTAAACAGGTTGTTTTAATAAGTATGTGTAGGTCTCTGGTATAAGTGCTAAGTGAATCACGTAAAAGAACTGGTTTTATAAAGTCCATTTAGTAGAAATTGGCTTCGGTTTAATTATATGGCCACTTATTTTCTTAGCTGCCAGTGAAACAAAACCTTGTAACAATATGAAAATGACCCCACGAGCGCTCTATAGGAGGTAAAAGCGGGAATGACTACATTATTACGGAGTTGTCGATTCCCGCACAAATAAATTAACTTCGTTCGAATCGCCTATATAAGATATTATATTATTTAAAAGTGTCAATTCGCCTGAATCAGAAGCAATTCGTACAATTTGCCTAGTAAGCCAATATGTCGGGCACATCCTAAACCGTCACCATTGCATTAGACACCTGGCTCACCTTCCATTAGCGCCGTATGCCCTGTTACTTGTGCACTATATTGGGTACGCCACTCTTTGAGGAGTGGATTGAGAGGCGCCACGGCGTCCCCACCTTCCGCCTGACGCAGGTTCTCACCGGACACTGTTGTTTCGGGAGGTTCCTGTTTCTGATAAGGCGGGAGGAAACGCCCGAGTGTTTCCACTGCGTAGATCGCCCTGAGGACAAGCTGGAGCATACGGTGGAGGATGGTGGATGGAGGAGGCCCGGCTTGGGTGGAGCACCGCCGTGTCCTTGTGGAGGCGATTGGCGACGGCGATCTCTTGCGTCCGGCCCTGGTCCAGGCATAGTTCGGAGCGAGAGTGCATGGGTAGCCGTCACACACAGCCACGCCTTGGCACACAGGCAACTGAAGGAACATGGGTGGGTTTTAGTCAGTAAAAGTCTGAGACGCCCTCCTCATTTGATGATTTCCCACGCTCAAAAAAGATAAAAATAAAACCTGTGCACTAGATGACTTTATGACTATGTCCATGAGTGCAGTTTGCTAAGTGGAATTTTGGCCACACATAATGAACAACGATACGCTAAGAACCATGCTAGTTGGACAACATTTTCACCAAAGTTTGAGCTTCTTTATCTCTCAATAGTATGAAGTCGCTGTTTTTATCTGTCTGTTTCTCCGCAAGCTACTTCTAAACCACGCAACGGATTTCGATACGGTTTTCACTATAATTTAGAAGATTTCTTCCGAAAGGTTTAAATGTATTAGGTACATGATTTTACAGTAGAGAAAAGCCGCCAAATACACTGTTCACTTATGCGAAGCCGAGGTGAGTCGCTAGTTTCTTATAAAGTCCATTCAGATACGAGAGAAGATAAACTACAAAGTCCATGCCAGTCATGGATTATCTTATCAACTGTTTGAAGTCCAAAAAATCACGTTATTGATTATCGAAATGACTTCCAACTTCAATTGCCATTATATATTTTTATTTTTAATAATTGATATATTTTGCTTGTTCGTTAGAAACAAATGAGTCTAGCATAAACAATAGTCGTAGGATATTGACGTAGTGTTACAATTTAATAAACAATTAATTTCCTTATCTATGTTGTGGTCGGTTTTAGCCTATTTCAGCGTTTTTTTAGGATGAATCATTTTTCTTAAACATAGGCACCAATTCTATACTGTTAAGGCAGGTTTATACAGGGTCAGTGACTGACTCCGAAGTCAGCGCTGACCCGAAAAATACCCAATATAAATTGATTTGAAGTCAGTACAGCGGTATGGGGCCATTCAAGTATTACGTAAGCAGATTTTTTGAAAATTGCACCTCCCCCCTCCCCCTCGTCAGCAAAAGTAAGCAAAGCTCTTACCCCCCCTCCCAAGCTCAGTAAACATTGGTACATGCATTTTTCAATGTGTTCTGGTTTATTTATTGATTCATGAGTAGCAGTTATTAGTCTAGAAATATAAGTCTAGAATAGGCTTGGAATAGAGGACTTTAACACACATAATATTTATTTCAGCAAATTTTATTGAGATGGTATTTAGTTATTATAATCTTTATACATATATTAACGAACAAAACAAAATTCTTTTAAAATTTTGGTATATTCATTCAAATTAAGAGCCTTCAGTCCATGACACACGAATCCATGACTCAGTCTTCGATGACATTGGATGTTTGCTGCTCAATATTGTGTGTCTGCTCACTTTTGTGTGATTTTGGAATATTGTCATCGTTTTCTTCGAGCCATTCATAGACAAGGGCCTAATTCACTATGACCACTTAACGATTCCTTACTTCGAAACCACGTCAATTCCTTAGGTCACACACGACATCCAGCCCCGGATCCAGGAGGTCGGACCGGGGCTCCCGCCCCAGACGGCAGTTTCCAGGGGCGCTGAAATCATAATATTGTGTGATTAAAAATAAAAACCTTGCTCCACAAAGCGCCTACCATACGGAAGCCTGGTTAGCTCACGTCGACTTCTAAGAAAAAGGTGCCACACAGGCCCAAACCTAATTAATCTATCTCAAACGTTGGAGAGAGGGGCGCCACTACCAAGTTTCTGCCCTGATTCGAAAAGATCGTAGATCCAGGGCTGACGACATCTGCTAATAAATATCGAAAAATTGTCTTGGAACATACAGAATATGACATTTCGATTCCATACTGTTACATTGGTTTCTACAAAACACGATATTGACTTAGTTTAAACGTAGTAAGAGAATCATTATAACCATACAGAATTGGGGCCAAGTAGGGTTGCCATATGTGTTCAAACCGAAATCGACTTAATTTTGTAAAAAAATCCAAAAAAATAAAAAATAAAATGCTGCTGACGTAACCACCATCCAGACCCCCATCCCCCCATGTCATCAAAAATAACCAAAGCAAAGACCCCCCGCCCCCCTGTCAGTCGTTCCTTGAAGTCAGTCCGTAAGTAAGTCAGTCACTGACCCTGTGTAAACCAGCCTTTATGCAAAGTAGCCAGACTTCCAATTATAGAAGAAACAGGAATGCTATGTTATATTTTAGATCTCTGTTTTTTTTTTGGAGAGTGTTTTTCTACGTACTAACGATCTCAAGTAATGTCGTCAACATAACTTATTAAGTTTTCGCTAAATTTAACTGACCTTTTTGCTCCTTTTTGTCTGTAAGTATTCTTATTACAGAGCATGTTTATGTTTTAAAAAGGTTAATCCTTCGTCCACCTGACTGCACGAACTTGTTTACTACCGAAACTGTGTAGGTATACCTACTTTTTTTATTGCGATAACCACAATCTATACTAATATTAAAAATTCTAAAATAACTTGTGGCTAAGTAATATTAGCCGCACGGGCCGATCGATTAGGTTAAGCTACGCTTGCCGCGGGTGCTCCATGGATGGGTGATCACCTTTACAGACCCCTCCGTGCCTCGGTAAGCCGTTGATCCCAGCTGTCATGTCGTGGATCTTTGACAGTCATTACGGGTTTCAGAAACGTGAAAATCTGACAACCAGTCTTACCAAGGGGTACCAGATGACCCAGTAACTGGCTTGTGGAGGACAGATAGGCAGTCGCTCCATATAAAATACTGGTATTCAGCCGGATCCGGTTAGACTGGAAGCCGACCCCAACATAGTTGGGAAAGGCGAGGCAGATGATGAGAATTTGGAATGTTTGTCAAATTAAAATGCACTTTAATCAAATTTAACTCACACTTAAACTCATAGCGTTGTTAACTAACAATGCTAATTTTACTTCATAGACACTACACACCCTCACACTAGCACACCCTCACACTAGCACACTCTCACACACATCTACTCGCATCACATCAATACGTACATGTTTTGTCATTTTCCATGTATAACGTTCATCCCCATAGATTACTTTTTCAATCATTCTAAAGTAATCTATTCACCTACTTTATTTTATTTTAATTTTGTTTTTTTTTTGTTTCTTTTTATTTTACGTTCAATTGCAAATGAATGGTTAATGGAAGAGCGTAGTTACCTAACACAAGCAACTTATGCTTAAAAGTAATCTCCAAATCATGTTTGTAGATTTACTTACTTTGTAATTGAAATAATTTTTTTTTTTAAATGCTGCTTTTGGGGGATGATGAAGACAAAGCATCTTCGAAATCCCACGTACATTAAACAGATTTTTTGTAAATATCAGTACATAAATATTTGTTTCCTAATGAATGATATTTACGGATCATTGTCCGAAAAGAATTGCAACGATATCGATTTTCCTGTTTACGTTTTTTTTTTTTATTAAAAAAGGTTTTAAAAAGGTACACTAAATGTCATTTAACTCCTTAGAGGTAAATGATTCTTAAATCGAAAGCTAACAATGCTAATGCATTTTACATTTATTTTGTACTACCTTTTGCCAACGGCTTCGCCTGCGTGGAAGTCGTAAATTATCCCACGGAAACATACACTGGGATAAAAGTATACTATGTGTTAATCCAGGTTAAAAACTATCTGTGTTCCAAATTTGTGCAGCCGTTGTTTCGTGATTGAGTAACAAACATCTAAACATCCAAAAATACAAACATTTACACTTATAATATTAAGGGCTGATTTTTCAATAGCCAGATAACTTTTATCTGAGGAATAAATATGTCGGTTTGCCAAATTGGAATCGTGCACCTAGCTTCTGACGTTTCATAAGTACCCACGCGAGTTTATGTGAAATAAAATATTTTGATTTTGAGTTTTCGATTTTGACAGCTTTTGTAAAAAAAAATATGCCAAACTATCAGATTTTTTCTTCAGATAAAGGTTATCTGACTATTGAAAATCAACCCTAAGTAGAATTGACTGACTTCTGGATTCAAGCTTGAGTGACTTAGTTCACGTGGAAGTTGTAAAACACCACAATATATTAAAACAATAGCTACGTTTTTTTTTATAAACCTGCCAGAAACGCCTGCCTAAATACGTTTGTAGTTTTTGTGTCAGCAGCCAAAATATGAAGAGAGTCAGGAATTGTGACGTAGTAGAGTTACAAATAAACCGATAAACTGTTTTAAACCTTCGTGGATGAAATAAATAGTCACTATTCTCCCTAATAAACCAAGTTCTTTTTATCGTTGCGCATCACACCTTTTATCTCTTTATTGTACTAGTTTTTATCCAATAGCATTTATCTCTGAAATGATTAATTAAGGACTTAGTTAGATACCTAATAAGAATGGCTATTTGTAATCTGTATAAAGAAAAAAAATATATATTCTACAATGATCCGACATTTTTCAATTTTTTCACATCATTTGCTCGCAAATGTCAAATTAATTAAGTATATGTCATGCAAACCTAACCTAAAGCAAATTATTAAAGTCCTAGGATTTCATTATGAAGTGGGTCATAATGAAATCCAGTGCAATGTTAATGCCCGGCTTCATAATGAACACGGTGCATAATCTGAATTGAATATGAACCTCAACAAAAAAAAAATGTATGAAACTTTCACCAATTTTGTTTTATTTTAAAGTGTAGCTCGACCAAAGAGTTCTTGCTTCACAGTTTTAGTTGCTGTCAACGAACAAAATAATGAAACTACGCCATATTCATGTATTTTAATTAAATATATAAAACAAAAATAATTCTAACATTCAAAACAATTGTTTTCTGTGTAAGGGCAAGTCCAAAAGTATTGAATAATATGCTTATTAGACTCAGTCAACCGCTCTTTAACACGCTTTTATTAGCTTCACCTGTATGTCTGTAAGTTTGTTTGTAACCGACTCCTTTGGACTTGATTTTGACCAACATCAAACGGTCAGATTTCATTTAAACTTTGTAGACTTGTCGAGAACCGATGACAATTCAATAATTTCAACAAAAAAAAAGAAAATGAAACTTGCTTTAGCAGAACTAAAAAATAGAAAATAAATACCTAAAAGTTTTAAAAAACTAAAAAACACGCTTGATATTAATTAATTATAAAAATACCTCAAAAAGCACCCCACGCTTTTTAATAGAATTAAGTAATTTTAATTTTTTTAGTTTGGTTTTAAAACGTGTTTTTTTTAATTTTTTGAACGATTACTTATTTTACATACCATGTAGCAATAGTGGTGTCTTCGAAACAGCTGATCGGTTGATGAGGCGCAAACCACGATCGACGCCCAAATCCAACATTTTATTTTTGGATTTGGACGTCATTTTAACGATAAATTTTGAGTGTTTTTGATAAAATTGCATAAGGTTAGATCAAATTGTGTATAAACCAGCACATAATTAGGTAAATGGGTAATTAGGTTGAAACTGTTAAATAACCGTTCCTCGGTTATTTAACAGTTCCATAAACCACTAATTTGAAATCGGATTGGTTTTTACTACCTCGAAGTAAGTGTGAAAAGTACAGTATTCTCCTCGAGATAAAGGTGTCTGCGATTGGGTGAGCTTGAATCCCTCGCTGCACTCAGGATTCCAGTCTTTACTCCCTCGTTACGCTAGAGAGTCCAAGCCTGAATTCCGAACGTAACGAAGGTTTCCATGGTGATGTTCGGTATTGAATCTGGAACCCGTTATTTAAGACGCTGATTTATCCCCTAATGGCCGTTTCTTATAATTTACGGACAGTTGTAGGTTAAAATTAAAACTCTTGTATCTTTACCAATAATGAAACACACACCTAATACCTACGCATAGTAGACCCCCAATAGCTACTTTCAAATATGAAAGTAGCTATCACAGGTAAAATTAGATTACAAAACTATTTAGTTGCGCAGTTTGGAAATAGAAAATGCTACCATTGGTAAGCAAAACGATCCGTTTTTACACGCTTTATATAAGCTTCGCCTGTATGTGTGTTTGTTTGTATGTTTGTAACCGACTCCTTTGGGCGCGATTTTGACCCACTTTAAACGGTCAGACTTCATTTAAACTTTGTACACTTATGGAGGACCGATAACAATTAAATAATTTTGAAAAAAAGATAGAAAAAAACACGCTTTTGTAGTTGGCCGAACTAAAAATAGAAAATAAATAATGGTTTAAAAACTAAAAAAACACGCTTTAAAAACCAAACTAAAAAGTAGAAAATAATTTAATTCTATTAAAAAGCGTGGGGTGCTTAATATTAATTGATTCAAAAATACCTCAAAAAGCACCCCACGCTTTTAATAGAATTAAACTACTTTTTAGTTTGGTTTTTAAAGCGTGTTTTTTAGTTTTTTAAACTATTTTTTATTGTTTATAGGAAGCATTAGTGAATATTCGACTATTTTGTCTATGCACCTCCTTAATTGTATCAATAACTAAGTCATGAAATGCAATTCACAGTTCTAAAAAGAAGACAGTCTGGTTTTCAATGGTTGTTGTATCAGGTAGGAGCGACAAAACATAATCCATTCAAAAATGCAGCATGTTTTATTTTGCAAAAAACCAGAGTTCATAAAAATAAAGTTAAATGCAATTCCAACTTGTTTTCGCTTAGCTCTGTCTTAAAATACCTGTTTATTAACTTCTTTGTAATTGAAGTTCACACAGGTTAAACACATACTCGCACACATTTGAAATTCGAATTACGTATACCTACCGAGTATTATAGTTTCTATGAATTGTATGGATGTTATCTCATAAAAAGTAGCCCAACAAGATTTCGTGGAATAACTACGTCATGAGAAAAACATGGATAATCCCATTAGAGTACAAGCCATAGAATTAAGGCTCCCACAACCATCGCTGTCGCGTCACGTCTGTTTGAAGAAGCCGAACGAAGAAGTTTGTGATAATTTTATGAATATTTTCCAAGACCAAATCAATTTTTAATGTGAATACAAACGGAATGCATTTAATCGAAATCAAATAATGTAAATTTTGCTTTCCTAAAAATATTATTGAACTCTCTAGTATAATGAATACGCCTCTTTTTGTAATATATAAGTCCTAAAAATACTAAACAATTGCAATCAACTTGGATGTAGGATTCGCCGGCAGCTGCCACGGGACCGTTCCCTTGGCAACCTAACCTAACCCATATGGTCAGGATACCCTAGCTCTAGACTAGAAAGTTAAAAACAGGTTAAATATTAAAAAATAATAAAATCAGCTAACTATTTCCCAAGGCAAGCGAAACAATTAATTTCATAGTTACATTTCCAATTCGTTTCTTATTATTTCGCAGTGACAAGACAAAATGGCGCCCAATTCAGAAAAACGCCAGATAAGCTTCCCCCAATTGGAGTACCCGATCCTTAGGGAAGTGTCGCCAAAATCTGCCCAGAACTGGCTGAAGGGGAAGCGACTGCAAGATGGCGCCGAAGATTTGTGGCGAATACATGACAGCCTATATGATTTAACGGACTTCGTGACCGCACACCCTGGAGGATCCCATTGGATTTCCGTTACAAAGGTAAGCTTAATGATAGTTTTATTAGATCAAAGTTCGTTTGCTCGGCAGTTTTTCTACGTTTTTTTTTACCCACATCATTAAATGAATTATATCAAAGTTCCACTTGACGAGTATTTTCCACATTTAAATTGAGTCAACAAAAACTAGTTTTATTTTATCAAAGAAATACTCTTCTAGGGGCTCCCGCAGATAGGCGCGACGTGACATTCCGACGCGATTCTGTAGAACAAATTCCACGACGTTTTTACAGAATTTTTTCTACTAATGTCGCGTCTCGTCTGACTGCGAGAGCCTTAAGTCGGAAACGTCAAACACAGGTTAGTTTTTTATGGAAGTTCCTTGTTCCAACAATCTGAACTTTGGACATGTGACACAATTAATCTTTTGAAGTCAAAAACAAATCTCAAAAGGTTTTCCTTCGCTTCCATTAAAGTAGGACAAAACCGTAAATGATTTTCCTCTTTCATTGGACGTTAAAAAATGACCACTACTGTCCGGGCTGGGATCCGATCGCGATAAATAGCGACAAGCTCCATTTCTATCACATTGAGACCTGATACTGTCATTTGCGAACTGCGAGTGTACAATCAATAATACAGCTCTGTTACGGACGTGGTATCCAATAGACTTAACTGTCATCATATTGAATTTATTTTCCATGCAATATTACAATCAAGTAACATTCTGTTTTTAAACCAGAGGCTCTCAGACTTATTCGTTTTCTGAAGCGGCTTTTAAACGCTTCTTAAGAATTTTTGAAGAACCAAACCGGATATCCCAAAGGCTAATAAGCATCGGTTATAATCATAGAATAGCTGTTAGAATAGTAGTGCTTATTCAGTGAATAGAAATACATATATTCCATGCATCGATATTCTTTTATTAAGAACAGGTTACCGACCTTTTAAATCAATGCAATGCTTCAGTCATTCAATCAATTTGTAACAAGCAGTTCTCAATTACACTCTCGAACACTTGAGACGATGGTGAATGGTGCAAATTATCTCAATAGGTACCAAGTACTAACACATTTCTTTGAAACAATTCTGAATTACCGAACTCGGTTACCGAAACGTCTCATTCAGTTATGCTGTTACATAAATAATGAACTTGTCTGTTAGGAGAGAAACCTGTCTTATTTACAATACACCTAATAACAACACGCTATTTGACAACAAGCCTTACCTTGTTCCTTTAATTATTTATGAATTTAACGGTTGATTATGTTAAGTAATTGTCAATTCCATTTGTGTTCCAGCTTGTCATATCAATTAACTAATGAGTTATACAATATTTGGGGAATTTGGCTTCAAAATTAGGTTGATGACTTGGTATGTTTCCTGGCAAGATTAAGGTGTAGGTAAACCTACAAAATAGTGAAAAATAAAACGTACAGGATATTATTCAGTTAGACAATGTTAAAGAGAGAATGTAAATTAATGAGAATTCATGAGTTCGGATCACCTACCTAATTAGGAAAGCAATAAACTGAACAAAGGTCATACGTACATACATATTCTGAAGTGTATGGTGATGAAATTCTATATGAGGTCGAGAATATTGAAGGAACTGAATGCTTGTACATTAGTACAATATAGAAACAGAACGTATAGAATTAAAATTATATAAATATTTTAATTAAGGTTATTTTATGTTAATCAGTGCTCGGGTTGTAGCATTATGCTGAGCGATGGCCGTTTTTCGTACGCCAACTTATTCTTTTTTGTGTTTGTGTTCTTTCTCTACGTCATGTTTACCGTATGTATTTTCATTTTTTCATTCTAGTTAATGTAAATGGGAAACTATAACAAATATTTTTTGGTATTCCTCAGGGCACAGACATAACAGAGGCCTTCGAGACACATCACCTGAAAGGCATTGCAGAGACTTTCCTACCAAACTATTACAAAAGAGAAGCAACAAAACCCAGGAACCAAGCTTTCACATTCAAAGAAGATGGGTTTTACAAGACCTTGAAGTTGAAAGTCATGGCACAACTGCCTGAAATACCTAAAGAGATTAGGAAGAAGAGTGATTTCGTTACTGACTCCTTACTATTTGCTCTGCTTGTTCTAAGTCCGATGAGCTGTTGGGGTTGGACTCAGAGCTTCGTTTTAGGAGCCTCCTTGACGCTCTTGAACGGATTGGTCCTTAGTTCTATCGTCACTTGTGCACATAATTACTTCCACCGCAGTGACAGCTGGAGGATGTACTTATTTAACTTAAGCGGGATGTCGTATAAGTGAGTATTTGTTTGTATTAGCTTTTTTTTTATTAACTAGTTTGACGACATTATTTTTGCTTTGTACAAAACCCTACATCGATTTGCCGTATTATGACCATTTCATACGACCGGCAAAGAATGACAGTTGTATTGAGAATGTTCGGACAGTTTAATTTGGTAGTCAATTTGGTAAGTAATGATTTTTTGTTACTCACCATACATATTTGGGCCCACAACCACAGATTTTTTCTAGACTAATTTTTTCCTAACACCAACATAAAAAATACCTATTCTTAAAACATGAGGTGCATTAAAAAACAAAACAAAAGTAAAGCATTACTAACTAAACAGGAAAAACCAAGAAGTAAAACGATTATAAAATAATACGATCGCCTTGGACTTAACCTCCAACTTGAAACCACAGTGAAATAATAAAATCAACTAATTGCGGTGTATCGTGTATCTAGTCCTATCTACTTTCTGTCTATCATCATTTCAATGCATTGTCATTTTAAGACTCCGTTTTTTATTTTTGTATGGACTTCAAGGAAAAGAGGAGTTCTTAATTCGTTTGTTTTTTTTTTTTGTCTTAATGTTTGTTACCTCAGAAATCCTTCATTTATAAACCGTTTTGAAAAACGAACTACAAAAGCAAAGCGTCGACTTTCGAAACAAAAGTTATTTTAACTTTGTAGTTTTTTTTTATTTTTGGTAGTCGTTTTTTTTTTCATCTTCGTTAATACTGGTGGCACCTGTTGATCTAGCATTCTAGCTAGATTGTAATAATAGTTAACTGTTTCTATACGAAGTCATCATTTTTTTTTTAAGAGTGGGAAATCATCAAATAATTTTTACCGCTCTGGGCGGAGCGGGAGGGGCGTGTCAGACTTTTACTGACTAAAACCCACCCGTGGTCCCTCAGTTGCCTGTGTGCCAGGAGCTACGGTATCTCTTTCGAACAACCCGCACTACAACGCTGGCAAGCGTCGGCCCTTGCGGAACCCACCAGTTGGTGCTGACATCTCTTTGAGGCGCGCGTGGAACACAACACGCCGTGGACCCGGGCTTGGTCCTTATCAGACGGCAAGCTATCCATTACTCGCTGTCCGCAAGCCCGCGCCTACGGTGGCCGGGAATCGACCTGGGTTCAATACTCAATACTCAGCACTCAATACGGGTCAGATTTCCCGACGCCCAGGGTTTCTCCTGCGGCGACTAGGGCCGTGAGGGCGCATAGATTGCCTCTCCCTCACGTGCGCCGCCTTTCTCTTTGCGAGCATGACGGAGCGAAGGAAGTGACGGCTACCTATGCACTCGCGCTCCGTACTATGGCCTGGACCAGGGCTGGACACGAGAGATCGCCGCCGCCCATCGCCTCCACGAGGACAAAGCGGTGCTCTGCCCAAGCTGGGCAGACCTCCACGGCATGCTCCACCGTGGCTTCCAGGCGATCTACACAATGGTAACACCCGGGTGTTTCCTCCCGCCTTATCTGAAACAGCAACCTTCCGAAACAATCGTGTCCAGTGAGGACCTGCGTCAAGCGGAAGGTGAAGATGCCGTGACGCCTCTCAATCCACACCGCAAACCGCCGCAATTGTGGCGTGCACAGCACTGGGTTGCGACAATCGCACTGTCCATGGCGCCATGAGATCCCGCCGGAGACACTAAACCATCGGTAATAACTACTATTGGTTGGTTGTAGGTTCGAACCAGACAGGAGCTATGCTTGGTGTTAATTATTTCATTACCACTGCTCTCAAAATGGTGAAGAAAACATCGTGAACAAACTGGCATGTCCTAGAACCAAAAACTCGAAGACATGTAACAACTACCTACCCACACTGGGCCTGCCTGTTTCCCAGCATTGGGAACATCATAGGCTGATTATTTATTCACACATTCATATCAGCCGAAAGACATCCACTGCTGGACATAAGCCTCCCCAAAAGGGGGGGATTTGCCATAATCGCCACGCTTGGCAGGCGGACTGGCGATCACATTGTGGTGGTCAAATGCATAGAGAACGCTCCTGCCCATTGTCTCGTAAGTCCCTTAGTCGCCTCGGGAAGAAATGGGATGGAGCTACTCTTTTACGTCCGGCACCACACGGAACACGGAACGGGCTGATTATTATATAAACCAATTACAAGCACTTTTGAATTGTCAAGAGGTCGGTTAGTCAGAATGATGAAGCTAGTTACCCATTTCAAAACGTAGAACTTTGCTTCCTATGGAGAAGAACGGGCAAGAAACTCCATGGACACTCTTTTTAATCAAAATATTGATACTTTCATAATGTAAAGTATTATGAAATATATTGTAGCCAATATGACGTCTTTATTCTTTAAGATGGCTGGGCTATGCAACATAAAGTTTGACTACAGAGTGCGGATATTGCGCGCCATAAACTAACATTGCTTGGTTGTTGACTTATGAAAACTTTAAGACAATTTCGTTATTGCTTACTAGAAACGAAGTATAACAAGTTTAATGTTTATCTCTTTTAAGAAAGGTATATTTTGTTCCTTAATTGATGTAAACAAATGAGGGGCTTGCGGCTAAGTAATAATAGCCGCACGGATCGATCGATCAAGTAAGCTACGCTTGCCTCGGTTGGTCGGTGGATGGGTGACCATCTTTATACCAAGACCCCTCCGTGCTTCGGAAAGCACGTTAAACCGTTGGTCCCGGCTGTCATACGTGGATCATTGACAGTCGTTACGGGTTGTCAGAAGCCCGAAAGACTGACAACCGGTCTTACCCAGATATTGCGTGGTGGAGGTCAGATAGGCAGTCGCTCCATGTAAAATACTGGTATTCAGCTGCATCCGGTTAGACTGGCAGCTGACCCCAACGTAGTTGGGAAAAGGCTAGACAGATGATGAATTGATGTTAATAAATAAAACAGATAATATTCATGATGGCCTATAAGTTCTGGAATGGCGACCGCGTACCGGAAGACGTAGAGTTGGCAGGCCTCCCACAAGGTGGACTGATGACCTAGTGAAGGCCGCAGGAATCGATCGAAGTGGCGGTACTTGAAGGAGGCCTATGTCCAGTAGTAGACTTTCGGCTGAAATGATGATGACGATGAAGTTTCATGAACGGTTTAAGGGGAATCTAGTCGCGGGCTCAAACTCACTGGTGGGCCTGGCTAAAAAGAACGCTGTCTCACTAGGCATCGTGTCCGACACAGATAGAAACAGTGAAGAGCAGTTAGACGCTTGTCTACACGCACAACGTTATTGAGCGAGATGCAGGATCATTCATAGTAAAACAGGCGCGTAAAAATTAACAAAGGTCCTTCGGAAGATCGGGTTTTATGAAAAAACCGCTGCATGACTCAATGACCAATAAAGTTTATTGAAATTTTCGATGTTGATGCTTTTTTTATTACTTAAACACGCCCCTAACTTAGGTTAAATCAGCAAGAAAAATTAATCTTTGTTGGCCTCTAAATTTTTAATGTCTTTTTATTGTAGTATTCTGTTTCAGTACAGATAATATTAGTAATGAGCCAAAACCGTACCATTCTTCATTTTTGCTGGTACATTGTCGAACAGTGGAGTAATACACTCCCGAAATTTGTAAGGAAAAATGTCGACTAGATTCACCTTAAGAAGAAAGTGCCAGAATAGCCTTCGAAAAGCAAATATTCTGCAATTGGTTTAACATACAGCCTGCTGTGTGTTGAACAAAGTATTATGCGCGACCGTAATACGTATGTATTTAATATAATTACAATCATCAAAATCATCCAAACAACCCTCTTAGTTCATTTAATCCTATTGGATGACTATTCCATGTAAAACCATATTTGTTACGGTCGTGTATTATATTTTAATCTACATACAACCTAACAGTGACCTGCAAATTGCAAAAAAATGTAAGAAAATTTAATTTTTAGAGGTCGTCTATTAAACTTAAGGAGTATTCCCGTTTGAGCACCATTTTTTAGAGCACCTAATGCATTGAGCACCAAGGCATTCTCATACCTTTGGTACTCTTGTTGCTCAAATGGGAATACTTCAAACGTAATATTATAAACGATCTCATGCAGTCGGAGGCATATTCTTAAATTTTACAATAAATATCTTTATTACCCCTGACTGCAGAAGATTGCTTATAACATTAAGTAAAGTTTAATGGTCAACCTCTTAAAATAAAATTATCTTGTTTCCGTCTGCTTGTTTCCATCATGTGTTTTTACAGTTTTTACGCAGTCGGGTTTTTCAAATCGTAAAATCGTTGGCCAGGTATTTGGAAGAACAATAAAAAGTAAAATTGCACGTGCCCGTCGTTGTGACACAAACTTCCGTGTGCCTAATTTCGTGTCGGTTGGTAGAGACGTGAAAGGAGGACAAACAAACATACAGACTCACTTTCACATTTCATTTCATTGTCCACAGTTAGGTTAATATTATTACTATTAGGTACGTAAAACTCCAGGAGCATGGGGATGCTCCTGGAGTTTTGACATGAACTTCTTAGGGTATCGATGGCAAAAAAAAACCAACATCTTTGACCCAAAATTCAGCTGCGCGAACTGCAGTGATCTAATTTGAAAGCAATTGAGTACCTATTCAATTTTGTGAACTACAGTTACAAATAATCTCTTCATGGCTTTAAACTCTCGTTACCGTTTTGATCCTATTCAAACTCAAGTTAAAGCACTTAATAATCGTGACTTGCTTGAGTTGTAACTGGTTTTAATTGATCAATTAACAGTGTTAACTGCTTTATTGTATTCGTCTTAAAATATATAATATTGAACTTTATAGGGAAATTAACTATGTAGTTCAATAATAATTATCTATTTGCCCTTAGATGGATGATAGAAGACTAATAGTCTCAACATACTACTTATTTTACTCGGATTCTTGGTCGCGCTGAGATAAAGACGAGCCTGCATCACATCTGCATCTATCTGCAACATATAAAAAAACATGAGGATATTAAATTACACAACCATACCCCAAAACGAACAAATAATTCTACAGGTCACTGTTTTTTTCTTTTACCAAATTTTTTGTATTCTTCTTTTTCAGTGACTGGCGGGTCTCCCATGCGATGTCCCATCACTTGCACACAAACACAGCTCAGGATGTTGAGCTGTCCATGATAGAGCCGTTCCTACAGTTTCTGCCGTACAAGAACAAACCCATATGGGCCCAGATGGGTGCCTTCTACTACCCCATTATTTATGGAGCGTCTTTATTGACACTTTTAGTTACAGAGTTAGTAATCATTTTTCCTTCGTTCAATTACAAAGATCTTGCTTAATATGCTGGTAGCTAACGATAAAATCACATTTTGCTAGTTCATTATTAGTATGGTACAAGCCTTGTTCCTACTACGTTGGGGTCGGCTTCCCGTCTAACTGGATGCACTTGAACACCAGTATTTTACATCGTGCGACTGCCTATCTGACCTCCACAATCCATTTACTGGGTAATGCTATACCCTTGTCAAGACTGGTTGTCAGACTTTCAGGCTGCTGACGACCCGTAGCAATTGTGAAATATCCACGAATGACCACCAGGCCCAACGGCTTAAGGTGCTTTCCGACGCACAAGATCCAATATTATCTAGAGTAATTAAATGTACCGCAATTCATGGACTCTTATATTGATAATTAGAACAACTGCATCGTTTATTACCGTTAATAAACACATTCAATTGCTTCGATTGCAGTCTAAATTAACTGAACGATTTTTGTTTGAGGCCATTCTGAAATTCTGATTTCTAAACCAAGAGCGTTACACGTGTACTCGTATGTTCAACTCCAAACTTTATACATGTAACAGAACGGAATTATATAGAAAACGTATGTGTTCCAAAACAAACAACCTGTGTACAAATAGCGGTTTTCGTCAAATGGCGAACGAAATTACCAGTAGCAAAGTGGAAAATTTTAACAAAGTTGTAGATATTGGGAGGACTGCGACGGGATTATCCTGTTGTCATGTTATTTAATTGTATTGTATCGGTAGTTTAATTGGGTCCAATAATATTTGGAAACAAGATAAGTTTTTGGTTTAATTAAATCGGGACTCCGGTTACAATACAAGGATTATATTGATTACAGATTCGAGTAATTAAATATTGTTGTTTGACGAAATCGAGTATTAAACCTTATTTGTAACTACAGACGAATTTCATTACAAACGCAGGGCATTTTTCTATGAAAAATAAAGCAATTTTTCCTTCTTATAACTAAAATATCATTCAGTTAGCTTGAATCAGAACATTCTGGAAGATTTTAAAACGTTTTGTTTTTAACTTAGAAAAAACAAGCAGTTTATTTCTAACTGAACTCAAACAATTTTAAGATTTTTTTTAACAATGTCTCAAAGAAATAATCTCCAATTTTCAGGTTAGTTCTCTGCGCAACAAAACATGAAGGCAAGTCTTTAAGCTGGAAGAACTTGATACCATTCACGACACCAGCTTGGATGTACATGATGGGAGGTCTACCCCTGCACTGGAGCATCGCTGTATGGCTGCTGACTATGATCCCAGCCAGTTTGTTCTTTGTGCTGTATGGATTGACCGCAGGCCACCATAGTCATAGGAACTTCTTTGAAGGAGATGTGCCGAGGTAAGATTTGTAACTGACAATTCAATTATTACTTACAATTCATAAGTTATCTGGACGATGTTTTATGTATTCGGCTTATTAGTCGATTCCCACTCATTTACTCGCCGAATAAATGTATTATTTTCTAAAGGCGACTGGCTATAAATTAATGAGAAAAGGTCACTGCAATAAAGTGCATAAACTTCAAAAGGTTTGCCTAATACCTACCTGCGTATTTCTGGAGGTGTTGATTCGCCCACAAATAAATTACCTTCGGGGAAGTCGCCTTTAAAAAATAATATGTCGTTTGGAATTGTGAATTCGCCCGATTTGTGCGCATTCATTCATGCGAATCGTCTATTAAGCCAGTTTTTCAATTAGGACCGCAAAACAAAACAAAATGTTTGTAGAGGTAACAGTCATAAGTTCTGATACTATTCTGAAAAGAATCGAATTCTGTATTAAAATGCGATAACGCAAATCAAAGGAAATTTAAAATATTATATTTTTCATGGAGCAGTTTGAGAACTCTTTTTGGAGTACTTTGGGAATAACCCTTATACACATTAGCGATTGGCATCTTGTCATTTAATTTGCTTGCCGTAGTGTATTTACTTACATAAATTAAAATTAATTCGGTATGTGGGTTTTATTATAATGAATAAATAATGTTTATTTAACTATAGTCAATACTGGTTTCAAGGACTGCAAATAAATATAATAATAGACGTGAACCGCGATTACCTTTTTCACAAGCGTCAGTTTGGCTATTGTTATAAGATGCCATTTGCATTTAAGTATGTAAAGTCTAAACACGTTGACAGAACTTTACGTCATCGGATTAAATAACGCATAATTTAATAAAAATAAATGTTTTCTTTTCTTCCCTAAATTATTTAGTTTTACTCAAAGTCAAACTTGAATCATTTATTTCAAACTAGCTGTGCTCGCGACTTCGTCCGCGCGGAATAGGTATTATTATTATTTATTTATATTATATTATATATATTAATAAAAATAAACAAAATTTCTAAAATAAAAGAAGCCTAAGTTACTCCTTATTACATCAGCTACCTGCCAGTGAAAGTCGCGTCAAAAACGGTCCAGCCATTTCAGAGATTAGCGGGAACAAACAGACAGACAGACAAAAATTGTGAAAAATGTTATTTTGGTATATGTACCATTTAAATATTCATATGCATGTAGCAAAAAGCGGTTATTTTAATATTACAAACAGACACTCCAATTTTATTTATATGTATAGATAAACCAATTACAGGCACTTTTGAATTGTCACATCATTCATGTTAAAATTATACATGACTGTGAGAACGATGTTAAAAGACGTGCACGTTAAAAGTAACGCAGTAAAGCACGTAATAAAAAACAAAATCAAAAAAAGAAACAGAAATAAAATAAGCCGTGGCTAAGAGATAACCAGTCTCTACTGACGGCTCCCGTTCACGATTATGACGTATGGATCAGCACCATTCAGCTCTTACGTATGAGATAGACTATGTATTAAAAAAAAGCCAAGATTCTCTTAAGTTTCTTCGCCTCTCAAATAAATTCAGAATGTTCTCATGTTTTTTTTTTATATTTTCTTAACGCTTATGGACATTAACTAGATTCGCAATGATTTTTCTTTAGACGTCTGAAACGAATGCCTCGATGCTGACCTTGCTATTGTATAAAAGCTTGGTAAAAAAATTAACAAAGCTTAACAATGGATGACTCGTTTAAATATATTACTTGTTACCTTAAAAAACTTAATTTATCATAACATTATACTCGGGAGTAGTTGACATGTAGCGGGACAAAAACCCTACTTCAGAAATTTCCAAGTCATTGATACAGATCAGATTGTTCTGGGCCATCCAATACAATACAATGGCTATTCGAGCCAATTGGTTTGTCTTAAAAATATGAATTAATCAAAGCAACTATCTATCTGGTTTTTATGGTAGGTATAGGTACCTACTCTAACCTTGAAACAAGTTATCTAAGAACACAAGAAAATGGCCGCATTTCTATACCACGGCATAAAGGTATCATCTTCTGCCAAGACTTTTTCCAACTATGTGGGGATCGATGCAGCTGAGTACCAGTATGCTACACATAGAGCGACTGCCTATCTGACCTCAATAACCCAGCTACTGGGTAATACGAAACCTCTTGGTAAGTCTGGTCGTCAGACTTTCAGGCTTTTGATGACCCATGACAACCGACGGCTTAATGTGCTTTCCGAGGCACGGAGGGGTCTTGGTATATAAAAACGATCCATCCACGAAGATAACATTAATTTATAAAAGTATTTGTGTCCCAAAAATAGATGAAAAGAACTTCACCATTCACAGTTATCGAAAGCCAGTCATTATAATGTTGTGGTCTAAAGTACGTTCTCAACTTTAACGGTTAAAATAATGACGTGGATGTAGATTTGACTGACGCACAACGAGTGAATGAATAAATCCCTAACTTCTTTTTGCGTACTTCCATAAGACGTTTGAACTGTCATGACTGTCATTGCACAACTCTAAAGTCTTCGTATCGTAAACTCATAATGGCTCATCAATGTTTACCATTAAAAAGACAGATAATGATACCAATGTTTGGTAATTAAATTTACTAACAACTAAAGTGAAACAATGAGTATACCAGAATACGATATTTTGTAAATACCTACTATAAACTATAGACATCGCATAGCGGTTTTTTTTTTTTTAGTGTGGGAAATCATCAAATAACTTCTCCCGCTCTGGCTGGAGCCGAAGGGCGTGTCAGACTTTTACTGACTAAAACCCACCCGCGTTCTTTCAGTTACGCCTGACTCTTCACGTGACGAATCAGCATCGCCATACAACGTGGCAATGCTGCCAGTCTTTTGGGCACTTTTCCCATTGACAGCGATGCGGACGAATTTTTTGATGCCCTGTAATTGTTCTCTGTTTTTTTAAATACATGTACATACTATAAATATTATTTTATGTCTAATGAATAATATAACAACTATAAACTCACAATTTGAAAACGTACCAACTTCCAAAACTAAAAATAAAAATTGATTTGTCCATCTGCATTTCCTCAAAATACCTACGTCAACTTTTATAGAATGAACGTGAAACTTCATTTCTGTTATTAAAAGGCGCTAAATTGAACTTTACACAAATTATTACAATTTAGCTGTAAGTCAATGGCCAAGTTTTATCCTCAGAACCTTCCGGTTAAACTGAGGCAAGTTTTGGCTGGTCCGAAACTGCACCTTTCGCGCAATTACAATTAACTTTTACTACGAAACTGTTTCAAACGCTCTTTCGGCGATTTTCATCGGAAAACGCGTCTTTAATTTGATAAACTATTTACATCTGGCAGCACCGGGGTTTGTGGCAGTGTAATAACAGCCGCACGAGTCAACCCATCAGGTTAAGCTACGCTTGCCACGGTCAGGCCGTGGATGGGTGTCCATCTTTACAAACCCCTCCATGTCTCGGAATAGACAATAAGCCCTTTGAGTCAGCTATCATTCGTGGATCTTTGGATCGTTGTGGATTCGTGAATTCGTGGACAGTCGAAATTCTGAAAACCAGTCTGACCAATCCGAATGATGTCGAATTACCCAGTAACTGGGGAGGTCAGATAGGCAGCTCCATGTAAAATACTAGTATTCAACTGCGTCTGGTTAGAATGGAAGCCAAATATAAAATATTTGGGAATAAGATAGGCAGATCGATTTACATCTGGCAATTTAATAATGGCACTGCGTAACATTTACTCGAAATATTTCGTAAGGCGCAAATTACACGTAAATCCGTTTCCATCGTGGACCTATAGTGATGCGAAAAATAATATACAAAAATATTTCGAATTTACCAAATTGATAGATGGCTTCTACAGAGAACAGAGATAGCAATATACAGAATGTTACAAAAATCTTAAGTCTTCCAATAAGTCTTTGTATGAAAATAAGATTTTCTAAATCCTTTTCATGTCAATGTATATTGTAGGGGTTGACATCAAAATATTTTTTATATGAGCACAAAATATATAGGCATGAAAATATGTTTTAAATAAGCACAAAAAATTAACGATAAATTTTTTCAGACTTAAATATAAAAACGTCTGTACCTAGCGGTTGACATTAACCTTCGGTTGAAGATTCTTTATTTATTTTCATATAAATATTAACTGATTTATTTAAAGTCATTTTTTCTTTTTCAGAGACGAAAATATTGATTGGGGTCTGCACCAGCTGGATACGATAGTGGAGAGAATCGATTACGCGGGCAACCATTTTAAATCGATTACTCGGTTTGGTGACCATGCCCTACATCACTTGTTCCCTACATTAGATCACGCCGAACTGAACTACTTATACCCCACACTTTTCGAACATTGTGAAAAGTTTGAATCGCAACTAAAAACGAATAGTTTCTACGAAGCATTAATAAGCGTCAGTAAGCAATTAATAAGAAAACGTCAAAATAATTTCAAAGATGGCAAAATTTTAAAATAATTTAACAAAATTAATATTTTGTTAAATTATTTTAAAATTCTAGGGTTTTTTTTTATTTATTTTTTATTTTTTTAAGAATTTATTTGACAAAAACCTACTATTTTTAACATAATTCGAGGCTGATAAAATGTTGTATAAAATTATTTAGGTGCATGAAAAATCAACAAGAAGTAGGTTTCTACCTATGTTTGATGTTGAAAATCAAGTAATGGCAAAAACTAAACAACCTTTAAATTTTGTAAGAATTTACTTAACAATTTAGACAATTTTTAAGACCTCTATCTTTTTTCTCATAAAAGTGATACCTAATGAAAAATTGAACTAACTCGGCCAAATTATGACAATACAGGAAATCTATACAATTTAGTATTATAACGGTGCAGGTGTAAAATATCCTAGATGGTAATTTAAGACTTAGACTAAGAATGGCTGTGGATGTGAAACAAATAGACTGCTTCATTTACTTTATATAGTATTATCATTTATTTTATTTGCGGTTTTCTCTAACCTTCTCAAACAAGCAGGCGCCCATCTATTGAAATATGATAACCCTTAAAATACCTTTAATGCCAAAGACATCGCACTGGCGTTGCTTTACCAGAGACGTAGTTATCGTGCTTCCTGATCATGAATAAATGCCCCGTCCAGTACCAAACAGGTGAGGAAATCTATAAAACACTATAACAACGCTCAAGTCTCAACAAACTTGAATGTATAAACAATACCAAACGAAGTGCAAAAACTGAACACTACTACTTTAATCAAACAATTCAAGCTAACTTTCATGAAGTTAACCCCAAATAGTTGCAGAGAAATCTACTTGCACGAGTTGCAACAAATGTTTAATAAATGTCGGGCATCCCACAATAACTTGCAGCAAGTCTTGCAGAGTTGTTCGCAGCACTCGCGCAGTTGACGGGACACATTTGTAACACGCCGCAAGTCTGATTGTACCGATCCTCCTCTCTGGTCGACAAAGTTTGAAAATAGGTTTACACGTTCGCTTTCAGTGAACTTACATACGGTGAGCTATCGGTTTCGGGCAATACTAATTGTATAGAAATTTATTCCGAGCAATATTGGTGTCAATGGTTACGGTATTAGGATGGGATGGGACGCTCTGAAGAACATGACACCGATCTTTTTCCATACTGCAAAAAGACGATTACCCATCACTATTTATGAATACCTTATATTATAAGTTATGTTTGCTGTGAGAGGGGCTTATGGCTAAATAATAACAGCGGCACGAACCGATCGATCAGGTTAAGCTAGGCTTGCCGCGATTGGTCCGTAGATGGAACAGCTATCTTTACATTCGAAGACCTTCCCATGCCTCGGAAAGCATGTCAAGCCGTTGGTCCTGGCTGTAATTCGTGGATCTTTGACAATCGTTGCGGGTCCTCAGAAATCCAAAACTCTGACAACTAGTATTACGAAGGGGTATCGTATTGCCCAGTAACATGGTTGTCGAGGTTAGATAGGCAGTCGCTTCATATAAAATACCGGTACTAGCTGCATCCGGTACGACTAGAAGTCGACCCCATCATAAATGGAAAAAGGCAAAGGGACAGCTAAAGTAACTTATATATTGTCTGCCTTAGATCATATACAGGGTAAGTTTTGATCCAGTGCGCAAACTGTAACCATGAATTCAGCATATCATTCTAGAACCCCGGTTATACAAAAAAAAATCAGCTGTTCCATACATTTTGACCGCGTAGGTATTGCAGTTTTCTATGAAACAGCTGATTTCTTTTTGTATAATCAACGAATTTTTTTACGCTAGTTGTCTAGAATGATATGCTGAATTCATGGTTACAATTTGCGCATTGGATAAAACTTATCCTGTATAGATTACAACTTATCCTGTGTACTTTTGCTGTCCCTAAACGAAAAGACTTCTTAGGTCCATACTAGCACTTGTTTCAGTTTTTCGCAGTGTAACAGTGTAATGCAACAACCAGTGCCTTTTTGTGCACTGTAACCTCCAAACATAACGTTTTAATATCTCTAGATGTAGTCAACCAAACAAAATAAAACATAATTAATGTTCTACTTCAATTATACCGGAAACGACCTAATAAATGACCAATAAACGTTAAGATAGTGAGGCAGACGTAGCGGTCTGTGGCTTGTGGCTACCCACTCGGAGCAGGGCGACACTTGTACGGGTAGCCACGAGCCCCGGGACAACCACCCACTTTAGAAGACCCTCTCGTATGTCACTGGTTACCAGGTAATGAATTAGCAAAATAATTATGTTATAAGCATTGAAGATCTAATTTTAACTAAGGTTAAATTTAGCTTCAGTTTGGTTAAGATTGTGTTTTGTGGGCCAAATTATAATTGGCTACCCTTCATTGAATGGTGTAAAATTGCTAATTTTATAACTATAGGCTTGACTGTAAGTATTGGATACTGTGCTGTAGTGATATCCTATATTATTACGTAAAGATCACTACGAATGAACGGTGTTGTGGTGTACCTAAATTTGCGATTATATACTTTTTAACATTGAATGTAATGGGTAAAACAATTACCTACAGTTTGTCAATAACAGCGTATAACAAAAGTTCTGTCAACCAACTCATTTAATGGTTAATAATATACACGTCAACACCATCCTGGGGTATTTTAGTTAGGCATTAACTTTTTTATTCTTCTAATATAGTATACTCATTTTTTTTCGTACGTAATTTTTTTTATTAGAGATGGCCGACTATGATTGATCGACTACCCGACCAGTCGGCAAGCCGATCAATGCTTTCGGTTGAGTTCGGGTTCCTATGTCCAGCATTGGGCTGCTGTAGGCTGATGATGACAGAAAATAAAGAGCAGGACTTATTGCAACTTGAAGCTGGAAAACATGTGATTTTCAGTGTTCTATGAGAATATTTCACACTTTTCTTCATAATTTCTTTTACATAAAACTTCAGTGAACATTCTAAAACTGTTCCGTAACAAGTTTTCGTTTTGTATCGAAGTTCTCTCAGCGCTGGTCGCCGCGAGAACTTTTAAAAGGAAAGTATTGTAACCTATTTATTTTCTAATCTGCAACTAATTAGAATGATGTTCTTTGGAAACTTCGTTGTGTCCTTTTTCAATCTACAATAAATACGGGCATTAAAATGTTTACTTTAAACAGGAAACTTAGCAAGCATAAGTGTTGTTTTTTGTTTACATGCTGTGATTGGATGTGGGCTTATTAGCCGATTCGCATGAATTTACTCTATACGTATATCGAAATACGTATAAGGCATTGAAACCTTTTGATTTTTCTGCACTTTATTGCACGTATGCTATCAGAGTACCAGAGCTGCGACACTTTTTAAATGGCGCAGCATCATGCTGAGATAGTGGCCTTTTGGCCTCGTACAGGACTTTGTTTTTATATGTTCTTTTTTTTATAAATCTAATTTTAATTTTACTAAGCACCTAGTGTAGCGTAACAGTGTTTTAGTTTTTAGTGTGTTTTATTGTATTGTGTTGTAGTTATGTTTGTCATATTCCTGTGCGAGTCTAATAAATACTTTTTCTTTCTCTATCTTTATTAGCAGTGACCTTGTCGCAGAACTTTATTGCATACAATTCAAAACTAAATGCCTTACACGTATTTCTGGAGTTCGCCCACAAATAAATTAACATCGTGCGAGTCGCCTATAGTGAATAATATAAAGCGCCTAAAGTGTTGATTCCGGCAAATTTTAGCTGATAAATGTGTACCTAGTTTTTCGTTTATTTGAGGCTCATACAGATTTCGTCACCCACGTAAACTTTCTGTGAAATCCCATGTTTCTAAAACTTTCTGGGAATCACGCGATTTCTAATATGGAATCAAGTTTCTCTCTGAATCGGCTTTTGATGTTTCCTAGAACCCGTAAAAGATGTTGAATTTTAACGTCTTTGTTTAATCGGATTCGCATAGGTCATAAACGTGGTTGATGAGTTATTATCACTATATTGCACATTATAACACAGCGGTGATGACGTAGGTGTGTCACCAACGTCATCACTGTGTCTCAGAATTGAACCAACCTATACCTGGCAAAGTAAATTTTAAATATAATAATACCATGGCTACAAGCATATCTAAGCCTTTTCCAACCCGTGCCTTGCTGCCCCCTTTCAGCGAAGCCCTAAGCCGAAGTCCGTACCCCACAGGGGGCTTCTTTTTTGTTCGCTTAGTTTTTTGTAAATGTAAGCCCTGGTTGGATGCCTTAATTTATTGAGGCGGGCACTAGCAAGTTCGATTACGCAGCCAACAACCTCCTAGATTGACACGCGAGATGTGATGAAAAAAAATCTTCGTTAGTGCTCGACAGACGTTGTCAGGCAGGGAGCGCTGTTGATAAACATTTTTGTGAAATATATTGTAAAAACAAGATGGCGGTGTTACTTGAAATTTTGGCCATTCGCTGAATGATACTGTCTTATGTAGCTAGAAGTACGTCATGTTCATTATCCTTTCGTCCTTACAAACGCCCTTGGTTTAGACATATAGAAGATTACTACGTCACACTGGGCCCACACGTCGTTAAGTAGAGTCCAAATAGTCCCCACGGTACGCGAGACCCTAACAACATTTGTGACGTAATGAAAGAACCAACATATTCGAAGAGAGAGCCGGGAGGGTTGAACTTGTGACCGATTAGTTACAAATACAATTTAGTTGGGCGAACTTCGATGTTTACTCCGTTCCGTTTGGTGTATAGAAACAAGGAATATTAAAGTGAATGAACTGTTGAATATCAAAAACTTTTTATGCTCATTTCTTGATCCCCAGTATTTATATTTGGATATTATCAGTGGTAGCCCAGAGCTGGGATATATGCTCGTTTAATAACAATAGGCTCACTCACTACTACGTCATGGCCTTAAATATATTAGCATACCTATTCACAACCACACGCTCTCTTTAAGAAAATTACATATTTCGATTTAAAACCTGATTTGCCGTACCTACCCCTGACAACATACAGGTGTCGGAAAAAATAGCAGTCATCTGTTTGATTTGAACTGACAGAATTTTCAGGTTTTGGTGATTTGAACAGCGTTGAGAGTACTCTTACCATAACATTGATTAATGTTCGATTCGGTACGGAAGAGTATCGAGTGTTTGTGAATAGCTAAGCAGGTGAAATGTGGTTGCATATAAATACATCTCGCCTTTCACTACTTCTTTGAAGAAAACAGATGTATTTGAAACCTAATATTACTTTTGTTTTAAAACCCTGTTGAGCTCACGACTCCTTGACGCCCACCAGTTACCTACACAGTAATTATCTAGACGTCAAAGCTAGTCAGCTTCTGGAAATCCCCAGAAGCTGCAGACGTCAAACATGTTTTACGGGTTCTAGGAAACATCAAAAGCCTATTCAGAGAGAAACTTGATTCCATATTAGATATTGCGTGATTCCCAGAAAGTTTTAGAAACATGGGATTTCACAGAAAGTTTACGTTGATGACGAAATCTGTATGAGCCTCAAATAAACGAAAATCTAGATACATTTATCAGCTAAAATTTTCCGGAATCCACTTATAAATAATATATTATTTTCTACAGGCGACTCACATGAAGTTAATTTATTTGTGGGCGAATCGAAAACTCCAGAAATACGTGTAAGGCAATTGGTACGTTTTGAATTTTATGCAATAAAGTTATGCGACAAGGTCACTGCTAATAAAGAAAGAGAAATAAAAGAAAGAAAAAGTATTTATTAGACTCGCACAGGAATATCACAAACATAAATACAACACAATAAAATAAAACACACTAAAAGAACTAAAACACTACTACGCTACGCTGGGTACTTAATAAAATTCAAATTAGATTTAGACAAAAAAAAAGAAAATATAAAAAAACAAGGTCTTGTACTAGGCCAAAAGTTCACTATCTCAGCATGATGCTGCGCCATTTAAAAAGTGTCGCAGCTGTAGTATTCTGATAGCATACATGCAATAAAGTGCATACAATTCAACAGGTTTCAATGCCTTATACGTGTAGAGTAAATTCGTGCGAATCGGCTAATAAGCCCATTCATCCAATCACAGCACGTAAACAAAAAACAACACTTATGCTTGCTAAGTTTCCTGTTTAAAGTAAACATTTTAATGCCCGTATTTATTGTAGATTGAAAAAAGACACAACGAAGTTTCCAAAGAACATCATTCTAATTTGTTGCAGATTAGAAAATAAATAGGTTACAATACTTTCCTTTTAAAAGTTCTCGCGGCGACCAGCGTTGAGAGAACTTCGATACAAAACGAAAACTTGTTACGGAACAGTTTTAGAATGTTCACTGAAGTTTTATGTAAAATAAATTATAAAGAAAAGTTTTAAATATTCTTATAGAACACCTGAAAATCACATGTTTTCCAGCTTCGAGTTGCAATAAGTCCTGCTCTTTATTTTCTGTCATCGTCATCATCATCAGCTTACAGCAGCCCAATGCTGGACATAGGCCTCTCGAATTGCACGCTATTCAGCTCGATTCTCGGCAACTCTCATCCATGTGCTACCAGCCACCCGGCGAAGATCGTCGTTCCACCTAGCCTGAGGGCATCCTACTTTACGTTTTCCGATTCGCGGCCTCCACTCAAGAAGACGTCTACCACAAACGGACATCGATTCTACGGCTATAAGGCCGGGCCAATGGCACTTCAGCTTGCTTATTCGGTGAGCTATCGCGACAACTTTCTTTCTCTGCCGGATTATTTTCTGCCAATTAATACTTACAGAACTTTAATAGCTTATACACAGTTGCAAAAAGAATAGTATCTTAACTCATTTATTTTGAATAGGCACACAGTATTGTTTTCGTAATAGGTCTCTGGCCAACGTTTCATTTATGTACGATTCGCTATAATTAATCCAATAACAGCTGTAGTTAAGTAGTTATAAGTGGTTTATGTTTTCCTTAATACGTTACAGATACAAATTCTCATTCAGGAAACCACAAGCTTGAAAATAATTACTTTTTGTATTTATCCTGTGGTAGCTGAATGAGAATGATCAAGGATAAATTTTAATGACAGTGGTAACACGATGGTAAACGATGTTAACACATTAGACCCACAAAAAGCCCTACATTAAAACCTACTGTGAAAACTATTAGAAACCAACCACAGCGCTGGTGAATTAAGGCCCGTAGACTAGAGGCGCGACGAGATTTTAAGAGAACAATTTCTATGAAAACTTAATCGAAATTTATCTACTAGAGTCGCGTTGCGCTGTAGGGTCGTAACGGTCTGCCTCCGGCTGAGCCTTTAAAAACCCGACTAATCAGAATGAAAAAATCGCCGCTTCAGTCCTCAGTCTCTAATAAAACCCAAAGTCCCTAAACAAACAAAATTTACAATCAGCAGTGCAAAAGTCGCTTATTACCGCTACGTGTCATCGGTCAATTCAATAAGAGGTAATTGGAGTAATCACCTCCAGTCTGGAGGGCGCTAATTACAAACTGAACGTGACACCACAAAATATACAGGTACAGAAGAACAGCTCTTTGCAACGAGGGAAAACGCACGCACACGCTTCACGTACATAGGTGAATTATCATTTCAGCCGAAAGACGTCCACTACTGGACATAGGCCTCCCCCAAGCTCCGCCACTTTGACCGATTCTGTGCTTCCCGCATCCAGCGGACTCCTGCAGCCCTCACAAGATCATCGCTCCACCTTGTGGGAGGCCTTCCAACTTTACGTCTTCCGGTTCGCGGTCGCCACTCCAGAACTTTTCGGCCCCATCGGCCATCTGTTCCGGGAGCAATGTGCCCTGCCCGATGCCAGTTAAGTTTGGCAATTCTTCGGGCTATGTCTGTTACCTTGGTTCTCCTGCGGATCTCTTCATTCTTGATTCGATCACGCAGGGAAACTCCAAGCATAGCCCTCTCCATTGCCCTTTGGGTCACTTTAAACCTTCTTATGAGGCCCATAGGTGAATAGGTACCCTTAAACGAATGTGGGTCGATTTCGAGTTTTGTTCAACCGAACATAGAATGAGATCAAGAATTAAAAACATTCTTTTCTCGAAACACAACATCACGCCATGTTTCCCTGAAAGGTTGGGCAGAGGTGTACCCACATTTCCCCAGTTATGTTTAAGTTCCATGTAATAGGGAGCGAGCCTATTGCCATCAACCGGGCACAAATCCAGACTCGGGCTGCTACTGAGAAATGCCAGATGGAAACACCCATTAAGAGCTTTCTCCCTATAGTATCTGTTTATTGAGTACCGATACTGTACTTACGCTTCTTATTCATTCATCCACATCATCATTGTTTTATTATCCTTTATGACTTTCTTACATTATTATATTTCTCTCTTTATTTTCTGTGTTAGCACTCTGCGAATCGGTCTTAAACGATTCGTCTATATAGAATTACTTGATTTTACATTAGAATTTTCCATATTTTTACATAATAATATTCTTGTTATGACATTTAAGTCAAACATGTCAAACTGATGTCTACTTATTCTTTTAATTATCTATGCAGTCTATTCAAGGAAGGTTGCATTAAGATTGTACTTACTAAAAATAATTTTATATCGTTTTGGATAGCCTAATTTTGGTTTTTCTATGTAACTACGTTGTCTACTAATAAGGAAATTCTAAATTATTATTATAAGATTCTTAAACGCACTCTCGGATTATAGAAGTAGGTTTTATACGTCTTGGCCGACTAGACTGGCATATGAGAGAATCTATGGCTGAAAAAGAAAAAGGTGAAGGAATTTGGAATGAGAAAAAAGAAGAACAAGGGGCGGACAGAGCTGAAGGGTCATTCAAGCAAGTGACGGACCATTAATATTATTATACTCTTTGGTGATGGACTTCCCAAGCCAACTGACTGACGGTGCGCTTATTCGCTTAGTCGCTTAGCGCTTAGTTACCACTACTTATTGATATAATGTCTGGAGCCACGGAGCTGTCTTAGACGCATACACGTCGCCGCATCCCTGGACATCTACACGTCGCAGCATCACTGGACGCCTAAGTATTCGTCACCACATCCCTGAACACCGAAACGCCGCCGCACCCTTGACGCAATACCTTGAAATCTCCATTGTCCTCCCCATCCCAATAGAGTGTGTTTCCGCCATAGGCAGGTACCTTTTTATAGCTCCTCTGTTTTTATTCCTTTTATTAAATTTAATTTGTCTAGTCTATTTCTACCCCTTTTATTTGTTAGGGATAAGTAGACACGACATCCCCACGCGGGCTGAGAACGGCGCGTTTACGGCGCTTTTTCGTGATTATTTCATTAATACAAACAAAAGTAAACATTTTTTTCAGCCATGCACTAGATTGTTGGTATTTTCAAGTTTATTTGCTATTTTTTTACAGTTATTTTGGTATTTGGTAGTAAAAAACGACATACCGTCAATTATTTTCTATTTGCGTTACTAAGTACGATTAAATGTTTTTTTATGAAAGAGTAAATATTTAAAATAATTATAAATACCAACGATCTAGTGCTTGGCTTTTAAAAAAAAGTACTTATGTTTGCATGTAATGAAATAATCACGAAAAACTACTATAAATGCGTTGTTGCCAGCCCGCGTGGAATGAATGCTCCAGGATCTCAGCAGTAGTGCTTGCGATCACTAGACCAACAAGGCAGTATTCTCTTCTCGATTTTCTTGATGTTTTAGAACAGATACACAGTCTGCTTACACAGTGTGAGTTTGGTAGAGTGAGGTTGGAATGAACATCGGCTCGTTTCGCCTACACCCACCTTGAGATAGTATGTGATCTCTTTTAGGTTTTTCAACTTTATAACAAAAAAATAAGGTTCATGTTCAATTGTGAGAATAGCGAAAACAGGCGCGTAGGTACAGACCTACGCGCCTGTTTTCCCTCGTTGTAATTATGGAGTTGACACTCTGTTCCTATATATATTGTGGCAAAAGACACACACGGTCGGAAAGCACGAATCCCAGTTATTAGCAATCAATTTTATACGGAGTTTTCAGCGGCTGAATACGTTTATTTGAAGTTGGATTTGGAAGTCACAAATGCGTCAAATTGATGCTATTTTAGCGCTTCAATAAGTTATGTAAATGTACCCATATCCTAGAAAACTAATGTGTTAATCAGAGAAACAGAAAAAAGATGTATAATAATTTCCATAGTTTTAAAATTGTGCACGTATACTTTCATATCGTAAATTGTGTCTGTTGCAAAGGAATGCCGCAAGAATGTACCGAAAAGGCGCGAAGTGGAGGTTATCAATACCTTTTTTTCGTATTCTCCAATGTTCCGCGATATCTTCGGCAATTTGTGGATCAATTTCAATAATTTTTTCCATATAAATTTTAATAACTTTGCTTGGATAGTTTTTGCGACATTACATAATCACTACATAATATAAAACAAAGTCGCTTTTTCTGTCCCTATATCCATATGTATGCTTAAATCTTTAAAACTACGCAACGGATTTTGATGCGGGTTTTTTAACAGATAGAGTGTTTCAAGAGGAAGGTGTATAATACACCGACCCCCACGCGGGCGAAGCCGCTGGCAAAAGCTAGTTATTTAATAAAATGCAATGCGGCAGAACTCTGTATTGTGATATCTAAGTACATCTACTTTTCATTCCCCATATTTGCAAATAAATTCTATTCTATTCTATTCTGTATGTTGATATTGTTCTAATGGTTCCTGACACTGTTGTTTACATAACAAGTAGTAGTAGGTATACGAATTGGTGTGGGGTAGTTATGTGAATATTTCATGAAAAATACATTCAATGGAATTAAATGGACTTAGATAATTGTATTAATGATTATAATTATGTAAATACATACGTGTTTTCAAGATACAGCTTGCAAACTGCAAACACGATGGAATAATTGAATTCCGCGGGCTGCTGTGGCGCTTCTACCATGAATAAGTAAATATTTAAAGCAAATGTTGTCCAAAAAGTCAAAACACAACAAAATAATCGCAGCCTACATGAAAACCGTATTAAACTTCGTTCTAACAGGCAGGTACGAAGTCAAAGGGGAAATTACGGCGGGAAGTAGTCTGCAAAATACATTTAATATTAAAACGCCTGTTAAATAACTTTGAGCAATAAACTAGAGGACGTCCTTGCTATAAGTAATTTTTAAGTACGGACACACATTTCAACTTTCGTTTAGACACTAAAACCCTTTTAGGTACATAAAATGTGGAATGGAATCTTCTTCACACATAAAATTAAAGTATTAGGGGGTAAAGTTGAACGCGTTCGTGGCACCCTCATTACGCTGTCTCATAATTTTCACACGCTAATACAGCATAACCCCGACAAATCACCTGTTATGGCGCACAAAAGGAATTTATTTAGACAACTATAAATTCGGCTAAATGTAGACGTGATGGAGTAAAGTTGTGAGGTGTAATATAGTAGAGAGGTAGCTACAGTCTTTTTTACATTGATGAGAATGGATTGTGGCATGCCATTGCAGCATGTCGTGTGGTTCGCGTAATAAGGTCGTCAGTTGTTGTCTAACATCGCGTTGCACAAGGAGGTACCAGGGGGTGGTCTATGGTCCATGTGGTGGTGGAGACCACATGTTTAATTTTAGTGAGATAAGAACTTTTGGTAAGTACATACACTCCTTGATAAATACAGGGTGGCAGGGAGATCGACGCACGATGTGTTGTCATGGATTCTTTACATGATTCTGAAAATTTTCGTTCCATACTGTGCAATAAATTTTGACCACACTTTTTTATGAAGTAGCTGTTTTTTTTATAACGAATGAAGTCTAGAATCGTGTGCTGAATTCATGGTTACAGTGGAACACTTTGTATAATCCCCAAAGGCGTCTTATTACAGATACACCTTTAAAACAAAAACAGTCGTCTATTTTGGGAGCTTCATAATTAGCGTAGAAGAGAATCTTATAACAAGAGGGAGTAGCAAAGAAGAGACTATGGATCACACAAGTCCAATTTTTTTATAGGAACGTTTCTACCCAACTCCCAAGAGAACACAGGTGTGATAGTATATGTTACAGCTTCGAATTGCAGTATCAAAACTTTATGAACAATGTAATCTGCATCGTAGATACTCTCGTACGTCTGAATATACTTTACCTGCTCCAGTATAAATATTCAGTCTTGAATTCTGGACTGCTCACCTCACGTTCCAAGTTGGAATATCAAATGGGATTGGATTGTGGTGAGTACACAATATATTTGCCGTTCTTTGTACTTATGTTAAATGGTTTTATAATAGAAGTGCATAGCTGTCTTATGCAGGTGGTTTATCTACTTTTTGCAAACAATATTTTATTAGTTAAAATATTAGTTGACAAAGGAGTATATTATAAGGGTTGTAACAGTTGGCGTTTTGTAGTTCATTCCAATCTAGCCCGTCCTTTGCTGCTCTTTTGCAGCAGTGCCCTAAGCCGAGCTCCGTACCACACAAGGGGTGTCCTACTGTGAAGATCGCCCACTGCGAAGATCACTCACTTCGAAGATCACCCTGAGGACACGGTGAAGCATACGGTGGAGGACTGCCTGGTTTGGGCAGAGCACCGCCGTGTCCTCATGGAGGCGATCGGTGGCGGTGATCTCTTGCGTCCGGCCCTAGTCCAGGCCAAGGTACGGAGCGAGAGTGCATGGGTAGCCGTCACCACCTTCTGCGAAGCAGTAATTCTCGCGAAGAGGGAGGCGGCGTACGTGAGGGAGAGCCAATTTATTTTCCCTCACGGCCCTAGTCGCCGCAGGAGACGCCCTGGGCGTCGCGAATCCCAAGCTGATTCCCGGCCACCGTAGGCGCGGGCTTGCGGACGGTGAGTAATGGGTAGCTCAAGATGGGAATGGGTAGGACCAAGCCCGGGTCGACGGCGCATTGTGTTCCACGCGCGCCTCAAAGAGATGTCAGTACCAACTGATGGGGTCTGCAAGGGCCGATGCCTGCCAGGGATGCGGGTTGTTCGAAAGAGATACCGCGGCCCCTGGCACACAGGCAACTGGGGGAACACGGGCGGATTTTTAGATGATTGCCCAGCCAAAAAAAGAAAAGGGGTGCCCTTAACGTATAGTCGCTTAGTTTTAAGTTTTAAACCCAGGCTGGAGCCTTTAATTTATTGATGCAGCCTCAGGCAAGTCAGAATAACCTTAGACGACAACCTCTAAGGTTAACCTGTGAGATGTCATTCTTAAAAAAGAGGGTTCTGTAGTGTCTGCTTACCAGCAGGCACGCCTTTTGTTTATGTCTGTTGGCATTAATAAATTTGGAATATCTAAGCCTGTTGAGAATATTTATATAATCGATTCCAGCGATTTTTGACACAGCGACGCGCTATAAATCAAAATTGTGACTGATCAATGATATACCCAATACTCAACGGTGTGAAACAAACCTTGATAAATAGCTGAATTTGGAGAATAATGAATAAGTCAAAAAGTAGGTATTTCTGTTTTTTGGGCCAACAAACTTTTAGTGATTGATGTGAATTCAAATGAAATTAGGGATGAAAACGCTCTCTGAAGTCTAGAGTTTACAACTCAAACACACAATATTTAATTACTTAAATATTGTGTGTTTGAGTTTATGCTTAGATACCGATTCGTGTTCGATATTATGGAATGATATTTTTACAAATTCTGTTGGATTATATTCGTAGTACATATTTGTTTGGCAGACAATCTATGTGCCCGATAGAATTTTCGATCGGCAAAAGCACTTCCATACAAACTTTAAATCTTCAAATATATGCACTTTTTATGTGTTTTCGTTAGTTATATTTTTAGAACTCTTGTGCAAAAGTTCTAGGCTGTGCGTGGGTTGTCAGTGAATTCAAGTGAATTCAATTTTTACCATGCAGATCAGAAGGCGTTGAAAGACACTTTAACAACAATGGGCATAGTAAAAATGTGATGCATACGGATGAGTATGTCAATTCTCATTCGATCCCTATTCCTTAAGACGTTTTTCAAATCAAATGTTGTTGTTCTGAATCGAAACAAACATGGCCGAGTCAGAAAATAGAAGAAAAATAGAAGGATCTACATACGCGCAACATTGCGTTGATTACAATATGCTCTGCTGGACCAGCAGCGTGCCATGGCCGACGTGATTACTTCCGCCCTTTGACCCTGCCTTGCAATGTACCACTGCCTGAAAATACTGAAGTAGAGTACGTACGGGAAATTAATGAAAGCAGATATGTTCAATAGCTTTGTATATTGTCCAAAGTCCACACACGTACACATATACGGCCTTATTACAAAACAAAGTTTTCTTTTTTTTATTTTGAAGGTTTTGAAATTCGAACGTAACTGTTTTTTTTTAATAGAGTTATTTTTACAAACCGAACCAGTTAGTCCACTGCTACCAGTTGTCGGTTCTGTTTAAAGAACTTATGCTTTGTCAATTGTCGGAATAAAGTTCGAAGTTTAAAAATGGTTCTATGGTTTAAATCTGTGTCTGACAATAAACCGTGAATTGTAATAAGACAAATAAGGTTTTAAGGCTCGTGCAGACTAGCGCGACGCGACGGTCGCGTCGCGACACTCGTAGAACAATTTCGAGGAAAACTTAATGGAAATTGTTCTACAAGAGTCGCGTCGCGCTGTCGCGTCGCGGATGTTTGAAGAAGCCTTTAAGAACATGCAGAGTAGATATTTTAGTCCTAATAAATAGTGAAAGCTATACAAATAATAACTTTTTCTATTTCCTCAAAAACCTACATACGACTGCAGCCCTTTGACAGTTATAAGCCTCTGACAGCAGCTGACAGCAGCAACCTATCAGCAATCTTGTTATGACGATGATAAAGACCACAAAGACTTTGACAGACTTGTCAGTGGCAGCAGCCCAAAATGCCCAAAATGTATATATGTGTGTGTGTGTGTGTACGTATATGTACAATTTTTAAAATGTTATTACAATTCCTTCACTAATTAATCGAAAGGATGGATGGTTGGACGGATGGACGGATAGACGGATGGACGGATCAGACGGATCGGATGGATCGGACGGATCGGACGGATCGGACGTATCGGACGTATCGGACGGATCGGACGGATCGGACGGATCGGACGTATCGGACGGATCGGACGGATCGGACGTATCGGACGTATCGGACGGATCGGATGGATCGGGCGGATCGGACGGATCGGATGAATCGGACGGATGGACGGATGGACGGATTGGACGGATCGGACGTATCGGACGGATCGGACGGATCGGACGGATCGGACGGATCGGATGAATCGGACGGATGGACGGATGGACGGATTGGACGGATCGGACGGATCCGACGGATCGGACGTATCGGACGTATCGGACGGATCGGACGGATCCGACGGATCGGACGTATCGGACGTATCGGACGGATGGACGGATCGGACGGATCGGACGGATCGGACGGATCCGACGGATCGGACGTATCGGACGGATCGAACGTATCGGACGTATCGGACGGATCGGACGGATCAGACGGATCGGACGTATCGGACGGATCGGACGGATCGGACGTATCGGAAGTTCCTTATAGTGCGTTGCGAAAGGGGGCTAGACGGAAAAAAATAAGACCAAAAGTTGTATCGACACTTTTTGCTACATTGTTGTAAGCCGTGCGGCGTGCGCGTGTTTCTCTGCAGACAGCGACACAGACAATATATATTATATATAATATGTGTATGTGTACGTATATGTACAATTTTTAAAATGTTATTACAATTCCTTCACTAATGAATCGAAAGGAACTTCGTTCCATCCGGGTGTCCCTTGACACCTCTCAAGTGTTTTTTTGTATATCAATCGCTTTAACTTACGATTTGTAGGTAAAGGAGGTTTGAACCCACAACGGTGAAGGAAAACATCGTAGGGAAACCGGCATGTCCTAAAACGGACGAACGAAATATACTTGGGTGAATGAAACTTGTGACTGTACCCAAACCGCATAGGTACTTACTGGTTAAAAATAATTATATCTTCATACTAAGTGAACACATGCAAAAAACTACCTGAAATCGTCACAATCAGAAATCAATTCAGAACCTTCCAATTGACTTGTGAAGTACTGTACCGTCGCTACAGTTCTTTCGCAGTTATTTTACCTCACTGTGTGATTTTGCACCACTGCCGAAATTTCAGTGATCTTTATTCTCGTTGATGTATACCTCAAAAATCTTTATAAATTAAAAAAAAACAGAATATTAGGTACCTAGTTACTTTTGCCTTGCATTTATTTCTTGTTTAAAGTTGTGAACGAAGTAGACATACAAGTTTCATAAGAGTATATCTATCCTCTATGTTCATATACTATTCCACTCATAAAGCAGACAGTGTCGATTTACCTGTATAAAGTCAGGGAAAGTACTTGTTTATCAAATTGCCTACCGACTTAAATGGCTCTTATATTGTAATCACGACTGTCATTCTTTGACGGTTGTACGAAATGGCTATAACACAGCAAATTGACGTAGAATAGGTCAATCTGCTTTTTTTTGGGTAGAAAGTCATCAAATAACTTCTCCCGCTCTGAGTGGAGCGGGAAGTCGTGTCAGACTTTAACTGACAAGAACCCACCCGTGTTCTCTCAGTTTGCCTGTGTGCCAGGGGCCGCGGTATTTCTTTCGAACAACCCGCACCCCTGGCAGGCATTGGCTTTTGCGGGCCCCACCAGTTGGTGCTGACATCTCTTTGAGGCGCGCGTGGAACACAACGCGCCGTCAACCCGGGCTTGGCCCATACCGGACAGCGAGCTACCCATTACTCGCCGTGGCCGTGAATCAGCCTGGGATTCGCGACGCCCAAGGTGTCTCCTGCGAAAGGTCTGCTTAACAATTCATTTGGCCAACTGTGCGTTACCTCAGTGTGGTTAAAGTTAAACAGAAAAGTTACAACTAACTGGACTGGCCATATTTACTATGAAAGCGTGCTCGTTATCTGGCACGATTGTATATGTTGGACAGTTAGCAACAAACATCGGGAGTTGTATACTGTTGTGAGTAAACATGACAAGACACAACTTATGTAAAACATATGTATGCATAGCGTATACGCGAATAAAACTAATTCCAAATGTGTTGCAGCAAATGTTGGTTGAGTGCGATTGCGGTTCCCTAAAACCCCATTTACACGATGCAAGTTTCTTACCTGTGGCAATTGAAGCAAAAATTTACTTAGAATAATAGCATAGCATGATCAGCCCATTGAATTTTTGGTTTTAGGACATGCCGGTTTCCCTACGGCGTTTCCTTCACCGTTGTGGGTTCGAACCTCCTTTACCTACAAATCGTAAGTTGAAGCGATTGATATACAAAAAAGCACTTGAGAGGTGTCAAGGGACACCCGGATGGAACGAAGTTCCTTTCGATTGATTAGTGAAGGAATTGTTATAACATTTAAAAAATTGTACATATACGTACACACACACATTGTACATATATTGTCTGTGTCGCTGTCTGCAGAGAAACACGCGCACGCCGCACGGCTTACAACAATGTAGCAAAAAGTGTCGATACAACTTTTGGTCTTAATTTTTTCCATCTAGCCCCCTTTCGCAACGCGCTATAAGGAACTTCGTTCCAAAAGTTCGTGCCAAAACTTCGTTCCAAAAACTGAACTACTTAATGCAATGTCCTACTTGGATGTTTGATTAAATTGTTTAATACGAGCGCTAATTCTGCCGATAAACTGTCACGCAGTTTGGCTGGTTTATGGGATTTGTACAAGTTTAGGTCTTCGGTCTTTGTTTGGGTTTTGGTCTTTTGGTTTGGTTTTGGATGTTCAATCAATCAATCCGATCCGTCCGATCCATCCGATCAATCCGATCCGTCCGATCCGTCCGATCCGTCCGATCCGTCCGATCCGTCCGATACGTCCGATCCGTCCATCCGCCCGATCCGTCCATCCGTCCGATCCGTCCGATCCGTCCGATCCGTCCGATCCGTCCGATCCGTCCATCCGTCCATCCATCCATCCATCCATCCTTTCGATTAATTAGTGAAGGAATTGTAATAACATTTAAAAAATTGTACATATACGTACACACACACATTGTACATATATTGTCTGTGTCGCTGTCTGCAGAGAAACACGCGCACGCCGCACGGCTTACAACAATGTAGCAAAAAGTGACGTTACAACTTTTGGTCTTAATTAAAAGTGTCGTTACAACTTTTGGTCTTAATTTTTTCCGTCTAGCCCCCTTTCGCAACGCGCGATAAGGAACTTCGTTCCAAAAACCCAATATACACAATCAGCATCTCGAAAACTTCAGCATAAATAGAGCGCAATGTGCGCAGGTGTCAAATATTATCGTCAGTCATCTTTGAGTCAGTCTTTTTGGGCATTACTTTGTTGAATTTGCAAAAAAATATGTTTTATCATAACTATAACCTCTGACGTTTAATTGGGAACAGTTTTCAGGTTTACTTTTGTTCGAAACTGTGCATTTTGGGTTTTTTGTATTTCAATGGTTGCAGCCAGCGCACGCCACTGCACGCATAATGCATCATCTAAACTCCGTTTAGACAGTTCAATTTTATTTGCTGCTGCAATTTATGAAATGCCATTGGCAGTTAAATCGCACCGTGTTAGTTACACTTTATGCAAGTACAACGTTGAAACGTTGCCTACACAACACCTCAATTAGAATATTATGTTGTGATACACTGAATTTTATAAAACTTTGTTTATTTATTAAATTAGTCATAGTAGTAGTAGTAGTTGTGGGAGAAAATTGTGGTCACATTAAAAATCTTCGCACGTACACTGTCTAACACATAAAAGGTTTTAGCGTAATAGGTAATTCATGAATGGATGAATTACTTAATTAACGGTTGTAATTTACGAATTTTTTATTATTTTTGGGGATTGTTTTAGGCAAACGATTCTAAACAAACTACTATCATAATGTGCATTAATTCAGTTACACATTATATGGTCGTGATATTCACCGAAACAAATTGTTATGATTTTATACAGACTGATATTCGACACTGTTGTATTTATGGGTTATTCAAGAAGACATTCAAATCTCTTAAGGCTGTCTTCACCTCAAACTTCAAGTCTTGAAAATGTTCATGATTTTTCAAAAGAAAATAATGATATTTATTCTAGAAAGAAAGAAAGCCCAGAAAGGCACTTTCATCATCATCATATCAGCCGAACGACGTCCACTGCTGGACATAAGCCTCCCCCAATTTATGGGGATTATGGGGATTTGCCATAATCGCCACGCTTGGCAGGCGGGTTGGCGATCGCAGTATGGTGGTCAAATGCATAGAGAACGCTGCTACACATTCTCTAGTAGTAAGTCCCTTAGTCGCCTCCTACGACACCCACGGGAAGAGATGGGACGGTGCTATTCTTTACATTCGGCACTACACGGAACATGTTTCATTAAAATAATAATATTTATTCTAGGTGGAAAGAAAGAAGATACGTTTAATCGCGGTAAACATGACGCAGAGAAAGAATACAAACACAAAAAAGATTAAGTTTAGGGAAAAAATGCGTCACATCCACGCAAAACGGTCATCGCTCAGCTTATGCTTAGCGATGGCCGTTGTAAAGACACGCAGAAGTTGAAGCATTTAACATTTCAATAAAACATCGTGCAAAATACTCAACAAAATTGTACAGTCATACGTATTGCAGTAGGTAAATAAATTCCTTTCAGAAGGGGTAGGTGGAAAATGCAACCGTCCGTGAGTACCGCGGGCACAAAAATATTCTTCCCACACATTGAATATTTTGTGCTCCCTACTTAACAAAGGCATTCTTTTGGCAATTGCCGCTACCTGCAGGTAAAAATAAAACTAGGGGGATTACCATTACTCATAGCCGGTCAATAAAAGACAAAAAGTGAACTACCAAACTATTTTGAACCATGTGAGATGCACTACTGTCACCTGGACTTGCTTTGCGCTTCAACTGCCCTGCTAATGACAATGTAGGGCTTTGATTGCCTGGACAAAGTAACGATGATGGAAAAGTCAAAAAATTCTTGGATTTACATAAATACCACAAATGTCGATCCTGGTGACAGGCGCTGTAGAAATACGAAACAGCCTGTAAGCTATTAAGTACCACATGTCCAGGCCCTCCGTTCAACTCTGTGTCATCATATCAGCCGAAAGACGTCTAGTGCTGGACATAAGCCTCCCCAAAAGGGGAGGATTTGCCATAATCGCCACGCTTGGCAAACGGGTTGGCGATCGCAGTATGGTGGTCAAATGCATAGAGAACGCTGCTGCCCATTCTCTAGTAAGTCCCTTAGTCGCCTTCTACGAAACCCACGGAAATAAATGGAATGGTGCTATATTCTTTTACGTCCGGCACCACACGGAACCACGGAACAACTTTGTGTGTTGACGATAAATACCTTCACAATTTATCATAACATTGCATTATCGAGCATATCTAAAACTTCACACAGACGAATGGCACCCTTCTAAATGGCTAATGCATTTGACACCGCAGTTCGGCCGCTAAGTGTGTTATCAGCCTAACGGGAGACGCCACAGGCGTAGGTAACTTGTACTCGTATAAACACGGGCCCAAATAAACCCGCTGAGCAGTTAAGCTTATCACACACAGACAGACTATGAAAATAGTGGAGATAAAGCAATGAACTGCGATTTTTTCCTTTTATGACAGTAACCGTAAAGTTAAGCTGACTCTTCTAGTTATTATTATAAGTTCGCATGTTTGATGCTTTTTACCCGACTACGGCGAAGCAAATAGGAGGGTTACGATTTCGACCTGAATGTATATATTTTGCTTTTACGGTAAAATTATCACTTGTTATCTAACACAGACTAATTTCTCAATGAAATCCCTAATTTGCTTTGAATAAGAAGCGAAGGCCACGTTTAAAGAAATTACACACTTTTCATACGTTTTAAAATCAAATTTAGTTTATCTGGACGCATACAAAGGTACCATCATCTGTCTAGCCTTCTCCCAACTATGTTAGGGTCAGCTTCTAGTCTAACCGGATGCAGCTGAATACCAGTATTTTACATGGAGCGACTGCCTATCCGACCTCCATAACCCAGTTACTGGGTAATAAGATACCCCACGGTAAGACTGGTTGTCAGACTTTCGGGCTTCTGTCAACCCGTAACGACTGTCAAAGATCCACAAATGACAGCCGGGATCAACGGCTTAAGGTGCTTTCTGAGGCACGGAGGGGTCGTGGTATGTAAAGACGATCCATCCACGGACCAACCGAGACAAGCGTAGCTTAACCTGATCGATTGATCCGTCTGGCTATTTTTACTTAGCCACAAGCCCCTCAAAAGCATACAAACGTAACCTACCTTTAAATATTAAAGTGCTCTAACAGTACTTACGGTAAAAGCGCCAGAGTAACTTCCGAAATTTACATTATTCTACGTTTTTGAAATTTGCAGGTTGTATATTGATTAAAATATTATTAGCGGCCGTTACACAATCAATACTATTACTATTTACAGAGTTATATTCATTAAAATCATCAATACAACCTTTAATTTCATTTAATTCCAATGAATTACTTTTACATGAAATAGGGTTCATGTTCCGTGTGGTGCCGGACGTAAAAGAATAGCACCATCCCATTTCTTCCCGTGAGTGTCGTAGAAGGCGACTAAGGGACTTACTAGAGAATGGGCAGCAGCGTTCTCTATACATTTGACCACCATACTGCGATCGCCAACCGGCCTGCCAAGCGTGGCGATTATTGCGAATTCCCCCCTTTTAGATGAGGCTTATGTCCAGCAGTGGACGTCTTTCGGCTGATATGAACCCTTAATTCTAAATGTGAAAGTTTGGATGTTTGTTACTCAATCACGCAAACACGGATGAACGGATTTGGATGATATTTGGCATCCGTGTGCCGGATTATAACCTGAATATTATACTTTTTATTCCGGCAATACGTTCCTGTGTGATCATTTCCGACCTCCAGGCGAGCGAAGCCGCTTGCAAAATCTAGTTATACATAAATTAAGTATATTCCTTGACCTTGCTTATTTATGAAGCTACACGGTGATAAAGCATAATAAAGCATTACAATATTTACAAGGATAACATAAAACGCAAATAAAATTAAAGATGTCGCCGGTCGTTGTAGCAATTAAGTTCCCGGGCGTAATTAGGTCGGCGCGTAATTTGGACCCGTTGTCTGTCACGTCTCGCCGGGTAACTTTCAAATTTCATGAAAAACCTTAAGTGCTATGTAAATCTGGGGATACAGGTTCTAATACTGTCTCCATAAACACATTAGAATCATTGTTTTGGGCAATGTTTTCATGAACATAATGTAAATTGTACCCGCGGCACGTCAGTCTTTTGTTTTTCTTTTTGTTCAGTCTTTTTCTTTTAATTTTGGTTTGACCACTGCCATGAGTCTTGACTTAACGCGGGTATTTGCGTTTCTTGCATGAGCAATCCATAATTCGTAAATAAAACTCACTAGATTTTGCCTGCGTCTTGGTCTGTTTAAATTTCTGGTTTTATTTTAATATCCTATAACATCGCATCGGCCCGTGATATTACGTTTTCGCGTTCTTTCTGACTAGTCATGTTAAATAAAGCCTATAAGATTCCTTAAGAAATGAGCTAACAAATCCAAAAAAATCCAAAAAAAAAGTTACAATCAGAGTGGTGTTTCCAGAGATTACCTAGAGATCCTACATACAAACTTAAAAACTAGCAAATCTCTCTTTATAATATTAGTAAAGATTGTTTCGGCTACCGATTATTAAATTAAACTTTTCCTTCCCTAACTCGGTACCGCCGTATTTGTAGTAGTATTTGCGTCATATGTGTGAACTTCATCAACATTATTATTTCAGGTCAAAAGAACAAAACTCGTTCCCATAAACACCGAAATTTATAAGACAAAACTCACCGACTGCTCTCAAACACCGCAGTTTACATCTAATCTCCTACATTGGAGGCAACGCCCTCTGTATTGCACCTCACTGCAAATAGAAACACTCCACTGCAAAGTCACAACATATCCTGAAATTACAACCAAAAACGTATGTTTCTGTGTTACTAACAATTGGCTCAAGAGAGCTAACCGTCTTACTTTATCTTAACGGCTCTAAGCCAACCCAGTTTGAGGTTAAGCTGTCAAGAACGTTTTACAACGTAGACCTCCATATATAATACGGATTTATATTCGCGGAATTGTCCTCTGTTGTGGAGCAATCTAATCTAACTGTCACCGGGATGCTGAGCTTCAACTGTCCCTGTGTCTTCATGATTAATGCTTAATACCTTTCATATACAGGACGGAAATGGACTAGTTTAGAATAATACTACTGACAAAAGGTACCTACTGTGGGTACCTTGTTGGCCGTAAATAAATATGGCACATCGAATTTTAAAAAGACTAGTTGTGATACAGGTATGCGTGGCAGAGACGATGCTGCACAAAGATAAACTTTTTCTAAAACTCCATACATATCCTAGGACTGCCTCGTTGATCCTCGTCTACTGATCCATGAGGTCCTGGGTTCGATTCCCAGGTCGGACAAAGTGTTTTTGAGTTTTTCTTTCTGGAATTTCTCATAAGCAGCCCGGAGTCTGGATCTGTGCTCGATCGATAATTCTTTAAGGCGGAGATAGTACAGACAAATCAGATTCAATTTAGAACCATTTAAGCCATGGTTGTCTTACACGAAGACTTACCATTTTTTTTTAAATCTAATTTTTATGATTTTTTTTTCAAAAATTCCTAAACTGCTTATTTATGGCCAAATTGAATGATAATTCATTTTTCCTTTATTTAATTAAAGTAATGTGTAAGCAATCTAGCAAAATATGTTTCAGGCCTCTGTGTCGTTAGACATTTTTTTTTACAGACATTTAAGGTTCATAAAAAGCCAATAAATACTTTTTGTAAAACTTATTTTTTTTTTAATGGAGAGTGCTTTTTTTGTTCAAACCTTTTTGGAAACATGCTTGATAATCGCTCTTTCTTTTTAGATATCATTTACGTAGATATTACAAATTATTGAAATTAGGACCTACAAAACAATTTGAGAGAGAAATTTTAGGCAGACTAATTAAAACAACGTTTAAACTTAATTTTTTTATTTACTAAGTGCAAAATTCTGCCGTGATTTTTAACACAAGCACGGCTCCGTTTTCTCACTTTTGTTGTTGTAATTTTCGACATCATCTCCAGCTTCATTGTTTCAAACGCTGAATTAATTCTCTTTATCAATTCTTCTCTCGTGTTTATTTCAACATTCGTATACACCAGTTCCTTAGCCCGGCCCCACACGAAAAAGTCCTGCGGGGTCAGATCTGGTGAGCGAGCGGGACAAGGGATGGGTCCTGTTTCAGTTGTCAGGAAAGCAATTATTTAAATATTCTTTACATTTAACGTCTAATGCACTGGACAGCCGTTTTGCTGAAAGATGACTGTTCGGTCTCTTTCGAATATCGAGACGCCGGTTTCCTCTATCAGCACTGGTAAAACGACTTGTAGAAAGTGCAAATAATTTTCACCATTCTAAGTATCCGGTAAGATCCGGTACCATTGACAGAGAATTTTCTGAAATGACAGCTACTTCTAAAAATGTGAATTGTTGTCTTTGGCGGCCCATTCATGGAGGTTATGAAAGTTTGTAATGCCCTCCCTAGAAAATTTGCTTTCGTCCATCCACAATATTGATTTCAGGAACCACGCATCTTCGATGTCTCTGTTGAGGAGGAAACGGCAGAACTGTATTCTTCTTTGGGGATCTTGCTCTTCCAGACCTTGCACACTTCTGCCATGGAACGGATATTTGTCATTTTGGTGCATTGTATGCCACACCTTCTATTGTGAAATGATAAATAGATATAATAATGATAGATTTCGAGCTACTGCTCTGGTAGTGGTAGTAGGATCCGCTTGAAATGCTGCTAAAATGTCTTCTTCGACGTCAGGTTCATGTCTTCCAGGTTGACTCCAGATTCTACGTGGTAAAACCGATCCTGGGTAAGTGGACGAAAAGTGTTGTAAAACACTCGCACATTCGGTACCCTGCGATTCGGATACCGCTCTTGACACATCCGCCGCGCCAAGGATCCCATTGCATATTTAGTATGACAGAGCAGACGCTGTATCATACATAAATACGATATCCGCATATTCCTGATTGGAAAAAGTAACCACTTAACAATTTTATTAGGAAAAACGGTGTAAGAGCGCACTAAATGTCAACTCAATACAATTAATTCAAAAATCAACACGTGCCGGAGCTTGAGGCTACGACTGGACACAGTGAAACAAAAATGTCCAAAACAGACGCAAACAACACGTGCAGGAACGCAAAGGGCTACAACTGAACACGATAAGTTGTAAATCAACACGACAACGTCCACTCACAAGGGCAGCTTTAGTTTGACTAATAGTAATAAGTAAAAAATATAACGACGTCATCACAGCCTGCCTAACCCTGACTAAAAAAACACGACTGTGTTACCTTAGTAACTAATACCATTTTGCTGTAAAAACAACGTACTTTTCGCTATTTTCTATTCGATGGGCGTTCTACTTGGAAATGCCATCGCACCGCGTGCTGCGGCCATGATTTAGACTTTAGATAATCCCCTCAATTTGGTTCTTTCATGTGCTGCATTTCATCTCTCCCCATGGGTGTTGTAGGCGACTAAGGGACTTACTAGAGAATGGGCAGCAGCGTTCTCTATGCATTTTACCACCATACTGCGATCGCCAATCCGCCTGCCAAGCTTGGCGATTATGGCAAGTCCCCCCCAATTGGGGGAGGCCTATGTCTAGCAGTGGACGTCTTCCGGCTGAAATGATGATGTGCTGCACTGCGCGCGGCGGCCATTGTTTAAATAATCCCCTGAATTGAACTAAGTTATCATTTCGAACAAGTAAATTAATTTTTTAAGCAAAAATTTTAAATTTTAGCCAGACTAATTACTGCCTAAAATTTAAAATTTCCAAAAAAAAAATGATAAGACTTCGTCTAAGACAACCATGGCTTAAATGCTTCTAAATTGTCTGTACTATCTTCACCCTAAAGCTTTGCACCCATCTTCTAATCACCCTGTATTTAGGGTGATTACAATACAACAACATATTAACCTTAATATATCTAAAGACGTCCTCAGTCTGCATACAAAAATACAACCAAATACATCCAATAGTTTGGTCACTATAGCTAGTCAAAGATTGGCAAACCCCATCGTTAGATTGGAACATCACTATTATTTAGTTTATTTGAAAAAATCGCTATTAAAATTCGATATTAGGATTTAATTCATAGTTTTAAAATAAACCTATGCAATAGTCCATACTATCATCAGCAGCGGCGACGTGTCAATTTTTCTAATAGAGAAGCCGAAGCGAAGTCGGCTTTAACTTACTGACTTATTAATAAATGATACTTGAATCATTATCATTCTTAAATTAATATAGGAATGTAAAGAATTAAACACAAAAAAATTAACAGCTGAAAACGAAATAAAATGTGCAATATTTCTCCATCTCGATCTCGCTGACGCAATTTTCCTATATCTGTTTCTGTCATAACCCGTTGTATAACGGCTTACTCTCGTGACGTCCATATCAAGCGGTGCCACGTTACCTAAAGTGACATAATTTCGGGATCGCTGTTGTATCAATTTTTATTACCCGATTATGACGTTTTGGCGCCGGGTTAATTTAGAAAAAAAAATTGTTGTAATACAAAGTTAAAAATAACCGTTTTTGTTGTTTGTATGTTACGGTGAATTAAATACCCGTAGAGTAACTATACTTTTTGACCACAGTAGTCACTATTGACGTGCCATTTTTGAATAGCGATAGAGAGAGAGATGATGCGAATCCCCGAAGGGAAGCCGGTAGGAATCGTGTTATATGGTGCATTCGCCACTGATGGCCAGCGTTTATCGCATTGTGCATTTATTTGTAGTATTGTCATCTCGACGTATATGTACTATATACAGGGTGGTAGGGACATCGACGCGCAAACTGTAACCATGAATTTAGCACATCATTCTAGAACCCCAAGCGCAAAAATTTAAGACTTTAGAAAAATAAAGTAAGCTGGAAACAGCTTTGTTTTGTTTTTCTACGCAAACAAGTACGTGTTTTTTGTATTTTTCTATGAAAATAGAAAAGTGCGATGCCTACGCGAACAAGATGTATTGAACAGCCAATATTATTGTTAATAACCGACGAAAAATTCCACGCTGGGGTTTTCGAATCTTATACTGAACCCTGTATACAGTAGGTAACGTAGATACTCTGAGGGTACAAGTCATATATTTAATTGCCATGTCTAGACACGAAGGTTTAAACCGTTTAAACCCTAATGTGTTTCACTATACGAAGTGATAACCTTAAATGTAACCCTATTTGAGTGGTTTACCCCCAATTTACATAAATATTTCCAGGCTATCAATCTTCTGTGAGGTTAGATCGAATCAGTGGCGGCTGGAATTATATGAGGTAAGAAATTAAGGTCTGCAAAATCAGCAGTCACCCGTCTATTGATTCCATCAAGTCTGATTTCCACAGGGACCTTTAAAATCGACTAGAACCGAAATTCTATGTAACGTTTTATATCAACATAACATAGGTACATATATTTATAGCGCCTACTTGAAAACGATTAGTTAGTCTACATCGGCGCAGCACAATGTTGAATCAAGAATAGGCTGCCTCCTCAGGACAGGTAAAATAAGCGTTTCATTTTCTTTCTTTCTTGTGAAGGGTGGGCGTTTTTGGGGACTGTCTTATGTAATTTTGACGTACAAAAAGTGCTGACACCAGCCTAGTTTGAATATACAGGGTGTTTGGCAGAACGTTGAACATACGAAAATGGTGGATAGGTGGGGTGATCTGCTACTTACTAGGCCTAATTTATGTGGCCCTGGACCCCTGGATATTTAAATTTTTTCTTTTGCTTTCTTCTAGTTTCACCACTTTCTTAGCTTGAAAGTGTAATTTTTAGGCAGATTCTTATAAAATGATTGCTTTATTCAGATGTAAGCTAGAAAAAAGGTAATGGGTCCTCGAACTTACAGAAAAGATGTAAAAAATACTTAAATTTTAATTGCAACTTGCATTTTAAAAAAAATATTGCCTGTTGTACCCATTTTTAATAAAAATTAGACTTTAAAGTTAAGAAAGTGGTGAAACTAGAAGAAAGCAAAAAGTTTTTTTAAATATCCAGGCGTCCAGGGCCAAATAAATTAGGGCTGAGTAAGTAGCAGATGACCCCACCTATCCACCATTTTCGTATGTTCAACGTTCTGCCAAACACCCTGTATGACTTGACTTGATTTTGATTTTTTCCATATTTCTTCCCGTGAGTATCGTAAACGTATCGTAGACTAAACATAACATCACGCCTCTAACATCCTCCCCGAATGGTAAAGAGAAGGTGTAACTATAGTACAAGTTTGGTACATGGTATGTAGGTTAAAAGCAGATTCAAACCTTTGTGAGAGCTGGAGTCTATACTGAGTTCGGGACCTGTATTATGGTACTCTTACAGGGGCAATTTTTAGACCAATTATTGCTCGGCAACACTAATGGAACGATCTGGATCAATTAAGTGGAGCAGTCTGGAGCAACAACAATAAAATGCGGAAATTTTTCAGGAATATTGCTTCTGATTGCTCTATATATTTCACATTTCTCAATGTCGCCAATATGAGTTGCCCAATATCCAAGCTGGGCTGCTACTAAGAATTTCCTTAAGGAAAATCCCAATAACACTCTGCTCCACCTGGGAATCGAACCCAATTCCTCATGCTTAGCAGTAGTGCTTGCGACCAGTAGGCAAACGAGGGCAGTCAGAAGACTAAAACATGTACTTAATTATCCTCTTTTGTAATCACCATCCATCCATTTTCCTACCATGCTATCATGGCAATCAAAATCAAATCAAAATGTTTATTTTCTACAACTTAAAAATACGTTTACGTCATTAGGGAATTTCCATTTAAGTAAGAAATGTACTTGTGTTAGGAAGTTCCAGTCTTCCACTAGTTACGAGTTGCAGTATAAGCTATTGAATAGACATTCCATTTTAAAAGGTATTAGAAAAAAAAATGATATAAATCAAAAAAATATAAAGACTGGCAATATCCCTCGTAATAGCTTATTGCAACATGTTTGAGTGTTTAAGGGCATTAATTAAGTCTTCCAAAAGTACAACTAACTTTCAACGACTCACATAAATAAAATAATGAAACTGATACTTCAAAATCCCAGAGTTCAAATAAAAAGAACGCTTCACTTTCAAGCCTACCTAAATCAAACGGAACAGCAGAACAAACTCAGATAATAAAGAGCGAGTTTTCAGAACACAATTTACCATAGTAAACGGCTCGCAAAGTGAAATGAGAAAAAATAATGGCGCAGTATATGCAATTATCCCTTTTCATTGGGCTGAAGTCGTGACGTGTTTAGAAGTAATAACATCGCCGCACCACTACCACCACAGAACAGTACAGAAGGTCAGATCCCTATAACGAGCGAAGGCAGGCGCACGCACTCATAGATTCGGTGATCCCTACCTATACTCAGCCGAACGCCACTCGCGAGTGCGCTTGTACTCGATGTTCGCGAAGCGTATCTGTGCGTGTGCGTTTTCGCTCAGTACATGCAGTCAACCTTCTGTACTCTTCTGTAGCCCCACCCACACCATGCAAATAAATCCTTAATAGCTGGTGGGGTTCTTCGCATTACATTTATGAGCCCATTTTGTTGCGTAAGCGCTTGGAAAGCGCATTTTTTAATGACACGTGTGATAAATATTCTAGGGTAACTGAGCGTACACATTATTTATTTGCGAGAGATACTGTTTTAATAGGCTCTTAGATTTCTTGTGCTGTTCGAAAGTTATTGCTAAGGTTTTTTTTTAGCATGTCTGATGTCTCTTCATTTTGTCATGTCTCTTCCTGAAATAATAACTCCTAATTCTTGAGAACTTCTCACCCTGTTTTATTAACGTTCACTCCACTGGTTTTATATGTCAACGTAAAATTATAAATACCGTTAGATTATAATCTATCTCGCGAGATTGTGAACTGTCGAAAGATTGTAAACCGTAACATACTGCTTACAATTCAACCCATTATTTTTCGGCAGATTATATCTATTGAATTGAAACCGTCAAATTGTGAACTGGTATCAAGACGGCCGCTGCCACGGCACCGCACGCATCAGGCGCTCGCTTGGTTCGCGCGCGGTTGGTCGCAATTATTGGGTCCGTAAGCAATATGATGCAGTTCACATTATCGACCGTTCATAATTTCGCGAGACAGATTATTATAAACTAACGATATTCATAATCAATTAATCATACAGTGACATATATAAATATAATATCTATCAGCGAGGTTGGCAGTAAGTTGAAAATTAAGGCAGGGGTCCTCAACTTTCAACCCCATTGCCAACCTCGCTGACTGGCATAAGCCAGGAAACAAATAACTTCTACCCCGGGATGAGCGCTTTTCTAAAAAATTGAGCATATACGTCTAAGAGAAGATATCCCATTGATATAACTATCACAATATGAAAATGGTCAGTTAAAAGCATAGAAGAAAATTTCCACCTGGTTCCGGAATAGTGGCTTATTGGAAAGCAGCAGTTCTTTACAGCATATTGTAGTTTGCAGTCTCGACGGTAAGCACTAACAGACGTGAAATTCATATTAATATTCATGCACACGCTGACTCTAGAACAGACTAAGCGTCTAAATGCATGAGTCTCTATTATATTTACTTTGAACAATAAATTGTATTGCGAAACTTATTTTATCAAAGCAATTTCGGCAAAATGTATGTTCAAATGTATTGTCACGTTTTTTTTTTTGCAAGAGGACAGATAGAGGGCAACAGTTGCACGCCCCAGCATAAGAGCACGCATGTACTTATTCCTCAAAGATAAGGCAGAGAAAGTATACATAGTTAGTTACACCATTTACGCAAATTCCCTATATAAATGGAACATCATAACTAGCGTATTGTAGTCTATTGCTAGTATAGACAAAATCAGAAACGATTAAGCTTATTAGTGGTAAAGTATTACGATAGTAAATAATGTGTTTTAAAACCTTTCTAGTTCCTGCTATACTTTCTCTAAGTAATTATTCTCTAAGTAATCATTAATTACATAATTTCTACTTATAATATCATAAATTTTAAAGTTTGAATGTTTGTTACTTAATCAAGCAAAAACGGCTGAACGGATTTTGATGAAATTTCGCCACATAGGTAGTTTACGACCTGGATTAACACATCGGATTTTTCTCCATAGGTACCTACTACGCGTACTGACGTACTAAAAGTGCCTGTAATTGGTTTATTTGTAATAAATGCTATGAGTTTGAGAGTTTAAGGGACTACTCGCACCTATTCAGCTCTTTTCAGCTTTTGTCCATAGAAAACAACGATTTTGTATGAGATGAGTACGCATCCGTTCAGCCGCGGAAAGCTGAACGGACTGTATACAAAATCGTTGTTTTCTATGGACAAAAGCTGAACAGAGCTGAATAAGTGTGAGTAGTACCTAGTAGTAGTAACGTGTGGTGCCGTACGTAAAGAATAGCACCATTCCATTTCTTACCACGGGTGTCCTAGAAGGCGACTAAGGGACTTACTAGAGAATATAAAACGCTGCTGCCCAGCAGCGTTTTATATGCATTTGACCACCATACTGTGATCGCCAACCCGCCTGCCAAGCGATTATAGCAAACCCCTCCTCCATTTTGGTTTGGGAGAGGCCTATGTCCAGCAGTGGACGTCTGTCAGCTGAAATTATGAATTATGAGTTCCTAATACCTTTTATTCTGTGGAATAATTTCCGACCTCCACGCGGGTCGAACCCGCTGGCAAAAGCTAGAAAATAAATTATTTCTATATTTATAAACAGCCTTAGCGCATGAATACCTAGTAACAAGATACTAAAAAACCACTATCTCCCTCATCCCTTTATTTAGCCCCAGTCTAAGCCCTGTGACAAAACACTGTAACCTTATCAGAAATAAATCGAGTAATTTGTACCCAGGAATGCTAAGGCCTTGTTTAGGGCGAAGGGCACGACTTAATCACAGGCATTAAGTCTGCGGGCCGAGCCTTTGCGTGACGAGACGCCTAGACCTTTCTTGAGATAGAATTAACATTGTCATGTCGTACATTTTGATGTCTACGTGTCTAGCTAAGTTATTTTCTCATGTAGATGGATGATAAGTTAGTAGGTTCTTATTTTTTATTTACCATACTTAAATTAAGGATTTCACGTACGATTTTTTACAAATCACGATTTTTTTACACATAACATTAAGAAAGAAAGAAAATGTATTTATTAACATCATGCCTGTATTATACAAGGGGCCACTTACAGTACCCCCACATTTCGCCAGTTATGTATAAGTCCCATGTAATAGGGGGCGACCCTACAGGCTACAGGCTGGAGCAGCCCGTAGTCTGGAACTATGGCTTTTCGAAATGGAAATTTGGAAAAACCCAATAACAGTCCGACCCAGGAATCGAACCCAGGACCTCATGCACAGCAGTAGCGCTTGCGACCAATAGACCAATTCTTCGCGGCAAATACACAATTTAAATAGAATTTGAGTTCACAGTACACAAAACATGATCTTTATTAAAAACTTTAAAGTTTTAAATACTTAACTTCAATCGTTCTTATATTCAAAAGAACGATACATAGTCTCAGTCCCTTCTTTTAACTATTATGACTGTCTCTGGGACAGACAACCTGTCTCACCTTCCTCAACACAGCATAATCTGCGCTCGTACAACCTGTGCCGACATCGAAATACCAGACCTGCATAGCTATTAGACAAACATTCGACAAGCAGTCGAATCGAAAATGATACATTTCTAACCGACTTCAAAAAAGGAGGAGGTCCTCAATTCGTCTGTATGTATCTTTTATGTTTGTTACCGCAGAACTTTCGACTGGGTGAACCGATTTTGATGATTCTTTGTTTATTGGAAAGCTGGTGCTTCCCGTGTGGTCCCATTTCAACTTCATATCTAGATCTGATGATGCGTTTCGGAGACAGACAACGGAACTCTTCAAAATATAACAGTAAATCAATCGCTATTACTGCTATCGCGTAAATATGCATTGTTTTGACCCCAAGGATGAAGAAATTTCGAATTAGTAGTTACTATATCTAAACAAGTGAAAAATATTCTGTTTTCTGTTAGTAATTTGCCTTGCCTCAAATAACTGTCGGAAGAATGGCCGTCGTCTATTTTATTTAATCTGACGGATCTTCGGGTTTTCGGGTAAGAACAGCCTTTAAAAACGTGCGTTAGAGCAGGACTCATTTGATAACATACATTGATTTTCGATTCGGTACGAAAGCGTATCGAACAGTTGTAATTAGCGATGGGCCTGAAACCCAACAAACAAAAAAATACACTTAGCAACAAGCCGCTTACAACAAGTTACAACGTTGAGGGATTAAAACCAAGTAATAAAGTTCATTCAAATAGTATTGCTAAAAGGTATTTAACTCGGAACAGTCTGTAAAAGCAATAAAGCGCTTTATCACTCGTAAAAGCGTAAAACTTTTTAATCCGGATAACGCTTGTATGTAGGACCATGGGGTTTGTGCCATAGGTTTGCGCACATATTGGAATTTGGGAAAATAAAGAAAAAACTTTTTCAATTTGCTTGCGTAAAACTTGAGTACAAAATATTTTTTGAGAATTGGAAATAGGACAGTTAGAAAGAACGAGGATGGCAGGGAGAATTCTATAAAAAAGTCTTCGTAATATAGGCCTCCCTATATTACGAAGACTCTTTTGTCTCGCTATCTTCGCACAGCTAGCAGTAAGTCTCTTCAGCTCGTATACATCTGAGTTTTAAACAATGAACAGTGCCTGTGACCTATTACCGCATTAATCTGGTAGTTACAGCAACAATACATAATTATGTTTGAAAGATAAACACAAATCCTTTTATAGACCGAGCCAGCGCGTGGGAGAAAGATGAGCCTGTTGTAGTAGACTTCCATAACACATTTTCAGCCTAAAATATTCACACTGCTGGGACAGAGGCCTCCTCTCGGTGAGAGGGAGTGGGACTTAATCCCCCGCGCGGGCCCAATGCGGGCAGCTAGATTACACATGTCTTCGAATAGGTTCTACAACATGCCATTTTTGCGATGTTTTCCTTCACCGATTTGAGAGCAGTGTTGATGAAATAATTTACACGTAAAGTGCCTGTTTGGGTTCGAACTAGCGATGGGCGTTGAATCAACGAACTAGTTGAATCAACCGTTGATCTCCTGTCAACGTATTAATGTTAACTGTTTATGAATCAACTAGTTGAATTTGTCAGCGACGTTTATGAATATAACTCGTTTAATAATCAACTAAACGAAACTTGCAAACGTACTTAACGAACTGAGCAAAAAACTTGAAAAGTTGAAAATACCATTATCGATTTCGAGCGACGGTCATGTCATAGAATTTGAACTCTTAAGTAACGTATACAAGAACTGCGTTGAACGTCGCAGCGTTGAATAAAAACCGTTCAATGAATGAACGGTTTACGTTGCAAGTCGACATTAGTTGCACGTTAACTCGTTGACGAATTTAACTAGTTGACGAACGTAAATCAACGTTGACGTTACGTTAATGGAAAAACCGTCAGCGACGCATCACTAGTTCGAACACACTACCTCCAACTCGTAAGTTGCGGCCGTTCCAACTGGGCCACCACTGCTCCTGTAGCAGACTCACAAGAATAAAATCATCATCCAGCGTTATGCCATTTTATTTCAGGTCGATCTGTTTCTCCATATTTCTACTAGAGAATTTGAGGTAATTCTAGATGATTGGTAATCATCTAGAATTACCTCAAATTCTCTTAGGTGCATCTACACCATTTCGTGGAGTAACGTTTGCTAGTATTAAGGGCGAAGCGCAAGAGAAGCCCCAGAAATTAAAATTTTCTTGGTGACTTTTTCATGAAAAAATATTCAGTGGGATTAAGTGAACTTAGAGGATTATATTCATGATTATAATTTTGTAAATACACGCGTGTTACAGTCGTGAAACATATTTTATTTAGCATACAGCTTTTTTTTGGTGGGAAATCATCAAATAACTTGTCACGCTCTGGGCGGAGCAGGAGGGCGTGTCAGACTTATACTGACTAAAACTCACCCGTGTTCCTACAGTTACCCGTGTGCCAGAGGCCGCGGTATCTCTTTCGAACAACCCGCACCCCTGGCAGAGCATACAGCCTGACACTGACATGAAAACTCCAAAAAGAAACGGAAGAAAATTTTAATTTCTCGGGTTACATTATTGCACTTATGGGCAACAACGGGTTACAAAATGTTATTCAGTAAACTAACTAAAAGTTCCACTACTACAAATATTAAGTACTAAGTTGAAGCTCGGAGGAGCCTACAAGGTGTGTAAAGGATATAATTTAAACATCATGGGTCGCTTAAACTGTGGGATTCCACGTTTATTTCAAGAGTTTAGAAGATTATCAGATGCTTACAAAGCCGCACCTGTCATTAGAATGAAAGCTCTCGGAACAAAACCTATGTAAAATTATTTGACGAGGACGAGTCCTCCTAGACACAAATAAATCAACGTGGAAGTTCACAACAATCACCTTAACATCAAAATATTTTGCTCAGCATTGATGGAGCAAAATATTTATTTGTTGTTTCTGTTATTTTCCCTCTGGAGAAGAAACAGGTTAAGAGGCTAGTCCGCCAACGTTCATTGACACAATTTAAAATATGATCATACTCCAGAGGTAAATTCTAAAAATGCACCTACTCCTCTCTCGTTTCTTTCATTTTAATATCAGTCACTGCTGACAAAAACCTGTGGGTCCTCGTTTACCAGCTTAACCAATGGTGTCAACACAACACCCTTCGCGAAGACTGTGCTCCTTTAGCAAAGTTGGTCATGGCTTGGAGTGAGTGAAGGTAAAGAGCCGTCATCTATAAGCTGAACCAATGGTGTCAACTCAACACCCTTTGCGAAGACTACGCTCCTTTAGCAAAGTTGGCTGCGACTTAGAGTGAGTGTCCTCCCCCCTCCACCACGGAACCACTGTTTAAACGCCTCATGGTGTTTTAATTAAATCAATTACATACCCGGTACCTGGAGGCTCATCCGAGTTTCCACAGTACTGCCACGTTGGTCTACTCGCTGCATAAGCTCCTCGACGGTTCGATTCCCGGTCTGGAAAATTGTTTTTGGGTTTTCCATTTGAAAATTCTCTGTAGCAGCCCGGAGTCTGGGGGTCTACTCCCTAAGCACGAAATCCGTAGTTTCGGCCAAAGTTGCGGGCGTTTCCTACTCCGTATCACTTACGGACCTATGATTAATTTAGGGCCCAAACTAAGAATGAATTACTACACGATTTGACAGTTGCCCCTAGTCCCTATATGGTTTTACCCGTCCAAAAAAGTTAATTAATCAGCTGTAGGAGTCAGTTCGAAGTTTCGAACTATTTTTGGACGGGCCCGTATTTTCGACGACGAAGTTAGAGAGTAGCACCCCTGGATTTGCCCACAGCTACATTAAACTTAAACATAACTGGCAAAATATGGGTAAACTATAGTCGGCCCAGTGGTAAGGGCCGCGACTTACGCGTTGTAGGTAGTGTGTTCGAACCCAAGCTTCCTTTACGTTTTGTAAAGTATTTCATCACCACTGCTCTCAAAACGGTGAAGGAAAACGTCGTGAGGAAACCGGCGTATCTTAAAACCAAAAATTCGAAGCCAAGTGACATCCACCAACCCGCACTGGGGCCGCGTTTAGACTTATGGCTCACTCCCACTCACAGAGAGGAGGCCTGTGGCCCAGCAGTGGGAACATTATAGACTGATTATGTTATGCTTCTGCCTAATCTTTTAGAGAATAGGTACAGACATAATGTTATGTGATTTTAAGTTCCTTAAAGTTATGGAAAGTTACTTAATGTGAATGCATCTTTAGAAAAACAAACATCAACGCATCACAAATACGACATCCTGTCGTTCAAATATTTACAAATTATTACAAGACACATACTTTCACATAAACCATGCTATACTGGCCACATAGCGTCATAGTTGTGAGTAAGTTCACGTACACTCGGATTGGCCTCCAACATACAGATCACGTCAGGCGGAAAAGTCAACGGACTATCATATCCTTGTTGTAATTCTGAACCAGATGCTAAACAGAATAAAGATACGGGAATGTATGTATAAAAGTTATAGCAGACGACAAAACTTTGATATTTGTCACGTTTTTTTTTTTAAGTATTTGTCAAGTTGTTTTTATTGAATATCTCGGCGGCTGCCAAACTTTGTGGAGCTTAGTTATTTTCTAGACATGGACGGCTTGTAGTACAATCGCTACGGCTTGTTGAATAGTTCTTGTCAGCCTACGGGGAAGTCCAAACGGAGAGTATTACACGTTCCAATTGCAATAACTTCACACGCTTAAAACCAAGCACTATGATAACAATGTTCCTTCTATAACCTTTTCAAAATAACCAACTCTTTAAGGTGGAAGCGCCAGCCTAGCCCGCGAAATTAAAATTTTCTTACCTTTTTTGCAATTTCCAGGTCAGTGTCATACACCTTTTTTTTAAGGTGAGAAATCATCAAATGACTTCTCCCGCTCTGGTAGAGCAGGAGGGCGTGTCAGACTTTTACTGACTTAACCACCCATGTTCCCTCAGCTGCCTGTGTGCCAGGCGCCACGGTATCTCTTTCGAACAACCCGTACCCCTGGCAGGCATCGGCCCTTGCGGACCCCACCAGTTGTTGCTGACATCTCGGACGGCAACATTTTACACCATCTTCAAAAACTGTAAGCTGCAATCAAAAGTAGTTACTGAGATCCAAATACACTGCCCGACCACAAAACCAAACCCAGCAGTCACAATTTGCAACTGAATGAACCAGTTCCCGACAACTGCCAATTCTTCTTCAAAACTATTCCCATTCTTGAGAACTGCCCAAGTCTGGAAACTTAAATTAAGTCGGTTTCAACGTACAACATGTGTAATACATAGGTCTAAAGGGAAAAACTCTCTAATCTACTGACTCGTTTGCCCTGTGACCCTAAAAACGCGTAATTAAGATCTCTCCCGAGAGACCAAACTGACGCCTCATGAATAAAATGGTATTAGCGCGCGTTTCGTGTTTTTGGCGTTCATAACATAATAACTGGATATTAGGGAAAACAAAATTCGAACGATACAAAATAATCTGTAACCATATATACCATGTATTCTATTCATGATTCAGCGTTGATATTTATCGTCAGTTAAAAAATTAAAATCTGCTTGCTCGATAGAAATGTGCAATCAATACCTACGAGGTGAAATTTAATAGAATAGCTCTTTTTTTTTTGTTTGATAGCTGACGAAAAATGTCAACGCTAACTCCTCTTGAATAATGTGCTAAATTCATGGTTTCAGTTTGCGCGTCGATACCTGCCAACCTATACAATAAAATCAAAACACGGCTTCACACGTTTATTTTTTAGTTACGTTTAGTTTATTTATGAAGTTTTTTTTTTCTTTTTTTTCATTTCAGATCACATACTTACGCTTACTAGCTATTGCCAGCGGCCAGCGGCCTCGCCCACGTGGAGGTCGACAAATTATCCTTAGGGAACGTAGTACTGGGATAAAAAGTATCCTATACGTTAATCCGTGTGCCAAATTTCATCCAAATCCGTTCAAGCGTTTTTGCGTGATTGAGTAACAAACATCCAAACATTTAAACATAAAAACTTTCACATATACAATACTAGCTTTTGCGAGCGGCTTCGCCAGCGTGGAGGTCAAAAACTATCCCACGGGAACGTAGTACCGGGATAAAAAGTATCCTATGTGTTATTCCAGGTTACAAACTACCTGTGTACCAAATTTCACTCAAATCCGTTCAGCCATTTTTGCGTGAAAGAGTAACAAACATCCATCCATCCATCCATACTCACAAACTTTCACATTTATAATATTAGTAGGATTAGTAGGATTTATTGCATTGTCGAAAGTAGAATACAGAAAAAACAGTAAGAAAACATTTAAATAATAAAATGTTTTCCATTTGAGCTGGTGCCAAAAATCGCATCATTCCAAATAACTAGGTCCATCATACAATACGGTAGTTCACAAAAATGTGTGATCAAAACAGCCGAACAAGGAAACAAAACGTGGTGAAACAATGGAGGACTCGTCCACGTAACGTTTCCTATTACTGTAGTATATGGGGTCCAACTGACAGCTGCCACAGTAAAATTAGGATAGAGTCAATCACCCATCTACCCGTAAATGTAATTGACATAAGCCTAGAGTAATTCACTGCTGAACACACACCTCTCAAATTGCACGTCATTTTACGATGTTCAGCCACTCTCATCAAGCTGTTATTTGCCACTCTGGGAAGACCGCTGTTCCACCTAGGCTGACACTTCGTGGGAGACAAATTATACAATTACTATCCTGGCCGTTTTGAGAGGATTAATGAAAGGCGACTAACAAAAGCTATTTGCAAGGTTGATGTGAATGAAAACACCGACAGCGCCGCCCTAGAAGAACATATTGACCATCACCATTTTGGTGATGGTCTTCAGAAAGGTCAGGGCATACTACTCACAACCAGCGTCCGTGTATGACCAGATGTTTGAACGTAAACGAAGGATAGGATGCCTCAAAGAGATGTCAGCATCAACTGGTGGGGTCCGCCAGAGCCGATGCCTGCCAGGGGTGCGGGTTGTTCGAAAGAGATACCGTGGTCCCTGGCACACAGACAACTGAAGGAACACGGGTTGGGCACGCCACGATTGCGGCGGTTAGCCCCTCTTTGAGGAGTGGCTTGAGAGGTGGCATGGCGTCCTCACCTTCCGCCTGACACAGGTCCTCATCGGACACGGCTGTTTCGGGAGGTTCCTATTTCACATAAGGCGGGAGGAAACGCCCGGGTGTTTCCATTGCAAAGATCGCCCTAAGGACACGGTGGAGCATACGGTGGAGGTCTGCCCGGCTTGGACGGAGCACCGCCGTGTCCTCGTGGAGGCGATCGGTGGCGGCGATCTCTCGCGTCCGGCCCTGGTCGACGGCGCGTTGTGTTCCACGCGCGCCTCAAAGAGATGTCAGCACCAACTGATGGGGCCCGCAAGGGCCGATGCCTGCCAGGGGTGCAGGTTGTTCGAAAGATATACCGCGGCCCCTGACACACAGGCAACTGAGGGAACACGGGTGGGTTTTATTCAGTAAAAGTCTGACACGCCCTCCAGAGCGGGAGAAGTTATTTGATGATTTCCCACCCTCAAAAAAAAAAAACGAAGGGTAGGAGCATGTGAGGATCGTAGCAGGTGGCGTGCTGTAGTTTCTGTCTACCATGGGAAACAGGTGCGATTTCATCTTTCTATAATGTATATTAAAGATATATATTACTCAAAGTATTTTAGTCTGTATGTATTATATTAGCAGGATGCGCAATAGGATAATGAATTCATTATGTTCTCATAACTACTCATAGCACCGTTAGTTCAGTTATGAACGTCCGCTCATCTTAATTGTTCTCAAAATTATTTTCTAACACTCTCAAAATAATGAAGTCAGTGCCTAGGAGTACCTTGGATGATTTACAGTTCTCACACCAATATCTTCGTTACATATCATCATCATCGTCATTTCAGCCGAAAGACGTCCGGTGCTGACCTCCCCCAAAGGGCGTTTCGCCATAATCGCCACGCTTGGCAGGCGGGTTTGCGATCGCAGTATGGTTGTAAAAAGCATGAAGAGAACGCTGCTGCTCTTTCTCTGGTACGTTCCTTAGTTCTACGACACCCACGGGAAGAAAAGGGTTGATGCAATTCTTTTATATCCGGCACCACACGGAACACAAAGGTATACTTCATTAGTCCCAATGATCGATGGTAAGCTCGTCTCTAACATTCGCGCCACACCTCAACAAAGCACCCGTTCGCACTCTCCCACGAAATTAACAGACAATTGTTATGGGTTTCGCAAGTGCCACCAGCAATAATAACTTTAAAAAAAACGAAATTACACGCACTCTTCGTAATAATACAACATCGTAACTACTTCAAATTAAGTTAAAATTATACACTTTCTAAAATCTCCTCGCATACATCTGTCACTATTTAAAATTTTAATATACAATTTCATGAACTATAGTTATATATCAAAGCTAATTCGCATAATAAAAAGATTAGTGAACTTTATTGACACTTAATCAAATGAAAGTAAAAATTAATTGGTATGCAGATATTCTAACGAGAGTGATGAAAAGTTATATTGACATGTTACGGAAGGTTTACTCAGAGTTAAGTGCTAAAATTAACTATATTATGGTTTCCATAGAGGTATTTATATAAGCTAGTGGATTGCCATTCTTAGAAGACAAATTGGACTAAATAAAGACAGGCTTACGAAAGACTTTGAACAATGTGTCGGATTTGTAAGGATAAAGAACTGTAATAAATTCTTGCCGGTCTTTTAACGCAATTATTTTATCCGATTCTTTTACTTGGAGCAACACACGAAAAATAAATCATAGTAACTAATATCATAGTAAGTCTGAACAAGATGAAAAAGAAGTTCAGACACTAAAAATGAAACCGGAATTTGTTAACTAAAGTCTGAGAGATGATGCTGACAGAGGTGAAAATTATAAGAGAATGAATTTCTGCGAAAATGGTCCCGACGTGAAAATTACTCCTTTTGATGTCTGTACAAAAGGTGAAGCCGTAAATGGGAAATGTAGCGTTGAAGACACAATCATACAGACTGACAAAATATTGTTTTATTTATCTTAAGGGAGTAACTTAAAATGCAGAATAACTTAAGTTTTCACAGAACTATATAAAACTAACTAGCAATGGGTGCCAAACTACCGCAAGTTGGATAAACTTGCGAATATCAGAATGGCCAACTGTTTACATATTCATGATTCGCCACGCTACGAACGAAACGTTTCTAAAGGCTGTTAAACTGCAAATATATAATGCACAGGTTTTCATAGTTTTGCATCACTATGAATACTTAATAATTTTAGGATGAAAGCCTGAATAGTCAAAGAATTCTAGCCCTTTATTTAAAGGCCGATGTCCCGGATTCTAAGAAATTTACTCATTCCGAAAACTTTAAGGAAGTTCTTGGAATGTTATTTGTAGAGTTAACCCTCCCTAGGTCGGACTTTATTTTGGAGACATCTAAAGATGAGTAACGGAACGGAAATCTTTGTAATTGTCTAGAGGGCTGAAGATAACAATAATACCTATTAAGAAACCTTTTGTTTTGAAACTAAGTCATTAATTGTTCAATGACAATAACAAAGGCACGAACTTACTAAAGTAACTACCAACACCAAAGGACTAAATAAAAACTGTTTGTTACTCTAGCAAAAACTCCAACAACACTTGAAGTGATTAATGGACCGATTATTACACAACAAACAGCGCTAATTTACCAGAAAATATTCCGGAGACGCGTAATTACTAAAGTTAGTGCATGAACCTTACGTAATCGCGATACGAAATGAACTAATTTGATAGTTCCAAACAAAACTACCGTGACATAATTAGCTAGCTAATCAGAAGGTAAGAGTAGTTTTTGGACAATGTAGCCTAAGTTCCTAATTAACAAATTGCTGGGTTGGCAAACTTCCCTTTCACACTTGTGATGCTTGTGAAACAGACATTTTGTATCCTTATGTTAGGTCGAGCTCGACGCTTTGAGTGCAGGAAATCCCTGAAGGCATAAGATCTAAAATTGTACAATAGCCTTTATGTGTGTATGTTTGAAACTATGGCGAATGCTGGCGGCTTATTTCATTAAGCCTTCAGCTACATGTTGTTTACATTACACATTGTTTTCTGTATTATGAGCTAGTAGAAGAGCGCTCTTCAATCCATTTAAAGGACTTACAAGTAATTTAATAAGATGGGTTCTTCAGACTACTTAAAGCTCCATTATGTAACTGCTTTGAAACAATCTAGTCTTTAATATGGTAATGTCACTAATTATATTTCTTCACTGCTAGCCGCTTCGCCAGCGTGAACGTCGGAAATAATCCCTCGGAAACGTACATGCGGGATAGAAATATCCTATGTGTTAATCGAGGTTATAAACTACCTGTATGTGAAATTTCATCAAAGTCCGTTGAGCCATTTTTGCGTTAGTGAGTAACAAACGTCCAATGATCCAAACATCCTGCCAGGGGTGCGGGTTGTTCTTGCCAGGGGTGCGGGTTGTTCTTGCCAGGGGTGCGGGTTGTTCCTGCCAGGGGTGCGGGTTGTTCGAAAGAGATACCGCCGCCCCTGGCACACAGGCAACTGATGGAACACGGGTGGGTTTTAGTCAGTAAAAGTCTGACACGCCCTCCCGCTCCACCCAAAGCGGGAGAAGTTATTTGATGATTTCCCATCCAAAAAAAAAAAAAAAAAATGATCCAAACATTCATATTTATAATATTAGTAGGATGACTCATTAAAGAATTTGAAGTTCGGTTCTTTGGGAAAAAGTAGTGGTTGATAGAGTTAACCAATAATTAATGGTTGCAGGACCTAAATGGACACCAGAAATGACTTTGAACCTATCACAAACAAGGTCAAACTCCAAATAAATATCTACCCTTTTATACCCTTGAAGGAGTAACGAACAAAACACAAAGCTAAAGTTGTAAGCAAACCCGCATGGGCATTTTTCCTTGCCCAGTATTATCCCGGGTAAGTGGACAGGTCCAATTTATATAAGGATGTGACAGTCCCGTGAATTATGGTGATCGGTTACCGGTCAACGTGATCCCGGGTTTCTATAGGCTTTTTAGCTACTATCGACCGCTTGCAGGTTTGCGTGCAAAACGGTTTTTGTCTGGATTAGGTTTTGACTTACGACTGCAATACGGTGGCAAGAATAAAAACTGCTTTAGTGTAGAGTAAACAAATCGTTTGCGACAGTTTTAGGTCTTTAAATCAACTTCGAAAAAAGGAGGTTTGTTATCTCAAAACTCCGTCATTTTGTAAAACGTTTTGAAAAATTCTTCTTTCGTTTGAATGGATATACTTACCGAGTGGCCCTACAAATTTGGTCAAGTTTTGATTAGTGTTTTTTGAGTTTGCTTATTTATATATGTATTTTCTACGACTTAGTATATGTAGATGATGTTTATTTATTTATTTATTAGTTAGTTATACTAATTTCCTGTCACTGTTATTAACTTAGTAAGTGAAGGTATAAGAATTTGGGGTGGGGTAGATACCACACTCAATTTTTTTTTTTATGCTCAGAATTTAAAAATAACATTAGTTTCATTAAACTCATAGTAGTTAGTAGTGGTTGTTTTTTTTATTTGGTGGCAAAAAAAACGAAAATACAAAACTAAGGACTTCGACTTCAGAAATAAAAGTTGTTTTACACTTAGTGTTTCTTTGGAAATCGGTTGCTTTTTTTCTTTATACAAATAATAAATAAAAGTTTTCTCATGAGCGTGACATCGTATTAGTTCCTTATTTTTGGTAACACTGACTAGTTTTACTCGTAACGAAGAAAACACGTCGAATTGCAGTCCACATGTTACACACTTTATATTTCGCTGCCACCAACACAGCATTAAATATATACTTTACGAAACCCCACAAAATCTTTATCTTTATAATGCAATTTTTCCCTTTCTCAGCAATTTCGTAAGAACGACGTCACCTTTTAAAGTCTTCCCATTTCACCGTGTCAGATCAGTATTGGGTCCACACAAGTTGGATCAACATTCATGGTTGCACCATAAAAAAAGCATCGAACTACGTTCGGTTCGTTATTTGGACCCATCCGGGCCCTCTAATCGGGATCTGGGTCCAAAATGTAGGTCATCGTACTTCCGCATCCCATATTCAAGGAAATGAGTGGGTTGGAAAAAATCTGACGTCACGCATCACATATTATGAAGACATAAAGTTTCCCCTTTGATTCATGATCACAGCCCAGAGATTTGCTGCAAAATTTCCTTGCGTTGTCGTCTGATAAGGTTTTGTGTTTCAAGATATTTTTGAAGCAAACGAGGTGTGGAGGAGGGAATGGAGGTTCATTTTTATGCCCTGAAAGGATATTATGTAATAAATGTAATATTATGTTCGTGTTTACATGAGTAATGGAAGTTAGACGAAAGTTGCCTGAAAATGAAACAGGGAATACTGCTCTACCATCACTTAAAATATTAATTAATTAACTTACTGATAAAATTAGATACTCGAATCCCTTGTATTAAGTTCCTAATTTAGTTAGGGACTACGTAGAATTTGTGTATTTTTCGAATACGCGAATTTAATTATATTTCAGACTAATGAACGCCCACTTCTTAGCTTTTATTAATAACACCTGTTGTCTTTAATTTAGACCTTTATTTTCATTATTATTTAAAGACTGGAGTTCGATTTTAGTTCAGTGCCATAATAAAAATAAAATCTTAAAAGAATCGTAAAAATTTAGGTCTTTCCCAGTGATGCAAATTTAGCCCCTTCGGGGCTACATCTAGCCCCCTTTCTTCTTGTTCAGCCCCGAATATAATGATTTAGCCCCTAGCCCGTAATCTAGCCCCAAATATTATCGCCTGGTCAAACCATATTATAAAACATAAATTACGAAATAAGATGAACTTTGAGTCTCTAAATTCCATACCATAAATATGAATTAGCCTTACCAAGTTAAACCAAACTTACCACTCATTCCTTAAAAAATATTGTATGCAATTTAAATGTATACTGAACAAGGCTGCGCGCAATGAGACCCAAGCCCAACCATCAATACCGCGGGAAATCGCGGCACGGCGGACAGAGCTCCGGCAGGATCTCATGGCGACGTGGAGAGTGCGATTGTCGCAACCCAGTGCTGGGCACGCCACAATTGCGGCGGTAAGTCCCCTCTTTGAGGAGTGGCTTAAGAGGCGGCATGGCGTCCTCACCTTCCGCCTGACACAGGTCCTCACCGGACACGGTTGTTTCGGGAGGTTCCTGTTTCGCATAAGGCGGGAGGAAACGCCCGAGTGTTTCCATTGCGAGAATCGCCCTGAGGACATGGTGGAGCATACGGTGGAGGACACGGCGGTGTTCCGCCCAAGCCGCCCGGCTTGGGCGGAACACCGCCGTGTCCTCATGGAGGTAATCGGCGGCGGCGATTTCTCGCGTCCGGCCCTGGTCCAGGCCATGGTACGGAGCGAGAGTGTATGGCTGGCAGTCGCTTCCTTCAGCGAAGCAGTGATGCTTGCAAAGAAGGAAGCGGCGCACCTGAGGGAGATGCAGTACATGCGCCCTCACGGCCGTGGCCTTCGCAGGAGACGCCCTGGGCGTCGGGAATCCCAGGCTGATTCCTGACCACCGTAGGCACGGGCCTGCGGACGGCGAGTAATAGGTAGCTCGCTGTCCGGTAAGGACCAAGCCCGGGTCGACGGCGCGTTGTGTTCCACGCGCGCCTCTAAGTGATGTCAGCAACAACTGATGGGGCCCGCAAGGCCCGATGCCTGCTAGGGGTGCGCGTTGTTCGAAAGAGATACCGCGGCCCTGGCACACAGGCAACTGAGGGAACACGGGTGGGTTTTAGTCAATAAAAGTCTGACACGCCCTCTTGCTCCACCCAGAGCGGGAGAAGTCATTTGTTGATTTCCCACCCAGAAAAAAAAAAGCCCAACCATCAACGTCGTCAGCGCAAAGTGAAAACCTTCGAGAGGAATTAGATGAATACTGCTATTTAGATCGTAATTTTATGATTAAACGATATTTTATATTCCAGAATGATGTAAATTATTAATAATTTACACATTATTTATTCATGAAATCTATGTTACTAAGGAATCTATATTATATACATAATTTAGCCCTATTAAAAAAAAATGTGCTAACCTAGCCCTTTTTTAAATTCGATTTAGCCCCAAAACCTGACACCTAGTTGGCAACACTGGTCTTTCCCGGTTTTGTGATACATGTTGGTTTTATTTTTTAATTCTTTTATTAGTCACTTGTTTCTTTTGTGTATTCATGTTAATTCCCTGTAGCATAATCAGCCTATAATATTCCCACTGCTGGGAAACAGGCTTCCTCTCTTCAAGAGGGAGTGGGCTGTAATCCACCACGCGGGCCCAGTGCAGGTTGATAGATTTCACATGTCTTCGAATTTTTGGTTCTAGAACATACCAGAATTCCCTGTGCAAATTCAAAATCGATACCTACTTATCTTTCTTTTATTTCACCAATAATTTAATCACCACGCCTACCCTTGGTGGTCGCCAGTTGTTATAAGCACTTGCTTGCCTTACACGGCTGGTGTACATCCTCTACACTTAACGGTTTCGTGTTTATGGTATCCTTGTAGCATGAGTCGTCGGCCTGAATAGTGACGTCACGGCCGGTGAAAGTACCACATTCTTAACCTATTGTCACTTATGCGCCACTTAGGATGACTCGGGTAAACGGTCATTCAGGTAAACTTAGAATCATACTTGCTTCGTTAAAAGTGATACTGATGGAAATGTGAACGATATATACACTTTCGTATAGCGTAAAATAAGGTTTCAAAAACGTTTATACACTGACTCTCTTTTCGTACGTCAATAAAACCACATGGTAGCAAAAAATGTTTTATTTGTTTATACTTCAACGAACAATGTTGGTTCTTTTATTGAAACAAAATTGTATTCAGAGGTTTTGTGTATGTTTGGATATTGTTCGTACGTTTTGGCATTGACCTTTTAACATTGGATGTAAAAAGACTTGGATGTTTATTTGTGAAACAATTCTGTAATATAAAATTCATGAGTCATATTATATTTATGTAATATCTAGCATGCGTTAGAGTTCAAGTCTTAATAGACTACTTTTGATTACAGCATTTTGCAACGAAAATCAAATTCGGCTTCAAGATATTGATAGAAATATTACGTTGAAATATAAAATAAAATACATGTTCTGTTATTTGGTATTTTCAATATTCTAGTCTTTATTTGTTAGCGTCTGTGAGTGTGCCGTTGTCTTAAATATGTAGCCCACTACTGCTTAGCTTGTGTGTGTGTGTGCGTACGGATAGTAGAGGCGTAAGAGTGTGATAGTGGACTGTGGAAGCGTTGCTGTTCAAGTTACTGATAAAATGTTAAATAGTGTTGTGTAAATGTATCTATAGTGAGCTGAGAATAAAAATTAATATTATTAATTTGACATGAATATGAAATTGTCTAGATGACAAATTGAAATGAATTTAATTTTTATGATTTTTTAAGTTCTGTAGAGTTGTGTCAACATAAAAACAATTAACTGTACTGAATAAGACGTCACGAATATCACTTCTATTGTCTGAACAAAACCGTTATAAACAAGTGCCAAAACTAATTAGCTCCAATGAAAATACATATGGACACATTAAATTAGTCTAACACGAAAAGTAAATACACATGCATCTACATTATCTTCTACGCCTGAAACACGTCGATAGGCGACGTCACGCACACTGACGTAGAACTCGTAGCGGTGTGTAGGTAACCGTAGTCTCATTCTTAGCTGCGCACGCGCGGGCGTCGTCTCGAAGAAAGCCTCAGTGCTGAACTAGCGGCCGTCGCGACCGCACCGGCCTGCCGACATGTGGCAAACCTTGTGACTCAAGTGTTGTGAATTGTGTACAAGCACAGTGTCCGTGCGTTAACCCCAACCCCTGATAGTGCTTAACCGGATTTTTAGTTGGAACGCCCCGCGGCGTGCAAAAGGTGGGTCTTTTATATTATCTAGACGTATCAGTGCTAGCTCAGGCGAGTGTTAATTTAAGGTAATGTGAAAGTTGTGACGATCGATCGTCGAGTTCGAGGAGTCAGCGATGTTGACACACTTTTGGTTCAGGTGTGGTTGCTAGCAGGTGGGCGCGCCGGCTGTATGTCAGTAATACGTGTCCGACCAAAATTCCGATCTCGGAGACCGCTTTCGGCTGAACAACTTTCTTCCGGCCGAGGTTTTTGACTCTATCGTTCTATGGGGCTATTATGTCGTTGTCAATGAATACAAATGTTGACAAAAGTCTGAGGTAACAGCCGAATTGCTCGTGATAATAAAAGCTCGGGATTATGCCATCAAACGGAAGACATCAACGCGCTCCGCTGTGTCTCGCATCTCAAGTGCTTTACATTGTTATAGCACTTTGGTATCTTGACTATTGTCTGGAATAGGATAATTGTGAGATTCAGCTTTATCTTGATCTTAACATGATTATATCTATTTCAGCTATTTCATTACATTGATGTTAATAACGTCTATGACGCAAAACAAAACTTGATAATTTCTGAAATACATAATGAAATTAGTTCCTTAAACACTTTAAACAATTTCATTTATAATCTATTCATTTGATTTCACATCAGTGCGAAACTGCAGGATACCATGCAGTATAGCCACGTTTAAAAAATAAACATGAAAACCAAAAACCCATGCCAAATAAATTAAAATCTAGCTAACATTAAACGATTCAGGGACCTCAAAATAACCCACTACTTACGAGAAATACTACTACTAATGAAGAGAAAATAAATGAAGTATTTAATGGAAAATCAAAATTATAACACTATAAACATGAAGTGGAGGTAAACGGGGACAGAGCCGAGTATGTTAGTGACGAGGTTGAACCGGTCTCCCTCCGCCCCCGCTAGTCCGCGGTTCCCTCCACACCTCCTCACTCGTTGCCTCGGTAACTCGCGATGCGCCTGAGTGCATCCCTCGCATCTCTATTTTCATAAAATATTGATAAACCTCTTACATATTCTCTGCTGGTTGGTTACCCAAAACAAAATCTTGCCACGAACGTAAGAAACGGAACGAGAACCATCATTTGTTTTTATTCTATCCAAATCTCTCTAGATTTAGATAGAAATGAAAAAGGCAAATGCAGATTTCATGTACCTAGTTCCGTTACCAAAATGGGAATAGAAGGAGGACCCTATACTTCTTGGTAAAACAAAAATCAATGTTGAAACTATACCATTAAGAATGCCAGAACTTGGCATCCTCAATTAATACCGTTAATAACTTAATCAAAGAAGACAGCTATACACACACATAAATAAACCACGCTTATGATCCCTACACTTAGTGCCAAAGCACCAAACAGTGCCAAAAGTGGTTCACATTTGGCACAGCCCAATAGGATCCCGTTCAAATTAATCTCTATCTAGTAACCTGACAATTCAAATAAGCTTATCTATTAAGATATACCTTCCTGGAAGGCTTAAAAGATTAACATAATCTTAGCACATTTTTGGAAGTTATTTAAACATTGAATTACACCTTGTAAAGCATATATCATTAACACCAGTGCTCTTATATCTCTAGAACTACTGATGAGCTTCCTTTCAAGACACTAGACTGATTTTATTCTAGCGTAAGCAGTGAAGTTTCTTCATATTTGAAATCACTACCTCTCAATTACACATACTCATAACTCCTTCGTCAAATAGAAAATTGTAACTCTTAATACAACCTTTTCACATCCCGGGAGCTCTTTTATTCTCATTCCTTAGAGACTTTTTACTATAAGAAATGGAATTAATTATAATAAAAATATTCAATTCCACATCAATCATACTACTAAATTAGGTTTGTGGTACCGATAGGGTGTTGCCGCGCTCTGATGAATAAATCATTTTCTGAGAGAAATTCGTATGACTCGACCCGAAGGTTGTTCACAAATATCCTCTTGTGCATAGAAATTGTTATTCTATAAGATATGAATCGAGAATTCCTGATGAATATCGACAAATATGTAATGAATAATATTCTAATAAAGACTATTGAAACTGATATAATTATCATTGGTGACACAGAACAAACTCGCACATTCTATACAGGATAAAATTTTAACCAGTGCGCAAACTGTTACCATGAATTCAGCTTATGATTCTAGACCCTCGTCTGGTAACAAACAAAAAATTTGCTGTTCCATACATTTTGACCGCGTAGGTATTGCACTTTTCTATGAAAAAGCCATTTTTTTTTAAATAACCGATGAATAATTTAACCTAGGGCTTCTAGAATCATAAGCTGAATTCGTGGTTACAGTTTGCGCACTGGTTAATATTTTATACTGTAGATATATGTCCAAAGAATGCTAATTCAACCTGTAGCTCCAACAATGAGGGTGCTCAATCTACTAAAGCCCATTCAGATATAAATCTGATCAAGCAAAAAACATGTCAAACCTTCCTAGAAGCAGCAAGAACAGTGACAATAAGCAGGAACTAGGCGAAACCAGAAACGCTTTATAATAACGTATTACAAGATGAACTAAAATCCCACGTTAGTAAAAACCTACACATATTTTATGTTGCGCTATAATTATGAACAAAGAGAGCATTATAAGCACGTCTGGCAAAAAAGGGGCAGACAGGTCATTGAGGGCAAAGTAAAGCTTTATTTGCTCATCGCTCAAGAATCCAAACAGAGGTTTAAGATTTTGAACGTTGAATTTGAGATAAATCATTGATATGATTACAGGCTCATACATATAGCTGGCATTAAAAAGAATGAATGAAATGGATATGAAATAATGGACTTGCTTTTCAATTTTTTGTGATAAATAATAGTGTTGGTATTGGAATACTTACAGATAATACTGTTAAGAAAGTACTCTACTATCAGCAAAGATCTCTAAGCTTTGATGGACCAAATACCAAGTGAAAAAAACCCATAAGAGCAGCCAAAACATGAATAACTCTATAATTGAGAGTGTTTTATTGCTTACAAGTACATGAGTACTGCACTTGATTTCTCACGATTTTTCCACGCTCTCACCTATAAAGATTATCTGCCAGCGATATTTGTCGAAAACTATTTTAATACTGGCTTAAAACCCATCGACGCATATGCATACATGCCCATAACCCATTGCTTTGAAGATATTGAGCCAATTACTCGATTCATATAAGATTATGATGCTCTAATTGACTAAACACCATACCTGTAATTATGCTACCAGATTCATGTTCAAGGAGAAAGTGTTACATACGCCCAAAGATTCTTAAATTTTCACTATCCACGCTACAAAACGACCCGCATGGAAAGTAGAGTACTGCATTTTGCATCAAACAAATCTAAAATTGTTGCAAAAACTGCACAAAGTAAAACTGTGTCTAATTGTTGCAAAAAACTCGTTGAGAGTTATGTTCTTTGGATTCTTTACAGAATTTCTTTTCAATGTTTCTTGGTTTGAATCCAAACTTAGTTGGTACCGGAATTCTTAAATATTTATACCTAACAACCGGTTACCGGTCAGTTTTTGACGTCATTTCTAAATATGGTAGAACTGGCTAAATCGATATCGAATTTATTATTCGATGACATTCAGCAAGATTTTAAAAAGGTTCTTCGTCGTTTGGACTACTATTATTACATCTTTCATTGCCAACTACGCAAAATTAGGTACAGCAAACAAATGGTTTTACTACTCCCCCAAATAAGTCATCGTCAACATTATGTACTTCGTTCTTTGCACACACCTCTTAACTCGACAGAAATTCCTGCTAATTAGTAAATATTGGCTAATCACTCTCGAAATTCTCTAAGGTCTCGTGGCTCCCACGTTTGGCCCTCAAATTACTCAATAGTTATATAACTCGAGCGGCTAATACTGCAAACGATACGTCTGGCTACGAAGACGTGAGTCGAGCCAACGGTTACCAGTCCGTTATTGCTAAGGGGGTCATGCGCGCTCGAGTCGCGTGCGCGACTTTCAACACACCCGACATTACTTACTATTCGACCTGGAATACGCGAATATTTTCTTATAATAGGAAACGTGCACTTACAATTGTAACGAAATCGATTCAACAGAAACTTTTACTTCAATTTTTGTAGCAATTTCGCGGAATATGTATAGGTAGAGAAATCAGTCTAATTTTAATACACGCATAAGTACATGTTATAACTTACCATATTACGACAATTAAGTAATAAAAACGTCAAGTATGTAAGATGATATCCGAGGGACGCATTTTTGGAAAGTTTTCAGTGGAAGTGAAAGTTCGGAAATGGCATTATGCAGAATAGGTGGCCGCCATAACTCGATTATGCAAGTACATAATTTATTTAAAGGGATTTAAATGTTACGTAGTGGAGACGGAAACGTAAAAAATACCGGTACACCAAGAAAAAAACCTTTTGAAAGAATTCTTCGTAGAAAAACGATAACTCGAAAATGGTGCTCCCTGCATATTTTAGATTCTCGGTTAAATAAAAGATAGTCTTTCCAAAAATTAATATTTACAAACTGACGGTAACTAAGAAGGTACAAAACAGTATAAACTACTATATTTCAACTACTTACTTTAATAATGTAATAATTACAAGTCAAAGAAATTTAATTATGTTTCATCCTATTAAAAGTTATCATCTCTACCGCTGCTTTATGAGAAAAATATCAATATTGAGATAAGGCCGTGTGCTATAAATTGCTGTTGGCTAAGGATATTTTGTTTATCTTTTTCATTAAAACGGTTTTATTATTTTTGAGGAAGCTTCAAAAGCTTTCCTTCGATTTCTCCTTAGTTAGGTACCGATTAGAAAAAAAAAATTTATCAAAGAAACTTGTAACTATAGGATTTAGTTTAACAGAAATATTGAAACAATTTATTTAAACTAAGGTTATTACACCTAACGGTAAAAGAAAAATTATTTAAATACTTCAGTATTTTTAGACAAAGGTGACTGACCTTTGTCTAAAAATGAACTGAAGTGTGAAAAAGCAAAGCAAGCACACACTGAAGCGGTTTAAAAATTGTCGTGCGTGACCAAGATATAAAGAAAAATAACCTTGACGAAATTGATTTCCCAATGAAAAATTAGTCAAAACAAGTCTATTCTGAGCTACATTTTTAACACATATTTCACAAGGTCCTGTGGCGCAACGGATAACGCGTCTGACTACGGATCAGAAGATTCCAGGTTCGAATCCTGGCAGGATCGCAATTCTTTTTTACTTTTTTAAATATTTTCTGCATTTTCTAGTTAATTTTGTCGAATAATTCTTTCGTTAAACCTTTGTTTCATTGTTTTTAGTTTATCGAAAAAAAATTGTCACATGACGAACAAATTTCCGTTCCTTCCGTTCTATTTATGGTGGCTCAAAGACTGCTAATAAATTCGATTATCCAGACAGAATTCGCTTCCGCATACGCTTCCGACCATACAATGTAACATCTAGACTAGACTGAAACTACAATTTCCCTTCAATTAACAAACTTGTAAACCTACCTTATTGCAAGGGCAAAAGGCTGAAAATCAAATGATAAAATTGTGACAATTTATACAGAGTAGAACTAAACGGACGATGTAGCTTATGGCGTTTTCGTACGAAGTTTACAAAGCACCTAGTGAATTGGTTCAGTGAGCTAGGATGTAGATCATCTCCTCATCCTCATCAACAAATCCTCCCAAATTACAATGTTCATTTTTATTCTTTCACAGTGTCTGACTTTTTTTCGGCATTATTTGACATTATACATCAATTATTCTGATATCGACTATTTATTAGTGATTGTCATGGAAATCATGTCAGTTGGTTTAAATGGGTCCATTTTATTTATGTGGATACTTTTACATATTGTGACTGAGAGAACGTTGTAGGCCTTACAGACTGTAGATTTGTAGACGATTTCTATTCTTTATTTTCATTCCTCTAAGTACCTGGTAGTTATTGACTGGCCTGCGCTGTCCTCCCATACCTATTATCACCGTAATTTGAAAACATTGTAAAAGCCAATTATTTTTAAAAGAGTAACCGTGGAGTTTCTTGCGGGCTTTTCTCCATAGGAAGCGATAAATTGGAACCGTGCACCTAGCTTCTGACGTTTCTTATGTGCCCATGCAGGTTTATGTGAAATAAAATAATTTGGTTTTGATTTTGAGATATTCATATTGGTACGTTGGGCTAGTTATTTTTAAATCGTATTTAAAAGTCCAAGTTATAATAACATTCTAATCCTGCTTTCAAAATATTATGAAAGATGTCGATAAAATTAGCCTTTCTTAACAATATACGAAAGTTTTTTAAACTCACAACTTTAATTAAAAAATACCCTAACTTGTTGACGCTTAAGTACTTTCAGGCTAAGTAGACAAGGTTATTCAAATAAGAATACCAAACCCAAAGGACCAATTGGATTAAAAATTAGACCTGTACCAAACAAATACAACAAAAATAATAACATCTGCTATAGATAAGTAATAAAAAACTGTCGTATTAAACGAGTAAAGAGATAATATTCTTTTAATTTCCTTCGAGAAACTGGTGTCATTATTGAAATGCCAGGATAAGGTCAAACTGGCGACTCAACAGTAACAAAAGCATTTAAAGTTTTACATGAACAAAAACTCGAGACTCCAATTTTGGACCGAAGAGATCCTATAATTAAGGATCCTATAATCAGGTACTTACTTACCATCAGGTATTTGGCATCTGCAAGAAAAGATTTAAAAGATGGAAAATATATTAACGTTATCCAAATAACCACCGAATTACACATAAATAGAAGCTAGATTAAGGTGAATATATTATATGTACATAAACTGATGCAGTCGTATCTAATATGTATAACTGTCATGTGGCAGAAAGTATGAATTGTACATAAATACGCAAAGATTATCACAGACAGTAAACCAATTACACAGAACCTTCCTTTTCGAATGCCGTAACTAAAATTAATTTCCTAGAGAGGCTAAGTGCAGTGGGCCATTCTAACGAACTTAATTCAAACAAAAGCATCCCGTGAGACATCTCCTGCAAATGTTAATATTTTGTTAACTGATCAATGGAGTGTTTATTTTAACAGTTTGTTGCTTAATTCGGCTACAACTTCATTTACACATTGCTTTTCAACATTAACTTAAAAGCTTATTTTAATTTTGAAAATAATTTCAAAATCAATCTTCATAACTTGAGATTAAAGGAAGTGAAAGACATAATTTTTGAGAATGAACCCAGTCATACAAAATTGAATAAAATTAATATCGTTTAACTCAATGATCGACTACACATTTCAAAATACAATGGTGGAACTACCATGAATTTAAAATCAAAGCAAACGTTAAAGCATTCTTCAAAGTATTTTTATCCCTAAACACACAAAACTACACTAGTTTAGCCGATACGACTTGGATGTTTCCACGATTGCTGGTTCACATACAAAACATGTTAATTTGCATTCGTGCCATCTCACATTCAAGTGGCATTATTTAGGAAACGCCGAGGAATCTCTGTGTAACGGTTAGCCGACCTGTCGTGGTGGCGAGTGGTCGTGCGATACTAGGATAGCTACCGATTCAATTTGATCGGTTTGAATTCCGTTATGATCATTAACGATGATTTGGCTTAGGTTTTGGATAGAAGCTTTAAGTAAATTATTCTTTGTATCGTGTAGTTAATAAACATGATGCTTCTTTTCATTTAAATTAGTTCCGCGGGTGTTTTTTAGTAAATTGCGTACAAAGCTCCAAACATTTTTTTGGTATACCTACTATGTTTAACAATATCGTAACTTGGTTCTACGTGTTACCTTGATCAAAAGTTTCTCATTTTTTCCTACACTGAACAACAAATTGAGTCCAATAAATATCGTCCAAGTAATACAAACGTTCTGTATTCTATGTTTTCTACATTTATAGTCAATACAAAAGACTGATTTAGGAGCAGTTAACGTTTATATTGAATTTGTAGCTACACTTGTAAAGAAAGCTTATCCTAATGGTGTAAATATAGAACGATCGTGAGCATCGGATGTCGCCAGAGATTAAGACTTATTAAATATTTTCTGCCAACTTAGTCACAGACGACCTTATTTTCCAGATTGTTTGTTTTATTTTTCTCTATCTCAGAGTTTATCGTCTCATTGCTTTTTGTCCTAAGAACATTTCTTCGACCATAACGAGATTTATATATCAAGCTTAACGTCAAGCAACGTCAAACTATAATATCTGGACAAGGCTCGCTTAATGAACCAGTACTGGGACAAAAAATATTTGTATACGTTCAAAGCACGTGGCCGGTAATGATAACTTGACCACCACTCAGGCACTGGTTTACAGATAGAAGCATGACTGATATGATACGTACATTCATTTGGCTCCCTACGCCACTAAACAAGTAATTTATTTCCATATTAAATTGTAGTGGTATTCTCCTTTGCTGTTTATAACTTCGAGGGTCGATGAATACCCAGGTCGAGCAAAAAGTATAATTGGGTTTTACGTTTTATTCACCTCCTTTTATTTCTTGTTAGCAGCACATCTCGTATCATCGTATTCTTGTTGTTAAAAACCAGTTTGGAGGCAGCTGCATACAAATATAAGGAAGTAGGTTCAAATAGCTGAGAAGGCGTTAATATTGATTCTAGAATACGCTCGTAGACACGTAGGCTTAAGGCGTCAGGGTTGACACGAGTCTCTTGAAATATATTTATAGAGTTATCTTTATCATGGTTATGCTACTGACCAATTTGATCGAATGCAACTGTAACATATAAATATATCTTCTACAATCTACATCATCGCTAACTTTCCAAAGCTTTTCGCGGTACCTCTTCAACTTCAGCTGAAAAGGATACTATATACGATGAACGGTCAAGATAAAACAGTTGTAAATATTAACAAATTATCTACAGTCGTAATTCTAAATAGAGCGTCGACCCTATTTCAGGTCTCCCTTCACAAATGACCTTGTGTGGTCGCAAGGCCTGCTGTCGTTCGCCTCGTAGGAATGCGAACATAATGCCACCATGTTGACGAACCTATAGACAAATTCCTGCATAAAATACATTAGCTCTACTAATTCTGAAAGGCTATTGGGAAGTCTATGTATAGGCTTCTTAATGACGGTCCTGATGCGAGCTTAAAACAAACTACCACATCAATATTAATGGAAAAGCCGATAACTGGTTATACCGTTAACAAAATCAGTGTTTGTAAGTTTCTTTACAGATATTTGTGACCAGTAGCAAGTGACGTTAAAAAGGTACTCAAATTAATTTAAAATATGCCTTCTTGATAGTGTGTCGATGATAATCTTAATAGTTTCAGGTCGGAACTTAACTACGATTTTTCCATCAATGGCAAGCAGTCCATAAGTCTGAAAGTATCAAGGCATAACGTGACGTATAGTGTCCCATCGTTTGTGGAACAGCACAAATAAAATAAGCCTTTGTAAGAAGATGCTATTTCAAAACGTAATTTTCTCAGAGCTTGTCAAAATGAAATCGTACACCGACGTGACCTTTCGATCTGTTCTGTACATTATTGTTATTATGTCGTTGTGTCATTCAGTCTTGAACTTTAAAAATTAAAGTAGAATCTTATATAAATACTAACTCGTTATATACACCTACTAGTCTCACAACTTAGGTCAAGTTTTTAAACTAGTTTCAAAAGAAATTGGGCTGGCCCATGTGACTAATGCAAAATTTACCGAATTTTATGACTCAGCATTTTTAACTGTGATTGCCATCATAACGGATATTGAAATTAATCCCTTTTCCAGTTGTAACGAAATACTAAACCAATGAATTTATCGTCTCAGGCGACCTCCATCAGTAATTTCGAACGTTGCTAAAGAACCGGTCTCTGTAGGAGTGGATATAAAGCTTGCTCCTAATAATTTGTGAACCAAACTGCAATTGGTGCAATCCACGTTCAGAGTACCACTGATTTCGATATTAGTGTGCCTACAGCTAGAACAAACGTTCATTTTAGCATCAGGTTTTGTTGAACGTAGTAATAACAAAGCATTTGACAAAGCTTGGTTGGCATCCATTCAATACGTGATAAAACTTAAATGGATAATTGAACGAGGTCGGTCTAGCCTAGGATATTTTTACCTCTAAAGTTTTCGATATAACAATATCTCATTATTATTACCCAAGCATTCGTTTTGAAAGGCGAAAAACATAAACATCGTTTAAATAAGTAGGTACTAATACCAAAGTCAAACTAACCATTACAGAAGTACATGCATTTTAAAGAAGATTCTTATCTCAAAGACAATTCAGCTCATGAATAAAATTACGTTCGTAAACGCTTTCGACGCCTCCAATGAGATCACAAAGGCTTTACACAATATGCTGAACAACTTATTATACGACGAAACGGGTTGGCATTGTGTTCCAGAACACAGTAGGTATCAAACTACGAATTCAAGGTGATATTGGCCAAAGATATTCTAAAGCATGTCCGCACTTCAATCAACTTGGATTTACAGCGTCTGAGCCGATATTAACCATAATATATTGTTGTCAGACGCTTTTGGCAACTCTCGTTGAACTATATTACTGTTTTATGATATTAGTTGTCGATTTAATAGGATCGTGGCGAAGATATCAATGATAAGTTGGCCATTTCTCATAGTATAGAGATAAACATTCTCGTAGATTTTCCTTGCCCCTTTACCCCATCAGAGAAATGAATATTTTTGTTTAGGAATTCTTTTATCCTCTCCCTAGATATTAAATTTCGTTTCCTCTCAAATTCACTTTGAAATGTTTGGCGGGTTTTGTTTTTATAAAAAAGAAAGGAGAAAAACTGACCGTAAAGTCCCGCTTACTCAGAATTCGTCGGCCGTGAATATTTCCGTAGAAATAAATACACAAAAACTGTATTCCGTGAACAGGTTTGAACGCTTGTTACGAAATGGATATCGTGAAATCAATTTTGCGAACCCACTTACTTGACAAGTCGACAGACAACTGTCTGTTAAAGTATACCACTGGGCTTTGGTGGCGAAATCCAATTGACTGTTACCGTTATCAGTGTGATGAACCAAATATCGTGAAAAGCCTTTAAAAGCTAATAAATTACATAAGTCCCACATATTTTATAATGCAACATAAAAATAAACCGTTCAACATCGTACAGTACTAAAACTGCATTCTTGCTGCTGCACTGACTAATTACTGACTCGGTCTCATTCAAATAAAACCTTCGAATAGTCTGGCCGTAACCGCAAGCACTGCAATGGACTCGGAACGCCAGAAAAATAAAATTGAAGCTGTAAACGAAAAATTCTTCCATTTTATTTCATTCAAGTGTTCACGTAACTGTGGGTAGCATTCTTTAGAATTATGTAATCGGAACTCCATCACAGTCCACAGTCGCTACTTATCAAAATGCATAGTTGAGCTGGCATGAATTTGGGTCAGAATTAATACATACATAGTTACTAATAACGGCGTGTGACCAATATATTGGAATAAACCTATTACGTTGAATCACGTAACGTTTCATGCTACTGATTTTATATTTAAGAAATGTTAAAAGACACAGTACACGCACTTATACCCAGTGTTTCAATCACTTGCAAATAAGTAAGCAAAGTAGCGTATTATACAAATATTCTCACGTATACCAGTCAATAACCATTCGTGTAGATTACGTGACTGTCGACTCAGATACGTGTTATTCCCGAGAAATATGTTATTTTCAAACAAATATCTATAAAGTCGTAATTGACAATTTCTTACTGAACGTCTGTCATGCTGAAGGCATGTCAGTTTGAAGCGTTAGAAGAAATATTACTTGGTCTATAAGTAAATTTAGAAATTCCAATAAGCGTTGATATAAAAAATAAATATCTTCATACGTTTATGGATGGTGCTTAACGTTATTTTATATACGAAATAAAATAAAAATATTGTGAATGATAAATTATTTTATTACTGTAAGTTGGTTTGTACAGACACTTTTACACGTCAATAACACTTTTACACGTAAACGTGTCAAGCAAACTAAAAAAGTTACATTATAAATAACCATTGAACTTCAAACTGTTGCAAATCAAAAAGGTGTTATTTACGCAAAACTAACACACTAGAGCCAAATATTTCCTAAGCCCGTTCAAATCTGAGATTGAAGTCATAAAGATGCTTATTATTCTACAGCCGTCTTGTGGCCACTTCCAGAATAATAAATGTTAACACTACACTGCCATTCGCCAAAGAAACTGACGATATCACCGCAGCACTTTCGAACGCCATCGGAATATCAAACAACATGAACCTAGCACAGGTAACAGTTATATATAAACCTTAAAAGCTAGATAATTGAACCGAATTTATATTGTGGGTGACCTCGATATAACGCCCATTTAGATTTGCAAAACGATTGGACGTTATAGTTATTGATATTCGGTATTTCATCATGTTTTGTTGTTCCGTGGCTAGATTTACCTGACCACCTATAGTGTTGTATCAATTGTTTTTCCACGTATTAGCTATTTCTATTTTATTATCATTAGTAAATATGGCAGTTTTTACACAAGTTTTTGCATCGGTTACTAGTTGGACACTTTGACACGCTATATCAAACTGGCAAGTAATAGAGCCAAACGTAATTCGACATTAATCTCTTTTCAATTTACATTAACACTTAACGGGCCTTAACTTTATGTTTGCGTGTTCGTAATTACCAGTTGCATGTCTTACCGCAAATATCTGCACTGGCCATGTGTTAAAAATAAAAAGTTAGCCAATCATAATTACTCTGTGAACTTCAAAGATTAGAAAAAACCGGTGGAACTGTTTCAATCCAATTTGTCTTCACAACCGCAGTCGGATTGCAGAAGTTTATCAAGTCGGCCGGACCAAGCAAGGTTGTCACAGCCACACAATTTCTCACCACTCGTAAAAAATAACAATTATTGTCAATGTTTTTCATCGATAATTAAGTACATGCAATAACAGTAAGATTTTATACTTTATTGTGCAGCGGCATTATGAAACGGTATTTAAGTAAGCGGCAAGAACTGATATTTTTCTGGTTATAATGACCATATGGTCATATATAAAATCCGTAGTTACCTCATACTCTTATATCATTAATTATAATGACGCTTGCGTTCTAATATGTGATAAAAACACGCACATATTGAATTGATCGAAAATATTGTACCTATACTTGCCCCTAATGGTCTGACATGGCCATTTGCCTCATCATAAGTTAATTATATTTGGTTGACATAAAAACTGTGACACTTTCGGTAATTCAGCAGCCCTAGACTAGTTGGCAACGGTGGGTGGTGGCCGGCAGCACCTCTGCGCCGTGCGACGTGAATGCCTCTCCGGTGACATCCTTAAACTCTTCCACTCCCATCAAAACCATTGTGCTTTGACAATACGAAACTCTCGCAAACTTTTCTTATTTCTGGTCCCAGCTGTATTTTTACTAAAAGTCAGAGATTTTTCTTGTAACTGATGTAGTTAACGGGTAATCAGTCTTCCAGACTTTGTTAGCTTTAAGGAAATGTTTCAACCGGGTTCTCTTGCTCCTGCTTACAGTCAAGAAGTAATTATGGGATTATGTGTGGTCTGGAGGATATCATTAAGAACCTTCTTAAGGCACACACAGGTCGAAGACCTAAGTAAACGTAAACGATGTAAACGCACATTAAAAATGAATTAGTTTGCCCGTCCAATGGCCTGTGCTTCTTTTGTGGACAAGGTACACAAAATATTGGGTTTAGTTACACAGTCCAAGTTAAAGGTCCTTCAACCTTTGACAAGCTATAAACAGCTTGTAAAGGGCAAAAAAAAACGCTGAAAAGCATTAATTTTATTTCATACCTCCATACTTTTCCCAAATTCAGGCATCAGCATCAGCAACAAAAAAAAGGTAAAAAGATCTAATTTTCATATCTCCACCGTAAAATTTAAGAGCGCGCATGCAAAACGTGTCAAATGTTCTTTGCGCGAAAACAAAACACTTATTGTATTTGTTTATAAGAAATGCGCGGACGTCAGCGGAAGGGTCGCATGCGCAAGGTCACGCGTCGAGCCCGACCCGCGTCCGCACGCGTCAGCAATTTTGCACACAACTCTGCTTTAGTACAAAACTAAGACACTTCAATCATTTTAATCTCGTGAAGACTAAAGTTTTGTTTGTTCGTGTAAAGTTGACACAAAAACTGCTCGAAAAATCTGGGACTTTCCTGTTAGTCGAAGAACTGTCCAAGAAACTCTAGTTAGAAATTCATGTAGTGATAAGATAAACACTAAAGTTATGCTTTTATCACTTCTAAATTAGGTATATAGTCACAATTTGCCTACAAATAAATTTAGCTACGGCCATTCACCTCTACTCGTTAAAGGTGAATGCATGAGCAATGAACTGCAAAATTCACGAGAAAAGTTTATTTCAAGCAGTTTCAAAACTTCTCTCAAATTATTTTGAGTAAAAATCCTCCTTGCTCTCAGACATTTTATTTAATTGCACGTTTAATTTAATGTGGAGGTTCACGAACGAACCGTCGTCATTATTAATTTAACTCAGTTTTGCTTGAATCAGAATCATGGAAGCTACTTTAAGCCCTTTTCCTCATTATGCTAGATTCCCTCTCATAATGAAGTTGGCCTTTGTTATGATTAATTATTCATTTTAATTTGAATGGCTATAGAATAACTGCGAAGTGAATTTTTAGAAGTGTAGAAATTCAACTATCAATCGAGGTTGTGACTTTATTGCTATTCGTGATGCAGACTGTCAAAATAAACTCTTTTGCCAGCACCTTCGCCTACGTGGACGTCGGAAATGATGAAACAGGAACGTACTACCGGGATAAAAAGACTCTTATGTATTAATCCAGGTTATAAACTATCTGTCTATCAAATTTCACCCAAATCCGTTCAACCGTTTTTGTGTGATTGGGTAACAAACATACAAACTTTCATTTTTATTATTAGTAGGATAAGTAGTAGTATTCATGAAGAAACTGACCGTGAGTGACAATTTACTTACTAATAAAATGTTAACACCTCTAAACACAAGAACAAACGTAAATCTCATCTGATTCAAAAAACACAAATTCTTCACAGATTTCTACACCTTATTGATGAGAATCAAGTTTCAGCGATTGTCTAATGTTTATTCAATGGCTCGTTAATGTATGATGTAAGTACGTATTGCAATACGTTCGGTGTGCACCATACCTTGAACTTTTCGCCTCACGAGAGCTCCGCACCGGTTAGGTCATTTCGAAACCAAGTAGTGAATAATTCACTGCATATTTTTCATATACTTGTTACACGATCGTGGAATATTATAAATTTATTGCTGTGGTACTGTTGCTGTTTACTGCCATGGTTTTATAATCATGAAGGAAAAGTACAGGTGGTGATTATTTAAAATAGCGTATATATTATTATGATGCTACCGGTATTGTTATCTATGCATCATAATTATCTAGCGTGGTACTTATATTTTAACTTTCATATTTTATTTTCTGTATACTGACTTTGTAATCAAACGATCTTAGCATTTTTGTAAGATTTGGATAGCTCCACCTGCTTGTTTGAGTTTTGTATACATTCTAATTCATAAATAAGTAATTATGTTACTCGTCTCTATAATTTGTTTCATTTCAAATATTAGAGAAGGATAAACCTTTGTGCTTCTCCATGATTAATAAGGCCTGCTTTATTTAAACGCGTAAAAAACAATGACGAAGAAGCATACTAAAATCCGTGATATAACACAACAAATTCAAGATATGAGGTCGATACTAAAATATTTGAAATCATTACTAAGATTCTGACGACGTGACTCATGCAGAATCTTGAATAACTTTATATAAAGTTAATCATAAATATTTATAAGCATACCCTCAAGCTCTTAGTCATATCATTCGTAATTTAATTGTCTATATGAGTATTTCTAATTGTACTTTGTTTGCGCCACAACACAAAAATATTTGGTCCTTCGCATTCCGCATTTAGTCCTTTCGTGGCTACTATATTAATTTCTTCTGACAATGGAGACTTCACCAACCTAAGTAGAGAATAATGATGTAGGTACATGCCTTCAGACAAATTAAAATACCTTTCAAAAACTTACCAGCGTTAATAAGTGTATAATTAAATTCTTTGTCCATTATATTACAAAGAAACTCCTAAGAATCTCATTATGTTGACAGGCTGTAAGTCCGCTAAATTAAATTAAGTTCATTTCGTTACAATACATTCCGCTATTTCAGTTTTGCGTAAATGCTCATATCGCTCGCTTCGTATCGCTTATACACGTACGAATGGGTCCCGAGCAAATACAAAGACACAACAACACATTCCACTATTTCAATTTTCCAACGCGATAGTAAACAAAACCCAAATGCATTAGAAGCATACAGTTCCATCTCCACGTTTCTCGTCTCCGGCATACTCATTTCACCGCTAATGCGCTTAAAAACGCAGTGCACATCTAAAGGAAGCACTATGGAATTTAACACAAAAGGTGTGCTAAATGTAAAAGATCTTTTCTGGTGCGCCTCACAAAACAGCGGGCATCATTCGACGACTGTCTCGTTAGGCCCATTCAAACACTCCATAGTTCCACGGACTCTACGAGCTACGAGACTTTTTGTTGCTCATTCAACTGTTGGCTTTTTATTTTTGGATGTCCCACTAGGATTTTGATGTTCACGTTTGGACCATTATCTCGCGAATCTTTGAGGACGAGCAAGGTTCTGCCGGTTTCATTGTTTTGTTTTAAAATATAGGTATGCCCCGTTCAGGTAAAATCTGACTCACCGATAAAGTGCCCTGCACGACAAAAGCACAGATAAATTCATTCTGAATAAATAAAACTTGTTATATGTAGGAAATGTGCCAAGGAAAATCCCAACGATTAAAAGCGACATATTTTGATGATTCCAACCAAAGCCGGTATTTCAAAATGTGATCGTTATTGTAAAAATAGCGAGGATAATAAAAATCGTTTTGGATCCCATACCTCAAGTATATATACTCGGACCGGATGGCCTCGACCATACAAAACCACAGCCTCATTATCAGTAATCTGCCATTCCGACGTTTTCTGTTTACGTTGACTTGAAGGAGATCTCAAAAAACGTCTTCATCTTTAAAATTTTGCGGAACTGTTTCTGACTGAACAAGATTTACTGTTTAACGATTTCTCTTTAACTTCGAAGATGTTTCGGTTAAACCTGTTTGGCTTCGCTATGCAAAAAACGAAACAACCTTACTCACTTGTATTGTACATCGAATGTTGGGCAAAAGAGCTTCGTTTAATAAGCGTAACTTTTCCATGGTGGAATATGACAATAAGCCGGATACGTGAAGATAAAAATGAAGAAGACCAAAAATGGAACGACCAACTTTTACACTAAGCCTTAGTCCTACCACGTAAATCCTCATTGAACACGTACGAACAGGTCCCGAACAAATACAAAGAAACAACAATAAATTACACACGAATCGCTTTCATAAAAATGTATCACGAGTTACCTGCGTTAGAGGTCAAAACATCAGAAATCCCACGTCTCAAATAGCCGGGTACGCCACCCGAATATTAGGATTAGGACAAAAGCTTTCTCGGTGACTCAACATCTCAGGTAGAAGTTTTTTCAAAGGGCCGTATGTCCGTTCGGAAAGTAATACACGGTAATTATAGGAAGAATAGTTCGGCATTATAGTTTTCGGTGAAATTTTGAAGCGTTTGTTAGCTAGTCCATAAATTACCTGTTTGGAAGTTAAGTATAAACCTGTTTTATATTCACAGTGACATACCATACTTGTGATAAAAGCCGGTTCGTTGTCTGACTCACTGGACATTTTCTTTTGAGTAGGTATTGCTTTTTATTTTTTTATTTTTTTGGCAGAATGCTTGAATACATTTAATTCCTTAGGAGCGATCATAAGTTTTGAAAAATAACGACAGTCTGTTTTCTTCCTTTTTAAAAATACTATTCAAAATATAGCGCGCCATTTCTAACAACCTTTCCTTCACTAAGTTAAATACGCGGTGGGATAAGGTATTTATGTGCAGTTATAATATTAGCTGGAAATAATCACGAAGTATCTAAAATCATTACATAAACCAGTCTCACAGTTATTCATATAAAAACTTCTGCTTTGCATGTCCACTGGGTGTTGGTTAATGTTCTTACATACAGGCCACCTGGTCCATCCAACATTTATCAGTTCAACTCGACGACAATAGCTAGCAAAAAACCTGAAATATTACTCAAACATACCTTCTTCTTATATTCGGGGTAAAAAGACCTCTTTCAGAATGTCACTGCAAAAGTTACGTCGCATTTTATGTAAGTCCCTTTTTCCGAACAAAAGGCCTATTGACACGTAACCCTCCCGAAATTAGATGATAAAATATTTGCGCCACCGTTTTTTCAGGTGGTTTGTTCATTTTATAGAACCTTGTTCGTTGAACTCGGCATCAATCTGTCCGCTGCTTTGAGCGAATCAACCGTCCATTAGTAAAACAACCGTCGCGGAAAGAGGGGCTGGAACTCATAATCTGGAACATGTCTCATGGTTTTTAATGTCGCAAGATTTCCATGATCAAAGACAACAATCCAGATGAAAAATTGTCGTGCAGGCCGAGAAAAAATATCTTCAAATCTGCTTACGAAAACTAAACGACATTCGTGAATCCAGTCAAACCCGTTCTTGTCGAAACGCGTGAAGAAATTCTTCGTTTCTAGTTTTAGCAAGATCGTCAGGTACCGTGATGTTTAACAACCAGTGTTATTAACATTAGACACCGGGTGTGAGCAATTAGAAACGTTTTCATAATATAACCCGATAAGTGGAATAGAAGTTTGCATTGGTACTACAGACAAGTAGAAACATTAACGTCTACGATAAGAATACCCGATGACAAAGCAGAAGCGGTATAGTAGTTTCTCTATATTGTTTTTCGATGATAATTTTGTGAAATGGTGAAAGTTCCTTTTGTTAAACACATTGTCAGTTAACCGCATCAATCACGATGGGCAGGGCAAAGGAAGCCGAGATACCTTGCAGTTAACTTTAAGTGTCATTCAACCATCTCGGGGCACCACGTAATCTCGGTTTCACTTTTGCCATAAAACATGACAATTCCACGCCGCGACGCAGACGCCTCCCCGCAGGAATACAAAATGGCGGCGCAAAAAAACCGCGAAACCACAAGTGCGGATACGTTCATAACTGTCTTGTTTGAATAACAATGTTGTTGCTCGTAAGTAGCATTATCTGGCTTTTACCTCCAATTGCTATAATATCTTCAAGTTACAGGTTTATTAAGTGCGATTGTATCTCGTAATACGTTTATGCTACACCTGTCACTGTTATTGAGAACAGCTCGGACACACATCGCACAACCGTTACTGCCTCCTAAGAGAAGCAGTAACCAATTGGCCAATTGTTATTTGTGTCATGTCGTATGGCAGCCGCGAGAGCTAAATGCGTAAACCGAGTAACGGTGTCGGTTCAATGAACGGAAAGTGGTACCTACTACTAATAATAATAATCATCAACTGCTCTGTAAGGGAAGTTCGAGCGATGTGCTCGCCATATTCAGCCTATCCTTGTGAACGAGGAAGTGCAGCGGGGTGGAGGGGGAACTTCACTGCCAATATGGCGCTACTGCGATTAATCTAAGGCAGTTATTGCCTTTACCACATATTTGGTAAAACCGCTAACGTTTTATTCCGCAGATATGTCCTAATTTTGAAAATTAATACGATATGAAATGTTAATCTAGAGACTGATTATCTAAATGAGCAGTACCTAATAGCTTATTCAAAACTATCTATGACACAACAACGTTAATTCCGTATGCAACCTTACAGCTTAAACAATGACTTTCAGAGGTAAAGTAATAAAAGTAAAATCTGGTGAGGTAGGTAGCGTTAATGTGCATTATGTCTCCCACCTGACCGCGAATTTCGCTTCGTGCTCGGAACTAGGTTTTTGTTTCGGCGACCACTTGCTAGTCCAAAAGGCACGACCCGCACGACAATTCTCCTTAAACACTCATTACGTTGTGTACTTTCGTTTATTTCTCCACTTACAACTATTCAAACATAACTTTTACTTTTTCGGATCACGGCCGGCGTGACACATACGACAATAAAACTTCCTAGATCCGTCTTCAAATAAATGAGTTAAGTAAACTAAAAATACTCTTACTGAGATCATACTCGTACAACTAGTTTCCAACTGTTGGCTTCCCATTTTCTAACGAGATTTTTTCTCTCGATAGAAGCGCGCAAGTCGTTCAAGAGTTGGGCTTCTTCCGCACCACTGCGCACTGCAGCGAGTGGAAAAAGCCACGAACATTACGCTCCAACAACTTAAGTTCCTGACCAGTGTTCATTTTATCCAGTACTCTGATGTATGTACTAGTTTTTGCAGAAGAAGTTTAATAGTCAGGGCGAAGATAACGGCATTGTTTAACGCGATTGTAATTATGATTACAAAATACTGTTAACAAGTTGCAAAATGTACTTATAACATTACAACAAATCATAAGATCGAAAGGTAGATAATGCTATACTTTCTTTGGTCTATTGCTTAATCGATTCTTGAAAATCACAGCGAATAGTAACTCCAAAGTTCAGGTCAAAAACCGAATATATCAATCAAAAGATTTCACCAGAAACCATTAGAATAGCATAGAAGAACAATCGCAATTCTTTAGCGTCAATAACTTTCCCGCGGTCCACTAATTACACTCTGTCACAGCACTTGAGTCCACATTTCAAGTACCCAATAAGAAAGACAAGATAATTACCACAAAGCCACTCAGCCAATCACAGGAAGCTAGCACATGTTAACATGACATACTAACCGACTAAGTCCTTCAGTCCCTAGTCTCGTCTATGCAGAAATTCCAACTTAGTGTCATGTTTGCTTTCTCGCTTGCTAATTACTCGCTGCGGACGGAAAACACCTTACCTTTACTTATATATTAACTGAAGAATTAATATGATACGGTGTGCGGTGTCACGAGGATAATCGTCTAAATGAATCATAGCTTGGATCCGGGCCAACGATGTGTATTTCTCTCAACTACTGATATAATACGGCAATAAAAATGCATACATGTCAATGCCATTTAATATAAATGCGATAATAACATTGAAAAGTCTAGTGGTGTCAACTTTCAGTGACCGTTCTCGGTAGCTCTTTCACTTTGGCGCATGAATATTGAAGTCGCGTACATCACCATTTAGGGAGGGGAGGTATAAAAGGTTGTAACTGTTAAACAGTCAATGGACGAGTGACACTGGCAATGAGGAGCCGCGTTCCGTTTTAGGCAGGCATCACGTATGCGACACGTATCTACGTACGTGTATCGTTTGCGACTGACCCGACCGGCTTACGTACGACTTTCCACCGCGTTCACACACAAAAGAATCGTGAAAAAGTTTTATTCTGTTTTAAAGATTCAATGGGCTGCCTTTGTTATTTTCTGTATTGTTGGTAGTTTTACAAAATTGTAAAGCCTGTAGTTTCACAGCTGATTGGGCCTTTCCCGTAAACCACAGAAACAAACATTTTTGAGAAAACAATGCTACAATTACGTTTGACGGATAAATTGAGGACTGCATAATGATGTCATCAATGTATATACTGTTATGTAATAAAACTGATGATTCACTAAGTAGAGGATCTAAAGTATCCCCAGCCGAGTTCCTTTAACAAGAAAATCTACTTAAACTCTAAGTGCCAATTCCACCAATAGGACTGACCGCGATCATACATCGAAACTGCGTTCAAGAGCTGTCAGAACAGTGATGACACTGACAGCTTTTGAACGCAGTTTAGATGTGCTAATCTAGTTCAGTTTTATCGGTAAAATTCACCCTAAGAAGTTGATGGAAAAATGTTTATTTAGGTACTCATTCAATCCAGAAAATTGTATAGTCTAGTAATACAGAATTGTATAGTAATACAGACCTATAGCAAATATAAATTCGTCGTCGTCATCTTCAATATTTTTGTACAAGTACATTCAGCCGTACCCTTCCGAGAATTCTCCTAGTTCTTCATAATCAATACAAGAGCTATTATTAAAATGATTGTAGTCATATGCAGTTAAACTTGATAACGCGATTATTTTTAATGCTTTTCCCCCATATTTAAATGTAGATGCAATGTAATGATATCGTAACTAACTTCCGCCAAGCTGTGGTCCGCTCCATGGCGATCGCATTCCGTTATACGCTAGCCTCTACTTAGGTCGCCAGCTTGATTAACGAAGCGACAAGTGGCGATAACTTTGAATTGTTTACAAGTCTAGTAAAAAGGCACAAACTTGAACGTGACGTAGCTCTGTCATCTACCTATAAACTTAAAAGAAAAAGAAGTGAATTTCAAAGATAATACAAATCATCAGTTATTATTTGATCAGACCCAAAGTATCAATAAATCATATCTCTAAATCACGAAACGAACATCGTTACAAGTGAACTGACTTATTGCTTTGTGGAACGTTGATATTCGACTTAACTATACCTTTATTGTAAAGGTAAGCATCCGTCTTTTTTACTCCTATTAATAACCAAAGAGAAGAGACGAAACAAAAAGTTTGCGTGACTAAACCCAATCGAACATCGCCGGCCAGCTATTGAAGCTTTTCATAAGCAGGCAATTTTTTCGTCGGATCAAAATATGGCGATATTTCGAGTTTCGATGCCCCGTTCATTGCTTGCTCGATTCAATGGGATCGAGTAAACGATGCTTCGTGCAAAATACTTTTTTAATATACCTAGCCGTGTAATTCGATCTTCGTCTTGTGGATTTATCTTGAACTAATTTTCTTTTTTTACTTGTCTTGTAAAATCAAGCTAGATCAAGCAATCTCTCTGCCAATCACCCATTTTTTATTTCGATTAAAAGAACGTCATCTTTCTGAGTGACCAGCCCCTTGAAAATTTAAAAATACCTGTAGTTGTTGTATTTAGAATAAATGCGTTGAGTCTGAGTTTCAGATTCACGTGTGCAAAAAATATTTCACAAATACTCTGGGATGTTAAATCCTTTATTCCCGCTGTTTGATGGCAAGAGGCTCGCCCGTATTACATGGAACTTAAACATTTCTGGTGAAATGTGGGCGACCTATAGGTACACCTCTGCCCAACACTTCGAGATAACAAGGCGTGAAAATATGTAAAATTTTAAGACATCGACATTCCTCACACCTATCACATAAAATCTTCAGTTAATCAATGGCCACATTACATCGTTAGCCATTTCTAAAACATTGCAGTTAGGTACTGTTACGCGAACTGGGTCACAGACAGTTTCGTACCGTAAAACGATAACATCTTCGCACAATAACGCTGCTATGCGCTTTATCGTTGCAGCTAGACGGAATAAGAAGCAGATGGAGTGCTAGGACGCGTTTTTCATAGAATCTAACTTACCAAAAATTCCGAGTTTGCAAGAGAAAAATATCTGGCATTGCAATGTGACACAGCTGTTTCTAAATATTTGACGTCTAAATTATGCTACCAAACATAATTGTTGAGAAAGCCACAGTAAAAAAATCAAGCAATAATTTACGATCGCGGGAGCAGTGATGGCCTAGTGGATTCGGCTACGACTTACGAGTTGTAAGTCGTAAGTACGAACTCTAATAGGCGATTTACTTTATGTAAATTATTTCATCACCACTGCTCTCAAAACGGTGAAGGAAAACATCGTGAGGAAACCGGCATGTCTTGAAACCAACAATTTGAAGACATGTGACATCTACCAACCCGCACTGGCCCCGCGAATTGGATTATATGGCCCACACCCTCTCACATAAGACGCCTGTGTCACAGCAGTGGATCTATTATCGAATTATTTGCTCTTATTTGATTGTTTATGCAAAAACCTCATGACAAGAAATACCTCGTTCTCTTTTTCAACATCCACGGGAAGTTAGTTGTCAGCATAGACCAGCCAGTATTTCGGGCTGTTCGCCTTAGATTCCATTGGCTCCTTACTCTGTGTTCCACTTTCCACTACTATGCTCAGTTCAGCAAGATACCAAGTTTTTTTATTAGGCATGTTTGTTCAGTTGCTTCAGCCAGTTTTATTTGCCCGCATGGTTGTATCAAAGGTTCTGTCAAAGTGAGGCATTTATCGCTCTTGTTCGACCCAACTTTGTATGTAGGACGTATGTTTTGTAACAGATACTGTTCTCAATGTTGATTGTATGTATAGCTTTCGTTTGATGAACATCATTTAGTTGTTTAACTTAAAAGCTCTTCAATTAATTAGTTTACTCTTAAGATATGTTCTAATTCTAGAAGGTACGGTCTAAAGTCGAACCATATTTTGTTTGAAAGTAAAAATAGTTGTACGAATTTAGATGTTAAATGTACTTAAGTTTCATTAAGATAAAATGATACTGTGAACAATAACTTCTAAATTAAGTCACAATCGTAACTTAACCTACTTAATTAATTTACTTTAGTACTTTGCTGACCTCAATTTGAGTCAAATATACTAGCAAGATAGAAGGAAAAGTAAAATATACTTAGAACAGATTTCTACAGCATAGTTTGAAATCGTACTAAATTTTTAATCGTTATGTTCTCTTTGCAGGTAATTGCCATCTCTATCGCACCAAAGTGGAATTAATCGAGAGAGTTGAAAGAAAAACAGGTAACAATAGAATGCTTTAGTCAAGTTTAAAACTTGTTCCATCATCAATGCAAAAAGGAAATCCTTGTTTGTTCGAAAAGCTGAGAACAAATGGCACTGAATTTTAATTCTGCTTTAAAATATTTGACACCAACAAAACAAGTAAAGAATTCCATTCATGATTTTTCCCGGACATCTAGAATGTAGGTGTACGCTATCAGCCGGTCAGCAAAGTGCACAAACAGTTTGAGTAAAGAAAAAGTAACGCCTCTCACTTTCTTCGAAACATATCTCAAATACAGGCCCACGTGCACGTTGAGAAAGTGAATATTCGACGGCGGTGGCTATTCACAGCTTCTCACCTATCATTTATTACCAGCCAGTTATTGCTATTGATTGTCCGTCACAAACGGCTTTCCCATTAACATTGGAATTCAAACAATCTGATTATGTAAAACTAATTTGTTCGGCGATTTTCTACTTCTTAAATCTTCTGAACTCTTGTTTGTGCAGTTTTATTTGTTGAGTAAATAGTTAGTAGTTCCATGTGTGAATTCGCGTTTCTTCTTACTTCACAAACAAGCTTATTGAAAAAGTTTTGCGATATAAATAACTCAACATATTTCGAGCTCTGAAAATGCCAAGGATTTACTGCATTCTTGTGGATTTTGGGTTGAATGCAAATTAAGTTGCAGCGTTTTTTATTCAAAACAGCAAGCTGGGGTAACTTAATAGTCAAAATAACGTAGCAGTACCGCAAATCACGTTGTTTTAACTGCGCTTTTTAGGAGAACATCCTGTTCTTAACCAATTTTTGTTTAATCTGCATGATTTCTCGTTGATTTTAAAAACATAGGTCACTTATTCAAACTAGGCTGAGCATCAGCACTTTTTAAACATCAAAATTACATGAGACAGCCCCCTAAAACGCCCGCCGTTCAGTAGTTACAAAGTGATATTATTATAGGTATCCAAACCACAAAGTTAATGCACAGTGATTTATTAACTAGATTCATTAATTATTTCCCAATACATGGTTTAATGATACTCAATGTAAGCTGTTGTTGGCATTATACAAATACGTATTAATTTATCACAGAAACCAATGACTAATTTTAACCATTAACAAATAAATAATTAATTGAACCGCGTCAATATTATTTGCAAAATTATTTTCAATTTGTATTCTGAATGCAGATATTATTTTTACATTTGTTATTATTTATATATTTGAAAATTAAATACTGTCTCTGTAAAAGTGAGATCCCTAAGAAATATTTTACTTGGCTAAAATGTACCTTCCGTGCAATTTCAGAAACATCATCCCGATGCAAAATTTTATTTCAATCATTTTAGCCGCTTAGACGTGATTGAGTGACAAAACATCCAAACAACACAACATAAATAATATTTCCTATGCTTTATCGTGTCGCATTGAAGCCAATTTGTTTTAACTAATTCTCGAATGTACTACTGTATTGTTTAATTCTAACAAATCACTTCTCGAATCTAATTGTACATATCATACAGGCACGCTTGCTTTTTCTGATTTAGTAGACGAACATAATAATAATAAAGCATTAATTCCGAAGCAAAACAGTAAAAGTTACAACAAAAATAAACATTAAATATTTCGGTGTGCCTCTTGGTCCATGGCATAGGCCCTTCTAACAATTTCCATTGTCGTCTGTCACGAGGAACCCTCCTCCAGTTTTTACCTGCTGGCAGCTGTATTTCCTCCTCCCATCAGGTAAGCTGTCTTCCCCGATTTCTTTTGCCATCCCTTAGATAGCATTATGTCACTACCTTGCTCGACTGGTCTATAGTGTCTCGCATCATGTGGTCTGTCCACCTCGGCTTTTGTTGGCCTATTCTTGTTAGAATGTCTGTCAATCTAGAATATCGGAGCCTACCATTCTTCTCTCTGTTGCTTTTTGACACTTGGCAAGCTTTTCTCTGAATGGACGAACATCACATAATTCAGTTTCATTCAAACTCAATCACTTTACTTATTCACACATACAGATCGCATTATCGAGGGCAAAATAAACGGATTTAACAAACCAAATAAAGTTCACCTGTTAATATAAATTGCTTGTTGAGTGTTAATTGAAATAATTAATTTGAATTCGTACCTATTTATACTTCATAAATGAATCATTGTTTCTGCTGGAGACCTGGAGATCGATTCCTATATCATTGTCTGGTTACGCGTAAATAGGTTTACCATGGTTTTTAATGTCAGCCTGGTATTTGGAATAGCATCAGTCAATAATTTCCCCCTTTTATTTAAAACTATATTGAATTGGGAACTTCGAGATTGAATTGTAAAAAAAATCTAACTCGTTTCCAAGTTTCTTTCAGTGTTTATTCAGACACTTATAATCGAAATCTCTAAAGTTTAGAGGTCTTGATTTTCGAAAATTAAAGAGTGTGTGCTTTTTCTTTCGATAGAAGAATCTGCCTACCTCTTTCAGAATTAAATAATGAAACGTGTTGTGTCTAATGAATCATATTATAACGGCAAAATATCAGTGCTAACGACGACAATATTTAGCAAACAAAATTAATATTCAGGACATACCTGACGACTTTCCTTTTACATCGTCCTTTACACATAACGGGCACTAATCGCTATATTGGCCTTAATTTGTATGTGTGTTAAGAACTAGAATTTTTTAGCACTGCTTTGTCAAATTACATGCTTGGTTCTAATAGAGTTAGCACTATTTAGTGTTAAAATAAGTCCCTGTTAAGGAATGTGACCTTTTTCATTCAAATTTCGTAGAAATTTTAAAGTAATAGTATTTTTTAATATAAATGAGTCTAAAAAGTTCAAGATTACGTATATTATCTACACAAATTAGATAGCGTTTTATGAGTTTAAATACCAGTCGATTCGAGTCGCACTAAATTAGTTATGAATTTATTTACGTAAACAATTAGCACAAAAAAAAATATATGAGACTTTTTTATTAACTTTCTGAAGAATCTGTACAGAGTTTCATAATAAAGTAGACAGAATACACCTGTTGCTAAGGTCTATCTAATAAAAAAAATATTTATAAGTGTCAACCGTGACAGAGGTATAACCAATATAAACGGATTTGCAAAATATGCGTGTGTATTTTACCTATCACTTACATAGAATAAAGTTCAGTCATCCTGTCGCGTCAGTCTATTTGTAACAACTGATCTCAGATAGTGCTGTAAGGATTTTGATAAAGTTTTCACCATTGGATAATAGGATATAGTGATTGTAGGAAATGTTAAAGCCACCCGTGCGTATTGCCACTACGGGTCAGATATTATGAGTTATAGCAATACTGTCATAGTTTTCTGTTTCAATAAACAACACCCTTTCGTGAACACGTGCCAATTTTTGACAAACATGTGGCATAACGCATTGTCAGTTTAATGGCAACATGTCAAAACATTGAGTTTATTGTATATTTGTTTAATAATTATTAACAATTTGTACTACTTCATTCTGCCGGAATAATTTATCTAAATGACCGCATCATGTTACATTGTGTAGTTTACATTTAAGAAGATCTAAGGGGTGACAAAGACAAACACAAATAACGATGCTAATTTATAATATGTAATAGATAGTGTCCAGTTTTTGTCACAAACAATAATCAAAATCTTCTAAGAACTTAGACTTTGGCCGGCATTTGGGGTAAGTTAAATAAAATGAATTAGGGCTTTTTGTAAAGACTATCGAACTTACTTGTATGATGCTCATCTGTTTTCGCATTCGCACTGTGAGAAAGCCATCTTCACCTTGACACACTTGCCAAAAAAGCTCTTGAAGGTGAAGAAGATCGTATAAGGTGTCTTGTTAATTAATTTTAATCCCACATGAGACAAGAGATAAAGCAAAAAAAAACTGTTTGACGAAAAACTTATAAATACGGGACGTTTTTATTTTTGTATGTATTTATATACTATTACTATCTATATTCCTAAATGTGGAAGTTCGTGAGGATGCATGGATGTTTTGTTACCCTTTCACGTAAAAACGACTGAACGGATTTGTATAAAATTTGGCACACAGATAGATTATAACCTGGATTAATACATAGGATAAGTTTTTTTCCGGAAGTACTTTCCCGTGGTATAATTTTCGATCACCACGCGGGCGAAGCCACTGCTAAAAGCTAGTGTATGTATAAAGGTACACAAACGGCTTCTGTGTATAATATATCTTAAATACTTGCCTTGCTGGCCTTGGACTTTACACAGTCCCCAATTACAGGTTAACTAGCAATTTCAATTACTTAATTTTTCTTGCATTTTACACACACACATAAACTCTCACGTTCACTGTGTTTTGTCTCATAATAATTTGATGCACGAGAGAATCATCTGAAACCTTGTAACAGGATTTTCTGGCACATATGTTCATTCACACATAACACTTTTTACGTACAATTTTCCACTTAACATTAGTCATTAAAAAAATGTTTCGTATTCTAAACGAAAATCTAATTACACGTATTCCTTACCCATATTTTATTGAACATTGTTTGCATAATAGTGTGTACAGCATAGAAGCGTGAGACACTATTTCGAAAAACACCTGTGATTACCAAGCCAATAAGCAGGTCAGCTCAATGCAAGTTTCCCATTATGACAATGGTCAATTAAGTAGACCATCGGCCTTACGTGGGAGAACTCCAAATTCCATTTTTATAATAAAAGATCGTTATCTTTTTCACACTAACAAGCTTAGTCTTACTCACACTATATTTTTTAAGTATGGACTGATGACATACAAGCATACTTACTTATTGTGCCACATATGTTGATGCAAAATGTATTTTAAACGTTTTAATTTAAACCATTTCATTTAAAAACCGTCGTTTTGGTTTTTTATTTTTATTAAATTCATTGAGGCTTAAAACGAAGTGTTTTAGACCACACCTACTCACTGATTTAGAATTTATAAAGAGCGATAAAAAAATTCTAAAAATATCCTGTGGGTGAGTAAAACCTGAGGGGCTTGTGGCTAAGTAATATTAGCCGCACGGATCGATCGATCAGGTTAAGCTAAGCTTGCCGCGGTTGGTCCGTGGATGGGTGACCATCTTAACATACCAAGAACTCTCCGTGCCTCGGAAAGCACGTTAAACCGTTGGTCCCGGCTGTCATTTGTAGATCTTTGACAGTCGTTACGGGTCGTCAGAAGCCCGAAAGTCTGACAACCAGTCTTTCCAAGGGGTATCGTATTACCCAGTAACTGGGTTGTGGAGGTCAGATAGGCAGTCGCTCCATGTAAAATACTGGTATTCAGCTGTATCCGGTTAGACTGGAAGCCGACCCCAACATAGTTGGGAAAAGGCTAGGCAGATGATGATGATGGTGAGTAAAACCTAATCCGACATTTTTTTTAGTGACAAACATATTTTGATAATGTATATTCCAATGAATCCGCATAATTATCAACATTGTTTTCTAACAAAAAAACAGTAGCAGTATGTTATATGACGTCACATATATTAATAATAATGCTGAATTACACGAACTTTGGTTCAAAACGGTTTATGTACAACTATAGCCACATTCAAGCTGTACTGCTGAACAAACATAGGCCTCAACCGTAGACGTCCGTTACTAATATATACGCCTCCTAATAGATTACTATTTTGAGTGTTCGACGTTTTGATCGGTAATGGCAGTATACTATTATAGAAAACCTTGGAGCCATAATGACTCTTAACGAAAAATCACGATCATTCATATTTAGTATAGAATTTGTAGAATACTTTTTAAAAGTCAGACTGCAAATCCTAGAAGAAACCAAAGACAATACACAAACACAAGCCAGCCCACAAATCAATATTACATTAATCTATCGCAATAAACATAAGCAAATCACACTGTAACCCCACGCTCTCATACCCTTTCATTCGGCAATGATACCCATACGCCGAAATCATAATAAAATCAGCAATCATTTGACAAAACAATGGCGGCCCGTATTGTTTTACATACTGTTTTATCGGCTAAATTAACGCAGAGGTGCTCAGCCGAATACAATGGAAGTGTCAGTCTAATTCACCCTTATCTGGGCCTTGCACGTACCTAAATAATTGGATTTCGAAGAGAAGAATTGCGTAGGACATTTCTTATACGTATAAGCTTACGGCTTATCTAGAGCTATCAATAGTTCTAATGCTTCGTTTGTATTATATTCTATGTTTCGGCTGTTGCTATGTATGGATGTCTATCTATACAACAATGAATAACAACCTAGGAATGTAACAGTACCAGACTTCCATGCCCACTTTCGTGGTTCCCCTAGTGTTCCCCTAGTTTCCAATGATAACGCGACCTGAATAAACATTATTAGACTTACTGAATAGAATTCAACAGAATCGTAAACTTACAGATAGATATTCAAAAAGAAATCGTAAATATTGTGTATGTAAAATAATCAACATGTTTTAGCACTAAAATTTTATTGTTATAGGTGCCACAGCTATTACACAGTATAATACTTGAATATTTTAAAAAGATTAAAATAGGTACGTGTTTATTATCATAAATAACCAGACACAAATTGGACACTTTAACAAAAGCCATTAATTTTGGACGCTACAAGCAACACTGATTATGTTAACAGTAAAGTAACAAGTAACACAAAAATCCCTAATGATAAAACAGAGTAACCCACTTTCGCTTAAATAATAAAATTAATTAGAACGGAACAAAATCGTCTTATCTGTTCAGATATAGTGGCATCAAGCATCAAAGCGTCAAAGCAATCTCACGGTTGGTACCGGCGCAGACGCAACTTCTAAGACAATGGGGGACGTGCGGGGGGGGAGGTGTCGACGCGTGAGAACAGGCCACGGGGGCATACAACACATCACGAATTATGAGGAAGTTGTTCCTATTGGTCTCGTTTCCTCCAGTAGAGGTTTTTTTGTACTGTCATCATCATTATTGCAGCCGGAAGATGTGCGATGCTGTTCGTCGACAGCACTGTAATGTTGCTATGTTCGTAGATTTGTAATTCTAGACATAATTAAGAACTTAATTTGTTACACAAAAGATTGCCTAATAGAGAAGGAGGGTCTCCTTAACTCAAACTGTCAAATTAATTGAAATTCAACCGGTTTTTCGTTGTACCACCGCATCTAAGTTATTCGCAGGTGTGTTTTAATTAGTCATTTAACTGATTGTAAACGCAAGTGATTCTCAGCCCGCATAGTCTGGTATAACTCAGTAACCAACACGCAGCATATAATAGGTGCACGACTTGTTCCTTTAAACTAAACGGGCTTCGAAAGAGAGCGGACAATGAAATAAATAATAGATTAAAAAAACTAAAAAACACGTTTTAAAAACCAAACTAAATAAAAAAGCAGAACATAATTTCAAAACAGCGTGGGGTGCTTGATATTAATTGTTTTTAAAAGTACCTCAAAAAGCACCCCACGCTTTTTTGTAATTATTTTCTGCTTTTTTTTTAGTTTGGTTTTTAAAACGTGTTTTTTAGTTTTTTAAATCTATTATTTATTTTCTATTTTTTAGTTCTGCTAACTACAAAAGTGTGATTTTTATTATTGAATTGTCATCGGTCCTCGATAAGTCTACAAAGTTTAAATGATATCTGACCGTTTGAAGTGGGCCAAAATCAAGTCCAAAGAAGTCGGTTACAAGTATGCTTACAAACAAACATACAGGTGAAGCTAATAAAAGCGTGTTAAAAACCTATGAGGCGAAGTAGAAAGAAAGACAGATATTATCATTTGCCTAGCCTTTCCCCAACTAATTTGAGGCTGACTTCCAGTCTATCTGGATGTAGCTGAACACCCAGTATTTCACATGGCTGTCAGACTTTCGAGCTTCTGACGACCCGTAACGACTGTCAAAGACCTACAAATGACATCCGAGACCAACGGCTTAATGTGCTTGGCGCGAAAGGATTTTGGTATGTAAAGGTGGTCACTCCACGGACCAACCGCGGTAAGTGTAGCTTAACCTGATCGAGGTACCCGTGCAGTTATTGTTACTTAGCCCCTCAAAATCAGAGGTGTGTCTAGAAAGAAAGAAAGACAATATTCTTTAATGTAAACGGAATGGACAAACAACAGGGCAATACTAACCTATATTAGGAAACATGAGCCAATAGAACACCTATAACTTTGCTGATTTTAAAGAAAACAGAAAATAACAATGTTCACGCGCATGATTTCTTTGCAGCAAATTAACCCTCGTCAACCACACAGTAAACGATCAACGAATTCGACCCAATCCATCCACACCAGTCGTTGCCATGCAGGAAAACGTATTCGTGTTTCCGAAAACGAGGGATCCGTAGCCAATCCACAGTTAGTGGGCAATCGATACAGCAAACACGATTACGTACAATCCGAAAATATTCATGGGAGGGAGTTTTCATGGGAGGTGAAGGAAAATAGGATGTATGCTTGGCTAATCTTTCCACCCTACTAAGTTTCTCTGAGAAAGGTTATTTGATGCTTGTACGCAATGAACTGGCAACATGTCATTTAATGCAGTTGCAGTAGATAAAACAGACACATTCGTTTTACTTGGCTGAGAAATTTATGGAATTTTGTCGTGTTCTGCTTTTCTAGTAACACACAGTGAGACAGTTCATCATCTGCCTAGCCTTTTCCCAGCTATGTTGGGGTCGGCTTCCAGTCTTACCGGATGCAACTGAATACGAAAATTCGGATTTTACATGGAGCGACTGCCTATGTGATTTTGTGTCGACGTCATTACGTCAAAGCCGGCTGTCACGGAAAACCAGCGCTGGAGCTCTGTCTTGCATAGGGTCGCAGCATAATGCTGAGCGATAGCCGTTTTACGTGGTTGTGACGCATGTTTCCCTCAACCTTTTCTTAATTATTTTTTTGTGTGTTCCTGTTTTTTTTGCGTCATGTTTACCGCAACTAAACGTATTTTCTTTCTTTCTTTCACAACCCAGTTACTGTGTAGTACGATACCCCTTGGTAAGACTGGTTGTAAGACTTTCGGGCTGTTAAGGACCCATAAAGACTGTCAAACATCCACAAATGACAGCCGGGACCAACGGCTTAACATGCTTTCTGAGGCACGGAGGGGTCTTGGTATGTAAAGATGGTCACCCATCCACGGACAAACTGCGGCCAGTTTAGCTTAACCTGAAAGATCGACACGTGGGGCTGTTATTACTTGCCACAAGCACCTTACTTAGCCACACGCCCCTGAAAGATAGTTCCGTCTTAAATATTATGTTTAGTTTGTGGTTTCCATCTTTAATATTATCTTCAATCTCGTTGACTAAGTAGCCAGCTCCAGCGAACTTGGTATCAGACTCAGGCAATAAGGTTAAAAGTCTCATTTGCTCCGGACCGCTAACTCTTCTGCATTTAATGCCTAGAGCAACGCAATTTAGTTTTTCTGTTGGGAATCCTGTTATGGCCCGGAATTGGCAGTCACGATAAATAGCTAGAACTTGTTCTGGTAGCTAGTTTAGTGCCTAATATCGAATAGTGAAACAAAAAGATGCATCTTATTCATTTTTATCTGCTTAGGCGACTTGATCTACAAAAAAGCATATATATATCTATCTATTATTATATTATATATTTATATTTTATATAATAATATTATAAAGCTGAAGAGTTTTTATGTTTGTTTGCTTGAACGCGCTAATCTCAGGAACTCCTGGTCCGATTTGAAAAATTCTTTCAGTTTTTGATAGCCCATTTATCAAGGAAGGCAATAAATATAATATCACGCTACCTCAGGAGCCGTGCAAAGAGAAAAAAGTTACAAATACGAAGTACTCGCACGGGCAGGCGAGGCGAGCGACGGGGTGGGTCGGGGAGCAAGAAATTCGACGCGAACGAAATCGCGGGCAGAAGCTAGTATATATATATATATCCCATATCACGCCATCTTCATAAGTTTTGCTTGTAAAGTTGTAGTTTATCAACTTCTGACTTGCTAATTGCAAGTGAACTAAGTTTCATATCAAACGCTACCTGCTCTCTATTTTTTACCTTTTCCTGCAACGTAATTGGTTGAATTATAACGAGTTTCTTATTAACTGGCGTATGACTGTTGCAATATCCCTACAGTAATATTACCTCCTGTAATACCGATTTCCTTTCTTGCAACACTACAATATCCACTTCAAACATTCTTTAATATAATCAAACAAGTAATTTTATGACTAAAAGTTGTCTCATATATGTTTCAAAATTGTGACCTTGTGATCTTAAATATCAACTAATACTTACTGTTTTCTAATAGTATTGAAAGTTGTTTTGTTTATATGCAATTCCGAAACCTTTAGAAACAAAATTCTTAGTCGGGAATTCTAAAATTACTAGAATCGTTTAATTAATAACATTAATATTTACAGAAGCTGTTCTAATAGATGCTTTTGAATGTTAATTCTATTGATTCCATATTCCTCGTCTAACTCATCATCAATTAATTCAAAAATCCTCCAATTTTGAAGTAGGAAAACTGTTGAAAACCTATTTCCCTTCCATTCCACTTTTGTTTGTAAGGTCTTGCGTTTTGTTAATTGAGTACCTCGTCTATACTACCTCTTCTTTATTTTAATCGAACCCCGACTTAAGAAATTCTTCGCGGGCTCGTTTAAGTAAGCCACCGCTGGGTTATTATCCGTGACATAGCGATATTCAGGTTTTAAACCAGACGATTGTCTGACCTCTTCAACCCTGGCAGAAACCTGATCTCCAAGTATTAAATTATCAATATATCGGTAGAAGCTTCGTTTCTACTTAGTTTTGAACCTAATTTTTTATATTCGTGTGAATATATGGACAATGATATATGACGATGGCAAAGATAATATTGGATGGATCTAGCAGGCTACCTTCTAACATCATTTTTAGGAGTTATAACTTTGTGATTTTCAGTAATGTGTTCAAGTACAACTTATAACTTAGCATCCCAAAGGTAAATAATGAGCAATCTCTTGTTATTTAAAATAACTAATTTGAATATTCTTACTTTGTAATTACAAATTCCATCAGCGTCTTAAACACAAGTGATCAAAACCTGTATTGAAACAAATATGTCGTACCTATATTGCTTAAAATTCGACTTATTGTTAATTATTCGATTTTTAGCTTCAAAATAGTACAATCGAATCCGGACACGAATTATGACATCATCGACAGACAGGTAAAGGTTACTGAGCAACGTTATTTTTAGAGGTACCTCGTCAGTTAATATAATTAAATATACCTCACAGTTACAGCCATACATCGTGTACAATATATTTTATGTTACCAAAGTAGCAACAACGTCTTTTACTAAAGCCCTTTTTATGCCTTCGGTGAAACGAAACCTTGAAACTCCGGAACATTCTCATTAAACTTCCTTCGACAAAATTGTGTCATAATAAATTTTATTAACCTTATAAAACTAGTCCTTAAAACGTCAAGTTCGTAATATAACTAAGATTATTCGGAACTCGGTAGTTGGTATATGGAAGCTAACTTTCATAACTTTTCACATTAAAATTGTATCTGAAATGCACACCGATTCAGTCGCTGCAAAGTCCTAAGTTTAGATATCGATTCGTCAAATGCATAAACTTTAATGTGACTATTTTATCGACATATTTATACCTGCTATTAAATTACCTCTTCATTGCTTCTAGTCCGTTAAGTCCCGTAAGGTTTATGGGATTTATCTACAGCCATTTTTGTGTCTTCTCCGTCTATAATATTGCTTTCTTCAACCCATGTGTCAGCAGAATTTTAAAATACCTCAATATTTTTAATACCAGTTCAGTCAAGGGTATAATAAAAAGTGTAGAATAGTTAACCACAGATCCTTTTTCTAGTGTCCCGGTGGTCCATTATATGAGCGAGCGTATACTAGTATGTTATTATGTAATAATAGTGTACATTAAGCCACATATGTAAGTACCAATAATTTCTGTTCACCGTTACAAGGAACCAGGCAGTTCCATTACACTTTTTACTACCCGTAATGACATCAAAACAACACGTTTACATGTGTACAACGTTACCTATTCAATTTCTGATAAGTTCATTTGAATTATTAATGAGATTTTGTTATAGTGTCTCTATCGAGTTGGAAGAATGCATTTTGATTGAGTTACAAAACGTTAAAAACTATAGTTTCTATTTCAGCATTCTCATCATTAATCTTAGAATTTCGATTGTTCTATTCACAAAAAGTATATCATAGTCATCATTTAGCGATTCTTTACCTAATTACGTGATATGCCTCTCCCAGCATCGCCACATCGACCGCTCCTGTGCTTCTTGCATCCAACGGATTTCATCTCGTGATATGTAAAATGTATTTCCTGCCCGAGTCGTTTCTGTATGCAATGCAACAGCAAATTGATTTCCCGTCCAATCAAAACCAAGACCATCTAGCACTGCCCTTGCTCCACTTACCACTAAAGACTAATCAACTGTCCGCACGTATCTTAGTTATTTAGCACTCGCACGACGCGCGACGGTATTCGTTGCACTATCATAATGAAGCAGGTTTACACAATCACCTCATTGTGCTTTGACAAAGCTTTGTTATCTTATCTTTTAATTGTAGTGTACTATTCTCATAATTTTTACTTACGAAAAAATGTTGCCTCAGTCCCACAGTTGAGTCGTGGAACCAAAATAGTTGCGCGATTCGAATTCTTGTTTAGGAATTAGTTTGTCTGCAGTTGCAATTTCGATTATGTTAACAAATATGGCTTTACATAACTATACTTTATCGTTAAAATCATAACCGTCTAAATTCATTTAATTCCATTGAATTACTCAATTCATAAAATTGTCATTTAATGGAATTGGACCTGCAAATTGCAAAATACGTATAAAAATTAAATTTCACGGGCTTCCCTCTTAGCTTCCACGTTAAGTAAGCTTAGTATTTGTCTACTAACAATCTTCATTAGCCGTCTCTCATAATTTGTTGGGTAGCAATTAAGACAATTTTTAAACTATTTTAAATCAGATTTTTACACATGTATAATAAAAATATGGTCCATATACATAGGTAACTAACTGATTTTAATCCAACCAACTTATAAATCTATCTACCCGGCTTTATTCACACTGTCAATCATTGTGTCGCAAGTTTCAAATAACTGACATAGCTACCGGCGAGAGTTTACAAAAAAAAAAGATTGGATTATGATCGATTTCGGGACACGCTGACAGAATCTAAATTACAAAGCCACTAGCCAGCGAACAAAACTGTATAGATTCCAATGTTCCTCTATAGATAGATGTATTTCTACATTATTTTGTTTCCAGTGTTGATGTTCGCAAAATAGAATGCAATTGCATTTGCAAGTACAAAACCATCCCGGTATTGCATAAACAGTACAACTTAATACGAACTACGAACTTGTTATTATTTATGTAGAGGGTTGCCCACCTCTCATTTAGAGTGCAATTTAGTTACAGAATAATAACCAATATTATCTTTGAATAATTAAACACAGCACGTCATAAGTTTTTCATATAGAAACGCGTTAAATAGGTGCCGCAGAATATCAGCGTCAGGTATATTTGCCTGATACATGCTGAGCTGGCCTCTCATTTGGTGCAACTTCGAGACGCATACCGCTCTTTTGTACTCCACCGCACGAAATTTCAGTTGAATATTAAATTGTGTCATAGCCTAAAGTGTCATGACAATACTTATGTCATTCTTGCTTCTTTTTTTTTCTTGTTGTATTAGCACCTTTTCATGTAATTAATTTTATCTCATCGTGCTTTGTATGTACGTAAATAAATGATGTATCTATCTATTCATCTAACAAAAATAAATAAGTAAGGGTTCCCAACAAAAAATAAAAAAAAACAAGATTGAATACGAAGACGTACTCATTTGAGTACACAGACGGATTCCAGACAGGCCGATTAATTTAAACCGAGCTTTTCTCGAAAATTCCCAAAAACCAATAACCAATTTGTGATGATATCATACTGACACAACTAGGTACTTATTCAATCAAAGTGTAAACGTGGAACGAGTAATTTCAGTGTTTCACGAATCCCGATTCAATTTCGGAGTCTCTGTACAAATATGCTGACGTTAATTTCAATTAATACATGAACGGGTTGAGAATGGATTTTTGTTATTTTGCTTCATAAATATTAATCAGTCCACGGAGTCTCGTCGGCTTTTGATTATTTAACGAGTGAATTGCTGAAAAGCACATGACGTCGTACATAAGTTTAAATAATCAGCATGACATTTACTTTCGCTATAGAGATTGCATTTTGGTTGTGATTTTACACCTGATAGGTACAATCTCAGAAGGGCTTGTGGCTAAGTAATAACAGCCGCACGGGTCGATCAATGAGGTTAAGCTACACTTGCCGCGGTTGGTCCGTGGATGGGTGACCATCTTTACATACCAAGACCCCTCCGTGCCTCGGAATCCCGGCTGTCATTTGTGGATCTTTGACAGTCGTTACGGGTCGTCAGAAGCCCGAAAGTCTGACAACCAGTCTTACCAAGGGGTATCGTATTACCCGGTAACTGGGTTATGGAGGTCAGATAGGCAGTCGCTCCATGTAAAATAATGGTACTCAGCTGCACCTGATTAGACCGGAAGCCGCCCCCAACATGGTTGGGAAATGGCTAGGCAGATCTATGGAGGAACAATCTCGGCACAAAGATCAGGGAATTCCCTTATAATAGCATTCCGACTTACTTAAGGCTGCAGAGGTGTGTTTAAAGCACACCCACATTTCGCCAGGTATGTTTCGGTCACATGTAATAGAGGGCGAGCCTATTGCCATCATACGGGTGCAAATCCAGACACGGGGCTGCTCTTGGTCTCACTTGGGAATCGAAAGCCAGGACCTCAACTCAGGCTGCAAACTTAACATTATCTATTCGAAGTTTACGACTCTCGTGGAGCGTACTCGTATAAACGAGAGCGACTGCTGCATACCGTGGTTTTATAAAAAAAGATCGCGCCGGTATTTATTTACTAGTGTTTGCCAGCGGCTTCGTCCACGTGGAGTTCGGAAATAATCCCACAGGAACGTACTTCCAGGATAAAAAGTACCCTATGTGTTAATCCAGGTTACAAACTATCTGTGTGCCAAATTTCATCCAAATCAGTTCAACCGTTTTAGCGTGATTGATTAACAAACATCCAAACATACAAACTTTCACATTTATAATATATAAGTAGTATTATAATTATAATATTATAAAGTAGGATTCCATAAAAGCTTTTGCATTTCAAGAACTAGGTACTTATTGTCTGGTATCCAAGAAGTGTGTTTACCTTTGCCATATTAACTTAGCAGTTTTAGAGCATCCACATTTCAATGTAATAAAACACTCGAGTTTTCTATTCACGACATTTTACGGTTATGAATCTGTGCATGAAGGACTAAGGTACACTCGACAAAAGCGTTAAATATGCAGGTAGAGGAACTTATATGAACTGAATTGTTTTACATATTGAAAGTCTAAATCAGAGATCAGCGAGAAGAGAGACAGAGGCTATAAGAGTAGGGGAAGACCAAAGAAACGATATTCTCCTGCTCGCGCTATTATTTCATTTTCACTCAACGTTCTTTTCGACTTTTTTTCTTTTCGCTCGGCTCCCAACCGCCTTATACCTTCCTCAAAAATTCATGCAATCCCACTGATAGTTTCAGAGATTACCCCTGCGTACAAACTTACATACAAACAAACAAATTTTACCTCTTTATAATAATGGTATAGATGAAAGTTTCAAAGAATCCTAAGGGGTCGGAAGGATTTTGTTCCGCCACTTCTTCTTCGCTGCTAATGCACTAGGAATGTGGTGAAGGCCGGTCGTGTTGGGGGACTCTCTTATGTAATTTTGACGTTCGAAAAATTGCTGACTCTAAGCCTAGTTTGATGATTTTAGATTTTGATTGATTTTGTCAAGTGGATGTAGTATTACTACAGTACTGGCCTAACGTTTTCCTTTCCCTAAAGTAAGTGCCTGCACACTGTTCTCTTACACCTACTGTACCAGTTGGTACAAAGTTCTGTAATACTGTTGTTAAGAAAAGCTAATTATTTTGTTTTGTTCACAGATTTACGATGTTGATAAGGTGTCCGGCGACACTATGTGTCGTCGTGTTCCTACTGGTTGCTGTGCAAGCCGGCTCAGAGGTAAGCTTACATTATTTCTTCTTATATTTTACTTAACTCAGCATCTTTGTACTTTGGATAAGGCTGAATACACTCGCCATTTTTTTGCACATGATATATATATCTTTTAAGTATCCGAAAGGGTTTTTTCTTCAAGAGGAATAAGAGATGTTTTGGGATAAACTACGACACCCACAGAACGAGATAGAATGGCTTATTTATAAATCCACGTTCCCGCGGACGTAATAAAATCTCGGCGGATATTTTTCGTGCACTGGATCATCAACGTACTTCTTAGCGCCGAAAGATGAAAATCGAACAGAGTACATCTGAGTGCGTCGAAAGTACACACTGGTGCCGATTCTCTTGTCACAAAATTCTCTAAACTAAACTAAAAATCACTAAAATTTAGTTTATTCCTGTCAAACGACGATTTCCCATTCTGAAATTGACTAAAGTGACACAACTTATCTATATTTTAGTTTGACAGCACTAAGATTGTACTGAGTTTTTTAATTTAGTGAAAATGGTAATTTTGCTATTGTGTTGTTGTCAATTTCATTATTCTATTCAATATAAAATTTCGATTGTCTAACTAAATCTGACTATTTTTAATCACGATTAAAAAGGTGTGGAATAAAATTAGTTGTCAAGAACTAAAATTCACACTGACACCTCGACTTCGGGCGCAAATACAGTATCTTTTTTTTTTTCTTTTGCTTATATCTCGAAATTGGTGTGTCCTATCGTAAAAATAATGAAAATTTCGACGCCCTAAATAAAACCCCATACACCTCTAAAACTCAACATGTAGGTAATAATTTTTCATATTTTCGATACAAAAAGTAAAAAATCCATTTAAAACACGTTGAGGCTGCCCCCCCTGCGCGATTCCGGCTCTAAAAAAGATCACGGGGTAGGGCAAACGTGGAGTCGCGTTTGTCAAATTCGATTTTAGTTGTGTCAAAATTATTTTTAAATTTAGAGAATAGCTTTAAGATTCTCATAGCCAAAAGTAAGGAATTTTAGTGTTAGTTTAGTTAGTTTAGTTCGGTGTACAACAGAATCGGCACCACTGTTCGATTTTGGACGTCGACTAGACAGATATATTCAAACGCTTATCTCGACTTACTTTTAATTGCTAATGCAGGAGTGTTAACATTCTACCGTCTCAGCGGATTACAATGTAGGATATTGTGGTCGGTTATAAGGCTCTCGTATTTTCTGATAAAACATTTTACGCCCAGACTTTAATCTTAAAAGTGCCACCCGGTTAAGTGGAAATATTCATAATCCATTTTAACTTTTTATACTTTTACAAAAGCAATTTGGATTATTCCGTCTGAAGTTACGATGTTTTATACTGCGACACTATAATAATCTGGGCGATTAGATAGATTAGTCCACCGAAGTCGAAATGCCATTAAAATTGGATTGAGTCAATGAAACCAATAACAAAGCAATTAAGGACTAATAGATATATCGTTTGCAGCGCAGGTGACCTAAAAAAAAAGCAATAATGATTTAATTAAAAACTGATCGACGAGTAAAATGGAATTGTTTGGCACAGGCGGATGTACATACAGCCTTCTGAATCATATTCGCGGAACATCTCATTGTATGTAAAACAAACTGTTTATTTACACAATGCAACTTCGCAACCCTATTGCAACGTTGATTACTTTTACCGAATCTGCAAAGAAAATACTTATTGTTCTTTATAAAATGCGGCACATTGTCTTGTTTAACAATATATAATTAATTACAAAATTATCATCTATATCTCTTCTATACATACATATACCTACTTAAACAGATAAATAAATTTTAAGTGTCTGTTGTAATGTCAAATTAAAAACTTTTTTACTATTTTCATAAGAAAGTCTTAAAAAACAACTTTTGTCTGTCCTTTTGTTCCGGCTAATCTCCGAAACGGCTGGACTGATTTTGACAAGATTTTCACTGGCATATAGCTGATATTATAAGGAGTAACATGTGTTTTTTTTTTGGGTGGGAGATCATCAAATAATTTCTCCCGGTCTGAGTGGTACAGGAGGGCGTGTCAGACCTTTACTGACTAAAACCCACCCGTGTTCCCTCAGTTGCCTGTGTGCCAGGGGCGGCGGTATCTCTTTCGAACAAGCTGCACCGCTGGCAGGCAACGGCCCTTGCGGAACCCACCAGTTGGTGCTGACATCTCTTTGAGGCGCGCGTGGAACACAACGCGCCGTCGACCCGGGCTTGGTCCTTACCGGACTGCGAGCTACCCATTACTCGCCGTCCGCAAGCCCGCGCCTACGGTGGCCGGGAATCATCCTGGGATTCTCGACGCCCAGGGTGTATCCTGCGGCAACTAAGGCTGTGAGGGCGCATATATTGCCTCTCCCTCACGTGTGCCGCCTCCCTCTTCGCGAGCATTACTGTTTCGCAAAAGTCTTGTCCGAGCACTTGTCCGAGCACTTGCCGCCAGCACTTGCCCGAGCACTTGCTGCCAGCACTCGCCCGAGAACTTGCCGCCAGCACTTGCCCTAGCATTTGCCGCCCGCACTTTCCCGAGCACTTCCCGCCAGCACTTGCCCGAGCACTTGCCGCCAGCACTTGCCCGAGCACTTGTCCGAGCATTTGCCGCCAGCACTTGCCCGAGCACTTGCCCCAGCACTTTCCCGAGCACTTGCCGCCAGCACTTGCCCGAGCATTTGCCGCCAGCATTGGCTCGAGCACTTGCCACCAGCGTTTGCCCGAGCACTTGCCCCAGCAGTTGTCCGAGCACTTGCCCAAGCACTTGCCCGAGCACTTGCCCCAACACTTGCCTGCGCACTTGCCCGAGCACTTGCCCGAGCACTTGCCCAAACACTTGCCCGAGCACTTGCCCGAGCACTTGTCCGAGCACTTGCCCGATTATTTGTCCGAGCACTTTCCCGAGCACTTGCCGCTATTACTTGCCCGAGCAATTGCCGCCAACATTTGCCCGAGCACTTTCCCGAGCACTTGCCCGAGCACTTGCCGCCAACACTTGTCTGAGCACTTTCCCGAGCACTTGCCGCCAGCACTTGCCCGAGCATTTGCCGCCAGCATTGGCCCGAGCACTTGCCACCAGCGCTTGCCCGAGCACTTGCCCCAGCACTTGCCCGAGCACTTGCCCGAGCACTTGCCCGAGCACTTGCCCGAGCACTTGCCCGAGCACTTGTCCGAGCACTTGCTCGAGCACTTGCCTGAGCACTTGCCCGAGCACTTGTCCGAGCATTTGCTCGAGCACTTTCCCGAGCACTTGCCGCCAGCACTTTCCCGAGCACTTGCCGCCAGCATTGGCCCGAGCACTTGCCACCAGCGCTTGCCCGAGCACTTTTTTCTTTTTCTTTAAGGTGAGGACGCCATGCCGCCTCTCAAACCACTCCTGAAAGAGGGGACTCACCGCCGCAATCGTGGCGTGCCCGAGTAACATGGCTGTCACGGTAACACCTACCTAACACATTTCTGACATCTACGCGGGCGAAGCCGCTGATCACAGCTAGTTCTGATAGAAGACCAAAACACTACTCCGACTGCACGTAGATACTACAGTTCTCAGCTGATAGTCCGTGGGATTGCCATTCACGAAGACCTACTCATGTGACTGAAGAAATCGTCAATACGTTACTGAATGTTTTTGAACCCATATTTCAACATAGAGCCGCATGTTGATAACATTTTAGTAAACATTGTTACTAAGTATACACTAATCAGACCATATCTGTTGCGACCACAGTCATTAGTCGGTAATCACTGAGTGTGTACTAGCTATTGATCACTGCTGTGGCCTGTTAGTTTTGCAGGACCGCTAATAACGGTATCATAACTATAGTAACACCTCTGATTGCGATAATTAATAACCTTAACATGTAAATGCTGCAGAGCTGCATTAAAATGTATTATCAACTAGCTTTTACAAGCGACTTCGCCTGCATAGAGGTCTGAAATTATCCCACGGGAACGTAGGTACTTCCGGTATAAAAAGTAACTTATGTCCTTAATCCAGGCTATAAACCATATTAATAATTTAGTAGGATTGCGGACTAGCTTCAGCCCGCGGTCCACATGGTATATCAATAAAAAGGTTTCCCCATACCAAGTTTCATCAAACTCGGTCCTGATGAGATTAGCCGGAACAAATAGACACAGACAATTTTTTTTTGTTATAAGTACCGTTTATTGTATACTTTCAAATTATGCATGTAGTATAAAGTTATTATTTTGACATTACAAACAAACACTTCAATGTTATATATCTGCATAGACGTACGGATAGTTATAGATGATTTAGGTACTTAAGTCATGGATATTCGATAATTATTCGAAATTTGATACAGCAACCGATTTTATGAGTTACAACGACGTAAATTACCCATGAACTTTTTAAATTATTATTATATTGGCTGGTAGGTACTGTAGGCATGTACTCAGGCTGTCTCATAACTAAATAATAATGTCGGGTTGCGTAACTTTGTCAGCCGGTTCTTTGCAGCTTCGCGAGATCGATTACAAGTTGATTACATTCATTACATCCAGAAACCATAGACCGTCAGAATACATTAACTGTCATGTCAGCGAGTGTCATGTTAGTCCAGATAGGCGGCTCTATGATTTTGTAAGTAGTTAGACAAACATTGCGACGACGAGTTTGCACTTTCGACACACTGTTTGATTTGGTAAAAGCAGTGACGTATAATTCCCGTATATATTTGAACGCATCGCTGTTATGTGATATTGACTTAATTAATTTTGAATTCAGCTTTTCAACTAGAATTTAATAACATAATAGACGTAATTCAGGGTACCATCGGCACTTGGTTGATATCCCGACCAGTCGTATTTCACGCTTCTCCTCTACATTTACTATGCGTGCAGCCAAAGTGTGGAACGCTCTAAATTTGCCTTCAAAGCATGAGTGAACAGGCATCTTCTGGGCACGCTTGTTCCATCAAAGAGCTCATCAATCCCTTTGCATCGAGCAAGATCGAGGTCAAGAGCAAGCCAACTCAGATTTTTTTATAGGACTTGCCACAGCGTTGCAGACTTGCAGCGTTGTCACAAAACCGCAAAATCGCATCAGCAAAATTCTATGAAATCAAACTTGAGTCATAAATTCAGTCATTTTCTTTCCCTATCGCACATAAAAGTTCCCGGCAAACATACTAAGTAAACAACTACGTCAGTTTAAAGTGTTGGGAGACATTGTTGATTGAAATTCACACTTCTGTTTACGAACTGTGGTTACTGGAGGGGCTCGTGGCTAAGTAATAACAGCCGTACGGGTCGATCCATCAGGTTAAGCTATGCTTGCCGGGGTTGGTCTGTGGATGGGTGACCATCTTTAAGCTGTTGGTCCCGGCTGTCATTCGTGGATTTTTGACAGTCGTTACGGGTGGTCAGAAGCACGAATACTTGACAACCAGTCTTACCAAGGGGTATTGTGTTATCCAGTAACTGGGGTTGTGGAGGTCAGATAGGCAGTCGCTCCATGTAAAATGTTGGTATTCAGGTGCATCCGGTTAGACTAGAAGCCGACCCCAACATAGTTTGGAAAGGCTAGACAGATTCATTTTTGGTTACTCCATTGAATTTACTTTCTACGGGTCGGTATTTGAGTCTCACAGTCAATCAGCAGGCAGTCTTACGTAACAAATAAGTGGAATGCTTCGTCGTTTTATCCTATAGAACTTATTGTTTCGTTTAAAACTGTTTTATTTGGTCACGGGTGGCGAGTGTCCTCGCCAACCACTTTCCCCAGTTTGGCAAGCCACTCGAAATGTTTCATTCTGTCACGACCGCCCGTTATATCAATTTCCGAATGGAAAACTGTGAAACTGACCACATTTTCGGATTTGCATCGATATGTGCGGTCTAGTAATATCAATCCATTAAATTCTGGGCATTTTGATAATTTAGCTGCCGCCGCGGGCAGTCGAGGGAAACGTCTCAGTTAACAACGAATATGTTTATTTCATTAAATAATTCTATCGGACATTTATTCATTGCGAATTGAAATATTTACTAACAAGCTTTTGCCCGGGGCGGGGCTTCATACGCGTGGATATCGGCAAATACGGGTCGTGGATATGGGAACATACTACTGTGTTAAACCAGGTTATCGTCTATCTGTGTGCCAAATTTTTTCCAAATCCGATCAGCCGTTTTGCGTACCATATCCAGATAAACGGACAAAAATTCTAAAAACTATATTTTCGGCATCAGACTCGTTCCCACACGTCGTAGTAATGACTTTTTTATATATTGAATGTATAGTTTTGACTGTGAAACTTTTATTTTATACATATAGTACACGTTGATTAAAATGTTGCCGAAATTCAAAATGAACGATAGCGCAAAAAAACGCACCCTGTCCTTCCAAAAAACTAGAGAAACTATTGCGTATACCGCATTTATTTCGGGCCCTTCCTATCAAAATTAATTTAGCGTCCAACCTCAAACTGTACGGGTAAACAGTAGCCCTTAACAGAGATTCATTGCCGTAATGTTGTCACATACAAGCTAAATTGAGTGGCGGTGTAACGAGATTCCCAAATATGGCCTCCGTAATATGACGGGCGGCCCACACAAAGTTTTGCCCCAGTATAAAGGGGGCACAATGCTTTACAGGCTTACTAGCCCATATATTAAGACACAAGTACCTAAGTTGCCTAGATAAACGAAGCGGTTCCTATATACAAAGCTGACTTACTGTAATATAACAGGTTACGCTGCCTGCATTGGAAAGCACATTACAGAGCCGACTCAAGTCAAGAACGGGGGCTCTACTTAATAGATTACGTTAATCTCTAATCTTGTACAATAAATAACTTCATTCAGAATGAGAGCAAGAATTTAATTAGTCAACAGCCGGTCGTTATAAAGTATTACAAAGATAACTTTTTTGTAAGACTGTCGTGTTTTAATATGCGTAAATTGTCGTGATTTCGTGAATAAGTAGCCGAAGTTCTCTTGGCGAAACAAAAGTCGAGCGAATCGATCGACTTGCTGCGAAAAGGGAATGGAGCATTCAGCATTCTAAGCCATTCTGTAAACATCGAGACTGCTCTTTGTGTCGAAAAACATGTTTGACTCATAAGGAAATATGAGAAGCATTCATAAGAAAGTCAACCATTTATTATTATTTCTTTACTTGATAACTGAGGGGCTTGCGGCTAAGTAATAACAGCCACTCGGGTCGATCAATCAGGAGAAACTACGCTTGCCGTGATTGTTCCGCGGATGGATGACCGTCTTTACATACCAAGACCCCTCGATGCATCACCTTAACCCGTTGGTCCAAGGCAGTATATGCGCCCTCACGACCCTAGCCGCAGCAGGAGACGCCCTGGGCGTCGGGAATCCCAGGCTGATTCCCGGTCCCCGTAGGCGCGGGCTTGCAGACGGCGAGTTATGGGTAGCTCCTGTCCGGTAAGGACCAAGCCCGGGTCGACGACGCGTTGTGTTCCACGCGCGCCTCAAAGAGATGTCAGCACCAACTGGTGGGGTCCGCAAGGCCGATGCCTGCCAGGGGTGCGGGTTGTTCGAAAGAGATACCGCGGCCCCTGGCACACAGGCAACTGAACGAAAACCGGTGGGTTTTAGTCCGTAAAAGTCTGACACGCCCGACGCTCCACCCAGAGCGGGAGAAGTTATTTGATGATTTCCCACCTAAAATAAGAAAAAACCCGTTGGTCCAGTCGTTACGGATCGACAAAAGCCCAACAGTCTTACCAGGGGGTATCGTATTACCCAGTAATTGGGTTGTGGAGGTCAGATAGGCAGTCGCTCCATGTAAAATAATGGTAGTAAGCTGCATCCGGTTAGACTGGAAGCCGACCCCAAAACTTGGAAAAAGGTTAGACAGATGAGACTTTATCTGGTAACTGAGTTTTGGGATTTAGATGACAGTCGTTATGTGCAAAATACTGAATTTCAGCCTAACAAATACCTATTTAGTCATCGGCTATGTACATCTAATACCTTTTAACGAGCAATTCTTGTATATATAATCTGAATGTCGGAAATGGCACCAACGATTTTCATGAAATTTAGTATGCAGGAAGTTTCGGGGGCGATAAATCGAACCAGCTAAGTTTCAAACCAAAAAAAAAAAAGGTCGATCATCCAGATATTTATATGTAATGGGCCTAAATGCCTATCTACTAAGCGAATGTCAACATTCATTTTGCGGTTCGTCTAAAAATAACTCATTCATCTCTATGCTCGTGGGTGTCGGAAGGGATTATCAGGTGGATGAGCAGCTTTGATCCTCCTTCCAAATTAGTTATTAATTATGAATTCATACCCCACCATCGGTACCAGTACTTACCGATTCACAAATACTTCAAAACTTCCCGAGATCAAAGTAACGCCAAATGCCTGTCTGAAAAATTTCATGGAAGCTTTTTAGTGGAAATATCTAATAATTTTGTTTTTGTTCACAGGGCAACCTTTTCACGTGTCCGAATGGTGAGTGAAATCTCTTTATTGTTTAAAACTTATTTACTTCACATAACTTTTGCCAATACTTCAAATAACTTGGGCGGGGATTGGACTTTCTATTTAATTAAAATCGGGGCCAGTGCCTCGGCTTACCTCAGGGAAATATAAAACTTGCTAACATTATTGTTTTAGCGGTTTAATGAACAACATGTATGTGAAATTTCAATGTTTTATTTTAAAGTTGTTTTATACATACCTAAGACTTGTTTTTGTTGGAATCAGGTACCAGTTACCACTCTATATTTTACGAATTAGGTTGAGTTAATTTGCAGTTTGTTCAAAATGTGCGACTTATCTGAATTAGCATTGTTATGGTGATTATTATCGTAAAATCTATTAAGCCGAAGTAATATCTTAGTTCTGAATAATATCCTCGTCTTTGTCCTTAATAAAAAGGCTCCCCTGATTACACGAAACTTAATCTGAAAAGAAATTAGTAGGCGCCAGGGATACTCAGTAAATTCCTTATTTTGTAAAGGGATATGGCCAGAAAGGGTCTCATTATACTGGATTATACCCAACACTAATGTAGTACCACCTTCTTTATTCAGATACACTTTGAGTATAAAATCAACTGCATATAGGATGGTATGTGCTTTTAGGTATAGTTGGTTTTTGAGTGATGTCCAAAAATATAAACAAAGCATTTAAAAAGGTCGATATCCATTCACGGAAATACACATAAATAATCACTGTACGTGTATTTTTAGAGAATATTATGTGACTCCTTCAAACACAATTTGTTTTAATTGTAGCACGGCACAATAATAATCCAAAATCCTATATAAACTACCAATTAATATTCAGACTTTAATATAATGATGTAAATGGCTCAAGTACGTAAACAGTGTGACAATTAATCACGTCTATTAACGCATAACGGTACAGTATTCAAGCACTAGCTGTAATGAGGGTTTCTGTTGAGTGATAAGCTGAAGCGGGAATCTAGGGAAACGCTTAGCAGGTATTCAACTGGTATAAAATTGAAGATATGTGATGAAAATTGAAAATAGATTAGAACGGAATACTCTTCATTGTTCTTCTTTTCTTTTCTCGTATTTTTGTCTCTTTTCTTTGTTTTAATTTTTAGATGAATTTGTGAACTCAATGTGTGTTGCAAAATAAGTGTGTATGCTGTGTGTATGAATAACCTCAAATCAATTTATGTATTTGGTATTTAAGTTTGGTAAAGAAACAATACTTTTGCAGTCTTTGGTAATTTAAACTAAATGACTCCTACCTTCTAAACATAAACAACCACTCAAGCAATTGTTGTGTTAAATGTTTTCTTAAATGGTTCCATATAGAATGAGTTTTGACCGATAGTTAATTTAAAGTGCATTATTCTTTCGGATTACAATGTCATGAGTAGGGATCGGATAATCGGATGCATATTTACCTAAATTTAATTTTTAGTTACGAAAATATGGAAGCGGCTTCGTAAAATATTTTTTTGTACAAAAATCCTGGGATGCCAGCAACACCGGGAATGCATGACTAGACAGTTGTATAGTATGGAAGCGACTTCTAAATGATTAGGATTGCATAACTATTCAGACGCATATTTATTAAAAAATTAACCCCAGTGGAAATTTGGTACCTTTACCTATGTACCTAAGTGTAAGTCTGTAAGAGTAGGGGTGGTGTGTGTTAGTAAAACATTTTGTTTTTACATTAAATTTAAAAAAAATCGGTACAAAAGCGCATTCCATTTTCAACTTAGGTGAATATGCATCCGAATATCCGATCTCTAGTCATGAGTCTTTTGGCTATTTTTTCTACTTTCGTTTTTTTTTGCATGTTACTCCCCGTACGCGAACTACAACTATATCCTGCCAGCGGTTTCGCCCGCGTGGTGATCCAAAATTGTCCCACGGAAACGTACTACCGGATAACAATTATCATGTGTGTTAATTCAGGTTATAAACTATCTGTGTGCCATATGCCGTTCAGCCATTTCGGCGTGATTGAGTAGTAAACATCCAAAGATCTAAACATCCATACTTTCACATTTATAATATTAGTAGGATATATTTATCACTAAAACCCTAGAGTATATAAATACTCTAGGGTTTTAGTGATAAATATAGTAAGTTTTAAAGTCTGTTATAAACTAGAGGCACAAATCTTATTTCTCTGCGACGCCGCCGCCGCTCCCGCTCTGCTTCTCATTAAAAGTACAACCTTATCAAGTACTAGTACGTATAGAGAGTGCGTAATTATTAAAGCTGCCTACCTCGCTTAGAACAATGTGTTACGAAACTTGTGACGCAAGGCTTCTCGTGAGCTTTCAAAGCAATCTTTAATCAACTGGTTTCATTATTAATTGCAATGTAATTAGTAATAAGTCGTATTGAAATAAGTTATTGAGGCGGGTCGTTTGGGAATAGGCAGATCATGGCTTTTCCCTTTATGTGAGACACAAATAATAATTTACAGCAAAAATGTACTATTTCCGGGTTTGAAAAGAAACTTATTATAACAAAATGCACATTGATATGTCAACTATTAGTCATCACTTTGTAGTAAGGGTTGAGCAGAGGACCCGCAGTTCGACAATTATGTTTAAGTCCCATGTAATACGGGGCGGGCCTATCGCCATCAATCGGGCACAAATCTATACTCCGGCTGCTACTGAGAAATTCCAAATAAAAAAGCCAAAAACACTTTACCTGACCTGGGAAAAGAACCCAAGACCTCATGCACAACAGTTGCGCTTGCGACCACTGGACCAACGAGGCAGTCACTCTGTAGTATAAATAAAATAAAAAACCAAACTAAAAAAGAATAAAATAATTTAAAAAAGCGTGGGTTGCTTTTTGATGTATCTTTATAATCAATTATTTTCTGCTTTTTTAGTTGGTTTTAAAGCGTGTTTTTTAGATTCTTAAATCTATTACTTATTTTCAATTTTTTAGTTCTGCTAACTACAAAAGCGTGATTTTTCATTTTTTTTTTTTCATTTTCTTTCGTTTTTTTTTTAATGATTGAGTTGTCATCGCTCCTTGATAAGTCTACAAAGTTTAAATGAAATCTGACCGTTTGAAGTCGGTCAAAATCAAGTCCAAAGGAGTCGTTTACAAACAAACATACATACAGGTGAAGCTAATACAAGCGTGTTAAAAACCCATTATTTATTAAGTAAATGATTCTATTGCTGCCCACACAACGCGTATTCATCATGGCTTGGCAGGAATTACCTGTAGTACCTACAGAATAGCAATTTTTCTTCTCGTTCGAAAGTACCACGTGAACATAGCCTCCAGCAAAATCTAAGCTAAAACAAGATAGTCTACAATATATTACGATGTTCATGCAGCTCGATTTCATAGCGGTTTCTAACGACCTTGCGCCCGCGCATCCGCCTGTCTAAGCTAAATAGGCGGTGACTACATCTTGTGGAATTTCGCGTCGTTTTGACTAACGACTTGAAAAACTAACCCAACCACTATATTTGTTCACTATATTACTTACAATGTAACACGTATATATCGTGTATTAAGATATTACGTGCCGAAGTAATAATTTTCTCAATGGCTAGATACCAGACTCAATCGGGAAATTGCAACTGAGACTTATTGTTCTACTAGCTTTTGCCAGCGGCTTCGCCCGCGTATAGGTCAGAAATTATCCTACGAGAACGTACTATCGGGATAAAAAGTATCGTATACACCGTGACATTTTAGTCGTCTTGCAACGACAGCCCACTTCATGTATCCAACGGCTACATGTGTTTATTTAAAAATAAAAATTTTTGGACATATGAATAATAACAAAAAAAAATATCATTCACTAAGACGCATGATGTAGTTTTGAACACCCTGTTATGGAGATGGAATAAATTATGAAATGTAATGGTATTATGGTAGGTAGGCAGAAATCTTCTACCGTTTGAAACGTAAACATTATTAACAGGGAGGGTGTTTCATAATTTTAAAGCATTATTTATTTTTCTTAGTACCTATTATCCTAATTAATGGTAACATTTTTTAAATCGCGCCTGTAGGTATTTTATGTCGGATACATTGAGTGGACCACCTTTGTAAGACGACTAAAATGTCACGATGTATGTTAATCCAGGTTATAAACTATCTGTGTGCCAAATTTTATCCAAATCCGTTCAGCCGTTGTTACGTGATTGAGTCACAAACATCCAAACATACAAAGTTTCACATTTATAGTAGGATAGTGAAATATTTCGCAATAGGAGACCTTTAGATATCCTAACTATTGCATTTATGAATCCAAAGTTATACAATGTCAAAATATTTAAAAAGAATTTATATTATGTCTTTACCTAATGATCAAAGACTATACCAATGATAATTGTCCATAATAGGTGTATTATCCACAATTACCTAATAGAATATTATGACATGACATTGCCGTCATTGGAACGTTTGTACTGAAAAAAAACCCTTAATTTTTTTATGCCTTCAAATGATGGAGGCTCCTAAGAATATTCTCTTCTTAATCTATCAACACTAGCTTCTGAACGTGACTTCGTCCGCGTTAATTTCTTGTTCCCGTCCTCTCCGACCCACTCCGTCGCATATCATCGCCGACCCACACTATTACTTAGTTTCTAGTTGGCACTCTTTCTTACTTTTTTTTGTTATTGGTCGGCTCATAAGGGTCCTAGCCTATAGACAGACAGACTGTAGACGGTCAAAATTTTAATTGTACACCCGCGATTTACCAAAAGCTTTTCAGCCTGAGTAGAAATAACCTTAGAATAATATAGGAACAATTACGGGCCATAACCCCTTAACAAACATCTTTTTAACATAGGCGCCACAGACAGCCCGCTTTGTAGGGACTGCTTTGACGCCGAGGAATCAGCCGCCCACGTCATCCTGGAATGCGAGGCCGTGGCTTCTCAACGTGAAGAAATCATCGGAACATTGAGGTCGCTCCGCGACGCCTGTGAAGCTCCCAGGAAGCTTCTGTGCTTCTGGTTGGAGCTAGGCTGGGTCTATTAGCTAGAATCCCCACGCACAACGGACCGAATGGGAGTGTAAGTGCGGATAAGAGAGTCCCATCATCATCATCATCATCAAGGGTCCTAGCGTGATGTTAAATAAACTATACTCTTCCTCAAGAATTGCGGTATCAAATGCAAAAATAATTATTCTAATCTGATTGGGAACATTCGCAATTAGCGCGATCAAACAAACAAACAAAAATCAAACAAACTCTTCAGCTTTTTGGTTACCAAGCATAGATAATGGTGGACGCAGCCAAGAATGTTCTTTTTATTATGCAGTAACATGTAGAATCGAACTCGGCACACGACGAGTAGATTAATGATGCGGTCTCCGTTACAAATTATGTTTAGTTGCTCTCCTACGTGTTGAGTTTAGATAACTTGAAAGTATTTTCCGCGTATGCAAAGAGAAAAGAAAGCGCATTTTCTTATTCGCAATGAGTTTTCTAAGTACACCTATTGCATATAAAGTACAATTTTCTACCATAACCGACTTATGTATGTAGGCATTGAATAACGATGTTTTTACATAGGGTAAATTGTCGCACTCTATAATTTACCCTGTCTGTTTGAATTCAATGTATGTTGTCAAATGTCATGCCAAATTATCTTCTAACGTGTCGATGGCAATCTAAATAAAGTCGCCTCAGAATTTGGCTACCTTCAGTAGCTTTCATCAGTTTCTGTAACGTGCAGACAATAGGACACACTGAATACGATACTAATTGTCCCATTGTTGGTGGAATAGCAACACATTTGCAGCCCATGGTGGAGTCATCTGTGAATCTCCACCTGAGCAGGTTTTCCTTGTTCCGGCCAACCTGGGTCCGCAGTTTATTAAGAGAGCTGTAGTTATTTGGCTGTTGTTATTTCGGTTAGAACAATCGCAAAAGTTTAATGGTTATAACAGCGTGTTTGTTGCGGTATTTATCACCTTTTCAGCAACCGCATGTTACTCCCCCAAAACTGCTTCCATCACGCTCTGTCCAAACAGCACCATCAATTCTCATTGAATATCATTCAATTACTTTTGCAATTAATTACGAGAGAGAAATGAGGTCCTTTCACAGCCGTAATTTTATGTCAACCCTTTCAAGCTGTTTGACCTACTAAAGGGTTCTATTTTCAATCAAGAGCCGAAACGTAGGCGAAATGAATTGAGTTTGTCACTCCGTCGTCGGTTTTCATTCGCCACATAATTAGCCTAGGAAATTGCCTCCAGTCCCGCCTCACGTGAACGTTGACAAGCTTGTGTAATCAAACGTTGAGTCCCTACTTCCCTACGTCATCGTCAGAGTGTTAAAATATTACCTCTGATTGGCTGCCTGGCAACGATTTAATATGGCAGGGAAGTAAGGGGAAAGGTCGCGAAAAATGTGGTACTGACTTTGAGAGATATGTTGATATGGAAAGGGTTAACACGCCATTAGTAATTGAGATGAAAAATAATGATAAAAGTTTTTTATTTTTTACATACATAACTGCCAAAATTTAGGTGTACTATAGGTACTCCTCTGCCCTACCTTTCAAGGAAACAAGGTGTGATGTTATGTCGTTTTTTTTTTCTGAAATCCCAGAAAAATAATAAGTAAGTAGCACAGATTCAGATCCATGGAACACTCTAAAAAGTAAATTGTGCAACCTTAAAAAATCATAATGAAGCAATCAAATTAAGATTTATACGTAAGTGGTTCATTTAACAAATTATTAAGTAATAATAAAAAATATTAACCCAGATACATGACATACATATATGGGATTGATCATTAAATACGTTTTTCATTAAATGCTCGAGCATCATTAAATGTTCATTGACTCCATTGCATTATCTCACTTCACCTATTTCCTTACAACGTAACAGTAACACCTACATAGTTTAGCATCTAGATTATTCAACAGAATTCTCAAAGAATCCCACATTACGCTTACACAACATTGCACATAATGTAAGGAGGTAGATACTTGGCCACATATTTCCACATTTTAGATCTAAAAATAACACTAGGCCGTTGCCGCAACCTGTTACTTCTATTCCTGTAATTAAATCACGATGGATATCGAAGCAAATCACAAATCGCAATGTTCCTGCAGGCAGATTGAATCGAAATTTGCTCCAAGCCGGAATTAACGCGACTGACTTGTGATTACACGTAATTCGTGGAGTTAATCTCTCAAGCCGTTGTTTAGAGTTCTACAAGTACATAAATATAGATATAAAGCCTTCGTTACTCAAACAGCATTCGAGAACAAAGTTTTCGTGAAGATGCTTTTAAAACGTGTTTTGACACAAAATTACGCCTTGTTAATTACTTAAGGAAACAAATTAAGAATAAAATCTTATTTGATTACAAAAACTTGTAATCCACAACAGCTTTATTTGATTGTGATAATTACAGATGAAAATTATATAGGAAACTTAGAACCGAGGCAGAATAGAATAAAATAAAATAATGATAGATGAAGCCACAATAACGCCAATTATTGACTTTGAGATATACGCGCAAAAAAAAACAAAAGCAAATTATCTTTGAATAAAGAATTAAGTTTTAAAAAGCGAAGGCAACAATGGCCGACGTCAGTGTATCGATCGAGGCTGTGAATACGTTAATTTTACTAACCGGGTTACAAGTCTGTTTATTTGAGTATCTCGAAAGTAAGAGCTAATTAGAACCTTAGGATTTAGACGAGTTGTGTAACAGTGATCATAGTGAGCGTTAATTAGTATTGCAGGCTGGGAACGTAATGATGTATCAATTTATATCACTGGTAATACAATGTCATTGAAGATGTCTAATTTTTAAACGTTGATCCTTCGATAAGATGAATTTAAGTGCACCTACAATTACTAGAATCGTACTCAAGACACACAAAAAGTAATTTCTATCAGTTATAATAACTATGTAACCAAAAAAGTTCCCAAGAAAAGCTTCAACTAAGTACACTCAATTTGCATTAAAAAGTAATATACAACTCAAATAAATCTGAAAAGATAATTTAAAACTCAGCTCCTCAGTTCTTAAGCCAATAAACGTGAGATGCTTTAGATATATGATAATCTTTATTATTTACACTCTCCGAGATAAAAGTGAATTATATTATTCATGAAAATATATGATTCTCTCTCAAATTTCAAATATCTCATGCTTTTATCTATCTCGCTCGGTTTAACTTCAGATTTCTTAATAGTTACTACTAGAACTATGTTATTAGAATCGATTTTTTGGATGTTTAAGTGGATAGGTCCATTACTGATGTTCTTTTGACGATGCACTGTGCACACTTTATTTATTAGAGAAAATATTTTCAAACTATCAAATCTTTTTTATTTGAAACACTGGCAGCTAAACTATTTTAAATACAGCGTAAAGAATAATAAAATAAAGCAAAACCTCTTTACTACGTTACTAAAATAAGTACCACAGAGCACACAAAACTTCGATTATCAAAATCAGCCAATCTCAGCTTTGGCTATTTCAAACGCGATTTTGAAATGCGGTACACCCACACGTAATTACGGAGGTCGCCAACATATCAGCATAAATTACCGACAGCTCTCCCTTTTGTTTGTTTTCCGAAGGCAATGAATGTCAAAGGTCAATTTGTGACATGAAATTATTTTTGCGAATAAGTTTTTATTGAAAATATATTAATTACGAGTCGCTTTGGATCTTAGCCGTCGTAGGTACTTTGATTTAATTTAATTAGTATTTGAAAGCATTTTCAAAAAGCTTTCAATAAGTCCATGTAAAGGTGGCTTTTTGTTAAAGTTACCTGTCTGGAATTTACTTGATACGGGCTTTATATTTTTAAATGAATATGAGGTGAATAATAATTAATCATAGTATTTGTTCTGTTACATTTTCACTTCATATTTTCAAAAAAAAAATCTTTCATGTGTTGATAGAAGACATAATACCTTGTAAAAGTCAATCAGAAGACCATTTATTTTCCATAATCACGTAGCTTTTTCGATTCCCCTACAAAATAACCTTTAACAATTGCAGAACTGCAATAAAGCTCACAATTTCCAGAAAGCGTATAGAAATTGTAGTAATCTTGATTCTATATGCTTATCCTGCAAGCTGGGTCGTAAATGCAATCTCAATTAGTCAATAACCTTGTTTGAATAGCTCCTGTCAATGGAAACAGTATCTCTCTGGCTTATAAACAATACAGTGGTGCTGAATCTGAGCGCTTTCTACGCAGCCTATTGATCAGTAGGGCGTTTAAAAACCAATTCAGACAGTGTTGGTGAGGTTTTTTGTGAGCCGTCTCACAAAAGTGTCGTATATTATATAGGTATACTGGTATCGACACATTAACGAATCTCTATCAACATTTCAGTTTCGTAGTAACTAGAAATTATGTGCCTAATTATTGTGTAAACATACATTTACGTATTTACCTAGGCGTAATTTATAATTACGTATAGGTAAATACTCAAGATAAATAGGTACGGTCAGGGCGTTAATTTTTACGCATTTAAAATTGTTAAACACATATGCTTTAGCAAAATAATGAAAAGAAATCGTAGGTACGATACCTATCTGTATAAAGTAACGACGATTTCTTTCCTTTCTTAATGGTTTGCGCCACTTGGTAGGAATACAAATTCGGCCCGAAAGATTGACTACCACTGATGGCCACCTAGGCGTCTACAGAGACAAATTAATGCTATATTCCACTGAGATACTGCGAACACTAGAAAGGTGCTTGCCATTGCACTGGATACTAATAGCAACTTGAGCGTATGTCGATTCTATTGGCAGTTCAGTATAGTAAGCTGGACCTATATCTATCACCACATCTAATCATATATAGTCACTGAGGTAATTCGGTAACTGGGTGTGTAATTCTGAAACTCAATAATTAGGAAGTCAATGTAATTACCTTGCTACACAATGCAACGATTTCCTGAATTTAATTTATCTACCGATAAAGCAATGACATATTCTGGGAAGTGAGAAATTAATTATAGCAGCCTAGAATTTTGAATGACATGATGACTGGTAATTTCTTAATTAGTGCAGCTCCCATCTATTACACGAATTTAAATGACAGCTAAGTTACGGGTACTTAGAAACCCTAAAGTCTGACTACTAGCGTAACCGTAGCATTTGGGCAATACCGGGGTATTTACGTAGTGAAAATCAGATGGCATTCGCTTCATGTATTTTACTGATTTTTGGTCACATTTGATTACTCCGCCTCTAGTTTACCTATTTCCAAGGTTGTAGTTGGAAATAGTGGATGAGTTGGAGACTTAAGGCGAGAGCAGTGGCGGCCCTATAGTAACTTCCGCGTCTTGCGGGTTGTAGGTCCAACCCAGACGCGCATTACTTTGGATAAATTACTTCATCACCACTGCCCTCAAAACGGTGAAGGAAACATCGTAAGGAAACCGGCATGTCTTAGAACCAAAAAATCGAAGACACATGTCATCTACCAAGCCACACGGGGCCCGTGTATTCGATTTTTCAAATTTTATACTTTGTACTTGTAGCGACATCTACAACGCTACATGCGGACTACGCATCATACTGACGTCACGCAAAATCTTGCATCGCGCAAGCAAAGTTTACCGCGCAACTAACAACGTCCCGACATCAATCGTCGGGCAGTTGCTTACCAAATACAATAACCAACTAGTCTGGGAGGATCCTCCCTTTTTCTACAGAGGTTGACTAAACTTTACACCCTGTTCATCATAATTCTAAATACTTATACTGACTTGTCTTAAGCGCAATACACACCAAAGTCGCCGACCCGTCGACACAACCCGGCTGTAGCCCGCCGGGTTGTGTCGGCGGGTTTGGTGTGTATACACCCTTGAGACAAGTCAGTATGAGTATTTAGAATATCCACTTTTACCATGCATTATTCTTTTGTCATTAATTTAACCACCGTACGGAACGCGCGCGTGCTATCAGCTGTGAGTCGCTTGACGCTGATAGCGCGCGATCCGTTGTTAAATTAACGATAAAAAGAATAATGCAAGGTAAAAGTGGATTCATTTCTTTTGTTTGTAGGTAACTAAATTAAATTACAGCTGATGGTGTATTATTCTTGTTAGGTACAATATTCTATTGGGGTCAATAAGGTAGATAAATAAAAAAAATCGTTTCTTTGGGAAAGTTGCTTGTTATGATGAGTACCACAGACTTATGAGTACAATCATGTGTTTATATATCGGTAACTAATTATCAGTCACCCTATACAGTTTCATTTGTTTTGCTCCTAAATGTTGTTAACAATACCATGTTATAAAACATGATGTGCAATATATGTCAGCATTGTAATTTACGTTGGTTTATGATTGAGCAACATTCACGCCTAAGCAACGCCGACGTACTACATCTTGCCGGACTGCCTTGTAAATCACAGCTGCATTTGAATGCTGAGATTAAACATAAGCTTTATTATGATTCGCAAGGTGATATTTTATATTCAACTATGTAGTTGAATGGGTAGACTTACTAAACTCAAATTCTTAATTACAAATAACGTTACTATGTTTACCAATCTTATTACGGGCTTATCCTGTTACCCAGTAACTGGATTGTAAAGGTCAGATAGGCGACAGCCAGTGGAGGTCACATCCAGGTAAGCTTGGATGCCGACAAGGCTAGATAGAAGTAGAAGATATAAGAAATTTTAATAATTTGTTTAATATCAGTAGATCCATCAATATCATACAAGCCTTGAACATAAGCATCTTCTACAATCAAGTAACCAAAAATAAATAAACGCATTGTTTGACGTCCACTAAAGAATTTTCAATTAAAGTCCCATCACAATTTCTTCAAGCAATAGCCATGACGTTATTGAGATGACAAAGCAAATACTTTAGACGTCTTACGGAAAGGAAATTAACTCAAAATGCTGGACAAACAGACGTGGCTATTGTTCAATAAGAAACAGGGCTGAATTCCAGCGCTTTCACTGCTGCACCCGAGTTATGAAGCGCCAAGATAATGCAACCGACAGCGCTGTGCACTCTTTACACACTTTATACGACACGACGTGTTAACGATTTTCTCATAAAGTGCTTTTCGCTTTGTCTTTTTTAAAGTAAAAACTATCTTCATCGCTAGCCAGCTAGAAATCCAAATGAAAATAAAACCATCTTTTGTTCTTGCCAAATTATCTACCTACGTTGGCTATTCAAAAAACTGTAATTTTCCTTTCGTGAAAATCAATGTCATTGTCGTTGTGGTGGATCAATGGTTTTGATCGCGCAAAAGCCTTCTTACTCTATTATTGATTCATTCACAGATACCTATCATCAAAGAAATTCAATTTAATATGTTCGTTTTATTTGTTCTTAAGTCACTCATCGGCTACAAAATACTAGTCGTTAAGCATAAAACTAACTCCGTATCTCGAATGAATGCTGTGTTATCGATCTTTAGTAATTGCAGCCCTCAGTTTTCTATGCTGCCTGTATAGATATCTAGGCGTACTGTTAGATCCTGGCCAACAACGGGGCTAATCATAACCACAGCTACCTAATCAGTATATTAATCGTTGACCTTCTTCAATAGGTAGACAGCTTTTGCAGATGGTTTAATGTGGGCTAAGTATGTATCCCTGAGGCATTCTTGAAATATGCTCATCTTTTTGACAGGTTATTATGTTTGTTGTGACAAGTGAAAAATTGCCTCAGTTTATCTAAGTTTTTGAGACTGTTTAGGTGCTATATATGTATGTAAATAAACTTAGCTCGCGCCAAAATAAAGTATGATAAAGTCGAGGATAAGATTGCAGCAGCAAACGTGATGAAATTTTTAAGATTTGTGTTTTATAAGAAAACTAAACTAAAGCGCATCTAAACAGACTTTCAACTTTATAGTACATTAATATCAAGTACACACTGAGCACAAATATATACAATAAAATATTTCTTCAACACAGCTTAATCGTTGTCAATTCTATTGTTTATTCGACGAAATGTAAGTAAAGTATAGTTTGTTTTGGTTACATCAGAGAATAATGACTTAAGCGAGGTGACCTTAAGTTTCTTCCGTGAACAATTTATAAAAATAATTTGTCTGAGAAAAAACGTTAGCGTGAACTTGGAACACTAATTTGGTCAATAATAGCCGATTTCTATATTCAACCAAACGTCATTGAAAAATGTTTTCGGTCGTGTTGGTTTACCAATATTAAGTAGGTACCTTCTCATGACTTTTTATTGGTTTTATACTTAAGAGCTCTAATTATAATACTTAATAACTTTAATCTTTGAACTTTGTCAGATAATCTTAGCTTACGAGAAAATTTGAAACTTAAAACCTGGAAAATTCCCCAAAACTTAAATCAAAATTGTCACTGAATATGATAATACCTAATGAAAGCAGATTTCTTAGGAAAACCTATTCTACCAGAAAACTTAGTTATAACTTAAAACTTCTAGTATTAAACTTTTAGTCAGTTTTTCGTTAAGACAAAGAGATTTGACATTCAGGAAATGATTGAGTAACAGCTGACATAGTCACTAATCAAAGAAAACCAAGAATCAAGAATAATCTCAAGTTATATCAAGAATGTTCGTTATTGATCCGAGAAATCTCGACTATTTGATTTTGTGGAAAAGCCACAGGTACAATGTCGCCAATATCTACCTACTACTATGACAGTCTATCAATCTTGATAAAAAACGGTTTATTCGGAGAAAAATTCTAAACTCCATTCAATCAAAAAGACAACTGTTTCTCTGACGTTTTTTTGATTACTTATCTGTCAAGTACTGTCAAATACACGTCAGTTGCATCAAGCATGGACTATAAAACTATCAAGTGTATTCTAAACTTGGCACGCATCTCCACGACATTTGGAGCATCACAATCTGGGTCAGTTGCTTAGTAAGGCGCGCTTGCTGCTAGCCTGGATTTGCTGCCACTAACAATACGTTTGATCGTTCAATTACGACCTAAGACAGGATTACTTAACTGCGCAATCAATAAATTATGAATCCTAATAAATCAGAATCCAATTGTATTGATAATTTTTCTACTTTGATGAGGTGTGTTTCAGCTACATAATCAAAATATTGCACGTCATCTTTGTATGGTTAATTTTTTTTTTACTTTTTCGAACTTTGCCCCTACGATAATAATTTGTCTGTCTTCAGCTGTTCTCTGTCTTCGGTGTCCATGTGTGTTTATTTTCTAATTTTGGACAAGTTCGTTTAATTCCGTGATTGGATTTCGAATTCACATGCTATAAACGTATGTCGATGTCGTTACGAAACACGAATATCATTGATTGATCTTTTTTCATCTAACGAGACAATGTAGGCTTTGTGCTGTTATAGTCAATTGAGCGGCAAACTGGTAGCCTTGGAGGTTCACATTTGTAATGAGTGAAAGGCAGCGCCTCGATCATACATAGTCTGAACGTGACTCACTGATGACGTTTTATTTACGAATATATCGACCTCTGCACCTTCAACTTTAGAGTAGCTATGCTTAAGATTCTGTTTACTTGATTTTTTTTATCACACTTCTGTCTTCACAAAGTAAGTCCTTATCCACAGATGAACAGAAAAGCGATGGTGAAAAATAAGTTCACGTACTCACTATGTACACTGATACGGGATAGTAAGCAGATGAGTAAAATAAAATACAAACATTATGTCTTCTAATTCAATATTTTTATTTTATCCACCAAGGTAGGTAATTCAAAATCAGAGAACAATACAACTCGCTAGAAGAACTAACAATTAGAAGTAACAATCCCATTAAAACAAAGTTTGAAACTTCATTGCGTACGATTGCATTTTTCCCACGAGCGGTCCGATTAGATTTACCGATAACACTATAAAAATTAACACTGCACTCTATTGCAGCGTTATTTATTTGAAACAAACGTTCCATTTTAAAATCATTAATCTTATTATGATTGGCTGCAAATGCAGTTATGGTAGAAGATAAAATTATGCTAAGCCACAGAGTAGGCGCGTCTCGTATAGGTACTTGGGATCTAAATAGAGCAGTAAGTCAATCTCCGGTGCAGTGCAGAGGCGTATCCGTCCGTATATCCTTCAAAGGTTTCAGGTTCGCCTTGCTAAGAGGCACTCGACACAATTGATCGGCAGCCACCGTGTCGGCGGCCGGTCGACATTGCTCTCGTCCCGTTTGATGCAAACCTTATTGACGCATAACTGTTTAATATTCATGCATTTCGTAACGTGGGCTTTAGTTATTGTTTGTTAGTTTATGTTATGAGTAATGTGGAACGGATGTCCTTAAAGAGATTTTAATCATTTTTTAACCAATCCAAGATTTTTGCGTCGTTCTACGAGCAAAACTCAGTCAGTTAGTTCACCCCAAGTAAGTTCTTTATGTTGTCAACTTCATCAACCAATATATTAAATATCCTGCATTTCCTCATATCACGATGAAAAATAAAATTAACAACAAATAAAGTTATTATGTTGTAGGATTTAATAGTTGTGAATACGAAGGTCCATCAAAAAACTATGTGATATTTTCTCTTAAGTATTCGTACATTATTTCGCAACATTAAATGTGAATGATGTCGTAACTCCTTCCATATTACATACACGAATATCTTACTAATCGATAATATGTGCGTAATCGATTAACGCAGCTTTCTCCAATGAGAAAAGTAGTAAATTGGTATGACCCGCGTTGATTGAAAGCCTCGTATCTCGATATCCAACAGTTACAAAGCTCAGTCATACGAGGCTGTAGACATGGGAAATTAATGCGATCCCCGATGAAACCGTACTATACAATAGGAAGCCTCGGAAAAGCAACGCGACCTTATCTCATAAATGAACTTAATACGTTGGCTACTCGATTTAAGAATGAATCTAGTTTCTTACATATTCCAGCCTTGTTTTAAGTTTTGTTATATTTGATCTAGACTTTTTCTCCATAAACAACGTCAACCACTCGCGTTTCCAATATAGCGTTCCAAAGTACATTTAATAGCCATAGAGATGTATGTAGATCTAATAACGTTTCACGCAATATTTCCCGTGATATTGCTCTCATCATGATGGAGTCTATAGAGATTTTCCGTAACCACAATAAGCTACAAAATCAATGGAGCCATTGGCTTTGATCGTTCCTTTGCGAGTTAGGCTATTCAGTAGAACCCAGTGACTTGTCACTATGCGGGATAATTACGTCCAACGCGCGTAACTATCTGTTACCTGCATATGTCGGTATTCTCTCGCGAATAGTTTCATGCGACACGAACAATATTGTGACGTTTCGTATCGCAATTCTATGAACGTATCGTGGGCCCATCATTATCTCCGCAAAATACCGTCATTTCACATCCAGAATTAGTCAACATTTCAAACCCATCAATTACTCACTTCTATTGCATATTCATTCAGCTTTAAAGCTTAAATATTTGTGCCATTGGCTAGCCAAAAACTGGTTCCTCTATCGATTAAATTGCTAAATTGTATGGTCGTGTTTCCGGATACGATTTGCGAAAAAGGCGGGCTATAAAACGCGGAGTTTATGTTTACAGTTTTAGGCAAAAGCGTACAATTTACTCGTATACAGAGTGATTGCATTTCGCTGCAGTAACATAACTAGCTAAGTGGGTCAAACACATTGCATCGTGTTGCGGGCGCGGCGCGGTGAAGCGTGGCCACGCCGCGGTCTTCGCGATACCTCGTCAAACTCGCACGCTCTATTTATGCTTATTTACTTTTTTATCTTGTAAGTTAATGTGCGGAAATTGAATGAAATATAGATAGGTTTTCTATTAGTTTTATTTGTACTATCTTTGAACTTTTAGGCTTGCTTGCTTGTGGACTCTATGATATACCTATTTTTCTGTCGGATAAAATCTTCATGAGTCGCATTAAGAGAAATCATGCAATTACTAAAGTTATAAACAGAAGAGTGTCACATTGCACCCATTCATTAAAAACAGTTTAGTCGTGGATAGTTACAGAAGTTCCGTGTGGTGCCGTACGTAAAAGAATAGCACCATCCCATTTCTTCCCATGGGTGTCGTAGAAGGCCACTAAGGGACTTACTAGAGTATGGGCAGCAGCGTTTTCTATGCATTTGACAACCATACTGCGATTGCCAACCCCCTGTTGGGGGAGGCTTACGTCCAGCAGTGGACGTCTTTCGGCTGATATTATGATGTGATGAGTTGCAGAAGTTGACGAGTTAAGATGTTTTCAACAACATTTATTTAACATATTTCTGTTAATATTAATAATAATCTGCCTAGCCTTTTCCCAACACAGTTGCGGTCGGATTCTAGTCTAACCGGATGCTGCTGAATACCAGCATTTTATATGGGGCGACTGCCTATCTGACCTCCACAACCCAGTAACACGATACCCCTTGGTAAGACTGGTTGTCAGACTTTTGGACTTCTGAATACCAGATCTATAAATGAAAGCCGGGCCCAACGGTATAATTTCCGAGGAGGAACGGAACGGTCTCGATAAGTAATGGATGGTCTGGTCACCCATCGACGTACCGACCGCGGTAGCGTAGCTTAACCTTCGATCGACCCATGCGGCTGTTATTACTTAGTCACGAGTACTTTAACTTGGTTGTTTTCTCCGGCATTGGAACTTTATCAAGAAAAATTGCAAGAATTTCGCATCAATGCTATCTACACTAATATTATAAAGAGGTAAAGTTTGTGAGGTTGTAGGGGGTTATCTCTAGATCTACTGAACCGATTTTCAAAATTCTTTTACCAATAGAAAGCCACGTTATTTGTGAGTGTCATAGTGTGAGTGTGAGGGTTAATATATAGCCATATATTAACCCGAAAAATGAAAAGACTTTTTCGCGGTAGTCGGATTTGCAAAGTAAGCCGGAGAAAAAACGGTCGAACGAAAACGTTTCTTACGAACGCTGCCTTAACGATGAGAGATATATGATTAAGACTTTAAGAAAAGTTGTAGAGCTTGTTAATGCCTACAAAAAAGTCAGCGACAGCATATGTCTAACTTTTATATTTAAGTCACAAAAAGTAGTTTTTTTTACATTAAAAATTAAATCTAAATCTTTAGGTCATGTTTGAAAGAAGTTTTTGAAGAATTCATAATTGTTGATAATATTATCAATAGGTCATATTATCAAGAATTATGAATTCTTATCAAAATAAGTACATTTATCGTCTCAAGTGTTTAAAACAATAGACTTTTCCCTTTTACTGCATATAATTTGGACGAACGGTTAAAGAGATAATATGGAATAGGAATGGACCGTGACCGTGTCGTAATCTATTGAGTGATATAGAAATGTTAAATCCCCAATGCAGTGGGCACGGGTCAGCTAGTTTTCTGTAAATTCCCATTTTACACTCATAGTCAAGTCTCTAAAACTACACAACTTCAGTAAACGTTTTGAAATATCGTACAATTTCATCTCAGCATAGTAACTCAGTTCGTTTTAAATTATGTACGCAGACTAGTTGTGGCTTCATGTGTAAATCCTTGAACAAAGCAGTGAGCTTTCTTAACTGAAGCTTCTCTAGACGTCCATTATGTAGAGCTCCAGCTTAAGAAAGGACTTCAGGGCACGTCAACAAACCGACACATACGAAAACAGTCTAAATGTACGTACATTAATAGAGGAGCTTCTCGCTAAACACTTAAACAGAACTCTCAACTTAATTTCTATTAAATTTAGGAAACGCAAACATAGACCCAGTAAATAATGTTATGAACACTGAATTTCTAACAAAGTTAAATACTGCTTTCCAATTTCTTGAAACACAATTAAATACTTCGCTACGAATTGTTCCGTAAATTCTACAATCTCTAATTCAATCTCCCATTCGACGGCTTTCATAGGCTAGTTAGGCACACCTGTTGAATCACTAATTCCGAATTAGTAATCGCTATAGGCTGGTTCAAGTACACAATCAGGACGTACTCAACTTCTGCTTGAGAAAACAATTCGATCCCTCAGGAGTTCCTGAGTTATTCGGCGTGCACGATCCATAGCCCGTCAAACAACAGTGCGGTTACTTTATTACCTAACTTAAATTTTTCGTCAAATTGTTTCCCGGTACTCAAATAGTTTCAGCACACAAAGGCACCCAGTATAAACACAATTTTGTATGTCTTTATGGCGAACTGAATAGCTTTCACCGAAAGCCCTTTGAAAGGAGAAAGCCTTCACTTAATACCTGTTCGTGTTCACGTTTACACAAAATTTCTAATCTTACTACATTTTGTATTCTTTGCATAAATATACGCTAAGTAATTTGTAGAGTCAAGATGTTTCTTTGTAAATAAACTTCGAATTTCTACTTAACTTTAAACTTATGTTATTAAAATCTTGCTTTGTCTTTGTTTTCAGGATGGGAGTTGAAAGGATTACACTGTTACAAATTCTTCAACATCAGGCATTCATGGGAGAAAGCTGCAGAACTATGTCGAAGGTAATTAATTAAATTTATCAAATGAAAGATTGTTGGAAAGCTTTCTGCTGATCAAGTATCAAGTTCTAACAAAAATTTACGTTTCAGATATGGCAGCGAACTCATGGTTGTAGATAGCTATTCAGAAAACAACATGACTGCCAACATGGTGCCAGCCAGTCCCAGTAACAACCACTACTGGCTCGGACTCGCGACGGTCGACGACCTAAGAACGAATACACTCGAATCAGCTGCCGGTGCTCTAGTCTCGCAGTATGCCGGTTTCTGGGACCTGCAACAGCCAAACCCAAAGGCAGGAGAATGTGTCGATGTCCACGTCACATCCGATAGCCAGTCGTGGGAGCTAACTACCTGTGAAACCCTTCTGCCGTTCATGTGCCGAGCTACTGCCTGCCCTGCCGGTAAGCAACATCAACTGGCAAATGTTTATTAATCAACTCTGCATGCTCAATTACAAGCGTAGTTATACAATGTTAAGGTTACAGAAAACAATACTCACACAATTTAAATTTGTTTTAGGAACCTTCCATTGTTCTAATGGAAAATGCATCAACGCAGCCTTCAAATGTGACAAGCAAGACGATTGTGGTGATGCTTCCGACGAAATGGACTGTGCTTCCGACTGTCACTTCTACATGGCCAGCAGTGGAGATGTAGTCGAGAGTCCAAACTATCCTCACAAATACCCTCCTTTCAGCGATTGCAAATGGACTCTCGAGGGGCCACAAGGTCAAAATATCGTCTTACAGTTCCAAGATTTTGAAACTGAAAAGTCTTTCGACACTGTTCAAATTCTGGTTGGCGGCAGGACCGAAGATAAATCTGTGAATTTAGCGACACTTTCTGGAAAACAAGATTTATCAAACAAAATTTACGTTTCCGCTTCGAACTTCATGATCATCAAATTCAGTACAGATGGTTCAGTAGAAAGGAAAGGTTTCCGTGCGGCTTGGAAAACCGAGTCATCTAACTGCGGAGGTATGCTTAGAGCCACGCCTCAAGGTCAAGTACTAACCTCGCCTGGTTATCCAAATGGTTACCCTGGTGGCTTAGAATGCGTTTACGTTATTGAAGCTCAACCAGGTAGAATAGTGTCATTAGAGGTCGAGGATCTCGAATTAGGAATGAACAGGGATTATATTGTTATTAAAGATGGTAATACTCCATCTAGCCCTGTATTGGCCAGGTTGACGGGACCAGGCGAAGAAAACCAAAAGATAGTAGTATCGACGACGAACCATCTGTACATGTACTTCCGAACGAGTCTTGGCGATTCCAAGAAAGGATTCAACATGAGATATTCTCAAGGCTGCAAAGCAACAATCATTGCAGCAAATGGTACCGTTACATCACCTGCTTACAGTCTTGCAAATTACCCGAATAACCAAGAATGTTTATATAGAATAAAGAACCCTAACGGTGGTCCACTTTCATTAAAATTCGACGAATTTAGCATTCACCCATCCGACGTAGTGCAAGTTTTTGACGGAGCCAGCACAAGTGGTTTAAGATTGCATTCTGACAGTGGATTTACTGTAAAACCAAGAATAACACTGACTGCATCCAGTGGCGAAATGTTGATACGATTTATGTCTGATGCTTTGCATAATGGAATAGGTTGGAAGGCGACGTTCTCGGCAGGTAAGTTATTCACGCTACCGCGACGAGAACAAATGTGGAACAAATAGACGTGTATTCAACGTATTTTTATCTTACATAAAAATTTTCAGATTGCCCCACTCTTACATCCGGTCTTGGTGCTTTAGCGTCAAACAGAGATACCGCCTTTGGGACAGTTATAACATTCTCATGTCCAATTGGTCAAGAATTCGCCACAGGGAAATCTCGTATCACAACAAAATGTTTAGACGGAGGAAAATGGTCAACTACTTACATTCCTAGCTGTCAAGGCAAGTAACAAACGAGAAATGGTGGCATTGCACAATGCAGTATTACTTTAGGTTATATAGGGGTACTTATGTGATTTTATTGTTACTTTACAGAGGTGTATTGCGGTCCGGTGCCACAAATCGATAATGGATTTTCAATTGGCTCTACAAACGTGACATATCGAGGTGTTGCAACTTACCAATGTTATGCTGGATTTGCTTTCCCAACTGGACAGCCTATCGAAAGAATCTCGTGCTTATCTGATGGGCGTTGGGAGAGAACACCTACTTGTTTAGGTAAGTTCACAAGATAGGATATACTTTGTCACTAAAACTTCCCACTAGTTACGACTGAAGCAAACTTATCAGTAAACGGAATATAAAGATCAGATCTTTGAACAAGATAAATAATTAAAATAAATAATACTTAAAGAAAATGTTGTTTATTTTTGCTCTCTTTTTTTACAGCATCACAATGCGTTGCACTTCCGGACTCCCCTCACGCCAACGTTACAATCTTGAACGGTGGCGGCCGAAGCTATGGTACTATTGTACGTTACGAATGTGAACCTGGCTACGTAAGATCTGGACAGCCAGTACTTCTGTGTATGAGTAACGGAACCTGGTCAGGAGATGTGCCAACATGCTCAAAGGCATTATGCCCGAAATTCCCAGAGATCAAGAATGGGTTCATCGTTGACCAGACTAGGATTTACATGTTCGGTGATGAAGCTCGTGTCCAATGTTTCAAGGGTAAATATCAAAACAGTTTCGTAATAAAATTATATACCCTAATGATCCTGTGTTTCTTTGGGTATTTGTGTGCACTATCGATCTTAACTCTTTTAAATATTTTAGGATACAAACTAAACGGACCTAGCGTGCTCAAGTGTGGACCTAACCAAGAATTTGACAACCCACCGACTTGCGAAGATATCAACGAGTGCGCCAACAGCCAATGTGACACGGCCTCGACTGAATGTAAGAACAGCCAGGGTGGTTTCTTCTGCCCCTGCAAAACTGGTTTCGCACCAAGCTTAGACTGCAGACCTGTTGGCGATTTGGGACTGATCAATGGAGCTATTCCTGATGAGTCCATCATAACTTCTGCTCCAGAACCTGGATATGCCAAAGGAGTAAGAATTTTTTTATCTTACTTTTATTAAGACCTCATTTTATTTTATCAAATATTAATTTGTTTCTATCTTTCGCTACAGATGGTACGTTTAAACAATGGAGGCGGATGGTGTGGTAACAACTTGGAGGCTGGAGCTAACTGGATCCTCATTGACCTGAGAGCACCCACAATCATCAGAGGATTCAGAACAATGAGCGTCATGCGCGCTGACGGCAACATTGCGTTCACTTCTGCTATCAGAATTCAATATACTAACGACTTGACTGATGTCTTCAAGGACTACACGAATCCTGATGGCACTGCTGTAGAATTCCGTATATTGGAGCCTACTCTATCTGTCCTTAACTTGCCTATGCCAATTGAAGCGCAATACGTCAAATTTAAGATCCAAGATTACGTTGGCGCACCTTGTCTGAAGGTTGAAATTATGGGATGTGCTAGATTAGATTGTACAGACATTAATGAGTGCAGTGAAAATAATGGAGGATGTGAACAGAAATGTCTCAACACGTAAGTATTATTTTAACAGTCTGTTCAAGCAAGTTGTTTTTTTACTTAGACTGTAAGATATCTAACGGAGTTACTTTTCTTTTTAGACCCGGGAACTTCTCATGCGCCTGTAACATTGGCTACGAGCTTTATTCTTCAAATGGTACAGCTGGATTTGCGATTGAAAAGTCAGAATCTGGTGAAAGGGATGGAGACACTTACCAGAGGAATAAGTCTTGCGTACCAGTCATGTGCCCACCTCTTGGACCCCCAGAAAATGGAAAACTGCTGTCCACGAAGGATGCTTACCACTTTGGAGATATTGTTCAGTTCCAATGTGAATTCGGATTTGTAATGTCTGGATTCTCGTCACTTCTTTGTACCTCTAGTGGAACCTGGAACGGAACTGCACCTTTATGTCAATGTAAGTATAAAATATGTTAGGGTCAAGGGATATCATTATTTTAATAAATCTTGTAAAATTCAATCATTTAACCGTTGAAATAATATTTTCAGATGCCCGTTGTGTTACATTGTCTGACGATAAAAACGACGGCTTAAAGGTGATCAGAGATGACCCTGAAAGCGTGCTGGTTCCATACAGGGACAATGTTACGATTACATGTACCTCACCCGGAAGACAGTTGAGAAACACTGTATCCTCGTCCTTCAGGCAGTGCGTCTATGATCCTAAACCGGTGAGTCTCATGAATTCATGATTTACTACAACTACTTTCTTGTGTTTTTTTTTTCTATTATTTAATCATTTTAACATAACATTAATTTAATGCAATTTTTTCAGGGTCTACCCGATTACTGGTTTTCTGGAGCTCAACCTCAATGTCCCAGAAAGGACTGTGGTGTTCCAATGCCTACACCTGGCGCTGAATACGGTCAATACGTTGACACCAAATACCAAAGCTCTTTCTTCTTTGGATGTCAAAACACTTTCAAGCTCGCTGGACAAACAAACAAACATGACAACGTGGTCAGATGTCAAGCTAACGGCATTTGGGACTTCGGAGACTTGAGATGCGAAGGACCAGTGTGTGAAGACCCAGGCAGACCAGCTGACGGTTATCAAATCGCAAGAAGCTACGAGCAAGGATCCGAAGTTCTTTTTGGTTGTTCGAGACCTGGATACATTTTAATCAACCCCAGACCAATTACTTGTATACGTGAACCTGAATGCAAAATCATCAGACCTCTTGGACTGGCATCTGGTAGAATACCTGACTCTGCTATCAACGCAACATCAGAAAGACCTAACTATGAAGCTAGAAACATCAGGCTCAATTCGGTGACAGGATGGTGTGGCAAACAAGAAGCCTTTACTTATGTAAGCGTTGACTTAGGCAAAGTGTACAGAGTTAAAGCTATACTCGTTAAGGGCGTCGTTACATCTGACATTGTAGGCAGACCCACAGAAATAAGATTCTTCTACAAGCAAGCTGAAAATGAGAACTACGTAGTTTACTTCCCTAATTTCAACCTAACAATGAGAGATCCTGGAAACTATGGTGAACTGGCGATGATCACCTTGCCTAAGTTCGTACAAGCAAGATTCGTTATTTTGGGAATTGTGAGCTTCATGGACAACGCTTGTCTTAAATTCGAGCTGATGGGTTGTGATGAGCCAGCTGCAGATCCTTTATTAGGTTATGATTATGGATACTCTCCGTGCGTTGGTTAGTATTTTTGTGTTTTGATAGGTAGCTGTGTGCTTTGACTCAGCCGAAAAGGAATACAACTAAAAAAAAATTTACCTCTTACAGATAACGAGCCACCAGTATTCCAAAACTGTCCTCAACAACCAATCGTAGTGCAAACTGATGTCAACGGTGGTCTTTTACCAGTCAACTTCACGGAGCCTACAGCGACTGACAACTCCGGTGCTATTGCTAGATTAGAAGTCACACCGCAACACTTCAGAACACCTCTCCAAGTATTCCACAACATGGTCGTGCGATATGTAGCATTCGATTTTGATGGAAACGTAGCTATTTGCGAAGTGAATATAACAGTACCAGATTACACTCCTCCAAAACTCAGTTGCCCACAAAGTTACGTTATTGAACTAGTAGATAAACAGGACAGTTACGCCGTCAATTTCAATGACACTAGGAGAAGAATAAACGCAACAGATGCCTCGGGCGAAGTATTTCTCAAATTCATTCCGGAAAGAGCTGTCATTCCCATACGCGGCTATGAAAATGTTACTGTTATCGCTTCTGACAAATATGGAAACAGAGCTCAATGCAACTTCCAGGTAAGGTTATTTTTCTACTGGATTGTATTTATGAAAATGTTGGTACTTCCATAAATAGACTTTATTTAATATTTTACATTTATTCTAGGTATCTGTGCAAGCCACCCCTTGTGTAGACTGGGAACTTATGCCGCCAGCTCATGGTGCAATGAACTGCCTGCCTGGTGATAGGGGAATTCAATGTATTGCCACATGCAGTCCTGGCTTCAGATTCACTGATGGCGAACCAGTCAAAACTTTTGTTTGCGAAACTAAGCGTCAATGGGTACCCACATCTGTTGTGCCTGATTGTGTATCAGAAAGTACGTAATCATTAGAGAATGACCTAAAATTGTTTTTAAACATAATAATGTTGTATTAACTATGTTATATCTTTATTACAGATACCCAGCAAGCCGCCTACCACGTTGTTTCTACCGTTCAATACCGTGCTCTTGGAGCAGTTTCTAACGCTTGCTTACCGCAATACAAAGACTTGATCGCTCAATACGACAACGTACTCAACGACAGACTTACCCAACGTTGTTCTGCGGTTAACGTCAACATTAACGTAACATTTGTGAATGTTATACCGACACTTCTTGACGAAAATGTAGTCAAAATGGACTTCGTGTTAGCTATCATACCTGCCATTCGACAAACGCAGCTTTACGACCTATGCGGTTCGACATTGAACCTTATATTTGATTTGTCTGTACCATACGCTAGCGCCTTAATTGAACCGGTACTTAATGTATCGTCTATTGGCAATCAATGTCCACCGTTGAGAGCGATCAGAAGTTCCATTACTAAAGGATTCACTTGCAGCGTAGGCGAGGTATTGAATATGGATACAAATGATGTCCCAAGATGCTGTAAGTATTTCTACTTGCACTTTTGTACAATTTGTGTTTTTTTGCCGTTTGTACTAAAATAGAAAATAACTCATTTTTTATTTCAATTTCAGTACATTGTCCTGCTGGAACCTTTGCTGAAGAGAAACAAAAGACCTGTACAATGTGCCCACGAGGTTTCTTCCAAAACCAAGCTCGTCAAGGTTCATGCCTCAAGTGTCCTCAAGGAACATTCACTAGAGAAGATGGCTCCAAGGATATAAATGATTGTATACCTGTTTGTGGATATGGAACATACTCGCCAACTGGATTAGTTCCTTGCTTGGAATGTCCTAGAAATAGCTACACAAGCGAACCACCACTAGGAGGATTTAAGGATTGTCAAGCCTGTCCAGTAAACACATTCACCTACCAACCAGCTGCACCTGGAAGAGACAGGTGCAGGGCTAAATGTGCACCAGGAACTTACTCTCCAACAGGCTTAGCTCCGTGCTCTCAATGTCCAAGAAACTTTTACCAAAACCTTGTCGGACAAACGTTGTGTATGGAATGTCCTACCAACATGAAAACAGTAGGGACTGGAACAACAGGCTTAGAAGAATGTCTGCCGGTAGAATGCTCTAACAGCGCTTGCCAACATGGCGGTCTGTGTGTGCCTAAAGGTCATGGAGTTCAATGCTACTGTCCCGCTGGTTTCTCAGGACGCAGATGTGAAGTAGATATTGACGAGTGCGCAAGTCAGCCTTGTTACAACGGCGGTACTTGTACTGATCTTCCACAAGGATACCGCTGCTCTTGCCCTACAGGATATGGAGGCATCAACTGTCAAGAAGAGAGATCTGATTGTAGAAATGACACCTGCCCTGAAAGAGCTATGTGCAAAGATGAACCAGGATTTGATAATTACACTTGTCTTTGTAGATCAGGATACACGGGTATTGATTGTGACATCACGGTACGTATTTGAAATTATTTTGGATAATGTATCAACTTATTTCATAAATAAAGCGAATCTCTGCAAAATTAATAGCCCAGAAATGTTATTAATCATTCTCGTCTTTTTTCCAGATTGATCCATGCTCGGCTAACGGAAACCCTTGCACGAATGGCGCAAGTTGTATTGCACTCCAACAAGGCCGATACAAATGCGAATGCTTGCCAGGCTGGGAGGGACAACTTTGCGAGATCAACACTGACGACTGTATTGAAAAACCTTGTCTCCTCGGCGCACCATGTACAGATTTAGTTAACGACTTTAGTTGTGGATGTCCTCCAGGCTTTACAGGAAAACGGTGCCATGAGAAGATAGACCTCTGCTCAAATGAACCTTGCAAACATGGAGTATGTGTTGATAAACTCTTTATTCATCAATGCATTTGCGATCCTGGATGGAGTGGTCCTTCTTGTGATATCAACATAAACGAATGTGTAAAATCTCCTTGTGAAAATGGTGGTCAATGTATTGATGGCATTGACGATTTCAACTGCATTTGCGAAGCTGGTTATACAGGCAAGACTTGTCAGCATACCATCGATGACTGTGCTTCTACTCCATGCCAGAACGGTGCATCGTGCGTTGACCAAATAGACGGATTTATCTGCAAATGTCGTCCAGGATACATAGGACTACAGTGTGAGACAGCGATTGATGAATGTTTGAACGAACCTTGCAACGCCGTGGGTACAGACCGGTGTATTGATCTTGATAACAAATACCAGTGTATCTGTCGTGAAGGCTTTATGGGAGAGACGTGTGAAACTAACATTGATGACTGTGCTTCGGACCCATGTTTCAACGGCGGATCGTGCAAAGATGATATAGGTGACTACAAGTGCGCCTGCCAACCTGGATGGACAGGCAAACGTTGTGAGAATGACATTGGTAACTGCATGAACATGCCTTGTCAAAACCATGCTAAATGCATCAATCTCTTCCAAGACTTCTTCTGCGTGTAAGTATTTAGTCATATTTAATTTAAAAATCATAATTCTTATATTACAAGAATAAAATACTGTACTTACTTCACAATATGAATTGTAAAATAACTATTCCGGAAATATTCCAGATGCCCAAGTGGTACCGATGGCAAACAGTGTGAAACGGCTCCAGAAAGATGTATCGGCACCCCATGCATGCACGGTGGAAAATGTCAAGACTTCGGTTCTGGCCTCAACTGCACATGTTCTCTGGACTACACCGGAATCGGTTGCCAATACGAGTTCGACGCATGTGACGCTGGTCTCTGCCAGAATGGTGCTACTTGCGTCGACGAGGGCGAAGGTTACAACTGCATTTGCGCTCCAGGCTTCCAAGGAAAGAACTGTGATGAAGACATTGTCGATTGCAAGGAGAATTCTTGCCCACCTTCCGCTACATGCATTGATTTACCAGGCCGCTTCTACTGCCAATGCCCATTTAATCTTACCGGCGATGATTGCAGAAAAAGTATGATTTTTTTAAAGGCCATTTACTTGATGATACCAAAATCAACTTCACTTTATGATGTACTAAATATCAAATTATTTTCATTCCAGCAATCAGTGTAGATTACGACCTCTACTTCAGTGACCCGATGCGTTCAAGTGCGGCTCAAGTGGTGCCATTCGATACAGCATCGGCTGATAGTCTGACTATAGCGATGTGGGTTCAATACACGCAACAAGACGAAGGAGGAGTGTTTTTTACTGCATACAGCGTTAGGTACGTAACATACTGATACTCAGCAGAAATCGATCTCATATCTTCTTTTCCTGTATATTTATTTACTTATTTTGCATTTTCAGTAACTCCCACATTGCTCTAAATAGAAAGCAAATAATTCAAGCCCACTCAAACGGCGTGCAAGTGTCTCTGTTCCCGGAACTTCAAGATGTTTACCTCAGTTTCGGTGAATTCGCTACGGTAAATGACGGACAGTGGCACCATGTTGCTTTAGTCTGGGATGGTAACAATGGCGGTGAATTGACACTCGTCACTGAAGGTTTGATTGCAAGCAAGATTGAAGGTTACGGTAGCGGACGAACACTACCACAATAGTAAGATTTCTTATTGAAAATTTCAAAAGTTATAACTTAAATATTTTAAAGTTCAATGAATAACATTATCTTTTATTTTCAGTGTTTGGGTAACACTTGGCAAGCCTCAATCTGACAATCCAAAGGCTTATACGGAAGCTGGATTCCAGGGTCACCTGACTAAAGTACAAATATGGAATCGTGCTCTCGATTTCTCAAATGAAATCCAGAAACAAGTGCGTGACTGCAGAACTGAACCTGTTCTGTACAGCGGCTTGGGTCTGACTTGGGCTGGATATGATGACTTAGTTGGAGGGGTTGAGAGAATAGTGCCATCTCATTGCGGCCAAAGAGTGTGTCCCAACGGATATTCCGGTTCTAAATGCCAGCAATTGCAAGTAGACAAGGAACCACCGCGAGTAGATCGTTGCCCTGGTGATCTTTGGGTGATTGCAAAGAACGGATCTTCTGTCGTCAGCTGGGATGTACCCGTGTTCAGTGACAACGTTGGAGTTGCTAAAGTTGTGGAGAAGTCTGGTCATAGACCTGGACAGAACCTTGCTTGGGGTGCTTATGATATTGCTTATATCGCATATGATGCTGCTGGCAACGCAGCTACTTGCACTTTCAAGGTTACTGTTCTTGGTGAGTTTTCAAGATCTCCTGAATCTAGTTATTTTATTTTTTGCTTTTTTGAAGGATACCTAATCATAATAAATTCCTTCTTCAGCTGAATTCTGTCCACCACTACCTGATCCGCTTGGTGGTTACCAATCCTGCCGCGACTGGGGTGCCGGTGGTCAGTTCAAGGTGTGCGAGATTGCCTGTCGCGACGGTCTTAGGTTCTCGCAACCTGTGCCACCATTCTACACATGTGGTGCTGAAGGATTCTGGCGACCAACTGCTGATCCTACCCTACCATTGGTTTATCCTGCTTGCTCACGTAAGAAATTTCTTAAAATCTATTATTATTTTTATATTTGCTTTAATTATGTTTTTTTTTATATTAACATATTTCTTATTTGTACAGCGGCCTCACCAGCTCAGCGCGTCTTCAAGATATCAATGTTGTTCCCAAGTTCAGTACTTTGCAATGATGCTGGTCAAGGTGTACTTCGTCAGAAGGTCCGCAGCGCTATCAACCAACTTAACAGAGACTGGAACTTCTGTTCTTACGCTGTTGACGGTACGTACCTACTCTTTCTGAGTACAAAACTGTAAAATTTCAATAGTTTCGTCCAATCTTCTGGCGGCTGTTCCAATTACTGAAGGTTTTCCTTAAACTACTTCACCGTCATTATAAGTTGTAGTAAGTTTTCTATTGTGCATGTTGAAACCAGGAACCCGCGAGTGCAAGGAACTGGACATCAATGTGAAGTGCGACCACCGCGCAAACAACAGACAGACGAGACAAGTATCCACCTCTCCCGCCGTACCTGCTGAAGATACCTACGTACTGGACGCTATTATACCCGTCGAAGAGTAAGTTCAACTCCATCACTATTTAGAATAACTCATTATAACCTGTGCCATTGAAGAAACGAAGTAACAAAATAGCATCAATGTAACCGGATGCAGCTAAATACCAGTATTTTGGAATGACTGCGGATCTGGCGTCCACAACCCAACTACAGTTACTGGGTTATACGATAACCGTTGGTTGTCAGACTTTCGGGCTTCTAACTACCCGTAAAGACTGTCAAAAGTCTAGAAATGACCGACGGGACGGACCAATGGTTTAATGTGCTGTCCGAGGCATTGAGGGGTCTTGATTTGTAATAAATGGTCACCTAATCATTCTCTCTCAGTCGCTCATTATACTGTGTGAGTGAAGGGGCAAGATAAGCTTCTGTGTTTGGCCAGGCGCGGTCCGAGGGGGGGGTGTGCTAGGGGTCATAACCCCCAATGCCGTAAACGTAAAGCTTAAAATAGTAATTTTTCGAGAATATAATAAATTTTCTTATTAAATGTGTTTGGCCGCCATTTTTAATTCGTTTCTTTAATGGCACGGATGTATCAAGTAGGAGTCGATAAAAGGTGACGGCGTAGTTACAATTACGCAAAACTTGTAATGTAAAATCTCATCTATGTAGTGCACATAAAAGCATGTGTTTATATATAACACAGTACAGGAAGCACTTTGGTTTCGTAGCAAAATTTTGACGTTTCCATTCCCAAACTGCACTTTTAGGCTTCATACAAATAAAGCATGATGTTCTTCTATCACAATTGCATGTGTTTTTGTGGCACTTAGGACTCGAAGCAGTAGGGAGGGTCGTCAGGCTGGCGATACGTACAACGTTGAGATCTCTTTCCCGTCTGTCAAGTAAGTTGGTTGCATGGTTTGGAGTAGCACATAAGCACTTGTTGTAACATAAAATAAAGGTATAATTTGCTTGAATAAAATAGTTACACTGCCCGGGCATTAATATGGCACATCGAGATTTAAAAAACCCTGTTCTGTCACAGCTATCACTGACAGAAAAGGGTTTGCAGCGGCTTTAAAGCTGAACTTTTTCCTAAACTAGATGTGTCATATTTAGGGTCAAATACTGTAAAATAGGTAGGTATGTTGCTGGTTGACATAATGAATTTCAATATTTATATTTTTATGAACACCTAATCTTAATTATGTAAATTAATGAATGTTTAAAACTCGCAGCGACCCAGTGATCCACAATGGTAACAATGAACGTTCCACTGTGCATAAATTATTGGAGAAACTGATTCTCGAAGACGAACAATTCGACGTGAGGAACATTCTTCCTAACACTGTGCCGGATCCAGCCAGTTTGGACTTAGTTTCGGACTACGCCTGCCCTACTGGACAAGTTGTAATGGCTCCTGATTGTGGTAACTACAAATCCTTATTTTATACTGTCAGTAACGAAAGTCGGTTTCAGTCTTTTAAACCATATAAAAAAATATATCAAAAAGTGTAGGCACTAACTTAATATTTAAACACTAAACAGAAATTCAAGACAGTAGTAAAAACAAACTATGGTATGGGTTTGTCAGCATTTTGTGTAAAATTTGTTAATTGATAGGTATTTGGCAAAATAATTATTGTTATCCGACTTCCGTTGCTGACCATAGTGACCATAGTCATCATACAAATAGTGCGAGCGATACCAAAAAGGGTTACTAACCACCAATTTTCATTTTACAGTGGCTTGTGCTGTCGGTACTTTCCTTGATGCTGCCAGCGACACCTGCAAACCTTGTCCTCAAGGCACATATCAATCTGAAGCAGGACAGGTGCAGTGCACTGCTTGTCCCGCCATTGCTGGACAATCTGGTGTCACACAATCTACTGGAGCCCGAAGTGCGGCTGACTGCAAAGGTAAAGAATTTTGAAGCTTTGGAACCTGTACCTATTTCTCGATGGCAGACGTAGTGACCCACACTTTGCGTATTATGTGTATGTCCCACGTAATTGAGGGTAACCATTTATTGCCATTCTTCTTAGAGTCAGCCCAAGAATTTGGCTACGTGCCTCTTACAAGGCCCAAATCCAGACTTCGGACTCCTACTGCTACTAAGAAACTCCTGACGGAACATTTTGTCAACTTTTTTTTTTTGGGTGCATATAATTTTATGCGACATATTAGGCGCAAATCAACTTATTTTGTTTATTTGGGTATGGAATCAGGACCCATACTCAGAGAAGTAAAACTTGCGATCACTAGATCAAAGACTAATATTTTATACGATAGAATTTATTCAGGTTCTAATACCAATATTTAATTTTTAGAGAGGTGCGCTGCCGGAAAATACTACGATGCCGAAGCTGATCTCTGCCGTCCTTGCGGTCACGGTTCATACCAACCACGTGAAGGAGCCTTCTCTTGCATGGCCTGCCCTAGGGGACAAACCACTCGAGCTACAGAAGCCGTATCGGCTGCTGAATGCAGAGATGATTGTCCTTCAGGTAAGCACGTTTAACTACCGACATTTTTTCCTTATATGTGAAAAAAATTGACAGATTTGCTAAGCTGTTCTTTAAAAAAAATCCTGTAATTATACTAATGTTTTTTCTCTTTAGGAGAACAACTAAGCAGTGATGGCGGCTGTGAGCCTTGCCCTCGTGGAACATGGCGCGCCAATGGATCAGGAGCAGCATGTGCGCCGTGCCCGCCCGGTACCACGACCCCGCAGTCCGGAGCATCGTCCGCCGATCAATGCTCCCTCCCCGTCTGCCGACCTGGTAACCACCCTTCCGAAACAAATAATTCTTGGCCCCAAACTTTCGCATAGTAACGTTCATAAATTTACAAATTGACTTTGATACAATCCTCTGTATTGTTAAATACTTCGACAACGGAATTCTGATCTTCTGAACTCAAGGAATCCGGTCAAATTTGATTTCTATTGTTGAATATTGGAGATGAAAATTCTAGATGTTTATTGTAATTGAAATCTTCTTTTATGATAGAAATGTTAAGAAATTTTCTTGTAATTTCCAGGCTCATATCTCAACGTCACCTTGAACACATGTGTACAATGCAGGAAAGGAACCTATCAATCAGAGGCACAACAGACAGTCTGTGTTCCTTGTCCAATCAACACAAGTACGAGAGGCCCTGGTGCTGTAAGTAAAACATACTTATCCTTAATAACGTCCCAAATATATTTTGAGTGGCTTTTTATCATCGTCAAAACGTTTGGGATGACAATAAAAATAAGAACGCTCTTCTGAGATATTTATTTGAGATCAAAGCACATGCCAAATTGCTCGACTTAGGGGTAAAATTGCTAGAAGATTGTTGTGGTTTATGCCCTTGGTGAAATAATTAATCTTAGAGGAAATAGAAGATTTTCGACTGTCTATGTTAAAATTTCCTTGTACACACAGCGTCTGTATGTGCTAACCCCTCAAGTTTTAAATTTCACGACTACAACATTGAATTCGTTACGAATAATAATCTAAAGAATACTTCAAAAAGAGTTCGTTGGTTCGTCTTGGATTCGAATTTTCGCATCACTGACAGTTTGACGAACTAGGCAGCGAGCCCATATGAATTGCGATGAAGTTGTCATCTGCTATCGTCCGAGTCTTTAGGTATCTGTCTAATCGATAGACTATGTTATTTGAGGGTATCCATTAATTTAACGAACTTACCGTTTTCTTTATAAAATTGAAGACTTTATTTCAAAAACCACCTTAGTCAAAAATTCCATGTATGGATTAGTTACGCCACGCAAATTGCTTTTATTCGTCATCTGTGTTTGTTCTTCATAAGAAGAATCGGCACAACGAATAAAAGCAAATTTCTCGTGACTAAACTTGTTTTTGAAGAAATATAAAATATAATCAGAAAGCTGAATACAAATTCTACAAGATGGCGTACTAACTCATAACATGGATTTTTTGACAGAGGTGGTTTTTTAAATAGTCTTCAATTAATCCCTACCCTCAAGTTACATCTACAACGTTTGATGTATACGTACACTAAAAATATTTGCAAACGTATGCAGAGACGACATGACAGATCACGTGACATTTAGTTTACACACATCAAATTGTAAAATAAAAATCTTAGTACTATCGTGGTTTTGTTAAATAATAGCAATAATTAATATTTTGAAATTATTATGAAAGTATTTAATTATTCTTGATTTTTAAATTCTTTATAAATATTACTAAAACAAAACAGAAAAATACTAAATTTAAAAAATTGCATCACATAAAGCACATTTCGTGCCTAGGATTTGAACCGCCTATCATACGCACGGCAAGTGATCTTTAAACCTCCGGTCTAATTAGACTTTGAATAACCTTCCGTAAATGTAAAGCATATTCAGTAAAACAATACAGTAATAATAATAAAATGTTTTTGCAAAATGCAAAAAGTAACTTGGGCCTAGCACGGATTTGAACGCACAGTCTTATGGAAGGGTAACCATTTAATGGAGCTGTGTGTACGTTATTCGATCATTACTTCCTGCTAGATTTACTCTTTTTAATACATTTGAGTATCTTTGAATATGTGTGTGAATAAACCTTAATATTATATACCTATACCTTTACAGACAGCGGAAACAGAATGCACGAACCCATGTGAGATGAGTGGCCCAGAGATGCACTGCGATGTCAATGCTTATTGCCTATTGATACCTGAGACAAGCGAGTTCAAATGCCAATGCAAGCCGGGCTTCAACGGCACCGGAAAAGTTTGTTTAGGTGAGAAAGACATTTTTATTCAACTAAACCAATATTTAAATCAAACAAGATTCTTCAACGAACTTTGACCCAAAAATTAAGCTTCTATTGGAAAAACCTCATTCGAAACTTGAGGCCTGTATAATGGACTGAATTTTTGTACGACAGCTAATTTGTAGCTATTCATCGTGAAAAGTATTCAGCTGAAATGCCCAAATTTTCTTATACCTCTCAAAACTCTGAATACTGGAATTGATTTCGAAATCAATTCGGAAAGAATGTTGTCAGCTTCTTAACTTTTGTAGCTCAGTATTCCTGAAAATTGTTTATTGAAAGTATCGAAATGTCGTTATGCAAGAGTCTGTTTTTCGTTTTGACCCTAAAAATTGGTATAAAGATTTCCTTCAACACAAACTAGCTTTGCTTTTACCCAAGTATACTCATTCTCGCTTGGTTTAACTCCCACCTACACATAGCCGGTTATACAGCAAATTTTGTTTCAATTTTCTAGCGTTTAGTTTAAATGTGACCCCCTTAGCGTTGATTGACATACTATTCATTAATGTTTTCGATATGCATTCAGTTTTCATGTAACATAACTTCTTTCGGTTGTCGTTTTAACTTGCTTTCCATATATTTTGTTTTGACATTCATTTTGCCTAAGCTTACCTATAAGTTCTCAATATAAGTCCTGACCAGTGGAGCGTGTAGATTGCGTCCTTGTTTGTATGCTTATTAGCTTGTTTGCTTGCAAGACTGCTCGCTAGCTTGCTTGCATTTTGACGAAAGCTTTTATGTTTAGTAGTAGAAAAACTAGGTTTCTAAATCTAGGTACTTACGACTACTAAAAATTAGGACAATTTTAATTTATAACACTGAGAATTTGGTAATTGCCACAACACAACAAGGAGAAGAGATGACATTTTTCAATGATCAGACCATGAAAATGCGTAATGCGGGAATATGGCCCCAATTTATTCCTTCATAGTACGGTACCTTAACCCCTTTACCATTTATCTCCAGACGTATGCCAGGACTTCTGTGACAATGGAGGCGAGTGCGTGAAGGATGGTCGAGGGGAACCTTCATGCCGCTGCACTGGCTCGTTCACTGGCCGCCATTGCAGGGAGAAGAGCGAGTTCGCGTACATAGCGAGTGGAGTCGCGGGAGGAGTCATCTTTATTATATTCTTAGTGCTGCTTGTATGGATGATTTGTGCGAGGTACGTTTTCTTTTTTTTTTTTTGTTGATTGACAAGTTGGCAAGTTTATTTTATCGTTTTTAAAAATATACACATAACGTATGTGAAGTGTGGCCAGCAAATTTTATTTGTCGTTGTATAAAATCTGCTGTAAATGTCTAACGTTACATACTCCCTTTCTTATTTCCACCAGATCAACAAAGAAGAAGGAACCAAAGAAGACATTAACACCAGCTATCGACCAAAACGGCTCCCAGGTGAACTTCTACTACGGAGCGCACACACCGTACGCGGAATCAATAGCACCATCGCATCACTCCACGTACGCGCACTACTATGACGACGAAGAAGACGGCTGGGAGATGCCTAACTTCTACAACGAGACGTATATGAAGGAGAGCCTCCACAACGGCATGAATGGAAAGATGAACAGCTTAGCGCGATCAAATGCCAGCATATACGGGACCAAGGAGGATCTCTACGATAGATTAAAGAGGCATGCGTACCCGGGTAAGAAAGGTCAGTATGTAAGCACTTAGTTAGTGCGCACTTTCATTATTGAGAACGCAGCTTTTACACGTCTTGCTTGGTAGTTGCGATAACGCTTTGCTGATTTACTGTAGTCCATTGTTCATCATATATTTTAATATGCACTTGTTCAATCATTTTCGAGCACCATCCAATTGACCATTGAAAATTATCTCAGCTCTTTATTATTTCACAAGTTCTTACATGGTAACCATTCTTTTATATTTTTCCCATCAGGAAAACTATTCTAACCTTCTTTCTTCTCCACTTTTGTTCGTTTTTTATTCAATAATATATAACAATGAGTCCTTTGATTCATGTTTTATGATGAATGTAAAAACAAAGCCTTTATTCTTGTTTTCATTATCAAGGTGAATGTAACATTTATTGTAATAGACAACAAATGCCTGCAAAATAACGTCATAACCTTTGTTTTTAACATAAAGCATTACAATTTCAAAGAGTTAATGCCTGATGTAAATAAACAGAGAAATTAACATAATTGTTTTTCTTACGCACATACAAAAATTCCACTAGCACAAACAACATTATCGGTCACTAGGGCATACATGCAAAACTGTAAATAACAATGATGTAATACTGATAAGTATATTTTCGTTCCAGATAAGAGTGACAGCGACAGTGAAGGTCAGTAGGTGTAACAAGGGACTGCGTTTTGTCGTATTCTGGTCAATCTTACATAATACTTCGTACTAGTTTCAATTCTCGGTGTACCCGGCAGTAATAGTTCATATTATTGCATACTAAATATACGGCGTGGAAAATATGTAGCGCTCGCGACTACAAGCCGAGAGTTCAGTATGTCATTGTAGAATGTCGTATTCTATTAGCTTTATTAAGAATTATAGTTGTAACGTTATGTGTATTAACACACTCACTGTTTAAATTACAGCCCCCACCAAATATACTTTATTTAACAAAATAATCGTCACAAAAGTCAAAGTTTATTAAAGGCGTTACATTATTTCGAAAACAGTGAATGTGTTGATGTTCTTAAATAATCTTCAACGAACTAAATGCTCAAGTACTTTAAGGCGAACACTGCCATATACGAAGCAGGGAGTACTCACAATTTTTCAACGAATATTGTAAAAATTACATTCCAACAACATTCCGATTTATAATCGTGTAAATATAATGTTATAAAATATTTTGTATATTTTTTTAGAACACTGTTCTTGTAATGCTAGTAATAATTACATCTGTAGAACATTAATTGGCGTAACGATTGATTAATTATTACTAACATTAGGGATGGCTAGGTAATATAAATTAACGGTTTATGTTTGTATTATAAACTGGACTGTATTATTATAATTTTGTGTATGAATGAGAGTGAGTGTTGATGTGACAGTGAAATGTATAGAATGATATTTTTATAATTATCACGTGAATATATGGGACATGTATTATATATACGTTTTGTATTAAAGTATTTTTAAGCTGATATAATTTATAGTAAATACATAATCTTCCTAACACTGAATATTGGAATCGTACTAGGATCGACCGTAACAAAATACATATAATAATATAAGAGAGTTTTAGACTAGTTCTAGACGACATGTATCCATTATGTACGTACCTAAAGATTTTTTACATTTAAATACTCAAAGAATCTCCAGCGGGTGGTCAATATTCCATCACAATCTATTACCACATTAGTGATTACATAATAAAGATATTTTTTTACAAAAATTTTAATGAAATAAATTTTAATACTTATATTTATTAAGAATTTTATTTTATTTACTACTACCCTCTCCTCATCCAACCAGCTTCACCGGTCGGAGTCAAATCTATCCATCGAAAGGTCTCGCCGATATACAGGATGTTTGGCAGAACGTTGAACATACGAAAATGGTGGATAGGTGGGGTCATCTGCTACTTACTCAGCCCTTTGGCCCTGGCCAAAAAAAAATGAAATAACTCTTAAAGGTATTTTTTTATAAAAGCAAATTACATACCATTAGAAAGGTCACACCCTAGGGATGTTTTGCTAGAATTGGAACTCCTCAATATTTTTTTTTTTAAATGCAAGTTGAAATTAAGATTTAAGTATTTTTTACATCTTTCTGTAAGTTTGAGGACTCATAACTTTTTTCTAGCTAACATCTAACAAAAATATTGCCTGTTTTACCCATTTTTATTAAAAATTACACTTTAAAGTTAAGAAAGTGGTGAAACTAGAAGAAAGCAAAACAATTTTTTTTTTAATATCCAAGGGGCCAGGGCCACATAAATTAGGGCTGAGTAAGTAGCAGATGACCCCACCTATCCACCATTTTCGTATGTTTAACGTTCTGCCAAACACCCTGTATAAATAACATTCAACAAAAATCCCCCTTATCAACAATCAATTGTGGCAATAAAACCACTGATTACGTACTTCGACCCGAGACTACTTTTAATTTAATGTCATCGGTGTCAACTACCGATATAAACTAGTATATAATATAATGTCATTACATTACAATATACTAGTTTCGCGTCGGTTGGCCTCTAAACATCTTTAGAGGCCAAATTCTCACACCAGAATCACATGATCGATGTTTAAACAAAACAGTTGGCTAGTAAAGACATTACTTGTCTTTTTATCACAATGTATGACGCATTATAATTATTATTTTTATAACGAGTAAGTCTTGTTTATGTGGTCTGACGTAATTTCACAACCGAGTTAACCAATTCTGATATTTAACTCACCATTGGAAAACTATGACATTTCCCTAGAATGAGAAAAATCATGAGTATATACGGATAATCTTATGCTGTTGCAAGCCTTTTAATTTATTCGCTATTGGGACTATCGAAAAAAAAGAATATATATCACTTAAAAAACTATAATTTATTCTTCAAAAAGTATTTCAGCACAGCCAATATATTCAACTTAATTTAATAGCCAAACAATGCGCGATATTCGCCGTAGAACAAAGTACACTTAGTATTAGAATACCTAATAAATAAACTAATATTACTTGGCATGTTTCTTCTGGAACTCTTTCATGTATTTCGACAGAGTTTCCACTTCTTCCACTGACACGGCATTGTAGATTGATGCCCGGATACCACCGACGTTCCTGGAAATGAAACAACAAGGAAATTAGTTCCAATTATTCAACAAAGTGGGCTACGCGGGTATCATGAACGGTGACCTACGTCCAGCAGAAAACGTCTTTTGCCTAAAACAGAAAAACACGAATTCTCAAGATTCTGATAACTATATATATACTACCTGCTCGGTATTAGTGAGCTATATATTTCGAGTAATAGGAGGTGATCCAAAAACCGTGAGGAAGCTGTAAGTAAGCAATACAGGAAGAAATCAACCATAATTATAAAATAAATATTCGTATGGCGTCAAGACGTTTTTTACTCGTTGTTAATGTTAATTGTTACTCTGTTGCATGCAGTGTCGATTATGGAAATAAAGGGTTTTTTTTTTTTGAGGGTGGGAAATCATCAGATAACTTTTTCTTTTACTGACTATAACCCACCCGTCAATTGCCTGTGTGCCAGGGGCGACGGTATCTTTTTTGAACAATCCGCACCCGGCAGTATGGAAATAAAGGGCTGTTCCACTATTTCTACCACGAATTCCTACCAGTAGGTATAGTAACTTTTCTTCACAGTTTACCTACCAATTTTATTGGTTTGACTGTTGGTATGAATAATGAAAACATTTAAAATCTAAACAATATAACAGTATTTTAACCTTATAAATAGTTGAAGTATTTATATCACACTTTAATAATTGATTGTACAGATCATGTGACACGGTACACGGATTTCAATTTCACACAATTAGTACTAGTAAGAATAATGAGAAGAAAATTCACAATATTCCTACTGGTATGAATTCATGGTAAGAATAGTGGGCACAACCCGAAATAAATAAACACTGAGTTTACCTGTGTCCTTTCAGCTGAATGAGTCCCAACGCCTCAGCGCCTTTCAGGAACTCCTTTTCCAAGTCTTCGTTGGGTGGCGATCCAATTCTGAATGGCACATTCATTTTACTTCTAGCGTTCTTGGCTACGGGAATGGAGTAGAATCCGTTGGATTGTTCCACTGTGTCATATATGAGTGAGGCCTTCTTTGAGGCTAATTGGGCCATGCCTGCCACACCTCCGTTCCTTTCTACCCATTCTAGAACTCTTCCCATGACGTAAATACTGGAATAGAGACATTGTTGGTTGTTAAAGACGTCTACAATTTTATATTGCAGTGTTTTTTTTTTACTCCATGACTTATGGAGATAAATAATCATATTATCGGTTAATTATCGACCTACTATTACAAAGCGCTTTTGTCAAGCATTTTCTCTTATTTTTCAATATCCCCTACCAACTTTTAATTGCTTACTACTGAAAATGACCTACCCCGATGCGACAATTTGTAAAGACACAACAGCATTTTTTTATAGTTCATCAGTCACAGACACATAGTCACATAGATACTATGAGATTTATTAGTCGCTATCAGATGTTATCTACCTTACTAAAAGCCTCATAAAAATCCATTATGGTGATATCTTTTTTCAGCCAAAATCATGCGACAGTTTGGCCGAAAAACAAATAAGATAAAATGATTGTTTCTACTATTTTATCAGAAACAAAGTACTTTATAATCTTAATTATATAATATACAGGTGTACACCACAATAACACACAGTTCTGGTGATAATTTCTATTATAAAACGGTTGCGAAGGAAATTGATACACAATGTGTAGGATATTATTAGCAACTAGCTGCGCGCTGCGGTTTCACCCGGATATAAGTCTCGATCCCGGGGGAATACCGGGATAAAAAGCATCCCACTCATAATCCAAGTCATGGTCTAACCATAAGCCAAATTCTGATCCATATCCGAGAACTATTAGTGTGAACGCGTAAAAATCGAACATACAAAAACAGCTGATTTTTTTTTGTAAAACCGTCGTAAAATTTCTGCGCTGTGGCGTCTAGAACGATATGCTGAATTTATGGTTACAGTTTGCGCACTGGATAAAAACTTACCCTGTATAGGTACTTAGTATAATCTACCACCGCGATAATTGCGTGTATTAATAGTGGGTAATTACGTAACACTAACATTAGAAATGGCTTTCATTTTGACAATTCAAAAACATTAATTGCGTTATTTTAAAAAGAAATAAAAATGTTTTATAGTCAGGCATCAAGGCCCATAGGGTGTTAGTATTACATCTTAGAAACTAGGTATATTAGTAACATGCTAGAACACTAAAAAGAAAAAAAAAGAAAATCGCAATCACAGGAACGTTTAACAAGTTTTGTTGCCAACATGTATGTAGCTTGGTAAACCTGCCCATTGTAGGCCCATCCAGCCTTTCTGCAAACACCCTCAGAATGCTGTTGCTGTTTCCCCTCACTCGGGATATTACTGAGGCAACTTTCTCCCGCATTATCGCAAAGTAGTCGTCAGTGTGCGCATAAGCGAACATACCTGACACACTACAGTAAGGTGGAAGTCTCAACATTATCAACTTTGTTGATCAGACAAATTTCTCGCATGATTAGCAATAAATAACCTTCAAAATTATTTATATTCTGACTAGGTGTGTTAAGCAATTAGGATGCTGATTGTCCCAGAGAAAAAGCTGAAATCTCTCATGTGCCTGTTACTACACTGGCAACATACAGTTCAAACCGATTACATGAAAGAAATACTTACGCAAACATAGGAGGGGTGTTGAGAATAGAATCTGCCTTGGCATTGGCCGTCCAGTCGAATAACGAAGGGCATATTGGCAGCGCCTGATTCAGGAGATCTTCTCTAACGATGACTAAAGCTACGCCGGCTGTACCGATGTTCTTCTGTGCACCAGCGTAAATGACTCCGAACTGGAAGAAAGTAACATAGTTTATGGTACCAATCTCTGCTTACAGGCACAAAATGATTAGAGGCAAAGCGACGCGACTTTAGTAGAACAAAGAATTAAGGCGCACCGTAGCGTCGGGCCTGTCTGTGGAAGCCTCAATACAGCCACATGGATGTAGGTATTTTGATAACGATCAACCTCTGATTATACTGAGGCGAATCGCGCTCGGGATGCGCGACGAATTTCGTTCGCACTAATTGGGTCAATTTACTTGTTCATATGTAAGTAACTAGCGCGAATAGTCGAGTTATTCCTAATCATTAAAACAATAGACGCGCAGTCGCGACCCGCACCTCGCGCGGGATTCTTTTGTTCTAACTGTCCTTGACGCAGTAATTTGATGACTGGCAATATTCGCTGTCGAACAGACGAACACCAATAAGGTGGACGCGCTAAGGTTCTTTGCAATTTTCAGATCAGTTGTATTTTGATTAAAATATGATTCGCTACCGTCACAAATATGGCTTTACAGTCATCAATACAACCGTCCTATGTTTATTTAATCCCATTGTTGTGTCCCCCAAATGATAAGGTCAATATTTATTCATCGCACAACACTACTGCTCCTTATCGGGCATCAGTTAGCTATCTTATCATGTCTTAAAGCCCTAGTATCGTCATACCGACTGATATTTTTTTCAGTCGGAGGCAAGTTCGAAACTAATTATCTAAAATATAAACACATTTAAAGATACAACGATGATAGATAAATATTCTACACGTATTTTTTTAGCAAAGAAATTAAATTGTAAATAATTGAATTTTTGTTAGGTAATAATAAATATCTAGTATGGATTTAATTGGCGCAGACTCGCTTCTCAATACAGGATAAGTTTTTATCCAGCGCGCAAAATGTAACCATGAATTCAGCATATTATCATTCTAGACGCCCTCGCGCAAAAATCTTACGTCGTTTTTACAAAAAAAAATCAGCAGTTTCATAGAAAAGTGCAATCCCTACTCGGTCAAAATGTATGGAACAGCTGATTTTTTTCCTGTATTACCGACGAAAAACTTCTGCGCTGGGGAGTCTAGAATGATATGCTGAGTTCATGGTTACAGTTTGCGCACTGGATAAAAACTTATCCTATATAGATAGAGATCAACTAATTTAAAGCTGCACGCCCCTTCCCTAAAATTTATATATAAGCGTTTGAAATGTTTATGCAACAAGCAGTGGAGGCGTGCGGTTTTAAATTAGTTGATCTCTACCAAGTACAAAACGCGAATCTTGTGTTACTATGTAAGTGCACAGAGGTCGATAGAGGGCGGAGCATACAGTCGTGGTCTATCCGGTTAGTTGAAATTCTATGCACGTTACATATTTGCGTGTGTGTAGCAGTAGATACGTACACATGCAAACGTGAAACTTAAACTGGCATCAACTGCATGCACTAGGTGTGCCCGCATCATATCCATAGTCACTCCACAGACGTGGAGCACGGACGCACACAGCATCGAGGCCACACTTCACGACTCAAATTCTAGTCAAAAAGCTGGTCGAATAGAAGGTTACGTACCATTTTAATATTTGAAAAGTTCTGATAAAAGCCAGACATGCAAAAATTCCGGACAATTTCGCACTCATTGCACTGTTTTTATAATTATTTAAAAATCTTTCAATTAAAAAAATCTAGACAAATGATAAGGATAAGACTTAAAGCCGGACATATCCGGAAAAATCTGGACGGTCACCTTACATACAAAAGCACCAAATATTTCATCAAGCCAAGAAATTGATAACAAATATTTCATAGTAATATTAATGAGACCACTGGTTATCTGCAGTAATTAGTATGGATAGATATCAGTTTGAACTGGTTTCTTTCACTGATTGAGTAATTCAGGAAAAAGTTTAGGTAGGCATTTATCTTTATCAATTTATGAAGTGAGGCTTTACTTTACAAAATTTACTCATTATTTTAAACAGATTTTTTTAAAATATATATCATAGTTATTTTGTTTGGGCCTACAACAATTATGTATGTCCACTCCACAAAATATTTATGTATCTAGCCTAATAGACTCACTATACAACAGATATGCCATGGTGAATTCCTGAATATTTGGCTGATTTCCAAATTGCATTTCAATTATAAAATTGTAAGTATTTCTTACCTTAGAAACATCAACTTTCTTAGACATAATATTTGAGGACATATCAGCAACTAGAGGGACTCCCTTAGTATCAGGAATAAAATCAAACTCCACGCCTGAAACAGAAAACATGATCAAGTCTTGTATGCTTTCCCCATATGAGAAGAAGCCTACTCCCTGCTGAGGGACATTACCTAGGCTGCTTTTATTATTATTAACCTCTTAACCGCTTACGTCGTATTAATCTGACAAATATTTCCGGGTCCATTTCGCCACGGTCGTTTATTTACGACCAAATACCACAGCTTGTTTAATCTGTTGTAAAAAATTAAGAGCATTCATTCCATGTGGGCTGTCAACAACGTATTTATAGTAGTTTTTCGTGATTATTTCATTACACACAAACAAAAGTATTATTTTTTTTTCAGCCAAGCACTAGATCGTTTCTATTTATAATTATTTTAAATATTTACTCTTTCATAAAAACATTTAATCGTACTTAGTAATGCAAATAGAAAATAATTGACGGTATGCCGATTTTTATAACCAAATACCAAAATAACTATAAAAAAGTAGCATACAAACTTGAAAATACCAACGATCTAGTGCATGGCTGAAAAAAATGTTTACTTTTGTTTGTATTTAATTAAATAATCAAGTAAAAACGCCATTGCCAGCCCGGGTGGGGCAAATGCTCTTAAGTATTGCACATCCCTCTTTGTTGTAGGTATTTATTTTTCGATTCACTGTGCCAGGCGCAGACAACTAATATGAAGTTGGGCGGTTATAAGGTTCATGTGCAAAACCGCCTGCCCCGTAGATAAACTGGTCGCAAACACTACTGTTGAGCACGAGGCCCTGGGTTGCCACGTAGGGCAATGTTATTGGGTTTTTCTATCTGGAATTTCTCAGTAGCATCCGGCGTCTAGATTTGTGCCTGGTTGATGGCAATAGGCTAGCCCCCTATTGCGTGGGACTTAAACACAACTGGCGAAATGTAGGTGTACTATCGGTGGGTGTATCTGCCCAACCAGTCGGGGAAACAAGGCGTGATGTTATGTATGTAATGTGCAAAAAACAACTACACATTGAATCATTCAGGCCTTGTGCTAATTAAGGTAAATTATCACATTGAAACTAATAAAGAACCTACTCTCATTGCTTGCAATACATAATTAGGGTCATATCAGTGCAAAATGTACACAACTTTCACAAGGATACAGAAATAAAAACATGACTTTATAAAGTACAGTTGAAGCATAAAGTTTAATTTGTGAGAGCCAATAAGGTTTTCTTGTTACTATGGTGCTTATCAGTAATTATAATTGCAACATTAAAATGTTGTATTTGATATGCTATTTACTAATGAAGCATTAAGTTACCTACTACAATTTCTTAAACACATAAAATAAATTATCTAACAAGGCTATATCAAAAGAAAAATAATGCAGATATAGCAAGATATTAAAATAGATAAAGAGATAATAAAATCATGTTATCAACAGATAGTTACCGTGAATAGTTTCATTGGTACAAATGTGTACATATGATGCATTAGGATCAAGATTCCACTTTGATTGATCAGGGATGTCGACATAGCGGTCAACGGGAGGCAGGACCAAGTTCACTTTGCCATATTTCTTTGCTTCTTTTGCTGCCTTTGCTGACCAATCACCTAAAAAAAAGAAAATATTTAGTAGATATACAAGCTTGTGCTTATATCATAGTTTAATCAACAACAGGTTTAATTTATGGGGGAATTGTGTGAATAGATCAGTAGCCTGATTAGAAACAAGAAACCTATGCAAAGAAAATACTGTTAGTTCTTGATTCTTCGACATATATGTTTTACTGGCCTTAATAGAAACATTTAAAACTACATAGTTTAAGTGAAGTGTGTGAGTTCACGTGCACGAAAATACAGTCCATTGACAAATTATGGTACGAAACAATAAATAAATGTTTACCAGTGACGACATAATCTGCTGTTCCGGTTCTGGAAATCAAGTTAAGAGGAACTGCAGCAAATTCACCCGTTCCACCACCAGCCATAAAGATAATTTTGTAGTTTGCCGGCACATTTCTGAAAAGAACATTAACTTGATCAAAAAGTGTTAGCAGTTGAAATTTATAGCGTATACCAAGGCAGAAGCTTGCTCTCTTGCTCTTCAGGATTTCAGGATAATGTCGTAAAATGAAATAAATGATTGTTGTTGAAAAATAGGTATGACGAACTTTTTCGGATTGTTTGTTTGCTTTCATTTTTGAAAACAACATTATGTCAAGCATTGTTGCCAGACCTGGTTTTCACTTTACCCCAAGCTTAGTCGCAGTTTACCCCAGATTCACAATTAATTTGAAAAAATACCCTAAATTAGTTCCCTTATTTTTTTCTTACTTTACAAATAAAACAACGAGATATTTTATATTTCTACTCTCGCCTCACAAATGTGTCCTCTGCATCGACTGCTTAGTTAACGTTGTTTATATAAATACTATTGTTAAATTTATCTATGATTGTTTTTGACGATGTGAAGTTAACACAAGATTACTGTTTAATTAATGACTGCAAATTATACTCTGTATCATGGCCCAAGATAGCTTAGTAACTACAGGGCTCGGTCTTGAAGAATGAATATAGAATAAGACTCTCTCTACGGCTGCACATTATTTATAGGTGCTGATAAAAAAGATATTACCTACCACAGAAATGTTATGGAATCGTTTATTACCACCAGCATCTAAGCTCCACTGAACCCCGCACAGTGGAACGAATGTATGGGAGCGGTTGGACGTAGACATGTCCGAAAAAAAAGAGTAAAATTATGCCAAACTAATGATGCCATCTTATTCGATTACTTAATGCCTTCATAACTTGTGGTGATGAATTTCTTCATAACTCCCATATTTCGGGAGTAATTTGAGAAAATGTGAAATTTTACTATGAAAATGAGTGTATCGAGCTCTCTCCCTCCTGATTCCGGGCTTGTTTCAAGTAGCGGTCTCTAATATCATAATGCTAATACTAAGAGCTATATTTAATACTAAGACACATAGTGCGCCAAATGTGCACTTTCTGGGATAAAGAGTGATGTTTATTTTATAACACAATTTTTTTATTTTTTGTTTATTTTGTTGATTAAAACCGTTTTTCTAAAGGTTTACCTTATTACAATAACATTTCTGAGCAGCCAATTAGAGAAGATATAAGCTAATTAGGATATATAATTAGGGACTTAAGGTTTACATATAAAACTGATGCACTAATGATTACTGATAAGAACATTGCTATTATTTAATTACTAAATGGCTCTTAATACACTAATTTAGCATGCATCATTTACTAATTATCACAATAACTAATTACCTTGCAATATTTAACAAAGGATACCTGGGATACCTGGATTTTATATAAATAGGTCACTATTAGTAACTTTAAAATCAGTGTTGATTTACACCTCGTTGTATCCAAGCTAATCTCGCAATGTATTTTCCAAATTTTAATACAAATCTTGATATTCACGTTGCTTTATGCGCACGCGCACATAAAGATTTACGCGACTTTAACTATTTGTTCAGTGTTTTAAAAGATAACAGTTGTGTTCAGTTATGTGAAAGTGCTGAAACAAGTTTAAAAGACTGGTGTCGTCGATTTTGCTACCGCATTTATGCAAAATGGACACAGTCTGGAAGAAGCACAGATAAGTTTCGGAAGAAACATGAGATTTGGCTACAGGCTGCAATTCAATGGCCGGAATTACAGAATGAAAATATGGAACCTTCTACAGAAAATATAAGTGACGTCATCGAGCCCATAATTTCTCCTGCTAAATCTGATGCTTCAACTTGTACACATCCTAGTCCTCGTAAATCTTTTGAGGACCTTAGTAACCGGCAAAAAAGAAGACGCACTGAAGATAGTCTTTCATGCAGCAGTAGCAGCGCTGAAATTATGTTTTCGGCCGAAAGGGCGCTTCAAAAGGCAGGACAAAGCGATACAGCTTATGTTATGAAATACTTGACGGAGAATCCAGAAGAGGCCTCAAAAATCAAAGCCTTCATTGAAGGTAAATCAATTCAGGTACGGGAAATATCCCCTTTGAAGGCATTGGCTCTTTATGTCTCGATGAACTTATCGAAATGGCGCTATAACACTCTTCGGGATTTCAACACTCAAGAAGGAGCTCTTCAATACCCGAGTTACTACATGTTGGTTAAAGAAAAAATTAAGTGCTATCCGGCCAAAGAAGATCTCACAGTTACAGAGAGCTCTGCAAAAATCAAATTACAAGCCTTGATGGATTTAACCTCAAGAAGACTTATTAGGTCGTTAGAAACCCCTGTTGATCCCAATCAACAGCTCGTATTGACCAGCAAATGGGGTTTTGACGGATCATCTAGCCAAAGCATTTATCATCAAAGGACGAGTGAAGATGAGCAAATCGATCTTGCTAGTAATTTTATGATTAGTCTTGTACCACTGCGGCTCGTCTCAAAAGGTGTAACAATTTGGGAAAACGAGCGACCATCTTCCACTTCATTTTGCCGGCCAATATTGTTTAAGTTTATAAAGGAAACCAAAGAAAATGTGCAGAGAGAGATGGCTGAAATCGAAGCAGAGATTGAAGCCTTAACTCCATCCACCATCACTGATGGAATTAGTGTCAAACACCAACTGCTGTTGACAATGATTGATGGTAAAATTCATTCCATTATATCCAATACAGCAGCTTCAGTGTGTGACATATGCAAGGCTTGTCCTAAAGAAATGAATAATTTAGAGTTAATCAAAGATAAACACGCAAACGAGGACATGTATAAATATAGCTTAAGCACCCTTCACGCTTGGATTCGCTCAATGGAATGCTTATTACACATTTCCTACAAATTAGACATAAAATCATGGCAAGTAAGGGGTGATATAGCAAAAAGGCAAGTTGATGACAGGAAGAAAAGAGTTCAAGAGGCTGTAAGAAGAGAAACGGGCTTACTTCTCGATGTTGTGAAACAAGGCAGTGGATCCACCAACAATGGCAACTCGGCAAGGAGATTTTTTGAAAACTACACTAAATCTGCTGAACTGACCGGAATAGATGCTATGCTTTTAAGAAAAATCTGTGTGATCTTGCAGTGTATTTCATCAGGAGAGAAGATCAACGTAACTAAATTCCGAGAGTTCTGCTTTGATACTGCTAAGCTTTACGTGGAGTTATACCCATGGTATTATATGCCTTCTTCACTTCATAAAATTTTAATGCATGGGCCAGACATAGTTCAGAACATGTCAATTGTGCCCATTGGTTTTCTATCCGAAGAGGCATCTGAGGCTAGAAATAAAGATTTTAGAAAATATAGAGAGGGGCATTCTCGAAAGCATAGCAGTATCTCATGCAATGAAGATATTATGCACAATCTTTTACTGTCTTCTGATCCACTTGTTACAAGTATCCGTCCAAAAGGAAATAAGTTTGTAAAAAAATCTTCTTTTAAGGAATTTTATGAGCTTACGGATTCTGAGAAAAGTGATATCGAATTTGTTAACATAAATGATTTAGCGGACATCGATTCTGAATTTGAATTAATTGATGATGATGATGATGACGAAGATAATTAAATGATGTTATTGTTTTAAAATGTGTAACTTAGTAAATTAGAGCTTACATCTTAATTATTTATTGTACTTTTAATGAAACTAGGTAATTTATTATCAACTTACTTAAAAGTCATACTCTCATCAGTTCTTGTGAATATTTTTGTTAATATATATTTCTGTATATATATATAATATATTTATAGACCTCTTAATAAGTCTGTCTGCGGTTTAAAGTAAATACAAATGGGGAAAAAACGTTTTTTTTTTTAAATTTTCATTTCCTTTTATCCCAGAAAGTGCACATTTGGCGCACTATGTGTCTTAGTATTAAATATAGCTCTTAGTAATAGCATTACGATATTAGAGACCGCTACTTGAAACAAGCCCGGAATCAGGAGGGAGAGAACTCGATACACTCATTTTCATAGTAAAATTTCACATTTTCTCAAATTACTCCCGAAATATGGGAGTTATGAAGAAATTCATCACCACAATTTATGAAGGCATTAAGTAATCGAATAAGATGGCATCATTAGTTTGTCATAATTTTACTCTTATTTTTCGGACATGTCTACGTCCAACCGCTCCCATACATTCGTTCCACTGTGCCCCGGCCCAAAACTAAACGCAACGCGACGTAAATTCTACTAAGTACTTTAATATTATATTAGTCTCCTAATCGAAACAGAGCTTGCCCTAAAAAATACTCTAAAAAAATTTATACCCTAAAACATACCCTGCCCTATTAGTTTCACCATGAATCTAGGGTAAATTACCCTAAGTTGGTATCACTGATGTCAAGTGTCTTCAGTATACCAAAATTGCATATTTCCACAGAAAAGAGAAAACTCTTTCAGTTCAGTTCATTCATTTATGCTCGATTCAATTCAATTAAATCATTCACAAGGACATGACAAGGACAATAAGGACAAGGACATAACCACCGTGCCATTGAGATGCAATGCGGTGCAAAATTAGGAGCACAGTTTTAGGCACCCGGCACAGTGCTTAGTCTTTTCTGACTGGTGCCTATCCGTCAGTCAATGTTGTTGACGTCATACCGGTTAAAATACTAATAAATAAATTAAACATTTCAAATTTTTAGTATGCACTAGAAATCAGACAATGTTACGCGTGGTTTTCAAAAAAATGCGTGCGTTATGAATTAACCATCAAGGTATTTAACTATGATTTAGCTAGCACCTAATGACACATTAATAGGCACGAAAAACGTAAACGTAGTTTTTGATATAAGTACATTACATATTAAATACTCACAGTAATCTTCTCACAACATTTTGTACTTCTGTATTAAACTGCATGTATCCTTTAGTTCTGTGGCTTGTCTCAAGTAAACTTATACCAGAGTTGTCGAAGTTTGTTAGTTCATTCCTTATGATATCGTATACCTGACGAATCAAACATAAATATTTTATAAAATACCAATGCTAATAAAATTAGGCATTCTGATTTTTTATATAAAGTATAAAGTAAAAAAATATTGTTAAATGACTTACTTCTTCTGGCATTTTGGCCGGGCCGGCACCAAAGTTGTGAATTTTCGGCATGTTTTTAAATAAAGAAATTACTGCACGAGTAATTTTTCTGACTGATCAAACCACACTGTGTCACAAGACTCGCGCTGTGCGTTTACTCAAACTGAATCGTTGGGTTATCGCCCTGCCTTTATTATGTGTGTGACGACCGGTTTACTGAGCACATGAACGACATTCATTCGTGTGCAAAACACAGATAGGCACCAATTTTTGCTGAAGTTACGCGTAATATTGCACCCAATGTTGTTGAATATTTTTGGCACTATTTTACATACCTAATCGCTCGATTTATAAATATTTTTGTTGACTAACAAAACAAACAATTGTGGGTATTTTTAAGGATAAGACCTCTAAGTAATCATAAAATTGTTCATTGAATAATTTTATGCATGTCGGTTATTACTACTGTTTAATCAATAAACACGAAACTGCGTTAACTAATAATTACTAAATTGTTCACTCCTAAATTACTTTTACTTTTGTTAATGAAATGACCCAGCCAGCTATCCGAGCGTAAGGTATCGCGAATAAGAAAAACACACCCACATACCTATATATTTTAACTGAACGAATCGTAACCTTCAATCAATGACTTCTTGATCCTACTCACCAATCAACTCCTCGAACTAGTTGAATTGAGTCAAGGTTAGCTGAAGGAAAATACTACCTAATAACTAGTAAGTACCTACCTACCTTACTTATGTACCATAGTTATGTACCTATAGTTATTTTCTGCTCACGTTTCTTATTTCCATTGACACTGGCTGATTTTTTTGACTTGACTGATTATTGTAGGTAATAATAAATATTATTTACTTTCGTCTGCCCATAGTACAGACGCCAGCACATCAAGCCACCCCAAACTGTCAAATTTTCCCAATTGAACATGAATCTTACACTTACGTGATAAAGTTGAAATCTATCAAAATTTTACAGATTGGGGTTTCTTGATGTGCTGGCGTCTATACCTACCTAGTATGTCTGTGATCCTGGACACATGAAATCAGTATGGGAACATTGATGCCTGAATATCTCTCACCGTTTCAGCAGGGTACCTATTTGGGGTTAAAGAAAACAGTCAAACAAACGTCTCTTCATCCATTGACTTGATTCTTGTGTCGAAATAAAAGTATGAAAAATAGAGAAAGAATGGCCATACGATTACTTACGAAGAATAAAACGTCCGTCTCATCATCAAAGAGCATACTTTATTATTTAACTCCTTACTTTGGGATTCCCTACACACAGGGCGTCTTCTGCGAAGGCTACAGCCGTGAGGGCGCATGTACTGCCTCTCCCTCACGTGCGCCGCCTCCCTCTTTGCGAGCAACACTGCTTCGCTGAAGGAGGTGACGGCTAACCATGCGCTCTCGCTCCGCACCATGGCCTGCACTAGGGCCGGACGTGAGAGATCGCCGCCGCCGATCGCCTCCACGAGGACACGGCGGTGCTCCGCCCATGCCGGGCAGACCTCCACCGTATGCTCCACCGTATCCTCAGGGCGATCTTCGCAGTGGAAACACCCGGGCGTTTCCTCCCGCCTTATACGAAACAGGAACCTCCCGAAAAAACCGTGTCTGGTGAGAACCTGTCAGGCGGAAGGTGAGGACGCCATGCCGTCACTCAAGTCACTCCTCAAAGAGGGGACTTACCGCCGCAATCGTGGCGTGCCCATACACGGACTGATGAAAGTGCAATCGCGAGCCAACACGAAATAAAAAAGAGAAAAGATTAGGGAAATAACCTAGCAACACTTTGTAATATCTTAGGTACACTATGGGGATATCTTGTGAGCGTGGACACTTGGTTTAAACTGTAAGTCTGTCTCAGGTAAAAAAGTATTGACCTCGATTGTTTGTACCTACAAACCAGTCATGAAATTATACGAGACTTGGTATGTTTTTAAATAGGTACCTAGTACCCAGTAGATTTTACAACTTTTGTCTATTAGGCTTCTGTTCCGTATTATTTCCTCCCATCTTTTCGAAGGACCTACAGAAAAGGCCAGGCCAGAAAAAACACAAGTGCCTCTTATCTTATTTATGTGTAGAAAAGAGTGGGTGGTACGTATTATCTGCAATCATAGTTTGCACGGCAAGTACATATTATTAGTATTATTACCCAGTTACGTACATAATTAATTAATTAACTGTGTAACACGCAACTCGTGATTGATGTATTGCAAACTAATTACCTAGGAATGCCTTCTAATTTTACAAATTTTATGTATTGTATAAAATTGATCATATGTTCCTTTTCATGTTCTGTGTCTCGATTTCCCGTACCAAGTTTCGACTTTGCATAATTTGTAGCTAATTATAACCAAAAATGTATTTCTTGTTGAACGGATATATGTGGGTAATTCCACCTCAAATAAAGCTTTCTTTAGCCTTCCCAGTTCCCATTGATGATTTGAATAAAAGCGGAGACATTTAGAGTGAACAGCTGCCTGCCTAATGGTTCACAGTGTTCAAACATTTGTACATTCAGCTCATTCGTTCGGTCTCAACTTGCAACTTGTTTATAACTGGAAAAATAGTATTACAGTACTTTTGACCAATGCCAATTGATACTATTGATAGTAAAATAGATTAGTGGAAAGGAATTTTTGTATCTTGAAATGGTTGAATTGATCGACTAAATTTGAATAAGTAATTTTATTGAAGGGCCGACATCTCAACGGTCGTCATTTCGATCAAAGATCAAAGATTTTCAATCAAAGATTATAATGAAAACCGAGATTCTAGCATCAATACCAACGTCTATAAAATCAATCAGTGCACAGTGGTGGTGCAGGTGCAGTATAGGTACAGTGGTAGTGCAAGATTTTTTTTGGGAATGACAGCTCGTAAATCAACCTAGGAGGTTGTTGGCTGTTTAACCCGACTTGCCTGTGGCTACCTTATAAATTAAGGGCTCCAGCCAGGGCTTACAAACTTAAAAACAAAGCGATAACGCGTTAAGGACACCCCCTGTGGGGTACGAGCCTCGGTTTAGGGCGTTGCTGGAAGAGGGCAGGAAGGGACGGGATGGATTTGTATGATTATTATCAACGGGTGAATTTAATGCTACAAGCTAAGCGCGCGAGCTGGCTCGAGCAAGGGTCGGGGCGGAGTGGTATAGGTTTAGGTTCCACCCACCTACCTTTTACAGAATTTTCGAGCAAATAATAGTAATTATTTTATCAAGTAATACAGCGTCAATATTGCCAACACATTCTTCATTAAAAAAGTTCTTATGGTAACACTAAATTCTTCATTTCATTCATTCGGTTCTAATCATTTTCATTCGATCGCTTGTCTTCGATTTTCACTTGAAAAGAGAGTCGGGCACTATCGTATTTTGTTTTTGATATACGGTTACGGAAACGTATTTTTAACAAAAAAAAGTTAATTAAAAACTGTGCTGTTAAGTTGTGCAAAGGATATGCCTCCAGTAAAAGATGAGTCGATAAGAGAAACCAACTGTTTAGAAATCATAAACATTGTTGAGAAGAGTCCTGGCAAGAGTACTCTGGTTGATGTGAGGGCTTGCAACAAACCTGCCGCTAAGGTAAGAAATAACCTAAATAGGTATCTCAATTATCGTTGCATAAAAAGACATTGCCGTGTCGAAGGTATCGATTTAGATTCTCCGTCCGTCCGTTGGGAAATCTTTACAAATGTTATGGTATTTTCCGTTCGAAATTTGATTTGGTCAATTTAGAAGTTCCTTTGTTTTACTAAAATAATAGTAGTATTATTTCAAAAGTTTATTAATCTTTCACACTTTACTTTGGTCGTAATTAGTTCTACTTGCACGAATAAAAAAAAACAAGCAGCACTACAGAATTATATCAGCATGTTATGTAGTTTTTACAACACTTTCTCATCAACTGCTTACGATTTGCCTTCAATTTGTAACTTTACAGCTGCTAACACTTGCACAAAGTAATCTTCTGTAAAGAAAAACTATAAGTACCATAGAAATCTGTCAATTCTCTGTCATTTAGCAGAGCTTAGCACAAAGATAATAATTCTATCTAATGAAACTAAAAGTAACCGAAAATAATATCAGTAAATCGAACCAAGAGAATCCCATGTTGTGGTACAGAAAAGACTGAATTGATTGATTGGCCGGAACCATGTGTTGATTTATTCCAAGCCACAGCTGGTTGTAGACTTTGACAGACTAAATTAACAAAAAATAAAACGAATACTCATTAAATTGTGCAAATTCTTTCCCTTGTAGAAATAAATATTATACTAATACCTTCTCATTATCTTGGCAAACCTTTAGGTAAGGCCTAAAGGTTTGCCAAGATAATGAGAAAGTCATGATGCTTGTTGTATTCTATAGTTTAGATAAGTATCAACTTCTGTAAATAACCAGTAGAGCTAGGGTGAACTTCCACAAAAAGTCTTTTTTGAAGTATGATCTATTTAAAATAATTCCTTGTTCCTTTATAAAAGCATAGGAACTATAGCATTCAATGTCATTTCCATTGAAATGTCTAGCTTTCTCTTTTTGCCTCCCCATAAAAAGTCAGTTCAATCCAAGCTCTCCAAATAATAAGTTAGAAACTATGGTCACAAATTTTTAAAGCACACTAATCTTAACAGTTTAAGTAAACTTCCATTTGGGTACAATTTTCAATGCTTCTTACCATTTAAGAGTATGAAAAATATTGCATCCCAACATAGAATAAATCTATATTAACTATAAACTTGATTCATATTTTCACCATACCTTTCTCCTTATAATTGTATGATTGATTGTAAACAATGTGAGTGGACAGTTTATGAAGTGGAACATTTGTTGCATATTGCTATCAGATTATGTGTTCTCAATTATTATCAAGAAAACATCAAACTACATACTTATCGTGCATTGATAAATATTTGTAGACTACAAAATAACAATCTTAGAGAATAGCAAAATAATAAATTAAAATGTTATTGCCAAATAGAATTCTAAACCTTAAATTTCACCATTCCATATGTGTACCATTTGTCCATTGATTATAAAATAATATTGCAATGTTCTTCATTATTATACAGGGTTAAAATCAACCATATGGAGGCAACGTGTTGAAAATATATCCACAACACGGGCTAGATAGAAAAATACCTACATAAGAGTTTTGTTTTTTTGAGAGTGGGAAGTCATCAAATATCTTCTCCCGCTCTGGCTGTAGCGGGTGGGCGTGTCAGACTTTTACTGACTAAAACCCACCCATGTTCCAGGGGGCACAATATCTCTTTCGAACAACCCTCACCACCTACATAAGAGTTGACACATCGGTTTTGGTGCCAGACCGCTTTTGTCCCACATTGCTCTTTGATAAACCTTTTTATTAAATTCTTAACAGTGTTTCCTATATTTATTTATATTGTAACATGTTATTTAAAAATGTTGTGAACTCAATAATAAAAGCTGACTCAACAGCTTATCTAATAGTGGTTTCATATCTATCAGATAAAACGCTTTTATGTTAATCTCTGACAAGGCAACATAAGTTTCCCATGTAAGGGTATGATAGAACTTTTGAGATAATAATTATTTTGAACAATAGTTGTGATTCAAATTATGTAGGCACCATTCCCAGGCAGTCATCAAGCATTTGGTTGAACATAGTTATAACAGAAAGTAATTAACTTTCTATGTTCATTCAGTGGAAGAATTTTTTCAAGGGATTAACATACTTTGATGGGAACTACTCCCCAACTAGTGTGTAATACATGTGTTTTTTATTAATAGTGGTGGTCGCCCAGTAGTCGAAATACGACCATAATTAATTTAAAACTTAATGTACAGTCAACTATGGCATCTTTACTTTCCATGAGCAACTTTACAAATTAGAACTGTACTTAAATTTCTCTCGGTAACTAAAAATCTGTTGCCGCCATTTAATATCCAACCGATACAGAAGAAGAATAATCAACTATTTGTAACAAATTTTTAGTAATCAAGAGATATTTTTTAAAATTCTCATTGGTTAAGTTGCTCCAGGAAAGAAAGATGCCACAGTTGGCAGTACTTATTTCTAATGCATTATTACATAAAAATACATATTATCTTTCTGCACTCCTTCTCCATATAAAATTTTACTGTGACAAATTTCATACTCCTCCGTCTGCATAATTGTCTTAAAAGGGGGTTATATTTTTGATCCACATAGATACTGACTATAACAGACAAAGTCAATATTATCTATACCTGAGTTGAGTTGAGAGAGGGTGAGTTGTTTTTTTCAACATGGCTCAGTATATAACAGCAATGCAAACCATTGAAGACAGGAAGGTGAGATGTAAGAAATCCATTTTGAGTGGTTAAAGCATGAGAAACATCTTAAATTCATTTTAAATATACTTGAATACTAAAGTGATTTCCAGTCATCAAAAGGTTTAAAAGCTACAGAGGAAACCAGTGACCCGCAGTGGGAGAATTCCATTTACAAAAATATCATAAAAATTTAATTTACATAATATAATGATTTGCACAGGTGCCACAGCCTTTTGTGAAACGCAACCTGTAAAACTTTGCCTACTAAATAAATGGTTATCAAATCATGTTAATTGTTACTTTAGTGCTAATTACTCTGTTTAACAAGGGGTACAAGTACAAGGTGCAATATTATGTAATATGCACTTCAGAATTATTGCTATTGAGAACAATTTAACTAAAGTAAACAACACAGCATTGTTTTTCAAAACTTTTGAAAACTGAGGATGTGTAGGTATATATTTTTTTGGTTTGGTATATAAGTTTTGTGATTAAAATACAACATTATTAAAAAAAACAAGTAAAAACCTCGGCCCGGTATCTGTGACGTGGTTGCTACAACTTTTTAACCACTGTTTGGAATCTGCAAATATACCTAGCCTTTGCAGGAAATCAAAGGTACTGCTGTACCCAAACCAGGTAAACCACACGACGACCCCAAAAACATCCACATATTACATATGCCACACCTACAAACTGTTCGAGAGACTGCTGCTTGCTCGTCTCACAAACGTCGTAGGCCCAAAACTTATTCCGGAACAAGCTGGATTTAGACCAGGCAAGTCTTGCTGTGGCCAGGTCCCTAACCTCACACAACATATCGAGGATGGTTTTGAAACGAGGAAAGGTACGGGCTCAGTATTTGTAGACTTGTCAGCAGGCTACGATACCGTTAACGTTTAGCGGTTGTTGTGGAATGTTACCAACTTAACAGAGGATCCTAAGTTTACTCGAATTCTACGAGGATTCCTCAGTAATCGTCAATATATAGTTAATGTTCTTGATGATAAAACTAGGTGGCGAACTCAAAAGAACGATTTGCCTCAGGGTAGTGTACTGGCACCTCTGTTGTTTAACATCTACTCTACACTAATGATCAACCGGTGAGCCCAAATACAACTCACTTTCTGTACGCAGACAACCTGGCATTAACTTGCAAAGCCACTGACTTTGAAGAGCTAGAGCCAAGCTTTCAATCGGCCCTCTCAGATCTCGCTCATCATTATGCTGACAAAACCCTGGAACCAAATCCCCACAAAAACGCACGGATGCGCCTCCCACCATCGTAACAGACGAGCAGGTCGAACACTTAGTATCTCATGGCAAGGGGTTCCAATCTTCCACACTAATCACCCAAGTGCCCTGCAAGTGCATACAAGAAATAACTTACCTCCTGCCTAAAATCCACTAGATTGGGGCATCGCATCAAGTCCTGTGAACAACTGGAATGGCGCTTTGCTTCTCCACAGGTGATTATGCCTGTCCACTGTCCAATAAGAAACCGATTTGCCTACCCTAAGTTAGTGGATACAGCTCTAAATGAGACATGCTGCATTATTACTGGTTGCTTAAAACCGATCTCCTTGCTAATGCTATATCCACTGACTGGCGTCGCGCCTCCAGAAATTCGCTAGACTATAGCCAGCCACGAGAAGGCGAAGCTATAGGATGACCCACACCCAATGCACAACATAAACCCGCCGCAAAAAAAAAAAAAATTGGGTGCGTAAGTCAAGCCGATAGCAACCCTTCCATAGGAAGTTGGTTTTGGGCCACACAAATTTAAAAAAAATTATAGGATATATTTTTTATTGTTATTTTTGCCGTCGACACGCTAAGAAGACCAAGTCAATCAATCAGCTCAGTCTCACCTGAACATGGGGCTCACTTTCTTATAGTGCTATTTGCGTTCCATGAATACAATGATAGAATATTGGAGTCCGAAATATACGCAACAGACTTCCAAGTTTTTTTATTACGCGTTCAAGAGTTTCATCATTACTTTGGAGTTTTGCCTCTGACAGCTCTTGAACGCGTTTTAGAAGTGCTAATCACGTTAGTTTCATTGGTGAAATTCGCTATAGGGAGTAACGTCATAAAATCACACTTCAATTCGAACCATGACATAATTGGTAAGGTAGGCCACTACTATTGCGCTGGTTAGTTTACTTTACTGTAGTCATTCTTTATATTACGCTTCGCTGACTATCATGTAACATCCTTATCTTTCGAATGTACCCAGTCGAAAGTGTTACATTATTGCTAAATATTTTGTTTGAGTCATACTGCTTAATTGTACCACTTAGTGTGTTTGGCTTCGTAAAGCTTTATTATCAATTTAATCGTTTAGATTATGTTCTATAATTCTACATAAAAGCGGCGTGACATTTGTATTTAATAAATACAGTCAAATTTTATGGGTGTGTAAAATAACCACGTAACAAAAATATATTGATGAATTTCATGATATAACATTTGATTCTATTAGAGGCCGAGTTTAGCAATGATGTTTAGTTAAATAGGTACATAAGTGGATACATTATATGAAAACTTTCCCAATTTACATACATCCACATTACGTAACATAGTTGCATCATCGATCGTATTATTAAATTGATGTTCTATCAACTATAATAATGAATTTGAATTTCTCTGAGAATCATCTACGACAACGACTTTGTAACGAGTGTCTTTTCACTTTTTTTTCTCGCGCCATTCGAGACACGCGCTTCTGCCGTTAACTTCGTACTAGGAGTATCATTTGGTAGCGACCTAGCGCAGGTCTGCACGACTATAGAACAGACCATCTCAGTATTTATTCTATTGCACATTTCGTTTATTTTGTATTATGTTTTAATGCATCCTTTTTGTTTCTTTGGAACTTTCAGTGTTAAGGTACAGTGCATCATGTTGTGGGCAGCTGATTTTTATGTTATTTGTGTATACGATTATTGTATGTAAAATGCACAGAACTGTATAGTTTTGGAGTGTGCCTCTATGTAGTGCATGTATTGATGATATTGCACCAGTAGCGTGGAGACATCATGACTAATTCACAGGTATTGTTTTTTTTCATTGCACATTTTTATTTGGATTTTAGACCATGTATTTAGATATACATGGAATGCTTTTTTATGCTGTTTTTTTTGTAGTTAAAAGTACTTAGTGAGAGTCGACTATGGGAAATAGATTGCAACTTGGTATTCGTTTTTTATCTACCCTAGTGTATCGCTTCTGATAGTGATAGGGTTGTCAAGTGTCCGTTTTTGGTCAACATACTGGAACAACCTGTCCACCCTGTTATTTCCATTTCCCATTTCACTTCCAGGAACCTAATATGTATGTCCTTGTTATACCAATACTTCACGGGTTGACGATGTTTGTAAAGATGAATGAGTAAGCTAATAAAAATAGGTACTTATTTATGGCCATGTGCGCAATATATTACGTTCAAGTACCTAATTATGCAGATATATTATAACACAATGGATCATGATTAAATCCAGCCTTATACGTACTACTATTACCTACATCACTAATTGATACCGTACCTACTGACAAATAAATGCTAATTGGTTTTCCATGTGTAACTAAATTTGCTATTCATTTTTATGTGTCACTAACCATTAAAAAAAATATGCTTTCCACAATGTTTCCAGGATGTTTTTTTTTTATTAGAAAAATATAGTTTCCCTTTTAAATATAGTATTTAAGTTTTATATTGGTAGGTGGAGAGCTAGACTCCTGTTTTTCAAAGAGTTTTATTATTTTTACAAAACCTCCTGCATATCAAATATTTTTTAGTAAAGATGCACGTCCTGTAACTTGATCGTGACGCAATCGCTTAACGATAAATCATAGATGAGTTAATAACGTTTAAGCTCATTGCTCCACTTATAAATGTGGAGCGTGTGTTTAAGACACTTGATATTAATAATCCGTTAGGCAATTATGGTTATTGCTCTTAATTCCCGCCGCACACACAAGTCGGTTCATAGACAATTTTAATAAAAACCGTATTCAGTCGACGTTGTTTCAATTTGACTATGATAATAATAGTACTTGGTCAAAGCAGGTTTAAAAGCCACTTACTTTGCTATGATTATCAATTTTCTATTTTATTTCTTGTTTCTCGCCAGGTCTATTCATATTTTAAACAACAATCGGCTATAAAAGTCGTATTATAATGAGAGAAATTGATGCATGATAATGATAAGTCGTTAATGGGTGTTTAAAACATATCAACTTTGATATATCTGATCTATCAAAGAAATAGAAAGTTATAAGTTTATAACTTATAATTATTTTTGTTACTTTTGCAAATAATGAGAGCCAAACCACACTGGGCTTGCGAGACTGTCATTGGCTATGGTTATCTCCTCACAGAGAGATAGCTTATTTATTAACACTTATAAGAAAAAAAATACATTGTATAAATTTTATTAGCACAAATAGCACGACGATTAATATTCCCACTGCTGGGAAGCCAAGCCTAGTTCCGAAGTTTTCAAAATTCCTTCGTTTTTCAATACAATCTTAAGTATTAATAAAAAACTGTAGTCGACTCGAATTTAAATTTTTATCACAAAGATAAAGATTACACCACTGTTTTATTTCAATTATTCATAAGTTCAGATTTTATCTCATATTTTCTCTTATTGCGTGCGATTCTAATGACTGTCTGTAATGGCAACAATTAGTAAGTGAACAAATGTAAGAGTGTCAAACTTAATAAAAAATACTGTCACTTTCCTTTGTTCAACTAAAATGTTTTGTAAAAAAAAAACTTAATTACTTTTAACTCACGTTAACTGCTTCATGTTTCGTCTGTATTTTTTGTCAAATGAATTCTTGCACCTAAATTCGAACTTTTTAATTACAAGTGGCCAACTGGCCATGTAATATAATTTTTAAGAGTTCAAAAAACAAAGGAGTTTATGTCTTCACCTTCGGCCAGTTTTTTTTTTGTTGTTATAGGAACAGCCGTATTTTAAAAATCGCGTTCGAATAGGTAGGTACAATACGATGATAATGAAAAATTACTGAAACGTAATGAATGATTGTAAGTGATGATGACCGTTCATAAACGCGTAGTCATGGGAGGCGTAAATAACAAGCAGATAATGATGCAGTTGTTACTCTCACTAAATGACGAAATCGTTTATGGGCTCACTGGTGTTGTCATTGCATTCTTAAGATATCTTCATTTTGTTTCTAAGCTCCTGTCCTCTTTTGAGGCCAAAGTAAAAATGCTTTATTTTTCTCCATCAAAACAAATCTTAATATGTATTTGTGTTCAAGTTAAATAACACCACTCTTGTTTTTCAAATTAAAACTACTGGCGATTTCATAACCCGTCACGCGAAATACACTTATGCTAACTTAGGTGGCAGCTAGTAAAACTATTAGGTAATTAGTTAACTTTCGCGCTATATGTATAGTATATTATGTATTAATAAAAATATATTAAGTAGAAAAATATGTACTATATTCTATGCTTTGGTTTGCAATGATTCTTGCTTTTTTGTTTCCCAACAGCTCACACTGGAAAACGTTTTTCAGGTATGGTTCCGTGGCGTGAGAAGCTCCAAATTCCGCCATGTGTACGGCGTTCCTTTCAAAAGGGAGCGTTGCTATGACAACATAAAGATCACTAGGAATGCGCACGATTCCAATTTCTGCGCTGTCAACCCTAAGTTCGTTGCCATAGTAACGGAGGTGGCTGGTGGTGGGGCCTTCCTTGTCCTGCCATTGGATAATGTAAGTATTCAAAAATATGAAAAAACATTACCTACAACATTTTAAAACAAATTGCACCTTGCCTGCCCTTTTTAACAACCCCCGACGCAGAAAGAGGGGTGTTATAAGTTCGAACGCTATGTGTGTCTGTCTGTGGCACCGTAGCTCTTAAACGGGTGAACCAATTTAGGTGCGATTTTTATAAAATTTTGAAGTAGGTTTTCTAGCGGTGGTTCTTAGACATGTTCCATCAAAATCGGTTCAGCTGTTTGATGATTATCAGCTCTTCTGGTTGATGAAGGGATTTGAGCATCTTCCACGAGTCTGATCGAGTCGAAATTTGATATTCTATTACTTCAATGATATTAGACGAACAAAGTAACCTTGAACTGACGCTGGAGCATCTCCTGGAATTTCCAGGATACCCAAGTTACTCACCAACAAACAGCAGAAGTATCGTGTTTAGGCTCATTGCAAAGGTTTCAATGAATAGGTTATAGATATTTATCTATGTGATCAGGACGAGGAATGAGAATTAAATTATTAATAAACTTCGCTGTGGGAAACATACGCAAAGCTGCGCAGATTTAAGCGTGACATGTGTCGATTGTCACGTCGGGCGACGGTCAATGAAAACGCTGAACAGACGATGCCCAGCAATAATGAATGTGACTATGCTATTGTAGAAACTATAACTTTGTCATTAGCCGCCCCCCGACGTGTCAATGCTTTGATCAAAACATTACCTAAAACTTAAAAGGCCAATATTTTTTTTTAGTTTTAGAGGTATTTGTTTGGGTCAGGGTTTTTAAATTTTAAAATTTTTAAGTGCAAGGTGCAGTTTTAATGATTATTTTATTTTCTTGATTCAGACTTTACCTAATTAGTGACCTTTATATTTAAAAACATTCGAAGATAGATGGCATCTAGTGACGGCAGATTTATTCAATCGTTGCCGAAACTACTTTATTTTTAATAAAAAATATTAGACAAATAGAATAGTATTATGAAAGCGAAGCACGAGAATGCGATGAATGGTCCTGATCATTGAATAGAATAGCCATTTGTTTTGTATTTTCTTCTTTTGTCATATTACAAGACTTGCTGTTGTTGCCTGTCCTGTTATTCAATACGTCTTTTTCTTAAACACTCAGTTTTACTCAGAGTGCAATAAAAATATTCTAACTTTCGAAGTTTATTTATATTTAATATTGAATTAATAAAAAATAATAATAGGTAATTAATATTTTTATAAACAGTTTTATATGAATCAGACAAATGGTGATAGAAGAAGTAGACCTTAGTAGGTACCTAGATCTCGTATTTTCCAAACCGATTAACACACATAGGGTCATAACATCCCACCTTGTTTCGCTGAAGGATTTGACAAACCGATCGAATTTTATTAATATTATAATCACTCGCGAAATGAGGTGCACCTCTACCTGATTCTTCGAGAAATACTGACAGACGCTTTCTATTTCTACTATATCGTAGAATAGAAATCGCTTGTCTACATTTCTCGGTTCAATACTGTCAACTGTCTACACGGAAACGTCATTTTTCATCAACAAAACGCTTCTCTACGGTCCTCCTGCTAAGCCTGCTGATGTTATGTTGTGAGTGTTAATATTAAAATAAAATTAATCCAATTCATAATACCCAAATAGCCGAATTCAAACCAAAGATATTAAGCATTTTCACCTTATCTGATCAAGCAGACTTTAGTTTAGGATAGGTATATTGCTACTCTTGATAGACGTCATCGGTTCGGAAAACAACAAATATTTGCCTTTCTTTTACTGACATTGTGTCTGAACCGCCCTAGTTTGTGCCCCCATAAGCTTTGTGTACACACACCATGTTTATACAAGGTGTATACTCAAGCCAGATTAATCAATTTGATTGCTTATCTGACTCAGATAGTCAGACCCCAAAACAATAAAAAAAGTCGATTAACCTTTTTTTTAAACGTTTTCACTTGCAGTTTCCACCTGCCAATGCACCATGTAATCTTACTGTTTCTATATGGCAGTCATATTAGGTCACTCACCTTTTTAAACACCTGTGTAAATAATGTTCTTTACCTTGACACTTGAATACTTTACTATTATCCGGCCATGTTCCACTTCATTGCGTTCAGAAGTACATGCGTTATTGAAACATCCGCTATGTAATCAAATTGTGGCAATCCTACTGAAAATGAGCTATGATTGTGTATAATAGCGTGAGAAATGTGTATCATTTTTGATGCATTTGTAACAAAACTGCAACGTTGCAACATTTCCTTCAGTTTCGCACGTCTGCCGCAAGGCTTGCAAAAGTAATTGTTTGTTAAAGCGGTCACTTTGTCTGATGTAAAATGATATGTTTATAAAGCGGAACCTAATATATTTCTTAAACATTTATTATTAAATATCTTTAGGCTCGTATTTTGAAACAAAGCACCAGTCATGAATCTCGATTTAAAACTAGAGAATTGAGATTAATATCAAATCTGACAGTTATCAAGATTCATGGCAGAGCAAATAGCAGCTAGGATGTGGGCCAAGTCAGGGCGTTGGTCAATGTTTAGGAACATTCTAAATTCAAATGTTTTATGTCTCTTTTCCAGACTGGCCGGTTGGACTTCAACGCAAGTCGAGTGACTGGCCACAAAGGCCCCGTGCTCGATATAAAATGGAATCCTTTCAACGATAACATCATAGCGTCGTGTTCCGATGACTGCACGGTAATTTCGTTTGTGCCATTTTTTTTTTCTTTTTTTTATATCCGCAATTTGTTCATGGTAATTGATGCCTATTACTCGGAGATGTTCCGTTTGAACAATTTCTCGTTTTTTGTTGATATGAAAGCGTGTAGCCTGGTTATCAATATATTATTACTTATATGTTTGCTATATTATTACGGGTAACAAGCATTGATTCTATTATCTTATCAAGCAAAAGTAGCTGTTGTTTCGATTGTATAGTTTATTGTCATCATTTGTCTGGTGTCGTGTAAATAGGTGATGTACATACATAATTTAAATGACTGCGGCGTTCTGTATTAGTTATTGTAACGTGTGTATTTGATTCCATTGTTTGCATTCCATTTGAAATCCTTGAAACAATAGTAGCATTTACATACCAGACCGACATGAGAACAATATTATTATTGATTTGTTGTTTAAGAATGTGACACCAATTGACTGCCTAATTGGCTGCTCCACTAATTCTTATCTGATATGTTGCATCCGTTTCATCAACGAAAATGTGCACGGGTTGCGCAAAAAACAAAAAACATTAAATAATAAAATAAATGCAGAACGATATTGCTAATAAATAAGCTAATGTGAAAATAGTTAAAAAAAACATTCTCATTTTTATATCAAAGAACGAAAATACAGGGTGTATTATTTACCAAATTTATAACGGGTAACGTGTAAGCAAAGCTGATTTTATACCTTTTTGCATATTTTATTAATTACTATCTCCGTTCTTCATCCCTTTCAATCGCTTTTTTATTCTAAATGTTTGCAATAAAAATTGGTTGTATTCTAAATAATGAAATTTCTTTTAATTTGTATGTAATCTCGATTTTAAATTCTTATATTGTTAAATAGTATATGCTAATGGGTAGTTTTTTGAGTTACCTACCATAATCTAACTAAAAGACTTACTGTATAACCAAAAATCACAATAATAAATACCATGGCTTTAGAATCAAATCATTAACGTTTTTTTACACATAGGTAAAACTATGGCACATTCCGGACGGCGGCCTATCGATGCACCTGACGGACTGGTTGGTGGAACTACACGGCCACAAGCGACGCGTGGCCTACATCGAGTGGCATCCTACGGCTGAGAATATACTGCTCAGCGCTGGATTCGATTATTTGGTCAGTATATCTTAAAAGTCTTCACGAAGGGCTTGTAGCTAAGTAATAACAGCTGCACGTGTCCAACGTGGATTGGTGACCATCTTTATACAGGATAAGTTTTTATCCAGTGCGCAGACTGTAACTATGAATTCAGCATATCGACTGTGAACTGGCAACCGGTCCTATCTCAATTTTTGGATGATTTCACTTTTTAATACCATTTTATACTATTTCATACTCCGCAGCGTTGCAAGAAATCCCATCACCGATACATTTAAATTTGGCGCCAGAATCGAATTCATTCAACTTGTACTAACTTTGACGCGCAGTGAATGCGAGCATTTAATACTATCAAATACAAAGACTATTATGAATAATAATTATCTCGTGTTTATATTAGAAGGAAGCCTAAAATGCTACTTTTGTTTTTAATAACAGGTGTAATAAAAATATTAAAATGCCACGTATTATTTTTATTTAATACACCAGATGCTACATAAATGAAAACAAGTTTTTTCTTCATCCTGTAAAGTTGTCAAAATTGAGATAGGACCGGTTGCCAGTTCACAGTCGATATCATTTTAGACCCCCCAGCGCAGAAATTTTTCGTCTGTAACCAAAAAAAAATCAGTTGTTCCATACATTTTGACCGCGTAGGTATTGCAATTTTCTATAAAACAGCTGATTTTTTTTTCTAGAATGATATGAATTCATCATGGTTACAGTTTGCGCACTGGATAAAAACTTATCCTGTATACGAGACCCGCCTCCGTTGCTCGAAAAGCACGTTTTAAGCCGTTGGTCTCGGCTGTCATCCGTGGATCTTTGACAGTCGTTACGGGTCATCAGAAGTCTGAAAGTGTCAGTCTCTTGTGGAGGTCAGATAGGCAGTCGCTCCATGTAAAATACTAGTATTCCGTTGCATCCGCTTAGAGTGGACTGGAAGCCGACCCCAATTTAGTTCCGAAAAGGCTAGCCCTTTGATCATTATCATCTGCCTAGGCAGATGATAATGATCTAGTGAGTCATCATCATCTCATTAACCTTTTAACCGCTTACGTCGGATTAATCCGACAAACATTTTCGGATCCATTTCGCCAGAGTCGTATATTTACGAACAAAATACCACAGCTCATTTAATCTGTTGTAAAAAGTTACGTATTGCACATCTCTCTTTGATGTAGGTATTTATTTTTCGATTCACTGTGCCGGGTTCTGGGCGCACGACAACTGATATGAAGTCGGGCGGTTAAAAGGTTAATATTGTAAAGAAGGCAAGGCAGTCTCCTATTCTTCTTAGAGATTCTATGAAAATCTTGATACCCATCTATGCGTAGATTTCAAAATAATAACGATTCAGTGGAGCCATAAAATATCTACCATAATTACTTATATTATTTCTTACGTAATTGTGATCAATCAAAATATTTTCCTTAATAATAGAACGCATATTCATTAATTATCGTAAACAAATCTATTCACCAGTTAAGTTTATTATACCAGTAGATAATTGACCTGACATAACTGAACTTGAACACCATGTGAAGCATGTATCAACCATAAACATTTTGTTCTACAAATTGAATCCCAAGTTAACATGAATGCTCTTCAATTCTTCACACAGTGTTTTGTTCTGAATTGTAATCACTTTCGTACTCGCGATTGCAGGTACATACAGAACTTGATATTATTTCCTATCGTCACGCGAGCTTCAAGCCTCAATGTATACGGCCGTTGCGACTCTTTAGTTTAGCGTGCTGCATTGCTATCAAACTAATAAATGTTCGGGGACCGTTTGCAGAACAGTTATTTATATGACATAGTGAAGCGATGCTTTAAAATTGATAACTGCCATTGCTGTTTGTTGCTGTTATTTGATGCTTTGATGTACCGGTTTTCGAACTGTTTCAACTAACTGAATTCAGTTTTCCTTTTAAATGTCATCAAAAATATCCTAACCACTATCATTTAGACAATTTAATAGGTGGTGGTGGTTTAATACGTGGTATTTAATAGGTGTAGGTTTTTGTAGGTTTAATAGGTGTGTGTAACATCGTCTCGGGAAACTTTAAGATGTTATACTTATTGGTGTGAATAAATAAAATAAAATAAATTAATTAATGAAATAATTAATTCCGGAAGGGCTATGTGTAAAATATTAATTCTAAACTTACATGTAATATGGTAGTCAAGTCGTGGGTACAATCTGTGCGAAACAGTGGTGTGCTAGTAATTTAGTAATAGTAGTTCGCCCAAGACTGCCATTTTAGTGCACCCGAAAGTTTTTTTTATCAAACTAATAAAATATTCTATTTGTCTTTCAAACCGGTTAATATAAGTGCAAAAGGTCACACAATCTTCTAAATTAACAGAATCACTGTGCCGCGTGCAATCCCGTTAAAACTGACTTGTTTGTATTGTTATCGTCACCTTGATCTTTATACTTCTGTTATCATAGTGAACACGGCCCGTCTAACTCAAGGTACCTAAATGATTCATTGTGTGGTTGACTGACGGACTTAATTACTTTTTAGGGTTTCGTACCCGAATGGTAGCCAACCAACCAACCAAAAACCAGCGGAGGCTAAGTAATAGGGTCCCCTATTACTTAGCATCCGCTGTCCGTCTGTCAGCGGGCTATATCTCATGATCCGTAGTAGGACAGTTGAAATTTTCATAGAATGTGTATTTCGGTTGCCGCTACAACGACAAATAACAAAAATAAAGTTAAAAGTTACTGGTATTCTTGGCAGACCCTCCATACAATGTATTTAATTTACTTTATTTTTGTCAATGTATTTTGTGATCTATTTTGACTAAGTAACGACAAAATTCGTTATTTATCGAAAGAATCATTTTATAGCCCTTTGATTATTATGACCGCATATGATTGGCGTAAGATAAAATTCCACTTTTAACGAACGATACTGAAGTAGGTACGCTTTCAACAATACTGACAAATCAATCTGCATAGCCTTTTCCCAAGTATTTTGGGGTCGGCTTCCAGTCTAACCGGATGCAGCTGAATACTAGTATTTAAGATGGAGCCACTGTCTATCTGCCATCCACAACCTAGTTACAGGGTACCTCTTAGTGAAACTGGTTGTGAGACTTTCTGGCTTGTGACTACCTGTAACGACTGTCAAAGATTTAGAAATAACAGCCGGGATCAACTGCTTAACGTGCTTTCAGAGTCTCAATGTGTTATGCAGGCACAGTCACCCATCCACGAACCAACCGCTTTTAACTAATCTGGCTGCTTGCCCATTATTCATATATCAGCCGCCAAACAGTATTGCAGTCTTCTCTTTGAAGCCTTCAACACCTTCCCTTCAAACAGTAGAGCAGGATGCCACCAATGTTTTTACACGTTTATCTGGATAGGCAACACCCCTGCGATTCCTCAGAGTTTCTTTCTTGTAGTTTTAAGAACGTTCACAGTTTGGTCTCAGTGTCAATCTGTCAAAAATACCTCGTTTATCCAAATATTTTTGACATTTGATTGTCGCTGAGATGAGACTGCGACTAGATTTTGAACGTTTTTAATTACGAGAATTGGCTTGCTGGTATTTCACGTTGATGTCCACAAGCCCCCGCTTACTAGAGGTCGGCTCTCTTTCTTTGCCTAGCGTTATCCCAATTTGGGTCAGCTCTACTCGTCATACTAAAGTAGTAACGTCTGACGTCGAGATGTCGAGAATGCTACTTTTCACTACGCTCAATAAAATATTTTTTCTCCTATACAGATCTTCGTATGGGACGTGGGCAAAGGCGAGGCAGTGAAGGTGATAGACTGCCACACGGACGTGATTTACTGCATGTCGTTCAACCGCGACGGCTCCCTGCTCGCCACCACCAGCAAGGACAAGAAGTTGCGCGTCATCGAGCCGCGGAGGGGCATCGTGCTCTCTGTAAGTGTTATTTCTGTGTGCTTCATAAAGGTTAAAAACCACTTAATGTGAAGAAATTAAACCGGCGAAAAAATAAAGGTATAGCTTTTTAGTTTCCTTTTCAAATGAGATTGTCCTTCGACAGCCTTCCGTGTCCATCATCAGATCCTCTTATAGTATAGCCCAGCTAGATCTAAAGTTCTCGGTGATTGTAATTAGCCCTAACACGGTGGATTTAATTTTAAAAGGCACAACTACGAAGCCCACTACTATACCCTATTCAATAAAAAAAGAATTGTGAAAACTGGACCACTCTAAAAAGTAAAGCGCTGTCATAAATTTAAAAACAAAACATGTCGACTGAACACCCTAAGTAATAACCTCGAAAATTTTATAAGCAAATGCTGACTTCCATCAATATTGCCTTTCCTATCTACCAGTACTACCAGTCTGTGTATTAAGATTTTGCCCAGGGAAAATCGTACCTACCTACCACACAACTAAAATGTTTATCAACATTCCAAAACACCAGTCTACACACTTAAACAGTTCTTAATAAACAAAATGTCGCGTCACTCCACGTCGCCACCAACTTGTTTACCGCAACGCTAAAACAGATTTGAAAGAAAAATTAAACCATTACATTATTTAAAATACCTTAGAAGACAAACCGAAAACAATGATAATAATGCCAAAAGGGCACCAGCTCATCATAATGTCAGATGACAACACAAGGTGCACCACCTCTGTCAGGGGTGCGGAAATGAAATGAAATGAAATAATGCGGGCTGTTGTGCGTGAGGTACGGGTTGTTCGAAAGAGATACCGAGGCCCCTGGCACACAGGCAATTGAAGGAACACGGGTGGGTTTTAGTCAGTAAAAGTCTCACACGCTCTCCTGCTCCACCCAGAGCGGGAGAAGTTATTTGATGATTTCCCACACTCAAAAAGTGTACCACCTGATGCTGATTTTCTGTTTCAACCCACAATTAGAAAACTATGCTGTCGCAACTTTTGTCTACAATACATACACGACGCTTTTATTTGAAACCTAATACCTCACGACTCCTCATTACAGGAAGGTCACTGCCACCTGGGCACCAAAGCCTCCAAGTGCACATTCCTGGGCAGCCAAGGCAAGGTGCTGACGACTGGGTTCTCGCGCTACAGTGACCGTCAGTACGCCGTGTGGGACCAACATGATTTGGACAAGCCGCTTGTCTGTGAGACCATCGATAGCTCGTCCGGCGTCGTGTTCCCGTATTATGATTATGACACTAATATAGTAAGTAAACGTCATAATATTTTAATTAGTTAATTTTCAGGAAATTATGATTAACAAGCAGTGTGCCTCATGCAAATATGCTATATTCATATAAACTGGCGCAAAAGTTGTCTTCAATTAGGACGCGGACTTAGGCCACGAATTTTCAAAACTCCTTCCTTACAGCTCCCCTTTTTTACATAAGGAAATATTGTGCAAAATGACACGCTTCTAGACCCAGCGCTTTAGGCTATGCGTTTTCTGTAAGTGAATAGATGATTTTTTGTCAAGTAGTTAGAAAATTTAACCTGGGATCTTAAGCTATGTGGAGTAAAGAGGGAACAACTTTTTTACCGTTCATTTGTTATCACCTGGGTGACAAATATCCGGAAGGACATGCAGAGATGGAATAAGGCATGCCTTATAGATGACGATGCTTACCACCGAAATGAATGACACCGAAATATTAGCCGACCCCGCGTTTCGGGATGAGGCGATGGCAAAGAAGAAGATTATCATATCGCCGTGACTAATTAGAAGAGAAACAACAATTTGAACAGCTCTTGTCCTGACAAGGGGTGCGGGTAGTTCGAAAGAGAAACGGTGACCCCTGGCACACAGGCAACTGAGGGAACACGGGTTGGTTTTAGTCAGTAAAAGTCTGACACGCCTTCCTGCTCCACCCAGACCGTGAGAAGTTAGTTGAATTTCCCACCCTCAAACAAAAAACAGCTGATGTCGTATCGACATTCGAGTAGAAAAGGTGAAATAAATATACGGCTACCGTTATTTTCCATGTCGGTTAGGTTAAAACGCTAGGATCAGTTTACGTAAGATCTATACGATTTTGCTCACGGTATTGTGAAAAATATTAAGTTCCGCACTCTTTGTGAATCTAAATAGTACAGGAATCTTCTTTTGGTTACTGCTGTTTGACCCTCACTAGGCAATAAAACCTATAACTAATTACTCCTACCTGATAAAAAGCATTTATCGTCGCTAACATTACCCTTGGGACAAGGTGCGGCCAGTAGTAAAGGAACGATTACTAAAGGAAGGATTACTCTTACACGGAGTCTTTACTTACCTATATTGTGTAATACACCCACGCACACCATTCACACACACAAAAACACAACACACTACATTCAATTTTACTTTTTCTGTTCCATACAGTAGAATGACACAGTCCACTTGAGTCTTTTTGTTGATCAATGTAATCCGTGACCGTAAACTACCTCTTAAATAACAGGTATAGCCTAGCTTAAGAGGTAGAGTACTATTCTTGAACAGGATTTGCAACATAAACTATATTATATCTTGTAACCAAATTTCAAAATGTATTATCAAACTGTATGTTTTTGGACAAATAATAGTACATTATGATATAAGTGCGGTAAGTTGAAAATTACAGCCGAGGCGATATTGCTAGCCCGAGCCGTAGGCGAGGGCTACAGGAAAGCAGAGGCTTCATACGTTCAGAGGCCCTAGTGTGAGTTTCATTTAACCATCCACACACACCAAACACAGTGAGCGCGTTTGGCGCTCCGATTGGTCCTTCACCAATCCAGGGCGTATACGTCTGTTGCGAGTACTACGCACTAGGACCGTTCTGAAAAACACCAATAAGATCACTGTATGTCCTCCCATCCATCACATCTGCGTTGTAAATATCTCTTGTAAACAGCCCTTAATTCATCCTGTCAACATGACTAAACCATCTAAGCATACTCTTTTCAATTTTTGTCACTACATTTTCTAAACCGCAGAATTGCCTTATCATATCATTTCTCATCCTATCATTCATTGTCACACCACACATGCTTCGCAAGGAAGAAAACTAAAATGTGAGGAAAGTTTTGAGTATGAATATGGATGGCTATAGGAGTAGAGGACACCAAAGTAACGATGGATGGACTGTGTGAATGATGATATTGCTAGAGTGGGGGTGACTAAGTAAGTATGGAATTAACCTTTTGACAGCCAGAGCGTAAAGTCATCGGCGTCCCTCCGACGCCAAGCCACAAATTCGGCGCTATCCTGAATAAAATATTACTCGTAACATCATTATTTTATTTTATTTGACCCTAAATTGTTGTTTTCCTGTCGGCATCAGCCGACAGTGGCGTGTTGGACACGTTTTTATTTGTAGGCTATAATACCTGACGGTGGCGGTCAAAAGGTTTAAAGACATGTTGCGCCGACACCAAATAAATTGGAATAAGAGAACAAGAATACTGATGACGTTATACTAATTGTATTTTATTTTCCATTTAGGTTTACCTCGCTGGCAAGGGTGACGGGAATATCCGATACTATGAAGTGGTCGACGAGGCGCCCTACGTGCATTTCCTCAATCAGTTCCTGTCGGGTAACCCACAAGTAAGTCACATTTGCAAGTACCCTCGAAATATCACCACGAAGACTACGGAACATTTCAACATTGAATAGTGGTAGCGTAATTAGCCTATAACGTTCCCACTGCTGGGACATAGGCCTTTGCTCTGTGAGAGGGGGCGGGTCGTAATCCACCACGCGGGACTAATGCTGGTTGGTAGATACACACGTCTTCGAATTTTTGGTTCTACGACATACTGGTTTCCTCACGATGTTTTCCTTCAGCGTTCTGAGAGCAGTGGCGATTAAATAATTTACACAAATTAAAGCACTTGTCTGGGTTGGACCTACGACCACAATTCGTAAGTCGCGGCCGTTAACACTGGGGCACCAGTGCTCTCTATGGTAGCAATGGTGGTAGACATTCGTTTTATTTTCTCATCATAAATAAACGTTAACCATACTATTCCTTGAATTCATGTTTTCACAAAACCGGATAACTGATGAAATGTGGATTTTCTATAGGCGCCTCTGCCTTACCCTTCCCGAATACAGATCCGATGTTATGTTGTTTCAATAGGTTCTGGACGTAACATAAACTGATAAACTCACCCAGCTAAGCACCTAAGTAAATATAATTATTGCAACATTAAAATGGTTATGTCAGAACCGTCCTTGAAACACTGACATCTTTTAATTCTTATTGTCTAACAATATTGTTATTCCGGTAACGTAGATGCACTTGGGTGGATTGACGTAAGCAAGCATTATTAATTTGATACCGAAAAGTACTGTGCATACAAATCAAGTTGCCCGACTATTATCAATGTGTGACTGGAGTTAGTAAACTAAAATGTATTTATGTGGGTGACAAGCAAGAAGTCTAAAAGGATAAGAAAAAACGAAATTAAATAACAATTTCGTTGTTCGTCTGTCTGACTGACTTTTTAAACTTAATATAGTAATAGTAAACATGCTACGATCGACACATGTCTAAATCTGCGCAGCTTTACGTATGTTTTCCACAATGAAGTTTGTTACTAATTTATCCTCATTCCTCGTCCTGATTACCATTTATCTATAACCTATTCATTGACACCTTTTCAATGAGCCCAAACACGATACTTCTGCTGTTTGTTGGTGAGTAACTTGGTATCCTGGAAATTTCAGGTGATACTCCAGCATCAGGTCAAGGTTACTTTGTTCGTCTAAAGTTATTGAAGTAATAGAATACCAAATTTCGACTCAATCAGGCCTGTGGAAGATGCCCAAATCCCTTCATCAACCAGGAAAGAGCTTATAATTTTCAAACGGCTGAACCGATTTCATGAAACATGTCTATGAACCACCGCTAGAAAACCTACTTTTAAATAAAAAACCGCACCCAAATAGGTACAAAACCTAGACTTCTCATTTATTAAAATCCATCCTGAGGATGGTTTGAGGATACATACAAAGAATCCCACATACAAAGAAACATACATAGTTATGCATGAAAACATAACTCTGTCTTTGCTGCCCCGCAGTCGGGTAATAACTACAACAGCTAAACAGTATAGTCAACATTTATTTAATTTACAGCGAGGGCTAGGGTTCATGCCTAAACGCGGCGTGAGCACGGCGTCGTGCGAAGTGTTCCGCTTCTACAAGCTGCACACGTCGCGAGGACTTTGCGAGCCCATCTCCATGATAGTGCCACGCAAGTCAGACTGCTTCCAGGTAAATGATTTGTTCTATTAAATTCAGACGAAATATTGATTTATCAAATCGTCCGGGTTCAGGCGTAATAAACATCCGTATAACTTACGCCCGGTTTCTGTAAGGAAATCAACATAAAAAATTACCGAGAAATTGACAATTGCGCATCAACTGCTGTGATTAGTTCAATTAATTATCAACAGCCAATCGCATCACTTGGCTTGCGTTTAATTTTGACGCGCCTATAATATCGTTTCTGGTTTACTGGTTTACCAACTTATTATAACCATTCATAGAAGCACAGTAAAGGAACATTTCAACATCGTAGTCTCGTGGATAAGGACCGTTGTAAACCCATAGAATTTCCCCATAAAATCATCACCTTTACATAACACCATCCAAAGAGAAGTTGTGAATAATCTCGGGTCAAAGTTTTAGAACTCTCCTGGATTCGTTATACACAACTTGGGACATAAAATAGTGTCATCAATGTGGGATCAGGCGGTGAAATAAAATGGTCAGATCAACTTGAATTACTATATTTTTGAAAAATAACGTATAAATAAAAAAATAAACTTAAGCACATCGTCCGTGTCCGTCCATCGTTCTGTGCACACGTCCTTCTACGCCATCTTGTATTCCCTCTTGCTCTCTCTCATGACTTTTCACTCGCACATCTCCATACGTTCCCTTTTACTCAAAACTCATTCCACACTCGGCCATCCTACACACTGTCTGCCCTCAGACACAACGTTACAAACAACATAAATCCCATACATTCTTAACACGTAACATAAAAAAATCCTGAATAATACATAACACATCAAATTTAGCCTTACTTGAATTGCAAAAACATAATGAAGTTGTAATCTCAAACATTATAATTTCAACAAACTTTTCTGTAATTAAAACATTTACTGAACTCTTATTACTTATCAACATAGTTAACATCTTATTATTTATGTTCATAGGAAAAAAAGCAGAACATCAGTACTCTCTAAACAAACACTAGTTACAGTTTATGCTTGACATCTGACTATATCTTTACATAGAAACGAAATACAAAACACCTTAATGACATAATATGATCAATTATAATTTACTTGTAATGCTAACCCGTAACAACTCTGTAATTGTGTATCTAGAACATAAACATTAAAAACATTAACAAAATAAAGAAAACACATTTTTTTTCATTTGTTGACACCTATCGCTTCCATGCAGTCAACACACAACTAACATACTTCATAAACCTTACATACTTACTTGGTCTTATGCCTTGTTATCTGGCCATTTCTTCATATGATCTGCAGATGTTGTGGTTCTGACTGGACCTTCTGCCATCATATCTACTTTTTCTACATCGTATCTGTCATATCGTTTGCGTTTTGTTACCTGATAAGGTCCCAAATATTTAGGTTTGAGTTTGAGTCCTGGTCCAAACTGGGTTCGTTTTATAGCAACTAACTCTCCCTCTACATATTTCTTACTATCCTTTCTATGCTTATCATAGTTCTTTCTATTCTCCTGTTGTACTTCCAGTATTTGCTGTTTGGCTCTCTTCCTTAAATCTTCTCTATTCTCTGCATAATTGTCCCGTCCTTCTTGCTGTAGTAATTCATATATTTCTATATCCTCTTGTCTTTTCATTTTCTTACCTATTAGCATTTCAAATGGAGTAGTGTTTACACTTCTCTGGTAGGTACTCTTTAACGCCATCTGCACTCTTCCTACATGACGATACCACATTCCTGGTTTTTCAATACATAGCTTGGTAAGTACTGGTATAACAGTTCTGTGAACCCTTTCCACCTGACCATTACTTCTGGGTACTCCTGTAGTAATATGGCATAACTCGATTCCTTCCTTCATGCAATACTGTTGAAATTCATTGCTAGTAAAAGCAGTACCTCTATCTGTAATTAATCTTTCTGGACTTCCAAAAGTTTGCTGTAATATCTCTAATTTATTCAACACTTCCCTCGTTGTAGTACTTTTACATGGAAATAACCACACGAACTTCGTAAAAGCGTCAATAACGGTAAGTATATGATTATACTGCTTATGAGTCTCTGTCAGAGGTCCAACATGATCCAAATGCAGCGTATGCAGCGGAGTATCTCCCTTCTCTATTGGATTTAGGTAACCTTCCTGTTTTCCTTCCTTTCTATTTGTCAGTAGACATGGTATACATGATGCTATATAATCTTCAACTTTCTTGCCTATCTTTTCAATGTAGTAATCCTTGCTTATAAGATCTAAGGTTTTCTTCTTTGCAAAATGACCATTACTGTGTGCCCTCTTTATGATTTCATTTTCCATCGTACTAGGTATAACAAGTTGCTGCTCCGGTCCTTTATAAAGTAATCCTTGATTCAGAGTGTAATCCTTAAATGATGTTCCTTCTTCCAAAATTTTTGTTATTGCACTAAGGCCCTCGTCACACTCTTGTGCACGTTTTATATCCTGATGTAAGCTAGATGTCATGGCTGCTACATATGGGTTTCGACTCAATGCATCAACATGCCTCATTCCAGTACCGTCACGGTGTTCTACTATAAAGTCGTAATCCTGTAGAAATAAGATCCATCGAGCAACTCTTGTTGACGATACTAAATCTTTCTTGTTTAGTGTCATTTGAAAAGCTTTACAATCGGTGACAATCTTGAAGAATTTTCCATATAAGTAGTGTCTGTACTTCTTCACACCTTCAATTATAGCCAGTGCTTCAAGCTCATAGCTTGTGTACTTGGCTTGCGCATCTGTAGTTCTTCGACTCATATAATGAACTGGGTGTAAATTCCCATCATCACCCTTTTGCATTAAAATAGCTGAATAAGCAATGCCTGATGCGTCAGTATGGAGCTCCGTCTCTGCTCTTTGGTCATAGATCTTCAACACTGGTTTAGTAGCCAACTTCATTTTCAATTCGTTAAAAACATATCTATGTTCATCATTGAATTCAAACTTGCATTCTTTCCTTAGCATATCTGTGAGCGGCTGTGCTATCTGAGCATACTTAGGTATAAATTTCCTGAAGTAGGAACAAAGTCCCAAAAAACTATGCAATTGCTTCAAATTCTGAGGCTCAGGGAATTTTGTAACAGCATCTGTTTTCCCTGGCGATGGCATTACTGCACCACCTTCAATAACATGTCCTAGATACTCTACCCTTCTGGTTAACAGCTGAGACTTCTTCCAATTGATATTTAACCCATATTCCGATGCAGTATTCAAAACTTCCTTTAAGCGCTCAAAAGCCTGATACTCGTCTTCCGCTGGAATTAAAATATCGTCAATAAAAACTACAACAATACCTCTGGCTATTAATTCTCTGAATATAATTGTGATAAATCTTGTAAAAACTTTGGGACACGTAGCTAGACCAAAAGGTGCACGTAAGAATTCATATTGTCCTGTTGTCGTTACAAAAGAAGTATACTTAATGGAATCTTCATGTATGCGTAAGTGAAAGTAACCATCTTTCAAATCTAATGCACTAAATATTCTAGCTGAGGACAACTTGTCAATATGATCATCTATTATAGGGAGTGGGAATTCATCCTTAACCATTTTACTGTTAATCCTTCTATAATCAACACATATTCTTAAAGACCCATCTTTTTTTCTCACTAATACCAATGGACTAGAGTATTCTGAGTAACTCACCCTTATAATTCCTTCGTCAAGCCATTGTTGGATTTGGCGATCCACATCCTCCTGTTCTTTAAATGAGATTCGTCGTGGCCGCTGAGATACAGGTAAGTCATCTTTGAGAACAATTTTCAACTCTATTGGGGCTTCTTTATTTTTCTGTGGCACGTAACTTGTTACTAACCTTGTTACTTCTTCTTTTACAGCGGGATTACTGACGTGAGCTAAACAATCAATAGAACTAGAGAAACATGCAACATCTTTCCACCATTCGTAGTTAGGGTTTATCCAATCATCTTTCGGCAATAACCAAACCATACAATCTTTCATAAACATCGTAACATTTCTTAGGAAATCATTACCAATTATCATTTGGAATGGCAAAGAGTCGTTAGGCATTACATAGAACGTAGTGTCATGGTACAAATAATTATCAATCGTTATGTCTAGCGTGACCACACCACATGACTTTACTCGGGAATAACCTAAACCGGTTAACGTAATGTTGTTTTCGTTACACTGTATTACAAAATCTAACCTTTTCAGTTCATCGTAAAAATCTTTTGACATCTTAACGCACTACCCGTTATACCGCGCACAAACACTGTTTTTAGTGGTTTTAAACGACGTACGAGGCGTGCAACTGGTATATTATCATCATGTTCCTTGTTTTGTTTATTTACATTGTACGTGTCAAACTCAACGACATGGCCGCTGTTACTACAGCCAATCGCTGCCCTGCTCCACGGTTTCATGTTGCCAACATCGTAACACAAATCATTCGCTCCTGTGTTCACACCGGTCGTCGCTATGTAAACATCGCCCTGAGCTTCGTCGTTCGCGCTGCTGGTGGCGCCCTCTTGCATCAAGTTGAAGAATGCTCTCTTCGACATCTGATTGGTTGATCTTCGTTGTTCTTGTTCAGCAACAGTACCAACCTTCGGAAGTTGTTCGTGTCCTCCGATCGTGCCCGAAGTCTGCCGAATGCCCGATTTTGACGTATGTGCTGTTTGGTTCAAAACCGAATCCAAACTCGCCATCTTTTTCAGTGGGCAATTTGGAGAAATGTGACCAAAACCATTGCAGTTGAAGCATTTTTTTCCTTGCGACCGATGAGGACAATTTTCAGACATATGCTTCTTGTCTCCACAGTTGAAATATCGAATCATTGCAGCCGCGTTTCTCCTATTATTCTGCGTGTCATTAGGTGGCTTACCACGTCGAATATCCTTAGCGGAGTTTTTCTTGAACATAGCGTACAACTTTAGTTTTTCTTTCAGGTCCGTGTAAGTTGTGACACCATACAACATAATCTTGTTTATCTCATCATCTATAATGCCTTCCACAATATATTTGATAGCTACGTAGTCTGGTATTCGGCCACGTTTGCCTAATTCCTTCATTATCAGCATGTAGTCAATACATGATTCGTCCTTCTTCTTACGTCTTGCGCTCATCAATTCATGTATCTTCTTCGCATCTAAGGTATCCGCGAATTCTTTACCGATAGCCAGTTTCAACTCATCCCATGTTTTATATGGTTTCTCGCTGCGTAGCCATACCGTAGTGCTGCTGTGCCGGTCAGCGAACGTCGCGCCACTAGCAATAGCTGAGTCGAACTCCATTTAAATATTTCGCCGTTTTCTTCAATGTCCCGTATCCATACGGATACTGGATACGTGTCATCTTGTGCACTGAATGATCGGATGAGCTGTTCCGTAAGATGCAGCATATTATTTTCGTGTACCGTCTGTGCAGACATAATGGCCGCCGCGTCGTGAAAATCTTGGTCGGATTTCTCCGTCGTCATTGTGATTCCTCGTAATTAGAAATATCGTCGTAAATGTCGTCGTTGTCCGTAGACTTTTCGTAATATCAATCGGCGTAATGTTGGGGACGGGCGTCGCGCGTCTGAGCGTCTAAGTCGTTCGGCGTTCCTCCTTAACTCCACTTATTTCACCTCGATCCTGGACGAGCCCCCAAGTTTGTGGGATCAGGCGGTGAAATAAAATGGTCAGATCAACTTGAATTACTATATTTTTGAAAAATAACGTATAAATAAAAAAATAAACTTAAGCACATCGTCCGTGTCCGTCCATCGTTCTGTGCACACGTCCTTCTACGCCATCTTGTATTCCCTCTTGCTCTCTCTCATGACTTTTCACTCGCACATCTCCATACGTTCCCTTTTACTCAAAACTCATTCCACATCAACACTATTTTATGCTGAGTATAGGCCAGCACCTTATGGTGCCGTGCTTTCCTGGTCTATCAAGGTCTTCCTCACGATCTTCTGTAGGACGTCCTCTCCTGGCACACAAAACAGTGTATGGCATCATAATTTTAATATTGATTTGTTTTCCAGGAGGACTTATACCCCGACACAGCTGCACAACTACCCGCGCTCACCGCAAATGACTGGCTCAGCGGCATGAACACGCCACCGCTGCTCATCAGTATGAAGACTGGTAAGATTCTACATAATAATATAGTGTTTTTTTTTTCGGCATTATCTAACTGTAGATATAAATTATGGAATTTTAACAGCAGTCAATCAGTACTGTTTGCCTCTCCGCCTCTCGTCAGCGTTATTAATCGTGACCGTAAAGCGAAAATCGTAACCCAGACATACTACTCAGTCCCATTTCAGCCTTGCGTAGACCAAATATTAATACCTGTATAAAAAACTTTGTACCCCTTTTTACGAAAATTACGCGGACGGCGGAGTATAAAATTTGGGCCAGGTAGTTCATGTGGAGGAGTGCAAAAAGTTAATATTTTTTATATAATAATGCATTCAAAATACATATGAATTTGGACCAGTGAGCGACCATGAGCATGAGCGTGAGTGAGTGGTATTAATAGAACCTTCATTAATAGTAATCTAATTTGCCAGGAGTAACAATAACAACGCACAAGCCGCGCACAAGCAACAACGGGCCGGCGATGCAACCGCAAGACGCCAACAACAGGAAGAAGTTCGCGTTCCTATCGCGGGAGACCACGCCCGACTACCGGCCGCTGGGCACCTGGCAACCCAACGAGAATCATAATGAGAATGAACAGGTAGATGTATGTTCTTTTTTTGTATTCATCTATTTTTTTTCTGAATAAGTCATGTAACATACAAATCATAAACTAATTAGCTAATAATACTAAGGGCTAATTTTTCAATAGTCAGATAACTTTTATCTGAGGAATAAATATGTCGGTTTGACAGCTTTTGTAAAACAGCTTCAGATAAAAGTTACCTAACTATTGAAAAATCAGTCCTTAATGTAATCTATACTAATGTTTTAAAGAAGTAAAGTTTTTGAGGTTGTAGGGGTAATCTCTGGATCTACTGAAACGATTTTGAAAATTCTTTTACCAATAGAAAGCCACGTTATTTGTGAGTGTCATTAACCCGAAAAATATAAGACTTTTTCGTGGTAGTCGGATTGGCAACGTAAGTCGGAGAAAAAACGTTTCATACGAACGCTGCCTTAACGATTAGAGAGTTAAGGCTCGTGCAGACTAGCGCGACGCGACGGTCGCGTCGCGACACTCGTAGAAAAATTTCTATGAAAACTTAATGGAAATTGTTCTACAAGTGTCGCGTCGCGCCTGTTTGAAGAAGCCTTTATGATTAAGTCCTATGGAAAAGTTGTAGAGCTTGATAATGCCTACAAAAGTCAGCGATTTTATATTAAAAAAGTAATTTAAATCGTCATGTTTATTGGTCATAGTATCAATCATTATGATTTTTTTAATCAAAATAAGTAAATTTATTGTCTCAAGTGTTTAAAACAAAAGACTTTTCCCTTTTACTGCATATAATTTGGACAAATAGTTAACGAGATAATAATACGACTTAGATATTGAGAGATATAAAACTGTTTACCGCCCAACGAATTGGGCATGGGTCAGCTAGTGTAATATAGAGGCAGTCAAAGTCATTGTCAATAAATAATACCGAGTCCATTGGGCATCGTCATGCAGGGGATGCTTTCCTCTTACGCATTTGAAAAATGAGACATCGTTGAAAATACATCTTCCATGTTATATTCAAAATTGACCACTTTAATTTAAAATGTCACCTTTTGAAGTTGAAATCAAACCCTCCAAATTACAGCTCCAAGTAAACGAGAAATCTCAAAAGACAAACGCCAATCAGAACACAAAGTTCCACCAGCTGCAGCGTATGTTCGGCAAGCAGACAGGCGACGCCGAGCCCGTGCCTCTGTACAAGCAGATTAACCAGGGAGACGTGTTCAGTACTGAACATGAGGTATGTACACTGTCACACTCAACACAAGTTGCACAGCTACAGCATATGTGTATACTATACTTATGGGAGAGGTTATAATAGAAGTAATATTAAAAGAAACAGCATAAGTATACAAAAATATCTTGCAATAAACGCCTTCCTTGCCCAAGTAGTTTTGATAGTAAATCAAAATGCAATATTGGTGAATTGGAACATTTTTTCAGTCCCAAAGCATATAAATTTCCATTTACGTTTCTAGTTACGCCTCGCATTCAACCGCCAAGGCGAGGAGTTGCGGATTGTGAAGAGGCAGCTACAGAACAGCCAACAGCGGGTTCGCGAGCTCGAACAATTGGTCGCCGCGCTTCAAGCGAGGCTGCAACGCGACGGCTCATAAGCCACCTTGCCTAAAAGCCTTTTGTCTTATCGAGCGAATACACGCTTCAAAATGGCGGACAAGGGATATCCAACCTCGTGCAATACTAAAGGTTCAAGACCACTGGTCGCTTGACAGAGATGCTCGAGGCTTGGTCTTTAGTATATTTTGTGCCACACTAATACTATAAGCGACTAGAGACGAGGATATGCGCGATGGAAAATCGAGTTACACAGAACGTCGGGTCTATGAAACCCAGAATTAGATGCGATCAGTGGTCGTGGTCTTAGCTTACATAGCGCGAGGTAATCGAATGTTCGTTATAATGCTTGTAAAAACGTCGATCAAGCTTTAAGCACTTGATCTGTTCTCTTAGCCTTCTATTCTATTATTTTAAGGTTTAGTTGTCATTCCCTAGTCTAAACCACGTCTTAATGTTGTCACAAGTTAAAATACTAATGTTGAGGTTAAGCTAGAGTATGTTTAAGGAATGCGTTGATACGCAAGTGATGTAAGGATAAAAATATTTAAGAGTGGAGGAGAAAGCAGGATTTTTTCTTTGTGGTATTGAATACTAAGCCTGTAGTGGGCGTACTCTTCAGACATTCACCGGTCAGTGAATATAGCTACGCCTTATAGCAGTCTATTTATAAGGAATTTGGGTTTTACCCATACCCATTTTGTATTGTTCATTTATACGCATTTTTTGCTGTTCATTTTATATTAGAATTTTTTCCAGAACTGCTTTTGTTCGCAAATCATGACATTCGCTAGATAATATATTTTTCATAATATGGGATCAAAATTAATCATTCCAAAAGTTGCTTTGGGCTAATTCGGCAGCTAAGCTTGACGTATTTGTGATTTATTTGAAATGTTACATTTTAGGCATCTAATTTTTAAGGCCTATGAATTTTCGCATGAACAAAAGTTATGTATTGCTTTGTTTTAGGAAATTAAATGTGATAGAACCATGACATTCTACATAAATGTTCATGTCACAAACTATTGTTTTTATTTTAATTATTACTTTGTGTATAGGATTTACTTATTTTCTATACAATTATGTATATGCAATCAAACTCAGGGTTATGCTTTCAAATTGTTTGACGTGATGTGAATTGTGATCAACTTGCCTAATCTATTCAACCATACTATCATTTGAATCATCTTCATTTGTCGTTTGAGATATTGATGAAATTCTTATTGTAAAGAAATCTTGCTACAAATTAATGTTAGGCGGCTGATCTCGTGAAAAGCACTTTTTTATGTAGCACATCATAAATGTTATTCCCAGTTTATAGTTAAGTTGACATCTTGTTTGTTAGTGATTGTGTTAATAGTCTGATTTATGTAATAGTGTTACCTGTTATTTTAATATTGTGTTTTGTATATCCTATGTATTATTATACATTTTGACTGCATTATTGTTTTATAGCATTTTACGATGGTCAAGCATTTACTTTCATTACTTATAATAACGCTAGGTGTATGCATGTATCTTGATTCCTGTGTTGCGAATTAAATTGTACAAAAAGTTACTTGAACTTTTTCTGTACATAATTATAGTTAGACTAGATTTCCGAGCTAGCATCATAGCATTCTACATAGGTGCTAGAAGTTCTCAAAAGACAATCAAGCTGCTTTGATTTGCACAATTGTATGCTTGGATTATTCTTATTAAAAAGAAAACTAATTCATTATAGTATAATGGCTTTAATAATTATATGCAACTTGTGTATGAATTGGAATGATGCCACATAAAGCCTCAAAACTTATATACTTAGTGACATGTTTAAAATTCAATATATTGAATCTTTTTAATCGTTACATTCCATGTTCAGTATAAAACGCATAATGTTAGTGTGGTAAGTGAAAATGAAAGTATTATTGTGCATTAGCTGGATTATTTACTTGGCTAAGTCGGTGTTAATATTTATTATTATGTATTTTTATATCATGCTTGTGTAGCACAAATTTTCAATAAATGTTTGGATAGTATTTTGGATTTTATTTCATATGGACCAACCTAAATTTTCCTGAAACATATTATTAATGTTCGCATTAATAAGCTAGAGGCATAATTATAGGGTTGCCAGGTCTTAAAACCGGCCGCACACAATTTGGCCGTACAAGCAACCAAAAAGCCTGACTGTGTCTGGCTTTATCACGCTACACACATTCATACTAGGTATTACTTGTTTGTTATAAAAATGGGCACAATAGGTAAATAAAACCATTACAGTTTTTAAAGTATGTAAATGTTTATTGTACAAAAAATATGTACAAATTACAAAGACATATTTTATCTTCTAGTCAGTCCATGTATAACAGAAACTAAAATATATTGAGATTCATATTTCTAGGTAAAAAGAGGTATATTATAATCTTCATAATAAAAGTTAATATTTATTTGATTTCACACTTATTCTTAAATAAAATGGAATGTGATGTTGGACAGACCAATTCTAAATGTATACTTTAGTTAGATTCCACTTATTTTCAATTGAATAAAACTAATTAGCTGTCAAGTTTGTATAAAATTATGTACATAATATTATCACTACTTCTGTAATTAATATTTAGGCACTACATACTTTGAAGGCTACATCTCTATATTATTTACTGCATTTATACAATGTTGAACTGTAAAGGTCACTTGAAATGTACATAAACTAAAGCCACATCTTAAAACCAGAAATAGATGTAGGTATAATTTGATTGTGCTTATAATATTAGATTAGTTGTATAATTTACATGTTTACAAAAAAAAAACAAAATGAGCTAAACTTTAATTCTTATAACACAAAATATTTGAGGATGAAGAGTGATATTAAAGACAAGACTGATGTCTTTATGCTTGTGGCAGCATTGCATCCATCTGAATTACATGTGAAAATACAAGTCCTGTACTCTAGTTTGTCTCCAGGCTGCTGTACATAGTTGCAGTAATTTCCTAAATCTAATGATGAACAGTATCTCTTCGTGCTGATGCCCCCTGAAACATGAATGGGTTGCATCATTTGATGAATTGGTATCCATAATTCAATAATCTCACAACTGTTGAGGGCCTGCATTGCATAAAATCACAAGCATTTGCATTCGGAATCATCATCAGCGGATGCCCACTGCTGAACTTAGGCCTTCAGAATGCCAGGTTTTATTGTAATTATTTATCTTACTCTTACCTCAATACATAATCAATAGCATAGATAATAGATATTGAGGTAAGAGTAAGCATAAATAAAAAGTGAATGAGTAACCAGATTATGTTTGGATGTTCATTACTTAGTTTTAGACTATGGATGTATAGAAAAATCAAGTAAAACTGAAAAGAAGTGCAGAACTCACCAAAATATCCACACCACGTTAGTGAACCATTTATTTAGTGCCCAGTGCTGTAAAACTCAGAATCACCCAGTGCATAAATAGGTGTAATTAATACTGTATCTTATACAAATATAATAAATCAATACCTACTTATTAAAAATAAATAAATAAAGATAACCAATGATAAGTGTGTTACAAAATACAAATAATCCTTTTGCTTGAATGCCAATGAAAATATATTATGATATGTCTCTGTGGTTATAATAATATGCTTGCCACTACTTACTTGCTCCTTATGCAAACATTATAAATTGAACAAAGCAAACTTTGGCCCCATTATGTACATGAGAAAACAAGCAAAGCACCTTATTGTTAGTAGAAGTAGAAACCTGTCAGTTTAATGCAGTACTGAGCATTAAACACATGCTCGCAAGATGACGGATGCAGTATCCCACCGTCTAACGTCATCAGCCCGTCACCACACTCCATGGTTGATGAAGTATTGCATTGATAGCACTCTAGTGCCACACCTATGTTCATGGTTAATAGGTTATTAATGAGAGGACTCAGTGAAAAAATTATTAAATAAAAGTAACTCCAACACAACCTGTTGTGTAAGCTTTTTTGTCCTTTAATAAACATTCTAAGGTCTAATTTTTAAAAGAATAAGAGTTAGTAACAGTTTATCACCATCACCTGCTAGGTATCAAATGGGTAAGTATTAATAGGTACATAATATCGGCTTGAATGATCCCAGTAAAAGAATTCCAACAAGCATAAGTTCACTTAAATCTATACCATTTTCAAGTTATTTCTACATTTCTATTATACCCATTAGTGAGGCTCATGCCTGTTATCTGTGAACTCTCACCTTCGTATCTCCCGACGTGCTTGATACAGTACTGAGCATCATGTATCGTCGCACAGTCGATAGGTAACAAATCAACATCACTCTCTAAAAACTCATTACACTGAAACGGATCATTTGAATCAGTCCCTGAACACTGGTAGCAGTTTATGGAATAAACTAAAAATAAAAAAATAAAGATAGAAATCAAAATAACAAACAAAATTAGAATTAACAACAAGAAACAACGCCCTAAAACTCATACCTGATTTAAATGTAGCGAATGACACGCAAAGACAGAGGAATACTTTTTCTTGAAAGCTCATCATTGTTATGAAAGCTTTTTATTCATTTATATGTATGTACTTATTTAGAAAATTATCAATAATCAATAAAAACCCAAGCCAACAAATATCACACTATTGTTCTAACGACGATTTGCCAACTGTCAAACAAAAAAGTTTTTCCTAAACATCGCGGTAAAGTTTATTTGTTAAGCATTTTTTAAAAGTTGGTCTAACTTCAATAGCTCGCTAGACAAAGACGGCGCATACGAACTGGAACGCTCCGTGGTGACTTCATTTTTTTTTTTTTTTTTTATTGATTTTGGCTTCACACGGTTTGTGTATTTAGCCAGTGTCAAGTAATTTTTATTTTAGATCAAGTAAATGGCCCGATATCGGGCACGAAGTTATAAAACAGTCATAGTCGTCTTTAGTCAGTCAAGTCAAATCAAAGTTATTGTAAAGCGGTAGTAACTTTACAACAACCTAATAGGAGTTTTTGGGGGGAACACGAAAAGTCCACGTTAGTCACTTATTTTCACCTTCACTACACTTGTGCAACTCACACGTAACTAAATTGAATAATTCACTATCAAAATTATACAATTTCATTCGCTATTTCACTAAATTCCATGAAAATGAAAATTCGTGCGACATGTTCCAACGCGATCCCGCCAAAAACTCGACTTCATTTGAAAACTGTGTTTTAAAATATTATGTTGCCAGAGTTAATGAATAAGGTTCCCAAAAAAAATATTAAGACGTTTTCCACTCCAGCGGCAATAAAGTTACGTAAGGCAGATTTTTCTACCATCAAACTCAAACGCAAACTCAAACTCAAAGCATTTATTTCAATTAAACCATTTACAGGCACTTTTGAATTGTCAAAGTCGATCAGTTGGAAAGTTGAAGCTAGTTGCCCATTCCAAAACGTAGATCTCTATGGAAAAGAACGGACAAGAAACTCCACGAACACTCTTTTAAAATCAAGTTGAATATTACAAAATCTTGGGAATATTATTCTTGTTGCTTCTGTATGTGAGAACAATGTAAAAAAAAAAAAAACAATTCTAAATACAAGATAAAAATAAGCCCTGGAAGTTAGGAGATGACCAGTCTCAACCAACAGCGCCCGTTCACGAACTTGACGCGTGGATCAGCACCATCCAGCTCAACCATTTTGTAGGGAACCGAATGATCCAACACACGCGTCACCATCAGTGAGACATTTATGTGAGCATGACATACTCTCATCATTGGCATCATAAAACTTTTCGAGAAAATAGAAGAAAAAAAGAAAGAAAAAAGCTCCGTTGAAAATGCTCTGAATTGCCTGGTCTGGAAACTGGTCAGTTTGACGTGTTCAATATGGTTCTTTTTTGGGGTGGGAAATCATCAAATAACTTCTCCCGCTCTGGGTGGAGCAGGAGGGCGTGTCAGACTTTTATTGACTAAAACCCACCCGTGTTCCCTCAGTTGCCTGTGTGCCAGGGGCCGCGGTATGTCTTTCGAACAACCCTCACCGAACCCTAAGGGTTAGCGCACACCGAACTGCAAAATGCTCGCGTATTGTCAAGCAAAATTTTGACTGTTCGACCATGCAGGTGGCATGCTTGCCCCTCCGTGAGCAAGCTCCGTTGAAAATGCTCTGGATTGCCAGGCGGGCGTGCATAACCAGTTTGACGTGTTGAATATGGTTGATTGGGAGTTAGTAATTCCAGTCCAGCAGTTAATCTCGCTGAGGCTTACTGAGCGCGGGCGGCGCGCGTCGGTTCAAGCGCGCTCCACATGTAGAACGCATACTCGAACACGCATCTTGCAAGCTCGAGCATGGTCGAGCATCAAGTTTGGACGCGTATTTAATTTTGCAATGTATGTAATTGTCATAAGTTTAATTCAGTAGTCTCAGAAAATGCTCTTCTCTGCTCTGCTCTTGGTGTGCGCGACGCATATCCTGCAATAAAAGCGCTTGGCGTGTCTCTGCAAGTTGGTCTGAAAAGTACGGGACTTCGTTGTTTCGAGAAATATCAAAGATGTAAAATATTTATAAATATTAATTGGTTAGAGGTACCTGGTAGGCAACCGAAGGCATAAAGCGTTTTCTCGCTGACAAAACTATGCTAGGCGATTTCCTACCGAGTTATGACAACCTGGTACTTCGAAGGCATAAAGTGTTTTCTAACTGACACAGCTACCTATGTTAGGTGTGGTCCAACCTAGTTATGGCATCCTGCTACTTCAAAGGTAGAAAGCGTTTTCTAGATGACACAACAGCTATGTAATGTGTGCTCCTACCACATGAGTAACCAAACGTTTGGTTACTTATGTGCTCCTACCGAGTTATGACAACCTGGTACTTCGTAGGCATTAAGCGTTTTCTAGCTGATACAACTATGTAATGTGTGCTCCTACCGAGTTATGAACCTGGGGCTTCGAACGCTTATAGCGTTACAAAAACTGACACAACTATGTTAGACTAGCTTCTGCCAGTGGCTTCGCCCGCGGGGAGGCCGGAAATTATCCCACGGGAACATACTACCGGGATAAAAAAGTATCCTATTTGTGAACAAATAATATTCCGTAAAATGTTGTTTCGGTGTGGTGAAAATATGGAAAATAAATCGTTTGGCAAATGAAAAAACTTCAAAAGAGGCTTCGGCTAATAGCAAAAAGTTATTTTGTAAAATGGCGAAATATAGTTTTGACACATGATATTTCGATGATCTAATTGATATTTTTACTTTGTTAGCTTACTTGTTAACTCTATTGTGAATGCTGTGGTCTCCTATAAGTGAAGGAAACGCTGCTATGTCACACAACTGCTCCTACTAAGTTATGACAGCCTGGTACTTCGAAGCATAAAGCTTTTTCTAGCTGACACAATTATGTTAAGTCTGCTCCTACCGGTTTATGCCAACCTGGTACTTCGAAGGCATAAAACGTTTTCTAGCTTACACAACTATGCTAGGTGAGCTCTTACCGAGTTATGACAACCCAGTACTTCGAAGGCATAAAGCGTTTTCTAGCTGACACAACTATGTAAGGTGTGTGCTCCTACCGAGTTGACAACCTAGGACTTCAAACGTATAAAGGTGTATATATATATATATATATATCGCCCGCGTGCAGGTAGAAAATGATCCCACGGGAACATACTATCGGGATAAAAAGTCGCTTGTTTTCCAGAGTCCTTAGCTGTACCCCTGATGGTACAGCGGAAGATCAGTTTTAATCACTGTACCCTTGGCCGTGAAACCCGACCAAAATAAAGGAACAGGTGTCATAAATTTTATATACCAATGCCTTCGAAGTACGAGGTCGTCATGACTTAGTAGAAAGCTCACCTAACATAGGTGTGTCAGCTAGAAAACGGGTTATGGCTTCGAACAACTTGGTACTTCGAAGGCAATAATATCCGTGAGCTCCTACCAAGTTATGACAACCTGGTACTTCGAAAGCATCGCTATAAAAATATTCTAATTAATTATTGTTAATTTCATTATTAAAACTTTATTAGCATAGTTGTTAACTCTATTGTGCATGTTGTGGTCTCCTATTAGTGAAGGAAACACTGCTATGTGACACAACTGCTCCTACTAGTTATGACAGCCTGGTACTTCGAAGGCATAAAGCGTTTTCTAGCTAACGCAACTATGTTAAGTCTGCTCTTACAGAGTTATGACAACCTGGTCCTGTGAAGGCATAAAGCGTTTTCTAGCTGACACAACTATGTAATGTGTGCTCCTACCGAGTTATGACAACGATTTGACAGCTGTCCCTACTCCGGATATGTTTTTGCTCGTCCAAAAAAGTTATTTTATTGGCTGTAGGATTCACTAAGAAGTTTTGAACTACTTTCGGACGGGCCCGTATCTTCGTTGACGGAGTTAGAGAGTAGGCCCCCTGGTACTGTGAAGGCATAAAGCGTTTTCTAGCTGACACAATTAGGTAAAGTATGCTCCTACCGAGTTATGACACCCTGGTACTTCGAAGGCATAAAGCGTTTTCTAGCTGCGACAACTATGTAAAGTGTGCTCCTACCGAGTAGGTACTGTGAAGGCATAAAGCGCTTTGCAGCTGTCATAACTAATTATGACAGGTGATTTTATCTAGTAAATATACCGTCTGTGGTAGACAGTCAAAAGGATACATGAAAAATGTTTATTGATAAGAACCTTAATTAATGGTAATTATATTTACGAGCCGTTTCAGGCTAGAATCCTCGGGCCGTGGGGTCCGAGTGCTCAGGGTCTCTTCAAGAAAATCTCGAAAAGGCTGGTTGACACTTCCCGTGATCCAAAGGCTGGTTTCTACCTTGGCCAACGGCTAAGCATTGCCTTATAACGTGGTAATGCTGCCAGTTTCTTGGGAATATTACCAGTCTACAGCGATGCGGATAATTTTTTTGACACCATTTTTTAATTTGTGAATAGATTTAGTTATGTTAGTATTATATTTGTTTTTTATTTATAGAAATAAAACATTATATAGCTTCCCCTAAAAATATATATATATAAATGTATTGACGTATCAATAAACAATAAATATTTGACAATTGCGCCCTAAAGTGGTGCTGATCCACACGTCATGTTCATGAACGGGCGCCGCCAGTAGGGACTGGTAATCTCCTAGCTCCCACGGCTTATTTTAATTTCTGAATTGGCATTTTATTTTTGTTTTAATTACGGACGCTTGAATGTGCACGTCTTTTTACATCGTTCTCACATTGATAATTTCAACATAATGATGTAACCAACTTTTTGTAACAATACCATGATTTTAAAAGAGTGTCCATGGAGTTTCTTGCCCGTTCTTCTCCATAGGTATCTACGCTTTGGAATGGGCAAATAACTTCATCTTTCTAACTCACCGACCTTGACAATTCAAAAGTGCCTGTAATTGGTTTATTTGAAATAAATGCTTTGAGTTTGAGTTTCAGTTTCAGTTTGAGTTTGAGTTTGGTGGGGGCAGTGATAATTATTTCCATGCACTCTCGCTCCGGACCATGGCCTGGACCAGTGCCGGACGCGAGAGATCGCCGCCGTCGATCGACTCCACGAGGACACGGCGGTGATCCGCCCAATCAGGGCAGACCTCCACCGTATGCTCCACCGTGTCGTCAGGGCGATCTACGCAGTGGAAACACCCGGGCGTTTCCTCCCGCCTTATGCGAAACAGGAACCTCCTGAAACAGCCGTGTCCGGTGAGGACCTGCGTCAGGCGGAAGGTGAAGAAGCCGTCGCGCCTCTCAATCCACTCCTCAAAGAAGGGACTAACCGCCGCAATCGTGGCGTGCCCAGTATTGGGTTGCGACAATTGCACTCTCCATGTCGCCATGAGGACCCGCCGGAACTCTGTCCGCTTTGCCGCGATTTGTCGCGGCTGAGGAGTTACGCAAGACGAAAGGGGCTCACCCTTTCGTCATTGTCGTCGTCGGTGAACCGGTAGGATTTTCAAGTCGTTTTTTATACACCGTGACATTTTAGTCGTCTTACAACGACAGCTCACTTCATGTATCCAATGACGACTAATCATTTAAAATAAAATAATATATTTTTGAACATATGCGTAATTAAAAAAATCAAATATAATTCACTAAGACGCATGACGTAGTTTGAAATACCCTGATATAGAGAGGGAATTAATGATGGAATGTAGTTGTAGGTAGCTAGATATCTTCTACCGTTTGATACGTAAACATTATTAACGGGGAGGGTGTTTCATAATTCTAAACCATCAGTTATTTTTCTTTGTACCTATTATCTTAATTAATGGTAACAATGTTTTAATCGCGCCTAGGGGTATTTTATGACGTAAACATTGAGTGGACCACCTTTGTAAGACGACTAAAATGTCACATATATGACTTATTTAGAATATTTATTTAAAAAAAGACATATATGACTTATTTAGAATATTTATTTCCAGATTGTTTTAAATTCACAATAAGTTTATTTATAAAAAATATTTAAGTTTATATAATAACAAACGAATACTTATGAATCGTTCACATTCCTGTTAAGATACGTCTAATATAATATTATACAAACTACGGACGTCTTAGAGTCGTTATATTATAAACATTAACTTGCATTCCAATTATTTTACACAGACATCTTTCACGAACATTCATTCTTCAATTTTTATTAAAACACCTAGACGTAATAATCACAATATGCATGAGCTGTACCTTAACTCATGTAGACTTAATTTGTACATTATAATTCTATTTTAAATGCATAACTTAGTTTACAACTAATTATAGGCAGTTCGAAAGTTGAAAATATTATTGTCATTAGATACTTAAAGCTATTATTTTAATATTATATTCATTGTGGAATGTTTTATACATCAAAATTAGGCATCTAAATATCGAACAAGTAAATATTTCGTTTGATGGAATTATTCTTATGACATAATTAAGTATAAAATAGGTAGGTACATAAATTTCTTGAGTAATTTATTGGCACTTATAACCACAGAAAAGGATTGAGTACAGAAGTACAGTATATAAGTATTAAAGAGTATCAAAGTATAAGAAAATAGTTTTATAAAATAATAAAGTAAAGAATATAGTATACAAACGCCGATACAATACTTTGTATAGATTTCGATGTCATGTGATCATACATATGTAATTATGTATTCTGTTATTTTTCCTATAAATTATTATTTAAAATTAGAGACAACAAGACGAAAACAGGTGGGCAATTCTAAGAAATAATTAATCTATTCGTTACCATCACCTCAATAATTATGATAATACAGACATCAGAATCTCGAATTATGATTGTGGAACCCCAAAATAAGACAATGCCAATGGATAAAATGAAATAAAAAATAAAATACAAAAACAAACACCAAAGTAGTTGGGGGTTATCATGATAAATATTTTAATTTTGATGACGTCACTTTTACGTAAGATAACTGTCGAAAATTAAGATAATCGATTATCACTGCTTTACAAGTAAAGAAATGCTTACACAAAATTGGCACGATATCATATTTCACGTATATTTAACATTACGTAGTATCTTACGTATTAGTGGCGCTATCTAGTGTTGATTGTTTTTCTATAGAACTGCCCGGTGATGACGTATTAGTTCAGTTGCTGAGGTTGGGCCGGAGCGGTAAGGAGCCTTCGACCCAGAAGTTGGGTCGCTGCATCATGGTCTGCCACAACGTCACCTCTTTACCCACGCTGTCCATCCAGTTGACGTTGGCACCCATGTAGGTTCCTGTGTACACAAAAGTTTGACGATTAGTAATGATTTTTTTGGAATATTTAGAATACTAATTTGTTTTAATTCGCGTTTCCTATTAGTTTTAAACGTTGCTTAAAGTTAAATAATGATTAGCGACTGTTTAACCATACATTTTTGACATTTAAACATCTCTTAACTTTATGCAGCCTTTATAAATAAGGGGTTCATATTTTATGCTAGTACTTGTGGCAGTCATAGTCTTGAAACGTGCAAGTAGTTGAAAACGGTATTATAAGTCTTATGATCGCCTCTCTCCTAATTTTTATAACTTGTTGAAATAGTGGGCGTCCAAGCAAAAAGGGTCCAGTAGTGGGGTATTGAGTTAAGACTAGATTCAGTATCTAGAATAGTCAATAGATAGTAAGGATTGAAAAAATATTCAAAAACTGGCACATATTTTTTTTAATCAGACATTTGAAGTTGAAATTCTGAAAAAGCTTGATTAGTCATTTACTATCTGAAATTGTAGATAATTGAGCATTTATGAATGATCAATTAAAATCGCGAAACACAATTTTTTCACCCTACTTTACAAAACTTGTTATATCTCGGAAACTAAACGCCGAGAACTGGACCCTTTCTGCTTGGACGCCCACATATGTATATGTAAAGTAGTTACCGGTGCCGAGCGACAGTCGCACGCCGCCCATGAAGTCGTTGGAGGCGAGCCGGTCGCGGTCCCACAGGCTGAGCTCCAGCGCGCGCGCGCCCAGCTCGTGCGGCGCCAGGCCGCGGTACGTGAACGTGTGCTCCCAGCGCGGCGCCAGCGTGCGGCGCGACACGCACGTCTTCTGCTTGGCCAGGCGCCCGCGCTCCGGGAGGAGGTAGCTGGGGGGGACAGTCAGGTTAGGTATCTTTTATGTAGTCAGTGCGGTGGTATGTTTCTGTGAAATAGTCATGTTGCAGAAGGAGGCTGCGGAAAAGGAGTAAGAGATGTCCCTCAGTCGACCGGCCCGTAGCAAGCGCACCGGGCGTCGGCCGTAGGCAGACAATGCCCTCTTCCAGCCCTCCGTAAGGTCCCTCAGGCGACGCAGTGCAGCACGTGCGGGGAGCGCACACCTCACTCCCCCCGCCAGCCTGATGTGGGGGATCGGGGAAGTTCGCTCAAGTTCCCATGATCCCCGGTCCAAGTGTGGGAAGGGAACACCGGGAAGGGGATTTTAATCAGTAAGAGTACAACTGACCCCTCCCACTCAACCCAGGACGGAGGACTAGTACTTCTAAATAAAATCTAAAAATTAACTAAAATGTTCATTATCAAAAAACGCACAGTCGAAAATGCTGAGTTAAAAAACCTAAAATTTTAAGTTTGAGAAACTTTGGCCCATCAAGGAATCAAATAGAGGATGGGGGAACATTGTATAAAAGTTTGTCATTTCCAAAATCCCATTGGCACATAGCTTACATATTAATAACATTTCTATCCAACGAATTTAGTAATAATTAGCAGTGTCGTAAAAAGACGAATGTTGGGCTAATTTCAATCTACTTATCGACCATTGAACTTTATTTTTGCAACATCTTTATGATTGGCATCCGATGCATGGTGTGCGTTTAAGGTGGAAATCACTTTCAAACTACTTATTTAACGCTTCGAGCGAAGATTTTGGGCCTTTTTCCTGATATACCATTCAAAAGCGGTGAAAAAATAAAAGTAGCTCTAGATTTAAAGTTTCGTAGTCCACAACAGTACATATGTCTCTATCAAGTTACTAAGACTTGTCAAAATAAACGAAGGACAGGATGTATTAGCGCAACATAGGAGAGGCTTATGTCCAGCGGTGAACTGCGATACACTGAGTTGATTGATGAGAATATAAAATGTGAGTTGATCATACCTCTTGCAAAACACATCAGCGAGTCCGTTAGGCTTAGTAGCGACGAGGTTCTTAGCTTCCTTGACCAGTACATGTAAGGTTCCCTTCCCACGCGCACCCTCCGCCAGTTCCAACTTGAGGCCTATGATCAGGTCGCCGCGACTGCCTTGCTGCTCATCGAATTGTTCCGTCTGCAAATTGTAAATTTTGATTAGAAGTCGTTTGCTATGTGACTTTTGGAAATATGATATATAGGTTATTCGTCCTGTTGAAGATTTGAAATGTGTCCTCCGAATGAGAATTCGGTACGAGTATAGGTAAATGCTAAAAGGTCCAAGCGATTTGTAGTCAGCAAAAACTGTTCTCTTGGGCATTAATCGCCTTCGAAGTTTTATTCGTCAAAAGATCGCACGACTGCCAAATTAGACCAGACATAAAAACAGGACGGTGTATGATTTAAAAAAAGCTGAATTAATTAAATTTTTGCCTATATTTTGAGGTTTTACTACCGGTAACGGGGTCCAATTACAGGAAGGATTTTAGCTTTGTCTCTGGGATATAGAAGTGCCCCTGTGATGCGTCATAGTGCAAATAACCATAAACGGTAGCCGGCAGTCACCACTTTTATCGGGTGGGGCGGGTTGGCGGTACGTTTGCCATCTACTAATATTGAAATATGTAATGGATACTTCGATATCGTATAACTTGGAGACGGGTCATATGTGGTCGCGATCCTCAGCATTGAGGATCACACTGTAGTGTCTTATGTATGTGTGCTCATGTACTCTAATGTTAAGAATCAATACCTATATAAACTATTGTACTCTACGATTAGACAGTAATAAACAAGATTCCAATGAAAGCACTTATTTTAAATCATCTCCTCGAACCCATAACCTTACATGGCGACCCTGCCATCAGAGACGGGTGCCGAGTTCGGTCGAGTGACCTAATGGATTAGGAAACATTAATAGACTATGATATAAGTGATTTTCTTTTGTCTTTTGAAGTGGATTTTTACAAAAATATGCAAAATGAGGACATTTTTATGTCACAAAGTGCTTCGGGTGGGTCAAATACGGCTTCTGTGCAGGAGTACCATTTGTCGAACATAAGTATCGTGATGTTTATTATTTGCACCTTACTCGGAGTCGCAGGATTTTACACGCGGTGTATAAACTGTACCGAAATTGACATCATTCGATAAACGACGAAGAAGAAGAATGAATACTTATCATCGGGTTTATCATCAATAACACATAAATAAAGGTTTCTTTGGTACACGTAGTTACAGTAGAACACTGACTCCTAGGTCACAGGGTTCCCCTAGTTTAGGAGGCAGGGTTTTTCACTATTTGTGCAGCCTTTTCCAAAAAACCAATGTAACCTACCTATGTGAAATGTATTGGTGTTGTATACAAAGGTATTTTTGTGCCAATAAACTTATTTTATTTATACTCACTCTCTCATGCAACTTGTACCACATGGGCGCGGGGTCGTCGAACACGACGTCGGCCAGCGGCAGCGTGACCTCCCCCAGGAAGTCGTTCCGCCCGAACATGTCCGCGTGCCACACGCTGAGCCACAGTGTCCGCGCGGACAGCGAGGCCAGCGGCTGAATGAAGCTCAAAGTCTCTTCGAACACGGGGCTTAGGGTGTTCTTCTTGACCTTTGTCTTCCTCTTGCCAGCTTTGGACTTGTCCGGTAACAAGTACACCTGGAATTAAGGAAATAAAATGTTATTTTTATATGAATTTTTGTCGATGTCTGTCACCTAGTTTGTCTACTGCACTAAATTGAGCAAGAGACAATCTCAAAGTCTGTTAAAATTAAAAGCAAAGGTGGCACGTTTTGTTTATATTGAATCAAAGATGAAGTAATTTTAAACAATTTTTATGAATAATTTCATTCGCAATTTAGCGAAATTCAATTGAATCCAATTTAAAAATCTCGATGATTAAAACACTGGGGAAATTGGGAATCCCTAATATTCAGTTAAAACGTTAGCCTTGTAATATTTTTAATAAACCGTTTAAGGACCTTTGATTTCTACGATTATTGTAATGAACATCACAGCAACACGACATGTTTAATTGTTACGTCATAATAACTAGTGCTGGTTGTTACCTAGTTATATACGTTCCCGTGCTCTATTATAATTCGTATTAATATTCTTGTTGTGTGTGTTAATCAAGTTTGTCGGTTAGCCGGCCGTGGCCATGGGATTTGTAAACTCGATTATTTTTAGACAGGTTTATAGTAAGCCATTAATATTTAGCACCTGAGTTTTGTGTTTATTGAATTGTTAAATTATTCTTTGACATTCAATATCTAGTGAGCGGTCACCTGCTTCAATAATGTCGTATCTTTGACAGCGATATTGGTAGGTATTTAAAATTCACCTGTTCAGGAAATACCGTTTATGGTAATATTATGGTAGAATTAAATTAGGTGGTCAGAAAAAGCGATAAAGTAATAGCTATAAATAACCTGATAAGCATCTGGAACCATACTAAAAATTGCGGTAAATTTTATTTTGCATTCAAAAGTGAATGTTCACTTTATGCTGGTATTTATGGTACACGAATAACTTTAAGGCTAGCTCCGAGCAGGAAAATTGGAAATAACTTTGTAAGCGAAAATGTCGGGTTTGTTCGATTGCCTTCTTGCCTCGTCAACTGTCTTTGGATATTTGTTGTCAACTCTAGAAAAATGTAACTGATTACAAAAAAAAATGTATCACTAATACAAAGCTACACTAATCCCGACTGGCATAGGATAATTATCATGCCAGAAAAATGGTCAGATACTGTGGAAATCTCCATGCCGGAGGAACAGTGGGGCACAGGGTACAGCCGTTCTATTCCGTAAGAACCTCACCGTGGAAACATAGGGGAAGTGGGTTTGAAATGATATGTCATTCCACCTGACACCACTATCGTCTTGCCGATCTATTCTGTTAAAATCTCACCGAACTTCAGAACTTAGGTGAAGTGAGCTGTCATTCCATCTGGCACAAGGGACTGATACTAATTAAAGCTCACTCTAAGCTCATTTCACCCAAGTTAACACGGTGAGATTTTTACAAAATAGCGCTACTGATTGACACTATTGACCGCTCACTTCACCTAAGTTTTCATGGTGAATTTCTTACAGAATAGATCAGCATGATTCTTAATATTACCCACCTTAACGTAAGGATCGGATCTGTTTCGCTTGACGTCGACGGACGCGAGGTCGCGGCACCGCTTGACGCCAACCTCCAGGGCTCCCAGCCTGTAGTTGTACAACAACGAGATCTGCACCTCGCCTCTGATGGTCACGTTAGCTCGGGTGCCTTCGCCAGCACCAGAGTATACTGATGCCATAGATTCTGAGCGGACCTGGAAATAGAGTAATTGGAATATTAGTTTAAGCATTAAAAAACAGGGAACGTTTTACAGGATATTAAAGTAACCATTCAGTCTTGAATTTTTGGCATCATATCATCAAGCCTGTATTCCACATACTTGTAGGCAGATATGTATAGTACACCCACAATGCGTTAGTGTGTTAAAAGTGTTACAATTAACACGAATGAGTGAAATTAGGATAAACAGGAAGTTGAAACATGATAACAAAATATACATCTGTAGATTCTCACCAAAACTTTGCAGTCCCCAAAATTATTAATTCGAATAGACATCTCCAAAAGGGAAATTACGAATTAAGTCAATTCTATTCCGGGAGTAAAAAGTTAACGCGGCTGTCCACGCGGAATTAGGTCTAATACTATCTATAAATAAAGTAGTGAGAGAACACATCGCACATTTTGCTATCATACCGTGATCGCTACTGAGCTAAAATTACGGTGAACCAACCAAACGCCATGTTTTTGTTTGCTTGCATTATCATTCTGTCACTCGATACAGCCATTCCTGAGTGAGTACTTGTTGTTGTGATGTGTTTATTTTGTTTTATAAAATCTTTTTCTTTTTAGTTGAGGTCATAATAAGAACACTTACTACATACACAAAAGTCTACTTGATAACAACGTAGCAACAGGAAGTACAATCAGTACAAAACATCTCATGCCTTTGTAGATTTATCAATAAAAGCATCAGGCAATAAAACATACAAACAAAAGGACTGTATCATTATAAACATTGATCCTATCTCCTTACCAATTTCTTTTGTTTTATTACAATTGACTTAATTCAATTCCCTTATTCGAAACAATAGGCAAAAAAATGTAGTCCACTTGGGGCTTGGGCCCACGCAAGTCTTGGGAACTGGTCTTGCGTAGGCGCAGGCTCATTTTTATGCCCTATACAGCAACAAGCATTTATGTCAAGTTACCTTAATAAGATCAGGAAATCCATTTATTGCATAACATATCATTTAATCTGCATCAATATATTATGTTGTCATATAATTTGTGTTGGATTTTTGTTATTTATTGAATGATTTAACTGAGCATGTTATTCAGCAAATTTACATGGAGAGGAGTGTTCGTCTATGGTGTTTTATGAGGAAAACGTAGCTATAAGTTAAATGGGTCGTGGTGATGTGATTATAGTCAAAGTTCTAAGTAGGTACAAAGTAAGAGAAGGAAGTCTGCAAAACCTAATAGTTTAAGAATACGTTTAAACACACTTTTAATTTTGAAGCATGTATTTTTCTTTTTCATTTTGGTCAATCGTTTGATTGGCCAATTATTGAATTGCAAATGTCGAGTTCTGGTGCTTTTGTATTTTAATATCCGGCATAGATAGCAAAGCATTTGAATGTCACTGATCTAATAAAGATAAAGTGCGTTTTAAGTTGTGTCTCATACAAATAAATGAAAAGAAACGGATACTTAATACACTGGCGTGCAAATTATATTTGTGTATTTCCTTTTTATGAACAGTTAAATAGTGCAGTTTTTATGAACAGTTATAGAATAACTTTGTCGTTCTGAAATCTTTTTTTACTGAACAACTGTGTCGGCACCGCAAGTTAGTAGATCATGTCATTTGTTTAGTCTTCATGTCTGGCATTGCGTGTGGAGTAGCTAAATGCATAAATAACGGTATAAGTAGGTACTATTGAAGCACGTTAATAACTTAGTTACTAGCTGTACACGTTCGTTATTTTGTAGGTATTTAATCTAGGTCTACATTTGAATGGTCCCTTTTGTTGTACTTTTTAAGCGTTTACCTGTTTATTTGTTTTTCCAAAAAAAAGTAGAAGGAAGGAAGAAAATACCTAGGAAAATATACGCGACTATTTGGTTCTATGTTTTTATACCTAGGTGTATAGGTAGATCTACAGATTACAAAGTAAATGCAGTACGTATAGTGTGAGCGCACAGACATGTGAAACGGGCCAAACGGCCGCATATGGTATTGAGTAATTACGTTTTATCGTATCTACCCACACTACAACACTTTATAAGGGATTAATATTACAACATTTCGAGTGTAAAACATGATAGGCCACAAACCCAGTGCCAATGAATTCTGTTTTAGTTTAAAGATATAACTGTATGTCGTTGTAATCGCTTCCCATCGTAATCTGTTACTTACAGCAAGGATTTTTGTACCAGATTTATCAAGTGTGCAATAAATTGGTCGTTATTAGGTTTGCAACAATCCTGCTCATAATAATCGTTTTCAACTTCTCTATGATGTGTCATTTACTAATTTTTATGATTCTAGCATTCCATCTTTGTCTGCATACTTATACTGTACTCGATATACCTAGATTTGAAGCCATGATTAAAGAAATACTTAAAAGTAAACTGTACACATCCGGCCGATCAAGTCCGATCAACTCAAGCGTCAAGTTTACAAAGTCCGAGAAGGGGCGTGTTGCACGCACCATCACTATTCATCATGAAATGGCACACTAGCCTAATTAAAACATAAGCTATGGTGACATGTAACAGAACTGGCTACATTAGGTACTCTTAAACTCTTTGTCTAGCTCACCCTGCCGTGTATACATTCAGGTATTCGTTCAAGTAAACGTTTTGCAAAGCCTCGTTGTTCGTGAGCCGTGTTGCAAGACGAAGTAATATAATACAATGGCCAACGCGGTCATCGAGACAATACTCCTACACTTACTGCACTTACAATACATAAAGGCCCTAAAGCTTCTCCCGAAAGGTCGCTTTTTGCTTGCAAAAGCGATTCTAGAACCACAGAGACGTGGAAACATTTATGCGACACGGTTGATGTAAAAGTAGGTGATTCACGATTACTGTTGGACCAAAATATTGATTTTGTTGATCTATTGTGGTATTTTAATTGATCGCTTTGATAAATATAAGGACACTGGCAATAAAACAACTATAACTAATCACGTAGAAATAATCCTAAGACTTCTATATATATTTTGATAAAACGTCACTTAAAACATTAAACAACTTGATTGAATTAACGTACCACCTTACAAGAATGCTAATGGATTTCGTGATGCAGCGTACATACGGTTCGTCGTTTGTGGTGCGCAGCAGCTTAGCCATGACGTCAACAGTCCGTGAGGCTAAAGTAACGGAGTGATATGATCAAAATATTGAATTATGTTTACCTGTAGGCCACTCCTGTTGAGAGAGAACCTATCCCTGTCAAGCATATCTCTTTCGTGGGGTGAGTTCGAACGCCTCGGCAACGTTGCATGGTTCGGTGACACCGAGTCGGACATGTACACCTCATCTGGAAACAATACAATACAACCGTTGTCATCATTGTTGCAACATGTCACGAAAATAAACATGTTTAAATATTGTAAAATGAAAACAGACGTCAAACCTACGCGAATGATTAATTATGAATTTAATAATGTATGGTTCATGTCGATAATAGTACAGAAATATACGCAATCATCGCATTGGCAACGGTGATTTTGATTCAGATAAACAAAGTTCAGATATGATTAATGCAAAAAAAAAACATGTTGATTAAAACAGAAGTATAGATAAACTTGACGACAAGAGCCTGATGTTAGAAGAGAACGTGAGTTAATTTTGCTTTTCAGAAAAAAAAAATATTAAATAAAACAGCTTAACACTGATAGTCAGTGGTTTTTCACGTGCTTAAATTAACATTGTGGAGTTAGTAGTGCAATAATTATTTGTGTAAGAGAAACAAGGAGTGCCTCAAGTAGTCGAATCTAGTTTCGGTACCATCGTTCTTCAGTTCTAGCCATTCGTCGGGTTTGACAAATCGACACCTTTTGCTCCTCGTCAAAGAATTATCACACCACTCCAAAGACTTTAAAAAAGTGTCTCGACACGATAAAATCTCTCGAATGAATGAGATTTTCTCACCAGATTTTAAGGTACTGCAGCGACTGTTGCCGTCTGAATCCTGAGAGGACTCACATGGAGCAACTACCATTTTTTTGAAGGAGTAGTTCTGTGCACCCAGATGTATTTCACTTGCATTTCGTTCCGCGGTCAACAAAAGTGTCGTAGTAGAAGTAGAAAACTCATCATCAAGGGGCCTAGTGACAATCAATGCAGGAACACTTGTTTCTTTTACTACACTTGGTTTAGTTGCTTCATTATTGAGAGTGTAGCTCCTGCCAGTAGGTCCTACGAGAGCTGATGATGGATTATCTACGGGCGACTCAAGTTCATCGTCAGAAGTTCCTTTACAACACAAACACCGACTCAAAAACGAACAGAACGTCATTTTTTTATCACTTTTAACAACAGTCCTTCGGTAAATATCCACGTGATGAAATGTGCTCGCATTTATTTCGTCATCAGGGTTACAACTTTTATGTTCTATTGACGAATAGCTTGGTTCCGATTTGTAACTAATTGAATAAACCATTATTTCGCAGTTTATGCCAACGCGCAACACGACTGCATGTCACTGAACTAAATCACTTTATTTTAATTCCACATAAAATCCGTATTTTATCGTATCCTACATGTCATGGTCGTTTCCTGTTGTTTTAGTACACATAAATTGTGTATGTATATGCTGGCATACCGATACCAGTAGAGATAGAACGCGTTGCAAAAAAAAAAACTGTTGTAAATGATACACGTTGTTCACAATGCGTAGGATTGAATCTAATCGGGAGACCTCTCAATAATTGCCTGGTTGTGTCCATAAAGCTGGACGGACACTCTGTAATTGTCACACCTGTATCATAAAACGGGACGGACCATTAATACTATTATTTTCCTCTTAATAAATGACATTTTTGAATCATTGTATAGGATTATTAATAACGATGATGTATGAAACGTAGCCCTAGGTATTTTTAAATATTCAACCTTGTGTCTATTTTAGGAATAAGGTAAAGCAATGATTGTTTGATAAACTAAACGGTCTAATTATCGATGAGTTCAGGAAGACATTGATTTAAACTTACGAGTAGTTGAAATTTGATTAAAAAACTGATAGATTACGTACCATCGGGACGAGAGGACCTATTCGGTAGTTCCAGTGTACTCCAACGTAAACATTTCACGGGTTTATTTTCAGAATCACTGGTATCTCCAGATAAAGACTTGGTGGACTTTAAAATGTTTCTTCTCTGTGTCAAGTTCAGCACCGGCAAGGAAGATTTGAAATCTTCTCGAGAATTTCGTGCTTGAATAAAAGGGGTCGGAACTAAGGATTTACTGCTTGCTGAATGTTTTGTTGTATACGCCATGTTTTTATTTAACGAATCGATGTCATGTAAATCTCGAATAGATGATCCCTCATATCCTGATTCTGAATTATTGGAACTGGTGACATCATTTTTCTCGCTCTCAGTCACGCTTTCTTCCTTTTCAGAAATTGACAAATCTTGAATTCTGCCTATGAGCCTTTTTATATCATATTCTTTACTTTTTTGTTCTTCTGCCATACTTGTCGTAGAAGGATGCTCACGGGTCTTACTATCTTTTATGTCAATATACGTTTTAGGTGTTGAAGTTTCAATTTGAACCTTGTATTTTATTTCGGAGTCATCTTTGCTGTCGGTTCGGTCTTGTGAAAGAGTACTTGCAGATTCTAAAGACATATTTTGTTCCTTTTTTATTTGAGTACATTTACTTGCGGTTGAAGAGTCTTCCTGATCGTCATCTGGTAAGGGAATATTTAAACATTCTAAAGGTACACGGTTTTTTTTATCGGTAAAAGTAGATTCACATTTTGAGTTTTCAGAGTCTTCCTTACCCTGTTCAGGCAATTTGATAATCGGAGATTCATAAGACACGTTTCGTTGTTTTATTACTGGAGCACTTCTAGGATTTGAAGATATGTTTGAAAATTCAAAAGATAAATTCGATTTCTTAATGAATTTGTTATTCCTTATTGATTTTGAGGTTTCCGAGTCCTCCTCTTGTTGCTCAGGCAAGGTAATTTTCGGAGATTCATATGACACGTTTTGTGGTTTTGTTATTGGAGAATATTTCGTTTTTGAAGCGTTAGATGATTCGAAAGAAACGTTAGATTCCTTGCTGATTTGGCTATTCCTTATTGATTTTGAGTTTTCCGAGTCCTCCTCTCGTTGTTCAGCCAACGTATGTTTCGGAGATTCATATGACACGTTTTGTGGTTTTGTTATTGGAGAATATTTCGTTTTTGAAGCGTTAGATGATTCGAAAGAAACGTTAGATTCCTTACTGATTTGGCTATTCCTTATTGATTTTGAGTTTTCCGAGTCCTCCTCTCGTTGTTCAGCCAACGTATGTTTCGGAGATTCATAAGACACGTTTTGCGGTTTAGGAATTGGAGAATACTCTGTTTTTGAAGCGTTAAATGATTCGAAAGAAACGTTGGATTCCTTGCTGATTTGGCTATTCCTTATTGATTTTGAGGTTTCCGAGTCCTCCTCTCGTTGTTCAGCCAACGTATGTTTCGGAGATTCATAAGAGACGTTTTGTGGTTTTGATATTGGAGAATATTTTGTTTTTGAAGCGTAAGATGATTGGAAAGAAACGTTAGATTCCTTACTGATTTGGCTATTCTTTATTGATTTTGAATCTTCAGAGTCCTCTCCTCGTTGTTCAGCCAACGTATGTTTCGGAGATTTATAAGACACGTTTTGTGGTTTTGATATTGGAGAATATTTCGTTTTTGAAGCGTTAGATGATTCGAAAGAAACGTTGGATTCCTTGCTGATTTGGCTATTCCTTATTGATTTTGAGGTTTCCGAGTCCTCCTCTTGTTGCTCAGGCAAGGTAATTTTCGGAGATTCATATGGCAAGTTTTGTGGTTTTGATATTGGAGAATATTTTGTTTTTGAAGCGTTAGATGAATCGAAAGAAACCTTAGATTCCTTGCTGATTTGGCTATTCCTTATAGATTTTGTGTTTTCAGAGTCCTCCTCTCGTTGTTTAGCCAACGTATGTTTCGGAGATTCATAAGACACGTTTTGTGGTTTTGGTATTGGAGAATATTCTATTTTTGAAGCGTTAGATGATTCGAAAGAAACGTTGGATTCCTTGCTGATTTGGCTATTCCTTATTGATTTTGAGGTTTCCGAGTCCTCCTCTTGTTGCTCAGGCAACGTAATTTTCGGAGATTCATATGGCAAGTTTTGTGGTTTTGTTATTGGAGAATATTTCATTTTTGAAGCGTTAGACGATTCGAAAGAAACCTTAGATTCCTTGCTGATTTGGCTGTTCCTTATTGATTTTGAGTTTTCCGAGTCCTCCTCTCTTTGTTCAGGCAACGTATATTTCAGAGATTCATAAGACACGTTTTGTGGTTTTGGTATTGGAGAATATTTTGTTTCTGAAGCGTTGGATGATTTAAAAGAAACGTTGGATTCCTTGCTGATTTGGCTATTCCTTATTGATTTTGAGTTTTCCGAGTCCTCCTCTTGTTGCTCAGGCAAGGTAATTTTCGGAGATTCATATGGCAAGTTTTGTGGTTTTGATATTGGAGAATATTTTGTTTTCGAAGCGTTAGATGATTCGAAAGAAACCTTAGATTCCTTGCAGATTTGGCTATTCCTTATAGATTTTGTGTTTTCAGAGTCCTCCTCTCGTTGTTTAGCCAACGTATGTTTCGGAGATTCATAAGACACGTTTTGTGGTTTTGGTATTGGAGAATATTCTATTTTTGAAGCGTTAGATGATTCGATAGAAACGTTGGATTCCTTGCTGATTTGGCTATTCCTTATTGATTTTGAGGTTTCCGAGTCCTCCTCTTGTTGCTCAGGCAACGTAATTTTCGGAGATTCATATGACACGTTTTTTGGTTTTGTTATTGGAGAATATTTCATTTTTGAAGCGTTAGACGATTCGAAAGAAACGTTAGACTCCTTGCTGATTTGGCTATTCCTTATTGATTTTGAGTTTTCCGAGTCCTCCACTCGTTGTTTAGCCAACGTATGTTTCGGAGATTCATAAGACACGTTTTGTGGTTTTGGTATTGGAGAATATTTTGTTTTTGAAGCGTTAGATGATTCGAAAGAAACGTTGGATTCCTGGCTGATTTGGCTATTCCTTATTGATTTTGAGTTTTCCGAGTCCTCCTCTCGTTGTTCAGGCAAAGTATGTTTCGGAGATTCATAAGACACGTTTTGTGGTTTTGATATTGGAGAATATTTCGTTTTTGAAGCGTTAGATGATTCGATAGAGATATTAGGTTCCTTAGTGATTTGTTTATCCTTTATCGATTTTGAGATCTCCGAGTCCTTCTTACCATGTTCAGGCGGTGAAATTTTGGGATATCCAGAAGACACGTTTTGATGCTTTATTTTTGGAGCACATTTGTCTTTTAAGGATATTTTTGAACATTCAAAAGATACATTCGATTCCTTATTGGTTTGTTCATTCATTGTTAATTTTTCTGAGTCGTCCTTACTTTGTTCAGGCCGTGTCATTTTTGAAGGTTTACATGAACCGTATTGTTGTTTTATTACTGGAGTACACTTCGTTTTTGAAGCAGTGTTAGATGATTCGAAAGAGACATTAGATTCCTTATTAATTTGATTACTTTTAGTTGAACTTTGAGAAGATGTCGATGTGTTTCCGTCTGAATCATCAGTTTGAGTAGATTCACTTTTTACGTTTTCTAAATCTTCCTCGTCATCCTCAGGCAAGGCAATATTTGCAGCTTCATTAGCCATAATTTGCTCTTCGTCAACTTGAATACATACACTCTTCATTTTTTTAGATTTCTTGACTAGTTTCTTTTCAATTTTCTTGCCAACAACATAATTTTCGCGCACTTTCTGTTTTAATGGAACTGTTTTAGGCAGCGTCACTTCAGAAGCCAAAATAGAATATAACTTAAACTTTCCCCTGTTTTCTTTCCGAATTTTTGCTAAGGGAACTTTTAATTCACTGTCTTTTTGTTTATCATCTTTATCTTCATCTTCCACATTGAAACAATTCCAGCACGACACTTCCACATTATTTTTCTTTACAATTTGATTACTAACACTGTTCTCACTCATTTTATATAAACTAGTATTACACAATATAAAAAATTAAGAGCAGGTATGTACCCTCGAGGAATAGAAGCTTGACTAAACCTTGTCGAAGGTGTCGATTGCTTAAATAACCTGATCGTTAGGTAGTTCCATAATGTATATTAATTATTTTTAAATATTCATGTTAAAAAAATATTGCGCAACCTTATTTTAGAACAACGTTCTCGAAAAATATTCCGTCCAGTTTTGAAATGTTATGTAATAATGTAACAAACGACAACCTTTAAAATAATGTATTCATATTGATAACGAGGAAATAAGATATACTTGATATTTAATTTTGTTTAGAAAAAACTACATAATATCGTTAAATAACAAGTGCGTACAAAAACTAAAGCAAAGTGGTCATACTGGTTTGATGCACACCCGACAGCCTGCTAATTGTTGTTGACGCGAGGTCACCAGTTCATACAAATTAGTCCCAAGCTTGATTTAGTAGTAGTGTTATTTTTTACTGAATAAATGTAGATAAGTATTTTTAGTATAAGTAATATATTGGCGGCAAATTGTTAGGGTTTTCATCTTCATCATCATCAAAATCAAGATCAAAATCAAAATATTTTATTTCACATAAACCTGCAAGGGCACTTATGAAACGTCAGAAGCTAGGTGCACGATTCCAATTTGTCGCTTCCTATGGAGAAGAGCCGGCAAGAAACTCCACGGTTACTCTTTTAAAAATAATTGGCTTTTATAATGTTTTCAATTTACAGTGATATTAGGTATGGGAGGACAGTGCAAGCCTTTCAATAAGTACCAGGTACTTAAGAAGAATGAAAATAAAGAATAGAAACTGTAGGCCTCCAACGTTCTCTCATTCACAATATGTAAAAGAATCTACATAAGTAAAATCAACCTATTTAAATCATTATCATTATTGGTAGCCTTGTTCCACCCATTGCTGAGTATAGGCCCGTTTGGATTTATTTAATTCAAATTATCTTAACACTAGCATGAATGTGTGCCATGGCTAAAGTAACGATTCTTGTAACCACATAAAGGATTTCAACAAATATTTTAATATTTAAACCAAATTAATTCAATGTATCGGTGTTATTTGCATAATTATAAACTAGCATCAACGGAATGATCGTGTTATTTATGTTTTTTTTTTTAAATAATATAACTATAAATAGAACAGGTTAGATTCCTGAGTAAAACATCCGTAAGTAAATACTTAGTCAAAGGAATGTGTTTACTTACGTCGTCTTTAAGTATATTAAAAAATCAAAGTTTAAATTCAAATTGACTAGTTTGAAGGTCAAACTTTAAAGTTATTGTACGACATAAGTAAATCATTCACTAAGTACGTAATGTATTAATTTATATTAAAATGTGAAATAGAATTTATGGTTGGTATTGTTCTTTAAGGCTCGTGCAGACTAGCGCGACGCGACGGTCGCGTCGCGACACTCGTAGAACAATTTCTATGAAAACTTAATGGAAATTGTTCTACAAGTGTCGCGTCGCGTTGTCGCGTCGCGGCTGTTTGAAGAAGCCTTTATTCGGTTATTTGTTTTTAATTTAATCAAGGTGTATCAAATTTTGTGTTAATTATTTTGAGAGGCTTTTAGTTAGGTTAAAAGATAATTTGTTTAAATTCTCTGAGAATTTAAACAAATTATCTTTTTGAGAAGAAATGAGCGTTGTGTCCTTTAGGACACACTCCTTCGATAGGAAAGCAGGTGCGATCCTCGCTTTCATTCAAGTTTCCGTTTTAATCAATGATTTTTTTTTTCTATAACTGTCCGTTTTCTAATGTTAGAATGAGTTTAGTGTGGTTACCGTTAAGGTTGAGTTTTGACTGATGTAGTAAGGAGATCAAAACAAAAACCATGTCACGAATGTGTGTGGACATAGCTATTGTTCGCATAATGTCCGCTGTGACGTGCCGCAGGTCCAAAACGATGTCATTGTCACTTCACAGTAGTTGCTCTCTCTGACAGACATGTTACCTTTCTAATCATGTTTATTACTCATACCAAATCATCAATCAAGATCTCATTACGGCATCAGTGTTCGAGACAACTTGTTAGTTTCGTAATTTAATGTATGTAGGATAGATTTTTTTTTACGGTGAGTGATAGATCGTGTCCCTAATATCTTGTTCTGTCATCATGAGATGCATTTGTATAATATAGCAATATAGTTAGCACATAAATAATAATACTGTGGTCACAGCAGCTCTTGATGACAAATTGACGATTGAATATCCATGATGAGTATGATTACATCAACCAAAAATGTCAGACATCGATAAAATAACAAACATTTAATAGCTTCACCGTTGTTTAACCAATATAAATTACAAAACCGATTAAGGTTGTTATTCATTTACAAGATTGACCTAACAAAAGGCATTGACATAGACTACATTAAATGAGTAACTTCATCTTTGAAGTAAAATGGCGGTCAACAAGACTAAGCATTACTAACGAAGTAGAAAAATTTGCAAAACTACGTGGCCGTTGCCACAATGTGTTTGTTTCTCATGAGAAGGTAACCAAGTATATTCACTTTCCATTATTCGATTACAACAGTAGTAAGCGAGAAATAAACCGTGCGATTATTGTGGCGATATGCAAAATCATAGTATTTGTGCAACCTGGTGCATTACCGAGTCGAGACTGTGGCGATAAGAGTTACGAAGCTGATTATTTTCAATTACGAAATACCATGACCCGAAGAAAATACAAGCAATCCTTAAAATAATAAAGCGTTAAAGCAGCTTCTTTTGTTCAAATATTAATGTTAAGATCTAGATCCGGTTTAGTTACCCGTCAGTGTGTATGTGTACAGCGAATAACTTTCAAAGCGATTTACTACAACTGTGTGAACAAAAGCCATGCTTTTAATTATATGGATATTATGATGACGGGTTGCCAACGGATAGTGTCCAATATATCAAGTGAAATATACCGACAACAATAAATACATTTTCTCTTGCTAACTGCGACATATAATTGAGCGACAATTGTCTGAGTGAATGCTACAGTGAATACTTAACACTAAGATTTCACTACGCCAAACATTAGTCAAGACTTAGCTAAGAAACAAACGGTTACAATGTTATTATTAGTAAACGTTTTAGCAATTCTGTTTTTGAGATTTTTGTAACGGCAATCGAATATAATTTCATCAGCTATCACACCACGCAAAATGCTAATGTGTTGTTTAAACAACTGTTACTGCTGTTGTGGCCATGGCCTGAAAATGTAGTTATTGACCTTAAGTAGACGTAATTACTTCAAATATAATTGTAGTACCTTAAGCTGCTTATGAATAGGAGATAAACATTTTTACATATAGGTAATGGCGAAATTTCGCCACGGAACTCTTTATTTATAAACGTTGCCTAAACTTAAGTAATGACTAGCGGCTGTTTAACCATACATTTTGACGTTTATATCTTAAGGGGAACCTAGTCGCGGGCTCGAACTCACTGATGGGCCTGGCTAAAAAGCACGCTGTCTCACCAGGCACCGTGTCCGACAGAGGTGGTATCAGTGATGAGCAATTAGAAGCTAGTCTACATGCACAACATTATTCAGTGAGATGCAGGATCATTTACAGTACAACAGGTGCGTAAAAATTAAGAAAAGTCTTTCGGAAGATCGGTTTTTATGAAAAAACCGCTGCATAAATTAATGACTAATAAAGTTTATTGAATTTTTCGATATTTGAGCTTTGTCGGTACCGAATTGGTTTTGGAGATTTTACACTTCTTTTCTTACTTAAACACGCCCAAAGTTGGATCAAATTAGCAAGAAAAACGAATGTTTGTTGGCTCATAACTTTTTAATGGCATTTTATTTTTTCCGTACAGACAATATTGATAATGAGACAAAACCATACCATGTTTAGTTTTTGATGTACATTGTCGAACAGTAGAGTAATACACTCCCGAAGTTTGTATGGGAAAAATGTGGACTAGGTTCACCTTAACTTTAATCAACGTTTATAATTAAACCCGGAATGTCTTAGAGTAGGTCATAATCATAAGTTAGAACAAAGTCGAATTTTATGATACAATACTCGGTTTCTAGGCAATTTAATCTCGATGGGTAGAAACACTATCTTGGTAAATGACATCATATAAAAGCCTGTTTGTCTTTGGGAGGGTCACACCAGCTTCTTTGACATTTGAAGGAAACATAATTGACTTAATGGTGGTTTTATTGTTTCTTGGTGGTTTGGAATAGGCCCCAAATGTGAATCGACTATTATCTATTAGTTCCAAGGGTTGAATATGTGATGATGAGTTATGAACCTCGATTTATTTTATGTATAAAAAAATGACGTCATCAGCTGTTTAGCCTTTAATTAATAAAATACAAGTACACTTTATTCCACGTTATTATTAAAGCGTAATAATACTAAAAGAACCTGTAAAACTACAGTCTAAAGTCAGCATTGTCTAAAGTTCCAAAAAAACAAAACAAAGTTAGGATTAGGATGGCGAATGTTCACCAGATTGGAACGAGGCGTCAAAACTCGACTGGTGATTTACGCTTACTTACCAAAACGAGTTTACTGTAAATACATACGTTTATTAATTTTATACATATTTTTTGATACACAATGTAGGGTAGCTAACGATGTTTTAATGTAAGGTTTTGACACAGACTGCGAGGTATGCGATAACAACGTATTAAGATATCTAATGGATAATTTTATTGATAGCAAGAACATGCCGAAAAGTTATCAGTTTTATTATTTACTAGGTTACCTTTTCGTTTTAGCTATTATTATTTTATCAATAGTTCATTGATAAAATTCACCCATTCACCTCTATTAAACATGGATTGTCCTATTGATTTTAGATCACCTTTGTTCTTTCAAACAAAACTTATTACCATGCTATTACGTATTTCACTATACAATATGAAGTCGTTAAGTTCTAATCTAATATCAATGACGTTATCGAAATGTGTGGCGCGTGCTTTGAACGCATGTACGACGTCCAACTCGTGAGTGACGTCAGCACAGGTAGTCACGTTAGCCAGCTGCCTTGACCCTGAGATGGCATGAAGAATATTCTACAGTTTGCGAAAGGAAGTAGTCAATTTAAGCGTCACGACTAGCTTCTGAAGGAGTGAAAAGGCTTTAAGACCTGGGTTCCTTATGGTCATGGAAGAAATCAAATCAATGGAAAATCAAATATGCGATATCCCTATGCATATATTATGTATTACATTGATTGTGTGAAGTGACATAGAAATAGGAACAGGAAAGAAAGAAAGAAAAAGTATTTATTAGTCTCGCACAGGAAAAGAAACGGAGTAACCAACATAGCTTGCAGAGTAAGCAAACTGTAGTGACAGTGGGCTAGCCAGGTTTGTCGAAAGTCTGATGGTCAGCAGAGCAGAGGAGGAGGAGGAGGTGTCCTGGAGTGGAGACTGCGTATCGGCAAGCGTAGTGTGGGACGACGCCCGCCAGCTAGATGGATCAACGATCTTATAAAGGTGTCTGGGACAGACTGGATGCGGAAGGCGGAGGATAGTCCAGCAGTGAACTGCGAAGGGTTGAGTTGATTGATTTCATAGTGGAATCAAGGTTTCAGGAGGATTCAAAACGCTTGCATTTACAAATTTTACCACACTAATGCATTCAAGTAATAGTATAAACTATAAAGCGTCAAATAAATAAAGAAATGTTGTATTTGTTGATCGAAGGATATGACCCGTTCAATAGGAGAAAAGATCTAATTCAAATCTAGCTGAAGAGTCGCAGGACTAATTAAAGAAATTAAACAAATACGTCAGTTTCGTGACGGAACTGAAAATAGAAGCATACGTTTTGAAGTGAGAGACCGGAACGCATGCTACATGCATCTTAATGCCCATATTTCTACATTAGACACGACTATATGACTATGCTGGGTGGAGAGGGCGAGCAATCGTAGTTTCTCTTTTCTTAGCGCGAGTGTTTGTAAATACTCGCTTACAATGCAACAATGGCGCTACGAAATGTCTGTAAGATAAATGGTTGATAAACTACTTATAATCGTTCCGAGCAGTGGATATCAAAACATGAATGAATCATCTTTTCATTTAAATGAGCTGGATCAAGTATAGGTAGACATGAATGATGATGCATCTTTCAGTTCATAGATTTCTGAAGCAATTAATAATCACGAAAAATAAACATCACAATTTTACTCCTGCAATCCCCAGACTTAGGCAGAAGTGTACCCTGGAAATATACTGGGCGTGTTATCTGGAAATGTACTGGGTGGAATTTTATGTGGTTTATCCCAAGATCAATCAATGAGTCAATTAACCACAAAACCATGAGATAAAAGATAAGTTAAGGATAAGGAAAGGTCCGGTGATTTTATTTTTTCCTCTAAATGATATGGCGGAGAAAAAGGCAACCTCGGTGATTAGGATTAATTTTACAGTAGAAGTGCATTTATTAAACCAAGCCCCAACTAAGATACCGGTGATGGCGGTAACTTAAAATATACCAATACAAATAATTATATTCGTGATATGTAGAAGGTTACTGATTGCGTTTATTGCACAGTAGCTGCAATATTTTATTTTTATTTGTATTGGACAGGTTAGCTACCCACGATTTACCGTTAACGAAATCATTAAAAATCTAGCTCGGAGATTCATTTAAAAATGCATTCGACTGCTGTTCTTTAGCGTTATCTAGATTATAGTCATGGTTTGATTTGCCCGGGTGTTTCCACTCCGAAGATCGCCCCGAGAACACGGTGGAGCATACGGTGGAGGTCTGACCGGCTTGGGCGGAGCACCGCCGTATCCTCGTGGAGGCGATCTCTCGCGTCCGGCCTTGGTCCCGGCCATGGTACGGAGCGAGAGTACATGGGTAGCCGTCATCTTCTTCTGCGAAGCAGAATGCTCGCAAAGAGGGAGGCGAGCACGCGAGGTAGAGGCAGTATATGCGCCCTCACGGCCTTAGTCGCCGCAGGAGACGCCCTGGGCGTCGTAATCCCAGGCTGATTCCCGGCCACCGTAGGCGCGGGATGCAGACGGCGAGTAATGGATAGCTCGCTGGCCGGTAATGACCGGAGCCGCGTCGACGGCGCGTTGTATTCCACGCGCGCCTCAAAGTGATGTCAGTACCAACTGATGGGGCCCGCAAGGGCGATGCCTGCCAGGGGTGCGGGTTGTTCGAAAGAAATACCGCGGCCTCTGGCACACAGGCAACTGAAGGAACACGCGTAGGTTTTAGTCAGTAAAAGTCTGAAGGAGAGAAGGAGAGCCCTTCTCCACCCAGAGCGCGAGAAGTTATTTGATGATTTCTCATCCAAAAAAAAATGGTTTGATTTCGTTTAAGGCGTAGGTCGTGCGCTTAGTGTAGAAGTAAGTGCACGATCGATAATTTTGTTTAGGATATTCTAAGATACTGTTTCTTTCTGATAGTTCTGCAATCTAATGATTTTTTTTTGTTGGGTGGGAAATCATCAAATAACTTCTCCCGCTCTGGGCGGAGCGGGAGGGCGTGTCAGACTTTTGCTGACTAAAACCCACCCGTGTTCCCTCAGTTGATCAATCTAATCATTTAGTCAATCTAATGATCAGATTAGTTTTCCTGTAACTGTCATGTCTAATAACAGGAAATGCATATGGTCATATAAAAACCTAGTTCCTAAAGTCAAACAAAGGCGTTTTTATATAAATTTGTGTCTTAGTCAAGTTTTCTTGAGATTTGAAATGTTCTTAAGCTATATTATAGGACGCTGATGTTGTGTTTCGGTACGAGCACCAAAAAAGAAAACATCAGGCTGATTGTAAGCGCATAGCTAGCAGATAAGGTGAGTTTTTCTTGGAAAATGTTGTATTACCTAGTAAAACTTAGACAAGAATAGTCTTTTTAATGTAAGTTCACTATTTGTAAATTCTTAGTAATATTCAAATGAACTTTTTTATTTTCAGTTTACTTCACGCATAATCTATTCTTTGTTACCAAAACGAATTCTTCCTGCTTTTTATGATCCTACACTATATTAGCATGCAAATTATAATTAATTCATAAATAAAACACCAGGAAGGGAATGAACTCGAAATGAGGCGTACGAATTGTTCGCACATGTACAGTTAGCAAACTGAATCAGAGTACAGTTTGTAAATCCACGGAGCATAGCGAAGACAAAACTAACTTGTTGATGCGTTTTTTTTAAATAAAACAAAAACTTACAAAAGGATGGGCTGAAAGTCATGTTAGTAATTTTGAATAAAATAAAATGTCAGTTATTGTACTTTTGAAACTACATCTAAAATCGAAATAAACAGTAGTAGAAATAATAACAATATTCCTTGAATATAAAAGTCTAGTGTTTAAAAAATTACAATTTTGTACACATTTTAACGCATGTTTTTATACAGCACAATTTATTGGATCAATAAATTCAGATACTGAAACAAAGCGGTGATATTTATATAACACAAAATGTCAACTATTTAATTGGATCTCGTTGAAGTCTTTTGTTAGAAGATGTAGGTATGAAGTTCGTCATTAAAGTTTTTGGTTTTTCTAGTGACTTTTTGTCTAGTGACTTTTTTCTAGTTTTACTATGATTAATAACTAGTAATTGCTTACTCTTTTTAATGTGTTACTTATTATTTCATAGATGTAAATGATTATTTTCTTTATCATCATCATCATCTGCCTAGCCTTTTTCCAACTATGTTTGGGTCAGATTCCAGTCTAACCGGATGCAGTTGAATACCAGCATTTTACATGGGGTGACCACCTATCTGAATACCATAACCGAGTCTCTGGGTAACACGATACGAATTGGTAACACTAGTTGTTAGACTTTCGGTCTGACAACCCGTACAAAATCAAATCAAAAGTAATTCATCCAAATTAGGCTGAGAATCAGCACTTTTTGAACGTCAAAATACACAAGACAGTCCCCCAAAACCGCCCACCCTTCACCACTTCCTAGTGCTTTGGTTGGGAAGAAGAAGTGGGGCAACAAACTCCCCAGCAGCACAGCTGTCTGTTTAGTCGGCTAAGACTTGATTATATACATACATAGGCAAAGTAATAAACATTACGATACATAGAACATTAATTAAACAATTAGTCAAAATGTCAGCTAGCCATGCCAATATACTGACAAATAAAATGAAAACTGTCGAGGCAACATAAAGCATAAAACAACTCATCATAAAAAATATTGTAATGAGTAGATCATGTCAATAACTAATAACATAATAGATAATAATAAAAAATTACTTAGACAGGCAATAAAAAATAATATAATAATTATATGAACCCCTATAACCTGTCACTAGGTACGCCAATTCTAGAGAAAGAACAAAAACATTGTCTTGAGTTAATCACAGCGACCAACTATTCTTGTCATTTAGATAGTCGTTGATGGAATAGTAAGCCTTTAAACAAAGGATGGATTTTACTTGAGCTTTAAACGCAATAAAAGGCAAATCTAGCAAAGAAGAGGGAAGCTTGTTATAAAAAGTTATACCAAGCCCAACAATTGAGTTATGAACCTTATGAAGCCGGTGAAAGGGAGCACCTAGTTTTTCCTTATTTCTTCTGTTAACGGTGTGAATAGCCCTGTTTTTAGTGTACCAGTGTATATTTTGCCTAATATATAAGATGTCAGCGAATATGAATTGTGATGCCACCATGAGAATACCAATATCTTTTAAAAAACGTCCCGCAAGGAAACTCTGGCACCTAGCTGGTAAATTGCTCGAACAGCACGTTTTTGAAGGACAAAAATATTTTGAGTATCACCAGCTTTGCCCCACAGCAGAATACCGTAGGACATAACGATGTGAAAATAACTAAAGTAGACTAACCGAGCTGTATCGACGTCGGTGCATTGTCTTACTTTTCTGACAGCGTAGGCGGATGAACTGAGCCTCCGTATTCCGTACGTAACGACCCTTACGGCAACCAACGGTCTCGGTATGTAATGCATGGACCGATTTCGGCAAGCGTTGCTTAACCTTGAAGACCGACCTGTGCAGTTGATATTATTTAGCCACGAGCGCATCAAATGATTATTTTCTTCATTTGCAGGATATACACACAAAATACTGAGCATCAAAATGTAAATCAACCCAGTGGTTTGTAACACAAACTACAAACTTACAACGAAAACTTAATAAAGAGTTGCATGTAACCTCAAGCAAAAAATGTAACTGGCCATTATTACTCCGGCTCCCATAACACAAGTTAACACCTCTTATTTAAAGGTACCTAAGCTTTAACGACATTAAGTAGTTAGTACCTCAGCAACAGATAGAAAGTAACAGAGACGTAAACATGGATGAATGTAGTTTTCCCATGGCGAGAAAGTGGTCCCACAACAAACCTTTGCCGACATCCATCAAAGTCGGCTGTTACAAAAATTATGTAGTTACACAGACTCATTATTATTCATAGTTTAGTGCTAAGAAAGTAACAGTCTACTGTTATGATTCACGTAATCTTATTGATGATACCTCTCTCAATTTCGCGATGAAATCATCTTCAAGTAACGTGTAATTTTTATTATTACATTGTCTGTCTGTACTGTGACCTATTCTTTTCCTTTGTGAAATAAAATTGCATGTTTTCTAACATTAATTTTCGATCGGCGGCGATAGAAAGCTAATCAAGTAATTATGTATGTAATTATTTTAATAGCTATTGGTTAATTGATTATGTACGTTTTATAGGCATGCGTAGAAATAACCATTTGGTGGGCATATGTCTAGGATACATCCTCAGTTAAACATAAATACTTTTAGACATGGATGTAGGTACACTTATGAAAAGCAGCTAAGGTAACCTACCGTTTGAACTAGCAGTCATAGCCAGATGTGAGTGACTCAAACTCATTACTGGTAATGAGCTAATTGTTAGCTATTTCCACAAACTGTATTTGAAACATCCAGAATCTCAACTGGTTTCTGTTTCTAGCATTAGCTGTACTACATTCAGAGGCCTTAGTGTGAGTTTCATTTTACCATCTCGATCAAACGCATCGAACGCGTTTGGCGCTCCGATTGGCCCTGAATTGGTGACGGACCAATCGGAGCGCCGAACGCGATCGAAGCGTTTGATCGATGGATAAATAAAACTACACTAGGGCCACAGACCCAAAATTGCTCACGCCTGGGGTCTTTACATTACCCGTAAACCATGTTTTGGCCTCAGTTCAATTTACAGGTCTCGTTTAGCTGAAGGCCCCTAAGATAATATATGAAGTTGAACAGAAAGTTGCGACAGGCACTATCTCTGATTGCTCTCAGATAACTTGACGCGTGGGTGGTGTAAACATGTTTCGTAACGTGCATGTCAACAGACAGCGACTTTTTTCAACAATTAACATACACTCGACATTTGTGTTACCACGCTACGACTACTTATACGTTGGGTAGCGACGTAATCAAACTGTGCAACTGCTTAATCTATGAACTAAAGGTGCTCTTACACGGGCAATTTTTGAGCAATTACTGCTCAGCAACCCTATTGGATCAATCTGGATCAATTAATGGCAGCAATCTGGAGCAAGAACAATAAAATGCAGAATTGTTTCGGGAATATTGCTTCTGATTGCTCCATATATAATCGGTTTGGAAATTTTTAGTCTATTTTCTTTCGATCTCGTTTGTATGTCTCGTTTTTGCGAGAGGAACCGGCCAGCGGCGGAGGTGGCAGGGGGGGGGGGGCAGGGCGTATTGCCTACTTTTTTAAGTTACTCCATACTTCCGTATCTCTGGCAGCAGGTTGCTACTTGTTGCCATTTCTCTAAATTCCTGGATGTAGTCGTGACGTCGTAGTTGAAGAGAATTGACCAGGATGGAGCAATTTTAATTGCTCGTGTAAGCGCACCTTAAGTCTAGTTCTCTGAAATGGGTAGGAATGTAATGTTTAATAACACACATCTAGTTTTAGTAACGAAATAGAAAACAAAACGTGTCGATTTCTTGTAACACATACGGTGTAACATTCAAATCGATTTTCTACTATCAAGAATTTGTAAATTCAAATCAAGCAGTAATTTAAAATTGCACGTTTCGAAAGTTATTTCCATAATCTAAACTGGTATACGATTTCGAATCAACGGATTTGTGGGCTAATAGGTAAACTTGTAGATATTCGCTGTCAATCAATATTTATGTTACGGCTTGTTAAGTCTCGAAAACTGTTGTTTGAATAAGGCCGTGCAATCGTTCTGGGAGTATCTGTAAATTAAAAACCAATCGGTTTCAACAACAAGTAAACTTGAACTAATCGCAATTAAGGTGACCTGAGAACAAACTAAGTTGTCACAAAAATATCGGAACATTATATTTAGAAGCGAATACTAGTGAGTGAGTGAGTCAGATTTCAAATGCTGGTTTTATTTATTAATGTTGTGGAAGCTAGTTCAATACAACTTGAGATTTATTCGAAGAATCTCAGTTAGTGCACTGAAGGAAGGTAGCTTTATTGTCTTAGAATGAACTCATCCGGTCTTGCGTCACTTGGACTTGCAAACCGGTTGGCCTCGCGTCGATCTGCACTTTTAGATTTTTCTTTACAGAACAATGTTAAAGAACTGCTCAATTAACGTGTCAATGTATATCTTCTTAACTGAAGTTCTAGTAATTACTCCAGATCTTTGTGAAATATGAATTAAAGACGAGATAGAATGCGTGGATAGATAAATGTTTACAAAAAAAATAATGGAATTGGCGAAGCAAGTAGCAGACAAGCACATGCCAACGGTGTTATTACTGTGAATAGTGGACCACGGTCCATGACCACCCCTCTGTAATTTCCCGACAATTTTCTTTCAGAACAATTCCTTCCTGTTGTATTTGTATTAATGAATGCAAACCGGGTTAACCCGAAACCAAAAACCCGGTTTTTCGGTTTTTTTTCAAATTATTAAAAAACCCGAGTTTTTGTTTCAAGTATCCTGTGTTTTGGGTTTTTTTATTTATTTTCAAATGGCAACACCGCTACTCCACGTGTCAGTCAAAATGATGCATTTGATGTCAGCCATTTTATTTTTCCAAACGTTGCCTACGGTTGACAGTGAAAAGACGTGTTATTTATCGTAGTATTAGTAATTTGGTAACATTTAACTACTTTAAATAATTTTGCATGCATTGAAACTATGAAAGGGTTGTACTACACCTTCTATAACTGCGTTAAATTTAGAAACCGAAAAAATGGTGTTATGTGAAATGACGGAAACAAGAATGGCGGTGGACTTGGCAGTTTTTTTTTTAACAAAGACATTCAAAGCACTCATCATGATCAAGCCAACAAGTGTCGAATCAGAACGAACATTTTCGACAACTGGTTATTTTTACAGGAAATTACGGTCTCGTCTTAATAATTCTTTGCTTTTCTTAAGATCTCATTTTCTTACCAAAAACGTTTAAGTAAATTGTTTTTAAAGAAAATCTGTTGATTTTTTAACCTATGTTTAAGAGATGACTATTTATTTCACATGATTTTTTAAATTATTATTTTTGGTTATTAATTAGAACTAAGTATAATTAACCTGATTGCAATTAATATTGATCTCTTTTAAAAGTCATTTCTACGTTATATTATGTTAATTAAAGGTTTAAGTTACGAAAAACATTGAGTAGATCAACTATTGTCGGAGCCTTGGATGCTATTGACACTGTTATGGGTTCCTTTTAAAAGTTAGATTTTATAATTAAAGAGTTTATAATATGGTCAATTTGATACCAGAATTTCAGTGTTATTAAATGTTGAGATTGTGTTTTACAATACTTTCTTTACATGCAGGATACTTATAATTACTTAATTATGTATAGTTGATCTTTTTTATACTGTTGATTAATATTATACCTACATAGCTTAAGCACAACAAGGAAATAAACCTTTTACTTACTGCATGTAGACGAATAAAAAATATCTTATTTTCAAACCAGTTTCACCGAAAACCGGGTTGTTTGATAAAAAAAACCCGAAAACAAAACCGGGTTATAATCTTGGTCGGTTTTGAATTCCCTAATTTGTATGCATGAAAACTTAAGTACACAAAACCGCGCTGTGTTAAACGTTGGCGCACGCTGATGCGTCGCGTTACTTCATCGTTTGTACTCATTCCTCGTCTTGGTGCCGTGGTCACGACAATACTGGTATGCCTGTTTACAATATTATAATAGAGTTATATTACTCGACCTTTTATTGGTTGAGTGGCATTTCGGCTATTTTGAAACTCGGATCGTGACAAATGGCGCTTTGATCGATTTTAGAATAACTCGTCTCTCGATAGTCAGAACTACCCAGACGGGTTATTCTTCGTCTTGATAGTTATTGACATTAAGTAATGTTGTTGTGTTTACTTAGTATCGTAGGATGTTGCGTAAATGTTTAGGTATGTGAGATGCTGTACACAATGAAGTTATGGTTATCGGCATACAGTTTAAAAACTGGTTTAAAACTATGCGGTTGTTATGATATAGAATTCTACTGCGAAGATCGCCCTGAGGACACGGTGGAGCATACGGTGGAGGTCTGCCCGGCTTGGGCGGAGCACCGTCGTGTCCTCGTGGAAGCGATGGGCGGCGGCGATCTCTTGCGTCCGGTCCTGGTCCAGGCCATGGTACGGAGCGAGAGTGCATGGGTAGCCGTCACCTCTTGCGAAGCAGTTATGCTCGCGAAGAGGGAGGCGGCGCACGTGAGGGAGACGCAGTATATGCACCCTCACGGCCTTAGTCGCCGCAGGAGACGCCCTGGGCGTCGGGAATCCCAGGCTGATTCCCGGCCACCGTAGGCGCGGGCTTGCGGACGGCGAGTAATGGGTAGCTTGCTGTACGGTAAGGACCAAGCCCGGGTCGACGGCGCGTTGTGTTCCACGCGCGCCTCAAAGAGATGTCAGTACCAATTGATGGCGCCCGCAAGGGCCGATGCCTGCCAGGGGTGCGGGTTGTTCGAAAGAGATACCGCGGCCCCTGGCACACAGGCAACTGAGGGAACACGGGTGCGTTTTTGTCAGTAAAAGTTTGACACGCCCTCCTGCTCCACTCCGAGCGGGAGAAGTTATTTGATGATTTCCCACCCAAAAAAAAAAATCATACACAATAGAAAGAATAGAATACATATGATACTCTTTATTATGTAGCTACTTAAATCTGTGTATGTGTGATTGTGTATCGTAGGTATTATAAGCGTTAACTCATTTAAAAAAAAATCAAAGAGTAACCATGGTAACATCAACTATATTTTCCAACCTATGTAGTATAAGGAAATAATGTTGTAATGTTCTAATCTGTAACATAGTCATTAGTTAATTACCAATTACGATAAGCTTATTAATATGTATTTAACCGCAATTACCGACTTTTTTTATCCGCATACTTCGACACTTTGGCAAGAAATAGACAAAGTGAAAGCATACAGCGTCGATAAAGTCATCGGCAACAATTGGTCACATGAAGTCGATAAAAAATAATGCGGCCGTGCACAATGGTTTCAGAGTTTCATTTCTCTGTGACATGAAATGTGTGTATATTTGTATGACATGGATAGAAATAAATAGATGAAACAGTTTCAAGCGATTGGCCGACTACAGTGCGAGAAATCGATGCTACTTTGTTCCCCGATTAGACGATTCTTCGAAACTATTAAAAACTTCAAAAATATTAAATTGATGATACAAGTAGCAACATAATTATGTTTCTGGATCTTGATATGTTCTAAACTTAAGATCATAATTATCAAGGTTCAGAAACATCAAAAATCTTTAAATTCTAAAGTTAGTTCTTCAAAAATTAATTGATGTCTATCTCCACCATCAGATTTTTTTATGTCATTAATTAGCATCCTGTTATCTTGAGACGTAATTATATATATGTCAGGAATCGGTTCGAATTGTGCTAAAATAAATTTTATTTCAAAATCCGTGTCTTATATGGATAGTAGAGAACGGAACACTATTATAAACATTGTCGTTGCATACCTCTCTGGTGTTTTTAATTTATTGCACATATGTGTGTACTTCGATTGTGTAATTATAAAATAACTTCGTAGGTTCTGACCGTGTCTTTAACAGGACTGTACACGAACAATTGTACAAAGCAAGTGAGTATTAAACATTAAAATGTTATGTGGCAAACTACAATGATAAGTTTGTTATTAATGTTCAAAATTTGTAACTATTTCCGTTACATTACACGAACAATTTTGTGTTTGAAGGTCTTCATTCGGTAATATGGACTGTATTTAGATATAACAATCTGCGATTTTACTTTGACCTTTGATGATGCGACACAAATTGCAGAACAAACTAAAAATAATATGGATTTTTCCCATGTACATTTTAAATTTGAAGTCATTTTTCCAGACACCTTTATTCGAATGCAAAATAATCTTATTTATTACAATAACAACTAAACGTTCAGTTTCATTGTGAAACTCGCTCTAAGTAGTCTAGCTAGGCCAGAAACAGATAACCAACAGTCTATGCAATAACAAAAAAACGTTGCACACAAAAAGCTGCCATGTACAAACAAGGGAAACCGATGCATTGTTTCAAAAGCCAAAGGTATCAATGAATAAAGTGTCGCTGGTGCCCTATGTAACCGGATGAAGCCAAATAGCGACCAGCCGGCGTGAAACCACCATTGGGTAAGCGGTCAAGATACGCCATGCGTACTTACTGCTCTAGTCGGTAAGTCGGTTCATGAAACTGGACACAATCGATTTATTATGTCGTAATTTTTTGTTACAATTGGATTATTATTTTGTAAAATAATGCTATTATGGACGGAGCGTTTTCAATAAGTAAATGTTTGAAATACTTAGATATATTTGTGTTTTTAATCAGATTTACGAATACACATTTTACCAATTGTTTACTTTAGTTACGTTAGAGGGTCATAAACATTTACAAAGTACTCAAAATAATTGAATTTAATAATCGAGGCAGACAGGAGAAGATGGCAGGACGAGCTTGACGCCTACAGACAGGATTGGTCCACATCCAAACTAGCTCAAGACACAGAGTAGTGGAAAGGAGAAAGGGAAGCCTTTGCCCTGCGGCGGGACAGCATAGGCTAAAAATAAAATAAAATAAAAATTATTTAAAGATTTCCTTTTTATTTTCTTCACGAATTAGTTCTCTTGAACTTGAACGAATTCTAATCTCCTACGACTGTAGTATTTACCTCTAATGGATTATAATATTTATCGCTATGATAATTCAGTTTACCATTAAATGTCATTGCAATGTGAAGCCTCAAGGTTAGCTATTCATCAACATGTGGTATTTTAATATTCTATTCACGATAAACTATACATACACAATAATAATACGTCAAAGTTCCATTTAAATTATGTTTACTGTTGGTCCTACCATAAGCCGAAGCCTCAAGACTATAATTTTGGCCATTGTTGACTGATTTACAACTTATTAGAGAGAAGGTTGATAATTCGACTACCACTTACATAGAAACAAAAAAGGGCGTATTGTTTTGTGGTTCTCTGAAGTAAGGAAAACACCTTTCAAGACTTTATATAATTTAAGAAGCGTGTTTTCTATTTTTTTTCTTCTTATTCTAACAAGTCAAATCAGGACACCTATTTAATATCAACTAAAATTAATTCTGCACAGAAAAAGAATAAAGTTTTTATTAGCTACAAATTATAACCTAACAACTTTTATGTCACTAGATGGGATTTAAATGCATTTAGCAAAATGTCAATATAATTAAAAAGATAATTCACAACAGTAGTTTTATTCCGTTTTGAAAATACGGCCTGTATTTTCAAAACGGAATAAAAATACTGTTTAGTAGATTAATTTGGTTTTAGACGAAAACAAAACTGACAAAACATATGCGCAGTGTCATCGCCACAGACGGTTAGAGATCAAATTGGTTCTTTATCAAGATGATTAGGTTCGTATTTCCAATATGTTTTATTACTCGTATTAACGATAAACCATTCTATTTTTATCGACTGTAATGTAGAAATTAATGATTTCTTTGAAATGCTATCACGCTTTGTATTATAATAACCGTTACACGGAAATTTCTTCCAGCATACTTGCGATAGGAGAGAAGATAAAAAGAAATATAGACAACGTGTGTAATAGGAGGAGGGGAAACATAAAATCAAAAATTATACTCTTTTACACCCTACATTTATGTATAGCGAAATGCTTTTATTTGCCAATATCTCTTCTATGACCGTACTTTTTATACGATTATTTTTTTAAATATTTCTCTCATGTTTCTTAGTACCTCTCAAAAGTTACTTCTACTCAGCAAAAATACTTATTACATGTCATTTAATTCTTCGATAATAATACCAAATTCAAAGACCTTCCAGCAGATTTCTGTGTTTTCCTTTCAATTGCTGTGTTTTGCTTTCGTGCGCAATCAAAGGTCGTTTTAAAGGCCGCAAACGATAGTAAACTGCACAGGATACCTAAAGCGCAAACGTAGTCAGCTAAATGTTACGTCAACCTTTAATCAATAGCTTAGCGAGTACCGAATCAAGCGAGAATTGGACACATAATACATTTGCTGTAAAATTAGGACAAGGCCAGTACTTTTCGTTGCTTAAATAGTACTTAGTGCGTAAATGCATCGACCAATGGGTGAATGGCAGCGGTATAGAACTTAACTTTAACTTTGCATTCGCTTGCCACAAAATGATTACGTCTGATAAGCCGGAAACATTGTAGTAAACAGGTTTTCGAAGTTTTGAAAGGTGTTACTTGCGTTACGTATGAAGTCAAGTATCAAAGTTTATTATGAAATCTATTTAAATAAGACTAAACGCTAATTAGATTGTGTTTTAGTTCCGTGATAAGCATTATTTATATCGTTTATCACAAATTATCACTGAAATGCAGATTATGTAGAAACATGCTTTGTTTACCTATTTATGCGCAAATCGAGTGGGTTTCAATACCTATCAACCTACAACTACATACACACTAGTGTGTAAGTACTGTGTCTTGAACAAGGTTAAAAACAAACAAATCATTTTAAGTAAAGTAAACTTTATAGATATTTCTTACGCGTCCTAATACGTACGTACCATCGCGGACACTGGCGGTCGAGTACTTTTCAACCTTATCGCTTAAGGCATAATGGTGAAAAGTGATCCACGGCTATTGTCCGCGGTTGTAAATGGAAATGTTTAAAGAAAAACTCCCAAATTGTCAACAAAAGGCTCTACACCCATTGATATACAAAAAACCCAAGATGCAGTCTCCAGCAAAAGTAACACTAAACTGTCTACAATAATACCTACGTCAGTGGTTATGATTATTATAATAAAACACATTTTTTTGCAAATTCATCCTTATATGCATGACTTGAAGTGGTTTTTAAAAAGCAATGTCCAAAAAGACTGACTGAAAGATGACTGACGATACTAATTGACACCTGAGCGCACATTGCGCCCTAATTATGCGGACGTTTCTGAGACGGTGATTTTTGGGTTTTTTGTATTTCAATGTCTTTGCCCTACAAAATGTATTATAGTAGGCATTTACATATGCAGGAATATATTCCTACAGCGAATCGTGAGCATCTTTTTCCATAGCCAATATAAAAAGTAAGTATGTAGGTGAACACGAAGGCAAGAAAGACATCACAGACCTCATGTAACTTATGCCGATGTCGTCTCTCGAAATGTCTCATTGCTGTGCCGATGAGGAAACATTAAGGTCAGCAAGGCCGAGGAATGTAGTCAAGAACGGAGAAATACTCTGTCTAAACAGTTAGGCCTACTTTTTAGCAAAGCATTCGGTACCGACCGTGACGCTACAGAAACAAAGGCGGTTTACCTAATGACTCGTTTCAATTCATGAATTTCTAGAAACTGAGGAATTGTTATAGAAATGTTTTTAAAACAGCTAGCTTTTATACTAGGGTTGGCAATGATCAAAGTAAATGGCTACCCTAATAATGAAGTTAATTGTTCATAGATATCTTAAAAATGAATGATTGAATAAATGAAGATAGTGAAAAATTGAGAATCGGATTTACTCGACCGACAATATTAACAGAGAAAAAAAAATACAAATGACCATGCAACAAACTGCAAAATATTATAGGTGTAATATACTAATTGGTCTACACAATGACGTTCTTAGAAACCTTTAGTATTCCTGGAAACCATAAAAAATCCGTAAAAGCATTCTGTTGTCCGTCAAGCGCTAAGCCTATGTGTACGGTTTGTCTACACTTTCTTCAGTCCATTAACCCGTACTTCTACAAAAGTTAATTAAAACTGATCATCAAGACCATAGGATAATCGGTTATGTCATCATAAGGAAGTGAACTACTTCCTTCCTATAGCAAACATTCACTCACAGTTGTTTTCTTTAATCGATTCATACGTAATCGAAATATAGTCTAATGGTTGTTTGCTATCACAGAAAATTAGTTTGAGCATTAGTGATGTAACTACCGAATTTATTAATGAATAAGAACATAATAAAAACCGATTTCAGCAACTCTTGTTTTTAAACGTCGCGTCTCTTCGATTTCACTAAGAAATTCTAACTTTTCACTTGTTTTGTGTAATACTCGTACACCAACACTGGCAACTGACGACATGATTAAAAAACGTTTAGTTTAAACTTCATCTACATTGGCAAAATATAAACAATTTAAAATGAGGACTTAGTAAGGCTTTTTGATCGACGATTTGACCAAGCTTTCATTTGTCGGCACACCAAAGTAAATGATTAAAATCCGGAACTCCGGAACAGAATAGATAAAGTTACATCATACGGGTACCTACCGTGTAATATTTCAAGAATTTATTTCAATGTTTATTAGTCTTGCTAATAGACAGATTGCTCATAAGTTCATAACATAACCATTATTCTCAATTTGTTTTTATACCGTATGTGCACGTTTTAGATTCTGTGCATTTTTTCGTAAGCACAGCGAAAGGTATGCGGTGCATTGAACGTGACATTAAAACCAATGAGTTGAACATTTCGATGAAATTGCTCACCTATTACGTCACAGTAGGTGTTCTGATGTTAACTGTGCCAATCTTCTGTGATCTACAGAAGTTTGTAGTTTTAGATAAGCTTAATCGCAGTTGTAGGTTGGTCGTAGGAGAAGCTTATGCCAGGCTTTCTTAAAAATATTTTTTTTTAATATTATACCAGATACTAGGAGCATTTGTATCTGAGGAACAAGAACGAAATACTTCGAATACGTTCGAGAACAAAGACTTGTAGTCAATAGTAGTTTGGAGTTGATGGGAAAACAGTCACGCAATACTTTAAGTGGGTTAAAGAAATACGAATGCAACAATGATACTTTGTAAACGCGAGTGATTTGCTCCGGTCATGGACACTGGTGAGCCATGGGAAATTGAAGAAGGGCACAAACAGTGGCACATGTTTATTCGAGCAATATCAGTCGCTTCCTGACTTAAAGAAAGGGAACCTGATGGCATTGAAGTATACGATGATTAAATATTAAATATCGAACCAGTTGTTTTAAAATAACTGTTGCTATCAATGTGTAGGTATTGGCATTGTCTCGTGCGCAAGCAAAACATTGAATAGTGTATATTTTTCATAACACTGCATACATATGCATTGGATGAACTAAAAGAAATTCTTTACACATTGTTTGGTTACACAACCTTTTAAATTGTGATCATACCTAGTTTAAATTCAAAATGTCGTCGTTTATTCTTTAACGAGCTGGTTATAGTTCAGAGTTAATGCGCTGATTGTCAGAATGTCTCATTCATGTCATTGAGTGTGAGTGAAAATAACTTTTAAAATTGTTTAGAAAGTATAAAGCACAATTCATCATCCCATTAACAAGGTTGATAATTAGCTACCTCTTTACGTAACAAGGCGTATTTTAATTAACTTTTAGCTGTTAGGTAGTTACTTTTAAGAATAATCGTGACAATTCATTTGCAGCTCCATTGTCTTATTGTGAAGTCTACAACGTGTAAAATTGTCATGACAAATGAAACTTCCAGCATATTAAGAGGCTCGTTTTGCGGGACTCTCAAGAATAAATAAAATGTAGTAATATTTTCCGTCTAAAGCTGTTTCTCATGACCTTACGTGCTAGCCAAGTGAGCACATAACGTAATAAACCACTCTAGTTTGCCCGTTTTTATAACTTGAACACGGACAAACTAGCAGTGATAAGCTGTATAAGTCAATAAAAGCTTTTCCGTGGAAACCGATGTTGCGCTTAACGGATGTGTCTTTAAGGATAATATTAAACAAACTCAGTTACTGCGCTGTAAAACTGATGAGTTCCCGCCATCCGAATAGGCTTTTAATATCTTAGAATACAAAAAGAGTTTCAAATATGGTGTTTTTTATCGTTGGGGGGTTAATTAGTTTAAGATCTTCTGGATTCGAAACTTAAGAGCATTCATTCCACGCGGACTGGCAACAACGCATTTATAGTAGTTTTTTGTGATTATTTCTTGAAATACAAACAAAAATGACCATTTTTTTTAGCCATGCACTAGATCGTTGGTATTTTCAAGTTTGTATGCTATTTTTTTTTACAGTTATTTTGGTATTTACTTATAAAAATCGTCATACCGTCAATTATTTTCTATTTGCATTACTTCGTACGATTAAATGTTTTTATTAAAGAGTAAATGTTAAAAATAATTATAAATACCAAGGATCTAGTGCTTGGCTGAAAAAAAAATTGTACTTTTGTTTGTATTTAATGAAATAATCACGAAAAACTACTATAAATTCGCTGTTGCCAGCCCGCGTGAAATGAATGCTCTTAATTGAAATGTCTCTGAAGGAAGGTCGGTTGCTTGGACTAAGTTTCGTCCAGCTTCTGCATCTTATTATTGCAATAACCTTTCTTCTTTAAGGTTTTTTCTAAAGTAATATCTCAGAATATAGAAAAAAGACAGAAGGCGCGTATCATCCAACAATGACCGCGGCGCCTGCCCCACTATTCACCCGCGGAATACAGCTAGTAAAATAATACTATTCGCGTTTGCGTTTTCTGGTTTGTTCTGTTTTCTTAGACTGATACACAAGCGTAAACAAAAGATAACTCACCCTGTAGGCTAGGTGCAGACGCAGGCGCAGCAGGAGGTGGCTGCAACGGCGTGGGAGGCGGCCTGCGCCTCCTAGGCACATGCAACCCCGGCGCTGACGCCGCCCGAGTCGCCGTTCGGAACCCGGGCGCCCGGTACCGGGCCGACTTCACCGGACCAGCCGGCACTGTGTTCGTACCCGTGATGGACGGCAGCCGGGGTAGAGAACCGGCGCGTTGTTCTTCCTCCGACTGGAAGATATGGTAGTGTTAATTTATGAATAGGTTCTCCTTCAACTCTTACTATAGGAGAGTGCTTTGTTATGAATATTAGCCAGTCAGCAAGGTGGAAGCAATGCTCCCTGTCAATTGCTACCTACAGATACAGTGAGAAGGAAGTTGGGAAATAAGATTGGTTGGGTTGTTTGGTTTGGTGGTGATTGGTGGATTGGTACGGTCTGAAAGGCTACTTTAGGCAGTTGTGCATAAGATACTCTTTATCGTTAGTTTAACTTTGCGAGGTTTAAGTAAAACTATTTGCTTCTTAAAAACGCCTTTTAATACAGAGCTTCGGAAGACAATTTATTTATTTAAAAATCGAGCTTCCAGTGCTTGTTCAGCTACACAGACTGGCTCGAACTATTAAGCAATATGCATTTATTCAAAAAATCTCCCTTCGGTGGTGAAATATCATACAAGCAATAAAGGCGAAGAATTAGGAAGCTTCGATGACGCTAGTAATTAGGTTAAGTGTATTTTAAAGGGTAATGCTTTGAGTTGAGTCATTTCTAATAATGCAATTTAATTATGTTATTACTAATGATGATAAGATTATTACCCTATCTGTAAAATGTCGAGTGCTACTCAGCTACAATTAGAAGTTCTGTGCAGGTGCCACTTAATCCATCTGTCAGTGCCGTAACTTTTAACTAAGTTATTAGGTTGATATTTTAGTTTAGTGACTCTCTGAACACTGTTTACAAATTGTAAATTAATCTTAAAAACTTGAATGGAAAAATATTTTGTGAAATATTTCCGAGGAAGACAGTTCAAGCAAAAGCCAACTTCCTTTTTTCTATTACTTAAGAAAGTAATACTACGTTAATTAGTTACCTATTGCCCTAGCAATTTCTAGGTATACCAAGAAAATCGTACGTGCTTATCAACAATAAATGATATAGTACGCGTATACACACTATGGATTGTAATAACGTTCAATATTTACTATCAATATGCATACCTAATGCAATTGTAGCCTAGGTTAGCTATAGAAGTACCTATAGAACTACAAGTTAATAGTACTGAGTACTTTCATAAGTAGTTAACTGGCACGTAGAAACGTAAATGTGCTAAGTATAGGGAATTTTATGTCCTAATTAAAAACCAATAATACGTGCGCGAATTACATAAGTTTCTTTCACATTATGAGTGACATATTTAAATATAGAAATGTATTCAATTTATTGGTTTACTGGTAAAAGTCAGACGATTATGTTTTTTTTAAATTAGCACATCGAAGTCTGGCACAGGAGTGGGTCATATTTTTGTTTTTAAGGAATTCCTAAATTCAAAATAAGTTCTCTAATTAACTTTTCTAAACTCTTCTCTTTTATTCTCATGTAAGTGAATTATAGTATTCATGAGAATAAAGTTATCTCTAACCTCACTTGACAGATGGATACTTTTGAAAGCTCTTCAGTAACATTTTCTTACGTGTTGACTTAAGGTTACTTTAAAAAGCAGATGACAGTGAATGTAAACAAGTTTTTACACCAAAGTAAACGTGTCAGAGGACACTAGGAAACCACACGCTCTGGTAGACACTATCAGTCAAATTTATTTATTTACAAGCCTACGGTATCTCTTATGTGATTCATAAACAGCTCTCTTGGGCAATCTTTTATCTACTAACGTGCGTTCTTGAACGCAGTGGTCGTATCTACATGACATTGACATTTTCTTAATACTTGCGTCCCAAATAAATTGAAATGAAGAAACAGCCTTGAATTGAATAGTTGTCGATGTTTTGTACAAACTCACTTTAACATACGTGACAGAAAGTGTAAATACACAAATGAGTAAGTGTCTACTTTGTATTGTTGTTTGCAAGTATGCTAATGTTTGTTTTGCATTCTCATCAATTGCATCTTGTGTTGTGGATGATATCTTTATTATGTATTTTGGATGTTTTTTTGTTGATTTTGAACAGATTTTGTTGACTTACCTCAGCATCTGGTGCGGATGCGCGACGTCGTCCTCGCCACAGCCTGTCTTCACTGCCTCCAATCGCTCCACAACTCCTCGAATGGGATGTCTGTGCTGCCAAGTCAGCTCCCGCGGGTGAACGCCGGGATTCTCCACCACCACCCAACGTACCACGAGAATCAGCCGCCAGAAGTGCCGATTCAAAACTACCACGCCACGAAAACCTCTCGCAATCACTCGCGACACTGCCTCTACTCGCTGTTGGCTCCAGTATGTCATGAGACCGACTGCGCGCTAACGCCCCCGGCTCGGACGCACTGTCGTCATCTGTGCTTGGTGATGCACCGCCCGACACTTCATGCATTAATGCCACTAGTCTGCCACCGATATGCCTCATCACTTTACCGAACATCGGTGGTGAACCTTCCCCAGCCCGGCCCAGCGTTGCCGCCAGCCTCCGATATGCTCCGACTGCGTCGCGCTCTAACGAACCCGCATCGTTATTTCCTCGATCGAATTCATCAATTATTTCACGGCAGCTATCAGATATCTGTTTCCTCAGCGCAGATCGAGTACCAGCTGTATTACCCTCTAGGTCAGAACCAGCGTAATCAGATGAGTCGTATGAATCACTCCAGGTGTCCTCACTCGACAAATACTCCACTATTTCACGCACTTCTTCGTCCCGTATACCCGGAACTGTTTTCATTAACCTCGTTAATTCACTTTCAAAGTATAGAAGTTGAGGTGGCTTCGGGGGCCGGGAACTCTCTGTTGAGTTTGAATTAGACGATGCCGGAGTAGATGTCCGGACATTGGTCGTGTGTATCATTGTTTTGAAAAATTGACGCATTTTTGTCATCATAAGATTGGTTTCCTCATCAGACGACCAATTGTTAAAACTATCTTTACGTACTAATGGACTTTGAGGCGGGCGGGATGACGGTGGAACTTCCACACGTTCTTCAATATCAGGTCGGATTTCTTCGATAATTTCTTCTAATTCTATTTTAGGTTCATGAGATCGTGTAAAATCAGAACTAGAATCTCCATTTCTTAGTAGGTCATCACAGCTACCGACGAAGCCACTATCCCTACTAGTTTGTTTTTTAGATTCAGATAGTTCAGATCCAAGCGGTGGGAATTCAGGTCGGGGCGATAGTCTGCCGTCTTCACCTTCCGAAACAGATCTAGTATCATCGCGTGTTTCTTCGGTAAACTCAGCTGATTGTCGTCGTTCGTCGGCGGGTGATCCACGTGGCTTTTTGTTTTGTTTTTTTCTTTTCGATTCGCCTTGCATGTCGAGCCTTTCAGAGGAGTCATGCCTGTCCTCCGTCTCTGTACTGGAGGCGTCGGAAACTTCCTGATTATCCTGCGAAGGTTCGTCCCCCGTTAATAAATTGTCGAGTGAATTTGAATGTGACCGCGGTGTTCCACGGGCGCGAACCAGCCTTTTTCTGCGCTGTTCAGGACTTTGTCTGCCTTCACTGTCGCTACCAACACTTCCAGAACCGTCTGAATCACGCCTTTCTTGATTAAATCCCATGAAGCCAGAGAGAAAATATTTTTCTAATCGTGACGACACTAGATCATCACTATCACCACTTCTTTTCGGTTGCTCGTTATCAACAATAGATTCACCACCTTCACTACACACACTTGACGTTTCCGACACTGCTTCCTCATCATCGCGAACATTTCTGCCGTCACCCAAACCGAAGAAAAAGTATTTCTCTAACTCCGTTGCGGATATAGGTCGTGGTTTTTTTGTTGTTTGTTCCGTTTCGCTTTCTTCGCAACTTTCTTCGACGATGGTGTGTAAAGTGAAGTCTATGGAACGCCTACAGTAGGCGAAGTCCTCTCCCCTCATGGGAAGCGAGGCCTCATCCCCGGAATCGGTATCAGAAGGTGAGGTGGCCTCGTCCTCGTTGTGGCTGACGTCCTCGACCCACGAGTCATCGTCTGCGAGCCCCTCCTCGAGGCACACGACCGCCGAGAGAGTGTCGGCATTGCTAACAACAGTCACTCCGCCCGAAGGCTGTGGCGTTTCGTCGTCGGATATTTGTTCGTCCGTTTCGTCTTGTTGCACGTCCGGGCTAGGGTCCGATTCACTTTGTGAATTGGTGTGGTGCACTATAACTTCCCGCATGAGCCGCGTCGTGTCTGACGTGACAACGGAGACGCGGTCGTGCGTTATCATAACGCGGCTAGTGAAGCGCGCGGAACCGTCCGCACAAGCCGTACGCGAGCGGCAAACTGTTGTCGCGGCAGGTGCGCAAGCGCTCCCCTCCGCGTCGGCGCAAACCGGCCTGCCGCCGTGCATTTTCTCCTCCTCTTGTTCCTCCATTAATTCTTTCTTCAATAGTTCACTGAGAGTGCGTTCAATACCTTTAAACAGGTCTATTTTTTCCGCGGACGATGAACTTGTGTTATCGTGACTGGGCTCCGGTGAAGGTGCTAATTTAGTTAATGAGTCCGGTTGAATTTCTGCAGAATTTAATTTATTATTATTACTATGTCTCTCGTTAGCTAATTCCACCGAAAATTTTACTTTCACGTCCGCCAATGAGTCGTAGTCGGTGTTTTCAGATGATATACTTTGATATCGATTAACGTCACTATCTGTGTTATTTTTCTTATCTAAATCATTACTCGAGCTCGAGCTACAACTTGCATTAAAACTGTTAAATCTTTCACACGTTTCACTTTGCAGCATGTTTTCGTCACAAAACTTGAAGAAGTTCGTCTTTCTGGATCCTTCTTGGCTACTGTCTTCATCACTATTATTTTCGTAGGGAATAACAGAATACTCTTCTGTAAAATTAACAGAGTCCAAAAGCACAATGTTTGAGTTCTCAGATCTTGGTGAAAAACTTTCATTTGATTCGCCACTAACATTTGCTTCATTTTGCCCAGCTACCTCAACCGCGATTATTTCTAAACTATCGGATTTCTTGTCATAGGAATCATCACAATCTATGCCACTACTGTCAGCATTATCTTCGACGTCTGAAGATGAATCAGCTGGGTTAACAACAAAAACTCGTGAAAATCTGCCGCCGCCACCTCCCGAGTCATCGGAGTCCTCGTCTGTCGTCGCTGGTTCCTCAGGTGCGCCACTTGTGAGGTCGTAACTCCTTCGAGCTACTCCCTTCTCTGTATCGCTTGAATCAGCTGACTCGTTCGAGGAAGGGAAAGCTTTCTCCGCTTCCAAATGATCCGGCATAGCATTTGCTGGATCAGATAACAACGATAAAGAGTCCTCCTCGGCAATCACCTTGATTTCGACTGACGGTTCATTTTCAACTGGCCGTTCGATATCCTTATCATCGTTATCGTTATCGCGGGGCTCCGGCGCTTGTGACGCCTCGGACTGTATCGCTTTATCAGTTCTTTCGACGGTGGTCATCTCAAGTTTAACTGTCTGTGGTGCAGCAGCGGAGGCGGTGGCGGCGGCGGTGACGGCAACGGCAGCGGCCGTGGTGAACCGAGCGAGGGTTGCGGCATCGAGAGGAGCTAGGCCGGGGTATGTGTTCCAGTGTGGCGTGGGTGGTGTTTGCGTAGGAAAGGCGAGTAAAGCAGGCCAGAGGGCGGCGGGTACGGGTACGGGGACAGGCACTGGGACTGCGACTATTCGGGGCTCAGCGCCGCAGGAGCAAGGTCGCGGGCAAGCCTGAGGCGCGTGCTTGGCAGGTGGTGGGATAGGGTGCGCCGCCGACGCGCCCGGCTCGAAGTAGTCCCAGTCGCAGTCGTCGGGCGCGGGCGGCGCGGCGGAGGAGGCTGTGGATGACGAGTCTTCCGTGTCCTCGCGACACGACGAGTCGGAGCTCAGGAACACGAGGCGGTAGTCCTCGGGACGCATGCGACCGGCCTCCGGTTCGCTTGCCTCGCCCGGTTCACTGTTGACGCCCCACTCTGAAAATGAAAACAATAAGTTAATTTATTTGTGGCAATATATAATTATATCTGTTATACATGCATCTGTAGACAGGTATTAAGTAAAAATAACATCATAAAGGGTAAATATAGGTAACATAAACTCTCATTTCGCTTGTCCAGAAAGATTGCTAGTAATAAAACACGTTATTCAGGTAAGTTCAAACCAGTTCTAAAACTTGTATAGAATACATACAGTAACCTGTTATTTAAGTGTGTATGTACATGTGTATCTATTTGTTTTATTACCTATGCACGTTTTATTTGTAAAAGATATTGTGAGGTGAAACAATAACAAACGCCTCCAGTTTTTTTCTGAGCAACGTGTGGAGTAGTGGACGTCTACAGTTATACGTTGTGTGCAAACTATAAGGCGTTTGGGACCGTACACGATTAAAAATGTTTAATGTAAAGAACATTGAAAACATAGACAGGTAAACTAGACTTTAATAAGTATACAGACATTTCGATATACATACATATATTCGATACAGAAGCCGAAGATTCGCCGATATCTCCCTGCCTAGTCCTACCGTAACGAACTCGGATGCAAAGACCATGATTGCCTGCTGGTAACAACAATAGAAATAGAATAGCAAGTCCAAGAGTCCGGAATGTCATGTTTGAGATTGCAATCATGCTAATATTGGATCTGTAGAAAGCACAACGGATAGGTGGCCCGAGCCGCGCCGGTGCAGCGCAGAGCGTGTCGTGAGTCGAAAGCGACGTGTTACACGAACCTATCTCAGACAAGCGGGGTGTTTTATTTGTCAATTTATGTTTAGGATAGCAATCGATCATATTTTTCCTGGATAAATGTATAAAAACAACTATGATTTCATTATCTTGTCGCGCTATGTTTAGGAACTAAACTTAGCCAGAATCTGTCTACAATCTAATTTGACAGCATTTTGAGACGTTTATTTAGTCGATCTTACTTTGTGATCTTTTAGAAACCTACTAGGCATATTTTGTGATTTTTTTGGAATCATTTAGGTAATTTAATATGAGCCAGAAACAATATCAAACTGACGAGAACTGTCGCTGCAAATTTGCAAATAAGAGAATGAACAAGGATATAAATAATATCTCATTATGTATTTTATAATATCGCCTGCAGCTTTAGACTGACTGGAAAATATTTGCATACTGCACCTACAGTTTTCTACATTTCGAGAGAAACGGCATAATAATATATTATAATAACTTTGACTTATTAATGGTTCATAATTCATTTTTATTGCCGATAAGAAGCAATGCATGAATTAACTTTCTAGGATGAAATCAGATAAAATGTAATTTCTTTTTAGTACCTAATTTTATGTTATTCGTGTAGCTAATTAAACCATACTTGACTATCGTAATGGCTTTAATGCATGTGCTTCACTAGAGACGTGGCTATGGGATTAAACTCTGCGATCCAATAAAATCCGTTGGATTTATTTTTTCTTGGGAAATAACACTTGGGAGATAAATCTTTGAAGCCTAGTTTCCAATTTAAAATAAACGTACGTTTGGTATTAAAAAAAATTGGGGATAAGCGTGGTATTGATATTATTTTCTGTGTGAGATTCTAAGACTAAAATTTTGGAACAAACACTGCACCTGCTGTATTTAATCCAAAATTTCAGTTATTCTTTAGTCGGTGGCAGAAACCGTCTCTGTTTCGGAGGCGGAGGTAGCCAAAGAAAAGCATTATAAAAAAGGCATTTCCTTAGTGATATTCTACTCAATGGATTCGTTCTACAGTTAAATTAGACAATCAAGAGCCTGTCAGTTGTCAGATAATAATACAAAGTGTATGTAAGCGCCTCACGTGTGTTATATCTAAGTGGCTAATCTTCATGTACCTACACTACCTACTCTATAATTGTTTACGAATACAAAACACGCTACTGCCTTTAAGAGAACGAAGTGTACATGATATGAATGTAATTACTACTATTGTAAGCATGTACACAGGCTATGGTTTTTGTATCACTGCAGATGAGACTTTTAATTGATTTATTATTCACATTACAGCGGTGAAATTTATAATAACTTGGTTCTATTATATGATTTTATTGTTTTTTCAGATGGTAAAATAAGGTGCATTTCGAGGTCCGATCGAGCAGGCCTAGACAAAACACATTTCTGTTAGCGTTCACGCCAAACGCTACGCCAAAATGTGTAGAAATGACATTACCTGTGGAAAGGACACGACGTAATCTTTCCGTAGGTAATGTCATTCCCGTACATTTTGGCGTAGCGTTTGGCGTGAACGCTAACAGAAATATGTTTTGTCTCTGGGCCCTGAGCAGAAACCGACCAACAGCGACCCGAATCATAGACACAATAAAATGTCATCGTGCCTCGCGTAGATCTACGTTAAATGAGAGACCGTTCGTTTCTGCATTGTCAGCCATCTTGTTTAGATTGAAACTTAAGAAGGCTGCGCAAAGGTAGCCCGCAAAATTCAAATTTTCTTACTTTTTTCAACTTGCTGGTCAGCGTCAGGTTGTAAGTTGATTGGAATATGATTAGCGAACCTCTAAGTTCATTTCATCCGTGATTTTGTCCCATTGAATGAATTTTTCAAGAAATAGTAATTCAATAGGATTGAATGACGTTAGGGTGATCTTAATATTATAATACTGTCTCTAATTCTCGTTATAGCGTGTTTCTTTATCTTCTGATGAATCAATAGCCGCAAAGTCCTGCAGCTACATGTTAACATTGGGTCTATAACTTTCAACAGGATTTAGAGTAGGAGTAATTTAATCTAGATGGCCGGCTTCCTGTTTTTACATACGAGTTTAGGCTCCCCCAAAAGAGGCGCGACGCGACTCTTGTAGAACAATTTCTATGAAAAATTCATGGAAATTGTTCTACTTAGTGTCGCGTCGCGTCTGTTTGAAGAAGCTTCAACGATCGCGAATCATATTTTGTTCAACATACCTACAGTCTGACACAGACTTGCAAATTGTAAAAAAAAAACTTCCCTCTTATGTTGCGAACAACGTCACTCAAGTTTACCCTTTATCCATGCTAATCCCTTTCCTGATGACGTCAATAAAATTACTTAATTAGAAACATTCATCAGCTAATTGAATGTCAAGGCTTTTACATAGGCGCGACACGACACTTGTAGAACAATTTCCATGATGTTTTCACAGAAATTGTTCTACGAGAGTCGCGTCACACCTGTTTAAGAAGCCTTTAGGGTTCATGCAGATACATTACATAATCAGCATATAATGTTCCCACTGCTGGGACACAGGCCTGCTCTCTGTGAGAGGGAGTGGGTCGTAATCCACCGCGCGGGCCCAGTGCAGGTTGGTAGATGTCACATGTCTTCGAATTTTTCGTTCTAGGACATGCCGGTTTCCTCACGATGTTTTCCTTCACCGTTTTGGGAGCAATGGTAATGAAGTAATTTACACAAAGTAAAGCGCCTGCCTGGGTTCGAACCTACGGCCTCTCGTAAGTCGCGGCCGTTACCACTGGGCCACCACTGCTTTCAGCTCTCTCTGCTCTGTTGGGATTCATTGCCCAACATCAATTATAATTTATTAATACGTATATTGCTTAATAGATAAGCACAATAGATTTTTCTATCAGTTTCCACAAGGGCTATAAACTTCAGCTTACGATTCTGCTGACCTCAAAGCGGAATGAGACCGTGAAGATATATATCTACGCTCTTATTACGTAAGTAAATAAAGTAATGATACGCATTAAAAACACTACCTTTTTTTAGGTTATTGTGGTCAGGTAAACAAACAATGATTTCCCAGTTATATTTGTGTAACTCATGCAGGAACATTAGTGTGGGTGCAAAACAGACATGCAATTCGGTCATAGCTAAGTAAAAATAGCCGCACAGGTCGATCGATCAGGTTAAGTTACGCTGGCCGCGATGGTCCGTAGATGGGTGATCTTTACATACCAAGACCCCTCCGTGCCTCGGAAAGCACGTTAAGCCGTTGGTCCCGGCTGTCATTCGTGTATCTTTGACAGTCGTTACGGGTCGTAAGAAGCCCGAAAGTCTGACAACCAGTCTTACCAAGGGCTATCGTGTTACCCAGTAACTAGGTTGTGGAGGTCAGATAGGCAATCGCTTAATGTAAAATACTGGTATTTTTATTGTTGTTATTCAGCTGCATCCGGTTAGACTGGAAGCCGACCCCTACATAGTTGGGAAAAGGCCAGGCAGATTGATATTTTGGGTTACAAATCACGAACCTCCTCCATTTATGAAGTCGGTTCAAAATCGAACACAAAAATGCATGCTAACCACGTGGCATACTTTTGTTATATTCCAAGTTTCCGACTATCTGCAATCACGCCTGATAACAATAAAGCAAGTCAAGCCAAGGCGCCAAGCAATATTTTTGTTTACCTAAATTGAGATGGAGGTTACTCCACATAGGGAATAAACACCATCAATCGGATGGCCTCATTGTAATCAAATCAGCATTCAAACGGACAATGAAAGTAAAGCTGGGCATACGTTGGCGCCGGCTCAAGGCTCGGTTGCCTAACTCGGCGCACGTGGGATGCGAGGAGGTAGCGAGGCCGTACCAGATACAGTACGTACATGTCCTTAACATTACCATGTGTTACTTAATTCGAGCACAGCACTAGTTCCAAGTGTTGTAGATAACCTATATGATATCATAGGTACTTCAGACCACCGCCCTAATTTGACACCACTCTCGTGTCCCGCAATCGTGAACGCCTTGAGTGTTATTTTGAGTGGAAACATAAGTTTAACGCAGCGGATTTGTCGAAAGTATAAAGGCAATATACAGGTTGGAGACGACAATAAATAAAATCTACCTCCACATTGTGTATAGCAGGTAATCAGGGTGTCGAACTGAACCTGAAGTATTTGACAATACAACCATCGTTTTACTCGGAATGGTAGAAACTTTTTAACAAAAAAAATTAAACCACCGAAAAAACTGCAAAGCAAAAAATAATAAACCTTTTTTGCTTAACCTTAATAACTAAGTTCTTAAACGAATGTAAGTATACCTAAGTAATTTTGAGTTGAGAACCTGCTCTGTTTTTTGGTCGGTTAAAAAAGGGACTGGTAAGTACTAGTTTCGTAGCAATAGACCACGTGCGTTTTAAATCTTCCCAATAATCTGGTCACTAGCTAACAGCCGTAAGTAGTACCGATACTTCCTCCATTATGTATTTTTAAAATGAGGTTTATTCATTGGTTTCTTTGCCTGTGTGCTCAGTTTTCAGTAAGAGAATTCAAGGTTTTTGATGAATTGGAACCCCTATTAGCAGTTTTGTTTTATTAAACATACCCGGAGAAATTTCAGAATAAGGTAGGTATCTAAATTCCGAAATATTTAAGCCTTATAAGGAAAAAGTTCACTAAACACGAATGAATCATACTTTTTCGAGTTTTTCCCTTTCCCGATTTACCCACATCAAAGTTTTATTTAAGTATTTTTGGCACACGAACATGACGTTAAGAATACAAAGTTAAAAATGTACGATGCATAGTTTTCTTGGATAGTTGTTTATTTATGTTACCGGCCAAACCCAATTTCAGGCCCAACTAGTTTTTCTTAGGCCAAACAGACTTATCCTACGCGTGATATGTCGCAGCCAAGTAGCTTAATTAGCCGTTTCGTTAATAGTCTTTGAAGTAGCGCTCGCCGGGCGCTGCCGCGGCAACAGTCGTTTCGCTCGCTCGGCTGGAGCGCTTTTGGTCACAGTTCTAACCTAACCTTACCCATTGAATCGGGGTGCCCCGGCTTAATAAACCAGTTTGGCCTAGGACTAACTAGTTTGGCCTTAAAACGGCCGGTAACATATACAAACAATGGGGCGCTTTATGTCTTGTGCAGCGTGTCCTGCTGTCTGCACGCTACAGGAGCTGATGGACGCTGCTGAAACTGCCAAAATTATGGGCTGACTGTATCAAGTGATACATTAAGTTCTAGATGTCATATGAAGGGTACTTTAAACTAGCTTCCTTTAGTAACATTCTAGCACTCAAACAAGTATAATAGTATAGTTTCAGACCAGTTCACTATTGCGAAACAGTTCGCTTAGGTAACCTAGCCTAAGTTTGAATATCCTATTGTTTCACATAATGCTACTAAACACAATATATGTGGATCAGATGTTATCGATAGACTTTCTAGTGTTCGTGGACTGAACTTATCTGGCAATAAACGCTCCGATGCTTCAGATAGTTCTGAACCAGTGGGGTTTTATGGTGCGCCATATTTCAACACTGAAACGCACTAGAAATGTTTGAGGTTGTATTTAGATTGCACTTAAATTAACACGTGCTGGAGAATGGATATTCGTTGTTGTTAATTGCAGGAAGTGCGGTTTTGAGGAAGTTATTAGATGTTTGACGAAAATAGGCAACTCGATAAGTAACCCTGAAAGTCAAAGAAGTGAATAGATGAGTGAGCAGGTATGGCCTTTCAATGTAGGAGCCCTTTCGAGCAGCTCAATTCAGGTAAATAATTTTATAATCGTATTACTATTAGGACAAAGAACTCTAGCACTCAGAATCAGGTGGTGCAAGATCTTCAAGAATCACGATCTTCAGTGATATTGAACAAAACGCGAGGAGGAGGACATCAGGGACATCGGAAAACCCACTGGTTATTATTAGGTTTATCACTACGAAACGTCTTCATACGTTACGGATATGGGCTGATAGTGAGGAGACCCGTATTCTACAGTAAATTACTGATTATAATAATGGATGTCTGTCGGTCTAACGATTAGTAGCAAGTTCTCTTGAACTCCACACGATTTTACTTTAACACGTTCGTTTGCTTTCAACTGTGGCTAAAAATGTGCATAGTTGACTAATGAACAACCAGTCATATTTTCAATTCGGTCAAGGACCTATTTACTTGATCATTACGTGCAAATATGATTAATAATTAATTATACAATTTAAACTTAGCCAATTAGTAAGTCAGACTGACAAAAATTATAAAACACGTAATGCCAAGTAATCTGTGGTTAATGGTCGCATCGATGCAGACCATTTATCGAGCATAAAATGAATTTCTTTTGTCCATAATAGAAACATCATGAATAAGCAATGGATTGGAGATATCACATTTTTCCAGTATTCATTTTATGTTAGAATTGATTATTAACAGAAGAGATGTTTTGAGTAATGATTGATCTTTATTTACTAATACTCCTTGAGACCACCAAAAGCCTCAGTAGTTTGATAGTACGATGCAACTATGTGACCGTCCACTCGGCTTCCCAACAGACCGTTACATTTAACGGTCACGGGGGATATTGTCAGAAACACCACGCTTGGCAGACACTTTGGGGATCGCACTTTTATTTACAATTGTACCTGATCTGTATCAGTGCTGCCAGGGGTGCGGGTTGTTCGAAAGAGATACCGTGGCCCCTTGGCACAGAGGCAACTGAAGGAACACGGGTGGGTTTTAGTCAGTAAAAGTGTGACACGAAGAGCGGAACAAGTTATTTGATGATTTCCCACCCTCTAAAAACAAAAACCTGTACCAGTGTGTTTTTGTACCAGCCATGTTACTGCATATTCTTCTTCATGTATTTCTGTGACAGTATATTTTTTTCTTTATTTCTTATTCAAGGGATCCTTGCACAGAAGATCCCTAAAACAATTCAGCTTTTAGCACAATACATTTTACTCATTGCTTCTTATGACATGAAATGGAAAATACGCACGTTTCTGAGATTAGAATTGGTTAAAAGTAACTATGATTGGCCAATTATTTGCTTTTAATAATTGATTGATCCATTTGGTTGCGGTTTCTGCTTTTCTAAATGTCTTTCTGCAGATTACTTTTGATTATTTTGGTCAAGTTTATGACTTAATAACGTTGTCTCACGTTTTTTATTGTAATCGCAAATCTGTTGTTTAATCTTATCACGACAAGTTTTTGATAGAAGTACATCATTTTGTAAATAAACGCAAAAAATGTGATTTTAATATCTAGTCTACTTAGATGGTTCTCAAATTGAATGTAAAATAACGGAATCAAACAATCCAACTCAGCGGCCAAGATAATGATCATTAACGTTGTGTTTTTTGTGCACATCAAATTTAAAGGGGGTATAAAAATAGGCTGAATTTTTAAAGCCTTGACTTAAAAAATCGTTCGTGATGTGTACATTATATGGAGCTTCAATAAATTGAAGACTAGGGGGATAAAAACTAATGTTGAATAGCTAGACTTTTTATTAAATCATCGTGACCATCTCGATATAAAGATAGAAACAATAACCCGTCTGATGCTAGGCCAGTTCCAAACCTTACGTCATCTTCAGCCCATGTCGAATTGATTCTTAATTTTACTTGTTTGTCTTAGCATGAAACAGAACTGTTGTAGCTTGTATGGCAAATGCTGAGAACTCAGTATACTTTGTACTTTGTTTACATACATCTCTTATAAACAGACTACGGTTTGTTAACAAAGCATAAGGTTAGGAGTTAGGACGTGGTAAAATATCAAGTTTAAAATAAATACTTTTACCATTACAAGATTAGCAAAGACGTTGCGCAATTTGATAGTACGTCTAATCCATTAAACCGCTTTTCGATATCCAATTACTTCCATACCCTTAGTTACTTACCTATTTTCGTCAGTGAATTGCTACGGCTTCCTCGCAAGGTTTCGCTTAAAGTTCACAACACGGGCTGTTTTCAAAAACACAGTTCTAGCCGTTCATTAAACTGACCGGAAACTTGAAACTTTATTGTTTTAGCAAACTATCATGAAATTATGAATTGGCGGCACTTGTTGATACGTTTTTTGAAAATTCGAACACATTGTCACAGATAAAACACTTGTCGGCCGTTTTTTCGGGTTTTTGTTTTTTTTTGTCAGGTTGGTTTGGGCTCCGGAGTGCGGGCGCGGGGCTGAACGCGCAAGCGGATGTGCGGAGCCGGCCGGCCGACTGCTGCGCTCGACCGACACAGTGTTGCCCCCTACTCGATTGTTTGTACTGTCGAGTTTTTGTCGAGCTTGTTGTAAAAGGTGAAGTGTTTATTTTGATAGAGGGTGTTAAGTTGAATGGAAATTATGAAATATGGATAGTTTGGTGCTAACCTTTTTGACGACATTTTGATACATTGACAATATTGGTGATGTTATAGTTTGGAACCGAAAGAACAATACTTAATTTGCTTTTTAGTTACCTGTAAAAACTTTATTTACTAATCGAAAAACAATTTTAAGCTGTAAAATATTTAATCATCTAGTTTTGTTAAATTAACTTCACAGCGATTCCAGGATCAGTTATGATAAAATACTTTTAGATGTTTTTAATGTTTATCGATAGTAAATATCGACTTTTACGCGTACTAACAACGTGACTCACCTCGCGTCTCAACGCCAACAACAAAACGTTTACCAGAACCAAAGTGACGTAAGTGACCGGTAACGAGTCGACTAAAACGCTTTACCTCTGCCGAGGGCCAAACTTCAAAACAAAAAACGGTCGGAAAGCGCCTGGCGTTTACGACCAATGTAAATTAGGTTCGTCCGAACAATGAACTTGCACTGGCGAACTAGACCAAACACCGCGACCACCACTTGTATATAGAACAAGTTCGTTTAATAAATAATACTTGTATGTATAGGTACGTAGGAGGCTCTATGTACCCACGCACACACGCGTAACAGATAACTGAGTACCCAAAACTAAAACAAAAACTTTAACTGTACTAACGATACGATGTCACAGTTTCCTACCATTCAACAAAGCGCGAACGCTTCAATGTTTTTTAGTCAAAAAAAGACTTATAATTCAAGAATATAAGTTTTTGTAAACCTTTTTGTCGTGTGTAGAGACGAACCTTGTGGAGTTTGTGGAGGTCATGAAATCAAATTAATAGTGAACGAAGCTGCAAAAAAGTACTATTAAATGCTATTAAAACTACGAAGTAAGTATCATCCGTGTACTTCCAAATAATTGCGTGTTTATTTAAAACCAGAAGTACATGCAATGATTAATTACAGAACAATGAGTTATTACGTCCATATTATCAATTTTAATAAGCGATGTTATCTGGAAGTCTGTTTTATAATATACTTTTATTTGCAATAATTTAATATACATCATTTCGATGAGTACATCTTGACTACTGAACATCCGTAATTCCATACAAAAGACTTCAACGATCTAGAACAAATTGCAGCTACATTTTTTAACACAACTTTTATGATTGGAGCAAAACCAAGGCAAGAAATAGTTCATATAATTTCATCTTTATTTTGAAAAATCACGACTACAACACTATTAGAACGCATAAATATCTTGACTGCTCGCTTGCTGAAAGTATCGATAGTGATAATTGACGCTTATCTTTCAATAACATCGAATTTGATATTGTTATCATAATATTGTTGTAGTTTTGGATCACATGGATCCCCTAGTTAGAGTAGGTATGTTGTTAATTGAAAATTATGACAGAGAAAGAATTAGGATGAATGAGAGAGGGTTCTTGCTGTTTTTCCTATGTAAATTTGCTGCATGTGCCGGAATTTTTCCGAACAAAAACGCATATCAGATTGAAAAGGTCTCGTGTTATTTTCAAGGTGTCTCCAAATCTTTAGCATGTGGTGTAGGTAGATACCAATTTAGTAGGTAGGAACCAGAAGTGCATAAGAAGATCGTAGCAAGAACTAGAGAAGTGAAAAGTAGGTTATGTTTTTTTATTTAATATTCATGAGACTTGAACACATCTCCAGGGCGTAATCTATACAAATAATAAAATTGCAAGTGTCTGTTTGTAATGTCAATAACAGCATCTGACTAAATGCTTAAGAAAGTATTTACGGTAAGTATAAGGATGATCTCTGAGAGGTCAGTCCAGTGCTGGGGACATTCATCTAGTTTCATGCGACAAGATGACACTAGTAATGTTTTTTTTACATGATTTTTGGCCATGAGTGATTTTATTATTAAAATATTATGAATGGTGATTTGATTTTAGTATTCACTAACATAGTTTTAGGAGCTTTGTTACTAACAACAACAAATACAATTTTACCCCAGAATCCTGGGGAAGGACATATGGTTTGTATTGACATACAACGCAGACGTGACCAGTGTTGGCCCCTTTGGTAACGGCTGCGACTTACCGAGTTGTAGACACGCGAGTTTGTGAAAATTATTTCACCATCACTGCTCTCAAAACGGTGAAGGAAAACATCGTGAGAAAACGTGTTCTAAATAATCTAAGCAGATGCAGAGAACCTTTGCTATCAATAAATGCCTCATCACCGATAGTAATACACCCGGCATTGACATTAGCTGCTCATTCATTACTATCATTACGTCCTACATGCTACCCACACATGGTAACCGAAGGCTGTACTTCCGTTCGTATTGTTTGCCCGCGGCGGGGCATCCTGCCCATGAGGGGAAGTGTACCGATACCGGTGCCGCGGTGGGTAACTTGTTAGGGGCTTGTTTGTTTTGAATGATAACGACAGATACAATTTGATTTAGGTACAGAGAAAAGATTTACTATCTGTTACTTACTGTTCCGATAATCCTCGATTTATCTAGTTACTTTTGAATAACACTATGAATGGTGCCATTAGCCTTTCCAGCAAGTTTTACGTTACAACAAAAACAGTAGAACTAACCGTAGCGTTATGAATTACTTCAAGCGCCATCTGTGAATATGGTCGTACACTGTTAAACTGAACACAGCAACTGGGTTGTTACCTTTCGCTGCGTGTGGATAGATGGCAGTGCTCGCTAACTTAATACACAGTGAGGCAGTAGTTTTAATTCACATAGTTTATTAAATAAAACGTAATTAAAGTGTCGGTACATTTTAATCTAATTTAGTAGCTTTAAAAGACAACATTCAGAAAAGGATTATGGGTCCAGTTTCAGTTTTTCGGACTGCTTTTTAGCGCCATCTATGTAACCACAAAGTAAATAATGAAAGCATGTCCATAGATGCCGCTAGGTTCTCGACTTAGGTACTAAATGATTTTCTTATGTTCTTGCATGCTGTTGTCACCGGGTGTGGAAAAATCAAATTCGATTTCAGATGCTTTATCAATAGAGTTTGATTTTAAACGTATTTTAACTTTAAGCAACATCCTTACATTTAATAAAATAGCTTCTGCCCGCGACTTTGTGCGTATGAAATTTCTTGTTCCCCGACCCCATTTCCTGCCCACGCTATTACCTACTTACTTTGTTTTCGCCTCAGACCAATAAAAATTTCGCTAAGCGTTGTTCGTGGTTTTTTTCTTTGTGATCGACGCTCAAGATTCCTAGCGTGATCTTAAATAGTCTTAAGCCTTCCACGAAAATTGGGCTTTCAAATGCAACAAGAATTATTCAAATCCGACTGGTAATTTCAGAGATAAGCGCGTTCAAACAAACAAATTCTTCAGCTTTATTATTAGTACCTATAGATATAGATAGATAGCAACGCGGTCAAAACTGTACCTACAGCCTACTAATAATATTATAAATGTGAGTTTGGATGTTTGTTACTCCATTACGCAAAAACGGCTGAACGGATTTGGACCTGGATTACTACTTTTTATCCCGGTTCCCGTGTGATAATTTTCGACCTCCACGCGGGCGAAGCCACTGACAAAAGCTGGTATAGAATATTTTTGATAGGTAATAGTCACAGGAAATAGTAGTGATTGATTGGGTGGCTTTTTCTGATCTATTACAAAAACAAAGGTACCTTGTTTTATTTGCGATGTAATCAATGTTTCATGCAAGCAATGCACGTACTATGTCATTGTTAGATCGTAATGCAACTATGCAAAAATATATTGCATACAACTTTTCATTATAGCTCTAAGTTATAATTATGTAAGTAACGCAATCGCTGGTAATCGCATTTTAATAATCTTTATGTAACTTCTAACCACTGTGAATATTTGATTTAATTTGATTGAGATTTTTTTTGTTGAGGGAGCTGTGGATATCTCATATTTTGTTTTATAATTTTTTTTTTTTAGAGATGCTTTGAAAATTTTAGTATAAAAAACGGTAATTAAAAAAACTAAAAACCTGACTACTTTTCTGAGTATTCATGGAAAAGCCCTAAAACAAGAAAGTCGTACCCGATTGCACTTACTTAAGAATCGCCAGTTGCTAAGGCGATACTTATAAGCAGATAAATTGTAGCAGTCGGGACCCATTCTAGAAAGTCATCCGTCTAGTCAGTAGATTGGAGTAATCTGCAATGTAATATAGGTATGTGCTCTCAATTCACTAAGCCTCCATTTCTAGAATTGGTCCCGACTGCTACAATTTATCTGCTTATAAGCATCGCCTTAGCAACTGGCGATTCTTAAGTTAAGTGCAATCGGGTACAACGACTTTCTTGTTTTAGGGCTTTTCCATGAATACTCAGAAAAGCTGTCGGGTTTTTTAGATTTTTAAATAACCGTTTTTTTTACGATATCACTTTCACAGTAATTACGAATCTAACGACACCTCGCAAACTAAAATCCATCGAGCCGTTCAGGCCGCAGAGCGTGCCAAACATTTGAATTTGGCACCAAAAATCCGCCATTTTGTTTTTTTTTATTTTGATATACCCAGTGTCACTCTCACAGTTAATACGAATCTAACGACACCTCTCAAGCTAAAATCGACCGAGCCGTTCAGGCTGCAGAGCGTGCCAAACAATTATACATACATACATACTCTCGAAAAACATAACCCTCCTTCTGGCGCAGTCGGGTAAACATTAAGCTAAGGTAAGCTAAGCTAGGCTAAGGTACCTAGGAATAAGCACATTACATTTTTTCTGCTTGGCTCTGAGGGCTTTATCTATACCGTCCAGCATTCGGTCCTTGGTCCATTTGAATGTAGTTCTTAGGATGAAATATCGATCACGTTGGTTGATCCAGGGGGTCTACTCTCTAAGCACGGAATCCGTAGTTGCAACCGTTTCCTACTCCGTATCACCTAAGAACATTACAATAATTTGGGGCCTTTACTCGCGATGTGACTTTGCCCATCCGAAAAAGTTAACTTATCGGGAGTTGGGTTTATTGCTTATAAAACAGTCAGTGTGACTAAACACAATTTTTTTCTAAAATTGATTCAGTGTGTTAGCTACTAAACTACTAATAAACTTATCAGATATCTCCGGTAGTTGATTGGGAAAGACAGTGAACTTGGGAAGGATGATTTTTTACCGCAAGATTGTTATAGCTGTGCTGGTTCCATGTACACGGAAGACTACTTAGCGTGACAATGCAACTGATTTTTTATCTCAGTTTTTGTTTGTGTGGAATTAAGCTTCAAATAATATTATAACTTCTAATTTGCACTATGCTTAGTCACGTGTAGGAGTAACGTGCTACCTTAGAGATTACTATTTTGCATAAATATTAGCTCGGTGCAGAACAAATGTTAGCGGACATTTGTTGATTTGTTCCATTTAACTTCCTTGAAGTGAATCACGGACTCTCTCTTCACTGGAAAAATAATTGTGTCAACATTTGCAAAATTGAGCAGATACGTCCATTGTTCTGCTCGTAATGGAGTGTTGGACCTAAATTGTTGGCCGCCGGCTTTTGGGGCAAGTACGCCAATTGCGTGGGATGATGAGCGGCTAACTTATTGTTTTATTCGAATGTGATACTTAAAAATAAATCTGAGCGATTCTCCACTTTCTCGTGGGGTCAAAATTATTTGGCTATCATTTGGCCTTTCCGAGAGCATTCAGAGACAAAACTTGAGTTAGAATCGTAACTAATTTTTCCAAATTGTACATCGATTGCGTCTTCACTCAATAAGTTGACTTTTTGTCCACGTAGGTATCTGGTGGCTTTTATGAAAATAAATAAAACAGTAAATAGACGCAATCACATGAACAGAGCAATATGCATAAGTGATTCCATAATGATATTCATTTCCTGCGCCAAGTATAGTGTAACAAATTATGTCAATGACAATAAGCAGCACATTTTCTTACTCTAACCTTGGCTATAGTAATTACATGCCATTTTATGTAAACAATTTCCATGTTCTAGTATAATAATGTTGTTTATACATAGTAATTTCACGTGTCGGATGCAAATGAATGACTATTATTTGTTAGCATGTAGGTCATGAGAGAATATTTAAATCACGAGAACCGCCGTGGTCACTTGACAAAAGGATTAAAAAATCACAATATGTACATATGACAGGCTGACGCTATCTTAAGGAGGAAAGGCGGGGAAATGGCAGAAAATTTTACGTTATATGACTTTCACCAGTTCATAATATGAAATTCTATCCACCGCTATTTCTTTCAAATAATTGTAAAATTTTACACGGCGACGCATCGGTACACAAACACGCACGTCAGATTGCATTGATCTTATCTTAGTTACGTCATGGTAATTAAACTTGTTATCAAATAAGAAGTTCGTTACGTTATGCGAAAACCTTGAGAGCCTTGTTAGCTACACAAGTAATGAGAACTAACCTGGGTTTGCTGGCGTTCTGCGTCGCCTCGCAGATGCTCGCTTGACCACTGTCGACACGAGAGAGTCCATCTCACTCCCGGAATCCCACCGCGACCTCTGCGGCGCTGGCCGTGACAGACGTCCATCATCCTCCGTATCCCTATCACTACTGGTAGGTGGCAGATTAGACTCGTCACTCTCCGGTGGAGGATCCACTTTAACACTTCTATTGAACACACCGATCATGCTAACATCGCGAATATCGTCCGAACACGTAAACGGGTGGGTCAAAGTTCGTCGTATGTTACTTTTTCTGTGCTTCACTTTCGCTGACCCCTCGGATAGCGAACGCTTTCCGTTGCTATCCGTTTTTGCGTCTCCCCTAGTGCATTTTAAGTCAGACGGCGATAGGGATTTCTTTCTAGAGTTTCGCCTTTTGTTACATCTTTTTTGCCTGCTTGATTCTCTTGTTGTCTGCATGGTGGTTACATTGATGATTGCTGTAACAAAAAATACGAATATGTTATGTTGTGTGGATTAAAAGCACTCGTATCTAATTCTACACCAAGAGTTTGTTAAAATATTTATTTATTTTATTTATTAAAACTTGTACGCACAAGTTGTACGCTTGTATGCACAAGTAACAAAATACTGTACAAAGGCGGACTTAATGCTTGAGGCAATATCGTGTAAAAGGATTTTTTTTGTATTTCAATTTTAAATTAAACTATTCCAAGTCCATCTAAATAGAAACTACGAAATGCTCTACTTCTTCAAATTTTTTTCGCTTGTATCACAAAACAAGTTTGTAATCGGGTGCACCAAAGGTGATAAAACAAAAACTGTACTTTTAAAATGGCAAATATTGCAGAGGTTCGAACTGAAATCTCATTCGCTAAAGGTCAGCATAAATTTGATGGAATTGTGAAAATAACTGCAAACAGAACACCGGTTTATCGACTTAGCGCCATTTGCATTTAATGACAGAATGCAAGTAGTAAATTATTCATTCATTCCACTTAATATTACACCATTTTGCATAGGTACTGTAGATTTACGGAAAAGACCAAACGTTATTTTAGTACCTGTACCGTAACCTAAATATTGGTTGCTTATCAGTCCCTTGGTGCTTATCGTACCTACTAGTAAACGGAGGGAAAGGGTCTATAGCATCCCATATCTACTGGTAGATAAGCATCATGTAAAAGTGCGAATCTGGAAACATTTTTTTTTGTTGCTTCAGGATTTTTGATTGGTTTATCTACCCACTACCCAGACTCGAAGATCAGTAGAGTTATATCCTGTGAGAGTATGTAGGTAAAGCATGTATCTATGAAGGGTTTAGCTCTGGCGCCACCACGCCAAATCATTTCCATGGAGCCCATTACGAGAAGCCAAACAGGTATGTGGTTTTAGAGAAATCTCAAGTGCATGCGCCATAAAACTTCTTGACTCAAATTCCACACTATCGGCCATCACAGATAATGCACTCACTTGAGTGAAACTATAATAATTCATAACGTCAGACTACATCATTCAAGCAAGGTGCCCTCGACTAACGACTGTTATCTCAAGCGTAGAATCGCGTTTTTTCTGGTCGTAAAATGAAAAACCTGAAACATTTATTCATTGATTTTTTACTGATACAGGTTTTCTGACTTTTGGAGTAAAAAAACATAATTTAGTTGCAAACCGAATTAGAGATAAATAAACAATCATTTTTAAACACGGATTTTCCGGCAGTATTTTCCCATGGGCCTCAAACAAAAATTATATGTAACGTAGGATGAGTTTCATTTCTGCATAGTACAAATAATAAGCTGCCTATTTAGGTGTTATCTAGTAATATTTAGGTACGTAATTATTATCTAAGAAGTAATTAAGTAAAATAAAAAGTTGTCGGATCGCTGGGCTTGTGGTATTTATAGGCGGGTTTAACCTGTATTCATGAGGATTGTTGAATGGCCCATATTTATTTATCAACTGGTAATTATTTTAATAACGTGTAAGTAATAAATTTCATGGTAATCATAGTCAAGGAAAATAAACTAAGTTTCAATAAAGTTGCAGAAACGAATCAAAGACAAACACTTGGTAAGGATTGTGTCTAGCTTCATTAGAGAGTCGGGCCCTGGAAATAGATGCTTTCAAAAATTATATTTATGTTACGCTTAAAATATGCTGTTCCCGAAATGATAATTATATTTTAATACCACCTTGGAAGTGGCGAACTTTTTGGCCAAGATTTATAATTAAATAACTGACGCGCCACCGACACGAGGAAGAAGAACACATAGGTACTACGTAATACACTACGTAATAAAAAAAAGCATGCAAATATGAGAAAAGTTAATCTAAACATTAAAATAAATTGCCTACTGTGTAATTCTAACAAAAAATAATCAAAGAATAAGAAGTAAATATATTAGCGTTGAAATAAATATATACCTCCGACGGACGCAACCGCAAACCGAGGGAACTTTATCTACACTGCATAGTTGGTATCACAACTTCGTATTTCACTAAACAAACACGACGGCACAAAATTATCTAATACAATTTTTTTTAAACAATCACGAATTTACGACACAGTTATCAACTTATTGTTAACGTTGTTTGGGCGCGTATACACATATTGTTTTAAACCGAGCGAGAGCACAGCGTATTCGGCCTAGCGGTTGTAGAACGTCTCGTGCCGCAGTCGAGTCGCGGCAAAGGCGTGTGTTTCAGACGGTTCTGCAAACCGAACTGCCATTGCTTGCTTTGCTGCTTGCAGGCTTAAGCACACAACACTCAGATTAAAATTGAGCGCGAAAAATATTTGCAATATTCAAATTCCCACAAGTGAGAAGTGGCTAAATTAACATGTGCTTGTAGATCACTGAGTAATTAGTACCTACATTGCTAAAACGTTAGGTAACCAATAATACAGTGCGAACAGAATTTAGATAGACTAAACAGAATTTTAGATACTCTTTTAATAGTAGATGAAAGCGAAGTGTGCAAATTTTAATTAAACTGCCATAGTTAAAGTTATTTCTTGCAATATTAATTTAACAAGGCTGTTGTTTGAGACAAATTAAAATAAAATGCTTTCTGTTTAGTATGATTTTATTGGCAATTTATTTTACTTGACTTTATATTTGAAAATTTTAATATCAAAGGACTTGGGAGCACAGGTGGGTTTATACAATACTATAGTAGTATATACTACATATATCTATCCATTCATTTACCAGTACTAATGGCCACACTAAAATAAAGTGCTTACAGAAACGGAACCAGCAGCATTAGCAAAACGTAGTTTGTCTTGTTGCACGCGAAAATACAATAAATTATTGTCATTTTCTAACAAGTCTATGTGCTGATTTAATAGAGAAGAGATACTTTACTACATATTCTAGCCTATACATTGTTTACGTGTGGTATTTTTCACGTTAAATTATTTACAGTAGTTGAATAATATTTAAGATTTAAAACAAACACCAAACGGTGTGTGAAATCTGAACTTATGCATTTAGTGCAGTTTTTACTATGTACATCACTACGTACAGCTATAAATAGTATCTAGTCTAGGGCGTCTAAACATCTCGTCACGCTGGAGATTACCGAGCGGGTCATAGAGGTGTACTTTCATCATTTGTAGACGTAAAAATGTATTATACTCATTAGATACAGGTTTTATTTATGAATGCTTAGATCCTTAATTTGTAGCTGGAGATAAGGGCTCAGCCTATCGAAATTTTATCGAGCATAGTCCCAATTCCAAGTATCTGGCGAATCTGGGGAAATATGCTTGAGCACTATCGGAGACCCCAAATTATGACTGATCTGTTAGGAAGTGTCTTTGAAAACATCTTACATTCACCATTAAAAACCATCTTAATATCAACAAACGAAATGATCTAGGTTGTCCATAAAGATATGAAAATGTAGGTGACTCTTTTGTGGAGAGACGTTGGCAACAAGCTTGAAACCGTACTCTAACGTTCCCATACTAGTAAGTAATAACATAAAACTGATAAGTCTGTATTATTCAGAGTATTCGCAGTATTACCGGACCGTGGAGATATGTTGAAGAATTCTTCATAGCAATGCGATGTGATACGATACGGTCGTTACGGCAAGGAAGGCTACGATAACAGAGAACTCTGTACAGTTAAACCGCTTCCCATTTAATACGCATTTCATCGAGAGTCGACTGTTGACCTGAATTACGTGATATTGCGAAACATGCACTGTTGTTGGTAATATTGATAAAATCGACAAGGCTGATAACTATTTTCCCAGGGGTTCATTTACGTGGCTGCTTTGTGTGCATTTTGAAGGCGAAAGTGAGCAGCCTGATTTGAATCATTGTGAATCATCTTTTTGTGAGCTCTTATTTGAACTTGACTGCCATTTGAGTGGTTAGTCTGGCGCACCAATATTATTGTTATTATGGATCTCCTTGGCGCCAATGTGCATTTCATTATTGAGAAACACGATAATAATAATAAATTTCTTGAACGGCAGATACAATTTAAAATTCCCCAATCAACAAAAACATGATAAAGTTATTAAAATGCATAAAAATACAATCGACTATTGACCCGATTCTGAAGATATTGCGAAAGATACGCATTTTGTAGTGTACAGAAAACACTTTTACACACTTGCGAGTACTATATATACCTACTTAGAGACAAAAGTAAAGGAGAATGTTCGACGGAACCAAAACCTTGTATTTAACAACGACGATTACGTTGAAGGCTTCCAAGGCAAACTATTCATTGATTGATATGTACATAAGGCTTGGCTATAAAAGTGCATAAAGATGATTTTGAGAAGCTTTTGTGGGTGGATAGAGGGTAGGGTATCGTCTTGAAAAACAGATTGAAAACATTTCTGGCTATTCATAGAACTTCTATTTTTGGCCTAGAGTCAAGGCAGGCAGATATAAAAACGTTAATGACACCTACAGCAAATAAGAGACTAAAATATATTTTAGATACTTTGACATCTTAGGATTACGCGGTGAGAGAATATTAAATCGTTTATAAACAGACCACAACTTCTATTTGAAATTGATTACATTAAATGAAACAGAAGGCGGCGTTAAATGCTGGTGCAGTCATAAAATTTAAAAGTTAAATGAAAGAGAAAACGGATTTAAACGAGTACCTTATTCTAAAAAGTGAGATTTGTATTGCATGCCTATGCCGTTTTTTCCTTTGGTTACTAAGTACATTTTACTATTTTCCTCTTATTTTATACAGTCAGGCCTGTTGTTTTCTTGATACGAGTTTGAACTGTTCTGTCTTTCACAGCAAGCTTCAGTACAGGAGTTTTTCATGGAGAAGGACTATAAAGAAACAGAACGCAGAGACTAGGCTCTGCGTTGTATTTCTTTGGGGGAATGCGTTACCAAACATATGGGAACAACAAAGGAGCAGCAGATATGGATGTTTTATTACACGGCAATCTAGCTCTTTTTTACGAGGCAAGATTCTACAAGCACGATAGATTTAACAACACACGATCATCGCTTAACTCGCCAGAATCCCAGATATTATCAAGGAACTTGAGACGTCTAAGCCGCTTTACTTCCTTCTAATCCGCAGGGCGGATAGAATAACGGATATAAACACAATTTATAGAATCAAGTTAGCTAACGGACGAGGCTTCAGCTTACCTCATCTATCATCCATAGCTATCAATATACCGTATGCCGCATAAGGCTGCGTTTGCGCGACCACGAAGCGTGCAGCGAGTAGGAATTACTCACACCATTCCTTACTAAAATTCGTTGCGCACTCGCTGTTCCTGACAGTTAAATGCCTTAGCCAAAGCGCGGCTGCGGAATGTTAGGTTGTTTAGGTGATGTTAGGAAAGAGAGAGAAGAGGATAACTCTTTAATTTCCCCTTAGACATTGTAAGTGCAACCGGCAAACATCTATTGAGACATCCGCCGTATATTTCACCAATCGCGGCTAACATGCGTAACGTGACATGTTATGCGGTACCACATTACGCAATAAAACTTCATAAAACAAGTTCATTAAACAGTTATGTCGATAATGATGGGGAATGCGCGACAAGTTCAACTTCCCATAGCTAGGTGTGGCGTTCCCATGGCCCCAGAGACAATGGTAATGTAACGTTATCGCGTTATCTGTACTTGCTATCGTTAGTTAGGGCGCAAGTAATATAAACATACGTTAGTATACCTCAGGGTTAGCGAACCTCCGGCATACCAAGGATGAGTCGCGATCGCGACAGAATGTAAGAGGTAGCATATTCTGTTTCATTTGCTACAAAAATGTGCACAACACTAGGACTACTTTGTCTATGTACGAGACACAACAAAAACTCTCACTATGGAATCGTTTTGATTCTTGTTTCCAACTAATAGTGATGCGGTGGATGAAGCAGGTTTTTTATTGAGTGAACACCAGATACATCTACTTAATAATATCACAAACTGGTTGGTCATATAGGAAAAGAGAAAAAAAATAATTAGCAATGCAAAATTCTGATTAGTAAAAATGTTGGACATATCAGAAATACTGTAGCGTGTTTGATAGTTATAACTTTTTGGTGGCTTCTGAATTTGATCATTTTCTCCTCATATAACATCGACTCATTGAAAATCATTTTGATTCTTTAGGTATTTTGTACAGGAGGAATGGAGAGAATGCCTCATTTCAAGATGAGAGCTGTAATATTGATGATTTTACAAGCATGGTGGCATAGTATTTATGTTAAATATTTGTTTAGCATCGGTCACATTATGGGCAGGCTACTCGTTGAAGAAGAAAGTTTTTAAAGTTGACGGAATTATGAAAATTGATTATTCACAGATGGAACGTGCCGAGTTTGAAATTTGGCCACTGTCAACAAAAGTTATCGTGTTTTTAGGCTGAAAAACGTGCATTACAAATCTTAACCTTCATAGGATTAAAGAGTTTCTCGGTGTTTTCCGTACGACAATATTGCGAATTTTCGATTCAACATCAATAAACTAACGGCTACTAGTTACCCATACAATTCAGACTTGGGTATCAGTAATCATATCAGGATCTTAATGAAACAATCAAGCCGTATACAACATGAACAATAATGGTCGACACTCGACAGGTGTCTGTGAATGTTTCTGCAAATATTGAGGAGGAAACATTGCCAAGTCTATTGTCTATCATCACGTTCATCAAAGTAAGTATAATTCTAACATTATCTTGGTCTAAGTCAGTAAAATTACTTAGAGCTAGGGCTCCTTAGGAACTTTTTGGTACTGCACTAATGACTATACCTACCTACTTGAAATCAAGACTTCACGCACGACTTTCGGGCTAGACCTGACTAGACCAAATAAGCGGCTAATTACTCTTGGCGAACCAATCGATCGTTTACACAGGATAATTACAAAGCCGTTCGATCATAAATCGTATTTCCAACAAAGCTCCCTTCACAGCAGTTTATTTCGAATAAGCCTTTTATCGGATTAGCCGCCTTATATTTGATCCATTACTGCCGAAGCATATGTAGTTTCACTACGTTAGGTTAATCGATATTTGAAAGCTACTTTCCACTTTACCAATATTTTTATCTTAAAATCAATAAGTGACTTGGTGAATTCAATAACTCGGTACTTGCACTTACACACGCGGAATTTGTAAACAATGAGTAGGTAGAATTCAGATACCTGCTCATTGTTTCAGAATAATACCAGTTATGTAACTAATATTCATCTAAAAGAATGCGCACACATAAGAAATATAAGAATGATCAGTCCGTCATTAACTAACCTTCAATATCTAGATAAAGATGGCAATATTTATAGAAACCGTAGATTGTGTTTAACGGTAGGTAATTAAGGTTTAATTCGAAACTCAAACCTATATTTGAAAAATCAAAAGTAAGCCGTAAGCCTAAAATTGGGGCAGTCATACAAACGATTGAACAATCACGAAATAACCTTTTCTTTTGAACTCCACACCGTTCAAACAGCTCTTGTACCGGTAAAGTTTTGGTTGGTGTAACTGAAGCACGCAGCGTGTCCCACTTCTTACAAAACGTAAGATCGGCACTCACTTGGACGACTTCGAGCTATGTGGGGCAGGCGAATGGACTCGCCGACTACTCGGGTGCAAGAAAACAGGCTGTTATGAAAATACTTATTAAGAAATAACATATGCACTGAGCGGTTAATTAAATGTATTGCTGCGGCTTGCCGTACCCCTTTGATGCTGAAAACTATACCATACATATAATTTCAATGTTCTAGAAGTTTTGTTTGGGATTTGCATCCAAAATATTAATGGACATGAAAGATCGTCGACGAACGTCAGTCAACGTAAACAGAAGTCATAAAATCCAACTAGGGAATAACCCTCTTATTTATAAACGTTGCTTAAAGTTAAGACATGCAGCGTTTATAAATAAGGGGAATAATTACTAATTGTTCAGTCTATCATCAACGTAGCGAGCAAATTCACGATTCTCTCATTCATTGAAACAATTTCATCTCAATTACAATTTCATAGAATCGATCTAGGGTTATTGATACCTACAGATCTTTTTGTGGTTGTAGGAAAGTGGAACGAACTACAAATGATCTTTAAAATGAAACTGTCTTTTGTAGTCACGAGCGTGCTCTTTGTTACATATCCTCTCACTTAGATCTTTTATGTATGCTTTAACTGTGTGTAACCTACCTATGGCACACGGCTAAAGCTATCAACAAATTGGATGGTTAACAAACTTTGTTGAAGGTAAATTGTTGCCATGCCAGCACTGCCAGCAGTGGACGTATTTTGCCTGATGATGGCCATGAAACCAACAAACCGATGGATTTTCATCACCATCTAAAGAGACTATAGTGATCTGAACATAAAAAATCCCAATAAATGAATTCAACAATGACCTCCTTCAATGTCTGATGAGCTCTCGGATTTCCGTTTTAATTGTTTCGAGTTCCAAATTACATTTATGGCTAAAACCATTCATAAAGATTTCAGGGTTGAACACATCCCACAGACAAAGACTGGAAAAATGCATCCTATTTCATTAAATGAAAAAGATTCCTTAGTACAACAAAAAACACGACGATTTCACAATTTCAATTAGAACAAATCGTTTCGTAGGCGTCAATTAAGAAAATGGGCTACTCTACTACCAGTTAATCGCAGGGTTAAGATTAGAAACTACTCGATATAAAGACAAATACAGCTTGACGTGCTGTTCCCACGAGAGAAAGAGACCCTGGCACCAAAACCGCAAGGATTGCATCAAATCAAAGAAGAAACACAGTTACTCGATAATTCTCACAATATAATCTATTGATTCCACCGACATCGACATTGAGGCTGTAACGAAGTGTGAAGATCGTAGCATCTGATACAATTACGGCTGTTTTACTTATAAATCGTTTTTGTTTGTCGTGCGCACGTCACGGCTTTGTCAGGGAAATTCACTTCCTACTGGAGGACGTCAGGTACACGTTTTCTTACTTCTTACAATAATTATTAATTTTACTCGCCGCACTTGCACAAAGGCTGACTTGTTAAAACAACTTTCCCATGGTATGCTAAAGAAAACGGCGTCATGTTGGCCGGTTATTACCCCTGCATACGTTGGTTGGCCAATACGAGATAACCTATAGAAATTTAAATCCACTGCCAACTCGCTCTCTCGTAGTTTAATGGTTCACAGAGAGAAGGAGCAATGGACTGTAATTTGAGTTGGATATCCTAGCAATACGTTCGGTAACTGATTTTCGTTTTGTTATGAAATGAACGTTTCTAAGTAAACTCGCATTTTCACATGATGCAGATTGTATGCACCTTGTATAAAGCAACTGAACCGTTACACCTAGTCATGGTTTTAAATTAAGAGGCTGATACAACACTGAATGATTTCTTCGGAAGCAGATCCAAGAATATGTTAAATTCATAATTATCACATTGTTCAGTCGCTATCGTTTTATTTAAGAACGTAAAGTATCTCTACTAACCTAATAGCCAAGATACTGTTGATAGAGATACTTTTTTTTTTTTTTTTGTGGGTGGGAAATCATCAAATGACTTCTCCCGCTCTGGTTGGAGCAGGAGGGCGTGTCAGACTTTTACTGACTAAAACCCACCCATGTTCCTTCAGCTGCCCGTATGCCAGGGGCCCCGGTATCTCTTTTGAACAACCCGCACCCCGAGCAGGCATCGGCCTTTGCGGGCCCCACCAGCTGCTGCTGACGTCCTCCTGCGACGGGTCAGTACAGTGGCCCCGCCGCCAACCACTTTTCGGCCGCAGGGGATAGGGAGAGCGGCCAACGCTATACCGACACTCCTCTTCCCCTGCGGCCCCACCGCGTCCGCCATCAAACGGTGGCGGCCCCGTCCAGGCTACGGAAGGGAAGAGCGCTACTCAGAAGTACCGGCACTCCTCCTCCGCCGCAGCCCGTAACCCTCAGCGGCGATGCCTCCCATTCGACATCGCGGCCCGCCTCAGTTGCGATGCACCTCACCGCAACCTACTTTTTGGCCGCTACGTCGTCGGCTTGGAGGCACAAGCCCTGACGAGCGGCCCCCACCTTGGGGTTCCTCTTCGCTTCACCGTGGGAGGGTGACCACGGTTACTGAGCCCCCCCGCAACGACAATGCGGGAACCCCACTGGGGGGGTTGATAGAGATACTTTCCGTCATAATTACCATTTAGGCTTAAGGCCTTTTTGATAGTTTAGTCGTCCTACATCTGTGATGAAGTCTAGGATAATATTTGTTTTTTATTTAAATACTATTGGTAACTAATCGTAGCTGCAGTTCAGCCTTGTGCCAGTAACAGATAAATGAAAATTAACGATTTCCTGCGCTCAAAGATACCTGTACGTTAGCAAACGTATGTCACCGGCGCAGGCGCAATTTTCTATAGGTATCTTGAGTAAAGACCGCTATTAACCTGAAGACCGGTACAAAATTAATGTTAAGTGATTTGGATCCGGTATATGTTATGATGAGATACGTTACTTCAAAAGTTGAGAGGAACTTGTAAAATAATTTTAACTGAACACAACATTTTGGAGTTCAGGCAGATAGAGCCGAAGAAATGGTGATAGAAATCACTAACCACTCATCTGCCCTGCCTTTTCCCAACTATTTTGAGGTCGGTTTCCAGTCTAACAGGATGCAGCTGAATACCAGTATTTTACATGGAGCGACTGCCTATTCTGACCTTCACAACCCAGTCACTGGGTAACACAATACCCCTTGGTAAGACTGGTTGTCAGACTTTCGGGCTTCTAACGACCCGTAACGACTATCAAAGATCCACGAATTACAGCCGGGACCAACGGCTTAACGTGCGTTCCGAGGCACGGAGGGTCTCGCATGTCAAGATAGTCACCCATCCACGGACCGACCGCGGCAAGCTTAGCTAAACCAGATCGATCGACCAGTGCGGCTTTAGCAACGAGCCCCTCAACCAATGTAATCACAAAATATAGTGTCAATTAGTAGATTAATGTTGGTAAAACCTACAACGAAAAACCGTTCAATGATTACGAAAGTGAAGATATTTACACAATTGGAAACTGATGTAAAACTAGTCTCAGTCAGGAACAGAAATTCAAATAAATCTGCAACTAGGTAAATGGAACTTTGAGCAGGATATATCTAACGGCCTATTAAATCAAACAGATAATATGAAACCCGCACATTGTGCCAAAGTGTCATTTCAGACAAAATAATACGATTTAGATTGCCTTGTTGTTGAGATATTACGTTAATCTACGTGGGCTTACTAGCTATTAATACAACAGGTAGTCCATTAAGTAAAGTAATTATTCATTTTACTGGTGCAGTAATAAAATGTCGTACATTTTCAAGATCAGGAAAAGAAGTCGGAAGGAAACGATCATAATGTAGTGAAGGTATTTCTTGTTACATTCTCGTATTTACAATGCTATGTCGCAAAGGTAGATAGAAAATATAAATCTTAACTATTCCTAACGCTACTTTAGTAAGAAATTATTCGTTTTAAGTAGTCCTATTACGCTGCAATGCAAGTATTATCCGGAAAAATAGGTAAATAGTATTTACTGGAAACCAGTGAAAAACGGATTCACTTTTTTTAATCAGTCACAAGAGTCCTTTGGAAATTCAGAAAAAGATCATTCAAAAGTAACAAGGGATCGAAGCTTTAGTTAAAAATATGTTTCTGTATAGGTATGTAAAAAAATCACCTGTACAAACATAACTTTTTGTTGAAACAGTTTGCTTTCTGTTGAAATAAAATTTACATAAATCTGCTATTAGGTAAACAATATTTACGTTGGAAATACATAATTTTCGTTTACTGAAAATGTTTCATCACTCGATATTCATGAATCCATAGATGCCGATGGAATAAAGTAGGTACGAGGTGCATTCAATAAGTACCTAGCCTCATCGCCAGAGGGCGCTGTAGTTTCAAAAGAGTTTTACCACAGTGTAGCACATTCTTTTTTAATTCTTTTTTCAAATTTTCATTCCAATCCCTTCATTTGTTTTAATTTGACAACTTATGGAAGCGAACGTGTCGATCGGTTTTACAAAAATGGAAAAAGAGCAATATCGTTCGGTGATTCGATTCCTATTTTTGGAAGGGAAAACGCGCATCGAAATCAAAGAACGCTTGGATTCTGTGTACGGTGACTCTTCTCCATCTATGGCCACCGTCAAGAATTGGTTCAACGAGTTTGCACGTGGCCGTACGTCGGTTTTTGATGAACCACGTCCAGGTGCACCGAAAACAGCTGCTACGGAGGAAAACATTAAAAAAATCCATGATCTCGTATTGGCAGATCGCCGATTGAAGGTTCGGGAGCTAGCTGAGACTGTAGGCATTTCAGAAGGAACAGTGCATCATATTCTTCACGAGGAACTCGGCATGAGAAAGCTGTCGGCGCGATGGGTGCCGCGTTTACTCACACCAGAAAACAAGCGCAACCGTGAGACCACATCGGAGACGTGTTTGGCGCTGTTTAAGCGGAATCCAGCGGCGTTTTTGCGTCGTTTTGTGACCGTCGATGAAACCTGGATCCACTGGTACACACCAGAGACCAAGGAGCAATCAAAACAGACAGACCGGGAACGTGCTCCAAAGAAGGCGAAAACTGTAAAATCGGCCGGAAAAGTTATGGCCACCGTTTTCTGGGATTCACAAGGTGTGATCTACATCGATTACCTCGAGAAGGGTAAAACAATTACAGGGCTATACTATGCCGATTTATTGGGCCGATTCGACGCCGAATTAAAGAAAAAACGACCCCACCTGGCGAAAAAAAAAGTGCTGTTTCACCACGACAACGCACCGGTTCACACGTCTGCCGTTGCCATGGCCAAATTGGTCGAATTACGCTACGAATTGCTGCCCCATCCACCGTATTCTCCAGATTTGGCCCCTTGTGACTTCTTTCTGTTTCCTAATCTGAAAAAATCACTCACCGGGAATAGATATGGATCGAATGAGGAGGTCATCGCCGTCACGGAGGCCTATTTTGCAGAGTTTGACAAAAACTATTTTTCGGACGGATTAAAAAAGTTGGAGCATCGCTGGGCTAAGTGTATCGAACTAAAAGGAGACTATGTTGAAAAATAAATTCCCACTTTTCCAAAATTTTCGTTTACTTTTTGTAGGCTAAGTATTTATTGAATGACCCTCGTACACCTACCTAACACCAAAAACAAAATAGTAAAGAAGACTTCATTCAGGGTCGCAGTTACTTCAAAAAAACTAAGTGGCGCGTATTCCTCTACAGGTCACGTCGTAGATACAACAGATGGGTGTAAACCCACACTAGCATTGTTCCATTAATGTCACCTTGATCAGTCGCCTCTCTAAATACTAGGCGCAAGGTTGCAGCCTCATTAAAAAATATTAATAACTACTCACTTACATGATTGGCAAACTTGATGGCGTTCCTTGTAATTGATATTTAAACCTACCTCATACAAACATTATAACAGGAAGTGAAAACAACATAAATAAATATTGCCTATGCAGTAGTTTTATATTTGTAAATCGTAACCAATGCTGAATAGAAGTAAAGGCAGAGGGCATACTGAGTAAGTCACTCCTTGACGAGGGGACAATTTAACCCGATATATTTGACGAGGGGCTCTCTTCATAATATTATAGGGGTTCTTTTTTTTGAGGTTGGGAAATCATCAAATAACCTCTGCTCTGGCTGGAGCAGGGCGTGTCAAGACTTTTACTGACTAAAACCCACCCGTCTTCGTTCTGTTGCCTGTGTGCCAGGGGCTACGGTATCTCGTTCGAACAATCTGCACCCTTGGCATGCATCGGCCCTTGCGGACCCCACCGGTGCTGACATCTCTTCGAGGCGCACGTGGGACACAACGCGCCGTCGACCCGGACTTGGTCCGGACCGGACAGCGAGCTATCCATTACTCGCCGTCCGAAAGCTCACGCCTACGGTGGTCGGCAATCAGCCTGGGATTCCCGATGCCCAGGGCGTCTCCTGCGGCGACTAGGGCCGTGAGGGCGCATATACTGCCTCACTCTCACGTGCGCCGCCTCCCTCTTCGCGAGCATTACTGCTTCGAAGGAGGTGACGGTTACCCATGCATTCTCGCTCCGTACCATGGCCTGGGCCAGGGCCGGACGCGAGAGATCGCCGCCGCCGATCGCCTTTACGAGGACACAGTGGTGCTTCGTCCAAGCCGGGCAGGCCTCCACCGTAAACTCCACCGTATCCTCAGGGTGATCTACCTACCCAGTGGAAACACCCGGGCGTTTCCTCCCGCCTTATACGAAACAGGAACCTCCAGAAACAACTGTGTCCGGTGAGGACCTGCGTGAGGCGGAAGGTGAGGACGCCTCTCAATTCACTACTCAAAGAAGGGACATACCGCTGCAATCGTGGCGTGACCAAATATTATAGGGTTAAATTGCAAAACATGGCTTTCGATTATGGAGTAAAACTTTGAAAATATCGGAGAGATCATTTAACTTTCAGTTTTATATTTCGTCAGTTTTTCTTTGACGTTATACTATGACGAAGTTTCGTTTGCCTCTATCACGACCAAGATACGGACTTGTTACTTTGCCCTTTTTATTAAAATTCAAGCTATTGGTTACGGTTATTGGTAATTTGTTTCATTTCATCGTGAAATGATAACTATGTAAGTATTTGCCAAAGAAAGGCAATTAAAAGCTAAAAAGTAGAGAAAGATAGGTGGATGTAAGAATAATTACAACACCGATGATGATAATCAGGCTAAAGATTTATTAAGTTGATGTTATTCCAACAAAATTACAATATGTATCTCTAACGCTAATTGGATGTTCGAAATTCTACTTAAACAAAATCCGATTACTTACATTAATAAATATTTTCCTGACATTTAATTGCGTTTACATTACCTCGAGAAAGTAGGAGCGCTTACCCTGTAGCAAGAACCTCATGAATGGATATTATAGTATCTGTTTTATCATAATATGCAAATTGAAATTGCTTATAGGTAATACATAGAACTACCAGTACTTGCTACTTTCATCTACCTTAATAGCTTATCTAGTGATTGTAGATATAGGTACTATTGCGAAGAAGAAAACTGGAAGATAATATGAAATAAATTTTGACCCACTGACTTATTCATCACGAAATCCCCGGAACTATAAAGTAAAGGTTAAACTATTCGATTGGTGGGTTTCTTTTGTTTTTGAATCAGATAGAAGTATGAGCAATTTTGAACCCATTAGAGATGCATACCTATCTATAAGTCAAAAAAATATGATTGCTCAAACACGGTGACTAAAAGTTGATAAAGTTAAACGAAACTTTACTAGAGTAGGTTTAAGAAGACCTACTTTTCGTTTCCTATAATTATCTCTGTCCAGTTGACATTTGATATTGTTTCATCTATAGTAGTCACATTAATTTCAAAAAGTAGGTATCATAAGACTTGTTGGTTGACATGTCCATTGTCCACTGTCCAGTGAACAGTCGAAATAGTGGCGCCAACATTCAACACTGAACCGCGATTGCCATGAGTATCGTGTTCCAACTACATTAGTTCACTTACGCCTCACTTGATATAGAAATAGGTATTATTATAATATTATATTAATTTATACTTGTCTAACTTGTCTCCAAGGTTATTTAGAGCGCGGTGAGAATGGACCCAAATAATAAGGATCCTGTTTTGGAGCCTCGAGTGTGGCAATTTGTGGCCAGTTGATCTTTTGAACGTTAGTGGTTATTACAAATTTTGAAAAATTTTCACATATTAACCATAATATTATGTAGAAGCTATCACTACATAGTATAAAACAAAGTCGCTTTCTCTGTCCCTATATCCCTATGTATGCTTAAATCTTTAAAACTACGCAACGAATTTTGATGCGGGTTTTTTTAATAGATAGAGTGATTCAAGAGGAAGGTTTATATGTATAATACACCGACCTCTAAGCGGGCGAAGCCGCTGGCAAAAGCTAGTTATAGATAAACAGAGGTGTTGAATGATCAACCTACCACAATTGCAGTGTGATTTCGTGTAGAGGAAGAGAGGACTCTCAACATTACTTACAACAAATCAATGATACAAAACATAATAAGTAATAACAAACAAAAAACGAATAAAAATTCTAAAATTCTCTGTGCCTGTGGGCGGCCATTGTGTTGTGGACAAGAGGGTGAGAAATCATCAAATAACTTCTTCCGGTCTGGGTGGAGCGGAAGGGCGTGTCAGACTTTTACTGACTAAAACCCACCTGTGTTCCTTCAGTTGCCTGCGTGCCAGGGGCCGCGGAATATCTTTCGAACAACCCGTACCTCTGGCAGATTAGTTTAATGGTTTAGTTAAATCATTCTTATTGCCTTAAAATGATCACAAGCATTAGACTAAGCCGTACCTATACAGACATTATCTATGCAAATGGTTGATTGATTGAACATCTATCCCTTAAACATTAAGTCAAAATCGTGACGATAAACAAGTTATAAATACCAGGTTAACAGTACACGTAGGAGGTTCGCCTTGCAGTACTTGTCACGTAGAAAGCCTGAGACAAAGGTCTGTCTGCCAGTCCACTTGCGTAACTCGAAATCTGCATGTCTAATGATCGCTTTCGGGTCTTACGATGATTGATTGAGCAGTTATGCAAAAGAGGTTCAGAGTGCAGGCGATTTTATTTAGATCAGGTAGGTACAGTCCCACGTATGTTGAAATTAACCGTCAAAGTACAAAAAATGTGGTTTATTTTAACTTTACTTTGCATGAAGAGGATAAAGAGGAAGACTGTATAAGTAATGTCGCGTGACACTCAGGCAGGTTACACAATACATATTTATTTCCCTGTTCCTTTCACACACACGTTATTAGTTTCGAATTGGCACACTATGGTAGTAAGTAGTAGTCTTTAATGGATGTAAAAGTGTTGCATATGCAACTGGGTCTGACCTAAATTGTAAAACAGAGCTCGGAATACACATGGTTGGTAGTTACGTGTATGCCGTGTTTCCTATTGCACTTTATATGTTTTAGAAACATGCACTTAGGTAAGTACTTGTTTTCCTTTTCATATTATTCTTCTTAGGTTTACGCAATTCTGGCCTGGGCTCCAAGACCAAATTTTTAACTCATCATCCCATCATCCGCTCCAGCTAGCCGACTGTTGTTTGAAAATAAATAAATAATTGATCAAAATATAATAAATCAATCAATCAAAAATCAAAAGTCATTTATTCAAACTAGGCTGAGAATCAACACTTTTCGAATGTCAAAATTACATAACACAGTCCCCCAAACCGCCTGCCCTTCACCATTTCCTAGTGCTTTAGTTAGGAAGAAGTGGCGCAACAAACTCCCCATAATAACTTAGACCAAAAGTCCTACCTTCAAACGATAACTCTTAACAAGATTCCCGTATCTAATCCTTCAAACATCTAACTCTACCACATTCTTACTTGACAGAGCTTTAATTGCAAGCTTATTTTGACGTCACTAATTAACATACACAGCAGCATTATTTGCTGAGATATTTAGCATAGATACCAAATGAAGCGGGTGATAATTGTAGCCGTAATTACAGCTAATGATTATAGACTGACGGTGATCGCTTTGAACGTACGACCTAGCTCATATTAATAAAGTGAGCTAGATTCTAGATCGTAGTTCGCAATATGTTACAAGCGAATTTATAATGAAGTATTGAAACTTGTAGCAAAGGATAAAGCTTGGCTTGAGACAAGTTAAAAACTAGAGTGGTCGTGCGAGTTTTTTTTGCATGTCGTGTATTTCCGATAATACGTGTAGTGACCTATGTTGCTGTTCGCATAAATCGTTCTTTGAATCGATTTTTGAGTACACCCTAACTATCTACCTACTGCTTTATTCAAGATTGAATTGAATCACATTATTATCTACGTTTTTACCGACACGCGCGGTACCAAGAATTCAAAGGTAACATAACACACCAAATACTAATCATAGGTAGTGTATGTCTTCTACAATTTCATCTGAATTGCCTTTTTATCCCTTTAGACTTAAAAAAAGATTTTAAACGAAACCGATCAATTTATTAACGCCTACATTCGGCGTGGAACATGACGAATCTTCTATGAACTATCAAGCCTTTATTAGTATCGGTTATCGACAGACGAAATGCTAGGCGTAAGAAATGGCTACACAAGGATGCAAGTAGCCAATTACTCACAGCGGAATACAGCCTGTATGTATACCAGTTAAAGGACGATATTTCTATGAGTGCAACGGAAAGGAAGGATGTGTTAGTATGCGCACCGATTTGTAGGAAATAACGGAACGACCAGTTGGTTGACGACTGTCTAAAGTTCGCTATCTATAAGTTTCTAAGAACTAGTTGAATACATATTAATTTTAAATTAATTATTCTATTAAGTATTTAGCCACTTCAAAGATTTAAGTTTGACCATCCTCCATAACGGTAGATCTAGTGCGGCACGATTGAATCAAAACCACACCCCTCGAGCTGACTATGTCGACCCTGCAGAAAGACTTCCAGCAGTCCACCAACTGCCATAGCACACCTGAAAATCTCTTCTATCGACTAAGAAATCAAGTGGGCTGCTGCTGGCATAACTTGGTCAGGTGGTTGATGACCCGCAGTGCGACTGTTTAGCCATATGGCAATCTACGACCCGACCTCTTGTCGTGCTCTCTGTGCACTACTACCTGCATTATCGAAGGCCTTTGCGAGGTCAACGATTACGCTGACAATGTGGCCGACTTCTGGTCAAAAACAATTGGAATCATCAATACGAAGAATTGATGGCACAATATTTTTAAAATAGTTATACTTAATACTTTAATACCTACACTATATCATTTTAACTAAAATTAAGAAAAGGACAAACACCTTAAACAAAAACTAATTTGAAAGCCTGAAAAGTGTATACCATGCCTATGAATATTTCAATTTGAGGACTTGTCTGAGATGGGCTTCTCGACCTTAAGTATACAGCCAGTTGTGCCAGTATATAGCTAATTCCTCAAAAGGTATTGCATGAGACGCCACATTTTATCATCTTCATTTCCAGTTTCTGAGAAAAGGATTTTTTGCTGAGGTCCAAGCGCAAGAAGTTGATATATAAGTAAGATACCTAACCAGAATAACAGGTAAATGGAAGAAGAGGAACAATACATTAATGGGTACATCATTTTTCTTAAATACTTGAAATTCCCACCCCAACAGAACACACAGCGAGACCTCAGAACTGGGGAATATGGTATAGTAACAAGACCTAGTAGATTCATCATCTGCCTAGCCTTTTCTCAACTATGTTGTGGTCGGCTTCCAGTCTACCCGGATGCAGAATAGGACTAGACCTACTAAACCAAGGAGTGCAAATTAAATCTGGAGTATACTTTCATGTTAGCCCAAATGCTAGTGGGTTTTCAGTTAAAATATTTTACAGTTACAGCAGAAGCTAGCTTTTCATTTAGCTGTAGACCGTAGAACACGGCTCTACTGCGAACACATGTCAAACACACTTACAATAATAAATATTGGTAATAACTAAATGAGACTCTTTTTGAGACTCACACAGACCAGGGAAACATGGCACAAAAGAGAGGTGGCCTATACTCAGCTTTGAGTGAAGTAAGGTCGCCAATGATGATGATGATGAATTCTGAAATACCTCATAGAGCGGAGTCCTATCCCAGCAATGGGTGGCTATGCTTATGATAATACCTGGATACAAAATTACTACACAACCTGAAATTATGGTGTTGGTTTTGGTGACCAATTAATATTCTGAAGTACTATACTTATACTTTTTTATCCCTTCCTTATGTAGCTTTATACCAGGAGGCTTTTATTTTGGTAGTATGCTTTGTTTACTTTTTTTTTGTGCTTGAGTTAAGTTTTCATTTTATTTGTTGGTATATTGGCATGGCGAGCTGACATATGACAAATTCTTAAGTTCTGTGTCTCGTAATGTTGATTACTTTACCTATGTATAGAATCAAGTCTATCTAACTACAGACAGTTGTGCTGCTGGGGAGTTAGTTGCGCCACTTCTTCTTCACAGCTAAAGCACTAGGAAGTGGTGAAGGCCGGGCGTTTTGGGGGACTGTCTTATGTAATTTTGACATTCGAAAAGTGCTGATTCTCAGCCTGATTTGAATAAATGAGTTTTGATTTTGATTTAGCTTACTGCACAAGTTCGATTATGCTTTATGAGTTCCTTAAGAAATGAAGCCATAAATTACATACTGACATTATATTATAGAATCATTCAGTACAATAACATCCAAATTAACAAAATACATATGTAAAGATTTCCCACTTTAAATTCATGTGTGGACCTGAAACTGTTCAAACCCAACCAGAACATTCAACATGCCTATTTCATGGCAATGATATCAATTAGGTATCATTCTTTCAAGTAAGCAGCAATAATTATTGTTATTGAATAAAGTTGTTTTTTTTATATTTTATGTGTAATTTAATTTATTTTGTATATATTTAGATAAGTACTTACAATTTATTGTTAGTGAATAAATAACTAATAACTATGACTTTGTATTTCCATTCATCCCAATTAAAAAGATAAACAAACCAGAAATTTAAAGAAAATATTCAAGTTAGAAAGGAAATTTGTTGGTATTCGCTGTGCCCTTACAAGGTACATGTTAAGTAGTGGCCCTGGAATGTAACACCTACCACGGTGCAATATTCTTTTTGATTTCATTTGAAACTTAACCAGTGCTATGTTGAGACGCTAGGAAGAATACTTCTTTTCTTATACGTAATAGTAGGTAGTTATTTTTATCCCCATCAATAATATTATATTTGGGGGGTTCAGTCCCTTCCAAGAGTAGGCTTCGAAACTGAATTTACCCAAAAAACAGTTTTTTAACGATAAAATAGTAATTCAGTTCTGTTGTTTTGTACAAGTAACGATTTAAATGCATTTGCACCTACCTGCATAACCTGCATTTAAAGAGAACCAGTCCGCGAGCCTCTTTACTTTGGCGGATAATCAATAACAAGGCGAAAAACTTTTTTTGTACAATGAACTTTTGACTTCAAGTTTGCAATTTGAAGTTTTAACTATTTGAAATTTGAAAGCTTTCAGAAAGTGTTGCCAGTTTGCCAGTTCTTGGCTCATTTTGAAATTTATAATATACTAGCTTTTGCCAGCGGCTTCGCTCGCGTGGAGGTCGAAAATTATCCCACGGGAACGTAGTACCAGGATAAAAAGTATCCTTTACAAAATACCTGTGTGCCAAATTTCATTCAAATCCATTCAGCTGTTTTTGCGTGAAAGAGTAACAAACATCCATACATACATCCATACATCTATACTCACAAACTTTCACATTTATAATATTAGTAGGATTACGAAATATTATATTACGAAATACGAGCCACAAAATCAGGAAAATAGATAGGTTGGTACTATGTTCGCGTATCACTGGTCAGTTTATTTAATTTGCTAGCGAGGTTGATTAGTTCATTTCGCTGATTGGACAATTGCATCTACTCGACAGTTACCATTACCAGAGTTTGCCAGTGTCCTTCTTGAATTCGTCGGGCAAAGTACAGACACCAACACATCAAGCTACCCCAATCTGTCAAATTTCTTTGACAGATTTTCAACTTTATTGCATTAGCATAAGGTTCATGTTCAAAAGGGAAAATTTGACAGTTTGGGGTAGCAGTCGGCGGTTTGGTTTAAAGATGTCCACCCATATTGCATTGCAATTGCAGGTCGTAGGTTCGAACCCAGGCAGGCGCTTTACTATGAGCCAATAATGTCATCATCACTGCTCGAAAAACATCGTGAAGAACTAAAAATTCGAAGACATGTGACATCTACCAACCCGCACTGGGCTCACGTGGTGGATTACCACCCACTCCCTCTAACCGAGAACAAGCCTGTGTCCCTGCAGCGAGGACGTTATAGGCTGGTTATACTATGCTTTGATAGAGCAAAAACGAATTGTGAAAGACACATTCTACGACACATGATGAACCATATTTCAAATCTCGAAAAATTGTTTAAATATAGTGAATACCATCAGTCATAGTTAATTCTTTTGCAAGTCGTGGGATCTGAGGTCCGCGTTTAATTTTTATTCTTTGTTTCAGTCTATACTTTTGAGCTTTAGAAATTTGCGAATTCCATTTCAAACTGCGATCACCTGGCAACACTTCGATACATAAGATAGGAAGCTGCAAATTCAAAAAAATCGAATCGAATCGATCGTGAGTGTTTTGTTTTCTGTTTTCATAAAAAAATAAACAAAACAAAGAAACCGATATCTCATTATTAAAGCAATTAGATTCAGTTCATTCAGTCGCATGTTTTTAATATTCAGTGTTATTTTGTTTAGAAATTATTGGAGTCTGGACAGAATGGAGAAAACCTAAGTATCGCGTAAGTAAATAAGTGTTCTTTATTTATTACTAGCTTTTGTCCGTGGTGCCGCCTTGGATGTCGGTTATCGCGTAAAAATAGCCTAAGTATGTCCTTCTCCATATCCCAGGGTATATCTCTGCCAAATTTCATGACGGTCGGTTCAGCGGTTTAGGCGTGAAAGCATAACAGACAGTTACTTTTACATTTTTAATATTAGTAGGGATTAGTAGGGGTTTACTCCATTTGGGTATTATATTATATTATAACATAATAATTGATAGTTTTAATTGCCTCAACCAATAGCCTCAATATACTTTTTTACATTATTATTTTCTTTACATTTCAGGTTTGAATTATTCTAATTTTAAATGAAATAATCGCTTGAAAGGAGAGTTGCTTGAAATTTATCAACGCTATGAACTTATCATGCATGCTGTATGGCTTGCTTCAGCCTGAGATTACATTGCTTTATAGGAGCCCGACATTCAGGTAATATTTTGGCTTTCTAAAATTAAAACTTGCTACTCGGCTAGGCTTAGTTTGGGCGGTTTAAAACTTGCTATTTGTGTAGGCTAAGTATGGGTGATTTAATAATTCATGTACCTAATTGATTGTTGTCAACCGTCTTCGAATAATCAACTTGTTTAAAGTCACAAAAGGTATCAGGGCCCAAATCCATGTAACACTGGTAGATTGTTATATATTATTATCTTATTCAGTAAGTGGCATATTCCTGACCGTTTTGACTGTTTCTAGTTACCCAGCTGAAGCCACAGCAACCAGGATTTTGGTTTAAAGATACATATTTTTGATTATTTAAAAAATCATTTTATATTTAATAGAATTATTTTGTACCTATCTATCAGGACCTTTACTCAGTATCCTAACTATATGTAATCTGTTCATCCAGTTTTATTTTATTTTTAGTTTCAAATTTAATTTTAATTAATTAATTAATTAATTTATTTATTGCATTCCATATTGTAAATAAGATGTAACAAAGGGCTTAAAGCTAGGTACAGAAATATGGACCCTGTAAGGGCATAGCAAAAAAATAAGATTAAAATAAAAATAAGAATAGAATAAATTAAATTAAATTACTATTACATTACATAATAATGATTCTAAGTATTACAATTAAACTATGATTATACAAGACAATATCAGCAATATTATTTATTCTATAGGTAATGCCCGGGGAAATAATGTAAGTTCCTAAGTTTTTTCAATTGTCCTGTTTTTATTTTGGTTATCCCTAAAACAGAGCTCAAGACTTCATTGGACTTTTGTCTAATTACTCGTAGTCCTGAAGTTCTACCGTAAAAGCTCACCCTGTATAATAGTGACAGCGAGTTTTTATCTTGGGGGATTGCTTTACACTGTCGCAGTGGCGAAAGCAATAGTTTTTGCAATTTGCAGTTCAGTGTAAGGTTGTATTTCATCAAAATAAGATTCACGACCATAACAAATAATTATGTAGGTACTAGCTATTGCTAGCGGCTTCGCAAGCGTGGAGGTCGAAAATTATCCCACGGGAACGTACTACCGGGATAAAAAGTATCCTATATGTTAATCGAGATTATAAACTATCTGTGTGCCAAATTTCATCCAAATCCGTTTAGCCGTTTTTGCGTGATTGAGTAACAAACATCCAAACGTCCTCACAAACTTTCACATTTATGATGTTAGTAGGATTTACCGAATTATAATCATTAATATTATCAATACAACTCTCTAAGTTGAAAATGATATTAGCCTCAAATAACACTATTTGATTATATAGTCATTTAATAGGGTGGTGACCATTGCATTGATACCATAAGCAAATTTGAATTTGGCGCGCTACCTAAGCCCATCCCCCATAATCTAAAAGTCAATCTTCAATTTAACAACATTGGACCGATAATTAAACCGAGATTAACTAAACCTCGCTGTCAATATGACTGCTGGCTGCAAACAAAACCTATACTTACTATTTACTTCCGTCACCACAATTACGGTTATAGTTTCAGAGCTGTGGTTATCGACACAAGTGTGTCAAATTATAATATTTATTTATTGTAAGCGTGTGTTGTACGTGATGGACGGGTATTGTGTCGGCCTCATACTTGATTCAGGTCGAGGGTTCGCTCCAATGTAAATTGAATGACATAAAAATAATTAAAGAGGAAATTAATATTTTAGTGTCAGTATTTTCCAGCTTCGCTTGTTATAGCCGGTAAATGTTTGACTGTTTATGTTTGGTTCTGAATTTTGAATGTTTTTTTGCTTTTAACTGGTTGCTGTAGGTTAATAGTAGTTCAACGGATTTTTTAGGGTATAAATATGGCTAAGACATGAATAGGTATGTGACGGGGTAGACCAGCACCCTAATTGCTCACTCACACACAACACAACACACACTCACGATTAATCATAATCCGTTTCATTTTGACAGTTCCACAATATTCATTGCGTTATTAACGTTGTTGAGCAGACACATTTTTCGAACATATGAAGCAATGGTTTAACAATCTCTTTCAAAACGAAACAGATTATGATTAATCGCGAGTTACGCAATTAGGGTGCAGCACCCTAATTGATTAACATGCTATCAATCAGCATCTGAATCATTTTGAAGGTTATTGCTGAGCCATTGCTTCCTGTTCGAAAAATGTCTGCGATAGTTTTGACAGGAGAACAACAATGAATGTTGGTGAACTGTGAAAATGCAAGCTATTAGTGATGGGTCGTTGACGGTTTTTCTGTTAACGTAACGTCAACGCTGATTTACGTTCGTCAACTAGTTAAATTCGTCAATGAGTTAACGTGCAACTGTTGTCGACTTGCAACGTAAACCGTTCATTCAGTGCACGGTTTTTAATCAACGTTGCATGCGACGTTCACCGATTCTTATATTGGTATACTTTTCTAAGAAATATTTCAAAAATCAACTCTTGTGTACGTTTGTTACTTAGAGTTCAAATTCAACGACATGACCGTCGCTCGGAATCTATGATGGTATTTTCAATGTAAGTTTTTTGCTCAGTTCGTTAGGTACGTTTGCAAATTTAGTTTAGTTGATTATTAAACGAGTTATATTCATAAACGTCGTTGACAAATTCAACTAGTTGATTCATAAACAGTTAACATTAATACGTTGACAGGAGATCAACGGTTGATTCAACTAGTTCGTTGATTCAACGCCCATCGCTACAAGCCATTCCTACTGTTAGTGTGTTATACAAATCACAATGACCCCACATGAAAAATAAACTAAGTTTTAATACTTAGCTTAGTATAGTTGTTCCTTTTTTATAGGAAGCAATTTCAAAGCAATGCACTTTTAAAATCAGGAATTTTTATTCTGCAGACTTATTTCTAGGAGAAAGAGTTCGGAAGGTTTAATAGAAAGATGATATTTTATTGATTTTCCATAGAAACGTATTCGCAACTATTCTCAAAAGAAGAAACCGGTCAAGCTGGAGATAGGTAGGTGCAGATATATTTCGTTTTGCTTATCTTCCCGCGCAGGTTGTAACTCGTGTGTGTCAATCGTGGAAAACGGGTTATTCTGGTGTCCTGTCCATAGAGACTCAAGCCACAAACTAGGCTGTAGTTTACATTAATAGATTATGTGTTTTTGTTTTATAACAATCTAGAATGTGGAGATTTTGTGTAATATGTAGTGTATTAAACTCGCATAGCAAATTCCCCAATTTAAACTGTTTTAAAAATTACAAGTAGATACGTATGCATCTACATAATATCCATTATTTTCTACCGTATTATATATATATTTACCTATTGGAGAATACACATGGTATTCTCCAATAGGTAAATAACATTTTGAACAAAAACAAATATCAATACCTATACTTACTTAATGTATTCTTCCTTCTTACGAGTTCAAACATTGCACTAACTGTATTTATCCATGTGTCAAAAGTAAGTAGAGTAGACTGGTTCCTAAAAAGTCTGTGCTAGTTTACTTTGCAAAATGTTTAGTTTACTGACAGATCATGTTTATCCCTTGAATTAATTATAATCGAATGCGAGAGGTAAGAAACTGGTTACTTTTGACTTCTTCTATTTTTAAAGTGCGAAATAGTTTTGTTTTTGATTTTTGGCCTTTGTCTATCCTACTAAAAGGTTTTTTTTTTGTTGGGAATGCATCAAATAACTTCTCTCGCTCTGGGTGGAGCAGGAGGGCGTGTCAGACTTCTACTGACTAAAACCCACCCGTGTTCCCTAAGTTGCCCGTGTGCCAGGGGCCGCGGTATCTCTTCCGAACAATCCGCACTCCTGGCAGGCATCGGCACTTCCGGGCCCCTTCAGTTGGTGCTGACATCTCTTTAAGGCGCGCGTGGAACACAACGCGCCGTCGACTCGGGCTTGGTCCGTACCGGACAGCAAGCTACCTGCTACGGCAGATTTTTTTAAATGGCAGAGTAATAAAAAAATAAAAAAACAAAAAACGGTAATTTCAAAAAATTGTAGCAGTCGGGAGTCTCGAGTGCTACAATTTATCTGCTTATGAGCATCGCCTTAGCAACTGGCGATTCTTAAGTGCAATCGGGTACAACGACTTTCTTGTTTTAGGGCTTTTCCATGAATACTCAGAAAAGCAGTCGGGTTTTTTAGTTTTTTAAATTACCGTTTTTTATTAATGAACCACTAAATTGAAGTACAAAACTATTATGCTTCCGATAGCAGTAGTCCAAAAAACACCTCTTTTTATGCTCCGATATCCGATAACTACCTCTATAGAGTAGAGATAGCTTTTTGTCTAGGTAGGTTAGATACCTATTATAAATTTAATAGAAAGTGTTAGGCACTTTCACATAAAGCATACAATTTATAGTCGGCTAAGTAACAATGACACGAAAATGTGGTATTTCGCATTTAACATACCTACGAAAATAATTGAGAGATTTGCATGTCAATTATAATTGCTTTGTACAGACGCCAGCACATCAAGCTAAGAAATTTGACAGACTGGGGGTCTGTCAAATTTCTTTGATAAATTTTCATCTTTATGACATAAGCATAAAGTTCATGTTCAATTGGGAAAATTTGACAATTTGGGGTAGCTTGATGTGCTGGCGTCTGTATTACTTATTTGCTTAAAAGATCAAACCAAATTGATTTTAATCGAATCTTATTTCGTGATGGTAGGTATGTATGTATTGATTGCTTCATGCTGCACGCACTTGAGTGTAAACTAAGAATCAATTTTGTGATCAAACTGTCGTTCGCCAGGGCAACCCGCGAAATTTAAATCTTACGTTTTTTTGCAATGATAGATCGATGTCCGGCTGTAAAGCTCATTTAATCTCATTGAATGTTTTTTTCATGAAGTAGTCATTCAATGGATGATTAATAAAATAGAATTGAATTAACTAGAGGGTTTAAAATAATTAAAATTATTAAATTCATCAATACGGATGAGTTTAATGATTACAATTCTGTAAAGCCATATTTGTAACGGTGAACTGCGGATTGCATAAAAGGGAAGAAAGTTTGAATTTTGCGGGCGAACTAATCGCATCCACCGCTGGTGTTCCAATGCTGTATCAAAGTATTTAGTGAAATCGACATACTATTTCTTAATTTTGACCCGATTACAGTTAACGTTTGCCATTCGTTTGTAACTGTCAAGTTATAATCTGTGGAAAATGTAGTGGATATCGTATTTATTAAGTTATTTCTGTTTATTTTGAACTAGCTGACCCGACAGAGACGTTGTCCCGTCTTTACTATGAATATTGAATGTGCATTGGTATAATTAATGCGCAACTTTCTTAATTTTTTTCTTTTTTTATGAACCTTCTTCTGAAAATAACAAACACAACAAAAAAAGAATGATCAAAATTGGTCCAGCCGTTCACGTGTGATGCCATGACCAAGGGAAATAGGGATTCATGTTAATATATACTCTTAGATATCTACTGTTAGTATTAAAATGTCACACTGCTTTGCCATTTTTGTCGATATAAATCTTACCATCGCATTGATAGTAAAAGAATCTCGGAAACCAGCCTAGATAGGGCAACGCTCTCTAACCGAACCTCCTCTACATTGTTTTATTTAAGTCTTGCGCATCCTCAGCGCTCAAGCACGATTTGTGTCTGTATTCCCATTAAAGAAGGACAGGAAATCTCATTTCCTTGAGTTAAACTAGAATGTTAAAGACGCCAATACAACATTCTAGTAGGCTGCAATTAAATCGCACTGTAGTCTTGCCGCCTTTTTACCTAGAAAAAGTTTTTGTGACCGACCTCAATATTTTCATACGTAACCTTTAAGTGTTTCAATTTTATCTTTATGCAACTGATTAATGATTAATCACATATTTTTAAGAATGCACATTTTTTTAGTGCTCGTTTATGTATCAAATATGAAGGTCATCTGCATCTGTTGCATCACTAAATATTCACCCAATACAGATCTCACTTAGGTATCAACACGTTTATTCACGGTCATAAACCACACGTGAGTCGCGTGACAAGCCAACATTTTGTAAAGAATTCCAACGCACTCGCAGATATTAGAACATAGATATTTACAACTCATCGTCCAGCAACAATCAGAAATTTTTAAGCTGTCTTAATTTTAAATCTAGTTTGTTCATATGTAATAACTATAACAGTCAACAAATTAATATAGGTGCTCATGTATCTGCTTTTTACGGTCGAATGGTCATAGACGTGTGGAAGGCAGCGTGAGAGGCGAGGCGGGTGCAACGTCCTGCGCGCAAGTCGCCGCTGACTGGCATACGTAATGCGCCAACTACTAAGGGTCTGAGCCACTTACACTATCAAACGGATAGTTTTACTTTTATCGTTATTAAAATTAATTGATTTTTCGTACACTAATACGTTTCGGGTTTGATAAAAATCTTATTAAAATCTCGAAAAAGGCATAAATGACTGTAATCGTCGAACGTGAGTAGACTGGTTTCGAAGTCACCGACTCTCTAATCTAGCGTGGACAGAGTGCAGTGTCAAAATTAGAGACCTCCCTTTCTGGTTGGGGTCAACGACTGCGATTGGCAGAGCTAACAGTTGATGTAAAAGGTTCTTAAATATAAATGAATAAAACAGCTAATAAAAATCGCTGAAGTTGATTGACCTCTTAATATTATTCTAACGTTTATTACGAAACGTTTGGTTCGAAAACGTCAAATCGCTTAGCGGTATAAACGTTCATAGTAATTCCTAATCCTAAATGAAGTACCGACACTTGTCACAATTCACACTGAGTTTAGATTTAAAAGGCTATACAATAGGGCCAATTGAGTATAAATAATACTACTTTAGTATGATGCAAAATTAAGGTTCACACGTTCGCTTCATCATTTGCTTGGCTATTGAACCGATATTGACAAAAGATGTGTGTCATTCAATCAGTTCATGCCATGTTCTAAATGGTAGAATAACGATTCATTGAGGATCGTGCATATAACAAAATAAGTTATTTCAAACGAATTGGTCATCTTTTTCGAAAAGGTGTACCAGTGGTTTAACTCTATTATTGATATTTTTCGTAGTTTGTCGTTGGTACCTATATACGGCAACATTACATTGTCGCCTTTAGTCCTATGAGTACTCGTCCTATCAGTACAGTAGCCAATAAACTAGCAGGCTTAGCATGACGTTTTCTATTTCTACGAAAAATAGACCGTCCTTTTTCAATACAAAGTGACATTTCGTTTCTCCATTTTTGACATTGCAACTTAGATATCCTTCTACAATTTGTCATTTTGTCTTTCGTTTCTAACGATCTTTGTCTAGGTCCGTATAAATGTAGACTATTTCAGAAGAATATTTCTTCCCAAACTGTCAAACTCACACTGACAACAAACTTTCTACTCGACGGCCACAAAATATATACGATTATCTACAAAATCATGATTCGTTTAGACCGCATAACTGTGATAATTAAAAGAAAAATTACATAGCTATCTTCTCCTATTGTACATCATTTAGTTAATAGTCATGTTTATTCTTCCGTCGACAAATCCTGCCGGATAAGCCTGCAGGACCCATCGATTGGTTATTTAGACCTTATTCGTAGTTCCATTGAAAACATAATTTGATGTGTGTTCTGCGTAACACTTTCTATCATAATCCGAAGGATTTTGAAGGACAATCCAATCATTGCTTCATATGTTTGAAAAACTAGTCTACCTAATAAACGCTAGATCATTGTTGTTGTATTGTCAATTGAAAGGCAAAGCCATTTGCATGAATTTAAACGTAAGCTTTTTAAATTATTGAATGAAAAGGCGTATTATTACGTTTAAGACTTAGTGACACATTAAAATAATATTTACAAAATGTTACAATATCTGTCTATTGAAGTGTTGCTCTCTTAGGATAATAATATTCTTTATTGACGTTTTTATACCATTTATTATTAATTGTGACTAACTATTATCTGTTTGTTTTGTACTGTCTTAATTTTATTGACATAATGTTAACTATTAGTGTTTGGCATGAAATTCTCTTAATCTTACCTAGATATTGACATTATTTTATGTTTTAATTTTGTTATTTGACATTCGATTACGTACCCTATTTTGTATGCCTCCTGGCGGGACATAATATGGACAAAATTTTCTTTTTGTATATAACATCTGTATAACTATGTTCACAAAATTAATAAATGAATTTGAATTTGTTACGTGATTAGGCCGCAGTTCCCTACTTATCCAAATATTTGTTTACTTATCATTCCCATAAATTATATAGGGATATAAATCATATAGGTATATAAACATGTAAATACAAGTTATAATCCTAATGAAACAATAAGACTTTGTTTTTAAAATAATTTTATTTATCTTAAAAGCTACAAATAACGGCTACAAATAGCTACAATAACAAATAACACTTCGTGTGACGTCGAGATTTTCACGGTGTCTTCATCTGTGTATAGACTTATGAAATAAACAAAATGGTGATCCTGGATCCTTCGGAATGTTCCATAGCAACTTGTTTCAATGTTTTTCGTTGTACCGTCTTAAATCTGAGCGTACAACGCTGCATGGTTATTTTGGCGCATATCCAACGGGACTAACGTCGCAATCTTGTTTTGTGTTTTGCAAAACAATTTCTGTATGACAATTTCACAAATGTTTACTAACAACGCTTCCCCCTGTCAATGTCATTCAGACGCCAATATATCCTTGTAGCACTCTGCTTTGATAACTATTTATCCACTGTGTGCGTTTGGCGTTCCAACAATTTAGTAATCCAATGCTTCTCAGCCGTGACTACTGAGGATAGGTTTTCAGTGTTCTTATTGACAGGACTCATTACTTTTATACGTGTACAACAGGCTACCTAAGACTTCCGGTTGTAAGATCTTTTGGCCTTTTTTTTCCTTGGAGAATTGTCGGTATTGGTTGCTTGGCTTCGTACTGATTTCTTTAGATTTACTTGAATTCCGATTGATCTATGACTAGGAGAATCATTTGGCTCGATCTTAGGTATTTTATCTTCTCCAATTGGATCTTCCTCATATGTATCTGTTGACAAATCATCAGGTTCACATTTTACGAATTCTACCGCGACTTCTAATAGATTTTCGGCAGAGATATCGGAATTAAGAGCTCTTTTAAAATTTTGGACTTGCTTATGTTTTTGGTATGCAGACAGTTCTAGTAGAAGTGTAACCTCTTCTTTCTTTTGGCAAGAAAACTTGTGCGGGATCACACCTTTTTTCAGTCTAGTTGGTGCAAATCCGAGCGAAGTATTCGCTTTGAATCTTGGGTTGATTTCCGTATCAGTCTCAGCCTGTGCGAAACAAAAAAATAATAATTAAAGAAATATTTCAGTAATCGTAATAGTAGGTAGGTACCTACTGCGCCCCGAATTGCATCAGGTCGTAACAAAGGCATTGTTGTACAGTTTTGCATGAAACATAGCTATGTTGTGTAGGACCACCCCGATCAAACCAGCCTTCTAATAAAAAAATACCGCATTGAAATCAAATCACCCGTCTGAGAGCTACGATGCCACAGGCAGACACAAAGATACACACACGCAGAACGACATTGTCGTCAAACTACACATACATCAAGGATTACAAAAGCTGTTTAACTTATTAAAAAATCTGCTCAGTAGGTGCCTACTATCAATAATAATTGTCTTTTCAAAATCGATACTTACGTCAAAATGATCTTCACAGCAGTATAAAGCACTTTTGACTGAAAGAGGAGGTTTATCGTCTCTATTCATTGCTTTACTCCATTTTGTTCTACTTTCTGCGTTTCGCGGAACTTGAAAAAACTGTTTCTTTGGTGTAACAGCTGTTGTACTGTTACACTTAGGCACAATACAATGTTTGTATCTCAGCATTATTATCAATTCGTAATCACACAAGTGAAAAAACAAACAAAATAATCAACTGTATAGACGCGAGCACTGCGATCAACTGCGGACATGCGGGAGGGGAATGGGGGGCGGGGTATCGGGCCGGCGCGACTGAGGCGCGCGCCGGTGGCGGTGGCCGCGGCGGGCGGTGAAGGCGACAGATGACGTAATGCCCGCTGCACAGTATTTATCTCTTACGCGTTTTCGAGTACATACATCAGTTTAGTTTATTGGTCACAAACGAATTTCAGTAAGCCGTTGAGAGGAAATTGATGTATATAGAAATTAAATCTCGTTAGTACTTAAATTAATTAATTATTGTACTTACTATCAAAATCAGTCTTGCAATAATCAATTGTGTTGAAACCCAATATTTATAAGGCTTACCCAGTAGATTACTGATCCTAGTATTATTATAAATGTGAAAATTTGTATGTTTAGATGTTTGGATATTTAGATGTTTGGTACCCAATCACGCAAAAACGGCCCAACTGTTTTGGATGAAATTTGGCACACACGTAGTATATAACCTGGATTAACATATATAATACTTTTTATCGCGGTAATACGTCCCCGTGGGATAATTTCGACCTCCACCCCAAACGCCGCTGGCAAAAACTAGACTTCAATATAAGTATTCATCTTTTATCTGGTTACAACTCGACGGTAATTATTCATTAATTAAGGTAAATGCTTCTACATGCTTGTAATTTTCCTAAGATAAATAGAACAACAACGTAATACGGATGATCGATAATCAGCAATTAAGTACTTATGCATTATTTAAACACACATTGCCAGTAATTGTGCAGTAATTGTCAATTTACATTTCCGCGGCATAGAATGGAAGCGATGTTTTTAAACGAAATTGTTAAATTACTGTAAATAATAAATAAAAAAAGTAAAACTTTTTTCGTATTTTAACTTGTACAAATTCAAGACATTCGTTTTCATAGTTTATTTAAATTTGATGATGTTAAAGGTACATATGCCCGGCTCAAACATTGCCGCTTTGTTAAGCGCTAAATTGTACAAGAACATGGTGAACTTTATATCAATTATTGTTGTGTAACGTGCAAACTCGATACTTACGCATCTTCCGCACAATTTTCGCTGGTTATTGAGAATTCCCGCGGTTAGCAGCTCGGGGGAAGGCAACTGTCAAAATTGCGCTGTCGTAGTAAGTTCCCAACGATGTCGCTTTATTTTATTTTTGCAAAAATAACGCGTTATTGTATTCCTAAATAGGTACTCCGAAATTGGAGTCCACCATTTCCTAAAAGGCCCTAAAACTAGAAGATTGTGGCTTAAAGTTATTCGTAGAGTTTTTCTAACTAAACAGACTTCGAGGTTATGTCGAAAAAAATTTGAAGTCAGTAAATACGAGGAAATATTTAAGATTTACTATTCTGACCCTTTCCATGTTAAATACTAGATTTAAGATATTGAAATCACCGAAAATAACGAAATAGTGATATAAAACTAAACTCATGAATGAACACGAAATGGAATCAATTAATTTATTTATTCTCTCTTCACAATATGGGTTTCCTTAAAAATGAACAATGTTTTTAGTAATGTTATATTCCACCATTGTAACAGACTGGTGCCTGAAGTAGGTTTTTGAAAAAGCCTGTGTAAGAGGTCACCAGGGCCCCCGACAGCAAAAAGTATATTACGAGGTTTAAATATGATCTTGTGTGAACATCGTTAAAAGAACCAAAAAGATTAGACAATAGTGTGGAATGAATGTACGAAATGCCAAATCTATTGTAGGCCGTAGGGACCTAGCTATGATCACGCCATCCATCTACAATTAGTTACATAGCGATAGTATCAAGTAAGTAGGAAAAAATCCTGCACTTTGAGAGCTATCTTGGCGCGGCCTGCCTAAACTGTAACAGTTACACGAAGATAATGTATAGTGGAATTGCTATCTTAAACTTCTAAATAAAAGTCCGCGACAGCACGATTATATCAACCATTTATGTGGAAGCCATATAGCCATAAAAACTTTTAATTACATTTATGATACTTTTTATACAATGCACATTTTAGAGTATTTAGTTGATTCTTGTCAAAATTACTTTATCGCTTGTGGTATTTAACGCAGATAAACTTTGTCTTGAACACTAAGTAATTTGGACGAATAGTTTACAAGTTACCACGATAAGAATGACCAGTGGAGCGTTGATGTGGATAGTCTGCCTGGGACATATTATGCTTCATGACTTTTTATCAACACACCACGCGGGCGAAGCCGCTGGCGGAGGCTAGTTTCTAGATATAATAATTTATTTAGTGATGACCAATCCTGTACCGAACTCACTTGGTGTATCTGTATTTATGGTGATGATGGGTTATATTATTGGTCAACAAACAATAAATGTTAGAAAGTTACTGTATCATGCCAAGTAGTGGTATGACTTGAAATGTAAGAGAGTAAGCAGAGTAAGTTTAATGAACAGTGGTTATTGCGACTGCGCGAAAATATGGTGTGGCGATGCATGATTGGATAGTAAACTACAAATGAATATGAGCGATGAGGCTAGCACCATAAAGGTCAGATCGGCATCGACGGTTTCTAATTGCCTTTGGAGTTCTATGGATATACCACATAAAGTTATTCAGTGCCGTGTTGTGTGTAGTGTAAATCTACTAAGTGATAAATTTAAACTCTTTTCATAGTTTACGTTATTCGGCTCTCCCATTCAGTAGCAGATTTTTGCAGGTGAGTTAAGTAATTATCAGGTCAATTATAATATAAGATGGTGATTATAACTTTAGAGAAATAAGTAACAATGGTTTTATTCTATGAAAAGACAGTTTGCAACAGTTAAAGTTTGTTGGTGCAGTAAACATTTACTGTTGTGTAAATATACAAATCTTCTTCATTCCATTAGGGCTGCGAGGTCATACTGCAGCGTTCACTGCTTGTTGAACAACATTAAATTGTTCGTTTCGTTAGTTTACCTCAGTATAAGGTCTTTGAAGTAAGAATGACTATCTAGTTTGGGTCATTGGCCATCGATTGCTTTGCAACATGTAGCTAGGTAGTGGCGGTGTTTGGGAAAGCCTATGTCCAGCAGAGGACGTTTTTCGGCTGAGATGATGATGATGATATAGTAGGACAACTTACCGTTGTCGACTTGGAAATCTCTAAATAGACTTCGAAGCCAAGTTGGCCGGACCTAAGACAATCTCCACAGATGGGGGTTCACGGACGGCTCAGATCTCAAGTGCGTATGTGGCACGTCCCCACAGACAATGGCTCACCTACCATCCTGCGCCGCATGCCCCGTTACCTACTTGTGCATTTGACGATTTTATGACTGCGTCAGCGAGCGGAGTTCGCGAAGCCGAACTTTGGGCCAAAGATGCCTGATTTTTCTTTTTTTTTTGCCATTGATACGCTGAGAAGAAGTAGGACAACGCACGACACACAGTTAATTGTAGTACGCAGTATGTTCTGAAGTCATTACCATGATGTTATTATCCGCGATTGGTTTGCCAGGTACATATACTTACGTAAGTACCTGTAACCCTTGTTGCAAGTATAAAACCATGGCTAATAGCCAACCCTATACCTGTCGATGGGAGAGTAGACTTTTGCAAGGCTTAGCGATGAAAACGTAACGCACGATCGTCACGATTCGTATAATTTTAAATGGTTGTTGTTTTAAAATTAGGTTTTGCAATGGTTGAGGCCGTTTAAGAGCGACCCAGTGTAGTTACGAACTCTTTATCGTTGCAGAATATGCAGTTCAGTTCAATGTTGTAATAAGTACCAGTCGGTACCCTGTGAATAGTGGGCAAAAACATTACGCTATCTTTGCTGTTGCGCAATCGGGTAAAAATATAACGGACTCTGTTTCATTAGCCTTAGTATAGTTTTTAATGAATCATATAATTATACTTCATTATAAAGTTCAACCAGCATAAAAACTAAAACATATATGAGCTTTTGCATTGTGACGACGCCTTCACCATGACCTTAAACGGAATTTACCACTTCCATTATTAAAATGCATCGATTCCAAAGTCCAATAAATGGTCTTCCATGACTAATATGATTAATGCACGGACGATATCTGTGGTCATCGCAGATACATCGATTTCCATATAGCAGCGTGTTGTTTGCGTGTTGATTGCTCATTATCCTTCAAGTTCTCACTGCCAGATGCCAGCTCATCGAAAGTATTTGTTTGAGAATTCAAAGTCTTTCAAAAAGCTTGATTTTTATTGGTGGTTTTTGTGGGCACCTGTTCGGCAGTTGGGTTTACGTTGCCTTTAATGACATGTTAAAAAACAGGATGCCACCTGTTTATTGTTGTATTTAGATGTTATTCAGTTAATATTTGTCCAAAATATTTGGGCTGTTCTGAGAACGACTAATTTTCCTAAAAATAAATTACAAGAATATCTTGATGTATAAAAAAGCCTTTCAAAACTCGACTTGATAATATTGACCTAGAACATTGAGCACAAGTTTGTTGGCGTAGAGATTTTGGCAATAATTAAATCGAAGAATACTATGAAAGTTTAGAAGGCAATAGTTTAAGAGGTCGCGAGTTCACGCGATCCATGGTGCTGGGTATAACTGCCAATAGAGGAACTTTAAAATCAATTTCATCGAAGCGATTTCCGAAAACAGATTTTACTGAACAGTCGTTACCAACTAGGTATGCCTTAAGATCTTATACTTAAATAGGACCTTACATGGGTCATCAGGTAACATACGTTATAGTCTGCGAGATTACTTATAACTACATGTAATTTTGAACATCTTGACGGGCTTTATTGTGCAAGAATTGACAGTTTAACATCAAGGTAATCCAATCGTACCTATACCAAATATTAATGTATCTAACGCCTAACGGTAAACCTTATAGGTATCTTGTGTGAATCAAGATACTCATAAATCCATATACCGTAAGTAGACGGTTTGCGTCTAAATAAGTACATAGAGTACATGTATTGTGTAATGTCACCATTGTTCGCCAAGTGCGAGTCTTTGTCTGCTTTGCTTTATTCTGCAAGATGAAGGTTATTGATTTGTTGAACATGATACACCTGGAGGCTCCTTACACATGTGATAACGTTGTTTATAAAATAAGAGACGTTGGTACCTACTGTGATGACATGTGATGTGAGGATCATGTATAAAAACTTTTGATTGCAACATCTTGATAACTCCTGCAGCCATGATAATTTATTTTTAAGTTGTTTTCATAATAATAACTATAGGTACCAGCCGAACTAGGTCGGTTCACATTGGAAAATGCATGTTCTACCTGTGGTAATGATTTGTCGACCTTTAAAATTTTATTCATAATGATTACCTATCAATAAATGTTTTAGGACTAATACTTATTCATAAAGTTTTACTAATGTTAAAGTTATGTACATGTATGTCTGGTATTCGGTAGACACTATCTACTAAGTATCTCCCTAATTAAATACAAAGATTTGGTATTTAAATTGCTTTAAAAAGTAATATAGTAGGTGCTAATGGTGCTATAAACAAATTGGTATTTGTTTTAATTAGTTACTACTAAATTTGATTTAAAGCCATATATTACAAACTTCGAAAAATATTAAAGGTGGAGACATGTTCGCAATGTTGTGGTCTCAAAATCCACGTTCGCCGAAAATAAGTCTTAAGACATCTACCTGCTGATACATCAACCCGACCCTCGCGCTACCAAAAAAGTCAAAAAAATATTTCAAAGCAAGATAAGATTCTCAGAATATTATAGGTACGTCGCAGTTGTATTCATGAAACTGTTGTAAGCACAAAGAACAAAGTTGTAAGCGTTTCTAAAACTCTTGTGCTATATGAGGAAAAAACATTTTAAGAAAATGTCAATCGTTCTATAAGCCAGCGCCTTTGTATCACGTCTTATGATTAATATTACATCCAGTGTTAATTTTAAAAATTATGAATGAAAATATGGTATACGTGTTGGAATGCATTGCAGTGCATAACATAACAATCATTTTAGCTAAGTTTTATCACTTAATTATGTTATACATTAATCAATTTAGACTTAGGCTTACCTTTAGTTTTGAAGTTAGGCACTTGTTGCAGTCAATATAAACTACATTCAATATAAACTACAGGAATGGGTAGACTAAACAAACAAGAGAAAAGCTACTTTCAATACATTGAGGACTTAAAATCTGGTTCCGCGATACCGCTATGCACTTATGGAGAAGTTTACGAACGCATACCTCGGCTGTTTCAAAACCGCGCGCACTGTACTGCACTGTTAATGTTTAAAAACTGTCTTGTTGTTCGTTGTGCTTAGAATACAAAATAGTTCGTTTGACGGTGGCGTTCGTTCGATCGTTTTATCGTTGAACCGGTAGGACGGGGCGCAATACCTGCCGCGGACCCGTCGACTAATCGACTGTCTGCGCTATAGGGCACGTGTTTACATGAGATCCGTTGGCGTGTGTGCGTGCGAGAAGGCTTCGTTGCGCGTGCGAGTCTGCGGTGTTGCCAGCTTAATAACACTACGAACAATTGAGTAGGTAGTATTTTATAGTTATCTACTAAGCGTTGGGGATCGCTGATGTACAGGTTCTTACTTTTGACATACCAGTAAGGTCCTCATAATAGTGTGCCTAACGTCACTTTGACATTTATTCATATCTGTCTACATTGCATGCTGAAACACTGGCTATAAACCTAGTTCGGCAGCAGATGCTCTCAATTTAGACACAATTTTAACTGATTTACTCTTAAGCATAAATGTTAATTTAGCTATCATAAAATGTGTAAGATGTATTCTAAAAAAAATACATTAAATGTATGTATTTCCAGCACATCTACTAGGGGCTTTCGCTGCTTGCGTTCTTCATTATTTTAGTTTTACACAGACCGATTTATCGCGAGGCTCTGCCTTGAGTTTACCGAAGTTCTTGTAACATGGTCAGTATCGAGTGTCGGCAGGCTATTAAATGTCCAAACGTAGCATTTCTTGTTTAGGATATACACGAAACTGTCTTGTTGAACACAATCACCTAGTCGAAGTTAAAAATCAAAAATCATTTAAAATGTTGTCTATATCCTGGAACTAGGTATATGTAAAAAAATATTTTTAAGTCCAGCTGTCTTGGTTTACGCGTCTAGCAACATCGATAACTTAGGCAGCTACGTATACAAAACTGGAGGAGCTTTAATAAAGCACTGTGAGGCATCCTTCGGGTTTAGTTTTATTGTCGTTTATAAATAGCCCTCATACTGGTTTGACTTCTTGCGAACACAACAGTGTAATGGTTGGATTTCTCAAAACATTCCACCATGTAAACTTTTATAATTAGGCATCATTTTGAACACTAAACAGGTTTATCTGGTCGTTTCTGATGCCCGTTCGTTGTTCTAAATTGAATAGTCAGCTATATTATTATATATACGTGTGAATGAACTGGTGAACATGCCTTTCCTGTGTTCTGCTGGATTATTGTTACTGGAAAGAAATTTCCCTAGGGTGCTATCACATTAACATGACTAGGGCAATGACGTTTTCTTAGCTTATCATTACTGCTTTCACTATTTCCTTTAAAGTGAAAATTTCAAAGAGTGTAACTACATTGCAAAGAATGGTTCGTTGCAGTGTAGTTACATTTTTTGAATGTATAATATTTTGATTGTTCTACGTTCAAATTTTTTCATTAGGTGTAATTACGATGTGTTATACCTATCTAGTCATCTCGGTGCTTCGAACCTTGTCTAAGTTAGGTGTTATCTATGACGATCGATCTATAGTTGTGAAGTTAATTGTTAGGAAAAATTAAATGAAAGTCACACATTATAATTTTTAGATTTATTTTATTTTCAATAACATAAAAATGTTATGTTTTTTCATTTTACACATTTCGAAATGAATTTAGTGGCTTTTCACATAATGTTCAATGTTAAATACGCTACAGTACAGTTTGGCTTTGCATTAACTTCTGAGTCATGGGTCGCATGTTACCTTATTTAGAATTCTTTTTCACTTATTTCCAAATGCTGCTTATATTTGTACGAGCACAAAATCTACTTCACAGCAGTTCATTATAATATTCAACAAAATATATAATATTGTAACCAGTTACTCACTTGGATGAATCATTCGATTCGAATTTTGCTATTTTATAATGTGATATGCTATAAATTTTTTGTGATATTTTCAATTTTTATATAAACAAATTAATTACTTTTAAATTACCTAAAATAGGTACACATGTAAAAAATTACTTTTTGGTCACACAAAAATCGTTGCGATGATCCATCCAACAGCAGTATTTACTACAATAAATAGATCTAGCTAACTGGAATTGAAGGTCCCTTAAAATTATGTAATTTATGCTAAAGCTGTGCTCAACTAGACACAATCAATCAACCACGAACAGACGACAACAAAAACTTGACAACAATTCGTAAATTATTTCCAACTTGTTTGAATAATTGACCACAGCTTTGTATAATACTAATTTTATTGTTTTTTCGTAATAGTTTGACTAACTCTAAAGAGGCGTCCATATTCATAGCATGAAGTAAAGATGCGCAAATCATCAATTATATAAGATAGTGTAAGAATTGACAGTATGACACACAACTCTAAGTAAACGTTATTTTTCTAAGCGCTTTTAAAAATGTTATTAATCGTAAGTTATGTTTCAAAATTGTACAACATCTAAAATGAATGATGGTGTCATGAATTCATGATTGTAGTATTTTATGGGAACTTAATTCCATTTAGAAACCAAAACGTGTTGACAATTTGCGCTGCGAGTTACTCTTAATATATAGATACATACAAAATTAAATAATTTACAACAAGTATAATTGATTTTGCTTGCGCAACATTACTCGAAACATCAAAATGTTAACCAAACATTTGAAAATATGTGAAATAAGATTTTGTCAATTCAATGCTCACCGCAATTTTTAGTTCCTATTTAGTGAATACTTATATAATTTAAAATGTTCAACTATTTTAAATAAAAATTATTTTATCAGCACTTCATTATTATTGCTTCTATGTATATCTGAGGTGGGCAAAACGAAACAAAATTAAGATGAGCACAGATGTAACACATTTTTATATGTTTATATTGGCGGTTTGCACTTGTAAATAGAGAAACGTTTCAGAGCACAAATACAGTACCTACTATCAACTTAAACTTATGTCATAATGTGAATATGTTTAAACATTGAAAGAAATTGAAAATGTTCTTGTACCGGCCATACGAATTTATTGACAAAATTATTATACCTAATTTCAATATAACTCAAGTAAGAGGAACTTTATTTCGTACAAAATCAATGCAATACGAAGGGACTAGTTTAATGATATGAAATGAATGAAATAAATTCAAAATGTTGTGAAATAGTTCTAAAAGTTGCAGTTTTTCAGACATTTAAATATTTGAAATAGGAAGAGACTCGACAGCTCAAATGAAGTTGTTAGCTTACTGTACTGGGCTCCAAACGCATAGAGTTGTTTAATAGGTATGGTAATTTTGTATGTACATGTAAAACCATGTGTAGATTTTTTCTTTAATTTAGTAATACTATACTAAACTGGCCGTCATATAAGTATCTGCCATGTTCTTCTCCTATATATAACTAGGTAATATAATATTCTTATCTAGATTCATATTTACAAATAATACAGTTCATTACTATTTATATAGAAATTAAAATATATTTCTATCATTCTTCGATTCACATAACGCAAAATAATTTAACAGAGTTCATTTTTGCACTCACATTTACAATATACTTTTGTAACTAATTTGTTACCATTTATTTGTTGATTTCAAACAACTCATTTAGAATATATCACCCAAAAGCGAGTAGCGTTATACTCACGAATCCTATCATATCTTACCATTTAAAAATGCAGAATATGCGAAAACTTGAAGGAATATGTTTACAGTAAATGGCAATTGAACATTATAGTTCGCTCGCATCCAATAGGAACTATAAGATTCACAATGCCTCCGGACGGGCCGGCCGCGCTCGGTTAGCCTATACGTACAAGGAGCCGCCCGGCCCCGCCCACAGTACACAAAACAACTAGCACAAATAAAATAACTCCTCTTTATTATTTACACCCGGTGAACTATTCACAAATTATGGACACAAATCAAAAAAACTCTAATCGATTACAGTTATATCGAATAAGAAGTTGAATTATTAATGAAAATTTGTGTTACAGTTTATGCTAGAGTTTAGAATATTAAAGGAGCTCAGTAGCGCCACCGTGTGTGCGGCGGTGCGAGGAACTATACATGCACAACACCGCAGTGTCTATGGCCGTTTGCCTCCAATACTTTACTTATATACCTAATAAATGTTCTCCAACACCATTGTTTCAACAATCGATGCCTCGGTGTGTCGCTGTGTCCAACACGACAGCGTGATCGGAACTTCTACTAGACGATAACACCTTTACAAGGTGACAGAGATTCTGAAGACATCTACTGTTCGAATGCTCTGCGATATTCAACCCAGCGACACGTGGAGAAGGAACTAAAATCTAATATCACAATATCGGGCTTCTGGCTTGATTGCGAGTTGAACAAACGCCTAGTTTGACTCTCAGACGAATAAATCTCTCAGTGTAACAAGCGAGGTACGTAGACGGTTATAGATGTTAGCAAGTATTTTCGCCGCTCATTATTGAACGGCAAAATAGAGTATCTTGTTTTAAGTACAAATCGAGATCTTCAGTTTCTTTTGTAGTTATGGTTTTAATTGACAATCATGTACGTAATCTCGTCTACGTACTTCTCGGCAGGTCACCGTGTGTTCACTCGAACAGTGCCAGGAGGTCATCGGAGGAAGGCGCACGCGGTGGGTGGCTGCCCGCCGATGACGACGACGACGGCGGCGTCGCTAATAGCTCACCAAGCGCAGGTGCGTCTAAGTACGACAGCAGCTCCATCGGGTCCACACTTGTCTCCGGCAATAACTGGAAATAGAAAATAACAGTCAGGCTTGGCTTTCTTTTACAATTGTTGAATGCTTCTTAGTAATGTAGTATTGTATCCTAGCTGAATATAGTTTCTTTGACGCAAAGCGCATGCGAATACACATAACAAGGTACCTGGTATTGCCAATATAAGCTCATCGTTACCAGTTACTTCAAAAGTCGTTACTGTTATGGCTCTTGTTTCAATCTAAGAAGAATTAAAATACTCACATTGAGATTATCTGTCCCTTCTCCATCTATGACGGCGGCGGGATCAAAGTTGAGGTCGGCGGGTATGTCGACATCGGTGAGCGAGTGGTGGTCCACGGAGGGCGGGCCGGGCGTGTGCGACGAGCCCGGCGTGTGCGCGCCGCCACCTCCCGGCGTGTGCGCCGAGCCCGGCGTGTGCGGTGTGTGCGGGGTGTGCGGCATCTGGACAATACGTCGACTTTAAGCTACAAATTCCAGTGTATTGGCAGGTAAGGGAACACTTCAAATTAAGACTTGCTTCTTACTAATAATAGTTGTGTAAAGTCATGAATAAAGTCAATTTAAACATGTTCATATGTATATTTTTCTGTGTTTACGTTTCCAAACACAGCCAATATTTATAGAAATGTAGATTTTACTATTGAAATATTCAATACTAGCTTTTGCCCGCGGCTTCGCCCGCGTGAATGTTGAAAATTATGCCACGGGAACCGGGATAAAAAGTATCTTATGTGTTAATCCAGGTTACAAACTATCTGTGTGCCAAATTTCACCCAAATCCGTTCAGCCGTTTTTGCGTGATTGAGTAACAAACATCCAAACTTTCACATTTATAATATTAGTTGGATTTGGGTGTGCAGACAGCCAAGTTATGCTGTGTCTGCAACCTCAGCCCTAGTAGTTGGAGAAATACCAAAATTCCATGAGAAAACAGTTTCTACTAGAAACGTTTAACTTGATTTGTGTCAACGAAATAAAACAATACGTTAAGATACACTTTTGTACAATCGGTTACAATACAGTGTTGTTCGAATATGTTGAAACCTGAATATATAGAATACTGTGAAAACTTCGGGGAAGTGAGCTTGAAATGATTTGTCATTTCATTTGGTACTAGGAATTGACACTATTGACAGCTCAGTTCACCTAAATTTTCACTTTGAGGTTATTACAGAATAGATCGGCTGTTTTTGGTACAAAAATATGTCCGCATACATTTGATAAACATATTATTTGTTTACCTGATCGTTAAGGCTCTTCTCCATTGCGTTAAGAGGATCTAATGAGTTGACGCTGTCATTCAGATGTGAAAGAGGTCCATTTCCAGCGTACTCGTTACTGCCAGGCCCATTGTTCATACCGAAGTCGTAATTCTGATTGTTCGAACTTGAATTTCTATTCTGGCCGTTTTGGTTGTACGAAGAGATCATTGAGCCGCTGGCGATAGTGTTCATGTCAGGAGGAAGGTATGGCGATAGTGCTTGGTTCATGTCCCAGTTGTTCATTGTAGGCATGTTCATCGAGCCCGGTGATACTGCTTTACTGCGCTTTCCTACGCTGCCATCATTGCTATCTTCTTCTTGCTGCAAAAAGAAAGAACACGTCTTAGGAACATTTTCGATTACGTCAAAGTGTATCTATCTATATAAATAAAAATAAATAAAATGCTCTTCATTGGTAAGCGCATCACTTGAGATCGTTTGGACCGATATGGTATTTTTGTTTTAAAATGTTTTTAATCGTCCGACTAAAGTTTTTAGAGAAAGGAAAACTGAAAATGTTTGCCAGAAAATTGTAAGAGTGGGAAAAACTAAAATTCTTTTTTCTATGGGATTTTTTCATGAACTATTGTTTGGGCAGGACAACGTCTGCCGGGTCAGCTAGTAAATAATGAAAATGCATTAGTCGTGTGACAAATCCTCACCTTTATGCCAGTGTTATTGGCGATTTTAGTTGCCTTCCAATTAGCACCACTGTCAATCGTAACTTCGTCTACATCTGAACTGTTCAACGTGTTAAGGATACCCCACATGTATTGGTCAACTTCTAAACCTTCCAACTGTGCTGGTTTACTGTAAATAAATCATCTTGTTAGATATTTGTCCCATAAAACAAAAATATATTTATGACTGGAATGTCGGGAGCAATACTCACTTGCAGACCGGACACCGCCATGACCCTCGTTCACAGTTCAGTTGCAAATACGACTCTAAATCGAAGCATTGTATGTGTTTGCACTCGTGGCCACGTGCCGGTAGCGTGATCTTCTTAAACGTGATTGGACATTTTAACGACACTTTTAAAGCTGTTTGTTCAACGCTGTCCCTATCGTTAGCAGTGTTGGATCCATTGCTACCATTCGTCGGCGTCTGGTTGAAGTTCATCTTGATCTTCGCGATACAGTGGTCTGCTGTTAATAGGCGCTTTCTTAATAGACCTTGTAGCACACTTCGTACGCTCGGTCGGTGAACTAATTGTAAAACAAACAGATGCGACTGAAAAAAAAGGCGGAACATTAGTTGTGATATTTCTTGTTGCTGTCTATTAAACATTCCTTGACCAAGTTAATAGTAGGTAACGGTCTAGGATGTTGGCTGCTCGATATTTTGGTTTAATCTTGTTCATTATCGAAGACATTAGGAGATACTTACACAGCAGCAGGCTGAGACAGTGATTTGTATCGTATTTCGGCCTGGCTGGCACACTTCTTTCAGGTACAATGGTTTGTGTGATGTTTTGTTCTCTCCTCTATCTATTTGTAATGGAGTTGCGTTGACCGACACTTGAACACTCGCTGGCCAGTTTGTGTTCATCTGCCTATCCTCGTGGTGGAAGCATTTTAATTGCAACTCAAGGTCTGATCTGTGGAAAAATAAACAAGTTAAAATCCTTGTCCGATGATACGTTTCACTTTTACTTTAATTGTGTATTACTTAACTACAATATTTACCTCCATATTAACGTCGAATGGACCGTGGGTTTTAATTGAAATACATGATTGCTAACTGCTAAATTATGTTCTAATCTAAATGGTGGTAATATAATACCATCTCTTACGGGGAATGTTAACCGGAGCTCGTCATCTGAAAATAATAAGCACCGTTAATGGACTTGTCCTTGTAATATATATATATATATATTTATTGTTCCATAAATATTTTCGAAGTATCCTTACTTTGCATGCCCATTGGTGGTTTGAGCTCGTTGAAGTGGGGTTTCACATCACCATTAGGGCTGATGTAAGGGGGCATACTGCTGGCGGGCGTTAGCGGCGGCGTCGGATTACCAGGAACTGGACTGTGCTGATAGCTCATATTAGTGCGCATGGCGACCTCCTGCGCGAACTGCCCGCCGTATTGCCCACCATACTGTGCGTTGCTACTCTGGTGCTGAGGGAACTGGCTTGGTACGCCGCCATTGAAGTATTGCCCCTGGTTTGAGTAAGGCGGCGTTGTTTGCCTCATGGTTCCTCTCATTGCTGCACCGAAGTTACCGCTAGGCCCTAATGGTTGCTGTGGTGGGTATTGCCCCTGAAAGCCGGGTCTGCCGCCGTACCCCGCCGGGTACTGAGTCGGCCCAAAGCCGGGCTGCCCAGTCATGTACTGCGTTTTCCTCTGACCCATAAGCATAGTGCCGGACGGATACGGCGTATGTCGCCTTTGGTATCCTGGGCCCATCTTCGCTGAGCTGCTCATTTGTCCCGGCCCCATCTGCGACGGCATCATGTTGGCGTGCATACCCATGTTTGCCATCTGCGCCATGGGGTTCATACCGTTCATAGCGGCATTTCCCATCTGCCCCATGCTGGTCATTCCGTTCATCCCGCCGTTGCCTCCCATACCCATCCCGGTCATAGCCGGATTATGGCTGCGTTGTTGACCGTAGCCGTTCATCGCGCCATATTGAGGATTTCCCATAGTCATGTTGTTTTGCATCTGCAAAATGAAAATAACGACGTCTGTAGAATTGTATACGTGACTGAATTCACTTTTCATTTGTAAAAGCTTTTCGAGTCCTTTTGATTAATTGGTTAACATTCAATGAGGTTTGCTTCGAGTTTGTGCATAACTGAAGGTTATGATTTCATTTGCATTTCTTCGAAATGCAATAATTTCTTCGTAAGATGAATAGAAAGATTTTTAGACAATACTTTTAGCAATTTGGATTTATGCGACTTCATCTGCCTAGCCTCTTTCCAACTATGTTGGGGTCGGCTTCCAGTCTAACTGGTTGCAGCTGGATGTATGCAACTTCAGTAGGGATCATGAGAGGTGTTTTACCTGCGAGAAAGGCTGCGAGTCCTGCATCGCGGCCGTGGTGGCCGCGGCGACCATTGCGGCGGTGGCGCCGAACTGCGCGTTCTCGCCCCCGCCGCTCATCGCGCCCGAACCGCCGGCGCACCCATAGCCGCTATAACAATATTAACAAAATCACGTTAACAACTTAACAGCAAATGTTGATCTGCACAACATATTATTCCAGAAAACATTTTCTTAAAAGAATACAAATATTGAAGTTCGTAACCACTCTTTAACAGAAATTATTACTTCATGTTGAATGGATGAAGTAGATACACGTGTACATATTAAATGTGAAATCGGTCCAGTTAATATTATTTCACTCACGATACGAGCAGTTTCTATTGCAAGCGGCCTTGCAGAATCGAACATTCCACACGTTAACGCTTCGATTATTAATAAACTCAGACTCAATATTCAACCCAAATTCTATCGACGTAAGATCTTTTTTAATACCCGCCGTGATTTTATTATTTTACTAACAATGAGAGAAAAAATCAATATGGACGTATAGTGACGCGTTGTAACCCCTGTGTTTCTCTCGGGATGTGTTTGATTTTTTGTACGGCGCCGGAGTGGGAGAACGTTTCATGTGAACTGCTTTTGGGGCGAATTCCCGAGCCTTCCCGGAGCCCTTTCTAATAATTCCCATTCGACAAATGCACGACAAACACTCGCACGGGCTACCCATTGTTGCGAGCATCTGTAGTGGAGCAACAATATTGGCCCTTTGTGAACGTGTATGAAATTATTTTAATTTACGTGTGTGCGTTTAGTATGTAGTACATAAACAGTAACTGATTAAGTACGAAATAAACTGAGTAGTTAAATCTGCCTTTATATAACAATTTTATTCAAAACTTAATTAGTTTGTCAGCTAGGATTACATTGTTATGTCAATTAAGTGACACCTAAATTGGTTGCATGGTCGTGTATTCTTAATAAATCTTCCCGAAGCGGCAACTCCTAGATACTTTAAGGATTCTCGTAAATAGCTTAACAGACACTTAGTAGCGTCGACAACCAATAAACACACGAGTCAACAACGCTCATCTCGACATCATCTCTATTCATCGTCGCTGCAGATGATTTACAAGGGTCCTTCCTTAGGTAAACTCGGCCCGGCCTGCACTTCTTTTTATAGTTTTGTCTGGACCTTTTTCTTTTTGCCGACCGAAATATGTAGTCAACAAAAAATCTGTGTGTTCTGTATCCTGGTACACTTTTTGTAAAAGTGGTACCACATCCGAATAATCACTTACGGTCTGTTCAAAATATTTGGGTTGTTGAATGCGAACGTTGGTCTCGGGCATTCTTTTGGGACAATTCTCGGAACACCTTTGTTAAAGACTTACAAATGCGCTTGCACAGACTTAACGACTATTTTCGAAATGGTACTAAGGATCGTAAGACTGGTGATTTGTGCAGAGGATATGACACGATCTATACGTGGGCGCGTTACACCCGTTCTTCGATATACGAAACTTCTAAATAAATCAATATGAATGAGTAGGCAAGCCGCTATTTTGAGAAGCTGGAAGGTGTTTGGCATAGTATTGAGAGATGTGCGAGTAACGCGTAGGTATTTTGATACATAGGCTGCAGTTAATTTTAGATTAGTGCGCAGACGTGTCGGATTCCTGGTTAATTGGCAGTCGAGATAATCGTGTATTGAATCCAATTGCTTCAGAATCGTGCTTCTACTTTCAGTTTTGGAACTCTAGTTTTTATAACAGGCATTAGCATTTTATTTTGTTGTTGTAGCAGTACCAAAATTACTTTACAATTTTTACTTATCATAAAGTTTTGTAAACGTGTTTAACTGGATGTTTAATTATATTTGAAGTGAAGTGTTAAATAAGGCATTAATTGTGAGTCTCGTATAGATTACTATCGTGGTAGCGTGAAGCCGTGGCGTGTTCCACCCCTGTGTTTCGACGACAGTTGGTCACCCCCATTTAAATGCCACTTCACATTGTGGCTTGTGAGCACACTAACATAATAAAAAGCGTTAACATTAAAATTATGGGATCGATGAGCTTTGGTTGTCTTAAATAGCTACCTTTTCGTATGAGTTAAGTATTGATTAAAATTACTTGTTATCAGTAAATAACCCTATCTCTTTTTACCCAAATATTTAAATTTTATTGAGGATACGAAAAATCTTGAAACAGTTTTCGTGGCAAAGCGGTTTTTTTTTTAATATCCGATTATTTTAATAACCTACAGCACTATCTATCTTATTCTCATCAATTGATGCGGGGGTCCGGAGAATGAATCATGCTTCAAGGAGCGGATTCCGGGGGTTTACAAATGGAGCCAAGCGTTCCGGGGTAAATACGGTACAATGAGCGGGGAAGGGTCGGCTACGTCGCCTAGGGTAAGTGGGGCCGGTCACGTCAATATGGGGCTTTATTACGACGACGCTCCTGATAATAATTTGTTTGGCTGCGATGATATTGAACCGAAAGAAATCGCCGATTTAACAGCATATAATTAACACGTGTATTCACACGAATATGTTTTTAGAACTCTGTGAGTAAGTTAAAGTCACTTCGTGACAAGTATTATAGAAACATTGAAGGTTTCCATTGAGAATCCGTTTGGGCATGTCGCACGTGGTGTAATGTATGTTGTGTCAGTGCATCCGTCCTCAGACGTCTCGCTCGATTCAAACTGACTTTTTTCCCACGATCACTTACTAACGGTTACAAATCTGTTCTCGCTTTTAACATTCTTAACACTTCAAGATTTGATATTAATTTAATGAGTAACTTTAGTTTAATTTCCCTAACTTCCCTACCCTTGAAGTTAAGTAGACTTCCCGTGTTATGTTCACACAATCTCGCTGCCGGTCCCCACTTTTATTATTATTTACTTATTGGTTTTGTATAAAGGCAGGCTGCCATCAACAATATGTCGTTTGTAAAGGTGACTACTAAACAAAGCCGTTGAGCGCTTCGACTTAACACCTGCTCAGAATTTTTTAAACATTGTAATTTAGCTCATAATCTTTGATCAAAAAAGGTTATTTAAACAATCTTCTATTATTTGTTATTCAGAACAGTAACGGTTGAAAATATCAAAGTAGAAAGTAGAAACGTAAAAAAATACTATTGGAATGATTCGTAACTGTTCGATGCTCTCGGTGTTGCTAGTTTAAATGTTTTGTTTATTTGTGTTTATTGTAAGCGCTAAAGTGCAGTCACCGCGTGCATTCCCATTATGCGCCTGTGTGGGAGTTTCGTAAGTGTGCGTGCGTCTGCTCTAGTGTGAGTGCAATGACGTGCGACTGTGTGAGTGCTGGGTGCCCTAAAACGTTTGTGCGTGTGAATGGAGGAGCACATTTCATTTATAATTGCAGCGATGCGCGGTCGACAATGTCACACTTGTGTGTACTTAAAAGTTATGTTTGGTTTATTAGGGGAAACTTAATGCTCGTTGATTAAAAAACGTTGATTTATATTTTAATGCTTTGTCGTTTTTAAGGTTTTGTAACAACAATTCTTCACACAATTTATTACATGAATCGTACGGTAGTGTTAAGATATTTACGTAGATGGTATATTTTTGATTTTATTGCTTGTTAACTACGATAAGGTGGCACAGGTAAGCCGAGTCACGTTTCAGCGTTTTGTTGAAATGTAAACAAACTTGTTCCGGATAAGATAAAAACAGTAAAGCCAACGAAGTAGTACCTACACAAAGCGTCAAGTTTTGGTAACTGATAACAAATTAGAGACCTGTGTACTCATCATTTTCGATTTGTAATTTAATTACTAAATAGGAAACTGCACAATTCGAGTCTTCAACTTATATCAAAAATACTACGTAGACATTTAAAAAAATCATATTTCCAGCGGAAATTCCAAAAACATGGAGTATGAACATTATATCGAATACGATCACTGAGCGCTTTGAAGTTTCTATTATTACTTATATTTTTCTTAGCTCCAGTGACTTAAAATTTCACTTTGGGCATAGTTTTGCATTGTTATGATTGAGATTTAAACAAATATTTTTGGAGTAAAACAAATATTTTCTTACTCACCTAGGGGCGTTGACTCTGTATCCAATGGTCCCTTGCAATGGGTTGTGTTTTCCACTATCGGGAGCTTGTGCTCCCCCGTAGGTGATGATAGAGCCCGCGTACCCGGCCGTACTATTGGAGTGCGCCGTCCTGCCGTTCCAAGGCACCCCCTGAAACACGATGCACCTGGTTTGTTGCGACCCAAAAACATTGACGTCAGCTCGTAACTGACATCTTCACTCGGCAATACTTCCACAATATTTCCATCATTGCAAATTCTAATTTTTTCTCCAATATTGTACTCGTGTCAGTCGCGAGCGTACGGTCGTATTTTCTGTTATCGCGTATCGCGCGTAAATTTCGCTCCAGTCGTTCGTCGAACGTCAACAATTGACGAAACGTTCATCGTTTACCTTTGTGAAAATTTCATCGCCGTCATCAGTCTATTCTGAATCACTACTTGTCCATATTTACTGAAGTCTGATTATTTTTTTTAATTTTCCGGCCATTTTCAATAACTTAACACATTATTTAAATTACGACATAATAATCATAACTGATATAATCACGGTAGAAATTTTTCAAGGTTCACAAGTTTTCTTGCACATTTATAAGCTGTCAACGATGAACGCTTCGCGAATTTATTCCGTCTTCGAATCAGCTGAGACAAAATCCAGCGTGTACGTTTTACGACAGGTGGTGTGTCCTAGCTTTAAACCTTCCACAAGTTTTTATTTTTAATTCCATATGTCAACTCACTAATAAATTTTTTTCTCTATATTTTTCTACGTTTGTCTCCAAAAAAATATTTTGCAAACTTGTAAAAAGTATTAAAACCAGTTCAGAGAGTTTAGGAAAACACTTGTATTTACTTGAATGCCACTTTCACGTAACACTGTTCTTGAATTCACTGCAGAAATATTTAATTCATAATCCAATGTTGACACTTAGAAGAAATCCTTTTTTGGTGATCCACTTCACTGTTTGTTCAAAAATCCAAATAGTCACTTCTCACAACTCATCAAAATCCAAATCCAGGGAGTAATGAGATCAAAACTTGTCACTGTGTTCCAGCATTCGATAGCCAATAAGTTATCGTTCACTCACGAGTCCGACTTTGAAGTCACCGAAACATCATAGACGTGTTGCACGAGTGTCGACACCGACGTCACTGGCTACGACGGCGAACGACCGCGCATTCGACCGTCAAAGGTAACACTGGATGATGGCGATGGCGAGCCGGCGACGGTGAGTGAGAGGTTGCGGCGCGGGGCGCTCCCACCCCGCGCGACGTTGCCAGCTCGCCGCGATAAGTGGCGCACCCCCGCGTCCCCCGCTCGTAAGTCGTCGTCTCGGCACTCGGCGATCGGCCGTGTTCGGGCGCCATCGTCACCGTATCGGCTCTCTGCCCCACCCCGCGCGCTCGACGTTTTCACGTAACGGTCCTCAATCGAGCGCGATACTGCCACTGCGATAGTTGCAATGTTCTACCGTCATAGCGATTTCAATGATTGAAGCAGAGCGCCTTCGATAAAACTGATTATGAATGTTTAATAAAATTGCCTTAAAATATTAGACCTTTTTCGAAAAAAAATTGATGATATACTTGAATAAATATTTACTCCTTATTCTCAGGTAGATATTATGTATCTCAGTTTTTGCGCAGAGCGGCTCGACGCGCTGCGGCGGTCGGCAAGCGTCTGCGTTGGGGCATAATAATTAGCAACGATAAACAATGGACTCGTCGTCCTCTGGCTGCTACCTGCGCATGACGATAGAGGACGAGTGACTTGTCCTGAGATGTCCTTGCGGTGTGCCGCCTTAGTGCTGCACGCATTTCGCACACATCTTAAATGATGATTAGTCTAATTGCTGATTCATGTATTATGACATAGTTCATCTTTGTACATTTTAGAAAGAGAAAATTTAATATCTCAAAAATTTGTTGAATGATGCCCTTTTAATGATCACTGAAGAACCTAAGTACCCCTTCTCAATGTCGGTAATATATCATTGCCCCTTCTAAGTTTCATCGTCACATAGAAGAAACAAAAACATTGACATGTTTTGTGAAGATGAACATTGTTCATTGTCATTCATTTCACCTAATATGTATAACTAATTGTGTGATGATAAAAAAAAACCTGTTAATTAAAGATAAAATAAAAATAATCAATGTTGGTACTTAACATTGATTATATTTACCTACACACAATTTGAATTGTTTTTGTACCGGTAAATTATAATTTTCCATGAGACTACAGCTTCCGTGTCTGACAAATAAGTATGTTTTCCTCGTGCTAAAATATTTTATCATGATTTAAACGATAGTGTGAAAATGTTAAGGTAATATTAACATTTGTAAAATGGTCTACATTAGTTTTGTGCGGCACGCACATCGCCTGCGCTGACTGGAAAGTCGGGAAAGCGAACGTAAAGCAGCGCGCGCGACGCGTCTCGTCCGCGTTCCGATGCGCCCGCGCCGCCCTCTACTCCATTCATAAAAATAATTAACTACCTATCCGCTCAACGGGCTCTAAATATAAATGTTGTGTAAATATAGTCATTTTTACATTTATTCGTAGTTAAGTCAACACTGAGAAATAAAATCCGTTTTCCATAAGTAGTTTTCTTTCGTAAAAAAATCTTGTTCTAAATTGGTTTTAGGTTCAATAGGTAGATATTCATGTAATGCATGTTAATATATATATATTTTTCGAATAGTTGTAAGTAGACAGTAAGCAGCCATTAATTAAACGTCAGAGCCGGACTCAGTAACCGATACCCAGTAAAATAACCCAATTTATTCCATAAATCAATTAGGTATATAAAATAATTAAAACGAGAATGGTTGAACCACAGGCTCTGTTTACGTACATCAATCTTGCGAACACTAGCGCACTATCTTTTACGGGGGCTCCGAAGTTACTTTCGTCGTCTCTCCCTATGGCACTTCGCAAGAGACAATTACAAAGTTTAAATTACAAATTAGTTTCAAATATATAGGTACTAGTGTGGCTTGTGGAGCATAGATTTCTTGAACTTACCGACTAGAAAAGTCTCTCTTCATCTATTTTTACTACCATCTAGTTTTGCTGTTGTATTTATCATTACATCCAAAATTGTCATATCAGATTTGATTTCATGTGTAACCCACACAAATTATGTACATTAAAAACAATGTTTAAGTACTTCTCTTAAAATTTGCCAGGATCACAATGATTTCTAGCCAAACTAATCCATAGTTCGTCGGGACTCTCAGGCTGATGGGCACCGTAGCCGCAGGCTTGCGGACGGCGAGTAATGGGTAGCTCGCTGTCCGGTAAGGACCAAGCCCTGGTCTTCGGCGCGTTGTGTTCCACGCGCGCCTCAAAGAGATGTCAGCACCAACTGGTGGGGTCCGCAAGGACCGATGCCAGCCAGGGGTGCGAGTTGTTCGAAAGTGATACCGTCGCCCCTGGCACACAGGCAACTGAGGGAACACGGGTGGGTTTTAGTCAGTAAAAGTCTGAAACGCCCTCCTGCTCCGCCCAGAGCGAGAGAAGTTATTTGATGATTTCCCAACGAATCCATAGATTGGCTCGAAATCATTCTGATCCTGCCACGAAATTTTAAGGCAAGTTTCGATCATTCAAAATTTCTGAAACCAGAAAATTCAAAACTTACAGTGGCGATTAGTACGTGTTTAGTTACCTTTCTTCCGCAGAACGTTATCAATACAGATAAAGTTCGTGACGTAGGACAAAACTGATAAGAAACATATTCCATAAATATGTGTACATTAACACACGTAGCATTCATACTTACCTACGTACTGATATTATTGTTATAGATATTCTCGTTTTTTGGTGCTACGTGACTTTAAAAATGCGAAGGTCAATATGAAGTATTGGAGGAATCTAATCAGTGTAGATCTATACAATTTGTAACTTAATACACAAATATAAATGATTACGAAGGTATTTTGATTGTAAAAAAATAACATTAGCAAGAAAGGTTTCGTTACCTATTTATAAACTTCTCTCAACCTTGGGCGGGCGGCCGAAATTCTTTGCTTGCCTATTTATTTGCCTATTCTTCATTCGGCTTATATTTATATATTTAACTTAAACTATTAAACTTAATTAGTATAAGCAGATTTTATGAATTTTGTTTGTGATCATTGATTCTTTAGGAGGGTGATATCGCCCCGTGACGTGGGCGGTGAATAAGAGACGATTCGGGGGTGTAGGTAGGTACCTAGAGACGCAAAAGGGCAACCCGAAGGCGGGAAACCATTTGATTGTAAAGCGTAATCATACATTTGTCAGAATTAAGATTTCATGTTAATAAAATTTATTAATGAGTCTTATTTAGGAAATATAAATAAGATATTTATATTTTCATTATGTATGTAAGTATGTGCGGTTATTTTAGTACTTTTATAAAAATGACATTACCTACTTAATTCTTTTAATCATTATATCAAATCAGCAACTGTTATATATTACTCGGGTTTTCCAAAAATATTATCATTGTAGCGTCGTTTGTATCGCGGCCATTACTTCTGAAACTAAACGACATAGAAAGAGAACGACTAAGATAATGTGGCATTTACATGCTACGCGTGTTGTTTATTTACAACATACTGATTATTGTTTATGTTTAATTGGCTCGAGGATCAATTCAGACGTTTTCGCTGTCTAATTTATATGTATTTCGTAAGTACATAAAAATCACGCACGTACAAGCATCGCTTAAAGTAGATACTTAGTATTTATAAACAATGGATTTATGGCGTATCAGAAAACTAGTAAACAAATGGAATTGTTCTTGTACCGGTCGTAAATATTAGACCTAGAATTCGAGATCATATAATTTTTCGTAATAAAAAAAAATATGTGGAAAGAACACTTATTTTTTAAATGTAGAGCACATTAAAAAAAAGAAGTTTATTGGAATATTTATAATGATTTTAGTGCCGTCATCGAGTAGATAATGTATAAGTGTGGTATGTAGGCAGTTTAAATAACATACTATCTCAGATACAGAATAGTGTAGAAGAGGTCACGTGCGAGCATGCAATTCCACTCGGTAATACAACAATAGCTCATCATCAAAGCGTTGAAAGCGGAGAATTAAAAAATCAGTTTTTCCTCATATGTTGACAACAGTTATAAATCACAGTCGCCGTGTTTATTTTATGATCCAGCTATTATCGTCAACTCGGCGGTTTTGCAACGTGGCCGCTGCGCCTCGGAGCTGAAGCGCGGGTGTAGGGTTGTCGAATTACCAACACATCCGCTTGTTTCATACAACCTGCCAAGTAATGATGATAATGCTCATCTTGTTTAAAAGTACCAAGCGTATTTGTTTTTTTGTTGTTGTTTTGGCTTCTTTGGCCATCCCTGTCTCCAAGTTTATTTTAAATCAGCTTTACACGTAAATCTATGCCATCCCTACGTTCGTAGAAGTCGTAAAAAACAGATATATTATATTTGTATATGCATCAGCTATTTCTGTATCGCTCTGTACTTCCATTACTGTGGTGTTTCGCAGCCACATCTTATAGTATTTAATTTGTGCAGCAATGTTAATGTTACTCATAACGAAAGAGAGACCTATCGCCAATGGATAGGTAATGACTAAAGTAACATATTTTATTTATAATTATAAATCCTTACTTTGGTTTTACCCATGTCATGTCAATAATACCGAACTTTAGAAAACGAATGATTAGTATGCATGATTTCGGGCAGGAACTGTACCTTATCGCAAGTGAGGACAGTGAAAATGATAACGATTACACATTATTAGTAAAGTATCGTAACGATATGTTGCAATTGTTTTTGTTGATGTCTGATTTTTAGACTTAGTTAAAACAATTTCCTCAATGAACAATTACGGGCAAAGCATGGGTCCTTGTTAAACCCTTTAGAATATTCTCATATAAAACATTAATTCTGGCTTTTCATGTAGGATTTACAGGTGGATATGGCACTGCTGCTAGTAGGTATGTCTGATTTTTGACTGTTTGAGACCTACAATTATTTTACCATAACCGTAATAACTACCAAACGTTTTAATTATTGTACCTATTAAACATAACCACACGCTGTAGTAGGATCTATTCATGATGTACCTAATTCTAAAAGAAATTAATTATTATTCCAAAATCTTCGAAATATCAAATCCTTCAAACATTACTATTAAACATTACGTATGGCAATATTGTCATTACAGCAGCAGTATGCTAATCACATCTTGAACTTTTCTTAGAGTTTTAAAATGCTTATGGGGAAACCCACCACAACTCGGTTTTACAAGAATATTTCAAATTTTAAGAAAAATTCAAACATTTGATCATAGTCTAAATACCAGGCATAAACCCCAATCTTGCTGTACTTCGCACTCGCATCCACAGAGTAGGAAACTCGTTCATGGGTCAATTTATACGCTTTTACAACAAACTTCCCATTGACATTCGAAACATAACCACTAAACGATTTATAAGCTTTAAAACCAAACTTGTAAAAAAAAGGCACTATAACATTCTGATTATTTAGAAGACAAAAAAGTTTGGGGTTGATTCTACTTGCTCTACTAAGCCTTGTGAAAAAACCGTAAAACTTGACATTTGTATTATTATTCAAAATCATCAAATACCATAGTGTATACAAATTGACATTGCTAAAAACTATATACAAAATGAAATGACATAAATATTTACTTTAATTATTGCTCACATGTGCACTGTTTGGGTCACTTTTCTGTTATCTTTCTTTCTCAGTTAGTTTTACTTTATGCGGCCTACCCAAATGTCCTTCTTTGGTATTGTTCGTCAAGTCGACGGCATCTTAAGTCCTGAGTTGAGCTACACGACTACTGGCAAATGCTTGCACTGACTGAACATGTGCACTCAAAGTTTGGTTCTTTTCTCGAAATACCATTTCTGACATTCTACATGGTCTCACATGATCTGATCAAGATGTCTTGACTTTGACCCCTGAGTTTGTTTTGCCATTTCTTCTCAGGGGTAGTCAGATAGGAAATGTCGACGCCATCTTGCATATTTTCTTAATATTTCTTGTAAAAGTGATTCCGATATCCTATTTATAGAATAAAAAAAATCATTACATTTCATTTCTATTGTTGAGAATTTTATTATGGCAGCAAATCTCTAATCATTTGCAAATAGATTGGAATGAGACTGCTAAAGGTATTTCTATTTTGGACGCAAATATTACTTCGGTCCTCTCAGGTCTTTTCTTGATACACAGAACAACTATTTTTTGTGGTAGGTGCCTTTTTTATTAATGAGCTTTTATATTTCAAATTAAGGCGATCGCTGTTTTAGAGTAACTGTAATAAATTTTATTTTCTTTGGTTTCAAGATATTTGCATCCATCTTTCTTTGAATGTCTTGGCGTCCATTCTATGCCTACCCTTTTCTTGTCATCTCTGTTATTAATAAGTGCTTAAGTTTATAATTGATTATTTTTTACTTTACTCTTATTACCTTCTTCTGTTTTGGTGTAAGTTATGATAAAGTTCAATAATGTTTCGTCAATTTAGTCGGTGTTGTGAAATGGTCTGTATTATAGAATTGAATATTGATGGAGGCGGGCGCAAAAACTGCTGCTTGATTATGATTGGAATTGGAATAGTATACTTAAGTGGCAATTTATTATAATATTTTCATTAAAATAAAGGTTTTTTGAATAAAATAGTCTTATCAAATACTAACATCAGTTTGAATATCCCGCCCATATAAATGAATTTGCAAGTTTATTCATACACATTAAAATAGTTACGCATAGCAATAGCCAACGTTGGTGATTATGTGTTTCAGTTAGAACTTGTGGAAGTTATAGTTCGCGGACAAATTCATAACGGAACTTGCGCTCGGTTTACTTATCACTAGGCTTCAGACGCAGTTTGGCTGCATGAAAGCATGTCTAGTTTGCAATGGACTTTATCTGTGAATAAATATGACTAATTATGAGTAAATAAAATATTAATATGATTTTAAATATGTATTGACAATTTGCTATATTAAGATTTGATTTTCTGCAGGTAGCTGCGCTACTATATTTTTTTGTTTAAATGTTTTTTTTTTACAGAAGTATGATTAAGTGCGTTGGAAAGTGAATTTTTCATTGGGTATTAACTCATTATCTAACTAGAATTTACGAATAGTAAGAAATCGCAAGTTCGTTATTCATTGCAATTATGCTTTGTGTTACTATTCACTACTCATGCAGTCGTGCATAAACGAAAGTACTGATATTTTTTTTCCATATTTAACTTTTATTTATTTATACTCATATTTAATTGCCTCGTATAAAAATCTGACAAATTGTTTATTTTGAAGGTAATAGAAATGATCATTGAGCTAAAAGGGTATTTGAACTAGGAAAGGTCCAATATAATAACATAGTCGAATAGTTAGAACGTTTGCAAGTGGCACATAACGCGGTGTAGCAAGCAGGCGTATCGGCTGCAAGTTACATGCATTTAGGGTTACCATGACAACCATTGAAGATCAGAAAGTCTGGGTCCTATTTAATTTTACTGACAATGCAACATTTTTGTCAACGAATGAAATTGTCTTGTTGTTTTAAAATTGGAGCAGAAGCTTTTGTTAACATTTAGCAAGAAAACATGCTTTCAGCCTTAATGTCTTGTTTTTATAGTTGTTTAATGTGTTGTTGTTTTTATACTTGTTTTAAATAGCTTTTTCCGGTACTGAGTTACTACTTCCAAATGCAAGCTACGTATCAGATTTTTCTCATGTAATGAGAGGAATATTGAAGTGTTCTATTGCACCTTATTTCTTTTAGCAGTTATTAGCTCCGGATTTTTTTTTTTTAATCGTTGCCCCACACTAGGAATTACTCCTGTACTGTGGGTGCGTTTACAAACATTTAAACTCACATACACAAACAGCCAGACCCGGAACAACTATTTGTAGGTCATACCAATATTTGTTCCGTGCGGGAATCGAACCCGCGACACGCAGCGCAGCAGTCAATCGGTAAACCGCTGCGCCAACCGTGTCGTCATAATGCTAGGATTATTGTCATAATGCTAGGATTTCTGACATGAAAGTCGGAATTTCAAGTGTGGTGACCCTACTTTTGCCTCGGCGCAAACCTGTTCCGCACTTCGGGAAATATGTCGCCGATCACGCGTCCTCACTGGGTTGTTCGCTCTTCGTTACACTAATATGCATTTTTTTCGCGATATTAATGTAAACTATTACTTAAATGATATCAAGGATCACGATTTTGCAAGGGGTTCAGTTTTCGCCAGTTCGTCTAGCCTACGGTTGTTTCTCGATGTAACTGTGGCGGTTTTTAGTTGGCGCTTGAGGCGCGTAAAAGTGGAGCATGTCAAATTCATTTTCACTATTTTTTCAGCGCTCACATTTTAAAGTTTTTCTTGGAGAGTTTGCTCATACTACTGTGTTTACATCGCTGGTTTAGGAATGAGGAAGTTCAAAAACTGGAATAGTCGCAATTACCTTATATTGTGTTGTACAAAACTTTAAAATTTAATAACATTCATATCAATAGTTTAAACTATTGATGTGAATGTTATTAACACTTAATATTCTTGTCTAGCTCTTGCCCCCGCCCTCTCTCTTCATTTGTGCCGCACAAAGTGTCGAGTTAGACATAACGCGCGTCTATATTTATTATTTACAGGCTAGCGATGATTTCCATTCTTCGCGCTTGATGTCGCGGCTACGAGACGAGAAAGCCACACAACATGAAAATATTACATTCTTCGTTCTACAAATGAGTTCGTTCTAAAAAAAACACATTGTTTATTATTATCTACGCCGTTTTGGTTGACCTATGGTTTCGACGCTCATATTCCTTTTTCATCATTAACATGCTTATTTAGTATTTTTCTCACAAAAGTAACAAGGTATTATTCGTCTCTTAGAATTTGCCCTTGACGTACCTGCTTATGTCAACGTCGTAAACATCAGTTTATTAATTGTCTTGTTATGTACGTCAATTGTGTTTATTGTACCTACAACGGCTACACTGTGAGACATGTACCAACTGGACACAAAATGACTCTAACTTAAAGACAACGCGGTGACGAAACGAATTCATACGCCGTTGTAATTTTAATTAAGCACTACAATAATTAACAAGAGCGGAGGTAATGAAACAATGATGCGCGTGAGATGGAGTGTTTTACGAAAATAAAGGCAACAGAACGGGCACAATGACTCAGATGGAATTCAGCTTTGCCCGCCATACTGAGCTTCGTCGGAATCAGAAATACAATCCTAATTATAATCGCACGCATCCGTCCAGCACCTCAATCGGTCGCTAACGTTCCGACTAAACCGCACCGTGCTCCTGGACGCACTCATCTCTGTGGATTGTGTGCAATGAACGTTTAATAATTATTTTCGTAATACACGTCACGTAAAGTTCAAGCGTCGGCAACACTGCGAGGAGCCGCACCGTGCCGCGCCGCACTTGCTTTAATAAGCTCGGAGGATAAACACGCCATTGATATCTTGTTAATTCTTATAATAGCTCCCACAATATTGTTGACTTACTACATTAGTGGCGAGTACAACGTTATTAGAGACTTGCCATCCGCGATTATAATGAACTACAAGTGATTTGCGATTTAATGTAGACCTTCACCTATTTATTTATATCTGACAAGGTTATATTAGAAATTTACGTCGTTCAAATAGTCTAGTCTAATCCATGAACTGCCGATTTTTATATGTGATTTTTATCCGTCCGATTCGAAGCCATTCGTTTAGAATAGGTGCGTCATCTACACATCATCAGTTGTTTATTGTGATCGTATATTTATATCTAATATTTTTACGTTCATATAAACGATACATTTTATAAATACGGTGCGAGTATTAGCCGACGGAGTGGTTCATAATAACGTATGTGTACATAGGAGCAACATTGCCGCATTGCGGTGAGCCGCCCATATGTCGACATATCACTTCTGCCCTTTACTGGAGTGTGCCATACTCAAATACCTTTTAGATCGGACCGCGCGAGATTACTAACTTTTTCTTTAGTCACAATCTGTTTGACCATGTTTGATCATTGTTTGATGTATGCTGTGCATATTTATGAAAAAATATAGTTTTAATTAACCCGTAATAGGGCCAATTTATCGTATAGATATTTGTACAGTATGAAGGTTTATGTACAAAACAGGATGTTATCCATTGTGTCAAATATTTTAATAGAACGCTAGTTTATTAAATATCAAAATAACAACAGAGCCGGCTCATTATCAACTGAATAGTAAAGAAGTGCTTATCGAGAACTCGTTTCCGGGTCAGGTAGTTTTGTTCCACACAATGATTTTGAGTACTTTGGCGTTAACTGAATAATAAAACGCGTTAAGGAATAATAAAATATGTATAAAGTTTTTAGTTGTTTAGTTTCACGCCTCAGACGCCATGTATCGGGTGTGTAATACATTAGTCGGGCGTTGATTTACACGGCTACATATCGTGGGCGCGTCTATTCATAGTACTAATGTACTATATTTAGTAGCGATTCCCTATTATTTCTCGCGACTGACTCAGTATGTGAGTTGTTCCGCTTTCAAAAATGGGTTTTAAATTAACATGCGGTTCTTTACTGAATTTTCCTTATTGTGCAATACCAATAACCCGAGACTCAACCATATCCACACAGCGTTCAAATCTGTTAATTAGGTCACAAAAAGTAACGGTATGTAAAATGTTGAATTTGCAATATAAAATAATAGAACCAGTGTTTTCTATCAAATTCCCATTTCAAAGTTTACGGCAATATAAAACTTAAGCATATTAGAATCATTAAGTAAGTATCAACTTATGTGTTTTACTTAGACTTAACGCATAGAGTTGTAGTTTCAAGGTCGGTGGGTCTATGTAAATAGCAAATAAGCGCATGTGGAGAGGCGCCGATGCAGGTAGAGGCAGCAGCGGCGCGTCGGCTGCGTTTGTGCACATCTGCCGGAGCGCGCGAGTGGCGCGGCGAGGCGCGTGCCGGCCGCGCCTAGCACCCGTCCCGCCGGCACGTAAGCTACGAGCGACATACCGACACATGTCGATACGATCGTGTTTTACTATGTAGGTATAACAATTAATCCGATACACCAATGTTTTGGCTGTGGTGGCAATTTGACAATGAAACTCGTTAAGAACACTAGTTAAATAAAAGGCAAAACATTCTGTTGGCAAAGACCAAGAAAGCTTAAATTTAGTAACTTTTTAGTTAAGTGTGCTTTTGAACATGTGTGTTTATTCGAACACAGTCAAATGATAGATCACTACCATACATAGTGGCGTTTCCGTAAAACTGCGTGTAAACAACTGCTACATCGTACCTACATTTTCATTAACACCTACGTATCATAATTAATCTATGTGCCGCCACTTATTATGATGATGGTGTGACTGATGTGTTTACTATTTAATCTTGCACGTAGCTATGAATTACTTTATTTCAATAGTCCCGCGAATGTTACAGAATAGATAAAGAACCATAAGTAATTACCTAATAGGTACTTTAATAGTTGACTGCATCGACTGCAAGAGTGAAATCGCTTTCGCTGATGAATTACACCACTCGCTGTGGGTTGGCAGCGCGGCTAATTATAATCTACTAAACATCATCGAGTGCTTGTAACTTAGGGTCGCACCTTGTGTATGTATTTTTAAATATATTTTTCTAGTCTGACTTTCTTAACGTATGCACCGATTTAGAAAATGTAATATAAAGAAGTCCTACGAAAATAATTGAAGTGAATGCGATGTGCTCCTGCTACTACAGCGTGCTGAATTGGCGCGAGCTTAATTAATATTTAGAAATAAGTTAATATTAACATACATAGGTACTATATTTATTAATAAAGGTATACCTACGTTTGAACAGCCCTAAACCGGTGAAAGGAGGCGGCGCGGCGCGGCGGCCGGTGCGTGCGACGCGATCACCACATCGCACCTTGTTGAAGACTGCACGGTGCGTGGCGTGGCGTATTAGCAACGGCATTAGCATTATTTATTTATTGATTTATACACCCTCGCGTTCCACATCAAGTTATGATTATGTTACGTCTGCTGTTTCAATCAGCAAGCGCTAAACTTTTACTAATTGCTCCACGTTGACAACATGATAAAGATCTTGTTATTTAAATGCGTGAATATTAAACAAAGTCATGTGTCATAATAATTAATCTGCCTACTCGTGCTCTATTTAAAATTATCTTGGGTTGATGCCAGCTATTCTAAATACCATACGTGGTCTCGTTCAAATTTGTCTATAACAATAACGAAGAAATTCACATGAAATAGAAAGGTAATCAAATTCGTGGCAAATTGCATGTATTCGAATGGCTCCGTTGCTGGGACTCGCGAGTCCATTGTTCAGTCCGTAGCGTGAAAATCAAACTTCCGTACTGCTATTAAAGATATTACAAACATTTGTAAATATCTATTGTAGTCTGTGCGATTTTCAACAGATAGGTAGTACCTACGCTAGTTGCTAGAGTATTTTTAGTGTTACACTCGCGATTGTTATTGATGTAGACAGGTATGCCACCTACACTATTTCGCCAAAAATACAAGGCACGTGATAAATCTAAAGCACAATCGTTGCTTCTAATAAATGACGTCAAACCTAAAGCACACTAAAATAATTATGTCGGTTTGGTCAAATCGACGCGGGCGCACGGCGCGACGTTTGGATGGTAGAGATTATCCAGCACCGACTGAGCGCGATTTTTTAATCTGTCGCGCGTTTCCTTGTAAATCTTAATTCGTATGTTCCGTTACAGTAATTCCAGCGTGAGGACATGGATGTACATTTTTTCTCTGGAAACGTATCACCTTGTCGTCGGGTAGCCGGTTACTTACCTACAATTAAAAAGCGAAAAGAGCGCGGATTCCGAGGCGAATTTCGAGAAATATCGACGGGGTCAACGAACCATGTCGACGCATCGTGGCCGCGTCTCCTCACTTGATTTTTTTTACATTTTGGTATTATACGGACAATTTAGGATGAAGTTTTATTGACGTGCTTTACTTTACTTAACTCTTTTAAATGAGCAGTCAAAACATAAGTTATTCTATGAATAATGAATCTCTGGTTTCTCAACTAGTGGCGCTAAGTTTTTCTCTCCTCAATGTTTCATATTATTATACATCCGCAAAATAAAATCTTACGCCTTCTACAGGACTTCAGGCATATTATCTTTTATAAGTAGTCTAACGATCCTACTTTTTGTTGAAGTGCGCAGACGCTCGTGATTCGGAGTCATCAATTTGGAAACAAAAACGCTACTAATTGTGCAGGTATCGACCGGCAGCCTTTGAAGGGTTAAACGTACACCAAATATTAGGCCGGATCTTTTCGATCTGGCCGGTTTTAACTTGGAGATATGTATTTTTTGCGCGCGTCTCGGAGTAAGCCGTGATCGATTCTCAGTAGCTTACGCGGGATGAGAGCCGTACTCGTCGAAAATATATTACCAATTCGCAGATCGCTTTGTTCTTTTAGATTCGTTGTATAAATTAGTGATGCATATCATTCGTTACGAGCTCTCGAATTCGGTGTCAAGTTCAAATAGGAAGTCTTCACGATGATTTATGTCATTTCACAATTCTTGTTTTCATGTCGTTGGAACAACATGTTTTAGAGACTAAACACTGTGAATGTGTCTCTAGTAAACATTATCTAAATGCCCCTATGTTTTATTGCATGAACCCCAATGCAAAAATTTATTTCGTGCAATTTATTGTGTAAACAATTCCAAGTTGACTGCATGCTATTTTTAGAACAGCATAAATATCGAGAAAAGGCTGCCCAGTCTACTTAACATTCCATTAGCACGAGCCGTTGATTGCAATTGCATATCCGTAGCTTTCTATTGAACTTCTGTGTTGTGCAGTAGCTTAGGTACAGGCCGTTTTAGGATTAATACTAATCCATATTTGATTAATCTTCAAGTTGGTTATATTTTAATAGTTAATAATAATAATAATATTTTATTATAATTTTTTATAAAATTTTTATAATCATTTTTATAAAAAAAATACGTATAAATATAACAATATTTTTTAATCATCACAGCATCATAGAATGTGATCGTATGTAGACAATTCAGTTGACGAGTTAACATAAAAAGGTGCACACACTCGCACCGCATTTCATTTGTGACCGCCATCGCTTGCGAAGGCGAACAATAAAAATATCACCGACGTTGAAATAAATAAAAAGAGCAGCCGGTCCAGGTGCCGCAAGGGCAGGTGGAATAATTGGCAATTCTTTGTCTCAACCCATACACCAGCTACGAAAACCCACTTAAATGGCTTAAGCCGATGTCTTATTTTTGAAAAAACCTTACGCATTCTGCTTATATGACGATTAGATAAAGTCAAAAATTATCCATTATGTAAATACGGTAGCGTGATCGTCTGTCAAGTTTTTGTTTGCCATTGTGATAAAAGATATAAGTATATAAAGAAAGTTTATCCAAGATGATTCGTGTAGATGTAGATCGGCATCATTATGGAATAACAATATCTACCTACATTGTTGCGATACATGTGCAAGCTGAAAATAATCAAGTTTTTCTTACGCATCAAAAAATCGTCGTTGAGTAGATAGGTATAGAGCGTATCTTACTGACTTTTGTTTACATGTATTTATCATTCTTTCCTGTACGCAACTAATTTAGTGGGTTCAGGAAGGGTAAATGAAAGGTAGTAAATTCAAATAATTAAAGCGACTAAAGATCTATAAATTGACAGCGCTGGTGAGATCGATGAAGACAATTTCTAGGGTACTGGCGACGTCGGTAACCGTAGCAACGGTACGTTTTGACAGATCGTGAAACTGGAACTCAGATGCGCACCAGATTAAGCATCAGTAATGGTTCGCGAGGTAGCCAGCATAAGATCTGTCCAAGATAAATACGCGAGAATTTCGAAATTAAATAATTATTTGATTCAGTTAAATGATACTTTAACTGCAGTCGAATTAAAAAAAGGGATCAGAGTAATTAAAAATGAACTGCATATGCTTCATACTACGAAATAATAGGGTCACAATAATAAATGGTCAGTGATAAATAAAACGACCTGCGAACGTATTTCAAGTAAATTTACTCTAATCGCTTTAGCAGTTTGGCTGCATTGCTAATTTCCATTTAACAACGGCGCAGAATTTATCTGATGGACATCGATAAACACAGTCATTGTATCAGTACATTGCGACTGTCAACGTGAGTGAAATTCCGGAAGGCAGGAATGTGGGTGAGGTAACCCCATTCGGTTTGTGCACATGCGCCATGTTCGCAGCGATTTCTGTTGTAACCCGACCGAATCAAAAGCGTGCCTGTAACCGTAGTGAGACGTTTACCAAGTTTTTATTTACAACTTGGTTGGATATTAACCTCATTGTGCGAGTAGGTAGCGCAACCCGGTCACTTAGCTAGTACGCATATTATCTCCATTTGCATAGCGCGGACAAGTAGCGGTGTCGACTTACGCGCCGCTGCCGCCTTTAATGCTGTTACCTTCAACTGTATTAAATATAGAATATGCAGACTGTATCATCTATGATAATCACAACACTCTTATTTATACCCTTCATGGCTGTTATCGCAGCGGATTTGTTTAAGTTCGCTTCTGACCACTGATCCATTGGAAAATGAAGAATGGTTATCAAATAGGCGCATGCGGTCTTGAGACAGCATCTTGGTCTAACGAAGAGTACATAAAATTTTAGATTTAACCTTTTTCGTTTTTGTCCCTGGTAGTTTTCGTGTCGGTTATTTCATGCACTTAAAATGTTTTTAGTTCAATCTCGTTTAATTTTTTTTTTGGTCAGCTTAATTTCACTCGAAAATTCTACATGCACTGTACATACATAAATAAATCAAACATAATTTCCACAACGTAAAGAAGATTATAGTATCTGTAGCACTTATAAAGCAGCGACATTGAACGAAACACGCGATCACAATGGTTATGAATACGTACCCGGATAACGATGTTATTTGCTTTTGCCTTCCGTCATCGAGGATCATTGCCGTAAATACGATCGAGATATATTTTTACTCGTTGCAATAAAAACGACATCTTTGATTAAAGATTATCTAGATGTTGTTTTTAGTGTTTTCTAATTTATGTTAAATATGTTAAAATTGGTCCGTACGATAACCTAAATATTCCCTTCATACAATAAAATATTAAAATTTTCGGGATATATCAAATATAAAATGACGTATTATCCCCTACAGATGCAGTTTCTTTAAATATCTTTTAGTAAATGATGCTGAATGTGTACTTAGTCAGTTTTAATTGCACGTCGTAATATTAGATCGATACATAAGTAGTTTCATGTGTTTTATCTACATAAATAAATTAAAATAGTGACTCATCAGCCCAGTCACTCCTTTATCACGATGACAGCTTTACATGTAATAATATCATGTATTTAGATATTTTTATCTTTCACAATGCGTTATATTGTTGCGTAAAATTCGAAAGACGAAATGGCATAGCAAAATGGATTAGCAAAATGGAATAGCATAATGGAATAGCAAAATGGAATAGCATAATGGCACGCTGCAAAACTCACAAAAAGTAATTCTCTACAATTACATCTGATTTATGACGGCATTACGCACTTTCATGTGATTCTCTAATCCTGTATTCATATCACTGTTTAAACACAATAGGTATTTCAAATCTGTATTCTTCCACAATATAACACTTTAAGCTTGAACTGTAAATATAACCTAAATCTCCGCCAATCTTGCAATTTCAATAAAATGGAGTCACGCATTTTGAATTGATTGCTTTACCTAACAGACTATATTATCGTATTTAAGCCACCAAAGTGTCACAGTAAAGAACGATTAACATTTGCTACAAAGTCTATAAGTCACATGCATTTTAGTATAAAGTACGTTGAATCTCCTGTATTTATTCGCCCTTACATAACTAGACAGACCGTAAAGCTTGTTAAGTATAGTGGTATTAAAAAATCTGGTAAAAATAAAAGGGAACCGTGAATGTCGTCATTCGTCATAACTGCTGTATCCTTGTCGCGTGTCGGGGTTGTTAGCAGAACGGATTTTAATGGATTAAGTATGTAGGTGCCCGCCCACCTACTTCAGCCACATGAAGTAGAGTTCGAGGTAGCTTTGGCTTATTTTGTAGTTGCATTCCGCATATCTAGTTTTTAATCTTCCAAGTCGGGACGCTGTGATTACTAGAAGCCGTGCTGATAGCCCACGAGCTAATGAAACTAAGTCTTGTTTCATCAGTTCACTTTTCTTCGCACACAGAGGCCTTAGTGTGAGTTTCATTTAACCATCTACATCAAACGCAGTGGGCGCGTTTGGCGCTCCGATTGGTCCGTCACCAATCCAGGGCCAATCGGAACGCCGAACGCCCTCACTGCGTTTGGTGTGGATGGTAAAATGAAACTCACACTAGGGCCTCTGATTGCCACAGTATCGTACGTTTAGTCCACTCTCGGTCCCTCGATCCCCAATACATAATGTGTCCACTGGATCCCTGACTATGGTTTATTCTCGACCCTTGGAGGTCGAGACTGGATTTTATTTTCCAGCCAAGTTTTTAGTTTCCTCTCGACCCCCAAAGTAGTATGTACCTTACTGTACCAAAATCTTAATTTTAGGTATTTACCGAACGAAGGGGTCGAAAGTGGACGAGGTATACCTGTCCCTTTTATGAAAATTCAGTCTCACCGCCTGGGGGCGAGTGTAAACTATGTTTAGAGGTTTTTTTTTGAGGGTGGGAAATCATCAAGTAACTTCTCCCGCTCTAGGTGGAGCAGGAGGGCGTGTCAGACTTTTACTGACTAAAACCCGTGTTTCCTCAGTTGCCTGTGTGCCAGGGGCCACGGTATCTCTTTCGAACAACCCGCACCCCTGGCAGGCATCGGCCCTTGCGCGGGTCCGCTACCAGTTGTTGCTGACGTCTCTGACGGCGTGGAATACAACGCGCCGTCGACCCGGGCTTTTTTTTTGTTTAACGTGCAGAAATTCTTACTGCGCTACCACGGGGGAGATAGCGCAGTTATGTGGGACTGTAACCCACTAAAACACCACGGTGTCCTCCAGTCCCGCTTGAGGTGGGAACACGGAAACGCGCAAGCCATCCGCGAACCCGCCGCGGCTGTCCGTCAACGGACCCTCCTCGGAGAGGAATAACCCCTATCACCGGCGCACCAGGACACATGGCACGCCGTGACCACCCCAGGGACCAAATAGCATAAGGGCCCCAGACGGCCCCGTGTCTGGCACCCTTGGTCCCCCTGCGACGGGTCAGCACAGTGGCCCCGCCGCCTACCACTTTTCGGCCTCAGGGGATAGGGAGAGCGGCTAACGCTATACCGACACTCCTCCCCTGCGGCCCCACCGCGTCCGCCATCAAACGGTGGCGGCCCCGTGCAGGCCATGAAAGGGAAGAGCGCTACTCAGAAGTACCGGCACTCCTCCTCCGCCGCAGCCTGACGCAGCTTCGACATCGCGGCCCGCCTCCGTTGCGATGCACCTCACAGCAACCTACTTTTTGGCCGCTACGTCGTCGGCTTGGAGGCAAAAACCCTGACGAGCGACCCCACCTTGGGGTTCCTCTTCGCTTCACCGTGGGAGAGTGACCACGGCTACTGCGCCCCCCCCCGCAACGACAATGCGGGAACCCACTGGGGGATGTTTAGGGGTTGAGGGCAAACAAATAAATATTTTTTTGGGGTCGAGGGCCCGAGAGTGAACTAAACGGTATCGTAGATGTAATTCTTCTAACGGATAGCCATGTACTAGAGGGGAAAGCGCCTGGAAAGCCCAAATTTTCATAAGTTTTTTGCAATTGCAATTCAGGTCAGTGACAGGTTGTATGTTGACTAAAATATGATTTGCAACCGTAACATTTCCATAGTAAGAAACATTTAATCATCAATACAACTCTTTAGTTCATTTAATCCAATTGAATATCAATTTCATAAAAATGCCAAATTACTCTCACTTTCTTAAAACGAATATTCTTGTTCCTTACGTCCACTGTCAACACAAGTAGGTAGAAACTGAAAATAATATTCAGTTTATTTTTAATGTTCCTTTCCCTACCGAACAGGTATGTCATTAGCGTAGTTTGAATTTGATTATGGGGAGGTTTTCTAGGTAGGTGAGCAAGGTTAGATCGGCGTTGGTGATGCGTATGAAATACGTACAAATAAATCAATACTGGATGCATCAAAAAGCTTCATAAGGCGTACATAAAGTGTCTGGTTTATGTTTCTACCTACCTACATCTTTATTTTTATTAATGAAAGTTTGTTCATTTACTCACCTACCTACTTTATAAAATTACAGTCGTTTATCAATGCAATATAACTGTTGACCTTAGCCGGTATACAGGTTTTCATTTCATCTTCACGCGCATAGCCTTTTCCATTATGACTGAAGTATTAATGTTTTAATTAGTTCTTAATCGGGTCAGGTTCACATTGTGTCAATACTATGTGCCTTGAAAATGTCCGCGCAGTACATATGTGTTTGTTCGTCACACTATTGGCGTCCTTGTCACACTAGCCAGTGTGTATGTGTGTGTTGCGACGCCTGCGCCGTTTGTTATTGTCAAGTATGTGTAAACAAAACCGAATCATGCGCCGATGTGACAGCGACGCGTTATCCACGTTATTATAAATCAAATTCAATCGTATCTAAACATTTTTGCGTGTTACGTTAATTTACGTTGAAAGATATGACAACATTTTGTCAACTACCAATTATTATCAACGAGAAATTGTGACAATAATTTAAGTAATCCAGATATTACTGAAATTACAAGTTAATTCGAAACGAGAAAATGAAAAGTGTCCAAAGGTGATTTGTTTATAATGATGAATGACGTTAACCAAAGGTACCTACCACAAAATATTAAGAAGTGTAGCTGTAGGCGTCGGTTTAAAGGGCGGTAATCGATATCGATGGTATAAAACTAATAAAACGAACGTTTGTATGAGTTAGGTAACGATATCACAGCAAAAACTCAACATGCTCAGTTAAGTATAAAAACAAAAATGAATGAATAGCATAGAAAGAGCCGATTTTGAAGACTCGGAAACAAAGCAATGGCAACTTTCGGTGTTGCTTAGTAATATCTTAATTCTCAAAACGGCTGTAACCGTATGAGGTCATATGGTTATTTGGAAACATTCTGGTTATCATGAGTCACAGAATTCAAGGTACGGGGACATCAAAGCACAACCGTGCACTGGCTTCGACACACATCGGCAGCAAACACATAATTAGAATTGTATTATTGATTTACCTGCTTAATTATGCATGCCTATGTGGTTGCTTTGTCAGCGGAGATCTACGACTTTAGATAACAACTGATTAGTGACAAAGTTAATAGATTTTTGTACATGATTTGTTTTAAAGAGTATGAAAACAAGAGTTTATTAGTATCTGAATATTAATAATTTTTAGAGGATGAATTCTGTTCTACCGACAGCTTCCTATATTTGGATCCCTGCTTACCTACTAAGTTATAAAAAGAGCAACCAGGTCCTGGGTTTTGTTATCCAATAAAAGTAACTTACACTTAGTGTTTTGTGTTATAGAGTTTTGAACTATTAATTCACCTATTAATCTAGAAAAAATACTGTCTTCATTCAGAATTTTAAAGTTGTCGAATCGCGTATGTAGGTCATAAAAATGAGTCGCCCCAAAACCACAAAGAGAAAAGACTATGTTTTGTAACTATGAGTAATGATTTAAGGATTTAGTATTTCTGTACCTACCCACTGTCATGTAACCAATATGTTTGCAACGCCTAACATTAACCTTTTGAGTTTCATATTTGTCAATGGCAACAAATGCTTCTATGTCTTAGTAATACGTGCATCTTCAATTGGTTTCTCATTGGGAGTCTCCAGTGTAGTTTATCTTCTTTTTTCTTTCTATTGAATATTTATAGCAGGAAATTAATATTAAATATCGCATTTACCTACTTAGTAAGTTTTCACTAAACAGTATCCGAATTATGTTTACAGGTGAATTATGTTCCTTTGTTTCAGGAGACGGAACCCGCTGAAATCTTATTGCACTCGCCGTGTCTTCCATTTAACAAGTTTATTTGGAAAAGCAAAAGGCCAAAAAAAATTAATATATTTAATAAATCGAACTAGATAGGCATATACCATTGCTATCTATGCACTTTCGCTATTTTAAAGGTAATTTATTGATTCCTTTGAAGATCCTCTCATTGCGACCGTCTGTTGTGCAGTGTGTGGTCTAGCATTCTACTGAAGCCACAGCGGGCTAGACCAATTGACAAGTCAGGGTTGTTTAACGGTATGCTTTCCCATTATAGTTATAATTGTTGAAAATACAGATTTGCCGTAATGGTCTGGCCAGATCTTAGGAAGCTGTAGTGGATGTCACCGGCGCTGGTCCACCAAATATGGGTTTATTCTGTAGGGCTAAATTTCCAGAACGCAAAAGTTGGAACCAAAAACGTACAATGTTTTCTTTAACAGTAGCTTCTTCTTACACTTCCTCTGTGCTGGTGCCCACAGTGGAAGTCGTATTCGTAAATAACGTGAGATGAACGATTTTAAAGAAAAATTAATTAGCGCGAAAACAAATGAATCACTTAATTTTTAATAAATTTTAATTTGGAATTTCTAACCAAACGGCAGATATTTGGGATCAGAGGCCATTCGACAAAACGCCAATTTCTTATATAGGTATTGACCTAGGTTCATATTATATTTTATTTATCCCAATCTCATGAATATTTTCGAACGAATACGTAATATATCAGATAAGTACACGTAAATATAACTCCTTCGTTTTTAACAGAATTTTACTGACATGTGTGCTAGATATAGTTGCAGTTGGTACTACGCATGTCATAAATTCAGTACGCAATTTCATGATCGTAAATTGAATTGCACACAAGAGCATGCCGCCACGTGTCCTCTATTACTTGTTTATAACAATTCCGAAGTTGTATTGTTAACTTAACAGTTTAATAACTTCACTGCAAAACAGTCGGGAAATGAGTCATTAGCCGTTGTGTTCACAACTTACGAGTGAATTATCGTTAGTGTGTTATCGGTTTATGTTCCTATTGCTTTATTTTCTTGTATTTTTGCTCTTCTAAAGTAATAGTACGGCGTTATCTGAATCGTATTCCTGGCTCAGATAGAAGCTTTAAAAAAAATCCTAATGGCAGTTTTATTTTCCTTTAAAGTTGAAATCATGATTCCTTTGACCACTTTGACCTAGGTATTAGCCATAGTTTCGAAGTTTGCCTGATGTGCCATTGCAACTATCATGATTATTTACGCGGCTGAAATACAGGGTGGCTGGGTTATCAAGCGCAAAATGTAACCATGAATTCAGGACCATGATTCTAAGGTTCTAAGGATCATCATCATTTCAGCCGAAAGACATCCACTGTTAGACAAAGACCTCCCTTCCCACAAGCACCGCTTTTTGAACGATTCTGTGCTTCTCGCATTCAGCAGATTCCTGCAGCCTTCACCAGGTCATCGGTCCATCTTGTGGGAGGCCTTCCAACGCTACGTCTTTCAGTACGCGGTCGCCACTCCAGAACCTTCCGGCCACATCGGCCATCTATTCTGCGAGCCATGTGCCCTGCCCACTGCCACTTAAGTTTGGCAATATTCGAGCTATGTCGGTTACCTTGGTTTTCCTACGGATCTCTTCATTTCTGATTCGATCGAATGCCGGGAATTGAGGAAAGCTCCAAATATAACCCTCTCCATTGGTGACTTTCAGCCCTCTTATTAGGCCCTTTGTAAGTGACCACCAGTTCCTAAGGATACATTTAAATAATAAACCTGAGCATGGGGGCTTAACTGCACGGCATCTGGATTGTCCAAAGATAAACTTACAAAAACAAAGAGTAAATGGAAATACCTAATAACTGTTCCCGGTCAATGACTACTTAGCACATCGGCGATAAGAAGCGTATGCTGCTATTTATACTGGGTATCGTGCCGGGTTTAACTGGGAATATGTTAACCAGGAAAACCCGTGGTCATAGCCCGTTATGAACTCTTTACCTTACCTTTAGTATGTGTACTACCATCTGTAATCACTAATAGTAAAAATGGCTTTCATTTTGATAGTCCAACAACATTCATTGCGTTTTTTTACGTTTTTGAGTAGACGAAGTTTTCGAAAATATGAAGCAATAGACTAGCGATATCCTTAAAAGATTTAGATTGTGGGTTACGCAATTAGGGTGCAGGTCTGTGTTCATACATTTTTAAAGATCAACTTAGGACAGTAGTTCTTGTTAATCTATTGCTAATGATATATAATCAGGAATTTGACAGATTGGTATCCCCGGCTTACACTAGGCTAGTTTTTCTAGCTAGGCTAAGCTTAGCAAACAAGTAATTCATGGCTTATTATCCTGGCTTAGCACACGCATTGCAGCGACATAGTTCGTAGAGTAAAATTATCCGATTGTGTACTAGCTTTGCCAGCACGAGGCTAGTACAAAAGCTAGTATAGTAAAATTAGTGTTGGGGCGCTACTAGCTCAAAAATAGTACCCCGTCCTATTAAACTATCTCACTAGCTTTCTATATTTCTCACTAGTTTACTAGCCTTGTATAGCTAGATTTTGTATTGAGCCTAGCCTTTTAGAAATAAAGTAGGTGTTAGCCAATTGATGGGTAGGTAACTATGAAGGTTTACTAATAAGAACTTAGGTACAACAAACGTAAAAACACCCTTGCGTTAGTTGTTTGTAGGTACGTTAATAAACTGTTTAATATAAATGATAATGATAAATGATAAATGATTTTATTTCTGTAAGTAGGTTTGTACAAACATTTTTACACGTCAATCATATTGTTTTAAACTAGATGAGGTCGGCGTTTCCTATCTGACTACTCTGAGAAGAAAGGCCGAAACAAACTCAGAGGTCACACTAAAGGTGGAGGTATACTCGTAAGACTACGCTAAAAACAGTAATAAAGTGTATCATTTTTAGAGTACGTACAGTATGAGATTTTGAACGTGCGTGTTATCAGTTAATTTTATTTATGTGCACGCCAATTGGCTTATTTTTCAACGTTTGCTGTTAGTAGGTATTAGGTATACATATTTATTGGTAAGTGCACTAGCGCAGTGTGCGTTCTCGCAACCATGCCATGTAGCTAATATATAACGTGTTTTCGTTTTTAATGTCTGGAATAAAAGTATACTTACTTTTTTACTTACTTACTTTTATTATTTTTAGACATTGGCTCAGCTTGGAAAAAATAGATGAAATGTTTTGGTAACTAACTACTGAAATCACGCAATAGTACCTACATCAGAACGGGATGTCCAGTATACCTACCCATTTATTTCATTAAACCCTAGCCTGCACTGTCCTCCCATACCTATTAACACTGTAATTTGAAAACATTGTAAAAGACAATTATTTTTAAAAGAGTAACCGTGGAGTTTCTTGCCGGCTCTTCTCCATAGGAAGCGACAAATTGGAACCGTGCACCTAGCTTCTGACGTTTCACAAGTGCCCATGCAGGTTTATGTGAAATATAATATTTTGATTTGGTTTGAACATAACGTAACATCACGCCTTATTTCCCCGTAGTGTTAGACAGAGGTCAGTGTACCTATCGGGCACCAATCCAGACTCCGGGCTGCTACTGAGAAATTTCAGATGAAAAACCCAATAACACTGCCCAACCAGGGAATCGAACCCAGGACGACTCATGCAGTAGCGCTTACGACCACTAGACCAACGAGGTAGTCGAATAGTTCAATAAACCAATCTTTGGTTTATTGAAATATACATATAAAACATCATACTTCCTACATTACTAGTAGGCAAGGTTGCTAGCTACGTACTTAGTCTTTTGATAAGGCGAGAAAGCAACAAAAACACAAAAAAGAAATAGGATTTGAAAACACGAAAGAATGGGTAAATTCTGTAATTTAAATAACCTAATGTCGAAACTACAAGGCACGTGTAGCTTCAGAAAAAAATACAACAGTATTGTTTTGAAGAAAATTAATATTAGCTTTCGATGCGTTAAGAATTTCAGAAATTAGATGTAGTAGGTGCGCAGGCGAAGCGCACAATAATATCCTGCTTCCTAAAGATGTCTTACAATATTATATCTACTAGATAGGTAGCGGGATATCCTTTCAACTTTCCAGTTTACCTATGTAGGTACAGTAGGCCGCACGTCCATTGTAACAAAACCAGCAGGTTAATTACGTAATACTAACAGTAGGAATGCCTTTCATTTTGACAATTTAGCAATATTCATTACGTAGATACGTTGTTGCGCAGACAAATTTTTCGAACATTCGCACCTTTAGATTTAAAGAGACCTATTTTGCTTGTGGCTAATTTCGAATTAGGTCTCTATAATTCTGAATTATACAGACCTATTTTGCTTGCGGCTAATTTCGCATTAGGTCTCTATAATTCTAAAGGTGGGATGTGAAGAATTGGATTAGCAATATCCTTTATAATGATACAGATTTTAATTGATAGTGTGTTTCGCATTTAAGGTGCCGTATAAGGAGGCCTCTTAATCTATTGATACTCCGTATTACGTTAGGACAGCTTAACGTCAAAGTTTTCACCAACGTGTGGGACGATGTAGGTACTTTATTAAGATTTTAAAAAAACAGATAAATGGAACAAATGACAACAAAATAGATGGGTAACCAAATGATGATAGGTACCTAAGGCATATTTTGGCACATTGTGGTTACGTCAAGTGTAAGTAGTATGGGCACGCCACGATTGCGGCGGTAAGTCCCCTCTTTGAGGAGTGGTTTGAGAGGCGGCATGGCGTCCTCACCTTCTGCCTGACACAGGTCCTCACCGGACACGGTTGTTTCGGGAGGTTCCTGTTTCGGATAGGGCGGGAGGAAACGCCCGGGTGTTTCCATTGCGAAGATCGCCCAGAGGACACGGTGGAGCATACGGTGGAGGTCTGCCCGGCTTGGGCGGAGCACCGCCGTGTCCTCGTGGAGGTGATCGGCGGCGGCGATCTCTCGCGTCCGACCCTGGTCCTGGCCATGGTACGGAGCGAGAGTGCATGGCTAGCAGTCGCCTCCTTCAGTGAAGCAGTTATGCTCGCAAAGAGGGAGGCGGCGCACGTGAGGGAGATGCAGTACATGTGCCCTCACAGCCGTGGCCTTCGCAGGAGACGCCCTGGGCGTCGGGAATCCCAGGCTGATTCCCGGCCACCGTAGGCACGGGCTTGCGGACGGCGAGTGATGGGTAGCTCGCTGTCCGGTAAGGACCAAGCCCGGGTCGACGGCGCGTTGTGTTCCACGCGCGCCTCAAAGAGATGTCAGCAGCAACTGATAGGGCCCGCAAGGGCCGATGCCTGCCAGGGGTGCGGGTTGTTCGAAAGAGATACCGCGGCCCCTGGCACACAGGCAACCGAGGGAACACGGGTGGGTTTTAGTCAGTAAAAGTCTGACACGCCCTCCCGCTCCGCCCAGAGCGGGAGAAGTTATTTGATGATTTCCCACCCAAAAAAAAAAAAAAAAAAGTGTAAGTAGTAAGATGTGTGAATTGATTGAAAGTAAAAGTTACCCACTTCTATTAAAGGTTTAGTTTGGCGCTGATAGGCTGTTGTCTAGTTCGGCTACAGATGTTTAATTTAATTTGTAATGAAAACCTGCTCCTTTTGTGAAGTTGGTTAAAAAGAAAATATAGCTTATGATAGATTCGCTAGGGTAGACCGCAAAATTCAAATTTTCTTACGTGTTTTGTAATTTTGCAGATCAAAAAAAAAGACTTTCATGAACAAGTCATTCAATGGGATTAAATTAACTTATACTCCATAGGTTTAGGTAGTTAAATAAAGGTAAACAAAATAAACCACGTGACTCATAGATGCGAAACCTTTTATTTCAAATGTTAAGATCATATTATTTATAGTCATATAATCATAGGCTCTTTTCGGAATCTGAATCAGAATCTGATGAACTATCTATCACATTAATAATTAATCGTTCCATTGTATCATCAATTATTTTCCTAGCTATAATAACTCAATTTAACAAAATCGAAACGGACTCGCAATATCGTAAATGTCGATTGTTGAGAGCACTGTCAAAGTCTGGTTAACCGACTAAACATAATACCTGCCACTTCAGTTGCCGTAATACATCACATACAGTTTTACTTTTCAATTTAGCAAATTAGTTGAATTTTCAAAAAGGTATGGGAGCCTGTCATTTTGGGCTCTTTACAATAGGCAGATTACAAAATATTATATTATTGTAATTAATCTAACAAAAAAATTGTGCTCAAGTAGTTACATCTAGGAAAAGTAGTTCACGAATAAATGATAAAGTTTAATATTTATTAATAAAAGAGTAGAGAGAAACTATCGTATAAATCGAAAATAAATATGATTTTGTTACACCGTATTTTTAAACAAGAAAGTGTCAACTATAAAGAACCCTTTTTACGATTTCTTTACCTTTATTTAACTAACTAAACCTATGGAGTATAGAGAGTTGTATTGATGATTATTATTATTGTTATTTACCTAAGTACTTACCTACTTACAGATATTTGCAGATTTTTCTAGAATTTAGCAGCTTTTCCTTTAAGTAAGTTAAAACGAATGAGTGAGACTAGGTTCGTATTTACAAAGCTATCGAAGCTGATTATAATTCCTGATGCATTTATTTTCACCGCTTTAGAAATTATATCTTTCGACGGGCAGGCGCCATATCCGCTACCATGACAAAGAGAGGTCAATCAAGAGTTCATTGAATTAACGAACATGAATTTTAATTACACTGTTTATGTAGGACTTATTATATTTACTGTTATACATTGAGTAGGTACCTACTTAAGTTCTTAAGTACTTTAAACTAGAGCAACAAGCCTTTTGGCAGGTGATATATAGCCAGGTCGGTAGACTGACCAAACTAGAATATACCACACTAGACCACACCACACCACACCACACCACACCACACCACACCACACCACACCACACCACACCACACCACACCACACCACACCACACCACACCGCACCATGCTACACCACACCACACAAACACTATTAGGGAACTTTTAATTTTGGATCTTTTTTCTTTCTGTATTTTTAGTTTGGCTAAAGTGTTTCCTACCAAAGATTAAAAATATATTGTTATTATCTTTAAGAAATACTCAAGCACTGTTTCTTGGTTTCTGTGTGACAGGTTTTCCTAGGACAGATACCAGTCTCTCACAAATGATTTATTCAGATGTTGTAATCTTCATATATTCAAGGCGCCTTTGTGGCAGAGAAATATATTAAAAAAAATAGATATACTTACTCACAAACCTTCCTGTTGTTGCTTTTATCATAAATTACATAAATTGGAACAGAATGTTTGTTTACATTATAATTTATAACTATTAAAGTGTGAAAACGAAACGTCAGCTTATTACAATAATTTCCTATAAAAACTGCCAAAACAAGTATCTAAATGCGCTATTTAATATTAAAATATGCACTATAAAAGTCAGAATATGCAAAACGCTGATTAAGACAGTAAGTATAAAAAATAGAAGAATCGCATCGTATTTTAAGCACTAGCATGGTGTTAATTGGTACTTCAGTAATCTCTCCAATAAACTAAATAGGGTATATATTTAAAGACCGAGGCGAATCGGATTATTTTTTTTGTTGAAAATATTAAAATCATACTTAAGTGTTATATTTGCAACTTTTATTGGCAAAACGGTAACAGTAACAATCTAGCTACACATTAAATACCTACTTCAAAACATAAATCGTTCAAAAATTCTCCAAAATATTAATTAAAAACTTGAAAGACAGAAATATCCGAATCGCCCCAATTTCCGAGGCGAATGGGATCATTCATGACATATATCATATCAGCCGAAAGACGTCCACTGCTGGACATAAGCCTCCCCCAAAAGGGGGATTTGCCATAATCGCCACGCTTGGCAGGCGGGTTGGCGATCGCAGTATGGTGGTCAAATGCATAGAGAACGCTGCTGCCCATTCTCTAGTAAGTCCCTTAGTCGCCTTCTACGACACCCATGGGAAGAAATGGGGTAGTGCTATTCTTTTACATCCGGCGCCACACGGAACAACATGACATATAACTAAATTAAAATTTTCTTAAAATGAAAAGCTTTGGAATTACTGAAAAAAATTTAAATAATGAATAATGAGATTAATATTAGTTAGTAGCACATAAGTTACATTTATACGGGCCTTTTTTCTCTCCCAGATGAGCACATTTTTCGTGGCACCATTCTTCGCATGCTTGGCACTAAATCCAATTCTCTGATGGTGGATAATTCAGCCACTTTTCCTCTTTCCATGCCGTCAATCCTTGCTTTTGGTAATCCTTCTAGTTTCCGAATAGTTAACTTATTTCTTTTCATAAGGCGATGAAACCCGTCCTGACTAACCATTCCTATTTTTCTGTAAAAATTGTGTTTTATGTATTGACGTTCTATAAATCCAAATGCGTATTTACTGGTAATGTACCGACTAGTCGGCCCTATTTGTAATCGGCGACTAGTCGGTTCATTTTTTACTCGTATTAATATGCTTAGTAATTTAAAAGACGGTGATTGAAATGAAATTGAAATCTTTACTGCTTTATTTTTTATTATAGAATCAGTTTCACAGTTTACTTTTAGTGCAATCAGGAAATAAGGATATTAAGGAATAGGAACCCTTCGTTTGGTCCATTAATTAATTGGACTTAGATGCAGAAATTAAATACCGATTCCGTGTCAACGCTTTATTCAAAATATTAAGGAATTTCTTATTTTGATCCGACTCGGCCACTGATCTGATTCGCCTCTGTCTACCCTATCTGGAAAAGTTACTAAGTTAAATTATGATTCATCCAAAACCACCACCTTACTGACACAAATAAATCAGAAGTGTTTTAATTAATGCAACTCCTATCCAATTATCGGCTATTCATTTAAGCTAAACAATAGACATAATTGATATATGAAGAACATTTCACCCGATGAACGGTTAATCAAATCTACCGACAGGACCTGCTTATAGCTATGTCTGTAAATAGGTCTGAGTGTTTTTTTTTCTGACTGAAACTTCCTGTAGGTAGGGTAACTAATCTAATTTACAAGCCAAACAATCACAAAACTAGCCTTTTTTCCGACTTTAGTTACGGCTATCTAGTCTAACCAGACGCAGATGAAAATCAGGATTTTTCATGGTTCGGTGGTCATGTGACCTCTTCAACCCAATTAACTGGTGGAGGACACTGATGCTACCGGTTATACTTGTTTTCAGAGTTTCGGGCGTCTGACAGCCCGTGCTTTCTACGTGCTCTCCAATGCTTATGTCTCGATACGAAAGGAACAGTTAATCATCGTAGATTAACCTTACCTACACATAGAACGTTAAATAATCTCATTGCGTACATTAAATTCTATTATCTCGTCACAATACTCACATATGAATGTCTTGTTTGTGCTTTGTAACAGTGGTTACGTGAGCTTAGTCAAGTTGTGAAAGCACAGTTCGCGCTGAAACGAATTTAGCGCGAGTCGAACAGGAAGCCAAATGCGCGGTACTATTGCCGAGGTATGTTCTACTAGATGGGACTTGATCACATACAAAATAAGCACACAATTTCCTTCTTTGTCCTGTCTCATATTTTAGCCTTGGTTTTGCTAAAATGCTAATAGGTCAAAAAATACCTTTAATTAATCACACATTTTTCCGATTAATGACCAGTTTATAAGGGATCAATGCCATGCCAAGAATACAAATTGTGTAGTTTACAATTACAAATCTAATCTTATAGTTATTTGGTTCTCTCTACTCTAAGTAAGATTTAAAATAGGTTTGAATGAAAAGCTTCAAAATAAAGTAGGTTGTAATCTCTTTGTTAAGTAGTTACTGATGATAATGTTAATCTGCCTTCATCAGAATCTTACATTAATTTAGGGTATGGCTAGTAACCAACAAATGAACGATGCTTGCTCTCCGTCATTTCTAGTCTACATAACTCTTTGTGCATTTGGTAAGACGCTCAGTGAAAGTGATTGCGCGGATGTCGCGTGCGACGGCGCAGGCGCACCCGCCGACCTTGCCATATAGGCGGCGCGCGCGACGCATCGCGTAGTGCGTAGCTACCGGTTGTACATCGTGCGAGGCTAAGCAGGGATTCAGGGTCTCTTAAGACCGATAGCAGCAATTTTGAGGGTCAAAACAAATATAGAAATTTTTTACGCCTATTTTAAGGGACAAACATTCATGCGTGAACTAATGCCTGGTGTGACTAAATGTTGAATCAGGTTATAATGTGCACAGTTCATGCTGGACCACCAAATGGAAGGTGCATACAACTACAAGAGCCTTTCTATAAAAGCGGCTTATGTTTCCCCACGCCTGCCCTGCATAGACATATTACAGATTATAAAGTAGACAGATTTAATAACTACCTACGACGACTTTACGAAGCAACTGTAATATAAATACCACCGAACATTCAAGTTCATCAACGTCATCTTACAATCGGCCATTCGAAGCCTTACCAAAATACTTCCTACCTAGGTACAACTTATTATGCCTATATCTTGATCACGTCTAGTCAGATCGGAAATGGACCCTTAATAAGAAGATTCCTAAAAGGCCGAAACAATTTCAGGGCAGTGCATTCTGATAAAAGTTTTAACATGAATATTTCTACAGTGCACATGGTTCGTTTCCCTCAGTCAGATTTCCCTAACAATCGTAAATAACAGTCTTTACGAGCTTGTACTTAGATAAACATGCTCAGTTTTGCAATTACAATAGTAAAATAAATACTGAAAGGTTTACCTCATCGCTCGAGAGTACCGGGTGACATATTTTTCCGTGACTTCAGCAATTACGCGCAGAGACACGCCTGATACGATCAGGTAGTTTTTGTTCCGGTATAGGTAGGTACTATTAATATAATATTTATGAATATTATACAATAAATTGCAGCGTGGTTCTAAGTAACGTGTCGGCCTGAATCCAGGCGACTCGTAACTTTATACGCACAGAGCTGCACCACTTACCTTGAGTCGGTTTTTGCTTCTTTTTCCATAATCAATATGTCAGTTGTCGTGTTGCCATAGCCCGGTGCTACACGACCGGCCACACATGAGCACCACACATTATTTATTTCCCTTTCAAATAACGTTAGCACTAAACATTAAACGTTACATTATAATATGGGTTAGTCGAATACTTTTTCAGTTAAATAGAATTAATACGTAATGCCAATGCAAAATAGATATTCATATTAAGTCTTGATAACGCCGATAATGGCTCGCACAACTTCTATGTCAACATCATCACTATTTTGTTTAAAAAAACTTCGCCTTTCGGCTTTCGTGTCGTATATTTACTTGTAGCGTTTAGCTAAAAGATTACCCGGTATGGAAGTTTTACGTAGATACTTATGTTTTTTAATTTTCTTCTGTCCAGAACCACCTTGACTGAACTCGATTTTGTCATTTATCAAAAGTACCTATTAGCAATATTCAGGTATGAATGTATTGTAACTCGTGTCAATAGATTTCATTAGTATTGAGCAGATTGATGCACATATTAGTTTGCGCATGTGTTCTGCTGATCGTTATTGCTATAATAATCGACGCGGTCACGTGCTCCTTCGAGGACGCCCTCACTTCCATGAAAAGTGGACTCATTTCATTACTAAGCACTAGATCTATATACCTAACATTCAAACTAGTTACGAGCTAACTTACATTCAGATCTAGTTTTCACTTAACCGAAATAACTGGGCATATATTTCGTGCGCTATCGTAAATTCTAGCGATAATGACGTAATGCAGTTTTGTCTAACAGCATTTCGGCAGTTAACCTTAAATGTAGCTGGCGATAAAGGTCCAACAGTGAAATATTTCAACAAATCAGATTAGGCGTATTGCAACATATTACTATAATGCATTAGGTTAATTCATCGAGTAAATACAGAGACACAGTATTGAGATGGACGCGTATTGGCAAATAAGTGCGCGTTTGTTTGGGGGCCGCCGTGTTAGAACGGGCGACCTCTCGCCTCCGCGGCCCGCGCGTTCTCCTTACAACTACTAGCATTGAGGCATTTACCTTTCTTAGGTCGGACTTGTCCTCAATACAGGCTAGAAGCGTTGATTTATTACGATGCACGGTATACCGGCTCAATTTAGAGACAAATTTTGTGCAATACGCGCCCAATCCGAGGTATGTTTACATTCTAGTCCCCGTGTGGCGTCAACATTAGCCCAGTTGGCCTGATATGTCGATTGGTAAATATTCTCTGGTACAAACTGGTTGCAAGTAAAATACTTTTATCTGTATTATGACTAATTTTACAAGGCTGTTTACGGAGGAATTGCTTCTACTTATATATTAGAATCTGGTCTGCTCTGGCCAATTTCTCACACTTATAGGCAGGCGCTTATTTTCGCTCTTAAATTTCCCAAAATCAATATGGTTTTAAATGATATCTGCTATAGAGAAAAAAAAAAAAAAAAAAAAAAAAAAAAAAAAAAAGAGATGTAAGTATCCAATTCTGGTTTTAGGCGCCACTTCCTTACTAAAACTTTTAATTTTGCCCTAATTTGGACATTTTCGTTCTGTAACATTGCCAGTTCGCCCACGTTGCATGTACATATTGTTCAAAAATATGCCCAAGGTTGTATATAAAAGACCCTGGACAACATTTAAGTAACTTTTAGCTCAACAAAGATGTGTGATAAGGTCCAACAAATGAAGTATGCCTAATTAGCACATTTTTTAACAGACGGGTTTTGAGGAATTCGAGCACAACAATTAAGTGGGGTTACGAAATTATTTCTACTCATTAGTACTTAATGTGTTGTTACCTGTTTAATAACTTAATAAAGTTACGCAGCATGGACGCAAACTCAGAACTGTTTAGTTTCTTAGTTAGGTACCCATTAATGTTTTGACTTATAGGTAAGGTATTTTTTTACAAATCAATTATAATATTTTTACAGATAAAAAAAATAATACTACTCTTCTCCCGTTACTGCGAAATTTAAAAGTCTAATAGAAATTCGGTGAAACAAAACCAAAATACCACCTACGTAATAGGATTGTAGTTAAATTATGTAAGTATCTATTTAGGCGTGGTTCATACCTGATTTTTGTGTAGTAGGTGGTGGATACCTTCCTATTATTAATTGAGAGTTTTCTTCTGAATATTTGTTTTAACCATTAACACTTTGCGCACGCCGCGATTGTAGCGGTAAGTCCCCTCTTAGAGGAGTGGATTGAGAGGTGCCTCGGCGTCCTCACCTTCCGACGGACGCTGGTCCTCACCGGATACGGTTGTTTCGGGAGGTTCCGGTTTCGGATAAGGCGGGAGGAAACGCCCGGGTGTTTCAACTGCGTAGATCGCCTTGAGGACACTGTGGATGGAGCATACGGTGGAGATCTGCCCAGCTTGAGCGGAGCACTGCCATGTCCTTGTGGAGGCGATCGGCGGCTGTGATCACTCGCGTCCGGCCCTGGTCCAAGCCATGGTACGGAGCGAGAGTGCATGGGTAGCCGTCACCTCCTGCGAAGCAGTAATGCTCGCGAAGAGGGAGGCGGCGCACGTGAGGGAAAGGCAGTATGAAAATGAAATGAAAATGAAAAATGTTTTATTATTTTAACAAGTAAAATTTTACAACTAGTGATTGAAGCCTCCTTTTAGGCAGATAAGCCTGTGTTAGGAGACTCCGCTCTTCCATAACTTAAATAAATATTTTTACTTGTTTATGTAAATATATGTTAGTAAGGGGAAAAGTGGTAATAAAAATAAAATGAGAAACAATAAAGCTAAACATGCAGGAGGTACAGCACGCACGCAGGCATGCGAGTAGGTGAGTGAGTGGTGAGTGACACACTCACTGTGTGTGAATGTTAGGGTGTGTTAATGTGAGTACATATGAATCAGAGCGCATGAGGTAAACAATAGTACAGGCATTAGAGGTAGGGTATATTTATTCCAGCAGTGCCTCCGTGTCATCATAAGTAAGTGGTTTTATCCAATTAGTTACATTTTTTTTACATTCAGTTTGTTTCTTATTGTATATGTAAATCTCTTTGTTAATTCTGTTGTATAGTTGAGCTGAGCGTCTTTTGTACATGCGCCCTCACGGCCCTAGTCGCCGCAGGAGACGCCCTCGGCGTCGGGAATCCTAGGTTGATACCCGGCCAACGTAGGCGCTGGCTTGCGGATGGCGAGTAATGGGTAGCTCGCTGTCCGGTAAGTACCAAGTCCGGGTCGACGGCGCGTTGTGATCCACGCGCGCCTCAAAGAGATGTCAGTACCAACTGGTGGGGTCCGCAAGGGCCGATACCTGCCACGGGTGCGGGTGGTTCGAAAGAGATACAGTCGCCCCTGGTACACAGGCAACTGAAGGAACAAGGGTGGGTTTTAGTCAGTAAAATTCTGACACGCCCTTCTGCCTCACCCAGAGTGGGAGAAATTATATGATGATTTCCCACCCTCAACAAAAAAAAGCCATTGGCACCTAAGCGGCATGTTTTAGGGAACCATATTCCCAAGTAGCATTGCAAGCTGTATACAAGCTGTATTTTAGTTCGTTTTTATACTAGAAGCTGTAGCCTGGACAAGGCTATATAAAGGCTGTATCAGCGCTTATACAGCCCTTATAAGTAAAAAAATTGTATATTTTATGCAGCTTTTTGCGTTAGTAGAGCTGTATAGTAGCTTTAGAAGAAATGAATAAGCTGTATAATAGCTGTATTAGAGCTGTTATTCGGTGTACAAAGAAACCATAACACTACAGATATTATCTTATAAATATCTTGTAAAGAAAAGAGTTCCAAATAGGTTTTTGAAAAGAACACAAAATAATAAAAATTAGACGAACTAGATTTTCAATGAAATAGAACCGTGAATGGCGACATTGCTATTTATAACATTTATTAGTCAGTAAACGTAATCTTGGACTTAGATATCTGAAGGTGTTAATTGGTGAATTGAAATTGCGGATTCAAATTTATTGTGAACCTGTCTATGTTTTCCGTCAAAATATTCAAGCGCCAGCAGAATAATCTCTCTGATATAAAACAAAAATACTATTTATATGATAAATCAATGTTGGTTTTAAGGTTACAATAAAAAACAATTTTATAATAACAGAAGTGAGGGTAGTGTGATCATTGTGCCCTCATATCAAGCTGAAAATCATGATATATTCCTTAAATTATGTTTCAAATTTTGTTTTACCTACATTCAAAATTACGAAAATGGCGACTATTTGCTAAACAGCCTAAACGATAATCGGAGTGTCTGAGTAGCTGTACTAAGTAAGTTCAGAATTATATTGTACAGTTTTTGGCTGTTAATCAGCTTTACAATGGAATATTTTTATTACTTAGGCTGTATATCAGTTCTCTATGCATAACTTAAAATGCTCATAAGGGTTACTTAAAAGAAATAAAAAACTCTGACTCAAGACGATACGTACCTACATATGGTAAAACTAAAAGAAGTAGCAGTTTAATTTTTAACCCACGAAAAAGAAGGAAGAGATTCTCAATTTGACCGTATATTTTATACCTAAGTAAACTTTTTGTAAGGCATTATTAATTTGTTGTATGTATTAAATCAGTTTTACTTTATTTTCAGGAAAATATGCCGACTAAAATTTAAGCAACCATTGAGAAAGGGCAAAACAAGCTTTGCATTGTACCAAGTTTGTGGGAATCAAAAGGCTAGTTAGGATGGCCAAGAAAGCGATTAGATGTCAACAAATTAGTAGAGGATGAAAAATCTCGGCCTTTACATAATTGGTCCACCTCAAAATGCTGTGTGAAAAGGCTATCAATATCGTCATATGACGAAGCAGTAAGAAAACTAGATCTCATGGTTCAAATCAATCATCATTTGAACTACTTGCGCTGCTTCATGAAGAAACGTCATAATCATGTTCCGAAGGTTGAATTAAATTTACACATTTAACATAACTGTTATGATAATTATTATTAATTATCATAACAGTTACAGGGTTATCCCTGTTTAATGTTTTTGCTACGGAACCCTCTTCGTTGGACGTCGACGGAATTGGCGGTTGACCGTAGTCTTTCCGAGTGACTGTGTCATTAATACAAAATAAAGCTGTACTGTAGCTGTCATTTATTTTTTAGTTTTGAAACACCCTCAAAAACAGAAGTCATAAAACCACTGCATTTACAAGAGTGTACAATTACGCCATAAAAATAAGTTTTAGAACGGAGTTTGCATACACCACTGTACAGAAACAAGTCTTAAGTGATACTATAATAACACTAAGAGCTGTAATAAGTAAGTGTTCACATGCAAAATATAGCTTGTACACAGCTTTAACGATTAAACCTGATTAAAGTGTCACAAAATACTTAAGCTGTATAGTGGAGTTTTCATATTCTGTTTAAATACCCTAAGGTTTCGCGGATCCCTTAATAAAGATTTAGTACAGTTTGAGCTGTATAATGACTCATAAATCACTATTAGAAAGACAAATATTTTTTTGACACTCTTGTAAGTCTCTAAAAGAACTCTAAGTTCTAAATAGGCTGTTATATTGATGTTGAAAACGCTTGCGTGCTGCTTGGGTTCAATTGCTCATTACTAGATTTTGCTAGCAAATTCATAAACGTGTCTAAAAATTTATAAAAACTGCAATTTACGTCAAAACAACGAAATCTTAGAAATGTTTAAAGTCAAGGTTGTGTGATATCGGCGAGGCATCAGTATTGTTATCAGCCTAAGTGACTATTTACTGTAAACAGATTGTATCGGAGGAAGCGATCTTTGTCCTCTTTGAGGCAGTACCTTGCAAACACTTTGCCGCCTTCCTGTGGCGCTAGTGTTATAAGCTGAAGCGATTTATAGAGCTATTCCGTAACGAATTCGAAGTACCTAAGCGTAATGTCTTGTCTAAAATTCTCTACATCTATCTAATATAGTTATCTTCGTTTTAACATTAATCTAATACTAGAAATGCCTTTGTGTACATCCTTGATTGTTTTCGTAACTCTAGTAGCCGATATTAATCATTGTTAACTTAGATATCTCCACACACTTAAATATCCCATTATCAATAGCACCTGTCTAGCATACTCATGTAAAATAGTAGAATAACAACATTCCTTTGCATAACATCGGAAATCAAACACTAGTCTTAAAACGAAGATGTTACACAAGACATGAGCTAAATTATTTAAATATACTATCGCGTGACTGCTATTTATTTTCTTATCATGTTTACTGATAAACGTGACCGCGACAATATTATCGGACCCTGAGCTTTTGGGATAATGTCCACACTTGGTATTGGGACTGGTGATCGTAGACCTTAGGTACGATTAGGTGGGCGGGGTGATGATATTAGAAACCAAGAGTACTCTGAATCAGACGAGTTTTGATAAAAAACTTCAGACTTAATAAAACTCCCGATCGGTCAATTCTACTACGGAAACTACTGAAACTATAGAACCGACCCGCTGGGCCACCATAAACCCTAGTTGGGAAAATCGGAGTTGTCAGTCGCGCCCGCGACATCTTTTGCCTTACACAGCTCTGACGTGGGTGACATTGAACGCTCGACCCGATTAAGCATAAGAAGACGATTCGCGAGGTCGCGTTGCCAATGTGCACACTGTCCACTGTCCTACTCTAAATATCTATTGTCCCATCATTCTCACACCTAATTACAGCTGCATAATCATTGATTCTTTTCAAAACTATTTCAATGTAATTGAGCCGATGAATTACTAGTATCGTGATATCGTCACCAATTGAATTTCTAAACATTACAATACCTAATTCAACTTATTCGTTATAATAAAATCACTGATATTTGCATTTAGCGATTTTATCATAACACCAATGCTTACTAAAATCAGTAGTTAAAATTTTACGTTTACGTAGGGCTCTTGTTTAAGGTACCTAGTTATAGTGGAGCCATATTGTTGTTGTTTAGAGTAAGGAACCAAATGATTATTGAACTACCCACTAGTGCACTTGTAACAGGTCTATTAACTTAAAATAACTAGATCCCACAACACAGGGTGTCATCTAGTGGTAGTGTGGTTACTTTGTTCCACTTTATCTTTATTTATTTTGTTATATTTTATTTGTTGTGCTAAGGTATCAAAAAACGTGACTTGATAAAACCCATGTACCTACTTATTTATTCATATTTGGTGGAAATAAGGTTTTAATCACTTTTTGTAGTGATTTTATCTACACTAATCATTTGATACACAGTGCAAATTCACTAGACTTTCCCTCAAAGTAGGCAAGGTTGTAGTTTGAACGTTATATAGAGAAGTAGATACAAGTTAGTCATTAAGCAGTTGTAGTGCTTCTAGTTCAATTAACGGCACATGACTGTTAAGATAGCTATCTAAGTATACTTATATATTGTCCAGTATTGAGGTGTAAAGGGTGAGTCGCACGCGACCGACTAGAACCTGCGACACCGGTTGCGCTCGGACCATTTCTGATGGGCTCATTGTCGGTCACTCAGTGTGCAGCAAGATGCCAAGTTATTTATACATTGCTTGTAATAGTTTTTTGAAAGGTGGAGAATAAAATACAAACATAAAGGGCAAGAAAGATAAGATGTTTATTGATAAGAGTAAATTGAATTATTGTAATTGGTGGCATCAATATATTAATTTGAGATATTGTGTAGAGACTTAGCGACAAGCAGTTGGAATAAAGCCTAAATGTACATGACTTACGATTTTTAAAATAAGACAATGAAATAAACTAAAAATAAATATCAACATATCCAGTTTTTTTTAAATAATAAGCCAGTTTTCAAGTGATTGACAGATATACTTAGTTTCCAAATATAGATAAATCCTGAAGAATCGCGCTGTACTTAAGGGGTTTCGTATAATAAATCGCTATAGCTAATAACTAACTATTTACGGGATCCTCTTCTGCATCCTTAATCTTACAGAGGTTAATTTTACTTACTCACCTTATCTACAGTTTACCTAGGTACACAGTTTCTTTCATAAGCGGGATGATTATGTTTAAATAAAATCGAAACCTTTGAAAAGCATGAACGTAAACGGAGAATCTTTAATGTTATACTCGTAAAATACTTTAGCTTTCATAAAGATTTCAGTCCAAATGTTTCAATTTCAATGATAAAGGTTCATCGTAACACAGACTAGAAAGAGGTCAAACGACGCGTCGAACAACTTAATTTACGATGTCTAGGCCAAATAATACATTCAATCCAAAATCAACAAATTATTAAAACATTTCAATAAACAGACGGCCGAATCGTTTGGTGCCAAAGTCTCATTTCTATTCGAAATTTATGGTTTTTTTCATTCTACAAATTTGGCAATGTCATTTATAAGAAAGGACGAATTAGTATTCAAAGACGTACGAGTTGCCACATAAAAATATCAAATAATATAGTTAGGTACTTAGTCGTATGTTTCAATACAACTGTTACTGACTATTACGCCATTTGTTTTGCAATTTGCTGAACACAATGCTTGTGGTCGGTGGAACGTCTGCTGGATTAGTTCATAGCCACAATGTTACATTTTCAAATTATCTCCACGTTATAGGCGTGATAAGCCTCTTCAGATTTCAATTACATTCAATTTTATAGAATAATGCAAGGGCATGTTGGTAGGGCTGTATCATCCACATAATATTGCTCCTACTGAGATTAAAAATCTCACTGTCAAGTATTTTTTATGTAATCTTAAGATCCTTCGTTGAAGTTTATTGTCAAGAAACGTAATGCCATGTATGCAAATGCAATACAAACTAATCAGCGTGTTTTCTCAACGCAATTTCCACGTGTAACGGAAAAATAACCGCAAAACTGATTATAATTGTAATCCGATAAACACTATTGATTTACGAAGCAAACAGTCAAGTTTCCAATTTGAATCCATCCGAGGAATTGACGTGTGCGGCCAATTATTTGTTAGCACGTTAAAAAAGGAGTATATTATAGTGCTTGTAAATCAATAGGACGATAATGTAAATCGTCTTGATTGTGATCTCGACTGTCGCGAGCATGATGTCACTTGCTTGCGCGCAGTGACAAGGTCTCGAGGCTGCCTCCTTAGTTTGAGCAACACAGGTAGACACATGAATTTATAATGTGATATATTTATGTTTCTGCCTATAACATTGGTGTAGATTTTGTTTTCTGTTAATATTGGCACTGTTTTTATGTCGCGGCCTCCACTACCGTACGTTAAGCATCAATAGTAATCGAATTTGACGCATTTTCCCGAATTTTCCCAGATTTTTTGGAACTTTCACTATCTGGTATTACGAACAGTTGCTAGATTTTGCTCTATTTTTACAATGTATTGTTTTGATTTTAAAATTATAATTGTACCTACTTAGGTTCATATAACGAATAAAAAGTTTCATAAATCCAAACGTTTTTCTAATATGGCAACATCGTGAGAAATATTATGATTTACGTTGATCAGTTGCACGACTGTCAGCTCCATCGATATGACATATTATTATTTTAATATAAATAACAATTACATTAGCATACCAGTTTGACGCCATCAGAGTCAACTTTCAGTACATCCACACATTCTGGCCATATTGAGCGTAACAACTTAATTTAGAAGTTTTGTGTGCTCAAGGCAATTTGTGTTTAATTTTTAAGCGGATCTCTACGTATTGAGAGGTGGCTACCAACCTGATGTCATAATCATGGCTCGTTATTATATAACAACTGGTTTCAAGTATTTTTTGTGTTCTCATTTTGCTTTGTTACGCGTTTATGTCAAATCGTTGGACGGCATGCCCCCTATTTGTTAGTGATTTGAAAACTCCTGTAAAGCGATCCGCGAAATAAAGTAAAAGTTTGCGATTTCAAAGTACTTATCTCAAGAGAAAGTGAGTTGGGCACGCCACAATTGCGGCGGTAAGTCCCCTCTTTGAGGAGTGGCTTGAGAGGCGGCACAGCGTCCTCACCTTCGACTGACGCAGGTCCTCACCGGACACGGTTGTTTCGGGAGGTTCCTGTTTCGGATACGGCGGGAGGAAACGCTCGGATGTTTGCATTGCGAACATCGCCCTGAGGACACGATGGAGCATACGGTGGAGGTCTGCCCGGCATGGGCGGAGCACCGCCGTGTCCTCGTGGAGGCGATCGGCGGCGGCGATCTCTCGCGTCCGGCCCTGGTCCAAGCCATGGTACGGAGCGAGACTAAATGGTTAGCCGTCGCTTCCTTTAGCGAAACAGTGATGTTCGCAAAGAGGGAGGCGGTACACGTGAGGAAGAGGCAGTACATGCGCCCTCACGGCCATAGCCTCCGCAGGAGGCGCCCTGGGCGTCGGGAATCCCAGGCTGATTCCCGCCCACCATAGGCGCGGGCTTGCGGACGGCGAGTAGTGGGTAGCTCGCTGTACGGTAAGTACCAAGCCCGGGTTGACGGCGCGTTGTATTCCACGCGCGCCTCAGAGAGAGGTTAGCACCAATTGATGGGGCCCGCAAGGGCCGATGCCTGCCAGGGGTGCGGGTTGTTCGAAAGAGATACCACGGCCCCAGGCACATAGGCAACTGAGGGAACACGGATGGGTTTTAGTCAGTAAAAGTCTGACACGCCCTCCTGCTCCACCCAGAGCGGGAGAAGTTATTTGATGATTTCCTACCCAAAAGAGAAAGTGAGTGGTGATTAGTAGTGAGTAGTAGTAGAGTTTCTAGTCAGTTTTGAGCGAGTAGGTACATTGTAGGAAGTGAATTACGTACATATCTTCCTGTCTACCTCCTGTTCTTTGTCATGATGCATCAATACATTTTATTCTAAAAAGACATAATTTCTTGATCCACTTATTTTATTCATACGATGTTGTCAAGCTTGTCTTTTAACAGGTTTATTGTGCCTATCAACATTGTAATTTGTCGATTATTGTGATTTAAGGCTTCATTGCAAAGCGATGAGTCCAAAACATTTAAATCTTTATTCATAAACTAGATTAGTATATTTTTAAATTATGATGAATCCTGATTTTTACCCCACGCATAATGTAAATTAATTCTAGATATGTAGTTAACATATTTCTGCATTTAAAAACGAACAGAACAGTAGCAGCACCAGCAGCAGCTGGATGTTTTGGGGAGGTCTATGTTCAACAGTGGACGTTTTTTGTCTGTAATGATGATGATATGATAATTTAACAAGAACATCATTTATAGAACTCCATAACTCGTACATTACTTAATAAAGGTCTCTTACCCTTATCAGATACTGCTGTTTTGGTCCAAATTTCATGTATTTACGCCGCTCTTCCCCTTTTTGGAAGCAGCCTCACCTTTTAGACAAAATCGATCAAATTATTTAAAACACTTTAACATCCATTTTAAATGTGGCATTGGACCGCTCGTGACTGCAAGCCACACTACCCATCCGTTTTGGTGGGCTCGGCGTCCGTAAGCTTACCGGCTTTCCTGTCCTCGGTCTACAGTACCGAAAAGTTAAAGTTGGGAGAATGTGTGTCGGGCTTATGGCTTCAGGCGCTACCGTCACCTAACATAGGTACTATGCTGGGTGACTCAACCTTCCGGCTCGCTACAAGTCTGCGTCTGGGTGCTCCTTGCTTGGCTCCAAATCGCTGTCAGTGGGGTGAAGCAGTTGATTGCCTAGGACACCATGGCCTTGCTTTCAGCAAGAGCGCTGGTCGGCTGGCACGGCACGCCAGCATTAATGACATAATCCTTCGGGCTCTTGTCACCGCCGGGGCGCCAGCTGTCTTAGAACCCAATGGCTTGGCACGCGACGATAGGAAGAGGCCAGACGGAATGACCATAATGCCTTGGTAGTTGGGCAGGCATTTCAAAATCAAAATCAAAATCAAAATATTTTTATTTCACATAAACCTGCAAGGGCACCTGCAGGGTGGCCTTTGGTGTGGGAAGCTACCTGTGTTGACACTCTCGCGCCATCCCATCTTCTGAGAACGGTGGGCTGTGCTGGTGCGGCTGCTGCAGATGCAGAAAGCCTCAAACGGCGCAAATATAACAACCTTATTGGGATCTATATGTTTGAGTCGTTTGGGGTTGAAACACTAGGGCCGTGAGGTCCGAGTGCTCATCGAGTATTTCGAGACATCGCCAAGCGGTTGGTCGACTCTTCACGTGATCAAAAGGCTGGCCTATTCTTTGGTCAAGGAATTAGCATTGCCATCCAACGTGGCAACGCTGCCAGCCTTTTGGGCACTTTTCCCACTGACAGCGATGCGGACGAATTCTTTGATGCCCAGTGAGCTCTTCCCTTTTTTACTTTATGTACTTGTTCATAATGTCTAATTATTTAATTTGAATAAGACCTCTTGAAGAACTAAATAATGAGCGAATGCAGCAAATTTTCCTGTCGTTACGTTAAGGTTATCCAGACTCCAGCCATTGATATTAAGTAGAAAAATTCCTCAACATCACAAGTGTTTTTTTTTTTGAGGGTGGAATATCATCAAATAACTTATCCCGCTCTGGGTGGAGCAGGAGGGCGTCTCAGACTTTTACTAACTAAAACCCACCCGTGTTTCATCAGTTGCCTGTGTGCCAGGGGCAACGGTAAACATTGCAGGTTATAAATATTTATAATTATAGGGCGAAACAAGTGTTGTGTCGCTAATATGACATTACTGTACAATGTCACCATGATACCCCTCAATTTGACCGTAGTAGGAACCCATAATTAGCTACAATGTTGCCTAAGTATAGTGTACTTAAAACAAAATGAGTGGTTAGGTCACCTACAGGTATAAATTGGCACCCCATTGATGGAAATATGCATACTAAATGCAACATCTTCAATTGTTATGTCTAGCATTTGAATAACTCTATTAAGTTTGGGGACCTGATTTAATTAGCGCCCAAATGTGAAGCTTCTAAAAACTACAGATTTTTTTGTTGTAGTCTGATAGCGCGAATAAGCTTCTTCGGGGGTTTTATGAACTCGTAGAAATCATTGTCCATATCTCTTGATTGTCGGGAGAACGGGATTAATTTTCACACATATTTATTAATAAGTGTACGTAATTATTTAATGAGGCTTTTGACGATAAAACGGAGGAGGTTCCAAAGTCGACGCGTATATATATTTATTTTATGTGTGACCACGCATAACTTTTTACAGTGTAGTCCGATTTTGATAATTCTTTTTTTATTGGAAAGGGTATACCCCAAAGAGGGTCCCATGTATTCTTTTTTATTCGTAGCATCCCATTTTTTTCAATGAGCGGTTAGATTATTAGGTAACTATTACGCGCTGAAATTTCATTAGCGTATGCGTTTGAGCAGTAGGCACCTAAGCTGTAGAATGGAGAATGCGGAATGCATTAGCAGCACTTGACAAAATAATTCCACATTATAATCTTAAAGTATACAAAATATAGAAAACTTGTTGTAAAGATAAGATATTTTTGTTCGCTACGTAATGTCTACGTACAATGATGACGCTTAGGAATGATTAGTGTATCAAAATCATGGTTACGCTTTATTACTTTTGTTTTGTTTTATTACCATTACATATACAATTCATATATATTTATTTTATGATATTTACTTTATTAATAAAGGTTCTCTGTCTCACTTATTATGGAATATTACTTACACACATAAATTGAGCCTTTATTGCTCCTAGCATTATCGGTCTTAGCGTAGGCGTAAGGCAGGCGAGGGGCGCCAAAATCATCTTTGAGATAGTCAAGTGCAATGCTGTAGCTTCCGCAGTATCAGCCGTATCATTGATACCAAGTCTGGAGTGGCCCCTGTAGTGGCAATGCAATGTAAAATATTTTCCAAAACATAAAACCACAAAATCTTGTGAAAAGATAATCAGGAATAACCTAATTAAATTTAACAATGTGTTTTTTTTTTACGTTTCTTATCTATTCAAGTCAGGGTGCTCAAATTTTCGAGCTCGCTCTTGTATTCTCTTAGCAAAAATAATCACACTGACAGAATGTTCCAATTTTATAGCTCATTTCGCTCACTCTTGCATTCTCTCCGGATTGCTTCAATTTTCAAACTTGCTTCGCTCACTCTTTGATAAAGCGGATCCTAGTAAGAATGCTCCAAATTACAAGTTCGCTTGGCTTGCTCTTATATTCTCTTACTAAGATCTCAATGAGAGCATTGGCAGGTTGACCTTCCAAGTCAGTATGTTAGTTTCTTTATTTTGTAAAAAAAGCAAAACCCCTTATTTTGGAGCTTCACTGCAGTCGATACTAGCTACGCCATTAGTCAATTGTCAAAAAGTAAAAATATACCTTCATGTCTTCGGCGTGTCCTTCAGAATGCTAAATTATATCAGGTAAATTAAAATCAGTATTCAAGAAAGGATCAGATGGTGATATAGAGTGAGTTATCAGCCTACCTAGATTTAAAGGTACGCAGTCACCTAGTAATGTAAGTACTTACGGCAAAGATAGAATTAAGTTTTAATAATCGTTATGTCTAGGGGCGCTAGAATGAGGCTTTGCCCCAGGCGCAGTTTTATATTAGCAGCGGCTCTGCGTATTCCTTACTATCATAAAACCACCTTACCTATATCATCGCTAAATTGTTTTAACGAAATATTTTTGTTTTTGGTTCTAACTAAGATTCAAGCCCAAAACCCGCCTCATGGGGTACAACTTTGCTTAATTGTAAACATTGCTACGTTACAACTTCTCAAGTTAATTCGTTGTAGTGTAGGGCGTTTTCCGCCAACGCCTCTAAAACACTTATGTCATCTCATCATGTAGCAAATCTCGGGTAGCTTCTGAAGCAGCCCTGACCTCTCGTACACAACCATTTAAATTAATCCGAGGATATATGATCCGAGTCAGCAATAATAACTGAGCAATTATGTCCGTAATGTGTCTGTTTTGTCTGGAAACTTGTTATTTGTTAATTGTTTTGCTATCTGCGTTAATGTCTTTATAGAATTGTGATATCTCAGTGTTAATGTACTCTTTTTATAACAACTCGTGAGTGCCTGAACTCATACTTTGTATGCCCGGTTTTCTATTTATCACTGACTTGTAACAACTTATAGTTTAATGGTCGTGTGGGTGTTTTGGACATGATTAGTAATTAATTCAAGTATATCACAAACTTCGGTATGTGGGTGTTGGTATTCTGTAATAAAAATGGCGTCCATTTGATGATACTATTAACATCCCGCTTGGTGTTGCATCGAGTGAAATGTCACAGAGTTACTAAAACATTTATTGATAAGCCTGCCAAGTGGCTTTTATTATAAAAATCATTACATTCTTGAAACAAAGTGTCTAAAGTAGGTAACCCATTGGAGGTTTGAATAAATCAGTAGGACTTGTGTATGAAGGAATAAATGAATGAAATGCACCGACCCCAGCGTGGTTTGAACAGACTCGATTAATCGAATGAACCTCAAGATTTGCACTAGCCCTTGAAGCCTCATGTTTCAAACTTAGATACTAAAATTTAAGCTCCCACTTTTTTAGCTACCTTATGCACTTGTTCATGTTGCGGCCTAAAATAAATATTGTTGCTCATCGCGGCTATCGAAAATTTTCGGAAAACGGAGTTTTAAACATAAAGAAGCTCTGGAGTCTACAGCTAATTTCAAATGCCGTATCCATAAATGCTTAGTAAGCAACCTACGGTGGGAACTTGTTGTGTTGGTGGGCGTGCTCGGTCTGCTAAGTACAAATAGCTGGCCGCCTCGGTCAACGCGTGTAGATACACCACCGAATGATCTCTCGCTCCTCTACCAATGCAATGTACATTATAATTTCTAGAAAGCACCAACTGACTCGTGTTCATTTGCTTAAACTTTCAATTTGATATGAATTTATGAACGAGTCTGTTTTCTCTCGATACTTTCTTAGTTTTACGATTTACTCTATCAACCAGCATTTATAAGATTAATTAATTTTAAAAACTGGTTGCGTATGGTACCTATCGTGATTCTTGATAAAGTAAGTAATTTTTACTGTTGCTACACGTGTTAATTTCCATGTTTGTTTGTTTACACATAATAGTGTCTTGTTGTGTAGGTGTATATTTATACCCATTAAATACTTAATCGATTTGGCGTGCGCTCAAATGGAATATTGATGTTAAAATCAAACATACGGAAAAATCTGCGGGAAAAATATTATTTTTGGAAAACGTTTTTTTTTTTGCCCACATTGTTTCATGTAACATACTGATTTATTCCGTATGGAAACAGGTGCTGCACGCGCCCAAACAACTGAAGCTTTGTGATATCACAAAGTGTTGTGTTTACAGACAAGATGCCAGACCACTTCCTTAATATTAAGCGGCGGTAACATTTACTAAGATAAAATTAATTAATGATAATCTCATACAGAAGTGTTTGCTTTTTAAAACGCTACAAAACTGTAAATTACAATGGAGCGCGATGAAGAGTGTGTATAAATTTCGCTGGCATTCCCACACACTAACGTCACCCAGCCGCGTACCTACGCAGATGTCCTGTGCGTCTGTGTGAGTGCACGTAGCGTAAATACACCTCCCTTGATTGACTTACCTAACATCCTTTGGACTTTATAACGATGCAGTAGAGTTCAGTTTAGCGTGTGTTTAATTTAACAGGTACATGAATAAGGTTGTGTTACTGTACCGTATTGTTTCACGTTTACGCGTCTCTGTGTGGCGAGGTTAAGTAGAGCGGCGTTATCTTAGAACAGAGATTCCGTGGAGTCTGGATTAACGATAAAACAATACGTTGGTGTAATATTTGGCTGTAAATGCCTTTTTATGATTAATCTTTTATTTAAATATTTTATTAATTTATACACTTACGATCAAAGGTGAAATAGATACTAAGCACAGGCCTAGTAAGTCAGTTACGTGGCATAGCTAATTGTTACCAATAGACATAGTTTGACACTAAAATGTACGTCCCTATCTGCTCCAATGTTCTTCAAATAAACGTGATGATTGCACTTGATTAAAAAGTTACATCACACTATATACCTGCTACATAAATAATTACGTTTCATAATTACCGAGGGTTTAGAGCATTGTCCGTCCAGTCTAAATGTCATCGAACGGGGTTTCGTAAGAGCGTCAATCACGGGCGGTCACCTACTTTCGCGATCGACTCGAGGCGATTAGTCGACTACATTCACCGAGGCCTCGGATCACCTCTACGCAACAATTGTTTCTGTAGGAATCTTTTATTTATGGCAGCGTAGAGTTGTGTCTGTGTGAGTGGGCCGTAAGCGACCGTGCCCGTGTTTTACCTGTATGATAAAAATCAAAATTAATTTCAACCATATTCATATAGCGCTAGAGTCTTAATTCTGTCGTGCAGAACAGACACAGAAATGCCCTACCGGCAATAAGTCAACGCTCGAACTCGCCTGTTTGACAAGATTCCAACCGCGTCTGTCCTGTTTGTTTATTGTAATCGGTTTGACAATGAGCTTAAGGTGCGGTTTCGAGTGATCTCCTGGCTCGCGCTCTCTTGTGATTGTTCTCGGCTACTCGGTGCGAGACTGTGTTTGTGTTTGTATTATACGTCATGTATACCGGCTTACTGTAGATTCGCCTCTTAGCATTCATAATTGCTTGGCGACCGAGCGGCTTTTAAAGCTTGCCGTTGATTGGTTTTTATTCGCGGTTTGAATTCAGTTTTTATTCATCCGTAATTATCGAAATCGTTACGAGTTAGGTTTATGCCATATACGCGTTGTTATTTGATGTGAAGAGGTGAGATTTAGTTGAAAAGACAACAGAAAGCGGTTGATAAGTCGAAGACAATCCTAGTGCAGATAACGGAAGGTCAATGAGGGATACGTCAGGCGATTGAAATGGCGCGCTTCGGCAGTTGGTTTGATGTTGCGTCGCGCGGGAGGAGTGTGTCGCGGCGGCATAGCGGCGTCTCTATCGCGCGCTCCAGCGACCTCCTTGGATGTGCGGCCTGCAAGGTCGGCCGCCTTAATTAATAAACTCACCGTAAAGTATTTGAGGTCGATCGGAGAAGCGTCTACAATCTTACTCCAACCTTTGTCTAGTTATTGACCCGTACGCGTCGAACGATGAAGGCTTTTTATTGCTCTATTCTATGTATTGTGGGACTAAAAATAAATGGTCAGCTAATTAAATATTTTATGCAAACATTAGTGTTTATACATGCTGGTTATTTGAGTTTAACTCGTGCAGTCTGTTTTCTTATTGTGTAATGAAAGTACACACATTATTTTGTTTTATTGTGAGATTAAAGTGAACGATATCACTTTAATAAACGTGCTTGTCGTTTATAAAAGGTATTAAATAGTCATAACAATGCACAATCTATGCAAATTGTATATCGCATAGAGTTCCCAGTGAAACTGTTAACGGTGAAATAAAAAAATGAAAGTTTTTTTACTTACCCCTGCGGTAGTGAATTAAGATGTTTCGTCACATCCGTGTCTGATTAAATCTTTAATGCAATGCTCTGTCGCAACTAAATATTTATTAACTGGCTACGAACGTTACTATCACATACATATATGTATTTATTAAACGTCACGTGATAGTAAGTAGCCATCTTTTTTATTTTACGTTTGCATTTAAAATTATGTTGATATGAACGTAATTTTGAGTATAATAAAAATGGTTTTATGGTTAACAAAACCGCTACTAATGTAACTCATGGAGTCGTATTAAAACAGTAATGTAACACGGTTCCACGGTGTATAACATCTCACATAAAATAATTATCAGTTTGTAATCATCGCACAGCTCGTGATGAACGCCTCTTCTCATAGGAAGAAAGAATGCAACACCTGTAGTTTGGGCACGCCACAATTGCGGCGGATAAGTCCCCTCTTTGAATGCACTCCGAATTGAGAGGCGCCATGGCGTTCTCACCTTCCGCCTGACGGAGGTCCTCATCGGACACAGCTGTTCCGGGAGGTTCCTGTTTCGCATAAGGCGGGAGGAAACGCTGGGTGTTTCCACTGCGTGCCCTGAGGACACGGAGGAGCATACGGTGGAGGTCTGCCCGGCTTGGATGGAGCACCGCCGTGTCCTCGTGGAGGCGATGGGCGGCGGCGATCTCTCGCGTCCGGCCCTGGTCCAGGCCATGGTACGGAGCGAGAGTGCATGGGTAGCCGTCACCTTCAACCTCCCACTGTAGGAACACGGGTGAGTTTTAGTCAGTAGAAGACTGACACGCCTTCCCGCTTCACCCAGAGCGGGAGAAGTTATTTGATGGCTTCCGACCCTCAAAAAAAAACCTGTAGTTGACATATAGTTTAGATGGAAGTTCCAGGGTATCCCGCAAAATCCAAATTTTCTTACGTTAACCCTCTAAGTAAATTTATATACTCCATAACCAGCCTATAATGATTCCACTGCTGGGACACAGGCCTCCTTTCTGTGTGAGGGAATGGGAATCCACCACGCGGGCCCAGTGCGGTTTGGTAGATGTCACTTGTTTTCGAAATTTTGGTTCTAGGACATGCTGGTTTCCTCACGATGTTTTCCTTCACCGTTTCAAGAGCAGTGGTGATTAAATAATTTACACAAAGTAAAGCGCCTTTCTGGGTTCGAACTCACGATCTGCAACTCGTAAGTGAAGGCAGATACCACGGGCCCACCACTGCCCTGATCATGCATCATACATCTAAGTTCATTTAATTTCATTGAATTACTTTTTCATGAAATCAAAACTAAAGGTGTGTACAAATAAATACAAAAAAAGGACACTTAGGCGTCGAAGTATTCGTCCGCATCGCTGTCATCAGGAAACGTGCCCAGAAGACTGGCAGCATTGCCACGCTGAATGACAATGCTAATTCTTTGGCCACAGAACGACCCAGCCCTCTGGCCACGTGAAGCGTCGACCAGCGGGCGAGAAATTTCCTTAAAGAGGAGACGTGCACCCGGGCCCCATGACCCGAGCATTGTGACGGTTACTGAGACCCTCAAACGGCTCAAAACTGTAGTTACCCATAAGGTTACAGTATTTACGCCGCTTGAGGGTCTCAGTAACCGCAGTAGCGGCGCCAGCACAAATAAATAAATGAATTAGTAAAATTAAATTTATTTAGGTTGTGGTGAAGATTTTAATTATTATAATTATGTAAAGCCATATTTGTTACGGTTGTGAATCATATTTTAATCAACATACAACCTAGCATTGACCTGTAAATTGCAAATGAATTAAGAAAATTTGAATTTCGCGGGCTATGTTGGAGCTTTCACCTTAAGTATTTGAATTTTATTATTTAGACCGATTATGAATTATACCAAACCTCTCAGCGCTTCTAGATTCTACCTCCTTTCCAGATAAACTAAAGCTCTAAAATCACTAATTACAGTATACTAAGCAAAGCTTTTGAATTTTCTGAGATCATCTGATTGCCTATCAAGAATAGGACTTATGATGCTGAAGTCCAAACCCTTTGAAATTATGGGAAAACCTGCGCCCAAAAACCTGATTTTACAAGTTTTTGTTTGCCACTTGTTTGTTTATAAATGGACAACATCCTCTTTGACTATCAAGTGAATTATGGTTCTTTTTTAAGATTTTCACAATATGAAGACAGCTTCACTGACTTTTGTTTAATTATTGCTAAGTCATTTAAAAACACTGCTGTGTTGACGCTGGTTTGTAAGTAGCACAGCACCAAGTGGGAAATGGCTTATTGTGCTTAAGACTGTCGGCAAGTCTTTATTTATGCACTATTGTGACGTATGGGCTCAACAACTTATTGCACATGGCTTTGAAAGGTACCGACGTTGTTGCTATTAGGCCTCGCTTACCGGCAAACTTGGTGACATGTGGCATAATGCAATTTATGCTTGGAACATTTTAATACAGCTGGATTTAAGTCTGCATAAACATATGTTCCGGTACTGACTAAGCAACCGGTTTGTATGAATAGGAAGGAGGCTTTAGCCCCGAAATTTTGGCGGCACATCACACGGACAGTATTTTAGGTAGGGAGGTAAGTACGGTATCTACCAGCGGCGAGGTGTCAATTTTTCTAAATGAGAAGCGGAAGCGAAGTCGGCTTTAAGTTACTGACTTATCAATAAAGAATACTTACTACTATTCTAAAATTAATATAGGAATGTAAAGAATTAAATACAATTACATTGAACCGCTGAAAACCGAATAAAATGTGCAATATTCCTCCATCTCGTTCTCGCTGACGCATTTTTCTATATCTGTCTTTGTCATAACCCGTTGTACAGAGGCTTGCTCTCGTACATATCAAGCGGTGCCACGTGACCTAAAGTGACATCATTACGGGATCGCTGTTGTATGATTTATTAGTTCCCGATTATGACGTTTTGGCGCTGGGTTAATCTAGAACATTTTTTTTGTTGTAATACAAAGCTAAAAGTAACCGTTTTTGTTGTTTGAATGTTATGGTAAATTAAATACCCGTAGTGTTTAATGAAAATAGTAGCCACTATTGACGTACCATTTTTTAATAGCGATATAGTTGCCGATGCGAATCCCCGAAGGGAAGCCGGTAGGAATCGTGTTATATGGTGCTTTCGCCACTGGTACTTACGTCTTAAAGCAAGAATTTTCCTATTTCTTACCGTAAAAACTTTTATGGTCCTGAATATTAAACAAACACTGCTTGTAATGTGCACATTTCAATTACTTACATAACACATAATCGGCATATAATGTTCTCATTGTTGGGACACAGGCCTCCTGTCTTGGAGAAGGTAATCCACCACGCGGGGCCAGTGCGGTTTGGTAGATGGACATGCCGGTTTCCTCACGATATTTTCCTTCACCGTTTTGAGAGCGCCAGTTTGGGTTCGAACCTACGACCTACAATTCGTAAGTCGCTGCAAAGTCGCACCACCACTGCGCCACCATTGCTCTTAATTCAATTTCAATAAGCACATTTTTATTCATTTAAAAGTAATTTTTATGTAAAGTTTTAGACTAGTTAGTTACCACGTCAATTGTATTGGCAATAGCACTTCCGGTTGTATGGAAGGGACGGTGAACAGTCGGGCCGTCATAATGGGAACGAGGCCTTGTGTGTTAGGTACCTACTGCTCTTAGATTTATTACATATAGGTACTTAGTAATATTACTAACTTACTAAAAGGCAATCAAGTATAGAATAATGTAATTTTTGTTATCAATACGAAATGCGTCATTCATTAGGAATACATAAAATTATATCAGTTGTAGTGATATATTTTATTGCCTCGATAAGATTGTTTTTATTTAAGTAGGTACAGTTACGTACAAAAAATAATTTGACTTAGAAATTGTTGCAGATTAGATATTAAACAAATTGTGTTTATCTTCACTTCCTTGACGTCTTTAAAGACTTCCCTCATTTTTAGTTTTAATTTTTTAAATCGGAATAAAATGAGATTGATCTATGAGTGTGTCTAATGTCTTGCTGATGGTATTGCTATAAATAGCGGTTTTGCAAATAACTGGACTGACGCGGAGAACCATGGCCGTGTCGAGACGTGTATTCTCTATAATTCCCATAGATTAGTCCGCAGATACGAGTTTAGGCATAATCATTTTCACCGTTTAGAATGTTTGGATTAATTGAAGACCAATTGATTTTTATTAATACGGTTCTTCATCCGGTGTTTTAATTGTTTTAAGATGGATATTTAGTAACGTATCTAAATTTCTAATAGTTATTTAGAGAAATATTGGTAGTTTCATAAAATATGTTCATATTTATAGTAGACCTCGTGGTGTATTGTTCAGTTACCGTACTTTATGTAGGTAGGTAATTAACGGACCTGTGTGTTAAGTTTCGAATGTGACATCACCCATCTGCGTTGACAAATAATTATAATCTATGCGTAGCGTTCGGCGCGGGCACATTGTTGCCTGCTTATGTAAGTCGGAACGTCTTCCACTTTCGAATCAAGTTTATTGACACGGCAAGCTCGACAAACGCAGACGCTTCACAGTTACATCGGCATCGCTTTGATTCTCGAACTTACCTGTCCCGGACACCGGAATACTCGGTATTCATAATTTGGAACTACAAATATAATTCGATGGACTATTCGACGGAAATCGCTAGTTCCAAATTTCAGTGTACTTAGCACAGACCATAACTCATCTGGGCGGTGAACACAAGCTGTTAATAAATTAATTCGCGTACAATTTATATACTTGTATTAAGATGTTTTATGTTAATTTTATGTATGGTCCGCCCCCAACTGTATTAATTCTAAAGACTTTAGTCGAAGCGCACTCATTAAGTTTTTTATTAGCAATAAATCTAATAGCGTAAATGGTTTTGTCGCTTAACAATCGCACTTGCTAAATGCTGACTAATCGCTGCTTAAATCGCTAAGCTGCTTTCATCAGCAACAGCATCGACGTGCGGTCTATCTGAGACGAACGTGTAAAGCTTCACCTTACAAAAAAAACTTGTATTCAGTTCAGCTGTTCACGTTTCCGGCATTATGTGAAATACAATTAAACAATTAGGTAAGTAGATAGGACTTTCCGGAAAATTCGCCGTTATTCTAATTAATAATGATTCATTGACGGAACGTTATTATTCTGTATTGGCCTACAAATACCTAAAAGTCGTTGCTAAAATGTATTCAGTGTGTACAAGACTTCTAGATCCTACTTATTTACTTTCCGATACAATTGTTTTGGAATTCATAGTATACGAGTCGTAATTTTAAATAACTGAGCATGTTTTGGTGAACTCTGCTCACCGCAGTGTGTTTAGCGTAGTACTCGAATACAACTCGGGTGTTTATGATGAATAAAAATTGTTAGGTCATCCGTATCACGCGTTGTTTGGATGACTGAGTGTGCTAAGTGTGCTTATTGCTTAGCATCTGGTTAGACTGGATTCCGACCTCAACTTGCATGGGAAATGCCCTTGAGCTATCAAAGACTTCCCCGTTCAAATAAATAGATAGTTATCTTGTTATTTTTTTTTCTTAATCTGTGTAGGAGGTATGTAGATCTAAATGTTTCAAAAACTTAAGAACAGTCTCTTAAAACCGTTTTATTCTGGCGACAATGTATATGGTACCAACCCCATCTCAAAAATCCACCCTGTAGATATATGTCGTGATTGACTGCTCAGCTCCATAAAAGAATAGCGTGATGATAATCATTTAAACGGTTAAATGTGTAACTTACTTCAATATTCTAACCATTATTCTTTATTTCTTTAATTATTTAACTGTAAATTAGGTAATAGCGCCGTTGACATATTGCAAATATTGCAAGGATGATTTACATTCGACGCCATCAGTTGATTAAGCTGACGTTTAATAGCCTCTGTAACAGAGCCGATGAGTATTCGTAAAGATAATCAAATAATGGATAATATGAACATCAATGGCCGAATACCATCGTACATTATGGATTCATAGTTTTATGACATTTAGCCACGAAAACGTTTTGCCATTTAATCTAATGCTGGCTGCTGACATTTTCTGATATCTCATTACCTACTACGTTGGGACATTAATATTTAGTCTATCGGTAGCCCCAGAGGATGTAAATCGACAGATTATAATGACCGGCTGCCAAATGGCGTCCTGTTAATATCCGCCCCTTTAAATAGAGGTTACACCAACTAATTTATCACGATGTCTTACATACCAGTGTCTTCGGTTAACTACACTGCTTGTGAAGGTCAAACGGCACCCGTTTCATGTAAAATCCTGCTTAAACGCATCTGATAAACAAGAAGTCGACCCCAACAAGAAGAAATACTAAAACTGTAAAATTTACAAACTTTTTCTACCTGAATACGGGGCTTTTGGCTACTTTGTATGTGTGCATTTTATGTATTTTTTTTTTCTGTATTGTGCGTTTTGTTTGTGCGTTCTTTCTTTTTCCAAAAAGGATAGTCTTAACTTTAACATTAAAAAAATACAAGTTGAATAAACTTTTGTTGAGTAAATAAAATCCTAATGAATCCCCTCTTGAATATCAATTAGCATATGATTTTACACATGAGGTAAATAAAAATACTTTCACATTGATTTATGGTCTAAGTAGGAGTACCACGCAAATACGCCATGCCGTAGTGTAGGTCAACGACCTACGCGTGCCCGAGGAAATAGTTTCAGTTACTACGAATGCGATTGATTCACTATTATTAAAAGAAATTGATCTCAAAATCGTTTATTTTCCGATTACTTAGTTATTAGAATATAAAAGTAATTTTATGTAGGGCACAAAAACTGGGAACGTATATTATATCGATTTACGCTTAATGCTTTTTTCTAAGCGGAATTCTTGGAAAGTAAAAATCCGTGATTCTTAGCAGCTTTGTCTGTAGGCATGATACCTACCAATATCAATGGCTTTTCGGAAACGAATTAAGTTATTGTGATGTTGAGTTTAACTAAAATGTTGACGTGGTGTTATTTGGCCAGATTTGTTCATTTGTTGAAAATGTGTCAGTAAACAATAAGTTTTCCAAATATTCCTACTTATTTATAACTAGCTGTGCCCGATACTTCGTTCGCGTGGATGTCGAAATGTGTCTCTTTATTAATTATTTTTCTAAATTAAAAGTAGCCTAAGTTACTCTTAGCTTTCTGCCAGCGGAAGTCCCGTCAAAATCAGTCCAGCCGTTTCGGAGATTAGCAGGGACAAACAGACACAGTCAAAAATTTATAAGTACCTTAACGTGTATATACACATTTAGTAAAAAACTGTTTTTTGACATTTCATACAGATACTTTAATTTAATTTATTTTTATAAATTTAGAACCTGCTTATTTTTTTGAAATATGTATTCGTGTTGCCAAAGATCAGATCAGCCATTTTCAAATTAAATCTAATACACATCGATTAGTAGATTTTGGTACCAAAAACGTTAGATCGGAATGATAATCAAGAAATCGGTATAAAAGTTATAAATAGTTAATTGTATGGCACATAACAGAAATGATTGGAGCTCGGGTGAGTGAGTCCACGTATCTTTCACACATAGGTACACACACATACGTAATGTTTAGGTATATGTGTAGTAGGTACATACAATAGTCTGCGGTGGAAGCGTGTTTGTAAAGTAGACTGTAATCGTTAGTCACTGACATCGAAACGCATAGCCGAGGCAAATCTTATAGATGTGACACTTTTGTTCGTCGTATATTTCGTGTATTACTAACTTTAAACCTATTTTCGAGAGTTTCTAATAATTTAAAAGCAACAAAAGTACCTACTTGGGAATAGCCTAGCGGTACCTAGACTGTAAAGAACTGGGACTAAGTCAAGCTAGACTATATAGATCATAATATCTCTAAATCAATGTAAATCTGCTGTTTAATTGAAAACTTTTAAATTGTTTTACTCAATTATGATGAAATCCACAAATTTTATATTTATAGGGTTAGATTAATCACTCAGTCCATCATACTAGGTCAAAATGCAAATGAATCCAATTTGAATTTCAAATAACAAAATCAACAAAACACTCGTTTAGTTAATTATTTTATTTCATTGAGCGCTTTATCATAAAAGCAATGAATGTCAATTCTGCGGCCGCGTCATCTTTGATATCATCTCGAAAGCGTACCGAGCGTGTAGGCATTTACATAGATCGCGCCCACTCGGCTTCATCCACCGCGATTTTTACTGAGATACAAACAACTATTACACGGCCGAGTTGTTGTGTTAATAGAATATGAGACAATGTACTGAGCGCGGGTGCTCCTTAACTCGCGAGTGTTTGATTTCACCCGTTGGGACAGGTTTGAGGCCGGAATGCGCGCCGTGCCGTACACCAGAGGTTAATAAAGCGCGCACTTGCTCGCTACTTTATTGCTTTTTGTGGCCATAAATAAAAACGCTTTCGAGAAATAAACAATTTATGCATTATCGAGTCTGTCAATTTCGGTGCCCGGAACGTTGGATATTTATATTGAGTAAAGCATTACGAGTGTCCCTAATTAATTGAATATTCAGTTAAGAAATATTTAATCTTTCCGTATGGACTGCTTAACTGTATTCTTTATAAAAATTAATGAGATGCACATTATATAGGAGACATAACTTCCAGTGTTGTATTTACGTGTAACCTTACACGGAATATTTTATATCGAGTCCAAATAACTCGGTGAACATGAAAGCGGTAAAATACACATGAAACTTGTGGAAGTCAAATTGAATAGTTATCGCCTTCCTGTTACCGAGGAGCATGCCTACGCAGACTCGTAGCGGTCGTAGGCGCGCGCGTCACTCCGACGTCACTGCCCTACGAGGCGCTACGAGAGCTACGCGGCCCACGCGATGACGCGACACACCCTCTGCTTCTACCTACACATTTAATGAAAGTGTTATTAGTGGTAAATGTGGTAATATTCGTACCCGTTTAATGAAAGTTATTTTTAACACCCTTGTTGGTCCTAAGAATACTCCACCTTCTCCTCTTCGCGTGGGTGTCGAAGCCTCGAAGGAGATAAAGTCTTTCGGTAAAGCAGTAAAAAGGTTTTTGTGTTAGACCAACGTTACAATTGATAATGGCCGCCGCGCCGTTACCTTCGACTATCTGTCAAATCAAAAACGATAATTCTTCCTTCAATTACTTATCTCTACTAATATTATAAATACGAAAGTAACTCTGTCTGTCTGATACGCTTTCACGCCTAAGCCGCTGAACCGATCGTCATGAAATTTGGCCTGGGATATGGAGACAGACATAAGCTACTTTTTTACGCGATAACCGACATCCACACGGGCGGAGTCGGAGACAAAAGCTTTTTATTACATGTGAGGATCGCTAACAGACGTAGAGAAAAAAAATAAATAAGAAAAGACATTTTGCAATAGGAATGTCCACATTCCTAAATTCAACTGGCTCACGTTTTACTACTATTTATTTCATCTAAAGTTAAGCGATGATGAGTGGTTCATGATGATTGATAGCTTGCCAAGAAGTGACCCATTCTCTGGTTGATTTCCAGTCCAGGTTATTATTAAGTACGGTTAGGTCACTGAGGCTTATTTCTAAGCCTAAGTATGATTTATTATTTTTATTTTGTCATAAAATGCTTTCACTTTTGGCCTGTATGCGGACTCGGAGTAAGTTTTCATTGCTGAAAACTTTAGTCTGTAACGCGGTATCGAACAATATCTCTTCAGACCAGTGGTAATAAGCGAAGCTCTCTGCGTAAGGCCCTAAGTTTTGTTTCCAGTTGAAACAAAACGCAAATAGATAGAGCAGTGGTGGCCTAGTGGTAACGGCGGCGACTTACAAGCTGTAGGTCGTAAGTTCGAATCCAGGCAGGCGCTTTACTTTGTGTAAATTATTTCATCACCAGTGCTTTCAAAACGGTGAAGGAATGTCCTCTAGGACAACGGTTTCCTCACGATTTTGGGTTCTAACCCAAAATTCGAAAACATGTGACATCTACCATCCCGCACTGGACTCGCGTGGTGGATTATGGCTTATTTCCTCCTGTTTCCCAGCAGTGGGAACAATATAGGCTGATTATGTAAATAGATAATTCATACATAATTATCATAACATTACTCATTTACCAATTTATCTAATTAAAAGGCAGGGAGAGGGTGTATAGTTGGTAAGTACCAAACTACACCAATATTAAATCAGTTTTTTAAATATGTCTGTTGCCATTTATGGGACACTAAAGGTGCGCATTCACGAGGAAGTAAAATTGCTTCATCCTGGATAATTCCCGTCAGCTATGACTTCACGACTACGTCCAGCAATTTAGGGCAATAGCAACATGTAGCAACCTGTGGCCAGAGATACGGCCACACAATATCATGCAATATGGAGCAACTAAAAAAAAAAAGGCAATATGCCCCTCCCCGCCGCCTCCGCCGCCGGCCGGTTCCTCTTGCAAAAACGAGACGTAGTTATACGTACAAACGAGATAGTAAGAAAATTATCAAAAAAAAAAAACGATTAGAAATTCGGCAACTCGCAATATATTGTTGTTGCTCCATTTAATTGATCCAGATTGATCCATTAGTGTTGCTGAGCAATAATTGCTCAAAAAATTGCCCGTGTAAGAGCACCTTAATGCAGACCGGCTGCTACTGAGCAAGTCCTAATAGAAAAAACAAAAAAAAAGTTTACATAAACTGAGCATTGAACTCAGGACGCTCCGTTAGCAGTTGCGCTTGCGACCACTAGCTAGAACAAGCGTACCGCGTATGACATGGGACACCGCCTATAATGTTGACGGCTTGAGTGGCGCAATGGCACAGTGATTGGATTCTACGAGTTTGATGACTAACTACGGGTTCCGCGGGCTCAATTCCCGCACCGAACTTGATGACATATTGGTCTGTGTTGATGCATTTAAGTTTTGTGTCTGTAAACATAGGCAATTCCAGAAGTACTTACCAACTTAGGTACATACAAAATAAAAGTGGAGTATTTCCAATTCTGAATGGTTGCCGCAATGGCTGAGCGATTGGTTGCTTCGTGGTTTGGGTTCGATACTCGCACGGATTACACAGAGGTGCTGACTTAATTTATCACATTATATGGCATAAAGCTGTGTTAGAATAAGTTGTCATAATTTTAACATTAAGAACATACCTACTACAATAATAACTATAATTAATACTTAACAAGTGAAAACTTTGTACAACGTGTAAACATCCGTTACAATTTAAAATCATAATTATTATTATTTGACATAAAGGTCTAGTAAAATACCTATCTATAAAAAAGATTAAAACATAACCTATGGGTAAGTATATAGACAATAAGTTTGTGTTTATAAATTATAACGATACCGCGCAGTGAATGCGGTATCAAGAAACAGGCACCGCGCGCACCCCCCTTCCCTCCGACACCCGTTGCGAGTCGCGGCTCGCGCACGTCGTCCGCGCCACACTGTCGTCATGCTGCCATGCCGAGGGAAGGAGGGGAAGCGGGGTACGGCTAGCCGGCCTTCCCGCGCGACGCCATTCAGTCCCCCGCACATTGTCATGAGTATAGCACGTACTTACGCCAGCTATTTTAACTTTTAACATCTAAATATGAATTCAAGTTTGAAATGGAACTGGATAAAAAAAGATGTATTATTAATCAAAATGATGGAACAATATGAAAATAACGACGCTTTTGGTATAAACGGCGCAAGACAAAAGGAAATTTGGCAGGTGGTATCGATGAAAGTAGGAAAGCCAGGTATGTTAATAAAGTAATCTTTTTGTTTAATACTTATTTATTAATAAAAATTGTTCGCTTTTATGGAATTGAATTGCTTTTTTAACTGCTCAAATTGGCTTCAACGTTTTATACCTACTTTAAGATTCAAATTCATTTTGATTTAGGGCGGACTTCACCAATGAACCTGAACGCAATTATCACATCTAAACCGCGTATAAGAGCTGTCATTGTCATCATTATTGTGGAATAATGACACTGACAGGTCCTGAACGCGATTTAGGTAATCGCGTTCAGGACCGTTTATATGTTATAAGTTTAGTACAGTTTCATTGGTGAAATTCACCCTTAATCTGTCAAACTCACTACCTACGCGTTTTTACGGCTAGGCACTAAGATGGTTAATTCTACCAAAGATATCACGCACGTGCGCATTCGTGCAGTCGCGTGGTTACTCTATTTATTATGGCGACCGTGCCGGCCGGCCGCCCCGCGCCCTGCCCGCAAGTGCTCTCACGTCAAACTCGCTTACGCACAGCGCTTATCACATGATTTCACGATTGAAAGTTATTCACATTTTTAATGAAATTATTGATTTCGTAAATGTACCTACATTACGCCTAATTTAATTCCTTATGTACCAAACGTTAAAACGCAATTTACTTTTAACAAACTTCAAGAAAATAGTTTATGATATAAACTATTTTCTTGTTTTTTGTTTGTTTTTTTTTTACTATTTTATCACAAGTTATAATGTACAGTCGGCCGCACGTCAGTGGTAAATGTTTGACATTGAGCTGGCCATTTTTGGGTGAGGGAGAAAGGGTAATGTCGGACTACTACCGACTAAATCCTGTTCCTTCTATTACCATAATATATCGGGGGCCCGGGAGATACTGGTGCATTCGTCGCACCCCCGACTCGAATCAGCCCGCCATGCCTAGCGAACCTTGAGCTGGCCTAGCGTAGCACGAAGTTTTAGGAAGGATGTGCCTAAGTGTGTGCTGTGTGTTTGTCTGTGTGTTTGTGTGTGTGTCTGTGTGTGTACCTAGCCCGTGAAATTCAAATTTTCGTCCGTGTTTTGCAATTTGCAGGAAAGAGTCAGGGTGTTTATTGATTAAAATAATATGATTCGCGACCGTAACAAATAATAAATTATGGCTTTACTTACATTATTTTAATCATTAAAATCATCAATATAACTCTCAAAGTTCACGTAATCCCATTGAATTACTGTTTTATGAAAAGTCTACATTAGACAGGGTAAGTTTTTATCCAGTGCGCAAACTGTAACCATGAATTCAGTATATCATTCTAGAACCCCCAGCGAAGAAATTTTTCGTCCATTATACAAAAAAGAACCAGCTGTTCCATACATTTTGACCGCGTAGATATTGCACTTTTCTATGAAACACCAGATTTTTCTTTCTTCTTCTATTATAATTCTACCCTGGCGCTTCCCCCTTAGAATAAGAGAACAGCTTATTCTGGTATAATTACCACGTGCGGTCGACTGTACGCATGACGTAAATATTTTTTGAACCTTTATAAGCTAATCTAAGCAACCAACATTTTATGATTTTTCATTAATTATCGGCAAATAAGCCCCGTTAGATCCCACCTTAAAACTCAACCTCATAACAAGCTACTATTTTTATTCCTTCTCTGTCCATGCTGTACCTAAGATTGTGGAACTCACTTCCGCCTAGCATTCGTGATTTAAAAACTATTTCTCTGTACAAATGTCGAGTACCTGAATGAGCATTACTTTTCCTCTTAACTGTGGGTATTTATATACAATGTATAGTTGTATTAGTTTATATATTTTTGCATATAAGTATTCATATAGGTATTAGTTTAGTTAAAGATTTCAAATATTCATATTTTCTCTTTGTTTCTTCTTACACACTATTGTCTACAATTATTTTCATTTCACCTTTCGTAGGTCTGCTGGAAGAAATTTATTAAGAAACAAGCAGCACCTTTGTCCTCCAATTTTAATTATGTCGTATCCCTATGTGTTTTATTTACTTTGTGTACATAAATTAAAATAAATAAATAAATAAGCGATCTAATACATGTATGTTAACCTTTTCTTTTCAGCGAAATATTGTCAGAGAAAGTGGACTGTTATTAAACATAACTATTTGCAATTAATGTACATGATCCGTAAAGGAAGAGTGACAGAGGAAATGGTTCGTAAAAATGTGAGAACGTCGAAATATATTGATGGGAGGCTTGATTTTCTTGACCGATATTTGTTTAAAATACCAGAAGCGCAATTAATTTTTACTGCTCGTAAGTTCTTTGATTCAGTATTTCCATGCACCGAAAGTGCTACAAGCGTTGTAAAATTAATAAAAGTAAAAGAAAATAGTGTTATAGAAGTGATTGAGGACTACAAACAGGAAACCGGAAAAGAGCCTATGAGTATTCTGCCAAATATAGAAGTTTATGAAAGTGGCAGTAGCGTTACGCATTCTAAAAAAACATTTGTGAATTTAGAAATGGACCAGACAATAAAGGAGGTTTATCAAATCGATGACGATTCAAATGACGAAATGGTCGCGGAACCTGATATTTTACCAGACAAACAAATAAGTTCGAGTGCTAATGTAGAATTTGTGAATTTAGGAATGGACCAGGCAATTAAGGACTATCGAATCGATGACGATTTAAATGACGTACAGTTCATGCCACCTGATATATTATCAAACATACAACTAACACGGGAAGATCCAATTGGTGATAATGAGGTAACGGACGTCACTAGAAGCAGCATCTTGAAAGATATTTTGACGTCAACTAAAAATGATGATACAAAATCTTCAAAACCACGTTGTGATCTAGCCGTATTTTTAGTAAAATACACAAATAAAACAATAGATAGAGAAACGGACAAAGATTGCAACTTGAAAGAATATATGAACGATTTGGCAGAAGTGTTGTGCAGACGATTGGTACCTGGAAAACGCAAGCAATTTTTAAGCCAAATTGATTTAGCAGTAAGTGAAATATTGGAGGGAACATAAAACTTCATACTATATTTTTTTAATTTTAATCATAAGTTAAATTTATTTTAATATTATGTGCATGTGTATTTTAACGAAAAATATGTAAGAAACGGTCTGCAGGTAATATTATGCCAGTAGTCCCTGAAGGGTAGGCAGAAGTGTATAATTAAAAAACCAGCATTCCACCAGTTATGCTCCGCAGTTATGAGCACCAGGACCAGTCGTGGGCCTATGGCCCTTAACAATATAATTTGTTATTTTTCTGTTCTATACCTGTATTTCAATAGAACCGTGTTTTTACTCAGATATTCTGTTTTTATAAATCTGAATGTTCTCAGGAAAAATCAAATGTATTTCATTTTATTTTTGTTAAAGGGGTATGCTTAAAGTAGCCTGCAATATACAAATTTGCAATTTGAGGGTCAGTTTCGGGTTGTTGGTTTATAAAAGATATTATATTAATTATAATAATTATTATTATAATAATTAGAATCATCAATGCGAATCCCTAAGTTAGAATATGATAGTATGTACCTAATAGTAATTTAATAGGGTACTTTAAACTTGGAGGTTTTTTGGATTGGGTTGTTTTTTTGTACACATGAACCCGTAAGCTATTCTTCCTTAGTTTCTCTGAGGACACATTATTATAAAACTGACTTTTGGTTTAATGTTAATATTTTGAACTTCGCTGATTTTTACTTGTTAATAATAAGTAAGGGCATAAAACGTTACCTTTCCAATTTGCCTAGAAGCGGACATCTTGGTGGTGATAGGTAATGGATATTAAATTAAAAATATATTTTTAAACATCACGTGTTTTATTTTTGTTTGGAATCAATTATGAATAGGTATAGCTTACCATTATTCGTCAAGATATGTTAGTAGTAGACTACTCTTATTACATACATTCAAACATTGTACATAATAATAACAGTGCACTGTCGAAATATCAGATGTTGTTTGTTAGGAGGAGGCACAGAATGCGGCGCTCACAAGAACCGTGACGGATTGGTCGCCGTGTCTTTCAAATCGCCGTTTCAATTGTTGTGAACTGGTTGTGGCTTAATATTTGTGTTACCAAATTTCTCTGCCCACGAACGAGCCGTATGTACCGTAAGTGGTATGGTTCACCGAGATACAATCAAATGGACTTATGCTTACTACAATGAACTTTCTAAACTATATTTTGTACCAAAACACTTAGTCAACTTTATTTTATTAAGTGTTTTTTGAACTTACAAAGATGCACATTGTTTTATTGAAAGCAGACTACAATTAATTTCAAAAGTTTTATCAAAAAGCCGTCGACTTGTATTAAAACGATAAAGCGCGTCCAATCTCCCCTAAATTGTGTGTGGTATAAGATAACGCTGCACTAGGTAGGTAAATATTTCTCGTGATAAATGCTTTACTTACCTGTCGCGACCGCAGCGCGCGTTTCAATAATAACCGTGATATTGCGATGATACGGACTGGAAAAACTCGTTCAGCGGATGTCGATATCCTTAACCCGCACAAATCGACCGTTGATTCATACATGGACGAGCTTTTTATTTCATACATGGTGGGCTGGACAGAAGGTGCGTCTGGAAAGAGATGAGTATAACACGCATTGTATGGGTAGCATATCGAGGAGGTCGGTGTTTATTTGGTGTGTGGCTGGGTCGGGACGATCATAGTGTGCTGTCAGTGAGCGGCTTTCATTCATGCCGCCTCAGGCCACGTTCCACGAGATCTCATCTCCCAATTACCAACTTTGCTCGAGTGTTCTGTTCCATGATTTTTGTCATTTTTGCTCAATTGAATGTTCCATATTTTTGCGGATTCGCGATGTCGACTCTACTTTTATTTTGCCGTATTTAATTGTTACCGTTTAGTGTTTTTAATGCTGTATTGATTTTTTTATGGTTTCGCTCCCTGGAAAATTGGCAACTAAAACTTGCTTCAATTTCTAGTTATTTTTTATTTCAATATCTCTTCGTTAATATTAAGAACCTTAACAAAATGTTGCTGATTGACGCATAGGCATTATTGAAGGCTTGTTTCAACACAGGTGAACATTTTCGAGGGCCAGCTGATTTGGTGGAGCATTGTGCCGGTGTATTACACAAACAGTACTGAGCGCAATCGCTCAGCGTTTCACAATCGCGGGTTCGCCGACCGACACCAATACCTAAATTAATTTTCTTTTCGGTCCCGCGTCGCCGCCGTTCATTGTTCAATTTGTGACTCCGATTTTGGAGCGCCAATGTACTATTTGGTGACACGGAATTCGTCTAGAAAGTAATCTTCAAAATTGTTGACGTCAAACAGTTTCCGTAACGTAATTGGAACACAAAAACATTAGATTTCAAATTCAAAAGTAACGTCTTAAATCAACCAAGTTGATACATACTCACAACTTTGTCTCACATTTTTTGTTTACGATAGCACTAACCAGTTCGAGTTGCTCAAACACGAGCATGACATTTTATAACTGTAACAAGGTCATTTACCGTTCATATTGGGGAATTACTATATTATAATATAACGTAGACCTCAGTATTGTACACGGTCGAAACGAGAATCTCTGATGGATTCGAATGTCAGAGTGAAGGTCTGTGTACATTTTTGTATCCGCTTTGAAAACAAAATTCGCTCATTTGAATGTTCATTAGCATCGATAGTTTCATAGTTGTACCACATACTTCAAAGACGTAAACAAGTCTTTATCTTCGGCTATTTTAAATGGATATTGTTGCAGTACTTGGATCCGGGGTTCGAAACTATATTTACAACGCGGCGAATTGGACATCAGAGCTTGGCATAGTTGAGATTCCCGTGTGATTGGCGGAATTATGGTGCTTTCCCAGCGATTTGTCGGTTGCGTCGGTTGCAAGGAGCGCGGCCTACGCGAGCTGCGCTTGCGACATTTTGGCAATCCGCCTTTACGTAACGGTGCTGCGACTGTCGCGTTACTTCTTTACTGCTGCAATGTTTGGATTTAGACTGGTTCCGGGGTGGGTTTCATGGATTATCAAAACATGTTCCAAAGTAGGTAGTAGGTACTTTTTTCATGCGAAAACTAATAGTTACCGACTTACAGTTTAATTGATATTTTCTAAGACAAGTAATTTTTATTTTCTATTTATGCCGTCCGAAAATTAAATACGTACATATTTTGAATGTTACGCGAATGTGTATAGATACAGACAGTACAGACAATTAAATATCTAAGGACCCTAATTAACATAACAATGTCTTGAAAAGACAGTCTACGTTCCCAGGGACGTAATAAAATCGTGGCGGGATTCTTCGCGCTCTGGATTTTCAACGCACTGCTTAGCGCCGAGAGCTGAAAATCGAACAGTAAACCACACTGTTTGATCTTTGACGCGCTGCGATGCACTCTGTACGATTCTCAATGTTCGGTTCAACACCGAGAGTTTAAAATCCAGTGCGCGAAAAAAATCCCACTGCGATTGTATGACGTCCATGTTAGTCAGGTCTCTATTGTATTACTATTATTGAGTAATTAACAATATTTTATGATCTACAGATGCAAGGCAGGCACTCATTTATTATTTCTGGTTATTACCTAATGAGCGCTAGAATTAGGTACTTGTTGAAACAAAACTTGTTTAAAATGCATGTGAACATTAGTTAATGAAGGTACGTGGTAGTTTATGCATTGCACATTCATGTTCCTGTTACGAGGTACCTACACTACCTACTTGTGTCACTAGTGCGCAAGCGCGGCGCCGCCCGCCATCGCGTGCGCTCGCGCCGGCACTGCTCGCATCAAAACAAACGGAGAAAGTCATGCAATATTATTTATACGTGCGCTTCGCACTATTTCCTACTTCCCCATGAAGCAAATAATTGTAATAGAGAATAGAAAATTAACAATAGATGTTCAAACTACACAATTCTAACAAGCAGCGTATGAAATTACACGATGTTTTCACTTACGAATGTTGGATGCACATTATTTTGACTGCTCTTCCTTGTGTTGCTTTACTTGACTTAGATTAAGAAATAATTGAGAAGTTCAAAAAGCAAAATTTGTGAAAAAGATTACAGCGTACGGTGAAATTAGAGAAAGTAGGTATCTAAAACTATGTCTGTCTATGTGTCTTATCGGGTTAGATATAATGAAATATTTAAAAAAAAAACAATCTTGCAACAAGAGAGTGCATGTGTGATTATAACTTTTTCAGTAAATTTTAAAAAAAATATGCAAACAACGGGCACAGATGATTAGTTGTTTAGTTTCGGAGCAACATTGTGTAATGTTGGCGCGATTAGATTACCGTCCACCGAGACGTTTCATAAAACGATTGTTACTTTCATTTCACTTGCCGGTGCAATAGTCAATTACCACTACCATTGTAGTAGGTATCGATGCTTATATTTCAATCTTGCTGATATGATGTATGCAAATATGTAGGATCAAATAAATAGTGATAATGTTAAGTAATTTTCAATCGAATCCTTTCCGCCATGGCACCTTTGCGAACTGTCATTTCATTCAAAATGTTGGCAGTGATATAGTCAGAAAAAAAAGGCGGATGTACGCAGTACGCACGTCTATACATCAAGCTATACATTTCCAGATTAAGCTAATCTCGCTCTGTTCGCAAATCCTATACAATGCGAGATTAGCTTATACTGGAAATGTATAGCTTGATGTGTAGCCGTGTGTACGTTAAAAATTACCTTAAAGTGCCCTATTTATTTCTTGAGTAGGTACAGTTATAATTTGTAAGTTTACCCTAGTTTTGTTATGTAAATAATGGTCGATATCTAACATTGATTTGAACATAAGCTGATCTTTATAGATAACGTGCAAATAAGCAAATTATGACAAGGACTTTGGTTTCGCACAAATTTTGTTATTCAGGTGCAATTGTAAATTATGATTTAAATCACGGATAAAACTCAAGGAGATGTCGGTATTGCTGTTTACGATTAGTTTGGCCGTAACATGGTCTTCCTCGAAAGATTGCTAATTATTGTAAAGTTCTTAGTTATCTATAAACAAACAAACGCCGTATGACCAAATCTTCTGGTTCCTTTTTCTCATTTGCATTAAGGGTCTATTTGTTAATTACGTTTCTCTTCAGGAGTCAAGCTCAACTCTTCTTAAATTAGTGTTTATCTTCTTAATTTCATATATTTTTATCGAACAATGTCCTAAAAAACAAATGCCAACTTGAGTAGGAATAGCACTGGATATGCAAAAGTGTAGCAACTAGCAGTTAACACTACTTCAGTTCACGTTTTCAATATCTGCAAAGATCTTGTTACTGAATGCCACGGAATACAGATAATATTTTACATATTTATCGGTTTCGGCTCACACCATACCTCGGCATAATGGTAGGGGCAAGTCCATATCTGTCAGTCACATATCGACTATGGGTACCAGCTTACAGCTAAATTATTGTTTATATATTCGTTAGTCATTCGTCACGGTTGCCAATACCGACGGCTTACATATATTTGTGTTCGAACGGCTTTCTTCAAGGCCAGTTACAATTAAGTCATTTAATTTACGCGTTTCTATATTCTTATGACGTGCAATTATCTAAATTATTGTAGGAAAATTTGGTGGTATTTCAGCATGGTAAACATTAATAGATAGTTCTGATTTTACTTACAGAAAGACAGCACTATTGCTAGGTTATGATATGTTTTGTGTAGAAAAATGGAAAAGTTAACTACTAACTTATGTAGATTTTATATAATTTTCTTTACACACGTAACAACTCGTTTCACTGCGAGTTCGTTAAAAATATGTTAGAGAATTTTGAGCAAAAATATTTTTATGATAGATGAGTTCCACCAATACTTGCTAAAGATTACGTGTGACAAAACGGCTATTATGTAAAATAAAATGACAAAGGCCATCTTATGTAATACGAGTACGCATTCGCAATATTATGTTTTTTTGTCAACTCTCACACTGCGACCTTAGGTTGCAAGGAAGTTCGATGGCAGTATTTCCCTTCTAAAGTGGGCTACAACTGGCAACAAGCACAGTATAAATAGAGATAACAGTATTGTCACTGCGAATAGGTAACTGGTATAGGCGTCCGCATATAGGCCGCAGCGGATTCTAAGCTAGTTTCACTAAGAAAAGATTCGTCATCTTACTCTTTCAGCGATTACAGTTCTGTATTTATCCCTGTTTTTCAGAGGAGGAGATAGGTACCTACTTCACCAGTCAGCAGTTAAGTAACACATATTTGATACCACATTTAATAACCTTTGCTTTCAAAACCTGTGGTTAATTTCCAATGAAGTATCTTCAGCAGTTGTTTCAAGAACACAACGTAGTTGCGCTACTGTTTACAGATAACTGTGCCACAAGTAAGCGTTAGGCTGCGAATGGTTGGGCTATTAGTCACTGGAAGCATTCCTTGCGAGCCGATGCCGATGGTCTGGCCCGATCGGTTTTGCCGGAGGGACGAACTGAGAATCGAGGGGAACGGCCAAAGAAATGCAGCTCTTTGTTCGCTTTACCAGCAGCGCTGTATTTTCCGCAAATGTGCTATGTTGATTTGCTTATGCGTAGTGCTTGCTGTAGATGATGTGTGGTTATTTTCGGTTTACAAAAGGTTACTGTAATTGTGGGTTTTTTTACTTCGAACTGCAACCCTTACGCTTATTTGCATACGCTTTGATTTCAGTAACAGCGTTAAGCCTGTTTGTTTATTTGCTGTTGGCTATTTGGCTTCGCTTTTGTTTTTGCTCTTGTTTCGAAATAAGCTCCAATAATCACGCAAACCATGAGGAGAATCACTGATCCCACATTTCCAGTCCACAATTTGGTCTGCATTTTTTTCCAACTCGTCTGCTACTATAATAAGTATCGCACTAACTTAATAAGGCAAACAAAGCAATTGCTTCTAATGTTTATCTGACGAAAGGCGTCAGGAAGCAGCGGCCCGTGAAGGTGGTGACACACTGTGGCGGTTACTCAACGTCAACGGCGCGAATCGCGGTGCGCTGCGCAGGCGCATACCGCCCGTCCACGATTATTTATAGAACCAATGGGAGTACTAGTTTTAATAATTAATTTGCTATGTAGAAATGATTTTTTAATATTATGGTGAATGCGTGTGGTGGTTTTGCCAACTAAGGGTAAGAAGCAAGAACTTCCTCCTGTAAAAGGGCGAAGGTTCTTATGACATAGGTGTTAATATTTTTACTTGTGTGTGTAATTGTGTATCTTTAGGAAGGTTTATAGGCATTGTGTCGACCATAATTATCTCCTGAATATTCTCGATTTCTTGAATAAGACAACTGTTAAGCCACACCAACCGTTTAGTCTCTTTATTAGGAGAATCAAAAGCATTACCTAACACTACAAACAACAGGTCTAGGTAAATCACAGTGCGATTCAAGCCAACAAGCTGTAGATAAACGTTGAACGTGCACAGCCGACATCTGCATAACTGAGTCGCTCCGTTCTCATTAGCCGGCGCCCGTTAGCCCGACCCAACTCCCGCGCACAACGGGACTGCCCGACCTCGTCGGTGCGCTAGCTGCCTTTAGTGTTTACTACACTTTACAATCTTAGAAACATATTCTAATGTTACTGTTTTGAATGAGAATTGAGGTAAGTTTTTTATGGATTTGTTAAAGGTAGATTGTGATTTGGGGCCTGATTTTGAAAGTAAGCGAAAAGTGTTATTAAAAAGCTTCACAGATTCAGGCGTGGTTAATTCAAGCGAACGTCACAACAACGGAAAATTGCGTCTATCTTCGTTTCTTTTCAATTACAGCTAGTGGGGGTGCTGTTGAAATGTCAATTTATAAATAGAAGCACAATTTATGCACGACCGTGCCACGGGCACGCAAAAGTGCCACAAATACTGCATCGTAGTAAACAAGCCCTGTGGAGGTGCAGGTCAAAGGCTTTCTCCGTGGGCAGTTAGGTACCACAGGGGGAAGGGGGATGGCGGGGGCAGACGCACGCGCGAATAGAAAGTCCTTAAGTCATTGTTTTCTTCATTACGACATTTATCAGTCGTCACTCCACGTTTGCTTATTGCATTTTATATGTAAATTAATTTGAGCCCGGCTTGATTAAAGTCAAAATTAAAGATCTTCGACCTTCCTGAAGTTGGTAGATAAATAAAGGTTTTGTTTTACGGCTAACCTATACCGGTTTTCTAGAAATTTGCCAGTTTAAAGACACTCAGCGTTATCTGAAATTGAATAATTTTATTAGTTAACACGCTGGAGCATTCATTAATCTTCTTAAGCGTGAAAGTGTTAAAACACAGCCTGTAACTTGTAGTATTAATATTGATGAAGCATATTACAATAAATAATATGTAATTGTTTCATGTATGTTGCACTCACAAGATACGGAGCGTTCTCGAAGGGCGACCACGGACCGGAAGGTGAAGCGTGGGACGGTGCTCCACTAGCTGGACTGACGTCCTGGGAAGGTTGCAGGGGGCCGTTGGTCGCAAGTCGTCCAGAACCCTTCGTTATGGAACTATGCATGGATTATTATATGAATTTGACTACTGAAACCAACTGGGATTCCTACAGCGATCGGACTTCAGACCGTATAATAAGAAAATCTGTTTTTAATAAAGCGATAGACAGTTCATTACACAGCCGGTATTAATGTCATAATACTATTAATATATCTAGCTAGCTACATAATAATAGGAAGCCGTACCAACTAACGTATAAACTAAAGTTTTATAATAGGTAAGTAGAAACTACATAAGCGCTTCATTAAAGTGAAGACATGGTTGCGTAAAACGAAACGTTAATTACGAAAATAAAATCGACGAATGAATTGCTCGATCACATTGTTCGGGAGCTGACTCGATCAGGGTCATGAGAGAGACGATTTCGAGACTAAAAAAGGTCATCGTCTAACATACAATTTAAATCTCAATTCGTTGTCTGTCGCATGCGAGGAGGCAGACCGTGACCATAGGATTTCGGGTAACACATCATTTGTAGTTGCCAAACAGATTGGGTCATTCTTTTGTCCGCGTGGGAATGATGCAAATGAGCCGCTTCGCTATTTCTTTGTTTGATTTCGTGAAAGTTTACACGATCGACGAGGAAACGCGGTCGACGACGGCCCGATGTGAACGCCATTTTTATGTAATTGTTACGTCGTGATGTACGCCGGGCGTAAGTTAGTAGCGGGTGGCGTGAAATCTGCACACACGCATGTCTGTAGCTGGCATTTGAGATGAAGGTATTATTAGATTTTGGGTATCTGTTTTAGAACGATTGTATTATTGTTTGATTAAATTACTATAACTTTTTGGGTACCAATGCATTTCGTACCTTCTTCTTACAATAGCGCATCTCGTCTCGCATGATAAATATGAGATGAGTAGTTGTATCACCTGTATTCTTACATAGCAAACATATTTAGATTTTTTTATCTCTGTTATTGAGTAATATTCGTGTTGTTGTGAACAAACATTTCACTTTTACTAGTTACTTAGTGGTAGGTATTAGTAAAAAGTCACAAGTTCATCACAAATTTATCAATATCCAATTTAACTTTTTAAATTGGATATTGATAAATGATGATGTAATCTAAATGACTACACGACATTCAGCCATCTACTTAAACATTGCGCTTAATGACTTGGCTAGTTGTCTTTCAGCTATTTAATTGGATGCCGGCGTTTAATGAACGGGCTAGGCGTCCAATTAGCTGGCTAATTTAACCAGATGGCTGCGACATATCTATTATTGCCTCAAAAACTGCACACGGTGTCTAATAATGTTGATTCTTGATGATTCTATTCAGTTGTCTGATGCGCTGTCACTTATTAATCTTCACCTAACTTAGTAAAAGCCAACCATAGAACCGCCGACCTCTTGTCACCTACATCATTGCGCGCTCCGGAGGGGAACGCCCTTTATGAAATCAGCTGCACTCGGTCAAGCAGACGAATTTTCGTGCTTTAGGGAATCAAATAATATACCTGTTATTATGTCTCATTGTTTATAGACAGCCAACAACATATTCTCTTATGGAACTCTCCATCGAATCAAGAAACAGTTACCTGATTATAATTTTTGATGGTTTACACAGAACCCACGGTGGTATTTTGTTGTCAAATTGCCGTTTAACGCCTTTATTCAAGGGGGCAGGTATACCTAACCTAAAATAATAAACAACTACACTTTGACGATACCGGAAGTACCGACCTAGGCTATGGCATATGGCCCATGTGACACCAATTTAACTTTCCAAAAAAATTAACCAATGCTGCAACTTTCTTCTTAGTAATAATAACAAGGGATACCTTTCTAAGTTTCTAATAAACTTCGTTAAGTATTAATAGAGCAATAGAAAGTCACGGATTAGCGATACAAAAATAATGTCGATACCCATCGCTATTTATTTTATAATGCTAATCTAGTCAAGTAATTTACCGCATATTACTTTCAAGCTTCAATAACCGCAAAAGTAGGCCTGTGACACTTTTCAATCTAATTTTTTTCGCAGAACTCTAAAAACAGGTCCGTGCATCTTACATTGAATATTACATATAGTTTATTTCATATCACGTGACATTACGCCAGCGTGATCTTTAAACACAAAAACTACACAAACTGCATTCCCAAGCTGCTGCTTAAAAACTGGCTGTTTCTTCACAGTGTCTCACCTCTAGTCCTTGTAATGAATGACACAATGTTTGTTTTCTCAACTCTAAAGGCTCACTTAAAGCTATCTGCCATGAAAATGGAGCATGCAATTAATCGTGCATCGTACGGTTTCGAAATGATCGCCAAGACACCATTCCGTAATATGCAATGCAGTTTTTAATACGCTTTACATTTGTGTACATTCTATTACTTAGCCGAGACTATACCCTTTCTTGTCCATCCGTTATCGACGAGCAATCTATAAAGTACTTTAAGTAAAGCTATCGTTGGAATGAGGTGACCCTTCTGTGTCTGCATAGAAAAAATCTGCGAACGATATGTCGCGCGTTTATCCAGTCACTATGCTAGCGTAATTTACTTAACGTACTTAATTTTCGCAACTGTCCCTTTTTATGATTTGGTCTTTCTTCCATCGATATTTTTCTTAAGGAAAACATAGCTCCGTTGACCGTAAATAGTGGTGTTATCGCTAGCCAAACTGCAAAAGTACTAGTTCTAACCTACCTATCTTCTACCTTCAAACTTTGGCAGTGTTGTGCTCAACGAGTACCTGTACATATAGACAACTTTTTGTGTTTTCACTTAAAGTCTTCTTATTCAAAATTATGTTTTAATAGGCTACTATGTGATTTTTTGAAGGTATAATTTATGATTTCCCCAGCCGTCAATATTGAATTACTCGCCAAGTCAATAAAAATCTTTGGAGGTCAGTTAGACCGAGGGGCTTCCCCTTTCTTCACTTAGTATTTCTGAAAACTGCTTGACACACCTTGAGGAATTGCATTGATCTAGGGCTAAGGACACTATGGTGTCAATACCATAGCCAGCAGTGGTCAATAAGAATAACACGTATGAAAAGTGTAGTCAAGGATGTCTTTTAAGATGCACTACTCCAAATTTCCAATAGGCATTGCTGGATTTTTAGCTAAACTGATAATTCTAGAACAAGATAAATACCTCTTAACTGTGCCGCCTGAGCCCACTTATGGCATATGAAGTACGTATGAACGAGCTACATAATAAAACGACGCTTACCTATAATTAAACAATTTACAACAATGTCAACGATTGTATGCGTCGCGTTATCATATGGACCACGCTTCAACCTTGGATTGAACTGGCACACGCTATGATTACCTGCTTGTGCCGACTCCCTGACCTAATTCCCTATTTGTTGCTAGAGAATATCATTCTCTCTCGTGAAGTAGCTATGTCAGAAATCTACTTACTCAACATCTATGTAGACGGAAAGAAAAACTTGATAGTGTAATTTCACCCGGTATTGTTAAAAGGATCATGGGCAATAGGTAAACTCTTGAACACCAAACCACAAAGTACTGAAATTGTTAACCATTTCCTTATTAATTTTTTTATTAAACTATCCAGGACTTAACACACGACGACCAAAGCAACCTTCTCCAAATAATGGGACATACATGATTCTAGAACTGGGGCTTGTGGCTAAGTAATAACAGCTGCACGGGTCGATCGATCAGGTTAACCTACGGTTGCCGCTGTTGGTCCGTGGACCCTTCTGTGCCTCGGAAAGCACAATAAGCCGTTGGTTCCGGCTTTAATTTGTGGATCTTTGACTGTCATTATCCACGAGTCGTGAGAAGCCTGAAAGTGTGACTACTAGTCTTACCAAGGGGTATCGTGATACCCAGTAACTGGGTTGTAGAGGTCAGATAGGCAGTCGCTCCATGTAAAATAGGTACTGGTATTCAGAGGCAACCGGTCAGACTGGACGCCGAACCTTGGGAAAAGGCTAGGCAGATCTTGACGCGTGATTCTAGAACAGAAATCTAGAAATTCGCTATTAGCACTAAATAAGAAAAAACCGAAGGAGTATAATGATAGCAATTTGTTAAAATAATATCTTCATACATATTCGGCCATAAAAACCAAAACACAAGTTCACGTGAGGTCATGGGCTTTCCCCATGATGGCGCAAGAACAAATACTTTTGTTCCAATAGTGCTATTATCTGACGGATTGGTGAACGAAGTGGGTATTATTATCGATCGATTATTGATTGAAAAAATTTACACTGATAAAAATGTAAATTAAAAATGCCTTAGTATCCATTTCAAGGTCTAGGTATATCGCTGAATCGTTTTGTAACCGTATTTCTTGAAGGTTATCATGATTGTATGGGTACCTACTTACTTCCAGAACAAGAGAAATTATAGCTATATCTGGGATGGCAATACACCTTCGGTGCCTCAGATATTGCAAACTTCCGTAGGTGGTGGTAACCACTTACCACCAGGTGACCTATCAGCCTGTTAGCCACCCAATAACATAAAATGGTCATAGCATACTATGCTAGAAATAAGAAAATTATCCGTATGTTGTTATTTCTGACCATTTGGGCCAAAGGCTTGAACAATGCCTTCAATGACCGTTACAAGTCTTACAACGAACGGTCTTAACTGTCTGGATCCTGGATGGTGTTGCCTAACTAAAATCACCATGTTAGCCCAAATATTGGTGATTGCATTATGTTTTGTATTGTATGGCACAAAAGGAGACGCGTATAGGAAAACAAATACGTTATAGAAAACAATTGTTTTCTAAAACGGAAATGACGGTGCAAATATGTATGTGATACGAACCTAAGGAATTATTCCGTACAGTATTATATTAGCTGATATCAAAGAACATTATCGCCACAACAGTGATATCGATAGATTAGGCGAGTTGCATACGATGTCCTGATTGTGAATAACATTAATAAAAGACCTAGATTTTTTAAACCTTTAAAAACCCTTAACTACTTTAAAAAAAACGGGATCACTAAGTCGTTAAGTCAGAAACAAACAGACAGATCACACTTAAACATTTAAAACGTTGATTGGCTTAAAGAATTTAATTTCGTCTGTGAATATCTAGATCTCTGTTCTAGTTAATGTAGCTGAATTATGCATTATTTACAAGCCTTCAAGGTGCCTCGATAGTGAGACTAAGTCAGACTAGATAATTGAGAGCAAGAAAATTTGAATTTCTGTTAAGACGCCACGACTTTAGTTTATAAGCGATAGTAACGTTGATTTTGTTGCTAAATATTATATAAATAAGTTATTCATATTGTAGCTCTCATTCAAGGTTGCCAAGTCATGTCATGCGAATTATTTTTAACCTCTCGAAGCGGAACTTAAGTTTAGGATTAACATACAGCTTGAGGTTTTTGCTGTACATATAGGTATAAATCAACATAATCAAATGATATACATACATAATTAAAAAGCTGCTGAAAAAAAGTTATTGATTTTGCCAAAGTGAAGAAGCTGGTGAGGAATTGAAAGTCTATTTTCGAGTACTTGAGTTCCGTGTGGTGCCGGACGTAAAAGAATAGCACCATCCCATTTCTTCCCGTGGGGTCGTAGAAGGCGACCAAGGGACTTACTAGAGAATGGGCAGCAGCGTTCTCTATGCATTTGACCACCATACTGCGATCGCCAACCCGCCTGCCGAGCGTGACGATTATGTCAAATCCCCTCCTTTTAGGGGAGGCTTATGTCCAGCAGTGGACGTCTTTCGGCTGAAATGATGATGATAAGTACTTGAGTGTACTCAAGTCCAAGGATACCTCTTTGATTCACAATCGATATAAATATACGCCCACACAGAATTGCTGAATCGCATCATCGTATGGAGTGGATCCAGCCTAAAACTGCATCGATTATTTGATAAATCGTATTGTTATCGGTACATAATAGCGGTCGGAGCACGTGCACACGTGAACTTAAGCCTATCATTCATATCACACGTTATCGCTCTTGTGACAATACGGGATGCGTTTGAAGGACAATGATTTTTTGCATGGATTTTGGGTTTCTTAAGGGTTCATACAATTGTAGTTAAGAGTCAAGCTTTGATTTACTTAGATCCGGTATAAAGCGCGACCTTCCCATCACCCTAAGGTTGGATGTCATTGTGTCTATCCTATTAATTTGTCTATATAACAGTTCGACAGTGTCACCTTTAGCGCAGTTTCAGTTTATTGGGACTTGGTGTTAAAAGTGAATAAGCAATTACGAGGTCGACTAAACCTACCGGATCTGAGTGAATGCGAATCTGTACCTACTAATATTCGTGTTAACCCTAAACCTATGTTTAGAACCCACATAAACAAGCAAAACATTCTTGATTATTGATATTTATTGTGTTGTATTTGGGTCTGTCTGGGTTCTGGTGGAGCTGAGGACGGTTCTTGAAATAAGACGATTCCTTGTAATTTATTAATATCTTTATGTGGGATTAGCGCCCATCTTGCAGTCTGACAATTGACGCTTATCGACTAACCATAGACTTACTGACTAAGGGCCATAGATTAAATATGCTACATACCGCTGGACATGCAACTTCCAAAAGATGAGAGAAAGCCCCAAACGAAGATTTCTAGAATCTGAGACTCGTCTAGATAAGTAGGTATGCAGTATTTTCACGAAAAAATTCGGCTCAAAAATCAAAGATAAGATCAAAGAGGGTAGAAAATAAATATAAATCGTAAGCCATAGAGTAAGTAACAATACTGAACTTGGTTGTATCCCTCGGGAGTCCCTTGGAGTCCATCTAACCTAATTTAATAACTTTTTTGTGGAAATTGCGTATAGCGGTCGTGTTGAAAAATGGTGGTATGGAAATGTGACAGTCGTAATTAACCATGACAAAATCTCCAACAAATGTTTCCAAAGGCTAAAAAATATTTTCTTAGGATTCAAACATCATGATTTTTTAAATATTTTTTGTCCTTCAGTAATCTCATACAGCCGTGGTCATCCTATTATAGTATCACCGCATACCATTATCTCAAGTGCTGGCAGTCGAATTTTATTGAAAGTGAATACTGTGAAATGGATAGATACTATTATAATTTATCACGTATTGGTTTTCTTTATGCTTTATTTTGCATTTGTGCAATATTCCATAATTAAAAATATATCGCGAGTATGATAAAGTACCTAACACAAATATATACACGGGCAAGGTGGGCGCATTTCTTAAAAAAAAAAACTGTATATTAGGTCGATGATACAATGAGCCCGTTTTTTTTTTTGTTTTTTTCTGGGTGGGAAATCATCAAATAACTTCTCCCGCTCTGGGTGGAGCGGGAGGGCGTGTCAGACTTTTACTGACTAAAACCCACCCGTGTTCCCTCAGTTGCCTGTGTGCCAGGGGCGGCGGTATCTCTTTCGAACAACCCGCACCCCCGGCAGGCATCGGCCCTTGCGGGCCCCCCCGCCGTCGACCCGGGCTTGGTCCTTACCGGACAGCGAGGTACCCATTACTCGCCGTCCGCAAGCCCGTGCCTACGGTGGCCGGGAATCAGCCTGGGATTCCCGACGCCCAGGGCGTCTCCTGCGAAGGCCACGGCTGTGAGGGCGCATGTACTGCATCTCCCTCACGTGCGCCGCCTCCCTGGGCTTTGCGAGCATAACTGCTTCGCTGAAGGAGGCGACTGCCAGCCATGCCCTCTCGCTCCGTACCATGGCCTGGACCAGGGTCGGACGCGAGAGATCGCCGCCGCCGATCACCTCCACGAGGACACGGCGTTGCTCCGCCCAAGCTGGGCAGACCTCCACCGTATGCTCCACCGTGTCCTCTGGGCGATCTTCGCAATGGAAACACCCGGGCGTTTCCTCCCGCCCTATCCGAAACAGGAACCTCCCGAAACAGCCATGTCCGGTGAGGACCTGTGTCAGGCGGAAGGTGAGGACGCCATGCCGCCTCTCAAGCCACTCCTCAAAGAGGGGACTTACCGCCGCAATCGCGGCGTGCCCAGCACTGGGTTGCGACAATCGCACTTTCTACGTCGCCATGAGATCCTGCCGGAGCTCTGTCCGCCGTGCCGCGATTTCCCGCGGCAGCGGAGTTACGCCCCGGCGTTTGGCCTCCTCGCGCCACTCCCAAGTGAGCGCGAGGACGTTTGCCTCCAGATCCCATGGCGGTAATCCGGCAAGGAGGCCCGCCGCCTCACCGGAGATCGTGCGGTATCCCCGGATCATCCGGATGGCCATGACCCTATGGGCCGCCTTCAACCGGCGTGCTGGTTGGCGCCTTAATGTAGGCGCCCACACCGGCGCCCCGTATAGGGCCATGGCCCGCACGACCCCCGCGTAGAGCCTCCGGCATGAGGCGTTTGGCCCCCCTAGATTGGGCAGGAGCCGCTTCAAGGCAGCCCCGGCCCGCTCCAGTGTGGGAGCCAAACGTCGGAAGTGCTCCGCGAAGTTCCACCGGCTGTCGAGGACGAGTCCTAGGTACTTCATCGTCGACTCGACGCCGATGTGAACCCCTCCCGCCGTTATCTGGGAACCCGTCAGTGGCGCATTCCGAGGACCGTGAAACCACATGGCCTCGGACTTGTGCAAGGCCACCTCGAGTCCCAGTTGCCGGATCCTATCGACGATTGTCGCAACCCCGTGTGTCCCTAAGTCGGCCGCCGCCTGGTACGACCTCCCTTGCGCCAGGACCAGCGTGTCGTCAGCGTAGCAAACTACGCTGACGCCGCTAGGGAGGTCGGCACGCAGCACCCAGTCGTATCCGATGTCCCACAGATGCGGCCCCAGGACCGATCCCTGTGGGACACCGCACGACATCTCTCGCCGGTTCCACTCTCCTAGGTGACCGGGGTAGATGACGGCCCTGTCCGTCAAGTAGGCCTCGACCACACGACAGAGGTAGGTCGGCATCCGGTGATACCGGAGTGCCTCCCTTATGCAACTCCAGGGCAGGGTGTTGAAGGCATTGGCGATGTCCAGAGACACCGCCAAGACGACCCCACCCCGGGCCACAGCATCCCCCGTCGTGAGGGCACACTGAGCCCGTTACAGTGCAATCGGCGGCAAATTTCATATTTATCCAACAGTCATCGAACCTAAGATCTTCTGCTCATCAATATGACGATGTAATCAACAATCTAATTAGTGCTTAAGTAATATCTTATCTACAGCTTGATAAAAATGCCATCATTCATGTAGATCTAAACTTATTTTAAATGAAATAAGGAAGAATGAAGGTTTTAAAACGGACTATATTTTACGACGTTTGATATAGATACATTACCTAATTAATCAATTCCGTACATCGTTATCAATCTATTTCCGTACAGACTAATGAGGAAGTAGAAACTCGGCCACTCAAACGTTTTAAACGGAACAAATTAATAAATCTAACACAGAATAGTAGGTACCTATAGATTGTAAACTACAGTTGTCGACGCAAGAGTGACGACGGATGCATGAGTCGACTGCTCTCAGCCGTGTGTATACTTCAATAAATTGTAAACAAAGGATTGTCGAACAATCTGAATGTAAAAGTTATCAATTTAAAAATTAATTATTATCAATTGGTTTGATTAATTCTGGCCGATATGTAACTTTGATACAAAAAGTTGCAGCTATCATAAAATCGAGTTGACGTCAAAGTTCACGCTTGGCTAATAATCTTAAACCTGCTAAAATTGGTTTCTTACCACCTTTAAGAATAATCGCTAAAGAATATTTTCCTTTACGTCCTGTGATTTAGAATTTCCTCATAGCTACTACCCCAGGTTTTGCTGTGCAGCTGCATTTCCCTCTTGGAGTACAAGCAATATAACCAAGAAAATTAATCAGTTACAGAATTTGGAATAATTTAAAAACACGACTATCAACTAAAACTGGACAGAGACGCAAGCGCAACACATAAGTACTACATCATACACGAAAACATGCACATCTACCACAGTAGCAACTAAAAACATAGCATAAAAGTGAGTTGTTGTAACTACGTGGGAAACAGCGTTTTAACGCGTGAAGATCATCGGAATTATTAGCAACCAAGGTGGCGCGTGCGCACAGCAACCTTGCGAATTAGTACGAATCTACAGTCAACCGTACGTCAGTACCACTCGAACTACGGAAACCGCCCTTACTGCTACGAAATAAAGGCGCTGTCAATCGAATTGTTAATATTAACGAGCGGTTTACTGTAGCAGATAGGAACTTGCAATCATGTTCATATCATTGTTATGACGAATGGATGACAACAGCGTTTAATATGTAGGTACGGACGTAATTATATACAAGGTGTTACGGTAATTGGACGGTAGGAGATTGAATGATGCATCTGATTCTGTAGTGTTGAAAACATGATGAATAGGTGCACGTCACACTTGTATTCACGGTAAGTAAGCATTATCAAACAATTTATCAGGCAATCATTGGAATTTCGGGCTTCTGACAACCTGGAAACCGACTTCTTGTTTGACAGAACTGCATTTGCGACCCGACTCACCACTAATCCAAAACATATTAAATTCTTGAAAAATTCAATTTTTGTTGCAGATGCTGGACGTAAAAAGTAAATAACTTGATCTGACGAACGTTGCCGCTTTTTCTGGAAAGATTACCCTCAACCGCTACTGCTCGACCGTAATTAAAAGGTCAGATTATTTTTCTTCTGTTTGACTATGAGACTTTAGCTAATTCATCATCATCAGTTCATACCAATTCTATGAACTTATGTTTTGCATCAGTAATTAGGGCTAAGTAAATTTATCATCATCATTATTGTTACAGCTGAACATAGCCCTTCCCCAAGCACCGCTACTTCGAACAGTTTTGTGCTTCTCGCATCCAGCAGATTCCTGCGGCATTCACTAGGTCATAGGACCACCTTGTGGGAGTCCTTCCAACGCCTCGTCCGCCACCCTTGAGCTTCGTTTTGTTCATGTTAATTTTAAGCCCCAGTCTTTCGGAAGATAACTAGCCTTTATTGACACTACTAATAAAAGAGACAAAACCAATTAACTTAAGTCACATTTACGCGTATTTTTAAATACTAGAGGTCAGGTAAATTGATTGCTGATATTTTTAGCTGATGATAGATTAATTGGGATCAATATGGACATTTGGATTACCTTGATATTTATTCGAGGGCATGTCCGAGAGCGTGGTGTGTTGTTATTGTTGCATAGAAGCTTGCGTTTTGTACTGACCATTTTATAACCTTTATTGACTATTCACCCACTACTGCTCGGCCAATAGAACCACACAGCGGTCAAGGCTTAATCCTTTAATCAATTAATATTTATAAAATCACCAGTTCTCTCGTTCCGACTTCTTTTACTGGCTTGCAAATAGGTACCTACAATATACAGTTTATTGAACCAGAACCATGTTCAACAATTAATCCAACAATTAAAACAGACTTGGTGGTTTATCCTACTATGAATAAAGTTTTTCCACACTCGTGTCAATTGATTTGAAGTAGATGAGGAATAAAACTAATATGTATCCGCCGCTAAACCACCCACACAAGTCGTAAGAGTTAATTGAAAGAAATGGGTCATATGTTGGTGGCTGGGCAAGCGGTCCGTTTGTTTGTTATGCATCATTCACTCTTGGGCAATTTTTGTTGGGAACGGTTCGATTCGTAATATGAAAGTCAAATTGGTATTAGCTTCATTGTATTAGGTGTAGTTTTATGTTGATATTGCATTGGGGTTTAGATTTAGAAAATAATTTCTGTATTGTTATTCGCTTACATAGGAGTGTAATTGTTGCTTCTTTAGAAAGACATAGCCTTCAGTTGCCTTAGGTGGATGCTCTTCGTACGCGCATCATTGTTGTGCAGTCTATGCCTTAATGCTATGTGTGATCGTGTTTTTTGTGACCATATTTGGCAAAAGGGTTCATTATGGAAGCATGTTGCAAGTAGTAACAAAAAGCAATCGGTCATCCATCCTCATTAAATGAGCAACAATAGTTACATTTGCCCGTTAATTTCTCAAAACAGAGCTCAGATACTGACACTATCGTGGGTAAATCTTTTTACAATCATACTAGGACCATGCGTTAAATATGATATCATAGTGTTATGTGATTCATCTTTCTTTTATTATAGAATAAGATAGCGGGAGATCAAGGGAGTGACCTCGGTGACCCAGGATCATGATAACATTAATTATTGTGATACAGACAAAGGATTTATACAGAATCAGCATATAATGTTGCCACTGCTGGGACACAGGCCTCCTCTCTGTGAGAGGGAGTGGGCCATATTCCACCACGCGGGCTCAGTACGGGTTGGTAGATGTCACATGTCGTCGAATTTTTGTTCTAGGACATGCTGGTTTCCTCGCGATGTTTTCCTTCACCGTGATGAAATAATTTACACAAAGTAAAGCGTCTGTCTGGGTTTGAACCTACGACCTCTCGTAAGCCGCGGGTTACCACTGGGCCATCGCTGCTCCTTTTAAAAGGATTTATAAACGGTTTTAATACTTAGGTTGTGTATCACATCTTCCTATTAAGTTATCTACCAGTCAAATAGAATATTGAAGCACAAATACAATTTGTATTGGATACGCCACCACTGCGGCGGTAAGTCCCCTCTTTGAGGAGTGGTTTGAGAGCGGCACGGCGTCCTCACCTTCTGCCTGACGCAGGTCTTCACCGGACACGGTTGTTTCGGGAGGTTCCTGTTTCAGATAAGGCGGGAGGAAACGGCCGGGTGTTTCCATTGCGAAGATCGCCCTGAGAACACGGTGGAGCATACGGTGGTCTGCCCGGCTTGGGCGGAGCACCACCGTGTCCTCGTAGAGGCGATCGGCGGCGACGATCTCTCACGTCCGGCCCTGATCCAGGCCATGGTACGGAGCGAGAGTGCGTGGGTAGCCGTCGCTCCCTTCAGCAAAGCAGTGATTTTCGCAAAGAGGGAGGCGGCGTACGTGAGGGAGAGGCAGTACATGCGCCCTCACGGCCGTAGCCTTCGCAGGAGACGCCCTGGGCGTCGGGAATCCCAGGTTGATTCCCGGCCACCATAGGCGCGGGCTTGCGGATGGCGAGTAATGGGTAGCTTGCTGTCCGGTAAGGACCAAGCCCTGGTCGAGGGCGCGTTGTGTTTCACGCGCGCCTCAAAGAGATGTCAGAAACAAATGATGGGGCCCGCAAAGGCCGATGCCTGCCAGGGGTGCGGGTTGTTCGAAAGAGATAACCCGCGGCCCCTGGCACACAGGCAACTGAACACGGGTGGGTTTTAGTCAGTAAAAGTCTGACACGCCCTCTTGCTCCACCCAGAGAGGAAAAAAACACAATTGGTATGAACATCTGCAATGCAAGATAAGTTAACAGGAATAAGGTACCTACATCCGCAGGTCAAACAAACCATTACATAATTAAATCAATAAACTAAAATCAATAAACCTACATAAAATTCAAAAGACATAACCATCCGTAGTGTATTTAAGAATAAGAATAAAATTAGTAATAAACATAGGCCCGTTACGATCAATCAGTGGTTGATACTAAACAGTGTGGGAGCGCAGATGACCCGTGAGAACTGCGCCGGAGCATTGTTTCTAGTTGCGCCCGCACATGAGCTCATTCTGACTTCACTACTTGAGCCGGCGATTCGAGGGTAAATGTGTGGGTTAATTCGATTACAATGGCTCTATCGGACGTTTTTAATTTAGGTTTGTATTTGTTTTGGAGGAAGCAAGTTTTTCAAATTGGTAACTTCTTTCGTGACGGCGTGAACGCACGAATAGCTCGTGTTAAAATTTGGTGATCAAGGTGGTAGCGGGGCGCGTTGGACAAACTCAAAGCATGTCAGCATGATTAGTCAGAACTATGAAGCTAGTTGCCCATTCCAAAACGTAAGTAGCATAAGTTCCTATGGAGAAAAACGGGCAAGAAACTTTACGGGCACTCTTTTAGGTAAATGTTTTTTTTTTACAGAAAATTGATTATATCATTCATGTTCAAATTATACATGCGAGAACTATGAAGAAAGACATGCACGTTAAAAGAGTCTGTGATAAAAGAAAAGAAAAAACAATTTAAAAAAATAAATAGGCCGTGTTAGCTATGAGCTGATTAGTCCCTACTGACGGCACCCGTTCACAAACATGATGTATGGATCAACAGGCCTAGACAAAACACATTTCTGTTAGCGTTCACGCCAAAATGATTATCTGCATTGCCTGCGGAAAGGACACGACGTAACGTTTCCGCAGGTAATGTCATTCCCATACATTTTGGCGTAGCATTTGGCGTGAACGCTAACAGAAATATGTTTTATCTCAGGCCACAGCAATAGTGGCAAAATGATTCAGCTGACCGGCAGCTGAACCATTTTGCCACTATTGCACACGATATCGCCACGGACCTACATTTATGTCGCCACTCGTTGAGATGTTTTATTTTTATAGATTTCGTTGAAAGTATAACTTGAAAATCTAGCAAAAATGCTAAGTCACCGTTAGTAGTATTACTGATAACAGTACCCAGAGCATAAACATTTAGTAAAATACCTTGTCATCGTTAGTGTGCCATCATCGTCGATTTTTATTATATAAGTTTTGTAACAGGTCTGTGAGTATATTTTGCTGTAAACAAGATTCTTAGAACAAGCTATTCTTGGCCTTACCTGCAGATATTTTGTAGTTTACTGTGTAGGTACAACATTGATAACTTTAGGTAGGTACTGCTTCCTACTACCGGACATGTTGTCTGCCCCTGGTTAGGTTGCAGAGGTCAGTAGTAGCGGTAGCTTCATGTAAACACCGATACTTAGTCTAAGTTGATTAATTCAATAATTTGAAAGGAGGTGTAATAATGAACCAGTACCCATCTGGGTGAAAAGGTAGATTTTTATAATGTTTTCCTTCAAATAAAGACCTGACTATGAAAATTATAATCTTTAAAATACAAAGAGGCATGTAATAGTTATTAGTAGATCCTAAACAAAAGCATACACTAGTGTTTTCCCACATTATTGCCAATGACAGTTATCAATCCCATCCCATGATAGGGGCCTAGGTGTGCCCCTAGGCCCCTTAGGCTTAGGCTTATTGCCGTTTGTTGAACACTATCTAAATTTCGGGCTATGAAAATATCCATGGCCAAAAACCAACACCCCTCATGAATCCTTCTTTTGTCATGTCTTCTTTTGCCTTCATTAGTCAGTCGGCAGGTTGGTAGCGCGACATGACTGCCCAGGGTACGCCCGTAAAAATGTTTAGCACCTACTCGCCTGTCGTGAGACTCTTTTATTTTATCTCACATAGAATTTATTAATTACATTCCTACACTTAGCGATCACAATCGCAGCCGCTAGACTAATCAATCAATTCTAAAAATAACCAATCCATTTGTCAAAAGCGATTCGTCAAGTTTTAAGTTCGTGCATAGTCGTGATCGTTCGCGGAAGTTTGTCATCTATCGAGGTCTTCAACATTTATGTGTTAATTGCTCTCATTATTATTAAGCAACTGGTTTTGGCGCCGGGGCTCCTCACTTGGACATGGCCTTACCGTTCACGAGACTGCGATGTGTGGGGACTAAAATGACGCTTTTTCAAACATAAGGTGCATTTTTAATCAGCCCTATATTGTTCCCACTGCTGCACACCCATGATTTTTATGGAAAAGAGACAGAAGGAATAAATTAAACAGAATCCGGTGATCGTACAGGATGATATGGATAGAAAGCGAATGAACTCTATCAGATGACAACTAAAAAAGACGATAGGAAAGTGGAAGAAAGATGCCAAGCTACAAAGTGCACTGACCAGAAATAAATTCAGATTAGGGCCAAAGGTTGATTAAGGCTACTTCTACAACTCTAGGTTACTTGGTGGTGTATCGGAGGGTAAAATATGTATTTATAATTTTTTACAGGGCCAACATGTCCCGAGAACGCACAAGACAGAGAGGTTTGGAAGGAAAAAGAGGAGGCCTTTGCCCAGCTGTGGAACACAATATAGGCAAACAATAAAAAAAAAATTTAAGTACTCACAGTAAATTAAAATGCTAGGCCACCTCTGTTTGGCGTTTTCATTGACCGTCCCCCGACTTGACAATGCCTTGATCAAAATATTATCTACAACATAAAAGGCCAATAAATATTTTTTTTTACTTTAGAAGTGTTTTTTGGATCGGGGGTTTTTTAATTTTTTCATATAACTTTTATTTCCTACTTTTTAAACTTAATGTCTCGCTTAAATCTGCGCAGCGTTGCGTATGTTCCCCACAGTGAAGTTTGTTACTAATTTATCCACATTCCTCGTCCTGATCACCATTGATCTATAACCTATTCATTGAGACTCTTTCAATGAGCCCAAACACGATGCTTCTGCTGTTTATTGGTGAGTTACTTGGGTATCCAGGAAATTCCAGGTGTTGCTCCAGCATCAGTTCAAGGTTACTTTGTTCGTCTAATATCATTCAAGTAATAGAATACCAAATTTAGATTTGATCAGACCCCTGGAAGATGCTCAAATCCCTTCATCAACCAGAAAAGAGCTGATAATCTTCAAACGGCTGAACCGATTTTGATGAAACATATGTAATAACACTCCCGACTAATTCACGGGGAAAGGCTAGGCAGGACTAATTTAGCGTTACTTCGATAAAAACTAAGCAAGGAAATCGATTTGATTTTTCTGACTTAGTAAACGAAGTCCATGTATCGATAACTGTTTACAATACAGTAGCTAATATCCAAACAGTGTATGTTCAAAAAATATTTTAGTTAGGTTAAGTCAAGAAAATATGACAGCAACGTTTTAGCGCATCAGTATGACAGTCAGTGGTCAGTTCCATCGACGGCCGCGTCTACTCCCGCTACTGAAGTCGCCTACGCGAATCGTCGACCAATCACCAAGAACCTACGTGACCACTCAAAGATTACCAGCTAAAACTAATCAGACAGACCAACTTACACTGGCCGCTCAACTCTTATCGCCTACGCCGTTAATGTTACTATGGCGCCTTTTTGCTTACTAATTAAACCTATCGGTCTTTGACACCCGACTGATGTTTGAACAATAATTTAGCTTGTCTATGACACATACTTTCGTCGATAGCCTCTTCATGGTAATTTTGGTGTACGCGACTTTGTGTTGATTAAAGTATTTTTGCATGGTAAATCAACAAAAGTTGCATAACAACATTGTTGCAGCAACTTGTTGTGTTGCTAGAAACATGCTGCAAAAAACATGAGCACTGCGTGCAATTATGCCAACTTGTTTGCAGCAATACAAGAACGTGTTACTGCAACGATTCTCAACTTTTGTTTACCAAGAATATGAGGCTGCGTAGTCATCTACCTAAAGGATTTTGTTAATATGTGTGACTTGTGTCATTATTGGGCATAATTTTGTAATGACGTACTGTTTACGTCTGTTTACTTGTATGGTTATTTGCAGATTGTCTTGCGCATTCGTGTAGCGCATATAGGATGCGTTGCAAGTCATACGCTTACTGCGATTTGTACGCTGGACTGTGGAAAAATGTATGTATCTGAAATTATTTTTAAGTACATATTTTTGTTTGTACAACAGTGTAAATTGATATTCAACATGTTGATACTTAAAAACCCCAAGTCCTTAATAGAATTCACCAGTATTGTGCTATATTTCTTCGTGTTTTTCTCTTCATATTTACCCACTACTTAATGTTTGATAAATCGCTTGAAGGTCATAACTTGTGCGAAGCATCAGATATGAGGTCTCCGCGCGGCCATGACCAGCAATTGTGCCTCGAAGTATGTAGGTGACCTCTCGAGCGAACCTTCGAGATTTCGGTCTTTATACATTGACATCCCGCCAAATATATTTATGACCTCTAGGTATCTCAGGTGACTGGTAGCGTCAGTTCTTAGACTAGTATACTCTGATTTTTAATTAGCTAGACTAAAATGACAACTGGACATTTTAGTCTAGGAAATTAAAATCAGAGTGTAGTAAATAAGAATCTGGAATACTCTAATTAAATGTGTCGCATGAGGATTTGACAGGATGTTAATAAAAGAAAATACAGTTTATGTACACCTACGTAATTTTCTCGTCCTTTCTCGGTGATTTGCTTACACGTACAGTTTTGTGGTCATGAAGTAAAATTTGAAGTTCTTTACATGCAAATAAATAAATATTAGCACTCCAAATGACTTGATAATAAAACGAATAAATAAATAAAGAGTAAAGAAGCACTTTAAAAAGGTTTATTAGTCATTAAAACCGTTTCCACGCGATGTGTCGGCGAAGAGTTATAAAACCTCATTTAAAGGAGAACGAATTTAATTAATATAGCTTTTCAATCATCACTGGCCTGAAAATAAAGTTCCTATTACGAAGTATTTTTCGATAATCAATCGTAGTAAAACATAGGTACATTATTACACTATAATTATTTGCAAATTAACTCATGTTTTTAACATTTCATTTGTAAACAATGACATCTTTACATGGGACTGAAACTTAGCTGGCGCAATTGTGATACGTTAGTACCTTTTCACCTCTGCCAACTCCTGTGAATTTATACAGCGTGATGTTATGGTACAAACTTCCTTCAGATTTCAGTTTAAAAGGTTAGCACCCTGTGTCTAACTTATAGGTATTGGCGGGATTCTTCTTCAGTACCGACAAATGATAATAATATGATGTATGACGTACCAACATACTAGATTAAACTGAGGTGAAAAGATTAGGCCGATGGGGCGGAAAGGTTGTATAGTGCACAAAGTGGAACGATGACCTGGCGAAGGCCGCAGGAATTCGCTAGATGCGAGAAGCACAGAACCGGTCGAAGTGACTGTGCTTGGGGGAGGCCTATGGCCAAATGTGGACGTCTTTCTGCTGAAATGATGAAAAGATTATATCGGGTTAAGCTGTCCAGGGTGCGCCTGACATCTTGACGTATAGTCTCTCCAAAAATAAAATAGGTAAGTAATTATTTTCTCTCTTTCTATTGATCGTCTCCTTAACCCTGCGCACTTATACACAATAGCAATGTTATGTTGATTGAACAACGATAACACATGCGCGACAATAAAGGTCGTTATTACACTACGGCCCCACTACATAGCCGTTACAGCGTAAAACGTAGCTCATTTTTTCAAGTCTTCAATTAAGTACTGTCAACAAAAGAGATTTCTCTTCTGTTTTTGTTATTCCGTGTTTACAGGGATCTAACTTGATCAACTAACTACTTTTAATACATGTTGTGCTTGACGCGCGGCGGCTTGTGTGAAGGTTCCGCGAATTCCCGGAAAACGGGTAACGCAGTTGGTCGTTGAGGCGATGCTTGAAAAAAGCCTATTGTCCAGTCATAAGCCACATTGCACGCGCAAGCGTTGCAACTTGTCTCGTCCAAATGAAGTTGATGTTAAAACAAGTGTCAATCAAGTGACAACTGTCAAATCGTGTTGTCATTCATTCTTAGTTCGGGATTCGAACTAATTTTATGTTCCTAGGTGATACGGAGTATGAAACGCCCAAAACTACGGACTCGGAAGTGGACTCCATGGGTTTTATACACTATTAGCAATCGGTTTGCCCCTATTTCATGTGACTTAAACAACAGCAGAAAACAAGGTTTACTATACACCCAACCTAACCTAAACTTTAAGGGAACACAGCCGTAATTTTTACCTGTATATAGGCACGTAGGTAGTGTAATACCTAACTCTTTTGTCGACGGTATGAGAAACATGGCGGACCGCAGTGACATGTGCCGAAGCCACGTGACGACTATCGCACGTGCTGCACAAATCTGTCGATTCTCGGCTATTACCTGAGAGCTATAACAGACGGTTAGGCGTTCTGCGCGCTGTCAACTTATTTTTATGGAAATAATTGGGTTTGTTAGGATTATGTTGTGTGGTAGCTATTTTATTACGTGAATATTTCGGGTATTTTTTTATGAAATCATTCTTGGTTCTTGTCGAGGTAGATACAGATGTATCTATGTATGCTATGCTATGAGGTATAGTATGATTATACCGTCGTAGACGGTAATTCTTGTGCTTGAAAATCACGGTATTATTTGTAATAGAGGGTTTCCTCATTTAACGTACTAGTTCTTAATATGTTTAATTTTATCAAATGCTCCGGACATAGTGTCATATCTTCTTATTTATAGGAACATGACAATGTAAGTTGTCATAAGATGTACTAATTTACTGACCGTATGCAGTGAGCCTAAGGATATTAATAATACCGTTTGATGTCCATAGAAACTTATATGCGAGATGCAATAATTGCGACGTGATTCCCGGAAGGTTCTTGGTAGTTTCTAGAGGTGTTATGCAGTACAGCTCCTGGAAAAGCTTAATATAGAACATCCAACTATTTAACGATGTAGCGTCAATCTAAAAGTAATAGTTTCATTTATAGGGTTTGTTGTTGTTTTAGAGGGTTGGCATCAACATCAATGGCGAGTACATCACTCACCATCGTCATGGCTGAGACTATGGAGGACCTCAGTACAATGCTCGATGACCTCAGTAGAGCTTCCGAAAGAGTGGGTCTCAAAATGAACATGGACAAAACGCAGGTAATGTCGAATGCCCATGTAACACCCACTCTCACGAAGATCGGAGCCTCTACACTCGAAGTTGTAGACAATTATGTTTACATAGGGCAAACTGTCCAGTTAGGCTGGTAGGTCTATCTTCGAGAAAGAGGTCAATCGTCGAATGCGACTCACCTGGGCAGCTTTCGGGAAGCTGCGCAATATCTTCTCGTCCCACATCCCGCAATATTTCAAGACTAAAAGTCTTTGACCAGTGCGTGTTGCCAGTGATGACTTATGGTACTGAAACATTGTCGTTCACAATGGGCCTCATCAGAAGGCTAAAAGTCACCCAAAGGGCAATGGAGAGGGCTATGCTCGGAGTTTCCCTACGTCATCGAATAGGAATGAAGAGATTCGCAGGATAACCAACCGACATAGCCCGAAGAATTGCCAAACTTAAGTGGCAGTGGGCAGGCCACTTTCCTCGCAGAACAGATGGCCGATGGGGCCGTAAGGTTCTGGAGTGGCGACCGCGTACCAGAAGACGTAGCGTTGTAAGACCTCCCACAAGATGAATCGATGACCTTGTGAAGGACACAAGAATCCGCTGGATTCGGGAAGCACAGAACCGGTCGAAGTGGAGGAGTTTAGGGGAGGCCTATGTCCAACAGTGGACGTCTTTCGGCTGAAATGATGTTGATGATAGGGCTTGTGGCTAAGTAATAATATCCGCACGGGTCAATCGATCAGGTAGCTGCGCTTGACGCGGTTGGTCCGTGGATGGATGAACATCTTTAGGTACATACAAAGACCCCTTCGTGCCTAGGAAAGCACGTTAAGCCGTTGGTCCCGGCTGTCATTTGTGAATCTTTGACAGTCGTTACGAGTCGTCAAGAAGCCCGAAAGTCTTTACAACCAGTCTTTCCAAGGGGTATCGTATTACCCAGTACCTGGGTTGTAGAGGTCAGATAGGCGGTCGCTCCATGTAAAATATTGGTATTCAGCTGCATCCGGTTAGACTGGAAGCAGACCCCAACATGGTTGGGGAAACCCTAGGGGGTGAGATGATGATATAGTTCCGAGAATTTCACGGCTCCTCCGTCCTTTGATACCTAATAGTTTTGTTATTTATAGGTTTGTTACAATCTCGGTTATCTGAAAAAACTAAAGAGGCGGATTTGTAACCACGATGATAATTACGATTTAAAACAGCTTACAATTTAGAGTAAGTCCACTATGAATGTGGTAAATCAGTCATCAAATACATTTTAACGTTTTTATTAATAGATACGATAAGGAAAAAGAGGACATGTTTATGGCAAAACACATAAATCTATTTATTTATTTGTATTTCTATGTAAGAGTGACAGATAGACAATGCGGTTATCTGGAAATTCTCTTACTCTTATTAATGCGTAGAGTAAACATACCTAAGTCTATAAGACGTGACTGAACTATAATAAATGATCGTATCTAAGTAGCGCAGTATTGCTATTTTGGAAATCAGTTGTCCTGGCATGACCATACTTTGTGAAATTAGCAAATTCTAGAAATGTGGTGAAGAACGTTTTATGTACAAATGTGGCTGTAAGGGTAGGGGAAGACCACAGAAACAATGCATGGATGGAATGTTGGAAAGGAAAAGAGGGTTAATACCTACTTACTGAAATTATGACGCCCTCGTTGGTCTACTGGTCGCAAGCATTACTGCTGAGCTCGAGGTCCTAGGTTCGATTCCCAGGTGGGGCACAGTGTATTGGGTATTTATCTGGTGTTTCTCAGCAGCAGCCCTGAGTCTAGATTTTAGCCCGGTTGATGGCAAAAGGCTCGCTCCTTTACATGGGACTTAAACATAGCTGGCGAAACAGTAGTGTATTATGTAGGTACACCTCTGCCTAATTCTTCAGGGAAACAAAGCGTAATGTTAGATATGTAATGTGAAATTATGACCAATACGCCAATCACAAATAAATTGCGTGAGGAGTAGAAACATGATGATTTCAGTATAAGGATTCAACAAACATGTAGACTAAACACAGCCTTATTTTTTTATCCATAAACGAAATAACTATCGTCGCATTTAATTAGGCATACCAACAGTTTTCATAGAATGTATCCAGTTACATAGGTTGCTGACGGTCTACTCCGCAAGCACTAAAACAGATATCTTAACTATAATAATTTAATTGTTTCGTTATACGATCAAGTCAAACCAGTATTTTAACTGTAATGATGTCTTTATCGAACTGGTTACCAGTTTTAAGTTGGTTATAATGTTGGATTGTTTTTATATTACCTTCTTACTTATTTTGTAAAAAAAAACTTATCGAAAATAGCGACGATTAAATGCCTGAATGGATGATACCTACACTTAGGGCATTATCTGGATATACAAATTATCCGGATATCCGCCGAATATACAGATATCATATATTTTACTTTCCGAATACAACGGATAATACGGATAGTTCCGTTTCGTTGAAAGCAGAAGGTAATAATGTAACATTTTACATTGTACTTACAAAAAATAATCGTGGAAATTCATGCCATCACTTCAAAAAACCATTTAATGACACAATTACGATATTCATCATAACGATAACTCCAAAGCGCTTTTGCCCAGAGTTTGAGATCAGTTGACAACAGCGATGATGATAACGTAATTAGTACTCAGTGATTACATGCAGCTAAATTAATAAATTTTAAAACTCTTTAGTACATATAGCACACACCATTAACTATAGCACCTTAGACAATTATACAACCTCCTCATCACAATTCCTCAAACCAGTGTTAAAGCTGTTGTTTCTACTTTATTTCAGAATTATTTATACGTGTTCCGGTGTATTAATGACACCATGTCAAAGTATCAACTGGCATATTATTGTTTTTTGTAAAAAATAAGCCCGTAAGAGTGACTGCGGCGGCCGCGGAACGGGCAAATCGTATATTTTGGCCAAGATGTAAGGTTTGAAGAGTTAGGGCCTTGGCTTTACATTCGATCTGATAACTTTTCATAAATGAAAACGATATGTATGTTTGGCAACCTACTTTTTACATGAATGCTTTTGATGGGGAACATATTTTCCGTAAGGAACCGTTTCCACGAGGGTTCAACTCGCATTTGTCCGGTTTGTTTGTAGCATCAGCGGAACCTATTTTGATAGATCATTATTTTTCTCTATTATTAACATTCCTTAAAACCATTTGTTTTTTTCTTAAGCACCAGAATAGCAAGTAATGGCCAGTGGCACCCAACGCATTGTATTCTCAGTATACCTTATTTTTTTGTTGTCTACATAATTAATTCAAGAAACACTTAAATTCACAGCGACAGCACTTAAAACTAGACACATCAAATTGAAATCTGAAATTTTTTGATGATATGCTGATTCAGAATCATTTAGTTTTTACTTCCTAGTTGGTTTGACGACGGCCTTGTTACTCCCGATTCGCGAATGTTACAATGTTTTTACAATGACGACTGTTCATTGTTGATACGATGCTAACAAAAAAGTAATAAGCTTAAATGACCTTACCGTGTGATATTTTGAAGTTCTCAGCGATACTGAAGAGGCTGGACTGACGTTTTTGTCTGGTTTTGGATACCGATACTGGTTTTATCCTTTGCTATGGCGTTGTTACAGAAGCCTGATATACTACTGATAGGCAAGACGGTAGTCAATATAATTAAATCAATATTTTTTTTATATTAAGTTGCATTTAAATTTTTTGGCGTATTTTTAAATAAATGCATAGATGTATATCTACTCCAAATTGAATTTGATTTCGAAAAGTGCTGACGCTCAGCCTAGTTTAAATAAATAACTTCTGATTTTGAAATATTCTTTCATTTTCCAATGTTAGTCGTTGAAAATCATCCTTAAACGATCTACTTTGCTATCGTTTCACCTATCTCAGTAACAAAAAGTTTGAAGCAGTCGAGGCCCTCATCACCCTCTCAACTCGTAGTTTGTAGAGGCATCAAGTGGTTCTTTCATTAGTCCAACTAATCTAACTAATCTCATGTGAAGAGTTAAAGTTCAAGTGTAATGACTATTACACAATGAATAACGCTGGCCTTTTGACGTGTTCACACTAGCGCGTCGTTCAATGGCGATTTTCAAAGGGGTTCCCCGAAATTATTTAAGTAGTCTAACAAAAATTTGTCTAATTTCTCGAAAGCTGTTTGTTACACGGTACGACGAGAAAAATTAACTGTTCATAAAATTTACTCACTACATAAGTAAGTCAGTTTGCAATTGAAAAACGGAAAATTTAAATTAATCAATTTGAAAAACAACTTCCCTGACTTTACATCAAATATTTTTTACTTGCTGAAATATACCTTGGGTCTCAGATCTCAGAGCAGGAATCGGCAGGATGTCATTAGATGAATTGCGATGTAGTGATAAATCGGACAGTAGATATATCTCATTCGATTTCCTGCACTTCAGTACTCATTGATTTCATTCGAAATCGATAAAACTTTCATTTTGAAAGTTTGATTCCATATCGTTGACTAATGAAATTATTGAAAAGGCGAATTTTAAAAAAGAAAAAGTAAAAAAGTTTATTGACAATATAAAAAAAAACCTTTCATACAAATCCCAAAAATCCTGTAATTTGTGCAATACAAGTATAATTACGTATGTGATTATAAATACCTGTGTACGTTATGCGGTTGTTTGAGCTTAATTCACACTGACCTCCGTACTAGTGAAAACTGTATCACGGCAGGTCACAGCAGGCACACAATTACCGAATTTTCATTTTACTGCTAAATAAAACAATGACGAGTATACAGAATGAGTATGGCTATAAGAATACTTACGTAGGTATTATTTGATGATGATATGATGATGAATAACGAGGGTAATAATAATAAAAAATATTAAAAGGCAGTTACGTAGGGCGCAAACCCTCTGTCATGGCCAGAAGTCAATCTGCCTAGTCTTTTCCCAACTATGTTAGGGTTGGCTTTCAGTCCACCCGCATGTAGCTGAATACATGGAGCGAGTGCCTATCTGACCTCCACAACCCAGTTACTGGGCAATACGATACCCTTTGGTAAGGCCAAATTGACAGACTTTTGGGCTTCAGACTATCCATAATGACAGCCTGAACAAGCGAATTAACGTGCTCTCTGAGGCACGGAGGGGTTTCGGTATGTAATGCATGGTGTCCCATCCACGGACCGACGTCGGCAAGCGTTGCTTGACTTTGAAGATCAACCTATACGGCTTTAATTATTTAGCCTCGAGCCCCGCCCTGCACCGTTATATAGAACATAAATATAATTACTGTATAGATGAGCTGGGGTATGAGATAGCTATGTTTCAGGGTGCGGATGCGGTGTCTATTGATCGATTAGTTACCTACTGACAACTTTGATAAGTGACTTGTATACGAAAGCAACAGACTGGACGCCGCAATTAGGTACATACCTTCATTACCTGTCATAACACTGATCACCGATGTTGGTATCAAAATTCATAAGGATGTGGTATTGTGAAATGTGGTCGGGTTATACGGTTTAGAATTTTTAGTAGCAACCGAGAGTCTGGATTTGAGGTCACCTTAAATGGTAAAGTCTTTTCTCCTACATTTCTCCTACATGGGTCTTAAACATAGCAGGTGAAATGTGAGTGTACGCCGTACGTACTTTACGCCACCATTCGGGGAGTAAAAGTGAAAACGAAACGTAAACAAAAACAATGATGAAAATATTTATAAAGATTACAAAGTAACACGAGTAGTCAATAAAGCAAACTTACCTGTTCCATAGTTCCTGGCCGCAAACATTTGGTATCTCATCAGGAATTCCGGCTCAGGATTCCTGTACCAATTTCCGGATGCAGCATATAATATCATTGATTATTTGATTCCACCGCAAAGCATCCGTTCCGATTTTGTTATGGACCTCATGTACTCGTAGTTTGTTTTATTGTACCTTGTTATTCTGCTACGTTGTTGTAGCACCAACATCAGATACGAAATTGTGTGTTGCAAATTCCCGCTTGGTTTTCTACTAAGTCCCTGCTGTAAGGAAAATCCATTATTTTCCTGTTTCGTCATTAACGACATGTTGGGTTTCTGATTGTTATAAATATCAAGAATTATTTCTTCTTTCTGTGTACTAAAAATAACTGTAGGTAGTGCTTATTCTGACCGTATTATTTTGGGCGATTTAGTAGAAAAACCACTTTTAGCTTTTGTTTGCAGGCGGAAAATGTATAAATATTATACAAAGCATTGAATAAAATAATGTGAATCACAAATGGGATTCCTGTTGTGAAAGTGAACGCAATAAAAATGGAAGCTTTTTATTTTGATGAAGGCAAAATTAATGTTCAGACTTAGAACTTACTAAAATTATTTTATGAGATCATATGGAAAAAGAATGAACAACACAATAAGTTCTCGAACTACAAAGAAAAGCGTAGTTACATACGAAAACAGATAGAACTAATAAAACAGAAAATATTCTGAACATTTTTTCTTCCTCAACACAACCATTATTATGCTGTCAAGTTGGTGTTAAGCTATTCACTATAATAAAGGTATTAGACTACTAATCTAATATCTTTAAACGAGCAATTCTTGTTTAAAATAATCTGAATCTCGGAAACTGCTCCAACGATTTTCATTAAATTTAGTATGCAGGGGTTTCGGGACCGATAAATCGATCTAGCTAGGTTTCATTTTTAGAAAACGTCAAATCAAAAAGAAACCGAGTAAAGCTCGGTCATCCAGATATTAATATATTAAGTAAGCATATTATACTGGTACAAACCGATTGTTTTAAGAAAAAACTGACTGACTAATTACAAATGCGCATGTGAACTACTCTACAATAGGATTTGAATAATCGCCAAGAGATTATTAACATTACTAACTCATCACATAGAAAATTAGATTCGGAGACTGGAATGAGATTCAATGTACTCAGAACGGTAAATATTTAGACAACAATTATCAGTAAAGCGTGATCCTCTAATAACAGTTGCTACCTCTTGATTCAGCGCGAACCTATCTCACTTGAACATTTTCCAACGCTTCTTTGAGATTGGAAAATGTTTTGAAACGAACATCAAACAGCGTAATGGATATACAGCTGTGCGAACTGTTCTATTGGGTAATACATGATCTGTTGCCGTAGTAACTGGTTTGATTACTACGTAATCGTCTGGTGTTGGTATGATATCATTTGTTGAACATCGTGGTCACGCCCGCAACGAGATTTCAAACGCACCAAGGCTGATCGCTCACTTGGGCACTTGCCTCATTGCAACTCGACTTATGTCGATATCCAAAATATTATCATTCATTTTATTTGTATCTGCTGTTACAACATCCTTTAGCAAACCAATCGGTTCAGTTATTTTTGCGTCGTATCATTGTGAGTATATCTTAGTAACTCCGCGTGGCGTATTTACTTAAACATTGTTGCGAAATAGAGATCTCTCTGAAACGTTTTCTTGATAATACATGTCTAGACCTGGGGACGTCGTTGTTAAAAAGCGGTGTTTGTTTTCTAATTTCTCAAATGTTAAAAGTTTATTAGTTTTGATTTTAAGTACCTTGTCTTCATCAATAGATTTAGAACTATCAAAATAAATATTTCGTAATTAAGTTTGACCAACTTCGGGCCTCAAAAATGTTAGCGGTTTCCTAATACGTTTTTGTTAAACTTTATGTCACAATTCATAGTTAGGTATGCAAATATCTTATCAACGTCCTGCCTCGTGCATGGCATTCAGAGTGGAGTTAGCTGCTAAATATAGTCGGCGACATAATCGTTGATACCGTCGTGTCTCGTTCCACATCTCAATTGTTATTTAATTAATGTCGTCGCCTATATTACTACGGTTTCGGTGTATGATCACATTGCCTTTTGTTTTGGATGTTACAATTACATCTGCTTCTGCGGGTTTCGTATGTTTAGTTTATTTATTTTCCTGTAGAGAGTTTGAAACTGTGATAGTTGTGATCGAATGGCGGCCAAAGTTACGCCAAAGAAGCCGTCCAAAATCGCGTTAGGTTGAGCACCTAGATGAGAGACACCCGGAACCGGGAAGTATCGCAGCTTAAGAAACGGAATGCCTTTAACCAGTAGTGGGTGATTCCGGGCTGAAATGATGATAATGACGAATGATTTTTCTGAAATTTACCTATTTGGGGAAAATAATGGCGCTGTATCTAGTTGAAATTCATTCAATTAATTTGAACACCTTCGGAATGCAATGAAAATGAAGCGTCTATGGAGACGTAAGTGACTCATTGATACGATTGGTAGTGGTACACAGCAAATTTTCCATAGTTTATCTTACAACAAACTAAAACTCCTCTTTGTGTCTGTGACATTTATAAGAGCACTACGAAGTGTATTGCACATTAAATCATAAACGAGTACAGTCGCGATTGAAGTCAGTAAAATTGTTTAGTGTGTAGGTAAGTAGGTTTCTGTTATTGTATTTCCTGACGCTAGAAAGTAATCCGATTACGACACCTCAATGTTGGTTATTGTTATCTTGACTCTATGGTTCTGAATATTCCGTGATTTTGTTTTGATTCAACTTCTTTTTCAGAAATGTATTATTGTATGGGCAATAAATTTCCTCAGAGGTTTCATGTACTGACTTGTATACGTATCAAGCTTTTTGTCCGAAACGTTCATTTGTTTTTAATGTAGTTACTAAGTTCATAACATGAACTAAAACGTTTTTAAAAGACGATCACAGTCATTTGTTTCAAAGGAAGTTATTATGTCAAACTCAATTTGCGGCTTACTTATCTGCCAACATAAATAAAAACTATTGACTTTGACCCGCTGTTTGGTATGGTTCACACGCAAATGTCCTTGTGTATTTGTTAATGGGTCGTAAGAAGTCGTCTCGTATTTGATTGGCGGTAGGTTCCGCGTCACGTCATTGGACCACACAAGATGCGCGAGCGCAGGTACCCGCGCCTTACCGATCGCCCTTTATAGCCGCTGGGAACAGCCTTCCGATTTCAATCGATCGTTCTGGTTAATCAATTGTATCGATTAATTATGTTTGTTCGTTACGTTATAGATTGCATTGTAAGTAGGTACCTAGTTGTATTTTTGTTTTCCTCAACTTATTATTTGGTGGATTTTAAAACCATAAAATAGGTGAATAATTCTTCAAACATGACGCCATGGGATTAACCAGTATTTTGCCAAATCCTTCCAATAATTCTTAACCGCGACAACCAAAGACCAAACAAAAAATCTTTAAAGACGTACCTACTAGCGGTACCTCTGACGAATCACATACAGACGGAGAGACCTATAAAGTTTTAATTTTAAAGGGAGCAGGTAGTAAAAAAATGTCTTACGGACACCGCTCCGGTGTCGGCATCTATCAAAGTACAAGATGCTCCCACGACACTATTTATAAAATATCAAGAGATTTTTAAAGGTTTTACAACTCTTTTTGTTGCTCCTCGTATGTGCCTAGTATTTATTTGTTTTTTGCGCCGCTTGTTATAATAGTATTGGATGGGCTCGCTCTGGTATGTAATAGGTGTACCTACGAGAGGTACACAACGTTTACAATAGAACTACATACATAATGCATGTTTACCTACTTGAGATCACTCACTGCTTCACACGGGATTAGGGATTTCGCATTTGACACCTGTTGCAATGCGGAGACTATGTTGCTGCACTCCTTTGCAAAATAGAGCCTTTATCAAGTTTGTATGGGAAAGTAACTAGCTAGTAGATAGATAAAAACTTTTCAAAGAATTCTAAAACTAACTATTTGGTACCAGAACATATTGAACCCGATGAATAATGTCTAAATTCCACAGAGAGGCGCATCATCATCATAAGCCACAATAAAATAAACCACGCTTACTAATCGTTGCAGGTTAAAACCGGCTACAAATGGTAATAAAATAAAGGTACACACATACACGTGAAGTGTCGAAACGCAGTTCTCTCTTTCCGATATAAATAGTGCGAGGCGAGGCGAGTCGAGCGCGGCGCACTGACCGACCATCGACAGCGATCCCGATAATCGGGCGAATGTTTGAGTTTCTCTATTTTCAAATCGGGCGACTGCGAGTCCCTCAACGGAAACAGAGGTAACGTGCGCGTTTGCGTTGTACGCGCCGCGCGTGTTACTTGCGCTGGGACAGGTTAACGCTCGTTACGAGGATGGTGTGCGGGAAGGGTATCGCTCGACCGGGCGGTCGTGTGAACGCGCCGCGTTAATTGGCGTGCGGAGTGTCCGGCTGTCTTCGCGCCACGCGCCTGCGCGCGCTGTTCATCTCGCGCCCGTTTATATTTGAATTTAGAACAATAAAATATTATTTTATTACGGATATAATGTAACTTGCCTATATTTTTATGGATATACCGTGTAAAATGTACCTTGCCCATATTTTTATGAGTATACCGTATAAAATGCATGATATGTTCAAAAGCGTAGATGTAACAGTCGGAACTAAGTTCGTTATTAAATAAAACACGGAGCTTTGGCGGCGTTTATAGATAAATCAAATAAAATATGTACATAGTATGATAATATCGAACAAAAACTGTATGGGTATTTTGGTAAACAGGCACGCTTATAGCAATTCGTTATCAGCGCCGAGCTGTTGTTATCGATGCTGTAAGTCGAACAAGGACGTCGATAGCACACCGCACTCGTCCTGTTTGGTTACAGCACGTATCGTATAGGTACCATCTGTCATACCTATCTAACTTGCTATCATATTTTAGAAACAATGGTATCGTCCCGCATATACCTAATAACATACCTACTGAAAAGTAGAATTTGATTGATAAACAAGTTTACCTAAATGTTTTAATAAAAGCTTAGGTACGTAATATCAATAGTTAAAATTAAGTTTAAAAACTAAAACCCGACTACTGAAAAATCTCGCTCTAAAAATATGAAACAAGAAAATGTTCTGCCGTGGTCTTATGCAACTTTGCCCAAAATTATCTGCCGTGGTCTTATGCCACTTTGCCTAAAATGATCTGCCGTGGTCGCATGCCACTTTGTCCTAAATGATCCTCCGTGGTCGTATGCCACTTTGCCCAAAAATATCTGCCATGGTCGTATGCCACTTTGCCCTGAAGTTTATGATCGTTTAATACTGTCAGAATGTATTTTTTGTTTGGGTAGAAGTAGAAGTCTGACAGACCCCTCCTGCCCCAGGGCGGAGGACATCTATGAAGATTTCCACCGCGTTAACAAAAAAAAAGAGGTGTTATACGACCACGGCTTTTAGATTAGAATATTTACACATACTATTTAGAGTGTGGTTTTTCAATAGTTGGGTTTTAGTTACTTACTTTTAAATTAGGTATTGTAGGGTTAGCTAACAATACATATATTTTTGAAATGTGCTGATTAAGCCCTTTCATTTAATACCCAAGAAGTCTTGTTTTTAGTTCATGACTTAATGTACGAGGGGGCGTTTTTAAGTTCGCGGAATGGAGGGTGAGAAGTGAAAATAAAAATACTGAATTATTTTTCTTTTTCAACATATTCACCTGCTACCCTTATACATTTTTCAGATCTTTCAATTAGCTTATGTATACCTTCATAAAAAAATGTTTTGTCTTTGTCCGAAAAATAAGCTGAAACCGCGTCCTTCACTGCTTCATCAGTTGAAAATTTCTTCCCACGAAGTTCTTTTTTCAGTTTTGGGAAGAGGTAATAATCACTGAGAGCTAGGTCTGGGCTGTAGGGTGGATGGTCTAAAATATCGAAGCCCACCTTATGCAGGGCAGCCAACGCAACACGGCTCTTGTGGACAGGCGCGTTGTCGTGAAGAAGAAGGACACCTTTGGTCAATTTACCCCTCCTTTTTTCTTTAATGCTTTCTTTCAACCTCTCGAGGATAGAAGCATAGTATTCTCCGGTTATAGAAACGCCTTTATCTTTATAATCGGTCAACAGGATCCCTTCTGAATCCCAAAACACTGTTGCCATGACTTTTCCAGCCGATTGTGACACTTTAAACTTCTTGGGTGGTGGTGTGCCTTTTTTGTGCCACTGCATAGAGTCCTGTTTCGACTCAGTTTCATAATAATGAACCCAAGTTTCATCTCCAGTAACAATTCGACTTAATAGTCCATCCTTATCTTCGTTACAGAGGTCCAAAAACGTGCGAGAACACTCCACGCGGTGTTGTTTTTGAGGCGGCGTGAGCATTCTTGGCACCCATCTTGCACTGACCTTTGTCATGCCAAGATGATCGTGTAGAATTTTGAAAATTGTCGTATCCGATACTCCAACCATTTCTGCAAGCTGTTTCTTCTTTAGTCTGGCATCTTCCAATATTATTTTTTCGACTTTTTTAATGATTTCCGGAGTAGTCACCTCGATCGACCGTCCGGGCCGTGGGTCGTCTTCAAGTGAGGTCCTGCCTTGTTTAAAGAGACTGTGCCACTTGTAAACCATGGTTTTATCCGGGCAAGAGTCCCCGTAAACGGATTCCATCTCTTCCTGTATATTTTGAACTAACTTTCCTTGCTTGGTAAGTTTCATACTATTTAGAGTGTGGTTTTTCAATAGTTGGGTTTTAGTTACTTACTTTTAAATTATTCTATTATTTATATTGTTATCCCCTCCCCCCCATTCCGCGAACTTAAAAACGCACCCTCGTATCTACACAATGTATCTCACAAGTAAAACATATTATATTAAATTAGATTGTTAGTGCGATTGCCAAGTCAATCTATTTATTTAAAACATAAAAGATTTTTAATATTGATATGGTCACTATAGGATGTTGTTAGGTTAACTAATTAGAATAGAATAGAATCTTTCTTTATTTTGAAAACAGATATGTATAATTACGTAATAACTTAAGACAGAAGGACCCTTAAGTAACTGAATAAATTAACCGACTTGGTATTACATGGATCTCACAACTTTTTACGGTAGAAGAACTGAGTTGCGAGACTTGTTTTTTTTTTTACAAGTTATGTGTTTGATGGCATCTCATTTCTTTTTGTAGATAGTCCTACTTTTTTCCTTTCCGGTACCTTCTAGTACCTATCTACAGCTATTATTCCATTATATTATATTTTATACATATACAGGTTTACTGGTACACTGATTCATTCACTGCAAACGTAACTTTGTAATTCTATACCTATATTTATATGGGATTACAAAGTTATTTATGCAGTTGGTGTATCTAGAAAACTGGACCGAAATTGCAAAATATTTAAGTTTTCCTTAATTTATACACTAAATACTAATTGTATTCTAAATTTGAAACTTCTACGTCTGCTAGAAGTGCCTTAGAGTTTTGATGATCGGTCAGTGAGTGACAAAATTAAGAAACTTTGGACTAGTTATAATTCTTAAACTACTGGTTTAAATTTAATGAAATTTGAAATATACCGTATTTATACAATGCCTGCTTGGTTACTGAAATTTCAGGCTTCTAGGTTTATCCACAACGAAGTTATAGGGGGCGAAAATGGCTTGAACTGGTTCGAGAAAACGATGGTATGGCCGTGCCGCTTTTTGCTCAGATTGCCCAGTGCTAGACAAAGGCATATTTTCAAGCATAGAACGAACCAGTATACGAATCACTGAATTCAGTATGAAATTCAGGTTTTTGATTAGCCAAATACCCAACAATTTCTTTATTTATCAGGACGTAGGGTAAACCTGTGTTATTCTAAGCTAGTCTTCTCTCTGCACAAGTTTCAAGATTACAAACATACATCCCCAAAAATGCAGAAAAAGACGTTATCATTCTTGCTTCCAGGGTAATAAAAATCCTAATAAATCGAAAGTAACAAAGAAAATAAATAATTTAATTACTTACATGCTACGTTTTTAGTAGGTACTCCGTTAGGTCGTTGACCTGTCACTGGCTAGTTATTTTCTTTTGTTTAGCAGTAAGTACATAGTTTGCTAATTTGTGTCAGTAACTTTGTAGGCTTGTGTGTTGTTACCTACTTGCTATTTCCAGTTGGAACAGAACCTCTGTCACAATAACCCGTAACTAGTGAGTACTTTGCCTAAGTCATATTGAAACAATTCGTACCACTTAATGCAGGTACAATTGAAAGTTGCCCCAATAATCACATAGGTATCACTGTATCTATGCTGTGAAATATTTGTCATTCAGCTGCATTTAGTCACTTTCAGTGTACCTAAATGTGGCCTGGCCGAACCCATCAAACTTGAAAACTAATTATTATTAATGTTGAGTAATTAATACAGAAGAGGGCGTTTCTAACCACGATTTTTGCAAATTAAGAATTATGAATACATTTAATTTTTAGAAGATATTTTATCTGGAACCCTAAAAACGCACGGAACCAAGCCTAATAAAATGGTTGCAAAATCCTGCAAAAATATTTGAACCAACCAACATATATACGCACTTGAAGCTGAATATTGCTCTCAAAACGACGAAGGAAAACATTGTGAGAAAACCGGCATGTCCTATAACCATAAATCCGAAGACATGGACATCTACCGACCCGCACTGGGCCCGCGTGGGCTCACTCCCCTCACAGAGAGGAAGCCTGTGTCCCAACAGTGAGGACATTATGAAAGCCAAATAAAACCTTTAAAAAAACAATACGTAATCGAACGATACGGTTCGGATGAATTATGTTATCAGATTAGTGATTAAGTGTTAGGATCCAATTAGTGTGATTAAGATCGTTTCCGCACGTTTAATTTCCACGTAAAATTACAGAATATGGAAACGAAATACATGTTCCGATAACAATTACGTGATTTGTTCTTTTCGTTTCCAGGCAAAGGAATTCAAAGCAGTCGATGAAAAGTGGTGGATCAGCAGTCCGCCACATACCAGTGACTATGTAAACTTCGTAGAGTATGCCTACAGGTTTTCACCTAAGTACATGAAAAGTTATATGTTTGGGTAAGGGTTCCTTCTAAAAACGTGAAATATTGATTAAAAAACAATTAACTAATTGAGATGGTGTTGCTTTAGTTAGCGGTCTTAGTAATAATTGCTTTCTATGTAGGTTTCTTTCTTTGAACTGGATCGTGCAAGGTAAGTTGACTATACCGCGTAAAAGGTAAAGGTAAAGGCCCACAATAATAAATCATCGGCCCATGCCCAACAATCCTGTAGTTATGAAAACGAACTCCGAATAAAAAAGTGGGAAACACAGGCGGTAATAACAAAGATATTAAAGTCGATAGATGTAGGTGGTCATGTGGAAAATAACCAAGAACAGCTCCTTTGTATACGTATGTATTGAGTCTGTATGACGCAGCGTCTGGGCGCGATCGGGATACGAACATTGACGCTCCGGTGACTTTGGACGAGCGAGAATTTCAGCGGTTTTTGGCAGAAAGTAGGTATTGATAATTGTGCACATAAACACTTTTACATTGAATGCTTGTCTTGAATTTGAGCAGACTATTATTTTAATCGTGATTATTCGTAGGCATCGAAGACGAAAAAATAATGTAGTTAAAAACAAAACTTAAAAAAAAAATCACTGATTAAAAAAGTATAACTTAGTGTCTGAGAGTGGCTGGTCTTCAAACCACATTATTAGAATGACGTTCGCGGTAGGAGTAAAATTGTAGAAATCGTCACGTACAGAAAAAGCGTTATGCGACCTTTATATCATATATAAACAGTGATCAGAATAGGTAAAGCTAATCTACCTAAAGTTCAAAGAACAGAGACAAAAAGTGGAGACTTCCTTGCGACAAATTTTTCTTTTCGGGATATTTTTCTGAGTTTCGGAACATTACTTAAGTACAACTAAAATTATTAAAGTAAAACAACTATCGAATTCATTTCTTGTTTCTGTTCATAAAAAAAGAGTACGCACGATTTTTATAATTAAAAAAAAAAGGTGATCTCCTTAGCTTCGTTTGAACGACGTAAGCGTGGAAGCTAATGTAATTTATATACCAGCTTTAATAATTAGAACTAATAAGGTAGAGGTAAAAAACACCTTTTATTCATTTTGTACAATTGTTGGAACTAAGCGTAAACATAAATCAACCTCAATAATTAAGCAAGTCTCAATAATTATGATCTTGAGACTCAGTCAGAATATTATTTCCGGTGATGTTGAAAGTTTTTTGAGATCGTTCTTCTTGTTTTTGAAGTCGGTTAAAAAGGAAAAATAATTCAATTAGTTTAGTTTATTAATAACATTAATATTAAGTGTACTTAGGTGATGTTCCGAAACTCGGAACAAATTTTCCAAAAAAAAAAAAACTTTTTTCTCTGTTTTTTTAACTTTAGGTACATTGTTCAACCTATTCCGATCACTATATATAACAGAAAGAGCCATAGAGAGAGTGGGATAGCTTAGCTTTCATGGGTTTCGAGTGTGCCGAAGCCGATACTCAGGTCTAAATGAAAGTCCAGGATGTCGTTTTCATGGTTTTCGAGAGTGCTGAAGGCGATCGTGAGATCAGAATAACGTTTGAGAATTTTAAAGAGAGTAAACGACGTTATATTCAGAGAAAAAGAAAAAGCGTAAGGAATTTTGTTCGGACGGGGCTCCCCACACGGTTTTTTAAACTCTGACGTGAAACCCAACAATTTGCCTACATTTTCTTTTGCGTGTCATTAAAATGATTAACACACCCACGTTGCTTAAGTCCACACTTCACGCAGTGGTCTAACGAATACTTGTAGTGAAGTCGGTTTTGTAATCTGTATATTGAGGTATATGTTTAAGTTCAGCCAGTCGTTCACAGAAAACTGAAGCTATTTATATTGATGCAGCCAATTTTGTACTATTTGTTGTGGCGCATCACAGATTCGGCGCAAATTTTATCATTTATTTACCCAATGTTTGTTATTCTTACACAATTGATTTGTTCCTTGAAAAATATGTGTGTTTTTCACAGTATTGTTTGAAGGCTCTAACTTGTAATCATGGGTGTTAATTCGGTCGATACATACCGTGATTCATAAGGACGACTGGACGATTCAAATTGTCTCACGCTGCATACGGATACATGGATAAGTAGATAATATGTATGTATATGTCTATTGTACACATAGTTATATTGATAGAACCAATTACTACTGCAATAAGTATAATCATTGTGACATTAATTTTTGGTTACGCTTTGTTTAGTATTTATTATCAATAACAATTATTCAGAAATGTGTTAATACTTTGGAAGCCATATTAGGAGCTGTTGATTATCTAGGTATTGACCCCAGCAAACATGCATCTTTGTAGAAGGAGACGCACTTTTGTGGCCTTTGAAAATTAATGTATTGTTCACTCCAAACTACATAGGTAATAAATAATGTTGTATGTAAACAGAACACTAATATTAGTATTGTGCATGTGTGTAAATGAGCGTCATTGGCGATTCGTGCAACTAGTTGCCGGCTGGCCACTTGAAATAAATTTATGATTATTTTGAAGCGCCGTGCCAACGCGTCGTTCAAAGAAGGATAGCGGACCACAATGTATGATAAAAGCTCCAATAACTTGGATATGATAATCGTCACATAATCTTATATGCCAAACTATGTCTTGTGTGTTGCCAAATCTCATTTTACAACACCGTTTATTTACTTTTGAAGTCGGAAAATGTACTGAGAAAACTTTAAATTTTCTGGCATTATATTGTTTGAATTATTTTGTGTTTCTTACTCTTCTCACTAGTAGGCGAGCTTGTGCTGGACATTGGTACTTTAATACCATTTCAGTCATAGTTTTACCTGATCGCTAGATAATTTATACGATACGATCACTCAATTTTGGACATTAAACGATGACAAACAAACAAAACGGTATCCCATTAAGAAACATCGTCATGAAAAATGCCTTCTTCATTTCCACGATGTTCACATTTCGCACATGAAAGGTGCACAGTATTGACGGTGCGCAATTCTGTTATAGTTTAACGACGACGCTGACATTTTGTGCATAAGGAGATCACCGCCGGATGCGCATGGAATACGCTCTAATATTCATGATGGTGAAATTTTGTTGTGAAACAATGAACAAAATTTTGTTCGATAGTTATTTTATTGAAGGACCCAAAGGAAGGGAAGGCCTTCCTATTTCCTTTTGTGCCCAAAGCGATAACGACTACAATTTTTAAAGCCCGAAAGAGCAGAGCACAGGTAGTTGAAGATCTAATGGCGTGCTTCTATTTAGGCATTGCCTAGTATTAGTGAAAACGGCTCCGGTAGCAGCAGGCATAACTCAATTAATTTTAGCATAAAAAATACGATACCTACCTACGTGCTAACGATAGCTACGCAAGACTGCATTTGTCTTATCATTAAAAAAATAAGTAAATTTTTTTATAAGTTGTGCTGTCGTAATGAAAATAATGTACTAAAAGCTAACAAATAATTCGGTAGGTTCTAGGTACCAGTCATTACACCACTTTCCTCATCAATCTAGGGCATTGATCAGACAAAAAAAATAAATCGTGGGGCGTAGCGTAACCTGAGTAAATATGTAAATAGCATATAAGCGGTTGACTGTTGATAGAAATTTCACGCACCCCACGATTTTACTTTATTTTTAAGTTTTTACTTTTTATTCCGTTACTTAATATTTCTCATTCTATTTAGTTTTTTTTTCATAGTGTACAGTATTTTAAAAGGCAAGCCCTTTCATTTGATATCCATATTGAGGGGGTTGTGAAAAAATATGTAATCCGCCATTTTGTAGCGGTGGCCATCTTGGATTTACAATGATACTTATTAAATTAAATTGTATTGTTATCAAAAGGTGTATACCAAATATCAGATCAATCTGCCAACAGGAAGGGGGTAAAATTTCAAGTACTAAATTTGACCCAAAAAACAAACAGAGCAAGCTAAGTAAAACCGTTTAACATACTGATAAGCTAAGTATTTAATCCGTTTTTAATAAATAAATAAAAAGCGTGCGAATGAGAATACAGAAAAGAAAGAAGTTATGACTAGTATTTTTTTGGAAATGATTAAGTACCTATATTAAATGATTAAGTATTTAGAATAGGCAATACAATCGTGGATAAACCAATGTACTTAGCTGATGTTGAGTATTCATGAAAACCTTCACAAATTGTTTTCGTAGATCATAAATTGGGTGTTAATTTTTAATATAAAGAAAATAAGTTAACATCCTATTTTAATCACCAAAGTGGCGATGTTAATAACCAATATAATGTTTCGGAATAGGTTTTTATATAAATTTGCTTTTTTAAATAATATTTTTAAATTTGTATGCTAAACTTCGCTTAAAATGAGATTCATAGTGCTTAACATCTAAATAATCATATCAAAGTTGCCTCTGCGGTAGTTTTTTTTTTTTTGGGTGGGAAATCATCAAATAACTTCTCCCGCTCTGGGTGGAGCAGGAGGGCGTGTCAGACTTTTGCTGACTAAAACCCACCCGTGTTCCCTCAGTTGCCTGTGTGCCAGGGGCCGCGGTATCTCTTTCGAACAACCCGCACCCCTGGCAGGCATCGGCCGTTGCGGGCCCCATCTGTTGCTGCTGACATCTCTTTGAGGCGCGCGTGGAAAACAACGCGCCGTCGACCCGGGCTTGGTCCTTACGGGACAGCGAGCTACCCATTACTCGCCGTCTGCAAGCCCGTGCCTACGGTGGCCGGGAATCAGCCTGGGATTCCCGACTCCCAGGGCGTCTCCTTCGAAGGCCACGGCTGTGAGGGCGCATGTACTGCATCTCCCTCACGTGCGCCGCCTCCCTCTTTGCGAGCATTACTGCTTCGCTGAAGGAGGCGACTGCTAGCCATGCACTCTCGCTCCGTACCATGGTCTGGACCAGATTCGGACGCGAGAGATCGCCGCCGCCGATAGCCTCCACGAGGATACGGCGGTGCTCCGCCCAAGCTGGGCAGACCTCCACCGTATGCTCCACCGTGTCCTCTGGGCGATCTTCGCAATGGAAACACCCGGGCGTTTTCTCCCGCCCTATCCGAAACAGGAACCTCCCGAAACAACCGTGTCCGGTGAGGACCTGTGTCAGGCGGAAGGTGAGGACACCATGCTGCCTCTCAAGCCACTCCTCAAAGAGGGGACTTACCGCCGCAATCGTGGCGTGCCCAGCCTCTGGGGTGTTGACAGCATTGCAGGGTATACCATGTTTCTTCAGTTTTGTTTTTATTATGTATTTACTATGACACTTCCTTAATTTATTCCAGTAACCAGATAGCCCACATAGAATATTGTTAAAAACGTAAAAAAAACTCACATAAGTAGGCAATAATGTTACATAATATTTACCAAGTTACATACGTTGTAGTTTCCTAGCTAATCTGAGTATAAAATATGCGACCTTATCAGTTGTTTATCAAAAGAGTAATTTGAAAGAGTTAGTTGCATAAAACGAATTGCATTGCTGGAATTTCTTACAAACAACTTTATCTCTGATTCAGTCAATAAAGGGTAGGAGGATCCTTATTGGTCCTTCTGCTGGTTAGTAAACAATATGTACACATTTTTTTTTAAATCGAAAAATCGACGATTGGCATTGAATTTGTCTTACGTGATAGTTAATCATGGTGCCTAATAATTGGCAAATTGTTGAGGTTGATAAAGTTGTAAATAAAAAGGTCCTTTGAATGATAACATGCCGCTTATGGATGACAAACTCTTTTACCGGTGAACGCGACACTCGTAGAACAATTTCTACGAAAACTTCATGGAAATTGTTCTACAAGCGTTGAGTCTCGCTGTCCCGGCGCCTGTTTGAAGAAGCCTTTAAAGGAGGATACGGTAAAGTACGAACACCCTCTAAGGTAATTTAATCCCATTGAATAACTATGTCATGAAAAAGTCATTCAATAGATTTTAATGAAATTAAAGGGGTTTTTTTTTGTTTTTGGTGGGTGGGAAATCATCAAATAACTTCTCCCGCTCTGGGTGGAGCGGGAGGGCGTGTCAGACTTTTACTGACTAGTACCCACCCGTGTTCCCTCAGTTGCCTGTGTGCCAGGGGCCACGGTATCTCTTTCGAACAACACGCACCCCTGGAACTTAAAGGGGTGTAGAGATGATTTCAATTATTATAATTCTGTAAAGCCATATTTCTTACGGTCGCGAATCATTTTTTAATCCTCATACAACTTGACACTACAAATTACAAAACGTAAGAAAAATGGAATTTCGCGGGCTTCTGTGGCGCTTTCGTGGAGGGGCTTGTGACTAAGTTATATTAGATGCACGGGTCTATCGATCAGGTTAGGCTAAGCTTGCTGCGGTTGCGATTGGTCCGTGGATGGGTGACCATCTTTACATAGCAAGTCCGTTAAGCGTAGAAGCACGTTAAGCTTGGCCTCGGCTGTCATTTGTGGATCTTTGACAGTCAGAAGTCCAAAAGTCTGACAATCAGTCTTACCCAGTAACTGGATTGTGGAGGTCAGATAGGCATTCGCTCCATGTGAAATATTGGTATTCAGCTGCATCCGGTTAGACTGGAAGCCGATCCCTACATAGTTGGGAAAAGGCTGGGCAGATGTGTTATTTTTCTTTCTGGATAGTTGAAATTAACGTTGTCATCATTTCAGCGGAAAGACGTCTACTGCTGGTTTGTCCTGTGCTTCTCACATCCATCGCATTCCTGTGAACTGCGCCAGGTGAGTTAAAATCCTTTATTAAGGGTCCATTTTGGACCGTGGCAATTTCCTCTTTATTTAGTGAATCACCGCTTTGTAGCACGACCACATTATCACGTTTTTCTTCGCAAATTTATCTGTCAGTTACAATTCAAACATTCTTAGTAAATAAGTATAGGTATGAAACATCGTTGCATGTGCTTATCGCATACTACGTGACTATGTTTGAACGCTTACGCAATAGGAAATTTTACATCGTACCCATAGAAAGTAATGATTTCTAATCTTATTGCCATTGTTATTTTAATATGTTTACCAGATGTACGAACCTTTGGTTTTTACTCAAATTAAAGTATTTTCGTATTAATTCATGTGCTAAGCGGTAAGCCTTCGCCTACTTATTATAAGTCTGCCTTGCCTTACAAGCGATGCATGTAGTTATTATGCCACATATTAAACGTTATATCAATAAAATTATAGTGTGTGTTTTATGGAAAATAGTGGACTGAGTCTATTTCATTTTATAAGTAAACAAAAATACATAGCGACATTAATTGATTGAAGGTGGTTATAACAGCCTAATCATCTGAATTACCAAAGGTTGGTATAATGATAAATATCCATTGGTATTCTCACGAATATAGGTCAGAGATTTTTTTATATTGTGGGAAATCATGGGTGGAGCAGGATATCAGACCTTTACTGACTAAAACCCACTCGTGTTCCCTCAGTTGCCTGTGTGCCAGGGGCCGCGGTATCTCTTTTGAACAACCGGCACCCCTGGCAGAGGCCAGAGAGGTAAATGTATAACACACTAACAGTATGTATAGCTTTAGTTTTGACAGATCAACAACATTCATTGCGTTATGGACGTTGTTTGGCAGACTTTCGAACATAATTAAGAAGCAATGGATTAGCAATATGGTTCAAAATAATTCAGATTCTGATTGACAGTGAGTTACGCAATCCGGGTGCTGGTTAAAAACTCTAGGGTCCCTGAGGGCTATATCCGACTCCCCAATAATGGTATTGTTTCGGTTGGGATGGTCTGACCGGAACACAACGACGCTTCTTGGCGGAAGAATGGTATGGTGGCAACACTTCCTAGCACTAGTCTTTCAACTTGAGTTAATTGAACCATACTGACAACCTTGTTGGACATATTTAAGTATAGGCCTCTTTCTCTTACACCATGCTTGCTTGCGCTTATTCATTCGAACGCATTTGCGATCTTCCCATTGCAAGTGGTCTATCTATCTAGCTGCTAGTCTACCTATACTTCGTCTGTATTATATATTTGCTAGGTATTCGGTATTATCTATCAAATCTTACGACTTTTTTAAGTAAAGCAGGTTCGTTTTGATATTTTGATTATATTCCTTCCTTTTTAATTTGTAGTTGCTGCGATGATATTAGCACTGGCCGTCAAATGTTCTTTTCTTTATTTAACGTAAGTTACTGTTCTTCTAGTTACCTAATACATTAATAATAAACAGGTACACACAGAAAGAAAGTTGGTGGTCTATACCCAAACTACGCAACAAAATAATGAAAACGTCAACAAGTTTAAACAAATGCAAAACAAACCACAAGTTCCTGGGAACATAAAACCGCGAACGAAACAGCGAAAAAATCCTCAGTTGCGGTGATATCGATAATTGAGTTGCGCCTGCGCCGTTATCAGTAACGTGTGTAACAATTAACTATGCTGTTAGAATTGACATGAGTTATACCTTAACTTCGGTAGTTAAGGCGACTTTTGAGCGAAACCTTATGCGAAAGCCGATATTTTAATTTTGGATTTTTCAGCGCCATCGTAGATGTTGGAGGAATGCTATAATTTCGAATAAAGTACATCGATTGTAACCGTGGCATCAAAATCAAAATTTGAAGAGTTCACACTTTGCCCCAAGTCCCCAATTAGGTTAGAAGGACCTGAGATAAACGAGAGTAGTTAGTACGAGTTATATAATGTACGACTTATATATTTTAATCTTTGTGTTGCAAATGCTACTGAAATGGGCGATATCTCTCAGCCCATATTCCCACAGACGTAAAAAATCGCGGCGGGATTTTTCGTGCACTGGATCTTCAACGCACTTCTTAGCGCAGAGAGTTGAAAATCGAACACCGTGTTTGTCGCGCTGAGACCCACTCGTGCTGCACTCTGTTGGATTCTCAATGCTCAGTTCAACACAGAAGGTTTAAAATCCAGTCCGCGAATAAATCCCACCGCGTTTTTATAACGTCCGGATGAATGTTAACTCGCAGTTAAGACACACTTGACGAACGACAAAAACAATGGATATGATGTCAGTACGATTAGTGTGAGTTTCTTTTAACCATCTTGATCTAACGCATCGAGTGCGTTCGGTGCTCCGATTGGTTCTTCACTAATCCTCTTCTTTGCTAAATTTACATTTTAATGCGTTTAAAGCGAAAGTAAAATCAAATCTTTGTTCGAAGGCATACTATTCTATCAACGACTACTTAAACGATAAGAATTGTGGGTCGCTGTGATTAACTCAAGACAACGTTTGTGTTCTTTCACCGGAATTAGCTTAACTACTGACAGGTCATATGAATTACTTCATATCATTGTTTATTTAACTTGACTGCATAAACCATTTTTTAAAATTTATTTATTTATTGTTGAATGTTAATTATATGCTATTATTGTATAGAATCAAGTTCGTCTAACATAACAGACAGCTGCTGTGCTGCTGGGGAGTTTGTTGCGCCACTTCTTCTTCCCAGCTAAAGCACTAGGAAGTGGTGAAGGGCGGGCGTTTTGGGGGACTGTCTTATGTAATTTTGACGTTCAGAAAGTGCTGACTCTCAGCCTAGTTTGAATAAATGACTTTTTGAAACTGGCCAGGGCCAATCGGAGCGCCGAACACGGTCGATGCGTTAGATCGAGGTGTTAAAAGAAACACACTAGTCGCTTAGCGTTCAACACACAGACAGCGTTTTGGTAGTAGGATTAAGAAACTATGAAACGTAAATTCCAAATGCTCCAGGTCAATGACGAGAAGCAGCCTACCAGGGCAAAAGGTCAGGCTCTGCGGTCATAAACCCATATGCTGAGCGAAGTGATTACCGTCATTATGTCCTTATTTGGAGGTGTATGCTGAATAGAAGAGTGCTATAGGTTGACTTGGTTGATTGATGATCGTTATTACAAAGAGTTGTTGAGATTTGTACCTATTGCTCATAGGTGTCTGGCCTGTTTTAACATCTAAGTTGACGAAATACTTTTGTTTAATTTTCTATTTCAAGGAGTTCCAGTTTATCAGTTAGCATGCAAAGCTTATGTTTCCACTGCTAGATCACAGGCCTCCTCTCGGTGAGAGGGTGTGGGCCGTAATCCACATGCGGGCCCAGTGCGATTGGTATATATCACATGTCTTCGATTTTTTTTGGTTCTAGGACATTTCGGTTTCCTCACGATTTTTCCTACCTGGCTTAACATAGAAGCTTTCACATCTTCCTCCTTTATGAAGCCAGCACTCAGGTTGTGCAAGCTGTGATCTTGTTTGAGCAAGATTTATTTAGCTGTTATTTATGTATTTTGGTCAGCCGGTCATAGTTAACATGAGTTTCCCAGACTACTGGCTAAAATGAGTCTGTTGGTCGCCTTTCAGAAACCACCTGGTTTCCTGGCTTATTCTGAGAGCTTTTTAGAGCAAATTCAAACACTATTTGGAAGGCAATTATCGTCGGATTATACAAGAGTTTCACATAAGGCGGGAGGATACGCCCGGGTATTTTCACTGCGTAGATCGCCCTGAGGACACGATGGAGCATACGGTGGAGGTCTGCCCGGTATGTCTGGAGCACCGCCGTGTCCTCGTGGAGGCGATCGGCAGCGGCGATCTCTCGCGTCCGGCCCTGGTCCAGGCCCAGGTACGGAGCGAGAGTGCATGGGTAGCCGTCACCTCCTTCTGCGAAGCAGTAATGCTCGCGAAGAGGGAGGCGGCGCACGTGAGGGAGAGGCAGTACATGCGCCCTCCCGGCCTTAGTCGTGGCAGGAGACGCCCTGGGCATCGGGAATCCCAGGCTGATTCCCAGCCACCGTAGCCGCGAGCTTGCGGACGGCGAGTAACGGGTAGCTTGCTGTCCGGTAAGGACCAAGCCGGGTCGACGACGCGTTCTGTTCCACGCGCGCCTCAAAGAGATGTCAGCACCAACTGATGGAGTCCGGAAGGGCCGACGCCTGCCAGGGGTGCGGGTTGTTCGAAAGAGATACCGCGGCCCCTGGCACACGGGCAACACGGGTGGGTTTTAGTCAGTACAAGTCTGACACGCCCTCCTGCTCCACTCAGAGCGGTAGAAGTTATTTGTTGATTTCCCACCCGCAAAAAAAAAACAAAACATCAAATGGCACAATGCGAAATTAATTAACTCAACCATATTCAACCGATTGATGACACTGATGAACACAATCACAAACGAAGTAAATCCGACATCGTTTAAGTACATAAACATTGGAGAGTGTCGGCGTTTCACCGTTGTCGGCATAACGCGATCTAATTCGAAAGCGATACGCCTTTCACCTTCCGACCGCGTGCGTTATGACTCGAATTGAATACTTACGTGCGGTGAACCGATGCGTTGGCGACGGGATCAGGGCTATGTTCTATGTTCTATGTTATTGGGTTTGGTTTCCGCACTTAGTCCTTTAAGTGGACCATTGTGCGTGAGCCATGGCGGCCATTGGTGGTTATTCCAGCCAGCCCACCTCCCTCCAGAAGTTAGCTATTTCTCCTGGTCTATTGAGAACATCCGTGTAAAATTTGGGCGCTCCGAGGGTTTCTGTTCTCGTCTGGGCTACACCTGTGCATTCGAAAAGCACATGCGCAACGGTTTCTTCAGCCTCCATGCAGGCCCTGCACAGGGGGCTGTCCGTTATGCCTATTGTGTGGAAGTGTTTGTTTAGTGAGCAGTGTCCCGTGATGGTCCCCGTCACCAGACGCAGATCCTTTCTGTCCAGGCGTAACAGACGTCTGGTTAGCCTGCCATTTAAAAACGGCATTGCTTCCCTAGACTGCCTGCAGCCTGATGTCGAGGTCCACCAGCTCTCCGCTTGTGTGTGGGTGTAGTCCTGAAGCCACCTGCGTATCTGGTTGAATGGGATGGGCATGATGGGCTCGGGTCCATAGGCCGGCGCGCTGGATGCCCTTCTGGCCAGTTCGTCAGCAGCATCGTTACCTAGTGATCCGCTGTGTCCTTTTATCCATTGCAGTGTCACAGTGTTGCGGTTAGAAACTGTTATTCGTTCTAATGCATTGTGACATTCTAGTATTAAGCTCGATGTTATGTATTTTTTTCCTAGGGATTGGAGTACTGAAGCACTGTCGGAGAGTATACGTATGTGGGTGTCTGTGACTCTCCTGGCTTCTATCGCGTATGCAGCTTGTATAATGCCCACACATTCCGCCTGGTAGACTGTGTTGAACATTCCCAGCGGGCTGGATATGTTTATGTTAAGATCGTGTGAGAAAACTCCGACTCCGGTTCCGGAGTCAGTCTTTGATCCATCTGTGTAGACTCTTAGCTCTTCCGAGCCTGAGTGATCATTCTGTTCTTCGGTGAGTTCCACGTGGTAGTGCTTTTGGAAGAAGTGCAGTTTCGGGGTTTTATCGCAAGGTGATGCCAGCATTTGTTGTCGTTTGATCGCATCTTCCTTAATGCGTGTGTGTTTGACTCTAGAATCTCTGCCTAGGGTTCCTGCTATGTTGAGCCTGAAAGCGGCCAGGGCCGCCTCCTCTCGTACGATGAGGTGTAGTGGGGGCAGTCCCAGCATTGCCTGCAGGGCAGCGGTGGGTGTAGTTCTCATGCAGCTGGTGATTGCTACACAGGCATACCGCTGCAGTTTCTCGAAGTCTTTTTGGGCTGTGCTCAAGTCCGTCCTGGGCCACCAGACTATTGAGCCGTATGTGATAATTGGCCGAATAACTGTGGTGTATAGCCAGTACATGACTTTGGGGCTAATCCCCCAGTTCCTGCCCAGCATTCGCTTGCACTGCCACAGGGATATGCTGGCTTTTGTGGTTATGTAATTCGTATGTTTTGCCCAATTCAGCTGTTTGTCCAAAAATATGCCCAGGTATTTGGTTTCAGTTGATAGGCTTAGGGTAGTGCCAAACAGACGTGGAAGTTGTAGTTCCGCGAGTTTCCTCTTTTTTGTGAAGAGGATCAGTTCTGTTTTCGTGGGATTCACTGTTAGTCGGTGTTTGTTGCACCAGTCCTCGACTATTTTCAAGGCTTGGCGCATGAGGTTACATAGGGTATTTTCATGGGTGCCATTTATTATTATGGTTAAGTCATCGGCGTACCCTACGGTGAAGTAACCCTTGTCATTCAGTGTTTTTATGAGGCTGTCTACGACAAGGTTCCATAGCAGTGGCGAGAGGACGCCCCCTTGCGGACAGCCCTTCGCCACTACTGCCCTCGTCGTGTGATTTACTGTGACTTGTACAGCTCTCAATTTGAGCATATTGGTGATCCACCCACTCAGGGTCGTGTCTATGCCGTGTTCGTCAAGAGCCGCGTTAATGCTAGTGAACATGGTCTTATCAAAGGCGCCTTCGATGTCGATAAAGGCAGCCAGTGCTGAGCATTTGTGGTCCACTGCACATTCGATTTTGGATACCACACTGTGGAGTGCAGATTCTGTTGATCTGCCTGTGGAATACGCATGTTGTTGCTTATGGAGTGGTTTTGCCCGGAGAGGTCCGTCTCGGATGTGTCTGTCACAGAGTCTCTCGAGGGTTTTCAGTAGGAAGGATGTGAGGCTTATGGGCCTATAGGCCTTGGGTTGTGTATAGTCGGGTTTTCCTGGTTTGGGTATGAAAATGACTTTCACTTCGCGCCACGCCAGGGGTGTGTATCTGAGTGCTATGCAGGTACGGTAGATCTCCACCAAGCATGGTGTCAGGTGGTCAACCCCCCACTGCAGCAGGGCTGGGAAGATACCGTCTAGTCCTGGGGACTTGTAGGGCTGAAAGGTGTTTATAGCCCATTTTATCCTGTCTTCTGTTACTATGCTGTGGGCTCTGGACCAGTCTCGATCCGTAGGTGTCCATTCTGGCTCAGCCTCCCATGTCCTGTTCTCCAGGAGGTTGCAGTCTGGGAAGTGGGTCTCGAGGAGAACCTTACTGGTTTCATGGTCGGTTAGTGTATATGAGTTGTCGGGTTTTTTCAGCGTGCCAAGGCTGCGATCCTGATCGGTCGATAGGATTTTTCTTACCCTTGCGGCTTCGTTGTTGGTTTCGATGGATTCACAGAATTTCCGCCACGCTGCCCTTCTGGCGGTTCTAATCTGCTTTTTGTATACGTATTGGGTTTCTTTGTATTGCTCCCAATCGTCTGGGAGCCTAGTATTTTTGGCTCTGTTGAACTGTTGTCTTAGTGTGTCTCTGAGTTTACCCAGTTCGGTGTTCCACCAGGGGTTTCTCACGCTGTTGTTTGGTGGCGCCCTTAGTTTGGAGCATGCGTGGTATGCTTCAATTAGGTATTCTGATAGTTTTGTCACGGTGTATTCCAATTGTGCTGTGTTGGTTACCGTTACTTGTGATAGGTGCCGTGCTAGTAGGGACGCCAGAAGGCGTTTGTACTCGGGCACCTTGGTCCGACGCGGGTTTCGCCTCGGCGGTGGTTCACTTATTCGGGTAGCCAGCGTAAATCGGATTCTTCTATGGTCTGAGCTGGAAGGCTCGTCCGATACGTGCCAGTTATCAATGAGGTTTGTCGCGTTTTCTGTAGCAAGCGTTAAGTCAATGATTGTTTGACCGCGAACTGTGACCCAAGTGGGTTCAGAGCCTCGGTTGACAATGTTAAGGTTAGTAGAGAATAAATAGGTGGATAGTACCTCTCCTCTGGAGTTCGGTGAGTCACTGCCCCAGAGCGGGTGGTGGGCGTTAGAGTCGGTGCAGATGATCAGCTCCAGTTTGGCACGCTCACAGTGTAGCACCAGGTCGGCCATCTCTTTTGGCGGGCAGTTTGCGTCTTCACCTGGCATATACACCGAAGCTAGTACCACATCTGGAACGTCACTTGCGGTCTGGAGCCTGACAGCAGTCAGGTCTCTGGAACAGAATTGGGTGAGTGGTGTGGTAGGGATTTCTTTGGGTATGTATACACAGGTTCGTGGCTTTTCTGCCCCATGTGTATTGAGGATTAGCTTACCTCCGACGTTGCTGAGGCCGCAGATTCTGTTGTTCCTGATCCACGGCTCTTGGATCAGTGCGATGGTTCGGGGCTTAACCTCCAAGGCCCTGCGTAAGCTAGCCGTGGCAGTCTGGCTGTGTTGGAGGTTGGTCTGGATGACGTATATGGGCGGTGATGGCGGCGGAGTGGAGTTAGTCGGAGAGGGATCCATCGGATAGCCTCCCCGCTAACTCCACTCTGAGCTGGTCTTCGTGTTCTTCGCCCGGTGACGAGGCAAGCAGTTGCTCGTTCCAACCAGGCGATGAGGGGGGTATGTTGTCTTCAACGTCATCCATTGCTGCTCGGGCCATAACCTCCTCGAGCTGGGTAATGTCGGTGTCGTTGGTCTGTGTCACTGTCGGTACGGTTTTCTCGTCTGTACTGTCGGTCTTAGTGTCACAGGGTAGGGTCGTGGGCCAGAAGCGCACGTATATCGACCCCAGGAGGTACGATATCCGTCGCTCCCGGGCTAGGACCCTGTCGGCTTCCTCCGGTGGAACACCTAGGGTCAGATATGTCCCGTGGTTGTCGCCACCGACGGTAGTCGCCCTGTACAGTGACCACCTAGCAATGTCGTACCAAGTATTCTGACGGATCAGAATACTTTGGAGCCGGGCCACGTCACCCGTGTAACGGGGGACGAAAAGCGAGGCTCGGACACGGGTGGGCACGTCGGACTGTTTTAGTACTGTCAGTGTGAGGTCGGTGTCAGTGAGTTTTATTTGGGGTACGGTCTGGGTCAGCCAAGTCAGGGCATAGTCGTCCTCGCACCACATCTGCACGGTGCCTTCCGCTACCCGTGGGTATCCGCGGAAGGCCGGGAGTGGTGCCGTCGAAATTGTGTCCATTAATCGGGCTTCTAGGTCAGTCTTTATGTATTCTGCCTCTTCCTTGTTCAGGTCTCTAGAGGGGGGAGAGAAGCAGATTGCTACGGCCAGCCTCGCGGGAATATCCTTCGTGGCCCGCGCGTAGGTTCTCTGCTCCCCCTGGGCAGAATGGACCCTCACCCGTTTGGCGTGGCCCTGTAACGTACTCGGCGAAGCCGTGTCGTCAGGGCGCTCCCTCTTCGCCGGTCCTGTACCACTTGGTCCAGGCTGCGGCTTGGAGGTGCCCGGCAAGGTGTTAATTGCCGGCTGCGCCTGTGCGTGCGTTGGTCTATACCGCCTACCTCTGTTCTGCTTAGGTCGGGGTCGGTCGGTGGTGTTGTCGGAGGTCTGGGGTTGGCTGCCGGTCCCGGCAGACTTTGTCGCGTCCGGCCGCGTTTCGCCTGTGCGGACTAACGGCCCTTCGCGCGGCTCCGCGTCCGGCCGCGTTTCGCGCTGGGTTGCCCCCTCGCGGACTAACGGCTGGTCGCGTGGCTCCGCATCCGTCCGCTTTTCGCGCTGGGTTTCCCCTTCGCGGACTAACGGGCGGTTGCGTGGTTCCGCGTCCGTCCGCTTTTCGCGCTGGGTTACCCCTGTGCGGACTGACGGCTGGTCGCGTACTGCCTTTGCCTCTGCCTTTTCGGCGGCCGATTGCGCCTCGCGCTGGCTACTGCCTTTGCGGGTGTGACGCTTTCGGTCGCCTGCTCTTCTTTCCCGGGCAGGGATTTTTCCGCGCTTGTTCAGCAGGCGTACTTCATCAACCGGGAAAGTGTTTGAGCTGCCAGGCTCGTCCTCCTTCCCCGTCCCTCTTTGTCTGTGTCGGTTTTGGTCATTGTCGGGGTTGGTGAAGCTGTTCCTCACGATGCTCTGTTGCCAGAGGCTCGTGGGTGGCATACACCGGGTTTCGGGTTGTGGCGCTTGAGTTGCAGCCAGTTCGGGGTTATTTGTTGGCGCGTTAGCCGCTGCCTGTGGGTTGGGCGCTGTATCAGCAGCCGACTGCGCTGAAGAGCGCGGCAATAAGGTGCAGTTGGTTGCCCCCCCCAGAATACGTTGGGGGCTGACCGCCGTAGCGGTGTGGGATTCCCCGGCTTGGCCGGGACCCACCTGGGTAGTAACTATTTCCTTCTGCATTTTATTGTAGTTGGGGGTGGGCTTTTTTGGAATTGAGGTTACCCCTCCTCTGGGACCGACAGGATGTGGGGATAGGAGGGAGGCATTTGGGTGGTTGGTGCATAGGAAGAGGTACATAGGTTACCCTAAGCCCGGGATTCTGGCCTTCGGGAACTTCTCTTGTCCGGGATCCCTTACGAGATGCTCCGGGTGCAAGTTCGGCCGTTATGGTTTACCTCGCCCCCGGAGTTAGGCTATCCGCAACCTGCCCACCCGCTCGGTTGCAGGAGAAGAAGTGCCTGGCAGTCTGGGTCACCCCACCGCGGGTATACATATATATCTGCGTTGGGGTAACCCAGCCGTCCCCGGGATCAGGGCTTAGGAGAAAGATAATTAACATTTGTTTAATTAAATAGTCAGATAAGTAGAGGACCTAGAAAGGACAGAGTAAAACTGGATGAGACTCGCACAGAGCAGGGAAGCAAATGGAGGAGATTTTTAATCATCAGTGGACGAAACAAGGTAGTCAATGATGACAATAATGTAGAGAGTAGAATTTTTGTTTTAATTATTATTTACCTCCAATATGCTTCCGTCGATTGAAAGGATTGTCAGCAACCACTGCAGTAGGCTAGGATAGAAAGGATTTCAAAAATGTTGTTTGTTTTAAATTGCAATAAGTTCTCGATGTGTTATTATATTGTATAAAGTTGATTGGAACAAATAATTTTAGCGATCTTCTTGAGAGACAATATGTTAGTTCTAATCGAGAAATGGCTCCGCTTGACAATTGAGAACTGAACCAGATACCTACAGTCATATGGCTGTGAATGGACACAAATATTGCGACACTAATTTTTCGCCTATGAATGTATGTCTAACTAGTGACTCGACTCTTCCGCTCTTCAATAGAATTGGGGCCAATTCTGAATCAATTCAAACTGTTATCAACTAATTCAATCAGGGTTTCCCACAGTATTGCTCTGCTTGCAACTTATGGTGAATAATAAGAGTGTGATGCATTGTTTTACTTTCACTTTCTGATCAAGAAAATGTTTTGTTTGAACACTTTTGATCTGGGTATTGGATAGCTACACATTCACGATTGAACATTCCAATGCAAACATTTTCTTCGTTGCAGGCGACGAATCGGGCTATTTCAACTCACTTTAGCATGTTTTATTGCGAAATCATTGTAAACTAGATGTCAAATGTACTGTCTGCCGGTTTTACCTTTATTTTTTGCATCGATCCGATTTAATGCAGTTTTATCTACTTTTCCTTTCTTCACACCAATCCCGGAAGATTTTGTCCCGAATTCAGCTGCCAGCCAACCATCAATATAAGATGAATAATATTAGCAATGGAATATTTAAAGTGTTCTAATAATATATAGCGATGGAGCGTAAAGCGCTAATAAATCTGATGCAGGAAGCGTGGGCCGATCAACGTAAGAAGCAATAACTGGACTGAGCTACAACGGAACTTATGTACGTAACGTTATTAAGTATAACAATGCAGATGATTTCTAGGAAGTAGGAACAGTTTTTGGAGTAAGTGAGTCATTCGTTGATACTGACAGCATTAGCTACGGGTAAGTACGGATTATTGTTGAATTAATTAATCATTTGTAAACAAACGAATCTTTTAGAGGAATGTAACTAGATACCTACCTATTTAACAAGCACAATCATTTACTAAAGGAACATATAAGTACTACTAAGTAGAGGAAATAAACTCCTAGCAGACTGAAAAATAACTAAGAATATCAATAGGCTGACAAAGACAATAAGAAAACTTAAAGCCAAGTACTAAACAATTATTTATAGTATGTTTTTAGCGCTGCGCAGGCGCTTCCGTAAATACGTTCATAGAATCCATACTCGTATATACGTTAGAAGTACATCGTCTAATTATAACCTGATGTTTGACTTTGACGTCGGTCTCGATGTAACTCATTGTTAGAATATGACACGATTCGTTGGAAATTCGCGTAGGCAGATCCGACGCGTGGAAATTCAATTGACAAGGTCGAAACACTCGAACGTGAGGTTATAACTTACTCAGGTAAATGAAAGGGTTTAAAAATAATACATAATTAAAAAGATACAAATAAATGAACAAAGTGACGAAGACGGACTCGAAAAGACGATAGAGCTAGATCGGGTTGGAATAATAAACGCTGCCAGTTAGAAAAAACAATAAAAATAGAAAAGAGGTGGCCCGATGGTCGTTAAAACATTACTTTTAAGGTCTAGAGACAAGTACATAGGATACCAACAAAAAAAAAAAACAATAACAGGTCCAAAGCTTCTCACCGACAGCTCCACATTAGAACACCTTGTACCCAGGCTGCTATTACGTACACAAATCATTCAGACAAACATTATGTGGATGTTTACGAACAATCATCTGTAGACTATACAAATATCTTTTCCTGAAAGTCTTACCTGTGACCTCGCAAAACTATGCCACTACGTCATCTATCCAATCTTCTGAAACTTTATAAATGCCATATTGAAATTGAATTTTAGTTAGATGAAATCGGATATTAAACTCACGCAACAAGATGACTCGATACGAAGCCCTTTCTTTGACATAGGAAGTTTCTGTTTGAGGACATAACCTGATTAGATCAAAGATAGGATACTCAAAATAGTACAATATGTGGCACTCTTAAAATTTCAACATAAGATAGGTGGACATTGATACATTGAAAGATATTTTTCATTTTTATTTGCGTCCTACTCGTCAGTCAAACATAGATACATTTTTACTGGAGTTAAATATTTTATTATATATTACTAGACTGTTTGATAGACTACAGTGCGTAATAGAAGCAAAAATAAACTTTTATAGGTGTGTTTATTTATGTGATTACTGCTCGCTTAGTAGAAAAACTCCGCACCAACGTCGGCTGATCTTATAGCAAAATTTTCCGATTTATACGCAGTTTTAATTTTATCAGATTTTAATGTCGTTGAATTTAGGCGACGTCAATCGGCAAAGAGCACATGTTGGTCGAAACTAATTACGTTTTCGTAGTTATTAATGAACGTCGCAAGTTTAATCGAAGATATTGGGACACTAAAGCGTCCGATGACCTACAAAACGTTGGTTTATTGGCTATTGCTACTAATCGCTGTTTAATACGTTGTGCAATGTGTCTCTATTATTAAGGGAACTGGGTTTTGTTGATGAGTTACGGGTTTATTAGCTATTTTTAGAGAAAATTGAGTTGTTGAGCACCAGATATGATTTTGGGAGTGAAACCATGAATACGTTGTATCTTTAGCTGTATCATCTTCCCATGTAAACTAAGAAACAAGAAGTCTTGGAATACAAGCAGTTTCCATTAGCTTTCCACAGTTAACTTAACTCCCAACAATCACCTAGTTTACCTATATAAATTCTTAATATTTATATTTATGTACAATTTCTCTCAATAATTGTGAGTTGTTTACATGTAATAAAACTAGGCCCTTAGAATGAAATGAGGTGTGATATAGTAAGGAGCGAGCATCGACTGACTGAGTGAAAGTCCACTTTCTTACCGCCTTGTCTCAGTGGCCGATGATAAACGAACTTACTTCTGCTGGAAGAGACGTTTAGATATTGTGAATTTGTGACCGATTGTTAAGTGCATCGGTTGAGTTTTTGTTGGGATCATTAGAAAATTTTGATTGTGCTAAAAATCTACTGAAACTGCATGCAATTTGAGTATCTTACGACGAACGAAAATTTTAAATCGAATTTTAAGTCGAATTGCAGCTAAAGACCTTGACTTTCTTCCTTTAAAACATTTTCATGAATGAAACATAAGTTCCCTGATTTTCATTTTCCATGAAAACAATGTTTCAATTTTTTTCTTTCTTTTTAAGTCTTCCTCAGTTAATTAGCAATAAATATAACATCTAGCGGTTCTATCCCCGTGTTGTTCACTATAATTGAGCAAAACTCGTGTGACGATTTTCCCTACGACACTGTACTCTGTAGGTTAATGTATTGTCGCTTTCTTACCTGCGTCCACGCATCTCTAATTGTAAGACTTCACCCACTAATTTAAATCTCCTACGTATTGGTTTTAGAAAATTTTAAACCAATTCTAGTTCGGCGTAATTGCTATGTTTCACTTGTATGACCGGTGTTTTAATTAGTTGGAGAAAACTTCATGCTTTTGATACGTTTATTTAAGTCGTTCAAATTGCTTGGTAAAGTTTGCAGGTGATACAGACTTAGCAGCTGGTGTTTCAATACAAAAGGTATATAAAACAACACTGGACAATTTAAATGACAGATTGGTGGGTTCGACTCGAATTCATAAAGTGCTGAGTTGATTGGTAAATTATTCGGCCACAATACCCATCAACGCAAAAGAGATGTCATTGCCGAAAATAGTATTGATCGGGTAAATTAACGAACAATAAATTAACAAAACTGAGGTCTCTCCGTCGATTGAAGTCCAACAATCATTGGCATGGATTCAAGTACGTACGATGTACTAAATATTTACCTGTCTACACATATTCGGTGTGAGTCAGCTGAATTACGTGATCACCACGCCTCATTCGATCGCTTACTGATTCGTTGCTTCTTTATTTAGACGGGTGTTAATGCGAGCTGTACTTTTTTTCTGATAGCTGTTTATAATTAGAGTGCTGGTGTTTGGCATACATTTCATTAAATTCGTCACGTTGGCGGGAGTCGAGAATGTTTACAAATCGTGGACAGGTTGCCAGGCTATAAATTTTTCACCTTTGTATGTCTTCCCTATCACCAGACGTCGTTCGCTTTCAGCGTTGGGTTTACATTTGACATTGCGGACATGCAGTGGCACTTTACATACCTACATACTGTACACAAATGACAAATTGTAGTTTGACATAATTCTAATTTTCACCTCTTTCTGTACGCGTTCTTTGCTTACGTTTATTTTCACAGATAAATCTGGTGTTTGGGAGTGTTGTTTGACCCCATTCTTAATACAAGGACTTATGAAAAAAAAATGTTGTTTTTCATTTGTTTTCTCATCGAAAGTTCGTTTCCCTTTATCCGGCTTTCTCGGTGAAAGCTTGTAAATAGAACAGAAGGATGGACGTGAAGGATTATAGGAGGAATCGATGGACAATGAGGTTATGAGCCGTGGGCCCGAATAGCTCATGCGTCACTGTGTGCGAACTTTTTGAGAGATACAAGTTGGGTTAGTTCTTATAAATATAACAGACTGTGAAATGTATACTAAAGTAATTGAATATGATTAATGTAGAAAATAAATCGTCTCATGATTATTTATTCTTACAAAGAGAAAACTTTAATAAGATCTCTAAAATTAAAAAGAGCGTAAACTCCCAAACCCTGTCTTTTAGAATGTTATTTATATGTTCCAAATCCATCGTGCTACTTACAGATTTAAAGAGATCGGACGGAAGTGTTCGCTGTTCCTCGTAGTTCAGTATTCGATCATCTATCGTAGAGAATTTGCAAAGTGTATGTGTGGGTTAGTCACGTTTATATAGGTATAAAGTTGAATTACTGTGTATGTATCAACTGTTGAAGACGCGTTGTAATAAGGTCGCGGACGCGGCTGCGTGGCGCCGCGGGTCGACGCCCCCTCCTACTAAGTGAATTATATTGTAATCTTTACATATTTATTATTTTGATCATGATTGTATGTTTGTAGAATGTTAATACAGGTCATGTGATAGGTCCTGGGCAGTACTGGGCAGTCCTGGACTTGTTTCTATATGCTGTTCGTTTTGAATTCAGCTTATAAATTCACTAAACGCGTTTGTGTCACACTGAGGTCCAAAACTGTCGTCAGTGCCATAAAGCTTCAAAAAATTGAGCTTTTTTGTACGGATTCTTGTTTTGTACGAATACTAAAACAAGTGTCTGACCATATAAATTGTCTTGTGTGTAAGCTTTGTTTGCAAATTATGTATCAACTGTTGCACCGACAGGCATGCTCTAGGAGGAAAATTTCTTCAACGATACATCTATTTTTTCTCATGCTCCGATTAAAACGTCTCTCAACGACCTAGTCTGACCGACGCGACATAAATAATCATATTAAAATAACCCGTCTTCCGTCGATTAGAGGTGAGAAATAATTTCGCCCACATTATGTCTTCACAATCATTTGCCGACTGATGTATAGCCAACTGGAGAACAGTAGCTTTCATATGTTACAAGCTCGTTACATTTTTTTAAAAATTAATAATTATAAGTCTTTATAACTATCGGAATCATAAATGTCGTGTTTCATTCAGAATCAAGAAGAATACCTAAGTTAGTTTTGCATTCCATTCTTATGCAATAGTTTAAAAGGTTGAGGATGTTATATAGTTTGCAAATTTTTTACCATAAAAATAAACAAAAAACAACTTCCTGAAGTACGCAATAAAAATTGGTAACAATAAATTCCGATAAATTAAATAACAGCTTACATAACATTGCAATATGGCACAAAAGACAATCGTATAACTATTTGCTTATTCAAAACTAGGCGTGACCGGCCATTGTTATTCTTGGTGTATTGCAAGCTGATTGCAAATTACATCTTCGTAATCACAAATTGGGTTCCATGACCTGCATGTGTGGAACCCCACTTCCGGCGACGAGGCGCGTGCGTCGCGCCGTCGAGATCACTTCCGGCCTGCCACTTGCGCGCGCGCCGCTGATAATGATAAGAAACTGGGGCACCTACGAGTGAGTGGTGTTACCTGTTCATTTATTGGTATTTGTATTTTTTTGCAACATGCGAAGACGTGTTGGCACCTAGCGACTGTCGGATGTTTTATTTTAGTTTACACATGTTGAATTTATATTTGCGGCATGAGCTGAAATATTTGCTTTCTGCATTAATTAGATTCCTCAATCTCCTCCTAGCAATGCTAATTATACGCATCTCCAACTCTCAATGACGTACAAAATGACAAACAAAAATTCCGTATCACCTTTCTCGGATAGGGGTCATGGGTACTTCCAGAGTTCACTTTTTTAGTTTCTATTTAATTCAAAACATTATGGCTTTTACGTATTACGTGCGCAGGTATCTTCTACATGACGATGACGGCTCAAAACTCGTGATTATCGACAACATCCTGGAATCATCGAGTTCATACTAAAGGCATGAGTCATTGGGAAGCGAGCCTTACGGTAATGACTAATGATAACTGAGGAGCGCCGGTGACTATGGTGAGTAACTCGCATTTTGGGTTACGCAGTGTTACAGTTTTTTTTATTATTTCCTTTTTGCTACATTGTAGGATGAAAGTATATTTTGTGGTATTTCTTAGGTGTAAATTACTGTTTCCTCTTACGAAAAAAACTGCAAGTGTCGTAAAAAGTAATTTTAAGACTACCCCTAGATAGAGGATGAGAGGCAGCGTCCGATTGCAACTAGGTACAATCACCAATATGTCTACCAAGCGCGTTGATTATGCCTTGGTTATTCAAACTCAAAGCTCTATTTCAATTAAACCATTTACAGCCACTTCTGAATTGTCAGAAAGTCGATCAGTTGTAAAAATTAAGCTAGTCGTCCATACCAAAACGTAGATCTCTATGGAGAAAAACGGGCAAGAAACTCCAAGGACACTCTTTTAAATCAAGACACTATTCAAGTATTACGTAAGCACTACAAGGGGGCCGGGGGTTGTATGCTTTGCTTATTTTTAGTGACATGGGGGATGGGGGAGTCTAGATGGTGATTACGTCAGCAGTATTTTTTTTTTACTTTTTGGATTTTCTACAAAATTTAGTCGATTTTGGTTTGAACACGTGGCAACCCTACTTGTCTATGCAAATCCAAAATCACACGAAAGTCAGCAGACACACAACATTGAGTAGCAAACATCCAATGTCGTCGAAGACTTAGAGTCACGGATTCGTGTATCAAGGACTGAAGACTGTTAACTTACATTAATATACCAAAATTTTAAAAGAAGTTTGTTGGTTTGTTAAAGATTATAATAAGTGAATACCATCTCAATAAAATTTGCTTAAATAAATATTATATGCATTAAAGTCCTCTATTCCAAGCCTATTCCTTATTTCTAGACTTATAACTGTTGCTCATGAATCAATAAATAAACCAGACTACATTAAAAAATCCAAATACCAATGTTTACATGAGCATGGGTGGGGGGTAAGAGCTTTGCTAACTTTTGATGACGATGGGGAGGGGGGGTTAATATTGCAAAAAAAATGCTTACGTAATACTTGAATGGCCTTTTTACAAAATCCTGAAAACAATGTTTTCCAGGCTATACCTACCTATACATATCATAAGATAAGTAATCCATATTGTACAACTAAAACGTAAGATATTATCCGTCCTAGTAATTAGTTACCAAAAATAATAGATAATTAATATTTTCCGGGTCTTCCCCTCATTGTTTGATTTTCCGTGTAATATGTGAAGCGTTGTTATCTTAACGTTTAACTTCCTATACCGTGGGTCCACACAAGTGTGTTAAAACAAAATGGACCTTAAAATTGGCGTATGAGGAAAAACTGGTTGAAATTATGATATCGGTAATTTAAAAAAAAATGTTTAAAAGCTATGTCAAACATTATCTATCGCAAATCGACGTTCCAGGGCCGCCAGGTGGAGTAATGAGTTAGTAAAAACTGAGTTATTTTTTACTAACTCAGCCGACGGAAGAATCCAGTTGGGTTGGGCAGTGTTTGGGAAACTTCGTCAAGTCTTCTAGTCCCCGATCTCGCAATGTCTGAAGACTAGGGTCTGCAACCAGTCCGTCCTGCCCATAATGACATACGGTGCCAAAACGTGGACACTGACAGTTGGGCTGGTCCACAAATGCAAGGTCGCTCAGCCCGCTGCGGGCTATCCTCAGGGTTTCTTTGAAGGATAAAATCAGAAATGAAATTATCTGCAAAAGAACCGGAGTTACCGACATAGCTTGCAGAGTAAGCAAGCTGGAGTGGCATTGGGCTGGCCATGTTTGTCGAAGGACCGATGGCTCGTGGAGTAGACGAGTCCTGGACTGCGTATCAGCAAGCGTAGCGTGGGACGCCCCCCAGCTAGATGGACCGACGGCCTAAAGAAAGTGCCTGGGACAGACTTGACGCGGAAGGCGGAGGCCAGGGTGTTGTGGCGCTACATGGGAGCGGCCTATGTCCAGCTGTGGACTGCGATAGGCTGAATTGATTGAGTTATTTTTATTATTATGATTGCAGAGTTGACCCAGCAGCAGGAAAAATATTATTTATAGATAATTATGATGAGGCCATAATAAATAAATAATATAATTATTGCAGTTATTATTCCGAAGATGAAGTGAAGGTAGCGCTATAAAATATAATTAAATATCGCAATTTGTCTAGTCACATAGATCTCGATTTCGCGGCCAAAGAAGCGAACATGCTACTAGAGAAAGTAAACGATTTTATCAACTTGCTAACGTAAGCATTCAATAATTTTTTAAACGGGTATTTAAAATTATTCTGGATAGTTTTGAATTATCATTTTCATCATTTCAGCGGAATATCCACACACACATGTCCACTGCTTGAAATATGTTCAAGCTTCGACACATCGACCTGTTCTGTGCTTCTCGCATCTAGCGCATTCCCGCGACCTGTGCCAGGTCACTATTAAATCCTTTTAAATAATTTGTATACGCAATCAACCACAAAGGTGTATTTACCTATCTATTTCACTGTCAATTATAACTGGGCTGCGGTTTTCACCGTGTGGAGTAGGCTTTACAAAGTTGTCTAGACATTTCCAAAGACTTTTGGCTAGCCTAGGCCACACCTAAACTATTCAGTTAGTTCAGATCTCCATTATAATTGAAGTGGATAAAGTACTATTGTATTCATGAAAAGCAGAGTGGAGCACTTCGTTTAGTATAGGTCAAATCTGGGAGCCTAGTAGGTAACGTCAAGGAAATTATTATAACACGGCCATTTGATGTAGTGTGTCAATTTGATAATTCATTTATTTACCAGCTGTACGCACATTAAGATCACGTCACGATCGTGTCACGGGTTTTTGGTACCTTTTACTTAGACTAGGAAGTCTATCTGTACATCTGTCAAGGTTCTCTTTCAACAGCTTGAATTTAAGTGGTGTGTATGTACCAAATCTTCATTAAATGGTACGCAATACTTAGTGTAAAAATAATAGTCTCAGCCGTTCTCTTTTCACAGTCCTTTTTCCAAAAATGATAGAAGAAAAAACGATTTTTCTGAGATCTAAGGTTGATCGATTGATGTAAAATACCTATTACAGGTAACTGTTCACGTTAAACTGTATTATTAGTAAGTGTACATAGGTGTATGACGCAGGTTTTGACAAAATTACAAAAAGATAACGTTTACACGCGCACATCCGGCTTAACTTATGAAAAGCAGATGGTAATTTAAATAACTTAGCTAAGTATTGAAATATTCTTTACTTGGTGTTACTAAATGTCCGCCGTTTCTGACAAGTTAGATATTTTCCGTCTGATAAAACACTTAAATAAAGTATATCACCACCAACTTACTTAATCCAAACTTAGGTTTATAATATTTAAGATTAAAATTGATACGCAGGTTTCGAAAAATATTAATTTAATTGACACTTTTGTTGAGTTTTCCAATTTTACTATCCCGATTTTTTATAATTGTATAAAAAATCGGGATAGTAAAATTGGAAAACTCAATGGGTAAATTATGCAGCAAGCTTTTTCAGTCTTTCATTTCACTTGAAAGCAGACGGCCGATGATTGATGATGTCTGCAACTAATAGAAGATGATATAATCATCCTATAGGAGCCGTCCGCAAATATCCGGAGGTTCGTCTACCATATTCACGAGGCTAGACCCGTGACATTGGGACGTACCCCTACCAACATAGGTACAGCCTATGTCATAACCAACATTTATTTTTGTACCGCCTACGTCATCGTCATGTAACGAAACAAATTGACTTCTTTCGTTCTATTCTTGGTACGTTATAAGTTCTTAAGTAAAACCCGTTAAAACCGTGGGCGTCATTCTAATTACGTAAAGAATCTTAGGTCGGACAGTCGTCATTCTTAGCAAAGGGATGTGTTCTCCGAAACCTACCGCCACCTAAATGAAAACCGATTTTCCTCAAGCGATTTTTGTCGGTAACAAGACGGTTAAGTTATCGATAATCACTTATTTGCGTAAGTATTTTATGAGTGAGTTTTCCTTGACATACGCTTGTGCTGTGTTATGTGTAGGAGGTAAGTTTTGTGTGTGCCATAAATATTGAATGATACGGTCGAAATATCTGTTGTTTATCTATATATACAAAGAGGTACAGGTTGTGCGTTTGTATGTAAGGGGGTACCTAATCTTCGCAATTACTGATCCTATTCTGAAAGTTCATTCACTAATGGGAAGCTACAGTATTGCCTTCGATAGGATATAATTATTTCATATTTAAAAAGAAATTTCGCGGACGAAATAGTGGGCAAAAGCTAGTTGAATGAAGTTTTAGTTTGTGTTTTGTAAAGTGCTATTCAGTAGAGCACTCATACATTTTATGTGATTTCCCACACTCAAAAAAAAAATGGTGTTCCCGGCAGAAATTTTTCTAGTTTTCCTTGGTTTTCCATTATCTAATCAGGAATTACCCCTGGACCTACTTCAAGGAAACGAAACACTGTAAATAATGAGAATGTCTTAAGGAAAACACATCCATTTTCCTTTGTTTTGGTCGCCTAAGTTTGAACAATATTGGAAAGTAGTTGCCCAGGAAAAGTAACTATAATAATAATAATGAATCGTATGCATTATTAGTGAGCGATCATATCAAGGATCGTGCTTTCGTCACGCGTCGCCGTCGGTCGATTGAGTCATTGCTTGTCGAGTTCGCTTTAACTGTGTCAGCGTGGCCGTCGCGGAATAGAATCAAGGCTGCACGATATGGATCGGTACGCCGTAAAACACCTGTGTACGCCATCTTGGATAATTTTTTGGGGTTTTTTGACATGACTTGACATCACGGGTATATTCCATGAGGTTAGGCAGTAGAGTATTAGACGCACATTTCGCCAGTTGAGCTAATAGAGAGCGAGTCTGCTATTCCCGTTAACAGAAAACAAATCTAGACACCTGGCTGCTGTTGAGGATTTTAGAAGAAAAAAGAAAGATGTTTTGAGATTTTATTTGCTGACTAATTATTTTGTCCTCTTTTTATTACGACTGAGAGTTGTCTGTTCATTGACCTATCGTTGCCTTTTACGGTATAAAGATTTTAATGACGATGACGATCATAACAATGTTACCTAAAACACGGAATATGTTTTCAGGGTTTAAAACTATTGTATCTTTTGTAACTTATTGTTTATTGGTGAGGGAAAGAACTTGTGAACATTTTTCTACTGTTCCTTAAAATAAAGTAATTGTTTCTTTTATCCTGGGCGTATGTAACGTATTAGATACTAGCTTTTACCAGCGGCTTCGCCGGCGTGGAGGTCGGTGTATTATACATATAAACCTTCCTCTTGAATCACACTATCTATTAAAAAAACCCGCATCAAAATCCGTTGCGTAGTTTTAAAGGTTTAAGCATACATAGGGATATAGGGACAGAGAAAGTGACTTTGTTTTATACTATGTAGTGATATATCCTGCGGGCATAGGATTTTCTTTTAATTTTGTAAAAATAAGGGCTGCATAAGACGGCTAATAAACTAACTGAACAGACAGTTGTACTGCTGGGGAGTTTGTTGCGCCAGTTCTTCGTCCCAGCTAAAGCACTAGAAAGGGGTGAAGGGCGGGAGTTTTTGGGGGACTGTCTTGTTATTTTGGCGTTCAAAAAGTGCTGAGTCTCAGCCTAGTTTGAATAAATGACTTTAAATTTTATAGCGTAAGCTTAATTCTTTATACAGGATAAGTTTTTATCCAGTGCGCAAACTGTAACCATGAATTCAGCAATTATAGACGTAGCGCAGAAATTTTACGCCGGTTTTACAAAAAAAAAATCAGCTGTTTCATAGAAAAGTGCAATACCTATGCGGTCAAAATGTATGGAACAGCTGATTTTTTTTATGTACTTATTACCGACGAAAAAGTTCTGCGGTAGGTGCGCGGGTCTAGAATGATATACTGAATTCATGGTTACAGTTTGCGCACTGCATAAAACTTATCCAGAATTATGGTTGTGAGTTGTGAGAAAGTAAAGAATTCTCTGATTTTAACACAACAAATCTTCATAATCACCATTAAAATGGCTGTTAAATATTTAACTATACCAAAAAATGTGTTAGTTGTTCCTTGAAATTGTAGCAAAAGGTACCTGCCCAGTTTATGTTTGTAATGCTATTAGACTAAAGTTAAAGCTTTTTTAGAATCAAGATTAAGTCGATTATAGTCATTGCATTTAGGACCATATACAATGCAGCCTAGCTACATTATCAGTAAGCATGCAAATCTAACGGAATTCAAAGATCCTTCACCCAATCCGGGACAATCACCGCTCGACCTCAGACCTCGACCTCAATTCAGTAAAGGATACACTAGGAACCACACAGGACACACACAGGATCACTCAACTTGAAAAAAAGAGTTAAACTATCAATGAATAGAAAAATATTAGACAGTAGTTCATTTCATAAACAATAATGGCACATAGTACCAAAATACATGGCAACTGGATTATAATTTCAGAGTAATTTTTTGATCATATCCTTACATAAAATCAAACAATCCAGACATAGAAAGCATCAGCGTTCTTGAAAATATGACCTTTTTCATGATGTTAAAAATGAGAAGATTACATAGAAAAACTCGGTAGAAACAGTAGCGTTGGTTGATTGGCTCGCCCGAACAAGTCTGAAAATGTCTGACTTTGTCACTTGGCTGGTCTCCCTGTTAATATTTGAAATATGTAGGTAGGAGAGGGTATTTATAGATATTTTCGGCGAGAATCCGGGTGGCGGTCGAGGGTCCCAAGATTTATGGCAGAGCGGGTGAGTCCCATCCAACAGGGATCTTCGAGTGTGGGCCACAAGTTACATTCGGAAGCGGGAGCGGTGGGTGAAGTTGATACTAAAAGATTACGTAGGCTACGTAGACCTTTTAGAATTTTCGACCTTCAGTACCTACCTACCGATAATTCAAACGAACGAAATTGTGTAACTTATACGATACGTGCCCGTTTTCTTGTTTAGGGAGTTTCATATTAAAACATTTTTTGTAACACTCTCCATTTTATGGTCTTCTTGCAGGTTTAACACGAGCACCGATTTGTCGACGGAAAAATAGACATGACTATTAACTAAATTATGTACAATAGGAGAAGATAGCTATGTTTTTCTATTAATTATCACAGTTATGCGTTCTAAACTAATCATGATTATGTAGATAATCGACATCGTATATACTTTGTGGCCGTCGAATACAAAGTCAGTGTGATTTTGACAGTTTGGGAATAAATATTCTTCTGAAATAGTCTACATATATGAAAGGACCTAGACAAAAATCCCTAAAAATGAAAGACAAAATGACAGATTGTAGAAGAATATTTACGGTGCGATGTCAAAAATGGAAAAACCAAATGTGACTTTGTATGAAAAAAGCACTGTCTACTCTTCGTAGAAATAGAAAGCGTCATGCTAAGCCTGCAGGTTGGCCTTTCAAATCTTTCGGACTTAAAACATTTCAGATTAAGACAATTCAGATATCTTAAAATCTAAAATTCTTCTTGTTCCTAATTCTTCTACGCCACGACAATTAGTGCGGTACCCATAGCCACATAGCACGAATCGCTATCAACATCACACCGCTCTCCACTCATCACCTATCCCAGAGCCCAATCTCGTCTGCCTCACACCCTCTCCAACTAAGGGCAACTCATCTCGCCGCTCAGTTCGGTGCTATCTGCGCCCCAAGATATTTTTCTTTGTAATGCTATTGTTGAAAGAAATTGACGACGATTCTCATGAACCTCGTGCTTTGTGATTACTTTGTGTCTTGCTAAGTTTAATGAATTTATTTGCTGATCAGAGATGTGTATTTATGGAGATAATAATTTTGATCAAAATTAAGTACTTACTAACTCTTCTAACCTTTAAATAGTCAACCAGTTTTACCCGGCGACAAAAACACTCGTCTTTATTTAAAGAGTAGTACAAAGATATCGTTCTAATTGTTATGTCAATAAAAAAAACAACAGAATGTCGAGGATAATGCCAAGGAGGTCCGTTGTTAAAAACACCAGAGTACAAGCTGCAGTCGCACGTGGCATTGGTCCTTTCCGCTCTTTAACAGGTAAACATTTTTTACAACCAAATTACAATTTTGGGAATATTCCAGACGGGTATTGATCGAGTTGTGGATTTCCATTCAAGTGTAGCGGATTCCCACATTTTGTGAGAATTTGAATCGCCTTGTTACATTGAGGAGGTGGTTTTGTGTCGCGCAAGCTTCTTTCCCACACGATGAAGATCACGTTCATAGTTTGCTCTTAAAGTTTTGAAGAGGAATTTACTTTGCCATCCTTTTGATCCTTTTATCTTCTTTGAAATGCAAGGTGCTAGATAACTTGTGATCTTATTTGTAGTAACGTAAAAAGACATATTTTTTGCTACTTCTCCCAAAATGTTCGAATGCTCAAGAACACGTTGCTTATCGCACAACAACGTCAACACATAATAAACCAGTCATACTTGAACATCAATTACGAAAACAAGGCGCCATCACCATGGTGTAAATAACCGTAACAGAATAGTTTCCGATGTTTTTTGCATGATAAAGTTCCATCAATCTAATTTGAAGCAAGGACAAAAGGGATGCGCCATGGTTCGAGGCTATAATTTCAACGATTTATAATAAATGCCCATTTTCAACTTACGGGTGCAACATTCCGATGCCGATTCCCTAATTTGAGGTCCTTTCTTTCTGTTTTATGTTTTTTGCCGGCAAGGGTGGCGGTGTGGCTCCAAAAGGCTTTTTTGCTCGTGTCGACAAAAGGCCGCCCTAACGGTATGTTGCCTGCGCCTGAGCATTATTCTGCCGATAGTCCGTCAGCAAGGCTGTTGGAAATATGTGGAATGGTTGCACTGTGCAAACAGAAATAAATCAAGTTATTGAACTGCAGTGTGCCTGAGCTAACATTGTAATTTACGGATATCTGTTACTTGTTAGCAATGTCATTGGAGTTATTATTCTTTCAGAATAGAGGATAGCTTACATTTCTCTGCAAGCAAATATATTTTACATAAAACAACTCATGATTTCGTAACAATTCGTTCTTATACTTAAAATCTACGAAGTAAATCGTGGGCGTTCTCATAATTGCCACCGCTATCCCATTACTTGATTTAATATTTTACCTCAAGGTGTGTATTTATAAATAAAAATAGGCTGCGTTACTTAGCGATGTATAAAAAATAAACCGAGTTGAGATTAATTTATTTGCCGTGGGGAAATCGGATCGGTTCGGAAGCGTTCCCGGGGGAATTAGATCGAGTCTAGACGTAGGGATGTTTGATTTTCAGGACTGACTTCATGCCACCTAGGTACATTGTTTGACTAAAAGTGGGCCCGGCTCAGGGCTCTGCAACGATTTATGTTCCCCTGTAAACCCTACTATCCTATCCTATCCTAATTCCTACTAATATTGCAAACGTGAAAATTTGGATGTTTAGATGTTTGGATATTTAGATGTTTGGATGTTTGTTACTCAATCATGGAAAAACGGCCGAACGGATTTGGATGAAATTTGGGAAACAGATTGTTTATAACCTGGATTAATTACCACATAGGATACTTTTTACCCGGTATTACGTTTCCGCGGGATAATTTTCGAACGACACGCGGGCGAAACCGCTGGAAAAAGCTAGTAAAATATGCACTCATTCTTTTACACAAAGAAAATAGCAGATTTTCTTTGTTTCTACATGCGTAGGTTTCTTGAAGGGCTATTCAGAAAGAAAGTTTTACTAATCATTTATTAATTAATGGAGTCAAACTTAGATATTTTCTTTTGTTAAACCTAACTACATAATTATTTGGTAAAAGTGGGAAGAAAATTAAAAACATACCGTTCTAAATGTACCTAATAGAGTTTTATATGACGGCTGAAAGAAGAGCCATACGAGATAAAATCTTCACGGAATGTTATCGGATGCGTGTTGTATTAAAAATCATCGGCTTTCTCTGTGGTTTCTCCCGCCACCCGGTATATGGGAAGGACTGAAATAACTTTATTAGTACATAAATAGAGCCGGAGTGATCGCCCTCTTATTACTATTTTCAGTTTAACACTAAAATAACTGCGCACTGTTAAACGAAGACAAAACTGTAACGTGGCGGGTTACTGTTAGTACCGACAACTGGTCATTGTAGGAAGTACCTACTAATGTGGAGATAAAGATTTTATTAATAGACCTTTTAGTTTTTAATTCACAAATTGTTACAATGGATCTTGTATTTTTGTCACCTGTAACTAAAGATGCAAAACGGATTTTAAACTATTTGGTATCAAACCGTCTTTTTAATATAGTATAATATATAAGTACATTTAATAAAGGTTTTAAATGTTTTATTTTTAATATTCGTAATGCACTGAGGCTTCACATGAAGTGATCTAGGCCACACCTACTTACAGATTTAAGATATATCAAGGGCAATCGAAATAAAATATACCTACATCTAAAATTTCTAAAAATATGCAGTGGAAGACTAAAAACCTATTCAGACAATTTTTTTATTGATACTTAGCTATATTACATTCTTAAAATGTACGAATATTTTAATAAATACGCATTATTTCAAATATTGCGTTTTTATTAAAATATACTTTATGATTGTTTACATTCTGTCCAATCCTAAAAAAATTGCTTCACATATTTATAAAAATGGTGAATAATATCAATAATTAGCCTGTTTAACTTAATTTTTAAAATAAAACATAATGCCGGTACCCGGGCCTGGTTTAAAACCGTCTTAAACAACTTTAAAATGGGTTTCAAACCACATTGTTCTTTTTTGGGTGGGAAATCATCATATAACTTCTTCCGCTCTGGGTGGAGCAGGCAGACTTTTACTGACTAAAACCCACTCGTGTTCCTTCAGTTGCCTGTGTGCCAGGGGCGACGGTATCTCTTTCGAACAACTCGCAGCCCTGGCTGGCATCGGTCCTTGCGGACCCTACCAGTTGGTGCTGACATCTCTTTGAGGCGCGCGGAACATAACGCGCCGTCGACCAGGGCTTGGTCCATACCGGACAACGAGCTACCCATTACTCGCCGTCCGCAAGCTCGTGCCTACGGTGGCCGGGAATCAGCCTGGGATTCCCGACGCCCAGGGCGCCTCCAGCCCTGAGGGTGCAAATACTGCCTCTCCCTCACGTACGCTGCCTCCCTCTTCGCGAGCATCACAGCTTCGCAGAAGGAGGTGACGGCTACCCATGTACTCTCGCTCCGTACCATGGCCTGAACCAGGGCCGGACGCGAGAGATCGCCTCCACAAGGATCTGGCGGTGCCCTGCCCAAGCCGGGCAGACCTGCACCGTATGTTCCACCGTATCCTCAGGGTGATCTACGCAGTGGAAACACCCGGGCGTTTCTTCCCGCCTTATCCAAAACAGGAACCTCCTGAAACAACAGTGACCGGTGAGGACCTGCGTCAGGCGGAAGGTGAGGACCCGTGCCGCCTCTCTAGCCATTTCACAAAAAGGGGACTTACCACCGCAATCGTGGCGTGCCATCTATACTTGTGACACTAGACTAAATACTAATTAACAAGCATATCAATAATTTCGTTATGTAAGCCTAAAGTGCGGCTAACAAATAGAGGTGTACCTAAGTGAAAGTAATGTGGAAGTATTAAATATTTTTAAATATATGTTTTGTTACATAAAAGTATGTTAACACTAGTTGGTTTATAGTACGGACCCATTTTTTATTATTTTAATGCATGAATGTAAGTTGGGTACCTAACTAATGCAGCTATTGTACAAAATGGTCAAATATTTAGTAAGTTTCTCCTGCCACACGCAGTCAACAAAAGAGTGGCGACGTACCGTAGAGGCGGGTTACTTTGACTCTAGGGCATAACTTTGGCCCAAATCGAGAAAACGTTTGAACTGCCCGCCATGTCGCGACCACACAACCGAACGTCGTAGTTCTTTCGGTAACTAATAGATGGCGATATAAACGCGTACTTGCGGAACTGTTTTATCGACTCGAGTGCACGTCGCTACATGTTCGCGCCATTTGAAGTTTTGACAGCAACACCGGCGTATTTTTCTGCTGCAAACTTTGATGTGCAACGCTGTATTTTGGTAAGTTTTCTAATTTGATTGCTATTTATTTTCTTAGGAATATATGTAGGAGTAGGGCAATTGTTTTTTAAAGACGATTTACTTATGTTTTGGAATTTAAATTACAGATCTAGAAAATCGGTATACATTGACCGCCTTCTCGGGTAACTTTGGGCCTGCGGGCCAAAGTAATACTGTGCAGTCTTTTAGTGAAGAACTGTACATTTTTTATCAATTTGTTACAGAACTAAAATCTAGAGCGACATTCCGGATGCCATCCGTGTATAGACGACAACCTGGCAGTCGTCGATATGTCGACTACACCCAGGCAGATTTAAAAAAATGTCTGGATGCAATCCAATCAAAAGTGCTCACACAAAGAGCTGCTGCAGAGTTGTTTAACATTCCTCGCAGCACTTTGAAAAACAAATTATCCCGGAAGCACCCTAACAAACCAGGTAAACCTACAATTTTTACTGAAGAGGAAGAGAATGCGTTTGAAGCTCACATAACTGCGCTTTCGGAATATGGGTTTCCGCTGACAGCATTCGACCTAAAAATTATAATCAAAGATTACCTTGCATCCCAGGGAAGAGTTGTGAAAGTTTTTAAGAATAACATTCCTGGTAAAGACTGGTTGGCTTCTTTTCTTTCACGACATCAATCTCTTTCACGGCGACTTGCTAACAATATTAAAAGAGTCCGAGCTCAAGTGTCGGAAGATGTCATTTCCAATTTTATAGAAAACATCAACAAAGAACTAGAAAGCGTTCCTCCCGAAAACATATTCAACTACGATGAAAGCAACCTTTGTGATGACCCAGGAAAAAAGACTATATTATGCAGAAGAGGAACAAAATATCCTGAAACAATAGTAAACGCTACAAAAGTTAATTTTACTGCCATGTTCTGTGGTAACGCCGCTGGGGAAGCAGTTCCTCCGTTTATCGTTTATAAGTCGGACCATCTCTGGTCGACTTGGACTGAAAATGGTCCCGAAGGCGCTCGATACAATAGAACAAAGAGCGGATGGATGGACAGCGCAACTTTTGAAGACTGGTTTCTCAATCATCTTATGCCAGTTCTTAAGAAAAAAAATGGAAGAAAAGTGGTGATTGGAGACAACCTTGCTTCACACATTAATAAAACAGTTTTGAAGGAGTGTGAGAAGCACAATGTTAGTTTTATTTGCTTGCCACCCAACGCAACACATATACTTCAGCCCCTAGACGTGGCATATTTTCGACCTTTGAAGTGCAAGTGGCGGCAAGTATTGCTTCAATGGAAGAACAGTCAACTGGGTAGGAAACTGTCGACTACACCTAAAGATCAGTTTCCAAGACTTTTAAAAACCGCTTTGGATTCTTTGACCGAGACCAAGGAGAATTTGATTGCTGGTTTCAGAAAGACAGGCATATACCCCGTTGACAAAGAGGAACCATTAGCTAGATTACCCAAACAAGATCGAATTATAAACGCAGATCTTATCGGAAACTCTTTTATGCAAAAATTAGTACAGAGCCGAGCTGAGGCGTGCCCAGAACAGAAAACAATTAGGAAAAAGAAACTTAATGTACCACCTGGAAAATCAATCTGTGCCACTGACCTTGCAGAAGCAGGTCCATCGGGTTTACAGCAGGCTAAAACTATAAAAGAAAAGAAAAGGGTAACAAAACGAAGGCAACGCAACGTCTCTTCATCTTCAAACTGCAGTGACAGGACCATCAGTCTAGCTTCTTCCACTGAAGACCATATAATGCCTTATGACTCTGAGGATGATGTTTTTCTGGCCAATTATGTGAGTCAGATTAGTGATGCTGATGCACCTGCATTTCGAGGCGGATTTTTTCTCCATTCACCTGTTCTTCAGCGAGATGTCATAGCGCAGATCGAGCATGAGAATGAAGTAGAAGTGGTGTGTGGCTCTCCTGTTATTCAACTAAGAGATGTAGAGCAACATCTGCTTGATAATAATTTTAAAGACTTCACTCCCCTTCAATGCACAGAGGATGTACAGATCGTTGAAGAAAAATGTAGTGAAAGAGATAAAAATCTAGAATTACCCGTCTTTGAACCTGAATCGAATCTGCAAGTTGACGATGTCGATGGAAAGAATAATAGACACCATTCTGCTCTTCATCTGAGACAGAAAAAGCAGGTGGTTGCAGAAAGTTGTCGAGACAAAGACTTGCGGGTTTCGCCCATACGTCAAATCGAAAAGTTACCGCAGGATACGTTAGAGCCACCAGCTTTTCGTGGAGCTTCACGTCCTCGACTTGATCTAGACCTTGTTGTAGCCGACCATGTTCTAGTAACATGGAACTCACGCAAATACCCAGGTAAAGTCTTATCAGTATCCGAGGAAGGAGCCTTTATAACATGTATGAAAAGAGGTAAGACGTACTGGCGGTGGCCCGCGATTAAAGATGAACAGCTTTATAGTTGGGACCATATAGTGTGTAAGATTGGACCTCCTAAATTTGAAAAAAACGGTTCTCCAGAAATGAGCGAGTGACAAGAAAATGTTTTTCAATCATCTTTTTAAGCATTAAATTAAACTATGCTACTTAGTACCTGTTGTTAACGTTGATTCTCATACCTACATAAGACTAAAATTATAATTTTTTTTAGACTGAAAAGTAAAATATGTTTACGAAGGTTACCTAATTAATCTAAGATCATTACGTTAAAATCGTTTAAGATAATATTATTGTAAGTTTTGTAAGTTTGTTACCCACCTAAATTATTTTGAGATAATTTGTTACTATAAATCTCTTTGAAATATATAATGTTGATTTTACATCGTATTTTAATTTATTTCGAAATTTTTTCTTACATTTAACCTGTTCAGGATATTCAATTTTACCGCCCTTGATGGTTTCTTTGGCCATTGATAGCTGCAAGTACGATTTTTCACCGATAAAGTTCATGGGGTTAAAGTAACCCTTTCCTAAGAACAACTTTGGCCCAAACTTTAATTAAAAAAAAAAACAAATAACGCTTATCATATTTCTAAAATATACTTCGCATCTTGTTGATTACATCCTTGAGCTTCTTTATAACACATAAGAACACCAAAAACATAATACCAATACAAGCTACAGACTAAATTCGAAAACAATTTGAAAAAAGTAGCTAAAGTAACCCGCCTTTACGGTATAAACGAGCCCTTGGTCTGAAAAACTAGCCGTTTTAGTAAGTTCATTGTATTGACAATAGCATTATGAAGTATAATTGTCTCAACATGTAGAGAAAAGGACGGTTAATAGAAGTATTGTGAGTAAGTAAAGGCATCCGCGTGAATAAGCGGTACAAAAACAGACGCCACGGGTGTTGCGACAAATTCAGTGGATGCTTGCGACGACGTGTGGTACAAGTTATAAGCGAAGGCGTATTGTCGTTTCTTGTTTTCGCTTTTCATGAGTTCTTTTACGATAACCGACCAACTGCGGGTTGCTAAACTTATTGCTGTTGAGGTCACATGTCTCTGTAAAGCGGAATATAATTTTCTAAGTGGAAATGATTCGACAAAATTACCATGGTTTTATTACGATTGTGTGTCGTTTTGAACTGTTAGCAAAATATCCCTTTTCATGAAAAAAAAATGTACCTAATGTAATATTAGTGTAATTCTGTAAATATTTCAGGTTTAAAGAAAGAAATGAACTTCTTTCTTTCAAAATAAAAGAATAAAAGAAAATAAAGGTTGACGACTCAATATTCGTCATCCTTAATTTTTGTTGAGCTCAAATATTGCTTTTATTCACTGACTACTGATTTTAATTTCTATTTTGACCTTTATGAATGAAAGAAAGAAAAATCTTTTCGCCTCGTTTTTTGGGAAAATTATGTTCCTTTTTTTAGACAGTAAATATTATAAGTTAGCAATAAGTATAGAACAAACATTCAAGCACTTATCACTTACACCAGACAAATAATAGGCGAAAAAGTCCAATATCCACTGTTTTAAAACAAGTTAATTAGTAGGCCGATATTGTCAAAATAAGCGATCAGTGACGGACACCCCGTGGTCAAGGGTCGCTGTCACTTACGTTGTTTCGAAACAATTGCTCTTTCATGTCAGTTTCGTTGTTTTGCTGGATATTCGGGTGTGAGTAGCAAATTCACTGTTCCGTTGAGTAGCATTTGTTGTTTTATGAGCATTCACTTTCGGCAACTGAAATTGAATGGTGTTAAGGTGTTTTTTTATTTGTTTCAGCAAAGTTCCACAACAAAGGATTTTGTGAAATGGTCTCATTGAAAATCTGGAGCACGCAGATTGCTTTAAGGGTTAATTTAAGACGTTCCTTCCTTTAAAAAAAAAAACTCAAAGATTTAGGGCGCAGTAATTTGATAAATAAATTTTAATTACGAACTGCGACCGCGGCGGTGTCTACCGGAAAAACGAGAGCTAAATAGGGCAGAGAAATGGGAAGCTACCTAATTGTAAATTAAAAAGTTCGCGGAGTTACGACACCACAGTCCACAATGACACCCCACTGGTTGAGCGGGGGTGGGCGCCCCCTCCACGCCCCCGTCGCCCCCCGTCGGGGGTGGGAGCAGACACCCGTGGAAAGCGTGTGACATTTTGTTTTAAAATATTGTCCGCGCGAATACATTCACGTGGATCATTTTTAATCGTCTCTTTGCTTTTTCTTTTTCGTCCGTTTCACAAAACAAAAAACGATACACGGCAAAAATGACACATTTCAGCGTTTCCATTTTTTGTTGGCTACGATATGGTTCAGCTTTTTGCATTGTCATAAAAATATGGTGTCTACTTTAAGGGGACATTTTCCGAATGTGGAAAAAGCCAAATGCGGTGTAAAGTCAACGCAACAAAAGTTAGTATAAGACGCGCAACCACAGGGTCTTAATTACCGTGCAGCGACAAGAAGCGCCGGCGCATTGGGCGTGAAAGCTCAAAAGTGTATACGTCACCCTTATATCAACGATCACAGAGTGGGGAACTTCTATCCAGAAAACTGGAACTACTGTCGCTCTGACTTTGATTTCAAGTGTACTTTCGTGGCCTGTGTACCTATATTTAGGTAGGCGCACCAAATATTGTCGTGTCAAGGCCGTCGGCTTTCCTCCGGCATTCCGTTCCCGCCGCCCACAGGGATATCTCACGCTCATGTTATGTAACACTTCTCCAAGATTCGGTTACAATTGATATACCTACCTACTAAATGATGGTTACGGTCACTTTAGGTAATGCGGATCGCACCTGTATTATTTGAAGTATATTCCGGAATACAAATATACCTAGATGGCAATTTTTTATGAGCTATAAAATTCGCAGGTCATACGGAGACGAGTTTGTCAAGGTCGAATAAAAACTGACTTCTAGCTAAACAACTGCCTGGCGACTAAACTTTGGACCGTATAAAAAACGTCGCGATGAAGAAACAAAAGAATATTGAATTTAGAAGTATATTAGATTGCTCCTGTGTGCTGTTAAAGCGCTGGTGTAAATAAAAGAGACACAATTATCCCTAACGGTATTTGAGTCGGTGCGCCTGTTCACACCCTTCGACCCGTGGAGAATCTCATCTCTTCGCAGCGACGATGTGGCCATATGGCGTGCCGAGCTACCCGCCGACGTATTTAGATCGAAAACTTTTTATAAAGACCATCAAATGTCAATTAAAGTTCGTGTGTTAATAATTTCACTATGATTAATTAAATATTGGATCTAATGTAAAGTATCCAGTAGGTAACTGGTTTGCAAATAAACATTTAAAAAACACAATAATTCGCAATGAGAAACTTCTGCCACTTTCTTTTCCAGTGAACTTGCGCGGTTAAATAAAGATTTCATTAAATAAATATTTTAAGTAAAATCTCATTAATAAAAAATATCTTCCGTTACAACAATCTGGTAAAGTAAAACCAAATTGTCATCGTTTTACCCCATTTCGCGGGAGATTTTCTCCCCGTCCTTCTTGGTCCAGTGTTACGTTCGTCGAGTAGGCAACTTGGGGCGGCCAATGCACCTTATTGACTGAGACCGACCGCAGCCGACCTCTCCCGACTCATCCCGACCATTTACGACGATAAGGTTGTCACTACAAGAGTTTAAAGTTATTTGAAAACTTTGTTGTGTTGTCCCTACACCCGCCAGCCGAATTACTAATTAACTTGAATAGTTCGTTAACTTAGATTAATTGGTTGATTGAAGACAGATTGTTTAAAAGGTGTTGCGTAAAAATGGTGTAATACTATGAGATGATGATACTGATATTTTATTGGACCGTGACCGAATTATGATAAATAAAAACAAATAATTTAAAAATTGACAGAGTCTATCACGAACAATATTGCACCCACACCACTCAATTCGCTTATAATTCGAGATTCATAGCGGCAGCTTATTCTCATAAAAAGTTGTTCCCTTCAAAATGTAGTAATTTCACAGAGGGTGGGCCACCCCTTACCTCCTCCTCCCATCTACTCGGGCTGGCCTTTTAACGTCGGAGATATTGTCTCTTTAGTTAGATCTGTATTTACTACAGTACAAGCAAGATTCGCAGAGAAAATCGCGTGTGTAATGTTACACGTAAGGTACCTAGGTATGTACGCTATTGAATGTCAATGTGGTGAATATATGATAATATTGGTTACATATACTTGGTGTTAACAGTGGTTATTTGTGTAGTTTTGTGTGATGTTCATCTTTATTTATTATTGTTGGCAAAAGCCACAGATAAACTTTATAACATTGGTTTTTATTAACTTGCTAGCTGTTCTACCTGCTTTCGAAAATATTTAAAAAGAAAAATAAAGTATTTAACTAATTCTTACTTATTACCAACTCATTTTAGGGACATGTGCTGTACCTAAAACTATATTAAAATCGGTCAACCCCTCGGTTATGAATTTACTAAACAAAGTGGTCACATTTTCTCGAATTTCGTTTTCATCGTAGATTTGATTGAATTTAATAAAATTACAATCAAACAGTAATTCATTTTCACTTACACTATGCTTAAGTGCGAGTTAACGCGTGTTTAACCTTTTAACTGAAGAGTAAAATTAACGTATGATATAAAACAATATTAACTGGTTATGAACCTGTAGCGCCACGACTCATGAATTCAAAACAGCAATAATAGAAAGTCAAATGATACACACGGAGTCACGGACGAACAACTTGTACAACTTGGGAGTTGGGAGTCGTTTCACGTCTGGACCGAAGAGGTTACTTCTAGGCAAGCTTACACAATCGTTGAACACATTCAAACTCAAAACTCAAACTCAAAGCATTTAATTCAATTATGCCATTTACAGGCACCTTTGAATTGTCAAAAAATCGACCAGTTGGAGAGTTGAAGCTAGTTGCCCATTTCAAAACGTAGATCTCTATGGAAGAGAACAGGCAAGAAACTCCACGGACACTCTTTTAAAACAAGTTAGGTATGACAAAATCTTGGGAACATTATTCTTGTTGCTTCTATATTTGAGAACAATGTGAAAAGAAAAATAAACAAATTCTAAATATAACATTAAAAATAAGCCCTGGAAGTTAGGAGATGACCAGTCTTAACCAACGGCGCCCGTTCACGAACTTGACGCGTGGATCAGCACTATCCAGCTCAACCATTTTGTAAGGAACCGAATGATCCAACACGCGCGCCACCATCTGTGAGACATTTAAGTGAGCATGACTTTATCACTGACACCACTATCATGACTGTGAGATAGTGGTCAATCGCTAATATTAATAAAAACAACCTTCAATAATCTGTTTTGATTGAATGGCCCGTGTGCGTCGACTTAGGTAGCATCCCACTCCAAAAGCCTACCCAACTTCCAAGGCAGTATGGTCATTCCATCTCGCCTCTTCATACCGTCGCGTGTCACGTCATATGGTTCTAAAACAGTTAGCACCCAACGGTGACGGTGACCCAGTGGTGACGATCCCAAAGATGAAGAGCCCGATGGATGATATCATAATTGCTGCCGTGCCGTGCTGTGCCTACCGCCCAGCGCTCTTGCGGCAAGAAAGGCCATGGTGTCCGAGCCGTTACACTGCTTCACCGCATTGACAGCAATGTGGAGCCACGCAATGAGCACCCAAACGCAGATTTGTAGTGAGCTGGAGAGTAGAATCACCCAGCATAGTGCCTATGTTAGATATTAGAGTCTGAGGCCTGGGTCCTATTCACCCATAGCCAGCAGGCGAGCACGCCCAGCAGTTTTGACGAACGTATTAATGAGGTTATTCCGTACCAACCTGCCGGGCAGCTCATCCACCTGTCTCTGAGAAGACGAGTTTTCGTGTTGAACCGTATCCGGACAAGCCACCTTTCTTTTTACCTTTTTATTATCGCATCGGTCAAACACGGCACTTTAAACTCAATCCGAGAAGGGGCTGAAATTTTTGTTGTTAACCTTTCGGTGCCTTGAACTCTGTTTAATTTTATGACGATTGATCGATTATACCGCTTTTTCGACATAAATCAGCACTTCATTGGAGTATCTTGTTCTGGTTGATTTTGCAAAATAAGGTTACTTTTTCGTTATGGGACTTTCCTGTGTTTTTGACAAATTGACAGTCGCGTCACAACTTCTTAATTATCTCCCCGCTACTTGGGCAATTTGTTCGGTGCCAATTTCAGTCTTTCTGAGGGTTAGTACACGAGAGTCAACATTGTCTAATCTAAGATGGTAGCACGAAACCCGCGCCCTACTCTATGATACGGATGATAGATATGCCATTTTACTCATCTACTTACGTTATTATAAAAAAACAAATAAGGTAAATCATAATCCACTTGTTTAAAGACACACATCATTCTTGCCTTACAAGTTAGAAATCTGTGAGCACAGTGTGTAGTCAGCCTTCACAAAGGACGAGTCTGGTCGAATTTTATTGACCTCAAAGTTCATGACTTTATACCCGTTAGAAAAAGGTTGCGCTCTAATAGTGGGAGGAGCGTCTACAGAGGAGACGCATAAGTTACTTTTATAATATGAGTGCAACTCCTGAACACGCCCTTTGTCCTTGACTATCTTTGCAAACGAATCGGGATCGTTTTGAAGATCGATTAAGGTCATCTTGGCCTAGTGCGGTGAAGTTGACTCCCAAAATAACTTACCTTATGGATTACCTAACTTACCTTCGAAGTAGGAGAGAGTACTTGACATTAATTTGACCCGTGTTACCAAACTAGTGGAAGAAGCCTAGTTAGTTGCTAAAATTGACGAAAGATGAAATTTATTGTTTTTTTTCCTACATTCATGTGGGATGTTTTTTAAAGAGTTAAATTCTTCGAAGTGGAGTTAAATTTGGCCATCTAATATTCCCTTAAAAAATTACACAGGATTCTTTCCTGATATTGTAGATCGATCACTATTTATGTGCATCAATATTTTATAGATTGGTGCTCACTACAGTAAGACACGATGTCCTGAAGAAGAATGTGTCCTTTTTATTGTTTTATAATTCACAGTCTAACCTAAGCCTGCTAGGGTTCAAAATAAGGTCCCACAGAAAGTTCGTTCGGTTCCCACGGGAAGTCGTGGTTTATTCTCAGTCAGGGACCACACGATGATATCCCAGATCTGTTGCACAATTATATGCGAAATATATACTTGAAACTGAAGAAGAGCTTTAGCAATCATGGTTTATATGATGCTGACGTTACCCTTCTAAGGTTAGAAAGCCGAGAACAAGTAAAACTCTTACAAATTTAATTAAATCGCCCAATTTATAACTAAGTTGAGGCGCGTTTCAAGTGAAATATTTCTAAAACTTCAACAAGTTTATATCTCGGCTCAGTGGAACAGTTCGGAAAATTTTAATCTTTACTAATCATAGAATCGTTTGAAGTGTTAAGATTACGTTTAGTAGCTAGAACGGTTGTCTATCATCGGTTTGCAATTATCGTTGATATTAATGAATAATAGTTATCAATAATAACTGATTATGTTATTATTGTATTGACAGGTAGTAACAAAATGTGACACGATTATCTACAATGTTACGTTACAATTTCCAAAAATCAAACTGAAATGTCATTTAACGGAAGCCTATTCAAATTAACACCAAATAAAGTCATTTAAACGTTTAAAAATCACGTTGGTTAACTTTTAAATCTGTCCCGAAGCTGGTAATACGTTATTGATATTTGTGAAAAGGCTGGATAATAATATTTGTATATTACTTCCCAGTGTAAATTGAGCCGATTACCTTCCCGCGTAAACTTTAAAAGGGATCACAGAGGGGGATGATTGTGTTTCGGCGGGGGTCAGGATATTCTGGACACGTTATAGTGGTGTCCACAATGGATGGAGTGGTAGGGTCGCGCCACAATGAGCCCTGCCGCGTAATTGTTAAACTGAACGGGGGTTGAGCGCCCTGTCAACTGTTCCGTCACAGAATAAGTAATTGAGAATGTTTGGAGATTTTGTGCCTACAACCTGGTTAATTAACACGCTTTTGTAGGTTAGTTACTGTTTCAAATTTGATATTTAGGTCATCAGTAGCTTCGGTTAATAATTTTGATTGAATATGACGTCGTTCATGAGTGAAGAAGACGTCATGAAAAATATTGGTGGCCCAAAAATAAGTGTTGTCGATGTTATCGACACGTGATCTTTGACATCACTAATAAGTAGCGACATCAGTGTGCCGGGTTCATTCATGGAGCCGGTTTAGTTAGTAAGTAGAACTGGCGTAAAATTATGATCGCGTGAACAAAAATATTAGTTTTTGTTGGTTTTGCTAATAATTATGTATTATTAGGTGTGTTTATTTACAGTTTCTATCAGAGTATATTGTGTTAAAATGAAAACCATTATTTATTATGTGTTGTAAGCAATTAAGCATAATTATTTAAAACATTATTGTTACAATTTACGATGTTAGTACGAATAATTTCCACTAAATCATTACTCACCAACACGCAATTTGTCAGCCTTGCAATAAACTAAACAATTCTCATCGGCACAATAGATGTTAAACAATAAACGAAATACCTAAGTGCTAATATTTTAATTAAACAATGCCGCCGCCACTAACCGCGAAGATGGTAATAAACTTTATCGTTACCTTTTTAAAATCTCGAACGAGCCGAGTGGCCCGATACCGATCACAAACTCCCGCTCAACAATACACTTCATCCCTTATTAATTATTTTATTGTAAGCATAAAGGATGTCGTAATCGTCAGAATAATAATATCATCGTGCCGCATAAAGAACCCCAAGTAGCGACAACACAAGCGTAAAAATGACACGCCGTGCCACCAATATGTTTGTGTGTAATATTAGATTTATTCGACTGGGTCACGCATACAAGCGTAGGCAGGCTACCCCGAAGCGGGGTGCGCCCCGATGTGGGGGCACAACACTAGCACAAGCGCAGGGCTGCCGCCGTTTGCCGCCCGCCAGATGGTCACGCACACAGGCGCGCTGCGAAAGGGAAAGCTACACTGTGTAAACAAATCGCGGGAGCGAGTGCCGTCCCTCTCGGTTACAAAGCCCGTGCGTGTGTGTCACATCATTGTGTGCTGTCGACGCGATCCGACGTAGATCGTTCTGTGAAATTGCCAGGTAATAGGCCGAGGGACTATAGCATTACACTTACTTATCGGTGGGTTTAGACGCTCAACGGCCTAATCGAATTGAATATTGGCGACGTATTGACTTTTTGAATGTTTAAAGGATTGAGATTGAAGCCTCGTTGTTTCAAGTTGAATTGATTTACCATGGCTTTTCTTTTGTAAATAATCAACTTTCAGCACATACACATTTTTTCTAAAAACTATCTAGTATCTACTTATAAAAATAGTAATCAACATCTACATTATCTACGATAAAAATAAACTAAGCAATGTACGTTAAAGTACTTAGGTACATTTCAACGTTAAAAATAACATAATCTAATTATAAAACAAATAAAAAAGAAAAGCAACAATTTGATTGCTCAAATTAAAAGAGAAAAAAAATCACCTCCAAAAACGTCCGTAATTTGAGAAGAAAGAAGCTCAGTTATGATTAGGTGACGTAAATATTGATACAGTGGATGTTTGGTCGAAGTGTCACGAGTACGACGCCGACGCGCCGCTCCGGGCGTGACGACAGAGATTAGAATTGATCCGAGTAAGACGCCAGTGGAGCCCAACTCGACACCTATTCGTGTATACGTTATTGCCGTCTGAGCAATGCCACCCCTGAATTAAGTGGCGTACGCTCCGTCATTCGGATAGTGATGTACGGTTACAAGGACCGGTTTTATCGATAGTTTTGTTTTCGTTTCATTTATGAGATTTCATGATGGTTTTTTTTAGTATAATATGTCAAATAGGATTTTCAAAGTACTGACTTGTCTTAATTTTTAAAATTTAATTGTAAATATTGGGTATTGACATAGATGTGGTACTCTTATTGTAAGTAGATAGTAAATATGTTGCCACTAAGCAAAACATTTATAAAAGTATGTTATAATATAATTAATAAGTTTGAAGTAAATGAATTGTAAATTACCCACCTAATGGTTAAAATGACATTAAATATTAAAACAATCGTCAAACATCCCGATGAGCGCGCCGCAACAGGCTCGCGAATTATGACTATGGTATTGTTAATTCAGAATCGTCCCGAAATTTATTATGGGTCGACGAAGCGAGACAAAACATACCATCGATACGCACTAATGAGGGAGACAGAAGACGGTTAAATGAGGGGGTGTCGTAAATAAATTTTTGCGCTTACGTTTCAAAGATCTTTAATCAAGGGCTGTGTTGTGGTAAAGACAACTTTGTTTTGTTTGTACTAGGGTTCATAATCGTTTGGGTAACAAAAGCTAAAGAACAATGTGGTAGTCTAGAAAGAGGAAACGGATTACGAGCGAGTGTCGGAAGCTTTCACCGTATTTAACTTAGATTACAATACTTTTTCGATATTATGTTTACATAAGTGTTGATTGTTTTGTTGATTAATTTGTTAATTACTGGTTTATGTGCTGTAATAAAACCACCCATAAAACTGGATTTAATGGGCTCAAGTTGCCTTATTCGACAGATTTTTTTATTTATTAGCAATTAAACTACACACGCTTAATGTTATCAAGAGTAGAATAATGTTTTAAGCAAAGGCCTTTTAGGGTCCTTAATTTTGAGCTAAGTGAATAATGTGTGAGTAGGTATAATCTAGGTAAGTACTTAAAATTAAAAGAAATTTTAGAATTAATTTATAAGACAATTTTTGGATATATGTGCCTACCTACAACTTAACTGATTAAACTTACACGGTAAGGAAATCTATTTATTATTTACATACAGGAAAACTCGTCACAACATAAATAAACAAATTCATAATGTTTAATTTTTACAAGCTAACAATTTGAACTTAGAACCCCTCATTGTCGAAAGCTCACAAGGGACGATTCTCAAATCCGATAGGTGCTAATCACAAATCGAATCTCGACTGGATTCAAATGAAGCGATCAATCAGAGCACAGCGCTCGGTGACATGGCGACAAAAAACCGTCTTTGTCCTAACCAAGTTTTTTAGAGGGGTGATGTGTTAAATACCTTATTATTAAACAGATTTATAGAATGTTATGCGCGACTTAAAAAAAATACATGCTTTCTTGGAAACGAAAATACAAAAAATACCTACTGCTAAAAATAGGGCCCATTCATTACAAGGTTTTAAATCTAGTAAGATATCAGAATAGTGGCCAAGGTCAGGCCAAAGAAACCAGGGCCGTCCAAAAGCGCGTTGTGTTGATGATATCGTCAAATTCGCGGGGAACACATGGATGGGAGACGCACGGAACCGAGAAGTATGGCGCAAAAGGGAAGCGACTTATACCTAGCAGTGGATGATTCCGGGCTGAGACGATGATGAAGATATCAGAAAAGTTAGAAATGAAACACTTATTTCAACAATAACTTTAAAAAGCAAATAGCAACACTAAAACATTTACAAAGCTATTACCAAATACACTCAAATAATTCAATTAGGTAACCAAAACAGCCACTTAAAAAATCTTTTATTTCTAAAGGTTGAAAAATGTCTGCACGTGACTGTGAGATCTGCTTTTGATACTCCAATGATTCTTGGAAAGGAAAACTTACAACGACCCAGACGACAACAAACTCCTCCATGATATTACAATACGCTACACAAAAGCACTCAAAGGATCGAAATTAGCCTGTGACGTAATATTGTTCGTGTACGTCATTACGTCAACAATATTGTTTATTTATTCTAGATGTAACTAATGAAAAGAATGGCGGCCTGAAAACGTCTACATCGGCTAAACAACAACCAATAGATACAGAACTACGGACCATAGAAATGGTGATAATAAGAATGGGTAATGACAATATTAAAAGGACGTGACGGGACACACGCACGCCTTTTCTAACATGCAGCCGAGTTTAAAAAGGGGTTATAAAAAAGATCACAAATACCAATAAGATTTCAGAAACACATTTTATTTTAAACAACAAGATATACAAAAAAAAATCTTTGTTCAATTCCAAAGAACTGCACTCAAACCGGTAAAGAAGAACAATGCTAAGTGCAAGCAATGCTAAGTATTTTCATTGCATTTCCGCATTACTTCAGGCGTCATCTCAATTAGCCAGACAGCTTATAAAGCGCTATAATCATCGCCCTATACGGTATAATGAATCTATTTAAGCTTCAATCGAGGTGAAAACTATTTTGCTTTTGTTTCTCTTATAAGCATGACTTGTATTATAATTATACTGCAGAGACAAATCTGTTAAATGATTAGATTAGCTGATTCAATACTATATGTAGATCACCTGATCATCCTTTTAGTGCCTGTGGTTTACGATGACTGTACAATTGTACATTTTACAGATATTACTGACTGATTTTTTTTTCTATTTCTCGTTTTAATGTAGCGTTTTTTTCAGCATAAATATTTATTTATTTACTAACATTGTCTATTATTATGTAATTAATTCGTTTCTGTATGTCAACGATATGAAGCAACTGGCTTTCATATTTTTTATCGGTGTACGAATTATCATACCAAATAGGCAAATTCATCTTGACGTAAAAAAAACACCAAATCCAGTTAGGTATAAAATATGTTGGCACATATTTGTATTCACATTTCTCCAGTACAATCTTATTGAGCATTAACGGTATTGCAAGTGACAAAATAAGTACTATCAGTAAGTAAAAATGTCATTGACACGTACTTAGAAAATACCGTAAGAACCATTGTTATTGTAGAAAGTTGTTTGTATTTAAATAAGTCTTCTCCGTCCGTACAATGCACTGCAACTTCAATAATAACTTCTTGAAACAAAATAAAACAAATTTTATTAACAAAATTTTGCATTTGTGCATAAATTAGTTTTGCTTATAAATAAATTCTAAATTGTACACTTCTCTCAAATCTTCCACTCGTTTCCAATGGCTTTTTAACAATAATGATTATAATTACAAAAAGTGTAATTTTTGAACAGGTGTCGAATCTTCTTCTATGGCATATTTTGACAATCTGTTTTATTTTTATTTGGTTCTGAGTTTCTGATTTATTTATCTTTGATTCATTTATTGATTTGATATAATAATAAGTACATTCTTACATAACCACCGCGATGTGTCAGTCTCTTTCATATTTCACATTTCCTTTACATATTCAGATCTTAATATCCACCTATTCGTAGTGCTTGTAACCTTTGCGTTATCCAGGAATTGTATTTAGAGACTCTTGTGTACACTCCGGGATAACTGGTATTTGCGCAACCTTCGCCCCAGGATACTATACCGATAACATGGCTTCCTACTACCAATGGTCCACCAGAATCACCTTGGCATGCGTCTCGTGGTGGTTCACTGCCATTAGCACACACCATCCCTGTGCTGATGGTGGCAATGCGTAGGTATGCTCGTGCGCATGTTGCGTGGGAAACGACGCTGACTCGTGCTGCCATCAGAACCTCAGATGACGAGCCTTCGTACTGTAATATTGAAAGAAGTTTATTTGTAAGTTTCAAGACACATCCGAGAAACATCATAATATGTTTGAATTGAAGTGGCGTGTTACATTCTTTATCGTGTTACATTAACATCTGATGTAACAAGTAATGAAATATGTCTTACCGATGTAGTCCCAAAGCCAGAAACTACCGCTCCAGTTCCAGCTGGTAGAACAAAATTTGCCGAAGCAATTGCTATCGGAGCAACATACTGACTAAACTCAATAGCTCTTGCAGTCCCAAGTAATGCAATGTCGTGCTCCAATGTCGTTGTAGAAAATCCCTCGTGGACGTAGACAACAGAAACATCGTAAGTTCTGCCTCCAGATATTCGATTTGAAGTACCTACCGTGACTCGTATGTTAGATGGTTGCGACACGTATCTGAAAGTTATCAACATTGAGAAAGTTATTGTATGTTAATTAAAAACAATTATCAGGCCAATAATTAAAAAAAAATTACGAATTAACAACTTATGGAGGTCCCATAATAAAATAAATAATAATAATAATAAAAAGCTTTTATTGATTCTTTACAATTATTACAAAACAAGCATTATTACTTTAATTTAATTAAAAATAAGGTCCCATAATAGGAGATTAAAAAACAAATGGACGCAACAATCCAAATAATATCAAAGATTTATCAACATCAAACAGTCGAGACGATAATCTGGCCAAGTATATTTAGGTATCACACTTTCTAGAAATGCAAAATGCGTATATTCGAAAATTTATAGTAATGTTGTAAATCATTGTTTAGTACTTACGAATCAGCACAATGGGCAGCAGTCAAAATGCCTCTATCGCTGATTACAACTGCACCACACATGTGAGCCCATCCTGATAGAACCCTCTTCCTTATACTAGCTTGGTATGGCACCTGAGTGATATCAACCGCTTCTCCATTCACAATCCTAGAGATCCCTGACTCAGCGGTATCAGGTATGGGGATCGATAGCACATAGCCGGAGCAAGCTGGAAAACAAGGATTTTGATTTCTTAAACAATTGTTTGTTAAGAGTGGACAACATTTGAATAATCTTTCGGGTTAAATCAAATAAGACACAGTGTAATTCATTATTTTAGAGTAAATACAAAACTGTTGATGATAAATAACCACAAACAAGGATTCTAAACGATGCTCACTTACCTAAAAGGAAAATAATTTCAACCGACAACTGCATTTTAAGAAACAAAAGTATCAACTAAACAATGATATCGATGTACGAGATGCCCAAGTATAAGATATTTTATCTCTTATAGTCAAGATCAAGTGTCTGTTATCTTGGGATAAACCAAATTATTTATCTTACCCACTTAAATATGGGAGTCTGTTTTGAAATTGTGCTTTCCGCACATGTTCTGTGTCATCAAAATTTACCTGCTTTTGTTGTCTTTTGGTATTTCTGCATCCTATGTAAAAGGAAATTCACTAACGGATGGGTCCTTCATGTTGATTTCTGCATCAATCTTTCATCTAACATTAGCAGTATTTGAATCCAAGTGACTTATATCCAGCGGAACAGAGCCGGGCATTTCCTATTTGTTATCAAGAGTTTTATCATTCATTGTTAACACGATCAACGCACGAATTTGTATTGTGTGGTACTTATTTGGTTTTCCCTAACAGTTATTTATTATTATCTAACTACCTATTTTGTTTAATATTACATTACAGTTTGTATTTTTTTCTTTGTATAAAACTACTCAGTTTACACAAGAACTCTCAAATTTTCAATGCCTGAAAAAAGACTTTCCTGTAACTTATTAAAACATACGATATTGACGTTACGAAATTACCTTTTCTACATTTAGATTTTGGGAAGGTAGAATTCTAGGAAAAAGATACTTTGTTAAATTTAGTCTTACAGCCTAGCAGTGATGTCCCTAATACCTAAACCTTATGTTCAATATATTGATAGTCCCTTCTTAACAAAACACGCACAATTTTCAGTCATTATTTCAACAGTTGAAGCCTAGTTTCTTCCAAATAGCTACCTATTTTAGTTAGATTTTGATTTCAGTCTAAGCAGGCTTTTGCAGATATTTTACTTGGAGATGATACCCATCTGATCTCCATTTTTCAAGGGTGTGAAATCATCAAATAGCTTCTCCCGCTCTGGGTGGAGCGGGAAGGCGTGTCAGACTTTTACTGACTGAAACCCACCTATGTGTTCCTTCAGTTGCCTGTGTGCCTGGAGCCATGGTATCTCATTCGAACAACCGCACCCCTGGCTGATCTGATCTCCATCATAATCTACTGGAAGATATAGATATTTTAGGCACTTGGAATTTTATATGGCAATCCGAAATATCAGACAATCTTAATTCCATCAGCCACAAAGTTACGAAACCCATAAGACCTAACAACACGACGCGTTAATTTTCCATGTTATTCTCAGGACGAGCTCTCGATCATAACGAGGTGCAAATTATATTAACAGCTTTTTAATACAGAACTGCCGTTGCGGCTGAGGTTTTATCGGCAATCAAACCGTTGTCCCGGACTCAGCAAATTTATGGACACATTAAACCATCGGAAATTGCTCGGTAATGAGCTTCATTGAGCATAACTTTACAATATCGTTTAGAGGCAACATATTCGTTGCTCACGGCTTATGGCTCACATTCATATCTGCTCTTTTTATGTGGAATTTGGATATATTGTTTTGCACTTGGGTTTTTCTTTTGCAACGGATTCATAATCTGCTTAGCCTTTTTCCAACTATGTTGGGGTCAGCTACCGGTCTAACCGGATGCAGCTGGACACCGATATTTTATATAGAGCTACTGCCTATCTGACCTTCACAGCCCAGTTACTGGGTAACACGATACCTCTTGGTAAGACTGGTTGTCACACTTTTGGGCTTCTGACGACCCGTAACGCCTGTCAAAGATCCACAAATTACAGCCGGGACCAACGTGCTTTCCACAGCACGGAGGGGTCTTGGTAAAGATGGTCTCCCATCCACAGAAAAACCGTGGCTAACCTGATCGATTGAACCATGCGGCTGTTATTATTTAGCCACAACTTTTCTATTGCAAGGCATTGTTGAATGTTATTGTTGTACCTACAAGTTGGTTAATAAGATCGACTTCTTATGTCTATGCCAGTTAACCTTGTTGTGCTTCGGTTCATCATCATCATCATTTCAGCCGAAAGACGTGCACTGCTGGACATAGGCCTCCCCCAAGCTCCATCACTTCAACCGGTTCTGTGCTTCCCGCATCCAGCGGACTTCTGCAGCCGTCACAAGGTCATCATCGGTCCACTTTGAGGGAGGTCTTCCAACTTTACGTCTTGATTAAATTATCGTGCTTCGCTTAAAGTTAAATAATATGTTTCAGTTTATTTTTTTAATTTTTATAGCAGCTGCATTTGACCTTGAATGCTAACATTCATGTAAAAAAACTGCTGATCCTGTTCAGATCGAATGCCATATCTAAATCACCTAGCTATCTTTACTTAGCCACCGACGTTGGAAATAGCACAAAGTAGAACAAGTAGCCATCGAAGGTATGATACGGAATAAAATACTTAACTCATTAAATAGGTTAGATCTGTATTGGATTAAATTTCTGAAAATTTAGAAAATAATCCAATAAAGTTAATTTAATATTGCTGTAATGTTAAACACATTGATGGTCTATCTTCGTCTCATTATAAACAGCCTGATATAATTATTTTTAGAGCAGGGTTGGCCCAGTGATATTGGCCCCTCGTCAGGGCTTTTGTCCACAAGCCGACAAAAAGTAGGTTGCGGTGAGGTGCATCGCATCTGATGCGCACCACGATGTCGAATGGGAGGCATCGCGGGTTACAGGCTGCGGCGGAGAAGGAGTGCCGGTGTTTCTGAGCAGCAGCGCTCTTCCCTTCCGTGTCCTGAACGGGGCCGCCACCGTTTGATGGCGGACGCGGTGGGGCCGCAGGAGTGTCGGTATAGCGTTGGCCGCTCTCCCTATCCCCTGAGGCCGAAAAGGGTAGGCGGCGGAGCCAATGTGCTGACCCGTCGCAGGGCAAGGGTGCCATACACGGGGTCCTCTGGTGCTCTTATGCTATTTGGTCCTTGGGGTGGTCACGGCGTGCCATGTTTTCTGGTGCGCCAGTGACGGGGGTTTTACCCCTTCGAGGAGGGTCCGGTGACGGACAGCCGTGCCGGGTTCGCGGATGGCTTGCGAGAGTGTTCCTTGCACTGTAGGACATCGAGTTTTAGTGAATTAGAGTCCCACATAACGCTAACACGGGGAGATAGCGCACATTTAAAAAAAATAAGTGTTATCGGCCCGGCTTACGAGTTGTAGGTAGTTCAAACCCAGACAGGGACTTTACTTTGTGTATTTACTTTCATCACCATTGCTCTATAAAACGGTGAAGGACAGAAGGAAAACCGGTATGTCTTAAAACCAAACATTCGAAGACGTGTGACAACCATCAACCCGCACTGGGCTCGTATTACACAAACCAACGAGCCGCGCGTGTGGCGCCATCTGTTATCGCTTTAATGCACGATTTATATCGCAATTATTACGAAGACCCATGTAAAGTATAATTTTAAAGTTCTATTTTACTGTAGATTAATTACCCGTTCCATTCGATATTGCCCCAAGCTACTTTGTTTCGACCATTAATTGGATGAATCAACCACGAAACGCGTAAAGTGAGCGTAATAAGCCTATTGGCTAAGATAAGATAGTGTTCATTAAATCAATAGAAAGCCGTGTGCATGGAAGTGTATGGCGGTGTATGGGATCGGTTCGTCCACCCACGCGGGGCGCATTCCGGTGGGAGCCAAAGACCTCTCGCTTCCTGGATGGCACACAAATGAATAGTAGATCAATTTTACCGATCTCTAAAACTGGATTGTTTTAATGTGGCCTGTTTGAACGTTATGTGGGGGACACCTGTGGTAATCACGCGCACGGTATTTGAACGATATTGGGAAATGATGGCTGCTTTAGATTTTGTTGGATGTGTTAATGCATCTTACACGTGTTGCGACCCTCGGTTGCAGAGGTCAACCTTAAGCCGTTGTAGTTGTAAAATGCAACGATTCTCTGCGGCATCTTTCCGCGTATTGAAAACAATGGCATGATTACGAATGCACCTACCCTAAAAGCAATTAATCCCTACTAATAATATATTAAATGCGAAAGTAACTGTGTCTGGCTGTAACGCTTTCACGCCGAAACTGCTGAATCGATCGTCATGATATTTGCCAGAAATATAGCCTGGGATATGGAGAAGGACATAGGCTACTTTTTAACGCGATAAACGACATGCACAAAGCGGAGCCGAGGGCAAAAGCTAGTTAAAAATAAAAACACTTCAGCAATTTTCACGAAACAGATCTTACAGCTATCTATTAAAGAGCACATTACAGGTTTCCGTTCTAGTAATTAAGATCCATCGTCATTAGAATTTTTCCTAAATATGATGACATGATTTTTATGGAACAGTAATAGGTACTTTTTGCTTTACACCGCAAGTTGATGACGCTGATAATGAAGTCAGCAAATCCGGATACGGATTCGCGGATATTCCAAAGAACCATGGATCGTCAATTAAATATACGTACCTACGTATTATTATTTATATTACAAAGAGACACAAGATTGAGGCTATTTGTTACGATCTTAACGTTCATTCTCATGTGCATGTAAAGTGATACGGACTTATGTAATTAAGGAAATAAGTACATGTTTAAATGCTTAGCCGTCGACGTCAGGACTTTAGTTGTAATGAGAAATAGAAAACAGGTGATTAAAACAATGCTGTTCTTTTACGTATGTATGTGTATGTACGTTGCTATGTGCATGCGGCGCGTTTCGCGTCTCGCCCGTTCAACCGTGAAGGACGCTCGCGCGCCGCGATTTGACGGCCGACTTCTAACCGCCGTTCAGTCGTGGTGTGGGGCCAGTCATATGAGTTAGCGGGACAGTATAAATTAATCTGTTATCCTACTGTCCTACTAGTATTATAAATGTGAAAGTTTGTGAGGATGTTTGGATGTTTGTTACTTAATCACGCTAAAACATCTGAACGGTTTTGGATGAAATGTAGCATACAGATAGTTTGTAGCCTTGATTTATACATAGGATATTTTTTATTCCGATATTACGTTCCTGCGGGATAATTTTCGAAATCCAAGCAGGCGAAGCCGCTCTGGCAAAAGCTAGTATAATAATTACAAGAGAGAAGACGGGTTGAGTTTTGAATACGACATATATTAACGATACCTAAATATCGTTGATTGATCACCCAACATAATAATGCTACTGTTATTAATAAGTTCAATATCGTGATACTTTGTTTTTTTTATATTACAGAAAAGATCAGCAACGATGTTACATTTTAGATATGACGACCGTAAAAAGACAACAGAAAATTTGTGTTTAATTGGAGAAACAGCGGAATCGGGGAAACTAATAATTCAAAATGTTAGTTTGTTTAAGTTATTTAAACTGAAAGCTCTAAGTTACGACACTGATCCTGTTGCAGCTGTGGTCATATATTACGCCTGTTTCAGCGATGTTAATAAATTATCCTCTAAGTACTGGTTTGTTATCGTCATCATTTTCATTGACCCCTGTAACACAGGTTTTCCTAACATGGAGGTCAGTGATCAGTTATTTTGTGCCTGGCTATTTGCACGCTTATCTTGAGTGTCACCTTGTATCTGTTTCTTATTAATCCTACTATTATCCTACTAGTATTATAAATGTGAAATTTTGTATGTTTCGATTTTTGGATGTTTGGATGTTTGTTACTCAATGTCGCAGAAATAGCTGAACGGATTTGGATGAAATTTGGCACACATATTGTTTATAACCTGGATATAGTATACGTTTTTCCGGGTATTACGTTTCCGTTGGACATGTTTTGACCACCACGCGAGCGAAGACGCTAGCAAAAGCTGATGTCACATAAATAATTCTAATTTTAATCTCAATTTACATTTGTACCAAAAAAATCCAGAGTCTAAAATCGCGATATGCTTATAAATTAAACTACGACCTAACTCAGGTATCGGATGTTCAACAACTTGTTAGTATTATCATTATTGCGACTGTTGGACATTTTATTGACAGTTATTATGTTATTTTGTCATATAAAACTTGCTTTAGATTTATTTATTCATAACTTAACGTATTTAAATCTATCAGCGGGTTGTGAGAGTGGTCCAAATTGTTCACAAGTCACAACATGTAGACCACCCAATGTTTACGATGTGGTGATTTTATATGGCTTGATTATGACATCTGTTAGAATATTTAATTTGTCTTTAAGCTGTATCTAGTTCTAGATTTTTTTTATTAATTTTTTCATAGCCGTATATATCGTGATTTTAATATAGTCGATATCGTATTTCTTAAAACAATTATGCCTTGTTTTCCCGCAGTGTTTGGCGGAGGTTTACTATAACCCACATTTCGCCAGTTATGTGTAAGTCCCATGTAATAGGGCGAGTCTATTGCCATCAACCGGGCACAAATCCAGATCCGGGCTACTAAGAAATTCCAAATGTAAAAACCCAATAACATTTTGTCCGACTTGGGAATCGAAACCCTCATCTGCCAGGGGTGCGGGTTGTTTGAAAGAGATACCGTGGCCCCTGGCACACAGGCAACTGAGGGAACACGGGTGGGTATTAGTCAGTAAAAGTCTAATACGCCCCCCGCTCCACTCAAAGCGGGTGAAGTTATTTGATGATTCCCCACGCAAAAAAACAACAGGACCTCATGCTCCTATGCCCCAGGGCAGTTTCCCCGATCATCTATACTTTATTTCCAAAACGAATATAAATCTTGCTTACCAAGGAAGACTAAATTGACGGATTTGGTTACAAAATGACATGCGTAACAAAATATAATAACATTGAAATAGCAACTAAAAACAATAATTGCGTCGTTGAAACTGAGCTAATCACCTGACCAATTACTGTACAGTGTTATGTACAATCACGATGTGTACGCACTGTACTTGACTGGAATATTTATAAAGTAACCTTTGTATGAAACGTAAGACTCAACGATATTGTCGCGCTCCGCCGTATCTTCCGTGTAATTAACTGTCTCGTTACGATGTTGTCATACAATAAACATAATATTATTGTGATTGGATTTCTTTTTTTGTGATTTTTTGTGCAATTCTGTTGGTTTGGTGAGCGTTTTTTTTCATTGGCGTTGAATGTTTATTTAAGGGTGTTCGCTGAAAGAGGTACACTTATTCGAGGTTTTTGTTAAAGAAATGTAATATTTGTGGTGAAGCTTGATTCACTAAAACAACTTAAAGAATCGGCTATAAAAGGTCTGGAGTGACTTTACCAGTGCCTGTTAATTGATCAATGAATCGAGTCACCCTGAAATCGATATGAAACGGTTGAAGCAGCCATCACCAAAAGCCAAAGTCGAAAAGTGCACAAGATTTGAAGGAAGTAGCAAGTGTTGACGGGTAAAATTTCATTACATTTCATTTACAAATGATTCAACGACTATAAAAAAAATGTTTTAGTTCTGCTAACTACAAAACCGTGATTTTTCGTTTTTTTATTTTATTTATTGAATTGTCATCGGTGCTCGACAAGTCTACAAAGTTTAAATGAAATCTGACCGTTTGAAGTGGGTCCAAATCAAGTTACTTGACTCCTTTGGACTTGATTTTGCGACGATATGTTTGTTTGTAACTGACTGGTTACAAACAATGATACAAAGATACAGGTGAAGCTAATAAAAAGCATGTAAAAAGGAAAGGAAGTGGTGGCCCAGTGGTAACGACCCCGACTTACGAGTCGTAGGTCGTAGGTTCGAACCCAGGCAGGCGCTTTACTTTGTGTAGATAATTTCATCACCACTGCTCTCAAAACGGTGAAGGAAAACATCGCGAGGAAACAAACCGGCGTGTCCTAAAACCAAAAATTCGAAGACATGTGACATCTAATAATCCGCACTGGGCCCGCGTGGTAGATTACAGTACAGCCCACTCCCTCTTTAAGAGGGGAAGCCTGTGTCCCAGCAGTGGGAACATTTTACGCTGATTATGCGTTATGCAACGACTCTATCTCCTTTGTCCTCAAATTAGCATTAAATTAAATTTAAACTATTGAATTAGTAAACAAATCTACTAGGAATCAATAGTCTGTGTATTCCAACGAGACCTCTAAATACGTTAGCTCTTTTAAACATTCGAAAACACACATATGTGCGAGTCGAATTGCAAACTCTTCCTTTTTTATGCATTGAGTCAAAAAGGTCATTGTTAGGTACGTAACAACATTCTTGAACGTACGAATATAATGTCAGAGTGTAAATAAAAGGTTAATCTCGTCAAGTAACCGCGGTGAATTCAATTTGCATACAAAATTACGATTTTCATGTGAAACTCTGGTTCTTAGTGAATTATTCGAGCCAGTGGAGCGACGATTTCCTATTTATGCCTCTCCGCTATTGTACCTTTATTTGTATCAAGGTAGTGAGCGTAAAGAAATACAGAGTTGGATAACTGTTACATTACGACCATGTAAGACACCGGCTTCACTCTGCTGAAAAATGGTAGCCTTGTCCGAAGTTTATACGTTTAAACAAGTAACAAAATAATTTCAAGGATTTTTTTTACACGAATATTCAAAGTTATTACTTTGAATATGTGTAAAGAAAATCCTTATGTTGGTATTGCTCATTTTATTAATCGGCTTGGACTTTGTCGTCCTTGCTCTTTCAGCGAACGATTACTTTCATTGCAATAAAACTGTCAATGTTTAACGATATCTTAGCAACAATCAACAAAAGATCCTCTTCCTCTTAAGAACACATAGTAAACACGACTTAAATACAGATTATAACAACTACCTTTAGCAAAACGAATATATCTACCCTATTCAATGCAGCTTACATTACTGCGTACCTAGATTAGTACAATAATGCATAAAAAAATTAAGTGCATCTCGTATTCTTTAATAAATCAATATCAAAGGTCATTTATTCAAACTAGGCTGAGAACCAACACTTTTCGAACGTTAAACTTACGTATGACATGAAATACATAAAACACAGTCCTCCAGAACGCCTACCCTTCACCACTACCTAGTGCTTTAGCTGGGAAGAAAAAGTGGCGTAATAAACTCCTCAGCAGATAAACAAAGTTATTTAAGTCACCGTAATTAATTTAGGCAAGCCCGTATCGGGCTAGTCAGTACAGGCAAGTGACCGCTCATTATCTGCCTAGCCGTTTCCCCACTATGTTGGGGTCGGCTTCCAGTCTACCCGGATGCAGCTGAATACGAGTATTTTCCAAGGAGCGACTGCTTATCTGTCCTCCACAACCCAGTGACTGGGTAATACAATACCTCTTGGTAAGAAGGTCAGACTTTCGGCCTTCTGATGACTCAATCCACGAAAGATCCGCCAATCACAGCCGGGACTAATGGCTTGACGTGCTTTCCGAGGCATGGTGGGGTTTGGTTTGTAAAGATAGTCACCTATCCACAGACCTAACGCGGCAAGCATAGCTTAAGTTACTGGTAAGTAGTCGATACGGGCTTTAAAAACATAATACGTAAAACAAATAAACAATAATGTTCCGATGTCCACAGTTTCTTCAGTAGTATTCGGAGTGGGATCGGCCGATTCGCTCTCACAAACGTAAGCGGCTATATAGTGCATGGCGCATAGCGGGAGGGCCGATGTCTCCTCATACTCTCACGCCACGCGGCTTCTAACATTATATAGATAAGTCATTGTAGAAATTGTTTTATTATAAAATAATGAACACCGTCTCGGTTTTCAAGCGTATTAAGAAGCTGAAAGTGGTCTAGTTAGAGGACCAAGTTCAGTAGTGGATATTTTCAGGCTAATGATGATGATATTAATTAATGGGCTTTCACGTTACATCAGCGCGCTTTAGGTAGATATTAATTTTCAGCTACAGTTGCTGGACTGAAACCGATGCCTAACTACACATACTTCAGAAAAGTCTACAGAAAAAATATTAAAATGAAATACGGTTTAACCAGGATAAGTTTTTGTCTAGTGCGCAAACTGTAACCATGAATTCAGCATATCATTCTAGAACCCCCAGCGCAGAAATTTTTCGTCGGTAACACAAAAAAAAAACCGGCCAAGTGCGAGTCGGACTCGCGCACTGAAGGTTCCGTACAACCCTGTAGGTATATAAATAAAAGTTATGGTATTTTTATTGCTAAATGAAATCTATAACATGACAATGTTGAAAGCTGGAGGAGCATAAATTTAAGACAAAGGTCTCGTTATCGTTCAGTAATTCTTTATTTTATATTAACACATATAATTTATTTTGCGTTTTTGCGTTGATTTAGAAATTAGTTTTTTTTTACAACTTAAAGGCAATTAGACCTAAGTACTTGATATGAATTTCAACTTGATACCTGTATGCGTTCATGAGGAAATGGTAATAAGTTTATAATTATTTAAAAAAAAATATTATATGATTTAAATAAAAATGTAAGGTTTTCAGAATTTTCCCTTTATGTGTGCTATAAAATGTTGCTTCATGCAAAATTTCAAGATTGTAGGTCGACTGGAAGTATCGTTTAGGTTTTGATTCCCTTGCGAGTAGTTGCGAGTTTCAAAATATGCGGCTTAAATTGCTGTTTCTTTTCATTGCATTCACATAGAAGTTTGATTTTATTACAGACTTGAGTATTGGATATGAATTTCAATTTAGTACCTCTACGCGTTCATGAGGAAAGGGGTAGTAAGTATAAAATTATTAAAAATATTTTTAATATATGATGTAATTAAAACTTTATGCTTTTCGCAATTTTTCGTTTATCTGTGCTATAAGACGTTGCTTCGTACCAAATTTTAAGATTCTGAGTTCACGGGAAGTACCCTGTAGGTTTTGATTCCCTTGTGAGTGTCGAAAATTTGCGGCATAAACGGCTGTATCTTTTAATTGCGTTGGCTTAGAAGTTTGATTTTTCCACAGCTCCAAGGGACAGTAAGTAGACTGGAGTATTTGATATGAATTTCAGCTTGATACCTCTACGCGTTCCTGAGAAAAAAGGGTCTTGACAGACAATAAAGTGATCCTATGAGGGTTCCGTTTTTTCCTTTTGAGGTACGGAACCCTAAAAATCAGCTGTTCCATACATTTTGTCCGCGTAGGTATTGCACTTTTCTATGAAACACCTGATTTTTTTTGTAAAACTGACGTAAAATTTCTGTGTTAGGGTGTCTAGAATGATATGCTGAATTCATGGTTACAGTTTGTGCACTGCAGGCTTAGCACGAGCACGAAAGTTTGTGGTCAGTGTGATTTTGACAGTTTGGAAAGAAATATTCTTCTGAAATAGTCTACATATAAAAGGACCTAGACAAAGATCGTTAGAAACGAAAGACATAATGACAGATTGTAGAAGGATATCTACGGTGCGATGTCAAAAATGGAGAAACGAAATGTCACTTTCTGTTGAAAAAGCACTGTGTATTCTTCATAGAAATAGAAAACGTCATGCTAAGCCTGCTGAATATAAAATTACCCTGAATAACATACATAACATCACGCCTTGTTAACGAAGGTTTAGACAGAGATGTTTTCGCCAATTATGTTTAAGTCCCATGTTATAGGGGGTGTGCCTAAATATGGTTCGGTTAAGTTGGGTGGTTAAGTTTGGTTATACTGCCGTAGTTGATACGTAAGCAAATTTAACTACCTGGAGCACAGCCAATCGCACCTAATATAACACTTTAATTAATTCTCCTCCACATTATCTGCCTTCAAAGCAAGAGTGAACAGGCATCTTCTGGGCACCCTCGTTCCATTGTAGACCTTATCAATCGCTTTCCATAAGGCGTGATCGAGTCAACGAGTAGTCCCATTCAGCAATAATAAAAAAAATACTGTAAAATGGCTGATAAATTGCTACTTGCTAGTCAGACGGTAAAATGGCAGTACATTATATTTCTAGAACTTAAATTTTTTCTTAAGGCTTCCCGCGAGTACCTCATTATGACTAAAAATAAACACCTCGAGTGGGCCATTATATTTTTCCCTACCCTCTATTTTCTGCACGTGACTTAATTTATTTTGAATAAAACGTCTGAAGCCAATTAGGTACCTACACTTTTTAAAGAACAATACTAATGAAAAGAGTAAAATGTAAATGTAAATAAAAAATCGGTATTCACTACCATCCATGCAGCGGGCAACCTACCGCTACTTTATGTCATAACATTTGGAAGATCAGTCTGCGACAATTTTGGTAGTTTGGCAGTAGGTCTATCATTGGGTTCTTTGTGTACAAGATCTTCATCTTCCATATCAGGTCGAAATATATGACGATAGTCGATGTCGTGGTTATGTGACCGTGAGTCGGTTAGATTGTAGCGGAGGTCATCATGTTGCCTAGGCTCCTCCAACATGCGTGTGTACAATCATTTAATTATCGTCAATAGTGGAGACTTTTTGATACTAGGAGAGTATCATATCCACAACGTGTAATGTGTTATTACTTGCCTAAATGTGTGTTTACTTATTTGCTAACTCCATTTTTCCGGGCAATCAAAACTCTTATAACGAACTTTGTAAAATGAAAATAACATCTATCGTTGACAAGCGTCGCAGACCAAGCACCGTCCATTTCATTGTCAATGAAAAACGTCCAAGAGAGATGTCTAAATCCTTTTTTTATGAAATCGCAGGACAGTTTAATCAAATCACACGTCACATACTTCCTCCATAGCATACACGGTGACAGTCTAGTTATTTACATATAGAACATTGTACACTCACACATTTTCTATTTTTCAATCGCGCCGTTCCGCCTTTCGATACTTTCCTATACAAATACATGCACTAAACCAGGTTTGCTGGAGCTATCCTGCCTCTCTCATGCACCTAGTATGGATAGTAATTTAGAGAGGAGTAGCGTAAAGTTGGGGGTCTACGGTGAATGGTTATTTGGAAGCGGAAGGCGCCTGGAGTCCGGACAATGGCCGCTCGGCGATCACTGCTACGTTCCCAGCTCATTACGTATTTACTATAAAACTTCTATTAGTTTAGACTTAACTCTTTATACATTGAAACGGAGTCATGGCCTATGAGTCTTATTCCCAAATATGTTAATAGCTATAATTACGTATGTAATTATTAAGCGTTTTTCTTCTATATTTAGTTTCCTCGGACCGTCAATGATTTATTATAATATGGTGTTGATTTATGTATGATTTGTTGTACAGGAAATAAGTCTTCCGTGATTGTTCAAATTTTGTTAATTTACAATTGTAACTAGAAAGTCATTTAAAAATTACAGTTTTATGTTAAAATTCAGTAGGTTATAGATGTGCCAAGGATGTTGAAGTTCTACAAATTTTAGATACAAATATTATAAGTTAGCACCCATATATTCAGACTGGTTAGCGGCATTCAGCCGTGTCTTTAATTCTGCCGTGAGCTAACGACAACCCTATCACCAGGTGGGTTCATCTGGTAAGCAACCTCATTTTTTTCGTGTCAATATACCAAATACTTTTTTCACCCACAATTTGATCCTTTGACTATTGCGTCAACACCTCCAGCAACATCAATGCAAATGAATGAACTAGCATTAACTCATATTTAATATGAGCATGTAGACCTTGATATACCTTGAGGAGATTGAGACCTTTTTTACATTTTGTTAATGTAATCCTTTCCTTAAGAAATCAAGTCCTGTAACTATCACGTATTGAGTCAATATAAATGTACAGTAAGTAAATTTTTTTTAAACCTACGTACATGTCTACGTAAGTAAATACCTATCGATTTTTCTGAAATCATGAAACATTGACTGAAGTTCGTGGTGTATGTAACTGTAGCGTATTTGGCCTGTGCAAGTGCCCACTCAAACCACCTGACTGCATTGACGGTCTGATCAAACACTTGACTATGTATTTCGTAACAGCAGCTAAATCGATTACCGATCATTCGGTAAACTAATCGGTAATGTACTCGTTTTTAATACTCGTGTGTTTGTTTTGGTAATTGTTTCGTTATTTTCTTTATTAATTGTGATTCTTAACTTCATCGAATATCCTTTATTCTTCGTCTTATACTTAACCGATTTAAACGATTGGGGTTTGTTTTAATTTGAGATTTTAATGTAAGCCCAAAAATCTCTAATACTTAGATTTTTTTTAAAAAAACCTTGCGTTACGCACTCCATAGGGGTTGGCAGAACAAAAATAATTGTTTAAGTATTTCTTCAATTATCTCGACAATCGATTGTATCTGGAATATTGTAATCGTAATTATAGAGATACTAATTAATAACACCAGTACGGCCGTGACCTCAAAAGGTGGCACGTGGAGTGTGTTTGATCATCCCATTATTTGCGAATACCTAATACTTTAGATAAATCTAGCTATTAAGCTATACCATCCAAATAGTTGGAAAAGTGAAGATGTAAACACAAAAGAAAAAAATAAATAGGCGCAGTTCTAGTCCGCGCCGTTTGTTTTCTAGAAAACGTTTGGTCACAACTGTAACATAACGTACTAGTGAGAGAATGGGCACGCCACGATTGTGGCGGTAAGTCCCCTCTTTGAGGAGTGGCTTGAGAGGCGGCATGGCGTCCTCACCTTCCGCCTGACACAGGTCCTCACCAGACACGGTTGTTTCGGGAGGTTCCTGTTTCGGATAAGGTGGGAGGAAAGGCCTGGGTGTTTCCACTACCCTCTAAGCACGAAATTCCTAATCTCGGTCGAAGTTATGGGCGTTTCCTACTCCGTGTCACTTACGGACCTATGATTAGTTTGTGGCCCAAACTAAGAATGAATTAACTCGATTTGACAGTTGTCCCTACTCCCTATATAGTTTTACCCGTCCAAAGAAGTTAAATAATCAGCTGTAGGAGTCACTTCGAAGTTTCGAACTATTTTCGGACGGGCCCGTATTTTCGTTGACGGACTTAGAAAGTAGCCCCACAGGCCCGATTCGACGACGCGACGCGACGGCGCGTTGAGTTCCACGCGCGTCTCAAAGAGATGTCAACAAAATTGAAGGGGTCCGCTAGGGCCGATGCCTGCTAGGGTCGCGGATTTGTTTGAAAGAGTTACTGTGGCCCTGGTACAGGCAACTGAAGGAACACCAGTGGGTTTTAGTCAGTAAAAGTCTGACACGTCCTCCCACTCCGCCCAGAGCAGGAGAAGTCATTTGATTTCCCATACAAAAAACAGCTGTCCATTCCAAAGCGTAGTAACCTATGGAGGAGAACGGACAAAATCAAATATTATTTACATAATTCATGTTTTAATTATGTATGTGAAAATGATGTACAAAGACGTGCACGTTAAAAGCATCCGTAATAATAAAAAATAAAAAAACAGTTAAAATAAGCCGTGGCAGTGAAGAGCTGACCCGCCCCTTCTGACGCTTTGAAGTCTCCAGTGAGGACTCCGTCACAATTTTCCTTTATCCTTGAAATTATGATGAAACAGGGTGTAATATAATAAGAAGTGCATCACTACATAGTATAAAACAAAGTCGCTAGTCGCTTTCTCTGTCCCTATATCCCTATGTATGCTTAAATCTTTAAAACTACGCAACGGATTTTGATGCGGGTTTTTTTAATAGATAGAGTGATTCAAGAGGAAGGTTTATAGGTATAATACACCGACCTCCACGCGGGCGAAGCCGCTGGCAAAAGCTAGTATAATATAATAAGAAGTTGACGCCATTCATGATAGAATATCATTGTTTGGGTCAATATTAATTCCTAGCTCTCTGGCTTGCCCCAGTATGCCCCAGTATTCAAATCCAATTGTCCGGAGAGCTACCTGTTAAACAAAATAACATCAGGATAGGACGCCATAGATTTTCCTGACAATCTACTGGTTTAAATTATTGTAACGTAAAATGGTATAGACTTTTATCCTTCGTAGATATATTTTTTGTGGTCTGAAAAATTGGACTGTCGAGCGAACTTTGAACATTCAAGGAATAATATATGTTAATGTGTAAATGACATACAGGAATCCTAATTCCTACTAATATTATAAAATAATGTAAAAGTTTGTATGTTGAGATGTTTAGATGTTTGTTACTCAATCACGCAAAAACGGCTGAACGGATTTTCTACGAAATTCGGCACACAGTTAGTTTGTAACCTGGAATAACATATACGATAGGTTTTATGCCGATAGTACGTTCCCGTGGGATCATTTTTGACCTCCACGCGGGCGAATCTGTTGGCAAAAGCTAGTAAGACATAAAAAGTAGTTTGAGAATTTTTTTTTTGTGTCAGAGTCAAACAACATTTTAATATTGTGGGAGACTGGTGCCTAAACTAAGCTCTAGGCCTGCATGTCAGGACACCAGGTCTCCGCCCTTTAACTAAATGATACATTGTGTTTTAATGTACTTGAACACTGAGAACCTAAAAGATAAAAAAAAGAAATGACATTATAAGAAGATAGGTGGCTCGAGTGGATATTTTAGCCATACCCTTTGGTTTTTTTTTTTTTCTGGGTGGGAAATCATCAAATAACTTCTCCCGCTCTGGGTGAAGCGAGAGGGCGTGTCAGACTTTTACTGACTAAAACCCACCCGTGTTCCCTCACTTGCCTGTGTGCCAGGGGCCACGGTATCTCTTTCGAACAACCCGCACCCCTGGCAGGCATCGGCACTTGTGGGCCCCATCAGTTGGTGCTGACATCTCTTTGAGGCGCGCGTGGAACACAAAGCGCCGTCGACCCGGGCTTGGTCCTTACCGGACAGCGAGCTACCCATTACTCGCCGTCCGCAAGTCCGTGCCTACGGTGGCCGGGAATCAGCCTGGGATTCCTGTGTCAGGCGGAAGGTGAGGACGTCATGCCGCCTCTCAAGCCACTCCTCAAAGAGGGGACTTGCCGCCGCAATCGTAAGTGGAGTGGTGTTACGCTGTGCGTGCGATGTGTGTGTATGTGTGTTTGGTGATTTTTTGGATATAGTTTATTATTCTGTGCTTACGAAACGCAGTTTTGAATAGTTAAGAATTCTAAACTTGCACAGTCTTTCCAAAGTCCATCATAATTAAGATTGGCGTGACCTTTCAAACGATCCATTCATAGACTTTAACTCAGTTCAAGGTTGGCGATTACATGTAATATTTAATTGATCTTTGGGCTTGCCATAGCACTAAACAACAGAACTTTGCACCAAAAACCCTACAAATGTACAAAACTCGCTGGTGGAAGATCTAGTAGAAGTAAAAGCTTTAGTATGCCTCTAGAATTCGAGTTCTTTTACAACTGAGAATTTCTAGTTTTCTACATTGAAAAGTCCTATTGAAATGTTTATACTTTAATGTGTATATTTTATTTCTTTATCTGAATTTTCAACTAAACTAAAACCCTTTTGTGTAAGTAACGTTACTAAAATTTAATAAATGAAAGTTTCTTGAAAGTGTTACTCCTAATGTGATAGTATCCAAAATGTTGGTCAACTCAGAGGTCGCAGTGGTTGATACTGTCATTATGTCAGGTAAATGCCAATTATACGAAGTCAGAACAACCTATTGCAATCGGTAATAGAACGGACAGAGACGTGACATACGTATCAAAACATTGCCTAATGCTATGATGTTAAATTATTGTAAGTAACGCACAACATCTAATGGTACTTTAAAAATTTATCTAGTAGTAGTCGCATGGTTCGGGTAACGTCTTTAACCATTATGATGGGGTGGTTAACAGTTTAGAAAAGAATGACGTATGTTCCCAAGATTTTAGGAATAATCCCTGCTCATGTTTGTCTCTGTGTCACGAGCTGCACGTATGGTTGGGGAATGTCTGTAAAAGTATGTAGTGCTATTATCAAAACCATTGCGCCCTATTTAGCTTTCATATTTAACACCAGTATAGACCAAGGAGTCTTCCCGGATCTCATGAAACACAGTCAAGTAGTTCCTTTGTTCAAATCGGGTGATAGTAAAGAACCTAACAATTATAGGCCTGTGTCAATTCTGCCAGTTCTCAGTAAAGTGTTTGAAAAGTTGATTCTCAATCAAATGTTACGTCACTTTAATAAAAATGCCATCTTTCATGAACAACAGTACGGTTTCACCAAGGGGCGTTGTACGACTGACGCTGGTGTCACCCTAATAAAGAACATTTTTAACGCTTGGGAAGAAGCAAAAGATGCCATTGGAATCTTTTGCGACCTCTCCAAAGCGTTCGATTGCGTAAATCATGAGACACTTCTGCTGAAACTGGAGCACTATGGGATTAGAGATACAGCTCTTGATTTACTAAGATCATACCTGAAAGACAGAAAAGTTAAAGTTCAAGTAAACGGCATAAACTCATTAGGGTCTGAAATGGCAATGGGTGTTCCTCAGGGTTCAATATTGGGTCCATTCCTCTTTTTAGTTTACATTAATGATTTACCCTATTTACTTTTAAATCAACCGAAGATGGTGTTATTTGCAGATGACACATCATTGATATTTAAAATAGCCCGACGGTCACAAAATCTTGACGACGTGAATAACTGTATTCTTCAGGTCCAAGATTGGTTTACGGTAAATAATTTGGTACTAAATGGCACAAAAACCAAGTGCATTAGATTTCAATTACCAAATGTTAGAAGTAGCGAATGTGACATCATATTAAATGGAGAAAAACTGGAATTTGTTAATCAAACGGTGTTCCTAGGAATCACGCTAGACGAGAAATTACAATGGGGACCTCATATAACATCTCTTGCGGGGCGGCTAAGCTCCGCCGCTTATGCTGTTAGGAAGATCAGACAGTTAACAGATGTAGAAACCGCGCGTTTGGTCTATTTTAGCTACTTCCACAGCATTATGTCGTATGGCATTTTACTGTGGGGTCGGGCTGCTGACATTGAATCCATCTTTATTTTGCAAAAGAGAGCTGTCAGAGCCATTTATAATCTACGTCGCCGCGAATCTCTCAGGGACCTATTTAAAAGGATTAATATTATGACGGTACCTTGCCAATTTATTTATGAAAATATCATGTATGTAAGAAAAAATCTACATCTTTTTAATAAAATAAGTGATAGACATAATTTTAATACTAGAAACAAAGACAAATTAGATCAACCATTTTCCAGATTAGCTAAAGTACATACATCTTTTATGGGGTACTGTGTTAAATGTTATAACAAAATACCTTGTGATATATTGCAATTAAATGAAAGGAAATTTAAAACTCATATGAAAAGTACACTTTGTAAAAAAGCATATTACAAATTAGAGGATTATATCCAAGATAAGAATGCTTGGAAACATGCTGGTCCTGCTCCATAGGACAATCTAGAGTCTAGACAAAATCAAACTGGTTGCTAATTGAACTATGTAATTAATTATATCTATGACATTGATTACACTCAGTGATTACTTTAACTCACACACTGACAGATTACATACTTATTAATATTCTAGGAAATTGTATATTTACTTTTACAATGTTTGTAAATGTGTGGGCACCATGTATCTATCATAAAATTAATTTATTTGTAATTGCTTCAATTTCATTCTTTTTACCAATTTGGGTACAGTAATTTTGTTCTGGATGCATCGTTTTCACACATAATTATACAATGAATGTATGTTAAATATTGTAGTTAAATCATTTTTAAAAGAGTAACGGTGGAGTTTCTTGCCCATTCTTCTCCATACGAAACTACATTTTGGAAGGGGCGACTAGAATCAATTCTATTTTAATGTAAATGTTGACGTTCAAAAGTGCCTTTTAAGTGCCTATTTGAAATAAATGCTTTGACTTGACTTTGACTTTGGTTTATATTAGGGAAAAAACCTGCTAAAATTCATTAAGATGGCACAAATCTAAATTGAGGGAGGTCTGAGTACCTAACTATTTGTTATTTTTTGTAAGTTGTATTTCATTTTATTTTTGTAAATTTGTGTGACCATAATCATTGTGATTTGTAACATCATCTTGGAAAAATCGGTTAAGGTGTTATAAATATAATTCAACTAAATAAATAAATACCCACAAAAAAGGTGTAAAACCAGTTAGTCTAATTGTCGTAAAATGTAGCAGTATCGTTTTAGGCGTAGAAAGAACTGCACTACTGTTTCCGATTTTAAGTCTCCTAGAAAACTATGCGCACGTTCATCACGAGACGTTACGTATGCATGAAACTAACAAAATAAATAATCTAACTGATCCAAAATTAAAGAAATAATAATATATCGATGACAGTGTTGCCGATGAACAAAACCTACATGAATGACTAATGGTGACCAGTCGATATGTTTACTCGTTAGCAGTTAATTGGAATAGAGAAGTCTATTGAACTCAAACGGTAAGTAACTGTTGCTTTTGTAATCTAGCTTGTAACTTTGTTGTGTCTTTAGTTCGGTGATTGGTTTCATAGTAGTAGTAGATTTAGTAATTTGTAGAAGTGATCACAAGTGATCACAACACACCCGTTGTCTATATCTCTTTTTATCTTCTCTCCTATCGTAGGTGTGCTGGAAGAGATTTCTGTAGAAATAAGCATTCCCTTTGTACGTATTTTTCTGTTCCTTTCTTCTTGTCTGTTTATATGTGTGTGCATAAATGGTAAAAAGTGAAAAGTATTTCGGCTGTATTCAACGAAAGGTAAGTCGACGTATACGTGAACGTAATAAAACCGCGGTGGGATTTTATCGCGCACTGCATTTTCTACTCTCAGTCTTGAACCGGGCATTGAGAATTCAACAGAGTGCATCCCAGGGCGTCGAAAAAACACACCGTTCGATTTTCAACTCTCGGCACTAAGTAGAGATTTGAAAATCTAGTGCGCGATAAATCCCGCCGCGGTTTTATTACGTTCACGTATACGTCGACTGCTTGGGAACTTGAGCTAAGACAAAGGTGCTTAATAGGTACCATTTTTTTGTTTTCAGAGGGAAACTTCCAAAAGGCTTTAAGGATTAGACCGGGGAGTGTGGGTTTTTTACCTCACGAAAACCACCCCGGTGGTCACCATCTGCACATAGACCCGTCCATGTGCACTGTTAGCATAATGCGTACACCTCACACACAATTTGCCAGTTATGTCTAAGTACCATTAAAAGCAGGTGAGTCTACCAGTACCGACTTCGAAGTTCTACTGAAATTCCTGATGTATAAGATGCTGAACCCGATGGACTCGGGACCCCAGCAATCGTGCTGGCGCCTCCTAGACGACTAGATCAACAGGGCCATATATACTATTGATCGTATTACGTTGTTAATGGAGAGCTTGCGGCTAAGTAATAAACAGCCGCATGGGTTGATCAATCAGGTTAACCTACGCTTGACGCGGACGGTCCGTGGACGGGTGACCATCTTTACATACCAAGACCCCTCCGTGTCCCGAAAGTCTGACAACCAGTTGTGGAGGTCAGATAGGCAGTCGCTCTATGTAAAATACTGGTATCCAGCTGCATCCGGTTAGACTGGAAGCCGACCTCAACATAGTCAGGAAAAAGCAGGGCAGATGATGATTACGTTATTAATGGTATTACAAAATGAGTTTGCATCTAAGCAAAAAAGGCAGTGCATAACATCCTATGTTTTATTTACAATACTTATCCATCTATTATAGTTGGTGGTTGTCCTATGAAGAATTAAATAAATGACAGTACTGAGATTGAGAAAAAACCCAAAAACCAAAACAAAACCCAAAAACCAACCAAAACCAAAACACACACACAAATCACACACAAACACAAACAAACCACACACACACAAAACACACCAACACACACACCACCAAACAACACACTACACACACACAAATCACACACACACATCACATCCAAATCTAAAACTAGGAGGCGTGGCAAGAATTCCACAAAGAAGTCCAAATCCAAATGAGAAGAAAGATCTGGGTATTTATTTTTGTCAGGAGCAAACGAATATTAATCTTTTGGAAATATTTCTGCAAATTTCTATTAATCAAATTAGCAGCAAATTCGTTTGATTTTTAAATGTGTGTGCTGCACACATTTAAAAATCAAACTTCAAAACATCAAAGATGTGAGAACAACATTACCAAAGCTTTTAATTTCAAGTACTCACACACAACACACGTCAATATTTTTTACTCTGTGTACTATATGTAAATGTTACGTTTTACGTAGACTCGTTAAATCGAGAGACGAAGGTGCCACAGAGTGGGCGGAGGTAGCTAACTTAATGAACCACATTGTCTTATTACTTTAAATGGCTGTGCGAGTTTTTTTTTCCGTCTGTACTTTGGACACATGTAAATAACACTGTGGGCGGCTCGTATCCGCTATCTTATACGTAGGTAGCGAATTCTGTATTTTATTGTATTTTTTTAGTTTTGGAAATGGTTGATGTATCACTGGTTAGTAAGGATGCCTTGTAAGGAGAAATTGACTCCAGTTTCTTAGACGTCTTTAGTTGCCGACTGCCACTTCCATCCATTCTTGGATGCCTCTGCTCAGATTGCGCCTAAAGATTCCTTGCACTGCCAGGGGTGCGGTCAGTAAAAGTCTGATACGCCCTCCTGCTCCACCCAGAGCGGGAGAAGTCATTTGATGATTTCCCACCAAGAAAAAAAAAAAGACTCCTTGCAACCACCACCACCATCATCATCATTTTACGTAGGCCGCCCCCTGAGCGTCATCACATTGACTTTGACTGGTCCTTTGATTTATCCAGGTCATTCCTACAATCTTCACCAGTTCATCCATACCACCAATTTGCCGAATCAACTATAAAAATAAACGGCACATTACAAACAATAATTAGGTACTTACAGCTTTTATTGATTCTTCATCAGCTGTTCTTTTGTCATATTCTTTTCAAATTTCCCAGCGTTTCAGCCAGTATATTATACTCTCGCAAGTTTTATGAGCTGCAAGTTATATATCATTGTTTCAATGAAAACGATTAAAATCATTTTAATTATGACTACTTACTTATAATTACACTGTTGTGTCTACGGATAAGTTTATGTTTACACGTGTCTTGTCTATCTACGAGATCAAAAGATGGTATTTATTTACACCTCTTCATACTTTAGCCTCGAGGTAGTTTGTCTTTAGAATTATCTTTTGTTTTGCAATAATGGAGTCAACGATACTCTCGATAGTCACTGAAGTCCTTATGTTGTTTATTTGCCTGTGTATTCCTTACACTTTTTTTATTATTTTGGAAATCCACCTAAAGTAAACATTATGTAGCTTTACGATGATCATGGGTCAAACAGTTGTCAATTTTTTTAATTTGTTATCAATTTGTACTTGGGTAAAGGATACCTAAAGGAAGCATTCTGGGCCCTGATCTTTTCAGAAAATAGTTCTCCTTTCAATGTCTTAACATAATTGAATTTACCTTAAACAAACACAACATAAAATAAATCCGTGAACAACACATGTTTAAACAATGTCAACAGATTTATTGGTCGGCTTCACAAAGGGGTTATGTAGTTGATATGCCAGTGAGACAATTTTGCCCAATATGGTCCGGGACCTTGGTGCCCACACGAGTTGGTATTGGATCTTTTAATGTACGTAATTGCGGTCATATTAAGACCCAAGTCTGCTCCTCCCACGTTTGACAGTCCAGCTAATTGTGTTTTACTTTTTTATTGATATTCTTAAGAGACGAGAATGGAGCTGCAGGAACTGCTTAACAGAGATGGCCTTGCAGAGATAATATTGCAAGTTCCATTGCACTGATGACTGGTAGGTAATTGTTTGTATCTGAATCATCTGTTCAACAATGAAGTTGAGCGCATAATTATGGTTCGACTTAATTGGTAATTATTGTTAAGCTAAGATAATGTAAGTACATATTACCTATTTACTTAAATGCATCGGGACATCGGGATATAATAATAACGTAGGTTTGCAATCAAACCAGCTGCCAACCCGATGGGTAGTGGTAATCGCTTAGAGATCTGCAGTTGGTAATATGATTGAATTTCCGAAGTTGATGAACTTGCAAAGTTCCATGTGGTGCGATTACTTTTTCAGGACATTTCCTTCGTCTCGTCAACCACACCCTACACTACATTTGCGTTTGAAAAGTAGTACCTAAACTAACCGTGTAACGAGGTTTCTTATCTGACGTAAACATTTTTATTTCTTATTTTGCACCCCATATTAATGTACGTACTTTAAAGTGTTTATTATTAGGTACAACATTTATTAGCCATTAAATAGGCTGTACAGCACGTCGTAAAATTTAATTGAAATGGTCCAATAATTTATAATTATTACTTCGTGTTTAATTTATTAAAAGTGTCAAATAAGTTATTAAGCTTAACTGATCTACTCCTAATTCCCGTATAAAATTTTTACGGATGTATATTTTTTTTAAATGTTTCTTATTTACTGACGTCGACAAATCCATGACGTGTAAAACTGGTTAAATTAACCAATTTACAGAAATAAATAACATTTACCATGACCACACTCGACTGCGCCAGACAATACGAATTACGAAGTAAGTACTTACCTACAGCAAAATCAGTTAGATACCTAAATGTCATTTGCCTTTATCTGACTTAAGGTAGCAGAATAGCCCGCGAAATACAAACTATCTTCCGTTTTATTGCAATTTGCAGTTCAGGGTCAGGTTGTATATTGATTAAAATATGATACACGACCGTAACACACACGTATTTACAGAATTATAATCGTTAAGATCATCAATAAAAAAAACATCATTAATCTCTTTTTAACCCATTTAATTCCATTGAATATTTTTGTTCATGAAAAACTCATATACATATGTCATTCATCGTCATTTCAGCCGAAAGACGTCCACAGCTGTACATAGGCCTCCCCCTGGCTCCTCCACTTCGACCGGTCTTGTGCTTCCCACATCCAGTGGATTCCCGCAGCCTTTACAAGGTCATCGGTCCACCTTGTGGGAGGCCTTCCCACTCTACGTCTTCCGGTACGCGGTTGCCACTCCAGAACCTTTCGGCCCATCGACCATCTGTTCTGCGAGCAATGTACCCTGCCCAATGCCACTTAAGTTTGGCAATTCTTCGGGCTATGTCGGTTGCCTTGGTTGTCCTGCGGATCTCTTTATTCCTGATGCGATCACGTCGGAAAACTCCGAGCATAGCCCTTTCTATTACCCTTAGGGTGATTTAAAGCCTTCCGATAAGGCCCATTGAGCGACCACGTTTCTGTGCCATAGGTCATCACATCGGCATACATCACATATACTTACAATGGGATTAAATGAACTTGGAAGTGTTGTGTTAATGATTTAAATTAATATAATTCTGTAAAATACAACATACGAGACACTGACCTGCACGTTGAAAAAAAAAAACGGAAGAAACTTTGAATTACGTGGGCCTTAGCGCTCCCACCTCAATAAGTTTGTCTTACATAGTTATGATCTTCACCATCAGTTTGTCTCAATACGGTGAAAGGTACTAGTTTTCCTTCTTGGGTTCTTATTAATAATTATCTTCTTTCTATGACTGAAAATACATAATTCTCTTCTCAAAAAGCTTCTTATTTTATGTAGCTGTATGCAACAAGATTTACTATTACATCCAATAAACCAAAAAGAATGTATTGCAATACATCAATAAATTGACACAGACAGGTAAACATTCCACAGATAAAAGGAGACAGCCTGTATTTGCATAGAACCCATTGTAACTATGATCGATTACCTGAGCCTATGTGACGTCATAGTTAGGCAACCCAGTCCGCTCTAAAGGTCGTCCAGTGCATCTAATCATTCAGCGAAGCGTAGTTATTGCGCAAAAACCAGTTACAAATATGTACCGAATGAATAATTCTGTTTTGACATCTTTGTTCAACAAGGTGCTATAATTATATTACGTACTTAACCGTGTTGTTTTAACAAAGTCAGTTGTGCAAGTAGGACGGACGAGACCAAAAATAGTGGCGTGTGCGCAATATGTGACTAAGCTACTGCTTATAGGCAATTTATAGTTGTGGATAATTAGTTACTTATAAAGGTTCTGCCTTCTCTGGTACTTAAACTCTACTTGGGATCATTTAAGGGCCAGAATCATCTCACTTGAACTTAATAGTCACGTCTCCAAAGCAAATGTCATCTCATTTTTAATGCCATTGTGATCAAGAGAATACTGCAATTATTCTTCGGAAAATATCTCAAAAACTAAACATATATTAAGTATACTATAACTTGTCTATCACGGCATAGTAGCACGACTATTTCTCATTAAATTGCCTCTTAATTAACAGCCATCGGCCGATCATCGACATATATGAGCAGATAGTAATCAGTGCGGCGGTTAGCATCAGAGCAATACACATAAATCTAGGAGTCTGGGTCGTCATGCGGATTCAGAGGCACCAATAGGGTAGGAAATTCGTATTTTGAATGTTTGTAATTAATGTAACTCTAGTGATTAGGATTTTTGGACGCTTGGCATATTCGTTTCTGTACCTATGTATGTTACAGTTACGTAAGTTTTCGATAGTTCAGGATTGCTACTCAAATGACTTATTAATTGTTATCGTATGTTATGTTTATCAGAACACTTTACAACTTCTGGAAGTCGAATTCGGAAAGTAAAGTGGAGGAAGTGGGTGGGTATTTTTTAAGTTTATCTTCATTATTATCATTCAGTTGAAAGAAAGCTGCTGCGTGGCATTGGCCTTCCTCTAGCAGCAAGTTTAATAAGTACATTAAACTAAGTAAGTGCAAAATTCAAATTCAAGCTCTAATAATTTATTTTCTCTTCACAAACAAGGGTATAAAAGCTTAAAAACTAAGTGACACTAGTTTGTGAGAGACTGGTGTCTGCACTAGGAATACCTGTACAGTAGATCAGGTATGTAAACATTATTAGTTATTTACTAACTGTGAAGGAATAGGGCATAACATGAACATCAGTAATTAAAAAACAATAAAAACAACAATGACAAAAATCACCTCACATATTAAAAAAGCTGCAGTAAGTACATTATACTTTTTTTGTGAGAAATCACCATGCCTCTAATTTTCCTCATTGGCTAACGCCACATGATCCAGTCAAACCAGACACCTCGGCTTTAAATTGGTGCAAGTGCAGGATCTACCCACAACATGGCGACACGAAGATCTATCTTTCATCAGTGGTATGCAGTGTATCTTTGTTATGATCCTTGTGTGAGTTATGTGATGGTCACGCGCATCGTTTTGTGTCATTACCTGCCTCACGGGACCCGGCGACCGCCACCGACGCGCTCCGTCTTTCATACGTGCGTTTTTAAACGGTCCATGGATGAAATGCATAGCATGTTTTATTATAATTGTTTCGCGAATAAGAGCAAGGTTGGTAATATGAAACTTAAGCCTCTATTTGTGTAGGTATTATTTAACAACTAGCAAGTGATTTTAAATTATGATGTATTTAAATATTTTTTTGGCTTAATATTGTTTCCTATGTTAGGATTAAATTATAAAATGCTGTCATTAACTCAATGTAGTACCAAATAGGGAATGCTGCTCGACTCGAGATCTCGCGTGTCTGGTGTCGAGATTGGCCTTTCATGATCTCGCCCGCTAATCAGGCGAGATTGAGATTTCGCCTACTTTTTGAATTAGGTACCTAATACCTTTTTAAAATCATAAACTTACCCTAGGTGCTCTTAGAGTCATTCGGGGTACAAGGACGCAATGGCCAAAAGTACCCAGTGCTTTTGTCTCTGAAAGGGTGGAAGAGTGGAGATGGTCGTACCTCGAGAATGTGTACGCAAGAGCTGCCATATCGTGTCATAAGCCGCGGGTCAGCGCGTGTCGCGTTTGCGATATAAGGTGCAAAAAATTCAAATCACCATAAAATTCTAAAAATAAATTCATTTCAGTTCAGTGGAGACTAATAAGAAAAAGAGCGTCCTTTTGCCCCGAATGTACTTAGAGTAATCACGTTATATTTTGTAAATAAAATACATTAATTGAACTTTGAAACAAACGAAAACAAATACGCTGTACTCCGCATACTCACTCAGCACCATATACATATTACTATATTGGAAATCGCTTCTCCAGAAACATAGTAAGCTTAACCGCGCGCGGTCATTTCGAAATTTTATTCGATATCTCGGCCGTATTGGTCAAGATCTCGACCAATGCAGTGGAGACACCAATAATTTTAATATTTGTTGTTTGTTTGCACCATCTCAAAGCAATATATAAAGTATTCATCTAACGTTTAGATAGAGATTCTATATTATGTTAATACAGAAATAGCATTAATTTATCTAACTTAAGCGACACACCACATTAAACAATTAATTAGAACTAGAACTAGTTTTGTCTAAATTTTCAATTAAATGGTGAGAAATTCCAAACAGAAAAAAGGTGTTTAAACTGAGTGTGAATAATAATTTCAAGGTATGCGCTGTTATTATAATACTGTGCCATTAAATATGCAAAACATCAGCAGAATATGGTAGATGTATCAGTTTTTACTTTACCCAAAATGATTACTATTGTCCTGAAATATTCACGAAGTTAGGTGACCAATTATAAACAAATCAGACCACTTATGTTTCAGAAAATTCCTGCTAAACGCGCCCGGAATGTGGCTGGAGGATATCTATATCATCCAGACACATTCCGGGCGCGTTTGTCGAGCGTCAAACGAACGCAAGTGTACAATCGCCGAATTTGTCTTATTGGGCAATGAGAATGATATGCAGCAACAAAAGGGTTCCGAGAAACACCCGTCCCAACATGTCCGTCCCATTGACTCATACTTACGTGTTTGTTAATAATAACCCTGCTTCCTTTAACAGTCATTTCGGTCGGCTAACTATTGTCACGCTCCGTAGGATGTTGCAACGCAAAAATGTTACCCAAACGTGGATTCGTAACGAAGTTAAAAATCTTGAATAAGTACGATATGTAATGATTACGTTAAGACCTTTTATAATCTAGAGTGTTAATTGGTGTTTTTAGAGAAACAATTCATTGGACATAAAATAATATTAATAGTACATGTACCTATGTAATAAAAACAGATATAAAAGAATCACAGGGCATCAAAAAATTCGTCCGCATCGCTGTCAATGGGAAAAGTGCCCAAAAGGTGGCAGCATTGCCACGTTGTATGGCGATGCTGATTCTTTGGCCAAAGAATAGGCTAGCTCTCTGGTCACGTGAAGAGTTGACTAACAGCTTGGCGATGGCTTGAAAAACCAAGTGGGCGCTCGGACCCCATGGCCCAAGTGTTTCAACCCCAAACGGCTTGAATATAACTATAACCCCCAATAAAATTGGAATGATATTAGTGTTTTATCTAGTAAGTACTAAAATTATGTCACGATTCTGCGAATTACCTTACTTTGACATTTTAACTAGAGACTCTAATTGAGCTAAGTACTTAATTGTTGTTTGGCTTCTTAGAAATGGAATTCGATATTTAGCGCCTTCTCTCATTTTTGTGCCTTTATCATAGTTGTTACGTAGTTTAATCAGTTCTTATAATTACACTGATTACAAATACCTAGCTAAAGTAGGACTAGTATGAGAGAGGTATGGTCAGCATATAACTACATCGATAATTCTGCCTAGCCTTTTCCCAACTATGATAAAGTCTTACCGAATGCAGCTGAATACCAGTATTTCACATTTTACAACTGCCTATCTGACCTCCACAACCCAGTTATGTAGGTACTAGGTGATACGATACCCCTTGGTAAACCTGGTAACTCAACTCAGCCTATCGTAGTCCTCTGCTGGACATAGGCTTCTCCCAGCCGCCTTCCGCATCCAGTCTGTCCCAGCCACCTTTTTAAAGTCGTCGGTCCATCTAGCTGGGGGCGGTCCACACTACGTTTGCCGATACGCGGTCTCCACTCCAGGACTCGTCTGCTCCACCGTCCATCGGTCCTTCGACAAACTTGGCCAGCCCACTGCCACTTCAGCTTGCTCAATCTACAAGCTATGTCGGTAACTCCGGTTCTTTTTCGAATAATTTCATTCCTGATTTTATCCTTCAAAGAAACTCCGAGCATAGCCCGCTCCATAGCGCGCTGAGCCACCTTAAATTTGTGGACCGGCCCAACTGTCAGTGTCCACGTTTCGGCACCGTATGTCATCATGGGCAGGACGCACTGGTTGAAAACCTTAGTTTTCAAGCACCTGAAACAAACCTGGTAACGACTGTCAAATATCCGCCAGGACCAACGGCTTAACGATTTTGCTGAAGCACAAAGGGTTTTGGTATGTAAAGACGGTCACCTATCCACGGATCAACCGCGGCAATCGTAGCTTAACTTGATCGATCGACCCGTACGGCTGTTGTTACTTAGCCGCAAGCCCCTCTAGCCTCAAGCAACCTAGTTTAATCAGTTCTTATAATTACACTGTTTACAAATACCAAGCTAAAGTATTACTAGACTACACCGTAACCTCTCTCGTACAAGTTAATTTAGGTTGACACTTCACTATATTGTAAAATTACTAGTACAGGTGTCCTGGGGAACCCTTTAACTTCCGTACAATGATAAGCAAGTGACACCCCCCATGTTTCATTCTTAATCGGAGTTAAATAAATCTTTCTCGCCATCAACGTGTCTCATTTAATAAAGCAATCTCTACTGCACGTTACTATTAAACAAACACGAGTAAATAATAATAATATTGAAGACAAAAAAATTGTGTTGAAAAAGGGCGTTAAAACAAACCAAATAAAAAATATTAGTTACCTATTTCACTCCTCATATTAAGAGAAGTGGTGGCCCTGTGGCCACGACTAACGAGTTTGTTGGTCGTAGGTTCGAACCCCGACAAGCACTTTACTTTGTGTAAATTATTTAATCACCACTGCACTGCTTTCGAAACGGTTAAGAAAAACATCGTATCGAAACCGGCATGTCCGAGAACCAAAAATTCGAAGACATGTGATATCTAGCAACGCATCAATTCGGAAGGGACACCTGCATCGATCTTCCCAAAACCGGTTTAAAAAAGGCATTGTATTAGAACTAGAACCAAAAATTCGAAGACATGTGACATCCAGGAACCCGCACTGGGCTCCGTGGTAGATTACGGCCCACTCCCTCTCACAGAGAGGAGGCCTGTGTCCTCGCAGTGGGAACATGGGCACATTGAACGTAGCCAACGTTCAATGTGCCCATGTTGATTGTTATGACTATGAAAACTGCCAAAAAACAGCAGTAGCAATATAATAAACTTTGTTGGACTTTACTTCTCATACCCAAAGTTCCTTTCGTTTTATGACAAACTGGTTATTATAGTCAACACCAACTGAATCAATGACATTTATCTTAATTAATCGACCTAATAAGTTACAGTCAAATCTATTCCGTTCTATTATTGTATTACAATGGTTTACTATCAAGTCAATCTATCAAAAATATCTCATGACATTCTGTGAAATCTCATATTGTTTATAATAATAAGGTTGGCTAGTATTACTTGTTTTTGTCTACATAGTGAACTATTTGGATTTTTTTTTATTTTCAAATTAGTAGCCAATTTCATCCTTGTCTAGCTTTTTTATCGTCTGGGTTTATAAATAAGTAGGTATTATTGTTATTTGGATCAAATTCGCAATACAACGATATGCTCCAAACCAGGCATCGCTGGAGAGGGCTTCAAGTCTGCCAGGCTGAAGTGAGATAGGGCGGTTCATATCTGTCGAATGCTTCAGGGCTCATGGCCCTGGAAGGGCCCTTGAGTCTGAGAGAACATATTTAAAACTTATTACTTACGTGACTTTTCTTAATTTTGCCATTATTAACTTTTGAAGTTATACCTTTTATTATTTTTATGTGTTAGGTATAATCTATTTCTAAAAATGCTGGATTAGCGACTGTGAAACTCCGAGGCTATTATTACCTATAGTAGGTACATAAGATACTGGTAGGCACCTAATAATATACAGAAGCTGTAGAATTACCGTTTTATTTAAATAATATAATCTGGACTTATGAAACTGTAAAAATTAACAGAAAATAGCCTTTCAGCAAAGGCCTATAGCAGTATAAATAAAAATGAGTACTCAACAATTCACAAATCCTATCCATCTCATTTTGTTCCTCGCTTACATCAGACTCCTTCACTTAACAATAGGCAGCAAAGGGTTCCTTAGTCCTACGTAGAAAATACTAAAAGGTTTCGGTTCTGAAATCTTTATTTGCCTCTTAACATTGTCACGATGTAAAATGATACAATGCCTTTTTTAAATCAGTTTTGGGAAGATCGATTCAGGTGTCCCTTCCGATTTGATGCGTCAACAATCCGTAGGTGTCTGTTTTGGGATGTTAGTCATCATTTTTAGATTAATTAGTGACATTTATGACTTAGTCGATATCCAATCATACAGAGCCACATTTTTGATATAACCAAAAGTAATAACTTATACGTTTAATAACTAAAAGTAGAAGTATTTTCCTTTTTATGGAAAAATGCAGGGGAGAAAAAGTGTCTGTAATTTTTTGATTAAATTCCGTGTAATAAGAAATGACCCTTAAATTTTTTCCATAATGATTTAATAATAATAATTTAATCATAATTCTTTATTTCACCAAAAAAGTCATCACGATGATGCCTTCAGTTTTCTAACAATTCTGCCTTTATTATTATTGTTTAACAAAACAGGAGCAGAAATCTAGGAAGGACTTAATAGATTTTCCGGGAAATTCACTGCGGAGTAACTGAGAAGCTTTTACAAGAACGATAGTTAAAAATCACCCTTGTAATTACAATAGTGTAGTTAAAGCTTTTCTTTTCGAAATAGGTGCAATTAATTAAAATTCAATAGAAAAACTAAAACTTTTCCTATTTTTACTGGAACTGGCAAAAAAAATGACTAAAATCGTACCAATTACATTCAAGAATCAGAACATACATTACGATGCCTATCATTTATTCATCTAAGCATGCCTAGAGCTATTGCCTCACACTCAATTTCTTAGGGCAACCATCTTTATCGCAATTACTTATTATTTCCTCACACGGCACTACGTGTGGTGTTAATTTCTTGCAATCATGGCAACACTATACAGGGAAATTTAAAATGGCCAGAGTATGGATTTGAAAATACCCACATGCACATTTTTAAATAAAGACTGTGTTTTGGACTTACTTGTTCCATATTGTTATTTGGAAACTAAGCTTAAGGCTCCTAGACACTATGCCGGCGGCCCGACCTGCGAGCATGCCGCCAACAAGCCCGGCAGCATACTCGGCTTCAGCGGCAAGTGCCGGCGGCCTAATAACGCTTGCAGCATACCCGCAAAGCAAAAACCCGCCAGCTGTGCCGCCGGCATGTGTGTAGGAGCCTTTAGATTGTCCTGGCAGGGTAGGTATCAACCTACGTTGAAGCCAGGACAATCTAAGCATTCATCCTTAAGCTTTCTAACAGATTTAGAACGCCTGTTTTTGGGAACTTGACACACACACAGCCACCCAGCTATGCTGAGTTTGAGATCAAAGAGTTTCTACGCATTCCACGTTAAAGGGGCAACCCCTCTTACACCAGTTACACTACTCCATAACACTATCACAACTGTCCCAAATCACTCAAAAACTTTCAATCTTAATGGAAATGCACTTAATCTTGCAACACTATCCGTCAATTCTGTGATTTGCGGTGTACACGGCAGGGCGCTTACGCAATCCACTTTCACCATGCGTTTAAGCGAGGAGAGAGTCCCTGAGATTGTCTATTACTAGATTACCTTGTGAAGTCGGGAAAATAAGAAAGTGTATAATGTGTCCTCGTCTGTATAGGACGTAAACGCTGATTTCACCAACTAAACATGCAATGAAAACTGTTTATTTGTATAATCAAATTGAGTATTTGTATGCAAATGTCGACGTTCTAAACAGTATAGTGAGCTTTCAATCAATCAACTCAAACGTCTATTGACTACTACAGCTAGGCTTTATAGCTTTACCAAGTGATGCATCTTCAATTTTGTTTGTGATCCAAATTCGACTAGTTTCGTCGTCAGAGTGGACCGATTTTCTCTTTTTAATCTTAATTTTCTTCAATTTTCACGGGAGGCACGATTTGTTTCAGAAAAGTCAATAAACAATGGTTGTATCAAATGCTAGTAAAAAGACTCATCACACACATCGGTGAGTGTGTAGTCTTATCATATGTAACAGGATATCAGAAAAAAAGTAAATTTGGAGCACCAGACAAAGATGAAAGTTGCAGATTTATGAAGAAAAAGTTATTTCATTAGAGCCATGTTCCCAATAATATGTTATTGGTATCGCACTCCAGATCTGTATTCAAATGTTGCATTTAAATTAAACGTATCTTCGTATAAATGCTGCGATCAAAACAGTGTGGGAGTATTGCGGTAGTAACTAACTAATACGGGTGGTCTGAAGAAAATAATTGACAGTAAATAATTGAGTCTACGACAGAATGACGTCAAGGTGAAGAGTTAAAAAGAAGTATTTGATTAATTTATGAACGTCTTGGAATTAAACACGAAAAAAACTGTCATTAACAAACAAATAATCTTGTTGAAGTAATAAAAACGATGAAATATACACAGCTAACAAAAAAATGACTAATACGCAACTGTTTGGTAGATGAGATAGGAACTGTATACAGAGCTTCAGAACTAGCCGATCAATGTGTAATTACCTATAGGTGTATTTTAGTTTTCGTGACATGACAAAGAACGACAAAAAGTGTTTACGTTTATTTGGGTGGCGACCTCTGAGCGATGAGCAAGGTTGTTCCGCTCCGCTCCGGGTAGGAAGGAGGAAAACTGATTCTCAGTGTTGCCATAAACGGCAGCCTTGCTGTGACACTGGTCATCGCGATGCACACTACACAACACACTTTATTTGGCTGGCAACCTCTTTCACCCACTTGATTGTGCCTACTGCTATTTTTAAACCATTTAGGTAACGTAGCTTCGAAGTTACGAAAGGTTTTGTGCGTTTCTGTGATAAATGGGACTTGACATTAAAAGGTTTTAGTAACCTTAATGGTGGTACAAATAATGTGACGAAATGGAAGTTATGTATAGGTACTCTCTACTGAAATCTTACAAAAATCCGTAGCATTTCTGCTCAACCGAAATGCGAACAAAAACTTCTTAAAGATACGAGTGTTTTCCTGCAATTGAAATTCTTAAACTCGCTTGCAATTCTGTCTAATTACTAAAATCTAAAAGCTATTCAAATGGACAGTCTGATATCTAAATGCTACCTAATTATATGCTCTTTCATATTAATTATCAACACTTTGGTGGTATTTGTACAGTATTTGCCAAGGTATCGGTTAATAGTTATCATTAAATTAGTTGTGGTGATAATCAATAGTCTATTACTGTTTGGCAAGATATCATAGGTTAGGCGAGACTGGTTCTTGTGAACCGCTTGTGGTTTATGCACAAAAATCGTAGTAATGGTCTTGTTAACCTTTTATAGTATGTATACATTTTGACAATGGACCTCTCTCAATGGATTTCTGGGGAGAAACCATACTAACCACGAAAAGTACTTTACAGGAGGATCAGAAAATGATTTCGAAAATAACTTGACATTTAACTGGAAATTCAATTTATCTAATTGGCAAACAAGGCTACAGGATTTACAGCGTACAGGTTCTAAATCCCAAGAAAACTGGTCCCAGTAGTCGCAGCAGTGCCTTCGCCACAAATATACCTATGTCTCGTAATATTAATTAGACAGGTATGTCTAAGACCTACATTTAATACGAGCCGTGTGTGAACGTACAGGCCTCATTACCTTAAATTGAATACTTACGTAGCAATGCGCTTGCACATATAAGCAGTCGCAAGCGCAGATGCCGCATGACATTTCGTAATATCATCTACATGTTGACTATTTTATAGGATTATTTACTGCGCAATTCTATCTGGAAGTTTGTCTCGTCTGTGTTTGACCTCATACATTAATGAGTTTTTCTTTGACATATGGTGATAGAGTTGACACTTGAATTATTAGGTATAACGTCATTCAGTGTTTAGCATTCAACATTGTGTCTGGTTTTGTATTCAAAAACATGATAATTCTAACATTACATTGGCTAATGATTGCTGAGCTACTGACATATTGAATTGAAGTTTTCAGAATTGAAGGACTAGTACCTACTACTCCTTCCATTCTTAAAACGACCCAACACGACGGAAACAGTATGGTTGAAGTAATGTCATAGACTTGATATTGTAGTGTTATCGTCCTAGAGACCGAATTTCGCCTATGGCAGCCAATCACAGCGGAGACAAGCCGTCTACGCGAGAAATATTATAGTGCACAAATGTGTGCACAGACCCAAGTGCACTCATCCTCCCATCTCTCTCTCCCTCATAGACCAATGGGATGGCAATCCGACACGACCGGAGAGAGATCAGGCGCAAGTCCCCGTGCGAGGCACAGGGGTATCACACCGCGAACTACCGAACTCCGGGCTGTTACAGTACTAAGAAATTCCAAATGGAAAAACCAAAAAAAAAAACTAAAATGACAACAAGTGTAAGAGGACTTTGACATTGTAAAACTCTTGCGCTTCGCTGTTTTAAATTATTCAGAAAATATCATCAAATATAACGCAAAAATACGTAGGAATTTTCCGATCTCTGAAAACGATGTGCGCAATAGTCTCGTTAATTTATACAGCCTCGATGAACATTAAGAATCTTTAAGTGTTTAAAGCCGTAAACAATATTTTATTTTAACTACAATGCATGTTAAAATGTTTGATGTTAAGTAAATAAGAAGCTGTTATAAAAAACAGCTTTGAAAATCGCCGTAGTTGTCGGACCATAACATTTTTGTTTTAAATTCAGTCGCTGACATTGACCTTGAATATATTAGGTACACTTGGGAGGTTCCAAATCAAGGAGGTATTAAAGAACATGATCATAAATTAATCATAATACTTGACATACGGTTATGATGACCGATTGCAGTATGATGTGACCAGTATATCAGTTGGTTTTTGGTGTCCACCTACAATACGTGTTGTAACCCTACGTACACAAATAAGTATGTAGTCCGCGAAACTTCTTTTAAATTATCTTACGTTTCTTGCAATTTTCAGGTCAGTGTCAGTTTTCAGGTAGTATGTTGATTAAAATAAGATTCGCGCCCGTAACAAATATAGCTTTACAGAATTATAACCATCAAAAATATCAATACAGCCCTCTAAGTTTACTGCGTAGATCGCCCTGAGGACATGGTGGAGCATACGGTCGAGGTCTGCCCGGCTTGGGCGGAGCACCGCCGTGTCCTTGTGGAAGCGATCGGCGGCGGCGATGTCTCGCTTCCGGCCCTGGTCCAGGCCATGGTACGGAGCATGGGTAGCTGTGGCCTCCTTCTGCGAAGCAGGGATGCTCGAGAAGAAGGCGACGGCGCACGTGAGGGGAGGCAGTATATGTGCCCTCGCGGCCCTGGCCGCCGCAGGCGACGGTCCTGGGCGTCAGTAATCCCAGGCTGACTCCCGCCCACCGTAGGCGCGGGCTTGCGGATGGCGAGTAATGGGTAGCTCCCTGTTCGGTAAGGACCAAGCCCAGGTCGACGGCGCGTTGTGTCCCACCCGCGCCTCACAGAGATGTCAGCACCAACTGGTGGGATCCGCAAGGACCGATGCCTGCCAGAGGTGCGGGTTGTTTGAAAGAGATACCGTGGCCCCTGGCACACAGGCATCTGAAGGAACACGGATGGGTTTTAGTCAGTAAAAGTCTGACACGCCCTCACGCTCCACCCAGAGTGGGAAAAGTTATTTGATGATTTTCTACCCAAAAAAAATAAAAAAATTAAAGCCCTCTAAGTTTATTTAATACAATTGAATGACTTTTTCATGAAATAGTCATTAATTTGAGGGGCTTTTGGCTAAGTAATAACTGCCGCACGGGTCTATCGGTCAGGTTAAGCTACGCTTGCCGCGGCTGGTCCGTGGATGGGTGACCACATTTACATACCAAGACCCTTCCGTGTCTCGGAAAGCACGTTAAACCGTTGGTCCCGGCTGTCATTCATGGATCTTTGACAGTCGTTACGGGTCGTCAGAAGCCCGAAAGTCTGACAACCAGTCTTACCAAGAGGTATCGTGTTACCCAGTAACTGGGTTGTGGAGGTCAGATAGGCAGTTGGTCCATGTAAAATACTGCTATTCAGCTGCATCCGGTTAGACTGGAAGCCGACCCCAACATAGTTGGGAAAAGGCAAGGCAGATTCAGGCACTCATTTAAGTTATGCAGGGTATCATGGCGCCATCATATGGCGACACCTCGATTCCATCTGAAGTCTTCTTTGAAAAGGTTCCGTCTGGTGTGGCTTCAATTCGTTAATACTAAGACATATTGTTTTAATCTTAAATTCCTGCGATGTTTTTAAAGTTAAATAACTATATCAAGTTGCAAAAGTTTCTAAAAGTTTTTGTAACTCGACTTCGGTGAAGATCCGGATAGATTCAACTTTCAATCAACAACTGTTATGCTAGTCAGACATATAAATTAAGCCTTAAGCTATATCAATCTTAAAATATCGTTATCTTATCCTTATCCAAGTTGCAAGTACAATTGAACTAACATTTATATTTACAGTTTATGAAAGGTGATTGTAATGGCAGCCGACGGACCAACTCTTTGAAGCGTGACGACTACCGTAATATTTTTTACTTAAACTAGCGGGTCATAACGTGGATATTAAAAAAGTTGCTTTATACTAAGATAAAGCCGTCTATCTCGTGATGAACTGGGAACTAAAGTAGCTCTTTGATGTTTAAGGGCGTGTGAACGAAGATTTGAATGCTTTAGATATTCAAGGGTGAAAGTTGAAAATTGAAAAGGATTCGTGTTTTTAAACAGCAAATAAAATAAAATATTATTGAGTTTTTCTTAAAATGCGTATCTAACGAATGATTAGTCCTAAATACAATAATGAAACGCTTCTTAAAAGTCTGTAGAATGTAGCTGTGTCTTGTGATTACCTACCAACACAATACATCCTTAAAGATGACATTTGTCAACAACCCTGAAAATTATAAAAGCTTCACGGTTGTTAATAAATGACATACTTCAAGTGTCATCTAGAAAAATATATGCCTGGAAAAATCCACAGCCAACCGAATAATTTACCAATAAAGAAGTAGGCTCAACAATGAGGCCTTGTACACGTTAACGCAGGTAGAGTTGACACAAGGCTCACTTACACACAATAAATTAACTGACATACGTGCATAAGTGTCAAATAAACAGATGTCACCGTCACAGCTCTCTTAACGAAATATCGGATTCTCACGGTCGAATCAGGATACGGATTCGCGGCCGAGACTGATATAGATTGTAAAATGGAGGAGGATCAAAAAAAGATGAGATTTTTACGTTCGTTACAAGTAATATTGGCGAAAGGTGGATAATAAGGAAGCCAGGCCAGGACTTAAATAACAGGACAAAATATAAAGCATCGACACAGACAAAACAATAATAAAGGAGCAGTAGATTAGCTTCAGAATGGGAGCTGACCTGAACTTAGTTGATGAAAACATAGCGGATTTTTGGAAATACGATGCAACGACACAACGGCAATTATTTTTTGTACTTATTAAAGTGATTAATGATCACGACAATTATGTGATTACTAGTTGACCCGACAGACGTTGTCCTGTCTTAGCTATGCCTTAAATATATATGACGCGCAACTTTCTTAATTTTTTCTTTTGATAAGAACCTTCTGACAATAACAATAACAACAAAAAAAGAATTAGGAAAATTGGTCCAGCCGTTCACGTGTGATACCGTGACCAAAGGAAATAGGGATTAATTTATATATATATATATGATACGTCTCATCCTCAATTAATCTTAAGCTCATTCTAGAGTTTTCCTGAAATATATTTATAATAATCGGTGCGTTCAGTCATGCCGGAAGTTGGGAAAATTTCCACAGGTACAATATTTTCTGGTAAGTAACACTAGTTTTGTTGTAGGTAGCTATCAAAAAATCTTACCTCTCATATATATTCACCGCATCCATAATATTTGCAAGTGAGTGTATTTCCCGCGTAGCTGCGCGTACGCTTCACAACGTTCTATCTGGGTTTATTTATTTAAATATGCGTGAACTGCGCTTGCCAGTGCTCTTTGTCTTGGTACCTTGGTACTAATATAGCCGGCTTCCTGCTCATCTCGGTAGCTTTGTCGTTATTTTGCTTCGAGGCTGCCTACAACATTTTTTAATAAGAAAATACCAGCTATAACGAAGTGAATAATATTTTTTTTGTCAAGATTTACCAAATAGAGCGCGACACTACGAGAAGACACGTCCAAATTACATATTTTCCACTTTGCTCCCATTTTCGGAGTCTCATAATTTTGTTTAGGAGAAATATTTGACTAAATTCGGGCGGATCTATACAATAGTGAGTTTTACGTCCTAATTAAGTAAGTATTTATGTAAATCGATAAAGTAAAATGCCGATTTCGTAAGCATTCAAAGAATGATCCCAAATACATAACCAAGAGAGACACGCAAGCCTCACACAGTTGAACCATAAAATGCTTTGCATACCGAAAATAAAATAAGACGGTCGAAGGACCAATATTATGAACACGAAACAAATGAGCCAACTTAGATTTGCGAGCTGACTTTTGTTTTACCTGGTCCTAAAAACAACACCATAAGGCTCAAATTCGGATATCAGGACCAGAAATTTGTTAGGCGGGAATTTTCGAAACGGAACAATTGCCTTTGCATTTTGCGTACTTTCTCAGCAGTACTCACGTCAGAGATATGCGTTTAAAGGGTTTCTTCGGAACCGTCACGTAAATTAATGAATACAGAGCTTTGTAAGTTGCGCAAATGATCCAATGGTTGCGGTAACTCATCGTGGTTCGCTCGTAAAATCGGCCGCGACAATCATGGTTCAGCTTATGGAAGGAAGGTACGTTTTATTTCTCTTTTTTCAACTTAGCAACCCCGGTTTTGTACCGCTTAATTTTATATGTGTTTTTGAACTTCGCTGTATGGTGACGTCATTTCGGTTTCAATGAATTTTATCATCAGGTTGGATTTTAAAATATGCATCCCATATTGACGTGACAAACGCGACCTAATTTTAATAAACAATCCTTGAATAATCAATAACTACTTTTATGAATTATTGTGGTTATGTCCGCTTTAGGTATTCATTATAATATAAACTTAAATATTTGATAATAATTTACAAAATGCATTATTTTTGCATATGAATACCGCAATCTGTTATATTTTTGGTTTGTGCTACAAATAACTGACCACGTTCAAAAGCCTACCTAAAGCCCCCATGACACTACACGTCATTTAGGGCCCGATATTTAGGTGATTAATTTTATAGGGCTCTTCCTCCCTTTTACATACACCATCCCGATTTAGGGAAAGAGTCCCTGAATATCGTGTAGTGTATTTGTATAGGGGTTTAAGTCTCACGTAGGTAACTCTTTCGGTAATCCAAAATACTTTCGGTACTGTAGGGTTGGCAGAAGGTTACCACCTGTAGATAACTACCATACTTTGAGCTTGTCATTTCTAAATACCAATAGTTAGATTAACAAGACATCGGTAAGTTGTAGAAACGAGCATCGGCACTTGAATGCGCGGTATCTTTAGATTTTTTAAACTGTGATCACCAATCCGCCACCATCACAATTTGCTATATCCATACGATTTCATTTTGAAATAAATCTAAGTATATTAAGTTATTATCTATGTTTTGTAAACAGCTAATAACTTAATAGCGGGTCTTAACTAAATTACTCCCCGGCATTGTTAACGCGGACTTTTTATATGCTTTTTTAGCGACATGATTCAGAGCGGGGCATTTCGTCTCCGGGTCATATACCCACAATCGTTTAGCTGTCTTTGTTATTAACCTCTGTAACATATTCCTTATATTTTACAACTTATTTTTAAAGTCTTTTAATATCTGTTTAAGTGTTAAGTGTAATGCTGTGTACGTTAAAAGTTCTGAATGATTTTATGACTAATTAAATTTCTTTAATGAGATGTTTGTCATCTTGTTTTGAGTAGCAATATATTGTGAGATTCAATCTTATGATTCCTTTAAAGAGAAATGTGGCTTAGGATATTTGTTTGGCAGTTATGATTAATCCAATTTTAAAATCTCTATCTACAAGCTATGATGCAAAATTGTAAGCGCTACCGCAATGAATATGATTTTGAGTGCATTTATCATACCTTTAGTTTCCAACATTAATAAATGTCATTTTCACAATGTAATAACAATAAAATCTTTAGCAATATGCATTTGAATGTATTTGAGACGTGACTACATTCCAGGGTTTCATTGCAACACAATTTACAGCCTTCGTCGTATCGTCACCTATTCGCGTGTGTCCCACACCCATAAGCATAAAATCGGCTACGATTATTGCATCCTGGTGAATGTGTGGGTGAATATTATTGGCAGGTCTCCGACACGACTAACGTAAACCCACCATTCACTAGCCGACTGATTTCTGAACACCATTTGCTTATTTAAATCTACCGTACCGAAGGTTCGTTTTTGAACAGTAGGAGAGATCGTTTTGTGCATGGGAAGTTTTAGTCCCCTCTGGATGCAGGAAGGCTCCACAAATAAAATATGTGACTTGAAGGCGACGGCGAGGTGCCGTCGAGATGAGGCTGCGCAAGCTGGTGGGAAAGGGACCGATTGCAGCGTCCTCGTAAGTGGGAGTGAGACAGAAGCACGCTTGGCTATCTGGAGAAACGCGAGCACCTCATTTAATCGGTACGCGCTTCGTTTTGTAGGATAAAGGAAAATTTGCGATGCTTTAGATACGTTAGTATTATGCGTGTGGGTGTGTGATAGAACATTACTGTTATCGCTACATCGTCTGTCCAGGGTTCAATCAGTCTATTTAAGATGAACTAGAATGCTGCATACCTCTATTTACTCAAATAGTTAAGAAATAACCGTAAAGTTTTTACAAGCAAGATTTAACGCGAATATGCAAATGTATTAACTGACGCCTATTTGTCGTTTCAGAAAATGTCACAGTGAACGTCTGGCGGAGTGACTTTAAAAATATCGAATGCATAGTTTACATGAAATTGTTAACTAAATCAAATAAGCGTACATTAAAGTGTATCTTGTAAACTGGGCTAATTAAGTGGCTTGCCTTCTGTAAAAGCAACTAAATTTATTAACCTAATAGTTGGCCGCTATTTAAATGAATTCGAACTTACTAAGTACTTTGATTATTTCTCCTTCATTTTGTGTTTTCTCTCTTTGAATGCTCAAGAAACTCAGCTCTGCATTTTATAAAAGAAATACAACTTCGTTTTCCGTCTGACTTAGGTACCTAGGAATAGCAATGTTTTCTTCAGTTTGTTTTGATTATATAATTAAACAGCTCTAAGTAACATTTGCACGTATAAAACCTATATAAAATAAATAACAATTCCCTGTGTTTCCAACACATAACTGCAGCTCCACATTTTACCTATCACAGCATATTCTTTTCACGAGAAATATTCAACGCTTGAGGCTGAAAAAATGGGTTACAATGTTGGTCGGCGACGCCCCAGAGATTCATAGCTACATACCACTAAAAATCGTTACATTTTCTCTTGGTTTCCCGGGGCTTTTAGCTGTGCTTACACCATATCCATTAAAAAATGAGGCGCTGTGATATTCAACCTCTTTTTAACCCATTCTAGACATTATTGTCCACAGCTTCTAAAAACAGTTAAGATAAAATTGTATGTAAAATTATATCAAATGTATGTCACATTTTCAAGTGTTCTATAGCTTACCAACAAACAAAAGTAACTTATTGCCCGATGCCGACGGCCGGGCACAGGTTACATAATTGTCATAAACCCACACTCGCATCCCGCTCGGCGTAACACGACCAAATACAATCACGAGGAAACCGCACCGAATCACTGCTACACCAAGTACCACAAAACTTAGTCGGGTATGATATTTACTGAGAAAACTAAACGTGTCTAGTAATCTTCGTTCCGTTTGTACCTTTGCTTATTTTGAGCTTTCGACTTTCAAATGTTAATGAATGAGTTTTGGGTCACAATTTTATTCTTGCCTACTTCTCGGAGCCTGGTCAAGTGGGTTGTTTTACATTTGTATAAGTTGCAAATTGGCTTTGATGTCACAGATATAATCATAAAGTAAGTCTCTAATATGGCAGACTTTGCTGAAGCTTGATTACATGCTTTATACAACCACTTTATGGCTACTTACCTACGCACAGAGTCTTAAACATTACCGCGCTAGTGATCTGCAGAACCCAGTCATACAAAAGCTTTCAGGAAGTACATAAAATGATGCAATTATCAAAATAACAAAAAACAAATAATTTCGATTCATATTAGCATGAGGGTTCATATCGCGGCGGTGGCGGTTATCCGCCAAGTCGGCACCATTACCCGACACACAAGATATTTGCTACCCGTAGCTGCTTTCATTTCGTCCCTATTATAGCGTTATGACTGCATTTTACTTATTATTTTACTAGCCTATTAAATTATTTTCCTTTATCATGGATAGCGGTCGCCTGGGCCCAGAATTAATCAGCAAAATGTTCCCTGGAAAATTGGTAATGAAAATTGTACCAGATTCTCTGTTCAGCAGTTTTCGAGATGTCTCTGATAGAAAAATGTAATGAAAAACTTTACATTATTAGAGGCATGTAGGTAACTATGTGACAACGGAAGCATTTTCTTAAAACTCTTTTCGAAAGTGACCAATTATTTGCCTTTTAAAGTGAACAAGATTGCAATATAATCGGGAAACTCGGTAGGTTCACCGGCTGTCACTACATACAATAAACACAAGAAATTTCACCACATGATTGACGGCTAAGCACACCCGTGTGAGAAAATAAAGCCATATCATAATTATGTGTCAATCCGTGTCCAAAACTTAAGTACAAGATAATGTTGTTGTAGTTATCATTTTTGGGTTATCCAACAAATAAAGGGCTTGGGTGAACAAAGAGGTCGGATCAATGGTACGGATGCATGCTAATGTGGGATAAATACCGACGCATAGCTTGTTGTCCGACCCACGCACACACGCTACCAACATAACAACACACCCAACAATCTTCGTGTGTGTACGAAAGCTTTAACGCACACAGTCGCAAAGTCGCTAGGGTTGAACATAATTTTGCGAAATTAATTTTGTGAGCATATGTAATGCGGTGGTGGAAGATAGTGATAATTTATCTGGTAATCAGTTTTATATTTTTGGTGTCCAAGCTGCTTTTGTTTTATTCAAGGATAGCTAAGGATACCTGAAGAGCAGTGAGGGCCCAGTGAAAACGGCAGCGGCTTACGAGTTATAAGTTCGAGCCCAGAAAGGTGTTTTCATCATTATCATATCAGCCGAAAGACGTCCACTGCTGGACTTCTCTATCAGTAGTATATCGGTAGACACCCCCTATCTAGCTATATCAGCTATCACAAAGTCCATTCGTCATTTCTTTGGACTTCCTCTACTCTTTTAGCCATGCCAATAGAGGTATAAGGAACAGGGTGTTAGGTTCAATCATACTGTGTGGAAAAGAGAGGATCCTTTAGCCATACAGGTGTTGTGTCTGGTGGGTAGTAGCCCACCACGTCAATGTCGGCATGTTGTATATGTTAAGCCTCCCCAAAAACGCGGGGATTTGCCATAATCGCCACGCTTGGCAGGCGGGTTGGCGATCGCAGTATGGTGGTCAAGTGCATAGAGAACGCTGCTGCCCATTCTCTAGTAAGTCCCTTAGTCGCCTTCTACGACACCCATGGGAAGAAATGGGATGGTGCTATTCTTTTACGCCCGACACCACACAAAGGCGCTTTACTTTTAGTCTATTATTTCATTATCACAGCTCTCAAAACCAGAAACCGGCATGAACAAGAACCAAAAACTCGAAGACATGTGATATCTACCAACCCACACCAAACTGTACTGGGCCCGCGTGGTGGATTATGGCCCACTCCCTAAGGGAGCAGGTCTGTGTTCCAGGAGTGGGAACAATATAAGCTGATTACATTCACAAGGAAACATCAACATCAAAATATTTCAGTCCGTACGCATCCTTGCTGGATTTGTATCTGAAAACTACTACAATAAAAAAATCGAAAAAATTTGATCCCAGAAGCTTTGACTAAACTTAAAAGCTTTAAAAATATTTCGTAAATGTAATCAATATTTGCATATTCTAGAACTGTTACACTATGTTTTTATGCTTGACAAGTATGTTATGTGTCCAAATCAAGGCAAGGCACAAGGCAGTTTTCTTCATAATCCCTTTATTTTTTGCGATTTTTGGTCAGTGTGTATCATACCATCAATATTATTTTAAGAAATCTGTTAAGATTAGGTAAACAGTACGCTGACGTAAGGACGTCCTAGATAATTGTTTACTAGAACTTTGTGTTGTACAATATGCCCTTGTCTCATATTGTCGCAAGATTTTCCTCAACTCATGTCATTGCTGAATCACTGACATTAAAATATTTATAACTTCGACAGCTTGTCACTGAAATAGATAGACCCTTTTTCTGTGTCTTGCTTTGCTCTTTATTTTTCAATGTGAAAACATGAAGTAACTGAAAATAAACTGAATAAGTCTTTGGCAGCTAAAGTATGTGCGGTGTCAACCTTGAAAATAATCGTGTAAAATGGATTATAACAAGAGAGCCATTGTTTTTGGCAAATGTAACCAATAATACAAATACAAATTAAACATATTTACCGTATCCTTAAGTAATTTATGAACTAATTAAAGAAAAATTGTAGCTCGTAAAAAAGAATTAAAATACACGCAGATGACACGATCGCAAATTAAAATTTCTTGTGTGGCATATGGCAAACGCTTAATACAAGAAAAGTTCAGGTAACATACACGACAAGAACGTCATGAGCAACATACATTGCCTGCGTGATATAGATTTTTTTCCTAAAACCCCGAACAAAACCTGCAATGCAAAAGAAAAACAATTTCGTTTGTTTTTTTACGTTTTTAAAGATGCAGTTTAGTAACTCACGTCGCCAACCTTGCAGATTTACTTTTTTATCTGTTTTTGAGGACACACGTTGCCATTTAACAACATCAAAATTAAGGTCCTCTTGTCATTCATTTTTTACCTGTGAGTGGGGACTTGTGGTGGATAGGTGTCCTTTTGTTCTGACCTGACCTTGATAGAGAGGTAGCAAGGACAAATGATAATGCTTTGGCACACATGTATTTAGGTCGCTAGTTGACTACATATTGTGGAGGCGATACTTTCGAGTTTGAATGAGGGTTGATTTCTAAAGATCCATTAATAGACGAAGTGCAGTAAGATAATAAGTAGGTATACAGAATAGAAATAGGACTTATACTCTGCTTTTTCCGACTACGTTGGAATTAGCAACCAGTCTAACCGGATGCACCTGAATACCAGTATTTACACGGAGCGACTGCCTATCTGACCTTTACAACCCAGTACCTGGGTAATACGATACCCTCCCGGTATATTGGTAATACGAGTAGTCAGCCTTCCGGGCTTATGACGCCTCGTAACGATTGTCAAAGATCTACGAATGACAGTTGGGACCAACCGCTTAACGTGCTTTCCGAGGCACAGAGGGGTCTTGATGGTCCTATGTATACACCGTGACATTTTAGTCGTCTTACAAAGGTGGTCCACTCAATGTATCCGACATAAAATACCTCTAAGCGCGACTAAAACATTGTTACCATTAATTAAGATAATAGGTACAAAGAAAAATAAATAATGCTTTAGAATTATGAATACCCTCCCTGTTAGTAATGTTTACGTATCAAAAGGTAGAAGATATCTACCTACCCTACCATTACATTCTATCATTAATTCCATCTCCATAGCAGGGTGTTTCAAACTACGTCATACGTCTTAGTGATTTCATGTTTTTGATTATGGAAATGTTAATTTTTTTTTTCGTTTTTATAAATGGTAGTAGATAGCAGTCATTGAGTACAGGAAGTGGACTGCCGTTGTAAGACGACCAAAATGTCACGGTGTATATGGTCTTCCATCCACGAACCAACCGCGGCAAGCGTAGCTAAACCCGTACGGCTGTTATTACGTATCCACAAGCCCCTCTAGAATAGAAATAGGATTAAACCAGGAAATTTCTGTAAACTGAGCAGCACGGACATAACGCTTGGCCATTCAACTTTAACACCAAGTTATTCAAACCCTCGATACATAAACAACAGCAACTATTTATTATAGGCAAGTGCATGTAGATTAGCGCGTGCAAGACAACACCGATAGCACATAATCCACAACGGTGAACGTGCAAAACAATAAATAGCGTGGTCGGCGCCACTTCTAATTTCCTATGCTCTAGGCGTGTTTGATCCTGAATCGCGATTCCGTATTCCCTGGGAGTCCGGGGTCAGCGAGCTGGCTAGCCCGGGAGGCAAACCAGTTTTAAACATTTCAATATCACACCCAACCTGCAATAAAGTGGATGCAATAAAGTTTACAATTTATTTGTCACACCTCTTTATGTTTTTCGGAGATGAATTTTAGGGCTTTCTGATTGGGATTTTGGACGTTGTGATGCAATACATTTGGTGAATGAGTATTTTGAAGTGAAACTTTTTTTGGTGTTATTTTCAGTAGGTAGGCAAATGAGTTTACGTTTTTTAACAGTTTTCTCTGACGGTTGTTTAAAACATGACTGAAGCCGTTTCCCGTTTAAAATATCGTCTTATTAGTCGACTCGCACGACTCGGTAACTCGAAACAATCGGGCCAATTATTTGTGGGCGAATCGGCAATTCCAGAAATGCAATGTAATAAAGTTAGTTTTCTTTTTCCTTAACTTTTCGTTGTTTCCTTCACGACTTATTCGAAATCTGCCACTTGCCTTATACACATTTCTGGAATTGTCGATTCGCCTACAAATAAACAAACTTAATTTGTGCGACTCGGCTAATAAGCCAAAATATCGTGCTGTTTGATATTTTATTTATCTGCCTTATATCTTAGGAGCTAGTACCCAGAACACTCAAACTGATATGGACCACCTTACAGATAAATGCAGACTTATTTTCTTTAAAGTGGAAAATTATAAATCTTCTTCCTAGTAATATACTAGGGACTCATTAACTCAAACGGTATTAAATAAAGCTTGCATTATTGTATCAAACATGATATGAGTTTCATAAGAGGAGTTTCGTAGAATTAGATACTATACGCTGATTTCCAGATTAGATTGATATATGTATGTATAGCAATTGTGATGAAATGAAATACACATGTTGAACTGCTTCAATAATTCATGAGTTATCGATGGCATTCCTCGACATCAAAACGAGCACTATAGAACACTGCATAAATTCGAAGTCGAGAATCATACACCACAACGTCAATTAGCTATTGCGTAGAGATTGTATCATGTAAAATCAGCGCTCTCTGCTACCGCTTCAACTAAAATGAGAGCCCTACCGGACGGGATGCATTAATAACTGCTAATTTTCTCGTACCCATTCGCGATGCAATAAGTGCTCGAAATGATCGGGCACTAATTAATTACTAGTACCAACACAATCATTACTCAGTGAATGTATGTAGACCCTACAACTAACTCTCTCTAATAGTTTCAAGAATGTTGGTGTTATTAAACGCTGGTCATTTCCAAACCAGTTTTTATTGTTAATATAAAATGTGACGCCTTCGTTGTTTTACGATAGATCTTAGAAACGTTTATCTGGAATGTAAATTTTGTTTGCGTCTGATATTCGAACCTCGGTACTTGCGACCTCTATGACCATAAGCTAACCGTCTGCACCGTTACACTGCAGACATTCTCATGTTCCTATTATTTTGATCTATTTGTTTACATCAGTGTAAACCTGGGAACAGTTATTTTGAATTTCAACATTTATTTCTCAATACTAATAAGGTTCAACAGACTTTTGAATTGTGAAATGTTGTTCCATCTAACTACTCTTTTTGATTCTGGCACGTGTATGTCTGCTTCCGTTTTTTACTTTAGTAATACCGTTGTTCCTACTTCTGGTGAAGATTTCGGTTCCATTATTGAACTATTCAGTGTATTTTAGACTCGTCGATTTTGAGTTATCATAGAAATTATGACGACTGTTCTTGACACCAGCATGCGCGGAAAAAACATTGTCTTGGAGTTCGTCAACATGGAGACAACAATGACAAATGTAAAGAGACACAAATGACAATGGTGTCGTCTCTCCGCGTCCACGATTCGATAATAGTGAATAAACACGGCGATGAGTTATCGGCGGCAATCTCGGGTCGTCGGCCGCAGTACCGTTCCACTTGCCCCTGGACGACGAAACTAACGACCACGAGGTAGCACGCTCAGAGGCAGCCGTGGATGTGGTATTGTTGAGTGTGCAGTAGGTGTGTATGGAGACGAAAACGTTGATACCAAGACAGTAATTAAACTTTAACAGCCTTTAAACTCAGGTCTAAACCATCGTCCCTTATTTTATAATCCACCTTCAAGTGTCAAGTAATTAACACAATAACATTTCTATTGTTATCAGACTCGATGAGCCTAACAGTCGAGGGGGGATAAGAACTTTATTCCGACTTTTGTAAAGTTCTTAATACAAAATTGACAAGTTCTTATTACAGATACTACCTTTATACTTAATAGTTTTTGTAATTAGAACTTTATCTTTTGTAATAAGGCCATTACAATCATGCAAGCGACGACGGCAGCGTACATTGTAGGTTACTTTCGACATAGATTTCAAAATCTTTCGATGAAATTATATTATTTGGGTACTTAATCTAGCTGAAGTTAAAAATTGGTGACTGGATAATAGATTATACACATCACAAAATGATCACAAATTTAATTTAAATATTATAAGGAATGACATTTATAAAACAACTGCAACAATTTTATAATGACTTTTAAAATACATTTTGACCACGTAGATATATACATAGTGCACTTTTTTATGAAACAGCAGATTTTTTTTTGTATTACCGACGAAAAAATTCTGCGCTGGGGATCTAGAATGATATGCTGAATTCATGGTTACAGTTTGCGCACTGAATAAAAACTTATCCTGTATATTCAAATAATGTCAATAAAAACTGTAACTTTCTACAAACGTGTTAATTTTGGTATCACTACATTCTTTTTATACCCCCGCCGTGCCTGTCTGTCTGTTCGCGATAAACTCAAAAACGACAGGACGGATTTTCAGGCGGTTTTCACCAATAGACAGGAGTGTTTCATGAGGAAGGTTTAGGTGATCAAAACGCGGGCGGAGCCGCTGGCTAAAGCTAGTTAATGAAGAAAACCACAGTCACATTGGTAGATAGATATTAAATCAACTGGAAATATGTGAAGTTATCTTACTGAAATTGATGATCGTCTCTTACACATGCATAAATAATGATTGACATTCAAAGTAAAGAATACCGCATCTATTAACCAAGATATTCAACAAAACTCGCTGTTTTCACTATTAACGTTCATAGACGAATTCCGACGTGACTATTCCGCTAATCAAATTTTGTAACTGCGGTATTGTAACCATTAATTCTCGAACCTAAAGTTTTTCAGACGCCGTCAATTATGTGTTACCGTTAAGTGGGAACAGACTGTTGCCCCGAACTCATTCGGACATTTAAAATAATGCGGTGAGATGAAATAAAATCACTTTGTACGAGTTCAAAAGTAATACTTCGGTAAATTAAATCGGTGAAAGCGTAGCATCCATTCTTATATCTATCCCCTTTTGATGTGGATCATAAAGATTAGTTACGGATAAAATTAGCACCTCGTTTTATTCGTAATCTACCTTGTAATGATTAGATAAGTTGGTTCTGGCTATTTACAAGTTTTGAGGCCGAGTTTGAGGAAATAATTTATATTGGGGCTTTTTCTTTTTTGTTGTGTTTACCGTTAAAATCTTATTTTGTCGTATATTTTGCGTTGGTTTGTTGTTGTTATTTGGCCCATGCTGTCCTATTGTTGGGCTAATGCTTTTCTTTGAGTCGTTTATTTCCTCTTATTGGCAGCTTGTCACGTGTTGCTGTTGAAGGCCTTGACATCGCCTCACCATCTTGGTCGTCCATAATGATACCGGTCTGTTACAGCCTTAACGGCTTGCCCATGTGACAATTCTCTCTTAAATATGGGTATGTTTAAATATTTTTATTTTACCAAAAAATAATAGACAACGTTTAACGACATTGTGACAAATCAAATTAATGTGTATGTTTTTCTTTCGAAACAGTGCTGACAAAATATAAAAAAAAAATCCTGCTTGATTTTAATTAATGCTACTCAAAAAATCGTCAAGTAGCAAAACAAACAGCATTTGAAATTTAAATTTTGACCGTGTGTTAAGATTAATAAGAAAAAACATGCAAGGTCTGTAAGATTTTGTGTATTTTACTGCGTAATTTATTTTTTACTTGAATGAATTAAATGTAGCTGGTTAATAACTTATGTACTGACAATATGATCAATGTTTACTGCAAGGATACTGTCGTGTTCCCCCTAAGCGCTCGCGCAGTTTGCCCATGAAATCTTTATGTCTATTGTTTAAGGTTAATTTAAAGCTAAATTACAGCATAAATTGTTATTCAATAGATCCAAATTATGTGAATAACTTAACCTCAATGTTGGTATTATCTAGTTGGGATAATTATGTATTTTGCTTTTTACGTGTTTGTGTCTAAAATTGGGGTCTTCTTAGAAATACAAAATCTTATTCTACCGATTAATGAAATTAATGACACAATGATTATAATCACCGGCACTGCTTACTGGCGGCAAAAACATAATTCATTACAAAGAAAAATAGAATGCCGATTGTCAAAAATAAAAGTAGGTATTAGAATTAAATTGTCAATATGTTTTTTTTCTGTCGATTTATCTAGAGTTTCGCGTTAAGTGGGCAAACGGAACGCAGCCGTAACTTTACGGTTAGCCCAATCAGATGACGCTGCGCCGGCGCAACGCGGAAATCAATTGGAGTTCTCTTTATCATTTATGGATTGCAAAGCCGTGGGCATCACGCTTTGATAGGTTATGGGTCCAATTCTTCTGCGTTTTGTTTCCCTTTGTTGAGAAATATAGCAAAATAAAAAATTCTAGGAACAAACAAAGGGCAAAGCAAAGGCCTCTTCTGGCACAAAGAAGATACAAACATTGCTTGAAACAAATGAACACCTTCTAGGTTCAAAAATAGGTACTCTTTACTCAGTCTATTGTTTTGTTTTACTAAATGTAGGTAGGTACAAAATAAGTGAACAAACCAGGTTAATGTGATGCTCAGTGACAGGCTAACAATCCCGCACTTTTCACTTGTTACTTTTGACCTTAAACTTCGTCACTTGCTATTAGCATACATTGTCGGAAACACACCATCGAAGAATTTTTAGTATTTATTATTCAAGATTTGTGCTATGAGCTTTCTGTCTTCTTCCAAAAAATATTTTGCCCGATTTCCGACCCAGCCAGGATATTTTCATCCGCGCATCCTTATCCTGCATTCCTGTATTTCAAGGTCCTAAGACTCGCCGCCTTAATCGTATGTCAGTTATTTTAAGACGGCATGCGCACTTGGAACAAATAAATTAATAGGCAATTACTCGTAAGGCACCGCTTTGGGCCAACAATGGGCGCAATAAGAGCCATAAACGTCACGATGTTTGGCGTCCTATGGTGCACGGGCTGATCTGTTAACGAGAATGAAACACGTCCTAGTGCTACTGCCATAGAGTAAGCTATAGAGGGGACTACACGAAGGGCGTAGTACTTCCGCGTGTGAGAAGTGGAGGGAGAACATTTGAAAATGTTATTGGAAATTAATATTTTAAATTTATTTTTGACTATAATGTCAAGTTACGACGACTACAGCTTCACCCCAATTCTGTAACACAATACCAATCCAAAGCATTTTGAAGGATGTTGCAATCCATTTCTTAATACCTATGTTCGAACAATTTGTCTGCTCAGCAGTTGTTGAACTGTCAAAATGGAAGCCATTTCTACTGTTAGTGTCTTACGCAATTATCTTGCTGAAAATGGACGTTAGGAAATAATTTTCTAAACACTTATTAATACATAAGGATAAGGTTTCGTTTAGTTCATCATCATCATCATCATCATATCAGCCGAAAGACACCCACATTTGGACATAAGCCTCCCCCAAAAGGGGGGATTTGCCATAATCGCCTCGCTTGGCAGACGGGTAGGCGATCGCAGTATGGTGGTCAAATGCATAGAGAACGCTGCTGCCTAGTTAATTTAGTTGCATTTGCATAATATTAGGATCATTCTTATTCTCGTTTGCGTTAATTCAGAGATAGTTCGGTACGACTTAATGGTACAGTCGTCCCAAAATACGATGAAATCTCCCTGCCACCGCAACTCTGTAAGCTAAAGTTTACAGTGGAAACACCAGAAAGCTTCTCATTTACTAGCAAACAGACAATAATAAGATATCTACAATCTACTAGACACTACGTATTCAAAAAACAAATAGTAGGTCTGTACTTACCACCGAACCATTTCTACCTACACACACATCTACGTGGCTACCTATTCTACCGAACAAGTCTGTCGAGTAGGGCGACGACAGGCGCGCGCGCAGGTCGCCGCGGGGTCATTGACCGGCCCGTTACGCGGTTACGTAACAACGTAGCTTACGGCTACGCATTCACGACAACCCCGTAGCACAGCGTTTAGCAACTAATCGCGAACGCTATCGTAATCGTAGGTTTAAAAAAAATTAAATGCATTTTTTTTACTTTTTTGGAATAACGTTTGTTGTATTTTAGAATTCATAAAACTAAGTTTAGGTACTTAAATAACCGTAACTGTAAAAAATTTAACTGTTATTTAAATCAGTGTAATTTTTTTATCAATAATTTGTTACCAACACGGAAATTCCAAAATAATTAGTGAGTGCTTTATTTTTGTTAATGAAACCATATTAATGTAACGACTTTCCGGAACACGTTCATTTTAACAGTTAGATTTATTTTAAGTTAATAGAGACGCCGCGATTTTATGGTCTAACCATTTTACTGGGATTCCATGCCTGGATTTATGGACGAATCTGTGGTGCAGGGAGTCTGCTAACGTTCCGAAGCTGATGATAATCATTAGCTTCTCTACTGAAATACCGATCAATGACTTCAGCAATTCTTACACAACTGATCCGAATCCATAATTATTCTGTCACTGTCATCTTCAAAAGATCGATGGAAAATTTAGGAACAGAACATTGACAGCACAATGTTTTAAATTCGGTTTGCGGTTCAACCCGTGCAACTGGACCTAAATACTAACTTATTTCTTCATATCTAAAACAAAGACTTTTATTATTTTGTTTTTAAAGTAAATAAATCAGCGGACGTCTAAGATATAATGATAATGACTGTAAGCAACAAGGCTTGTAATCTATAAAGAAGTGACGGCGCGTTGTTTTCCACGCGCGCCTCAAATAGATGTCAGCACCAACTGGTGGGGCCCGCAAGGGCCGATGCCTACCAGGGGTGCGGGTTGTTCGAAAGAGATACCGCGGTCCCTGGCATATAGGCAACTGAAGGAACACGGGTGGGTTTTAGTCAGTAAAAGTCTCACACGCCCTCCTGCTCCACCCAGAGCAGGAGAAGTTATTTGATGATTTCCCACACAAAAAAAAACCTATAAAGAAGAGGACGAGAATAATAGTACCTACTTATTACCATTCAATTTGATTAGGTATCATCTTCGGCAACTCAGCAATTTTCTTCTCCTGATAAAAAATTTCTCATCCAGGCTAGGAAAAAATAACAAAAGCAGCACCCCAATATTCCGTAGTACACTTTTAATCACAATTCGAAGGATTTTAAAGAAAACTGCTCATCCATTGCTTCATAAGTTTGAAGAACTCGTCTACTTAACACCGTGAATGACACAACGAATGTTGCCTGATTGACAAATTGAAAAGCATTGTCATTGTAACTTTGTTACACAATTGCCCTGCTAGTATAAGAAATTAAGAATGACAATTTTATCGTGCGGTATCGATTTGCGCGAGTCACCGATTCGATACCAAAATCTTACCGCTTCTCGGGTCTACTCTATATAAGTTGGACATGCCCCGCCATCTATCAGACACTTCACGAACAAATATTTTGTATGTTTGAGTAAAAATTAACAAAAGACGCAATGCTAATTACTTCACAACGCTTGTTATGATATAATGGTTACTTTTACCGGTTCTTAGCTATTTTTGTTGTTTCAAATTAATGTTAATTCAATATGTTTGTACTTATGTAACGAGGCCCCGGAAATGGCGATTTATGATATAAATTGGGAATCGGAAGTAATTATTGATGTTCAGTGGTTGTTGAATGGTTCGGCCTTTATTGATTTTCGATTGTTTTTTCGCAATAAGACTCTTCTAATAAGATCACTGAACTGATCAATAAACTGAGTAGAATACGGAATTTCGACGCACTAAATATCGATAAATACTAATACGATGCTACAAAATTGCGATGCACGTTACTGCGAAAGACCGTCTCTGCGAAGCCACTACACCTCGATGCACGTTACCGCGATAGATCTCCACTGCGATACTACTTGACTTCGGTGCACGTTACCGCGAAAGATTTTCACTGCGATACTACTTGATTCGATGTACATTACTGCGAAAAATCATTTATACGGAGCCGCGGGCAAATGCTATGTTTTTTTAAATAATAAGTTTATTTTTAATAAGTTTGTATTATGCTTCATAAATTACTGTATAAAAATTGATTACATTTTGCTAAAATTGAATGTAATACAATGTAAGATATATTTAATTTGTTGCACACGAAACAAATTAATACGGACGAATCGAATTTCAAAACCATCTCAATATAAAAGATGGCATGGATATGATTTTATACATAAAGAAATAAAATGAATTTTTCCCTAAGAATTCTTTAATTCATTTATATTTTTGTACCAATCAATAGCATATTAAAACTTTGTTTATATTATGTAAAAAAAAATGTTATTATTTTTCAAATTGTTATATTTAACTGTAGTTTGTAGTTTTGTGAAGTTGATTAAATATACTTCTAATGTAACTAATTGATTATACATAATAAGATTGTGTATAATGTACTGTACAAACCATTTTGAAATACACATTATTTTGTTCACTATGCGTTTTAGTTTATAATTTATTAGGCCCGTTCAAAACATATTTTCATTCTGTTAAGTGATAACATAGTAAAAAATGAATTTAAAAAAATAGATAGCTAAAAGTCTAATAGTTTATCAGTAACGATCTTTCGCAATAGATTAGCGAAGTCAAGTTACCGCGAAAATGTATTTCTACGGAGCTACGTAGAAATTAATTTTCGCGGTAACTTGCATCGAAGTAGTATCGCACTGAAAATCTTTCGCGGTAACGTGCATCGAAGTCAAGTAAAGTAGTATTGCAATGAAGATCTATCGCGGTAACGTGCATCGAAGTGTAGTGGCTTCGCAGAGACGTTCTTTCGCAGTAACGTGCATCGCAATTTTGTAGCATCGTATTAGCATTTATCGACATTTTGTACGTCAAAATTCCGTACTCAACTCCAATAAACTTACGTAGAAAACCCATTACATTATCTTAATCACTATGGCTAACTTAATGGTTGTTGATCATCATAGGTGGTAACAGCTTACATACAGGAGGATGTACCCTTTTACGTCATACCCAATGACGAGGAAATGGGGATAGGCTATAATTGTAATCCGGAAATATGCATAGGTACCTACTGGTTTCTCTTCCTCGCGACGCACATACGGGTATTTGATACAAAAAACTGGCCAAAACCTTTTTTTGGTAATTTTGGGTCAATTGTGCCTCCTAATTATTTTTCATATTAATTTTAGTATAACCCAATCATTTCTATACCCTTTTCTCCAAAGGGACTTACGTGTGAAATAAAATCGAAATAAAATAAAACATTATTTTCTATTTCAAGCATTATGGTGATTTATTTGTACAATAACGAATAAAAAAAGCATTTAAAAATACACAATGATTTAAAAATAACGCTTACTATTTACATAACCTTACAAAATACATAAATGAAAAGCTATGTACAAACTGTAATTTACATCGAAATAAAAGTTAAATATACATTTTCTTGTAATATTTACAGAGAAACTTATACAGCTAATATTCGTCAGACTCGCTATCGCTATCTGCTTGATCAGTACTAGTGCCCGGGTCAGCATTATCAGTGTCAGTGTCCGCGGGACACTCGTATTCAACTTTAAGAAATTGTAGAATTTCTTGCGATAGTGGTTTCCTGTTCCTTTTGAATTGCATTCTGCTGCTGCTACTAAGAAAGACATCAGAGGTCAGAAGAAGGCGGTTCATGACATCTTGGAGGCAATCCTTTCGCGAAAACTTTCTTGCAAAGTTTTGCCTGTATAGGCGGAAATGTTTATTCCGCGACTCAGCTGCCTCCTCTGATAATTGTCCAATCGGCAAAAGAGCATGTTTGATTACCAAAGCCCCATGACACAAAACTTTATGCAAAGTTGGCGTCATGGGGTGCCAGTTGTATAACTGCACATATAGTTCGGCTGTTGACTTCAGAAACACCGAAAATTTTTCCGTGTCAATAGAGAACCCACTCGAAATAACTTCTAGAATCAACTTGAGGTTCTTAAGGAAGTTTATATCAATCCCTGTTATTGAGGCAGTTGTTACAGGATCGGCAAAGAACCTCCTAGAAGTATTTCCATCGTTAGTATTTCCAAAGCCAGCTTTCGGCACGTCTACAAGCAAGCCCATTTGCTCTCGAAAGGCCTCTTGAATCTCTTTCTTTTTATCTGCCGAAAGCTGCTTTTCCTCCTTGTTAAGCCTCCATTTTTTGATAGGTAGTTTGTAGGCTATATGGAGACATGTTTCGAGAAATCTAATCCGAGCGTGCAATATTGATAGTCCAAATTTGAGCGAGTTCGAATCTATCAAACTTTCGTCGGTTTTAAGATTGTTGAAATCTTTGCTGGTCTGCTTGCATATGTAGCACTTCATTGTTGACGTGGTATTAGTTGCGGCATTGCACACTTTACCATCTACCATTGTAAGCACAAGTGTGTGCGACACCTTTATGACTTTATTGTCAGCCTCAACTTCAGTGGGGTTTATGTTTTGTGCCTGGTTTTCAATGTGTGCTATTTCGGATCGAGTCACTTCATTATTTTCATGCACAAACTGAATCCTTATAGGACGGCAAAATCGGCAAGATGAAGGAGCTGGATTCTGCCACCAAATCTTCAGTTGGCCATTCATATTACTTGTCAGTCGTAGGGGTACTAATGAGCTTATAAAAACATGGGCATCGGAGCCTGACTCATCTTGGAATTTTTGTTTAAATTCTTGTGCTTTCGAGCCATCACATCCCCATTTGCAAATGAGTTCCATATTCTGCCCTTCAATTTCTGTTGCTGTCATTAACACTTTCTGGAGGTACAGGCAAAGGCGTTGAGTGGTGTGGTCAAGAAGATCTTGTAAAGTAATTTCTGCTATCGATTCGGAGACAATAGATTTAGGATAGCACTCCTTTTTCGCTCTCTGTAGGAGAGAATAACAGGGGTATATATCCTCCTGCCCATCTCTTATCACATTATATTGTTTGCGCGTTAGGTCGGCTTCCACGTATTTAATCAGTGCTTGTGTTATCGTTAACTTGCCGCTTTTTGAACTTTTGTCGGCTGAACTTATGATTTTGCGGAATCTAGTGGCTCGTGTCGGAGTCGCTGAAGCCTGTTTTATTATTTGAGACAAATCATTGTTGCCTGCGGCTCGTTCACTCATCACAGCAGCATACGTCAACTTTTCATGCGATATTTCTGATCTCACGTTCTCTGTTTTGCGCCTTTTGCTTCTTTCACTACATTCTTGGAATTCCTTAAGAGGTCGGCCGGGTTTATTGTGTCGCCAAACAGGTAGAGAAATTTTTTCTTTAAGCCATTGTTCATTCGTTTTTCGGAAACGACATTCTTTGTAGCTTGCTGAGGTCCATTTTAGCTTGTAATGATGTTTAAATGATTTTAAGCAATCGCGGAGTACTTTAGTTTTGTCCTCGGGGCATTTGGTCATTTCAATTAGTTTATGCTCAAGAAAGTCCAGTTTTTTATCTAAATTTTTGTAGTCGCACTGTTTTATTACGTTAAACATATCCTCTCTTGTTATTGTCATCGATGACTCATCATAAGGACCTGCCAACAAGAAAAAATCTATGTTAAAATCAAAGAAACACAAAGTGTTGTTTTTTTTCGAAAAAAACCTATTTTTGTTCAGAGGCTATAATTCATAGGGGCGGAAAGAGGCGGAAGGTTTTTCTCTTGATATGAAATCTAGAAGGTTCAAAGAACACGATTATGTATAAACTTTAGCTTAACTATGTTTATCTGATACTTAATTTGACAAAGGAAACCTATTTTACGTGTTTTTTTTTGCATAAAAATACTCATGACTTTATGGTACAATTAAAGAATGAAAAAGTGATCCTAACAGTAGCACAATAGATTCAAAATAAAGTACATACCTGTGCCTGAAGATTCCATGATGGTTTTTGGGGTTTGCACTAAACACAACAGTATGATTAGTCTTAAACAGCAATTGAAATTTGCGAGCGCCGAGAAAACAAACGTGTCACTAGCACAACAGATGAGTTCCGACTGACGTTGAGGGCGCATGGAGCGCTCTAGCCCCTTCTGGGTACCGGTTTCTTAATGAATAGAGTGTCCCATTGTTAAAACATAACAAAGGATAGCTGCGCGGTTACTATTGTAAAAATGACTTTTGGCCAGTTTTTTGTATCAAATACCCGTATGTGCGACGGTACAATCCACACAAGAATAGTACTTTTTCAGGTAGCTGGTGAGTAAGTTTGGTACGGGTACCGAACTTCAAGCAAGGCGTCTTAGGCTGATCTGCTCTGAGGCAGACTAACCAAGATGCACGGGTCATGCCTTAACACCGTCGCATGTGACACTGGCTGTATTATGCCTCTGTAGTGACGTTTTACAAAATTGTATTGCATTATAATCAGATTAAATTATTAATTATAATTAATTATTAATTCATAAAACAATACCGAATACAGTATGAACTGTGTGTTAACCCTACAAAGGGAGGTAATTAGAAGATAGGTACAATAATCTATACATCTATACTCTATCTATACATACATACATATAAATAAAATTGGAGTGTCTGTTTGTAATATTAAAATAACCGCTTTTTGCTACATGCATATGAATATACACCGTGACATTTTAGTCGTCTTACAACCGCAGCCCACTTCATGTATCCAATGACTACTAATCAATTATATAAAAAAATATTATATTTTTGAACATTTGCATTATGACAAAAATGAAAATATCATTCACTAAGACGCATGACGTACTTTGAAACACCCTGATAAGGAAATGGAATGTAATGATAGGTAGGTAGATATCTACTACCGATTGATACGTAAACATTATTAACAGGGAGGTTGTTTCATAATTCTAAAGCATTATTTATTTTTCTTTGTACCTATTATCTTAATTAATGGTAACAATATTTTAATCGCGCCTAGAGGTATTTTATGACGGATACATTGAGTGGACCACCTTTGTAAGACGACTTAAATGTAACGGTGTATATACGGTTCATATACCAAAATAACATTTTTTACAATTTTTGTCTGTCTGTCTGTCTGTTTGTTCCCGCTAATCTCTGAAATGGCTGGACCGTTTTTGACGGGACTTTCACTGGCAGGTAGCTGTTGTAATAAAGAGTAAATTAGGCTACTTTTATTTTAGAAATTTTATTTATTTTTATTAATATGTAAATAACTATTTCACGTGGACGAAGTCGCGGGCACAGCTAGTATGAACAATAAAACTTAAAAAACAATCCCGCTTGTTTCGCTGCTCTACAATCACGTCTTCCTACATCTATTTAATTTAATTAATTTCACAATTCACACACTGAGTGCGGATGAAAGATGTTTTTGCGTTAATTACTATGAGTTATTACATCCATTCTTTGTTCACTGTTACTGTAAGCCGTTGACTTCATTAACAACTAATTAATGTACACACGATACGAATCTAATCTCTTTCTGTTTGAGTGTACGTTAATATTGCACTAAACGAATGTTGAGCATAAATTATAAAACTGTTGTTTTAACTGATTGTTTTATCGTGTTAATCTATATAACTACTATAGTTTTGTTAGATTTAAACCCTGATCTACATAACTGAGCCGTGTAATTGTTATCGAGTTTGTAACGTTTTCACGCTTGCGTTTTACAACCATTCGTTTAATATTTTGACAACTTTATATTGCCATGTTTTGACATTGAAATAGGCCTTTATTGTGCCTTGGAAACATTATAAAATATTTTGTACCAACACCACCAGAACCAACAATAAAAAACTTTATTTATTACACCAATGAACTTTTTTAATTCGAATATAGTACGAATTAACCATTCGTCATTCCGGTTTGGCAAGTGTTGATGTGCGAAACTTCAATTTAAATTAATGTACGTACTATGATTCATACAATAACCGGTGTGAATTAATTCAATGTATCATTTATTTTTAATTTGCTTTTAAAAACACTCATAGTGTTTTATTTGTTTGTTTTATCGTAAATGATGTGAGCATAAATCGTGGGCCTGCTGATGCATTCATCATTTCGTCCCTTTTATTAAGACAGTGGACCAGCCGACTCAAACTATTATGGGGATCAATATCGGATACAATGGGATTGTAAAAGGGGGCTCATATTTTGATATTCACAAAAAAAAACTAACTCTTCCGCGGGCACCCTCTCACGCGTTCATGGCGTACTTATTTTATGTTGTTTCACTTTGTATTAAGAGCGAATATTGTCCAACAGGATATTTTTGTTGTTCACGATGTCAGGAAAAAATCATATTTTTTTCCGAATGTCTTATTCGACCTTATACCTGGGATGTTAGGGTTTAAATTCCCACTATGAGTTAAGAAGAAAGCTTTTACATCATCTAGTAACGTGTATTGATTGAAGAGACTCCCGTTAGGTTTTTACATAATATCTGTCTTGTATGGGGGTGGCAGTACATGGATGTGAGCTACACTTTATATTTGCGATTTTGTGTCATTTTTATGGGTATTTTGAACTCAGTTTGTTTTTCCGGTTGGAAGGGAAAAATTTATCATTTATTTAGTAGTGATATCCTTTCAAATAAAAAGGTAAATTGGTAACAGATTTTTTCAAACAACCAAGAAATACTCCAAAAAAAAATCATCATTGTGTATGTTTTTAAATTAATTTAATGTTTTAATTCAGCGATAAATGATCAACATTGTAATCACTGCTACGTCAAGGCAATAGAAGACAATCGGAAAAACTTGACCTCCTGTAGGCTTAGCACGAGAACCGTAGACAAGCGTTTTGTATCCGGAAGAGTAGACAAAAATGACGTTTCCGTATATAGAGTTGGCAGTTTTTCACAGAGAAATGTAGACAAGCGATTTCTTTTCTACAGTAGAGTAGAAATAAAAAGCGTCATGCTAAGCCGCTGTTCAGTTTTCCCGCCATCTAACGGCCCCTAGCAGAAACTTCCCTTCAATGCAACCGGCCGGCGCGGCGTCCGTCCGGCCATACGCAGTAATATTTATGAAACCCATAACATTAATATGAGAATGTTGAAATTTAGCAAGTCCAACACATAAATACCCTCAATGACGTTGATTATGGCAAACGCGAGGGCGCCAGCGGTCCTCCGCGCACTTTTTACTGCCCCTTTTATTTATTGCAACGAAGATTGAAAGGGGACTGAGATCATTGTGACGGCCCTACAACGTTGCATGCGTGCCGAATGGGTTGAAAAATATTTGTAAATGCCTACATATAGGATAGAATATTTAGTTATATGAATGAGTAGCAACGCAATGCTTAAAGCTGTGAAGACAGAAACGTGAAATGTACAAAGATTATGAAGAAGTTTCTTAAAGAAGGGGGTAATAAGGAATGATTTTCAAAAAATCAACCCTATAAGAGTGAAATGGGCTCTCTAAGTATTTGGGTAGTTCTACTTTTAAGGTCTTCACCATGGACAAAAATGAATAAAGCTATTTCATACATGTCATGTGACTAAACTGTGGGAAAATTACCATAGATTCGGTATTTGTTGACCAGCAGCTCAGTTTTTTATTAAAATTTATATTTTTTTGTGGATTACTAGATTCAGATGGAAAATAATGTATCCTTCGTTACGAAATTCAGTTGTTAAAACTTGCATAAATTAAAAGAAATTTTAAATGGTTATTTGTATTTATTATTATAAAATCCAAACTTTAATCAGTCTCAAACATTTTGGTCTTTATAATCAGGTAATAATTCCGTATAAAAATTGAAATTTGTCTCTTTCGTCACATTTACTCCTTTCAAAATTCGTATCAATTATTTTTTTTCACTTTTACAAAAATATATTTGAAAGAGCAGTATTACATACTAAACACCAAGTATGACACGACATCAAATGAGTAGCAAAAAGGACTTAACGCAAGAATTTTGGTTTTTAACAACAATCTTTATACGGGGACGACATCAAACTTATTGTTACGAAGGAGACGTAAATGTGACGAAGTAGACTAACAAACAATTATGACTTAAAACTAATGAGATTCGCAGCTTCTTTTTTCATTAATCGCAGGCAAAACTTGCTTATTACTAAAATAAAAACTTTAATATGTGAGGAAAATCAGCAAAAACCTACATTAACAAACTAAACAAATAACATTTAGGGAAAAAATTACATTTCGAAAACTTCCTCCACTGATTTACTAAAGGAATACAAAACTCTCGTACCTTTTTTAATAATTTGAGGTTTTTCGAGTATTCTTAGCATGTCATCTAAGTGCACAAAAGACACATCATTTTTATCTAAACGAAATAAGGTCTTTGTTTCATCTAAACATCTTAAAAATATAACTTTGGCTTCGAAATCATCAAACTCACTGTCTATCAATCCTACATAATTGTACTGCTTTCTTTTTTCGCTCAAAATTTTTATCACAACATAAGTCCCGATAAATAAGTTTCTGGGGTGGATAGTAGTTTTATCTAGGCTGGTTCCACTACTATTACAATTTTTCGTGTTCCTTTCGCGTAAAGTAGCCAATGGTTCCTCGTCTGAACTATCGCTGGAGTCATAATAAACTCTGTTAAATATTTGTCCTGTTCTTCCACTTGACATGCTTGTAATAGTAGTAGAACCACCCTCCACGAAATCAGTTTCAGAGTTATTTAAAGGTGCAGTCTCCATAGTATTTGTTGCAGCATTTTCAATTTTCTGTGCTTCTTGGGCGATGAAAAATTTGTGCGATTTATTAGGAACACATGAACAAAACCCAATTATCTCTCCATTACTACAGAAGCAACTCTGCTCGCTATAAGTCATGTTTCCCCGAGAATTAGACGATATATGATGTAAACGCATCGTGCCTGGAACTCGTTGTAATGTAGCCGGTATCTCCCTAGATACTTGATCTATTTGGTCTTGACTGATTACAAACATCTTCACGGATGTTGCGTTTTTCAATAGATCGTAAAATTGAGTCAGATTTACTACATTACGTCCATGAGCAACTAGCCTATCGGCTGTTCTTTTGATGAGGCCTCCAATCCCGTCAGCGGCACCCTTGCCGTGCCCAGATTCAAAATATGACCATGTCATATGTTTAAATCCATAATCGAAAAACTTGGTCGACATCAAATAAAAGTTTTGCTTCTGTCTGTACTGCGTACACGGACCGTCAGAGAAGAAATGTATGGTTTCGACATTGGGGTATTTTTCTTGCACATATTTTAAAATTGGGTCTGTATGTGCCCAGATTGCTGCAGGACCATGAGCTAGGCTAGAAGACACCGTACAAAAGGAAACTGTTTCATTCGTCTCTGCTCCTTCTGGCTTTGCGTACAAAACAACAGTGTGTAGTGTTAGCTGATTACGAGAGCCTCCGAAGTGATGAGCTTGGATTTCTTCACTATGCTTGCAATTATAATTTTCGCTGAAATCCATATGAATGGCAACACTGTTAGGCGTGAGATTTTGAATGCAATTTCGATAGCCTTTATGTTGTGTGTAAACGTTAAAAACATGTTTCTTAAAATCCGTAAAGTCTTTTTCAAAATTATTAATTAAGTCGAATAATTTTCCAGTCTGTAATTCTTTAACATTCTTTATAACTTTTCGAGTACCATTTGCCGTAGTAAAATCTTCTGTCTTACGAATCCACTCCCACCATGACACATTTTCTTCAGGATTAATGTTTTCTACATCAACAACTTTCTTTTTTTTACATTGTTCACAGTTTCCAACCATACAGTGTTTTTGGTTCACATTACACACAACAGATTCCAGCAAATTATTCAAATTATCAGTGTTGATAGCACCTTTTTTTCTTATAGCCGTTGCTTTGAACTGAATATTTGTGTGTTTCTTACACAAACACGTATCTCTTGCATTTACTGATGGAAACATGACATAGAATGGTCTCATTTTTGCAAAGTAAGCTAATGAACAAGGTACGCTGCATTCTTTTTTAAAGAGACGGTATAAATTACTAACTGTATTCAAGAGAAACCTTTTCTGTTTTTTAACCTTATTTTTTGTTACGGTCTCCTTTTTACCTGCAGTTGCACGACTATTGTCGTCACGAATGTAGAAGTTTACAATCATTGTTCTCAATTTCCTATCAACTGCTTTAATTCTCTGTTGTTTGTTGTAGCGTATACCCAGTGCATCCATTCTTATTACATTTTCAAGGCCTGCTTCCTTCACTCTATCTGACATTACGGTTTCTTTAAGTACTCTTCTATCTTTTCGGGATTTTAAGTTCTTGTAATTTTCTTTAATGCTGTTACAAAGAACATTATATTCTTCAAACTTTGCTTGAGTCCTTTGTAGTTTTTTTTTGTACTTTTCATACTTTCGTCTCCATTTGTCATTTTCAGTTTGTAGCTTTAAATTTTCTCGATATAATTTACTTCTATCTCGTCTTACTTTTTTTCTTCCGCTACTTACGATAGGCGAGGCTGGCGGTGATGGTGGTGGAGTATAAGCTTCTAACGTTTTTTCCTGTTCCTTTTGTTTATCTCTGTACTTTTTTTGCTTTATTTTCCACTTTCTGTTCGCCAATCTTTTTTCTCTGTCATTCATATCTTTCACTAGCGTTTTGTTTTTATGATAGCGATCTCTTGCCTTCTGTAAATATTCTTCATATTTGTCCTTGTCTTGCTTTTTTTTCAACCTGCAACGACGTTGCCTTTCGGCTGCTGACAACGGCATGGCGTATAGGTATTAATTTCTGAAAAGAAAAGAAAGTAGGGACTTAATGTAGCGTCCTATAAATGAAATCTTCCATAAATGTAACCTTCGTCACTTTCATGTCTCCATCGTCACATTCTACCTGTGCCGAAGGATACGTGTGACGAAGTATACAATTTTTGAATAAGATTGTTACTAATCGTGCATAGCAAACACTTAGATAAAAAAAATACTTTACCGTAAAGATTACATATTTATATGAATCATATAAAAGCTAAAACGATTAAAAATTCATGAAATACATACCAAAAAACGCTGTGACTAAGGATAACCTCAAAAAACACACGCCGCCGGTCTTCGTCCTTGATGTAAAAGAAGTGACAAGCTGTCAATGTCAATCACTTGATTTGAGTTTCGCTCTATGCTCTATGGTCTTTGGCGTTTCGTCTCACTCAAAAACTTAACACACTCACATATATTTTTTTAAACTTATGGTAATATTTGGCCGTCGTGACGATGGATACTCGAATTTTCGGGACAATCTTTCGTCACGGCAAAAATAAAAAACTTTTACAGATAAATTAAATTAAACTTTCTCGTTACCATGCTTACCAATTTATCTCTCCATGTTTTTATTAAATTGTGTGACTTCAATAAATTATTTTCATAATAAACGTAATAGTTCCAAGCAACACCTAATGGGGACATACCGTTTTAACTTTGTAACAAAAGTTTGACTCCATTTTAATAATAAAGTTCAAATTAATTGAAAGTAAATTTAAAGATGGTTATCTAAATACAAGTTATTAAATTGATTTAAATAAAATAAATGATACTTCCTCCATTCTGTATTTAGTACTAAACCTTTGTTACAACGGGGACCACCTTAATTTTATGAAGGACTTTAAAAGTAGAACTACCCATTTAATAGAAAATAAGGTACGTCTAAATATATTTGGATTTCTTTTACAACCCTTACAACAAAGCATCAAAGTTCGTTTGAACAATCAACTGTTTAGTTCTTATACGACATCGAAGCGGAAAAAGTCGTCGACCAAAGCTAGCTTCTTACATTAGCAAGTATTTACATAGCTATAAGTACGGCGCGTGCGATGCATGCGATGCGTGCAATACGTGCTAATATTTTTAATAACGCTATGGTGCGGTGGCTTCGTTAGTGGAAGTTACACGCTTTGATCTGTTTGGAGGTGAATTACTTTGTGATTGAATCGCTTTTTTTATTACATGATTAGGGGTAAGGGGTGACTGAATCAACACGCTGTTACCATTTTTGTTGTTTTAGTTTGTATTCGTCAAACTGTGATGTATGTTTGAAAGAAGGAAGTGCGAAAGGTTAGACGAGCAGGTAGAAAGAACTCTTTCTCTTCTCGGTTTTTTAATCCTATCTCTTCATGTTCGGAAGTGATGAGAATTTTTAATACATTGATACCAGAAACTGAACTATTTATTATTATGGGCACGCCGCGATTGCGGCGGTAAGTCCCCTCTTTGAGGAGTGGCTTGAGAGGCGGCATGGCGTCCTCACCTTCCGCCTGACACAGGTCCTCACCGGACATGGCTGTTTCGGGAGGTTCCTGTTTCGGATAGGGCGGGAGGAAACGCCCGGGTGTTTCCATTGCGAAGATCGCCCAGAGGACACGGTGGAGCATACGGTGGAGGTCTGCCCAGCTTGGGCGGAGCAACGCCGTGTCCTCGTGGAGGTGATCGGCGGCGGCGATCTCTCGCGTCCGACCCTGGTCCAGGCCATGGTACGGAGCGAGAGGGCATGGCTGGCAGTCGCCTCCTTCAGCGAAGCAGTTATGCTCGCAAAGAGGGAGGCGGCGCACGTGAGGGAGATGCAGTACATGCGCCCTCACAGCCGTGGCCTTCGCAGGAGATGCCCTGGGCGTCGGGAATCCCAGGCTGATTCCCGGCCACCGTAGGCACGGGCTTGCGGACGGCGAGTAATGGGTACCTCGCTGTCCGGTAAGGACCAAACCCGGGTCGACGGCGCGTTGTGTTCCACGCGCGCCTCAAAGAGATGTCAGCAGCAACAGAGGGGCCCGCAAGGGCCGGTGCCTGCCGGGGGTGCGGGTTGTTCGAAAGAGATACCGCCGCCCCTGGCACACAGGCAACTGAGGGAACACGGGTGGGTTTTAGTCAGTAAAAGTCTGACACGCCCTCACCCACCTCACCCAGAGCGGGAGAAGTTATTTGATGATTTCCCACCCAGAAAAAAAAAAAAAAAACTATTCAAATTGAAATAAAAACTTCACTCGGAAGAGATTTATCGTGATATTGGCAAGTAACGTGGAAAGTTATACAGGTTTGTACGGAACCCTCGATGCGCGAGTCCGACTCGCACTTGGCTGGTTTTTTCTTTTCTGGTGCCTCTGTAAGTACTGAAGGTTGGCCATCATCTCTGAATATTTATCCTTGTCTTTTGCCAGGTGGAACAGCAGCACTCGCGCAACAGCAACCTTGCGAAGAATTGCTCTTCTCCGGAACAGCCGCATTAAGACATATTATCCTTGTTCTTGAATTATGTAAAGTGACAATAGAATACATTAAAACCAACCAGAACAATTGATTCGTTCAATAAACTCAAAATAATAAACTATGAAATTAGTTAAAACACCTACGCCACAAAATCCCATCAGTACAAATAAATGACATAAACACAAATAAACATGTAATCAAACCTGTTAATCCGACAATCTGCAAAATCAATACGTTGTATCAAAGTACCTATAAACGGGGTGCACTTTCCCAAATTTATGTACCAGGGGTGAGTCCCCATAAACTTCACATGTGCAATAACGAGTCGGCCAGTTTAAACCGCCGATATTGCTCCTATGAAATATTGATGGTTTCACAACGAAGGTACACCATTATCATGTCAACTAACGTACTGGTCAGGATTTATTTTTATGTCTCCATTCAGAGCCGGGATTGGATAGTGCGTTTTGTAAAAATATTTTCAGTTTTAGTAAGCAGGTGACGTAGAAGGTTTTGACGTGTGTCTAAATTGTTTTCTGTGATGTCTTCAAATCGGATGATTCAATCTTTTCAATGCTCAATTCGAAAGCATTAAATGCTAGAGTGTACTTCTGTCCATTAGGACACTGGGCGTCAAAAGAATGAGCGGCATTATCACCATTAAAAAAATATATATTATGGAGTATATATTAGTTTCTGGAAAGAACACTGTTCTTTCAGATAGTGTTTTGTCTTTTTTGTCTTTTCCATAAAAAATACAAGCAATGGACCACTATTATCCACAACTCGAGATTATTTACTACCAATGCATCTTTATCTAATGTATTTTTAACGATAAACTTACAAGCTTCATTTACATAAGTTATATTATGTTATTATTCAAAATGAGTTAGTACCCTAAACAAGTTAGCGTGTTTGGTGCGAATACATGTTTCGTGCGAAGTGGCTGGGGCGATACAGGTTTCAAATGCCAATACTGCTCTGCTTGAATGAAATATAGAAGCAATGCGCGCATAGATTCGAGCTTCGCAGAAGCGGCATACCGTACAACATACGCGTGCAAGAATTGGTAATTAAAACTTGTGTTGCTTTATTTAGCTCAAATTATGAAGTCCGTGGGGATCAGATCCGGATCAGAGAACAGAGATCAGGTATCTCTGTCCATCTAAACGATTATGCTGCACAGCTTGCTAGACCACGTGTCGATAGTGCTAATCTTTTCAGGCCTTTTCCGCTTTCAGAACTTTGGGTGTTTTGTAATAAATCGAATTATTTCTAATCTATGTATCAGTCATCAAATTTCTATTTCATAACAGGAAGCAACATCTGCGTGGTTGACATAAATATTTGACATTTACAAAATATCGAATGCCAAAATCAAAGAAGCACGTGCTGCGGCACTACGCTGGTAAACAACGTATTTATAATTAAGCCTATTTTAAACGTACAGTCTACGTAAACCAACAATGCACGAATAATATAATCTTTGGCATCCATAACTGGATTAGCGTCCGCCGCGCGTATCGGCGTAATATATCGTTTCGATTGAGTTTTGGTGTATCATTCGGAATTCCAACTTGGAAATGATTCGCAGAATCCCCCTCGCCGCGGGTGACATACGCATCTTTGGAACTTTTGTGGCTGTTCACTTGACGATATTAGGGTACTAGGGTTAATAGAGTGAATAAAAAGTAGTTAAGTTCGTTGTTCACGTACTTTAGAAAACAAAATAGGAAATATATCTACGCCTCTGGATACAATTCTAAAAAAAATAGTCTTCAATTGTTTCTAGTTACTTTTTAATTCAGAAAGTTAAGTTTACTTTTTACATCATTTGCAGAATCTATGGAAGTTTTTCACTACATATTATAAAACAAAGTCCCCCGCCGCGTCTGTCTGTCTGTTCGCGACGAACTCAAAAACTACTGAACGGATTTTCATGCGGTTATAAGCAATAGACAGAGTGATTTATGAGGAAGCTTTAGGTGTATATTTGTTCAGGTTTTGTGTACATTGATTAACGCGGGCAAAGCCGCTGGCAAAATCGACTTTATTATATAATGCATTCTTTGTTCTGTCTGTTAAAACATTTCAGTAACACCTGCATCAATCGACAAGAGAAGTTCAAAACAGACCAATATAAGCCCCAATTTATGAAAATCAAACCACTAGACTGGAAAAGCTTGTTAAAGAATTGAATGATCTCATTGAAAACTTTTATCAAACAACGCAACAGTTCTTCAGAGTCTGTGATTGTTATTTAACACGTGCACAATAACACATTACGTGTGAATCTGATGCACGTGTGTGCGCGAATTTTGTGCACATGCCACGAAAATAGAAAACTAGCGGATGAATTCTATACGTTTTGGATTTATGTTTCCGTGTATCTAATGGTTTGTAGTATTCTTTCATTCATATCTAGTCGTAGACATGGTTTTGCTACTGGCTTTAGGGCAGTTTAATCACCACTGTTGTAAAACGAACTGGCGATTACAAAACAACGTTGCGTTCCATCCTCTTACGTCATCATTTGGTTTACTATTATTATCCCTAGTTGTGGTATGGAATTACTTTGCTTCTGTTACTACCCTCACTAGTAGAAGGGGTTGATCTTTTCTTTGCTTGGAAAATTCTGTTAGCATCTAAAATTTTCCACTGAAAAACACTGGCCTTCTGTGAGTCACCTCGTCGAAAGGTCATGTGACTGCGATCGTTTAATTACCACTCTTGGCAGACATAATTGTGGCTGCTGTACGATGTTATAAGCTTCCATATAGTAGTTGACTATTAGATATTATGATTTTCTTTGTTCACTGCTTGTTTCTACAAAGGTACTTACTTACTCAGGATCGCTTTATGTGTGGCTAGATTTTACTCTGTTTCCTTAACCTCTTTTCAGCTACTGAAAGTTTGAAACACGTGCCCTATAGTTTGTTTGACTTTGCCCAACTTCTCTAAAACACCAACATTCCTATCTATTTACAAAACTTAACCAATACTTCCAGTAAAACCGCTATTTTATTTAAGTTCAATCAGTTTTATTAGCATTAAAAGAGCCAAAGTGTTAGGTCTGGCTAAGCGTTCGTCTGGATGCAGAGACAACGATTTAAAGGGAACAGTTCGTCAATAAGTCTCGCCTCGGATCGGTCAGGGTTAGTAATTGACGGGGGTGGGTGTACCTACGTAGGGTTGACGGGACGAAGAATGGAGACGGTTTTGTTTATGTGAAGGACGAATTGAAAAAACAAAAGTTATGATAGTTCTGAGGTCTCTATAGAGCGTTCTTGTTAGTGTAAGTTTTAGGAAAGTGTTCCTTATTAACAAAGGCACGCTAGCGTCGCTTTTGCTGTAAGAAGACCATTAAAATATTTCCATTTTTACTAGGTACTCATTCAAATGATGGAGAGTTATTAAAAATACTTTTTCTTGTTTACACCCATTATTTTCCAAAGCAACAAAGTGCAAATTCGAGTAATAAAAATAATTTACATATCGCGTGAAATGATTTACGCTGTCTCGTCGCGCTAACCCTGCGCTGCTAGGGCAGTTACAACGCCTTCCCCTAAAACATTGTCATCTGAATTTGTGCCCGAAGTAAATAAGAGTCCCGGGGAGTTCTCCGCTCTAATGGCGGTAGATTTATAGATTTTCCCTGGATGCCCCGTCGCGCCAGGATTAAATTACGCCTGCCGTATTGGCCGGGCTGAATATTAGCACTTCTATTTGTTTCGGCGCTTTGGTTTCAACTGATTTGAATGGTCACTTCATCTGTGATTTTAGCTTACAGATTCCGAGGATTAAGTGAATTAATTGATCAATTATTTGGGTGTTTAGAGATAACCCGTATTGAAGGCGATGAATAATCATATTTATCTTCTGTTTATTTGAAAACTGCGGTACCTATTCATGCATTTACTACAGAATGTGGGCTGAGTACCAATGATTTAAGTAGCAGGTAATATGCAAGTCACGTTAGACATAAAAATGCCGTAAGATATATTAAAGAAAACAGTTTTCTTGTGTACTGTTTACAGGAAAATGGTAATTATTGTCGTATTTACGATTTGTATATCTACATATAAAAAGCATTTTCATATCTAGCCGTGTCTTCATAAAATTTACGTATCAATTGTCTTGTAAGAATTTGACCAGAAAATCCGACATTCCACAAAAAAATACGACTGATACCCTACTAATTCATTCATTAAAATAAGACTCATTATTATAAAACTTTTTTAAAACTGAATTGAATGACTGAATTTCTAAAACTGAAGTCTTGTTACTAATCTCTCGTGTTTTTTAATAACAGTTTTCTTCGGGTTTGTCCCCTGCCCACTCTCCGTCGAGACGGGGGGCGCCTCGGTCGCAGCGGCCCTCTCCTTCTGATTTTTAAAATCGCAGACGGGTTAAGTCGCGAGAGCACGGCGTATAAAAGCTGCCCCCCGTCCCCGGTTAGTAACCGTTGACTGTGCGTATCACATTTTGTTCTGTCTCTCTCTAATTCTCTATAACTGTTCGTATTAAGCACTTATTTTTTGATGCTTGAGCACGTTTTAAAAATGTGGTTAATTAGTTAAGTGTCTCATTGTAGGTATTTTGCAATAAGTCTGATTGAATTGATCTTTTGTTACAATCGGTTTTTATTTAAGAGATCAAATGATTTAGTATCACGAAATTTAGTAAGAACAAAATAAGGGTGATAAAACAAACTAATATATATAGCCTACTCAAAATCGAAATGTAAACTTTAACCACCGACCCTCTGTTTTTAAAACGCCAAAACACCCAATATTGTCTCCCCTTTTGTGTGTGCCGTCCAATTTACATACTATTCTTGTACGCAGCAATTGATATCAGCACACATTTCGATGAAATGTAGGAACGTCAGATTTTCCTTATGCGTTTTCCCCGAACGCCGAATACTGTGTCCTTGTGCAGTCTTTTGTTTCGAACGAAATCAAACAGTTGTGAATGGACATCTTTTCATTCAGCTTAAACCCTTTCTAGGCCTCTTTTTCAATCTCATGTAGCATCATTTACATTTGAAAAACGGCCCGTAACCACATTATGTGTGGAATGTGTTTAACTGTTAACCGATTGTTAGCAACTTTTTTGTTGTCATCAAAATCAGTAAAAAAATTTTTTAGTGGTCGTTATAATTATGTTTACGAGTTGCGCCACACGCCACCACATAAAAGTCCTTTGAGCGTGAGTTTTACTGTTTGCAGTTTTTGTTCAGTAGACTTTACGACTTGCTAAATTACGATGCGTTATAACAGCACTCTTTCTTTTTATCTTGATGATTATCAGTCACTATTTCTCTTTGAAACAGTTAAGATGTCGTCAAGAATTTCAATTGATCTGGCACCGGTTGCCATGCCAATAGCTGCGTCAGAAGCCTGAAAGAGTATGTGAACTGGTTTAACCTTAGATTACATACGAATCCGTCATTAGTTCGGTGGCTCTGGTCCAATATCATTCGACTCTAAAATAAAACGATTGCAAAAACCTATCTCATCACTTCATAGTGTCTTAGGAATTGTCAATTAATACCCGAAAGAAGATACTGGTAGCTTTTCCCATCCTTCTTCCTCTCTCTTTCAATGTTCTCTTCAGTCTTTCTCAGAACTCCTCTCTTTGAGACGGAGTGGACCGTAATCTATCAGGCGGGCCCAGTGCAGGTTGGTAGATGGCCCATGTCTTCGAATTTTTGGTTCTAGGACATGTCGGTTTCCTTCACCGTTTTGAGACCAGTGGTGATAAAATTATTTACACAAAATAAAGCGCCTCTGGGTTCGAACCTACAACCAACAACTCGTAAGTCTAACATGTCTTACGTCACTCTTAGAGCTACACTGGAACACCAGAGTAGAGCAACCATGGTTGCCCTTCCAATAAAATGTATACAGCTGGATTTGTTGGGTTGGATTGGTTGCGCAACCAAACCCTATGTTGCTATGGTTGCTTTATACATTTTTTTGACACCACAAACCCTGGTTGCACCAATACCATGTCTTCCAGATCCATATTCTTTATTTACGGAGTACAATAAAACACATTACTTCCATCTATTGGCCTCGCAATGACCGCCACCACAGTACATGGCCACGATACGGGTAACTACTGATTTATTAATGAAAATTATGTGGAAAAAAAGCCCGACTCACTGACAGTAGTATGAGTGGCACCCGTCAATACTGAGCGTCCTTGACAAAAGAGCTAGAATACTTACCTAGTATGAATCGATTCATGATATCACTGGACTTGAATTAATAATCGATGTGCTTGTTTTATGGAGGGTTAAGTTCATCAGTATTGTTTTCTATGTCACCATGTGGTGGCATAGTTATATCTATGTATTGTTTACGTCTATTAACACGAAAAATTTACTCTAAATATTTCTTCATGTTTTTAGGTCCAACATGGTCTCCCAATTCATGTCATATCATGTTCCCACTGCTGGGACACTGGCCTCCTCTCCGTGAGAGAGAGTGGGCCATTATCCACCATGCGGGCCTATTGCGGGTTGGTGGATGTCACATGTCTTCGAATTTTAGGTTCTAAAACATGTCGGTTTCCTCACGATGTTTTCTTTCACCGTTTGAGAGCAGTGGCGATGAAATTAAATACACAAAGTACAGTGCCTGCCTGGCCCCGAACTCACGACCTACGACTCGTAAGCCCCATTACCACTGGCCACTAATGCTCTCCCAAAATAAATTTAATTTAATTTAAAATAAATAATAGTTTAAAAAACTATTTTTTAATTTAAATTGATTTTTGAGGTATTTTTATAATCAATTAATATCAAGGGCGCCACGCTTTTTAATAGAATTACATTTTTTTCTACTTTTTAGTTTGGTTTTTAAAGCGTGTTTTTTAAACTATTATTTATTTTCTATTCCTATTAAATTTTTTTTTATTTCTGAATTGCCATCGGTCCTCGTTAAGTCTACAAACTTTAAATGAAATCTGACCGTTTGAAGTGGATCAAAATCAAGTCCAAGTGAGTCGGTTACAAAGAAACATAAAAACATACAGGTGAAGCTAATAAAAGCGTGTTAAAAAACTGTAATTTAGACTAAGGTCCATATGATGTTAGTATTGTGTGTAAAATAGTGCTTTGATTATTAGGTTAATGTTTAAAATAAAATATGAGCTTCCATATGATTTTCACCCTGTCTACCAATTTTTTATTTCCGCTATCGACTCTTAGGCACCGCGTTGATCTTGATTTTCGAATAATGTATCAGTTCTGTTAGTTCTTTCAACATAATTATGCGCTAGCGGTGGTAGATCAGGGTATTTGGAAGATTGTGTTAAATGTTGAAATAAACTGCTCCATGTAGCTGCCTCGATAGCTCAATTCAGCTAAAAGGAAATTCTTTAAAAACCTACTCTGAGACGATTTAAAAACCTCTTCTCCTCATAAGAAGCTTAGTTTAAATAAGTTTAAGGAATATATTGTAGTTATTCTACCTAAAATCGAAGTTTACCTGCAGGTTTAAACGATTGAAATAGCGGTTTTCCTTTTATATTATAGCGCTGATAACTATTTTTATTATCAAGGCGCCTTATATAAAAATTATTAAGAGTTTAATCAATATGCAATAATATAGATAGTATCAGTGAATGTCCGATTGTGGATAGAAATGTAGACCTTGATCATTTTACTTTCGTCGATATTATGTAGGTAGCTGTTAAAAACAATTATTGTTACCTAATAACAACAATTCCTAAGTCAGAATTCGTAAATTTTAACCTGATCCGTTTAACCCGTGTTAGCGAAGGCTCCTCTTCTCCTTGCTTAAACGGTTAATCTATAATACTTAACAAATATTTTTCCTCTCAAACTATTTTAAACATTCCGTTGAACATCTTTGATTACTAAAGTTGGGGTCATAAATCAAAACAAGAGCATCGGTTCCCAATCTCTTGTTGCTATTACATGGAGGTACAGACACATTAATCATTTACAATTACGTTAAACGGCCCAAGGATCCAGTGGAGAGACTCCGGCCGCATTGTGAATAGGTACTCAACTGACAGTGGACAAATAACAAAACTGGGTTAATCTTTTGCCTCCCGCATCGGCTGGAGGTGGAGGATCACCCCTCGCTCCTTCTCGCTCACCCCACACCCAAACAGAAAGAGACAAAACACCAACATCCACAGCCAAAAGGCTTTAGACCAACAAACTCTACGCCTCGCTTGACTCCTATTCGCTAATAAACTAAGGTCCTTATTGGAATGCACCTTGAAATTTTTACCTTCGGAATTCAAAAAAGATTTATTCTATCAAAACAATCTGCACCCTGTATACGTACAATTGAGTCGATTTTTCGATACGCATGAATAAATTCTAGATTTTTAGTATTATATTCATTTATTTGTTCCATCACGTCTGTGCTGAGAGATGAAAATGCCATGAAAATTTTGTCCCTCTTCTACTTAACAGATTGAATAGAGAGGGGACGATATTACATTAAGTCACTGTGGAGTGTACGTATTGCTACCATTTACTTTGTTTACTGAGAAGGTCTTAGCACTAGAATTTTCGTATGAAACTTAGTATTTTTTTGTTCACCTTCAGGAGTCCAGACGATTGTCGCTGCAATTGTAACGACTTTCAAACTAATTTTCATATTGAAATACACGATCGTACTTTTCATCTTAGATTACAATTTCGATAACGTTGCTCGTATTAAATGTTCTCTGCTATCTAGGGTAGGTTGCCACTGTTGCTACAGCTGATTTGCCTAATACGCTCATTATAGGCGCACGATTATTGTATCGTCTATGGAGTTACCTAATAGGTCCAATAACAAAAAGTTCTTAGATTTCACACACTGTATAACTCACAGTGCTTGAAGTTATTTTGATGAAATCTTTAACATGGAGTAGACAACCGAAGACAAAACAGTTTAGCCAAATACAAAACATCTGAATCACTGCTATATTTAAATGAAAGAGGAATAACAAGAAGAAAGTCTTTCACACAAGCCAGTATTCAGGTTTGATTTACCTCCCCATGAGAAATTAAAACAAAGACTCAAGCTTCCAACGATAGTGATTAATTTCGTTTCGATTTTTTTTTTTGGAAACCGCTTTTTAACCCGTCTAGACCCTCTAAATTACGCCGAGACGAAACCGATTCGAACAATAAAAAGCTGAAATTCCACAAACGGTATAGGACGAGATGTATTGAAATATTATAATACGCTTCAACCTATAATTTGATTAAATTCGAGGCGAAAAACAAAAGGAGTTGATTCAAATGGGTCATTAGAATTCGGGTCAGTAATGATCGGACGCGCACCGCCAGTTTTGTTTGTTATATTAGCGTTCTTAAATCGCTCAGGTATTTTATTAACTGCTTGGAGGACGTGGTCTTCATTTTAGCACTACCACATTTTATAAACGCCCAACTCAACTCTTCGATAGCGCGATCTTCGTTTGTTTCAGCTTTCATTTAAGTAGCGACCAAAAGATAAGGTCATAGAAACGTTACGTGAAAAAGTCACTGCTTCCTTCCAGTCCAGATTGATCACTAACAAATTTAACCAGTTTCCTCGATATTAAACGCTTATACAACAATCACGATTATTGAATCGTCGCTACAAGTAGTTACGTATGGTACAGCGCTCGCGCAGCTTACGTCAAAATTGTAAAATGCAGCAAATATTTTACATAAGCATGCGGAACTATTATTATTTTGATACTCGTAACTGTTTGGAACTTTCTCAGTAATGTGCTAGAGAAGGAAAGAGATGTTTCTATTACCTTTGAGAACATTGTAATGGAAGTGAATTACGAAACGTTGACTAAGGGTTCCACTTATGATATAAAGTGCCGGTAGTTTTAAGTTACTCAGAACAGGCTGAAATTGTGTGATGAAGGGGTAGCGGTGATAAGCGGATATGGTGAAATGATTATCAGACTTAGCGAAGCTTTAAAACAATAGCAACCAATAAACATTTTCATCTATTGGTTGATTTGCTACCAGCTTATGGACAGCTGGTGGAAAATCAAGTCACTCCTCGACCAACATTCGTACTTGAAGCAAGAAATTGGCAACAGTAAAATTCGATAATGATGTGATTGATGTACATTTCAGAAGATATATGCATCTGACTGAAGTATAGATACAAATGCATACACTACCCACGACTATCTTTCCCCATTTTACACTAGAAACAATGAACTTCACAACAATTAGTCCAAAATGTGTCCGAACAACAATGGTAGGAACGTTTACAGATCCGGACAAGCCAAAACGTATTGAATATGTTGGTATTTACGCCTTGCATGTGGGTATCCATGCGCGTATCACGCCCAAGTATTATATGCAGTGCAACGGTATCATTGGTACGGTGTACGGCAAAAGCAATTTCGAGCGGAGACTATTGGCAACTGGCCAGCAGAAATAAGCTTGCTACGACACCCGGAGAGCACCACTACATGCAGCCTGTGATCTAACCAACTTAATTTATATTTACATCTTTATGATTTCGTTGGTAACACTTTAGTTACATACCTTCTTTTATATACTTTCTATGAAATTAAACATTCGGAGTCTCCGCTATAAAAAACTGTGTCTCTTCATTTATTTCTCGGTTATTTGATTTAATGTTTCCAAGTAAATATTGACAAAACACAGGTGTTTTATTAGTAGATACTATTAACGATCATTTTTATTCAGTGTTGCTAATGCGTACGCGCATTCTTTGGCACCTGTTACTCCTGTCAGTAGGAATGTTATCTAAATTCCTAGTCCTTAAGTCACCTTAAGCTAACTGAGGTTTTAGTACTTAACATGAGAGACCTATACCTGCTTACCATATAGTAGTTTTGATAAAAAGTTCCGTAGCTCTGTAAGTAATTATCAGTCTATATTACAGGTTGATAACGTTATAGGCCCTATACTATAGGACTCTTCGCTGTGCGAGTTAGTTGGCCATAATTCACAATGCGGGCCCAGTGCGAGTTGGTGCATATGCGCTCTGTATAAGTTTGTATTAATAAATTAATAAATTTTACGAAGTTTAATATCTGTGCACCTAAAAAACTTGTGACGTTATTCCCCAAAAGCATGTGAGGGAGAGGGGTGGAAGCAATTTAAACCAAAGTAACCTGGCGAAAAGCCAGCCGTCCAACGGGTCTTAGGTTACGACAATGCTGGGCATCGCAGATAAGTGTTCCAACTATATCATCTCTTACTTAAACATCCGTTTCACTTTGATATTTGATGATATTCGTCTTTTTGTTTGTCAGAGTTTCCGATTTATGCTTGAAACATATATTCTATAAAATATGCGTTAACAATTTCAATTCTGCTGCTAGTAGCATCTGCATTTTTCTTCGAGTTTTGTTTCCTTGTCTCCGTTATTGCTTTTATTTCAAAATCCTTTGCCAAAACCACTCCCAATCCAGTACGTTTCTTACGATTCACAAAAGATTCTACGAACTGTTTATTTATTAACAGACTGAGCGGAACAATTTACCTTGCTATTACTTCCATATTGGTGTTCATTAGGATAGATGATCCTGATCGTGTAGTTAAGCAAACAACTCAATAATATTCAATAATACCTTGCAACTACTGACCGAAATTAACACTCCTAATGCATGCAACGGGAGCAAAGAGTTTTGGTACAGCAGCGGCAAAATCAATTTGAGGCCGGAGTATTGGCGAGTGGCCAGGCGGCGTCCGCTGTCCAACAACCGCAAACCTGCATATTATACGTAATACCTACACTACGTACATCAATCACGAAACGTTAATAGTGCATCTATTTTGATTTATACAAGTGATTTGTTTATAGAGTCCTTATGTGTTGCGGTTGCGCCGAACAGTGCGATTGACTGTGTGATCTCTCTTTGTTGGTTTGGGATCCGAAAACCTTACATATAAGTTGGAAATAAACAGTAATAAATAAAAACGTGTGGGGTCCGAATTTATCGTCGTTTACTCTCTTTAACGTACTCAAACTTTATTTTGACCCCACTATTGGCTTCACAACCCTCAAAAACCATGAAAACGACACCCACGATGAAACATTTGCGAATCCGCCTTTTTTAAACCCAAACAGACGCTTTGCTTTGCGTTAAGCATTTAATTATCATTGCTCTCAAAACGGTGAAGGAAAACATCAAGAGGAAACCGGCCTAGAACCAAGAATTCGAAAGACATGTGACATCTACCAACCTGCACTTAGCTCGCGTTGTGGATTACGGTCTTCTCCCTCTAACAGAGAGGAGGCCTGTGTTCTATCCGTAGGAATATTATAGGCTGATTATGCATTTTGGCCTCACTATTGGCTTCAGCACCCTCAAAAAACCATGAAAAGTATCATCTCATTCTCGCTCTCTCTTTCTATTATATTGAATCAAACGTCGCATGGAGGGAACATAACGCTTTTTTGTTATTTGAGGCTTTTTACAATTTAATTTACGCTACCGCATTAGTAATATCCTGTAATGACAGCAGGTTTGTGATAAATAAATAAATAAATTTCTACCACAAGGCTAAAGAAGCTAAAGAGTACTAAACCATTTGAATTAGTGTAGTGTATAAATATTGAATAACAGTGACAGTGATGTGCTATACATGTAATGCATGAAAAAACTATTCTTTTTAACTATCAGACTCTAAGAGAGTGCTACGAAATTGTGTAAAAGTGCAAAATTACACTATTCTTAGTTATAACGTAATCTACCATGTAAAATATTAAGTAAGAGTTACATTGCTTATTAGTCTATTAGGCTAGATTGTAATAAATTACTAAGAACTTTAGTTCTATTTAATAAAGAAAAAAAAACTACCGCAAGTTCCATTAAAGATGTTCATTCCCAAAAACAATCGAAACAAAAGGAGTATCTAAGGATCGGAGCAGACAGTGTTCTGTAGTTTCTGCCTACATGGGAAAAAGGCGTGAGCTTATGTATGTATGTGTGAACAGCCAGAATAATCTTCACTCTGTCCTACAAAATCATTTGTTTCCAAACCCACAGTCGATTTTTTATCAATAACTAGAAGAACGAAATCAACTGTAAAAGGATGCTTAACGTTTCAACAGTAAAAAAAAAATAGTTTTAAAAGTTATAAGAAACAGTTTCTAGAGTGTTGAGTACGCTGCATCACCTTAATTTATTTTTTTGGAATGTGGGAAAGTTACCTGTGAATCACGACATTGAGCCTCTAGCTAGGAAGCTCAAATAAAGAAAAACTGTCAGCTTACTAATGTGGTCTACGCGAACGAAGTTGCAAACAAAAGCTAGTAATTAATAACGCAAGACAGACTTCCTCCTCGCACACAATAAACATTTATAAACCACGTTTGTCTCTCGTTACAAAATGGAGTGAAACTCGATATATTATTAGCCGTAACTAAATCGTGTCATTTTAGAGAAACTCAACAAGTACTTTTAAGACGTACCTATGCTAATACATCAAAAACGTGGAAGATAGAGAGTTAAGATTAAAACATTTTGTCATAAATTTTGTCATATATAATTAAAGTTATCCCACGATCTTAACTCAACTTAAACATCAAACAAAATTGGGGTAGCAAATTACATCTATAACTGAATCTATGAAGATATTTGCAGCCACACCATGAAAACAAGCGAAATCTACAGGTAAAGCAAACAGCTGATCTAAAATAATTATAAAATAATAAAATAAGGTATAATATAATGCAGTTAATAGCAATTCTAACAATAAAGAGGAATCTATTCAGTTACGCGTCAATAAGCATTTTTACGATATAATTATTACATGATCTTGACACTATTGTCGTTTGATTTTATTAAATGTAAAGCCGCTTTATTGTTATGCAATCTTAATAAAATACGTAAATAATAGATCATGACGTGTGTCATCTTAGAATCATTACAGCTTGTCTTGACCTTAAGTTAAATGTTTTTTATTTAAACAAAGGACTTGAATATACAGAAATAAACAGCTTATAAGAAATATTTTCTTACGCGGTCCTGTCCTGTGTTCACAGAACGGAAAACTTGACCGGGAAAATGTAAGCCTCTTCCCTGGTTGATTCTTAAGTGTCGTGCTTGACCAATACGTTGTGAATGGAAAATGACTTGCCCGGATACAATTTAGGCCGTGAATCCATCTTTTTTAGGGTTCCGTACATCAAAAGGAAAAAACGGAACCCTTATAGGATCACTTTGTTATCCGTCTGTCTGCCTGTCAAGACCCTTTTTCTCAGAAACGGGTGGCGGTATCAAGCTGAAATTCATATCAAATACTCAAATCTACTGTTCCTTGAAGCTATGAAAAAATCATACTTCTAAGCCAATGCAATCAAAAGGTACAGCCGTTTATGCCACAAATTTTCGACACTCGCAAGGGAATCAAAAGGTACAGGGTGCTTCCCGCGAACTCAGAATCTTGAAATTTGGTACGAAGCAACGTCTTATAGCACAGATAAAGGAAAAAATTGCGAAAAGCATACATTTTTTGTAACATCATATAATAAAAATATTTTTAATAATTTTAAACTTACCCCTTTCCTCATGAACGCGAAGAGGTATTAAATTGAAATTCATAGCTTTTACTTATATACCTACAGGTTTGTAGGGAACCCTTGGTGCGCGAGTCCCACTCGCACTTGGCCTCTTGCTGCAGGCACTACTGGCACACAACATACGCACTATGCTGGATGACACCTTCCGGCTCACTACTTGCCTGCGTCTGGGCGCTCCTTGCGTGGCTCTGCGTCGCTGCCAATGCAGTGAAGGTGTTAATTGCTTCGGACACAATGGCCTATCCTGTAGTAGGAGCGCAGGCCGGATACCAAAGCATTCCAGCATCAATGACGTCATCCGTCGTGACATTGTCACCCGCCGGTGATAGCTGTTTTAAAACCCAATGGCTTGGCACGCGCCGATGAGAAGAGAGCAGACGCAATGACCACAATGTTTTTGAAGTTAGGACGGCCTTTGGTGTGGCATGCAATGTCGACACCCTTGCGCCATCCCATCTTCCTAGAACGGCCGGCGGTGTTGAAGCGGCTGCTGCAGGTGTGGAAAACCTATATGTTACTTATGGAACTAACATCTTTGAGCCGTTTGGGGTTGAAACTTTTGGGCTATGGGGCCCGAGTGCTCACTTTAGTTTTACAAAACATTGCCGAGTGGTTGGTCGACTCTTCACGTGACCAGAGGGATAGCCTATTTTTTGTCCAAAAAATCAGCGTTGCTATACGACGACGTGGCAATGCTGCCTGCCTTTTGGGGCACTTTTCCTATTGACAACGGTGCGGACGAATTTTTTGATGGCTTAAGATTATTTACTGTTTTATATACGTGTACATATTATTATTTTAAGACTGTTAGCTTTTAGATTATGTAAATATTTAAAGATTATTAATTTAATCCCTTCCCATTATACCTAAAAAAGATGAATATGAATTGGAACGATCCCTTCTACTTCTTTTTAGTCATTGTTAGTAAGGTCAGTTCATAGAAGGTTTTCAACTTTTTAAATATATGTTACTTCTGACTATCTCCCTTGATATGAGAAATATTTTCAGCTTCGCCTTAATTAAGTAAAAGTTGGCATTTAGTCTATTATGTCCCTCTGCATCGTAATCTTAAACTTATAACTAATCTTTCGACCCATTTTCTATTTATATCCTTTATTGTATGTTCTACATATGAACATGATACATTGCATTATTTTGTGTAAGCTAAATTATTTTATAATATTTATTACAGATTCCAGACTAGGTTATTTGTCAAGTTTTCTCTGTTACGGCTTTGTTCCTCGGACCTTTGAGCCTTGCTGTTTAGTTTTTGAAATGAAATTGTAGAAACCGCCACGTAACGAAAAAGCGTTAGATAGTTTAGTAGAGAAAGTGATATAGTTTTTATGGTTTTCAAGGGTGCTAAAGCCAATAATGTTATCAAAATACGAATCCGGGTTGCCGGTTGTGGGAATTTTCAAATTTGATGGGTGTCGTTTTTTTAGTTTTCGTGGGAGCTGAAGGCGATAGTGAGGTCTAAATGAAAATCTAAGATGACGGCTGTGAAAATTTTCAAAATTCTCGTCATGGTTGTCGTTTTCCTAGTTTTCGTGGAAGCTGAAGGCTATAGTGAGGTCAAAATGAAAATCCACACTGGCCGATGCAAAAATTTTGAAATGTTTTATCATGGGTGTCATTTTCAAGGGTGCTGAAGGCAACAGTGAGGTCGAAATTCCACCACGTTTGTTTTATACTAAATTCTAAGTAAACAATGAATACTTTTTCTTTCTATTATTTTCTTTATCGAATTTTTTTTTTGATGTTGTTGCCTCGCTAACTTTGTCTGGTTTCGTTTATTCAGGCACTGAAATTTGTGTATTATTTTATCGAAACCGTTGCCTGATCAATCATCAGTAGTAGAACTTGTTAGATCCTAAGCATACAAGTGTTTTGAGAGGTATTTTCGTGCGTACTTTCAGAGTTTTCGATAAATAATCATCTGCCTAGCCTTTTCCCAATTAAGTTGGGGTCGGCTTCCAGTCTAACCGGATGCAGCTGAATACCAGTATTTTACTTGGAGCGACTGCCTATATGACCTCCACAATCCAGTTACTGGGTAATACGATAGCCCTTGGTAAGACTGGTTGTCAGGCTTTCGGGCTTCTGACGACCCGTAACGACTGTCAAAGATCCACAAATGACAGCCGGGACCAACGGCTTAACGTGCTTTCCGAGGCACGGAGGGTTTTTTTTCGAGTTTTCTATAAATAATATAATAAATATATTAAAACAGTTTAACTGAAAATCAACAATATTTCCATTAATTCCTCGAAAGCATTATAGGCTGGAATACGATAAAACATAATACAGTAAACGGAATAAAAATGATGCAAATTTAATGAAGGCGAAAGAATTTACATTCCCATAAGGCATGTTTGTCATTCATAAATAAATTCAGAATATTCGTGTTTGTGAGATATGCGTGCATGAATCTGCTTCTTCGGAAGCCATGGGCGAAGATTAACTAAAATGGAAGAATACACAATGATCAGTTTTATGGTAAAAGTAATGACCCTTAAATTATGTTACGAATTCGAAATGTGGGAAAAAATTATCGGCATTTTAAAAGTGTGAAGAACGTATTGTTACAAAAACAAAAAAAAAATGAATTCTTTTCCTGTGAAACTATGGCATATTTATGAATTAAAATAAAAGGAGACTTACGTTTACTTTTCCTTGTAAGTTAGGAAAAAACACGTGTATTTTCAAGTATTTCTTTCTGCTTAAAATAAAATTACTATTATGACAATAATATAATAAAAGCATATTTGTTGCTGTAAATACAAATAAAAAAATCCTGCTCGACAAATATATTGACTGTATTCGTATTGTGTAGTACGATATATAGAAGCGTTTGTGAAAGGGCTCATCCTAGGAAGTAGGTTAGTATTAAACAGGATAATATTTTAATTTATCGTAGGTTATAAAAAAAAATCTGCTATTTCATGATTTCAGACGTAAGCCGTCCCCTGTTGGACTAAAGCGTCTCCCATTATGGGAAGGTTTGCCATAATCGCCACGCTTGGCAGGCGGGTTTGCGATCGTAGTATGGTGGTTAAATGCATAGAGAATGCTGCTGTCCATTCTCTGGTCCCTTTGTCGCCTCCTACAACACTCACGGGAAGAGATGGGATGGTGCTATTCTTTACGTCCGGCACCACTGGAATTCCGGCATTACACGGAATTGCTGTTTCATAGGAAAGAGCAATTTGATCTACGCGGTCAATATTTATGGAGCAGTAGTATTTTTTTCATTACCGGCGAAAAAAATGTACTTTAAGGGGTTAAGAATCATATGCTGAATTCATGGGTACAGCCTTCAAAATTTAACCAGTGCGCATACGCACTGGTTAAATTTTTAAACGGTTTTATTATGTTGTTTAAAATTAAATGAATTCTTCATTTATGTAAGTAGATCTGTTCCCTGAGAAGAAAAGCCGTAACAAACTCAGAGGTCATGGTCTCTTTTAAAGTCCAAACATTTATATTATTTGAATTTTATGTGAGTCTAACAATGCAGTGCAATGTCTGGAATGGCTCTTTCTTCAAAAGAAGAAAGAGCCATTGCAGCTTTGAGCTGACCTGTCCCAACAGACGGCACGTATGTATCAGTCACCGTGTAGCTCAACCCTATTTTAGCGAGCTCAACGACCCGTCACAAGATGCTACCAAATCTGCAGGACATTTGCGTAGGCCATTTACAAAATACTCAAAACCACCTATGGATAGACCTACCCATTTTGACATGTAAGATTTCGACCACCAGCCCACCAAGATGCATTGCTGTGTCCTTGTTTGAAGTGCTGGTTTAAATCCAAGCAAATGAAACATCTCTAGCTTTGCTTCTCAAATCTCTGTTAATCACCTGCATAATATATTAGGAACTTTTTGGGATTATTTAGATTAATTGGCGTTAAATCTCAGGTGTGGAGTAGATCTGCTAGTAATATTAGTTATTGTAATAAAAAGGGTCCTATACTCAATATGTAGCTCTTAACATAGATGAAAGCAAGCAATTTTTCTCTCAGACAGGCAATGCTCTGTAAATGCTACTTATGTTAAAATACGAGTTCAATCGACTGATTGGTCGTGTCTTAGTTTTATTGTACCGTTTCAGTTTTCATTTTGTATTTTCTTAACCGTAAGGTAAGGTGAAGTTATTATTTTGAGGAGTTTTCAATTATTTGTGATTGGTTTACGTATTAGTACTTTCGTTTTAATTTATATTTTAAATCACATTCTTTTTTTTTTTAAAGCTGATGCTTTCAAAAACAATGGAATATTGAAAATGTTTACCGATTTTGTGTAACTATGGTTTACTAATGTTGGAAAACCATAAGTATCACAATTTCGAAAATTTTAATTATTTTAAACAAATTAAATGTTTAACAACTATGTAAAGTGTAGTGACAATGTAAAAACAGCTGTGTCCGAGTACCTACTTAAAGGTCTTATCGGTTGCTATCTGTAGGAACCATAATGACTCATCTTCGATTTATGACACATAGGGCTTCTGATTGATATGCTAAACATTAGCTTAGGTAGGTACCTGCATATATTATTATCTTTATCCAAGCGAATAATAAATGTTAAAATGAACCCAACCTCGATGATGTTTAGTCATCTTTTATTACCTACGGCTCCAAATATATCCCCGTACATTTAAAAACTCTTAAATAATTCCCTATGAGTCGTTACGTCACATGCCACGTGCGCCGGTCAGAAAAAAATCTTACACGCGACCACTATCGCCGATAAAGGCGAATCGTTTTTCTCAATCGGTACTCCATCGATACTTTCTGCGCATTTATAACCCGATATACACCCAGAACATCGATTGAAATCGTTCCGGTACTTTACGACTTTATTTCTGGCGAGCATGTTTTCTTTGACTGCGTCAGTTAGGTTGGGACCGAAGCATTCGGCTTGTATCGGATAAATATTAATAAAGCGCGCCGGCCTCGTTTCTGGGAAGTTGGGAGGATCTTATTATAACCGCAATAGCACCTATAATTAGCAACATCCAAATTACTCGTGGCGTGTACGTGTTGCGCCAGATCGATGTTACGTGTGGCTACTCGATTCGGACCTATCGTTTTGTTTGCTGGATCGATTCTCTATCCTTTGTCAGCCGTATTATTATGTACGTTAATCCGAGGATTTATATAAATCGGTTTTGAGTAACTAATCGTGGAAATCGACTGTATTAATATCTTGACTTCGAATAAACTATAACAACATAAACAAACAGGGTGTTGGTAACAGTGTCTTGGAATATTTCCCATTTTTTGTTTGTCGAAGCAGCTCGAGGCGTCTAATTTATTGTATTAGATTAATCACACACATAAAGGGCAACGACTTTAACTTTTAAGTTTAGATAATTAAAACGAGAGATTATGATGGAAGAAGACAAAACTGATTGTAGATGGGTAATCCGATTTTGATTCTATACCGATTTAAATTATGGGTAAGTAAAACAAAAGAATGAGTCAGTAGATGCCAACGACCCGTTGCTCCAGGGTGATCTTTTGAAATTCCCGAATAATTGTCGACTCGTAAGGTGGCGACGAAAATAACTTTTGAGACGAACAGTGTCGTTCCCCCGCGCTTTCTTACAAATTAATTTTATTTATATATTGATGAATTGGCTTATTTGTTTGGTGTCTTAGAATTCCTCGGTCCTACATATTTATATTTGATTTCATTTGGATGAAGCCCAAGACAACTCTTTCGTATGAGTTTCGCAGTTTCGGTGAGGTAGCTAATTGTTTCTTTTATAAAATGAGTAGGCAGGTAACTAATTTGTTTATGTCCAATTTGTATTTGTATGTGGTTAATACACACCATCAAATGTATCAATATTACTCTAGAGATTATTTTTGTATTAAGAAATCTAGTACCGCAATGAACAGTAGATAACTTTGGGATCTGTTTTGGAAAGTTATTTAGTACACATTGAAGTTTATTGGATTAGAAATAACTTCTGTCTGTAAACCGAGAGTATTCAGCAGCGAAGTTTAACTCTATTGCGCTTATTCTTTTACAATAGCCGAATCTGCATCTAGGTATTATGTAGAACGAGGCGTTTTAGCAATAAATATGAAAGTATAATGTCGGGGGAGCATGATACCGCTTTGAATGCTAAACCCGTACTGAACTACAAACACAGGCCAATAAGGGGGGCAGGCGAGGTGACGGGGCGGGAGGGGGTAGCACACACTCAACTAACCGTGGGAAAAGCCTGCGTATAGGTACGGTGTGAACTGTATAACAAAAGCATTCATTTGTTATTTTGATGCGAATTCTTTCGCACTTTTGTTCCAGAATCATGTGTATTTTTTATCAACCTATTCAAACACCTTATAATCTAACTATCATCACAGTTGCCTAATTGTTTGTAAAAATGTAAACAATGTGAATTGAAACCACTAATTGGTTTATAATTCAACTTCTTTCATAAAATCAAATCAAATCACGAATATTGACCGTTCGTCTCGACTTGGATATTCATTTGGATAATGATATTCTTCGAATTACTCTGTGTTTATAACCATAATGCCTCGGATCGTAGTGTGTCCGAATCGAGGTTACACACAAACAAGCGTCAGACCACAGTATGCCTTCACGTGGCAACAACGAACACATAGTTACAGTGTAACCTGGCCAGACGACGGAGATCTTTCTAGAATCGTATATTTTCTCCGAGATGGCGTGAAAAGCGTAAGTTTGCGGGAGGGGCGGAGTTCTTGGGAAACTGGTCGATGAGGCGTGCGGCAGACGTCACTCCCACACATCCACAAGTCACGCACACACCGGGACGTGACCGTGGCATTCCATCGGTATCCACACATACACGTAGACAGCGTACCTTATTAAAACGAGACGCGAATCGACGACTTATCGGGCAATTAGTCGTGGCTCACGTCAAATATAACGGCGACGCGAAATCTTATTTGCTATACATTGACTACTGTCTTCGAAACTTATTTCAACAGTTTCATGTCAGTAATGTATGTGTAGTGTTATGTTAATAAAATAGACAATGTATGAGCGTACGAAAAAAAAAACAATAAAAACAAACAAATACGAATTTATTATTATCTAACAGCCTTAATCATATTAACAATGTGACATAACAAATGTTAGTTTAGTATTAATGCGTGATTTGTATGCGTAAATCGTTGATGAAAACGTTAAGCGTCAATGTAAATCACGTTCATCGAAAGGTTTGTCAGTGTGGGTGGTTTGTTTGTGAGTGTGGTAGGCGCGCGTTGGAGTCGGCACGCGCGAACAAGAGAGCGATCATACCTACTGCGCAAGTGCGCCTGATAACAACTCGCGTCGCGAATTATTCACGTGCTGTCAACTTATGAATTATTATTCTGTTAACAACACCGGCTTAATGTTAAAACGTCGTATGCTCCGTAATTAGACTTCTTGAGATTTGGATTTTGATTTTTAATTACAACGTTGATTCATTCGTTTCGTTTATTTTTTAGGAGGGAAAGAGTTTTGAGTAGCAGTACCTAACTAACGTTTTTGTCCTGTCTGAAGTCAAATAAAAGTCAAAGATGCTGTGATAGAGTAATGACAGATAAAAGGCCTCATCGAGTCACCGCCTACATATTCATAATTATATCCTTCGTATTGTATCCTCGTGTCTGTGGGACTTGGACATTTGCGCGGGAAAATAAACAACAGTTGTTATAACCTCTCAAAATTATTATAGGATACCAAATTCCGACAGCATCATAGCTGTCATCTTACTGTTTGTTTAGTAAAACTTAATAGCACGATTAACGGACATTAAATCAACAATATCCAATCAAACTCATAATCATGTCGTATTAATATTAATGAACAAAATAATTTAAGTTAAATATTGAAAATCTTGACGCGGTTCTGAGTTCTTCTGACAAACGGGTCTATCCGTTAATAGAAACATAAAATTATGCATATTTTCTGCAGCAACACCTACTAGACGGCCCCCAATGGCGGCTGGAGGTATCATAATATCAAATGGAGAAAAAAAAACTGACAAAAGTGGACAAATAAGTCATTGAACAAATGAAATGACTCTTTAAGGCTGGATACATCAATTATTAGGTTTATTATGTGCGAATTATGGCAGGACTTGACGCTCAGTTCGGCTTTGATAACATTGTTACAAATGGTATAAAAATAACGAGTTACGTAAATAAATACGTAGGTATGCAAATATAATTATCAGTGTTTTCATGCGTGCTGTTTAGAAACTGCTTTGTTGTAAATGACAGAATTATGTGGCTTCAAGGATGACGAGTTCCGAGCCTTCGCCACTAACGCTTGACCGATACCTACTTTTTTTACTTGTATAGTCTGTTAAAAATTATTTAAGGAAACCAGCATGTCCTAGAACTAAAAATTCGAAGAAGTGTGACTTCTACCAACCTGTAAGTGGATTTCGGCCCACTCCCTCTCTCTCGCATAGAGGAGGCCCACGTCCCACTAGTGGGAAAATAATAGGCTAATTAGGCTTAAGCTTATGCTAAAAATTATGTAAGTAAGTAGACGTAAAAGCAAATCTATACTATATATCTATATTTTATAATATATATTATAAAGCTGAAAGTTTGTTTGTTTGGTTGCTTGAATGCGCTAATCTCAAGAACTACTGGTCTGATTTGAAAAATTATTTCAGTGTTAGATAGATTTCGAGGCAGGCTATAAGCTATAAATATATCATCACGCCTTTGGAGACGAGCAAAGAGAAAAAAGTCACGAATACGAAGTACTCGCACGGGCAGGTGAGGCGAGCGACGGGGTGGGTCGGCGAGCAAGAAATTTGACGCGAACGAAGTCGCGGGCTGAAGCTAGTAATAGTAATATAATTACCTACTATAGTAGATTTATAAAATAAATAAAATGATTTCAACCATCGTGAACAGTTTAATAAATAACCAATTAATAAACTTCATTTCCCTTGGATGAACAGTTCATAAAAGTTAAACACACTTGTTTATTGAAAGTCATATTATTTTTACATAACCCATATGCCTTTCATATTGTAATCGTTTACACACACTCATGATCTGAATACACAACAACAATGTAGTATGTATTTAACAGACAATATGTATAATTAAAAAAATATAAAAGGACAATACGCGTCCATAGACAATTTAAAAAGAAATCTTGAGAAAATAACAACAACGTTAAAAAACAGGCTGAAATATAATGTAGGTGTAATAAAGTAAAACATTTGCTAAAGCAACAAAATGTAAGAGCAATAAATTATTCGCTGAATAATCGATGACTTTATAATCCACTATAAATAACACTTTATTCAAATAGTTGCAAATATAACACATTAATTACTCTGACGTTAACAAGAAGTGATCAGCAACGGCTTAGTTTCGTAACAACACCATCTTTTTAAATAATTTATGAGTTTATATTATTTTATTTCCACTAAAGCTGTTTACGTTGAAAATATATTTTCGCGCCATTTTCATATCATTTCGCTATATCTGCCACAAAAGAATTTTAAATATCTGCTTAAAGTTAGAAACAAATCAGTTTTAAAATGTATAGCCAAGTATTATATTATATTTGACGGCGCTTGGATATTTTGAGAGTGTCAAGAAACGTCAAGAGGGACAGCTGACAAGCGCAGGTTGACGTTTCTTCACTCTGACGCAACCCCGGGCTCTTTTGCACCTACCGTCGGACGGAACACAATCCGTTGGCATCGCGTGGGAGCAAAACGTGTTCGGTGGAGTGTCTCCGTATCCTCGCTAATTGGAAGTGGTTGATTGTGATTCTGAGTATATTTCATTAAAATAATAGTCGTGCATTGTTGATTGGCTCAAGTGGTTTTACTTCTCCTCGCCCGCCTACCCACGATAGCTCGGCGGTAGGAATGAATCCGGAGACGACTGATGATGGCCAAGTGCCGTTATCAGAAGTGGGATGTGAAGGGCTTACCTCAGAGGAGAATAGCCGTACGCGATCTTCAGCGCCAGCAACAGAACCAAGCCTGTCTAAACAGATGGAATTGTTCTTGTCTCGGTTGATGGCCATATCGCAGCCGCAACCTTCGAGCAGCACGTCTACCCAGTTGATTGAGTTTGATCCTGATGGCAACGAAGCGGACATCGAGGGCTGGTGCAACGTGACAGAGATCGTAGTCAACAACCGTAAGTTAGAAGGCGCAGAATTACTTTTGTCACTAACGCGCGCACTCAAAGGCCGAGCTGCTACCTGTCTAACACGACTGCAGGCATCGCAGCTAACATGGTCTCAAATAAAAGAAGTATTGCTTGCGAAGTTTGCTAAACCCATGCTGCCACAAGATTATTTTGAAGAAATTCTACGCTTTCAAGTTGGCGTTAAGGAAATCGCGAGTGAGGCGGCCATGCGTCTTTGGAATATCATCGAACGCATTCCGCGGATGGAGATGTCTGAAGACGTTACAACGGGATTTGTATCTGCTGTTTTGTGTCAAAAGGAAGCCGTGATTCGCCGTGAGCTCCACTCCCAAAACCCGACTACTCGATCCCAACTTCTTCGCGTCCTCAACGGCGTTTCACTGAAACGAAGGCACGAGGGTAGTGACAACCATGATTCAGATGTGAAAAGAACCCGATTCAATGAATCACGCTTCATGGGGACGTGTCACCGATGCGGTACTTCGGGCCACAAAGCGATAGACTGCCGTAGGCGAAGAGAAGAGCCTGCCACCTCAGAGAAGACGCACGACCAAACATCCAGAGCGGCCGATAAACCAAGGCCCATCACCTGCTTCGCGTGTGGACGACCAGGACACTTAGCATCGGCGTGTCCAGATCGAGCGGGTGGCAGCGCAGCAGCAGCAGTCAAAGAGGTCCATGTGTGTGAACGCAAGGCATCCAGGAGCACCTTGACTACATCATCCGGTGAGCCAGTTCCCTTTCTTTTTGATAGTGGTTCCGCTTGTTCACTAGTAACTTACGGCTACGCTAAAAAGTTCTCTGGTACTGCGCAGAACGATTTAGTCTATCTGACGGGCATTGGTAAGGGGGATTTAGAATGTACTTCCCAAATTATTAGCCCCATCAACGTTCAAGGCCTCTCGCTCTCAGTGTTGTTCCACATAGTACCCGATGGCACTATTGCCGAACCAGTTATAATAGGTAGGGATATATTAGAGGATGACGTACACGTGCATATGGACAACGATCAAGTTACCTTCTCTATGCGTAAGGAAGTTAATGTTTCTAACAAATCTAGTAGCTTCGACTTCATGAATATTGATACAGACTTACGAGGCAACGACAAACTAGCACTGATTAGAATTTTAGAAAAATATGTTGAGTTCTTCACGGACGGTATACCAACGCGACGGGTTACAACTGGCGTCCTCCGCATAGACCTCATTGACCCAAATAAGACCGTGCAACGGCATCCCTATAGGTTAGCACCCGCGGAAAAAGAGATAGTCAACGGGAAAATAGAGTCATTATTGAAAGCGGGCGTCATTCGGGAAAGCAGTTCTCCCTTTGCTAGCCCCATTTTATTGGTAAAAAAGAAAGACAATACCGACAGGATGTGCGTAGACTATAGGGAACTCAATGCCAACACACGTCCCGAGCATTACCCGTTGCCCCGCATTGACGAACAGATCGATCGTCTCCATGGCGCGCACTACTTTTCGTGCTTAGATATGACATCTGGTTACCACCAGATAGTCGTTGAACCCGACAGCGTAGCAAAAACGGCGTTCGTGACCCCGGATGGTCAATTCGAATATTTGACGATGCCGTTTGGCCTACGGAACGCCGCTTCCGTTTATCAGCGGTGCATAAACACAGCTCTAGGTCCCCTAAAAGACAAGGTGGCGCTGGCCTACGTCGATGACGTCATGTGCTATTCGATTGACATCACTGCAGGGTTAGAACGTCTAGACCTAACTTTGAAAGCCCTAACTGACGCGGGTTTTTCGTTGAATTTTAAAAAGTGCAAATTCATAAAGAAAGAAATAGATTACCTCGGTTACGTCATAAAAGCAGGAGTAGTCTCACCGAACCCTAGAAAGATACAGGCTTTAGTTCATGCTCCGACTCCAAAGACGGCAACACATGTTAGACAGTTTTTAGGCCTAGCTTCATACTTCAGGCGGTTTATACCAAATTTCACCCGTATAGTAGGACCTCTTTACCCGTTGACAAAATTGAAAGGACCCATCAAATGGACAGATACTCACAACGACATCCACAGGAAAATTGTTGATATTCTTACGTCAGAACCGGTGCTAACAATATTCGATCAAGATTCGCCCATTGAACTTCATACCGATGCGAGTTCAGAAGGCTACGGGGCCATACTAATTCAGAGGAAAAATAATGTTCCTCACGTGGTGTCTTACTTCAGCCGTCGAACGTCCGACGCAGAATCGCGATATCATTCATACGAACTGGAAACCCTGGCGGTTGTACGCGCGGTTGAGAACTTCCGGCATTATTTATACGGTCAGCACTTCACTGTCTTCACCGACTGTAACTCTTTGAAAGCGTCCAAATCAAAAACCGACTTAACGCCACGTGTACATAGATGGTGGGCTTTCTTACAAGCGTACGACTTTGACATTGTGCACAAGCAGGGCATTAGCATGAGTCACGCCGATTATCTATCTAGAAATCCAGTTTCGGAGCCTACACCTAGTTCGCAGGGACCAAATGATCTAACTGTCGCTACGAATAAGAAAGTTCACTTCATAGAGTTACATCAGGGTTGGCTGGCCGTAGAGCAAAAACGTGATAGCGAAATCTGTGATCTCATTAACAAACATCAAAACAACGAGTTACCAGAAGCGATTGCACACACGTATGACGTACAGAAAGGCATACTGTATAGGAAAATTGAACGCAATAGGACCAGCTCTTGGTTACCAGTTGTACCAAGATCCTTAACATGGACACTCATTAATCATATTCACACCGAAATCATGCATCTTGGCGCTGATAAAACACTTGACAAAATATACGAACAGTACTGGTTCCCACAAATGTGCAAGCAGGTGCGTAAATTTGTAGATTCATGTGTAGTATGCAAAGCTTCAAAGGGAAGTTCAGGAGCGCAGCAGGTCCGATTACATCCAATACCTAAAGTATCCACACCTTGGCACACGATTCACATAGACATTACGGGCAAACTAAGTGGCAAAAGTGATAGGAAGGAATATGCGTCCGTTATTATCGACTCGTTCACTAAATACGTTCTCTTAGACTATACACCTTCTCTCGACGCTGCAAGCGCAATTAAATCCCTTAAAAGGGCAGTTTGCCTGTTTGGTGCACCGAAGCGTATAATAGCAGACCAAGGTAGGTGTTATATAAGTGCGGATTTCAAACGGTTTTGTAGTGAGCATAGCATAGAGCTTCACCTTATCGCTACCGGCTCCAGTAGAGCCAACGGTCAAGTTGAGCGTATAATGCGCACTCTAAAATGTCTGCTCACAATAGTAGAGAATGACCTAAACAAAACTTGGCGCGACGAACTTCCGGAAGTTCAGCTTGCCTTGAATAGCACTAGATCCAGAGTAACAGGCTACTCCCCTACGGAACTGATGTTTGGCATACGAGCAAAGTCATTGGGAATGTCAACCTTATCCTTGCATACGGAACCAGAGCCTCGTTTAGACTTAGACACCATTAGGCATAACGCCTCCGAAAATATCAAAAAGGCCGCCTCATCTGAAGTAGAACGCTTTAACCGGGGTAGAGCAATAGTGAAACCATTCAGTGTAGGCGACTTTGTCTTTATCAAGGGTAGTGAGCGTAACCAAACCAAACTGCAACGAAAGTTCAAAGGTCCTTTCACGATTGTTAAAGTGCTAGACCACGATAGATACGAGCTGAGAGACATTGATGGGTCTAACCGAACTTATAAGTACGCCCATGAAAACCTACGCGCAGTACCCAGGGGCTACGATGGATTGATTGAAGTAGCTACTTCGTTAGACAATGAGGCAGAGGAGGCCGAGACGGCGGAAGTCCATAGTCATGAGAATGGAACGGTAACATCTGATGATGATAGTGATACAGTATCGGTATCTAGTTCACACACTCTGACCGCAAGCTCTGACACCCTCTCTGCCTCCGAACATGATGAGAAATAAATGGTGAGTTCATAACAATTATGTAAATCCTGTGCTTTTATTGAGAATCGATCAGAACATAGGTCACTGTATAAGCAGTTGAGAGTAGCGTGGTTGATCAAGGGGGCTGGCCTAAACCGGGTCGATGCCTCTGATCAGACTACGTAGTGTGTAGTGTGTAGTTGATCGACTGGGCTGGCCTAAACCGGGTCGATGCCCATGGTCAGACTACGATTCCTTCGGTTTGAGCTAGGTGGCAGGAGATTGGTCTGGGACTGGCCTATGCGGGTCGACGTTCCGAACCAATTGATTGCAGCAGCTGTGTGTGTGTGTGGTTTTCGTGACTGGTGGAAGGGGCGCTGACAGGTTGTCCGGTCTACCGCACCATGCAAGTTGGTGGGTGGTCGAAGGGGCGCCTGAAGTCAGTTGTCCGCCCAGTGTGTTTAATTCAGATGTGAGGGTGAAGATCGAGATCCTTTTAAACAGGTGTCATAAATGGGTAGCTAGTCAGGGATGGGCGAGCATGCCCAGACGTGTATTACAGATTTGTATTTGGTCTTTGCAGATAAACCGAAGCGTGAGGAGTCGCACGAGGACGTGCGAATGTCAGTCCGGCCGTGACGGCGCTTGGATATTTTGAGAGTGTCAAGAAACGTCAAGAGGGACAGCTGACAAGCGCAGGTTGACGTTTCTTCACTCTGACGCAACCCCGGGCTCTTTTGCACCTACCGTCGGACGGAACACAATCCGTTGGCATCGCGTGGGAGCAAAACGTGTTCGGTGGAGTGTCTCCGTATCCTCGCTAATTGGAAGTGGTTGATTGTGATTCTGAGTATATTTCATTAAAATAATAGTCGTGCATTGTTGATTGGCTCAAGTGGTTTTACTTCTCCTCGCCCGCCTACCCACGATAGCTCGGCGGTAGGAATGAATCCGGAGACGACTGATGATGGCCAAGTGCCGTTATATTTATATATAAAATCTAAACTGTTTACTTTTTAAGGAAAAATAATTTAAAAGTTGAACATCAGCGACTACTAGCGCCATCTATTGAGACGGATGTGAAAACTATGGCGCCTTTCTTCAACATACGTTTTCAGAAAAGCAAAATTTGGATGTAAAGTGCTTTTTATCAAAAAAATAATTCTATGAATTTGTTTATTTTACTTATTAAGCCATATGATTTTCCTCAATATTTAGGTACCTAACCTAAGATAAAAAATTGCGATAAAACAAATCATTTTTAGTTGATAACAATTATTTACTTATCAGTAATAAGTATTTCTTTCTACTATTATAAATTTTTGGTAAGTGTATAACTTTTATAGCTGTCTGCTACCAGGATACAGCTACTTAACAGTAAGTACCTACCTATCTAAGTACATCTGTGTCGTCTAAGTGTGAGGTAGGTACTAAATTCCATGCAAGTTAACAATTGTTCAATCGAATAATTTAACTCTCAGTCTACCTATTTATAAAAATAGCACGTTTTTCCGTGAATTTCACGTTTTGTTACATAACGTCGTCGCCTTGATTATATGACCAAGTGGTGTGACGTAGTAGGTACCTACTAAAGTTAAATTGGCTTCGAATTTACTGAAACGCAAATTTGAAAAATCATTTTATCTTGAAAGATTATTTATTTTTACCTATATTATGTCCTTGAAGCATAGTGATGCTAAAATAGCATTTGTTTTCTTTCATTCACATACCTACTTCTCAAGGATTATTACACGTGAGTTTAAAGTTTATGCTACTCTCCACTTGGGGCGTTGTCTGTTCCGGATGAATACCATAAAAACGCAGGCATATTACAACAAAAATAATGTAGCAATGTCATTTGACATAAGAAACTAGCGACACCTTTAATTGCTATAGCAAACGATTCATATCCTAAAAACTTCCAAGTACCCACTTACTATTGAAAAATGAAACATAGCTAGAACAAACTGCTTATTAATACTCGAATAAAAAGCTAGGTATATTAAGTAACAAATAAAAATCTACATAAAATTATAATTACAAACAAAACAATTCAAATAAACCAACATAAACAAAGTAGCTAATGTGTAATATTTATACGTCCATGAGAGAGAAACTATTTTATTAGTACGGAACTCAACGGGCGAGATATAAAGTAGCCGGTAGACTTGGTAGGAAATATCCCAGTGTTTTGAATCTAGAATCTTCGCTGGCTGCGGAGAGCACGATAGGACATCGCTCGTAAACTCACAACGGAGACACAAACACAAATGACTTCGAAGGGCTTCGAATCTAGTAGAGGAGACGGCGCTTTTAGTGAGTTAGTTTCGGGTAAATAGTTCAGAAGTAAATTATTAGATGATGCTAAGTCTATTCGATTTTTTATCTCGTATTTTATTTCTATAATAGCTTACCCCCTGCGTCTGTCGTATTTGCTGTTTGGAACACTCAGTCTTTTCACAGGCCGAGATGTTACCATGGGAACAAGCACTTACTTTGCACATAAGAAAAATTAAATGTCTGGTAAAGGATAAGGTATCCTCATCAAAATGTGAAAAACAAATCACACTTAAAAGTCGAACTTTCTGAATCTTCTAGTTTTTGTTTTCATGATCAAAAGACGAATGGAAAATCTTTCAATTGCCAACTGAAAAATAAGATGCACCTGTAAAGAGGTGTACTTTTTGGCAACTCCAGAAATCAAGATTTAAAATTATTTCGTGACTAATATTTTCTATGAATTAAACCTTTACGTTACTTAAAATATTTCTAAGATATCTAACACAAAGCCTTCATAGTTCTGTGGCATTTTGTAGCACGCTTTGGTCACCTAGAGGTAGGCTCTGGCCGGTTCTCAGTTGTTGCACTAAATATATGTAGAAAGGCTTTCAGTCTGAATGTAATGTGTTCTAGGGCCCGGTTTTCTAGACGGAGTTAAACTTAATCAACAGGTACTTACTTCTGTCAAATGATTGTGGAATACCGTAGTTCGCTGCTCGGTGAATTGGGGTTACTTTCGGAGAAAATTGTCTTACTTACTTGTGCTCCAGTATTTAAGGCCTGTTTAGTTATTTTATTAGTTGCACTACTTTATTTTTAAACGATTTCTAAAAGGAGGAGATTATCAATTCGGATGTTTTTTTTATGTATGTTCGAGTATAATTTCGTCATATATTATTTAGACGGATTTGCAAAATTATTTCGGATTCCGAAATGGTCATATTTAAATTTCATATAGATCTGATGATGCGTTTCGGAGACAGACAACGGAACTCTTCAAAAAATGACAGCAAATCAACAGCGATTGCTGTTATCGCATAAATATGCATTGTTTTGATTTGTTTGACTTTGAGAATACACCAAGGATGATTAAATTTCGAATTGGTCTGGGGTAGGTAATATAACTAAAAACTGAAAAATAAAACTTTTTCCAAAAAATAAACAATCGACTTCCGAAAAAACACCACAAAGTGAAAAATAACTTTAATTTGGGAAGTCGGTGTCTTTGTATTTAAATGCGGTGTCACCGCCTTCCGAAATTAAAGTTATTTGTCACTTTGTAGTGTTTTTTCGGAAGTCAGTTGTTTTTTTTTTGGAAAAAGTTTTTATTCAGATAACTTTAAACTAACTGCTAAAAATGGCGGGTTGGCAACTTTTGCGTAGAAAATAGTGAATGTCAAACCGCCATCATTATTCTACAGATAACTTATCTGACTATTCAAAAAACACTCCGTTATTAATTAACTTGCCTATATCCCATCTCATTTAAGATACAGTCCTGAAATGAGTTTTAATTTTCAGATTGGTCGAAATCCGAATGTTTGAAGGTTCAATAAGGTTTACCAAGTTCTTTTGACTTAGGTAACTCTTGATTATCTTTTATGACAACTAATCAAAGACGGACTATTGACAGCTTTCTTAACATTTAGAGATTTTCAATTTAATAAGCTATAAACACAGGAACAACAACTAAGTTGAATTCAGGCTTCTCTATACCCCTCACATTATCGACTCAACTTTCAAGTACACAAATACCAGTAGCGTCTAACATCAAAACGGGTTATTCAGTTAGTCGGTAGTCTGTGCAAGCCCTAGAAGTGTTAAAGGCCGATCAACTATCGATCGTTTTGATTCGCCATTGTTTCGGCATGCGGGATCAGGCCCAAATATCGGTCACCGGTCCACTACAATATGTAGCACCTATTGTTTATTTGACATTATTATTGTTTAATCACAGTCATTTTGAGCGAATAAGCTTTTATTAATTACATATTTTATTTGGAATGCATTCAGGAATGTTTAATTGTCATTTACAGTGTTCTTCTATTTTGAAATAAATTCGGGACTTTGTTTGGGTGATATGATATTATTTTGTTTATTATGTAAATATATTTGATCATTAAAGCGTTTGACACCAGAATTAACTTTTTGGTGCGCAGTTTTCTCGAGATACGAGCTTTGCGCTTGAGTAGGTAAGTTCCCATTTCGACCAATCACAGCGAAGTAAGACTGTGCTAGTGCGCATGCCGCCAACAACGTTTCAATACTTTTAGCACCTACTCACCTCGTCTCATACGTGGTACCTTGCCAAACCACGTTGATGCACAAAACCATAATCTGCATGGCTCCATGGCCCCACATAGGCATTGACATAGGTATCAATTTGTAAAAAGTCACAACCACGGACTTCTTTCTTTTCTCCGTGGTCACAACATACACTGTCAAATTAAGGAACAGAAATGATAAAAACATAGGATTTATCATTGTCATTTAATTCAGAACCTAGTGTAAATAGTTGGTTGCGTTATATGTTTAGTGTAGTATTAATAAAAAAAAAAATGTATGGGGTCGGGGGGCCCCCGCCAGGAATGAAGTTCCTTACGCTATTTCTTCAAATCCTTAAGTAACGTCATTTACTCTATTTTTAAAAACTTTATTTTAATCTAAATGTTTAATTTTCGCAGCCGCCATTTTGGATTTTCATTTTGACATCACTATTGGCTTCATTACCTACCTAGTGAATATTTAGAAGACAACCTAGATTCTAGGGTGCCTTTAAAAAAAAAGTTGAGTTTTAGGGCCTAGAATGATAGAATTTTACCGTCTTTTTTTATTCAATCTGTGGGTATTTTAATCTTTATAATTCTTATTTCATACCCAAGTCATATATTATTAAAAAAATGAAGATAAGTTATTTTACTTGCTGCGTCCTTTTAAATGATACTACTAATGTACATAGTTTACTTTTATGATAATACATGTTAGATTATTATTTTATTATTGCACTGCCAAGGTGTCAAAAACTTTTTTTATTTTTAATGTCGAAGTAAAAATATACTATATTCTATTATACTATGCTTCACAGCTCTCATTGGGATCGCTGGACACTTGCCTTCCTTATTATCGTAATCGTCATCGTACACCGTCATCAAACTATACTACAGCCATAGGTAATCTAAACTAACGACAGCTCCTTCCAGCGCTCAAATAAGCTCACAAACACAGGTCTTCGTCACTACTGGTTAATTTATTTAACGAAGTCGACATTAGATAGATGGCTATAACAGTTTCATCGTTACGGAATCATTGGCCGGTGGGAACAATAAGGCCCATGGCACCACGCCCACAGGCTGTGAGATAAATTTCCTTCTTGTTTCTATGTCTCCTTTTTACATTGAAACACTTTATACGCAGTAGGCTCTCGGTTAGATGGGGTTTGGTGCAAGTGATGAGCGAACATTTTATAATACACCATGCCTTCTCATGGGTTGACCTTTAGTTGCTTTATGGGCCATTTAAGAGGCCGCGGCAAGTAAAATAGCTTATCTTCATTTTTTTAATAATATTTGACTTAGATATGAAATAAAAAATATGAGTAACAAATGATAATTATAAACTGTTTTCTATTTTTTGGAACAGAAACACAAAATATTATAATTTTCTCGGTAAAAATATCACGAATTTGCCTGAAAGTTTCACGTATTTACGATTTGTACTTTATATGACTAAAAGGATAAAATTTTATGATTATTTGTATTGTCAAGGCGAAAGAATTTTCGGGGGCAATATTTTAAATTTATAATGTATAAATTTATATTTTTAATCTTTAATGTATAGGAAATATTGGCCTTTTTATGTAAAATTAAAAACACATTAGTTACGTGAAATATCAGGTAATTTTCAAACTTACATTGATGTAACAATTCGCGTCACTAAAGAGTGATTTCTCCTTTCTTGCTTTAAATTAATCTAATGAATAATGAGGTTTGAAGAGAGTGAGTTAGTGTCCTACTACATATAATGATCGACGTACAAGAAATTGGCGCACAATGATAGCTGGCAATGTCCTCATTCTACCCCATTACAAATCCGTTATCTAATCGTGAGTTTGACCGATTAAAATGTATCGATTTTGATTACAAATCATATCGAATATCTAAAGAATTTCGTTTGTTAACTTCTGTAAAGCTTCGGCCTAGATACATCAAGCTGTACAAATTTTGCATAATCAGACTATAATGTTCCCACTGCTGGGACACAGACCTCCTCTCTATGTGAGGGAATGAGCCATAATCTACCACGCGGGCACAGTATGGGTTGGCGGCGTCACATGTCTTCGAATTTTCGGTCTAGGACATGCCGGTTTCCTCACGATGTTTTCCTTCACCGTTTTGAGACTGCTCTCAAACACTCACGGCACACTACTTTGTGTAAATTATTTCATCACCTCTGCTGGTGGGTTTCGAAATCACGACTTACAACACGTAAATCGCGGCCGTTACCACTGGGCCACCATTGCTTTCAACAAACTTACTAAGCGTTAAAGCTTCTCAAACACGTCCTCTCCCCGCTCACAACTTAGACCCGTATCTATGCTAGACATGCGTATGTCTATGCAGGACACAGTCAATGAACTGGCAGAGGTCAGGTGAAATTATCTCGTACGGTGCGTCTTATGCGACATGTGACTCACAATAGACGGATACAAGCTTTATCTCGCTTCTGATGCCCGAGAATTTGGTGACAACTCGCTTCAAGTTAAGGTAAGCTTTGGAAAGTTCCAGAAAGAATAGCTTGTAGTAGATTTTTAAATGTTAATGGGTAAAAAATCGAGGTCGGAAGGACGTGTTTACGGCTTCGATTATCGGAAAAATCGAACCGAAAAGTTTGTAAATTGGCTCACGTTACGTTACGTTAAGTTAGGGTTGATTTTTTTGTTTTACAGGATTTAAAAAAAAAGGTTTCTTTTTTATTTTGCTTCGGTACCCTTGACCCTGTTTACAGCTAGTACCTGTACATGACAGCTACCTACTACATGCAGCATAGCATTTTAGCACCTAGTACCAATAACTACAATAAAATTTATCGTTTAATCTGCCGAATGAAGTGACACGAAAGTCATTAGGGTGCCCTTAGTCTCACATTGTATTTTGCATTCGTTAAGATTGCAATAAGCCGGTCCACGCCAAGACGTTCAATGACACTCGGTGAGGAGGAGGGGGCTGGAGGGGGTTAGAGGCTGCGACAGTGCAGCCGACATCTCGCCCGCTATCGCTCCGAGATCTGTCCACATGAGCTTTTTGGAGTTGTTGGCAGTGTGACAAGAACAGTTTTAGTGTGACAAAAATGTCTGCGAAATCTTTACTGAATTTTAATTGAAAATCTGACACTTTTAGTTTTTATTTTAACTTTGCCTTTGTATTTATAAACCTATAAATCTCAGTGTCATTGTTTAATGTAAACTTCATCAATTTAGGTATTTTACAGTATTTTCCACTAACCACACAAAATAGGTACCTACCTAACTACATATTATTGTGTTAGGTTTTTGCGTGTGACCGCTATCTAACCTGATGATAATTGGCGGTGTGGTTGACAATGGATCACTCTTGAGTAGCGTGTTTTTACGCATGTAGGTATAATGCATAAGACCGGAATATTTTTATCGAGACTGGTTTTTTGGCTTCGATTGGCTGAAAAAGTAAAAACCCCTGAAGCCAACTTTTCAGGGTTTCTATTTAGGTACTCACTAGGTCTTTTTCGTAATAGATTGCGCAAACTATAAAAAAGTTAGGCATGTTATTATTTTGCTTTAAAATCGATGAGGACAAAAATTTACACTATCATCTTAATATCGCAATAAGGCGGAGAAACATCATAATATTTCCTATAACTTATGTCCATTTCACAAATTAATATAATGTTGTGGCATTTATTTCAATTAAACCTAATAAACACAAATTTGAACTGCCAAGAGTCGGTTAGTTAGAAATGAAGATGAAGCAGCTAGTTGCCCATTCGAAATCGTATAGGTTCCAATGGTGATTACGGTAGGTACGTACAACATTCACGAAACTCCATTTTCACTCATCCCACCAAGGTTTTGCAACCATTTAATTCCATACAATATTTTGCAATATTTAAAAAAAATATTTAACAAAATTTACAATACTTTACATACCAAGACCCCTCCATGCCTCGGAAAGCAGGTTAAGCCGTTGGTACCGGCTGCCATTCGTGGATCTTTGACAGCCGTAATGGGTCGTTAGAAGCGCGAAAGTCTGACCATCAGTCTTACCAAGGAGTATCGTATTATCCAGTTACTGGGATGTGGAAGTCAGATAGGCAGTCGCTCCATGTAATATACTGCCATTCGGTTAGACTGGAAGCCGACCCCAACATAGTTGGGAAAAGGCTTTGGTTGGGTTGGCCAAAGGACGTTGTACGACTGACGCCGGTGTTACCTTATTAAAACACATATTTAATGCTTGGGAGGAGGCCCAGGATGCCATTGGAATCTTTTGTGACCTCTCCAAGGCATTTGATTGCGTTAATCACGAAACCTTGCTCTTAAAACTTGAGCATTACGGACTAGGTAAACTTGCGCTCAGTCTAGTAAAATCTTATTTAAATGATAGACAGCAAAAAGTTCATATAAATGGAGTCAATTCACTTGGTTTAAAAATAAAAATGGGTGTTCCACAAGGCTCAATATTAGGTCCTTTCCTCTTTTTAGTATATATTAATGATCTACCCCATTTATTAAAAAAACAACCACAAGTGGTGTTATTTGCTGACGATACATCCTTAATTTTTAAAATAAATAGACGTGCATCAAATCTTGACGACGTAAATAACGCCCTACTGCTGGTGCAAAATTGGTTCACTGCTAACAATTTAGTATTAAATGGGAAAAAAACGAAATGCATAAGATTTGCTTTACCAAATGTTAAAAGTGTTAAGATATTAATTATCTGTGAACATGATGTCTGTCACATCTTTAGTTTTGTTCACTCACTGGGATTTTGGATTTTGCCTAAGATGGCTGTTTATAAGAGTGTAACAATAAAAGATAATTGTATTAGATTAGATGTCTTGTTTTATTATAGTAACCACTAAAGTTTTCATAGGTTATGGGCCCAGACGCCAAATAGTGTCGAGTAGGAAGTAGATTGTCGAGATTTTCAAAGATTTAATTTTATGCAACAAAAGCGTAACGAAGAAAAGAAAATGGCCGGGCAGCAAACTAAGTTGTTTTACAATTTTCCCCAACTAAATCCAGAAGCTTTCGACAATTGGATGTTCAGGGTGAATTGTATTTTAGAAGAAAAGGGATTAAGTGAAGTTGTGTCGTTACCAAAAATCGAAGACTGCAATAAACAAGACGATGCAAAAGCAAGAAACATTATTGTTCAATGTCTAACGGATCAGCATCTAAATCTGATAAAAGAATGCGTTAACGCAAAGGATATGATATCCACTTTGAAAAGTACATTCCAAAGAAAAAGTGTAATCTCCAAATTAAGTTTGCGAAGAAAACTTCTAAACTTGAAACAGCAAGGAAATCTTCAAGAGTATTTTTCAAACTTTGATAACTTAATCAGAGATCTAGAGGTATCAGGAGACAAGATTAATGATACAGACAAAGTATGCTATCTATTAACAGGACTGAGTGAAGAATACAACCACATAATTACAGCTTTGGATGCGGTGAACACTGAAATAAAAATAGATTTTGTAAAAACTAAATTACTTGATCATGAAATAAGAAAAGAAACAGTTACAAACGAGCCACATACATCTTTTATATCGAATATAACCTGCTATAAATGTAAAAAGAGGGGACATAAGTCCTATGAGTGCTACAGTAGAGGACGAGGCAGAGGAAGAGGATATCGAGGACCAAGAACTCGTGGAGGAACTGCTCATCCTGCTGAAAGTCAACCAATTTTTATTGCCTCAAATGAAGCACTTGTATGTAATAGTAATGATGGAATATTAACATTTGTTGTGGATTCAGGAGCTACTCAGCATTTCATAAAAGAATCTTATGAGAAATACCTCACAGATGTCAAGCAACTGTCACAGAAATTAGAAATCAAAATTGCTAATGGCCAAATACTGACAGCACATAAATCAGGATATCTTGATGGATATTACAAAAATGAACCATTAAGACTGGAAGTCATACTTGTACCGGGAATCAGTAACAATTTAATGTCGGTCAATAAATTAGCAGAACGAGAAAAGCAAGTAATTTTCAAAAAGGATAAGTTAATAATAACTGCAGGTAAAAAGAAATATTTTGGAGAAAAGAGGAATATGTTATATACCTTCTCAATAAAAATAAAAGATAAAGATGAATGTAATGTGATACAAGAAGATAATGACTTATGGCACAAAAGAATGGGTCATATGTGTAGAAAACATCTAGCTATATTAGGATTGCCATACAGTAAGGAAGTGTGTGAAGCATGCATGAGGTCAAAATCAACCAGACTACCATTTAACAGATTACAAAGTCCAAGGTCAAGTAAGATAGGAGATTTAATACACACTGATATTGCTGGACCAGCAAGAGTAGCAACTAAACAAGGATATAAATATTTCCAAACAATAACAGATGACTATTCTCATTATACTCAGACGTATTTGTTAAAAAGCAAAAATGAAGCCACAGATAAATTAATCAATTATATAATAGAAAAAGAGAGGCAAGATGGGATAAAAGTGAAAAGGATCAGATGTGATAATGGAGGGGAATTCACAGCGGAAAGTCTCAAAAAGTTTTGTTATGAAAAAGGTATCAAAATTGAATACACGCAGCCATATAGCCCACAGCAAAATGGGAAAGCTGAACGTATGAACAGGACAATATATGATAAAGCGAGAACCATGTTAGATGAATCAAATCTACCAAGACACCTATGGGGTCAAGCAATCTTAACGGCTACTTTTCTTATCAACCGATCGCCATGTTCTTCAATAAATTATCAAGTACCTGCGAGGATCAAGAACAAGGAATTAATTTTAAATAAAATCAAAGTTTTTGGATGCAAAGCATGGGCACATATTATGCCCAAACAGGATAAATGGTCAAAACGAGCAGTGCCAGCTCGAATGATAGGATATTCTATGAATGGATATACCTTATGGAACCCAAAAACTGATGAGATATTTGTCTCAAGAGATGTAAGATTTGATGAAACAAACATAAAATATCAACATGAAGAACAAAACAAAAATATAAAAGGATACTTAGAAGAAAATGAAATTCAGAAAGAAATGTGTGTGAAACCAAAAGAAAAACAAATAATAAAAGAAACAAAGTATTCAGAATCAATACAAGAAGAAGAAAGTTTTTATGATCCAGAAGAGAATAATTACTCCACTCCAGAAAAACAAAACGAAGAAATCAAGCGAACAAGAAGTGGAAGAGAAGTAAAAAAGCCTAAACAATTTGATTTAAATACATATGAAGATTATTGTTTACTTTCAAGTGAAAGCGATCCTGTCACATACACAGAAGCCATTCAACAAGATAAAGAATGGAAAACAGCAATAGATAAAGAGATTAAGTCATTAAAGGAACAAAACACATGGATAGAATCAGAATTGCCAAAAGGAAAAAGTGCTATTGACACAAAATGGATTTTCAAAACAAAATCGGATGGAACTAAAAAGGCAAGATTAGTTGCACGCGGATTTCAACAGTACACAGAAGATTATGTTTATTCCCCTGTAGCCAACATAACTACCATAAGAATGGGATTATCAGAAGTAATAAATAATAACTGGGAAACAAAGCAGTTGGACATACCTACAGCATTTCTAAATGGAAATTTGAGCACAGAAGTTTACATCAAAGTTCCAGAGGGAATAAGTTTGGAAAATAAACAAGAAGGAACTGTTCTGAAACTTAAAAAAGCTTTATATGGATTGAAAGAGTCACCAAAATGTTGGAATATAAGATTTGATAATTTTTGTCAAACAATAAACATGAAAAGATCAAAATATGATATATGTTTATACATAGGAAAAGATATATGGCTCATATTATTTGTAGATGATATTTTACTGATGGGAAAGAGTAGTGAAATAAATAAAATATCAAGAAAATTGCAAGAAGAATTTAAAGCTAAAGATATGGGAAGAGTATCTAACTTCTTAGGAATTGAAATTATGAGAAATGATAATACATTGAAATTATCACAAAAACTGTTTATTAAAAATTTATTACTAAAGTATAAGATGCAAGATTGTAAAGAAGTGAAGACGCCGATGGAAAACAATTTTCAAGTACCTGAAACAGAAGAAATAATTAGTGATATACCTTACAGAGAATTAATTGGAAGTTTAACTTACCTGGCTACAATAAGCAGACCGGACATCACTTTTGCAACTTCATTCCTCAGTCGATATCTTGATAAACCCACGAGAAGCTTATGGACAGCTGCAAAACGTGTATTACGCTATCTGAAGGGCACAATTAATAAAAAGTTGACATACTATTGTCAAGAGAAAGAAGAAAACACTAATAAATGTTCTAATATTTCAGCATTTTCAGATGCCGATTGGGCAGGTGATAAGATCACAAGAAAAAGTGTTAGTGGAGCACTAATATATCACCAAGGGAACCTAATTGCATGGTCATCACGAAAGCAGAGGACTGTATCTCTCTCCAGTGCTGAAAGTGAATACATAGCTGCTGCAAGTTGTGTCAGTGATTTGTTATTTGTGAAAGGATTATCAGTTGACTTTAATGAAAAGTGTAATATTGTGCTTTATGTGGACAATCAGAGTGCAATAAAAATGATACATAATTGTGAAAATACAAAACATTCCAAGCACATAGACATTAAATATCATTTCATAAAAGACATTGTAAACCAAAATTTTTTGATTGTTAAATACGTAAGTACCAGTGAAAATACTTCGGACATTATGACGAAACCACTGTGTAGTGTTAAGTTTTGCTATTTTCGTGACAAGCTGTTAGTTTTGTAACATTGTTTTTCATAGAATGTTTGCATTGTTTATATTTTAAGGTTATGTTGTCACTTGTCACTAGCTTGTCAAAATTATCTGTCAAAACTTATATATGTCAGTTTTAGTGTTGCAATTTCAAGAATTTAAATATTACTAAGTTTGTGTTGCCATGTTAAAGTTAAAGTTTGGTAGAATTTATTTTCATTTATTTATAGAAGCAATTTGTAAGTTTTCACAAACATAAAATTGAGGGGGAGTGTTAAGATATTAATTATCTGTGAACATGATGTCTGTCACATCTTTAGTTTTGTTCACTCACTGGGATTTTGGATTTTGCCTAAGATGGCTGTTTATAAGAGTGTAACAATAAAAGATAATTGTATTAGATTAGATGTCTTGTTTTATTATAGTAACCACTAAAGTTTTCCTACTGATTTATGATGATTTTTTTTTTTTTTTTTTTTTTTTTTTTTTAAGAGTGTAACAATAAAAGATAATTGTATTAGATTAGATGTCTTGTTTTATTATAGTAACCACTAAAGTTTTCCTACTGATTTATGATGATTTTTTTTTTTTTTTTTTTTTTTTTTTTTTTTTTTTTTGGTTTATTTTTGATTATTTTGGTTTTTAGTTACTGATTGTGACATAGTATTGAATAAAGAGAAACTAGAATTCGTCGATAAAACTGTTTTCCTAGGGATCAGGCTCGACTCAAAGCTACAGTGGAGTCCTCATTTAACAGCTCTTGCAGGACGGCTAAGTTCAGCAGCATATGCTGTAAGAAAAATCCGCCAATTCACTAATGTAGAAACCGCGAGGTTAGTCTATTTCAGTTACTTTCATAGTATCATGTCTTACGGTATTTTACTATGGGGACGGGCTGCAGATATTGAGTCTATTTTTATTCTGCAGAAAAGAGCCATCAGAGTAATATATGGCCTCCGTAGGCGAGATTCTCTAAGGGAACTTTTCAAAAATATTAATATCATGACGGTACCTTGTCAATATATCTATGAGAACATTATGTACGTCAGGAAAAATTTAAATCTTTTCAGTAAAAGAGGTGAAAGACACACCGTTGGGACTAGAAATAGGGACCAATTAGTTCAACCAGGCTTCAGACTGGCTAAAGTAGACTCATCCTTCATGGGGTACTGTTTAAAATGTTACAATAAAATACCTCCCCACATTCTCCAACTGAATGAAATGAAATTTAAATCTTGTATAAAACGCACACTATGCAGCCATGCTTATTATAAGTTGGGAGATTACATCGCTGATAAAAATGCTTGGCTAAACGCTGCTTGTCCAGCTCCACAAGGTAGGTTAAACCAAATTGATTAGCATTTGAAAACGTTGGAGCTGCTGAAGACTGTAAAAGACTAGATCTTTGCATTGTATAAATTCAAACTTTTAGTATTGTATAATTGCATAGCATATGTGTGAGCACTATGTTCCTACTATAAAGCTACCATTTACAGGGTACGTCTTTCATTGACCTGAATGTGCCTTGGCAGCTAGGAGTATGTCATGCTCACTCAAATGTCTCGCTGGTGGTGGCGTGTGTGTTGGATCATTAAGTTCCCTTCAAAATGGTTGAGCTGAATGGTGCTGATCCACACGTCATGTTCGTGAACGGGCGCCGCCAGTAGGGACTGGTCATCTCCTAGCTCCCACGGCTTATTTTAATTTCTGAATTGTTATTTTATTTTTGTTTTAATTACGGACGCTTTAATGTGCACGTCTTTTTACATAGTTCTCACATTGATAATTTCAACATAATGATGTAACCAACTTTTTGTAACATTACCATGATTTTAAAAGAGTGTCCATGGAGTTTCTTGCCCGTTCTTCTCCATAGGTACCTACGCTTTGGAATGGGCAATTAGCTTCATCTTTCTAACTCACCGACCTTGACAATTCAAAAGTGCCTGTAATTGGTTTATTTGAAATAAATGCTTTGAGTTTGAGTTTGAGTTTGAGCTAGGCAGATGATGATGATGACAATATTTCGCATCGTAAGTACTTACATTAGAAGATCTTAAGGGTTAGTTTACTCTGTATTAGATATTATTTAATAGGCTCACAGCGAGGCGCGGAGTCTGCGTCGATAGCCGATGCGATTCGACCGCCCGCCTCATACGCGCTGCTCTTTACACACGTTTGTATATTACGAAGATAACCTCGAAGGATTAGCTGGAATACTTAGAAACTCTACAGAGTATTGAACCGCTAAATCTTAGAACTAACTTAATAATCAGTCTGAGTGATGAATCTCAGAAAAGCAATGTGAAAACGTTTCCTCAATTTCATGATGATAGACCGTCTAATGAATGACTGTCTGAATGATGATATAGTTAGAATGGATATGAAACCGAGATGATGACTAATAGTGAAGTGTGGAAGTAAAAGACATGTTGCGAAGACCCCAAGTGAATTGGGATAAGGGCTGAATGATGAAACCTTATAATGATATTATCCATTATAAGGTTAAAAATTATGCATGATTTCAGATGAAATTGATATGTCAACAGAACATTTTTTATATATTTTACGTAATATACCTACATCGGGTTTGCGGATGGCGAGTAATGGGGCTACCCATTCTCTGTCCGGTAAGGACCAAGCCCGGGTCGACGGCGCGTTGTGTTCCACGCACGCCTCAAAGAGATGTTAGCATCAATTGGTGGGGTCCGCAAGGGCCGATGTCGGCCATGAGTGCGGGTTGTTCGAAGGGATACCGCGGCCCCTGGCACACGGGTGGGTTTTAGTCAGTAAAAGTCTGGCACGCCCTTCCGCTCCAACTAGAGAGGGAGAAGTTATTTGATGATTTCCCATCCTCAAAAAAAAACTACATAGTAGGGAAGCCCCAGGTAATTCAAATTTTCTTACGTGTCTTGCAATTTGCGGGCCAGTGTCAAGCTGTTGGTATGTTAAATAAAATATGATTCGCGATCGTAAAACGTATATATTCACATAATTAATTAAAATTATTTTAATTATTTTAATTCTGTGTGAATTTCGCGGGCTAGTTATTTGGCGCATCCACCTGAATTTGCCAGCAGTGGACGCAGAGGCGTAACTAGAATGGGGCAAGCAGGGCACGAGCCTTGGGCGCCTATCGAAGGGGGGCGCGAAAAATCACCAACAATTTTTTCGTTTTTAAATAAAAAAATTAAAAAAATATTTCAATAAAACATTTCATTTTTATATCTAAGAAATGTTATATCTCAGAAATCTGAAGAGCTACTTGAATTTATTGTGCAGTATGGGGATGAAAGCGTATTTCCAAATACGCCCATTTCTATTCAAATTCTGCTTAAAATTGCAGCATTGCAAGTTGTGAGCGATTTTTTTGCAAGTTGAAATTAATACCTTCGTTATCGAAGGCTATAATTGGTCAAGAAAGGTTATGCGACCTAGCTTTGCTCAGTGTAGACCCTGAAGATAATTTACGAAGGGGCATTAATGTGATGCGTGCCCTAGGCGCCATTTTCTATTGCTACGCCCCTAAGTGGACGCCATTTGACTGAAATGATTATAATGTTTTTTTATAGGTTCCAGAAAAAGGTATGGAAACGATATCCAGTAGCAGTGTCATGAAATACTGTTAAACATGATCAAAATCAAAATCAAAAGTAATTTATGTAGGAACGGAATGTTATGATAGAAGAGTGGAATGTAACGTAAAGATGAATGACAGATGTGAAGCATGTTGTATGAAAGAGATGAAAATATGAAATAGTCAAGTAGTGAAAGATAACGCAAGGGAATGTTCAAGAAGGTGAAAGGAAGGAGACGGAAATACAGATAGAGACGAAAGACGTTGGCTACAAAGACGGAATAAAAATTCAAGTATGTTAAAAAGATCAGTGCTTTTATTCAGCATATATCGAACTAATCCTACATATAAACAGACTAGGCTGAGATTCAGCACTTTTTGAACGTCAATATTACATAAGACAGTCCCACAAAACGTCCGCCCTTCACCATTTTTAGTACTTTAGCTGGGAAGAAGTGGCGCAACAAACTCCCCAGCAGCACAGCTGTCTGTTAAGTTAGAAGACCTTGATTCTATGCAAGAATAATGAATACAAGCTCAATGCAAGGGAATTGAGGAGGATGGGAAGCACCACCAGATAATTACATAGTCATGAATTCTCTGAAACTAAGGCATTAAAATTGTTCAATAACAGTATAAGCTAGCTACCCTTCTAAAACGAATAGATACTAGGCCATCTGTTCCAGGAATGTAATCCAGTAATTGGTCCTGTAGAGTCCTCTTAGGTCATTGATATTATAATAAATGACTTGCTGATCTATCCCGTCCTAAGTCAAAGGAAACCATTTGCAAAAGAAACTCCATTGGATTCCCTTTTAAACCCTATTCATTTAACGTAAGGTTAGACTAGATCATTTTTGAAACGGTATAGGCATGCACCATATTCCAAAAATCACAAAAAAAAAACAATTGTATCGCAGGCAACAAAAAAATCAGCTGTTCCATACATTTTCACCGCGTAGGTATTGCACTTTTCTATGAAACGGCAGATTTTTTTAGTATAACCGATGAAAAATGTCTACGCTAGGGGGTCTAGAATGATATGCTGAATTCATGTTTACAGTTTGCGCACTGGTTCAAAATGTACCCTGAATAAACCTTCCGGAATACATTTTCTAAATGATAGTGAAAACCGCGTCAAAATCCGTTGCGTGGTTTAGCAAAACCAAGCAGAGAAACGGACAGACGAAAACAGCAACTACTTTATATTATTTAGAGATGAATGGCAACATCTACTTCAAAGGTAAAAAAAAAACTGTTCTTCACTTGTTAGAATTCGGGTCATGCCCATAGATTTTATTAAAAAGAGAAGCTTTCTCTTTACATAATGACGGCTGGCATCCATTCGTTGACGAAATCAATGCAGTGCAGTCTTACTTATGCAACAACTTTGGCAAGCATACGTGGAGAGTACTAACAAACAATTACTTATGAAAGCGATGAAATAATCCTCTGTTGCCATTTATGTACCTACACAAATAGTGTTACATACACAAAACAAACTTCGTATTATGAAACCTTATTTTGACGTGGTTGAAATTGAAATCAAACTTACCTACTCGACCTAGATAATTTGTAATTGAGCATTTTCAAAACATATTGCTTCTCCATGAAACTCTTTTTCCGTGATTTAGATGAGGATAGGTACTAAAATTCCGGGAAAACATCTATAAAACAAAAGGTTCAAACAGAACCCAAAGCAAAAACGGGAAGGGGATGATAAAATCAATAAAATAACGCAAAAGTGGTTTGAACCGGATCCTAGCTGAAGACAACTAGATCATCAACTCAACACCTCGGATGGACCAAGAATAATAGGCCATAAATACTACATTATGATCATTATTCATAATCGTATTTTATATACCACACTCGTATTTTCTATACCACACTCGTAGGTATTACCTTACCCATTGTTGTAACATGCAAAGCCCATTATATGTAGGTATCGCTTGAATATCACATAAGGTCAACTGACAAACACGGTACAACTCAGTTGTGGTTGTAAATATAAAGAGATGCGCCAAAATGTATACAAAAATAAACGGCAAAGGTTTTACGGAGCGAAATCTACGTGGAAATATCAACGCGGCTCTTGCTCTGATGACGAGTGCTAGTGTTGGAACGTGCCGTTCCAAAATATCGATATTTTGAATCGAGATTGGTGGAGAAAATTTTATCGATGATCAATGAAAAAACTGTCGTGTGATTCTGGAAATGTTTTGCTGCGATCATAAACAATGTATGCCATGGGTTATGTCATTGTGGTTGCCCTTCAATAAAGTTAAGTGCAGCATTTAATATACTATTATGTACTTGTAACACGTGCAGTGGTAGCAAATAAATACCTCCCTGAGGGAATGTGTTTTTTTTTAAGTAATTGAAACTAGTCAGACTAATAATTCGGAACCTTTACGTCCAATTTGGGCTACCTGAACATCTTTAGAATCGTCATTTAAAAAAGTGGATTTAAAACGTATTATTGAGGATAACGCAAAAACTACCGAAGCAATGTTAATCAAATTACTATGGGACCACCCCTGAAGCATACCCTATTGATTTAAAAAAAAATTTTCAAAATCCATCCACAATTTATGGAGATATCGCGTAACGACGGACGACAGACGAATTGAGAATCTCCTCGTTTTTGACAGGATCGATGATCTGTACGAGTTCCAACATTCAGTATTCATTGAACGGCTCAAGTGTAACACATAGTTTAACAACTCTATCACATGACCCAAGTATCGTAGCAATAACAATATAAATCCACAAAAATACCGAAACCATATTCATTAACCTCCCATGAATACTAAAACAACTAGAAGATACAATTTTACGACAGCAGCAAACATTTTGAAGTGTAAAACGATGATTCAATTTAAATAATTTATAGTTGACTTGTTTGCCAGCGCTTAAGACAATGAAGGTGACTACAGCGAAATAATTGCTATTGTATTTCTCACACCCAACGCACTTGACAATAGCGTGTCATTGTGTCCGATATAATTCTTACCTCACTCTTGAGACTGAGCAGACGTGATCCGATTTATTAATCATTATTTTTCGACACGGATCAACCTTCTGTGGGACTCGAACACTTCATTAAGCTAATTATAGCCTGTCCAATGTTCAACCTAAGGTAGACGACTCCCATACTGCGTTAAATGAAGCCATATTTTTAAGGCACTCATTTAACTCTATGTAAATTAATTGTACCCACTTTGCACTTTAATTAAACCAGACTGTGCATACATAGTGCTGCAATTACATGCCGATCTACATTAAGTTATGGACTATGGAACAAGAAGGGTATAAAAGTATACTCATTTTCCTCCAAAATTATGGTAACGTTTCAGTGTCGATCCCCTCACTATAGACAGTTGAGTTCTCCGTTGTTGCTTTTTTCCCATTTACGAGTTTCACGGCGACCGTTGCCTGAAACTTACACGTACCCAGAATATAAATGCTAAGCACCATCCCTTTTCCACCAGTACATACAGACACGCTCTGTCTCGTTCTTCCCACAAATAAAAATGTGTAGCCACCTCAATGTTCAAATAGAAATTGCAATATCCATTTTCCCAACGCGTTTGAAACTGAACCTTGTCTGTAGTAGTGCTAAGGCTTTTATTTAAGTACCTTAGGGCAACATTTTAAGGCACTTTACATTTGTGGGAGGAAAATGTTGTCTTTTTCGAACCAGTTGCAGTTAAAATCCTCCGTCCCTGTTGCCTGCCCGTTGTGGCTGGGCATATCTAAAATCATCTGGACCAAGTAAAGCGATTACTTCAGCAGCGACTTTTTGAAAATGTGCAAACTTATTAATTCTGGCATTTAAGCGGCAAATTGCGTTCTCAACAAATTACTTTGGAATTAAATAACATCAAACAATTTAGAAGCGGATCCTGTGGTTTACGATGCTGTATATTTATGAAGCGAATGGAAAGTGTAGGTAGTACGTCTACCAGTTATTCATCGTCCCACACAAGTCGTAACAACCTACTGAGGAAAACTAAGATTATTACTTTACCTACGTGCTTTCTGAATATATTGCAGTTAACTATAAGTACTTATATACGTCGTGTAGGTAAGTTAAAATTATACGGCTTACTTCGCTTATGTGTTGCTCAACTAGGAAAATGCCTTACCATATGCCAAAGACTGAAGAGACAAAAAACTGACGAGATTATCTGACTTAAGACGGACACGAATGGCAGCGAATATTGATTTAAGGCATTTATCCTCAAAATGTGTTTGCATACTCAACGTTAAATCCATATAATCCGAGATCATGAAACCTGTTATTTATCGTAAAGTAAAGGTACCCGAAATATTTTATAATTATCGTTTCTCCACGGTTGCGGCAAAGCAAAACATATGTGGCCCTATGTAATAAGAACAAAACTTTGGTCGACTAAATTCGAATCGGCCGCGGCCGCGCATCTAAAATTCAGAAACAGCATAACTCCTGGCAATAAACCATTACCTTAAAAAAGATTAACGATTTTCGAAGCAAGAACAAGGAACGTTTAATTTGCAAAATTCAAATCTCCTGCGCATCAAAAGGTCCAAAGCGAAATAGTGCAATTGAGTGCGTGCGCGCATCCAGGAATGTCGGGACTCAGGACATCGTCCCGGACCGGTTTCACACTTCACCGCTCCAACTTACCGTATTGCACATTCAACTAACTGGTGAATATCATAATGGTGCGATATTTTCTAATCATTATGAATTTGAGCCGATAATTCGAAACGTAATTGTGATGGCAAGTTTTTTCTTGATCTTGAGGTATATGATAAATATTTTTTCCAAAAGAATGTTGTGTTCAGAGAGTTATAAAACAATTCAACATAGGTAACGACTTACCAAGTTGAATAAATTAGGATGGTTGCAGGCATTCAGGGTCTCCGATGTAAGAATCTGTGGTTGTCAACTCCATCATAGAAATTTGCCTGTTTGAGGATACGATCATTGCCAATTGATTATTGACTGCTCAGGAGTGTATTATTGTTATTACTTACTACTTACTTACTTGTTAAAAATCTTTGAGTACTTGAAAATCTTGCAGATATCGATCAGCTTTTCCGATGCAAACTGAAACCAGTAAGGTCCACGCAGTTCCAAATGTGAAATCGTCATAGTAGATTACTTATTGCTTGTGACTGGTCGGTCTAGTTGTCGTAAGCTCTAGTGAGAATGTGATAATGGGTTCGATTCCCTGGTCTGGCAAAGTAGCATTGGGTTTTTCTATCTTGAATTTCTCAGTAGCAGCCCGGAGTCTGGATTTGTGCCTGGTTGATGGCAATAGGCTCGCCCCCTATCACATGGGACTAAAACATAACTGACGAAATGTGGCTGTACGCACGGCTACACATCAACCTATACATTTCCAGTTTACGCTGAACTCGCACTGTACGGAAATCGTATACAATACGAGATCAGTTTATACTGGAAAATTATAGCTTGATGTGTAGCCGTGTGTACTATAGATACACCTCTGCCCAGCATTTCGGAGGAACAAGGCGTGATGTTATGTATGTAGATTATAACTACAATCAACTTCTAGACTTCATTAACTTTAATACCACCACTGAAACTGAACCAATTTCCTTTAAAACTTTCAGCCACAAATTGCAATAGAAAGCCTCGACGGCTTCCCCGAAAACATTAGCCGGCGGCATACGTTGCAAGAAATACCAATTTACACGTTGACATTTGAGTACTAAGTAATGCATTCAACTCACTAATGAACTAGTATTGATCTTCCGTCGCCATTGTGCAGACCATGTACGTGATTATATACAGGGTGTCACACTCACATACCTATAATCGAATTAGCGGTGCCTATTACGCCCCGACTCGGATGGAACTGGTATTGTTAATTACTATAACCCTTGATAATTTCGGTTGATTTTGTAGTGTAAATGCTTAATTGTTGACTTACACGTGGAGGAAAATTGTGGAGGAAATTGATATCACAAAAAACTTTTGGTTAAGACGAGTTTATTTCTAAATATTATTTTTGTTATTGTAAGGATGGCAAAGGTAAGATAAAGTGTCTTTGTCTCTTGAGGTCGGATGAGGTTTGTTTTGAAGACTGAAATCCCAAGGTACTTGGAAAGCAAGAGATATTTCATCATCATTATCATTTCAGCCGAAAGACGTTCATTGCTGCACAAAGGCCTCCGCCACTTCGACCGGGTCACTCTTCTCGCATCCAGCGGATTCCTGCAGCCTTCACCAGGTCATCGGCCCATATTGTTGCCAAGAGATGTTTACTATAATTTAATTAAGGTATACAATACTAGCCGACATGGTAAATACGGTACACCTTTGCCAAATCCTTCGGGAAAAACAGGCGTGATGTTATGATATGGTAAATAAGAACAGCGTAGCGCCATCTCTCGATGCGTAAACGATGACCAGTAATGGAGACTCTATAAGGACCACATTCGTCAGATCGATCGTCGTCCCTTATAAAAAAGCTATTGAATATAATAATAGATCATGGCACGTACATATGTACTAGTACATAAATATTTGAGCACAACACATTATTAAGTGGTACAAGTAAGCTCACGGAAAAGATTTACGTTTTAGCCTCCCGCTGTTACGCTAGCCGCCTCCTTATACATTATTATGTACAGTTTTAATAAATTATTTTGCCTCTTGTAAATTACGCTTTATGGAGATAACGAGGACTGGTAGCTAAGTGTAAACTAGTGTACCGTTCAGATATATTAGAGGGACTAACAACTATGCAATTAGGATTATTCCATTCCACCTGCCTTTACAATCAAAGACTGCACGAAGGAATTTGATTAATATTTCCCGCTTACACTTTTTCTGCAGAGGTGCGCATTTGTGACGCAAAAATAGAAAACATAGCTAGCTAACACTTAAAGGGTAAATTCAAAGCTCCCTTTACTGGGTAAATCCGTAACAATTCCCGATTAGCAAATCGAAATCAGAAGCAGTCGCTTAGCAGCCTGCGGCCATTAATCCAATAAAAACTCAAACCATGTATTAACACCAACTAAAGCGAAGATTAAAAAAAAATACATATTATAAACAGCACAAAGTTCCATATCCAAGCCTTCTATATGGCCTAGATATTTTTAGCAGAAAAGTATTGAAAACTTAAAACGTGGAAGAGGAATCTTCCTAGAAGTGATGATGTCAGCCGGAGTTGGTTTAGACATCTATTCTACTTACATAACTTTGTACCAGAAACTTTGGAGATCACTAAGAGCTTTCTAGAAAAACTGCCTTGAGAACTTTACCAAAATCTATCCAATAATTTGACATTTCATCCGGAAACTTTCAAATATTTTCTATTAATTACATTTGAAACTTCCCTTGAAAGGTCCTCCGAAAATTTAAGGTAGTAGACATTTCTTAATAAAGAAATTTAAAGGCAAACTCTTATCAATTAAACCTAGGTGGATACCAAAGCAAACACAATTCGGCTTCCTCATCACATAACAATACAGTAGGTGCGTAGTTTATGACTACATTAATTATGCTTAAGCATATCCTAATTACTGTAATGGTATTAGCTTGAAAGGGGAGGCGGTCAGCGAAGGGGCATTCACGTGCTTTGAAACACTGATGTGAATTCCGTATAATTGTGTGTATAGACATAAATAGGTACTTGGTATTATGTCGGAAACAAAGCGATTTAGTGGTGGTGAGCTAATTAGTAAGATCATATAATCGTCAGCTGTTAATGAGGAAGTTAGTTGATCATGTGACGCTTTTTGTGTTTTGTAGTTTTCGGAAATGGATTTGGTGTGAAAAATAGTTTCTTTGGGTTTTTAATAACGAGAAATTGATCCTATCCTATCCTACTAGTATTATAAATGTGAAAGATTGTTTGTTTGGATGTTTGTTACTCAATCACACGGATTTGGATGAAATTTGGCATACCTACAGAAAGTTTATAACGTGGATTAACACACAGAATACTTTTATTCCGGTAATACGTTCTCGTGGGATAATTTCCGAAGTCCACGCGAATACCCAAAGAAAGTCGTAATGAATGAGAATGGTCTTTAATATTTTGAATGGAATGATGGTGTCACCCATGCCATGTAATTTTATTGTTCAGGTTACTGTTTGATAAACTTAAAAATCGCTGGAAAATATTCTATATTTTTTTTCATTATTCGAATACACGACTTCGTGACATTTTGTTGCAGAAAATTTCATTGATCTTACGAAAAAAAATTGTCCAAATTACACGCATTAGCTAACTAGAAATAGATGAAATTGTAGAGCGATTAATTAAATAGCACGATTCCAACGAGCTTTTGATGGACTTGTCAACCAAATGGATTTTTTATGGACATGTTACGTAGAATGCTTATGTAGAAATATGCTTAAGGACCTTTAAGTATCAACAGAAGTAATTAATTATCACGTGTCGGATCTGACCTTTTGGATAACTAAATTAGCTCCGGCCGTTGATCACCTGTAACTACAAATACATCGCTGTGGGCCTACATATAAGTCACTCAACACAATTTCGTTAAGGAAGACTTTTCCCTGCAACCGTTCGGTGCTCACACTTACATTTTTAAAGAGTTATGGTGTGAGGAAAATCACAGTGTGTCGTCTTTGTAATTAAGCAAAGAAGGCGTCAGAAGATGGGGGTTGCGCCGAGGAGAATGTTCTCGGATCTCATTTCCATGCAAATGAGGGTAGGACTTGTTATACATCAGATGACGGTAGGCAGACGCGATAACAGCAGCGCCGGGCGTCGAGGCGACGTACAACTCAGTCGGGTTATACTTGATCGATAAGTAATACGTTATGATAATGAGTTCGCCATGCCGCACACTATTTAGATTTGATACGAGGATACGACTCTTAAAGAAATACAAGTCAAACTCATTCTAAATCGAATCATCACCGACTAATCGATGAAAAAGTAGTTTATAATTCAGATCAAATTAATTGGCGAAATGGTGAAGATCTTCAGGCTGAAGTATACAACTCCTAGCTGTAATATCGGAACTTAGTTCTTCTTTTCAAGTGCCTTAGTTTTTGATAAAAAACATGGTTGCTTAGCTTTTTTAAACTTCCTTTTGTTCATAAAATGACGTAAAGACCGATTTTTGTAGTAGGTCAATATACCAGGCCACTCAGAAAGTATTGCGAAAAATGATTTTATGTATGAGAGACTGGCTAGTTAGAATCTATTTTATTCTAAAATACGATTATTTGTAAGTAAAAATAGGTACGTTCCAAATTTCAAAATTTCCCTCCACCTTGTTTGCGAGCAAATTTTTGTCTGCCAGGGATGCGGGTTGTTCGAAATAGATACCGCGGCCCCTGGCACACAGGCAACTGAGGGAACACGGGTGGGTTTTAGTCAGTAAAAGTCTGACACGCCCTCCTGCTCCACCCAGAGCGGGAGAAGTTATTTGATGACTTCCCACCCAAAAAAAAAAATACCGGACGAATCGTACGATAGACTTCAAATGGCATTCATGGATGAAGGCCCTTCTAAAGCAACCGCGTATCGTTGGTATAACGAATTCAAGTGCCGTCGACTAACCTTGGGGATGAAGAAATACGTGGTCGCCCTTTACCGGCTGTTACGGAAGAAAACGTGCTAGCAGCGAAAATTTTAATCCATGACAATAGGCGAGTTACGTTTCAAGAGATTCAGCACATATTGCAGGTTGGATCTAGAAACCTTCACGAAATTCTACACGTGCATCTTCGCGTGAAGAGGATAGTTTCACGCTGGGTGCTGCACAACCTCACCGATGCTCAGAAGCAGGCCCGGGTGGAATGGTGCCGTGATATGATGAACAAATTTGAAGCAAGCTCGTCTCGGCGTGTTTACGACATCATTACAGGTCATGAGTCTTGGACTTATCAATACGATCCAGAAACGAAATGCCAGTCGACGGTTTGGGTGTTTCAAAACGAATCAACACCCACCAAAGTGAAGCGATCTAGAAGCGGGGGAAAAATTTTGATCGCGAGCTTTTTCAATTTGACTGGCTACTTGGTGTCAATTCCTTTACGGAACCAAAGAATCATCAACGCTGAATGGTATACTACCAAATGCTTGGCAGAAGTTTTCTCTGTTGTGAGCAACGAGCGACCAAACACAGGGCTCCGCGGGCTACTGCTCCACCACGACAACGCGCCTTCGCACACCGCACTCAAAACGAGGGACTTCCTGGACAGCACGTCGGTCAAACTCCTGGGTCACCCTCCTTACAGCCCTGACTTAGCATCGTGTGACTTCTTTTTATTCCCAAAAATAAAAATTCTGCTCAAAGGGATACAATTTTCGTCGCCGGAAGATGCGCTGTCAGGGTTCGAACAGGCTGTAAAACGAGGTGTCTGCGGCGGACTGGAAGTATTTCCAAAACTGGTTCAAACGGATGAAACTTTGTATAAAGGCTAGTGGAGTGTACTTAGAACAGATTTAATACAAAAATATTTACCTAAAAAACAAATGATCTCATTTGTTTTTTTGCAAAACTTTCTGAGTGTCCCAAGTAGTAACATAAATCAGAAAGACATGAACAATTAAGTTTCAACCATTTATTAAAAAATATGAACTTAGTTATAGGTACACAAAACTTAAGCAATTTATTATAATTCAAAATAGCTACCTATCTACAAAAGAAACCAGCCAAGTGCGTGTAGGACAACGCACTATGAAGGGTTCCGTAGTTTGGATGAATTTCGATCGATACCTATAAATTACGGTCGATTCTCCATTTGGAAAAATGTAAGTTTGTAATCACAAAAATACTTTTTTTAGGTGATAAAGCTACAAATTAATAATTTTCGGACGTTTTCGTATACTTGTGCTGTGAGACCGAGGTCTCACAGCACAAGAGAGAGGCGAGCGTGTTGCTAATGAATGAATGAATTTCATGATTCAACGGGAAGTACTCTCACTAAAGAATTTTATTTATTTGCAAGTATCAAAATATGTCGCATAAATGACCATATGTTTAGTACCGTGACTTGGAAGCTGGATTTTTAAAAGTTCCAAGAGAGAGTAGACCTACTTAATTTATATTAATTGCCACTTGATACCTCCGCGCTATTTTGAGGGTCTTGACAGACCTGCAGATAGACAGAGAACGAAGTGACCCTAAAAACAATTGAAATCATCACATATCCTTTTCTTTTTCAATTTCATCAATTAACTGCAATATCCCCATTTTAAGTTTCCTCTTCTCCCTAATTGTAAAATTCCTGATATCCGGTAGGATACTTTTGAAAAATGTCAAGTCTTCATTATCGTCCTCTCCTTCGAAAGAGAACTTTCTTTTTTTAATTCGTTCACCATATGGTTCACTACTGCTGCTTCTACCAGCCTCTGGATCAAGTGGTTTTTCTAGTCTGCCTGTTATTTCTGGTTTAATTTCAATGTGATTCCATTCCTCCACGGAATATTCGGTTGGTTCTTCAATACCATCAACGTTTACATAGTTACAAGATTCGTTGATTGATGTTTCAGATTTATCTTGTGCCGACCTAAAAGTGCAAATACGTTTTTATTATATGTCAGTCTGTAAAGAAGCCGTATTTGTTACAAACGTCATCTCTACGTCATTCCATCTCATTAACAAGAGATTAGTGCAACATGATAATTATACCCTAACGCAAATAACCGTTCAAATGAATGCAACATAGAATGTAACACTACTGCTAGGCGAATTTGATACAACGTGTGTAACGATTCATCAATCAGTACCTGCAATACAAAGCTAATGGTGTTATACCTAGTTTGTTGCCCATACATTTATCACTTTCGTACATTTCCATTAATTTATCAAGATTGATTTTATAGCAGTCTGAATGCTATAGCGGATAGGTGGGACAGCCCCATACGGGACATTGGATACGCCTACGTGCCACTGTAGCGTAATAATAATAAATATAGTTTGTAATGCCAAATGGACGAAAAATTGGCTATCCAGGGTCCGGGGTCGGTAGCAGGGATATCTGCGCAAGGTGCGCCCGCGCTGGTAGTATCATCGTGTCAATATTAATAAATTGGAGTAAATTAGATTACCACGTTATTTATTCCTTTAGCAAAGTATATGTTACACTTACCCTTTAAGATTACATTTTAGAAAAGGTTCTAAAAATCTTAAGTGGTCATACAAGTAATATTTCTTGCAGACACTATCATTTTGAATAAGATTTATTCTGGATCTGTATCTGTTGTATGAGGATCGTATGCCTTTCCACTTCACTTTCAGTTCTTCAACTGTAACAAAGCAATGAGAAGAAAGGTAAAAAAAAAAGAAATTGTACCTCTGTGCATAATAAACTATGAATAGTAAGTAATGTTTTTTACATGGTAAAACAAGCTGACGTGTTTTACTGATATTGACCCTTGTATTCGATTCCTGACTTGCCTAATGAAGATGTATATATTATCTATGTAAAAGTTTCGTTCGATTTTGAATGAAAGTACCGTAAACATTCGTTCTTCTTCTATCGAAAAGACACGATCTTGAATATAATAGTCACACACTAGTTAGTAGGTAGGTATACTAGCAAGTCATAAATAGGGTCTGACAGCCTAGGACCAAGGGTATAAAATTAGCCTGTAACGTTCCCACCTCTGGGGAACAGGCCTCCTCTCTGTGAGAGGGAGCGGGCTGCGAATCTTTGATCCACCACGCGGACCAAGTGCGGGTTAGTGTGGCTGTCACATGTCTTAGATTGTTTGGTTCTAGTTCATGTCAGCGCTCCCTAGTTCCGCCGGTATGTACTATTGTCACTCGTAGAGCCTAATTGTAATGTCCATAAGTAAGTGAGCAGTTTTAAAATTACTTACGCGTGCATTCTTCATTCAATTCGCTTCTCACTTGGTTCGCTACTTTTGCCCATGCTATTTCCGAAAACCTAGTTCTGTACGTGTCCAAACTGGCATCGTAAATTTCTGGGTAGCGTTCTATTATTTTCACGAATTCAATCATCAAGGTTTGGTTGTCTCTCATCGTGATTTTCTGTTGAAAAGATTATTAATATTATTAAAGCACTGGAAATAGCCATTTTGGAGGTTGACTGGCACTGGCAAAGACTGCTGTTTCAGATTCATCCTATTTTCTGTGATTTTTTTTTTGTATATTAAGTTTAGTAGCTACCTTCTATAGAGTAGGGAGCCCTACTCTAGCAATGTAGGAGGCACCCGGCATTTTGCTTAATCCGGGATCCTAAGTTATATAAAAAACAAGTGTCTTGTTATATGCTACTGGTATTTCCCTAAGTCTAAAAGGTGCAACCAACCTACTGTACAATTGCGCGTTGCGTTCAGACAAACATAATACATTTATGCCGATACTCGTGATACGCTTACACTAACACGTGCTCAAATGTCACGTAAAGTAGGAACTGCTTCAATTTTTTATTCAAATGTCAAAGTGTTAAAAAATCAGAGAGACCATGTCTATATACGTCACCCGTTGCACTATTGTAATTTACTTTTACAACAAGTTCCCACCAATTAAGTTTTGTTACAAGATATATTGGGACTAGAGTCCAGTTAATTCACTGTTTTCGAAATATTGTACAGAGGCCAGCACATCAAGCTATTCCAATCTGTACGTCTTACTTTGCATGCACAAAAAATCAAACCCTGAACAACCTATCAGCAGACGTTGTTTCGTCCAGGAATTGAACCCACAACATGTAGAGCAGCGATCAAAATCGCTACTTAGTTATCTTAAAAAAAAAACATCTTAAATAATGTGCATGCGCAGATTGACAATTCCATATAAATGTCAGTTTTTGGCAATAATGATAAGAACGTCATATTATTTTTTCCCCTTTCTTATTTCTATTTTTTGTAGTCTCACAGTTACGTGGATAAGTGGATACTTCTTTTCAATGAAACGTTAGATACATAAACTTAACTAAGACCATAGGTATGGAAGATGCTTGAATCGGTTTTTCGTTAATTCTTTACTTTGTGAATAGGTAAATAAAAAGATAACAAATAAGTTTTTGTGATGCGATGAAATTATACGAAAGTAGTGCTTTGCTAATGACAGCACAAATTTCGAAGTGAATACTTAAGTTGAATCCATTAAATATAATATAAAATAGGATTTCATTAACCAATCAATAAACGTACAAACTGAAAGAAAGCCTACCTGTTCAAGTTAATCCTCGATTAAAAATCATGTGAGCAATGATTGGTTGCTTATATTTCGATCAACTAATCAAAAGTGACTACTGAGTAGTGACTGTTATGATTCATAACAGGTGACAAGGACTTGACACTGTCAAGTTGACAGTGACAGTTGCTTCACTGAACCGTTGTTTTCGTTCAACATTGCGGCTTAGACGCTAAATATATATGTGGCTAAACCTTCTTATGCCTAGATACAAGTAATAAGATAATATAAAACTTACGTCGGCAGTTCCAATGTTCTTATTTGTAAAAATATTTGTTTACACATATAACACTGTGACCTTACTCTCAACTCGTAGTATACTGACGCGCCACACGGCCACGCAGCGCTCCCTCCATCTTACTTTATTTCATATGCCAGACAGAGACGGAGCGATGCGGTCGCGCGACGCCACAGCGACGCGATGTTGCCACGCCGCTCTAACGTCACCTACATGCCAGATATTTGTTCGACACACACATTTTTACGCTCATCGTAAAGTTAACTCAACCTTTATGAAATAAGACTCAAATTACAATGTAGATTTTCTTAGATAAAGTTTGTAGCCGTTCGGCGCGTAGCTCTTCGTGACTCACGTTCGTATCGCTGCCGACATAGTCACTTGTCAACGAGTATTTTTCGTGTTAATTATACATTCATGGATAATCACGATTAGTGTTGAACAACTACCTACTGAAAATAATATTGTATTAATTAGATTTTTTTAATTGTCAGCTTGTTTCGTCACGCTTTCTGTTCATGTTAATTTATTGCAGATTTTTTTCAACTCTTTACTTTTTAAGTTTTGTACTTTTATTCATGTTCTTTGAGGCCATTATTAGTTTGCTCTTATTTTTATTTTTATTAATATTGCTTCGTTGATCAGCTGTGTGTAAAAGAATAACGTGGAATGTATCAGCTGCTTATGCGCAGTGTAAAAGTCGTCTGAGGGAAAGGTTTTTTTTGCTCTAGCAGTAGCAGTTAGGCAATCGACTACAAGCCTGTCATTACACTGTACGATTTTATCAACTTTTAACCCATCATGCTTATGCTAAACGCGATTTTAAGTACTTTTAAGTAGTGCTTTGACACTTAATGTAGCTTCACCAATTATTAATTCATAATACGTAAACGCATATTTATTTATTAATCTCTCAATCTCATATGATCAAGGGGTAATTGCAGGTGAAGGGGTTAAGAAGGTACAATCATTATGTTTAAGTAATGTTAGTTAGGCGCCTTACAGTTCCCTGTTAAGAATAGGGCCACCCCGTCGCTTCCCAGGGGTGTCGTAGAAGTAATAAGGGATTATATACATATATAGGGGTAGACAACACCGTCTTACTTGAAACTAATAACTTGACGGTTACTAATAATGTTATTCTCGCTAGTAAGAAGGTAGATCTTCTTGGTGATGGCTTTAGGAATAGACATTATATGGTAGTCGTATATGGAAATAATGGAAACTTTATTTAATCAAAGACGTTCTTAATGCTAAATACTTCTTAATTGACGATGGATCCATCCACAAAACTGCAGCCGCATTTTGGCATACTGTGCAAAATATATCCACAATTTTAGTAGCAATAAAATTGAGAATCCTTTGACGAACACTAAGAGAACAAAAAAAAACAAAAGCCAAACCACAAATCGTATTTCTCCATAAAATTAGTTGAGCGTGTGGTAAGCATGTACTTATTGATTACTTGCGTATGTTTGCGTATGCGCACACATGCAACAGCCGCGACATCTGCCGGAGAGGCGCGCACGTGGCCCGAACACCTTTTGTCTACCCTGTGCACCCACCTTTTTACCAATGAAACTATTTATAAACTGACACAGTTCTAAAATTACAATTTTATAGTGGACTGTGCGTGAGCGGAAAGTTAAATAGCCACAAATAATGCACAGGCTTGGACACCTTAAGTCAAAAATGGCGATAAATTATATGGTGCAGTGTTAATGTGCGTTAAGAATGCGTGAATTTCCAAAATGTTTTACGGCCTTTTATGCATAGTGAAGATTAATGTAGTTGGCTTCAACATTCTCTATATTTAGTTTTTTTAATGGGTAAAATTGTTGGAAGACTTTTTGTATGCTGTACTTACAGTGTGAGGTCAGAACATTTTAGCAAAATAAAATAATTTATGCAAAACCTAGGTACAGACGCCAGCACATCAATCTACCCCAAACTGTCAAATTTTCCCAATTGAACATGAACCTTAGAATTATTATGTAATAAAGTTGAAAATCTATCAAAGAATTTTGACAGATTGGGGTAGCTTGATGTGCTGGCGTCTGTACAGTCACGGGCAGAAATATATTTGCTATAAACAGCTGGGCAATAATATCTTATTGCATGATTCTTCCCAGCATCCTAATTTCGGCATCGCTTGCTTTGCAAGATAGTTTTGGTGTTCCTTCGATGTTACCATAGATATAAGAAAGAAGCATGTTACATATTTCTGCTGCCACTTGTATGTGTCCACAATTTATCAGTTATCACATTTTGTGCAGCCTTTTCCCAAAATCCAATGTAGGTACCTGCCTGGGTATGCGAAATGTATTGGAATTGTAGACATTTTGTGTCAAAAACGATAATTTTATTTTTTTATTTATCATCATTTTAGTGTATCTGTTGCCTGCAAACCCAATTTCAGGCCAAACTAGTTTGTCCTAGGCCGGTAACATATCTGTAGAATATATATGGTAACACTGTCTCATGCACACAAGCGGAGGCAGCTGCTGTCACTAACGTCATCTGTCAGTCAGGGGGAATGGCGGGAAACACATTAAGTGAAGCAGGTCTGTTTGGTAGCGCTTGATGTGGTGGTGAGACAGTGAACTGATATAATCCACTTAAATACCGAAGTATCGTTCGATTCTGACATTTTAAGAAGTTTTTGACAATTTTATTTTTCCAGTCGTAGAATATTTGTTTTATATTTATAATAGTTTATAAGTTATTTATATGAGTGTGAAACTATGGACTAATGTTGTCTGAAATCAATAAATAAATTATACATTATATTAATGGATGCATCATGCAATCAGGAGGCCAATTCTCGAAATTAAACGTTCAAAATCTAGTCGCAGTCTCATCTCGGCGACAATCAAATGTCAAAAACTTGTCAATAATGTATGGAAACTCGAGGTATATTTGACAAATTAAGACCAAAGTAAGCCTCTTCACGTTCTTAAAATTACGAGAATTTCCACTCAGATAATATAGCCGAGCTGTTCATAATAATATTATTTTATACTCGTGACTGTTCTTAAATTGTGCTTTAAGTTGGTAGATTCGTTCTAGAAAAGTGTTTAGTTGAACAATTTCATTAAAAATGTAAACTTTGAATTCACTCATAAATAAGTTCGGATATGACATCTATAATTTTGAACGAATTATATATTTCTTATAGATAACTTCAACATATGTATATAATGTGACAATTTATAAACAACTGCACGCTGCAAATTGTTTATAATACAAATATATTGACTGTTGGCTCATTTATCCTTGTGATGTTTGTTTCCATTAGCGTCCGTCATCCGTCACTTGTTGCAAGCGGTCCTATGTCCGAGCATAAATAAAGGTTATGTCAAGCAAAGAGTTAATCTCTTTTATTTGATTCTTATAATCATCGACTATGAAAATCTATATAGTTTCTATGTCAAACATTTTAACCATTGTTTTCGTAGATATATTTATAACCTTAACTCTTTATTCATAGGGATCAACGCAAAGAACTGCACCCTAATTGCGTAACACAGTATTAATCAGAATCTGAATCATTTTGAAGCCTATTGTTAATCCACTGCTTCATATGTTTGTATAATTCGTCTGCTCAACGACGTAAACCACGCAATGATTGTCGTGGAGCTGTCAAAATGAAAGCGATTCCTACGGATAGTGTATTACGCAATTACCCCTCTGATGAGTATTATTAATTACTTTAATATAACCGCTTTTTTCAAATCATCCTTATTCCATCGCACTTCAGAAGGATAAAGATCTAACTATATATTTTGATTTGACTTGAACTAAAAATGATTATGATGACATCAACGTAACTGGCATAGTTTACACCGAAAATAAGAGGCAGACGTAAATTAATAATTTCATGAAATAACCCGATTAGTCATAGTCATTGATTATTTTCCAAATCACTTGTCAATACAATGCTTTAGGAATCTATTTCGTCTGTCAAGAAAGCTTGTCATTAGTAATATCTATTAAATTGATATCATCTTTTCACATTGTAGGCTTATGACATGTGCACATGCCTAAGCATTTATTTTTCTTTATATGAAAATCATCGTTAACTTCGCAAAACGGTGAAGGGAAACAACGTGAGGAAATCGACATGTCCTAGAACCAAAAATTCGAAGTCACGTGACATCCACCAACCTGCACTGGGCCCACTTGGTGGATTATGGCCCACTCCCTCTCATAGAGAGTAGGCCTGTATCCCAGCAGTGGGAACGTTAAAGGCTGATTATGTATCGTTAGCTTTCCAGACGAATATTCATGCATCGTTAGCTTTCCAGAGTTCAGTTCGCTAATCAAATCCAAATTAAGTCTTTGAATGGAAACGCACCCTTTTCTCGACGTTTCGTCGGCAGGTGATTATATGACAGGTGCTCTAAGCAAAATGATAACTTGCAGCTATAGATACCTACGCATCGTAGTATTTAACGCAATCATCATGGTTTTTTTACAAACCCTATCTTGTATCATTTGTTTGAAATTGATAATAAACTAAGCTATTTTAAATAAACTGCCCTGTATTTCGCAGATTGTTATTTTTTCATAGAAACATGCACTTAATTAGAACGATATTTATTACCTATATATACTAGCCTTAGGAGGGGCTTGTGGCTAAGTAACAATAGCTGCACGGGTCGATCGATCAGGTTAAGCTACGCTTGCCACGGTTGGTCCGTAGATGGGTGACCATCTTTACATACCAAGACCCCTCCGTGCCTCGGAAAGCACGTTAAGCCGTTGGTCCCGGCTGTCATTTGTGGATCTTTGACAGTCGTTACGGGTCGTCAGAAGCCCGAAAGTCTGACAACCAGTCTTACCAAGGGGTATCGTATTACCCAGTTACTGGGTTGTGGAGGTCAGATAGGCAGTCGCTCCATGTAAAATACTGGTATTCAGCTGCATCCGGTTAGACTGGAAGCCGACCCCAACATAGGTGGGAAAAGGCTAGGCAGATGATGATATACTAGCCTTACCGACCTATTGCTATCCATATAAATAAGTTACGTTTCGTAAAATAATTATCCAGTTATTCCATGAACTTAAGGTGGAACCTCCAGGGTACCCTGCGAAATTCAAATTCAAGTTCATTTAATTCCATTGATTGACGATTTCATGTTTTTTTTTTCACTTTTCATTTGTGGTACCCCACATAAATTCGTACACCTTCACTTGTTAATTATATAAAAGTAACAGGAAATTATTATAAAATCATCAACATAAACTATAAGTATAAGATACGTATTATTGAAGCTAACTCAAAAACCACTAATCAGAACTTGACCAAATTTATATGGGACCACTCGGTAAGTATATACCCTTTCAAACCAAAAAAACCATCGACATAAAATGCAACCGAGTTGTGTCCTCCTTTTTGTTTAAGTTGGTTAAAAAGAAAGTAGTTACCCGCAACATTAGTAGTGGTTTCACAATTACAACTGACACCTCATAAGTAGGAACACAGTGTATCGACCCCACTGCCCCCAATCGATCAACTGACAATCATAACTAAAATTAATCAATAAACAATTCAAATCGGTTACACTTTGAAAATAGCAGACATATGTTCAACACCTTTCATAAACCGGTCGACCGAAGGACATCCGCTTTTTGGTGGTAAAAAAAAATCGAGTTCAACATTCTCACAGGAACCACTGCGTATCCGGTGCGCGGGCGCAGAATAAAAACGATCATTTGTTAATGTCAGAGTATTGGGCCACCAGGTAACCCGCGCCGACTTTGTGCACGTTTGAATCCGTCAATGTCATACGTGCACAAAACTGATACGCACATCTTGTGCCATGAACACATTTGTGAATATCACGCTTATTCACAAAAGTATTCTTACTTCGTCTTCTGTCTAATATTCAAAGATTTCAAGGATCTTATCACGCCACTTCTTCGTTCCAGTTAAAGCACTAGTTAGTGGTAAGGGCGGGCATTTCTGAACTCTCAGTTTTTTTTAAATAAAAGAGTTTTGATTTAGATTTGTTCATCCCTCTAGAATGCAACAAGCCCCAAGTGGGCTTCATGCAAAGACACACCTACCTAACCGATATGACACACACACTTCCTTCATTTTTTTTGTTTTTTTTGTCAGTTGCTTTGCAGACCTGTTGTCATTGGAGGCCACTACCACCTTCCAGTTGGTCTATTCTGAAAAGCTTTTAAACTGTTTCATACCTATTTGTTTTAGTCCTTCAGGCCTTAGTACAACGTTCTAATGTAATGAATTTGATAAAGACGTGATTATTGTTCACAAAAAAAATGCTTTTTTAAAATTTAACTTACCGTTATAACAGAACTGACGTATGAGTAGCAGCTTTTAACTTTCAAAAGTAGTGCAACTATGTCCATGTGTCAACCGTCTACCAAAAATAATGTAAGAACTCTCTATAGAACGGTATGATGACCTCTAATCTACATACATACAAATGACTTCCACGCATGGACAACAACAATAATTCGAATGGTTCGCCAATTTACCTCTGCTGTTAACTTGTGAAAACCGATTCTTATGATGAAGAACTTAAAGTTGAAAATCGAAATGCAAATTAATTCCAGACTGGTAGAATCAATGTCGTTTTTGACGTTTGGTAATAGTTAAGTGAAAGGCTGGATACGTGAGAAAACCGACGCCTATTCGAACAATGCCATATTTTGCCGTCAACTGGGCCAGTGATCGATCTGAGTAAATATTTTATTCCCACTGTTGCATGCAAAGTGATTGTAGATTACTGTGTTACCATTTTTTAAGCTTTTATACTAATAAGCGTTACGTATGCAATAGAAATTTTCGGTTTTCACTAATTGCACAGTGAAAGGAATTCTTAATGGAAAACATTATGGTCGTTCTGTTACCTTTCGTGAGTAAAGAGAATGTTTTTATTGAGATGATTTATTAGAGAGATTGGGTTACAAATTCGCATTTTACTACTATATTAAATCAACAAAATAAAAACGTAAACCGAGACGCACCGAAGGTAGGTTACTTCGACATTGAGTTGACCTGATTCGTCACATACATTTACGTGGTAGAAACAATGCAAGATGGGACTCCAATAAAACAATGAATGCTAATGTTGACGTTGTACGTGTACCAGGAAAGGTTTCGTTAAAAAAAAAAACAAATGGACTTGATGCAAAAATGTAGCAGGAATTTGAACTTAAAGCAATACTAGGAATGCACTGCACACAGTAACGAGAATTCATCAAAGAGTCTTCAAACTGAATATATCTGAATAAGGACGAAACTGACGAAAGAGGCAACATTGATTTTATTCGCAAAATGTGAACACTATTTGCAATTAGGACCATTCCCGGAACCCTGATATGTCCTGATATTTCACCAATACAGCCAAAAGTGGATCTAGGACATCAAATGACAGTATACATGCTGTGAAAAGAGTAATTTATTGCCACTAGTCAACGCAAATAAGCAAGCTTTCGGTAACGGAAGCCAACTTTACATTTCTACGTCATTGTTGGTAGGCATGCGATCCTATATTTAACATTTCATTGTGACCTGAACTAACTTGACCTTTTCAAAACAGTTCGAGGACCGATTGTTCACTTTTGAAGGATTTGTAGAACTTTTTTCACATTTGTTTTGTGTCAACACAACATACTAAAGTCACTCGACCAATAACATACAAATTGGTCGAGTGACTTTAGTATGTCTCAATGGTCATTGATTTTATAGTGCGGACTTGATTCGTAGGATAAACCTTTTAAATAATGACGAATTTTTATTATCTATACTAATATTAGAAAGCCGAAGATTTTGTTTGTTTGGTTGAACGCGCTAATCTCAGGAATTACTGGTTCGAATTAAAATATTCTTTTAGTGTTAGATAGCCCATTTATCGAGGAAGGATATAGACTATCTAACACAAGTCAGGCTAAGACTCTTAGGAGCCGAGTAAAGAGAAAAAAGTCACAAATACAAAGTACTCGCACGGGCAGGCGATTCGAAGCGACGGGGTGGGTCGGGAGGGCAAGAAATTTGGCGCGAACGAAGTCGCGAGAAGAAGCTAGTTACTTATAATATGCAAGACACCACGAATGGCTCTGTACAGTTTAATCGAAACATAACTCTTTGGTAGTTCAAAGTTCTAAGCTCTAAGTAGATTCAACATAACACAATGCGTCCCGGTAGACTAACGATGGATAACCCACAATTTGAAGACTGTTTTTATATACTAGGGTTGCCAGCGGCTTCGCCAGCGTAGTGGTCGGAAATTATCCTACGTGAACGTACCTCCTACCGGGATAAAAAGTACCCTATTAATTTGTTAATCCAGGTTATAAACTATCCGTGTGCTAAATTTCATCCCAATCTGTTCAGCCGTTTTTTCATGAAAGAGTAACAAACATCCATCAATCCATGCATCTTCACAAATTTCCACATTTATAATATTACTAGGATTAGAACGATAGGATAGGATAATATAGAAGACACCAAGTTTGAGTCAGTGCACTCTAGTTGAAACGATAACTCTTTGCTAGACTAAAGTTCTAAGCCCTAAGCAAATTCAACATAACACGATGCATATCGGAAGACTAAGGATACCTAACCTACCATTTGAAAAGTTTGTTTTATACAGGGTGTAAGGGAAACGCTTCCTAAAACGACAGACAGGTGATAGGGCTAGTGATTCTCGATACAGTAACATCAAAAATATTTTATAATAATATTAATTAATATTAATAACATTTTTTTAATAATTTTTTGTACACCTTGCTGTGAGATCAGTTCAATGCACCATTACTTGAAATCAAACACATTTAAAAACAACCCAAGTCCAGGCGGTGACTTTAGGTTTAGGCATCCTTTGTAAAGCGCCGCCAAAATAAAATAAATAGAAACATTACAGAAGCATTAAAAGTTTTAAACTGATGCAAAATAACCAATTTAAGGCGAAAGGTTATTGGTATCCGTTTGCATTTAGGTTGTATATAACCTACGTTCTGGCTTCGGAAGCGTTCCCCTTACACCCTGTATATTAGTACAATTTGTCTCTTAATTTACAACAAAAGTATTATTTATTATTTAAATTTGTGAAAAGTGTTGTTGTCTATAACTACACTTCTTCCATAAATATATGATGCTATTTACAACGTGAAGTTATTGAAATTCCGTCGAAAATAATCCTATAGCAAACTAATTTTATGAAAACACAAATAAACCGAAATCAAGTCCTATGACTTGTTAAAAATTCGGAAGAAAATAACGTTGGAAAACGATAAGGCAAATCGTACAATTACAGTGTTATGTAATAGTTCATGAGCTGACCATGAAGATTGTTTGCCATTCGACTCTATTGTTGCGTAATCTGTCACGTTAAGAAGTATTAATGCCTTCGCGTAACAATATACATACATAAGTAGATTTCTATATACATGATTTACACGTGAACACACATCTTTATCAGTTCGGTATTATTAAATGTAAGTGAAGATTTAATATTACCTAAAAAGTAAGAATACTCAGCGCGTTGTGGAGGCTAGGATCCCAGTTTCTTTGAAAGATAAGATTCCAGATGAAATTAATTAGGTAAACGAAATATATACTGGGGTCACCGACTAGTACATTACATGCAGAATTAGTACGTTGAAATGGCAGTAGTGTTGCCATGTCTGTCGAAAGACCGATCGGCACTGAATCAGACGAGTCTTTCAGTGGAGTTCGCCAATCGCCGAACATCGTTTGGAATATACTAGATGCAGTAGACGGAGATCTGGGTGTTGTAACGCAACTTAGTAGGGACTACGTCCAGCCGTGGACTGCGATAAGTTTAACTGATAAAAGATTCTAGGCCAGGCATCGATAAATATAGACGATAGTTACAAATGAACTCCACACTATCGATCAACGCATATGACCGCAACATTGCGACCTCCATTCAAGAAGTTAGACCGAGAATCTGAAGAATCCTAGCTGGTAGAAGTTGGTTGAGTGTTGCCGAGAATCGAAATTAATGGCGAGTGATTGGTGAGACTTATGTGCAGCAGTGAACTACTGGTAAGGCTAATAACTATATATAGGTAACTAACGTTAGTACATATTACCTCAATGATGATAATGAACAACACCAAATGAAAACCGACTGCTAAGCACAACATTGAATCAACCTGATCGATCGATGGACAGAATGCTTGCACCTTTAGGATACGTAATGTCTCTCAAGTTGCTTTAAAGACTCTTCCAAAATAATTATATGGACTTAATTATAATACTGGGAGCATACGACATATCTTAACGTCAAACGACTATGACAAATTAATCGCAAATGAAAAAACTGACGTAAGCAAGTAATATATTAAGACGCATGTCAGTACACTCATTAGTAACAAAGAAGTTATTAATCTTAAATTGGTTATGCTCAGAAGTACTCGCTTTTGCCTGCGGCTTTGCTCGCGTGGCCTTACAGTTACGCAAAATATTTTTATTGCTCAATTCTATTTGAGTGAAATGATGAATTCGGCCCCATATAGACACATTGACCTCATAGATTATAGAATCTATTGTGATCTTTAATGAATGTGTCATAATTATTAATTTTCTTATGAACTGTGACGAGACACCAGCAAAGCAATACGGATTTGTGCCCGTGTTTTGTATATTTGGTTGGTTGTAGCGGATGACAGCAGAAGTTTTGCGTAGGTACGGCTTACAAGGTGAGGGTAGTTCATTGACAAATAAAATCTCTGTAATAAGCAATGATAATGACAAGGTTGAATATTTTGCGTTAAAACAGAGTCTTTGTCTGCCAAAATTAATTCCGGGTAGTTATTATTATCGCGTGGCGAAGAAATAGCGACAGAAATATCACAGAATGATTTCTTTACGTCACTTCCAATGTGATCATCGTTGATAGTACATAATCAAAATAATAAATACTTGCTAGAGGAATAACCTAACGAGGTTCTTCAAGAAAATCTATTTAGAGTTATTTTCTAAATCAAGGACTCCTGTAGCTACATTTTATTATTCTTTGACAAACCCCTGACGCACCTAAGCCGAGGCACGTATGTCCACGCGGGGCGGTACGAAGGAGATCGAAAATAAAAACTCCCCCCGCGAGGAGGGATTCATCCCCAAACATATTACGGGAATGTTGGTAGGTCGAGGTTCCGGGAGATCCCGATTTTTTTTTTGCGATAATCAACCGCCCGTTTCCCGCCGCGGTTTATTGCAAATTGTAGCTAAAACTTAAAATGTGGCCACTTGAATTGTGTTATAAAATCTTATTCTGATTATGGTTATTTTGGAGGCAATCGTTTGAGAGGCTTTGAATGTCATCATCGATATCGTTCTGGACCTTTATCTTAGGCACTTTAAAAATATTGTGATGAAGTTTAAATTTTGATTTTTTTGCTATCCGTCCCTTCCAGTAACTCTACACAAAATCCGTTTAGTAGTGATTCCATCACCAGCAAACTAATTTGCGTACAGCGTACAGGCTTGAAAGTTTCGTACAACGAAGTGACCCATAATGTTATGAGGGATGTTCGTCTAAAATGAATGTGTACTGGGAAATACATCAACAGACGCGGGTCAACAAATAGGGACTGAAATGTCTATTTTCACAGTTAACGGGAAAAACAAATCATGAATACATGGTAAAAGAAACAAAAAATCACTTGATACTAACCTTTTAAACCCCTCTCTTTTTATAAGCAATATAAGCAGGTACCCATTCAAGTTTGTTTCGATCTTAAAAGCGGGAGCTTAATAAAAATGGGAGCTTGGCAGCCACATGAACATCTTTAGGTACCTACCTATATTAAGCTGGTGTTTTAACTTCACTCAGGTAAATAAAATGAAGATAGCCGTGAAAGCGAATGCGAGCCGTATCAACAGAATTCGTTCGCGGCCCCGAAATGGCTTTTCTATTCAATTTTCGATAGAGATTTTTTACCTACCCGCAGTTTTGCGTACGGCGGAACCAATAAATCTCCTCTCGAGGTAAGGGGCGAATTAATCAGTTGACTAGTTCGGCGACCGATCCCACGACGGATCCCTTCCTCCACACAAATGTGAACCGAAATGTGTCACAGAATAGGTTGATGTTCCGTTGTACGGGCCATTTTTATTTACCGCAAGCAAGGTGAAAATAAGAAGTGGGAATAAATAGTAGGGCCTCCGCCGATACACTCTGAGGAGATTAAAGTGTTCTGGTGGTTAGGGATCAGCGGTGTAATATAAATTAGGAAAATGTTGATGTTTGTTTGGCTCGGAAAGTAACGGACAACTTGTGTAAGCACGGCACGCGACCGGGGCCGCAATGCCCCGATTTAATAAATAATAAAGCTAATTTTACACGCCATAAAATGAAAAAAATCACTTGATTAAATTTTAGGAAAGCCCGAAATTTAAAAGCCGTGTTGTTTCCCGCCCATTCGGGTTAGGGAGGGTGGCGGGCGCTGAGCGGGTGGACATCGGGCACGAATTAATAAACAAGCCGGCCAAGGGCATGGGCCACATGACCTCTGGGTCTCTCCTTGTCCTATTACCTGTGACCAAGTACTGATTATTTACTTTGAAAACCTGATTGAAAATAAAATAAAAAAAAAAACAATGCCAAGTAGCAGCGTCTTCCTGAAAAATGGGGCAAGTAAGCTAGTAAAAAAGAAACATTAAAGAAGCTGATCGCTACAAAGAGCAAATCCTCAATTCGCTATAAAACGTCGCGCTGAGAGTGGGTGCTCCCGCGCGGCCGAGGAAACGTTGTCATTCAAAATCAGACCACGTGTACAATATTTCATCATCAGGATGGGTGGCACCCTCCCCCCTCTCTCGGGCCGGCTATCCCTTTCCCCCCACCCCTTACGCCCGACCCAAAAAGTCTATCTGCACTTGACACGGGAGGAAACGGGACAGATTAACCGTAGTGAAGGGAACAAAGCTAAATATGTTTCAAGCTGATACTTACCCTTGCACAGTATATACTTGATTTACAGAATAAGGATTTAAGATGCTCTTAAGTAGACGTATGTGGTGAAAACTCGTAGTATGGATTGGCTGTTTGCTTTATCTATTTATTTGAGTATCTCACTTTTTAACTAATTTCATCTGAATAAATATTGATGAATTCATAAATAAAAGCCTATTTGCTAGAAATTCTGAAAACATCGACAAAAAAAACAATGCAAAATGTACTCACAAAAATCTGCGAATTTCTTTATTTACTGTAGCGCGCCGTATAAAAGTAACACAATGCTGAAAAAGGATGGAGGAATGAAATGATGGAACCATTTTCAGTTCACCGTAAGATACGCACACACTAGCGTATTTACACAGCGTTTCACGCACACACGGGTACAAAACTGGCGTGAAAAGTTGAGCAGTAATTTATATGACGGTTTAAATAATTACTTCGCGTTTTCGCCTCAATTTGTAGATGAGCTTGGGTATCTGTGTTGCTGACATTTATTCACATTACTTTTGCAGTGCGGTTTGAATATGATGACGTCACATATTTTATTGGTAACTTTATAGCGTATGGAAGCAGTGTTAATTAATATTGTTGTGGAAATAATATTTTGGGTTTGTCTATGAATGAAGGTCTATTATTTAGGCTTGTGTATTGTTAAATTAAGATTTTTTAATGTTTTCGTTTACATAAAAAAGCTAATAAAAATTTGTAGTTATTTGTTTTTAATTTTCAGTCTGGTAGACACATCTTAATGGATTAATATATCTGTTTATTTACAAACAATATTAATGGGGATGTCTAGTTTAAAGAAAATTATTAATGAGACTTAATATAGTTGGCGTGATAAAATTATTCCCTCTGACATGAAGTAAGTGAGATGACAAAGCATTTTTACTTTAATATGCTTTCGTGCTTTCCGCTACATAAAAGATTCCTTACTCCCATTGCCATCTGCTTTGAAAATAGATTGCTTGTCAATAAAAATGTAAATTCGCCGCTTCAGCTCTCGGCTAATTCATTTCCCAATGGAAAATCCGGGAGCGAGTCACCGGAGATCGATGGACCGTTCATTTCGACGATATTTTTTGCTTTTTCACATTTCATATTGACGAGACGACCAGTTAGTTTGCATACAACGTTCGGCTATGACAATGTTCGAAAACACTATCGTCCGCATGGCTCCGCACGACGACGCCGCACGATCCTGGCCGGCCATTCTCGACTCAAACGACAAGGTCGCGCTTTTTGTACAGAGTTCAGATATTAACGTCTTTTTCGATGATTTATAGGGGTCCTTTCCCATGAAAGAGATGAAGGGGCTTTCACGGGACTCGATATGAATTCTAATACGGCTTTGCGATAACAACTATTGTGTCCGAACTCTTTACTCTAGCAACGTAGTATTAGCAAAGTTTAATAGAATAAAAAAAAAATGTGTTTGTTAAACAAAATAAAAAACAATTTCACGTCAATTTACGGGGCCGGCGGTATAAGCAAAAAATCGAAACACGCAAATTTTATCCAAAACCTCGGGATCCGCGCTCACACTCGCGGTGATACGCCTGACACCCTAATCAAATAAGTACCTTTTACCGGGACTGTGTTTGCGACATTGTAAACTGAGTCTTGGGCTATTGTTTTAGAGATTGTATTACGGTGAAGCGGCGGAGTCTGACTGGCTTCCGCATAAAACGTATTTGTAGGAAGGACGACCCAGAAAATGGGTATAATATACTCACACTACCGCCGCTTCCTCGCCTTATTCTCCCGGCACGTCCCCCAGGAGTCTGCAGAAATTTATATAACAAGCTATCTCGTCCGGGCTCGGTTATTGTCGGGGAAACACTGCCTCAGACATTATTTTTAATTAAACACAAGTACTGTCCGCTAACGCCCTCGATCCGAACCGCGATTTCCCTCCCCGTCAATTGAGGATTTTTTTTTATTTTTGCGGAGACTGTCAACTTGAAGAATGTTGCTTAATTGCCGTATTGTCTGGTAGAAAGGACTGGAATAAGCGGGTACGTTTATTTTAAATGGCCCCTGAAAACGGCTACAGAATGTCTGTTCGATGACGCAATTTTCAAATAAAAGAAACACAAAGGAAAAATATCCACAAATTTTTAAAAAGCTACAACGATTTCTGAAACCTAAGTCGAAAACAATAGTTCAAAAGCCTAGAGTCTACACAGGTCTATAAAAAATAACCCTTAAAAAATTGTGATCTTTTAACAATTCCTCATTCAATCACGTAAAACGAGTGGTGGGTGGTCACCCCTCCCGGGCCCGATATTCGTGTCGGGGACGACGTAACCTACCCCTACTACGAGTTCTATGTTCATTTAAAAATACATCCATGCTGTTCTATTGTTAGTACTATCGGGTTATAAAAATCTGTAGTAGGTAGGTCCTTAGGCTCCATTTACATGATTGCGGTCTGTGGTGTAAAAATAGCTTGACGTTACTAAGTTTTTCATTTATTTAATTAAATTGTTGATCAATCGTAAACTCTTTTATTTGTTACTGTAACAGTTTTCATTTTCCGGTCGGCTTAGACCAAACGAGCCAACAATGCTTGAGTTGACACTCTAGCGTTTTTTTTAATGCTCTTGTTCTATGTAAGTTTGGTTTAAAGCCATATTTATAAGTACATCTAAAGTATTCTTGCGTTTACTTTTGATTACTTACTACAAATCGGTTCTTTACTAAAACCAACTTTGTAAACATAATTTAGAATGCCATCAAACTATGAGCTTACTTCGTATTTGTTGGACCAATAATGAGAGCTCTAAATAGAAACAAATTTTGAGAAGGAAAGCTGACAGCATACAAATTAACCTAAAGCAAAATTGCAGGAAATAAACTATCCACAAGACAGGAAAGAATGGCATACTTTATGAAAAAGTCTAACAACTCTATTAATCATAGACAAAACTGCATTTTTTGTACCACGAGATTGACTGGTCAATATCCGTATTGTAAAAAAAACTTTGACGTGTATGGACAATGTGCCAATGTAACTACAAAATTGATGTTAATTATGATGCGGGATACGGAACTTTTATTCAGGCCACTATGTATCCGTTAACTGTCTATTCGCTGCATAATTGACTGTAAATAAAAATGACGTCAGAAATAGACTACGAGAATAAAACCTAATTATGGTCTTACAATTTCCCTAAATGTTCAAGCTGAGAGTTTTGCTGTCCGAAAATCAGTCTACCTAGCCTTTTCCCAACTATGTTGGGTTCGGCTGGTAGTCTAACCAGATGTAGGTAAATACCAGTATTTTACATGGAGCGACTGCCTATCCATATGGTATCGGACGTAAAGAATACCACCTTCCCATTTCATCCCATGGGTGTCGTAGAAGGCAACTAAGGGACTTACTACAGAATGGGCAGCAGCATTCTCTGTGCATTTTACCACCATACTGCGATCGCCAACCCGCCTGCCAAGCGTGGCGATTATGGCAAAGCCCGCCTTTTGGGGGAGGCTTATGTCCAGCAGTGGACGTCTTTCGGTTGAAATGATGATGATGATGACTATCTATCTGACCTCCACAACCCAGTAACTGGGTAATAAGTTACCATTTGGTAAGACAGATTGTCAGACTTTCGGACTTCTGATGACCCGTAACGACTGTCAAAGATCCACGAATGATAGCCTGGACCAACGGCTTAACGTGCTTTTCGAGGCATGGAGGAGTCTCGGTATCAACCATACACGGATCAACCTTGGCAAGCGTATCTTAACCTGACGGATCGACCCGTGCGGCCTTTTTTACTTAGCCACGAATTCATCGAGCCTATTGCCATCAATCTGGGTACAAATCCAGACTCCGGGCTGCTACTGAGAAATTCCTGAAAGAAAAACCCTATAACACTTTACCCGACCTGGAAATCGAACCCGGGAACTTCATGAGCAGTAGTAGCTCTTACGAACAATAGTCCAATAAGACAGTCTATCAAATATTATATTATTGTATCTATTTTAATCTTCTGGATAATCACAGTGTGATTGCGAAGTTATTGTAAAGCACAGGCAACTGAGGGAACACAGGTGGGTTTTAGTCAGTAAAAGTCTGACATGCCCGCCCTCCCAGTCCGCCGCAGAGCGGGACAACCATAATGTGATGATTTCCAACGCAAAAAAGCCATACAATAATGAATTGTAGTAGAGCATTGTGGTAGGGGATAACTTGACAGAAGGCTAGAACTTGACGTCATTTCTAAGCTGTAGTTACCGCTTACATTATGACGCGCCATGAATACTAAGGTGTGACCTATTCTGCAAAGAGGTTTAATTAACGATTGATTTGCTTTGGTTTTGAATAGAAGCACGACTACTCGTGTGGCACCATAACAACTGTGGTATATAAAAGCCTAAACTTTAATCATGTCTTCTAGTTGAACAAAATGATTTCATATCATCATTATAATCGATCTACAATGTTCCCACTGCTGGGATGCAGGCCTCCTCTCTTCGAGAGGGTGTGGGCTATAATCTACCACGCGGGCCCGTACCAGTGCGGGTTGGTAGATGTCACATGTCTCCGAATTTTTGGTTCTAGGACATGCCGTTTTCCTCACGATGTTTTCGTTCACCGTTTTTGAGATCAGTGGTAATGACATTTTTTTTTGCAATATTATTTACTAGGTCTAATTTCGGACACCACGCAGACCACCACACTGACACCATCCGGACACCATTCGCGTTTCGGACACCATTCACCATTCAAAATCAAAAGTCATTTATTCAAATTAGGCTGAGAATCAGCACTTTTCGAATGTCAAAATTACATAAGGCAGTCCCCCAAAACGCCCGCTCTTCACCACTTCCTAGTGCTTTAGCTGGGAAGAAGTGTCGCAACAAACTCCCCAGCAGCACAGCTGTCTGTTTAGTTAGATAGACTTGAGTCTATACATAGGTAGGCAAAGCAATCAACATTACGAGACACAGAACTTAAAAAATTGTCATATGTCAGCTAGCCATGCCAATATACCAACAAATAAAATGAAAACTTAACTCAAGCACAAAAAATAAAAAAGTAAACAAAGCATACTACCAAAATAAAAGGCTCCTGGTCCAATGGCGTGATAGCTTACATATGCAATGCTGGATTATGTTCACAAATGATAACCTACCATCGACGTAAAATAAATAAACAGGTAGGTAATTAATGGCAACAATAACAAAATCATGGTCAGCAAGACGACCTGGCACCACAAGAAACACCCGTTCACGAGCATAACACGAAGATCAGCCACTACCCCCTTCGCCATATTTGAGGGATTTGAGGGAGGGACACAATTTTCTTGATCAGGGTCAGGCGTTCCTATAAATGCTAAGCTTGTTACATTGCGGCCCTGGTGAAGACCGAAACTCGGGTACTTATACCAGAAAGTGGCCGATGGCAAAAACTGCTTCCATTAAGATCATCCAGAGTCATTATCTGCCTTTTCCCAACTATGTTGGGGTCGGCTTCCAGTCTAACCGGATGCAGCCGAATACCAGTATTTTACAGGAGCAACTGCCTATCTGACCTCCATAACCCAGTTACCGGGTCATTCGATACCCCTTGGTAAGACTGGTTGTCAGACTTTCGGGCTTCTGACGACCCGTAACGACTGTCAAAGATCCACAAATGACAGCCGGGACCAACGGCTTAACGTGCTTTCCGAGGCACGGAGGGGTCTTGGTATGTAAAGATGGTCACCCATCCACGGACCAACCGCGGCAAGCGCAACCTGATCCATCGACCCGTGCGATTAATATTACTTAGCCACAAGCCCCTCAAGATCAACCAGACTACCAGTTAATTATTTCTGTGAAACTTCAATATGCGTCCAGACATAAAATAGATAAATTTATATTGTCCTCTAAGAATCTAAAGAACAATTGGCTCCTCGAAACACTTAGCCATAAAATATGGCTCCAATATTAAACTTTCGCGTTACACTTACTTTTATACCACACTAAATAAGTGTATGTCATTGAGATGGCATTCCCCAAGAACGGCTGTTGAGGTAGGTAAACATATTATCACTACTTAGTATAAAACAAAGTCGCTTTCTCTGTCCCTATATCCCTATGTATGCTTAAATCTTTAAAACTACGCAACGGATTTTGATGCGGGTTTTTTTAATAGATAGAGTGATTCAAGAGAAAGGTTTATATGTATAATACACCGACCTCCACGCGGGTGAAGCCGCTGGAAAAAGCTAGTAAAATTATAAGATTGTGGCTAAATTATTAAAAATTAAAAGTTTGGTTTTTATTACGGGGGTTTGCTTAGTGAGCCAAAATGATTATTTGTAACTGCGTGTATTTAATTAAAACTAGCTTTTGAAATTATCGCACGCAAACGTACTACCGGAATAAAAAGTACCTATCCGACGTGTTAATCCAGGTAATAAGTATCTGTGTACCGAATTTCATCAAAATATGTTCAGCTGTTTTTTACGTGATTGAGTAACAAACATACAAACTTTTACATTTATTCTATTGAGTAGGATTAAATGTCTGGTTTTCTAACAGTTTTGCTTATTGGGCTATAATAATTACCTATTTGTAAAATTAGTACAGATTTCATGAACTAGGTACCTATATGACAAAAACGTTTTTCAAAAAAAAAAACAACCGACTTCCAACAAAACACTACAAAGTGAAAAATAACTTACATTTCGGAAGTCGGTGACTTTGGATATGTATTTTATTTAATTTTTTGTCACCTCCTTCCGAAATTAAAGTTATTTTTCACTTTGTAGTCTTTTTTTGGAAGTCGGTAGATTTTTTTTTTGAAAAAAGTTTTTTATTTTTCTAATTTAGTTATAGTACCTACCCCACACAGTTCGAAATTTCATCATCCTTGGGGTCGAAACAATGCATATTTATGCAATAGTAGCAATCGCGGTTGATTTGCTGTAATTTTTTAAAGAGTTCCGTTGTCCGTCTCCGAAACTCATTATCAGATCTATATGAATTTTTTATGGGACCATTTCGGAATAAACTTCTTTCGAACAAAAAAATAATTTTGCAAATCCGTCTATATATGACGGAGTTATGCCCGAAAATACATTAAAAATATATATATGTATAAACATGTCGAATTGATAACCTCCTTCTTTTTGAAGTCGGTTAAAAAGGTGACAACCTATCTTAGTATCGGGTATCGTGTTACCCAGTAACTGGATTACGAAGGTCAAATAGGCAGTCACTTCATGTCAAACCCATACTGGTAATCCGCTGCATCAGATAACACTTGAAGCCGATCCCAACAATCTTAAGAAAAGGCGATAATTTGAAAGTTCCTAAGTAGGTACAAAATTCCCTGATTTAATCATATAATAATATTTCTGGTTAGTTTATTCCCAGATATCAATGTTTTACGGAAGCTGCACGTGCGCAGCTAGGGAGTAACTAAGCATAGACAAATAACAGTCATAAAATGCTTTCGAAATTGAATTCTCTTAACGAGTTGATGACTGAAATACCGATGGCTGCAATGGTTCCTCTGTATTTAGTAAATGAGTTATTTCGTTGAGTAAGAATTAAAATTTACGACTCAAAATGGCGAGCCTCGTAGCGTGATTTAATTTAGGAATAGGTATTAATTTCAGCCAGAGAGCTGGTTTACTAATAAGAAGTCAAACAGTGTTAATGTGTACTGAGTTGAAGAGTATGAGTGTCGGTGCAGTTACAGCCAGGCTCTACGGCGGCAATACACCTACGATGACAGTGGCGTGGCACATGTTACTGCTGGAGGTGGCAATTTACTTTCAGGTAAACATGCATGGCGTATGTTTTCTTCATTTCAGCCGAAAAACGTCCACTGCTGGACATAGGCCTCCCCCACGCTCCTCCACTTCGACCGGTCTTGTGCTTCCCACATCCAGCGGATTCCCGCGGCCTTCACAAGGTCATCGGACCACCTTGTGGGAGGCCTTCCCACTCTACGTCTTCCAGTATGCGGTCGCCACTCCAGAACCTTTCGGCCCCATCGGCCATCTGTTCTTCGAGCAATGTGCCCTGCCCACTGCCACTTAAGTTTGGCTATTCTTCGGGCTATGTTGGTTGTCTTGGTTCTCCTGCGGATCTCTTCATTCCTGATTCGATCACGTCGATGTATGTTATCTTAAATTCCAATAAAAACTAATTTTCAAATGGAGCGCTGAATTTTTGTCAGCTCAAGTATTTCCTATTACACTTACACACATGCCTAATGGTAGCAGTGGTGGCCCTGTCGTAACGGCTGCGAATTACGAGTTGTACGTCGTAGGTTCGAACCTGCTGTGAAACCGGTGAAAGAAAACATCTGGAGGAAAATAGGCTGATTATGCTTTATATAACAATAATAATAAAATATTTTATTTCAAACCATGGTGTCCATTTAGTTAGTAAGAATGTTCTTATAGACTAGTGTTAGTATTAATTAAAACTACCCAGAACAAAACATATAAAAGTAAACTCACCAATCACTACTGCGCCATTCCATGACAAATGTCGCAGCAATTACTGATGTAACCACAGTCCAGCCGACTAGCGATCATGCTAAGGATGCTGTTGGCGCTGCCACGTACTCTACGCACCAGGGATGTGCACCTTTTACGCATCGTAGCGTAAAAGCAATCTACGCGATGTTCAGCAAACATCCCTGATGCACTACAGAATCGCCGCAGCCCCATCAGCACCCTGAACGCATTATTAAATTGGAGTCGGAGGGCACTGTACGACTTTTGAGTATAGTCGGCCCACAGGCTGTTAGTTTATGTAGGTTTATCATCATATCAGCCGAAAGACGTCCACTGCTAGACATAAGCCTCCCCCAAAAGACGTCCACTGCTGGACATAAGCCTCCACCAAAAGACGTCCACTGCTGGACATGAGCCTCCCCCAAAAGACGTCCACTGCTAGACATAAGCCTCCCCCAAAAGACGTCCACTGCTGGACATAAGCCTCCCCCAAAAGGGGGTGAAGGTGAACATAAACTAGCACCTTCTTACCATGGAGGTAGGCAGAAACTATAGAACGCCACCGGCTAGGATCTTTGGATAAGTACCAACTCGTTTTCCTTCCTTTACGTGTTGGTACATCTGGTCATACACGAACGTCGGTTGCGAGCACTATGCACCTGAACTATCTAAAGCACTTCACCAGTAAGGTCACTATATGTCCTACCAGGGCGACCCCTCTCGGCGTTTTTACTCACGCCTGCTTTTTTACCACCCGTAAAAACATTCCGTTAGTGTTAACCCTGAGGAATTTTCTATGGACGGAACGGAAATTATGTACCTATCCTATGATTTATATTAAGTTAGTTGTTAAATTAGAACAGCACACCCTTTGCCGCAAGGGTGTGGAGGAATCGAAACGCCTACTCATTGTGTGTCTACAGAGCCCACGTTTCATGAATACTTTATCAAAAACGAAGAAGACGAGTTGTAGAATGAAGATAACCATAACATCACTCCAGAAGGTATTTCTTAAAGAGGTTGGCATAGGTAGGCTCACATTTTGGTCAGTTACGTTTAAGTCCGATCTAAAATGGGATCAGTTCATATTGCGATCTAACTGGACCCAAATGCCCATAATGAGAAAATCCCAATGAAAAACTCAATAACACTGCCAGATCCGGGAATCGAACCTCATACCAGTGGTGATTGCGATTCTAAGACCAACGATGTACTTATCTATATTTTCCGATCTCCAAACTCTGCGTGTTCGCTAAAATTATGGAGAAAATCGTACACGTACAACTTTCTTCTTCCCTAAAACTAAGTTTCTCCGAACACCAGCATGGATTCTTAAAGGTCGCTCCACCACATCCAATCTCGTGGTCTGTAGTGATTATCTTTCAGAGCATATGTCCAGGTTGACGTTATATACACTGACTACAGCAAATGTTTTGATCGAATAGATCACGCCTTTCTAATGCGCAAATTGCTAGGGATTGGTGTAAGGGGTAGCTTGTACAGATGGTTTGTATCATATGTTGAAAATAGATGCCAAACTGTAGCCCTCAACGGCTATACTTCGAGACCGATGTACATTCCGTCAGGGGTTCCCCAAGGATCCTTATTAGGACCTCTTTTATTTAATATTTTTGTAAATGACATCGCCTCTTGTTTCCTAAATTCTAAAATTTGATTATACGCGGATGACATGAAAATTTTGAGTCAAGTGTCAACCATTGAGGATGCACATCTATTACAGGAGGATCTGGACCGGTTCCACGATTACTGTGAACGAAATAGGTTGGCTTTAAATATTTCCAAATGTTACGTGTGTACATTTACTCGTAAGCCCAACCCTATTAGGTACATGAGGTGATTACAAACTACCGAATACTTCAATTGCCAGAGTCAACGTCATCAAGGATCTTGGTATAATTTTTGACTCAAAGCTTTTGTTCGATGCGCACATTGACAATATAGCCAACAAGGCTTCTAAAGCATTGGGTTTTATTTTTAGGGTCTCCTCTGAGTTTAAAAATGTCAAAACCATGAAAATTTTATACTGTGCTTTTGTCCGTAGCCATCTTGAATATGCTTCCCAAATTTGTAATCCTAATTATAATGTTTACATCGATCGCCTTAAAAGTATACAAAGGCGATTTTTAAGGTACACTCAATATCGTGCAAATACTTATCTTCCTAACTATACCAGTCGGTGTAAGAAATTTCATATTCTTCATTTACACGAGCGAAGAAAAATTGCAGATCTTGCATTCCTATTTAAAATAATGAACGGGTCTACTGACGTCCCTGAGCTGGTGGCCAAGATTGGACTTCGTGCACCGTCTGTATTTCTTCGGAGACCTCATCTCCTTCATGTTCCTATTGTGAAAACCAACTATAGGCAAAATACATATATTTTGAGAGCATGTCTAATGTTCAATATGGTAAGCAGGGATGTTGAGCTTGACTTATTCTCAAACAGTGTCCATAAATTAAAAAAATGTTAAATAACATTTTCTTTGAAGTCTAACTTTATGTAATTTATTTCATTTTTGTTTATTCTCTTCAGTTGTATCTATGTTTAACTCTCACGCTGTTTGTACCGTTTTGACAATTTTATACATAAGTTTATATAAGTGGAAACTTGTAATTGGCTTTCTTCTACATGTTACTTCTGAATACTCTAATATATTAGCTGTAAGTTTTCTTAAAATTCATAAAATAAAATATTAATACGTGAAGCAAGAACTTTGTACCGAATGAACCGTTTTTTACGAAAATTACGCAAACGGAGGACTCTATAACTTGGCATAGTTAAAGTTTAAATGGGCAAGGAGTGTAGAAAACTAATATTTTTTTAAATGAATTATGGTCGAATTTCGAACACTGGGCGACCACTAGAAGTTATAATTATTGCAGATTATCATCGCAAATTTACATTTAAATGTTTCAAAAATAAAATCAGACTGTAATTAACTACTGTAAAACTCTAAGTAGGTAGGTACAGATCGCGGCACGTAAGTTGAACCAATATGGCGGATTTTGGTTCAACTTACAGGCCGCGATCTGTAATTTATTTTTAAACTTCAGTACACGTTACATCAATGACTATGCTAGAAGGTAGACTCATTTTTTTTCCGTACGAGGCAACGAGTGCCTGCGCTCCTACCTTCAGTTGTTTGTTCTGATTTTGGTTCAACTTACGTGCCGCGATCTATACCTATGTATGTTCATCCGCTGCAATTTTCATATTTTTGGAATATTGGCATCAAACAATTCGTCTCATTTCTGTACAAAAACTTATTTCCAAAACTAAACATGCTACTCAGACACTTGCTGTAAATTGTTGCCATATCAAACTCACCTTGTTCGTATAAAATGAAGGTCAACCAACCTGCTTGGTTCCAGTTCGTTTTATGCGCATAGTTTGACACTGCAGGTGGAAAAGTTATCCTGTAAAAGTTGGCGCTGAAAAACAAAAAACGTAGGTCGGGTCATTTTCATTGGAATTTTAAACTTTGACTGGCATAGGCGCTCCAAACTATTCCAATACTTCATGAATGTTTTGATTTTTATGATCTGCGATAAAAGTCGAATCACAGTCATGAATGGTTTTTTGACTGTCTACACAAAAAGAGGGGTGTTATAAGTTAGACCGCTATGCTTGTGTCTGTCTGTGGTACCGTAGCTCTTGAACGGGTGAAGCGATTTGGGTGCGGTTTTTTTATTCAAAAGTAGGTTTTCATCATCTCATCATCATCTGCCTGACTTCACCCGCTGCTGGGCTTCTCTTTACTTGTTTTTTATTGACTATTATTAACTATTATACTACGCACATATTTCAATGAACAAATGTGAAGAGTTTTTGAAACTACTTTAGGTAAGTATAATTAGGTATTTCTAGTGATTCTTGATGATTTTTATGAACAGTCTCGTTTTTAAATAAACTAGCAACTTTATCCGGACATCTTATTTACGTAGTATTACTGCCTGCCAATTTAGTCAAATATTTTATTTTAATCAATAGTTTCTGCCCACGACTTCGTTTGCGTGGAAGTCGTAAGACACCACAATTTAACTAAAATAACAGACATATTTATTTTTAAACTTTCGTGTTTACTACGTTTGTAGTTGTGGTCTCAGCAGACAAAATATGAGTCAGGACTGGTGACGCGGGAGCAAGCGACGTACAGTTGTCCGTGTGAGGAGCAGCTCGTCTTGAGGTCGACACCCGCAGCCTTCTGTAGTAATTTCCCATTGTTTCCAATTCCCATTCATAATATAATAGTACAGCAAAATATTAAAACAGAAGCAAAAGAATATCAATTGTTGGGAATCGAATATGTTTGCAAATTAGTCGTCGAACCGCTAAGCTATTTGCTTCATTGAAACTTCAATAAATTGCCGTTCTCCTATTATGTCATGATTGACTGCATAGCTCCTTAACGGGATGATAATAATTTAAAAGGTTAAATCGCAATATTACTCCAACCCCATAGAAAATAGCGTGATAATTTATAAACTTCCGACTGACCCGACTCACAGGTAATATCTATGCAAAATTTCAACAAAATCTATAAAACTTGCAAAAATTGCTTATAAAAAAACAATTTAAAGTCTTCGCTACGATTGTATTACATGTATGGATATAGATTACTATCAATATACTCACATCCAAATCTTCTTTACTAAATAAAAAGGTAAGTACACATTTATCGATGTGACTCGTGATAGTATAAAAAGCTTTCAGAAATAATTGCTTTCGTCTTGTTTTCAATAGAAACTAACAGATTTTTGTTGCAGCCAATAAGCTGGGTGCCCTTTTTTCGACCTGCAGACGTTCTTAGTACGAAATGTCATACAGATTATCGACTGACGGCGACCCTACTATGCGTGGGGAATGTTAAATAATTAGATTGCATTGGTTTATTTTCAATTCTATTTTTTTACGTTGTTAAATATTTCACGCATAAATCCTTTAAATTATGTATTTCATTTCATTTTGATTTAGAGTTTTATCCTCAAAAATAAACTTTTCCTTCAGCTTATCCATGTGGCTTTTCATGTATTTCGATTACCAAGAAGGCGTTAGAGGTCGTCCCGGTGGCATCTTCGTTTGAACTTCAAATCATAACGTCACCTAAAATCCATTGATTGGTACCCACTCGATAATTAGTTACCTTCTCAGGTATAAAGAACATTTGTGTTGCAAAAATAAATTTGAAATAGAGGTTGTTGGTATGAAAGCAGGACTTAGCTATATATAGCGAGATAATAATACTTGACCTTCCAAAGTTATAAATAGACTCAATTTTGCTTTCAATATTCGGCAATCCTAATCAGTAACATTTTACGCAAGTAAAATTAATAATATTAACGTTACATCACGCCTATATTCCTCGATGGCATTGGTAGAGATGTAAGTACCGTACACCTACATTTCAGCAGAAATGTAGATGTCCCATGGAATCGGGAGAGAGCCAGTAGTCGGTTGGAAATCCAGACTTCGTGATGCTACTAAAAGCCTCCAAATGGAAAAACATTATTACATGCTTTGGGACCAGGGAACCGAAACCAGGACCCACGCTCAGCAACGACTCAATAGTTTCAAATTACATCGGTATACGAGTTAGATAGATACACAAATAAATAATTTGTCTAGTGAAATAATAAAATATTAAAAAGGAAAATTGAATAATAAACAAAAATACATAAAAACGTAAAATATTGTCAGTTGAATCCGGTTACACTGGAAGACGACCCCAACAAAGAAGGGAAGAGGCTAGGTAGACGATGATGATGTTGATACGTGTATAAAAATATGTGCACAATTTAATTATTGACATGTACCAATTATGAATGTATGAATTATAAGCACTTAAGGCGGCGCACGTGAGGGAGAGGCAGTACATGCGCCCTCACGGCCTTAGCCTTCGCAGGAGACGCCCTGGGCGTCGGGAATCCCAAGCTGATTCCCGGCCAACGTAGGCGCGGGCTTGCGGACGGCAAGTAATGGGTAGCTCGCTGTCCGATAAGGACCAAGCCCGGGTCGACGGCGCGTTGTGTTCCACGTGCGCCTCAAAGAGATGTCAGCAGCAACTGATGGGGCCCGCAAGGGCCGATGCCTGCCAGGGGTGCGGGTTGTTCGAAAGAGATACCGCGGCCCCTGGCGCACAGGCAACTTAGGGAACACGGGTGGGTTTTAGTCAGTAAAAGTCTGACACGCCCTCCTGCTCCACCCAGAGCGGGAGAAGTCATTTGATGATTTCCCACCAAAAAAAAAAGAACCTATCGCCTACGAGTGTTAATCTGACCTTTTCTGATTTGATTACCACCCTGTTGAAAACTTTAAACTTTAACTCTCGTGATTTGTATATCTTGGGAAAAAAAGAGTCAGAGAGAGAGAAAATCGCATGGGGGAATAACGCTTTTTCATTACGTGACGACTACCAGTCATCTTCTACCGGAAGTCGTATTAAAGAACTTCATTCCAAAAAGCTTTGCAGGAATTTTAAAAAGGTAAGGTCATTTTACGCGTAGTTTCAGTAATTTTTTAATCGAAAGAAATAATATTATAAAGAGGTAAAATTGTTTGTTTGTAAGAGGTACTATATGGATATAGTTTTTACGGGTACGACGCTAGTAGGTAGGTTATAATAACAGTTACCTGTGTCTCTTTCTATATTAAATAAATCGTCGGTTGAGGTCAAAAGGTTGACAACGCCTAAATATATTACTGTGTCTACTGAATTTCAGAGAAAAACGATGTCTAGTCTATGAATTTTCGAGCAATTCTTTTATAAAAATAATGTACCTGACTTACCTTAAATACAGTCATGTTTTTAGTTTAATTGAATGACGACCTTATCTCGCTGTAAGAGCAGATTTCCTAGTACTGTTTTACTTTAGCTTAGTCTTATAAAAATAAGTAAAAAAGTGTAAGTTAATAAAAAATTGTAAGTAAATTAAATAGACTAACGTTAAAAATTTAAAGAGTATCCCTTTAATTTTTAACCTTATCTTCTTTTTATAAATTTGGTTATAGCGGCAATAGAAATACATATTCTATGAAAATGTCAACTGTCTACCTACTATGGTTCATGATATACAGCCCGCTGACAGACAGACGTACTTACGGACCCTAAAAAGCAAAAATGTATATAGCATCACTACACAAAAAAAAACACCTACACGTTAACATGAACTTTATTCCATTCAAACATATTCCTGAAACAATCGAATTCAGAATCCAGAATCCTTGGCAAGAAAATCCCAATTTCTAGTCGAAAAAATCAGTAACACATGTCCTGTATTTAGTGAATACATGTGCGTATATTGGCTGGGCTCGGCCCATACGCAGATTAGCCCACTTTTTGTCCATCGTCGTATTAAAAGCTTTCAAATAAATTAAATAACATTTCAGGCGTGCCTGTGACGTGAAGTGTTCGGATATTGATGTAGACCTAACAATGTACTCGATTTACCAATGAAAAAACTGTTAAGCTAGACATATTTGACATTTTTCATAGTTTTTGGTGAATTTTCTGCTGATAAAATAGTTTTAGATAAGTACCTATGATATCGTGCTTAAACAATCGATTTACATACTCACGTAACCTTATCGTATTCTTAATTTTCTTACTCGACTTATTTGCCTTCAGACTTAAACCTTGAAAATGAAACCTCTTTCATATTAGGGTTATAGCGGAACGAGGTCTCACAACAGGGTTGAATTAGACCGAGCACCAGACTACGTAAGTAATCATAACAGTTTCTTTTTTGTCTACACCTTACATGAACTTATTACCACGTAACTGGCGAATAAAGGATTTACTGTCTACTTCTGCTTACCCCTTTGAGCCATACCGACGCAATGTTATATTTTTGACATTATTTTCCTCTGTAATCTAAACGTTTTTCATGTCCCATTCTTGTTTTAGACCAGACCCATTCTTTTTTCGAACCAAATCCTGTCAATCAAACCAGCCTGTACTCTTCCAGCGTTCGATTTTCAAACGTGCCTCTGAACAACATTACGCTACACGTCAAAGCAAAACGACGTATGTACAAACATAATTTGAATATCGTATTGGCAAACATTTTTTCCGCTTCTACGCCTTTCAAGGTCTACAGTCGCAAAGGAAAATAATCAGTTAAAGCGTTATTATTGGTTAACAGAATGATAAGCGAGCACGATAACGTTCGCCAGTTATTAGGTACCCGTGGACATGCTTTTAATTGATTAAAAGCAGTTATTGATGAAAAATTGGTATTGTTATTACATCATGTTGATTAGAAAAACAATCGCCTTTATGAGGCCTGATGAGACCTGTAGTATCCACGGAGGGTTAGTTAGAGGTGCACCTATATTTCACCGGCTAAGTTTAAGTCTCATGTAACAGGGGGCGAGCCTTTTGGAACCAACTGTGCACAAACCCAGAGTTCATGCTGCTACTGACAAGTTCCAGCAGGCTTAGCATGACGTTTTCTATTTCTACTATACTGTAGAATAGAAATCGCTTGTCTACATTCTCGGTGAAAACTGTCAACTGTCTATACGTAAACCGACGGTCCCTACGTACAATCCCCTAAGTGCTAGAGACGTGATTTGCATGTTTTGTTTTCGTGACCTTCAGGCCAGCCTATACTATCATTTAGTTTAACAAAAATAAGTCTAAGATGGCAAAATACACTTTAAATCCATCATGACATTACATTAACAAGAACATGATATACACGTGTTTGAAACTTAGAAGCGCTCTCCTGTAACATTTGTCATTTGTAGTTAGGGAATTATACGTAGGGACCGTTGAAACGTCATTTTTATCTATTCTTCCGAAGACGAAACTCTTCTCTACGGTTCTCGTGCTAAGCCTGCAGATGTATAAGCCTTGCCCGACCCGAGTATTGCAGCCAGGATCTTATACTCCGGCGTCGAGTCGACGATGAAGTACGTAGAAAGGTGGAACTTCGCGGAACATTTCCGACGTTTGGCTCCCAGACTGGAGCAGGCCGGGCCTGCCTTAAAGCGGCTCCTGCCCAATCTACGGGGGCCAAACGCCTCCTGCCGGAGGCTCTACGCGGGGGTCGTGCGGGCCATGGCCCTATACGGGGCACCGGTGTGGGTGCCTACATTAAGGCGCCAACCAGCACGCCGGTTGAAGGCGGCCCATAGGGTCATGACCATCCGGATGATCCGGGGATACCGCACGATCACCGGTGAGGCGGCGGGCCTCCTTGCCGGATTGCCGCCATGGGATCTGGAGGCAAAGGTCGCCGCGCACGCTTGGGAGTGGCGCGAGGAGGCCAAACGCCGGGGCGCAACTCCGCTGCCGCGGGAAATCGCGGCACGGCGGACAGAGCTCCGGCAGGATCTCCTGCCGACGTGGAGAGTGCGATTGTCGCAACCCAGTGCTGGCTACGCCACAATTGCGACGGTAAGTCCCCTCTTGGAGGAGTAGCTTGAGAGGCAGCATGGCGTCCTCACCTTCCGCCTGACACAGGTCCTCACCGGAAACGGCTGTTTCGGGAGGTTTCTGTTTCAGATAGGGCGGGAGGAAACGCCCGGGTGTTTCCATTGCGAAGATCGCCCTGAGGACACGGTGGAGCATACGGTGGAGGTCTGCCCGGCTTGGGCGGAGCACCGGCGTGTCCTCGTGGAGGTGATCGGCGGCGGCGATCTCTCGCGTCCGACCCTGGTCCAGGCCATGGTACGGAGCGAGAGTGCATGGCTAGCAGTCGCCTCCTTCAGCGAAGCAGTTATGCTCGCAAAGAGGGAGGCGGCGCATGTGAGGGAGATGCAGTACATGCCCCACACAGCCGTGGCCTTCGTAGGAGAAGCCCTGGGCGTATGGAATACAAGGCTGATTCCCGGCCACCGTAGGCACGGGCTTGCGGACGGCGAGTAATGGGTAGCTCGCTGTCCGGTAAGGACCAAGCCCGGGTCGACGGCGCGTTGTGTTCCACGCGCGCCTCAAAGAGATGTCAGCAGCAACGGTTGTTAAAAGAGATACCGCGGCCCCTGGCACACAGGCAACTGAGGGAACTCGGGCGGGTTTTAGTCAGTAAAAGTCTGACATGCCCTCCCGCTCCGCCCAGAGCGGGAGAAGTTATTTGATGATTTCCCACCCAAAAAAAAAAGGATCTTATACTCAACAGTAGCCCTTGCGACTAATAGACCAACGAGGCCGTCATTTCTTGTTTCCTGTAATCTTATTTATACGATAAGGGCCATTATAATAATAAAAAAGAATAAAAAATGTAATCTAATTTTTCCATCTCCCTAATTTGAAAACTGGGTAATAATCGAAAATAACATAATAATAATAATAAATAACGACCAACACGTCAGGAGGTTCTCATTGCGCGGCTAGATCAAGGGCTTGATTCAGAAAGCAGTACTCCTGGACACGGCACGCATAATCAGGTTCCTTTCTCTAGAGCCCTGACCACCGGCATCTTGGACCCTGCTCCTGATACCGATGGACCACTATTTTTTTGTATTTTAAAATGTTTTTGTACGATTTTGTAAAAATAAAAATACACTTAATATGTATGAAAGTAAATAAATGAGAATATAATATATTGTTTATTTGTACAGATAGAAGAACATACATAAGTACACAAAGATTAGGGAAATATTGTACAATAGAGTCACATTAAAGGACACAAAAGGTACACATTCTAACATGACCTTAATTATGTATTAACAACTTTTTATTTAACACTCAATACATACATACCTACCTGCCCAAAAACACGTTTAAAAGAATATAAACACTATATATGATAACCAAATGACACGAACAGGAAAATGAAACTAATTACAGTCGATAATTGTGAGCTAAGTCCAGCACGGGCCACAATAACGTCGGCACAGCATCCCGGCCCACAGACGTGATCTGCAATCTAATAACTTATCTTACGAAGAGGAAAACAAAGAAAAACACACATTTATAACAACCAAGCAACGTAAACTTGACTGCCGTATGATGGCGAATAATCTGTACTATTTCTTTCGTAATAAACATGTCGGAAATAAGGGGCTTGTTCTGCACGGGCCGATCGATCAGGTTAAGGTACCCTTGCTGCGGTTGGTCCATAGATGGGCGACCATCTTTATATACCAGGAGCCTTCCGTGCCTCGGATAGCATGTTAACCCGTTACTGTCATTCGTGGATCTTTGACAGTCGTTACGGGTCGTCAGAAGCCCGAAAGTCTGACTACCAGTTTTACTAAAGGGTCTCGTGTTATGAAGGTCAGACAGGCAGTCGCTCCATGTAAAATACTGGTCTCCAGCTGCACCCGGTTAGACTGGAAGCCAACCCCAACATAGTTGGGAAAAGGCTAGGCAGATGATGACGAAACATCTCTGAAACACAACTAAGGGTTGATGACGTACGAAGACTTTTTTAGATACCATAGTGCTATTTATAAATATGGACAAATATACTGAAATAAGTTTACGACACGAAGGGTCGAGTAGATGTAGCTATAAAGGGATCAGTTTTTAGGGAAATGTGGGTAGTTCGGAAAGTATCTAGTTTGAGGGACTTCATGAGTATGTCAAACTAGCTTTTAAGTCCACTTAGTAATTTGGTACTTGTGAGGTTCAGTGTGAACTTCTACGTTGGAGGCCGTTGAACTAAAATAGCTTATGTGATGCTAAGCAATTTGTCAATGACACATTCAGAATTAAGGAAATCATGACGAAAACATGAATAAATACGTAAAATATCCGCATCGACTTGGAGTTGCGGACACGAGCCCGTATTGATTACCTATTATTAAATAAGTTATATTAGCTATCTAGGTAAGCATAAAGCCATGATGACTTTTTTCTCGCCTATCTTTGGCAATTTCAAAAACAAAATAAGTGTATCAAAAAAATTCATAAAATATAGTAAATATTCATGAATAAAAGTACCACCTATTGTTTTTATTTTTATACTCTTCTTCATTCAGCCGAAAGGCGTGCACTACTGCATATAAATGTCCCCTCGCAACAAATACCGCCACAATTATTGTTCCTGTGTAAAAATACTACATACGTACGTCAAGTAATAATTAGATTTTTTGTATATTTATTACACTTTCACACTGGAACGGCTGACCGGATTCGAAAGATATTTGGCACATGGCAAGATCATGACCTGGACTATGACATAGGAAACCTTATCCTGATATTCCCACGGGATTGAAACGAATGCGGGTGAAACCATGGGGCGTAAATAGTACGTTAATAAAATGATTATACGACCCCTCATCAAGCACCAACTACCGACGTAAATTAACGTGTCCCTATAACACTTGAAACTATCCAATAATTACAGATTAAATGGAAATGCGACACCAATTCCTGCACAAGCTATCACCATTAGAATTCCATTTTAACGATTGAGCCACGGGACCCATAAACGTATGTATAAGAAAGGTCAGACGTCACAACAAGCTACTATGACCTAAATAAACTGCGAACATCGTCGTACCAATTCAATTCAATCCAATTACGAATATACATGGGTATAAGGTGCGTGTTTATATGCATGTAAGTGTTCGGCCACAATACTGGCCGGTTGGGCGGCTGGGCGGGCGGGATTGCTGTGGGCGCGCGATTTTTCTTGGGAGGCTTTATAGAAGCATATAAAACGAAGTATTTTACGTAGGCTTCCTTAAGGTTATACTAGTCGTCATTCTTCAGCAATACAATGGCAAAATTACCGTACATGGATAGATAATTCATTCAAGAATTCAAATAAGTTTTATTTTGAATAAAGACAGTTTTATTTTTATCATATCTATACGACCAATGGTTTATCGTATCTTTTACAAAATTAATAAAAACTGAACAAATAAACTAAATAGCGTGCATATTAGCCACTTCTAACAACGAAATCGAGCCGTCGACTAGTGCAACCTTAAAGGAATCTACCATGTCATGTGGGGAACATGACTAAAGTGAATTTTACTGAAGTATAGCCGCTTAAAGTATGCATTACAAATCTCGATAAATCTAGTATAATGCTCAATCGTAAGCTTTAAAACTAATTTATAGAACTTCATTTCAATCCAATTCAATCAATAATTTGAGCCTCTAAGCAGTGGTCAAATAAACAAACATGTCGACCTTTATACACTCCAGGGACAACTCAAAGTTTAAGTCACAAAGGTTACAAAGCGTATTGCATGAAAGAAACTACTGATCCGATTTGAAAAATTATTTCAGTGTTAGATAGCCCATTTATCAAGGAAGGCTATAGGCTATATAACATCACGCTAAAACCCTTAGGAGCCGAGCAAAGAAAAATTACACGAATACGAAGTACTCGCACGGGCAGGCGAGACGAGTGACGGGTTGGGTCGGGGAGCAAGAAATTTGACGCGAACGAGGTCGCGGGCAGAAGCTAATTTCAGATAAAATACGTTACAAAACTGACTGGCTCGTTGGTCGCAAGCGCTACTGTCGAGCATGAGGTCCTAGGTCGGGCAAAGTATTAGTGGGTTTTCTTTCTGGAATTTCTCGTTAGCAGCCCGGAGTCTGAATTTGTGCCCGGTTGATGGCAATAGGCTCGCCCCCTATTACAGGGGACTTAAACATACCTGGCGATATGTGGTTGTATATGTACAACTCTGCCCAACCATGTGATGCATATGTCACCGTATGATTGTGAACACCGTTAATTTAAAATCTATCTCGCGAGATTATAAACTGTCGGTAAATTGTGAACTGACCGTACTGCTTACCGACCGAATAGGTTAGGCTAGGTTAGAATTGTGACCAACTGCGCGCGAGCAGAGCGTGCGAAGCGAGCGGTGCCGCGGCAGCGGCCGGCGAGCGCCACTTCCAAGTTAGAGGTAGTTACTTGACTATTTAGTAATAGCGCTAGATACTATCCGTCTTGATAAATTTGACGGTTTCACTTCGATAGATTATAATTAACGAAAAATAATGCGTTAAATTGTAAGCAGTATGTTACGGTTCACAATCTCGCGAGATACATTATAATCTAACGGTATTTACAATTTGACGGTGACATAACATACATAACAAAACAGTAGGCAGCGGCCCAAATATTTCAGTCACAAAACCTGTTGCTCAATTCATAATTCGCTTATTTCCATCCTGAACAAAATATTTGCAACGCAGTCCGCTCCCAACATAATACGCATACACCTTTAAACGGCTTCCACGTCGCCATGAAAAATAATTAATCAGAGATGAAAGGTTTTTAAACGATTCCAACCGGACGTTGATTCTGTCATTAAAGTACACAAGTAATTTAAAAATCGTTTACCAATAATATTTACAAAATTGATTTATTACTCGTTGAGTCGCTGCGGTATTTAAAAGGCTTGCATTTATTGAATAATAATTATGTCTTATTAAGATGGTTATATTTATACTTTTGCTTTTTGTAGCTTTATTACTTGGATATTTTTCGCGTAGCTTGATGAATCAATTAATTAAGATGCTTTAAGCCGAAACAGACTTGTTGGACGGGTCCTAGGTATTAACAGCCGCGACGGGAGTGCGTTGAAAGATTTACACTAGACTTAATCGAAACAACGATTCTCAATGATTCACTATAAAGAATGAAATCCAGCAACTTCATCCTTTAAAAATGCATTGTCTTCAAAACAGAGGCAATGTGTGAAATTTGAGCTCCGTTAGATAAAAGGAAGTGGTTCTAATTCAGCTTGCAAGATTTCACCCAAACAAACATACAGACAACAATTGTTAAAAGTTAAATTAAATCTTTTCAAAAATATTTTAGATATGACTATGACTAACCTTTAATGTTGATGTGTAAGCATAAGTATCAGGCTTATCAAAGCCTGATACTTATGCCTGTCTTCTATGCCCATATCAATGGGCATAAAATTCAGGCATAAGTATCAGTCATGTCTGATAATCTAACCACCCAAAAACCTTAACAAAACTATTACATAACAAATGACCGCTCCATTCGTCATAACCAATTTTATTTGATCACAAATAAATTCAATAGAACCTAATTCAAACGACACAGACGTACATTAATAAAGCCGCGTAATGATAACAGGAAACAGCGGGTTCAGATACTGTAGCTCTTCAATAACAAAGTCTGGAGGTGAAATACACAGGGGTCAACAAACGACGACCTGAATACTCCGACGATAATCCAATTATTACGATGTGAACGTGGCATATACTTAGGTATAGGCATAGAATAAGAAAACTGTATGGAAGCGACACTTTTGTAGTCTGCAGATACGGCCCATGCTCGCCAAAGTCGAAACCAGGGATGGCAATGTTGTCGTTTTGCAATCAAACGCACTCCTAATACCTATTGTGGTCCTTAACCTAATAAAATCTTACGCAGGGCCGTTTCAGGAGACAGCTTAACAAAACTTTTATTGGGTTAAGACAGACACCATCCATTTTTTTTTTTAACTGTTTGTTCCCACTACTGCCTGCCATGTTAGCATGATACTTTAGCGTGACAGTTCACATATAAAATACTACTAGTTACTACTACTTAATGTAAATCTTAAATTCATTCAATCTTTGACTTTCAGACAATGTACAGCCTGAAGTGTTGGGTCTACACGCATAAAGTTTTGCGCAAGTGTTCCAAAATAAGAGAACATAAGCACTAAGGACTGATTCTTTATAGTAAAAATTGACCCCTTAAAGGGATTAAATAGGGGATGAAATTTTGTATGGCAGTTTGTAATTTTTTCCAAAGGGATATAAATACCATCGGACACACGGCTTGTGTGATTAAAAGAATGTATAGAACAAACCCCGACTACGTCGCCATCGGCCAATCCTACGCGCCCGAAACTGCATTTAGGTACAATGCATTGGGAGTGCGTGTGTCATTTCTATGCAGGTTTATTCTGTGACATAGGTTTCTTACGTGCTAAGAAAGAACGAAGACGCCATTTTTCTTTTTAATGTATTCGAAGAATTGAGATTCTAATAAAGGCGTTGAAAGTCATGTGAGGGTGTTGAAATGTATGCAAGTTTTTTTTTAGTTTGACCTGAATGACCGTTTGTGTGATATTGTAGGTAATTTTCTATCAAAGTTAAGCAATCTTGTAAAAGGAATACATTCTTCCAAGGATTGTGTAATTCTGGTTAAACATCATAATACTGGTGCAATTTATAAATCTGACAGTCTAGATTGCTGATGAATTGTATAATAGTGTACTTAATAAACGTAAGTCCATTTTGGTAAACAACAAACAAATAGATTCAACCCATTGAAAACTTGATCAATGGCATGTATTTGTTTAATAAATTATGGATTACGCTTGGGAACTAAGTCGGTTTATCTGATTTTAAATCTTACATATTATTATAAGTCTGTAATTTAAATACTTACACTGTATTTAACATGTACGTTCCTATATTAATATCCTTCTGTAAGTTTTCCTAGAATTAGTTATAACCCTGCGTCCTTACAAAAAGATTGTTTACGCGAATACGCGTTCGTCGCGACCATATGTCACTCATTTGTTCGCAAAACCGGGAAGTGCCCGCCCTCTGTTGACGCGATCACGCGTTCGTGTTCGCCGAACAAATTAAACGCAGATCGCAGACTCGCATGATGATCGCTTCGGTGAGGAGGCATCGGACGAACATAAAGAGAAAAGTGAATTCTCCATCGTATTTACTGAGTCCAATAAATAAAAATATTTCTCCGTTGATGTAATATTCAATATACGAAAACTATTAGACCGAACCGAAGGGTTATATGGCCTATATAAAGGTGGAAGACAGTTATTCCTAGACCCGTAATAACGTATATGGGACATGTCCACGTAATACATGCTGTATATTTTACATTCACTTACTAAAATAGATTACTTACATAGGTATATTCCCTTATTTTTATTTCTTAAAGTAAAATAAATGTAGTGGCAGTAAAATAGGGATAACTAAAAAGCAGAAATTAAAAACAGCTAACTTTTTAGTTACAAATTGCAACCCTGGCAGGCATCGGCCCTTGCGGATCCCACCAGTTGATGCTGACATCTCTTTGAGACGCGCGTGGAACACAATTCGCAGTCAACGCGGGCTTGGTCCTTGCCGGATAGCGAGCTACCAATTACTCGCCATCCGCAAGCCATGCCAACGGTGGCCGGGAATCAGCCTAGGATTTCTAACGCCCAGGGCGTCTCCAGCGGCGACTAGGGCCGTGAGGGCGCATATACTGCCTCTCCCTCCAGTGCGCCGCCTCCCTCTTCGCGAGGATTACTGCTTCGCAAAAGGAGGAGACGGCTACCCATGCACTCTCGTTCCGTACCATGGCCTGGACCAGAGCCGGATGCGTGAGGTCGCCGCCGCCGATCCCCTCCACAAGGACATGGCGGTGCTCCGCCCAAGCCGAGCAGACCTTCACCGTATGCTCCACCGTATCCTCAGGGCGATCTACGCAGTGGAAACACCCCGGCGCTTCCTCCCGCCTTATCCTAAACAGGAACGGGTCCGATGAGGACCTGCGTCAGGCGGGAAGGGAGGACGCCGTGGCACCTCTCAATCCACCCCTCAAAGAGTGGACTTACCGCCGCAATCGTGGCGTGTCCAAAGACCAATGGCTTAACTTGCTTTGATTGAAAGAATCCTTATGAGAAAAACAATCAAGTCTTTCATTTCGATGGCTTAGACATAGAGAACACCGACATCATGTTAAAATGAATCAATTAATAAATACGTAATTAAACTTTATTTTACAAGGCTTAGAAGATGCCCAACATGTGATTGTGCAATGACGGCAATCATTACAAAACATATGTATAAATATCGAATGAACGTCAGTCACTACGTCTCACTAAAAAGCACCATATTGTGGAACAATATTATTGAACCTAAGTGTCGTCAGTCATGTCCTTGTACACATGACCTGTCCTAGACTATTTATTGATTAACATTGAGGGAAACGTCAATCGAATGTACCCTTACAACTGTATGATGTGGTACATTTTTGTCACATACTTTCGTATCTGTAGTTCCCATGGTATACATCATATATACAAACATTTCATAACATAACATCACGCCTTGTTTCCCCGACCGTAAGGGGCAGATGTGTACACACGGCTACACATCAAGCTATACATTTCCAGTTTACACTGATCTCGCACTGTACGGAAATCCTATACAATGCGAGATCAGCTTATACTGGTAATGTATAGCTTGTTGTGTAGCCGTGTGTACAAGTACACCCACATTTCGTCATTTATGTATAAGGCGCATGTAATAGTGGGCAAGTCTTTTGCCACCAACCAGGCACAAATCCGATTTAAACGATAATAATTGTTGGTCGCTGTGATTAACTCAAGACAACGTTTGTGTTCTTTCACCAGAATTAGCTTACCTACTGACAGGTCATACGAGTTACTTCATATCATTGTTTATTTTATTTAACTGTATAAACCATGTCTTTTTTATCTTTTAATAATGATATTTTCATTTATTGTTGAATGTTAATTACTTACCTATTATTGTATAGAATCAAGTTCTTCTAACTTTTCAGACAGCTGTGCTGCTGGGGAGTTTGTTGCGCCACTTCTTCTTCCCAGCTAAAGCACTAGGAAGTGGTGAAGGGCGGCCGTTTTGGGGGACTGTCTTATGTAATTTTGACGTTCAAAAAGGGCTAACTCTCAGCCTAGTTTGAATAAATGCTTTGCGTTTCTAGAGATCGCTAGAAACGAAAGACAAAATGACAGATTATAGAAGGGTATCTACGGTACGATGTCAAAAATGGATAAACGAAAGTGACTTTGTATAGAAAAAGCACTGTCTATTTTTCGTAGAAATAAAAAGCGTCATGATAAGCCTGCTGTACTGGTTGATAGATGTCACATTTCTTCAAATTTTTGGTTCTAGGACATGCCGTTTCCTCACGATGTTTTTCTTCATCAAACTCAAAACTCAGCATTTTATTTCAATTAAACCATCTACACGCACCGTTGAGTTGTCAAAAAGTCGATCAGTTGGAAAGTTGCCCATTCCAAAACTAAGATATATATGGAGAAGAAGGGGCAATAAACTCCAAGGACACTCTTTTAAATCAGGTTAGGTATTAACAAAATCTTGGGAACATTATTCTTGTTGCTGTCTATATGTGAGAACAATGTAAAAAAATAATAAACTATTCTAGATATAAGATTAAAAATAAGCCCTGATAGTTAGGAGATGACCAATCTCAACCGACGGCGGCGATCTCTCGCGTCCGGCCCTGGTCCAAGCCATGGTACGGAGCGAGAGTGCATGGGTAGCCATCACCTCCTTCTGCGAAGCAGTAATGCTCGAGAAGAGAGAGGTGGCGCACGTGAGGGAGAGGCAGTACATGTGCCCTCACGACCTTAGTCGTCGCGAGATGCCCTGGGCGTCGGGAATCCCAGGCTGATTCCCGGCCAACGTAGGCGCGGGCTTGCGGACGGCGAGTAATGGGTGACCCGCTGTCTGGTCTTTACCAAGCCCGGGTCGACAGCGCGTTGTGTTCCACGTGCGCCTCAAAGAGATGTCAGCACCAACTGATGGGGCCCGCAAGGGCCTATGCCTGCTGGTGTGCGGGTTGTTCGAAAGAGATACCGCGGCCCCTGGCACACAGGCAACTGAGGGAACACGGGTGGGTTTTAGTCAGTAAAAGTCTGACACGCCCTCCTGCTCCACCCAGACCGGGAGAAGTTATTTGATGATGTTATTTAAGTGAGCATGACATACTCTCAACTGCCACGATTTTTCAAGTCAACGTACATCAAAACAACATAATAAACGGATGCATGGTACTCACATTTACAAAATTAAACAAAATGCATTTAAATTATACCTCATTTTGAGAGCAGTGGTGATGAAATAATTTACACAAAGTGAAGCGCCTGTCGGGGTTTGAACCCACGACCTACAACTCGTAAGTCGCGGCCGTTACCACTGGGCCACCACAGCTCTCAGGCCATCTCTGCTCTCTCATAATACAGAATGTTCTATTCAATACTAATCTCCAAAATCGGGATTGAAAACGCTGGAGTGGAAGAGTGTCAGTAAAGAATATCTTGTATTGAAAAAGAAGTTTGTGTAATATTGTATGTACAGTCACCAAATTAACGAAATATGTCAGCAGGATTGTCGGCTATAGTTGAAACCGATGGATGATTTCAAATGAAATTATTATTTAATTTGATATCATCATCATCATCTCCATAGCCTATTCCCAACTATATTGGGGTCGGCTTCCAGTCTAACCGGATGCTGCTGAATACCAGTACTTTACATGGAGTGACTGCCTATCTGACCTCCACAACCCAGTTACCGGGTATCGTCATACCCCTTGGTAAGACTGGTTGTCAGAATTTCGGGATTCTGACGACCCTAACAACTGTCTAAAGATCCACGAATGACAGCCGGGACTCACGGCTTAACGTGCATTCCGAGGCACGGAGGGGTCTAGGTACGTATATTTAATATAACGTGTATTTATTTAACGTGTTTTCTATAAATTCCATTAAATTTTATTAGAAAACCTCAATCGGTTTCTTACTAAACTTCAACTTTGTCCAACTTTGTCCCTGGTTGCTTATCTCTTTTGGTGACCGTACCTCTTGTTTTATAGTTTATGTAATGGTGTACAATTATTCAAGTTTCTACATTGGATCTTAATTAACAGAACTAACCTTCGAACTACACTAAGACGTGGTAAACAAAAAAATCCTTGACACGGCGCAGTGGCATTCGATATACACTTACTATTTCGCTGGCTTAGCCAGTACTCGACTCGCTTTGTTGTTAATATATCAACCAACTCTCCTCCATTCGCTACAGAAACTGTTAGAATAGATTTAAATTTAATTTGTTAAAATGCGTTATAAAATTAATGACTTTATTCGGATTATAAATTTAAATCGAATAGAGATCTTTATCTTAATAAATTAATGCTGATTTGCAAAGTACGTTGGCTTTAGTGTAAATTATTTGATTAAAGCGGTAAAATGTACAAATCAAGGCAATATTTCAACGTTAAACGGTGACTCGTTTGCATAAATAATTTATTATATTCTACACCTCAGTTGAAGTTGTTTGTATTGATGCTCTCGAGAAAAGATGTTAAATGTTAAATCGACGTATTCGTTTCTAGTTTATCAACCGTCAATATTTGAATATGCAAAGTAAATCTTTTTTGTAGCATCACGTGCAAGTTTACTTATAAACATACCTAACTTTTGTATTACCCAAAGTCAGACAATTCCGTTATTCTGCAATGGCAGCTCTATATCTCCAAGTCTACCGCGCTTGCAAGGACGGGCTCGCTTCAAATATTCATACTAAGATCGATATGAGTAGGTACGGCTATGCGCCTGCTTGAGGCCCGAGGTCGAACCACACTAATCAAAACGTAATTTTGATCTAATATTGTATGCGAGCCAATATTAGGTGGCGCAAATGTTAAAGGTTAAGTTAAAGAATTTAATCCTTTCAAAATGCAAGTGTTTGAGTGACATTGTGGCTCAGATGTTTGTGAAGGTATCGTGAATGTGTGCTATACAGCCTTGCAGTTTTAAAAGTTAAGTAGGGATTGAATTCTGATGATCAGGAACCAATTGTACTGGAGAGGGCAGGCATACATGAGGGTCAGAATGGTTCATGGCCGGGATGATTTGGAAGCGGAAAAAAAATTGCCTCGTGCACTTTGTTGTGTCCACTTTACAACATTATAAACTTATCGAAACACAAGTTTATCATCTCTAAATATCCTTCTGAAATAATTAATTCCTAAACATATCTCCTAACACAAATTCTATATAGAATATGCACAAAGGTCATCATAATCATCATCATCATCATATCAGCCGAAGGACGTTCACTGCTGGACATAAGCCTGCCCTAAAAGGGGGGATTTACCATAATCGCCACGCTTGGCAGGCGGGTTAGCAATCGCATTATGGTGGTAAAATGCATAGAGAACGCTGCTGCCTATTCTCTAGTAAGTCCATGGGAAGAAATGGCACAAATGTACTTCTCGAAAAAGCTTTACAATCGAATTCTAAAACATCATAAAATTGCACCTTCAAATGCACTCCGTAGTTATTTTTTAAAATATGAAATAACCTTTCACATTCCCACACCCCACAAAAGATCGAGGAGTCGTTGCTCTCCTCCCACGTGGAACCCTCAGAAGGCACTGGAACTCTATGACATTGGCATGGCCTTGTCTTTTAGCCTAAACAACTAATTTCAAGAAACCTACGAGTGGGTGGATGTTTTCGAGGAAAAGCTTGAAATCATAGGGAGAAATCGATAGCTAACATAATGTCTTGGAAACCTTTGAACTTGCATGTCTATATGATATTTGAAAGTGTTTTCAATGTTATGTGAATTTTACCTAATGATGGTATATTATACTTATTATACTTAATATACGGTATACTTAATGATGAATAAACTTTTAATTTTCGAGATGCACCATCACGATTTTTGGTTGCATGAAATAAAAATTATTTTAACGAATTTAACCCTAACTACACGGGGCCTCGTACCAGCAATTATGATGCATTATGCTGCTTCCCAGAAACCGGCATATCCTAAAAAATCGAAGATATGTGACTTCTACTAACCCGCACTGGGCCTGCATGGTGGATTACAGATGTGGTGGTGGATTACATTACCCACTCCTTCTCACAGAGAGAAGGCATGTTCCCAACACTGGGAACATCTGCTGATTACACATGATGCTTCCAATAGATGAGCTAGTTTTGTTGAAGTCAATACAAAAGGCAAGTGCCTATAACCAGGGCGAAATAATATTTTCCCAACAAATCCTTACTTTTATAAAGGCAAAATGGATTTCAATTTCAAATTAAATTCTCTCAAACCGAAAAATTGCTGTAGCGTAAAAGGTAAACGGATTCTGACGATTCAAAAATTTACCTTTAAGAGATTACCACTACCAATAAAAGTACGTAGACCCATCAGGGACAAGCATCTGCTGAAGTTGGTGTACCAGCTTCTCTCGACTAACAAATAATTAACTAATTAGCAAGACAGAGTTAGGAAGCAACTTCTCCGCTTTACTTGCCACATAACGTTACAGATTGACTACCGGAACTGAAAATACTCATTGATCTTGTTTTCACAATCGGGAAGGCTGATCGTGGGATCCTGAGTTCGATCCTCGGCTAACAACTGGATATGGATTTTATTCTATGCAGACGCAGAGGAATGGATTATTGGCTTTTTGTATTAGGAAATTTGTTGTCTCAGCCCGAAGTTCATATTTGTGCCCATCATAAACAGATTTCGCCACTTTGAGACCAAAAACATAACTAGTAAAATGTGAGTTTTGCATTCACCTTTGCAAACCTTTTAAGGGAATGCAGTCAAATATCTTTAATATCTGGCCTCTCCACTTCCCTCTTCTCTCGTCTATCCCTCTTCTTGTAGGATTCCTCGACTGAAGACCACGCGAATTATTGCCGTGAACTAAGAATTTCAGGAAAGTGACGAAGCCATGAGATAAAATTAAGAGGAGAAATATGGAGAACCGGTACCGTCCTCTTAATGATGATTATTAGGCCTCGTTGGGCTAGTGGTCGCAAGAACGACTGCTGAGCGTGAGGCCTTGGAATTGATTCCGAGGTCAGTCAAAATATCATTGGGATTTTTCATAACAAATTTTAACAGCAGCAGCCCGGATGTGGATTTGTGGCTGGTTTGTGGCAATAGCCTTGTCCCCTGTCACATTACTGGTGAAATACTAATACTTTGTAATACACCCCTGCCCAACTCGTACATCCGTGATTTTGTGTGAAACAACTATCCAAACCATTTCTGTTGTTTCTTTGCTATAAATTGTATATTCTCGTATATAAGTCTCTGAGCTTACCTATGCTAAAAGCACTTGGAACTGGTGAAAACCTCATGTAACAATAATGTCTTCTACGTTTCTCTAGCGTTTTGTTGGCATTGGGCCAAAAGCTCCTATGTTTAAAGATACTATCTTTACTCGTTGTGTATGATAGCAATACCTACATAATGCTAGTTCCTTCTTTCATTAACATCAACGGCTAAGGCAGTATCCTCTTCGTTTATTCTGCAGTCATCATTTTTTTGGCCAAAGCTAGGCCAAGGTTAGACTAGCTTTGGTCATCACTAGAATGCAACGTCCTGTTATAATGTGATATCTTTTTGCTAACCTTATTTTTGAGTATCATTACGTAAGAAGTTTACGGAGAAAATCTTCCATTTTTATCCATAAGTCGTAAATGCTTCTTAAGGAAAACACACACTCTGTTTCTACCGGAATGCCACAAGGCTCAATTTAAAACAAAAATAATTAATAACATACTTACTTTACTTGTTCTAATGCCACGTTTACAATTGCGAATAATTCACAAATTGTTGGGTTAATATTTTTCGATGAATATGACACATTGACATATCCAAATGATTCGCCCCAAAAAAAAAGACAACAGTAAACATTGACAAAAACAAATGAAAAATAGAAAACCAAAAAAAGTAGATATTTTCGTTCATGGCTCGGTAATAATATCAGCAGAACATTAAGTGAGTATAAGGTAAGCCTCCAGTGTTGCAGTAGGGACGTAGGCTGGCGCCTCGCCTCCAGAATTAATAACTTTCTGGGCCCCCACAGACGCTCAACCCCTAACTCCGGCCTCACCCCATGCCCCTACCACCGGCACCTATCTCGATTAATAAAATATTCCTTACATCGCAGTTTGCCGTACTAAATGCTCTTTTGACACCAGAATGAAATATGTTTAAAAATCATCTGTTTTAATTGTGGTATTTTCGGCGTTACATTCAAGAAAGAAAGTACCTATTGATTGAAATTGAAACTATAGCGTACGAAAGATACGTTGCCTAATTTGATTCTATTAAAAAAATACCTTATACTCAAAACTATAACCGAGATGACAACTAATAGAGAAGTATGGAATAAAAAGACATGTTGTGCCGATCCCAAATAATTTTAGGGGAAAAGTACAATAAAATGCTGATGAAAATGACTAACAACAAATTTGACCAAATTTGCTTATCAAAAATACACACCCTGTGTATTTTTGATAAGCAAATTTGGTCAAAATCAGTATGTAATTTACCTCTTTATTCAACAACCTCTATTCTAACATGTCGACACAAACTTACGAATTTAAAATATAGCATAGAATATCCTAGCATCATCAAAAAAAAGACACCAAATCCACTATAGCAGACGTCACATTATAATCCCGTCAATAATCCTATAATAAAACAAATCTCATGTCGTGATGTCGCACATCCATAGTAGGGGCGAGCATCTTGCATCCCGCTCTAACGGCCGGAAAGCCTTCGGAAGTTTCAGGAGAGTTCGGTTTGCCTCTTTGACTCTGTTTGGGAGTGTAATGATTTGGCGCGCGTGTAATTTGCTGAAAAAATGTCCTCCCGTCTTTCAGGCCAGACTTGTTACATCATGTTCATGATACCCCATGTTCTGATTATTGCTATTATTTCTATTATTATCAATTTGTTGTGTTATTATGGTATTATTTACGTAATGTAAGGGTTGGTGAATAGAACTGTTTATTATTGTGTATCATGTACTGTGTTTTGGTTGTGAAATCTTTGAAGATTTATTGTGATGGGGGGGATAAACATATTTTTTGATGAAAGAATTGCGAGAAACAAATTATCCTACCACAACGACAAACTAAGTTTGGTCAAAAACCTAAACAAAGCTAAGACAAAAGATAAAAACCCCATCCTGGTGGACAGGTGATATCAGAAAATAACATCATCTGTTTAGGGGCTTAGCATAGGGCAATACAAAAGAAGCTCACAGGAGCAATAAAAGGAGCAAAAGGAGCTCGCTTCGATTCACGATATTGTAACGATTTAGGCATGTATTACCTAATTAATATAGCAATGCGAACAGTCTGTTAGTCAATGTTTTATATACATTTTGCCTTTGTTTAGAAAGAAAATAGGTCAACGGGCTGTAGATACTTCACCTTCATAATTATTTCAAGCGAAAAACGTCCACTGCTGGACATAGGCCTCCCCCAAACACCGCCACTCCGACCGGTTCTGAGCTTCTCGCATCCACCTGTAGATACTTAGTTATGACGTTTTTGTAGCATTCACTGAACACAAACTATATTGTTTTAATCATTTTTAAATCATGGAGAAAGTCTAAACAATTTCAACAACCAATCGAACAAAACAAAACCCGATACATTCAAGATTCACTTTATAACATCGGTGGAAAAACTTACTTACATCGTGAAGTAACAGAGGCCCACCCTGCGACAGTCCCTCACCCTAATAAATCTACCCTGAAGGTTTGCCGCGCGTCCGATATTTGGAAACGCCGGATCAATGCTTTCTACATAGTTATTTTAGGGTAAGTACCGTTATCCGCGTCCTAATGCAAGATTTGGGGTAAACTAAACAATTGCTCTTATGGGGGTTGTAAAATACTGAGTAAGTGTGGGGATTTTAATTGATAAAGTTCTGTTTTGGATCAAAGAATTTGTCACTATGTGAAGCTAATATAAAATGAAGTTGAATTTAAAAGCCATTGTTTTTGGGTTCAAATTAAAGAGGCATATTTAAACCACCAACCAATATGTTCTAATAAAATTATTAATACTCGAGAAAAATAACACTAAAAACGAAAGAAGATAAAAAAGTCTACCTCAGTATTTTCTCATTATTACAAAGCAATTGATTGTTTTAAAAACCACTTCCTATGACAAAAGAGTAAAGCAAGACGAAGAGTATACCAAATACAACCTGTAGTCACCTACCTAGGGGCTACCAACTCAATCATTTATTATTTCATCAGTTTATGTAAGAGAAAATAACAGCTAACCTAATCGACTACCAACCTAAATAGTCGGTTTATTCAAACGGTAACTATATGACGTACGTTGTCAATTTTCTTAACAAAAAATTTTCCTTACTGTACATACATTCGGTTCCACGAACCTATCAAATTTTAGAAATCATCAGAGCTTTGTTCCAACATTGATTCCATTGGATGTGGTCAGTACTCCACTGGATTTGCGAATCTCGTAGCGTTCGTAGCGACTGTTACGGCGTAGCAGACTACATTGTAGCACTGTATAATATGGCAAGGTCTACGCGGTACTAGGAACAGATATGCACCTGTGATACCTTTGCTTTATGTAGCTTTTGATGTAGTGGAAACTTCTTGTTTGTTTTATTAGTTTGACTCAAATTCATTTACCAGTTACCTTACATGTTGCCTGAAATCTTAACTATCCAAACTAACAATCATAGTTGTTTGTAAGTGGTAATCTTTGGAAGTACTAAATCATTTTTTTTTTAATCCATCACTGATAGAAAGCTATTACCAAGTACCACAGGATATATAATTTTGTTTTTTTTAATTCCACATAAAGTTACTATAAAGATCAAGTTAATCAGTATACCCATGTTCAAAAAGGAATTAACGTTTTGACATATAAAAGTACCATTATATCCTCCAAAGGCTACTAAAAATAGGCTCCAAGGCCAAAAAAAATCCACTTACACTTCACTCAATATTTGTATGAAAAATCAGAGTATAACAGAACACATGCTTACATAATGTAACACGATAACGTAACTGGCTTCGGTAAGCTTAGCGCGAGCCTCGAATTCTCTCATATATAACATCCAGATTGATATTAATATATAATAACTACTGCGGTTTGGGAGTTACTCGTGTTAAGGAGTTTACTATAGTTAACTGTGTAGATGTTTGTGTTTCAATCTGGTGGTTTTATTATGCTGTTTTTGGTTAATAATTAGGGGCTTATTGCTCCTGGTAAAGATATAATATAATAACATGACACCTGTACTCTCTGGTACCTGATGTATGGTATACTGGTAATGTACATTCAATTTTCGCCAGGGCCATGTTGTAGGGGGCGAGCCTATTGGCACAAATCCAGACTTAAGCTGTTTCTGACAAATTCCTGATGATAGAAACACGTTGTCTGACCTTGGAATCGAAACCCAGGAAGTCATGCTCAGCATTATTGCTTGCAACCAATAGACTAAGAGACGTAAATTATTCCATTTTTCTCAACAGTGCATGATTTTTTATCATTGCAAAGATACCCAGTAAGAGTATATCGTATCGTATTTTGAAATGCTGCAATCACAGTTGATCGTTTTTAAAGAGATTCAAGCTCAGCTATTTTTCCTGTAGCAATTTACGAGGTAGTCTGAATTTAACAGTTGAGGCTATGAACTGAAATTGTGCAAAGGATCAAGAACAGTCTCTTTCTACCTTCTGAAAATGCTTGAAAGCTCAGTTTTTCGTATGAATGTTAAGTTGATTTTCAAGGCAATTAATTAACATAAATAAATAATCGTTTTTCGAATCTTAATTAATATAGCACTGCGCTTAATTAGTAGAAAAATATTAAACGATATTTTTGATGCACAAATCAACAAAACATTATCGCCTTCTAAACCAGAATACTCTCAAGCAATTTCTCAAAATACAAAAACAAATAAAACAATGAAATGTCTGTTTTTAAAATCTTAAAGGGAAAACTAAGAAACAAAGGGCTCTTAGCTAGTGACGTGTAATCAAGCTTCTTTTGAACAATGTACTCGTTCTTTTTTTTAATTTCACCGCGGAACAACCAAGGAGGTTTTTAAGATTTTTCCATACCCCTTTGTGTATGTATCCTTTATTATTTTCTTTTTAAGGGCCCGAATACACGTTCCACAAGCACACCACATCGCAGTGACAAAATAGGGGCAAGCAAATTACGTGTATAATCACGCTGCGGCTTCTTGCAGTTGCGTTGTGGTACTGGTAACTACAAAATTTCGATGTAGTTGCGTTGTCGCTAGTAGTCGCGATGTGAGCACAATGTGGTTAGTATTTGCAGACAGATCAACTCCAGCTGTGACATTGTCACCGTGTCGACGCAACGTGGTGGGTGCGATGTGGCTGCGATTTCGCCTTGATGTGGTCGGTATAACCCAGACGATTGATTTTGACGACCAAATGCTGTCCGTGTGAATAGACTATTTTTGTGGTGGCGCCTCCACGTGGTGTTGTTGTGGTGTAGTTATGGTACGTGTGATAGGGCCCTTAGATAGAAAATTAGATACGGCTCTTGTTAATTTTTCTGTTGTTGTTAGCTTACAAATGGGAACACCCATTTGTAAGCTAACAACAACATTTACTTTTATGTGGAAAACTGGAAGTACGAAGAGGAATGTAAAGTCGTTGTCAGGATATTGTGAAAGACGATAAGAAAACTAGTGAGTGATGCGATCGGAGAGGATGTACAGGTTGATGGTGCAAAATGGAATACTTTTTTTTTGTTCTGTGCTATCGGAAAGTTATTACGTTTTTGAAAATATAAACAATTTGAAGTAAAATATAATGAGTGTGAAAAATCAGTATCTTCGCTAGGTATTCTTTAGCAAATTCACTATCCATGCACTTTAACACTTCACCTCACAATAAAAACAAACACAACATCCCCGCCTATTTGAGACATTATTTTTCAACTACCCTCAACTCCGTTGTTTGCAAAGATGCATTAGCAAATCATACGAATATGTACGAAAGAAGTAAACATAAATCCCGTCTCCCCTGAAATTCTCATCTAACCAAGCTATATTATTACCTGATACATTTTCCCTCGAACAGAAAAACACCCTTTAATTTTACTCACACAACAGCACATCTTGGACTCACAACAGCACAAGTGCCTGGCATATCTATTGAAACTATGAACTTATCTTTTGCCTAGTAAAGTTTTGATTGGAATGACAGGAGGTCGTCGTTTATGATTTTCTGTAAAATATAAAAGTGATATTGCTATAGAGATTCAATGCAAACCATAGTGTCTTTTATTCTCTTTTCAGATTATAGGGACACGAATAGTCTTTTAAAGTGAAAAGCTGTTTGCAAAACATCGAATGTTTTTAATTGTTCCTCGGTAAATGGTGAATTAACCGAATACGTTGATTGGTTAATTGATCAATTAAAAATAAGGTACTTAATGATTGTGTGACAGGCTTTTTAAGTAATTATATAGCGTTCGTGCATTACCGGAGGTTTTCTGATCGATAAAAAATCGGAATGCCTTGATTTTCAATTAAATAGGCTTAATGAGCATAAATAAAGATTTATGGGGGAATTGTGAGATAGTCTCTTATGCTAATTGGATCGCGGGGAATAAAATGCCACCCCTAATTAACGGAGTATAATGGATATCGTTTAAGTGATTAATACTTAGACAAGTGGACATATTTTTACTAGTTATGACGATTTGGATTAGTACGATAAGATTAGTCGCTAGGAAAAATTGAATAAGTTTTCATTGAATTACAGGTCGTAATTTCAGCAACAAAGAATTGCAATCACCAACCATCTGACAGTCATGGGGATATCCTCATAGTCAGTGGTCAAAGAACATTTATTATTACGCCCTAAACTATCCTAAAATTATGTTATGACACCCACTAAAACAGCTACGACGCAGCGCGTTGAACTCTTTCATTCGGGACCCGGTTCCTACACATAAATAGTGCTGAAATACTTAATAATTACAAATGAACAATAATGTAAATTTAATAATAATATCCCTAATTTCCATTTACGTTTTTAACTGAAAAAATTTCAAGGTCATACAAGGTCATGCACTGAAAAAACAGTTGAAACTGAACAATGCAAACAAAATTTCACAAAGTTGTCAGGTACTATAAATATATGACATAAGTTTTTATTTCATTCCAGTACGTCATGTAAACATAAATGAATATTGCATCTATAAGTATATCAAATTTTTGTGAATGCTTTTGTGAAATAAACTTTTTACTATACTTTACATAATGAATTATCAAAAAAAGGGAAAAAGTATTTAACTAGAAAAAGCAAATTACGTAATACTTTATTCAGAGTAGTTTTTCAGTTCAGTAATCATCTATCACCACTCAAAGATTCTGAAAAGTATTAAAAAAAAACATATTACAAGTACTAAGACGTAAGTTAAGACAGTAGTCTGTGTACTTTTATATCCCTTTAAGCATAATGAACAAAGACAAAGACGGCAGGTAGCGGTGAAGGGGGGCGCGCTGCGGCGGCAGGGGGGACACATATGCACCACCATAAGTACAACGATATGCATCACTGCAGTCGCAGAGCTGCATTCCTGGTGCTGGCGAACGTGGGATTAAGGTGGACATTACTTTGGACTGACCTTTTTAAATTGGGCGTAATGTCTGTCACATGGAGACTTGTGCTCAGCGAGATAGGTCAAATGTGTTGAGGAGGGTTTAATTTTAGTCTGGTTTAATTCCAAACGAAAGCAGTGTATCTTCTCTGTGCCTGACCGTATCATGAAGGTTGTCTACCAAAATTGCCACAGTGAATATCGACAGATCAGTGAAGATCGTTATCATCAATCGTTATCATACAAGCCCCTTCTTAGCATCTATTAAGACAAGTGCGTCGTTAAAAGCTTACGCTCAAACAAAGCGATTCTGATGTATAGAATATTTCTTTAATAAACTTTACAATCAGTCGAAATATTAAAAATATACTTACTAAACCGCTACTAGCAAGATCAGCCTATAATCTTCTCATTGCTGAGACACAGGCCCCAGAGAATGGGCCATAATCCAAACCGCGGACCCAGTGCGGGTTAGTAGACGAATAAAGACTAAAGTAAGAAAAAAACGATGTTTCATATAAACTGAGCTGTGGTTTCTTTTTCTTCTAAACGTGTCGATAGCAATCTAAATACATTCCTGGAATTTATATACGAGCTTGGCACTTTCGGCAGCATCCATCAGCTCCAGTAGCCTGCAGACAACATGACACGCTGGACAAGATATTAACTGCCCCATTGTTTGTGGGACAACACCACATTTACACTCCAGGGTGGAGTCATCAGTGAATCTCCGCCTAAGCAGGTTTTCATTGACTGATTGATTTCGAACTAAATGCTATAAATAATCTAAAATTATAAGTAGATAAAATTCGAGCATTCGATCTCACGGTCGTATCCACGTTAGCCTTTCGTGGAGTCGCATCAGTTGAACTCCTCTTAGTTATAGTCCGGTCGCTCTCTAATTTACTTGCCGGCCGCCGGTGGACTCGATGCCACAATAATACCGCCAAGTATTAAACGTCGCACTGTGGGCTAAACACGACCTGGTTTTTTAAGAAAAATGCATTAAGTTCATAAATTCTGACTATGGATTTGGGGTGGTGTTTAATTAGGTTTGAATCCCAGGACGTCTCGTGTATCGAAATCCCGGGACTAATTATAAATTTAGTTGTTTCAGGTCCCAAGACTTTCGGGTCGAGACTCGCGACACTGGCTACCACAGCTATAGAGTGCCAAAATACGAATTATTGACTTCGAATTTCACTGTTACTGCACTTAATGCTTTTTCGACAGAACTGTATTGCAGATTTTGTTTAAATATCCATCTTATCATATATCCAAACGTTAAACTTGGAAATAATGAACGCTGAAGCTAGCACCAGGAGCTCTATAGTATGTACAAAAGGAACCCGATGAGTTGTTACAAAGTCAAATGGAACAGGCAATCAAGAAAATCGGACAAAATGTCCTCAAATTCTTGCTAAAAATAAAAAACAATAATATACACAATAGAGGTTGTATTAAAAAACAAGGATGAAATTTACTAAAATTGTTTTTTATTGATACATCTGGCCCAAAATTATCTCGATTTTAATTTTATTCTAAGAAGTCTCGAAGTCGCACCCCAACCAAGACTTTGATGGTAGGTCGTCTATTCTCCTGAGACTTTGAGACTGTTGAGACTTCCCAAATCCTAATATTAATACAATTCATGTAGTTACGATAAAATGTTAAGATTAAATGCTAAAAAACATGACTTTTCCTCTAAAAATAATAAAATTAAAAAGTTTAAGGTTTGCCATTATTTTCTTAGCTTAATAAATTGTTTTTAGCTAAATCAAAATACCGCGTTTATAATACAAACAATATTTTTACCTTATAACAGATTAATAATGCAATACCAGTCAGTAGAAGAAGAAGAGTAACGCACCACTGTGCATCGCCTGAACTTTTTAAACGTACTGCGCTTGCGCAAGCTTTTTAAAAGCGCAATTACGTTTACGTAAGTTAACAATCTTAAGATCAATTGTTGGGTAATGGGTGCTCATTTGTGACAAATGTGCATGTTATAAGGTGAAAGATCTTTTATTTATTTTTAGCCTTTCCATAATAAAGTAAATACCGGGTGCTACCACTTATATATGGTCCTGGGTGGAATTTTATTGGAATTTTCGAAAAAGACTTGCAGAGTCAGTGAACCACGATTCGAAAAGCCAGTTACTGTTACTCATCATGCCAGCCGAAAGACGTCCACTACTGGACATAAGCCTCCCCCAAAAGGGGCGGATTTGCCATAATCGCCACGCTTGGCAGGCGGGTTGGCGATCGCAGTATGGTGGTCAAATGCATAGAGAACGCTGCTGCCCATTCTCTAGTAAGTCCCTTAGTCGCCTTCTACGACACCCACGGGAAGAAATGGGATGGTGCTATTCTTTTACGTCCAGCACCACACGGAACAGTCACTGTTACTAATAGCCTGCATCATCCCACTGCTGGGCAAAAACCTGTCGTCATGACCTCCAACTCTTTCGATCCAGGGCAGTGGACCACTGGTCGTGTGCTCTCTCCAGCTCGTCCTACGACCTTCAGCGGGGTCTGCCGCAAGGCCTTGTGGATGTGTCTGGGCTACATTGGGCATACGGCATACGATAAGCCCGAACAGCCAATAGATATGAAGTGGAATACCAGATGACGATGAAGATTTTTTTTACAATTTATTACTTTAGAGTAGTTTAGAGTGTTAAAATATCATAATAACCTAACCTAACATACCTTTTTTCCGAATCTTTAATTACTGTTTAGGAAAAGTTTAAAAAATTACTCATTCACAAAAAAGGTCTGACTGCATAAATTGTCTTGCTAAACTGATGTATCAGATTAACCCTAACAATGGCTGCACAATAACCCGGAACCGCATCTAACTACCTGTGTCCCACACATGCTGTTTGACCTTATGCAGCCGAAAGTACCGATAAACACCCCACATGTCATTATATTCCATGCTTGTTGTGTGGGTACTAAATGTACTACCTCCTTCTTTCTACACGTGGGTATAAAAAAATGAATAAAGGACTATGCCAAGAGACGAGCAACATCATTATTTTGGCAATAGTAGCTATTTGGTAAAATAGGTCTTTTTGGCAATAACGGCTATTTTGGCATCAGTGGCCTTTTTGGTAACAAAGGCCTTTTTGTCAATAGTGGCCTCTTCGGTAACAGTGACTTTTTTGCTATAGTGGTATTTTTAGCAACAACTAGTTACTAAACACCACTGATTTTGCCAGGGGTGGTGATTATTGCGATTTCTGATAAAATCTGAAAAGACTTTATAGCTGTCAATGAAAGGTCAAGTGGTGATGATAGTGTGATGACGAAGACTTTTCATGAAAGTCTTTACCTAAGCCTGGAAAATTAAATTAACTAACTTAAACTAAGTTAAAAAAACTATCCGGCTAATCCTAAATCTATCAAAAGAAAAATTCTATTTAGTATGTTTGCTATGTCGTCAGTCAAAAAGCCACACCGCGGCCCACTCCAAATTGTGATTAAACCAACCTAATACACACAATTACAGGTCATGCTACTACCGACACCCGTTTTTGTGCCAAATAGAAAGATTACAACCCAACTGACAAACCCTCTTTAAAAATCAACCATAGCACCAAAAGCATAGGGTTTCATTTTCGTTGTATGGTTTCTGACGAAACCCGCTTCGCTTGTGTGCCCTCGTGAAAGCTACACATTTCATTTATAATATTAGGTACAATAGCAGACGTCATACTGTATACACTTCTACTACTGTCTGTACTCATAAATGTTTCATATGTGTGAGCACAATCGATGTTAGGAAGGCCGTAAACGCCGCCCAAGCGAATTTGGACTCTCGTACGGAAGTTTTATGTTTCCTTTTTGTTTGAAGAAGGTAACGTATTAAGGCAATAAGTGTATGTTTGCGTATGTGTGCACCGCAACGGCTCAAACGGAGTATCGAAGAATGCCGAGCGTGAATTACTGTGTTTAGGGACTTGTCACTTTGACAATTTGCTCTTGTAAGGATTCGCGCCGCTTGTTCAGATTAATAAAAGATTAAAACCAGGTTGGTGATTAACACGTTTTAATACTCATTCAATTGTCATTGTTTGTAGTTAATTAGCGGCTAATCTAGGCTAATTAAAAATCTACAGAAGTTACAATGTTTTCTTTAATAAATCTCTGTTTAATGAATGCTGAAGATTTTAGATTGGGCAGGTAATAAAAAATATTTTAATAAAGGCACTGTCGAAAGAAACAGATAATAATAAACAAACATTTTTAATTACATTACAATAAGCATTTGGTGAACGTTGATGAAGAGTGATAAAGTCAACCGACAAACGTATCAATTACTAAATTGAATTAAACGCTATAAACCGCGCGGCGCTCCACAATAAGCGATCACAGCGCATCGCATTAGCTACTGACAGCCCGCGTACGTGTGTATACCACGCTCGTTACGTTTACGTGACGCGCACACACTTAAACAAACTTATAACTGCCTACAACACAAACAAAAATAAACCTAAACACTCACTACATAAGTGCTCTCTCGCCATACCTCAAACTCGCCAGTTTATTGCTTGCTCCCGCCACCACACCGGGTGGCGAAGTCCGGCAACGTCGCGCCCAAATTATTGTGACATTTATACCATACTGCTTGCAGAACGGAACCGCTAGCGACATCTATCCACGCTCTCGGAACTAAACACTCGGCTTCTAGAAAGAGACGGATGTACTTGACAATATCACTTTCACGGTCTCGTACTTAAAGCTAAGCGGTTTGCTGTACTGTTTGTTTGTGTCTGTAAACAGCGGCCTGGCGAGGTGTATCGCGCATGAATGAAATGGATGACCGCGCGAGAGAGACAACGCTCTACATTATGTGCGGGTGGAAACGGGATGGGTGAGGAGCGCGAAGCGTGCAGAATACATCGTTTATCAGATTACATGCGAAGTATCGCGAGCGTGGCGATGTTTTGACACGCGATAATCACAAGATAATGCGGGCGATCTCAGCGACGTTTAGGTTTATATTGGCTTTTTATAGCGCCGAGTTAAATGTAGTAGTGGAAAATATTAAACATACAATAATACCAACGACTGCTCAGATTATTTTGTTTGCATTGTGACGTCAGAAATTCTCACAAAACTTTAGCGCGCCATTTGTGAATGTTTAAATGTTGTTTTATTTCCTGAATCTGTTAAAGATAATGTTAATTGTGAGTTTCCTAATATAGATAAGGTATCAATCAAATTAAAATGAAGAATTGAAGATTTCGCAATGTTTTAATTAAATTAGATTTTTATAACGCCATCAAACTTAATGGTTTTACGTAGGTAAGTAACAGTCCGCTGTACAATAAATAAAAAAATCGACGTGCAATTTTAATATGTTTACAAATACAAGCAACAATAAATCTAGACAGGCAAATACAAAACTTACGCAATTATAATTCCTACAAGTCTTCTAATTTATTCAAAGGAACAGAAATGACCAATACACAAACCCTCAACACTAAACTAAGCAATTAGTACGTCGAAAGTGTAGAGCTTGCGCAGAAAATCCGAGCTTTCCAAACTTGTCGGGGGCAGCTTGCCAAACGAATGTAGTGTGAAAACTTAGTAGCAACTTGTGAAATGGGGGAGGGGCAATATTGTTACCGAACTGACTACTAGTGCCATCTAGTAGCGAGTAGCGCAAGCTTAAATTTTGAAATGTTTACGTTATTGTAACTGCTAAAGATTTTTGTTTGTGTTTTCTTGGGTATATTTCAGGATTATTATCAATTTTATTTGGCTAGAGAATAATAAATGACAGTTATTATATCTGAAAACAATAACAAAATCAGCCAAAAAAATTAGCCACCTAAACAAAATACCGTTATATCAATTTCCAATTTGTACTGTAGAAAACTTAAATAGAAATCGTAGACAAGGTGTATGCATTCTAAATACCTTGACCAAACGTTATTTCTGGAGGGGCAATGTTTATCTTATGGCAAGCGTTAACGCTGCGTGTTATTTCAGTATCGGATTCGTTTTCTTTTATTTCAGTAATTTTATATGACTTCGAGTCTACTAATCGATTTTTAATCGAATTAAAATGTATGTAAAACACCCCTGCTGAGTTGCAAACAGCTTTTTCTGTTTATTTTCATAATATGTTCGCTTTTAACCAGTACCTAATGAAAGCATTGATGATGCAATGCATGAATTATTTCATTTTGTAACTAGTACTGGCTTCTCTTTAATTAATTGATTATTCGATTTTGTCATCATTAGTTACAGTCGTTTTCGTATTAATATTTAAATTACTAATTTAGAACCGTCCTTATGCATCATTATTTTTTTTTATTTTCCTTATTATTAGGTAGGTAAGTACCTACTGTTTCCTTAAAAACACATATTGTGTAATCATGTCACTGTCAGAACTTAAAAAAGGCTTGTTATGAGGAAACTTGAACTTCCTGTTTCCAGCTTTTCATAGCATCTTAAATGTATATGTACGCTAAGATAGCCCACGAAATTCAAATTTTCATCCGTTTTTTGCAATTTGCAGGTCAGGGCCCCAATTCTGTTTCGTTATAATGATTCCCCGCGGAATCTTACTACATTCAAACTACGTCAATTTCGTTTTTTTTAGAAACCAATGTAACGGTTAGAAATTGAAATGTCATATTCTGTATGTTCCAAGACAATTTGTCGATATTATTAATTCGATATTAGCAGAATTTGTGTGTGATTGAAGTAATCGTTAAGTGGTTATAGTGAATTCAAGCCCAATGTCCATTTGTATGTGGATTAAAATTTTATTCAAAGCCGTAAAAAATATGGCTATTAAATTTAAAAAAACATTCAATGAAATTAAATGAACATAGAGGGTGGTGATTTTAATTATTATAATTATGTAAATACATACGTGTTACGGTCCCGAATCATATTGTAATCAAGATACAACATGACACTGACCTGCAAATTGCAAAAAAAAACACAAGAAAATTATGGCATTTAAATCCGCCTCTGTACATGTATGTGTGTGCTTAAAGTATTCAATAAATAATAAAAGGAGAATGGCCACGGTACTATGGACAAATGTACTCATTTCAAAATTTGTGTGTCTTCATAAAATCATTTTCAAAATACTCTGTGATAAGTCTAAATACTTCCTCAAAAAAATCAACACAATCGACCTCGGCGTTTCCAAAATATTTACAAAAATAAAATGTTATATTCGAACAAAAAATTAACTGAAACAAGCTTTTTTCAGTTCATTAAGTCCTGTTAAAAAATATTTAAATATTTTAGATATTTCATACTGTTCAACTTTTTGAGACACGAGACATTTTTGAAGAGTACAGTCCATGGGCATTTTTCCTTTGAATTACACGGGCTATCCTGGAGTTTCCAGTTTCCACCTCAACTTCTGTCAAAAATTTAAAAGAAATCAACAGCAAGAATCAACAGGAATCCGACGTAGGCGTTGGCGTACCGCAAGGCAGCATACTGGGGCCATTGTTAATTTGACGTGAAAATTTATGAATTGTTTTCCTATTAATACAGCATTCTTTAAAAATACGAAGTTGTTTTAAAATTGATGCTAGTCGAGATAATTCTTTATTATTTCACTTCAATTGTTAAACTCTTTAAAATCTGTTTGCGGCCTTCTATACCTAGTTCCATTAGATCTAATAATGAATCGCACATATCCCAATACACTATTGGTAGATATTTAAAAATAGTCGAACAACAAGGTAACTCTAGTCGCAGCTTTATCGTTAGCGCACACAACGCGGACGTAAATCTTCCCTTGATTTACGAACATATACGTAGGCACTTTAATTTACAGCTAGACCGTTTTAGCCGACTTTCATAAGTAATAAACACTACACAATTGAATATATTGTAGGTGGGACTTTATTGTACGACTAACGATTGAACTGACCCTAAAGATGTGACACTTTCAAATGCAAAATCCGTCTTTCTCCGAGATTTTATAATATGTCATTTGTAAATTATTATTATTGGGCGTTGAACGAAGTCGCTGATTAAGAAACAATTAAATCAGTTTTCTAATACACACATTATTTATATTTTCTTGTGAGCTTTTATAAACCATGATACGTTTATCATGGTTTTATAAAACTAATTAATCATTATTAATAATTTACACTGACATTTATTTACAGGACGGAAAGAAATGAGAGAAATGATTGCGTTTGTAGTTTCCTGCTTCCTCTTGTAAAAAAGTTTACCTACTTGCGATGGATTTTATTATTTGAAAGGAAAGTGTCATTGTAAAAAGTTTCTGAACGCGGACTCTCTCCAGGGTCAAAAGCAGTTTTCACATTACTCTCCTTCTCTGTAAATGCACCGTTTGGTTAATTTTCCAAACATGCATGTCTCAAAATAATTACATTCATGTTTTCCGACAGCTTAATCAAAACTACAATTAGTACTCTAGCACTTGGAATGACGTTGACAGAAGTATAGTCGGTTGAAAGTTGATTAGCCATGTGCTTTTGTTTTGGATTCATACTTCGGGCCTTAGCCATGATGTTCATTAAATCGTATCCTATATTTTCAAAATTATTTATGAATAGGTGCTGCATTTCTATCTAATCGAAAAGCATTATCATCTAGCTAGCCTTTTCCCAACCATAATGAGGTTGGCTTCCAGTCAAACCGGATGCAGCTCAATACCAGTATCTTACATGGAGTAACTGCCTATCTGACCTCCACAACCCAGTACCTAATTGGGTAATACCGTACCCTTTGGTAAGGCTGGTTGTTAGGCTTGCGGGCCTCTGACAACCCGTAACGACTGACAAAGATGCACGAATGACAGCCGGATCAAGGGATTAACGTACTTCCCGATGCACGGAGGGGTCTTGGTATGTAAGGATGGTCACCCGTGGCAAGCGTAGCTTGACCTAATCGATTGAACCGTGTGGCTGTTATTACTTAGCCACAAACCATACAATGAATAAATGATTCCTATTCTTTACATTTTACGCAAATTGTTTTAAAATTCGAGGCAGACATTCCTATCGTGACCATTAAACTCCTACACATCGGTTTTCCGAAAAATAATCCAGAAAGCAGTAAAAGAATTGAGGTGAAAACCAATGCGATGTGCTGAATAAGCGAGCCGACCTACTTCGACACTTCGTTAGTGTTTTTCGATATTCCACTGTGATTTATTATAGATATAAAATCCACCAGATGCCAGATCACACCGACCACATATTGGGAATACGCGGCCGTCTCTTGGGTGGTCTATCTATGGATCATTGTTTACGAAATAAGACGAGATGCGTTACTTTTGTGACGTTTAAAGTTTTATTGCGAAAAACATACGTCAGTGTGAAAGAATAAGTGCGAGCAAACACAGTCTAGCGGTCACATGGAACAAACTACGATCGTGAGAGATGTATCTGCCGCGCCCATGAAGGTCGACGCGTGAAGATTTGTGGCTGTACCGATATAACGTATTTAGTTAGGCCAGCCCAACAATATTAAGGGGTACCTAATCGGTTCAAATGTTAAGTCAATAAGACTCGCCTTCGGGTTAAACTATTTAAAACAGGTGGTTAAAACGTATTTGTGTAATTACGTCATTGCGACGTTCAGGTTTATAAAGGTAAGTTTGATTGTTTAATTTACTCTAATATTCGTCCGTAACCGTGTTTCACCGTGACCTCCCGCTCGTAATATTCGTTTACATTCCCAAATACGTTAACAGGTCCAACCTCCGGGGTCGGACCGCGGTAGGGGAATTGAAAAATTGTAAAACACACCTCAGGCATTGTGGTGTGAATAAATTATAAGCGAGCACAAGTTATCCGTGCCCAGCACCACTTGACCCTCCGTGTCTCTTTCACCTGTGGCAATCACTTCAGTTGCTTGGAAATGGTGAATTTACGTGAGACCTACATACGCTGGTCATTGCGCGACCCACTTACGCTTGGTAGTCCCAATATTGTTGTACCAGATCTGTACTAGGTTAGCGGAACCCTAGTTCTAGGATTATTAACTTGACTTTATGGAAATTCATTCCGGGTAAATGTGTTTCTATGACATGGATCTAGTTTATTGTAATGTTTCGTTTCTCTTACTTCGAAATTATTATAAGTTCTGTTAGTTGAATGTAGGTGTAAGATTTTCTCACATACATATATGAGAGACGGCAATTTTTTTTTACGATTTGAGTTTTCTTTTGGCAACGGTTTCCTTTGAAAATTGCAGCCAAATGTTGTCGACGTCGTAGAGAAGCGACTATCTACTTCTAAAATATATTTTTTTTAAAGTAGAAACGTAACTCATTCTACAAAAAAAAAAAAACCTAATTATGTCCAAATCCTCTAGCCAAGCAATGGGTTTTTTTCTACATTACAATGCACATTGCCATTATCATTTATGTTCCTTGTTTGCCCAAGATAACGCATTCATAATGTTTTGGAACCTATTGCAAAACATTGTGCAAATAGTTTCATAGTGTGTTTGTCTCTGAAAAACTCAACACCGCCATGATTTGCACGAAATTCTACCTACCTACAATAATGTACGATCATGATACTCAGACTCCTTATCTAATCACATAAAATATGTGACGTCATCGAGTGCGTAAAAACACCCGACCTTTATACGAGGGATTTGTAATCTTTACGAATTATTGGACTGATAACTTTGGGACGCTACTGGAGAAATTATTTTGAGAGTTCTATTCACAAAGGACTTTTAGCTATCATGGAGTCATTTTATTAGATCCATAGGTACAAGACATCGACTTCATTATCAGCCAGTACCTAGGTACAACTATACAGCATTCTGAAGAGTTGCTTTTTCATAGACAACTATAATCAAAGGCTTTTATAATCACCACGTCTGCATCTCAGTAAAAAGGTGTGTTCTTCATTTAGTTTCTAAACACTGAGTAGTTTATCTTCATACGTATTTCAGTGGCTTCAGTCGACCTAGAAAGAAAGTTCTGCCTGTAAAATAAACGTAGGTTCATCGATTTCATTTCAAGTTTTCGTAAAAGTTACAAAAGATTTTCGAAATATTTCGATTCAATTACATAACTGCCAAATTGCGCAACGAATTTAGAAATGACAATTCAGCAAAATGCAGAAATTAGAATCTTTCGCTTATTCAAACTGCTAACGCCATCTAGTGGTGCCGAAATAAGTTATCTCCACGCGTAAGATACGTTCTAAATCTTTGACATTGCCAGTAAATAGGTTATTTTTCTATTAAATGTAGGTGTTTATTAGGTAATATGTAGTAGGATGATCATGCAACACAATATAATAATGTAGCGACCTATCTTGCCAACTTGATACACAATACTACCCTTGAGGGCACATCCCTTAAATAGGACAAACTCGGTGATCCCTCCGCCCTTCCACCGCACTTCGGGGTCCCGGGAAGAGGAATATCTAAGACGAAACCATTTGTATGTAATATTTAATATAACGGCATCTTCACCGATATTTATCTTTAGGTACCTAAATATAATTTTGTAAAACGACCTATAGCTACAGAATATGATATTGTCTAGTCATTTCATCTTACTTGTTCGGTTTTGAATAAGAAGTGAAACGTAGGTAACTTAGATAGTTCGACGGTAATTTTAAATAAAGTTTTAGAAATTTTCTGTGATTCGTTGAATGCATTAACTAATTTACAATACTTATATCACGATAACAATAACGGTCACATTTTTAGTTTTAAATATTTCAAACACATTTATGTCAACTAGCATTGTGCACAACAAACGCAACCTAACTGCTTGTACAAAAATAAAAGTAAGATTACAATCAACGTACAAATTCACGATTATTTTATAACATAAACTCGTGTCATACATGGCGTGAATAGTACACACCATCGCATTAAACTTTCAGGGAGTTTACCTACAACGCTATACCTACGTGACATCCGAAATTGGGTCCGAAATTACTCGACAGTAGAATAATGGCGTCTGTTACTAATATACGGTTATCCGGAAGTGGTCTGAGCGGCGGAATTCGTACCACAATATGTATGTAATTTATTCAGGCGATACCATCGGGCGCTGTCGCCACTCGTCAATAGATGGCGCTATACTCAATTAAGGTGCGGCCGTAATATTAATCTAGTTCAATCCGGTACGTTTATGTACAAATGCATTAGTGATTCCACTGCAGCGATGTTATTGTGGTGATGATGTATTCATTAATGTTCTACTAACGATATAGGGTTGTAAAATAATTAATAACATTGAGTGTGCAACTGGGACGCTTCCAACTATAGTTTATGGAAACTTTAATAATTTTCTTTACTGATGTGTTGATTTGTTGTACTAAATTGATTCTTTCCTGATAATTAATTAATTTAAAGAATGTGTGACAGTATTCACAACAGTATTATTCGGTAGGTATAACAGTTTTTAGGTTATCCAATATGGCGCCAAAACACATTCTACAAACACTGAGAGCTTTTAGAAAATCGTAGGAAAAGCTATTGATATTACGGTGTGCCAGTTTTCTGCTTCCTAGATTTCTGCATAAAACCCATTGTGCGCATTTCCTGTGAAATACAACGGCCGTACCTTTCTCTCTAACAAAGTTACAGTCTAAAGTTAGTTTTTACCTCCCGATTCCTGCACACTCGCACAATGCTACTGCATTAGTAGGTCATCTACATAAACAGGTAGGTAACTATAAAGATAATTCTTTTTTAAATAATAACAAAGAAAATTCGTAGGAGTCATTTACGTTGTACTTACTTTTCATGTCTTTTTTACATCGTCCTCACAAATAATTATAAATTCAACGAAAAATATATTTAAACTAATATTTTTGTAACAATAGAATGCCCATGGAGTTTCTTGACCTTTATTCTCCATAGATACCTACGGTTTGATATTAGCTTCATATTTCTGACTGACCGACTCCTTGACAATTCAAAATTGTCTGCAAATGGTTTAAAGTAAATGTAATGAGTTTAAAAAAAAGATTACGTACCATAAATACAGAAAAGATACAGGACACCAAAAATATCACCAAAACATCTAGTTAAGGTAAAGACGATCCCTGTTATTTACAAGGCACTTAACCTCTTTGTTTATGACGAAGCTAATTCCGTATTGAGACAACGCGGCCGGAATTAGGATGTTGAAAATAAACACCACCACAGAAGAGGAAATTTTAATTATCTTAATGTTACTATAACAAACATTGCAACCGGAATCTTTGATACTCCTTGGATCTTAAGCGCAGCTTAATCTGGGATTCTTTGTGATGTGGGGGGCAATATACCTACATTTTGTTTTAGTTTTCAAAATCAATAGTCTCCCTATATTTTTTCATTGCGAGGGTCGATCCTATCATTTGATGCAATAGTGGGTAGACCTTAAGCTATCTACACACCTAAGCTGGGCGCCGGCATGAGCCCAGCGGGTTAGTGCCAGCGGCTTTAGAAGTTGCGAGTCGGACAATTTTCCCGGCGGTACGACAGTCGCGGGACCCGCCGGCCTTGCCCGCCGGGTTCGTGCCGGCGGGCCGGCGGCAGCTTAAGTCTGTAGACAGCTTAAGAGCGTTTCTACAGCTACTCATATTCCAGACAATGACATATACTTTTAATATAAAACCAGCTAGTTGAGAGGTAGCCAATTCGTTGTCGGAAACCACACTGTACCGCTACGACTATAGTATATACCACGATAAAAGAGAAGAAAAGTCTACTTAAGTAGTGTCTTACTGCATTTTTTTTTCTGCTTGAAACTTGTAGTAGGTATCTACTTCATTTTATTCATCATAAATTTGTTAAAATTATGTCTGTCCTTGTCGAGCTATCGGCTAAACTTTTCCACAATGTTTATAGCATTGGAAAACTTTGTGATAAGAACGTGGAAAATGTTAAAAGTGAAATCCGTTGGAGATACCTGTCTGTTTTCTGAAGATTTTTATTCAAACCTGGTTGGCAGATCCTGGAAGACTACATTGAAATATACGAAGAGTAGACAACTTGTCACGCGTAAAACTCTGGCGCCAAAACTTTTGTGACCCAATTGTCTCTGTTGGGCACCTAGTTGGTAGAAAAGTGTCCATAATATTAACAACCTATTAAACGCTACTGTTTAAAATAAATCTCACTTCATTCTTTAACATCTGACACGTTTTCTCCATCGACACTCGTTCTGAAGGGTTAAAATCAATTAGTATACAAACAAGGTATACAAAGAGCGACGTATCTAGTGTAATGACGTCATCGGTACCACGCTGCGCCGGCCCGCACCCTCGCGTCATCTCTAATCGAAAATACTGTTCAGTAACTATTCTTTATTTATATCTCCGTCAGTGTCTGGAAATGTATGGAGCGGAGCAAATTACAGATTGTCTATCTATAGACGCAGTGTTTGGATCACACCATGCTCTTTTAAGAATTGTTTGGGAGCATACGAGTTTGAGCAAGAAATACATCTTCCGATTCTTCTAATTGTTCAATCTTATCACCTTAAGTGGTATCTTGGGCAATAAGATTTATATCTTCCAAAAGTTTGTGAACTCAATAAAATATCAACATAGAAACAAAGTGTTATTTTTCTTCTTCTTGGCGTTATTCCAACTTATTGGTATGGGCCAGTGCACCTTTGTCTTCCAAACTTTTTTGAGTTTCGTACGCAGGTGCATCTTGGCTGAACAAAACTGTAACAAAGACACCTCCTTTTAAATAACCATCAGTTATTAAACGTCACATAAGATCGTCCCTATATTATAATATATTTCAATTACTTCACTTTATTTACAGATATAACAATTTGTTGCCGGCACTGCGTCTATGTATGCAAATCGGTTGCTTATGCCACATTCGCACTGTAGGGGCGTCTGCTCTTTTAACAATTAAAATATGCAAATGGGAGATATTACCCACTACTTTTCATTCCGGCTCGATGAAGTAGGTATCAATGGGGTTGCGAGGCTTCGAGCCACCCCTAGCTGTGATGACGATGTCAAAAAATATGGATTGAACAGCACTCCCATAGGGCGGCCGACGAGACTGTTTGTTTATATTATCACTTACATAGACACCTGTAGTTAACGAGGGAACAGGGAATTAAAATTCTAATTCTATTAGGTGTGTGAGGTGTCTGATTTTGTTTAGTTTTAAAATGAAAACAGAGATTATTATGATATCGGGTTTTAATTCTCCTTTGTCTCTATAAAATCTATTAGCTTGAATTGTATATTTTTACGATTTGAATTAATTGACAAACGTCATCTCATTATATTATATTTTTTACATCCTTTCCCTATTCATTTTGCCCAAAAGATCTCTTGAGGAATCACTACATTTCTTTGTACCTATAAGTCTAGGTAGATAGAAATCAAGGCCAAATCCTACTTTTTACACTATTACTCATAATGCGTCACATTACTATTGATCCCAATGTCGTTGACCGTCCCTATAACCGTGTCACCAAATAGAGTGATTACGTTGTAGGTCGACTAACTACGAGACAATGGCTAAACAGCCAAACAGCCAAATTACACAGATTGTGCACCGTCGGGGTTACGTTGCTATGTAAATTAATAATATGTAAATTTCCACGCCCGCCGAACAGTTAGGGCTAAGCTGACGTTTACACGGCACTCCTAAGCGATACATACAGCCTATAGATTAATTTTAGCGACGCCTTTTTAATTGAGTTCTTTGGTAGGCAGTTTTTGGAAGACCCTCTTGACTAACAAAGGGGACTAGGTTTTACCCAAAATCTGTATAGCTATTTTATATTATATGGAACTATGGACCTTTTATTGGAAGACCCAAATTAATCAATCAAATTAACTTTAAGTTCTTTCATCCCACGCATGGGTATTTTTATCCTCAATTGTGTGTTTCCGCTTCTTTGTTCATATCTTCAACATTTTTCAGTATTTTGATCACTTTCCTACAATAATCTCAGTTATCCTTTTGTTAAACATTTTACTAATATTTAACTGAATGCCTTTTGATGTAATCAATACGTAACGCTCTGAAGCAGCTCGAGGTAAGCTGTATTAGTTAATGCCAAACACAATAGATGGCGCTACGCGTATTCGAATAATGGTAACGTAGAGTTTGGAAACTGCAGGATATTCTACATTATATGTAAAACTAATATGTATGTAAACAAAGAAATAAATTAGAAGTTTATCCTACTTATTTGGATAGAGGCAGAAGAATTTGGATAAAAGCATAGCTTTAAAAAATTACAAACCGAAAGAAGCTTTAGGAAAATAAAAATAAATAGTTATCAATAAACTAATCGTTATTTGTGATTTTTGGTATTCATATTTTTATTATTTTATTTGTTGTAGATAAAATCAAAGGAAACTATATTATTCATCATTTTGAAGAAGATGAAAGTACTTAAATTAAGTGGTAGGTAGGTACCTAATGGTAGTAACGACTAACGGGTAGTAAGAGTTTTTAATAATGTAAAATACTAAAAGTAACTTACTAAAGTCACAGTTCTGTACATTTATTTAAACAATCGTTTAATCCCAACTCCGTAGGTACTAGTGACGTCGACGCTCCCCGAGGCGATCAATTACTGCGAATCAACTGCGAATCAACTTTCATGTGCCTCCCCTAGCATTGACATTGCGTACTTGAATGCGAATCGGTACACCCTAGTCACAAGTTGCATGCAAATATAGTGCAAATTATTCCGAATCATAATGTGAAAACTTTAATGTATTGATACGGGAGTTTTACGCTTATTTTAGAAAATGGGCCGCTTAAGAAGTTTTATTTTACAATTATCTGAAAAAATAAAAATAAATCTTATTTATATTATATTATTTCTGAAAATTATTTTGTTACCTATGTCTTTTGGAAATAGAGAAGAAGTACAGTTATCCTGGTTGAGATTGTGTCACGCACTGCGTTATGAGCTTAAAAAATGCCACATAAATAAATCATCGGTTTTATTAAGTTTTATTCTTGGCCTCAATAACCATCGAATCCGTGACCCTACAGGAAGCAAGCCAGCCACCCTTGAGCCATTGGGGTTGATTCGGCGTCCCGACGTCCGCCTGCTTTGTTCAGGGTTGCGCTTTAAGTTCCCGCACCCAAACAAATATTTATGCAACAGATTACAAGTGTCAATAATATTGAGTCAAAAAGACAAGGTATAGATTCAGTTCATAGGTATAGACATAGATTATACAAGATTACATAAAACTATAACTATGCGAGATATCAGGGTGTATAAAGCACTAATAAACCTTCTTGACATTGTCAAAGACAGTGAATCAATTTACAACACAAAAGAAAAATCAATAAAAGACACGAAACCAAATTAACAAGAAACAAAACTGATACAGAACGAAGGATTAACCTAACAAACATAAACAAATGAGCGTGTTCCCAATTTCGGCAGGAGACAACGCTTAATTACGTTCGCCTGATACAGACAGGAAAGGGTAAGCAGTTATTATAAATAATTTAGCAAATAGGCCACCCGGGTCGCGCGGCCATGATTACACGAGAAATCTATGTTGTTGTAACACTCAATTTTTGGCTGTGGTAACGAAAATGGCTCGTAGTTCTGACCTTTTTTTCCTGAAGACGTGCAGACCTGTTGCCATGCCAGAATTTTCCTTCGACATCTGTCTTCGTATTAGGAATATTCTGTATTTAGAGGACTTTGCAATTATTGTTTATGAATTAATGCTTCCCATGTAATTCATTTAAAGTGACTAAAATTTATCTCATACCTGTGCAGGTCTGACCTACAGACTTCTACTCTCTTTTGTTTCTCTTTGCTTGCCCTATAGGTAAGGTTAAAGAAAATAATAGGAGTAAATGTATAGACACCTTTACGTCAGTGGCGTGCAATGAACATCAAGGTCATGTATTGTCACACAGAAAACGTTTCATGTCAACGTTGCATGTGTTTGCTGAACTATCCTTGGCTTTAAATAGAATTACTGCTAAACGTGACATTATGATTTGTCCTGTGAAATCTTCACATTTATCTACGTCAGTAACTTCACCTTTGAAAGCATTAAAAATATCTAAACGCCCATTTAAACCTCCACTAGTACCTAATAATACATTTTTTATCAAAATACTATTCACAATGCAAGGCTTTCAAAGATGTGTGGGGTATATTCATAAATTGATCCGCTGCGAGGTCAGTACTCGGAGGGTTGGATGCAATATGTCTGGGGACGCTCACGTGTCGAAGGGTCATAATCCGAAGGAAAATATAGTGTGTCGTGTGTCCGTTTTAATTGAAAAAGTTAAATACGTTGGTATTATACGCAGTAAGTGTATTGCTTAGATTAATTGTGTAGTAACGCTTTGTTTGATTAAGGAATCTATTCAGCCCCATCTGTCTATGTGTAGTTCACAATGCTGTCCCATCTAAGTCTCGTCTGTGGCCCATAATTAGGTCCGACAGATTAGCGTACATTTTCTCACTTGTACTTGCTCAACTTCGTCGACTGTAACCCCTTCAATAATATTGTCAACGTTCTTTCAAAGCGTCTTCGGTAGCAAAATTTAAATTGATTTTCTTTTCACATAACTTATTTAAATTAACTCCATTTCTATTTCAAATGTCTACAATCCTCTTTGAGGGCTGACTGGACCCCTATAGGGCTCAAGCGTCTAGACTCAGATTGCACGACGCACTTAGCATATTAACATACTAATTAATTTCATCCTTTCCGCATGTTTTTCTGACGCTCGCCGCAAGGGGAACCCTTAAGAAGTAAATCACACAAACAGGTTATTTACCGGAGATGTGGATCATAGTAGAGGACTATGAAGTAATAGGATGATGGGGTCAAATTGATTCTGCACTCAATTTGAATTTGGTTAATCGCACTTATAGGGGTGATTTGAAAATGAAAGTCTGAATGAGAGAGGAGAGAAAAAGGAAATCCTAACTCCAAAATTGTAGACAGTGGCCGAATGGACTAGTAAAGTTTGTAGGATGATAGTTTAAAAACTAGAAGAACGTGAGTGGATTTAATGACAAGCAGTTGTTGATTGAGCTTTCGTAATGAAAAACACAGCAAGATAATAAAAAGGAGTTAACACAATCAACACAGCTGAAGATGACAATAAAAGTATGACGAAAATATTTAACCAAACCAATTCAACATACTTTTACGCAAAATCGCTACTTGTATAATTCCACTATCCACACATAAAATCCATTTACGAACACACGCACGCGTAAAATGACTGCATTAACCCGATGAGGTTCGATTGCAGACATCAATTACCATTATTAATATCTGTAATTCACGTTGGATGCGCACGTGGAACTATGTAGTGCCTACAGGCTAGTAGGTAATCCGCTAACAATATTAGGGAAATCAGCGGCGACCTGTGACGTATGCATGGTAATGGTCGCATGCCATTGAATGGACGCTTTTGGTATGTCAGTTACGTAATCAAGCTTGTGATGTATGGGTTAAGCGGGGTTAGTTAGAATTAAAGGGGTATTTATAACAGTGACTGTAGGAAGTACATTGTGATGAGAAGGATTTGTGAATTCAATACCATTATCGGTCAGACCGAAAGTCTGACCACCATTCTTATCAAGGAGCATCGTATAACCCAGGCTGTGGAAGTCAGATAGGCAGTCGCTTCATGTCATCATCATCATCATCATTTCATGCTGGACATAGGCCTCCCCAGGCTCCTCCACTTCGACCGGTCTTGTGCTTCCCGCATCCAGCGGATTCCCGCGGCCTTCACAAGGTCTTCGGTCGACTTTGTGGGAGGCCTTCCCACTCTACGTCTTCCGATACGCGGTTGCCACTCCAGAACCTTTCGGCCTTCTGTTCTGCGAGCAATGTGCCCTGCCCACTGCCACTTAAGTCGCTTCATGCATACTGGTAATCAGCTGCATCTTGTTAGTCTGTAAGCCGATCCCAACATAGTTGGGAAAGGGCAGGGTAGATGATGAAGTCAGTCAAAATTGCAACAGTAGATGAAAACTCTTTACATTTTTCAATGAGCGCGGGATCGTGTCCAGATTAATTCCAAAAGAGTATTATTTTCCTTACACTTGTCCGTGTGGTCGTTTTCCTATCACCTACTTAATTAATAGAGTACGTCGATACAGTAGCAAGTTGTGGATGTGGAGCTGTGGCGCAAACCATGACCCATCTCTCATCCTACCTTCTGTGCCCCAAAAAATGCAGCCAAAATGACCTTTGCGCTGCCTCCAACGATGCCGTGGAAGTGGCGAAGAAGAAGGTGGAATATACAAATATGTTGTTAGACCATGTCAGCCATAGTAACCTCTACGCTGCCCCCGACGATGCCGTGGAAGTTGCGTAGAAAAAATTTAGCTACATAATAACTTGCATCTTAGTCACCCCTTACGACTATTGAATATGTTGGTTCTGTCCAACCCAAGACTGAAGTCGCCATATTGAATTTTGAGTGACACATAATTACCAAATATTACCAATAAATATATTTCACTTACTGACTATCGCAGATAACGTGTACCAGGAACCCATGTTTTAATTAATTCGTCACATAACGGCTTTGATTAGCATTTCGTTTAACTATTTATCGAACTTCCGTACTTCCAAATGGATATTGCTATCAATTTATCTGTGCATAGGTAGTATCTAATCTGCTTGAATTGAAATATGTCGGTTCACAGATATAAAATTACATGGAAGTTTCTGATAAGCTTTTAAAACTGGAATATTTGTCGAAGGAGCCTGAACTGTGCCCTAATTGCGTAACACACTTTCATTTTATTTCACTATTTGAGGGTTTTCAAGGATATTTCTAAAATAGGGTTGAGCTACACGATGACTGATACATACATGCCTTCTGTTGGACATGTCAGCTCAAAGCTGCAATGGCTCTTTCTTCAAAGGGGCCTTTCAAACATGGCCCTGCATTGTTAGACTCACATAAAATTATAATAATATAATGTTTTAAGTTTAAAAGAAACCAAGTAACACAGAAACGATATAATGGAAAATGTGGTGATCAGAAATTTTCTTCTAGCTTCATTACAGAATTTGAAGAGTTTTAGCAATGTCTTGCTTCTGTATAGCAGCATTTTATTAACTTTGTATTTCCTAAAGCTATATATTCTCTTTTTCAATCTTTTATGCAGCTAAAGGCTTTATTTTAGATATCATTTATGCCTGCGTACAGGTTCTAATACAGCTGTAAGCATTATACAAAAGTGTATGCTGTATGTAAGCATTAATTACGGCTTAGGCTATTATAAAGCATTTTGAAATTATTTAAAACTGCTCCATGTTTTATAACAACCTTTCGCATGGTTCACAACTGTTTAACGGTGTACATTGGTGCTGTTTAAATGCCAGCTGTTTAAAAGCATATTGTCGTAATATTGTACAGCCTTTATCTATACAAACGGATATTGAGAATAATTTTAACAAGCAATAAGTCGTATCAAATCCTGCCAATAACCAGCTTTTTACAGTTCGTGTACTCTTGTCTTTTTAATCATAATGAACATTAAAACTCTATGAACGCTGCTCTAATCAAGCTCTGCTACAGGCTGAACATATTTTAAAATACTTTTTATTGCTTTTACCAAGCCAAAAGAATGACAAGGAATGGAGTAAATGCCTAAAGTTAAGTGTTAAGTGTTTTTAATTATGCTTACGCCATTTCGATAATATACAACGTGTCGTTTTGCATCCTCGTCAAATTCAAGGAGGTAACTATGCTAATGATTCTCGACACGAATCAATAATAAAATAAGTAGGTTTTTTTTTTTTGTTTTTTGTTTTTTTAATTTTAAAACGCGGCCCGTGTGATACCGCACTGTAACTGGGTAACCTGGGTTCAAACAGTCTTCGTCGCACAAACCAGTCCTCGAATTACTTGTTGCGATTTTTTATTTTACGGCTATGAAAATACAGTCGAGAACGCAATGGTTCAATTACCATTGCGTTCTCGACTGTATTTTCATAGCCGTAAAATAAAAAATCTACTTATTTTATTATTGATTCGTGTCGAGAATCATTAGCATACTTACCTCCTTGAATTTGACGAGGATGCAAAACGACACGTTGTATAAAATTTAATTTTATGGTAAATAATGTTTTAAAAAGGTCTTCATCCTATGGTATCGACCGACCGGTACAAGACAGGTACCATAATGACTAAAACTAAAGATTTCTTCGTAAGAGCATAATTTTTTTTAGAACTCCATATCTTTTTATAGTATTTTTGTAATAATTAGCTCTTTAATTCGAAGGCGCATGAAATATTTGATGCAAATATATACATACTTTCACAGTAAACTGATACTCGCAACCTTAATTCACTCATACAGAACAAAAACCAAGAACTTATTACTTCCCCCGTAGTACTTATATTTTTTTGTTGAAAGTATTACACACCGTGTTCTTTTTTACACAAGATTTTAAAATGTTTTTATTTTGCCTTTGTAATGGTACAAGCTGTATAAGAGCCGCATTTAAGATGCGCACTGCTTTTCACAGCCCATTATAATGCGTTTATCATTCCTGTAGACAACCAATATAATGCTGATAAAATGCCATTCTAATACTTAAGTCTGTATAATTTGGGGCCCAAATTAGCATTATAAGAGCTGTATAGCGGTTTATAATGCCCAATTTTAGACTTCTTATAAAGCTTTAAGAATCTGCTAATTCTGTAATACATCCATAATAAAGCTTTGTGGTACTTGGGTTATGAGTTTTTTTCGGAATTTCTTCTGAGGGTCAGCTAGGAAATGCCGGCGCCGTCTAGTTTCAAAAATATTAACCAACAAAATGTTTACGTGTAAAAGTGTCTTATAAGATCTACTTACATAAAACAAAGATTTCATTTCATAACCCTTTCATTAATTTCAAGGATACCAAAATAAAAAAAATCATCCTTGGTACTTTGTTCAAAACTTTAAATGTCACTGTGACAACCAAATGACTGTTATGTTATTTTTATTGGAAATTTAAAAAATATATCCAAGTTCTACGAAAAATTACAAAAACCGCTGAGCGATCTACGCGCACCCGACCGACGATTAAACATTTTTTTTTTGTTCTATTAGTTTTCGAAATCTATACCTAACACGTGGCCAAGTATTGCCAGCTAATTAAATTTGACCCTGTATAAGCCCTTGAAGAGTGGTGCCTTATCTCTCTCTTTGCTCCATCTGCTTAGTACCCGGCCATGTTCCCTCGGACTGATGAAAACTCAGAGTATGAAGCGTATTGTGGTCATTATCTTCTTTAGCCTTTGAAGCCTATTCGAAAGCTGCTGCTGCATTTTACTGCTGGCCAAAAAAAATGTTTACTAAAAGAACTAAAAAATAGCAATTAATCTTCATGTAGGAACAATAGAAGACGTGGAGTTGATAATAGTATAAATTATTTTTTTGGGCCATTATAAACATATTTCCTGACATTCAAATATTCTTACGTTTTTCGTAATTTGCAGTTTAGTGGCAAGAAACGTTGCTCTGGCGTTTCCCCCTTAACGCCACAATTGTTGTTATTGCTCACATAGAAATCAGGATAAATTAAAAAATCATAGCAACAAAAATAATGTCTTACTATATTGCACCCTAGTGCGTCCAAAGAACCACATCTAGTTTGACCACACATCGACGTATCATCCGATCCGTCGACAGACGGGGGCCAATCGAATTATGTTCCCATTATTATTTGGGGACGCTTTGCAGCGTCATAACAGGGGTGACATGTGTAGTCAAATCTGCGAACGGTTTGTGTATTAATTAGGAAACCAATTTATACATTGGCTATGTATACCTGTAAATGGAGTTTAGTGGAAATTTTGATAGGGTTGGTCTTGCTTTTATGTTTGGTTATTTTATGATTGCCTTTTTGTATTATAGGAGTAAATGAGACCTTCAATGGGCAAAGCGAAATGGCAGACGTAGCGTGGGATGCTCGAAGCAACGACCTGAAGAGGCGGTGGGGTTAGACTGGGTGCGGAAGGTAAGATACTGCTGTCTGCTACCCACTGTTTTATGATCTCACAAGCCTTTAAGATTTTAAGAACTTAAAAAAAATGTTCTTTTCATGTTGGAAACGCTCTTTTAAAATTTTCTTGTCTCGCTTGTACTAATCCTTGATATGCCAACGGTAAATAGGAAGAAAGCTACTAAACATTAAGTAAGACAGCATTCGGCCAGATCCTTTATCCCATTGGCACTAGGGGTCGAACTAAGTTCCACCTCTTTCACCTTAGGTTCCGCGGAGCTCCTACGCGAGTTCCTACTCGCGTAGGAGTAGGAACTCGCGTAGGAGCTTCCTAGCGGCCACTCAGAGGTTTCAGTACTTATAATTGAAGCTCATAAATAAACGGCAGACTACGAAAAAGGCGGCATTTCAACATCCAGACGAATACGAATGATAAATTTTCTAGACTACTATCAAGTCCAGTAATTCTTGGACATCAACCAACATAAAATGGATATTTGTACAAGAATCGTAAAAGAATTATTGATCGCTTTCCATCAGGAATAATTGAGGTCAAGAGCAGGCCCATTCAGAAAATAAAATAAAAAATAAGTTCATTATTAGTACTTTACCTTATCTAAAGTAAAGACTCATATTATTGTCGGTTTACAGAAGACTAACCCTCAATTACAGAATAAAAGTTGTGAGAAAACAAATGGATCTGTGGATGCCGCTACCCAATGTTCTTGCCGCCACCCGACTGCCGCGCCGAAGATGGGCCACCCCCTTCTTACCCTGAGCCGGCGACCAAACGCCCCTGTGAAACGGGGACAGGACCATGGGACATTAAATGCGTCATATTCTTTAGGTAAGTTGGTTTTATTTTTCTTTGTTCGATGTAATGGCTAAGGATTAGTGTAGTGTTACTTTAACCATAGGCACTTAAGGTACCTAATAGATAACTTATCATGTGAGGTTGGTAGGTTCATAACAGGAAAAAAAATATCGAAAACTGAAAGAAAAATTTCCCTTTTTACCTACATACCTGATATTTTTTCACAATTAAGTATCATTTTTTGTTAGCGAAAGAAAAAATAGCATGAGGAAACGCAATGGTGGCAACAACAAAACATCCTCAGTCACAACGACTACGCAAGCGACTTAAATCACCGTTCTACATAACTAAAAACTCTCCCAAAGCGCCCTCAATTAGATTAGTCAATCGAGTAACGCGTAGTGGAGCGACTCTCGCCGAAGTAATGAAGAAGTAAGCCCCGCATCGCGTGCCTCCAACACCACCGATACTGACGTCAATAAAAACAAATATATCACTAAACACACCAGCGCAACCCCCCACCACCCACCACATATCGCCACTACGCCCTAAATACCTTATATAATTACATATCACGCTTCATTGTCGTGATAAATACTTTCTCACAGTTATCATTTACCAAATCTACGCCACTGTCCATTTTAGATAATGGTGCGAGAGGGACGCAGCATACGGAATCGGCGGGAGTAAGAATAGAGTGGATATAAAATAACATATATTATTATAGTGTCCACAAGCCAAGCGGATATTGATTATCTGCCACAGCTGAGAGCCACGGAGCCCCCCGCGTGCCCCTGCCGGCTTGAGCGCCTACAAAACTTATGTTGCCGCCACCTAGATTAAATTTTCCACCCTAAATCGGTTTACAGATGGTGCATTTTCCTTCTGCTTCTCACGCGAACATAACCCGTTTTCGCAATCTGCGCGATATTCAATATTTGATCTCTGTCTAACCGACTGAACTACGTGTGACTGCAATATCCCCGTCTCGTTCGAGCACATTCCGTAATAATTTTCGATGCATTCCCTTGCCATGATTTTCCAGCGCAACACGGAGTGCGATTTTACTAGTAAGCGCGGTTTTCATAAGAAATTGGTAAATATATTTCACGTGAAATTTAAATTTAGCCGTAAATTATAGCGGTGAGCAATTACCAGAATTTGCGCATAATTATGTAACTGCTATATAAAATATTTATTTTACAAATTCTTTATGCGTTTTGTTTACAAACTTACTCCTAATTAAATAAACAAAGCACCCAGCGACACGAAAATGCAAATTTGCTAATTGTAGTTTTCGTGAAAATAATTTAATTAATCGTGTGTTTGATCCATTCTAAGTTGTTTGTAAATCAAACAAGTAAACAAACCAATTTCTGTCACAAAGTAAATAATAAAAATAATTAATCAATTAAATTAAAATTCGATAGTTATTTACATGAAGTAAATTAAAGTCTGGAAGGATTCACCTTTAACTTAAAAGCATGGCATGTCTAGACACTACTAGTGAACAAATTCTGTACTACAAAACTTTTCGTGGGGCAAGGGACTCACTACATTCGTCTTGCTACGCCTGTGTGCGTCGATGAAGCCTGTGAAAAATTGCTTTTATCTATGTGTGCGGTACTCACAGACTCAGAAGTGGGTGAAAGGGGAGGGAGATGTCTATGTGTGAGACGGGGACCGGGCGGGAAAGGGGACCGACTCGTGAACTAAATAGCTTAGTGTTAACACATATTGACATCAAATTTACCGCGATGTTATCATTTATTCAGGTAGCAATACACTCATTGTTCTTTTAGTTTTGAATACTTTCGCGTGGTTGCCAACTTTTTTTTTCGGCTGTACTTTTTAACGCGAACATGTCAACGATTAATTATTTTTGTCGCTTTGTTTAACTTTCGTTGACTTTGGAGTTATTATGAATTTAAATTGCTCGTTGGAGCTTCCAATTTTTAGACTGCCATTTTTACTACCCGAAAAATGGAGGAGGATGTTTTAACGGGTTAAGCATTTTATAAAATCAAAATATAATGCTTAGGTATAAATTTTCTTCTTGAATAAACATTAATTTAATGACCCCTGAATATCAGCTGATAAAACAAACTCGTACGTAGGACTATATACCCTTCGTTAGTTAAAAAAATGTCATATTAAAAGCTGTAGTTACGTGAGCATAACTCAAAGTTACTGCAGGAACTGCAGCTAAAACTATAAAAGATGCAGACTGTGCACTCGATAGCAACTCTCGTCGCGAATACAATGTTATCGACTATGGCGGATTTAAATCTATAAAAAGACCAAATGTAGTGACGATGGTTACTGAATTTTTTCCTGAAAACTTTTTTACAATATGTTTATATGTATGAAGAAAATTTCACTTAGTTGTTATCAACTTAATTGCTTATCTTAGGTAAGATTATCTTATTTTATGACCAGAGGAGTGCTTATGGACAGGCACCTGCTTGACTTTGGCAACACTGCGAACATTGCTGCAAAAATTCAATTGAATGACTATTTCATAAAAAAGGTCATTCAATTGATGAAATTCAATGAATTTAGAGGGTTGTATTGATAATTTTAATTAAGTAAAGCCATATTTGTTACGGTTTCGAATTATATTTCGTTCCACATAGAGCTTAACATTAACCTGCAAATTGCAATTAATGTAAGAAAATTTGAAATTCGCGGGCTACCAAAGTAACCAATCAAAACTACAGCGTATGACGCGTCACAAGCCGCCCTCCAATGACAGACCCTCCTGACGTGTCCCGTTCTCCCTGCAAGTTGAATGAGTTGAATTTAATAGAGCAATAAGTAAGTTAGCCCTCCCGTTCGTTACATACTCTGTGGCGTAATGGCTCATTTACATGAGTCGATAACTCGGTTTCAGCAAGTTGCTAGTGCATGCATTTAGGACATTGTTAGGTCGTTTCATGTCCCTATGCGAGTGTTACAGCTATAGCTTTTAAAGCTATCGTTCTGTCAATTGTAGCTAACTTAATCAGACTTTAGAACATCGGTCTATTAGAATAAACCTATTCTGAATAAGAAGTAGAAGGCTTAAAAACGAATCCTAAAAATCCTACACTTGTTTTTTTTGTGTTGTTATATTTTAAATGAACGAAAATTTCGTTTAGTCCCCTCTCGGCCCCTCGACCCCCAATAAATTATGTGTCCACTGGACCCCTGACAATGGTTTATTCTCGACCCTTGGAGGTCGAGAGTGGATTTTATTTTCCAGCCAGGTTTTTAGTTTCCTCTCTTTCAGGTTTCGTTTCTTCAAATTATTGATTTTAGGTACTTATCGAACTAGGGGTTGAAAGTGGACGAGGTATACCTGTACCTTGTATGAAAATCCACTTTCACCCCCTGGGAGTCAAGTGTGAACTATATTTAGGGGTTGAGTAGAAAACTAATAAAGAAATATTTTTTTAGGGGTCGAGGGGCCAAGAGTGGACTAAACGGAAAATTTGTAATCCTAAGTACTTTTATAATCCTAAGAATATTTTAAATTTGAAAGTTTATATGTTTAAATGTTCTGATGTTTGTTATTCAATCAAGCAAAAACGGCTCAACAGATTTGACTGTTGGCAAACAAATAGTTTATAATTTGGATTAATAAATAGGCTGCTTTTTATACAGGTAGAACTTTCCCGTAGGATAATTTCCGACCTTCATACCGGTAAAACCGCTGGCAAAAGCTTAAATAAAGTTAATGATTAATAATTAATTTAATTAATTAATAATTACAATAAAATTAGAAAGACTATGGATAAAAATTTGCAAATACTCACCCATTATAAACTACCCGTCTGTAGCTTTCAGCTTGCTGTCATAATCTCCCCTAATATACCATCGAATAACTTGGTTGACACTACTGTTTCATTCAAATATGAACTTTCACTTATTGAAATAAAGCTGAATTTCCCTCATGAATTATGGACTCAGAAGTATATTAGTTTGTCAGACATAAATATGAGCAAAGTAGTGACAACAAGACAAAGTTTTGATATGAGAGATAACTTACACAAACATGTTAACTGGATCTGGAAAAATATTTCACCTTTTCCATCGCTCTAAAGTCTAAGTAAATAAATGGAAACGAATGTACAAGTGGCAAAGTTGACAAAGTGGGGAGGAAAGTTATTGCATCTGCATTATAACCAAGTTTGTGTGTGTTTTACAATGATAGCAGTGTTGGTAATGCTTCGGCTACATTCTCGCGATAACACGAACGCGCGCTCTCTCTTGCACACCGCTCGACGTCTCGCTGTACAACAGAAAGCGCGCGAAAAGGAGTGCGCGTTGTCGCGACAATGTAGCCCTAGCATTAGTGGTGTGTTGCACTTCTACCACTTCTTCTTTCAAGCTAGGGGACTTTTTCGTTAGTTAAGAACGTCTATTTTTTTTATATATAATAAATATATATTTGTATATTGTTATAGTAAGCGTTCATGAAAGTAATTATAAATGTTCTTACCTCTTATTCAAAGTTATTTGTTTAGGTAGGTAGGTATAACCAACTTTTCTAAACTGATTTTCCATGTTTCTATGCTGGTCAGTGCCTCCTATTTAAAAAGTTATTGCGCTAAATTAAAAGGGACAGTTATCTGTTAGGTAATAAATATCCGAAATTGCCTGCACACAATTTCTAATTTAAAAAACTCCTTTAACCCATAAACAGTTTCCTGAAAGTGAGGATAGATGACGCTTCAATCGCTTTACTACCTAAAATAATAGAAAAATATATTTTAAGTTTTAATCTACCAATTAATAGAGCTAAAATATATCATTCAAGACACCTTGATTGTGATCGTGAAAACGTTAACCTTTTCAGTTTTTTATGCGTCAAACCAATGCTTTTTTCTTTGTTTACACATTGACCCAAATAGGCCGAGAGCCAGCCAGGGCGACTGACTAAATTGTTTTGGTGTATCAATGACGCAACCGCCCTTTCAGGTAGAACAGTCATTCCATGGAGTCGACAACTCGCTGTATAGAATTTATTCAACTTTCACAATTATGATGAACCTTTAGAAATAAATAAAAAAATGGTAGCCAAAACCACGTACCACGTAATTACAACCAGAAACATTTCCACAGGAATTTCTAATCAATGTTTAACAGCTAATAGATAAACAGCTATACGACTTTCATAAAACTTTACTGGTGGACGTTAGAACCTAGTTGTACGTTGCTTCAGAAATTTCTAATACATTATTAAATATAAGTATATTTTTTTAAACAAGGGCGAGCGCTTGACCAGCATCACACCCGTTGGTAGATGATGTAGTTGAAACTGGTGAACATTTGAATTACTGCTAGATTCACAGACCGCACTTCGAGTTTACTTTGCTGAATAAACAAGCGAATCATACGAATTTGAACCTTATTTATATGTCTATAATGTAGACGTGAATACGAGCAAGCGTGTCATGTGAATATAAACATTAATTTATCCGAATAATGTTCATATTCGTATAAAACGCTTAATTTACTTTACAAGGTAAAGTCAAGATGCGGTCTGAGAATCTTGACCTCAATATCCCAGGTTATAGCTATCAGAAAGCAGGGACTCTGGCAAGGAATTATACTTCATGAAAGGGTCAAAACCGGCCAAAACGCTTTCCGCGTATGAATAAAATAAATAATACTTATGTTTCATATTCAAACCATACATTTTCTGATTGAAGACTCACGTCAACAAATAAATACATATAAAATGTTAAGTTGACGGCCGCAACGGGGTCTTAATGAACTTGTAATAAAATTATTGGCCACACACAGGGCAGCTCAGGCAACGCCCCAGGACGAGTTAACCTGTTTAGTGATGTGACTTGCGATTGTTGATGTTGGTTGCATTTATCGATAGTTTTAATTAGGTAAGTTTTTTTGTTGCTTCTGGATTTTGAAATATTGGAATAATTATGTTACGAAATTAAAATAAATACTAGCCAAAATATAGTCCACCAGAAAACCAAAAGATAGGAAGCAGAAAGATGTACTTACTGCTTGAGCGTAAAATTTATGGTACGTAAAACACAAAATGTTATGGAACAGTGATAAAAATAGCATCTTCTGAAGAGAGTTTAACCCCATTCCGTTCAACGATTTTATACAACAATTTATACGACGCCTTAAAATCCGTATTTACATTAAAAGTGTTCAATTTCAAAGCTTTATTTAAACCCAAAACTTAAACTGTAAACATTTGCTATTAAACTCGCCATCCAATCCAGGCGCAGTACCTACCTATACACAACAGGAAAAATAACAGCGTCATTTACTACGTTTATATCGACATCGATAAACCGACTCCACTCACAGTCAGTAGTATCTAGAGAGGCAAGCTACAATAAAATGTACCGAGCTAGCTACAAGCCTGAGCAGTTACTCGGGTATACCCCACCACCCCGGCCCCCATCCCCCACGCCATATGCGCAGTTCACTCACACACATACACAACACACGCAGACACATCACCTGCAAATCGTGTCCATACATTAGATTATCAATACTGACGTATGCAACTGACATTCTGTCGATAGATGCTATTAGTGTCCGTCCATCGATGATTATGCGACTAACTGATTTTGAAATCGTTTTTGTTTTAAATTGGAATCTGAATTTTTGTAATGGAAATCAGAAGTAAAAGCAAACTTGATATATCTTAGTTTCGGTGATAGAATATAGGGCTAGGTTATCGGTTCCAACTCAGGTTTCCCATTTTTCTTTCTAAACCCATTTCACCCCATCTCGTGCATTCTTTATGTACAGATTTTGACTCAGACATAACGGCATAAGAAGCAAACATTGAGCCATATCTAAAACCTCATGAAATTCCTGAATATTTAGAATTTACAGTAGTACTTAGTTCCAAGCTTTTAATTAGACTATAATAATAAATAGTAAAATTATTTATTGGCATGAAAAGGAGGTAGGTACAAACAAAGTGGAGCCCTTCCTCCTGCGCTAGGTAAAAACATCTGTGTTAAAGGAGCCAGTGTCTTCTCCCAATCAGTAGGTTCTGGATTTTATGCAATATACAACCATTATATTTACTATATTATTATGCAAAAACACATTTTTTAGATGGCCATCTCCTTGACTTAATAAATATTTAAATCCTATTCAGGCATATTTGCTGCTGGCAATTTTGTCTCATTAACCAAAAGTAATCGAGTTTAGTAACTATCACCAAAGTCACGAAATAGGTGTGTAAGACGTGTAGAAAATTTCGATAACCTTTAATTACAATAAAAATAAAGGATAACTCTAAATATAGATGTGGCTACTGCGTTTGGTGCAGCTCTACTTCTGATAAACTCACTATCATCTCGTCGCGATATAAATTATAATAAATTAGTTTTCTTCGAAACCTACACTTTTTAATCTGCCGAAACTTACAAACATGGATTCTAGATCCCGTGGAAACTCAGAGGAATTCAACATTAATGTCGATATTTTCTTAGTAAGTAGAAAATGCGGTTGTAAATCGGAACATCTAATGGCTAAAGTTGAATATGTCCAGCTTATAGAAAATGATACCGATGCAGAAATGAAGAGAAAACTCGCCATTGGATAACTAGAGAAATCATTACCTCTTACAAAAATTAACTTTCAAATATTTTAGAATTTTACTAATCATTTTTAGCAACATAAGCGCAATATACGTAACTAAGTAAGGCAAAGTTTAAACGGAGCCACGTAATGCTGTTGAACTACGAACAACAGTAACGTATTGAGTTTGAAATCGCGGCAGAGCAGCGGCAGGATGTCGCCCAATTACTTGAGAGTATCAAATTAATTTGTTTATAGTTCACTTAAGCTTGCTTGTAGTAGAGTTTTGTGTTTAGTCGCTAAGATCATCTCAAAATCATCATCTACCTACCTTAACCCAACTATTTTGGGTTCCGCTTCCAGGCCATTTTACACGGAGCGACTGCCAAGACCATCTCAAAAGAATTAGCAGATTTCTTTTGGTATCCGGACAAGTGGTCTCGAAGATTAATACTCTATACATTCTTCATTTAATTCTCCCTTCTCCCACTGTAGAACAAAGGCTTCCCTCTTGGTTTTCCACACACCTTCTACTCTGGCTAATGCGAGCCAGGCCTTTCGTAGGAGTCAAGCCGTCGCGCCATCTTGACCTTAGTCTGTCGCAGACTTCGGTGTGTCTTAATTTATACCCTTATCTTTGTAATTTTCAAGTACACACAAAATTACAAATTGACACCATCATTCCCAATATTCTTTCGTGGTGCTGAAGGTACATATTTATTACAATACAGTTTGGCAGGGACATCGATGAGGAACCATGGATTCAGTACCACTCAAAGGATTCTGAAAGAAATTCTTCGTCGGTAATTTAAAAAAAAATGATAAAAATTGGTTGCCTTTCAACTATTTTTTTTTTTGTCAAAACTATTAATTATTGATAAATATTGCACTTTTTTAGGGAATAGAAGCTTTTCTTTTTAATAACGCCGTAAATCGTCTACGCCAAGGGGTAGATCATGTGCTGAATTCAGGGTAACAATTTGCGCGTCGATTTTTCTGCCACCTTGTATGTACCTTCATCACCACCAAAGAATATCTTGGCAGCCCTGTTGTCTAATCAAGGTTCATGGTAAATCGATACGAGATAACAGAATTTACGAGCACCTACATCTTTTCTTATTAAGATTGAATGGACGTCAATAATCCCAAGTAAAGAAATTGCGACAATTTATTGACCACTTATTACCAACAAAAGAAAGGTCGCGCCTTCAGTTTATTTTCTATGTGGTGTGGGTGGCACCACTGCGTGACGTCACTGTTACGTGCCTGTACGGTTTATTGAGGAAGGTAGCGATGTTGTTTTATAATTTAATGTTGGTATTAGCTGTGAAAATCAATATTTTCACCATTGCGTCAATCTTTGGAAAATACAGCTATCTTTTGTGGGTGTAGTGTGTACCATACACATGCCTACTCCTTCATCCCAACTTTACGAGTAAGTTGAGCTAATCAGATAAATATATTTTTTTTGAGGGTAAATCATCAAATAACTTCACCCGCTCTGGGTGGAGCAGGAAGGCGTGTCAGACTTTTACTGACTAAAATCCACCCGTGTTCTCGAACAACCCGCACCCCTAGCAGGCATTGGCCTTTGCGGACCCCACCAGTTGGTGCTGACATATCTTTGAGGCACGCGTGGAACACAACGCACCGTCGACCCGGGCTTGGTCCTTACCGGACAGCGAGCTTCCCATTACTCGCCTTCCGCAAGCCCGCGCCTACGGTGGCCGGGAATCAGCCCGGGATTCCCGACGCCCAGGGCGTCTCCTGCGGTGACTAGGGCCGTGTGGGCGCATATACTGCCTCTCCCTCGCGTGTGCCGCCTCCATCTTCGCGAACAATATTGCTTCGCAGAAGGAGGTGACGACTACCCATGCACTCTCGCTCCAAACCAGGGCCGGATACGAGAGATCGTCGCCGCCGATCGCCTCCACAAGGACAAGGCGGTGCTCCGCCCAATCCGGGCAGACCACCACCGTATGCTCCACCGTGTCCTATGTTTTCAAATGTTGTTGGGGCATTTGTAAATGTTGCGTAACTTAAAGAATCAAATATGTCTAGCTAAAAACAAAGAAGTGTTCTGACATTAAATCCTACATTCTTATCTAGGTACTTTTCTACAGACTTTCCCCTTGTTAGTTGTAAGAATCAATCCTATTATACTGATTTAGAGATGAACTCAATCACCACACCCCAGATACACTTAATTACTTACGATTCTTCCATAAACCAGACCATGTTTAGATACAATGCTAATTTTCTAAGTGTGCGTGAATGGTTAGGGTTGGCAACGCCACTTTCACTTGAAGCAGGAAGAATTTTACGATGGAATTACAGAGTTTTTAACTTTGGTTAATTTTTAATGCAGCAAAGTCGAAGTAACAAAACAAATAACGATACAATGTGCTACTAAGTGCAAAAAATCAGACATTCTTTGAATATTATTCACGAGCTACTCGATCAAGCAAGCAAGCAATAGATACTTCTCTGTGTGAAGTAAGTAAAAATATTAAGAGATTTTTGTAAAATTTTCAAGCCTTAAATCTGATTATCCTATTTATAGACCTAGTAGAGTTCACATTCCAAGAAAAGAATACTTTATAATATGAATTATTTTTACAAAAACAAGGTTATTCCAATGTCATACTCTATCTACTACTGTATCGATATATTTAACAAGGAGTGACATTTAAAAACATGTTTATGGATCACCTTAATATTTTCACCCTTAGGTATTTGCACCTAGGTGCTTCTTTACAAATTAAATCGTCTTTTCTATTTTGGTCTTGAACACTATTAATATCAGTGTTTAAAACATTCATTAAAAGATAAAACATAAATCCATTTTCAGATTCAAGATTCCAAAAATCATCATCATTTGCTTAGCCCTTTCCCAACTATGTTGGGGTCAGCTTCCAGTCTAACCGAATGCAGCTGAATACCAGTATTTTACATGGAGCGACTGCCTATCTAACCTCTACAACCCAGTTACTGGGTAATACGATACCCCTTGGTAAGACTGGTTGTCAGACTTTCGGGCTTCTGAAGACCCATAACGACTGTCAATGTTCCACAAATGTCAGCCGGGACCAACGGCTTAACGTGCTTTCTGAGGCACGGAGGGGTCTTGGTATGCAAAGATGGTCACCCATCCACGGACCAACCGCGGCAAACGAAGCTTAACCTGATTGATCTAACCATGCGGCTGTTATTACTTAGCCACAAGCCCCTCATTCAAGATTCCAAATATCTCACCACAAAAACTTTCAACCGACCATTTACAAAATGAAGTTTCTCTAGTTCTACTTAATATTATTTCTTCGCGCTGTCTGTGAGTACCTCTCGTTCTGACTTTAATCTGCAGCAAATAATATACAATAACATTGGTTACTCGTCGCATTCTTTCTGTCTCGGGGTATGTACAGGGTACACCCACCCCTGGCAGACGGTTCGCCGGCCGTCCGACGGACGCCATTGAACGAGAAATCGTTGGAGGTGACAATACAGGATAAGTTTTTATCCAGTGCGCAAACTGTAAACATGAATTTAGCATATCATTCTAGACCCCCTAGCGCAGAAATGTTTCGTAGGTAATGCAAAAAAAATCAGCTGTTCCATACATTTTGACCGCGTAGTTATTGCACTTTTCTATTAAACAGCTGATTTTTTTAAATATAATCAAGCATTAACTTGATTTTCAATATTACGTCCATTCAGGATGATCAAAGTCGAAATTTTTGTTTGTAAAACATAGGTAAAAAAAGGTGTGTATAAAATATGTACAACTATACTATGCTGTGCGTAAAAATATGATTTAAATACTAATAGTAAGTAATAGTTAAATCTACAGTTTTATAATACATTTAGGCTAAATGTACTTGTAATAAAATAACTGCTACTACTTACAAATAAACGAATAATACAAATATTTTATTGCACATATTTATCCTTATACATAGCTATCATTATTATCTTCTAGGTATTTATTAACTGAATAGTACGCCATCTGCGCTAAGAACTTGCTTAAATATTATTTTTTTAATCACACAACTCCCGTTTGTCTCGAATAGGCTTCGGTATTTTGTTATACAACCTGGGTGCCACACCTAAAAACTTTTTGTGTAGAATGCTGTGTTGTGTGTATTAGCGCATTTCATTGTTGCGACGTATTGATATTTTTTAAATGGTTTCAAATTGATTTACATTCAAAGTGATAAGAAATTACAAGTATCGCCAATTATATCAGTGCACACTCTCTAGTTCCTACAATGCCGTATCCATATTTTCTACCTTCTCTGCTAAAGCTATTCGCAAGTCTGTAAGTGGTCAGTCCAAGGTGACATTATTATAATACAAGATGTTATTCACATAGAGGTGAACGAATACATTCATTCATCATGCGATTGAAGATTTAAAACTTCGTAAAATTATTATAAGATCTGCATACATTCAAATAGCTAAGTGTTGGTTAATCTAAGTTTAACCTTTCTTTGCCCTTATCCTGACTTTTTGGTATAAATTTCTTCAAACACCTACTTTTGCAGCTTTTGTGGTTGTCGAACAATTTCTTTGTTTGTGATGATTGAAGCTGCGCCCTAATTGCTTAGTACACTATCATTCAGAATCGAGATCGTTTATTGCTAATCCATTGCTTTATATGGTTTGTGGAAATGGAAGTCATTTCTACTATTCATGTGCTCTTACACGGGCAATTTTTTGAACAATTATTGCTCGGCAATACTAATGGATCAATCTGGATCAATTAAGTGGAGCAATCTGGAGCAACAACAATAAATTGCAAATATGTTTCGGGAATATTGCTTCTGGTTGCTCCTTATATTTCAGGAGTTGCTGAATATCCAAACGATTTGGATTTTTTTTTCTATCTCTTTTGTACGTATAACTATGTCTCGTTTTTGCGAGAGGAGCTGGCCGGGGGGCGCGGCGGCGCGGCGGCCGGCGTCCGTTTTTTTTAAGTTGCTTAAGTTGCTCCTTATTGCATGATATTGTGTGGTCGTATCTCTGGCAACAGGTTACTACATGTTGCCATTACCCTAAACTGCTGGATGTAATCGTGACGTCATAGCTGACGCGAATTGGATGGAGCAATTTTAGTTGCTCGTGTAAGCGCACCTTAAGTGTGTTACGCAATTACTACGCTGGTTTTGTGTCTGATGCCCTCGCCTCTCTCTCCCATGCCTGATCCCTGCTAGAATGTTGAGTTAGCACTGTTGAAGTTTCAGTGAAAAGCTACTTCTATAAACATCGGTGGTCCTAATTCGTTTATTTTCCCTTAAAGTATAGGTAAGACAAGTGTTTCTGAGGACTTAGACAGTGGCATTCCATCAGCGATTCCATCAATGGAACAATAAAAAATGTATGGGTCTGACATAAGCCACCGAGATGCTTATGTCAAACACGTATGGAACTGACTTATGCTACCGCAAAACTTATGTCAAAAATGTGTGGGACTGACATAAGTTGCCAAAAAGCTTATTTCAATAATGTATGGGACTTACGTATGCCACCGAAAAGATTATGTCAAATTGTATGGGACTGACAAACTATCGAATAGCTTCTGTTGACTTTCAACAGAAATGACATAAGTTCGTCATAGAAATACTAAACGCTTTGAAATCGACTGCCACTTGTTTAGGCCCTCTGGTCAAGACATTTGATTACGCTAACTTAACTTTTATCCATAGTTTTGTCCATATTTTATTGACACTGGGTTCGGTACAAAGTCTGCCACAAAACAACGACAGGAGAGGGGGACAGTTGGCACCGCGTATGGCCCAGCAACAGACAGCGACATTGTGTCTCAAGGTACGTCTGTAGAATTACCGGAGGACAAACAAACAATAAAAACACGCTAAATAAGTAAGATGGGGCATAAAATAAAATTAATAGTTTTTTTTTTACTTTTAGTTCGTTTTATTAACAAGTAATTAATACCTAATAAAAGCTTGTTTTTAAAAAAGTTTTTTATTTTTATTTGAACTGTTTAGTATTTTTGATGGGGTTTTGCTACGGCGTAGTTTGTTGCAGTGTTTTTTCGATAAGTAGCTCGTAATAATTCGTAGAACCCACACATATGTGTTGTTTTGAGCATTTAAAGTGTTATGTATCTATGGCCACCTTCCAGCTCCAGCATCAGACCCTGGTTACCATATAGGACCAAAGTAATCGTCAATACAAATCAAACGAGCCCAATCTCGATGGGGTTGTGTCGTTTTATTGCGGAGTTTCTATAGCCACCTTCCAGCTCCAGCATCAAATCAGCTCCAAGTTATCACAATATTGCATTGTCACGCGATTTACATATGCCTGCAAAATTTAAGCTCCATCGGTTAAAGATATCTGCTTCAAAATTGAGTTGTAAGATTCCACCCGAGCATTAGTTTACCTTTTACCTGGTAAGGACATCGACGAATAACGCTGTTACCATGGAGTTAGTAAAATGATTTTAGACCGTACGGTGATATTTTTAGTCGGTTATTAAAAAAAAAATACTTGTTTCATACATTTTGACCGCGTCGTAGGCATTGAACTTGTGTAGGAAACAGCTGCCATTTTTTTATAACTGACGGTTCAGATTCATGTACTTACTGCATCCATTGTACAGACGCCAGCACATCAAGCTACCCCAAACTGTCAAATTTTCGCAATTGAACATGAACTTTATTGACTTAAAATAAAGTTTAAAATCTATCAAAGAAATTTGACAGATTGGAGTAGCTTGATATGCTGGTGTCTGTACCAGGTTGAGCGTTAATACCCCTTCCACCTGTATCGTCTAACCGAATCATTGATATCAAAAACATCACACGCTCTTGCCAGATTTCCTGTTTCAATATTACATAAAGCTCCACTTACATTCTGTGCTCCTGGTACTACGAAACTATAAAGGGGTTACACTTACAGCCTTTCAATACGCGGAAATCCAGAAGCAACGACGCGAGCATCGCTTTTCACATCACTGGGGTTCTCAAGTGATATCTACAATCAAAACGACATGTATTTTTATCGCGAATTCTTCAATCCTAACTCGGCTCCTTTCATCGCACGTTCCGACCATCATTTTGCGTTTTGCATCACTCCGAGTACCAAAAGATGAAAGAAGTTCAAACGTTCTTGTTGAGGCCACGTCCTTGGGGAGAAAGGGGCAAGGGGAATCATAGCCGGAATCCGTCCCGGAAAAATAACTGGGAACTTGGGGGGGAGGGTCGCTCCTTAATGATCAAAATGCCTTCAATATTGCGAAGACTTATCATTATAATTTATTCACGGCAAGCAGCTGAGAATCGTCTTCCATCCCACCTCCCTGAAGGACAGAATTAATTTTCTTTTTCAGGAGTTTGATGTAAATAACGATGTCTTGTTCCTGTTCTAAATTATGGTGGAAGATTTTCCTTCAGCCCTAACTGATGTTAAATTGATACCATATAAGTAGGTAGGCAATAATTATCCGGTTGACCTATTTTGTTTTCCTTCTAAAGGCGAATTTTACGAACCTTTTATACCTAGAATAAGTCTGGCTTAGCGCGAGCACCGATTTGTTGACGGAAGAATAGACATGACTTATTAACTAAATGATGTAGGTACAATAGGAAAAGATAGCTATGTTTTTCTATTAAGTATCACAGTTATGCGTTCTAAACGAATCATGATTTTGTAGATAATCGTATATACTTTGTGGTCGTCGAGTAGAAAGTTTGTTGTCAGTGTGATTTTGACAGTTTGGGAAGAGATATTCTTGTAACATAGGTAATTTATAAGGACCTAGACAAAGATCGTTAGAAACGAAAGACAAGATGACAGATTATAAAAGGATATCTACGGTGCGAAGTGTCAAAAATGGAGAAACGGAATGTCACTTTGTATAGTAAAAGCACTGTCTATTCTTCGTAGAAATAGAAAGCGTCATGCTAAGCCTGATGAGATTTTTGACAGTTTTTCGACAACAAGAAGTCAATTTTTTTTCATGGATAAAAATTTTGTCAGTTCTAACGACCAAAACACAAAAGGATTTTTTTGTATTTATTTGTATATTTAGTTAATTGGTCATTTAATTCCAACGTAAATATCGAAAGCAAGTCTTTTTTTTTCAGATAACATTATCTAAAAGTGTTTTCAATATTTTCATATCAAAACTCTACTACCACGTAACGTATGCATATCACAACTATTCAAACAAACACAAATACGACACTATCGCTGTCAAGCCAAAGTTGAAAATCGATTGTAAGGCATCACCATCTTCCGTATCTGTATTCCATACATCACAAGGTTAACGTCAATAAATCAGTTGACTAGCACACACACTCCCGGGAGGCCTTCCTCTAATAAAGGCTGTCCCGGTCTATAGGTAGCCGCTTTGTCTACAGCCTCATCGGTCGAAACTTTCCTTTCCGCAGTCAAACTTAGATCAAGCTTGGAATCTTGGAGGAAATTTTATAGAGGCGTGAGACTAGTGTGTCTGATATCATTTTGGTGTGACAGTTTTTTGCAAGGAGATATCATTTCGCAGCTTTTCCTTTACAAAGATTTAACCTTTATTTTCTCCATTTTCCGGCCACCTAAAGTCACCGTAGTATGTTACTGATATTCACATTATTCATATTAAACAAGAAGCGCTTCTCGCCATCAAATTGCAAAATTTTGCGAGCTAAATTTTAAAAACCAAAAAATTGTCTTTGGTAAGATAATTTAAAAAACATACACAAGAGTGGAAAATCTCTCCCAAAAGTAACATATTCAACAACTAATCTTCACAAATAAAAACACCAACTTCTACTAATCTTATTTACCAAACAAAATCTAAATTACACTGAATTATTCCATTCTCATAAACAATGCACGCTAACGGAACGGCGAGGCGTCTTAATTAAACTTATGTACTTGCTCTATATACTTACTTATGTACTCAATCTCACTCGTGGAAGTTAAGAAAGGTTAAAGGGGGGGCCCCCTCCCACCGCCCGGGCATTCCCAAATTTTGCCCAAAGTATCGTTTAATGCAAGTTTATTATCTAACATCTTGGAGCGTTAATTAATTCTTTTTATTTTTATTTTAAGGCGATGTTTTATCTGTTTGATTTTTATTGTGAACGCATGATTAGATTAAACTAATAAATACGATTTTTTCCTTTTATTGTTACAATTTCATTAAACGTAAAATCCGTGAACATATTTTTACAAGTTTTTTTTTTCTTCATACAAATTGTAATTAGTTGAGGACATCTATCAATGTAAAGATTTCCTAATTGCATTATAATTGTTTACATTAACTTGTTTACAGTATCTTATTATTGTTTACCCTTACGATCGTATAAAATTTGACAAACATTGTATTTGACGTATGTACTTACATGTTACAGATTTACAAGGCATTTAACATTTCCCGACTGATAGCGTCTCAAGCAGCCGCTTGTAGTTGATTTAGACTCAGAGTCGACACGATCACAGACTCACAGTAAGCAACCTAATTAAAAAGCATTCAGCGTACTAGAATCTTGATCTCATCAATATGTAAAGTCATTTTTTTTTGTCTGTCGTTCTTTAACAGTTGTATCGCATGGCTATAACACGACAAATTGACATGAGTGTGAATTGGGAGGCAATACTTTGACCTGTACAAAAACAACACAAATCAAAAATAAATAAAATTGAAGAATTCAGGTTTAAGTACTGTTGGCAACACAACATCAATAGTTTTTATTTTATCTGTATTTCATTACTGCCAATGACACAACTGTTAAATCGAGCACACATTTTTCGCATCTGTATTTTTCATAAAAATGATAGTTTAACTATTCAAGTTTTCAACAGATGCAAGGTAAATAAACACCACACACTATTCATAATTATCTCCTAAACCATTCATTACAGCTTCCAGGTAGATAATAGAGATGTTACGAAGCTTCGGTTCCGATTCCGAAACGTCGGAACTTCCGATTGAAATTACACCTCCGACTTCGACTTCGGTTCTGATACTTTCGAACCGGAGGTTATATCGGAGGTTGAAGCATAGCGGCCCCGGACAGCGGCGAATTTACCGCGGGCAGCGCGTACAAACAAGTTTGTGTTTGTCGCGCGAGAAATGTCCCTACCTCCCATCGCTACACGTGCCTTTCTTTCTGTCGATTACTCGGTCATTTGTTTTGTTTACGTTTAGCGAGTTTGCGTTATAAAATGATTTTTTTTAACGAAGTGATTAAAGAAAGGGTTGAATCCAAATTGATGACTTTACTTGATGATGGAAATAAATCTACCAATGAAGCTGAAAATATTGACATTCCTGTAGAAAAACGGGCAAGGTTGGCATCACCAGTAGCTGGTCAATCTGATAATGTCCAAACCATTTTATAAAGTATTTTGATGAGCAGCGATGATGATGATAATGACCACATTATTATATTGAAGGGATTACTTAATTAGTACAATGGAGAAAAACGTATTCCCATAAGTGATGATCCCATATTATGGTGGAAAATGAATACAAAATTTAATTACTTGAACCCAATTGCCCGCCAATATTTGTCTTGTCCACCAGGGTCAGTGGCCAGTGAACAACTTTTCAGTGGTGCAGGATTGATTTATGTCCCACTGAGAAATCGATTGGATGGAGACAAAACTGCAAAGCTTTTATTTATTAAGAATAATCTGCTTCTGTTGAAGTCACTCCATATTATTTCATTTAAGTACCTAACTCCTATACATGTCTGAAATGATTATGTGCGTGTGTGTGTAAATGATGTACTAAGAAATTAGACATTAAAGAGGCTGATTAATGTTTATAATATTTTATTTTATCAGACCTGCCCTTAACTAGCACATATTTCTTCCACCTCCACCTCCACCTCCGACTCCGACTCCGACTTCGGTTCCGGTTCCGACTCCGACAAACCAAATTTGAAACCTCCGGATCCGACTTCGGTTCCGATAAAACCACCTCCGTTACATCCCTAGTAGATAATAATAGGTTTGCTACGAATTTCTTTTAAAAACTTAGTGTTATTAAGCTAGTGGAAAGCGATCAAACACCCAATTGTCAAAATTAATAAACATTCTAATTCCACTTATAGAACAATACTAATTTAATTTATTCACTTCACTCTAAACCATTCAGCTAAACATTTGACTATTAATGTTAATTACATAATATTCGATTGTTTTGTCCCAAAAGGTAAACAGTAATGACGTAAGTGACAAGCGATTAATACCTATTTATAAACCGCTTGCCGCTTGTAACTTAAACAGCCTTCAAACCAACAGACGTTTGTTTTATACAATAATTAAAATTACGTGATTCGGGTACCCATGTCAGAAACGAAGTTCTTAACGCTTTTTCTGCGACTTCTAATGTAACGTCCTTTACTCAATCTTAAAAATACTCAAACGTTATTTTGTCCTCATTATCAGCTGCAACACCCTCGAGAAAACCTCACTCCTCTTAGTTTCAGCACTCTCAACAACCATGAAGAATATCTCGCTCTCTCTCTGTCTCTTTCTATTATAGGTATAAAGAAGTTGCGTTATATAGTAAAATTGGAGGGGGGGCATGACAAATTTTCGTTACGTAACGCTTTCTAAAATTATACTCCTACCCCAAGTTGCTTTAAAGAAAATCGTTAAAAAAAATATTTTATTTGTGTGTGCCATAGTGAGGCTGGGCCACCGCTGCTCTTAAACATTGAAATGAATATTAGTCTCAAAGCTGAAATCTGTTTCAGGAAAAAAACAATTTATTACAAGGTTTCCAGTTTCGCTAACTTCATGGAAAGGCAAAATTAACGTTAACAAAGCCTCTCCCTATCCTCTCCCTCTCCCTGCAGTCTCGTTCAAACCGCAAACTCTCACGACTTGAGCCAAACGCATCACCGACCCCTGTTAATAACGGACGTCGATCCTAATTATTATTAATACATCTATCGATGTCTGCGATCAGCTCAATTTGTATTATTAACCGGTATTTAGGGAAACTATTGATAGCATTTACATAACAACAAAAAGTGATCACAATATTGTTGTGCATGACAGTATTTCAGCAAGACAAAGTTGAGTTAATACTAGTTTCATCATAATTTCAGCCAAAAGACGTCCACTGCTGGATATAGGCATCCCAACCTCCGTAGCCCAACATAGCCCCAAGAATCAAGAACTCCGAACAAATTTAACCCAACATCCAAGAATGACCAAACTTAAGTGTGCAAGGCACATGGCTCGCAGAACAGATGTCCGATGGGACCGGAAGGTTCAGGAGTGGCGACCGCGTATTTGAAGAAGTTAGAATGCCTCCTACAAGGTAGACCGATAACCTGGTGACTGGCATCATAAAAGCCTATTAAGTAAGACCTAAAATAACACATTGTAAGTCTCCAAAATGTGTATAACCTTATGTGAAGCTTCCGAAGGCTTAATAATTGATCAAAATTGGAATAACTATAAATAGATCTGTTAAGGCTACACGTGCTAAAAGACGTCATTCTCTTAACACGTGCAAATATTCTGCGAACTAAGTAATTAAGTGTTGATTAAATCAATTTTATTTTTTATATGTAGGTACTTCAAGTGATCCACATCTAAAATGTCAAATTGCAAAGGTCAATCTTAGAGACCAACACCAAATATTTGTTCAAACATTCTTGCTGCTAAATCCCACCAAAAGATCATCATATTGAACGCAAATGTCCACTTCTGCATGAGTGTCCCCTATAGACAACTACAGCGGGCGATCCCAGGGGAAACACTACAACCACCCCGCTTCGCAAGCGGACCCGAGGTCTCAATATAATGTTATTAGTAAGTATACTGGTTTTGATTCTATTGCCCCTTGATACATATCCCTTGTAAGTGTCATAACGTGCTTTGGTCACCATCGTCATGTCTTATTATTATTTTCATTTCAACTGGAGGGTAGTAATCAAATAATAACTCGGTCGGTCCTCGCAATTTATTTGATACTAGCTGACCTAGCAGACGTTGCTCCGGTCTCAACTATGAATACTGAATTAGCATTATATTTATGTATGTTACGCGATTATTTCTTATGAACCTTCTGATAATAACAAACACAATAAAAAAGAATTGGCAAAATTGGTCCAGCTATTCACGTGTGATGCCGTGACCAAGGGGAATTCATTTATATATAGATATAGATGTAATTATCATAAAATATTGACATAATTTGAAAGCTAATTGTTAAAAAAGAATATGTGCAAGTAAGTATACAGGATAAGTTTTTATCCAGTGCGCAAACTGTAACCATGAATTCAGCGTATCATTGAGACCCCCCTGCGCAGAAATTTTTCGTCGGTAATACAAAAAAAAATCTTCTGTTCCATACATTTTGACTGAATACAGTACATTGAAACTGATGATTTTTTTTTTTAAACCGACGTAAAATTTCTGCGCTAAGGGCTCTCGAATGATATGCTGAATTCATGGTTACTGTTTGCGCACTGGATAAAAACTTACCCTGTATAGATGTAATTATCAGAAAAATTTACATCATTTGAAAGTTAAGTGTTAAAAAAGAATATGTGCAAGTAAGTATATAGAATAGGAAAGAATCATAAATCATAGGGCATCAAAAAATTCTCGGTCATAATTTAAATACATTGCCAGTAAAGTTTTAAAACAAAAAAAAAACAATAAATCATCAAATAAAAAAATTATCAAATCAAAAGATCAAATCAACTCGCACAACATTATCAACCTGCCTAGCCTTTTCCCAACTCTATTGGGGTCGGCTTCCAGTCTAACCAGATGCAGCTGAAGAATAGTATTTTACATGGAGCGACTGCATATTATCTGACCTCCACAACCCAGTTGCTGGCAAATACGATACCATTATTACCTAGGACTGGTTGTCAGACTTTCAGGCGTCTGACTACCCGTAACGACTATCAAAGATTTACAAATAACAGCTGGAACCAACGGCTTAGTGTCGTTTCCAAGGCGCCTCCGCGCCTCCGGAATTGGATGGTGACCCATACTCAAACTGAAAGAGATACCGCGGACCCTGACACACGGGCAACTGAGGGAACGCGGGTGGGTTTTAGTCAGTAAAAGTCTGACGCGGCCTCATGCTCCACCCAGAGCGGAAGAAGTCATTTGATGATTTACCACCCAGAAAAAAAAATACTCAAACTGATCGTGGCAAATGAAGCTTATCATTAAATGCAGTTTTCTATGTTTGTGTTGTTAAACACTGGGATTTGTCAAATACCCTCTTTTTATTAAACGGTTTTATTTAGCTTGCCCTGTTTGTTGTTGTTGTTTTTTGTTTGGGTCAAATTTAGTACTTGAAATTTTATCCTCTTTCTGTTGGCAGATTGATCTGATATTTGGTACACACCTTTAGTTTTGATAAGAATACAATTTGATTTTTTTTAAAGTTAAATAATTCGGTAAAAAAAAATCGGTAAAATAAAATCGTAGGGCGTAGCCGTAACCTGAGTTTTGTTTCTCGCGCTCCACGATTTTATTTTACCGAATTATTTTTAAGCTTTTAGTTAAAACCGTTTAACTTAAAAAAAAAAAATCCTACTACGTTTTGGTCTCTATAGAAACAGAATCCATGAATTCGTTCGACTCGTAATTTACAGTTAAGTACAAGTTTTTCCTGTTTAGTCTGTCACTACAATTTCAACACAAAAAAAAGGTAGATAACCATCAATACCGTTATATTTATCCTCAAAAACAAATCACAACTAATCAAATTAATCGGAAGGAGGACCGATATCAACATTATTAATGCAAAACTCACCCCCCACCCCCTCTCCACCCGTCGGTCCATGCCACCGTCTCCATCTTTTAAGAAAGAGGACTGCCCTTAAAACTCTTATGTTGAGATAGAGGTGTAGGCATCATGGCTTTTTGTAATGTTGCTAAGATTTTATGGGTGGAAAAAGAAAAGCCATGGATCAATGTGTGTGTCAAGTTTTTAATTTGTTTCTTTTTTTTCTCTTGTGGAGTCTTTATCTTAAGTTCTCGTTTGTTACTCTACGGGTCACAGCAGTGAGGAATAATACCCCACTATAATACAGTATTAACTAGTACGGGGTATTGTGACTATTACTGGCGGCTTTTAGTAGGTATAATATTGTAATGCCAACATTACAAAGGTAACAAATTGTGCACAAACCGATAAATAAAAAAAAATGCGTTTTCTGTTGCAAGGGATATATATCAGCATGTTTATCTACGTATAGTTGGCGATTGAGAATTAAAATAATTTAGAAACTTTTTTCAAACCTCATTATTTGAAAAGCAATAATAGTAGCTATTGCTAAAATAATGATAAAATTAATAGCTTTTACTAGCGGCTTCGCCCGTGTGGAGGTCGAAAATTATTCCACGGGAATGTTTCACCGGGATAAAAAGTAGCCTTAGTGTTAATCCAGGCGTCTGTGTGCGAAATGTCTTCCAAATCCGTTCTAACGTTTTTTGCGAAATTGAGTAACAAACATCCAAACATCTTCACAAACTTTCACATTTATAATACACTAGCTTCTGCCCGCGACTTCGTTCGCGTCAAATGTCTTGCTCCCCGACCCAGCCCGACGCTCGCCTCGCCTGCCCGTGCGAGTCTTCATTGCTCCGCTCTCCTATTGGTCTTAGCGTGATTATATATAGCTTATAGCCTTTCTCGATAAATGGGCTATCTAACATTGAAAGATTTTTTTAAATCGGACCAGCAGTTCTTGAGAATAGCGCGTTCAAGCTAACAAACAAACAAACTCTTCAGCTTTATTATTAGTATAGATGAGGCACCGTCTGTTTGAGACTTATGAAACTTACGATTAATAACAACAATCAACATTGATAATCATTTATTGTTAATAATAAAGTAAGTAAGGCAAAAATAAAAGTATCCTGTCTCTCAAGTTGGAACAAATTACATTATAAATATCAATTTTTATCAAAATCGGTTGACTTGGTGAAGAGTTCACTGGGAACAAACATCATGCCACTGGATTTTTATGTTAAACAACTTTAACATTGTAGGATGTTGACGATCCTAAAAGTCATAAGCAGACCATGGTGCCAAAAATAGTAGGTATTTAAATGAAAATATTTATACAACATCTGTAAAAGGTCGTATACCATTTTATCCTTAAATATTTGCTCAGTTAATTTTCCTTCCTTTCCCGGAACAATATCATTTTACATAATATTTATTATATGAAGCGAAAGTAACATTGTAATTAACTGCGACAAATCATCTAAAAACTTAAACATTAAGATTAACAAACCGTGACAAAAGTTTACTCTACTCCTGTTGCGTGAGCGACGAAATCCATTCTTACTTTATTACCGTTGTTGTCTGTGCCAATTAACTCCATCTGCCCTTTTCCCAACATATTAGGGGTGTTTATTGTGGAGAAATATGTTTTCAAACTGCAAACTTAACGTTGGCTGGATGCCACGACTGGTGTCATCAATTTTCGTATGTTCATCTACGGTGTCATCCTTATCGTTGGGTAAGAAGGTTGGTATTCGTATGGCTTTTTCTTTTTCAACTGGTTGTTTCTGTGGTTTCCCAAGCGGGGACTGGCCGCCCGCACCCCTTACCCCAAACTCCACATGTTATTTACGTGTGAACACAACGCCGTGGAGGGTTCAATTTATCTGACCTACTGGGCCTCCCGCTAATATAACGCTCGGAATTGCTTGTACCCCTTTTCGGTGGTCATTTTTTTCTATTTTGTTTAAGTATATATTTTATCAAAGATACCTAGTTTGCCATGCTGCCGTTTTATTACCTATTCTGTATTTTGTAAAGTTAGCATTCACATTAATCCAACAGTTAAAAAAACTCTGTAATCAAAAAGAAACAAAGTTACACAACATTTTAAATTAAACATCAAGGAAGATTTACAACAGAGTCTTACTTACGGCTAAACTCAGGCAGAATGTACCCGGCTCACTACATTTTTTATAACAACTTTATTGTACAATACCTACATTCTATGCAAATAAATGATTTGACTTGATTTGATTACGACAAATACCAACAACACTTTCGAATATGGAATAAATACTTTTCTCAGTCATAAAAGTAAATTAAATACACATTTAGATAAAATGCTTTTTCTTGACCTATCCCATCCGCAACACCAACAAAAAAATTATCTGAAAGTAGCAACGAAATGAAAATTCCATTATGCATAACAAAGAAATAATCTCTACACAAAATATTGAGTTGACATCGAAAGTGAAGGGGGCAACGCGACACCTCCATCCGTAGTAGAGCGTCCAAGTGGCGGGGCAGATTCACGATTACAGCCATTTGAGGGGACGCGCCCCGAACTGTATGATGAACTGGAAATATTCCATAATATCTAAACCGTCGTTACAATGCCTTAGCAGAATATTTTTCTTGGGCAGAAAGCCGATATTCCCCCAAGAGTTACGACATTTCAATTTGCCAAGGCGGGCGGAAAATGGAATTACGATTGAAGCGAGAACGCCCGAATGTCGACGAGGGCGTCCCGCTCTTCACCGATCGTGCCCGAGCAGCCCCGAAGTGAAACGAGTGAACAACGCGCCCGTCGCGCCGCACCAAGCCGTGTATTGATTAGATGCGGGACGTCCGATGCCATATAAATTAGGCCGCACAGAAAAACAGACTTAGTAAGTACATATTTACGTAAATACTAATCTTTAGCTAAAACTACAACTCAAAGCTTCATCTAGAAATATTTGTAAAGAGTTTTTTAAATAATTTCAAACAACTGAACGTAATATTTTAAGTTATCTGCATAAAATATGCATGCGTAGATTTTAGTTCCAAAAGTTTTGGCAGAAACTGATTTTCAGCTGCGCTCTGTAACAAGCGCGGCAAAAATATTGAGGTTATCATGTAATTTTAAAAACATTTAACAGTGTCGTTAACTTATTTTGGTTAATTATTAATTTCGGGTAGGTACTCCTGTTTACAATGGAATTTATAACTCATTACGAAGTGTCAGTTAAAAAGGACAATAATAATGGTTTCATTTTCAGCCGTAATTAATATAAAAGCGATCCTATTTGATGCAAGCCGACATCGAGGCCAAAATAATGTAGAAGAATAAATATACATTACATTATTAACGAATGTTGGCCTCGTTTCTCGCTCTCTTTGTTCGTTTCACGATTTTCCGTGAGAATTAATTGAAAATAAGTTTTCCTCATTGCGGTTTCAAGGTTCAAAATAATTTGTTGGGTGGAACGTTTTGTTCCCGGCAATCGAGCGAGAATGTTTACCTGATAATCAACCTTAGTGAACGGAACATTAAGTAGAGTATTGTATGTAGCATATCCGATGGCGCTTTTCATGATTTGTGAGTTTATAGCAAACGGTGAAGTGTCGGTGGTTAATGGTGGCAGCGCGCGGCTCTCGCCGGCCGCCATATTGAAAAAGTTTGGCGCGAAAAAAGGGCGGTAAAAATATAAATCGATGATGACAATATGAAGTTGGAATCTTATCGTTTATTTAGTTCCATATGAGTGTCAAGTTATGATTTCTCCACATCAAGGTATGTAGTGTATGGTTAAGAGCACAGAATACTTATGTAGTTAGGTAAGTTGTTGTTATTTTCCAAGATCTTTTGGTTAGCTTACAAATAATAACTGTGTACAAATACATTTGGGAAAACATGGAAGAGTTTGCCTCGTCCCAAACATCTTTTCGGTAATTCACCTCAGAATCCCTCGTTCGGGAGATTTAGATGGAATACCGCCGCCCTCCTCTCCCCAGGGTGACCCAGAGGTAAACCCGTTGTTTCTTGGAGAAGTTCCACTCGAGCCAACATTTTCCCTGGTTAGCAACATTCTGTATTAACCAGAAACACAGCTTTAATGGAATGGTGTAAGGTTGATTTTGCTATAGATTTTAAAGGCGGTTAATACCTTTTGCAGTATATTATTTATTGGCACCTTTTCAGGTACTTAAGGTCGGATCGCCGCGTAGGGTTCGCTGAAGATTCGGTCTCGCATATTCGTCAACAGAACCTCTACTATGTGTTTGGTTCACTTGGGAACTTGTTAAAACGACTTTTCAATAAGCAAATTTATACGAATTGATTCACCAATAACACAGACTAGTTTTTAGTTTGCTCAGGTATACTTCAAAAGAATATTCATACAAACTATAATAGATGAAAATAAGGTGTATATGAGAATGAAAGTATCATAATCTGAAATAAAATGAGATTGGCCATTCAGGCCAATCTCATTTTATTTTTTTCAGTTATGTACCACTGTAACTTCAGGCATCTTGCATACTTATGCATGATGCCTAGCCACTTACTTAACCAGCGCTGTTCTCGCCAATTCGTCAGCAGCATTTGACACTGTTGAGAAATCATAAGTTATTTACAAACAGGCAACCATGGACACCAGTAATTTAATTCTGAACTTGCGTTAAAAGCTCAATAAAATTAAGCCCAAATACTGCTTAATATATGATGAGACATGTGACACATAAGGGATGTTTTAAGATGGAATACCACAAGGCAATATTTTGGCTCCCATTTTGTTTATTTTTAGAACTAATACAACCATGACCAATTGTTATCACTCTTAACTCTCCCTAAATAAAAATTGAAAGTCTCTGACCATTTCATAAATGATGAAATAATTCTATAATTTTGAAGTGAAGGTGTATAAAGCAACGAATTTAGTTTTTCTGATGAGCATTTGAATTATTATTTCATTCAATCTTTATTTGGCGTTTAGGGGTTGCGCATGTTTTCTGCGCGCCCTTTAGCCAGAGCTCGCATTCTTTTTGTAATCGAACCCCAACAAACTTTTTAACCTTGATCAACATAGCAAACCGATATGCCACTCAAGGTTGACTAAAAAGGGATCACAATTTCTTAATAATATTTTTTGTTTGAACCACTTTTGGTAAACTTGCAATTTACATTTGTCCATACTACTGGTAAGTAGTATTATATTTGTACTCCACCGCACGTTATTTTATTTGAATGCTAAATTGTGTCATAGCCTAAAGTGTAATCACTATACTTATGTCATCCTTTCTTCTTTTTTTTTCTTAGTAAATTGGTACCTTGTTCTCTTCATGTAATTATGTAGTTTTTATCTCATCGTGTTTTATATGTTGCGTTGTCTTTTGTGTGTACCAAATAAACGATTTATCTATCTATTAAATAGGTACCTAATTAAGTGAAACTTAGGAAGAATCAGAAATCAATAAGTTTTATTACTTCTGTAAATTCTCGAAACATAAATGTGATTTCACTCGTTCAAGTGACTTGTGTCGGTGGTAGGGGATACAGTCTATTGAGCACTGAAGGAATTGTCCGTGTAATAAGTTAACGAAATCGACCATGAGTCTACTAGAACTCAGATGGCAGGCTTTACCCCTACAAAAGATTCGTTATTATTAATTAAATAGCCCGTTAGAGAGCTTCTTGAATGGAATATGAGGTGACGATTTTTTGAAGGCATAAGTTATAGATACCTTGCGCCATAATTAAAAAAGTTGCTTAAAGCTATGAGATGTTTTATACTTCAAAATTGTATGGATAAACAGTTGCTAATTACTACTTAACTGTAAGCAACGCTTATAAATAAGAGTACCAACATATATCGTATGTTATACATATGTTCAGTTAAGTTGTGTGACAATATTATCGACACGGCAATATGAAGAAGATGACAAGATACCTACTGTTTGTGATCGGACTACGGCTGATGTTTCAAGAATAATGGTGAGTAAATAACTATGACAAATAGGTATAGCCATACAGGTTGGTAGGGACATCGCCGCACATCCTGTTTCGATGGATTCAGACTTTGAACCCTCCTACGTTTAAAATTTTCTTAGAAATTAAAAGGAGAAATTTGCAGTAAGTACTATAAATTTTGAGCGCATAGATGCAATACCTACGCACTTTAAGAAACTGCAGATTTTTTGAACAGAGAAATTTCTACGCTACCAATTTAATTTGGCACACATAGGATATTTTTAATCCGGTAGTATGTATGACCTCTACGCAGGCGAAGCCGCTGGCAAAAACTAGTATTCAATATGTGAAAGTAACTTTGGCTATCTGTCTGTCGGTTATGTGTGGGTAATGCCACGGGCAAAAGAATAATAAAGAACTCGGTCAGTGATATAAATAGTGAATACCTAGAAAGTATAAAGATTTTTTATAAAACTGATAACTTTTCAGCACAAAATGTAAAGAAGCATTTTCAGTCTGAAATGTATTTTAATTCTTTGTTTGGGATCTCAAACAAAGGAAAAACCCTAAGAACTAAGCTCCTCAAGAACTAGCAATTTTGAAGCAAGACTTTGCTACTTCAATCGTTTGGATTACTTATATAATAATAATCATCCAATCATAAAAAAATCATAACGCTCTTCGCTACAAGATGCCATATTACATTTTGTAAACAAGGCGTCGTTCCAAATTGGCCTACATTCAGGCCTTTTTTCAGTGAATTAGTTCACAACAGCAGTGCTGCCATCTGTGCGTTGACACCGGAGTTACGTGTAATGGGCGGGCGGCGCCACGCAACAGCGTCGATAAAACAAACCAGTGTGTTTACTCTGTGCTAGTAGTCAACCAAGCTTAGGGTGCGTACAGTTACGAGCACTAATATATTACACTTGACAATTTTCAATCGCGATTGCAATGTGAAATGACGAAGCCACGATGAAAGACGTCATCCATCCTACTAATATTAAAAATGATGTGAAAGTTTATTATGTTTGGATATTTGTTACTCGATTACGCAAAAACGGCGGAACAGAATTGGATAAAATTTAGCGCGGAGATAGTAAATAAACTGAATTATTTATGTAGGTTAATTTTTTATCCCTGTAGGATGTTTTCGTGGAATTATTTCCAGCCCCCACGTGGGCAAAAAATTGTATTTCATAAACCTAGGGGCACTAGGCTGGCGTGGTGGATTACGGCCCATTCCCTCTAACAGAGAGGAGGCCTGTGTTCCAGCAGTGAGAACGTTATTATACGCTAATTATGCAAACCTATGGGGTCAACATTACTATGTTCGTAACTCCATTAAATTCCATTCAAAAATAAAAGATTAAATCGCTCTTGAGCAACGCCAAGCGGGTACATTTTTATGCTCGCGACTGTACAAATCAGGAAAGCTTGACCACAGTTTTGTAGTCGACGCGAAGTATCTGCGTAGCTTTTGGTGTTCGTTTTTGTATACGCTCCCTTAGCTACATAGCGTGGTTGGGGAGATTCAAAATGTAGTAAATCTGTTAATAGGAATTATCCCGTTTGGTTCTGTTGTGCGGTTTGCGACTGGAAAAAAAATCTGTGGATTTAAGTAGAACCTAAGACACCAACAGCATTACCAATCGAAATGCCAGCGAACATAGAAGCATGAATAAGTAAGTAACTGCCTATCTATGTAACGAAATGCAAAAGTATTTTTCTTTGACTAGCGTATCTTAACAAAGGAAAAAAACATAGCTTATTACCCAACTGTGCGACGCAAAGGAGTGTAATGTGTTTATTATGACTTAAATTATAGGTTGGCGTCCACGCGTCGATGTAGGGAAATTTTCCCGCCTACGGCGCGGTGCCAATGTCTACTATGACCGGCAGGCGCGACGCACGACAGGGGCAGAGCGGCAAGTCAACTGAACCAGCACTGGTTCAACGCTCGTCGGGTGAATTTTTGTACCTAATACTTTTGTAAACCAGTCAAATATCTGTCGTGTCAACCAAATGCCCCACTTCTATCCCTCGTTTCTTTCTTCTTTATAGGCCGGGGATTTGAGTTGAGCGATTCTCTTTCATTACTGCACCTTAAGTTTGACCCTAGAAAAAGTTAAAAAAAGTCATATTATATTCAAACTAAGCTGAGAGTCAACATTTTTAAAAAAACTTAATATTCTTGTCCAACGTGTCCTATTGTCTGCACGGTATATAGGAGCTGATGGACGCTGCTGAAAATGCACAGCTCGTAGCCAAAATCTGGGCTGAGTATATTTATATTGCTATGAAGAAGAAACACTTTAGAATGTCAAAATTACATAAGACAGTCCCCCAAAACGCCCACGCCCCCAAATAGTGCTACAGCCGTAGCTGTAGCCCTATTTACTTTTTACACGCTAGGTTTTTTGGAAAAAAATATCAAAATTTAAATCACTACACCCTAATTTTAGAAAACTTTAATTCTATTAAGTCAAAACGAACGAGGTTGCATTACGAAACGCATAAAAAGAACAAGTGAACGCTTAAACACCGCAATATTGCGTCGAAAACACACGGATGTTGGTCGTTATAAAAATGTAGGATCTAGGGAAAAGATCATCCTTGGCGTAGAGTGGGGGTTAGGGTGGAGAGACCCCTCCTGATTTATGGTAACATGTCGCGAGAGCAACCGCGTACGCGAAACTCGCTTTTTGTCATTAACTGATTTTTATTCTATTCCCAGTTTTTTTTGTTTATTTTGTTACATCTAGAGGGTCTATTGAGGTCATCTCTTAGCTACCTATTGAAAAATAAAAGTAGAAAAGTAACTTTGTTCTATTTACGTCAAACTTAGGTTCGTTATTACACGTATTACGCAAGCCAATACGTAACTTTATACATTTTCGTAAAATATACACGTACATACATACTACAAACACATAAGTTTAAGTTTAGGCTGTTATGTAAACTGTAGAACAAAACTTTTCGGAGTTCGCTGTACAATAAGGTACATCTAACGCCATCTGTTATCGAGTAGAGGTAAATGCAGAATTGGAACAGACATTCATGAAAAACATACAGCATACACCCATATCGGGAAAGCTACAACAAAAAATAGTAGTTTGTTAGCAAACATAGGAAATACTTTTGACATCAAAATATTGGTGAAGTAGCATTTTCGAATTAATTATTTTCAGTGTAAAATTGCTGCTACTGCCATCTTGTGTAGTTTTTTGTGACCAATGAGAAAAGATACTCTTGCAGAAGTTATTGATGGCCACTGTTAGATGGCTCTCTTATGATAGAAAGTTATCACTTTTTCCATTTATGAAAGTAAAACTTTAAAGGAGAGGCATACAATTTCTACATATTTTTTTAAAAGTTATTTTACTTAACTGCAACTAAAAGGATGGCAGCCGATAGTACCTACTAAGTTTGAACTCATGTAAAGTTAGGTAGGTACCTACCCACTCTTCCATGTCATTGAACTCCGTGCTCCTATTTGTCACTAAACTATTAGGTATATATAGGTAGGTAGTTAGATAAATAATAACTACTTATTGGTAATGGCATATAGAAAACACCGGATTAAGCCCACAACATTATTTCTAAATCGAGGATATTTTGAATACTAAAACCTCTTTGAACAATAATAAGAACGTGCCTACATAAGGGATTAACCAGTTTTCAATAAATCGTAGATCTCCTGCCACGGTATTTACTGCAGCAAACCGCATCTGTCGAAATGCTATCATCGAGGCCGAACGCACTTTACACATCGTGCATCGGTTAAAATTCCTGCCAGGATGGTGATTATATACAGTTATCCAGTAGGTAGGCACTTCAGTAACTAGATACCTATCTATTACGCAGGATGTGGGCAGACTGTATACATACAATATCAGCTTTGTTTAGCCCGCATGTTTCTGATATACGGCCAGAAACCGCCATGTTTTCAGACCCTGGGTCTGATAAGTTACATAGGTACTTAAGTACATACATTACATGTGACGTGATTTTTTTATTTTTTCTTGAAAATTCTTATTATAATAAAGCAAGTTTTCGTCCTACTAAGATAGTAATTCCACCAAAGAAAATTTAAAACTATAAAAAATTAAACATACTTAATCATTAACATCTAGCCTATTCACACGGAGCGACAGCCTCCAAAAAGCAGTTACGTAGTGGTTAACACGATACCCTTTGATTTGACTAATTTGGCAAGAATTATGTGAAAAAATAAAAATACAGTCCAATCGTTTTCCAAAAATATGCAGCTACGTTCTACCCACGCACCTGCGCGTTCGCAGTTAATATCCACTCGGTAACTGCATCGTCGACATTGCCAATGACACTAGGAGGTACCTAGTGTCTAGATGGTAGGTATCTGGATGGTATGGTGGTAGATAGGTATCTACTCAGCCTAGTCTTGAGAGAAAATCCGTATGAAGCTTTCATACTTGGCCTCATTTGTAAGTCTGTCGCCATTATAGATTTCCACTTATCTACCTAACCTAAAGTTCGCTATTAGAAAGACATAGTTAAATATTTAACTTGGTAAAATGACTGAATATTGAATCGACACAACCTTATCATAATTGGGCACGCCACGATTGCGGCGGTAAGTCGTCTTTGAGGAGTGGCTTGAGAGGCGGCACGGCGTCCTCACCTTCCGCCTGATGCAGCCCCTCACCGGACACGGTTGTTTCGGGAGGTTCCTTTTTCGGATAAGGCGGGAGGAAACGCCCGGGTGTTTCAACTGCGAACATCGCCCTAAGGACACGGTGGAGGTCTGCCCGGCTTGGGCGGAGCACCGCCGTGTCCTTGTGGAGGCGATCGGCGGCGGCGATCTCTCGCGTCCGGCTTTGGTCCAGGCCATGGTACGGAGCGAGAGTGCATGGGTAGCCGTCGCGTCCTTCTGCGAAGCAGTGATGCTCGCGAATAGGGAGGCGGTGCACGTGAGGGAGAGGGAGTTATGCGCCGTCACGGCCTTAGCCTCCGCAGGAGACGCCCTGGGCGTCGGGAATCCCAGGCTGATTCCCGGCCACCGTAGGCGCGGGCTTGCGGACGGCGAGTAATGGGTAGCTCGCTGTCCGGTAAGGACCAAGCCCGGGTCGACGGCTCGTTGTGTTCCACGCGCGCCTCAAAGAGATGTCAGAACCAACTGGTGGGGTCCGCAAGGGCCGATGCCTGCCAGGGGTGCGGGTTGTTCGAAAGAGATACCGTCGCCCATGGCACACAGGCAACTGAGAGAACACGGGTGGGTTTTAGTTAGTAAAAGTTTGACACGGCTTCCTGTTCCACCCAGAGCGGGAGAAGTTATTTGATGATTTCCCACCCTCAAAAAAAACCTTATCATAACTATGCGTGTGTGTGTGTGTTTGGTTTCGGTGGACCATTGCAGTGCGTGGTCCATGGCGGCCGTAGGTGGTTATTCCAACCAGCCCACCCCTTCCTGAAGTTGATTACATCTCTTGATATGATAAAAACATCTGTGTAAGACTTGGGTGCCCCGAGGGTTTTTGCCCTAATCTGGATCTGGATCTGCATTCAAAGTGTACATGCGCATCGGTTTCCTGAGCCTCCATGCAAGCCCTGCATAGAGGACTGTCCGTGTGAAAGTGTTTGTTTGCATCTAAATTTTACACATCCTCGGAATCGAACCATAGACGTGACGCCCGTCAGTCATACTTGCTACTACTAGACCAGTGTTGGAGGACAGTACCCTACCTCGTTTATGATTGCGGAAAAATTCATACTTATCTACCAACCAACCACCACTCCACTCCACTTATCTACCATCTCAATTCTATCGAATCTAATTGTGTCTGCCCGTATGTCTATTACTTTTCCACGCCTTAACGGCTGGACGGTTTTATATGAAGCTTGGCACACAGATAAACCATGACTTGGGTTAAGACAGGATACAGTCAGGAGGACATAGGTAGGAAATTATTTTTTTCCTTGTGGAACGATCCCATGGGTAAAATTCCGAGTTCCACGCAGGCGAAGCCGTGTGCAAAAAATAGTAATACATATTTTCAAAAGCAGAAGTCGCCTTCCGGTTGCTTAACTTTCACTAACAATTTGTCAAACTGTGCATAAAGTATTTGAAATCTGGCAAGGCCGACTTCTTTTGACAATTAGTTCCGTTACACCGGTTATATCATGCAATAGTAGGGGCAGGCACATGCAGCCAGTTATAACGTTCCCCCTGCAGGGACTCACGCGTTCTCTCCTCGAGAAGAAGTGGGCTATAATCCACCGCGCAGGCCCAGTGCAGAATGGTTTCACTAATGTCTTAGAATTTTTTGTTCAAGGACATGCCGTTTTCTTCATGATGTTTTTCTTCACCATTTTGAGAGCAGTGGTGATAAAAATACTTAGAGTAAAGTGCCTGCCTGCCTCGGTTTGAACCCACGACTTTACCACTCGTAAGTCTGGGCCGTTACCACTGCGCTACCACAGCTGCTTTGCCCTGCAAATTGTATTTGCAGTAATCGACACTTATGGGTTTTCACTTTTTTGGAGAAAAGGCATCCTTAGAGGCAAACCTATATGGTAAAAATAGAAATATTTGGGTATTAGAAGTATGTTTTTTTTATAACGAGAATCACAACACTTGCATGAAAATTTTACTTTTAGATTTCGCGTTTTTCTCGAAACCGCTTTTTTGCAAGTACTGTATTTAAAGTTAGCAGGGCTGAGCTCTGGATGGTGGAAGAAGTAGGTAAAGGGATTGGCCTAGTTATAGAAGAGTGCTCTTACCTTCAGTCATACTAAATAATCTATAAAAAAAGAAACTGTAAAATATGTAGTCAATGTAGCGTTGGTTTTATTAAAGTAAGTCACATTGCCTAAATAGTGTAGTGTCAGAATATTTGTCCTCCACAGAGGTTTGTTTTTTTTTTAATTTTAATTTTATATTCTCTCCTGCTCAAAATGATTGAAGTCCATCAAAAGTGGTCAAATTAAGCTACACAAATCAATGAATTATCGGGGTCGGGAAATCACAGTACCTCACAAAAGCTCTGTACAAAAACCGCCAAGGAATTTCAGTTTCACAAAACAGAACATATTCGCCGAAGGGTTAGGTAGACTTAAAGATAAATTTATGATAGCACCGCGTAGTGACAGACCAAACTTAGGGACGTGCCACATACCTATACTCGATACAGACAAGTCGTGTGGTTTAAAAAAAACCGAACCTCGTTGTTTTTCTCGGATGAACAATGATTTTCGTACACACGGCTACACATCAAGCTATACATTTCCAGTATAAGCTGATCTCGCATTGATTAGAATTTCCGTACAGTGCGAGATCAGCGTAAACTGGAAATTATAGCTTGATGTGTAGCCGTGTGTACTATTACAATTGCAAAGAAGTTATCACTGTATCTGTGAGTCCTTTTTCCCTTTATCGGCAGTTTGGACGCAGAAATTGCCTCAATCCAAAGAATATACAACGTGTAACGGAAAGGGTATATACATACCAAGGACACGGCTTCTTTGGATGATATCAAACGATATTGGAAGGGTTTTTTAATCCTATCTCTACATGTTCGGAAGTAATGTGAATTTTTAATACATTGATACCGGAAACCGAACTTTTCAAATTGAAATAAACACAACAGTCGGAAGAGATTTATTGTGATATTGCCAAGTAACGTGGAAAGTTATTGATCTACGTAGTGCGGTGACACATCCGTTGTGATTTGAATTTATGAAACATATGAAACCGAAAATTTTGATATCAATTTTTAAAGTATTTTATTTTGAGCTGAATAGGATTCTATACCAGCTGTTATCTTTAGTGCTCAAGGGTAACAATAGGGTTTCTGTTACACCCTGTATAAAGACCACATTTCTGCAGTGTTTTAGCAAACTTTTGTACCTTTTTTCTAATGAAGATATTATTAACTATAAGGGTATTTAAATATAACCTATACCTACGTGTATAAGTTTACTTCATATTATGCTTAGATACCTACCTACCTAAGCATAATAGGAGTTAAAATTGTTATAAATATAAATATGAGTAAGAAATTCAATAAATCAATAGAATAATATAAATTAAATTTCTATTTAATTTCTATATGGTGATTTTGAGCATTTTGTAAATGGCCTACGCAAATGTCCTGCAAATCTGGTAGCGTCTTGTGACGGGTCGTTGAGCTCCCTAAAATAGGGTTGAGCTACACGGTAACTGCTACATACATGCCGTCTGTTGAGACAGGTCAGCTCAAAGCTGCAATGGCTCTTTCTTCAAAAGGCCTTTCCAGACATTACCCTGCATTGTTAGACTCACATAAAATTTAAATAATATTATGTTTGGACTTTAAAAGAGACCATGACCTCTGAATTTGTTTCGGCTTTTCTTCTCAGGGAACAGTCAGCTAGGAAATGCCGGCGCCATCTAGTTTTAAAAAATATTGTCCAACAAAATATTGACGTGTAAAAGTGTCTTTTAAGATCTACTTACATAAATAAACATTTCATTTCAACATTTCATTTCATTTCATTTCATTAACCGACTTCCAAAAGGAGGAGGTTCTCAATTCGTCGGAACCTTTTTTTATTTTTTTTTATGTATGTTCCCCGATTACTCGAAGATGGCTGGACCGATTTGGATAATTTTTTTTTGTTTGAAAGGGTATACTTCCCAGGTGGTCCCATGATCATCAAGTCAGGATCTGATGATGGGATCCTGGAGAAATAGAGAGAACTCTTCAAATTTTATAGGCACACTTGAAGCAATTTGTGTAGTTTTTGGAAGAGTACTTTCTCGGAGTGGTTCCATTTCAATTTGGTGAAGATCTGATGAAGAACTTCGGAGATAGGCAACGGAACTCCTCAATAAATGATAGCAAATGGACAGGGATTGCTGAAATCTCATGTCTGTCAATTGTTTACACCAGTTAATAACATAACATCACGCCGGTACGCTGTGAAGGGGTAAGCACATGTGAACCACTAAAAAGAGAAAAATAAAAAACTTTTTTCAAAAAAATAAACAACCGACTTCCAAAAAAACACTAAAAAGTGAAAAATAACTTTAATTTCGGAAGGCGGTGACAAAAAATTAAAAAACATATCCAAAGTCACCGACTTCCGAAATTAAAGTTATTTTTCACTTTTTAGTGTTTTTTTGGAAGTCGGTTGTTTATTTTTTTGAAAAAAGTTTTTTTCTATATGTTTTTCTCACAATTTGATGTCTTCCTTTAGGGATCTGCAGATTGTTAAGTATATAGAACTTCGCCCGCAACTTCGGCCTCGTGAAATTTATAGCTCTTGTTACTCCGGAAAGAATATTTTTAATCGGATGTGGTTTTTTATTTTTCCATTACAAACAATCAATCTTTCCTCTTTATAATATTAGTGTAGATTGTTACTATTAAGATTGACTCACAATATAGGTACTTATAAAATCTGAAATGTAACGTCGGTGTTTGCCAGATTTAGAATAGTCAACCGATGTTTTGGAAGTGGACCTAAGCCTTCGAACCACATAAATATTAAAAAAAAACCTTATATCTATGCTTCGAACCATCACGATGAAGTTAAATGTTTCGTTGCTTGACAACTGATGGGCCCCGCAAGGGCCGATGCCTGCCGGGGTGCGGGTTGTTCGAAAGAGATACCGCGGCCCCTGGCACACAGGCAACTGAGGGAACACGAGTGGGTTTTAGTCAGTAAAAGTCTGACACGCCCTCCTGCTCCACCCAGAGTGGGAGAAGTTATTCGATGATTTCCCACCCAAAAAAAAACCCTAGAAAAACCTTGAAAAGAAGCTTATTGCCCTTAAACTTTCGGCCGCCAAAACTTTAAAATGAGGCACATTGAAATTCCATAAGAGTCAGGTAACAAAAGGGCAGAGAGCACCAAATGAGTCGCATGACCTTACCATTATTGTTGACAAGCACGAAACTTGGAACTATAATTGAAAGGTGAAGTCTATTCGTGAAAGGTGATATTTTATTTTGATAGCACATTAAGTAGTGCGTTGTAGGTATTTGTATTTATCTACCTATCTCGGAAAAGGATAATTGGAAAACTTCATCAGACTTTTCTTTACTGACTTATGAAAATAACTTGCATACATAGGTGCATAGGTACATAAACACCTTCCGTCTTATTACAAAACGCGATCTAAATTTAGTTAGATCTAAATTTAATCTAAATTTTTGTTTTTGTTTTTATTATTTATTTCTGCTTGAGTAAATTTTTTAAATTTTTTTTTTTTGGTATATTGGCGTGTGCTAGCTGACATATGGCAAATATTTTAATTTTATGTTTCGTAACGTTAATTACATACCTATTGTATAGAATCAAGTTCTTCTAACATAACAGACAGCTGTGCTGCGGGGGAGTTTGTTGCGCCACTTCTTCTTCCCAGCTAAAGCACTAGGAAGTGGTGAAGGGCGGCCGTTTTGGGGGACTGTCTTATGTTATTTTCACGTTCAAAAAGTGCTGACACCAGCCTAGTTTGAATAAATGACTTTTGATTGATTGATTGAATGATTGATAGTACTGGGATTGTTACCTGGTTAAAACCATGACTAAATGAAACGTTATTTTAAAATGAAGTTTATCACTAGTTCATGAAGTATCTGTGGTACTAAAGTTAGTTCGCCGAGACCCCTAGTTTAAACAATAACAACCGTAACAATCCTAGACTTATATGTCTTGGTTTATTTTTGAGGATAGGAAATCATCAAATAACTTCTCCCGCTCTGGGTGGAGCGGGAGAAGTGTGTCAGACTTTTACTGACTAAAACCCACTCGTGTTCCTTCAGTTGCCTGTGTGCCAGTGGCCACGGTATCTCTTTTGAACAACCCGCAACGCTGGTAGCCATCGGCCCTTGCGGGCCCCACCAGTTGGTGCTGACATCTCTTTGAGGCGCGCGTGGAACACAACGCGCCGTCGACCCGGGCTTGGTCCTTACCGGACGGCGAGCTACCCATTACTTGCCTTCCACAAACCCGGGCCCCCACGGTGGCCGGTAATCAGCCTGGGAAGTCTTGGTATAAACCAGTACTTAAGCATTTATTTGTAATAAGACCGCATAGGTACAAACATAATGTGATCACCTTTTCCACAAAGGGTTAGTCTTAGGCCTCAGAGGTGACCTAATAGTACCTGCCTACGCCACATTTCACCCGATAGACCGCGATATTAAAATTTTCTTATGTTTTTTGTAATTTGTAGGTCATTGTCAAGCATTATAGGTCAGTAAGTATGTTATGTCAAAATATGACTCGTACCCAAACATAAAGGTTGTCCCAACAAGGATTTAATTTGAAAGAAAAGACATTTATTTTTGATTTGTGCAAACATTTTGATTTTAACATAAAGAAAAATAGTTCCGATTAAACGTAAAATACAACATGAGGCAAAAGGCCACCACGAAACCTCTGACACAGGGTTATTCTCTTGTTGAAATTTTGAATAACGTTTTCGCATAAATGTAGCTCTATTTCACCAATAACGCACCGTATTTCTTCTTTAAGATGTTCAACTGTTTCAGGCTTATTCGCATACACCTTTTCTTTCACGTAGCCCCAAAGAAAAAAGAACGAATTGGCGAACTGTTGTCGCAAATTATTCACCATTTTTGTAATGTGTTTTTACAATAATTAAACGTTGTTGGTTTGAATTCTTCTCCATATTCTTAAATCGAGTGGTTTGTATGCGACAACTGTCAAAAAAAAAATCACCGTACAACTCGTATTAACAAAATGGCGGCTTTAAATCCGGCGCTCTTGTTGGGGCATCCTATATTTTGGGCTTTACAGATTATAATCACTAAATTCAGCAATGCAACTCTAAGTTCATTTAATCATATTGAATTACTTTATCATGACAAAGATTTTAAAGATTATAATTCTGTTATGCCCTAATTTTTTCCTATAAACAAAAATGAATTGTCTTGCTTACTAATGGTAGCATTTTTATTTCCAAACTGGTCAATTAAATAGTTTCGTTAGCTAATTTCACCGGTGATAGCCAGTTCCAATTCATTAGGTATTGATAAAGATACAATAGTCTTAATTGAAACCTATAATTGTCCGTAAATTATAGGAATCGGCCATTAGTGATCTAACAATTCTTAAAAAATTGCGACGTGTTCTTTTCACAGAGAAGTTTTGTTATATAAACTTATGAAAACATTTCAGTCACCCTCAATCTTGAGACAAAAGTTTCTCTTTTAAAACTAAAGTTAAACATCCGTCTCCGAATCTCAGATTGAATTCTCATCCGCATAATTAACACACAGCTGTTCGATGCACTACAAGGTCGCTTCATACATTTATCAGCATAACGGTAAATGCATCGGAAGCGGCATTTTTTTTCCGGTGCAGGTAAATGTTGGGGACAATAGCAACGGGTCTACTTACCAACTTTCTGCGCGCGCCGACAAGCAATTGCTCGGGAGTCGGTTGCGCGCGCCATCACGGTGCGCACGCGAATACGATTCGACGAGAAATATAAAACTTCAGTGTGCATTCTATTCTACCGTTTATTACAACTTGAATTAAATTGACGTGATCTTTTATTATGTAAGTATTCGTGATGGGACTCATTTTTTAAATTTAAATCTGTGTTATTTTTTTAGAGCACGTGTCTTTATTAGATCCGCGTATAGACTGCAGTTTTCACTTACTAACGATCTGTCGATCTCACTTACGTTTAAGTTTAACTACACTTTAACTATTGACATTATTAAACGTATACGAGGGAAAATATTCATACACACTTAGATACAATAAAACCATTATTAAAGTTAAACAACTTACCGCAACATCGTTTTAGTTTCACTTTACGCACGCAAACATAATCGAGTTAATTAAGTACAAATACTAAAGTATTAAATAATATACTTAATTAATTAAATTACTAGGGTATTCGTTTAAATATAAATATTAAGTCAGGAAAAAAATCTACTAATTGATAATTTGGACCGATTAACAATGATTTCGACAGCAGATTACTGAAGTGCATTCTTAATTTATAGTTTAATATAATTTATAACGATCTTTGACGCCTTTTGGAGCGCTTACGCATATAGTTGCTTCATTGCTGTATTCTGCTGCAGTTAATATTTAACGATAATTCTAATTCCCCTTCAAACATTAACAAAGCAGAATGTTGAAACTGGTATAAATCTCGGTAGGTATACCGTACATTACCCGCGGGGTAATTTCTTAACACATTGGGATGGCTTTCATTTTGACATTTCTAAAACATTCATTGCATTATTTAGATACATTGTTGACCACACACATTTTTCGAACATATGAAAGCAATAGATTAGCAATAGTTATCCTTCAAAATTAACAGACAACCAAATAAATAGACACATATAAGGTACTTATGAACGTCTCATTCTCGTCGCCCCTTTCAAAATGTAGTTTCGTATGAGTCGAATGGGTAAGGAACTCCACCGTTACTTTTTTAAATGTGCTACAATATTTTGTATACTTACATGTGAAGACGATGTGCCTTGAATAAAATTACCATACCACAATAGCAAAAATGATTTAACATGAAGTCGGTTAATGAATTACAGAAAAGTTAATTATATGTTTACAAGCATTGTAAAAGGAAGCACTTAAATTATTTTCTTAACATTTTAACACGTCAGTGTGTAAGTTGGAGTAAGTAATCAGTTAATCACAAAATGTCATTTATGTCATAAAAAATATTAAATTATACAATTTAATTAGGACCTGCTTGATTTAGTCTAGATTGTCTGATTGATACTGTGCTACGCCATTATGGTGCCGGTGTGCGAACGTCAAGATAAACATTATTTTTGGTTTTTCTAAACCACGTTATAGATGTAGGCAATAATTAACACTGTCCAGCGATAAGGCGGAGTCCTCTTTAAGTCACGACTTCACGAGTGGTTAAGTAACTTCTAATTGCTAAGCAAGTGTGCATGAACACCCACCGCGTCATCATACAAAACATCAGATGAATTAGTTGACAAACGCGAGTCCAGCATTCGCAATGGCCAATTACTTTTTATAGAGTAGATAACTGGGTTCCGTGTGTTGCCGGACGTAAAAAAATAGCACCATCCCATTTCTTCCCGTGGGTGTCGTAGAAGGCGACTAAGGGACTTACTAAAGAATGGGCAGCAGCGTTCTCTATGCATTTCACCACCAAACTGTGATCGCCAACCCGCCTGCCAAGCGTGGCGATTATGGCAAATCCCCCCCTTTTGGGGGAGGCTTATGTCTAGCAGTGGACGTCTTTCGGCTGATGTGATGTGATGATGTATGTAAACGCGAATATGAGCAAGCGTGTCATGCGAATATAAACATTAATTTATCCGAATAATGTTCATATTCGTATAAAACGCTTAATTTACTTTGCAAAGTAAAGTCAAGATGCGGTCTGAGAATCTTGCCCTCGAATTCCCGTGGTGATTATGGCAAATCCCCCCTTTCAGGGGACGCTTATGTCCAGCAGTGGACGTCTTTCGGCTGATATGAGAATGTGTAGTTTCTTGCCGGCTCTTCTCCATCGCGAGGGCTGGTTCGAGGTGGCGCGGGAAAAGAGTTCCTGGAAGGACTTGGGGGAGGTCTTTACCCAGCTGTGGGACAGTATAGGCTAAACATTTTTTTAAGTTAAACGGTTTGAATGAAAAATATGATGTAAGTAGATAATTTAATGTACTAAAAACTAAAAAATAATTCGGTAGGTCCAAGGTACCAGTCATTACATCACTTTCCTCATCAATATAGGGCATTGATCAGACAAAAAAATATAAATCGTGAGGCGTAGCGTAACCCTAGCAGTGGCGTGCACAGAGTTTTTAGACAGGGTAGGCAGGAATTTAAAAAAGCCAAAAAAAAAACAGAATAACCGATTGCTGTACTTACACAGCATGCAACCTGTGAGGCAATTAAATGAATCATATTGTTGTGTAATTAATTTACAATTGACTTTACCTTTAGTTTGTATTAATTGCAAATCCGGTGTACAACTACTTTCCACGATCACAGGTTTTTTTATTATGTTCACCGAAAGATAGTTTTGTAAATGCATAATTTTTTCTTTTCTCTATACACACACCACATTACATACACCAAATTTACACCACAGTACATTATGTACATAATTATTTTCATTAAAACGGTTTAACTTAAAAAAAAACTTATTTTATTTTCAAGTTTTTATTTCGTTACTAAATATTTCTCATTCTATTTAGTTTTAGTTTTTTTTTTATAGTGTACAGTATTTTAATAGTCAAGCCCTTTCATTTGATACCGATATTGAGGGGGTTGTGAAAAAATATGTAATCCGCCAATTTGTAGCGGCGGCCATCTTGGATATACAACGATACTTTTTAAATTAAATTATATTGTTATCAAAACTACAGGTGTGTACCAAATATCAGATCAATCCAACAGGAAGGGGGTAAAATTTCAAGTACTAAATTTGACCCAAAAAACCATCAGGGCAAGCTATATAAAACCGTTTAAAAAAAACTGTGGAGTTTCTTGCCGGCTCTTCTCCATAGCAAACGATCAATTGGAATCGCGCACATAGCTTCTGACGTTACATAAGTGCTCATGTACTTAGGTTTATATGAATTAAAATATTTTATTTTGCAAAAAGTTAAAAATATCAATGATTTTGGTTTCTTGCCTGCCTCGTTGGCTTCTACGCGTCGCAAGCGCCACTGCTGAGCATTCGATTATGGGATCAGTTCCCAGGTCAGGCAGTGTTGTTTGATTTTTAATGTAGGCCACATTTGGAAATACTGCTCCTTCAAAAATCTTGATCCTAAAAACAAAACAAAAATATCGAGACATGTGATATCCACCACACTGGGCCCACATAGTGGATAGTGACCCACTACTTTTCACAGAGAGGAAGCCCGTGTCTCAGCACATTACAGGCTGATAATGCTCCGTCAATAACGATTATGCATGATGATAAAATCATGTTATCTAATTTTCCTCTTTTCAACTTCTGTTCATACACTGTTGAAACTACAAGGTTTTCTTATGTGTGTTATTTTTATTTTGAATGGGTGTATTTAAGAATGAGCGATATGTCTCTGTAATATTTCCACTGTTGAAACTACAAGGTTTTCTTATATGTCTTATTTTTATTTTGAATTGGTGTATTTAAGAATGAGCGATATGTCTATGTAATATTTCCGTTTAGTTTCCCAGGATTTTCGGAGAAGAACTAAAAACCATTAATTAATTACTTATCACATGCTATAACATCAAAATCATTTATACTTTTACCTAGCGATAAGTATACTTACTCATAAATGTTTTTACAAGTCAATCACATTTAAGAAATTAGATGAGGTCGGCTATCTGCCTACTCTGAGTAGAAAGACCGAAACAAACTCAGAGGTCACTCACAGTCTCTATTAAAGTCCAGATATAATCTTGGTCAGATCATGTTTGAAGTGGAGAGATTGATGTCTGAAATGGTCTTTTGAGGAAAGAGCCACAAAGATTCAGTGAACCTGCCCAGTCAGTGCACGCATTTGACAGTAAACGTGCAGCTCTACTCAACATGTCTTCTCTTCTGAATAAATATATTGAAAAGAACCTCCTTTTCGAATTCTGTCTAACAGTCCATTGACATGTCCTTGAGCTATCAATACACAGTGACTGAGAAGTGTTACGCATACCGAGCCACAGTTTAGAAAGTCGTGCAGTGCACCGACGCATTGTTCTGTTCCTTCCGTTGATTACTTCACTGGTTCGGCGAGCCGTTAATAAAAATTGGTTTAGGTACTGAATTGAATCTAGGGCAGGCTGTAACAATGGTCACTTGTAGATGTCTGAAGTAGTTGATGGATGTAGATTAGGGATGTTGGGAATAATATGAAGTTCTTACCTTGATACCTGCTAGGTATATTATTTATTCTATGTATGTATGTATGTGTGTTTGTTGTTTGGTTTTGACATGACACATGTTAGTTCGTGTAAACATACATAATCAGCCTCTAATATTCTTACTGCTGGGAAATGAAATGAAATGAAATGAAATGTTGAAATGAAATGAAATGTTTATTTATGTAAGTAGATCTTAAAAGACACTTTTACACGTCAATATTTTGTTGGTCAATATTTTTTTAAACTAGATGGCGCCGGCATTTCCTAGCTGACTGTTCCCTGAGAAGAAAAGCCGAAACAAACTCAGAGGTCATAGTCTCTTTTAAAGTCCAAACATTATATTATTTAAATTTTATGTGAGTCTAACAATGCAGGGTAATGTCTGGAAAGGCCTTTTGAAGAAAGAGCCATTGCAGCTTTGAACTGACCTGTCTCAACAGACGGCATGTATGTAGCAGTCACCGTGTAGCTCAACCCTATTTTAGGGAGCTCAACGACCCGCCACAAGACGCTACCAGTTTTGCAAGACATTTGCGTAGGCCATTTACAAAATGCTCAAAACCACCAGACGAGTTACAAAGTAATGTGTTCAATCTAGCCTGCATAGTACTCACATTCACAGTTAGTTTTTTCTTTAAATGTCATTAAAAATCAATACTTAAATATAAAATGTCAACAGTATCTATTAAACACTTAGCTTATATAACAGTTTGTTGCTTGAGGGTACATTGGAGCAACTTATCTAGTCCCAAGCTTTTTTGACATCCAAGTAATCTTTAACTTTATAGAAACCTTTTTGACAGAGTTTCTGTTTAATAAATAGTTTAAATTTATTGAAGCTTAGTTCCTTAACATGGCTCGGGAGTTTGTTGTAAAAACGAATACTTTGGCACTTAAATGAATTGCAAATTTTTTGGAGCCTAGTCGTGGGCACAATAAGTAAATCTTTATTTCTAGTATTTATGCTATGAACGTCGCTGTGTTTAGAATATAGATTAATGTTCTTTTTAACATAAATTAGGTTCTCATATACATATTGAGATGCGACGCAGACCTCCTCTCGCTGAGAGCAAGTGGACCATAATCCACCACGCGCACACAGTGCGGGTTGGTAAATGTCACATGTCTTCGAGTTGTTAGTTTTGAACATGCCAATTTCGTCACGATGTATTCCTTCACCGTTTTAGGTAAGAGCAGTGGTGGAAATAATTTACCCAAAGTAAATCGCCTGTCTGGGTTCGAACCTACGATCTGCGTTTCGTATCGCGGTACTTACCACTGGGCTGCCAGTGCTCCAACCTGTAACCTGTAAACGACAATTGATAATTAAACTTGATTTCGGAATCATCTCAAGCCTAGTGAAGCTTAGGGATCTCACACGGTTACTTTACTGTGTACATAGTTGTCTTAACACTTTTTTGGGATGTATAATTCCCATGCGACGTAATGATTTTTACATGCTTTACATTAGTTTCACTTGTATGTTTGTTTGTTTGTATGTTTGTATGTAACCGACTCTTTTGGACGCTATTTTGACCCACTTTAAACGGTCAGATTTCATTTCAACTTTGTAGACTTATCGAAGACCTAAAACAATTCAATAATTAAAAAAAAAAAATGAAAAACACACCGTTTTGTAGTTAGCAAAACTAAAAAATAGAAAATAAATAATAGTTTAAACAAACTATTATTTATTTTTTAGTTTCATTTTTCTTTCATAGCCGTTAGGTACGGATGCTTTCCAGCATTTGCGAATACATATGCGAATATTCTGCGAAGTTGAATGTTCATGTATCTAAACATTACGTTTATATAGGTACTTAACATTCCTAAATCTAGGTACTCCTGTTTTAATAAGTTTTATGCTATAAAGGCTTCACAGAAAAACTTAATAGAACTTGTCTAACAATGGTGCCGATTCACTTGTACACCGAACGAAACTAAATAAGCTATCACTAAAAGTCCTTACTTTTGGCTGTAAGAATCTTAAAGCTATTCTGCAAAACAAAATCTCTATATTTAAAATAATTTGACGCTACTAAAATCGAATTTGATAATCTCCACGTAGTATTTTTTTTTTTGGCATGCCACGCCTGCGGCGGTAAGTCCCCTCTTTGAGGAGTGGCTTGAGAGACGGCACGGCTTCCTCACCTTCCGCCTGACGCAGGGCCTCACCGGACACAGTTGTTTCGGGAGGTTCCTGTTTCTATTTCTGTTGAAACGCCCGGGTGTTTCCACTGCGAAGATCGCCCTGAGGACACGGAGGAGGTCTGCCCGGCTTGGGCGGAGCACCACCGTGTCCTCGTGGAGACGATTGGCGGCGGTGATCTCTCGCATCCAGCCCTGGTCCAGGCCATGGTACGGAGCGACAGTGCATGGGCAGCCGTCGCTTCCTTCAACGAAGCAGTGATGCTCGCAAAGAGGGAGGCGGCGCACGTGAGAGAGAGGCAGTACATGCGCCCTTACGGCCGTAGCTTCCGCAGGAGACGCCCTGGGCGTCGGGAATCCCAGGCTGATGGGAATCACCCCATAGGGATGGGGTGGCCGGGAGGCCACCGTAGGCGCGGGCTTGCGGACGGTGAGAAATGGGTAGTTCGCTGTCCGGTAAGGACCAAGCCCGGGTCGACGGCGCGTTGTGTTCCACGCGTGCCTCAAAGAGATGTCAGCACCGACTGATGGGGTCCGCAAGGGCCGATGCCTGCCAGGGGTGCGGTTTGTTCGAAAGAGATACCGTCGCCACTGGCACACAGGCAACTGAAGGAACACGGGTGGGCTAAACTAAAGTAAAGTGCTATTTTTTGGCTTCGCAACGTGGTAGTTACTTGTTTGCCCTACCCCGTGATTATTTTTAGAGCCGGAGGCGCGCAGGGGGGAGCCTCGACGTGTTTTATATGGAATTTTTCACTTTTTGTATGGCAAATATGAAACATCATTACCCAAATGTTAAGTTTTAGATGGCTTTTATAAATGGGTTCGAAATTATCGTTGTATTTACGATAGAACACACTGTTTTCAAGATATAAGCAAAAGAAAAGAAAAAAAGATACAGTACTGTTTTTGCACCTGAAGTCGAGGTGTTGGTGTGAATTTTAGTTCTTTATAACTAATTTTATTCTACACCTTTTTAATCGCGATTAAAAATAGATCAAAGTTTTTTCACTAAATTATGTAATCAGTGTAATCTTAGTGCTATCAAACTAAAATATAGTTAAGTTGTGTCACTTTAGTGAATTTCAGAATAGGAAATCGTCGTTTGACTGGAATAACCAAAATTTTGGTGGTTATTAAGAGAATTTTGTGACAAGAGAATCGGCATCAATGTATCATTATTTAAAGCTTTATTTTAAGTATATTCGTAGGTACATCTATTTAGAAATGGCTGTAATTTTTTGTTTACCGTGATAAGTTCAGGGTAAAGATTTCATCATTTTAAAGTATTATGTAGACATAGGATTTACATGAATAAGTTAGTATCCACCTGTGGGAGGGATCAATTTGTTGCTATGTCACAACTGCGATTTTGAAAGCTATTGTACATACGTGTTTATTATAAATGTATTTAAAAACGTGTTTACAACACCACTTGTGAGAAACAATTTTGAAAACATTGTTAGCAAATAAAATGATAAAATGGTTATAACTTATACACAGACGAGAGGGATTAGAAGAAAACTTGTTTTCGGTTTTGTATTTATTCAAAAGTATTCTTCGCCAGCAAAATTAATTATAAAACTAGAAATATTCCTTGCAATTAACTATTATTTTTTGGAATATCATTTGCATCTTTAAGATTTTCGATGCAGAATATTTACCTCTTTAGGTACTAAAAATACGTACCTAAAGTGAATAGACAAAGATGAGAAACTTAGAATCACTTAACATAATTAAATGTTAGGTTTGACAAGCTCAAATAAGAATACTAATTAGTGTAGAGTTATCTGCATTCAGACTGACAAAACGAATTTCTACTCTATTGAATTTTTCTCGAACTCCCACTGTACCGCGTAGGAAACTCTTTTAAAGAAGTCTCTTCTAGCATTTGAGGGTTCGTAACGTTTTTCTTTTTAAAACTAAGTAAGGTTAATCAATCTTAAACTTAAACTACCGGAGATATCACGTAATATTTATAATACAAATAGAAAATTCAGTCAAAATGAGAATTTCTTCCTCTTTGAAGTCGGTTAGATGCGGAACATAAGAAAATTCCATCGAGGTGTTTATTGCTGAAGCAAAAGCCTCCATTCATAACTATCTATTTAGTTCGTGTTGTTACGACAACACCCTCCGGCCTTCAGAAGGTCATCGGTCCACCTTGTGGGAGTCCTTCCAACTCTACGTCTCCCGGTACGCTGTCACCACTCCAGAACCTTTCAGCCCCATCAGCCATCTATTCTGCGAGCAATGTGCCCTGCCCACTACAATGTCCATCTTACCAGCGTACCAGCTCAGTAATCAAATCTTACTAAAGTTATTCACATACTTACTCAAAGTGTGAAATTCCTAAACTCATTTCAGCTCGACGAACCAAATACTACAAGTTTCTTGGCACGTCCGCTTCTTCAAATGTCGAACGAAATGACGCAAAAGTGTCATCAGCAAACAATTCTACTGTTTGATCTACCGTCCAGTATGTAACTTAAGAAAACACTGGCACGTTTCGCAAGGAGCCTAGCCTTACTTTAGCTTGACCAACTTGCTTAGAAATCCGATTGCTTCATGGTCCCTATATACTATAGTAGCCGTGGATACCGTACAGTACCTACTGCGTAACTTATTTCACCTGCGATTTATCTCCTACCAAATGTGTTGGGGTATTTGGCATAGAAGTTTGTTGCGTTAAAGTGTTTAAGTCAGTATATTTACGTACATACACACATTTTAAATATTTATGGCTTGGAGACACAACCAACTCCTAAAGCACTAAGTTTAAAGTTCAAGACTTCTTGCCTACTAACGCAACTTTTCTAAAGTAGGCATTAATAGTACTAAATTACCAAATTTTTCTTAAGCAGAGGGAAACTGATAGGGAATGATGACCTGGGCCTGTCAAAACTGATGGCGAACATCTTAAAATCTTCAATGCATAAGGGTGGTAAACTGCTTGCCAGTAACACGTTGCCTAAAAGCTGATAAACGCTCGTTTTTTCTCCGTATATGTAAAAGAATAATAGAAAACCTCGGCACTAACAAAAACCTCTTTAATGTAAAATAAAAAACATATGTATTATCCTTTTTAGTTTAATATAAGTTGTAGGTAATATTTTAATCCAACATTCATCGCGTCAGGGGACGGCTAATGAAAATAGGAAGTTAACAGCAGCTATACCTACTTTCTACAATTTTTATTTAAGTATTTTTTTTTTTAAGCCTCTTTAATTCCTTAGTAATAATATTAAAGTGTTTTTTTTCTCTCACTTTCTACAATAGCAGAAATTAATTATTGCTGGGTATAGGTCTGGACATTATGACCTGGTCATTTCATTATTGCGAGATCGAGTTTTCATTAGCCGTCCCCGTAATTTAACTTGCATTTCCTACTTTTTAAAATACTATACTTTTCCGTCGGGTGGTTAAAAACCAGACCTTTGGCCTGCAATCGCACTAACACAGGCAAAATATTACTTATTATATTGCAAAGTAGAACCTACCGTACCTTGGTCTTTGAACAGTACTCGAATAGTAGGTATTAGTAAATATTGCGTTAGCCCTCAATGCCACTACGGTTAACTGTAAGTAAACGCTAATAAATGAATACCTATAAACTTACCAACTTAGGTACTTGTAGTTTCGTGTGCATCCTCCTGAAGCCAAGGCCTTTGGCCACTATACGAAATCATTGAATTAACTTTAAAATCAAGTAGCTAAGTTATTGCTTCGGATAGAGAAAAGCAGCTGAATTTGAATAAATAAATAGTGAAAATATGTGAATCGTCGCCAAACATTAACTTAGTTTTCTTTTCAATTAGCATTCGTACTTGTATCAAGTAGGTATGTGAAGAAAATGCTGTGCCCTTGCATTTCTAAGGCTTGTTGCCAGTACCTATGTACTTTCATCGTAATTATCGACATATGAAATTCAAGGGTCACGGGGTCCGAGTGTTTTAGTTTTTCGAGACATTGCCAATCAGTAGGGCGACTTTTCACGTGAACTGAGGGCCATATTAGAATGTTAGCATTTTCGGCACTTTTCGTATTGACAACGATGCGGATGAATTTGTTGATTCTTTTATTTGTATATATTGTAAGACTATGTAAATATTTTAAGACATTTTTTTTTGTTGTTATTGCCTCATTTTAATTTGTAAACATACTCTTTTACAACTTCTTTTGCATGTACCTGTCTAGCTAGATCAATCCTTATTCACCAAATAAGCTAGGCTAGAAGAAGGTAACATATCATTGCTGATACTTTTCATTGTAAACATTCATGCTTTTATATTTTCAAAGGTGTAAGTGAAAGTGATGTCGTATACTTTCTCATGGCACTACTTATACCTACCAGATACCTACTAACTATGACTGTTATCATGGACATCATTAGATGTTCTGACTTTTCTCCCCCTTTAAACATTTTCTAATGACTTTTTACGAGAAACAACCACATATTATTAGGTGCTAATATATTATAAAGACATGTTCCTCCATGTTCCCTTCAACACCACATTGTGCTCCTTATGTTCTAAGTTGACCTGCACGATTACTGACAAATGCGTGCACTGACAGGACAGGTCCACTCAATCTGTGTGGTTCGTTCCTCAAAAGACCATTTCAGATCCACATAATCTGACCAGGATTATGTTTGGACTTTAAAAGTGACTCTGAGTTTTTTTTGGCCTTCTGAAAGTAGTTTGATAGGAAACACCGACCTCATCTAGTTTTAAAAATATGATTGACGTTTGAAAGTGTTTGTACAAACCTACTTACAGAAATAAAATCTTTTACCATTTACACCGATACGAGGAATTTCAGTATCAAAGAGACTGTCACTCTCTCCTCCTTCCAAAATCGTTGTGCCATATTCATCAACTCAGCCTATCGCAGTCCACTGTTGGACATAGAACGTAACTACCTAACGTACTACGCAACGTACCTTTGTACTTATTTTTCTGTTGCTTTCTTCTTGTCTGTTTATATTTGTGTGCATAAATGGTTAAATAAAATAAATAAATAAATAAAATAGAAAGAAAATAAAAATATTTGAAATGGGAATTTGGGCATAGGGCTCCACAACACCCGATTCCCGCCTTCCGCATCCAGTTTGTCCCAGCCGGGTCTTCTACCCTTTATAGCAGAACTTTTTATCTCATAATATTATTTTGCATAACAGCGAATGGCATAAACTTTATATCGCAGAAAATCGTTTAGCACACACTCATATATCATACTTTCAAAACTCATCATTTTGTAAGACAGACTCTAGGCATAAATTTCATATCCGTAATATTTAAAAAGTAGAACCATCATGTCGCAGAAAGTTCACATTCAGAATCGGCTTTTGGCATACATTTCATTTCCATAACATAACCTAACCTAACCTCGCCCCTGGCACACAGGCAACTGAGGGTTTTAGTCAGTAAAATTCTGACACGCCCTCCTACTCCACACAGAGCGGGAGAAGTTATTTAATGATTCCCACCCAAACAAAAACCTAACCTAACCTATAATACACGCTTCCCTAACCAAGTAAAATACTTAGGTAGAATTCGGTACTGGCCGCACGGTGTTGCAGTTCTAACATAACCTTACCTAATCTTTTATTGCGAGTATTTATCATACTTAATACATTGCCATTCTAAATTCAGACACTTAAACATTCGGCCAAACAATAATTATATAAAATATTTTTTGTGCCTTAAAAATATTCGTTTAAAGAAGATTATGCCAAATAAATTTCGGAGGATCAAGATTCTACCATAATATCTTAGAAAGTTTGCAGTTAGAATCATCTTATGGCATACATTTCATATCCATATTATAACCTAACCTAACTTAAATACACGCTTCCCTAACTAAATAAAATAGGCAACTGCAAGTGCGTACCTGCAAGGTTAATAGGCCATGATACACAGACAGCCATGCTTTGAAATACCTCGTCATTAGGCATGATGGTTATCTTGCTACGGACCATGAGCATCTTGCACATCACTTCCCTTGCTGTCGTAAAAGACTCGGAAATTATCTAGGTAAATCAGAAAAATGTACAATTAGTAATTACCTACCTATTTACTCTGGTAGGTACAGTCACGACTACGAGCATAAATACATTAGGTATATACATTTACGCAACAATCAAAAGCGATTTTCTCCTAGTGTATTGAATGATATACCCATTGTATGGTGTTACCAGCATACTATTTTCGAAACCAAACTTTTACAGCTATTTTCTAAAAGTTGTATACTTAATCGTCATTTGTAGAGAAAAATCGTTTTGAAGAAGTAATCGTAAGATATATTTTATGCTCTTTGGGCCGGTGTACACAACATGGTTTCTTTACAATACGGCGCAATAACCGCACCGCAGAATAATCGTGCGAGCTCGTATGACACGGCAAACCACCGGTAGTTTGGTTATACGGTGGCGGCACCATGCCGTAGTGCCGCTGAGTCTGGGAGTGTACTCCCTAAGCACGAAATCTGAAGTTACGGGCAATTCCTACTCCTTATCACCTACGGACATACGATTAGTTTGGGGCACGACCTAAGAATGAATGACACCATGATGTGACAGTAGTCTCTACTCCCGATGTCTTTTAACCCGTCCGAAAAAGTTAATTAATCGGGTGTAGGGTTCACTCCGTAGTTTTGAACTACTTTTGGTCGGGCCCGTATCTTCGTTGGCGGCCCTCCTGTTAAGAAATTTCTATAGTGCTCCATACAACACTTACGACTGTGCCTACACACGACGCAACGACAACCGTAGTTTTTCACGTGTTTGTACATAGGGTCTTCTTGCACATACTTAGATTCATATCATGCATCTCCCATGCGTTTAAACCGCATGAATGGGAGAACGAGATTATCTACTAAAGGATGATTTCCACCAAACGGCTCGCATCGCATCGGATCGGAAAGGATACGATTGGATGCGGCGACAGCCGATCCCGTCCGGCAAGATGTCAACGGATACGGTCGGCTCCGTACCGTCGCTTGCAAACGTATCCGTTTCTTTCTGCGCCCAGTCAAATAGTTTCGTCCCTACCGTGGTGACGTGTTCAAATGTTTTTAAATGGCAGACGAACGTATGACGACAGTCGAAAGTATCCGATCGGATACGACGACAGGCGAACGGAGCCGATCGCGTGTCGCGGAAGACGCCCGCGGTCAAGCTGCTGTACCTACGCGGCTTGGTAATATCGACTTTAAATACTGTGTACACGATTAAATATTGTTTAAAGATTGTAAAATCCGTTCTGACCCGATGTGATGCGAGCCGTTTAGTGGAAATCATCCTTAAGTAATCCAGTTAAAAGAGGCCAGTAAGTACCTATGGTTAGGTATTTGCTCATACTTACAGCTGATAAATCAATAATTGTGAATCAGTATTGTAGCTTTGTATCTGTATACATGATGTTTATGTTATATTATCATCTACACACGTGCACGAATGCTCTTTGTTCGAAATAGATGTATTAAAAACCGATTATTACTTAAATGAATTACATAAATCGTAGTTTTGTGACATAACTAACATATATAGAAATTGTATTGTCTGATATCTGCGAAAACCGTACTTTAGTACGATCCAAAATAATTTTAAAATATTTTTACAATTTCCAGTTATTTTCTTTAAAGCACTATAAGTAATGCAAATGGTCGCGTTCAATGTTCACAGGATAAATGCTGTCATAATTGCACCTTTAACAAGTAGGTATGACTGCAACTACAATAAATATATTATAAAAAACGGTAACCTGTAGCCCTCTGTACAAAAAATCCAAGATGATAATTATCACGGGTAAATGTTTGTTTCTTGACAATGTTGCTTCCTTAACCTACCTGATAAAAAGCCACAAATTGAAAAAAAAACAATTTTATTATTATACTTAGGGAAAACAAGAAAAATACAAACAAACAAGCCGAAAATGACAAAGTTCCATACAAACTTTCATCTTCTATTTTACTACTTTAGGTGATGAAGTTACAAAAATCCTTCTTTTCGTTTCGAGTTCCTGGGTCTAGACCCAGCGGTTTAGGCTATCCGTTGTGCGTTGTATGTATGTGTGTGTGTGTGTGGATGTTCGTTACACAATCATGCAAAAACAGCTGAACGGATTTGAATATTTGGCACACAGATAGTTGAATATCGAATAGTCGGATACACAAACAAAACTTTTTTTTCGGTAGTAGGTTCCCGTGGGATAGATTTTTATTAAGTCCTAGACAAGCCGTGTGCCTGGTGGTAATTCCCATCGGCAAAAAGAACTTCCATACAAATTTTAATCTCTCATTTAACTTTAAGGGGATGAATTTTCTTAGATCCTGGCTTAGTTCTCTCCTTCGTCATGATTATGGAACATTTTCGCAAAATTACATGCTTCTAGACGCAGCGGTATAGGCTATGCGTTGTCTGTCAATGAAAGAAGTATTTTAGTTTTCCCATCTGATTAATTAATTAAAATCTTAAATTATGAATTGCAAAGATAACCTTCAGCGGTGACTAATGTAAAAAATCAATGATCAATTGAATAAGTTCATTCACCCCTCGAAGTTTTCCTAGCAACTGAAACGATAAGGGTATATAATTCTTACACTTGTTATAAATTCATGTTTTCTTTAAAGAACGTCAGCAACAATTATCTTCAGTGCTACAATCTGCCTTCTGTAATTAGTATCACAGATTATTATAGCACATAATTAAATAAACCGTCTAGAACATTTTTTACTCAATACTAGTGCTGGATTTCGGATTTACCCATAAATGCAAACTTTAACAATCCATTGCACCCCTTTGAGGCAACTGTCCTACCGCCCGCCGGCGACTAAAGAAAAGCAAATAGAGCTAGCAAATATAAACGAGTTGGCGAGAAACGAGCAGCAAGTAGTATAGCAGTATGTCTTCTCGTCCCAAATACCGCAGTGACTCAAGACGAAAGTCTTTGATCAGTGTGTGTTGCCAGTGATGACCTATGGCACAGAAACGTGGTCGCTCACAATGGGCCTTATCAGAAGGCTTAAAGTCACCCAAAGGGCAATGGAGAGGGCTATGCTCGGAGTTTCCCTACGTGATCGAATCAGGAATTAAGAGATCCGCAGTAGAACCAAGGCAACCGACATAGCCCGAAGAATTGCCAAACTTAAGTGGCAGTGGGCACGGTACATTGCTCGCAGAACAGATGGCCAATGGGGCCGAAAGGTTCTGGAGTGGCGACCGCGACCGGAACACGTAGAGTGGGAAGGCCTCCCACAAGGTGGACCGATGACCTTGTGAAGGCCGCGGGAATCCGCTGGATGTGAGAAGCACAAGACTGGTCGAAGTGGAGGAGCCTGGGGGAGGCCTATGTCCAGCAGTGGACGTCTTTCGGGTGAAATTATGATGATGATGATGAGCAGCGAGTGTTCGACGACAGCGACTAGCGGTTACTCGATGGCACTGATATGGTAAGTATATCTATGCTCGCTGGTGTGCGTATGTATACGGTGTCACCAAAAGAAATAAGTAACCAGGGTCGTCGGATATAGGTGAAGTTTAGTGAGAAACCTATAGAAGTTTTGCGAATAAAATTTAAATGAATTAATAGAAAACAAACGATTTATTTTGTATTTGACGCCCAACATGTTCGGCAACGTTACCCAACAACGCGCGACGTTGCCAGCTGGCGCGCAACAAGACACGCAACAGATAACTTTACTAAACAAACGATCCTCGTTACCTTTCAACATGATGAGCAGCATGTTGTGAAACATGTCGCGAGTCAAATGTTTTCTAGTGGATACGAGGCTTGACAGAAACTGTGTCAATGGTTACCTGCTATTTTGCTTGACGCAGACAGGCGCGTAGTAGAACAGGTTCTATGAAGTCCTCATAGAAATTGTTGTACTGTTCCACTAGAATCAAGTCGTGCTGTCGCGTCGCACCAGTCTGCAGGAATCTTTACCGGCACGGACACCGACAATGATGTAAACTAGTAATTAATATCAGTACCTACAACAAATAGTAAGGAAATACAAACCTTGAGGCTGAGCATCCGCCGCGGGCAGTTCGTCGCTTCATTATATATTACTATTTACACATAGGTACCTACTGGTAAAGATGGTATATACTGACTTGGTAAACAATCCCTTTATTTAATTAATTAATGTGTACACCTACTACTTATATAAAGGTGTGTAAATATGATCATGTCTCTGCGCATCGGTCATTTTTAAAGTGGTTGCCTATACGCCAGAACAGAGAGCACAGAGCGCCTTCCACCTTCTTCGTTCAGTCTATCTCTCTGCAGAATGCGCTCTTTTTGGAAATCAGGATGGTTAAACAACCGATTATCTGATCCGATTATCTTTTTTAAAGTTAAAGTTCGCGGGCACCTTCACAAAATAATGTTTTCTCATTGCAAGTTTTTTTTTGTTTTTAAACCCCTCTCGCTTTCCCGATACAGGATATTATTATACAGGCTATATTTTCCTATTATTTGAAGTAATTAACTAGTCTAAAAATAAATAACAACGCCGTTTTGACAATAATTAATAGGCCATCTTGCTTATCTCTTCCCTCCTTCCTTTTTTTTGGGTGGGAAATTATCTAATTTCTCCTGCTCTGGGTAGAACGGGAGAGCGTGTCAGACTTTTACAGACTAAAACCCACCCGTGTTCCTTCAGTTGCCTGTGTGCCAGGGGCCACGGTATCTCTTTTGAACACCCCGCACCCCTGGCAGATATCTTCCCGTTGATGTTGTATAGTTGACGAAGTGATTTCGTGCAAGTACTAACTGACAGATAAACATCAACAATCAGTAGGTACAGATCTATGCTTATGTCAATGATGATTTATAAGAGTAATTTAAACAAGTAGAATGTAGAAATATACTTATAATGATAAAACATAATTATTACATAAAATAATTATTATGAAACAGACAGACAGATCGATAACAGATAATTCCACCTAATTGTTTACTAAGTAGCGTTATCAAAATGACTCGTTTTTATCGATTTGTGAGATTTATCATCACGTATTTATATTGCACAAAGACACAATGTTACATCTAATTAGCTGATGTTAATATGCAAGAAATATAAATATTCCATCGGATTATTATTGTCAAAGAAAATATTAGTGAAAATTTCTTTCGGCCACTGCTGGACATAGGCCTCCCCCAAGCTTCACCACTTCGACCGGTCTGTTCTTCCCGCATCCGGCCGATTCCTGCGGCCTTTAAAAGGTCATCGGTCGACCTTGTGGGAGGCCTTCCAACTCTACGTCTTCCGGTACGCAGGCGCCACTCCAGACTTCTTTCACTAGCATATAATATGGAAAATTCAAAATTTAAATTCAATATTTTGGACCTAAACGGAGATCAGAATAAGGAGATATTTAGGCAAATTTATTTTAGGTACCTATATTTCGGTTAGGTTGCACGCACATAAAACTGCTTGCACACGCCAATCGGGTTGAAAATCTATTTTTTATAAGTTATGAACTTATGACTAATGAATTTACTATTATGTTGTGAAGAAATCTATATAAGACACGAAACGCTTGCAACGAAACGCACATGTAGAAACTTTCTTCTAAGAGAAAGTTCGTATTTTTCGATAGTCGATATCAAACACCAGTTGAACTTTGAGCACGCCAACGCTCGGTAGTTCGTATAACTTCTACCAAACGTTACGCGTGTAGTATCTTTTATTTGATAGTGTACTATCTAAAACTAACGTTAGCGTAACTCAGTATGTTATCGTATGCACGTAGGGTAACATTATAAAATGATAGGGTCAATTATTGCTGTATACATTTCGTGTTTCAATGCGGCTGTTAACTTTTTCACCAGACTTGTGTTGATTCTGCTGACTGCGTGTGTGTATCATGCCTTCGTTTTGGCTGAAGTATTTTTGAATAGTTATAATTTAGTGTATCCGCCGTATTTGGCTAAGCCTTTGACTAATGTTTTGAGTGTTATTTTCGATGTAGTGAGTTATTTCATAAGGATTTCTGTTATACAGGTAGGTAAGCTACGCGTAGCGTGACCTAAATGAGATTTAATTTGTTCTAACAAGTTTGGTGCATGCAAACGTATTTCCACATTCAAGAGTATAGTTTGGCTGTCCAGTTTATGTTATGGTTTCACTATTATCTGAGTGTAAGCTAAATATAACAAGAGACGTAATGACAACAGCTGACAGTAATTCTCGTAATTAAAAACGTTCAGCATCAAGTCGCAGTCTCATCTCGGTGACAATCAAATGTCAAAAACTTGTAAAACAAATAAGGGAACTGGTATTCTTGACAGATTGAGCCTGAGCTCAGACAGTGAACGATCTTAAAATTACGAGAATTGCCCCTCTTATGAATTCCCGTAGTAAAAAACATTCAAAATCTAGATGCAATCTCATCTCAGCGCCAATTAATGTCAGAAACTTGTCATTAATGTAGGGAAAGTGTACGCAAAATACACGCTTTGACGTGGAGTTGCGGAGTTGCGTAAAACGGACTGGTGTCCACCAGTCCGTTTTACCTAGGAAAATTGAGAGGGAAAAGGGGTATTTTTGACAGATTGAGACTACGATCAGACTGTATAGGTTCTTAAAATTACCCGAATTACCCCTCATTTTCGTAGCTTTGTTCATAATAAGGTATTAATGATTGAAAGAATACATAAAAAGCTTGTGATGTGGCCTCTTTTTGGTGACAGAAATTCAAACTCATGTAAGCTATATAATAAAGCCTAGCAAATATGAATTAATTGAATGTGATTGTAGTTCAGAATACTTATAAGTACTACGGGAGTAGTTCAACGTACCTGATCTTTTAATTAACATACTAGTTGAATCCTTTTTTTGAAGGCAATCTGCCTAAGTATTTTTATAACATCGGTATTGATATAAGCACAATACTAAATTTTACTTTCGAAATTGCCGGTTGGTTTACAAACACGATTTGGTTGCACAGTAGAGTATAGAGCATCGGCAAGTTCCAATCCGGTCTCGTAGACAGAGCTTAAATATCTCAGAATATTATTGGATTGGTGCTGCTTTCGTTCATATATGCAACATACTAAACATTATTATTCATGACGGACTGAAATCGAAACGCCACTGAAGATATTAAGAGGTCGTACATGAAATTTTGTCGATTTCGCTGATTTACTTGATTGTACGGACGTGCTTTTACAGTTAAATGAATAATAGTAAAAATAAAACTAAAAAACACGCTTTAAAAACCAAACTAAAAAAGCAGAAAATAATTTTAAAAAGGCGCGATTATTTTCTGCTTTTTTAGTTTGGTTTGTAAAGCGTGTTTTTTTTACTATTATTTATTTTCTGTTTTTTAGTTCTGCTAGTTACAAAAGCGTGATTTTTCGGACTTTTTTCTTGTTTTGTTTTTAATTATTTAAATGTCATCGGTCCTCGATAAGTCAACAAAGTTTAAATTAAATCTGATTGTTTGAAGTGGGTCAAAATCAAGTCCAAAGGAGTCGGTTACATACAAACATACAGGTGAAGCTAATAAAAAACGTGTAAATATTGCATTTCCATAAGTTTTAATGCACAACATGAAAGATAATTTCAGTTATTATCTAATAGTGATGGCAATTAATGCGATTTCGCATAAATTTCATTAGCATGTGAATTCTAATGAAATTTATGAGTGCCATGCATGCTAAATGCTATTGCTATGCTATTTGCTAATATGACGATAATATGAATTTTGTTAATATGCGAATTAAAGAGTGAGGTCGCCATAGGACGTCTCCTAGCGAGCGTTTATAACAATTTAAAACCTTTTATTGTTTAAGATTGTATGAACTTCCTTCATACTTTATCCAGGCTTAGGACTGGCAGTAAAATGTTCTAAACGGGCGTATTTATAAGTTCTTTTGATCGTATTTACATGATTTAGTTTTGTATTTTACACATAAAAGTGTACATACACTTTTATGTATAACATAACATACATACATACATACAAACAAACACACACCCACACACATACATACATACATATGCATACATATGTGTTCTTTTCTTTTGTGTATTTTGTGTTTTTTGCTTTTGTGTACAGCCAGTTCTCACTACTTTTGACTACCTCCTATTATTTACAGTTAGGTAATGAGTTCTCCGTTTTACACTGGGTATTATCTATTTTAAGTACAATATTAGGCGTAAGACGAAAAAATATAATTATTGTTTATACGTAAACTAAACTTTTACCATCACATGCCAAAACGTACTGAACTTTGACTTACTTGACAATAAACGAAGCGCACCACGCGCGTGCCGCACAAATTATTATTACAAAAAACGCATTCATTCAATATACGTTCCTAAGTACGAGCTAATAAAAGATAACAAGAAACTAATTGCTTGACCTCATTCTTAGCACCACCCTGCTAATAATTTAAATTAAATAAACAATCACATGCATTCATTCAATATACGACCCTAAGCGACAAGCTAATCAAAGACAATAAGATAATAATTGCTTAATATCATTCTTCGCAACATCTGCTAAATTGCTAATAATTTCACTTGCGAACAACGTCAGGGTCACGCGAAACAAATAGATTTAGTGTTCCCGCCTTCCCGCGGGTGCGACGAAGAGCGCACACTGCCGCTGCGTGCGTCGACGCGTATGATAGCCAGTGTTGCCGTTAGGACCATCTAGTTTGTGGCTACATCAAACAAAAAAGTGGCCAGTTTTGTAAATAAATTACTTTCGATTTTCCGCTAAAAGTGGCTAAAGTATTTTTGGCTTAATTTAACCTATTACTACTGATAATAATTTTAATATTGTATAGGGGTGCGGTTAAGCGGATTTAATAACACAATATTTAATAGTGTTGATAGAAATGTATTAAAAACTGGTTACAAGTTTATAGCTAAAAACATTTAAATTTCTGTTTTTTTTTAGTAAAAAATTCCAAACCAATTTGAAAGTTTACAATGTCATAATTCACACAAGTATTCACTCAAAAAGTTTACAAAAAATAAAGGAGAACTACTCGCGAGAGTGATCGGCTAAACAATAATATCGTTTCGGTACATATTGACACGAGTAGTATTGACTTTGTACAAAACGAACTAGGTCCAATAGCTACAGTTATAACGTACATTTTCATTCAATCGAATTTAAATTACGTTAAAAATCTAAACATTCACATTATTGGGAATCCCTTGATTCGGCGCGGACCTCTGTGGTGTTGCCTACAGTTATTGACGATCGTCCCATAATTATTTCTCTAAAATACATTAAGTATTAGTCGGTAGACTTCTAACAATAATAAAAGTAGGTAGTAATAATCTAAAAAGTAGCCAGAAGTAGCTAGATTAATTTTGGTGGCTAAAACAGATTATTTTTTGGCTAAAACCGTCGAAAATCCGCTAGATCTAGCCACGAAGTGGCTAAAACGGCAACACTGATGATAGCTGAGAAGTACGAAGCGATGAAAATTCACACTTCACAGAATTTCGCAACTACATTTCATTTGCTAAATGCTAAATGAGCATTCACATGCTAACAATGAATGCGAATGCTAATTAATCCATCACTATTATCTAATGAATGAACTCCCTTTTTATTTTTGTCGAGAATTATATTTTTTTTCCTTATTTTCGGAAGGCTTACAGACTAATAATTATTACTCCCTTGTAGTCAAAGCTTATAAGCAAATAAATGATTTCTATTATTTTTAGATAATCCCTCAAAGTTGGTTAATTTCTTTCAATAGTTCGTTGTTAAAATTTTAAGCTAATTCGGACAATAATTGTTCATAATGCGAGTTTTAGGTTATTTTGAAAGATTATTTACTGCCAATTTCTTCTAAGTTGCAAGTTTACAAATAGAAGCTACATTTTACTTATAGTTACTATGGCGGGTTTCAACTGATCCTATGTACAAAATATGCACAAGCGCAAGCAAAAGAGACCAAGCAAGTAAAAAAAAACCATAAATAAACAAAATGCAAATGACCTCTACCTTCAAATGTTGATTTCACGTAACGAACGTGGAATCAACATTTAGAGAACTCCCGCGCAGTGAGGCCTTTCACGGCTGTTGCTATAGAGATATTATTAAGCATATCACTGTTCATTAAGGTAGGATTGATGCTTTATGCTGAACTAGCTTTTGCCCGCAAATTTGTCCGCGTGTTTTTTTACTCCCCCGACCACCCCGTCGCAGTGCATCGCCTGCTTGCACTATTTCTGCCTTTAAGCTTAGTGTTCTATCCGACTTTTTTCTGTTTGCTCAGCTCCTAAGGGCCCTAGTCTGACTTTAAGCAGCCTATAGTCTTCCTCGAGAATTGGACTATCAAATGCAAAAATACTTTTTCAAATACGAGTGGTAGTTCCATAGATCGGCGCGTTCAAACAAACAAAGAAACAAATTCTTATTAGTTCTATGTTTCAGTGTTCATATAAAAGATTACTATTAATCCCTGGTTGCCTGTTGTCACTAGATTGATGCAGGCAGGCAAAATTGATAACCGTGGCTGTATGTCCAGAAACGAAAAGCAGACGTGTACTACCTACCTACACTCACATTTCGACAGCTGTTATATTTAAATTAATGTATTTGGGGCCAAATCTGCTGCCACTAACCAGACCAAAAATCCGATTCCTGGCCGCTATTTAAAAATCCCGGATGAAAGATCCAATAACGTTGCCTGGCCCGAAAATCGTACCCAGGATCCACGCTCATCAGTTGCACATGTAGCTACTAGACCAAAGGGGCAGTAAAAAATAATAGGCTGTCTAATGCATGTTTTACGCGGGTGACTATAGCCGGATTGTGTAAACGGCAATTCGGCTAGGCCGCAGGTGCCCAAAATCAGAAGTTCCAAAGTAGAGTAGGTTTCGACAATAGTCGTGCGGCTACAGGCCGCATGCGGCGGTTGACTAAAATCGACCGTGAAAATGCGGCAGATCGCTAACGAAATCGCCGCACAAGCCAAGTGTCCACCCCATTTGCACAGGTCGATAAAAATCACAAGGGACTAGTTCATTCAACTGATCGACTTTTTGACAGTTCAAAAGTGCCTGTAAATGATTTAATTGAAATAAATGCTATGAGTTTTTTTGAGTTTGAAACATTCTACATCAAAATTTCGTCCTGTATGCGGAGGGCGATAGCCTGCCGCTGGCCATATTCACGGTTGTTCTTTGAAACTTGCGATTTTAGTCACCTGCGGCGTAACCGAATTACCATTTAGACGGTCTATTTTCACCGTGTGGCGAAAATCATGCAGCTACACCTGTGTTAAGCCCGCATTAGTACCCATGATTAAACCCACAGATGAAACCTATTCTAAACCTGAATTTCTATTGTTTCCAGACAATCATGATGAACGCGTTCATGCGAAGATTCCTCCGGTTCTTGGTGTCACTGCTGGCCATCGTAGTCCTGCCTGTGACCTACCTGCTGACCATCAGGAGGAACAAGAAATGTCCGCCTCCCATGAACCCCTTACTGTTCAAGTCCGCTACATCGTTAGCTACGATGATAAGGACTAGACAGGTAAAATAAAGTTATTTTTGTGTTGTTAAGTTGGTTAATAAAAACATTATAATGGATGATGAACCTTAATGAAAACTAGTTACTACCAATAATCCAGTGATAGACACTTGTAGCCCAAACTTGGCAATTATGCTGTGTCATGGTGCGCAAACGTGACGCTAACGCCCCGTCAAAGCAACGTTGTTTTCAAAACAAACGTAGCTACCCGACGTAGCGCGACGACTACGCGACGTAGCACAGCCGCTACGCGACGTAGCGCAGCGACTATGCGACGTGGCGCATCGACCGCGCGGCACAGAACAGCGACTACGCGCCAAGTGTTAGGAGCTCCACATTTTTAGTTCTTCTATGGAAATTCAGTAACATTTTAAGCGCATTAGTAAGTCATCGACTAATGGTGGAGCTATATATTAATCTTAAATTGGAATATAATACTTAGTATTTTATTAGTAGGCGCAGTGGTTAAGCGATTGACTGCTACGCTGCGTATCGCGGGTTCGATTCCCGCACGGAACAAATATTTGTATGACCCACAAGTAGTTGTTCCAGGTCTGGGCGGCTGTTTGTGTATGTGAATTTAAATGTTTGTAAACGCAGTGCAATACAGGAGAAATTCTTAGTGTAGAGCAACGTTTTTTTTTTTTAAATACATAATAAATAAAATTTACCTACCTTGAAATTTACCTACCTTGAAACCAGTTCTTGCTACAAATCACAACAAGACAATGGTAATAAATATGCAATAGGTACCATACGTACATACCATCTTGGGGGACGCCTATGTCCAGTAGTGGACATCTTTCGACTGAAATGATGACGATAAACATACCTAAATAATAATTTTGTTAAAATTATTATATAGGTACCATTTTTGTCAAGCACCGCTTTTAACATTTAATATTAAAATAAACATAACAATCATTATCCTGTCATGAAATTGTATTTACTAAGGTATACCTACAAAATTAAAATACAAACCAGTAAAGAGAGCTGTGAATAAATTAAAATGTATAAAACGTTGACAAGACACATCGAAATAACTTCCAAATACAATAAATCACAGGAAACTTTAAATGTCACATTTAAAAGCTCAATAAAATGCTTCCGACAAAAAGCAAAACCTTTAAAAGAAAGGTTTTTAACCTTGGAGCGAAAAGGTTAATTTGACCTTTAGATTAACCGTGACCCTCTCATCTTACTGCTTTAAGCGGCCATCGTTGACTTGTTACTTACTATGTAAGTACTTGCAAGCAGGTTGCACCGCTTTCCGCATTCCTGTCTCGTGTTACGTCTGATAGTTGAATATATGATGATTTGATTAAGCCAATTTTTTTAATTTTTTTTTGAGCGTGGGTAATCATCAAATAACTTTTCCCGCTTTGGGTGGACCAGGAGGGCGTGTCAGACTTTTACTGACTAAAACTCACCTGTGTTCCCTCAGTTGCTTGTGTGCCAGGGGCCACGGTATCTCTTTCGACAACCCGCACCCTCTCTCACAACCTCTCTCAAGTATTGGGCTATAAGAATTTCCCAAATCAAGTAGTCCCAAAGGTTATCGCGTTCAAACAAACAAAATACTCTTCAGCTTTATTATTTGTATAGGTTAAGAATGATCTTACTACATACATCAACAGGGAAAAAACGATTACAAAACATGTTTAATTTATCTTTCAGATCACATCAGAGCAAGTTGTAGAAGCGTATATAGAGAGATGCAAGGAAGCAAATCCTTACCTGAACGCAATAGTCGAACCAAGGTACGATGCCGCGCTCAGAGAAGCTAGGGGCATCGACAAGATGATAGCATCGACTGATAGGAGGCCTGAAGATCTGGAGAAAGAGTATCCGTTGTTAGGCGTACCTATGACTGTGAAGGAGAGCATTGCCGTTGAAGGTAAGGGAACCGTTGATTTGTTTTATTTCTAACCGACCTCAAAAAAAGGAGGAGGTTCTCAATTCGTCTGTACGTTTTTTTCTTAATTTTTTTTATGTTTGTTACTTCAGAACTTTCGACTGGGTGAACCGATTGTGATGATTATTTTTTTATTTGAAAGCTAGTGCTTTCCGTGTGGTCTCATTTTAATTTCATTTAGATCTGATTATGCGTTTCGGAGACAGACCACGCAACTCTTCAAAAAATAAGAGTAAATGAACCGCGATTGCTGCTATCGCGTAAATATGCATTGTTTTGACCCCAAGGATGAAGAAATTTCGAATTAGTGGGGTAGATACTATATAACTAAAACGTGAAAAATAAAAACTTTTACCAAAAAAAACAACCGACTTCCGATAAAACACTACAAAGTGAAAAATAACTGTAATTTCGGAAGGAGGTGACAAACAATTAAAATACATATCCAAAGTCACCGACTTCCGAAATTACAGTTATTTTTCACTTTGTAGTGTTTTTTCGGAAGTCGGTTGTTTTTTTTTGGTAAAAGTTTTTTTGTTTCTGTAAGTAGGTTTGTACACTTTTACACGTTACTCATATTTTAAAAACAAGATGAGGTCGGCGTTTCCTATCTAACTACTCTGAGATAAGAAAGGCCGAATCGAACTCAGAGGTCATACTCTCTTTTAAAGTTCATGCATAGTCTTGGTCAGATCACGTGGAAAAAGTATCTAATTTATATGCAGTATGCACAAATTATTCTTTGGAATCCTAGATATGTACAAACATCCCAACTGTTCACCCTCAAAGTGCAACAAAATTCGGTAACAGAAAACCATCCCTTTTTAGGGTTCCATATCCAAATGGTGCCAACGGGGGCATTATTAAAGCTCCGCTGTCCATCGGTCCGTTTGTCTATCAGCGGAATGTATCTTATAAACCGAAATAGGCAGACAGTTGAAATGTTTGAAAAAATAAAATAAAAATCTACTAACAACGTTTGTCACAGATTTTTTTGATCTTTGATAAAGTCTTGCTATCTTGCCTTATGTTGTCTTGTGACTCAGTATGCGGAAGAGAACATAAAAGTCTTACGTTATTGCTTACAAAATTCTGACCGTACCTATACTGGATTAAATAAACTCGCGCATTTTTATTAATGCAAATCAGAAAACCGTTTTTAATTTACCATATAAATGCTTTTGCCACATAATATAGGCAACTCTCTAAAATATTAAAATTGCGATATAATTAATCTGGTGACGGTTCATCGGGTGCAATGACCATTACTTACATTATCAGATATGTACCTGTCAATTTGTTAGATCCGTTCTTTCGGATGGATGTAAGAAATGCTGAGTCACTTGCTTTCAACATTTTTCTATGTCAAATCATTGAAAGATCGAATCAGAAATGAAGACATCTGTAGAAGAACCAAGGTAACTGACTTAGCCCGAAGAAATGCCATACTTAAGTGGGCAGGGCACAGATGGCCGATAGGTCCTAAGTGACGACCGCGTACTGGAAGACGTAGCGTTGGAAGGCGTCCCACAAGATGGACCGTTGACCTGGTGAAGGCCGCAGGAATCCGCTGGAGGTGATATGCACAGAACCGGTCGACGTGGCAGAGCTTGGGGGAGGCCTATGTTCAGCAGTGGACGTCGTTCGGCTGAAATGATGATGATGATGACGAAATCATCGGGCCACTTTGTGGAGCCATGTTTGATTTGGTACGCCATGATACATTGAGGATGGACAGCAGTAACCGTAACCTATTTGTTGAAATCGATAGATTGTACTACTACTTACTATTTCTTTTTTCCTTGGAGAAATCTGCATGGATAGCCTGCTTGTCTGGAAAGAACGGAAGGTTATGTCGGACTCCTGCCGACTAAAACCCCACTGTTTCTTCTAGTACTATGTGTGGAAGGCGCGGAACATACTTAGATATACATTAGGTACGCATACTGAGTGCCACCTCTTTGAGCCTGACTCCTCGAGTGACGATTCAGCCCCAATTTCGCTGCCCGCAGGCCCTTCCTTATGTTTGCGGCGGAGAACGTTAAGCGCCCTTGTAGGTAACTCCCTGGCAGGTATAGCAGGCCACTGCCTAGACAAAAAGAATATATAACTAAATTCTTGTTTAGAATTCTCGGCACATGGTTTCACATTTATGAATCGACAAAGTAATCATCGACCTAGGTACATACCATAATTCCTAAATAAAATTTATATTGTTATAAACTATTCAATTCTATTTACCTATCTACGCACTAAAACCACACGACAACTTTAATTTACAACTCTCAAAACTATTACACTACCAATAAACCTGCTACACATTAAGCATATCAAAACATTCGACCTAATAAATAAACAATTAAAATTCCAGGCATGAGCAATGATTGTGGTACCGTGTACCCATATAGGAACCCTGCGAAGAGAGACGCGGCCGTTATTAGGCTGGCCAGGGCTGCTGGGGCCATTCCCATTGCCGTGACGAACACACCACAACTTTGTATGAACTGGGAAACTTACAACAATGTCATTGGGATTACGACGAACCCTTATGATCAGAAGAGGACTACTGGTGGGTCTTCGGGAGGAGAAGTAAGTTGTACAAGATATATTTAGCTTTGTATGACACACAATGCAGCCATCCAAATGTTAATCAATTTAACATGATTCTAATAAGGGATAGGACTTAGATGTAAACCAGCCTAGACCATTGCAGAGTGCTTAATTCCTCCATAATTAAAACTTATCTTTTCATTCACTATGGATTGAAATACGGGATATTTTCAGAGACAGGCGTTATCTCTTCGATAGATCGATGCTTTTATTTATTTAATGATTTATTTATTGAGGGCATCCAACATCAGATGTACTCAAAAAAATACAATGAAGAATTATTTTTTTGGGTGGGAAATCATCAAATAACTTCTCCCGCTCTGGGTGGAGCAGGAGGGCGTGTCAGACTTTTACTGACTAAAACCCACCCGTGTTCCGTCAGTTGCCTGTGTGCCAGGGGCCGCGGTATCTCTTTCGAACAACCCGCACCCCTGGCAGGCATCGGCCCTTGCGGGCCCCATCAGTTGGTGCTGACATCTCTTTGAGGCGCGCGTGAAACACAACGCGCCGTCGACCTGTGCTTGGTCCTTACCGGACAGCGAGCTACCCATTACTCGCCGTCCGCAAGCCCGCGCCTGCAGTGGCCGGGAATCAGCCTGGAATTCCCGATGCCCAGGGCGTCTCCTGTGAAGGCCTTATGCGAAACAGGAACCTCCCGAAACAGCCATGTCCAGTGAGGACCTGTGTCAGGCGGAAGGTGAGGACGCCATGCCGCCTCTCAAGCCACTCCTCAAAGAGGGGACTTAACGCCGCAATCGTGGCGTGCCCAAAGATACTTAAGTAGTGTTAGTCTAATGTAGGTAAATGCTTTGAGTTTGAGATCGAATTGGCGCATCAGGAGGTCCTGCCGATCCTCTTGGCAAATCTTTGGCTATACCAGTCTATTCTTGTGGTATTTGTTACGCCACTTAAGCATTAAAAAAGAAGTTAGTTCTGCCATTGTCAACTCAATAACAACATAAACCATTAGGTAGATTAAGCAAGAGTTAACTCTGCAAACCGCTGGTCAGAAGCAACTCAACGCAATACTTACGCTTTTTACGTAATAAATTCACTCAAGTGTGCAATTTAATTTAGGTAATAATTCTTACAAAGCACTTGCTTAAGTGACATACTAAGTGGCACTATTATAACACCAGAAATGTGACATTTCACAAAAGAACGCCACATTTGGATGACGTCATCAGCATTTTTGCTACAACGTGGAAAAAGTTTACTCATTTATGAAAAACCCTCTATTCGTATGATTCTAATAATTGTAGGTGTAAAACGAATAAAAACGAATTAATCGTTCCAGTTCAAACCGCAACCTATAATTGCCACAATATTGCTAACCTATTTCAGTCATTCGCAAAAAGATGGCTACCTATTGACAGACCCTTACAATATTGCTTCTAACTTGATTCAAGCCAAAGCGTTAGGTAACGCTAACTTTCATCTCTGTATTATCTTGCCCTAAGGAATATTTGTTTGTTTTCAGTCGGCGTTGATTTCAGCAGCTGGATCCATAATGGGTATAGGATCAGACATTGCTGGATCACTCCGACTGCCTCCCATGTTCACTGGAATATTTGGACACAAACCTACACCTAGACTCCTCTCAGTTGAAGGTAAAGAGTTAGGTACAAATAGGATTTAATGTTCGAGATCCTGACAACGATACCTACATCTGCTTTATGTGGGATTAGACGAAGAGTGGGCATCTATGCTAATTTGCAAAGCAAACGGAGGCCGTCTTTTATAGTGACATTACCCCATTTGAGATTCTATTGCATTTCCTTCTTCTTCTCTCTTCGAGAAGAGACATTGCAAGCTTAGATGTTAAGCTGACAAATTAATTTTGCTCTTCCAGGCCACGTCCCAGATTGCCTAGACCCTGACTTTGAAGAATACTTCACACTTGGGCCTCTCACGCGTTACGCAGAGGACCTCACATTACTCTTGAAAGTTTTAAGGCAACCAGGAGGTCCAGACGTACCTTTGGACAAGCCAGTAAGTTTTGGTCAACGTCTCTCGGGAGAACCTTACCGATTACGTAGGTTTATAAATAGATGAAATAAAATTGAGCCTGTTTTGATTCATTTTTTATTTCTAATTAAATAACCGAAGTAGGTACCTTTCTGTATTTTTCTTTATTAAGTCTTTTGCGAGTAGATCAATAAACAAATATTTCTAGCTACAAAATCCTTTGTTGTACGCTCGAATGCAGTAAGTAGATCACTTTTTAGCGATAAGACTACCCTATGTGTCACCTTATGTCAAATTTCAACATTGATTTAAGTATTTCATAAATGGTGTACCTACCTAAATAGTAAAGACTGTACTATTCTATCAAAAACGACCTCTAAAATCTTCAAAAAAATCCTCTAAAAGCAAGCAAATTAACTCCAACATATTATTATTATTTTATCGAATTTAAAATCTAATTTTAACGCCTAACTGAATAATTGTTATGTATTCGCAGGTTGACATTTCTAAGTTGAAGTTCTACTACATGGATGGCGACGGCAGCAATGTATCAGACCCTATGGGTTCTGATGTCAGAAGAGCAATGGAGAAGGCTAAAGATCACATCAAGAATACTTACAACATCGAAGTTAAACCGGTTGGTACATTAGTATCTTATACTAATAACTCAGTGCTCCAGACCGAATTTCGGCCATGGCATCTTAGTGGAGCCTTCGACGCGGGATATAATGGTACACAAGTATTTATGCAGACACAGGTGTACTCTTTCTCTCTTCCCTGACTGTCATATCCCTATGGGACGGCAATCCGACACGACTGGACGAAGATCAGGCGCAGTACCAATGGCTTAACGTACCTACTTTCCGATGCACGGGAGAATCAATAACTCCGGGCTGCTACTAAGAAATTCCCAAAAAAAAGCAGTCCGCTCAGCAGTCGCACTTGCGACCACGATACCAACGAAGCAGTTACTAATAGGTACATCAACAATAACCACTACCCAAAATATGTACCATTTGCGTACTGTATAGTTGCGTATTCAAAAGGTTAGCCAGTGAACTAATACCGTATGGTTTAGTGTATTTGTGGCCTGTTTCGGATTTAAGATCCAAGCACATATTATTGAATCTTACCAGAGAAATTTGAAATTGCAGTCAGTTCTGATTAAAGTAGGTCAATAAATAAAAAAACAAAAGTATCCTTACTTGTAAAAGTAGGATACTTTTGGCTTGCTTTTGGAGATACCTAACTGCCCAAGTAGTACCTATTCGACACCATGGCAAAAGTCTGGCTTTGATGATACTTCTGCAGGCACTTCAATCTCTTAATCCATCCAGCCGTGTCCACAAACTGGGAGGCTCTGTTTTTTTCCATTCTTTCATTCTTATGTATTCTACTCGTGTTTGCCTAACTTTAATACCATTTTCATACTCTCCCCAGCTCAACATCAAAAACATAGAACACATGTGGGAGACAAGCATTAGGATACTGTTGAACATAAAACACGTACAGAACATCTACACGGATCCAGAGAAACGTGATCAATGGGTGTCAGTATGGCCTGAAGTATTGAAGACACTAGTTGGTCTATCGGACAACAACTTTATCTGCGTGTGTTACGGCCCACTGACGAAGTTCTTCGACGCTTTACCAAAGAGTTACTACAAGAAGCTGCTCTCCATTTTTGATGAAATCAAGGCTGAGTTTGAGGTAAGTCTGAACTCAAAAAATTTATCTAAGGAACAGAAGAAAGTCAATCAGAGGTACCTGCTCATGTACTTTGTGGAAGTGCCTACAGACATAACGTCTGATGTTAATATTGTCCCAAAAGACGAGCAAAATCAAACGACGGATTGTCAGTAATCCAGAGATGTCTCTTTAGTAGTCGCTGTGTTTATATATTTAAAGTAGGTTGCTGCTCACCCTTGTACAAAACTCCTTGGCCAGCTTTGAGTCTGTCTTAAATTAACATATCGAGCAAATAAATTAACTTCTTTAATTGCAGAAAATGTTATCAGGCGACGTTGTTCTTCTACACCCAACGTTCCCGACTCCAGCACATCTTCACTACAGAATTTACTACAAGTTCCTCAACTGTGGATATCTCACGATATTCAACGCCCTTGGATTGCCCGTCACACAATGCCCGATAGGACTTAACGGAAAAGGTCTACCAGTGGGCATCCAGATAGCTGCCAACAAATGCAATGACCACTTAACAATTGCCGTCGCAAAAGAATTTGAGAAAGCATTCGGGGGGTGGATACCTCCAAACAAGGAACTGGTCAGTAACATAAAGACTGCGTAAAGACATAACTTTTAAAAAGAATATTTGGGATTTAACTTTTTCGCCTGTACATATAGGTAACTTTTCGGGCACTGACGGTATTCTTATTGGCGAACTACCTTGTCAAGTATGTGAGGATAAGGATAGGAATTTTTTACACAGGGTAAGAAATACATGCAGCGGTATGATTACGTGACACACAAAAGGAGGTATGGCTTTCATTTTGACAACTCAACAACATCCATTGCGTTATATACCAGCGTTGTTGAGCAGACAAATTTTAAGAACATATGCAGTGGATTAGTAATATCCTTGAAAATGATTCAGATTGTGATTGATAGTGTGATTCGCAATTAGGGTGCTGGTTAAGGTATGAACAGGAAACTATGTCGCAAATGAGTTCGTTAATGATTGGGGAATCCACACCTGCTGATGTAGGTAACCAATTCTCGTCTGCACTACTACTAAGCAGACAAAAATATTTATTCTGTTGTTTTAAATTTTGATTCGTAGAAACTATGCCAAAGTTCTGGAATCACAAGGAGTCTTTTAGTTAAAAACAGCTATTTATGTTTGTACATTGAAGCTATGAAGACCACCAGCCACCACCATGATACGATTATAGTCTATTTCAACAACCACACATCATTTGAAGGATATGGATAGCCGTATTTTTTTCTAAAAAGTGTTATTTTAAACCTCTGAAATCGGACAGGAGAGAAATGAGTGATTCTTAATTCACTACAATATACTTTCTAAATTCTTGGTTTGTAAGTAACATTGTTGATTGAGATAAAGGTACCTGTGACCCTTCTTAAAAATGGTGTAGGTTTGTTAGACTATACTCCTTGAAAAAAGTATTAGTGTAAGATTTTATGTTTTCAATTAGTTCTAATTTCTTAGGAATAAGCAAGACATGTCTGTTAAAATAAAATATTGGTATTTATATGTAAAAGTTAGATAAGTCATGAGGTAGGTAGGATACAAAATATGTGATATATTATGACATCATCTACCTAAATGATTCGAATAAATTATTTTATTAAACGATTTTGTTATATACTTTCATTTGTTTTATTTGAGACAACCCGACGTAGACCTATGCACTACGCAGTACATAAGCATTTTCAAAACTCAGGCATACCCCGAATCACCGCAATCCATGCTTAAACGAGTTACAAGACCAACGGTGGCAACGAATGATAACAAACTTATGACAAAAACAAACTTTATAACAGGCATTTTTGTCACCAAATTATGAATTACACAAATACATTTTAATTCACAATTTGGTGACAAAAATGCCTACAGTGTATGGCAGCCATCCATCCATTCAAATCCAGTCCCAGCATATTCCCCGTTGTCAACCTAACTCTAGTAAAATAAAGACAGTGTGCTAAGTATATTTTAGAAATGCATGGTCAGGACGCCCAAAGGACACAGGCCACATTGTCGGGTAACGTACAGAGCACGCATAGAAAGAAAACAACCAGACATGGCCAACAATGATTTTAATATCTGCTGCAAATTTGTCGTAAATGAACCAGCCAATGAAGCAGTATTTATAACGCCGGGTGTCTCCAATGTACCGGAAGTTAAGTGAGCGAGCAAACTTAATACATGCAAGGGCTGTACAACATTAATTGTAACAAAAAGAAAGGAATAGTAAAGTTATAATCAACCCAGTTTTATGCGCACCTACCTAACTATACTTATAAACCTAGTCGTTTTACACGGTAGGTAGCTACATCAAGCTAACTTCCTTTTTCAAGGTTAATCTCTATGTCTAGGACAAGCACACGACATTGTGCGGCAGCCGAGTATTACGTTAAGTTTATAGGGCTTCTTCGTGCACCATTACTGCAAATCGTGCTGTTTGCTATTATAGTATGTTATAATGATTGAAAATGTAAATATTTGTACATTATGCTGCTCGGTAAAAATATAGTAAATTTCTCTTTGACGCAAGATATCTGCGATGAAGGAATAATTTGAGTTTAAATCTTATTTAATTAAATGTAAAATTAAAAATAAATACCTACTGAAATCATAATTCAGTTTGAATAAAATATAAAATGTAACTATTTATTTTTGGATTCGATATCGATACACGATTACAAATCGATTCAAAAAGACCTTGACATGCCTCGACGCTAGAATCACGCAGTGTTGCTAAGTTGTAACTGCTACCCTACATACATCGATATAATAGAGCACTAAGATCACTTTTTGAAAGAGCGAATCGGTATAATAACTCTGTAATCGGTTTATTTAAATCTTTAAAATATAAATGACAACACAAAATGCGTGAATCACATGTCTCCAAAACTATAGTAACGGTGTGGTAGGTACGGAAAGCTAGCAAGGTGTACTGAAACTGCTACGGTATCGGTAAGCAATCTGTTAAAAACTGATTTTAAGTACCTATACCAAAAAGCGGCAATGTTGAAAAAATATTATCATCACTGTTTAGTTGTATGATTTTGCGCTGGCAACTGTAGCATCACATCACGCGTTCTATGGGCGAAATCAAAGACAAAAATGTGTTTTTTTTCTCTGAGCTTTGGCATTTCAGTTATTCAGTTGTAAAATAAGTAATCCTTATAAAAAGTAATAAAAATTATATCAAAGCTAAACAACTCCCTAAATTTGGTAAATTGTTAAAAATTGAATTTTATAACATTAGTCACTCAAGGAAATAAATTATGTGACAATTGAGTTGACAGAATCTGTCAACCAGTTTGACGAATATGAAAATTAGATTGATTTTCATTTTCAATAACTAAAATTTATCGAGACTTGATCAAAATTTATAACTTTACAAAATTTTGCAACGTTCCATCCAATTTTAGTCTATTATTTTTTATTTGCTAATACACGAACAACGCACGCGCAGAACACCCATCGCCCAAAAATCTCCGAGCGCCATATTGAGAGGCAGACGTTGTATGACTTGAGTGATTAATCGTGGTTAGTGCAATAATTTGAAGTGGATTATTTGATCTTGCCCTATGGATATACTCTCGGGTACGTAACAAGTGCAAAAGTGTATTTACAAGATGTTAATACTCACCCAGTGAGCCCTGGCAAATCACATCGTAACCTAGACATAGGCCGTTCTAGTTATCAGTAGATTACCTAGGTATCATCAATCCACTGTTTGCTCACAGTTTTAATCTTATTAATAACACGTGTGTGGAATAGCCATAGGTTTCTTGAATCTAGTTACATTAACAAGATTATGCGATCGCTTCGCAAGGTTCCACGCTCGTATATAAACGGATTTCGATGTGTTTATGTCGGCAGTTGACAGAAGCGTTTATGTATATGACCGATCATAAGTCACCACACCCAGTGACCGGATTGTCGGTTTTAGTATTTGATCGTTTTTATTTCGAATGATTGTTCGCGCGTTGTCGCGTCGGTGCGTGATTTGTGATATTAGTGTCGTGTTTAACGTGATACAGTGAGTGTAATAATAATGTAATTTCTAGGAGTGGTGTGCCTCGGTTGAAAGGCCTGCCGGAAGGACAAGGCTCCACACAAGAGGAAGGACTGCGGCACTCCGCTCTTGGGCATCATGGAGTGCTGCATGTCGGAGGAGGCGAAGGAGCAAAAACGAATAAATCAAGAAATCGAGCGTCAGCTTCGGAAAGACAAACGAGATGCTCGACGGGAACTCAAATTGCTGCTGCTTGGTAAGTGCATATCATGACAAGTGCACATTACAAAATACCTGCTCCCATGTCTAGTTCTGGTAAAACCCATTTGTGTCTAACACCCACACCAAGTCAAGCAAGCTGAGTGGTCTGTTCACCCAAATCATGAGAATCATGTCCCTGATTGATTGCTCCATAATTTGCACACTCATTTTAGATGCCCTACATTTGTATGAGGTCAATATCACGTACATGAGTATGACTTTTAAATAGTTAATGATGCTATTAGTAAAGAGAACTGAGGTGAGTCAGATGATTCCATACCAAAGTTCACACCTGATCAGTACTACAGCACTTGTTGAGCAATACTTAACGGAAAGTTAATATTATGCACAAAGGTTTTCTGTGGTTGAATTAGATGTAGCTACTTGTGTTATGTATATGTACTTATTGTTGTGTCTGTCTGTAAATCCATCTGCTGCTGAAATGGTTCTCTTAATTATCAGTGCCCACTATACTGAAATAGTTTTTTAAAATCATCTGCATTGTGCCGTTACAACTAAGGCTTTATTTTGACATACTGTGTACTTGTAGATAATGAAGATGACAGGACAAAGATAATTTTTTAGGAACATAAATTAATTAATTTGAGTGAGATAATAATAGGTTCATAAATCAGTGATCACAATTTTCTTACATAGTTTGTCTTATATATGTACATATTTCATTTGAATATGTAAACATGTATGATAAGAGCAGAGCTGCTTTAAAAAGCCTGCAACAGCTGCATCTGTTTAGACTGAACATAGAGTCCACCATAGTATTGTGAATATGCTAGAAAGATGATTACTTGGATTTCCAGGTGTGAGATTACGCATGCATGTACAATTATTGGCATATTTGCAGCGGTGTGGCATGCATGCATGCTCTTCTGTCCTTTGGTACATTTTAATGTTTCCCAGCGTTACACTAACACACACTGGCATTAACTCCATACTTGTGAGATATCATTACTAATTTTTAATTTCAGATGCTCGGAGTTGGTATCATATATCTAAAAATACCTATCAATCTTTGTAGGCAATTCTATCTATGTAGATAAATAGTAAATTTGTGTGATATTAAAATAGCCTGACGTGATGTTTATTTTTAGCACAGGCAAGATATTTTAAAATCTAACACCTTGTTCTATTTTAAAAATATTTTCCTGACTATGCATTTCTCCTCATGTCATTTGTGTATTTTCAACCACAATTCTGATTTTTAATTATTAGTTACAAATCTGACTAGAATTACAGATGCGATTATCCCAACAGTATACTGCAACCAATAACTCTTAATATCAAGCATGAATGTAGATATTTGTTATCATTCCAACTTTCTTATCACTATGAATCATGATGTGTTTAGTTCTTTTTAGATAGAATCAAATTCAGGAATTTTGCAGTTTAACAAACATTGCAACTTCCACGGGGATTTATTGCTAAACAACAAAAAATACATTATTTTTATCGCCTATGCTGCCTATCTACATGTTAAAAAGAGCTGGTTTACAGCATGTTCACAAGTAATGACATCATTATCATCATCGGTAGGCAGATGATAATAATTATATATTATCATCATCATGATAATAAAGCCTTTTCCCAACCATTTTTGGGGTTAGATTCTGGTCTAACCGTATGTACCTGAATACCAGTATTTTACCTGAAGCAGCTGCCGCCTATATGACCTATAAATAGTAATGATATTTTTGATAATTCCAATTTTAGTTGATAATTATTAAAACCACTGAAAAGGAGAAATAATACTAGGAAATAATAATAATATAGGTTTAAAACATGAGCACTCCCTTTCGTAAAATGTGTCATAGTTGCCTTGACCTGCTTAATGAACAATTTTGAATTTTTTCATCCATTATAGTTAGGTTCAGAAAATTTGGTATTGTTTAAGTAATTCTATAATGAATCACTACATTCCCCATTATCAAAGAAAAAAAATGCTTACTTTCAGTAATAATTCATTCCATTTAAGTAGTCCATTAATGTTTTAAAATCTATAAAGATTTACTAGTTAAAAAACTCAAACTCAAAGCATTTATTTCAATTAAACCCTTTACAGGCACTTTTGAATTGTCAAAAAGTCGATCAGTTGGGAAGTTGAAGCTAGTTGCCAAAAAGATAGCACAAGCACAGTTGTAATGTCCAAAATTAAAACAAGCACAATTTTTTTTAATGATCAAGTTGACCATACATTTTGCATAAAATGAATAGTGCCCCTAACTATTATATTCAGTAGGTCAACAATGCCTAGCAAAAGTAAAATGGGGAAAATATACATGTGTTTGTTCATTTTCATAACTTGGGTTTTTATTAGTTTTTCTGATGAAAATTGGACAAATAAATTACTTACTAAAAGCAAACATATTCTTAAATAATAGTTTTCCTTTTAACAATAGAAAATAATAATAATAATTTTAAAAAAACTGCTAAGTATCCCCAACATTTATGTAAAGAATTCGTTTAGAAAACAGGAAGGATATTGTATATTACTTTTTCTTTGATTTATTTAATATTATTTAACTTTTATTTGCAATTTAGATAGATATGACTACACTGTACGTAAATAGCAACTTATAAGTAACAATTAATTTATAAAAGTAACAAAATTAAATCCTAACTAAAATTTATATACATTAATACTATAATAAATATTTGGTTAGTAAGAAAAACCCGCAGCCAGGTGCAGGTGTTTTAAAACATTTATTTATTACTATCAACATCATAGTTACTTAAAACATACCTTGTATGTATCACAGTTAAACATAATAAGTGTGAAACATATAACCCCTGAAGAGGTAGGCCCAATATTTCACACCAGATAATTTTTATACAGGCGATTATTATGTTATTATGTATCAATAACATCATATTTTTCTAAGATTTGATTTATATTAATAATCTTTAAATGCACTTCATTATTTAACGGGCTTACCAGTTGAATCATGCAAAGAATATTTTGATTTCTCATTTGGGTCCCCTGAGTAAAAGACAAGAATTGCCTCATGAAATAATAATTAGCTTTATATCACTGAAACTCATCTTTTCTTCTCAAAATTAATGACAGTACTCCTATTGTTTAATAGATTGACGAATTTTGAAAAAAAAAACAGTAAATTGTCATTATTTACTATGCCATTACAATATTGCCCTGATTGGTTTGCTTCTAAATGAAATACCTAGCACAATCACAAAAGGCTATTAATAGTTTATATATTTCTGAAATAACCTGTTACATACCTATTGTTTACCTACCAATTTTATTTCAATTACCGTTATAAAAGTGGGCATTGTTCAATGTTGGTATTATCAACAAACTTAAAAAATATCTACAATTTTAATCACAGTACTATGGTGTTTAATACTTAAATAACCTGATAATTACTTAATTGCGGAGCTACCAATTTGATTTAAATTACAATTTAAGAAGTGCCTTGTATGTACAAATTATTTACAAAGTTTATAAAATAAGTTCATTTTAAAACTAGGTATGTTTGCGAGAACCTGACTGGTTACTCCTAACACAATATTATCATATTCTCACCAACAAATATTCGTAGGTAATACCTAAATCACTGAATCTGGTATCCTGGAGGAAAATTATATCTATCTATAGAGGAAAACCTAAACAAAAATCCATGTCATTGTTTACTCTAAGATGTAGAATTAAAAAAAGATGATTCGTTTTTACATCTATCAAATTCAAATACAGTAGTTGTCTAGTAGACGTCTCTTTAAAGTAGCTTGTGTAGTGCTTCCTGCACTACCACCTATTTCTGGTGACAGGCAAAGTTGCTGTGTTCCAGTTTAATAGGTATGAGTGCCGGTGTAATTAAAGGCACTTAGACATTTCAGCCCTGTCTTTAGGAAGGCAACGCATCAGTGAAGCCATTGACATAACATCACGCGTTGTTTTCCCGAAGAGTTGGGCAGAGGTGTACCTATGAACAGTTACACCCACATTTAGCCAGTTTTGTCTAAGTCCCATGTAATAGGGGGCAAGCCTATTGCTATCCACCAGTCAGAATCCAGACTTCGGGCTTATCATCATCATTTCAGCCGAAAGACGTCCACTGCTGGACATAGGCGTCCCCAAGGCCCACTACGACCGGTGTTGTGCTTCCCACATCCAGCTGATTCCCGCGGCCTTGATAAGGTCATCGGTCCCCCCTGTTGGGATGCGTTCCCACTCTACATCTTCCGGTACGCGGTCGCCACTCCAGAACCTTTCGGCCCCATCCATCCATCGGCCCATCCATGGCCCCCGGCCATCTGTTCTGTGAGCAATGCGAGCGACTCCGGGCTGCTACTGAGAAATTCCAGATAGAGAAAGCCACTAACACTTTGCCAGACCTGGGAATCCCAAGGACCTCATATTTAGCAGTAGCGCTTGCGACCACTAGCCCAACAAGGCAGTCTATGTCATTGGTATTGAAGAAATCCTTTAGCAGCGGTAACCACTTAACATGAAGGTCAGGTTGTTTGCCATACAATTTACAGGGTGGCAGGCACATCGACGCGCAAAGTTTATCCATGAGTTCAGCATGTTCCAAGACACCCGAAGAAATTTTTAGTCAGTTAATAAAAATAAGATAAGTATTTCATACCAACGCGGTCGAAACACATGGACCAGTAATGAGACTACAAATTATAACGCAGGGAGTTCAAAATCATGTATCCATGGCAGCAGGTTGCACGTCCATATGTCCCTGCCTCCCTGCACAATTCAAGCCCTGCACTGGCTTAGCACTAGCACCGATTAGTCTACGGAAGAATAACTATTAACTAAATGATGTACAATAGGAGAAGATAGCTATGTTCTTCTATTAGTTATCACAGTTATGCGTTTTAAACGAATCATGATTTTGTAGATTATCGTGTATATATTTTGTGGCCGTCGAGTAGAAAGTTTGTTGTCTGTGTGATCTTGATAGATTGGGAAGAAATATTTTTCTGAAATAGTCTACATATAAAAAGACCTAGACAATGATCGTTAGAAACGAAAGACAAAATTACAGATTGTAGAAGGACATTTACGGTGCGATGTCAAAAATGGAGAAACTTGTATAGAAAAAGCACTATCTGATCTATTCTTCGTAGAAATAGAAAGCGTCATGCTAAGCCTGCAGTTCTCATGACAAGAACTCTGATAATAATCAATCGTTCACATGTAACGGGCGCTGATGGGAACCGGGCCTTTACTATTTCAATTTTATAACTTGTAACTAAATCTTTATTACAGTCGACCAAGTAATTGCTGTACCAGTTTTGACAACAATTCCTAGTAAATTGAAACTTCTTTAACGTCGAAACTAATATTTATCACGTAGACAAAAAGACCATGCTGTTTATGGCGTGCTAGGGCCGACTATACAAGGTGTAATTTTAATCACCGTTAACCTCATAAGGGGTCATTGTACTCATCATTATGAACAACTTTTGCTATGGGCCCAAACCTGAAATCGCGATAACAAAATCAGCTGTTCCTTACATTTTGACGAGTTATGCGAACATAAATGTAGGGAACAGCTGGTTTTTTTTCGCGATTGCAGGTTTGGGCCTATAGCAAAAGTTGTTCATAATGATGAGTACAATGACCCCTTATGAGGTTAACGGTGATTAAAATTACACCCTGTATAAGCTTGGAAGCCATCATTCACAAAATATGCTGCCTAAAAATGCAGGCTGAATAACTGGCTCCAAAACACAATTGCCCTGTTGTTAGTAAAATACAGGGACATCGACTAATAAATGTACCAGAATATTCGTCACGATTGTTAATTTTTATAAGCTACCAATTTTAGTCATTTGGAAGTGGTAATTCATTACAAATCGGGAAGTTAGGTACTAAACCAGGAAAATAGAGAAATGGTGAGTGTGCTATGGCAATGGTACAAAATTATTCCGCCGTCACCGCCCGCCTCGCTTGGCCACCGCTCTTCGGCGGTGGTGTCGTGCCAGTAGTCTTAAATTATTTTCTGTAAATTGGTTCAAAAACATAGTTTTATATTTTCGGTGTTTCCTATCCGACTACTCTTAGAAGAAAGACAGAAACAAACTCAGAGGTCACATGCAGTATTTTGTAAAGGCCACACGATACTGATTGATTCCTAAGATGGTTAGGTTAAGTCTTAGCTTAAGTTAGTAATGAATATCCTTTAAAATAATTAATTGATGAAGCAAGGATATTAATAGGTCAAAACATGTTACGCGATGCAGTTGTGGCCCAGTGGTACCGGCCGCGACTTATGAGTTGTTGGTCGTAGGTTCGAACCCTGAGTGGCACATTTCTTTGTATAAATTATTTCATCACCACTGCGCTAAAAACTGTGAAGGAAAACATCGTGAGGAAACCGGCTTGTCCTAAAATCAAAAATTCTAAGACATCGACCAACATCGACCAACCCGCGCTGGGCCCGCGTGGTGGATCATGGCCTGTTCCTTTACACGGAGAGGAGGCCTGCGTCCCAACAGTGGGAATATTATATAGGCTGATTATGCTTATGCCATTTTTACGTTCATGGTCGTTACCACTCAAACTCATACAACAATTACTTGCTTTATGAACTAAACAAGTCTTAATCTGAGTGGTAGTTTCTTGTATCCTTTATCATTCCTTGGGAGACCTGGTTGCACCATAGGTATGGTGTAATGATAGCTCTTCCCAAGACGTTCCCATTTCCTGCCTTTTCAGCTAGGATTTTGACATGTTGTCGTTTGGGAAAACATTGAAAAATCCATTTGTCATAAAAAGTTGTACATAATAATACTGTGGCGTCCACAGTATTATTTACTTATTTTTTAGTGTTCGTAATCATAATAACATTGCATTGCTCAAATGACTAATTATAGTAGGTACTTTTAAGTACATAATTATCCTATTATTCAATTCAAGATACAGCTTTACATTAATGAGATCAAGTTTTTATAGAATCATGTTTAATTAGCAACTATTACTATCAGCATGAATTCCGGTACAAAGTGCATTATATTTCAGCAGACGGACACAAAAACAACTATTCTAATCCTAAATACCTATAAATGTACTGAACCTGACCACAAAGCGCACAGTTTGTCTTATGTATACTTCTATACTAACATTATAAAGAGGTAAAGTTTGTGAGGTTGTCCCTACAACCAGTGAAATCGGTTCAGTAGATCCAGAGATTGCCCCCTGGTAATCTCTGGATCTACTGGACTGATTTTGAAAATTATTTTACCAATAGAAAGCCACGTTTTTTGTGAGTGCCATAGGCTATATATTAACCCGAAAAATTCAAAGTCTTTTTCGTCTATACTAATATTATAAAGAGGTAAAGTTTGTGAAGTTGTAGGGGTAATCTCTGGATCTACTGGACTGATTTTGAGAATTATTTTACCAATAGAAAGAGCCACGTTATTTGTGAGTGTCATAGGCTATATATTAACCCGAAAAATTAAGACTTTTTCGTGGTAGTCAGATTTGAAAAGTAAGTCTGAGAAAAAACCACATTCATAATTTCATCACAAGTAAAAATGTTTACCGCCCAACGAAGTGGGCACGGGTCAGCTAGTTACTAATAAGACAAACTGTGTAGTAGAAAACTTAAACGAAAATGTTACGTAACGTTGGTCTAGTGGTCGCTAGCGCTACTGCTGAGCATTGTGGACCTGGGTTCGACTCCCGGAACGGGCAAACGGGTTATTGGATTTTTCTTATCTGGAATTTGTCAGTAGAAGCCCGGAGTCTGGATTTGTGCCCGGTTGATGGCAAGAGGCTTGGCCCCTATTATATGGGACTTAAACATAACTGACGAAATATTGGTGTACTATAGGTACCTACACCTCTGCCCTTACCTACGGGAAAACAAGTCGTGATGTTATGTTAGTCGGCAAATTGTTGAAATCACCTGCCGAGAAATATTGAGAACTTTGAAATCGGGTCGCGTTATAATTTTCGGGGTCGACTATGGCCAAACTAGCACGGCGACTGTCATGTGACACCCTTAATTCTGCACGCGATGTTGGTACATCGCGTTCACGTTGGTACGTGAATAGCCGCTTCGGGTCTTAATACAATAATCTAATTACCCACTAAGTCGAATACTCCAACGAATATACAGAATCGGTACGAATAGTATCCTCATACATTCAAGGAAGCTACAGATGTATTTTTAAATTGAACAATTACCTAAATGCTACATGACTCATTTTGGTACTTGGCGTCCTATCACTGACAACGATCAGTATTCATTCGGTACATTTTGAAGCTAGACAGATTTTCTCATTATTATCATCTCTTACATGGATAATAAATTAAAGTGCCTAACAGATACTAATTAATTGCTAAATCCACAGTCTGAATGTATAATTCTTATTATCCGTTATGGCGGACACAGAGTTATCAATCATATAATGTAATCAGTGTTTAGCGAAGAAACCTACCTACTTTACACTTAGTAACCACACGATCGCATTGCAGTGGTATAAATCTAATTCTGTATAGTTGTGTTATGATGATTTTGCACATTTTGTTGTAACTATGTATTCAACCGCCCATAACTTATTATATCGCCCGCGGATGCACCTGCGTGGATGTCGGATATTATCCCACGTAAACGTCCTACCGGTACACAAAAACTGAAAGTCCCATCAAAATTGCTCCAGCCGTTTCGGAGATTAGTCGGAATAAACCGCCACACAGTCAAAACATTTACTTTAAATTATTTCCTACCGTATATCATATGCATTTATTGAAAATCTGTTATTTTGGCATTACATACAGACGCTTCAATTTTATTTTATTTCAAATTTCAATTCATTTATTAAAAAGTAATAATATTGTACAAAAAGAGTGGGCGGGCGGTGACCCACAAACTAGGCATGTGCCTGTATCTTGGGAGTCGGGTTATTTATTTGTATAGATTTGACGAATACGGCCTTCGCCTTATAGTGTACATGGCCATGATGCAATTTTGGTCCTTCAAAACTGCTGGTTGTCAAACCAGCTACACAAGACAATCTTCTCGCAGCTTCCATAATAGCTCTCTTATCAATCAGACTGCATTCTAAACCGTTAATTTTTTTGACATGGGAACTTCGCGACGAACACCAACCGAAGCTTTGATGAACAGCTGCCAAGGAAACCATGAGCTCGATAAAAATAAAAAAACTACTTACCACATTGTCAGAATGAGTTCTGACTCAATCTCCTCTTTCTAAAAAAACCCACAGCCTGAGTAAGTGCTGTGAACAATTCAGTAAGAAAATATAGCGTAATTCATGGTATTTTCTGTCATGTCTCAGGTACTGGCGAGTCAGGGAAGTCGACGTTCATCAAGCAGATGAGAATTATCCACGGCTCCGGCTACAGCGATGACGACAAAAGGGGATTTATCAAGCTTGTATACCAGAACATCTTCATGGCCATGCAAAGCATGATACGCGCCATGGAACTCCTCACCATCCAATATGGAAATCCGTCCAACAGCGTGAGTGTTATTTTTATAACGTAATAGGTTGTAAAGAAAAAGTAGTTTATTAAAAATTTTGGTGTAATTATAATTACAAGTGGTCTTAATTCGACCATAATTCATTTAAAAGTTAATGTATTTTTAATGCATTATTATGATAAAAAATTAGGTTTCTGCACTCCTTTTCCATATAAATTTTAACTGTGCCCAATTTCATACTCCTACGTCAACGTTTTTTTTCATAAAAAGGGGTACAAAGTTTAAATAAGAGAGAGATTAAGTTTAAGTTTTAATTGTTTGGATGTTAATTTTATGACAGCAAAGAGTTTATGAGATACGTATTTAAAGTAATGGAAAGAAGATGATATTCTGCTCAGTAAGTCTGATTGAATGATTGCTGGGAATCACTATACTGTTAATGCCCCAAGCAAATGCATTTTTTCCTAAATTGGAATGATGGTTTATGTTTCGCTACAAATACAACTCTAATCTCTAAATCTCTGTGAATTTAACAATATAAACCAAAATAAGATATACGATGACTATATGCAAACATATTTAGACAATATATTATTAACTACAAATAAGTGACTGAATATCGACGGACTTCAGCCGTTGCAAGTAATGCAGTCAATTTATTAAACAGTCCCTTTTGTCCTGATGACAAATCACATATGGGAATTTACAGTGATGACAATGAACCAAATAGCTTTTACAGTAATAAACTCATTCCATACTGAAATAAAAATATTTTAAATTCCAGGAGAAGGCGGAGTTGATATCATCGATCGACTTTGAGAGTGTGACAACGTTTGAGAGTCCCTATGTTGAAGCCATCAAGGCTTTGTGGGCCGACGCAGGCATCCAGGAGTGCTACGATCGCAGGCGAGAATACCAACTCACTGACTCCGCTAAATAGTAAGTTGTGTTATAAAAACTACATAGAACTTAACAATAATAAAATACCAACTATTATGTCATCTAAAAGAAATGTTTACAATCTGGGATTATGATTATTGAAAACCGTATCCATTGGTATTGTGTCCTATAATAATAGCGTCACAATGAATTATCATGTGTAGGTATTTATCACTTAAAATTAAATAAAATTTCCTATAAAGCCAGTAACACATTGACTCATTGCCATATCTGCGAATCCCGGTTACAGGAAACTCAGTGATGGTCGGGAATGTCGAATAAAACCGCGAAAGATTGCTCCTGTATAATATGATGTCATAATCCAAATTAGCAATAATTCAATAAGCTGAGTGGTTCAGAACGTTCGCCTTACTCTATTGTTAGTTGCCTAGTTTCTTGGGAATACTTAGAAACACGAGTAACACTTGGCCAATAAAAGTAATAAGGCGTTAAGGCATGTAAGAAATAGTCACACCGTTGTACCAGAATAAGGTGACAGCAAGGATTCAAAGTAACAAAGTCCACTTGTGTCGACCTTATTTTCATCTTCACTTGCTAATGAAGATGTCCTAAGAGCAATAATTTAAGTTTGTCTGTTACTATTTACAACAGAAAAATAAATAAGCTGGTATGAAATGTGTAGTTCTTTCCGCGATCACAAAATTCATTAAAATCTTTTCTTAGTCGCACCGTAAAGTCATAATAATCAGACACTTTATTTGCATGTGTGAATATGAAAATTGTTTAATTGGTATACATTGAAATTATGTCAAATTGACCCCTCACTGAGAAAAGATATTTCTATAGCTACTTGCAGGAGATTGACCGCGTGGCGGCACCAAATTACTTACCAACCGAACAGGACATACTGCGCGTAAGAGTCCCAACAACGGGCATTATAGAATACCCATTTGACCTGGAAGAAATACGATTTAGGTAAAACTTGAACATGTTGGGCTGTGCATGTCTCGCTTTAACGGTGCATGGTAAAAATGGGACTTTACTGTACTGTCTCCATACTGTCTCCATACTCTATTTCATTCTGCAAGTTTATTTTTTAAGTGTATGTGTGTAACAGGGTATCTTAAGTGCATGTGTTGGCGTACTGGCTGTTAGCGCTGCATGATCTATATTTCAGCTATTTAAGTGATTTGGCGAGAATCGAGAAAGACGATTACCTCCCCACCGAGCAGGATATCCTGCGAGCTCGTCAGCCGACCACCGGTATCCTTGAATACCCTTTCGATCTTGACGGGATTGTGTTTAGGTATGTTCAAAACCACAGGATTGTTTGGTGCGATTGAAGAGCGCTAGTAGTATACTGAGAGCTATTTCCCCTTGACGTAATATTGTGAAACTGTACTATGTACATTCCGTATTAACGCTATGAAACAATGAGTATTGTTTCCCTTGATAACAAACATAAATCCAAATAACCGTATTGTTTGGAGTTCGTCCCTTTAAAGCTCAAGGTGTGGTTTTGATATCCTAATTAACGGTCGGTCCTGCTTGTTTTATATTTGCTAGTTTATTAATTATGCTTGAACAAAACTGCCAAAATGTTGAGTTGCACTATTTCATAGTGCTTGGTGTTTTCTGTAATTAATTAATGCTTTTGAACACGCTGCTTTGCTTATAGCTAGGTTTGGGTACAACATACATATAAAGGATGATACTCATTTTGGAAAAAACAAAGATGTGTATCATCTTTCTTCATTATTTTGTGGCAGAAACATGGTGATGAAATTAGAATTCTCAAAGTTCATTTCGACAGCGAATTTGATGCACGTGATGATCACGTGGGTGACATTAATAGTTTGTAATGAGTATAGGCTATTTCTAACTATTTATAAACCACACAACATTAGCAAATTAAGATACAAAACTTGTTGCTAATATCGATTGCCATCATGTAATCAGTCTGTACTACATTTTTTAGAAAGTCACTTGCAATTTTTGGCTACTTTTGCCCTTTTAAATGAATCACAAGCTATAATAATTATAAAACTTTGTGAATTCTGTCAAATGTTATGTTTAATTGATTTGTTTTAGTTACCATTATTGTGCCACCAACAAACAAAATTATGTTGTTTGTTTACATCATCATTTAGCACAATAAACGCCACCATTCTTTTTTCATAAATATTAATCTTTTCATTCAAAACACATCTCCTTTATCATTAATGTTGCAAAATAAAAAAAGTGGATTTAGGAGGTGGGCTTAGTCATTGGCGATAAAAAATTCTACGCTGCGTTGCCCAGAAGCCCAGTAATGTTGCACACTATAGAACATTTGTTTTTGTTGTGGCATTAAACATTCTTTCATTCATAGCACTTAATCATCTAAACATTAAATTCTAGCATGTTTGGCGTGGCGAAGATGCCAGTTTTGATTAGGTCAGAAACATTCTTAGCACACTGCTAATCTATTCAACCTATCAACAATTGCTGTTTACTATTGCTTGACATAACATTCAAATTATCTGTAATAATACCCTTAATTTTAACACCATCGTCGTTCTGCGTGATTCGTGAGTTTATTCATCAAATTCATTTTAAAATTAGAAGTAAAAAGGTGTGGCCAATAATGCTTGTAACAATTCGGCCCCTAGCCCTTCGTCGCATTTGCCCCGCGAGGCAAATTTGACTTGTGTGAGTAGCCATCTTGTAAAATGAAATGGTAATAATAATTAAGTAAACCACGAATAACAGAGCAACCTCATAATATGTTGTAACCCTATCCTGCACTTAGTCTTAACAACAAGTTTTTATATACCAGCTTGTCTATTCATACATGTTGTGTTATTATTAAATAATTATGTACATCTCATGCAGGATGGTCGACGTCGGCGGACAAAGATCCGAGCGAAGGAAGTGGATTCATTGTTTCGAAAATGTGACCTCAATCATATTCTTAGTAGCTCTTAGTGAATATGATCAAATTTTGTTCGAATCGGAAAACGAGGTGAGTAACATAACATCCTTATTTTCACACACACAAAACATAAGACACCTTTTTGTAGCAATAAAGCTATTTCTAAGTTTATATTGGACATCACATTAGTGAAGGAAAAATCTTATGGAAACCCGGACTTGTGTAAACTAATATTATAAAGAGAATAGATTAGATTTTTTTAATGTTTGTCTGTACGCTTTCACTCATAAACGGCTGAATGTATTTGGAGTATTTTAAATTTAGCACATGGGTAGACCTGGACTAGGACATAAGATACTTTTTATCCCGATATTTCCAAAGGATCAAGTCTTATGCGGGTGAAAGCGCGGCGCGCAGCTATATAGTAATTAATATAATGAAATCGCCAATCCCCCGTCAGCAAGCGTGGTGATAAATGCTCATGCCATCTCATGTCATTCTGTGTTGCCATGGGACAGTAATAGACTAGTTTTGTTATAGAGCACTTTTGGATGCACTACGTCCAGGGAAGAACCTCTTCTAATGCCAAACCTCGTTGCTATGTTCTAATTTAAAGGGTATATGGCCGGTGTTACAGGCACAAGCAACATATTAGCTTTGTCAGGTATTGCAGATTAACTGCCCCGTTTGTTGCGTGGCCGCAAGCGCGACTACTGAGTGTGGGATCCTGGGTTCGATTCCCAGATCCGGCGAAGTGTTATAAGGGTTTTCCATAAACTTAGAAACTTCGAGCTCTTACTAAGAAATTCTTATTTCTTAGTAAGAGCTCGAAGTTTCTAAGTTTATTCCCGGGGTATTATACCGCCTTGAAAAGCACGTTAAGCCGTTGGTCCTGAGCTTGATCTCTCCGGTTGTGTCGGATTGCGTGCCGTCCCATCGGAGTATGAGAGTGAGGGAAGAGAGAGTGCACCTGTGTCTGCGCACACATTTGTGCACTATAATATCTCCCGCGCCGAAGGCTAGTCTCCGTTGAGATTGGCCATCATAGCCGAAATACGGTCTGGAGGACCATACTAATGCAGATGTCCATAGTAGGCCGTCATTAAAATAGCATTCAAGTACCTATATTTTATAGTTTACTAGCTTTTGCCAGCGGCTTCGCCCGCGTGGAGGTCGGTGTATTCTACATATAAACCTTCCTCTTGAATCACTCTATCTATTAAAAAAACCCGCATCAAAATCCGTTGCGTAGTTTTAAAGATTTAAGCGTACATAGGGATATAGGGACAGAGAAAGCGACTTTGTTTTATACTATGTAGTGATTCAGATTTTAAATTGTAGCTACCCTTGCTTAAGACCCCTGAGATATTCAGTTCAGCACAAGTACTAAGTCGTAAGTACCTCATCTATATTTATCTTGTATTTTGAACTATACATAAAATAACACAAGCTTCCTCTCCCGGTCAGCATTACCCATACAACGTGTGGGGTAATCCCAACATCTACCAGAACATTCCGTCCTCTAGAAAAAAGTATTTATATCCATACAGTTTTGTTCTGTATGCGGTCAGATAACTTTGAAAGGTATTGCTGACGCGTGTATTGTTTACCTAAATTTTCTTTAATTTGACCGGAGCTTCCCTGTATGTCATTGTGTTGGTATTGTAGGAATTCACAATAATTCGGTTTTGAATTAAGTATTGGTTTACAATGTGCGGGCGTGTTGTGGCGCAATTGCAAGACTGGGTTGATTGATTGATTGAGCGCGATCACGACCTTTTGACCAGACACAATACACGTCATTACTAAGCACAGACAATAAACTGAGGATGCTCTCGCTATATTTACATCAAGCTTCAATAGTTAAGACGCCTCGTGCATTAGACAGGTTACATTTCAGTGGCTTGTGATCAGATTGGAGCGGTAACCATCTTCACATACCCTCCGGGCCTCTAATAGCGCGTTAAGCAGTAGGCCCCGGCTGTCATTCGTGGATGTTTGACAGTCGTTACGGGTCATCTGAAGTCCGAAAGTCTGACAAGCAGTTTTACCAGGGGGTATCGTATTACTTAGTAACCAGTTACTAGGTAATGGTCAACCTCAGGGTTGTGGAGGTTAGATAAGCAGTCGCTCCTTGTTACATACTGGTATTCAGCTCATCCGGTTAGACTGGAAACCGACCCCAACATAGTTAGGGAAATATTAGGCAGATGATGACATTTCAGTGTCATTTCAGTCCAGAAAGTACATAATGCAATATACAACGTGTAACGGAAAGCGTATATACGTATCAAGGACACGGCTTCTTTGGATGATATCAAACGATATTGGAAGGATTTTTAAATCCTATCTCTACATGTACGGAAGTTATGAGATTTTTTAATACATTGATACCAGAACAAATTGAAACAAACACATCACTCGGAAGAAATTTATCGTGATATTGGCAACTAACGTGGAAAGTTTTTGACCTACGTAGTGCGGTGACACGTTTGTTATGATTTGAATTTTAAGAAATTAATGAACGATTAAAGAAATTGACTAACCGATAATTTGGCATCAATTCTTAGAGTATTTTATTTTGAGCTGAAACTATGTATAGTGATTCTATACCAGCTGTTATCCTTAGTGCTTAAGGGTAGCAATAGGGTTTCTGTTACACTGTATAAGTCTTGACTGTTCCTGAAACAGTAACATTTATTATGAGAAAGTAATGAGTAAGTGTAGGATTGTAAAACAAGAACTTTGCTTTTAAACCTCTGTATATGTTATAAGTAGGTACACCATTACACACGCTCTTTTGAAATATCTCACGAATAATCAGCCACTATACTATACATACAATAAGCGCATTCAGCCGAAATTACGCTCCGTAAAATAACCACAGATAGTACAAATCCCATTTCTCCTTTACAGAATCGAATGGAGGAGTCTAAGGCGTTGTTCAAGACGATTATCACGTATCCATGGTTCCAGCATTCATCTGTAATTCTGTTCCTCAACAAGAAGGATTTGCTCGAGGAGAAGATCATGTATTCACATCTTGTCGACTACTTTCCTGAATACGACGGTATGTACACGGCTTTATATTTACGATTTTATGGGGTTTTATTCGTGTTCGAAAGATTGGTTCAGACGGGTATCACATCTCCGCCGCGAAACCATATCAGCGAAACCGCAGTAGTTCCACCATGACACCATAACGTTGTACGACAAGCGAAACAGAAGCGAACCTGCCTGTTCTAATACACAGATTTGCTTATGATTCTTTCTGATTCCCACGTGATTTCGCCCGGCTGCTGGAAAAACGAATCTATGAGGACGTAATATAGGCAGTCGCTCCAAGTAAAATACATCAGGTTAAACTGCAAACCGACCTCAAGTGAATTGAGAAAAAGCTAGGCAGATGATGTCATTTCAGTGTAGGGTCCAGAAAGTCAGTGATTCAATGTGGAAGACTACTGTTCTTGAAAAGTAAGTGTAAGATTGTAAAAAAGAAATTGTATTTAAATCTCTCTGTACAGGTTAGGTTAGGTTGGAGAGCACTACGGGGATCGAGGGAATCGCATTAGATCCGTGATCCCCGGTGTAAGTGTGGGACGGAACACCGGGGTAGTTTTAGCCAGTAAGAGTCTGTATTTAAATCTCTCTGTACAGGTTAGGTTAGGTTGGAGAGCAGTACGGGGATCGAGGGAATCGCATTAGATCCATGATCCCCGGTGCAAGTGTGGGACGGAACACCGGGGTAGTTTTAGCCAGTAAGAGTCTGTATTTAAATCTCTCTGTACAGGTTAGGTTAGGTTGGAGAGCAGTACGGGGATCGAGGGAATCGCATTAGATCCGTGATCCCCGGTGCAAGTGTGGGACGGAACACCGGGGTAGTTTTAGCCAGTAAGAGTCTGACAGACCCCTCCGCCCTCCACAGGGCGGAGGAATCCATTAGGATTTCCCCCCGTCATTAAAAAAACAACGTTGGAGAGCAGTGGTGGCCCAGTGATATCGGTCCCATCATAACTAGACCTATACTGTATGCATAAAATCGAAAGCGACGATATTTTGCTCGGATTGCTACAATTCAACTGACTCTCATGGTGTTCCGGTACTCGAATCGCGAAATCGAATTCGTTAAACGGTTTCCTATAATTATTTTCGCGGCGGAGGTGTGCTAAGGTCCTCAAAAGTTGACAATATATGGTGTTTATAGTTTTGCATATAATCTAACACTTCTACAGAAACTTAGTCAAAAAGAGGATACAATTAACTAAGAATGTAGTCTTCTGTTTATTTATGTGATAAACACGTATATGAAAGTGGCAGTGAGGTAATATTTGACAGCATGTCCATAAAATGTACGATTATCACATTTCGTTTGTTGATAATACATACACATAGATTACCCAATCTGTAAATGTTACCTATTTATTATCCTTATTCATTCTTGAAATCGTTTATTTTAGAAATGACGGGTTTACGAATATCTGATTTAGGATATTCAAATACTGCTAAACATATTAAGTTATCAACAGAATCAAGATATTCATTTCACAAACTCTATTTCTAGGACCTATCTTGAATAAAATAAAAAGAAAAATTATAAAATTAAAGTATCGAGATAATTTACATGAGAAATGAAATAAGTGGCATTTACTTAAATTATGATATCTGTCACTCTGTCATACCTTCAGAGCTGAGATAAAATATGGAAACAGGTAAAATGTGCATACTCTTTGGAATTTCCCAAAGGACACATGTATACCCACAATTGAAAGCACTAGTCTAGAACTTAAAATTTGAATAAAGCAAAACTATAGTTTCCATAACTGCCTCTCAACCTATTAATAACTAAAATAAATAACCAATTTTTCGAAATTAGGTCCAAAGCTGGATCCCGTACCAGCATTAGATTACATTCTGCAAAAATATTTGAAAGAAAACCCGGATCCTGAAAGGTCGTGCTACTCTCACTTCACCACTGCCACAGGTTGACAAACATATCCTGTGTGGTACTTATATGACGCTAGTTTTGGCTAGAGTTGGCTAGGCACCGTGTGATAAGCTAGAAATAAAGTAATCTTCTTTGGTATATAATGTTGAAAAAGAACTATATCATACTTTATGAACTTAGACAAAAAAGATTTATTATTCATATTGTAGTTTAGTACTTTTGACGTTGGTTCGCAAAACGTCAGCCAATCAAATCGTAGGACGCAACTAGTCTTGCCCGCTCGGCTAAGTGATTAACAGAATATACCGAGCCCTTCTAAATTCAAATGTCAGCATAATCCCACCAATGAAGATTACTTCCAATGTGTTTGTAAAACCGTAGTGCTAGATATGTGTATGTTGTCCCGAGTACAGGTCCGCAACGCGATGCCAATACAGCGCGCGAGTTTATACTGCGAATGTTTGTGGACCTCAACCCGGACGCGGAGAAGATTATCTATTCTCACTTCACTTGTGCGACAGGTTAGTACATGTTATTCTAATCTTAATATATAAGAAACTGTGGGGCAAATGGTGCAATTTCCGTTTTTTTAGCCGTCTCAATCTAAGCAAAAACAACCTGTAATTTTCCTACATTTTTGACAGGTTTTTAAACATTGGTTGTCCATGAGATGAGATGATTGAGCACTGATGACTTGAATTTGAACTTTTTGATATTTGATATTCTGGTTTTATCACAGTGTAACTGCTTTTAAAACAGTAGTCCATCGCCTGTCACTTTGTTACAACTGCTATGTGCAGAGCCCCTTTGTGCGTTGTTTAGGCCATTAGTGTCTAATTTTTGCACTCAGCAAAGATTTTTTCTTCATGTGAAAATCCCAGTGACGATGGTTGACTGCGGAGTGGAGTTATGTTGTGATAAAACTATAAAGCATAAATAATTTAATTTGAATCATAGTCAGCTGAATCGTCCTCTATAAGCTAAGAAACTATTAGCGAACAAGGTCTGAATTATTTTTATTTAAAAGAAATATACTGGCGTTTATTTTGAAAATAGATCAATGAGATGTCCGAACACGATGAATTTAGCTGACTTAGATTAGATTTCACAAATTCACACAGTGACAAATTTTTATCAAATTAATATTTGACTATGTCATACTACATCAATATACATATACAATTCCACGTTACGCGAACTTCAGTTTATAGCATTGTAACAAAAAAGCGATATTAATCTGATTTGTCATTGTAATGTGAACAACCAGGTAAGTTCACTACTAACAAAAACCTGTTGAGGTGCCCTCCGAGTGAGTCAACACCTCCATTTATAATATAATTGGTTTCAAAATTTCTGCACTTGACAAAATATAGGGAAATTGCAATATTATCCTTGAATTTCATGGTAATGAAATTGATTTAATTTGTTGTTGTGGCAACAAAGTGAAATTTACCATATTCGAAGTCGATTTCTCTCGGATTTTAAGGTAAGCTGTAGTCTTTCAGCTATTTTATCTTTGTGTTATTGCTACTTCTAGTGCTCAGTCCAGTTAATTTGTTTTATAAAACACACTGTATATCCATTATTAAATTAATAGTACGTTACCTTTATTAGGGCTTCGTGTTAATATGCATCATATATATGTATAATACTAATAATAATAATTTGATGTAAGTAATATCTATTAATTTAATATCTATAAAATTTTCTAATACTATGGGGTGTATGGTATGTGTAAAAAATTTGCCTGAAATAAATGAATTTTATTATTTATTTATTTATATTATTTAGCTTGTTGTGTTATTTTATGTGAGTATGCGTGTTTATATTTCGTAGTTATGTAGTATGGTTATCAAGTAGTTTATTGTTAGTTTTATCTTTGATTTCCAGTTTATAGCATGTTATTATTTTTTTTTTTTTTTCAAAGTTAAGTCACGGGCAAGGTTAAAGAATCACATATTAAAACAAGACGGTGATCTTAGCTTTCTATAACTTCTTGATTTAATAATGTCCTATTAATTTCAACTATCCTCATATTTAGCAGCAGCTGTACCATCCAGTTTTTTTTATTTTGCTGTGCAAACTGCAAATACTTAATCTCATAATAATATGCTAACCCAAAATAAAGCAGATATTTCCAAATTGATGTTTGTCACTTCAATATTATTTTGAATGTCTATTCAAGCCATCATTTTTTAAATTTCTAGTTTACTTTGCACAACTGACACTTTTATTTATTTTGTTTATTTCGCATGCTGCCTTGGATGTTTTTAAAGACACCGAAAACATTAAGCTTGTATTCTGCGCTGTGAAGGATACTATCATGCAGTCCGCTCTAAAGGAGTTTAATTTGGCATGAATTGTACCTAACATCCTCATTATAATTATAATATACGCTGTTGAATAATTAAACATTTATTTTTATTACTAACCTGCATGTTTTATTATGTTATCCTCTATTTTATTGCGCTTTTGTGAGTTTTATTGTAGAAAATGTTGTATTTTTATTTAAATATTACGTAATGTATTATTTGAAATATACGAATTCTTCATAAACGCAGACAGAATAACACCTTTGCAATTTCTGGTACTTAATTGAGCAATTGGTAAGAAATATATATATGTAAATTAGTTTTATTTTTGCATGCAGACACAGTTGTCTGGACATCATCCATGTATTTTAATTCTATTAACGTTGTGCGATAAAAAAACCCGTTATAGCAATCACATAATAAAATATAAATAATTCTGTTTTCTATATATAAACTAAACATGTCCTTATATGGGTAATTCTATGCATTTCAATCACGTAGTCGCATATGATAGTCAATGTGTATTCAGATACCTACTAATGCGGGCACAAATGTTGCTTTAGGTTGACTAGATCTAGTCAAAAGCTTTGTAGGTCGAAGTTTTTCTGACAATAGATCCCTTAAGTTAAACCCACATATGAAATATATTGTAGCAATTAATACCAAAATGAAGTAGCAATACAACCGAATATCTTCGAACATCAGTGATTCCTCACTGAGTAGGAAAAACGTGCAGTCATTTTGAAACCCAAAACTATCTTCAATATGTTTCACGGACACCTGGTGCATGGTAGAAAGTAAGAAATGATAAGTATAATAATTATAGAAATATAAAACAGTCAGTTGAAATAGTTTTAAACTTTTAATAATGTGTTTAATTCCAGACACTGAGAACATCCGGTTCGTATTCGCCGCAGTCAAAGATACAATCCTACAATCCAACCTAAAGGAGTACAACCTCGTCTAAGCGAAACCAACAAGGTCACTGATAAGAATCTGTGATTGTGTAAAACACATAATTTAAACATCATCACTTCACGTCAGAATGTGTATGTAAATTCGCGAACTGAGACCAGATGGACGAACTAATTTCAACTTAAAATGTTTAATGAAAATAAGGATAGATTGTAAGTCATTTAACCCAAATATAGTTGGGAGTGCGGCGATGCGGGCCCTCGCCAGCCGCATTCCCTCCGACAACATTCGTTCTCGATCCGAACGGATCGTCTCGACGCGTCAGGTTTTTTGACATGTTTTTTTATGATGAAGTTATTCACAATTTATGTATGTGTCTGTATTGGTGAATATTAAATTGTGCATTTTAAAAGTTATGGTGAGTCTTGGCCTTACCATGAGCTGCTTTTAGTCATTGTTTTAGGGTTTTTTTTTTTTGTAAAGTTTGTTGCCATAATATCTTTCTACATTAGTATACATTTTATTATGTCCAGACGGATGGATTTGAACAAACTAGTCCAATGAAACGCGTGTTTAGTGTCATCCTCATGGGTCGAGACAGGACTTCCTACTAAGGTATTGATCAGGATGCTTCTGTTACTATTACGTATTTATTTTAGCTGTGGTAAGTTGTCTGGTAAATCCGATCGACCCAGAGAAGCGCGTGTCGGGCGTTCGCCTTGCCGGCACTCTCTCTACCTACCGATTAAATTCACTAGACGTAATTATAAATCGGTACCCTATTTTCTGTTAAATTGAAAGATTATAACTTTATTACTGTATTTAATATTTCGTTACTTTTGTACATTGGAATTTTTGTTACTTGAATATATGTTAATATTTAAGCTGTTTATATTTAAATATGGTGTTTTTCTACACGAATTGACTTCACGCAAAATGTTTTATGTTAACTGTAGGCTTTGTGTACGCTGGTCTGGTGTATTTGGTTTCTTCCTAACGTTATCCGTGTACAATATTCATTAATAAACAGTATAAAGTATAGGAATTACTATGTTAGTTGTTTAAGGAATTTTTGAATGCATTTGATATAAACTTTTTTTACTAGAGAAACCCTCGGATTATAAAGCGAAACGTGGAATGTAAAAACCGAAACCGAAGTTTTTTGCACGAACGCTTTTTACCAGTATGTAAAATATTGTACATTTGGTATAAATGAGCCGTGTGAATTGAGCTGACAGTTCAGTGCCAAGTTTTGCTATTGGCATACTTTTTATCGTAACGTAAAGCACAAAATATATAAACTACATTTTATAATTGTTTTCCATATTTTAGAATATTTTATTGTACCATGCTTAATTAAGAGTGTTGCTTCGTGTTATTATTTAGTTTTATTAATGTATAAGAAACCAAGTTTCGTTTTGAAGATATATAATTATTTGTATTATTTGTTGTTGCGTCTTAATTTCTCTTCTATTCAAGTTTCTATATGGACCGCTAGCACAAGTGACACTGTCAATAGCAAAACTCCATGCTTTAATTAAGATACAGCTGTCTGATGCTCAAAGTAATGTGACGTGAAACTTAGCGCACAATATTGGAAAATTTCTATTTGATGTTGACCCACTGAAGTGCGATCTGTGTATGCCGTGTACATAGAAACTATACTTTTCTTTTGTGCATTTGTACAGCAATATTGTGAATTCGTTCGGGACCCGACGCGGTTTTGTTCATACTGTGCGACGACCGGCACCTCTGTGTAAGCAAATTGTCACGAATACTTCCAAAATGTACCAAACTGTCGATACTAACACGACGCCCTCGATGCTCGTCTTCCTATCCGCGTACCTATGTACATAATTACATTTTGATATGTTCGAATGTAACATTAACAATAATAGATACGATCGTATGCTATTACTGGTTCACATTGACATTCAATGCATGAGCTTGAATTTATATTTATTTGCAGTAGTCTCAAAACAAAACAAAGCACAATGAAATGATCTATTGGTGATTAGTTACATATAAGACGAGCGTCGAGCGGTCGGTACTGCTGTCGTCCGCGTTGTAAGTACCGCCACTTGTATCTTCCTTACGAATGGACTGAACATCGTGTACCGGTGTGTGGTTCTTACTTATGTGTTTCTACAGTTGGGCTACACAAAATATTGCTAAAACTATATTATAGTCTAACGTTGCTTTACCTTTTGCGTGAGATTGTGAGAATTTTAGCTTAAGTTCCGACTGAAGATGGATGCCTGAATGAAATATTGTAAATTATAATTTCTCATAAAATATAATTTTTTTCAGCTATACGAGTCGTTTTATTTACTCACTCATTACTTTTATTCTAACTTTACCTGAATTGTGTCGTTCACAGTCTGCACGCAATTGTATTCCCATTGGCGTGATTGACTAGTAATTTTAGTAGAATGTCATCATAAAACTATTATTACACAATAGATAAATGACCATTGATATAAATCTATTACGTGGCATGTTCATGTCCGACGTCGATTACGTTGGCACATAAATGCCGAACCAAATGTGTTTACGGTCATTTAACAGTAGCAGTTAACAAACATGTCGATAAGTGAGCTAAGCCATAGTTTATATTCGAATGACACAGCCGGCAGTGATTTAGGCGATATGGCTGCAAAAGTTGCTATGCAAAATTTTGATTTACGCTACACCACATTGCTGTTTTTCAATTCTACCTTTTGCTACGGTGTCGAAGTATTTTTACGTTTATATCATTATAATATAGTGGTTAACAGGGCCAAATTCAAACCCAATTCACTGACCCAAAATTCACGCCAGTTTGTGTTATTTGCAAGTGACGTTGCTGATGTAGAACAATTACTTGACGCCATAGTCGAATTTGAAATGGACAATACTGGAAAATTTATCATCGTTTGCGAATCACCGGTGTCAAATGAATGTGATGAACAAGATATGATGGAACTGTGTTGGAATTACAGAATTGTCAATATTGTCTTCATAAGGCTCGAATCGACAGATGCAATTGGTTTCACATATTATCCAGTAGCAAACGGTATTTGCAACAATTTAAAACCAATACAACTAGACTGTAAAAATCAATTTACACACACAAAATACGGGGAAGTATTCAGAAACAAACTAAGACATTTTAATTCGTGTCCTATAACTGTCTCAACATTCATACAAACCCCATATATTTTAAACATAACGAACGGAATTCCAATAGGCGCTGATGGAGATTTACTTCGAATTTTGATGCATGGTATGAATGCAAGTCTTAAAATGATGACACCAAACCGCGGCAATGGATGGGGATGGCGTCAGAAGAACGGAACCTGGATGGGATCGCTCGCAGACGTTGACGAAGAGTTGGCAAACTTTTCAATGACTTCGGCAGCCATTACATTGACGAGGTTCTCCAATTTTCAAATATCCTCCAGTTACTATTCCTCGAAAGTGGTGTGGGTGACTCATCCAGCACAGTTACAAAATGTGGCTCTAAAATTAATGCATCCGTTTGAAACAGATACGCGAATTGCTTTAGTTGTCAGTTTCATCCTCGTCGTTATTTGTGCTTTTGTTATCAAAACCAATTCTTGGGCATCCATGTGGAGCAAAGTTGAAGAAGACCAACCTACCAAGAGCCTTGTTTTCTATGCCTGGATGTTATGCATGGGTCAGGCAGTCATAAAGTTGCCCACAAAGTCGGCATTTTTACAAATGGCTTTGGTCTGGGTATGGTACTGTTTTCTTATCAGAACAGCGTATCAAGTTTATCTGATAAGTTCGTTGAAAGGAAAATTTTATGAGACTCAGTTTGAAACAATTGAAGATGTGATAAAAGCTAAATATCTATTTGGTGGCGGCGCAGCGCTCAAGGATTATTATATTGATAATCCAATTGTTTATAACAATTGGATTAATATAGACACTCCACAAATCTTACCGACTGCTTTGAACCTAACAAAAGGTATGAATTTTGTTCTAGCGATGAATTTGGATACAGCTCAGATTGTTATAAAAACTAATAAGGTCAGCTTGCATATATTGCCCCAGACAGTTATCACAAGTCCTACAGTGATCTTTTTCAAGAAATATTCCCCTCTTTCTGAATCAATCAATCTGATCTTGAGTCGGCTCGAGGCGGGTGGATTTCCGGATAAATTACATAAAATATACACCAGCGTACTTAATACGGTGGATGTTGATACTGAAGGAGAAAATTTGAAAATAAGACATTTTACAGCTTGTTACGTAATATTAATAATGGGCTGGATTCTTGCCGCAATCTTCTTTTCCTTAGAAATTTATTTTGGAAAAATGTATCGACATCCTCCCCAGGCATTATAAAATCAACGTTAGGTATTATTACCTCTGCATGAAATGAATCAATGCATAGGTACGTTAAAATCTGATCATATCTCTTATAGGACCAACAATGCATTACGAGGATAAAAGTACTAATGACATAGTAGATGCATGTCCATATACCGATATACGCCCATAACATGGAAATCGGCCATCAGTTCATATAATACATTTGTGGTAAATTACCTACACAAGCTTGCACTTTAAATTTTATGATTTTTCGTATCAGTAGTAAAACAGAATTCGTATCCATCACCAACGAAGATGGACACTAGTGTCAAAGGATTACACAATCATACCATAGGGCACTTTATAACCGATGACCCAGTGTCGGAACTCGGGTTACTGGCGGCTAAGATAGCCTACTATAACTTTGAATGGCGTTTTTTTACTATAGTAATGTTCAATAGCCTGCAAGCATTAGGTTTGAGCACATTTTTGATGCACTATGAACAATCCGTCATTGTAAAACTGGGAAGGTTTCTCCCTGCACGGCGAGATCCTGTGCAACAGATGGTGATATTTGGTGAAGATTCATCAGAAATATCAAGCACTCTGCGATGGACTGTCAGATCTAAATATGATAGCAATGGACAATTTATAATTATTTGCGCATTCCTCAAGCAAGACTGCGATGAACAGAAAATATTTCAAACACTTGGATCTCTCTTCATTTTGAACGTAGTGCTGCTGAAAACTTCACATAAAACTAACAAGTCCCTAGCTTTTTCCTATAACTTTGTGTCTGATGGAAAATGCAAGAATAATGAATCATATCAGCTTGATTTATTCACGGCCTGCGAAAATGACGAATGTTTTAAAGATTTATATCCAGAAAAGTTAATGAATTTCCAGAAATGTCGACTTACAATGTCTACTGTAGAACAACCACCCTTTATGTATTTACATAATGGTACTGAAAGTCCATCGGGAATAGATGGAGACATCATGAAGCTCGCAGCAAGCATGTTGAACGCGTCGCTAGTGTTGACGACACCCGCTGATGGCGACGATGCTGGTCACTTCATCAATAATAACTGGACTGGGTCTTTGGGCGACATAGACCATGGTCGCCAACACGCTTCCGTGTGCTCAGCACCACTAACTTCCAATAAATATGATAATTTTCAAATATCTTTTCCATATTATTCTATGGATATCGTGTGGGCTACCAGACTACCAACACAAAAGGCTTCATGGGAAAAACTTTTAAATCCTCTGAACATTTACCTCCGGGTCATATTATTATTCTTCTTTGTTGGTATTGTTTTCGTGAATACACTTTGCACAACAAATATGTGGCGACAAGTAAGAAGAGCTTTTAAAATTCACCCACCGAAGCATAGTTTTCTCTTTTTTTCATGGGTATTATTTCTTGGTCTACCAATACTCAAAGAGCCTGCAAGAAAAAGTTTTCTGATAACAATTTACACTTGGATATGGTTCTGTTTTATCATAAGGAGCACTTACCAAGCCGCTCTCATTAATTCTCTGAAACAACCGTCTTATCTTGAAAACTTCGAAACTTTTCAAGATGTTCTTAGAGATCGTTATCCTTACGGTGGCGTAGCTTCCCTGAAGGAGTATTACACTGACGATCGTGCTATTTACGATAATTGGGTAGTTGTGGACGTGGACCGGTTATACGACACCCTAGATAGCATATTGGATGGAACAACAGATTTTGTTATAGCTTCAAATAAAGCGGCTATAAAACATCATCTCATGAGATATAACGGTACGAAGCAATTGCAGATAATTCCGGAGAAGATAGTGAACAGTCCCTTAGTGGTGTATTACAAGCGATTTTCTCCCTTGACAGGCCCTCTGAACACTGTTTTACGCACTGCTTTAGAAGCGGGCTTTATACAGCGAATCCATGAAAAATATTTGGATAATGATAAAAAACTGTTTCGACGAGTACGAAGTCGACAACCGGAACCGCTCAGAGTGAACCATTTTACTGGCTCTTTTGTAATACTAATACTAGGATGGTTTGTATCTGCTACTTACTTTGCCGTAGAATATGTTTGTGGAAATCTTAAAGACTAATCAAAATCACAGGTACCTACTACTACCTACTTGTTCGTTACGCGTCGCTTCAACTTCACAGTGTGTTAGGTACCTACTTTCTTACCTATGTATCTTCTGCTAAAATGAATAATAAACTCGCTTTGCTTGAAAAATTGTATTCTTTGAAACACCATAAGTTCTTAAACATTCTCATGTTCCACAGACCTACCTACCATACACTATACTTAGGACATGCAAATTTCACTTCTACACCAGTGTAGCAAACCAGCATAAAGGACTACTTCCCTTCACGCGGTTATGACTTGTACCTACCGGTAACGCTGAAAAAAAATGGGCAAAAGTAAAATCTAACACATTGTCAAATATTGACTGATAGTATATTCAATAAAGTGTGTGAACAGGGACCTTACCTTGCCAATACAGCGCGCGAGTTTATACTGCGAATGTTTGTGGACCTCAACCCGGACGCGGAGAAGATTATCTATTCTCACTTCACTTGTGCGACAGGTTAGTACATGTTATTCTAATCTTAATATATAAGAAACTGTGGGGCAAATGGTGCAATTTCCGTTTTTTTAGCCGTCTCAATCTAAGCAAAAACAACCTGTAATTTTCCTACATTTTTGACAGGTTTTTAAACATTGGTTGTCCATGAGATGAGATGATTGAGCACTGATGACTTGAATTTGAACTTTTTGATATTTGATATTCTGGTTTTATCACAGTGTAACTGCTTTTAAAACAGTAGTCCATCGCCTGTCACTTTGTTACAACTGCTATGTGCAGAGCCCCTTTGTGCGTTGTTTAGGCCATTAGTGTCTAATTTTTGCACTCAGCAAAGATTTTTTCTTCATGTGAAAATCCCAGTGACGATGGTTGACTGCGGAGTGGAGTTATGTTGTGATAAAACTATAAAGCATAAATAATTTAATTTGAATCATAGTCAGCTGAATCGTCCTCTATAAGCTAAGAAACTATTAGCGAACAAGGTCTGAATTATTTTTATTTAAAAGAAATATACTGGCGTTTATTTTGAAAATAGATCAATGAGATGTCCGAACACGATGAATTTAGCTGACTTAGATTAGATTTCACAAATTCACACAGTGACAAATTTTTATCAAATTAATATTTGACTATGTCATACTACATCAATATACATATACAATTCCACGTTACGCGAACTTCAGTTTATAGCATTGTAACAAAAAAGCGATATTAATCTGATTTGTCATTGTAATGTGAACAACCAGGTAAGTTCACTACTAACAAAAACCTGTTGAGGTGCCCTCCGAGTGAGTCAACACCTCCATTTATAATATAATTGGTTTCAAAATTTCTGCACTTGACAAAATATAGGGAAATTGCAATATTATCCTTGAATTTCATGGTAATGAAATTGATTTAATTTGTTGTTGTGGCAACAAAGTGAAATTTACCATATTCGAAGTCGATTTCTCTCGGATTTTAAGGTAAGCTGTAGTCTTTCAGCTATTTTATCTTTGTGTTATTGCTACTTCTAGTGCTCAGTCCAGTTAATTTGTTTTATAAAACACACTGTATATCCATTATTAAATTAATAGTACGTTACCTTTATTAGGGCTTCGTGTTAATATGCATCATATATATGTATAATACTAATAATAATAATTTGATGTAAGTAATATCTATTAATTTAATATCTATAAAATTTTCTAATACTATGGGGTGTATGGTATGTGTAAAAAATTTGCCTGAAATAAATGAATTTTATTATTTATTTATTTATATTATTTAGCTTGTTGTGTTATTTTATGTGAGTATGCGTGTTTATATTTCGTAGTTATGTAGTATGGTTATCAAGTAGTTTATTGTTAGTTTTATCTTTGATTTCCAGTTTATAGCATGTTATTATTTTTTTTTTTTTTTCAAAGTTAAGTCACGGGCAAGGTTAAAGAATCACATATTAAAACAAGACGGTGATCTTAGCTTTCTATAACTTCTTGATTTAATAATGTCCTATTAATTTCAACTATCCTCATATTTAGCAGCAGCTGTACCATCCAGTTTTTTTTATTTTGCTGTGCAAACTGCAAATACTTAATCTCATAATAATATGCTAACCCAAAATAAAGCAGATATTTCCAAATTGATGTTTGTCACTTCAATATTATTTTGAATGTCTATTCAAGCCATCATTTTTTAAATTTCTAGTTTACTTTGCACAACTGACACTTTTATTTATTTTGTTTATTTCGCATGCTGCCTTGGATGTTTTTAAAGACACCGAAAACATTAAGCTTGTATTCTGCGCTGTGAAGGATACTATCATGCAGTCCGCTCTAAAGGAGTTTAATTTGGCATGAATTGTACCTAACATCCTCATTATAATTATAATATACGCTGTTGAATAATTAAACATTTATTTTTATTACTAACCTGCATGTTTTATTATGTTATCCTCTATTTTATTGCGCTTTTGTGAGTTTTATTGTAGAAAATGTTGTATTTTTATTTAAATATTACGTAATGTATTATTTGAAATATACGAATTCTTCATAAACGCAGACAGAATAACACCTTTGCAATTTCTGGTACTTAATTGAGCAATTGGTAAGAAATATATATATGTAAATTAGTTTTATTTTTGCATGCAGACACAGTTGTCTGGACATCATCCATGTATTTTAATTCTATTAACGTTGTGCGATAAAAAAACCCGTTATAGCAATCACATAATAAAATATAAATAATTCTGTTTTCTATATATAAACTAAACATGTCCTTATATGGGTAATTCTATGCATTTCAATCACGTAGTCGCATATGATAGTCAATGTGTATTCAGATACCTACTAATGCGGGCACAAATGTTGCTTTAGGTTGACTAGATCTAGTCAAAAGCTTTGTAGGTCGAAGTTTTTCTGACAATAGATCCCTTAAGTTAAACCCACATATGAAATATATTGTAGCAATTAATACCAAAATGAAGTAGCAATACAACCGAATATCTTCGAACATCAGTGATTCCTCACTGAGTAGGAAAAACGTGCAGTCATTTTGAAACCCAAAACTATCTTCAATATGTTTCACGGACACCTGGTGCATGGTAGAAAGTAAGAAATGATAAGTATAATAATTATAGAAATATAAAACAGTCAGTTGAAATAGTTTTAAACTTTTAATAATGTGTTTAATTCCAGACACTGAGAACATCCGGTTCGTATTCGCCGCAGTCAAAGATACAATCCTACAATCCAACCTAAAGGAGTACAACCTCGTCTAAGCGAAACCAACAAGGTCACTGATAAGAATCTGTGATTGTGTAAAACACATAATTTAAACATCATCACTTCACGTCAGAATGTGTATGTAAATTCGCGAACTGAGACCAGATGGACGAACTAATTTCAACTTAAAATGTTTAATGAAAATAAGGATAGATTGTAAGTCATTTAACCCAAATATAGTTGGGAGTGCGGCGATGCGGGCCCTCGCCAGCCGCATTCCCTCCGACAACATTCGTTCTCGATCCGAACGGATCGTCTCGACGCGTCAGGTTTTTTGACATGTTTTTTTATGATGAAGTTATTCACAATTTATGTATGTGTCTGTATTGGTGAATATTAAATTGTGCATTTTAAAAGTTATGGTGAGTCTTGGCCTTACCATGAGCTGCTTTTAGTCATTGTTTTAGGGTTTTTTTTTTTTGTAAAGTTTGTTGCCATAATATCTTTCTACATTAGTATACATTTTATTATGTCCAGACGGATGGATTTGAACAAACTAGTCCAATGAAACGCGTGTTTAGTGTCATCCTCATGGGTCGAGACAGGACTTCCTACTAAGGTATTGATCAGGATGCTTCTGTTACTATTACGTATTTATTTTAGCTGTGGTAAGTTGTCTGGTAAATCCGATCGACCCAGAGAAGCGCGTGTCGGGCGTTCGCCTTGCCGGCACTCTCTCTACCTACCGATTAAATTCACTAGACGTAATTATAAATCGGTACCCTATTTTCTGTTAAATTGAAAGATTATAACTTTATTACTGTATTTAATATTTCGTTACTTTTGTACATTGGAATTTTTGTTACTTGAATATATGTTAATATTTAAGCTGTTTATATTTAAATATGGTGTTTTTCTACACGAATTGACTTCACGCAAAATGTTTTATGTTAACTGTAGGCTTTGTGTACGCTGGTCTGGTGTATTTGGTTTCTTCCTAACGTTATCCGTGTACAATATTCATTAATAAACAGTATAAAGTATAGGAATTACTATGTTAGTTGTTTAAGGAATTTTTGAATGCATTTGATATAAACTTTTTTTACTAGAGAAACCCTCGGATTATAAAGCGAAACGTGGAATGTAAAAACCGAAACCGAAGTTTTTTGCACGAACGCTTTTTACCAGTATGTAAAATATTGTACATTTGGTATAAATGAGCCGTGTGAATTGAGCTGACAGTTCAGTGCCAAGTTTTGCTATTGGCATACTTTTTATCGTAACGTAAAGCACAAAATATATAAACTACATTTTATAATTGTTTTCCATATTTTAGAATATTTTATTGTACCATGCTTAATTAAGAGTGTTGCTTCGTGTTATTATTTAGTTTTATTAATGTATAAGAAACCAAGTTTCGTTTTGAAGATATATAATTATTTGTATTATTTGTTGTTGCGTCTTAATTTCTCTTCTATTCAAGTTTCTATATGGACCGCTAGCACAAGTGACACTGTCAATAGCAAAACTCCATGCTTTAATTAAGATACAGCTGTCTGATGCTCAAAGTAATGTGACGTGAAACTTAGCGCACAATATTGGAAAATTTCTATTTGATGTTGACCCACTGAAGTGCGATCTGTGTATGCCGTGTACATAGAAACTATACTTTTCTTTTGTGCATTTGTACAGCAATATTGTGAATTCGTTCGGGACCCGACGCGGTTTTGTTCATACTGTGCGACGACCGGCACCTCTGTGTAAGCAAATTGTCACGAATACTTCCAAAATGTACCAAACTGTCGATACTAACACGACGCCCTCGATGCTCGTCTTCCTATCCGCGTACCTATGTACATAATTACATTTTGATATGTTCGAATGTAACATTAACAATAATAGATACGATCGTATGCTATTACTGGTTCACATTGACATTCAATGCATGAGCTTGAATTTATATTTATTTGCAGTAGTCTCAAAACAAAACAAAGCACAATGAAATGATCTATTGGTGATTAGTTACATATAAGACGAGCGTCGAGCGGTCGGTACTGCTGTCGTCCGCGTTGTAAGTACCGCCACTTGTATCTTCCTTACGAATGGACTGAACATCGTGTACCGGTGTGTGGTTCTTACTTATGTGTTTCTACAGTTGGGCTACACAAAATATTGCTAAAACTATATTATAGTCTAACGTTGCTTTACCTTTTGCGTGAGATTGTGAGAATTTTAGCTTAAGTTCCGACTGAAGATGGATGCCTGAATGAAATATTGTAAATTATAATTTCTCATAAAATATAATTTTTTTCAGCTATACGAGTCGTTTTATTTACTCACTCATTACTTTTATTCTAACTTTACCTGAATTGTGTCGTTCACAGTCTGCACGCAATTGTATTCCCATTGGCGTGATTGACTAGTAATTTTAGTAGAATGTCATCATAAAACTATTATTACACAATAGATAAATGACCATTGATATAAATCTATTACGTGGCATGTTCATGTCCGACGTCGATTACGTTGGCACATAAATGCCGAACCAAATGTGTTTACGGTCATTTAACAGTAGCAGTTAACAAACATGTCGATAAGTGAGCTAAGCCATAGTTTATATTCGAATGACACAGCCGGCAGTGATTTAGGCGATATGGCTGCAAAAGTTGCTATGCAAAATTTTGATTTACGCTACACCACATTGCTGTTTTTCAATTCTACCTTTTGCTACGGTGTCGAAGTATTTTTACGTTTATATCATTATAATATAGTGGTTAACAGGGCCAAATTCAAACCCAATTCACTGACCCAAAATTCACGCCAGTTTGTGTTATTTGCAAGTGACGTTGCTGATGTAGAACAATTACTTGACGCCATAGTCGAATTTGAAATGGACAATACTGGAAAATTTATCATCGTTTGCGAATCACCGGTGTCAAATGAATGTGATGAACAAGATATGATGGAACTGTGTTGGAATTACAGAATTGTCAATATTGTCTTCATAAGGCTCGAATCGACAGATGCAATTGGTTTCACATATTATCCAGTAGCAAACGGTATTTGCAACAATTTAAAACCAATACAACTAGACTGTAAAAATCAATTTACACACACAAAATACGGGGAAGTATTCAGAAACAAACTAAGACATTTTAATTCGTGTCCTATAACTGTCTCAACATTCATACAAACCCCATATATTTTAAACATAACGAACGGAATTCCAATAGGCGCTGATGGAGATTTACTTCGAATTTTGATGCATGGTATGAATGCAAGTCTTAAAATGATGACACCAAACCGCGGCAATGGATGGGGATGGCGTCAGAAGAACGGAACCTGGATGGGATCGCTCGCAGACGTTGACGAAGAGTTGGCAAACTTTTCAATGACTTCGGCAGCCATTACATTGACGAGGTTCTCCAATTTTCAAATATCCTCCAGTTACTATTCCTCGAAAGTGGTGTGGGTGACTCATCCAGCACAGTTACAAAATGTGGCTCTAAAATTAATGCATCCGTTTGAAACAGATACGCGAATTGCTTTAGTTGTCAGTTTCATCCTCGTCGTTATTTGTGCTTTTGTTATCAAAACCAATTCTTGGGCATCCATGTGGAGCAAAGTTGAAGAAGACCAACCTACCAAGAGCCTTGTTTTCTATGCCTGGATGTTATGCATGGGTCAGGCAGTCATAAAGTTGCCCACAAAGTCGGCATTTTTACAAATGGCTTTGGTCTGGGTATGGTACTGTTTTCTTATCAGAACAGCGTATCAAGTTTATCTGATAAGTTCGTTGAAAGGAAAATTTTATGAGACTCAGTTTGAAACAATTGAAGATGTGATAAAAGCTAAATATCTATTTGGTGGCGGCGCAGCGCTCAAGGATTATTATATTGATAATCCAATTGTTTATAACAATTGGATTAATATAGACACTCCACAAATCTTACCGACTGCTTTGAACCTAACAAAAGGTATGAATTTTGTTCTAGCGATGAATTTGGATACAGCTCAGATTGTTATAAAAACTAATAAGGTCAGCTTGCATATATTGCCCCAGACAGTTATCACAAGTCCTACAGTGATCTTTTTCAAGAAATATTCCCCTCTTTCTGAATCAATCAATCTGATCTTGAGTCGGCTCGAGGCGGGTGGATTTCCGGATAAATTACATAAAATATACACCAGCGTACTTAATACGGTGGATGTTGATACTGAAGGAGAAAATTTGAAAATAAGACATTTTACAGCTTGTTACGTAATATTAATAATGGGCTGGATTCTTGCCGCAATCTTCTTTTCCTTAGAAATTTATTTTGGAAAAATGTATCGACATCCTCCCCAGGCATTATAAAATCAACGTTAGGTATTATTACCTCTGCATGAAATGAATCAATGCATAGGTACGTTAAAATCTGATCATATCTCTTATAGGACCAACAATGCATTACGAGGATAAAAGTACTAATGACATAGTAGATGCATGTCCATATACCGATATACGCCCATAACATGGAAATCGGCCATCAGTTCATATAATACATTTGTGGTAAATTACCTACACAAGCTTGCACTTTAAATTTTATGATTTTTCGTATCAGTAGTAAAACAGAATTCGTATCCATCACCAACGAAGATGGACACTAGTGTCAAAGGATTACACAATCATACCATAGGGCACTTTATAACCGATGACCCAGTGTCGGAACTCGGGTTACTGGCGGCTAAGATAGCCTACTATAACTTTGAATGGCGTTTTTTTACTATAGTAATGTTCAATAGCCTGCAAGCATTAGGTTTGAGCACATTTTTGATGCACTATGAACAATCCGTCATTGTAAAACTGGGAAGGTTTCTCCCTGCACGGCGAGATCCTGTGCAACAGATGGTGATATTTGGTGAAGATTCATCAGAAATATCAAGCACTCTGCGATGGACTGTCAGATCTAAATATGATAGCAATGGACAATTTATAATTATTTGCGCATTCCTCAAGCAAGACTGCGATGAACAGAAAATATTTCAAACACTTGGATCTCTCTTCATTTTGAACGTAGTGCTGCTGAAAACTTCACATAAAACTAACAAGTCCCTAGCTTTTTCCTATAACTTTGTGTCTGATGGAAAATGCAAGAATAATGAATCATATCAGCTTGATTTATTCACGGCCTGCGAAAATGACGAATGTTTTAAAGATTTATATCCAGAAAAGTTAATGAATTTCCAGAAATGTCGACTTACAATGTCTACTGTAGAACAACCACCCTTTATGTATTTACATAATGGTACTGAAAGTCCATCGGGAATAGATGGAGACATCATGAAGCTCGCAGCAAGCATGTTGAACGCGTCGCTAGTGTTGACGACACCCGCTGATGGCGACGATGCTGGTCACTTCATCAATAATAACTGGACTGGGTCTTTGGGCGACATAGACCATGGTCGCCAACACGCTTCCGTGTGCTCAGCACCACTAACTTCCAATAAATATGATAATTTTCAAATATCTTTTCCATATTATTCTATGGATATCGTGTGGGCTACCAGACTACCAACACAAAAGGCTTCATGGGAAAAACTTTTAAATCCTCTGAACATTTACCTCCGGGTCATATTATTATTCTTCTTTGTTGGTATTGTTTTCGTGAATACACTTTGCACAACAAATATGTGGCGACAAGTAAGAAGAGCTTTTAAAATTCACCCACCGAAGCATAGTTTTCTCTTTTTTTCATGGGTATTATTTCTTGGTCTACCAATACTCAAAGAGCCTGCAAGAAAAAGTTTTCTGATAACAATTTACACTTGGATATGGTTCTGTTTTATCATAAGGAGCACTTACCAAGCCGCTCTCATTAATTCTCTGAAACAACCGTCTTATCTTGAAAACTTCGAAACTTTTCAAGATGTTCTTAGAGATCGTTATCCTTACGGTGGCGTAGCTTCCCTGAAGGAGTATTACACTGACGATCGTGCTATTTACGATAATTGGGTAGTTGTGGACGTGGACCGGTTATACGACACCCTAGATAGCATATTGGATGGAACAACAGATTTTGTTATAGCTTCAAATAAAGCGGCTATAAAACATCATCTCATGAGATATAACGGTACGAAGCAATTGCAGATAATTCCGGAGAAGATAGTGAACAGTCCCTTAGTGGTGTATTACAAGCGATTTTCTCCCTTGACAGGCCCTCTGAACACTGTTTTACGCACTGCTTTAGAAGCGGGCTTTATACAGCGAATCCATGAAAAATATTTGGATAATGATAAAAAACTGTTTCGACGAGTACGAAGTCGACAACCGGAACCGCTCAGAGTGAACCATTTTACTGGCTCTTTTGTAATACTAATACTAGGATGGTTTGTATCTGCTACTTACTTTGCCGTAGAATATGTTTGTGGAAATCTTAAAGACTAATCAAAATCACAGGTACCTACTACTACCTACTTGTTCGTTACGCGTCGCTTCAACTTCACAGTGTGTTAGGTACCTACTTTCTTACCTATGTATCTTCTGCTAAAATGAATAATAAACTCGCTTTGCTTGAAAAATTGTATTCTTTGAAACACCATAAGTTCTTAAACATTCTCATGTTCCACAGACCTACCTACCATACACTATACTTAGGACATGCAAATTTCACTTCTACACCAGTGTAGCAAACCAGCATAAAGGACTACTTCCCTTCACGCGGTTATGACTTGTACCTACCGGTAACGCTGAAAAAAAATGGGCAAAAGTAAAATCTAACACATTGTCAAATATTGACTGATAGTATATTCAATAAAGTGTGTGAACAGGGACCTTACCTTCTAGACGTCAGGACGTTAGTATGTTCACTCCCATCCGCACGGTGAACATAATTCTGAAGGAATCGCTAAGGTGCTGCCCTGCTTACGCACACTACACCCTCTTTTGGGCCATTCTTTGACTGAACTATGCTATAATTAGTAGAAATGCAACAACCAATGAAAACCACATAGGTAGATATTAAATTCAATAGACTCCAGAACTCCAGGGTAAGTTCCTCCAAGGTAAAAGAAGATTGCTCTCAAACATTAACATCAGCGCTCTACAGGCTTGTGTTAAAGCTACAAGGATCTCTTGCCAGTTGATGAATGGCATTGACATTGGGGTAGATGGTAACCATTTGCAAAATTGTGTCGAAAAAATTTGTTTAGAAAACTAAAAACACGCTATAGAAACCAAACTAAAAAACAGAAAATAATTTCAAAAAAGCGTGGGGTGCTTGATATTAATTGATTATAAAAATACTTCAAACAGCACCCCATGCTTTTTTGAAATTGTTTTCTGTTTTTTTTGTTTGGTTTTTAAAGCGTCTTTTTTTAAACTATTATTTATTTTCTGTTTTTTAGTTCTGCTATCTACAAAAGCATGATTTTCAGATGTTTTTTCTTGTTTTTTTTTTAAATTATTGTATTGTCATCGGTCCTCGATAAGTCTACAAAGTTTAAATTAAATCTGACCGTTTGAAGTGGGTCAAATGAAGTCCAAAGGAGTCGTTTACAAACAAACATACAAACATATAGGTGAAGCTAATAAAATGCGTGTAAAAACAAGATGGAAGCGTTAGTATCGATCTTGACCACGCGCCAAAAGATCCTTGTACAACTGTACCTACAACGAGAAGCGTCGAGAAGTCGACATCCTCAACTTACCAGTGCCAGTGATGGACGGATGTTTGGATTGTTTGGTGATTACCTTGTCGTCGGTTATAGCTTTCATTGTTTGGTAAAGGCTGATTGGTCTAATCAGAAGAAACCATGTGCTGGCGCAGGAACGGGATTCCATGTGAAAAAACCTGATAAGTGCGAGTTGAACTCGCGTAGAGGGTTCCGTATGATGAATATGTTACCAACCAAAAACATTTCATGTAAAGTAGGTTGCCAGGACTTACATAACGTTCTCACAGTGAACCAAGCCTGCCCCTTGGCAGGCTGGTGGTGCGGGTTGTTCGAAAGAGATACCGTGGTCCCTGGCACACCTGCAGCTGAAAGAACACGGGTGGGTTTTAGGCAGTAAAAGTCTTCACCCAGAGCGGGAGAAGTTATTTGATGATTACCGAACATAAAAAAACACCAGTGAACCAAGACCCTAAGGGTCAGCGCACACCGAACTGCAAAATGCTCGCGTATGGTCGAGCAAAACTTTGAGTGCTCGCCCCTCCGTGAGCAAGCTCCGTTGAAAATGCTCTGGATTGCCAGACGGGCGTGCATGACCAGTTTGACGTGTATATAAATAATATGGTTGATTGGGACTTAGTAATTATCGCCAGCACGCCATTACACGTCCAGCAGTTGATCTCTCTGAGGCATACTGAGCGCAGGCGGTGCGCGGCGGTTCGAGCGTGCTCGCGCATGTAAAACGCATACTCGAACACGCATCTTGTAAGCTCGAGCATGGTCGAGCATCAAGTTTGGACGTGTATTAAATTTTGACAATTATTTATGGAATTGTCATAAGATTCATTTTTCATTAGTCTCAGAAACCTTACGTCTTAGTCAAAATGTACTACTTGACCGTTTCGCGACCGTCTCAATAAACAGTCCTATGGTAAGAAAAGTAGTCACGGGTCGTAATGTTGTGTCATGCAATCATTCAATGGAACGAGTCCACCGAGCCAAGCCCCTAAGCTTGGCTCTGCATCAGATCTGTAATCTGTAACTGATCCTGGCCCTGATCTGACCCTTTAAGGGAGGTTCTTTAATTTTTTTTGTTTGACCAGATTTTGGTACCTATGTACCAGAATCTTATGATATCAAATTCAACTTGCTGGGACCTCGGGAAGTGTCATAGAGTTTATTATGATTGAGTGAGTCAATCAGTGACAAAACCGACGTATCAGCTATCATCGCTCGCTGTCCGGTTAGGACCAAGCCCGGTCGACGGCGCGTCGTGTTCCACGCGCGCCTCAAAGAGATGTCCGTACCAACTGGTGGGATCTGCCGATGCCTGCTAGGGGTGCGGATTGTTCGAAAGAGATCGGTATCTCTTTCGAACTACAGGCAACTGAGGGAACACGGGTGGGTTTTAGTCAATAAAAGTCTGACGCGCCCTCCTGCTCCACCCAGAGCGGGAGAAGTTATTTGATGATTTCCCACCCAAAAAAAAAGGTATTAATAAACTCCGAAGTCATCATCTGCCTAGCCTTTTCCCAACTCCAGTCTAACTTCCAGTCTAACCGGATGCAGCTGAATACCATTATTTTACATGGAGCGACTGCCTATCTGACCTCCACAACCCAGTTACTGGGTAATATACGATACCCCTTGGAAAGACTGGTTGTCAGACTTTCGGGCTTCTGACGACCCGTAACGACTGTCAAAGATCTACAAATGACAGCCGGGACCAACGGCTTAACGTGCTTTCCGAGGCACGGAGAGGTCTTGGTATGTTAAGATGGTCACCCATCCACGGACCAACCGCGGCAAGCTTAGCTTAACCTGATCGATCGATCCGTACGACTACTATTACTTAGCCACAAGTCCATCAAAACAAATGCAACTTAGTGGGTTTGGTAACTATATTTTATCCTGAGAATTTGAGCTCTCTAGCATTATCCGGGCCGAAGCTATAAGGGTATTGATTATACGACAAAACACTTCGAAAAAGGTCCCTAGGTTGTGCCCCTGCTTTTGGTTTTTGGCATGTCTTTGCGAGGAGTAGCCCCCACGCACCGTGCCCCCTGATGCCAAAAACAAACTTGACAATGTAGTCGAAAAACATGTTCTTCATACATTACAACTGAAAATGTAAGTTTGTACGCACAATATTGAAAGATTTACCATTGTCTTATTTTAAGGCCATAAATTTCCGTATGTAAAGAACTAATTTCTGTATTATTTTAAAAATTTTCGGCTGTCTTTTCGGACATAATGGTAAATTTTCATAAATTTTCTTAAATTAATTTGAAACAGTTTTTTTAATTATTAAACTAAAATCGAGTTGAGACACTCGCTACAAGCTACCCCTTTCATTTGAAATGTCACTTAATAAAGTGTACAAAACTTTCATTTTCTAGTTTTCCCTCCAAACGTGACCCTTTATTTTTAACCGACTTCCAAAAGGAGGAGGTTCTCAATTCTTCGGAACCTTTTTTTTTTTTTTTTTTTTTAATGTATGTTCCCCGATTACTCGAAGATGGCTGGACCGATTTGGATAAAAAAAATTTTGTTTGAAAGGGTATACTTTTTAGGTGGTCCCATGATCATCAAGTCAGGATCTGATGATGGGATCCTGGAGAAATAGAGAGAACTCTTCAAATTTTATAGGCACACTTGAAGCAATTTGTGTAGTTTTTGGAAGAATACTTTCTCGGAGTGGTTCCATTTCAATTTGGTGAAGATCTGATGAAGAACTTCGGAGATAAGCAACGGAACTCCTCAATAAATGATAGCAAATGGACAGGGATTGCTGAAATCTCATGTCTGTCAATTGTTTACACCAGTTAATAACATAACATCACGACGGTACGCTGTGAAGGGGTAAGCACATGTGAACCACTAAAAAGTGAAAAATAAAAACTTTTTTCAAAAAAATAAACACTTTTTTCAAAAAAATAAACAACCGACTTCCAAAAAAACACTAAAAAGTGAAAAATAACTTTAATTTCAGAAGGCGGTGACAAAAAATTAAAATACATAATATCCAAAGTCACCGACTTCCGAAATTAAAGTTATTTTTCACTTTTTAGTGTTTTTTTGGAAGTCGGTTGTTTATTTTTTTACTTTACACGTCCGTGTTTGGGTCACACAAGAAATTCATGTGTACCAAAATTGAGTAGATTCAAAGCAAAGCGGCTGTGACAGACGTACAGACAAACACACCTATCGTATAAGGGTTCCGTTTTTCATAAAGGCTCGTTACCTTATCCCGGTATTTGTCCGAGGTCCCCCAGTCTAGTTCCCCTTGCGGTACCACGAGCAAATATTTTTGCTCGTGGTATCTCTGAATACCAAATCTTATTGAATATATTTTTATTGCCCGTGATACCCCATCTCAAACATTTCAGTTTATCTGGCGATTAGCGGGGGTGCCACAGGCCAAATAATTTGCACATGGTAGTCCTTTGTCCCCCTTGGAGGTTCCACGGACAAAAATATTTGCTCGTGGTATCCAGCGGAACTAGACTGGGGGACCACGGGCAAGTAGTACGGCCATATCCTTGTGAATAAACGTGGCAATTGCGCATCCAAAGTGTGATATTTAGAATCAAAATACCTACCGACCCGGAGTAAATAAAAGGTTTTAGGTAAAGCAGTACCTACCTACCTATATTAGCAATACCATTATAAGCAGTACCTACCTACCTAGATTTCCCGGGTTAAGGGGACATCTCACCCACGCAAAAACTGGCCTGCGGGCCAGATGTCAACTTTTTAAAATGTACATGGGTAGATTCGCCCGGACCAGTCTCCTGTTAAAAATAAAAAGTAAAGGAATATTTCGGTAAAATCGTAATTTTTAACCGACTTCTAAAAAAAGAGGAGGTTCTCAATTGACTGTATACTATTTTTTTTTATGGTTTTTACCTCATAACTTTCGACTGGGTGAACCAGTTTTGATGGTTCTTTTTTATTTGAAAGCTGGTGCTTCCCGTGTGGTCCCATTTCAATGTCATATAGATCTGATGATGCATTTTGGAGACAGACAACGGAACTCTTAAAAAAATAACAGTATTTAAACCGCAATTGCTGCTATCGCATAAATATGCATTGTATTGACCCCAAGGATGATGAAATTTCGAATTAGTGGGGTAGGTACAATAACTAAAAAGTGAAAAATAATTTCGGAAGGCGGTGACAATAAATTTAAATACATATCCAAAGTCACCGACTTCCGAAATTAAAGTTATTTTTCACTTTTTACCTAGTGTTTTTTCGGAAGTCGGTTGTGTTTTTTTTTGGAAAAAGCTTTTATTAATTAAATATCTGATAAATCTATAAAAACGAAACAAAACAATTATTTTTTTCAAACTTTTAAGTACATAATTAGCTGTTTCATACAATTTCTTTGTAAAAATTAATGATGTAGGTATTACTTATGTACCTATAATTTGAACGAAATAATACATCAGTTTATAAATTGCATCGTTTTTCAATTCCTACGCTTATTTCTTGATCCACTTATTCTTTTAAAATTGTCGTTATTCGAGTGTTCGTTAATTTAGTGATTTCTTTTTTTTTGCTGCTGAATCCATTTTTTCTATAGAGCCCAAAATAATAGTTTGAGTCCTTTTGTAATTTATCTAATAATGTTGCTATATTTGGTTTTGGTTGAATCTTATTATTTAATCATCCATTCCATGACTCGACACTGTTATTTGTTCTATGTTCAACTTTGTAAAAGCACCATTTATTAAAAAAACGGGGACTTCATATCCAGCCATGTGTTTTCAAAACAAATATTAAACTCATTGATATTACCGATTTGTGCATTCTCACCCTTAATGTAGGTACAACCAGCCATCCATTACCATTTCCTCAGGAAGGTGGCATAATACCACAAAACAAGTAAGGTGAGATCTAAAAAAAAAAATTCAAATTTCTCCGCCTTTCTCCACAAACAACGACTAAAATGAAAAGAACAGCCTTGTATTTTGGAAGCTGAAAAAACTTCGAATATTGCACGGGACGGGACGGGACTTGGCTTTTCAAAAGCGTAAACAAAATTTCATAAGTTTTTTGTTTCTTATTTTGTAGTAGCGCCGTGTGGTTGCGTAGCGTACGTGTTCCGTGTGGTGCCAGACGTAAAAGAATTGCACCATCCTATTTCTTCCCGTGGAGTCGTAGAAGGCGACTAAGAGACTTACCAGAGAATGGGCAGCAGCGTTCTCTATGCATTTTACCACCATACTGCGATCGCCAACCCGCCTGCCAGGCGTGGCGATTATGGCAAAAGTCCCCCTTTTGGGGGAGGCCTATATCCAGCAGTGGACGTCTTTCGGATGAAATAATGATGAAGTAGTAGCGCATATACGGCGGGTAGAATACTATTGCTATCATCGGTGCTATTTAAGTCTACATGTATGGTGTATACCTAGTTGAGTAATTGGTGGCGCAACACATTTAAAAGTTCCATCCAAGAGAACGTTACATTAACTTACTATTGCTCAACACTTTTTTCCTTTTGGCGACGCAAAAATCAGAATCCTGCAACCATTCTCACAATAGTCTGCAAGAAGAAATTTTAAAAATTTACCAGGAATTTTAACATCCCGACCTATTAAAAAACGAGTTTTATTTGTCTGTAATGCCCGATTTCAACGTCTTTACAAAACTTTTTTCATAGTATCAAATGATGGCATTTGTTTTACAAAGTCATACTCTGCATCATTGAATTCTTCTACTACTTCGGAATAAATTGACGGAATAGGCGTTGACTCATTCACTGCTCGTTCAATACATTTTTGTACTCTAACTTTAACCTCATTATCTTGTTTATTCGGAGAACATGAATGATTTTCCTGTTTGGCGTGTGTAATCAAGGACGCCTTGCATATTTTTCTATTAGGTACGCACCGCCATACTTCATGCCTGTTTTTGGTCAGCCTCCTTTTTATGTATCTAAATCCATTTGATATAAGAATCTCATCTCCTCTTTGCGATAGAACAATCTTAAAATCCGCGGATATGTTAATTAGGCTACTTGATGGTTCACACGCCATCTATTAAATGAATAAACAAAAAAAGTAATCAACGAATATCTTTACAACCTTATTTACAACGTTTCATGGACTTACCGTTTGGTGCGGTGAATAGTGTTTTAGCCAGTAAACATAACAGCAGGAATTATATACTTTGTCAGTACGAACCATGAAATATTACTTACGGTCGTTACTTAAAGCATTTACTGTTAACCAATAACTAATGTCGGAATGGTGACAATAACATATTATTTCAATCTACTATTGTGGTATGAGGAACAGGATGTAAAGTTCACTCATACTCTATAGTAATAGGGAAACGGGTGTTCTGTCTGGTGAACAACTGCCCGACTGTTGATGTCGGGGTGTTTTATATATGCGGGTCGCGCGGTAAACTATGCTTGCGCGATGTAGTTATGCTGTGACGTCAAGTCTTGTGTGGTTCGTATATGGCTTTGTAGATGGCCGCCACACTACCATCAAATATAAACTATTTTTTTTTTTCATTCGAGGGTACATGGAGCCACCTTGCTGCAGAAATGGTAATGGATAGCTAGTTATACATAATTCAAATTATACTTAAGTAATACTGAATGAATCATTAATATTTGTACCAAGAAATTGTACGCAACTAGCTAATTATGTACTTGTACTTAAATTTGATAATTATGAAGGTTACTTTACTCTGTATTTTTGTTGTGTTAAAATAATTGTCATTTAGTTCCTATGTTTTTATAGATTTATCAGATATTTAATTTAAATGTACGATTTTGCGGAAATATCCCTTTACTTTTTTAATAGGAGACATCTGGCCCTTTCTACTTAACTGGTCCGGGCGAATCTATCCATGAACATTTTAACAAGTTAATATCTGACCCGCAGGCCAGATTTTAATAAGTTAATATCTGACCCGCAGGCCAGTTTTTGCGTGGGCGAGATGTCCCTTAACCCGATTTCCCAAGAGCATATCCAAGTTGCCATCATAATTATACATTTTATGAAATGAAAGAAACCTAGATTTTTGCTTCTTACACGCGACGAGACATAACTTGTAATGAGCCCGTTATACCTACTTGAAAATAGGCCAGGGATAGTCTTATACAGTTTTTTCCTTCGTAATTGCACGATGTTGCTGCCAACCCGCGTTATTCGTGCCGTACGATCACAATGACCGATTGCGCTATATCCCTGTTAGGAAGTCGGCCAAATGCATTATTTTTATGAGACAGAGCCCATTAATTTGCTTCCTCTTTCAACGCCTAGCTTATGTAATAGGAATTTGTCATAATGCACAAAACTTTACAAACGGCTACAAGTCGAATGTACAGTCACCAAAAGAGATAAGTAACCAAGGTCGTCGGAAATAGTAGAAGTTTAGTAAAAAAACAATGGATGTTTACGAATGACATTTAATTAGATGGATGAACTGTCTATGTTAATTTTTTATCTCTTTTGGTGACTGTATCTAGGTGGGAAGTCTACAAGTCTCCAAGTTATAAAAAATCCCTTTTCCACACCCACGTTATAAAACACAGTTGGTAACTTGGCATTTTCGGGTAGTCATTGTTCCCACGTTGAATTTGTCAAAGTCAAAGAAAGCATTTATTTCAAATAGGCACACAAAAGGCACTTTTGATCGATATTTGCGATCTGTATGTTCATGTGTTTATTCAGCCGCACTTGGTCCTACTTACTTAAGTATATACCTACCTACCTACTTCAACATTTATATTGTAACGTATCTACTTACTAATGTAGGTATATAAGAATGTACCTAATGGTAACTTAGGCAATCTTCTTTTTCCTAAACGTGAACACGAACCATATTACATTAAGATCTTATCAAAGTTGACGTAGGAACTAATTAAGAATGGAAGCAGGTTTCTACGAGCTACTTACTTAATTAGATAAACGTAATACTTATGACATATATAAGTAGGTTGACTACCACCTACTTAGATATGTCTTATGTATTACGTCTTAGATCCGTAGATGTAGGTAGATAAATACTAACTTATCTGCCTACATCTACGGATCTAAGACCACGCACACACGAACATAATAAAATTGCTGCGGGATTTTTTCGTGCAACGGACCCTCTACGCACGCCTTTGCGCCTATGGTTAAAAATAGAACAGCACAAAACACATTTTCGAAAAATCCCAACGCGATTTTATTACGTCCGAGTGTAAGTATTTCGACTAAAAATATTGCGGCGGGATTTTATCGCGCACTGGATATTGAACTCTCGGTGTTCATTGAGAATCCAACAGAGTGCATCCAAGCGCGTAAAAAATATACCTTCGATTTTCAAATCTCGACGTTAAACAGAGATTGAAGAGATTTCCGTACCTACGTGGACTAAAATTAGCAAAAACTTAAGAAGAATGATTAATATGCGAGTGTGAGCGATGCGATATCCTGAAGGTTGGTGGTCTGCCTGCCTTTGTCTAGTTAGAAGTTGGAAATTTGCTAAACATAAGGTGGAAAATTAGGTACATAAGTAGGTATGTAAGTATCACTAGTCACGGAAGAAATCTGGAGAAAAATGCCCATAAATACTCAAGCAGTTATTTAATGAAGGAATGAAATGCACCGTTCCCATCGTTGTTTGACCAGACTCGATTAGTCGAATCAACCTCAAGAATTACACCAGCCCCTGGGGCCTCATGTTTCATGGTGCTACAGAAGCCATTGCATAAATATCAAGAAGTAGAGGGGACTGCTGTAATCAGGAATAGGTAGGTACCTACACATAATTTTTCCTAATATAATTAGAGCTCATCTTGTACAAGTAGGTACCAACTTAATGATACAATAACAAGGATTTATTGCCAATACCTAAGTAGTAAGTACCCAAAGATGGTTTACCTACAGCCATTTAAAAAAAATTGTACGTAAGTTTACATGAAACGAATAGACATTAATTTATAGACTTGTCTGTACAAACGTTCCAAAAACCTTCCTATCACGATACAGATTAGGAGCAAAAGGGTTCAACCCTAATGTAAATTTATTGTATTATTCTCAGAAAGAGCCTATACCCAACTAAGCATATTAAATTATTTGTTTCCTTAAATTCCTATTGAAATAAATAATTTAGTTACAGAGCCGCCACATTTTCCTACTAAGTACCTACTATTTAAGTATTACGGAAAACATAGATACAGTCATCGACAAAGGCGATTAACACTGCTACTTTTACTTCCCTCTTAATTGACACGAAATTATTCCATATGACCTTGTATTTCAGCATTCCGTTTAATAATAATAGCTTACGTAACTGTAAGCTTTTATTATCGTACGAAATGCTATTCTTTTATGTTTCGATTTTAGTTAAGTAACGACATTTTAGGCTCATTAATTATGACGCTGACTGTACCATTTATGCGTACCCTAATTACGTAGGTACATATCTTTTGTCTTGACTTGTCAACCAAATCTGTCGCGTAGGTACTGTTTTATTTCGTATTCTTTACATATTCTCGTATTCTTTTTTTACACGCTTTATATTAGCTTCACTTGTATGTTTGTACGTTTGTTTGTATGTAACCGACTCCTTTGGACGCTATTTTGACCCACTTTAAACGGTCAGATTTCATTTAAACTTTGTAGACTTAATCGAGGAGCTATGACAATACAATAATTTAAAAAAAGAGAAAAAAACACGCTTTTATAGTTAGCAAAACTAAAAAATAGAAAATAAAGAATAGTTTTAAAAAAAACACGCTTTAAAAACCAAACTCAAAAGTAGAAAATAATTTAATTCTATTAAAAAGCGTGGGGTGCTTGATATTAATTGATTATAAAATTCCTCAAAAAGCACCCCACGCTTTTTAATAGAATTAAATTATTTTCTACTTTTTAGTTAGGTTTTTAAAGCGTGTTTTTTTAGTTTTTTTAAACTATTTTTTTTTCGTATTCACATTTAGTAATAAGTAAACCAAAAACTTAGTAGGTAGGTACTTACCTCTTTTTACGAAAATTACGCGGACGAGGAGTATATAATTTGGCACAGTTAAAGTTTATATGAAGAAGGCTAAAAATTTTATATACCACCACCACCATTTTTTTGTCGTTTTTTTGCACCAATTAAGCTATTATCTCTACAGTACCTACCTGCTTCGGTCCCTTCTTTTCCTGTGGAGGTACCCTTAGTTGCAGGGCGTACGAATAGAAAATGGCGCCTAGGGCACGCATTACATTTGCGCCCCTTCATAAATTATCTTCTCGGTCTACACTGAGCAAAGCTAGGTCGCAAAACCTTTCTTGACCAATTCAATAACGAAGGTAGGTATTAATTTCAACTTGCTAAAAAATCGCTCACAACTTGCAATGCTGAAATTTTAAGCAAAGAATAAATATGGGATGATTTGGAAATACGCTTTCATCCCCATACTGAACAATAAATTCAAGTAGCTCTTCAGATTTCTTAGATAGAATACTAAGAAATGGTTTATTGACATATTTTTTTGTTTAAATTAAATAATTCGCGACTTTTGGCGCATCCCTTCGATAGGCGCCCAGCTCGTGCCCCGCCTGCCTTACTCTAGTTACGCCTGTGCTTGGCTGTTCCCTTGATGGTGCAGTGAACAGTCAGACAGACTGTGAAACAGACTGTGGAAGATTAGTTTTAACCGTACAGCGGTTAAAACTAACAACAGCGGCCCTTGTTATATTAATGATGTTACGAGCTGTATTCTGTAATTCTCCTTACTGTGCCTATAACATTTTTAAAGTAAGATTTTAATTAATGTCACTCAAGGGAATAGTCAAGGGTACCTAAACAGGAAAAGAAGAGACTTCGGTACCTATAAGCTATCGATTATCAAAACCAAAAGTCATTTTTCAAATTAAGCTGAGAATGAACATTTTTAAACTTCAAAAGTATATATGACAGTCCCCCAAAAACGCCCACCCTTTACCACTTCCTAGTGCTTTAGCTGGGAAGAAGTGGCGCAACAACTCCCCGCAGCACAGCTGTCTGTTTGGTTTATCGATAGGTATGTAGGTACCTAATAATTAACTAACAGTAAATTGGTGTAGTTAATTAGTAAGTTATCTAAATCGGCTTTGTAAGTATAAGTTACCAGCAACGTACGCTGCTCGTGTTGTTAAATTAATTATTTATTAAGTGTTTGGCTTGGCGTAATTAAGTTATATCATTAACTACTTAGATTAACCTTAATTACCTACACATCGGGTAAGGAAGGGTATTGCCGGTCACTTAAGCAAAAAGTACTACAACTTAGTGAAAAAGCAACATTTATTTAAAAAAAACTCTTATGAAACGTAATTTTAGATATTATTCTAACATAATCACAACCCCCCCTAGTGGGTTCCCGCATTGTCGTTGTGGGGGGGCTCAGTAGCCGCGGTCATCCCCACGGTGAAGCAAAGAGGAACCCCAAGGTGGGGCTGCTCGTCAGGACTTTTACCTCCAAGCCGACGACGTAGCGGCCAAAAAGTAGGTTGCGGTGAGGTGCATCGCAGCTGAGATGGGCCGCGATGTCGAATGGGAGGCATCGCGGCTGAGGGCTACAGACTGCGGCGGAGGAGGAGTGCCGGTACTTCTGGACGGGGCCGCCACCGTTTGACGGCGGACGCGGCGGGGCCACAGGGGAGGAGGAGTGTCGGTATAGCGTTGGCCGCTCTCCCTATCCCCTGCGGCTGAAAAGTGGTAGGCGGCGGTGCCACTGTGCTGACCCGTCGCAGGGGGGCCAAGGGTGCCAGACACGGGGTCGTCTGGGGCCCGTATATAATTTGGTTCGTGGGGTGGTTACGGCGTGCCATATGTCCTGGTGCACCGATGATAGGAGTTATTCCCCTCCAAGGAGGGTCCGGTGATGGACAGCCGCGGTGGGTTCGCGGATGGCTTGCGCTTTTCCGTGTTCCCGCATTAAGTGGCACTGGAGGACACCGTGGAGTTTTAGGGGTTACAGTCCCACATAACTGCGCTATCTCCCCGTGATAGCGCAGTAGGCATTTCTCCACGTTAAAAAAAATGCCTCGGTCGACGGCGCGTTGTGTTCCACGCGCGCCATCAGAGATGTCAGCAACAACTGGAAGAGATACCGCGGCCCCTGTCACACAGGCAACTGAGGGAACACGGGTGGGTTTTAGTCAGTAAAAGTCTGACACGCTCTCCTACTCCATCCAGAGCGGGAGAAGTCATTTGATGATTTCCCACCCAGAATAAATTAATTAAATAAAAACATAATCACAACCATTGAGATCAATATTAATAACAAATATGCCACAATCAACTCTTAAAAAAAAATGGCGTTGACCGGTATTGTCAAACATGGCAGATAATACCGGTTGGTGGATGGGCAATACCGGTCAAGCTTTTAGCGGCACAAGTCGCTCACGTAGTCTTCGGGAGATTCATAAACTGAGCACTCAGTATGAGCCCAAAGCCCACACTGTACACACCTTTACCAAAGCTCGTTATTCCGGCCATAATCGTTACATACAATGCATCTGTTCTCCAGATCTTCGACATCGGTGTCATCATCATCATCGCGTACGTCAATCATTACGATTTCGGAGTGTGATGAACTCTGGTCGTTATTCTCATCCTGGAGAAATCTTTTTACCTTTCTGACATTCGTCGATTTAGCTGGTCTTCTTTTTGCTGCTTTTTATTCCTGCTTGTGTGTGAATAGTTGCATGTTGTTTCCTAGAAGCTTCTTGCACTTTTTCACTGTTTGTAGGTTTCTTCGGAACTGGTAGAAGATCTTTCGCAGTAACTGCTGAAGTTGAGAGAATGGCATTGTCTATCATCGGTTGCAAGACTTGGAGAGATGCGATAAGACCATTTCCTGGTATTGTTTGGGTGTTGTCAAGTAAAAATGATGGTGAATTAGGTTCTATTATGTTTAGGTCTATGGGCTCTGTGCTTAATAGGTTGATTTGAGCTTCTGGAGTTTTGTTGCTCAGGTCCTATTTTCGTCTGTGCTGTTTAACACTTCAGCAGCTAGAAAGTCTGAAAACATTTCTGGGTTAAGAAGATATATTCGTGTAGCAGCAAAACTTGCTTCAGCTTTGGGATGGTCGCTACCTTTCGAATAGCTTTTCTGAAAAGCGAGGCAACATAGTTTTGTGTGGTCTTTCGTCCTTATTCATTTTTCATAAAATGATTTCATTCCTGCTTGTAGGTTGCTTTGAATGGACCATATATGGAAACATCCTATGGCTGGATTCGATGGGAGCCATGTCGAGGTAATGACAGCATTACTATGTTACTTTTTGCAAAATTCATAAGCTCTCAAAGAGATGTGATTGCTGTGATTGTCCAAAATGAGCAGTATTGGTTCATTCTCTGATGGTTTTGTAAAATCACCGAAATGCTTCAGCCAGTCTATAAACAGGTCTTCGTTGATCCATCCATTCTTCGAGCACCGATTTTTAGCTCCACGTGGACCATTATTTTCTAATGCTGGTGAATGTCTCTGACGAGAATATATCAACATTGGCGGAAGGTAACCTCTAGTAGCACTCATTGCACATACAGCTGTAACAGTCTTCCCTTTTTCTCCGGAAGTTATAGAGCCTACGCGTTTTTGACCTCTCTTAGTAACAACTTTTCCCGGGTCTCCTTTCAATTTGCACTGAAGAGATGCCAGTTTCACCCACATTGTAAATGTTCCTTGGTAGGAACTTACATTTCTCCATTAGCTCTTCAAGAAGCTTAAAAAATATGGCAACTTCATTTTTGTTAAAAGCTGTAGCTCTATTTAGCCTCGTGCCTTCAGCTTTCCGAATAGACAATTTATTTGCTTTCATGAATCCTCTCAGTCAATCTTTTCCCGCCATTCCAAGGGTGCTATTAAAGTTGTGCTTCTGGCCATTTTTAACTGCGTATTCAAAAGCCATCTTCCTTATCTGAATTGAAGTGCAGCCATAAAATATGTTACCAAGGAATTTAACCTGGTCTACTATTTCCGCTTCTTGATCGTTCGTGAAGATTGGATTTCGACCCATAGCTGGTAGTGCACTATTCTTGTTTTTCAGTCTTTCTTGTAGGGTTGAAAATGGGATACCATTAGACCGAGCTGCTTCTCTTATCGGTGTTCCTTCTTCGATATGTCTGAATGCCCTATTCAAATCATTTTGGCTCCATTTCACTTTCAATCCTTTGCTCCTACTTCGAGTCCCCGACATTCTAAAAAGGAAAATAATATAAAATTTAACGGAATAAAAGGTCAAAAATATAATATACTGGCAAACATACTTGCGGTTAATACTGGTCAGCATGACCGGCATTAGCCATCCATATACTTGTCTGATTAATAATAATTTTAACAAAAACATGTTGCAAAGTGCTTGAAATCAATGATTACATGGGTAGACAGATAACTACACAGCTATAAATAATACTGGCAATTAATGAAATATGAAAATTAAAACACTCACCTCTTATGTTCCGCGGCCAAAAAGTTACGACAAAGTGGCGCGAAACAAACTGACGTGCGGTCCTCCCAGATGCATGCTCGGAACTGAACGGGGGCCGGTGCGTCGGCGCGGGGAACACTAACGCCAGCCTCAATCAATGTGTGTGCGCAAAAATGCTGTTATTTGGAAGATAGTGTGGTGACCGCCATTGTCGCCTGACTGCGGATACCCGCCTTTACCTACTTACTTTCTTTTTAGGGACATTAAATTACATTTATTTTATATATTGCTAGTTGATGCCCCCGGCTTCGTAAGCGTGGATGTGGCAAATTATCCCACGGGAACGTACTTACTACCGGATGAAAGTATCCAATGTGGTTATGTAGGTCTTGGTCTATAACTGTTTGCCAAACATCGAAATTCCGTCAATAAAGTTAACAGATAGACGGTCAGGGTTTCTTTCGCATTCAAATTAAGTAGTGTTTGAAAAAGGTTTTCTATTTATTTGGATTTACTCTCGGTTGATCCCTTTTACCTTCCTCTCGCCCTTGTATATAATAGTATAGTATGGATGATCAGTGTGATCCATAATGGATCACAGTGATCTCCTCACCACCTCTGATGGATCACCTACGTCGCATAGTGAGCATATGACTCCATTCGAGCTCGAAAGTAGGGGCCTACTCTCTAAGTCCGCCAACGATGATACAAGCCCCTGCGAGAGTAGTTTACTTTTTAACCGACGAAAAAACGGAGGAGGTTCTCAAGTCGACGAGTATATTTTTTTTATGTATGACCAAGCATAACTTTTTTCAGAGTAGTCCGATTTTGATTATTCTTTTTTATTGGAAAGGGTTTACCCCGAAGTTGGTCCCATATAAATTTGGAAAAAAATTACAACCCTAAAGGTAGGAAAACAGGGGATGATTGATTGTTCACTCACAGATTTAATGCCGAGTTGTGTATTACAAAAAGTAATAAAAAATTAAGCATGACTGTAGTAATTAGTAGATTAAAGCCACAAAAAAATATAAAATAAAAAAAAAAAAATTTTAAAATTTTCCTTCCGAACTTAGTTATTAAGGTTAAACAAAAAAGGTTTATTATTTATTGGTTTTCAGTTTTTTCGGCGGTTTTTTTTTTAATGAACTCTACTCCCGATAAACTAACTTTTTCGGCCGCGAAAAACACGCCGAGAGTAAGGACAACTGTAAAATTGTGATCAAGCTAAACCTCAAACTCAAAGCATTTATTTCAATTAAACCATTTACAGGCACTTTTGAATTGTCAAAAAGTCGATCAGTTGGAAATTTGAAGCTAGTAGTTGTTGTCATTCATTCATAGTTCGGGCCCCAAACTAATCTTATGTCCGTAGGTGATACGGAGTAAGATGCGTCCGTAACCACGGCCCGATCTAGCTATTTACCCGCTCCGGACAAAAGTAATATTCGCCGCCCTTTACACTAACACCATATACGTCATGACCTTGTTACTCCAAAGATGGGATGATACGAGTATATATACTTCTTTCTTTTGTCTTGACTTGCTTAAGTGCTGTCTTATAATTTTCTTAGGAGACTGCAGTAAGAAAATTATAAAACAAGACAGCATTTTAAAATATGTTGGACCGTCTAAGGATTTACTGCCGCTAAAGTAGATTTTTTAAAAGTAAAACCTTAAAAAAAAGTATTTTGTCGGGCTGCTAGGGCATGGTAATTTTTATAAGATTTTTCACTCCTACAGATAAAATTGAGTACTTCGTGCAACCGCCCGGCACCCTCATTTTTGCCGCTCTGGCCCGGCTTGCCCCCCTCAGATCGGGCCCTGTCCGTAACTACGAATTTCGTGGTTGGAGAGGACCCCCTAGTCTGACATTTATTTCGTACTGGCCACAACTTCGTCTGCGTGAAGATTCTTGTTCCCCTGACCAGAGGCGTAACTATGGCGGTGCAGGCAGGGCACGAGCCCTGGGCGCCTAAAGGCTTCTTCAAAAAGCCGCGACGCGACCGTCGCGTCGCGCTAGTCTGCACGAGCCTTAACGAAGGGGGGCGCGAAACGTCGCCGATTATTAAATTTAAAAATAAAAAAATACTTCAATAAACCATTACATACTGTTATATATAGCTAATTGAATTTATTGTGTAGTATGGGGATGAAAGCGTATTCCATGTCCGCCCATTTCTATACAAATTCTGCTTAAAATTGCAGCATTGCAAGTTGTGAGTGATTTTTTAGTAAGTTGAAATGATTACCTTCGTTATTGAAGGCTATAATTGGTCAAGAAAAGTTACGCGACCTAGCTTTGCTCAATGTAGACTAAGGAGCAAATGTGATACGTGCCCTAGGCGCCATTTTCTATTGGTACAGCCCTGTCCCTGACCCACCCTGTCGCATTGCTTCTCCTGCCTATTACTTACTTCGTTTTCTCTCAGCGTTCTTTTTGCCTTTTTTCTCCTTGCTCGGCTCCTAAGGGTCCTAGCGTTACGTTAAGTAGCTTATAGCATTCCTCAAGAATTGATCTATCATATGCAAACATATTTATTCAAACACGACCGGGAGTTCCAGCGATTAGCACGACCAAACACAAACAAACTCTAGGTATTCTTATTATTAGTTTAGTATCTATAGACAAACAAGGAAAAAAACTCTTCAGATTTATTATGAGTAAGCATAATTACTTATAGTAGATTTATAATTAACTAGTTTTTGCCCGCGACTTCGCTCAATTTAGAATTTGACAATCAATTCGGGTTGTAGGTACTCTGCTTGTATTAATATACTTAATTCAATCATGATTCGAAAGATACGTGGCGCCATCTATTATCATATGAAAGTTATTGTTGTTTTCCTCGGAAAAAAATGCTTTATTCCGGGGTATCCTACGTCCGTTTCTGTACACTTGACAACGTAGGTATATGCAAAATTTTATGACGATCGGTTCAGTGGTTTACGCGTGAAAGCGTAACAAACAAACAAACTTACTTTCGGATTTATAATATTAACTTAGGATTTTACGTTTTCAGTTACCAAGAAGGTACATACACAAAATTCCTTTTAACCTACAAACTTTGTTAGGATAAAATTTCAATTTAGTAAAGCTAAGCCGACGTAATCCCAGAGCGTCGACGAACTTAAACTGCATTAAATAATTCAAACCACCTTTGTAACCGCTCAATTGTCGAGGTTGACCTGGAAGAGGTTTAATACCAGGAAGTAGGTAGTTCAGCTACAAGATTTAGTACCTGCAAAGATTGAGAGCCTGTGTAAAGAAATACGGGAGCTAATTCAGGTTTCTGTAGTGGCTAAGCTCTTAGCTATAGCTAAGAACTTAGCAATAGGTATGTATACCTGAATGGTATGGACCTAGATATTTTCTTTAATTGAAAAAAAAAACCTACCTTTCTGGTCTAGTGGTCACAAGCGTTACTGCTGAACGTGGGATCACAGGTTCGATTATTAAGTATTCTAGAGAGTGACAAGTATTGTATAAAGATGGGCAACGCGTTAAGTAGGATTTAGTTTTTCCAATAGAATAGAATAGAATATACTTATTGTGAGAATCAGTAACAGTTCAGAGTCTGGATTTGTAACCAGTTGCAGGTAATAAATTCTTTCCCCACTTAGTAGGTAGTAATAATTGTTGCAGGTGTTTGGAAGAAGGTCGATAATAAATGATAAATAATTGCTTTCAAACTTATTAATTTCTGTGTTCGACGACACTAGTTTCCGCCTCGCTACTTCCATACGACTGGGGGCTCCTTGTTATTCTCCTTATCGCTGTCACTATGGCGAAGTTGTCAGAACAGTCTTGGACACCACGGCCTGTCTTGCAGCCGCTTAGCGCGGCACGCGAACATTAAGGACTTCATCCGACAACCTCTTGTCACCGTCGGCGTTCCAGCTGTATTAGAACTTAAGGGCTCGGCACGTGACGATGGCTAGAGACCGGACGGCATGTCTTCCTTTCCATGTAAGGTGGGTAGGCTTGCTCCTTGCTCCATAGCCAGGACCAGGACCGGACGCGATAGAATTACCGTGGCCCTGGCACAGGCAACCGAAGGAAGGTGGGTAGGCTTTTAGTGTGGGATGCAACGTGTGTCAATACTCCTGCGCCATCCCATCTTCCTAGCTCGTCTTGCTGTGCTGGCGCTGCTACTATGGCCGCGGAAAACCTCAAGCGGCGTAAGTATTATATTTTCGAGCCGTTCAGGGTTGAAACCCTCAGGCCGTGAGGCCGAGTGCTCGTTGTTTATTTTAAAAAAATCTCGAAACGGCTGATTGACTATGATCGATCTTTTATAACATTTCACATTACAGTTTTGTACCCTCACTACCAATCCAACATGAAGATAAAATTAACTTAACTATAATAATATAAAATAAATACTTAAATAAACTAAAAATCGTAACAATGCCTTTACAAAATATAATTTGATAAGTAAAATGATCTCTTAGCATATTCTTAACAAAATAATTTAATGGAACTTACAAAGTCAATCATTAGTTTAGTATTTAAGCCTCTCTCATGTCAAAATCAGACTAGGTAATGTTCCCACTGCTGGGACACAGGCCTTCTCTCTGTTAGAGGGAGTAGGCTGTAATCCTCCAGGCGGGCCCAGTACGGGTTGGTGGATGTCAGATGTCTTCGAATCAGTCTCACAATACACTACAACTTTCATCAATTAAATCTGTATAAACCAGACAAAACTGGTTTTTCTTGGGCATAGGTAGATTATCGTCTACAAACATACCTAGAAACATTTGAAATGTGTATACAACCAGCAGTGGCGGGGCGTGCAATTCTAAAACTCAGTGTACGACCAAACGCCGACAGACACTACGCCAACAGACTGAACACCGGCAAGACTTTACTTCAACGGGACTCTTCACCGACAGGACACTTCGCCGACAGGACTCTTTGCCGACAGGGCTCATCAGGTAGGTAATAGGTTAGGTTAGAATTGCGACCAACCGCGCGCGAACCGAGCGAGTGGTGCCGCGGCAGCGGCCGGTGTGCGCTACTTCCATGTTAGTGGCAATTACTTGACTATTTAGTAATAGCGCAAGGATGAGCCTTGTTGGCGAAAAGTCCTGTCAGCGAATAGTCTCGTTGAAGTAAAGTCTTGTCGGTGTTCAGTCTGTCGGCGTAGTGTCTTTCGGCGTTTAGTCGTACACTCTCTAATACAAGACAATCTCTACTTACTTCAAATACTTAAGTGAATACAATGGCAACAATACCTAAATTATTATGTGCGACCTTAAAGAAAGTTCTACATACGTAATTATCTCATTAAAACTGGATAAATTCTACCTTTGAAAATATTTGATACGATAACATAATATCATAAGTATAGTTTAGGTGTAGGCTGTTGTAAATTTGAATGTAGGAGTTAATGTTTTATAGTTGGCGTACTTAGTTGACTACCACTCGGGCAACGTCACGGGCACAAGATAGTTAAATATGGGTGTACTATACACCAACTCTGCACACCCGTTTCAGAAATACAGGGTTGATGTCATATCTTCGTTATGTATGTGAACGACGAATAATTTTATCCTTGTCATTAAAAATATAATCATGTAAGGTAAGGTAATAACCTAGGTTCGAGTTTACCTTCGAGTTTGAGACATTATTTTAATTTTGAAGTAACCCTGTTCCCAAGTTGAAACCACACCCAATTACCTATCTGCACTGAGAAATCTGACAATCATAAAAGAGGTGAATTCAGCTTAAAGTATGATGAATTCACTCAAAGGACGGAGCATAGTGATTCACCAAAAAGAACGATGATAATACTGATGTTGATGATAACAGTATTTAAGATGATGTGTCACCATGGATTTAGTTTTAGTTACCTACTATTTTTCGATGCCTTCCTCATATATCCAGTTATATCCTATTAGTTTTCCTACAATTTTTCGGTGACTTCCTCACATATTCAGTTATGTCATACAATTTTTCCAACTATTTTTCGGTGCCTTCCTTATATATCCAGTTATATCCTATTATTTTTCCTACTATTTTTCGGTGACTTCCTCACATATTCAGTTATATCATACAATTTTTCCTACTATTTTTCGGTGCCTTCCTCATATATCCAGTTATATCCTATTATTTTTCCTACTATTTTTCGGTGACTTCCTCACATATTCAGTTATGTCATACAATTTTTCCTACTATTTTTCGGTGCCTTCCTCATATATCCAGTTATATCCTATTATTTTTCCTACTATTTTTCGGTAACCTCCTCGTATTTTAGGTTAGGTCCTCTTACTTTTCCTACTATTTCCTCATATCTCTGGTTATAGCCTATTATCTTACGGAGGTCGCCCTCAATAGGAGGATTGTGTTTTTTAATAAACCAATTAATATCTCTATAATACACCAGTGATTAGTTGTAGTTCTACTCATTCTCCATCAGTAGGACTACAACTAAATACTGGTGGATTCACAGAAATTGTTTGGATTATTAGAAATCACAATCCTCCTATAATTGAGGGCGCCACTGGACTTACATGATCCCCTTATTTTTAAGTATCCAATATTGGTTCTTTCCTTTTAAATATTATTAGGTGTGAGCTCAACATTAAAAAAAACTGAAGAACCCTAAACTTGAACCTTAAAAAAATGGAGAGTAAGTAAAAAAAATAGAAAAAAGTACCTTGGCAAGAATGGTAAGAAGGTGAAAAGGGATGTATGTATAAATTAAACAGAAAATTGAATGGTATTTTTATTTCCATAGTATGAATGAATAATTATTATATACTCTAAACATTTATATTCAGTATAAAAGAAGACTGTTTTGTTTAGAAACATCCTCGCCTTAATGATTACAGTATCTATTTGTCGGTCATTATAAAGAATCATTATATACATTATGTTCAATAATTCTAGTTTTTACAAATTAAAATAAAGGTTGAGACGAGTAGAAATTTAATTTACAAAAAATAACAAACTTTACATTAATGTACCTATAACTAAAACATTTTTTCCCCTTAAGGTGATTGCTTCAGGGTAGCCGTTTTTTGCAATTTGCAGGCCAGTGCTAGGTTGTATGTTAATTAAATGTTGCACGCGGGTGTAAGTACATAAGTTGTACTACATACGTCTTACACCCGCGTCTAACATTTCAATCAAAACCTAGCACTGGCCTGCAAATTGCAAAAAACGTAAGAAAATTTGAATTTCGCGGGCTACCCTGACGCTTTCACCTTAAAGCTGCATACAATAAATTGGTTATATTATTATAGTAAATATCTATTTTCAAGTAAAGTGCTACTATAAACACTCCGATGAGACTAATCTATCCCTCATACAAATACTTTACTTTAAAATCTATTACTAAAGGTGAACGCACACTTTTCAGAGCCGAAGGAGGCGAAAGAATCGAATTTTAGAATTACTTGTATGAAATCCTATGGAACCTCGCACACTTACCGAATCGGACGAATAAGGTCGTACGATTCGGTGCGGATAAGTGTGCGAAGTTACATTGGACTTCATTTAAGTAATTCTAAAATTTGATTCCTTCGCCTCCTTCGGCGGCAGTAGCATGAAATATTTTAAAAGTCACATCAACAGCCTCAGTTAGTGTTGTGAACTTGTAAAACGTATTGTCACATACTGTGAAGGAGACACCTGACTGGCGGCACCAAATTATAAATGGTTGGAGGCTAATACCTAGGTTTTGAAGCTTTTGGCGACGCTCCTCAATTACCACTTGCACGTCTGCGTCATCATCCACGATGGTCACAAATCCATCCAATATCTCCGCTCGTGAAGCTTGCCAGTCTTTTCTAGATCGACGGGCAGGAGGAATATTAAAGAGACAGCCGAGTAGCAATATCGCTGCTATTAATTTTGTCTCCGGTTGTTCATCTAGAAAGAAAATAATAATAGTATATTTGACACAACACATCATCATTAACTGAGCAAATAGGGAAAAGTATCAGAACAAAATAAAATCTATCTATATAAGTAAAAATGAATTGCCGAAATGTGTGTCCGCCCGCCCGTTACTTCTGAACGACTGCACCATGTTAGATAATTTTTAAATTCTTTTTTGTCTATATATTTTATAACGGGTTCACCGACCCAGGGAGGTCGAGCACCTAGAACTATATAACAGAATCATTTCCTTACCGTCACAAATTTGGGCACGCCGCGATTGCGGCGGTAAGTCCCCTCTTTGAGGAGTGGTTTGAGAGGCGGCATGGCGCCCTCACCTTCCGCCTGACACAGGTCCTCACCGGACATGGCTGTTTCGGGAGGTTCCTGTTTCGGATAGGGCGGGAGGAAACGCCCGGGTGTTTCCATTGCGAAGATCGCCCAGAGGACACGGTGGAGCATACGGTGGAGGTCTGCCCAGCTTGGGCGGAGCAACGCCGTGTCCTCGTGGAGGTGATCGGCGGCGGCGATCTCTCGCGTCCGACCCTGGTCCAGGCCATGGTACGGAGCGAGAGGGCATGGCTGGCAGTCGCCTCCTTCAGCGAAGCAGTTATGCTCGCAAAGAGGGAGGCGGCGCACGTGAGGGAGATGCAGTACATGCGCCCTCACAGCCGTGGCCTTCGCAGGAGACGCCCTGGGCGTCGGGAATCCCAGGCTGATTCCCGGCCACCGTAGGCACGGGCTTGCGGACGGCGAGTAATGGGTACCTCGCTGTCCGGTAAGGACCAAGCCCGGGTCGACGGCGCGTTGTGTTCCACGCGCGCCTCAAAGAGATGTCAGCAGCAACAGAGGGGCCCGCAAGGGCCGATGCCTGCCGGGGGTGCGGGTTGTTCGAAAGAGATACCGCCGCCCCTGGCACACAGGCAACTGAGGGAACACGGGTGGGTTTTAGTCAGTAAAAGTCTGACACGCCCTCCCGCTCCACCCAGAGCGGGAGAAGTTATTTGATGATTTCCCACCCAGAAAAAAAAAAAAAAAAAAAAAAAAACCGTCACAAATTGCCAATGTATCAGCTATTTTTCGACGAAGAAACGAGTCCTTTGTGGTGTTAAGCTTCTGCTGAGCAGCTTTTAGTATGTTTTCCGATGAAGCATCCAAGGCGTCGAGGCCCCCGGATTTATCAGGGAACAGTGCTTCGTAGTCATGAGTCAGGAGTCGCCATCCATCACTTGACTTCAGGATAGGATACTTATTGAAGTACTCCTGTATGTCCCTTCCTCGTAGTACAAGTACCGGAGGCGAGCTCGCACCGTCTCCCGCCACAGGGCACTGACCTCCTGCCACGGACCAGCTGAAGGACTTGACAGCTGCTCTAATGCTGACGCTACGTCCTCCACTTCACCTGCACACAAAAATTAAAACGATTAATAATTAGTACAATGACAATAACGGTTCTTAGATTCAGATATTTTGTAATTTGTAACGAAAATTTATACTAATTCAGATATTTTTCTCAATAATTTTGTTCTTGATAATTTAATTCAATCTGAAAACATAAAATTTCTTGAAAAGGAGTTACCTTCTTTAAGTCCGGTCAGGTCAATTCCAGCGAGTGGAGGGGTGTCTAGCCTAGGACTGGACTTGGAGCGAGAACGTGACTTGGGCTTTTCAATAAGGCCCAACGAAACTAAATGCTGCCGTCGAGCCCTTCTGGCGGTGACTAACCAGCCAGAGATATTGCGCTTAGCGTGGTAAGCATCAGCCGGCAGGTACGGCGCGTAGTATAGGGGTGGTGACTCCTCTTTAAATAATCTGCCAATGTCGTAGGATAGAGCAAGCAGCTGCGAATCTGTCAGAAGTACCGGGTTTTCGGCCGTAATGAGCTTCTCCATAAGCAGCTTGCATAAACGCCCACGCACGTTTGAGGGTAAGGTGCCCGTTTTCTGCCCAATTGCTATTATTTGTTTTCCCTCGACTGATGAATTCAGTATGGTATTCACCTGAAACACAAATAGTATAAGTATGGCATTACAAACTAAATATGCAAGGTAAAAGTTAAAAAAAAATGTCACTAAAATGTTGAAAATACAGGTTCAATACCTACCTTCCATTCAGTATAATGATCAGTTGGAGTCGGTGCCAGTCTAGGCATCATGCATTTAGTTGTTAGTTATAGCTGTCACCAACTCCAAATATATTACTGATCTTTGTGACATATAGTATAGCTCCTAAACGGCCGTCCGTACACACATACAGGACAGGACAGGTACAGACGTTAAACTTATCTGTTTACGCCGGGGGTTAACAATATTGAATGTCAATTTAAATTCCTTATCAAAAGTACAGGATAATAGGCAATAACTTACTAAATTGCTCCCGGTGGACTCTTGTCTAACTGCTTCACCCACTGACGACGACGAGTCCAGTGGTATCACCAGTATGTCACCATCCTAAAATAATATTTACTTTGAGACAATGTTATAATAGTACATGTAACAAAAAGGTGTGATAATATGAGTATGTACGGTCAATTAACCTCAATAATCGTTGAAATAATCACTAAATGTGTCCGAGTGCGACCGTTAACTAACAGGCTATAGCTAGCCCTAGCCGGAGATAACTCAAGGGAAGTGTTATATTTTTTTACTAGTAATCGGTTCAGCATTGCAGGTGTGAACGGTCCTGCCCTCGTCCCTTGATCCGGCCCTGATAAAAACTAATCGATCAAGATCAGGACTGATCCTGGTCTCAAAGAATGTCTATACCAAATTTTGCATCGGTTCAGTGTCTTAGGTATGAAAATGTGAAAAGGTCCTGCCCCAGCCGACAGATAGACAGACAAACTTACTTTCGCATTTATAATATTAGTATGGATGTAATTACAAATTAATACATATTGCTCTTGAACCAAAAAACAGTAAGTACGAGTACTTTTCTACAATTTTGCAGAACTTACCAAATTTTCCTGGTTAAGTCCTGCTTCGCAGTCTTGGTTGAGGATTGAGCTTTGCAGTCCTTCACACGGTGGCAGAGGCTCTAAGTTACAAGGTAGACTAGTTAACAAGTCATTCCTCAGGACCTCTTCAAAGAGTGATGAATTGTAGGAGTTATCCTGAAATTTAACAAGAAATTTAAAAAGGTAATAATAATGTACTTAGTTGGTAAACTAACAAGACTGATGAAAAGTTATGATTTTATTCCACTTTTTAAATAAATACTGCACCGGTTAAATTGTTAGGTATCTTAAGAAGACTTTAAAATAATAAAAGTTAATAAGTAGGTACCTACCTACCTACATGCAAGTAGGAGAATGTGCATTTAAGCGACGCAGGGCATGTGTAAGCAAAAAGTTTAAAACAAAATTTACTTTTTTGAAATACAATTTAACATGAAAACAAACCATATCTTTTGGTTGGTCGCTTTTTAACATGGCCAGAGCTGCTTCAAACCGGAGTCTGTCCCCTATTTGAGGGATCATACTATGTATGTCTTGTTTACTAAGCATCTGCATTGTTGCGATATCAATTCTTTCAGCTGAAAAAAAAGGTAAATTTAACAGCGCCCTGATTGCAGCTGTGAAATGCACTACGTCGCATCGACTTTATAAAATGTAGGTTGGTAGAGCTCGTCTAAGCTGAAATGACGCGCCCCACTACTTAAATTTGTATACGTACACTACGGTAAATGCGGTAGTGGGGCGCGTCATTTTAGTTTAGACGCACTCTACCTATTTGTTTTTTTTTGGGTTGCAGTTGCACATCGAATCTAGTGTATAATATAAATATGAACGTATATCTAGGTAGGTGGGTAGGTACCATACGACAAGACTATTCTTGGTTGGAGTGTACAGCGGCCAAAAAAGTGTTATTTTCGCAAATCGTTTATTTTCTCGATTCTATAGTATGTAACACCTAGAAAGGCTAAAAGTGTCTGGGTGTTTTTTGTCTCCGACCAACCGTTTGTCGTAAAAACGATGTCGAAGGGATCCATAGGTAAGGTTATGTTAGAACTGTGACCTTGAAATTGGTCGCGAAATTTTTTTAAGTATATTTTCATAGTGCCTCTAAGACGACACTCTGACCCTATTCTTGCTAGAAATTAGAATGTGTGAATGTAATGTGTGAGCTCATGCTAGCAACTTACTAGGTAGGTTTGTCAACTTACTTTCAAAACGATCGATGTAGCGTTCCAAATTCCACTTCTTCAAAAGATCACGCGTAGCCATATCCATTTTTGCACTGATCAAACACGTTCACTGGCACTAATGGAATTGTTATTGCTATTAATTAAACGAGTCGTGAGTCGTGACTTGCCGGCTGTAGCGGTGAAATACAAATGGCCGACCGAAATGGCGCGGCGGCGGAATGAAGTGAGAGAGGGAGACCTCATTATATAATGCCGTCACCTTAAATTTGTAGGACATCATTCAAATGCTACTCATAAATGGGTCTCTGTAATAATAATTTAGTAGGATACACATAAAATAATATGACTATATTATTGAACTTTGATGCTTACTCTAAAAATATGAGATTATTTAATCGTATTATCATAGGATTCACATAAAATAATATGACTGTAATATTAAAAAATGATGCTTACTTTAAAAATATAAGTTTAAAGCATTATAATTTAATATAGTACATTAGGGGGAGGTCATCGTATTTTTAGAGATACTTCTTCATATTAAACTATGAAATCTATTTATATTACGGTGACTGTCATTGTGTTTTTTAATTAGAATCTTATTTATAATTATCATACTAATTTATGGGACAGTGGACCATTTTCTATTACATTGTGTTATTATTTGAAGAAGACAATGTTATTTCATAATTACAAATTTTTACGATGACAAGTATCATAATATTGCATTATTTACCCAAAAAATTCGATTCCATCTTAACACATTTCAGTTCTAGCGTAATATTTACTTATTATCAACATATTATAAGACAACGCATCTATTTTAAACCAACGTCACGATATTTTAAGATTATGCCAAAATGACATTTTTCTCAGTGTGGTTAGGTATAACAAGTACCTACTTAAGAATTAAAATGTAACGAATGTGTTTTTATTCATTGAGATACCAAACTACCCAAAATATCTAGATATTTGTTTCTCTATCCAATCTAAAAGTATTTAAGCAGGTTTAATCTGAAACATAGAATATAATAATGAACGTTTGATAAATATTCGCTATATATTACGCTATAACTTAATATTTAGAGAAACGTAGTTTAAAATATCGGCTCGTTGACATTGAATGAATTTCACCAGTGAGACAGAAATCTGAGTCATTGGTGGTGAAATTCATTCTTATTATTTACGTCGTAGGTACACAACAGAATGAAATTTAAGGCTATTTTACTCAGTTTGCGCGAATCAACTACTGTAAGCCAAATTTAATCATCATTTTTAGCTGGAACTTGTTTTCATAAAATTTAGGTTTAAGCCCCAGTTCAATGTGTAGCTAGATGTTTTTAAGTCCCCTGGGCCGTGACTAGCGTGTCATCCGCATAACACGTCAAGTCCACGCCCGGCTGGAGCTCGCCCCTCAGCACCCAGTCGTACCCGATGTTCCACAGGAGCGGTCCCACGACCAAACCCTGTGGAACACCGCACGACATGCGGAAAATCACGATCCCTAGGTCAACCAGTGTTGAGGTAATTATAACATGAAGAATTTTCAATAGCTTACCCAGATGTGTAATCATTTTGAAAGTTCAACAAAATTCATTGCGTTTTTTACTTTGTTGAGCAGACAACCTTTTCGAACATGAGAAGCAATGGATTAGCAATATCCTTCAAAATGATTTAGATTCTGATTGTCACGCAATTAAGGTTCGTATTTATCAAATTAAAGATTTTTTAGGACTTTTTCAGAAAATATTAACTGCGTTAAGTATATCAGTGCTACATCGACCCGTTAAAAAAAAAACTCTGTTCCTATTTGGTTACATTTACGCCTTTCATATTTTGTGTCTACAAAGTTGCTCTCGATAAAATCTCGATCTCTCGATACAATCTCGATTCAATCTCAATACGTGGGCAAATTTGGATACAGAAAAAAAACAGAACAACCAAACTTTTGAAGCTACGCGTTTCTCCATCCATCTCGAAAACCAACGCAAAATCATTTATTTGCCCCCTAACACAAAAGAGAGAAAAAAATTCAAACACAAAGCTAGACCACTAACCATATAGGACCAATAAAACTATCGTTTCTCTGAAAGCTTTTATGCACACAAATCGTTGTACGACTTCAATCATTTCAGGAGGTACTGGCACCTACAGTGATACTGGTTTTATACCACAAAATAGATAGGTTCAGAAGGCCTGCTCCATGCAACAACCGAAAACAGCGGGATAATTGCGTAACACACTTACACAAGGCTTTCGTTTTGACAGTTCAACAACATTAATTACGTTTTTTTGTTTTTGTGGGTGGGAAATCATCAATTAACTTCTCCAGCTCTGGGTGGAGCGGAAGGGCTTGTCAGACTTTTAAAACCCACCCGTGTTCCTTCAGTTGCCTGTGTGCCAGGGGTCACGGTGTCTCTTTCGAACAACCCGCACCCCTGGCAGATTCATAGCGTTGTTAATAATGAAGCAATAAATTAGCAATAACGTTAAAAATAATTCAGATTCTTATTGCTAGTGTTACGCAATAAGGTTGCACTTGTTTAGTTTACTTCTAGGTTCAGAAAACTAATATTCGTTTTCAAAAATCTAAGACATGCAGCTGAACCCAAATTAATGAAGCAAGTGTACCTAGCGCTTGGTCAATCAGTGCTGCAGTACCGTATCTCTGTATGGGGAGACACGTCAAAAACTATACTGAAACCTTTAGAAGTTGCACAGAGAGCAATACTTAAAGTCAATACTTTCCGGCCCTACCTATTTTCCCTACATATCTTTTGTATCAGTCTTGTGAAGTCCTCACAGTCCGCCAGTTGTTTGTCTTATACGCAATCTTGAAACACCATGCTAGTACAACGTATGACAAGTCCGCTTATTTTTCTAAGCGCAGACGAAAGGTTATCACATACAATGATCTGCCGACCTTTAAACACCCATATGCTCGCAAGTTCTATTGTTACCTAGGCTCCTTTTCTTTATGAAAATATAAATAAGCTTGTAGATAACCCCCCCCCTAACCCCCCCCCCTTAAATAGGAACGGATGTAAAACTACGGTAGTAGACTACATTCGCAAGCTAAACTACAATGATACCGAAGACCTGTTGGCTGTAATAAAGTAGCTCATAATATTACTCACCCTCCTCCACATAAGCACTCATTTACACTCTACTCACTGGAGGCCATCACTACACAACTTATTTAAGATTATTCTCCTACATTTTGTCCCTTCTTTTGTTATTATTCTTTTTGTTATTTAACTTGATAAAATGTTTTGTTGTGCTTATTAATAGGTATAGAAGTCAAACAAAGTTATTTGCTAAGTGTCGCCTACAACAGGGGATGAGCGCTGATGTCTCAAATACAGTTTTTTTTATCTATTTCAGACACAGATGTTCAAATCTGTTTATAGTGACAAGTGTCATAAAATGTATCACCATACTAATAAAATGTTGTATATTTTTGAACAAATAAATAAATACTACTTAAAATACTACTTAGTTTTATTCACTCAAGTCACTTGACTCATACAACGATACATTACAAAACAAAACAAAAACCACCGCACTATCAGCGACTACTTTAGGTGACGTGCAAGTCACTGCAGCATCATGTGTATGGACAGTCGAGCCTGTCCAGTATTTTTATCATTACCATCAGCACGCTTTTGGGGCTGCCGCGCACCCTGCGCACAAGACACGCGCTTCAATTACGCATCGTTGCATAGAAGCAGTAGACGTACACTTCGGCAAACATACCTGAGACACTATACGTGAGCCGTATCTGTGTACGTGCGTTTTTGGAACGAAGGTCCTTATTTCTTGTCGTAGGTACAGAGCCGACCTTCTGCTCCTATCTGTCTTGTGTTTCTATCTTACTCTGACGCGTGCGCGGTACTTGCAGACATTTCATTCGGCAGCCTGGAATTTCGGGACAGCCACCGCCAGTATCAGTTATGAACTCGACGCTCGCTCTCGTTGCCTGTACAGAAAAGTGCTCCGAACGAAAGTTTACGTCGCCCGCCTGAAAGTAAAGTACAGAAAGTGCAGGTATTAAGTTACATAATAAAAGTTCATTGTGTTGCAGTGTACTTTTGAGTTATGAAAATGAGTGTGATGTTTTTGATTGTACACGTGTTTTTGTTTTGTGTAGTTAATGCGAAAGGTAAGTTCTATAAACTTTTTAATATCTCTTTATTTGAATTATATTTTTTTAATAGTTTTCTTATTAACTTCATCAAAAACCTGTCCGGTAGCAAATTTTATTTAACCTCTCAGTCAATGCCGTATACAAGATTTTTAATAGACATTCAAGATTCTCACATCGCTTCTTGAAAATTAATGTAGCAGTCACGGTTACTTATTAGTATTTAACAAATAAAATCACGTGTCACTCTGTTCGTATACGCTAATCTCCGAAACCACCCTACAAATTTCAATGAAACTTCGTGAGTTTTTTTTTGGTTGGTTCCAGAACAAAAGATAGCATAGTTTTGGACCCGATAGGTGGCGTTGTTGTTGAGTTTTTTTTTTTAAATTATTATTCTGATTTAATAAAAAGTGCATCCGTTTGAAGCCGGGGCGGACCGCTAGTCCTTTATAAGATGTCGTACTGATGAATAAATAATGTAACTTAAAAAGGAGTTAAAAAGTCCTGATTTTTCGCTCTGACCCCGTTTGGTTTATTACGCTTCCCCAAAGACTTAATAGCATAATATATTAACTAAGTTTCAGTGATAAAATCAGACTTTTACATCTGGATTTATTACATACTAATTTAAACTTTATCCGTTACTTATTGGCTACTTAAAAACTATTGATTAACCTACCCTACGTACTTAGTGAGACTATAAATTATCTTGTACCTAATTATTAAATTGGGTAGGTACGTACCTACACTAACAGAGCACTGAGCAGCCTTTTACATTGTATCAGGCAGGAAATTAGCTAACCCCTGCATCTTTGTCTTAAACTAGTGTACGAAGGTAATTAATTGATCGATGGCCGGTATAGTAATAAATTATAAATCTTCAGTGTCATCAAAGAGGACAAAGATATATAAAGAGATACGTTCCAAACGTTTGCCTATCTTAAAATCACATATTATATGAATTTCCACCAACAAGTCGCGGTGCACCGAGGTGAACTACGACCCACTCCCTCTCCGTTGGGAAGATTATAGGCTGATTAAATTATCACAGCTGCACGGGTCGAAGTAACGCTTGCGGAGGTCGATCCGTGGATGGGTGACCATCTATTACATACCGAGATCCGTCCATGACTCGGAAAGCACGCCAAGCCGTTGGACCCGGTTGTTATCTATAGATTTTTAATAGTCGGTACGAATAGTTAGAAGCCCGAAGGTCTGACAATCAGTTTTACCAAAGGCTATCGTATCGCCTCCACAAAAGTTGGGTTGTGGAGGTCAGATAGGCAGTCACTCCATGTAAAATACTGGTATTCAGCTGCATCCGATTAGACTGGAAGCCGACCCCATTATATTTTATGACAACAAGTGATAATCAACAACCTTTTAACCCAACGTAAGGTCCAGTTGAAACCCAGCGTCAGGTTTGGTATGTTTCTGAACTGGGCGTATTCGGCGCAGCCGTGAGACGGGAGTAATGTTTTTTTTGCTTAGATTGTTTGTACTTATGACAAATTGACAGGTGCTGATTAATGTGCCACGTTTCTTTCTTTCTTTTCTTTATTGAAGACAAGTTTTAGCATGGGTAACTATACGAGTGTCAAGTATGATTAGACCTAGCTGTAGGGTTGCTGCTATAAAATAATGCACCTTGAACTAAGGAAATAGCTTGTCCAGAATTTCTGGCAGCAGCATCACCACCAAAAACCACCATAAACCCCACCATAAACCACCATAAATAATTGTACTGGCAGCGAGTACTTCGCAATGAAGAGTCAAAGAACCTGCCATAGTGAAATTTAATTTATTTTATATTAACATAATATTCTTAACATGAAAGTCTCACAAAACTGATGGTACTTTATTCATCTGAACGAAACTTTCACAGTTCTAAGAATCCAAGGACATGAAATAACTGAATATCTAAGTAAATTCCTTCACAAAGTTGAGCGCAATCTATTTTGGTTGTGACAAAATAATTGAAATGTCACATGTGAGAACGTAGCTTCGTAGCGCCGTAGCACCGTAGCTCCGTAGCGGTCGTAGCCCGTAGCACTTAGAGAAATTGCTATCTTAACTGCTACACTAAACGTCCCTTTATGAATTTTATATTTAGCATACAAAGCGAACATTTAACTACCTATTAGGTTTTCAATTTAAATGTCTCACTTTTGAGCTATAAATTACTTTGTTACTACATTGTTTGATGAAGAAGTGTAGCTTTAATTTCGAAGTTCTCGGATACAGTATTTTTCCGAATCTCTCTCAGATCAAGTAAAAAAAGGTAGATAAAGCACTTAGAATAAGAAAATGTTACCATTTTTTTAACTATGTGTGAGTCAATGAAGTGTTTTCACTTTTTTTTAAATGTCCCTTAAAATTGCGTAAAAATAGGTAATATGTGAATGCGAAAATATTTTTTTATAAATCACAATAAAGTTATAAATATGTAGGAGGCGTGTAGGATCACTTTATAAATCGTCTCAGTAGATAGTCCCGTCGTAGGTGTGTGAGTAGTGAAAAAAATACAACAAAGGTTATGTGAAGTGTTTATTAAAAAAACACACAAAACAAAAAAAACGGAATTAATGAGTAGAGAAAAAAACGTTTCCATGGAATTAAAAATAAACTTTTCTAGATGAAATAAAAAAGTATATTTAAGTAAGTACAAAACAGAACATTGACTTATAACATAATAATTACGTGATTTAAAAAATTAAACAATAATGATGTCCACTCAGTACTTAATTATTTTGCTATGAATTTGCCTACAATTTACCTACCCACATTTTTGGGTAATTAGAAATTCGGACTCCTGGCAACACTCTCCCGATACGTCATTTCGGGACATTGACATTATTTGTGTCGAATAACCTCAAAATTGTGTTAGAATAACATAAAAAATATAGTCATGTGTGCACCTACGTGTGAAACGATATTCCTTCAGACTTTTCGGTCACTTTTGTACTTTTTTTAGACCATTTAATTACACAGGACGGCATTTTTTAGACAAACTTACTGTACGACGACCCATAAGGTACTGACGAAAATGAGCGTAGTTTGATGAATGTGTGTGCGTGAGCGCGTGTGTTTACTTGAAGGAGCTTAGTTTTGTGGCTTCAGTATTAGCAAAGGCCGTGCGTTATCTACCTTTTTTTACTTGATCTGAGGAATCTCTGCTTGATTTTGTAAGTACCTATTATTGGTTCTTGTGGCTAAGTACAGGATAAGTTACGCTTGCCATCTTTACATACCAATACCCCTCCGTGCTTCGGAAACCACGCTAAGCCGTTGGTCCCGGCTGTCATTTGTGGATCTTAGACAGTCGTTACGGGTCGTCAGAAGCCTGAAAGTCTGACAACTAGTCTTATCAAGTTACCCAGCAACTGGGTTGTGGAGGTCAGATAGGCAGTCGCTCCATGTAAAATACTGGTATTCAGCTGCATCCGGTTAGACTGGAAGCCGACCCCAACATACTTGGGAAAAGTCTGGGCAGATGATGATGATATTTGTTACATTATGCTTCTTCTTGATTTTCACCCTCTTTAGTTTATCACAATCAATACTAAGATCAAATTGCCACAATGCCATACCAAACGAAGGAATATTTGTATGTACGGCACCCTCTTGATTGAACGTTTGGTTTAATTTTAAACTGCATAATTGCAGTCAATTTTTATATGAGACTATCTTTTGCTAGCGGCTTCACCCGCGTGGAAGTCGAAAATTATCCTAAGGAAACGTACAACCAAGATAAAAATATCCTATGTGTGATTCCAGCTTATGATCTATCTGTGTGCCAAATCTCATACAAATCCGTCCAGCTGTTTCTGCGTAATTGAGTAACAAAGATCTAAACATATATTTATAATATTAGTATGACAACATCACGCCTCTATTCCCTGAAGAGTTAGTCAGGTCCACCTAAATTACTAAACCCACATTTCGCCATTTATGTATAAGTCAAGGGGGTGAGTGAGCCTTTTGCCATCGACCGATCACCAATTCATATTCCGGGCTGTTGAGAAATTCTAAAAGTGAAACCTGTTTTTTTTATCCACTTTGCCCGAACTGGGCATCAAACCCAGGACCATATGCTCAACAGTAGCGCTTGCGAGCACTAGTCCAACGAGACAGTCTACATCATACTTCTCGCGAATTTAACTTACCTCAACAAAGTGATACTGTAATACCTTTGTATGTAGTACCCGGTAATGTAGTTACCGGTCAGTTACTGGATAATAACGTAGGCTTTTAAAATAATCCCCCATACGCTTCTGAAGGAAATCAAATTAATGATGTATTTTTGGAAAACTGTTTTGGTGGGTATAACTTGTAAAGTGCATACAGAGTGGGCGGGCAACCTGCTACCATGAATTCACTTAATGATTCCGAAAACCCTGTGTTAAAATGTTTCGTCGATCATTAAGAAAAAGTTCCATACATTTTGACAGTGTTGGTGTGAGACTTTTCTATGAAACAGCAGATTATTTTTAAAACCGACCAAACATTTTTATGCAAGTCGTCACGGCGAATCACGTGCTGATAGCATGGTTTTTTTTTTTTTTTTTTCTGGGTGGGAAATCATCAAATAACTTCTCCCGCTCTGGGTGGAGCGGGAGGGCGTGTCAGACTTTTACTGACTAAAACCCACCCGTGTTCCCTCACTTGCCTGTGTGCCAGGGGCCGCGGTATCTCTTTCGAACAACCCGCACCCCTGGCAGGCATCGGCCCTTGCGGGCCCCATCAGTTGCTGATGACATCTCTTTGAGGCGCGCGTGGAACACAACGCGCCGTCGACCCGGGCTTGGTCCTTACCGGACAGCGAGCTACCCATTACTCGCCGTCCGCAAGCCCGCGCCTACGGTGGCCGGGAATCAGCCTGGGATTCCCGACGCCCAGGGCGTCTCCTGCGAAGGCCACGGCTGTGAGGGCGCATGTATTGCATCTGATAGCATGGTTACATTTGCGCGTCGATGTCCCTGCAACTATGTATTTAACTCTATTGACTATGTTTTATCTAATCACCTGCCAGATACGTAGGAATCAAGACCATCGACCTTTAAAATAGTAAGTACCAAAAGGTAAAAAGTCCGAACTATTCCCAGAGGTACCTACTAAAGGTATTAAGAAAGAAACAATGTTTGGTTCAAAGTAAAGGGAATTCCACAACACCTCAAAGGCAGGCAGGTATTTGATCATTGTATCCGCTGTTTTCTATTTCTTTCCCTTGGGAAAATACCTGGAAATCCGCAAAAAAATGTTTGTGCGACCTACCGAGTGTTTTTTCCTGTCCCCAAAAACTTCCACTTGACTGGACATTAGGTCTGTCAATTATTGTATTTTTAATAATAATTTTATGAAGTGGTACCTAATTTTTGTCGGTTAAGTACGTAGCGGAACTGAATAACTACTGATCCCATTCCTATTTTTTATTAATAATGGTAAGTTACAGTATTGCTGAGTGTCATAGGATATATTTTATTTTAAACGAACGTTTTTAAAATGCTAAACTTTACTATAGAATACGTCATTTACTCACTGACCTTTCGGGCATCTATACTAATATTATAAAGCTGAAGAGTTTGTTTGGTTGAACGCGCTAATCTCAGGGACTACTGGTTAGAATTGGAATATTCTTTTAGTATTGGATAGTTCATTTATCGAGGAAGGCTAATATATAACATCACGCTTAGACGCTTATGAGCCGAGCAAACAGAAAAAAGTCACGAATACGAAGTACTTGCACGAGCAGGCGAGGTGAGCGACGCGGTGGGTCGGGGATCAAGAAAATGACGCGAACGAAGTTGCGGGCAGAAGCTAGTACTTAACATAATTTCACTCCATACATTGTACTTTTCCCGACACCACCAATTTGCTTAGCTTTTTCCGCACTATGTTGGGGTCGGCTTCTAGTCTAACCAGATGCAGCTGAGCACTAGTATTTTACATGGAGTGACTGCCTATCTGACGTCTACAGCCCAATTACTGGGTCATACGATACCCCTTGGTAAGACACGTTATCAGACTTTCGGGCTTCTGACGACCCGTAACGACTGTCAAAGATCCACAAATGACAGCCGGGACCAACGGGCTTAACGAGGCACGGAGGGGTCTTGGTATGTAAAGATGTTCACCCATCCACGGCCGAACTGAGGCAAGCGTATCTTAACCTGATCGATCGAGCCGACCACTTTTCTAACGCCAATACCAAATTTATTTGCGTATTTATCTCATCTACTCGATTACGTCTGTGTGTCACTGCAGAGATCTAGCAGAACATCGGCATCAAGTCAAAGTCAAAGTTAATTATTTGCAGTAAATGCGGTACAAAAGATGGTAGTAGGTATATAATTGTAAGTGCGATGACACATTTAGCCATAAATTGGCATGCAAAAATTAAAGTAAGATCTTAGTTTCAATAAGCAAATCTTTTTTTTTTTTTCTCCATAACACTTAACCTATTACATAATTGATTTTAGCCACACAACGAAAACCTCTCAGGGTTTATCTGTGTGATGGCGAGCCGCTCATTTCAATTTAAAAATAAATAATTGTAAACCAAAAAAAAAACTTTAAATACAGTATGAAATTAAATATGAGACTTGAACTTAAGATAATATTGAACACAAAAAAAAAAAACACAAAAATATCAATAACAAGCAATAGTTATTAATAAAATTACAATGATACTACACATTCCATGCCAAGCACCCAGCATATGGGTCGAAAAATAGTTGATTCGTGTGCCCACAACTTGCATCCGAGTCGTCGCAATAATTAGCTATTGATGATTCTGTTCATGCCCAGGACCCGACTAGCGAGACTACTTATAGCGACGACTCGGATGCGAGTTGTGGGCACACAAACTAATTATTTTTATTTTTCTTGCTTGGCATCGAATGTGTTAACACACTTAAATTTTATTTTACTTATTTTTATAACACTTATTTACATTTTTTTTATTTGCATTATTATTATTTTTTATCTTTTTTTATCTACATAGATGTATAGAATATTATTCATTAATAAAATTTAAGGTCAGTACAAAGTATGATACATGCTGAGCTGTACTCCCATTTTTTGCAACCTTGTACCTTCTACTACCTTCGTTTAAAGTGTGTCATAGCCAAAACTGTCATGATACAATATGTCTTGTTTTCTTCTGGTTTTGTTATTGTCACCTTGTACGTATCTATTTCCCAATTTTCATGTAATCCACTTATTATTTTACCGGGCCTTTATATGTTAAAGACGGATTATTCACGGCACAGTACCTGCATCTTAATTGCATAACACACAATCAATCACAATCTGAATAATTTTTAAGGATGTTGCAAATCCATTGCTTCATATGTTCGAAATATTTGTCGGCTCAACTACGTAATTAACGCAATGTATGTTGTTGAACTGTCACAATGACAGCCAATCCCTGTTAGTGTTTTGCGCATTTACCCCGCTGGTTGAGTACAGTATCCGTTTTTTATTTTATGAACCACACGCTAAATAAAACATTATTTTAACTTTTCATATTGTAAAGCAGGAATTTTTAGCAATTATTTAACTGATATACCTAAGCAATTACTGTCGAAATTCGAGGTACCTCTGTCTAACCCTTCAAGGAGTCGAGGCGTGATGTTATGTCATTTTTTATTATCTCTCCCCTTTTGAGGATAATACAGGGTAACTAGATTAAAATAGAATAAAATACTTAAATTGTTATTTTGATACATGTTTGTTTATTACTGATTCTGTACTTACGCTTCCTTTTCATTCATCCACATCATCCTTATATTTGGTATCCTTTTACTACTTTCTTACATTATTTTATTTTGCACTTTGTTTTCTGTGTTAGTACTCTGCGAATCGGTCTCAAACCATTCGTCTATATAGAATTACCTGATTTTACATTAGAATTTTCCATCTTTTTACTTATCATGTAAAATGTACTCTGTGTTATCAATATTCTTGTTCTGACATTTAAGTCCAACGTGTCAAACTGATGTCTACTTAGTCTTTTAATTATCTATGTAGTCTATTCAAGGAAGGTTGCATTAGGATTGTATTTACTAAAAATCATTTTATATCCGTTTAATAAAACCAAATTTAGGCTATCCAAAACGATATAAAATTATTTTAGCGTAATTACAGTATCAGTAATAAACACGTACTATATTATATTATATTTTTTCTCAGAAATCGCGTGTTTTTGAGAAAAATACACTACCTACAGTACAAATAGATTCAAATAACAAACATATCCGAGAAAACGAATAAAACCCGATTCATAACAATATAATAATAGATATTAATAATTGGAACTATTTACTCAATATTATGCCAACAGGCAACAATATCATATTTATTAGGAAAACAATGCCAGCTATTTTATTGAACCCAGATCCTTTTTGTAACGAGATTGTGAGGTCACGGGAAAATGATAAGAATAAAAGTTAATGCAACTATGGGTCCTATGTTACTTACGATATAGCATATTATTATTGTTTATGGTTTTTGTGTCAATATTTAACCGGGCAAAATAAAAATACCTACCTATTTTGTTGGTATATTGGCGTGCGCTGACATGATCGCAAATAATGTATATACAATACATACACTAATTCATAAACTCACGACTTTTTTTTTGGGTGGGAAATCATCAAATAGCTTCTCCCGCTCAGGGTGGAGCAGGACGGCGTGTCAGACTTTTTCTGACTAAAACCCACCATGTTCCCTTAGTTGCCTGTGTGCCAGGGCCCACGGTATCTCTTTCGAACAACCCGCACCCCTGGCAGGCATCGGCCCTTGCGGATCCCAGCACTTGGTGGTGACATTTCTTTGAGGCGCGCGTGGGACACAAGCCGTCGACCGGGCTTGGACCTAACCGGACAGCGAGCTAAATGGCAAAATGAAAAAACCTACCTATTTTGTTGGTATATTGGTGTGCGCTGACATGTATATCGCAAATAATGTACATACAATACATACACTAATTCATAAACTTACGCCCTGCCATATGGGTAGGCAGAAACAACAGAACGCCTGCTACATACTCATTTTGCCTCTTGTACGTTCATACATTAAATAATTTAATACCAGTAATAATAATTTATTTATTTACACTTTAAAGTTACAAACATCTGTGTAGCCCTGTCTCTTTTACTAGGAGTGACTGTATCACCAGGCTTCTCAATTTACAGAGAATAGAAGTTCTAGAAGCGCGAAAGACAAAAATATAATAAATGACAGTTATGGCATGCATTGACAGGTAGGTTTACATTTACAATAGAAAAAAAAAATGTTAGTAGAGGAGTTTGAATGAACACTGCGGTCTGCGGAGAGTGAGGGTGAGTGTGAGCGACGAATGTATTAGTGTGTATAAGTTGTGTGTGTGTGTGTGTGAGGTGTGTGCGTGTGTGGTGTGTATGGTGTATGTGACTAAGTATCATACATATTTTGCTGCCGAATAGATTTTTTGTTTACTCATATTCGTAACTGCCTAGTTCTGCATTGTTCTTTAGATCTGATGCTTAAGTAGTTTGATCCCGTTTTCTTGTCCGATAGTGTTGTGAAGACGTGGGGCAACGTAGTAGTAATGTTTGCTCGCGAATACGCTTATGGTACCTTCCACTGGGCACCTCTCAATCCACTTGGCTGAAATTGGCAGACTCGGGATGGCGTATCGGTACCTTCGCAGGTGAATTTCATAATAATTTAAAATCTTGCGGACGCTGACTACTTTGGCTTTTTCGTATACCTCAGTCGTCCGCTATGTCTAGAGCTATTAGCACCGCACGCTGAGCCTAGCATGCAAAGTTATTGTTGTTCCTGTTGCAGGGTGTGACTGCTTATTTTAAAGTGTTTGGGGATTCCTGCTCTAGTCTAAGAGATTTTAAGTTTTCAAACTACGTATTTACATAGCTATACAAATTAAACTTGCTAGGCGTCCTCGATAGATCTTAGCACCAGTTTTCGAAGCCTCAATCGAACTATCTAGACGTTTCGCAACTTTGTTAATGTCGATTTCCATTCTAAACGGATGCAGCTGAACACCAGTATTTTATATGGAGCAACTGCCTATCTGACCACAACCCAGTTACTGGGTAACATGATATGACTGCTTGTCAGACTTAAGGGCTTCTGACTACTCGTAACGACTGTCTAATATCTATGAATGCCTGCCGGAATCTATGGCTTAAAGTGCTCTCCGAGTCGCGGAGGAGTCTCGTTATGTATTGGATGGTCACCCATCCACGAATTGACTGCGGCAAGCGTAGCTTAACCATCGATCAAATCGTGTGCCTGGTATTATTTAGCCACGAGCCAGAGCGTGTTCTTGAAAGCCTATTGATTGTACTTTTGTATTTGATTGGCTGTTGGTATTTCGGTCAACCAGCCACAACAATTAACATGAGTTTCACAGCGAGTTAGTTAGCATATATGTTGATAATTCACAAACGGGGTGATAATACTGCGTTGGCGATTTAGTTTGTAAACCTGTAAGCAAAGATGTGTCTATGGAACCTAACTTTTAAACTCAGAAATAAAGTCCAATTTGCTGTAAAACAAATACAAAAATTCTTTTTTTATATATTTTTTCCAATTTTCTATTAGTCATTCTGAAATCAACTTAGTTTACACTAGCATAAAGTTTATATTCGTTTACGTGGAAATAACGTTAATTGGAAACAAGAATATTAATTGACTTTAAATACATACATTTTTCGAGTTAACTAAAAGATAGTAATAAACGTAACATATACATATGTATGTATAATCAAAGCCAATTCCTGAAATCAAGAACAACGTCTGGGATTCTAAGAAAACTTGTCATGTTTTCGTTTACAAGAACAAGTAAAGGACGACTAAAGGAAATACTGTGTGAGAGCGTAATATGGATCTCTTGAACAGAGTACCTTTTACATATTCCCACATGTTGTATAAGTTATATACAGGTTGGTTTTCAGAGCAGGAGTATGGAGCAGTCTAAAAATATTATTACTTTAATTCTGTATTTTCCCACTGCAAGGCAACGGCTCGGTAAGCCTTTGCTACTACTAATCTTTAACTTCATAATCTTTCACAGTTTTAATCTTTGGGTTTAAGGACTTAAGAACTGGTCCTTTATAGGTAGTAGGTAGCCATAGTTCGTTTTTTAATCCCAGAAACATTTTAAATCTTTTGTGTTTGCTTTTTTTGTACGGGAGTTTGACATGAGTTTGACATTACACCTGTCAAATTGGTATCTGAGTTTAAAAACGAACTGTTTATTACGTAACACATAATCGCGTAATCAGGAACTGAACCATTTAGAAGATTATTGCTAATCCATTGCTTTATATTTTCGAAAAAATTGTCAGCTCACCAAAGTAAATAACGCAATGAATGTTCTCGAATTCCCCCCCAGTGGGGTTCCCGCATTGTCGTTGCGGTTGCTCAGTAACCGTGGTCACCCTCCCACGGTGAAGCGAAGAGGAACCCCAAGGTGGGGCCGCTCGTCAGGGCTTGTGCCTCCAAGCCGACGACGTAGCGGCCAAAAAGTAGGTTGCGGTGAGGTGCATCGCAACTGAGGCGGGCCGCGATGTCGAATGGGAGGCATCGCGGCTGAGGGTTACAGGCTGCGGCGGAGGAGGAGTGCCGGTACTTCTGAGTAGCGCTCTTCCCTTCCGTAGCCTGGACGGAGCCGCCACCGTTTGATGGCGGACGCGGTGGGGCCGCAGGGGAAGAGGAGTGTCGGTATAGCGTTGGCCGCTTTCCCTATCCCCTGCGGCCGAAAAGTGGTTGGCGGCGGGGCCACTTTACAGACCCGTCGCAGGAGGACGTCAGCAGCAGCTGGTGGGGCCCGCAAGGGCCGATGCCTGCTAGGGGTGCGGGTTGTTCGAAAGAGATACCGCGGCCCCTGGCATACGGGCAGCTGAAGGAACATGGGTGGGTTTTAGTCAGTAAAAGTCTGACACGCCCTCCTGCTCCAACCAGAGCGGGAGAAGTCATTTGATGATTTCCCACCCACAAAAAAAAAAAAAATGTTCTCGAATTGTCAAAATTAAAGCCATTCCTACTATTAGTTGTTACGCAATTACCCCTTTGTCACTCGTCTTTATTGTGAAACTCCCTATTGGAAGTGGAGAAATTCATTCTAATGAACCATGTTGTCAATTTTAGAGACAAAAACTACCTACAAATAATTTTATAAATCACAACCCCCTATTATTTTCAATTCCAGAAGCATCGAAGGGGCATAAAATGTTATTACATGAGGGGCATGTCATTACATTTTTTGCCCCTACGATGCTAGGATCTAGGTTGCCTTAGGCATCGTAGGGGCATAAGTAGGGATTTAGGTATGCCCTACTGCCTCTGGCAACCTATACTTTAAAAAGAGGTCAACTCTTTTCTCTCCACTTTTAATCACGAAACCTAGCCGTTTTCCAACTATGTTGGGGTCAGCTTTGAGTCTATAAACCGGATGCAGCTGATGAGCTGACTACCAGTATTTCACATTGAGCGACTTTTACATGCATAGTACGAATGCCTATCTGGACTCTGCACCCATCCACAAAAAAAAACTGTGTTACTAGATAACAGGACTGACAAGACAAGAGTGGTTGTCAGACTTTTGGGCTTCTGACAACCCGTTCTGCCAAAGTTCTACGAAAGACCCTTACTGAGGCACGGAAGGTTCTCGATATGTAATGGATCATCCGCGAACCGACCGCGGCAAGCAACCCGTGATCCTGTTATCATTAGCTATTATGAGCCCCGATATTATTTCTCTAATTTCAAAATAAACTACGGATAATTAATAATTACCCACATTTTAAACTAATAATGGCCTATCGGATAATTGTTGAAGTAACTATAATGGCTGTAGTTGTACACTCAAGTTCACTAGTTTATGATAGTTTGTAAGTAGAAACCTCGAATGCTAAATTACGGAGCTGTTCGGGAGGAAACAATTTAAAGTATTATACTTTGAAACTGATAGCTAGGTAGGTACTTTGCAGACGAGGTAGAAACATTTTTCTGAATTGCTTGTCGCAATGTGAATACTGCAAATGAGAAATATTGAAGTGTGGGTAGGTTTAAATAGGAAGAAATATTTTAATTGCCTCGTTGGTCTACCATCCCATTTCTTCCCGTGGGTTTCGTAAAAGGTGATTAAGTGGCTTAGGTACTAGAGAATGGGCAGCAGCATTCTCTATGCATTTCACCAATATACTTCGATCTCCAACCTGCCTGCAAACCGTGGCGATTATGGCAACCACCGACCCCCCCGATTGGGGGAGGCCTATGTGCAGCAGTGGACGTTTGTTTCGGTTAAAATGATGATGATGGTGGTTGATCATGAGGTCCTCGGTTCGATTACCGGGTCAGGCAAAGTATTTTTTGGGTTTATTCATCTGGAATTTCCTAGTCCCGGACTCTGGATTTGGGCCCAGTTGACGTCAAAAGCCTCGCCCTTATGAAAGTGGGTGTACGATAGTACACCCACTTTAGAGAGACTCACACATTTAGAGAGACACTTTAAAGAGTTAGGCAGAGGTGCACCGATAGGTGCACCTCTGCCTAACTCTTTAAACGTAGAAAAACTCTTTTAATCGGATTAATTAATCGTAGTGTCGTTTAAAAATAGATCCATTCGAAATCATTTGAAAACACTTCAGCTCCCAATTCTCTATAAAACGGGAATTACGACAATTGACGACTACAAACAAAGACAATTGACGACTACAATTATTAAGATGATAGGGGTTTTAAATATCAGCAATCTAAAATTCGTATTATCGGCCAATTTCAAACTATTTGAGTAACCTGTAATGAATAATATGGGAAATTGATCTTTGTTTAAGAAATTGTATAAAATAAAAAAAAGCTTGTGAGGAAGTTCTTTAAACTGGACTGCTATGCTTAATATGGAGAAAATAGATAATTATGTATACTAGAGGTACCTTCTTAGGTATGCTGCACCGGAACGGTGGTGGTGAGGTCATCACGTCAACGCCGGCTGTCGAGGCTTGAGGCTGGGGCTCTGTCTCGCATAGGATCGTAGCATTATGCTGAGCGATGGCCATTTTGCGTGCATGTGACGTATATTTTCGCCCAAGTTGCTCATTTTAGGGTTCCGTTCCGCCAATGGGACCCTATGACTAAGCCTCCGCTGTCCGTCCGTTCGTCCATCCGCCTGTCTGTCAGCGGGCTGTATGTCAAGATCCGTAATAAAAATGAAAACACAAAATGTGTATTTCTGTTACCGCTATAACAACAAATAATAAAAATAAAAACAAAATAAAAAATTAACGGGTATGTAGATCCTTTAAATTTTTACTTTGTTTTTACGTTTACAAGAAACGTGTTTTTTCGGCGTTTTTTGCCATGTGGTACGGAACTCTTCGCGTGCGAGTCCAACTCGCACTTAGCCGGTTTTTTGTGTTTGTGTTCTTTCTCTTCGTCAGGTTTACCGCACATAAACGTATTTTATTTCTAATGTACCTACCATACTAGTTTTTTTCTAAGTAGCAAAGGTTTATTATTGGACTATCCTTATCAGTTTGTATAAATCAAAACGTCTGTTTGTTTGTTTCTTCTAGTCGCCCTAACTACAGAACCCATTTCAACAAAAAAAGGCACAGAGGCACGACCTTAATAACGATATAGGATACTTTTTACCCTCTAATAAATCCTCTAAATTTCAAGTTATATGAACGTGGACAGAACTTCACAATTTCTCTGAAGAAGATGATCATATAATTAGGTTTTTATTCAAAGAAGATCTCAAACTATCTCATTCCACTTAGTAATTTTTAGAAGGCATTATTCATTCCTTTTCAAGACTCCTGAACATTGGAGTGACACTTCAGCGAATTGTAGATGTTGAATTATTATTAGTTGAATTTTTCATCTCACGGACTTCAGACGACAATTTATTTCAAGATTAATTTGTCTATGAAAAATAAATTACAAACACATATTTTTCTAATTCAGAGAAAATATTTCTGATTAGGTCTACGTTACGGTCGAATGTACTATCAAGGGCTTAAAAAAACGCAAGTTTTAAGATTCGATATTAATAAAGAGATCATTAATATTTTGCAAACGTAGCCTGCGAAATTATATTTTTTTTGTATTAATTTTATTTCAATTTCAATGTCATAGGAAGAAACAAAATACCATAGCATTTATGAATACGTTGACACTTTCCAACGTGTCGTGGCATTTATAAGCAATGAAAAACTAAAACAAAAAAAAACCAAATAAATGGTAACTAGGAAAACGTTGTTTTAAGAGGTCGGAGGCAATATAGGTATTTATTGTTCAATTTAAGAACATGTCTATTCAATGATATTCAATGATATGGTTTGTTGACGTTCCACTTTTTTTCACAATTTTGGTTACTATCATGTCTTTAGTGACACTCACTATGATAAATCGATTGACGTAAGTATTTATTTCATACACAAAAATACATTTGTGTCGAAGTATAGGAATACACCAGGAGCTTAATATTACTACCGTGATTACACTTTACCAAAAAAAAAAAACACTACAGCGAGAATACATAAATATCAAATTTTCTTCATTATTACATGTCAAAATATTATTTAAGAAACTATTGCAATACATTCTAAAATTAATCATTTACCAATAATTACTTTTTTATCCTTACAAATCTCGTCAATACTATAATAACACTTCTGAATCAATAATGTCTTAAGTTTATTTCTAAATACATTCAAATTCATAATATTGTTTAATTCTGGTGGTAATTTATTAAATATATTAACAGACTGCACACTTGATGAGTGTTTTATAACATTAAGTTTTGCTTGGAGGATAGAATACAAATCTTTTCTCCGAGTTTTTAATCTATATTCTCTCTCAGTGTCGGTCTCCAGGTTGTTTAGATTTTTGTATAGATGAGTAAAGAAGTAATGTAAAAGCAAGGTACTGTTAAAATACTTAGCGTGATAAAATAATGTTCCTTACACGATTCAGTTTGGTCTAAACGAAGCATAGTTCTCAGTGTTCTCTTTTGCATAACGAAGGCAGAATTCACGTTATATTGGTAACTGTTTCCGCAAAAAATAAACTGATACTTAAAGGTACTTAAATTGCCATTTTATTTTCGTACGAAATTCTATGGTATTGCAAAAATAAGGAGCTTACAGATTTAGGGAAATTATTATAAATCGCTGTACAATCGAAGACATTGCTATTGAAATTGCTGAATAAAGAAAGAATCACAATTTTCTCTTTAGTACAAAACAAATGAGAATAGCTACCACTGCGTAGTATAATATTGTACTTGAGCTTTCATATTATTGTATAGGTACCCGCTTGCTTTAACCGAGGTTCTGCTTTCGAAAAGTTTATGAGAAAAAACATTTTACTATGGTCTGTTCACAAAGTATCTTATTAAATTGTAAACAAACCCTGTTCAAGTTAAATTTTGACGTAATCACTTGCTAACAGGAATCAGTAAGTACCACATTCATCTGTAAATGAAGAAGTTTCAAATTCATACGTATCTCACTATTTTTCCAACAATTGTTGTTTGAATAACATAAATTCATTGTAATAGGAGAGCATCAAAGAAAAGTGTATGAAAAGTAATAAAATTAATCAAATGAAAAACATCTATAAGATGGTTTAAAATTAGAACTTCAGGTTTAAGTATTCAGGTATAATTAAATCGAAGCACTCAATTTGTAAGTGGCATCTGGCACTACAAATTGACTTACAAATGTAAGTTTTCGGATCTATTTGTTTCCATTTTCATCAGATACTGTTGCAACAGACTATAGATAGTCCAGCACTCTACTTATTGTGTAACTCACCAAAATCACAATGCCCCCCCTTTTTTAGAGAAATTAATAATTAAAACAAAATTCTTTGGAATGCTCTGAAAATCAGGATGGCAACCAATCGGTTACCGTTTAAAGTGAAGGCACGTTAGCATATTTGTAAGAAGTTGGCAGGATCTTCCCAGCGCCGATTTGCTAGATTGGTTTTCTCCTCTACCTATCGTTATTTTTCTAGATAAATTTTATTTTATGTATGTATGTACTTATTATTCTTCGAGTTATCTAACCCTTATGTTGCACCTGCCATGTTTTGTCTCTGCATCAACCTATAAGTTTGACTGGTAGAAAATGCCTCAGGCATCAAGTCCGCCTTTGTACAGTATATAATGTTTGAATAAATAAACAAATATTTTGTAAATCAGCTGCCTAATTTTGCAACACAGTTATTGGAGTGTATTTCGAAATTAACCTGCAGAATTGGCTTAACATCTATGCTTATACGACGTGATTCAGTAACAAACACGGTATACTAAAACCAACCCGATGAATTGTTGTTTGATGCGGTTGGCTCAGCTAGTTTACGTAAATTCGTAAATACAGAAAATCGAATATAGGTTACGATGAATAAAGGTAGCGCCGCTTTTGTATTTGTGGCTCAATTCATAGAAGAGAAATACAATCGTGAAATGCTGGTATTTCACGATTGTATTTCTCTAATACAAAAGGCAGTCCCCCAAAACGCCCACCCTTCATTGTGCAGTTCTTAATTTTTCACGAGGTCGAGGATGATTTACAGCCCAGTGAAGTTACTAACCAACTTTCAGCCAACAAAAAGTCTTTGTTTGCTTTGAAAACACACAAGATGGACATACAGTGTAAAATCTTTATAACGCCTTTCGATATAGGTAACGTAAAACTTCCTATAACCTATAAGAAATTTGTTGAATTTGCTTGGTTTACCTTCTTCTTCGGCGTGTCGATGATTCCAATTGCAACACGTTCATATATAAGGTGTTAAAAATTAATGTTTAGAAATTTAAGGAGTTGTTTAAAATGACATTCAAAACATAATTACGAAAAAAATATTTATACACAACAGTCCGTTTCAAAGATATGCAAAATTTTTCCTACGCACTAATGATTAAATATGCACATGCGCATCGTACCTACACCGATACCTAGACAGACAGCCGCGCAAGCGAGACAAGCGCGTTGTAAAATACCTACGGAAACAGCTGATTCTAATTTTTCCATCATGTTTCTCAGACTTTGAACTGGCAATTTATCGACCTTACCTGAAATTACAATCACTCAATTTTTTTTTCAATATTTTAGTTTTTTAATACCGAGCAAGTACCTACACGAAATTCGGAACATTAATTTTTTAACACCTTATATGAACGTCACTAAATATATTATCAACGTTTTAATTCCAATCCAGCCCGCCCGCTGCTGCCCACCCCAGCGACGCCCTAACTCGAGGTCTGTACCCCAAAGGTGGTGCTCTTAGACATGTAAAAATCTCCGATGACATGTAAAAATTTAGAGAAATTTAATAATTCTTTGGCCAGTACATTATGTGTTCAGAGTTTTAGTAACGTATGTGACCCAAATGAGTTCTACGCCGAGTTCTTCTCACTATTAAACAAGAAATTTAATAACACTTTCCCACTTAAGACTAAAACTATTTGCACAACGTTCTTATTTAGTGATTGGGCTACTCCAGGTATTCGTAAAAGCAGGGAAAAACTTTTTGAACTTTATGGCCTAAAGCAACAAATGAATAATACAAGCTTTGATCAGTATGTTTCAAAATATTCTAAAACTTTTAAAGCTGTGTGCAAATTAGCTAAAGCGCTTTATATTAGCAATAAAATTAAATCAGCTGATGATAAAATTAAAACGACCTGGCAAATAATAAATAATGAAACAGGTAGAAATAAACAGCGTAATACTGAATTTAATTTAGAGACTGCAAATGGCTCCATCAACTCAGATGTAGAAATAGCTCAGGAATTTGAAAACTTTTTCGCGAATATTCCTGTTAAAACTACTGAAGCTTTAAATTCCTCACCTGCGCGTTCTGCTGCCTTACTCAGAAAGAATGTAAGGGCATGTTCTTTGGAGTTTAGTTTTCAGCATACCAACCCCCAAGCTGTTATAAAAGCTTTTAAAGATCTTAAAATTAAATCAACAGAAGATCTTTGGGGAATGTCTGTAAAAGTCTGTAGTGCTATTATCAAAACCATTGCGCCCTATTTAGCTTTCATATTTAACACCAGTGTAGACCAAGGAGTCTTCCCGGATCTCATGAAACACAGTAAAGTAGTTCCTTTGTTCAAATCGGGTGATAGTAAAGAACCTAACAATTATAGGCCTGTGTCAATTCTGCCAGTTCTCAGTAAAGTGTTTGAAAAGTTTATTCTCAATCAAATGTTACGTCACTTTAATAAAAATGCCATCTTTCATGAACAACAGTACGGTTTCACCAAGGGGCGTTGTACCACTGACGCTGGTGTCACCCTAATAAAGAACATTTTTAACGCCTGGGAAGAAGAAAAAGATGCCATTGGAATCTTTTGCGACCTCTCCAAAGCGTTCGATTGCGTAAATCATGAGACACTTCTGCTGAAACTGGAGCACTATGGGATTAGAAATACAGCTCTTGATTTACTAAGATCATACCTGAAAGACAGAAAAGTTAAAGTTCAAGTAAACGGCATAAACTCATTAGGGTCTGAAATGGCAATGGGTGTTCCTCAAGGTTCAATATTGGGTCCATTCCTCTTTTTAGTTTACATGAATGATTTACCCTATTTACTTTTAAATCAACCGAAGATGGTGTTATTTGCAGATGACACATCATTGATATTTAAAATAGCCCGAAAATAGGTCACAAAATCTGGACGACGTGAATAACTGTATTCTTCAGGTCCAAGATTGGTTTACGGTAAATAATTTGGTACTAAATGGCACAAAAACCAAATGCATTAGATTTCAATTACCAAATGTTAGAAGTAGCGAATGTGACATCATATTGAATGGAGAAAAACTGGAATTTGTTAATCAAACGGTGTTCCTAGGAATCACGCTAGACGAGAAATTACAATGGGGACCTCATATAACTTCTCTTGCGGGGTGGCTAAGCTCCGCCGCTTATGCTGTTAGGAAGATCAGACAGTTAACAGATGTAGAAACCGCGCGTTTGGTCTATTTTAGCTACTTCCACAGCATTATGTCGTATGGCATTTTACTGTGGGGTCGGGCTGCTGACATTGAATCCATCTTTATTTTGCAAAAGAGAGCTGTCAGAGCCATTTTTAATCTACGTCGCCGCGAATCTCTCAGGGACCTATTTAAAAGGATTAATATTATGACGGTACCTTGCCAATTTATTTATGAAAATATTATGTACTTATGTAAAAAAAAATCTACATCTTTTTAATAAAATAAGTGATAGACATAATTTTAATACTAGAAACAACCATTTTCCAGATTAGCTAAAGTACATACATCTTTTATGGGGTACTGTGTTAAATGTTATAACAAAATACCTTGTGATATATTGCAATTAAATGAAAGGAAATTTAAAACTCATATGAAAAGTACACTTTGTAAACAAGCATATTACAAATTAGAGGATTACATATATCCAAGATAAGAATGCTTGGAAGCATGCTGGTCCTGCTCCATAGGACAATCTAGAGTCTAGACAAAATCAAACTGGTTGCTAATTGAATTATGTAATTAATTATAACTATGACATTGATTACACTCAGTGATTACTTTAACTCACACACTGACTGATTACATACTTGTTAATATTCTAGGAAAATTGTATATTTACTTTTACAATGTTTGTAAATATGTGGGCACCATGTATCTATCATAAAATTAATTTACCTGTAATTGCTTCAATTTCATTCTTTTTACATATTTTGGTACAGTAATTTTGTTCCGGATGCATCGTTTTCACACATAATTATACAATGAATGCATATTAAATATTGTAGTTAAATCATTTTAAAAGAGTAACGGTGGAGTTTCTTGCCCATTCTTCTCCATACGAAACTACATTTTGGAAGGGGCGACTAGAATCAATTCTATTTTAATGTAAATGTTGACGTTGAAAAGTGCCTTTTAAGTGCCTATTTGAAATAAATGCTTTGACTTTGACTTTGACTTAGCGCGTAGTCTCTTATTCTTTAAGTTTTTTTTTTCAATAAAATTCTAAAAATCACGTAACGAAAAATGCGTTACGCCCCCCTCCATGTGCGACTATTTAGAATAAACTATAATGGTCGCCTAGGGGTCCAAATTCGACCAAAATTCATTTTAAACACAATTTATTTCTAATGCATTATTAAATTTAATATTAGCGTTATGCATTCCTACTCCATACAAATTTTAAGTGCCTCCGTCCGCAGATTTTTTTTTAAAGGTGTTCAAAGTTTTTACTACACGGATTATAGATAAACTGAAAAAGTCACATGTGTACACGCCTGCATCAAATCCGCAATGTCGTGTTTGAAAATTAAGAAGCAGATTCCTCAAAAGATAATTATTATTACTGTGATTACTCTACCTACCCAGTTAACTCGTAAACAAAGACGATGTGAGACTCGCTACTCGACACTGAAACTTGCTATCCGTCGTGCTTGAAATGCTCAAATGCCACTCAACTGCACAGCGGGCTAGTTAGCCACTGTGACACAAGCCAAGTGGAAGATTAGACGGACAGTCCTGTACAGTCAATCAAGACTGGGTTACCTAAAACGCTGACACTGCCTTTGTACGTTATGTGCGATGTCAGAAATGCTCGTGCATTTGACATGACTAGAGTCAAACTACCATAATTTTAAAAGAACTTTGGAATTTCAAATCAAAATCTTGTTTTTGCATAAAATGTGGTATGTACTTCCAAGAGATGTCAGCTTAGTTACTATGGGTCTAGTGCATGATTCTGAACCAACGAAACATTTAAAGGATAACCGGGACCAACAGCTTATCGTGCACGGAGGGTTCTTGGGATGTAAAGATCCCCATCCACGGACCAACCGTGGCAAGCGTAGCTTAACCTGATCGATCGATCCATGCGGCTGTTATTAGTTAGCCATGAGCCCTTCATTATAGACTGATTATCTTATTATTAATACGTGAAGCAAAAACTTATAGACATATAACCAAAACTGTAGTTCACAAAATACAAATTACACCAATAACATTGACTACAACAAATAATTTGTTTAAATAACTCCATTTATTTCCAGTAAACAATATTAATTGGACAAACACAATTTATTTGTGTACAAATTCATTAAATCTATTTCGCCAATTTCTATTTTCGTTGTAAAGCCCAGTGTATTAATTAATCTACATTGTTCGGTAGAATTGTTTTTAGTTGTTCTTCCTATCTGACTTCAAAAAGGAGGATCATAATTCGACTGTATTTTTTAATATAAATGTTAAGCGATGTTTCTACTTGTGGATCGATTTCGAAAATTCTTTAAAAATTGTGGATGGATATGTTAAGACTCTGGAAGGGTGGTCTCATATAAATTTTAATAACTTTCGTAGGATAGTTTTTGAGTAACCTTCATTAATACGTATGTTTTTTCCACTTAGTGTTTATTGATGATCCTACTATTTATATGCACTAGTTGTTGTTAGCGGCTTGGCCCGCGTGGTGGTCGATAATTATCCCACGGGAACGTACTACCGGAATAAAAAGTATCACACATATTAACCGAGGTTATAAACTATCTGTTTGCCAAATTTCATCCAAATCCGTTCAGCCGTTTTTGCGTGATAGATTAACAAACATCCAAACATCCTCACAAACTTTTACATTTACCAGAAAAAGCGATGTTACGTCATAGATCGATCAAAAAATCACATAGCACCACGTGTACTTGAAAAAGAAATTTCAAATTCGAACATGGCGCCATCTATGAGAAGTCCATAATAGACGGTCCAACAGTTTTCTGTAAAATATCGGATTTGATAATAATTTTATTGTTAATTATAAAAAAATAAGGCAAAAAAAAACTCTCCTATCTCTCAAGTTGGAACAAATTACATATAAATGCTAATATTTGGATGTTTGTTACTCAATCATGGAAAAACAGCTGAACGGATTTGGATGAAATTTGCCAAACAGATAGTTTATAACTTGGATCAACATATAGGATACTTTTTATCCCGGTAGTAGATTCCCGTGGGACAATTTTCAAGCTCCAAGCGGGGGAAGCCACTGGCAGAAGCTTGTTAAAACAAAAAAAGTCCTATCATTGTTACTTTTTTAGTGGTATACAAATTCATGTGCCCACACATGAATGTGTAGACCACTCACAATCAGAACTAAAAAGTGAAATATAAACACTTTGTTACACCAAAAAAAACAACCGACTTCCGAAAAAAAAACACTACGCAGTGGAAAATAACTTTAATTTCGGAAGTCAGTAAGTTTTTTTGTTACAAAGTTTATTTTTCCAACAATGTAAAAATGATTATTATTACTACCGGCTGGGAATCGAAGTCACAACCACTACTTACGTTGTAAGTTAGCATTTTACTGTTGGGCTATTGTTGCCATTGCCATTATCTGCCCAGCCTTTTCCAAACTACGTTGGGGTCGATTTCTAGTCTAGCCGGACGCAGCTGAATATCAGTTTTTTAAATGGGCCGGCTGCCTATCTGACCTCCACAACCCAGTTACTGGGGAACACAATACCCCTTGGTAAGAATGGTTTTTAGACTTTCGGGCTTCTGACGACTCGTAACGGCTGTCAAAGATCCCCGAAAGACAGCTGGGATCAACGGCTTCCGGGGAACGAAGGGTTCCTGGTATGTAAAGTTGGTATCCCATCCACGGACCAACCGGAAGGAGATATACTCGGTAGTTGATAATGTACTTCGCTTCTGACGATCCGTAACGACTGTCGAAGAGCGACGAATAACAGTCGGGAGCGATGGCATAACGTGCTTTCAGAAGCACGTGGGAGTCTTGGTATGTTAAAATGGCCACCCATCCACGGAGCAACAACGACAAGCGTTTTACCTGATCGATCGACCCATGCGGTTGTTAATACTTAGCCACAAGCCCCTAAATTGTAGCTATTGTACTACGATATTATTTTAATCGGTTGCTTTTCTTTTAACAGATGAACCAACTTTCGTCGGTAAAGAAACAAACGTCACTGTGGTACTAGGCAGAGATGCCACACTCACTTGTAAAGTGGAGAACTTACAAAGTTATAAGGTAAATGTAGCTTTAATTTATTTTACTAATGTATTCATTAGGCTTATCATCAAGCCTGTATTCACTAAAGGGTTATGCAGAAGTGCACCAAATTTTACATTAAAAAAAATCTGCTGTTTCATAGAAAAGGGTCAAACCTACGCGGTCAAAATGTATGGAACAACTGATTTTTTTTTTGTTTTACCGACGAAAAATTTCTGCTCTGGGAGGTCTAGAATAATATGCTGAATTCATGGTTACAGTTTGCGCACTAGTTAAAAACTGATCCTGTATTAATTTCTGAACGCATTCTGCTTGACATTACGAACAGTTTTAGTTGCGATACAAAGCTCGCTGGGTCAGCTAGTTTTAAAATATGAATTAGTATAAAGTCACCAAATACTTTCCTGAATATTATTCCGTTCTGTACTAAACGTTGCACGACATTCTAAAAGTGCTCAAAATAAATCGAAATCTAATACGGTGGTCATTAGAGTCATTACGCTCTGTGGCACCCACGCTGTCACATTCCATGTGACAGTTTGGTGACACAAGAATATTAAACATTTTAGTATAATAAGTTGCAGTGTTCACAGTCACACTCTCACGTTGTACCGTAAATAATAATTCTCATTGTTCTCTATTTCATATGAAGGAATAGAAAAGAGAACAGATGGGAATTGTGCACACTAACACTAGGAATATCTTTCATTTTGACATTCAACATCATTCATTGCGTTATTTCTGTTGTTAAGTAGACAATTTTTTCGAACATATAAAGCAATGGATTAGCAATACCCTTCAACATAATTCAGATTGCGATTGTGTCACGCAATCAGGGTGCGGGTGAGACTAGCAAAATTTATCTCATCCTCGGTTAATATTAGTTCATATTTTTTGAGTTACTCCTAGGAATCTGTTAGGTTTTCAACCCATTTGAAGTTCATTGAGTACCTTCAAACTGACCCTTAAAAAAGCGCTTCTAAAATGGATCTGATACTCATTTGTAACTGGAAACACATACGAACGAAACGAATTATTAAAAGGTTTGTTAAGCCACGTAAGTACAATGGTTCACTTAAAGGACTTAGTTCAGAACACCACGGAACCAATCCAGAGGGGTAATTGCACTATCAGTAGGAACAGCTTTCATTTTAACAGTTCCACAACATACATAGCGTTGGTTTTTTTTTGGATGGGAAATCATCAAATAACTTTTCCCGCTCTGGGTGGAGCAGGAGGGCGTGTCAGACTTTTACTGACTAAAACCCACCCGTGTTCCCTCAGTTGCCTGTGTGCCAGAGGCCGCAGTATCTCTTTCGTACAACCCGCACCCCTGGCAGGCATCTGCCCTTGCGGGCCCCACCAGTTGGTGCTGACATCTCGTTGAGGCGCGCGTGGAATACAACGCGCCGTCAACCCGGGCTTGGTCCTTACCGGACAGCGAGCTACCCATTACTCGCCATCGGCAAGCCCGCGCCTACGGTGGCCGGGAATCAGCATGGGATTCCCGACGCCCAGGGCGTCTCTTGCAAAGGCTACGGCCGTGAGGGCGCATGTACTGCCTCTCCCTTACGTGCGCTGCCTCCCTCTTTGCGAGCATCACTGCTTCGCTGAAGGAGGTGACGGCTACCCATGCACTCTCGCTCCGTACCATGGCCTGGACCAGGGCCGGACGCGAGAGATCGCCACCGCCGATCGCCTCCACCAGGACACGGCGGTGCTCCGCCCAAGCCGGGCAGACCTACACCGTATGCTCCACTGTGTCCTAAGGGCGATCTTCGCAGTGGAAACACCCAGGCGTTTCCTCCCGCCTTATCCGAAACAGGAACCTCCCGAAACAACCGTGTCCGGTGAGGACCTGTGTCCTGGCCTGCGAAGGTGAGGACGCCATGCCGCCTCTCAAGCCATCGCCGCAATCATGGCATTGGTTACGTTGCCAAGCGGACAATTTTTTCGATATGAATGAATGGATAAGCAATACCTAACCCTCAAAATGATTGAAACCAAAACGACGGTGTAGTTTTATATATCAAAAATCAAATCCAATACACAATCGATGAACCTGATTTCATAAATGGCAGCTGTCTCACCTGCCAAATTGATAACGAATTAGCAATAATTGCAATCTACAGATCTCCCTCATACAATACAACGCAAGGGTTTGAGCTCTTCCTACATAGTCTGGATAACGTATTTACCTCCCTTAACAAATACAAAAATATATGTCTTATTGGTGACGCCAATATAGACATCAGACCCTCTAATATAGACGATCGCTCAGCCAACTATTTAACCCTCAACGCTACCCATGGCCTATTACCTGCACATTCTTTTCCAACAAGAATAAACTCCTGTATTGACCACGTTATCTTAAAAACTAATAAAACTACAACTGTACTTATCTTGGATTCTCACATCACCGACCACCTTCCTCTACTTGTAAAAATCGATGACACAAAACCAGTTAAACATACAGTCCCGGCATACAAAATTCCTATGATAGACTACCCAAGTGTCAAAACAGATATAGAACACCAGGATTTTTCCCAAGTCGTAAATACAGATGACCCTAACGTTGCCTCCAACGCTCTAATAAGCATAATTCAAAATATTATTAATGTGCACACAAGAATAATCCAAGTTCCCAAAATAAACAGAAACATAAAACCGTGGATCACCCCCGGTCTATTGAGGTGCATTCGCCACCGCGATAGACTCCACAAAAAAGCACGAAAATCTCCTGATAATCTAATCCTACAAATTACTTATAAAAGGTACCGTAACTATTGCAATGGCCTTCTTAGAAAACTAAAAACATTACATGACAAACACGAACTAAATAAAGCAAAACACAATCCTAAAGCACTTTGGAATAAAATAAAAGACATCACAAACACAAAAAAGTTATCTGCACCACCTACAGAACTACTGAATACCAAACCTGATCAAAAGGCGGCAATTAACACTGCATGTCATTTCTTTGCCACAATTGGAGCTGAGCTAGCCTCTAAAATTCCTGCAACCTCGCAACAGCCCATCACTCAAAAAACTTCTAATAACTCCTTTGTAATCCTTGAAGTGGACGAATCAGAGGTGGAGTCCACCATCTTGAACCTTAGGCATGACAGTGCGACTGGCTGGGATGGAATACCGTCTACCCTGTTGAAGGTTTGTCGCAACACCCTTGTCCCGCTAATAACACATATTATTAACATTTCTATCACAAAAGGAGTGTTCCCAGAACCTTTCAAGAGGGCCTTAGTTCACCCGATACATAAGAGCGGGGCCAGAGACTGTGTCAACAATTATAGACCCATATCAGTACTTTCGGCTCTCTCTAAAGTTATGGAAAAGTTAATTAACGGTAGACTAGTAAATTATCTTACCAAAAACAAAATTATAGCGTCCAACCAGTATGGATTTAAAAAAGGAATTTCTGCCGAAGACGCAGTTATCGACCTAACCCAGTTTGTTTCAAGAAAATTAGACGAGCGACAAAAATGCGTCAGTATTTTCTTGGATCTAAAAAAGGCGTTCGACACAGTCTCTGTTCCCACCCTTCTCTACAAACTGGAGTGTATAGGTATTCGTGGCGAACCTCTCGGACTCTTCAAGGACTACCTTCGAAACAGAAAATTAGCTGTTAAAATCAACTCATGCCTAAGTGACGAAGAAACTGTCACATATGGAGTCCCCTAGGGCAGCGTGCTGGGACCTACACTTTTTCAAATCTATATTAATGACCTATGCACGCTGCCATTACATAAATCACAAATCTTCACTTATGCGGATGACACCGCGATTGTGGTCTATGGTAATTCTTGGAGCGAGGTAAAGAATACGGCAGAGCAGTCCTTAAAGACCGTTATGAACTGGCTGCTATTCAACCTACTCACCCTTAACGTGGCCAAAACAAACTTCATTCCTTTCTTTATGAATTACAGGAACAAAGCTCCACCAGAATTTGTTATCACGGCACATACGTGCTCTGATTTTAGTTCTTGCTCATGTGCGACACTTACCCGTGTTAATCACACGAAGTACCTGGGTGTAGTGATTGATGACGGACTGAAATGGTATAATCAAATAGATAACACTGCTTCAAAAGTCAGAAGACTTATCTACATTTTTAAATCTCTGAGACACTGCGCAGACATTAACATTTTAAAAATGGTTTATCTTGCACTCTGTCAGTCCGTTATCACCTACTGCATCCCGGTATGGGGAGGGGCTGCTAAAACCAAGTTTATTGTAGTGGAGCGAGCACAGAGAGCTGTCCTCAAGGTGATGCTTGGAAGACCATACAGATTCCCTACTACTGAATTATATGCAGAATGCAAATTACTTACTGTGAGACAGCTCTTTGTCCTTCGAGCCACTCTCAGAATACATAAACGAATTCCCCCATCTGATCCTTCTAAGCGCAAAGCAAAAAATGTATGGCCGACAGTAAGCCACAAAACTGCATTCGCTAGGCGCCAATTTTACGTTCTAAGTACACTGATTTATAAAAATATATGTAAAGTCATTCAGATAGCTGAGCTAAACAACCATGAACTTAAGATCAATGTACAAAGTTGGCTGCACGATCAGGACTACGCTCAAACAGAAGAACTACTACTCCACCAGCAGTAGGCGTATTAAATATATATATTATTTTATAAACCTGTTCGACTACTGCTTGGAATTTTTTACTTTACTTTATTTGGAACATATCAGCAACACATATACACTACAAATTCTCAAACATTTTATCACACCCTCACGCAAACGCTAAACACTACTACACACAGTCTTACATACACACCCTCACATCCCTCATTCTGACATACACATCCTCACTCTAACACACACACATATACATCGTAAAAGTCGTTTCCAAAATCCGTTAGTCCTTCGTTGTTGATTTTATTTTATTATACAAACATACTTTGTTAACCTGCACTGTCAATGAATTACTATTTTTTTGTAATGTTAGAGCACAACACAAAAGGTTTCTGGTATCACAGTGACAGCAGAACACTGACTCCTAAGTCACAGGATCACCTAGTTTAGGAGTCAGGGTTTACATTATCTGTATGTCCTTTAGTTAACCAACTTAATATGTATCCTAGTCTTAAGCAATCTCAAAGGTTTTTGTATCAATAAAGATTTTTATTATTTTATTATTATTATTTATTCAGATTCTGATTAATAGTGCGTTACGCAATTCGGGTGCTGATGCATAGAAAGCTTGTTAAAAATATATCGATAAGTAGGTACTACCACGATCTTACCTTTATCATTTCCAATAATAAACTACCTTTGCTTCTCTATCACATTTAACCAGATTAACGAACAACATAAAACACCTTTTCCCCATGGAGGACTTAACAAAGCCTCTCCATAGAAACTAATGGAACCCAGGATAGCAACGCGTCAGATACCTGTGATGGGGCGTTCCTATATTACACCGCCGAGACCGACGGGTTACGTCCCGTCATTTGTTAGGCTAATACTAACCATTAGTCATTTCCTTCAGTAATGCGTTACCATTCACTAAGCAACGCTTGCTCATAGGAAATGAAATGTGGTTGCGTAGATTATGTGCCGTGGTACGATTAACTGCAACTCAGCTCACGTACGTGATAAAAGCGCGGCGGGATTTTTTGCCAACTGGATTTTCAACGCCCCGTTTAGCACCGAGAATTTAAAATCGAACACTGTGTTTTTTCGACGCGCTGCAGCTCACTCGCGCTGCCCGCTGTGGGATTCTCAATACTTGGGTCAACGCCTTGCTCCTTATTACAAAAAGCCAGTTTTTTCATTATGAACCCAATATGTTTAGAAATGCAGTTCTTTTTTAGTCTGTTGCTAACTTGTCATTTTTGTAATAAAAAGTTTACCCAAATTTAAAAGTTAAACTACTATTGTATTTTATTGGTAGGGTAATAAGCTTCGTAGAAAAATGATTTTATAATCTTTAAATAAACAGAGTGTTGATTACTATGGTCGTGAATGACAAAAATGGGTGAAAATAACAAAATTTGTTTTTGGTTTGAAACATGCTCAGCCAATTGTAAACCCAATGACATAGAAATTATACGAACGAATAGGAAATATTGTACAGATTACGAAACAAGTCACAGTTATTATAGGTTTCATAGTAAAAAGTAGGAAATGCAAAAACTGGCTCAAAGCTGTAAACTAGAACTAAATTTAGATCGGGTTTTGTAATAAGACAGTGAGAATTGAAAATCAAGAGCGCGATAAATTTCGCCGCTATTTTATTCCGCCCGTGTGTGAAAACCTCCCTTACGGCTACAATACAAGGTGCTGTCAAAATCTATTACCATGGTCGGTTGATCGGCTTGTAGTCGTAAATATTTCTGGAAAAGTCGGGTTTGTATTTTGTCCTTTCTGGAAGCAATTATGAAGGTGGAGCTACAGGAATGACTGTCGTGAAATGTCACTCACTGTTCCACTTAGTATTTATAAAAGGAGGTAAGTATGTGAAATTTGTTCCTGGTTGCAGAAATTATGTAGTTATAAGTTGCCAATATCTACACTGGTCTTTTGTAAAAATAATATTGGAATATAGTGGATATTTATACAAGCGGATAGTATGGTGTTTAATTCTGGATATCTGTCTAATTAACCCCCGATGCAAAATGAAGGGTGTTATAAGTTTGACCGTTATGTGGTTCTGTCTGTCTATCTGTGTGTCCGTCTGTGGCACCGTAACTCTTAAACGGGTGAACTGATTTGGGTGCGGTTTTTTTTATTTAAAAGTAGTTTTTCTAGCGGTGGTTCTTAAACATGTTTCATCAAAATCGGTTCAGCCGTTTGAACATTTTCAGCTCTTTTCTAGTTGATGAAGGGTTTTGAGCATCTTGAACGGGTCTGATCGCGTCAAAATTTGGTATTCTATAACTTCAATGATATTAGACGAACAAAGTAACCTTAAACTGATGCTGGAGTATTACCTGAAATTTCCAGGATACCCAAGTTACTCACAAAAAGACAGCAGAAGTATCGTCAGAAGTACAGTAAATGAAACCGCCAAACACGATACCCAGCAATAATGAATGTAACTATGCTATTGTAGAAAGGATAATATTTTCATTAGCCGTCCCGCGACGTGACAGTGCTTTAATCAAAATATTACCTACAACTTAAAAGGCCAATATATTTTTTTTCCTTTTTAGATGTTTTTGTTTAGGTCGGGGGTTTTTAAAGTTTTAATTTAACTTTTTGCAATACAAAACGCGATATTACTTCAGTTCTAGCCAGCGAGTTCTAGCCAGCTCTAAGCCAGTTTTTGTATTTCCTAACTTATATTGATTTGAGTAAAGTTCTTAATACGAAAAATGACAGCTTAGCACCGGACTTAGTGGTCAGTTCTGTAAAAGGAACTGTATTTCGATTTCTGTTATGTTGTTATTTCAAAAACAGGCTAGATGGTTTAAACTATACCTAAGAAAAACCTTCTTTTAAAATAACACCGACGAGGTTTGTCGGCCTACGATGCTCGACTTTGTTTTCACCGATCATAGTCATATGTACAACACAGAGGATTTTATTATCGACCGTTTTATGACCATAAGAGTTTGTTCACAGGCAAATCTTATTTAAGCACCCCCCCTAAACGATTCAAATACGCATAAAAACTCAAGAAAAACTTGAAATGCGCGTAATGGCGGAACACTTATCACGTTTTCACGCCGCAGCGTCCTCATAGCCAAGATCCCAGAGTCTGCAAAATATGAATTGCTTCACAGCCATAAAACATGGTGGTTTTCAACCCAAAGGAAGTAATTTTCACCGAACAAGTGCCTTTGTTGAGCGGCACTTGATTTCGATCCTTAGCCCGAAGGAATTCGCCTTTCATGAAATCTGAAGGCTAATCGTTCACGTACCATGAAACATGTACTAAGTCGACTTGAGAGGACCTGCTGCGAGCAGGGTTATCATTTTAAAAGAAAAGATCTTATAAAAAGTTGGACATTTGCTAAATGTCTGACCAATAGAAACACTATTTTCATTTCCTTAAAATTTTGCATGGGTACCTTTTTAGTTTCTGGTTTAATTTCCCTTAATTTCAAAATTCAAGATTAATTAAGTATCCCGTCAGGTTTGGTATCCATCCCGATAATATCCCGTCAATTTTATCGTAGGAGGTCTTATAAACGCTGTTCACAAATCCAAAACCCGATAATTTTATCAGTTTAAATCATATAGACGACCGCTATTCTTCCGCCCGACAGCTGTTTGCTGTCGGGGGATTGGAAAATCAGGTTCTATATTCTATTCTATTTTTGTTTATGGCAATGGTGACGATGTCGACAATTCTGCCAGTGTCAGATGTGTTGAGAAAACGTGCGAGGAAAGAAAAAAGTAAAAAAAGAAAAAACATAAATCTAATATTATATACCTAGTTACTAAAAGTTTAATGTGAAACTTGTTGTTAGTAGGTACACTGAAACAAACAAATAAAAGTATTGTTAATATATGAATAAATATTTACTTAATTGAGCGTAAACTACACAAAAATCATCATAATGTGATGTCATTGACGCCGATAAAAAACATCAAAGCCTCCAAGAGCTTGGTTATCGAAATGTGTCATTTTCGATACGACAGCTTGTCCAATGGTTGTAATAGCTATGTTGGTCGGGAAGTCATAACGGTATATCCAAAACCTGTTAAATCCAAACATATCCAGAGTCTATTGGTAACCCTAGCTACCTACAAGTACCTAGAATAATTTTAGTTTGGATTTCTCTTTATTAGATTTATAAATTCGCTGTGTTGTGTTTGATTTGCTATCTGTAAACAAAGTTATTTGCAGAATTCAGCGTAGGTTTTACTCCGTATTATATAATGTAAAACTGGAAGCCTTTAGCAGTGTTTATTAAAATAAAAGAATTCATGTGGGTATTATTGGACCCAGGAAACGTTGTGTTTATTTAATACTCTCATTTTATTTATATTCTATACTGTAGGAAAGTAAATACAGGTAGGTCTTTTCTCTTACGCTGTTAGCTACGGTTTCTGGGAAAAGCGATTCCGTTTTATTAAAGCGGCCGTCGTGTAAATCCGTAATTTTCACTAGTATTTGACATTAAGAAGAGCCAGGATGATGTATGTTGATTAATGATTATAAGCCTGTAAAGGCATATTTGTCACGCTCGGGAATCATAGTTTCATTAACACAGTACAACCTGACACTGACCTGCTAATTGCAAAAAAATGTAAGAAAATTTGAATTTCGATACGCTCCCGTATGTTTAGACAACCGTTAAAATGCGCTTTATGCCTTCGAAGTACCAGCTGGTCATAACCCGGTAGAAGCCCACATAACATAAGTGGGTGTTTCTCGCATTTCGTGCATTTTCAAAAAATTTCAAAATATTTTTTATGAAAAGGTAGTTAGATGAAAAATAAACATCCTGATTTAAGATATACTACACTAGCTTTTGCCCGCGGCTCCGCCCGCGTGGATGTCGGTTATCGCGTAAAAAAGTAGCCTATGTCCTTCTCCATATCCCAGGCTATATCTCTGCCAAATTTCATGACGATCGGTTCAGCGGTGTAGGCGTGAAAGCGTAACAGACAGACAGACAGACAGACAGAGTTACTTTCGCATTTATAATATTAGTAAGGATTATACGCAAAACTGCTGGAGATACGGACCTAAAAGTTTTCCTGGTTATGGTAATGATGAATGTAATCTGGTAATTATTTGTTATAATGGTAATGAAAAATTAAAACTGGGAATGAAGATTACCAGATGATAGAAATAAAACAATTGTTTCAGATTGAGGTATTGTAAAAACAAACCATTTTTCTACTCGAATAACGATACATTAATTAAATTAAGTTATTTTAGGTAACATTACTAATTATTTGATTCATAATTATTCTTGGATTAAACCTAATAGGTACACATAAACATTTAACAAAAAACAACATTCTACATTCATGATCAGATTAGACTAGTATAAATGTAGCTAATAGTAAAGAAGTTATATCGATACACAATGATTTACAAACTTAACCTCTAACTTACTTATATTTGTGCTATATCGGGAAGCAAAGGTGTTAACTGTTCGTCAGCTGTTCATATTGCAAACGGTTATAAAACAGCATGGCCTCACTACATTCTAGCGCTCACTCTCCCATAGAAGTAGACGATTCGACCCCATAGTCCGCCATAACATCCGGCTCTCTACTGTTTCCTCACAACGATTCTTTTGCTACCTTGGTTCCTTTCTTTATAACAAAATAAACAAGATACTCCCAATTTATAACCTCCCCAAAACCAAATGCAAAATTAAACTAAGCAGTTGGCTTCGGGAGCTAAACTATGAAGAAACAGAAAAACTATTTGCTGTCCCAAAATAGCCAATTTAACAAATTCTATTCCCCCCCCCAACACACACCGACACGTACACCTTACTCACTCACAAATACACTATCATACAAATACCTACTAAACATACAAACACCAATAACTAAAACTACTTTCGTTTTTATTTTTAATATTTTATGCCAATGATTTGTAAATTGTCACCGCCCTAATTATTGTACATAACATTAAAATGTAAGCACTACCCAAGGGGAGGAGTCCTGGTATCCTGAAATACAGACCTCACGTCTAGTTTAGGCGCCAGTACCCCACAATATAATTATTGCTGTTGCTGTTAAATTTATTACCATATTTTTATAATCATTGTCATAATTTTAAGATCATTTTCATAAGTGAAACATCATTACCATAACTGTATGATCATTACCATTTCTATAAAAAATGGCTGGTAAATTGTGGTAATTATAGGAAGGTAAGGAAGGAAGGTAATGATATTTTTGCACTTTCTTTAGGTTTACTCCCTCATTAATTACAATACCAAGGTATTTAATATTTTATAACTATTTGAACTCGATTATGATTAGGTTGGTATCAAAAATACTCCAACACAATAAGTAATTTTCTCTTAAAAGCACGAATGGTAGTGAAAAAAACTTCATCTCATGTTTATAATATTTCCAAAAAAAGTTGCACGGGTTCATCTTGTTACACGTTCGTTGGTCGAAGTCGGGGGAGTACCTTGAGCACCAAGCGCGAAGTGAAGTACAAGAGCTTCGCTCGTTCGTATATCTACCGGGATTTCCCAATTTCAATCAGCGTGAATGGTAGTGAGATTTTTTTTTAACAAAAACGTTTTGTCTCTGTGAACGTAAGTAACAATCGTAAATATTTATACTTTATATTTAAATAGTTTTATTGACAAACCTTATACAAACCAAGATTTAGATATATTTATAATAGTTTTATAGCTTTATGTGTACTTTAAACATTTAATTACAATAATACATAGTGAAGCATCAGATTATTTTGTTATATCCGATCAATCAAAAAAATCGTGTTTTGGACAGTGTTGGTAATGATATTTGGGCCTATTTTTTTTTTAAATACATAAATAGCCAGTTACAAACACAAAATATGATGACAGATATACCTTTTTAACTCACCTAAATAAAAAGTAATATTTAGTCGCTTAAGAACGTGTAGATTTGTGTATTTTCGGGTGAACGTGTGATTTGCATGAAATGAGAGAAACACTCAAGTAAGTGTGGCAGCTAGAACACGCTTAATGCCTTCAAAGTAGCTGGTAATTTGATTATTTTTCATATGATTACTTCTATGTTTGGCAGGCTCCTACCAAGTTATGTCAACCTGGTACTTCTAATAGAACTTGAACATAGCTGACGAATTCTGGGTATACTATACCCCTGCTCAACCCTTTGAAAGAATACAGGCGTGATGTTATGAAGAAATCTCATTTTGCAACTTGCATCACAAATTACTTAATGCGTTAATCATTAAACGTACCCATTTAAAATTTCGTTTCTGGCACTCGTTTGATGATAACAAAGACAGAATGATGACTTAAACATGTTTAGTGATAAACGCATTTAGTGATTTGTGGTGCACGGGTCGAAATAGGTACCGTAGAAACAAATTTGCCCAAAATATCACTTATTTCCTAGGTGGCGTGGCTCCGTGTGGACACACAAACCATCCTGACAATTGGCCACCACGTCATCACAAAGAATCACCGGGTCGCAGTCTCTAAGAGAGACCAGACCTGGTCGCTGACGCTGCGTGACGTCAGACCTACTGACGGCGGACACTACATGTGCCAGATCAACACTGAGCCCATGATCACGCAGACACATCATCTGCATGTTTCTGGTAAGTATAAGCATAACCATAGAAAATAAGGGGTATTAGGCTGGAAATCGTATTACGCCAACGTCACTCGATCGTTGACCAATCGTCAGCAATCGACAGTGCAAAAAAGTACCACAGTTTGACAGCGGTCGAAGCATACGACCGATGGCACTGTTTACAGCCTAACGGCGTTTTTCAACGACGGCTTCGGTAATGGCGTTGACGGTGGCGGTGGACAAACGTTCTTAGGAATTAAGGGCGTTTGTCCAAAAGTGCAAAAAATTGTTCTGAAGATCAATTTTGGCACTCCCTTTTTTTAGGCAAGATAGGTACTTATTCGTCAATTGTAGCCCGCTTTGTCGTTCTCGTGTACACACTCTATTTTGACCGGCACTATAAATTGTGTAATGAACTCAACCATTTTATTCTGATGATTGAACAACGTCCAATTTTGCGGTATGTTTGTAAATCAACGTTTACGGTCATTTGATTCACGGAATGGATGTTTTTGAAGTATGGCAATATTAACATGACACTATTTCAGTTGTAGTTTAAAAAAAAGCCTTTTGGAGTGAATTATGTTCGCTTCAGGCATTCAGTGATCCTGTCCTGAAATAATTTACTTATAGAAATAATGCAGAATTAACACTTGGTAGTGCTCTCAATTGACTTATTCATCTTATTCATAATTCATTCCTTCGTTAGCAACTAGAAATTAACCGTTAGTTACAAACGTTTGACCAATTCATCAATGAAAATTAAATGTCATTTATTCGAAATATGCTGAGAATCAGCAGTTTTTGAACATCCAAATTACATTAGGTAAACCGCCAAAACTCCCACCCTTTACCACTTCCTAGTGTTTTAGCTGGGAGGCGCGACGAATACCCAGCAGTACATTGGTCTGTAAAGTATGACGAACTTGACTCTGTCTAATAGTATGCAAAGATAATTACATAATAATGCAAAACGAAGAAACATAAAACGCTAGCATACGCCAATTTACCAACAAAATCATTAAAACTGAACTCAAGCATAAATAACAGCGTAAATAGAACTCAACATCTAATTAATAGACTCCAGGCATACATGTGCAATCCTAGATTAGAAAAGTAATAAAAAAAAAACATCATCATTCTCTGCCCTTATCCCATGACTTTTTCTTCAATACTTCTCCATTAGTCGTCATTTTGGTAGTCGGTCAGTTCCCTGCCAACTATATCATCATTCATACAGTCCATCTATTGTTTCTTTGGTCTCACTCTACTTTTATAACCATCGACATTCATACTCAAAACTTTCCTTACCACAATTTCCTCATTCCTCTAAAAACATCATCATTCTTGGCCCTTATCCCATGTCTTTTTCTTCAATACTTCTCTATTAGTCGTCATTTTGGTAGTCGGTCGGTTCCCTTCTAACTATATCATCATTCATACAGTCCATCCATCTTTTCTTTGGTCTCACTCTACTTTTATAGCCATCAACATTCATACTCAACACTTTCCTCACCACATTTTCCTCATTCCTCAAAAAACATAATCATTCTCTGCCCTTATCCCATCCCATGTCTTGTTCTTCAATACTTCTCTATTAATCGTCATTTCGGTAGTCGGTCGGTTCCTTTCTAACCATATCAGCATTCACACAGTCCATCCATCGTTTCTTTGGTCTCCACCTACAATTATGGCTATCGACATTCATACTAAAAACTTTCCTCACGATTTTTTCCTCATTCCTCTGTATCACATGCCTATAATTTCCACACAACTTTTCAATTAAATAAATATAAATCGTTTTTTTTATAACTTTTCCATAACCTCTACAGCCAGTTGGTTGGTTGCTTCTAAAAGAATAATACCAGTGAGTTATAGTCGCTTGGCACCTGACGTTTATTATCTTGAGTTTCATTAATTACTGCACACGGAGTTAGCGCTTAATCTGCCATTCTCTCCCAAACAAAAGAATTGACAATGCACCAGATATTATTATTGCTCTTTAGTCTTTAGAGCTGGCATTCAAGGATTTAAAGTGCTTTTGTTCATTCTGTTGTATATTATTATCATAATGATCTACTTAGTCTAAATGGAAATTAGTCTAATTGAGATGCAGCAATAATAAATGTTGCTTGTGCAATATGCACGCACATTATCCACCATCGAGGGAAGGAGGGAATGGATTATACCAGCTAAGTATAAGACCTCTCTGTATAATACAGGGTCAAATTAAATTAGCTTGCAATACAAATGCAATACAATTACCCACGTGTTGGGTGTCGATATCGAACGCGAATGAAAAAATAATGATCATTCGGGGGTCGAAGGCCCGTCATCGGTTAACAAACTGTCGGCCGGGCGCGCGTAGGTCGCTTAGTTGTTTTTGTAATTTATCGTGAAACTTAGATATTTTTTACGCTTTTCCAAAAACCGTAACATAACAGTCGTTTGGTTGCCGTAATGGTACATGTTACAGTGATATTTAAACTTTTGAACAAATTTCTAATGACGAAAAAAAATTTTTTTTTTGTTTATTTTTCAATATCGATACCTAACACGTGGGTAAAGTATTGCCAGCTAATGTAATTTGACCTTGTATAAGAGGAGTTGAGTCCCAACAGTTGCAACAAATATAATTATGTAAACAGGATACATTTTTAACCAGTGCGCAAACTGTAAACATAATTTCAGCATATCATTCTAGACTGCCCAGCGCAGAAATTTTTCGTCGGTTATACAAAAAAAAAACAGCTGTTTCATAGAAAAGTGCAATACCAACGTGGTGAAAATGTATGGGGGGTCTAGAATAATATGCTGAATTTATGGTTAAAGTTTGCGCACTGGTTAAAAATGTATCCTGTATAGGTAAGCTGATCGCGTGTGTGATTATAATTATGTTCATTTATTGACCCTTTGTCCTGTAATAACATGGGTGGAAGTAATATTCGAAAACGCCATTTATAATTTTAATAGTGCACGTTAAAATCGTTCATGTGTAGGCACGGTTCTAATCAAATTTAAATCGGTTTCCCAGAAATGGTGTGTCGTCATTAAAGCGAATGGTTTCGTATATACCTACTCGCTGAACAAACACGTCGCTCACATCACACACGGGGTTATTAGGGACAGTAATTACCGCCATCAACAGGTACGGACCTATTTATGTCCGTCAAATATCATTTGGAATCTGAAAGCCTTTTATACCGTTAAAGAATAAATTGAGGACAAAAAAGCATAGGATTGAGCTGCTCCAATTTTTGCATCCTAAATGTTGTTTTTTTTTACAAACTTATACTCTTTGACATTTGACAATGATTATAATATACAATTTGATATGAATATTTACTTGGAGAAGTATATATATATTATTATAGTTTCAACTATCGTGAATGTGAGGACTATGTGGATCATGTTTTCTTTTTTGTCTTTCATCTCTTTCTCAGTTAATTTTTAATGATAATCTGGCAGTTTGAGTACTTCATGCGGCCTACCAAGATGTCCTTTCTTTGATATTGTTTGTTGAATCGTTGTGCTGCTTATGTTCTAAGTTGAGCTGCATGATAACTGACAAATGCGTGCACTGACAGAACAGGTTCACTCAATCCGTGTGGTTAATTTCTCAAAAGACCATATTCCAATCACCAATCTACATGGTCCTCAAATGATCTGACTACGATTATTTCTGTTTTTTTTTATATATACACATTGACATTGATGAATTTTATTTAAACAAGGACAAGAAAATTTACTTTGTAACGTATTCATCATCATCATTTCAGCCGAAAGACGTCCAATGTTGGACGGCGTCCCCCAATTTGGGGGGTTTGCCATAATCGCCATGCTTGGCAGGCGGGTTGGCGATCGCAGTATGGTGGTAAAATGCATAGAGAACGCTGCTGCCCATTCTGTAGTAAGTCCCTTAGTCGCCTCTTACGACAACCACGGGAAGAGATGGGATGGTGCTATTCTTTACGTCTGGCACCACTCGGAACAAAAGTAAAGTATTATATTGCTTTAATTATTGTGAATGTGATGACTGTGTGGGTGTTTTTGTATTATTGTATGGTTTCTTTTTTTTTTCTCATTTAGTCAAATCGTTGAGCTGCATGATTACTGATAAATGTGTGCACTGATTGGACAGGTCCACTCAATCTGTGTGGTTCTTTCCTCAAAAGACCATTTCAGACACCACGTGGTCTTCACATGATCTGACCAATATTAAGCCTGGACTTTAGACGACTGTGACCTCTGAGTTTGTTTCGGCCTTCCTTCTCAGAGTAGTCGGATAGGAACCGCCGACCTCATCTAGTTTTAAAAATATGATGGACGTGTAAAAGTGTTCGTACAAAACTACTTATAGAAATAAAATCATTTATCATCATTTATCTATGGTGAAATGCAGTAGGACGGTATCACATTTTTCTCCAAATACCAATATTTTTCAGGTACCAATTAAATGAATAGGATTTACAATTGCGAAGCACTCACGGTCTCAAATTAAAGATTTCCTTTATAAAAATATGCAGTTGATCGAGCTATACTAGTTAATATTCAGACTCTTTTTTTTTCATTTTCTATGATTATAACGGTGGTGAAAACTTATTTGAGTGAACATTTTGTATTATACTATAAAAATGTTATGGTGCCATTGTAGATATGACTATATTGTCTTTAATTCGATCCATGATTGCTTCGCAATTGTAACTTGAAAAACAGTGGTGTTTTTAGAAAAATGTGATAGCGCCTGCATTTCACCATTGAAATTTACGGCTTCGTTCATTGCTTCATCGTTCACTAAAGGTACGTTCAAATTCCAGAATTAAGAACCCTGTTTGGCACACGTCACACTAAAATTTCTTCAGACGTATATTGGCGATTCTTCATACAGGATTCATCTAGGTATTTGGACGATGTCCCGTAACGAGTTTGTTGCGCAAACCTAGGACATGCTGTAAATTTGCTGTGGATTTTATTAGACATTTATGACGATCCGAGCATAATGGACATTATCTTCGGATAACGCCTGCATTATGCAGGTTTTTCGTTTTCGTGTAGTTTGCTACACTACGCAAATTTGTTAGTGCCAGTAATACCTGTTTCCGTTTTCAAAAATGTTTTTTTTTATTTTTTTATTATTTACCAGGTAGACAAGATTTAAATTTTGACCTGAGAGCTTGTGATAAAACAATGTCGATGAACTTGTGATACACCTTCGTACTTTCAATGAAACTAACAGACCCTTTGCTTTGTTTAGTGCCACCGGATATTGTGGACTCTGATAGCAGTGGGGAGGTGATAGTTTGGGAGGGAGACAACGTGACCCTCCACTGCGCCGCCTCGGGCACACCACAGCCGACCATTCTCTGGAGAAGAGAAGACTCTGCTGCCTTTAAGGTCGGCAGGGAGACTGGTAGGTAAGGGAGAATAGGTCTCCCATTACTTCCTAAATTTAACTTTTGCATTGTGGACAGTACCTAAAGTCATCTCTAAAAGACGTTTCGTTATTTGATAGACTTTTAATTTATAGGATTTTGTTTTTAGACCCTAATCATAGATTTAGTAGGATTCAATTGGATAACATAGAAATACGCACCCAAAAACTTTGTGTTAACTTTAATAGTAATATTTATTTTATATGCAAGGTGCGGTCTACATGATTTGCTCACATTAAATTATCTTCAAATCTAGGATTTAGGGCTGATGCACACTGGGGTGTGTGGCTGTTGGTCGACAAAATCTGCAGTTTGCACAAACTATGAGACCGCTCAGCACTGGCACAATTTTTTTTCTGGCGAATTGTATGTAGCGAGTAGTATGTAGTAGGTGTAGTAAGGATACCTACTAATAATACCAGCCTATTATGGTCCTTTGACTAAAAATTTTGACTTTGTCCAAATGTCGCCAATAAATTGGTAATAAAGTGGTTGCATCGGAAGAAAAATCGTTTCGTGTTTAAAAGATTTGTGATCAAAATTGGTAATTTGATTTCATTTGAGATGCAGCTTTCATGTATGAAAGGCACAAACGAAGAATGGATTGTGTAAAATATGATATGGCTTAAAAAAAACTAACTAATGAAATGACAAAGATGATCGACCCCAAAAAAAATGGTCTAAGCCCCGGAGGATGATCTATATTTTAATTTAAAAGAGTATGAGTGAATGGATTTTCTGCCCGTTTTTATCCAGAAGAACTACTATCCTTTGGAATGGGCAACTATCTTCAAATTTCTGACTGACACTCACAAATGCTTGGAAATGGTTTAATTTAAATAAATGCTATGAGTTTTAGTTGTTTTGTGCTGATGAAATAATTGACAACAGATCTTATACGGCAGATACTTCCTAAACGAATAAACATTATCCACTCTTAATAAAGTCCCATCAAAAAGCAACTGAAAGTCAGAACTAACTTAACAGAATTTAACACGAGCAACACGACATACAATTTCATATCCTGCCATTGTCACAGTGCCAATGTATCGACGCTTGTTCGCACCATTGCACATAGCACTTTGTAAGCCAGGCCACTTTACAGTCAGCAAGTGGAATGGGGCATGGTTGAACATGACATCGGTGTCTCGAGACAAGAATGGGGCCCTCCTCTGCATAGCAACGAACGGGGTCCCACCTTCCGTCAGCAAAAGGATTCTTCTTCACGTTCTCTGTAAGTACCTAGTACCTAGTACTATCGGATCCAGTGTGCAATCTCTCACGTGCCTGAATATGCGATGAGCATGTTAGAATGTTTCAATTCACGACCGGATCTAGTTTCGAATGAAATGTTTTATGTAGTTGTTTGATGTACGTGTCCGCTGGTGTGTATGGTCTTAAATATTGCATTTAGCACGGCCTTTCGCGATATTCCGGGGTATTAGCCGTGCCAGAGTAGGTAATAAAATATTTCTGTTTGTTGGCTTGTGTTGGTATAGAATGTTATGGTCACTGCAGATTATGAAATGCTCTTCATTAAATAACTTCAATAATTTGCAATGTCCCGTTTAAAAAGTCGACTAACGACATATACACAGGGTAAAATTAAATTAGCTGGCAGTAATATAACCACATGTTGGGTAGCGATCGATATCGAAAAGTAATGGAACAAACAAACAATTTTTATCTTTTGATGAGCGAAAGTAAATGACCGTAATTGTAGTCAGCTAAGTTTTCTAATTTTTCGTGGAACTTGGATTTTTTAAATGAAATTGTTAAAACTTTAACATAACAATCGTTTGGTTGCCTTAGAGCTGATTTTTCAATAGTCAGATTACTTTTATCGGAAGAATAAATCTGACAGTTTTTCTAAATAAAAGCTGTCAAACCGACATATTTACTCCTCAGATAAAAGTTATATGACTATTGAAAAATCAGCTAGCTACCTAAATATACTTGTCACAGTGTTATTTAAAGTTTAGAACGAAGTTCGATCGAAGTCTTCGATATCGATACACAACACGGGTAAACTATTGCCAGCTAATTTAATTTGGCCCTGTACATATTATCCGAAGTAGGTAGTTTCAAGTGCCCGCAAAGTTTAACAATCATTGCTACCTTTTTTGTGGTAAGCTTTCTTCTCTGGAATCAGAAACCTCAAGTAAACTCTCGCAGTAATTAACAGTGAAATATTACGATTATGTACTTGAAACAAAAGTCAAGTATTTAAACACAGTAAGTCAACCACAGACAAGATTAATTTAGACAATATAATGTGTACATGAATGCATTTAAAAGTTTAATATTCAATACGTTGCTCTATTCAAAGTAGATAATCTTAAAATACTTATCTTAAAACTAATAACGTTTGTAACCCGTTCTCTAGTGGTCTAAGGAGGTCCCTATGTAAAATTTAATTACATGCATTCCCTTTACTTCAGACATTAAACCTTTGGATCTTCATTCGTTCAAATATAATTATTTTAACTTGCTTGAGCGGTTCATAAATCAAAGGTTAACTCTCAAAGTCGTTAAGTACAAGTATTTATATATTCGAAGTTCGTTTCATTACATTTAGTAAAGTGAACGAACTTCGAACATGTGAAGTTATTACTCTTATGATAACAACATATATGGTTGTCCCAAGCATGATATTATTGTTGCTTACTTACTTGCTAAGGCTTCGTCCTAACCGAATGCGACCGTCCCAAAGGCCGCGATGGGCGCGAAACGTTTCGTTAATAAATAAAAACGCACGACACATCATTTACTTTTAAACATATATTTATGTTAAACTAGCTTTTGCTAACGGCTTCGCCCGCGTGGAGGCCGAAAATTATCTCACTGGAACGTACTAATAAAAATTTCATCCAAATCCGTAAATTGAATGAAAATTTTGTGATTGAGTAACAAACATCTAAACATAGAAACTTTCATATTTACAATATTAAGGAGAAGTAGGATTAAAGTCGCTTTTTGTGTGACCGCATTGTTCTTCTTAAATACGCAACGGATTATGATGCGGTTTTCACATTCATTTACCTAGAGAATTTATTCCGGAAAGTATAAACGTTTAAGTAATATCTCAATATTAAACTTACATACAGGGTAAATTTTTTACCGGCGCGCAAACTCTAACCATGAATTCAGCACATCATTCTAGACCCCCTAACGTAGAAATTTTTCGTCGGTTATATAAAAAAAACAGCTGTTTCATTGAAAAGTGCAATAAATGTATGGTGTTCCAGACACACGCACACCACATTTTACGCTAGGGGAGCAAACATTTCTACGCTAAGGGGTCTAGAATGACATGCTGAATTCATGGTTACTGTTTGCGCACTGGTTAAAAATCTATCCTGTGCAATACAGAAGTCTCGATATTTCGTCTAGTCGTTGAAACCGTGCGAAACAAAAGCGTGTCGCTAGTTCGTCATTCGACGTTCGCGAACTCGCGTGACTATTGCTTTCGTTTAGGACACGGCCTAGGCTCTTATTAATAATCCAATATCAACATACCGGGTGGAGTAGCAAAATGTAATCGACATCTCGATTCAGAGATGTAAGTAAACCGGCTTCCTTTTAAAAGTATACTTGAAACTATCTTGGTCGTTAAACGTTCAATCTTTGCTTTCATAACTGTCACAGCCATTTAGCTTCGAAACTATTAATCAACTACAGTACCAAATAGTCCACGTTGATGTTAGAACATAACTTTAACAAATAATAACAGCCAGCTTTTTACATCTGTCATTTAAATGGATTCGGATCATCAATCTTCATAGGAATGGTTTATTACCAGATTATTCAAAATTTATGTCATGCTATTTTATATCTGCAAAAATACATGACTAGGGCGACGACGGAGCGACCGATAGATAGAGTAGACCGATACTTGCGGATCCGCACGCATCCTCGCGTATTCCAGGATTTACTTGAGCAACGGAGACTGCATTTTTTTGCAAGTTGTATTTTAATCAGACCCTTAGAATGCATTCAAACTGACTGTAAAACCTATGTCAAGGCGTCGTCTAGGTACCTACTCTCTTTACATGCGTAGACGCCGAGCGCGGTCTGTCTGTGGGATGTGCGTGTTTGGTAAATGTCTTCGCTAGGTCAACGATAGAAGCGAAGAAACTTAGAAACTTATTAAAAAAATGTTGTTACTAGATATTTCTTCATAAAATTAATGTCTACTATATTGCCAGGCAAACCCTCTGCTCGAATCTCACAGAAGATGATGGGTGTATACGTCGGCGAGACGATGCAGCTGAAATGCAGGATCGAAGCCAACCCGCCTCCCACCGTATACTGGACACATATAGATCTAAATAAACTTTACAATGGTAAGTTTCTTTTGCAGTACCTACAAGTTTTCTGAAAATCTGAAAAATTACGAAGCAATTTTCATTTACAAATATTGACCTGAAAGCTGTAATTTCTGTGAATAATTTAATAATTCTTTGAGTTGTTCGGCTCAGTTACAATTTGTATTACACAGAGACATTTTACGTACCCGATTAATTTCAATTTCAAAATGTGTGGGTGGGGGTGGTTTAACCTCAGCAGTAAAATGTGGGAGAGTTAAAGTTTAATATCCTTTGCCTAACTTAGAAAGGCTGTGAATTCTACCATTCTACCACACATTTGAATTTGGAGGATCAATTTATTTGTGATCAAATATTTTTATTTATGTTACATAATATGGAGTTTGTAGGATGGTCATAAAGTTTTGTAATTAGTGTTGTTACTTTAGTGTTCGTTTTAGTATTAATACGATACTTTATGGTTGTGGATCCGTGGTCTTTTACCAAAATATTTCCCTTATAAAGTGTAAATTTTGTAGGTCCCTCAATTTTTGTTTTATTTTTTGTATAGGATCTAAGTACCAGACGAGTCTAAAATCCCAAGGATATAAGTACACAGCAATACTGCGAGTGAGAAATATGTCCAGAGAAGATATCGGCTCTTATTACTGTTATGCGGAAAACTCGATGGGGTCTACAAGAGATGACATCACAATTTACAGTAAGTATTAATAGTCTGCACGCAATCGTGAAGCCCAGCTCAGCCCTAGCCAAAATAGGACACATTAGCCACATAAGAGCACACGCTCAAAACACGTAAAAATGGTTACCGTAGCCAAAATCAGCATGGAAATATTTATATACATTTATTGTCACAGGGCCCCCTGTCTGTGAAAGAACTGGGCCGTAATCCACCACGTACCCCAGTGCGGATTTGTAGATGTTACAAGTCATCAAATTTTTTGTTCTAGAACATGCCGGTTTTCTCACGATGTTTCCCTTAATCGTTTTGAGAGCTTGTCTGGGTTCGAATCTACGACTCAGAATTCGTAAGTCGAAGCCGTTACCGCTGGGTAACGGCATCGACTTTTCGACTTTTTCGACTCTTTTAATTAGAAGTTGTAATGGCTCAACAGCATGCAAGCTATCTTATTGCATATCTTTCTGTGAGTCACTGGCATAAATATTCCTGGCTTTATGAGCAGATCCTAGTAAATAAAAGGACATTCTTCTCAGGATGGTATTTCTTAAGTCGATTATAACAACATAAGGAACTATGTCGAATACATCTGGCAGGCGAGTTGGTGAATTGGTTCTCGCAACCTTATTGAAAATAATTATTGATTGACAGTTAACATTGCTGTCAACCAATGACAACGGTGCCACTGGATTTTCAACGCTCGGCTGATATTTAGGCATTCAACTTAGATGTCACTTAGTATTAGTGAAAGCAGGTATTATATTCAATGGCACAATGACTAATCAGAGACTTAAATAGGATCAAAAATACTTTAGCTTACAGTGGATACCTATTGAGGTTTTCCGGCAACTCAATTCTGTTTCTCTCCGTTTTATTTCAATTCTTTTGAAACACATTTCAATTGAATGGATTGGTTCGCAGGAAATCAAAAGTTTTCGACGGAAAAAGGTACATGTTTTAGCAAAGGTTAACCGTTCATAAGGCATCGAATTGAAAGGAATCAATAACTTATTCTTTATGAAAACTAGAGTGTTTGTACTGAATAGATACTGTAATAAGTACTCACTATGTAAGTACCATCTACTCATATGCTTGGATCAACTGAACGAAAAATATGTATTTAGGGCTCCGAATATACGGGTATTAGAGCAATATGAGGCACCGACATTTTGCCGTTATTAGGTCGTGCCATAAGTTTTTTCTATCAATGTTCTATTTTCAGAAAAGCCTCAACTGATAACGTCCTATAACATATTGAGCTCACAAGAAGGTATAAATCCTCTTTTCATTATATTTCATTTCATAATGGATTTCTCCTCGTGGTTAAAAAAAATAACAGTCGCACGGCAAATTAACTACTATGTTGGGGTCGGTTACCAGTCTGACTGGATGCAGCTGAATACCAGTATTTAACATGGATCAATAACCTGTCCTCCACAACCCAGATACTGGGTACCCTTAGTAAGACTGGTTATCAGACTTTCGGGCTTCTTACTATCCATCACGACTATCAAAGATCTACAAATGACAGCCGGGACTAACGGCTTAACTTGTTTTCCGAAGCACGGAGAGGACTCTATATGTAATTAACGGTTACCCATCTACGAACAGACCGTGACAGGCGTAGCTTTATCGACCCGTACGGTTGTTATTATTGTTACGGGAATTAATCTGTGAGTACCTACATAATCTGGTCTGACTAATTAGTTTAAAATACTATTCAGATAGGTATAAGGATAGATAGAGGTGTGTCTACTATGTATTTTAACTAAATTATTAATGTGTTTGGAACCCTCTGAACAGCATTAACCCCATGTAATCTTTTGTCCGTGAGAACTTAAATTATGTAAATCCTTTTTACTCAATCATTTTCCTCGTCATGGAAGATATCAGAGGCCATAGCACAAACATGTGACAAAAACGTAACGTAAATTGGAAAGAGTTTTTAATCGAAAATACAACTTATTTTTTTGTGGCTAACACAATTTATTTATTATTTATTTATTTATTTAAAATTTCGTACATAACACCCTAACAACTATAAGGCGCCAATGAGATGTTACTACTATAAATAAAACAGTTTAAAAAATCATTTTACATTATAAATTAACAAAATTAACAAGAAATTAACACAAGTTTGCCTCTAAATATTTTCAATACACTTCAGCGCTACTTCGGTGAACCTCTTCAGAATTATTATCTTCCATAGATCCTACCTAAACCCCTTTATTTACAAACGTTGATTAAAATTAAGTAATGATTAGCGACTGTTTAACCATACATTTTGGACGTATATACGTCTTTTAACTTTAAATAAACGTTTATAAATAAACCCCATAATCTTAACATAATCAACCTTTAACGTTACCACTGCTGGGACACAGGCCTCCTCTCTATAAGAGGGAGTGGGCCATAATTCACCACGCAGGCCCAGTGTGGGTTGGTAGATGTCGCATGTCTTCGAATATTCCGTTCTAGGACATGCAGGTTTCCTCACGATGTTTTCCTTCGCCGTTTTGAGAGCAGTATAGTGATGAAAAAAAATACACAAAGTAAAGTTCCTGCCCGGATTTGAACCTACGACCTACAAACTCGTAAGTCGGGGCCGTTACCACTGAGCCACCACTGCTCAAAAATAATCCGAAAGTAAACGTAATCAGTCGTTTGTGGCTCCGTTAATTAGGGGATTTGTAATAAATATAACCTCTATTTATAAATAGCATTAGACAGAAGTCAAAAAAGGTTCTTTTTGATTTACACTTTGTAACAAAAGTATATTAAACTTGTTACAGTTACGATTTAAGCCAAATTTGTTCAAATCTATTTATATAGCAGTTGTCACACTTTATTGTAATCATTTTAACAATTTATCTTTGAAATTAAGTGGCTGTCATTAAGATATATTATTACATTCCAATTTAAAATTAAAGTGTCAATGCTAAAAACCTAAAAGAAGCAAGAGTGAACAATACTGAGAACGTTTAGTGACTAAATTAGCTGATGAAGACGAAGACCAACGTATTGTGAGTTATAAGATGTTATTTAAAATATTGTTAAAAAATTGTCTTCATTTCCTCTAATCTTAATTAAATTTAAATCATCATGTAATTGTTTATTTCATTAATTCGTTCTGTTGTAAGTTTGTAATGTGTGATGATGATGATGTTATTATAAATGAAGCATTGTTTGAAATAAAATGAATTTTATTTTGTTTATCTCAGTATTTTGTACTGTCTTAAATCTATCTGATTAAGTTATGACTTAACTTTGAAATAAAATGTTTTGCACTTCTGCTTCTACGAGCCTCTTTTTTTCTATTGCTATAATAAGTGGAGTATAGAACAATGTTATAATAATTACTTGGAAATGCCTTTCCAACAATGAATTTTTTGTCGTTTTGATAAAAATTTCGAGAATTGGGTACTGTACGAAAAGAGGGAAAAAATAAATGAGGTGGTTTAGTATTCTAAAAAATATTTTGTACTCTGCATCTTCCATGAAAAGGTTTTAAAAAATATACTTACGGAGTTTTTAACAAATTATTAGGAATTAGGTATTACTGTATTTTGATTTCGCAAAATATGTTGGTATATTTCCAAAAAGATTATTATGATGTTTATTTAGGTATTACTTATTGATTTTTAATATTTATTGAATTATCCTGTCCTCGAAAATTAAAGCTGAATTTTAAAAGTGTTTGAGAAAACACTAGTTTTTTTTTTATATGCAGCTTTAATTTTCTTTAAACAACTTTTAATCCCTATAAATATTTAACACCATTTTTGTTAGACCTAACCAATACTCTAATATGCGACGTCCTGATCACTTAATTTTTGACATCTAGGTACCTAACATGATTTTACAGCCTCTACAAATATAGAGAGTGACAGGGACATCGACGTGCAATACAGCAATTTTTAGATAACCGACGTAAAATGGCTACGCTAGGAATCTAGAATCATGAGTTGTATTCATGGTTTCAGTTTGCGAGTCGATGTCCTTGCCACCCCGTATAGACCTTCCAAAATAAAATATTCAAATGAACATTTTACGATTTCTTAGGTGAATAAAACATTTTTATGTTATAGCTCTAGCGACCACTACGACTACGACCACAGAGGTTACGACTGCTCTAGAAGATGTTACTACCACACCACTTCAAACATGTGAGTTGTAAATAAGAAAATATGCTTTATTTTATGATATTTCAATTTCTTATATTTTTATTTTGTATGCCAATTTCTTATATGTAATATTCCAATTTCAATATTTTCCCGAGAAGATATTTTTATTTATATTCGAATTTTATAGTTACATGTATACCTATAGGTAGTGTTTTTATATGCCGCTTGCAATTATTTTTGGAGTAGATATTTTTGTTTATAACCTAATTTTCATAGTTTTTTATTTTGTTTTTAAATTCATAAATTTAAAAAATAAACTATGACACGAAATTTTACTATATACTCGTACTTATAAATTTTTTTTTTTTTTCAAATTTGTACGCGTTCTTTAATGCACCTCTGTGCTCCTGATACAAATTTGGCAGGCCATGGAAAACATCTTCTGTCGGCATATTATTGATAATACGTGCGGCCCTTGGACAAAGGCAAACTTTAGTAAATTTGCCCTAGCCCATTGCACCTCTAACAAAGCGGGGCGGCGGCGCGCTCCCACATACCCGCTAAGGACACGCAGCTGCAGCGCCTCCAGCACATCTGGGTGGTGCACCAGCCCGCGCAGCACCCTCGCCACGTACCTACTTCACTAATGCGACGTCCCTCCTAACCGCCAGCCTAGTGTACCCGACCATGTCCAACACAAACAGACTCGGATATAAATACATCAACGGGTAGAATGGGTAAACCCCATATTGTTTTAAATATAAATACCAGGTGGTTATTTTGTATTTTTTCAACCATGAGACTATATTATTTGACTTCATGCGGATTCCATATGATGGTACTTGTCTCGGGATGACTACGAACTAAAGAATTATAAAGCATAAGATGTAGTAGTAAGGTGGCCAAAGTAAAATAAGAAATAGAAGTAAAATATAAGGACTGTCGAAACGAAAAGCGTTACATATTTTTTGACGCTTTATTCCTTGAATGTTCTTTATGAAAACATTGAGAGTATCTAAATTGGCATAGTTTAATAGCAATTTCAGGGTAAGGGTTACTAATGAGTGGTTTATCTATGTCAAGGACACAACCCACTCACCAAATTACTTAAGCGTTATTACACTCAAAGGATTTTAGATTTGCCCACGCAATTAATGATCTAGTTACCTTTATTCTTAGTAAATTTTCAAGAAGATTTTATTTTCTAGTAAAGAGAAATCTTTTGAACTGTCTGTCAACATAATAGGTGCTGGAAAAAATATCTACGCGTGTGTCATGTAACAAAACCCTTCAAGGAGCTGTCATCTTCATATTTTGACATAAAATTAAGTAATTTTGCGCAAAAATAAATACTGGGAAACGACTTTTTCATGAAAAAGTAATTCAATGGAATTAAATAAATTTAGAAGGTTGTAATGATGAATTTCAATCTACATATATGTACATACAGGATGTAAGGGGAACGCCTCCGAAGCCAGAACGTAGGTTATATACCTACCACCTAAATGCAAACGGATACCAATAACCGTTCGCCTTAAGGGGAACCTAGTCGCGGGCTCGAACTCACTGATGGGTCTGGCTATAAAGCACGCTGTCTCACCAGGGCCTCAAGTCTGCTATTGCAATAGTGTCAGAATGGTCTATCATTGATTTCATAATTGTTGATTTTGACAAGTTTGGTAGTCTACTAGTATAATGGCGTCATTATGACTTTCCAATGGTCAGCCACTGACACTCCATTGAAAGAAATGGCATTTATTGGTAATCTCGTACATAATGACAAATGAATGACTGACTTAGGCGGTAATCTGCTAAAATTTAAAACTAATAAATAATATGTAAAAATATATATAAATGAAATCGGGCATGAATAAATGTTCAAATTTAGTAGTCGTTTTTGGAAAATCATTTCTACTAACGGGTTTTATAATAATGGCAATACGACAATGCCATTATAACACAATTCTATTACGAGACCATTGACCGACCAATGATCGACCATTATGAATTTAGCAGATTACGAACTTTTAGCAAAATGACAATGGGATCGTGTTGGAATGAAGAATTTATAAAAATAGCAGACTTGGGCCCCAGGCGTCGTGTCCGACAGAGGTAGTATCAGTGATGAGCAGTTAGACGCTAGTCTACACGCACAACATTATTGTGTGAGATGCAGGATCATTTATAGTACAACAGGCGCGTAAAAAAATAAGAACAGTCCTTCGGAAGATCGGGTTTTATGAAAAAACTCCTGCATAAATCAATAGCCAATAAAGTTTATTGAAGTTTTCGATATTTGAGCTTTGTCGGTACCGACTTAGTTTTTAAAATTTTACACTTCTTTTATTACTTAAACACGCCCAAAATTAGGTTAAATTAGCAAGAAAATCTAATCTTTATTGGCTCCTAACTTTTTAATGGCTTTTTGTTTTAATATTCTATTTACGTACAGACAATATTAATAATGAGACAAAACCATACCATGTTTAATTTTTGATGTACATTGTCCAACAGTGGAGTAATACATGCCCGAAGTTTGTATGAGAAAAATGTGGACTAGGTTCTCCTTAAATTGGTTATTTTGCATCAATCTAAAACGTTTGACGCTTCTGTAATGTTTCTACTTATTTTATTTTGGCGGCGCTTTTACAAAGGTAGCCTAAACCCAAAGTCGCTGCCTGGACTTGAGGTCGTTTTTAAATGTGTTTAATCTCAAATAATGGTTCATATGTCTGTTCTCACAGCATAGTGTACAAAAAGTGCTCAATAATTTTTTTGATGGTACCGTATCGAGAATCACTAGCCCTATCACCTATCTTTGGTTTCGGAAGCGTTTTCCTTACACCCTGTATATTAATACGTTAAGCAAAAACTTTGTACTCCTTTTTATGAAAATTACTCGGACGTCAGGAGTAAGTAATTTGGCACAGTTAAAGGTTAAATGGAGACAGAGTGCAGAAAACTAATATTATTATTTAATAATGCATTAGTTTAATAATGCATGAGAAATACATAAAAAAATTAAATTAATTACGGTCGAATGTCGACCACTGGGCAACCACTAGTGATTATAATTATGTTACGGTCGCGATTCATATTTTGTTCTACATACAGCATGACCACTCTTTTCAATTTTTCTTACGTTTATTGAAATTACCTGCAAATTGCAATAAACATAAGAAAATTGAATTGAATTTCGCGGGTTACCCTGGAGGTCTCACCTTCATCATCATCATCATCATAATATCAGCTGAAAGACGTCCACTGCTGGAAATAGGCCTCCGCCAAGCTCCGCCACATCGACCGGTTCTGTGCTTCCCGCATCCAGCGGACTCCTGCGGCCCTCACGAGGTCATCGGTCCACCTTGTAGTAGGCCTTCCAATTTTACGTCTTTCGGTACGCGGTCGCCACTCCAGAACTTTTCGGCACCATCGGCCATCTGTTCTGCGAGCAATGTGCCCTGCCCACTGCCCCTTAAGTTTGGCAATTTTTCTGGCTATGTCGGTTACCTTGGTTCTCCTGTGGGTCTCTTCATTCCTGATTCGATCACGCAGGGAAACCCCTCTCCATTGCCCTTTGGGTGACTTTAAGCTTTACACCTTACAGTTTCACCTTAAGTTATAATATTTAAAACCTATTTTGAAAAATAAAAAGCATCTAAAAATTTTAACTTTGACTTTCAATACCTCCGTAGGTAACCAGTAGGTTCCCAAAAGGAAGTAAGATTTTAATTGCCGTGCTGGTCTCGTGGTCGCAAGCTCGACTGCTGAGGTTCCTGCAAAGGGTTATTTAGTTTTTTCATTAGAAATTTCTTAGTAATAGCCCGGAGTTTGAAAGTTGGCGGTATGTATGTCTCGGAAAGCAGGTAAAGCCGTTGATCCCGCGCCTGATCTCTCTCCAGCCGTGACGGATTGCGTCGGCGTGTGTCTCATCGCACTATGGCAGTGAGGGAAGAGCAAGTGCACCTGTGTCTGCGCATACACTTCTACACTATAATATCTCTCGCGCCGAATGGCCGCCATGGCGGCCGATCTTAACGGAGATACGGTCTGGAGGACTATGATTATTATTTATATTTGCAATTCTCGAATCTTTGGAAGGCGCACTTGTGGCCGAAGCCAACTTGCAGAGGCCCCGGCTGGCTCTTTACCTTAGGCATCGGCAACTCGAGAGTTCAGAGCACGCAAGCCCCACTACGACGTCAACGTAAAGGTCGCCCAGTGGTCGAAATTCGACCATAATTCATTTAAAATGTAACGTATTTCTAATGCCTTATTACATCAAAATATTAGATTTCTGCACTCCTTCTCCATATATCTAAACTTTAACTGTGCCAAATTTCATACTCCTTCTATTACTAATATATAGATTAAAACTAGATGGTTCCCAGGTATAAAGTAAAAGGAATAAGTGACTCTGGCTTCGTTGATGGTATTTTTACATTAATGGTATGGCAGAGGCAAATAGTACCTACATTTTCGTAGCAAGCAGCAAGTATATAGCGTCATGATTACACCAGTCGTAATTGAATAAATTACTTCCAATTAACATTGAATTTTCCCAACAGATGCTGAATTAGAAGTAAAGGAGCACGATCCTGGCATGCACTTCCCGCGCGAGGATCGTATCGTAGTCGTGCTGAGCCAACATCAAATGCAGAACTTAGGTAATCGACCAATTACGATGCTTATCTAACTGTTATCTGCCGGTAAGCTTGCAAGTTTGTAGGTCAATCAGTACGACTTATCTCCAGTTGCTTCATTGACACACTAATGATCTGTTCCTATATTTTATCGTTCTGTTTACGAATGGTAATTGGTATGTTGGGACTTGTTCGGTCAACGTGTCTTCACAATAAAATAAGCAAATTATGTTCTCACAATTCGCAACTATTGTCAGGATCGAAAATATAATGATGAAACTCAAAGCATTTATTTCAAGTTAACCATTTACAGCCAGACTATCAAAAAGGGTAAAAAGTCAATCAGTTAGTCGGAAAGATGAAGCTTGCCCATTCCAAAAGGTAGATCTCTAGGAAAAAAAACGGACAAGAAACTCTAATGACACTCTTTTAAATCAAGATATTACAAAATCCTTGGTATATTGTTCTTGTTGCTTCTTTAAGTAAGGAAAATGTAGAAAAAAATTAAGAAACAATACCAAATAGAAGAATCTTAAAAAGTAGTTTTAAAAACACTAATAAAAACACGCTTTAAAAACCAAACTAAAAAAGTAGAAAATAATTTAATTCTATTAAAAAGCGTAGGGTACTTTTTGAGATATTTTTATAATCAATTAATATCAAGCACCCCACGCTTTTTGTAGAATTAAATTGTTTTCTACTTTTCTAGTTTGGTTTTTAAAGCGTGTTTTTTCCTTTTTAAACTATTATTTATTTTCTATTTTTTAGTTCTGCTAACCACAAAAGCGTGACTTTTCAGTTTTTTTTTTTAATAATTCAATTGTCATCGGTTCCCGATAAGTCTACAAAGTTTAATGAAATCTGACCGTTTGAAGTGGGAGATCAAGTCTAAAGGAGTCGCTTACAAACAAACAAACATGCTTACAAACATACAGGTGAAGCTAATAAAAGCGTGGTAATAAGCACTGGAAGTTAAGAGATGACCAGTCTCAACTGACGGCGCCCGTTCACGAACATAACGGGTGGATCAGCACATATAGTCTGATCGTAATATACAGGGTGTAATAGCAACAAGTGTATTGCTATCCTTAAGCACTAAAGATAACAGCTAGTGTAAACGTGCGTGTGTAGTGCGTGTATACGTAGTTTCAGCTCAAAATAAAATACTCTGAGATTTGGTACCAAATTTTCGGTTTCATATGTTTCTTAGATTCAAATCATAACAAACGTGTCACCGCACTACTTAGGTCAATAACTTTCCACGTTACTTGCCAATATCACAATAAATCTCCTCCGAGTGATGTGTTTATTTCAATTTGAAAAGTTCGGTTTTTATTATCAATGTATTAAAAATTCTTATAACTTCCAAACATGTCGAGATACGTTTAAAAAACCCTTCCAATATCGTTTGATATCATCCAAAGAAGCCGTGCCCTTGGTAACAAGTTCTATTTCTCTGTTCAAATACAGATATTTTATTACACTTAAACATACATGAGTTTACAGAACCCACGAAACTATGTGCACCGTTTCAATTGGTTGCTTTCTATAAAGAAGAGCCGACAAGAAACTGTACGGATAACTCTTTGAAAAATAATTGACATTTAAAAAAAAATCTTTAGAAAAGTCAGCTGCGTACTCGCAACTGGCACGCGTGTATGATGGTATTGATGTAAACGGGGCACAAGGAGTATTTAAGGATCGTAGCAGGTGTTCTGTAGTTTCTGCCTACCCCATGGAAAGATGGCTTGAGTTTATGTTGTATGTATAAAATGTGTGATAGTTTCAACCTTAGTTTTAATTGGAAAAGGTAGCAAAACAATTACGCATATAGCAGTGGTTTCAGGAATAGAACCTCTTTGTTACATGATAGTATTGTAAACCTCACTTTGACCGCAGTGCCTACAACCAATATTGTTCAGTTCTGCTAACTCTAAATTGATTTACTTAGAGCTAACTCTGTATGTAACTAGTTAGTGTAAATTCAGGAGTTTAAGCTCTGTATTTTGATATTCTACAAAATTATTAACATCTATAGGTACAGCTGATGAACTAAACGTGTACTAAACTTGTCGGTCAAATTGCTTTTATGTTATGGGTAGGCTCTGCAAAAACTGATTCGATTACAAAAAATATTTTACTGGTCTATCAGTGAAGGATTAAAAAATATATGTATAAATAGCTGGTGCCCGCGACTTCGTTTGTGCAGCATTAGTACTTTGAATAGTTTATTTTTACTGTTCACTTTTTTGGCGATAATGGCTTACACATAAAAGATAGTTAGATGCTGTCGCGGGCTTTTTTGTAGAATTATTTAAGATAAACATTTCTATTTTACATTATATACGTGTCACTCTGACGGTTTTTGCAGCACCAGAATAGCTCGCAGTTGGTAGAATTTTTTCCTACTTACTTGACACTTATCGTTATATTTTGGACAATTCACACAATATCTTTATAAATTATAGCCTATGTGTTATTCTGATGTATAGCTATAATATTCTAAAGTTTCACTAAAATCCATTCGGTAGCTTTTGCGTGAAAGAGTAACCAGCATCCATACATACAAACTTTCGCGTTTATAATATTATAAAGTAAGGATATATACTGAGCTATTCACAGCTTTGTAGCGCCATCTACATTGCCACATACGAACTACGCATCACACTGAAGTCACGCAAAATATTTAAACGTCGCCCAAGCAACCGCCCATCTAACATATATACTACGTCCCGTCATCAATCGTCAGAATCCTCCGCTTCTTTAACTGCACTGAATACTTCTTATGCACGAAAAATGTATGGCTCCTGGGAGAATCTTCATGCGGGTGATACCAGGCGGCGTAGCTAGTGCCAAGATAATTGTATAGTAGCAAAAATTAGTACAGTATGTCGCAACCTCTCTGTCCCCGTTCCGAATTTTGTGTCTCAAGGTCACAAATTTATATTAATATTTTTTATCGTATGTAAGTTACTGATCTGTGATCTAGTCGCTTTTTTGAGAAATTGGGTTATAACCTAGTTTAGTACTCACTTTTAGTAATAGTAATTTTACTATCAGATCATCATTTCAGCCGAAAGACGTCCACTACTGGACATAGGCCTCCCCCAATGGGTTTTGCCATAATCGCCACGCTTGGCAGGCGGGTTGGCGATCGCAGTATGGTGGTAAAATGCATAGAGAACACTGCTGCCCGTTCTCTAGTAAGTCCCTTGGTCGCCTTCTACGACACCCACGGGAAGAAATGGGATGGTGCTATTCTTTTACGTCCGCACGGAACTTTTTACTATCAGATGCATGGACAATACTTGTCCGCCAACGATGGGATGGATAGACGAATATACATAAAGTTATATACGAAAGTATTTTTCTAAACATTAGACAACTATATACCTTCCAAGGTCACGATCACGTTTTTACCTTATCCCTATAATGTACAAACTAATATAATATGACATACTTACAACGTATAAAGGCATACCTACATTGCTCCCTATTTGAACCTCTTCCTTAATAAAAGCCAAATTGATTTATCACCACTGAAACTTAGCCTGTCTACCTGCCCATGGAAAATTACTCTCGTAACTTTGTCCTCTTTCTAAATCGGCTGAATATTCTTACGTTATGAAATCTTCAGGGGTTTTTGATTCGATATTAAATATTTTTTTGCCGCCAGAAGGGATTCTCTTAGCCGCCACGGCTTATTTTAATTTCTGATTTATTTTTTGTTTTTTTTTATTTTTTATTACGGATTTTTTTAATGTGCAACCTTTTTAACATTGTTCTCATATGTATAATTTCATCATGATTGATGTAACCAATTTTTGTAACAATATTTTGATTTAAAATAGTGTCCGTGGTTTTCTTGTACGTTCTTCTCCGTAGGTACCTACTACCCTTTGAAATGGGCAAATAGCTTCATATTTCTAACTCACCGACCTTGAGGATTCAAAAGTGCCTGTAATTGGTTTATTTTAATTAAGGCATTAGATTTAAATTACCAAATGTTAGAAGTAGCGAATATGACATCATATTGAATGGAGAAAAACTGGAATTTGTTCATCAAACAGTGTTCCTGGGAATCACGCTAGACGATAAATTACAATGGGGATCTCAATCTCTTGCCGGCTTAGCTCGGTCGCTTATGCTGTTAGAAAGATCAGATAGTTAACAGATTTAGAAACCGCGCGTTTGATCTATTTTAGCTACTTTCACAGCATTATGTCGTATGGTATTTTACTGTGGGGTCGGGCTGCTGACTTTGAATCCATCTTTATTTCCAAAAGAGCAAAAGAGAGCTGTCAGAGCCATTTATTAATCTACGTCGCCGCGAATCCCTCAGGCAACTGTTTAAAATGGTTCATATAATAAAGGTACTTTGCCAATTCATTTATGAAAATATCATGTGTGTAAAAAAAATCTACATCTTTTTAATAAAATAAGTGATAGACATAATTTTAATACTAGAAACAAAGACAAAATAGATCAACCATTTTACAGATTAGGTAAAGTACATACATCTTTTATGGGGTACTGTGTTAAATGTTATAACAAAATACCTTGTGATATATTGCAATTAAATGGAAGGAAATTTAAAACTCATATTAAAAGTAAACTTTGTAAACAAGCGTCTTACAAATCAGAGGATTATCCAAGATAATAATGCTTAGAAAAATGCTGGTCCTGCTCCATAGGACAATCTAGAGTCTAGACAAAATCAAACTGGTTGCTAATTGAATTGTATAATTAATTATATTATGGCATCGATTTACGCTCAGTGACTACTTTAACTCACACACAGACTTATTACTTGTTAATATTCTAGGGAAATCGTATACTTATACTTAATTTTACATTGTTTCTAAAAATGTGCAGAGCACCATGTATCTATCATAAAATTAATTTATCCGTATTGCTTCAATTTTATTCTTTTTACCTATTTTGGTATGGTAATTTTATTCTGGGTGCATCGTTTTCACACATAATTATATAATGAATGTACAATGTTAAATATTGTACATAAAACATTTTAAAGAGTAACGGTGGAGTTTCTTGCCCATTCTTCTCCATACGAAACTACATTTTGGAAGGGGCGACTAGAATCAATTCTATTTTAATGTAAATATTGACGTTCAAAAGTGCCTTTTATGAGGGAGGCGGCGCACGAGAGTGAGATGCAGTGCATGCGCCCTCACGGCCGTGGCCTTCGCAGGAGACGCCCTGGGTGTCGGGAATCCCAGGCTGATTCCCGGCCAGCGTAGGCACGGCTTGTGGACGGCGAGTAATGGGTAGCTCGCTGTCCGGTAAGGACCAAGCCCGGGTCGACGGCGCGTTGTGTTCCACGCGCGCCTCAAAGAGATGTCAGCAACAACTGACGGGGCCCGCAAGACCCGATGCCTGCCAGGGGTGCGAGTTGTTCGAAAGAGATACCGCGGCCCCTGGCATACAGGCAACTGAGGGAACACGGTGGGTTTTAGTCAGTAAAAGTCTGACATGCTCTCCTGCTCCACCACCCAAAGCAAGAGAAGTTATTTGATGATTGCCCACCAAAAAAAAAACTCTAGTCTCAGATTTTGATATCTCGACTGTCAAAATCTGTGTTTTCTAAACCACCAGCGATTAAAGTCATTGCGTCTTCACTGTTATGTCTGTTACTAGCATAATCAACGATTTAGGGCCAAACACCTTGATAAATGTAACGTATCTTTACAGTAAATGGCTAAATATGCTTAACTAAAATATATTTCCAGATTTTTCGCCCAGTTCGTGACCTGAGGACAGTTCGGACCAGTCTTCAATATGGTCTTCCGGATCAGCTCTAAACTCAAAGACGCAGATATCTATCGTCATCGTCTCTGTCACGTTAATGTGGCAAAGTGTGTAAATTGTATGTATACAAAAGGACTGTTAAAAAAAAACTTTAATAGGTATAAGTAACACGAAATTGTGTTCAGGCATTTACTGAAGTTTTTTGTAATTAATTAAGTAAGAGCTTATTAGTTAATAGTGGGTAATGATAAAATGAAAATATCTGCACAGATATTGATTTAATTTTCTTTGCATCAAGAGGTTTAGACGAGATATAATCGCGTTGTTTTTTATATGATGTCATAAACAGATATGTATTTTTTATGGTTTTAAATATATATTCAACAATCATATTACTACTTACCTACTGATCTTTTTAATATGGAGTATAGCGAAATTAAAATAGGTCATCAATGATTTGAATTCGTCAATTCTTTTTTTCAAGATCTTTATGTAAATGTCTAAAGCTTCAATTGTTATATTCTTTGCACTGACTTTGTAAATATAATAAGAACTGCTAGTATCAAGATTTCAAAGATTTTTTGTAAAATTCAATTCTTGTTAACAAAAAGACATGACTGTTATAAGGAATACAAACTGTATGTTATGCGTAAGTCAATTATTATGTTATTTTATGTTTATCGTTCCATTCAATAAATAGAAAATATAAGATAATGTTTGACTTTTATTGGAACTCCATGAACTCCGTTTAAATTGTATATCCGAGTACGATATGCTTCACATATGAAAAAATATAATGAACAGTTGATGAAAAATGATAGACGAAAGATAAAAAATGGTTGGACGTCCTTTTTAACCAGATAAGCCTGTGTTAGGTGTCTCCGCTCTTCCATAACTTAAATAACATACTGTTGATTGCTTTCCATCAAGCCACCCAACCATGGACCAATCGCGGGAAGCGTAGCTTAACCTGATTGATTAGCCTGTACAGCTGTTACTACTTAGCCACAAGCCCAGGTAGGTAACTAGGGACCTCATTTAATCTTTGAAATATATTATTTAAATAAGCTGGTTATCTGGCCTTTCCATCAATGACCATTTTTATATATCAAGACCCGGCCCTGCCTCGGAAAGCACGTTACGCCGTTGGTCCCGGCTACCATTCGTGGATCTTTGACGGTCGTTACGTGTCGACCTAAGCCCGTTAGTCTGACCACCAGTCTTACCAAGGAACAGGGTTAAAAAGTCAGATAGGTGGTGGCTTCAAAGCAAAATATTGGCAGACAGCCGCATCCGGTTTGACTGGAAGTCGACCAAAACATAGTTCGGAAAAGACTAGTCAGATGATGAGTTCCTACTACTAATTAGGTAGTGTAAAGTTAATAATTAGCTAAAATTAATTTCACGCAGTTCATTGAAATTGGTGACTATTTTATGCCCGATAAAATTAAGGTTACCTACTTAGTTTTAATACATATACTAGGTACTTAAAATTCCCTGCCATAATCCTTTGTAATTAGGAACAGTGATTCCAAATGATTCATTTATTCGTAAGCCTTTGATTTTTACTTCAGTGAAGTTAAGACTCCGGCAAACAGGCGCGACACGACTTCGCTACGGGAACCTATTCGAACAATTTCTATGATAACTCCATGGAAATTGTTCTACCCGAATCACGTCGCACCGTCGCGTCGCACCAATCTGCGGAAGGTTTTAGTCTCAATTTAGTCATAAAAATAGGGACTTTTATAGCGGTCACAGGTGTCGACACCTAGGTATGCCTTACATTGATTAACTTATTCAGTTACCTACCGAAAAATCTGTGATACATTTTGGATTTCCCGACAAATCTGGGAATATGCTAACAACCTAACATCCTCATTATAATAGGAACATCGTGTTTCTGACATTTCTACGAGACGTAGCAGTGATGTAAGAACCTACTCCTAGTTATATAACAGGCACTGCAAAGAAACCCAGTGTCTGAAAAAGTAATGATAGAAAAAAAAACTCTTTTAATTTTTTAAATGATAATGTCTGTCAAATTGCTGGGCATGTTAAACCGTTGAGTTTGGTTGTCATTCGTGGATCTTTGACTATTGTTACGTCGTCCCAAGGGTTATCGTGTTACCCAATAACTGGGTTGTGGACGTCAGATTGGCAGTGGCTCCATATAAAATATTGGTAGTCAGCTGCATCCGGTTAGACTGGAAGCCGACCCCAACGTAGTGAAAAGGGTATGCAGATGGTAATGAATAAAGCATAGCTTGATTTCGCCTGTATAGGACGTATTAAAGGTAAGAACAATGGGAGGATAGACTGTGTGACTACTAAGATGACTGCTAGTAACAAATGCTGGAACAATATCTCTCCTCCCATAAAGTTTAGTAAAAGTTGCTCGACTTTCAAATTGAAATTAAAAGAATTTTTACTAAACCACCAAGATGATTTTGAAATGTTCGAGCCGACATATCTGCTATTTAAAACAAATTATTTTAGTAATTTTGCTCATTTTATCGCTATTTTTTTTATCTATTTCAATGAGAATCAGCTTTAATTTTATTTTTCGTCAGTAGTTGTCTTTACACTTATTGAATATGAAATGTGTTTCGTAGTTAAGAAGAACAACGCAGTGAAACTTTTTTGCCATATAGCTGGGTGGGTGCTTTCTGTGTTTCTATTTATTTTATTTATTCATTTATTTATATACGGTACTCCAACGACTCTTCTGTTTAAAGATTTCTTAATGTAGGTAAAACGCAGATATTAGTATTTAATTTATTGTCATTAATCACAAGAAAACACATTCACACACATGTATGCCACAACATTTTATTTTGTTTAGTTTACTTTCTTAATATATTATTACGGACACACACTTCACTATGTGTTTATTATTCTAGCGTATGGTACTCGTGGGTTGCAACTGAAAATCAGCTTCAGGTGGTGCATACCACAGAATAGATAAAAGAGATTAGAAGGGCTCTGTGGACGGGGCAGACGCGCCACACTTATGAGCAAACGCTCATAAGTCAACCGAAATTTGGTTCACCGGCCAAAAGTCGCGCTCATATTGTTAAATCGTGCGAAGCTCCGCGAAAAAAAAAAACAAATTCAAAATTCAAATTCAAATTGTTTATTTGTAGAACACAGGTAAAGTACAGATGTCAATATTGTTAATAAGAATTAACGCTATGTCTTGCCGTCAACGGCGCACAAATATATTGATTATAATTTAATTAATTAGTATTAATTAGGACAAAACATTCACTAAACATTATTACAAAATAAATAAATAAAACGAAATTATAAAAATAAAATTAATGAAACAAATGTCAATAGATTACAATTGGTCGTCAAGGTACTCACTAATTGTGTAATATGCTTTTATGGTTAATAAATTAAGGATAGCCTTTTTGAAATTGTTTATGTCAAGATCTTTCATTGAATTGGGTATTTTGTTATATATCTTGGGTGCCATTCCTAAAAAGTTTTTCGAATAAAGCGCAGTATTGTGTGGAATAGCATATACCTCTTTGTTGCGTCGTCTCGATCTCAATGATTTAAACAAATGCAAGTTTGATTTTACAAATACTGCCGTCTCGTATATTTATAATTATAAACAAGGCAAAGTCAGAAGTCTATAGTCAGCCAGTTGTAGTTTTTAGTTAAAAATTCAAAAAAAAAAAATATGCCGTCTTGCGCTATTATAACGTGTCGGAAAAGAAGCCAGGTGTGTAGTGTAGCCCTGGAAGGGATTTCTTTTCACCAGTAAGTCCAAAAACCTTAAAATATAAGTGATATTTATAATTATTACAATTTTATTATGTAGTTTGTAGACAAAAACGATACAATCGCAAACAAATGCAAAATTACACATTGCTTGCAATGCATGGGTACCATCTTGCACTAGATGAGTGATCGCGCAATGTATTGCGTTCACTGCGAACGTCGTGCGACTAAAATAATATTATTTATATTATAAATATTTTAAATAATATTATTTATATTATAAATAATATTATTTTAGTGTCGATTCACCCGTTTCGGGCGAATCAGCCAGTAAGTCAGCCGTATTTATTTCCAATTTAACTTGTTTCACGAAATTTAATTCTATTTGAGTTATTGTAAATATAGGTAACGTCAATGTAGCAAAATCGCGTTATTGTTGGCATTTATTTAGATATCTTGAATTACCACATCTACCTACTTACTGAGTTAGCGGGAGCCGACATAAACACTAATAACAACTTTATTAGGATAAAAACGAAAATTTTATCAGCCCTGGGTAATTTAGGAACAGTAACATGTGTATAAAACTAAACCACTAAACCCACCCTAACATGTAGGTGCCTTACAGCAGGTACATTATTTTCATAAATGATAACATTATAACTTATTAAATTAAAACCCTCAATAGTCTCGCTAACCAAGGTCTGAATTAATCTAAGTAATTTAAGTTAATCCTAAAAGGGTAGCAATTTAATCCTTTACGTTTTCATTAGTTAACAATGAGACATAATGAAGGCATCAAATTAATTCATAGAACAAAGCTACGTACATACAAACCACGATTATGTGGTACTTAACTGGTTTCTTGGAAATTGTCATTGTCGTCACTGAGAATTTCATTATAATGTTCTAAATATATATAATAGTTCGGTGTGGTGCCGGATGTAAAAGAATAGCACCATCCCATTTCTTCCCGTGGGCGTCGCAAAAGGCGACTAAGGGAGTTACTAGAGAATGGGCAGCAGCGTTTTCTATGCATTTTACCACCACACTGCGATCGCCAACTCGCCTACCAAGCGTGGCGATTATGGAAAATCCCCTCCTTTTGGGGAGGCTTATGTCCAGCAGTGGACGACTTTTGGCTGATATGATGATGATGATGTTCTAAATAATTAAATATGATTATGATCATCATTTCAGCCGAAAGATGTCCACTGCTGGGCATAGGCCGCCAAGCACTACCACTTCGACCAGTTTTTTGCTTCTCGCATCCAGCAGATTCCTGCAGCCTTCACCAGGTCATCGGTCCACTTTGAGGGAGGCCTACCAACACTACGAGGCTAGGCTACGTAAATATGGTCAGGGCTTCTGTGACAATATATTACCGACTGAACAGCTGGTGACAGACATCTATGGAAGCAATTGGAGAAGGCCTCTGCCATTGATGGGTAAACAAACAAGGTTGTCGAAGCAAGCGAACAATAATTAAATCAAAATTAAATAATCTATCAGAGCAGCGGTTCTCAAACTTATTCATCTACCGCCCACTTTTAAAATCAATTAGCTTTTTTACTTTGCCACATCTTGAAAACCACAATGACATTCTTTACTTTAATTATAATGTACTATATTAGTCTGGTCCAGAGTTTAAACTTACACTCTAAACGACACTTTACCAGCGAGAGCACAAAGAACATCCCTCATTTTTTTCCGGGGCGCCTTACCGGTCTCCAGGACTTCAGCACCCAGTAGGAGGCGTTATCGCCCACTTTGAGAAAGACTGATCTAGAGACTAGACTAAGCCAAACAAATAGAATAGTGACAGCGAAAAAAAAAACCTATGTTTATAACCATGTCTGAGTAAAAGCCTATCGAAAGGCTTGTGGCTTAGCAATAATCACAAGGGTCTATCGATCAGGTAAAACTACGCGGTTGGCCATGGATAGGCGATCATCTTTACATACCAAGACCACTCCGTACCTCGGAAAGCACGTTAATCCGTTGGTCCCGGCTGTCATTCATGGATCTTTGACAGTCGTTACGGGTCGTCAGAAGCCTGAAAGCCTGACAGCCAGTCTTACCAAAGGGTGTTGTGTTACCCAGTAACTGGGTTATGGACATCAGATAGGCAGTGGCTCCATGTAAAATACACTTAGTCAGCTGCATCCGGTTAGCCTGGGAGCCGACCCTAACATAGTTGACGCAACCAGTCTCACTAAGGGGTATAGTTTTACCCAGTAACTGAGTTGGGGAGGTCCGATAGGCGATCGCCCCATGTAAAATACTGGTACTCAGTTTAGCTGCATCCAGTTACACTCAGTTGAGCTGCATGATAACTGATAAATGCGTGCACTGCTTGGACAGGTCCACTCAATCTGTGTGGTTCTGTGTGGTTCTTTTCAAACACCAATCCACATCTCTTGGTCTTCCCATGATCTGACCAAGATTATGTCTGGACTTTAAAAGAGACTTGGACCTCTGAGTTTGTTTTGGGCTTTTTTCTCAGAGTATTCGGATAGGAAACGCCGATCTCATCTAGTTTTAAAAATATGATTGACGTGTAAAAGTGTTTGTACAAACGTACTTAAAAACGTACTACAGAAATAAAATAATTTATCATTTATCACTGGAAGCCGACCCCAATATAGATAGAGGAAAGGCTAGCTGCCTAGCCTTTTACCTTTGTCTGAATATAGGCTTATTATTTTTAATTTCACATGCCGACTGTATCTAATTATTACTTACAAAAGCCGGATATACAAACTTTCATACCCCGTTTAACTTATTTCAAAAATCCTTCCTTAGCGCTCACTTTCGTTGTATACTTCCCTTGTGCACATTTTTAAAGCTTCTAAACCCTCCTGTGAAGACTTAGCGTAGCTCATCAGTGATTAAATTAAAGATTTTGATTAAGTAGAAAGTAGATAGATTTCTTTTAAACCCAGCGGTATAAGCTGTGCGTCGTCTGTCAGTAAATTTTAGTTAAATAGGTGACAGATTTCTTCAACACATCATACCATAATCAGCCGATGCTTAACGTTCCCGTTGCTGGGACTCATGCCTCTTCTATTCAATTAGGAGTGGGCCACCACACGGGCTCAGTGCGTGTGGTGTCACGTCTTCGAGTTATTGGTTCTAGAACATCCAGGTTTCCACATGATGTTTTCCTTCACCATTTTAGGAACATTGATGATAAAATTATTTAGACATACAGCACATCATAAATTCTCTCCAAGTCTTCCACACAAAGTGATCACAAAATCTGTTGTTCAAAACAAGGCAATATACAATAACCCGTTTATCAAACCACTTGAGTTTCCATCAACACATATAGCGCATAGATACTGCGCTAAACCATCCTTGACCGGTATTGAATCCATGAAGTGCTAGCACGGTTCCTCCACGATGCAATATCGGCGCGGCGAATTGCTCTAATGTTGTGTATGAGCATATATGGGAAATATTTAAACGTTCCCGTGGTCTGGATTCGATCCAGTACAGAACAAAGTGTGAATGACTTTTTAACCGGCTTCAAAAAGGAGGAGGTTCACAATACGTTTGTATGTTAGTTACGCGATATCTCCGTCAAGGGTATTTTCCAATTTATTAAAAACTGTTTTAATTTGAAGACTGGGACGAAATATTTACTAGAAAATAAAAATACATTTATCTATATGCATTTTCTCAATTAAAAACGATTAAAATCAAGTTTATTTATCGTTGTTTTGAATTTACCGCCAGAATGCTTCTTACGATGACTTCTTTATGACGTGACCACACGTGAAGTCAGCTTTGAATAAACGGCACCGGTACAAATACTTTGTGTGGCGCATTTTTAGAAGTATTTGTGCACAGAGGCACCACGCACCAGTAAATACCACTTTCTATCCATTAAAAATCTTGTTAAATAAAAACTCGACTTTCACTTGATTACAACTAAGTACTTTAGTTTACACAAAGTTGATGTCACTTGTGGTCACGTAATAAAAAGTCATCTTATGGAGCGTTTTGGCGGTAAATTCAAAACAACGAAAAATAAGTTTGGATTTAAAACGTTGTCATTTGAGAAAATGCATATAGATAAATGTATTTTTATTTTCTATCAATTTATTTTTATTTTTCTGTTACATATTTCGTCCCGATCTTCATATTAATTAATTAACTCTATTCTAAATGTTTGTTAAAAAATTGGTTGTGTTCTAAATATTTAAATTTCTATTAATTTGTATGATATATTGATTTAAATTCTTACGTTGTTAAAAAGTGTACGCCATAATGGGTAGTTTTTTGAGTTACCATAACCTATCTATAAGACCTACTGTATCACCAAAAACCACACCAACAATAATTGACTTTAACTTTGACTAAAATAGTTTTTTAATAAATTGGAAAATACCCTATTTTGGATGGATTTCATGGATTCAGTGGTGGTCCCTTAATTTTTTATGAGCTTTGCTATGGTAGTTTTTGAGTGCTTTAATCCACTTTATGTACCTCGATGATATGCTGCTGCTTCCTGTCACTGTTGTTTACATAGCAAGTAGTGGTATACGAATTGGTGTGGGGTAGGTATCATAACTAAAAGCGAAAAATAAAAACGTTTTTCCAAAAGAGAAAAAAAACAAGCGATTTCCAAAAAGAAACACTACAAAGTGAAAAATAACTTTAATTTGACCAGAGGGAGATTGACCCAGTCATTCTTTGGCCAAAGTATTAGCATTGCCATTCAGCGTGACAATGCTGCCAGTCTTCTGGGCGCGTTTCCTAATGACAGAAATGCAGACGAATACTTCGACGCCTAAGTGTAGGTACTATTGTTTTTATAATTATTTGTTTAGTTAGTTAGTTAATTTTTTTATCCTTAACTAAGAAAATCTACATAGGTATGTATTTGTGTTTCATCCACAGGTGTGTGTCAACATACATCTTGTCTGAAGAAGAAACTTTTTGTTTAATTGCTCATTTGGGTACATTAAACTTTCAGATGTTTTGACAACACAAAAAAGAAACTTTAATTTCGGAAGTCGGTGACAAAATACTAAAATGCATATTCAAAGACAGCTACTTCCGAAATTACAGTTATTTTTCACTTTGTAGTGTTTTTTCGGAAGTCAGTTGTTTTTTTTTTACTTCAGAAGTCTCTCAACAGCAATTTCGAAATTGGATTTGCACATGATTAATCATGATCATTTACTATCTAGCCCTTGTTTCTCTAATTTGAATGGTGTACTTAATAAAGAATATTATATCCAATTATATCATCATCATCTGCTTAGCCTTCTCCGAACTATGTTAGGGTCGGCTCCCAGTCTAACCGGATGCAGCTGAATAGCAGTATTTTACATGGAGCCACTGCCTATCTGACCTCCACAACCCAGTTACTGGGTAAGACGATACCCCTTGGTAAGACTAGTTGTCAGACTTTCGAGCTTCTGACGACCCGTTACGACTGTCAAAGATCCGTGAATGACAGCCGGTACCAACGGCTTAAAGTCCATTCCGAGGCACAGAGGAGTCTCGGTCACCCATCCGTAGACCAACCCCGGCAAGCGTAGCTTAACCTGACGGATCGACCCGTGCTGCTTGTTATTACTTAGCCACGAGCGCCTCATAAAATGTTTCTCTAATTTATATGGTGTACTTAAAAAGAATATTCTATCTCATTCATCATCTGCCTAGCCTTTTCCCAGCTATGTTGGGGTCGGCTTCCAGTCTAACCGGATGCAACTGCGTACCAGTATTTTACATGCAGTTACTGCCTATCTAAACTCAACAACCTAGTAACTGGGTAATAAAATACACCTTGTTAAGACTGGTTGTCAGACTTTCGGGCTTCTGATGACCTTTGTATTTTAACTTTGTATTGTATTATATTATACTATGTAAAATTGTATCTAGCACACACATACGCGTACACACACACACGCACACGCGCGCGCATACGCGTGTATTGTAACACAGGTGTACAATGATTTAGGTGCCGCTAAAACTCAAGTAAATTTTAAGTATATTCGATACCCTGGCTCTAGCAAGATACGGTTTTTTTTAATGATACGTGTAGTTTTCGAGAAATCGCAGGTGTAATGTAAAACGAAAATAAACAAATTTAAACCATTTTATTAAATTACTCTTCAAATAAAAAACATTTAACTAAATTATTTTATAGGTTAGAAACATTTCATTAAATTAATAATAAAATACAGGTTAGAAACTTCTTTTTTTTTTTTTTTTACGATGTACGTCTGTTGGGCACTCCCGTGTGATACGCCAACAGTATTATCTATCGATACAAACCTGTACGTAGCTTTAATGTTTTGACGACTCCGTACGACCTCTTGAGGGTTAATTAACCAAATTATAACAAAGATTGCAGGCCTGTGAATAGAACCAGATAATTTTTGACTAACTATCATAATATGGGTGTCACCTCTGCCTACACCATTGGCATATACAGGCGTTATAATGTTGAAAATTTTAAGGGAATATTTAAATGTCCGCCTCACCATGTTTGCTATCATCGTTAAGTTTATGAGTAGGTCGTTATGGTTATTGGTTCCATGTTCCATATAAAAAATGTAATCAAAATTTAAGAATTATGTGAATATAATTTTGGGCAATATCAGGGAATCGTTTTATCGGAGAATGTTGGGTTTCATTTTATAGCTTTTCGGGAGACACAGGAACACGCCCCGGGCCAGTTGGCGATTATGTAGGCAGGAGGGATCAACCAGCTGGATGAGAATGGTGAAACGGTGTGCGATTTGGAGGGACATGACGCGCGTGTGTGTCGTTTATCGGAAGTCGCGTCGCAAGTCGCATTCTTCGAGGTTGCGAAGTCCAGCTGTGGACGTATTCGGCAAGCACGATGACGATAATGATGATCAGGCTAGACAGCAACGTTTTAATGCGCCTTAATAAAAAGCAGAACGATTTTTTATCCATTTTCGATGTCTGTACTTTGGCGGGTACTTAAGTTCTATTAAACAGGTTAATTCAAACAGCTTAATCAACTAAGTACCAACTAACTAATAAACTGTGATATAAGGACTTGGAGTTTCAGGATAATCCTAGTTTAAAGGACATAATAGTTTATATCGCCAATTTACCTAGTGAACACTATTTGACACTAACTTAGATACTTAAACTTCGAGACCTTCTGTACCGGCTTTTCTCGGTTTCTACTTAATTAATTGATTTAAGTAGGTAATATTTTTGTATTTAAGATGAATTGTTTGAACTTATTGACTATAGTAGGTACTTACATAATATTGATGTCGCAGCCATCTGGTTAAATTAGCCAGCTAATTGAACGCCTAAGCGGTAAGCGGAACACGAATATTACTCAATATTAATTAAGTCAGACAGTAAGTTCAGTCAGTTTAGACTCAAACGTTTCGCGAAAACGTACAGAATACGTAGTATAATTTGGCACCTCCATGTTTTCATACTATTTTGACAATATCACACTTTAATTTCACTTAAAATTACACGCAAGAACGAAAAATAGCATTCACAGTCTGCGCTATTGACGCCATGTTCGTTTTGGTAACTACTAGCGCCGCAGTAGAAAAAACCTAAACTAAATTTATCATCTTCAAAGGGCTGAATTTCATTACGCCAACTTGTTAAACGATGAATGATTCTAGTTCAATTAACTATCGGCCTAGGCATCCAATTGGATGCCGGCGTTTAATGAACGGCCTAGGCGTCCAGTTAGCTGGCTAATTTAACCACATGGCTACGACATAGCTATAACTATTGTCAAAAAGTTCATTAGATATAGATGTATACCTACATAATTAAGTATAGGTACTGGTGGCACAACCTGTTATATAGCACAAGATTCCGAACACCCCTGCGTTGAAATATATCAGCGGTTATTAAATAAATTACATGAAGTAGTACCTAGTATCATTTTTATACAGATTTTTATTTACCTACCATTAAGTATGAGCTCATGCCGCCTGCGATACAGATTTATTCTAGTGAATTTTAACATTCTAATATCTATGTAAAGTATTTCTCAGATTTTATGTTATCATTTTACCAATTTGAATGCTGAATAAAATATTTATTTATTTTATTTTAAACCCTACCAAATTAAAATGAAAAAATCAAGATAAAACTGATCTTCATTTCTATAAATCCGCCATTATTACCGGTCAAATATGTAAAAGCGTTCAGCAAGCAGGTTTTATACTTACCAACATATTTATCAAAATATTGATATTCCCTATTCAAACATTGCTTGTTTTTCCGCCGTCCTGAAAACAACAATAGCCTCCTTTTATTCCTATCGTTTTTCCTCTGATATGTATTCCCCTCCCAGGCAGATTGGAAATTTAAAAAGCCGCAAGGTGCGAGTCCGACTCGCACACGATGGGTTCCGTACCACTGAACAATTTTTAATACTACATTAAAAGAACACTAAGAACACTATCTGTCCACATCGACATAGTTGTGTTTATATTATTTTATTTACATTATTATTATTAATTTTGTTTATGTATGTTTGTAATTATGTATGTAAGTATATTCCCATATTAGTTGTTTAATTTGTTTAGTGTATTATTGTTTTTGATCATAAATTAATGTAGTTTATTTTCTCTTTTACCCTCTCACACGCTGTCTACATGTCTTTATCTTCTCTCCTATCGCAGGTATGCTTGAATCACACTGGCATCACCTCTGTACCTATTTTTCTGTTCTAATCTTCTTGTCTGTTTATATATGTGTGTACATAAATGGTTAAATAAATAAATAAATAAATAAATAAAAAAACGACTGAAGTAAATAAAAACAAGTTTCTCCCCAAAAACACGTTTTACGCCAAAAAAAAACTAAAATAAAGTATTTTTTCCTTTATTTTAGTTTTTTTTTTGTTGTTCTAGCGGCCATAGTAGTACAACCTCTGGGAAAGCTTAAAATCCCTTACTACAAAACAATGGACTGAAATGGGAGTCTACGTGCGAAAAAGGGAGTCCCATCATCATCATAGGGTCCCGTTGAGAGTGCCTTACGTTGATGCATATTACGCTTTTAGGTTTGGGTTCCGTACCCATAGGGTTATTTATGGATGCAGAACCCTAAAAACATAAAATGTACACAAATTTTAATCGGCATTGAAATCCTTGTTTCTTTTCATTACATATTTTTATTGTGATTTAAAATGTATAATGCGAGTAATCAAAATATTTTCTCACTCATTTATTTTATAAAATATACAATCATTTATGTGGACTGGTTACTTATCTATGATACATTAAATACATTGTTCAGGAAGAGGTTTTTTTCGAGCGCATTTAGATCGAAATTAAACTTTCTCGCAGTAAACTAAAAATTGGGATTATTATGCAAGCTTAAACTCAAGTTTGCTACAGGCTAAATTGAGCTTTGCGACCCTCCGTTCCAAAAGTTAAATTCTCATTCTAATTGCGCACAGTTTAATGTTGTTTTTCGCCTAGCAGTAGTTGAGGATGACGTCAGTGGTGCACGGTTTGAGGCAGCACTCGTCCACCAGGCCGTCCCTCTTGTACCGGGACCAGTTGGCTGTCAAGGACCCGCGGCGTCCACTCCAGGGCCAGTCGATCTCGTTCGTCTTATCTCCGGGCAAGAAGTCTGATGCTGTGGAAAGTTAAATGTTGGTAAGTATATATAATATTCAAGAAAGAATACCTTAAGAAAGTACAATAAAATTGTTGGCGAATACATTATAAATACGTTTTCCTGATTGCACCAGAAGGAGGGTTATGTTTTTCGAGTGTATGTATGTAAGTATACACCGTGACATTTTAGTCGTCTTACAACGGCAGCCCACTTCATGTACCCAATGACTGCTATCTACTACCATTTATAAAAAAAAATGTTTTTTTGAACATTTGCATAATCAAAAACATGAAAATATCACTAAGACGCATGACGTAGTTTGAAACACCCTGTTATGGAGATGGGATTAATGATGGAATGTAATGGTAGGTAGGTAGATATCTTCAACCGTTTGATACGTAAACATTATTAACAGGGAGGGTGTTTCATAATTCTAAAGCATTCATTATTTTTCTTTGTTGTACAATGTTTTAATCGCGCCTAAAGGTATGTTATGATTATGATGGATACATTGAGTGGAACATCTTTGTAAGACGACTAAAATGTCACGGTGTATATGTATATTTCTTTGGCACGCTCTGTAGCCTAAACGGCTTGATCGATTTCAGCTTGAGAGGTGCCGTTAGATTCGTCTTGATCGAAAATGACCGATTTTTATTGGCTGGCTGGTTTTTTTTTTTTGGCGCCATATTGTGTCATATCAAAATAAAGTGTTTCATAAATAGGTTCCATTCACGTCAAAAATAATTATATTAACTAAAAACTGTGAAATAAAAAAATAATTTACAAAATAAAAAAAGCTGTCTGCCTATAAAGTGAACTTTCATTAAAAAAGATGGAAACAAGAAACTTATTTTAAAAGGATGACTATTAGACTGGATACCTTAAGCAATCTCATGCAGTCGGAGGCATCTTCTTAAATTTAACAATAAAGACCTTTATTGCCTCTGACTGCATGAGATTGTTATTATTGTATTCAGTCTAACAGTCATCCTTTAAAAAAAGTTTCTTGTTCTTGTTAAAGTTTACTTTCGCCTGAAAGTGAACTTTAACAATAACAAGAAACGGGTCGGGTTTTTTTGATTTCTTACTACACCATATAAGCATAACTATAAAACCCGTTTTTACTAATACTAGGTGTGGATGTGGACGTGGATGGAGGCCTAAATAAAATCACACTGTTGGATTTTCAACTCTTAGCGCTGAGCCAATTGTTGAAAATCGAATGGTGTGCTTTTATTCTGCAATCAAACTTCAAAGGAATTCGTAGCAAGGAGGCTTTTTAACAATTTTGCAGTCAGCAAATTTTGCACATTGCAGAATTAAATTATCTTACTAAACATAATCCGCCTATAATTTTCCCACTGTTGGGACACAGGTCTCCTCTCTGCGAGAGGGAGTAGGCTGTAGGACACCACGCGGGCCCAGTGCAGGTTGGTTGATGTCACATGTCTTCGAATTCTTGGTTCTAAGGCATCAGCCGGTTTCACTAATTATGGTTCATGTAATTTCGTGCGTGGTGTTTTCCGTGTGGTGCCGGACGTAAAAAATAGCACCATCCCATGGGTGGGATTCTTCCCGTGGGTGTCGTAGAAGGCGACTAAGGGACTTACTAGAGAACGAGCAGCAGCGCTCTCTATGCATTTTACCACCATTCTGCGATCGCCAACCCGCCTCCTAAGCGTGGCGTTTATGGCAAACCTCCCCATTTTGATTTCGGGGGAGGCCTATGTCCAGCAGTAGACGTCTATCGGCTGGAATGATGATGAATTTCAAGTAGCTCATCTTCACAAAGAAAGAACTTTCAGTTTTCGTGACGATGAATATTCTTACTGTATGATTTTATGCATCTAGTTGAATAAACATGGCCTACCAAAAATTACAAAGTACAATGCGTATGTTCTGCTTAGCCGCTAGAGACTTCTTGGCAAACAAATTGGTTTAGTACCTCTTTGGAAGAAAAACGTTTGGTTACAGATCTGCCAAGCGGGTTAGTGAAATAATGTACTTTGTGTAGTGAATATTAAAACTGCAGTGACGATGAAACCTTGTGGGCCGCAGTTTTTAAATCGCATGAAAATAAATCACTTACTATGTTGAGCAAAGTGCCAAAAGAAATTTTGATAAAAGATTCATCGTCAGGTGTTTAAAGGCACACTATGTCGGTGGCATAGCCGGTGGGCTTGCCGCACAAACCGACCAGCCGGGATATGCACTTTGCGTGAGCAAGCTTAGTTCTCTGCCGGCATTCACGTGATAGTGTTATGCGGTGCATTCTCGAAAAACGAATAAAAGTGTCATTCAATTGGTAAGACGAAGGTACGACGTAGGAATAATAACTACAAACACACAGTGCACACAACTAGCACTCTAAAGCTTTCACAACTAAAATGATGCGCTTCGGATATGTGCCAGACTCTGCGACAAGTATCGTCGCAAAATCGATAGTGTGGAGGTGCCTTATCCTCTTCACAAAACCCCGATTAAGAATGTATACTAACTTGTCATTGTCCTTGATCTCTTGTTCACATATTCAGCCCCGTAGCAGAGAAGCACTCGGGCGTTGGCCAGCTGCCTTCCACAGAGGATCACAGGCGTCTGGTCTGCTGCTACGTACGCCAGGGCGAGCAGACAGAACAGGATGAGCAGCTTCATGGTTTAAGTTTCTACAGGAGAGTAAAACATAATGAAACGACGATTATTAAAAGGGAAGACGAACATTGCTACGTTTTAATGATAAAGCTATGACTGGCTTTCCATGTGTATTCCTATCGGGAAACAGAGGTGAACTACTTTAATGCCACGCGGAAACTTGCTATATTAGACGACAAGTTAGTCGTATATGGTGATTTTTCCGACAGTATCGTATCATGGAGCGATGCGAAAACTTGAACAATGTGTATTCTTCCACTAATGCGAGAAAAGTAGGCGTCGACATCTTTCGGCGAAACGGTCCAAGGTAAGTCAGCTTAGTTGTGTATGTAAAAACCTAACTTCATTGAACAAATTATCATTAAAGCTTGCACTTTAGATGTTTCTAAATTCGCCACACAGGTCCCTCAGTGTGTATTGATTGAAAGGCTGCCTTTTATCAACGAAATTGCCGTGGTAATACCGCAACACATAACGCGGGATAGAGCTTTTAGCTCTGCAGCATCGCCGTCGGCCAGCACTAATTGAGTCTCAATTACCCGTTGAGCTCTTTGTTTTCAGCTATTGTTTTATAAACGAAAATATTTATAAGACCTTCCTGACAGAATGGAATTAAATTCACCTGTGCACTCATGTCATTAATTACTTTAACTGCGAAAAGTTTTTAAAGGAAATTCAACTGAAGGGTCGCATTTCTGTAAATAATGGGAGCTGAATATGCTGCGCACTGGCCTCCCGGGAGTAACTATATCAATAGGTTATTATTTGTGCCACATTCGTTTTGGTTTAATAATCAAACTTACATCATAAATGTGATAGTTTGTATGTTGGGATGTTTGTTTCTCAATCACGCAAAAACAGCTGAAGGGATTTGGATGAAATTAGCACAGAGATAGTTTATGACCTGGATTAACACATAAAATACTTTTGATCCCAGTATCACGTTCCTGTAGGATAATTACCGACCACCAAGCGTGCGAAGCCGCTGGCAAAGGCTTGTTTAAAATGAATGAAATAAAAACAAACAATACTTAATAAATACTGTAGTACGTCACTTCTTCATTTGATTTTCATTACTTAATGGAAAGTCAATTAATTACTGCATGCCGCCTTTAAGACACTTAAATACAGTTTCTTTGGTATGAAAAGCTTGAGGACGGCTTTATGTGGACTTCCTCCACATAATTTTCCAAACTGATTAAATATTCATTAAACGTTATGAAATACCAAGATAGTATTGTTTTTATGTGTTACATTAAACATTATTGGTATATTTATAAATGTTGATTACATTTAAGATATAGATGTTTAAACGTCATAAATGTATGTTTAAACCGTCGCTAATAATTTCTTAACTTTAATCGACGTTTATAAATAAAGTGGTAAAATGTTAGGTTACGCTTTATTTGTATACTTAGTTATTTAGTTTGTCCTTAAATTTAATATCTAATGTGAATAGATAATATATGGTTGTGTTAAACAGTAATTGTATTGAATAAAAATATTCTTACCGTTTAAGATGTAAAGTGCTGTTTAAAGGAAAGTTTACTGGTGTATGTAAATTCAAAGAAAATTCGTCTTATATACTCACTACACGCACGAAACGCCGAGGTTACATTGGATAAGCGAGCGGAAGATCTTTAAGGCGGAGATTTCTGGAAAACGCTCAAAAAGGTGGTTTTTTAAAGCTGTGTATCTCTTTAACCGTAAATAATTTTGAAAGCAAAAAAATATATGATACATTCAAGTCTTTTTTGCATACTGTGATGGAACTCAAAACATAATTAAACATACTTTAATGCATCAAAAAAATCATCAAAGTCACCCCTTAATTATCTTTAAAATCGGTTTATCCCTTCAATAACAGTTATAAACATAATTAAAAATATACTCAAATTTCAAATGCCAAACTGCATCCAGTGGTCGATTATTTATTATTAAATAGTTAATATCTAAATTAATACGATTTTATTTGCATTTTTACGACATTAGTTTGCTCATTTCCTATTCGAATTTGTTACAACAGATTTTAATCCGTAACAGATTGCAATAAGAACTATTATCGCTCATAATGACAATATTTAAAGTTACCAGGGCCTTAATAAACGCTTGTTTGCATTAGGATTAAAACATTTACGAGATGGGTATTTTTTTCTCTACAAAAAAAAGGATCTTGGACTAATTGATGATTGGCGATGGTTATGCTGTTAGGTATGAGATATATGAAAAAAAGGCTCTCTTTCATACTAAGGCAAAACAAAAGCATTAAGTTACTACTTACATTTTATCCATAAAATAATAAGTGTTCATCTTTTTTTACTTATTTCAAGTCTTGTACTCAAAAACCTCCTGTGTTATGGACGCAGAATCGCTTTCAAATCACAATCTTCGTAGGAAGAAATGGTAGATCGCGCTGGATGCTGGAATATTCGTACCTTATGCTTGGCATCTGTCCGTCACTCCTGGTTTCTAAAACAAAAATCAACACAAAAGTAAGCTAATATAGTGTCAAGTGTTCGTAAAATGGTTGACTGAATTATCGTAGGTATGTAAGAATTATATTGCCTTAATTTTAACACGTCATTAATTTCCGTTCCAGAAACCGGGTGTTAAAAAGCCAATACGAGATTTCGTATCCCTTGTCCATATTCACAATGTCCACACCTTTATTCTCATCCAAATGTTTACTTGCCGTTCAACCTGAAAGCTTTTTACCTGAATGAATTTTGATCTTAATTTCATATGTCATTAATGAATTCATTCTCCTTGGATTTCGTAAATACGTAAACCTTGTTACGTCACTCATTTCAACGTGTTATTTCGTCCTATTTGCTTTTAGACGAAGCGTGATATTAATAGATGGAATATTATTGCATTCTTTTTTTAATTAATCCCGTTGTTCGTGGAACATGGATGTTGTGCTTTTTTTTTCGTTTTTTTCTACACAATGTCTGTCTGTTATTGGAAATCGAGATGAGTTTGTTTATTTTTATTGTTTGTTAATAATGACTTTTTGTTTTTAGCTGTTATTCTTTTAAGTCACTGGGTTGTGTTTTGTATAAATGTTAATTTTTATTGCGAAGTAAGATATTCGACCACCTATCAATAAGAATTCATGAAATAGGTTTTCAGTAGCATAATTTATTATTTAAGTAAGTAGGTATACTTATATTTTAAACACAAAACGTAATAAAATTACCTATATGTAAGAGAAATTAAAAACAAATATTTAAACTATATAACAATTAAAAATATGACATTTTTTTTAAATTAATGCTGTGTTTATTTTGTCTGATGGGTTCATTAGCCGTGGTTCATAGACACCTAATAGGTTATTTGTCAATAGAGCTAACATACGTTATACATTAACTCAGCCGATCAAGAAAATAAACACAGCAATAATTACCCATTACATACAAAAAGCATAAAATAAATGATACTTCAGAATCAGCGAAAAGAGCAGGAAAACGCTCGATTTGTATTCTGGAGTGGTTCCACATAAATAACGAGTAAATTAATTTCCTTCGAGCCGGGACTGGCACACAAAAATGCTGACCAAAGGCTGCATCAAGCCAATAAGAAATATTTTTATTTTTAAAGAAACTTAATAGATATTAGGTACACCAAGTTTCTTCTGTGCTTGCTTATTCTGTGAGCTAATGTCGCCAACTTTGATCCTCTACCGGATTCGATCCTTCGATTCAGAGAGACCCTAAGCAAAGCCCGTTCCATACAAAGTTCATTATTATACCGCTGACAGCAGCAACGCAACAACAACCTTATTGTAACAAGAATAAAGGTCGCTGTGATATTGACAGTATCGTTAGTGGCAGCAACCCAAGAGCAACTTTATTGTAACAACGACAAAGATCACTTTGATTTTGACAGTCACGTAAAATCAGAGTTAAAATAAGTGTGAAAGGATTGTAATGTCCAACCATATATTCTATTCTATTTTTTATTATGGTAAGCATAGCCAACATAAGCATAGTCAAGTGCGTTCTTATGTGGAGTATTGCAGCCACTTATGGGATGGCTTAGCAAAATACCAGCTTGCTGCCCTTGACTCGATGGAACGCAGAGCAAAAAGGCTCATAGGCGACGAAACGTTGGTGGCTGGGCTTCACAGCTTGGCTCATCAGCGTAAAGGCTTCTTCAAAAAGCCGCGACGCGACAGCGCGACGTGACACTTGTAGAACAATTTCCATTAAATTTTCATAGAAATTGTTCTACGAGTTTCGCGCTAGTCTGCACGAGCCTTAATGTTGCTTGCCTGCGGTCTTCTATAGACTGTATTTCGGAGAGTGTGCGCAGGAGCTCCACGACCTGATCTCACCGTCGCCTTTTTACTACCGGAATACCAGATGCACTACAGGGTACCATCCACATTTGGTTGATATCCCGACCAGTCGTACTCAGCGCTACTCTTCGCACAGCCAAAGTGTGGAACTCTCTGCCTGCGTCTGTGTTCCCTTCCACATTTAACCCGTCTACCTTCAAAACAAGAGTGAACAGGCATTTTCTGGGTACGCTCAATCCATCATAGACCTCATCAATCGCTTTCCTTCAGGCGTGATCGAGGTCAAGAGCTGGCCCATAAAGAAAAGAAAAACCAATGTTGATTATTATGAATTGGAAAAAAATGTGTGATAGAAATAAAAAAAAGGAGAACGATAAAAATCTTAACACTGGACTCAAACAAAAAAAGAATAATTACAATAAATAAATATTATAATTGTTAAAACATTCAATCATTTCAATCATTAAATCAATCCACATAAATTGGGAAAGTAATTCATAATTTTATATTATTGTAACGGATGAAAATCATCAGCGCCACAAGCAGAAGAGGAATAAGTTAAAAGGGAGGGAAAATTTAATCAGAAGGGGGAACTGAAATTAAGTGAGACGGTAATTAATACAAATCTAGTTTTGGGACGTTGTTAGGGCATTAAAAAAATATGTGGTCAACCCGCACTCGAACACGGATTTTGCGTAAAAAGACGAGAGTGCAAGAAAAACCTAAGCGGATTCTGCATATAACAGATATGACAGTTTTGGATACATTTTAGTAACCGGAGAACCATGGTTTTGGTTTAATGGTCGGTTGCACTGCATAGAAAAAACTGCCTCTCTACTAGCTAGACATATTCGGCTGCTCCTGCCACCCTGATGAGTGTTGTGTGTGAGACCTGACGATAATGATGGTCACATATCCATGGACCAACCGCGGAAAGCGTAGTTTAACCTGATCGATCGACCCGTGCGGCTGTTATTACTTAGCCACAAGCCCCACCAAAATCTGACCGCACATCTGATTCATTTTGACAAGGCTAGAATTGTTTTGCAGAACAAAAGGCTCGAAGAGTAAAATTGTAATTAATTGATTGTTTATAAATACACACATGCATAAATTAATATACATAATGCCGGTTGCAGACTAAGAGCTAAGCTAAGTTAGTTTAGCTTAGCTTGCACAGCTGACGCAGTTTTTCATACTTGTGTTCATAGTTTGCGGTCTGCACACAAGTATGGAAAACTGCGTCAGCTATGCGAGCTAAGCTAAACTAACTTAGCTTAGCTCTTGGTCTGCAACCGGCATAAAAATAAATAAAATTTAAATGTCTGTTTGTGTCATCTAAATAACAGCTTTTTACTAAATGCATATATAAAAGTAATTAAATACGGTAATAATAACAAAAAAAAACTATTAAAAAATAATTGTGTGTGTTTGTTCCGCGTAATTTTCAAAACGGCTGAGTATATTTTGACGGGACTTAGGGCAGATAGCTGATGTTATAAGGCATAGGCTACTTTTTGTCCCGGTAGCACTTTCCTGTGAGTTAAAGTTTAATATGAAATAAATGCTTTGAGTTTGAGTTTGACCCTATAACAGCACTACATCTTAGCAAATTGATGTTAGCTTTAAGTCTACATACGGCCATCTAACTTACGCAATTGGACTAGACTAATTCGGAATCGGAATCCGGTCCAATAGCCCAAGATTACACGTTATTGAACAGGACAGCAGGCTTGGATAAACAGCTTATCTTGATGTCAGAAGCTACATCTCTGTTTTGTTTCTAAAAAGTTCTACATTGTCAAGTAAGTTTGTATCAAAAATTGTGGTCTATTTAGCAGCTTAATTGCATCAATCAATTACAATCTGAATCATTTTGAAGGACACTGCTTATCCATTGCTTCGAAAAAATAGTGTGCCCAACAACGTAAATGACGTTTGTTGGACTGTCAAAATGTTAGCCATTGCTACTCCCGCAGGAACTAACGAGAAACTTTAAACTTAAAAAGAAACCAAGTACGAACTACTAACTTCTGCCGTCTTCTTCGTCCGCGTAAAATTTCTTGACATCCCCATTATCGTGGGCGAACGCGCCCACGATAATCTTTAGCTTTCTCTTACCGTTCTTTCTGTAATTTTTTGCATTTTACTCAGCTCCTTAGGAACGTAGCTTTTCTTAAGAATTGAGCAATAAAATGCAAAATGATTTTTTCAAATCTGACTGTGTGATTCAGAGATTACCCCCTACACACAAGCCTGCAAACAAACAAATACCTCTTTTACAATATTGGTACCTATAGATGAGAGAAAGGTCTTTTAATTTTTCATTTTACATAAAATTGAAAACACGGTCGATATTGAAACCTCTTAAAGAAGTTTATAAGCCTGAAGTTAACGGTGCCGTCATTACTATGTGATTTAAGATAGTGGGTGACTAGCTCAACTTTTCCGAGTACCTGCACCTAATATGACAATAAATCTAAAGTGTCCACAATCAGGGACATTAGCATTTTTCAAAAGTTCCGCTTATATACGGGACCGCTTGCCACCGCAGCGCTCAGTTCCTGAACTATCTGAAATATTTTACGCCCTTAGGAAGACATATTGTGATAGTTTAGAACTTATTCAATTTAATTAAATAATTTGAAAAAGATTATTGATTATAATATACTAGATGAAAATAATTCGGTAATTATGTTTGCTAGGTTAGCCCACGGACGTAAAAACACCGCGGTGGGATTTATCGCGCATTGGATTTTCCACCGATCATAGAGAATCCAACAAAGCGCGTCAAAAAAACACAATAATGAATTTTCAACTCTCGTCGCTAAAGAGTGCGTTGAAAATCGAGTGCACGAAAACCACCGAAAAACAAAAACAACAAAGGTTCACTTAAACACAATTAGCAATACACCACATGGCAAACGCATACACTCATGGCATAAGCGAAAATATCAAATAACCCAGTGCATTTAGGACCTCCAATTATCATCAAAACATTATACTGGAAGCATTCTGCGTGGGCCACGAAACTATCGGTTAGATTACTTCCATTCAAATAAATATCAACTTTACTGTAGGTTAAAGAAAGGCGGTGTTGTGGCTAAATAACAATATAACCGCACGGGCTGATCGATCAGAGTTAAGCTACGCTTGCCGCGGTTGGTCCGTGGATGGGTCTTTACATGTCAAGACTCCTCCGTGCCTCGGAAAACACGGTCCCGGCTGTCATTTGTAGATCTTTGGCAGTCGTTACGTGTCGTCAGAAGTTCGAAAGTCAGACAACCAGTCTTACCAAAGGTATCATCGTATTACCCAGTAACTGGTTTGTGGAGGTCAGATATGTAGTAATCATCATCATCATTTCAGCCGAAAAACGTCCACAGCTGGACATAGGCCTCCCCAAGAAGCGGGTTGGCCATAATCACCAAGCTTGATAGTTTGGCGATCGCAGTACGTTGTATAAAATGCACAGAGAACGCCCATTCTCTCATACTTACGTCCCTTAGTCGCCTTTTACGACAGCCACGGGAAGAAATGAGATGGTGCTGTTCTTCACGCCCGGCACCACATGGATAGGCAGCCGCTTCGTGTAAAATGCTGGTATTCAGCTGCGTCCGGTTAGACTGGAAGCCGACCTCAACATAGTTGCGAAAAGGCTAGGCAGATAATGAAAATAAAGTTGATTTTATTATTTGCTGCTCGACGTTGACGTCGCCGTGAATCTTCCTAACAGAGGCTTGGTGTCAAATTTTCAAAGAGAGAAGCCGAAGCGAAGTCGGCTTTAATTTACTGACTTATCGGTAAAGAAATGAACGACGATGTAAGAAGAAATTGAACAGCTGAATACCAAATAAAATGTGCAGTATTCCTCCATCTCGTTCTCGCTGACGCATTTTTCTATATCTGTCTCTGTCATAACCCGACGTACAGCGACTTGCTCTCGTCCATATCAAGCGGTGCCACGTGACCTAAAGTGACACCAATACGGGATCGCTGTTGTATGAATGTTTAGTTCCCGATTATGACGTTTTGGAGCCAGGTTAATTTAGAACTTTTTATTTTGTTCTAATACAAAGCTAAAAACAACCGGTTTTGTTGTTTGAATGTTATGGTGACTTAAATACCCGTAGTGTAACTAAATTTTTTGACAATAGTAGCCACTATTGACGTGCCGTTTTTTAATAGGGATAGAGTTGCAGATGCGAATCCCCGTAGGGAAGCTGGTAGGAATCGTGTTATATGGCGCTTTCGCCACTGGCGCAGAGCAAAAACCCCTTTTGACGTTCGTTTCACGGCCCTCAGGTGAGACACAAGGTAAAATAAACATCTAACTAACTACATTCAAACCACCACAAACAGACTTTATTCCAATTCTCAATTAAATTACTTATAACTGTACACTTAAACATAATTTATAAATAATAATACTCTTCTATGAATTAACTAGTTTGCTGAGAAATCAGTCAAATATGTCCGGGTTTTCTTGTAGGAGCTTTGCATCGTCGGGACAGTACATGATGATGTCAGCAACTGTGCAGGGACGGAGGCAGCATTCCGTGGCTACTTGTCTTCGCACTCGTCGCCAGTGACCCTCGTCAACTAATCGTCTTCTACTGGTTTCCTTCTGTAAGTCTCTTGGCGCCATTTTCTCTGGAAGGAAGAAATTGTAGGTATAATTATCAAGTCTTTGCGAACTGCACCAAAATTGCGTAATACATAAATCTATCAGAATCTGTATCATTAGCTATTCCATTGTTTCATACGTTCGAAAAATTTGTCTGCTCAGCAATATAAAAAACGCAATGAATGTTGCTGAACTATCAAAATGAAAGCCAAAAGAAAGGGGTAATTGCGTACCACACTAACAGTAGGAATACTGTTAGTGTGGTACGCAATTACCCCTCTGGTCTTCTTTTGATATCCTATTTTAATGTCTTGAACTTATAATTGATTTTTCCGATAAATGTATAAGGGCGATAAATGTATTCTACCAACGTAATACCATCTATCTTTTGCGTAACATTGCGTTATTATTATTCTTTATATTATTATTGTTAATTTTTTTACATTATTATTATTAAAAGTGTTATTAAGTATACTTGACGACACTTTGTATAAAATATTTTTTCAGGCAAAAGCTAACAGCAATAAATACATGAATTCAATATTGGAAAATATTAATTCTGCTCTCATTTCTATTGAAGATCAAACAATATATTACAAAAGGGCAATATTCTAAGTACCTACTGAATGAATAAAAGATATAAACAGTTTCGCGAATTTTGTAATAACTGTTTCGGGTGAACTCGCATGAATGATCTACATTAAATCGCAATAAAATCGAAACAAATAGAGTGAACATTTTCTAGAAAACGAATAAGCCATTGCTGATTTTTGTTCTTTTTTAAACGTTGCCCCCCACACTAGGAACTTCTCCGGTACTGTGGGTGCGCTTACAAACATTAATTAAAGTCACGTACACAAACAGCCAGGCCCGGAACAACTACCTGTCATCATATTAGCCGAAAGACATCCACTGCTGGACATAAGCCATAATCGCCACGCTTGGCAGGCGGGTTGGCAATCGCAGTATGGTGGTGAAATGCATAGAGAACGCTGCTGCCCATTCTCCAGTAAGTCCCTTAGTCGCTATCTACGACACCCACGGGAAGAAATGGGATGGTGCTATTCTTTTACGTCCGGCACCACACGACAACTACTTGTAGTTCATACAAATATTTGTTCTGTGCGGGATCGAACCCGTGACACGAAGCGCAGCAGCCAATCGCTTAACCACTGCGCCAACCGTGCCGTCATATTAAATACTGGTATTACACTGCATCCGGTTAGATTGGAAGCCGAATTCAATATATTTATTTGGGAAAAGGCTAGACAGGTGATGATGCTCATATTAAATTACATGAAGTAAATGCTTGTTTTAAAGTTAACAAATAAGTTAATAATAAGTAAAAAAATATAGATATACAACAAAAAAATAGGTAGGTATACTCATTTGAACAAGATAATGAGTACCAAAAGAACCACATTTTAACTATTATTAAGTATCATCAGTAATAATGTGTACATAAATCCCTTAAATAAATAAAGATTAAAAAAAAATTAAAAAAATCAGTAATAACCTATAAATTCATAAAATGAACACTAATCTAAAGTAGTTATTGTCAGTACCATAATAAATATGTATTTACCTATCATTGATGAAGTATCTCTCTTGACTATTTTATAAGTATTATTACAAAAGTTAAATATAATAGTAGACAGCCATCCGCTGCAGCTTAATACTTCATCGTTTATACTGTAGACTTTATCAGCATAGACTAAATTTTCATTACTGTATAGTATCATTACTATATACATCTGAAACAAGGAAATAAAAGCATTGAATACACTTTAATCAAAACAATTTTTCATGAGTAACAATGAATGGCTTTATTAATTTCAATGTATCTTTTCTGAGCTTTTGACACAGTAAGCTCTAGGGTATAGCAGGTCACAAAATTGACAGATACTTAATTGGAGGCAAATCATGACCACGTGTGTCTATAATAAATTACAAGTCACAGAAACCAACAACGGTAAATAAAATATCAGAGAATGTTAATAAAATGGCTTCAAATCAAATAAAATAATTTGGAGTTCTACAAGGAACTGTTCTTGGTCCTTTGTGAAATTATTACATATCATTGCGAGCTTACTAATGAAAATAACAATATTTACTTCTTGCATACATAATAAGGGGATTAATTTCCATCTTGTCATAATCAATATTAATATAACGATAGACTGTGTAATTAAAAAAGCAATAACAATTTGCAGATAAGTATAAAATAAACAAATTACTTATATTCAATAAGTTAATAGTAAGTCACAAGAAATGGGAATGGAAATACACAGAGCTATAATTAACGAAGAACAAACAACATTCTTTAGAACAATACTTTGGAGTCATTGAACCTACTGTACCTAGACTAGAAGTCGCAAGTTTGCCGCCGAAGTTTTTATTGGCGACACTATATTTCTTGTATAAATAAAATATTACTAAGTATACTTAAAACAGTTAATAAAATCCCCGATTTTTTATGTCACAATGATTGAAGCTAAACCAATAGTCACCCCAATTCCAATAACTTACTTTTATTAAAATCCAAGCGTTCATGAACTCATTGTGTGTGAAATGTAATTAGTAATTTAATCGTTAATATTTAGCAAATTTACAGACTGAATAACGTTAATTTTTAATTACTTTTGTATTAAATTGCTTGGAGTAATATAAAGTTGATAAGCAGCAAGGTAGCTTTTAGTGAATATGACCACAGGTTTTAACAATGACTATCAGTTTTTTTTTTTGCAATAACTGCATTTTATTTTTAAAGTATAGGTTTTTTTTAAGTAGAGAGCGTGTACTTGTGCAAGATAACTGTCACCTATGCCAAAGCTAATACATTTCTGAATAAATAGTATTGTTTTTCAACTATCTCTTAAACATAGTACAGCTACTAGATATTTATTTATTTTGTTTAATACCACTAAAGTAAAATTTATGAAAATTAATATGACCTCAATTAGTTAAATTAAACAAAAACTCTCTGAATCACAGAAAACACACAACAAAAATACCACAACTCCAAAATATCACAGGTCTACAAAAACCACAGAACACCAAAAAATAAATAAAAAATAAGATCATAAATAAAAAAGTAAAACATACTGAATATTTCAAGTTCATCCTCGATATATATAAATAATTCACAGGCACTGTTCACTGTTGTTTGTTCCCTCAAACAGATACCTGATGAATGAAGCTAATGATACACTGCAGCTCTAAAAATAACCCCCACTGGTCCATAGTACGGAATTACTTAAAACTTACTTACATCGATAAACACGTTTACAAAACATTGTCATGGCAATAAGATAAGAGGATTCTTCTAAACAACAAGTTATTTATTGAACTGTTACAAAGATACTAACACTGTTACAAGGGTAATTTAGAATCGGAATGGTAATTGGCTCCCTTTTATAAATTAGGTACCTACACCAGTTTTGTTTGCTCCTTTAATTTGGTCTTTGTTTTATTAATTTGATTTTTTTTGTAGCGATTTGTTTGTTGTGTTTTCATAGATATCTAACCTTGGTTGAAATATTTTTGCATTTACTATATTACGCGTTTCACTATTCAGATTAAACTTCCTGTCTTTGCATTATATCGATAGTTTAATAGATTCATACTAAATAGATAGTCAAAAAATACATAGTTTACAAAACAGTATTAAAGATGTTTAATCCAATTCAATTCGTAAACCGTACTGCGACTTTTAGCAGCTTCATTGATATTTATATCAAGTAGTGCAAAACGAACAATAACAAACATTATATTTTGAACGTTTCCATTATTCGCATTGCTCTACATAATAATGTAGACAAATATGTCATTGATACCTACCAACTATATCTAAATTTTTATGACGCAACAAAAACATATTGACCAGAAAAAGTTTTTGGTCCGTACGCCCAAAAAATAAACATCATTGAAGGCTCTAAAGTCTAAAAATACATTATCATTATCTGCCCAGCCTTTTCCGAACTATTTTGCGTTCAGCTTCCAGCCTAACCGGCTGCAGCTGAATACCAGTATTTTACATGGAGCGCCTGCCTATCTGACCTCCACAACCCAGTTACTGGGTAACACGATACCCTTTGATAAGACTAGTTATCAGATTTCAGGCTTCTCATGACCCGTAACGACCGTCAAAGATCCACGAATGACAGCCGGGACCAACGGCTTAACTGGCTTTCCGAGGCATGGAGGGTTGTTGGTATGTTAAGATGGTCACCCATCCACTGACCAACCCGTGTGGCTCTTATTACTTTGCCAGAAGCTCCCCTTTAACACATTATCTAAGTACATATTTCGTGTACATAGCAACAGGGATGTTATCTGACAGATGCTGACCGGAAGTGGTACAATTACTGACTAAAAATAACGACTGCGGTCACAGGTCATTGTTTACTCACAACTCTGAGGGTATCTATAATTGTGTTTATATTGTTTGTAATGTCCCACATACCGACAAGGATACCGCTTCACTTGTGTAAACACTTGATTTGTTTATATATTTTATTTTTATTGACGAATTTATTTGGTTGAGTCTTCTCGTCCCCTATCTCTCGATGTTTGAAGGCTAAAGTCTTCAATCAGGGCCCTGAGACAAAACACAACTTCCGCAGGTAATGTCATTCCCGTACATTTTAGCGTAGCGTTTGGCGTGAACGCTAACAGAAATGTGTTTTGTCTAGGCCTGCAGGGCGTCCTGCCCGTTATGGCATGCGGTGCCGAAACGTGGACACTGACAGTTGGGCTGGTCCACAAATTCAAAGTCGCTCAACGGGCTATGCTCGAAAGGTGAACGGCAAATTTCGTACCGCATACTTTTTATGTTGTCCTGTTATAGAATTTGTACCACTTATTAAAGCAACTAATAAGCCTTTTATTTTTGTGTAAGTGTACTATTTTTAGAAGTTGGGATTTATTAATAATATCTATAAAAAGATTGTTGCCGGGAGGACTCATTGAGGCTGCTTTCCGAATGAGAAAAATAGCACTCACAGGGCTCACATCAATCATTTGGTGCTTTCAGATTTAGATATCACGATTATGACAGCTAACAGCTGTCATTTTTGTCAACAATACGGAACGCTCGTGGACGCACTAACAGTGCTCACTTGAAACCTATATACACCACAGTTTTCTTCTTATTTGGTTAGGTGGCGAGTCTAGCCAGAATCACTATTTCTAATGAATCTAAGTTAGCTAAAGATATGATGCGACTCAAACAGCACAACTACCGCATAAGACAGCTCTCACGGTGATATTAGTTTAGGGCACGGTCGGCGGTATTGTAAGACAGCACATGTCATGACGTCATCTATGACGATTCACGGGACATCGTTATCGCGCTCACGTTAAATCGGAAAGGGCGTGAGCACGCTCAAATCGATTTTATCGTAACTCGGAATGCAGCCCAGCCATCAAAAACTGCGTGCTCGTCTGCACATTCCGGATCGAAAGAAACGCGCCAAATTGCCTGTTTAAACTATACCTTGCCTGCTCTAACTTAGACAGAGTGTAGGGAAAAGATAAGGCAAGGCATATAACATCACATGTTAAACATCTACCAACATTTCACTCCGGAATGTTGCAATTGTTGTTATTTAGCAATAGAAATAACATGAATTAATTATAAGTACCTACAATAAAATAAATCTACTTACAAAAACAAAGTATTGTTGTATTTACTTACACTCAAAACCCCATCAGAACTTCATCATCATCGAACTGTTGCAGTCCGCTGCTGGACATAGATATCTCCTAATGCACCCCACTGAGTAGGTACGATCCTCATCTCAATCTACCTACTTAATGGTAAGTATAACACTACAAAGATAGCGACAAGCAATCTAGAATATTTACTTTATCACCAAAACAATGTTTATGTACCTAAATGTAACAATCTAAATTGGTAAACTAGTACATAACCTTAAAAAATAAAACTGGTTATAACTTTTACGTCCCAACTTCTAAAAATCTAAGAATTTTAAAAGGGCTTCTCTATCATATTAACTACCAATTAAAACAAAAAACATCCCAAAACACGAAGTATTGTTAGCGGTACGAAACGCCCATACAAGCCCGCCGTTCACCTTTCTTTGAAGGATGGATATTTCATATTTATAAATCAGAAATGAAACTATCCGGAGAAGAATCGCAGTTCCCAACATAGCTTGTAATTGTAGATTAAGCAAGCTTAATTGGCAGTGGACTGGCCACGTTTGTCGAAGGACCGGTGGCCGGTGAAGCTGACGAGTCCTAGAGTGAAGACCGCGTATCGACAAGTTAAGCGTCCCCCAGCTAGATGGACATACCACTTAAAGTATATTGGTAGTAATCAAATTTGGCTAATTTACTACTAAATATTGGTAGTACCCTCATTCAAATCTGAGACATGGCTCCTCAATCCATACGGACACATTCCTGGGACAGACTGGAAATGGAATTTGTAAACGTTACGACAAATTCGAGGCGAGACAATTTAACGTAATAAACCAATGAATATTTTAACTTAATCTACAGCAGGTTTAAAGATACACAACAACCTGTGTCAAACTAAGAAAAAGATATCAGCAAACAACATCATCATCATCATCATCATTTCAGCCGAAAGACGTCCACTGCTGGACATAGGCCTCCTCCAAGCTCCACCACTTCGACCCGATCTGTGCTTCCCGCATCCAGTGGACTCCTGCGGCCCTCACAAGGTCATCGGTCCATCTTTACGTCTTCCGGTACGCGGTCGCCACTCCAGAACTTTTCTGCCCCAAAGGCCATCTGTTCTGCGAGCAATGTGCCCTGCCCACTGCCACTTAAGTTTGGTAATTCTTCGGACTATGTCCGTTACCTTGGTTCTCGTACGGATCTCTTCATTTCTGATTCGATCACGCAGGGAAACTTCAAGCTTAGCCCTCTCCTTTTGAGGCCCATTGTGTGCGACCACGTTTTAGTTCCATATGTCATCACTGGCAACACACAATGGTCAAAGACTTTGTCTTGAGCCACTGCGGTATGTGGGATGAGAAGATATAGCGAAGCTTCCTGAATGCTGCCCAGCCGAGTCGGATTTGATGATTGACCTCTTTCTCGAAGTTGGACCTACCTAACTGGCCAGTTTGTCCTAGGTAAACTCATCCACAACTTCGAGTGCAGCGCCTCCGACCGTTATGAGAGTGGGTGTAACATAGGCATTGGACATGACCTTTGTCTTGTCCATATTTATTTTAAGAACTACTCTTTCGGAAGCTCTACTGAGGTCATCAAGCATTGTATTGATGGAGATCAGTATCGTATAGTAAGATCATGCTCTCAGCCATGACAATTATATCTTCGGCAAACTGAAGGTAAGTGATGTACTCGCCATTGATGTTGATACCAGCCCCTTTCCAGTCCAGAAACTTGCAGAAATCCTCCAGGGCAACGGTGAAGAGTTTCGGAGAGATAATGTCTCCCTCTCTAACACTTCGCTGCAGAAGGATAGGTTTCGAGGTCTGGCCCTGGAGTCGAAATGACATAGTGGCGTTTTTGTACACACACTTCAACACCTCGATGTACCGATAATCGATCCGGCACCGTTGGAGGGACTGCAGTGCAGCCCATGTCTCGATCGAATCGAAGGCTTTTTCGTAGTCCACTAACGCTAAACAGAGAGACAGGTTATTCTCTTCGGTCTTCTGTATAACCTGCCGCATACATCCAGTATGTGGTCTACGGTGCTAAAGCCTTTACGGAAACCGGCTTGTTCGGGAGGCTGGAAGTCGTCAAACCTGCGCGCTAGACGGTTCATGATGACTCTGAAGAACAGCTGAAAAACAACATAATTAATTATTATTAGCACTTCGGTACCTAACAAGAAAGTGAGAGGAACAAACAGACAACAGGCGATATTTATTGTTCATTAGTAAATTGACTAACCTTAATTTGTTGTTGTGGAGTCGTTGATAAGGAGTGAGACATCCCCAGCAAGCGGCGCCTGATAACAACTCGACATAAACAAGTCGATCGCCAACCAGCGTATGCGCCGCCTCGGTAGCAAGATAATAGATAAAGTAAGGATCGATTGACACACTTCTTGGTACAAATTATTATTCACATCGACATCCGATCTGCCGTGACCCTAATATGATAAAGCTCTGTTGACTCGTTTGCGAAACATCCTTGTTTTTAAACGATTCTAAACTCAAACTCAAGGCATTTACTTCAATCAAAGACTTTAAATATATTTTGTATTGAATCTCTTTGACTTCGATTAAATCATTTACAGGCACTTTTGAACTGTCAGGAAGTCCGTCAGTTAGTCAAAAAGTTGAAGGTAAAAAGCGATTAAAAGTATTTTAGTTACCGCTGCGGTTAGAACAGTCCATTGCGGGTCTTATCAGCGACGGCTTCTGCAACACCAGAAGCAACGTAGATGCGTTGCCTTCCCAGCGACAAGGCTGAAATTTCTCCTGAAAATGAACAGGCACCTAATACCTCTCCAATTGGTACACGGCAACGCTTCTAAAGTGGTTAGGGTCACCGAGTACTAAAGACATCTGTAATACCAAAAGCCGATGTCTTTAGACATGCGTTACCGCCCCAGAGACGAAGCTAGAATGTCAGTGTCTGTAAATAAGTACATCGACAATCAAAGGCTTCAAATTGTAACGGCAGAAATATGTTTACTATGTAGTCGTATTTCCCATAGGTGACGAAGTTCTTCAATATAAACTTTGTAGTTTTAGTAGTTAGTACTTTGCAGAGTTTTAATTTTTTACTTTTTTACCCGACTATGGCAAAGCAAAAGAGGGTTATGATTTTGACCGGTATGTGTACAGGTTCATCACTTTCCACTTTATAAGTTCTAAGCTACTTCTTTGTCAAAGCGTCCTGATTGTCCGCTGGTGGCTATGTTACGTCATATTAAATTGGCCACGGCTTTCACATGCGAATATTTTCTTATTTCTTACTTATTAGAGTGTGATTTTTCAGTCGGGTTTTTGAACATACTTTTTGAAGTAATGCACAGTGAGTACTTGTGAGCAACAAACAAGGTGTAAGGGGAACGCTTCTGAAGCCAGAACGTAGGCTATAAATAGAAATCGGATATTCGGATGCATATTTACCTAAAGTTGCGATGTTGGCTAATATGGAATGCGCTTTTGTATCGAAATAATCTTAATTTAACTTATGTTACCCTTACACCTTACATACATATATTTGCATCGGGGATTAAACATTAATTCTAAATAAATATGTATCTGAATAGTTTTGCAATGCTAATAATTTAGAAGTCGCTTCCATACTATACACCTGGCTAGTTATGCATTACCGGTGTTCCTGGCATAAAAATATGTTTTGAAAAGCCGTTTCCATACTTTCAAAACCAAAAATTAACTTTAGGTAAATATGCATCCGAATATCCCGATATCTATATACAACCACAATGCAAACGGATACCAATAACCTTTCGCCTTAAATTGGTTATTTTGCATCAATTTAAAACGTTTGACGCTTCGGTAATGTTTCTACATACTTATTTTATTTTGGCGGCGCTTTATATAGGATGCATAAAGTCGCCGCCTGGACTTGGGGTCGTTTTTAAATGTGTTTAATCTCAAATGATGTTCATTTAACTATTCTCACAGCATAGTGTGCAAAAAATGGTAAAAATTAGGTAAAAATTGTAAAAAAATCTAGATTTTTTGATGGTACTGAAATCGAAAATCACTAGCCCTATCACCTGACTTCGTTTTCGGAACCCTTTCCCTTACACTTTGTATACGATTACAGTAAGTTAAATGTTAAATCTCGGGACAAAATCTTTATTATACAGGCTGGCTGGCGATTTAGTCAGCTGCACACGTCAACTGAAAAAAAAATACAATATTTCTTACATGCATCGTAATAGCTTGTCTATTACTGTACAGGAATTAGTGTTTTTTTTTTTGGCGAATCGGGTTTGTGCTTTTCGTAGCAAAAGCAGCTTAAAGATACGGGTAGAATCACCCCTTTGACATTTGCTGAATGTCAGTATTTGACATGGGCGACTGCCTATCTGACCTCCACAAACCAGTTACTGGATAATACTTTACTTACTTTTGGTAAGACTGGTTGTCAGACTTTTCAGGCTTCTGACAACCCCTAACGATTGTCATAGATCCACAAGATAGCCGGGACCAACGGCTTAACGGCCTTTCCGAGGCACGGAGGGGACTTGGTATGTAAAGATGGTCACCCATCCACGGACAACCGCAGCAAGCGTAGCTTCGCCTGATCGTTAGAACCATGAGGCTTACTTAACCGCAAGCCACTCAAGCCCTTACTTATACCTTAAAGTTCCCATCAAGTTACAACATCGTTTGTAAGACAGATTGTCTGGTAGTTACTAGTTATTATTGTGATAAAATAATAAATAAAATACTGTAGTAATTGTGTCAGCGATAAGGAATAGATATTGCATTGTACTTTGTAAATAAATACTACAAAAGAAATTAATCTAGCCACTTCACGATTGTAGACAAATTGTTTTGATCTTTTTGCTGTTTCTGGTCGGAAGAGTTTTAATTTATTCTGTCTGTGACTGTGGATTTTTGCTTCTTTCGCCCTATTTATCATCAACAGTATCTAAAGAATGAAATCTAACTATATCGTATTCCTGCTTGAAATTGTTACAGGCGTCGCAGGCTTTCATAAGTTAACGCCAGTTTTGTAATTAGGTAAGTATATATTCATCAGAAAATAGTACGTTACTTATATTAAATAACTATACTCTGTAGTTAGCCCTTTCTTAGTTACCTACGCTTGCCGCGACTTTACATACCAAGACCCCTCCGTGCTTCGGAAAGCAAGATGTAGGTCCCGGCTATCAATTGTGGATCTTTCGACAGTAGTCACGGGTCGTCAGAAGCCCGAAATCTGACAACCAATTCGAAGTCTTACCAAGAGGTATCGTATTACCCAATAACTGGGTTGTGGAGATCAGTTAAGCGGTCGCTCCGTGTAAAATACTGGAATTCAGCTGCACCCGGTCAGTCTGGAAGCCAACCCCAAAATAGTTGGGAAAGGGCTAGGCCGATTGCTTCCTCCCAGGCTGATTTCAATTTGGGGATGAGGATTTCATAAGTTAACGCCTAGCATTGTAATTAGGTAAGTATCTATTGATTAGAAAATAGTAAGATCGTTACATTAGAGAACTATAACTGAATAATATATTTTGTAACTACAAAATATGAATATATATGAATAATAAATATGCCTAAAACTTAACAGCATATTCTGTTAGAAAAAATCGTAATTCAACTGATATAGAGACAGCCCGTTTAGTGTACATTAGCTATTTTCATAGTGTAATGTTGTATGGTATTCGGTTGGGAGAAATGCCGCTGACATTCAGACTATGTTTGTCTTGCAGCAGAAAAGAGCTGTTCGATCAATTTATAAATTAAATCCGAGACACTCTCTCAGAGATAAATTTAAGGAGATTAATGTAATGACTGTGCCTTCACAGTATATTTTTGAAAATCTTTTTTAAGCCCATAAAAATATTAAATTGTTACAGTGATATCCATGGTATAATTACTAGGAACAAACACAAATTTGTTGTACCATCCACAAGGCTCAAGGTGGGTCATTCAGATGTCAATGTATGCGCTTTTATAATAAACGTCCAAGCCATGTTCAAAATCTAAGTCTCAATAAATTTAAATCATTAATTAAACGTAAGTTGTGCCTGAAAGCCTTTTATACCGTTAAAGTTTATATTGAGGATAAAAAAGCTTGGGATTGACCTGCTCCAATTTTTGCATACTGAATGTTGTTTTTTTTGTTTTTGCAAACTTTATACTCTTTGACATTTGATACACCGTGAAATTTTAATGGTTTCTTTCCCGCAGCGAAATAGTTTTGTCTTGGTAATACAATCGTTTTATAAAGAAATAAAATTTTAGAAACAAAAAATGGCAGATTAACCATTGTGAAAAATCACCACGTGCGAGAGTTTATTTTGCTTTGAACATTTATGCATCGTTGTTCCCTTTGTCGGAGCTGCGTGCAATTCGAGTAGTACCCACAAGTTACCTCTAGTGTTACTATTGAATAGTGTTTTATATAAAACAAAAAAGTTGTATTTTTTTTTTCACTTTTACTCTATGCTTCGAAAGTACTCCTTATGGCAAGTTGTTCTGCCGCGGGAAAACAACCATTTAAATTTCACGGTGAATACACTTTGACATGAATATTTACTTTGAGAAGTATAATATTATTATTGTTTTAATTATTGTGAATATGAGGACTATGTCGGTCTTGTTTTATTTTTGTGTTTCTACTCTTACTAACTTCTAGTTTTTAATGTTAATCTGGCAATTTGAGTAAGTACTCAATCCCTATCCAAATGTCCTTTCTTTGGTATTGTTCGTCAAATCGTTGAACTCCTCAAGTTCTGAGTTGAGCAGTATGATTACTGATAAATGCGTGCACTGAATGGACAGGTCCACTCAATCTGTGTGATTCTTTCCTCAAAAGACCATTTCAGACACCAATCCACATGGTTTTAAATCCAGATTATATCTGAACTTTAAAAGAGACTGTGACCTGTGAGTTTGTTTCGACCTTTCTTCTCAGAGTAGTCAGGTAGGAAACGCCGTCCTCATCTAGTTTAAAAATAAATAATAGTTTAAAAAAAACTAAAAAACACGCTTTAAAAACCAAACTAAAAAGTAGAAAATAATTTAATTCTATTAAAAAGCTTGGGGTGCTTTTTGACTTATTTTTATAATCAATTAATATCAAGCACCCCACGCTTTTTAATAGAATTAAATTATTTTCTACTTTTTAGTTTGGTTTTTAAAGCGTTTTTTTAAACTATTATTAATTGTTTTCTATTTTTTAGTTTTTCTAACTACAAAAGCGTGTTTTTTCTACTTTATTTTTTTAATTATTAAATTGTCATAGGTCCTCGATAAGTCTACAAAGTTTAAATGAAATCTGACCGTTTAAAGTGGGTCAAAATAGCGTCCAAAGGAGTCGGTTACATACAAACATAAAAACAAACAAACAAACAAACATACAAGTGAAGCTAATATAAAGCGTGTAAAATAGGATTGACATATAAAAGTGTTTGTACAAACCTACTTACATAAATAACATAATTTATCATTAAACAATGATAACTATCAATCGATATCGAATTAATAAAATTGTTAGTTTTCAAATCAATAAATCGATTTATTCACCTACTGTAACAGTAAAAGACTATTTTATAAAAGAAAACATTATAAACCATATTTTTTACTCTGTTAACTTTGTAGAAACTTTAGCAAATCTTAGGCTCATTGATGAGATTCTGTGTCATTATTGTTAAGGCCAAAACACGTGTAAACAGAATTCGCCGAATATTTTCGTCCGCCTTGCCGTTAGTACCCACTAGTAGTCAGTGATTAATGTAAGATGTCAAGAGATACTCTCGATTCGTCTTGGACGATTAACTTTAACGTCTTCGAGTATCCGTGCTTCTTAAACTGATGTCACCGATATTTTGAAAACGAATGGAGCTTAACTTAAAGACGACGCCGACGTTTGCATGGACGTTAAAATATCGCAGCAGGATTTTTTCGCGAATTCGATTTTCAACTATCGGCGTTAAACCGTGGATTGAGAATCCTAGCGCGTCGATATAACACACTGCAGGCTTATGATGACGCTTTCTATTTCTACTCTTCCGTAGAATAGAAGTAGCTTGTCTACATTTCTCGGTACAAAACTGTCAATTGTCTACACGGAAACGTCATTTTTGACTACTCTTTCGTCGACAAAACGCTTCTCTACGGTTCTTGTGCTAAGCCTGTTGTTCGATTTTCAACTTTCGATGGTAAACATAGCGTTGAAACCAACTGAGTTCTTTCACAGGTAGGTAAGTGTTAACACGAAAAGCGTCCATTACCGTTTTAATACAAAAAACCGTAAAGGAGAAAAGGTTACGAAGTTTTGACGTACATGTAGGTAGGTATGTTACATACCTACTACAGTCGACTTTAAAATTGGTTTATTAAGTACTAGGTCTTGCCCGCGGTTCCGCTCGCGTGGATGTCGGTTATCTCCTAAAAAAGTACCCTATGTCCTTCTCCATATCCCAGGCTATATCTCTGCCAAATTTCATGACGTTCGGTTCAGCGGTTTAGGCGTGAAAGCTTAACAGACATACAGACAGACAGAGTTACTTTCGCATTTATAATATTAGTAGGGATCATTGGCTTGAATATCACGTGCACTTCATAAAACGACAAGGTCTATTTGCTTATGTGGGTGCCAGATAGTTTCTATATTCTTAACAAAAGCGATCAATCAATACTCTTTGATTTGATACTCTTGAAATTGTACAATGTGGTCAAAAAATTTAGAAACTGTAACTGATCTGGGTCACTGTTAAATGTGATCAACAATTTATTTCTAAACTTCTAAGTAAAGATAAAAATGTTATTTTGCTCGAAGTAGATACGTAATATTTTAATAAGATTAATATGAAGGACGATATGACGAGACGAAAATTAGGTACAGTAACGAGATTGGTACAATATGGCAAGCGAAGTACCTCGACCTAGGCAGTTTGCTACCTATCTTAGGTCTCAAGGTTCAATTTGCACAGGTAGGTAAAGCTCTACCCAGCAGATGTTACATAAGTTGGTAATATTTCTACATTACCAAAAGTAGGTTGTGGTACTTACTTGTGATTCTGTATTTTTCTTATAGTTTCGTTGAAATTTATTTGGCTTTTAATACCCGACATGGGTATCTATCTATGCCTTAGAGCATTTTAGGTTAAATGCTCTAAGATCTATGCCGGTTATTCAAAACCAAATGTGTTCATTTTATGAGCGATTACCCTACACTTTTTGACTGTGTGTTGTATATTTTTTATTTTCTCCTTACCAATACTGTACGTTATATCAACAATGTTTTAAATTACGTAAATATGTCTCATGTAAGTGAAATTAATTTCTTAGGGGAAATAAAGATATCTCTAACACGACCTTTTATTTTTTTTGGGTGGTAAATCATCAAATAATTTCTCCCGCTCTGGGTGGAGCAGGAGGGCGTGTCAGACTTTTACTGACTAAAACCCACCCGTGTTCCCTCAGTTGCCTGTGTGCCAGGGGCGACGGTATCTCTTTCGAACAACCCGCACCCCTAGCAGGCATCGGCCCTTGCGGGCCCCATCAGTTGTTACTGACATCTCATTGAGGTGCGCGTGGAACACAACGCGCCGTCGACCCGGGCTTGGTCCTTACCGGACAGCGAGCTACCCGTTACTCGCCGTCCGCAAGCCCGCGCCTACGCTGGCCGGGAATCAGCCTGGGATTCTCGACGCCCAGGGCGTCTCCTGCGAAGACTACGGCCATGAGGGCGCATGTACTGCCTCTCACTCACGTGCGCCGCCTCCCTCTTTGCGAGCATCACTGCTTCGCCGAAGGAAGCGACGGCTACCCATGCACTCTCGCTCCGTACCATGGCCTGGACCAGGGCCGGACGCGAGAGATCGCCGTCGCCGATCGCCTCCACGAGGACACGGTGGTGCTCCGCCCAAGCCGGGCAGAAATCCACCGTATGCTCCACCGTGTCCTCAGGAACCCGATCTTATACTTGTTTTACACAAAATATAGAAAAGGGAAATAATAACATTAAAAAAAGAGAGTATTAAATCTAAACATGCAGCACGTACGCAGGCATGCGAGTAGGTGAGTGAGACTCCGTAAGAGTGACGGTGTGTGTACTCACATTAGTACGAATGAATCAGAGATTCAGAGTGCATAAGATTAAGAACGGTACACAGAATGATGATGTACATAGATTTGCAATAAATATGTCTTTATCTTTATTATCAGCACTCAGTTTACCCAGTAACTGGGCTGTGGAAATCATAAAGACAGGCGCTCCGTGTAAAATACTAGTGTTTAGCTACATCTAGATAAACAAGAAGCCGACACCAACATATTTGGGAAAGACTAGGTAGATATATCAGTATATAGCCATACCTTGAAATAGATGAAAAATACCAAACTTATCTGAGTCCTAGCTACCCTGACTTTCAGACGTCGCCTCTAGATTTACGCTACTGTTTTTTAAAGACCTTTCAAATTCGACTTTGATTGACGACTTCAGCAAAATGAATAACAATACCTTAGTTCCATTCGGTCTGTTTCATTTGAATGAATTGTTTCGTTCTTCATTTTCGCTGGCGCGTCGCGATCGTGTCAGCGTTCCATTGTTCACCAGTCAGTCTATTTGGCTTTAAAAGAAAATTATTTTATTAAAGAACTAGGTATTGCCCGCTACTTTGTTCATGTTCATACGTCAACCCCCTCCCCCCCTTTAACTTCTACTGGAATAATTGATTTATTCTATAAATTAACCGTCTTATTACAGAAAGTGATGTAACTTTCGTTTTACTGGTAATGAATGCTCTGTACCAGTTTTTGCATTTCCAACTTTATTTCGATTTGGTATAAAGCTCTTAAGAGCATCTAAAAAAACAGCATACAAACTTGAAAATACCAACGGTCTAGTGCATGATTGAAAAAAATGTTTACTTTTGTTTGTATTTCATGAGATAATCACGAAAAACTACTATAAATGCGTTGTTACCAGTCCGCGTGGAATGAATGCTCATAATATAAAAATGAAAACTTACCACCGCACAAAGTTATCAGTTTTGTAATAAGACTTTCATTTCTATACATATTGGGTTCCTAATACAAAAAACCAGCTTGGTGGTTTAAACCTGATCTAAATAAATACCTTGTTTTGTATTAAGGGTGATTGTGTTCATCTTCGATGGTTCAGATTGTATTTGTCGAAAACAACATTTATGATGCCTCAGTGGGTCTAGCCTGAATTTGAGGTGAACATGACGTAAATTGGAACGATTTTAAAATTAAAAATAGCCGTAAATTTAACTAAGTTCTAAGACTTTATACATCAACTACCGTATATCAAAATGCTATACGATAGTTGTATTATCGATTCAAAAATCGTTCGAAATTATGTTACATGTATTTACGTCGCGTGTTCGTGCCTCTGGAGTCTGTCATATAAACTCGTATAAAATACGTGACATACGAAAATATTTTAGCCTCTTAAATTACCTAATTACCCTCCTTACGACGTCTGAACGACGGGGGAATGAAGAGCCGTACGTACGTTTATGGTTATAAACCAAGTTAAAATGCTTAAATAAGTATTAATCTTCTGTATAAAACTGGTATAACGTTGCAGAAGCTCGTAGAAGGTCGCAGACACAGTATAAACTATGACCAGTAAGTACCACTAAGTATCTCAACAAGACACTTAAAATCAAACGCTACGGTCCAACGGGTGTTAGTGCCAACCAAACTTACAAAAGTTTACTATTGCATAGAATTGTAAGAATAAACAGTAAATTCACTAGTACTTTCCCACAACGTTACTTTAACCGCATAGCCACCTTATTGAACTTTTGAGTACTAAACCGATTGCTTTCAAAATCGATATTTGAATAGCCGAGCGTAGGTATAAAAAATTCCAAATACGAATCTTTTATAAAAATCGAAAAAAATAACGCCTGAAACTTAGATAAATTTCGGGTAATCGCGTTTGCTTGTTTGTGTCGGACCGAAACTAGTAAATGGTCGGAATCATTCGTTCCTAGTTGAAACACTGTATGCTAAATCTACTGTGACGCAGATCATTATCGTATGGTCCAATTTACTGTCAACTGTTAACACCTCATAAATGGTTCGAAGTTCTTTAAGATCCGACATTACCCGACACGTTGGGTGCTTAACAAAACAACACGCTTTGAAAAGTCGTTAAAAGAAAGTGATCGTCCCAATAATGGATACTTATTACGATCTCGATGCGGTTTAAAAAAGTTTGTTTTACGTCCCAATCGTTTTGAACTCCGAACTTTTTAACTTTTAGATGGATTTCCATGGTTGCTGGGTTTTTGATATTCTGGGAGTATCTTTGGACTTTTTATATTATGGGGGTTTGTACAATAGCATTCGGTACTGTAAAGGTTGTTTAACAAAAGCGACCTTATGTTGTACAGGCAGACAATATACCTAATAAGTTTAGTCACATTCGAACTATCAAACTGATTTAGAGGGAGAATGGAGATTTCTTGTACTTTTTATAAAAAGTATTCAGTATATTGATATTTCGATAGAATGAATATGCGATACGTTGAACGCTCGATCAAACAAACATTTGATATTTTGAACACTCGATGTATTGAGTGTACGATATATCAAATCAAATTAAATCATTTATTTTTGCAGGCATGGGTAATTGGTACATAGATGTTTTCTTAACTTGACTTTGACTTTGGATATGTATTTGAATTCTTTGTCACCGCCTTCCAAAATTAAAGTTATTTTTTACTTTTTAGTGTTTTTTGGAAGTCAGCTGTTTTTTTTTTTTTTGAAAAAGTTTTTATTTTTCACTTTTTAGTGGTTCACATGTGCTTACCCCTTCACAGCGTCCCGGCGTGATGTTATGTTATGAACTGGTGTAAACAATAGACAGACATGGGATTTCAGCAATTCCAGTCCATTTGCTATGATTTATTGAGGAGTTCCGTTGCCTATCTCCGAAGTTCTTCATCAGATCTTCACCAAATTGAAATGGGACCACTCTGAGAAAGTACTCTTCCAAAAACTACCCAAGTCGCTTCAAGTGTGCCTATAAATTTGAGAATTCTCTCTATTTCTCCAGGATCCCATAATCAGATCCTGACTTGGTGATCATGGGACCATCTAAGAAGTATACCCTTTCAAACAAAAAAAAAATACAAATCAGTCCAGCCATCTTCGAGTAATCGGGAGATATACATAAAAAAAAAAAAAGGTTCCGACGAATTGAGAACCTCCTCCTTTTTGAAGTCGGTTAAAAAGTAGTCCTCCAGTCCTCCACATTCTACCGTCTCATGTTACTCCAAAATTAAACAGAAATTCTATTGATACCGAATAATTATAAATGTCAAATCATTAGAATTAAAAAAAGAAACAAAACCAGACTAATACTACTAATACTACATTAGTGGCATTTTTATAGTTATGTCAAAAAAAAAATAAAGTATGTCAAAGTGTCAATCAGAATAAAAAGTGTCAGAATAAGAACATGTATGTCAATCTTAATAATAGTTTATCAATCAGTGCAGTGATTTCGAATGTTCGATTTATTAACCATTCGATATTATGAACGTTCGAGTATGTAGACGTATGATTTATTGAGGTCGATCAATTGATATTCAATTATTTGGCATTCGATTTGGCATAGTACACCCGAATAAACAGTAGGCAAGTGCTCACGCTGACAAGTCAAACGAAGAACATCATCACTACATCACTACATCTTATAAAAAATTAAACCGCCGAAAAATCTGAAAAGCAAAAAATAATAAAACATTTTTGTTTTTTTTTCGGCGGTTTAATTTTTTTGTTAAAAAGTTTTCATTTTATGTTTGTTGTGGCTTTAATCTACTAATTACTACATGCTTATTTTTTTATTACTTTTTGTAATACACAACTCGGCATTAAAATCTGTGAGTGAACAATCAATCATCCCCTGTTTTCCTACCCTTAGGGTTGGAATTTTTGTTTTCAAATTTATATGGGACCAACTTCGGGTAAATCCTTTCCAATAAAAAAATAATTATTAAAATCGGACTACTCTGTACAAAGTTACATATATAAAAAATATATACGCGTCTTGAGAACCTCCCCCGTTTTTTCGTTGGTTAAAAATAAACTCCCTGCAGCGACTGTCTGTCTGTTTGTTCGCGATAAACTTACATACTACTAAACGGATTGTCATACGGTTTTCACCAATAGACATAGTGATTCATGAAGAAGGTTTATTAAGTTTATAATTTGTTAAGATTTTGTGTAAATTGGCTAACGCGGGCGAAGCCGCTGGCAAAAGCTAGTAGATTATAAGATTCGTAGAATAATTTATTTTACTATTAGATCCCGGTACGGGGTGACCTTAAGGCTCCTATAGTATAGTGCGTAGCTACAATATTGAAAAATTTCGCGACAAATCGATTTGCTTCCTATGAGTATTTTTTATAGAATAACATTAAATACGGAGAGTATTTAATGTTGCTCTATTCCGAAGCTGCCGTCGGGTAAAAAAAAATAAGGTAATATAAGCGTAATGGAATAATATCAGACGTTCCTAAATACGTTCGTGTCTACAACTTTAAAGCAGGTAAACTCATTCGGGAATTACTTTTTTTCTTAAGAACTTAGTTCTTTTTTTCATACCTACATTTTTTGTAAAAGAAAATCTGGAGACCTTGATTTTATTTTTACAGGAGAAAAATCTGAGTCCCTTTTTTTCTTTAAAAGGGTTTCGAATGTATACACTAACACTGATTTTTTAAATCACGCTGGAATCCTACTGTCCTACTATTCCTACTATAAGATAATATATATTAACATTATAAATATGAAAGTTTGTATGATTGGATATTTAGATGTTTGGCTGTTTGTTACTCAATCACACAAAAACGGCTGAACGGATTTGGATTAAATTTGGCACACAGATAGATTATAACCAGGATTAACACATCGGGTACTTTTTATCTCGGTAGTCCATTCCCATGGGATAATTTTCGATCTTCACCCGGGCTAAGCCGCTGTCAAAAGCTAGTGATAACATATTTTTGCCATGACTACGTTTTTTTTTTTCAAGAAAAATGATTAATTTAAATGCCACTAGGTAGGTAATACTGAAGCCTAAGAATTGTTTTTGAGAGATCGCCATAGAATTGTATGTCTCTGTTACTACTAAAAAAACTGAAGTGTATAAGGCTTTTACAGACCGGCGCGACGCGACACTTGTAGATCAATTTTCATGAATTTTTCGTAAGAATTGTTCAAAAAAGGTCGCGTCGCGCCTGGTTCCGGAAGCCTTAAATCGACTTTTTGTGAACTTGATTACTGAGCTACAGAACATTTTCAGAACAGAATTGATATGAATAGGATATTAACTCTTACCTTTTTAATTAAATGCACCCTCATACAGTTACTATATGTGCTGTGTTGAGATTATAAAACAAAGGCAGATAGACCAAGAGTGATGCTAACCAAATACTGAATCAAAACTCGAGTGAGTTCGCCATGAAGCGTCGCATTGTATGTATCATACATACTTTAGTATTTGATTTTTTAGCCTCACTCTTGGTGTTCCGCGCAGTGTATCTGCCTTTGTTTTATAATCTGAGGTGCTGCGGGACTGCTTCGGTGGTCTAGTGGTTGCAAGCGGTACTACTGAGCACGAGGCCCTGCGGTCGATTCCCAAGACGGGCAGTGTTATTGGGTTTTGAATGAGGAATTTCTCAGTAATAGTCCGGAGTCTGGATTTGTGAACGATTGATGGCCATAGGCTCGCCCCTATTACATGGGACATAAACATAACTGGCGAAATGGAGTGTACTATTCGTACAGCTCTGCCTAACCCTTTAGGAATTACAGGCGTGATGTTATTTTACAATACCAATGTATCTAATAATTGTGTATGGTTTGGGAACGTTTTCCCTATTCCTGTCATGGTTAAAAAGCAGTGGCGTGCAGTCCACAAAGACAGAAAGACACTGCCTACCCTACCTAAATCAGATAAATATTTAAAACTTATATTATTTTGTCAATAAACAAAAAATCTTTATTCATAAATCAGCTCCACCTGTCCAGCGTCTGTCGTATCATTATTATCATCAATACAATACCCGTCCGTACAATTTGACTCAACTTTGCATTGCGATGCACTAGCGCCGCTGAGTGCCTCGGGAGAGACACGAACTATCCGCGTCTTAATGTATATATGTGTGCTCTCGTAGTCATGCAGATTTATTGTGTGTGCGTTCCTATACATACGTGTGACAATTAACGCACAGGGTATTCACTGAATTTTTACGTTTTTTTACTCCACGACGAATGACGAAACTTACCGAAGCTTTCCGAACAAAGTTTGCTATGCGACAATTTTAAAAAGTAGCATTGCTTTTTTGAATTGTCGCTACATAAACAACCATTACTTTTTGTCGTATTATTTTTATATTCCGATTTCCGACGCCATTATTTGTTTTGATTTATTTGTTTTGGTTGTGAGCTAGGATAGCATGTATTTAACATTTCACGTTGAAAATAGTGTGAAAATACATAATATTCACTGTGAAAGTTCTTCAGGTGGTAAGTGAATAGAGAAAAAAAAATGCATTTTAAAAACTATATTTCGATGAAAAAAAAACCAAGTGATCGTGAATCCGGTGTACAATTACTTGTACACCGGATTTGCAACTAATACAAACTAAAGGTAAAGTTAACCGTAAATTAAATACAAAACAATATGTTTCTTAATTGCCTCGCAGGTTGCGTGCTGTGTAGGAACAGCAATCGGTAATTCTGTTTTATTTTTGGCTTTTTTTAAATTTCTGCCTATCCTCTGTTAACAAAACAAGGTAATATTTGACGGAAACGTACAGCCGTCAATGTTCGGGGGCGATCACTATTTAACGCCTTAACAATAAGGATATAAAACCAAAAACTATTCAACCGCCAACACCGACTGTACACTAGAATGATAGAGCTATGCGACAACTTCGTGGTTGGACGCTGTGACGGAGTAATCCGGTACAGAGGTGACGTATCTTGTGAATGGATCAGTCAATCAAGTGGTTCGCTTTATGTACAGTCATCTACTACCTATGTAATTAATCCCTTAAAGGACTTAGAAGCCTGGAGGGCCGCTGCATGTACTACTTAATCAGGTTGGGGTACGGTAGTAGTGAGGCGTATTTGTCGTAGCTGATGATAACAGACTGTAACTGTGACAGACAAACTGAAAAAACAGCTGCTATTCCTCGAAATAATAAAATCCCTTACACACGACAGTTACAAGCTTTTTTTTTTTTTTTTTTTTGGTTTTGGCTTCACACGGTTTGTGCATTTAGCCAGTGTCAAGTAATTTATCTTTTCGATCAAGTAAATGGCCCGATATCGGGCACGAAGTTACAAAACAGTCATAGTCGTCTTTAGTCAGTCAAGTCAAAGTTATTGTAAAGCGGTAGTAACTTTACAACAACCTAATAGGAGTTTTTGGGGGGAACACGAAAAGTCCACGTTAGTCACTTATTTTCACCTTCACTACACTTGTGCACTCACACGTAACTAAATTAAATAATTCACTACCAAAATTATATAATTTAATTCGCTATTTCACTAAATTTCATGAAAATGAAAATTCGTGCGACATGTTCCAACGCGATCCCGCCAAAAACTCCTACAAGCTTTTCTCTATTTATGCTTATGACAGTTACCGTAGTTAGAATGAGATAAAACTATTACTCTGTGACATCCTGTTACATCGTCAGAAGTTTCCTTTTCTCGCATAAGTGTTGCACCTTAGTTAGAAAGAGAAGTACCTACTTTGTGGACATGGAACAGGAACAAGCGGAACAGATATGCGATTTTACCTGTTACAACCTACTCCTATTCCCAAAATGTAAAATAACAGCCTCTTATTTTGAAACAGATTGTTGGAACTGTTATTTCCGTGGAACAGGAACAGGCGGAACAGATATGCGATTAAAGATGTTACAACCCACTCCTAGAGTACTGCGATGATCCCCAGTGCGACTGTACAGCCACCTTGTATCATCTCTTGTTGTGCTCTCCGTGCAAAAATACCTGCACTTGAGCAGACCTTCGCGAGGCCAATGCTAATGCTGTCGAAGTGGCCGAATTCTGATCGAAGCTCATTTTAGAGCTCATTTAGCTCGAAGAAGATTTGTCATACGACATCGATACGACGATTATTTGTTTGATTGATTTTATGATGACGGTGAATACGTTACAAGTATAAGGAATATAGTATAGGTATGTTGTTACTGACTGGTCATTCACTCGCTGTTTTGCTAATAATTTTGTTACTAAGAGCGGATATTTAATAGATAAGTGAGAAATAAATATTGCGCTTTGACAATTTAATATGGAAAACATTTATGTCAAACTGTCTGTCTTATTCTTCAGATAAAAGTTTACCAACTATTTCAAAATAAGCACTCGATAAATGTTTAAGCACCTACTTTGTAACTTGTAATCTGTTCGATAACCTTTTTTCTGAATGAATATCGATATAAATATTTACATCAGCTTAACCGTACACTCATGTCATTCATTCATCCTTGTTATGCAGATTAAAATTCAGATTCATAAGACATAATCACGTCACACATTTACATATTTAAATATCTTCAGCATATAATATAAGCCGCCACTAAGTCCCACCTCAGGTAAGTATTACTTAGCAGAAGTTATGAAAACACAGACTCGAACAAAAACAAACGCGAGGAACATACACCTACATCTTTGTATAAATGAAAAGAAAGACTAATGTTTTTGTGCGAATTAAATGCAGAAATAGAAGCCAATGTTCAGCTAGCTTATTTTCTCGTGGCAAATGGAAAAGTGAATACTAAAAGGTTATACCGAGAATTTTAAAGATAGTGTATAAATAAACGAGTCTTGCGTAAAAATAACGAAATGATTTGAAATTGTTTATTTTGTGGATAGGATATCGGAACCACTTTCACATGCCTGAGAAGAAATGGTGAAACAAACACAGGGTCCAGACATATTCTTGGTCAGATCATGTGAGGACCTTGTAGATGCATTTTTGAAATGGAGAGTTGAGGAAAGAACCACACAAATTTGTGTGGACCTGTCCAGTCAGAGCAAGCATTTGTCAGTAATCGTGTATCTCAACTGGGGACTTAAAGAGCTCAACGACTCGACGAACAATATCAGAGAAAGTACATTTGGGTAGGCCGCAAAAGGTAAGTTTTCAAAAAGAAAGACCATCATTAAAATTAACTGACAAAGATAAAAAAAAAGACTAAAACAAAGACCCACATAATAATCACTTCCACAATAATTAAATTAATATAATACTTTTCAAAGTAAATATTCATGTCACTTTGAGTATTATTATGATGCAATGTCAATGTGTATAAAATGGTGCATAATGATAATTTTGAATGAAAAAATATTAAAATGTCAAGTGTTACTGTTTTAAGGTTTTATCACAAAGCTTATCAGAGCGAGCAGCTCAACCCCAAGCTACTAACAATACGAAGAACCATATACAACCTATTCATTCTTCCCCCCCAGTGGGGTTCCCGCATTGTCGTTGCGGGGGGGCTCAGTAACCGTGGTCACCCTCCCACGGTGAAGCGAAGAGGAACCCCAGGGTGGGGCCGCTCGTCAGGGCTTGTGCCTCCAAGCCGACGACGTAGCGGCCAAAAAGTAGGTTGCGGTGAGGTGCATCGCAGCTGAGGCGGGCCGCGATGTCGAATGGGAGGCATCGCGGCTGAGAGTTACAGGCTGCGGCGGAGGAGGAGTGCCGGTACTTCTGAGTAGCGCTCTTCCCTTCCGTGGCCTGGACGGAGCCGCCACCGTTTGATGGCGGACGCGGTGGGGCCGCAGGGGAAGAGGAGTGTCGGTATAGCGTTGGCCGCTCTCCCTATCCCCTGCGGCCGAAAAGTGGTAGGCGGTGGGGCCACTGCTGACCCGTCGCAGGGGGACGTCAGCAGCAGCTGGTGGGGCTCGCAAGGGCCGATGCCTGCCAGGGGTGCGGGTTGTTCGAAAGAGATACCGCGGTCCCTGGCACACGGGCAGCTGAGAGAACATGGGTGGGTTTTAGTCAGTAAAAGTCTGACACGCCCTCCTGCTCCACCCAGAGCGGGAGAAGTCATTTGATGATTTCCCATCCACAAAAAAAAAAAAAAACCTATTCATTCTTTTTTATAAAAATAAGTGCAAATAGCAAGCTAACCCGACGTTGAACTCTGCAGCCCACGCGAACTAGCGAAGCGCCTCGTGTGTGACCAAAGACTGGAACGATATCGTTAGATATTGGAAAAAAAACTTGCTAGTAGAAAACCTGTGATATCCGATTCAAAGGTTGCTTGATCATTACATCACCCGATGTTTTATGGTTAAAGGTCCTTATTAGGTTAGGGACTGCCTTGTTGGTCTAGTGGCCGTTAGTGGTTCTACTGAGCATGAGGTCCTGATCATTTCCCGGGTCGGGCAAACTGGAATGCCATTTCGAATTTCCCAGTAGCGGCCCGGAGTCTTAATTTTACGATGATAACAATAGGCTCACCCCTATTATATGGGACGTCGACGACGAACGAACTTGTCGACGGAAGAATAGAACATGACTATTAACTAAATGATGTACAATAGGAGAAGATAGCTATGTTTTTCTATTAATTATCACAGTTATGCGTTCTAAAAGAATCATGATTTTGTGGATAATCGTATACACTTTGAGGCCGTCGAGTAGAAAGTTTGTTGTCAGGGTGATTTTGACAGTTTGGCAAGAAATATTCTTCTGAAATAGTCTACATTTATAAGGACCTAGACAAAGATCGTTAGAAATGAAAGAAAATATGGCAGATTGTAGAAGGATATCTACGGTGCGATGTCAAAAATGGAGAAACGAAATGTCACTTTGTATTGAAAAAGCACTGTGTAAGTATTCTTCATAGAAATAGAAAACGTCATGCTAAAATGCGAAAGGCGCTTTACTTTGTGTAAATTATTTCATCACCACTGCTCAAAACGGCGAAGGAAAACATCGAACCATAAATTCGTAAACATGTGACATCTGCCAACCCGCAATGGGCCCGCGTGGTGGATCAGAAAGGAGGTTTGTATCCCAGCAGTGGGAAAATAATAGGCTTGTTATAATAATAATATAATAAACACGAATGGTACCTATGGTTAACCGTAGATGGCTATGATGGCTGAGGTAGCGAAATAGCCTGAATAGCATTAAAAAGAAGCCCCAAATAGCCAGCATTAGCAATGGTATGGTAATTAAATTGACGTTGAGTTTTTAAACTTTTTGTTGTAAGAATACAATAGAATTGTTACATGATATCGCGTAGTGAGCGGTCCATTCGCTTCCTCAATCTTTTATGAACAACCTTTTGGACAGAAATAATTAATTTCTTATATGGTATGTACCTACCTATATAGCATTGAATTTACCTTCCTATTGATATGGGTAATGAATGATAATAAGGGTAAGGTTTACAGGTATTATTGAATGTAAGCCCACATGTCGCCGGTAACGCGATCTTAGCCCCTTTTTTAGAATGTGGAATTTTTACATACTATTACCGCAGGAAAAATTACCAATTTCGAGAGTACTTCCCGTGAACCCTTAATATATTAGAATCTAATTAATTATAGGTTTTGTGGGATTTTAAAACCAGAATTCTGAAATTATAAAATTCGACTAATCACGAGACAAATACAGGCTTAAATCCTGGAATTTAAACCAAAAAGCCGTAGGATGTAAGCACTTTAAATGTTTAAAGAATTTACTAAAGCCTGACGGCGCAGCAAGTGGCACCGTCTATTTTGTTACGAAGTTACTGAAGGTTGGATAACTGTGACACTGGCTGGTGACCGTGACTCCAGCAGAGCGTCGCATCGATGAATGCCTGTCTTCTGATGACAGAGATCATGTTATCAGAGCCGCTATCGTACCGCTGCTAAGGCAAACTGCTATATTCCGGCACAGTCCTGAAGATATTGAAGCTGCTGAACGACTAATGCGATGACCACTTTTGGTAATGGCTATCCTGATCCGTGAAACCTATATTCTAAAACTAGCTTATGCCAGCCACTTCGCCCGCGCGGAAGTCGGAATTTATCCAACGGAACCGTACTACGGGGATAAAAAATATGACATGTCTTAATCCAGGGTTATAAACTATCTGTTTGGCAAATTTTATCCAAATCCATTCAGCCCTTTTTGCGTGATTGAGTAACAAACACATACAAACTTTCAAATTTATAATGTTAGTAGGATTCATCAAAATAAGCAAATTCAACCAAAATATGGCCACTGCTGGGATCAGCCACAGTAGCCACAACGACCATTCTTTAATATATTTTTCTTAAATTAACAATGACTTATTATTACAAATCCTATACACAATAAATTAATCGACAAAAACAGAAGAATCTCTTTGATTTCAATGATACAATTCCATTTGAGAAATAAAAAGATTTTTGGCAAGGAGTCAGAAAAATGTTATTTGCCGTTCGCGTCCCCTGTGTAATTTGAAATAAGCAAGACCTGCTGAAAGCGAGCTTAAGGTAAAAAAATCACTTTATATAAAAGGATCTGCCCTAACTTTCTTCGCTAACCCAGATATGATTATTGGATCATGATTATATGATTATCTGAATACCTTTTTGTCTCTTTGCGCAGACTAGGAATTTGTGTGGACGTTTCCTTGGCGAAAATATTTTTTGGTACAAGCGGATTACTTAACCATTACTTAAATTATACTTTGGTTAGAAATTATTCGATCCCCTACATAATTTATATTTACAACATACGTATAACATAATTGCGCAAACCCTCATACACCTCAATAATATTGAGTTAACAGCACAATTCATTGACCATTTTTTTTATTTTTTATTACGGTTGTAGTATTAAGAAAATCGTGTTGACCCCAACATGCATTATGTATTAAATTGAGTCTTATTGCCTTGAGATAAGATTGAATTTTCTTTGGCTCAGTCGGCGGTAGGTATGGCAAAATACAACATTTTGAAAAAATACCCCTATTAAATGTTACTGAAATCGATTCAGTAGTCAATTAGATGCAAACAATTTTCAGGTCTTCCGTTTATTCTATTACAGCTTGTATACGTAAAGGTAGGTACCTAACACTTTAACTGAATAATGTATAGTCAAGGCGTATAGCCATTTAAATCCTATATCTTCGCGTAATCGATATCCTATATTTTTTATCTCATAGTACCATAATAATTCGATTCCTAGTATAACTTAGAATACTTATATGTCCGACGAAAACAGTCGGTAGTACGTCTATACTAACCCAAAATACTCCTTAAAAAAAACATCACATTGACGAATACAGAAATAAACCCAATATATTTCTATAATAGCCCGAAATTCGTCTTATAAAAACATCCTCCGAGAATCGGAATTGGCCACAAAAATGCTAAAGACAATGAAAATATTATTAGAATCGCCTGAAAGGATAATAGTCATTCTCCAAAGAAATTATGTGACGATGCTAAGCACATAAGGTCCTCTCCAAACTGTTTACTCTCATAACATATATTTATTTACCTAACATATTCTTATACAACGTGTCGTTTTGCATCCTCGTCAAATTCAAGGAGGTAACTATGCTACTGATTCTCGACACGAATCAATAATAAAATAAGTAGGTATTTTTTTTTGTTTTTTTTTTTTTTTTAATTTTAAAACGCGGCCCGTGTGATACCGCACTGAAACTGGGTAACCTGGGTTCAAACAGTCTTCGTCGCACAAACCAGTCCTCGAATTACTTGTTGCGATTTTTTATTTTAAGGCTATGAAAATACAGTCGAGAACGCAATGGTAATTGAACCAAAAATCCAAAGTAAAATAAAAAATCTACTTATTTTATTATTGATTCGTGTCGAGAATCATTAGCATAGTTACCTCCTTGAATTTGACGAGGATGCAAAACGACACGTTGTATAACATCATCATCTGCCTAGCCTTTTCCTTACTATATTGGGGTCGGCTTCCAGTCTAACCGGATGCAGCTGGTATCAGTATTTTACATGAAGCGACTGCCTTTCTGACTGAGTAGCACAATACCCCTTAATAAGCGACGACCCGAAACGACTGTCAAAGATCCACGAATGGCAGCCAGTACCAGCAGCTTAACGAGCTTTCCGAGGCACGGAGGGGTCTTGGTATGTAATTATGGTCACCCATCCACGGACCAACCGCGGCAAGCGTATTTTAATCTAATCTTTCGATCCATGTGGCTGTTATTACTTAGCCACAAGTCCCGCACATTCTTATACAAAATACTTAGTTAAAGCAAAGCCATCAATTTCATTTGGGCAAAACTGTAACTGGAAATCACACATCAGTTATAAGCTAGACAAATTCGTATACACAATAAAACGTTTACGATCAACAGTGTCCGTAGCTGCGGCAGTCACTGCATATCACGGATACGTATCGTCGGTGCTGTCGTATGGTCTGATACTATCGGGTAATTCAGTGGAAATTTTAATGGCATTTCGGATACAAAAAAGTGTGTTAAATCTGGCGTCTGATTTTTGGACAGCTGTAAACCTTTATTTAAATAAACTTGGCATTTTACCTTTACCCTGTAGGTATATACATCAAAGAACTTTGTATGCTAGTAAAACAATATCCGCACTATTTTCGCATCCAATCAGAAGTGAGCAACAAAAGGGCTTCTGCTAGAAATAAATATAAATACGAATTAAATGTACCTCAATGTAGATTGAAAATATTTAGGAGGAATGTATATGATCATGCTATTCAGGTGTTTATCAGGCTGCCAAATTCGTTTAAGGAACTTCCTATCCCCATGTGCAAGAATAAGCTAACAAATTAGCTATTGGATAACTGTTTTTATGACATTGACGAATTTATGGACTATTGTAAAAATGCAAGACGACAGGTAGTAAATTTGGACATTGATTTTAAAGTAAAAATTACCTAATTATAATAATATACATTCATATCGGACTGAATGTAAATCGCCAATCTTGGAATTAATTGTACTAAGCTATGTAATAATGACAAATGTACACCACATGTTGCGGTAGAATGTGCAGAACTTATAAAAATATTAACACCATGCTATGTAAAACTACATTCTTACAAATAAATAAAATAAATCAAAGACACTAAACATGTTAGAACAGACGAGATACCAGTCCATAAGATAGCCCATGTCCAGCCATAGTCTAAAGTTGGCAAACAGAATAACAGCTTCAGAAACGCCAAAATTCCTTAATTTTGGCGTTTCTGAAGCTGTTATGTGGTCGCTCATGCTCATGCGCGCGACCGAAAAATTCTATAGGTATTGGAATAACCTACGCGCTAAGTAGCCGTACGATTTGTCGTAAGTAGGTATTCTAATGATGGCAGTGGGATCAGCCGCGACTTACGATTTGTAAGTCGTGGATTCGAACCCACAGGAGGCAAGCACTTTGTGTAAATTAATCCATCACCACTATTCTCACATCAGTGAAGGAAACCGGAATGTCTTAGAACCAAAAATTCGAAAATATGTGTCATCTACAAATTCGCGTGGTGGATTACGGCCCACTCCCGCTCACCGAGGTTATAGGCTAATTATGTATGTATCTATCTAATGTCGAACACACGTTATTAAAACTCTTTGAAAATGAAGTAGGTAATACGTGACAGTCGGAACAAGTAAACGAAAATTACATAACGAGGCTCATTAGCAGCCAATCAAATCCCTATTACCTACAGTACAAGCGACAAGTACACAACTTAGTTCACTAAGTATTCAGGTTATCTTCCCAATGAGTTTATCATACATAAATACCCAAAGTTGAACTCATGAATTCGTCGGAATTGACTCTGATTATGCAAACGAGATCTAATCCAGCTTTGTAAAGGCGTCGAAGTCAAATGGCATTGTATAAATGTCCATCTACGACTTCTACGAGATATTTTAGAGTTCGGCTCGATGAGAGAGGGTAGAAAAAAGATTAGATTTTCTCTCATTTGGAGGCGAACGTGACCCGCTTGGGTAAGTGATGAAGATATTGTTACAGTGGAAGAGCTTCAGAGGTGTAATGTTCGTTATCCCGGCACGTGTTTCCAACAATTTGCTCTATTGTATCTCTATGAAATTACTTTGCAATAAGGAATGCAGTGCACCCTTTTAATCATGGTACTGATTGCGCCGTTTTCGAGCGTTGGTAGTCTTCAAGCAGTTTGTAACTGCAGGTTTAGCACGAGCACCGATTTGTCGACGGAAGAATACACATGACTATTAACTAAATGATGTACAATTGGAGAATTTTCTCCGAGAAGAATAACTCTTCCCAAACTGTCAAAATCACACTGACAACAAACTTTCTACTCGACGGCCACAAAGTATATACGATTAACTACGAAATCATGATTTGTTTAGAACTTATAACTGTGATAATTAATAGAAAAACATAGCTATCTAGCTATATGGCCGTCGAGTAGAAAGTTTGTTGTCAGTGTGATTTTGACAGTTTGGGAAGAAATATTCTTCTGAAATAGTTTACGTTTATCAAAATCAAAATCAAAAAGTCATTTATTCAAACTAGGCTGAGAGTCAGCACTTTTTGAACGTCAAGATTACATAAGACAGTCCCCCAAAACGCCCGCCCTTCACCACTTCCTAGTGCTTTAGCTGGGAAGAAGAAGTGGCGCAACAAACTCCCCAGCAGAATAAGGACCTAGACAAAGACCGTTAGAAACGAAACACATAATGACAGAATGTGGAAGGATATCTACGGTGCGATGTCAAAAATGGAGAAACGAAATGTTATTTTGTATTGAAAAAGCACTATCTTATTCTTCATAGAAATATAAAACGTCATGCTAAGCCTGCTGAATTAGAAACGTGTACAATAATAGTTGAAGTCCTAACATTACTTTGAACAGTATCATAAAAACAGTAGAACAGTGGTGGCCAAGGCATCGACTTAAGAGTTCTAGGGCGTTGGTTCGAATCCAGGCAGGCACATTACTTTGTGTCTTTAATTTCATCCCCACTGCTCCCAAAACGGTTAAGGAAAACATCGTGAGGAAACCTGAACTGAAATACTCTAGAATCAAATATTCGAAGACATGTGACATCTAACAACAGCACTGGACCCGCGTGGAAGATTTTTACTACCTAACGCCGATCTCATCTAGTTTAAAAAATATGATTGACGTGTAAAAGTGTTTGTACAGACGCCAGCACATCAAGCTACCCAAAACTGTCAAATTTTCCCAATTGAACATGAACCTTATGCTTACGTTATAAAGTTGAAATAAAAACAAAAGGTTGATTATGATGATTATAAAAACAATATTAGTAAAATAAGAAAAGCAGAAATAATTATATAAATATCACAAAACATTCTAATATACTGATTGTCACAGATTCTTAAAGCTGAAACATATACAAAATATAAACCAAGTGTTGATGTACTTTCAAACAAACGCTGTAACTAGAATTCTTTGAAAAAAACATATTCTGCAACAAAATGTGGACTGGGGACCGCAAAGGCCTATGTCTGCCAGGGGTGCGGGTTGTTCAAAAAAGATACCGTCGCCCCTGGCACACAGGCAACTGAGGGAACACGGGTGGGTTTTAGTCAGTAAAAGTCTGACACGCCCTCCCGCTCCACACAGAGCGGGAGAATTTATTTGATGATATCCCACCCAAAAAAAAACAAGCATGACGTTTTCTACTTCTACGAAGAATAGACAGTGCTTTTACAATACAAAGTAACATTTCGTTTCTCCATTTTTTACATCGCACCGTAGATATGTTATTTATACAATGTAATAAGTATATAGCTATACTTTATTCTATAAAAACCTTGATTACAGTTCTTGTTTATACATGCGGGGACGAGCCTCCTACTATTTTACTGCAAAATGTAACCGCTGCCTAACAATCAACACGCTATTACACTTTATCTTTAATCTTTCGTTAGTGAGATCCTACTAATATTATCAAATAGTTGTTGCTCGTGACTTCACATGCGATCTAGAATGAAAAAAAGCGTATGTCCCTACCTAGGTCGTGCTTTATCTGTGAGCCAAAATTCATTCAAGTCCGTGTAGCGGTGGACGCCTTACCGCCTAAGAATGTGGCATGCAATACAAGTATTAAGTATTGAGCACCCCTGAGGCATACCCTATCCATTCAAAAAAAAAAATTGAGATATAACGGAACATACATGCAAAAAAATTACAAACGAATTGAGAATGTCTTCCTTTGTAGTCGGTTAAAAATCATATCCCAGGAACTGAACATAAACGTGAACATTCAACAGTACTTGAAACCACCAATCCCCATGAAGCATTTGTTTGTTTACGATCGTTCATAAGGGTCTCAGAGGGAGGTCCTCTTAAATAATATTCAAACACCGCAACATAGCCGTTGATAAGTTATAGTAGCTTAGCCGAGGATTTGCATAAATTCAGGTGGCATCTGCAAGTACAATTTGGGTATGATCTCACGGCTCGAGAAACTTTGGACCCCGCTTTCCTCTCTCGAATTGATACCAACTTCGAACGCTACTGGCTGTGATAGGAACAAACAATTATTTTCATCGTAACATTGTTTTATGAATATTAAGGATAAAGTTTGGGATAAAAACAAATATATTTTAAAGGAACCGGTTTTACTTCCGTGAAATTATTTAATTAATTGATCACCTTGCGTTTCCTTACTCAGACCAATTTTATTTATGTCACTGTACAGAATAATTTTTTAACCAGTGCGCAAACTTTAACCATGAATTCAGCATATCATTCTAAAAAACAATCAGCTATTTTATAGAAAAGTGCAATACCTACGCGGTCAAAGTGTATGGAACAGCTGACTGTAATTCACGTGTTTCGGGCCCCAGCCCATCAAGTCGCCCGCCCGCGCGAATTATTTCTTTTCGCATTTACGTTCTTTCTGACATTTTTCCTTTTTGCTCGGTCCCTAAAAGGTTGCAGCGTGATGTTAAATATCCTATAAACTTTCTCAAAAATTGGGCGTTCAAATGCAAAAAAATGTTTTCATATCCGACTGGTAGTTCCAGAGATTAGCGCGTTCAAACAAACAAACAAACTTTTCAGGATTATTATTAGAAACAAACGAACTCTTCAGCTTTATAATAATAAAGCGAGAACTGAACTCAATCAAATATTAGGGGAAGCAGAAGAAAATCGGCCAAAGGATTCGAATTTAATGAACCGGCGGAAAAACAAAATTGTTCAATAGCCATATAACTTTTATCACATAAATAAATATGGCAGTGGGACGTATTTTCCACGGAAAAGCTTTCACATCGCCATTTTTTTTCTTCACATAAAAATCACACATTGACAATTGAAAGATCAGCCCTAAATAGCACAAAGTAGCCATATCCGTTTCCGTGTTCCAAAATGTCCAATCACGAGGATCGATTGCGACGAGAAAACACGACAAAATAAACAAACATAACTTTCCCATCGATCTTCATAAAAAGGATTTCTAATACAGTATTTCATTAAACACGAAGTCTTTATCTTGCCTGACTTCTGATAAGATAACTTTCTTCTCAGAAAACCTGAAAGCTAAAGCCATTAAAGTTTTATTAAATTTAAAAACCAGCCAAGCGAAGGTTGTACCTACTTGCGCAATTAGTTCCGTAACGTATTCAATTTTGCTGGCACATACGAAACCAAACAAAATGTCGGTATATAATAATTATTTTCCTTAGGATTTATCTTGCAATCGTCAGATAAGTAAAAAATGAGAAACAAAAAATGGACAGTTTTTGTAATAACAAAAAATTTAAATAGATACCCAAAGTCACCGCCTTCCGAAATTAAAGTAATTTTTCACTTTGTAGTGTTTTTCCGGAAGTCGGTTGATTTTTTTTTGGAAAAATGTTTAGTTATAGTACCTACACCACACCAATTTGAAATTTCATCAGCCTTGGGGTCAAAACAATGCATATTTATGCGATAGCAACAATCGCGGTTGATTTGCTGTCATAGCTCTTAGTTTTATATTCGCGGTAAAACTTATACACCAAGTTTTTACTATGAACATGAAAATGCTTATACAGGTGGGAGGGACATCGACACGTAACCTTTTACCATCCCAGGCTAATTCTCGGCCACCGTAGGCGCGAGGCTTGCGGACGGCGAGTAATGGGTAGATCGCCGTCCGGTAAGGACCAAGCCCGGGTCGACGACGCGTTGTGTTCCACGCGCGCCTTAAAGAGATGTCAGCACCAACTGATGGGGCTCGCAAGGGCCGATGCCTACCAGGGGCCCGGGTTGTTCGAAAGAGGTACCGTGACCCCTGAGGCCCTGATACACAGTATAGGCAACTGAAGAAACACAAGTGGGTTTTAGTCACTAAAAGTCTGACACGCCCTCCCGCTCCACCCAGAGCGGGAAAAATTATTTAATGATTTCCCACCCTCAAAAAAAAACATGTTACAGTGGTACATGATTCAGAACATTCCCGAGTTGAACATTTGCGTCAGTTATTTAAAAAATAAATCGCTGTTACAATCATTTTGGCCGCCTGGTGCACTTCTTTATGAAACAAAAGATTATTAGGGTTCCGTAAAAGGTAAAAAAGGAACCCTTATAAGATCACTCTCTTGTCCGTCTGTCTGTCCATGTGTCACCACCGATTTTCTCAGGAACGGGTAGACCTAGCACGTTCAAAATTATACCAGATACTGAAGTCTATAGTCCCTATTAAGTGTATAAAAATCAAGGTCCAGAGTAAACACGATAAAAAGTTATGGGCAAATTTAGATATTCGCGAAAACTTGTAAATATCAAAATTTACCTTAATTTTCAAATGTTTTATTTTTCGGAATTTTACATTTACTATTTATTGATGTAAGACCTTGCTTTTAACCAAAATTAACAATTATAGGTCAACTGGAAGTACCCTATAGGTTTTGGGTCGAAAACCTATATGGTTGTTCCCGTTGACCTAGAAGAAATTTGGCGAAAAATAAGGTCTTACAGCACAAATAAAGGAAAAATTCCAATTAATAAAAAAAAAGTTGAAAATGATGGTAAATTTTGGTACTTACAAGTATTCGCGAAAATCTTTTGCCCGTATCTTTTTTACTATAATATGGTACCTACAAATTTGTACGGAACCCTCGGTGGGCGAGTCCGAGTCGCACTTGTCCGTTTTTTATTTTGATAACTAACGAAGAATGTGTACGCTACGATTACGCGACGATAGATGCTACGGTTAGAATAATTTGTGTTGAATTCATGGTTACAGTTTTCGCGTTCATACTTATCCCTTCCACCCTATGTACAATTATTGTACTGCTAACTATTTACACCTACTAAATTAAGGGGTATATTCATAAACATTGATTAAAGTTAAGAGATGTTTAAACGTCAAAATGTATGTTTGAACAGACGCTAATCATTACTTAAATTTAAACAACGTTTATAAATAAAGGGGTAAATTACTAACTAACCACCAAAAATTATAACAATGATTTTTTTAGACAATTGTTTTATTTTTATTTTCCTATTCGTTATCAAAGTGTTTGTATGTTTCAATTTTTTATTTAATTGTAATTTTATTTATCTTTTTACTACTGTTTAAACTATGTGAGCATTGTATATAGTCTAAACCTGCTCATGTTGATCCTTGTAACTAGAGATACCTCGACCCCTGTCAAACAGGATGTCCTAATTCAGGGGTCGAGACCTCATTGATGTAACGTGTACTGAAGTTTGGAAATAAATTACTATTACTATTACAATATAATCATCTAAGTTCTGTACAAAGACCAACGTCGACTATTACTATAGAGTACGCAGTGCGACAAACGGACGAAAACCGAAATGATTTCTTAAACATTCCGTTTTGCCTTTTTTCAGTGTTTTTTTCTAGTTTATAAATAGGTCTTAACTGAAGTCACTGAAAATAGAAATAAAACATTTTCCCGTAGGTACATACCTAATAAACTATTCATCTATGTATACATACCTAAATTAATATTATAAAGAGAAAGGATTTGATGCTTTGTATGTTTGTTTGTTACACTTTCACGCTAAAACGGCTAAATAGATTTGGATGAAATTTGGCACACGGGCTGACCATGACCTAGATTAGAACATAGGATACTTTTTATCACAATATTCCCACGGGATCGAGATGCGGTTTAAACCGCTGGGCGCAGCTAGTACATCATAAAACAGTAACGAAGATTTTTTATCAGTTTGTTTGTCTGGATGTATATTGCGGATTGATGCAAAAACGGCTGAACGAATTTGACCCAGAGCTCTAGATTAACACACAGGGTACTTCAATTCCAGTACGTTCCCGTGGGATATTTCCCGACATCTACACGGGCGAAGCCGCGTGCATTACCTAGTGGTACTTATTACTAGGTATAATCTGTTTCTCAGCAAGAGTAAGGATAAGCCTACTGAGCGTGCATTAAATTAAGCTTTAGGCCGAAGTTGGGGCACACCTGTGTACACAGGCCTAATCTCTCACTTATTGTAGGCTGCCAGCCTCCTGCTAATTACAAGTGCCTCCTTCAGACTACCGGCGGCCATTTTACTTTTTCACTAACCGGGGATGGTAGAGAATTGTACATACTTATTTATCTGCAGATGGATGATGGATAATTAATAGTGTTGATAAGTAACTTCTGCGTGCGGCTTTGGCCGCGTAACATTTCTTGTTTTTAACCGACTTCAAAAAAAGGAGGAGGTTCTCAATTCGTTTGTATGTTTTTTTTTTTATGTTTGTTACCTCAGAACTTTCGACTGGGTGAACCGATTTTGATGATTCTTTTTTATTTCAAAGCTAGTGCTTCACGTGTGGTTCCATTTCAATTTCATCTAGATCTGATGATGCGTTTCGGAGACAGACAACGGAACTCTTCAAAATATAACAGTAAATCAACCGCGATTGCTGCTATCGCGTAAATATGCATTGTTTTGATCCCAAGGATGAAGAAATTTCAAATTAGTGGGGTAGGTACTATAACTAAAAACTAAAAAAGTGAAAAATAAAAACTTTTACCAAAAAAAAACACTACAATGTGAAAAATAACTTTAATTTCGGAAGTCGGTGACTTTGGATATGTATTTTAAGTTTTTGTCACCGCCTTCCGAAATTAAAGTTATTTTTCACTTTATAGTGTTTTTTCGGTTAGTTGTTTTTTTTGGTAGAAGTTTTTATTAACAGATTAGATTGCCCTATTATCCGGCAATGCTGCAGCAGACATATTGTTTTCTTGTGAATGTTCGTTCTTGTCTGTGCTTTTGTTATCCTGTCTATATCCTTTATGTATCTGTATGTATATGAGTCTTGTAACTTGAATTAAACCTATTTTATTTTATTTACCATTTAATGGACTGAAGCGGCTGCTGCAGGTGCGAAAAACCTCAAGCGGCGCAAATATTCTAATCTTATTGGAACCTATATGGTCGAACTGTTTGGGGTTGAAACTAGGGCCATGGGGTCCGAGTGCCCACTTAGTTTTCCATGCGGTTGGTTGACTCTTCACGTGACCAGAAGGCTGGCCTATTTTTCGGCCAAAGAATTGCCATACAACGTGGCAATGCTGCCAGCCTTTTGGGCACTTTTCCAATTGACAACGATGCGGACGTATTTTTTTTATGCCTTGTGATCATTTTCTTTTTTTATATAATTGTACATATTATTATTTTAAGACCAATAGTTTTTAAATTATGTAAATAAATGTATCGTATATGTGAGAAAAAACATAAAATATTTATATCTTATACCTAGAGCAACGCATCGCTGGCGCCACCCTCGATAATACTTTGTTTTCTCTTTGCGTTTTTTTACTTAGCTCCTTATTGTCGTAGCGTGATGTTAAATAGCCATAAATCTTGCTCAAGAATTGGGCTAGGAAACGCAATTTTCAAATCCGACTGGTAGTTCCAGAGATTATCCGTACTTAGTATGTACAAAGTTACAAATAAACTTTTGCCACTTTACTTATAATTGCTGTAGATTATTTTCAAAATGAAAATGTTGTAGGTAAGGCATTTTCTTTTTTATATTAGTAAGTAGTTCGTTCTTGTATGGTTTAGCATTTTTATAAAAGTAAAACATTATTATAATGGAAAGTAAATGATAAAAAATTACTAATATAGGCAAAATCTTTAGCAGTAGGTTTGAATATTATTGGATTTGATTAGGTATTTGATGAATTCTAGTGCCACCATTTACGAGGACCTGTTAGGTTTTGAAAGTTTCTGTTTAGAGTTTCCTTCACATTTTAGTCAGTGGCGGATTTACCAGCAGGCTGAGTAAGTAGGCTGGAGCCTAAGGCGGCAAATTTTAGGGCGGCCGCAAATTTGCCTCATTTTTTTGCCTTAAGGAAAAAAACATTATATACGTGGAGAAAAGAAGTCTCGAAAATTTAACAAAATTACAATATTTTAGTACCTACCTACTATACATACAGTAGGTATACCGAATACAAACTCCAATGACTGTATATGAAAAATTACTTAACGCTGTGTAAAGTACACTAATTGTGAATATGAATTTTTAAAATATTCCAATAGCGTTTCAATTTTACAATTCAAAAGAGTTAGTAGGGGCGGCAAAAATTTAATAGCCTACTGGCGGGAAATGTGTAAATCCGTCACTGATTGTAGTCTGTAACACGCATTTAGTGTTGCTATCAAAATAAATTGGTTTTGAAATACTAACCTTACACAGTTTGATATAAAAACAGGTCAAGTATGTATCGAACGAGGTGAAGGGTCCCGTACTTACACCCATTTTAAATGAACGCTGTTCTTGTTTATTTTGATTAAATCGTTTATCGCAAAACAAAATTCTGGGCTATTTACTAACCGACTTCGAAATAGAAGGAGGTTTTTATCTAAACTTATTTTATTATTTGTAGTCTGTATAATTCGTAGTAGTATACACAGGGTAAGTTTTATCCAGAACGCAAACTGTAACCATGAATTCAGCATATCATTCTAGATCCCCTAGTGCAGAAATTTTACGTCGGTTTTACAAAAAAAAATCAGCTGTCTCATAGTAAAGTGCAATACCTACGCGGTCAAAGTGTATGGAACAGCTGATTCTTTTGTATTATTGACGAAAAATTTCTGCGCTGGGGGATCTTGAACGACGAACGACATCTACCAAGTTGCTCACAGTTACGTGGTTAATTCGTATTTTAAGATGATGAAATACAAAAAGAAGATGCACATCACTACTGTCTAGCTGTCTGTTCGCGATAAACTCAAAAACTACTGAACGCATGTTCATGCGATTTTCACCAATAGACAGAGTGATTCATGAGCGAATAAGAATTGTTTAGGGGTTCAATTAAATACATGCTATTTAAAAATACGATGGCAGAAGACGTATACCTGAAGCAACACGCGTAACGCTATATATGCCTACATTGTAAATGTATCAGATACTGGTAATAATAATACCAACCGCAATAAAAACGTTACCAAGGGATTTCTTGGATCCTTAACCTCTCTAGGGATATCAGGAATGATTCCCAATACCTCACTAGACAATCTCATCTTACTGATTGGTTCTACAATATAGAACATTTTTTTCTTTTATTGTCATACAGTATACAGGCTGGAATCTTGCGACGCACAAATTTTAACCAAGAATTCAGCACATCATTCTACACGCCGCGCCGTAGAGAAAAAAAAATAGTCGGTTATTTAAAAAAAAAACCCTGTTTCATGAGTAATAAAGCAACAACTAAGTATAATAAAACTTAACTTAATTTTATAAATAGCAAACAAACAGTCCATTTATCAAATCTAATTTCGTTCGAAAACATCTATCGGTTTCTTACTAAACATCAACTATAACCAACGACCCTGGTTATTTATCTCTTTTGGTGACTTTACATATCTATATGTTTTAACAAAATCACCCCAGCCTCATCCTATTTTAGATGATGACATACATATAAGTATCTTCATCGACATTAAAAGAATTACGCAGCTAAGTCCAATAAAGCTACCTGCAAGTCCCGAAACAAACTCCTAAGTCCCCTCACTCGTCCATTCACTTTTTGTTTTACGTATTTTGTATTTGCGAACCCTAAATTATCTTATCCCAAACGTGACACCTTTACGTGATTACAGTGAGACGCTTCCCTTTCAGAAGATGATATTCTGCTGAATGGTGAATGTACACATGCAGGTATCCTTGAAGACTAATTTATTTAAGTATTCCGTCAAGGTGATAGATCAGAAGGGCTTGTGGCTAAGTAATAACAGCCGCACTTGTCCATCAGGTTAAGCTACGCTTGCCGCGGTTGGTCCGTGGATGGGTGACCATCTTTACATACCAAGACCCCTACGTGCCTCGGAAAGCACGTTACCGATCGCGGCACGTAAGTTGAACCATAATGGCGGATTTTGTTCGACTTACGTGCCGCAATCTGTAATTTATTTCTAAAATTCAGTACACGTTATATCAATGCCTATGCTAGATGACCTCGTTCTTTTTCCACGCAAGGCAACGAGTGCACGCGCTCCTCTGCCTTCGGTTCTTCTGTTCTGATTTGGTTCAACTTACGTGCCGCGGCAACTGTGACAGACTGGTATCCCAGAGATGGAAAAAGGATGCGGGGAAGACAACTTAAGAGATGGGAAGATGAGTTGAAGCTTACGGCGGTTCCTTACTGGAGAAGGGTTGCCAGAGATAGAAAACAATGGAAAATGTTAGAGGAGGCCTTTGCCAAAAGGCACACTGAACTTAGAGATATCCTCTAAATGAGGAAAACAAACACTTCAAAACAGACTGAAGTTCAGGATAGAGGGCTTATTTATTATTATTATTATTATATACGTGACGCGGTTTGTAACCCGTTGGTCCCGGATGTCATTCGTAGATCTTTGACAATTGTTAGGGGTGCATCCATGAGGATTTCCACGCAGTTATCAAAAATGAATTGATTTTCCAGGTTAGGGTATTTTGTATATGCGAACACTAAATTATCTCATCCCGAACATAATAGGGTATTTTACTCTAGGTGAGAAAAAATCTAAAAATATAATATTGAGATAGATTAGGCAAAACGCAGTCGGAAAATATTGGTTTTAATTAATGAAATAACAAAATAAATTTTAAAATTCAATTCTAAGATTTCCGTTTTTTTTTACCTGTTTTTGAACACCATGAAATAGTAGCCGCCATGTTATTACGTCATACCGCTGTTTTAACTAATCAACTGAACAACTTTGTACTTTTATTATTTTCGTAACCAAAGTATTTTTTATTGAAATAATATCTTACAGGAACAGCAAACCAACCATAAGTAGAATAATAACCCCTTTTTTTATTATAAATAATTATCACACAAAATATCAGTTGTCAATATCATTTGTTTACACAGAAAACTGTTTTACGTCACTCTTTTACGTCCAACACCACACGGAACAAAAATGGGTGTAATACCCGATTACAGTGAGACACTTTCCTTTCATAAGATGACATTCTGCTGAATGGTAAATGTACACGAGCCAGGTTTCCTTGTGGACTAATTTCATAATGTATTATATCAAGTAGTCATGTTAAGGAAACGAGTAACAATATCTGAAAAGTTACTTAGTCGCTGTCTAATAGTTCACTCGGAGTAATAGCAATAGCTAATCCCACGTTCCGTTAGCAGGGTTTTTTCTGGCACTGGATTTTCAACTTAAAGAATCTAAAAAGAGTCAAAGAAAAAAGAAAGAATAAAAGAAAGGAGGGGGAGGAGTTAAAGAAACTTTATTCTCATAAGAACATGACATACAGTTCACTTAAATGGGACTTAAATTTTAACATAATTAGCTAATCGTCGTCTAAAGACGAAGCATGCAGATGTAGAATAAACAAAATAACAATAACGATAACGTCTGACATCAGCAACAAACAAAACATAAGTGTAGGTAAAAACAAGTTAACAGCTGGCCAATTTGACACCAAGGTACCCTCATAAGGACTGATTCTCTTTGTGAGGAACACAAACAACGATTAAGAAGCGAACTACTTTATGAATGTCTTTGTGTGTGCTAAGCATAGTGCGCGCACGTGTTTATTCATTTGCTTGTGTGCAATAAGTATAGTCTCGGACTTTCGGTGTTGAACCGAACATTGAGGGATCCAATAAAGTACCTACAGCGTGAGAGAGTCTCAGCGCGTCGAAAAAACACAGTGTTCGATTTTCAACTCTCGCCGCTAAGCAATGCGCTGAAGATCCACTGCGCGAAAAAATCCGGCAGCGATTTCATTACGTCCGTGGGTACGAGGACTTAACGTATGTTCCTGGGCTGGAATCCGGTTATTTGTAGTGATCATCTGGGTGGCAATAGGCTCGTTATGATAATAGAAACATATTATACTTAGTAGATAAATTCTCGTATCGACTCGTGATGTACAGTTTAAGTAAGCTTTTGAGGTTGTACTCGTATTCGAAGTTCGCAAGGTTTCGCGACCTTGTAGAACAATTTCCATTAAGTTTCCCTAGAAATTGTACTACGAGAGTCGCTTTGCACTATTTTGTGGGAGCGGTCATGCCTTCTCTTTGATTTTGCCGAAAAATGGCGTAGCAGCAGCGTAGCGCCCGCTACGAAGATTTTATGATGTAGACGTAAACAGACTGGTCTATACAGGGTTGTTGAATCCGTACCGCAGGAGTTCTTGTAACTGAATACATAGTATACAAAGCAAAAAATCAAAATCTAATCATTTCTATTTTTATTTTTATTTATGTATTTTAATTTCCTTTTACACAACTAAACAAAAATTGCTCTAACTTGGATCAGTACTTTCAGGTTAATTTTCAATAAAAATTATGATTTCTCGGTTAGCCATGTTCCTATTTTGAACAGATTTACGGCAGGAAATCGCGTTAATCTTCTCATGTCTTATGGTACCTACTCAGGTTTCAATACCTATTTGATATCGTAGTATTTATAACCAGTTCTGGGTTAGATTCAGAGGGCGGTCAAAGCGTTATTGGGTTTTTCACCTGGAATTTCTCAGTATAAGCCCGGACTGAGGATTTTTACCGGGTCATGGCAACAGGCTCGCCCCCTATTGCATGAGACTTAACGTAACTCACAAAGGGCCTTATTAGAAGGCTTAAAGTCACCCAAAGGGCAATGGAGATGGCTATGTTTGGAGTTTCCCTACGTGATCGAATCAGGAATGAAGAGATCCGCAGGAGAACCAAGGCAACCGACATAGCCGGAAAAATTGCCAAACTTAAGTGGCAGTTGGCAGGGCACATTGCTCGCAGAACGGATGGCCGATGGGGCCGAAAGGTTCTGGAGGGGCGACCGCGTACCGATAGACGTAGGGTTGGAAGGCCTGCCACAAGGCGGACCGATGACCCTGTGAAGACTGCAGGAATCCGCTGGTTGCGGGAAGCACAGTACCGGTCGAAGTGGCGGAGCTTGGGGGAGGCGTTTGTCCGGCAGTGGACGTCTTTCGGGTGAAATAATGATAACATAACTACCATATTGCAGTTAAACAATAGGTACATCTTTGCCTAACCCATCGGGGAATAGAAGCCTCTGGTTACATGTTATAATATAACCTTTAAACAAAGCGGAAACCTAGTTAATAATAAAAGCATAGCATTCCGCGAACTGCTAGCAAAATTCTAGAGAAGTCATTTATATTTCATTCCAAACGACGACAATTTTACTCGCAGTACTAGTTGCAATGTGCCCCTGTCAGTTAATTTAGTCTCAAATTGAAACTTGCTTCACAAAATTAATAATTAAAGTTTCCTTGTACACTTAACTTTAGAACGACACGGAAATATTATATAGTTCTCTCTTATGTCTCTTTTGCCCTTGCCAACAAAATGTATAGGGTGTCAAAAGGTGTGGGCAAAAGGGAGCCTTACATCACAGAATGCAGAATATTAATAAGCCTATTATATTCCCACTGTTGAGACACAGGCCCCCTCCCAGTAAGAGGCAGTAGGCCGTAATCCACCACGATGGCCCAGATGTCGCACGTCTTCGAATTTTTGGTTTTAGGATATGCCGGTTTCTTCATCATGCAGACTGGTAGAAGAAGCCTCTGGGTGTTTTCAAAATTGCGGCGATTGTTTTCCAAGAAACAACAGTTATGTGCGTGGCGTAGCATATCCTCTTGAAATAAATAGCTAAGATTGAAAATTGCTTCTTATTGTCGTAAGTAGCGCCTGCCCCATATAGGTTCTGTGTAAGTATGCCGTGTCTGACTGACTGAATACCCAGCAATAACCACTTAAAAATGAGTAAAATACTTTGTTTCTTAGAGCGTGTAGAGATGCATTAAGATTTTTCACCTGATCTACCCCGACCACATTTTTGCGCCCAATGCTTAGTATTTACTGCGGGGTGGGCCCACGTTGGGCGACAGAATATTCCGTTTTTATTTTACACCATCCATTTTACAAACCAACGTGCCTATGTTAGGGTCTCTTGGCAAGCTCATCTGTCTATCTATATATTTAAAGCGAAAGGTCACTGTTTCATATATTCATTCACTCACTGATTAATCATGAAATCTCATAAACTACTGGACCTAACCGACCGAAGATGAAATTTGGCACAGAGGTAGATTATGAGTAGGAGACTTCAGCAAAGAAAGGATTTTAGGAAACTCCGCAGGCCGCGGGCAGCAACTAGTATCATATTATTTAAATGTGTCAGAACCTGTAGACAGGCTGGCACGTTAGAGACAGCTCGCCACAGATGTCTGTTAGGATGGACGAATTCGTGCACCGCTATAATCGTAACCCCTTTGAGGATTAAAAGCCAGAAATTATACAATTATAATATTTTAGTATGTATTTACCTTCATTCATTCATTCAATACAGTTCTTAGTAAAATATTATCTAAAACGAATTAAGTAATCAACAAAAATCAAAATCAAAAGTAATTTATTCAAATTTTCGAACGTCAAAATACGTGAGAGAGTCCCCCAAAACGCCCACCCTTCACCACTTCCTAGTGCTTTAGCTGGGAAGAAGAAGTGGCGCAACAAACTCCCCAGCAGCACAGCTGTCTGTTTAGTTGGATAGACTTGATTCTATACATAGGTAGGCAACGTAATAAACATTACGAGACACAAAACATTAATTACATAGATTTGTCATATGTCAGCTAGCCATGTCAATAAAACTAAATCTAATAGTCAACCAAACTAAATCTGAAAACCACATTGTTATGTTCGTTGTTTAATTATTCAAGTAAAATTCATTGAAATACAATGTAAATGTAAATTTATTTAAAAAACATTAAATCATCTAAACAACTTGGTTTTGGGTACATATACTACTTGTAGGTAATTCATTTAAAAACAATTCCATATTCACCTACCAGACATACCTACTCATTTGTTTTAGAAAGGGTTCGAATCTTGTTATTTAATTATGAAGTTTTAATTCCATTCTAAGGGGCGAATAGTTAACGTTGGGAGCGTTAACTTTAAATAAAACATTTATAAATAATATTAAACTGCAGTCACAAATATTTTTTGTGACATGAAGTATCTCTATATTTGAAATAACAAGTAGGTATTTGCACTGTAACAAAAGCAAATTGTGTTTTAAAAAGATTAATCATCAAACTCAAACTCAAAGTATTTAAGTATTTCAGATAAGCCAATTACAGACACTTTTAATTGTCAAGGAGTCGGTCAGACAGAAAGATGAAGCTAGTTGCCCATTACAAAGCGAAGTAGGTACCTATGGAGAAGAACGGGCAAAAAACTCCACGGATGGTATCGGTAGGAACTACAAACCTATATAAGAATAGTTCGTCTTGTTAAAATAACCCGACAAACGTCCTATGGACACGCTATTGTTTATAAGAAAAATGCAATCGAAACGACATTTAATAATACGTACATAACCTCACGCCGTTTTCTCTTGGGGGTAAGGAGAAACTACAGAACGGCACTTGCTACGATCCTTATAGACTCCTTTTACTTCGCTCACGTTCATTAATCTACAATTCAAACACAATAAATCTTCATTAAATACAGAGGGGCAGGGACTTCGACGCGTAAACTGTAATGAATTCAGGACATCATTCAGGGCCTCTTAGCGTAGAAATTTCTCGTCGTTTCATCGTCAGCCTATTAAGTTCCCACTGCTGGGACACAGGCCTTCTCTCAGTGAAAGAGAGTAGGCCGTAACCCACCACGCGGGCCGTTGGCGGATGTCACATGTCTTTCTAATTTGTCTAATTTATTTTTATTCTAAGACATGCGGCGGTTTCTTCAAGATGTTTTCGAGATGAAATGAAATGCACCGATCCCAGCGTGGCTTGACCAGACTCGATAAATCGAATGAACTCCAAGATTTGCACTAGCCCCTGGAGCCTCATGCTTTATGGTGTTACAGAGGCCATTGCATATCAAAAAGTAGACCGGGGGGCGCGGTAATGGTCAGTCTTCAAGATGTTTTCGAGAGTGAAAAAATTCTAAGGCTAGTTAGTCTTGTTAGTTACTAAATTCGAGGAAAAATAATTATTATTGGTTGGCATTTTGGCAAATGAGTTTACCTCGAAAACTCTGACTTTAGTTGTAATTCATTCGTTAAAGTAGCTAAATTTCTGTGAATAATGTTGATGTAATTTAATATAACATAAACTCATCAATGTGAACATATTATTTTTGTAAACCGCTATTTCGACTTTTCCAGATGTTCTGGATTTTTATTCACTAGGCAAATATGGGGCCACTATTTTAACAGTGCACACTATTTAAAAAAAATGTAATCAAAGATGTCAAGTAGAAGATAGTAGTAATTTCCCCTTTGACTACTAGCCAGCTAGTCTCAAAAAGATGTATCTACTTATAAATCAAGAATTCATTTGATAGTCTACTTTTCTAAAATCCTTGTTGGAACAAGATTTGTAGAAAACTAGTTAATATTGTATTAATATGTAGCCTCAAAACATAATGTTACGCGACAACATTAGTTACCACTAGTGCCATCTAGTATCGAGTAGCAGAATTAATAGAATTAAGATCTTTCTAGAAATCTCGATGCTAGAACTTTTGACATCTGTTCAGTCGAGGCCGGTATGAACTCGACAATTCCAGATGTCTCTTTACTAGAATGTTCTATTGGCCCTATAAAAGGCCGGAACAGATCGCGACCCGGGCAGTATTGTCGAGCGATAGAAGCGAAACACATCTAAAGCGATCTTCAAGTGCGACTTAGAGTGATCAGTAGTGCAATTGTGTTTTCTAATCAGTGTGTTAAAATTAAAGTGTTAATTTTGGTAATTATATCGGCTGTTTTTGATTGTCACGAACCCCAAGCTCGTAACAATTGGTGTCAGAAGCGGGGATTAAAACCATGCCGATTTTACCTAAAGACGACACGGAGGGTATCCGTACTCGGAGTCAACGCCAGCAGGAGTCGGACCAGAGGCGATTCGGTGGAGCAACGCCACAGACGTCGGAGGGCCAGCTACCAACCACGGAAGCCGGCCCGTCCACAGCTGCTCCAGCATCATCAGTAACGGATTTTGCTGCTCTGATGATGATGCTGCAGGAACAGGCTCGCCGACAGGAGGAACAGGCTCGTCGGCTGGAAGAACAGCTCCAGCGCGATAAGGAGGAACAGGCTCGCCGACAGGAGGAACAGGCGCGTCGCCAGGAAGAGCAGATGCTCCTCATGAAGGACCTTCACGCAACCTTCGGGAAAGACATGAAGGAGGTGAAGGTGAAGGTTGCCCAGCATGACCACCGCCTGTTAGAAGCTGAAACTCAGATCAACAAGTTTAATGACGTCATTGCTGATATGAAGCAGGAATTAGGTAACCTTAAACTTGGGGATGAAATTGCAGCTCCCGTAGCTACAACGCCTTCGCTGCGTGGATTTAAAGTGCCGCCGTACGACGGGTCTTCTTCCTGGTCGGCCTACAAAATTCAGTTCGCGGCTGTCATGAAGGCGAATGGATGGAATAAAAGTCAGGCCATGACTGCCCTCACCCTAGGCCTGCGCGACCAGGCTTTAACTGTTCTGGAAGCTCTCGGTAAGGAAGTGACTTACGAGCAGCTCCTTGAAGCATTGGAGGCTAGATATGGCGACGCTCACCTGGAACACGTGTTTCGTGCGCAGCTCAAGGATCGTGTGCAACGAAGTAATGAAAACCTGCAGCAGTGGGCCCTTGAAGTGGAGAAGCTGGTTCGTAAAGCGTACCAGTCCGTACCTGCGCTTATTGATGGGAACCTGGTGCAGGCATTTATTGATGGCATTCGCGACCTTGAAGTTAGAGCTGCTGTGAGGCTCGGTCACCACGGAACGCTTAAGGACGCCTTGGCCCATGCACTGGAGGTGGAAGCTGTGCGGCAGGATCATCGTTCCCATCGCGTCAGGGAGGTTGTAGCGGCTTCAGTTCGCGATCGGAATAAAGGATACAGCCCTAGGTGCTACGGCTGTGGGGAAAGGGGCCACCTTCGATCCAGTTGCCCTAAGCGAACTGCAGAAAGGGAAGATGGTCAGTCTCCAGAGGGTAGTGCGACTAACAGCACCGCCCAGCAGCAGCAGGGAAACGAGTAATAGCCAGGACTGCGGGGCGGGTGCTGGCTGATGTTCAAAGAGCCCCAAGGATTTCGATCACACAAACCCATGACGGGAACAGCTTAATCATCAAGGGCGAGGTCAACGGCACGCCTTGTAAACTGACCATAGATACTGGAGCCTCTCGTACGGTCGTCAGTTCCCAAGTTATAAGTCGGTTCCTTGGGGACTCCGCATACAGCCGAGAACGCATTAATTTGGTGACAGCCACCGGTCAGCGCATACCCGTCCGTGGAGAGAAGGAGATGGAGTTGAAGCTAGGCAACAGGATCTACCTGCATAATGTCATCGTGGCTGATATAATGGACGATTGCATCCTGGGCCTTGACTTTATGAGGAAGAATTGTTGTGAGATTGACGTCAAGCAAGGAGTTATGAAATGTGGACGAGAGGAACTTTTTATGGAAGGGGCGTTACCAGGGAATGTGTACAGCCTTAAGAGGATTGTTCTCCCTCCGAGATCAGAAACGATTGTGCCGGTTAGTCTTCCTCGGAATCCTGGGCAAACTCATCGTTGTGTACTCGTGGAAAGGGTAGACAATAACCTTCCATGGAAAGTGGCACGAACTTTGGTCAGAGCCACCGACATCTCAGGGGTACGTGTGCTGAACCTTTGTGATCAGGAACAAATTATTGAAAAAGGCACACTGATTGGTACCTGCGAGCAAGTGGATTGGTTGCGCCGATGCCAATATCTATCGACTGGAACCCCCAGCAAGGATGCACGAACGAGAGTGACCACACTTTTAGAAGACTGTCGCAGCGCTCTATCTCAAAATGAAATGGCCAAGGCGAAGAAGATGTTAATCAAGTACGCCGAAGTTTTCTCTTTAAACGATGCTGACATTGGGAAGACTGGCTTAGTTCAACACAAAATAAATACAGGAGAAGAGGTGCCTATCCGTCAGCGGCCAAGGAGATTGCCGGTAGCGCGTGAAAAGGAAGTGGAAACCATGATTGAGGGAATGGTGAAGGATGGTGTTATTGAACCTTCATCTAGTCCATGGTGTTCACCTGTAGTGCTGGTAAGGAAGAAGGACGGCAGCATGCGGTTTTGTGTTGACTATCGTCGTTTAAATGACGTTACGAAGAAAGACAGCTACCCTTTGCCAAGAATAGATGACACGCTGGACATGCTTACTGGAGTAAAGTGGTTCAGCACGCTGGACCTGAAAAGTGGCTACTGGCAAGTAGAAATTGACCCTAAAGATAAGGAAAAAACAGCATTCTCGACAGGAAAGGGTCTGTGGCAATTTAAAGTTATGCCGTTTGGATTGTGCAACGCTCCAGCAACATTTGAAAGGCTGATGGAACTTGTACTAACCAAGTTAATTGGCGATGCCTGTCTGGTCTACCTGGATGACATCATCATCGTAGGTCGTACGTTTGAAGAACATCTTCAAAACTTGGAACGCGTGCTCATGAAGATCCAGAGTGCCAACCTCAAGTTGAGTCCGAAGAAATGTTCACTATTCAAACGGCAAGTTAGCTTTTTGGGGTATGTAGTGTCGGAAGAAGGTATTGGCACGGATCCAGAGAAAATCGCCGCTGTCAAGGATTGGCCAGTTCCAAAAGACAAGACGCAGGTCAGAGCATTTTTAGGGTTGTGCTCTTATTATCGGCGATTTGTTAAGAACTTTGCGGATATAGCCAAACCCCTGCATAAGCTAACCGAGGAAAAGCGACATTTCTGCTGGGATGAAAGTTGCGACATCGCATTCCAGGAGTTAAAGAACCGACTGTGCAAAACACCCATTTTGGGGTACCCTGATGTAGGCGAAGAATTTATAGTTGACACGGACGCAAGTGATATAGGACTTGGCGGTGTGTTGTCTCAACGGAATGGTGATCAAGAGGTTGTGATAGCGTACTTCAGCAAATCGTTGTCAAAGCCGGAAAGGAACTATTGTGTCACGAGACGCGAATTGCTTGCTGTAGTAAAGTCATTGCAGCATTTTAGCAAATATCTTCTGGGGCGGAAATTCCACTTACGAACCGACCATGCTGCACTGAAATGGCTATTGCAGTTCAAAAATCCAGAAGGACAAGTTGCGAGATGGATTGAGCTACTGCAGGAGTACGACTTTGTGGTTGAACATCGCAGCGGTAAATCTCATGGCAACGCAGATGCATTGTCAAGAAGACCTTGTCCTGAAGACTGTAAGCATTGTACTAGGCAAGAGGGTAAGGAAGTGGTACCTGTGAGGATGCTCAGGACAGACCTCAGCAACGAGTGGAAGGAAAGCCTACAACGTGCACAGCAGGAAGATTCGGACATTAAGCCGATTCTGGAGTGGATGAAGGCCAGAGCTCCTAAGCCCAGGTGGAGTGACGTCTCAGCAATGAGTTCGATCACAAAGAGCTATTGGGCCCAATGGGATAGCTTGGTAATTCAGGATGGAGTCCTGTGCCGTAAATGGGAAAATGCTCAGGGAAATAGCTGTCATTTGCAAATGGTTGTCCCTAAAGCTCAAGTACCGGATGTTCTACAGCTGTACCATAATGGTTGCTCAGGAGGTCATCTGGGAGTAAAACGGACTCTGCTAAAGATACGAGAACGGTTTTACTGGATCCACTGTCGGGACGATGTCGAGGACTGGTGTCGCAAATGTACAAGTTGTGCAGCTGTAAAGGGGCCTCAAACTCGTAATAGAGGTGCATTGAAATTGTACAATGTTGGTGCACCATGGGAGAGGATAGCCCTTGACGTTGCGGGGCCGTTTCCGGAAAGTGAAAGTGGTAACAAGTATTTCATGGTTGTGATGGATTACTTCACTAAGTGGCCGGAAGTCTTCGCCATTCCAAATCAAGAAGCTTCGACAGTTGCGGATAAATTAGTTCATGAAGTCTTCTGTCGTTTTGGAGTACCTTTAGAAGTTCACAGTGATCAAGGAAGGAATTTTGAGTCCCAAATATTCCAGGAAACTTGTCGAGTTATGGGTACTCATAAAACAAGAACAACTTCTTACCACCCACAATCGGATGGAATGGTGGAACGATTTAATCAGACATTAGAGAGGTACCTAGCAAAAGTTGTGGAAAATCGGCAACGGGATTGGGACAAGCACATACAACCATTTTTGTTGTCATATCGAAGCGCTGTTCACGAAAGCACATCGGTGACACCAGCTTTCGCAAACTTTGGCAGAGAATTACGGCTGCCTGCAGACCTGATCACCGGAATACCACCTGATGCCCCACGCAGTATAACCGATTATGCGAATGACTTGCGGAACAAAATGAATGACATTTATGAGCACGTCAGACAATCAGGCCAGCAAATGTCTGAAAAGATGAAAACCCGGTATGACCGCAAAATAAACAATAAAGGGTTTGACGAAGGTTCACTTGTGTGGTTGCACAATCCAGTCCGCAGCAAAGGGAAATCTCCCAAGCTTCAAGCTAAATGGGACGGACCGTACCGGATTGTGACAAAGATCAATGACGTAACCTATCGGATACAGAAAGGCGCAAGAGGTACTCCTAAGATCGTCCATGTGGATCGACTGGCGCGTTATTATGGGGCCGATAATGCTCGGGGCGAGCATGTCTTAGGAGGGGGCAGTGTTACGCGACAACATTAGTTACCACTAGTGCCATCTAGTATCGAGTAGCAGAATTAATAGAATTAAGATCTTTCTAGAAATCTCGATGCTAGAACTTTCGACATCTGTTCAGTCGAGGCCGGTATGAACTCGACAATTCCAGATGTCTCTTTACTAGAATGTTCTATTGGCCCTATAAAAGGCCGGAACAGATCGCGACCCGGGCAGTATTGTCGAGCGATAGAAGCGAAACACATCTAAAGCGATCTTCAAGTGCGACTTAGAGTGATCAGTAGTGCAATTGTGTTTTCTAATCAGTGTGTTAAAATTAAAGTGTTAATTTTGGTAATTATATCGGCTGTTTTTGATTGTCACGAACCCCAAGCTCGTAACAATAATATTATTACACATTGGGTAGGTACTAATTGAACTCAGAATGGAAACAAACAAATTACATTTTTTAATTGTAGCTATTATGTGGAGCAGGAAAAAACAAAAGTGATTTAAATACATTCCCATATTTCGTAATAAGTCTTTTGTTTTTATTTCATTTTTGCACAGATATCATTCACGCTCTTCACGCTGTTCTCGTATTCTGAATGCAAATGAGTTCTGTAATAGAATTTGATAAAATATTCCTTTAAACAAAAAAGTACCAAGTTGGCCTTCCTATAATATGATGAAAAAATAAGTTGTTAACGAGGCCGGCGGTAATATTATGGTAATCACGGAAAATTTCAAAAACCAGAAGGCTTTCGTTTCCTCCGGGCCATTTATTTCATTTCGAAGGAAGATCGAGAAATAATATCTACTTACTCTAAAAGCCAAATTATACGTCGAATGTACCTACTTATTGCTTTTTGCCTCGCTAAAAGCTCAAAATTTTTCTAGATACTTCCGTACTTCAGTCACATACGTATGTAAGAATGTTATGTATCTTCTCAGCAACCGATTTAAGAACTTGGTAATAACTATACTAATTCTTACATCTACATAGAAACCATTTAATCCAATTTCTTTTTTTTTTCGGTCTGGCTACTGTTCCATGAAGGAACTATTCAAGGGTGACTTGCCTATAGCACTAAAACGCAGGCTCCTGAATAAGTGTTCCTGTCTTAATCTACAGTGCACAGACTTGGTATTTGACTAACATCTAGAAGTCCAGACCCAAGGTCTGGCAACGAGCAATTGACCGCAGTTCCGTGACCGCACTGTACTAGGCGTTAAATAAACAGATCGTGTTAGAAACACAATAATACGCTCCAAAACAACTGATAACTGACGTGGCTCAAAAGGCTGCCCAACTTAAATGGGACTGGGCAGGACATGTTTGCCACTTGTTGGACAAACTGTGAGCCCGAATAGCTCAGAACTGGTGTGGAGGGCGGCTTTTGCCGAGGAGCGGGACAGCGTAGGCTAGTAAAAAACTAAGAGAACCTAGGTTGCAAATTACTTTTATCTTACCTTAAACAAAGTTTCCCCTCTGTAATTACTAAATCCACTACCTAAATCCCAAAAGTCAAGGAAAAACACACTTAAAACCTGCATGGGGACGTACAAAATTGTGTGTACCCATACCCATTCATCACACCACCAAAGTTGTATCGTTTTATTTACGTTGCTGGAGAGTTGTTCCCCTTACCCATTATTCTCAAAACAATCATAACAAGACAAAACTACTGTGCTTTAGGGAACGGGAACTGTCAACTTAATTCGTACAAACGAGCGGGCTGAGCTGAATCTATTCGAGGTGCGTTTTGCCGCAACTTTTGTCTACCTCTGGCGAAGTGGCGACTGAAGAAGTTATAATGTGCGGCTTCTTAGTACTCTTGGAAATGGTAAAAGCTAAGTGTGTAATAATGCCTCTTCATATACAGAGCAGAAATGAGCATTAAACACCGTGCTTGCTCGAGGCGGATTGGCGATTTCTTTCTTATTCTTACTTAGTAGTCGCTCAGTGGTCGAAATTCGACCATTATTCATTTGAATTTTAATCAACAATAATAATAAAAAATATCTTTCTGCACTCCTTCTTCATATTAGCTTTAACTGTGCCAAATTTCATACTCCTCCGTCCGCGTAATTTTCGTAGCAACCCTACAAAGTTTTTGCTTCACGTATTAATATACAGATTAACTAACACGGGAACTGGGATACAAAATATCCTAATTGTTAATCCAGGTTACAAACTGTGTGCCAAAATTCATCCCAATCCGTTCAGCCGTTTTTGCGTGATTGAGTAAGAAAAATCCAAACTTTCATATTTGAAATATTAGTAGGATATTAGTAGGATAATAAATCCACGTTTCCTCACGATGGTTTCCTTCAAGGATGTTGTCAGTGATGTCCAAGGTAAACTTAAAAACTTGGTACCTACATATGAATTAAAAAGTCTCGGATTTGAATCCCCAACTCTTTAGCATGAAAGGCGACATTCACAAATGGTAGCAGTGTATCCATAGTACATTATGATATAAGTGCGGTAAGTTGATAATTACAGCCGAGGCGATATTGCTAGCCCGAGCCGTAGGCGAGGGCTACAAGAAAGCAGAGGCTGTAATTTTCAAAGCGCACGTATGTCATACGACGTTTTATAACATATTTGCGAGGAAATAAATAAAAGTCGTACTTTCTTAAACGAGTAAATCTTTAATCACTTGTTAAAGCAGTCAGAAAAGTTTTTACAATTTGTAAAATTGATTATTACTTGTTCACAAATTAGCGATGCGCGCGCATCAGCGCTTTTTTTTTAAGGCAAAAGCACAAAAATAGCCAGTATTACTAATAAAGTAAATTAATATTTTTTGTTTTTGTTACAGATAAATGGTTGCAATTCATTGTCAAAACTAATTAAATTAAAGAATTAAATGTTTATTTTTTACATTTTATCTCTCAAAGTTAATTTTATTCATAAAAAATTGAGCACTTTTCTGACATAAAAACTCTTTGCTAAGATTTAAAAAAGTACCGTTCGTTTTAGACGGAGCATCTTGATAAACCGTGCGTTTTACATTACCATAACGCACAAGTGCGTAATGACATACATTACGATATTGAAATTGGTGTAATAAGAGACCCTTTACGAGCAAATGTGTTATAAAAGATTTATAACAACATTCTAAGTTCTTCATAAACTTTAAACATATTTAGAAACCAATTAAGACATGGCGAGCAAGATGAAGGGGCTCGTCGCTAAGTAAATAACAGGCGCATGGGTTTCTTGAAGCTACGCTTGCCGATGTCGGTCTGTGGATGGGAGATCGGATGGTCACCAATCCAAGGACCGATACCGGTCATTACATATCGAAACCGCTCCATGCCTCGCAAAGCACGTAAAGCCGTTGGTACCGGCTGTCATTTTTAGATCTTTGACAGTCGTTACGGGTCGTCAGACGCCCGAAACTCTGACAACCAGTCATACCAAGGGGTATGGTATCCAGGGGTGCGGGTTGTTCGAAAGAGATACCGTGGCCCCTGGCACACAGGCAACTGAGGGAACACTGGTGGGTTTTAGTCAGAAAAAGTCTGACACGCTGCTCCACCCAGAGCGGGAGAAAAAAACACCCTCAAAAAAAAAGAAAAGGGTTATGGTATTACCCAATAACTGGGTTATGGAGGTCTGGAAGCGGACCCGAGCATAGTGGGGAAAAGTTAGATGATGAGCAAGTTAAGTTGGAGCTAGTTTTCTGCCTCTATGGCTCATTACACTCTTAGTTTTTAGTCAAAGATAGCATATTATTCAAAATCAAAAGTAATTTATTCAAACTAGGCTGGTGTCAGCACTATTTGAACGTCAAAATCACATAAGACAGTCCCCCAAAACGCTCGCTCTTCACCACTTCCTAGTGCTTTAGCTGGGAAGAAGAAGTGGCGCAACAAACTCCCCAGCAGCACAGCTGTCTGTTATGTTAGAAGAACTTGATTCTATACAATAGGTATGTAATTAAGGTTACGAAACATAAAATTAAAATATTTGCCATATGTCAGTTAGCACACGCCAATATACCAAAAAAAAAAATACTCAAGAAGAAATAAATAATAAAAACAGAACATAAAACCTAAATTAAAGTCTCTAGGCATAAAGGACGTACCCGCTTACGGCAGGCTGGCTGGCTGGGCAGTACTTATCAGGCTGGCTGGGATTCACCTTTTCAATTGTTCAAAAAAGATGGCGAGCATTTTTACCAAGGAGCATAACTATTTTTATTAATCATTACAGGTATTTTTTTTTTTCAAATATGCATTTATACAATTACAGCAAACAGAACGCCCTCAGGATAACGACGAGCGACAATCTTCGCAAGGAGGCTGGTAGCTGGATGAGAGTGGCCGAAGATCGAATTAATTGGCGTTTAATTAGATGATCTAGAAGTAGACTGCTATAGGCTGACGATGATACAAATCAGAAATATCCTTTGCCCATCCAAAAAACATGTAGGATGTCCATTAAAAAAATTATACATAGACGAGGATTCCTTCAATTGTCTACAATCTCTGTTCTATGATACAAGGTGACATGGACGCACAACCAATGACCATGGGTTCAGTATCATACATTTAGACCGCGTAGGCACTTTTCTAAAAAACAGCAGATTTTTTTAATAACCGACTGAACATTTCTACACTGGGTATCTAGTCTAGAATCATATGGTGAATTCATTGTTTCAGTCTGCGCGTAGTTGTCCCTGCCACCCGTATTAAGATCAAAATGTAGCCATAAAAATTACTACACATTGAGTACGTAATTGTAGCAATACATTGATAGGAACACAAATTGCAGAGAATCAAATGAATTTGTAAGGGCAATGTCAATACGAATGTTATGCGTCAGCGGTTGTCCTGTGCCCCTACATACCGATGGTTTATAAAATGTTTTGAAGGTAAGCGTGCCTACTGTACACATACCAACATAATTAGGCCCAAACAGCCATTAAGTTGTTACCTAAAGTACCTATTTCAAACATTACGGTAAACCTAAGTAGGTACTGCCTTATAATTTACACCGGTAGTTACTTATAGACTAGAACACATTGTGGTGATTTCATAAAGGCCGGTTTTTGTGTACCTTTTGACTGACAAAGTAGTTTATCTCTAATCTCTAGTCTCTTCTCTAAATAGTATAAAATCACAGTTTTCGTCTGTCTGTTTCTCCGCTTATTTTTAATAATTCACTACGGAATTTTATATCTTCAAAAGGTCTACAAAAAAGTCCCACATGGTATATGTATATCTCCTAAGGATAACCCACAGGGTAATCATTTTTATATTTTACATATTACTAAAAAATATACAGTATTAATCCTTATCCAATCAAATACGTTATATACGGTGTGCATTTCATATAGATCAAAATTACCCTTAACAGTATATAATTTAAATGAATATCCTATAAGACATCATAGATTCAAAACTATTACTCGCTTGCAGCGAAACGGGCGGTCGGCCGGTATGCCCCGTTTGCGTCCACACCGCGGGGAGACATTCTATACTTAGTTAATCGACCTCTGTCACATACGCTGTACACCCGTGCGAAGCCAGGGCAGGTCGCTAGTATAAACGAATTAACTTTGTTGACCTTGCTTGCTTTTACGACTTTAATAATGTGATTAACGAAAAAATATGACCGTGAAATGTTATACTGTAAATTGTAAAGCCCACGTAGGTAGATAGGTTTTTTAGGCTGCATTTGTCTCGAGAAACATGACATAATATCACGCCTGTATTCCCCGTAGGGTTAAGCAGAGATGTACCCACAGTACACCCACTTTTCGTCAGTTATATTTAAGTCCAATTTAATAGGAAGCGAGCCTTGCCATTACCCTGGCACAAATCCCAACTTCAGGCTGATACTGAGAAATTCCAAATAGAAAAATAAATAACATTTTGGCCGACCGAGGATCGAACAGGACCTTAGCTGAGCAGTATCGCTTATGGACAGTAAACCAACGGGGCAGTCTCGAAAAAATCTAAGTTAAATCCATCAATTATTCACAGCGAAGCAAAGGGTTGTCCTTATGGTTCGTCGATGAGGGTTTTACCAACATGGGCAGAGATTCTCCATATCGTGGTGCAAGTCCGTATCTAGACACGCGGTAGCGTGTCAAGCCAAGTTCAAGCCAAAAGAACTGGCGAGCAGCACCGTGTGTAATATTACACGAACCATTTGGAGCCACTTTTGACCCACTCGTAACTCAAAAACTATTTTACATAAGCATGTCAAATTTAGCTCATCTTGGCGGTAGCTGTGCAGCGGCGGGGTGGGAAGCGGTGCACTCACCTCTAATCAAACGGATATTTAGATATTAACGTCCAAAAATCATCATTTGTACCACTGACTGACCTATAGATTAAAACTCTAACGCAGGTCCAGATGACCTAGAAAGTTAAAATTTGACATCCAGATAGATGGTTGCGTGAATACAAAGGAATAAATCAGAAACTAGTGATTTTTTATCATTTTACTATAATTTTTCAATTTCTATTAGGAACACTTACGTATATGCCTGTAATAGTGCCTCTATGTAATGTAATGTAAGAATCACCAAACAAAATTGATGACAGCCGGTCTTTATGTGGATTTTAAGGTCTTCACGTGAATATATAACGAGTGGAATACCAGCCTCATTTTTTTTTTATCCTATCTTATCAGTTTTAGTACTCATAACTAAGAGTACAGTCGACTTTCGTATTTATTACGTTATTAATTGGAATTTTGTATTAATTATTATTTCAATATTTAGCGCACATCAATAGTGTAAGATTAATACTTATAAATAATTAAATAATATAGGTATTTCGAACCACGGCCAATTATTATTAAGTACCAACGAAAACAGTCAAGGAAGAGCCCTATATTCGATAGCTAGTTTCTACCAGCAAGCCAAATTTTCGAAAGAATAAAATAAGAACTTACAGCTTTAGAACTTGCGAAGACTATAATATAATTTGTATATGACAACTAGCTAAGTCAGACCTTAGGCTTCAATTTATTATCCTAAGTTATAAGAAGAAATTATATTAGAAGTTGTTATTGTTATAAAATATTTTATGTTGTTATAAATAAATTTCAAGACTGATCATTGAACTTGGCACCCATTTAGATCTCACTTCTTTTGTCGTTGAAGTCAACAACCAAGGCATAATCATAAAATTGAACTTGGCTCTCATTTCACATTTATGCTTTTGATGGTATAGATAAAATACGAAACATTCTTAAGATAAAACGCACTTCAACGCGTCTTATCTACATAATTGACGTGTTCCTAAATATAGATGAGAGAAATCTAAAAAGATTAGGTAACATTCAAATGAGTGATACTGTAGGTAGCTTACCTTTAGTTATCGTATCGAATCTATACGGAAGAAAAATAAGCACCTACCAGATTGCCGTTAACTTTTGCTCTATTATCGGACGACGTATTTTTTTAAATATAATACTTTAGTGCTTCTGTGATACCTCTATTCCAAAGTGAAGCAGCGGGCTAATTGTGTAACACCCATAACATGACAATTGATCGCATATTCTTTCATTTTGATAGTTCAGCCACGTTTATTGCGGTATGAACGTTGTTGAACAGATGAATTTATGAAACCTATGATGGAATGGATTTTAAATATCCGTCGAATTTCTGAACTGTGTTACGTACTATAGTGCAGTTTTAAGGTTTTGTCAAAATCTGCCTAGATTGTATCCAAACTATATTAGGGTCGGCTTCCAGCCTAGCCTGATTCAGGTAAATACCAGCGGCGAGGTGTCAATTTTCTAAGAGGAAAGCCGAAACGAAGTCGGCTTTAACTTACTGTCTTATCAATAAAGAGTACTTACTATCATTCTAAAATTAATATAGGATTGTACAATAGTCCTCCATCTCGTTCTCGCTGACGCATTTTTCTATATCTGTCTCTGTCATAACCCGTTGTACAGCGGCTTGTTCTCGTCCATATCAAGTGGTGCCACGTGACCTAAAGTGACATCATTACTGTTTAGTTCTTAATGTTTAGTCCCCGATTTTGATGTTTTTGCGCCGGGTTAATTTAGAACATTTTGTTTTGTTGAATACAAAGCTAAAAATAACCGTTTGTGTTGTTTGAATGTTATGGTGAATTAAATACCGGTAGTGTAACTATATTTTTTGACAATATTAGCCACTATTGACGTGCCATTTTTGAATACCGATAGAGTTGCCGATTCGAATCCCCGAAGGGAAGCCGGTAGGAATCGTGTTATATAGTGCTTTCGCCGCTGGTAATACCAATATTTAAAATGGAGCGACTGTCTGTCTGACCTCCAAAACCCAGTTACTGGGTAACACGATACCCCTTGGTAAGACTGGTTGTCATTTTTTCAGGCCTGTGACTGCCCGTAACGTCTGTCAAAGATCCACGAATGACGCGCGGCTTATCGCGCTTTCCGAGGCACGGAGGGGTCTTGATAACTAAAGACGGTCCCCAATCCAAGAACCAACCGCGGCAAGCGTAGCTTAACCTGACAATAAAAACAATTATTAGAAAGATAAACTTAATCCCCCTTTTTACAAAACAAGGTTTTTCTATCGAAATACAGCTCCATAAAGTTCTTATTTCAAAAACAGGCTCGATGGTTTAAACCATACCCAAAGAAAAACCTTGATTTTTAACAAGAGGGAATAAATTACATCCTACGTCCATTAAATCTGCCAAGCAAATTAAGTACATTTCAAATGAGAAAAATATAAAATCAGAGGTGACTTTCACCATTATATGGTGAAATTTTGTAGGTATCTGAAAAGCTGAAATCTCAAGTACTCGAGATTGTACCATCATTAATCAACCAGTCAAGAAATTAACAACTCATGACAGATAATAAATATCTACCTGTCATTACTCATAGCCATCTTGTAAATGATAAATCTTTGAAGCAATAATTCTTGGATAGATATTATATATAGCTTTTGCCAGCGGCTACACCCGCGTGGAGGTCGAAAATCCCACGGGAACGTACTACCGGGATAAAACCCTACCTATGTGTTAATCCAGGTTCTATCTGTGTGGCAAATTTCATCCAAATATATTCAGACGTTTTTGCATGACTGAGTAACAACCATCTAAACGTACAGTAGCGGTCAGAAGTGTATTACCAATCTCAAAAAGCAATAGATTAACACTTCAGTTTAACTTACGACCTTCTTATAATAAGTAATTTCTATACTGTAGGCACACATGGAGTGTGTGTATATACGTTATGCATACGTTTACAAATGATAGTATTTCATCAATTCAACCGCTAAAGTAAATGGCATGATAGCTTAGCGGTTATCGTACTTGAGTTGCGCGTTTGTGCGTAGCGAATCACGGGTTCGAATTCCACGCGCGGTGATAGTTTTTTATTGTTTTAAAAATCGCTTTTGACTATAGTTTCTTGTTCTGTTTGTCTTGTTCACTAAACTCGTAAAACTTTATGATTATACCCACAGAAACCTAAATAAATTTAAATGATATTAAGGTGCAATAGTTAACTTACGACTCATTCACCGCGACTAAATAGAACGGTGTTGGTTGATATAGTGTGCTAGTGACGTGTATTAAATGTATTAGCAGTGTTCTAGTTCATTTTAAAATGTTAGCAAATTTAAATATAGAAATGAAAGCTAATATTATTGCGCTGCATAAAAGCGGAGTTAATAATTATATCACAATTACCTTACTGATGAAACCGGACTGAGTGTGAGTATTATGATTTGATTATTTTAATAAACATTTATCTAATTAAAGTATAACTGCTGATCCTTGTAGTTATTTTTTTAAACGTTTTATAAATATCTATAATATTAGGTCTAAATAGAAGAAAAATACAAAAGTTCAAAGTAAATTTATTTCCTAGATTATTGAACGATGAAAATAATAAATAATAATAATAAATAATAATAAATAATGTTTATTATCAAAAAGCCAAATACAATTTGTCCATCTCGATCAAACAAAAAGAACAATGAAGCACTATGCATTATTTGAGACAGAGTGAACGTCTGTGTCTGTGCTAGTATAAACTGTGTTACAGACACAGGCGCCTTCCTCTTACAGTTCATTGATAATTTGCTTCACTTGATAGGAGTTTTGGTACTTATAAAACTTAAGTTTAACGTAGGTACATAACACTTATTAAAATTTTATAAAAGCAAGGAATGGTTATGCGTGGTGTGTGTGTATGTGTGAGTGTGTGTGAAAATAACATTATACTTACATATTATTTATGTGAAATTTCTATTTTACGTATTTTTTTTTCTAAATAGCATATTAGTATGTATTTTGCTTAGTAACCTACCCCTTTATTGTTTTAGTGAAATACTGTGTGAGTCGGTGGGTGAAAAGTTATTATGAGGAAGAGGGTTAACCTTGCCCGTCGAAAGCAAAGAATCATCTCATGAAAGAGGCGCAGTGACAGCACATGTTCAGTGATTATGAAACAAGTGGTTTTATAACGACACGACATTTTGCCGAATTATTCAACACGTCTTTACGAACCGTGCGCCATGCACTCCACGCAGAAGGTCTGAACCATCGAAAACCAGCTCAAAAACCATATGTAACGGAAAAACATTAACATTAATTTATAAATTACAAATATTTATTGATTATAGTAATATTCAAATAATATTGTCTCATATCCGTAATATGGATTATTTTGAGCTTTAGTTTCAATCTTCTTTTCGTAATGAAAATTAATACTTATGCTACAACCTCAATAAGTCCTATTAAATACGATTTGTTAACTTTGAGGTTTGAGATAGAACGAACTCACTCGCAGTAGAATAAAAGTAGTATTACTGAGTCATTTAATTGTATTGTGACAAGGCGTCTGCATTTGTCATATCTAAGTGGGTAGATTGGCGCAGATTATTGTGGTTTCTTTAGAGTACCCACACACAGTAATAATAATAGCACAATATTATTTATAACTAATATACAATATTTTATATCATAGTTCACCAATTAGCTACTTTACTTCAATAAATTGTTCTTTATGAGAAAATAAACCGTTTTAACAAGTAGTTATTATTAGTTATGTTTACACTTCATAAAATAATAACGAATAAATATTTTGAAATCACTTATCAAACATTTTATTCTTAATCCTTTATTTAAATAACAATATAAGTATTTAAAAAAATATTACATTATTATTCTCGTTTCTTAATTTATGGAATATTAAAAGAACAAATGAAGATTATTGTATGAATTAATCATCTAACTAAACAAATAAATACAAAAACACAAGGAGACTTAGGCGTCAAAGTATTCGTCCGCATCGCTGTCATCAGGAAACGTGCCCAGAAGACTGGCAGCATTGCCACGTTGAATGGCAATGCTAATTCTTTGGCCAAAGAATGACCCAGCCCTCTGGTCACGTGAAGTGTCGACCAGCCGGCGAGAAATTTCCTTAAAAAGGAGACGTGCACTCGGGCCCCATGACCCGAGCGTTTCGACCCCAAACGGCGCAAAAATGTAATTACCAATAAGGTTACAGTATTTACGCCGCTTGAGGGTCTCAGCAGCCGCAGCAGCGGCACCAGCACAGCCCGCCGTGCTAGGAACATGAGATGGCGCAAGGGTGTCGACACAGGTTGCATCCCACACCAGAGGTCTACCCATCTTCCAAGGCAATAACGTCATACCGTCTGGTCTCTTCCCATCGTCACGTACCAAGCCGTTTGGTTCTAATACCGCTGGTACGCCGGCGGTGACAAGGGCTCGACGAATAATATCGTTGATGCTGGCGTGGCGTGCTATGCGACCTGCGCTCCTGCAGCAGGACAGGCCATGGTGCCCGAAAATGTCGACAGTTTCACCGCAATGACACCGATGCGGAGCAACACAAGGTGCGCCCAAACGGAGACAGGTAGCAAGCCGAAACGATGAGTCATCCACCATAGTGCCTATGGTGGATGACGGGAGCGCCTGAAGCCACAAACCTGACTCCCATTCTCCCACAGCCAGCAGACGGGCACGCTCAACAATATTAGATGACGTATTTATCAGGGTGTTCCGTATAATATTGCAGAGCGGCACGTCCCATGTAATTTTATGCGTTTTGGAATGTTTCGTTCCAAGCTGTTAATTCGAGATTATTGTTGAAAAGAATAATAAAAGTCTCATCGCGAGATTTGAACCAGACCTATGAGTTTCTTAATCCAAGACGATACGCTACGAGCTATCAGAACTTGATATGAGAATGTGAATTTTAACAATGGTATGAACCGACCAAGATCATACGAACGTACTCTGTGCGACGGTATGTTTCTTTTTTCATTCGACGCCAGTGTGTGAGTCCTGAGGTGTGCATTCTGTGTTGATTCATCACTAATACACACAGCTGTAGGTACGGCCTGGACCGCGACTTTATAGCAATATAACCCTTAGTATGCTAGTGCACTTATGACTCCTTACTGTACAAACTTTCACATTTATAATATTAGTAGGATAGGATCAAGTTAAGCTACCCTTACCGCGGTTGGTCCGCGGATGGGTGACCGTCTTGACATACCAAGACCCCACCGCAAAAGCACGTTAAGCCGTGGGTCCCGGCTATCATTTATGAATCTTTGACAGCCGTTATGGGTCGTCAGAAGACCGAAAGTCTGACAACCAGTTTGATCTAGAGGTATCGTATTACCCAGTAACTGGGTTGTGTATAATATTGGTACTCAGCTGTATCCATTTAGACCGGAAACCTACCCCAACGTAGTTAAGAAAAGGCTAGGCAGATTGGGTTTTAAGCCCAGAGGATTTTTGAGCAAATATAATATATATACAGGGCGAAAAGTTGATAGCTGAGTAGGTGTGATGAGCACGGAAGTGAAAAAACCAGTGGAAGTGCAATACATCAAAATTACTATAGGAACCGTTGTCGCCAAACTCACACTAAAAAACCGATAATCATATAATGCACTACAAATAAACAATTCGATTGATTTGTCGTTTTACTTTTAGTCAAAACTAGCAGAAGTCACAGATCCTACGTTTGGAAATAAACCTCCATGCTCTAAAGATAGGATTTATTTTGCTTTAGCTCAGAAAGTATTTACAACGTTTTGTAATTTATAGTCAAACTAGATTCGATTGCCGAGTAAATTTCGCTACTCGACCATAGATGGCAGTATTGACAGTGGTCACAATTTTAAGTTTAATTGTGTTAACCATAAGGTTGACATTCGCGTCATAGGTCGATATCTAGTGCTATTCGACCAAGGTCGCACCAGTGCAGCATACATTGAATTTTGAATTACGTTATCGATATCGATAGATACTTTTTCGAATTAAACAAAAAGTCGGGTGTCATGTTGGGAGTTTAGTAATAAAACTGTAGGTAGAATGTCGTAGTACTTATTATTTGAAAATTAAATAATTTTAATAGTTATGTTATTATGTAAAAGTTTAGCTACATTTTTGTTACAAAGCATCTATGCAACCTAATACACTTCTTCAAATAAATTTTGTGTATGAATGTTAAGTAACCTTTATTTATATTGTAATGTTATTTTGTAATAAATATTAAATGACTAATTTTCCATCAATATAACCAACGTCCGACCCGACTACATCACTAATTGAGTAGCGAAGTACTTTCTAGAACGAAATAGTGAATACAATGAATCCAAAATAAACTTTATTTTAATTGTATAAGGTCGATTTTAACTAGACCTTTTATAAAAATTTTAGTAAATTGAAATTAACTAAGATTTTATTAGAAAACAAATAAAACCGTACTTATCGATGGTACAAAACACCTCCATTTTTAAGATTTATTCTCCCACTATCATTTTTGCACTCCAAAATGGAACAATATATACGCTACGGAAAAATGAATTTGTCGCGAGACTAGCAACTCGATGCGATGTTAGAACACGACTGGGACCAATTAAGCGTAACAACGCTTATTTGTGGCACGCGTGCCACGCCTGCTTTGCACTTCCATGTTTTCTCTGTTCCGTGGTGATAAGAGAACAACGTGAATATATTTGACAAATTTCAGATAGGAGCCTCGTGGTCAGCAGTGCACTTTAAATTTTTTTTAAGAGTAGGGCCGACTATGACTTTGGCCGACTAGCCGACTAGTCAGCTGCAAAATGGCCGACTAGTCGGCCAAGCCGATCATTGATTTCGGCAGAGTTCGGGTGACATCGGCTATGTTCAAAATGGCAAACCTACATAGTGCAAATTGTTTGTTAGAGAGTTTCTTCTTTTTTGTTAGAAGTATTAATTCATTTTACTTTCGGTATTCAATTCCTGGATCTAAGTCCAATTAATTAATGGACCAAACTAAGGGTGCCTATCTCCGGTGAGGCGGCTGGTCTCCTTGCCGGATTGCCGCCATGGGATCTGGAGGCAAAGGTCCTCGCGCACACTTGGGAGTTGCGCGAGGAGGCCAAACGCCGGGGTGTAACTCCGCTGCCGCGGGAAATCGTGGCACGGCGGACAGAGCTCCGGCAGAATCTCATGGCGACGTGGAAAGTGCGATTGTCGCAACCCAGTGCTGGGCACGCCACGATTGCGGCGGTTAGTCCCCTCTTTGAGGAGTGGCTTGAGAGGCGGCATGGCGTCCTCACCTTCCGCCTGACACAGGTCCTCACCGGACATGGCTGTTTCGGGAGGTTCCTGTTTCGGATAGGGCGGGAGGAAACGCCCGGGTGTTTCCATTGCAAAGATCGCCCTGAGGACACGGTGGAGCATACGGTGGAGGTCTGCCCGGCTTGGGCGGAGCACCGCCGTGTCCTCGTGGAGGTGATCGGCGGCGGCGATCTCTCGCGTCCGACCCTGGTCCAGGCCATGGTACGGAGCGAGAGTGCATGGCTAGCAGTCGCCTCCTTCAGCGAAGCAGTTATGCTCGCAATAGGGAGACGGCGCACGTGAGGGAGATGCAGTACATGCGGGCTCACAGCCGTGGCCTTCGCAGGAGACGCCTTGGGCGTCGGGAATCCCAGGCTGATTCCCGGCCACCGTAGGCACGGGCTTGCGGACGGCGAGTAATGGGTAGCTCGCTGTCCGGTAAGGACCAAGCCCGGGTCAACGGCGCGTTGTGTTCCACGCGCGCCTCAAAGAGATGTCAGCAGCAACTGATGGGGCCCGCAAGGGCCGATGCCTGCCAGGGGTCCGGGTTGTTCGAAAGAGATACCGCGGCCCCTGGCACACAGGCAACTGAGGGAACACGGGTGGGTTTGAGTCAGTAAAAGTCTGACACGCCCTCCCGCTCCACCCAGAGCGGGAGAAGTTATTTGATGATATCCAACCCAAAAAAAAAAAAAAAAAATAGGGTGCCTATTTCTTACTATCAAAATTTCCTGATTGCACTGAAAGTAAACTGTAAAACTGATTCTGTAGTAATAACAGTAAAGATTTTAATTACATTTCAGTCACTGTCTTTTAATATTTTTTTTTTATAAATTAATACAAGTAAAAAATGGGCCGCCTAGTCGGTGGTTTTAGCCGACTAGTCGGTACATCACTATTTTTTTTAAGTGATCTTCACAGCCGTGAATTAAATAGGCTAATCTGATAAAGGAAAGTGAAGACTTTCCCTGAATCTGACAACTTTTAAAACTCAGAATTTGAGTTTTTTTAAAGGATAGACAAATTAAGGTTATTAAATATCCTAAAAGTGAATAGGTAGGTATATCAAAATTAAAACATCGTCGGACTACACCATAAACCAAGTTGTTTTATCCAATTTTAACACATTTAGCTTTAACACATCTGCGACGATAAGCTCGCGTGGGGCCGCCCAAACCCCGCAGTGCCGGAACCGTGACAGATACAATGCTTGCTGCATCTTGCATGTCTGTTTGCATGTTGCAAGTTTGTTTGCACGCTGCATGCTTGCTTGCATGCTGCATGCCTGCTTGCACGCTGCACGCCTACTTGCATGCTGCATGCTTGAAGCAAGCATCCTTGTTTGCATGCTTCTTACTGGGACCACTTAAAACCACTTTTGGTCATAATCAACTGTTTTATTAAGTCCCACCTACATTTAAATAATTAATTAAACAAAACAGTGGTATAATGAATGTTCGGAATCATAATACTTCGAACAAATGTTATTTCCGCTAAGTGTAACTTCGGTAAAAAGTTTTTCGACGAAATGAAACGTCGGAGTAACGAAGAAAATCGAATACCTGATACAGTGGCAGACGTAAAAAAAACGAAACGATAATAGTTGAAAAGTTTTAGGTGAAATGAAATTCGGTCAAATATTTTTCGAACTTATGATAGGTAACCTCATTCCATACTAATACAGGATAAGTTTTTAACCAGCGGCAGCGCGCAAACTGTTACCATGAATTCAGCATATCATTCTAGGTCGCCCAGCCCAGAAATTTTTCTTCGGTCATACAAAAAAAATCACCTGTTTCATAGAAAGGACAATACTTATGCGGTCAAGAGGTCGGTTAACGAGGGCAAGTGATGTGGTGCGACGAGCAAAAGTTAGTTGTGAAATAAACGTGTAGGTACTAGGTACTACCTAACTATCCGTACTTAAAAGTACCTACATGATTATGTTGAAAGAAACAGCCAAATAAAATGCCTGGATGGTAATCTAATCTAACTAGCCTAGGTAGTGCATATGTATCTATGTGTACCTAGCCTTTTTTTTTAATGAGGGAAATCATCAAATAACTTCTCCTTCTCTGGGTGGAGCAGGAGGGCGTGTCAGACTTTTACTGACTAAAACCCACCCGTGTTCGTTCAGTTGCCTGTGTGCCACGGGCCACGGTATCTCTTTCGAACAACCCGCACCCCTGGCAGGCATCTATGTGTAGCCTAAGCACATTTATTCATGAATTAGTATTAAGTAGGTCGTAATAAACCATTCGTTGCGTACACACGTATTTCGATTGTCTCCCCGCAACCCACACACTTCATGGCGTCCCTGCCATGCGCGAGCGCCGCGACGTCCGGTTCCTACCTACCGTTGCCGGGTCGCGTAGCGGGCGAACTTTGCAATTCAGCGAATTCCTGTGTGCCTCGGTGCATTGAATTAGAGCCTTTTCAATGTGCTCGATATAAAAATGAATACAACTTCGGGAACATTCAGGACAACTACTCACGTACCTACTTAACCAGAAAAATGGGAAAAGCAATATTCCAAAACCGAAGACATGGAGGTGATCATTGCGCAAAATGCGTCGGGAGGAAGTTATACAGCAGGATTTCCGTACAGTGCGAGGACAGCGTCTATTTTAGTTATTTCGTCCGGTTAAATCATCCGGGCCACCATTTCAGTTAGGTGTGCTTCAATGCTCAATACTCGGCCGATTCTTGTTTTAGTGTATATCAATGACTTTGTACTGTTTGCAGTTGATACTTCTCTTATTTTAAAAGTAGACAGGAATAGACAAGATTTTGACGACATAAGCAGTGCAGTCTCAATGGTTACGGATTGGTTTACGGCAAATAACTTAGTTCTCAATGCCAAGAAAACTAAATGTGTAAAGTTTGCTTTACCGAATGTTAGAAACCTAGGTCCCAACATCGTCTTAAATAAAGAGGTGCTTAAGACTGTAGACTCGGCAATTTTTCTGGGCATAACAGTAGATGCCAAACTTCAGTGGGGATTACACATATCAAGCCTAGCAGGGAGGCTCAGTTCAGCTGCTTACACCGTCTCAAAAGTAAGACAATACACTGACGTGAATACAGCTCGGTTACTCTACTTTAGTTATTTTCACAGCGTTATGTCCTACGGCATTCTGCTGTGGGGCAAAGCCGTTGACATTCAAAATATTTTTGTTCTTCAAAAACGAGCTGTTCGTACAATTTACCATCTAGGTGCTAGAGTTTCTCTGAGAGATTTTTTAAAGATATTGGTATTCTCACGATGGCATCGCAATTCATCTTCGCTAACATCTTATATATTAGGCAAAATATACACTTATACACTAAAAACAGTGATATTCATAATATTAATACTAGAAATAAGGACAAACTACGTGCTCCTCTTCACCAGCTTCATAAAGTTCATAACTCATTTATTGGGCTTGGTATAATCTTTTATAACAAGCTTCTTTGCTAGATTTACATTTGAATGCGTTTAAAGCTAAAGTAACATCCAACCTTTGTTCTAAGGCACACAATTCTATCAACGACCAGTAGTCGTTGATAGAATAGTATGCCTTGCCTAATTACGATAAGCATTGTTGGTCGCTGTGATTAACTCAAGACGTTTGTGTTCTTTCACTACACTTCGTACTAACAGGTCATATGAGTTACTTCATATCATTGTTTATTTTATTTGACTGTATAAAAGACATTTAAAAAAAATTATTTTTTCATTTATTGTTGAATATATAGGTATACTAGCTTTTGCCAGCGGCTTCGCCCGCGTGGAGGTCGGTGTATTGTACATATAAACCTTCCTCTTGAATCACTCTATCTATTAAAAAAACCCGCATCAAAATCCGTTGCGTAGTTTTAAAGATTTAAGCATACATAGGGATATAGGGACAGAGAAAGCGACTTTGTTTTATACTATGTAGTGATACTTACTTACCTATTATTGTATAGAATCAAGTTTTTCCAACTTAACAGATAGCTGTGCTTCTGGGGAGTCTGTTGCGCCACTTCTTCTTCCCAGCTAAAGCACTAGGAAGTGGGAGCGTTTTGGGGGACGGTCTTATGTAATTTTGACGTTCAAAAAGTGCTGACGCTCAGCCTAGTTTAAATAAATGACTTTTGACTTTGATTTTGAATAGTCAAGTAACTATGTGAAATATAGTTGGTGACGCATAAAGTGTTATAATATATTCGCATTCGTTATGTAGAATTAATGTACCATTTTCTAAGTTAATATAATAATATTATTTATATTTAATATATCGGCGATATTATATTTATATATCGGCGATACTCGAAGTTTACCGATATATCGGCCGTCATCGGCGATATTTTATGGCCGATTCAACGATACTTTTCAAATTTCGCGTTTTTAAAATGTAATGTAAACGCGGGTGTTGTCTCGTCTTTTTCGTTGCAAACGAGGCACGAACAAATTATGCTAAATATACTATTAACTAATCTCAACCTATCTAAAGTTATAATCGGTTTTATTTAATTTGTCCTATTATTTGGTATTTTTTTAATATTAATTAAAAACATAACCTGACTTGTGTTTTATTTATTTTATCTTCATTTTTTAAATCAATAAGCGTATCGGTATCGCCAATATTTTTATAAGAGCATCGGTATCGATAGCGTATCGGAAAAAGGCGGCACCCCTAGTAAAAACAGTACTGTATCTTTTTTTTCTTTTCTTTTGCCTATCTCGAAAATGGTGTGTCCTATCGCAAAAATAATGAAAATTTCGAGCCCCTTTATGAAACACACTTTTATAAACCTAAAACTCAACATGTAGGTATTAATTTTTCTTATTTTCCGTACAAAAAGTGAAAAATTCCATATTAAACACACCGAGACTGGCGCCCCTGCGCGCCTCCGTCTCTAAATAAAAATACCACGTGGAGTCGCGATTGTCAAATACGATTTTAGATGAGTCAAAATTATTTTTAAATTTAGTTTCTTTTTTTGCAGAATAGCTTTAAGTTTCTCATAGCCTAAACTAAACAAGCTTACTAAACTATCACTTAGTTAAGTTCGGTGTACAAGAGAATCGGCTCTAATATTGTATCCACGCCGAAGGAATTCATGGTTTCAGGTTTCGCGTTGATATCCCTGCCACCCTGTTTATTATAATTTTCTGCAGCACAGAAACAATATTGTACACACGCCGAAGGTAGTCGCACGTTCGGCTTGTACTTATGCAATATTGTTTCTGTGCACACACCGAAAGATGCTAGTCTCCCCACCGTCAGAGTTAGAAAGAGATAGACGAATAAATTACCGGTAAAAGAATGTTTACTTTTACCGATACTAATCCTACTGGTAATGGGTATCGGTATTAATCACGTTACTTTTTTATCGTTAACAGAACGGTAATTGGTAACGTTATATAAAAAAATACCGATAATTTGGTCCCTGGCCTTGACGCCGAGGAATCAGCTGCCCACGTCATCCTGCAATGCGAGACCGTGACTTCTCAACTTGAATAAATTCTCGGAACAAGGAGGTCGCTCCGCGAAACCTGTGAAACGAAACAGCGACCTCTATAGATTTTTCACTAATTGATTGATAGGTCCAAAACACCGAGTTAATGAGAACAAATGATTAATGAACATCAATTTATTTTCTACATTTCATTGATCCAAGTCAGAATAGACACTCGTAAATTCATTTTTTTAAAAATCTACGCGCAAATGGGAAATTACCCACTACTAAGAAAAATAAATATCACATGACGAAAAATCTGCGTTACATAAAATATTGCGAGCTATTGTCAGAAGTCTTTGTTCATGAAATGTCTATAAGTCGTCAATGTCGTCATTATACATTGAGACGGCATCAGTGATGGCTATAGTCCTCGACAAAATAACAAGGTTAAATGTAAATCAGCGATGTTGTGTTTCGCACCACTTCTCGATGTAATGAGTGACGTGTTGCGATAAGGATAATATCCTACAAGTGCAGATCTCTGATAACTTATCACCGTACCTTATTTTAATGTATCAAAAATGTTCACAATATTCACCGGCTAGTGGTTGTGTTGAGTGCGTTCAATCGGAATTGTTTTTATAACTGCGGTTAAAATATTAAAAAAAAATGATTGTAAGGTTATAAAAATGTGGAACCGTATCGTTTTTTGTTGTTTATTTTTTGTGTTAGTGTGTGCTGAGATCGGTGTTGACGAAGGTAACGTTTTTACATCAATATCTGTATATAAGTAGCAAAATACGAGATGAATGTCTAGACTTTTTTTAACAAAGTAAATATTTTAAAGGTCTTCCTTTCAAAAGTCGTAGTCTTCTACGAATTTAACAACCATGTCAATTCATCACCTGCTAGCCCCGAACCTGCACATTACAAGAACGCTTAACTCATAGCTACATTCTGAGCTAACACAATCAGATTCCCACCGAGAATAGCACTAATAAAACGTTAAATAGAAGGTAGGTAGGTACATGAATGGAAAGGTGAAGAGAATGTAATACCAAAACAAAAGAAGCTAGACATTTTGACGCAATTTTTTATCCTATTACCTAGTTCTTAGATAACATTATCATAAATAAACAAAAACATACATAATAGTGTATAAAAGTAAATACTGCACCCATGTAAAACCTCATATCTTGTCATTGGACTACTAAAACGTTTACCTACACGAGTAAATATAAACAGGTAAACTGCAGGTAAATATTCCGGGCGTAAGCACTTGAAATTTCAGTGTATGATAATTTCTGTAAGTATTATATCTTCACGGTAAAGAGCACTCGTATCTAGTGTATGGGTGGGACATTTTTCCTGTTCCTACTTCGCTAAAGAAATGTGTACATTTTGCTTATCCTTTGTATATGTCAACGTATGATGATAGTGAACACCGTTTATAATCTATCTCGCGAGATTCGAAACTGTTGATAAATTGTGGACTGTATCATACTGCTTACAATATTACGTATTAATTTTCAATAGTTTAAAATCTAAATCTACCCATATCAAACCGTTAAATAAACGAACCCGCACTTACCGGCAGTGTTCACAATTTGTCCGATTTTATCACCCGTTAAATTGTTAACCATCCCTGATTTGTCGATCTTGACGGTAGCCGAATTGGTTGCAGTTACTAAGCCAGGGCACCCCGACCGAATAGGTTAGGTTAGAACTGTGACCAACCACTACTTCTAAGAATTTAGTATTAGCGCAAGGTTTATTAGCACCATCACAATTTATCGGTTTGTCATGGACATATTATAAACTATCGAAAAATAATGCGTTAAACTGTAATTGGCAGTTTTGGCAGTTCACACATTTCGATAGTTTATAGATAATAATCGCAAGATAGATTATACACTAACTAACTCTTTTAACCGTGTGACCTAACTAAATATAAGGTCTAGGAAGCCCCATATTTACAGTAGGTACTTCTTATAAAAACGTTAATTGTACTTTACGTTCACAAAATTGTTGAGTGACACGAATAACTTCCGCAATACGGATCATTGGTTCGATTCCCACACAGATCATATTATATTTGTATGGTCAATAGCTGTTTTGGACCTGTGTGTTTGCCCTAATACTTTGCCTAGATCTGTACAGGATTCTACGCCAAATATGGACTTAGGTTTCTACATACCCTCTTGCGTTGGCCACACAAAGCGACGCCACTTCTATGAAGAAATAATCTTTTACATTTCAGATAAATGTTTGGAGATAAATTGCTACGGAGAAGAATACGAATGCATTGATGGCGCGTGTTATTGCGCGAAAGGATACGTACCAAACCACTTCCAGAATAGATGCATGAGATGTCCGGGTAAGCCGCTATCAACTGTTTAATATCATCATCAGCCAATCAGCAATTTGCACTCCACTGCCGGCCCTAAGCCTCTCCAGTTGTACGTCACTGATCTGGATCCTCTGCTACATGCAGTGAATTATGCAGCGCAAGTTAATTTAAAAACCCTGTCGGTCTAGGAGTATTGGAAAGATCAATGCTGATTGGCTATTCCCAGAGTAAATTAAAAAAGAATCAAAAACTATGCATACTAAGTTTTAGTCACTTCTACCTACGCTTATTTGTGTTGTACGGAAACTTGTATTTGCTTTATTTTTTGAACCATCATTGCATCTTTTTTTTAAGAATACCCCAAAATATTAAATTATGTTAGTTTTTGCAATACGCCCAACAAAATAATTTATGTATAGTATTAATATTCTCATGTAAGTGCATGAATGTATTTCTTATGAGAATAAATAATCTCAAATCAGAATTCAAAAAAGATTTATCCTAGTTGGTCAGATCATGGCTCAAATGTATTTGTTAACCAATCAGCGTTCATACTCATCCTCGTTGTTTGCGATAATCCTAGGATAACCTGGTTTTTTGTGCACAAATCCTAGGATTTACGCAAAGATGCGATTTCTCCAATTATACTGCAACATTAAAATAGGTATACAGGTAGGTACAGGCGCGGTCCGAGCGAGGGGGTCCTAGGGGTCATGACCCCCCTAAAGCCGTAAAAGTAAAGGTTAAAATAGTAATTTTTCGAAAATAAAATAAATTTTCTTATTAATATGTAGGTAGTATTTGTCTGTGACCCCCCCCCCCCCCAAAGTCTGGCTGCGACCGCGCCTGGGTAGGTACCTACTTACATATCTAAAATGTTTAAAAATAGAAGTTGTTCTGTCGACTGGTGCAAACAAGTTCGACTGTTAATACCAGCATTGATAAGGTAAAAAGTGTGTCAATAATAATTGAGCCTTTTATAAACCGTAATTTACCAACGAATTCAGGCCAGCATTATTACAGCGAGAGTCAATTACAACACACCGTTGTACCAGTAATTTTATGAACGTTCAGTCTGATCTCAGTCTCAATCTGTCAAAAACAACTCGAGTTTCCGAGTGACAGTAACTCAAGTGACATTTGATTGTCGCCGAGATGAGACCGCGACTAGATTTTGAACGTTTTCAATTACGAGAATTGGCCTTCTGGAATTTAATTTAGGGCTCTTGAAACCGCTAGACTAAGTCAATGTTACCAGTAATAAAATGTACAGAATAGTGCCAAACTTACATTCAGGACAGAGGTGCTAACACTAAAGAATATGCCTAACCCTTTTCTCCACGAAGATGTTGTCTAAAGCAGGCCCATTCAAATTTCAAACCTAAGCGGTATTCGCTGCCGCTGTGGGTATAGGTACATACCGCGCGGGTTTCGCTCAGGTATTTAGTATCAAGTTCCGCGGCTAGGGCTACCTGAGCGGTATTCCCTGCGCTGTGGGTAGAAGTGCATACCGCGCGGTTTTCGCTCAGGATAGTTCCGCGGCTGGAGCGGAATAGTTGGTACCATTGTACCGCATAGGTAATGTTTCGCTTGTTGGGCGAAACAGATTCCGCCAGATTATTCTACCCACAAGGATAGCGAAAACCGCTGTAGTGTGAACAGTAATATTACCGCATTCCCACTCGGTTTTTTCTACCGCAGACGGTAGCGAATACCGCTTATGTTTGAATAGGCTTTAAAGAATTACGATACGATGGTAAAAGCGAAATTGCGTCCTTCTGTCTGCTCATAATTAAATAACTTGGATTTTAGTTAAGAAGAAAACATTTCACTTCTATGGACTATGGCATAACATACAATCAACCTATAATGTTCCCACTGCTGGGACAGAGACCTCCTCTCCGTGCAAGGGAGTGGGCCGTAATTCACCACGTGGGCCCAGTTGGTAGATGTCACATGACTTCGAATTTTTCGTTCTAGGACATGCCGGTTTACTCACGATGGATTCCTTCACCGTTTTAAGAGAAATAATTTACACACAGAAAGCGCCGGTCAGGGTTTATACCCACGACTTACAACTCGTAAGCAAGACCGTTACCACTGAGCCACGTGCACTGCTTTTGCTTTGACTAAAGTTGCTCTTCCACGGGCAATTTTTTGAGCAATTATTGCTCGACAACACTAATGGATCAATCTGGATCAATTAAGTGGAGCAACAACAATAAAGTGCCGCAATTGTTTCGGGAATATTGCTTCTAATTGCTCCATATATTTGACATTTCTCAATTTTTTGTAAATTTTCTGTCTATCTCGTTTTTACGTACCTCTATCACATCTCGTTTTTGCGAGAGTAACCGGCCGGCGACGGAGGCGGCGTGGTGCGGGGCGAATTGCCTAGTTTTTGAAGTTGCTCCATATTGCATGGTGTTGTGTGGCCGTATCCCTGGCAACAGGTTGCTACATGTTGCCATTGCTCTAAATTGCTGGATGTAGTCGTGACGTTATTGTTAACGAGAATTGACCAGAATGGAGCAATCTTAGTTGCTCGTGTAAGCGCACCTTAATGGGACACAATTATCTATTAAGTATTGCGGGACTCCCGGCAGTCTTACGTCGCATTCTGACTCAACAGTGAGCCACTGCATTATGAACTTCAATGGGTTATTGTACTGATAACTGAAACCACGTGGAGCTACGGTATCAGTACTCAGCCATTATCTGGTCAAGCTTAAACACACGATCGATTTTTGATAGAACTGCCATCCTTGTAATGTTAGGTACACTACAAGGATGGCAGTTCTATCAAAAATTTCTCTCTCAAAGATTTAGGTTAGGTTTTTATAATATTTTTTTTGGAGTCTCTGTATAATTCTCCATGTAGAAAGTTGTCCCTATACTTACTACTACTTATCTGATGGACCTCTAAGGTACCCCCATCAGGTAGGTTATCGTTATTTTGTTCCTATGTAAAGGGAACCCTATTCTCAGCTTTGAACTGCTTCAAAGATTTATGAACCTAATTACACAAACCCCGAATCTCCCGGATCTAGAATCTAGAGCCTTACCAGCAATTAGTGCTTCCCTACATGTACCTAGGTTACTACCTACTATACCACGCGCAACCTTTTACCATGGATTCAGTACCTACATGAATCTGAATCTATGCACTTTTCTATAAATCACCTGATTTTTTTATTACCGACGAAAAGTGGCAACGGTCATAGTTACAGTTTTTGCGTCGATGTCTCTGCCACCCTATACATATTTTAAGAGCCTACTCAGCTCACCTTCACGCACTTACCCCAAAACTGTTGTGCGCTGCATATTCAATACTAGCTTTCGCCTGCCCGTGCGAGTACTTCGTATACGTGACTTTTTTCTCTTTGCTCGGCTCCTCAAGGTCTTAGCGTGATTTTACACAGCTTATAGCCTTCCTCAATAAATGGGCTATCCAACACTAAAAGAATATTTCAATTCGAACCAGTAGTTCCTGAGAGTAGCGCGTTCAACCAAACAAACTGTTCAGCTTTATAATACTAGTATAGATTGAAAGTGATTCTGCAGTCCGTTCACACTTATTTTACTTCCGATTTTGCGCCACTATCATAATCAAAGTGATTTTTGTCTTTATTAAAAATAAGGTTGCTTTTGGGTTGTTAGCATTAACAAGTCTATCACAGTGATCTTTATTCTCGTTACGACAAGATTGTTGTTGGGTTGCTGCTGTTAAAGGCAAAATAACTAAACTAACTGTAAATCGCTTGCAACCAGAATATTTTTCCTGCTGTTTTTTGTTCTTTTTTATTCTACACAAATAAAGAAATTATCTTATCTCATAAGGTTCCCTATTGCAGGTAACTTTGCTTTGTCCAGATCAAATAATATCTATGTATTTGCAGGTAAATAATGTTCTGTCTATCATACTTAAATTTACCTACCTATATTTATAACCCTGACACAATTTTTTCTAAAATATTCGTTTGCAAATTCTCATCTCTATTTACTTACGACCGCGACATGTCATGAATAAACTAAGATAGTACCTACCAAATGAGTTTGAATGAATTTCAAGATGAGTCGTAGATTTTTTTTTAAATGCGTTTACGTAATATCGTTCACAAAAGACGAGGTACTTTAGAGTGCTAGCTATAAGTACCAAAAGCTTCGGGAAAATGTAGAAACAACGGTCGGCATGGTTGGCTTGGCTGCCAAATCTGGCGCATTTCTGACTTATATTGGTGTTTATTGTCACTGTGTTACCAAACTGCGCCTATTGGAGTTAAAGTCTAGTTTAAATTAAGTATTATGACCAACTGGTAAAGAAACTGTCTCTTCATTCTGCTGTAGGTACATATCATCCGACGGTTTGTCCACTTTATTTATTCTACTTATACTAGACTAATGGAAATGACAATTAGTACAGCGTACATAGCATTGATTGCAATATCTTGCTGCCTTGAAATTTGACAATTTATTTAGAGAATCATATTGCAGTAAGTACCCAGTCAACCCAAATGAACAAAGATAAATGTTTCATAGATGTCCCGAATAAGCTCCTAACTACCCGAAAAACTGAGCTCAAAAGTTAAAACCAACATAGAATCGTAACTAACAATAATAATTAAAACTCTTCCCATATTTCAGGCTTAGGGGAGAAGTGCTTGGGGCCGTGTTGCAACGTATACGGGAACGGAAGCCTCCAGTGTTGGCAGGGGATTTGTCAGCCGTGTTACGATAACTTCGGTAAATGGACTTGCAGGTTCGCATACACGTTTATAAGCAGGATACTGAAGAGAAAATGGGAAGGACTTACGGGATTGAAACGACTCAGGGCTCATATTCGGGATTTTTCCGGGAGAACTGCATGTGCATTAGTGGATTGGTTTGAGTAGCAGTGTGAAGGTTATATGCGTTTATCTTAGCTGTGAAATGCATAGCAATAAGACTCGGTAAATACTAAAGGGCGTTGCTATGTAAATATATAGCCAGTAATAGTAGATAATGAGTAGGTATGTATAATGTAGCTCTAAAACGTTGTACGAAATGCCTAGGTAGGTACAACTCACGAGTTTGAATAGTCAGCTATAAACAAATTTTGTCAACCAAACTCGTATTTTTGTTGCACTTCCGTGATTGCTGATTGACAGACTGCCTATCTGCGTGTGCTAACAGCATCAGTGGATGTTCGTTGTCTGTCAGTGACCTACAATCGGCAATTTATGAAGTTAGAAACATTACACTCCTTGAAGAGTTGATAAAGATGCGCTAAGAAAGGATATTTCAAAAAATAATTTCGCGTTGCTGCAAAGAATTCGATTCCCTGTACCTTTCCCCATCGTCGTGAACGAATTGGCGTTAAAAAATCCAGAGTTTTCAAACAATGTCAAATGCGGATCAAATCAATTTCGTTTCCATTACAGGCATTCCTTAGATATTTGTAGCGCTGTTTTTAAAACACGTCTTTATTTAAACGACTGAAAAATGATGATAAATATGATGTAAAATAGACATCTTCAAAATGCCATCTTCAAAATAGGCATCTTTAATATATAGCCATACAGTGTGATTCTATTCTGCATGGTTGATACGCAGGAATGCCATTATCAAGTATAATCTCGCTAATGGCTCTTACATTACCCATATGAGTACAAAACTCACTTTGTTCCATCGTTAACGCAGCCTCGTCTATCTAGGGTATCAATGGAAAATCTATCTTAATAGATATCTGCAATTGTTATTTAGAAAGACTAGTAGGTATTCATCCGTTATTATTTCGCACAAAAGTCGACTCTTAATCACACTAAGTACATTACTTACATGATAACGGTTGTGGCCAATAGGGTTTTAAGATCAGATTACAGACGCTCCATTTAAAATATGAGATTTAGCCGCGTCTAGAGACTTGAATCAGCTCCAAATCTAATTGGGAATAGGCTGGGCGGATGACATTAAATGATTACGTAATCCTAATTACATAGCTAAGCAGGTAAAGGACCGACATAGTTTGTCAAAAGTTCCCGTCAATTTTGGCCTTTAAATTCGGCCAGCGAGTTTCGTAAGCAAGGGATTTCGTAGACTGTGGCCTACGCCGTAGCTGGATACGCCGTATGACGTAGCTGGATACGCCGTATGACGTAGCAGGATACACCGTAGGCCGTAGTGGGATACGACGTAGGCCGTAGCAGGATACGACGTAGGCCGTAGCAGCATACGTGGTAGCAAAAGGCAAAAGTAGTAAAGCTTTGTCGTACGCCAACGACAAAGCTGATGCTCTTATTAATATCATTGCTCTTAAGTTATTAAGAACAATTATATTAATTAAGAGCATTTGCATTTTAATTCATTCACGTTGCCGCAGTCTGTAGTAAATATTCGTAGGCTAAATACATATTTTTTAATCAATATCGCATTTGGTGTTACGTTCCAGGGAATCCCTAGAACAAATTCTTCTGATTTCCAGTACCCAGGTGATTATGGGCGCGGCGCTAATCCTGGGGATTATAGCCACGTTCATACTTCTCTACAAGCTTTGTGCTACCACAGATATGAGGTAACTACGACACCTTTCTTACAGACACTTAATTAGGTGGTTATAGCATTGTTTTTTTTTTTTTGCAAACACTATTTCTGCCCATCTCTCATTTTACTTGGGGTCGAGGCAAAATGTTTGTTTTTTTTTTCTTCACTAACACTCTTACTAATAAACACTGAATAAAATTATTCCAAGTTTAATCCTATGAAAATGTATGGTTATTCCTGGTATAACTTTATTCCGTGTTTATTAGTAAAAGGGTAAGAGAATGATGAAAAAAAAAAACAATCATTTTCATTCATTCCAGTATTTTAAATACCTATTCGTGTTCTATTTTTTCAGTTCTTGACTTACTTACTTAAATGTGTATGTGTTTGGGTGGATATTAGTGACGTTTTGCGGCTGTTTATCCTATTAATTAATTACTTCTTACAGAGCTTTCGGTTCGGGGTCCAACAATGATGGTCGACTGTCAATCGGAAGTCTACAGTTATATGTCGACGAAAGATTACGAGATGCCCCACCAAGGTAATAAATAATACCTTCACGGCCCTAGTCACCCCAGGAGACGCCCTGGGCGTCGGGAATCCTAGGCTGGTCCCCGGCCACCGTAGGCGCGGGCTTGCGGACGAGTAATGGGTAGCTCGCTGTCCGGTAAGCACCAAGCCCGGGTCGACGACGACGGCGCGTTGTGTTCCACGCGCGCCTCAAGGGTGAGGCAGGGTCCGCAAGGGCCGATGCCCGCCAGGGGTGCGGGTTGTTCGAAAGAGATACCGCGGCCCCTGGCACACAGGAAACTAAAGGAACACGGGTGGGTTTTGGTCAGTAAAAGTCTGTCACGCGCTCTCTCCACCCAGAGCGGGAGAAGTTATTTGATGATATCCCACCGTAAAAAAAACAACATGACGCTTTCTATTTCTACTCTACTGTAAAAAAGAGATCGATTGTCTACGTTTCTCGGTGAAAAACTGTCAACTGTCTATACGTAAACGTCATTTTTGTCTACTCTTCCGACAACAAATCGCTTGTCTACGGTTGTCGTGCTAAGCCTGCAGGCATATAGCAGCAGCAGCCCAGTCTGGAATTATACCCGGATGATGTCAATAGGGTCGCCCAATATTACATGAGACTTCCAACTTAACTGGCGAAATGTGGGTGTAGACGTACTATGGGAAGTACATGACTGCCTAAACAGCGAAGTTTTCTTTTTGAAGATTGAATAAACTGACGAATTATAGGACCTAGAGTATTAGATACTATTGTTTACATTCACTTAGATATATTAACCAGACTAGGAATTCGCCCAAGACAGAACTTACCCTACCTAGGCCCAAGGTATCAAATTTTTCATACTTTGCAACTGTGCAAGTCTGCACTAAGCTTTTTAAGATATTTTACCGTTTTGATATCTTTTCTCTCTGTTTTTGCTCTTTCGCTTATGATTTCTGATTGACATAAATATACTTTTGTTTTTTACTAATAGCAAGAACCAGCGCCTATTATTCCGGTAGTTGATAACAACCTTCCACCCCTATTTTACCCCTTTATGGGGGCAGTTTCCCAAAATCCTTTCTTAGCTGACGTCTCCTACTCATAATCTACCTGTTTGCCATTGAGTGGATGAATGAATGTCCTTTCGCTTTTATATAGGTATACCTATAGATTCTGAAAAGCCTAACGAAATCGTTGAAAACTATTCTGTTGGTTTACGTAAACAGGATAAACGCATATTAAACTACTAAATATAAACACAGAAATTCTAGTTAGAACTAATAAAAACCCCAAATCTTAATTACAAGGAACTTACAAGAACAAATGCGTTTCTATGAAAAACATAAATAAACATACGTAATGTACTTAGGTACCCTACTTCAAAGATTTAATCCACTAGCCCGAGGACATCTAATAAAGAGGACGGGTCCTGGCATGTAGATTAAATAATAATTACACTCGGCCCACATTAAACGCTTCGGGATTAGGTACTTTCCCTCTACATGATTGCAAGTAATTTCTATTTTAAGTAACAAGATATTTTCTAGAGAATTTATTTCCTTTTACTTTTAAACTGTTATTAATGAGTGAAACGCAATTTCATGCGGCTGAGATGAGAATGCTAAGAGGGGTGTGTGGTGTTACGCGAATAGATGAAATAAGAAATAAGTACCTACATAAGAGGAAGCTTGTGGCTAGCCGTACGGCTCGATAAACCAGGTTAAGCTACGTTTGCCACGGTTGGTCCGTGGATGGGTGATCATCTTCACATACCAATACCCTTTTTTTTTTAATGGGCAGGAGGGCGTGTCAGACTTTTACTGACTAAAACCCACCCGTGTGCCAGGGGCCGCGGTATCTCTTTCGAACAACCCGCACCTCTGGCAGATACCAATGCCTCGGAAAGCACATTAAGCCGTTGGTCTCGGCTGTCATTCGTGGATCTTCGACAGTCGTTACGGGTCGTCAGAAGCCTAAAAGTCTGACAATCACTCAACCAGTCTTGCCTAGGGGTATCGGTTGTGGGTATCGTATTACCCAAAAACTGGGTTGTGGAGGTCAAATAGGCAGTCGCTCCATGTAAATACTGGTATTCAGCTGCATCTGGTTAAACTGGAAGCCGTCCCAACTTAGTTGGGAAAAAGGCAGATGATGATACAAAAGAAGTCTGAATGACTAAAAACTTGTTTGGAGATTGGTTGTCATGGTATGAGATGCGGAGGTATGAGAAAAACATCGCGAGGAAAGTTTTGAGTAAGAATCTGGATGGTTATAAGTGTAGGGGTTGTTTTTTGGAGGGTGGGAAATCATCAAATAACTTCTCCCGCTCTGGGTGGAGCAGGCGGGCGTGTCAGACTTTTACTGGCTAAAACCCACCCGTGTTCCCTCAGTTGCCTGTGTGCCAGGGGCGACGGTATTTCTTTCGAACAATCCGCACCCCTAGCAGGATAAGAGTAGGGGTAAACTAAAGAAACGATGAATGGACTGTGTGAAAGATGATATGGCAAGAAAAGGGGATGACTATTGCCATGACGACGACTAGAAGTATAGAAGAAAAAAAAATGTTGCGATAAGGACAGGAGATGCGTGTAAATTGGGATAAGGACAGGAGAACGATGACTGTCTAACCGTTAATTGATCGAGATCTTATGAGTCGTGGAGGTCACATCTCGCAGTAACAATAGAACGATAAATCAATCCATTTTTCACACAAATTAGGTATAGTGTCAGTTTACAGAGTACGTACTTCTGTAGTTAGGAACACTGGTGCTTTCTCCGCATGCCCAGGTGTTGTTGGAATCCCAACACTAAATGTTACTAAATACGAACAACACTAGCATCTCGGTAGCCATTTTTAGCTGAATGCATTGCTCGTTCACTTCCTCACGGATCGGGTTCGCGATAGGTCGTCTTTCGACAACGTGATCTTGCCTAGTATCTACTTGATTGATGGTGATTGGAATATATCTCAGTAAAAGAGTTATTTTACAGCCAGTTGGCTGTTTTTATTTACTGGAAGTACTTACACACACACACTTCCACTGGTGTATTATTCAAAAGATATGTAGCTATAGGTAGTTCAATCTTTAGTTCAGTACTTTTCTATAAAATTATCAGCTAAATCCTGACCTGCTACTGAGTGTTAAGCCTTGGCCGAAGTGATAATCGAAATCCTAGCCTCATCTTCATTTCGAGTAAATATGCACGGTGAAATTTTAATGGTTGTTTTCCCGCGGCAGGATAACTTGCCATAAGGAGTACTTTCGAAGCATAGAGTAAAAGTAAAAAAATAAAGATTTTTTTGTTTTAAAATAATTTAAAAAATATTCATCAATTCGGTAAAACACTACTCAATAGTAACTATAGAGGTAACTTTTAGGTACTACTCGAATCCACTTTTATCTATAAGTTTCTTGGTAGGCACCTCATATTCAAATCAGAACTGTCATTCTTGAACGAACGGCCGCAAATTGACGTAGGCTCTAACTGTCTACCAATTTATTTTCCTGACTGTACTTGTATAAAATGAATTAGGACCAGCCTACTGGGCCAGCAACATAGCAATTCACAACCTTTCGACAGGTTGTCGAATCGAATATGACACATTTTTAATTACCCTACTCATTTGCGTTGCCCCCGACAGCAAATAGCTGTCGGAAGAAAGGCTTCGTCTATTTGATTTAAACCGACAAAATTTTCGGGTTTTGGATTTGTGAACAGCCTTTAGATAAAGTTGATAGCCTCTTTTGATAAAATTGATTGATGTTTGATTCAGTACGGAAGCGTATCGAATGGTAGTGTATAGCTACGCTGGTCTGAAAATCAATGGCCCGACTTGCGACACTAACGAGACTAGACACGATATCTGATAGATTATTAGGCAAAAATGTCCTGGCCTGTAAATATTTTAAAAGAACAAGTTTGGTCTTGCTAATACAAATAAATGTTTCTATATTTCCAGATATTCACGAACGCCCGCAGCAGGATCAGCCACATATCCTGCCGTAGCATTTCTCAACGCTGGATTTGTGAGTATTTCTGGTACTCATACTTTTGCAATCCATTACAGCGCCGTAATTGCGTAGCATAAATGGCATTCATTTGGACAGTTCAACATCATTCATTGCGCAGACAAATTTTTCGAACAAATGAAGCAGTGGTTTAGCAATTTCTTTCAAAATTATTCAGATTGTGATTTATAGTAAGTAGAGATTCGCAAAATGTGTCAGTAAAAAGAAATTAATAAAGTATATATTTTCGCTTAGCGAAGTAGTACTCATTTACTTCAGTACTTCATTTAGATCAGCAAATCAGAACGAGTCCTTATCATCAGAAAACGATAGTGCTTGACAAGTTACGACAAATGATGCACTTCACTAGTTCAGTTTTATACGTATGTCGATTTTTATTCATACTCTCTAAAGGTTTAGGACTGTCAACCGAGAAATATGAATTTAAGCAAAACTATTTTTATTATGTAAGTAGTATGTTTTTTTTTTTACTGATAGTTAGAAATATTTGTCTAGGCTAGCGTATTTAAAATCGAAATAGCGAAAAGAAAAACTGAACTAAGTGAAGTAAAGACACATTTGAATGACTACTGATTGAATGATAAGTTCATTTTGTGATATGAAGTAGTTCATTTCCTTCAATCGTTCGCGAACTACTCATGTCTAATTTATAGTGTGTTACGCAATTTAGGTGCTGGTCCAGGCATGCATGCACAGGCTAAACCGCTAGGCCTAGAATCTAGAAGCAAACAATTTTGCACAAGAGCTCCATATGTAACAAGCACTAGCAAAGGGTGCCGAAACAAATGACTGTTGTATTTTTTTGCAAATAGCAACGTGGAGCCTGTGAGCGTCAGATGATGCTTTGCCGACGTCAACGCCTTCTAGTAAAGAATGGACCCCGCAAATCCTCTGCCGTGACATCATGCCTAGCCTTCTTCCAAAATTGTTGAGATTAGCTTCCAGTGTAACCAGATGCAACTATCGATCTCGCCCATTTTTAGCGAGATTAATCTAGGCTTTTAGCGTGCAAAATTAGAAGCCGTCTGTTGGACGACACAATAGATACTTAAGTACTTTATTCTAAAATTTGACGGCAAATTTTTACTATCTTAAATTACTGTATTGTTTAATATTCATACAAAAAAAAGAAGACTCATTATTTGATTCATAAATGATGCTATAATCAAATAACTATTAAGAAATAAACTAATTTTCCTATCAATTATTCTACTATTGTGACAATAAAAAAAATATCGTAAATTGCGAGATCTCGCGAGATCTCGCGAGATCTCGACTTCACGAAAATCTTGATTGCATTCCCTAACGATACCTCACCAAGGCAAAGAATGGCTTATCCTATTAGATGCGTTTCAGGGATTCTTATGAAAGATATTCATAGAAAGCATTTTACACAGAGCGAAATCTCGAAACTTCAAATTCAAAAATTGCTTGATATGTTCGTAAAGTTGTTAACATACATCTCATTGTTCCAGATTCACGATAGCAGTATTCCGCCTCCCCCATACACAGCAGAAGACAAAACAGAAGAAAATCAAAATACAATTAACCAAAATACGATAAACAACAACACAATACACCAAAGTATAATAAACCACAACATAGTAAACCACATATAAAAACCGTTTAGTAGGTATTGTTTTAAAATCAACCTAGTGTACCATAATTTAAGTAGATAATTCTTTAAAAGTGATAATAATAAATTTACTGTTCTTATTTATATTTTATTACGTAAATTATGTGTATTATTTTGTTTTCGGCTCCTGAATAATCTTTCAACCTACCTGTACTCTGTTTGGAATAAGATTAGACATTTCAATAAATAAACCTTTTTTACAGTCCGTTCAACTGATTTTGACTTCTATTGCGTTGGTAGCATGATAAATGGCATCTGCAGTAAACAGTTGGGATTATAACCACTTTTTTTGCTTTTAATGCCATCCTTATGCTTACGGAATAGAAGTCATAATCGGTTGAACGGACTGTAAAAAGTTTTATTTAAATGTCTAATCTTATTTCAAATGGAGTATCAAATCCGGACGAGATATCGCTTTTCCGTCAAACTATCAATATTTACTCCAGCATTCATGAGCTTTAGGCGAAAGTATAGTCCACGTTTGCACGGACGTTTAAATATCGCCCCGGGATTTTTCGCGCATTTGATCATCAACGCACTGCTTTGAGCCGAAAATTGAAAATCCAATGTGCGGTAATATCCCGGTACGATATTTTAGGGTACCTCGCCCGAAAAATTCAAGTTTTCTTACGGTTTTGACACTTTAAAGGTAGGGTAAAATGAAGTATGAACTTAAGACTATAGTTCGACTTCTAATTGTATTCAGTAAGTTGAGAGTTGAAGGGTTACCAGATTTTGACAAAAAAAAGATAGTGAGGTGGTGTAAGAATAAACGAAATTGAATGAACTTGAAATTATGTACTTACATGCAATTATTTTTAATTTTTAATTTATTAACTTGTCCTAAAAACATCATATGCACTATTAAAAAAATTTGAATTTGTTATACTACATTTTGTTTTTCAGTAGTACGGTAATTTATTTAGTTTCTTTCTATTAGAAGCAATTTAAAAAAAATATACTTTTAATAATAAATTATTAATTATTCTCATAATCGACAACTTACAAATGATATTTTAAATTTTTATAACGAATGATAAAAATGATTTAATTTAAAATTAAATCATTTTTATCATTCGCTCTTTACGCAAAATCGTTCACTAACGGTACACGATTTTTCTTTGAACTGTCAAGTTACTGAATACAATTAAAAGTCGAACTATAGAGAGATGTATCGATGATTTTTATGATTATAAGTCTGTAAATAAATATTACTTACGGCAGCGAATCATATTCATAGGTACGTCAATAAAAAATAGATACCTATTTGTTATCAAGTGGGGATATATATTATTTACCGAATTATAATAATTAAAATCAACAAAACCCTCTAAGTTCATATAATACCATAGAATGACTTTTTCATGAAATTGTTTGAATTTGAAGGGCTACGCTTAAGTTGGTTAAAGGCTCCCATAAACAGGCGCGACGTGACAGCGTGACGCGACTGTCGTAGAACAATTTCTTCTATGGAAACTTTATGGAAATAGTTCTGCAAGTGTCGCTTCAAGCTAGTCTGTAGAAACCTTAAAACAGACTATAACCTTTTATCCGACAAATATTTTCGGGTCGATTTCGCCAGGGTCGTATATTTACGACCAAAATACCACAGCTTGTATAGTCTGTTGTAAAAAGTAAAGTATTGCACATCCCTCTTTGTTGTAGGTATTTATTTTTCGATTCACTGTGCCGGGCGCTGGGGCCACGACAACTGATAAGAAGTCGGCCGGTTAAAAGGTTAAAAAGCAAGAGCTTGCGTTCTTTAATAATAAACTTGCAGTAGCTGAGACTCAGAAAAAAAGAACTTTAAAATACCCTTTTTTGGTAACCATAATGAACCCTAAAAGCCCAAGCCAAAATTACCAGTGCACTTTGTAATAAAAACAAAATCTATGCAACCACAAGTGAAAAACTCTAGACAAGTGATGTCTAAATAGAAGTATAGCTTACCTCACCCCTGTGCAAACATTTAAAAACAATCATCAACAATGCTGTTGATAGTTTCACTGACAAATCAAACATTGTAACTAAACAAACCCAATGTTATAGAGAGAAATACAGGATGTGGTGAGAAAAATACCATGTAGGTTAGTATCGCGAATAGTCTGAATCACAAAATTAAAAGAACCATAAAATATGGAATAGACATCCCATAGACCACTGGTGGCCCAGTGGAAACGGCCGCAAATGAAAGAGTTTTACATCGTAGGTACGAATCCACACCGGTGCTTTCCTTTGAGTGAATTATTCACCACTGCTCTCAAAACGGTGAAGAAAAAAATCGTGAAGAAACTGGCATGTCCAAGAAACAAAAAAAAAACCAAGACATGTGACATCTACTAACCCGCAGGCCTGTGTCCCAATAGTGTGAAGATTATAGGTGGATTATGTGCGGATCATGTTACCACAAAGGGTTCACACGGACTATGGCAAATAACGGATGTATAGAAAGCATTCGGCTTTGAAGGCGGTCTATGACATAAGTTGTCATACACAACTTACGTCATAGACCATTTAATACACTTTGGGCACTACAAGTTTCATTAATATAGCCGTCTCTAGATCATGCCGGCGCGGCGATTCCGTGCTCTGTGGGGCGTCCTCAGTAGCTCCAATAGTTTATGTTTGTATAACCCACCGTACCCAATTAATAAAATAATGTCTTTCTTTGGATAGAAAAAGTCTATTCACTTAAGGTCTGACAATTTGTTTGTTTGTTAACATAGCTTATAACTTAATATAATTCATGTTAGTTTGTAAGAGTAGTTAATGCTGAGACTACGTCTCCCCGGTGCTCCCTTAAAGTTCTTTCTGCTAATGTCCTGGATATCTCCAACTCTTTTACCTGGAAATTTATAAAAATGCATTTTATTGTTAAAATATTAAAGTATCTTTTGCTCTTAGCATTACAATGGTCATTATTAAGCCTGAGATATGCACATACTGCAAACTTTGCCACAAGTCATATTAACCCTTCGTATGCCGCCGGAACATAGTCCCCACACAAGACACAATGGCTTTTTAATTGTTTCTGTAATTACTGGCACTCTACCAGTTAAAGAATTTTTTTAAGAGTTTTTCTAATAATTGGCCAACACCTTTAGGTCACTCAGAACCATTTTCTGGGAATTAGAGATAAAACCAGCCAATGCATCTTTACTAAGACGGGCCAGATCTCCTTCATATACACCACATGCCATGGCTTCTACTGTAAACCAAAATCATCCTAACATTCATAGAAATCAGTGTTATGTGGGCTGAATTTTAGTTAGTTCTTGTAATAGTTTTAATCTTATTTTATTAGATACTTACAATTAATTCTATATCATCCTTTTTAACTGCAACTTTTTGTAGTTCCTTTTCCTTTTCAAGACGCTCAGCAGCCTCCTTGTTTCTCCTGTCACCAATTAACGACAGCGCCTGGAAATATTATCAGTGGTTGTTTAATATTTGTATGACATTCAAGGAAAGTAACCCAACATGATAAATCTCAAACGGTCAAAGTATCATCAAGTTTTCCAGTAACAATCGAAGACGCTTGGAAGAGGCGATCAATTTATATGATTGCAGATTCAAAGTTTCCTAAGGCACTAAAAGCGACAATATGAAACCGGAAAGATAACCTATTGAGATACATTTCAATGCACCTACTTCAATAAATATACCTACCTATGCCTAGTATTTTTTATGCTTACCCCAGATATGTCCTGCGAGGATATCTCTTTCTCTTCTGCAAAGTCTGTAACCTTCTCCAAGTCTGCGAATCCACTATCATGTTTTGCAGTCTTCTTCTGAGTTTTGTCTTTATCGAGCTGGATATCGTCGGTATCACCATTAATTTCTTCGTCAGCCATTCTGTTCGTTATATATTATTATTCTATCTTGAGGCTTCTATTGGAAATCAACACAAATTCCAACTAAATAAGCATTTTACAGACAAACAAAACTGTCATTCGAAAACCATAGAATGAGATCGTTCATTTGAGGTTATTTTTACGTTTCGTTTAGAAATGCAACGCAATTTGTTTTTTTTGAGTATATTTCCAATCTTGAATGAAAATAAACTTTATATAAAGTTCTATTCGCGTTTTAGGCTGTGATGTAAGTATTTTTTCATCTAAGTAATAGTATTTCGAAGTATTTCGGAAATTAAAAACTAATACGTAAAACCGTGTAATTTGATACCTTTTCCTTACTTTTTACATTTTTCTTTTCGTTTTGCAGCCTCTTTAACATTTCAGAAAGGACTTAAGTACTGTTATTGAAAACAGTCAGTGTAAAACAATAATGTTTGTATAATTATAGGTAACCAATATGTTTTCAGAAAATACTCCTGTTTTCAGTAGGTACCTACTATACAACCTAGGTTTATTTTTTATTCAAAAACACAAGTCATTGATTTATAAAATACATTTAGAACACCTTTACAGATTTCTCCAATGTCATGTTTTAAGTTACAATGTTATTTATTTATTTATTTATTTCATTAAACTTAAACGTAATGTACAATTTAAAAATAAGCTAGTTTTGAGTACAAATGAGTTAAGCATCTGTAGCCGAACTAGGCAAAACAAGTATGTCGGCTATCAGCGCCAGTCCCCTCGGATAATTTTACATATATCGTAGCCATTAATATTAATTTTTACAGGATAATTAACAGTAAGTGTTATTTCACACAATTTGTTATGCGGTAAGTTACTATAATATGTAGAGTAAGAATGCGTGACCTCTCACTGTGTGGGATGGAAAAGATTATTGAGATTTACAATAAATGAAATAAAATACAAGTGAAAAAAAATACAAATAGTTAATTATTCAGACCTCCCTCAATTAGGGTTTGTGCCATCTTAATGAATTTCAGCAGGTTTTTTCCGAATATATCCTCCGATACCGTAATAATATGCGTGCAGCTCGTGATATGGGGGCAAACTTGAGCAGGTTAGTACTAGCTGCGGACACGTCCAATAGAGCGGGGAGGCGGCGAGCACCTACGCAACGGTCTGGTGCGCGCAGCCGCAGCGCTGCACCTCGGGTAGTGCAGCAACCCTAGCACTACACCAGCCACGTACTTGACCAGCGCGACGTCCTTTCTTACTGCCTGCCTGGTGTATCCGACCATGCCCAGGATGAACAGACTCGGGTACATCAGGGGATACAAGGGAGTTGTTGTCCTTTTAATTATATGAAGCACACTTTTAGACCTCTGGGGTAAAGCTTTACATCATGTTTAAGCCATCATGTTCAATTTTATGTGACGTCTTTTATAAATAAGCCTTTATCCAGCGGAACAACATGATGTTTCCTAAGATACGTCGATTATCAAAAAACGACGAGGAGTTTAGGAGTTATGACGAAACAAATGAACATACGTACAGACGCCAGCAGACCAAGCTACTCCAAATTGTCAAATTTTCCCAAATGAACATGAACCTTTTTTTTTTTTGTGGGTGGGAAATCATCAAATGACTTCTCCCGCTCTGGTTGGAGCAGGAGGGCGTGTCAGACTTTTACTGACTAAAACCCACCCATGTTCCTTCAGCTGCCCGTATGCCAGGGGCCGCGGTATCTCTTTCGAACAACCCGCACCCCTAGCAGGCATCGGCCCTTGCGGGCCCCACCAGCTGCTGCTGACGTCCTCCTGCGACGGGTCAGTACAGTGGCCCCGCCGCCAACCACTTTTCGGCCGCAGGGGATAGGGAGAGCGGCCAACGCTATACCGACACTCCTCCTCCCCTGCGGCCCCACCGCGTCCGCCATCAAACGGTGGCGGCCCCGTCCAGGCTACGGAAGGGAAGAGCGCTACTCAGAAGTACCGGCACTCCTCCTCCACCGCAGCCCGTAATCCTCAACCGCGATGCCTCCCATTCGACATGGCGGCCCGCCTCAGTTGCGATGCACCTCACTGCAACCTACTTTTTGGCCGCTACGTCGTCGGCTTGGAGGCACAAGCCCTGACGAGCGGCCCCACCTTGGGGTTCCTCTTCGCTTCACCGTGGGAGGGTGACCACGGTTACTGAGCCCCCCCGCAACGACAATGCGGGAACCCCACTGGGGAGGAACATGAACCTTAAGCATAAATTATGTAATAAAATTGAAGATCTATCAAATAAATTTGACAGATTGAGGTAACTTGATGTACTGACGTCCGTACATTCATAGTCTGTTAAAATCATCACCCTCCTTTGGGTTTGCCGTAGTTGGGTAAAGATGTAGCTTTTGTCACTTAGACCATAATTACTAATAGGTAATACTAATAGGTAAAATTGTTTGTAAGTTTGTATGGTAATCTCTAAAACTAGGTACAAAAATAAAACGAAAATCCAACGAAAAAATCGTTTTGCGTTAGATAGCCCAATTCTTGAGGAAGGATATAGGAAGGCTATCAAACGTTACGCTAGGACCCGTAGGAGCCGAGCAAAAAAAAAGTGTGTGCGGGCGGACGATGGGATGGGATGCGACGCGGATTTAGCTTTACCGTAGTCGTTTAATAATGGGGTGCTACTATCGCCAGTGGTAAATTGAAACGACGAAGCGACTGATAGTCGAGCGAACGAGTGTCGCGTACACACGGCTACACATCAAGCTATACTTTTCCAGTTTACGCTGATCTCGCACTGTACCGAAATCCTATACAATGCGAGATCAGCATATACTGGAAATTTATAGCCGGATGTGTAGCTGTGTGTATATGATATGTTCTTTTTTCGTGAGTGTCATCTCGCAGGTCAACCCATATATTTATTCTCCTCTATGGGGCACCCTCGGTGGGGTACGGACCTCGGTTTAGGGCTGGGGGCGATAGGCAAGGGAGAGGCTGGATCAGCTTAATAACGGACGCACCCGTTTCTATTTATCGCATTTATATCAATTTTTTCGGTATCCAACTTATTAAGAATAAATCTTTGTCCGATTTCAGAACGACTAACCAAAGAGAACAATCCGTTTAATTATTCCTTATACTTTAGTTTTTTTAATTCAACAGATTATTTTCAAGAAGATTGTTATTTTAAAATAACTGTAATTTTCGTTAGCAGCAATATTACTAGGTATTGAAATAGATCAAGAAATGTTAAGATAATGTTAAAAATACATTTCGATGATGCTCCTTCAACATACTTTTGTTTTTAATATTTCTTTCATTGACTTCACCTGACACCTTGACACTCTTGACAGCGTAGGGTTTGCATTACCCCTTCCATAATACTGTATATTTCTTCTTCTTTTGTTTTTAATTCCTTAATTTTAAGGTAGAAAGTAATTATTACACTATTTTTCTTTTGAGTTTATCATTTCAAGTGTTTAGTGTTCTTCAAAAGTGCGGTGAAAACGGCAGAAATTGGTAAGTGGGTAATTTTAGAATTCGCGAATTGTCAAACTAATAATGGTATTTCGCCCTTGACGTTTGATTTTTAGTACATTTTTACACATTTACGAGCATATTTTTAAATAGTCGGTACAAAATTAAATACATAAATTGTGATTCGTTTCATACACCATTGTTTGGTATTTCAATGTGACGTCAAGGCAATATGGAGAACGTTTTCCTTTGCTCGCGATAGCTCGTGTTTGCTTCACGCACCTTTGCCTTTCTAGTAGTTTCACTAGAGGTTCCTTCGCGAAAGAGATGAATAAAATACCGTTACTGCTATATTTTAGGCTAAAAATATTTTAAAGTGGTTAGTGAGTGACCTTCAACCATGGTGTTTTGAGTACCTATGGGTTTTGCCATGACATGTGTTAGCTAAAAAAACGACTGTATCAGGTAACTATGTCTTATTTTGTTTTGAACTCACCCACAGTTGTAAAACATTGAATACTTTTGTGAACAATATAATTTCATGTTGTTGCCTTAGAATAAACAATGTCTATTTTAATAATTACCTAAGTAGCTATGAGTTAAATACTTACTTTAAAAATATGATTGAGATCATTTATTCATTGGTGTAAATAAACCCCGCAGTACTAAAAATGCTTTCATTGAAAAACAATAAAAATAAAACCAAACATTAGAGTCACAACAAAATTATTGTGCATTAAAATTATTGCAGATTATGAATGAAAATTCTAACTATAAATGAATATTTATATAAATATGAAATAACAAATATAACATTGAGGTAATTATGCACCACTTTATAGGGTTATTAGTATTTTTGATCCAATTTCTACTACTATCTGCGTTCAAATCACTCCAAAATATGACATCAATCATTCAACAATTGTTTGTTTTGCTTATCAATAATTTATAAGTAAGCTTGCTATGTTCTATTCACTATAAAATATTTTTAAAAATCTCTTTATGCAAATTTTTTATGAACATGATAATGAGCAATTGAAAGTAATTTTTAAAATGCAGAGTTGCATAATATCTCATTTGTAGCCCTCTATTTAGGTCATAATGGTTTCAAACATGTCTGCGTTATGTCTCAAACATGTCTGTGTTAGTGTATTGATAGCACCGCACTCTAATTTTGATGTGTACTCTGTCATGTTGTTTATACTCTAGAATTCTTGACACTATTCCATTCTCTCCTTGACCCAGCTCCTGTTGCTGTCATATATACATTTTAATGAAGCCTGCACTGCATCTGGTTGTATTCAATGAATGTTTCAAGTTTTAACCCGCTTACTCTGTCCTATTGACAAAAATAATGCAGAACAAAATTTTTGTCAGCACTGGAATTGAGAGAGAAAAACGATTATTGTTTCACATTGATTACATTCAGTCAATCTTGACCACCTTTGATTTAGTTAGGTAACTTTTCTTTTGCAAGTTAAGCCTGCCACCTCATGATGCTATTTGTCTGAGGCGATCATTTATATTTATTTTAACAATTTTCTCACTCATCTCATCTCATCAATTCTATTTCAAAACTTAAAAAAAAAACTCTCAACTCGCATGTAACTCTAAATGAATAGGGTTTTTTGTGTGTATTTTACTTATAGTAATTAAAAAAATTAAATTTGTAATAAAAAAAAATATTTTGGAATTGAGTCTCTCAAAGAGAATTCTTAAAACAAATATTATATAAATAAATGTGTGATTTTTACTCTGACATGGCCATCTAGACTTTATCCACATATACCAAAGTTGAAAATGTATTTTTTATCTGAAGCCAGGTTAAAAAGCATGATGTGTTTGCATTCATTGACTTACAAGTCTTACAACACACATCTGATAGGGATTGATTATATAAAGCTAGTATAATTCCAGATAAAATCTTTAGCCTTGCTTTTATTATATGTCATTATAATGACAATGGAATATAGTAGACCGAATAACTCTAGTAACGAAAGGAGAAAACATGTTTTTGTATTGAAGCATCTTAGCTGGAATACTGCAGGGGTCATGGTTGGGTCCCATGCTCTTTACTACTTACTGAAAACAATAATATAGTTTAACTGCGAGTCTCAATATTAGCAGATGCAGCTGCATTTTCTCGTTTCCTTCACTGTCGCCTAAATTCTTTGCACAAAGGATTCCAAAAAATTGTCCAAAATCAAGTACTTTCCCTGCCATACTCTACGTACCTATGGCGAAATTATTTTCGCCATAGGGGCGTCGTCGTCGCCGTCGTTGGGGCGGTCGGAAAGTACTTGTCCTTGTTGGAATTTCCCGTTTCATTTATGTCCTTCGTAATATAAATATGTATTTAGGTATTAGGAATCGTTTGTGTGGAGACTGATTATGATTTATAATCATTGTATTATAGCTTAGAATTATTAGGAGCCTCGAATAAATTAGCAGTACGAAAATCTGTTCAAAAATCTCATTTTTCGCCAGCCGTAGTTGAGGAAAAACCAATAATTGCCTATATTAAGTTAACACAAGAGTTGAAAGTTTGTTCACAAGATGGCGCTGCGGTCGCAGAATTATAAATAATTCATCGTTAAGAATTCATTGCAAGTGGGGCGCGTAGGTTGAGCTTTTAAGCAACGAGAGTGCAAGTCAATTTCATTTGTTTACTGCAAACCGCAACCATATTCAGCCAAATTGTATCTTCCAATGGGTACACAATTCAGTCTTGTCATAAATGTGGGATTTTTATCGGGCACAGTTAAACATATCACCAGCTGAAGAAGACTGCATACTTTATATGGGTGCAATGAGCTAATAATGCCATCTCTCTCATTTTAGTCATTCAGGATCAAAGGTTTGCATCTGCTAGCTAGAGTGTACCAAATTTCTGTTTCTTGCATCCTTGACAATCTGAAATACTCCTCTGATGCCGCAATAAACGTATACACCTTCTGGGTTCGAACAGTATTAAGTAACATAGATAAGATTACCGTCGAAATGAAAAGAACAATAGCTTTGCTTGAAGGTGGTGGTGAACAGCGACTTTGAGATGCTGGTTATACGTCCTCCAGATCATTTTAATTAGATACGTCAAATCTACCTATAGTTGAAGAACTATTTCATGCAGGGAATGTATATTTTTTCTAATTATAGAAAGTAAAGCATCTAACGTTACTTCAACGCGGAAGTTTCGAGTTTTTAAACAGACAGGGGCATATTCAATGCCACTGCTGCTTAAAGCAACAACGTAACGTTGAATCACTGGTTTTTTAAATTTTCCTAGGACACGCGTGATGTGTGGCATTGTAATTCTTTTAAGATCACTCAGAGATATTTATGATTTACATCATTCTTGAAAGCGACTTCGTTTACATGCAAAGTGATTATTTTGTAGATATATTTTGTTTTTCCATAAAAGAGTTAGATTTACGGCCAGTAACTGGTCGTAAAATGTTCCTTCGTGCAAACACACACTAAAGGCTAACGTAGGTTGGGGCAGGCAGCGTGGCACCACCGCCGCAACGCATCTCATCGAAAAATCCTCCTTCATCACTTTTTACGAAAATTACGCGGACGGACTAATATGAATTTTGGCATTCGTTTAGGTTTTTACGGAGGAGTGCAGAAAGCTACTATCTTTTTGTAATTCAAACTTAAAATTTAAATAGATTATGGTTGAATTTCGAACACTGGGCGACCACTGGTTACTATAAATTCGAAAGTAACTTGTCTGTATGTTAACCTTTCACGCCCATGCCACTAAACGGATTTCGATAAAATTATTTAATTTGCAACATCCACGCGGGCGAAGCCGCGGACAGAAGCTAGTATTCTGTAAACTAACAGACACTGTGACACGTGCGTTGCGGTTGTAGGTAATGTGCGCTTGGCTATAAAGGACTAATCTTTATAAAAATGTGCACTATACATCCGTGTCTCGTATTTATTATTATTAAACCAATACCTGTTTCCCCCATCTTCGTCTGCGATCTAGGATGAAAAATAGCCAATATCCTTACCCAGTTCATGGTATATCAGTGTGCCAAATTATATCCACATTCGTCCAGTCGTTTTAGCCTGAAAGCATAACAGACAAACACACTCACTTTCGCATTTATAATACTAGTAAGAATTTCCGACCGTGGACTTCTCCAAAAGACAGCTGCAAGAAACAAGATAAAAAGTAGGGAGATACTGTCATGACATGATTAACATCATAAATTTGATTAATTAATCCATCCTCTTGTATTCTAACGTAGGGAACGTAGAGGAGATTATACAGTGTTAAATTAAAATATCACCCTTGAAACGGCATATCATTGAAATAAAGTAATTAAAACAATCTACGAACACCTGTCTTTTCCAAGGTGCTTTAAAAAAATCCTATCTTCGTAAATACAACAGGTGTTTAGCTGGGAAGAAACGGTGTAGAAAAAACCATAAATCTTTCGCGCTAATGGCTTAACAATCCTCTTAAGATGTCGAGACTGGGTGACTTATAAACATAAAATAATGCTCTTGATTATTGGCAGCGCGTGCAGTTTTTTTTTTTCTAAGAAGAAATATCTCCCAATCATCTGCATCTTCCTTCGTCTTGTTTACAATTTAATTGGGGTCGGCGCACTTCGCAATTTGTTTCATCAACTTAGCGAAATAACTGTTCTGCAAGTTTGTGTTTTGTTTTCCGCATTACCGCTAGATGGCGCTGTACGGCAGAATACAACCTCCAAATAATATGTAAAATATTTTAATAAATAATGACCTCGGTGTTCTTATCCTAGTTGATTACAAATTGGTTATAGGTTTCCATTTTGGGTTGGCCTGATTTTTTATCGTATCCGCTGAACACGGGAAAAATTACATTTTAATAATGGATGCGAACCTTGACATCATTTAGATACAAATTCAGGAAATTACCGTGTGGTTTCCGCATAACCCAAATTGGGACGCTCCTGCTTTATACCGTGGTTGCCATGTCATTTAAATAATTCGCGATAGAGATAAGGTATCTGCCGTAAAGAAGTTGAAAGAGCAATGCCCAAATTGTTTTCGTGGTTTGATCGTAACAAAATCAAGACGGCAACAATTTATGAAAGCTCTAAGAGACGATCTTAAAAAAACCTTGTTTTTTCAAAGGCCACTCCTTCAATCTTTCGCGAGCCCGCGTACCCTCCTTCCAATTTTGTTCGAACCTATCCAGGTCGTCCCGCCATCCCATACGTGGCCGCCGCGACCCCACCACACTATCTCAGGCACCAGTTCTGTGCTATTTGGGCTCACAGTTTGCCATGCCATGCGGCAAACATGTCCTGCCCAGTCCCATTTAAGTTGGGCAGCCTTTCGGGTAATAATAATTTATTCTAAAAACTAAAGATTTTCGTCCGCTAGGGTGTTAAATGTAACGGTCAACCTTGGACATAATTAATATGCGTAATTTTTGTAAGAAACTGTATAAAATATCTTACCGATCTACATACGGAAGCATCTTCTCACGAGAATTGTCAACCTTATTACTATGCACTGCTTCTTGTTGAATTTACATAAATATATTTAAAAAGTCATGTGTATTTTATCTACTATATAAATATGTATGAGTATTTTGTATTATGTTACCTAGGTATTTTATGGCATGTGTATTTTCTACTCCGGTTTCAGTTTTTAGGTCACAAAATACTCTATTATTTTTATACAGTCGTGTACTCCCGTTGTCCCCGTAGGCCATGTCCCCGTTAAAGGAGACAAAGGAATTTAATACAATAATTAAAATTACTTCCCGCTGTCCCCGTTAATTTACTGTAATATATATTATTTTTAATATGATTACTCCTACGTTTGGTGAGCTCCTACAAAGTTATGACAACCTGGTACTTCGTACAGGATAATAATTCCAAAAAAATCTACTTATAAAAGTAAACATTTCTCATTTGTTTCTTTATTTTAATTTTAAATCTATTAAATACAAAATTTATTTCCTTTTAGTTCTAGGATTGCCGCTACCCACGCTTAAAAAAAAATGTAAAATGGACAATGATACGTGAAATCACAACTGTCCGTTGTCCGTATGTATACAACGGGGACAACGGTAACGAAATTTTTGACGTCCCGTTGTCCCCGTGACGGGGACAATGATTACGGGGACAACGGGAATACACGAATATTACTTGGCGGCAGGGACATCGACGCACAACCAGTTACTATGGATTCAGTACATGACTCTGAAACGAAAAATTTCAATGCACGGGGTCTAGAATCAAGTGCTGATTCATGGTATCAATTTGCGCGGGAATGTCCTGCCACCCTGGAGAATTGACACCTATCTTGATAAAGTTGACACCATATTATTAAGATACTTGCATGATATTTATATAATAATTGATTATAATATTCATCTAGCCTATCTCAACGTCCAATGTGTTTCTGAGCAGTGCAAATCTAGCAATGTACAAACGTCGCAATGGTATCTATATTTTGTGAGTTTTTGACAGATTTTTTTAGTTACACAATTTGTCTAAACTTCACAATGGAATGGAAACTACTGCAGGGGCAGGCCCCTGGAGTAGTTTCCATTCCATTGGTCATAGCTATGGCTAAGACTGGACTGTTCCAGTCCCGAATGAATGTGGCATAAATTTTCTTTCCTTTCTTTTCCTTTCTTCTCAGAGTAGGAAACGTCGACCACATCTAGTTTTATAAATATGAGTGGCGTGTAAAAGTGTTGGGACAAAACTGCTTACTGAAATAGAAAATCATTTATTTATCATGAAAAATCGGAATCGATATTGTTTTTAGCAAAGCTGCTGCAAAGCAGTTTATTGGAAGGTCTCTACAGGATACATTTTTAACCAGTGCCCAAACTGTAACTATGAATTCAGCATATAATTCTAGACCCCCTAGCGTAGAAATTTTTCATCGATTATACAAAAAAATAGCTGTTCCATACATTTTGGCCGCGTAGGTATTGCACTTTTCTATGAAACAGGTGATTTTTTTTTCGTAAAACCGACGAAAAATTTTTTACGCTAAGGGGCCTAGAATGATATGCTGAATTCATGGTTACAATCCGCACTGTTTAAAAATTTACCCTGTATAACTAAAGTAACACAGTACAAAGAACTTTGAAATGACAAAATACTGTGCAATGACGATGAATAGAAGTCAAATCGCAGTGTATTGACCTTAACTTTAGCTCAGTGATACTGAGGCATGTTAATAACCCAAAGGAGGAATAATTAATAAAATATTTTGTTTGTTATGTTACCTTTAATTATATTTAATTCACTTACAGCCAGCGTCTTATTTATTTAGATATGATATACCTAATTCATGCCCCTTAAACTGTCTAGCTTCTTTCATTCATCTTCGACCACACGCTAGTGATTGTGGAAGCATTTGACGTTGAGCTGGTCTAGTGCAGTACGGAGTTTCAATAGAATGAGAGGCCAGCTTATACTGGTTTTGTCAACATGCGTCTTTAGTTATAAATAAACCGTTTTAAACCAAACCTCCTTTTAATTTTGTTTAAAACCACGACCACGTGGGCCGTTCGTTGATTACGTCACTTTCAAAATTAAGTCAAAAAGGCTAATTGTTAATCGTTCACCATTTTTATTAATGTACTACGTGAATTCATCATACTTATACTACTTTTTTAAGGATTAGACAGACTGAAAGCAATCTTTACGTATCTATTTATTTATTAAAAAAAAAAAACATTTTCGAAATATGTTTCAGGATAAGTATCAATAAAAAAAATGACTGATACCCAGCCTACCTTAGAATGTACATATTTTTTATTTTAATTGCCCTTGATCTAATCTACTTATCTATCTAATACCTTAAAACGAGCAATTCTTGTATAAATAAAATCTGAATTTCGGAAACGGCTCCAACGATTTTCATATAATTTAGTGTTCAGGTGGTTTCGGGGGCTCGATATAGCTAGGATTCATTTTTAGAAAATGTCAAACCAAAAAAATAACCGAGCAAAGTACGGTCATTCAGGTATCATATCCTAAATCAGGGAGTAGGTATCACTTCGTAGGAAGCCTCAGTACATTCCATTAGAAAAAAAAAACATAAAACGGGCTAGATGTGGTTTTAAACAAAAAAAGCGATTTATTCTGGGTCGTCATCTTCAATCTGCCAGAACCTTGTTCGTGGTTAAATAAGGTGTCCCCCTTACGTGGCTTAACCGCCTCCAAAAACAACAAAGGCTTCTCCTCAATTTGATCATCTACTTAGACTTTAATCGGTTTTGTTACTAGCCCTGAACAAGGTCGTACTGAATAAAATAGTGTACCTACCTGTTACCTGAATAACCGCTGAAGGTTGCTCGGGGACAAACAACCATACCCACCCCTAACTTCAACCTTGGCCTTAAAAGCATACGTCATTTTATAACGTGTTCTAGCTACATTTTAATTGGACACAATTAAGTTAAAGTAAGCCAGAATTATTTTATTAATGGATAAACATGGGCTGAAGGCAGCAGGAGCCGAGGCCAATGTGCAAAGAGGCATACAAAAGTAAAGGCCATCCTTGAAAGGTGGGTCGATTCACCCTGTAGATGATGAAGGCGATAAAACCATGGAAAATGTAATTAATTCGAGCATCACACACAAAAGCTCATATTTACGTAAAACAAAATAACCTCAGATTTATTCACGTTCTATAAACTTCCAAAGCACTCAATGAATTTATCGTTAAAACCCGTGCCTACCGAAATATTTTCTGTAACCTCGTTACAGTAAGCTGAATCCATGGACAGATCGTGCGACTGGTAGGCCGTCTGTAATGAGGTGACCTTGTAATGCGTCGGTACCAAGGACTTCACCCGCCCGAAGGATATTTTCGGGGCTACCGGCCTTGGGCAAGTTTTGTCTCAAGGCCTAGAGGCTCCAAATGATAAATGACATCGTTTCAGTTTCTAGGTCGGATCACCCACTACCCTGAATACGGAATTTTTGTGTCAAACCTAATCTAGTAAATATTACTTTTTCTGACTCATCATAGGCTGTATTTTCCGGTATCTTTTTTTAATAAGGGATTTGTGTCAGCTCTTGATTGATAATTTGTTTTCTGTACCTTTGCGTTCTTTTTGCAGCGAAAGCTTAACTTTTCAATTTGTTGATTGATAAAATAACATGCCTAAGAAAATGAAATAAAGTTATTTCTGTAAAATGCTCTGTTCATTGAAAAGTTATTCCTGAAGCAACTGAAACAGAGGAATTTTATCAAAAATCATATTTTAAATGTAATAAGTACTTTGTTTTTTTTTTAGTAAAAACATAACATCACGCCTTGTTTCCCCGAAGGGTTGGGCAGAGGTGTGCCTATAGTACAACCACATTTTGCCAGTTATATTTAGGTCCCATGTAAAAGAGGGCGAGCTTATTGCCATCAACCAGGCACAAATCCAGACTCCGGGCTGCTACTGAGAAATTCCAGATAGAAAAACCCAATTACACTTTGTCCGACGTGTGCTGAGCATGAGGTCTTGGGTTCGATTCCCAGGAATCGAACCCAAGACCTCATGCTCAGCACTAGACCAACGAGAGGCTACCTTATATACACATCATAATGTCTGATGGCAGATAGCATTACGTATTCAAGAAGTTCTTTTTATTAAAAGAACAAAGAAGCACCTGAGCTTGAATAAACAAAACAAACTAAACGTTGCGTTACAAAATAGAAGCTTTCAACAGTTTCGACGTCATCATGTCATGATTACCTACTTTTCTTTAGTAGAGAATATTAGAGAACTGTAGAAACTTTATGCAAATAAAATCTTCTTGCGTGGGTGGGGAGGACCCTAGATTCTCAGTACAAAATTGCTGGCTGTAGAAATGTTGCAAACAGCCCCGGGCGTGTTTCGAGAACACCACAATATGTTTTCATTCATTTATGTAGAACATTTCCTGATTTTTTTAATAAACTCTAACATATTTTCACTAAGGGCTGATTTTTCAATAGTCAGATAACTTATATCTGAAGAGTAAATATTGCGGTTTGACAGCTTTTGTATAAAAAATATGTCAAATTGACATAATTATTCTTTGGATAAAAGTAACCTGTGCTCCATCAAATTTTTTTGCCAAACTTAGTTCTCATCTTCGGTAAGATCAGAAAACTAGCTCGGCGACTGCTGTGTCGGTTTACTTGTTTTACGTTAGTAAACGACAAGTTATTCTGTATACTTTGGTTGAGTGCCTTCCGAATGAAAATACATTTGTAAATATACATGGTAAATTTTTAACCAGTGCGCAAACTGTAACCATGAATTCAGCATATGATTCTAGATCGCAGAAAAATTAGAAATTTTTCGTCGACTATACAAAAAAAAAATCAGCTGTTTCATAGAAAAGTACAATACCTACGTGGTCATAATGGATGGAACAGCTGATTTTTTTTTTGTATAACCGGCGATATTATTTTACGCTAGTCTAGAATGATATGCTGAAATTCATGGTTACAGTTTGCGCACTGGTTAAAATTTTATCCTGTATAGCTGTCTAATGTTCATTATTTTCGTTTCTTCACAAATTTTGCATGTTGATGTTAATGTGATGTTGTATTTACGCAATTCCGTGTGTTGCCGGACGTAAAAGAATAACACCATCCCATTTTTTCCCGTGGGTGTCGTAGAAGGCGACTAAGGGACTTACTAGAGCATGGGCAGCAGTGTTCTCTATGCATTTGACCACCATACTGCGATCGACAATCCGCCTGCCAAGCGTGGCGATTATGGCAAATCCCCCCCCCCCCCTTTTGGGGGAGGCTTATGCAGTGGACGTCTTTCGGTTGATATGATGATTTACGTAATTAAAATCATCAATACAATCCTCTAAGTTCATTTTATTCCATTTAATGATAATTTCATGCAAAAGTCCCCCAACGTAAGAAAATGTGAATTTCGTGGGTTATCCTGGAGCTTCCACCGCTAAAATAGCCCGCGAAATTCAATTTTTATAACGTTTTTTGCACTTTGCAGGACAGTGTCTGGGTCAGGTTATAAATGCTGATTAAAATACGATTCGCGACCGCAACAAATATGGTTCTTAGAATTATAATAATTAAAATCGTCAATAAAAAGTTCATTAAAACAAAATGAATTTCGCGGGAAACCTAGCGCTTCCCCCTTAATGGGTTTTGATCTAAAGCAGTTTCCGTGGGGTTTCTTGGCCGTTCTTCTCCATAGGTACCTACTACTACGCCATTCATCTTTCTTACTGACCGACTCTTTAACAATTCAAAAGTGCCTGTAATTGGTTTATTTCAAATTTACATATTTATATTGATAATGCTTTGAGTTTGACTGAAACAAGAACCATTGAAAAGCAAAATGTCCGAACTTTTTTTTAAAGGACAATACACGAGTTAGTAGTAAGTAAGTTCTTAGGACTTTTTAAACTTCGAAATGGTAACCCCATCGGAAAAACCTTGAGTTTATGTTTTTAGGTTAGTACCTATAATAAGCTCGTCTATAGAACACTAGCTTCTGCCCGCGACTTCGTTCGCGTCACATTTCTTGTTCCCCGACCCACCCCGTCGCTCGCCTCGCCCGTGCCCGTGCAAGTACTTCGTATTCCTGACTTTTTTCTCTTTGCTCGGCTCCTAAGGGTCTTAGCGTGATTATATATATCGATAAATGGGCTATCTAACACTGAAATAATTTTCAAATTGGACTAAATTGATAAAAAATTGAAATTTTTTATCAATTAAATTTTCATTTATTGTTGAATGTTAATTATATGCTATTATTGTATAGAATCAAGTTCTTCTAACATAACAGACAGCTGTGCTACTGGGGAGTTTGTTGCGCTACTTCTTCTTCCCAGCTAAAGCACTAGGAAGTGGTGAAGGGCGGGCGTTTTGGGGGACTGTCTTATGTAATTTTGACGTTCAGAAAGTGCTGACTCTCAGCCTAGTTTGAATAAATGACTTTTGATTTTGATTTTGACCAGCAGTTCCTGAGATTAGCGCATTCAAGCAAACAAAGAAACAAACTCTTCAGCTTTATTATTAGTATAGATTATTATTATCACGTGTTCCATTCGTACTTTGTTCAGTCTACATCGAAACCTAAACCTATTACATAGGTATTCAATTAATAACCACAAAAATAATATTTGACGTAATTATCCTAAACAACCTCATAGCATAGGCTAAACATGTAAATTATTGGGTTAAAATATTGATTTAATACCAATTCGTGACGGCAGACGACCCTGCAGAATGTTCATGTATAACAGATAACAATGTTAAAATAATACTTCCTTATATACTCAACTGATACTCGTAAATACCATTACGTATTTAGTACCTTGTTGTTGAAGCTGTTCGAAGCAAACCGTTTCGCAGACCCAGTACTGATAGATAAGTTATCACATTCACTATCGCGTTGTTTCATCGCTTTACCTCGATCTAATTCGGTACAACGGCACCACATATCTATTAGATGTTTCAGTTTTAGGGCTATCTAGCACTAGCGGTTAAATAAAACGTCAGTTAACTGTACAATTATAGCGCGACGATGAAGCCTAACCCGAAAGACAAATGGACCTTGTTAAACAGTAGAGACTCTTAACTATGATTAATTAAGGCGTTGTTAGTAACACGCTGATTCACTAAACTCTTTGTGGTTGCACACGTCTTATACCTACCTAATCTGCGATATATGCGTTGGATTTCCTGCTCGTTTGTCATCGAAAGTGTGACACTTCACTATTTTATTGTGCTAGAACGATTGTTTACCTCTATAGACCACCGCGAATGCGCAAACACCATACATACAGGTATGCGGCATATTACAAACATTTCTACAATTATTGATTTCACAGCAAATCTCGACTTTTATTACAAGAAGAATTGTTTTTGCTAGTGGCATGTCGTGTTTAGAATGATAAAATAAATATCGTTCCTTATTTGTTAGGATTGTTCTTCAAAAATGTTCAATACGCACGTTAGTCGTTACTTCCTGCATGAATATGCCGTTGATATCTGCTCGTATTTGAACTTTCAAAGTTGTGGTTGTTCTAACCGGTAGTCAGGCCATTGTAAAACGGACTTTATCCTTATGTGGGTCGAGTCGCAAGTGTATTGTGGAGTATATGGTGCGAGAGGGGTCAGTATTCCGCGGTTAACTCGTCCGCCGACAGGGCGTCGACCTCGGATTGCACGCGGACCTGGCTCTGGACACTTGCATTGTCCCATCAACTCGCATCGCAATAGCCCTCCCTATACGTAAAGCCATATGTCAACAAAATAGGTACTTACAGATTTTTTGAGCTTCACTATGGCTTCCAGGAATTCCCTCGTTATGAACGAAGTAGGTATTTGACACCTTCTAAGAATTCGTATCGAAGCTTTGCAAACAGCAAAACACATCACATGAGTAATACGTCTAAACTTAATACCAGCTCTCCTAAATTAGTTTATAAATAAATTCCTATGAATTAAGATAACGCCACATGTGACACCACATTAGGGATTGATTACTCAACACTGGTAGGTGCGAGCGGGACAGCTGGCCATCGAGAATCGAGATAGGCGTGGTAATTAAACATTAGTTAATTCGGTTACATCGGGTGAATCATGGCTAGTGTTGTATGAGTAGTGCAAATCAGGTTATCGATTGGTAGTGTTAGCGACACAGGCCGGGCATCGACCCTCGTGGCTGCAAGCTGCAAAGCCATGCCACTTGTACCTAAGCGCATCGTGACCCAACGAGGAGCGCCGGTGCCTGTCTTGAAAGCATAAACAACGAAGGTTTTACTGAAGCATTCATTGTAAATTCACAACGTGGTAATTCTTTGATCCAATTTATTGCAGTGACAATAATACCCTTTTGGGTTGAAATGGGGATAATTATAAACAGGAGTAAAAAGTTAATGACCCTTTTGAAATTGAATTAAAGAAAGAAGGGTATGAGTGCAGATGGAAATCGCAACGATATTTAAATTCAATTGAAAGAGCAATTTTAACCTTTTGACCCCACAAATATTGATTACGATGGATTCAAAATATTCAATCATCAAATAACTGAGGCTACATTAAAATGTTTACTTTATGGCTTCAACATTGAATATTTTAATGAGTTTCCGCTTTTCACCGTAGTTACTATTCAGAATGAAATTAAAGGCAGTCAGTAAATAATTGACAACCTTCTTTTATTTATACAAAAATGTACTTTAATAAAACGAATAATGTGCTTCACCTGTAACCGCTTCAATAATATTACTGGTTAATGATTCCTCGATAAACGATTACCACTTCCGGTTCATTCTTCATTACGTATATTGCTATCTGGAAAACAGTAGTAAATACGACGTTAAAAATTCATGAAAATACATCCATGATAAACAAACTGCACTTGCATATTGTAAATTTCAGCCTTTTTGAAACAATACTTACCTCTTGAAAATGGCGTGGATGCTTCACTTCCACGTTAACGAACTGGCAGTTATTAACCCAGCCTCTTTTTGTATGTGCAATTAGGTACTGAACAAGTATCTATTCAAAAGGCAGAATCTAGAATTTTGTTATCTAACGTTTGACGTCGCAGGGCCTCAAATACAACGAGAGGTCGCCAGGGAGGGGGCTGGGTCACGAATTTTACGGGTCCGGGTGCTCTCGACCCCAACCGTGTTGGCGTAAGTGTGCCAGCGATGTATGTAGGTTAACATCGGACGCGCTCGATACGCCACCGCTGCTGCCGCCGATGTCGACCACATAACCTAGATCAGGGTGCGGAGAGAACGCTTATGAAATCTGGCGCACGGTGACTGCATAAATGAAAAGCCACTTTATATGTCCGTTTGAGTTAATTTGATATGCCATTAATTTATTACTGCTGCGTTTACGACTGTGACGAGGTGACACATGATTTTTTTAATTGTCAATGTTCTGCTCTTGAATTTATCTGTGTCAGCTGTACTTGTGAGCATTCCAAGTCTCTTTTCGTCAGCAGTCGAAAAATCAGTAGACTACATCCATGCATTTTTTCCAAATTACTAACTAAATTGCGATGACTTCATAATTTATGAACTGCTAACTTTCTCATCAACTCATTTCCAAGTATCCGCTCAAACAATATCATTGTTATATTAATAGAAATGCTTTGTTTCTCTATTGTGATCAATTTAGAAACGCTCGTTCTAAACCCACACCGCGAAACTGGCGAAATTATGTCACATTCTCCATGTAGCGGTTAGTGTAACACGAATTGCAAAAGTCGTGGGGCCTGGCGCACACGTAGTTATGCTTATTAGACGGCTCAACTAACATTTAAACCCTCTAGTCTTGCATTGAATCATTCCGACGAAAATTTTGTGTAAATCTCTAGGACCATCGCGATATGTTACTGTTCTTTATCATATTCGTCTCTACCGACCCAGAATCTAGAAATTGGGACAGATTTCTTCTCAGCCTCACTTAGCCACAGTTAGAGTTACTCATGTCGAAAGTCTATTCACTGTTTCATCGGTAACATTATGTAAGTATCAATTATCTTTCTTCTAAATACCATTTTGAAAGTTGTCACGATCATCGATCACAGCACAGCCAGTAGAAATTCTTATCATGCCTAACTTTCAATAGTTTTAGTAAAAAGTATACAAACGAAAGTTTTTACATGGTCAATTTTATTTTTTAGCTATCTCTTCAATGCCTGTTTTTATATTTTGATAGTTATCGGTTACGCTGCATGAAAGTTGTTTGACAAAATGAAATTTTATTTAATGAAAGTCGTATTTCGTCTTTAAAATCAAAGTTAATTAGTGTATGCTAGTTAGAACAAAATTAGTCTGTCGATAGAGAGTACGTAAGTTGATAAATTTTTCTGTTTTTCCCCGTTTTGGGTGATGTATTTTGGGTATAACTGGGACGCAGGGTTGGTGTGGCAAAAATACATGACCTATAAAGTTCCTAAGCTATGATTATGGTACAAACATAGTGTGGGTGAAGGGTGTGTTTGTCAGAAGCAGAGGAATGCGCGGGCGAGTGCTCGGCCGAGCTGTGCACGCGCACGGTGCAGCTGGTCCGCTTCTGTCTCGATACGGCCAATTGTGCGCGCCGATTTCAAAACGAAAGTACCGCGCATCTAGGACGGTGAACGTATTTCTCGCTGAGAACTCTTGCAATTTACCAGCGAGGTAGGCACTTTGTCAGAGAATGCGGCATAGCCAGATTGTTAGATATTCATAACTTGCAACATATTACAACTAATCAACAGCATTAGAAACTTGCAAAACAAGCGAGTTTCTAATCTAGTACGTTTGTTTATTTAATGTGTGAGCTTTTAGCCTTATCGATGGACCAGTTAGCCGACCCTAGAGACAATCATGATAACTACCTGCCCTATCCCCCGTTCCGAACAAGTTTGGTAAACATTTCTAAAGTCAACTGTTGCTGTGCCAATATTTGTATTTCCAAGTCTGATTGGTACACTTTATTGTATAAAATTAAATTCTGAGCTTCTGGAGCCTTGCCATTAACACAATTGCCTTAATAGGGAAATATAATAACAGCAAATCTATAAACTAAATAATGTTTGTGTTGTGTTTAGCAATGAGTCACCATGAAAATGTACAAAGAGACACAAAAGCCAGTTACAATTACAGCTCTGACCGACCGAAATATTCGCAGATATGTCAGTGGGTTTTGACAGCCTTACCCAATACACAGGACTGTTTAAGCAGAAATGGTTGACAGAGGTGTAACAAATAGCAAGAAGCCCATAGGTATTGCTCAAGGGTTATTTACTAATGCTTTTGATATAAGCGGAAAAAAATCTTTTTTTTTTTTTTTGAGTGTGGGAAATCATCAAATAACTTCTCCTGCTCTGAGTGGAGCAGGAGGGCATGTCAGACTTTTACTGAAAGCCCGTGTTCCCTCAGTTGCCTGTGTGCCAGGGGCGACGGTATCTCTTTCGGACAACCCGCACCCCTGGCAGGCATCGGCCCTTGCGGACCCTACCAGTTGACATCTCTTTGAGGCGCGCGTGGAACACAACGCGCCGTCGACCCGGGCTTGGTCCTTACTGGACAGCGAGTTACCCATTACTCGCCGCGCCACCGCGCCTACGGTGGCCGGGAATCAGTCCGGGATTCCCGACGCCCAGGGCGTCTCCTGCGGCAACTAAGGCCGTGAGGACGCATATACTGTCTCTCCCTCACGTGCGCCGCCTCCCTCTTCGCGAGCATTACTGCTTCGCAGGAGGTGACGGCTACCCATGCACTCTCGCTCCGTACCAGGGCCGGCCCTCCGGCCCGGACCGGACGCGAGAGATCGCCGCCGCCGATCGCCTCCACGAGGACACGGCGGTGCTCCGCCCAAGCCGGGCAGACCTCCACCGTGTCCTCAGGGCGATCTTCGTAGTGAAAACACCCGGGCGTTTCCTTCCGCCTAATGCGAAATAGCAACCTTCCGAAACAGCCGTGTCCGGTGAGGACCTGCTTCAGGCGGAAGGTTACGTGACAATCCACTCCTCAAAGAGGGGACTTACCGCCGCAATAGTGGCGTGCCCAGAAGAAAAGAAAACTTTGGTTTTCGTTTGAATGTGATCGGTATAGATTTGATGGTTTCGAACTTTCGATATCGCCAGTCTTCTTATTCTTTATCAAAGCAGGAAGCAATCACAAGAAAGTTTCACAGATTATGCTCATAATTTCATTTATTGACCATTCTGTAGAAATTGTGCGTAATTTAGAAGGGTGTTATGAAAGGCGAATGGGGCGTGAAATCGGTGTATAGCTCAGCTGTACCGCAACGTACAGCACAGCGGTTATATCACACGAGCTATCGTAACTTTTGCTCGTTACTTTTGTTCCATGTTCTAGTAGAAAGTGCACGAGCCTCACGCCTTTCTGATACTATTTTACTACTTAGTCTTAAAATTGGTACATTTGAGAGAGCTTGCACACCTGAATGTTTTGGTAATCTAGATCTATGCAGATTCTGTGTCATTTATATTGAAATTATGTTTATGTTGCAGGGAAACAATACCTGAAGTAGTAATAATAAAAAAAACATTATCTGTAAGTCCAAAATAATGTGATGTTGTAACTCTTATCAAATTAGATTGAGATATACATTTTAAAAATATCATTAAAATTCAAAATCTTATTCAGTTCTTACCAGAAAAAGATCAGTTTACTATACCATCAAAATGGTTTTAATTTGTATTAATTACAACAACCTTTCTGGAACAAAAAAACCATGTTAAGGTAATGGTACAAATTAAACAGCAACAATTAAGTCTATTACGTGGGTAGCTCCAGTCATTATTACATTAATTAATAAAGCAATAACTGCGCCATCATGTTGCAGTTTTTATGTCACAAATTCATAGAGTTCATTATTGACAATCACAACACATCTTACACCGATGAGTTAATGAGTCTTTGTGATATACGAGTGTACCAGACGTGCGTTCTCTCAACCTACTTCTTGAATGCCGCCATCTAGTAAACAGAAGTCGACTCTATTTTAGAGGATATAAAGATTAAAACATTATATATTCACTAACGTTCTCAATCCTACATTTAGGAACTGTTTCTGATGTGCCATGGCATTTTGAACTTTATAGTGGTGGGCCAAAGTGTATAATACGGCACAGCTGAACATTTTACGCTGTACAGTGTACATGTTCCATTCAACCATGAACTCCTTTGAAGAGCGTCCCGCGTTGAGACCTCAATTTTTTAACTCTCTCACTTATTGGTCAATCGGCGTGACATTTGTATGGCATGGTATTACTATTATGTGGCTATAAAATGCTTATTGCAAAAATATCTTTACTCTTCGTATGTAAGCCGAGTTTCTAGTTAGCAAATCTGGCCATGGCTAATTTCATGTTTATTCAATTTGAATCTGAAGACCACGTTTATACAGGGTTAGTGGAAACGCGCGCAAGCAATTTTTGTTTCTATTTATAATTTTGAATTTAGTTCGTGTGTTTATTCTTGAGTTTATTTACTGTAACTAGTGGTCGCCCAGTGATCGAAATTCGAACACTTTATTAAATTAAATTAATGCATTTCTAATGTATTATTATTAATTATGTAAAAGATATTAGCTTTCTGCACTCCACCATATAAGCTTTAATTGTGTAAAATATCTATATATATATGTGTAAATATATATATGTGTGTGTGTAAATATATATATACTGCCGCGTCCGTGTAATTGTCGTAAAACGGGGCACAAACTTTTTAGTTCACTTATTAAATAAATAATAAATAAAATAAGTTTATTGACACAAAATACCTTTGTATACTATAGCAATACTTTTCACATAGGTAGGTTACATTGGTATGTGGGAAAAGGCTGCAGAAATAGTGAACAAAATAAATATACAAATATTAAAATATAATAAATATACAAATATTAAAATATAGATTAACATGGAACTATAACTAGTTAATAATAAAATACTATGTCATCTGCATGTACTAGTGTCCTCACAAATAATCCGGTTTTTTTTTTTTTCAATTATTATTTATCATTGTAACACATTTTATACTGACACACGCATCCGTCGGTCGGTCTGTAGAAGCAAACAGTGTCAAGGCGGCTTATATTGATTTCGAGCTTGTAATGAGTACAAAATGTCTACACAATTGATTTTATTATTGTATATCATTTGCTTTTGATGTCCACGATAGTGGGAACTATCAACATAATGTAATATATTATTATGAAGAACGACCTAGGCCTCCTTACAGAGGAGAACTGTGGTAGCAGTTTTGTCAATTTATCGGTGGGCTCAAATAGATGGGAGATTAATATTGCAATACCCGGTCTCGATTCCAGGATATCGTTTACAATTTTAGACTCGTAAATCAATACTCTCTGTGCATTCAGTAGTCCAGGCTTAAAATAGGCTAAGGTTTTTCTTGTACCTGAAAATGTGAGTACTCAGTTTTGGGTATTTAGGCACTAAACAGCAGTATCAAAAAGCTCATATCTATAGACCGTTCAATGAGATTATCGGTAATCATCGTCCTTACCTTGTGCCAGTAGGCACTCATATTTTATTTCATCAGTACAAAAAAATTGCAGTGCAGACCTACTTTTAGATATGGTTTAATTGATACTGTTTTTACGTGTTCTGCCGTAAGCTTGTAAGATTCATAGTTATATTCAATTATGGCTTCTTTAATAATCTAAATTCGTGCTCCTTTACTTACAGGTATTTCAACAGGGGCCGCAAAGCACCGTAAAGTGTAAGTATAAAACGTATAAATATTGAAATTTCTATAAATACGTGCGTACCTTAAAATCAGAGATGCATGTACGTTCAACGAAGCACCTCGTCCACCGTGTCAATGGTTGTGCAAGCGCATTGTGAAGCTGATTGCTCAATCAGATGCATCTTGTTTCGTGTAGCCATGCGTGAGAGTCGAATTTCCCAATACTTAGATGTGCAGAGAAGTCGAGTGCTTGTCGCGGCGGTTTCCCAATAGAAAGTCCTCAGATGCAGGAAGCAGTACAGCGCAGTACTGCAGCGCACGTGCATTTGTTCGCCGGCGGCGCCTGGTGGGGCGCCGGCCGATGCACTTTCATGCTGGTGACGTCACACCTTACCTTTCGTCAGCGTCACACCGCAGCTCGTAAGAGCTGTTACGCAATGGACGCACGCCACTCAACTTTCCAATTTCGACAACGCGCTATTGTGTAGCGCTTTCAAATTTTACTATACCATCGCCCGCTTGAGCGGCGCTTTCTTGCATTTCTCTCTCTTTTTAATCACGACTGAAAAATGCTCTAAACTCGGTGCGCGGGCGCAATGTAGAGATGCACTTTCACTGTTGCGTTTCGCCTCTCGTCTCTAATAAATATTATGTTATTAAATTATTAAGATTTTTGTGCAGTCTTTTAATGAATCGAAAACCAATTAAATACTTTCAAAAGGTGATTAACGCTTTCAGGGAAGATGCGAATAGTATAATTATTTATTGATTGAATTGTTTCATTCATTGTATAGAATCGATTTTCATGCCATTTTGAATTTATGCTGAGCTCCATGATTATTGGGATATTTTTAATAAATACGTGAGCTGATATAGCACACTGGACTAGATGCAAAGATTACAACGACGATATTGTAGAATTTTCACTTAGACGAGACAGCGAGCTTTCCACTCAGCGAGAGTCGAGTTGAGAGTGTACCACGCAGTGATGCCAATTTAGCCCCTTCGGGGCTAGATCTAGCCCTTTTTCTTCTTGTTCAGCCCCGAATATAATGATTTAACCCCTAGCCCGTAATCCAGCCCCAAATATCGCCTTTCAAAACCATATAAACATAAATTACGAAACAGGATAAACTTTAAATTCCATACCATAAATACGAACTGGCCTTATCAAGTTAAACCAAACTTACTACACAGGTAATCCCATAGAATCTCCTTAAAAAAAATGTATCCAATTTAAATTTATACTGAATTAGCCCAACCCCAACGTCGTCAGAACAAAGTGAAACCCTTCGAAAGAAATTAGATAAAGACTGCTATTTAGAGCGTAATTTTACGATTAAACAATATTTTATAATCCAGAAAGATGTATTTTATTAATAATTTTATACATTACTTATTCATGAAATCCAGTTTACTAAAGAATCTTATTTTTATTTTTCGTTATTTAGTCATTTAGCCCTATTCTCTTTAAAATGTGCTAATCTAGCCCTTTTTAAAACTCGAGTTAGCCCCAAAACCTGTCACCCAGTTGGCAACACTGGTACCACGGCTCTCTCCTTACCTTAATCTCGTATACATATTAATAAAAACATTTAGAACGAAAACACTACGTATTCGATAAACAACTCTGTAGGCATATAACATCGTTCATGAACTTAGTGCTCTCCATAAAATACTTATTTCTCAATGGCCTCCTTTCGTTTTAATGTAGGTTATGAACTAAAAATTGGATTTCCATATTAATCAATATGATTATTCATTATTTAAAATCATTTTGTTGATTAATTCATAATGAGCCATTGTTACGAAAATGTAAAGAACACACAAAAAAAATTGAGACTAACTACCGCAATCCGTGGTTGTATGTGTCACCTGTTCAAATTCATTTGAAACTAGCTGCCCGTCCCGGCTTCGCAGATCCCTATTTTTTTTCAATCGACCGTTTTTTCTGCGACTTACTTTGCAAATTCGTCTACCACAAAAAGTCTTGATTTTTCAGGTTAATATATAGCCTATGACACTCACAAAAAAGTCTCTTTTTATTGGTAAAAGAATCCAGAGATTACCCTCCTACAACCTCACAAACTCACAAACTTTACCTCTTTATAATATTAGTACAGATTAAATTATTTGTTAAAAGTTCTACCCTTTTTTTTGGAGTGCCATAGAAACGAAAGGTCAACTCGTATTGTAAATGAGAAAGTTAATCGTGGAAAGTGCGATCTGCGGCACCTGGTGCAGTTTCTAAAAAAAAAAATGTGTAGGTACCCGGTAGCCTTTCGCCCCGCTGTGTGGTGAAAATAGCACGTCGTCCTTATCTGGACTAATACGGAAGCCGTTAATAGGGTATCCTAGGCTTGATTTAATTAAAGGAAAATCCACCGAAAGCCTGTTAAGGAACAGCATTTTAGTTGACTGAATTTTACAAATGGGATCCAAACTCGAGCATCTTGCACTAGCTCATTAAATTTGTCACAAGTCCATACCAAATGATTAATTAATATTACATAATGCCACTTGATTTAATAAACGAAAGTCAGTTCCACTATCAGCAATGTCATTCCTGTACTTGTTCAAACCAATTTTATATGTTGCCGAGGGAATCTGCCGACCTTGTTGATAAAAAAATAAAAATACATGCGACAGACTTCACTATAGGTACCAAATAAACGGAATTTCTTTGATCAGCTTGCGTAAACATAGAGCTTCAAAAAAATGGGAGCTTTCTGTATATCATTTCTTCTAATTTGATTAACTAACATGGCGAGGATTACAAATTTATTATACATGTTATATTTTTTAACATAGATTTATTAAATTTTCTCCGTTTTATATTATAGCAATTTGAAACGGACTACGCAAGAAATATACTTTCCCCTTTGGATATATACTTAGTTTTAATATTCAAAGAGCTTCTACGTGCTATCGTAAGCGCATTGTATTGACAATCTTCTTCAAGAGCAGCTTTTAATCAGTTTCCTCGAAATATGTTTCTATTTTGATAGTAAAGCTTCAGGTCGTAATGAGAACCAAGAAGGTTTAGCTCCAGTCCACAAACACACACACAATATTATGCAAATTGCTGACGCACGCTACGCATATAAAACCTATGGGTCCATCGACATCGTTTCTTCAATTAAAACAGATACAATATGAAACACAATTGAAACCCTTATCAGACTTCATAGCTCCCTTCAGAAGTCTGTTGGCTCTTATTTTATAAGTATCTTCTCTGTAGTCCTTTTGACTAAGTAGTAGTATATATTCGCCTAAAATTCGTACACATAATAAGGCCACGGATAAAATTTTCCCTGTCATCAACTAAATGGATAGATATGTCACGTATTTAATAATTTCCATATTTTTAGCTAAACGATATTTGTAAAGTGCAGAGTCTTTATAACGCAAGAAATATATTTCGCATTTTTGCACGTAGTTTCTTGTGAATCTAGATGCACTGAAATATTGCTCCGCTTTCATGGATTTCCAATAAACCAAGTATGACATAATCCTTGAGTATATTTGAAATCAACGCAGTTTCGTTTCCTTTTCATTGACCTCTTTTAGCCATCACTTCCTTTCTATTAATGCCATATTTAGAAAAATCTTTTTTTTTGTCTCCGTGTACAGTTTCTTTGGTCCGTCTCTTCTTTTACTTCTTTACCGATCACATGTCTTAAGATTTCTGACAATTTTGAACGTTGCATATTTATGCTAATTATTAGAAATACTTTATTCCAAATCAAAATATTTTGGAATAATGAATTCATCTCAAAGATACATCCATAAAAGTTTAACGTTAGAGTATAAAATCGAAAACAATTTAAGAGCATTCGCTTGAAGACTAAATAATGTTTATTTGGAGCGGTTGCTCAAGCCGTAAAATCCTTAGAATATTCCTCTGATAAAAGGTATCAGATGATAACATTAAGTACTCATAATAAAAACACTTTATTTCCAAGTCGACAATAATAAAAATCCAAGTCGTATGAATACATCATTCTACAGTATATCCTACCTGGGCGAGATCTGCTTTTCCATAATTACTACAATATTCTTAATGAGAAATGCTCTCATTAAAACACTAAGTTATATTAATTATCCTAAATGTTTTCAATAGCCGTTTAATATAATGAGCCGACGACGTATCCCGAATATTTAAAAAAAAATACAACACCGAAACGATTGAATTCAAACAAAGGAGCAAATAATCCGAGCAGGTAAGGTGGGCTAAGGAATCCGAGGCCGAGGGCTTTTTCCCTCGGGAGGTTAACCCTGAAGGCTCGAGCCAAGGTCGACGGGTGTTTGAGTCGCCTTTGAGGGCGAGATGACTCGATGACTTTGACTAACCCTTGCGGTCATATTATTTATATATTCTGCTGTGGCAGCCAATGCACGCGTTATTACTGCAGCTAACCTCCCGGACTTACCAATCGACTTCTTTCATTCGCATATCTCTGAATTACCATGTTCGCGTTATATATGCATCTCGGGTGATTCAGATTGAAATTAAAATATTCTTTTACTTTGCATTAATGAAGAATTCTCTTGACTTTAATTCAACCTGTCTGCAGAAGTTACTTTTATTTTCATTAATGCATAAAACCAAAAATGGACACAATTTAATAAACATGTGGAGAAAAATAGTGAATAAACAAAGACTATAATGTTTAAGCGCCAATAAATGTCCATTATTTAATTTATACATGCTTTTCTATATCTACATGAGATTACAAAAATGAAAGCATTGTTTATGATCCTGCATCAATTGATATAGCCCCAACGTGACTTGACCAAAGAGGGGTTTAAAGTTCATATAATAAAATATACCTAATTATTTTTCAATGGAAACTAAGAACGCCACAGCCTCGGCATTAAAAGTTATGGACCCTTTCACAAAGTAACCAGACGAAGTAAAACCGAGCGAAACTTTCAGTTGAGCTTTACTTTCTGTTGCGGCAAATATTACAAACACGTGATTTAGTTAGAATAAAGAAATTTACTGTAGAACTAAATAAAATTAAACAGAAATCGGTGTTAAAGCATTATCATTTGAATGTAATTCACATCTATTTGTTTGCTGTGTCAAACAGGGCGGCTCAAGGCTCCACTCGGGGGCAACAACTTCTCCCTACGTGCATTGAACAAAGCTGCAGTCAATGTTCAAGCTTGATATCTCATTGTTCGGTAGGTTAAATATAAAGTAGCAACTGCTGTGTCTGCTGTCATTTACAATACAGTGTTACTTTGACATATAGAGGGTACATACTACTCATCGTTGAATTATTTCTGGAGTGATAGAAAATGTTCAATTAGAGCAATACATGACTAGATCGTTTCTAATGCCTCACCGTGACAGATTTGATCTTAATAATTTGTCACGCTAGTTATGTAAAATTAGGCCCAAGTTAAACTTTATAATCTCGCATTCGTCAAAAAGTCGTGTTAAGCATATGAACAGGCTAAAGCTTTCACCAATACAATGGAGACTGAACGGAGAAAGGGTCTGTGGTGCGCAGCTGTCCCGCGGGCGCCCGTTGTCGGGCGCTCCGCCCTCGCTGACCCCGCGCCTCCGCTCCGCTCTCCGCGAGCGGCGAGAGAAGCGCTCACATTCACATTACAGTCGACTCCCCGAGTCGCGGCATTTGAGAGTCCAGTACAGTCGCGGCAGTCGCCCGTCATTCGTCGAGCGCAGCGTACGTCTGTCACGTTACCGCGCGCAACTTACCAGCCATGTGGTGAAGTGAAACTGTCAAACGTGATATACTTTCGCATACCGGTGTTGTTCGGTTTCAGTGGACTATTGCACTTTTTATTTTAACTTGACTTGTGGTTGTTTGTGATAACGAAGTGGTGCAACTATTTTGGAAAATTGGATTATACGAACGTATAATGGCCTTAGCCAGGTGAGCTATTTTGGTTGTTGGAGTCAACGCGGAACTAGTTTATTTTATCATGTTCATCGAAGGACTTTTCGTCGGTTGGGTCGTTATATGAATTAGAACAGAACACACACGTGTACGGTCATCAGTTTGCAGACGGGCAAGCAACGTTTTCCTTGTATGATGTATAAACCGTTGAAACTGATGTATTAAGTATTGTCAGGTATGCTTTCATGATCTCCTAAGTCACAAAATTGTGTTGTTTTGATTAAGTATTTACTATCTTTACAATGGGCGAAAGTTGCTTTGCCCCGCACGCGCATTTAACTTTCCTTGTTGTGTAAGCTGAACGTCAAACGACAGGTAGAGGGAGCAGCTTAGAAATCGAGTCACTTTTACTGCAACCATTATCATTAGTAATAATGAGTATTCTCTAAATCGTTTCATTTATTTGAGTTACTTCATTACTGAAAACCATACTTCTTTTGCCTATCACTCCCACAGCCCCTCGAATGCGTTCAGTTTATGGTGTTTCGATGTTTTCTTTTATTCCTTGGCACCCTCATTCGTTACGGCTACCCCAAACAGTTGAACCCCAGTATTGCATGCTTGTCGGCGTGTTTTATTTGGAACTTTATGGGCTTTTTAAGCAACGTTACATTTCAATATCCTTGCTGTTATTATTGTTTGCCTTATATCAAATTCCATGATTATGTCCTGATCCACAGGAACCATTTTTGTTTGGTTTGTTAACCTCTTTAGAAGTTTTGTCAGCTCTTTATTTGTATGTATCTTTGCAACAGATGACCAAAGGATTTTTGCTTGCTTTACCTGTATTATTTAAAAATCCACCCAAACAAGATCTGTTCCAAAAATAATATATAACGAGCTAGCTATAATACAGTGTCATAAGTATAACGCATGGGTTCGTTTCTTTCCTTTAGCAGGTAGTCAGTCAACCGAGGCCGGAAAGCGCTCACCTTCTGATGTTCCAATAGCCTTTTTTTTACAATCATTTATGTTCCTCTTTTTGTGACAGAAAATGTTCTAGCTTTTGTTAAGACCAATAAGTTTGGCATTAACTTTATTCCTGTCAACAATACTATTTACTGTTTTGAAATATGTTTACGTTTCCTTAATTGGTTTAAGTTAGTCCAAAGCAATCCTCATAGAAAATGTATTAGTCATCGTCATGCAAATCTAGACCATTCTTAAGACTAGGCAGTTTATTTCTGCTTGCATGTTGTGTAATCACAATTAGCACAATACCGAAGATTAACCTACATGTTAATGTTATACATAAGACATTGACTACTAATTTCGCAGCGGCTACAATACATTACATATACACATATTATGAAACCGATTCGCGAATTCAAATATCAACGGTGCTTATATTTGTCCGAATTGCACGCTGAAAACACTTTACAGCTTTACAATACATATTAAATTCGTCGCAGCCATCTTGATTCTCCCCCAAAATCGTGACGACTATACAAAGTTAGAATCGCATCTTGCTGGGCAGAAAATAAAGATTTGCGGAGTTGCTCCTCCGTGCGGGTCGACGACCTTCCTCCGCGCAGAATGCACGGAAGAGCATACAAGTGTGGGTAGATGCCTTCGTCTCGACCCTCTTTACTCTTATTTGTAACGAACACCTCGGAGCCCTCGCACCCCATATTATATTTATAGCCATCCTCTTAAACTTCAATTTAAATCACATTGACTTATCGCGGTCTTCAGTAATCCCTCTAGCTTATACCTCTGCTAAATTTATGTTAATGCATTTAAGAAGATTACTTGAGTACTTTATATATTGGTATTGAAAATGTGTAAAATTTTGGAATATCTTCAGACTATTTTGATATAATTTCTAATTTTCTACCTCTTGAAGGGATTTAGTTACCTTACTATACAATTTCAATCTCTGTACTTTCCAGTAGAACTTCTTCAATGAAATGTTTACAACAAGCATTATAATATTTACCATACACAGGCGTGTTTGTAAAATTAACATATTTTGCATAAAACTAGTCGTTGTAATTGGTTATCTCAGCGTATATCTTGTATATGCCAAGCGATAGCAAATTTACGCTATTCCAAATTCAACATTACCTAATTGCTAACTTAATGAACGGTATTGATTATTCCAAATTAGAAAAACAACAAAATTTGTTTTAGGTTTACCGACCAATGCGACAGCCATTACTAAAGTAACTTACGCTGTCGCATTAACCGCTGAACAAGCTCAAGTTTCGTTAGTCATTGCATTGTTGTATATCGAACGTATAGCCTAACAATCTAGTATGATTGTTTGAATAAATTGGGCGAGGTTATTTCGCAAGAATGTATCAATTTAGTCCGAGGACCGGTGAGCGTTTACAAAGCGAAAGATTGCGGCCGAGCCCGCACTCGGTGCTCCTGTTTCGTTGACAGCGGAATGCGATAACTAAGTGGGTTTGCGGCACTGACGCTGAATTTTGGTTACGATAACGCCAGGTTAAACAGAACTGTCCGTTACCGGAATAGAAATGGTGTTACGCTAAAATAATGAAACGTAAATCGTGAAGAATACAGTTATTGAAAAGATAAGCTTGTTAGCTCTGGCTTTAATCCAACTTGTGTTAGTGTCTTCTACGTACCTACTGTTTATGAAATGATTTACGGTATATTGTATAACTTTTAACGTGGTCACGTGTACAACCGTACTTAACCGACAAAGAGAAGGTTATTTACCTTACTGAATACTTAACGATATCGGTATGATAAAATGTTTTTGTTAACGTGCCTAAAATTGCGATTTCTGAAAATAATAATTATGGTTGAAGGCATCAACAAATTCACGCTTTTAAATACAGTTAGTTACTGGAGCCACGCCTAGTTACATAATGGTGTTGATATAAATAACAAATTTATTGATACAGCGATTACATACGTATTCAAAGTCTTCCTTATTATCGTGATGTATATTACACAAGGTCAAGGCTATCAAATGTACACGGCTGAAGCTTGTTTGGGAAATCAAATTAATTCTTTTCCGTTTTTATGCCATCGTACAACGTTTACGGAGGAAAACATAATTTCATATTGAACAGTTTCCGATACTAAGGTTGTTTATGCTTAGATTACTTTCGAATCAGTGTTACAAATCTGTTCGTGATCGGGTCTAAGATATTGAATATCATAGTTTTAAGCCAATGCCGATGCTAATAATCTAAAAAGTAATTTAGATTATAAACCTTGACTAAATATTTTGATTTGATCAAAATTGATGAATACTTATATGTAGAATCGAATTATGATGAAAGAATAGAGAGTAGAGAACTTGATCCACGCATTGATAGATTTGATCATACCGACTGGCTTTCATAGGAAAATATTGTCGTAACAGCACATTTGACATTTTGAATAAATGAAACTGCCATCTAACTTGACGATAACCCTTATTAGCCTCTTACGACACCCACGGAAAAAGATGAAGCCATATTTGTAGCGGAGGCTACGGCCAGAGACTCTATTGTTAAACTCGTGTTTCTCTTTTAGAGAGAATGGCTGTAATTTGTTTTGTGGCCATTTCTCAGGTGAAACCTCATAATTTGAATATATCGTCTTTGTTGATGGAAAGTACGCTGCGTCTTTCTTCGGCACGGTGCGTGGCGCTCTTTGTACGATGATCTCGATAGTTTCACCAACATACGACTTGGAACAGCTCACTGCTCAGATTTCTTTTAATATCGCTTGTTATGCTATGCTAGCAATGTGATATCGTTTATTGAGACTAGATGTTGGACCTGGTAGGGTTTTATTTATGATATCGGACTATTATTTGTAAAATATGTGATTTTAAATAGAGCAATGGTGTATTTTTTAAATAGCTTCTATAGTCCATCTCTTTTATTATCTCTTATTTTATTAACACAGATTATAATGTTCTCTCTTCTATGTTATTTCTCGCCTTTTAATTTAACGACTTGGAAACGTCGGATTATTCTCAGGTGAATAGTGTCGCAACTTCACCGTAACTCTCGACCGATGTCATTAGTCAGCTGAAAGTGGCTCATGAAACTATGACAAGAGTACAAGACCCACTCACGTAAGATCTAAATTATGTACCCGCGCCGCTCCAGATAGCTTTCGAAGCCGATTTGTTTAATATTTTATACATTTTTATTTAAGTTTGTGAGTAAAATTAACTGTTAACTAGTAGAAGAACAATATTTTTGAAGTGAGAGCTATCATGAGAAGAATGAACATCGAAATCAGAACAATCCTGCATGTGATGTTGATAATTGAGTGTCAGGTATATAGCTGTTTTTTGTTATTTTATCCGTAGCCGATTTGGACCACAGTAGCGTGAGGCGTTAATTTGCCGAGGGAGCAATTCGGAACGGGGACATCGCGCGCACTCCAACTTGGTCGAAGAGCCGCGCGCGTTGACCCATTTTGTGCGTAAAGCGGTATGGTGCGTAGAGGAATCGATGATATAGCAACCGAATCTCGAGGCCTTCGCCGCTTTACTGATGAGTTTGGATCTGTGTCAGGGTCCTCCCCCGCTGTACGTCCCTACGCCTTCTGCGCTTGGCCTCCCTCCGGTAGGCAGGCTCTGGCGCCCCTGCCTCGGTTAACCCGTAAAACTCTAGTGTTTGCGTTATACTTTCCGTGGGCTCTTTAATGATTTGGGGTCACTTGTGTTAGCATTATTCGTACCTACCTGCAAAAAAAATAGGATAGGATGTTTTTCGGGGGATGCTCATCCCAGAAATGGGTTGCCATGCCATCTGATGCGATGGCTTTGAGGTTATCAAGTTAACAAAAAACAGCTAAAAGTTATAGTCTCTGTTTAAAGAATTATCCAGCTAGAAAGAGTACATCATAAACTTTAACATAATACAACAATGACAATGATATAATCTATCCATAAAGGTGTAACAACGCGAATATTGCGTTAGTATTGTTTAACTATACATAAATTCTTTTTGAGAAGCTTGAGCTAACAAAACTGAGGTCACTTATTTCGGGCCGATGTATACTTGACCAAGTTTTTGTTATTCATAATTCCTCCATAAAATACATAGAATAATCAGTTCGAAAGACCTTAAATATGTACGTGACTGTTTATTTTGCTATTGGTTTAATTATTATATAATAGTTCTTGAAATCAATTAGTTTTCATTGATAATTGAATGGAAAGGTTATGTTAGTGAATTTTATGAGGTTGATAGAGTCATGCTTCAGTAACTGAATCGTGACTAAATTGAGACAATCTAGTGCGCTGAATGAAACCGGGCTTCGGGTTAGCGATGGAGTGGTGATCGACCTTTGCAGCTCCGTCACCTTCGCAGCAGCCGCCAGCGTTGGCATTGTCGCCTCGACGCCAATAGGAAGCAACGTGGCCGCAGATCGCTATTGGGCTTAAGGCCATTTTCAATGCACCATCTTTTACCTTGTGCCCCTTACTGTGTAGAATGACCCGAAATCGACTTCGGCGGTTGTAGAGCGCGACGAAGATCTCCATGTATCTCGTTTTATCGCCCAATTCTTTAACCAGTTGATTGTAACCCGTTTTATCATCGGAGACCTCGTTTACTTATTACTATCTGCAAATTATCAGAAACGAAACGTGTGCAGATATAGCATTGATTCTCTTAAGCAAAGCCACATGTAAACGATTGCCCTACAAATATAGTCGTAAAATACACGTAGGCCTTGCCCAATTTTTTTCAAATGCCACTCTTTTACCATGTAGGTCAAATGCATTACGATGTCAAAATTGACCCGGTTCTTTTTGTGCTTAGAAGAAGGTTTTTTGAAAGTCTTGAAATTAATGACATAACGTCTCTGAATAAATTTTATAAAAAGTTGGATTGTTTTAAAATAATTATTATGAATTAATTGCATAACCTGCGCCAATTCTTTACTTCCAGACATGTGGTGATTAACGAATTGTAAAGATGTAGGAAAGTAGAACGGGGGCATCAATTTCAAGGTCGAACGTAGCTGAACAAATTTATTTTGAACGGTCAAATTCAGCGTTAACATTAAAACACCTTGGAGTATACATCCCGTGTGACACACACTAATGATGTTTTAGTGAAGTTTGTATAAAATTATCGAGGTCATCAAACTATTAGGACTGCTACTAAAATTGAGCCTTTCTCTAAATATTTGGCTGCACATTCAATTATACCAAACCTACCTTTATAATAAAAACATGTATTTATATCATACAAATGCTGTAGCTAAAACTGGCCTCATTATTATGATGAGCTGATTCTGAACAAGAATGCCTGGAGGGCGTCACTTAGCGACATGTTTCACACTTTTAAAATCACATCAATATTATGAGCTTGTGCATTTAGTAATGCCGAGGTGTTTAAAACCACCTTTTCGTAATTGACGGACGTTTTATATCGTTTTTGTCTAGTGTTTCTTAATATACACACCGTGCGCATACAAAGACTGAAAGTGTACGTCCGCCTGTGTGCGCGGCCTCAACCGAGTTTTGTCGATGCTTTCTCGAGCGGCGAACCGGGTCGCGTTCTCGATGCCCCGTGCTGAGCAGGCTGAACTGCCTCGTACCAACTGCTGCCAGAGTCTCGCTTGACACACGCACACCAGCGCGTCTGAACCATCTACATGCAAAGTCTCACACCTACATCTATCCGAGATGTATTGTGTCAGGGCTAGTAAATAATTTTAATAAACGTGCTGAGCGAGAGCTCGCAATAAGAATAATTCAACCTGCCATAGATAGTTTGTGCTGCACAATAAGTACTTGGTAAATTGCAAAAAGGAGGGCACAGCTATATTAGCATATTTTAAGGTTAAAGGTAAAGATTGAGTTTACCTGTAGGTTGTAGACAGACTTGTCTATATGATATGGGATAAATTTGTATTTAATCTCCAATATTTTTTTATTTAAATTAGGCATTACAAATTATTGTATTATTCAAGATTATTAAAAAATGACCCCGCTGGTGTAATAGCTAGTATTTGCTAAACAAAGCACAAGGTTTTAGTGTTGTGTTCCGGCTCTGCGTATCTTCTGTAGATGTGCTGACACTACCGGCCTTGCTTCGTCTCCTTGCCATGATATTTAATCCTACTGGATTCAATGTAAACCTTGCCAGCTTCATTATTTCAGTGGGTGGTAGGAATGTCTTAAGTGAAACTGGCATATTATAAGCTCGTCATGCCGCAATATCCATAATAACGTCAACAAGATTACATAGCCTTTTACATTAAAAAGATAACCAAAGAATTAAATATCCATTAAACTAAGGATCAGATTCCGAATGACCATCAAAATTGGTAGATAAAAGTAAAGGCAATCGACAGCGACGACCCTCGTCGGTGTAGGAAGTAGGGTCATGCAATTTATATTAGGCTGAAGTCAAGGTCCCGCCAATCATTTTGGCCATCTAGTAATTCATAGGACAATAAAAGTTGAGGCCAAATCATTTCAGCCTTCTTTGTCATTTTATAATGAGAGGAAAGGACTCGACGCGCTTCCTGGTGAAATCATTCGTCTACCAACATTATTTTGATTCAAAGCATTAATAACATTAGTTCTAATCTATATTATCTATTTGCGATTGCATATTCATGGCAAAACAATGTAGAACTCGTAGGGCCGAGGTGGCACAGTTTCTTGTTTGAGTTATAAATCAATCTGTCCTAGATAGATTAGCGTCTGCATGTGCTACACCGTCGTCGATGTCTTCGCTTTCCAAAGGCTGTCTTGCCAAATACTGATGGTGTATGGTGGTTAGCGGGGCGCGGACGGTGTATCGGTTTCGTTTCCCATTCGCCCACCTTCGCGTGCGGTCTTACATAACCGGCTTCGCAAACTCCTGCTCACGTCACTCTTTGTATTTAAAACGTGTTAAGTGTCGTTGTAATAATTTCAAAATGATTTCCCCGAGAAGTTGGTAACTTTCACGCTTTGTTTGGACTTGGTGCTGGGTCGTTGGCGGTTTTTTTTTGCAATATGTAATCTTTTCAGAATATAAGGTCTTAAATATTCAGTTTAGTGGCTTTAATAACATTTAACTATGTTGGTTAAACACGGATAATGATTTAAGACCCAAATATAAAAAAAGCAATGTGGGTTTACAACTTAACGGTGGCAAGTAAAACCGCTTCAGTGTTCACATGCGAGGCTTTCTGTTTGATTCAGAATTGGCCGTTCGTCCTCGGCCTCGCTCCACCGCTTCCGCCTTACAGCTTATCCTCGCCCGTTGTGCCCATGATAATCTTTTGTAGTATGAGCCTTGATCCTAGGTCTCTTCCAAAGTCACCCGTCTATTTATTACTATAACAATATTGTCATTTCCTTTCTAGGTATAATCAGCAAACCGCGCGCGCCTCTTCGTTGAAGTACGTAATATTTTTTAAGTCATTTATTTATCTTAACAACTTTGATAATTTGGGTATCTATCCTATTTAACTTATTGCTAACATTATTATTTTAATTGGGTTGTGCACCAATCTTATACTCTCTGAAACATTAGTAGAGACGTAGTCGTACCTTACTGAAAATATATATGTAGTTGAAAATAAAACAATCTTACAAGATAAGTACAGTAACGTTTTTCTTCATTTGCAATTTCCATGTGAACAATTTCAATAATAACGTTGGTTTTATTGTGCCACGTGCAAACAGGTAGGCGTGAGTGCGTTCTACGTCACAGCCCAGCCTATGAAGGTCATGACGTAACGACGTAGTCTCACCATTATTCAGTTTGTCGATCCATCGCTCGATTCCTCACGAGGCCAAACGTTCTATTACTCGACAGCAGAGGTTATGCGCGCTTTTATAATTCTGTATCGTTTCCTTAACTTCAAGACCGTTGGCGGGCGGCAGTGGCTCCCGACATTAAAGCCTAATAGTAGTCTGATTTACAACCAGGAAACGTGCAATCGCTACGTAGCAACACGACGTCAACGATCAGTTAATTATTCAGCAACGATAAGTTAGACAGACATCTCTGTTATCGAAATATATGAGCATTTCGTCATATATGCTAGTGTGAATGAAGTTAAAGTATAACGTTAAATATTCCACAGCAGATAACTTTCGTAATATTTGTGTGTAAGAAGCGTTTGCTGATATCGCCCTGGAACCTCGCCAAGTCTTAACCGAAGCTGCTAGAGAAGGTCCGGAATCTAATATAAACACAAGAGATTTCAAATAAATTGTTCTGATATTCAGGTCTGTTGCCACGATGATCTTTGCAAATTGATCTTCTGTTCTTTGGGGATGCTATGAATTACTCACAGTAGTTAATTATTCATAACAACCTGTAGATTAATGAAAATGACAGTTTGTATTGTTGTAATTAATTGTCATTCAGGTCTTTAAATAGTTGGGACACCTTCTTAAGATTAATAAGTAGTGATTGTAATTTGATTTTCTTTTGCAACTGATGTTTTTCCAGTGCCAATTATGCAATTTTCAAAATTTTCTTTGGTGTTCTTAACTGTATTTGGAGATATTAAAATATTTACTTCTCTATGTGGCTGTCTTTTGTTATGTTGTTTCGGCCTTCCAAATTAGTGCCCCCGTTATATATGACGGAAATACTCACATAGATGATAGTCTTATCCGATAAAGGTCGAAAATCGATGCTATATATTCTAAGAAAATTATATTATTGGTGACTTTCATTGATTAATTTTATCTTTCAATGTCATAACGATAAAGACTCGTTCAAACAAGCCAGATACCGTCGCTTCGCATACAATATTACTATTTGTCTTAGCACAGAACTGAGCAAATTTTACTCGCGCAGTTTTGTTAGCCAAATTACAATATATCATGCAGTCATCGGTTGGTTTTGAAATAGTGTTATGTACCTGCATTATCGTTTCGTAAATATCATCTCCGCCTTCAACACCTAATTGGATAATTTCAAATGGTGTTTACCTTCAGTTTTTCAGTCTTTACTTTGTCTTCTTTTCGGGAAATCTTCCTCATTTAAAACAAAAATAAGAGTATTCCAGTTTCGATCTTTGATTATTAGGTTGGTATTTCACTTTCATATTTTAAAGATTTTTTCATGGTCCATTGGTAGATAATAATGCGGAACTGATTCCACTGGCGTTTTAGATATCAAAGGCACAGCTAACCACACAACGGTATATGTATCATGTTTGATTGCGGAAGGCTTAACGTTTTATACTAAAGCAATTATTTAATAACTTGTTTGTAGCAACGTATATATAGGTAGGTACTGAATAAATCTTCCTAATCTACCGCTTACATATAACGCTTTTTCACGATAAAGTGTTAATTACAATGTGCTATGTTATCAGAATATCTGTATCGCCCGTTAGCTACCTAGAATATTCACTTTCCGGGTTTAAGTTTAGATCTTTGATAGATTTTAGATACGGATAGAGCTTTGTATTCTTATGGTATTTCTAACATTTTTTTTTGGAATGGCCCTGAAAACAATGTGCAAAGATAAGATAGGTGATGCTAATTGTTAAGATAATGGTTCTAGTTATTAAGAAATCTTGCAAAAATACGAATTTATCGCATCCATTCGGTCACGTGCGACGATCAACAATTGAAGTGCCATGACGTAGCCTCGTAGCACCGTTGCAGATTTCTCTTGTGCCTAAATCGACATGAAATACAAATCATACGTGATTATCGAGCTCTACTTACGGCATATTCCTTAATTGTCAGGTTGCCACACGCATTTGCACACGTACGACCATCATCTATTGAGATGACGTGGCACGGTCACCTTGCGCGTCCTCGCGCATCGCGGACAAATAAAGGTGGTGAGCATTTAGTTCCGCGTTCGCGTGCACGCTCCAACTGCGAAATATTTTAATTATGTAACAAGCATCCATTTACATTATATGTTTATAACACTAACAACAGTTACACTCATATTCATCATCTTCCAAGCACATCTATCAACATTTTGAACCTAATGACCGTCTCCGTTTATCACAGTTATTTGTTGTTTTTATCATCACAAAGACGTGTTAATGTTATTGTCTCCTAGTTTACAAAATCCGTTCTTTTAATGCGTCTACAATTATATTATTCGTTTCATTATGAGTGTCGTCAACAAAGGCGAATAATAACAAATAATGTGAAGCGCGACCGCGGGAGTCGTAGCTACTAAACATTCAACCGCCAGCTGTTACATTTACAGTGACACTTACTGCTTAGAACATAAGATTCATTTTTACTAAATATATTGTTATAGTTATTTCTAGTGTCTCTTCAACCCCTCTGACTATTGATGCTGGAGGTTATAGCTATCCCTTTCTTGCTCCATCTTCCATTTCTGCTTCACGAACCGGCGGAGATAACCGGACGAAATTGGAGTAATATTTTATGGAGTTCTATTTTGTAGAACATGCAGTTCCACAACTCATTTGTGTATAACGTAGCTTGAAGAGGTTTCACTGTTTGCTTTCCCATATTGCGTATAATGTTTCACAAGGTCTGCTTGCAAAATCGCTTTGAGGTTTCATGCGACATATATTATTGAATACTTTTTCTTTTGCTTGAAACAATGGTTCTGCTCGTAAGCAATAACGTATATACTTAAATGAGAAAAGAACATGTATGTTCTCGAGGTCTCAAAATTTAGTTCACTTCTGCAGTTCATTGACAAAGAATGGAGTACAAGCACAGTGAAAGTCACGCCACCGTTTCGATTGACAGTAACTTTTAAAAGTTTATTTAGTTTCAGTCACAGTAAACTAATTACGTGTCAATAAAATATGGTAGTTATTCTGAACTCGCTGTGGTTTTATTGTTATATTTACAATGGCTACGAGACGATGACGGCTACCGCGACCTTGAATACATCATGTGTTTGATTATTCCACGCGTCACAAATACTGCTGTTTCTATCTGCATCATATACCATAATCCAAGCTATTATTCATACATTTTTCTACTCACAATGTACAACTGTACTTAGTGTACCTAACTACTTAGCACTCTGGCAGCCATTCCAAGTCCAAAGCATCAATATGATATTTATTTTTTGGCAGCTTTACGTTGTAGACCAATTAACTAAGTACCGAGTGAAATAGACGTGACCAACTATAATTGGTACTTTATTTTTATTATACTTGAAAAGAAAATATTTGCTACTACAAGAACCTTCACAGAAACACTTAATATTTTTATTCCTTTTAAAACCTTGCTCGATTTTCACTACATACATTTGTCCTATGTAAAGTGGTCGAGTGTTAGAAACATAATAACTATGTAACTCCATGTTGTTTACTATGTCCAACAATATCTTTCATAGCTTACTCAAATACCTTCAGGCAAATACACCTCATATTTGTGTAGCCAATAATATAGACATAAACAATTACGTTAGTAAATCACGGACTCTTGAAGAATGGTAATGCTTACTAGTTTATCTACCATCGTTCGGAGTAGATAATTTACAAGCATGTTAACCACAGACGGTTTTGAGCTGCATGACCGCAACTTCGTTAGTGAGAATTTAGAACAAGTACGGTTTAATGCTAACATTGCTTCGCATTTAATTTCATAAATAGTTTGTATATTAATATAGAAAATGTAGGACGATATATGAATAAAGGACGCATTTCCATTGTCAGTTGTTATTACATTACTCAACATCAAAATTACTCACCCTACCTCCGCCAGCCTAAATTAGGTTTTGTCATTTGGGACACTAGATGTTTGTTGTACATAAGTAACCTCGACATCTGTACTTGTTGCGTCACCACCGGACATGATACAATACCTCTATTATTAAAATGTCACAGAGAATCGCTTAGTTGCTTTGTGTACAAGACGAGGCGACCTCGTGTCCACTTAAACCGTCTTCAGTTCGACGCAGACTAGACTTCTGTAGGAAAACTGGCACGAGATCAATAGAACGTCTGCGTAGTGCATTACGCCTCCTTTCTGGCTCCCTTTGCATATAACTACATTCCTGAAAAACTCTCCTATGAGGGATAGATAGGTACGCATACCTATGCTTGTGCAATTAATTCATGTGGGCACTAACGTAGTAAAAACAATTTTTTTCCTGTATACCTAATAAGGAACGCGTATGGTCGTATATAATTATCAGCAGTACTTATGTGTTTTTTTTTTATAAAACATTAAATCTGTATTGCAAATATTTTCCTATTGTTATTGTCCCATTGTTTAACCTAGCAGAATCAATTTAAAAAAATATGTACAATAATATAACGTTGCCGCTATTGTAGGACTATATGCTTGCTGTAAACAAGCCGTCCTTCAGATCCCAGTCGAGGACCCTATAATGTCGGGTCGTCCTCAGGGCGTCTGAGTCACAACACGCATTCATCGTTAAGAGGGCATTGCTCACTTAGTTACTCCCCCCTTGGCACGCCCGCTGCACCAGCGAACCACCGTTTGAAAAATAAAACCAGTCATATGCGTATCAGTATCAGTACATTCATTGTTCTATCGTCCTTATTCCGATTCCATTGTCTCGACAAACGTCCACCATTATTATTATTGATTGCAAATTTATGATTGTACAGCCTTATTGTAAACCTTTTCAGGGTTTCACGTATATAGGACATGTACAACTAATTGTAAATAACAATGTAATGGGCGCGGAAAACCGCAACAATTGTTATTTAAGTTTTAAAATAAATGTTATAATAATAACGCAACCTTAATTCTATGTTAACATATTCACGCTGAATATTATTTTACAGGCACCTAAATCAGGAATAATAGAGAAAATTAATTGCGTATGGAAATGTAAGAGCTGTGACTACGTACCTACTATTTGCAATATTTCTTTGTTATGCTAATTACAAGCTTTCACATGACCGTACAGTATTTGAAACACGTAGATGGTTACATAGATGTAACAGGTATTTTAAGTATTTTTCTCTTAATGTAAGCCCAGCGACCATGACACAATAGAAATTGATGTAAATGTGTCGAACGTCACTGCTGAGGTTGCAATAATTCAGTAAGCTAAATGCGACTAATTCCCCGTTCCACGTTTTTGTGGCACCTACTTACGGCTTGAAATTTATCAACCGATCCCCATGATGTAGTGAAACGGCGTCGAGAGGACTTAAATATAGAAGAGGATGCGAGCTGGTCGGGTGACATCTATAATAAGACCACGGGAGACCGATCATACGTACTATGTAGATTGCTCAACATTTCACGGGTTGTTGACTTCTTCATTTCATATCAAACTCATTTATTTTGAACTGTAAATGTACCCAATTTGCCTTCCGAAAGAACGAATGTTGTTTTCAATAACGCGCACTACAAGGTAAAAAAAAAATTCAATATAAATATTCGATTCGATTCGTCGTCTATTTTGCTGTAGTTCAAAAGGCATGAAATGCTAATTATGATCTTTAAATAATCCTAAAAATATAATAACCTGACAAATTGTATTAAATTATGGCGTTTATGACTATGCAAATCCAATCATTTTCTATCCTTTAATACAGATATGAAATGCCAAGTGGTTATACTTCATTAACTTAAGGAAATAGAATAGGTAGTTTAAATTAAAATATTTATTATTATTAGTTTCAAAGCATATACGTCAAATCATTGAAATCGATTAATAATCTTAAATCCTTCAAATAACGTTATTGAAGTAATAAATGTATCATGACAAAAACGCTATCGTTTACGATACATACTAGTTTTTTTACGTCGTTAGCAAGGTGGTCCCATCCGTGGGTGGTCTACCGCAAGGGCCATCCGGCCACACCGCAACCTCCATCGATATCCTACAATCACCGTGAAATCCTACTCGTCTTACACTAAATACTCCATATGTGGGTTATGGCTAAATTTTTTTATGTAGGCCAAAAGTAATAGATGAGCTGATATGATGATTCACCTATTGTTAATCGTCATAGGAGCGGTTTACTGAAGCTGAATGTAGGTCGGTCGGGCCGCTCCATTTGCTACAGTGGCAAATTGTTGATCGACCTCGGAGTGATCGTTGCTCGCACGGTATCTTATCTACAACCCAGCGGTATGAAAAGTTAAACACCTATTAAAAGTTGTCATGAAACAAATATTTAAGTTAACTACAATGCGTAATGTTTTGCTAAAATGTTTAACTTTATATTTCAATTTGTACATTTATATGGTTTCATCATGATGACACATTTTGAGTCTTAGTTTCGCAATCCTGATGAGATTAGATTGAGGTGAATTGACTGGAATCTGTGGCAAGGGAAATCGTGAAATGAAAACGAAATTGAAAATAAGGTGTTGAAAATATGTCTTCAATATCGCATCACTAGTGAAGAGTCGGCTCTCGGCCAGTCGCAGTTTCTGGGTCGTGTCGATTAATTCACTTAGCCTACTTTTATTTAGTGCTGTGACACTTTTTTTATGTTTGACATACTTCGTTTCATTGCTCGAATGCAGACCGGGGACTGTCCATTTTATTCCAGCAATTCCTATGTAGGTAGGTTCAGCTACTGCCCTGTTTCTTTTTATATACAAATTGGATTCTGTATACATACTTTTAGTTGGTCATAAATAAATAATTCTGTGCGATGATCTGGAACATCGTGTGTTTACTAAATACTCCAGTTAAACGGTGAGACAACAATTTGTTTGGGTACACGTACAATGGAATGATTATGTCGAGTTCACTAGAAGTCCAGGGCATTCTATTATCATCAAGTCGGCACTTGGAATTCAGTGACACCCACCCATTTACGAATAACAATGTTTGTGATGATAAACCGTGCTTACCATAAACTCGGGATCATTTCAGTAGCTGTAAAATACAGGCTTTATATTTTTCATGTTCTACAGACAATGCAATAAAAAGTAACTCGTTAGCTCTTTCTTGCTAATTCACTTTGTTTACACTTTTCTCTTCGTTCCAATTGAAAGAGGATGGAAATCAACTGTTACTTTTATTCGTTAACCGATTCCGAAGTGTTGTTTATTTTATAACACAACCGGAATTATACGCGGTATATGGGATACACGATGATCTGGAAACAATATAAATTACATTGGATGTTTTAACTGGAACTCATCAAAATAATATTTTTCAGAGTGTATGCTGAAATTTGGCCTCCTGTCGAAATAAAAGTCCTCCCGAAATATAGAGCTGACAAAATAAGTCCAGTTAACTGGCGTGATACGATTATAACTTCACAAAAACCGACCGCATACGGACTGTGAACGGATGCAGTGCGGTGATGAAACTGACACAGATTCTAACGCGTATTTGGTAATCGAAATACAGTTCGTGAAAGTCTCGCAGGACGGTCAAATCTCGCACATTGTAAGTGTCCCACTTCGACATACTCTCGACATTTTGACGGCACCGAAACCCAAAAGCCGAAAGATACTAACGTGTAACTCTTCTTTCGCCGACTCGTCATTGTTCAGCAACCGTCCTCGGTGCGCACGTACCGGTACATACATTTATAAAGTGTGTATAATGTATTGTGTTCGCGTCCCAGATTTGGGAAGCGAAACTACGATCGTTGATTGGCGTATTACGGCGTTGCTACATTTTCGCCTTGCATTCAATTCTATGAGAATTTGCAGGTATTGCTTATCGGCCACTAGGTCACTCGTTAGCGTATTGTATTTGTTACATTTGGCTATCTACGCAATGTACCTAAAACACTAAAGCTTTTTATCCGTATTAGAAATAACTAGCACGCCTTGATTTAACTTGGGTAACCCATTTTAATGTGTTCTATCCCACGATGGATCAAAAGGTATGGCAGAGTATGTATAGTGTTTTTTTAAGGATGGGAAATCATCAAATAACTTATCCCGCTCTGGGCGGAGCGGGAGGGCGTATCAGACTTTTACTGACTAAAACCTACCCGTGTTCCTTCAGTTGCCTGTGTGCCAGGGGCCACGGTATCTCTTTCGAACAACCCGCACCCCTGGCAGGCATCAGCCCTTGCGGGCCCCGTCAGTTGTTGCTGACATCTCTCTGAGGCGCGTTGGCCGTCGACCAGGGCTTGGTCCTTACCGGAGGGCGAGCTACCTATTACTCGCCGTCCGCAAGCCCGCGCCTACGGTGGCCGGGAATCGGCCTAGATAGTACAGTGATTATGAAACAAAAACACTATCTGGCGCTATATTTATGCATCCTTGAGATAGTCCTCATATAAGACATATGACATAAATTCCTCATCAATATTAGTCGGCTCTTAAAGGTGTTCTGTTACTTAAGTTTTATTCAGTGCTAACTCGTACATACAATTGCCCTCATGTGTGTATTGCATACTTATTAGTCTTTGTTGTGCTTAAGCTATGAAGGTACAAGCTAGACAAATGCTAGGTGGTTTCCGAATAAAGCCTAAATGCCAAATTACAAATTGGTGACATCATAGCATGTCCTGTTTGACTTACCCGTTTCGTTTTTGTGTATTTATTTCGGTTATTCTCATTGCTCTATCTCTATCTCATCGATAGATTCTTTATCTGTATATATTTAGGTAAACAATACACCACATTGGTGACCTGGACATAAATCGGAGCGTGTTTTTATGTTATCATACATTTAGATTTTAGGACTAAACAAACTAGCTTATCGTCTTCTTTGTTTGTTATTAAACCCCGACGCAAAAAAAGGGATGTTATAAGTTTACCGCTATGTGTGTCTGTCTGTCTGTGGCACTGTAGCTCTTAAACGGGTGAACCGATTTGGCTGCGGGTTTTATAATTTAAAAGTAGGTTTTCTAGCGGTGGTTCTTAGGCATGTTTCAGCCGTTTGGAGATTATCAGCATTTTTCTGGCCGATGAAGGGATTTGAGCATCTCCCACGGGTCTGATCGAGGCGAAGTTTGGTATTCTATTACTTCAATGATATTAGACGAACAAAGTAACCTTGAATTGATGCTGGAGCATGTCCTGGAATTTCCAGGATACCCAAGTTACTTACCAACAAACAGCAGAAGTATCGTGTTTGGGCTCATGAATAGGTTGTAGATAAATGGTGATCAGGACGAGGAAGCAAGATAAATTAGAAACAAACTTCACTGTAGGAAACATACGCAGAGATGCACAGATTTAGCGTGACATGTGTCGATCGTTGCGCGTTTACTATTACTATATTAAGTTTAAAAATATATTTATTGACGATACCCAGCAATAATGAATGTAACTATGCTATTGTAGAAAGGATAACATTTTCATCAGCCGCCCCCGACGTGACAATGCTTTGATCAAAATATTACCTACAAATTAAAAGGCCAATATTTTTTTTTTTTACTTTTTAGAGGGTTTTGTTTGGGTCCGTGTTTTTACCTTTTTAAATTTATTTATCAAGTATGTGGTTATTCATTAACGTTAACATCTATTCTAGTAACGACGATCACATCAAGATAATAAACGCATAAAACTCCATAAACTTAATTTAACTTAAATTCTCATCTAGATTCTCCTCTACTCGCTTGATTCATCATTAGGTTGTTGTTATCATTATTTATTACATTTCTGTGTGTAATTTAGTAATGATCTGGGTCTTGCCATTACATTATTGTAACTAAGACACTTATTAGTCGGTTTTTACTAACCCAGCCAGTCATACGGAGGCATTTCCTCTCAGGTAGAATACTAACATGAGCAGACAAAATAATTTGTTTCTGTGCGTAATTGAGGCTATTGTATTCAAAAGTATTTCCATTTGTATGGGAAAAGTTGGTAGAATTGTTATCCATGTAGCGTGAAGTAGCGTTTCCTCTCCTCCCTCTTTATTGGAATCGATTTTCACCTTCGTATTTATGGTCTGGTATTTCCTTGTCGTATTTATAGTCCTGGTCCTGGTCTGCTATTGCATGATATACTACATATCTGATCTCACATATACTGGAAATGTATAGCTTGATAAGTCGCCGTGCGTCCTTACCCATTTTTGGTGCGTTTGAACTTTTTTCCTTTGAATGAGTAACTTGATTGTTCTTGAATTAAAACCAAAACGCAATAATTGTACATATTTCATACCCAACTATCTTTAAGCCAACCTCTTTACTGAAGACGTACCCGTCTGAGATTCCTTGCCTTGTTCTTATATCCCATGAGCGATTAGATGTATGTAGACTTATGTGTTGTTATGTATTGTTGCAGGCTTGGGGCAGGCAGCGAGTGCGGCGGTGGAGGGTCGGGCGGCGGCGCGGCCGCTCCGCAGTCGGCGCGCGTCTCATCCAACGGCGCCGGCGGCATGGCGGTGAGCCGCGTGCCCAGCCCGCTGCACGACGGCAACACGCCCGTCGCGGAAAACTGGTGCTTCACACAGGTAAAGTATGGTATCTATCGAACTTTTGATTAGTCCTGTCTACTCACGCGAATATAGCGAGCTTTGTTTGACCGTTCCGCGTGGTTCTGTCTGTCGATATCAGATTTGACTGAGCACTGAAAACGGACTGTTGTAGTGTGCTCACTATTACGCGCAGTTTTATTTAAAGTTATATTTGGAGCCACTTTTATACCAAATTTAATGTACTTAGTCTTGAATATTTAAAGGTAAAATGCCTATTAGTCAAGTGATTTACAAGTGCTTCTTTTAAACAAAGGACGTTTGGGAGTAAAACGTGAAGGTTGACATGAATGGCAAGGGCGTTTCATTGCCAACGAACGAACTTTTAACTGAAGTCGGAAAACTGGCCCTGAAAACAGTAGGTTTCAGTTTCAGTCACGCAACAAAAACAACTTTGTAGGTATAACACATTCGTGAAATAAACGTCTGAAACGCACACTCAGACTTGTCAAGTATTAATACAAATCATATGTTGGTGTGCTGCGAATAGCGATAATAATTGTTTACCAAGGCCGTTATCGGTGAACTTGAAATATGTTGCGCGCATATGCATATTGTGTTAACGTGTACATACATATTTAAAACTACTAGGAAGAGCTCTGCACGTGTCCGCTTGTTCAGAGTGTGTAGAGGTGACTCGTGCGTCACGTTGTGGAGCTATAACTATTACTATACCGTCGCGGTATGCGTCTCGCGCGGCATGTCACCGATTTAGTGATATTAAAAATCCAATTTAAAAAATATTCTTCTGATAAAAAAAAAACCTGATAGCTTAGTAATGCCAAGTGAAACGTTCAGTAACGTCACACGTTACATAATGATCGTTTCTTCGCTCAGACGTCAATAAAAGGGTTTTAGTAACAGTATACGTGTTTGCTACAAGAGAGTCCGTAGCTATTCGGTGAGGTGCTTTATTTTTTGCATCGAAAATCGATTAGGTGTCGCTATGAAAATGTTTATTTCCCGGCTGATGGTCATCGCTAAAGTAATTGGAACGACCGTTGTGCGACATAGACGCAGAAATCTGGTATTACCTTTTTTGATACTTTTTATCCAAAAATCTATTTAGTCTGCAATAACGGTAGTTTTTTGTGCGACGTTGCCGCACGTAGGTACCTACATTTATTAAGATCTGTCTCAGCTTTTAATCTTTAGGAATCTGTTGTGATGTATTTGTACCGTTATTTAACGGAGTCGACAATCAAATCATGTTGTTACGTAAACGTAATGACAAGCACAAATGTATTGTAATATTTTTAATTAATCATGTGAAGGATACAGCTGTTCTCTATAGACACTTCCGTGTAGGATTGTGGCATTGCAGGCTCAGTTCAACACGTGTTGTAGCTCGGCGCTTCTGCTCCGCGAATACTCGGGTACACGTGCCGCTCTCCGATAATCACGTTCTTCATTAGTACTCGGAAACGAGTTAACAATAAACCTCGCATGTTATCGCAACAATTAGAGCTCTCTTTGAAGTGAGCCATACACAAACGACGATACTATGAAACCATTATGTATTGTAAATCACTTTAGTTTGAAACGGCCATTAAAATTACTGCAATTTACTTGCGTTTATCAACAAACGTACCTAAGCCTTTGCATTGCAATAGCAGTACCTACCACACGGTACAATGTAAATGCGTGGTTGTTTGAAATCAGTATTATTTCGCGTTACAATTCTGTCCACGCTCTTGATTTGTCATGATGATTTTAAATTATTAAAGCCCACAGATTTTCCTCCATATTGTTGTTAAAACAAAACATGTTTCTCTATAAGAGAGCTGGTTTATAAGGACACACATACATATAAGGCTTTTATGTGGCGGTGGAATCTGCAAACGGATGTTATCTATGTGTCCGCGAATGCGCGGGGTTGATGCGGGCGGCCTTGGCGCGGGTCGGCGACCGGGCGAAGACCCCAGCAGCACCGCAAGCCAAGCAACGGTCGAGGGCAACGACCAGAGGCGGCCAGGTTGCGCCCGCGACTTGCTACGCCTATCCTTCTGACCGACGCCGTGGCCCAAGTGTCCACCCAACGAGACTCAGGGCCCCTGACAATGAGCCCATCACGTTCAACTCATTCGTACCATGCTAATTATTTTTATTATGAATGAATTAAAATCGTCACAGATGTTTTAAAAGCTGCCATAAGCTCGGACAATATCACTAAAGGCCTACCTATTATGGACATTGCATTTACCTGAAAGCAAGATCAAAGACTCGATAATATAAACGTTTTAAAATATATACAGACGACGTCCTAACCTTGAATCATGAATGAAATAACGAATGTTGTCCATTTTGTTCATGAAATTTTATTTGCCATAAATAAGTCGTTAAACTGCTTGTTTGTTTTCCATGGTGACTGTCGGTGAGGCAATTAAGGACAATGTACAAAGCTGAATAGTTAGGGACCCGTCGCGGGGAAGATTTATGGTCACCCACCGGGGTACCCTCTGGAAGTGTCCGCTTCCTCACTGATTTAAACTTTCCCATTATTTATGAAGCATTTGTACATCATTCTGACTGATGAGTGTCACTATCCGTTTTAATTTCTAAGTTCTACGTACTTCACATTTGCGCACAATTTATCCGCCCCCTCTTTATTACATAAACGGAATGATAAAATAATGTTTAATTTAATTTTCCTTTGTTTCAGGTCAAAGTGGTTAAGTTCAGTTACATGTGGACAATAAACAATTTTAGTTTCTGTAGAGAAGAAATGGGTGAAGTGTTAAAATCATCGACTTTTTCAGCAGGTGCTAGTGACAAGTTAAAGTGGTGTCTTCGTGTTAACCCTAAAGGACTCGATGAAGAGAGCAAAGACTATTTATCCTTATACTTATTATTAGTGTCGTGTAATAAATCAGAAGTGCGTGCAAAATTTAAGTTCTCAATATTAAATGCAAAACGGGAAGAAACGAAGGCGATGGAGTCACAGCGAGCATACAGATTCGTTCAAGGCAAAGATTGGGGATTCAAAAAATTTATAAGAAGGTGAGTCACACATTATTCTCATAATTCAAGTATAAGAAACGTCATCATCGATTTATTTTAAAGATTCACAAAGCTGTGTTAGTTTTTGTTATGTAAATTACACACAATAAAAATACAGTACGTACAATTTTATGAGACGTTATTGTAAATTAATACAAATAATGACGAGTCACACAAAAAAATCACAAAACAATGTAGTTCGTAAAACGCTTTACGTAGCGTAGCGTTATGTAGGGGGCGGACACCCCTATAACGGGGCAGTCACATAATTTTATCCCCAACTTCTGAAAATGTGGGCTTCTCCGAGGGCTATAAACACCATATTAAGTAGACCCCTGGCTACATACACGTAATCTTTGTAGCAACAGCTGTTATGGGACGATCCTGTAATATCGGGGCTCTTGTGTTATTGGTCGTGGCGTAAAGCAACCCCTTTGGAAGTCAAGCGTTGAATGTATCCGGTGTAGACACAGAACCAGTCACGATTATGCCCCGAATGTCCTTAATCCTGTAGTGTATTAAAAAAAATGAATTAAGTTCAATGAAGCCTCAAAAACTAAAGTGTCCTACACAAATTAAGCACACGTCTATCCTATTAGTAATTTTACCTAGCATACATTCTCGGAAACTAGACTAAATTGATACAATTGGTTCGGAAACCCTTTTTGGGTCAAGGTGTCTGCGATGTTCATTAATCTAATTCTAACAATTTTATCACTACCTGTTAACCGCCAGATAGTCCTTTGCCTTTTTTTATAGTTTTGCTTAAAATCCAGTTTTACTTTTTGTATGACAGAGGAACTTCCCGATTTTTTAATAATTCAGAAGAGTACCTAAGCATACAAAGTCTTTGGCCCTACCACTACCTATAACTTTCAAAAAGGGGTCAAATTATATGTAGTCTAAGAAATTACTAACATATCACTGGAGATAATAAAAAACCTTCCATAATAGGATATTTTCCTATGATCTAAAATATCGAGAGCATCAGTAATTCCGGATCAGTCTTCATTTCGTGGCCAATATAAAAGGGAGCGAGCGCCACTAACGACCGGCTCCGGGCCAAATCTTCCATTGCGGTGATGCGAATACCACAAGGTTCAACTTTACTGAGTGCTAACGTTTTTACGACACCGTAAAAATGAGAACAAGAACGCTAGCCTATAAATCAAGTTACCTTAGCATCAATTTTGTTCTGAGTAAAAATTTCTGAGCTGTCGGGGTGAGAAGGATACGTTGGTTGAGGTCCTATTTCTTTGTTTAAGAGGCCTTATACCTATGATATTTTTTCGATTTCGCTGTTTTACGTGATTTTATACACGCTTACAGTTAAAATACTGTATTTTATAAGTTTTAAATACACCATTTAAAAGATCATTTCATTTATGATCTAATAATGAGCTACTTTTATTTTTATTACTTGATTTCGATTAATCGACTGTTTTGAGAATTTTGCTGTTAGAGGTTAAGAATATCACATTTACGTATCGTTTCATACATGACAATTAAAACGATTACATAATAATTAAATCGATCTTTCATGTTGCGCAATAAAACCTATAGAAATGAAGTATTTTAACTGTAAAGTTACGTCTTTAAAATCAAGAAAATAATGTAAATCGACAAAATTTCGTATACTGTGCTCCGGGATCCGACCGGTTCACATGTGTACCGTTACAATAGAAATATCAATTGTGTCTCATTAGCCTATCATGAAAGGTTAAAGATGTCCTATTACTGATGTTTTCCTTTGATATTTATTACACTGATTCCAAGAAAAAAAACTCCATATTCCCTTTAAAGGCACCTCTAGGAATATCAACCCTATCTGCACTTTCATACTGTTTTAACGTTACCATATTTGAGAACTTACTAACAAATAACATCTCTTCTGCAAGAACACCGAAAATAACCTGACATTTCTCCAATTTCCAGAGACTTCCTATTAGACGAAGCAAATGGCCTCCTACCAGAAGATAAGCTGACGATATTCTGTGAAGTGTCAGTGGTAGCAGACAGTATCAATATTAGCGGGCAGAGCAACGTGGTACAGTTCAAAGTGCCTGAGTGCCGACTGTCCGACGACCTGGGAGCCCTGTTTGACAACGAAAGGTTTTCCGACGTCACCTTAGCAGTTGGAGGAAGGGAATTCCAGGCGCATAAAGCCATTTTAGCAGGTAATTTGGTTTTATTTTATTTACATTTGTGTTAATCCTGGTTATAAACTATACACCGTGACATTTTAGTCGTTTTACTAACTATTTATAAAAAATAAAATAAAAACATTTTTAACATATGCATACTTAAAAAAATTCTAATATTTATTCACTAAGACGCATGATGTAGTTCGAAAGACCGTGTTATGGAGATGGAATTAATGAAAGAATGTAATGGTAGGTAGGTAGATATCTTCCACCCTTTCATACGTAAACATTATTAACAGGGAAGGTGTTTCATAACTCGAAAGCATTATTAATTTTTCTTTGTACCTATTATCTTAATTAATGGTAACAATGTTTTAATTGCGCCTAGAGGTATTTTATGACGGATACATTGAGTGGACCACCTTTGTAAGACAACTAAAATATCACGGTGTATATGTGCCAAGTTTCATATAAATCCGTTCAGCCGTTTTTGCGTCATTGAGTAAAAAACATCACAACATACAAACTTTCACATCCTATCCTACTATCCTATTAATATAAATGTGAAAGTTTGTGAGGATGTTTGGATGTTTGTTACTCAATAATGCAAAAACGGCTGAACGGATTTGGATGAAATTTGGCACACAGTTTATAACCTGGAATAACATATAGGAAACTTTATCCCAGTAGTACGTTCCCGTGGGATAAATTTCGACCTCCATGCGGGCGAAGCCGCTGGCAAAAGCTAGTTTATAATATTAGTAGGATACAGCATAGCTATTCACAACCATTCGATACGCTTCCGAACCGAATCGAACAAATACCATTTTTATCGCAGGAGTCCTATAAACGCTGTTCACAAATCCAAAACACGAAAATGTTCTTAGTTTAAATCAAATAGACGACTGCTATTCTTCCGACAGCTGTTTGCTGTTGGGGGCAACGCAAATCGTGTTATCGAAATGTGTAACTTTCAATACAATAGCCTGTCGAATGCTTGTGAATAGCTATGCAGAATTGATTTTTGAAACGGAGCAGCAACGGCTGATACCTTAACTGTTGTAGCGACAGGACAGCGTTCTTAGAGGAGACGGTCTTTAAACTTTTTGATTACTCTGTTTATTATTAGCATTAGACAAAACTGGCTCATCTAGGCATGAATATCTTTGAACTATTTATTTAAGTAGAATGTCAGCTCATTTTTATATACCGTTGACGTTCACAAACGCGTTATACAGTCTTAAGGGCCGTATACACCGCGAGCCCGAGAGAAAATTAGGTATTGAAGCGCTACTCACACTGCAATAGACGCGTGCGCCCCGCTTACGCACACATAAATGCTTACCTAGTGGTTCGAACGGCGGAAAGCGTGAATACAAAATTTAAAATATAAGTGGATACTATTTTGTTCTTTTCATTGCATTTATACTTAGTAAGGAAGGATGGGAGAGGGGGTGGTTTATTGCACAGTTTTCTATGTAGGTATCAATTAGCTGTTATATTATGATTTTAAAAAACAAAGGCAAGACTAATTTCTTTCTCTTATTTATTTCTCCACTCACTTGTATCACTCGCTCAAGCATTCGTCCACTTACTCGCCTTGCAATTCGCTGTTTCAAACTAAACGTAAATAGGTGCTAACTTCTGTATGACAATTATTATCAACATTTTGGATTTCGCCAAATGCAGCCCTGAAACAAATAAGATACAATTTTATACCCGTTACTGACAAAAAACATAAGTAGGTATATAGTACAATAGCTAACAATTTATAAAAAAAACCGGCCGGCAGCTACTGAAAATTTAGTGGGAACGCTCTTGTTAGTCAAAGATACTGTTTTTGGAAAAATTTAGGTAGGTTCTCACACTCCTCACCTTTTTTGTTTTTTACTCCAATGCACGCGTTTCTGGCGGGCAAAAAAGCCCTTGTATTTTGTGCTTTTGGCCGTACTCATATTTTTCTATAAAAAATCCAATGTTACTTCACTATTACCGAAACAATAATTATTTTTATAAGGTATATAATTGTTTACGATTACGAGCACACAACATGCATGCACCTAATAAAAAAACCTGTGCGGTCGGGAGACCCGTCAGGAACAAGATTCCTTCTCACGTATCGTATGGTTTAAAATCCATATACAAAATTCTATCAGCCGACATATTAGATTTTCATTTTGACCCCACTAGTATCGGCTTTAGCACCCTCGAAAACTATGAAATCGACACCTATGGCGAAAAATTTGAAAATTTTCGCAGCCGCCTTTTGGATTTACATTTTGACCAAATTCACACTTTCAGAGGTTCAGAGTGTAAAGAAGAAAGTCGCATGGTGGGGGCATACAAGTATGAACGCTTTTTCGCGTGACGATTTCTACTAGTCAACTCCTACCGTAAGCCGCAGAAGTTCGTTACAATAAACGTTAAAATCTTTAAAAATGCGTTTCGAGTTCGGGGTGGCCTATGGCTATCTTCAGGCTGCATCGTCAGATCCTGGACACCGTCTAGATCTGTAGTACTTGTAAAGACAAGTCTAACGAGCCCAGACACGACGAGGTTATGTTGTATACTTAAGGAGTTCCTATGGCTACCGGTTGGCTCCATCATCAGACCCTGGATATTATTCCAGATATATAGTACTTGTCGAGACAAATCTTACGAGCCCAAACGCGACTGGGCTGCGTTGTGTAGTTAAAGAGATCCTATGGCCACCGGATAGCTTCATCATCAGACCCTGGACACCATCTAGGTCTTTTTCACCACCTAGAACAAATTATGTCACACCAAGTACTTGAAAATAAGATTATAATTATGAACCGGAAAGATACATACCTGCGAACGAAGCAAGCTTGTAATAATAAGAGACGTAAAAATAATAACACACAAATAATAAATGACACAATATAAAAAAAATACGTGCAAAAAGATTCGAGCGTAAAAATCTTAAATTTTAGTACTTACCTTGTATAAATTATTGTTCTGACTCCGGGAGTTCCGACCACTGTGCGGGGAATCTCGTGTACGCACAGGCCACTATTTGCCGCGTATTTTTTACTTGAAGAGCGACGTGCTCCCACCTTGAAGACGTGCGGTCGACTGAGCTCCGCGGTTCGAACTCTGTCATATAGCGGGTAATACGCGTCGCCATAGTAAATTGTATGGAGATTTCGGGCATCAAAATTGAGAAAGTTTGCGAATTTTTTACGGAAAAGAGAAGTAATATTATGGAAAACTGAAAAATGTATTGGGTTCACTGTTTTATGTTGTTTTTATTTTTAAGTATAAATTAAATAGGTGCCTTCTTACTTAAGCCTTAAGTTATCAAAATACGGCAGTGCTTTTTACACGTTTTTAGTGATTTTCAATATTTTTTTAACAATCATCTACAAGGTTTATCCCCAATCCGATTGTTTCAAGGTATAGTACAACTCTTGAGCTAGCCAGATATATTTTTTCGTGGCAATTACTTTAAGTTTTCCATATAAATTTATCGAAATCCCATAACACGATTTCCTAGTGCTGACCCTTAAATGCCTGCTGGAGGGAAACACGACGTTAAATTCTTCATAAAAGTGGGTTATTTGTCTATAATTATAATAAACAGAGTAAATGAATGAATGAAAATGCTTGCTTCTGATACAATCTTGTTCATCGCATTATACAAATTCTTTAAGCACGATTCGCGATAGGTTCAGGATATGATCGATAGCATTGAAGTGCCACACGTAATAAAATTACATATTATTTAAAATATGTTTACTTATCTGATTCGATAAGTTGTGTAAGCGACCTTAATTCTTTTCTTTTTGCATCACGCATCAACAGAACTATAGATCTTAATTGACTTTTACATACGTGGATTGTAGGCCAAGGAGACGACATAGGTTATTTTTGGTCCCGAAACCCCTCTATAGTTGTAGTGTGCTGTGGTAAGTCTCTATAGTTTCCTTGTACTCATTTCTAGTGGAATTTCCGAATGCGAGCTCGTTAGAAATGAAACATAACGAGCATTATAATAAAATTGTTCTAGTTTTGTTATTATAATATTAATAATTAATTAGCAACAATTTTTCAAAACGTATCTGTACGTTTTTCCACTATGACTTAGCTTATCGGTTAACTGTACCTAACAAAACAAAAGACCACAGAGCTTAGTAATGACCACAGAGAAAAATAATATAAATATCTAATTATACTATTATAGCTTATTATGTTGGGAAAAACCCGAACTGTTCCATTTCATGTTCCCGATAAAAATATAGTCAACAAGTTAATTAAAATCACGATTTAATTTTTTTTATATGATTCATAATATGGTCGTTATATTCGAATCCAGATCACACGATTATAGAATGTGTTACAATACAAATTAAAATTCTCTAATGTAGGTTAGGTTGTGATAACAGCACGGCAGAGCTAATGGGATTTCCGTTATGTTTTTCCCTTTTGTGGCCAAAATTGGAATTTGTATTGTTGTATTTTTAGTGCTGACATCAATAAACATGCAACTTTGAATTAAATGGCTGTTTTTTCAAGTCGAGCGTTTTTTGTCGCGGTCATTGTGAGGCCCATGGTCTTTTGTAAGGATGTTCAATCAGTATTATGTTACTTAGATATTCAAGTAAATAAATACACGAATGGATCTGACATTATGGTTACTAAGATAGTCAGTTTAATGCATACTAGTTTCTAATATAGACGAACTGCCCCTTTCGTTCAACAATAAGTGGTTCAACGAAAGTGACCTTGAGTTAGTAGCCCACAGATGATGCCGAGAGTTTGATCAAACTCGTTGCATTCATTCTATTTTATACCTTATTACAATGAGATAAAACTTACATTGTCAGGTGGCTTTACGTCAAAATTGATCGTGACTGTGCTACTTTTTTTTTTTAATTTACCAACAATACTCTTTTCCCCTTTCCAGCGAGAAGTCCAGTATTTGCAGCGATGTTTGAACACGAAATGGAAGAAAGGAAACGGAATCGAGTAGACATCACAGATGTAGACCACGAAGTGTTGAGAGAAATGCTTCGTTTTATTTACACGGGCCGTGCGCCCAACCTAGACAAAATGGCCGACGATCTCTTAGCTGCCGCTGATAAGGTAAGCTAGATTTATCATGTTTTGGTTTGTGATTTACCAGAGTGTGAGATTTGATGGCAGAATTGTGAGAGAGGATTAAGAACAAGGAAAGAGAGCCTAATGCCCAACAGTGGGCTGAAGTCGGGCTTTGGATGATGACGATGATGATGAAAAAGTTGAACAGCAGGCTTTGAGAGTCAGAGGAAGGTGGTAAGAGCTGTTCCAAGACACAATGTGGAATGGTAAAGAATAAAAGGTCATGGTGATCATTTACGACAGTGGGCAGTCATGAAAAGACTGAAATATCCTGATAATGGGAAAGTTAACCACCTCTTTTCTCTGTAGATGTCGTCTAAGTTTATTACTAAACTCCATAGTAAGAGACTCTTTACACAGACCCATTATCTTTCAAACACGGAATTCAAAAAAAGAGTTACTCATCTAAAGACAAACTCAATTAATTGAATCCGAAGTAACTAGAATCACATATCTTATAGAAACGCATTTAATACCGTATTTTATCCATCACGCGATACAGATAAAAAGCGTTGAGCAGAGATAATAAGGCAATTTGAGCCACGTGCATAGAAATCGATATAGAGATTACATTCACACGACGTGTCGCAAACTGAACGTGATGTCTAAGCATAGTAAATAGTGTAGTGCGAATACACAACCAACAAAAACTAAGAAGTCCGCCATTGTACAGTCTTTTTTACTTGTGCATATTTTTTTAATAAATGCAATCATAAATGGAAGACGATAATGTTAGAATGTCTGTGAGAATACAGTTATAGGATTAAGTTTAATTTATAGTAATGGCTAAATTGCTTTCTTCTGTACTTAACAAATATAATAACAAACAATTAACCACTTGGGTGGACTTAAGTTTCCCTAGTAGATAAATGTTACTTCTCTATTTATTAAGGCGGTGCTTTTTTTTGTTTTTGTGCTCATACCACAAATTATTATCATAATACGTCTATACGTGATGTAACTGTCTTTCTGGTGACAATTTTTTCCTTTTTTATCTGTTTTTATTAGTTGCAACTCTTCCATGTACTAAATAAATAAATGTTGGGTTATGCCTGTACGTATTTTATCAGCAATGAATGTGTTTTTTAAGAGGATTACCACTTTCCTGCAGTGCTCTATGCACTACTACTACTACTACTACCGTTTCAAAACGTTTGTTTGGGTTATTTCTATGGAGATTATTACTTTATTTAATACTAGATGCTCCTGTTTAATACTGCAGAAGCAAGAACACTTGCACTATTAAACAGAGGTAGGCCTCTGTTTGGCAGTGGTTCAAGTCAGGCTGTGAATGGATGATGATGATTGATTTTTGCTAATGTTCATAATACTGATTTTTAGAAGTAATAAAACCTTACAATAATAAACGTTTATTTCTTTGTTTCCAGTATGCACTTGAGCGGTTAAAAGTAATGTGTGAAGAGGCGCTATGTCTCAGTTTGTCGGTGGAGACGGCGGCGGACACACTTATACTAGCGGACCTGCATTCTGCGGACCAGCTGAAGGCGCAAACCATCGACTTTATAAACACGTTAGTATTATTTCTTTTACTTACTAACTGAACCCTTCCCTTCTTATTACAAAAAGCGATCTAACTAGTTTTAGGCTAAAGCTCTGAGCCAGTTTTTTTCCAGTTCCAACTTTATTTCGATTTTAGTAAAGTTCTTAATACAAAAATGACAATTTAGCAGCGGACCAAGTTGTTAGTTTTGTATAAAGTACTGCATTGCTATTTGATTCTTAATTCAAAAACTAGGTTGGTGGTTTAAAACTGATCTAAAGAGAAAGTTTTGTAATAAAGCAGTTCATGTTCAGTAATTTTTTCAAGGCAGTAAAGTGATCCTTTCAGTAGTGTTGATTGGAAGGATCCACCAGTAGAGTATTGTATTGCAAAAACACTGTTATGATAAAAAATAATGCAGTGAGTCATGGTCACTCAATGCTCGGTATATTTCTTCAACTAGAAAAAGAAGTTGAGACTGAGATGTAGAAGTCTATGGGAAGACTATGATCCAGTAGTGAAATGGAACAGGTTGAACGAAAAATAAGTTAACCTCTTCCCCAGATGTCCCAATTATGATTTTTATTATTTGACACCCTTACTGATCTATACTTGTCTTTCCTTATTTCAGGAGTCACGCAACAGACGTGATGGACACAGCGGGCTGGAAGAACATGATCTCGTCGCACCCGCACCTGATCGCCGAGGCCTTCCGCGCGCTGGCCACGCAGCAGCAGCAGATCCCGCCCATCGGGCCGCCGCGCAAGCGCGTGAAGCAGGCCTAGTGCACACACCACCGTGCGCACACCACCCGCCTCTATACCAAAGACACGCCACACGGCACACACATGTTCGAATTCAACGGCTGAGGACCTCCCTCGCCGGCCCGCACCGCCCGGCGAGCGATGAGGTCGGCTCCGGTCTACGCCAGTCACAGTCGGGCTTCCCGAGCCGCGGTCGCCACACGGCGAGGCTGCACATATTACTACTATTAGAATATACCCCGTGTACCATAGACTGTGAGATTCGGAGTGAGAGTGGCCGGTGGATGTGTGCGTATGATTAGAATGGATCCACGGATCCAGCCCTTCGTTTTACTATGATTGATCTCAAAACGATATTCGATCCTAATGTTTTTTTGTCTCTTGCGGTTAATTAGTGTACCGCTTTTAATAATTACTTTTAATGTGTATATTACGGAGAAACGCTGGACGCTTTTTGCGCGTTGTTGTAGTTTTGGATGTAGGCTTCGGGTTAAATATTTTATGTATGTCGTTTTTGTGAACATTCTCTTGCAGCTATGTATGTAAATTATTACTATGTATTAAATATGAAGCTCGTGTCTAAACAACTATCCATGTCATATAAATTTATCATTATATTATTATGATTGTAACATTCATTGGCTAACATAATGGCATAAATCATTAATAATAATGATGTACAGAATTCATGATAAAATTCAAATAATCAAACCGATTATAATGCCACAATGCAAATATTTGAATTGGAAAACTCTTGGTGTTTCGTGTTCCCATAGAAATTACCAAAACATTAATGTTAGACATTGTATAACGTAGGCCTTTTGAAAATATTTTGAAGTAGAGTGGTAATTGAATGCAATAAAGTTATGTATGTACCATGGCTTTGTACAAAATTGTTATTCTCATCATAATAACTGTACGAACGATACGATACACATCACAGGGCGCTGGGCAGTGCTCACTGCTCGGCGGAACGGTTGTGTGCAAAGCTTTGATAACATGTAGGCGCTGTAGGGGACTCGAGTGATTGTATAAGTCTATTGAAATTGTTGGTATTGTATATAGATGAGCTACGATCCCACCATTTAAATATTTCTAAGTACTAACCCATAAGTGGTATCACAGGTGACACCATAATTTTTTAATTATATCTGTAGGATGTTATTCCAATGACATATTGTGATTTTTCTATCATATTTCCATAGGTTTAAATACACGAACGCTGTTTGTTTTGTTTCATATGTAGATGATCACTGGAATAATATAAATTTTAATGTATTATTATTGTTGTTGGTTTCGCTTCATTGATTGTACATTACGTGTCATGTCCAAGTCGGCGTCTTGTGTCGCCCTTCATTTTGCTCACATCATTAACTTGTAAAATTAATATGATTCTAAATTACAAATTGATAAATGTTATTTAATAGTATTATTATCATTTTTTTTTTCATTTTCTATGACAACTTAACGTGTTTTTTTATGAGACATTTTTCTTGTTACTTTGTTAAATGGCGGACCTACCCATAAGTACCTATTGTAATATTTACTCAATAGAAATATGTAATATACCGCGGCCAATAAATATTTAATACCATTTTATACCCACTTCCCATTTTACCACAGCTGACAGCTGTTAACATGTAATAATTGAATATTACAAAATGTCAAAAAATAACTGTGATTTTCGAAATTGTCAGTAAGTTGAGCAAATAAATGAAATGATGATGACGATTAATTTTTATTTACATTCGGTGGGCGAAGAGATTAGTTCCAGTGACGGATTTTTTCTTTGATTATTGACCGACTGATTGTAATTGGCGCTATAGGTGTGTAACTCTTTACGGAACCGACTCACTGATCCGGATCATTGAAGTGATTCAAAAGATTGATTCAGTAAAAACGTTTCAAACGTATCATTTGGATCTGAAACATTACTTTGCTCTGTGCTCATTTATTTATTTATTTATTTAAACTTCTCGCACATAAAAAGGTACAAAGGCGGACTTAATGCCTTAGGCATTCTCTACCAGTCAACCAAGGGTGGTGAAGAGATTAGATGGCAGGTGCTTAGGTTGAGAGGAACAACGACTACAAAAATCCGCATCATCATTCCGTCCGCGCGACGCGTCGCTCGCGAGGCGACGGAGCAATGAGCGAGCGAGAGAGGGAAACTGAGACACACTGAGTTTTTTTTTTTTTTTTTTTGGCCTCACACGGTTTGTGCATTTAGCCAGTGTCAAGTAATTTTTTCTTTTAGAACAAGTAAATGGCCCGATATCGGGCACGAAGTTACAAAACAGTCATGGTCGTCTTTAGTCAGTCAAGTCAAAGTTATTGTAAAGCGGTAGTAACTTTACAACAACTTAATAGGAATTTTTGGGGGGAACACGAAAAGTCCACGTTAGTCACTTATTTTCACCTTCACTACACTTGTGCACTCACACGTAACTAAATTGAATAATTCACTATCAAAATTATACAATTTAATTCGCTATTTCACTAAATTCCATGAAAATGAAAATTCGTGCGACATGTTCCAACGCGATCCTGCCAAAAACTCGACACACTGAGTTACCTAACTATTGACTCGCGAGTCGCGAGTGAGCGGGCGAATCACAATCTGTACATGTATCACTCATACTTTCACAGATTTTCATTGTCGTTATCCATGCACGTAAAAATGACCACTAAGGCGCTTACGTATCAAATACTATACGGTCGTTTTTTGCATATAATGTTAAATTATATTCTTTGAGCCGATGATCCAAATGAGCCAAATGGAACATATCAGTGTTTCGGATCATTTCAGTTATCGAGATGCAAATGTTCCAATCGTAAAAATGAAACACTTTGACCACCTCTAATTGGCGGTCTACGCGCCCACTAAGGTAGTAGGATGCAGTATTTGGCAGTTTGACAAAATGTTCTTTTAAGGGTTTATTACAGAGCACGGAATCTCCTTCACGGCAGGGTCTCGAGATGAAATGAAATTCGCCGAAAATGCGTTGAGGGCACAACTTCTATCACGAAAAGCCATTCGAAACCGTCAAATTCTGTACGTCATTTATTTGGTAGTCCCAGTAAAAAGCTTGGTTTTAACCGACTTCAAAAAAAGGAGGAGGTTCGTCTGTATGTTCTTTATTTTTTATTTTTATATGTTTGTTACCTCAGAACTTTCGACTGGGTGAACCGATTTTGATGATTCTTTTTCTATTAGAAAGCTAGTGCTTCACGTGTAGTCCCATTTCAATTTCATCTAGATCTGATGATGCGTTTCGGAGACAGACAACGGAACTCTTCAAAATATAACAGTAAATCAACCGCGATTGCTGGTATCGCGTAAATATGCATTGTTTTGACCCCAAGGATGAAGAAATTTCGAATTAGTGGGGTAGGTACTTTAACTAAAAAAGTGAAAAATAAAAACTTTTACAAAAAAAAAAACAACGGACTTCCAGTGAAAAATAACTTTAATTTCGCAAGGCGGTGACAAAAACTTAAAATACTTATCCAAAGTCACTGACTTCCGAAATTAAAGTTATTTTTCACTTTGAAGTGCTTTTTCGGAAGTCGGTTGTTTTTTTATGGAAAATTTTGACAATGCCTCCTCTAGCAGCAGCTGCCGAGACGACTCCGTGGTCTGTAGATGCTCTAAGGTATAGACGCCAGCAAATCAAGCCACCCCAAACTCAAATTTTCCCAATTGAACATGAACCATATGCTTATCTAATAAAGTTTGAAATCTATCGAAGAAATTTGACAGATTGGGGTAGCTTGATGTGCTGGCGTCTGTACCCCTCCAAATCCAAATTCTGTGGCGAATCATAATTTAATCAACACAACCTGACACTGACCTGAAAATTGCAAAAATCGTAACAAAATTAAATTTTCGCGGGCTATTGGCGATACAATGCTTTAGATAAGTAGTTTCATTTCAGATTTACCCAGCTTTTATTCGGGGCTTCGCCCGCATGGAGGTCAGAAATTATCCCATAAAAAGTATCATTAAGTCTTTTTGTGTGCCCATCGAAATTCGTTCATAGCAGACAGACAGAGTTACTTTCGCATTTACAGTATTAATATGCATTATGAATCGCTATGCATTATTCTCAAAATCCAATGTATTGTGTATTTTCTTGTCGGAGATCCTAAATAAGAACGAATTATAATCAAGAATCTTGTGTTGAATACGCTCAAGGCGGAACTGGCACAAAATTGCCTCGGGTAATTCTTTGTGGTGGTAATCGGAGGAAGCAAAAATCACCAGTCTCAAAACATTGCAAGCCACTAACTAATTTCAGTGCTAATAAAATGACTGTTGACACGTCGGTCTGCGTGCAGTGTGAGATTAAACTGGCGAAAAAAGTCAACAGCACTCATACAATGTTAAAGTAAGAATAGAAGTTAGTTATCTGTGAGTTGAGTTGGACCTGGGACTGCCACAGTGAATTGCAGGTGCTGCAGTCTCAAGAATCATCTCTGGACCAACGAAATCTTTTAGTTATTCGATGGGAAAAACTAAACGTAATGAAAATGGAAGGCCAACGTGTAGAAGCTTCATTTATATTCATGTCGCATTTTGACGAGGGAAGTTGGACTTAGTTGAATGACAAACTGTTGCTACACTGGATACACATATGGCGCCACTAGCGCTCTTTTATGTATACGCAGCCTTATTTAGTTGTCTTCATCAAGTTCGTTCAGGGATGTATCTAAGATACTTGAATGTGTATCGATACTTGGGATCGACCGATATCTAGGACCTAACATCGTCTTAGAAAATGAGGTGCTTGAAACTGTAGACTCGGTAGTTTTTCTGGGCTTAACAGTAGATGCCAAACTTCAGTGGGGATTACATATATCAAGCCTAGCGGGAAGGCTCAGTTCGGCTGCCTACGCCGTCAGAAAAGTAAGACAATACACTGACGTTGATACAGCTCGGTTAGTTTATTTTAGTTATTTTCATAGTGTTATGTCCTACGGCATTCTGCTGTGGGGCAAAGCAGCTGACATTCAAAATATTTTTGTTCTTCAAAAACGAGCTGTTCGAGCCATTTACCAACTAGGTGCTAGAGTTTCTCTGAGAGATTTTTTTAAGGATATTGGGATTCTCACGGTCGCATCGCAATTCATCTTGGCCAACATCTTATATATCAGGCAAAATATACACTTGTATACTAAAAACAGTGATATTCATAATATTAATACTAGAAATAAGGACAAACTACGTGTTCCCTTTCACCGGCTTCATAAGGTTCATAACTCTTTTGTTGGTCTTGGTATAACTTTTTATAACAAGCTCCCCTCTTCTTTGCTAGATTTGAATTTTAATGTGTTTAAAGTTAAAGTTAAATCCACCCTCTGTTCAAAGGCTTACTATTCTGTCAACGACTACTTAAACGATAATAATTGTTGGTCGCTGTGATTAACTCAAGACAATGTTCATGTTCTTTCACCAGTATTAGCTTGACTACTGACAGGTTACTTATATAAGTTATATTAGTTCATGTGTTGGTTTATTTTATTTGCCTGTACTATGTTTTCAATGTTTTGTTGATATATAAGCCTGTGCTAGCTGAGATAAGGCAAATTTAATGTTTTTGTGTTTCGTAATGTTAATTACCCACTATTGTATAGAATCAAGTTCTTCTAACTTAACAGACAGCTGTGCTGCTGGGGAGTTTGTTGCGCCACTTCTTCTTCCCAGCTAAAGCACTAGGAAGTGGTGAAGGGTGGGCGTTTTGGGGGGACTGTCTTATGTAATTTTGACGTTCAAAAAGTGCTGACTCTCAGCCTAGTTTGAATAAATGACTTTTTGATTTTGATTTTTGATTTTGATTTTCGATTCGGATTGCAACTGTGCAGTTCGAATCTAGGATCGTATTGAATAGTTTTTATTTGATCATCAAAATATTGAAGAGGCTTAGTAAGTACGTACAATCGTACTAATCCCTCTAGCATTCTAGCCTGGATTTCAGATATCCTTTTTACCGGCCCCTTTAGTTGAAAAACGCCGATTTAAAGACTAAAACTTGCGTGGATGCACACTCGTGTGTCCGTATTGGAAAATTGTATGAGCAGCGCTAACTGGGGCAGGCGTGTGGGATGGCTTCTCATTAAATCCACACCGCGATCAGTTGAGCGCGCTTTGTGCCAGGAGTCATACGCAGAAAGGTGTCAGAAGGTACAGATACTCAAAAAGGTTTAGGTTTAGTAATTAGCAAGAAAAACGAAACTTTATTGGCTCATAACTTTTTATGGCTTTTTATTTTAGTATTCTGTTTCCGTACAAACAATAATAATAATGAGACAAAACCATACCATGTTTAATTTTTGATGCACATTGTCGAACAGTGCAGTAATATACTCCCGAAGTTTGTATGGAAAAAATGTCGACACGATTCACCTTAAGCTATAAACCCCACAGCACTCTATTGCAAGCTCGAGGATCTTTTTACCTGCGAGGTGATTGCGTAACACACTAACAGTAGAAATTGCTTTCATTTTGACAGTTCAACAACATTCATTACGTTATTTATATTGTCATGCAGACAAACTTTCCGAACTATGGATTAACAATATCCCAAAAATCATTCAAGTTCTGATTGATCGTGTGTTATATAAATTGTTTGTTTAGGACAGTTTTATTCGATTCGTTTATTCCGATTACCTTAACTTTTGATCGATTAGAGCATGCATCATTATCATCATCATCATTTCAGCCGAAAGACGTGCACTGCTGGACATAGGCCTCCCCAAACCGCCACGCTTGGTAGGCGGGTTGGCGATCACAGTATGGTGGTAAAATGCATAGAGAACGCTGCTGCCCATTCTCTAGTAAGTCCCTTAGAGCATGCATCGCATTCGATAAATCTTTTCATGTGGGATCGATTCTGTACAACATCGGAATCGTGCATCACTATGTACTGTCACTGTCAGTCTTCAGTCTGCTGTCAAATCGTACAAGTATTTATTTATTTTCATTTTACGTAACTTTCGTAAACTGAATTTTCAATGATAATAGCAATAGGAATGTCCACTTACAAAAGATTATTGACTCAGGTTAAAATAGTAGCCGTACAAATAACAAAGTTTTCGTCAAAACCTACTGCATCGGAGGTGCTAACAGCATATTTGACTCAATGCAAAGAGCCACCTTGGACCTCGTACTTTGTGAAGGTAATATCAGCTAATGGCTTAAGAAATACGCTCTATATGTGTACAGAAAATAAGTATCAATATTACCTATCTTATGGGCGGAGCTGGTCTTATACACATTTAAGTCTGTAAGTGGTATACGCAGTGCCTAAATAATCTATAAATAGTACTGTTTATTGTTTTAAAATAAAATGACCTCAAAGATTAACAAGTTTTATCATCCATAAAGCATTACTATATTCCAGCCAAATTTTTTCCAGTACAGTAGCGTGAAGAATGACCAATTTGGAATGTCAAACTTCAACTGGAAGGTTGGGAGTTCAAACTATCAGATACTGAGGACCGGCTGCTTCCCCTACATGAAATACCACTGCTCCAGGAGGAAAGCTGAAGATTTAGCAGTGTCTGATAAATTCATGAGGTTTATCAAAGTTGTTAATTTTGGTATGTATTACTTACTTTGTAAATTAAACATCCCTGTTCTATTATATTACAGTTCAATAAGCTTAAAAAAAATATTGCAAAATTATTGGTGATTATTGTATGGTGTTAATAGCACTCATTATGTAGCTGCTTCCTCCTATGAGCAGTGGAGGCCCAATGGACACGGCCACAACATACAAGTTACAGGTTGTCGGTTCGAACACAAGCACAGGCACTTTATATAGAGTAAAAAGTCATTTCTTTCCCACTGCTCTCATGATGGTGAAGGAAAACACCATGAGAAGACTGACATTTCCTAGAACAAAAAAATCAAAGACAAGTGACATCCGCCAACCCGCTCCGGCAACCCGCCAATCTCACCAAGTGGAGGTCTGTTTCCTAGCAGTTGGAACATTATAGGCTAATTATTATTACAACTCGCATAATTCTTGATCCTTAGTTACTCGCAAGTATCCATGAATATTGTTTCAAGTTTGTAGGTAGGAATGTCAAAAACATTATTCTCATTCACACTGTTGTGGTTCAGTCATTTATAAATACAAAATAATTTTACGAAATTAAACTCACTGTGCTTAATTAATAATAACATTATTATGTGATTTCAGGTATACCGTGTCTCCTGTATGGCCTGGCAGCAACACAACTAATTAAACATACGGAAATAGTGAATACGGCTAAGGGCCCTGTCGAAATATACTTCCTACTGCCAGAAGATAAGGGATCAAGCTTTTAATGTGTTTGTGTGCATGTGAATACACCATGTTCTGAACATAGAATGAACTCCTCTCAAGAATGTATTTAATTGTAAACCATTCCAAAGTCAAAAATCAAGAATGCTTGGCTAAGTAGCATTAACACAAATGAGCGAGCCTCATCTGATTTGTGCCTGTCAGCGAATCGACTCAGACACGGCTTGCAAACTACGAATAGCAAAAATCAACTAAAGGCTCAAGTATGAGTTTAATGTTCTGTCATAAACTATTAAAGGAGCTTGCGATCATTCAGCATATATCCTGCGAGGCGGGCACTACCTATTGTGACATCATCGCTTGAGTCACAATATCCTACTACATAATCCTACTAATATTATAAATGTTTGTGTATTATTATAAAAGTTTGTAAGCATGGATGTAAGGTAAAGTCACCAGTCATGGACAGTGTAAGCGATTTTTTTTGTATTTGCTTTGTAATTTTGAGGTAAATGAAAAGCTCTGTTCTTAACCAGTATTCAATGTTTAATTTCAATTTAGTAATCAGTACAATAAATTAATATAAATTAACAACACTCCTACTCAGACACTATCAATGGATTGTAATAGCCCAGTGAAGGACCCCCAATTATGGACGTTATCTAATTATGAACAACTAGATAAGGAAATATGAATAATCAAGTAAAGGACCAAAGTATTTGTTATTAACAAACTGCTTCTCTTTAAAGCCAACCGGTCAGCTATGTTATTTGAATAAAATCATTCTAACATTTTTATAAATATCATTCTTAAATATCAAGACAAATCGAAAGCCAACTTTAAGCAAAATAAGACATCTTTGCACAATTATTATTCAACAATTCAATTAGGTAGGTCATATTATGACACGAACTTAAGGTGAAACCCTAATTGCTCTCACTGCCATTTTGTCGCTAGATGGCGACACATCCACAATTTCGAACATTTTCAATTTTTACACCTATCATAGAAATTTTTAATAAACAACTTTATTCTTAGCGAAACCTAGGGCATTAACTTGATTTTTTTAGATCATCACTGTGCTTGTTAACTGGTATCATACAAAGATTAGAACATAATAATGATTTAGCCGCGTGAATTTACTCTTTACACACACATGCAAAGTAAATAGTAGTAACTTCCGACTCCACTAGATGTCGTTTTATTCAAACATGGTTGGAAATTATAAAGAAAGAGGACCAAATTATTTTTAAGATGAATATCCTTACATTATAGCAAAAACCGAAAACAAATATTAATTTACTAATTGAGCATACTTTAAATTACTAGAGGATTGTTATGTTCCAATCTACTTCTTAATAATATAATTATTGGGATATGCATACTTTTGTTTCTAGGCTCGTTATCAGATACCTTTTCACCATAACAAATTATTTTGGGTAATAAAGGTATATTGTACCTATATAGGTTGTTGTAATGTGACTGAACCTAAATAGTACCTAACGTGTAAATAAATTGTGACCTATACTAAATAAATAAAAGATTATGTATTCAATTGTAAAGCGTTTTATTGTATCTTACTATAAATCAATAATATTTATCTATGGTTAATATTTTCATACAAATATCGTTTTATTTACTCTCACTGCATTTACCTAAATATTTTCTGGTTGGATTCAAACCATCGACTCGTACCACCACACAAAGATAACATACTTTTTTCAATATTATGATATTTACAATTATGATTCTGAATTTAGTATTAGAAAGAATTATGTACGTAGATTACAATTTATGTAACATCACACGTAAGTGTAAGTATCTTACACAACAACACACAAGTGGTTGCTAGCTAACCATAACATTTATGTTTCAAGAATACCCACTTATTATACAACTTTGAACAATAAATATTCTTTTACAATTGAATTGTTTGGCTGGTACCTAAATACATGAGTGAAACATATGTACACAGAAAAATCTTATAAACTAACAAATAACATAAACTATACATCGCTACGTACAAAAATAGCATAATAATTAGTCTATAATGTTCCCACTGCTGAGACTCAGGCCTCCTCTGAACAGTGGTGATGAAATAATTTACACAAAGCAAAGTGTCGGCTTGGATTCGAACCATCGACCACCATACAAAGATACATAAAAAATACTATAATAAAATATCTTCTCTTATAAATGCTACTTTTTGCTGCGCCGCCGTCGCCGCGCAGTATCAATCTTCTGCTTGTCACTTTTTACTTCCATTTATATCATTTCCGTGCGATCTGAATCAATTGCTGGGAGACACAGTTTTCGCTGCAACAAATGAATTTACAGTTTTGTTAGACTATTCTTACTGAACCCACACCTCAGAAACCTGAGGAATAAGTTAGGAAATGAGTAAGACTTATATTTTTCATACCTTTTAATTCCTTGATGTCTAGACATTTAGCATTTTTCTCAACTCGTCTCAAAATAATTTCCAGCAGTACACATGTTTTGAAAAATGTTACCAACTTCGGCATCATAGCGTTGATAAATTCCTCATCCCGGTTAACTTCTATGACAGTCAATGGTTGGGTGACAGATATAAAGCAAATGAAGTAACATTTACTCATTTTGGTAATTCGCAATTGACCCTGGACCTAGAATCAAAATAATAATAGCTGAGAAACAATCCAAGAAATACATTATATTTATACATACATGAACCAAGAAATAATGATCTTTGTTACTTACTTGATAATAATAATTATGCTTTTTGTTCATAACTAATTGATGTTCTTTCCACATTTAGTTGATAAGCTTCAGTCTGTGGATCGGGTTGCGGCCAATTAAAATCAGCAGTCTCTACTTGCTCTGTAACAGATTCAACTCTATTAGAGCTAGAGCTGCAGGCTATGGCTTCGTAACGAATTTGTGGTATACCACGTGAATACGTTTTGGGCGTATCTTGAGCTGTGGAAGGGTTGGATAGCTGATCATGATCTTGAGTTGTATTTGGACTGAAATAAAAAATAAATAAATGAAATAGGTACAGTTATTAAAAACAATGTTGAGAGACAGAAAAATATTGATATGTCTGTACCTACCTAAACACAGCAGGGCAGTCCGCGGTTTCTTCCACTACTTTTTTTTTCTTGTTACGCCATGCTTCCAGCCGGCTGCAATTTGATAAAACTTGCTCAATACACTACTTGAAACTAACCTTATCGAGCTAGCCGTTTCTTTTTTTCCTACTGTTATCGACGAGACACAATAGATAAACAATTGTCATAAATCTCCTGGAGGTATCGTAACAGACAAGGGTCTACAGAAGAAATGGCGGCAAACCAACGGCAAACCAACGGCAAACGAAGACATTACATCACGGGCCAACGAGTATCAAATACACTCATAGGTACATTCACGTAAATCTGATTCGAAATCTTATGGGAATCTGATTTACTCACTAAAAATCATTAGAAGAATTTCCATGATGTCTTTTCAATGTTGCTTGCACTTTTTTCCGTGATTTTCGCGGCCCTGAATACATATGTCGTATATAGGCAAGTTTATTAGTCGGATTCATCTTAGGCAGAGATGCAATTCAATCTGTAATCAAAAAGAATAATTAAACACAACAGCAAAAGTATCGTAATTATGAAATGCTTCAAGAAATTTGTATTAGTCAGAAATAACACCACCATTTGTCACCATCAATCAAGCTGTCATGCTGTCAAGCTGTGTGTGAAAATTTGCAAAACAAGTAACAACTGACAGAACATGAAAACAGACCAAATAGAGATGTCAATCTGAGATCGATTGAGCAAAGAATCGATTTTTTGGAACAAATAAAAACGTTTTTTCAAATCGATATCTAGTACTGAATCGATACAGGGAATCGATATTTCACCCTAGAACATCAGTTTTTGTTTGTTTGAATTGTTAAGAATTGTGGTTGCGGGAAAATTACGAAGCATATCCAGTGCAAATCCTTTTGCGTAAAAATACGGATTTTTTCCAGATATGAGACCAGGAATCGTTTTTTCGGTTTTTTTTTTCAAAACGACAAGGGGCACCAATTTTTTATGTAGGGGCACATTTACAGCAGATTAGGCACCAACTATACGTTCCACTCATATAACTATAGGAGACACTTTCTTGCTAGGGTAACGTACACCCCGTAAACCCCTACATTGCAAATTTCATCGAAAACGAATGATTGATTTTTGGAAAATCATTTCTTTATTTGTGAATCGATTTTTCATATTTCCTTTCGAATCAATTCAGTAACGGATCTTTTTCAGAGAGTTTTTTTTGGTTCCTTTCGTCCCTCCCTCTGGGACAGGCAAAGTGAGTTTTTAGAGAGAATTGACGTCCCTATTAGGGGGAAATATTTGAAATTTAGAGTAGGTAGGTATGTGATGTGATGACAATCAACGAGTGTTGCTAACGTTTGATTTTGTATTTCCTCTTCTAAATCTTACACTTTTTAAAGTTTTAAGGGTAATTACTATTATAATATAACTCTGTATCACCTTCAAGCAGAAAAGCATCCTTTGTACATAAAAATAACACTTACCGTCAATAAAACACAAAAACACTTCACTTTTAAATAAAAACTCTTTCACGGATGGCACTCGTATGAATGGTTCTCAGTAGTAGCCTCAGTCACCAATTCTAAACCTGAATGGTGCTTACTACTTACTTAGCTGTTCAGACGAGCGAAATTGGAACTACAGCTACCATTTTGAGAACGTCATTTCGCTGACAGTTAAAAACCCTGAAACCTTAAATGAATGATGTACAGCAGTGGTGGCTCTGACTTGTAAGTCAGAGCCACCACTGCTGTACCTATATCATTCATCGTTTTAAATATCAGAACATCCTACAACTTACTACTAAAATACTGCCCTATGTTTTATTTCCCCTTTTTCTTGGTAAACTTCTTAGATGGCAAGACCAATTTATTTCGACGCACTTTGACGTGTGCTAATAATACTAAAATGTGCAATTGTTATGAAAAATCAATGTGGTTTGTCTGTGTATTCACTTATCTTGCTGGTTTCACATAAATTAAATATGATTCAATCAATAGATGTAAGTAGTACCTACGTGTCACCATTGCGTAGGTAGGTAATTAGAAAAAAAATAGGTAAATTTGCCTACGCTGATCGCCTGATTTAGGTATACCCTAAGTTTACATGAACTTCTATTCTCTGATTTTATTCAACCCAAACCAATGAATTAGTACCTAACCGTGTCAGAAAATGTATTATCAGTACCTACTTACATACAGTAGAAAGATTTTTAAATCTTTAGGTACTTTATATTTAAAGTAGATATTACAATAATTAGGTACATTAGTATTGTATCTGTGTGAACCAAATGCAGATCGCAGATATTTTTTTTCACTTTCTAGCATTCTTTCTCATTCCCTAATAAAAAACATTTTAACAATCATAAAATGTAAAACCCGCGGGCAAACCCGCGCGCCGGCGCTAACTTTCTAGAAACACAATTTTGGAAACGATTCGCAAGTTGTCAAGACAATCACGCATGGACTGACTGGAGCGTTGCATCGAATCGTTCGAATTTTCGAACAGCGCCATCTATTATAAATGTTTACCGAACGTAAACTCGTAACACAACAGCAAATAGCTCTTTCTCGGTGGTTCTTTAAATTTCTGTTAGATGGCGCGATTCAGGTCACTCACACATGTAAAGATTTTTCGTTTTTTATTGGGTCTAATTCTCCTAGAAATACTGTTTTTTTTATAAAATTTTGGCGTTTGGCGAACATAATACATTATAAAGTCTCATTATACTTGCTTTTATTCTGCAGAAACCGTTTATTTACGGAGATTACAACCCCTGAAAAATGTATGGCGAGGCCTATCTAGGGATCGACCTTAAATTAAATGTCTATCACTATTATTGAAACATCGGTCTCAAAAATCACGTTATTTTCCATTGTGAACATTCTAACAATGTCCTTACACAAATAAGTATAAACAAACCTTTTTAGAGGTTAAATAGAAATTCCAAAATCAAAACATTCTTATTCAACAGAGATCCATGTCTTCCCTGAGCTTTCACAGAGACTCAACTATTGATAAATCATAAAAACCTGTCTAAAAATATTGTAACAAATATTAGGTAGTTATAGGAACTCTCAAAAAGTAACAATCTCTAAAAACCTAACAAAACAAAGTATTGCAATTAAAAAATTAACTTAAAAGTAAATATTTTTCCATTTCAGGTACTTTAAAAAGCCCCTATTGTTGACGGTTTTAGGCTTTTGAATTTTTTCCACTAGGTAGGTATAGCTCCCACTAGATAAAGCTACCAAATAGTGGTGAGCGTTGAATGAACGAACTGGTTTTTTAGACTGTTTGTTCGACCTGAACTGTTAGACTAGTTTACTGTCCACAGATAAACCAGTTTATTCGTGAACGACATTTTACGCATGCGACCGGCGGCGGCGGCGGCGACAACTAGGAGTGAGCGTTGCGGCGACGAACTGTTTCTAAAGACCGTTTTGTGTTCTGCGACGATGAAACTGTTTTACGTCATGGGTTCAAACAGTCTTCGTCGCACAAACCAGTCCTCGAATTACTTGGTGCGATTTTTTATTTTACGTCTATGAAAATACAGTCGAGAACGCAATGGTTCAACTCTATCACACTCGTTCGTCGCGTCGCCTCATCGCGTCGTCCTTAACTTTTCACGTTCGTTTACAAAGCAGTCCTTACAATAAAAACTGAACTTTTCGTCACCGAAATACTGTCGATAATCTATTACCAGTTGTCAATGCTGTCGTTCGTCATGAGACGGTTAAACCCGTGCAACCTTATGCTGGTTGACTTAAAGTTCAAAGTCGATTCACATGAACGATGAATTGGGATAATCGCTAAATTTCCCGCGCCGGTGAGCGCGTCGCGTGGTTATTATTTCATAACATTTGTTTACATTTTTTTGGACCAGTGAATTGTTACTGAGCACGCGCAGAGAAATTTAGTAATTGTTTTTTGTTGTTGTTTTGTTTGCAAATAGTTGTAAATTTAAATACGCCTGGTAAAAAGATAAAAGTCTGTCCCAGCCAGTCCAAAACCTGGAAAAGTATGAATGAAAGTTCATTTCATCGTATACCTACTTAGTAAAGTCGATCGATAAAATTATGTATTTAATTAACCATTTCATAGATTTTAAATTGTTGATAGTTGTAAGAACTAACAAACTGCAATTATTTCACTCGACGAAAACCTCGAAAACGGAATTATATTCCATGTTGGATAAGTTTCGTCGTCCGTCAGTCGTCCGTCTCGAAACCAGTTGCAACGACGACCGTTTTCTGCAACCGTTTTCGTCGTCAGGAAAACGGTTGCGTTTCGTTCGTCAAAAAGTCGACAACGACCCACCACTAGCGACAACTTGATTTCGCCGTACACGTAGTCGACGCTCGACGGAACGGAACGAGTGAACACGAACACTGCCGAAGGCCGTTTGTTATTGATTCTCTCTCTCTCATGCAGAAACGAACGTTCATCTCACTGAGCGAACGCTGTTAAATGAAAATAGACTCTATAACAAAACGATAGATACCGATCTCTATTTATTTCGTTGAATTAGTTTATCAGACATACAAGTTTATTAATCAGCCTGCCAGTCCTAACCCTGGAAAAAGTATGAAGAGAAGTTAATTTCGATTCCCAAGTACAGTTCATCTATCCGTCGATTAGTAAACTAGTTTCAACTAAACGACCTAATCTGATCGTACAATAAACGGTGGATAAACTCCGTGAACATAAATTCGTTTATATGCTGTTCAGTCTGTTAGACAAATAAGAAGTTAGGTTCAAACTAGATATTGATTGCATTTATCTGTATATATTACTAGAAGTCTGAAGGAACAAAGTAAATAAAATACATTATATTATATGTTAACATTCAAATCACACGTTTATTCTCATTATCATGATTTCTCATAAACTTTTCACTTAAATTACTTACAATACTCATTACTATAACATGTACCTAATTGCTACGTAAATTATACTACTAGCAATAGCTACACTATAGGATCTAAAATTTAAAACAAAATAACGGCCACAGTTTAAATCATAGTATGATATTTTAAAGAATAGTTATTAAATCAGACTGACTTACAATAGGTCCTCCACTTGATACTATATGACTTGTTCTCTTGGTGGTCCGTGCTCGAATGCCCCCAGGGCTCCGATGCAGTGTTGCCGTTAGGACCATCTAGTTTGTGGCTACATCAAAGAAAAAAGTTGCTAGTTTTGTAAATAAATGACTTTCGAATTTCCGCTAAAAGTGGCTAAAGTATTTTTGGTTTAATTTAACCGTTAAAAACGAATTTTTACTGATAATAATTTTAATATTGTATAGGGGTGCGGCTAAGCGGATTTAATAACACAATATTTAATAGTGTTGATAGAAATTTATTAAAAACTGGTTACAAGTTTATAGCTAAAAACATACAAATTTGTTTTTTTTTGTAAAAAAATTGAAACTCAATTTTATCGTCCATAATTCAAACAATAATATCGTTTCGGTACATGTTGACACGAGGAGTATTGACTTTGTTTGAAACAAACTAGGCCCCATAGCTATATTTATAACGTCCATTTTCATTAAATCGAATTGAAATTACGTTAAAAATATAAACATTCACATAAATGGGAATCCCTTGATTCGGCGCGGACCTCTGTGGTGGCTTACACTTATTGACGATCGTCCCATAATTATTTCTCTAAAATACATTAAGTATTAGTCGGTAGACTTCTAACAGTAATAAAAGTAGGTAGTAATAATCTAAAAAGTAGCCAGAAGTAGCTAGATTAATTTTGGTGGCTAAAACAGATTATTTTTTGGCTAAAACCGTCGAAAATCCGCTAGATCTAGCCACGAAGTGGCTAAAACGGCAACACTGCTCCGATGATCTCAACCTCGTTAGTGAGCGTTGAAATCCACGGACAAAGAAAACAAACTATCGTTGTCAATTGACAGGCAAAGGAAATGTGGCTATTCAGCCAAAATGATTTTAACAAAATAAAAATTATGTAAACTAAATGTACTTCTTGTGGCGAAGTGATGAAATACAATCTTAATTCTCTAACAGACGGCCGTCCTGAGAAAGCAATGGCCCCATTGCTTTCCGGCCATTCGAATATATTTGTGTGTCTCTATACAAAGTAGCACTTATTTGATACAACTTAAAATACCTTAATAAATTTGTAGACAAGTTTAAAAACTAGTAAATAGTACAACGTAACAAATAAAGAGACATAAAAAAAGTTATTACTTGTAACTTAACAAAGATCATTCAAAATATAATAACGTAACTAATACATTGAAAACTAGTGACTAGTACAAAGTAACAAATAAAGAGAGATACAAAAAAAAAGAAGTTATTACTTGTAACATAACAAAGATCATTCAAAATATAATAACGTAACTAATACATTGTTTAATCAGTTCCAAATAAGTATAATACTTAAAGTAATATGTACACAAATCGGGGTGATCCCGTTGAAGGTCTTAAAAATAATTAAAAGAATAGACCAACTAAAACAATACCTTCTAACTTAATAACAAAAACCATGAAAATATCATAACTTAACTTATACATTACGTATTTATTCTTGAAGTAATTGATTAAATAGGTACAAAAATAAGGGTGATCTCGTTAAGGGGCATCGCACACATCAGCCTAGTATTGGAGCATCATCACCTCGCCTCCTCTGCTCCTTAGCAGCCAGGGGTCCATCAAATGTAGCGGCAATTCTCCGGAACAGCTTTCAACGTCTCCCGAGGTATCGACGCGGTTACGCGACGTCGGCGACTTGAGCGTGACCACGCGCTTATGGCTGAACGTACGTGTGTGCAATGAGCCCTAACGTGATTCTGTAGGTTATGTAGATACCTGGAAAACAAAAATATATTAGTAGAGGTCTATTTGCATTCCTGCAAAACAACGATTCTAAGTTCAAATACTGATGAAAATAAACTAAATAAAGGAAAGATTAGTCAAAGTAAAAATCTTTTACATATACATAATGTATATTATGTAACGAGTATTTCAATATATTTTTTTTTTTTTTTTTACGAACACCGCTTGTACATCTTGTACTTGAACCTCGGCCATCGAAATAGAAAGGGTGAACACCGCTTGTACTTCGGCATCCGTCAATGTTACGGAGTACCGCTTGTACTTCGGCCTCGGTCCACTTAATAGGTGGCGTGAACACCGCTTGTACTTCAGCATCCGTCATTGTTACTGACACCCGCTTGTTCTTCGGCCTCGGTCCACTTAATAGGGGGGCGTGAACACCGCTTGTACTTCAGCATCCGTCATTGTTAATGACACCCGCTTGTACTTCGGCCTCGGTCCACTTAATAGGGGGGCGTGAACACCGCTTGTACTTCAGCATCCGTCATTGTTAATGACACCCGCTTGTACTTCGGCCTCGGTCCACTTAATAGGGGGGCGTGAACACCGCTTGTACCTCAGCATCCGTCATTGTTACTGACACCAGCTTGTACTTCGGCCTCGGTCCACTACTAATACTTACAGGCAAGCAGCTCCAGAGTAGCTAGATGCAGCCCATTAGTCACGTAAGATTTATCCTGTAATCATGTAACTGGGAAGGATTTGGGAAGGAAAGTCAGTATTTGTCATGAGTCTAGCAACGAGAGTTTAATTAGGTAAGTATTAGTCATAATGTAAACATTGTATGCCTTAATTTGAATCGGAACAGTAATTATCGCTGTCAACAACCGCCTTATTTACAATGTCATTGTCTTCGCCGTCAGTGTAATTACTAGATGCGAAAGTTATCCAATGTTTTATTTGGTCTGCTGGATAAATACTTTTATATTTACGTTTTGAGTGTCCTGTAATGCTAGTGACTTCATACCGATCGTTTTCTAAAACTGCAGTTATTTTTAAGGGGCCCCGAAACTTAGGACATAACTTTTTACTTTTTCCATCTGCTGGATTGTGATGATTGGGAATCATTACCAAATCATCTCTTTGAAAGAATTTTGTTGGAGCCCTACCGCTATCAAATTTCTTTTTCATATATTGTTGACTCTTTTCGGTGTTCTCATGAGCAGCCAACCGTATTGCATCTCTAGATGAACCCGATTCAGAGGTATCGATTGAATCGGCTAGTTCGTTCAAAATAGGACCTTCCCCAGGACAGACTGTGCGACGTCCGAATACTATCTCAGAAGGAGATTTGCCTGTAGTTTTATTGATTATGTTATTTAAACTCCACTGCAATTTACCTACTCTGACATCCCAGTCGCGCTCCGCCTGATCATAATTGGTCGCAGCTAAAGAATCGAGAATTGTACGATTATATCGTTCAATCTGCCCATTGGCTCGTGGTGTTGCTACAGCATTCAGTACATGCTTAGCACCTATTAATTTAACAAAGCTTGTGAATGCCGCTGATGTAAAACTAGTACCACGGTCGGTTATTACTACGTTTGGACTACCTATTACGTCAAATATTTCCTGCAAAGTTTTGATAGTAGTTTTTGTTTTTACATCTTTAACTGGTCTTATAAAAATAAATTTACTGAAACCGTCAATTACACCGAGTATGTAAGAATTCCCCCGTTTGCTCCTAACAAATGGTCCTAGATGGTCCATGTGAAGAGTGTGAAATGGGACGTTACCTTTGGGGATTGGATGTAAGTAACCAGTGGGTTTGGTAGTAGATGCTTTATTGTATGCACAATTAAGACATGCTTCCACGTATTTGCGAACGAATCGTTTCATTTTTGGGAACCAATAGTCTTGTTTTATTTTATCAAGAGTCTTTTCGACCGCAAAGTGCCCCATCTCATCATGGCATAACTGACAAATACGCCATCGTGCCCCATTAGGTACAACCCATTTTTTTTCATCCCCCACTATCCTGTAGATCTTGTCATCCTGAAGGAGGAAATTTGTGTGAATATCCTTAACCTCCTTTTTATTACTTTTTAAGATCAATTTGATGTGTTGCAGTTTAGGGTCAGTCATTTGAACAGTTTGGAGCCAGTCGGTGGTACTGATATGCATGATATCATACTCCCTACCATCTAACAGTTCCCGCGAGTCTCGATAAGCAATAGGATTTCGGCTTAACGCGTCAACATGTTTCATGTTGTCACCTGGTCTGTACTCAATGCTGAAATCATATTCTTGTAATAATAACCACCATCGAGCTATCCGTGGCATTAAATCACGCTTTGTTAGGGTAGTCCTCAATGCGTTGCAGTCCGTGAACACTGAACGGTATACCAATTAAATAAATGCGAAACTTCTTCAGCGATAGGACAACCGCAAGAGTCTCCAATTCATAGGAATGTAGGTATTCTTCTTCTTTAGTGGTTTGTTTGCTAAAGTATGCTACCGGCCTGGGAGGAGATTTTTCGTCAGGCCTTTGAAATAGAATTCCACCTACTCCTAATTTGCTAGCATCGCAATGTACCTCAGTTATGTACTTTGTATCATACAGAGCCAAAATGGGACGCTCGATTAACTTAGTTTTAATTGTATGGAATGCTTCCTCTTGGAGACTACTCCAAACCCAAGGGATATTTGCTTTTGTAAGAGAAGTTAAAGGTTTAGCTATACTTGCGAAGTTGGGAACAAATCGTCTAAAAAAACTAGCGAGGCCAACGAATTGACGGACCTGATGGACGCTGCTTGGTGTCGGGAATAAAGCTACTGCCTCAGTTTTTCTACTACCGGGCCGCAAGCCATCTGTAGAGATTTCATATCCTAAGTAATCTAGCTTCGTTTCAAAGAAGAAACATTTGTCAATATTTAAAGTCAATCCGGCTTTACGAAGGCAATTAAAGATCCTCCTTAACTTTTCCATACCTTCGTCTACGTCAGTACAGGGTGACAAGATGTCATCCATATAGGGCAAGGCTAGGTCGAATCTGTCCTTCCCTAGGGTTTTATTTATCATATGTTGAAATACAGCTGGTGCGTTGACCAAACCGAATGGCATTCGCGTATATTCGAAATGACCGTCAGGAGTTACGAACGCTGTTACATGAGTCGAATCTTGCGCCATTGGAATCTGGTAGTAGCCTGATTTTAGGTCTAAACTCGTAAAGAATCTTTTGCCGTTAAGTCTATCTAGTTGGTCATCTATGACTGGCATAGGGTACGAATCTTTGACGGTCTTTTTGTTAAGTGCCCTATAATCTACGCATAAACGATAATCGTTATTCTTCTTTTTAACTAAAACTATAGGGCTTGCGTAAGAAGAATTAGATTCTTTAATAATATCGTTATCGAGAAGCTCATTTACAAGTTTTTGAACTACTATGCGTACGCTATAAGGTAAACTGTATGGTTTGTATGAGACTGGAGAGTTATCAGTAAGTGTAATGTGCATTTCAGAAATAGTCGATGTTCCCAGCTCGCTCACGTTTAAAGCAAAACAATCACGATATTCATTAACCAACCTTAAAAGTTCTTGTTTTTGTTTGTCAGTAGTGTCAGAACCTATTTTTAACATATCTATTGTCAGGGGATCAGGATTGTTGTCGCTAGGTTTGTCAACAGTCAGTTTGTAGACTCCTAATTGGTCAGCCTTTTGGAAATCGGTATAAATGTCAAGTGAGATCGGTAACAAACTAGCCCTTGCAACAAGCTTTCCCTTATGCAACACATGTTTATCCCCAGATAAGTTTATAACTAATATTTTTCCCATGCCTTCTTTTACTAAATATAATCCTTGCGGAATTATAATTTCTTCCCCCTTCTTAAAACAAGTGTTTCCTGGTAAGTATACTAGCCCCGTGTGATTACTTCCTAAATATATATCTACGCCGACTACCCCGTTAATCTCAACATCTGATTTAATGTAAACTTCCGATTTAACTGCTTCGGCCACCGCTGAGTATAAAACCAAATTACTGTTTATCTTATAAACTCTAACCTCAGGTAATTCAGTTAGAGTCTGACCAACAAGTACATCTGTGTTAAGGAACTCATTATGTACAATAAACACTTCTACTATGGCTGTAACAAAGTCCACGCTTATCTCGACGGATGTCTTCGCTAACGGTAATACTACACCAGTTGCAAAGCCTTTTAATACAGGTAGTCCCTCTGTCGAGGTATCTAGTTTTAATTCGTCTGCAGTGCTCTGTTTGATAAGCGTGCACTGGCTACCGAAATCGACAAATGCAGTTTTAGGTATGCCGTTCACAGTTATATTTTTTGTATAAATATTGTTACTATTTTTACTGGCTTCGATTAACTGTACCTTATTGACGGGATTCGAACTATTTTTAACTTTGTCTGCATCCTGCTTGCAATGTTCGGCTAAATGGCCCATTCTGTTGCATTTTGGACATTTTTGAAGAGCTTTCGGGCATTTCGGAACAGTACGTCCCAGCTCTGAACAATTGTAGCAACGGAGTTTAAACGAAGGGTGCTTATTGTTCCGTATGCTTTCTTTAGTTTGCATAGGGGTTTTCTTTATTTCTTTTAGACTTTTGCATGAGATATTGCGTAGATACTTGAGTAGCCTACTCGGTCGTCTTAAATCTGAGCCTAACGCATTCAGACGGATATTATTATCATATATGCCCTGTACTATGCAGTCTACTGCATCTTTCCCCTTGATACCGCAATGATTAACAAGCTTTGCTTTATCATAAAAGTACTCCTCTAGAGTTTCATCCCTCTTACTCTTCCGGTCTAGCATTTCGATGAGTTTATCCGCATAATTTCGATCGTCTGGAAAACTTTTTAATAACTTGGCCTGCCATTCCTTCCAGTTAAGCTTAACCGACGATAAGCCTTCATACCATCTGCGTGAAAGACCGGCGAGCTTAGGTAATGCGTTATAAATAATTTCTCTATCATTCCAGTAATATATTTGAGCAGTTTCATTCACTTTCTTTAACCATGATGCCATAGTTTGATTTTTTTGACTCGGATCAAAGTTTGGAATTACATCTTTGGCGCCTACGAAGTTACTTTCATTACGTTTATTTAGCGCATCTATTAACTTTTCTACTACACTACTTTCTTTAGGTTTAGGAGTAACGCTTTGCTTTCGGTATTTAGTTCGTTTCGATTTCACTGGGGACCGTCTACGCCTGCTGGTGTTAGATTCAGAAGAACTCGATTTTGCTGTAGTACTACTCGTTACTGAACTTCTGCTAGCATGCCGTATCTTTTCTACGTGTTTGCGTTCACGGCGCGAGCGTTTTTTGTTTTTACGCAGTCGTGAGCGCGAATATCCCCTGTATGCTCCGGATGATTGTGAATCTGTGCTACGTGCCCGCCCAATAGAACGAGAAAGTCTGGTGCGGTGTTTTCGCTTCAACGATCTTTTCCTATGACGTGAGTGTTCAGCATCGGAAGAGGCCAATTTTGAGCTCCAAGAGGTGTCCCTACGTATTGATCGCAAGCGTGTCCGTGGACGTTTGGATCCGCGAGACCGAACCCGCGTGTTCCTCTCCTGAGATCTACTCGCACGCTCGATTACATGTGGAGGTGTAAAGGCGTCTCTAGCAGATGTCCTATCCGACATTGTCACAATCTTTTATGATTATTGTCAAGTCAAGGTCAAATTGGGATCAGGTTAGTAGGAAAATATTGATATGATTAGAATAGTAATCCTAATACCTTAGTACATGTGAAATATGACACAAATTGTATAAGGACTAAAAGAACATCATGTAAGAAAATCAGCGAAACAACATTTTCAGCAAATCAATAAACAGTTATTCAATTAAATGTCATTCAAGTAATCAATAATATCATTGTATTTTACTGTCTAATTTCCTCACGTTTCACTGTATGCTGTGCATAGGTGCATTCGCTCCATTGAGCACAAAATAAAACGAACAGCAAGATGCAGTAGAATACCCGTGCCTATAGGACACGGGGTATCGACACAATCTTTGTCGGATGTTTCCAAAACGAATGCACATTTAACCAAAGAAAATATCCACACCCAGCCCGGAGGGTAGCCCCGGCAAGCTGAGAGTGGACACTTGGTCACCGCGGTGTTTCCACCTGTACTTCCATAGAGTAGCCATGGCAAAGTATATGCAGGAACACCCAGCAACGAATAATATGCATTTGTTCGATGCCCCACATCTGCATCTCCGTAAAGTGAACATAGAGAGATGCTTGCATGGTGGAACACTACAATACCATCCCAGCGCCTACGTCTCCATAGAGTAGCCATGGCAAGACGCATGCACGCTGAAACATCATTATACCGCTCCGGAAAACAAGTGTACCCCGGAGTGTAGCCCCGGCAAGATACACAATGCCTTCACAATCCATGCCTATATCCCCCGTAATGATTTAAACAGGAATAAAGCACACAGTGAAACATTTTTTTCGTTTATCAAACATGTGGCCGTTATTTTATTCAAATAGCAGGTAGAAAAATATTTAACTTTATCATGGGCGATGAATTATCCCACTTCTGATTTGTTAGACAAATAAGAAGTTTTTATCTGTATATATTACTAGAAGTCTGAAGGAACAAAGTAAATAAAATACATTATATTATAAATGTTAACATTCAAATCACACGTTTATTCTCATTATCATGATTTCTCATAAACTTTTCACTTAAATTACTTACAATACTCATTACTATAACATGTACCTAATTGCTACGTAAATTATACTACTAGCAATAGCTACACTATAGGCTCTAAAATTTAAAACAAAATAACGGCCACAGTTTAAATCATAGTATGATATTTTAAAGAATAGTTATTAAATCAGACTGACTTACAATAGGTCCTCCACTTGATACTATATGACTTGTTCTCTTGGTGATCCGTGCTCGAATGCCCCCAGGGCTCCGATGATCTCAACCTCGTTAGTGAGCGTTGAAATCCACGGACAAAGAAAACAAACTATCGTTGTCAATTGACAGGCAAAGGAAATGTGGCTATTCAGCCAATATGATTTTAACAAAATAAAAATTATGTAAACTAAATGTACTTCTTGTGGCGAAGTGATGAAATACAATCTTAATTCTCTAACAAGTCTATTATGTAAACTAGTCGAAAATTAAACTGTTTTATCAACTAGTTTATTGTATGCGGTAAACCAGTTTCGTTTCGTCGACGGTAAATACGTGAACGACCCACTCCTACTACCAAATATGATCTGGACTATCTGGAGTGTCGGGCCCAGTGTGACCATCTCATAAATGGCGAATCTGCCACAGACTGGGCAAAAAATCTGCCAAAATCTGCAACATTTGGCGCCCAAAATGCCAAAAATATGCTATGGAAACGGAAAAAAATACACAACGAATTCAATGAAATTTCTTAAATTAACAAAAATATGTAACAATTTTCATATGCATTATTATACCTAAACACTTACTCTACGTATTCGCAATTTGCCTCCAAATTTTCGTTATTTTCGGCGTACAGACACCGGAAAAATTGAAATTTGTCAAATTTACCCAATTGAACATCAACCTAATTCTTTTGTGATAGCTTTATGTGCTGGCCTTTGTACAACATAGATCTTAACGACATCTTTTTTTATCATGTTTTTAGTTGGTTTAAAGGAGACACAGTCTCTATGTTCCTTAATCCCCTCTTTTGTTGTAATTAAAGTTGACACAATATGTTGAATCTATTCCTTATTTTTCGCTCCCCTAAATTTGTCTACACTCAAAAATCTCTCTCTTTATAATTAACGATTCGTTACTCGGAATCGCTCACGATACACATAAAAAAAGAATGAGTTAGGTAAAATCGAAAGTTGATTGGAAACCAAATTAATAAAAAAGATAAGAATATGAAATCTGTTCCAGTTTGATTACAGTTCATAATCTTAAGGGTCAGCACTAGGAAATCGTGTTATGGGATTTCGATAAGTTTATGTAGAAAACTTAAAGTAATTGCCACGAAAAAATATATCTGGCTAGCTCAAGAGTTGTACTATATCGTGAAACAATCGGATTGGGGATAAAACTTGTAGATGATTGTTAAAAAAATATTGAATATCACTAAAAACGTGTAAAAAGCACTCCCGTATTTTGATAACTTAAGGCTTAAGTAAGAAGGCACCTATTTAATTTATACTTAAAAATAAAAACAACATAAAACATTGAACCCAATACATTTTTCAGTTTTCCATAATATTACTTCTGTTTTGCGTAAAAAATTCGCAAACTTTCTCAATTTTGATGCCCGAAATCTCCATACAATTTACTATGGCGACGCGTATTACCCGCTATATGCGGGCGTATTACCCGCTATATGCGGAGCTCAGTCGACGTCGACCGCACGTCTTCAAGGTGGGAGCACGTCGCTCTTCAAGTAAAAAATACGCGGCAAATAGTGGCCTGTGCGTACACGAGATTCCCCGCACAGTGGTCGGAACTCCCGGAGTCAGAACAATAATTTATACAAGGTAAGTACTAAAATGTAAGATTTTTACGCTCGAATCTTTTTGAACGTATTTTTATATTGTGTCATTTATTATTTGTTTGTTATTATTTTTACGTCTCTTATTATTACAAGCTTGCTTCGTTCGCAGGTAGGTATCTTTCCGGTTCATAATTGTAATCTTATTTTTAAGTACTTGGTGTGACATAATTTGTTCTAGGTGGTGAAAAAGACCTAGATGGTGTCCAGGGTCTGATGATGAAGCCATCCGGTGGCCATAGGATCTCTTTAACTACACAACATAGCCCAGTCGCGTTTGGGCTCATAAGATTTGTATCGACGAGTACTATATATCTGGAATACTATCCAGGGTCTGATGATGGAGCCAACCGGTAGCCATAGGAACTCTTTAAGCATACAACATAACCTCGTCGTGTCTGGGCTCGTTAGATTTGTCTTTACAAGTACTATAGATCTAGATGGTGTCCAGGGTCTGATGATGAAGTCGAAAGGTGGCCATAGAAACTCTTTAAGTCAACACAGCCTCGTCCTGTTTAGGCTCGTAAGATTTGTCTTGACAATTACTACAGATCTAGACGGTGTCCAGGGTCTGACGATGCAGCCTGAAGATAGCCATAGGCCACCCCGAACTCGAAACGCAAGTTTAAAGATTTTAACGTTTATTAGAACGAACTTCTGCGGCTTACGATAAGAGTTGACTAGTAGAAATCGTCACGCGAAAAAGCGTTCATACTTGTATGCCCCCATCATGCGACTTTCTTCTTTACACTCTGAACCTCTGAAAGTGTGCATTTGGTCAAAATGTAAATCCAAATGGCGGCTGCGAAAATTTTCAAATTTTTCGCCATAGGTGTCGATTTCCTAATTTTTGAGGGTGCTAAAGCCGATAGTGGGGTCAAAATGAAAATCTAATATGTCGGCTGATAGAATTTTGTATATGGATTTTAAACCATACGATACGTGAGAAGGAATCTTGTTCCTGACGGGTCTCCCGACCGCACAGGTTTTTTTATTAGGTGCATGCATGTTGTGTGCTCGTAATCGTAAACGATTACATACCTTATAAAAATAATTATTGTTTCTGTATTATTGAAGTAACATTGGATTTTTTATAGAAAAATATGAGTACGGCCAAAAGCACAAAATACAAGGGCTTTTTTGCCAGCCAGAAACGCGTGCATTGGAGTAAAAAACGAAAAAGGTGAGGAGTGTGAGAACCTACCTACATTTTTCCAAAAACAGTATTTTTGACTAACGAAGAGCGTTCCCACTAAATTTTCAGTAGCTGCCGGCCGGTTTTTTTTATAAATTGTTAGCTATTGTACTATATACCTACTTATGTTTTTTGTCAGTAACGGGTATAAAATTGTATCTTATTTGTTTCAGGGCTGCATTTGGCGAAATCCAAAATGTTGATAATAATTGTAATACAGAAGTTAGCACCTATTTACGTTTAATTTGAAACAGTGAGCGAATTGGAAGGCGAGTAAGTGGACGAATGCTTGAGCGAGTGATACAAGTGAGTGGAGCAATAAATAAGAGAAAAAATTAGTCTTGACTTTGTTTTTTAAAATCATAATATAACAGCTAATTGATACCTACATAGAAAACTGTGCAATAAACCACCCCCTCTCCCATCCTTCCTTACTAAGTATAAATGCAATGAAAAGAACAAAATAGTATTCACTTATATTTTAAATATTGTCTTCACGCTTCCCGCCGTTCGAACCACTATGTAAGCATTTATTTGTGCGTAAGCGGGGCGCACGCGTCTATTGCTGTGTGAGTAGCGCTTCAATACCTAATTTTCTCTCGCGCTCGCGGTGTATACGGCCCTTAAGACGCACTTGTTTAAAAACAGAATAAGCGGGAAATCCCCGTATAATTTGGCCATGAAACAGAAGTTGCCAGTTCGATTAAATCATTTATAATCTAATTATAAAACCCAATGTAATTTACTCTTAAAAAAGATGAATTCATTGAAAATTCAAATTAGGTAGTGTGAAATTTCTTGAAATCTTTTATATCTGCCAAAATCTGCCAGTTTCGTAAATCGTCAGCATGATCTGCCACAGGCAAAATTTAGGAGTGAAATCTGCCAAAATGGCAGAAATCTGCCACAAATGGTCACACTGGTCGGGCCACCGAAACGTATTTCCTCTTGATAGAACCATTGTACTTATTTCGTAAGTATTGTTATCAATATTTTAAATCATCCCGGGAAAGTATTCTCCTTCGTACCTATTTAATTATAACCAATGTATTTTTCTTTAGTGATAGCAGGAAAATGTTTTTTAGAGGAATATTTTCATCTGACTCTAGTGATTCAGTTCTGTTTTGGGTGGTTTATCTGGTCTTCTTCAGACAACTCTAAATCTTGGTCACTTTCTTGATATGGCATATCATTTTCTTCTGCTGATGAACTAGATGATTGAATTCTCTTACTTTTGTTATTTATAGTTTTTGCTATTTTGTTTTTATTTGTAACTTTCTTCGTTGCTTCAGCTGTTTTCTTTTATTAGTTTTTTTTCTTATCTTTCTTTTATTCTTCTGTTTTTCTCTTCTTCCTTCTGTTCCTTTTCATTTTCTTTCTTGATCATATATGCTCTCCAACTTTCATCAGTGATTGCCGAAGGAAGACGTTCCTTACTACGCCTTTTTTCATTTCTAGTTTTAGCCAAAATAAAGCACATTTAAATGGCGATTGAAATATTTTCTTCCATTACATTTTGTGGCTTTGAAGGTTTGGGCTTGGATATAGTGCCATTTGGTTCAGAATTCTGAACTATTTATTAACTCATTATTAGGAGTAGTATCTATACCTTGCCAGCAGACAATATCTTTTGACATCGTTTTCGTTGATTCTATAGCAGATTCAATATTTTCCTGTATTTTATTTTGGGAGTTGAAAGGCAAGGATTTTGATATAAGTAGTGTCATTTGTTTCAGAAGTCTGAACTTTGTTCGGAGTAGGTAGTATGCATTGACTGATCGGCAATACCTTTCGAAAACATTTTCGATAATTCTAGAACGGATTCAGCTCTTCCGATATTCTCTTCTTGTAAATCTGGATTGCCACCACCGGTAGCATTAATGTCTGTGCAAACTTGTGACGTACTTGGTCCAAAGTACCTTCCCTGCATATTTTTTGTGGCCAACACTTCTGGTGGTTTTTCAGAGATGTGGTGAGAGACGTCTAATACCTACGTGTTCAGGTAAACTAAAATTGAATTGTCGACCACGGATGCCTCAGGTGTTTGTGGTGGCAATAATTCGGATTCTCTTACATGTTCAGATTCGGAAGAATGCGAGACTTGTATTGATTGCTCCTCCGTGATAGTTGCGGCAACTCTCTGAGGTAAATTTTCATTCAAATAGTGTTTAGTTTTAGTCCAAATGGTTTAAAACGACAGATCTTGATTCGGAAGCAGGTTCTCTGCTTTAGCTCTGGGTAAATACTATATAGTACAACCTGGTGAACAAATTCAATTTTTCATTTGTAAACAAGCTTCGTATTTCTGATTCCAAGTTATTCATAAACTGTTTTGTCGCGTCAATTTTTTTTTCTAATTCTGATGTGGAAACATTAGCACAATTTTGTGAACTTATTTTCTTCATGTCGACGTATTCTGGACCAAAGGGAAAACGCCCACTTTTTCGAAATCCGTTTCTTAATGTATCTGAGGCAATGTTTCGCAAAGCTGCCTCAAAGTTTGGAGTAAAATGCTCTCTTTTCATTGTTTGTTTCGGATTTTCCATTTTCCAACTCTTCACTTGATACTGCCATTATACCTTTAAAGACCGCAACATCCATCGGCTGAAGTAATGTGTCGAGTTAGGGTATAGAGAGATAACTTCAATCCCATTATCTTTACAAAAATCTGATAAATGCAGGGTCATGTGTGACCTATGACCGTCCAAGAATAATACAACTGGTTTAGGTATTTTATTTTTGTCTATCCATGGATTGAACACATTAGTAATGTCTTCATAAAAAGTTCTAGCACACATCCAGCCTGAATCTGACCTGCCTATGCACCAATCTTTTGGTACGCTATTAGAAATTACGGCAGGTATTTACCTGCCGTAATTGCTCATTTCATTGAGCATTTGCTCATAAGGGTATATTATCATTAGTGGAGCTAAAACTCCAGCAGCATTACCAGTAACCAACACAGTTAAATTTTCTTTCTCATCTCCTGATGCTGTATAGACATTTTTTTCACCTTTGCGCACTATGATTTTTTTTTTTGGGTGGGAAATCATCAAATAACTTCTCCCGCTCGTTCCTGTCAGACTTTTACTGACTAAAACCTACCCGTGTTCCCTCAGTTGCCTATATGCCAGGGGCCGCGGTATCTCTTTCGAACAACCCGCACCCCTGGCAGGTGCGCACTATGATTCGTCAAGCTTTTGGTTGTAAGTAGAATGCGCTTTCATCAGTATTAAAAATTATTTCATGGTCATTTATTACTTCAAGCAAGTCTTTATTTTCAAGGTAACCTTTAATTACTTCAAACCAACGGAGTATGTCACCTTCTGTAACTTCATGTCTCGCTTTACTTAAATTTTGCGCTGTGCGTTCAGAGAGAGGGATGCCTTTTTAAAAACGAAGAGTAGCACTTTTTTCCTGGCCGATTGTTTGTGAGCGGACAGGAATCTAAATTTTTCTCAGATATTATTTTTTGGCCACTATCAAGCAATTGTTCTTTGGTCACAGGAAAGTGTTTTTCAGCCATAAAGGCTATCCATCTCACGAGTAACCTTTCTTCCTCATATGTAAGTACAGTAGGAGTTTTTGGCGGGATCGCGTTGGAAGGAGTTTTTGGCGGGATCGCGTTGGAACATGTCGCACGAATTTTCATTTTCATGGAATTTAGTGAAATAGCGAATTAAATTGTATAATTTTAATAGTGAATTATTCAATTTAGTTACGTGTGAGTGCACAAGTGTAGTGAAAGTGAAAATAAGTGACTAACGTGGACTTTTCGTGTTCCCCCCAAAAACTCCTATTAGGATATTGTAAAGTTACTACCGCTTTACAATAACTTTGACTTGACTGACTAAAGACGACTATGAATGTTTTGTAACTTCGTGCCCGATATCGGGCCATTTACTTGTTCTAAAAGAAAAAATTACTTGACACTGGCTAAATGCACAAACCGTGTGAAGCCAAAATATTAAAAAAAAAAAAAAAAGTACAGTAGCTGGACCTAGATTACAATCAATAGAACTTTTCCCGGTGATTTTATTATGTAAAGTTATCCTTGGGACTCCGTATCTTGTAGCGGCAACAGATATTTTCTATCCTTTTCTTACTTTTTCGATAGCCTTGGCCATTTGTTCTTTTGTGTAGCATCTTGGTGCCATTTCTAGGTTGAAAATAAGTTTGTTTGTATTAGACATACGTTGAACCTATTACAGACACCTAGTCATGGACAGATTGTCCGTTATTGGATAGACTAATAATTTATTCCAGATTTCTAGAGAAACTTGAAGATATACTAGAATAGACTTATGATACATGAAAAAATAATAAAAATAAGGGAGTTCACTTTATGGATACTGTCCATGATTGGGTGTACGTGCTTGAATAATATGCAGTTATGGACACCGGTAATTTTAGAATGAAAATGACATTTTGGGTTATATTATAAAAGTAATGTACTACTGTTGATAAATCACTAATTAATATTAATTTCAACAATGACGATACACCTGGCACAAGATAAGATGTTAAGAGGACTTACTTGCATCGCGATTCTTGTAATAAATTACGATTCCCGACACCAAATGACATCGCGTAACTAACAACCGCTATGGCCGCAATCTAAATGGGTGTGGCTGCTTTGATCGGCTGTCAAAAATAGTTGGTATGACAGCTAAAATATTGGCACAACTCATTGGTGTTGACATTTGAAAAAAATACTGCGCGTTTGCTTAATTTTGGAGGTAAATTAAAAAAATATCCATGGCTGGTCTGCGTCCATAAAGTCTTTGTCTTCGTTCAAAATAGGCGCCAATTCCATATGGATGTTTGTTACTCTTTCACGCAAGAACAGCTGAACGGATTTCAATGAAATTTGCTATACAGGTAGTTTGTAACCTGGAATAACACATAGGATACTTTTTATCCCAGTACTACGTTCCCGTGCGATGGTTTTCACCTCCACGCGGGTGAAGCTGCTGGAAAAAGCTAGTTAATATTAAAGCTTTCACTCAAGCGATATCACTGTAAGCCGTGCTCGCCCCGCTGGTCTTGTTAACCGGGGTAGACCCGGTATAAAGACGAAGAACTGTTAGAATACAGTTTGTTAAAGGGTTTTTAAATCGACCATTACAAAAGCCAAATACAAGTAAGATTTTAAAATAAAAAAAATAAAAAAAATAGGTACATTTTTTATTTTTTATTTGATAACAGAAATTCTCACTGTTGACAAGGTGTTAATTGCAAGCGTATAAACTTCGATCAATATTATTGATCGAAGCGTTTATGGCTAAAAGAAATGGCGTAGCGTTAATGAGTGTAAAAAGTAAGAGTAGCGTAGGAATGTACCATCTTATCGTATCCTGTGCTAATATTACACGTCTTATTTGCTGTACTGCCGCAGCATGTTGAAATAGGAGTACGACGAGCTCATACACTGAAAAAAAAAAAAACAGTGGCACTCCGGGAGTACCGACAGAAGTGAAAACTTGAACAATTACGTGTGTATTTTTTTAATCGTTTGGATCGTCAGGAAATATTTTATTGTGCAGGAAATACTTTTAAATGAAGTGTTTTTATTCATTATTATAAACTACCCACCACTTACCCACAACTTATTTTCGCGACGGGACGCAGGAAACAAAGCCAAATTCACCGCGCGGGAATTTTTATTGAATTTTATGTAAAAATCACGCGTTATGCTGTTAATGAGGTACCCACATGTGCAGAAGGAATTAATGCCAAATTTCCTTGTCTTCAACGTAGTCTTTCATATCTTATAATATGCTTTTTTGATAAGGACACGTTTGATGTGAGTTTTAAACTTTCCATCGCTAAATTCTGTAACCGACTTTAGCAACTTGCTATAGAAGCGGATACTCTTTATTAGAAATGACTTGCTAGTTTTAGTTAATCTAAATTTTGGAATCACAATTTCTTCTTTACTACGTGTATTTAGATTATGGAAGTCGCATCTTTTTTTGAAAAGACCTAAGTTTTTGCGAACATACAAGGTATTTTCTAGGATATAAAGAGAAGGCAGAGTAAGTATATCAATTTCGTTGAATTTGTTTCTAAGAGACTCGCGAGGCCCCATTTTATAGATTGCGCGGATTGCCCTCTTTTGTAGAATGAAAACCGAATACTGAACTGTCTGGCATTTATGCTGAACTGGCCTTTTTTAGCGCCGCCAAGAGGCACTATAATGCTAGTTTCTGACTTCTTCCCTTATACGTTTAATTGATTGTTATTTTACTCTTTCCTGCTGTTTAAAGTATATTGTGTGTTTTAAGTCTGTGCTAAATAAATGTATTTTCTTTCTTTATTTTCTTTCAACCGAGTACATACTAGTGCTTCGAAAAAACACACTGTTCGATTTACTGTAACTCTCGATGTTAATAGTCCAGTAGCCAGAAAAACATGCCCTTCGATAATTCAAAAGTTTTTTATTTTCTCTGTGTGGATAAATTTAGTGAATTCAATGCTATGTACAAAAATGCTAACAGTTTAGAGTTATGCAATAGGTATGAAGTAGGTATTTCCTATTATTTCGTGTTATAACAAGAATATAAAACTTAAATTAAAATGCTTTACTGATTCTTTATTAATACTATCTAAACTATATATTAGTGAAAATGCTAACAGATAGGTATTGTGGAACAATAGAAAACTGAAAATGTCCCGTAACTCATTCAATAAAAAATTTAAGGTTTTTAAATCATCTCCTTTACGGGCATAGGTATTAGTTACACCTTACAACAAAAGTTCTAACAACTAAGTAATATGCTGCAAAAGTAATCGTTTTTTTACGTTGCGATATGCGCAATATTGAATTTAAATTGATAATTTTGCGCCTACATATTCGTAATAATAAACTCAGCTTCCACACAAAAGTTTCAACAAATATGTGCTATGCCTTTTGTTTAATAAATAAAATACAACTTGGGTATTGCGGGGCGCGGTCAGCGCGGTGTAGGTACGATAATGCGTGCGGCGAGGTACGACGACACTCCACTGCGGAAGTACAGATGTATTGAATGAGGCACGAAATCATTTCAATATTCTCACTTCTCACAAATCACTATACTCCGTTCGAAATAAGATTAGACATTTAAATAAACCTTTTGTACAGTCCATTCAACTGATTTTGACTTCTATTGCTTTGGTAGCATGATAAATGGCATCTGCAGTAAGCAGTTGGTATTGTAACCACTTTTAATGTCATCCTTATGCATACGAAATAAAAGACGAAATCGGTTGGTCGGACTGTAAAAAGGTTTGTTTAAATGTCTAATTAAATTTCAAATAGAGAATAGGTACTCTGTTCCGGTCCGTGGTTTCGCCCGTGTGTAACTAATTATTCATCAACAATTGTCATAATCCTGTCACTACCGTCTAAAAAAGACTGTTTTGAAAAATACGCTGTTGTTCTGTTCTTAATTTCAAACAACTTAATTGGTACCTACCGACCAAGATCGTAATAATTATGTACACTTTCAATATGTAGCTACTTGTTATAGTGATAGGGGAAGGGCACAGAGACAGAAAGTGGAGATTCCGTTACAATTTTTTTTCGGGATAGTTTTCCCGGGAAAAATACATTTATATGTATTTAATATATTAAAAAAAAATTATATTGAAACGGTAAAATAATTGAATTCAATTTTTGTTCCATCATTTTAAAAGTACCCTCAAGTGATCTCCCGAAAACCGAAACAAGAAATTTCCAAAAAAAAATGCTACAAATAATTTCTTAATAAACCTCTTTGTTATTGAGAAACAATATATACTTTATAAAAAGCTTTCTCTTAGTAGACGTTGTGTTTCATGTTGAAGATTCCAGTTCTCTGAGGTTGCAGTTCGCTTCATAATCTGTGCATTCGTTTGGTTTTTATTTTTTCTGGGTGGGAAATCATCAAATGACTTCTCCCGCTCTGCGCGCCGTCGACCCGGGCTTGGTCCTTACCGGACAGCGAGCTACCCATTACTCGTCGTCCGCAAGCCCGTGCCTACGGTGGCCGGGAATCAGCCTGGGATTCCCGACGCCCACGGCGTCTCCTGCGAAGGTCACGGCCGTGAGGGCGCATGTACTGCATCCTCACGTGCGCCGCCTCCCTCTTTGCGAGCATCACTGCTTCGCTGAAGGAAGCGACTGCTAGCCATGCACTCTCGCTCCGTACCATGGCCTGGACCAGGGCCGGACGCGAGAGATTGCCACCGCCGATCGCCTCCATGAGGACACGGTGGTGCTCCACCCAAACCAGACAAACCTCCACCGTATGCTCCACTGTATCCTCAGGGCGATCTTCGCAATGGGAAACACCCAGGCGTTTCCTCCCGCCTTATTAGAAACAGGAACCTCCCGAAACAGCCGTGTCCGGTGAGGAACTGTGTCAGGCGGAAGGTAAGGACGCCATGCCGCCTCTCAAGCCACTCCTCAAAGAGGGGAATTCCTATGCTTTACGTAATCTCTCAAAGGAGGTAAATCAAAAAGTTTTGGTTACGGCGTGTCATGCATATGTTACGTCTGCATTACGATACGGGATTATATACTGGGGTAACTCCACCAACAAGGAGACAGTATTTAGAGCGCAAAAGAGATGTGTGAGGTAGGGCATGCAAAAACCGGGTTGCTTTAAAAAACCGTTTTTTTCGGGTTTAATGTTTACAAAACCGTTGAAACCGGTTAAATCGGTTTTTTCGGTTTTTTTTTTCAATTTTAATAAAGAAATGAGAAATATGTATGTAAAGAAATAAAAATGCTAAAGTCTAATCAATTAGGTTTTTTTTTTTACTTTATCTCACTTATTTTAATACTAATGAGCATTTGTTTGCACTGAAATAAGCTGCAACTACTAAGTAACAATACAAAAAGTTTATTTTCTCTAAACATAACATAGAATCAAGATTATTATTTAGGAAAACAACATATACTTCAATACTTAAGGTACCTAACATACAAAATTAGGAACATTTGGTAGGTACACAAAGGTCAAAAAGAAAAAAATATTTAATAGGATATTAAATAATTCAAACGAAAATTAATAAAGCGCTCTTTCTCGCTCTAGTTATTATAGTTATTTAAAAATTTGCTGTGCCCGACAGGGTCCATAATTGTTTCTATTTTTTGTACCACCTGTAAGTGTAGATTATGGATTGCAATAAACGATTTGATTTGATTTGCCTAAAATCACAGAATATTAAATAACAATTTAACTGTCATAAAATACAAACAGGCAAAATCAACAGTACGTAAAATGCGATCAAAATAATTATTTAAATAACACAAGAAATAGAAGTCTTATTCCTTGTTTACCAAAACAAAATAAATCACTCATACTTAAAGATATAGTTTGAAAAGGCCCTCTCTGATTCCACACTTGTTGGAGGTATAGATTTCAAAGCTTTATATACTTTTGATATACATTATATATACTTTATATACTATTCTCCCGTTTTTCCTCCACCGTCGTAAAGTGTCATTTCCACCCTGATTTTAGTTTCTAAATCAAGTTCTGTAGATGGGCTTGCACCAGAGGTATGTTGTTTGAGCGCCTCAGGGCGATCTTCGCAATGGAAACACCCGGGCGTTTCCTCCCGCCCTATTCGAAACAGGAACCTCCCGAAACAGCCGTGTCCGGTGAGGACCTGTGTCAGGCGGAAGGTGAGGACGTCATGCCGCCTCTCAAGCCACTCCTCAAAGAGGGGACTTACCGCCGCAATGGCGGCGTGCCCATTCTGTAAATGTTAAGTGCCATTGTAGCAAAAGTTCATGATCATAAATCTTAAAATAATAACGGACAACTGGAAGGAAGTTTTACGCCACGTAGTCTAGTTAAATGCACTTTAGGTGCAGAAACTCAACGACAGAAGATTTCGATTTTGAAGATTCTACATTGAAGACAAATAAACAAACAATATGCCACATTTGTGCCATATTACCTACTGTAAAAAACTTACTAAAAAACGCACTCTTTGTAAGTCTACTTAGCTAGGTATTTATTTTATATTTTTAACATTCACATTATCCAAAAACCATTAAAAATTACTTCGTTGTTAATATACGTAATCAGAACATTAAAGTTTAAATGTAACAACGTGCTGTGATCAGCTCAAACTACTTCAAATAAAAACAGGCTCTTATTAATTATAGGTACGTTACATATTTACAAAAATGAGAACGTGCCGGCTGCCATAACCTAATTAATTATAGCTATTACTTATATGCATAACATCTCTGCTGTGATTAAATTTCAGTATTTGGTCATACACTTCATGTAATATTAGCAATGCATAATATACGAGTGATATAAAAGAATGTGATCAAACTTACCTACGACAAACACAACACGTGCACTCGTCTCACTCACTCATATCACTATACACAGACTGACCGAAAACCAAAATGGCGGCAGCGTGGCATAGTAGTGCGACAAGGAACTAAATTAACGTAGCCGAAATAGAAACTAAACTAACGCCACCTCGCCGTCCTGTTCACATTTTTCGGTTTTAAACAAACCGAAAAACCCGGTTTTGTTATCCTAAAAAACCCGGGTTTCAAATCAGTCGGTTATCCGGTTTTTACGGTTATCCGGGTATCCGGTTTGCATGCCCTAGTGTGAGGGCGATATACGGTATTCAAAGCACGGAAAGCTGCAAACCGTTCTTTCTGAATTTCCGTATATTAACAGTACCCTGCCTATACATATATGAGGTGGCCGAATTTGTCAAAACAAACTTCCACCTTTTTGAAAAACTACACAATTCGCGACATAGAAATAAAATAAGCAGTAAGCAACACAAAAAAGCAGTATTCCGTAAAAACTTCCTAGAAATGGCACCACATATTTATGATAAGTTACCTAATGCTTTGTTAAGTATTAAAGATACCCATTTATTTAAGAAGCAACTCAATAATCTACTGATAAGTAAGACATACTACACAATTAATGAATACCTCTCTATAGAATATATAGATAGAAATTTGTGTGTGTAATACTAATAATAATACGTGTAATTAGGGAGAATACCTGAGTTCGTTTTGTTTTTAGTTTTATTAAAATTATCATATTTGTAATAGACATTACTTAGTAATTATGACATTATATATTCTGACATTACATACTTATTGATTTGAATTTAAGACATTTTCTATGGTATTATATTGAGTTATTAATGAAATTGTAAAACATATTAAGGTGAATTTATGAAATAGTATAATTTTATTGGTTTAATATAATTTTGCATGCCCGAGTTGGTGCAACACAGTGGACTGCGTATTCACTTGACATCTAGAAATGTATGATTATGTATTGTGTTGAGCAAAAAATATTTTAATTTACCGCCGCAATCATGGCGTGCCCAGTGCATTCGTTTGGTTAGATGACTAATTTGGAGAGGTCCAAATTAGTCATCTAATATCATTGATAGGGCGGGAGGGAACGCCGGGGGTTTTCATTGCCAAGATCGCCGTGAGGACACGGTAGAGCATACGGTGGAGGTCTGCCCGGCTTCCGCGGAGCACCGCCATGTCCTCATGGAGGGGATCGGCGGCCGCGATCTCTCGCGTCCGATCCTGATTCAGGCCATGGTACGGAGCGAGAGTGCATGGCTAGCAGTCGCCTCCTTCAGCGAAGCAGTTATGCTCACAAAGAGGGAGGGAGCGCACGTGAGGTAGATGCAGTACAAGCGCCCTCACAGCCGTGGCCTTCGCAGGAGACGCCCTGGGCGTCGGGAATCCCAGGCTGATTCCCGGCCACCGTAGGCACGGGCTTGCGGACGACGAGTAATGGGTAGCTCGCTGTCCGGTAAGGACCAAGCCCGGGTCGACGGCGCGTTGTGTTCCACGCGCGCCTCAAAGAGATGCCAGCAGCAACTGATGGGGCCCGCAAGGGCCGATACATGCCAGGGGTGCGGGTTGTTCGAAAGAGATACCGCAGCCCCTGGCACACAGGCAACTGAGAGAACACGGGTGGGTTTTAGTCAGTAAAAGTCTGACACGCCCTCCCACTCCGCCCAGAGCGGGAGAAGTTATTTGATGATTTCCCAAACAAAAAAAAAACAATAAAAAGTAGCGCTGAGTACGACTGGTCGGGATATCAACCAAGTGCGGATGGTACCCTGCAGTGTTTTTAGTAGTTCGGTAGTAAAAGGGCGATAGTGGGATCATGAAGCCCAGCCACCAACGTTTCGTCACCTATGAGCCTTTTTTGCTCTGCGTTCCACCGAGTCAAGGGCAGCAAGCTGGTATTTTGCTGAGCCATCCCGTAAGTGGCTGCAATACTCCACACAAGAACGCACTTGAGATTTATACAGACTCAAAAGCTGTCCAGTTGTGAAGTATCTCCTCACCTTATGTAGGATGCACCTTATTTAGTTCCCATCAAAACACTCGACCAACCCGCACTTGACCAACCCGCACAGGACGGCGAGGTGGCGTTAGTTTAGTTTCTATTTCGGCTACGTTAATTTAGTTCCTTGTCGCACTACTATGCCACGCTGCCGCCATTTTGGTTTTCGGTCAGTCTGTGTATAGTGATATGAGTGAGTGAGACGAGTGCACGTGTTGTGTTTGTCGTAGGTAAGTTTGATCACATTCTTTTATATCACTCGTATATTATGCATTGCTAATATTACATGAAGTGTATGACCAAATACTGAAATTTAATCACAGCAGAGATGTTATGCATATAAGTAATAGCTATAATTAATTAGGTTATGGCAGCCGGCACGTTCTCATTTTTGTAAATATGTAACGTACCTATAATTAATAAGAGCCTGTTTTTATTTGAAGTAGTTTGAGCTGATCACAGCACGTTGTTACATTTAAACTTTAATGTTCTGATTACGTATATTAACAACGAAGTAATTTTTAATGGTTTTTGGATAATGTGAATGTTAAAAATATAAAATAAATACCTAGCTAAGTAGACTTACAAAGAGTGCGTTTTTTAGTAAGTTTTTTACAGTAGGTAATATGGCACAAATGTGGCATATTGTTTGTTTATTTGTCTTCAATGTAGAATCTTCAAAATCGAAATCTTCTGTCGTTGAGTTTCTGCACCTAAAGTGCATTTAACTAGACTACGTGGCGTAAAACTTCCTTCCAGTTGTCCGTTATTATTTTAAGATTTATGATCATGAACTTTTGCTACAATGGCACTTAACATTTACAGAATGGGCACGCCGCCATTGCGGCGGTAAGTCCCCTCTTTGAGGAGTGGCTTGAGAGGCGGCATGACGTCCTCACCTTCCGCCTGACACAGGTCCTCACCGGACACGGCTGTTTCGGGAGGTCATCTAACTAAACGAATGCACAGATTATGAAACCAGGTGCAACCTCGAAGAACAGGAATGTTCAACATGAAACACAACGTCTACTAAGAGACGAAAGCTTTTATAAAGTATATATATATTGTTTCTCAATAACAAAGAGGTTCATTAAGCAATTATTTGTAGCTGATGCTGAACCTTCCATAGCTTCCATGCTAATCCCCCTTATAGTCTTCTTAAATATTTTTCGTTATATTATGATAGTAAAACTTGTATTTTTTTTTATTTATTATGATTATTTTTTATTAATCGTTTATTTCAGGCTTTAGCACCCATAAAATTATAATTTAAACAAAAGATAAACTAAACAAACGAACATAATAACAAAGTAAAGAAAAATAACAATACAGCAACCCACTATTTCACACCAAGGAAGCCAAAACAAATGTAACAATGGTGAGTACATTTATTTTGTCTCCCTCAGTAAATGCACAGTATGAAAAACAGCTTTGACAATACTATTTTGACTTGCCACCACACGCGAAAAGAACAACGCCCTGTGCTTCCCCATGAGCGAAAAGAAGTCGGTTACTCTACTCTCAGCAAACATCTCAGTCGCACTGCACCGCCAGGACAGGTTGAGCATGACCCGAAATGCGTTATTATATTGTACACGAGGCGTATTGTATGCACTCTTCGTGTACTTGTACCAAAGTTGATTGGTGTAGAACGACTGACAGTAAGCCTGGAACAGAGTTATTTTACTTGTTTCGAGCAATGGAAGAAACGTCTATTTAGCATGTTACTTCTATATGCGATGCTACGTCTTTGCCTCTCCAGGTCATCGTCATCTTTTAAATTTTCCGTTATGATGTGTCCGAGATACTTAAACTGACTAACTATTTTTAATTTTAAACCACACAAAGTAATTGGCAAGACCTTATTAGGGCCATTGTCGTGTTTGAAAATCATTACTTCTGTCTTTTTAACATTATAGGTTAATTGGTGTAAGGGAAAATAGTTTTCTGAGGCCGTTGACCGAGGGGCTGAGCAGAACCATGTCATCTGCATAACTGAGCTTATTTAAACATTCACCGCCAATATGGCATCCGACTCTTGTGCTGCTCAACTATTCAATCAGGTCGTTGACATATGGGTTATACATATACTGTCATATTAGTTAAAGTTGGTCTTCTTAATTCGTATACGTAAGTCTATTTATATTCGGGTGTTGTGCATTATGTCTTAGTTATTTTCGCTATTGACAAAATGCAGCTGTATGACTGATTTGGTTCTATAGTTTTGATTATAATAAAAAATTATAATAGCATTATTATTTTATTGCTGCTTATTCAGGAGCTTGATTCATAATAGCAGCATTGCCGTTATCACACTTTCCTACTACACATAGTAGATTTATCGTCAACTAGTGTTGGGAGTATATCGTAGGAAGGCTGGCAGGTGCCACACTATGATACGTAATATTTCAGGGCAGTAGATACTAACGTAACAAAGTGATGGCCGCCATACTAGAAAGTCAAACTGTAATTTAGTTACAATTGTACCCAAAGGCACTAGTGTTCTATGAAAATTGCAAAGCACCATGTTTCAAACATCACAATAAGAAGACAGTATTTAGCTAAACTTCGAGTAGCAGAGACAAAAAGTGTAGACTTCCTTACGACAATCTTTTTTTTTTTTGCGGGAATTTCTTGTTTCGGTTTTCGGGAGATCACTTAAGGGTACTTTTAAAGTGATGGAACAAAAACAGGTACCTACTTATTGAATTCAATTACTTTACCGCTTCAATATATATATTTTTTTAAATATATTAAATACATATAAATGTATTTTTCCCGGGAAAACTATCCCGAAAAAAAAATTGTAACGAAATCTCCACTTTCTGTCTCTGTGCCCTTCCCCTATCACTATAACAAGTAGCTACATAGTGAAAGTGTACATAATTATTACGATCTTGGTTGGTAGGTACCTATTAAGTTGTTTGAAATTAAGAACAGAACAACAGCGTATTTTTCAAAACAGTCTTTTTTAGACGGGAGTGACGGGATTCTGATAATTGTTGATGATTAATTAGTTACACACGGGCGAAATCACGGACCGGAACAGAGTACCTAGTGATTTCTGAGAAGAGACGATAATTAAATGATTTCGTGCCTCATTCAATACGTCTGCATTTCCGCAGTGGAGTATCACCACACTTCGCCGCAAGGCGCGGCGGCGGCGGCGCACGCATTATCGTAGGTACCTGTACCGCGCCCCGCAATACCCAAGTTGTATTTTATTTATTAAACAAAAGGCATAGCACATATTTGTTGAAACTTTTGTGTGGAAGCTGAGTTTATTATTACCAATATGTAGGCGCAAAATTATCAATTTAAATTCAATATTGCGCATGTCGCAACGTAAAAAAACGATTACTTTTGCAGCATATTACTTAGTTGTTAGAACTTTTGTTGTAAGGTGTAACTAATACCTATGCCCGTAAAGGAGATGATTTAAAAAACTTAAATTTTTTATTGAATGAGTTACGGGACATTTTCAGTTTTCTATTGTTCCACAATACCTATCTGTTAGCATTTTCACTAACATATAGTTTAGATAGTATTAATAAAGAATCAGTAAAGAATTTTAATTTAAGTTTTATATTCTTGTTATAACACGAAATAATAGGAAATACCTACTTCATACCTATTGCATAACTCTAAACTGTTAGCATTTTTGTACATAGCACTGGATTCACTAAAGTTATCCACCCAGAGAAAATAAAAAACTTTAGAATTATCGAAGGTTATGTGCAAAAATTATTGTATCCTTACTGGACTATAAGCCGCGCGTCGACGATCTAGGGTGCGAAATAATCCAAATGTCTGTTTGTTTGTTCCGTCTAACTTACGAAACAGCTAGAGTGATTTTGACGGGGCTTTCACTAGTAGATAGCTGATATTAAAAGGAGTAATTTATGCTATTATTTTAGAAGAAGATAAATCAAAAGTGAGCTAGGTAATACGGCATCATTGCGATTAATTGCCACATTTTATGTGTGTTACGTAAATAATCCGTAGACCTGTAGATTAAGGCCAATTCAGCAACGACCTTCTTCACATGATGTTCTGAGTAGTCTTCTAACCTGCACCCTAATTGAGGAGCTAGAGAACAAAACCTCACTAATCCACTTTCTCTGTCTTATTTTTGTCTATGGGCAAAAAATGTTGAGTTAATTGGGGCCAATAAGAAAAACCTTATCAAAACCTCTTATTTTTCCAATAATTTATTCTTGAACTCGAAAATCTCGAACAAAAACATACGTTTCCACTTAGAAGAATCAGTCTCTCTTCATTTATTTCAAAATCTCACTTTATCAGTACAACATAACGAGAGGGCCGGGCTATCTGCGCCCCGTCGCGTTTTAGTGTGGGAATTGTGGGATCTAAGACAAGTATCTGCCTTCTTAGGTTTACCTATACTGTGCTAAAATAAAAGAACAAAATGGTCACTGGGCTACTAAAATACTTCTAACAGAATAATCAGAGACTGCTAGATGGCGAATTAATGGCCCAATACTTACGGAAGAGAAAGTCTCGAGCTGAACTTGTGGTAACCCAGTGAACTTGATGGTGACGGGCTTTTGAGCCCGCAGTATGATAATGATGATGTCCGTCCGAATCATCAGGCCTAATGGCGTCTCGTGCCAGCCGCAAGTCCAGCCTGCATCTCCTACTTCAAATGCCTTGAACATATGAAATTAGGGGTCATCCATAAATTACGTCACACGTTAAGGGGTGGGAGGGGGTCAACGAAATGTGACATTGTGTGACAAGGGACAAGGGACCTCAAAAGATTTATGACGTCACATGTTAAAATCAAAAATACTAAAACTCGAAATTTATATGTAAACCAAAAACTTAAAAATATTACTAACTCGATCTATATTTATAAGGCTTATGATATGTAGGTTTAAGTAGTCGGCGAGTGCTGTTTTAATAAAAATTTAAAAAATGGAAGAACTGCTGTTTTAATTTAATTACTTCTAAAAAATTGCAAAATATATATGACGTCACACAAGGGGGGAGGGGGTTTCACAAGTGTGACCTGTGACAAGGACGTAATTTATGAATGGCCTCTATTATAGTAGGTATTGCTATCATGTTCAACTAGAAAACATTATTCCACTTTTGTTGGTTGAAATAGATGTCATAGATGATAAATAAGTGATAAAGTGAGTAAACCCAACCTCGTGATTTGACAACAATCTATACCTACGATCAATCGATACGATCGAACGATACGACCAACAATCTATAATACTAACTTAGCTCAAAACTGTAGATTGAATATTTTTTTAAAAGTCATTGTTTCGAGGTGTGGGCAGTCTGATTCCGAAAATAAAGTTTTTTTTTGTCCATTTGTCTTAGATGCAAAAATCGGAAAAAACGGCTGAACGGATTTTGAATAAATTTGCCACACAGATAGTTAATAACCTGGATTAACACATGGGGGTTACACTTTTAATCCCGGTAGTACTTTCCCGTGGGACATCATCCGACATCCACGCGAGTGATGCCGCGTAAAAGCTAGTTCCTTATTTTAAACTTTATTGTGACTGAAACTAGGTATCTAACTGTTACATGGACAAATAGACCTTGTCGTTTGAGTTTTTTTTACAGAGTTTTCCCTTGTTTTAACTTTCCTATCTGATAAAAATGTTTAGGTAGGTAGCATAAAACCTATACCTACGCTGAATAAGTAGGTACCGTTGTTATGTAGATACTAAACGTGCCTCACCTATGATCAAAGTAAGACATGCCACCTGTTATGCAGTTTTTAAAATTCCAATAATACCTACTTAATAAATATTTATAAATAAAATATTTTTACTTGGAGACCTAAAAGATCCATAAATTGTTAGTAATTGGTTTGCACGAAAGCAGGTAACTTAAACTAAAGACGAATTCATGAGAAGAAGACCCAACCACTAGACACAACGACAAATGGAAACTAGGACAGGTACGTACACACAGCTACATGTCAAGCTATACTTTCCAGTTTACGCTAATCTCGCACTGTAAGGAAATCCTAGACAATGCGAGATCAGCTTATACTGGAAACATATAGCTTGATGTGTAATTATACCAGTGCGTACCTGTTGCCTAAAAAATAGCCTTAGGGACTACTCACACTTATTTTATTAGCTCTGTTCAGCTTTCTCCATAGAAAACAACGATTTTGTATATCGTCCGTTTAACTTTCCGCGGCAGAACGGATGCGTACGTATATCACACAAAATCGTTGTTTTCAATGGACAACAGCTGAACAGAGTTGAATAAGTGTGAGTAGTCCCTTAGTATGGCGGAGGAAGTATCTGACACCACAACCTTCTGGATGTGGTAATGGTAGGGTAAGGATGTTTTATGGAACGGAATTGGAAGGTAAATGCCCTTCAACCCAAACGCAAACCTTGTTTCTTATCATGGTGCCGAGATGGCATGGTATCCAGAGTTGCAGACACGCAGCAATGCCTAGCAGACAAAACAGGATATCCACTGTGCCGCTGTCGAGTTTCTGAAATCATACACGTTGATTGGTTTAGATAATAATCTATGGGTAGGACTGCCTGCCTACCTATTATAAAGTAAAGAAAACGTTCCTTAACCGCTAAAACCCCGCCGAGCCCCCGATGGTATATGGTATACCTTCCTGAGAATAAGTTTTTAAGTATTAAAAGAAATGGTCGATTTTAAATTTAAATATTGGAAAGGTAAACATATATTTATGTAAAAATTTATCCCTATTTTTTTTGGTCACGCCATCACTCGTGAACGGCTGGACCGATTTTGGTAATTCGATTTTTGTGTTTGTTATTGTCAGGAGAAGGTTCTTAAGAAAGAAAAAAATAAAAAAACGTTGCACGTAACTTAATAATGCGAATTCAATATTCATAGTTAGACAGGACGACGTCTGTCGGGTCAGCTAGTATAATATAAAGGGTACCTACCTTACGGTATGCTACCTTTTTTTGCGATCATTTCTGTAGGTATATATCTTACCTAATCCAGGCTGTCATCGTAACTTATGTACTCCTTAAAACGGCACCCTAATTGTGTACTTAACACACTATTAATCAGAATCAGAATAATTTTGAAGGGGTACCTATTGCTATTCCATTGTTTCAAATGGTCGTAAGTCAGAAGAGTCAAAATGAAAGCCATTCTTAGGTACTGTTAGTGTCATGGGTGTAGCTAGGGGGGGGGGGGGGGGAAGGGGGAGAAATTTATTTGCCCACCCTAGAAAATATGTCTTCCCGCGGTAAAAAATGTTTTTCCCAGAATACTATTATATCTTTTTGCCAAGCTTTTTCGCAATCCGTTTAAGTGTGGAAAGGTATCTACAATTCAGACTAAACTACAATAATTTCTATTGTATTTATAATATTAGTAGATTTGGCTATGAGACTTTTAACTTTACTTAGGCATTCAGAAATACGCCACAACACCATGTGGCGTATTTCATCAAGAGAAGAGTGAATGGGACATGGTACTGCCCCCGCAAGACGATCCAAAAACAAAAAGCAGGGGGCACTACCTATCGAAGGTTTCGTCGTCTTTTCAAAGCTTCGGGCTCGACGATGCTAAAGAGCTCAGTCTCAGGATAAGATATAGTTAGCAGAGTAAAAAAATACAAGTTTTATTTAACTAGCTTTTAAATTTTGTACTTTTAGTAATACGTAAAAATGACGATTTCGTCACTGACTGACTCACTCGTCAAAACCTCTAGGGCACTTCTGATGGATAATTAAATAGCTCAGTACATCACCGATAAAATAAAATACAATAGAGCATCCTTCTAAAATAAATGAAATCCCACCAAAAACCTCATCATTTAAAGTCAAGCCAAGACTAAAATAACGCTTTCACTGTTAAAAAGTAATATGATTCAATGTAGAGCCAAGCCTAACCCACATATTGGTCAAAATGTATATGGCTAGGCCGTTCCATTCAACTATTGCATGATAAAGACGACCACTGACTTAATTTCTCACCTTAAGCCCATATGGGAGGGCGACCAGATGTGTTGTCTGGTTAATCGTTCATCAGTTCCTTGTGAGCAACATGAAGAAGATCGAGAGAGAACAGAGGCCTCTTTATGATGATCTCCTTCTTAAGAAAACATGAACATAGGACGTGAATCTGACAGAGCCCTGATGTTGCACCAAACAATGAGATTGACTTCATTATGTCGACGATGAGGCAAGTAGTCAATGATGTCTCCGTGATCAACGCGGTGAAAACTGGAAGTGAGTGATCACCGCATGGTAAGAGGCATATCAAAATGGAAAATCTCCACTGATGAAGTCTACGCTTCGCCCAGCACTGATCCAAGTCCAAAACGCCGAAAGCTTTCAACTCGAACTCCAGAATCGTTTGGAGTGCCTAGAGAGATCTGTGGACGATTTTAACGATGATTTCGTGAAAACTGTCCATACAGTGGGGTCTAAGATTTTGAAAACCCGTCGTACAAATACAAACAAGAAGCTGTCTGATCCTACTTTGCAGCTCATGAAGGTCCAAAGTAGGATGCACCGCAAGATGCGCTCAAGTACCTACGTACAGCTTAATAGACGGATCTCTAAGTCCTTGAAAAGCGACGTTCGCCGCTTTAATACAGAACGTATTAAGGACGTGATAGAGCACAACAAAGGCTCCAAGGTCTTTGCTAGGGATCCGTTTATTGAGCAGAAACTGAAGACCGATGATGGAAGGTTCGTATCAGTCAAACCAGAACCCTCAAGGCTCTCCAGAAGCTGTTTGATTCCGACATACTCGAGGGAATGGAACAGGTGTGGTGATACTTTTCTGAAGGGTGACAATGCCCTTTTTAACACTTTGGCAGCCATTCACATAGTCGCCACGTGATGCCGCCCATTCCACAGTATGCCGATCACGTACGGAATACGTGATCATCTTTCATATAGTTTGTTTAAAAAACAAGAATTCAAATCGTGATCGCCTCGTAACCTGGGTCGAGCGGGTTTCTTTACCTACACGCACGATCATCGGTAGGCCACTGTCTCGAGAACGCTTACGTATTTTTGGCGCGAAATGGATTTTATGCGACGTAGTTTTCGTCTCGATTCGACAGAAATTGTGGAATATTTGGTTGATGATGACGACTCAGACGTTGAGGAACCTTTGTTATGACCTCTGTTTTAAATTAATCCATACAAAAAAGAAATACGCAGAGTAAACGTGGTATTATTATAGTTGTAGTTTTATAAGAGTTTTTTTTTTACATTTTCGCACCCTACTTACAGTTAATTTTGTAAAAAAAAACGATAATGCATAATAATATGTTTTTTAATTATACCTTTAAAATAGATACTACATAAAAGAATTAAAAAAAAAATGCATGTAGCACTTCCGTTTTTTTTTTTTAAATCTCATGATATCTTAAAAAATGCCGGCGTACCAGGGATGAGTGCTAAAAACCGGCCGGCTGTCAAAGTGTTAAGAATTATAGGCCCATCTCACTTCTGTGTCATGTCTACAAGTTGTTGTCAAAAGTCATCACGAACCATCTCGCGCGCAGGTTTTATGACTTCCAGCCTCCAAACAAGTCGGATTCCGTAAAGGCTTTAGCACCGTAGACTACATACACATGCTGCGGCAGGTTATACAGAAGGCCGAAAAGTATAACCTGCCTCTCTTCTTAGCGTTTGTGGACTCGGCACGTCGAGGTGCTAAAGTGTTTGTACATAGTGGCGTTTTGCCACTATGTCAGTCCGATTCCAGGACCGGACTTCGAAACCTATACAGAGTGTACCTATGTTGTATGTGAGATAGGGAGACGTTATCTCTCCGAAACTATTCACCGCTGCACTGGACGATGCCTTCAAGGTTCTGAACTGGAAAGGGGTTGGAATCAACATTAATGGCGAGTAGCACTCACCTTCGGTTTTCCGATGATATAGTTGTCATGGTCGAGACTATGGAGGACCTCGGTATAACTGCTCGGTGACCTCAGTGGAGCTTATGAAAATGGACAAGCAAAGGTCATTCGAAATGCCCATGTAGTGTCTTCTATCTTTATGCGAGTGGATGTCCATTCTCATAAAAATCGGAGACACTACACTCGAAGTTATAGACGATCGAGTACGTTTACCTCGGAAAAACTATACAGTTAGGTAGGTCTAACTTCAAGAAAGAGGTTAATCGTCAAATCCGATTCAGCTGGGCAGCGTTCGGGAAGCTACGCAATATCTTCTCGTCCCAAATACTGCAGTGCCTAAAGAAGAAAGTTTTTGGCCAGTGTATGTTGCCAGTGATGACATTTGGCTAAAACGTGGTCGCTCGCAATAGGCCTCATAAGAAAGCTTAAAGTCACCCAAAGGGCAATGGAGAGGGTTATGCTTGGAGTTTCCTTAGGTGATTGAATCAGAAATGAGAGAGATCCGCAGGAGAACCAATGTAACCGACGTAGCCCGAAGAATTGCCGGACTTAAGTGGCTTGCAGGGTAGATGGCTAGTGCGGCCGAATGGTTCTAGAGTGGCAACCGCGTACCGGGAGAGGGAGTACGTAGAGTTGGAATGTCTCCCACAGGGTGAATCGATGACTTTGTGAAGGCCGCAAGAATGCACTGGATTCGGAAACTACAGAACCGGTCGAAGTGGCGGAGCTTGTGGGAGGCCTATGACCAGCATTGAATGTCTTTCGGCTGAAATTATGACGATAATGATGAAGCCCATAGGAGTATCTGTGCCGCGGAGCGGCCAATCCATGCATTTTGACCAAGATGTAAGGTTTGTACAGTTGGGTGGTTTGATCTACATTAGATCAGATAACTTTTTAACAGTGCAAGCGTTACCTATTTACGTCTTGGCAGCCTACTTTACAATAAAAAAAAAAAAATTGTCTGAATAGATGGATTGGAGATAAATTACGCCAAGTAATAAATTTATGATCTCCATCTCCATCTAGACGGCTTCCTCCCCTAGACAAAATCCCTAACTACGCCCATGGTTAGTGTGTTACGCAATTACATGTCATGATATGTCCAAATTATTCAATGTTTTCAACCAAAGGTATTGGAAATTGTTAGTGTGTTGGCGTGTGATGTTATGTTGTGTTTGTTGTGTATGTTGTGGAGTTAGAAAGAGACTATCGCCCGACGCCCTACAAAGCTGAGCTTCTGCTATGGTATTGTACATTATGGAAGAAGCTCAGCTTTGTAGAGCGTCGACAATCTCTCGCAGTCTTCGTCGACGTCGTCGTCTCTGGCATCGATTTCCTGCTTAGGAAGTAGACTACAGAACAAGCCAGGTAGGTATTGGAGTTCTACTCCCTAAGCAGGAAATCCGTAGTTTCAGTTTAAGTTACGGGCGTTTCCAACTCCATATCACCAATGGAAATAAGAGTAGTTTGGGGTCCGAACTCAGAATAAATGACAACACGATTGACAGTTCCTTACTTCCGATGTCTTGTTGACTCGTCCAAAAAAGTTAATTAATCGAGGTAGGGTTCACTCCGAAGGAACGAACGGGTGTTCTGTTATAAATGTTCTACGGTTCTTACCTCAGCAATCTGGTACGCTATGAGGCATATGGCGATGGAACTGAAGGAAACCTGGTACACAAGCGGTATCCCGTATACAGATGACACGGTAGTTACGGCGCTGAAACCAAATATTACATTAGGGGGCTTATAAAACCTTTGCTTGAAGTTAAGTAATTATTAACTTCTTATCCATACGTTCCCAAGATATCGTGAGATACCTTATTCGATTTCCAGGTCGAGAAGGTGTTAGGCATTGGATTTTAGTCAGAAAATTCGCGGTAGCATCCTTAAATATGTTCACACCTTCGGAGAAAAAGGAAGGAGGTAGGATGATGTCAATAGCTATGTCTGTGTAATCCCCGAAACGCGGAACTGAACCTATCCCGCGCAGGACATTTAAGGTGGATCTTGTCGACATTTTTTCCATACAAACTTCGGGAGTGTATTACTCCACTGTTCGACAATGTACATAAAAAAATATACATTGTATAGCTTTGTCTCATTATTAATATTGTCTGTACGGAATAAACAAACTAAAATAAGAAGCCATTAAAAAGTTTTATTAAAAAGTTTTTTTTTTCATTAAAAAGCCAACAAAGATTCGTTTTTCTTGCTAATTTGACCTAAACAAACCTCTAAAACCAAGTCGGTACCGCCAAAACTCAAATGTCGAAAAGTTAAATAAACTTTATTGGTCATTGATTTATGCAGTGGTTTTTTAATAAAATCCGATTTTCCGAAGGACTTTTCTTAATTTTTTGCGTGTCTGTTTTACCATAACTGATTCTGCATCTCACTCAATAATGTTATGCGTGTAGACTAGCATAACTGCTCATCACGGGTACTACCTCTGTCGGACACGAACCCTGGTGAGACAGCGTGCTTTTTAGCCAGGCCCACCAGTGAGTTCGAGCCCGCGACTAGATTCCCCTTAATAAATCGGAACGTGAGCCCTAATCGAGATATCTGAATATCTGGTGCGTAGGTAACCACTTAGGTACCAACTTTACGTTTACTTTGTAACTGTTACTAACTTTAAAGCTCCGTAGGCAAACAGAGATTTATGTTACAATACTGCTATTATACGGAAATCACGACTTAGATCAGAAAGTGCAAGCTAGTAGGCTACACTTTGCTGCCGCGCCCAGGCTATGCCTCGGGGCTAGTTTATGGTCTAAAGTTAAACATAGATTGTAAAGTAAGCTTATATAGCTTTTGCTTTATCGTGCTACAAGGGCGATTGACCCTTGAGAGAAAAAACCAGCTTCATGCTATGTCAAGTTAAAGCCCACGTTTGCATGGACATAAAATATCGTGCAGGGCTTTTCTCGCGCGCTGGATCTTCAACACACTGCTCAGCGCCGAGTGTTAAAAATCCAACAGCGCGTTTTTTCCACGCGCTAGGATGCACTCTGTTGTATTCTCAATGTTCGGTCCAACACCGAGAATAAAAATCCAGTGCTTGATAAAATACCGCCGCAATATTTTTACGTCCGTGCGAACGTGGCCTTATTCTGCTATAAGGGGCGGATCTGAGGATAGCGAATGGGGTAAAATAAGCATCACTAGATGCGACTTTTTTGTTTAGTACTTAAGGATTATTTTTCTTTGCATTTTTTGTGCTGTTATCGCCCCTTTTGCATAGAGACGGCGGCATTATTGTAGTGACATTGTTTTCATTTATTTATCGTTAACCTACGTCCAGTGCCGCAGGTCGAGGAGAGGACCTTTTCCAAGTAAGATAAATCTTTGATGTACCTACTCATGTATCAATGAAGTCACTGATAAAATGAGGTGCGCAGGATTGCAGACGTTTAATTTCGATCCAGCCCGTCCCTTGCTGTCCCCCCAGCAATGCCGTAAGCCGAGTTCCGTACCCCATAGGGCAGGGATGGCGAACCTCTGTATATCGACGTGTAATTTTTTCCAAAAAAATATTGAATGTGGCATTGACGTGCCAACAAACAATCTTGACTTATTGACTACCAGAAAAAAACTAAATATTTTCACAAACATTGGTAGTCTTTATATGCAAAATGAAAAAGACTTGTACTATTATATAGTAATCAACATCACACCACCGTATTTAAATGAAACAACAAATTAGTGCAGCTGGTATCTGGTATTGAGGTCATATGAAAAATAATAGAATCATGTGAAGGTAAGTACGGTTTCTGAATGTAACGACTCAGCTTACCATACTCCTATCTTCACGGAACTCAGTTGTCCTTCGCTCTTGGGGTGTGGCGCTAATAACTTCAACACAGTTACTAAACTAACGCAGTATGTTAAACGTACACAAAAATTGTAATTTATTTTTTGTTTCAATAAATATTTGTATTTGTATTTTGTATTTGTATCATACTGTACCTACCATACTTAGGCTGTCGTGGCTAAATTATTTTGTTACGTGTCACCAAAGGTTCGTCATCCCTGCCATAGGGGGTGCCCTTAGCTTGTAGTCACTTAGTTTCTAAGCCCTGGCTGACTGGCTGACAAGTCCAGTTAAGAAGCCGACAACCTCCTAGGTGGACTTGCGAAATATTATTGCCGTGTTATAAGTGCCGTGTGGTTCACAGAAATGGCCACCACAGACTGACTAATTCTGAGGTAAACTGCCATAAGGTGGAATTTATCGCATCATAATTAGGTACCTACTAATAAGTTTCAAGGGGTCGATCTCTTATCGACCCCAGAGGTACCCAGACTCTTTCTGGGTACCTCTGATAGCAAGATTCACAAACCGTGCTTCGACGTAGGTAAGTTAGTTGCAACTGATTCATACGAATATGAACCTTATTTCTATCCGAAGGTATAGATAATGCTCATATTTATAAAAGCGAATGCGAGCTAACTTACGGCTTTGGGGAGGTCATGACCCCTAGGATCCCCATCCTAGGGGTCATGACTTCCCCAAAGCCGTAAACGTAAAGCTTAAAATAGTAATTTTTCGATAATATGATCAATTTTCTTATTAATATGTAGGTAGTTTTTCTCTGTGACCCCCAGGTCTTTAGCTGCGACCGCGCCTGACAAACGTTTAATTTAAACATGGACATGCCATACGAATAATGTATGCTACGCTTATACTTAGCGCAGTAGGTACAACCAAAGTGCGATCTTGCCCTGAGATATGAAAGCCGCAGCTTACGTCCGTTCGACGGTTCCATTAGTCTTCTCAGCGTGTCGATAGCAATCTAAATACAGTCAGCCCAGAATTTGGCTACGAGCTTGGCACTTACAGCAGCGTCCATCAGCTCATGTAGTGTGCAGACAACAGGACACGCTGGACAATATATTAAGTGTCCCATTGATTGTGGAACAGCACCACATTTACACTCCAGGACGGAGTCATCTGTGAATCTCCACCTGAGTAGGTTTTCTTTACTTCAGCGTACCTGAGTCCGGAGTCTATATAAAGACTTCCAAGAAAGCCAAGGCTACTCATGTCCAGGTGCGAGATTTTCTGCGGGTGGAACGAATGGGTTTGCTAAGGAACCACCATCTCCCCACAGTCTAAACCGTTCGGCCGACGACGGCTCCATTACCTGATGAATAAGGACAAGTACATTACCTAGTACTTACCTAAACACTGAAAGATGCCATGTCACAATTTTCCCGATCCTCGTGTTGAGGATGAGCTGTGTTTTCATTCTCCGCTCATCATGCCGAGGCAGTAACGCCACAGATTTGTCCAAACCCTTGAATATTATGCTGAAGTCGATTATAATCATGTTCATTATCGCGTAGTAATGAAGCAGGATGTGGAATAGCGTGTAGACGTACACTGGAAAGTCAAAAAGATGTGTTAGAAGTATCCGAGTTCTACCTATATCGTTTTATGTAATTTTTAATATAGGTCTTAGGTGATTTTTTTATCCCAAAAGTAATTAAAACTACGTAAATTACAGTCACATTTCCTCTGAACAGTCAAAACAAACCGAAATAGACCAAGTACAGACGCCAGCACATCAAGCTACCCCAAACTGTCTTTCCCAATTGAACATGAACTTTATTTGTTTGTAATAAAGTTTAAAATCTATCAAAGAAATTTGACAGATTGGAGTACCTTGATGTGCTGGCGTCTGTACCTACTACGTACGTGTGCGATTAGGTGCGTGCGTAGATTTGTAATGTGACCACAATTGTCTCTCACAATCAGTGTATCTAATTTAATAGATAAATAAACCTTGTTTTATATTTAATGGCAAAAATTCAGTGTATGTATTATGAATTTATGATTATAACAAAATATTCTAATTGGGGTGTTTGGTAGCGTGTGTTAATTCCGGAACATGTTGTATAAAAATGTAACTCAATCAACTCAGTAAGCATAATTATCCTAAAATGTCCCCATTGCTGGGACACAGGCCTCCTCTCTGTGAGAGGGAGGCTCACTCCCTCTCGTTATCAACCAGGCGGGCCCAGTGGGGGTTGGTAGATGTCAGATGACTTCGAAGTTTTGGTTCTAGGACATGTCGGTTTCCTCACGATATTTTCCTTCACCGTATTGAGAGCTGTGGTGATGTAATAATTGACACAAAGTGAAGCGCCTGTCTGAAAGGTACTGACAACTTCATAGGTAGCCTAGGCCTCTACCTATCCAGGCACACTGTGACAGAGTTCTAGATGCATAACGATACCCTGAACCAGACCCACTCTAGATGAGACGGCACTGGGCAGGCAAATCTGGTTAAGTCATCGGCCGCCGTACATCTATAGCAGAGGGCGTTCAATGTACTCTTGTCGGAAATGGTAACTACAGAATGTAAAGACCCCATCACTAAAGGGTTTTTTAAATGAGATAAAAGCTATCCATTATTCTCATTCTGTAAATGAAATGAAGTAGGTTACATTGAGTAAATGATTGCTGGGAAACTAATGTTAGTTTTGGTTGATATCGGTTTTTACGCAGTGCACACACAATTTACCGAACAACGCAAAACGTTGTGCTTTTGGGTGCATGCAACGGTACAGAAGTTGTGGGAGGTTTGAAATTAAGTTGTAAGAGGAAGGTACCTTACATTTACTTGTTTTCGTGAAAATTTTACGGTCAATATTACGTAACAAGGTAGGGTCCAAAACAAAAAAAAAAAAACACAATAACGAGTACAAGTGATTTGGTTTCGAACTTACCACAAAAAGTTTGAACAAAAATAAAACACAAGGACATTTGCATGACCAGGAACAATTCATAGTTCGGCGTTCTGTACGGGTCATCGTACGGAAGCCACATGGGGAACTGCAGTGGTCTCACGGTGTTCTCATCAAGGGTCGCGAACAGGCTCTGGTACACCAGACCAAAAACTGGGAACAACATGTACGCACCACCCACGAAGGAGACGAAAGTGAACCATGCGAAGCACAACTGCCATATCAGAAGCTGGGTTTCTAAGAAAGGCTTTCTGAAAAACAAAAAATGGAAAGCTATAGTAGGTACAAAATGTTTTATCTTAAGGGCTCCTGAAGACCAACGTGGCTCTACTAGAACAATTTCTATGAAAACTTCTTGGAAATTGACCTACTAGAGTCGCGTCGCACTGGTCTGCGGGTGCCTTAAAGTTGCCTGCAGTACCTACCTACCAAAGCATTCAGGATTGCATGTTATGTTAAGTCTATCTGTCGATAGAATCGATAGACGGAAGATACGTGACAGAAAGTTCGACAAGCTTCCATAGTCTACCTGCCGAATTGCTGCCGCGTTTAATTCGGCAGGTGATAGGTAATCTAGGTATCAATAGGTAGTAGTAGGTATCTAATAGGTAGGTACCTACGTCCCTAATAAATTATCTCCTACTTAAAGCGAAATCTTCGGCACACGAGTTGTTTAATTTTTTTATCAACTAATGACACATTAGAATGATTAATGAGACTAAGTAAAGCGACAAATATTACTAGCAATATCTTGACTTGTGTGAACTCTGTACTTGTTTTACGATTATCTATTATCAACTACGTACGTAGTCAAGAAAAATAAATCAACTTAGGGACATGTCATTACACTATCATTTACAATTCTACTTATAGACGATGCAGGTGACCGGCCAAGTGCTCCTCTACCAAAATAGCCACATCTAGTCATAATCTTTAGGCATCATATTCTTTTTTCTTACCTGTATCTAGACCCCAGACCACAAACGAAGATAAAATCCTCGTTCATTTTCTCCACAATGTTCCGAATCTTGTCGGTTTTGACGACAATACTGCAGTAAACAGTTGGAATGCAGCCGAGGATGACCCAGTAGCAGAAGCATTCGGTGGCAAACGAATAGTCTCTTGTAGAAGCCCCATGCCAGACAAATATTTCTTCCAGGGTCATCGCCACGACGGATAGTATGATGCAAATGGCAGGCCATATGAATCTGAAGATTAAGAAAAACTATTTGATTTTGAATACGCTTTTATTAGCTTCACCTGTATGTTTGTTTGTAAGCATGTTTTTAATCGACTCCTTTGACTTGATTTTGATCCAGTTCAAACGGTCAGATTTCATTATACTTTGTAGACTTATCGAGGACCGATGACAATTCAATATTTTTTTAAATTTGTTCCTATATGAATGTTCTGTTAAGTGTGAGTAAGTGTGGAGTGAAGTCAGATAGTCAGTTGTTCCATGTAAAATACAGGTACTGAGCTGCATCCGGTTAGATTGGAAGCCGACCCCAACATGGTTGGGAAAAGGCTAGGCAGATGATAATGAGATGATGATTTCAATGTTCTAATATTAATGGTCCTATATTTATGTTAATTCTAAAACCATATTGCGATCGCCAACCCACCTGCCAAGCGTAGCGATTATAGTAAAACCCCCCAACATGACAAGCACAAAAAATAAATGGCCTCTAGTGCCCGGCGGCCCGTCTACCCTTGGCTGCGGTAGTGGTCAAGGCCACGGTGAGGCAAGGGGTGCGAACAATCCCTGGAAGAGATCCGGCTACCACAATCACCGAAAACTGGACCTGGCAATATATAACACGTGAACACTCCGGACCGACGAGAAGATCGTCGAAGTCGAGGAAGAATTGAGCAGGTTACGGTGGGATATAGTAGGGTAATCTGAAGTCCGACGAGAGGGGGAGGACTTGATAATCCTTAAATCCGGTAACTTGCTCTATTTCCGGGAAGGCGACCGGCAGTCCCAAGGTGCTGTCGGGTTTATCGTCCATAAGTCCCTTGTGAGCAACGTGGTGAAGATCGAGAGTGTGCCGACCAGGGTGGCGGTCCTTATACTCAGAATGTCCGCAAGGTATTTGCTGAAGATCATACATGTTTACGCCCCAACCTCGTCACACCCCGACGATGAGGTGGAGACCATGTATGAGGATATTTCCAGAGCCATGCATGGTTCCAAAACTCACTTCACTGTTGTCATGGGGGACTTCAACGCAAAACTGGGCAAACGAAGCGATGATGAGTTGCGAGTGGGGTAATTTGGAGTTGGACGTAGGAACTACCGGAGTCACCTATTGGCTAGTTTTATGCAAAAGGCAGGCCTCTTTATGATGAACTCCTTCAAAAAACGTGAGTACAGGAAGTGGACCTGGCAGAGTCCTGATGGTGCAACCAAAAATAAGATTGACTTTATTATGTCGACGAAGAAGCAAGTATTCAATGATGTCTCTGTGATCAACGCGGTGAAAACTGGTAGTAATCCCCGTTTGGTAAGAGGTACATTGAATCATACAATGAATCTCAATATCAAGCTGGAAAGATCTCGGCTGATGAAGTCGACGCTCCGTCCAGCACCGATCCAAGTCCAAAACTCCGAAAGCTTTCAACTCGAACTTCAGAATTGTTTCGAGTGTCTAGGGAGCTCTGTGAACAATTTAAACGATATGTTCGTGGAAACTGTCCATACGGTCGGGTCTAAGAATTTCAAGACCCGTCGTATCAATAAAAATAAGAAGCTCTCTGATTCTACTTTGCAGCTCATGAAGAAGAGGCGCGAGATGGTCCTGCAGTCTTCAGACGACACGCTAGAGTACCGGCAGCCTAATAGACAGGTCTCTAAATCCTTGAAAAGCGACCTCCGCCGCTTTAATACAGAACGTATTAAAGACACGAAAGAGCGGAATAAAGGCTCCAGCTTACGAAACTGGAGACCGATAAAAGCAGGATCGTATCCACCAAGCCTGAGCTGTTGAGAGAGATTGAGAGGTTCTATGGACAGTTATACACGTCAACAAGAAACCCCGTTACGAATCTGGCAAACGACCCAAGAGCTAGATTGAACCGACACTATACTGAAGAAATCCCGGACGTCAGCTTGTACGAGATTAGGAAGGCTCTGAAGCAGCTCAAAGCCAACAAGGCGCCAGGTGATGACGGAATTACGGCTGAACTCCTAAAGGCCGGCGGGAAATCTGCTCTTAAGGCCCTCCAGAAGCTGTTTGATTCCGTCATACTCGAGGGCAAAACGCATGGAACAGAGGTGTGGTGGTACTTTTCTTTAAGAAGGGTAACAATACCCTTAAGAATTATAGGCGCATTTCAATTCTGAGCCAAGTCTACAAGCTGTTTTCGAGAGTCATCACGGACCGTCTCGCGCGCAGGTTTGACGACTTCCAGCTTCCCGAACAAGCCGGGTTCCTTAGAGGCTTTAGCACAATAGATCACATACATACGCTGCGGCAGGTTATACAGCGTGCAGCTCTCTGTTTAGCGTTTGTGGACTACGAAAATGCCTTCGATTCGATCGAGACATGGGCTGTACTGCAGTCCCTCCAACGGTGCCAGATCGACTATCGGTACATCAATATGTTGAAGTGTCTGTACGAAAACCCCAGTAAGTCAGTCCAATTCCAGGACCCGACCTCGAAACCTATCCTTCTGCAGCGAGGTGTTAGACAGGGAGACGTTATCTCTCCGAAACTCTTCACCGCTGCACTGGAGGATGTCTTCAAGGTTCTGGACTGGAAAGGGGCTGGTATCAACATCAATGGCGAGTACATCACTTCACCTTCGGTTTGCCGATGATATAGTTATCATGGCTGGGACCATGGAGGACCTCAGTACACTGCTCGATGACTTCAGTAGAGCTTCCGAAAGAATGGGTCTTAAAATGAACATGGACAAGACAAAGGTCATGGCCAATGCCCATGTAACACCCACTCTCATAACGGTCGGAGGCGCTGCACTCGAAGTTGTGGACGAGTACGTTTACCTAGGACAAACTGTCCAATTAGGTAGGTCCAACTTCGTGAATGAGGTCAATCGTCGAATCCGACTCGGCTGGGCAGCATTCGGGAAGCTTCGCAATATCTTCTCGTACCACATACCGCAGTGTCTCAAGACGGTCTTTGACCAGTGCGTGTTGCCAGTGATGATATATGGAACCGAAACGTGGTCGCTCACAATGGGTCTAATAAGAAAGCTTAAAGTCACCCAAAGGGCAATGCGGAGAGGGTTATGCTTAGAGTTTCCCTGCGTGATCGAATCATGAATGAAGAGATCCGCAGGAGATCCAAGGTAACCGATATAGCCCGAAGAATTGCCAAACTTAAGTGGCAGGGGGCAGGGCACATTGCTCGCAGAAGAGATGGCCGATGGGGTCGAATAGTTCTGGAGTGGCGAACGCGTACCGGAAGACGTAAAGTTGGAAGGCCTCCAAGACGACAAGGTGGACCGATGATCTTGTGAGGGCTGTAGGAGACCCCTGGATGCGGGAAGCACAGAACCAGTCAAAGTGGAGCTTGGGGGAGGCCTATGTCCAGCAATGGACAGCAATGTTAAAAAACATGTTAAAAAAAACAGAAAAATCACGCTTTTGTAGTTAGCAGAACTAAAAAAAAATAATAGATTAAAAATCTAAAAAAAAACACGCTGTTCGAGGTATTTTTATAATCAATTAATATCGAGTACCCAACGCTTTTTTGAAATTATTTTCTGCTTTTTTAGTTTGGTTTTTAAAACGTGTTTTTTAGATTGTTTAATCTATTATTTGCAGTGGCTCTTACAAAGGTCATCCAAACAGTCTGTCGATTACGGTATTTTTATAATAAATGATAGAGTCGTGATAACAAGCATGAGTAAGTATTTATTTATCAAGTATCATTGTTGTAACTATGGACAAAACAAATTCTGGCGTTCGGAAGATCTAGACCGGAATATCCGGACCACTTTTGATAACTGCGTGGGGGGCATGCTGACTGATTACATTTAAATCATGCGCTTATATCTGTCACCGTATGATTGTGAACACCGTTAGTTTATAATATATCTCGCGAGATTATAAACTGTCGATAAATTGTGAACCAAACTGCTTGCTTACCGACCGAATACGTTAGGTTACGTTAGAATTGCGACAAACCGCGCGTGAGCCAAGCGAGCGAAGCGACTGGTGCCGAGCCAGCGGCCGGCGAACGCTACTTCCAAGTTAGTGGCAGTTATTTGACTATGTGGTAATAGCGCAAGGTACTATCTGTCTTGATACCAGTTCACAATTTGACGCTTTCACTTCGATAGATTATAATCTACCGAAAACTAATGCGTTAAATTGTAAGCAGTATGTTACAGTTCACAATCTTTCGACAGTTCACAATCTCGCGAGATAGATTATAATCTAACGGTATTTACAATTTTACGGTGACATCCATTACATATCGATACCCTCCTGTGACTCGGAAAGCACGTTACGCTGTTGGTCCCGGTTGTCATTCGTAGACCTTTGTCAGTCGTTACGGTACTCGGAAGCCCAAAAGACTAACAACCATGAACTAGTCTTACCAAGGGGTTACACAGTAGCTGGATTATGGAGGTCAGATAGGCAGTCGCTCCATGTAAAATACTGGTATTATTTATATAATTAACACTTTAAGCACACAAATGTATAGAGGCGGACTTAAAGCCATAGTCATTTTCTAGCTTTTTTCTCCTTTTCTTTTTTTTCTATATTCAGTTGCATCAAGTTAAACTGGAAGCCGTCTCCAACATAGTTGGGAAAAGGATAGATAGATATTCAGCTTACATTAAGTCTTACTTGGGCAACATGTATGATGAACATTTCAAGTAAAAGTAAACTGCATTGTAATGAATATTTAGTGCATAATCTTGTTATGCTACCTTACATATTTTCTTTAGGATAGGTACCTACTGATTTCGTTAATTGGCTCACAAAAGTGTATTTAGGCGTGGTTCATTTTATATTACGTGCCTAAGATAAGTGACTAATGTTGATGTATTTTTTTAAGATATTTGGTGGGAAACAAGCCCAGTTGAGCCCATTCATATGGTAGACAGTTCCTTTGCTAATGAGACATCTGAAATATCATAGGATTTGAATCCGCATGCCAGAGATAAAGTTGGAATGACTCATGCAATTGCTGATGGAATCATGATAAAGTTGGAAAGGCTGGCATCAATAGGTCCCATTCAAACCTGAATACAGTAATGCAGTTTAGCTGCAGAAACAGCGAAGATCCATCCAAGAAGTATTTCCACAAACCAAGTCTTTTACAAAGGTCCACTACGACTTATGGTGCCGGAAAGAATGTTGAAAAGATACGTGGCATTTTCTTTATCCCAAAGATTTAAATCGTTGGTTTTCCCAGTAGTTTAATTTCCTTGGTCCCGCAGAAGAATGAACAGACTGAGTTGCCTATGGCTATATCTAGGAATGAGGAAAGTCACTGATATTATTAGAAACTACTAAGTAGGTATTTATTATGCAAGGCTGTTTTTGGCGCGAGTACTTGTATTGACACAACTGACCAAGCGAAGTACATATCATTCTGAGCGTAGCGAGGGTTTCAAAGGTTTGCACCTCAGGAAAAAGCTAGGTGCAAGAAAAGCACCTTAATAATATACTTATTAAATTAGTGTGGTTCAATGAATATAAGATAGCATTAAAACCATTAAAACGTACCTATGTATGTAAATGTATTAAAATGTATGTAGGTAATATGTACTAACGTTAGTACTTATTACCTCAATGGATTTTTACGATTTTATCAAAAAAGAAACCAAAATGATGGAAAGTCAATGAAAAAAAAATTAAAAGTTTTTTCATGTAGTCGTCTTGCTGGCCAGTCCAAATATTCTAAAAATGAGGTTGGCACACTGACATGAAATAAGTATTGATGAATTTGCAGTGGACTGGCGGCATAGAAAACTGTTTAATAGAAAAAGGTTCGAATTCAAAAACGTAAGAAAATTTTAATTTAGCGGGCTGCCCTGATGTTTTCCCTTTATACACCGTGACATTTTAGTCGTCTTACAACGGCAGCTCACTTCATGTATCCAATGACTACTAAAAATTTACGTGGAACACTCAGAAAGTTTTGCGAAAATAAAATAAAATGTTATATCGATAAATATTTTTTTATTAAATCTTTTCTAAGTAGGTACTCTCCACAAGCCTCTATACAAAGTTTCATGCGTTTGAACCAGTTTTGGAAACACTTTTTGCAGTCCGCCGCAGACATCTCGTTTACAGCCTACTCGAACGCTGACAGCGCATCTCCCGGCGACGAAAATTGTATCCCTTTGAGCTGATTTTTTATTTTTGGAAATAAAAAGAATTTTACACGGTGCTAGGTCAGGGCTGTAAGTAGGGTGACCCAGGAGTTTGACCGGCACGGCGTGCTGTCCTGGAAGTCCCTCGTTTTGCGCGCGGTGGGCAAAGGCGCGTTGTCGTGGTCGAGCAGTAGCCCGCGGTGCCCTGTGTTTGGTCACTTGTTGTTCACAACAGAGAAAATTTCTGTCATGAATTTGGTAGTATACCATTCAGCGTTGAAACTTCTTTGGTTCCGTAAAGGAATTGACGCCAAGTAGCCAGTCAAATTGAAAAAGCTCGCGATCTAAATCTTCCCCCCGCTTCTAGATTGCTCACATCATCACTTTGGTTGGCGTTGAATCGTTTTGAAACACCCAAACCGTCGACTGGCACTACGTTTTCTGAATCGTATTAATAAATCCAAGACTCATCACCTGTAATGGTGTCGTAAACACGCCGAGAGCCTGCTTCAAATTTGTTTATCATATCACGGCACCATTCCACCCGGGCCTGCTTCTGAGCATCGGTGAGGTTGTGCGGCGCCTAACGTGAAACTTTTTTTTTTCTTTTTTTAAAAACGTCCCACACTAGGAATTTCTCCTGTATTGTGGGTGCGTTCACAAACATTTAAACTCACATACACAAATAGCCAGACCCGGAACAACTACTTGTAGGTCATACCAATATTTGTTCCGTGCGGGAATCGAACCCGCGCCACGCAGCGCAGCAGACAATCGCTCAACCGCTGCGCCAACCGTGCCGTCAAACTATCCTCCTCACGCGAAGATGCACGTGTAGAATTTCGTGAAGGCTTCCCAATTCAACCTGCAGTATGTGTTGAATCTCTTAATGCGTAACTCGCCTATTGTCATGGATTAAATTTTTCACCGCTAGCACGTTTTCTTCCGTAACAGCCGTCAAAGGGCGACTACTTCTTTCTTCATCCCCCAAAGTTAGTCGACCGTGCTTGAATTCGTTATACCAACGATAGACGGTTGTCTTAGAAGGGCTTTCATCCATGAATGCCATTTGAAGTCTATCGTACGATTCGTCCGGTTTCAGGCGAAACTTGAAATCGTAAAATGTTTCCGGCGCTGATCCATTTTTTAATGAGACACGTTAATTTAAATTACCTCGCAAACAATGTGGAGGTAAATTTTGGAATTCGAACACACTTTACACATATTTTGACTTACAAAAATAATCATAATTTCAAAATAGATAATATCTGTCCAGTCTCTCATACATAGAAACTTTTATCGCAATCTTTTTTGAGTGGCCTGGTATAAAAAAGTAAATATTTTTGGACATATGAACACGTCGTTTAAGTGTGGCTAAAGCTGAAAATTTAGATAGTATTTTCAGCTTCGCCTTCTTCAAACAATGCTGCCTTGAGGCCAGTCGAGGCAAAAAAATGCTCACGCATGATTTTCCGGAACGAGGTTTTTAGAAAGGCGGTTTGCCAATTAGGATAAACTTTCATTATAATAGGTACCTACTCGGTATCCAGTAGTGCCCAGTACAGATAACTGACAGACAGCCTAAACCGCTGAGTCAATGAAATATGAAGTTTTGCGCAAAAGTTCCTTATTTAACTAACTACGGACGGATTTTTGAAAATGCATCCCCCAGAAAATGTTAATAAATAAATTTCTTTATTACCCTGGCTCCAGAGCTAGGGATCTGTATTTCAGGAGCCAGTGACTTCTTCCATTTCGGTTACAATTAAGCTAGTTTTATGCAGGAAAAGGTGATATATAAACTATTACTTAAAATTAGGTTTAATATTAGGACACAATTAATTTAAGAAATAAAAAATTGATAAAATAAAATTATTAGAATTAAAACAAATGTTAATTAGAATAAATCAGGATTCAAACATAATTGCTAATTCATTCCAAAATGGCATGAACGTTTTTATGGCGTTTGTCATTTTTACCGATGGGAAATCCCATCGAGTACACGGCTTGTAGATAATTAAGATAAAACAAATTAACAGACCTGACACGAGAATTGTTATTGGTAAAGAAAACTCCTTTCACAGCAAGAAATATTCGCAACTGTGGATGAAAATTATAGAGATCAATATCTGGCCTGTCGAAATCAAAAGATTCCTTTAGAAGGAAATTTCTTATTATTTGAAGTCGCATTTTTCAACCGTTTTTTCCGAAGTTATAGAAAAACTGGTCATGTCCTGAAGCTATTGCCTTATTTTATGTAATGGCCTACTATTAGTCATTTGATCGCAATTGCAACTTATTATTTGCAATTTTCGAGTAGTTAAGCGAAATACTTATTATGGGGGGTTATTAAGAAAATTGCGGATATTTTTTAATGTCTAGCAACGATCTACGTATTATTTTTAAATTACTGGACATACAGGGTGGATATCAAGGATACGTCAAAAACAAAATTGTAAGCACTTTTTGGGGGTTGTTTTTTACAATTGTCAAACATTACACGTTGATTGCTAATTTTATTATTCATACATAAGCCAGAGGACTTGATACTAATCAACCCGGTTCCTGAGCCAAATATAGTAGGTAAGTAAATATAGCGTAGTTACTGAACAAAATAAATGAATTAGCACTTTTACAAACACACATTGCAATGCGTCAATGATAAAAAGGACTAGGTATTTTCCTTAAAAATGGTGTGATAACGCTAATCACTATATGTACCTACTCGATGCAACTGTCAGATTAATGACGCTTGGATACCTACCTAAATAAATATCTGAACTTATGTATAAAGGAAGCAAATAAATTGTGGTATTTTAACCAAAAGGTTTCGGAGTCCATGAATATTTAAATGACAAAGTTTAAATTAGGACATTTTACATATTATACCTATAATAGCACCTATTCCAACTATTTATGCCCCTATTTTATTGTTAAAATAAAATAAATGAGTTTATAAAATAAGTAATAATAAAATAAATAAATAAAATCTAGGTATTTTCCTAGATTTTATTTTTATATTAGTAGTAGTAATGTAACGACTAGTCGGGAAAGCCGACTAGTCGGCCATATTTGTAGTCGGCGATTAGTCGGCGACTAGTCAGCTAAAACCACCGACTAATCGGCTCATTTTTTACTCGGATTAATATGCCCAAAAATGTAAATTACAGTGTCAAAAAATGCTTTGTATTTTGACTGCCGTTATTCTGCCGTTGTCCGCTTTTTTAGGAAAAGCAAAGCTTCAGCGGCCACATTAATGGCAAAATCATTTGCGTTCTTCAGATGATCTGAAGTGTTCTAAATGTGACATGGACAACACGACACGCTTGCTATAATATTATGTTGCCCAAGTTTGTCAAATCAGTCTTTCATAAAACATGCAGGAGTAAGGATTTATATTTATGGTGAGAAATATGGCTGTAGGTTCTCTAAACATATTATACTGCTTCGGGAAATACAGGTGTGCGTGATTAGCTATGTTATTTTGTTAATTTATTATTTTATCCTTTATGTATGTAGGTAACTGTTAACACCCTGTATAGTATAGGAGCTTTTCATAGAAATATTGATGACTTTCGCTAGTCGTGAGCGGCTCATGCAACATCATGTCATTATGTGGCATCATGTCTTAAATAGTGTTTAAATTTGATATTAATACTTTTATTTTATAACTTAACTAGCTTTTGCCAGCGGCTTCGCCCGCGTGGAGGTCGGTGTATTATACATATAAACCTTCCTCTTGAATCACTCTATCTATTAAAAAAAACCCGCATCAAAATCCGTTGCGTACTTTTAAAGATTTAAGCATACATAGGGATTCTAGATTTTAACCCAAAGAAACCGTCGCATATCTAAATTTTTATGTTTTTCCCCATAGAAGTGAATATTGTATTCTTTTTGAGAGAAATATTTTTTTCTTAAACCGTTACGTTTTTTTTTAATGCTAGTACAGCTCCATTCAAATTTTATGGCGGCTCGGAACACGAGGCGAGTCGCTGCGCAGTAACAAATTTATGGGTCAGCGGGGTTGAGGGGTGGGGTACTGCTCAGCGAGTAGCGCACTTCAGAGCCGCCATAAAGTTTGACGCGAAGTATAATAAAAGCATGATTCACCGTTCAACCGATTGGTTGAACCGACCGACCGACCGACCGGCCGGCCGGGCGACCGACCGGTTGGTTGTCCTATTGGTTGGGGTCCGATTGGTTTTGCTGGAACTTGACTAAGCTACGCTTGCCGCGGTAGGTCCGTCGATGGGCGACCATCTTTACATACCATGATCCCCCCATGCCTCGGAAAGCACTCCCGGCTGTCATTCGTGGATCTTTGACAGTCGTCAAAAGTCGTGCTTTGTGACAAGCACGAAAGTCTGACAACCAGTCTTACCAAGGGGTATCGTGTTACCCAGTAACTGGGTTGTGGAGGTCAGATAAGCAGTCGCTCCATGTAAAATACTGGTACTCAGCTGTATTTGGTTAGACTGGAGGCCGACCCCAAATAGCTGGAAAAAGGATTGGGCAGACGGTGGTAATGCTCGTGACTATACAATAACGATCGACATTGAACGATAATTCGAACAGTGGTACCTAATTGACATTGGTACTATCGATCAATGTCCATCGAATGTTTAAATTGCGTTGACGCATTGTAGGTATAATTACATACCTACCCACTGTTGTACCAACACATAAATAAAGAGAATTAGCTTTATTGTACACCAAAATTTAATACAGCTCATTTACATAATCGTTAATATTCAAGGTACAACGGTAGTCTTGTCTTCCAGACAACCTTTGGATTGTCAGGGAGGTAATTTATTGTGTACCGCAATAAATAAAATAAATTGTGTTCTAATGCAGGCAAAATACCCATAAGAATACAAAAACATTACTGTAGAAATATAGAAAATTAAAGCGTAAAAAATTTAACATGTCTAGGTATCCAAAGTCTTCAATAAAATACATAAATTGTTTCGTCATATTTTGTTCTCGCTTATATTGTGAACAGAAAACCAGTGCACAAATATGTGGCATTGCTAGGTTGCACGAGACAACCATTAAAATGCTGTTACTGGAGCCTCTCAATCTTTGCCAAAAAGACGCGACCCTCGACCTCATGATGGCGCAATAGTCCCGAGACCCTCGCTTCGACAAACATGCCCGCAATGAACGTACTTCTTCATCTTAGCGTGTCGATAGCAATCTAAATACAGTCAGCCCAGAATTTGATTACGATTTTAGCACTTTCAGCAGCGTCCATCAGTTACTGTAGCGTGCATACAGCAGGATACCCTGGACAAGATATTAAGTGCCCCATTGTTTGGAACAGCACCACATTTACACTCCAGGGCGGAGTCATCGGTGAATCTCCACCTGAGTTGGTTTTCTTTACTTCGGCCTACCTGAGTCCGGAGTCTATTTAAAGACTTCCAGGAAAGACAAGGCTACTCATGTCCAGGTGCGAGATTTTCCGCGGGTGGAACGAATGGGTTTGGCAAGGAAGCACCATCTCGCCACTGGCTTAGCCGTTCCTTAGACTGTTCACCAATGGGTGTACCCATTTTAAAAAGCTTTTGCGGTTTTTCAGCTTTTGTGACACGAGGATGTTATTATACATAGGGTGTCGTGTGTTAGAAGCCATCTTGGCTCTTTCGCTTGAGCATGCCACCGCTCTACGAATTTCCGGTGGCGCTATACCAGCTAGTGTCGATTTTAGGCAGCCAGTGCTGATCCGACACGTTTCATTTAGAGCTGTATCCACTAACTTTGCATGAGCTGAATGGCTCCACACGGGGCACGCAAATTTACCTGTAGAAAAAGATGGCGCCAACGCAGAAGTCCGCAAAACGTCAGGCGAAGCACCCCACTTTGACGAGACAAGTCGTCGTAGGATATTGTTGCGAGTGTGCACTTTCTGCTTGACGTCCATGCAGTTTTTGTTGAATGTTAATGACCTGTCCAGAGTAACACCAAGATATTTGGGCAGTTGCTGTGCTCAATGGGCACTCCACCCCAAACTATGTTAAGTTTGCGGCCCGCTTCTCTATTGCGAAGATGAAATATGCAAGACTGAGTTTTGCTCGGATTAGGTTTTAGTGAGTTTGCGAGGTAGTACGACGTTTAAAAGTCACCAAGAGCGTCTGATAAGTGAACCTCGGCGACTTCAAAGGTGTTGGCTTGGGAGGTGAGTGCCAGATCGTTTGCATAGAGGAAGCGGAACGTGTTGGGGCTCGATGGTTGATCATTCGTATAGATGTTGAAGAGGAGCGATGCCAAAACACTATCTTGGGGTAGCCCGTTTTTCTGTGTTCTCCGAATACTTTTTTCCGAGAGAAGGTGGACCTGAAAACGGCGGTTGTGGAGAAGTTCTCGGAGTATTCGAACAAATTTTTGATCGCTGATCAAGGTCTCCACCTTCCACAGCAGCCGCTTGAGATTGAGTGTATCGTAAGCAGCTGACAAGTCCACGAATACAGCACCTGTTACCATACCGGTCTCGAATCCATCCTCAATGTATTGCACGAGTTAGAGGGTCTGATTGCAGCAAGACTTAACGTACCTGCTGAAGTGCTATTATCGATATAAATATGACATACAAAAGTTGGATTATAATAAAAATAAGCGGTCCTGACACGTTGTCCTATCCGAACAGTGCCACCTACCGGGTCTAATTGTGAATCTAAATCATCCAGGGATCAACTCAAAAACACAAAAAATGTCATCGAAATTCGTCCTGCCGTTTAGGAGTTCGTTAACATACAAACGTATCTACAGAAGTATTGGAAGAGGTTGGCAGGGAAATCGACGCACAACCTGTTACCGTGGTTTCAGGACATGATTTTGAACACCCTGCGCTTAAAATAGTCGGTTATTTAAAAAAAAAAAGCTCTGCCATACATTTTGACCGCGTAGGTACTAATTGCACTTTTCTATGAAACAGCAGATTTTATTTTGGTAACCGATGCAAAGTTTCTGCGCTCTGTCTAGAATCAAGCGGTGATTTCATGGTGTCTGCCACCATGTATTGGTAGGTACTACACATAAACACATTCTCTCAACATAAAAGTAAAATACTTTATTTGTAAAACTGGCCAATACTTTGGTTTTTTAACAACAAATTGATAAAAAGTAACCATCATTATCTTTAATATTTTTAGACTATTATCGATTTTTGCGTACCTCTATATTTTGGGACATCTATCCCGCATCGGGGATAGTTGCCTAATCCATATAAATTACGTTTAGGATAGATGCCCAGCCGAGAAACAGGACATCTATTCCGGAAAACTTTGATCGCATTTTGTCTTCCCGTGCAATCGCACAGAGACATGCGACACAGTCAACTTAGTGATAGTTAGAGAGTCTTTCGATATGTTAATAAAATAGCATGCGATTCATTCGCGAAACTAAGAAAGAAATTACAAATCCGCGAAAGTAATTACAATCGGGGCAACTATACCCCTGGGGCAACTATCCTAGTTTTACCCTAAAATGTTGTTAAATCTAAGATTCCTCAATTAAATCAATTAAAAATACATGCAATATCTCATTCACAAGGAGATCAAATGCAAACTACGAGTAATCATCCGTTAATTTCACGATTATACTTAATTGATTTTAGATGATTAATATTAGAGATACCAAATCAAAAGGTATATTCAGTGACGTCATTAAGTAATCGAAGTCATCATCGCATTACATGTTGAGTTAACAACCAGCATATCTTGAGCTCTCCGTGGCGCTCTGTACACACAAGCTATACATTTCCAGTTTACGCTGATCTCATATTGTACGGAAATCCCCAAGAATGCTAGATCAGCTTTTACTGGAAACATTTAGCTTGATGTATAGCCGTGTGTACAAGAAAAATAAGCTGAGAATCGAAAATTCAGTGCATTTTACTTTAGTTCCTCACTTTGCCGTGGCTCAAGATACACTGGACGTTCTTTATTTATCTCTGTACTTGTATATATAGAGCCTCTGGATGTTGTTGTATTTGTGCAGTTTGTGTGTGGACCCGTCAGGCGCCGTATCGGTCGCAAATAAGTGCTCGAGACACTTATTATTAAATCATTATTATTTTATTGCGCATCGTTAAGTGACTTCACAATGATTGCTGCGATAGTGGTTGCCTTGTTAATACCGTATTTAATAGTGTATTTTTATAGAAATGCATATAAAAGACCGGATAATTTCCCGCCAGGTGAGAAAATTATCTTCTTTTTTTTTGCTACAAGTTTCGTATTTTTCTATTTTATTCGTTTATATCCAGTGTAGAGAGGCGATAAAAATGTACGGAGGGGGTACTAACACAGAATTTAGATTATTATGCGTCAGTTTAATAAAACTTGACTTTTTAATAAATATATAGGTAGCAATAAAGAGTTATAGCTTTTTTTTTACATTTTATGTACACACTGTACCTAATAGCTTCTGCTAGCGATTTCGTCTGGATCTATTTCATACTTCATCCATCATCTATCTATACACGGTGACATTTTAGTCGTCTTACAACGGCAGCCCACTTCATGTATCCAATGACTACTAATCATTTATTTAAAAAAAAATGATATATTTAAACATTTTCATAATTATAAAAATTAAAATATCATTCACTAAGACGCGTTGACGTTGTTTGAGACACCCTGTTATGGAGATGGAATTAATGATGGATTGTAATGGTAGGTAGGTAGATATCGTCTACCGTTTGATACGTAAACATTATTAACAGGGAGGGTGTTTCATAATTCTAAAGCATTGTTTATTTTTCTTTGTACCTATTATCTTAATTATTGGTAACAAAGTTTTAATCGCGCCTAAAGGTTTTTTGTGTCGGATACATTGAGTGGACCACCTTTGTAAGACGACTAAAATGTCACGGTGTATAAATAAAAATTAATCCCTGTTTCCCTTGGTCACGGCATCACACTTGAACGGCTGCACCAATTTAGCTAATTCTATTTTTGTTGTATTTGTTATTGTCAGGAAAAGGTTCTTATGAAATAAAAAAGTTAAGAAAGTTGCGCGTTACTTTAGAAAATTTAAGAAAACTTAACGACCATGTTAACTTTTCTAATATTATACCAATGCGAATTCAATATTCATAGTTAAGGCAGGCAGAATAAGCCCTTTAGGTCCCAGGCTACCTCTATGTCAAATTTCAAGACGTTCAGTTCAGTGGTTTAGGTGGAAAGAGATAACATATAGAGTTACTTTCGAATTTATAATAATAAGTAGTAGGTATGGATTTGGACTGATATGAATATTATACTTATTTGGCACATCAATTAGCTTTAGATTTAATATTTCCTATCTTAATATATGTAAATATTGTTATGTTTAGATTGTTAGTAATTAGGTATAATGATAACCATACGCGACACGTGTAAAAAAATAGTGTGAATGACCTAAATATAAACAATTAATGTCAAATCTTTGAACGTATTATGTTGACTGATGGTAGTTTTGGGTGACCCAGTCATCATCACCATCCACAGCTCGACTTCACCCACAGCTGGACATAGGCGTCTCTTTTCTTCTGCCAATCCCCACGCTCCTGTGTCAACCTCATCCAGGTTTTGCCCGCGATGGCGACAATGTCGTCCGCCCATCTCGCCGCGCCGGACGACCGCCATCTCGTCTTCCAGTCCTAGGATGTCACTCTGTCAAAGCCTTGCTCCACCTGTCATGACTGCACCCTGCTAGGTGTCCTGCCCAACTCCACTTGAGCTCCATTGTACGCTTTCCGATATCGAAGATCTTCGTATGTCTTTGTATGTCGACATTTGGAACTCGGTCTATTAGCCTGATGGCATGGAACGCTCCAAGGCTCTCTGTTCAACTCTCAGCCTGTACACAGCCTCCTGCGTGAGCGTCCACGTCTGAGAACCATACGTCATGGTGGGCAGAACACACTGGCTATAGAGGCGGGACTTTAGACATTGTGGAATTTTAGCTGATTTCTAAATGCGGCCAGTCAAACTGTATTCTTTTCGAAATCTCTGTTTGTTGATGCTTTGAAAAGAAAGAATATGACCTAGATAGACATACCTATATAGGCCCATCCTTTCTCTCTTTTTGAATTGACGCTTGATCGAAATATGTGATGTTTCTGAACGCGATGCGCTTTTAATTTATTGTACTGCTATAAATGTTAAGTATGACTAGCTTTTGTCCGCGGCTTCGCCCGAGAGTTCTCGTTAGTTCTACCGGGATAAAAAGATAATTTATCCTAACCCAGGTCATAATCGACCTGTGTGCCAAATGTGATAAATTCCTTTCCGTCAAGGTTATTCACAAAAATTAATTGGTTACAAATGCTTTTCTTGATCGATCTATCTGTCTTAACCCAATATCTAACGCCCTCGAACCAAACAATTGATATATAGGAATCGATGTTATTCGAATTCACTAACCTACGAACCGATGTCGGGGCCCGGGCCGTCGTGGCTCGTTGTTGTTGTTTCTGTCACCATTGCTTTCGTTGTTATTGCGTTTCTCCAGATGCTGTTGCCACATTGACGCTTAGCGCTTCATGACTAAAAATTTACATAAAATCCTCAATTACTCAAATAGACACGAACGGCAACTAAGAACACGAGTTATACAAACAAACATAACATCACATGCCTGTATTCCCCGAAGGAAATCCCCCTGAAAACTCTGTTTATTCACAGAAGGACAAAGGCCCTAGTGTGAGTTTTATTGAACCATCTCAATCCAACGCTTTGAGCGCGTTCGGCGGCGCTCCGATTAGTCCTACTTATTCTACTCCGCCTATAGGTGGACTAGAATAAGTAAATTTACCATAAGATTACCATTAAATACCTTTATAGCTCTAAACGTGTTGACTATTGAAGCATTACATAACATCGCATCACACATGTTGTTTCTTTCAAGGGCTGAGCTGTACATATAGTACCTACACTCACAATAGGGTATTACACCCATTTTTTAAAAGTGTCATTTAGATTCTGAAATGCTAATAAACCACTAAAAAATCAGAACATTTTTCGATCGATTAGTGCCATAAAAAGCATTTATATTTTACATTTTCATATTTCGCGCGTAATTTGTCGAAAACGCTGGACGTAGTGGACGCCATATTGCTCTGTGGGTGTGACGTCAGTTTCCTGTGTAAACAAATGCGTTGATATTTTGTATGATAATAGTTTATAATTTAAAAAATGAGTTATTATCCTACTTATCGTTGGTTTGTTGTTCCTGAATGTAAGATATTATTTCAATAAAAATTACTTTGGTTACGAAAATAATAAAAGTACAAAGTTGTTCAGTTGATTAGTTAAAACAGCGGTATGACGTAATAACATGGCGGCTACTTTTTCATGGTGTTGAAAAACAGATTTATAAAAACTGAAATCTTTGAATTGAAATTTAAAATTTAGAGATGTTATTTCATGAACACCAACATTTTTCGACTGGTTTTTGCCTAAGCTATCTCAATGATATATTTTTAGATCTTGTCTCATATATAGTAAAATACCCTATTCGCCGTCCTATGGGAGCCAGCCTATTGCCACTAATCAGGCACAAATCCAGACTCCAGATAGAAAATCCCAATAACATCAATCCAGTCTGTCTAGCCATTTCCCAACTAAGGTGGGCTCGGCTTCCAGTTTAACCGGATGCAACTGCATGCCAGTATTTTACATGGAACGAGCATCGAGATTCAATGTACCCGCAGTTGGTATTGGTTGCAAGGTTGCACACCGCGCATTTCTGTTTCTGGAAAAGTCCACTTATCCAAAAAAAAATGATCATCTGTCTAGTCCTTTTTTGCAACTATGTTGGGGTCAGCTTCCAGTCTAACTGGATGCAGCTGCTAACCAGTATTTTACATGGAGCGACTGCGTATCTGGCCTCTTATACTACCCAATTACTGAGTAATACGATACCTCTTGGAAAGACTGGTCATCATACTCATCATACTTTCAGGCTTCTGACGACCCTTAAAGACTGTCAAAGATTTACGAATGACAGCCGAGACCACATTCTTACCGTGATTTCCGAGGCACGGACGGGTCTTAGTATGTAAAGATGTTCACCCATCCACGGAACAATCGTGGCAAGCGTTGCTTAACCTGATCGATCGACCCGTGCGGCTATTTTTACTTCATCATCATCATCATTTCAGCCGGAAGACGTCCACTGCTGAACATAGGCCTCCCCCAATTTGGGGAGGCTTGCCATAATCACCACGCTTGGCAGGCGGGTTGGCGATCGTAGTATGGTGCTAAAATGCATAGAGAACGCTGCTGCCCATTCTCTAGTAAGTCCCTTAGTCGCCTTCTACGACACCTACGGAAAGAGATGGGATAGTGCTGTTCTTTACGTCCGGCACCGCACGGAACATTTCATCAACGTTTTGGCTTAGCCACTCAATAAAAACCCAATAACATGCATTATGCAACCAACCTGAATGCTATTTTGCATGCCTAAAAAGCTAGAAACTTGTTGATGCAAAGATTTTAACGTGATGTAGGTACATAATTAAAATGCAGACATATAAAAAACCAATGTGACCGGCTGTTCCAATATTAACTATTGGCTAAGTCTAAGTGATGTAAACACGTGCGGCAAGGAATTTTATTTATTTATTTATCTACAACTTGCTGTAAATCTGGCTCCGCCCGCGTAGACGATTATAATACTACTAATTATGTGAAAGTTTCAGAGTATGGATGTATGGATGTTTGTAACGCTTTCACGCAAAAACGGCTGAACGAATTTGAATGAAAATTGGCACACAGGTAGTTTCTAACCTGGAATAACACATAGGATACTTTTTATCCGGTACTATTTTCCCGTGGGTGGGTTCGTTTTCGAACTCCACGCGGGCGAAGCCGCTGGCAATAGCTAGCTAATAATATTAGTAGGACTATAATTATTTACGTTCCCGTGGGACACAGTATTATATTATGTCCCACGGGAACGTATTACCGGGATTTAAAGTATCTTATGTGTTAATCCAGGTTATCACTTATCTGTTGTGCCAAATTTCATCCAAATCCGTTCAACCGTTGTTGCGGGATTGAGTAACAAACATCCAAACATCTATATAACCAAACATATAAACTTTTAGATTATCTAATATTGGTAGGACATATTAATAGGTAGGTAAGTAACAGATGCCTTTGAATATAGTTATACGTATTGGATCATTCTGTGGCCCTAGTGTGAGTTTTATTTAACCAACTCGATAAAACGCGTCGAGCGCGTTCTGCACTCCGGTCCGTCACCAATCCAGGGCCAATCGGAGCGCCACACTGTGGGCTGGATTTCGTCTTTCATAGACTTATAATCTTAATGTTTCAAGTGTCGACTTTTATGCTTGAATATGATTTGAAACACCAAATAAATTCCTAAATATATCATAATTATGGAATAACATTGGAAACAGCACAAATATAATTATTTCTTAAAAACATTGTATGGAGTTGGTAAGAAAACTCATCATATCTCCGCTCTCGAACAAATTGGCCGTTATTCTTTTTCAGGTGATTAATCCTTATAATATTTTGAATTTTTTGACATACGCCATGACACGGCCAGAGGTGCGAGGTTTTTTTTAAAAATGGACAAAAAATATTTATTTCTGAAAATTCATTTGGATTAAAAATTTAAACTTTATGTCTATAGGCATTGCCTAAATAATCAATCCGACCACTATTTTCAATAACCGTGGCACGAAATGGTTATTAACTTAAAAATATTACCAGGATTAATAAAATTTAAAAAAAATCTACTAATGATTTACTTGTCTAATGACTCCTCAACTATTATTACAATTACCGATAATCGCGATGAAAAAGGAGAGAAATATTTTTTTTTTAAGTACGTCATTAACTGTGAAATTTCCGATTCAATATGTAATTAGGTAAATGCTCTTTTTTTCTTATAATAATATGTCCTCATTATGTTATTGATTTCAATGCGTATTTATGTATTCCGTCTATTAGTTACTAACATAATGAGAGTAATTAGAAAATATGTTGTCTTGATGTGTTATCTCGATTGAACTGTTGTTTATCCGAAGAAGATCGTGTAACTTTTAAAGAATTTTGCCGAAAATTTACTAGAGCAGTTGACAAACGTTGGCGTTTAGCAAACCGGAATATGGAGATGTTCAGAAGGAACCACGGAAGCTGGCTTGAGGGAAACGTTGACTGGCCTAGCTGCATCAAAGAGAATTTTCATGAAGCTTCGACAACACCTGTTGATGTTGAAGATCTGCCATCTACATCAACAGCATCTATTAGCACAATGACCAAACGAAGGCTCACTCGAAAACCTTTTGAAGAATTGCAAGCAAAGCAAAAAAAAGCTGAGCATTTGGATTGTGATTCCAGTGAGCTTGTTTACACAGCTGTATCCAAATTGAAGGAAGAAGATCGTGAGGATGTTGCTTCTATCATTGAATTTATGATGAAGAATCCAGATACTGTTAAAAAAATCCAGGATGTCATAAAACATCCACCTGAAAAAAATAGTTTTACACCCTTAAAGGCCCTTGGATTGTTACCGTCTCTTAAACTTTCAAACTGGCAATTTATAACTTTAAGAGAGTCAGCTGTTCGAGAAGGTATGTGTAACTTATACCCTTCGTACTACCAAGTGCAAAATAAAAAGAAAGTGTGTTATCCACCTCAACAAGGTAACTTTATCACTGTAACAGATTCATCTGCCAGAATTACTTTGCAAGCTTTACTAGATATAACAGCAAACAGAATAATGAAATCCCTAAACAATGACTTAAAGGAAAATAAATGATTTTAACATCCAAATGGGGTTTTGATGGAGCATCCAGCCAGAGCAGGTATAAGCAAAAATTGGATACTGCCCAAGATGACTCCAGTATTTTCATGGCGTCACTAGCACCATTAAAAATCTCATGTGAGGGGAAGACCGTTTGGGAAAATCCGAAACCTTGTTCAGCAGCATTTTGTCGTCCGGTGCAATTTACATTTGTAAAAGAAAGTGAGGCAGTCGTGAAGGAAGAAGAAAGACAAATGAAAGAAGAAATATCCGCTCTACTAAGGCCTCTGGGAAAGATAACGTTGTGTCCTTTCCGCAGGTAATGTCATTCCCATACATTTTGGGGTAGCGTTTGGCGTGAACGCTAACATAAATGTGTTTTTCTAGACCTGCTGTCCACTGAGTCAGTATACTTTAGACTGTCGAGCTGTAAAGGACAGACTTGGTATGAAATCATCATATTTGTATAATGTTAATAATTAAAAGTATTCATCACAGTATAAGCGACTTTCCTTCCAGATAGAAAGACCTTTTTGTCATTCTTTTTCATTATCTATACCCAACTAACGACTAAATGACTAAATATGGCACATATAGGTGACTAGTATCTATGGCTGACAGTACTACTGTACATAGAGAAATAATGTAACCTGTGAATATCCATCCGTTTGCGTACAATAATCTACTTCTCGGGTATTTTGACAGAAATTCGAAAATCCGGCAATATAACCTTTGTCCAGTCGTTGTGGAGGTCGTGTGGGATTTGTGCAATAAGCATGAAGATCAATAAATATAACGGTCACATGACCGCTTAATTGGATAATGAATATTGATAAAAATACAACGATACCTATACCTATTGCAGTTTTCGTAAGGAAATTTGTATTGTGTACGTACCTAAAGTTGGCTTATCAAAGTAGGTAGATAATCTTCAAAAGTACATCAACATGCATGCAGTAGGTATTGCTTGCATGATTGGATTCTGCGCATTTCAGTTTCTGGAAAAGTCCTTTTGTCGATAAAAAAGTGAATGATGTTTGGACATTTCCTGAAATAAACAAAATAAACCACGGGGTGATTCATTACGTTATTTACTTTGTTGAGCCCACAATTTTTTCGCACACATGTAGCAATGGATTAGTAATATCTTCCGCTATTAGGATGCTGGGTATACTATTTCCGAAATGTTCTGTTGTTTTTAAAAACCATTCTTTCTTTTTCTTTCTTTTTTATTTTATTATTGTGGAATTAAACAGAAAATTAATAAGTAGACTCCTCCTCCTCGTTCTGTCGTTTACTCATTGCTGAGCGTTGGCATCGTTGTGATCCGACCAAACCTTTTGACGATATCCTTCTTGATTGAAATAAGAAGGAAGGTAACTAAGTAGGTAGGTACCTAAGTGAAAAAATATAGTTAGTCTTTTAATTTGGTATCTAGTGTAAGAAGTTCGTTGAGTTTTACTTATATTTTATAAAAACATTCTAATGTAATACAATTTACGAACAAACGAAATATTTATAAGTAGTATATCTTCGTCCCGAACCCTATTGTTTTGATATGTATCTATATTACTTATTAACGGGTCATAATAACGTTTACGTATTGAGATAATGACATTAGTTTTCATGCTGAGAATTTTAATTGTGACGAATATTATTCGTTTAAGTGCCTACGATTTACGGTTATCACTCTAGATTGTTGTAAAACAAACAAAAGCAATCTTGTGCAATGATCCAAATGTTATGTCTAAATAATATTTTTTTGTTCTATCGATCAAAAGCTTTTTAGATAACTATGTAAGTCATAAATGTCGTCCATTCATTCCATGCCCATGTGTGGTTCTGTTACACAAATATATACAGTCACCAGAAGAGATTAGTAACCACCCAACTAGCAAAAACGGGTTTTTAAACTATCCTAGAACCATCATTTATCGAGGACTATATGAGACTTATATCTGTATATAAGTCTCGAAAAGGGCCCACTTTTTATGTCTACTTTTACTTATAACGTATTTATATCAGACCGCTGAAATGACATATACGCCTATATTGCTCCTGTAATTGAGTTACGTCAATGCAATTACTTCTGTAAATCTCAATTTAAGTAAGTTATAGTCAAAAATGAGATTAATACGCGCCTAGAAATGCTTCTATAACATATTTTCAACAGTCGAAGTGAGTGTATCGCTTGTTGTGCTCTCTAAAAAAAATTTTTTTAACATCTTGAGGGTAAGTATTTATCTAAATCAGGATTTACTAATATCAACCTTGGTAGAAAAACAATATCTTATTGTTGTCAAATTATTAGTCTTATAGCTTATTCGTAGGGGAATGTGAATTTTCTGTGAAATCTATCATGGCTTTGATAAAAAGATGATTTAAAGCGCCTCTTGAAATTTGCTTATTTAAATTTTAGTATTAATTAATCATCATCTGCCTAGCCTTTTCCCAACTACGTTGGGGTCGGCTTCCAGTCTAGCCGGATTCAGCTGAATACCAGTATTTTACATGGAGCGACTGCCTATCTGATCTCCACAACCCAGTTACTGGGTAACACGATACCTCTTGGTAAGACTGGTTGACAGACTTTTTCTTCTTCTTCTTCTTTTTTCTTCTTCTTCTGGCTTCTTCTTAGTATTAATTAATATTAAATAAATATTATTATGGAGCTGCCATTTTCTTGGTGAGCATTTCCAAGTACGACATAGTGCTAAAATAAGTATTTTTACCATTTCCAAGTGTGACATAGTACCAATATATTGGTTATATATTGGGTTATCTCAAAACCGAAAAATATTCGCCATTGTTACCGATTAGGGTTCCGCAATGCTCAGATGAAAATCGATTGATATTTATAGATAAGTAAGTTAAAGGAATATTTTAAGGGTTTGTTCTACGTGCTAGGTTAAACATCAGTTTAGACATTATTTTTATTTGACTTAATTATTTATCAGGTTGCCGACGATTTAAACAAGACTATGCCGATGTTTCTGGATATCGATCGATTTTTAACCAAAAAAGATTTCCAATCTTTAAAGAACTTAAGTGGCCTTGGAGTGTTATATATTTCTTTGTTGTCTGAGATATGTCCCGGTTGTCACAGCGTGGTTTCTATTAACACCAGAGATTTACATTTTACTAAGAATTAAGAACACATCAGATCATTGCTATACCAAGATTGGTTTTGGTGTGAGAATTGATCTACTTACGCAATTTATGATCACTTCCCAAGAGACGAATGTGAAATTTGTAACTAGTACCTAACTGTATATGTACCTAACTACGTAACACAATATTTATTCTTACTTACTTCTGTGTGAGTAAAAGTGAAAATCCCTATGCTTACCTATATTTAAATTAACTTACATGGATATCAGTTGAAAAGATTTAAGTATCTGATGTCTGGGCAATATTACACAAATGTTTATGGATCTCCTACAATAACACAATAGGTACAGGCACAGCCTCCTCTATTTTCTTACCAGCGATGCTGTTAAATCTGGCATCGTCGGTGAACCGATCGGGCAAACCTGCGAGTATTATGCTGTCGATTTGAGATGGTCAAAGAAGTACCATGAACTCCTAGTAAACGGCTTCTTTTTAATTTGTGGCAGTTGTTACCATAGATGTACAGCAACTACGAAAAATGCAAAATGAATTTCGAAGATGGTACATAATAATAGGCCAAAACCGGTATCTCGAACTGTTCTGTTCTTGAACTGTACCATCAACATTTATGTTTAGAGAAATCTCATTTGGTAAACAAGGAACATTGTCATAATCTTTTTTCAAACATTTGATTACTAAACTTCAATTATATCCGATGACCCTGGTTACTTATCTGTTTTGATGTCTGTCCATTATTCGTTTATTTTATTACGCTAGCTAGATTGTCGCTATACAAACAAAAGTTATCTTAATAATATGCAATTATCCGAATGTTGTCCTTTTTATTTTTTATTCTACCAATCAAAAGCTTTTCAGATAAGTAAATAGGTACCTATATTATATGTATTATCATTAGCATCCATTTCGATTTGTTGTTCTGTTCGCCCACGTTCCCAAAAACGCGGTGGGATTTTTCCGCGCACTGCATCTTCAGCACACTGCTGCTTAGCATCATCTGCCTAGCCTTTTCCCAACTACGTTGGGGTCGGCTTCCAGTCTAGCCGGATGCAGCTGAATACCAGTATTTTACATGGAGCGACTGCCTATCTGATCTCCACAACCCAGTTACTGGGTAACACGATACCTCTTGGTAAGACTGGTTGACAGACTTTCGGGCTTCAGACGACCTGTAACGACTGTCAAAGATACACGAAAGATAGCCGGGCTTCACGTGCTTTCCGAGGCACGGAGGGCTCTTGGTATGTAAAGATGGTCACCCATCCACAGGCCAACCGCGCCAAGCGTAGCTTAACCTGATCGATCGATCCGTACTGCTGTTAATACTTAGCCATAAGCCACTCAGCTTAGCTTACCCACTCGCGCTGCACTCTGTTGGATTCTCAATGGATTACATTGTCAGTAATATCATCATCAGTACGCAGTAGAATATACCAGAGTGAAGTTGTATTTCGTTCAAGATTAAAATTAAGTAAATCCGAAATAAATCATGGATAATCGTAGAAAAGCAGCTATAGCATTATTAATACTCGCGTGCGCGTTGAAAACTAAACCTAGAAAGAGAAAGCGTTTGGTGAAAAACTGGATTTCAAAACGAAATCAAAATATATATTTTTCTTCTTTATCGTCACTGCTCGGATGTGGTCCCGTCAGGGCTGCAAGCGAATACTGACAGAAAAGATATCTGGAAGCGCTTGCATTTCAACAATATTGAAGTGACGCCCCCTGAGTATAGTGGATTTCAAGATTTCCGAATAACTTGTGATATTATCACGATACCGCGATACAGACTATTGTACCATCAATATTACCACGGTATCGTGATATTATTGATAATGTAATATGCCCCAATGCTTGTTTCAACACCGAGAATTGCAAATCGAGTGCGCGATAAATTCCCGCGGTGATTTTATTACGTCCGTGTGAACGTCTACTAAGAAAGAAAGAAAATTGGATTTATTTGTCACAAAAACACGTACTAATAAAAAAATTACATAACATAAAAAAACTACCTCATTGATGTTAGTTGACCTACATACTTACGGTCGTCCAGTGGCCCTAATTCATTTAAACAGAAATACATTATTATTCAAAATTCCTCCGTCCGCGTCATCATCTCAGCCGATAGACGTCCAATGCTGGACATAGGCCTCCCCCCAAAAAATGCGAGGTTTGCCATAATCGCCACGTTTGGTAGGCGGGTTGGCGATTGCAGTATGATGGTCAAATGCATAGAGAACGCTGCTGCCCATTCTCTAGTACCTTCCTGTAGTCGCCTTTTACGCACCCACGGGAAGAAATGGGATGGTGTTAATCTTTACGTCCGACACCACACGGAACCGCGCACACCTCCGTCCGCGTAATCTTCGTAAAAACGGGTACTTCACGTATTAATAAGTAGGTAGTAATTACCGTAAATACGTATTTGGTACTTACTTATTCAAATAAATTACCTCCCATAATAGTACTAAACCAACGTGTAACGTTTAAATTAAAATTGTTTATACATATTATGGAATTTTCTTGTCCTCTATTCAACCTGCAAGTATAGCTTCGCAAATTGATGCAAAACCAATTTGCATTTTGTTGCAAAAAATCACATGACACGTTCAAAAATAGAATTTATAAAATATATTAAATTGGAGTCTGGGCCAAGATAAACTCTATTTTTTATCCCACTATGTAATTATAATTTGGTAAAAACCAGTTGGTATTTAGTCATTTAATTGGAATCCTTCGTTTTTTGGGATGTTGTTTTTTGAACTATTATTAATCATTTTAATTCAGAATTCATTATTACATTTCCTATTTTGTTGGTAAAAAATATTTAAAAATAAGTTAGTAAAATTATAATCTATTGTAAAAATTGGGCTATTAAATTTAATATTATAGAGGGCACCACCCGAGCCGTGAACTGTATTCCAGTGCTTCACAACCGGGCAATCAGCCCTTTCCAATACGGTATTCAGAAAGCTATTGGTGCTGCCCCGCACGCGGCGCATCAGGGAGTCCACTCTCTTACGAACGATCGCCTAAAAGCAACCCGTTTTGGCCTTAGCAAACATACCTGATGCACTGCAAAAGAGAGGCAACCCCAACATGAAACCATTATTGTATATGACCCGTAGGCCATTGAAAGATCCACGCGTATACCGGACCCACAGGCTGCAGGTCTGCAATAACATGTTTCTGCTTTCTACATTTTCCTACGCTACGACTCTCTCGCGCAGCTTCCGTCAAACAACTAACAATGCTATAAAATTACTTATCGATAATAACATGATGATAGTTATCACAATAAACATTGTCAGCACACAGACTAAGTTCCACCGGAACATCAACATCCCTTAACTTACATGTACACAATTCCCTATACATTTTTATCTGACCAGCGTCCCTCTCACCCCATCTCAACATATAACTACTACAATATAAAATCAATCATTTTCTTTAAAAACAATAAAAGTTCAAATACAAAATTAAAACTGTAAGTAGATACCTACTACCTACTTCAAGTCTTAAAACCGTAGCTGTTGCCCGGGACTGTGAGTACATTGTATTTCATAATCTATCTGTTAAATGAATTTAATCTGAACTATACTATCCCTACTATTCCCTACTTTTAATATTATAAATGCGAAAGTAACACTGTCTGTCTGTTACGCTTTCACGCCTAAACCGCTGAACCGATCGTGATGAAATTTGGCAGAGATATACCCTGGGATATGGAGAAGGACATAGGCTACTTTTTTACGCAATAACTGACATCAATGCGGGTGGAGCCGCGGGCAAAAGCTAGTCCTAAATAAATATTATAGCTGCGAAAGTAAGATTGTTTGTTTGTTACGTTTTCCGGTCAAACGGCCAAACGGAATTGGATGAAATTTGGCGCACAGGCACAGGGGGCCTACTCTCTAAGCACAAAATCCGTAATCTCAGTCGAAGTTACGGGCGTTTCCTACTCCTTATCACTTACGAAGCTATGACTAGTTTGGGGCCTATACTAAGAATGAATTACTACACGATTTTACTGTGGTCTACTCCTGGTCCTACTCCCTATACTTATGGTTTTACCCGTCCAAAAAAGTTAATTAATCAGCTGTAGAAGTCACTTTGAAATTTCGAACTATTTTTGGACGGGCCCGTATTTTCGTTGACGGAGTTCGAGAGTAGCCCTCCAGACCCTGACCTGGGTAAAGACATAATTATGGTATTTTTTTTATTTTTCTTACTCTCAAACATTGGCATTTAATTTAATTGTGCCTGTGATTTATTAAAAAGAAAATAAAGACACCTCTTGTTTTTTTATTATATTACGATGCGCTGCGCTGCGGCCCGGTGCGGATCTAAGTAATATGCGAAAACCTGTTCAGATCGACTCAAAATAATTATATATTACCTATGTTAATCATAATTTTCTTTCTTCCTAGGTCCGCCGAGCCTCCCAATATACGGCGCATTCTGGATCGTACTGGCGCATGGGTTCACCGACCTCTCTTCAGCTTTCCGCAAGCTTGGAGAGAAGTACAAGACGAAGGTCATCGGCTGCTTCATGGGACCAGTTCCCACCATCGTCGTGAACGACCCTGTCCTGATAAAGGAGGTGTTGAACCGCGAGGAGTTCGATGGAAGGATGGACATCATTCTGTTTCGACTGAGATCGTTCTGGAAGAAGCTTGGTAAGTTACTAATGAACTTAGTGCCCTCACTTATATATTAGTGTCTCTGGGTTATCGGATCAGGCCGCTGTGGCGACTCATTTTGATAGGGTATTTTACTAAATATGAGAAAATATCTAAAAATATATTATTGAGATAGCTTAGGTAAAAACCAGTCGGAAAATGTTGGTTTTAGTTCATGAAATAACTAAGTGAGTTTTAAAATTCAATTCAATGATTTCAGTTTTTTTAATCTGTTTTTGAACACCATGAAAAAGTAGCCGCCATGTTATTACGTCATACCGTTGTTTTAACTAATCAACTGAACAACTTTACTTTTATTATTTTCATAACCAAAGTATTTTTTATTGAAATAATATCTCACATTCAGGAACAGCAAACCAACGATAAGTAGAATAATAACTAATTTTTTAAATTATAAACAATTATCATAGAAAATATCAACGCATTTGTTTATACACAAAACTGACGTCATTCCCACAGAGCAATATCTACTGCATTCAGCGTTTTCGTCAAATTACGCGCGAAATGTGAAAATTTAAAAATTTTGATGCATTTTTATGGCACTAATTGATTCAATAACATGTTCTTTTTTTAGTGGTTTATTAGCATTTTAGACATTGTTCAAAAATGGGTGTAATATACCCTATTTACCTAAGTCCACTGACTTAGGGACTTTTCACGCACTGGATTTTCAACACACTGCTTAGCGCCGAGAGTTGAACATCGAACAGTATGTGTTTTCGAAGCGATGGGATGCTTTCGGTTGGATTCTAAATGCTCGGTTCTATACCGAGAGCTGAAAATCCAGTGCGCGATAAAATCTGGCTGCGATGGGTTTACGTCCATGAACGTGGTCTATAAAAGCGCGGTGCGGCCTGTAGTGTGCTATGGTTCGTTCAAAATTGTCGGAAAATGATTTAGATGGATTATTCAGATTTTGCCAGGTTTCACGCCTTTCAGTTTGGATGAAGAAACGAAATTGATTTTTTTGATAAGGCAACGAAATTGAATTTTCGTTTTTAAATATTGCCATTATTTGGTCAGGAATACCCTGATTAATTAGATTAACAATTCAAATGGTCCTATGGTATAGTCCCAGACAAGGATAGACGCTCGAAGCTTTCGACACTACAGATATTTTAATCCGCGGCAATGACCGTTTGCACAAACTAGTAACTTCATACGAGCCAAGTAAGATGGCACGTACGGCAAGACAACTATCAGAGACGATATCTGCATGTGGTTCTTAATGTTAGTACCTACAACACCATATTAAGATTTATCTTAATAGTAACGTTTTCAAGTTTAGTGAAAACAGGTATAGATAGTGGGCTGGACCTGGACTGGACGCCTAGTTCTAAGTCGACATTCACATTGTGTCGGACATCTACAATGCCCCACATACGAAACTTCAAATCAACAAATGTGGATAACACAAAAAGTTAAGTGGCGCCATCTACAATGCCATATGCGAACTACTCAAGAGTGACGTCACACCGCAACTACATCACACAAGCAGAGTTTACCGCGCAATCTACATATATACAATATCCCGACGTCAATCGTCGGGCAGTTGCCCACCAGACACAGCACCCGTCTGGTCGGAGGATCCTCCTTTACCATAGTGTATGAGTGAACTTTACATCCTGTTCCGTATACCTCTTTAACATAAACGTAAAAATCGCGTCGGGATTTTTTCGCGCACAGAGTTGAAAATCGAACAGTAAAACACACTGTTCGATTTTTAACGCGCTGAGACGCACTCTGTTGAATTCTAAACGCTCGGTTCAAAGTCGACAGTTGAAAATCCAGCGACTACGATTTTATTACGTCGATGTGAATGTCCACTTACTTGTCTTTTTCTAGAGCCATTGTCTCAATGGAATCTGCACCCTAATTGGATAACACACACTACCACTCAGAATATGAATCATTTTGAAGTACTTCAATATTGCTAATCCAATTTATCCATTTCTTCATATGTTCGAAAAAAAAATTCTGCTCGACAACGTAAATAACCCAATGAATGTTGTTACCATTACCCGTCTGGCTGGCTAGATCTACTTTTACCTAGATACTACACTGGCCAGTTGCTAGCCAGATTGCACAGTTTGAATTGCATTCAGGACCCACACTGACTCAAGTGCTAATCTATGTAGCTTTCTAGGATATAGGTACATGGTTTACCTCTAGCGTGATACTGAATCATTGTAAATAATACATGTTTGTACATGTAATCATTTTATCGAAGTACATTCGATTACATGTAACAAAGAGCGGTGGAGCTGCAATGCTGCTACGTAGGTACTTTTGTACCTAAGTAGGTAGGTAATAATTAATTGCGCAGGTATCCGTTATAAATGGTATCTTGTTTGATTAATATCTTAATTTGTGGTTGATGTAGATAACTAGATAACATAATAATCCCCTATTATGTATGGTTACCATCCGTCCAGATTTATACGTCCTTTTAGTTCCCCGTCAGGTCTTTGTACGGCCTTGGGATTTTGTCCGGACTTTTTGACTTAGGGGTTTTGTTTAAGAAAACAAAAAAAAAACAGTGGCACTCCGGGAGTGCCAACAGAAGTGAAAACTTGAACAATTACGTGTGTAGGTATTTTTTAAACCGTCAGTACAGGATTTTACATTGGGTCCTTGGGTCCTGCTTGCTCTCGGTAGAAAATGATAAACGAGCGATCGACTTCAGCCATTAAAGGTCAGCAAAAGGAAACAGCACAGATTTTTACGATAGAAATAAAAGAAAAGGAAAGAAAGGGATGAAAGAATTAGAATTTCCTAATGAAAGAAAGGGACTTTTCTAAAAGACATCAACGCGCGACTTATCTGTGTGCTCGTTTACCCAACCACTCAAAAATTAAAAAGCGTTTGGTGACGATGGCGAGTTCCATGATTTTTGTTCACCCAAAAAGTGCTCAACGCGCCTAAAGAAGTTTTCAATTAAAAAAAAAAAATACTGAAAAAAGTAAGACTAAAAAGTTTAATGTCCAGATTTTTTTGCAAATATCTAGGTTTTTGTCAGAATTTTTCAAATTGCAAAAATGGTAACCCTCTACCGGTAGGTATGTGCCATGTAGGTAAGTTAGCTAGTTAATACTTCTGTGTATTCTTGTAACGCATAATTTAGCGCCTGTTATTTCTCGTATCACTGCATGCATCGAAATGTGACGATCTAATCGCGTTTGAGCGATATGTTGCCGCGATTGTAGCCGTGATCCCAGCTCTGAACATGTTTGATTGAAATTTTGTGTCGATAAAATCGTCAGGGGCAAGTGCGTCAAAGCACCTGTGTGTTGATTTTTTGATAATTCATTCGGAAAGGTCTACAATTAACTATTTTTGTTGCCAATACCTGTTTTAGGCATTTTAGAGTTAGCCTACATTTAAATGGCGCAAAATCGCTTCCTCTGGCTTTGAGGCCTAATTAGAATCAGGATATTGGTGGTCTATTGTCAGGCGCAACCCAAGCAGCACGCAAGCGTTTTCAACATCAATATAACAGCCTATTTAGAACTTAGAGTTCTTTTAGAGACTTACAAGAGTGTCAAAAAATTATTTAGTCTTTCTATTAGTGATTTATGAGTCATTAGACAGCTCAAACTGTATTAAATCTTTATTAAGGGATCCGCGAAAGCTTAGGGTATTTAAACAGAATATGAAAACTCCACTATACAGCTTAAGTATTTTGTGACACTTTAATCTGGTTTTATCGTTAAAGCTGTATACAAGCTGTATTTTGCATGTGAACACTTACTTATTACAGCTCTTAGTGTTATTATAGTATCACTTAAGACTTGTTTCTGTACAATGGTGTATGCAAACTCCGTTCTAAAACTTATTTTTATGGCGTAATTGTACACTCTTGTAAATACAATGGTTTTATGACTTGTTTTTGAGGGTGTTTTAAAACTAAAAAATAAATGACAGCTACAGTACAGCTTTATTTTGTATTAATGACAGTCACTCGGAAAGACTTTACGGTCAACCGCCAATTCCGTCGACGTCCAACGAAAAGGGTTCCGTAGCAAAAACATTAAACAGGGTTATTAATGATCATAACAGTTATGTTAAACGTGTAAATTTAATTCAAAAATTTCTTCATAAAGCAGCGCAAGTAGTTCAAATGATGATTGATTTGAACCATGAGATCTAGTTCTCTTACTGCTTCGTCATATGACGATATTGATAGCCTTTTCACACAGCATTTTGAGGAGGACCAATTATGTAAAGGCCGAGATGTTTCACCCTTTACTAATTTGTTGACATCTAATCGCTTTCTTGGCCATCTTAACTTGCCTTTTGATTCCCACAAACTTGGTACAATGCAAAGCTTGTTTTGCCCTTTCTCAATGGTTGCTTAAATTTTGATCGGCATATTTTCCTGAAAATAAAGTAAACTGATATAATACACGCCCTCCCGCTCCGCCCAGAGCGGGAGAAGTTATTTGATGATTTCCCACCCAAAAAAAAAAAAAATGGTTGCTTACATCACTTCTTACAGTCGGCATATTTTCCTGAAAATAAAGTAAAACTGATATAATACATACGACAAACTAATAATGCTTAGGTAGTTTACTTAGGTATAAAATATAAGGTCAAATTGAGAATCTCTTCCTTTTTATGTGGGATAAAAATTAAACAGCTACTTGTTTTAGTTTTACTATATGTAGGTACGTATCATATTGAGTCGGCGTTTTTTATTTCTTTTAGGTAACCCTTATGAGCATTATAAGTTATGTATAGAGAACTGATAAAAGTAATAAAAATATTCTATTATAAAGCTGATTAGCAGCCAAAAGCTGTACAATATAATCCATAACTTACTTAGTACAACTACTCAGACTATAATACACTCCGATTATCGTTTAGGCTGTTTAGCAAATAGTCGCCATTTTCGTAATTTCGAATGTAGGTATAAAACAAAATTTGAAACATAATTTAAGGAATATATAATGATTTTCAGCTTGATATGAGGGCACAATGATCACACTACCCTCACTTCTGTTATTATAAAAATGTTTTTTATTCTAACCTTAAAACCAACATTGACTTACCATATAAATAATATTTTTCTTTTATATCAGATCGATTATTTTGCTGGCGCTTGAATATTTTGACGGAAAACATAGACAGGGTCACAATAAATTTGAATCCGCTATTTCAATTCACCAATTAACATCTTCAGATATCTAACTAAGTCCAAGATTACGTTTACTTACTAATAAATATTATAAATAACAATGTCGCCATTCATTGAAAAGAATTACATTCATTTTGTGATTCTCTTCAAAAACCTATTTAAAACTCTTTTGTCTATAAAGTATTTATAAGGTAATATCTGTAGTATAATGGTTTCTTTGTACACCGAATAACAGCTCTAATACAGCTATTATACAGCGCCTCTATTGATTCAACAGCTATTATACAGCTATACTAGAGCAAAGCGCTGTATAAAATTTGCCCATTATTTACTTATAAGGGCTGTATAAGCTTATACAGCCTCTATACAGCCTGAATATACAGCTTCTAGTATAAAATCGAACTTAAATACAGCTTGTATACAGCTTGCAATGCTACTTGGGAAGTGCCTTCAACTCCGCATTTTTTGTTTCTTTGACCGCTAATTTATTCGTAGAGGTCCATAGTCGACAGTTTTTGCAGAGTGAACCTATAACATTGAAATGGCGAAAAATCGCATCCTCAGCTAACTGCCTCATACTTTCTGGTCCAATCAGAATCAGTCCATTGGTCTTCTATCTTATTTTATTTTAATGCTAAGATTCGAAACGTCTGCATCACTTAGATAAAAATATTTGCATCATCATCATCATATCAGCCAAAAGACGTCCACTGCTGAACATAATACTCCCCCAAAAGGGGGGATTTGCCATAATCGCCACGCTTGGCAGGCGCTTGGCGATCGCAGTATGGTGCTAAAATGCATAGAGAACGTTGCTGCCCATTCTGTAGTAAGTCCCTTAATCGCCTTCTACGACACCCACGGGAAGAAATGGGATGGTGCTATTCTTTTACGTCCTCTTTGCACTGCTTACTAATTATTTATCTTATAGGTACTAGCCAATTGCAATGTTCGCAAAAATCTTTTTATCTAATCAACTTAATGCATTGGTAATATAGGTACACACCACAAAACGGCGCGACATCACGTCGTGCAAATTTAGCAGGCATTGTAGAACAACGAAATACCTAATGACAATGTTCACAAGAAAACGCTCAAAGAAAAGCTAGAAAACTAGGACCGATTAATCAAATAGGTACTACAGGACCCGGTTTAGACTATGGTGCACAATAAATAACCTTCAATACAGATCCAAAAACACCGACTTCCTTTCACGTAGTAGTGTATTTTTTTTAAGTCGTTTTTTTTTTTGGAATAAGTTGTTTGTACTTTCGAACTTTATTCCGATGTCAGTAATGGACAAGAACTGTATTTCAATCCTGTATCTTATTAGAAAAACTGGCTCGATGGATTAAAGTTAAATCATGTTAAAAGAAAAATCTTATTTTCTAATAACACCGATAGTCTGATTTTTACTGCTATTCGTAGGTCTATTTATCATTGGTCTAGGATTAGAGGTCAAAATCACGACTCATGCATGATGGAACGGGAAGTAGTTATGAAATCTCGCCTCAAATAGGTTGAGTTTTCTGATATTCTATTAGACGTTTTCGGATATTTTTTTTAGTTCGGAATGTTTTGACACCGACATTAAACATTGTATTTTCAAGAGCAGCCACCCTCTTGCGCCCATGATGACAATGATAGCAAAATATCGATGACGGGAACAATGACAGAATGATCAATGATTTTAGTTGAGTATAAGATCTCGTCACCTTAATAACGGCTTACCGTTCCGTGATCAGTTTAGCTCTTATAATTTATTTATTTATTTTATTTATTTATGTTATTTATGAGGCATTTGTCATGTAAGGGGTAGAAAAAATGAATTTCACGGACTAACTTAGAGGATAAGCCTTTCTTTAAGTTAGTCCGTGAAATTCATTTTTTCTCAAGTTCATGACAGTGTATTTAGGCGTTAATGATTTTGTTGCTGCCAGTGTAAGATGAAATGATTTAAAAAATGTGATTTAACATGTGACATGACATCAGCGTCAACCCTAACCGACACATATTTTTTTTAAAGTACGTAAATATAAACCTTGCTAATTACGAGTGCGTGTACAGTCGACGACAAACATTGCGTGACGCGTACATAATCGTATTGGCTTTGAACATACAAAGTCGTAGAACCGTTAACTTTTCGTCTTTTTAACACCTTTCTCTTGGGCTTAATTTGAGCTTAAGCCCTGTGGCATGCTATATGATGCTGGTACGAAAACGTCAATCAGTTGTGAATGATTATAACCTCTGAGAAGTAAATGAACGGTTTTCGAACGGTTTTTGAACTAGGTAAGTAATTTAACTGATTGAATGTAGCCTACATTCAATCAATAAAATAAAATCAGAGAATTTCTTGGTGCTTGTCATTGTGGGTTTGCCATAATTGCCATGCTTGGCAGGCGGGGTGGCGATCGCACTATTATATGTATTATATATTACCGAAAATATCGAGACAGTAGGTGGAAAAGACAGTAGGTTGGCGACCTACTGCCCGTGTTGCCAACACCCAAAAATACATTTTCATAATATTAATAACGGACTGTAAGTCCTTTAGGCCTAAAGTATAGTGGTATAATGCCTAGAAAACCCTGCTGCCCATTCTGTAGTACCTAAGTCCTTTATTTGCCTTTTACGACACCAACAGGAAGAAATAAGGGGGACCGATGAACATCTCAAGGATGATAGAAGCACAGAACCGGTCGCACTTGCGATGCTTGGGGAGGCCTATGTCCAGAAGTGAACGATTTTCGGCTGAAATGATGATATTATGATAATAGTGATTTTAACTGGCTCACTATGCATTTGCCTAATAGGAGAGTGTGACAATACCTACCTCATAACAACATTCCCTGAGTAAGCAGGCCATAAATTAACATTGACAAAACTTGTTTTAATAACGTTATCTTAGATATAATCTTGGAGACCTTGTTATTTAGGAAATCACTTCCTAAAGTCATAATCATTAATTCACAAACTGTAATCATGAATATATTCATGCATATGATTCTGGTCTAGAATCATATGCATGAAAAAAAACCATGGAAACTCACGAAAAATTCGACGAAAAATGTCTACTCTAGGAGAACCCTAGAGTAGAAATTTTTCATCGGCTCGGTGCAAGTGAGTGAGTTTCCATGTTTTTTTTTTGGTGGGAAATCATCAAATAACTTCTCGGTGGAGCAGGAGGGCGTGTCAGACTTTTACTGACTGACAAAAACCCACCTGTGTTCCGTCAGTTGCCTGTGTGCCAGGGGCCGCGGTATCTCTTTCGAACAACCCGCACCCCTGGCACGCATCGGTCCTTGCGGACCTCATCAGTTGCTGCTGACATCTCTTTGTGGCGCGTTTGGAACACAACGCGCCGTTGACCCGGGCTTGGTCCCTACCGGACAGCGAGCTACCCATTAGTCGCCGTCCGCAAGCCCGCACCTACGGTGGCTGAGTTTCCATGGTCAGGTACAGGTTGCGCGTCGATGACCCTGCCACCCCGTATTATCGCCATAGTTAGAATTAGAATAGCATAAGTTTGTATACATACAGGGGGGCCCGTGACACGAAGTTCAAACGAAAAATTTAGAAGCCTCTTTCCAAGGGCATGCCGAAACACCACAATGTATGGCTCAGCAATGATTATCGTTTAGGAGCTAGACGGTCTTAAATATTTTTTGAGAAACTTTCACTTGATTTCAGACATTTTATTTATTAACCCCCGACGCAAAAAGAGGGGTGTTATAAGTTCGACCGCTGTGTGTCTGTCTGTGGCACTGTAGCATTTAAACGGGTGAACCGATTTGGGTGCCTTTTTTATATTTAAAAGTAGGTTTTCTAGCGGTAATTCTTAGACATATTTCATGAAAATCGGTTCAGCCGTTTGAAGATTATCAGTTCTTTTCTTTTGATTTGATGAGGGGATTTGAGCATCTTCCACGGGTCTGATCGAGTCGAAATTTGGTTTTGTTCTATTAGTACCTACTTACTTTCGAATCTTAATATTTTTCTGTCAACTTATAGTGCCTACCTAATGCAGAAAACAACATAAGTATCCAAAACTTTCGCCTGTTTGTTAGATTCCTTTTGTTTTTGCTTCAGGAATATTCTTCACGGACGGCTACTTCTGGCACGTACAGAGAAGGTTCTCGCTACGTTATCTCAGGGACTACGGCTTCGGAAGACGCGATGGCACGCTGGAAGCTGTAGTCTCCACCGAAATCAAGGAGATGCTGGACATGAGACTAAATGGACCGCAGTTCCCAAGTGAAATGGTATGAACATGGTATACTTTATTTATTTGAATAGTAAATTGGGCTTTTCAACAAGCAGTACATCGTTACTTTATAATTTGTACATTAAGTTTAAGCGATGAGGCGCTTAGACTTAACTTAAGTTTCTTAGAGAAAGAACTAGAGAGAAAACCAGAACTTATAGAAAAGCATAGTATGCACTACATTATGGGCAGATAGTAACACAATTAATTAAGTAATTAAAACAAGTAATACATAGTTCGAAAAAATAAGACTAACGTTAAAAGCTAAATTGATTACTTAAAATAAACTTGAATCAAATAAAATTTTGGGGAATACTTACTTTTGTCCGCGACTTCGTCTGCGTGGATGCTAAAAATATTTAGCGGTAAAAAAAATATTACATACTAATTACAAGCTATTGTTATTTTCTTAGATAAAATCTGATCTACGTGAATACTTATTAAGAATTCGACCTCGATCGTCGGTATTCATTTACGGGGCAGAGGCAAACCCAATTCTTTATTCTATAATCAGTCACAATGACATCACGATCTACGTCAAAGCTATCCCTAAAGTCTTTATGCTAGACTAGCTGACCCGTGCCCACTTCGTTGGGCGGTAAACATTTTTACTTGTGATGAAATTATGAGTGTGTTTTTTTCTCCGACTTACTTTGCAAATCCGACTACCACGAAAAGTCTTTCAATTTTCCGAGTTAATATACAGGCTGTTAAAGAAATTGCGTGCTCAGAGGTAGGTTCAGGAACCGAGGAAAAAAACAATTACAAAAAAAAATGCAAGACCAACCTAATTTAGTACCTACCTACCTACTAACTTAAAATAGCAATCGTTTAGAAATAAAATTATTTTATTTGTATAAATGTTTTAATTACTTACCTAGCATTTAAACAAAATGAAACTCATTTTAAGCATTTTTTAATAAATTCTAAAAGATTGCTATTTAATTAGTAGTACTACATTAGGTTCATCTTATATATGATGATTTTCGGTTTTTTTTTTAACTTTTTCAAAAGTATATTTTTTTTACGGGTTCCTTTATCGATATTGAACTCACCCTGAAGCTATGGCACGCAATTTCTTTAACACCCTGTATAGCTTATGACACTCAAAAAAATAACGTGGCTTTCTATTGGTAAAATATTGTTCAAAATTCGTTACCCCCGGACCCCTACAACCTCGCAAACTGTACCTCTTTAGAATATTAGTTTATATAATCGACAATGCGACATCACACACATATGTGTGTGACAACACGGTTGGCGCAGCGGTTAAGCGATTGACTGCTGCGCTGCGTGTCGCGGGTTCAATTCCCGCACGGAACAAATATTGGTATGACCTACAAATAGTTGTTCCGGGTCTGGCTGTTTGTGTATGTGAGTTTAAATGTTTGTAAACGCACCCGCAATACAGGAGTAATTCCTAGTGTGGAGCAACGTTTTTAAAAAAAAGAAAAAAAAGAAAGAAAAGATATCGAATTTTGCCGGGACGGACAAAACTCATTTAGTTAAATGAGTTTTGTCCGTCCCGGTCTAGTGGTCCCAAGTGATATTGCTGAGCATGAGGTCCTGGGTTCGATTCCTAGGTTCAAAACGTGCTAACTGTCTCATGCGAATTTCTAGAATTGTTGTTTCGGCCACAAATAAATTAACTTGTGCGAGTCGCTTATTAAAAATAATTTAAGATTCAAAAGTGACGATTCGGCCGATCCGGGGTAGTATTTACCACGGAGTAAATACAAAGAGGAGACGGCCTAAACAACTGTGCATTGTGATTCTCGACTAGGTCCTGACGTCATCAAGTAGGCGTGGCCTTAATCAGTGTATTGTTGACGTTCGTTCTGTCAAGTAACAAAAACACAGGGCCGTAATTAGAATCTAATTGTTGTACCGAATATCCCGCGGCTCTCTCATAAATGGAAATACTCATATAAAATCTCCTATAAATTAAATATTCTATCTAAAATAATTTATTTAAAGTACTTTCCTTCCGTGAGACAAATAGCATGGTCCATACTAGTTGTCTTACGGAGGGAAAGTAAAGAACAACTATCATACTGTGTGGTAGTCTTTGTTTACGTAATTAAAGGTACTTAAAACCTATCTAGTTTATTTGTTTAAATTTTAAATTATGTATATTCTAGATTTCTTTCCGAAGACTACTGCGACAGCAATGGATTACAAAAATTAAATCACTATTTTAATAAAAAAAAGACATATCAAGATGGTACGCAAAATTAATGTAAAAAACGGATACCTACGCCCTGGTACGAAAATTCTGAGTACGACCCTGTTGCATCCTGCAGTGTGAGATAGTTACGTAACTACAAACTAAAATTTACAGAACGAGCGAGTAGTTTTGCTATTGACCGGTAGATGGAAAATAAAGAAGTAGGCGGGATCTAACACCCACTCACCCCGCAAATTATCACCCGTTGCTTCTTAGGGAAATCTAATTATAACATCTCCTCTTTGTATTTACTCCGTGGTATTACCGAATCGTCATTTTCATACGAATTTTCGTGCGCATCGACTAACAAGCCGATTGATCGATCTGTTACCGCAATCGTAGGTTAGTAGTGGTACTTACGTGTTTTATAAACCCCAGAAAGCATTATTGCCTAGCCTTTTCCCAACTATGTTGGGGTCGGCCTCTAGACTTACCAGATGCAGCTGAATACCAGTATTTTACATGGAGCGACTGCCTATCTGACCTCCACAACCCAGGTACTGGGTAACACGAAACCCGTTGCTAAGACTGGTGGTCAGATTTTCGGGCTTCTGACGACCCGTAACGACTGCCAAAGATCCACGAATTACATAATAATATCAGTTGAAAAACATTAGCTATTGTTTAGGTACTTACATGTTTCACAGACCATTTATAAACTTTATTTATATCTTTGTTTCCAGGAATTCGTCAAGGGCGACCTTGTCTACATGCCTTACTTCTTCTCTGTCCCATTCATCAACGGAGTGCTCCAAGTGTTCTCCAGGAGTACCCTCCCAAGATCTGAGTACCAAGCCCTATGGGATCTTGCCAAAGGCACCATCCTATTTCAGAGGAACTCGACGGATCTGGGAGGAGCCCTGTCCCTGACTCCTTGGCTTAAAGATGTTCTGCCGAACTACAGTGGATACAACAATCTGGTGAAGGGAAATCAGTACCTGCTGGATTTCTTTAAGGTGCGTACTCTACTATGTTAAAATATACCTATATCAAACGATGGATAAACTCTTTTTAAGGTTCCGTACCACAAAAGGTAAAAAAGGAACACTTATAAGATCACTCTCTTGTCCGTCTGTCTGTCCGTGTGTCACCACCGATTTACTCAGGAACGGGTGGACCTAGCAAGTGGAAATTTATGCCAGATACTGAGGTCTGTAATCCCTATTAGGTGTATAAAAATCAATCTCGAATTCACTGAACGACGACGCACAGACTAAACAATGGCGCTAGGGTCTTAGCGTGTCGATGGCAATGGTAATTAATAGTACCTATCATTATCTACTTCACCATATCGTTCTCTGACTACCCAGCAGCCTGAGCATGTGAATTAAAAAGATTCTGACAAATTGATAACCTAAGCATTCCTTTTTGTAAGTCGTTTAAAAAGGATAATACATCATATGGGAAAAGTATAACTTTGTAAAGTTCAATTATCCTTCAAGTTTTGTGTTTAATAAAATAAACATATTTTGTAGCCTTTTAAACACTTAAAAAGGACACGCTTTACCCTGGCAAGATGTTGTGCTAACTTGTGCTTTAGAGAGGTGAGACTATAACAAATAATTAGTGTTTCATGAAGAGCAATTTGTTTACTAAAAATTTGAGAAAAAACAGATTTTGCTGGAGTAACGGTTTGAAACGTTACCCCGGCAAAATAATTTTCAAAAATTCGCTTCAGCCCAGAACCAAATACATCAATAGGTAGCTTTTGTTGCGTAGTAAATGTTTATAAATAGCATAATTTGTATGTTATTCAGTTATTTAAGATTTTGCTGCGGTAACGTTTTGGGATTTCCCAAATCTCGAAAACGGCTCAACGCAGAAGTTTGAAAAAATACCCATATGAGACCTTAATTTTTTTAAATTTGTTTAAACATTAGTTTTTGATTTGATAGACGTAAACTAATGTATTTAAATGGTTTTAAAAATCAGAAAAAACGGATTTGCAAGTAAACCAATACACTTATAACCAAATAAATAGCAGTAAAAAAATACCTGTGGTAGAAGCTTATAACGTCAGGAATTTTAGATTTTGTAACTTTAGACGATATGAAGACAAAAACCAATTAGATTAATTTTAGACTGATCGTATTTTAGCGATCGAATACGCAGTTGCCATGACATTAAGAAACATCAAATTAAAATTATTCATGAACATTCGTTCCTGTTAATTTCAGCTCTCCATTACGGCTTTTATATCAAAAAGAAGAATATATCAGCAATTCTCTAATAAGCCGACCAAATTGAAAAGGTCCCGTAAAAGAAACACACACAAATTTTGCTATTTATAAACATTCACTATGCAACAAAAGCTGCCTATTCATGTGCATATTTGTTTCTGGGCTGAAGCGAATTTTTTAAAATTATTTTGCCAGAGTAACGTTTCAAACCGTTACTCCAGCAAAATCTGTTTTTCTTAAATAACTTTAAAATAACAATTCATACAAATTTTGCTATTAGTAAACCAATTGCTCCTCATGATGCACTAATTATTTGTTATAGTCTCACCTCTCTAAAGCACATGTCAGCACAACATTTTGCCAGGGACACGCCTTTTAAAGTCCGGACACTTAAGTCCATTCTGTAACGTTAATAACGACTTGACATAATTTTTCTATATACCTACTCAGAAAAATTGGTTTTATAAAAATGGGTTTAAAAAAAAAAACTGACACCAATTTTATGATCATTTCAGAAACTTGTGAAGGAAACTATGGAAACTCACGATGAAACTTACGACCGCCACTTCCTGGACATGTACATCACTAAAATGAAGCAAGAAATGAACGAGAAAGGACGAAGCACATATTCAGGTAAATTATTATTATTTGCCAGCGGCTTCGCCCGCGTGCAGGTCGGAAATTCCCACGAGAACGTAATACGGTTATAAACTATCTGTGTGCCAAATTTTATCCAAATCTGTTCGGCTGTTTGCGTGATTGAGTAACAAACATCCAAACATGTTAATATCCAAACATAGTTTCACATTTATAACATAAGGAAGATTAGTAGGATAGTAGGATTAATTGTAAGAGCAAGCATTTTGAAACCAAAACCGAAGTCCATCCGAATTCGAAACCAACATCGATTTGCAGTCCTTTCCTAACAGTCCTTCTCGTATAATTATGGTACCTACCTATATATCTCCGCCAGAGGCATAAAACCAGAGAACTAAGCTATTTCTCAGAAAGGTATTCGATGACTTTCTTTTCGAATCTATTCGAAGTAAAGACAGCTCCTTTCGTAGCTCCTTCTGAATACATGCAGTGGCCCTAGTGTGAGACTTAACACATCGACCGCGTTCGGCGCTCCGATTGGCCCTGGATTGGTAAAGGGCCAATCAATTTCTCTGAAGGTGATTCGATTACTTCCTTTCTAATCTACTCGAAAGTAACGACAGCCCCCATCTGAATGCATGCGGACGCCCTAGTGTGAGTTTCTTTTAACTATCTCGATCGGCATCGGCCGCGTTCGGCGATCCGATTGGCCCTTCACCAACCCTAGGTGTCTACTCTCTAAGCACGAAATCCGTAGTTTCGACTGAGGTTGCGGGCGCTTCCTACTTCGTATTACCTACAGACATAAGATTATTTTGAGGCCCGAAGTAAGAATGAACGACAACACGATTTGACAGTTGTCCTTACTACCGATGTGTTTTTGGCCGTCCGAAAAAGTTAATTAATCGGGCGTAGGGTTAATTCCGAAGTATCGAACTATTTTCGGACGGGCCTGTATCTTAGTTGACGGACTTAGAGAGTAGGCCCCCTCGATCAATCGGAGCGCCGAACGCGGTTGATGCGTTAAGGCGGTTCACCGAGCAAAACAATTTGAGAATTCGCTTCCTCTTTGCCGCATCTCACCTCTACAATACTTCGTAAACTTTACTGGCGCCATCTGGCGAACAACTTATGAATGCACGTAAAAATCACATACTTCACAGAATGTTAGAATTCATAGACAAGGCATTCAATAAAATGAAATAAAATAACTTTTACTAATAGACAGAGACAAAGAGAGACAGCCAATAATGAGAACAAAATGAAAATCCAAGATGGCGGCTGCAAAAAAAAACAAATTTTTCGTCATGGGTGTTGTTTTCGTGGTTTTCGTAGATTCTGAAGCCAATGAGGTTAAAATTAAAAACCAAGATGGCGGCTGCAACAGAAACCCAATTTTTGTCATGGGTGTGAGTGGATTCAAGAGAAATTCCTCACTTTTGGCTATAACAATCTTAAAGCTATTCTGCAAAAAAAATCTCTAAACTTAAAATAATTTCGACACATCTAAAATCGAATTTGACAATCGCGACTCCCCCTGATATATTTTGGCTTCGCAACGTGGTACTTGTTTGCCCTATCCCGTAATTTTTTAGAGCCGGAGGCGCGCAGCAGGGCAGCCTCAACGTGTTTTATAAGGAATTTTTCACTTTTTGTACGGAAAATATGAAAAATTACCTACATGTTAAGTTTTAAAGGATTCTGGATTTTGATAAAGTGGGTCGAAGTTTTCATTATTTTTACGGACACACCATTTTCGAGATATAAGCAAAAGAAAAGAAACAAAAGATACAGTACTTTTTTTGCACCTGAAGTCGAGGTGTGGTGTGAATTTTAGTTACAACTAATTTTATACCACACCTTTTTAATCGCGATTAAAAATAGACAGATTTTCGCAGTAAATAACACAAAAAAAAACTATAACCAGAACAATGTCAATAACAAACTTATTAGACTTATATTATTTTCTACTTATAGTGTGACGTGGGCAAGCAAGTGCGCTTGCGTTCAACCGATACGGTGGCAAACGACACGTGGAGCCCGTGTCGATTGAGGGCCCTCGAGGACTTACGGCAGACTTAATCTCGATACACCGCGCATGAATATAGTAGTAAATACACCCAGATGTTAGAATAAAATCGTTATAAAATCATTTTATTTTTAATCTACTTGCATAATGTTCATGATTACATTGTCTATCTATTATTGTCAGTAACATAACTAAAACATGATTAAAACAATGCTTACTTCACAAGGAGATGCATGTTATCAATCATTGTTACTCATTTCTGTGGTATCGTTGTAAGGAGATTTCTTAAACAAATACTACTTTTAGAAAAACGAAGACAACCATTGTGGAATCAAGATTATGTAGGATTTTAATGTATTTTTTTAATTGATGTTCATTTGAATAACGAGTAGGTAGCTCCAACAAAACTGTCCAAAACATGGCTGGCGCGAAGTTTTGGTAGGCAACGCGCCTTAAGGTGAATCTAGTCCAAATTTTTCGCATACGAACTTCGGAAGTGTATTACTTCACTGTTCGATAATGTACATAAAAAAATAAACATGGTATGGTTTTGTCTCATTATTAATATTGTCTGTACGGAAGCAGAATACTAAAATAAAAAGCCATTAAAAAGTTAGGAGCCAACAAAGATCCGGTTTTCTTGCTAATTTAACCTAACTTTGCGCGTGTTTAAGTAATAAAAGAAGTGTGAAATTTGATATAAGCAGTGGTTTCTTCATAAAACCCGATCTTCCGAAGGACTGTTCTTAATTTTTTTACGCGCCTGTTGTACTATAAATGATCCTGCATCTCACTCAATAATGTTGTACGTGTAGACTAGCTTCTAACTGCTCATCACTGATACTACCTCTATCGGACACGATGCCTGTTGATACAGCGTGCTTTTTAGCCAGGCTCATTATTGAGTTCGGGCTTGCGCCTAGGTTGCCCTTAACTGGAAATGGTTAAAAGAAACCCACACTAGGGCCACAGTTTAATTTCATTTCTCCTTCTATGTCTAAAGACTTGGGGGTGACCCCCACGAGTTGATGAAGTGATTAGTGGACCTATTTCATCATAACTTCCAGCGTCATGCTACATTTGATTCTAAAGATAACTAATCGTAATTCTATTCCTAATTGAGCTAAAATTTGGTTATCTTTGAATTATCGAGGCTTAAACATACGGCTAAAGGTTAATCATCAGGACATTAGAGTAGCTCCGTTTCATAATCATAATCATCTAAGATCCTAATACCAGATAAGACGGATTGTGACAAAATCTAACAAGTTGTCAAGGTGTTTCCTAGCAGACTTAAGTGTCCAGGAATCCGGCGCAACGCGGCAGCGCTAGTCTAATAGAACAATTTCCATTAAGTTTTCATAGAAATTGTTCAAGTACAGCCGCCTCGCCATACCTTGTACCTACCCTCATAAGTGGAAGATTTCTAATTTTACTTTCTGCTCAGTCAAGTGCTGTGCAAGGAAGCGTCAAAGGTCAGCCGATGTATTCTGTAAAAATCGCACCGTGAGAACAGCGGTGAAGTGACCGTGAAGTTAGCTGTCAATCCATCTGATACTAGGGATTCATACATGACAGCTCACATTAAGGTCACTTCACCCAAGTTATCACGGTGAGAGTTTTACAGAATACCACTGCAGATCTATCAAGAGAGATCCCCCTCTTTATTGTCGAAGACAAGCCAATCTATTCTGTAAAAATCAACGTCAAAACTCAGAAGAAGTGACTTCGAAGACACCTGTCAGGCAATGTGGCGGTTGATTCTGTAAAAATCTCACCGCGAAAACTTCGGTGAAGTGAGTTAACAATAGTGTCAATTCCTAGCATCAGGTGGAGATTTTTACAGAATTGATCGACTGGACACTAGCTGTCAATGTGACAATAACAACTCACTTTACTCGCTAATGCATGTCAGACAAGAGCATCCGGGTAGTTAGTAGTATTTATTTTTTGTTCATGTTGACTATTATCTCGGATTCTTCTCTTGTCAGGAACGCTTTGCTTACTTAACACCTACTTAATCCTGCTAGGGGTGCGAGTTGTTCGAAAGAGATACCGTGGCCCCTGGCACACAGGCAACTGAAGGAACACGGGTGGGTTTTAGTCAGTAAAAGTCTCACACGCCCTCCTGCTCCACCCAGAGCGGGAGACCTTATTTGAAGATTTCCCACACTAAAAAAAAACCTCTACTTAATAGACAGGGCCTTGACCCCAGGGTTAAGCAACAGGAAGATAAAAGTAGGCATAAACAAGGATATTATTAGCTGAACTACATGACAAAGTTCATTGTTCGTTGCTTGTTATTGCAAATTATTACAATATTAAATGATAATGGTTGTTTTGTCGCTAGCACGCCCTAGATATGTCAATTGCTTATTAAAATAACTAATGGCTGTGATAATTGTTGTAACTATTTACATACCTACTTACATAGCATCACGCCTTGTTACCCAGAAGGGTTGGGCACAGGTGTAGGTATCTATAGTACACCAACATTTTGCTGGTTATGTTTTAGTCCCAAGTTCCTAAGGGGTAAGTCTATTGCCATCAAACAGGCACAAATCCAGGCTCCAGAAATGCCACATAGAAAAATCGAATAACACTTTTGCCCGACCTGGAAATCAACCCAGGACCTAATGTTCAGCAGTAGCATTTACGACCACTAGACCAACGAGGCAGTAACATGTGACTATTTACTTAAGATTATCCCTAATAATATTATAAGTATCTCTGTCTGTCTGTAACGCTTTCACGCGTAAACCGCAGAACCGGTCGTCATGAAATTTGGCAGAGATAGAACCTGGGATATAGAAAAGGCTACTTTTACAATATACGCGAAAACCGACATCAACGGGACCGGAGCCGTGGGAAAAAGCTAGTTTAGATATATTTGTACAGTCTACTTTGTATTTGCCTTATTAGCCTAAGATTGAATGACACTTGCACGCCATAAAACAACTAGGCCGGTCTATTTTGTAAAATCTCATCGTGAAAACTTAGGTGAAGTGAACTTGAAGTTAGCTGTCATTCGACCAGGGATTGACACTATTGACAGCTCAATTCACTTAAGTATTCGCGGTGAGATTTTTATGGAACATATCGCAACCGATATGTTCTGTAAATGTCTGAGTCTATTTGTTTGTATGATGAGATATTTAGATAGTTACAACCTTAGTAAGTTACAATTTCACTAAATAGAACTTTTTTTATAACAATTGCAAGGTCGATTATACCTACCTACAATAAAAGAATTAGGACTATTTACAATTTAGGACAAAGCTAATCAAGTCTAGACCTATAAATTATCTACACATAAGAAATATTGTCGTACAGTAAACGATTTATGTCATTTTCTGTAACGTTATTTATAATCAGCTAGTTATCACCTTGGGGCTTGAATACATATACTTAAGAAATTATTAATTACTACAAAAATTCAAGGGAATTTTATAGTGCATTTATAAGTATCCGTTCAGTAATTTATTTCATTTAAATGAGACAGTATCAAATGCAGTTTTCAGTATCGTACCGTATACGATACCTATTTAAGAGATTTATATTTTTGCATAGGTACACACTGCTACACATGAGCTGTACATTTCCAGTTTACGCTGATCTCGCATTGTACGGAAATCCTATACATTGCGAGACCAGCTTATACTGGAAATGTATAATATATCTATACATCAAGCTATACATTTCCAGTATGAAACCGACGACGACCCGATGACGGCTACCCGTGTGTACGACTGATAAAAAGTGCATTAACAAAGAGTCAGAACAAAACGGGACACAATTCACATGCTGGTAAAGCAAAAGAGGAAAACTGAGAAAAATGCCGTAAGGAAAGTTTTGAGTATATAAGTGGATGAAAGAAAAAAAAATTATAGATGGATTGTGTGAAAGGTAATAACGATAGTATGGCTGGGCAGAGGGTTTTTTTTTGAGGGTGGGAAATCATCAAATAACTTCTCCCGCTCTGGGTGGAGCAGGGCGTGTTAGACTTTTACTGACTAAAACCCACCCGTGTTCCCTCAGTTGCCTGTGTGCCAGGGGCCACGGTATCTCTTTCGAACAACCCACACTCCTGGCAGGCATCGGTCCTTGCGGACCTCACCAGTTGGTACTGACATTTCTTAAAGGCGCGCGTGGAACACAACGCGTCCTGGAGAGAGGGTTCCTATCGAGATAACGACTACTAAAGACGTATGGAAGTAGAAGACATGTCGCGCTGACTCGAAAAAAAATCCGATAAGGGCAAAAGAATGATAATGACGGTAAAACAAAAGAAGGATAGGTCGTAAGGTACCTAAGGTACACATATGTAGGTATGAGGGCATTGACCTTAATCTGGCAGGGCACATGCTTGTCAGGTCAGAGCATAAAGTCATTATAGAAACATAAATCACAAAAAAAAAAAACAGTAAAAAACTAGGTCTTCAAAACGAGATTCAAACGATATGTTTACCATTGATCCAACGTAATGATCCTAATTAATAAATATAATATAAGTAATCAGTGACGTTAGTTTTAAAGCCGAATCTAATTAATCTTGGCTGAGCCTTGACTTAAAATTAAATGCCTCGATAGCACATTACGGTCGTGTTTTTTTAAACGCTTGTTTTTGTATTTTCTGTGTGTGAAGAATTTAATAAAATAGCAATAACATAATAATCAGCGTATAATGTTCCCACTGCTGGGACAAAGGCCTGCTCTCTGTGAGAGGGAGTGGGTAATCCACCATAATCCATCCACCGTAATCCACCGCGCGGGCCCAGTGCGGGTTGGTAGATGTCACATGTCTTCGAATTTTTGGTTCTAGAACATGCCGGTTTCCTCACGATGTTTTCCTTCACCGTTTTGATAACAGTGGTGATGAAATAATTTACACCTGCCTGGGTTCGAACCTACGACCTACAACTCGTAAGTCGCGGCCGCGAAGAGTCTAGATTACTGCCCGGGTAATGATGATGGACTCAGATGACTTATACATTTACATGATGGGACTTATAATTATTACAAGCCCTGTGCGGACTGTGCGGAGCGGCGTGCTGATGAAAATGACGAACTTCCATACAAAAGTTTTTGACACCGTTTTTAACACCAATGTATCACTGCTTGCTATTTGAATAACAGTGACAGGAAGTAGTAGAATGTAATCAAGATACACAAACTGGATTAAAAACGCATTAAGGAAGCTAACGAAAAAACTACCAAAGCAAAGTTACTAAAATATATATGGGACCACCCTGGAAGCATACCCTATCCATTAAAAAAAGAATTTTCGGAATCGATCCACAATTGCTGGAGATATCGCGGAACATGCATATAAAAATAACAGACGAATTGATAACCTTAACAGGTGTCATAATGTTTGTAAAAACTTTATCCAAAAAAGAAACATCCGTCTTCCGGAAAAACACTACAAAGTGAAAAATAACTTTAATTTCGAAACGCGGTGACAAAAAATTAAAATACGTATCCAAAGTCACTGTCTTCCGAAATTAAAGGATTTTTTTGTGGAAAAAGTTTTTATTTTTCACTTTGTAGCTATAGTACCTCCCCCACACTAATTCGAAATTTCATCATCCTTGGGGTCAAAACAATGCATATTTATGCGATAGCAGCAATCACCGTTGATTTGCTGTCATTTTTTGAAGAGTTCCGTTGTCTGTCTTCGAAACGCATCATCAGATCTATATGAAATTTAAATGGGACCATTTCGGAATAAACCCCCTTCGAACAAAAAATCCGTCTATATATGACGAAGTTATTGCCCGAACATACATACATAACAAAAAAAAAATAACATGTTGAATTGATAACCTCCTTCATTTTGAAGTCGTTTTAAAAATTATTTCTTATACTCACGATGCTCCTCTGTTTTCAGTTGACCAGTTGATACTGACGTGCACAGACTACACATTCCCGGCTTCATCAGCTGTGAGTTTCGTGCTGGCCATGCTTGTGGAGCGAATGCTGCTCCAGCCCGAGATCCAGGACAAGATCCACGAGGAGATAGACCGCGTCATTGGCAAAGACCGCCTACCCACTCTTGATGATAGACGAAAGTATGTTGCACTTTGATTTAAGTTTTTTATTTGAACATAAGACCAAGTGGCTAATTAATAGCAGCGGCACAGGTCGAACGACCAGGTTAAGCTGCGCTTGATCCGTGGATGGGTGACCATCTTGACATACCCCTCCGTGCCTCGGAAAGCACGACAAGCAAGCAGAGTCTGACAACCAGTCTTACCAAGTGGTATCGTTATTACACAGTTACGGACTTGTGGAAGTCAGATACGCATTTGCTCCATGTAAAATTGTAGTACTTACTCAGCTGCATCCGGTTAGACTGGAAGCCTAATAAGCCTTTTTTTTTTTTTTTGATTACGGGGGGAAATCCTCATGGATGTCCTCCGCCCCGGGGAGGGCGGAGGGGTCTGTCAGACTCTTACTGACTAAAACCACCCCGGTGTTCTATCTCACACTTGCACCGGGGATCACGGGAACTAGTGTGACTTCCGCGATCCCCGGCTAGTGCCGGCCCGCCTCTGCGGGTCACCTCGCGATAGGGGGGGAGTGAGGTGTTAAACTCCTCCCTTACGACATAGAGAGGCGCGCGTGGAACACTACGCGCCGCCATCTCGGGTCCTAACCAGTAGAGAAGCCTAATAAGCCTAACCCAACATACTTGAGAAAAGGCTTGGCTGATGATGATGATCTGAACATAAAACCAGTCGATCTTAGGTGACCAGAGCTTGAATTGAACTGTCAATATTGTCAATCCCTAGTTTAAAGAGGAATGACAGTTCACTTCAAGCTCTCACGGTGACATTTTTACAGAATAGTACGGCAGATGGAGTGTTGAACTCCGCAAGGTGGCTGTCAGTGGCTGTATGATAATAGCCAAGGATTGACTTATGTGGTGTGCTATTGGAGAGGGCTATGTCTAGCAGTGGCCTGCTATAGGCCGATGATGATGATTTAAAACCAGTCCATAATTAAAAAAAAAAAAAACTCTGTCGTAAATCGTGATGCAAAACTTTCTTTGATAGGGACTCCATAAGGTTGGTCTACCTACAACATGCGTACCAAATGAATCTAATTCGTACTACCTACTCTGTATTAACTGAGTAGGATCTGTGTGTAGCTTCAAATGAAATGAAATATTTTTTTAACCTATGTAAGTAGATCTTTTATGACACTTTTACACGTCAATGTTTTGTAGGATTTTTTTTTAATTGGCGACAGCATTTCATAGCTGACTGTTTCCTGAGAAGAAATACCGAAACAAACTCAGGGGTCATGATCTCATTTAAAATCCAAACTATATTGTTTAAATTTTATATGAGTTAAACAATGCAGGGCCATGTCTGGACAGGCATTTTGAAGTGAGAGCCATTGTACAGACGCCAGCACATCAAGCTACTCCAATCTGTCAAATTTCTTTGAGAGATTTCAAACTTTATCACAAATGAATAAGGTTTATGTTCAATTGGGAAAATTTTACAGTTTAGGGTAGCTTAATGTGCTGACGTCTGTACATGCGCATAACATAGTTAGCACACTGAATTCTTTTTTTTGGACCTGCTAGAAAAATTCAGCATTCCTTTGATATCGCTAACTAAATACGGAATAATGGAACGAGAAAAAATCATCCTACTAATATTAAAAACGTAAAAGTTTATACGTTTAGATGTTTGTTACTAAATAACGCAAAAACGGCGAATTGGATGAAATTTGACACAGATAGGTTAAAACCTGGATTAGGTACCACATAGGATACTTTTCATCCCGGTAGTACGTTCCCGTGGGATAACATCCAACCTCCGCGCGGGCGCTGTCAAAAACTAGTCACAAATACATGGTGTAAGGGTACGCCATTAATGTTTGCAGCTCAAATGCACTTAAAAGATTAACAAATAAACCCAAAACCTCTACTGTTAAATTATTTGTTTTCAGCAAATTGATAACAAATAACAGTTTTCGTTGACGAAGATAGATGGCGCTATCTCAAATAATATGACTAAAACAAAATATTTATGTAACAAATATAATAGGTAGTAGGTAATTCTAGCGTGTTTTGTGTTTTGCAAGATTTTTTTTGTATTAGCTAGAGCGTTTTGGTTGGAGATTATTTCGAAAAAGTCACATCAATTCCATCGCGCTGCAGCTGCAGGGGTGGATTTCATATTGATTGAGATATTGTGCGTCTGTTGGTCAGGTCAGCTCTGAATTAGGCTGAGAATCAGCAGAGAATTTAGAAGAACTTGATTCTATACAATAGCAGGTAAGTAATTAACATTACGAAACACAAAAAAAAAACCATTATATTTGCCGTATGTCAACTAGCACTCGCCAATACCCCAACAAAACATTGAAAACTATAGGTACTCAAGCAGAAATAAATAATTAAAATATAAATATAAATAATTCGAAATTTTTGCCAACAATGGGAGAGTGTATCTCGTGCCTCAGAAACCACGTAAAGCCGTTGTCCTACGCCTGATCTGTCCCCGGTCGTGTCGGATTGCCGTTGGATTATGAGAGATAAGGAACAGAGCACATGTGTGCGCAAACGCAGGTGCACACCTGTTGAAGCTATAACACACATGTATGTACACTGGCCACCATGAAATTGTGGGGCTATTTATGGGTTGACACAATGTTTGATGTCGGACTACTTTCGTTAAATCAAACTCAAAACTCATTTATTCAAATTAGGCTGAGAATCAGCACTTTTCGAATGTCAAAATTACATTAGACAGTCCCCCAAAACGCCCGCCTTTCACCTCTTCCTAGTGCTTTAGCTGGGAACAAGAAGTGGCGCAACAAACTCCCCAGCAGCACAGCTGTCTGTTTAGTTAGATAGACTTGATTCTATACATAGGTAGGCAAAGTAATCGACATTATGAGACACAGGACTTAAATAATTTGTCATATGTTAGCTAGCCATGCCAATGTACGTACGTAAGTGAAAACTTAACTCAAAATAAAAGCCTCTTGGTATAAATGGCGTGATATGCAATGTTGGATTATGTTCACATAGCTGTTCCGACCCGAGTTACTTTGACTTTACGAGTGACTTTCCAATTATATGCTTAACAGTATTTACTGTAGTTTTGCTCTGCTTTCCTCTCCAACAACACCTGCGTTTTCGCACACATTTGTGCCCTCTATATCTGTAAATGTCCTGCTAAGGTATTTGGCTAATCTCCGTTGAGATTGGCCACCGTGACAAAACCAAGTAATTAGGACATCATAATGGACGCTGCACGTTGGTTCAGTGGCGTCGACGCCTTATAATTACTAATAAATAATAATAATATTGCGATAAGTCGTATCATATCGAATTGCTCGCACACACTCGAAAGTAATCTGTTTATGGCCTATATTTTTTTAGACGCTACGTTTTCAACTGCAATTTTAACATCGCGATTATCTTGAAAAAAAATGAGGCCATATTATATCGACTAAGCTGAATATCTGGGGTCAATGCCGGAGAATTAACTCAGTTCTTATTGAGATAGGTCCTAATCAATTATTCGACCATGAGAAATTGCAAACAACTTTTAAAAAAATCCACCGTGTCGCCCGAATTAGCATGAAGTTTTTATTTTTGTTTTTTAAATATTTTTGTTGAAAAAATTGTAGTACTTAATTTTACGAGCGGTTGGAATTGGGACCTGTTTCACTGTGTTCGGATTGGCATCTACTCGACATCACAAAATTCAAAATTGGAACGAATTTAGTACCCAAATGTGTCATGAATAAAATTAAATGGTTATCCGAAGCTGGTGAAGGCCACTATACCGTATGGTTTTGTATTTTTTTTAATATATGAAATCGAATCGTGACCGCATCATAAAAAAACAAAACAAAAGCGAGCCTGCGCGGACGCTAAACCCCACTCGGTGGGAGGAGTTTCTTAGTCCACGTGTGGACGGACATAAAAATATCGTAGCAGGATTTTTTGTCGCTCTGAATCTTCAATGCACTGCAAAACACCGAGTGTTGAAAATCGAACAGTGTATTTTTCGCTCTGGGATGCATTCTATTGGATTCTAAACGCTCGATTCAACATCGAGTTGAAAATCCAGTGAGCTTTAAGAGCCCGCCGCGCTATTTTTACGTCTGTGTTAACGTAATCGCACTGTTGTTAACTGGACATGGCCTATCTCCTACTGTTAGATTGTGTAAGCGTACCCGTTACCTACATTTCTGTTAGATTACTTGTTTTTTGTTCTTTTTGAACTTTAATCGCGATGGCACAGTTAAACGGTTTGTTTACTTCTATAAATGTTTGCTGACAAGATAAGCGGCAAAGAAATTACTGACTAAGAACGAAGACAATGGTGCCGATTCTCTTGTCACAAAATTCTCTAAACTAAACTAAAAATCACTAAAATTTAGTTTATTCCTGTCAAACGACGATTTCCCATTCTGAAATTGACTAAAGTGACACAACTTATCTATATTTTAGTTTGACAGCACTAAGATTGTACTGAGTTTTTAATTTAGTGAAAATGGTAATTTTGCTATTCTGTTGTTGTCAAATTCATTATTCTATTCAATATAAAATTTTGATTTTCGAACTAAATCTGACTATTTTTAATCGCGATTAAAAAGGTGTGGAATAAAATTAGTTGTCAAGAACTAAAATTCACACTGACACCTCGACTTCGGGCGCAAATACAGTACTGTATCTTTTTTTCTTTTCTTTTGCTTATATCTCGAAATTGGTGTGTCCTATCGTAAAAATAATGAAAATTTCGACCCCCTTTATTAAACCCCATACACCTCTAAAACTCAACATGTAGGTTATAATTTTTCATATTTTCGATACAAAAAGTAAAAAAATCCATTTAAAACACGTTGAGGCTGCCCCCCCCTGCGCGGTTCCGGCTCTAAAAAAGATCACGGGGTAGGGCAAACGTGGAGTCGCGTTTGTCAAATTCGATTTTAGTTGTGTCAAAATTATTTTTAAATTTAGAGATCTTTTTTTGCAGAATAGCTTTAAGATTCTCATAGCCAAAAGTAAGGAATTTTAGTGATAGTTTAGTTAGTTTAGTTCGGTGTACAACAGAATCGGCACCATTAGCTAACTACGTACTGTAGAAAGGTTTAATAAAACATCAGTCGATTTATCCAAGAAAACTCACCGTGAAATCTTAGGTGAAGTGAACTTGAAGTAACAGAATAGGCCGATCGATCACCGGCAGTTTCTTGACCTCAAAAATCGAACGCAAAACGAAACTTCGAATTAATGTTACCTAATCTCAGATTTCGTAATTTTCACAATGGATTAAATGAAATGTCAAGATTTGCATTAATATTAATACTAAGTAGGTACTACCTACTAGTATAATATTTTTCAATATCTGATCCCGTAATAAACTTGGTGAATGTAAAATTATGCAAACGACTAATATAATTAGTTTTCAGACTTTCATTATGCTAATTAACAAGACAAAGGTAGGTCAATTAATTAAGTATTTGAATTATTCCTACAATAGCTATCCCACTAGAACACTAATAGCGCAACACATTATCAATCAGAATCTGAATAATTTTAAAGGATATTTGCTAATCCATTGCTTTATGTCTTCGAAAAATGTGTCCGCTCAACAACGTTAATAACGCAATGAATGTTGTTGAGCTGTCCAAATGAAAGCCATTCCTATTGTTAGTGTGTTACGCAATTACGCCTTTTTTTTTGGGTGGGAAATCACCAAATAAGTTCTCCCGCTCTGGGTGGAGCAGGAGGGCGTGTCAGACTTTTACTGACTAAACCCCACCCGTGTTCCCTCAGTTGCCTGTGTGCCAGGGGCGACGGTATCTCTTTCGAACAACCCGCACACCTGGCAGAGCAACCCGCACCCCTGGCAGATGCAATTACCCCTCTGGTGCACTGTTTGTAACTAAAGTCACTTAAGGGGAATCTAGTCGCGGGCTCGAACTCACTGATGGGCCTGGCTAAAAAGCACGCTGTCTCATCAGGCTTCGTGTCCGCCAGAAGTAGTATCAGTGATAAGCAGTTAGACGCTAATGAAAATTTGCCCAACACGCCACCGTCCGCTAATGCCGACAAGAAAACAACATTTAAGGGTCAAATAAAATAAAATAATGATGTTACGAGTAATATTTTATTTAAAAAATAGGGGACGAAAAGCAACGATTAATTGGTTATCGATAAAATTTTGGAATCCCTATTCTTTTTTGTAGGAAACACCTACAAAAAAGAATAGCGCCGAATTTGTGGCTTGGCCTGGGAGGGATGCCGATGCGTTTACGCTCTGGCGGTCAAAAGGTTAAAACCGAAATTATAAATCACCTTTAAGATGTTTTCATTTGATAATTGGGGTCAATTTGATAACCTCAATTTTCGTAGATGATTTTAGTTTTAACTTAGGCATTCTTAATGTTTTAATAAAACAATCGAGTATTCTAATATTATGTTGTAGGAACCTTCCGTACCGACTCGTTATATAACAGACAATTGCTATTTCTAGATTCTTGACATGTTATATTTTCGTACCAATTCGACAAAGTAGGTTAATAATACTTACCTACCTTTCAAATCTCGTTTTAGAATTGTTCCCAATAGATAACCGTGTACCGATTTGTTTGTAATTACTTTCCTAAGTACAGTTCTGCTGTCGACTTTGGAGCCGATAGCTCGGGCTATTAACGGCCATTCAGTTTACCCATTACGCTATATACCAGCTAACGCGTTGCACCACAAAACAGTTATTTACTGACTCAACTGTTTAAGCCATCCATCATCAACTATTGCAAAGAAATCGGAACAGTGGTTTGTATGTGTACCCATACAACATACAAACCACTTTTCCGATTTCTTTCTCTCTCCGCGACCGCATAAACTACCCACAATACGAAAATTATGTTTTTTGACTTCTGAATGAGGGATTCATGGCTAAGCAATAACGGCCTCACTGCCGACCGCAGTCGTCGGTCTCGGCTGCCATACGCAGATTATTGATAGTCGTTAGTCAGAAGCCTGAAAGTCTGACAACCAGTCTTACCAAAGGGCGACACCCTTTGGTAAGACTGGTTGTCAAACCTTCACTTTTAGTCAGTAAACAGGCGATAAAAAAAATAGACACTGTGTTGTGAAGGTCATAAAGGCGATCACTCCATGATAAGTACTGGAAGGTACTCAGTCGCATCCAGTGTCTGTGTATATGTCAATATGTATCATTGTAACTATTATAAGTGACGCAATGCAAATCCTATTATAAATGTCATTCGTAACTGCACAAAATGAGCAGCTCCAGAAAAAAATTGACAAGCTAGAAAACCAGGCCAAGGAGGATAAGAAATACATCACTTTGTTAGAGAACAAACTTGAGGAACTTCAAATGGGATGTCGCAAAGCGAATTTTGTATTAAAGAACGTACCAAAAAAAAATAGTGAATCCAAAGAAGACCTCATAGAAATGGTTAAGTGTCTTTCACAAAACATAGACTGCACTATCAGCAAATATGACATTAAAGACATTTATAGAGTACGTGGAAAAAACACGGAAATCCAAAATTCACCGATTGTTGTTGAAACTGGGTCTACACTATTGAAAGGTGAAATTATGAAAATGGGAAAAGCCTTTAACTTAAAACACAAGGCAAAATTATGCTGCAAGCATCTTGGTTTTAAAACACAGGAAGACACCCCTATATTCCTATCAGAACACCTGACACCTAAAGGTTCCCGACTACACTTCCTTGCTCGGGATTTGACGAAATCTGGAGCCTACAAGTTCTGCTGGACCGCCTATGGCAAAGTCTATCTCAAGAAAGACGAGGTGTCACCAACTTTGACTATTAAAAGTGAAGAACAGGTACATCAGCTTATATTAAAAAAATGACTCTTAGTCCACAATTTTATGTTCCTCCAATACCTAACTCTAAATGTGATTATGTCATTGCCTTATATTATTTTTTTGTTACCTACTTCCTGTTTTTATGCAAAATCTTATATTTTGTTAACTAAGTTCATTTACACTTTCTCAGACCTTTACACACACGCACCACATATACATATAGTTACGCAAATTCATAATATAAACCGACTATACATACTTAGATACACAAAATCGTGCATAAAAACTTTAATACAGCTGCGCTCTTTTGACAAAACCACCTCTATTGAATTTAACCTCATCCGACTAACACCAATATATAAAATGTTGACTAATCTTTTTCTTGACGTCTTTTCTACCGGATACATTTTAAATGGATGACAACCTACAAACCATAAATGAAATAGACAATATTGAAATAGCGCGTACAATGGAATGTGATTGCTCTGATATCTCTAAGCACATTTCAGTAAATAAAAATGACTTGACTATTGTCTCTCAAAATATAAGAAGTATTTACTGCAATTTCGATGATTTCTCACTATTGCTGTCTACTTTTAAATTTGAAACTGATGTTATAATTTTAACCGAATGTAGGCTGAATGATAACAAACAAATTCCGAAACTTAATAATTACCACTGCTTTACCTCTACTCGACGTTTAAACCAAAATGATGGGGTAGTAGCCTATGTTAAAAACTCATTAAAACCGAAAGGAAAGGAAATAAAGTTGGCCCAAGCATCCTGTCTCCAGCTAGATATTATGGATAACCATATTTTGTGTATTTATCGATCTCCTTCAAACACTAACACTGACAGTTTCATTGACTCTCTTAGCACTCATCTTGATACAATAACATCGCAAAAAAACGTAGTGATAGCAGGAGATATAAACATTAATATTAGAGTTAAAGACACAGAGACGTCGCAGGAAAGTAAAAATAGAGTGAACTATTTGAATATGTTATCTTCACATGGTATACTCCCTGGACATACATTACCCACTAGGGAAAAGAACTCTTTGGACCACTTTATGATAAAAATTAACAAAAAAAAGACTTTCGCATTTATCGCTATCCTTCATACCACTATCACTGACCACTACACTACATTTATGTCACTGCGTAAGCAAAAATATACCCAAGTTGCAAACAAAACAACTACTAGTATAAATTTCGAACAAGCTTTAAAACACATACATGAACAAAATTTTGCAGAACTATTATTTTGTGATGACCCTAATTTATTAACTGAGATACTCATAGATAAACTAACTTTAACTATAAATTTGAACACTACAACAGTAAAAGTTCCAAACAGTAAACGCATTATTAAGCCATGGGTAACCCCAGGCATACTTCGTTGCATTAAAAATCGTAACAAACTGCAAATGACATATAAGACTGACCCACACAACGAAATCAATAAAATAACATACAATCGATATAGAAACCATTGCAACAAGCTCATTAAAAAATTGAAAAGACAATATGATAGGGAATTACTTGCTAAATCAAAATCGCTTGCTTGTTGCTTTGGAAAAATATTAAAAATATAACCTACACGAATAAACCTAAAAGTCAAAACATTGAACTAATAAACATTAAATCTACCCCGATTGAATCCGCAAACTTTATTAATAACTATTTCGTAAATATTGGCAAGCAACTCGCCCAACAAATTCAGCCTAAATTGAATAGCGACCCTGATTGTGTACCTAACCAATTTTCAACACAAGTAAATTCCTTTGTACTCTTCGACACAGACCTCAATGAAGTAGACAGAATTTTGATGAGCCTAAAGTCAGATAGTGCCCCCGGCTGGGATAATATCTCAACAGGATTCTTAAAGTACATACGTAAGGAAGCAGTCCCAATTATAACCCATCTTGCAAATGTATGCTTTAGAGACGGTATCTTTCCGGCCCCCCTCAAAAAATCCATTATTACTCCAGTTCACAAGGGTGGGGACAGAGACGATGTCAACAACTACCGGCCGATATCTGTCCTTCCAGCTATATCGAAAATCTTGGAGAAATTAATCAATGTTAGGCTTCTCAAATATTTAAATAAATTTAAAACGCTATCCCCAACACAATTTGGATTTAGGCAAAATATATCCACCGAAGATGCAGTTACCGCACTAAGCTCGCTTGTAGTTAATCAACTTGATAGTGGCAACAAATGTTTAACTGTCTTCTTGGATCTTAAAAAGGCATTTGACACCGTCTCTATACCGATCCTTGTGAACAAACTGGAAAAAATTGGTATCAGAGGAACTTCACTCAATCTCCTTAAAGATTATCTCTCTAGCAGGAAGCAAAGGGTTAAGTTGGGGCAATACGTCAGCGATGATGCAGAAGTATTATACGGCGTGCCTCAGGGTAGTGTCTTGGGTCCCACACTTTTCTTAACATACATTAATGACCTCTGTAGTATGAACATTCATGCCGCAAAAGTATTTTCTTATGCCGACGACACGGCTGTTGTTTTCTCTGGAAATACTTGGGATGAAGTAGAGCAAAGTGCTTCACAGGGCATGGCCCAAATTGCTCAATGGCTAAATAATAATCTGCTGACATTGAATACCTCAAAAACAAATTACATATGCTTTAGTATATGTAATCGCACTCAACCAAATAGGGACCTTATAATCAAAGTTCACGAATGTGGTGACATAAACAACAAAAACTGTATGTGCCCTACCATTAATAAAGTTACACAAACTAAGTACTTGGGTGTCATGCTTGATCAGAGATTATCGTGGTACCCTCACCTTGAGCAGGTAACAAGTAGGATCCGGAAATTAAGCTGGATTTTCAAAACATTGAGACATATTGTTCCAAAAAATGCTACCAATACCGGAAACCCATCTAAAAACCTATTAAAGGATATATATATCGCTTTGGTGCAATCTGTCTTGGTGTACTGCATCCCTATTTGGGGAGGGGCAGCTAAATCCAAGTTTATTGAGGTAGAACGAGTGCAACGAGCTCTAATAAAAATAATGTTTTTCAAAAGGATTAGATATTCCACCGAAAGACTTTACCAGATAAGTGATTTACTTTCGGTAAGAAAACTATACATAGTTTATACTGTTTTGAAAAAACACAAATGGCTTCCTTATGATACCACTATCTCATCAAAAAGAAGAAAAGATATTATAGCACCGATTCCACGAACAAAAACCAAGTTCTGTAGTAGGCAATACGAGAAACGGTCGTGTCAACTTTATAATAAAATAAACAAAGAGATATATGTATACACCAAACAACATTATGAATGCAAAAAACTTATAATTAAATGGATAAAACCACTCGCATATGAGGACACAGAGGCCCTCCTGCAGACCACATCATAAGTCACTCAGTCACGCGTACATTTACTCACATATACATACAACATGTACACTTACACACCACACATACACCCCACACACACATATCGCGCATACCCACCCAACTCACATACAACTTACACAAAATACACACACTCATTTAAATAATCTTATGTACAATATCAGTCTTCTGTAATTCTTTGCTTTTTTTTTTTAATTTGCTTCTTTAAAATTATAAAATTATATAATTGTGAATAGTTAATACTGGCATAACTTTTGTTTTTGAATGTATGTACATTACGCTAATCTAAGTTGCGGAAGAGTGGAGTGTCCTAATACAGGCATTTATTTGCTTAAAAGGATACTTCTATCACTAGCTATGTAGTACATTTTGTTAAAGAAATAAACTATTTTGTATTTGTATTTGTATTTGTAATGTGAAAGTTTGTGAGTATGGATGTATGGATGTTTGTTGCTCTTTCACGCAAAAACGGCTGAACGGATTTGAATGAAATAAGGCACACAGGTAGTTTGTAACCTGGTCACCTATAATGGTTTGAATGATGCGTTGATGTAGGAATGAATTAGATACTTGACTAGATAATAATGGCGTTAATTTTGTCAACAGCATGCATTACACGGAGGCGTGTATCCGCGAGATGATGAGGTACGACACCACGGTCCCGCTTTCAGTACCACACAGAGCCATGAAGACGACCACGTTAGCAGGCTATGATGTGCCAGAGGTAAGATGATTATTTTCATTATTATTACCATCTATTTCCTACGACCACAAGGCCACCACAACCAAGATTTAAATGCAGTGAAATATACAAAAAATACGGGTAAACGGTGGATTCCAAAGTGACATATTTGTTGAAAATCGCACCATACTGTTATCTTCGAAAAGCGTTGTATTGGATTACAGCAAGGGAACTTCCTGGGACCCCTAGTTAACCTGCATTATCAAAAAACAAACATAATAGTACCTTTGTTTCCGTATGTCGATGTTTGGGAAAGACTGCTAACGCTAAAGGTAGCTAAAAATGATGTCCTCATAGTAAAAGCTGCTACCATTTGCGGCGAGAGATGTAGCACAGATTCCATGAAAACGATGAAGTGGGCTTTCTGTGATCAAGAATATACTTACACTGTTTGAGAAATTTCCTCTGATTTAAAATATTCATTTTTAATTCGTGTTCAATGTTTTCAGGGCACAATGGTCAGTGCCAATCTGACGGTGCTGCACATGGACAAGGAGACATGGGGTGATCCCGAAATCTTCCGCCCTGAACGTTTCCTCAGAAACGGCGAGTTGGACATCTCCCTTGATAAATCATTGCCGTTTGGCGCAGGTATGACATCTTTCATCCCGAATTCTAGCCTTGGTTAACAGACTGTTTCAGTGGGTAAGGCCTTCTCCATAAATAGCGAATGGTCCTCATGCGCTTTTAGCTAATCTGGCTACCTAAGAGTGTAGTTTCACTAGCGCCTAGGAAGATGCTGCAGCCTGCCATAGTGGCGTAGGCTTAAATTTCTGGATGTATTGCTATTTGCAACTAAAGAACTTTTTTGTGGTGTTGTGAATCACAGACTACCATTGAAATATCTCTTAAAGAATGGAAATTTTTCGTAGATCCAATTTAAATTATGATTTCTATGTCTGAAATAGGTAAGTAGTTACCTATTTAGCTTCAATTTTTATGTTAAATTATTAAAATAAACGACACATTTACGACTTAGTATTCCTTAATGCCAGCAACATACCTAGTTGGCAAGTGGCGCGAATTGCAAATAGCTACATTCAAAGCATATTAGGTGGGTACATAAGAAATATAGTTTCCACTAGGTAATACGCTAGTTTATAAACCTGTCACAGTTACGTTGTACAATACTTGCGAAATGGTTGAAAAATTGCCACATTTATGGCTTAGGCAACGCCAATGTAGTATCTAAGTACTTACGAGACTGTGAATACTATGTTTTACTCGACAAAGATAATACTTAGGCTACAAGGCCTTGTCCATAACTCACGTAGGTAGATATGGTCTAGGCCAAAAGTATTTGATAGAAGTGTAAACCAGTGGATCACAAATACGTCACAAATACCTGTGGATGCTAATTTGTAGTGCCATGCAGTTTCATTATTTGAATAGGAAAATTATTCGAACCCGAAATTCTAATTTGAAATCACTGTAAACATGATTTCTATTTTTTACAATATAGGTTAATTATGTTGTGTCGATATATTTTCAATTACAAAATTATTAATGTTAATCGAATAATTGTTGGATAAAGTGGTGAGATACAAAGTTGCCCCTTCTAAATTAGGAATGCGTTAGGTAGTTACTAATTCCTTATAGTGACTGATTGCGTAAGAATTTAACGTGGACTGGGATTGTTTATACTTTCATCAGACATTTTTGGAACATAAATTAGCTAGGTTCTTGGTACAAACAACAAATAAAAAAAGTGTTTTTCATGCTGATTATTTTGAATCAAGCCAGAATGAGCAGATAAAAAATAGGTCACAATCACAATACTTAGTGCTTATAGATAATATATTATTAATACCCATAATCCAACTATAAGTACCTAATCTAATTCTAATCTCTTTTTTTAACATGATTGTTTTAGTTTCAACACTTTTCTAATATTTCATAATATATGTAACTAATTATCTACCTATCTACTTACTGAAATAATCGGCGTTGCTTAGGCCAATACAAAAAAAAAACTTTTTGCAAAAATATAAGCAACCGACTTTTAAAAAAAAAACAATACAAAGCGAAAAATAACTTTAATTTCGTAAGTCGGTGTTTTTACACATGTAGTAGTTTTTTCGTCGGTTGTTTTTTTTTTTCTTTATTTCACATACCAAAGCGGTGGTGAAGGCATTTTTATATACCCGCCATTGTATTATAATACCTTTGCCCACGAGTTTCCATAAACAGCTTCGATTTCTTTGGTCACAGGAAGAAGACTTTGTGCTGGTGAAACCTACGCTCGGCTGACAATGTTCCAAGTCTTTTCCGCTTTCATGCAGACGTTCAAAGTATCCACTGCTGATGGAAAACCGCTGCTCAAGCCTTCTCGAAGGATTCAAGGCATCATCACGACAATTCCAGAGTTCTGGGTCAAACTTAACGTCAGAACATGAATGGAAATAGTGCTGCAGAATTGTAGACTTTATTTCAAAAACCACCTTTGTCAAAATTCTATGTTATGAGTTAGTTACGCGTTACGCCGTCTTGTAGAGGAATTTGTAAGCTTTCTGATTATATTTTATATTTCTTCAAAAACATGTTAAGTCACGAGAAATTTGCTTTTAATCGAACAACAATACACAACGAATATACGATTTTACAACGAATAAAAGCAAATTGCATGGCGTAACTAACTCTTAACATGGAATTTGACAAAGGTGATTTTTTAAATAAGGTCTTCAATTATGTGTTGGATCTCGTGTGTTTGTTAATCGGTTACAACTTAAATATTGTTGATGTAATATGCAAAAGAAATTGAGAATTGTTGTTAAAATAAGTATCATTTGAATTTTTTATAGTAAAAAAAATATCGCAATAATTACTACAGCAGGTAACCAAAATTCGGGTAGGCTGATACTCTCAAGCTTCATAATGTAGGTAAGAACAGACATTATATTGTGCGTAAACTGAATGTATTTTGTCAATTTAACATGACATAGATGTGTACCTATAGTCGTTTACCTTGACAAAGGTGACCCATTCAAAGGTATCAAAACTTTTCAACCAGTTTTTGTGGGTTAAGTCACAATTCAATACATTACTAAGATATATGACACTATTTTTATGTAGATGTATTAATATTAAATGACAAGTCAATGCTAATGTGTAGTTTTTTCAAGCAAATTTACTGTAATCTTGATAGATATCTAGATAAGTATCTACCATATCAGGACATATAAAACTGCCTTAATTACCTATGAAAATGAGACCAGGTGTCTCGGCTTCTCGATAGCCTTATAAGCTATTCAGTGCGAACTACCTTCTTGTGGACCTACTCAATGAATCTATGTTCTTCCCTCTCATGTCTAGGAACATTTTTAAGATCATATTCAAAATCGAAGTATACGAAGTTATATGCAAGTAAGTAATATTAAAATACTAAAATATGTAGCCTAAATAAAATACTTTTACATTACTAAATGGTTTTCTTTATTTATAAATCATGTTCCGGTTTCATAAAGTAGAGCCCGTATTCCAAAACTCACATCACAAATTCGATTTAAAACTAACTGCCTAAAATACATTTAAGAAGACGGTAGTACCGTTGCACCTGTTAAATGAATCCAGAATACGGGCAAATTCTTAGGTATATTGTCAGCAGCTAAAATCTTCCATAGCATTTTGCAACATAGTACTGTTGGCGATTGCGGCGCTCTCTTTACAAAGTAAAGAGTGACATCAGCGGAGCGGCCTGGTGGCCTCCAGCAGAAGAGGTGCCTGCGCTGCAGTATCCCGAGCCGGACGTTAACATCCATAAGACAGGGTCAAAATTCAGCATGGGAACATAAACAAGAGCAGCATTCCCACCAGTGTTTTATAGAGACTAGGAGGGACTTCTTGGCAGACCGCTGTAAGAGGCAGTCGTTTCCGTTTCATGTATTAAATATTTCCCTTGTCATCCTGTATCTTTATTATATAGTTCGAAGTTATTATATTGTTAAAAGTACAAAGTGGTTTCAATTAATAGTTGGTGATCTAAATAGGTACCTATAAAGTTAACAGTACCAGTTTCTGCGGTTAACTCGTGTAGTGTGTGCCAGCAAATATTTAAACGGCTTCATTATATTCTAGACTCTTATATATTTTCTTATATACGTTGGGTCATGGCAGCGACCATATATATGGTCGCTGGGTCATGGTCACAAAGATCAGTACGTGACACATAAACCTAACAATAGATAAAGCAGTCAATGTATTCCTTTGTTTATGTTCACTTACTTATGTCATTACGTAAAACGTTGGTATATTATTTTAGCCATGTCCTCATTTAAATAGATATTTTGTCAATTTTCCTCGTGTTGTTTTGCCTTACTCCAGTGCAAATGCTTCCCTTTTTTCTTTCCACACGTACTACACGCCTCGGTATGTACACACGGCTACACATCAAGCTATATGTATATTTCCAGTATAAGCTGATCTCCCATTGTATAAGATTCCCTACAGTGCGAGATTAGCGTAAACAGGGAATGTATAGCTTGATTTGTAGCGGTGTGTACTATAGGTAAATCACGAAATTAAAATTTCTAACGTTTTTTACAATTTGCAGGTCAGTGTCAGGATATACTACTATCAGGGAAATCCATATCTATAGATTAAGGCGAATCTAGTCAACATTTTTCCCATAAAAACTTCGGGAGTGTATTACTCCACTGTTCGACAATGTACATCAAAAATTAAACATTTTATGGTTTTGTCTCATTATTAATATTGTCTGTACGGAAACAGAATACTAAAATAAAGAGCCATTAAAAAGTTAGGAGCCAACAAAGATTCGTTATTCTTGCAAATTTAACCTAACTTTGGGCGTGTTTAAGTATTACAAGAAGTATAAATCTGAAAAACCAGTTCGGTACCGACAAAGCTCAAATATCGAAAATTTCAATATAATTTATTGGTCATTGATTTATGCAGTGGTTTTTTTCATAAAACCCGATCTTCCGAAGGACTGTTCTTAATTTTCGCATCTCACTCAATAACGTTGTGCGTGTAGACTAGCTTCTAATTGCTCGTTACTGATTCTACTTCTGTCGGACACGATGCTTGGTGCGACAGCGTGCTTTTTAGCCAGGCCCATCAGTAAGTTCGAGCCCGCGACTAGGTTCCCCTTTTTTTTCTTTTTGGGTGGGAAATCATCAAATAACTTCTCCCGCTCTGGGTGGAGCGGGAGGGCGTGTCAGACTTTTACTGACTAAAACCCACCCGTGTTCCCTCAGTTGCCTGTATGTCAGGGGCCGCGGTATCTCTTTCGAACAACCCGCACCCCTGGTAGGCATCGGGCCTTGCGGGCCCCATCTGTTGCTGCTGACATCTCTTTGAGGCGCGCGTGGAACGCGCATGCGCCGCCTCCCTCTTTGCGAGCATAACTGCTTCGCTGAAGGAGGCGACTGCTAGCCATGCACTCTCGCTCCGTACCATGGCCTGGACCAGGGTCGGACGCGAGAGATCACCGCCGCCGATCACCTCCACGAGGACACGGCGGTGCTCCGCCCAAGCCAGGCAGATCTCCACCGTATGCTCCACCGTGTCCTCTGGGCGATCTTCGCAATGGAAACTATAGAAATATTGTGTGGCCGTATCTCTGCCAACAGTTTGCTACATGTTGCCATTGCCCTAAATTGCTGGATGTAGTCATGACATCATAGTTGGCGTGATTTGTCCAAGATGGAGCAATTTTAGTTGCTCGTGTAAGCGCACAGTAACATTCCATTTAGTGACCATTTCATGAAAAAGTAATTCAATACGATTAGGTATATGGACTTAGAGGGTTGTATTGGTTGGTGATTATAATAGGAATTTGATAACGACGTGTTACGGTCGCAAATCATATTTTGTTCATGCCATACAGTTACCTACAAATTGCAGAAAAACGCAAGAAAATTTTAATTTCGTTGGCTCCTTTATCCGCATCCTCCATAACCTGTACCCACACGCGATCACACGATCAATCATAATCTTTTTCATTTTGACACTTCAACAATTTTCATTGCGTTATTTACGTTGTTGAGCAGATACATTTTGCGAACATATGAAGCAATGGATTAGCAATTTGTTTCAAAATGATTCAATGGTGCTGGATGGCTTTCTCTCGATGTTAAAGTTCGCGGCAGCCTGACACTACGATAAGTGTCAGACTGCCTATGCCCTATTTATTTTGCAAGGGGTTAAGATGTTAGTAATAGTGTTTTGTATTACAACAAAGTCACCAAACCTATTTATTCCAAGGTTTACGAGCTCTTACTGCGCAGATAACGTCTTAACAGTAAATAATTAAGTAGGCGTGTTGTGTATCGATATCGAATACTAATGGACTAAAAAGAACAAAAAATATTTATTTTTTCATCATTCTGTGGGCTAAGGTAATTAACCGTAATTGATCAGCTGTTTTTGTAATTTTTCGTGGAACTTATTTTTACGAACTTCCAAACACTCAGGTTTTGAACATAGTTGGATGAAGTTGGACAAAACAATATATTTTTTGTTTTATTAGTTCACAAGTGGTGGTGGTAGTGTCAGGAGTGACTGCCTCGTTGGTCCAGTGGCAAGCGCTACTGCTGAGGTCCTGAGCTCAATTCCCAGGTCAGGCAGTGTTATCGGGTTTTTCCATCAGGAATTTGGCAGTAGGTAGCAGTCCGGAGTGTGAATTTGTTCCCGGTTGCCTTCAGGCAATAGATTCGCCCCCTGTTACTTGGATTATTCCGCGGGTAAGGTTAGGAACTTAAAAAATATATAAAATTTGTTCCGAACGTAACCCTGTTCCTAACCTGACCCGTTCGATCGTTCCTACCATAACCCGAATTGCGATGTAGGTGATAGTTTTTCCCTTTTCCTCTTTCTTAGAATAAAAGGTACCTATGTGTCAAATAAGGTTGCCAGCCGTACTATAATATATAGTATTGTACTATATTTCGGGTCTGCGTACTATATACCTCCTGTGGAAAAAATATATAGTATGCAAAAATACTATATTTTCAACACCAAAAACGAATAAAAGAAATTCTTTATTAAAAAGATACAGGTATGAGCGCGCTTTTACATTATCATTTTGACTGATTCCATAGCATGTATCCGAAGAACTCATCTGTCATAATACGTTCCGAACTTTTCAATAATGTCAACTTTAAACAATAATCTGCTATTTATTTTCGTCACTTCGGCATTCACGGAAAGGTTATTTTCAGTTATGAATTTGAAATAGCGAGAAAAAAGAAACAAGTATTTAGTAGGACTGAGCTTTTGATTTACATTTAAAAATAATTGAATGTAATAAAGCATTATTATGACTATGATTTCTATTTCAGAGAAAGAATTCTTCAAAAATACAAGAAGTAAAAAAAAACATTTTTGCATAAAATGAATAAGTAACAAATATCTTTGTCAATTTTTTGCTTTTTCCGTAATATACTATATTTTTTTAAGTGTACTATATTTTTTTATAGCTTATTTCGAAAAATTCTATATTTTGTCGCAGAAATGTTGGCAACCCTAGTGTCAAATCAGAGTTTAATATTTACTATACTCACGTAAGTAATCAAAACACACTTACAATTAACGAAAAAAATTATGAGTAAAATTAAAAGTAGTTTTACTTAAACAATCAAGTGTTATTGAACTTACTTTTTAAACATTTACAGTTAGTTTAATATCACAGAATGAACTGAAGGGCACTGTTTAGAAATGTTAAAGTGATTCTTAGGAGATTCTTCGACGGTAGTTTTTATTATTTTGTAAATCTTTAATTAGGAGAAGTAAGGGTGAGGCCGTCAAAATTACCATTTTTGTCTGAAATAAAAAAAATCAAAATATCCTTATGAATTTCAAGGAAAATTCAAATATTGTAACTCTTCTGACGGTTGGAATCGACAAAGTAATTAATAAGCTTGCTGTTCCAAATCATTAACCGTATTTAACTGGCTTAAATTCGTAATAATACTTATATAAGTTAGTCAGGACTCCTATTTTTGGCCAAAAATACGGTGTCTTTTTTTGACCTACAATTTTGCAAGCAACATGACTTTTTATTTTATTAAGTTTGATAAATCAAACGTGAACCACATAAAATATAAGATAATTAACCTCTTTTATAAGTAATTGCGTTGCGGAAATGTTAAATATTTAATGTTTTATTGTTTTTCAAATAAAATGTCACAATTTTTGCTTTTGTGTTATAAATTTTGTGTTACGGAGTTCGTCCCCTATTTCTTTTAGCAAACTGAAGTAAAAGTGAAATTCTGATATGGCAACACAGTAAGACTTCACAAAAAAAAAACAAACAAGTGGCCATCTTGTATTGTCTGTGGGAAGTTTCAAAAGAGTGAGTCACGTTTTCGTCAGTGGCGAATTAAAATAGTTTTTTGGCATTTCTGCGGTAAGTAATTGATTTTGTAAGTTTATTAAGCCAATTGTGAATACCAAAATGTTTACAATTTAGATAATAACACGCGTTAGCGTCTAATTGGAATTAATTTCTAAATTATAACCTAAAACTGCTGTAAAAATTTAGCTTTTGTGTTGCATTTTGTTGCTTTTGTGATACTTTTATGTTATCATAACACAAATGTTTGTGTTATGCAACACAAAACAAATATAAAGACTCATTCATACATATAAAAAAATTGCCTATCGTACCTACTTGGAATAATTTACACGTACTTATGTTGATGCTTACGACTGTGACACTGAACAGTATCAAAAAAAATTATTGCAGTATTTACGTTTATTTAAAATTTCCGCAAATCATTTTTTTTACTGTTTATTTTGACGAAATAGTGTTTCATTACGACGCGGTTTAGTGGTACCTACCAAAGTAACTAATTGAAGTTATTTTGTCATGCTCCTCGTTTTACTCTCTTCTAATAAATAGTTAAATCAACTTGAGGACTGTTATTTGAATATAGTTTATTGCATATAAACTTATAGTTCATTTTAAATTATAGTTGTTGTTTTTTATGGCTATCTTTACCTCCAAATATGTCAGTAACGTGACACTTTAAAGCACCATACCTCTAGACATTTTTGTTTGTTTATGTGTCCTCTTCCCAAATAGGCTAGTTTCATTGTGAACCGCAAATTTGTCGCAATGCTAAAAAGATTCTATCCCCTTTCTTGCTTAAATAACAAGTAATACTAATTTTGTTTCTCTATAGATAATGCCGACAAGTGCTGCAGAAAGACAAAAACGATATCGCGAAAAGTTAAAGACATCGAATCCAGATAAATTTCAGGAACAAAAGAAAAAGAATTGTGAAAGAACACTGCGTCAGTATAGAGCTAAAACTGCAAATTATAACGAAGAGCAAAAAGAACAATTGAGACAAAAATGGAGAGAAACCGCAAAAAAAAAGAAGAAAGTGTGCCATCGACATCGCAAGTGGCCATACAGAGTTCGCAACAAAACACAAAGAATATAATAGATACCCAAATTATGCATAATTTGCAACGTCGAATTGAATATAAATTTAAAAAAGAAAATATTCAATTACGACGACATATAAAAACCATAGAGAATGGTTTTCTAAATCTACAAAAGAAAGTTCAAAGACAACAGAAGAATATTGATAGTATGAAGAAAATGTATGAAGCATTAATTATGAAACTTGAAGATAATAAGACTGAAGACACAAAAAATACCAAAATTTCAGAAAATAATGTAAATAACATTAAGATTACAGAACCAGGTGAGGTATTTGTACCAGATTTAATTAACCAAACTGCTGCATTAATACCAATTAAAAGGGTTAGTGAATTTATAAATACGGCCATTCCAAATGTAGAAACACCAAAGATAGAGGAGATAAAGAAAAAGTTAATAGAACATGATGTATTGAAAGAGTCTTTTAAATACGAATATAAAAAATCAAACAACGTGGAAAAGAATATTTTAAAGAGAATTGTAAATAGTGCAGTTGTTAAAAAGTATAAGCACACAACAAAGATGAGAACTTCTTTAGGTTTAAAAATATGCAGTCATAAAAAATGCAGGGAATATCAGAAGAAGAGATTTCAGTTACAGGAGCTAATTGCATCATTTTATAAACGAGACGACGTCAGCCGAACAACGGCAGGCAAGAAAGAGTACAGAACACAGAATAAAGTGAAATACCAAAAAAGGTACCTACTAGACACACTTAAAAATTTACACAAGAAGTATGTTGCGGAAGTAGGAAAAGTGAGCTTTAGCACTTTTAAGAAATATCGCCCTTTCTTCGTTTTACCTCCCAACATTAAAGATTGTGAGAGCTGCGCATGCATAAAGCACTCGAACATGCAATTCATGGCAGATAAGTTAAAATCGTTTGGTTTACTTCAAAGTAATAACTTGAATGACATAGTATCAGATTTGGTATGCGATTTTAAAACAAAAAATTGTATGTATGGCGAGTGCGCTAAATGTTCTGAAAGAGAAATTGATAGTAGTAACAAAGATCTAGAGGTACAAGTAAAATGGTTTAAGTGGTCCTTAAAGGAATATGTATATGGCAAAGAAGATAATTTAAAAAAGGCAAAAAAAATGATGAAAGTTATAAATGAAGGGACTATTAAAGAATTACTTGAAAAATTTAACAAAGAAATTAAAGTATTCAAAAGACACGTCTTTAACTTCTATTATCAATACAACCAATACAAGTTATGTGCAGAAAACTTGAAAGAATGCGAGGCTATAATTCATATAGATTTTTCGGAAAATTATATTTGCAAATATCACCAAGAAGTCCAAGCTAAGCATTTTGTAAAAGACCAAATCACTTTACATACGGGTGTACTATATCTAAAAGACCAAAGCCCGAAATCTTTCTGTTCCATTTCGCCCGATAATCAACACAACCCAGAATCTATATGGACACACCTAGATCCCGTTTTAAATTATATTAAGACTACCCATACAAATATAAGTATCATTCATTTTTTCTCTGACGGACCCACTACTCAGTACCGACAGAAGAAGAATTTATATCTATTTTCCCGAAACATGTATGATTACGGATTCTGCCATAGTACCTGGTCGTTCTTTGAAGCAGCTCATGGCAAAGGTGCAGCCGATGGCGTTGGAGGTGCTATAAAACGAACCCTTGATATGAAAACAGCTCAGGGATTAGACATTCCTGACGCCCAGGCTGCATATGAAGCTTTGACCTCGACAGAGACTACTATTAAGATCTTTTATGTACCGGCTGAAACGATTAAGCCTTTAGATCCATCAATAGTTAAGAACCTGACATCCATACCCGGGACAATGCGAATTCATCAAATGATAACCTACGGAAAATATAAACTTAAGTATAGAGATCTTAGTTGTTTCTGCGAAAACGCCAGTGGCAATTGCGAATGTTATTTTCCTATTTACTACGACTTTGCGGAAAGTGTTTCTAATACAGCTCAAAAACAGCGTAAATTAAAACGTAAGAATAATATTGAAACAAATGAAAACGCAGAAAAATATGTACAAAAAAGGAAAACACGACGTCGTGAGAGCTCCAGCTTATCATCAGAATCGGATCAAGTCATCGAATACGCTGAAAGTGATGCATCGGATGTCTTGTCAGATGATTGCAGAAATACTGACCTAGATTATTTCGATGAAATTACACATCCCAACTACTTTGATGCAAAATCAGGCAACATTCAGAAACGCGTGGATCCAAACAAGAAAATTAACATTTTGTCAACTGTAATATTACAAAAACCCTTTAAAATTTCAAATAATGATGTTGAAACGCAAGTACCAATTTATGTTACAAAAAATAATGATCAAAAAACCCCAACAAGAGACCTGGAAGGTGTTCAGCAAGAATGCAACACGACAGGAATATTAGATAGCAAAAGAGTAACCCTGTTGTCTGAAATAAGAAATCGACAAGAAAATAAGGCTCATCTAAATTTTCGTTTCAGCAAAATTTTTGAAGAAGGGAGAAAATTAAACCCAGCCAATAAAGAAAACAAAGCTATTCCATCCACTTCCAAAACAAGCAGTGAAGTTTGTACAATTGATTGTAGTGACCGTAAATTTATAAAAGGATATCCAATAAATACCGAACAATCGACTCAAATACATCACAAACAAGATGACTGCAAAATTAAGAAAGATGAAAAGATAAGCGTGATGGAAGAAGCGACTGACACTTTAGATGATTCTAGAACTATAAAAACTGATTTTAAAAAGGCAAACCCACAAGAAACAATGTACTTAGACGTTAACGATAGTGTTATAGTCCGATACTACATGAGAAAAAAGTGGAAATATTACATCGGATTTATAACACAAATTTTAAATAAGGATGAAACTTTTTATAAAATACGTTTTCTTAAGACTGTAAAGAGTCCTGACTTAAAATTTTTGTGACAAAAAAATCTGAAATTGATATTGTGCCTATCAATTTAATAGTTAAACGTGTAAATTTAACAGCGCTAGGAGAAGCAAAAGAATATTGCTTATAAGACGAATTTGATTACGTTTATTTTACATAAATATAATTTGTTAATGTGAATTAAGTTGATTTTGAAAAACTACGTAATAATTTGTTAATTTTCTCATTAGTTTAGCCGATTTTTCAATCATCAGATAACTTTTATCTGAGGAATGATTTTAGTGGTTTGACAGCTTTTGTAAAGAAAATATTGTCAAACTTACAAATTATTCCTCAGATAAAAGTTATCTTAGTGAATTGTTAAATTGTTTTATGATTGTTTGATGTTTAAGTTAATGCGAATTAAGTTGAATTCGAAAAACTACGTAATATGTTGTTATTTTCTCACGTTTATCCGATTTTTATGTGTATTATTGTGTTCCTACTATTATAAATAAGGCTGACTTGTTAATTAGTCAAATAAAACTAGTATACATACATGTATTTATATTTTTTTATACTCCCCATTATTGAATCTCATGTAGGTATTTTCTTTCCGTATTAGTTACCATATGAAACAAGCTTTACAAAATAATTGGGTTACTTTTGTGTTACATTAGTGTTATCGTAACATAAAAGTACCTGTGTTACATTTGTGTTATAAGTGGAAATTTTGGCGGCCTTACCCAGTAAATGATTATATTGTTTCATTACCATGTTGATTCTGTTTTGCTATATGAACTTATAATGATTTTCGTTAATTGTTATTGTGATATTTTGATTACCTACTTCCGTATAGTAGGTAAATATTAAACTGATTTCACACGTAGGTACATTTTATTCTAAGAAAGAGGAGAGGGGAAATATATCTACCTATATCGCAATTCGGGTTATGATAGGAACGATACGTCGAGGAACATACGGGTATATAGGGTTACGTTCGGAACATTTTTTTTTGTTTTTCAAGTTTCTAGCCTAACCCGCGACCGGGGTGGGATTTCAGGTCAGGTTCGGAATAATCCTGTAACTTGGGACGTGTTGTGAATTACCTATGTTTATTATTAGTATTACGAACCAAGTTATTAAACTTATTTATTCACAGGTTTACGAGCTTCTTACTGCGCAGAATCTGTCGTAAATCGTTTAATCTTCATAAACTAATGTTCCAACAGTAAATAGGAGTACGTACCTACCGAAATTAATTATGTATCAGGTAATTATTTAACGAATCAACTTATCTACTTATTCACGTTACGCGGAACTTACTGGCTTAGGTATACATATATCTACTATGAAAGTAAGCCAAGTCGGAAATGAACTCAACAGACCAAGAAGCGCGCTTTGAGTAATGTAATGAACAAATTGTTATTTTTCCATTTCTAAGCAGACTGTTGCGTTATTAAGATTTATGGGTGATATTATAATTTAATTATGGAGAAAGTGAAGGCAATTAAGAACATTGGAGTATCCTCTAATTTTCTTATATTGCCTTCATTTTAATATTAAGTACTTAAAACTACAATGTTTTATGCCTACAACATTGTAGTTTTAACTACTTATTAGTCAATAAATATATAACCTAAATATAAACCATAGGACCGCTACCTGCTCTTTTCTATAAGGTTTTTTTTTGGGTGGGAAATCATCAAATGACTTCTCCCGCTCTGGGTGGAGCAGGAGGGCGTGTCAGACTTTTACTGAAAAAACCCACCCGTGTCAGTTGCCTATGTGCCAGGGGCCGCGGTATCTCTTTCGAACAACCCGCAGCCCTGGCAGGCATCGGCCCTTGCGAACCCCACCAGTTGTTGCTGACATCTCTGACGGCGCGCGTGGAACACAACGCGCCGTCGACCCGGTCATTTTTTTTTTGTTTAACGTGGAGAAATGCCTACTGCGTTACCACAGAGAGATAGCGCAGTTAAGTGGGACTGTAACCCACTAAAACTCCACGGTGTCCTCCAGTGCCGCTTGAGGCGGGAACACGGAAACGCGCAAGCCATCCGCGAACTGGTTATGAATAAATATCGACTCACTACTTTACATCATTGTTCACAGCTACGAAATCAGAAAATATGTGAAGTTCCTAAGTTGGTACAATCTGTCATTGCTCACATCCATATGTGATCACGGAGGTAGTGATAGTGAGACAGCTCCTAGAAAAAAGGCGCCAGGCTTTACTTCATATCATTTGCTTGTCCGAGGTAAAAGGTCTTTGTAAAATCTAGCCATGAGCGGACAGCACAGGGACTGAAGTTTGCATGTAACGTAGTCGTATAGCTAGGCAAAAGCTAGGTCACAAAATTAATAATACCTAAAGGCCTACACCTACTTAGCGCCTAGTTGCAAATGAAGTACTGCGTAGTCAATTTGATCACGCTAACTAAGCACACTATTTGCACGACAAATGGCGAGCTAAATCAATATTGACGGCAAAACTATAGGGTCGTGACTCGAGTCGAACAAAACCATAGAGAAAGAAATGGGTTTGACGCAGAATGTACCCCTCGCCAAATACTTAAAAGTGGTTAGAGTCAGAGTCCTCATTTCTTTTATTTAATGTTAGGACATAACCCTGAAAAAAATCTTAGATAATCGTCAGTTTGCCAGTTGGTAGACTTTTCTTGACGATGCCCTAAAAAGTCAAAAGAAGATATGAGATAAAGTCCTCAAAAAGGTGGGATGCAGTAGGCACTTGCTTCTGGATTCTATTTGATCATCATTCACTTGACCTGTCCCAATTTATTTGGGGTCGGCGCAACACGTTTTTGTCTTCCATGTATACTTCTGTATTAGTCATAATCTCGGTCATCCCATTTCTAGCCATACCATCTTTCAGACATTCAATATTTGAGCTGCATTTTTTTAGTAGTAGGTAATATGCGGTAGGTATCCTTACTACCCACTTGCTACCTACAACAACAAACTCTGATATGAAGGCCGCCCTGTGATTAGAAAAAAAATACTAATATTGAGTAGGTTACCTACAATATTATAGGTACTCATCGTATATGATAAAATTTGCGAATAGATTTTATATAGATCTAATTGATAGACCAATCGTTTGCCAACCGGTTTAATAAATAGGTAACTAGGAGGTATTTATGCCTATGTATGTATAGAATCAAGTCTATCCGACTAAACAGACAGCTGTGCTGCTGGAGAGTTTGTTGCGCCACTTCTTCCCGGCTAAAGCACTAGGAAGTGGTGAAGGGTGGGCGTTTTGAGGGACTGTCTTATGTATTTTGACGTTCGAAAAGTGCTGATTCTCAGCCTAATTGGAATAAATGACTTTTGATATTGATTTTATTGTTTAGGAATCTAAAAAATTATCAGTTCTTTAGTTCTTTACAGAAAAAAAAATAGGTCGGTACCTGAGGCAAGGAGGATCTTGATGTGTAGATATTTAATGGATATCACCCATCCACGAACCGTCTGCGGCTAGCGAAGCTTGACGTTATTATTGAGCCACGAGCCCCTCTATAATAACTTACCATATTTTATTTACCTTCAGGGTTATTTTAAATTAGCTAGCTAAAGTCCGCACACGCAATGGGTATCAATATGTTTCTAAACACGATCAAATTAAAATAGGTAAGTAGGTATTTATGTTTTTGTGCTGAGAAAAACTATTTCCTTAGCTATCTTTAAATGTATTTAGATGACGATATCTTCACACCACGTCTGAAACAGACTTTTTAAACTGATATCGCAAGTGACTACAATAATTGCGGTCGACGATTCCACAAAAAATAATCATTTATTTTTGTTTAATTATATTTGGATATCGATACCCATCTCGTCTGCGGAGTTTAGCTAACCAATTTAAAATAACCTTATACATATTATTAAATCATCAAACATCTATAAATCAAGAAAATTATTTAAAAAATAACGATTACCTACGAAACGAACGAACTTAGCGTTATATCTCCATAACGCCAAGTTCGTTCGTTTCGTAGGCAGAATTAGGTTAGGTTAGGTCTCTGCAAAATAAATAGGCCTTTACCTTCTACTTACTCTTTGTACCACGTAGGCCGCGTTACGTAACATCTATTATACTTACATAGTGACATTGTTCTATCGACTAAGATAATCCGCATTGGGCGAGTTCACGTAGATAGCTGTAGTCGATTTGTTATCAAAGAAAATGTTATCTTTCTAAATATGTAAGTCAGCGTTCACAAAGACGTACTAAATAATACCTACCGCGGCTGGATTTTTTCGTGCACTGAATCTTCACAAGATCGATCGAAGAGGATCTTCAAGCACTGAGACGCGCTGCGATGCACTCTGTTGGATTCTAATAAATTGTTCGGATCAACACTGAGAATTGAAAATAGATTCTATGTGGATAGATCAAATCTGAACGAGGAAGAATTAAGGAAAAAAGAATCTAGGTAGGTACACATCGTAGAGGATTTTTTTACTATATCTCCTCGGAAGCCATCCATTTTATGCTAACCGCTGAAACCCTTTGCAATGCTGCAGCATGGATGCTGTAAATGCAGCTGTTACTGTCACTACTAGGACGAGGTACAGTTTGGTTTCAGCGATATCAAAGCTAGTCGGTTTTGATGTCGCTCAAACCAAAGACAGTCCGAATCGTCCATTGAATTAGGTAGCTACTACCTACTTCGAGGAGACGGACAAAGGAATGTTGTACCTAGCGGTATGCTCTGAATGTCTGTTAAGTAGATACCTCCCGTATACCTACCGATACCAAGAGAACCTGAAAAACTGAATCCAAGAGTAGTTTCAGCGATACGCACGGTGGGTCAAAAGTTAATAGGTACCTAACAAAGATTCTCCTCGTTTGAAAAGCGAAACAGAGATGTTTTAAATAAAAAGTTATCTTTTAAATGGTGACGCGGGCGTTGATGTTCTAGAAATCTAGAACATTCGTTTTTAGAAATTTGGATATGTTCTAAACTGCCAGGCGGCACGTAGGTAATCACTATCGTAAACCGCAGATTAGCCGTTACGTTGCTCTGGCATCGAACCTGGCCTTGGAGATAAAGAATTTCACTGGGACAGAGCTATGGTCGAAATCCTGCGGCAAAACAGCAAGCTGGTGGAAAATATAATTGGAAGAATAATTACAGGTGGTATTCTTTAAAATCTTTTGTACAGCATTCTGAGTATAGAGGACCTAACCTTCTCGTAATATTATTAGCAAAATACACCTTCCAATACAAACACTAAATTATAATAAATCCTTAGAAGTTCTAAAGAAAGGGCGTTCTAAGTTAGAACGCCCTTTTTTGGTGTCCCCGTTATGGGAAAGCGCCCAGGTAGTCCGCGAAATTCAATTTATTTTACGTTTTTTGCAATGTTTTTCATTAATAGTCATTTAATAGGATAAAATCAGCTTAGATGGTTGTATTGATGATTCTAATTGTATAACACATACGTGTTACGATCGTGAATCATATTTTGTTCAACATACAGCCTGACATTGACCTGCAAATTGCAGCGCAGCGCTGGAACTTCCCCATTAACCGCACACAGAGTACCTATACAGTTGTATTAACTGGCCTCACTTGTGGAACCCGAACATCAGAAAAATACCAATGTGTTCCGGTTTTACGTTTACCTACGCTTAGTTGTGTTTGTTCGAGACGGATACGTAGTCAGAGGAATTAATTGTTAAGCCAAGTGCCAACTTAAATTGTTCGTGTTACCATTTGGTAACAATTACTGGGCGTCGGGAATCCCAGGGTGATTCCCGGCCACCGTAGGCGCGAGCTTGCGGACGGCGAGTAATGGGTAGCTCGCTGTCCGGTAAGGACCAAGCCCGGGTCGACGGCGCGTTGTGTTCCACGCGCGCCTCAAAGAGATGTCTGCACCAACTGGTGGGGCCCGCAAGAGCCGATGCCTGCCAGGGGTGCGGGTTGTTCGAAAGAGATACCGCGGCCCCTGGCACACAGGCAACGGAGGGAACAGTGGTGGGTTTTAGTCAGTAAAAGTCTGACACGCCCTCCCGCTCCACCCAGAGCGGGAGAAATGATTAAATAACAAATTTTGATGATTTCCCACCCAAAAAAAAAAATCATAACTGTCATTCTTTGACTGTATCAAATGTCAAATTAACATTCTTGCTATCCCTGATTAAACCTTTAACAATTTTCGCTATGGGCCAGAAGAAGCTTCAATTCTGTCTATTCAAGCTCAGATTGGGGGAAGTACCTACCTCAATAGGTACTAACTAAAGTTATATCTAATAATGTCGTGAACAATGCGTGTGCTAAATTGTATACAGTTGTTAAAGTATCCGATATGCGTTGATAATTCATTCGGCAGGGCCAGTGATCGATCACGTAGCAATCAGTAAAACACTTGTTTGTGATAGGTACCTATTTAGATATGTAATTAATTAGCCAACAGTTGAGTATTGGAAGAAAATTATTGTTCGCTATTTGTTTAGAAGTAAATGTACGAAAATTAAGTAACCCGAACTCTTTGTCTTTAGGTAGGTAGGTACTTCTTTAATTAAAGTTTATAGTTTAAAAAACGTGACATTTAGACAAATAAACTAGTTTATCTACCCATGACTTGAAAATGTCGCTATTTACCTTCCTACCTCGTCTTTACTTAATTGAATGCATTATGGCTAATATGTTACACAAAATAAGAGTATGGAAGCAAATCCCTTTGCTTGGACCGGAACCAGTACCAAACAGTGCTCCTCAGAGGTTCCGAATAAGCTAGGTCGATGGGATATTAAAAGTAACATGTTTCGCTGGTACCGAAACTATCAAACAAGACAAGACTAAGACAAGCTAGGGCTTATATTTTCTGCTGACACATCCATCCAAGTGAATTTAGTATGTTATAGCTTTTTGAGTCCCGAATAAAACAAAAAATGGAATAATAAAAATAGTCATAACATCCCGATTCCCGACCGATTCAGTCACCGCGGAGAATCTCAACGGAGATTTGCCAAGTACCTACGCAGGAGATATTATAATGCGCATGTGAATGCTCAAATGCGTCCTATGGGAAATCTAAGCCAGGACCCCACGTTCAGCAGCCGCACACTTGCAACCACGAGACCAACGGGGTACTTTTTATTATCTCAAAAATGACGTAAAAGAACAGCTAAAGCATAATTATTGTGTAAAATGCGTGTCACGTTTATCATACTTGTGCTATTTTTTAAGCCGATAAATCAAATCGAATTAGTAGTCTATTATGCTGTAAACTCATTGGAATATTAAAGGTCGCTGCACACAGCGGGCGCGGCGCGGCGGCACGGGACGGCTCACAGTGTGCTGAAAATCGATCTTCATAGACTTAGGGATCAATTTCGACTTTTTTTTTTGCCAGAAATGGTTTTAAGAATCGTATATAGATCAATTTAATGCTATTTCAGTTTTTCAATAAAAGTTTAACTTTACTTTATAGCACTTGGTTGAAAAAAATATATGGAGAAATACATGAAAAAGGATATATTTCGACTTCGCTACAAGTGCCCCTAATTTCCTTTGGCACGACCCCTTATGTTTCTGCATTTTTGATATAGCGCACAATGCGCGCACTGGTGAGAGTTTGGGAGAAAAAAAAATGTGTTTTAGAATATAAAAAAAAATAGGTAAAAAAACTTTTTCAGTTAAACGGTTTTATGTTAAACATACATTGCAATGTTTAAGATAAATGTACTAAAAACCAAAAAATAAAAAAATTGATACAGTCGTGGGAATTATAAACATATGCATAGACTAGACTAAAATAAAACCGTGGGGCACGTCAATTGTCTACAATCGTTGATTTGAAGATTCGATACTAGATGTATCTAAGTATATAAATTATTGAAATTTTCCATTTAAAATTTCGATTGTAGACAATTGACGTGCCCCACGGTTTTATTTTAGTCTAGTCTATGCATATGTTTATAATTCCCACGACTGTATCAATTTTTTTATTTTTTGGTTTTTAGTACATTTATCTTAAACATTGCAATGTATGTTTAACATAAAACCGTTTAACTGAAAAAGTTTTTTCACCTATTTTTTTTTTTCTAGTTTTTAGTTTTTAACGCCACACAGTCCTCAACACGATACAAAATCTTGACTTGGGTGGTGGATTCAGGCTGGATTAATCAGATACCTAAATTACAGATTCAATTTCTAAATTTAAATCTTATTATTATACGCCATTTGGTGGCTGCGCCCATCTTAAATATTGAGGTTGTATAGTGCACTGTATTCTTCTTGTCAAGCCCTTTTATTTGATACCCATATTGGTGGGATTGATAAAAAATTGTTATCAGCCATTTGGTAGCGGCGGCCATCTTAGATTTCAATTTTGCATAGTAAATTGTATTCTACTTGTTGAGACCTTTCATTTGATACCCATGTTGATGGGATTGATAAAACCTAAGTTATCCGCCATTTTGTAGAGGCCGCCATTTTGTAGAGGCCGCCATCTTGGATTTTAATTTTATATAGTACATTGTATTATACTGGTTGAGCACTTTCATTTGATACCCTTATTGATGGAACGATAAAACCTACGTTATCCGCCATTTTGTAGCGGCCGCCATCTTGTATTTCAATTTTTTATAGTATATTGTATTCTGCTTGTTGAGCCCTTTCATTTGATACCCATATTGATGGGATTGATAAAACCTACGTTATCCGCCATTTTGTAGCGGCTGCCATCTTGGATTTCAATTTTTTATAGTATATTGTATTCTGCTTGTTGAGCCCTTTCATTTGATACCCATATTGATGGGATTAATAAAACATAAATTATCCGCCATTTTGTAGCGGCGGCCATCTTGAATTTATAATGATAATGAATAAACATAATTGTATTGTCACCAAAATCCAAAGTGTATACAAAATTTCAGATTAATCGGTTGACAGGAAGAGGGTGAAATTTGAATTACTAAATTTGACCCAAGAATAATAAATAAAACAAACGGGGTGAGCTAAATAAAACCGTTTAAATAATAAATAAAACCGTTTAAAAAAGGTTTTAATCTGTTTAAAATTGACATTAGGTACTTAATGGCTATAAAAGGATTATAAAAAACATTATTAATATAAATGGAATAGCAATCTATTCAACATAACAACTAATAACAAGGTAATGGTAATTATCTAAAGATTTTTGTAATTTAGTGACAGTAGGTAGATAATGAGATCTAATGCCCTCAGTATCTACTATTACTCCCTATATTGATACCCTTCCCTGCATTGTTTTATAAAATAAGCATTATAATATTTATAATACAAAAAATGTGAATGACTAACTCATAATTAAAACTAAACTTGAACAATTCAAAAATCTTTAATCAATGAAAAATATTTAAACAAATAAAAAAAACATAATTAAAGCTAGAAGCATCCTAAACATCTTTATCAGATTCATCAGACTCTGTGTCATAAATAATGTCATCTATGTCACAGAACTCGATATCATCCTGTTGCTTCGGTTCAACAATTAAAAGATCCAAAGTTTCTTGCCTCATCTTTGTTTTATGTTGAGCACAATACGTTATTGGCCATGTTGCAGAAACGTAAGGATCTGAAGTTAGAAGCATGATCTTCATTATATCCTCATTTGTGCTCGTCCTATTTATTTTACGTGAATGGTGCTCTCTGTATCTGCGAAAGTCTTTGTTACGCGCTTCAGATGCTTCTTCAGATAGATTTCCAATCGGTACAATGGAGTTTTTGATGATATCAGCTCCGTGAATCAACAATTTATGTACTGTTGCTGAGTACCCTTGATAGAACTGTAGGTATCTCTCTGCGGTCGTACGGGTATAAGCTTGAAATTTTTGAACATCGATGTTTTCACCTGATGTAATTGCTTGTAAAATAATTGCGAATCTGCGCACTATTTCTTCATTCAAGCCAGTAATAGTTGCCATTTTTTCAGAAAATGCGAAGAACTTCCTTGCCGTATTTCCGTCATTTGTTGTCCCTGATCCCTGCTTCACGATATCTATCAGAAGCCCTAACTCTTCTCGAAATCTCTCTTGTATCTGTTTCGTCCTCTGCTGCATCACGGATTTGTTGTCTTCTCCTTTGACAGACCAAGTTTTTAAGTCTTGTCTGTATGCTATGTGCAAAAGACACTCCATGCGATTAATTTGAGCATGCAAAGGTGACAAACCAAACTTGATCATATCAGATAACACTTCTTTACGCAATACTGGATCAAGATCGTTCATCTGAGATGGTTTCACCAAACACAAATAACACAACACACAGCACTGGAGCGAGCTTTTGATAGATACGTGCACACTTTTCCATCAATCATCGTCATGATGAGATTGTGTTTAACTTTTATGCCATCAACACATTTGGATGGGCTTTAAGTTTTTATCTCTGCTTGGATTTTAGTCATTTCATCTTTGACTACCAACTCACTTTCTTTGATGAATATAAATTTTATGCATGCTTTTTTTAAATTTTAGAGGTCGCCAGAATAGTAATAGCACGGCTTAGGATTTTCCCATATAATTACTTCCTTTCCAACCGCAGCAGTCAGTTTTAAGGTAACTAAAGTCGTCATAAAAATGGCTTCATCAGTCTGTCCTTCTTCCATTTTTTGTTTATATCTACTTTGGCTTAATGGCCCATCGAAACCCCATTTTGACAATAAATTTAAGGACTGGTGAGGCGGCTTGTCTGGTAGGCTTTTGAGTATACGTTGCACAGTTATGTCAAGAAGAGCTTGAAGAGATAGCTAAGCCATTGTATCTGTAAAACTAAACGCCTCCTTTGGAGGGTAACATACTAATTTAGCCTGCTGCACTTTATAATACGATGGATAAATATCAGATGCACACTCGCGAATTGTAGATTCTCGCAATGTACTATATTGCCACTTTGACAGTTTAAGTGATAGCAGCAATCCATGCGCTTTCTTCGGAGTAAAAGTACATTTCTTGTACTTCTGAGTTTTAATTAGTTGCGAAAATGTTGCTACCTCTTCAGGATTTTTCATTAAATAATCAATGACTTCAGCCAAATTTTCTTTGCCATCTTTCTTTAACTTGCTTACTGTAGCGTAAGCTAGTTCGTCACTGTATTGTTTATTCTGTTCTTCAATCCTCCGTTTTTTCTGTTTAGTACACAATTCTACAAATGGTTTACGAGGACTAAAACGCTTAGTTAGTGTTCCAATAGATACAGATTGGCTGGTTGAAGGTGCTTGATACTCTGTAATGGCATCCTCTGCAGCTTGATGCGGAACGACACAAGATGGCCAATCTACTGTAAGTGCCAACCAGTCTTCGTATTGTTTCTTAAATGTTTCAGGGTTTCTTTTGGCGTTCTTCCATCTTTTTACGACAGCTTGACTGAATCTTCGACAAAATTCCTTTAAAGTATCGCTGTCTCCTTCCAAAAGATTTAAATCGAACTGAGACACAACAGTTCGTAGCAATGCAAGGTGGTTACCCAGCTTGCCAGACTGCTTTAAAATAACATACAAGTCAAAGTTATGAACTAAATTCACTTGTTCCATTTTGGAAAAATAGGTTGTCACTTTTTGAAATAACAAAGTCAATTGAAAATAGTAATTAAATGTACACGATTTACACTTAAGGTTCGGATAAACTATGAGGTAGTTAGTTAATGAGATCTAATTATCTTAGTAATAGGACATTAGATCGCATTATGATAGATAATGGCCAATGAATCATAAGATCTCATTATTTAACCAACCTCGTTATTAAATTACAAAAATTGTTTAATGAATTTCCATAAAATTTGTTAAGTTTAACCGGTAGCTATTACATTTCTGTTCATATAATTTATTTATAACCATTAAGTAAATAATTTCAATTATAAACAGATTAAAACCTTTTTTATAATATAAAAACACATATTTTTTCTCCCAAACTCTCACCGTGCGCTATGTCAAAAAATGCAGAAAATTATGGGGTAAAATCGTGCCAAAGGAAATTAGGCGCACTTGTAGCGAAGTTGAAATATATCCTTTTTTATGTATTTCTCCATACATTTTTTTCAACCATATGCTATAAAGTAAAGAAAAACGTTTATTGAAAAACTGAAATAGCATTAAATTAATCAATATACGATACCTTAACCCAATTCTGCAGAAAAAAAATTAAAAAATCTACATTGATCCCTAAGTCTATGAAGATAGATTTTCAGCCCACTGTGCGGCTCTGTGTGGCGTCGTCCGTAATATCTAGTACATTACAACTGCTCAGCGTCGCGTCGCCGTCCCGTCCCGCCGCGCCGCGCCCGCTGTGTGCAACGATCTTTAAAGTTTTTAATTTCATTTGGAATTTTAGATTGGTCAGTGTCTCACAAGTTCGCCCGCACGAAGAAATTTTCGAAAGTCCGTCAGCGAAGATACGAGCCCTTCCGAAAGTACTTCGAAACTTCGGAGTGCACCCTACACCCCATTAATTAACTTATTTTGAAGGGTAAAAACATTCGGAGAACGGACAACTGTTAAATCGTGGTATTATTAATTCTTAGGTCGGGCCCCTAACTAATATTTATGCCCGTAGGTAATACGGAGTAGGAAACGCCCGTAACCTAAGCCGATAATTCGGATTTTGTGCTTAGGGAGAAGACCCCCTGATTGCTCTCTAGAGGTGTTACAGCGTTTGTTCACCGCCACCGTCAACGGGACGTCAGCAACAAATGACATTATTCGAACCGACCGTTACGTTCTGTTGTTGACGTGGCGGTGGACAAACGCCCTTATCTATTGTAGAAGGTTGGAGTTCTCACGTAATTTGAATTTGAAGCTGTCAGTACTTGCGCTAGTAGTAGTTGTCCTTGACATTTTTATCTCTATAAAATGAATTAAAAAACAACAACTCGTTTCTTCTGATGATTTATAGGGTTCTTATCGTTATGTGAGTTATTTTTAAATTATGAATTTAAACGGAAGTAGGTCCGCCTACATAGCGTCCGTTGCGTAGACACGGGAAGTTGTGCGTTGATTTATTAAAACCATATTTAAGGCTGCGCTCTCGAAAAAAGCTTGAAAAAAGCATGCAGATGAAACCACTTTTCATCGGCATTTATAGAGAAATTACATCTGAAAAAAATAGTTAGTAATCTACATGATATGATACGTAATTTGGTTTAGAAATATTTTTTCTATCGGTATCATATAATAAGAAAAAAAATCACCAAATCACCTCCAAATCGTTGGGTTGAAACCATTTTACTCCTTCATTTTTAAACAAAAGAGTAAAAAAAAAATATCTACTGCTTTGCAATATAAAGGAAAATGATTTGGTTTTGTTACTTTTTTAAAATATGTATTATTTTAATTATGATAAATTAAAAATTCGTCCGATTAAAGATTGCATCTACATCACCCCCGCACTTGTCCACAAATTCAGTGCGGGGCGCATCGTGTTGCTAGGTGGACCTATGTCGCGTTGCGAGAGGTCAGCACTACGAAATAAAATTACTGCATAAATTAAGTTTTGTAAATAGTGGAGTAGGTTTTTTATCCTTTTATATAAGTTATGTTTTATAGTTATATGAATTGTACATTTTTATTAGTGTTTAACTATAGTTTTTAAAACATGGGCAATAAGCAAAACGAATGAAGAAAGGTTTAAAATAATAATACAAAAGCTTTAGTTACCTTTTAGTTACCTTTCATAAAAGTAAATAGGTTCTGATTATAAAATTTCTATATTCAAACAAACTCGTAAGTATAACGCTTGTGTGTCATAGAGTAGTGAATGGTCACAGAAAGTCCACATCCACGCAATGACTTTCAGCATATATTATAAATTTTACTTTTCAGTAACTAAGTAAAGTCTATTATTCTGATTCGTTGCGGTTATTTCTGACATGTTTTATCGTGTTGTTGTTGTGTTGTGATCTTGTTTAGCTATAACTACAGACAAAAACATTTGCAACACCGAAAATGCTCCTGAAGTAGGTGTTAATTGTGATTATAGGTTAGATACTTGCTATAAATTTGTTGATTTATTGATTACTGGCGTCATTATGTTCAATAATAAATTTATATGAAGATAAAGATAAAGATAAAGATAAAGATAATTTTATTTCGCAAATATGGGTACAGCAGATAACAAAAAAATTATAACAAGATCAGCCATATAATAAATAAATAATAATAGAAAATTAGATATTTATTTATAATGAATAATTAATAGATATATTACATAAAGAAATAAACTTCACAGGCAATGTTATATCGGTAAAAGATTAAATAATAAAACATAAACATAACGAAAAGGTATTCAATACATGTTATGTATTACTGTGTATTGTGATTTTTTTTACGTTTGTACGATTTTGCTAACAAACGTGAAATGCATTCAGATTTTAATACAAAACTGAACCGTTTCCGAAGGTAGTGACATCTACCCCAGTACAGAACGGTTAAATTTGCTAGATACTTTTGATAACACGAGTAGGATCACGAATAGCTCAGTTGGTACAGCGACTATACCCCGTCGAATATCGAATTCTTAATACTCGACTTTTACCTCGGGTGATGTCAAATAATCTATGAAATCAAACTGTCCACACGGTGGCACAGTCTAGATAACATTAGAAAAAAATTGCAGACATTTTTTTATTATAATTATCACTTTTCATTATTATCAACTTAGGCTAAAGTGGGTCAATAGTATTTATTTAATCATAAATATTTTTTTAGGAATATTTTGGTGAGTTAAATCAACTAAAAAATTCGCTACTCGTTGCATCAGAGCCAAATGCTATGAAAACATATCTAATATGTGGGAATTATAAAAATATTAAAATATTCCCATGAAAATAGATAAAGATAATAGAAAAAGGTTACAAGTTCTGGAAAGACGTAATGGAAAATAAATTAACTAAGATTTATTTGGATTGTATATTACCGGAACTTATTGATCCAAGATATCCGAGAAAAATGAAATTTAGAGATTCTATTTATATAAAAGAAGCTGTGTAAGAAAGCGCAAATAAAAATAAATTACCCAAAAAAAGAAAACGAAATGAAATAAACCAAAATAAAAAAAGAAATTGAATTACAAAAAGACGATAAACAAGAGAAAGAAGAAAACGCCAAAGAGAAGGAACTGTAAATAAGAAAAGAAAAGGAGATTGAAGAGAAATAAAAAACACGGTTTAAAAACCAAACTGAAAATAATTTTAGAAAAGTGTCGGGTGTTTTTGAAGTATATTTATAATCAATTAATATTTTTTTTATCCAGATTTATGGGACAAATTTATGAAATAATTGAATTGTCATCGGTTCTTGATAAGTGTGCAAAGTTTCAAACCAATCCGACGTTTTGAAGGGGGTGAAAATCACGTTAAAAAAATCCGTTACGATACCTAGATTCATAGATGTGAGCGTATTTAAAAATGAAGGAAACGAGAAGGAAGAAGGGCATCGAAATTTCCAATAGTAAATGTATGTGGTGAATCCGGAGAAATAAGTGAGAGAAAAAAATAAAAATACTAAGTGAAAGAAAGTTACATTTTAGTGAATTTTAGTTATAATCTATTTGTTTATAGAATATAAAATATAACGGATAATATGACAAACACTAGTGATAATTATACTACCTACCTACCCTACCTGCCTTACCTACCTACCTGTTCTAAAAATGTTGTTAAAAAGATACATCAAGTCCTTTAAATCATGTTTCAAGTCAGGTTGATTTATACTAAAGGTATTAGTATTGTTGTGCGTGTTATTCCAGCTAAATGATATGCGAATTTAGTTTATACTGAATTTTATAAATATTTAATAAAAATTCACAATAACTCGGTTATAATTAATACAGTAAATTATGACATGGCAGGGCGATGGTATGTAAGTGAGCAGCGAGCCCGGCGCGGGCGCTCCTGGACAATATCAAAAATGCAATTCAGCAATCGCATGGCTAGGGTCGCTATAGTATCTACCCGTGGCTTCGAAAGCGTTTTACTTTTTTATTCGGAACCATAGGCCGAAAAGAATATTCATATCAATAGGTAATAAATAAAAACAAAATTGAACCACTTTATATGCGGTACACATAAAAATTCATTTAACTTCCACGAGATATAGACCAGAGAAACTAATTATTTAGTCTCTACCAACTCATACGGTGCTGTTTAATGGAATCGCACCCGATCAAATTGAATCCCAGATATCATCTGATTATGGCTGAAAGCCGATTGCAGATAAAGTAAAAAGAAAAAAAAAACTTCCACGATGACTTGACCTTCTGTGATTTCGATACTCTGTGATAAGACTAGGCAAAGCGACGCGCGGTGGCGGCGCGAGCCGCGCCGTTCCTTTACTGTTGCATACGGGTAGCGGAGTGGCGCGGAGAGGGATCGTTAGCTCCACCCAAATGCTCAAGGTTTTTGGCGTGGTTACAAGCCTTAAGTAATAATTAAATTATCCCAATCAGACCAAATCCGGTAGGTATTTCATAACACAGTATCTAGCTCATAAATTGTGAGCGTGGTTTTACTCCTTTTAGAGTTGAAATCGCAAAAGGATGCAGCTACTTCTCTCTAATTCAATCATGACGATTGTAGGGAATTCGCTAGTCTACTTGAGGCCCAGAGTAGGTATATATGGACTAAGAGTAGGGCCAGGTATAAGTACTTTTAACACCGCCCCATGTGAGTCATGTCGAAGAAGCCCAGTCGTGTGCGCCAGGAGCATCTGTGACATTGACAATGGTACAAAAATGCGGACATCCGTCTATTTAGACGTCTGTTTCTGACTCGACAGAAGAGGCCGAATACGGTTTCTGGAGGACTTTGTGTAGACAAACTGGAAATATTGATACAAAACCCATGCAAAAAATTAATTGAATTGTCAAATCTACAAAAACTTCTTTACTGGTTCTAATTTTTGAATCGCCAGCACTAAGGAATCTTTCCTTGGTGCTGCATAATCAGCCTAGATAATGTTCTCACTGCTGGGACACAGGCCTCCTCTCAGGAAATGGGCCGTAATCCACCACGCGGGTCCAGTACGGATTGGTAGATGTCACATGTCTTCGAATTCTTTGGTTCTAGGACATGCCGGTTTCCTCACGATGTTTTCCTTCACCGTTTTGAGAGCAGTGGTGATGAAATAATTTACACAAAGTAAAGCACCTGCCGGGATTCGAACTTACGACCTACAACTCGTAAGTCGCAGCCGTTACCACTGAGCCACCACTCCTTAGTGCTGGCGATTCAAAAATTATTTACTTACGCATAATTTTGTGGGTAGGTGCATGTGTCAATGAAGTTGACAGCATGCCCTTAATTCTATAGGAGCCCATTTCATTGAACTGTGCCTATCTAATAATAAAAGGTATCTAATAATAAAAAACCAAAAGTGCAATACCTACGCGGTCAAAATGTATGGAACAGCTGATTTTTTTTTGTATTACCGACGAAAAAGTTCTGCGCTTGGGGTCTAGAATTATATGAATTCATAGTTACAGTTTGCGCACTGGATAAAATCTTACCCTGTATACCAACCCGCACTGGGCCTGCGTGGTAGATGACGGTCCACTCCCGCTCACAGAGAAGAAGCCTTGTCCCAACAGTGGGAACATTATGGATTAATTATCACCTCTCAATGTGCCCGTGATATTTTTTTCTGTGGTACCAATGGTAATTGTTGCAGGAAAACGGAAAAATATATGATTGATAAGGTAGTGAGTTCATAACATGGCCTTTGTTGTTTTCTAGTAGTTCGATCACTTTCTTTGTGCTTGTTCATTGACGTTTACTGATAATACAGTGTTTTCTTACCGAGTACATTGATACGTAAACATACCCACAATAAATAGCTAATTAAGTATCGTTCCAGTTCACAGCAACTTTTCTTGTAAACGTATGCCAAGAACTACATGAACTCAGAACAAGCATTTAGGTATTTCAACCTTTATTTCTCAGCAAAATTTTCTGTCTAGGTTTTGACTCACCTAGTGAGGAACTTTTACATTGTTTCATCATTAATGGATCCCGCAAACAGGCACAACGTGACTCTCGTAAAATAATTTCTATAAAAATTTAATGTAAATTATTCTACGAGAGTCGCGTAGCGCCTGTCTGAAGAAGCTTTAGTGTAGAAAGGCATTAGGGAAACGCAGAGGTCGTGGAGGTACCAAATCAATTAGATAGATACACGTCGTCTTGTCGAACTGTCGGCCGGTCAGCATATAAAACTGAAATTCTAAATCTAACCCCCATATTTATAAACATTGCTTAGTTAAGTAATGATTAGCGTCTGTTTAACATTTTTGACGTTTAAACATCTCTTAACTATAAGCAATGTTTATTTATAAATAAGAGGGTAAGTTTTCAATCACGGCTAAATAACTTTTTCAGCTACGCAAAGGATCAGTCTGATAAAAATATACTTTGTTACAAAAACTCACGATAATTATATCGGATTTATCAGCTTACTTAACCGATTATGATTAGGTAGCAGGTAGCACCGTAGACATGACCAAGATATTTTATGTTGTTTATAATCCGAGAGTCTGATTTAGGTATTCATTAACATAATGTCATATTGTTCGTCAATATACTTCCTACTTTCTACTAATGTAGGTATACCAAATTGTAGATCTTTACCCGGGTAAGTAGGTACCAATGTGATTTTGCAAGATATTTTTCAGAGTTTCTGGGCATAGATACCATAAAAAGAACGACGTTAGATAATTATGTTAGAACATAACATCACGCCTGTATTCCCCGAAGAATTAGGCAGAGGTGTTTGTAATACCTATTATTACACCCAGATTTCGCAAGTAATGTTTAAGCCCCATGTAATAAGGGGCAGACCTATTACCATCAACCGGGCACAAATCCAGACTCCGGACTGCTACTGAGAAATTCCGGATGAAGAAACCCAATAACACCTTGCCCGACCCGGGAAATGAATCCAGGACCTCATCCTTAACTGATTGGCCATCGTAACAAGTTATAACCAATACACAAGCTGTTGCATCAAGGTAACCAGAAATTACCGTTATATCTGGTTTCAAAATAGCTACGGTACATCACTGTTTGTAACCTTCGTAGCCATTATTGCCGTGAGAGGAAACACTCCGCCCAATCACAAACGTAACTAAACGATCGAACGTCCTCCTAACCGAATTCAGTTTATAAATAAGATTAACTAATAGGTAATACAACAGATAACGGCAGGTTTATTCATACATGACACCGGTTAAATAAATATCTTATTAGATGCAATCATTTTCAACATTATGCTGAGCAAATTATAAACCAGCGATAAGAACGTGGTTTGAGCCTACCTACCTACTATAAACTGAATCTATCTAGGAATATTTCAATCGTAAATCATCGGATTCATCAGTGACGAAGTGTTTTACTTGACATGTCCACTAGACCTACATAGGTATAAGGTAGGTAGAGTGCTATAAAGACTTTTTTCAGCATGAATGACATTGTCTGTTATTGTGGTAGGCATATATTTTGTGAATTTTTCACCGAATTTCTTCTTCTTCCATCTCTTAATCCTAATTCTATGTCGGGTCGCCTCTTCTTATACAGCTGTGCCGGAACTCTCTGCCCTGGGTTGGGATAGGAGTTAGGTTCTGCGCTTTCGTGTCCATCTCGATACTGGACCACCATGTAGCGATGGGTCTTCCTGTTCCCAATGGTTTCGTAGGGATATTCAAAACTGTTTTTACTGAGAAACTATCATCTCTCCTCATTACGTGGCCGTACCATCTAATCTATGGGCACGCCACAATTGCGGCGGTAAGTCCCCTCTTTGAGGAGTGGCTTGAGAGGCGGCATGGCGTCCTCACCTTCCGCCTGACACAGGTCCTCACCGGACATGGCTGTTTCGCGAGGTTCCTGTTTCGGATAGGGCGGGAGGAAACGCCCGGGTGTTTCCATTGCGAAGATCGCCCCGAGGACACGGTGGAGCATACGGTGGAGGTCTGCCCCGCTTGAGCGACCCTGGTTCAGGCCATGGTACGGAGCGAGAGTGCATGGCTAGCAGTCGCCTCCTTCAGCGAAGCAGTTATGCTCGCAAAGAGGGAGGCGGCGCACGTGAGGGAGATGCAGTACATGCGCCCTCACAGCCTTGGCCTTCGCAGGAGACGCCCTGGGCGTCGGGAATCCCAGGCAGATTCCCGGCCACCGTAGGCACGGGCTTGCGGACGGCGAGTAATGGGTAGCTCGCTGTCCGGTAAGGACCAAGCCGGGTCGACGGCGAGTTGTGTTCCACGCGCGCCTCAAAGAGATGTCAGCAGCAACTGATGGGGCCCGCAAGGGCCGATGCCTGCCAGGGGTACGGGTTGTTCGAAAGAGATACCGCGGCCCCTGGCACACAGGCAACTGAGGGAACACGGGTGGGTTTTAGTCAGTAAGTCTGACACGCCCTCCCGTTCCACCCAGAGCGGTAGAAGTTATTTGATGATTTCCCACCCAAAAAAAAAACCATCTAATCTAAGACTGTTCTCTTTTAGTTTGCCCGTAATTGTGGCCACTCCGATATTTCTGTCACGTATTCTATCCAAACGTGTTACACTGGCCGCCCAGTACAGCATTTTCATTTTGACTGGGTGCAATTGCTGTTCATGCTGCATTCATGCTTTTTTGATTGAGGGTAGAACAAAGCATCTTGTAAATTTTGCCCTTACTTCGTTCTGGCATTCGGGTGACACAGAGTACTCCAGTTAGAGATCGCCATTTCAGCCATACGGTGATGACTCTATGGCTAACATCTGTGTAGAATTGTCATAGAAATTGTACTGACACAAGATGGCGGCGTTGGTTCCGATTTTAGCCACGCGTCAATAGAACCTTGTAGCGCTGTGCCTACCTACCCGCACACCCAGACACCTGTCAGGTTTTCAAGTCAAATGGGAAAGAAACCATAAGCGATAACCTAAATGAAGTAATACCTAAACATATATTGTTATTATATCTGATATAAGGTAGGCAACGACTACCTTATCTAAAAAGAGTTTTAAGTTTTTAAGAGTTATGCATTTCTTATCATCGAATGAAAAATGCCTAGAAAGACCCGATTTTTAGATGAAATAAATTTCGTCACATTGATAAGTAGAGATGGGCCGACTATGACTTTGGCCGACTAGCCGACTAGACGGCTGCAAAATGGCCGACTAGTCGGCGAAGCCGATCTATAATTTCGGTTGAATTCGGGTGACATCGGCTATGTTCAACATGGCAACCCTACCCATTGCCAATTGTTTGCCATAGTTTCTTCTTTTTTGTTAGAAGTATTAATTAACTAGGTTTTGCCTGCGGCTTCGCCCTCATGAAGGCCGAAAACTATCCCACGGGAAAGTAGTACCGGGGTAAAAAGTTTCCTATGTGTTGTTTGTATGTGTGTTTTCCAGGGTACAAACTACCTGTGTGACAATTTTAATTCAAATCCGTTCAGCCGTTTTTGCGTGAAAGAGTAACAAACATCCATACATACATCCATTCTCACAAACTTTCACATTTATAATATTAGTAGGATTTTACATTCGGTATTTAATTTCTATATAAAATCTCCATCATCATCATCATCATCATTTCAGCCGAAAGACGTCCACTGCTGGACATAGGCCTCCCCCAGGCTCGTCCAGTTCGACCGGTCTTGTGCTTCCCACATCCAGCGGATTCCCACGGCCTTCACAAGGTCATCGGTCCACCTTGTGGCAGGCCTTCCAACTCGACGTCTTCCGGTACGCGGTCGTCACTCTAGAACCTTTCGGCCCCATCGGCTATCTGTTCTGCGAGCAATAAGCCACTGCCACTTAAGTTTGGCAATTCCTCGGGCTATGTCGGTTGCTTTGGTTCTCCTGCGGATCTCTTCATTCCTGATTCGATCACGTAGGGAAACTTCGGAATTTCCATGCTCAGGAAGGATAAGTTTCGAAGACTGTTCCTGGAGTGGAACTGACATAGTGGCGTTTTCATACAGACACTTCAGCACCTCGATGTACCGATAGTTGATCTGGCACCGATGAAGAGACTGCAGTACAGCCCATGTCGCGATCGAATCGAAGGCTTTTTCGTAGTCCACAAACGCTAAGCAGAGGCAGGTTATACTCTTCAGTCTTCTGTATAACCTGCCGCAGCATATGCATGTAGTCTACGGTGCTAAAGCCTTCACGGAATCCGGCTTGTTCGGAAGGCTGGAAGTCGTCAAACTCGCGCGCGAGTCGGTTTGTGATGACTCTCGAAAACAGCTTGTACGCATGGCTTAGAAGTGAGATGGGCCTATAATTCTTAAAAAGGCCATTTTCTTGTACCCTTCTTAAAGAAAAGTACCATCACACCTCAGTTCCATGCCTGTGGCGTTTTGCCCCCGAGTATGACGGAACCAAACAGCTTCTCGAGGGCCTTAAGAACGGGTTTCCCGCCGGCCCTCAAGAGGTCGACCATAATTTCGTCATCAACCGGCGCCTTGTTATTTTTGAGCTGATTCAGTGCCATCCTAATTTCGTACAAGCTAATATCCTGGATGTCTTCGGTGTAGTGTCGGATCAATCTGGCTCTTGGGTCGTTTGCCAGATTCGTAACGGGGTTGCTTGTTGACGTGTATACCTGTCCATAGAACCTCTCGATCTCTCTCAGCAGCTCAGGCTTGGCGGATACGATCCTACCATCATCGGTCTTCAGTTTCGCAAGCTGACACTGTCCAATAGACAGATCTTGCAAAGACCTTGGAGCCCTTGTTCCGATCTATCGTGTCCTTGATGCGGTCCATATTAAAACGGCGAAGATCGCTTTTCGAGGACTTGGAGATCCATCTACTGAGCTGTCGGTATCGGTACTTTAGCGCGTCGTCTGAAGATTGCAGGATCATTTCACGCCTCTCCTTCATTAGCTGCAGAGTAGGATCAGAGTTTATTTTAGCCATTAGTACGACGGGTCTTGAAGACTTTAGACCCGACCGTATCCACGGACCTATCGTTATAATCGTCCACGGAGACAGAGCGTAAACTTCATCAGTCGACATCTTTCCAGCTTGATGTTGATATTCAATGTGCCTCTTACCACGAGGTGATCGCTTCCGGTTTTGAACGCGTTGATCACAGAGACATCATTGAATATTTGCTTCTTCGTCGACATAATGAAGTCAATCTCGTTTTTAGTTGAACCATCAGAACTCTGTCAGGTACTCTATCTGCTCACGTTTTTTGAAGAAGGAGTTCAGCATAAAGAGGCCTTCGTTCTTCATAAAACTGGCCAATAAGTGACCGCGGTGGTTCCGACGTCCAACTCCAAATTGCCCCACTCTCAGCTCATAATCGGCCCGTTTGCCCAGTTTCGCGTTGAAGTCCCTTCCCCATGACATGGATGGCTCTAAAACTCATTTCACCGTTTGAAATGAGTTTTAGAGCCATCCATGGCTTTGGAATGTTCTCATATATAGATAAATTTCTGGATCTAAGTCCAATTAATTAATGGACCAAACGAACGGTTCCTATTCCTTACTATCCTAATTTCCTGATTGCACTGAAAGTAAACTGTAAAACTGATGCCATCATTTAAAAAAAAGTATAACAGTAAAGATTTCAATTTAATTTCAATCACCGTTTTTTAAATTTTTAAGCTTAATACGAGTAAAAAATGGACCAACTAGTCGATGGTTTTAGCCGACTAGTCACCGACTACAAATATGGGCGACTAGTCGGTCATCAGTTCATCACTAATAAGAAAAAAAAGCTAGCTAGCTTTAAAGATTGTTTGGGTTCGTTACTAAGCGGAGAATGTAGTGATTTTATAAGGTATGCCAACAAGTATTGTTAAGTATTTTTTCATAGGTACTTACTAGTTTTCCGTCAAAAACCTTCACGTAATAGTAGGTGTCCTGCGTTCTTAGGTAAGCCCATAGGTACCTAAGGTACAGTATTTTTATATCACGAAGCGACGCGCGCTTTACTTGTGGTTACCACGTGTACAAACACGCTATGCATGTGTGTAAACGCAGGAGCGTTCGGAACCATCAGAAATAATGGCAAAGTCGGAAGTGTGTGTGCGCGTGTTTGTGTCATGTGTTTACGCTACTCGTCTCTACGCACACATTACCAATACCACAAGTAAAGAACTCCATTTTTCGTTAGATAAATATATTAAATATACCTTACGAAACTAAAAGAAAACGTTGGAAACAGCGTTTATGCTCAACGCCAGACAAATCGGCGCTCGCTTTACCCGCAAAGATTGAAGTATGCGAAATAAGCGAAGTGTAGTAAGTGAAATTGTCTTTCATGCTGTGCTGTGATGTGATTAAAACTTATCAAATCATGTAAATCAGCGGAATCGGAAAAATTGTGTATACAAGCCTCTTAAACTCTCGTTACTAGGACATTATGATCGGTAGTCTAATACTTCAATTTCTGTAGGTACCTACTACGCTCATTTACGTTGTTACTTGTCAGTTGGTAATTTTTATGTTTCAATGTGTTTTCGATCGCTTGCATGTTGCAACTGCGATTCATCAACGTCGCAGCTGCACATGTACCTAGCGAATTACGTAGCAACAACTAGTTGCTACGTAATTGTAGGATGGTGCTAATGCTAGCGCCTACCGCACATTCATCAATTACCGTTCATCGCAAGCCACTTAGGTATTAGCTATCAATTTCACGGCCTAAAGGCTGAGCTAAGCAGCTGTTTTCTGTCATCATTTCATAAATCATCTAAGTACTGGAAACTTAACCTGCTAATATGCAATTAATATTCAGTGTTTATACATAATTATGTCTTATAAACGACCTCTTCCTGGTCTGAACCTAATGTGGCTTAGGCACTACAAACACAACTAAACTGAAAAAAGTAGTAAATGACATTTCAGCATTGTTTTAAAGTTTTATGGTTATCCGCCCAGTAGTGGTCAAAAGCTGAAAAAGGGATTTTGTGGAGGCATATGCAGGGTGAAAAGTTGATAAGTAGCTGAGTAGGTGCGGCATGATGAGAGAACACTGAAAATATATTTGATTTTTTTTAGATAAGAGCCCCGTGGTGAGGATGAGGAGTCCACTTTCAGATTCGAAAATTGACCAAAAATAAAGTGATCTTCTGAGCCGTTGATTTTGGTACTACAGTGTGGGGTCTAATCCATAATGACTTAAATAGGCAAATCTGATAAAGACATTTTGGGTTTCCTAAATCTGACGACTGTAAATATTCAGAATGAGAAACTTTTTCAAAGAAAATTCAAGGCCAAAGTTATTATAAGCAATAGTGTTACATGTCCTGATAATGAGTAATTATATAAATGTGGGAATGTAAGGCGAATGGAACGGTAACATGGTATGAGGAATGAAAGGAGGAATGAATGAGAAGACGACAAATGGATGATGGTGCACGCGGTTCATCTTACGTAAGTAGATAATTAATAATTTAATATTGTAAAGTGTACTTTTGAGCCATTAAAACTTTGAGTTAAATATATAAATTGCCTATTTACTTTGCCTTTGATCCCACATAAATATAATTATAAATATCTGATGGATTGATGAAGCCTTTTGGCAAATGACGGTCAAAAGTACTCAAAAGTGGTTATAATTTTGCATGTATCTCTAAATCAAAGTATCTTTGATTGCTATATATATTTGAACCCGACCTTGTAAAGATTTTTCGGCATTCAGAAGTTTGAAAATATCAAACACTTAAAAATAATGATTAAAAGTTACCTAAGTAGGTACCTACGTAGCAAAATTAAAACATCGTCTGAGTACACACGGCTACACATCAAGCTATAGGTACATTACCAGTATAAGCTGATCTCGCATTGTAGCTACAGGAATTCCGTACATTTCGAGATCAGCGTAAACTGGAAATGTAAAGCTTGATGTGTAGCCATGTGTACCTACACCGTAGGTAAACAAAGTTGATTATTTTTTTTATTTTTTTTAATATCTACACAGCTGTGTGGGTGCCTACTCAGGTATTGCATTTGCGCCTGGGGAAATACATCAAAAAACCATCTGATTACAGTAGAAAGGGCACAACGAGCAGTATTATGAATATTAAAGGTGATTATGCGCTTGCCCTTTAGACACCCAACAGTGAATGTCTATGAAAGGGCCGACGTATTTTCGGTGAGGAAACTCTTTTTGTGCTCGAAATGTTGACTAGATAAGTACCATAAAAAAAATTGTAATCCGTACCTGCACTACCTATTACATCAAAACGTGTTTGTTGACCGCTGCCCAATACCGCGTGTTAGAACTACCTTTGCAAGACGTTGTATTGATGTTCTAGCCCCTAAATTATACAATGCTGCAAAACAAAACCTACTGTTCATAATTTCAATACCAAACTGGCAGTCTGGCTCAAACAGTACAATTATGATGAAATTAAAAACCTAATCTCCAGCGGGTAACCCAATATTTATAAATTTACGTCCACACTAAACAGCCACACACTACATACACAAATACACGCTTCATCAAATGTTAAATTGTAATCCTAGTTTTTAAGTAAATACTTCTTTTTAATATTACCTTTTTTAATTTATTTATTGTTGACATTGTGACTAAAACAGGCGAAGGCAGGCCCTATGATACAGTTAACACTAGTTTAGGGACCAGGGGATTCAAATTTGTGTATACTTTTATGTCAATTAAACGTATTGTATTGTAGCTATCAACTGTTTGCCGTACGTGTGCTTCCTAAAAAAACTTCCGGACTGTAGGGATTCAGCACCCTAATTGCGTAACTCACGATTAATCATAATTTGTTTAGTTTTGAAACAGATTGCCGAACCATTGCTTCTTATGTTCGAAAACTGTGTCTGCTCAACAACGTAAATAACGCAATGAATATTGTTGAACTGTATAAATGAATCTGATTATGATCAGAAGTCAGTTTTGACCATGAAATGTCCGTTAATATAGGTACTTAATTTAATTTAAAATAAAGATTGATCAAATCTGACATATCTAGTTATAATTAACCCAAGATTGTAAACAAGTGGTTAACATATGAGTTTTATGGATGTTTTTATGTTATACCTACATAGCTATTTTCGGTACCATTCCGGAACCAGTTCAATTATAATACTAAATTATGTATGCAAATTAAACTATATGTACATGGGTGTTGCGTGTACGCATGCTAGTACAATATTCAACGACGCGGCAGTTATGTATGTATGATATAATATAGTCTGTTCAGTTCGTCATAATTATTATCTCTCTTGTAAACCCGAATCGGTAATCTAATTTGGTAATGAATCTTCCATGCAGGCATGCATTAAAGTGGTTAGTAATTTGAATTAAACTGATTAACTTACGTAATACGGTAATAATCTATGCACGACGGTACCTGCCTAGAAGCAAAGCTGTAAGTTATCCATTCTCTAAGACCATTGAAGGATTTCTAGGGAAAAAAAGAAAAAAAACGAATCCCTTATCCTATCTATGAGCTAGTTATGAGCTCAAAGCGAGTTCAACGAACGGAAGACTGCTAACTATTTCCATTTACATATAATTTTTTATTTAAATTAAGTGTTCCGTGTTGAATCATAAATTGCATGGATCTTTCATAACGGGTTCATTCGTTTGTTTAATCCAACCACAATCAAAATCCTTTTCTTTTGACAAGTCAACAATCTCTAGCTATCTTCTTCTACTATATTCGTTCCCTATTCAGTTCAGTGAAGTAATGAAATAATTCGCCTGTTTTCATACACTGGTACTATTTTGTGTTCTCTGTCATCTCAGTCCAATCTCCTACGTATGGAGAGTTTATTGCGATTTCTGATTTTTCTGGTAGGAATTCAAACCTCAGTTATAGAGTTTTGATCCTTATAAGAAACAGCGAAGAATAGGGTCCATTTTCTTGTTGACAGTACATTTTGTAAAAAATCTATGAATACAAGACCAAAATGTCAAATGTTTTCTTGCAGCGACAACGATTAAGGTACCTGCCCTTATTGCCCCATCTCACAAATCCACCCTGTATTTGTCATGCATGATTAACTGCTTAGCTCCATAAACGTATAGCGCGATGGTAATCATTAAAAATGTTATATCTACTGTGTGCATTGGTTTGGCTCGTCTTTTTAACCGACTTCCAAAAGGAGGAGGTTCTCAATTCGTCGGAACCTTTTTTTTTTTTTTTTTTTTTTTTATTTTTTTTTATGTATGTTCCCCGATTACTCGAAGATGGCTGGACCGATTTGGAAAATTTTTTTTTTGTTTGAAAGGGTATACTTCCCAGGTGGTCCCATGATCATCAAGTCAGGATCTGATGATGGGATCCTGGAGAAATAGAGAGAACTCTTCAAATTTTATAGGCACACTTGAAGCAATTTGTGTAGTTTTTGGAAGAGTACTTTCTCGGAGTGGTTCCGTTTCAATTTGGTGAAGATCTGATGAAGAACTTCGGAGATAGGCAACGGAACTCCTCAATAAATGATAGCAAATGGACAGGGATTGCTGAAATCTCATGTCTGTCAATTGTTTACACCAGTTAATAACATAACATCACGCCGGTACGCTGTGAAGGGGTAAGCACATGTGAACCACTAAAAAGTGAAAAATAAAAATCTTTTTTCAAAAAAAATAAACAACCGACTTCCAAAAAAACACTAAAAAGTGAAAAATAACTTTAATTTCGGAAGGCGGTGACAAAAAATTAAAATACATACCCAAAGTCACCGACTTCCGAAATTAAAGTTATTTTTCACTTTTTAGTGTTTTTTTGGAAGTCGGTTGTTTATTTTTTTTGAAAAAAGATTTTTTTACTTATTAATAAACCAATTAAAAATTACAGGCTGACCAGAATGATATGGGAATACTTATGGAATTTGAACAAAATCTGGAACATACATTCAGACAAACAGATAAACAAACAAACATTGTAAAAAATATATTTTCGGCAAACGAATCGTTTGAAGACCTCAACAAAATTACTTTAAAAACAACAATGTAGGTGGCCCGTTGTTTTGAGTTCGCATGATTCTATAATACGACGAAGTATGTACCTATAGTATAGAATTATAGATGATACGATGTACATGGTACACTTGGTTGGTCGATAAAAAGTGTTTACATAAAGGTTGCATAGGGCATAGCACTCGGCACGGGGCAGCTCGATTCTGTGACCCGGTTGTCATTGTGATATTGTGGGGCGAATAATGACTGTCCATATTTTTAATTAACGTAAATAATAAGCTATAACGAATCCTAGTATTTATGAAGTCTTTTTCAAGCGATTTTCATTATTATCAGTTTATAAAATCAAATCTTATTACCTAGTTGTATTAAAATAATGACCACAAAAGAAATAAATGGAAAAATTACATAAATTAAATTATTTTGTTAAGTCTTGGATTTTAGTCATTTATGTTTAGATAGTGTACCTAATGATAAACATTATAAAAAGGCGGGGATAATTGGATGCAATTATACATACAATCTAGGTACGTTAGTTTTATAAGTACCTACCTACTTGAAAATTTCTGGTGTATGTAACTAAGTAGGTAATTGAAAGATCTAGAAATATCAGAATAATACGCATGAACGGAATTATCTCCCAACAGGTCAAAGAGCAATCTCTCAGTTAGACTAGTCATTAGTTAATCAGGAACACATCGTCAGCATCCTGTTTCGTCCAAGTTATCGTTTGATGATACATACCTATGTCCTTCTGTTTCTAGACGGCTTCCGGACCTATTGCCGGGGTCCATAATTCCGTGGATTAAAGGGACCGGTACTACGGTTGTAATAATTACAACAAAGTAGTCGACCTCAGTACTATCAAGTACTAAGGTCGACTACTTTTAAATAGAGATGGGCCGACTATGACTGGCCGACTAGCTGACTAGTCGGCTGCAAAATGGCCGACTAATCGGACGACTCAATCGAAAGCGATGATCGGCTTGGCCGACTAGCCAAGCCGATCATTGCTTTCGGTTGAGTTCGGGTGACATCGAAAATGTTCGTGACCACGCTTTCCGATCGTAGGTGCACGGCGTGCGTTCGCGGCGCACGGCGACCAGGCGGAATTGTCAGGACATGTTTTTATTTGCTTTGTATTTATTCTACCAATATTTAAGTGCGAGCTGGCTTTTCTTCCTATCCTATTCTAGATTGCACTGAAAGTAAACAGTAAAACTGATTCTATAATAAAAATAATAACAGCAAAAATTTCAATTTCATTTCAAGTATTAAATACCGCCGACTACAAATACGGTCGACTAGTCGGTACATCACTACTTTTAAACATTCCGGTTTTAAATGCCACTCAAAATAAACTCTTAAGCATCTGCATCCAGGTTTATAGATAGTAGTGAGTAATCATCTGCAGAGCCTTTTCACAACTATTTGGGTGTCGGCTTCCAGTCTAAATAGGTGCAGCTGATTACCAGGGTTTTATATGGAGCGTCTGCCTATCTGACCTCCAAAACCCAGGCAGGTAATTATGGTCGCCAATTCACAATTGACCCGCTTTTAAAATGCGTACAGCATATTCTGTTTAAAGCGGTCTAGGTACTGAGGTTTAAGATTGAAGTTCTTAGGGCTTCCATCATACCCTGTTCTGATGAACTAGTGGAAGAATGAATGATGTCGGTCCAGTCGGTATTTACCTAGCAACTGTTTGAAAAGGGACCGCATTTTCTTAGGTAAGCGACAACTATGCTTTACGTTGTATTCATATAATGCAACTTGCAAGGCATAATGACGCTGACTGCTTCAAATGCCTAGGAGGTGCAGAATAACATAATGTTATTATTTCCGTATAGTTACCAGTAAACTGGGCACCCCTACCGTAACCGCAGTCGTAAGAGGCGATTATGTGATTACGTCAAGAGGATTACAACGATATCCCTTTTGACCGTTTATTGGTAATGGTAGGAGGCTGTCATGGCCATCATTTTATATTTGTGGCTTTATGGTAATTCCTTAAGAAGGCATAGAAGTATTGCTTCTGATGAACCACCAGAATGCACATTGTAGTGTTGCTAAATTACGGCCCTATTTTAATACTGACTCGAACAATATTGATATAGTCTAGTATGTAGTGTGATCTAGTTGTCGCAAGCGCTACTGCTGAGCATGAGGTCCTGGTTTTTTTTTTGTGGGTGGGAAATCATCAAATAACTTCTGCCTCTCTGGGTGGAGCAGGAGGGCGTGCCAGACTTTTACTGATTCAAACCCACCCGTGTTCCCTTAGTTGCCTGTGTGCCAGGGGCCACGGTATCTCTTTTGAACAACCTGCACCCCTGGCAGGCATCAGCTCTTGCGGACCCCATCAATTGTTGCTGACATCTCTTTTAGGCGCGCGTGGAGCACAACGCGCCGTCGACCCGGGCTTGGTCCTTACCGGACAGCAAGCTACCCATTAGTCGCCGTCCGCAAGCCCGCGTATACGGTGGCCGGGAATTAGCCTGGGATCTGGTCCTGAGTTCGACTCTCAGATCGGGCAGTGTTATTTGGTTATCCATCAGGATTCTCTCAGTAACAGCTTGGAGTCCAGATCTGTGCCCGGTTGATGGCAATTGTTTCGCCTCCTTTTACATGGGACTTAAACATAACTGGCGAAAATTGAGTGTAGGTACTAGGTATATGTGCACCTCTGCCTAGCCTTTCGGGAAATACAGAGGTGACATTATGTGTTATGTTAAGAAAGATACAAGTAAGTAAATATGGTCGTAAAAACCTATAAAGAAGCACCATATTTTTTTTTTGGTTGAAAAATCATCAAATACCTTCTCCCGCTCGGGGTGGAGCAGAAGGGCGTGTCAGACTTTTACTGACTAAAACCCACCCGTGTTCCCTCAGTTGCCTGTGTGCCAGGGCCGCGGTATCTCTTTCGAACAACCCGCACCCCTGAAAGAAGCATCATTAAATTATCTGTTTTAACCGCGAAACGGTTAAACCATAATCAAAAATTAATGCTCTGTTTAACCACCATATTATACCTGGGAAAAATACACATTCCCAAAATGATATCAAGAAAGACTTAGCAACTGAAACTTTACAAGCTTGAGCAATTTGAATTTAGTCATCATCATTCTCCTGCCCTTATCCCAATTTATTTAGGGTCGGCGCAAAATGTCTTTTTCTTCCACACTTCTCTATTAGTCGTCATATCCGTAGTCACACCCTTTTTTACCATTTCATCATTCACACAGTCCATCCATCGTTTCTTTGGTGAGGCCCTACCCTACTCTTATAGCCATCGACATTCATACTCAAAACTTTCCTCACGCCATTTTCCTCATTCCTCCGTATGCCCATAAAATGAAAAACGATTTCCACACAAATTTTCAGTTATCAGTGTCATTTTCAGTCTTCCTCTTATGTATCATTTCTTATTCCATCTATTCGTGTAACACATCCCTCTTAACATTCTCATCTCAGCTGCCTGCCTTTCATTCATCCCTTTTGTGGCCCAACATTCTGACCCATACAAGGCAGCAGGTCTAACCATGGTATTATACATCTTCCCCGAGGGGAATGTGGGAGTCGCAGATTGTCCCCGTGAGCTGCCGCCATTTCATCCACGATCTACTTCGTCATCGCTTTGATCGCGATGATGTTATGATAACATAGCATAACATCACGCCATGTTTCCTCGAAGGGTTACGCAGTGGTGTACCTGTAGTACACCCAAGTTTCAATGATTTATAAATACTTAACATGTTATTCATACGCCCAGCTAGATAGACCGACGACCTAAAGAAAGTGGCTGGGACAGACTGGATGCGGATGGCGGACGACAGGATGTTGTGGCGCAGCATGGGAGAGGCCTATGTCCAGCAGTGGACTGCGAAAGGCTTGTGTTGATTGATTGATATTATTCATGTAATTACAATAAACATCTATGAGGTATACCTAGGTTAGGTAGTTCGATATATTGAGAATTTGAGACGTCCGAATATAAGTTCTCACTTTTCATGAAGAACATCGCCGAATGAAGTTTGGCGGATGCAACATTGGAAGTTTACCATAGCGTAAATGTGTTGTTAATTAATTTTGTCGTCTATCTTAACGGTGGCAAGGATTTTAAATACCTATCTACCTATGTCTGGATAATAAAATTGTTGTCATTAGATTGAGTTTGAGTTTGAGTATTGTAGAGGTGTACATTGCAAACATTCATACAAAAATCAGAAAATCTGTCATACCTAAATGTGATTAGGTCAGATGCCAAATTGGCAATATACCATGATAACATGTCACGCAAAAACACACAACGGTCTCGTCAAATATCAAGGCAATAAGTAGGTAGGTAGGTACTTAGGTCATGTTTTTATTTGTCTAACAAATACTGGGTCGGTGTTAGGCGATTACTATCACTAAGGCAGATAAGACTATTAAGACGGTGACTTGTGGCAGCCACTCCAAGGTATTATGACGTTTTATAAACATCGCATTGCCAGCTGGTGTCGGATTGGTTGAAAATATTCGTAGCTACTTACTATCTAATGCGTGATCTAAGTCAGTCTATTATAATCATCTATCGCGCCATTTTTAATCCGCGGTAATCATCAAGTCCCTGTAATCCACATTTACTTACAAATTAATAGGTTTTGAGTTTTAAAATGAACTAGAGGTGCAAAATGTTTGTTTTCCTTGTTTGAGCACTTATCATTTCTGGTAGTTTACCTACACTAGACTGATCCAGGAATATTTAGAATACAGTTCGGTAAATACAACAGCACAAAAGTAGGTGATTGCAGCCCAGATCCACGACCGCAGATGGTTATAAAACGGGAACTAATCTATTTAACAGACACTTAGGTTCATTTAGAATAACCTATTTCTAAACTCGCGTAAATAATATAGGTGACGAAGAAAAAAAAAATATTGCTACTGGTTTTACTACGTGTAATTGAAGCTAATTACATCGTGTCACAGACGTAAATAATAGCCGACCAATAAGCGAAATTCACTAAACATTATTTACACATTTACAATGAATGAATTTCAGGTTGAACTGTAGGTGATATTTTGATTAGTCAAAGTTATAATAAAAAAAAACAGGTTTTAGAAAGAGACGTGATAAAACATTTATTCACAAGCAGAATTATTCCGACAAAACCAGCGTACTTATAAATAATCAGGCACTTGAAGAACACATTCGGATTTTAATATCTTGGTTGGTACTTACAATTAATTAATAGGAAAATACCACAGTTATATTAATTACTTAAAGCATAATTTGTATTTAAATACACTAACGGCTGAGTTAATAAATAATTATCTTTTATAATATAATAAAAGTTAGTAAATAATTATCTTACTACCCCGTAGATAAACCCCATATTTATAAACATTGCTTAAAGTTAATGTAATAATATGCGACTGTTTATCCATAAATTTTTGACGTTTAAACATCACTTATCTTTAGACAGCGTTTATAATGAGGGTTAATGTCACTTGGTACAAAAATAAAAGCTTGTAAAGAAAGCATAAATATGCTATCAGACTTGCTCGCTATTTTTAAGTTCACTGGGTTTGAGAAAATCGAGGAAACCCCTGTGATATAAATAATGCATCACACACAACAGCTCCATGTCATATTTTAAGTTTTATTAAGTTCTTCAAACCTATGACGACAATCATTAGGACAGGTTTTTTTACTAAGTTCAGATGAGGCTGTAGATAGTTCTACTTTTCAAGTAAATTTGCAGATTTCATACAGGAACTGATAGATTTTTAGATGACAGAAACTTCTAAACCTAATTTTCTAAATTGTAACAGTTTAATTAATATAGCACCATAACAATACAAATACTTATTATTATCTTAACCGATATGATATGCAAGAAATACAGGCACGTAAGGTAACTCACGTGTTTGCAATTCTTTCATATCATTTAGGAAAATGACTATGAAATGATACTTCAACGTATCATCTTGTTTCTAATTGTGACATAATTATGCACACAATCCATATTTACATATTGCTTTGTCACTAATATCAGTTATCACATACAACTGTATTGATTACTTATCACACGTAGGTATAGACCCAATAAATCCTACAGTATTTGCAGTTCATCCATCTTCTAACTGTTTTTCTACGGTATCATTTTTTCCATTCAACTCTACCATTTCAGCGGTATTTTTATGTTTGTCAGATTTGTACGCACCTGGCCCTATTAACGACAAACCTACTGGCAAAAATATTAAACCATTGAATAGTCCAAATAATATCACTAGAAGGAAAATCTTAAAGAACGATTGGAAAGTGTATGCTTTGGACATACTGAGGAGAGACAACGAGAGAAAAGTAGAGCCTCCACCCAATAACACCGCAGATCCAATAGTTGTGACCGTTTTGAATGCTCTCTCCGAGCTAGAGCCTTCTGTCAATGTTAAAAATGTGTGACCTACGTGAGCTGCGTAATCCACGCACAAACCTGTCGCGAGCTCGAGGCCTATACAACACACTATATCCACAGTCATACCCCATCTTTGCATGCAACCCAACACATTGAGAATAGTTAATAGGACACAAACAAATATCCACAAACACATTTGTAGATTAGTTATCAAAATAACAGTGCAAACCATCACGCAAAGCAGTGCCAGCTCTATGTTCCTTTCTACTTCGACAGCTATGATTTCATCTGTGACCCAGTTTGCGAATACCTTTGACCAGACACTTCGATATCCATCACCACTAGTAATATTTGTAGACTTAACGATATTTCTAACATGATTCATTGCCGGTATGTATTCGTCTGGACCTCTAAATTTCGCGAAGTTAAAAAGCATCGTCGAAGCTTTTATTTGTGAGGCTGGACTGCCACAATCAAAATGTTCAGAGAATTGAAAATTGACTTGAAATCTGCCTCCAATAGGGCTGTATAAAAATCTTGATAAATGTCGATTAAAGTCGTGGTCGGTCAATGCCGATGCATTTTTTACGAGATCTCGATCATAATTTTGTAAAACGTATTGATGAAAATATTCAACCCAAGAGTTAACATCATAAATGTATGTTTCTTTCTTTAACTCTTGGATCATATCGTATAATTGGATGAATTCTTTGTTATAATTCATTTCTCCTAAAAATACCATGGCCATATTACCTTCCTCTGGATAATAAAAATCATTTGCGTTCAGAAAATCTTTGAAATACGTGTCGTCGGGAATAAACCATTTCGGATCGAACCTCTGTTCTAAATGAAGAATAGCCTGTATACTAAAGCCGGTAATAATGAACGTGAACAAAATAACCACAGTTTTACCGGGAATAGTAAAGACGACGCGTTTGTAAAACTCCTCTAAGAATTTTTGGAATATTGTTTTATTTGTTGAGACTTTAATTTCCCTTTTATGTTGATAACAAAATAAAATACCATTACGGTTATCTTGAATTCTTTTTATATCTAACGTGAATACAGCAACATAAAAAGTTACTGAAAAACAAAATATGAAAAATACGCCCGTAGCGGCGTAGACACAAAAAGACCTTAAGGACGGAAGTATCGTAATAGCACCAATAAGTAGAGCGACAATGTCCGTGAATGACGTTATTACAATGGATACACCGGCGTGTTTCAGCATGAGTCCTACTTTAACCGGTAAACTTTTTTTTGACGCTGATTCAGGTAAATTATTCCAACAGGCATTCATCACAAACATGTCATCTACTCCAAGACCCATGAGTAGAAATGGTAGAGAAGAATGAATTGGACCGAATGATATACCAAGAACAGAACACCAACTCACAGCAGTTAAATAAGCCAATCCGACACACAGAAGTCCTACACTTCCTAATGTTAGTCTTATTTCTAGCCAATTGTATCGAGATAGACCAAATTGTATGTACAGAAACATCAACAGTATACCCAAAAACAGTTTGTCTAATTCGTCAAACATTGCTTTTCCACTAATATCTGCAAAACTTCTCCCAGCCTCATAGTACAACTTAATATCAGAAAAATTATGAGAAATGGACTCCATTACATCTAAAAATTCATTTTCCCACATAGCTAAAGGGATGGAGACCCAGTCTTCAGTACCAACTAAATTACCCACCTCATTTACATCAATACTGGTCATATTAACATGTGTAAACCATGTCAAAATTATTGAGCCAGCAGAAACAATATCACCATGTTCATCATATTTCATACCACCAAACAATTTTGTGTAATCTGTTGGATGGCCAGTAGTAGGGTTCGTTTTGATCTTGTTTATTTTTTGTATGATGTCACTTTTGGTTGCCTGATTTATTTTTTCTTGTTTATTATTCCATAAATCCAATATGTTAAGCCGGTAGCAAGTATATTGAAAACTTTCTAGGAAGTCACAATAAAACTCATCAGTAACCCAAAGTGTGGGGTCTGAAAAATCACTATTGCCGTTGACACTTGTATTGGAATGGCCGTTGTTTTCAGGTAATATATCCAAGGATCTTTTGTCTCGACTTGAACTATAAAAATTTACAACAGGTACTTTGTAACACAATTCTTTCATAGTGTATACTTCATTTTCATAATTCACTTGTATTGAATTTATTTTATTAGTCAGGTTGTTAATTGCAGATAAAACTTCTGGTTCGAGCACATTATCTGCAGTTATAATTACTTTCTGAAGTCTGAATCCTGTGCCAAATGTATCAATGTACCAGTTTGTGTCATAATAGAAGTCTGACTCTGGTGGTACCCATAAATTCATAGGATTCTTTTCTATGTGAAATCTTAATAGTCCAATACAACTGAGGAACACAAAACTGAATGTCAAAATGACTGTCTTCCATGGATGTTTTGCCACCAGTACTCCAAGATTGAAGAAAATTCCTTCAACTAGATGAACAGATTTTGAAGATACACCTTCCCATAACTGTTGGGGTGATTTGAAACTTTTGTTTTTAGGCATGTTTTTAGAGTTTTAAATCTTCGTAAAATAAAATCACTTTCATTAATAAAACTGTTTCCAAAACACAGATAATTTGATTAATTCAACAATTAAACCGCGTTATTGCAAATTGTTCTATTTTAAAATAGCTGGTTTGAGCGTAATAAGCGCGCTACATAAATGTAGGCAGACGGCATCCGTCCGCCGCTCACCACTAGACTGATATATTTATCTGCAGCAACGCGTCGAGAGACGCAATTATCTATTTTTTTTTTATTTGATATTATGCGACTTCTGTTGACTACAAACATGGCCTACAAATACAAACTGTTATCGTGGCGATACAAATCGTCAGATTTAAGTAAACTTAACAGTGTTTATCACGCTATGATAATTACTACTTTCGTCAACACTACAAAACAAGCCCATTATGCGGTTACTTCTCTCGCAAAATTGCGAAAATACAATGATACTATACAAAGTACAAAAAAACATACCGTAAGTACGTAGGTTCTTGAGTCTATGAAATAAAACAGTACCTAATTCAAGTTGTAAAATGGAAATCAGAACAAGTTTTGCAATCGGATTCGGATCGGGGATCGCCCTTGTCCCTTATTTATGCTTGCCCCTGCCCTATTTTCTTTCTGTCACATTTGACAATTCAATTTCTACATTTTCTACCTTTTCCCGCCATCTGTGAACAGGATCATTGGCGCTGCCACTAGGAGTGGATCGTTCACGTATTTACCGTCGACGAAACGAAACTGGTTTACCGCATACAATAAACTAGTTGATAAAACAGTTTAATTTTCGACTAGTTTACATAATAGACTGAACAGCATATAAACGAATTTATGTTCACGGAGTTTATCTACCGTTTATTGTACGATCAGATTAGGTCGTTTAGTTGAAACGAGTTTACTAATCGACGGATAGATGAACTGTACTTGGGAATCGAAATGAACTTCTCTTCATACTTTTTCCAGGGTTAGGACTGGCAGGCTCACTAATAAACTTGTATGTATGATAAACTAATTCAATTTATTCAGTCTATTTTCATTTAACAGCGTTCGCTCAGTGAGATGAACGTTCGTTTCTGCATGAGAGAGAGAGAATCAATAACAAACGGCCTTCGGCAGTGTTCGTGTTTACTCGTTCCGTTCCGTCGACCGTCGACTACGTGTACGGCGAAATCAAGTTGTCGCCGCCGCCGGTCGCATGCGTAAAATGTCGTTCACGAATAAACTGGTTTATCTGTGGACAGTAAACTAGTCGAACAGTTCAGCACCCTAATTGCGTAACTCACGATTAATCATAATCTGTATCGTTTTGAAACAGATGGCTAAACCATTGCTCCATATGTTCGAAAAATGTGCCTGCTCAACAACGTAAATAACGCAATGAATATTGTAGAACTGTCAAAATGAAACCGATTACGATTAATCATGAGTTACGCAATTAGGGTACAGGTCGAATAAACAGTCTAAAAAACCAGTTCGTTCATTCAACGCTCACCACTAGCTGCCACACTAGTGTCGAACATCGAAATAAAGACCGGGCAGACTAAAGGAAAGTTTCCTGGCCTACACCATGGTTCTAACCATCATCCCAAATTAATTTCGATTTCGGGCCGCTACAGGACTCTAACTCTTCAAATAAGGTATTATATTCATCTTGCGCCGCCATCTTCAGTCCATTTTTTTTGGGTTTTGGCCACAGAGTACAATAATATATACGTTTTGGCTTCCCACGGTTTGTGCATTTAGGCAGTGCCAAGTAATTTTTCTTTTCGATCAAGTAAATGGCCTGATATCGGGCACGAAGTTACAAAACAGTCATAGTCGTCGTTAGTCAGTCAAGTCAAAATTATTGTAAGTAAGTAGTAACTTTACAACAACCTATTAGGAGTTTTTGGGGGAACCCGAAAAGTCCACGTTAGTCACTTGTTTTCACCTTCACTACACTTGTGCACTCACACGTAGCTAAATTGAATAATTCACTTATCAAAATTATACAATTTAATTCGTTAGTTCACTAAATTTCACGAAAATGAAAATTCGTGCGACATGTTTCAACGCAATCCCGCCGAAAGCGTCACCAATCCAGGTCCAATTGGAACGCCGAACGCGCTCACTGCGTTTGGTGTAGATGGTTAAATGAAACTCACACTAGGGCCTTTGTCTTCCTCTCCGTTTCGTTTGAGTTCCATCTCCATTTTTTCAATGCTGAAAGATGTAAGTTGGTTTTTTTCAACTTCTAAAATCACTAAGTCCCTTGAATTAAAAAAAAACTTGCTACTGTGAAAAAAAAAATAGAATTGTATTCTACAATAATGGCTACTATGAAAAATCGCCGGTAGGTACTTAGAGTACAGTGCTTCCAGAACAAACAAAAAAAACAAGATATCAAGAAAAATCGTTTTTCGCTATCGCTAGCGAGAAATCTGCTATCTAAATCTTTCTGTCTAAAGTTCCTGCGTGTGTATCTGGCATATGAGCCTTTACAGTTTGACAGAAAAACGAAATTGAAGTATTGTCAGTCAGTTGATCTTCCACCGCATTTCGACTATCGAAACAGCTGAGAGCTGTCATAATGGCTACGTTCTGAATTACGATAATATCGATTTGAGCGTGCTCAAATGCAGCATACAAGCCGACCATACGTTACACTAATATCACCGTGAGCGCTATCAAAAATGACACTTATGCTGTTATGTTCTGATTCATATCATAGTTTTAGCTAACTTATAAACAGTGCTTCTGGCTAGAGTCACCACCTAATCAAATAACAAGATGAAATTTGTGCTATATACAAGTTTTATATGGTGTAAATAGGTTTTTTACCGACTTACAAAAGGAGGACGTTCTCAATTCGCCGGAACTTTTTTTTATGTATGTTCCCCGATTACTCGAAGATGGCTGGACCGATTTGGATTATTTTTTTTGTTTGAAAGGGAATACTTCCCAGGTGGTCTCATGATCATCAAGTCAGGATCTGATGATGGGATCCTGGAGAAATAGAGAGAACTCTTCAAATTTTATAGGCACACTTGAAGCGATTTGGATAGTTTTTGGAAGAGTACTTTCTAGGAGTGGTCCTATTTCAATTTGGTGAAGATCTGATGAATAACTTCGGCGATAGGCAATGGAACTCCTCAATAAATGATAGCAAATGGACTGGAATTGCAGAAATCTCATGTCTGTCTATTGTTTACACCACTTCGTAACATAACACCACGCCGGGACGCTGTGAAAGGGTAAGCACATTTGAATCACTAAAAAGTGAAAAATAAAATAATAAGACTTCCAAAAAAAAGACTAGAAAGTGAAAAATAACTTTAATTTCGGAAGGCGGTGACAAAAAATTAAAATGCATATCCAAAGTCACCGACAACAATTTCTTTCCTGAAAAGATTTTCATCCGAGCTACCATTTTGGAAATATAGAGCGTTTTACAAAATTAAAAAAAATTGGAAGGCCTCTAACTCGGAAACGGAACGTCGTAGGGCCATGCTTCTCAGAACAGAAATAGTTCCTATGGCTAAGGTCAACCCGATACTGCAACAAAATTGGAAAATTTCCGAAAAAAAATCTAATTTTCTTCTAAGTCCAAAAAATTAAAAAAAAATCGTTTTCTTTGCTGCTCATAGCGCCCCTAAGCGTATACTTCAACTCCTACAACTCCGCCCCTAAGACGACCCACTGACCCTTACATTTTCGACGATGATTTGTCACTATAGATCTCCGAGTACTAATGAATCGCGTAGTACTCGGAGATCTATAGTGACAAATCATCGTCGAAAATGTAAGTTTTTTTTGTTTTTTTTTTTCATTGAGGCGATTTTGCCCTTTAATAACAGCCCTCTTAAGAACATATGGTAAAAAAGTACGTTAAGAGGGTTCTATACATATCGAATATAAGTAGTTAATTCAGTGTAAAACAACAGATGCACCACCTGTCGTGGATTTGGTTCAGACTAATAGATTAAGTTAGTTGCTAGAGTAGATAGTAACAACTGTGAAGAGGGCGCTGCGAACAAATGAAACTAGAGTCTGTTTTATCATAAGATTAAATACACGATTAGACATCATAGATTTCTTTATATTCCGCCACTTTGTTGACATCAATTTACCTCCGACCTCAAAAACACGAAATTAAAAAAAAAATGTAACTTTTGTAGCAAAAATGTAACATTTCAGGGAATGAAACGTAACTTTTGACTTCAGGGGCCTGGCAGCACTGCCTGTGACTCTGTGAGTGTGAGCGACGAGCGATGATGTTCTAATTCGTAATTCGGAAAGCAGTCTTCATCATCATCAAGTTATTGTGGTGATTGTGGTGCAATTTTGTACGAATAAAATGTTTTTTTGGGTATAAAATAGGCATATGAAAGGACACAAGATAATAACTTAACATAGCGCACTCCATTGAAATTTTCACTATGTGGACTACAAAAAGTTTTCTGACCAAAACAAAGCGCGGTAACATAATAAAAGTGAGGTTATATTTTGTCAAGTTTATTTTGTTATTTATCCGTAATTCGAAGTATTAAAAGGTTTGAATATTTTGCAGATTGTTAGAGAACATTATTTACGAGATGATTTGTTATGTGGGTCCGCTGCTTGTAACACATGCCCTCATAAAGACGACGAGTTGGTGCTGGAAGACAAACCCGAGTCGATATGTACGTTGTTTGACTATCCTCACTATCTGATTCTGGACACAAATGTAGTGCTTCACCAAATCGACGTCCTTGAGGAAGATGCATTGAAGAACGTGATCATACTTCAAACTGTTCTTGAAGAAGTGAAGCATCAAAACACTGCAATGTTCCAGAGACTGTTGGAGATTATAAACAATAAAAGCAGGAAGTTTTATTCGTTTGTTAATGAACACCATAAGTAAGTTACATTTATAGCCAAAACAATCTTAATTTTTAACTGAAATCAAGCTGGACAGTCAACTTATATATAGTTTACCACTTTATTTCGGTCCTAGGGATACATACATTGAGCGAGAACCTGGTGAAAAACAAAATGATCGTAATGACAGAGCTATTCGCAAAGCATGTGCTTGGTACGAATCGCACCTGAGTATCAACAGTGCAGTTGGGCGGTTCCCTAAAATAGTGCTGCTTACTGATGATGAGAATAACAGAAAAATTGCTCAGGATGAAGGAATAGTCTGTTGTACTGGTAAGTGTATTAATAAAATGATTCTGATCTACTGTTTCTGTGTCAACTAACATATTATGTTGGCAAAATAAAAAAGTAGTACATTGTCTTTCACTGTGCCATGATTGATACGTCATTGTTAATTTTTTATTTTTTCTAAAATGGTATACTTTCTGTTACAGCAAAAGATTACGTTGAAAATGTAACTGGTGTCATTGGCCTCATAGACAAGCTGTCAAAAAATGTGATACCGGAGACTTGTTCAAAAGATGCTCTGTATCCTGCACACTTAACACCATCACAGATCCACATGGGAATACGGAACGGGAAGCTGTACCAAGGGACATACCGTGCCTCTAGGGATAATTTCTTGGAGGGTACTGCGGTTGTCAATGGGTTTGAGAAACCGGTAAGTATTGAATAATTTGACATGTTTTTGGTTGTTTTGACTGGTATTGTAGGGCTGAAAGCCTGTTGGGTAAATTTTCAGTGCTTGCGCTTGCATACATCTGGTGCACTGTTGTTATGGGTTTGGTCATAGAATAAATGTTAGGTAATAGGTAAAACGGGCTGTTTTCCGCAACTCCATGTCAAGGTGCGTATTTTGCGTACGGGTGGGAGAATGAGTTATTCGATCCACCCCAGCTCCTCAAGAAAGGCCAGCAACGCCTTGGTGTTGTTGACAATCTCACGTAGGGTACCTGGGTTACCGACGTATTTTGCCCTGTAATTAGCGACCACCGGGCAGTTCAACAGCACATGAGCCGCTGTCTCGTCGTCCTCCATGCAGGCTCTGCACAGCGGACTGTCTGTTACTCCTAAGACAAAGAGATGTTTGTTAAAGGACCCGTGGCCAGTTACGGCTGCTGTAACTGTGCGCAACTGTCGTTTAGTTAAACGGAGAACCTGTTTCGTGACGCGAGCTTCGAATGCAGGAAGTGCTTCCTTAGCCTGCCTGTACTCACTTAGGTCCAACCATATTTTGTGATGTTGATCCCTGGTACGTTTCCTTACCAGAGTGCGTAGATACCCGAAGGGGAGTGGCACAATGGCTTCTGGTCCCACTGGTGCCATGCTCGACCCCCTCCTGGCAAGTTCATCGGCTGCACCGTTGCCTAGCGAATTGCTGTGTCCTTTGATCCACTGAATGAGAATAAATGTTATACAATTTATACAAAAACTAGCAATTTTTCTTTTACGTGTAGTGTTGGGGCCATCTTAGGTTTAATTTATTCTTCTTTTCGTTTGTGAGTTATTTTGAAGGCAGCAGTTACTATCATAATGCTCCAGTCCCAATTTATTTGCGATATGTCTTTTTTTCCATACTTCTCTGCAACAAAAAAAGGATCAAAAGAATTTAAGTCATCGAAAACCTAAGCAATGTATTATGCTTTCTTGACAGATATTGTTACAAGGACATATTGGTATAAACAGAGCAGTAGACGGTGACTCCATAGCTGTAGAAATATTCCCTGAAGAAGAATGGCGGCGTCCCAGTGACATTGTTCTAGAAGACAAAGCTGATGACCCTGGTGACCAATTGGAAGAAGAAGCTGTGCTTCTAAAGCTTGCCAAACCAGTGGATAAGAGTGATGAGGAAGTTACACCAACTGGCAAAGTTGTTGGGATCATAAGGAGGAAATGGAGGCAATACTGTGGGATTTTGATGCGAAGCCGTTTTCCAGGTATGTATTTTTATAAGCAGGGATACTTCAATTTAAGAACATAACCAAATTAGAATGAATATCAGTGACAAAATAATTTCTTTCCAACAGATTACTCATAGAGAAACTAGCACCCAAAATACACGACTCACGAATCTATGGCTTCTATTAAAAAATATTTTGTTTTCTCAACAAATAGGTCACCGCAGATACCACTGTTTAGTATAGTTGAATCTTCAATAAAATAAATTAAATAACACTGCATTCCGTCTCCAGGTGCAGTCCGTCACCTTTTCACGCCAGCTGAGAAGTGTATCCCGCGCGTACGCATTGAAACACGTCAAAGCGACGTGTTAGAGATGCAACGTATACTGGTCGCGCTCGACTCCTGGCCGAGGAACAGTCGCTACCCGCTCGGACACTTTGTTAGAGCGCTCGGACCTATTGGTGAGTGTATATTACATAACAAACTAGTCTATTGCTGATTGGTGACACACAGATTTAGACACGTCAGAGCGATGTGCTAGCGATGCAACGCATACTGATCGCGCTCGACTCCTGGCCGAGAAACAGTCGCTACCCGCTCGGTCACGTTTTTAGAGCGCTCGGACGTATTGGTTTGATTTGTGACGAAATGGAAAAAGTGCGAAACTGAGTGTTTTCAGTTTTGAATGAAATTCAACATTACCGCTGCAATTTCGATCTCTGAAAATTATTAACAATCATATGAGCAGCTATGCAGGCACTAATAATTTACTAACTGGCTTAATCAAGTTCTAGCTGATTAAAAATTTGGCCAGTTTTTCAAAGATCATGGTAAAGTGAAATGTCTTCTATAGGCTTTACCATAATATTAATTTTCCAGGTGACAAGAACGCCGAGAACGAGGTCATATTGTTGGAACACGACGTGCCCCACGCTCGGTTCAGTGAAGCTGTGCTTGCGTGTCTCCCGGCCAACGATTGGACTATACCTGAAGAGGTAAATATTCACTGAACCATCTTCGATACAAAAAAGGCGGGAGAGATGGCTTGCTGACCAAAAGTGTGGCTTGTACACATAAAATGATTTCACAGATATCTGTACAATGTAGTACAAATGGTGGATATTTACAAAATCCATACGTTATGTCAATATAAAAATGAGTCAATGTCACAGCTGTAAATTCGGTTGTTCATTATGCACAATTGTACATATCCCAAGTCATGTGGGTTCCCGCATTGTCGTTGCGGGGAGGCTCAGTAGCCGTGGTCATCCCCACGGTGAAGCGAAGAAGAACCCCAAGGTGGGGGCCGCTCGTCAGGGCTTTTGCCTCCAAGCCGACGATGACTTTTTGGCCGCTAGCCAAAAAGTAGGTTGCGGTGAGGTGCATCGCAGCTGAGGCGGGCCGCGATGTCGAATGGGAGGCATCGCGACTGAGGGTTACAGGCTGCGGCGGAGGAGGAGTGCCGGTACTACTGAGTAGCGCTCTTTCCTTCCGCGGCCTGGACGGGGCCGCCACCGTTTGATGGCGGACGCGATGGGGCCGCAGGGGAGGATGAGTGTAGGTATAGCGTTGGCCGCTCTCCCTATCCCCTGCGCCCGAAAAGTGGTAAGCCGCGGGGCCACTGTGCTGACCCGTCGCAGGGGGACCAAGGGTGCCAGACACGGGGTCGTCTGGGGCCCGTATGCTATTTGGTTTCTGGGGTGGTTACGGCGTGCCATGTGTGCTGGTGCGCCGGTGATAGGGGTTATTCCCCTCCGAGGAGGGTCCGGTGACGGACCAGCCGCGGCGGGTTTGCGGATGGCTTGCGCTTTTCCGTGTTCCCGCCTCAAGCGGCACTGGAGGACACCGTGGAGTTTTAGGGGTTACAGTCCCACATAACTGTGCTATCTCCCCGTCGTAGCGCAGTAGGCATTACTCCACGATAAAAAAAAAAATGCCTGGGTCGACGGCGCGTTGTGTTCCACGCGCGCCGTCAGAGATGTCAGCAACAACTGGTGGGGTCCGCAAGGGCCGATGCCTGCCAGGGGTGCGGGTTGTTCGAAAGAGATACCGCGGCCGCACGGCACGGTTGCACACAGGCAACTGAGGGAACACGTGTGGGTTTTAGTCAGTAGAAGTCTGACACGCCTTCCTGCTCCATCCAGAGCGGGAGAAGTCATTTGATGATTTCCCACCGAAAAAAAAAACCGAAGTCATGTCTGAATCATGCAATCAAGATTTTAGTAATTTTAGAACACATTGTTCAGTTAGAGAAAGCAACTATTTTTGAAAACTCGCACGTAAGTACCTATATTAATTTAGTACTACATTAAACTTCAAACATTATTTTACAGGAAATAAAGAAACGCGTAGACCTGCGCTCCGAATGCATTTGTTCTGTAGATCCGCCCGGATGCACAGACATAGATGACGCCTTACACGCAAAGGCTCTCCCAGGCAAGACTGGCGACGGTCTCAAACGATACCAGGTCGGCGTCCATATTGCTGACGTCACATACTTCGTGAGACCCAACACTGCTCTTGATAAGGAGGCCGCTAGCAGGTCTACTACTGTGTATCTAGTAGGCAGGAGAATTGATATGGTTCCAGGTATGTGTATTAAAGACTATTATGAAATATAAGATGAAGGCAGATCGGTTTCATGTCAAACAAAGCGACGAAAAAGTGGCCTGCTTATTGGCCAATTTCAAACTCGCTAGTACACATTCCATCAATCGACCAATAAGCATACTTGGTAGCGTTTTTATCGAATATTATCAGTTTAAAAGTAAACGACCTGGCATATCCGAGTTAAGACTTCACAAGTATTTTTATCATTGTAAAATTCTCACTTTCAACTTTTTTTCAGATTTGCTCAGTTCCAACTTATGTTCGTTGCGAGGCGGTGAGGAGCGTCTGGCGTTCTCTTGTATCTGGGAGATTGATGAGAATGCTAACATTTTACACACCAAGTTCCACAAAAGTGTTATAAAAGTGAGTCTTATTTATTATAGCTTTCTGTTGTATATTTGATGACATAAAGTCAGGTTGTAACCGATTTCCTGCTTATTTGATGCTTGTATATGTCACCGTATGATTGTGAACACCGTTAGTTTATCATCTATCTCGCGAGATTATAAACTGTCTATAAATTGTGAACTGTACCATACTGCTTACAATATGACGTATTCATTTTCGAGAATTTATAATCTATCCATGTCAAACCGTCAAATTGTAAACGAACCTGCACTTACCGACAGGGTCCACAATCTGTCTGATTTTATCACCCGTTAAGTTGTAAACCATTCCTGATCTGCTGATCGTGACGGTAGCCGAATTGGTTGCAGTTACTAAGCCAGGCCACCAGCCAGGCCTGCGAGCGCTACTTACAAGTTAGCGGCAGTTACTTGGCTATTTAGTAATAGCGCAAGTTATTATCCGTCGCATGCAACTTTGATACCAGTTCCCAATTTGTCGGTTTGCCACGGACAGATCATAAACTATCAAAAAATGGTCCGTTAAATTGTAAATGGTTTTTGCAGTACACAATTTTTCGATAGTTTATAATTTCGCGAGATAGATTATAAACTGAAAATCAAAATCAAAATATTTTATTTCACATAAACCTGCCAGGGCACTTATGAAACGTCAGAAGCTAGGTGCACGGTTCCAATATGTCGCTTCCTATGGAGAAGAGCCGGCAAGAAACTCCACGGTTACTCTTTTAAAAATAACTGACGATATTCATAATGTTACCGTGACATATACAGTAGACCTGACTGTATCTATATATGTCAAAGCTAAATAGTCCTATCTTACTATCTTGCATAACTCATATTGTTGCAAAGTTACATTCAAGCAGTTTTGAAACAAATATTTGCGAGTTAGTTAAAGCAAGAGTTGTATACAAGGTGTAACAGAATAAACGCAAGTCCTGAAAGTAGTTATAGGGTGTTTTACTACACACCGTGACATTTTAGTCGTCTTACAACGGCAGCCCACTTCATGTATCCAATGAAAAATAATCTTTTAATTTAAAAAAAAAACTTTTTTGGACATATGAATAATAATTAAAAAAGAAATATCATTCACTAAGACGCATGATGTAGTTTGAACATCCTGTTAAGGAGATGGAATGAATGATGAAATGTAATGGTGTTATGGTAGGTAGGTAGAAATCTTGTACCGATTGACACGTAAACATTATTAACAGGGAGGGTGTACTCTAAGCCATTATTTATTTTTCTTAGTACCTATTATCTTAATTAATTGTAGCAATTTTTTGATCGCGTCTGTAGGTATTTTATGTTGGATACATTGAGTGGACCACCTTTGTAAGACGACTAAAATGTCACGGTGTATATGAGAAAAAAATAATTGAGATAGCTTAGGCAAAAAGCAGTCTGAACGTGTTGGTTTAAGTTCGTGAAATAACAAAATAAATTTTAAAATTCAATTAAGAGATTTCAGTTTTTTTTTTGTGTTTTTGAACACCGTGAAATAGTAGCCGCCATGCTTACATACTTCATACCGCTGTTTTAACTAATCAACTGAACAATTTTGTACTTTTATTATTTTCGTAACCAAAGTAATTTTTATTGAAATTAATATCTTAGATTCAGGAACAGCAAACCAACAATAAGTAGAATAATAACTCATTTTTTAAATTATACACGATTATCATACCAAATATCAACGCATTTGTTTACGCAGAAAACTGACGTCATACCCACAGAGCAATATGGCGTCCACTGCGTTCAGCGTTTTCGTCAAATTACGCGCGAAATATGAAAATATAAAATTTGAATGCATTTTGAAATATTGTTTTTTTGTGGTTTATTACCATTCTAGAATCTAAGTATGACACTTTTCAAAAATGGGTGTAATACCCTATTGACTACTGAATCGATTTTAGTAACTTTTAATGTAGGTATTTTTTTTAAATTATGTTTTTTTGCCATACTGCCCGCTGGTAGAGTCAACGAAAAAATAATCTTATGAAAAAGTGATAAGACTCAATTTTAAACGCATAAAGTAATGCCCCTAGCATTACGCAACACGATTTTGTTAATATTTTATTTTATTAACAGATAGCTTAAAAAAAAAGGTTTGGTCATTGTATTACGCTATTTACTCAATACTCTATTTGACGTGAATGAGGTCTAGCGTAATAAATAACGCAAGACCTCATATACCCCAATAAGAGTTACACATTGTTGTTGTTATACATTGTGTGAGCAACCGGTGATTTCTGCATTCCTTTTCGAAAAAAGATTGTTTATCACGGAGGTGTGCATAAAATATTCTTGATAAGTGGCGATCCGGAGCTATTGAAGAATAATGCATGACTGTCCCTTCCAGTCTTCAGCAGCAATGACGTACGAGGAGGCTCAGATAGCGATTGATGACAGGTCACGTGACGACAAAGTGGTGTCGTCGCTGCGCATACTCAACGCGTTGGCTAAGAAACTCAACAGGAAACGTCTGGATAACGGTGCCTTGTCGCTTTCGTCGCCTGAGATTAGGTTCCAGGTACATAATGTTACTCTTGCCTTATAATTTTCTATAAATCTTTCCTCGAAGAAGCAAAATCTCTGAAGTACTAGGATTTCAAGCATATTCTGGATCAAAGTTGATTTTTTGATTTCATCTTTTGTCAAAGCCAAAAGTGTTTAGTTATATGGTTTAGGATGTCAGTAAAAGTGTTGATGTAAATTGCTTCTTGTATTAATTTACGAATATTGGACCTTTGACTTAATAACTATTGAGCAGTGGTGGCTCAGAGGTAAAGGCCGCGACTTACGAGTTGTAGGTCGTAGGTTCGAACCCAGACTGTCGCTTTTCTTTGTGTTATTTCACAAAAAAAACACAAAGAAAAACATTTTTTTTAAGACATGTAACATGGCCCGCGTGGTAGTTTACAGCCCAATCCCTCTCCAAAGGGGAGGCTTGTGTCCCAGCAGTGGGAACACTGTAGGTTAATTTTGTATGTATGTATGTTCGACCGTCGAAAACGATGCTAACTTACATGCAAATTTCAGAGTGTTTAAGATTTTTTACCTTATTTGTACCATTGACTATTCATTCACTAATAACTGTGTTTTACCTCAGATGGACTCTGAAACGCACGACCCAGTCGAAGTAGCAGCGAAGAAAATTCTAGACACAAACTCAATGGTGGAAGAGTTCATGTTGCTAGCCAACATAAGCGTGGCTGAGAAGCTAGCGGCCGAGTTCCCGCAGTGTGCCATGTTGAGGAGACATCCTGCTCCGCCGCCTGCTAACTTCCAGACTTTCCTCAAGGCTACGAAGCAGCAGGTGAGAAGATAAACTAAGACCTTCATACATGTACAAATATAGGGTTAAATTAAATTAGCTGGCAATACTTTACCCACGTGTTGGTACTTGGGTATCTTTGAATGAAACAAAAAAATAACAAAAATGTTTTTTTCCAGCATTCCGACTTTGTTCAAAACTTAGAATGACACTGTCATGACTGTAAATTAAAGCAAACAGCAGTTATTTTATGGTTTTTGTAAATTCGTAAAAAATGTCTAAGTTGATCCACGAAAAATTACAAAAACAGCTGAGGGAACTACGCGTGGCCAGCCGACGCGATTCGCTGACCGATTACGCACATATCTTTGCCTATCGAATGGTGAAAACATTTTTTTTGTTTCATTGGTTTTCGATATCAAATCAACACACGACATGTGGTTGAAGTATTGCCAGCTATTTTAATTTGACCCTTTACACCGAGAAATTTTAATGGTTGTTTTCCCGCGGAAGAACAACTTGCCAAAAGGAGTACTTTCGAAGCTTAGAGTTAAAGTAAAAAAATAAAGATGCTTTTGTTTTAAAATAATTTAAAAAATATTCATCAACTCGAAAACGTGAGAATCAATACTAACTCTAGAGGTAACTTGTAGGTACTACTCGAATCGCACGCGCCGCCGACAAAGGGAACAGCGATGCATAAATGTTCAAAACAAAATAAAATCTCGCACGTGGCTTCCGAATTTTATTTTTCACAATGTTTAATCTGCCATTTTTTGTTTCTAATATTTAATTTGTTTATAAAACGATTGTATTATGAAGACAAAACCATTTCGCTGCGGTAAAACAACCATTAAAATATTGTCGGTGTATAAGCGTGGCCAGCAACATGTATAGCAACACGTGGTGAGCTGATATCTAGATAGGTAACAGGTTATACGGGCTGGTGTCCGCAAACTCACGTCAATGCGCTAATTTTGGGTACGGGTGGGAAAATCGATCATTCGCCTTGGTGTTACTGACGATCTCAGGTAGGGGTCTTAAAACATCAATAGTTCATTAAAAACTTTCAAGGAATCGAATTACACTTACAATACTGCACATATCATGCCACTCTCTGAAAAACAATTATTATAAACTTTTAGCAAGATACTTCAGTGGCGAAAGCACCATATAACACGATTCCTACCGGCTTCCCTTCGGGGATTCGCATCGGCAACTCTGTCGCTATAAAAAAATGGTGCGTCAATAGTGGCTACTATTGTCAAAAAATATAGTTACACTACGGGTTCTTAATTCACCATAACATTCAAACACCAATAACGGTTATTTTTAGCTTTGGATTACAACAAAAAAAGTGTTCTAAATTAACCCGGCACCAAACGTCATAAGCGGGAACTAAAAATTCATACAACAGCGATCCCGTAATTACGTCACTTTAGGTCACGGGGCACCGCTTGATATTGACGAGAGCAAGCCGCTGTACAACGGGTTATGACAAAGACAGATATAGAAAAAATGCGTGAGCGAGAACGAGATGGAGGAATATTGCACATTTTATTTATTTTTCAGCTATTAAATTGTGTTGTATTTAATTATTTACATTCCTATATTAATTTTAGAATGATAGTAAGTATTGTTTACTGATAAATCAGTAAGTTAAAGCCGACTTCGCTTCGGCTTCTCTCTTACAAAAATTGACCCCTCGCTGCTGATACTTGTGCACTTGTGGAGGCATAATAATTTAACGCATCATTACCAAGTATTTGTTGAAAATAACAGCAGTGTCTTGTAGCGCAATGTAATACCGTTGTAATGCACGTTTTAATGTTATACTAAATCAGGGAACAAGTGGCATACAATGAATACAACAAATCAAGGCTACATTAACACTGTTACAAACATAACTAAATACATTTTTTTATCTTCCCCAGGGCTTCGATCTAGACGTATCAACAAACAAATCATTCTCCAAATCACTAGACGAGGCTGTAATCCCGGGCCGACCGTTCTTCAACACGCTACTCCGAATCATGGCCACGCGTTGCATGCAACAAGCGCAGTACTTCTCCAGTGGAAGCAAGACGGTAGAGGAGTACTACCATTACGGGCTTGCTTGTCCTATTTATACCCATTTCACTTCGCCTATCAGACGGTAAGTGAATTCAAGGTTTTTGTTTATGTGCTATAGTGAATTTCATGTGTGACTTATGTGCAAAACTGATCGATGAAGGAGTCCTGCCTGATAGTTAGGTCGATAACTGAAACTGACAGTCTAAAAATAGACAGACTAAAGAGCAAGCTTATAAAAATTTGAAGTAAGTACTTTGATTTGAAATTAAAAAAGAATTTTCAAAATCGGACGACTCTGTAAAAGTTATGCGTCTTCTACTTCTTTTTCATTGTTTATAAACAGAATGATGTTACTTTAGTGAAACTGTATTTTTTCTCCTCTGTAATAAAACCAATTAGAAAGGCTTCGTGATATTATTATTTGACTATATTCATTTCATGGCACAAAATCTCGAAAAAACAATCTTCTGTTTATCTTCCGGATTCTCGATAAACAGTTTCGGTATATATATTAGATATATCTTAGGATATATCTTAGATTTAGTTATGAACTCGATGTAAAAAGCTCCAGTAATGCGTAACATTCAACAAATGGATCATTTACTCTTCAACAGTTTATTATCAGCCTACAGCAGTCCACCGCCGGACGTAGGCCTCTCCAATAGGCTATACTCATTTGTGAAAAGTGTCTTAATTCGATTCTAGATTGCTAATAAACCACAAAGAAGCAACATTTTTATTTAATCGATTAGTGCTATAAAAATGCATTTAAATTTTAAATTTTCAAATTTCGCTCGTAATTTGACTAAAACGCGGGGCGCAGTGGACGCCATATTACTCGGTGGGTATGACGTCAGTTTACTATATAAACAAATGCGCTGATATTTTATAAGACAATTGTTTATAATTTAAAAAATATATATTTTTCTACTTATTGTTGGTTTGCTGTTCCTGAATGCAAAATATTATTTAAATAAAAATTACTTTGCTTACGAAAATAATAAAAGTAAAGTACAAAGTTGATTAGTTAAAACAGCGGTATGACATAATAACATGGCGGCTACTATTTCATGGTGTTAAAAACAGATAAAAAATACTGAAATCTTTCAATTGTATTTTAAAAATTATTTTGTTGTTTCATGATCTAAAACTAACATTTTCCGTCTGCATTTTGCCTAAGCTATCTCAATAATATAATTTGAGATTTTTTCTCATATAAAGTAAAATACCCTATTGTACGCCATTCAGTTCGATTCTCGGCAGCTCTAGTAAGAGCTAACTAAGTATAGTTACTCTACTCTTCAACAGTTACGCAGACGTGATAGTGCACCGCCTTCTTGCTGCCAGCATCGGCTGCGACTCTACACACGCCACACTGCTGGACGTGCGCGCCGCCGGCAAGTTGTGCGACAACCTCAACTACCGGCACCGGCAGGCGCAGTACGCGGGGCGGGCCTCCGTTACTATGAACACACACGTATGTATACTTCTTAGTGTATTCTGGCAAAAAAATTTAACATCTTCGGCCTAAAATTCAGCTGCGCGAACTCCGCTCACTGATGCAGCCATAAGATCGTCAATTGCACAGGTGACAGGGCATGCGGTGCAGGATGGTAGGCGCTGCATACGCACTTGATATCTGAGCCGTCCGTGATCCCCCAACTGTGGAAATTGTCTTTGCTCTGGCCGACTTAGGCCTGAAACTGCGTTAGGCGGACGTCCGAACGGTTTCATACAAATGTGCTCCGTCACGGGGATCCCGCGCGGGCGTCCGTCGCAGGGTAGGCTACTTTTGGTCGCGGTTGCATGTCCCGTGGGATAATTTCCGACATCCACGGGTCGGAGCCGCGGTTAGCAGCTAGTAGTAAATAAAATGGCGTCGCGATGGGGATCGTTACGATCCCACGGAACCCACTCGCGTAGACACGCGACGGGTGACCGTCGCGGGCGCCCGTAACGCAGTTTCAAGCCTTAGGTTCGAAGTCTATTTAGAGATTTCCAAGTCGGCCACGATAACGCGTTTTTGAGAATGATGTATGTGTAGTTTTACTGCTATATGGAAAAATAAGGCTTTTTATATATTTTGTAAAAGCATATGTCAAAAAACGAAAAATCGCCCCTTTGTGTCTTAGAATTTCTGTTTGATCATGGGATCATAAAACGTACTCCACAGCAGGTGGTTCCAGTCCCGGCTGTCATTCGTAGCGTTTTGACAGTCATTACAGGTCGTCAGAAGCCCGAAACTATAACAAACAGTCTTAAGGATGGGTATCGTATTGTCACAGGCCAGTAACTGGGTTGTGGAGGTCAGATAGGCAGTTTCATGTAAAATACTGGCAGTCAGCTGCATCCGCTTAGACTGGAAGCCGACCCCAATATAGTTGGGAAAAGACAGATGATGATGATGACATGTGCAATTTTGTTCGTTCCTTCATTCGTTGATGTCTTTACTTCATTTCAAACCATGGCAGTTATAAAAAAAATGAGAACGGTTGCTTACACACTTTATCTCGTTAAAGATCCTAAACGGTCGTTCAAAATGAAAAATGATTACAGAAACCTTCAATGATACCCCACTTGACATAGTTCGTCGACTTAATTTTTTTTCGCTTTCACAATATGGCTTCTGGTTGTGGCCATATTGAATTTTGGTTACTGTCCTGTCTTTAGTGACACGCACAGGACTAAGACAAATGGATTGACGTAAAAATCATCAACATCAGCGCACGCGTTTGGTCTCTAGAGTGCCACAAAGAAACAAAAATACATCCAGTACAACTATTTTCTTAATGTCGCCCGGCAAACTTCGTGTTTCGTCAGTCGATAGATTTCTATCAGCAGGCTTAGCACGAGAACCATAGACAAGGGTTTTGTCGTCGGAAAAGTAGGCAAAAATGATGTTTTCGTATAGACAATTGACAGTTTTTCACCGAGAAATGTAGACAAGCGATTTCTATTCGACAGTAGAGTAGACATAGAAAGCGTCATGCTAAGCCTGCAGATGCCCTTTGCACTGGACTCTCGCAATCGACTTGGAAGTATAAAGAGTTGTTAATACTCTTTTAACTAAATGGGAGGAAAGCTCGTTTATATTCGGAAATGCGATGATTCCCGAGGGACATTAAGAAAATAGTTGTACTGTACATAACCTGATAAACACATTACCCTCCACAGTCAGGTAAAACGATTACTATATCATTCTTAACGTTCACAGATCCTGTTCAACAAACGCGTAGAAGTGGAGTCAGCAAGCGTACTAGCTGTGAAACGGAACGCGGTGCATGTTCTCATACCGAAGTACGGACTGGAAGGACCTCTGTACTTGCCTTCTGACAAGTTCTCTTATAATGAAGAGGTAAGTCGGTAGGAGAATTGACTGCAATAAAAACTGTGGAAGAATATAAGCGAAAAATACGCGAAGTATTAAAAATATAAGCGAAATATTAAAAACTAGCTTCTACCAGCAACTTCGTCCGCGTAACATTTCTTGTTGGTATTGGGATATTACTTCGTTTACACTAAGCGTTTTCTATGACTTTTCTCCATTTAGTCGGCTCCTTAGGGTCGTAGCTTGCTTGATGCTATATAGCCTATAACCTTCTCAATCATTATGCTATAAATGCAAAAACATTTTTCTAATCCGACTGTAGTTCCAGAGATTACCCCCAACATACAAACTTACAGTCAAATTTTACCTCTTTATAATATTATTATAAAATAGCGACTCGCTCATTAAGATTTTTTTTTGTCCAACACTAAGAATTTCTCCGGTATTGCGGTTGCGTTTACAAACATTTAAACTCACACACACAAAAAGCCAGACCCGAAACAACTATTTGTAGGTCATACAAATATTTGTTCCGTGCGGGAATCGAACCCGCGACACGCAGCTCATCAATAAACCGCCGCTGCGCCAACTATGCCGTCAAAATTCTGTATAACGAATATTGTTATAGTTTATCTTCGTATCTAATTTGCCATATTAACACGTTTTCTGCGAAAAGCTATCTATCGCGGTCAAAAATATACAGCGTAAAGCCATGTGACCGATCAACAGACGCTCTGACGGCGAAGGCTTGGTAATAGGGATCCGTTGGCACCCTTACAAATTAAGAATAGTTTTGACAATCATCGAAAAACTTAATTAGATGTTTAACTTCAAATCTTTCTTTATCTCTAACGGCATAACTGCAGTAGACAACCCAGTTTAAAAATCACTCTGTATATTACAAGATCAACCTTTTTACGAGCCAATTTCGTCCTTAGGAACATATACAAACCTGCGGAGACGTAGTACTGAAGACATTTGACGAGCTGACAGTACGCCTAAGCCTTAACAGCACAAACCTTCAACACAAGAAACTTGTCTTCGAACTAGTGAAGCCACACATACCCGGGTTTAGCGTCGAGATCATGGACGCTGAAGAGAGTACAGAATCCAAGATGGACGTCACAAGCGTCCCGAAGACGGAGGTACAAGACAAGAAGCGAAAAGAAGCAACGCCTAGTAAGAGTGCCAAGAAGAAATCTAAAAAGAAGTAGTACTTATGTATAATAGATTAATATAGTTTTCTTTTATACAACAGAAATGTTTTTATTTCTATCCAGCAATGTGAGGAAAGTTTTGAATATGAATGTCGATGGCTATAAGAGTAGGGGGAAACCCAAGAAACGATGGATGGACTGTTGAATGAGAATGATGAATTCTTTGAAATGTATATTAAAGTCTGACGTCCTATTTAAAAAAAAATCTGATAAAATTTAATTTCGCTGCGTATGTTACGACTACGTTATGTTCTTGGCCCAGTAATCGTAAGCACGACTGCTGAGCTTAGGAACTTCCGTTCGATCTCCGAGTGGAGCAGCGATATTCAGTTTTACATAAAAAAAAATGTTTAATTACAGGCGTGACGTAAGTAAATTTATGTAATTTGCCGTGCTATTTCGTGTGAATATGGCACTTGTAATGCTTAGGACTACGTTCCTACCCTGATGCGATGCGACGCTGCGAGATAGCAATACATTATAGAACTTATTTACTACAAGTATAGGTGTACATTTCAGTGAGAGCGTGGAAGCGACCTGGATACACGACGAGCCGCTATACGTTGCGTAAAACAGCCTGTGTCGCCTCGTCAGTGTGAACTAACCTTTAGCATCAAGTGTCAAGAAATGGCATGCGATATTTTATTCTCTTTCAAACCTTAATTAGGTGCCAACTAATTCCAATGAATAACTTTAATAAGTAACTGCGCGAGGACATCGTGATAACACTAATAACTATATTTAACTCACAATATAATAGAAAATTATTTCATTCCTATACATTGCAGCGGCTAAAGCCGTCGTGGAATTACTGATATGGCTGGTTGATACGAAACTGCCTGAAAATGATTGCTAGAATTGTAAGCATTGCAGGGGAGCCCGTTGTGTAAGTTAAACTGTTATTTTACTTGACATACCAGCTCGGTCTATCACAGTCCACTGTTGGACATAGGTAGAGGCCTATGGCTAGGCCTGGGAGAGCCCAGGCTACGCTACAACACTATCCTCCGCGTTCCGCGTCCAGTATGTCCCGGTCACTTTTTAAGGTCGTCGGTCCATCAAGGGGTAAAATTGTATTAATATCGAAAACGGTCGACTCGTGCATGGCCGCGACTCGGTTGCTCTTTTTTTTACCTGACTGCGCCAGAACGAGGTTATGTTTTTCGAGTGTATGTATATTTCTTTGGCACGCTCAGTAGCCTAAACGGCTTGATCGATTTCAGCTTGAAACACTAATTAACACGAATCTAACAGCACCTGCCGTTAGATTCGTTTTAATTGTGAGAGTGACACTGGGCATAACAAAAAAAAAATGTCTGATTTTTGCCGCCACGATATGGCCCCAAAATTCGGCCAATTTTTTTTCTCAAAACCTATTGAGTGGGGTATCAAAATAAAGGGTTTCATAAATAGGTCTCATAACGACAAAAATAAATAAACAAACTTAAAACTGTGAAATAAAAAAAATATTGACATAATCAAATCAATCAATGCCGTCTGTTGGGACAGGTCAGCTCAAAGCTGCAATGGCTCTTTCTTCAAAAGGCCCTTCCAGGCATTGTCCTGCATTGTTAGACTCACATAAAATTCAAATAATTCTCCTTGAGTTTGTGTCGGCTTTTCTTCTCAGGGAACAGTCCGCTAAGAAATGCCGGCGTCATCTAGTTTTTAAAATATTGACGTGTAAAAGTTTCTTTTAAGATCTACTTACATAAATTAACATTTCATTTCATTTCATTTCAAAAAACCGGACTGTCTATAAAGTGAACTTTAATTTAAAAAGATGGAAACAAGTAAGTAACTTGTTTTAAAAGGATTACTATTACACTGAATACTATAAGCAATTTCATGCAGTCGGGGGCAATAAAGGACTTTATTGTTAAATTTAAGAAGATTTAAAACAATTTTTTTGTTTCCATCTTTTTTAATTGAAGTTCACTTTTTAGGCAGTCGGGTCTTTTGATTTTGTTCATTATTATTTTTTCTACTTTATGCTATGGAAATACGGTCCTATTTTAAATCGAGCCAGTAAATTTGATTTTTAAAGACCTGCGTATTTAATAAACATCTATCTTTTTCAGCGGGATTAACGGCCCTTGTGATTATAAATACATGAGGGCATTACGTTTCATACTTCGCATCATAAGCGGTTGGCCAGGAAAGGCACTGGGGGAGAAGACATTAAGAATCGAGGGAATGGGCCATGCCTATTATAATACCATATTATCAATTGTATATTTGATATTAGGTTTATCTTACTTAAAAGTGAATAGACACAGGTTTGATTTTTTAGAGCAGGGTCAGTTATACATAGTGCTACTGATGAATGCGCTGTGTACTGTGAGTATATTATTTAAACGTACTGTCTCCTTGCAGAACGAATTTAATGGCCAGTAGTTGTATTTTGACTTTTAAGACCACGTTCGCACTGGATATTCAACTCTGTGTGTTGAACCGAGCGTCGAGAATCGAACAGAGTGCATCCCAGCGTGTCGAAATATACTGTTTGATTTTCAACTCTTGGCGTTATGCAGTGCGGGGAATTTTCAATGCGCGAAAAAATCACGCCGTGATATTTTTATTTCCATGCGAACGCGGGCTAATTCCTATCTTTATACAAAATTGACAACTACATACTTTACTCAGTTTTTGTATTAACAACTTTAACTCGTCCGAATAAAGATCAAAACATTAAAAAAAGATGATAAAAACCGGGTAAAATGAAACAAAGGCGGCTTTTTATCAAATGGACCTAAATGTAATGTCTCTATTTTATTTTCGCAGTCACGAGCTTTCACCTTATGCCTATCGGAAAAATACCGTGTTGTGGCGAAAATATTTATCCAAAAAATACATCTGTTTTATTTTAAAGATAAATCTGAGTTTGCTATGAACGTGAGTACCCGCTACTATCTTTTAAGATTTCGGAACCGTAGGAGCCTGACGAGCTTTTTTAGATACTGGAATTCCGACCTTTAGCAATTTTAATTCCCTTCACCGCTTATTCACACAGTAGTGGCCCAGTAATTATGGTCCCGCGTACGAGTTTTAGGTCGTGGTTTTGAACTCAAGCAGGCTTACTTTGTGTATATAATTTCATCACTACTGCTCCCAAACGGTGAAGGAAAACATCGTGAGGGAACCGGCATGTACAGACGCCAAGCACATCAAGCTACCCCAAACTGTCAAATTTTCCCAATTGAACATGAACCTTATATGCTTTTGTAATAAAGTTGAAAATCTATCAAAGAAATTTGACAGATTGGGGTTGCTTGATGTGATGGCGTCTGTACTAGAACCAAAAATTCGAAGACGTAACATCTACCAATCCGTATGGGAGGAGGTCTGTGTCCCCGCAATGGCACGTTATAGGCTGATTTTATGCTAAAGTTTTTAGGAGGATTTTTTCATCTACTGCAATGTTTACCTGATATCTGTATCCTCTTGGAATTAATAGGGTAATTTGGTTGAATAAAAAATAATTTTGTTAAATTAATGATTTCAGGTACATATATGGGTGCACAGATTATCATTCTTCTCCACGGTCTACTTAAGTGTCATGCTGTTGTTCGCTGCTTGCATGTTTAACTTAATACCATTGCATGCCAACTACAGTGCGGGCAAGTTTGCGTCCTTCGAAGACTTACAGAACACTACGTACGAACAAGCCATTTCTTGCCTATACCCTTGGAATTATGAGACGAATTTCGCCGGCTACGTTGTGGCAACAGTTAGTGGCTGGTAAAATTGAAATTGAATTAATTATGTAGATGTAGAGCCCCTGTTTTTCCGTCACTTGAAAATCCAATAGTGTGTTTTTGACGCGCTGGAAAGCACTGTTGAATTCTCAATTTTCGGCTCAACCCCGACTGTTGAAGATCCAGTACGCCATAAAAATCTTCGCGTTAAAAATTGCCCGTGCGTTCCTTGGCTTACTATTACTAGACTTTGTCTAGATAAGGCTTTTTAGCACTCATACGCACGGGCGATTTTCAACCCACGTTAAAAAAAAGGTTATAATATTGGACTGCAGTTGGATTATCGCCTAAACAAAAGTGCCATCGTGCGTACAAATGTTTCCCATTTGTTTCATTCGAACACTTTTTTACCAGATTTACTTGTAGTGTAACCAATTCATTTGGTACTTTGGTACACACGCGCGTTCTTCTCGGATCTAATTACCTACGCACAGTTCTTGATATCTTCGGACGTTGTTGCGTCCCGTAACCAGTATAAGTCGACGCACACATGGACGTAATAAAATAGCGGCGGGATTTTTTCGCGCGCTGGAACTTCAACGCACGCAATCCTTTACGCTGAGAGTAAAAAATCGAACAGTAGTTCACGCTGAGATGCATTCTGTTGGATCACCAAAGCTCAGTTCAACACCGAGAGTTGAAAATCCAGTGCACGAAAATAATCCCGTAAACGTCGCGGTCGACTAATGCATGAAAAAATGTACCTTGTGTGTTTCAACGGCCAGTTTTAGCCTATTGTATGTTATTTCGATAGCTCAAACTGAAATAATTCTTCGACCACGGTGTTCAATACAAAAACTTTGGGTTCAATTGCACAAGTATAATTATTCTATCACCGACACCGTGGAAACAGCAAATCGACAGCCCATTCATATTTATTTTACCTCTGATTTTGCGTCACTGACAAAATCAAAGGAATATCCCTTTGATTGTCGTTACGATAAGGTTGCTTTTGGGTTGCAGCCACTAAGTTTGTTAATATAACAGTAATCTTTATTGTCGTTAAAATTAGGTTGCTTTTTGGTTGCTTCTGTCAGAGGTAAAAATAACTGTGAACGGATTGTAGTGCACTTGCTTGAACTAATGGTCGTCTTGCTAGGCTGCGTTTTCTATGCAAGGTACCTAGGTCAATTTCAAAAAACAAAACGTATTCATCTGACTTCTTGTTCCTTTCTAGCTACGGTACAGTATTATGTGGGAGCAGTGTATCGATGTTTGATCTGTTCCTCTGTCTGATGATCTACAATTTGTGGGGACATTTTAAAATTCTCATTTACAATGTTGAAAACTTTCCGAGACCTGCTGCAGAGTTGATGGATACGTTGAGAGACGAAAGGCGTGGACTTAAGGTTGTATCTGAGATGTATACACAGACTGAACTGGATAATGTTGCGGTTAAATTGAAGGAATGCATACAATATCACATGCTTATTGTGGAGTAAGTGTTAATCGTTGTAATTTCGATCTTCGTTTATTACTATTTTAGATATCTTTATCATTTGTTAGCTTATTTCATAAAAAATCTAACAACACATTTTAGACATATACGGCTTTATATCTAATATAAAACTTTGAGATATTAATTATTTATTTAGTGTGTGTTGTGTGTGTTTTTTTTTAAATCCCACGTTCCGACTCCGCGCGTCTTCACGCGGGTGTAACGCCACGATGCACAGTGGTCCCGGTTTCTAAGAAGGGCGGTCATAAGGGTTGCAGGTGGGATTAAAAATGAAAGAATAACTTTACACAACTAAGAAAAATATATATTTTTTAAAGCAAGGTAAGTAAATATATTCTCAAAAATAAGGATTCATCCATACTAAACAATAGGTAGGTAAGTAGGTAACAATAAAATTGGTTTTATACATTAATTATTTCTGAGCATAGCTTAATTGGCATATAAATGATAAAATTTACTAGTTAAGAGATAGCCGAACATAGTATTTTATATAAAACAAGGGCTATCTATAATTTGACCATCGACATTCCAGTCCTACCTATGGTCCTATAGACCTATGGACGGGACCACTGTGCGATGGGGACGGTTACGCCGAATCCAAGCAAAATGACCGCCGACGGCACAGAGGTTATGATAAAATATTATATAATCGATTATCAAGATCTACCCTTACCCTACTTTATCGCGACAAGATACTTGTCATTGTCACTTATCTCAACTGTCGCTTGTCTCAATTAAATCCATAATTTAATTCTATCTAAATATACCTATAGCTTCACAAACAACATGTCAGATGCATTTGGGATGGCGCTATTCGTTTACTACTCTTTCCATCAAATCACCGGGTGTCTGCTACTACTTGAATGTTCCCAGATGGTGAGTGATTGTTCTATTGATACACAACGTGTTGAAAACTGTCTGAATAGACCACAACGCGTTGTAACTATCTCAGAAAAACAATGCTACGAAATTCGCTATTTCCTAGATTAAAGGCTCTCCCACATAGGCGTTGTTATTATTGGTCGATAATACTACCATGCGTTATTACTAGAATGCGTCCCAATTCCTTTCACAGAACTGTTTTTTTTATCGTCTGGTAATTTAGTATTTATTTAAACTTCTCGCACACAAAAAGGTACAAAGGCGGACTTAATGCTTTCCCGCTGCCGCGCCGCGCTTTACTTGCCTGCTTTTGCCTTCGTAATTCTATAGCGTATTCATGTTTTTGGCAGGTTTTTCCCTAATGTCGGGCAGATTCGCCATTTTTGTGATGGCCACACTGTACAGCATAGATCCCCAACCGCACGCCGCCGCGCCGCCGCGCGCCCGCACGACATCTCCGACCACGTGAATGAAGCCTTTAGCGTCTTCGTTGGTCATCGTCTAGGTCATAGCTACTGTTAGTTATAAAAATTCTTCGTCTGATGATAAACACTCGTAACTGTCGACAAAACGTAATTTCGTCCTTGACGTACTACTAGTACTAACGATCTCGCAGCTGTGTGCGGGATCGCAGGCGTCCCAATACAAATGTTCTAAGAGCTCATATCGGAATATCGCAGGACAGAGGAACGCAAGCGTCCTACTTATATTGCGTCATTATTATTGTAGCAGTGTGTAACTTCGTAGCCGTCCTAATACATAATGTACTAAATACAGATATCGCAATAACAATAACGCATTCGGTATTATCGACCGATAATAACGCGCCTATGTGGGAGAGCTTTAACAGAAAGTATAGGCATTATGATGTGTTCTTAGTCAGTAATCAAATAGCAGTAATATATTGCACATGGTATGCTAGTAAACGATTCAAATGTAATTATTTTATTAAAACAAAAAATGCAATTGTTTTATGTTCGTTAGTAACATTAGACAAGACAAGGATATGTCTAGCAACCTTAATTAGAACAGCAGATTTACCGACACACAGCGCCATCTAGTTTTAGATCTTAAATTATTCTCTCTAACTCTAACCTCCGTACTGAAGATGGCTATTCAGCCAGAATTGGCACTGGCATTGCGTTCAGGGGCAGTTTGTGGGTTGCCTAAACCAATCGTAATTTTAGATGCTAAATGTATTTACTGAACGGGCCAAAGTTCTAAAGAGTTTCTGGCATTAATCATCTGCCTAGCCCTTTCCCAACTATGCAGTGTCTATTCTATTTAAATGTTCACTGTGTGTTTCAGACTGTTGCAGCTCTGACGCGTTTCTTGCCGCTCACTTTTATTATGTTCGGCGAATTGATCCTGTTGTCTATCATTTTTGAAACTATCGGAACAATGGTAAATACTGGTATAACTTTTCTGGACGTTTATGGAATGGAGTGAATAGCTTTACATGCATGGGTATCCCCTTGACCATCAACAGTGATGCCTTCTGCTTTAGCAATCCCTTAACATGATATGGTCTTTTGAGGAAAGAACCATACAGTTTTGAGTGGTCCTGTCCAAATGTCCAGTCAGTGCACGCATTTGGCAGAAATCTTGTAGCTCAATTAAGTATTTAAGGAGCTTAACGGCCGATGGATGTTAAACCCACCTGCAACAATGATGTTTTTAACTTACTAGGTAATTATTTCAGAGTGAAAAATTAAAGGACGCAGTTTATAAAATGCCATGGGAGTACATGGACACCAAGAACCGAAGGACTCTCCTCATTTTCTTCATAAAGGTTCAGGAGCCGATCCACGTAAAAGCTGGAGGTTTAGTGGATGTGGGGGTCACCACTATGGCATCGGTAAATTGGCAAGATGTTTTTTTAATACACAATAACGATGGAGAAACTGATTTTAGCTGTAAATAGTCATTAAATATCGAAATCACTTGACCTAACAACGTGTCACTTTACTTAGTTCCTACCAAAAAAATTGTGCCAAAAGTAACAAATTAAATCATTTTGCCTACAAAGACACTTTGTTTAACAAAGGCAAAGAAACCTTATACATATTTTCGATTAAATTATATGCTTTTACTTTCAGATCCTGAAAGCGTCGTTCTCATATTTCACTTTCCTGCGCACTTTCTAAAATGGATTTTCTGATGTTGCGTCATGAAGTTAACTTCATTTAAATATTATTTATGATCATCACCCACCTTTAAGCATACATATAAAAGGCAGCATTCCTACTAAACAAATGAAACCTAATAACATCAAACAGTTAAATTTCCACAAGTGTGATTATGCAAAGGTAAAGGAAGATATCGCAGAGGTTGATTGGGCTACCCTATTATCGTCATTTGATATTGACCGGGCGGTGGAAGAGTTTTACTTGGCTCTCAACTCTATAATCAGTAAGCATACTCCCACAACCAAATTAGGTGAGTCTGCACTGCCGTTCTGGTACTCATCAGCTCTTAAAAAATGTCTCATTGAGAAAAATAAATATCATAGACGCTTCATAAAATATAAAAATCTCCGTGATTATGACACCTTCTCAATGTTGCGCAGTAGATGCAAGGTTCTTACAAAAGAATGCCACGGTTCCTTTATATCATCCACAGAGGATAATTTATCCAATAATATCAAATCATTTTGGAAGTTCGTCAATAGCAGAAAAAGTACGAATGGCTTACCACAAACTATGAAGTTCGGTGGAGTGGTTTCATCGGACAGCCAAGTTATTAGCGAATTATTTTCGGACTTCTTTAGTTCGGTTTTTGAGGATTCGTCGGGAACTCCCCCTAATAGTGGGGCATGCGCAGGTATTGAATGCAACTCTTCTTTATCGGAGATTTATATTGAGCATGATAATGTTTTGCGTGCATTAAAACAACTAGATCATAATAAATGCGCTGGTCCGGACGGAATACCTTCTCGTTTCCTGGTCAAGTGCGCTGAAGAGCTATCATTGCCACTCTCTTATTTGTTTAATCGGTCGCTGGAACTGGGTAAATTTCCACAATGCTGGAAAAAGGCGCACGTTGTGCCTATTTACAAAGATGGTGACAAGTCAGATTGCGCAAATTATAGACCCATAAGTATGCTATCGGGAATGGCAAAACTTTTCGAGGCGTCTTTGTATCAGCATTTTTATTCTCACTTTAAACCGTATCTTTCCCAATCCCAGCATGGATTTGTTCGTAATAAATCAACCCTCACAAACCTGCTTGAGTATAAAAACTATCTGTGTACTGCTTTCGCGAAGGGTGATCAAATAGACTCAGTCTATACAGACTTTCGGAAAGCGTTCGATAAAGTTAACCATGAAGTACTGCTTTTGAAGCTGAAAGCGTACGGTATACATGGTTCACTGTTCCGGTGGATACAGTCTTACTTACAAAACAGAAGCCAACTCGTTTCTGTCAGAGGCTACTTGTCGTTACCGGTTGACGTCACGTCAGGCATTCCTCAGGGATCGCATTTGGGGCCCCTACTTTTCATCATTTTTATTAACGATCTTGTGACCAAATTAGCATGTCCCTGTCTGTTATATGCCGACGATCTGAAGGTATTCACGTCGATTAAAAACGCCTCCGACAGTGAATCCCTTCAGAATGACTTAAATGTAATTTCTAACTGGTGTACCTTGAACATAAACAAATGCTTTGTCATATCGTTCACGAAAAAACGTATAAAAAGCACCTTTGACTACAAACTCGAGGGTCAATTATTGGAACGAAAGCACGTAGCCAGAGATCTCGGCGTGTTGTTTGATGAACAGCTATCTTTTAGGGATCATTACAATAGCATCACGCTCAGAGCATTGAAACTTCTCGGTTTTATATCTAGGTCTACGAAAGGATTTAAAAAACTTCAAAGCTTCATACTACTTTATAAAAGCCTGGTAAGAAGTATTTTGGAGTACTGTTCGATAATCTGGTCACCGTGTTACGCAGTACACTCTGACAGAATTGAGAGTGTACAAAGAAAATGTGTTAAGTGGGTCTCATACCGGTACGGGTTTTCTAGGACACTTCAAAACTATCCCGAACGCCTCGTTAAGTTCAATTTGAAACCTTTGCATGTTCGTCGCAAACAGCAAGACTTAATTAACCTGCATAAGATCCTACACTCCAAGCTGGACTCTTCGGCTCTGCTGTCTTTCATAAACATCAACACTAGATATAACACCCGAATACCGAAAACTTTTACACTTCTGATCTTTACAAATAACACCTCTTATTACAACCCTATCGTTAGAATGTGTAGACTTTATAATGAAATTTCTAAAGACAATAACAGTATTGACATCTTCGATTCTCGTGCGCATTGACTACGCCACGCTACAAATGCCTGCGACTTGTGGATGAGCCTTAACCTCGTAGCGCAGCTACGATATGTTACTGTAGCGCATTGACTACGCAACGCTACGAGGTTACGAATCGCTAACGATATTATTTTGTTATTTAACGATTTTACAATATTATTATAAATCAAATCTGTATTCTATTCGTTCAAGCTGAAGCTCAAGTTTTTGGAAGTACTGTATTTTCTTCCACTGCTAGACATAGGCCTCAGCTCAGCTCAACTCGATGCTCGGCAACTCTCATCCAGTTGCTACCAGTAACCCCTGTGAAGATAGGTATAAATAAGAAAATACAGTACTTCCAAAAACTATACCTACGAATTAAATATGATCACTATGGACTATATTGTTGCACGATATTATACATAATTACGTGAGACTTTATGATAATTCTACTTTCCCTGTCATTATAGTTTTAACACTAAACTGCTTTGAAGTTTTATTCTTTACTAGCTGACCCGGCGAACATCAGCCAATGACCACGGTACACAGGTGTGCCGCGGCACACACTTTGCGGAACACTGGCTAGCTGACACGCTTCCCTATGTTAGGTGAGCTCCTTCTAAGTTATGACAACCTGGTACCTCGAAGGCATAAAACGTTTTCTAGTTGACATACCTGTGTTAGGTGTGCTCCTTACCGAGTTAACAACCTGGTACTTCGAAGGCATAAAAAGTTTTCTAGCTGACACAACTATGTTGGGTGTACCCTTACCGAGTTATGACAACCTGTTACTGCGACGGCATAAAGCGTTTTCTAGCCGACACAACAACTATGTTAGGTCTGGCTCCTACTAAGTTATGACAACCTAGTGCTTCGACGGCATACAGCGTTTTCTAGCTGACACAACTAAGTATGTTAGGTGTGCTCCTACCGAGTTATGACAGCCTGGTACTTCGAAGGCATAAAGCGTTTTCTAGCTGACACAACTATGTTTTTTTTTTGAGGCTGGGAAATCATTAAATAACTTCTCCCGCTCTGGGTGGAGCAGGAGGCGTGTCAGAATTTTACTGACTTACCCACCCGTGTTCCCTCCCTCAGTTGCCAAGTGTGAGAAAATAACCATTTAACAAATTTCTAAGTATAAGATAAATGCTTATTGCAGTTTCGATTAAACATTGAACGCCGGTAACATTCTACCGTAAAGTATGATTCCGAGCGTTAGGGATTATAAATTTTAAATTATAATAAACAGCAATTAGAGTATTTTCTACTTTTATTTATAACAACAATTATTTCATATCTCACAAATGTTGACATGATCACAGTATGTCATTACATCAGATATAACAGCTAACATAATTCTGGTTGGTAGGTACCTACTTTCAAATTTCAACAAAATATAGGTAACACATTTGTCACAGTAGGTACATATTTAATTAAAACTAAGCAGTCGTCTCGGATGAGTCATTTAACAATTAACTTGACGTGTCTTAACGTCCACTTTTTCATCTCTTTCCTTCAATCTCGTATCGGTAAATTCCTGGTTCGAACTTGACCTTGGTTGGTCTTCTTACTATTTCAGCACTGAATTTACTTCGCTTAGCTAAAAGCTACTTGTAGTCTAACTAGTTGGCTATGCGTCTACGCATGGGAGGTGGACTGACAGCCGTTACCGACGGAGGCCTAAGGCCTCCCGATTCTTCAAAATTTTCTCTTTCTAGCTCCTCTTCAGTGGTTTCCGTGCTACTACTAGGTATTTCTTCTGGGGTTATTATTTGAGGAACAGTGCCGGCAGCAAGGTGGGCTCTGGCCGTGATCTTGGCGATTTCTTGGTCGATCTTAGCGACCAGCTGCTCGATGGCTGTTGGCCATCGTGTAGCCGGGATGATGTGAGCTGGCACCAGCCGCGCGTCGGCCATTACTGCAAGACGTACTGTGTCTGCGTACTGGATTACTGTTAGAGACATACCTGGAGACACAAATCATAAACTTGTTATGTAATTAGTAAAATATTAGGTACTCATACACGCACATTACATACGATTTGCGTTTTGGGGTTATAACTGGTCGTAGAGCAATTTTATATCTATGACACAGCCTAGCCTGGTAAGTGTAGGTTGCAGCATAAAGCTACGTGGTTTTTTAGATTTTTTTCTCTACGGCGCTTTTGTGTTTGATCGGAAGATGGACAAGTGGTTTCAGAGATCAAGATTGTTTTGAAAAAGTGACTGGTAGAAGATGAATAAGTATAGTCGTATAATTGAGCATGCAATTAGGAGGATTTTTGCCCATTATCCAGCAACGATTGTTATATGTCAATACTTACTAATATTAGCCTGCGGCGGTCTCCAGTACACAACAGCTTCCACTTCATGACCCCAAACAGTCCTCCTGGGCGGCGCGTGCGGCGGCGAGTCGATCTCCGCGTAGCTGAGCGCGTACCGGCGCGACAGCACGTTGAGCAGCAGGCGCGCCAGCGGCGACGGCAGCGCGCGCGTCAGCGCCCCGCAGCGCGCCTGCGCCGCCCAGCCCGCCGCCAGCGCGCGCTGCCGCGTGCACGCGCGCGACACGGCCGCGCACACGCGCCGCGGGGACGCGCCCGGGGACAGCGAGAGGCACACCATGCCTGGCAAAAATGAGTTTTAATTGATCGCGACTTTGAACTGGCTGTCGTAATACTGGTTTTTCCATGTCTTCTTGATTTTGGAAACGGAGAGGTTTTTACTCATTTCTCTGAAAGGACACAGGTTGAGGATGTAGAAAAATAAATTGAACGGTTGCAGTTAAACAGCTGTTTTAGAAACTACAATATGTCGTTGGCTTGCTTAAACCCTCTCAAAGTCAGTCCCTTTAAACTCAAATGCTTAATACTTTTTCAAATAATTTCGAAGTAACTGAATGCTTGTCCCGAAGTTGCTTCAAATTGGGTGCTGCAAAAAGACACTGTCTCATTATTATTGTAAATGCCTCTAACTCTTGCGCTATAGGCTGTACACTTGTCGTTACCTCCACTTTGTGACTTCTTGTAACTCTTTCCGTGTCCCTCAGCGAAGGTGAACAGAAAATCTTCATGCGCGGCGCGAGCTGTAGTCAGCACAGTTTCAGGTGGATGCGATTGTGCATTCTCGAAGAACGCCCGTAATGCTTCCGTAGCTGCGTATAGTGCTATGTCCGTTGATGACACGTCTAGAGCTCGGGCTGCGCGTTCTACTCCTGCGCGTGGTACGGGGCGCGACCATGCCGTTACCTGGTGATAATGGTGGAAGAAAGTTTTCGATAAAGAAGTTTCCTCTATGCTTTGATTTTCCAGCGATGGTTTTGGTCTATCATTAAATGCAGCTCTGATTTTTGCCACAATGTTAATATTACGATAAAAAAAATCAGTAGCTAACATGGGTAATTCTAACTGGTCCTAATACATCACATCCATTTGTAATGTTCTTCTTGTTTACGTAACAACTACGTTTTAAGTAACAACTTACATTTCTATTAATAAAGAGTGGCCATTACTTCCGAACTTTTTTCCTTGTCCTTTGCGACGAGACACAATGAACATTTCTATGTATTAAATTTAAAAAAGGTTTAATATCTAACATTAGGTATTTTATTTAAAAAGCTTGTAAATCGTACCTTTCGCCCACACAGCGACACAGTCTGCAACAGATGCTTGTGCCCACCATCAGCCCCCACCGTGTCCGTCCACAGCCGCGCAGGCGCGCGGTACACCTCGAGCGCGCCCCGCCACGCTTCACTTACTGCAGCCACACAGAGCTGACCCAGCTCAGCATACTTCCACGTCAGGGTGTCCGGCTGTCTTGCATGACCACATGTTCGTAACTCGCTTAACGCGACCAGCTCGTTGCGGATTTGGAAAGGCAGTCTGATGAACTGACGGAATGAAGACCATGCCGCGCCGAATACCATGCCTGGCCATTTTCGAGGGTCTGCTGTTATAAGTGGTGATAGAATTATCTGTGAAAAAAAAACCGTTTAGTTCAAATGGATTTTGGGTATCCCGAGTGGAATTTTATCGTATTGGAAAGTGATGGAAATTCACCGGCTTTGGAGTTCTTTCTGACACAATTTACAAGAGTAATAATTACCTTTGGAATGGTTAAATTTCTTCTATTACATTCCCTCTGTATAGCCGCCAAAAGCATCAGCGCAGTAACAGGTGCTTCTGAAGACGTGTCTCTTCCATTAGACTTTTTATTAAGTTCCCTTAGGGCACTCACTGTAGCTATCAATACTAAGCCAGCCACATGGAACGCTCCAGGCAAAGTTTTCAACGCCCGTGGGCTTTCAACAGGATCATATTCTGATACGAATTCGTTCCACGCATTTGATAGGTTCTCGTTGACTTTGCCCCACAGTTCTGGTATAGCTGACGGCGTTGGCGATAACCTTCCCAAAGGACTTTGTTTCGTATATTCTGTTTGTGAAGTACTTATTCTGTCTGATGGGTGTATCTGTTCCATGAGCAGTAGGTCTCCAATGTTTATAGACTTCTTCCCCGACAGTAAGAGGTGGTGGACGCGAACTAAGATGTAATACTTCGGCTCTGTTGAGACGCAGGGTATGACTATGTACTGCCATGGAGACTGGTCGCTTGCAAAGTACTTTGATACTATGTCGCTGACGTACTCCTGAAAGTCAAACCAATTTAGAGTGAATATTCTGATCACTTCATTAACTTGTAATTCATTTCAATTCTGTATTGATGAAATTACTGAAGCGGTTGCATCTCATTGGGACTGTATTTAAATAGGTCTGGTGTAAATAAACTATTATGTGCTCATGCCATGACTGCTATAAAATATAGGTAGGTTTATTCTTAATATAGGTAGGGTAGGGTTTTTAGGGTAACCGATAGATAGGTCACTTTCACAAAAGGATGCGCTCACATAACCTGTAGTATCTACCATGCTAGCCAAATTTTATCGTAATCAGCAGATAAGTATAGGAATCTATGGATTTTCTTGCCTATTCTTCTCCAAAGGAAACTACATTTTGGTAGATGCCCGAAGAATCTATTCTATTCTACTACTAATAGTGACGTTCAAAAGTGCCTTTAATTTTGACTACCTTTGACATAATGGTACTTACTTGAATATTATTCTCCCCAACCTGCCGCCCTCGGTACACGGCACTGGCGACAATGAAATGGTTCTCAGGTTTGAAGGTGGCACTGGCATCCCACGCGTAGTTGCCCCACCGGGACACCAGTTGAAGTCGCAGTCTTGGAAACATGAGCCCGCCATTTTTGTCGCGTTTGTTTATTACGTGATCCGTTAGGTGGTTCTTTAGCTGTTCTGGGTCTAGTGTGCCTGAGAAAACAAAGGGATGGGTCCAAATTCAGTCACATCTCATTTGAACCGGTTGAAGTGGCGGTCCTTGGCGGAGACCTATATCTAGCAGTGGCCGTCTTTTGGCTGAAATGATGATCTCTTTTGAGTGGAAGCCAAAACTTAGAATAGTTGGGGATATTTTGTCATGTTAAACGATTGCCAATTATTTAAGGGATCAAACTAAATCTGGTTATTTAAAGGTCGAAGCACTATATTCTTTGTTAGACGGGAATCTGTGTAATTCGAATAGTGGGTGTTTGTCAGTAGAAAATCCTGTAGCATTCATAAATACGCACCTTTCACAGCGAGTAAGACATTGATGATTCCTTGGTTTCTATGCGTATCGAGCAAAGACCGAACTGTGTCTGTCCAGATGAACTCTAGATGTGGATATCTGCTTGATAGTAACTTCAGCCAGAGGTATTTACTTACTCCTACAACTGAAAAAAATTGGTAAGTATTGTAAAGTAATACATATTGTATATTTAGGTAAGTTGCTGTTTTTGTAATATAATCACGTTAGCTGCTAACACTTATGGTGATATGGCGATATGCTAACGGTTAGCATCATAATCCATTGACAATGGCACATAATTCCGTCATAGAAGTCACGGTTATTGGTATTGGTATGGCACATTAAGATGATAGCGTTTGTTACTTAGGTAAGTATATGGCTTGCATTCATGATGATTGCAAAGTCGTTTAAAAGCGAAATGCTCTGCTGTCAATCTACTTTTTTGCGTAAATAATCAAGAGTGGTGGTAGGTTTATGAGGAGACCACACATTATAGATTTTTTTTTAACCGATATCTATTATATCTCTTTTTATTACAGACTAGCTTCTACCAGCGGCTTCGCCCACGTGTAGGTCGAAAATTATCCCACAGGAACGTACTACCGAGATAAAAACTATCCTATGTGTTAATCCTGTGTTATAATCTATCTGTGTGCTAAATTTCATCCAAATCCATTCATCCATTTTTACGTGGTTGAGTCACAAACATCCAAACATACAAGCTTTCACATTAGTAGAATAGTAGGATAAATACTCACCAACATAAGAAACAGCAAGTATTGGGAGAGATGATACAGCCAGCCAGAAGGCGCAGTATGTGTAGAACTCTTCTAGGAGGCGCTCGCGCACGCCTCGGCGCTTAGCGATCATAGCGCTCTTATGGCGGCGACTAGCTGTAAATAGAAACAGAACCTTAACGTCATTATCATAATATCCGATTGGATAATTTTCCCATTAAAAACCCAAAAATGCAGTTTTATTTTCCTCCAAAATTAATGAGATCATGGTTCCATTGACCACTAAACTATGCCTAATAGGGCAACTATTAGCCATAGTTTTTAGTGTAGCCTGATTGTACCATTGCATTATTCCTATTCATTTACGCGCCTAACAAATATATTCCCCCACTTCCATGCTGACATTTTTTTTGGGTTGAGAATGATCCCAAAAATCGTCCGGTAACGTTTTGACGTGGTATGAATAGACTTTTTTATTAGTTTTTTTACAACTTGAAATGCTCTAACTATGGGACCCCCACTAAAGGAACACTAAGGAAAGCACTAAGGAAAAACTATTTTTGGTAAGATTTTCAGTCGATATGATATTACTTTTTCAAACTGATGCTACTGCCCGTACTACTAGGATTGGTGAAGGGCGGGTGTTTTGTCTGATATAATTTTGACCAAAAAGTGCTGATTCTCAGTCTCATTTGAATAGGGTAGGTAATTTTTTTTTTTTAATTGAAACTATTTAAAGCTTCAATATCCTCCACGAACATTGACAAATTATTTTTTCTATCGCCCCGGGCGACCGATTGTGGCGCCCCCTGTATCCTGCGATACTGGGGGCGCCACAATCGGTCAGCCTTACACAATCGATCAGACTCAGTATTGTCTAGAATTCTAGATTGATTCTAGTAAACATTTGCGATAAGTTGACAACACAATCCAAATTTCCAATTCCAATTTTGTTGGCAATGCATTGGTGTTGCTGATATTTATTGGCGATGGCAACATTTTTCCACCAGCAGGCTTAGCACGAGAACCGTAGTCAAGCATTTTATCGTCGGCAGAGTAGACAAAAATGACGTTTCCGTATAGACAGTTGACAGTTTTGTACCGAGATATGTAGACAAGCGATTTCTATTCTACAGTAGAGTGGAAATAGAAAGCGTCATGCTGAGCCTGCAGGTGGACCATCGCTAACTGTGCCTACTTGTATATGCTAATATTAAAGGAGGTAAGATTTGTCAGTTTGTATGTAGGGGGGTAATCTTCGAAACTACCGATCCGATTGCAAAAATTCTTTCAATGACATGAAATGTTTATTTATGTAAGTAGATCATAAAATACACTTTTACACATCAATATTTTGTTGGTCAATATTTTAAAAACTAGATGGCGCCGGCATTTCCTAGCTGACTGTTCCCTGAGAAGAAAAGCCGAAACAAACTCAGAGGTCATGGTCTCTTTTAATGTCCAAACATTATATATTTTGAATTTTATGTGAGTCTAACAATGCAGGGCAATGTCTGGAAGGGCCTTTTGAAGAACGAGCCATTGCAGTTTTCAGTTGACCTGTCCCAACAGACGGTATGTATGTACCAGTCACCGTGTAGATATACTGGGAATATAGAGTATTACCGAGTGTCTTAGGAAATTTTATATTAAAACCAGCGGGGTAATTGTGTAACGCACTTGGTACCATTAGGAATGTCTTTCATTTTGACAATTCAAGAACATTTATTGCGTTATTTACCTGCGTTGTTGAGCAGACAACATTTTTGAAGTAACAAATGAAGCAATGGATTAGCAATAATCCTTCAGAATTATTCAGATTCTGATTGATAGTGGAGAAATCTCAAGAGGATTCGGCCAGAAGCCAGTAGTCTAAGTCAATAGCGTTTCGTGTCGTAAGTTCTCCTTTAAATATCATTGGGAACTTAAAAGTCGACGTCATTAATTATGATAACCATGTTTAATATTGAGTGCTTGCGTGTGAAGTTCTAAGTGCACGCAAGGGAATATTATTTATACTATAAACTCGTTTCGGTTCGTCGCGTTACTTCTAAACTACTGATGATAACAACAGATGCAATTGAAAACAATTAGAACGATAAACAATATCGTTTGTTATGGTACAAAATACTGTTATTTTTCGATTGAGATTTACGCTGTTTTTAGCAATATTCATGGAAGTTACGCAAGTTAATTAATAACATATAATCTCTCTTGTAATCCCCGGGGTTAGGGTGTAGGTAGCTATACTACGCCAGCATTCCACCAGTTATGTTTATAAGTCCCATGTGGTACGTGTGTGGCATGTAAGTTAATTAATGCAAGTATCTAGTAGGAAAACACATGTAAGGAAGCAAAAATATTGTACGCCTTTTTTTTGAGGTTGAGAAATCATCAAATGACTTCTCCCACTCTAGGTGGAGCGGGAGGGCGTGTCAGACTTTTACTGACTAAAACCCACCCGTGTTCCTTCAGTCGCCTGTATGCCAGGGGCGACGGTATCTCTTTCGAACAAACCGCACCCCTGGCAGACCCCTTTGTTGTTTTGTAACTTTTTACGAAAATTTCGCGGGCAGAGGAATATGAAATTTGGCACAGTTCAATTTTATATGAAGAAAGAGTGCAGAAAGATAATATTTTTGTGTAATAATGCATTAGTAATTACATTAACCCCTTCATTTATAAACATTGCTTAACGTTCAGTAATGATTAGCGACTATTTAACCATACATTTTTGACGTTTAAACGGCTCTTAACTTTAGTCAACGTCGAATGTCGACCACTTGGCAACCAATAGGGTATCACACCCATTTTTAAAAAGAGTCTTAATTAGATTCTAAAGTGCTAATAAACCACTAAAAACAGAACATTTTTATTTAATCGATTAGTGCCGTAAAAATGCATTTAAATTTTACCTTTTAAAATTTCGCGCGTAATTTTACGGAAACGCTGAAAGCAGTGGACGCCATATTGCTCTGTGGGTATGGCGTCAGTTTGCTATATAAACAAATGCGCTGATATTTTGTATGATAATTGTTTATATTTTTTTAAAGTGTTATTATTCTACCTACCGTTGGTTTGCTGTTCCTGAATGCAAAATATTATTATTTCAATAAAAATTACTTAGGTTACGAAAATAATGAAGGTACAAAGTTGTTCAATTGACACGTCCCGTGTGCCATAATAAGTAACTTAGCGGCTACTATTTCCTGGTGTTTAAAATAGATTAAAAAACTGAAATCTTTGAATTGAATTTTAAAATCTATTTCGTTATTTCATGAACTAAAACTAACATTTTCCTACTGCATTTTATTAATTAATTAATTATTATTTATTCAGACAACCATTGATCCATTAAATTTATATTTATATTGTTAGTATGAACTTAAAAACTATGTTAGTACCTAATAACTAATAGAGACTTAGTGTACTCCTCTGTGTGAGGCCCCACACCAAAGGGCTGTCTATCTTATTGCCTATAACTTCCAGGATGCTGTTACTGCTCCCACGCAATCTGCTTAGCAGTGAGGCTGTCGTTTTGCGCCAGGTGGCATCAAAGCCGTCTGTGCGCGATTCGGCGAACATTGTTGACGCACTGCAGAAGCAGGGCAGACGTAACAGCGCCTTGTAGGCATTGTTAAACTAACCAAGCAAATCAAGCTAAGCCAAGCCAAGCCAAGCTATCTCAATAATATATTTTTGGATTTTTTCTCATATAGAGTAAAATACCTTATTCATAAATTGGGGATTGTTTTGACTTTCGTTTATGGTTTTGAACGTGGGGAACGTAGAACGTAACGCTATTCAGATCAGATCTCAATCGTTGATAATAATTACAGTTAAGGAAAGTGAACTAGTATGTTCTTATGGATTTTTTTAGGAAGGTAATGGCCAAACTTCATCTTATTTGGCAGTGCGCGTTTATGCCTGAAAAATTCTAAATTTACTAGCTTTTGCATATCCTAGGAGTAAGTACGTTCCCGTGGGATAGGTAATATTCGACTTCCAAGCGGGCGAAGCCCCTGGCCAAAGCTGGTTGTTAATAAGTGCATCGAAATGGACTTCGACACGCATTGCTTCTAGTCATGATTGTACTACCCGTACCCTATTTATGGTACAACGGTACACACAGCGGTTCTGAAGGCAATTCCTAATCCATTGCTTTTTAAGTAGGTTTAAAAAAATCGTCTGCCCAACAATCTAATACCTTTAAACGAGCAATTCTTGTTTATAGGGGTAGAGCCACTGTAAGGGTGCACTTCCTGGACGCATCTCAGCCGTTCAGCATTCCGGGACGACGATACACCTTTACCCTTCTCGTATCAGGCCTAAATCCAAACCGGGACTCATCGCAAAATACAATTTTATCCCATTGCTCCTGGGTCCGTGTCAAGTGTTCTCTACACCATTTGTTTCGACGGGCGCGATTTCCAAGGCTTATAGGTGGGCACCTAGGTAATTGGGCGTCGTGCTCGTCGCCGTATTCATGGAGCTTATTTCTCATGGTTTGATGGCTAACCACAACCCCGCTTGAAAATTGTAGCTTTAAACCTATCTCCCGGGCGGTTAATATCGGCTGACGTCTTGCAGTCAGTTGTATGTATCGGTCCTGTCGAACAGTTTACTCCTTTGACGTCCTGGGCGCTGCTCAGTAGGATCCCCTGTATTAACGTAACGCTGCCAAAGACGACAAATCACGCTCCTATAGACACCAAAATGCCGAGATACCTGGGACTGATTTCTTCCCGCTTGTAGCATTTCTATAGGTCTCTACATTTCATCAGCAGCCAAATGGCGTCGCTCCACGACATAAAAAATTACTCACTACAATTTTTTTTTAACTGTAGGTAAGTATATCTCAAAATGTGAGATAAATACCAAATGTATCAAGCAACGAAAACATATGAAATCGGGAAAAAATAATTCGCTTTTATTTTAACAAAACACTATCGAAAAGTTTCTATTTTAAAATTAGCTAGTATATGTTTCCGAGAACAAAAAGATTGTTTACCAATCTACTTTGTTAATAAAAAAATAAAGTATTAAATAATAAAACATGCAGTTTCTGACAATAGATGACACTGCGATTAATTGTCATTTTATTTGTATTACGCAAATACCCGGTTAACCTTGCTAAGCGTTGTTTCCCGGATCCTTGTTGATATTTGTTTATAAACAAAACGTAAACATTTCGTTTAATGTTTGCGAAGTAGGTTAGTACCTATACTTTTAATTAGGTAGCCAATTATTCTTGTGTAATCGTATTGCTAGCTTCAATATTTGTTATGAAATTACCGGCATATATCGCACGTGAAATATTGACTTTTTATAAAACATTCACGTTTCTGCTCTGATGGATAAGAATCTTTCCAATAGGTATTAGGTATAACTTTTCAGTATAAGTTACATGTTTATCTTCTTCTATTTAATTTGGTCAAATTGCCCGTAAGGAACCAAATAACCCTGAAAAATTAGTGGTGATGGGCGAGGTACGGGAAAATACCTCGCGGCCCGTCACCTAACCGCAGGTCCGACCAAGTAACCCCTCTCACTGCACTCTCTGTTGTCTGTCTGGACCGCCATGAGAGAAGCCGAGAACGGAACGAAGTGGAAGAATATAATACACAAAGCCACGATGGCCTTCACTAATGAAGTATGCCAAGCAGAGATACTTGTAATTTGACGTATTCCTTCCAGGATTCCTCATTTGCAACAATTCAGTAACCCATAATGCCTAGCCAAAAATTCATCCAGCCTATAAGGGTCCCAATGCTGGGTCCCTGGGATATAGCTTCTCTCGGTGAGAGGGAGTGGGCCGCCGTAATCCACCACGTAGCCCGCGGGCCTAGTGCGGTTTGGTAGACGTCACGTCTTCGAAGTTTTGGTTCTAAGACATACCTACTGGTTTCCTAACGATGTTTTACTTCACCGTTTTGAGAGCAGTAACTATGGATTTACACAAAGTAAAGCGCCGGTCTGGGTTTGAAGGTTCGAACCTGCGATATACAACTTGTAAGTCGCAGTGGTTACCACAGGCCACCACTGCTCACACCTGGCCGGTGAACTGGCTATAACGACCTGGGTGCCTAATTGTGATGGATTGCTGAGAAGTTCGGAATGATGAATTGAGTCATGTAAAATCATCACCGAATTTTTAAATATTTCAATTTGCAAATTTGACCTTTGCTAGCATTATTGACTGTTTCATCGGCGCCTCAGTCATTTTTAACGTTTGTACCTCGTTAGATACTTAGCTGATTAAATGAAGATGTATTTCCCGTAAAGTCATACATCCCGTAATGTCATACAACCCGTAATGTCCCGCTTAATGTCTTAGTAAAATTTTGAGGTACCTAACTGGTGTCATGGTTCATGTAGGTGTAGATGATTTTAGTAAACGGACCAATGGTGAGTAAACTTAACTTTTAACCGTTGCATGTTTTAGTAGAACATTTGGATACATCGAAAGGTTCGTTAAGGTATTAGGGATCCAATTAAATAACAATGAAGGCTATTCAATTTGTGAGTATAGAGAAAAGTGAGATTTATTGACGAAATCTGGGAAATTAAAAAAAAAACTTAAAAATCTAATAATGGAAACGTCCCTGAGGGTTATGAGGACAAAAGAAGAAAAGAAAGAAATTCCAAAAGAGAAGTGGGAGACAATTTATATGTAAAATCTTATTCCTTTGACCAACAAATTTCAAACTTAGCCTGAAAACACAGTAGGTACCTATCTATCTTTATATAAGATCGTAATCGTTAATTTAAAAAAAAACTTCCTTTTATAAATGTGTTGGAGTTGTTTGAACATGGGTTTTTTTGCATATCAATGGATAAAATAAGAAATTCAAGCGAACGAAGTTGCGGGCAAAATGTTAGTAAAAAGTAAAAACTTTAGGTAATACGTAGGTTCTTTAGTAAATTGAAAGTCAGCCGTGTGTAGGAAATCATCACACATAAAACTTGAAATGGACTTCATAAAAAATATTATTTTTAATGAGAAATATTTAAATAATTTTGTTAGTGTAATAAAATTTAAAAACCTGTTTTTGATCTTGCTAAAAGATTCACACACATCTTCACGTCACGTCTCGAAGGCGGTCAGCAGAGAAGCTGAGTACGAACCTCTTATGTCAAAATAGCTTTATGCTCTAATGTACGGACAGAAGATTGAACTAATCTTCTAACAGTCCACACCTATTTTGTTTTTCGAAAAAAGGTATCGATCCTTCCACTTTAAAAAAAACTTGTAGAAACAGAACAGATAAAAACACACAATCTAAATCCGCTTCACAATAACAAACCATAAACAAATCACCAATTGTTTTTCATTGAGCGTTACTACAATTTAATAACTGGAACAGTTAGGTCACTATTTGTCCACTCTGCGGTCTGTAGATAACTGACAAACGACACTGGTATCTCAGCGTTCACTTTCTCCATCGTCACAACATGGTGAAAGGTTCATTCATAAAATCAAGAAATTCGAAGTAAAATTCAAGATCAAAACATTCCAATACCAGCCTAATTTTAACAATAGGAGTCAAAAGTCAAAATATTCATTGTAAACACTGAGGAATTTAAACATTTTGATTGTTTTCGGTACTCAATTTGGGCAAACAAGCGAAAGTGATTTTATGTAAATTGTTTACAAAGTCAAGATCTACTTTTACCGTTTACTGTTACATAAGAAATAAGCCTTTACGTTTTTTCTGGTTAGTTTGAAATTAGTTAATGTATTATTGTTTCTTTTATCTGTGTGTAATTAAATATGAAAGGTCAACGGCCATGATTAAGACATACTTAGACGTTATCATAATCTCTGTTATCAGTTAGGTACCTATTCTATTGGGATTAGATGTTTACTAAATATGATTATTTTTGTAGCGCTGTCGTAATTTTATTACTTCAGCAAGGAGTAATATTTATGGCCATGTTCCGCGCCGGTTAGTTGTTAAGTAATAAAATAGTCATAAAGTTTGAAGAAATCATTGAAAAGATTTAAAAAAAATTAAAAGATTGACCCCAGGTTTTTATCCTAAATGATGTTGTTACCTTGGAGTGTCTCAACTAATGAATTTACTATTAACGTCAAAAAAATATTCACATTGTTTTAAACAATAACAACAAAACCAGCGTCAACGCTGTTGGATTCTCTTTGTATTTATTTCATTAAAAAAATGTCTAACTTAAGCAAATTAAAATGTTATGATAAATAATTACTAATTAGACTAAGCTAGGTACTGTTTAACACGGTTTATATGTGGTTAAAGAGAGATAACGTGTTCAAACAGCATGGGATCTGTGTTTGTAGGTACTTCATGACACGCGTAAAGCTTGTTAACAGAATTCTGTAAACAAAGCCTTTTGCCGTAAGGGTTGCAGAATAGCCGCACGTCACTCAGATTTACTTAAATATTTATTAATTTAGAAGTCGGACGGACGTCCATACCGGTCTTGACTCCTCTCTATCTGTGCTGACCCTATTGCATGCGATAGTGTATTTATCACCTACTGTCTCATCCTTTGTAATACTTACGTAACATTGTTTTAACTTATAGATTGACGTACCTATGATGTATTGCGGAAGAAAATGTAGCTGGAAATGTTTTCACAATTCGGAGTTACTGAATTCAGTTAATGAATTATAGGTATGTATTTAACTATTGTGTCTACTTTGTGGACAGTAAACGTGTTAAATGGGTATGGTAAAGGTTTATTACTTGTTGATTCTGCTCAATGTCAATCCAATCACTGAAAAACCTCCTTGGTTATTGTAAACTATTTTTGTCCTTGACTATAGAGACAGAAGTTTCTAATTTGACAGCACTCAAAATTAATAAAACGAAAATCCTGAAATTTCTCTGAAAAAATTTGGATTCAATACGACTAGTCACTGTCGTTTATCAATGGCAAATGATGTGAATGAAATAATAAGAACATTTAAACGGACCAACCTTTTATTTATTTCAGCGTCAAGTCATCAAAGTGCAACACACACGTCCGATTTGGTTTGTCAGTTGTAAAACTTCAAATGTAAACCTCAAAATGGCGGGAAGGCGCGGTAAGTACGGCGCAAGCGCGGTGTGGATGGCGAGTGAATGGCACTGTGTGGCGCGCACCCTGCATCACAGCCGTGCCCGCCGACCGACACAAGACGTGATTCCCGTGCTTATCGATGCTCGTCCAAGGTCCAAATGTAAACTCTAACAATGTTCTCTACAAGTCATTGTAAAATCAATAAATTATAGAAACGAGCTGATTATGTCGTGGGCTGTGACATCAGCGGGGAGGACTAGATACTTACATTACATCAATACGTAACTTGTTTTTGATATCGATAATCAACAAATTAGTCATCGCGAAATCTGGAATAGTTCGGTACAACAGTACCTACCTAGGTAGAAAGTATTACTTTCCTTTTATTCTTACTACCCTGTCTGATTTACATGTACCTACCCAGGGGCACTAAAACTTCATGCTCATTTTGCAGGCAGACGCACATCAGGCTGTTCTCAATCCAGACCTGGCTAACATTAATGGAACTCATATTTAACATTTTGTGCATCAACGGACTATATTAAGACAATGTTGACCAGTTATTCCGCCTACTTTGTACTTAATTCCTAATTATGCATCTTTTAATTAGTCCGGTATCTACCGAATTAAAATAGTTAAGACACTTACTGCCCGGTTTGCTTAGGCCGTAGGCGTGATGATATCTGGTAACAAAGATCTGTCCAGAGTAACTTCGATAAACATCCTAGTTTTGACTTTCGTTGAGATTCCTGAAGGGCTTATTCCGTTTGGCCAACCTAAAACAGCCACCCTCAAAAAAAAAAATAGCCCGTGGCCCCGTGGGCCAGCCACGGGTTATTTTTTTTTGTGGGTGGGAAATCATCAAATAACTTCTCCCGCTCTGAGCGGAGCGGGGGTGTCAGACTTTACTGACTAAAACCCGCCCGTCTTCTTTGAGTTGCCTGTGTGCCAGGGGCCACGGTATCTCTTTCGAATAACCCGCACCCCTGGCAGGTATCGGCCCTTGCGGACCCCACCAGTTGGGGCTGACATCTCTTTGAAGCGCGCGTGGAACACAACGCGCCGTCGACCCGGGCTTGGTCCTTAGGTACTGGACGGCGAGCTACCCATTTCTCGCCATCCGCAACCCCGCGCCTACGGTGACCGGGAATTGGCCTGGGATTCCCGACGCCCAGGGCGTCTCCTGCGGTGACTAAGGCCGTGAGGGCGCATATATTGCGTCTCTCTCACGTGGGCCGCCTCCCTCTTCGCGAGCATTACTGCTTCGCAGAAGGAGGTGACGGCTCCCCTATGCATTCTCGCTCCGTACCATGGCCTGAACCAGGGAAGACGCGAGAGATTACCGCTGTAGATCGCCTCCACAAGGACACGGCGGTACTCCGCCCAAGCCGGGCAGACCTCCACCGTGTCCTCAGAGCGATCGACGCAGAAACACCCGGGCGTTTCCTCCCGCCTTATACGAAACAGGAACCTCCCGAAATAACCGTGTCCGGTGAGGACCTGCGTCAGGCGGAAGGTGAGGACGCCGTGGCGCCTCTCAATCCCACCTCAAAGAGTGGGACTTGCCGCTGCAATTGTGGCGTGCCCAGCCTACCCTGGGGTGGCTGTTCTACGGTGACCATACAGAATCAGCCTCCTGAAATAGGTAATGGAGATTTTCCATTTTCTGTCGAAGCTTGGAGCAGAGTAGGAATTTTTCCAATACGTCGTTGCTGAGTACCTTTTGTTCATTAGGATATGCTACGGTATAAATAAAGAAAACCAATGAAAATTAAAATTATTTATTGAAACAACTTCAATTTTTAAATTAAATAATCTTTACTAAAGCTAGTGGGCTTAAACTTACATAAGTAACGTAGGAAAGCGCAATATATTGAATAGATATAAGTAGCCATAAGTACACAATAAATGGAAATATATTTCTGTTAAAGTACATAGGTAGGTAATCGTTCTAGGTATCAATATAGGATACTTAACGTTAGGCTCTGCTGAAGATAATATTATGATTGACTAACTTTAACATTAATTACAATAACACTGATTCGACAAATGCTTTAAAATGACATCTGGATTTTAAAAAATGCCTTACAAGCGAGTGATGTTTGTACCTATTTGATACCTACTCTGTCTAAATAACTTTACATAGCAAATAAATAGTCATAAAACATCAATAAAAGTTTTTTTTTTTGATTATGTGACGTTCGATACACAAGTAATAATACTTAGTGATTAACAATAGGGAAGATACTATGTAGGTATAAATTAAATATAAGGTGTAAACAGCCACTCTTATCACATATTACAGCTTTAATTACTAGTTTGTCTACCATAGAAAATCTAAGATAACTTTATCGCCTGTATACAAGTTTGTAAATTAAATCTACAAAATTAGTTCCCGTTTAAGGTAATCCACTAACTGTATTATACAGAAGGTCAATATTCGTTTTGATTACAATAAAATGAAATGCACTAAGCATCGGATTACGAAATGTTAAATTTCACGTCAAACTAAAATCTTGTCAAATGATTTTAGGATATTAGTTCAAACTATAACATTGATATAATTTGGCATCGTTCAACTAAACGTAGCTTACTTAATTAGCTTTACGATGAGTGGAAATAAATGCGAACAAGCTGCTCTAGCGCCCTAGTGACGTCACTGGTGACGTCACAATCGCAGTCACACCACGCCGCACCTGCGGGCAGACTTCAGACACTCAAAACAGATGGACTAAAACAATCGATAAGTAACATTCAAGCGAAACTTTCATACAGGAACTATTCGAGTGTTTGAATTCTGCCCAGCAAATCGATTCAAAAAATTATATATCACAACAATGAGGGAACTGGTACAAAAACGGAATTTATTAGTACATCATATAGCACTCGCTTTGACGTGTTTAGTGGAAAGGAATTTTTGTTCGATGGACCTCCTCGGGATGCCGCTGACCTTCTTGGGTGAGATGTTGCAGTTGATGGAGGAGGGGAGGGACTTGTACCCTCCGTCGGAGCTGTAGTCTGTGTCGGTGGACTGGCCGTTGAGGCTCGGGCTGTGACGGTTCACGCTCTCTTTGGAACTGATCCTGCCATTATACAAGTCGCCGTACGAAGTGTGATGCTTTATGTGAGGAGTCTCCTCGATGACGATGTTTTTAGTGAGCATTCGCTCAGTGGTCGAGTACTGGTTTTGAAAGTTTTCTATAGAACGAGATCTGTTCGAGTAGAGCGCTGCTCTACGATCTGACTTATCTCCGACGGAAGAATCCCTCTTGATGTATCTCAGAGTGCTATCTGAATTCGCAAGGGCTTGTAAGTACTTAGTCCCAACGCGGCTGTTAGTTTTCAGTTGCACGGTGTCCGTTCGCTTGTCTATAATATTCTCGTCTCCATTAGTATTAGTATGTCCGTTCACTTTCCTAACACCACACATTTGGCATTTGTTCACAGTCCCGTTGATAACAGGTCTCTTAGTCTTTTGTGCTTCACTGTAAGACGGCAGCTTCCTCACGCTAGCTTGTTCATTCCAACTGCGGACACAAAATTATATGTTAAATCGGTACTTGGATAGAAGAAGCTTTATGAAGAGTCGCATTTTTGTTAAAGGAAGGACAGCCTTCGGGAATACTATTTTTTTGCTGTAGCATTGAGAGAAGAGTTTTACAAAGGAGACCAGCCACGTTGCATACAAAGTTCGTCCGAAGACTCAAAGTCTGGAATGGTCGTAGAGATTCGTGGCAATAGTGAAAAATTCCGACCAGGGTAGCACATTTTTTTCGCTGGGTTTGGATTTTGGTCCCAATATGGCTGATTTTCTTTCATATGTGTATAAAACCTCACCTTTATGTTCTGTCGAGGCAGCGTGTAACACAGAGATATATTTCATATTCAAAGTTAATTAAATGTTACATAACAAAATCACAATATAAGTGTAGAACACCACACGACTACCTACAGTCAAACAACACAAAACAATCGTCAACTAACTGTCTGAACCAAGCCAATTGATCGCCTAATCAATACGTGCCAACAGTGCCGTGCTTTTCAAACCAAACTCATTGACTATTAAAGTTTTCATGCTTAGATTCTGCACATTGTCAGTTCTAGCACCATCAGTTTCTCACTATCACAACCAACCGATCATCAAACCTTGCATTATTGTGTTTTTAAGCCTTTTAGTGTCACGCTTAGGCACATTACATACTATATTATACATTTTGTACAGTTTTTGCCTTTTACCGCATCATTTTTTAATCCTCATGCAAACTAGCGCAGTGACGAGGTCACTTGATGTATTTGTAGCAATATTCGTCGATGTCCCTATCAGAGACTAGAAACACGCCACCGTCGTTGGTCTGGTACAAGAGATGCAGTAAGCACAACACATGGACGGAACACAAGAGGCAAACAGCGAGCAAGCAGTCGAGCCACGCTACCTGATCCGACGGACGAACCCGCCCACCACCCAAGTGGAAACTGCCGCGTCCAATATCCAACATGACGAGAATTTTCAATGAAAATCCAATTCGGAATTTAAAGCAGCATGTGAGGAAATTAGAACAAAATGAACATTTTGAAGGACCTGATGATGATGACAAATTATAGATGATACACGGATGATACGTCAGTTCTTCATTACATGATATAAATACAATTATATGGATATGATAAATTAAATAAAAATACCAGTGAAATAGGGAGACAGTGTTAAAGTGATTCTACACATAGATGTCGGTGCGAATGTCATTTTTTTATTCATGTAGTCTTTGAATATGATGATCCACTTGGAATTGTTAAGATTTGTTACCAATGTTTGACTTTTGGAGACGGTATGATGTACAAGTGATGAGCAATGATCTTTATATTGTGACATGTATGAGGGGATACTGGGGGATATGTACATTAATATGATAGATGTGTGCAGTGTATGAAAAATGGACTTTATTGTAGCGAAGATAAACCTAAAACAATAAATAAAAATATTGGATAGATGGTGGAATAAATAAAATGTAATAGAGAAAGGAAAGTTAGCATGGCTAAGTAAATAGAAAGTGAGGTAGCTGTATGAGATAATGTTGAAGCAATAGGTGTTGCACTCAGTGTGTGTAACAAAAGAGTTGTGTATTATAATGTTTAGGATGTGGTTACCTCACTAATCCGGAATTGTCAGAACTCGTTAACGCCGAGCTCATCGGCGTCCGCAACTGAAATAGAAACCCGCATTTTTACTATCATTTGGTTCCCTGCATGTTGATTGATTCTTTTACTTTTACTTATAATGGTAGTTATTGTCCTAAATTTTGTATTTTGAAGGTGAAGAATTCCAAGGTAAGTGTATCTGTGGAATTTTACAAACTCATTTTATCCAGAAAGAAGGGATTCATACCATGATATGTATTTGACTTTGAATTCATTAACGGCCTATTCACTAAGATCGAAATCCGAATCGCTTTCCGGTTTACCCATTTCGTGGACCTGTATTTTCTACTTTTGCTTCCCTTAATTAATTTTTATTTCAACATCCCTCCTAACTTCTGCTGACAATTTTCATGAAACAGATTTGACCAACTTTGTGATAATTATGCTCTGAGTCCAGCTAACAATTCTATATCCCTGCTAACATGGGGCTTCTACCAAAGGATTCCCATTTCCGGTATAAGTAGGTATGTAAGTAGGTATGTGTGTTCTAAGTGCTTATATGTACCCGGTCGGTCTGCGTGGCGACATTGCAGGTGTCATCTTGTCGCGGCTCGTGGCTCTCGGCCATGCGCAACATCTGCTGCTGCAGGACGCGAACCAACCGGTCGCGTTCTTCTAGCTGACTCTGTAAACGATAAACAATAATTTGATAGTTTCAAAAGCTTCAAGATCCTAGGTAGGTACTGGGTCCCTCCTGTTATAGCTATCAACAAACAAAAAAGTAGTTAGCGTCGGGATGGTGGGTGTAATGTACATGGCAGGCATATTGCTTTCGTAATTACAGCTCGTTTATCTGTAACATAACACCCGATATTCTGACGCTCACGCAATATAATATTGTGTATATTGTTTGAGTTCGTCTATATTAACCGAGTCCAGTTTGTCACTGGGGCCTTGATTGCTTAGAACGGAGTTTCCACAGAGATCCTTAGCTCCCCAGAGAGTCAATTGTTTTCACTCATGAGGAGGCTACAGGTACAGTCCCCACAAGAGAAGTAACCAGAGTCGACGGATGCATGTAGTTGAAGTTTAGTAACAAACCGATGACTGTTTTATTTGATAAATGAACTGCTTGTTTTCTAATTAAAATCAATTTTATTCGATAAAATCCATCGGTTTCTTAGTAAATTTGAACTATTATCCGACTATCCTGGTTACTTATCTCTTTTGGTTACGGTGCATGGGGTAAAATACACATAATCTAAAGTGTCAGCTGAGAGTTTGCTTGCACTGACTTGCACATAGTCTCGCAGTCGCATTGTATCTCGTTTCCCCATTGTTCTCATAACTTTCGCAAAGTGATAAATTACTAATTTGATCCATTCTTAGCTGCTGTCCATAGATTTAATTAAAGTTATAGTGTCTCCTCCGAAATGGTTTTACCGATTTTCTTTCCTTTATTCCGCTTTCGGTAATTTGCTAAAGTTTTCTATTTCAGGCCAGAGGACCTAAATTGGAAAACTAGAATATCTGCACCATGCAATGACATGTAGTCATTCTGGGTAGTTTTGAGCCCTTTATAAAATAAATAATACTTAGATATTTAATTTATATACCTTTAGTAGCTTGGAAATCCCTACTAATCCCTACTAATATTATAAATGCAGACAGACAGAGTTACTTAGTAACTCTGTCTGTCTGCATTTCTTTCTGTCTCTTTTTGTTACGCCTTCACGCCTAAACCGCTGAACCGATGTCATGAAATTTAGGCAGAGTTATTGCCTGGGATATGGAGAAAGACATAGGCAATTTTTTTATGCGATGACCGGCATTCAGCTGCGGGCAAAAGCTAATAAGAGATATAAATCCAATAACTCGTTTCTTGTGTAGGACTGTTGCCATAAGTGGAAGGTCTTTTATAAGTGTGTTTATTTTCTAAACTAGGCTCGACGACCGGAAATTATCTAATTAGATGCTAAAAGGAGCACGAACAACATTGAATAACTAAATACTTAATAGACTGAACTAAAGCTGCGGACTATTATTGTTGTAGGCACTGTAGTCAAATTTAATTTGGTGCGATTTGTCCACCCGCAGCCACTGCAGCCAGTTGCGGGAACCACATGCGGTTACCCGCAGTCTGTGCGTTCACGGTGTATGCTCACCTGCAGGTACAGTATCTGTCGGCGCATCTCGGCGCAGGCGTCGGGGTGCAGCGGCGAGGCGGGGGGGCGGCGCCCGTTGCCGCGCGCGGGGCTCTCCGCGCACGCCGCCAGCAACGGGTCGAGAGTTTCGCTCTGTACATACATGCTGACATTACAATCTTGAACCCACTGCGTACACCAATAATGATTGTAAAGCAAGCCAAAATAATCTTCCACCGAATACTGACGAAGCCAAAACTTGAAGATTTATTCCAAAAGAAGTTCAGAAATGAGTTTATTGTAGGTACCTAGGTTTTATAGCAAAACTAAGTGGTTAGAAGTGAAGACGCAAGTCGTTCAAAGTATGAATCAGGCATCGTTCCAAGTAAAAGGCTATCAAGTAGGTGCTAAAGTAGGTGCCTACCTAGGTAAGTACTCGAGAATTTATAATGATACAGAAAATTTCAAAATTTTGTTTTGGAGTACAAAATATCACCGGTCATAGTTGAAAAAGTTGACTCAGGTGTTCACTATCCCCTGTTGCGGAGTAAAGGAGTCTATTATTTATGCATTATTACGCCTTGTCAGCTAAATAAAGCCCGGTTGGAAGGGCTCTCAGAATATGCTAATTTTATATCATCAAACAATTTTTCTAACACCTTCACCTCCACCTCCAAGGTACCTTTAAATAGTTGTAGGTAGTATCTACAGCAGTACAGGCAAGGGCCGAGTTGGAATATATTTTCATATATTTAGGACCTATCACTCTTTTCTTTTAAAACAAAATTTTTAAATAAAAATAGTTCCTCGTCAGATCTCTTTCTTAAATCTCTTTTAAGATTTCGTTTTAAAAAGTTAGTATTCTTACACCTCCAATTCTTTTAGCTTCCTACTCTGTCGTATCTTGTACCCTGATAATTTCGACTGTTAATTAATCTTTTTATTAGTCGGCTTTGTGTCATTGAACGTAAGCTTTCGTCGACTCACTGTAATATCGAATACTTCGGTATTGTATTACCGGTAGATTTAGTGACAGTGTCAAGGTCATTTTGTTGAAATCTATGACTTCAACCTTATTTTCTTCGATTACTTTATTACTATATTCATGTACATCGTGTATATAAAATGCGTGGTCATATTACATACGAAGCTTCTTTTTTAATATAAGTAATGTATTTAGTACCTATTGATCTAAGAGGTTTGAAGTAGACTACTGTATTAACAAGGTCAAAAGCGATTTTGCTGTGATTGCTATAATTCAACTGACTCTCATGACGTTCCGCTACTCATATCGCTACATAATGTAGTAATGCGAAATTGGTTAAGCAGTTTCCTTTAATCATTTTCGCGGCAGAAGTATGCTAAGGCTCTTAAGAATGACCACACAATTCTGATTCACGCTGTATATGTCAATTTATCACTTGTAGCACTTAGTTTATCACTACCTACCCCTATTTGCCTTTTTTTCTAATTATCTAAAAATTAATACGAATTCATTTACGGCTGTCTGTCATTTAAGTAAGTAGTAAGTACTAAAGAAACTCTGTACTTAGAAAGATTGCGTCATTAACAATTTGCCAAACCTCGACTACCTACGCAGAAAAGAGATTAGTTTAACCTATAAGCGAACTAAATTCTATTTGAACGAGGTCATCTGCCTTAGACCTCATTCTACACCTACTAATTTTTTTCTATCGTTTACCCAAATCAAATCTAGCCATTCGTTTCTATTTGTGAATAAAAATTATAGTGATGAATGGACAATTTGAATGGATATTTATAATTTAATTTAGACTGCCAAATAGATCCTAAGTATGACATGATAGTAAAGGTCTTTCTATTGTGAACGTGAAGTGTGTCAACAACAAATGTAATAGAACCGTTAGTTTGTTTATCGAAAGAATCCTTCTAAACAGTGCTAGAAGAGTTTAAAGTTCATGTTAGCAGAGTTAACCCCTAATTTGTGTTTTTTAGTCTTTCAATATCTCACTTTAATCATAAGTTAAAACGTTTTCTCCTGAAAGTTAGAGTTCCTAGAGTCTCCGTCAAATACATTAATGTTATACTCTGTAATTGCATTTAATTATTTGTGTAATTATGAGCGACGTTTTGTTTATTACAAACTTTCAGATGTAGAAATAACAAGATAATTAATGTGTAATGTGTTTGTGTCATTTGACTGAACAGTTCCACCACATTTAGAATACAAATTAATATGTGAATGTGAAAAACAAAACAGAAACTTTTATGGAAAAAGCAGATTTTACAGATTCTGATTCTACTGCTCTTGGTGCAACCAAGTGATTGTGAACTTAATAAATAAATAATCAATTTTACTTGCATTGTGACTTTAGTAAATAATCGGGAAGTAATCGTATTTTAATTAAACACAGCTTGCTTATATAGTTCACGTTGCAATAAAGTTGAAGGATAATGTATTTTAAAGCGTTGTTGTTACATTTTACACGCAAAAAAGGAAAAGGTAGGTACAAACATGGCGGATCCTTATTTAAAAGTAAGTACAGTCAGGAAAACGGACTGTGTAGCAAGTTGACTAATAACTTAATTAGTCCGTGTATACAAATCACAACTGTAATTCTTTACCAGTCGTACCTACGCTGCTACAATAATCTTTTGGACGCTAGAATGCCATTGACTTGTAAGCGCTGTTGGTAAAAATTATGTTGTGCAATTGTTTTGTGAACTGTCACTTGAAATGTATTAAAAAGACAAGATGGTGGCATTAAATCCGAAGCTAGTAAAATTAGTGAAATTATTGTACCAATCTGTTTAACGATACATTTTCCTGACTGTAGATTCAACATTGAATAGCAAAGTGCATCGGTGCAATATTGCGAAGGCGGGTTACTTACACTCATCGAATGAAGCTCCTCCCCGGGCTGCATGCGGCAAACAAGGCGATGCAACCAAATAAACGTATAAGTTACAACACGCCAAACAAATTAAATGTGCCAAGTACAAGCAAATCAATGCTATTTAGTGAAACAACCATGCCCACTGAAATGTGACGGTCTTTACCTACACACGGTTTACTTATCAACTTTACCATCTTTTCAACTTAAATTAATCCGATCACACTTCAATGGACAACGGTGCAAAAAACAGTCAAAAATAAAAACTTCAAAATACTGAAAGCTACTGACACTTATAGGGAAAATAGAAACTATAAAACTTTAATGAAACTGCATTTCTATTAAATATCAAGGATGGTGTTATAGGCAAAAACATACTACTTTTAGTAGTACCACCAATAGCACTCAGTCATTGTCAGATTTATATCTAGCGTAACTAGTTCAGATATAAATCTGTGCACTTAGTTAACTGAAGGTAACTGCCTGGGATGGGAAATTATGGAATGGAAATTGAGGGGGAACCTAGTTTCTACAGACATGCTTCTTATGAACATAAGAAAATTATGAATTGATTTGTGCTGCTACACTACTTCGGAGTACACTTATTATTCAAAACGTATAAACATGCTATACCATTATGCGCAACAAAACTAGGAACATGTAATTGTGAACTACTTACACATCGATACAAGGAAGTAGACATGATAATATTGGGTTACTGATGATACACTGCTTAGTTAGTGCGTGATTTATAGTGGTGAACGTAATTATCGCTAAGCTCACAGAAATAGGAAAGAAAATAACTTTAACTAAATTACAACAGTAGTTCTCTCTAATGTGAGCAGATTCTAAATTAATGATTTAACGCTATATGGCTTTAGCTACTTAAAAATAATTATAAGCTCATTCTTAACCTGAAACCAACTTTCAGCAAATATAATGAAGCCGGTCTAAATTTAATTAAGACAAGCCATGAAAGTAAAATCCATATTAATTCATTTGAACTATGTGATTCACTATCTCTGAATGGGATCAATTACTAATGTAAATGGTACAGCAATGAGCTACAGTAGCACAAATCGTTAATAATTATTCGTGTGCACTGAATCAGTTCATTTAGATAGACACAGTTTCATTTGAGACACGAGATACGTACACACGCACAGACAAAGAAATGAGAACATTAAATTACTATTGTAATAACTACAAAAACTTATATAAGACACGAAATAGTTGAGAAAGTGAGTCTTGAGGTAAAGTAGAACAAAATAATGGCGGCGTCATTTTTCATATTTATTTGGCTTCTGTCAAATGTCTAGCTGTTGCATTAAAGTAGAACGTAACTGTTCTTTATATTGACTGAATAAGCAGAATTGCTTGCTCATTATTAGAAAAACACAAGCAATGTTTATGAGGAGTGATTATGGAAATTCGTTTTATGGTAGAGGGATTGGATGCATACGATAGGGATAAAGGATAAGGAAGAGGGAACAGACAAGACTAGCAATTTACGGGATTGATCGTAAAACAGTGTTGAGTCATCGGCAGAAATTTGGCACACCGAGCTTGAAAAAAATCGGTTTTGGAGAGTCTCATCGTCTCTCTTAAGCAGCACCGTCTAAACAGTGTTTAGATGATGAAAGTCATATCGTTGTTTCATTTTCATTGAAAGCCGCAGACATGAAACTCTGACACACACGAAGTGTGTCAGTCGCATTTCGTTCTCAAGCTCGAAATACCATATTTAACGCCGTCCATACTATCGTATAGTCTTATTTGAACATATACATGCACAGCAATAAAGCTAACGACTAACTGACCTCCTGTAAGACCCGCTTGAGCTGCAGCAGCAGTGTCTTGATATCGACCACATCTTGCAGCAGCGAGGCGGGCGCCGGCGCAGGCGATGCGCTGCCATCACTGATGCCGGCGTCCGACGGCGTCTGCGTCCGAGAGCGCTGCAAAAGCCGCGCTGTGCGAACTGGCAAACTGGCCCTGGAAATATACATGACTGCTTAGACAAAAGCATTAAGACCTTCTAATTTTCTGCAAGAAATTTAAGACAACCAGCTTTAAATGTTATCTTTCCGATTGAAGACTGCAGACGAGTGCTTTGCACATTTCAAATTTAAATCTGAAAATTTTCATCGGATAAGAATGTGAAAATCTTTCATCCGCCAACATTATCTCTTACGAGTAAAAACTGTTTTGATCTCAAATACGAGTCTTCACGTCACCATTAATGCTTTATCACTACATTTAGGTGCAGACGAGAACTGTTATCATTTAGAAAATCCATCACCTATAAATTCCAACTATCACTATCAATCTTGAGAAACAATCGACTTTTATAAAATCATAGCCAGTTCCATAAATAGTTCAGCCATTTCTGTATTTCCTGGTAGTACATGAGAAGCCCCTAAAGCTAATGGACAAAGTAATGGCTTGCTGATTCCATTTGAGGGTCATGACGATGGGCGTGAGCCGACCCGCCTACTCAAATTAATTAACTAAACTAGGGCGACAAACGATGATACAGTTGTTATTCCACCTGTTAAAGTTATAACTATACTAGCGAAACGCCCTTGCTTCGCACGGGTACAATCTACTAATGTACGTACGTTTGACATATACCTAATATGTGAAACGACGAGATTCCCGTACCTATTAAAGTATTATTTATATCAATCTTACGGAATAAATACTCTGAATGCTGGTTAAATCAGTAGATAACAAAATCTATTGTGTATAGTTTAGTAGAACTAACTAGTAAGCGGTCACAGAGAGAGACACGTAAAACGACTTTGTGTCATACCATGTATAGATATAGTGTTTGCTTATAACACAATCTAGTTAATGAATGTAGACCTAAGTCTGTTTCCGGACTAGTTATACCTATCTATGAATGGAATACTGAAAATGGTGCGTGCCTTTGGCTCGTGGAAAGCCAACATTCTACAAGTTGCCGTGAATGTAGTTTCACATAGCTATTGCCATCTTCTAGTTAGTGTTTGTGCGTCAAGGTCTGATCTCTAGTCTCTCAATGCCACCTTGCCGATGTATGGTTTGCTTCTTCAGAATTAGATTCAGTCATTATTTGTTTACCCTTAGTCTACAATGGCATCATAATATCATGGAAACAGGGTTAAATAGAGCTTAAATTATTCGTAAATATCTAAGTATCGTAGGTAGTAAAAAATTAAGTAGAATGAGATAACTGTTGATGTACACTCAGTAGCACTATCAGTATACAACCAAGTCTGAAATACAGCTGTTTTATTAGAGATCGTTTAATTATTAGTGAAGTAGGAAAATGTTCAGCTGTAAATAACTAGAAGGAATGTTTTGTTCTACAGTTGTGAACTCAGTAAACGAGAGCAAGCAACAAGCTTGGAAAACAAAGCAATAGACGAAAACAAACAGACAAAGGAAAGTTTGATTGTGCAATATACGTTATTATTCTACCGTGGATTACCACAATAAAGTGACGTTGGTGGTATTGGGAAAGAAACCAATAACATCCGGTTATGAAATCGTCAGCCAATAGAGCGTACAGGAAAGGTAGTGCTAAACAAAAAAGAAACTAATGCAATAGAAATAGACGGTCTACGCAGCCAAGTAAATGAGAAAAAGAATAGACTGACATACATACTACATTTAATGCGTGCTCGTCATCATTGCTTTTAGTTGCGATAGCTGTATGTTTTAACCTGTTCCAACAAATAAGGATAATCCACATCGTATTGTTTACGTATCATTTATAACTAAAGCGGCTTCAGCTAGCGTCAATCACTGCCTCTCCATTGGCCTTGCGAAGTTGCTTCGGCCGCAGTGGTTACTTGGCCTTTCAATGCACACGAAACAGCACGAATATTGCTCAGATGGACGAGGTTGTGAACAAAATAACATTCGACTGCAACCTAATTAGGAAACTCGAATGCAAAATGAAGTGAATTAGTCGTTGTTGACTAAAATCATTAATTGTTCCATGAAAGTAGAGCGTGTGTACATGTTCCACATAATAGTTTCATAAACACAGAATTTTGAAAACACGACACTCGGTGATACATAAACCACTTGATATCGTAAGATAACACTCATGTTTCACCTAGCAGATACGATATCGATTTGATTTTTATACGAATTTATTATTTCTGATACCATATTCTTCAAGAATAAATGCGTTTCATTCATATTTGATGTCACTTTCTGTATTAAATTACGGAAACCGCACACTGTTGCACATATTTTCGTGTTATTTATTGGCCACCTGTATTGTTTAGCCCTCTGGCTGCGTAGACTGGGCGCGGGACTGGCGGAGCGCGCGGCTGCGGGCTCGGCGACGGCGACATGGAGGTCCGTCTTCTGCCTCCTGGCCCCCAGGTGCTGGGCGTGCCCGGGCGGGCCGGCGTTCACAGACGTGGCCGAAACTGACCGCATGTCGCGCGGGAGACTTTCACAGCGCGCACGCACGCGACCAACTGAAGTACGGCCGCGGCCCGCGCTATCGGCGCCGCCACCGCCGCCGACGACTCACCAGCTCGCCCGGAAAATTCAGATCTCGTGGCGTCGACCCTATCCATTCATGCCGAACGGATCATAATCATCACGCAGTTTTCTTTTTGTTACTTATTTACTACTTGTACCGGGGTACTGTTAAAACTACAAGTCTACGCAACGGGATAATTGTTTATCATAATGTTAGCCATAACAGCAACATAACGCGGGATGGTAATGCACGAGAGGCCACTGACTCCTAGTTTGGCAACAGGGGCATGTCAAATGACGCAGCGAGGTGTGTCGGAAAGGGAGAAGGCTGAACGAGCGATTCTAATGTCTGAGTCGGAGTCGTCACACCGAGCGTCACGCTTGCTGACCGTGCACTGCCACCACAAGCACTTTCTTTTGCACGTGGATTATGTTTGTTTTGTGTCATTATACAGATAATGTCCGTAACGACCGGGTCACAATCTTTAGCACGCGAAAAAACACAAATTTTCACTGTTTTACACAACACTACACTATATTTCACATTTATATGGACGGAGAAGTAGTAGGAGGGTGTGAAAATGATTAGGGATCTTATAGGTCAGTGTCAATGTCTGGACGCGTTTGTTTGTTTTGCACAGGGTCGCCGGTCTGGTTGCCATCTGCTAGTGAGTAGAGGTGTAGCGCGCATGCGTGAGTCCGTTCAATAATCACCCCCGGCTCAGCTGATTTATTTCTTTATTCTCCCTCTGCACGTAGCAGCTGAGCAAACGTTTCGAAATGAAAGCGTGTTTGAAATGTTTAATGTTACATTCACATTTTGCACAGTTATGGAAATTTAAAATGCGTATGGTGACGTCATAATCGATGTCCGCCCGAGTGTGACGTCATTGTTGTAGCTGACAATACTCGTAGAACATGTATACAATATAATAATATGCTCGTATTGCATCACAGAATAATCCCGGAATAATCAATTTTTATCGTCCGACCGTTATTTATAGAGAGGATCAACATTTTTGGCGTAGTGAGCATTTTACGCTCCCAATGCAATCATTCATGCAGATATACAGGTATTGATGTCGAGCATGAATGATTTGTAAAGTAAGTTCCGCTACTATTTAAAGTATAGTACCTACAGGACAGGTAGTTTCAAAGGGGCGGTAATGGAAGCAAAGCTGTGTCGGTCACGGTTTGGGCTGGCGACGATGGCGGCCAAGCGAAACGCAATTGTCTAAAATACGGTAACTTACCATGGGTACAAATTACATACCATCCTGAACTGACTGCCAGAAATAAACTAGTTTGTTTTGTAACTTTAATGACTTTTGTTTAAGTATGGTTGGTCGTAGAGCGAAGCAGGAAGTGTGAATGTACACCTAAACCTAAGTATATATTCACAGTAGAATTTACCAAATAAAAAAAGACAAAATTATTCTCACACTAATTAGCAAGAAATCTAGAAAACACGAAGCTAATCTAATAAAATTAATACAGAGAAAGAATACTTTACAGTCACTTTTTCACTAACCCAACAGAAACAAAACAAAATGCAGAAATTCTAATAGAAATAAAATTCAATTACAGACGAGAATAGTTCGTGTATGTAATAATGAATTATTTACGTATGTTTAGGCACATAACGTATGCAAATGTCGTTGATATAACAAGAGAGGGATGTATGTAACTAAATGCGTGATCATGCGTTGCTTGCGTTTAGTACCAAGTAATCAAGGAGACCGGGGGGCACACCCGCATAAGAGGCAAGACATGTCCAACTAATTATTACTTTCATTATAACCCTGGCAGCCAACTAGACTGTGGGCTTTACGATGCAACTTGCTTGTTTCCTGTTTCCTTTTGAGCAAGGGAATTCATAATAATGCGAAGATAATTATGTGAACCTTTTTATTTGCGTGCGGCATTGGTTTACTGAAATACGAGTTTTTCCTACGTGTGTTTTTAATTAATATATATTTACAAGAAAAAAAATCGGTTGACATGGATAGCTTTGTCATTCTAAAAAATATACCTTGAAACATAATCAGGTACAGGAACAAGGATACCAAACACCACCTATTAAAAATTATACCAGCAATAGTATCTACTCGTCGAAATCTATTTTGTTAAGAATAGAGGGCATATGCGGGTTCCACGCAAGGTCTACGCAGTGCCTACGCAGCGGTTACGTGGCTCCTACGCAGGGCCAAAACGATTGCTACGCAGGACCTAGCCAGCTGCTACGCAGGGTCTACGCGGGTTCTACGCAGATCGTATTTTACGTTGGGAAAAAGCGGAGTAGGAACACTTTTAGAAGTAGAATATGCATATTTATGAAGTACTTCCAACCTACTAGGTACATATTTTAATAGTAGTCATTAACAATGGTAGTACATTTCGCTGGCCATCCCACATTAATTTGTTCTAACTAGGCGCCTCGACCTATATTTGACACTGCCTAGTGTGAATAATTCGCTAAGTAATATTAATGTTCCCAGTAAAATTATGTGGTTTTTCATTAGATACTTGTATTGTACTTGCGAATCTAGATATTTACAGCAAAATCACTCAGAAACATGGAAATAAAATAATTAGTTTTGTGTCGCTTTTGAAATGTGGGATACATCGTTTCGTTTATTTAGAAAGAAAAAAAACTAATAGCTTTTGCGGCTCTGCCTACGGCACGTACTACCAGGATTAAAAGTATCCTATGTGTTAATCCAGGTTATAAACTATGCCAAATTTCATCCAAATCCGTTAAGCTGTTTTTGCGTGATTGATTATCAAACATCCAAACATCTAAATACCCAAACATACAAACTTTCACCTTTATAATACTAATATAGTAGGATTATCGTACGTCTATTTGTTACATTTTAGACACACGAAATAGCAGTGGCTAAAAAATTGTGCAACTAGAGAAACCCAATCGTGCGGTATTGTTATTGTAATTAACACGTGTTCATTAAATCGATCACGTTTAATCAGAATTGAAATTGAAAACCCCGAAAATGTACCTATTTATTTTTTAAGCACTCCCAATTTAGATATGTGTAAAATACCTGTGTTCTTTGTTGTTAAACTTAACGGATTAAAATGATGTGTTAAATGACAACCCATTTAACTATGTGAACTAAACAGTTCACAAAGTTTTTATTCATCGTTCTCGAACTACCAACGTTTGTGTTCAATATTATGCCCACGCTATAGTTTCCTTGCGGGAATAATACCAGAAGTCATAAGTTTAAATTAGGTTCTTAATTAATGATGTTCAGTATCGCAGACGGCGTAATGTGGCCTCGAAGCGACCGCAGCCCGCAGGCGATTCTATTCAAACGATACTGTACCACCACAAATTAGATAGTCCTACAGAAGGTCAACTCAATACAACGAGCGAAAACAGGCGCACGCTCACATAGATATCGACGCTTGAAAGGCAATATTTACCAAGCGACATTTTGGCAACGTTACAGTACAGCATTTTAAAGTTTTTATTTTTGGAAAAAAATACGTTAAAAATCACCTATTTGTCATAACTACTTTATTCCAACGAATTTTAAATGCAGTTTAAAGGCTTAATAAACTGGCATTTAAAGATTATGAATGTTCTCAGTATGAAACTCAATATCGCCCAACATGTCGCTTGGTAATTCTTACCTTTCAAGCGTCGATATGTACGTATAGAGATTGCAAAGCAAAAGTTGAGGGTAATCTACGAGTAGCTCGCCGTCCGGTGTAGCTCGCCGTCCGGTAAGGACCAAGCTCGGGTCGACGACGCGTTGTGTACCACACGCGCCTCAAAAAGATGTCAGCAATAACTGAAGGGTTTCGCATAAGGCGCGAGGAAACACCTGGGTGTTTCCACTAAGAAGATCGCCCTGAGGACACGGTGGAGCATACGGTGGAGGTCTGCCCGACTTGGGCAGAGCACCGCCGTTTTTCCGAGGAGGCGATCGCCGGCGGCGATCTCTCGCGCCCGGCCCTGGTCCAAGCCATGGTACGGAGCGAGAGTGCATGGGGAGCCGTCACCTCCTTCTGCGAAACAGTAATGCTCGCGACGAGGGAGGCGGCGCACGTGAGGGAGAGGCAGTATAAGTGTATTGTATTTGAGGCAGTTTAGTATTTAGTCAGTAAAAATCTGACACGAAGAACGGGAGAAGTCATTTGATGATTTTTCATACAAAAAAAAGAAAGGGTAGCCTGCGAAATTTTTATTTTGTTACGTTTTTTAGGTCAGTATCAGGTTGTATGTTAATGTAAATATGATTCGCGACCGTAACACGTTTGTATTTACAGAATTATAATAATTTAAATCATTTTCAACACAACCCTCCTTAGGTTCATTTAATCCCATTGAATGATTTTTCTTTAAATATTTCAAGAACTACCGTAGTGCCTCCACCTTAAGACAAAAGCGTCAAATAATTTATTTACTAGACCTAATACCACCCGTCTCTCCGCAAATCCAATACTCACTCAAGCATGCATATCCGGTAGGCTCGAAATCCTTTCCTATCCTAAGGGTCTCCCGACCATTACCGCGCACCCCGGTCTACTTCTTGATATGCAATGGCCTCTGTAACACCATGAAGCATGAGACTCCAGGGGCTAGTGCAAATCTTGGGGTTCATTAGAGTAATCGAGTCTGGTCAAGCCACGCTGGGATCGGTGCATTTTATTCATTCATTCATTCAGAAAAAAGAATCACAGGGCATAGTTCACAGTTCATATAACTTTGTAGAATTATAGTCGTAAAAATCATCAAAACAATTCTCCAAGTTTATATTAGGTACCCTATTGAAAGACTATTTCATGAAATCATGTTATTTGAGGCCCATTCTAAGACGAGGAGTTGTGTTGCTGATTCAACATTCTAACGATAATAATTCAGTAAAAATAATATTTGTTACAGTTGCGAATCATATTTAAATCAACATACAATCTGAAACGTAACAAAATTTGAATTTCCAACGAAAGCTGTCGCGAGTGTTATGCGTGCGTGCGTTTTTGCTCGTTGTATAGAGTCGACCTTCTCTAGCTGTCTTTTTTGTGGCACCAATTCTTTCTCACCGGGGATTCAGGTTACCGTGGTCTGCTTTGCTAATTAATACAACGCAATTTGTGCACTGTTTTTGTGTTGTTGTGCACATTAAGCTGCTATGTATTTTAGCTTTGCATGTAAAGTTTTCTGGAATCTCTCGTGTTACGGAAACATTAACGTGTAATTCTATAAAGTCATAATTTGTCATATTTTTTTTAAGAGCAAGTCAGACAACGTCTAGACATAAGCTATGTATTCCTATGTATATAGGAAATGCATGGGGTGCGATGCAGACGAGGCGAAACATTACACGCAAAGGCTAAAAAGAATAATGTTTTCACATAAAAAAACACTTGCAAAACCAGTTACTAAAGGGGTTGTTTTTACCCCAATCTCATTCATATGCATGTGACATTAGCGTGGCAAAACGCTTACAAGTGCATTTGACATTTAGCGACGCGGGCAATCGTGGTTAGGTAGTCTTTGAAGTAGTTCTTCTTTATAGTTTTTGTTTCAGAGGTCTGTAGGTAGGTCTAATGAGTCTATTCAATCCTTTGCATGCTGTCATAATTATAAGGCCTGAGAGCTAATTGCGTAACACACTAACATAGGTGCCGGCTTTTCATTTTTACAATTCAACATTCATTGCGTTAATTAGGTTGTTGAGCAGACAAATTCGAACATAATAATGAGGCAACGAATAAGCTATAAGTATCCTTCAAAATTATTCAGATTCTGATTGATAGTGTGTAATTACTTAATTAGGGTGCTGATTAAATGCATAGTTTCGGATGATTTACAGTCACTTCAAGTTCAAGTAAAGAAATCTGTGTTCTATATTTTTCCTATAAAATATCTCACCGTAAAGTATAATATTAGTAGTGCGTAACAGTTATAACGTAATCTGTGTATTAGATACGTTCAATAACTTTCCTCCAATCGTTTTCCTATGGTTATCGAACCCGCCAATCATTCGATTAAAGTATGGTGCGTGAAATCTTCAAAACAAGACGGTTTTTTTACTTGGCTATAATATCTCATAGAGCTATGATTATGTAAGCATACCTATCATCATTATGTTGTACATTAAAAGGCACCGTCGCACCTGAGGTCGTTAACTTTTACAGTTTATTTCGTAATTGCCAAACTCATGAGGAAAATAACAGTACGTGATAAAGATAGTATTACAAGCTACATTTATAATAACATAGTTCGTAACTATTCTATGAACTGAAACAGTGAGATGATGCTGAATGGTGCATTAAAACAAAAACTATTTTACCGCTTGTCAACGAAAGAGCACAAGCTATTCATAGGTAGATAGATATTAGTTAAGGTCGCAATCGGTGTCCTCTGTGTGACCGGATTTTGATGCGGTTTTCAGTATAATTTACAGAAAAATTCCAAACTATGATGATAAATAAAATCTTGATGTTTGTGAAATTGTAAAAACCGTGCGGTTCGCTAGTTGTAAATGAAATCATATAATATAATTATAAATAAAGCATATACTTTTGTTTCTTGGCTTATTTATACTTATATATAGACCGTTGACACGAAACTTTGATATTTATGAGTTATATTTACATAATACAATTCCGATTCACTTTGTATAGTAACATAAATTGCAATATTAAGAGCGATATACTTATAACGGCTACTGATATGCCAGTTCCTAGAACTTGGCTACTAAACTAAGCTATGTACTAGGAATATTGGAAATTCTGTACTTGGTAAACTTTAGCTATAGTATCTACGGTAAATTGCCCAATTTACCAGCTACCTGTTTCACGTAGAAGCCATTAAAATGTGTTAAATGATCGAATCTAAATCGAAGCCTTTTTCGTGCGGTTTTATTACTATCTACAGAGTGGGAGTAAGTGGCACAGGTCCACCAAAACTATATCCCACGTGAAAACCTTGATTCACATAAATGTTGTTTCCAATTTACAACGATTTATTACACAATCGTGCCTTAGTTCTTTGTTAATCTAAAAGATCTAGGCTCTGGGCTATTGGTTCTAAAACCTGAAGATTGTTCGTTTATGTAAGATTATTTGAATAAAGCCATTATAACTTCTGTGTTTAGTGGGTTATTGTTATCTGTTGTTTTAATCTAAGATCCTAGACATTTGTTATCGGAAGTTAACTTGAAAATGTAGACCATAAGTAGACGCACTGTTTCTTGGACAAGGTGTAGGTAAGGGCCGAAACATACCACGCGACATCGCATCGTAACACGACGTGCATCGTAAAAATATACGACACGACGCGACGTCGCATCATGGTACGATTCATGGCACTTCGTGTCGTGAAAACTACTTATGTACCGTAGGTACTATAGGGCCCAAACACACACGATACGTCGACGTCGCATTGTGGTACGTTGGGTAGGACGTCGTAACGTGAATTTTTATGATACACGTCCTTAGATTTCGACGTCACGACATCGCATCGGGGTACGTTGCGACGTCGTCTCACGATGCGTTGTCGTTTTATGTGTATGTGTACTAGACCCAAGTTCGTGAAGTGTATTGCAGCGATCTTGACCGGTTTTAGTAAGTATTTGTTTAAGATTATGTCTTTCGCATTTGAAAGTTGCAATATGTATTGTATATGGAGAATGACATCACTTTTAAACAGTAAATAATGGATAAAAATACCGTATTTTATTGAAATGCGTTATTAGGTAATAGGATTTTATAATAATAGTAATTACACGTTATTTCAGAAATATATGAGACCAATCTTCAACTTCATTCAAGTTATTACATAATTTAAGATCCCCGTTCGGTGATTACGTTTAATTATTGGCCTATTCAACTTTTTTAATGACTTTATGTAATGTTGTGACTTTGTAAAAACTCTCAACGGTGGTACCTACCTACTTTGAGACATCATTCAACAGTCAACTTTTTTGTGACTTAATCGATACCGTTTCTGCTGTGTTATTTTAAATGGCTATTAGACTCAAAGGAGACATTTGAACACGTATGGTCGAGATATAATAGCTGTAATTTAATTTGAATCGATTATATATAAATCATTTAAACGTGACAGCAAATAAACAGTTATCCGAAAAGAATGTAAATTAAATCGAGTTCGCTGCAAGCTAACGAATTTTAGGCTACCTTAAATGATGGGTATATGGACCCGAACCTGTTATGCCCATCGCCTTAAACTAGCTACGCAGGTGGTACAAGGAACTCACATACAAGCGATGAGCTAGTGGACCTCGACACCGGGTTACAGACAGTCCAGGAAAGCTATGCCATCCTTAGATGGCAGGGTAACCAGACGGTTTTTACGCCTAGACAGGGATGGCCTGCGCCTGGTGACGGGGACCATCGCCAGGCTCAGGCGCTTGCTAAACAATCACTTCCACACAATAGGCATAACGGACAGCATATGCAGGGCTTACAGGAGACCGTTGCGCACGTACACTTTAGATGCACAGGCGTCACTCAGATTAGGACAGAGACCCTCGGGACACCCAGATGTTCTTAACAGATCAGGAGACTAATCAGCTTCTGGAGGGAAGTGGGCTGGTTAGAATAACCACCGACGTCCGCCATGGCCCACGTACTGAAGGACTAAGTGCGAAAACCAAACCCTCTCTTTAAGATAACATTTATACAGGTATTCAACAACATGTCGATATCCTGTACACTTCCGATGATAATATGTACTCATTACTTCACTCATTTAATGAATACTTAAGTCATCGACCCTAAAAAATATAAGTATCATCATTGCGTAAGCTAGTTGCATTAAAAAATCCTCAATTATGTACAAAAGGAAACTAAACGCAACAGTTTTACAAGGAGAAAGCTTTGTCCTGCTTTTAAAAACATAAAATTATAAGTACCTACTGTTTCTTTTATGTTCAACATGTTTACGCATCCATTACGAAATACTGCAGTGAGATAAGAATACTTCTGAATGGCTTTTGTTTATTTACATAAATTAATGGAATTACGTTACAAGGGACGTAAGTAAGAGTGAAGTACCTACTCATGAAAATGTCCAACTTTTACAATATCATCATCACCATTTTGCCCAGCATTTTCCCAACATGTTGGGGTCAGCGTTCAGTCAAACTAGATGCAGCTGAACGCCTGAATACCAGTTTTTTGCATGGCGACTGTAACATACTGGTATCGACTTATTATATCCCTATCTGACCTCCACAACCCAGTTACTGGGTAATCCGATACCCCTACAACGATACAATTTTTATGATACAACCTTATTTACTGTGATGATAGAAATCTGCTGCTCCGCACTAGCTTTTGCCAGCGGCTTCGCCCGCGCCGAGGTTGAAAATTATCCCACGGGAACGTATTACCGGGATAAAAGTATCCTATGTGTTAATCCAGGTTATAATTTATCGGTGTGCCAAATTTCATCCAAATCCGTTCACCCGTTGTTGGGTGATTGAATAACAAACATCCAAACATCTTCACAAACTTTTAAAATAAGGGATACATTTTTAACCAAAGCGCAAACTGTAACCATGAATTATGCCTATCATTCTAGACTAGCATAGAAATTTTTCAACAGTTATATTAAAAAATTAGCTGTTCCATACATTTTGACCGCGTAGGTATTGCAATTTTCTATAAAACTGCTGATTTTTTTTTTTATGTAACCGAGGAAAAATTTCTACGCATGAATTCGTGGGTACAGTTTGGGCACTGGTTAAGTTTACCTTGTATTAGTAGGATAACTCGACAAATTAATGTAGGAAACAGCTGTTTTATTTATATATTTCAATAATTGAGTAGGTAATACACTGTCTTTTACACTTCGAGTAGGTGCTAGACTAGCATGCCCCACAAGTCACTAAATAGTTTAGCACTAAACGTACATAACTGTAAAACATCGTTCTGTTTCAGACAACGTTTTGTTGATTATAGAGATAGATAAAAAAAAATATGTTTGTGATTTCTGGTGCATGCAGGCCTAAATTATGTCCCTCGTTTAATCTAACACCCGTTATAATAAAAAGTAAAAAAAAAGAAGTATTACGTTCACTATAAAAAAATTATACCTAGGCAATGTAGTTGAAATGTGAACTCTTTGTTCGACTTACGTACCTTTGTGCTTGGCCATTGAGCATGGTGACCACTTGGGCCACTATCCCTTTGACTGGAGCTTCCTTCTCCGTCATGATGGGCTTTTCCATAGTCATCACAACACTGTTTTTATTCACTACTGTCACAATAACACTGGTCTTAGGTAACTTCCGGTTGCTCGATTCAGAAGATATGTTTCGTTTTATTATTATCTACTTTAGACGCATGGCTAGAAAGAAGTACACTTCAGCAGTGTAAATGAGCTCCCAAGAAAAATTTCGAAATGTAGTAGTTCGACAATAGTCTTTAAGTATTTTTGATGGCAGGAATCATTAATCGTGTTAACGCTGGAAAGGGGTTGAATACTGAGATGACAGCCAATATTGCCATGTATAGAAAAGAAAATATGGAAAAGGCTGGATATAGCGCGGACTTGTTTTTTTTTTAGGATACTTATCGCCAATTTATTTTAGGTGGAATATCGTCTCAAGTCTGGAGAAGACATCCAAACATGCGCTTAAAGTGGATTCGATAAGGTAGCTCGCGAAATTCAATGTTTATTAGGTTTTTGCAATTTGCAAGTCTATGTCAGGTTGTGTGTGGTCAACACCCTGGCGCTTTTTACTTAAGTATTTGACACTCAATCCTTATTACATTAAACGTCCTACTAGTACCTATAACTATCGTTGTTACGTCTTAAGTCTTCGCGAAGTGTCAGTAAACGATAACCAGATTAACTACTACCATTCACATAAGTAATAATTAATACACAATTAGGGACAAGTGATTTTTCAATAAAAGTAAATGCGGCCATGATACCGGTATTTATAAAAATATAAAACTATTGCCGATAGAGCAGGTGTGTTGGGAAATTAAACAGACACCGTTACCGAGTCACAGTTACTGCCCGACTATGTGATAACATGCCATTCAAACATGTTCAAGTGACGTGAATTACAAAACTTTGAAACTTTGGTGATTTAAATGATTGTCATCTTAAATGTAGGACGCTGATGGACTAATGGTAAAGCACTTCAGTGTCCGATGTATTAACAGATTACTTTAGATTTTCTTTTAAGATTGTTCTTACGGAATATAATTGGTTGTAAAGCCACACTGCACAGGAATATTACCAGCTTTAGTAACGGTTCATCTTTTCAGCTAATTTTGGAGAGAAACATTACAAAACTTTATGTTAATTTCTTCAGCAAGATCGCTTCAATTTATCGGCGATTCGTTTCAACAATCGATTGCGTAAATCTAATGAATTTTTCACTGTAATTTATCAGTCTTGCGAAAATCTCATTGCACTTTTCCCATGACCTCGGTGCTTGTTCAGTGTTATTATAATTTAACGACATTTCAACTTGTTTCTAACTAATTTGAAGCAATATTTTGCTAAGGAATATTAATTTAATTACTTGCACATTCTCTCAACTTGACAACTGAGGACAAAATATTAAATGAAGGTACATGACAAGTTAAAAGTTTTCAGTGTTAAAGTTATGAGTATGAAATTATTTGAATACCTAGAAAGTTAGCACGACACATGAAGGTAATGGATAATTTAGAGTGCGGTCACTTATGATGGAACTAAGGTCGGATTTGTATGAAAGCTACATACATGCCTAATGTGCTAAGAATGGCTCCTTTTATGCATAAAATGAATGGAGATTTGGCGTGAAAGTCATCTTGGTGGATAATGCAATAGTAAGTAGCTACAAATGGCTGGCATTAACAGCATACATAAGATATTTTTCTCATTAATATCTAGGAAAGAACCTCCTTAACTACATTTACTATTTGCTTGACGTTAATTAATTTGATGAGAAAGTTTAAATAACATGTTAAAATAATTCAAATAATGAACTCAAGACTATTTACAATGGACAAAATATACAAAATACATTATGTATGTAAGCATTAATTACCAACGAAGCTCCAAGAAACGGTACAATTTGCAATGACTAGCACCATAAAGAATACTAATGTATGAACTAACGTGAGCAAAAACCAGTTTTACAAAAAAGGTTTATTTTTTCTTTTTGCCTACCACTAAAGCTACAGCACAATGTTCTAATATTTCACTCACGAATCGCCGGCACTACCACATTCTTCATGATAAACACAAGTTTTAGACATTTATTTGAACTACAATATATTTAGACAAATAATTTTATAAAGTTTCGACATTGGGGTATGAAGTCGAGCCCATACTAAAAGCTATGAGGAAAGCTATTCAATGTTGCCATAGCAACGGAATTTGGACAACAATGGCTCACTGAACCATGTATCAATATCAATTCAATTGTATCGCAGAGAGTTCAGACAATGAAGACGTGATCCCTGTATTATTACTATTTGAAAAACCTAAAACTGAACAATGGTTTAAATATTTTGTCAGGAATTAGACCAAAACAAAATTGGTAGGCCTATTTTGTAGCTTTACGTAACATTAACCCCCTTATTCATGAACGATGTTTAAAGTTGAATGATGTTTAAACGTCAAACATGTATGGTTAAACAGACGCTAATCATTAGTTAACTTTAAACATCGTTTAAAAATAAGGGGTTAATTGTGTAGACCCTATAAATTTTTTGATTCGGATATTTTAAATGTATTGTACACAACCTACAATCATGATTTACTTCTAATTTAGTCAGTAAGTCTGTTTATAAACTATTTAGTTCTAAGGAAGTTTCTTGGGTGAAGTAAATAGTAGGTACAATGTATAAACGTGTTAACAAGGATGACGACGATTTATCGCCAGGTTTACATTACAGCTATGTAGAAAGACATTTACAAAGTACCTACATATGTCCTGCGTATGAGTAATATGCAATATATATTGCTAAAGCCATATAAACAGATCGGCATTCGCTCCGGTTATCATACTGATAAGATTATGTTACAAAACAACTTTGTTTGATTGAGGGTAGATGTTAATACTTTTCTCCATATTTCTGTTTACTGATGTCAGTTTTTTTTATGTAATTTTAATAGGAAGATGTAGTCATTTACTAAAAAAAATTGTAGTAAGGCACGGTGTTAAACTCGCATTGAATACTCTTAAAATATGCAAAGGGTTAGCAGCTGAATAAAAGCTTTTGAAATTCGTTTGTCGTTGAATATTTAACAAAAAACTTCTCACCTAGTTTATAAAATATACGCTGCAAAAAAAAAAACTAGGTAACTTGGGTACGTTTTGTGTAACAGACTTATCACGACATTGCTCATTTATTTATTGTTGACAAACGTTTAACTTATCATTCAGTATGATTTACGAAAGGAAACACATAAATTAACATCCTTTGTTGACACTGCTACTATAGACTACTGATAGCATTTAATTGTAGGGTCAGTAACCATATTCAACACATAGCATTATGATCAAAAGTACGCTATAGGTCGAGTTAACTATTTTAAATAGCATCTATTTGTTGCCACTTTATTGTCAATTCCCAGTAACTATTAAAGTTTGAAATATTTGCATTCAGAAGGGTTATTGTCTCTTAATTTAATTACCAGCTTTACCAAGATTTCACACTGCACGTAAAGAATAACAGCTATCCTTGGGAGCCGTTACCCTGATTTTCAATCACGTTAAGCACTGACGCATCCTAATTTAATCGTAACGTAAACATAGAAACTGCGCGATTAACCCGCAGCTGCACATTAATGTTTGTTGGAACTTGAATTACGATCGTTCAGTGACCCGTGAGTTCGATATCGGGAGATAATAATCTCGATCGGATCGTGTCGTGTTCTGCGAGGTCGCGGGCACGTGTGTCGTGCTGCGTGCCAGCTACGTACGTCCGCGTGCGCGACGAGTTACAGACTAACATCCGATCGGGGCTCGGCGTGGCACGCGGGCACAAACACGCGGCGAGATGAACCGAAGCCCCGAGTGCCTTTAGCCAGCTGCGCCGCTTGCTACTTTATCTGATTACCTCATGGAGCAAGGACCTTTCGACACACAAAGCTCGCCCGTAAAATCTACCTTGAAAATCGATGGCCGCACCGCGAAATTCTTACGAAATGATTGTAGTTACTTGACAGCTTGAGATTCGGTTTTCACTATTAAGATCGAGTCTAGGGACATAACAACGATGATTTTCCTTTAGTTTCTAAATATATTCACCGAGATTGATTGATTTGTTAGTCTACGAAAATAAGTTTTCGTAGCAAGTTGCTACGAGCAACATTAATTTATGAAGTGTAAACCTACGTTCCTATGGACGATTTTTTCGTGCACTGAATCTTCAACGCACTGCTTAGCGCTGAGAGCTGAAAATCGAACAGTGTTTTTCGACGTGCTGAGACTCACTCGCGCTGCACTCTGTCGGATTCTCAATGCTCGGTTCAACACCAAGAGTCGATAATCTATTGCGCGACAAAATCCCGCCGCAATTTTATTAGATACTAGCAGCGCTTCGCGGTTTTACCCGCGTAGTTCCCGTTCCCGTAAGATTACGGAGATAAAATATAGCCTATGTTACTTGATAAAGACGTAGCTTTCTAACAGTGAAAGAATTTTTAAAATCGGTCCAGTAGTTTTTAAGTTTATTCGTTACATACAAAAATACAAATCTTTATTCTTTATAATATTAGTGTAGATCTGTGGACGTCGAATATTTTTTTTTAAAGTTTGTAACTCTTGCTACAATTGCATGGTAGGTAATCAAAGATTCCAAGGAAGGTTACCTGGCCCCAGCTGCAAGTCGCAAGGAAACCATTCCCATTGTCATAAATATCTATTGTGGTGCCAACTGCCATGCAACGGCGCGAGCGCATGGAGGTCAAACATATACCCACACAATTAATCTGATAATTGGAACTGGAACGGTGCTTTGGCATTGTTTCAATTTTTACGAACACTTGCGCAAATACCTTAAGTATGAGTTCGTAAACACGTACATATGCAACGTGTAGAATACCTACGTAACCCACTTGTTTACTGTTTATGTTAGAGAATACCTATAATAGGGTTAGGATAATATTATAATAACAATACCAACCCATTTTTATTCCACTGGGCAAAGGGCCTTTTCTCATATACAGAAGGCACGAGTATTGCATTATACTATATATAGTTCGACTTTTAATCGTAGGTATTCAGTAACTTGACAGTTGAAGGGTTACCAGATTTTGACAAAAAAAAATAGTGAGGTGGTGTAAGAATGATTAAAAAAATATTTTAAATTTAATAACTTGTCTTAAAAACATGATAAGCACTATTAAAAATTGTAGAATTTGTGTAAAATATTTTGTTTTTCAGCAATTAGGTAATTTATTCATAGTTTGTTTCTGTTACAAGAAAATAAAAAAGGCATTATTTATTAATAAATTATTCTTATATTCCACATCTTACAAACGAATTTTTAAAGTTTATAACGAATGATAAAAATGGTTTCATTTAAAATTAAACTTTTTTTATCTATCGGTCTTTACGTAAAATCGATCACTACCCCAACACATTTAGTTTTAGTATGGTAACATTATTTTTCTTAGAACTGTTAAGTTACTGAATACAATAAAAAGTCGAACTAGTTGGTTTTTTTTCAAGTTAAAGAACACAACAAATCAGACCTTAGCCAAAAAAAGTTGAGGAACAAATCGCAGGCGTCCGGGCGGCGCGGCCGCGGCGGCGGCGCACGATTCACCGAATACAAAAACCAAATACTTGAATTAATGCTACGAATACCGATATAAGCATAGATATAATATTTCTATGCCTTACTATAACACGGAACAATCTCGTCGAACCACACCTTGATATTTGCAATAATAATAAGCCAAAAGTAATTTTGAAAATATTTTGTAATTGACCCGACCTTATTGTTTAAATGTTTTTACTTTAATACACCGTCAAATTTTGGAACAAATCGGTCCAAGAACAGTAGCCCGGCAATTAACTAAATTATAGTAGGTAAGGTTAACTGCACGTCAGTAGAAGACTTGTACTACGAAAAAGAACCGAACTGCCACAGAATAAAGAGGCTGTCTACGTCGAATTGTTACCATGGCTTGCAGTTTAGTGTACCTACGAGTGCGTTTGAAGTAATTACTGCCCCGTATCTTAAAATAATGTGCTTTATTTTTGGACTATAGTAAGTGGAGTTCATAATGTTGTATTTACATTCCATTACAGTACATTAGGGTAGGGCAGCTAATGCGATAAGTAAAGGAGCCATTTGGCTTAAAATTACAAAGGCTTCCTGATTTTTAAGGTTGAACAAAGTAGTCGAAAGTAAGTAACGTTTTTTCGCTTGATTAGTTGTAAAGGTCACGCCCTACAAATTAAGTGTTACATTGGAAAAAATGGTTTACAGGATTTTGTTTTTAAGCTTTTGTGATCATTGTTTGATTGTGTAAATAGTTAGGTTCTTAGGAAATATGTTCTGTCACGGAGCTTAAAAATATTGTGGTCCATTTTTTTAAATATTGAGTTAGCATGAGCCTCTCTTAGACCAGCACCCTAATTGCGTAACACACGATTAATCATAAACTATTTCATTTTGACAGTTCAACAATATTCATTGCGTTATTTTCGTTGTTGAGCAGACACATTTTTCGAACATATGAAGCAATGGATTAGAATCCGATAAAATAAAGGCTCGTGCAGACTAGCGCGACGCGACGGTCGCGTCACGACACTCGTAGAACAATTTCTATGAAAACTTAATGGAAATTGTTCTACAAGTGTCGCGTCGCGCTGTCGCGTCGCGCTGTCGCGTCGCGGCTGTTTGAAGAAGCCTTAACGTGCATCCGAGCGCGGCGAAAAAACACACCGGTCGATTTTCAACTTTTGGCGCTAAAGGTGCGTGTTACACGAGCAACTAAAATTGCTCCATCATGGTCAATTCTCGTCAACTATGACGTCACGACTACATCTAGCAATTTAGGGCAATGACAACATGTAGCAACCTGTTGCCAGAAGTACGGCCACACAATACCATGCAATAGAATCAACTTAAATAGGCAATACGACCCCCCGGCCGGGCGGTTCCTCTCGCAAAAACGAGACGTAATTATACGTACAAACGATATAGAACGAAAATTGACATAAATTTCCAAGCCAGCCAGCCATATTCGGCAACTCAAGAAATATATGGAGCAATCAGAAGCAATATTTTCGAAACAAATCCGCAATTTATTGTTGTTGCTCCAGATTACTTAATTGATCCAGATTGATCCATTAGTGTTGCCGAGCAATACTTGCTCAAAAATTGCCCGTGTAAGAGCACCTTAAGCACTCAGTGCGTACGTTTACTTATTAATAGAAACATCCGTTTAAACTGAAATTACAATCGTCGTTTTAAATCTGATGAACTGATATTGGAGCAGCTATTATTGAAATTCCTGCAGATATAGTTAGGTAAGGAAGAAGGAATTTGTAAACATTGCTGTTTTATATGCAAGAGTTTCAAACATGTCATAGGAAGCATCCAGGTTCAGTAGTATTGTTTGTTTTGTTCAGTTAAGATTATTAGGGCGTCCTTTGTGTGCTCCGTCGCCGTCAACACCTTTTGTTCGATTGTTTCAGTATCTATGAGCATGAATAATACCTACTGTCAACAGAACGATGGGTGCGGTCTAGGTGGTCGTAAATAACAGACATACGAATACCGTCCAGATAAATATCGGGAAAAACTCAGCAGTTTTTCCCGATATTTATTTAAGTATTTTGATTCCTTAAGGTGAAAGCTCTAGGGTAGCCCCCGAAATTCAAATTACCTGAACTATTTTCACAGGAACAGCCACAAAACGTTACAGCTTTGCATGAGATTTGATCCGAGGGTTTAATCAGTTCTTTCATTAAAGTTCGATGAATTGTTATAATTAGCTGGTTTGTGTGTTATCTATCTATCATAGAACCATTACTACTATCAACAAAATGCAAAGTGATTACACATTTACAATCGCTGTTAACTATAACTTTGAGATTACAGACGTAACACGTGAATAGGGTATTACACTCATTTTTGAAAAGTGTCTTAATTAGATTCTAGAGTGCTAATAAACCACTAAAAAACACAACATTTTTATTTAATCGATTAGTGCCATAAAAATGCATTTAAATTTTACAGTTTCAAATTTCGCGCGAAATTTGACGAAAACGCTGGACGTAGTGGACGCCATATTGCTCTTTGGTATGAGGTCAGTTTGCTACGTAAACATTTGCGCTGACTTTTTATAAGAAGTTTATAATTAAAAAAATGAGTTATTTTTCTACTTCTCGTTGGTTTGCTGTTCCTGAATGCAAAATGTTATTTAAATAAAAAATACTTTGGTTACGAAAATAGTAAAAGTACAAAGTTGCTAAGTTGACGTATGACGTAATAACATGGCGGCTACTATTTCATGGTGTTCAAAAACAGATTTGAAGATTTGAAGAAACTGAAATTTTTATACTGTATTTTAAAATTTATTTTGTTGTTTTATGAACTAAAACTAAAATTTTCCGACTGCTTTATGCCTAAGCTATCTCAATAATACATTTTTAGATTTTTTCTCATATAGAGTAAAATACCTTATTGTAGTGATGTAATCAAGGTTGCTGGCTGGCACAAATGTTTCTTACTTAAATCCCACTATCCTTTTTATTTCTATTAATTCCCTTATTCTCGCTTTCTATGAATAAATGTGAAAGTTTGGATGTTTAGATGTTTGTTACTCTATCACGCAAAAACAGCTGAACGAATTTGGATGAATACTTGCTTTTGCCAGCGCCTTCGCCCGCATGAAGGTCGAGAATTATTCCACGGGACCGTACTACCTACCGGAATAAAAAATATCCTAAATGTTAATCCAAGTTATAATCAGCTGTTCCATACGTTTTGACCGCGTAGGTATTGCACTTTTCTATAAAACAGCTGATTTTTTATTTTATAAAACCGACGTAAAATTTCTGCACTTAGGGGTTTAGAATTATATGCTGAATTCATGGTTACAGTTTGCGCACTGGATAAAAACTTGTCCTGTATAGGACTAGCTATATATTAGGGGAGCCCTATGGAAATAATGGGATGGACGGTATGAAAGGTGATATGGCTAGAAAGGCGGTGACTACCGAAATGATGGCGAATAAATTGGGTTGAGGGCGAGAGAATGATGACAGGTGACCTACTGTCAAAATTGCCTGATCAGGGCGTTGGTGTACCTATAAGTTCACCTTTTTAGAAGCACCTAATAAAAATATACATAATGCTTTCTCTAAATAAACAGAAAAATATACGAGAACCTACGGTTAGGTCCTTCTCTGCTGCTAACGATCAGAAATTGGACGGCGAGTAATGGGTAGCTCGCTGTCCGGTAAGGACCAAGCCCGGTTCGACGGCGCGTTATGTTCCACGCGCGCCTCAAAGAGATGTCAGCACCGACTGGTCTGCCAGGGGTGCGGGTTGTTCGAAAGAGATACCGTCGCCCCTGGCACACAGGCGACTGAACACGGGTGGGTTTTAGTCAGTAAAAGTCTGACACGCCCTCGTGCTCCACCCAGAGAGAGAGAAGTTATTTGATACTTTCCCACCCTCAAAAAAAAACCATCAGAAATTGTTTAATTCTTTCACTTATTAATCCAAAATGTTAGGTAGGTACCGTAGAGGTTTTAGCCTGCATTACCATGTAATTTTCCAGAATATTGTAAGTTTATAGCATGCCTAATGAGATACTCGTAAACATTATTTCCTATTTAGAAGTATAGAAAAGAACAGAGATAAGCTTGAAGAGCCGACAGTGCGCGTCATGATGTAAAATAACTGATGAAATTCTAGAAATAATTATAAAAACACCACGCCCTGTTTTCCGAAGGGGCGCGTAGAGTCGTACCAATAATACAACCACATTTCGCTTATGCTTAAGTACCATGTAAAAGAGGGCGAGCCATCGACGGCAAAAATCCAGACTCCTAAGCTGCTACTGAGAAATTGCAGATAGAAAAACCCAACAACACTTTACGTGAACTGGGAATCGAACCCAGGACCTTATGCTCACTTGCGACCACTAAACTAACGACGCCACCTTTCATTGAAGATTCCTTCATAGCACCGTCAACTGTGGCATCTTTACTTTCCATGCAACTTACAACAATATCTCTCAATTACTAAAAATTTGTTACAATTAGTAGGTTATTCTACTTCTGTATCGCTTCGATATTAAATAGGGTGAAACGCACTATCCTGAGTTGTCCCGATTTTAATTACTCTAGTTTCGAGGATGAATATCGTGCTATTTTGTTAATCTATCGTAAGACTCTCCAACTACCACTAAGTTGACCGTATCGCATGTCTTTTGCATGCAAAGGCAAAATGCGATCAGTTTTTGCGAGATAGATGTCCTGTTTCTCGGCGGGGCATCTATCCGAAACGTAATTTATGTGGATTAGGCAACTATCCCCTATATGGGGTAGATGTCCCAAAATATAGAGCTCCGAAAAAATCGCTAATACCCTGATAATATTAAAGATAATGTTTTGTTAACTTTAAATAAAGTACATAAAAAACCAAAGTACCGGCCAGTTTTACAAATAAAGTAAATTGCTTTTTGAACTGAGAAATTGATTGACTGATTTCAAATAGTGTGGCAACTGTCCGGCTTTTACCCTAGCGGCAACAGATTTTTAGTTATAGAGAGAAATTTAAGTACAGTTCTCATTGGCAAAGTTACTCATGGAAAGTAAAGATGCCACAGTTGACTGTATTTACTACAAATAAGGACTAAATGTAACGGAATGGGCATGGATGCAATGGGTTCTCGTCCCCCAGTGAACTGTAACACCCCAACAAACGTGCCACTCAATAGACGCTTCATTGGCGCTAAACAAAGAACGCAGCCATTTACGTACGTACCTAGTACTTATGTATTGTATTTACGTAATAAAAAGACGTAATCAGGTTAGGTAGGTTTTTTCTCATTTAGACCAGAAACAATACGGCAGGCTGTTTAGAATGGATTCAATTAACTTACAGGTTTTCGTTTTGTTTCAACTGCAATTTTAGAGCAATTTTCATATTCGCAAATTTTTCACTGTCAAAGGGTGAAAGAGCGCAGTTTGACTCTGCTAAGAAGGGTAGGCGTTGTATACGAATCTGAACTATTTGTGCGTTAGAATAAGGTTTTAGTTTGAAATCCTTACTTAGCAAATGAAAGTGGGATCTTTAAAATTTTTGCATTAAGCCTCAAAGAGTACTTATGTGTACCACGCGATCAAAATGCATATCTTTAAGTCTCCGTGTTTCTGTGGACCGTTCTCCTAACAGTATCTCAGACGCCTCGATTAGAGCGACCCATCCTTTTAACCCCCGCAAATATTCAACACAACACCTGTACTTTCCTAGTGATCATTATTGTTAATGATAAACAAATCCTGCAGAAACCTAGAGTAGGTACATTTACACCTAAACATTCAAGTTTAAAGTTACGACTTACCCGATGTTAGAAAGACTGTTGTTGCTTGCGGTAAGCGAATCTGAAGCGTTTATCCCTTGCGCCATGGCGGCTAGCTGCCGGTCCAGCATATTATTCTGTTCCAGAAGCTGGCTCCATTGACGCACCGCATTCTTGGATGAGGATAGCTCCTGGCGAAGCTGCCTCTCGTCTAGTGAGTTGAGGCCACTGCGGAGTGAGCTGTCCAACCTAGGGGATAAGCATCTGATTAATACTTTTTATTGTATTTGCTGTATTAATGATGAAAGTGATGTTATATTATCTAATATAATAAATGCATGTCAAGACAGTTTGCGAATTACTGACTCATAACATTTGTTCCTGTCTTAGAGGTTTTACGATACACGCATAGTATACAGTGCGCCTAGAAGCGCCTTGAACTTATTTGTTAGTCAATTGGCCAATTGAACTTTGACCAGAATGCCGGGACCGCAAATGGCGCAATGACTTGTTTATTTAGAGAAATAAAACTTAAGTGCAAAAACTAAAACCCGAGTACTTTGCCCTAAAGCTTATGATCGCTTACTACTGTTAGAATGTATTGTTTTTTTTTTAAAGAAGGTGGCATACGACCACGGCGTTTAGATGAAAACATTTTGTTGTTTTGTAGTTTTAAGAGCGTAATTTTTAGTAAAATACGGAATGCCGACGTAATGTGCCACCATCAAACTAACTTCTAATACTATGAAGTTCCTTACCTCTCAATATAATCATCGACGCTCTGCAAGCTGGTAATGGACTGCGCCAGGTCTTGGTCCATCATCAGATCGTCTGACGCCAGGCTGGACAACGTGTCCAGCGATGTTGTCCGTTCAGTGCCGCCATTCCGCAAACCGCACACTGAGTTCATTAAAATGTGATTAATAAACCAAATAACGACTTTGCACAGCAGTTGGTTCACGAAAATACGTTTTTAAATTAAAAGTTTTTCTGCAGGATTTATTCAAAGTAACTAAAGATAAATTAATTATTTTTGTCAGTTTTTCCCGCCAATATTGAAAACACTATGCGCAGCATAGCACTAGACAAAAACAAATGAATCGAACACAATTTTTTAAATTAGAAAAGAGGTTTTGTTTCATGAAGTTCCAATGTGGTCTGTGGAGTAGTGGAGGCTCTGTTTTGTATACATCTAAAGATTTCTTTATGATTTAAATAGTAAAGCAATTTTACTCGTAAAAAATAATATTTTATTTGTTTTCTCTGCAATGTGACTAAATAACTACCTAGAAAACCAGAGATAAAGATAAATTGACCATTGTCAGCCAGCCATGAAAAAAGCTACACATTGATGAAAAAAAAGCAATGTTCTTATGTCTATATCTAAGCTTCTCATAATGTTCAGGATCAGTGATGAATGGCATACTCGTATAAATAACAGCTTTTTTGAAATCTCTCGTGCAAAATTAATTAAAACTTCGTAGTAATGTAGCATAATATGTATATCGCGTTTTTGGGTTGCAGTAGTACAGAATACCTACAGACTATAAAAGCAAACAATGTTTAGTAACTTTGCACAATTTAAGACAGAATAGACATGAAACACAAGACGTTATGTTATTTTCAGTTCCAGGTCATATCTCATGGCTGAACCAGACCCGCAGTTTCAATTTTTTTTTTCCTAAATCTTATTATAGCATACAACTGTGTGTCGTAAACTTTTAAATACATTATTTTGTAAATTATATCTTACTTTTACGATTCCTTTGAACCAGCGGACTGGAGGTAATCCGATCCCTTGACCTTCGTAGATTTTTGCTAGTCTCTGACTCCAGCGTTTTACTTGAAGGGCTGCCATCTGTGTTTTCTAGAACAACAAAAATAACACTTTAAACCTCAACTCTTTTCGTACTATTTGACTTTTATTTATGGAGGAATGAAGGTATTTCTTTTAATGATGTTTAGGATGTGGAAACGAACATCTATCTTAAAACCTGGCACTTTGCCAGCTCAACTTTTACTTTTTACCTTCTCTATTTTTAACCCCCGACGCAAAAACGACGGGGTGTTATAAGTTTGACGTGTGTGTGTGTGTGTTTGTGTGTGTCTGTCTGAGGTATCGTAGCTTCTGAACATCGTAGCTCGTACTCCCGAACGGATGAGCGGATTTTGATTTTGTTTTTTTTTTGTTTAAAAGGTGAATTAGTCAGAAGTGTTCTTAGATATATTTCATCACAATCAGATCAGCCGTTTGAAGATTATTAGCTCTTTTCTGGTTTTTGAAGGGATTTTGGCAACTTCCACAAGTCTGATCAAGTCGAAATTTGGTATTCTATTACTTCAGTGATATTAGACGAACAAAGTAACCTTAAACTGATGCTGGTGCAACACCTGGAATTTCCAGGATACCCAAGTTACTCATCAACAAACAGCAGAAGCATCGTGTTTGGGCTCATTGAAAAGGTCTCAGTGAATAGGTTATGGATAAATCAAAATCAAAATCAAAAGTCATTTATTCAAATTAGGCTGAGAATCAGCACTTTTCGAATGTCAAAATTACATTTAAAAAAATATTTATTGGCCTTTTAAGGGCGCTTTCACATTTTCTCTCGAATTTGAACGTTTGGTCCGAGATTTGATGAATGATTATGGTTTAGATATAGCCAAAAAATTAAAAAAAATATGTGTTCTGGAAAATTTCATTATTTGTCTAAGGAGCGCTCTAAATAATTTTTTCAATTTGTTTACGCAAGTCAGTAAAAACTTTGTCTCGGCAAAGGATGTTTCATAAAATTTTACTTTCGGGCATCTTTTGATGCTTTGTTACATGGAACATAATAATAGTTTAGTAATTTATAAAAATGTCTATGGTAGGACTGTACTTTGTTATTTGGAATGCTCAAATCAATTTTTTATGTTTCATACAATAATACACCAAAAATAATTCCGTAAAACAGAGAATTAATGATAATTTTTCGTCTGAAATTATTTTTTTATCTATGTATGTTTAATCGAAATTCAAACAAAGGTATTTAATAACTAAGGTTACTAAGTTAAATTGCTTGAAAAAAAAAAAGTCTATTTAAAAGTAAAATAATATTTTAAAACAATTGTTGAATGCAACGCTATGAATCAGTAATAAATCTCGGGACGCGCGGGCTTTAGCTTTAAGTCCGCGCCGGTCTTTTCCTGGGCGTTCGAATCATAATGGTTAGCATGTCTGAGTAGCGTACTTCAGTAGACACACACGCGCGATCAGCTACCACGCGCCGTTGAATTTACCTAAAACTGAATACTTCAATTTGTAATAGCCCTCTTAAGTTGTAGGTAATATATCGGTCAAGGCATTGTCAAGTCGGGGACGGTCAATAAAAACGCCAAACAGAGGTGGCCTAGCATTTTCATTAGCCGTTCCCCAACTTGACAATGCCTTGATCAAAATATTACCTACAACTTAAAAGGCCAATCAATAATATTTTTTTACTTTTTAGAGTTTTTTTTTGGGTCGGGGTTTTTTAATAACAGTCTTTCAATTTTGGTAACCTGTTTCTAGTACAGGTTATTTCTTAAACTTACTTCAGGCACCAGCTCTCACAATGCTATAAAATCATTGTGAGATAAAATAAATAAATATATTTTAAAATTTTGCTTTCCAAAAGCAGAGTTCCTACAGTGTACAGTGTAGTATACTAGTAAGGGAACAGATTGCGCAGTTCTTTCACCGTCTTGACAGAACACAGTGTTTTGTTTGCATCTCGTTTCCGATCCTGTAAACAAGTTAATCCAAGATGTAGTCTTCCGAAAACTTACTCCTGAAAAGTAGAGCTGGCTGATCAGCAATCTCATCATCGAAGAAGTCTCGTCCATCGGACAGGGAGAGTGAACCGGACGCGTGTGTTGGTGTGCCCGGGGATTCCGGGGTCGGGTTCTTGCTGCCTTCGCCACTACTACCGTTGATTTGGGATGATTCACTGTAGAGAGAGTAGAGAGACTAGAGAGATATGCCATGTGGGTATTGATTGTATTTTCACTCAGTTCTTCTGTGATTCTAGTTCTGAATCGTAGCGGTTACGCATTAGGAAGTCTTACATTCATAAAACTGTTTAACTTTAGTGCGAAAGGTAGATCGTCATTTGAATAACAGGTATCATTGTTTGGCTATTCCAATTAATAAAGCCCCTCCTTTTGCTCAATCGCGCATAAACGGCCAAACGGATTTTGATGAAATTTGGCATACAGATAGTTTATAACATTGATTAACACATAGGACACTTTTTACCCTGGTAGTACGTTCCCGTGGTATGATTTTCGACCTCCACGCAGGCGTAACCTTTGGCAAATGCTACAACAACCAAAACTAGAACATCAACCACACACATGACATTGACTTACATCATTACTTCTTTAACAGGCTGCATTGCTTCCCCATCAAGATTATCCTCTTCTCTAACAACCGGCTCTGGTGATCTAGTCTTGGTATTAGCAGTCTGATACGCCGAACTGATGGAAGGAGGATCCCTCTCCACTTGCAGCTCATTATTCGAGTCACTGGTACTGGTTGAGGAGATCAGACTGTCTGCTGGAGAGGTCTCGTCGTCCAACATACTTTGCGTTGAAGTTTCTAGAGCTGATAGATCGAACTTGGAGTCCTCGAGGGTGAGTGTTAGATTGTGGTGGTCACCGCTCTGGTTTGTGCATGTGCTCGTGGTGCTGTAGTTTGAACTTGTCATTGAACCTGTCGCAAAGTATGAATATATAAAAAAAATATGTCCCTTTTATTTGAACGGTAGGAACAATTTTATTAGGAGCGTGGCCCAAGAAAAGAGATGCCTATGGCTAGCATTGGGTGAATTCGAGCTGTGGATGATAATGATCAACATTTTAGAATATAATCAATCTTAACCAGCCTATATAATGTTCTAACGACTCGGAGCCGGAACACAGGCCTTCTCTCTGTGAAAGGGCCCGCTTAGTAGGCCTTAGTCCACTAAGAATGCCCAGTGCGGTTTGGTAGATGTTACATGTCTTCGAATTTTTGTTTCTAAGACACGCCGGTTTCCTTCACAATAAAATTATTATATTTGGTCATAAAATGATGTACACAAAGTAAAGCGCCTGTCTGGGCCTACGACCTACATCTCGTAAATCGTGGCCGTGACCACTGAGCTACCACTGCTCATGATAATCAATAATTTTGTAGTAATAACAAGTAAAAACATAAAGTAAATAGAAGATTTTTAACTCTATGAAATCCGTATTGTCAAAAAGCATATACCTAATCCTTTTTTCTTCTTAGAAAACTTTTATTAGGATTCCCACGAGCAAAGTTTGCAAGAGTTCTGGATAGACCAAACAAGCTTATGGTCAAGTCATCACATGCTGCCACTGCCAACTATTTTAACAGACAGATTCAGAAACCATTTCTGTGGGTCTTTTGCAAGAGGTCCCTACATATGACTTTGTAGTGATAATAATTTATCTCACCCATCATAGTTCCTCGGAGTGCGTCATGCTGACTCATCGTTAGCGACTTCATGAGCAGTGGGTGCGGCACTGGGGGCTCGTCAATGATTACTATCATCTTCTTAGGAATCTCTGGATCTACCACCTTGGGGGTTTCCATCACTTTGTTCTCCAGTTTAGACTTCTCGTCCTCACAGCTGGACACACTCAGTGCAAGGGACACGTCGTCTTGTGACCTGGAAAGAGAAACAGGTTTTTAAATGTTTGGTCTCTTTTTGATTGCCGATTTTTTTTTCTTAAATTAAAGCATCCGGTTCCAGACTTTCTTTAAATTTTCACTGTGATTTTACTTAATTAAAGTAAGAGCTTGAGAATTGCCACGCCTTTACCTTGAAGCCTTTGTAAGCCATAAAATAATTACGTTATATATTTTCACTAAGTTCGAATTTGAGATTATTGATGATATTTAATTAATATTTGCTTACACTCTTTGGGGCATTTCATTGATATGGCGGTAGATACGCTCTAGTTTTGAATACACAGGCGGCTCGTTACAAAAACAGATTAAAAGACTGGACATACCTGTTGGCCATAGCTTCGCCAGCCGCGTGGCTCTGCCAAGCGCTGCTGTTACCAAAATGGCTCTCCTCGCTCTTGCAAGATGGACTGGACTCCTTTGAAGAATTCACCGTCGTCGGAGACACCACGCCGCTTGAAGACTTCACGAATGAGTTCTAGAAGGTAACGAATTACCCAATTAGTGCTGTTCAGGACTTCATTCTTGGCGAATAAATCATATTTTTTTATTTACACGTTTCTTGTAGGTTCTGTAACGATTTCTATTGTTCATTGCGAGGCATTGCCCTCATTAATAGTTTAGCATGCAATATTATTTCTTTATACTTAGTTAGGTCTGTATTCTATAACGATGCTAAAACATGGATCTTGATAGAAATCTGACTTTTTTGTTTTTAAATAGGTAGGTAATTTTTCTATTCCAATTTAAAGTTATTCTTCATGCAAGGTGGAAGCGCCAGTGTACCCCGCGAAATTCAAAATTTCTTAAGTACGTTTTTACAAATTGAAAATGGCAAAAAACTTTCTTGGACCACCTTAAGCATCGTTTTGTTTATCATTAACTAGCGATCCGCCCCTGTTTTGCACGGTTTTTACGACTTGACAAAAGATCGCGATTTCTTTAATACGTTTAGTTTAATACGTCATGTGTATCTATGTACACATAAACCTTCCGGAATAACTTCTCTAAGTCCTCAATTTTGCCATGACCCTCGTCATGGCAGCAAAATCCGTTGCGTAGTTTAGCGGAACAACACGATCACACAGAGACACGAAAGCGACTCAAATTTATCATAATATATCTTCATCTTAGAGTATCGATAGCAAAAAGTTCAAACATCTTTGGGCCAAAATCCAGCTGCGCGAACTCCGCTTACTGAAGCATGCATAAATAATGTATCTATAGATAGATAAAGATTGTATTATATTTACCTGTTTATTCAATTTTTCAGGCTGTGCTCTATCCAGAACAAATTTCTCTTCATCCAGGTTTGTTTGTATCAGTGAAGTTCTGTTCCTATTCCTGTATCTTTCTAGAGTGGACATGGGGGAATGCGGCCTCCCTGAAGAATCTGACACAGGGGATGGCTTCGGTAGGATAGGGGATGGTGGCTTGTATGTGGGGGCTGGGGAGATCTCGTACTCTGGAGTCAGATCGTCATCGAAGGAACTTGGTAGCTTTGGTAGTGGTATTACTGATTGGCCGGTTATTAGAGCGTCATCTGAAAACAAATTGGTTTAATTAAATTACGTGCATGTAAATAAAATGAATATAATAAATAAATATTCTGTAGGATGCACACCCGCAGTGGGTGTGTATCCTACAGAATGTTTATTTAATATTTTATGATTTAAATCCCATAATGTTACACCCTTCACCTTCCAAGTCTCAACACTCTTAGTTTCATTGTTCAACAATGCGAGAGGTTTTGCTAAAGTTTATTTCTAAGCAACCATATTTTGCACAATGCGTTTCCTTTGAAGAAATGCTTGGAGCCAAATCATAAACCAAATCAACTCACCCATAATATCAAGGTCTGAAACTTGCAGCTCTCTGAGGTGGAAGCAGTGAGAGTTGCGCATGACCATCTCGAGGTTGCGCGGGCGACGGCGCATGCGCGGCGAGCCATCTCCACCCTCCCCGCCTGTCCATACCCCGGAATCACTGGATACGGCTGATTGTGCACCTGGGAAGAATATGTTTTAATCAAAACAGTAAAGACTTAAAGTTAAAAAGATATCTGCTTCAAAATTGAGTTGCACCCGAACAAACATAGTTACATACAATACATTGCTAGTTAAATAAAAGCTTGTAAAAATCAGCTGGTCCATACTTTTATTTGACCAAATCTTTTCGTGATTCCAGGGTTGGTCACAGCAGGTAATAGTTGTTTAGTATGATCCTTTTTCGGGTTTTGATTTATTTTAATTACACCAAATATGTTGGTTGTCATAAGAAGTAGCCTGGGATCACTGAAATCGGGAAGCATGCCCTGTATGTCAGTACCGCATACACAGTGCATAATTCATAATACTGGAATTGAATTTGTGGTAGCTTTCGTGGTAAAAAACAAAAAGATAAAAGTTTCAAATATTCATTTGACACATGAATATAAAAAAAGCTAAGGTAAGGAGGTTGAACTCAATTGATCCAACGTAACACTGACCGTTTCCCATCAAAAACTTGTAATAAAAACTATTTGTCATAATTTAGAAAGAAAATAAAGAAAAAAACTTTAATGGCATCACGAAGTTTTTGATACAAAACGGCCTGTATTGCTTCCAAAAAAAAGGTTTGCATTTAAATAAGTAGGTACGTAAGAACTGTATGTACAGGACCTATATGTATATAAAAATGTACATGTAGGTCCTTTTACACATCTTCCATATCTATACTAATATTAATATCTGGTATTTTTTTATTTTTTCGTTTTCTAAAAATGAAACCTAGCTAGATCGATTTATCGCCCCCGAAACCCCTTGCATACTAATTTTCACGAAAATCGCTGAAGCCGTTTCCGAGATTCAGATATATATTTTTTAAGGTATTAGATAAAGCTGAAAAGTTTGCTTGTTTGGTTGAACGCGCTAATCTCAGGAATCACTGGTTCGAAAATAAAATATTCTTTTAGTGATGGATAGCCCATTTATCGAGGAAGGCTATATAACATCACACTAAAATCCTTAGGAGCCGAGCAAAGAAAAGTCACGAATACGAAGTACTCATGGGCAGGCGATTCGAAGCGACGGGGTGGGTCGGGGAGCAAGAAATTTGACGCGAACAAAGTCGCGAGCAGAAGCTAGTATAAAAATATGGAAGATGCGTGAAAGGCACGTTTAAGTTGTTTCGTTGCATTCGTAAAAATGCACTTTCAATGTGATCTACGGAAGCAATGATAGTAGGTTTTACCAATTAATAATAATTATCAAAATCATCGGCATATTTTATCTTTGATTTGTTGCTGGATAACGTCATGTTTTCATAAAATACTCATATTTCCCAGCAACATTAAGCAATCAGTTTTTGAAAAAACCGACCAAGAACGAGCTGAGATACAATTCTATGGTTCCGCAAAATCAAATTAGAATGCATGCATGTTCCGTATTCCATAATCAGGACATACTGCCTGCAAACGTAGGTACGCACTGTGGCATTAACAGTCAAATTAAATTGTGTTAAAAAAAGTTTTCCACTGGTCTAGAACAGTAGGATACCTACAATAAAGGTAGGTAGGTATTGATGTCGATAACAATAAGACTGGGGTACCTATATTATTTTGAATATGAGCTTGTATCAACAAATTTTTAATTAAAGTGAAAACTTCTTTAGGCGCGTTGAGCATTTTTTGAGGTGGGAAAAAACAATTGAATTCACGACACCGTTACCGACACCTCTGTATATAAGCTAGTTTTAGTTGAGCTTGATCAGTATAGATTACGTGTATTAAAAGATTTTACCTATTTGGTAAAATAGCTGACATTTTTTTTCTTGTATAATAGCGCATAAAATGAAAATTGTAATAACAATTTTGCAGTAGTAGTTTATAATAATGAATAAAAAAACACTTCATTTAAAAGTATTTCCTGCACAATAAACTATTTCATGACGTTTCAAAAAATATTTCCTGACGATTCAAAAAATACACACGTAGATAATTGTTCAAGTTTTCACTTCTGTCGGCACTCCCGGAGTGCTTTTGTTATTGAGCCAGTTGATAACAGTAACTAATAATCCATAATGAGCTATTGAGGTACCTATCAATAAAAAATAAACTATTACCTTCCCTCCATCCGTCTGTAACACCAGACTTCCTAGTGTTGTTCACCACCTGAAGATAAAAACACTTATTAAGCATAGTGATCACCTTTCACTTCACTTTCACACACCGCACTTAAAAATGTACATATATATTGACCATGTCGTGTTTCTAGCTGAAGTGCATTACTGTGAATGAACCCGACCACATCCCTAATGTTACGAGAACAGATGTCGAAATGACCCGTATTCAAACCAAGTCCGTAACTTTAAAAATAAATCCTACACCACACGTAGACACGTTAACAAACATATCTTACGACAAAACGCATAACTTTTCAAACTAAGAACTCACTTTCTTCAGTTTTTTCGTCAATTGTTTAATTCAACAACTAATTAAAATATATATAATTTTAACTTTTATTATCGGAAAGAATAATGAAATAAAACTTTTTACAAACACGTCTTGTCACGGTCCAGAACGAGGGGAAAATGTAACGTCTAATTAATTTTGCTTTTTAACGCGATACATTGCAAAATACATTATGTATGTATGTAGGTATGTACGAGTATGTGTGTTAACTTTACAATTATGCAAGTAATGTCTGCTTGATGTTTCGGGGAAAGAATTTTGTTTGTGAATTTCTTAAAATCTTTTTACATTTTTTTACACTGTAAAGGAATTTGGAATTTAAACAACACTTTAAAAAAAGTTACAATTTGAGTATGTGTAGTCATTATGTTTCGTAAAAAAGAAAGCCAAAACATTTTGCATACAAAATCAGTTTATTTGAAAAGATCTTCGTTTCTCTAATCTCATGTGTGTCTACGCTAGATGCACTGTGCACCGACGATATTTAGAGTATACGGCGACCGGCATCGCACACGACAATGTCTAAAATAGACAAGTTGTGACCCAGTTTCAGCTTCAGAGGAAAACAAACGGTTGTAGTCTAATTATAAAGGTTATTATCGTTTGTCCAGGAAGCTGTTATGTAATTTATGAAATACTTAACGTCTATTAAAAAATGCTAAATGAGAAAAAATGTCGTCATAGATACTGCGGTAGTGTTTTGATTTCGAGTTGTCCCTCCAGTTATTTATGTTTAATGTTCTCTCATATTTCTTTTCATCTTCATTCATTATCAGTTTCTATTTAATGTCCTTAACTTCCCTAATGTCTTTTCAAGAACTTACTGGCACTTGAAATGATGCAGCTATGGTCATAAGGATCCCTCTCATCATTATACGTATTGGTTGCTTGCTTCTTGCATAGTACAAGTCTCTGCTCTACTCCTCTACGTACTGAACTAATTTAATCTATTAGCAGTATAGCATGTTTTTAATACGCTTTTATTAGCTTCACCTGTATGTTTGTTCGTAACCGACTCCTTTGGACCTTATTTTGACCCACTTCAAACAGTCAGATTTAATTTAAACTTTGTAGATTTATCGAGGACCGATGATAGTTCAAAAATTTCGAAAAAAACTAAAAAATCGCGGTTTTGTAGTTAGCAGAACTAAAAATTAGACACAACGCATGCTGCTATGTGATTTCCATCTCCAAATTTCCATTACCTGTTTGGTAGACTTAGCATCAATGTTCTTGACAGATGGGAACTGAGGCCTGGGGAGCTGCGTGGTCTGAAAGGTATACTTCCCGGCGCCAGGACCACGCTGTGGTTCTTGCTGCCCTCGGGGCACGGATGCACCCCGAGTCGAGACCGGTTCTGATATTCGCACGCTTTTTGTTGGTCGTACCTCCTGAAATAAGCAGTTTTTTTAAATGGAAGGTAATGTGAAGTAACTTTAGTAGGGAATACTGGAAAAGGCCAAGTGAAAAAAGGCAATTATTATGAGACAAGCCGTGTGCCGAAAGAATGGAGTTACCGACATAGCTTGCAGAGTAAGCAAAAAAAACGCAGTGGGTTGGCCATGTCTGTCGAAGGACCGATAGCCGGCGGAGCAGACGACTCCTGGAGTGGAGACAGCGTATCGGCAAGCGTAGCCTACGACGCCCCCCAGCTAGATGGACCGACGACTTTAGGAAAGTTTCTGGGACAGTCTGGATGCGGAAGGCGGAGGACAGGTTGTTGTGGCGCAGCCTGGGAGAGGCCTATGTCCAGCTGTGAACTGCGATAGGCTGAGTTGATTGAAGCCGTGTGCCCGAAGATTTCCCATCGGCTAAAATAACGAACTTCATACACACAACAAACTTTCATACAAACTTTTATCCAAACTTTTATCCCTCATTTTAAGTTATCTAGGGGATGAATTTTCAAAAATCCTGCCTTAGTGTTTAACTTAGGTCTATACATATAAGGAACGCTTGTGCAGAAGCTTTTAGACTCAGCGGTTCAGATTTAAGAAGAATAGTTTTAAGATTTGATTCTTGACAATCGGAACAGTTATATGAGAAAGCCAATCTGATTGGGCGATGTTTATTCTCTGGCCAGAGTGACACAGTAACTCAATGCAAAGTTATGATAAAATAAAATGTGTGAAAGTCAAATTAAACGAGTTAATTATAATAAACATTGGACAGTCTTTACAATTCAGTGCAGCATCAACTTAGCCCAGAAAAGACGGAAACTCGCAATTGAATGACGGAAAGCAATTATATCTGGGACTTAATTTATAACCTGGCAAAACTATAGTTCGTTTGGCATAAAAGCCCTGTTTGAACCATAACATTTGGTACCTCCCTATGATACGTGAAGGGCCACATAATACCAGGCATAGACTTGGACTTCGAAGCACAACCAGAGCCCTAATTCACTATGACCACTTAACAATTCCCTACTTCGAAACCACGTCAATTTCTTAGATCACACACGACATCTGCTAAGAAATATCGACAAATTGTCTTGGAACGTACAGAATATGACAGATTTCGATTCCATACCGTTACATTGGTTTCTACAAAACACGATATTAACGTAGTTTGAACGTAGTAAGATTCCGCGGGGAATCATTATAACGATACAGAATTGGGGCCCTGTATCGTAATAATGATTTCCCGTGGAATTTTGCTATGTTCAAACTACGTAACCGTAAGGAATACGATATTATCAGAATTTGTGTGTGATTGACGTGGATACGAGTTAGGAATCGTTAAGTGGTCATAGTGAATTCAGGCCCAGAATTGGGGCCCTGTTACTATGGTTTCAGTACATGATTCTGAACATCCCTGTGTTGAAATTATTCGTAGGTAGGTTATTAAAACCCCATCGCCACCGTGTATACGTATGCCTATGCCTTATTATATCGAGCTGAATTCAAGAATAGGTAATCTAAAAAACCTGTGCTAACGACGAGGTACGTAAACTTTATTGTTTTGTGAAATTCGTATAATTAAATGATTAATGTAACAAAGCAATTAGTTATTTCGATATACCTAATTTGTTTTTTTTTTTGTTGTGGTTGCTTTCGCTTTCAGAATTTATGACTCAAATGTATTTTAAGTATAATAAATTAACGTTTAATTGACACTGTAAATTTTATGTTGCTACAGTGGACAGAGAACTATGCTTTGTTAATAAAACATTCATCATTCATTATTTCATCCGGGGGGGGGGAGGGGGGGGGGGGCAAAAGGTGGGTTTTGCCATAATCGCCTAGCTTGGCTGGCGGGTTGGCGATCGCAGTATGATGATAAAATGCATAGAGAACGCTGCTGCCCATTCTCTAGTAAGTCCCTTAGTCGCCTTCTACGACACCCACGGGAAGAAATGGGATGGTGCTATTCTTTTACGTCCGGCGCCACACGAAACCTCCGAGAATAAAACATTGACAATTCAAAATGTATGTTCGTTGTCTTTCTCTGGTAGATAAGTTAATCAAATATGTGAACCCCAATAAAATTTGGTTATCACTATGTTAACACTGAAAACATTCACTAATTCGTTACTTTTAACTTCTGGACTGGAGCCACACACATTGTATATGCATTCAGCAGGCTTAGCATGACGCTTCCTATTTCTACTCCACCGTAGAATTAAAATTAAAAAAACCCCCGACCCAAAAACAAAAACTCTAAAAAGTAAAAAAAAATATTAATTGGTGTTTTAAGTTGTAGGTATTATTTTGATCAACTTACTGTCAAGTCGGGGGACGGCTAATGAAAATGCTAGGCCACCTCTGTTTGGCGTTTTCTTTGACCGTCCGCCGACTGTTTTACAGTTTACAGGCTGTAGGTATGTTGAACAAAATAATTATGATTCACGACCGTAATAAATATAGCTTTACAAAATAATAAGTCCTTACATACGTCGTCTTCATAATTTTTTAAAGCCTAAAGCAGGCAACAGTTTTAATCGACTCATAATAGTCAACCCTATTGAATTCTGTGTTTTCGTAAACCTGTACTGGGGTCCAAAGTTCCGACTAACATCCAACATTATCGGTAGGATCCGTACACTGCTTTACGGGCCACTATCTGCCAGCATATCCAACTGCAGTCGTGCCCCGTGCAGGGTATATATTTACCCACGTGTCCACTTTGAGCCATTTACGGGTCGAAGCGACCAACCGCCGACCGTCACCATTCCTGGCGTTTGCAGCGTGGCACACACGCTGGGGTCACCGTCGCACCAGGCTGAGCCAGGACATTATTGCGCTACTCCGAAGGGAATTAAGGGAATCTTGTGACCACAGACTTACCTACCCCATTTCTCTTATTTGTATTATGAATATATTTTCTTTATGTTGATAAGGTTACGTGGTCTCATTTTTACCCCCACGTAAACCCTTTCCGTCACGTAACGAAGTTATGAATAGGATTAAGTAAATGAACTTAGAAGCTTTTATTGATGATTTTATTGATTATAATATTGTACATTCACAGGTGTTACGGTCGCCGATCATATTTTATATAACATAGGTACACACGGCTACACATCAAGATAAACATTTCCAATATAATCTGATCTCGCATTGTATGGGATTTTCGTACAGTGCGAGATTAGCGTAAACTGGAAATGTATAGCTTGATGTGTAGCCGTGTGTACAGCCTTACACTTACCTGCAATAAGAAAAAAAAAACGTTAAAATATTTGAACATCGCATGCTACCATGGCGCTTTTGGCTTCCCCTTTTTTTTTTGAAGTTGGGATGTCATCAAATAACTTCTCCCGCTCTGGGTGGAGCGGGAGGGCGTGTCAGACTTTTACTGACTAAAACCCACCCGTGTTTCTTCAGTTGCCTGTGTGCCAGGGGCCATCTCTTTCGAACAACCCGCACCCCCGGCAGGCATCGGCCCTTGCGGACCCCACCAGTTAGTGCTAAGTTAAACTTACTTGTGTTGGTATCTGCTGTGTCTGATAAGTCAGTATGACGGTCTGCTTGGTCAGCGTCTTGGGCACACCGCCAGCGCCGACGACGGTCGTCACACCGGTAGAGGACACCTGCGTCGCCTGCAACGGCAGCTGATACCCCGGGCTTATACTCTTCTTATCTGGAACGCGAGTAGAATTAACGGTTATCAAACCTATCGAAGATAAAATAATCTTACGGGTCTCACGGGTCGGTCTTATGGCCTCTTACGGTTTACAATGTTTGTAAATATGTGAACACAATGTATCTATCACTTTCTTAATATAGGTATCTGTCATTACTTCATTTTTAATTAACTTTAACTATTGTGGTGCAGTAATTTTATTTTAGGTGCTTCATCATCTTTACATAAAGTTATTCAATCTTATATACTAAAAATGAATCCCTATTTCCCTTGGTCACGGCATCACACATGAACGGCTGGACCAATTTTGCTAATTATTTTTTAGTAGTGTTTGTTATTGTCAGGAGAAGGTTCTTATGAAAGATAAAATGAAGAAAGTTGCACGTAACATATAAATAAAATGCGAATTCAATATCTAATACCTTTAAACGAGCAGTTCTGGTATATAGATATGTATACAACGTGTAACGGAAAAGGTATATATATCAAGGGCACGGCTTCTTTGGATGATATCAAACGATATTGGAAAGGTTTTTTAATCCTATCATGTTCAGAAGTTATAAGAATTTTGAATACATTGATACCAGAACAAATTGAACAAATAAACACATCACTCGGAAGAGATTTATCGTGATATTGGCATGTAACGTGGAAAGTTATTGACCTACGTAGTGTGGTGACACGTTTGTTATGATTTGAATTTAAGAAACATGAAACCGATTTCGTATCAATTCTTATTTTGGGCTGAAACGATTTATAGTGATTCTATACCAGCTGTTATCTTTAGTGCTTAACGATAACAATAGGGCTTCTGTTACACCCTGTATATATAATCTGAATCTCGGAAACGGCTCCAATGATTTTCATGAAATTTAGTATGCAGGGGGTTTCGGTGACGATAAATCGATCTAGCTAAGTTTCACTTTTAGAAAACGTCAAACCAAAAAAAAATCGAGCAAAGCTCGTTCATCCAGATATTTCATAGTTAAAAATCCACAACGTCTGTTGGGTCAGCTAGTATATATAGTATACAAAATACTGTAAAACATTTTAAAAGACTAAAAGATTAACGGTTTCTTGTCCATTCTCCTTCATATGAAACTACCTTTTGAAAGGGGCGACTACAATCAATTCTTTTTGATGTAAAATTTGACGTTTAAAAGTGCTTATAAGTGCCTATCTTAATATTCATAATTCTTCTGAACGTGTGTATGTCACTGAACTCCTCCTAAAGGGCTGGGTGAAATTTTTTGTTTGTTTTTGAGTGGGTCCCTAGATGGCTTAAATATACAATTGGACCCGATAGGTGGTGCTGTTCGGGCAGGCTAACGTCTGTCAGGTAGGTACGCTAGTTTGAAATAAATATTTTGACTTTGACTACGCGTTGAGAAGATCACCATGCAGCTCGCTCGCATTTGCACGCTTGCTTGCAGGCAGAATACAATGACATTAAGGCTGTAAGATCTTTTCTTCTAAACCATGTATTTTCTTGCAATAAACATTTTGAATTTGAATTTGAATTTGCTCCTGCCAGGATTCCTACGCAATACATGTTCCTATTTTTCCATACACATTTATTAGACGTCATCTAAGTATTTACCCTTTTTCAGGCAAAATTTTACTGACCACAGAGGCCATATCTTGATTGGTCCATATTGGCTCAGGATCGAGTTGAGTGGAAAGAGAAATGGGTGCCTTTGCCCTGCGGTGGGACAATACAGTCAAATTATGTATTTATTTTAATCTAAGAAAAAAAATGCGTTCTATCATCATCTTCTTGCCGCTATCCCAATTAATTTGGGGGCAGCGTATGATCCCGGCATGCCATGTCTTATTCATAAATACATGTTGCGACCATCCAATTTCACATTTATACACAAAACTTTTCTTATGCATATCCCTCCATTCCTAAGTGAGACCGCAAAAGAGATGAGTATTTTGAAGTGGATAATGTTTATAGCTAAGGCGCACGGGGCGTCAGATTGGCGAATTAGGTCGTCAATGCGCAGCGCAATAGGCGTTCGTGACGTATACAGTCTGCTATTATACATAAATGTAAAAGCTTATTTGCAGGGGTTTACAGATGAGTGTTATTTTCAAGTGGACATTGGCTATAGTATAGCTAAGGCGCAGAGCGTCAGATTGGCGAACGAATTAGGTCGTGAACTTTTGAATGCGCAGCGCTTATTGCACTCGTGACGTGTACAGACTCCTATTATATGCATAAGCTTATTAAATAATATGTGATATTGTTTCACACTGAGGGGCTCGTGGCTAAGTAAAAATAGCCACACGAGTCGATCGATCAAGTAAAGCTTCGTTCGTGGATGGGTGACCATATTTACATACCGAAACCCGTCTGTGCCTCGGAAAGCACGTTAGTTAAACCCTTGACGGGATCATACCCTTGAAGCTATCATTCAAAATCAAAATGTAAAGTCATTTATTAAAACTAGGCTGTATGAGAGTGAGTACTTTTTGAACGTCAAAATTACATGACAGTCCCCCAAAACGGCCGCCCTTCATCACTTCCTCTATAGCTTTAGCTGGGAAGAAGAATTGGCGCAACAAATTCCCCAGCAGCACGGCTGTCTGCATTCATTCCACGCGGGCTGGCAACAACGCACTTGGGGTAGTTTTTCGTGATTATTTCATTAAATACAAACAAAAGTAACAATTTTTTTCAGCCAACCACTAGATCGTTGGTATTTATAATTATTTTAACATTTACTCTTTAATGAAAACATTTAATCGTACTAAGTAATGCAAATAGAAAATAATGGACGGTATATCGATTTTTATATAATTATCAAAATAACTGTAAAAATACCATACAAACTTAAAAATACCAATGGTCTAGTGTATGGGTGAAAAAAAAAATTACTTTTGTTTGTATTTAATGAAATAATCACGAAAAACCGCTATAAATGCGCCGTGCCAGCCCGCGTGAGATGAACGCTCTTAAGTTGGAAGAACTTGATTCTATACAATAATAGGTAAGTAATTAACAATCAACAATAAATGAAAATTTTATTAATAAAAAATAAAAAATAAATAGTTTAAACAGTCAAATAAAATAAACAATGATATGAAGTAACTCATATGACCTGCAGGGTGATGCAGCCGCTGGGTAATGATGATGATGAATGCTTATGGAGGGTACGGGGTGGTAGACATACCTACTTGTTCAAGTTTCAAAGTGTACTTTTCCTAAACTCTTAAATTCCATTCGGTTACCTTATACGGAATACCGTCAAATCGTTCGTTTATATAATGCGATTAAGTGCATGTCGCATAACGTACACCATCCCAGATCGATGTAAGTCTTTGATCAGGTTTCTTTAAACGGGTACCTATCGGATATCGATCTATTACGTATACTATATCAGGTATGTTTCTACATGATATCAAAAGAAATGGTAGAGGCAGCAAAGGGAAGCATTGAATCGAAAAAATAAATCGCTTGGAAAAAATTTTCGATCAAAGAATCATAGGATTTAAAGGGAATTGGGAGTCTCATAAAATGTTTTGCCTAAAAATTATTTACTATGACCTTCAGAACTACGTAAGTAACCAAGGTCGTAACATATAGTTGAGGCTTGAGGTTTAGTAAACAACCGATGGATGTTTTCGAATAAAATGTAATTTAATTCGAACTGTTTGTTCTAATTTTTTTTCCAAGACCTCTATCGGTTTATTACTAAACTACCACTATATCCGATGACCCTGGTTACTTATATCTTTTGGTGACCGTACCTATAAAACTATATTGGTATATAATGGGCTGCATTGGCAGCAATGCAGCCCATTTCAGAAGCCATTTAAAGGCGATATCTATCATCTAGTTCGAGTGAATGACACCATCAAATTGATTAACATACACACCCAAAATGAATCCCACCCACATGCACTTTCATAAAATGTTCGATCAAATCAAGAAGGTAACAAAGTGTCTATTACTATAATATAAAATCTCCAAGTCAATGAAGCATTTATGGCAAGGCAAGTAAGTATTATTAGATTCCTATCTTAATATAATATTTGCTAATTGGACCTTCTTTCTGTGAGAGCGAGTGGGTGCACCGCGCGGGCCCAGTGCTGGACGGTGGTTGTTACTTACATGTCACCAAGTTATAGTTCTAGGAAATGTCGGTTTCTACACGATGTTTTTCTTCACAAAGCTGCCTAAGTAATTATTTAATATTCACTACCAAGGTACCTGGATATTTTTGTTTTATGGCATGATGAATCGCTTACAACTCAAATCACGTATGCTCACCTAATGCATTGTTATTGTAAGTCGTTTCCTTATCCTTATGCGGGGCACCGAAGGCTTGCTCCGCCACCACGCTCACGTCCCCGACCTTCGCAGTTTTAGCGTGTTGTTGCCTGAAACCGAACCTAACAAATGAGACAATAATAAGACATACATCAGTAGATAGTGCTAGTATTTCAATCAGCAAAAAGCATTACAGTTGACTATTTTTCTTCTAAGAATGTTTTCCAATAAATGTCACTATACATTAGCATTCTTGTTTGTATCGCTTTGTATTTACATCGCCAGTCTGCCCGCCAGACATACTAAAGCTGCCCTTTAAATGTAAACGCCTAGGCAAATGGTAATGGCAATGAGTTTTTTTTCGAACACATCAGGCGTTCAAACATGTAATTCGTAAATTGTGCGCTCTCGCATTCAAGTTTAGAATTAGAATCACAATTTAGAACTTTCTAATTTATGAATAAGTAATTCACGTTTTTCTTATGACATTCTCATTTCCCTATCGAGATTGCTTTCGATAATCGTTATGTAAAGGTGCGAGTGTGATCTGGTTTGTTACCTAGTAGAGCGTAATGGCTGGCCGGGCGTCTCCTTGCGTGGTCTCGCAAGCGGCGTAGATCGGCCAGACAGCACCTCATCCGGACGCAAATCCTCCGTGGAACCTGTTGTGAAATGTTGATAATTAAATATGGACATCTTACGTGCTATAAACATGTTTTATGGTAACTTGTAATTTAAGTTGCAGGTTTCTTATTGCAACTTTTCTGTGCATGTTTGAGAGTAAGTACTTTCGATTTCGTTTTATGATTTGAAATAGGTAAGTAGTTGGTAGGTAGGTGCATTATGTACTTCATTATTTTATTTCATTCGTAGAAAACTGGTTCAAAAACATTGTCCAATACCTGTATTATGAAGAGATTCTCTTAAATATTTTGATTTAATCAACTTTTTATTAAATTTGATCGAAGATGATTGCATAGTCCATCTAACTAATTAACTATAACAATTTCTCTTGAGTGATAAAAAAACAAAGCGCAGAAGACAAAAACGAGACTTACCCAGTCCCATTTTTGTCTTCTGCGCTTAACGTAAGTCTCTTTTCTGTCCTATGCCCTATGTGTTAGTTTCTTTTCTGTACTATGCGTAGGTAAGTCCCTTTTTCCGAAATTCCGCTTCGACGTGCAGTCGAGTGACACCAGCCCGTTATAACTATTTTACCCAAATCTCTTAGCTATCCAATGCTCTAGGTGTCTGTCTCTTTTCTGTCTCTATGTTTAAGTGTCTTTTCTGTTATTTACCCTACGTGACTCTGTTTCTGTTACGTATAGGTAAGTCCTGTATTATGCAGATAGCAGTCCCTTACCCCCATTTCCATTCTTATCATGTGCCTTCTGTTTCCTGCGCGTGTTGTCGTCAGCACGCGAGGTGCTGGCTGGACGCCGACGAAATCCGAAGGACGTGGCAACCCCTCGGCTTGGCTTGCCGTTGCCGTTGCCCCCCGCGCTCTTCTCTCGTTTCTTTGCACCCTTCGACTCAGAGTGACCCTGGGGAAGAAGAGGTAAAGAAGTTTAATAATGAATGAATGAATGAATGATAATAAAAATACCAGCCTATTAATGTAGCCTAGTATTATCAATTATACAAAGAGAACTCGAGCATTGATCACTATGCAAGCATGGTGATAAATGCTCGAGTTCACTACTGTTGAAATTGCCGACCCGTCTTTATCAAGATGAAGACGGATCGGCAATGTCAGACCTATATTAACTTTATTACTTTAAGTCTGGTTTTCCTCGCGGTGTTTTCCTTGATCGATTTCAGTAATAACCAAGATACAACGTCGACAACCTCGTTTATGAAAGGTGGTGCCTTAATAACCACTGGACCATTACGATGTTTTTAAAAGTTTAGTAAGTTCGAAAATAAATATTTCCCTGTTGGCTACGTGTCATTGATTATTATGGGTTAGTTAAAACTTTATTGAGTGGTTCTGATAACAAGTATGTTTACTTATGGCCGATTCTTATAATTTAGGGACAGTAAGTTTCTTCTATCATCTTTACCAGTAATGAGCAAAGACCTTCGCACGAGCGTAGACCCCTCTCTTGGAAGTAGCTGTCATAGGTAAATTTACCTTACGAAACTAACAAAAACCCTGTTGCTCCTTCTACCCACGTTTTCAGAATCGGTATACTAAACGAGCAATTCTTGTTTAAATGTATATATATAATCTGTATCACGGAAACGGCTCCAACGATTTTCATGAAATTTAGTATGCAGGCGGTTTCGGGAGCGATCAATCGATCTAGCTAGGTATCATTTTTAGAAAAAGTCAAACCAAAAAAAAAACACCGAGCTAAGCTCGGTCATCCAGATATTACGTAATAAAGCAAGTCATTTATAAAAACCGTTCAACAAAAATAATTAAATTAAATAATTATGAACATTTGTCACGTTTAACTGATTTCTTAGCTCTGCAATTTTGCAGTTAAATATTTGTTTAAATTATTTTGTTGAAAAGTTTTTATAAATGACTTGCTTTATTAAATTATTATATTACGTATGTATACCGATTCTGAAAACGAGGGTAAAAAGAACAACAGGGTTTTTGTTACATATTGTATACCCATTTTGGAAATAAAAAATGCTACCATTGGTAAGCAAAACGATTCGTTTTTGTTCATAGGAACCGAGCTTTAATCAATAACAAAACAATGTGAACAAAATAAGCTCCGCCATAGGTACTGCCTCCTTCCTCTTTACAATGTTTCCACGTGTTAGAATTCTAAAAGTCAGAGGTCAACTAAGTACAAGATTCTGTCCGAAAAAGCTTCCGTAAGGAACTGGATTTTCTTTGAAAAGAAGTCTATTTCATAATAATAATAAAAGTAGTTCCCGACTTTGTAATCAAAGTCGGGTACTATTATGAATAGGACATGAAAAGAAAAGGGTGGATGAAAGATTAATGCCTAAGCTTTTACTTTTTACGTAGGTACTTAACCATGGCTATTTTAAAAATTGGGTGGCTGTGCTGTGCCTTCTCCTCATTCATTTGACATTTCCCTACGATTTCCTATATTATTAGGTATGTAGGTATTAAACATTTTCCTGACAACAAACAAACACTATCCACTAAATACATAATAAAAATAGCCATTAAAAACTTTACGTGCAAATTGCGTTTATAATTACAATTAATCGCGCGTCTGTTTATTAAATTCACGGTTGGTTTGCTACGGTTTGACCAAGGAAGACCCCGCCGCTGCGTCGGCTATCTTTGTGTATTTAACCGATGTTAATTTGTCTTATCTAAAAATATGTTGGCAAGATACCCCTTTATCATTACATATTATAAAACAAAGGCCCCCGCCGCGTGTCTGTCTGTCCGTTCATTCGCGATAAACTCAAAAACTACAGAACGGATTTTCATCCCGTTTTCACCAATGGACTGAGTTTCAGCGTCTCCTAACTGCAACCATCGTTCATAATCCTTTAATTACAAAGAAACATTTACAGTAATGGTTACAACAAAAATCACAAAATGTCTCCTAATACGGTGTGCCTCATAGCATAGGCCTCCTCTAACCGTTTCCACAAGTCTGTCGCGAGGTACCTCCAGTTTGGACCTGCTGTCAGCTTTATTTCTTCCTACTCCCATACAGTGAGCTGTCTTCCCCGATTGCTTTTGCCATCCCTTGGATACTACTCTGTCACTACCTTGCTCCACTTTCCTTTAGTGTCTCGCATCATGTAGCCACTCTATTTCCACTTTTTTGGTTTATTCTTGTTACAATGTCGGTCACTTTTGTATTGGACCGGAGATCTGTGTTTCTTATTCTATCCCGTCTCTTTGAACCTACCGTTCTTCTCTCCATTGCTCTTTGACATTTGGCAAGCTTTTCTCTGAGCGATTTGGTAAGTGCCCATGTCTCACACCCATAGGTTAAACACGGGAGTATACACGAGTTAAAAGACCGTCTTTCAATGTCATACCTAGGTCTTTAGACTCAGTATTGCTTCCAACCAATTGCAGTTCTCATATTTATTCCTTGGTTAATTTGGTCCTAGGTAGAGATGATTTGACCAAGGTATAAGCAGTCCTCTACAGAGGCCAAAGCTTCCTTTTTTATTTTCATAAATAAACCCCTAACAAATTGACCGAGTTGTGACTCAACATAAACATGAAAACGAACGATGAAAATACACCAACACGGAATTTTCAACTGAAGTGAGCATACCGATTCGTGTGGAAAATATCACGTCAACTAAAGCTACGTTACCCTTGACCTTTACAATAAAGCTGTAGCCTTTATAACTAGAGCTTTATATAATGTTTTCCGTGCCTTTACTAAGTCCCTAGGGCTTTATTTAGGCCTTCCGTATTAGACTGGAAACTAGCTATTTAATTAGTAAGGCCGTAGTTTTATTGCAAAGGTCACTCCCGGAGCTTTCAGTAATTCTTTTTTAACGTCTATATAGCTAAGTTATTTGCTGAAATTATAGCAGGTTGGTAGCTAGACAAAGACTAACTTACTACTATTTTTTTATTGAGCTGACCTAGAAGCTTGATTTTTTTAAAGGACCTCCGTAGACTTACTTATTTAAATTAAGTAATTTCAACTTGATACCTCCACCCGTTACTGAGAAAAACACTCAGATAGACAGAGAGACGGACAACGAAGTGATCCTATAGCTTACTATAGGATCACTGAAAACTTTGAGGTACAGAACCATAAAAACAAGATGGCGGCATGAGTGCTGATTTTACACCCGCACCAAAATATCCTGGTACTGCTAATTCGAATATAGAACGCTAAGCACACACATTAAAAACCACAATTTTAGAGACTAGATTTTTAGGGTCAGCCAGAATGGTAAACTATCATGTAGCTAGATTTATATGTACCTACATTTTGTTCGTATGAACCTGCATAGGTCAACAAGCGGCGTGTGAGCCTAGGTAAGTTTCACGCGCATTAACTAACAAGTAAACACTAAATGCAGTGAATAAGCTTGAACCATTGCCAAAGGTTAATTAGTTTATTAGATACAGTACTGTTTACACAGACGCCGCATATTTATGCCGCATTAAACCTCCAAATAATAAATGGTAAAACACCATGTTATTTGATTAAGTACATCAACGCAATTTTATTAAGTGTCAACGCTTTAATTAATTATAAGGTTTCACTAAGTCGCCTTAATTGAGAAAATTTGATTTTATTAGAGCAGTGGTGAAACGGGAGTGATATCAAATGACGTTATTGCGACGTACGCTATTTTGAAAAACTTTATGATTTTACGTCAGTTCGAAAACACATTGAGTCGAAAACCGCTTTAACCAATGACGTTGTCGCGAACACGCTGATTCGCAAAACTGTTTGAATGGTACGCTAGTACGAAAGTCTTGGTATCGAAAACCACTGTTACGAATAGCATATTCCAATCTGAATTTGTCTAGGGATCAAACTAGGGACCACGATAAAGCCTTATCTTTGTAGTTAACAAAGCGGGAAGCATGCTAGGGATACATAGCTAAATCCTAATAAGTAGAGGAAAGGATGGTAATTTGGAATACCATTTTGTTTCAGACCTGCAACTTTTTTTCCGTGAGGTATTAAGAAATAAAACCTTGATTAAATTGAAGCAATATTATCTTACTATCAATGTGCAAGCTATCAAAAACAATTAAATATCCCTACAGGTTAAAATTTTAGGTTAAATGCAAAATGGCACAATTTAGTTTTGGAGATGGGGTGCAGGTATTTTGGTATAGGAGTATTCCAAATTATATTCACCATGCTTAACTTAGTTATTTTCGCTATTACTAAGTCAATGTTTAAGAAGAAAGTGTAAGGTTTGTGATAACAAAATTGATCCCAGAGAGCAACTCTCTAAAATCGGTTCCTAAACCGACTGAAGGTAATTTGGCATACTATTTCGGTATTCTAAATTACCTTCACTTAAGATTAGACACTGTGATAGGTAAGTAAGTGATTTAAAGGTGAAAGGATAAGTATTCTATAAATAAAAAAATATAAAGTTCTATAATAAACTTTAATCAGCCTATAAGTATCTACCTTTAATCAGTCTATAGTTTTATTAACTTTAGTTAGTTTAATTAGTTGAATGACATAAATGGGTTATTTGCAAAGTTATCAGTTTTAAGTTTTTTAAGTTTTATCAGTTCAGTTACAAACGGACAAACCAGGGTACCGACAAACCCCCTTGCATAATAATATTATAGATATTTGTAAGCAAGTTAATACAAAGCGTTAAAAAAGTATAACTGAATGTATTTTGGAATATTCCAAATTAACATCACATCGGGCATTCCAAATTAGCAACAAGACGTAGTTGGACATAACCTCAATTTATGTATTTATAAATGTTAATTTTTTTTAAATCAATGCTATTATGCAAAATTAATTATCTATTTTAGACTACACATAAAGCTAAACAGCACAATCATAAAGAAATTAAGCGATGGGAATGGGTTAAACACGTACCTCAAAAACTTTCTCACGCGCTGTTTCTCGTTTTAATCTCTGGTCGCCATCTTAGTAAAATGACAGACTATCCGTGCAAAAATGTTGATAGATGACGCTACTTGTGAACATTTTATGATCCGTAATACGAGATGGCGCTTTTCATTTTTGTGAAACACTGCTATCCCAAATTAACAACAGTATTCCAAAATACCCTCCTTTCCTCTACTAATGGGTAATTATCATTTATACTTCGTGGTATAAACAACTAACTCAGTGTCATTTTCATCATCGTAGCGTAGGTAGTTCTTGGTAATCACTGGGTCGCGAGTTCGACAAATTCAGATTGGAATATGCTATATGCAACAGTGGATTTCGATACCAAGATTTTCGTACTAGCGTACCATTCAAACAGTTTTTCGAATCAGCGTGTTTGCGACAACGTCATTCGAAATGGCGGTTTTCGCCTCAGTGTGGTTTCGAGTTGGCGTACACCCCGTAAAGTTTTTCGAAATAACGTTATTCGAATCTTCGTATCACTCCGGTGGTAAAACAGTGATAACGGCCCTAACTTACGTGATCGTACAGACAGGCACATTCGTTTTGTAATTTATTTCATCTCCTCACTCGGGAAACATAGTAAGGAAACCGACATGTCCTAGAACCAAAAATTCGCTAACATGTGAGATCCTCAACACACGGTCCCACCGCGCGGTGGGTCACAGGCCTGCTCTCTGTGAGAGGAGGCCTGTGTCCCAGCAATGAGAATGTTATAGACTGATTTTAGTATGTAGGTATTTAGGTTTTAGTACAGAGAAGATTCTGTGTACATTTTTTGCACTTTATGTGTAAATTGCTCTAGGGAAATGCTGTTCAGAGAAAGCTTTACACGTGTTCATGGACCACTTCCCGAATCGTGACTTCGTGAGCCTATTGTTATAAGTCTACTTACTACCGATTTGTAAACAACACTTCGTGGAAAGAGGTACTGTGCTTGCAGAAAAATGAATACAAAAGAAAATCGATCAGCGGTTTAATTGCGTAACACACTTAGGTATAATGACAATGACGTTAATGCCTCTAATTTTGATAATACAACAACATTGATTGCGTGATGATGTATCTACGTTGTCAATCACTGAGCGAAATCCTTCAAATCCGTCTGATTCTGATGATAGGTATAATACGCAATATCGTACTATTTCACGTAAGTAATTGGGATTACCTACAGGGTAAGTTTTTATCTAGTGCACAAACTGTAACCATGAATTCAGCATATCATTCTAGACCCCCCAGTGCTGTTTCATAGAAAAGTGCAATACCTACGCGGTCAAAATGTATGGAACAGCTGATTATTTTTTGTAAAACCGACGTAAAATTTCTGTGCTAGGGGTTCTAGAATGATATGCTGAATTCCATGGTATATCTAACACTTATTTTTAACCGACTTCCAAAAGGAGGAGGTTCTCAATTCGTCGGAACCTTTTTTTTTTTTTTTGTGTATGTTCCCCGATTACTCGAAGATGGCTGGACCGATTTGGATAATTTTTTTTTGTTCGAAAGGGTATACTTCCCAGGTAGTCCCATGATCATCAAGTCAGGATCTGATGATGGGGTCCTGGAGAAATAGAGAGAACTCTTCAAATTTTATAGGCACACTTGAAGCAATTTGTGTAGTTTTTGATAGGCAACGGAACTCCTCAATAAATGATAGCAAATGGACAGGGATTGCTGAAATCTCATGTCTGTCAATTGTTTACGCCAGTTAATAACATAACATCACGCCGGTACGCTGTGAAAGGGTAAGCACATGTGAACCACTAAAAAGTGAAAAATAAAAAACTTTTTCAAAAAAATAAACAGACGACTTCCAAAAAAAACACTAAAAAGTGAAAAATAACTTTAATTTCGGAAGGCGGTGACAAAAAATTAAAATACATATCCAAAGTCACCGACTTCCGAAATTAAAGTTATTTTTCACTTTTTAGTGTTTTTTTGGAAGTCGGTTGTTTATTTTTTTTTTTTAAGTTTTTTATATACAGACAATTGACTAACTATACATACTTCCATTGTCTAATATTGATAGATCGCTCGTAATGCGTATATAGTGTCATACAAAACAATGCTGTGATGTGAATGGTTGTGCAACGCGGATACAAAAATGTTTGTAGAATGACGCCATCAGGACATTTTTGGAGCATTATATTTCCGTTGAGGAGGCCCGAAACTCTCATTTTGTCGTTAGCATCTAACCTTTGAGTGAGATAAGTGTAAAAGCTTGTAGATACTTTTCAATTACAATGTTACCCGTTTCTATTCTAGGTGCTTTATTTAAAAAGAAGACAAATGACATGGGGCAGTAAGGATAGGTAACTTAACCGTTGTCGCGACAAGAAAATGGTCTTAGGAGACTGTCCTTAACTTTTTCAGTCATTTTAATCTGCATTCACAGATTAAAATCAAATTTACAGTCAGCAAGAAACTAGGCAGTTTAAAAAAATTCCCATGGGTATTTTTAGAGATGGATCGATGATTTATGGATTGTGTGAGGAATGGTAGGAATGAAAAATTAGTGAACGATATCGTGACGATTGACAGGGGAGAGTGAAAGCAGAAACCGTGTTTCGCCGACCCCAAGTAACATCGGATAAAAGCAGGAAGATGAAGATGATCATCGATTCGTCATTATCTAGAGGTCAACACAATAACTCAACTCAACATAATATTGTCCTGCACGATGATTGAATTTCTCTTTCTCTCTTCTTCAACCCTTGGCCACCCAATGCTGGGTATAGGTCTCTTCCAAATCTCTCCACTTTTGGCAGTTTTGTGTCATGGCTGTCCAGTTTCTTCCGGCCACTTTAATAAGATCGTCTGTCCACCTAGTCGGTTGTCTTCCCACATTCCTCCGTCCCATCCGTGGTCTCTACTGTAGCATTTTCTTCCCCCATCTTCCATCCAGTCTACGGTATATATGACATTGAATTGATGACACATAAAAGGACGAAACAGGTATAAGAGACAGGTAGTGAATCATTCCATCGATTTCATTTGAATTTGTCATTTTCAATTCTGTGAATTCAATTAAGTTAACGAAATTTTCTGCATTTGACAAAAAAAATTATAAAAACACTTAGCTTATTAATTTACTTGCATACCTAACAAAGTTGAACTCCATGAACTTAAACATAAAATGTTGAGTAAACAGTTATGGAAAATTGATTGTTATCGTTGAAAATAAGTTTAAGATATACTTAATTAACTTACTAAACGGTAGATTATTAGTTTATTACGGTTCCTTGGCAATATTTTTTCAAATAATTGGCGTTCAGTGTAGATAAATCACAGATTTTCTAGCAATTTTTTATTCTAAGCTAAGATTAAGTCACGATTTTAGATTCCGTTATCGTCGTAAAGTTGTAGCTTTTATTTTAAGTAAGTATGCCTGAGATTCCGGCTATTAGATAAATCATTATAGTCACCATTTGTATGGATGCTGTTTCTCAAAATTGACCTAAAGCACCTGTGAAGCCACTTTCTTGTTATTTTCATGTTTGGTCTAATCCTATGCCAAATCGTAGCACTATTTGTTGCCTGCGTATACACTGAGCCATAAAAATCTATTCCACATTTTATGTATTTATTACACACGTTTATAGACAGAAAAAAAGAAATAAACAAAACGTGCAAAGGTGATGCTTATTTTATTTCTAAAGAAATCCCTTCCAGCGTACCTACCTGCGATAGGAGAGAAAATAAAAAGAGATGTACCTAGACAACGTGTGTAAGAGTAGAAGACCAAACAACATTTATCAAATCAAAACCAATTCTCTAATTTAAATATTTACATACAGTATGAGAATATACTTACATATGTACATACGTATACATGCATAATGTCTATTGCTTTCGTTTATCGTTTTCACCTAAAACGAGTAGTAACAACTAGTTACAACAACTTGTATAAACATTATCAAACATGTCATAAAGGTAAACAAAGTAGTTAACAAGACATGTCTAAAACAATGTCAATACATGACACATGTTATAAACAGGGCATGTTTATGACAAGTATAGTACCTACAAGACTTGTAAAAAAACAAATAGGCATCACAACTCGTAGGTAGGTATGTGGGTGTTAACCTCCCTAATTCGATATAACTATATCTTTCCTTAAACCGACCCAAAATTCTTTACCCATTCCGACTGACTCATACCAAACGGTTGCCTCCCGACGTTACCCAAAACCGATTCGACTCATATTCAAACAAGTATCGAATGAAAACAGGTTGCATTACTCGAGTAGTTTCGTCATAAACCACGTATATATCAGAACAAATCAAGATGGTATCATTACGAGGTTCTCATGCATAGGCAATAGGCTACAACAGGCCATAGTATGCCAACAGCTAGATTACAACGCGATTCAATGTTAATGATTGTTGTGCTGTGCAACGTAGGGCTGCTGAGTGAATGGTCGGGTTTTGGTATCTTGATTGAAGATTGTTGTTTACAGGCCTTTAGTAGTATGAAGCTTCCTTTTAATTAGTATGCCACAGAACAGCTACAATGTAGACAGCCAAAGGAGAAATCTCTACAGATACATACTTGGAGGTACCTTTAGTAGTATGAGCTTCCTTTTAATTGGTATGCCACAGAACAGTTATAATGTAGACAGACAGAGGAGGAATCTCTACAGATACATACTTGGAGGTACCCACTTCACGATTGAAAATGCACTCTTCTAGTACATTCGTTATGTCCATTAAAATATACAATAAGTTACCGGAAAACATCAAAAACATAAATAAAAATAATTTCTTTATAAATAAATTAAAACAATTTCTGATAATGAAAAGCTACTACACTATTGACGAATATTTTAGAGATAAATTCCAACAACAATAAACACTATTCTTACCTAATACTGTAAATTACACTACAACACTTACACTAAAATACTGTAAATTTAAAATGAATATACTAAACAGTGCACAATTAATAATAATAACATTCTACAAGATTCAATAAAATTGTAAATATTTAGTTTATTATAATTTATAGTGTTATTAATGTAAATCGTGCAATAAATAATATAACAATATATAAATATAACTTAAAACCAAATATATAAATACTTACTTACTACCATAAAAACAAATGATACTATTTTAATGACGCTATTTTGGTGATACTATTTTAATGATACTATTTTAATGATACTACCTATTCTAATTTAATATTTATTTTTCCCTTAATAAAAAGCGCCTTCATCCTCTCTCCTGTTAAAAATTAACTTTGCTGTGCCCGACAGGGTCCATAATTGATTCGATGTTATAATATACCAACTGTTATATGTACACATTATGGAATGCAATAAAGTATTTGAATTTGAATTTGAATTTGAGGTACCTTTAGTAGTATGGGGCTTCCTGTTAAATGGTATGCCATAGAACAATTACTAGAGCAATTACAATGTAGACAGACAGAGGAGGAATATCTACAGATAACAGATACATATTTGGAGGTACCTTTAATATGGGGCTTCCTCTTAATTCGTATGTCACAGAACCGTTACAATTTAGACAGATGAGGACTCTCTGGAAGTACATTTAGTAGTATGGGGCTTCTTTTATTTCGTATGTCACATAACAGTTACAATCTAGACAGATTAGGACTCTCTGGTGGTTTATTTTTTAACAATATTTTATTGAAAAGAGTATCCATGGAGTTTCTTGCACGTCCTTCACCATAGGAACCTACTAAGTATGCTATGGAATAGGCAAATAGCTTCTTTTCGACTGACCGACTCCTTGACCATTCAAAAGTATCTACGAGTATAATTGGTTTATTTGCAACCTTTGAAGTGAAAATGATACACTTACCGTCAGTGATACCCTATTATATCGCTTACATTTTACAAAACGCTGAACTTGGTGAGATTAAGATTCGCAGACAGATTTTTCGTGAGAATTTTAAGCAGGATCATTTACACAGCTGAAGCCAAAGTAATATTGATGGTTGGTTGCCCTCGACCTGCGAGACGAATCACCATGAAATACATCAATCAGTACTATTCGGTACTATATCTTAGAAAATATTTTAAAAGTCGAGCAGAATTATTCCGTCTGATAACCCTAACTACTACTACTTCATTACTATGAACTAGATAAACCGGTGAAGACTTGAGAATGATATTGGAAAAACATAAAAACGTGTGTCTGCTCTTGTAATTGGCTGTCGGTTAACATTTACGATCGTAATAGCTTCGCTGTGAGAACATTGACGTGCACCATTAATTCTCACCGCAGTGAAGCGAGTCTTGATCACCTCACCTTTGAACATTTCAAATCTTCTAATCAAGAATAATTTCCTGGATGTGCAACGCACTGTTCCACAAAAAAAAAACGCCTGGCTCGACCGTTTCTCATCATCCAATTTCAATTATACATTGATAATACAGATAACATCGATCCATCTCGAAATCTTCAAGAACTTCCCACCTTTTTTATATACAAACAAATTCGATGTGAACAAGTACATGTAATAAGATTCTGTGGGCTATTGAATTCTCACAATGGCTGTACCTCACAGTACGCAGACTCAGTAAAGCTCTCGCTACACAGCCAGGTAGCGAGCGGGCGAGCCGGGCGAGCATCGTTTCACCTCTTTTCATTTCATACTTCGGTTCACACACCGAACTACGGGATAAGTTACGTCAGCGATACAAACGATGCGAACGAAATATCCGACGATGCCAGCGATGCTATTCGTTCACCTTGTTAGCGTAACTTATCTCTGTATTTTGCGGTAAGTGAACCGAAGTATGAGAAGAGATGAAACGATGCTTGCTCGGCTCTATGACGTGCACTATGCAAGCACAGAATATATACTCGAGCAGAAATATTAAAGCCGTGCGTAGGTACACTACTACACGCACAGCTATGTGTGCGTGACTTGTCACCGACAAGGCGCGGGAGGCGAGCACCGATGCCCGCTCGTGTACAAACCGGTTTGAACTAGCTCAGCAAGTGGACGAAGTTAATAAGGGCTGCTAGCGGCAGCGATACGACGCGGACGTTTATAATAGACTTTTGTTGTTCAATATGCCAAGCTGTTGTACTGTGTGCACAAACAATGGGAGGAAAACCAAGGTGATTTCCTACTTTGTGTATCCAAAGGATCTTGTCAGGTGAACGACGTATATCTACATATACTTACCTTCACATTTTTAATGCTTATTATGGAAGTATTTAATAACGAGATAGGTAGTATCCAAAATAATTAATATGGCGATAAGATTTTCGCATAAGAATGATTATTTGTTATTCTTATGGTTTACCTACCACCTATGTTGGCGTATTTTTGTTCGTCGCCAACTTATTTGTTTCGTTTTTTGTTTTAGTACGTTTGTAAAAGTAGGTAAGAATTTATATTTGAGCACTGTTAGGAAGCTCTCATTCTGTTTGGTTATATATTCTGTGATGCAACTGCGGGCGAGTGACAATCACACGGAAGGCAGGGAGCGTTCCGTCTCTAAGCTCGCTCGCCCGTCTGTCCGTAGTTTTCGGTGTGAACACAACATAGTTTAGCTCACCAAAGCTTCGCTTAGTTTATAGTTTCCCTCGCCTCGCTTCGTCCGCCACCTCACTCGCTCGCTGGCGGTGTGGCCTGCTCTTAAAAGTACACTTTGAATATTATCAGATGATATAGATTGCAGTTATTACGCTTCCAACGTTGTACAATGGGGCAATGGCTTTAGAAATACAATTTTGTATGACGGCTGCTCTGAGATTTAGATCATTTAATTTGTGAGCCCTTTCGCAAAAAGTTAACAAAAGAAACGTAGAAAGTTTCTTCTAGTTTTGTTAACAATAGACGTTCTTATTTTTAACTGCCTATTGTAGAACCACGTTATGATAATCATACAAACAGAAGTAAACTTGTTAGTATTGTCACGAAAATGTAAACCTATACCTGACATTCAAAGGCTGTCAAGACGTTTGTTCGTTTTGTAAAAATCATCAAACCTAACATAGTCGGCAAAATGCTGGCCCATTTTGCCGACTATGTTAGTTTGGCTTCCAGTCTAACCGGATGCAGTTGAATAATCAGCATTTTACATGGAGCTAAATCAAAAATCAAAATCAAAAATCATTTATTCAAACGTTCATTTTTGAACGACAAAATTACATAAGACAGTCCCTCAAAACGCGCGCCCTTCACCACTTCGTAGTGCTTTAGCTGGGAAGAAGAAGTGGCGCAACAAACTCCCCAGCAGCACAGCTGTCTTTTAAGTTGGAAGAACTTGATTCTATACAATAATAGGTAAGTAATTAACATTTAACAATAGATACAAATTTCCTTAATAACATTTTAAAACATTGATTTAAACAGTCAAATAAAATAACGACGATATGAAGTAACTCATATGACCCGTCGGTAGTTAAGCTAATTCTGGTGAAAGAACACAAACGATGTCTTGAGTTAATCACAGCGACTAATAATTCTTATCGTTTAAGTAGTCGTTGATAGAATAGTATGCCTTAGAACAAAGATTTGGTTTTACTTTAGCTTGTTCTAAAAAGTTATACCAAGCCCAACAAATAAGTTATGAACTTTATGAACCCGGTGAAAGGGAGAACGTAGTTTGTCCTTATTTGAGGAGTGGATTGAGAGGCACCACGGCGTCCTCACCTCTCGCCTGACGCAGGTCCTGAGTATTTCGGGAGATTCCTGTTTCGCATAAGGCGGAAGGAAACGCCCGGGTGTTACAACTGCGTAGATCGCCCGAGAACACGGTGGATCATACGGTGGAGGTCTGCCCGACTTGGGCGGAGCACCGCTGTGTCTTTGTGGAGGCGATCGGCGGCGGCGATCTCTCGCATCCGGGCCTGGTCCAGACCATGGTACGGAGTGAGAGAGCATGGGAAGCCGTTACCTCCTTCTACGAAGCAGTAATGCTCGCGAAGAGGGAGGCGGTGTACGTGAGGGAAAGGCAATCTATGCGCCCTCCCGGTCCTAGTTACCGCAGGAGAAACCCTGGGCGTCGGGAATCCTACACTGATTCCCAGCTACCGTAGAAGCGGGCTTGCGGACGGCAAGTAATGGGTTGCTCGCTGTCCGGTAAGGACCAAGCCCGGGTCGCTGGCACGTTGTGTTCCACGCGCGCCTCAAAGAGATGTCAGCACCAACTGGTGGGGTCCGTAAGGGCTGATGCCTGCCAGGGGTGCGGGTTGTTCGAAAGAGATACCGTGGCCCCCGGCAAACAGGCAACTGAAGGAACACGGGTGGGTTTTAGTCAGTAAAAGTCTGACACGCCCTCCCGCTCCACCCAGAGCGAAGTTATTTGATGATTGATATAATCATCGAAATAGGCCTACACGTTTGGTCTCTAGAGTGCCACAAAGGAACCAACATACATGCATAGGTGGATAAACACATTACCCTCCTTTTGCGTTGCGCAGTCTAGTAAAAACACCTTTGAAATGAGTACCTGCTTTACCTGCATACAGAATGCATAAATACCTACTTAGTTCAAGCCGGTACTTAAAAGTACGGTAAAATATATCTAGTTGTGTCAGAATAACCAAATGGCACGTATCCTATCCCACGCTACAGTCAACTATTTTAATTAAAGTGCGGTGCTATGGTAGTAGTTAGTTAGCCGGACGGCTGCAATGCCTGCAATCCAGTGCTGACCGCAAACTGACGATCGGCCGCAACCTGCGCACACGCATCCCTATCTACCGTTATGGACGACTGACCGCAGTTACGTTATTATATTTTCCTATATTAACTCTTTGAGTTAGGGCCGGGAACAAAGTAAGGGTTATACAGTTCCTGTGTTTGTGGTTGAATGAGTGTTTTTTGCAAATCAAGGCTGTCTTCTTACCCAGTAGCTGGGTTGCGGAGGTCGGATAGACAGTCGCTCCATGTAAAATACTGGTATTCAAGTGCATCCGTTTAGACTGGAAGCCAACATAGCAACAAGCCAACATAGTTGAGAAAAGGCTAGGCAGATTGAAACTTAACTTATGGAAAAGCTCCATTGAATATTCTGGAGGCAAACACCGGAAATGCTAATGATTAAAATAGTTTTGTTTTTCTCTAAACGATGAAACACGGCTTCGATATTGGTCAGAATTCGATAGATAGTCGAAGATACGAGAATGTTTACCTTACGATTAACGTATTAATAAAGGAATAGGTCAATCAGAGTTAGGTATTCCATTTTCTACGAGGTCTAAATGACACATGATTTTGTTTAATTTGTAGGCCGTTTTATAAAATGTGAGTGGGCACTACGTTCTTAACAGACGTCTCAATGTAACAGAGTAATAAATCATAGTCATTATTTATTTACGTAATTTTAATTGTATTCTATCAACAATACTTACATTATGTGGACCAGCATTGGTCACCTATGATTGGTTTGGGGGCTTAGGTACACGCTTCTGGCTACGATTTCAAGGTCTCCAAAGCACGATCTTACTAAATAATTATGGGCAGGTTGGACAACAGTTCTTAGGTAGCTTCCGAGTCTCCAACATAAATGAAAAAAGAATGAGTAACTAATGTGAGCAAAGGTTAAGAAAAACGTCGTGAGGAATCTCCTAGAACCAAAAATTTGAAGATATGTGACATCCACCAACCCGCACCGGGCCCGCATGGTGGATTACGGTCTACTGGGATCTCACAGAGAGGAGGCCTGTGTCCCAGCAGTGGGTAAAAGAAGCTTCAAATAGTGGAAAATATGGGACTGCAACCGATTTTAACAAAACCGATCTTTAGTAGCAACTTTCTTTCTTATAGACGTATTAAGTTCCATAACGGACTAAAACACAACGTACCTACACCATGAATAAACCACAGGACTTTAAACCCCTCACTTCTGCGAATATTCTTTGAACGCAAACTATTGTAACCCTCCCCTGTCTGTACTGTACCTTTGTGCAAAACAGCTGGCTTCGATTTTTTTTTAAAGTAAGTCTCTCTCTAGTGATGTGCATAGTGAAGTATGCGCTCGACAGCTTTACAATGTCAACCGGAGAGAGTTATTCGTGTCGTCCGATCAATAAACTTGTATCTCTATGGCCATACGAGTTTGTGTTGTATTCAATAAAGTCGTTGTGTTCTATTTTATAGGCAAACAGCTGTAATTTGTTAGTATTTGTACAGCCTTTTATGGCCGTGAATAGATTGTTGAAAATTCCATGATTTGGTTTAATAAGTTTCCATGTGGATTTTAATTCTGTACGTACTTTCTATATAGTTCTTTTAAATTTCATGATATTCATAATGAGGATCTTGAAGCGAGGCCAAAATCACGGGTGTCCTCAAACGAGTACAAAAACGTCCTAGAGTCTTATACGCTTCCCAGTTAGTAATATAATGTAAAAATATGTATCATGATCTCATACCGCAAATACTTAGCACCCACGCGTGACAACAAAATATGAACGAATGCAGTGCAATGCGACTTGGAGCTAGCATGGACTTGGCAAACCGCCACACGGCCAAGACCTTATGAACTTTGTCAGTAAATAACACAATTATTGTAATGTAATGTTAGGATTATTGGTGCCAAATAAAGACACGTGTATTGTACGAAGTATTTTAGTTTTTACACGAAAGGTGGGAATTTAATATTATTCAGCAGCGTCATACATAACTACGGTCATGAGCGTCTCATAGGGTCATGAGGCAAGATTTGAATTTTGTGCCCCTCAACACTTATTTTTTAGGAAGAGTAACGACACAATAACTTTAAAAGTGTAATTTATGTTATGTATTCATTCAAGCATTAAAATCGTTCTTACTATTATTATGCAGAAAGGAAATCAATACAACACGAGTTCATGTATGTGTCGCAGCCATCTGGTTAAATTAGCCAGCTAATTGGACGCCTAGGCCGTTCACTAAACGCTGGGCATCAAATTGAATGCCAAGGCCGTTAGTTAATTGAACTAGAATCATTCAACGTTAAACAATTGCACAGTATTGAAAGTCAGCCCTTTAAAAATAACTGGCCAAGACTCAGCCAAGTGATTCAAATGTTAAAATCTGTCAAATGAAGACATTTTTTTACTCAACATTTGTATTCTTAACTATAGTCAAATTAAAGTCATTTATTAATATATAGGTTAGTGCACAATCGATTATTAAAATAGGTAAGTTCGCTATTTTGTAGAAAGTGAGAGAAGTAGAGACGTGAATAGCTTTCGAGATTGAAATAAAGTGTATGATGACGTTCATCGTTTATCATTTCAAATTAATTGTAAAATGGCAAACTATTGCCTTTGGTGACTATTATAATGATACCTTTAATTATGTAATGCAAAATTGCAAAGCACAAGATTTGTTTTTTTCATCTCAATTCTGTTGCAGATTTAGAACAACGTTTCGGAATAGGTACTCTTTAGGGCCAAAAGTTAACAAAGTAATGTTTTGTTTTCAGCTTATGCAATGTTTATTGGGTTCGGCATCACCGGTGGAGCTCATAGATACTAGGCTCACAGAGCCTTTCAAGCTTCCATAACATTGCGGGCTTCGCATCTGCTGGACAGGTAATGCCAGAAATTTATTTTCCATTATAACAAGACGGCAATTTCAAAGCGCATCGTAAAACATAGCGGCGTCTAGACTGCCTTAGGCCATTTCGGGTGCAAAGCTTGGAGGTATGAACATAAAAGTTGATTGCGCAGTTTCACCGCGGTAGATACTTTTGTATGCAAATGTTTGTAACTGTACCTTATTGAAAATAGCTGTAATTCGGATTACAAAAAAAAAAAAAAAATGTAGCAATTAAATGAGTTTAGTTTTTTGTAGATGGTACACACGGCTACACATCAAGCTATATATTTTCCAGTATACGCTGATCTCGCACTGTATAGGATTTCCGTACAGTGTAAATGGTTGTGCATCAGCGTAAATGGGAAACGTATAGCTTGATGTATAGCCGTGTATACAGCAAAAATCTTTGGATATAAGTAGGTACTTCAACTCAGTCTATCGCAGTCCACTGCTGGACATAGGCCTCTCCTCCTTCAAGCTGCGCCACAACACTCTATCCTCCGCCTTCCACATCTAGTCTGTCCCAGCCACCTTTTTAAACCGAAGGTGAGATGTATTCGCCGTTAATATTGATACCCTTTCCAGTCCAGTCCAACGTCTTAAAGATGGAATAGTTTCGGGGATATAACGACCCCCAAACGCACCCCTCTGAGCAGTTGGATGGAGCTTGTTTCCTTATCCTGGATCTGGACAGTCATCGTAGCAGCGCCATACTACTAACATCTCAACACCTCGATATAGCGCCAGTCAATTCGACATCGTTGCAGAGAGGCCAGAACTGCCCATATTTCGATGGAGTCGAAGGCTTTCTCGTAGTCCACAAATGCCATACACAGTGGTTGGTTGTACTCTTCTGTCTTCTGTATAATTTGCCGAACAGTATGGATGTGGTCTACGGTACCGAAGCCTTTTCGAAAACTGGCTTGTTCTGGCGGCTGGAACTCGTCAAGTCCCCTCGCGAACAGCTTGTAGTTGTGGCTCAGAAGTGAGATGGGTCTATAGTTCTAGGTACTTAGGTACGGTTTGAATATACCTACCTAAGTAGGTACTTAGGTGGGTATATTCAAAGATTTATATAATATTTTCTATAGGCGACTCGCACGAAGTTAATTTATTTGAGGGCGAATCGACCATTCCAGAAATACAGGTATTATATAGGTATTTGGCAATTGGCACGTTTTGTATTTTATGTAATAAAGTTTAGTGTTCTTTTTCCTTAACTTTTCGTCGAGTCCTTCAAAACGAGTCAATTACCTTATAGGTATCTACGAATATCTGGAATTGTGTTTTTAATGACGGATCGCCCGATTCGGGCAAGTAAAATCGTGCGAGTCGACCGATAAGACCAAAATCGTTAGCGTTCTCAACGGGAACGTCCAAGGTACTTCCTACCTAGGTACCAACGAACACCACACATACTTCTCACAGGCTAACACAGATGAATTACGTATCATTCGCCACTCAAGATATTGACGTCATCATCTGCCTATCCTTATTCCAATTATGTTGGGGTCTTCTTCCAGTCGGCTGCTGCTGAATACCGGAATTCTAATACAAGATACCCCTTGGTAAGTCAGGCTGCAATCTTTCGGGCTTCTGACTACCCGTAACGACTGTCAAAGATCTATGAATGTCAGCCGGGACTGACAGCCCAAGGCACGGAACGGCTGTTAAAACTTAGCCACGACCTCTTCCCTTTAAGATATTGACATCACAGTGTTTATTATTCCAAAACATGCAAACTATTGTTAACAATAAACTAGTACTTACACTTTTTAGGAACATTTCGATATTGATCTTGTAAACTACAACTATTGATTGTATTCTGCAGATAACGCGTTAGAATGTCATGTATAAACGGTACAAATTAGAACAATTAATGGTACTTGGAACTAGCCAAATTTATGGGGAACAAAATTGAATTCTACTAGGTAGGTACCTACTATTCTTACAGCACCCCAAAGTCACATTGTCAATTGAATTCATGAAGATTTTTCTGATTCAATGCAAATGTACATTTGCATTGAATAAGAAAAAATCCTGAAATATAGAATATGTTAACGTCGGCTTATAACCGGTGCGCTCGTACAGTGGAGGCGAAGAAAAATAACACACTTTCCAGAATTAACACATTGTCCTCATAATTATAATCTGACTAGCTTTTGCCCGCGACTTCGTCTGAGTAGACTTCAGAATTGTGGATATAAAAACCATATGTGTTAATCCAGGTTATAAACTATTATGTGTGCCAAATTTCATACAAATTCGTTCAGTAGTTATTGCGTGAAAGAGTAACAAACATCTATCCATCCTGACAAAGTTTCACATTTATAATAATAGTAGGATAATAATTATTTATAATTATAGTAGACTTAACAGGCATTTTCAAGGCGCGCTCGACATAGCTACCCGGCATAGCATACCTCGATATAGCTCATCAGTCGCTTTTCATCAGGTGTGATCGAGGTCAAGAGCAGGCCCATTTAGTAATTAAAAAAAGGATTAGTAGGAAGAGGTTCATTTTTTTGTTGTAATCGATAATGAATCAGGTATAGGCCTCCTAATAATTCTGAAACCGCATATGTTGAGCCCTTTAGAAGTTTAGATGGTCCCAGTTCTTCATCGCTCGCTCCGTCCCAGATAACGGTTACCTACATTCTTGGCTGTAATAAATTGATGGTGTTTAGCAAGCGCCGCGCGCCTTGAAGATTGTGGCTTGCAACGATAATGTGTGCACACTATAATGCTTTACTATTCATGGTGCCCTAGTAGCTCGGATACGACGACGCCACCCGCGGATATGACAAACTATTGTAGTTTTTGTTGGATTTTTACAGTAGGTAAGTTCATTTGCGAAGACACGGCGAGTTTTACAAATTAGAATTTTATTTATGTCGAAAGTAGTTGATAAACTGATAAATATACATATATGTTCCCTGTGGTGCCGGACGTAGAGAATAGCACCATCCCATCCCTTCCCGTGGGTTTCGTAGGAGGCGACTAAAGGACTTACTAGAGCATGGGCAGCAGCGTTCTCTATGCATTTTACCACCATACTGCGATCGCGAACCCGCCTGCCAAGCGTGGCCATTATGGCAAGCGCTCCGAAATTGGGGGAGGCCTATGTCCAGCAGTGAACGTCTTCCGGCTGAAATGATGATGATGAGTTGATAAAAAATACAACCGAGTTGAGTGAAAACCTCGTCCTTTTTCGAAGTCGGTACAAAATACTGCTTATCTGAACCCTATTAAAAAGGTTTTGCTAATAATGCGACATAATTAACTATAGCAGAAAACTATGATCGCCGCCTGTCACCTGTTACTTTTATTAAATAGGCCCCTGATGCTAGTTTTTGAGTGGCAAAAATAAAACAAGTCCCTAATTTTGTTCAACAGTGTAGGTACATGGTGAAAAACGAAATACATGATTATTTATAGGCAGTATTGTCTAGTAATAAGATGAGCTGAATTATGTATTTTTTGCGCATAGAACATTTCATTTATATTGTATAAATGGAATGTTCATGAAAGTCAAAACAATTTTCACTTGGGTTCTGCCGTGGACGGTCGTAGTAAAGTACATAAAGGAAACTAAATTAAATAGGAAAATTTTATTAGTGTGTAAAAATGGCAAAAAATAAGCAGGAGTCGTTTATTTTGTCGAAAGTACGAGAAGTAGAGAAGTGGATAGGTTTCGAGACAGATGTGAAGTGGATGACGACGTTCATCGTGCTTGGGTACCACGTGTTAGCTATCTACTGGTGTTATCATTACACATTACCTGTGAAATGGCAGACTATTGCTTTTAGTGAGTTTATTATTAATTAATTTTGCTATTTTTTTTTTATCAAAAGATTATAAAGATTTAAAAGACAACCCTACACTATGACTCTCTATGGAACAAGCAACTTATCAAATTAAAAGCTTTATCGGACTATTATAATGAATTGCTTATATAAAATTTTGTGTCTGTCCTGATGATCGCTGAAGAGTTCACTCTTCTGGAGCCAACCCTGGATCATAAGTGGTTTTAATTCAGCTTGCAAGATTTGACTTATACATACCAACTAACAAGAAAAGCTTGTAAGGCCTTATTTTTTTGCTAGGGGTGCGGGTTGTTCGAAAGAGATACCGCGGCCCCTGGCACACAGGCAACTGAGCCACATGGGTGGGTTTTAGTCAGTAAAAGTCTGACACGCCCTCCCGCTCCACCCAGAGCGGGAGAAGTTATTTGATGATACCCACCCAAAAAAAAAAGCCTTATTTTTCAGATCGTAGTTGATAGCTGTTTTGTTTTTTCAGCGTGTGCGATGCATATATTTAGTGGCTTTGGCGTAATCGTTGGTGCGCATAGATACTGGACACATAGAACATTTAAAGCCTCCACGCCATTGCGGGTTATCATGCTACTTGGCTTCGCAGCTGCTGGACAGGTGATACCAGATTCAAACTTAAAGCGTTTATTACAATTACAGCCACTTTTAAATTGACAAGGGTTTGGCCAGTCAGAAACATGAAGCTGGTTGTATTCATATCAGAGGCCTTAGTGTGAGTTTCATTTAATCATCTACACCAAACGCAGTAACCGCGTTCGGCGTTCCGATTGGCCCTGGATTGGTGACGGACCAATCGGAGCGCCAAACGCGCTCACTGCGTTTGCTGTAGATGGTTAAATGAAACTCACAATAGGGCCTCAGGTCAGCAGTGTATACATCAGTTTTAACGACCATTTTGGTTTTGAAAAGGATACGTTCTACGGTTCTAGGATTTAAAGCTTAGTAAGCGTCGTATTCTAGGTTTAATTTCTTTTCTTAATCTAATTAGAACACGCTGTATCAATGGGTGCGCAACCATCGCATCCACCACAAGTACAGTGACACGGACGCCGACCCTCACAACCGTGAGCGAGGACTGTTCTTCTCACACATCGGCTGGCTTCTGATGAAGAAGAATCAGAAGGTGATTAGCAAATACGAAGAAACTGATATGACCGACATTGAGAACGATCCGCTCATCACTTGGCATACAAAGTGAGTTATTATGAACGCAGTAGTGTATTGCTTACCTATATATATTTATCATGATGACGGATGGGTTTTTAAACTCTATCTAGTGTTTTGTAATCAAAATCAATCAACTCAGCCTATGGCAGTCCACTGCTGGATATAGCTCTCTCGCAGGCTGCGCCACAATACCCTGTCCTCGGCCTCTCGCATCCAGTGTGTCCCAGCCACCTTCTTAAGGTCTTTGGTCCATCTAGCTAGGGGCATCCAACACCGTGCCCGTAACGATGTCTCTACTCCAGGACTTGTCTGCTCCAACGGCCATCGGTCCTTCGATAAAGATGGCCTGCCCATTGCCACTTCAGATCACTATCCACTTCCGATCAAAATGTTGGGACATAAAATACTGAATGAAAGACAACTGCTTGCAGCTGAGATGAGAATGTTAAGATGGATGTTACTCAAGTAGATATACTTAGAAAGTTTATTAGTAGAAAAGTATGTAGATAATTATGATTGTTCATAATTTAAGTTTTCATTTATTAATCTCTAATGAAATATTAAATTTAGACTTTATTGACATGCGTATAACTAACAAAGACACGTCTATGCTAAGCGTCAAACGGTTTGTTTTGTAAAAATTACAGTTTATTTACGTTGTTATTTTCCAGGAACGTTGATATAATAAATCCACTAGCAAGCTTAATTATGCCCACTTTGGTGGGTATTCTGCTGTGGGGGGAGGACTGGCGAGTGGCTACAGCTTGGCAATGTGGCATACGGTTCCTGTTCGTGTACCACAGTGAGCTGTCTGTCAACAGCCTCGCACACACCTACGGATATAAGCCATATAACAGGTATGTCCTTTTGTAAAAAGTGTCAAATGATGTAAAATCCATTTTGGAAAGAAAATTATACTTACCGGATAAAATTTTATCCAGTGCGCAAACTGTAAAAAAGAGCAGCAAAAGGAGAAAAAGGAGGCCTGTGTCCCAGCGGTGGGAACATTATAGAGTGATTTTGATTGATTATGATGGTGCTCGTATCCTACATGGGTTATTTATCTGTCGTCTTCCATGAACTGCAATATTGCCGTGATTGTGCCAAGATCTAGCAGGCACGGGATTTCACCTAACTCCTCGTAGATTCCACGTAAAAAACTGTTCAAATAATGTACTACTGTTCTGTTATTTTGTGTGAGTGTTGTTATTGGGTTTATCTGTACTGTTCCAAATTATCAATTCGTTAATAATATCTGGATGACCGAGCTTTACTCGGTATTATTAATTTTTTCGTTTTCTAAAAATGAAACCTAGCTAGATCGATTTATCGCCGCCCGCATACAAAATTTCATGAAAATCGTTGAAGCTGTTTCCGAGATTCAGATTATATATTTACAAGAATTGCTCGTTTAAAGGTATTAGATATTTCATTTAAGGTTTCTTCAGACAGGCGCGACGCGAGTCTTGTAGAGCAATTGCATAGTTTTCGTAGATTTTTTTTTACGAGAGTCCCATTGCACTGTACGTCGCTCCTGTTTGCGGGAATCCTTTAGTTAAAAAGCACGTCCTGACTAGATTTTTTTTAACCATCAGGAACATAAGACCCGTGGAGAGTTTCATCGTCGCGGCAGTTACCGGTGGTGAAGGATGGCATAACTACCACCATACGTTCCCTTTCGATTACAAGTCGTCTGAGAGTTGTCACACCCTCGACATTATGACATATCTCATACAGTTGAGTGAGAGGTTAGGCTGGGTGTATGACAAGAGAGAAGCGTCGAAAGATATGATCAAGAAATACACTGCACAGCAAATTGAATCTAATAGTAAAACAGAAAAGGACGAAAAAGGAATCTGAGTTTCCAAATCGTTCCTGATTTATTGAATGGGTAGGTTTAATTATTGAATGACTATATTTTTTAGACGGGTGGTAGGTACTAAACTTAATATCAATGTTGGGATAGTTTTGGAACACATTAACAGTTTCAATGTGTTTCAAGTTGACGATTTATCAACATGCATTGCGTTATTTAAGTTGTCGTGTAGTACTGAATTAGGATTTTTTTTCCAAATCCTTCGTATTGTGAAGTCAAAGTCAAAGCATTTATTTCTAAGCCGTATACATACACAGGGTAAATTTTTAACCAGTGCGCAAACTGTAACCATGAATTCAGCGTATCATTCTAGACATTAGCGCAGAAATTTTTCGAAAAGTGCAATAGCTACGTGGTCAAAATATATGGAACAGCTGACTTTTTTTGTATACCTAACCGACGTAAAATTTATGTGCTAGGGGGTCTAAAATGATATGCTGAATTCATGGTTACAGTTTTCGCACTGGTTAAAATTGTATCCTGTATACTTTGGTATATACCTATATACGTCGGCATTGATTCTAGTCGCCCCTTCCAAAAGTAGTTTCGTTTGGGGAAGAATGGGCAAGAAACACCACCGTTACTCTGTCAAAAATGTTGTTTATGTACAATTTTATTAATGAAAGCAGTGTGTAATTGGAGACATTAATTTTATAATAATGATTGAATATGAATTACATAATTTAAAACAATCTGTGAATTATTTTATTTTTCTTGATATTAATACAATAAGAAACTATCTACGAAGATATAATCCACTGACCCAAAAAAACAACAATCTTGTTGCAACAACAACATGCAGACAAAGTAGGATCATACTCATAGGAACACCATTAGAATGCAATTGCACCATAATCGCACGGTTGCAAAGGCCATCGCCGTTCACCATAACTTACAATGCAAAATCATTGCAAAAACTTGAAAGCTAGTGACGTTAATATGCATCTATAGCTGAACACAGATCGTTTGGCGCGTTGTCAAAATCGAAACTAACTCCGCCATCTTGTTTTTCTATACAGTTCACTAAAATGTACATTCAAAAGCGTAAACCCAACTAACTACAAATCACGCTTTAAAAGTAATGAAACAAGAAAATATGCTCATCTGAAAGCTGTAGTGGTCATATGGTGACTAATACTATTGTTAGAATGTAGGTATTGTTGTGTTAGGGTAGGTGGCATTATGAGAAGTAGTTTCGAGTTTTTGAGGAAACAGATGAACATATATACCTACATACATACCCACTGATACATAGTACTGTAGAGGTTGTTTGCATAAGACAACCTTACAATTTATACAATTGTAAGGCTGGCTAGTCTGGCTATAATAAGTTTAGTACATTCAAACTGTCAAAATAATTTTTATTAGAATAGAGAGAAAACAATTTAAGAGAGGTCGGGCTGACAAGCCGAAGAAGAAAGTGTTAGATATAATTCGTAGAACATTTTCTTGGAATAATTATCCACGAAATACGCAAAAGAGTGCTTTATTACTAGACCCCGGTACTAGGGACCTTTCTCAAAGTTCTCAAGGGTCAAAATCATAACCCAAGGAGGTTTTAACCCTTGAGACCTGAGAGTTGAAAATCAAAAACTATGTATTTAGACTAGGGTTGTCAACTTTTTCTACAAAAAGTAGAGTATTTCTGATTTTAGAGAGAGTAAATAAAGAATACGGATTAATCAAATAGAGTACCATTTATTCATTTCTCTTGATGTATTTTCTAGCACTTTTTGCGGTAAGTGCTTAATTTTTTTTAATCGATTTTACTAGAATTGTAGGACTCCAAGCTCATTTTAATCAATATTGTTATAGCCCTGCTCCTGTCTTTTTGCCACTTCAGATTCATGACAGACAAATACCTAGTCAAGTCTCACAGTGAAAAATATAGTAAAACCGCAGAAAAACGAAATCACTTGCCTCAAAAAACTCAGTTTATGAAAAAAGAGTATTTTAGCGTACTCTATTAGTGTTATAGATTATAGAGTACACCCATAGGAAAAAGAGTACAATACTCTATTTTAGAGTACGGTTGGCCACCCTAATTTAGACACGCTGGGTGTTGAGCCGCGCGGGTGAGAGGCGTAGAGGCGGGGCAGAGTGCATACGCACTCTGTTGGATTCTCAACGCTCGGCTCAACACTGACAGTTGAAAATTCAGTGTTCGATAAAATCCCGCCACGATATTTTTACGTCCGGTGCAACGTGGTCTTTCAAAGAAGATGCGTGGGGCGCAGTAAAGTTGCTGTGTGAACATAATAGGTATACCTACCTAACCTATATGGATACCCATCATAAGCAATAAGTTTTACTCTAAAGTAATTAACACTAAAACAATAGGTGTTAACTAAGACATAATGCTTTGCGTAATGGTGATTAGGATTTATAGTTTTTCATTAGCACATGAAACGGTCTTTGGTGACATGAAATAAGCATTGAGTGAAGAAATTGCATAGGTGTTGGATAGCTCATATTTTCTAATTTCACGTCTAATAGTTCAGAGACGCGTGATGGCCTACATAATCTGTAAGAGAAAACATTAGGTAAGATGTAAGTTATATTTCAAAGGAACAAGTCAAAGAGGTTTTGGATCATTCACAGCATCTAGGTACAGAAAATAAACTTGTAACAAGTTGGAGAACAACGAGAGAACAAAGTCACTATAAGCGCGCAACGGTATCGATTAGGTAGGTAGCTATCTACAAAGTTCTGCTCTCAAAACAATGCCTTCATTGTTTCAAAAAATCGTGAGCAAACCTACCCGCACTGAGCCTGCGCACCCGGGTGCATCAGGGCCCACGTCCTCTCAACTCTGTGAGCCCACAGAACACAGCTGGAACACAGGCATCTTCCATAGGAGGCTTGTGTCCCAACATTACAGGTAGATTATGATAATGCTACCTTCAAAGCAGACCGGATATAAATTTAATTTAATACTGTTTGAATGAAACCATCTTATATTATGATTATGAAGCGTTATTGCATTTTCAATGCCAAAACGATGCTTTAATTAATGAATAATTAATAAACCAAGCACACAAAGGAAATATTTTTTATTAAAAAATTGAATGGATTTCTCAATGAAAAGAAAAATGTTGTAAGTAATTACTAAACAAACAATAAAGCAAAGGTCAATCATATCGTTCAAAGTTCTGTATTAGTGTAAATGAACACAATCTTGTAAAAAATGTAGCTGTAAATAAAGTCGCTCTTAGTATCTGTCCGTATTACCGCTCAGTTCTTCGAAACTAGGTACGTACACAATGCATTTGCAGATCCAGTTATTACCATAATTTATAGAATGTTTTCCACTCCGGAAGGTTAAACTTAAATAAAATAAGTACCTAATGAAATCTAGATGTTTTGTCATTTTTGTCATGTCGTAAAAATCGTGCGACGCAGGGGGGGAAATAGTTAGAGGTATGTATAAAACCTTTAAATATCAAACATATCCAGGTACGGTTATGTTAGAGTTAAAATCCCCATGATATAATAATAAGAAAATTGTTTGATCCAGCCTGTCCCCACTTGCTGTCTCCCTCCCCCCCCAACAGTGACTCCCTGAGCCGAGGCTCGTACCCCGCAGGGGGTGCCCTCAGTGCGCAGTCGCTATAGGTTAAGCGTAGTTTTTGTAAGCCCTGGCTGGAGGCTCTTAGTCTAAAAGCTATTAGTCCCCACAGGAAAGCCCGGTTGAGCAGTTACGGCCTCTCAAGGTCAACTGCGAGATGTCATTTCCAAAAAAAAAAAGGTACGGTTATGTAAACAGTACCTAAATCTCGCTTCAATGTTGCCACAGCTGTAGTTTTAATGAAACCGGAACATTAAAATCTAAATCAAACAAAGTGAAAACATTGAAAGCAACGAGATTTAAAATTCAAGGCTCCAAGCTATACCAACCCACGTGTGTGGAACTAATTACAATAAATCATCGAATCAACCATAGACACGAAGCAAAAAAGTGAACTGGCAATTTAACACTTATCTACTCAACGCCTGTACCTAATAATTAGCTTTCATGAACTTTCATGCTAGAACAATAATTAAATTAAAGATGGCGATTATTTAAAGCAACAATAGGCCTCGCCTAGAGTGAGGTAATGACCATGTAAGAAAGATGTAGGTAGTATGTGGAGATCGACCGAACATAGATTTTTTCGGCCGAAAACCGAAAACGAAAAAATAAAATTTTGCCTGTCATTATGTTGTCGTTTGGTTTAAGTAAATTAAAAATCTACAGAATCAGTCTTTAAATCATTGAATAAAACCGTAGGTATCAATTTAAATCACACGAAAATTAACTAACACAACACTTTTCTGAAAGGCATAATTAATAACAAACTACGAGTATATGAACAAACGAATAGGTATCAGCATATTCAGCATCAACCTGTTATTATATACGAGAATAACTATTATTTCTGCATTTTCTCAGTTTTTGTATTTTTATTTATTGTACCGACGCGACGGCTTTTCTGAAAAAAAAATTGTTAGTAGGTAGGTACTTCTTGATTTACCGGTACAAACCTCTATTCAGCCACTGCCGTCCATATGTATCATTTTATTCGACCGAAAACGAAAACAGCCGAAAATGAGTATTTGTGCCGATAACAATGCCGAAAATTTTGTTGGGCTCTACTTCTAAAAGTGATCTTGATAATTTGTAAAGAATCGTGGGTGCTTCGACATAATGAAGATTAATACGCCAATTTGGTTTGACTTTCACTGGACGGTGATGACGCCGCGGCCATTAGTCTGCTTAATGATTGATTACTGCAGCGTGAGGAACCTGCATCGGTTTGATTGCGTAATTTCAGGTTATGCGCTACGACTTGTTGCAATGTTGTTGATGACATATGTTTTATTTTTAAGTGTGGGAATGAGAATCTGGCTTCGTAATTTCTTGGAATTTCAGAATATTGGATGCATTCTTCTGCTTGACGTAAGGTGAACCATTTTCTGTGGGGAGGTGCCGCAAACGCACTCGAGAATCAATTGATAGCTCTTTGCGAGACGGCGTGGTCCGTAATCCACCATGCGGGCCCAGTGTGGATTTTAAGGTGTCGTATGTCGCTCGTTTCGTTTCATGGAACTCAACTGTATTGGGAAGTATTCATTAATTGAAGTGAGCTTGAATGGCAAGGTGGAATGACAGCCCAATGACAGGCAATGAGTTTTACAAAATACGCTGACTGGCCTCCTCTGTGTGAACCTATGCGGGCCCATTGCTGGATGGTGGACGTCACATTAAGTACGTCTTTACCTTTTCGGATTTTGGTCTCGTCACGACGTTTCTTTTTATCGCTTTAAGTGCAATGTTAACATTTATCCTAAGAATGAGAACTTGAACTCCATGAGACTCATTCTTAGTTGTAACGGTTGAACTACCAAAGCGCCATTTTGAATTTAAATGCTAATTAAAATGAAAGCTACGGGTTTCATTATAAAAATAATAATTGTTTTTTCATTAGAAACTCGTGGTTATCGAGTAATTACAGATAAAAGATAACGGTCTAGCCATAACAAGCAAAGCTGTGTACAGAATTATAACTTGGTAGCTGTGGCCCGTGGTTTCAATAATATATACTATAAAAACCTTTCTCAAGCATTACAAAAATATTTTTTCAAATCCGGCGGATGGTACCTAGTTCCAGAGATTAGCGTGTTCAAACAAACAAAGTTTCTAGCTTTTTTACATTCTTTAAGTATATATTAAGACCATTCATTTTAAGGACACAGAAGGGTCGAAAACGTTGTATACAGGATACATTTTTAACTAGTGCGCAAACTGTAACCATGAATTCAGCATAGATATCATTCTAGACCCCTAGCGTAGAAATTTTTCGTCGGTTATACAAAAAAGAATCAGCTGTTCCACACATTTTAACCGCATAGGTATTGCACTTTCCTATGAAATAGCTATTTTTTTTGTATAACCGACGATAAATTTCTGCGCTGGGGGTCTAGAATGATATGCTGAATTAATGGTTAAAGTTTTCACACTTGTAAAAAAAATGACCCTGTATATACCTCAAAATTATTTTTCTTTAATCTCTTTCTTCAATACTAGATGATACTTCTCGACTCAAGCTATTTTAATACTGGCCTCTATTCGCGAATTAGTCTGCATGAAATAGCTTCTTTCCCCGATTCTCGTACCACTACGTAATTTCCCCTACTCCCGTACTACTACGTAGTTACTCCGACTATAGTACCACTACGTAGTTTCACCGACTCTCGTACCACTACGTAGTTTCCCCGACTCTCGTACCACTACGTAGTTTCCCCGACTTTCGTACCACTACGTAGTTTCTCCTACTTTCGTACCACTACGTAGTTTCTCCGACTCTCGTACCACTACGTAGTATCGCGTCGCCTGCTCACGCCACTTCGCTTTCGCTTAGCGTGCTTTCTGGTTTCTTTGTTTTTCTCGGCTTCTAAGGGCCCTGGCGTAATATTAAGAATATATAGTCTTCCTCAAGGCTGTCGATTTCATTTTTTTTTTTTCAAATCTGACTACGAGTTACAAAGACTAGCTCGTTCAAACAAACCACACAAACTCTTCAGCTTTATTTATTAGAAAATAGATATAGATTGATAACATGATATCACACCTGCAATCTCCGAAGTGTAAGGCAGAGGTGTATCTACAGTATGTATCACCCAGATTTCGCCAGCTCTATTTTTATCTTTGTTTTACCTAATAATTTACGTACTTATGTGGGTAATAATGTTCACTGTAGTCATTATAGTGCAAACCAAAGTTACCAAAGTAAGGTAGTTAATTAATTGTTACAAGGTAGTAATATGTTTTTAATTGACTAATTCTAAAGTTAGAGCCAATTAATAGCATGTTCCCACAGAATTGCCTCGTTGAATTTTACTTATCTTTTAGGCAATACATGGTTTTGCTTTTACGGTACAAACGAACCATAACGGTACCGAATGAACTCTTACTGAACACGAAATGATTATTAGGGAATGCATAAAAAACTAGCTGCCACTGTAATTAATCTCAGAAATTAAAAATAATTGTTTACGTTGCTTGAATGACAACAATGGCATATTATGTTTAGCAAGAATGTTAATTTTCAGCGGTTTCATTATAACGATTACGTAGCAAAACAGTCACGGAATAATCCAAGCGCTTCCAAGTTTCAAGGTCTCAAGCGATGCAGCGCTCTCGATGTAAATCAATGATCCTACTGCGATCTATGATGCTATAAAAACAACCATTAATACGCTATTCAAACCGCAGAAGAAATTGATCTGCGATATCGAAGGTTTTAAACGGTATTGCATCATTGCAAAACCTGCCAGATCGTCCATTTTGTGCACACATTCTCAACGACGTTTCCGCGTTATATAACCACTGAAATCCACTTAATCTACTGTTTTACATTGAAAGCATCGGAATAATGTCAACATGAGGCGCACTAATTGCATTGTTTAGTATTATCGACGGTTTTTGTCAAGGTTAATGCATATTGGACGTACCATATCGCACTGAGCTTCACCGTCGTCGTCATAGAAGATGGTGTCTCCGTCGTCCATCCCTGCGGCTGAGCGGCCACCTCACTCCTCAGCAGCGCCCGCCGGCGCCGTCATCAACGTCGGCACGCGCGGCCGGACCACCGGCATCCGAACTTGCACTAATTACCTATACGGTTACACACCGACACCGGCTCTAAGACTCCACTATCGTAGCGAATTTAACGATCGAAATCTTCTGGATAATCCGATGAGTCACGCGACAGCGACCTGACTAGGTGCAACACTGGCTCGCTCCGCAGACGACTCGGAAGGTGTGGGTGTCCTTAACGAGCTGAATCACACGCTACTTGGTGGAGGCGCCCCGCGTTCACTTTACATTTTTTGGGTACTAACTGACGGATGAGCCGATTGATTGTGTATTTTTTGTTTCCTCAAGGGCGATCCGCTCGGTGCGCTAGGTTTTAGATGGTGTTTTTGTGGCAACTGCGTAGATAGCGGCGGCCGGGGCGAGGGTGGCGCGCGCACTCGACGGGGTGCATTGATCGGATCCCTACTGCGCATGTCCACACTTCAGATTTCTCGACTGTTTTGACATTTGCTGGGGGAACCCTTATTTTAACACGTCCGCTACAGATTGAAAAATACTAGACACATTTTCGTGTTGATAATCGTAGCTTTAACGTAAAATAGTTTAAACATTAGACATATTACGAGTATTATAGATAGAATAAAAACTAGCGTTCAATATTCCCATTGAATAAAACTGCTACATCATAGAAATTAGTTCTCACGTTGTTTTTATGGCACCACAATAATGGTAGCAAGTTGGAGGCTTTTTCATTCAATTATCGCAATTCTCTAGCTGGCTATAAAAAGATGGTGAATGTAGACAGACCTTAAATGGAAAGTATTTAGGTACATTTGTTTTGCCCATAGTTGCGTACGTGCGTGCAATGACTGTGTGTATGTTCATTGCTGTAACAACAGTATTTTTGTTAGAGTACACATCACGTTCTTTGTGTTTAAAATGAGACAGACAGAATTTCATAAATGTTATGTGTATTTGTGTAAGTTGTAACGCTTTGTTGTCTAAGGTCTAATTAGTAGGTTTTATTTTATTTAATTGGAATAAAATGTAATACCTACCTAGTAGATTAATTGTGGAGTATTTTAGATTCCGTTGTTGTCCGTCTTTTTTGTTTAACTTAAAACAAAAATAGTTTTATTGTAAAATTATGCAAGATAAGCGTAATTAGATACTTACAAACGTACTATAATATATACCTAACATTTTTTGTATAAGTTCCAATTAACATACCTTATTACCTGAGTATTACAGACTGTAATTTTTCACACAAGGCAACCAGAATCTATCTGTTCATTGGGAAGCGCATCACTTAAGAAATGCTGGACTGATTTGACTATTTTTCGTTTTACAATATTTGTCATTCATTACAGTCCGAACAGGGTTTTTAGGGCAAGAAAAATTGGAAAATCTTCCCGGAAAATTGTAAAAATATAAAATATCCAATAGTCCTTTTTCTATGAACCATAGTTTGGATAGGACAAAGCTTGAGGTCAGCTAGATTTTAAATTGAATTGTTATCATCTGTTATAGACATGTCTGTAACTGACATCAGTTTCAAATAATTATTAAATCAATCTGAAATGTAAAGGTGCCAAGAAGGTTGAATATTTCATAGTAATAAATTCCTGTGAGGTCGAGATATTTTGCTCCCTCGTAAATATGTAACGCGGTTGTTTTCTTGTGAGTTAGGTTCAGGTGTTCCGTTCCTTTTATTAATAATTGAATTTTTTGGTTTATTGTTGCTAAATGGACAAGTAAATTCAGGTAGATATTTACCTAAGCTGTGTGATTAACGCGGTAAACGGAATTTTATCCTTACTAATATTATAAAGAGGTAAAATTTGTTTGTAAGTTTATATGTAGGGGGTAATCCCTGAAACAACCATCGGATTTGAATAAATCTTTTTGCATTTGATGGTTCAATTCCTGAGGAAGGTTATAGGTTATGTAACATCACGCTACAACCCGTTGGAGCTGAGCAAAACTAAAAAAAGTGAGTGCGTGCGGGCGAGTTGATGCGGCGTGGAGGGTTGGGGTCGGGGACCAAAATTTCACGCGGGCGAAATGCTAGATTGGAATTAGAAATGAAGTGAAGAAGGAGCTTGTGTTGGTGAACATGATTTGGATTTATTCAATAAAAGTGTTTCCCGGCTTAAGTATTTGTCGATGAAAAACTTCTTTACGGAGAAGTAATTGTTCGCATCTAAATTATTTTTTATTTGTACTAGTCGATCGAAATACTTATTTTGTACCGATCTTTTTCTTGTTTTTATTTTTAGTATTTATCAGTGGAAACTTGTAAATAGCACTCAGTTTTAATATTGTTTATGATCACTGTTTAAGTTAGCTGTAAGTTCCCGAATATAATATACTGAAATAAAACTATCATGAAACAATTTCCGGAATTGAATTCTACGAAACCATAAAATGTTTATTACGTAGGTACTGGTAATTAAATGCATTAAATAAAGATTTTCGCGTCAGCTTTTTCAACCTACCTTTCAGTTTTACGCAACAATTCAATTTAAGCAGCTGGCTGATAAGAAGGAATCCTGCGGGGTAATTGCGTCAAGCACTTCAATGGCCATTCCAATCATTTGGACAATTCAACAATTAATCGTTGCTTTATCTACGTTGTCGAGCAGACTTTTCAAACATTTGAAGCAATTATGAATTAGGAATTTCTTTCAAAATCTATCGTATTAGAATAGAAAGTCCGTTACTAAATTGAGGTGCTGTGGTACCTACCCCTAGGAACATATAAATTGCTGCCTTTAAGGCTCCGCAGACAGGCGCGAAGCGACACTAGTAGTACAATTTGTGTGAAAACTTCACGGTAAATTGTTCTACCACATCACATCGCGCTTTTCTGCGGGAGCCTATAAGATAACTATCCGTTTTTCAACAAGTATGATACTAAACCACTTTATACCTACTACTGCGAAGATCGCCCAGAGGACACGGTGGAGCATACGGTGGAGGTCTGCCCGGCTTGGGCGGAGCACTGCCGTGTCCTTGTGGAGGCGATCGGCGGCGGCGATCTCTCGCGTCCGGACCAGGGGGCCTACTCCCTAAGCGAAATCCGTAGTATCGGCCATCGTTACGGGCGCTTCGTTCTCCGTCTCACTCACGGACATACCGTAAGTTAGACAGAGAGCGAAGCGCTCGTAACGACGGCCGATACTACGGATTTCGCTTAGGGAGTAGGCCCCCTGGTCCAAGCCATGGTACGGAGCGACAGTGCGTGGGTAGCCGTTACCTCCTTCTGCGAAGCAATCATGCTCGCAAAAAGGGAGGCGGCGACCTTAGGGAGAGGCAGTATATGCGACCTCACGGCCCTAGTCGCCGCAGGAGACGCCCTGGGCGTCGGAAATCCCAGGCTGATTCCCGGCCACCGTAGGCGCGGGCTTGCGGACGGCGAGTAATGGGTAGCTCGCTGTCAGGTAAGGACCAAGCCCGGGTCGACAGCGCGTTGTATTCCACGCGCGAGTCAAAGAGATTTCAGCACCAACTGGTGGGGTTCGCAAGGACCGATGCCTGCCAGGGTTGCGGGTTGTTCGAAACAGATACCGCGGCCCCTGGCACACAGGCAACTGAAAGAACACAGGTGGGTTTTAGTCAATAAAAGTCTGACACGCCCTCCCGCTCCACCCAGAGCGGGAGAAGTTATTTGATGATTTCCCACACTCAAAAAAAGAAAAAAAAATACTTTATATCAAACCCTTACCCTAATAATGATAATTTAGCTAGTTACCTACATACTAACATTACGTACCCACCTACATAAAACAAGTTCAGTTAGCGAGGGGCCCGTAACGCACCTGCCTATGAATGAGCCTCGTTGAACTGTGTCAAGGCATTCGGGACTGCGTTCACTATGCTCTAGTTGTAACGTGTGGCCCTTCTGCGTAAACAGGTCCTTGTCTACGTTACTGTCTTAGAAAGATGTACCATCGCGGACACTGGCGGTGGACCACTTTTCAACCTTATTGCTTAAGGCATTAGGCTGAAAAGTGATCCACCACCGCTAGTGTCCGCGGTTGTACCTAAGCTATCTACCTACATAGGTTAGAAAGAACCTTTTGCTTGAAAGAACTCGACTGGAGATGACGTTTTTGCAAAAGTATAATGGATGAAACAAATGTCTACGTTTATTTCAACCATGGTACTTTTGTACAAAAGAGTTATTTATAGCACTATACACCTACTCGTACGTAGATGTATGTAGGGTAAGCTTTAAAGAACTTTTTTATGTACTAAGTATTCAGTCTGTAAAACATTTAAATCTTAAGTAGCTTGCGAAATGAAAATTTTCTTTAGTTTTTTGTAATTTTCAGGTGTCAGGCTGTATGACTTACAAATTGCAAAATGTGAGAAAATTTTAGTAAGACTGGCCTGGCGATTCGCCCTTCGGAATATCTAAGTTAAAGGTTTCAACGACATTACTATAAGAACTTAAATAAATTAAAAAAAAAACACTCTAGTTTATTCGTCACGACACAATTCATTTGTATCATTAATTTAATAAAGCACATTTCCTTACAATTCCGTTGATAAATTATGTAGTTCTGATTATGAAAATATTATTAATGACAGAGCAGGCAGAATAGGTTCAATCGTGAATTCGTGGTACGGTTTCGAAATGTCAAGGGAGTATTTTATTGTTACGACAACCGAACCTGAACGATCGTGCTAAACCATAGATAATAATTGTTATGTTTATTACTGTCGTATTTTAAGATTCCACGACTACCTATTATGTATAGTGTACGTAACGACATTAAAACTCACGAAATAGAAATAAATTGTGCTGATAATCTTGAATTAACTAAAGTTATAGTATCGCCATCAGTTCGTTAGACCATTAAGACATAATTAAACCATTTAAAACTCCTTTCAGTTGAAAAATTATGTTGAAGATCCAGAGTGCAATATAATCCTACCGCGATTTTATTTCGTCCGTGTGACAGTCAATATAAAAGCTACGCTGCAAGCAAACTTTGAACAAGGAGTGTTCAAAGTTTGCTTGCAGCGTAGCGTTTGCATCAGGGGTTGGAAACTATTTTCCATATCACAAGACCAGAGATTACTCGCTGTACTCTGTAAAAATTTCACCTGTTAAGTCTTCACGACTTAGGTGAAGTGAGCATCAGGTGGTCCTGATGCTCACTTCACCTAAGTCGTGAAGACTTGTTGACACAATGCTCAAAATCTCACCGTAACTACTTCTTTGAACTTAGCTGTTATACCAATAAGTGGTTACGGTGAGATTTTTTAATAATATGCTAGCAGAGACAATAAGAACCAACTCAATTCGCGTTCAACAATCGGTCTACTACAACCAATCTTTGTGTTTATTTAACCAATGTTAAACAATGATCGTGTCTGACCTGCTATAAACACATTCTCGTGGCAAGTCTAATAACTGTCTTATCTGTAATAGCTATCACCATTCTTTGCAACCACGTATACCTAAGTGACAATAAGTGAACCAAGCGACATTCTTTGTTATGAAGGTCGAGTCAACCCGAGTGTCATGTTGAATGTGAAAAGACATTTATTTTATTTGCTGTACGAGGCTGCGTTCCTTTACTCTTGCGTTGTGTTGTTACATAGGTCGTTACTGCATTCAACTTCGCCGCTAAACGTTGGTACGAGCACTTTTTACGGAAACAACGAATGTCTGTCCATGAAGCCTACGGGCCCCGGCGGAAGGGGAAATCCCAAAAAGCGACGTCCTAGCGGATGACATGCGTACCAATGCACTCACCATAAGGGATCCGAAAGACCGTCAGAAATGGAGGCTTAAAAGAAGGAAAGCGGACCCCGGGCTCCGAAAGGATGTAAAAATGCGAAGATGATGTAAACGTATGAGTTACGTGCAGAATATGACGTCCAGAGTTTGGACGACCTATAAAACCAGCACTAGATGTTTAAAAACTGCAGTATCTAGGTCCTCTGAGCTAGTGCTTCAAATGCTTAAATCTGTCCATGGATTGGATAAAGTTAACTATGTTCTCAAAAGAATCTATATACCGTGACATTTTAGTCGTCTTACAAAGATGGTCCACTCAATGTATCTGTCATACCATACCTCTAGGTGCGATTAAAACATTGTTACCATTAATTAGGATAATAGGTACAAAGAAAAATAACGAATGCTTTATAATTATGAAACACCCTCTCTGTTAATAATGTTTACGTATCAAACGGTAGAAGATACCATTACATTCCATCATTAATTCCATCTCCATAACAGGGTGTTTCAAACTACGTCATGCGTCTTAGTGATATTTTCATGTTTTTGATTATGAAAATGTTCCAAAAAAAAAATTTTTATGTATGGTAGTAGATAGCAGTCATTGGGTACATGAAGTGGGCTGCCGTTGTAAGACGACTAAAATGTCACGGTGTATAATAACCTCGAAGCCTAGTCTTCAAAGCTTGGATTTGGATTTTTTGTAATTTACAGGAAAAGCTGCCACTACAAAGAAGCATCATAGAGAGCCGTAAAATATTAACATTAGGTAACTATCTTACCTAACGCTAACTTAAACATGTTTTGCAATATTACCTACTAAAACAAGACGCTTTCATAAATCCTCATAAGTCATATCATTATGCCCTTTGCTCCTCAGCTGTAATAAAGGCTGGTTAAAATGATAACATCACATATAAAACGACCGGCATACGCCGACTACGCCGTCATACGCCGGACGTAGCGATTGTATTATCCCCCTCAGATCATTCATTTCGTTCCTTGTTGCGTTGGCAAACATTATTCATAAATTAAGGCACATTACTTTTTTTTTGACCGACCGACATGGACGCAATAAATTAAAGCTTACTGGATAATACAAAACAAAGAAGGAAGCTAAATGTGCTAAATCTGCCCATTCGTCTAGATTATGATTCAGTTTAAATATTAAATAGAACATAAGCACCGAAAAAGCTTAGAAGCTTTACCTACTTTCCAAAAAGGTAGGATGGGATAGCTGTTCTGAAATAATTTTCAATATTATTGCTGTAAGTACTTTCCCATTTGAAAGCTCCACTAATCCCGTAGAGCTTTTATAGTTAGACTAGCTTCTACCGGCGACTTCATTCTCGCGGAAGTCCTAAGATACACAATACCTATAATAAAATTACCTCATTTATATATATAAAATGAATCCCTATTCCCCTTGGTCACGGCATCATACGTGAACGGCTGAACCAATTTTCACTTCAGCCGAAAGACGTCCACTGCTGGACATAGGCCTCCTCCAAAAGGGGGGTTTTGTCATAATGGCCACGCTTGGCAGGCGGGTCGGCGATCGCAGTATGGGGTCAAATGCATAGAGAACGCTGCTGCCCATTCTCTAGTAAGTCCCTCAGTCGCCGTCTACGACACCCACGGGAAGAAATGGGATGGTTCTATTCTTTTATGTCCGGCAACACACGGAACAATTATGCCAATATTTTTTTTGTTATTGTTAGGAGAAGGTTCTTATGAAAGAAGTAAATTAAGAAAGTTGCGCGTTACATTAGAAAATTTAAGAAAACTTAACGACCATATTAACTTTTCTTACCTTATACCAATGCGAATTCAATATTCATAGTTACGACAAGATCACAGAACAACGTCCGTCGGGTCAGCTAGTTTTTTTTAATAAAAGCCCTTCCACCCACTGCTGTATCGTATCGCATCGCCCTCCCATGCTTTATCTTGATTTTCAATTAGCGTTCTTTCTAATATTTTTTCAATGTTTTAATATTTAATAGTATGAAACTTCCTGAAGAATTGGACATTTTATATGCAAGCTTTTTTTCAACTCCGATGTTACAGTGATTAGCGCGTCCTAACAAAAAAACATACTTATTATACAGGATATGTTTTTAACCAGTACGCAAACTGTAACCATGAATTCAGCATATCATTCCAGAGCCCCCAGTGCAGAAATTTTTCGTCAGTTTTACAAAAAAAAAAAAAACAGCTGTTTCATAAGTGCCATACCTACGCGGTCAAAATGTATGGAACAGCTGATTTTTCTCTCTTTTCTTTCTGATCTTTCTACTCTACAGGTAGTAGAGTAGAGTAGTCTCATTAATTATTATGTACTTACCTGTAGGCTACAAAAAATACTGATATGATTGTAGAAATTGTACCTACAATTAAATGTTGTTAGTATATATAATACAATAGAGAGAGACCGCATTACCTGCACTTATGCGCTATAATTCTGTAAGCTCTAAACAATTAAAATACAAGAGAACGTATTACGTACCTATACTACAAAGGCGCGTTGCTGAATTTTGGGCCAAACTATTTTAGGAAATTATACATTTACATACATTTTTTCGTGTCATTATTGCTATCGATAGATATATCATAGATCGTGTGTACACAACAGGAAGCGTTCCCTACACTTCATCTTTCCAGCCTATCTTACTTACTCCTCACTTATTGTTAAAACAAACGTTTTACTTTTAACTCCGACAATACCCACGTTCTTGTGCAACTACATTGCGTCTTGTTCTTGTTACTGTATAAGTGCGTAGACTGACGCGCGCTAATATATGTGGCAGGTGGCAGGGACATTGACGCGCAAACTAAAACCATGAATTTAACATTTATCCTAGGCTGTATCGTAGAACAATTTCGTCAGTTTTCAAAAAAAAATCTGCTGTTTCATAGAAAAGTTCAATACATAAGCGGTCAAAATGTACGGCAATGCAATTACTTTTCAATAACCAACGACAAATTTCAATACAATGTGGTTCACAATCATGTAAAGACGCCAGCACATCAAGCCGTCCCAAACTGTAAAATTTTCCCAATTGAACATGAACCTAATGCTTTTGGAATAGGGTTGAAAAACGATCAAAGAAATTTGACAGACTGTGGTAACTTGCTGTGCTGTTGTCTGTACCTACTGAATCCATGGTAACAGATTATGCGTCGATGTAGAATATTATCTCATATTGTTACAAACATATCGCGCCTTTAGAATTAAAGAGACCTAATGCGAAATTAGCCGCAAGCAAAATAGGTCTGTATTATTCAGAACCATAGAGACTAAATTGGAAATTAGCCGCAAGCAAAATAGGTCTCTTTAATTCTAAAGGTGCGATATACTAGGAAATCCATAGACCGGTTAGGTCTTATCTCAAAATTACAATCGTTATTCACAAGAACCTCACTTTTCAGTAATAAATACGGTACTAAGTGTATACTTAGTACCTATGTACACATATGATTGCTCGTGACTGTACTGTGTGTAAGCAAGAATTACGATGCGCATGAGTTTTTACATCTGTGATAGCAATCAACATTTCTTCCGCCATTCTAATTGTTAAATAATGAATGTGCACGTGTCAGAACCGGTCGAAGTGGCGGTGCTTGGGGGAGGCCTTAGGCCTATGTCCAGCAGTGGACGTTTTTTGGCTGAAGTTATGATGATGACCTTCCTAGGTTAGGAAGGTCATCACCAAGATCACATTGTTAATCAGAAACTTAGTTTTATTATAAGCTTAGTACCAGAATAGTTAAGTAGAAGTACTTACGAAACAAAGAAGCCCATTAATTGTTTTACTTAATTATTTCCGGATTTCAGTAACTATAATTTTGCAGATAAATTATTGTAGATAATAATAGCTGCAAACAAAGAGGAATAAAAACACCTATTTATTATTACTCATATTACATATTTATTTACTCGTAGAACTATAATATAGTGAACGTGATTTCGTTCTATACGTGCAGTTCACATGCCTCGCAGGTCAAGGCGATTTCAAATCAATAAAATTATTGAAAACACACGACTTACAATACACAACTTAGAGTCTGTACAATTTGTTTTTATATCTGATGAAAGTATAGTAAACAAACCCTGTTTTAAATTCTTACGCAACTGCGTTTGGAAGGTTTCAACTTTATATACGCCACGACTTCTTCCGACAAACATGATTAAATTATAATTTATATTTCAATTTCGAAGATAATACTTATTTACTTAATTTAAAAAAGGTATATGAAAAAGTAAGGGAAATAATCATTTGACATCAAAATATTCGTCTGCATCGCTGTCAACTGAAAAAGTGCCGCCCATATCGTGTTTATTTCCCCTCGTTTTTTTTTTATTTATAAAAATAATTGAAAAATTATCGGCGAAAGTTGAGGTTTTAAAATTAACCTCAATTGTTAGATGAAAAACATCTTTAGTGTGATTTAAAATTAGAATATAGAGTTTAAGGTGTCTTAACATATTTTGTCACCATAGCTTAACACTGGTGCCGATTCTCTTGTCACAAAATTCTCTAAACTAAACTAAAAATCACTAAAATTTAGTTTATTCCTGTCAAACGACGATTTCCCATTCTGAAATTGACTAAAGTGACACAACTTATCTATATTTTAGTTTGACAGTACTAAGATTGTACTGAGTTTTTAATTTAGTGAAAATGGTAATTTTGCTATTCTGCTGTTGTCAAACTAATTATTCTATTCAATACAAAATTTCGATTGTCTAACTAAATCTGACTATTTTTAATCGCGATTAAAAAGGTGTGGAATAAAATTAGTTGTCAAGAACTAAAATTCACACTGACACCTCGACTTCGGGCGCAAATACAGTACTGTATCTTTTTTTCTTTTCTTTTGCTTATATCTCGAAATTGGTGTGTCCTATCGTAAAAATAATGAAAATTTCGACCCCCTTTATAAGACCCCATACACCACTAAAACTCAACATGTAGGTAATAATTTTTCATATTTTCGATACAACTTTCGATACTGCCCCCCCTGCGCGATTCCGGCTCTAAAAAAGATCACGGGGTAGGGCAAACGTGGAGTCGCGTTTGTCAAATTCGATTTTAGTTGTGTCAAAATTATTTTTAAATTTAGAGATCTTTTTTTGCAGAATAGCTTTAAGATTCTCATAGCCAAAAGTAAGGAATTTTAGTGATAGTTTAGTTAGTTTAGTTTTGTGTACAACAGAATCGGCACCAATGACCTACTAATGGTAATAAACATAAGAAAATTTTAATTTCGCGGGATACCATGGAGCTTTCATCGTAAGTATGTATTCAAATAATCAAATCAAAGCACTCTATTTGTTAGTGGTACTTCATATTGGTTCCGTGTGTTGCCGGACGTAAAAGAATAGCACCATCCCATTTCTTCACGTGGGTGTCGTAGAAGGCGACTAAGGGACTTACTAGAGAATGGGCAGCAGCGTTTTCTATGCATTTTACCACCCATTTTACGACCCCAACCCGCCTGCCAAGCGTGGCGTTTATGGCAAATGCCCCACCTTTGGGGGAGGCTTATGTACTGATATGATGATGATGATGACTTCATATTGGCATTCACAGTTACGTTTTCTGAATCATCTGTTTACATATTGATCATATACTTTTGGAACAGACTATACAACAGTTACTATTTGTTTGTACTACACGACTGCAGCTGCAATGCCGCAAGAACATGACTTAATTGTCGCATAATCGCATTGTTTCCTGTCACATGCCATTGTCCTCTGACAATAACGCCGGTTACATAAGACGCAACCTAAATTACTTGGACCGTGTACACTGGGCTTTACAATGAAGTTATTCTAAGTTTCTATTGTAGATATTTAATTTATTATGAACCTACAATTTGCGTCATATTCAATTGGGGAGAGATTATTAGGCCACCAGTTTGGCACAATTCTAGAAGGCTTATTAGTTGATTCGCAGGAATTTACGCGTCTGAAACAACTCACAATTATTTAACTTCGTGCGAATCGGCTATAGAAAATAATAAATTATTGTAAAGTGCCAATTCGCCCGTTTCGGGCGAGTAAATTCGTACGTATCGAATAATAAATAAAAGCCTGAAATTGTACTTTTGACAAATACATGGAGTGCTAATAGACTATTATTAATTATACTATACAACAACAACATGAGACAGGTTGTTTTCCAATCATTGCAGGTATCATTGCGCATGGGCAGTAACCTGTTTCAGTTAACTCTCACTCACGCACTTTGATACTTATACCCTTGCGCTTTATTTCACCGTAGTAGAAAACCCTACCTAGTAATTTATTATAATTAGATGCGGGCGAATCGACACTTTTCTTTAGTTTATTATTTTCTATAGGCGACTCGCACGAAGTTATTTTATTTGTGGATGAATTATTAGGCAATTGGCACGTTTTGAATTTTATGCACGATATTGGATGTACTTGCAGTTGAACTTTCTTCATAAGTTTATTCCAGTTGCCTAATAAGTATTTCTGAAGTTGTCGGTTCGCCCGCATCTATCCTAAACAGGGGTTGTTTTCTTAAGTATGTAGGTAGGCCTATGATACTTTTGCATTTACTCTGGTACGACTGAAAAGTTTTCCCATAATTCCTATTTAAAATATAAATTTAATATTAAATAGACAGGTATCTACGCTTTATACAGACGGATGGATCCAGTACTTACCCTTTATCGTTCGGATTTGGTCTCCTTTCGATTCTAAATTTGAGTTAAAACAATGTCCTTGATGACCAGTTAACTGGACCAGTCACCATTTAATTGACGAATTAGCTAACAGCAATCAAGCACTCTAGATTATAAACTGTGTAACTTTTACTGCCATACTACATACCAAGATCTCATTTCAGAACTGCAGCTATGTAAATGGTCATTTTGAGTGCAAATATATGAATGGCCAGCGTCCGTCTCCAGTGTTTGTACGAAGCGATGGCACGGCGCCGGTCGGCGGTCATTGCCCGTTTCCTGCAAAGCTGCATTCCTCGGGGAGCTGGCAATGTGGCACCCGCGGGCTTCCACTCACACCGCACTAGGCATGGTGTGTGTGGTTTGTAAATTATTTAATAGGTATAGAGGAAATTATTTATACTTGATTTTTTGTTAATGAAACAAAGGATTTCTCTAAGGCTTTGATTTATTGGAACATTCTCAGAAATGAAGTCTTTAAAAGTGTTCGCATTTTAGTAAATTTTAATCTAAAAGAGTATTGCAACTATGAGAGGAGGCCTGTGTCCTAACAGTCGGAACATTATAGATTTGATTATGATGATTGCATCTATGACAGGCTACAACTAATTTATTTAAAGTTTGAAACAATACATCGTGATTTGACTGCAAAGAGAATTACGCAACTTTTGACGCAATACATTGATGTATCTTCGTATCTACGATCGTAAATCAACAACCATCTTTAAACTATTATTCACATGGAGTTTTTAGTCACGAATGACGTCAAAAATATGTCAGGACGCCATTGTGTGGATAACTGTTGTTACGTTGGTAAAAAGTACGAAGAAGAGTATTTGAAAAGATGTTAATTGAACAATAGGCAGGTATTATCCGTCAGTACTTAATTGCCTTTCAAAGCAAAGGGACCATGATCTTTCTACACACTGGGACTGTCCAAGGTGCTGAGAAAGATTATCGAACCCAAGATAATCTGAAGCATAACAAAATAAAAATTAACAACTAGCTTTTGCCCGCTGCACCCGTATCGAGGTCGGAAATCTTCCCACAGTAACTAAAAGTAACATATGTGAAGTAAAGTAACGTACTTATGTGTTTAGTGTTAATTTTTTTTAAATTTTGTCATGTATTTTCTGGTGTACAATAAAGCATATATAAATAAATAAATAACGTAATTTTAGGACATAATTTTGTACACGATAAGTTTTATAGATTGATGAAAATTGGATCGATTCGCAGATGGCAGTGTTATTGGCTTAATCACTGAGAATTTCTCAGTAGTACTGTGGGGACTGGATTTATGCAGGTAAATGGTAATGGAGACATAAATATCGAAATGTGGATGGCCACGGATATTACGTTATATTATTGACACGTACTAGTGGCCGGTGCGCCTACGTTAAGACGAGCTAGTATATGTTGCTAGAATGACCTGGGTCCGTACCCAGGTCATTCTAGCAACATATGTGTCGCTGTTCAGCCGTTAAGACTTGAAAAGGTTACAGAAACACGGACAGACAGATTTACTTCATCATTTATAATATTAGTATAGATTTAAAGCACCAACTGTTATGTCAACTTTCACCAAATATCACGGTCACGTCAAAAAGTTTAATTTATTTCGATGTTTGCCTCTCAACTTATCAGGAACTCTATCTTTTACGTGTGCGCGTCTAAATCTTGAATGTTGCACCATCTTCATTATCGTGTTCATCTGTAGATACAAGCAATTATATGCCGGTGAAGATTTGTAGAATATTTTTGAGGCAGAATGTTGCTTCAATTATAACTATGAGTGAGTTCAACGTGGTTTAACTTGGGTGTAATGTACAGTCGGCATCGAAAGTCCATTGACACTTCCGTTTTTATATCTTAGTTTTAGAGCACACTTGCTGTAGAGGTTTCTACAGTTAAAATACTTAACTGAAATCAAAGTTCTATGAAACGCTGAAAAACCATATTTCGAATAAGTTTTTTTCAATTTAGGGTACTAACACTAAAAGCTTATTACTTAGATGTTACAAAATCTCCGACTTATTAGTCGATACGCACGATTTACTCGCCTGGGGTGATTAAATTCTCACGAAATTATTATTTTTGTGGGCGAATCGACAATTCCAGAATTACCACATTCACTTCACTTCATTGGCACGTTCTGAGTTTTACGTAATCAAATTAGTGTACTTAGCTTTTCCTCAACTTTTCGTTGTTTCCATAACGTTTTATACAAAACGTGCCAATTGCCTAATACGTATTACTGGAATTGTCAATTCGCCCATAAATTAACTTCGTGCGAATCTACTAATAAGCCAAATCTGCGTGTGATTCAAGTAACATAAATTCACGTCGCCACAAAACTCTAACTTAGGTACGTAAGTAAATGATACTGCAACGTGTAACGCGCCTATTACCTACTAGGTAATAGGCACGTTACACCTACAACTACAAACAGTGTTTATCATGCAGTAAGTTCGTGGTGTTTATGGACTTGCGTTGCCGACCGTACATTCGTATTCTCCGTAGTCCGTACGTTACCAACTTCACAGACCGGTTACGTAATCCTCGCATGTGTTCCCGAGTAGAATAATTAGTTAATTAATTACACTCTTACTTCGCATCGTGGCGTCTAGCGTACGTACCCACGATTACACAATGTAGCTAAGGGAGAGTTGCCAGTGTTGAAAAGTATTACCAAGTAGTTTTGCCAGTGTGGAGTTAAACTGATCAGAATCTTGCGAAGGACAAGTTATTAGTCACGCCTTATGAATTCGTTACTTTCGACATTTTTTGTGTCGTGTAGTGCATGTTTGCGGCATGTGAATTTGGATGATAATTTTTGCATGCCATAAATTAGAGCCGGTTTTGTGATTAACGCGGAACGAAATGGTTGAAGAATATTTAAATACGTTTTTTTCTGAATACTTTTCAAACTACCATTTCAATTAAGATAAATGTATTCTTTTTTTTCTTATGCTGGTTAACAAAAAAGGTGGGTAGGTGTTGCAACCAGAGCCCTTAATAAGTTTTAAATAACTTGGTGATACAAGGCCATACACACTTCAAATTTTACTTAAAAAATTACATGGCAGAACAAGTGTTTTTTTTTTAACTAAAGGTAACATTTTTTTTTGTTGTTATGCCATTTGCAACACTGTATAGGAAAATAGGTATATATAAGAAGATATATAGACGTTAATGGTAGATATTACGTAATTTTTCTGCGAATATTGACACATATAATAATGAATTTTCTCGGAACATAAAATAAAGAAAAATATTCCTATAACATAAAATAAACTTCATTGCGAATTTTATGATCGGTGAATAAACTAATAGAAATATGCAATTTCTGCTGTAGACAATTTTATAGACACTTCGTGCATCGACTTTATTTTTATATCGATCTTACGAGGGAACACATGGACACCCAATAATTGTCTGTGGCTCTCGCAGACAGGCTATCTATAAAAAATAATTGAAATTGTTTTGCCAGAATCGCGTCGCACCGTCGCGCGTCGCGTCGTCGCGCCGTTTGTGGGAGCCTCTAGAATATATTATAAAGAATGAAGTGCAGGCAAAGAAGGTATAACTACCTAAATAAAATAGACTGAAAACAAAAACAAGCGAAATTCGCACACCCAGCAGCGAAAGTGCGAACAATTTTTTCGCAATCATCAAAATCGTCATGGTACTAAAACAAACAGGCTTTTGTAACAAGAGCTGCATTGCGATGACAATCACCGTCATACACAACGAACACTGGGTTCATTTATACTATTTCATACCATGATCAATGCTATCTGTGGCACAGATCTGAAACAGAGATTGCACTCTCGGGCAGATCGCCGGCAGACGAAGAAACTGCGCCAATCGTACCAAGGGATACGACGGTGAAAGGGCTTGAAAGTTCTCTGATTACCTACATATAAACATGCGCCCGCGCAGCCCCGGAGCCGAGGCTGTAGGCACCTGTATCGAGTTATGAGAACATCTATAATTACTTGTGATTACAGTGGAAATTCAATAAGTTTGAAAGAAGGATTAGATCTGGAGAAAAGCTCTAAATACTAATATGGAACTGCGGGACAGGAGATGACAAAGTCAAGAAGTTGAATTGTTAAAACTGCACATTTAAAGATGAATATGCAAATAAAGTCACTGTGATAGAAATTGTTAAATTTGTAATGGTAAACAAACAGTAAGTAATGATATAAGACTGCTTCAGGTAGTCAGGGAAGTCAATCGTTAAGTAATATTGTCATCTTTCGTAAATTTGCCGTCTTATAGCCATTTCATACAACTGGCAAATAAGGACAGTTGTGGTTTGAATATACTGACAATTTTAGTTGGCAGTCGATTTGCTTTAAGGTGAATACTCCAGGGTAATCCGAAAAATTCAAATTCGCTTTAAGGCGAGAGATCCAGGGTAACCGGAAAAATTCAAATTCGCTTTAAGGTGAGAGCTCCAGGGTAACCCGAAAAATTCAAATTTGCTTTAAGGTGAAAACTCCAGGGTAACCCGGAAAACTCAAATTTTCTTACGTTTTTTTTTTGTAATTTGCAGGTCAGCGTTTTGCTGTATATTTAAAAAATATTATTATTATTCGCGACCGTAACAAATATAACTTTTCATAATTATATTCTCTCAAATCATTAATACAACCGCTCATGTTAATTTTTTTGTTTTATTTCGCAGGGTACAATTATTTTCGTGACTTTACACCGGCCACATTATAGTAAAAATTTATAGAAATGGAATGTCTGAGTATAGTGGATCTTGATCGTTGAGTTTAGAGTACATACATAGGTAGGTAGCCCGTTTACTAAGTAGTTGCTGTAAAGTGTTACATCTACGTATCAGTAAAACTTGGAATAAATGTTCCGTTACATTCATTTGAATACGTTCAAGGCGTTTCAAACAGGATACAATTTAAAATGGTTTACTTTGATATCTTACCTCTACACTATGTACTTTACATTACAGTCGCGGAAAGGGTAAAACAGAATAGAATCAAGTTCTTCTAACTTAACAGACAGCTGTGCTGCTGGGGATTTGTTGCGCCACTTCTTCCCAGCTAAAGCACTAGGAAGTGGTGAAGGGCGGGCGTTTTGGGGGGACTGTCTTATGTAATTTTGACGTTCAAAAAGAGCTGACTCTCAGCCTAGTTTGAATAAATGACTTTTTGATTTTGATTTTGATTTTGATTTTGACAAACGTCTTGCGTAATGTAAAGTACATAGTGTACCATCAAACACTAAGACAGAAAAAACCTGGACAGAAAAAAATATACTTTAAAAAGTCAGCTGTTTCCTACAAAAGTGCAATACCTACGCGGTCAAATTATATGGAACAGCCATTTTTTTAAATAGTAAATAACTTAAACCATAAATATCTGACGAAAAATTCATCGCAGAGAGTCTAGAATTACGTACAGAAACCATGATAGTAAGTTGTGCGTCGATTTCCCCCCCAGGGTGGGGTACCTACACCTATTTTACTTCCACATTATTTTGGATAATTAGTACGCTATCATTTTAAATTGCCAAGCCACACACATAGCCTTACGTCCTACCATAGAATTCCGAAATTATTGAATATATTATGGAAAAACTGTTTTACTGAAAATAAACCGTTCCTTGAATTAAAATAACCCCTTTTTACGAAGTCAATTCCATAAATACAACATAAAGGAACTTGTAGTCGAATGCCTCCGGGTAATATTTCGCCGGAACCTTAACAAACACGGAATTTCCATAACTTATTCTTCAGTTTTTTGAAGGGCAGGACTTAGTTTCAGTTAGCCTTGATATCAAACATTCAACGTTGTAATAACTTACATGTAACTTTCAGTCGTTTCAGTTTATTTTTGTAACTTATTAAGTGCTAATCGCACGCAAAGCTTCGAAACACAAATAAAAAAGCTTAATCTCTTTGGTTTGAAATTACACATTTGGGAATAACTATACAATAGCTTCTGGCCGACTTCGACCGAGTGTTCTATCGCATTGCCTCCCTACATGCCCATGCCCCTGTTCTTTCTTACTTTTTTTTTTGCACGTGTCGTAATTTATTCTTAAATCACCAATAATACCCTTCCTCGAAACTTGGGCTCTCGAACGCTTTTATTAAAATCCAACTGGTACACACGGCTACATATCAAGCTATACTTTTCCAGTTTACGCTGATCTCGCACTGTACGGAAATCTTATACAATGCGAGATCAGCTTATACTGGAAATGTATAGCTTGATGTGTAGCCGTGTGTACCTAGTTCCATAGGCTTTATTATTAGTACAGATAGATAACTTCATAACACCACGCTTATATACCCCAAAGGGTTAGCAGTGGTACACTTAGTGCAACCAGTCATGTAATAGGGAGCGAGACTATGGCCAACAACCGGGCGCAAATTCGACTCCGAACTGCTTCTGAGAAATTCCACATTATTGTAGATGTTCATTATATTTTCCTTAGCATTACTATATTCTATAATTTTTCTTAATTTTTAAATTCTTTATAAACAAAATAGAAAAATACTTCATAAGTATTTAAGAAAAAAATTGCATGACAAAGCTCATTTCGTGCCCAGGATTCGATCCTCCAATCATATGTACGGCGCAAGCGGTCTTGTAGCCTCCGGTCTAATAAGACGTTGGATGACAACTCGTAAATGTTAACCATATTCACTAAAACAACTCAGCAATTATAATAAAATGTTTTTGCGAAATACAAAAAGTAACTGGGGCCTAACACGGAATTGAACGCACATGTCTTTTGAAGAGGTAACCACTTAATGGAGCTGTGTGTACCACGTATTCTATAGTTTTAGAACTATCAGAAACTCGATCAAATTAGACTCCAGACGTTGTCGTGTTGGTCACAACTTTCTACTACATTAGCACACCTAATAGTTTAAAAGCTCCAGCAAACTTATACATTTCCGGACTATTATATATAATAATACTTATCTGTTATTAAAGTGCAATCAACATTATTCATTTAATGAAATAAACATGCAATTAGAAACGGTTTTTTTATTACGAGTTAAAAAACAAAGCGTTCTTATTTGAAACTAGCTTTTGCCCGCGGCTTCAACCCGTGGTTGTCAGAAAATAATCCACGGGAACTTACGTTTTAAATCATCTATGTGCCAAATTTCATCTAAATCCATTCAGCCGTTTTCGCGCCACGCCAATTCGGAAGTTACATCTAGACAAACTGATAAAAATTCTCCGTTACTTCTTTATTATATGTAAGTATATAATTAATGGAAGAGGAACGATTACTTCTAATAGAACAACAAACAAAGAATCTTCATGGAATTAAAATAAATAGCCACCTTCCATTGTTATCTACATAAATAGGAACTGAAATTGCTAATAAAACAGAACATAATAGATTTAACCGGCGCGGCGCTAACAATACCCATAAGTACAAAACACTGTCAGTGAAGATACAAGATCTTCAAATGAGCATCCGGAACATTATCCTCTTGAACATAATTTCACCTACCTTGCTTTCTCTCGTACTTACCTATCGAAGAAGATCATCTCGATAAAGCTAGGTAATGTTGGGCTCGTAATTTTCCTACGAGCACTTACATTGCTAATGACAAAAGGCAAGCAATTGCGAGGCAATAGCTAGTCACTCTCGAGGGGCTTAGTGAGAAAATATAAGTTCATAGTGTTAGTACAGCCTCAGAGAAGTACGCGCAGGAATTTTCATTTTATTTCACCTCCCCGACGTTTGCTTTTACGAAATTCAGTTTTACTAGCTACACGTATTCGTATTAAAGCTAGGCACGGTTCAAGCCGTCTTGAAAAAGCTAATATTACTTAGGCATGTGGCAGAAAGTGAAAAGGCAATTTTAGATGGGCCAAAAGTCGTGGAGATATTTCTGGAAGTTCAAACGGAATAACTGTGAATTACGAAGCTTTTGGCATGCTTTAGATCGTTTATACTATTTGATATCACACCATTTTGTAACCCCGTCGTTGTCAAGACGAAAAAAGTAAGTACATAACTTATCTACAGGTATATTTCTAAGCCATTACACAGGTGCAGTCAGGAGTAATGAAGGCAGCCATTCGATCCCAGCGTCACTTGGAGTTGGAGCAATTGTCGCAAATCGCTGCGACTAGGAACTCGCGAGATTGCCAGCAATTCAACTTTTTTTGTCGTAACAATGCGATTTATAGAGAACAATGCGACATTGTACATACGTATAATGTTCTTTAGAGAGAAAGTTTTCCTTTTAAACAATAAATAAACAATGAACTCGCTTTTGTAAGGGAACTTGCAAAGTTCTTATAAGTAAGCAAGTTACGCATTCTTTTTCCTTGGTTGGTATTCCGAATGAAAAGTGATATTGGTTGCCTACGTGAGGCTACGCCTAGAAACCATGTAGGTAATAACATGTTTGTGTTATGCTATTGCTATAGTAGCTACCTTACTACTTACCTACCTATCTACTAAGGTGGAGCCGCCCGTGGAGGGAAACAAGTGCTAATGTAGGCTGTCAGATAATGTCTTATGGCATTAAGTCCACTATGTAAGTACCATTATTGAAGTAGTATACAATGCATGAAGGTTAAATAAAACTATTAGAAATACTTTGTTTTACATTTTCAGAATACTTTTCTGGTCAAAATTAAACAGATAGATCTAGAAACAAAACGTAGGTGTAGGTAACATGTCTTAAGTTCTCATTACCAAATGTACCCCAAGTAGGGCTAAATTTAAAACTTGATGGCAAGAAACTAGATGCTATTTCGGAAACTGTATTTATAGGAATTACTTTAGATTCAAAATTGCAATGGGGTGCCCACATTAGAGCTCTCTCAAGTAGATTAAGTTCAGCTGCTTACGCAGTAAGAAAAATAAGGCAGTTGACTGATGTAGCCACAGCTAGGTTAGTATACTTTGCTTATTTTCACAGTATTATGTCTTATGGCGTTCTGCTGTGGGGATCGGCAGCTGACGTAGATTCAGTTTTCATTTTACAAAAGAGGGCAATCCGCGCTATCTATAAAATGGGGCCTCGCGAGTCTCTTAGAAACAAATTCAATGAAATTGATATACTAACTCTGCCTTCTCTTTATATCCTAGAAAATATCTTGTATGTTCGCAAAAACTTAGGTCTTTTCAAAAAAAGATGCGACTTCCATAATCTAAATACACGTAGTAAAGATGAAATCGTGATTCCAAAATTTAGATTAACTAAAACTAGCAAGTCATTTCTAATAAACAGTATCCGCTTCTATAACAAGTTGCCAAAGTCGGTTACAGAACTTAGCGATGGAAAGTTTAAAACTCACATCAAACGTGTCCTTATCAAAAAAGCATATTATAAGATAAAAGACTACGTTGAAGACAGGGAAGTTTGGCATTAATTCCTTCTGCACATGTGGCTTCCCTGGTTGGTACCTCATTAACAGCATAACTTTGTGAGAGTCTATTAACTGCTTCCAAATTACAATGTTAATTTTTAATATTTTTATTTTTTACACTTTCTGACATATTCTCGTCATTTTTGACATTATACATCGCTTCAAATAGCACCTATTTATTAGTGATTCTCATGGAAATCATGTCACTTTGTTTAAATAGGTTGATCTTACTAATGTAGATTCTTTTACATATTGTGAATGGGAAAACATTGTAGGCCTTACAGATTAGATTTATAGACGATTTTCTATTCTTTATTTTCATTCCTCTAAGTACTTGGTACTTATTGACAGGCCTGCACTGTCCTCCCATACCTATTATCACTGTAATTTGAAAACATTGTAAAACCCAATTATTTTTAAAAGAGTAACCGTGGAGTTTCTTGCCGGCTCTTCTCCATAGGAAGCGACAAATTGGAACCGTGCACCTAGCTTCTGACGTTTCATAAGTGCCCTTGCAGGTTTATGTGAAATAAAATATTTTGATTTTGATTTTGATTTTGTAACCTAATGTATTGAAAATGTAAGACCAAGTGTATTTCCAATATTTTTATTTATGCATTAACACACACTAACTCAAAGGCAGAGGTGTACCTCTGCCTTTGAGTTACGACAATGACACACTTGAATAAAGTGTTTATATCTATCTTTATATCAGACTCTAAGAAAGTTGAACGGAACAATCATCACTATTCTAAGTTATTAGATAATTATCACGTAAAAAAAATTAACATGAAATGATTGATTAGTCTTAGAAGCTAGATTGTAATCAATAATTAAGAACGGGGTTCTTTTTAATCAATGATTAAAAACTAAACCTCTGCCTTAACCTTCGCAGACAGGCGTGAAATTATGTTATGCTGTAGATCTTAGAAAATACTTATTACAAAATCTCCATTTAAGTGAAGAACAGAAGGACGTAACTAAAAACGCAGCAAAATAAGGCAATAGCCAAAGAGATCACAAGTTCTGTCTATTGTATCTAAATCTAAAGAAAAAACTGTCTAAATCGATTAGATTCCCTATTGACTATTGTCCTATAATAAATCGTGTCTAACTGTCTTGTCTGAGAAGTAATTGCTGTTAAAGTAAATGTCAATAAAGAGTACGTCTGTGTTGCCATTGACCTAGAAAGCTGATACTAAATTACTGACACTAGTCGGTCCCTAGACTGTAAACAGAATTTAAAAGCACATAAAATTGTCATCATGGGGACTATTCGATTGAAAGAAATGACCGGATAATTCGATTAAATTGGAACAATTTCACATTTTGTTATGTCTCAATAATCATCCATTTATTATAGTGATAAAAGTTGTGTGGAAATCGGTAGTCATGATAGTGCTAAGGAATGGCGAAAATGTCGTGCGGAAAGTTTTGAGTATGAATGTGGATGGCTAAAAGAGTAGGGGGAGACCAAAGAAACGATGTGTTGTAGATGATATGGCTGAGTCTGACTACTGACATGACGGCTAATAGAAAAGTGTGGAAGATAAAGACATGTTGTGCCGATCCCAAATAAATTGGGATAAGAGCAAGACATTGGTGATGGATGGAACCGAGTAAGATCCGATCATTTTGAGGGTCGATTCGGTTGCATCTAGGGTTACCAGATCCGAAAATAAGTTTTCCTGGAAAAATCCCTGTCTTAGCAACAAATTTCCAGACATTTCGGCAGCAAAAATATCTTATTTATAAACTCGCGGGTAAGCTTGAATAATGCGTGTGAGATGCGGTGTGGTGGGGTGTGGGACGCCGCAAGGGGCCGCGGGAACGCACTACCGGGTTAAAAAGTATTCCGCAGGTTAAATTCAGGTTATAAACTACCTGTGTGCCAAATTTCATCCAAATTCGTTCAGCCGTTTTTGCGTGATTGAGTAACAAACATCCAAACATCCTCACAAACGTTCACATTTATAATATTATAGTCCAGTAGCCAGAAAAACATGCCCTTCGATAATTCAAAAGTTTTTTATTTTCTCTGTGTGGATAAATTTAGTGAATTCAATGCTATGTACAAAAATGCTAACAGTTTAGAGTTATGCAATAGGTATGAAGTAGGTATTTCCTATTATTTCGTGTTATAACAAGAATATAAAACTTAAATTAAAATGCTTTACTGATTCTTTATTAATACTATCTAAACTATATATTAGTGAAAATGCTAACAGATAGGTATTGTGGAACAATAGAAAACTGAAAATGTCCCGTAACTCATTCAATAAAAAATTTAAGGTTTTTAAATCATCTCCTTTACGGGCATAGGTATTAGTTACACCTTACAACAAAAGTTCTAACAACTAAGTAATATGCTGCAAAAGTAATCGTTTTTTTACGTTGCGATATGCGCAATATTGAATTTAAATTGATAATTTTGCGCCTACATATTCGTAATAATAAACTCAGCTTCCACACAAAAGTTTCAACAAATATGTGCTATGCCTTTTGTTTAATAAATAAAATACAACTTGGGTATTGCGGGGCGCGGTCAGCGCGGTGTAGGTACGATAATGCGTGCGGCGAGGTACGACGACACTCCACTGCGGAAGTACAGATGTATTGAATGAGGCACGAAATCATTTCAATATTCTCACTTCTCACAAATCACTATACTCCGTTCGAAATAAGATTAGACATTTAAATAAACCTTTTGTACAGTCCATTCAACTGATTTTGACTTCTATTGCTTTGGTAGCATGATAAATGGCATCTGCAGTAAGCAGTTGGTATTGTAACCACTTTTAATGTCATCCTTATGCATACGAAATAAAAGACGAAATCGGTTGGTCGGACTGTAAAAAGGTTTGTTTAAATGTCTAATTAAATTTCAAATAGAGAATAGGTACTCTGTTCCGGTCCGTGGTTTCGCCCGTGTGTAACTAATTATTCATCAACAATTGTCATAATCCTGTCACTACCGTCTAAAAAAGACTGTTTTGAAAAATACGCTGTTGTTCTGTTCTTAATTTCAAACAACTTAATTGGTACCTACCGACCAAGATCGTAATAATTATGTACACTTTCAATATGTAGCTACTTGTTATAGTGATAGGGGAAGGGCACAGAGACAGAAAGTGGAGATTCCGTTACAATTTTTTTTCGGGATAGTTTTCCCGGGAAAAATACATTTATATGTATTTAATATATTAAAAAAAAATTATATTGAAACGGTAAAATAATTGAATTCAATTTTTGTTCCATCATTTTAAAAGTACCCTTAAGTGATCTCCCGAAAACCGAAACAAGAAATTTCCAAAAAAAAATGCTACAAATAATTTCTTAATAAACCTCTTTGTTATTGAGAAACAATATATACTTTATAAAAAGCTTTCTCTTAGTAGACGTTGTGTTTCATGTTGAAGATTCCAGTTCTCTGAGGTTGCAGTTCGCTTCATAATCTGTGCATTCGTTTGGTTTTTATTTTTTCTGGGTGGGAAATCATCAAATGACTTCTCCCGCTCTGCGCGCCGTCGACCCGGGCTTGGTCCTTACCGGACAGCGAGCTACCCATTACTCGTCGTCCGCAAGCCCGTGCCTACGGTGGCCGGGAATCAGCCTGGGATTCCCGACGCCCACGGCGTCTCCTGCGAAGGTCACGGCCGTGAGGGCGCATGTACTGCATCCTCACGTGCGCCGCCTCCCTCTTTGCGAGCATCACTGCTTCGCTGAAGGAAGCGACTGCTAGCCATGCACTCTCGCTCCGTACCATGGCCTGGACCAGGGCCGGACGCGAGAGATTGCCACCGCCGATCGCCTCCATGAGGACACGGTGGTGCTCCACCCAAACCAGACAAACCTCCACCGTATGCTCCACTGTATCCTCAGGGCGATCTTCGCAATGGGAAACACCCAGGCGTTTCCTCCCGCCTTATTAGAAACAGGAACCTCCCGAAACAGCCGTGTCCGGTGAGGAACTGTGTCAGGCGGAAGGTAAGGACGCCATGCCGCCTCTCAAGCCACTCCTCAAAGAGGGGAATTCCTATGCTTTACGTAATCTCTCAAAGGAGGTAAATCAAAAAGTTTTGGTTACGGCGTGTCATGCATATGTTACGTCTGCATTACGATACGGGATTATATACTGGGGTAACTCCACCAACAAGGAGACAGTATTTAGAGCGCAAAAGAGATGTGTGAGGTAGGGCATGCAAAAACCGGGTTGCTTTAAAAAACCGTTTTTTTCGGGTTTAATGTTTACAAAACCGTTGAAACCGGTTAAATCGGTTTTTTCGGTTTTTTTTTTCAATTTTAATAAAGAAATGAGAAATATGTATGTAAAGAAATAAAAATGCTAAAGTCTAATCAATTAGGTTTTTTTTTTTACTTTATCTCACTTATTTTAATACTAATGAGCATTTGTTTGCACTGAAATAAGCTGCAACTACTAAGTAACAATACAAAAAGTTTATTTTCTCTAAACATAACATAGAATCAAGATTATTATTTAGGAAAACAACATATACTTCAATACTTAAGGTACCTAACATACAAAATTAGGAACATTTGGTAGGTACACAAAGGTCAAAAAGAAAAAAATATTTAATAGGATATTAAATAATTCAAACGAAAATTAATAAAGCGCTCTTTCTCGCTCTAGTTATTATAGTTATTTAAAAATTTGCTGTGCCCGACAGGGTCCATAATTGTTTCTATTTTTTGTACCACCTGTAAGTGTAGATTATGGATTGCAATAAACGATTTGATTTGATTTGCCTAAAATCACAGAATATTAAATAACAATTTAACTGTCATAAAATACAAACAGGCAAAATCAACAGTACGTAAAATGCGATCAAAATAATTATTTAAATAACACAAGAAATAGAAGTCTTATTCCTTGTTTACCAAAACAAAATAAATCACTCATACTTAAAGATATAGTTTGAAAAGGCCCTCTCTGATTCCACACTTGTTGGAGGTATAGATTTCAAAGCTTTATATACTTTTGATATACATTATATATACTTTATATACTATTCTCCCGTTTTTCCTCCACCGTCGTAAAGTGTCATTTCCACCCTGATTTTAGTTTCTAAATCAAGTTCTGTAGATGGGCTTGCACCAGAGGTATGTTGTTTGAGCGCCTCAGGGCGATCTTCGCAATGGAAACACCCGGGCGTTTCCTCCCGCCCTATTCGAAACAGGAACCTCCCGAAACAGCCGTGTCCGGTGAGGACCTGTGTCAGGCGGAAGGTGAGGACGTCATGCCGCCTCTCAAGCCACTCCTCAAAGAGGGGACTTACCGCCGCAATGGCGGCGTGCCCATTCTGTAAATGTTAAGTGCCATTGTAGCAAAAGTTCATGATCATAAATCTTAAAATAATAACGGACAACTGGAAGGAAGTTTTACGCCACGTAGTCTAGTTAAATGCACTTTAGGTGCAGAAACTCAACGACAGAAGATTTCGATTTTGAAGATTCTACATTGAAGACAAATAAACAAACAATATGCCACATTTGTGCCATATTACCTACTGTAAAAAACTTACTAAAAAACGCACTCTTTGTAAGTCTACTTAGCTAGGTATTTATTTTATATTTTTAACATTCACATTATCCAAAAACCATTAAAAATTACTTCGTTGTTAATATACGTAATCAGAACATTAAAGTTTAAATGTAACAACGTGCTGTGATCAGCTCAAACTACTTCAAATAAAAACAGGCTCTTATTAATTATAGGTACGTTACATATTTACAAAAATGAGAACGTGCCGGCTGCCATAACCTAATTAATTATAGCTATTACTTATATGCATAACATCTCTGCTGTGATTAAATTTCAGTATTTGGTCATACACTTCATGTAATATTAGCAATGCATAATATACGAGTGATATAAAAGAATGTGATCAAACTTACCTACGACAAACACAACACGTGCACTCGTCTCACTCACTCATATCACTATACACAGACTGACCGAAAACCAAAATGGCGGCAGCGTGGCATAGTAGTGCGACAAGGAACTAAATTAACGTAGCCGAAATAGAAACTAAACTAACGCCACCTCGCCGTCCTGTTCACATTTTTCGGTTTTAAACAAACCGAAAAACCCGGTTTTGTTATCCTAAAAAACCCGGGTTTCAAATCAGTCGGTTATCCGGTTTTTACGGTTATCCGGGTATCCGGTTTGCATGCCCTAGTGTGAGGGCGATATACGGTATTCAAAGCACGGAAAGCTGCAAACCGTTCTTTCTGAATTTCCGTATATTAACAGTACCCTGCCTATACATATATGAGGTGGCCGAATTTGTCAAAACAAACTTCCACCTTTTTGAAAAACTACACAATTCGCGACATAGAAATAAAATAAGCAGTAAGCAACACAAAAAAGCAGTATTCCGTAAAAACTTCCTAGAAATGGCACCACATATTTATGATAAGTTACCTAATGCTTTGTTAAGTATTAAAGATACCCATTTATTTAAGAAGCAACTCAATAATCTACTGATAAGTAAGACATACTACACAATTAATGAATACCTCTCTATAGAATATATAGATAGAAATTTGTGTGTGTAATACTAATAATAATACGTGTAATTAGGGAGAATACCTGAGTTCGTTTTGTTTTTAGTTTTATTAAAATTATCATATTTGTAATAGACATTACTTAGTAATTATGACATTATATATTCTGACATTACATACTTATTGATTTGAATTTAAGACATTTTCTATGGTATTATATTGAGTTATTAATGAAATTGTAAAACATATTAAGGTGAATTTATGAAATAGTATAATTTTATTGGTTTAATATAATTTTGCATGCCCGAGTTGGTGCAACACAGTGGACTGCGTATTCACTTGACATCTAGAAATGTATGATTATGTATTGTGTTGAGCAAAAAATATTTTAATTTACCGCCGCAATCATGGCGTGCCCAGTGCATTCGTTTGGTTAGATGACTAATTTGGAGAGGTCCAAATTAGTCATCTAATATCATTGATAGGGCGGGAGGGAACGCCGGGGGTTTTCATTGCCAAGATCGCCGTGAGGACACGGTAGAGCATACGGTGGAGGTCTGCCCGGCTTCCGCGGAGCACCGCCATGTCCTCATGGAGGGGATCGGCGGCCGCGATCTCTCGCGTCCGATCCTGATTCAGGCCATGGTACGGAGCGAGAGTGCATGGCTAGCAGTCGCCTCCTTCAGCGAAGCAGTTATGCTCACAAAGAGGGAGGGAGCGCACGTGAGGTAGATGCAGTACAAGCGCCCTCACAGCCGTGGCCTTCGCAGGAGACGCCCTGGGCGTCGGGAATCCCAGGCTGATTCCCGGCCACCGTAGGCACGGGCTTGCGGACGACGAGTAATGGGTAGCTCGCTGTCCGGTAAGGACCAAGCCCGGGTCGACGGCGCGTTGTGTTCCACGCGCGCCTCAAAGAGATGCCAGCAGCAACTGATGGGGCCCGCAAGGGCCGATACATGCCAGGGGTGCGGGTTGTTCGAAAGAGATACCGCAGCCCCTGGCACACAGGCAACTGAGAGAACACGGGTGGGTTTTAGTCAGTAAAAGTCTGACACGCCCTCCCACTCCGCCCAGAGCGGGAGAAGTTATTTGATGATTTCCCAAACAAAAAAAAAACAATAAAAAGTAGCGCTGAGTACGACTGGTCGGGATATCAACCAAGTGCGGATGGTACCCTGCAGTGTTTTTAGTAGTTCGGTAGTAAAAGGGCGATAGTGGGATCATGAAGCCCAGCCACCAACGTTTCGTCACCTATGAGCCTTTTTTGCTCTGCGTTCCACCGAGTCAAGGGCAGCAAGCTGGTATTTTGCTGAGCCATCCCGTAAGTGGCTGCAATACTCCACACAAGAACGCACTTGAGATTTATACAGACTCAAAAGCTGTCCAGTTGTGAAGTATCTCCTCACCTTATGTAGGATGCACCTTATTTAGTTCCCATCAAAACACTCGACCAACCCGCACTTGACCAACCCGCACAGGACGGCGAGGTGGCGTTAGTTTAGTTTCTATTTCGGCTACGTTAATTTAGTTCCTTGTCGCACTACTATGCCACGCTGCCGCCATTTTGGTTTTCGGTCAGTCTGTGTATAGTGATATGAGTGAGTGAGACGAGTGCACGTGTTGTGTTTGTCGTAGGTAAGTTTGATCACATTCTTTTATATCACTCGTATATTATGCATTGCTAATATTACATGAAGTGTATGACCAAATACTGAAATTTAATCACAGCAGAGATGTTATGCATATAAGTAATAGCTATAATTAATTAGGTTATGGCAGCCGGCACGTTCTCATTTTTGTAAATATGTAACGTACCTATAATTAATAAGAGCCTGTTTTTATTTGAAGTAGTTTGAGCTGATCACAGCACGTTGTTACATTTAAACTTTAATGTTCTGATTACGTATATTAACAACGAAGTAATTTTTAATGGTTTTTGGATAATGTGAATGTTAAAAATATAAAATAAATACCTAGCTAAGTAGACTTACAAAGAGTGCGTTTTTTAGTAAGTTTTTTACAGTAGGTAATATGGCACAAATGTGGCATATTGTTTGTTTATTTGTCTTCAATGTAGAATCTTCAAAATCGAAATCTTCTGTCGTTGAGTTTCTGCACCTAAAGTGCATTTAACTAGACTACGTGGCGTAAAACTTCCTTCCAGTTGTCCGTTATTATTTTAAGATTTATGATCATGAACTTTTGCTACAATGGCACTTAACATTTACAGAATGGGCACGCCGCCATTGCGGCGGTAAGTCCCCTCTTTGAGGAGTGGCTTGAGAGGCGGCATGACGTCCTCACCTTCCGCCTGACACAGGTCCTCACCGGACACGGCTGTTTCGGGAGGTCATCTAACTAAACGAATGCACAGATTATGAAACCAGGTGCAACCTCGAAGAACAGGAATGTTCAACATGAAACACAACGTCTACTAAGAGACGAAAGCTTTTATAAAGTATATATATATTGTTTCTCAATAACAAAGAGGTTCATTAAGCAATTATTTGTAGCTGATGCTGAACCTTCCATAGCTTCCATGCTAATCCCCCTTATAGTCTTCTTAAATATTTTTCGTTATATTATGATAGTAAAACTTGTATTTTTTTTTATTTATTATGATTATTTTTTATTAATCGTTTATTTCAGGCTTTAGCACCCATAAAATTATAATTTAAACAAAAGATAAACTAAACAAACGAACATAATAACAAAGTAAAGAAAAATAACAATACAGCAACCCACTATTTCACACCAAGGAAGCCAAAACAAATGTAACAATGGTGAGTACATTTATTTTGTCTCCCTCAGTAAATGCACAGTATGAAAAACAGCTTTGACAATACTATTTTGACTTGCCACCACACGCGAAAAGAACAACGCCCTGTGCTTCCCCATGAGCGAAAAGAAGTCGGTTACTCTACTCTCAGCAAACATCTCAGTCGCACTGCACCGCCAGGACAGGTTGAGCATGACCCGAAATGCGTTATTATATTGTACACGAGGCGTATTGTATGCACTCTTCGTGTACTTGTACCAAAGTTGATTGGTGTAGAACGACTGACAGTAAGCCTGGAACAGAGTTATTTTACTTGTTTCGAGCAATGGAAGAAACGTCTATTTAGCATGTTACTTCTATATGCGATGCTACGTCTTTGCCTCTCCAGGTCATCGTCATCTTTTAAATTTTCCGTTATGATGTGTCCGAGATACTTAAACTGACTAACTATTTTTAATTTTAAACCACACAAAGTAATTGGCAAGACCTTATTAGGGCCATTGTCGTGTTTGAAAATCATTACTTCTGTCTTTTTAACATTATAGGTTAATTGGTGTAAGGGAAAATAGTTTTCTGAGGCCGTTGACCGAGGGGCTGAGCAGAACCATGTCATCTGCATAACTGAGCTTATTTAAACATTCACCGCCAATATGGCATCCGACTCTTGTGCTGCTCAACTATTCAATCAGGTCGTTGACATATGGGTTATACATATACTGTCATATTAGTTAAAGTTGGTCTTCTTAATTCGTATACGTAAGTCTATTTATATTCGGGTGTTGTGCATTATGTCTTAGTTATTTTCGCTATTGACAAAATGCAGCTGTATGACTGATTTGGTTCTATAGTTTTGATTATAATAAAAAATTATAATAGCATTATTATTTTATTGCTGCTTATTCAGGAGCTTGATTCATAATAGCAGCATTGCCGTTATCACACTTTCCTACTACACATAGTAGATTTATCGTCAACTAGTGTTGGGAGTATATCGTAGGAAGGCTGGCAGGTGCCACACTATGATACGTAATATTTCAGGGCAGTAGATACTAACGTAACAAAGTGATGGCCGCCATACTAGAAAGTCAAACTGTAATTTAGTTACAATTGTACCCAAAGGCACTAGTGTTCTATGAAAATTGCAAAGCACCATGTTTCAAACATCACAATAAGAAGACAGTATTTAGCTAAACTTCGAGTAGCAGAGACAAAAAGTGTAGACTTCCTTACGACAATCTTTTTTTTTTTTGCGGGAATTTCTTGTTTCGGTTTTCGGGAGATCACTTAAGGGTACTTTTAAAGTGATGGAACAAAAACAGGTACCTACTTATTGAATTCAATTACTTTACCGCTTCAATATATATATTTTTTTAAATATATTAAATACATATAAATGTATTTTTCCCGGGAAAACTATCCCGAAAAAAAAATTGTAACGAAATCTCCACTTTCTGTCTCTGTGCCCTTCCCCTATCACTATAACAAGTAGCTACATAGTGAAAGTGTACATAATTATTACGATCTTGGTTGGTAGGTACCTATTAAGTTGTTTGAAATTAAGAACAGAACAACAGCGTATTTTTCAAAACAGTCTTTTTTAGACGGGAGTGACGGGATTCTGATAATTGTTGATGATTAATTAGTTACACACGGGCGAAATCACGGACCGGAACAGAGTACCTAGTGATTTCTGAGAAGAGACGATAATTAAATGATTTCGTGCCTCATTCAATACGTCTGCATTTCCGCAGTGGAGTATCACCACACTTCGCCGCAAGGCGCGGCGGCGGCGGCGCACGCATTTTCGTAGGTACCTGTACCGCGCCCCGCAATACCCAAGTTGTATTTTATTTATTAAACAAAAGGCATAGCACATATTTGTTGAAACTTTTGTGTGGAAGCTGAGTTTATTATTACCAATATGTAGGCGCAAAATTATCAATTTAAATTCAATATTGCGCATGTCGCAACGTAAAAAAACGATTACTTTTGCAGCATATTACTTAGTTGTTAGAACTTTTGTTGTAAGGTGTAACTAATACCTATGCCCGTAAAGGAGATGATTTAAAAAACTTAAATTTTTTATTGAATGAGTTACGGGACATTTTCAGTTTTCTATTGTTCCACAATACCTATCTGTTAGCATTTTCACTAACATATAGTTTAGATAGTATTAATAAAGAATCAGTAAAGAATTTTAATTTAAGTTTTATATTCTTGTTATAACACGAAATAATAGGAAATACCTACTTCATACCTATTGCATAACTCTAAACTGTTAGCATTTTTGTACATAGCACTGGATTCACTAAAGTTATCCACCCAGAGAAAATAAAAAACTTTAGAATTATCGAAGGTTATGTGCAAAAATTATTGTATCCTTACTGGACTATTAGTAGGATTTCTTATATTTTTCTCTATTTTTTCTTAATTCCTGACCATTTCCAAGTTTCCCTGTTTCCCTGACAGACAGCTGAAATTCCGGACATGTCAGGAAAATTCCTGTCATCTGGTAACCCTAGTTGCATCGTTTATGTAGAATAGTAGGTATTCTAGTAGTAGTAGATCTGGTGCCAACATTTGTCTAACAACGACATCAAAGCGATCGATAGCTTTCAACTCAAGATGAGCTTTGCACGCATCCTATGCTATGCTATTTACTTTTGAAATGCATTTTAGGTTCTTGCTAAGAAATGCAAGTCGTATAATACATGTATGCAGCGTAAGTGTAGTGAAAAAGAAAAGTATTTAATGATACCAAAAGTACTTATTTTAATTTTCGCTGGTACGTATTAAAAATCGGAAATTAATATTGCTAGTGCATACTTAGAATGTGCAGCCACCGGTGTTCCCACAGTAATAAATACTTCCGTGCTTTTTCTTTTTTTACCACAGCTAACAATATCTAAGCCAATGACGTAATCCGTCTACTACGACAAAAAAATACATAATAAAAATGCACCACGTGCCACTAAATAGAAGTGGTATTAGAGATTTCCATATGTGTTAAAGTACTTAAAGCCAATTCTACGTGATTTGAACAGTTATGAAGCGAGCAGGAAGCAATCGAAGGGGCGAATGATCGTGAACCGCAGTGTGTCACGATAGAGTGGGGACATCGTGATCACAGTCGTGCCGGACATCACTCGGTGAAAATCACTGGCAATAAATATTACCGTACCTACTCTCTATCGCTCTCTATAAATCCATTGTCTGTATCACGCCTAACGGCTATTTATTTTCAGATAAAGCCGCCATGTTTTTATTTGTATTGTAGAATGGCAACATTAAAATAAAATGAATTGTTGTTTCTGTCTTGATTTTATAAACATAGAAACTGTTTGCTAGTAGGTAGTGTAGTGGGTCATCGATTGAAAGATAATAAAACTAAGTAGGTATTACGGAAAGGTTATTCACATATAGGTAACACGATTAAATAAAAATAGAAAAATATGTTTGATTTTCTTTATATGTATCTGATGGTGCAGTCTTCGCCTTCGCACTTTATCTTTGAACTTTATATTAATAGATCTTTATTGATTTTTTCTTTATTTTACTTAAAGTCTTTTTGTTTAGCTCATACGATACGTCATATAAGCTACTTAAGTTCTATAGAGGATGTATGCGCAAGGGCCCTTACTTCACTCATTTTCGATCACTAAAGCACATTTAAAAGTCAGTTCCAAAATTGTAGAAGAAGCGTTTATTTCATAATCAAGTAATCCAAATTATTTAAGGCACATAAAATTGAGCACGTCCTCTTGAAATAAATAGCTAAAATTCAGTATTGTTCCTTATTTAGCGGCAACGCCGGCGCAGTCCCTATTCCGGTAACTACCAGGACTCATATAAGCCCCACAGTGCCTAGCCAAGTGTATAGTGTCGTATAAGTGTATATGACGTGTCGCATGAGTTCATCTGAGTGTCCACTGTCCACAACTCCACAAATAAACTATGTTGGGGTCATCTTCCAGTCTAATCGTTTGCAGTTCACTACCAGTATTTTCCATGGAGCGACTGCCTATCTGTCCTCCACAATCTAAGTCGTACGATACCCTGTGGTAAGACTGCCTGTCAGACTTTCGGGCTTCTGACGACCCGTAGGTATAACGACTGTCAAAAATCCACGACATGATAGCCGGGACCATCTGCTTAAAAACGTGCTTTCCGAGACACGGAGGGTCTTGGTATTTATATAACCCATCTACGGACCAGCCATGGACCCGTGCAGTTATTACATAGCCAAAAGCTCCTTTTTCTTCGCAAGTTTTCATTTAATTTATTGTGACACTCGGTATAATCAAATGTCTACATACTGACATTTGTTTCAACGACCCATATCAATGGCGACCACAAAAAGTGCGAATTCCCAAACATCTCGGGTTACGTGTGAAAGTAAAACACAAAGTAACGATACCCAGCCAAGTTGCAAATAGTTTTATTTCTTCTTCATGTGACCACATGCACACCCACTATTGTAAACTGATCTACTAAGAGGGAAAGTCATGCATTGTTTGTTTTTTTTCTGTTTTGCGGAATAATTTAATACTGCGGGTCTGCGGTGCATAGATTATAAAAGTAATCGGGTTATATATGCAAAGCAATTTTTCTACATAAGAAAATTATGCTATTTGCAAAGTGAACTGTGATAGTGCTCATTGTGAAGTTAATTTAATAATGATCTTTTGTTTAGAATTAGAATAGGGTGTCAGTTAATTATATGGACATTTTATTCAGTCGATAGATAGTCTGATGATGATGCCTTCAAGCTGGTTGCAGAAATAAGTGTCAGTTGTGTGGTGTATTTCTTTCTACATCCTTTGTGGAACACAACTTTCGTTCATTCATTTTGTATTCAGAACCGAAAATAAATTAGCTTCAAGGCAGCCAGGTAAAATTGTATTTATTTACAAGTAACCTGTACTTAAATGAAATGAAAAGTAAATAAATCTTACAGTGTCAGAATGTTATTTTTGGATTTTGGCCCTGCACTGTCGTAACAGAGAAATCGAAAAAGTTGAACCTTAAAAGGCAGTGGTTTTTTACGTAAGTAAAATTAATACATTCTGCGTAAAATAAGGTTGGTTTTATACCCTTTTTATTTTAATAATAAATAACAGCTGACGTAAAAGTTGTTCGTGCGTAACACGGAATTGGAATATTTTGAAATAATGCAGTGCGAGTAGACTTTGTCGTTACATTTGTACTGAACGTAATAGTTACCAAGATAAAGTGACATTCTATTACAAAACCAAATGTATTAAAATAGTTACTTTATATGTAGTTTATTTGCTAACTTTAAAATAAAATAATTTGCTGTTCCATATGTTGTGACCGCGTAGGCTGAGCACTTTTCTATGAAACAACTGTTTTTTTTTTAACCAATGAAAAATTTCTACATCGGGGGGCTAGAATCATGTGTTGAATCATAGCTTCAGTTTGCACGTCGATGTCCCACCCACCCTGTACATTTCAAACTAGGAATGCCTCGATGCGCCTTTTTACCGATACCGATGCTCTTATAAAAACATCGGCGATACCGATACTGATACCAATACGCTTATTGATTTCAAAAATGAAGGTAAAATAAATGAAACAAAAGTCAGGTTTTTTTTTAATATAAAAAGAACAAATAACAGGACAAACTAAATAAAACCGTTTATAACTATAGACAGGTTGAGATTAGTTAATAGTATATTTAGAATAGTTAGTTCGTGCCTCGTTTGCAACGAAATAGACGAGACAACATCCGCGTTTACATTACATTTTTAACGCGCGAAATTTGAAAAGTATCGTTGAATCGGCCATTAAAATATCGCCGATGCCGCCGATATATCGGCAAACTTCGAGTATCACCGATATATAGGCATCGGTACTGGTATCGGATGCATCCCTATTTCAAACCTTTGAGTATCCACCTACTCCGCTACTTTAAATCTAGACAATGTTTTGATTGCTTTAACATAATAACACTTTTTCATGTGCTTCTCGACGGTAATAATCCATCAGTAAGTGCGCACTTTATTATATCAAATCAAATCAATCAAAATCAAAAATTATTTATTTCTCCAACATAAATTATAACCAACAGATTAATGATTGAAGCCTCCCTTTAAGCAATTAATGCCTGTATTGGGAGACTCCGCTCTTCCGTACCGGATATTATTGGATAACAATAAAAAATTGTACTATTTTACTACAATAACTATTTTTTATACTTGATTGTTTTTTTATTGTAATTTTTTATTTTATATGGACTTCACAAGACAGGCTCGACCTAGTGTGGGGTTCATAAGCAAAATGCTTCCTTTGCTTATTATTCTTGTTTTTTTTTATGTTAATCTAGCCATTCATGTAGACCATAAGGAAATGTAAAGCATTGTTTTTGGCAAAATATTATCTCATCTTATCTAATACATTTTTCTTCTGAAAACTAACTTCTACCAACAGCAAAAATAGATTGCGAACAAAATCTTTTGCCATAATATCAGATCCAGTCCCAAGAATACTCTTCTATTTGCTTACTAACTTACCTATCTACCTAGATCCTAGACCGAAATTCAAAAACAGGGATGAATACTGAATACAACCAAGGTTTTCTATGCTAAGCTTACTTATTAGAAAGCCAGTTTCGAATAACATTCGCGCTTGTAATAGCAATTTAGCAAAACATTCCGATTGTACAGTGATAGGAAAGCTGCATGTAATCTACGTAAGTACATATTAGTTAATTACCAGGTTTGCTGTGCATCGGGCTGGAAACTCTCGCCGCCAAGCCAGCGCCGTGGATCCACGGTGCGATGGTGAAACCACTTGCCTTTGTTGCCAACAACGTCAGAAATTACTATATCTGATCGAGTATACGTATGCTTTGATTTTCTACGTTTGACATACGTATTTACTGATTTTCAATGGGTTTAACCCAACCCTCAAACTAAGAGGGCATTCTTCATGATCCTTTAAGGGCAAGCCATGTGTCCGATGGCATTTCCCATCGGCTAAAATCATGAAGTTGGACATACAAACTTTCGGGGCTAATGACTGTAATCTTTGCGTTATGCTCGCGAACTGCTCCGCCTGCTTGCGGTGACTGGTCGTCTTGCTAACCATGGTTTTATTATTTAATAATTAGTTACCCTATCAGTTGCACACGTGAGGACCTAATGGCTGCGTCAGCGAACGATATTCTCGTTACAATATTTTAGGCCAAACTTCATGATTCTAGACCAATCTATTACTATACTCTATGTTCTAGACGCAGAGGTACAGGCTATGCTTTTTATGTCAGTAAATACTTATTCTTCTTCTTTCAGTTTTACATCTTACATTCCGACTGATACCTTCATAAGTACTAACAGAGTGGTGGATTCAAGTCCACATTGAACTTGCCTCTGCTCTGCTTTTCTATAAGTCGATCCAATTGTGACCAATGGCTATCAGAATACCAAAGATTAAAATCCATTCATCTACATTTCGGTTTATTTGTACACCATCCGGTCATTTTAATTTGATTTGGCTTTGTGTGTTTCGATTTCAATTACGAAGAAAGCGCGCACAGCATTCTTCTGTGAATCGGTTTTATTTGCCTTCGATGATTGAATTTCTGCTGTTATTCGTATTATTCACAAGACATTCTTGACAATGTTGAGAGAGCCAAAGACTCCAAGATTGTCGTTGGAAGTTAAATTGAAATGTATTTATTTGCCAGAATATAGACACTTATATGTAACAGGGTAAAATCGTCGAGCAAATATTTTTAGTACATGCATAATAAAATCATGAAATTACATCAATGTCATCTCATACACATCAAAATCATAATAAAATTTACAGTCTTGCTTCCTTAATATTAAGTAGACACAATACGTTAAACAATATATTAAATTATTTTATTGGATTATAATCTCACAGTTAAGATTTATGAATTGAATTCACCTTTACAAGTTCTAAGCCCGTTTGTTGTTAAACAAAATTCGTGATTGGTTGACCGTGACGATACCTACGATATTAAATACAAACTAAATGTCAATCAGGCACCAATTCATATCATAACACTACAGTTACATTGAGCAACGAAGTGTGTAATCGTCGTTTCGTAGTGTTCAAACGTTTGAATTCTTACTTCTGACAATGAAAAGTAAGACAAGTCCATCATATATAATTTTCCGTTTATTGAATATGTTATTATGTTCACGCAACTAGACAACATAAAAGGGTGTACCTTCAGATAAGAGTACCTAGTTCAGGTCAGTGCCCTCCATTGTATGGTTGGGCAACAATTGCCGGCCATGTGATAGGTACAGTGGTTAATTATCGGCCGCGTCGGTCGAGGAATATCAGCCATAACTATCTGGTGAGGCTCTAACAGCCTCCATTCATACACAGTCACGCCTCGAGAGCTTTCCGATACATATCTCGGTTTGCTACAAATCGATACAATCGCGTTATTTCGAATTGAATGCGGCGCCTGCGTTCGCGACGGAATTCCTTTGCAGCTTGCAGCGGCTGTTATTTTATTTGTTTTTCTTAGACATCAATTGTACTTACTGTCTTTATGTAACGGTAATAAAATGTAGTATAAAATAATAATTAAACTAAGGAGGAAACTTATCTCATTGTCTCGGTATTTGGGTACTAACATACACATTATAAACTCTCCGGTACTAGATCCCTTCATTCATGCTTACAATAAAATTGTTTGTAAATACAATTGAATTGTTTTGTCTTATTTCTCAAGGAGATACTTGAATGGGTGTCGACTATTGAACTACGGGCATACAGTCATACAAACATAGGTTTGTAAATATGTAGGTACTTATAATCATTAATAGACTGCAGTAATGATGACTATTGCTTACCTGTGATTAGTAATTGTTTACGCGTGATGATCTTAGACAACGTATTCAAATCATAAAGTACCTATTCATACACTACTAACGGATGACAAATGTAATAATGTTACAACAATTTAACGCGATAATAACATACCCTTACCTACACAAATACGAATGGTAAATAATTAGTGAGGTTTCGCTGATGGCCCCGACTGATAGAGGGCGCAGTCCGGCTCTGCTGCACAATGCTTACTTACATAAAAGCTTTAAAGAGAAATATAACTACATACTGTATTTTAAATGACATATTATTATGACTAGATACATAAATGTTGTTATATTTCAATTATCTGTGCATAATTGTATCTAATGATCTCTACGGCTACGAGATGCTACGGTGCTACGAAATTCGTAGCAAATTTATTTTGGCCAATATCCCGAATAATTTCTTCGTCTCGGGGGTGATTGGAAACAGGGTTCTTTTTAACCGATTTAAAAAAAAGGATGAGGTTCTCAATTCGTCAGTATGTTTTTTTTTTATGTTTGTTACCTCAGAACTTCCGACTGGGTGAACCGATTTTGATGATTTTTTTTTATTTGAAAGCTGGCGCTTCCCGTGTGGTCCCATTTCAATTTCATGTAGATCTGATGATGCGTTTCGGAGACAGACAACGGAACTCTTCAAAAAATAACAGTAAATCAACCGCGATGGCTGCTATCGCGTAAATATGCATTGTTTTGACCCCAAGGATGATTATGAATAAAGTGAAATATAAAAACTTTTTCCAAAAAAACAACCGACTTCCGAAAAAACACTACAAAGTGAAAAATAACTTTAATTTGGAACAAAGTCACTGACTTCCGAAATTAAAGTTATTTTTCACTTTGTAGTGTTTTTTCGGAAGTCGGTTGTATTTTTTGGTAAAAGTTTTTATATAATATAATGTGAGAGTTATAAAATATTAATACATGGAATGCGAAGGTGAGGCAGCAGCATCCTCCAGCCACAACACAGTGCTTATGCACTGTGTTGTGGTGGTGTGTGTGGTTGTGTGTGGTTGTGTAAGTAGTACTTATACATGAATATTCATGTATAAGTACTACTTAATAAAAGAAATGATCCAGTGGTAACGGTTGCGACTTCCGATTGGTTGGTCGTAGGTTTGAAACCTGATAGGCAGTTTACGTATAAATTATTTCATCAGCACTGCTCTCAAAACGGTGAACGGCATGTCCTGGAAGGCAAGTCACATCTACCAACCCGCACTGGGCCCGCGTGGTGGATAATGGCCCACTCTTTTTCACCATTATTGATTAATGCAGAATTCGGTATTCATTATTTAAGTAATATGAACTTGTTGAATACACTCTTTTGTCATAACTAGAGATCGGACAAGGCACGGACAATACGATCGAACAATATGCAGCTAAATACGCAGGTTCCGTCGACCTTAATGTTTCGGTTTTAATTGTTATGACTAGGGATCGGATAATCTGATGCATATTCACCTAAAGTTGAGAGGTTGGCTAAAATGGAATGCGCTTTTGTGCCGATTTTTTTAAATTGAATGTAAAAAAATGTTTTTACTAATGTGTTAGTAAAAACATTTTTTTCACCCCTACTCTTACAGACTTATACCTATGCAATCCTAATCATTTAGAAGTCGCTTCCATACTAAACAACTGACTAGTTATTCATTCCCGGTATTGCTGGCTTCCCAGGATTTTTGTACAAAAAAAATATTTTAAGAAACCGCTTCCATATTTTCATAACTAAAATTTAACTTTAGGTGAATATGCATCCGATTATCCGATCCCTAGTCATAACAATTAAAACCGAAACATTAAGGTCGACGGAACCTGCGTATTTATCTGCATATTGTTTCAATTAATCCATCCCGATTTGAAGTCAAGTCTTATTGCTATGTGAATCAGAAATGCAACCACTTATATTAGTAGTGATATGTTAGTTTGCAACAAGATCTTAATATTGCGGTTACAAAGCTTCGGCATTTTTACTTGAATAACGTTTGTTTCTTTATAAGAAACTTGCTTCTACCCGCTCGCAAACAGCGTCCGCGTGGAATTTCTTGTTTTGTCCTATGGCACTCGCCAGTAACACGATCAGCTTATAATGTCCCGACTGTTGGGACACAGGCCTCCTCTCGGCAAGAAGGAGTGGGCCATTATCCACCACGCGGGCCCAGTGCGGGTTGGTAGATGTCACATTGTCTTCTAAGTTTTGGTTCTATGTGGTCTCTCCACAATGTTTTCCTTTACCGTTTTGAGAGCACTGGTGTTGATTTATTTTTTTCAAAAAGTAATGCGTTTTCCTGGGTTCGAGCTCACGACCTACAAATCTTACATCGGGGCCGGAACCCCTGAGCCACCACTGCTCTATCGCTGGGCCAGCTCTGCTCCTCAATACTGTACTCTACCATTCTTTACTCGCAAATACTGTAGCTATTTTCAGAATCGGATCAGTATAGTTCCGAAGATTATCTATACTTAAAAACTCACCAATTTGACCTCTATACAGGATAAGTTTTTAACCAGTGCGCAAACTGCATGAATCGGTTATACATCGGTTATACAAAAAAAAAAACACCTGGTCCATACATTAACACCGCGTAGGTATTGCACTTTTCTATGAAACAGCTGATTTTTTTTTTGTATAACCGACGCAAAATTTCTGCGCTAGGGGGTCTACAATGATATGCTGAATTCATGGTTACAGTTTGTGCACCGGTTAAAGACTTATCCTATAATTATTAGTAGTGGTATAATTCATTTAAACTTAATGTATTTCTAATGCCATAATATATAAAACATTAGCTTTCTGCACTCCTTGTCCATATAAACTTTAACTGTGCCAAATTTATACTCAATATTAATATATTACACTACAAAGGTTTTGCTTCACGTATTAATTTATAGAAGATTACGAGTAGTTTTTAAATGACTTGTAAGTTGTAAGTCGTTGTAGCATCCACATTTTATTCAAACTTCAAGTTGTTTGACCAGTTTTTTTTACGACATCAACAAAAGTTTTAATGAGTTTCGAGTCACTAAAAAAGATCGATTTTATACGCGTTTTAAGTGAACAAGATATTGATTGCAACACATTTTTTATTCAGGTGAATTTTAATATGATGGGTTACCTTCTTTGAATCTTGATGCGGTTTCGTTACTTTGTTAATGACAGCATTTATATGGTATAAAGATAATTTCCAGTAGGTACATGAAACTTTTTATACCCATTCGTTAAAGAATTGTATTACTTATAAAATTGTCTCGTGTTTTATTTTCGTCGAAAAAAATAAATGCACAGCAAAATTCATGAATGACACTTCCTGAAGTGTCATTTGTGTCCCAGGTGCATTGAGTAAACTACAAAACAGCTTTTTTCAAGAAATCAATAAGATCTGTCCTTTAAAAAAATAAAGGATAACGTAGCAGATGTTTTGTCTTTAACAAGGCAACAGTTTGATTCTCCGCTTCATCAAACAAAAACACCTTCTATATTTATTTTGAACTACAATATACCTACTCCTGCATTCGCTGCAGTGATAGCCAAATAGATAACATGAAACATATCAACTTACCCTCCTAACAGCTCCACTGACGGTGCTCGCTAAGCTCTCATTGTCATAGTGACGAGAGAACGAGTACGGGCCCGGATGACTCCGGGATACGCATTGCCCCATATGCCCGTCACACACACAAAACAAATCACATGGGTCATATACCGTTAGTTCACTTCACTTGACTTCACGTTCTCACGATACGAATCTGCGAACGAAATAAACGATTTCTTGTATTTTTGAGTCACCTGATCCTACCTAGTCTGAATTTTAATGCGACGCCCACACCTGAGCATGCTAAGTTATCAAGCATGTCTTACAAATATGGGTAGGTCGAAAAAATACTGAGATGCCGATGTTCTTTTTTTTGTCGGTTGAAAAAGGACTTGTAAGGTCTGGGATTGAATAAAATCATGTGTTCTGTTACTGTATTCTCTAATGTATTTTATTTAAATAGGTATTTCGTTATCAATTTCTAGCTTGTATTGTCCGTGTCATACTGCACATCAAAGTCCATCATTGCACCTAAATCAGAGTTCATGCTAGCCGAATAGAAAAAGCAGATGCTTGTCCGGAAATGTCTCGAAAGCCAATAAATTGAATCCAATTGCACTTTTTTTATCCGTCTGGGCATAGTTCAACTCGGGTCATACAAAAAGAACTTTTACAATCGATACCGTTGTTTAGTTAGAAGATCAAATCGATTTGCCTTTTTTTTGTTTTTCGGCAAAAAAAGGCCAATGGGCAAAATCAGCCCGCATTTTTGTAGACATTTAAAAGGACGCCTCTTTCATTGAGCTGTATTTTTTGCGGACTGCTTTTAATTATTTAATCGAGAGTATTTGTAAATTGTGAGGTGTGGTTATCTAGATAACTAGTAGTTTAATTAAGAATTGTATTCATTGTTATCTGTATCCGGTAGATTATGAAAACAATTGAACCGATCTGATTGGCTTCATTTGTATTTGATTATCATTAAACAAGATAAACGATAAAAGGTGTATGAAAACAATAATAATTAATCTTTATTATTTTACACAAACACAGGAAATACATATAAATGTATTGTAGTTTTAACGTAATTTTTTTGTTCCCTTATTGTGTTTATAGCTTTTATATTTATCTTAAAAAAATCCGGTCATACTCGTGATTCTTTATAATGGTCAGTAGACAGGCATATAATCTATAGAGGACTAAAGAAGCGTGAGCAAAAAAACGGCTATTTTTTCCTATCCCGAAGGCCATGTGAATACAATCGTGGACACAAACTAGAATTTTATAACAGCATCCTTTACATAAATATTTTATTATGCATTTTATATTTATACTTTTAACTACTCTGATAACAGACTTCGTGCAGTTTTTATTAAAGAAATAATCAATATCACAGATTAACGCTGTATTTTTAACAAAAAAAACTAATTTAATCGCTCAAAAATATCATCGTACATTAAAGTCACAGTAGCTGTCTGTACACAGCCCAGCTGATCACACGTGTTGATTCAAAACAAGGTCCTTGATAGTTCACATGTTGTCGAACTTCGCGTCACTGTGTCGCGAGTATAGCGCGTCGCGCGCACTGCGCACGGTTCACGACTGGCGCACGCGCACCTCGCAACCGGCAACCGCCATCGCCACCGGCTCGGCTGTAGTCTGTTGACTCATTCATGAGCTGCTGTGAACCGTCCCATTGGGGAATACATAATATTGGAATATATTAAAAGTTATTGCGTTACTTCGTTATGATTTAGGTGCAATCATTGATGTCGAGGTTACGTCAGTTAGTTGCCTATCATCGCATCGTTAACGTCTATTTAGACGTATTTTTAAGTATGAATTACATGATTAAACCGTGAAGGATTTAAGCTCCGCAGTACAAATGCAGCAATACCTCAGGTCCCCAGGGGATTGCGAGGAATAAAACCAGCTACACTCCACCCAGCAATCGAATACAATGCACCTACCTAGTCTCTGGTCTAGTGGATGAAGGGGCTAATATGACGTGGATGGCATATATACTACCCAGCTATTGAATCTCAGCTTAGATCAGAATTTTCTTAAGACATTAAGGGTAAAAAAAATCCCAAAATAATATTTGGATTATGGAATCCTGACATCTTTAAATCTTGACAAACTCATGTCGGACATCATTTCGTCAATCACGAGATGATTTTTCATTGATGTTCCTGATCGGTCTTTTGAAGGGTATCGATCCCCTTCCATGTGTAGTTGATGACCACCGGGGTGGTTTTAGTGGGGTATAAAAATCAGACACTCCCCGGTCTTGTCCGTAAAGCCGGGGCGCCCTTTTTGAAGATTTCCCCCCGAAAACAAAAAATAAAAAAATAAAAAGGGTACCAGCCACGAAATGCGTGTAAAAAGCAGTAGGCAAAAATCAAGATAGTTGATTGGCTGTCTATAATTCAGTCAACCTATCACTCCAGTTGACATGCGTCTTCATTTTCATTCTAGAAAACGGATGTTAGTCTTGACGTGTCTTGACTGATGAAGTCTTTAGATCTGGTTACTGGCCACTTGAAGATGGTCCGCGGGCCGCATGAGCCGTGCCGTATGTTTGACAAGACCGGCACAAATCCCGTCTCAGCACCACATGAGCCCGTTCATTTGAGCTTTTAGTGAATTTAATACTTGCTATACCTACTATTATCCTGAATGCGAATAATGAAATTGTGGTTAGTATTTTACAATAGGTAATATATACTTTAACTTATCGTAAGTATTCTTCTTTCTAGCGCTACTAATATTGTAAATGTGAAAGTTTGTATGTCCAAATGTTTGGATGTTTGTTACTCAATCACGAAAAACAGCTGAACGGATAAAGTTTGGCACACTGATAGTTTATAACCTGGATAACACAGGATACTTTTCATCCCAGTAGTACCTACGTTCCTGTGAGATAAATTCCGACCTACACGCAGACGAAACCGCGCAAAATCTGTATCATAATATTTATGTGGATCAACAATGCAGATAGAATAAAGAAAGAATACCGTTTATTTGGACACAGTTCGTGAAGCACAAAATACAATAAGATTTTTTTTTTTATTGAAAATCAATAGCTACAACAGTGTGTGCCTCACGGCTGCGCCAAAAGGGCTCATTTCAGCATTAATGCCAGACAGATGTTGTCTACAAAACAGTTGCAACATAACCTAATAATAAAATAAAAACATCACTTATTACATAATTTTTATACTTACTTTTAAATAAACAAGCAATCATATAAACTTACAAAACCAATATAAAACGAAAACAACGATAGCGATACGATTGCTAGAAAACAATAGGTAATGAAACGCGATAGTCAAGAACAGTCTGTTGGTCGGTCACCTACCAAGTGCAGTTGATTACAATAAACTGGGGTGCTGATGGAGGTGTTCACATACATCATTTACCTAAATGATTTATGAGTTTTGAGCAACAATCGCCCTAAAGGTATTTGAAAGTTATAGACGAGCGACGATGTTCGCACGGTGGCTGGCAGCTGGATGAGAGTAGCCGAAGAGTGAAATGGCGTGTGATCGGAGAGACTTAAGTCCAACAGTAGACTGCAATTAATAGGCTGATGATGATGAGGCATTTTGGTTTGACTGTCTCCCAGGTCTTGTGGTAGCAAGTGCAACCTGTTAAGCAGGAGGTTCTGGGTTCGATATCCAGGTCGGGCAGTGTTATTGCAATTTTCCATCAAAGGATTTCTCAAGCAGCCCCGGAGTCTGGGTGCTTGCTGGCAATAGGCTCGCCCTCTATTACCTACATGGATGGACTTAAACAAAACTGGTGAAATGTGGATATATACTTTAAGTACCTAATGTTACCTCTGCCCAACCATTCGGGGAAACAGGCATGATTTTATACTAGCTAAATTATGTGTGCTTTTAATACGGTCTGCAGCAAAAGTAGATTTAAACTTTAATTTCATTGCGTTGTGTTCCACGTGCGCCTCAAAGATTTTTTTTTTTTTTTTTTTTAATTTATTTATTTAATCCAATGTGTTACAGTGTTATTTTTATACATCACCTGCCAAACTGCAAAGCAATTTGTCGGCAGAGATGTCAGCAGCAACGGATGGGGCCCGCAAGGGCCGATGCCTGCCAGGGGTGCGGGTTGTTCGAAAGAGATACCGTGGCCCCTGGCATACAGGCAAGGGAGCGTTCAAGTATTACGTAACGCATTTTTTGTAGACCCTCCCTCCCCCCCCCATGTAACGCATCGTAACGTTTTTCTGTACCCCCCTCCCCCTCCCTAAATGTTACGTAGCATCTAAGTGGCCATTTTTAAGTAAAAGTCACAATTATTATGTTGCGCAAAGTACCGGAAAGGCGCTAAAATACCTTTGTTATTGTTTTGATCGCGTTTGCCAAAATAATAAATAACAAAAAGAGATTTTTAAGTTATATGTTATTTATTTAGCCATATAAATGAAATAATAAGGTATTTAAAAAGCAATTTAATTGCGATTACCGCTCCTCTGTCCGTGGGTTTGCCAGTCACTCAGACTGAAGAGGGTTCTGGAATTGTTAAATTACCAGCATCAACTTCGTCTTCGTTGAGCCAATCGGCATCCTCAGACAACGCTTCACTGTGGCGCACAATGAAGAGAGAGAATGTTGTATTTTTTGGAAGTGTGAATGATTTGGTAGTGTTGAATGGCAAAGTTCTTGACTTTCCGATATCGTGGATTTTTGTCCGGCCCACCATCTACAAAGATAATGATCACCGGCATTACGGTGTTCGATTCTGACATCATTAAGAGTTTGAATGCAGACACTGATAAATGTGATTCGAAATCATAAGCATGGGTGTTCGCTGTGGAGGATGCGTGTTTCCCACTCCTTATGGATATGTGTGTCGGCCCGCTGTAACCAACAGCTTCTTCCTTACCAAAACCGCCAGGATCCACGTTGACGCCGGCGTATACAGAAGGAATAAGTTTGTGCCGCTCTGCCACGACCCAGTTATGGTCAGGTAAAAGTACTCTGTATTCCATATGTATTAATAGAGGGCTCTGACTTTTCACTGCCGGTAAACCTATTGGTACACGGGCCTTATCGTCTTGAGAGAGAACAAATACTTGCTGCGGTCCCAGAAGCGACGCGAGAGATTCCAAGGACCTGATTGTAGCAGTGCAGAATTCCCTGTCCTCGTGCTTTTTGTGCATCTCGGTTTGTGGTCTTGCTAACTTTACGGATACGGTGCGTACATGCCTCCTTCCCTCTTGAATGTTAGAAGCGCGTGGGAGGAAATGAAGATATGTGCCGCTTCGACAAATTTGGAATCCCATCAACAACAGCCTCTCATGCAGGTCGGACAGAGTGAATCATCTCTGTTCGGCGGCGTTCATTAGCAGCACTGCCATGAATGGCAATGTTAATAATGGTCTCCAGGAGAGCAGTTTGCGAGTCAACCAAAGGGGGCTGGCCAGGGCCAGATCGAGGTTTTATTGCAGCAGGATTGTTTTTCGGACGTTCAGCTCTCTCAAGTTTTTCTTTGGCTCGAAATTTTTTTGCACGCTTGGCACTGTCTCTTTTTTCTTTAAACATTTTTCATCTTCTTTTAATTCTTTCCGTAGTTTTTTTATTTCTTCATGTACATCATCTTTGGCTATACCAGTGTCCCTTGTTTCAGTAAGAACATTTTAATCACTGTTGAAGTAGGCCAATTTTCTTCATAAGAGTTTCTTGAGCCGGTTTGTTTGGAACATTTTTAGTGATGTCCAAAACAATCGTATCAGTAGTCTCCCTTCGTTAATCATGGGTATCGCTCATCTTTCGTTTGACGGCAGTGCTCTCTCTTCCAACGAATCCAACAATCGATCTCGTAACAGATGAACACGCGGGTACAGCATCCGAAATTCCGAATCCTATAAACAAAGTAAAAATACATTAAAAATAGGTATTATTGAGATATGCGTTAAAGAACATATACACATAAATACAGTATTTTAAATCACCACAAAACTCTCGGCCCGTAATTCCTATCACTAAAAGTAACATATTTCCAACTTTTTTCTTTATTTTTTAGTTTTTCTTTAGCAGTTTTCCAAATTTTGTTGGCATTTTTTTGGCACTGTTGTGCTGACAAGTTAGCATGAGAGCTTTTATAGGCCAAGAACAGGTTATGATGCAAATCTCCCTCTTTTGAGGACATTACCGTGTGAACTCACTTTAACAACACTAACAACAACAATGTGCTTCCGTGTAAACACTTGGGAATACTGACAACGAAAAAGTAAAATTAAAATAACATACAATACAATCGAGGGATTCCCCGTAAAACATAAACGAAAAGGCTTGCCAACTTGGGACATTTTAATTTCCTAGTTTACTATAAAAATAAAAATGTTACGTAACGCGTTGTTCCAATACCCCTCCCGCCCCTGTAACGCACCGTAACGTTTTACAAGACCCCCCCGCCCCCCAAATTGCGTTACGTAATATTTGAACGTTCCCCAACTGAGGGAACACGGGTGGGTTTTAATCAGTAAAAGTTTAACATGCCCCCTCCCGCTCCACCCAGAGCGGGAGAAGTTATTTGATGATAGGTACCCAAAAAATGCCCTGTATGTGTCTGGTAGATTAGTGCTGTTGTCATCCACTACAGATTCTTAAGATCTGGCCGGACCATTACGGCAGATCGGTACCGCCAACCATTGGAAAACATGATGGACAAAACTACCCCATAGTAAACTGAGACCAATCTTGCTCAAGCCTACTGCTGATTCAGGACAACGCTAGACCACACACTGCACAACAGCACAACAGACGGTCGCTAAGTTAAAGGAGTTTTGACTGGAATGTCTCCGACACCTACCATATTGAGCGGACCTTGCTGCAACAGATTAGGTGCCACTTTTTTCCGGAATTTGAACAATTTCTTTCAAGATTTTATTCAGTTGAAGCAGTCAAAACCGCCTTCAAAGATTTGATTGATTCTCGCTTCCACAATTTTGCAACAAAGGAATCAACGAACTACCTATAAAATGGCGAAGGTGCATAGTTGTTAATGGTTCATACTTTGATTGATTAAATATATACCTACATAATTAAAAAAAAAACCTTTTGTTTTTTCCATACAAAACGCCAATTTCATACCTACGTAAGGAACTATTGTATTCTAGGCAAGCAAAGCCGATGTCGACTATTCTGCCAATGTCGAAAGTGAATTGGAAAAGCAAGCGTGCATTATAAAAAAAAAAACGACATTAATCTTCGATTATACAGTTGGGCTTAACTGTTGATCTTGTGGGGTTAGTACTGGACTGAAACAAACAAAAAATAAATAAATTACATACTTATAATAAAAATTGTTAGAACATTAAAAATAAAATAATTAAAAAATATACAACATAAACACAGATTGGGAGAACAAATCATAATTTTATATTATTGTGACGGATGAAAATCATCAGCGCCACAAGCAGTTTAGGTGAGGAATGATTTGAAAGAGAGGGGAAATTTATCGGAAGAGGGATCTTAAATTTGGTGAGACGGCTTTACAAATCTAGAGCTAGGACGTTATTGAAACACTCGAAAAATATGTGGTCAAGGGTTCCTTTCTCCAATCCGCACTCGCAGAGCGAGGAATCGCGGACATGGATTTTGTGTAAAAACACAGGAGTGCAACAAAAACCTAAACGAATTCTGCTTATAACAGATAAGACAGTTTTGGATACTTTTTGTAACCGGAGAACCATGGTTTTGGTTTAATGGTCGGTTGCACGGCTTAATAAAAGGAACTATTGTAAGTACCACTTAGAGCCGCGTGACTTTCGTGAGACGGACTATACAACGAAGTTGTCAATAAGCCAGCTGACATATGTCACAAACTGTCAAAAAGTTGTGCGTATTTGCGTAACACTTCAAAGTATTATAATAATTAAACTTTGAAGTTGTCGTATTTTCTACGCCTTTCATAACTTTTGCTGGAATATTATTGATTGAATTTGGTGCATTACTCACTTACCTATTTGGAATGTTAACCCGCGCTGGTGTGAGGCTTTTCTCAACGGAAGCGTTGAGCGTTGCCAACAATGTTGCTAAGCAACAGTTTACAGTGACTTTGGCTGATGGTGAGTGTGTAAATTGACAATAATTTCTTAGAACAATCTTATTTTCTCCATAAACCTTTTGAAGGCACTCGTAGTTCATCTAAAGACCTAAAGTTTGGAAGAAACTTGTATCGTACAAGTCGTAATGTTCACTGTGGTTAGACGCAGGTACCGGTTCATCATATCAGCCGAAATACGTCCACTGCTGGACATAAGCCTCCCACAAAAGGGGGATTTGCCATAATCGCCACGCATGGCAAGCGGGTTGTCGATCGCAGTATGGTGGTTAAATGCATAGAGAACGCTGCTGCCCATTCTCTAGTAAGTCCCTTAGTCACCTTCTACGACACCCATGGGAAGAAATGGTATGGTACTATTCTTTTACGTCCGACACCACACAGAAGGTACTGGTTAAATATAATAAATTCCTTGCATGAGTTGAAGAGGCTAGAAATGAAGCAGACAATATTCTCAACAATAACAGACCTTAGATTATTGTTGAGAATGTTAGACTGGTACATGTTATAGAATAGAGCAACCACAACAACAAAAGGAACAAAAGTTATACCCTCAACAAAAGTGAACATAAAAATATATGGAGTAGGTAATTAAAAACTTAATGCGTTTATGTTCTACTAGCAACAGGGTACTCCATGCAATTTGAAATTAATACAATGCCCAATGCTTGTTCCAGAAACTGCAGTGTTGAACTATGAGCAAAGAGGAAAAAACATAACATTTACGCACACTGAAGTACCACCTGTATTCCAGGGTAAAGGAGTTGGTCACAAACTAGCTAAGGTGCCTACCTTAGGATAGAAGATAGGATAGTTAAAGATAAATTACTGTTTCTATTAAAGTTTGTTTTTTATTTAAAATGTTTTACAAGTTTCTTTGGTATATTATGAGAAAATTACTTATTTTTAGTAAATTATGTATGTTTTCTACTCTTTTTTTTACAGTATGCCTTCGACCATGCTCACAAGAATGGTTTGAATGTAACTTGTCAGTGCAACTTCTTAGCAAAATACTTTGAGAAGAATCAAAGCAACTATAGTGGCCTCAAAATAACATTTGATCTAGACAATGAATAGGACTGTATCAACTATGGACTTAGCTTGGATAAGGAGTAACATATATTATTATTTTCGTGAAAAATGTTATGGTAATGCTAAAAAACTATCCAACAAATCCTCAAAACAGTATGGTGATGCCGCTGAGTTCTTATTCTACAGTGGACTGGCTAGTATATTGGAAGGACAAGTACAAAAAGGGATCAGTGAATTGACTCCATTGCAATCTGAAAAAGACATACAATTAGCTGTTGTCATAGCTCTCATTTATGCCTATAAATTAAGCAGTCCAACTGAGAGAGAAGCTCTATACAGCCTGGAGACAAAACTCAAGGAGGAGAAGAAGCAAGCCAATGCTCTGTCTTTCTTCTATGCTGGTCTATTTCTATCATTTGCAGAGAAGTATGAAAAGGCATCTGAATATATTAACAAATCACTGAGAAAAGATGCTAATAATTTGGAAGTTATTATCTTAAAGGGTTGGAATGACATGTACATGAATTTGGGAGACATGCAGATGTCAATATTAGACAGTTTAGAATTAGCTCTCAATAAAAGTGATAGGAATATTGATGCACTGCTGGGGCTGGCAAAATTTAAATACTTCTCCAAAGAATATGATGCATCTAATCTCACATTAGACAGACTGATTGTGAACAATCCAGGTCAAGTTGTTCCCTTGGTAGAAAAGATGAAAAATGAATTTGCTTTGCAAAAGTGGGAAGCAGTCTATGACACAATGGAAAGAATTTTCCCTCTTGATCCAGAGAATATTGAGGCTTTAAAAGTTAGAATCTTTATTGCACTTTGCAAAAATGCAGATTACATAGAAGCTGCTGATCAGTTGCACAAGTTCTTTACTATATTAGAAAATGAAGAATCACACAATGCATATCAGTTCTACAACACTACGCAGATATTCTCAAGGGTTTGTTGCAGATCAAGTGCAGTGCTCTCCCAAGTGTATAGATTTGCACAATATGCTTCAGAAACGAACCCAGGTAATGTGGATTACTTGAGTGAAGTTGGATATCAATGCATTCTTCAGGGAAAGTATAAAGATGCCCTAAGTTTTTTCAAGGCAGCTAGCAAACTGGACAGCAACTCAATCACAGCGCTGTGTGGGTTAACTCTTTGCCAGATGAATGAGCATGGTCCCACTGAACAGATTGCACAGCAGATAGAGCTGTTGTTTGAAATGCAAGGAACTAACAAACTGCCAGTTTTATACCATCTCTCTGCTCAGTTGAATCTGAAGAACTCCTCTAGTGCTATATCATTTTTGAATAATGCTTATGAAACTAAGATTGCCTATGCAAATCGTCATCCTTTTAGTTTAGCCTACGTTAAAGATTTAGATCCAGATTTTCTTCTGGAAGTGTATAAAGAGTTTAAGAAACACTTGCCCAAGAAGCCATTTATTATAGTGGGCTATTTGATGTATTCTCAAGAAGTAAAGAATCCTGTTGTCACACACTGTTTGAAGTTACTGAATGCAATATGTGATGCATGTCCTGGTGTGATAACTGCTTTGTATGAGTTGGCCAAGTTGAAGTTTCTGTATGGATATGCTGGTGATGCTCAGAAGTTGGCTCAGCAAGTGCATGAGTTGGACAGCACACATGCAGCCAGTCAGGTTTTACTAGCCCAGATTTACATACAACAGCAGGTTTATACAAAGGCTGCACAGAGTCTAGAAATGTGCCTGAGTTACAATTTCAAAGTCAGAGACAGTGCAATGTACCATTTTCTGAATGGTGTAATTTTGAAGAGTGTTGGTCAGCTCCAAGAGTCTCTGTCGAGTTTCTTGACAAGCCTCCAAATAGCGACAAGTAAGAGTACTGTTGGTAATGTGAACAGAGCATTTGAGTCTGATCTGAATATTATTGACAAAGCCACCTTATATTTGCAAATAATTGAAATACAAACAACTTTAGAACAGTTTGCTGAAGCTGGGAAGACAATGCAGGTACGGATTTGAATAATTCCAACAATTTTTATGGGTTTACTTTACTAGCTTTTGCCCACTAATTATCCCACGCACGCAAAACCACACACACACAATTATCCCACTGAAGAGTACTACCGAGATTAAAGTATCCTATGTGTTAATCCAGGTTATAATCTATCAGTGTGCCAAATTTCATCCAAATCCGTGCTGCCGTTTTTACGTGATTGAGTAACAAACATCCAAACAAACAAACTTTCACATTTAACCTTTTAACCGCCCGACTTCATATCAGTTGTCGTGCCCCCCAGCGCCCGGCACAGTGAATTGAAAAATAAATACCTTCAACAAAGAGGGATGTGCAAAAGGTACTTAACTTTTTACAACAGATTAAACGAGCTGTGGTATTTTGGTCTTAAATATACAACCTTGGCGAAATGGACCCGAAAATATTTGTTGGATTAATCCAACGTAAGCGGTTAAAAGGTTAATTACATTATGTCTGTATCAGTGACAAATCATTATTTGTTCAATAATCAAATAACTATTGTTATTCCTTGTGTCACCTTATGATGTTGACCTTAAATATGTATGACTTCCGTCATTAAATTGATAATTATATGAAGTTACGAAGAGTTTTGATGGATTTCTTTTTTCAAGCCATGATAACAGTTGACATTTGACCTAAGATATTTATAAGAAAGTGTAGAACTATATTCGTGGTCAATGCATGGTGACTCAGTTGAGTCAACCACACAAAAATGTCACCACTTGTACTGCGAAAATCGCCCTTACTGCTACGACATAAGGCACTGCCCGTATCAAATTGTTGCCACATGTGTGTGGTTGACTGTTTACTAAACCTCAACTGTATCCGACGACCCTCGTTACTGATTTCTTTTGGTGACTGTACAATAAGTAATCATTTTATAATTTACAATTTTGTTATAGAAAATATCTTTGTTTTTGAATAGAAATGGTTGCTTATTTATTACAGGAAGCAATACAAGAATTTTCATACACATCTGAAGAGAGTCGCCTACTTATCGCTAGAGCAGAACTAGCCCTCAAAAAAGGTGACATCGACGGTGCTATAGACCTTCTCAACGAGATAAAACCTGGGCAGCCGTATTACTTCCAAGCTCACAGCAAAATGGCGCATATTTACTTGAAGGAGAAGAACGATCGTGCCATGTTCACTGCTTGTTTTAAAGAGATTGTCAACAACCATCCGATGGCAGACGCGCATACTATGATGGGCGATGCTTTTATGTCGATTCATGGTATGTGTATAATCCTTAATATCACCTCTTTATGTAAGAGCCCAGTGGTAACGGCCGCGACTTACCGAGTTGCAGGTCGTGAGTTCGAGCCCTGACAAGCGCTTTACTTTGTGTAACATATACCAACACGCGCTGGGTCCGCGTGGTGAATTACGGCCCACTCCCTCTCATAGAGGATGTGAGGATGTTTCTTATGTCCCAGAAGCGGGAACTTTAAAGGCTATTATTCCTCTTTTTATAACGTCAGTTCAGCAGCTGTGATATACGTAATTAGACTCCAATTATGGCTATATTCTAAGCCCGCTTAGGGTTCAGAACTTCAGAACTTCATTAAAAAAAAAAAAATGGAAGGAAATGGATGGATGGATGGAATGAATGGATGGGATGGAATAATAAATGGATTATTTTTTTTGATTAGGAAAAGGCAAGCTGGCCAAATTGTTTGATAAGGAACGATGGAAGATTGTTGACCTATAGTATGTCAGACGGGACTGATAACTTATTGACCTTTTCTAAGCATGGTATTTTATAAGATTTCTGATTCATAATAATAGTTTTGTTTGAAGTGTAGTTGCCTTATTCTAGATCCCTCGCAAGCCGCAGAAGCCTATGAGGCAGCTTTGAATGGCAATCAGAAAGACGTACAGCTAGTTAAAAAGCTTGGGGTGGCATTCGTCAAAATGCATGAGTATGACAAAGCTTGTCAGCATTATGAGAACGCCATTAGACTGCTGAATGATGAAGACCTACAGTTTGAATACTATGAACTTCTCATCAAGGTAACTGAAAATGATTTTGAACAGAAAAGTTATGGAAAACTGTATGATGTTCAAAATAATTTCAAAACTGTTATTTCGGAAGACGGGGCGATAAATACTTTTTTCATGTGTGAACAGTCAAGATTATCAAAATCTTAAGTGTTTTTAATGTTATTCAAGTAACTTAACTAAAGAGAAGAATCTGAAGAAACAAGTTTTTGTTTTTGCTTCCAGATTATTTTAAGATAAATAATATTAAATAATATCTCTTCTAGCTCAAGCAATACGATAAAGTTGAATCCTCAATAGCTTCAGAACTAAACCAGATGTACAACAGAGACAAAGATATCACCAACCTAAAACGCCGCGTACGATTCCTTTTAATGCAAGCTAAAGGGCGAGAACTAAAGAATCCTACTTCTGCCAACGTAACCTTAATACTAGCTGAGGCGAGAGATCTACAAACAACAGTGGTTAAAAGAATAGAGATAGACTCTAGAGGAGATATTCAAGAAGAGAAGCAGCAGTTGTCCAATGTTCTCTGTTCTTTGGCTAAAGCAAAGTCTTTGAAGGAACCTGCTGTGGCCACTAATTTGTATTCTGAAGCTTTGGTGCATGCGCCGAGGGATCCTAGCACTTTATTGGCGTTGGCTAAGCTGTATGCACATGTAAGTAAACCAAAGTTTGACTTATTAACATCCATTTTTGAAAATAACTCACTGAATGTGATGTTAGATTTTTTTTGTCGGTATCTCTCTTCCTAAAGAAATTTAAACAATTCTTTTTTTTTTTTTTTAATTGGACTAAATAGAATAAGAAAATATAAGGTGTTAAAAAATTAATGTTCGAAATTTAAGGAGTTGTTTAAAATGACATTCAAAACAAAATTATATATATAATAAATATGCACATGCGCACCGTACCTACACCGTGTAGGCACAGACAGCCGCGCGAGCGAGACGAGCGCTACAAAATACAGAGAGTACAGAAGTCAATCACATGTATGTACTTCACATTTCATACCTAAGCTCGGCGGTCGCGCTAGGGTTCTTAACTTTGGCTTACGCACAAAAAGCTATCGTGTTAGTGGCACTCGTATCTAGGTGTTTGATTTATTGTTAAGAATGAAACAGGAAGATAGGAAATATAAACCAATTTCATCTAAAATATTTTAATTTTAATTTCACGAACGCCGAGCAGTTCAATCTTAACTATTTATAATGAGAAAGATAAGCGTATTTTTTAGTTGAAAGGTACTACAATAAATACTATAAATAAATTGTACAAATATTACAAGGCCACAAAGTCATGTTCGCTTACCTACAACTAACTATTCTGTGTTACGTTAAAACGAACCAACGAAACACAAGCAAATACCAAGGTAGGCAACAACTTTCACAGTGAATATCATCTATTTGCCAAACTATTTATCAACGTTACAATCTTAAATACATGCTATCTGCTCACAACAAAAAAAAAATCAAAACAAACAATGGCGTCGGAATTACTCGGAATATGAAAATAATACGACAAAAAAACAATGAAACAATGCTACTTTTTTAAATGGACGCATAACCAACTTTGTTCGGAACACTTCGGTAAGTTTCCTAATTCGTCTCGTTGTATAAAATCGTAAAAAGCCACTGACTACCCTGTACGGTTGTGTGCGTTATTTCTTACATTGTGTGCCACGTGAGTATTGAAACACACACTAAATAAATCCGCATGACCACGAGAGCACACATATAAAAATTGAGACGCGAATAGTTCGTCTCTCCCGCGGCACTCAGCGGCGCTAGTGCATCGCAATACGAAATAGCGTCAAATTGTACGAACGAACGGGGTATTGTATCGATGATACTAATGATACGACCGACGCTCGACAGGCGGCGCTGATTATGAATAAAGATTTTTTATTTGTTGATAAAATAACATTAGTGTTACATATTTATCTGATTTAGGTAGGGTAGGCAGTGTCTTTCTGTCTTTATAGACTGCACGCCACTGGTAGGTACTTATTACTCTGAAACAACTGGTAGCTTATAAAACGATAATTCAGTTTAATGTTGAATTTAAACAACCGTCCACTGAATAGTTACAATAACTTTTTTTTGTTGCTCCATTTTGCACTTCCCAGACGCGTGTCTCAGGGGATGGCACTCGCGCTCGCACTGGTCCCAACCCGTCTGAGATATCGTGTCCGTGAGCGGTCTATGTGTGCGTTGCTCGAGCGCACTTTGTATGTAGATTGACTTCTGTACTCTCTGTATTTTGTGCGAGCACGTTGTCAAATACCTACGTAAACAGCTGATTCCAATTTTCCCATCACATTTCTCAGACTTTGGACTGCCAATTTATCGAACTTACCTAAACTTAAAATCGCAATTTTGGAAATGGCAAAAGTTTGGAATAAGTTAGTTTTTTGATACCGAGCAAGTACACGAAATTCGGAACATTAATTTTTAACACCTTATATAAGTGACATTTTTCATATAGGTATGTATATAATCAGTTGCAAGTTCAATTGGGGTAACTGACAAAACACGAATTTTCAGTAGACGCATTTAAAGTTTTTTTCGTGTTCAATTTAACATAACTTTTTTTTGTGTGTGGCCTTTTTCGGATCTGTTTTCACAAAATAACTTAAAATTCACTAAGTTTTCAGCCTAAATATGATATTGTTCGTAATACTCTCCATTTTCAGAAATAAATATCAGTTAAGTACACCAATTCCTTAAGTACACCTTTCCTACACCAAGACCTCAAGACTCCTTAAAATATTTCTTAAGAGATGGTGTATTATTTTGTTGTTTGGTGTTACTTTAGATAAGATGCATAAGAACGTACCTATAGAAAAATAAAAAAATAATCCCCTAATGTCGATTACGCTCATTTCACTATAATTTTTAATTTATTTTTATAGGGTAAGAAGATTCAATACAAAAACATATTTATTCATTTATCTTGTATTCTGTCTTGATTTTTTTTTAAGTATACCATTCGAAAGAGCAGGAAAAACTAAGAAAAACTGTATAGGTACTCAACTCATTTTACGTGTTTTGTCAGTTACCCCAATTGAAACTGCAACTGACGATATTATAGGTTCAGAATAACCACTCTCTTGCTAACTCATCATAGGTACGCCTACGTATTTAGGTAAGTTATAGGGACGTACCTATAATATGTAAATAAGGATCTTTTCAAAATGTAAAATATATTGCCTATATATTTCGGCATTAGCGATTGTCTTGATCGTAGTATTCATTTCAGATAAACAACTCTGAGAAATGTGAACAAACATGCGCCGTTCTTCTGAACACTGATCCTAACAACGAGTCTGCTGCTGTTATGATGGCTGATCTTGCGTTTCGAAAGGTAATTAATAACAATACATTCATCTAGAATTCTAGATCGTACAGACACCAGCACCGAAGTGTCTGTACTAAAACGCTACTATGTCAGTCCGACACCAGGACAAAACCTCGAAACTGAGCTTCCGAAAGAGTAGGTCTTAAAATGAACATGGACATAACGTAGGTCACTTCAAATGCCCATATAACACCCACCCTCATGAATATCGGAGACAATACTCGGCTGAAATGATGAATCATCTATTAATGTTGCAGTCGAATTTTTCCAGTGCTCAAGTCAGAACACATCTTTTTGAGCTACAGCCCCGATCGAGGCGACTACTGCACAGAAAACAATATCTAATCAATCTCTTGAAAACAAACAAAAATGATTAAATCTTAAAGAATGCAGATTCTATCATGCACTGAGCAAACAAAAATAGACCTTAGGGTGCCAACGTTATTTACTAGGACTGTGCCGTGTTTTAAAACAAAAAGTATGCTCTCATTTCTTTATTCAGGATTAGATACTATTTTCTTATAGTATTATTGCGGTAACAATGACTTAACAGCTTTTAATTCGTATAGCATTTACTTAAACAGTATCGTAGCCAAATCACAAAAAATCAAAGTTGAGCAAAGGGCAAAATAACTATAATGATCAGCCTTTCAAACCTTCTAACAGAAAAGTTGTGGCAATAAAATCTCTTTCAGGTGGACCTAGAAGCCGCCCAACGCCACTTGAGTCAGATCCTGTCAGTGAAACCGATGAGCTGGGAGGCTCTCGCGCAGCTGATAGAGGTACAGTGGCGACGTGGCAAGTTGTCTGATGCTGAACAGGCTTTGGATGCGGCTAAGCTGGCTTTAGGTGAACAAGAGGATCCTGGTAAGTGAATCAGAGCTTGGGTTTCGTGATTTCGATAGGTGGACCTTTAGAATTCAATAAATACAAAGTTTTGCTCAAGAAATTCTTTGAAACTTGGATGGCAACGCAACACCTCAGGCATCGCAGATGTCCATGGGCGGCGATGACTACTTATGTAGCTGGGCTGTTGGCTTGCCATTCACATAAAACTGTATTATGATATTTTACTTTTAGCCATAAAACAGGTCACAAAGTTACTACTTCTTATTTATTAGTAGGCAGTTCTGTCTAAGCTCTAACCCGCATCACAGGTTACTGGTACTGCTCGGGAGTTTGCAGCGCATACGCAGGGCGCGCGAACGCCGCACTCCGTCAGTTGAACCACGCGCGTCGCTCGTCGCACTGGGGCGGGCGCGCGGCGCGGCGCATGGTGCTGTTGTGTTTAGCGCATCACGCCCCGCAATCGTTAAGCGACTCCTTCATCACCGCCTCACTAGACTCGTGAGTACAAAACAATGGTCAATTACATAATGTCATACAGTAGTCTTAAGGGTTGAAGGTATTAGCTGTCGACATGCTCAATTCTCAAAATATATCTTACTAAACTTGAAATTTGAATCTCAGATAATTTTCATTTTTTTGTAACCACAAACATAATGTTCAAATTCCATTGCAACCAATTTTTTTTTACTTAATGTTCACTTATCACCTAAAAATTAAGTCAGGCCCACTGTGGGACCACCCCAAATCAATAAATAGGTTTGTTTAGCGTTGAACGTATTTTAAAACACCTTTCTGTTTCTTTCAATCGTTTGAAGAAGAGAGAGATAGAATGATGCTAAATGTGTTTAAGAGTCAAACGCATTAAGTGATGAATGGTACTAGTGGGCCGTTAGACTACATCAAGCTAAAGTAGATAATAAAATAAATGGCAATGAATAAATATTGAGATTCTGTGTTGAAGCATGGCTTGAAACATTATTTTCTCAGGGATACAAGACTCCTCGCACTTAAAACGGCAGAGAAACTCCTTGGTGAAGTATCACCGCTTGACCGGAAGGCGATGCAAGCCATGTTACAATTGGCAACGAAACAGAAGCCTCAAGCCGAAAAGGTGCTGCAAGATCTGCTGCCATTAACTACCGATGATAATTTCCAAGATGATCCGTACTTGATCTTAGCTATTGCTAATGCGTAAGTATTTGCAATTTTTTATATTGCTCTTCTTTGTTCTTGACCAAGACCATCACCTAAATTGACTGTTGAACTGCAAAAGCCGTCAATCATGTGCATGTGCTATTATGCGAGAACTTTCGACGATATGGACCTTTATCTATCTAATGACGTCATTGTTTTTCAGATACAACATAATTAAGCAACCAACTCGTGCAAAAAATATTTTGAAAAGGTCGGTATCTTCTATTCAATGGACTCCTGAGAAAGCTGATGGGTTGGAAAGGTATTCTTCAGCAATAAAATTGTCTTTTTAGGAAAAATTCACGTGACTATGTGCATGGACCAGTTTGCAAAGTAGAAAATACATCATATTATGATTTTCAGGTGTTGGCTGGAAGTAGCAGACGGCCAAATAGGATCGGGACGAGTGGATGCAGCGAAGGAATTGCTCACTAAAGTGTTGAATCATAATAACTCTTGCGCAACAGCATATCAGTATTTAGGTATGATTAAAAATGTTAAAAATTTAAGTTCTCACTGTGGTGTGCCTCATGATTTGAGACCCTCATTGAACTTGGACAATTATAGCTAGAAATTCGTGATTAGCTAGTTTTTATTAAGTTCTTAGTCAAGCGCAGAATATGGACTATTTCGTGAAGACAATTTTATATTTTTTTTTTTGCGAAGCAATTTTCTTTTTTTTTTTCAGGCTACCTAGCAGAAAAAGATCAGAACTACAAAAGCGCAGCACATAACTACAACAATGCTTGGTCCCATGGTGGCAAGAGTGACCTCGCCGTAGGATGCAAGTTAGCACATTCGTACCTCAAACTGAAGAAGTACCCAGAATGCATTGTGGTCTGCCGGCACATACTGAAAGTACAACCAGACTACCCTAAGATTAAAAAGGAGATTTTAGAAAAGGCTAAAACTAATTTGAGGACCTAATTCTTACCCGTAATGAGTATCCACTATGAATGAATATGATAATCTATTCATATTACAAATTAAAGTCACTTTTCGTGCCTTGTGTGAACGCGTTGTTCTAAACTCCGCAACGGATTTTGGTACGATTCGCACCAGCATTTAGACAGTTTATTCTGGAAGGTTTATATGTATAATACATTACTAAAGAAATCTCGATGTTTTGGAAAGTCGTAAAAACAGCGAAGCAGGGGTGGGTTACTAGTATAGTTTTATAGGCAATTTTGTTTCATTTCATTGATCTAGTGGTTGCAAACTGCAGCTACTAAGCGTGAGGCATTGAGTTTATGAGTCAGTTCAGTCAGAACGGAAAAATGCCCAGCAATTAGAAGAATAACCAGCAAATAGGCTATGGGAATACGGTTCTATTTTCAATGGAACCAGTAAATTGCTCAGGCATTTTTATGAATTGACCCTATTGCAGTAGGAAAAAATGTGTGTTGTTCGGAATTTTAAAGCAAATGTATATTTTGATATTGTAAATACGCACAATAAAACCGCTGTTTAACATGCATAAATATATTTTATTTCAATTCACTCGACAGTTGTGACATTTGCAATTATTTATTATTGAAATATTAATCAAAAATACTGTTTGTATCTACACTACGTGTTTATTATCTAATTAGTAAGTTTAGTCGTCCTTGTTGTCCTCCTGTTCGAGAATGGTCTTGAAACAGAATGGCTGGAAGACGTATCCCAGGCCGGAATAGAACTTGCTCATGAACTCCACCCTGGGGACATAGATTGAGATAAGTTGAGTTGTCGTTACACATTTGTTTTGGTCGGGTGTTATGCTGGCACTCGGCGTATTTGCCCAAATATTCGCGTAACTAGATCAATTTAAAATTTATCCTTTATATTTTATTGAGGTAAAGTTCATTTTGTGTTAATGCGAATATTTTGGCAAATACGCCAAGTGAAGTGCTGCCAGCATTGAGCGTTAGGTTGTATAAAATTTGGTAGCTTTATGTTTTTCGTCTGCCTAGCGTGTGTATCTTGTCTTTTATCAGAGACAAGGATAAGTAAGGACTAAGGATAAATTTTGTTTGTGGTAGTAATGTAGACAATGATGTAGACATACCACCGGCATCGCCATACTTCCTCCCATTTTCGTGGGACATACACTGTACTGTATGTATTGAAATGTCCAAGAAACTTTATCACAGTGTCGTACAAAAGTAGCATTGTATACCCAAGGTCTCAGATTATCCACCAAATCGAGATAAATTAAAAACACTACAAATATCAACCTTTAGGATATTTAAACAAAAATAAAACTTACCAGTGCAAACGCAGCGTGTGCAGGAAGGCAGAAAGTCCCTCCATCATGACAAGGATGGCGAGAGTGAAGAGGGCCCAGAAGCAAAACGCGACGTACAGCTTGATGGCCCCGATGTAGTCGTGGTCTTTCAGACCGAACGTCAACACCATGCTCCAAAGTACCTCAGATAATTCTGTGGACGCGAAAAAGACAAAGGGTGATCAGTTAGTTGCTTTATAAGTGGGGTTGTGTTGTGTGAGTGCTGACGGGCTTAGACGCTAAATATTAAAATCTCTTGACGATATATCTGAATTTCATTATCATCATTTGCCTAGACTTTTTCCAACTATCTTGGGGTCGGCTTCAAGTCTTAACTGCATGCAGCTGAATACCAGTATTTTGCCTGGAGCGACGATATCTGCATTACTAAAGGTATACTAGGTACACCCCCGCCTAACCCTCCAGAAAAACCAGACGTGATGTACACAATATTCTATAGCCATTTATCATCGGACATCTTTACATTTGCATCAGAGAGAAAGATGCCGATATTTCTGCTGTTACTTGACTATTCAGTAACAGCGCAAGGTGGTCTTGATACCGTGTGCGTTACCCAGGCCAGATGTTGTCGAAAATGGTCATTTGAATCTTATAGATAATTAGTTTTGCGGCTTCTGTAATTGTTGCGCACATTTTTAAATTTGTCACGTGTGTTAAATTTCACAAAAACATTTCCTGCTGGGGTAACGTTACCCCAGCCAGACCTTTTTCTTTCTAATGGGAATATTTAAATAATTACTAGCTATAAAATTAGTTGTCTAGATGAAGTAAATGTTCTGCCTTATTTTGTATTTGTTATTTCATCGGTTGCGAAGTTATTCGAGATTTTGCTGGGGTAACGTTTTTGGTTTTGCTAGATCTTTGAAATGGTTAAGCGGATTCTTATCATATTTTGTACATGGCTTCTTGGGAATTAGTTTAAATTTGTTCTGCAATAAAAAAACCAAAATAATACATAGCTTAAAGGTTATTTCATTAAATAGAAAAACACTTCAATTGGTCCCAGCACTCTCAATAAGAGCTCTAAAGACTTACTTTAAACGTTATTTTAAAGCTTGTAACTGCCTTCAAATGTATGTGAAGTTTCATTAGTATCCTGCAAGTATTTAACAAGTTATGATGATATTGAGTTCTTCACGAGCACGGTCTTGATGCGCGCGGTGTTATTTGGCCACTGGATTGGTTATATGAACTGAATGTTATGTCAATTATTAGTTTTTTAGTTCAGTTGTATATCAGTAAAATTTCAGCTCAGTACATTGGATAATTAATGAGATAATACGATTAAAGTCATCAGGAAGTGAATGACCGTGGTAACCCGACCAAGTTTAGGTGGTTACGAAAAAGCGAAAACGCAGAACATTATACTATCTTTTGAAATGTTTAGTATAATACACCTTACAATTTCGGTACAGACGCGTACACTGTTAAATACATTAATAATATAATAATATCTGTACTATGAAAACATTATTATTATCTTCCAGTTGCACAAACTTATCAAAAATCACTGATATAACATGTCGTTCGGTGGGACGCGGAAGGGGTGGGGTGAAGGGGCGGATTGTTTGCATATCGCACTAAACATGCTCCGTACCTAATCACATAATTCATCTTGTAGAGTGCGCATGCGTTTCGGCAGTTCCGTTTCCTGTTTTTGCAAATATTTATAGAGTGCGTGAGAGCTAATGTAAAATAATAAGTGTGGCGAATTACTGCTAATGTGGAGTGCTTCTATTGATGATCATAGTTATGGTGCAGGCTGCTTAATGAATTCACGAACAAGGTAAGCTTGTATAATGTAACTACAGAAATAGTAGCAAAAATATTATTAATATGTACATGTTGTTAGGTACTTATCTAAAGTATTTTTTTAAGGCTTAAATATTTAAATTTAGGAACTTATTATTTTCTTTTCTTTCGTACTTAATTATTACCTAGACTGGAATTCTCAACAATGATAACGACATATTTATCCTTCGCTACATAGTACCTATAAAACAAAGTCGCTTCCCGTTTGTCTGTCCCTGTTTGCTTAGATCTTTAAAACTACGCAACGGATTCTGAAGCAGTTTTTTTTAATAGATAGATTGATTCAAGTGGAAGGTTTTTGTGTATAGGTATATTGTCAAAATATGACTTGAAACTTGATTAATGAAATTCATGACTTAGCGACCGATTTTTATCGTTATCAATGTCGGGAGTCGGGACTACCGCAACAGGTAGGTATTTATTTATTTCCACAAACTCCTTGGACACGTAGACTTTAAGAAATCCATAATTACCTCGTTGCGACACTCGCGTTGATATAAACTCGCAAATAGATGACGATTCGAGTTTCAAATATGTAGGTAGCAAAACTACAATTGAAACCCCATTAAGGATTTAGACAAAAAAAATGTACTCTTTGTTTTTATTGTAGGCATAAACAGAATGGCAACATAGTAATAGCCGTGGGCCGCGATGATGGACGCGGTGCTGGCGACATAATACCTACGTATGAGTGTGGTGGCGACTATGGCTGCGTGGTGAAGTTATAAAAAATATCGTTTGACGTTCTCCTCTACGTCTGTATATCTATATAAGTTTAATAATACTTTAAAAGTTCAATTGAAATGATTATATTACCTGTCAATAAAAAAATATTTAATAATCACGTAGTTTTTTTTAAACTTGTGTACATGTCTGTACTAAATTTGTAACACTATCCTACATATTTTAGAAGGTACCATAATGTTTTGCGTTTTCGCTTTTTCGTAACCACCTAAACTTGGTCGGGTTACCACGGTCATTCACTTCCTAATGACTTTAATCGTATTATCTCATTAATTATCCAATGTACTGAGCTGAAATTTTACTGATATACAACTGAACTAAAAAACTAATAATTGACATAACATTCAGTTCATATATCCAATCCTGTGGCCAAATAACACCGCGCGCATCAAGACCGTGCTCGTGAAGAACTCAATATCATCATAACTTGTTAAATACTTACAGGATACTAATGAAACTTCACGTACATTTGAAGGCAATTACAAGCTTTAAAATAACGTTTAAAGTAAGTCTTTAGAGCTCTTATTGAGAGTGCTGGGACCAATTGAAGTGTTTTTCTATTTAATTAAATAACCTTTAAGCTATGTATTATTTTGGTTTTTTTATTGCAGAACAAATTTAAACTAATTCCCAAGAAGCCATGTACAAAATATGATAAGAATCCGTTTAACCATTTCAAAGATCTAGCAAAACCAAAAACGTTACCCCAGCAAAATCTCGAATAACTTCGCAACCGATGAAAGAACAAATACAAAATAAGGCAGAACATTTACTTCATCTAGACAACTAATTTTATAGCTAGTAATTATTTAAATATTCCCATTAGAAAGAAAAAGGTCTGGCTGGGGTAACGTTACCCCAGCAGGAAATGTTTTTGTGAAATAATTAAAAAACTATAAGAGCAACAAATTTAAAAATGTGCGCAACAATTACAGAAGCCGCAAAACTAATTATCTATAAGATTCAAATGACCATTTTCGACAACATCTGGCCTGGGTAACGCACACCTTGATACCAGTTCACAATTTGCCAGTTCACGGTTTCACTTCGATAGATTATAATCTACCGAAAAAATAATGCGTTAAATTGTAAGCAGTATGTTTACGGTTCACAATCTTTCGACAGTTCAGTCTCGCGAGATAGATTTTAATCTAAAGGTATTTACAATTTTACGGTGACATATACATATAAACCTAATATATTTACCTGCGTGAGCAAGCGAGAGAGCCCACAGCCGGAGGTAGGACGCAGTGTGCGAGATGGTACTGAGCACGTACTCGATGGTGTGGATGGCTTGGTGGATCATGACCTCGCTGAAGGCCTCGTCGTCGTGCGGGTCGTGCGCGCCCGGCTTGCCCTCAGTCTTGGGCGCGCCATCGCCCAAGTCGGTCTGCTCCTGTAGCTCGATGCCGGCGTTTACGCTGCCGTTTGATTGTTCGGCCTGAGGAAATGGAAAATACAAGTCTGTTTTTACAATGAACGGATGTAATGTCTTTTCTAAAAGTATCTAACGAAGGAGCAAACAAAATGAGTTTTTTAAAGAAATGTATGTGCTTAGATAATCTTCGTGTTTCCGAATTAGCATGAACGCCAGAGGAACCGTCAGAGAGGCAATGTTCCTATATTCCATACATAACTCGGGCCCTATAGACCCTTCACCAACCCAAGGCCAATAGGAGCACCGAATACGGTCGAGATGGTTAAAAACTCACAATAAGACTTGAGGACTATATTTTATACTACCACGTTTTGATGTGGTCATGGACTTATTATTCAAGCTTACACATTTCTTATTATCCATGGTTATGATGCACAAATCATTCCGTGTTTGTATGAAGTTATCTCTCTGTCGAGCTATTTAATCTCGGATCGTCATTTGTCACTCAAAGTTTTGAAAAGATTATTGGAATTACATAGATAAGTTTTTGAAGGAACTACGAGATGAGCTTCAAGTGCGAATTGACAACGGTGAGCAGGACCTAACAATAAGATACATCAAAGGGATTCCAAAAATCGTATCAAAAAACTCGATCAACAAAGCCGAAAACAACACAACAATAACCTAACTACCATACTTACCAAAAGAAAAACCAGGTACCTACATATCTTATACCAAAACGTCAGAGGTCTGCGAACCAAAACAACAACATTCAAAAACTCAGTATTAGGAACTACGACTGACATAATTGCCCTAACAGAAACATTTCTTACGAGCTCAGTCTATAACTCAGAGCTGTTTCCACCTGGTTACACCGTGCTACGTCAAGATCGAGCAGGCGACGTCGGCTGGGGAGGCGTTCTTCTGGCTGTGCGCGACTGCTACGACGTCCGACGTATCACCGACATAGACGGACTTCAAGCCACTGCCGAAATATTATTCGCCATTATTAAACGTAAGGCAATAAAAGTGTTGTGCTGTTTAGTTTATTTACCACCTAGTTACAACGATGGACAATATTTAGAAGTACTACAAATAATTGAAAATGCAACTTGTAAGTTTTCTGACCTTGATTTTCTGTTGTTAGGTGATTTTAACTTCCATTCTATGAGTAAATCTGTCCAGGATCAATTTGAATACTTTCTAGATTTCGGTAGACTGAAACAACATAGCCATGTTATCAATTACTTTGGAGGCCAATTAGACCTAGTCATAAGTGGATTGAGTGAGGAGCGTGTGAGTGTGACAGATAGCATCGAGGCACTAGTCCCTCCTGACCGGTATCACCCACCGCTTGACGTGTGCTTGTCATGGCCGCCCGTGCACCCGGTCGCCGCTAAACTGCCGCCGCCAGCGCTGCCGCCGCCACCGCCTCGCGCCCCGGACCCCGCAACGCTCACCTTCGACACCCATCCCGAATGGAACTTTCGTAAGGCAGACCTGTGTACGCTGTACGCTAACATGGCTAGCATTGACTGGGGTGGTGTCACCAGCGCTCGCAACGTAGATAGTGCAGTAGAAATCTTGTATACCAAACTATTCACTGTTATCAATAATTCCGTACCCATCAAAACACGCAAAAGAAACTCGGGTCGTTACATGTATCCTACCTGGTTCACAGCGGAAATCATACGTAATATCAAGAATAAGCATTATAACCATAAAACGTTTAAACAATCAGGCAAACCACTCAACCAAGAGTTGTTTAAGTACTATCGCGAATTAGTAAAAACGCAAATCGAAGAATCATATGCTAATTATATTGAGTCTATACAGAATAAAATACGTAAAGAACCGTCGGAGTTTTGGACATTTGTGAAGAACCAACGGAATGATAAACAGCCGAACTATGAATACTTATATAACGGTAAGACAGTAACGGGACAAACTGCTGCAGACGCTTTTGCAGAGTACTTCGCGTCGGTCTTCCTTAAAGAAGTTCCTACCTTGGACCCGGAAGCCATTAATATAGATACGGGCCCAGCCCCAGATTCATTCCGTGTTACTGTCGATCCCATAAACCCTTCGGATTTCAGGAGCATCCTAAAGCGAATAAAACCTTTTTCTTCATCAGGTCCAGATGACATTCCACCATTCATTGTAAAAGATTGCGCTTCAGTGTTAGAAACACCCCTGCTCCATATATACAATTTGTCTATAACAACCAGCACCTACCCGACCCGCTGGAAGTCTTCGAAGGTCACACCAGTCCCAAAGAGTTCACTTCAACATAAATTAAATGAATACAGGCCAATCGCTGTCCCTTCTGTGTTTGGAAAAATCTTCGAAACCCTGCTTGCCAGCCACATAAGCTCACAAATTAAAATGCGCCTAGATGACGCTCAGCACGGATTCAGAGTTGGTCGATCTACTGCCACCAATCATATTAACTTTGTAAACTATACACATTCCCACCTAGACATAGGGCGGCAGGTAGATACGGCCTATTTTGATATACAGAAAGCGTTCGATAAGGTCGATAATGATGTGCTCCTGAGCAAACTTTCAGCAATAGGTTTTACACCGAAATCTCTCCAACTCTTTGCTAGTTACTTAGGTGACCGTCAGCAATACGTTCAACTCGCCGGGTACAAATCTCAGTCCTATTACACTAGATCTGGCGTGAGCCAAGGAAGCACTCTCGGGCCTATTCTATTCCTAATCATGGTCAATGATCTACCCCAGGTCATCAAAAATGCAAAATGTCTGTTGTTCGCCGACGACCTTAAATTATACATGGGCGTGGGGTCAATTTATGACTGCGACGTTCTTCAGAACGACATATCCAATGTTATTGAATGGAGCGACAGAAATCATCTACAATTTAATGAGAAAAAATGCCGAGTTATGACTTATACTAGAAGTAGGGCCCCCATTCAATACAGTTATCGAATACTAGACAATACGCTGACAAGAGTCCATTGGATGCGTGATCTCGGAGTGACATTTGACCCTCGCCTCAATTTTAGGGAACATATCGTGTCTATGACGAAAGCTGCTAACAGAACACTCGGTTTTATCATGCGCCAAACGTACAAGTTTCAGGATTGTAGACCGGCAATCATGCTATACAACGCGTATGTTCGCAGCCGGTTAGAGTATAATGCTCTCATTTGGGATCCGTACGAGGCCAAGTACAAACTTTTGATAGAAAAGATACATAAAAAATTCTGCCGATACATATACAAGAAGAAGTATGGGTTCTACCCATTTCTTTATCCCTCGCTTTTTGTAACGGGTATGCTCGGACTCGATACTTTGGAGTTGAGAAGGAGCTTGCAGGCAATTATACACTTTTACCATTTACTCACCAACAAAATCGACAATCCCTCAGCACTGACAGATATAAGCCTAAACGTTCCTATGGGAGCCATGCGGGGTGCGGGGGAGCGCGGTTTGCGTCGGCGGCGGCCTCTGCTGGCAGTAGCTGGTTCCCGCACCCGTGCTACAGGAAATGCAACTACGCGACGTACTCTTGCGCTCCTCAACTCGATCTTATTAACTCAGGATGTTGACCTGTTCACTGACAAGCTGTACAAAATTATATCCGCGGCAAATATCCACCTCACGCACTGTCTTTCCAGTACAAGTTAAGGTGATGGCAGCAGACTTGCAAACTTAACTTTACGTAACTAGGCTAAGCTGTATACACTATACGTTAGTAGTTAAGCATAGTATTTAATAATAATAATAGTACCTACCTATATAATATGTTAGCAACAACAAATAATTGTACGCGTATATTACTAAATGTAACTTGTTTGTAGACGCCTTGGGTTGACCTGTCAAGTCTACAAAATGTTTAATAAATAAATAAATAAATAAAATAGAGTTGTTCATCTAAAAAATGTAAACATGATACAACAAAATTGGCAATGTATTGCCATGTTTGTATCAACTCTATATTAGATCTGATCATCGCGCATTGGTATTAGTATTATACGAAGATAGACGATGATTTCCGAAGCGCACAGTTTTCTAGTTTACCTGTATGTATATATTACCTTAGCCTCCTTATCCTTCTTCTTTCCCGCGGCGAGTAGATACAGCGGTTTGCCCAGCAACATGACGGGTATACAACACAGCCCGATCAGTACAAACACGCGTTGTATGGTACCCTGAGAGTCAAACATGTACTCCTTGCAGCCGTCTGCCGGCTCTGTGCTGGAGAACAGCATCATGTTGATGAACAGGATCAGGACCGATGGCGCGCAGCCCTGGGAGTATGCTATGTCTGGAAATAAATGTTGAGGAGTTAGGTTAAACATCTTCCTAACCTTGCTCCACGTTACTTGGGGTCGCGGCATCACGTTTTCGCCTTCAATTCTTCACCTTTTGATTGGATTTAAAATCTTTAGAAGCCTTTAAAAATTGTGTTTTCCTTTTATCGACTTATCGAACCATTATGTTACCATAGGCATGATTTATTTGTATATCTCATTACGATAAGTGAACTGTGTGTGTTCTTTATGAGAATACATTCATTAAACCGATTGTCATATTGACAGATTGGCATATTTTTTCTCACATTATTGACGTTAGTTTCTGTGTTGAGTTGGCTATTCAAATTAGATGGTTTAGGTACCGCCAATTAAATAAAAAACGCACTTACAGGCATGGAGAAACCTTGCGTTGTATTATCAAAAAGGCGTAACGTCTGTCTGTCCATTAATAATACAAGTACCTACAACTCGAGAACCCCTCATACGATTGACATGGGTTTTTTTTTACTGGCTGTGTTGGGCCGATCTCCACAAAAGTTGTCACACATGAAAGAGGTTTTTTTCCTGATGTCCACGCGTGCAAAAGCTTGTCAAGTATAAAAAAAATAAAAACAAAATATCTCACCCTCAGAGAAGGCACTGTAAGAAACCCATTTGTAGAACATCATGAAGACCATATATAAGAACAGCAGACACAGGAAGATAACCTGCGGCAAGAACTCCAGGAAGATAGAGTAGCGGCGCTTGAAGAAGCTGAAACAATTTTTTTTATTACATAGCTGTTTCTTTTTTGTCATCAATTTACTTGCAATTCGAGGGAAGCAGCGTGAAATACGAGGGTAGGGGCTTGTGGCAAAATAATAGCAGCAATTTTCGATCGATTAAGGTTAAGCTATGCCTGCCGCGATCGGTCCGTGGATGGGTGACCATCCCTTTCACAGCGACCCACTCCGTGCTTCGGGAACCAGGTTAAGCCATTGGTTCCAGCTGCCATGTACGAGTACATCTTTGACAGTCGTTACGGATAGTCAGAAGCCAGAAAATCTGTCAACCAGTCTTACCAAGGAGCATCGTGTTTCCCATGAACATTGGGGTCGGCTTGACCGCAGCTGCATACCAGTATTTTACATGGAGCGACTGCCTATTAAGAATAAGAATTGCCGAACTTAAGTGGCAGTTGGCAGGGCACATTGCTCGCAGAACAGATGGCCGATGGGGCCGATAGATAGATAGGCCGACGTAGAGCGAGAAGGCCTCTCACAAGGTGGACCGATGACCTTGTGAAGGCCGCGAGAATCCGCTGGATGTGGGAAGCACAAGACCGGTCGAAGTGGAGTAGCATGGGGAGGCCTATTTCCAGCAGTGGACGTCTTTCGGCTGAAATGATGATGATGATGACTGCCTATTTGACCTCCACAAACCAGTTGTGACGACGATCGACGACGAGTCAGAGGAGACGAGTTATTGAGTAATACGATAACCATTGGTTAACCAAGGGTTATCGTATTACCCAGTAACTCGTCTAGTCGTTACGGGTCGTCAAAATCCCGAAAGTCTGACAAGCAGTATATGGGACCAACGCAACGGCTTAACGTGCTTTGCGAGGCACGGAGCGGACGGTCCAACCGCGGCAAGCGTAGCTTAACCTGATCGATCGAAACGTGCGATTGCTATGACTAAGCCACAAGCCCCACAAGATGACAGACACAATGTTGTTTTATTATAATGGTGCCCAAGATACAGGCTGTGCCTAGGTTGGGACCAACGATATCTCAATATTGTAATTTTAATGTTGAAATAAACGATTTTTACTTTACTTTACTTTTGTTTTAATTACTTTTAACGTTAATTGTATTTAGTGATTTATGGTGCAAGCGGTCCATACTAAACGAAATAAACTTACTTGTAGTTGACCACACTCATGCAAACACCGAAGATCATGTGCAGGACACCGAAGATGATGGACAGCTTCATTTTGTACGAGTTCAAGAAGATGATCTTGTTGTCAGCAGTCTAGGAATAACAACAATAAAAATAAGAACACTTGTGAATAATGATTAAAGGCCGATTTTCTTTAAATCTATTGAATTAATATTTATAGGGGTTTGAAACATTTTCGAAAAATTTGTTGAAAAATGTGTAATATACTGAAAAACTTCAATTTGAATTCCTCGGATGAAAGTTTTTTGTACATTGAAAAATCGGCCCTAAAAGTAATTAATAAAAACTAAATTCTCACCTGCCAAATAGGATCAATACCGATAAAGTACGGGTTGTTATTATAAGCGTCCTTAGGGTCCAACGTCAGTGATGCATAAGCTTCCATGGTCGCATTATCGTACGGAATACTCCACGAAGAGCCAAAGATGTTCATAGACTTCGAGAAAATATCGTTATAGACTATGCCGGTGTACATAGAGAAGCAACCCATGAGGAGAATGATGTATCGACCAGCGAAGAAGATATTCCAGATTTCGTTGCTTGTTTTCTTTTGGGAGAGGGAGACCTCTTTGCACACCATCCAGGCACCGAACATGGCCATGATGCAGCCGTGGCCCAAGTCGCCGAACATCACCGCGAAGAGGAACGGGAAAGTTATGATGGTGTATAAAGCTGGGGAAGAGAAAAATGATTGAGTATTTGTCTTTTGGTTCAAATTTTCACTAGACTTCGAATTCTAGTTAGGTCTACACATGATTTTATTTTTAACTAGCTTTTGCCAGCGGCTTCGCCCGCGTGGAGGTCGGTGTATTATACACATACACCTTCCTCTTGAATCACTCGTATCTATTAAAAAAACCCGCATCAAAATCCGTTGCGTAGTTTTAAAGATTTAAGCATACATAGGGATATAGGGACAGAGATAGCGACTTTGTTTTATACTATGTAGTGATTAATTGCTGCTGTTTTCTGACTTCCTTAACTCATTGGCTGGACACCACGCCAGTGACTTAGTCGACGTTACGAAACATTGTATCGATCACTGGATTTTCAACTCTCGATGTTGAACCGAAAATTGAGAAGCACAAGCAAAAACACACTGTTTGATTTTCAACTCTCGGCGCTAAGCAGAGTTGAAGATCTGTGCGCGATAAAATCCCGCCACGATATTATCCGTCCGTCTGAACATCGTCTTAGTCAGAATTTTCAACGTGACCCTCCCGTTGAAACATTGATATGTTCGTTTAAGGCAAGGCACCAATTTAGACAGGCCGCAGCACTGCATTACTAAAATCCTTCTACATCACTGTCGTACATTGTGTATGACCCATAGCACACTGCAAGCGTCAGACGGGTCACACCGCGCTTTTTTGTATTAAAATGCGATGCAATGCGGCTGTCATGTGCCCTCAGCAAACAACGTGGGAGACGTCTCAAAGGGTCATCGTCCATTCCAAAGTTGACCCTATTGCGCCTATCGATTTTGTTGACCTTATTGATCAATACAAGTGACCTACCCTCTGAGTCCGTCAACGAAGATATGGGCTCGTCTGAAAGTAGTTCGATACTTCGAAATTAACCCTACTCGCGATTTTATTATCTTTTTCGGACGGGCAACAAAAACATCGAGTGTATGGACAACTGTCAATGGTGTGCTGTCAATTCGGGCCCCAAACTAATCTAATGTCCTTAGGTGATACGGAGTAGGCAGGGCCCGTAAGTTCGGACTTCGTGCTTAGAAAGTAGACGGCCAGATCTTGCAGCTTATTGGTTTTTTTCGTCGTTTCAGCCGAAAGACGCCCACTGCTGGACATAGGCCTCCCCCAAAACGGGGGGGGTTTACCATAATCGCCACGCTTGGCAGGCGGGTTGGCGATCGCAGTATGGTTGTAAAAATGCATAGAAAACGCTGCTGCCCATTCTCTAGTAAGTCCTCTAGTCGCCTTCTACGACACCCACGGGAAGAGATGGGATGGTGCTATTCTTTTACGTCCGGGCACCACACGGAACGGATTTTTTTTTTCTATTATCAACTAATCCATTTATTGCTACTGGCACAAAATAATAGGCAGCCAATATACATTTCAGCTGCCCTATAGGTCGAAAAACAACATAAAAGGACTGTCACAAAGTGCGTTAACTAACCAGGGTTGCATTCCCTGTAGGAGGCAACTCCGTAAGAATCGATGAGGTTCTGGAAACCGCGCGTGAAGCGATTGGTGCGGTTGAACGTAGGCGGCTCCTCATCAGACTCGATGCAGTTCAGGAACGACGGGATCGAACTGCCGCATGCATTCTGAAAAGAGAGATATTTTGTTAGGAATGATTGGTTAAATAACATGTCTATATAACGGGTGTAAAATGTACATGTAATCCAGCAAGATCACGAAAACCTCACAGTTTTGTAATTATTCAATGTTATTTTATTTTATTTATTTAAGTAGACTTGTACTAACTACCCTTTTACACGCATTTTTGCTTTAATAAATGAGTTCGGCGTTTCCTATCTGACTACTAGTACTACTACTACTAGAGTAGTCAGATAGGATTGGCTACTCTGAGAACAAAGACCGAAACAAATCTGAGAGATCAGTGTCTTTTAAAGTCGAGACATAATCTCGGTCAGATCATGTGAAGAACATGTAGATTGGTAACTGAAATGGTTTTTTGAGGAAAGAACCACACAGATTGTATGGACCTGTCCTGTTAATGCACGCATTTGTCGGTGATTGTGCAGCTCAACTCAGAACATAAGGAGCTCAACGATTCGACGCACAATACTAAAGAAAAGACATATAGGTAGGCCGCATAAATGGCCGCAATGGGGCTTCGATAACAAGAAATACTCACAGATCCATCAGCCAAAGCCTTTTGTACATTCGGCAGATCAGCAGTAGGCACCCAGCACTCGCCGATGAGGCACTTCTTGGTGACGTCCATGTTGAAGAGATTGAGCGTGTGGTAGATGGCCTTCATCTTGCGGACCATGATGGTCCAGCTTGCCAATTCCTTGGCCACGCTGGCCAGGACGCGTTGTCTGTGGTCGCGGGTTTGGTTTAGTACCTGTGGGAAGTTTCGTTGTAGAATATTGTGCACAAAAGTAGGGATGATCGGGGGAATTTTGGATGGATGGCTTAGGAGGCCGAGTACTTAATCTGTCGCCCTCTACTTGTTAGGACCCGAGATGGCGGCGCGTAGTGTTCCACGCGCGCCTCTCTATGACGTAAGGGGGGAGTTTAACACCGCACTCCCCCCCTATCGCGAGGTGGCCCGCAGAGGCGGGCCGGCACTAGCCGGGGATCGCGGAAGTCACACTAGTTCCCGTGATCCCCGGTGCAAGTGAGAGACGGAACACCGGGGTGGTTTTAGTCAGTAAGAGTCTGACAAACCCCTCCGCCCTCCCCGGGGCGGAGGACATCCATGAGGATTTCCCCCCCGTAATCAAAAAAAAAAAAAAAAAAAAAGGAGGCCGAGTACTTAAATAGCCCAGTCAAAAATGTGATAAGTACCTACCTAACTGTCTAACTTAAATGTGATTTTAATTAGATTTTGTGTGTGCTTCTGCACAGGACACCATATGCACAATATTAATGTAAATTTTTCGAAACATCGTTTTCAAAAGTGTCTTAAGTTTCTAAAGTTATAAGTTTATGCACACCATAAAAACGCATAAGTATTGATAGCGTGTGGGAGCCTGATTGTAGCTAGCTTTGTTAACAGTAAAAAGTATTTTAACTCCGGGAAATAAAACAAAAAACAGTGACTATTAGGTTACAAAGCACAATGGTCTATTTTTAATCGCAAACAGCAATCACTTCCGCTCTCGACTGTATAACAGGGCATACTTGTTTGTCCATATGAAACTCAGGGCTAAACTTCTTGATACCTAGTCGCTTTGATAAAATTGCACAATCTGTTTAAAAAAAAAATAAAGAAGACGTTGGTAAAATGCACCAATTTTTTTTTAGATATGCCAGTTTCCTCAATATTTTTATCTTCATGGTTTTGAGAGCAGTTGTGACGAAATAAATTGCACACAAACCGCGACGGAAAAAGCGGGGTGTTATAAGTTTAACGTGTGAATCTGTCTGTGGCATCGTAGCTCCTAAACAATTGAATGGATTTTTTTTTGTTTTATTTGATAGGTGTCTTAAAATAACTAACCATGTTAAGATCTTCAAGTCTGGTGCGGACTCCCTTGACCATGTCCTGTCGTTCAGTGTTGGATGGCGGGCACGGGTATAGCGACGCGTGGAAACCGGAGCAAACCTTCTTGATACGCGACTTGAGTTGTTCTCCTTGGAAGAATGCTACGAATACTGTCTTGTAGATCTCGTTGCCCTGTGGAGGAATTTTTAATTAGAAATTTGTAAATATTGAAAAGCAAAGATATTTTCGAGTATGGATATACAACTATAGGATACACGCAATAACAAAATTATTATTCGGCACAATTTTAAAATGAAATGATGATGATAATTACACTTTTCCTTAGCTGGCAATTCAAGAATACCAGTTCTCAATTTAATAAAATTCAATTGAATACAAAAAGTGTGCATTAAAAACGCTGGACTTGACATTCCTCTGATTGTGTCCAAGAACTAGTCATGATTGAATTCACAGTCCACACGAGATCTAAATTTTTGAATGCCAGTATAAGTGTTGGTCCCGAAATATTTTGCCCTTTGGTCACGACCTCGTATAAGTATGCAGGCAAGCCAATCGAATTTGGAATACAATACTGAATATACATATTTATGGGAATACACAATTTGAACTTAGGTGCACTTACCGCCTAAGTTACAAAGACATGATCATTGTGGATCTTGTTGGGCATAGCAAAGTAGGAGAAAGGAGAGAATGGATGGATGGATGGAGGGAATGTTTGTAAACGCACCCACAATACAGGAGTAATTCCTAGTGTGGGGCAACTTTTTTTTTAAAAAAGAGAAAAAAGAGAAGAGAAAGAGAGAGGAGAGGGATTTTCTTGGACAACATTGTTATTGTTGTTATTTCCATTATACAGGCTAGCAGGAACATAGACGCGGACCTGTTGCCATGCATTCAGTTCATGATTCCGAACCCCAATGCGTTGAAATGTTCGTCGGTTATACAAAAAAAAAAAATAGCTCTTCCATACATTTTAACCGCGTAGGTAGGATCATGTGCTGAACCACCTACCAACCTGTATATCTATACTAATATTCTAAAGATGTAAAGTTTGTGAGGTTCTAGGGGGTAATCTCTGGATCTACTGAACCGATTTCGAAAATTCTTTTACCAATAGAGAGCTACGTTATTTGTGAGTGTCATAGGCTATATATTAACTTGAAAAAACGGTCGAACGAAGAAAAAAAAAAAAAAGAAATAGGAATCCCACCCGTGCGAAGCCGGGACGGGCAGCTAGTAATTTAAGTCATTATAAATAGCTATTCAAGAGCTCTATACTCACAGTAGCAGGATCCTCCAGCGGCTTATCAAGCTCAGCCCGTCTCAGGAACACGTTGCCCCTAGAGATACGCCACAGCATCCGCTCGAAGGCGGGCACTCTCTCACGCTTCACTACACCGGCCACGAAGCCCAGACGTCCACGCGTGGCCGCTTGGTGGCCTGTCTCGTCTGATATTAGCGATCTGCGAAAGGTGTAATATTATTTAGTAGTAGTGTTAGTGACCGCTCGCACGCGTGGAGGAAATTCTGGATCGTACTACCGGGATAAAAAGTATACTATGTCCTGACCTAGGTCAGGGTCTATCTGTCTGCGGAATTTAATCCAAATCCTTTCTGCCGTCTGGTCGTGAAAAGATTACAGATAGACGGAATTGCTTTCGCATTTATAATTTATACTAGCTTTTACCAACGAAACCTTAACAAATTATACACCTAAACCTTCCTCGTGACATTTTTTCTATGGGTGACAACCGCACGAAAATCCGTTCAGTAGTTTTGAGTTTATCGCGAATAGACAGACAGACCCGGCGGGCGACTTTGTTTTATACCTAACTACTTATTTCAAAAAATTGTGGTACGAGGGTGACACTGAAAGTTCTTAGAAAATCAAAAACTGAACAAACTAGCAACTTATTAGTTTTATTATATGTTTTCAAAATACTGTCCATTTAGATCAATATATCGCTGCATCCGATGGAACCACTCAGAAAAACAGTTTGCCCAATCATCCTTAGGGGTCTCTTTCACGGTGTGGCGTGCGTATCCGAACGCCGTGTAGCAATACTGGCAAGACTCCGGTTTTGACATTAGAGAGGAGAGGACACACCTTTTTTCTCTGGCGCGCTCGCCACTACGAGATTTTGATTCATAAATGAAAACCCAAGACTTTCCTCATTTGATCTCCGTTTAAACTTACATACTCTTTTATTTGGATCAACCACCTACCACTACAACCATAGCATATGGGAACCACATCCCATAACGGCATTTTGAAACGCAGCCACTGCTTCCTCGGTGTCCATAAAACGTTTTCCTCGAAGTTTTTCTTTTATTTTCGGAAATAAATAAAAATCGCAAGGTGCTAGGTCGGGACTAGAGGGCGGGTGACCCAGTAATTCCACGTCTGATGTCGCCAAGTAGTCGATTCTTTATTTCGCGGTGTGTGACGAGGCGTTGTCGTGGTGAAGGAGGATCCTACTTCGAGGTCGTTTCTCCCGAACTTTTTCCAACACAAGTGGCAAACAATTGTTAGTGTACCACTCTGCAGTAACTGTTTTTCGATCCTCTAAAACAATTGTTGCGTAATGACCTGTCCTTCCGAAGAACAACGCCACCATCTTTTTTCCCACGCTTCGACCTCTCTTCACTTTAGTTGGCAACTCCTCAGAAGGAAACACCCAGACAGCAGACTGTCTCTTAGTTTCAGGATCATAACAATAAATCCAGCTTTCGTCACCCGTAAGTATGTCAAACACAGCATTTGAGTCATCTCCGTTAAATCTTTGAATCATTTCACGACACCAATCAACACGACGGAGTTTTTGGGCCTCTGTCAAATTATGAGGTATCCACCGGGCAGAAAGCTTCCTGACCGCTAAATGTTCATGGAGGATTTTGTGGACTTGGCTCATACCGATGCCTAAGCTTGTCCGAATCTGCTGATAAGTCACTCTTTTGTCAGTCTCTATCATACGCCGCACAACACTTATGTTATCTTCAGTCGGCGCCGTATATGGCTGTCCCTTACGCAGATCATCGGTGAGATTAGTGCGACCACGTTTAAACTCATTAAACCAGTTGTAAACAGTGGCACTAGATGGGGCTTCATCGTCAAAGGCCAATCGAAGTCTATCATAACTGTCTTGTTGACTTAAATGACATCGAAAGTCATAAAAAATCATTGTACGAAAATTTTCTCGCGTTAAATTCCTGCTGACGTGACACAGACAATTTTCAATTTGCCGCCAAATCGTAAACAAATGACAAATGAATAAAATACATACACAATAATATTGGCAAAGAGTTCCATTTTCGAAATTTGAACTTATTTTTTTATTATATCGTTTACAAGTGGCCAGTTCTAAAAACTTTCAGTGTCGCCTTCGTACATGCAGTCTGTTACAACAAATATACTTTTACAACGTAGGGATAAATCGTGAGTAAGTATGCGAATAGCACCTACAACTTCGCTCGCTAATCAGTAAATAGCACCTAAAGTACATTCGCGTTAAGAATGCAGTGAGTCATCATTATCCGTCGGCCTAGCCCCGCCCCCTAACCAATCAAATCTTTTCAAATTACAATCAAATCTATTCATTAAACTTAATCTTTTAAAATATAATTTGTTTGAATTTAACACCACTGTGAATACACCTTTATCTTGCAGTTGCACTGATGACTCACAGCATTCTTAACGCGAACGAACTATACAACTTCGCTCGCTAGTCAGTAAATAGCACCTACAACTTCGCTCGCTAGTACCTAAGCAGTTGCTAAAGTAGTATAGACAAAAAAGAAGTACTACTTCATAATCATTATTCATTCTCCTGTCCTAATCCCAATCTATGTATAATAAGGTGCAGCAAAAAATGTTCCGGCAATGAAACATTACGCCTAAGCACTATTGGCCACAAATATTTTATTAAAAAAAATACTTTGATTGTCCTACTAATATTATAAATGTGAAAGTTTGTGAAGATGTTTGGATGTTACTCAATCACGCAAATACGGCTGAACGGATTTGGATGAAATTTGGCAAACAGATAGTTTGTAACCTGGATTAACGTATAGGATACTTTTAATCTCGATAATACGTTCCCGTGGGACTTCCGACCTCCACGCGGGCGAAGCCGCTGGCAAAAAGCTAGTAAAACATAATGTATCCGGATCAATTTATAACAAGCTCGTAGGTCTACTGGTGGCGCTACTGCTTAGCATGAGGTAATTAATGGGGTTCATCCCGGGTCGGGCAAAATATTATTCGGTTTTTCCATATGGAATTTCTATTTCTCAGTAGCAGTGTTGATTTGTACACGGTAGGCTAGCCCCCTATACAATGACTTATCAAATAACTTCTCCCGCTCTGGGTGGAGCAGGCAGAAGGGCGTGTCAGTCTTTTATTGACTAAAACCCGCCCGTGTTCCTTCAGTTGCCTGTGTTCCAGGGGCCGGGGTATCTCTTTCGAACAACCTGTACCCCTGGCAGGCATCGGCCGTTGCGGACCCCACCAGTTGATGCTAACATCTCTTTGAGGCGCGCGAGGAACACAACGCGTCGTATGGGACTTAAACATGACTGGATAAATGTAGATGGGTGTACTATAAGCAGAGACCGGATGTTCGGATGCTTATTCACCTAAAGTTAAGATGTTGACGAATGTGGAACGCGCTTTTGTATCGAAAAAAAAAACCTTTATCCGAAAAAAAAAACAAAAACACATTGTTTTAACTAACACACATCACCATTCCCTTACAGACAGGGTGTAAGTCTGTAAGAGAATAGTGATGTGTGTGAACATACAGCTTGACACTGACCTAAAAATTAAAAAAAAAAAACATAAGATAACTTTAATTTCGCGTTGCCCTGGCGCTTCCACCTTTACACACGGTGAATTTTTAGCCACCGTTAAAAAAAATCGGACCTCCCAAAATTAATAGTCAGCTGATCGATGTTCTATGGGAAGTCCGATATTATTATTTTTTCATATTTCGACCCATATTCCTTGGAGAAAGTTGTTCAATTTCACGGGTACTATCACCCTGAAAAATTTAAACGGTGACTAAAAATTCACCTTGTATAAAAAAATCATATCAGAGTCGCTAGGCTGTACGCCGTCAAAATCACATGACCAGGCTTATGGCGTCATCACGTGGCCAGTAGAAGGTTTAATTAAATTGTGAGTCAGTCATTTACCTCACAAAATTTTCCTTTACAGTTTTCACTACTCAATTGTAAATAATTTGTACCTACATAATTATATGAATACAATTATATTGGTATGCTTACACACAAAGTAGCAAGTAGTCTGTTATATGTAACTATAATTACTTAGTCTTCGCTCCATTTAGGTATAAGTATCCATTTAGTCTTGTCATCCTTAACGCCCGTTCTGGTGTTGTTTACGATTCTAATATACTAGGCTACATTTGTTTTAAACTTTGAATACTAAAGTTAGGGAACAAATTATCCTCATTATTTTCCTCAAGTGCCTACGAGCCATTATTAGAGCATTCATAGTTTACGATTTTTATTTTACAGTGAAGAAAGATAATTAGGTAGCTCTAATAATCCTCTCGCAGTCCTTAGTTGATCATAATTATCTTATATTTTCTTGTTCAATTATTTGACTTGCCACAGTACGACAATGTTAGCAGTAATACATGATGTCCACTTGCCGAGATAGTTTTCAGTGTGCAAGTCAGTCGTGGATGTGAACTTAAATCACTAGTGGACATTCGTGCATACAGTTATGTTTATTTCTTAAATGTTTTATTTTACGTAAAAAAAAGAAAATCATCGTCATACATAGGTACAGTACAATGTTTTCTTAATGTCCCTCGGCAAACTTCGTGTTTCGTCAATAGTCGGATTTCTATTCTATCAGTTGCCCTTTGCACTTGGTGCAGCCCGGACGCACGCAATCGATTTGGAAGTATAGAGAGCTGTTAATACTCTTTTAACCTAATGTAGTTTATTATAAAAATGGAAGGAAAGCTCGTTTTTTATTCGGAAATGCGATGATTCCCGAGCGGCATTAAGAACATTGTTGTACTGCACATTATAAGAACGTTGCAGTCTAATTGCGATATTTTCCAGGTAACTTTTAACATCGTAGATACTTACTTGGTCATCGAGTCCATGCCAATTTCCTCCTGAGCGATGAAGAAGGCCTCAGTCTTCTCCAGCACATGTCGTAGCTCAGTGAGCTCCAAATAGTTCTGTTTGAGGTTCACTGCATTGTGGGACAGCTCCAAGATTTCGTTCTCTGTCTTCTCCAGATGGGCCTGGAAAAGGTTAGGGTATAAATGAATTTGTAACGACAGTATTAGGTACCATGGTGATTTTGAAGTTGAGTGTGGGTTTATAATATGATAGATAACTATCCCTGCATAAGCATAATCAGCAATTAATGTCCCCACTGCTGTGAAACAGGCCTCCTCTCGGTGAGAGGGAGTGGGCCATTATCCAACACGCGGGCCCAGTGCGGGTTAATAGACGTCACAAGTTTAAGATTTTTTGGTTCAAGGACATGCCGGTTTCCTTACGATGTATTCCTTCACCGTTTTGAGAACAGTGGTGATGAAATACTTTACGTAAATTGCATAAAGTAAATTGCCTGCGCCTGCGCGGTTTCGAACCTACGACTTACAACTGTTAAGCCACGACCGTTATCACTAGGCCACTACTGCCCTCGCACCTGTACCTATTAATTTACATATTATACACTTGACAGAGAGATAGCCTGTTTATGTTCTGTCGTGAAAGGAGAATATCCAGGAGGAAAAATCTTCGTTACCCCGTCGAAACTACAAGCCTACCTAGCGAAAAATAAACGATCCGTACCATTCATATCGTGACCTATTATCGCCAAAATATGGCCTGAATTCCTACTGTACAACATTTTCAACGGTTTTATATCCATTGTCGCACTGTTTATTTACAGCGGCTCATTGTGCACTTGGCTTTATTCGAACATTACTTTGTTGTCACAACAAATTGTAACTCAGGAAGTGAGAGTAGAGGTCCATTATCCCTGCTCATGACGCATGGCGTTTAGCGAGACTAGACCTACATGGACTTACAATAGAGGTCAGGACGGGTTAACAACCTCTCTGTTCAGATATACTTATCGCTGTCCCTTTTATCTCCAATCCCGTTTATTTATGTAAAAAAATTAACCTTGCTGCAAGAAGTCTTTTATATAATAAATGAGGCTGGGAGTGAAAGAGCTCGTTGTTATAAATAACTTGATAAGTGCGTGACGAATAACTATAAGAAACTGATAAATAGGTAGAAATTCCGAATTATACAGAAGATTGTCTTATTGGTACAGCTTTACTTTGTTAATGGTATTTCCAAAAGATGAAGTTACTAATACATAAACTTAACCAATTTTAAAAGCCACTTCAAAATAAAATAGAAAAAAAAGAATTGTTTTGAAAAAGCCATTTTTGTGAATCTATTCTGTTTGGTGCCTTCCAAATAACCCAGTAATATTTTTCTCGACTCATGATTCATGACTCAATCCCAGGGTCTTTTAACTAGGCAACTGACCATGTGGCCCTCGGGCTATACAGCCGTCCTAGAACTAGCACCGAAAACCACCCGCACTAGTTTTATTCTACCTACACAACTTCCGTTTTTTTTTAATCAAGAATATCAAGTGCACCTACCTACCTCCAGTGTCGGGAAATTCACTTTTTTATGGTTTTGAATTTAACGGCATAAATCCACATGAAGCAATATTATTACCTAATCCAGCGGTCATAAATTCTAAGGCCACCGTGTTGCCTTCGACAGTTAAAAGTAACTGTAATGTCGACGTCGATATGTTCCTCACCTCAAGATCGATGATCTCCCTCGGGTTGGGGGCCCGCGGGGCTTCTTTCACGGCAGGTATGTGCACCCCATCCTTTTGAACTTCAGTCTCGATGTAGCGAAGCTTGCGCTCCATCTCGTCGCAGCGACGGACTTCATTGACGAATTTACGCTGGAACGCGTTCACGTCCGGGTTTAACTGGAAGGAAAGACATAGGTTTAGTAAATTATACTTCAGTAGCAAAGAGAATCCTACAAATATTATAAAGTAGCTTTTGCCAGCGGCTTCGCCCGCGTGGAGGTCGGTGTATTATACATATAAACCTTCCTCTTGAATCACTCTGTCTATTAAAAAAACCCGCATCAAAATCCTTTGCGTAGTTTTAAAGATTTAATAGATTTAAGCATACATAGGGATATAGGGACAGAGAAAGCGACTTTGTTTTATACTATGTAGTGATTTTAAAGTTTGTATTTTTAGATGTTTGTTACTTAATCAGGCAAAAACGGCCTAACGGATTAAGATAAAATTGGCACACAGATAGTTTATAACCTGAATAAGCACATAGGATTATCCCGGGAGTACGTTCCCGTGTGATAATTTTCGACCTCCACGCGAGCGACGCCGTTGGGAAAAGCTAGTATTTACAATTAATCCTATCATTGTACAAATACAGTACCCGCACATTGACTTCTAGAAAGATACTGGCGTTTCATGCATTTCAAAGTCGAACATTTTAAAAGATTTGATGTTCCATAGAACGGCTAGTCGACAACGTACCTACTGTACATCTAAATCCAAGCAACAAAATTTACTGGTGTCGATTAATTTTCGTACATAATTATTACTACACAAGCCATGCCCGATTGCCGATGGGGTTTCCCAATAGAAAAAAAATTACAAACTTCCATACCCTATTAGATTCTTAAATTCATCTCCAAAGGGTGGGAGACCCTTAGGAGATGATTTTTTTTAAATCCTCTCACTTCCGTTGAAATAAAGAACTCTTGAGCAAAATCTCATGCGTCTAGACCCAGTGGTGTAAACTGTGTGTTGTCTGTCAGTGAATTTAAGATTTGTATTAAGTAGATGTCTTCTATAGAGTCTATTAAACACTGCTGCTTACTCTTTTGAGGAATACAGATGTGTTGTTATGTTGACCATAAGAATTATAGAAGCGCAATATCGCGACATTTAGACAGATGTGGGCGGGCCTGGCCTGGGTTCTACGTAATTTTCGTTTCACTTTTGCACATATTTGTTTTGTCATGCTGGCTGTGCAATCAAAGGTTATAAGTACCTGTATGGTTAAATGCTCATCGACGAGCAAAAACTAGTTTTATGTACAATAAAATTCTACCTGACCTTACACTTTGATAAAAAATAAGCTTTTACCTTATCACCTCAGCCTTGTACCCGGATCCAAAACCTATTTTGAATACTCATAACAATACAAGTCGAAGGGAATATTGTGATTTCATTCATTTAAAATGTATTTAACACAATTCTTTATAGTTCCTAAGACTGCACTAGCAGGGGTCAAAATATAATGTAGAATTATAATTGCAACTTTTATGCACAGGTATTATAATCCTAAAGGTTGTCAAAGGGGTCAAAATCAAGCTCTAAAAAGTACGATACAAGAACATGTTTCAGAAAGAAATCAAGACATAGGAACAAAAATGGTCAGAGTAAGGCCGTGGTCACGTGTGTCTCCCAGGAACACCTACAAAATGACAATGGCATGCAACCACGGTAACCTGCCATTATTTTTTGAGGGTGGGACATCATTAAATAAGTTCTCCCGCTCTGGGTGGAGCAGGACGGTGTGTCAGATTTTTAATGACTAAAACCCACCCGTGTTACTTCAGATGCTTTTGTGCCAGGGGCCACGGTTTCTCTTTTGAACAACCCGCACCCCTGGCAGGCTATACCCTGACCATTTATTACCACCAGCCAGCCCGCCACCCGCGGACGAGCAAGATGCTTCCAACATCCATGCTTCGTTTGTCAAATTATGATAACTAGTTTCGAAGTTATGAAGAAACAGATGAACATACAAACATACATAGCCGTCAAAATCATAACTCTCGCCGTAGTCGGGTAAAAATGAATCTATAGTAAATAAGCACTCACAGAGAGACGTATTTGTAATCTCACTCTCAATACCTAGAATTTTCAAAACATGAGTATTGTTACAAGTAGTGACCTACCTATGTTATTTATTATCATACGATTAACAATGTTGTTACATCCAAACATTGACTCATGCGCTGTACAAACTAAAGCAGGTTACCAATTACTATTATTAGTCCCGTAGGTAAATAACAAAATAAGAGGTATAATTAAGCTCAACAATGTTTTAAGATATCGGACCAATGACGGACAAATCAGCACCCCAATAAGGTATTTTACTCTTTAGTGGAAAAAATCTAAAAATATATTATTGAGACAGCTTAGGCAAAATGCAGTCGGAAAATGCTAGTTTTAGTTCATGAAATGACAAAATATATTTTAAAATTCAAAGATTTCAGTTTTTTTAATCTGTTTTGGAACACCATGAAATAGTAGCTGCCATGTTATTACGTCTTACGGCGTGTCAGTTGAACAACTTTGTACTGTTAATATTTTCGTCACCAAAGTAATTTTTATTTAAATAATATTTTGCATTCAGGAACAGCAAACCAACGATAAGTAGAATAATAATTCATTTTTAAATTGTAAACAATTATCTTAAACAAGTGTCTATGAAACTGACGTCATACCCACAGAGCAATATGGCGTCGACTGCGTCCAGCGTTTTCGTCAAATTACGCGCGAAATTCGAAAATTTAAATGCATTTTTATTGCACTAATCAATTCAATAAAAATGTTGTTTTTTTTTAGTGGTTTATTAGCACTTTGGAATCTAATCAGGACACTTTTCAAAAATGGTTTTTATACCCTATTGCGTAACTCACTATTCATCGGAATCTGAATCATTTTGAAGGATATTGTTCATCCATTGCTTCATATGTTCGGAAAATTTGTCCGCTCAACAACGTAAATAACGCTTAAATCAAAATGAAAGCCATTCCTACTTTTACTGTGTTACGCAATTATTTCTCAGATCGCATAAACTCCGTTTAAAGGGGATGCACTAAGATAGCTCGCGAAATTTGTGGTCTGGTTGAATGTTGATTAAAATATTACTCGACCGTAAAGAATATGACATAACACATGAGGCCTCAGCGTAGGGGTTAGTGCAAAATCTCGGGGTTCATTCGATTAATCGAGTCTGGTCAAACCACGCTGGGGTCGGTTATGCTTCTTTTCGTGTTGATGGCACAGACGCCAGCTCATCAAGCTACCCCAATCTGTCAAATATCTTTGATAGATTTTCAACTTTATTACTTAAAGCGTAAGGTTCATGTTAGGCAGTATATGCGCCCCCTCACGGCCTTAGTCGCCGCAGGAGACGCCCTGGGCGTCGGGAATCCCAGGCTTATTCCCGGCCACCGTAGGCGCGGGCTTGCGGACGGCGAGTAATGGGTAGCTTGCTGTCCGATAAGGACCAAGCCCGGGTCGACGACGAGTTGTGTTCCACGCGCGCCTCAAAGAGATGTCGGAACCAACTGGTGGGGTCCGCAAGGGGTTCGGAAGAGATACCGTCGCCCCTGGCACACAGGCAACTGAGGGAACACGGATGGGTTTTAGTCAGTAAAAGTCTGACACGCCCTCCTGCTTCACCCAGGGCGGGAGAAGTTATTTGATGAATTCCCACCCTCGAAAAAAGGTTCATGTTCAATTGGGTAAATTTGACAGTTTGGGGTAGCTTGATATGCTGGCGTCTGTACTATTAGCTTGAGCCCAGTAGATGGCCACAATAATCGCGGCATTAATAGCATTCTTTAGATCATCCGAGATGCAGGCGAACAGGCACTTAGGACACTCCAGCAAGTGGGGCATGGTCTGATCAGAAGCACCGCTCTCGCACTGGGTGTTGGATGAGTCAGTAATCGCCGGGGTTGCATTTCATTCATTCATACTCGACCGAAAGGAATATGTACGTTTTTCCTGACAACTCTCTTTTCTTTAACCTTTTAACCGCTTACGTCATATTAATCCATTTTAATATTTTCGGGTCCATTTCGCCAAGGTCGTATATTTACGACCAAAATTACCATAGCTCATTTAATCTGTTGTAAAAAGTTAAGTATTGCACATCCCTCTTTGTTGTAGGTATTTATTTTTCGATTCACCGTGCCGGGCAGCTGAGGGCACGTCAACTGATATGAAGTCGGGCGGTCAAAAGGTTAATCAGCATACAACCTGATAGGTACTGCAAATTGCAAAAAAACGTAAGAATTCGCTGACGTTTTTGCCTTAAGAATACCTTTAAAAGGGGTAAAAAAAATATCTAGGTAAATGGTTCTTTATTATTAAAAAAAAAATTGTAAATCACATACTTTGAATTGGGACTGGGTTGTTAAGATTGTGTGTGTCAATTAAAATAGATTGTCATGCATATGTCAATGCCAGTTAGTAGCTAATTAGCCTTAACGTTCGGCGCCTTAAAGCAATTTTTTTGAGCGACCGTATCCGGCAGAAGTATCCTGAGTGCAGGGTCGACTACTTAGTGATGCGATTACACTAAATTGACGCAAATGGTCGCAAGCACAGCACGTATTGATAAAGCTGAAGTTACACCAGAGATTATTTCTATCAAACGTTTCCCTAAGGTCATTCGAATCTAGACATTTCTGCGGAGCAAGTTCGTAACACACACGGAGTAATTAAAAACACACTATCAGTAAGGATATCTTTCATTTTGACATTTCAACAACATTCATTGCGTTTATCTACGTTGTTGACCAGACAAATTTTTCAAGCGATGGATTAGCAATGGGATCCTACGGTATGATTCAGATTCTGATTAGGGACTACTCAACTAGTAAGTATGTTGCTGGCTGGTGTTTTGGACATTCTATCGAAACATTTAACCTAGGCGGTTTGTAGATTTAATGGATGGAATGGATGTAGCAGCCATAACTGTCAGCTCCTAAATCTACGTCTTTATTTGGCAGGCTTATTTCTTTATCCAAAGAACGCTTGAGTTTGAGGTAGAATCTGGTATTATCTGTATAGATATAATTCTCCAGGAAACCCAACTTCTATCGGTCTTGTTCATCTAATTTCGGTGCTACAAAACAGACATTGATAAAAACACCACATTCATAGAAAAATCTAAAATAAACTTCCTAAGAAACCGTTTCATGTAAATCTACTTCGGTACTATGCAGAGTGAGTTCGAGTTTACGCGAAATTGTATTTGTGACGTCATCGTACATGACTAAATTTGAATTTGCAGTAAATAAAGCAGCTTGTTCTTAGAAAGAGTAACATAACAGTTGTAGAAATAAAGAGGTCATATATAGAAAATGTTATTGTAGGCGTTAGTTAGTTAGCAAGACCTTGCAGCTCTCACGCACTCTTTTCATATTATTGTAATGTTTAAACTACTTGTAAGATAGGTAAAGAGCTTTAAGTTGCATTAGAATTATTCATATTAGACTAGCTTCAGCCCGCGGCTTCGCACGCCAGGTTGTCGGAAATTATTCCACGAGGACATACTACCGGGACTACCTATCTAAGCCTAGGTCTTTCCCCAAGATGCCATCTATCTCCTTGACAAATTATCGAAATCCGTTCAATGATTTAGGCATGAAGAGGTACCATACAGACAGTTACTTTCGAATTTATAATATTATAATATGGATATCTAATGATACGTAGATTAGAGAAAGGGACAAGGAAAAACTGAATACACTCAAAGATTAATTATTTAAGGACTTTTAACTACGTGTTTTTTACCCGCTGATGACAGTTTTTTACAACGTTGTCCCATGCTAGGAATTTCTCCTGTACTATGAATGAGCCCTTTATACACAAATTTTACTTGCAGTAAATCCATTTCTCCAAATCTAATAACAATATCTTTGTCAATATGTGTAGATAGAATAAAAGAATACACAACTGCACTTATCCATTCAAATAAAACCTCGTTCTCTTACGTCATAGGTATGACATTGTTGTGATTTTAAGAACTGCGATTAGCGGTCATTCTGGTTACAATTACAAAGTTAAGTCAAAGTAATTTAGATTTAAGTATCTCATTTCAATAAACAAAGCAATTATTCCAGAGTCATGAAAAAAATCTATTGTCTTCACTAATACAGTTGCCGAACAAAAATAAAAAAATAAGCGCCGCGCCGTATATATATAAGCACAGCAAACTGGTTGGTTACATATTAATTATGTATTCGTAATAAGTAAATATTATCTCAGGAGATTTTTATGTGGATCTTATGGTAATAAAGGCATTGTGGCGTAAATCAGGTGGTGTGTGGAGTGGACGGAAACCGGTTTGATGGGAGGGCGAACCTTAGTGTCGGGACATTGCATCCTTATGCTGGCTCATTGGCTGCGGAGTCAGTGCGCATTGCATTTTTATTAACACTGACTTATTTCGCTTTAAATTTATCGACTGTTTCTTAGTATCCCATTGATTTAATACAAAGATTATGTCACCTGTGTAGGTACAGGCAATTGCGAATCTTTGAGTAACAGTAGCACAGCGAAAATCTATTCCATTTTTATTTTATTATGGCGAGCAAAGCCGATGTCGACCATTCTGCCAATGTCTAGAGTGAATTGGAAAAGCAAGTGTGCATAAATAAAAACATAAATAAATAGATAGAACGATAAAAATCTTAGATAATATAGCTGAACTAAATGTAGTGGGGGGTAGTGGGGTTTCGAAAATCGATCTTACTGCTACAATGTCAAATCTTAACTGTATGTGCACTGACTGTACCTACATGCTTTGCAAATTATTCTATTCTATCATTATTATGCGCGTCTGTGGCACTGTTGGCACAACTCTGATCTAATATTATGCTAATAATGAAGTTCTTAGATTCTTTTAAAACGGTATCTTATAAAGCGGTTTCTTTTTTAAAGTATATCGACATAGCATTAACTCATTATTAATATCGCTCTTGCGGTCGGGACTAGTTCGTAGAATGTCGTTTGTGTTAACATGAGAGCAAAAAATATTTAGCTAACTAAGCTTAATTAAAATGGCGTCTATTTACTTAGACAAGATAACATGAGATTACAATAAATTAATATTGAGTCCACTATCTTAGTTAGATAACAATCTTAATACATGCTGGCAAGAATTCCTCATTTTTGTAATGTATTTTTATTATATAGTTTATTTATGCAAATAATTTGCTCACAACACAACGTAGCTAGGGTTGCCAACCGTACTATAAGATATACTATTGTACTATATTTCGGGTCTGCGTACTATACCTATACTGTTGAAAAAATATATAGTATGCAAAAATAGTATATTTTCAACACCAAAAACTAATAAAAGAAATCCTTAATAAAAAAGATATATGACCGCGCCTTTACATAAACTTTTGACTGATGCCATAGCACTTATCCGAAGAACTCATCTGTCATAATACGTTCTGAACTTTTCAATAATGTCTTCATTTAATCATAATCTGACCTTTATTTTTGCCACTTCGGCATTCACGGAAAGGTTATTTTTTCGGTTATAAATTCGAAATGGCAAGAAAAAAGAAACAGAATTAGTAAGTATCATGAATAAAACTGAGCTTTTGATTTTGATTTTTTTTTTAATGTAATTTAATAAAGCATTATGATTATGACACTTCTATTTTAGACAAAGAATTGTTAAAAATGCAAGAAGTTAAAAATATAGTTTTTTTTAATGAATAAGTAACAAATATATCTTTGTCTATTTTTTCTTTTTCTACTATATCCTTACTAACATTATAAACGCGAAAGTTTGTATGTATGGATGTTTGTTACTCTTTCACGCAAAAACTACTGAATGGATTTGGATGTAATTTGGCACACAGATAGATTATAATCTAGATTAGCACATAGGATACTTTTTATCCCGGTAGTATCTTCCCGCGGCATAATTTCCTACTTACACGCGGGCGAAGCCGCGGCCGTAAGCTAGTATACTATATTTTTTTGAAGTGTACAATATTTTTTTAGCTTATTTCGAAAAATACTATAAGTATTTTGTCGCAGAAATGTTGGCAACCCTAAACGTAGCTATTAAATATATTTAAATCAAATACCTGAACTCAACCGTAGCCTTATCAATGCGTAAGAAAAACGGACCTAGAAACTGAATAAGGAAAATATAAGAGTTGCTACCATTGACTTAAACTGCCATTGAATGCAGACTGGTTAATTTATGCGTATGAGTTGATCCGCCGCGGGCGACATGGGACCTTGCAGGACCAGCTCCAAGTGGCCGGGCCCCAAGGCCCCGATTTGCCATCGTGCTAACCTTACTTATTCGCCCCACTGACCAAGCCCAAACTAGCCCGTCACGCTTACAACTTTCAGATGGTTATGCAAGTCTTTTTTTAAATTCGTAATTCGTCTTGACAGACCACTAGATGTGAATGTGTGTGCTAAATGCAAAAAGATGTTTGTAAAAACAATTTCATTGTAGCTCATTTTGGCCTTATGAATATGTATGTGTGTTTTAATCAATATTGTTAATGTCTTTTATTCCAGTTTTGAAATGGGACTTTACAAGGCACGTGCACTCTAATAACACATTCCAAGTGTAGTCTTTACTTCATAGCTGTCCTGTCTGTTTCAGTCTTACTACCTTCAAACAATAGAAAACCTAACCCGCATTAACCTGGATAGGAAGTATCGAGGAAAGGTTCCCAAAAGTACCTACGCATGAATAAACTGTCACGAGTTCACGACGAATAGGTAGACTAGTGCCCTGTCTCCCTCTTTCATGCTACAAAATGGATAAATCCCGCAGGACGAGGCGATCTATCCTGTTTTCTCTACCCATCACAGCAATAACGGGCCCATTTTGCTACGTCCGGATGTGTTCCGAAGAACAATAATCTGGCTAACCAACCATTTCCTCTAAATAAGAAAGTTTACGTTCACCATATTCTTCTACGTGTCGATTTGACTCGAATTTTGTCCGACCAGTGTGTAGCCACCTGGACAGCTCTATCATTAGCTTCGTTTAAATCCTGAATGGTGTCAGTGGTTGTGCATGATGACTAGGAAAGGAGGTGATGAAGCATGGCCGGTGAGGGGGACCTTGGCACTGTGTTTGGCAGGGGTCAAACATACCCTATTTTACCAGATTATTTCGACAGCGGCGCCCCCAATCGGTTCTGAGATTTCCAGATTGGCTCCTGCATTGACAGTAAAATTATTTAAGGGCATTAGATTAGAATACTTACGTCTCTAAACTGCACAGTGCCGGCTTCTCCCAGCTCGGAGACAGACGTGTATGCCGCCTCTGGCTGGATGAAGAGCTGGCATAAAGCCATCTCTTCGCTGCGGAACATGGCCCCCATATTGGTGGTCTATTATGTCCCGCCTGTTTCTGTAAATAGAAGGAAACACTCGTTAATTTAATTAATTACATATTCAATTAGGCAGCAGGGCGATTAAAATTAAAACTTTGGCAATATCTACTACTGGTAGTTATGGGTAAATGTGGAAAAAGTTTATAAGATCCCAATAAATTGGGATTAGAGTGAGTTAGGACGATGAGTTTTTGGGTGTAATTAATAGTCTTTCCAGTATCAATTCTACACTACAATAAAAATATTTCAGGTTTTCAAATACTGAAATAGTTAACCATAACCAAATCCGTATCGCTAAAGAATTTCTTAGCATGATTAATTTGATCCGGCCAATGCGCGTTATTTAGTATAAATAAATAATAATCGGAATGCTACTATGTATATAGTATTAAGTACATACCTACATTATTAGGTATATGTAGTAGGTACAGGTAAACTTTATAGCATGGCTGCGGTGTCGTGTTACAGTGTCACACCATATTTGACACCTGTCGGTCCTGCAGATGTGAGTAAGTACCTAGTACAATAGGGCGAACCCAAGCAATTTGTTTTCGCGGCCGCTGATTGAAATGGGAGCAACTCCAACTTATTATCATTCAACGTCACAAGGTTGACTTATGATTGCTTATTGCAATTTATCGGTAACGTGTGAATTGACAGAAACGACATTGCTTCGTTATTGGCTACTTATGGAACGGACAATATTTAGTGTGTTATTTAACAATGATCGTTTTCTATATTAGGAGCTGGTGACATTAGTTACATTGTCAGGTACCGGTTAGCGGCGCGTGCGTTGTATTCTAAAGAAGAATGGTGACGGCTAAATATGGACCAAAAGTAGCAAATAGCCTGATCCCTCTGGCTATTTGCTACTTTTAGTCCATATTTAGCCGCATGTGTTACATTGTAAAGCTATAACCAGTATCTATGGTTACATGCATTCTTATGGAGGATACGCTAACATAGCCTGCGTAATGTAAACTTTCTTACGTTTTTTGCAATTTCCAGGTCAGTGATAAGCTGTAGGTATGTATGTTGAACAAAATATGATTAGTCGCGAATCACATTTGACGTTCGCGTAAACGTATGTTACAGTATTTACAAAATTATGGTAATTAAACCCTCTAAATCCATTTAATTCCATTGAATGACGTTTTTATGCAATAGACATCTGACCTGCAAATTGCAAACACAGGTCAGTTCAAAACTAAATTGGCTCTTTCTTTAAAATACCCTTACAAACACATGGTCCTGCATTGTTAGACTGACATAAATTTCTAATAGTATAATGTTTGGAACCATGGCTTCTGAGTTCGTTTCAGCATTCCTTCTCAGGGATCAGTCAGCTGGTCTAGCTAGTCGTGTAAAAGTCAAATAAACATTTAATTTCAATTGATTACCTAGGCGCATCCTCCTTTAACAATGTGTGAACCTAACTCATCAGCAAAAACTTGCAAGTACATGATGAATATAACATTCTCATTGGACTCGACGCGACACTTTCGCCATCTAAAACTCGTTATGTTGCAAGCGAAGCAAGAGCTGGATAGAAAATTAGAAATAGATATCATTATCTGCACCGACATTAATATGTCGCAGCGGTTTAGTCACGATCGAGTCAACCATTTAGGTGCTGTCAGTTCTTCTCCGTGCCAATTTTCGCTCATGGTTATCCGGCCTTAGAAAATACTATTAGTCTGCCAGTTTGATGGTGTAGTTTAATTGCAATAGAATTAACATCAAGCAAGTGATTCATGCTACCAATTACGGCTATAGTGCGCCAGTATTTAGTAAATTAAATCTTGAACGAGTTGTGGCCACCGACCGTAACACAAGATTCGATACGCGTACTCATGCGTGCAAGGAGTTTTAAAAGCAAACAGTTTCATTAGACATAAATCGACTAAAAGACCATGTAAGCACACGGTTTGAGGCTGAGGAATTGGTTTCAATATAATCACAAGTTCGGAAGCTGTCTTCCGTCGTTCCAGTTCGAGAACTCCGCTGTTCCATGATGACAAATGATGTCATCAGATCAATTTGATGACAACATCATGTCATATTATCATTACTTGAACAATCGCAGGCCACTGCTCACTATATTTTTATAAGGTAAGATAATCACATAGGCGCACAATACGCTAAACGAACCATGGAAGTCGTCTTCATGAGGGTTTGTAAAACAAAGATAAAGACCTAAACCCAATGGCAGCGTAAAATAACTGCTCAGAAAAGTCCACCGAACTGGACAATTACCAAGACGCATGTCACTTGGAATGCCTTGAGCTTCTGAATTAAATGATTGCTGTGAATTGACAAACGAAGTGTTGATTCAGCAAGCAAATTAGCGACTTGTACGTAGAACATATAAAACGGAACAGAAAGGAGAGAAGCTACTGTGCTAGATACTCTGTTGCAGTAGTTGAAATGTAAGCTACTGATAATGCGTGATGTGATATGCATGATGATAGTGATAATGAAGATGATATTGTAATCATAACAGCACATATATTGTTCTAGGCAAGGGTTACGCCAGCTCTCTAGAAATGATGATGCTGATATCCAGCAGGCAGCATTTGGAGTATTTAAGACCAACTCAGAGAGGACAATGATACTAAAAACAATGGCATTACAATGAATACTTATAATTATTTTTGAAGTGCGTACTTCAAATGTTTTCGATAAGGAGGCACAACAAATGATTTGATCGTAATCATGAATAAGTAGCCTTAGAACACTTCGTTAATTATGATTATGATTTTAGTACTATCTTGAAGTGAACACTTTGGTTAGATCGCGGGAATTGCGAATATATAAAAAAAAGAAGTTGAAATCTATGACAAATAAAATTCTAAATTATAGAGTCTTAACGAATACTAATCAGATTTCATAACTTGAGATTATGCGTCTAATCAAAAAACAACCTTAGTGAATGCAAATCGTGATTAGATGAAAAACAGCCAACTATCAGATCGTTCCCATCCAATGAAGCAGGAATTATCGTTCGCGGTTCGCGGTCAGTGGCAAGGCCAATGGTTTTTGTAGACCGACGGCTGTTGCGGTCCAGTTTTTATGATAAAACTCTATTATTCTCTAAGATGATATTGCATTGTTATAAAGATACTACTTCCTAAACATTTGTTTCAGCAAAAAGGCCGCATGACGTGATAGACCCATCTACATTTCATAAAGAACCCTCAGTACTTTTCTTTAGTTGCCACTTTCAAACGATAGTTACCTATCTACACTACGTTGTTGGTTTAGTTAGTCTCAGCACTTTATTTTTCCTGTAATCAGTTCATGCCATTAAACGCAAATACAGATATCGTTTACGCCTTTAGCTTTATTTGCAGTATGGCTGCGGAAAAATAAGCTAGTAAAAGCAAACTAAGGCAGAGTCGAGTTTGGGCGAGTTACAACACAATTCTTAATTTAATCTATTTTTCTTGGCACACATATTTTTGGGCGTCATTAATACTTACAGCTTATTTAGGGACATTGCAAAATTGGGGCCAACGTGAGTAGTTAGCGAGTTTTAAAAGGGCACCATTTTGAATTTCTATTGTTTTGTTAATGCTCGTAAAAAAACCTACCGAATTATATTAGAAGGAAGTTAAATTAGCGATGCCTCAATATAATTGAATACTTACCGAACTAATTCATCATTTCTAAGCAGCAAGTTAAAGAACACTAGACAGCTGCACAATAGTCAATACGTGCTGACGCAAGAAGAAACAAAAGAATTTCGTTTCAGTACCTAGCAGTAGATAATTTTAACGGCTAAGTAGTTATCATAACAAATGATTGACAAGGCGTTTAGGATGATTAGTAACGTTTACCAGACACAAACAAACAGGAGGCGTTATATCTATTTTGTTTGTTGGTCTTCTTAGATATTTCTACACACCTTCTGTTCCAGTAGATTATCAAGCAAATATTCAGCTCTAGTTGAAACCTCCTTTGTATAATATTCACTTATCATACCTAATATTAGCTTTCAGCACAATGGCGGGTTTTATTTTTATTTTTAAGAACTCTTAAATATTTGAACAACCTCGCTGGTTTTGTGGCTATTTTTACATAGATATACTGGAAAAGACGTTTTAGCGTCTACGAAACGTGGAATTAATTTACTTTAAAGTTGTTACAACAAGTTCATTGTAATCGTAATTAAACATGGCATTTGTTTAAATATCTTCGCTGCCCTACATTTCTATATTTCAGTATCGAACAATTCAGTATGAGAAAGCAAACAATTTCTTCATGGCTGTAAGTGGAACAGTTGATTTAAAGAATGTAAATAAATATTTGAAGAAGGAGTACGATAAGAGTTTCTACATGAAGAAGATAGGGGCATTAGAAGCATATTTTCAAGTGAAGTTAATGAAGGTACATACAACGTTATCTGCATGCCGTAATTAAATTTTCAATAAATAAGTATTCTGTAACTACGATAATGATCAGTAATTACTGTTAATAAGCAATAGAAATCGTCATTAAAATAGATAACAAGATAAATTACAAATTGATCGATTTTAAACGCTTGAATTTCTTTTTTCAAACCGAATCGCGACCTGCGCAGGAGTTTCGTGAACTATGACGTCATTAACAGGATAAATCGTAGCCGTGCGGTGAAGGTTAGCACGTCGTGCAAAGCATATGTATGTGCCTACATCACCTCTATCATACATGTTGCTCTACTCTCAAAGGCCAATCGTTCGTCACTTGTTTCCGGTGTCAACTGCCACTTTTATCTCGCTTCCGATTATCTGACCTTTTGACTAATTTTTACGAGAATGGAATGTAACTGAATGTAATTGATCGACGTTTACGTTACATTTGTGTCTTTTCTTGGAATCAATTAGCGCTTAGGGCGACGGACGAAATGGCTTTTGAGTGTTGACTAATGAATAGGTAGTGGAAAATGTTTAAGTATTGATTTAATGAGTGTTTTAAGCATCGATTAGTTAGTCACTTAAGGAAAATCACCACGAAAGACATTTTCAGTATTTCTGTAATTTACCTTATATGTCACAATTTGTCCCAAATAGAAGTAGGTATGGAAGAACAAGACACGCCGACCCGAAATAAATTGGAATAAGGGCTTATGCGGACTTTATTATCGAAGGGCAAGAGAATGATGACGGCGATACAAGAAGCTTCAATTTTCGCCGCTATTAAGACGGCGAATATTCTCAGCAGTAAGATGCTTATATTTAGGCACATGCCCCACATGTATAATCAACCAAAAGTTCGACGGGCTGTAACCATAAATTGTGGCCGCAGCTGCCTGAACATGTTATTATAAAAATCATGCACGGCACTTCAAAGTACAGGAATATTTCGACACTATCAGCAATAAACAATGAAATATATGATATACACTGAGTTATTTTAGCTTCTGAGCGATCGAGAACATCGCCGCAGATATAATATGCGATGACAGCCCATAACAAATTGCTATTGAGAACATTTTGCAGCAGGAAACTCATAATTGCATTATTTATAGTTACATTCGCGTAAAATATACCTAGTAGGTAATTCTGCTGAAATACGCTGAATGGGATCTACGCTTTAGGTACAGTCGGTGTCTTTGCCAATGTTTGTGATTGATGTAAGTACTGGCTTCGAGAAGGGTACACATTGGATCATTAAGATGGGTTCTCTGTACTAGTTTTAAAAGTTATAGAACCGACTTATTTAAAATTTTACATCAAAATTAAGAGAGCAATAGGGGCCTAATGGGAACAGCTGTGACTTACGAGATAAAGGTCTGAGATCTACCTACCAACCCGCACTGAGCCCGCGTGGTGGATTATTGTCCACTCCCTTTCACAGAGAGGAAGCATGTTTTAGCAGTGGGAACATTACCTATAGTAGACTGATTATGCTAAAGGTTTTCGGGGGAGTCTTGTGTCCAGCAGTGAGTATCTTTCAGCAGAAAAGACGATGATGAAAATTAGATATTGTTTGATAAATAAAGAAAGCACGGTAAGAGACAAATAGTACGAGCATGAATACTCTTCTCCTAGCAGTGGGTGAGAGGGATGTAACAGGCTGAAGAAGACGAAGGTTCGAAGGTGTTAGTATCTGGCGTAGAACTTTAAATAAAAGCCACCTGTTCAGTACAAAAACGAATAAGGAAATTACAACACACTGTTCAACATTTGTTTTTAATAACGTTGGTCGCAGAAGGCAAACCTTGCACTCAATACTCATGGAAATGTTTCAATATTTGCTGTAATTGCCAGTTCATACAGTGAGCTAACCCAACAAACAAAAATTGCTCTTGTAGTGGCTTATATTGCTAAAAATGATATTCTTATAGGAGCTGCATTATCGCTAATAAGGGTGCGTTTGGGCACAAATTATAAAGACAATAACCTTATACCATCCTTATAGTTGCTTTATTGTCCGCTTTTTTTCCTTACACGTGTTATATTATGACAAGGGACAAGGCCAATACACTTGTAAGAATCATATAGAAAGCGTTAATACGGGTGATCACCCTTATACGTGTTTTATTATGGTCCGATACAACTCATTGCGGCAAATCAAAGGCTCTTAAAAAGCCGTAGGCCCTTATAGCCGTCTATTTATGATTCTGCAATAAGTCTTTTTCTTAGTGATCTAAATTTTCGCAACAGTTTGGCGAATAAACAGAAATGTCAACCATTTTACTAAAAAGTGAACGGTAAGTTATTATTTTATGTAGTTTATTTATCTGATTTATGTGCTCGTCTATAGTGAAAAGTGTATGGGAATTCAAATGCATGATAAAGTGTGGTACGCTGTGTGTTGTAGTATCAACCCGCCCTTCAATTTAAGCTGTTTTTGTGCTACAAACGTAATTTATTAATTAGTTATGTTATAAACAGTGCTATTATGAGAGCAAAACGATTCGCACATCGTCTACAAGGAGTCTATGAGAGTGAAGACTTTATAATGGCATCATTTTCTGCTTATGCTTTCGCCATTTTACATATCGTTAGGGTTCCTTTCTCACGAACAAAATCCTGTACCTAGCTAGTCTTGTTCCCATATGTATTAAATTTATGTTTCACTATGGTTGGGTTGGCTGGAAGAGTTTTTTTTTTTAGGGAAATCATCAAATAACTTCTCCCGCTCTGGGTGGAGCGGGAGGGCGTGTCAGACTTTTACTGACTAAAACCCACCCGTGTTCCCGCAGTTGCCTTTGTGCCAGGGGCCGCGGTATCTCTTTCGAACAACCCGCACCCCTGGCAGACATTGGCCCTTGCGGGCCCCACCAGTTGGTGCTGACATCTCTTTGAGGCGCGCGTGGAACACAACGCGCTGTCGACCCGGATTGGTCCTTACCGGACAGCGAGCTACCCATTACTCGCCGTCCGCAAGCCCGCGCCTACGGTGGCCGGGAATCAGCCTGGGATTCCCGACACCCAGGGCGTCTCCTGCGAAGGCTACGGCCGTGAGGGCGCATGTACTGCCTCTCCCTCACGTGCACCGCCTCCCTCTTTGCGAGCATCACTGCTTCGCTGAAGGAGGCGACGGCTAACCATGCAGTCTCGCTCCGTACCATGGCCTGGACCCGGGTTGGACGCAAGAGATCGCCGCCGCCAATCGCCTCCACGAGGACACGGCGATGCTCCGCCCAAGCCGAGCAGACCTCCACCGTATGCTCCACCGTGTCCTCAGGGCGATCTTCGCAGTGGAAACACCCGGGCGTTTCCTCCCGCTTTATCCGAAACAGGAACCTCCCGAAACAACCGTGTCCGGTAAGGACCTGTGTCAGGCGGAAGGTGAGGACGCCATGCCGCCTCTCAAGCCACTCCTCAAAGAGGGGACTTGCCGCCGCAATCGTGGCGTGCCCATGGCTGAAAGAAATCTCTTAATAGGGTTAAGCTTGCTTTTGTGCACTAGTTTTAAGTTTAAAATATAATTATAATTGTAAGTAAAGAAAAAAAAAAAGAAATAAAGAATATAATTACATGTATAATATGTTTGTCCGCAGATATTGCAATGGTAGTATATACATATTGGCAGATTTTGACAAATTTCTACAAAGAAAAGATCTTAATTTACATAATATGCGATGGTCATGGAAGTGGACACATTTTATTCTAAGAAAGGAATATTTTAATTGTACATATCCGACTCTTTCTATTTATGTCATTATCTTTACAATTATATTCTTCTTCACTGGTTTTTGTCATTCTTATTTTCTATAAAATAATCCCCTGCGGAACCACTGGCTATTTCGTTGGTATCGGCTTGGTCATTTTGTAGCATCATAGGAGTAGAGGTGGTGGGTCTAATGCTCACAACCATGTTTTCGTAGACTTTTTAATTTTTCTTCTGTAACCACCGCTCCTTATATACTTCTTCCAGTCTTTTGAATCCATTTTTAAATGTAAATTCTGCTCCGTAATAAATTCACACAATCTGCTGTACTTCAAAATAGCGAATATAGTTATGTAAAACATTTTAATGTAACCATATCGAGAATAATATCTTTATAATCACTGTATAATGGAATACGGATTGCTTTCGTCCTTGTAAAGATCATATAAAATGTTAGAATTTGTTTGGTCGTCTTATCAAATATTCCTATAAGTTAAAAAGCATCATAATTACCTTGTGCATTACTTTTCTAAGAATAATTGACCATATTAAAAGCCTTTTTATGACTCTGAATATTATATGGCTAAAAAGCAATGTAAATAACCTCTATAAGAAGAACACATTTTGAACCCTTATTGTTGCCGTATTAATTGGATTTATTAACGTTTACCCAGCCAAATTATAAGAGTAAAGGTAATATTAGCCAAATCTTCTAAAAATGCGCCACTATAAGGAACATTGACATAATAAATGCTCTTTTATAACATGTATAAGAGTTTAGACCTTATAGACTTATTTTTATAAGCTTAGTTTGTTTGTTGGGAAATGCTCTGAGTGAAACAGCTCCATTATTATATTTATTTTATTACTGTACACACGGCTACACATCAAGCTATACATTTCCAATATTAAAAGCTGATCTCGCATTGTAAAGGATTTCCGTACAGTGCGAGATCAACATAAACTGGATGTGTATAGCGTCATGTGTGACCGTGCGTACTGCTACCCGTCTCTGGATCGCACGGGTTTTACGATTTGAAAAAATAACGTGATTTCTTCAAGTATGTATAGGTATACAAATAAATAAAATTGAAGTGTATGTTTATAATATCAAAATAACAGATTTTTACTAAATGCATATTATTTGTTTATTTATTATTATTTTATTTCATTAACAATTTTTACATTGTGTCGAAATATTTTACAGTAAAAACTAAAACTACATGAAGACATTAACTTAAAGATAAAAGAAAAACAAATGAACTAATATAATGATTAAGTATCTGGTTTTAAAACAATCTTCCTAGTTCAACAATATTCTAAATAATTTGCAAGACCACTGAAGTTTTTTTTTATTATACAGTAAAAAAAAAGCATAAGCAGGCATATATACAGAAATACCGTATAACATATTTTATTTTATTTTCGTGTGTCTGTCTGTTTGTTCGGGCTAATCCGTGTCCGAAACGCCTTGACCGATTCTGACGGGACTTTCACTGACAGATAATTGATTTAATACCAATAAGGAATAACACTGGCTTTAGGCTATACTTTTCTCCCGGTAGCATTTTCCCGTGGGATAATTTCTGACATCCACGAGCACAGCTAGTTTTATTTATATGTAAATTTAATATTAATGTCTTATACACAAACCTTCCGGAATAGATCAAAATCCGTTGCATATTTTGGAAGAACATCGAGGTCACACAGGCAGACAAAAATTAGTTTAATTTCTAATACAGGATAAGTTTCTATCCAGATTTGCCGATATATCGGCATCGGCGATATTTTTATGGCCGATTCAACGATACTTTTCAAATTTCGCGCTTTAAAAATGTAATGTAGTAAACGCGGGTATTGTCTCGTCTATTTCGTTGCAAAGGAGGCACGAACTAACTATGCTAAATATACTATTAACTAATCTCAACCTGTCTATAGTTATAAACGGTTTTATTTAGTTTGTCCTGTTATTTGTTCTTTTTATATTAATTAAAAAAATAACCTGATTTGTTTTTTATTTATTTTGCCTCCATTTTTTAAATCAATAAGCGTATCGGTATCGCCGATATGTTTATAAGAGCATCGATATCGTATCGGTAAAAAGGCGTATCAAGGCATCCCTAATAGATATTACAATGCACATCTATAAACGACCAAAAGTTGGCAGTTTTACAAAATTAATTAATGGTTATTAAAAAGTGGTTAGTTTTGAACAAGTCGAGGTTATTACAGAATGTTACTTTCATGCCAATGAATGCAGTGGATTGGTCGGGCGATTACTTAAATTTCATTCATGCCGCCGACACTACAGATCATGCTCAGATAACAGATTATCAAGTAGGTACCTAGGTACTATTTACGTAACTTAACTTATATGTTTGAGTTAAGGTTAGCCCGCAAAATTCAAATTTTCTTCCGTATTTTGCAATTTTCAGGTCAATGTCAGATTGTATGTTGAAGAAAATATGATTGTATTTACAGATTTACAATAATTTCAATCATCAATACAACCCTCTCAGTTCATTGAATCCCATTGAATTACTTTTTCATGAAATTGTCAGTGACAGACACTACCCTGCTAATTGCGAAAAACGTAAGAAAATTTTAATTTCGCGAGCAATTCTGGCGCTTCCCCCTTAAAGCAGGTTAGTAGTAGAATGACTAAAGCTTTGGATAATATTTCGATACATTAAAAACTACGAACTCTATTCAAGTTCTTTTCATAGGTAATTAAAATTGTCTACAGTTACACATTACATAACCAGTGTCTTGGAAATAAATCTATTAATAGCTTGAATAGTCGTCCATTAAACTTCCCTATCTAGGTGATCAATTTAAGACTGTCACAGATTGGGTCGACACGCTATTTAAAAAATAAAAATAAACTTAGATTTTTCGCACTTATATGTGAAGCAATAAAGCCTAGAATAGACCTGCAATGATTGATATCACAATGAAGTATTCAGTAGTACATTTAAAAAAAAGATAAGTAATGAGATGAATAAGTTATCTAAATGTGGTAGCGGATTCCATAACTAGCACGTGATTCCTGCCTTCAATTGATCGTTCGCTAAACAAACACCTCTGCTCGACCTACCGCGGACGACTCGATAGAATTAAATTGATAGCATCTAACTGAAACGATGGCCACAAATGTCCGATTCCGACTGTAATGACTGCGACACGACAAGGCGACTATTGGAAGATTTATGTCATAGATACACATGATGACATGAGACTTATATTGAATTTATGGCCTCGTCGTGAATTTGAGAAGCTTATTATGACAAGAAAAGTATTGACTATTATAGATATGTATGAATTGTGCTTAGGATGATATGACGGAAGGCTGTGAATTCTAGGATGACTGCTTACAGATATGTATGGAAAGAAGAGGCGGGCAAGGATAAGGGCATTTTTCTTAGGAATGACATATTTTAGGTAAACCTAGGAGGTTGTCGGGTGCTTAACCAGACTAGCCTGTAGCTACCTTAATAAATGAAGACTTCCAGCCAGTGCTTAAAAACTTAGCAACTACACGCTAAGGACACCCCCTGTAGGGTACGGAATTCGGCTTAGGGCATCGCTGGAAGAAGGCAGGATCGGAATGATTAATAAGGGCACAGAAGGATAACCCTCTATAATATGTAGTCATATAGTCCGCTGATCTGCATAATCTAAAATCTGAGACGAAGTTTCGACGGCTGATTAGGTAGGTATATTACAAGATTACAAAGCAATGCAGGAAATGCCCTCGATTAGGTTCCTAGGAAGTAACGAATGTAAACTAATTTGTAAAGAACTCACATTCAACTCTGTGTTTAAGTCAGATGACTGTTTTGTCAGAAGCTTGACACTGGCGAGATGGAAAAAAATATTCCAAATAGGTAAACTACCTATATGAAGGTTAAATTAACATAAAGTTAGCAGCAGTGTAATCAGCATACTAATGATTCATGAATATGCGTGTAATTAGTAACTAAACCATTCACAGAAAAATGTGATTCTGATTTTTTTTCAAATGACTATACGTCAACAGTTGATTAAGGCACGTGATTTAAAACTTTACAAAAACACAGCTTAATCGAAATGTAGTGATTCAGGTGAATAGAAAACAGATTCTGAATTGATAACCAGCCTATTCATCATTAAGGAATATGCTTGTAATAACTAAACCATTCACAGAAAATTGTGATACTGATTTTTTTTTTTTACAAATGACTAAACGTCAACAGAGTTGATTAAGGCACGTGATTTAATACTTTACATTTCTCAGTCGAAATGTAGTAATTCAGGTGAATAGAACACAGATTCTGACATGACAGGACTTAAAGTTGCCGTAAGATGTGTAGCGTATTTAGCAGTGCTGACATAGATGTTAACCAGATATTTACACGGCCAAATGATAAGAAAACTCTTAAAAAAAAGATCCATTTTATGCTAACAAGAACTGGCCGTAACGTAGATAAAATATACCTATCTTATGAACGAGATACTGTTGAGGGCAATGTTAAGATAAAATTCTCAAGAGGGCAGAACGAGTGTTTGAGTTATGAACTTGATAATGCGACTGGCATTATAAAAGGTTTTTCAAAGTCACTGAGAAATAAGAATTAATAACTTGACAATGAATATTCAACAGACAGATGTTAAAACAATCAAAATTAAAATATTTACAGAACAATTTGATGCTTTAAAATGAAACATATCATTCACACTTTAAATAATAACTATTTAAAAACAGAGGAAAGCATTCCAATGATTATAAACTGCATTGATTACATAAATAACACTACTCAAACAGTTTCACGGGCATGTGTTTTGCTCTCACCGATTAGCATCGTCAGTTAATCATAAAAGTTATCAAAACACAATTTCCTCACTAGTTAGTAATTACCAACAAACGTAAAGAAGAAATGCGTTCGATTCAACTCATCAAGTATTAACTCGTGCAAAGGCTCGATTCGTAGTCAAAGCGGCTGCTGCTATCGCTTCGTACGTTACATTCAATGCAATTATATACTCAGGAATTTTTGTTAGTTATTAAAGTGCACTGCGGAAATGAACCTTATTAGGTAGGGAATTAGGTTTGATTAGTATTGTTAGAATAAATAGTGAGGTATTGGACGCACCAGTGATCGTGTTTCGTATATCGCAGTCCTGTCACGGTAACACGTTTAGCGCGGCGAACGCGCGGTAAGCAACTGACGTTGGTATGATATCGCCATGTTGGTGCCGCCGAACATGTGATCATGCTAACTTCGTGATGCGATCGTTAAATTGTTCCCTAACTTTGTATTTCTTTACGGATGGATACCTTTAAATACGTTTTAATTTAATTTTATATGGGATATAGGCTCAATATAAGGGTATTGAATCATTTATGCGCACGCGCATAGTTATAATTATTATGTTCATGTTGGCGTATAGTTATACATCCCGCTTATGTAAACTATATTATATTATTATAACGCGCTTTATTACATCGAACCTATTAAATTGGACGTTAGTTAATAGTTTATATGTACCGTTACTGTTTATGTAAATAGCACTGGACTGTTAATAAATTAAAACATCATTTTCTCGCAGCTAAAAGGCTACACAAATAATTCTGTCTGTGAAGAATAAATTAAAATCGACAGGCGTAGCGAATGCAAGCTATACTTAGTAATAATTTATAAACAATATCCATATTTGCAGGTAATCTAAAAAAAAAACAAAAAGTACTTACGAATGGAAAAAAGCGTTGATATTCCGCGATAATAATCCACACAACTGAAGAAGTCGTGTCTATGTTATTCTCGCATCAGCTGATGATAAGGAAGATGAGAGCTATCTCGTGATCGCGCCGTGCGGTTGGCAGCACTGCCGACTCCTGCGCAGCCTCCGCGGCCTCGCGACGACTCATCATTGCGTGATTCGTACTGCGGTTAAATAATTACTTTTGTAAACTCGTAGTTATCTGATAATTGATTGAGAATATTGAACTTCATCTTGATACTAATTTTAGACTGTTTTGTAGCTATAAGCAGAAAATATAGAATGTTTGTGCAGGTATATCTGTTACAGATAACGTTATCTAAATTACAACATATTAAAAAGCAATTAAACCAGTCATTTGGTATATCATCAAGGGCATCACCTAAACACACATTTTTGTAAATTGCATATGATGCACTTGCTCGAAAAATTAAATTATAAAAAATACATTACCTTGACATTCACGTTGTTATGTTCCGAGGTTGACATATGCGACACAATCAATATTCTACTCGACTGGTGATTATTCCAATTGCCTTCCGATTTTCAATGATTGAGGTCTTATCCAAGGTAATAGAGGTACTTAGGTAATTCAATCGAATTTAGTTCCATTATGGATACTACTACATGGGGAATGGTTATACTGTAATGTGAAGAAAAAATCTACAAATTCTGATAAAAATTGTATTATTTATTGACAAAAAATTTAATACATAGTTTATATGTTGACAATCGTATGCATAACTTTAATACATAACAAAAATATATTTCCAAATTTAAAAAAATACATTTACATTTTGTTTTACACCTTTTTTTATAAGTTGTAGATACGTTTTCGCAGCTGATCTTTTTATTAATAAATTAATATGCAAAAAATATAGTCTACTTGTAAGTGCCAGGTGAATCGACGCGACTGTAAAATACACATCAGTAATCAAAAGGCTTTTTCCCAACTTTTGTTGGGATCGGCATCCAGTCTAACTGGATGAAGCATGAAGCGAATACCTATCTGACCTCCACAACCCAGTTACTTGGTACCACTGACCCTTGGTAAGACTGGTTGTAAGACTTTCGGGCTTCTGACGTAGGTCTCGGTCTATCCATTTTATGACACAGTCATTGATAAAGATACGTCATAAATATACTGCAAGTTGAATATTGTATAAGCTAATGAATTGGATTGTCAGCAATTAACGTTAACTAGTTAACGCTGTGACTTGTATTACCATCTCACTAAATTGACTTACTTTTCAGCATTTGATTTAATCAAGAAAGTAAAAGCACAGTAAGATATTTCGACATTTTTTAATACATTTTTGTATTACGATGGAAAAATCTGATGATTTCTATTAAGTACCATTAAGTACCGAGGTACATTTATGATCAAAAACATGTATTTTTATTAAACAGGTAAACATAAAACAGAAACTCCTATTTAAACAGTACATACATATTATTTAACAATGAAATTACAAAAGGTTACCTTGAAGAAAATTTTGCTACATGACCGGTTATTTTGCAGAATTAAGATCTTCACCGAAGGTCGGAAGCCAAGTGTTTATTGACAAGTACAAGGTGAAACAGAATAAACGCAAGTGTCCTGAAAGTAGTTTGTTCATAATTTGACTACTGAATCGATTTCAGTACCTAACTTTTAATATAAGTATATTTTTTAGTTAAGTATTTTGCCATAAGTACTGACCGCAAATTGATCCAAAGAAAATTAAATTTTATTTTAGCTGCTCTATCTTTTATTATGGATTTCCTATTAATAATAGTCAGCTACTTGCGTTAATTATGTTACATATTGTATAAAGAAGACTTTAGTTGGCATTATGACGTTCGTTCACTGTCGGCTCCTAGAGAGAAGCCAGTAGGAAATTTGATGGTAGATACACCTATCACATTAAAACCCTATAAAAAATAGAAATTCACCTACATCACAATTCACACTTCCGATTCCACTAAACCATAACCATTTATTTAATAAATTAAACTAAACTAAACAAGGAACATTAATTAACAACATGCGAGGTAGAATGGGTAGATAACATAAATTAATAAACCAGTTCACCTGACAACAACATTTGTGCAATGCGTATCAGCCTCATGTGCATTTGGACATGATCTCTGCCCAGTTGGCAAATTCAAACCAACCAAATCGAAGTCAAATTCTGATATAAATCATCTTTTAAAAGATAAATGAATAGAGAATAAAGTTTTGTGCTTCAACAATGTTATAATTCTATTATTTTTAACGACCATAAATAAATATTTAAATATTGGACCTTTGGTATTGCATAATTATACGATGATTTATATGTCTATTTTGATTTAAATAAATCTATTCACATTTACATAAATCTTCGAATGTTACAAACCGATGTTACTAGTGGCATGTTGCACAAATTTTGGCGCCTGGTGAATATGGACTATTCGGGTGTCTATTGGTGTGTAAGATGGCCCGGCTCGGCGGCCCACCCGGCTTAGCCGCCGCGCCGGGCTCATTTTAAACAAACTGCAACCCTTAGGTGTGTGTACCTTTAAGTAACAACCACACGTAACAACAAAACCTAATGGTCTACATAACCAATGCGTGTTGCGAGACGCAATGTCATCATGTCATGACAAACAGTGGGTAAAAAACCTACTTTTTTTTTCAGATCCTACATAATTTATAAAAAAGAACTATAAGGAATATTCAAAATTACAAATCTGACATTTTATTCTAAAAATGTAAGTACCACCACAATAATAATTATAATTTACGTATACAATTTAATTACACAGATATTTTAATATCGTTCCCACGACTTAAATATGGCGTTTTTTTGTCCTATTCTAAAGTTTCTACGTTCAGCGTATTGTCGGCATTGGCTAGTGTACGTAATAATATCAACATACCTAATTGCTCATCAGTCATGAAATAAAACAATGGGAAATCTTTACAAGGTACTAAGAAATACAATCATTAAACTATTAACTAAAATTGTGTTATACAATGCCTTAGTTCGGAGCCAACTTGAATTTGCGACCGTGGTGTGGAATCCGCACTACGTAGTACACTCACAAAGAGTCGAAAGCATTCAGAGGGCCTTCACTAAACATCTAGCATATGCCTTCGGTAAAATATCTCCCCGGTGTCCATATAAACAACGTGTTCGATGTTACAATATGGATTCTCTGCGCGACCGTCGGCTCACACAGGATCTAATATTCCTCTACAAATTGGTCAATAATAAATCAGACTGTGACAAATTAGTTGAGCTTATTGGACTAAAAGTTCCTTACAAAATACCCAGACATCCTGTTACTAATGTATTCCACACTCAAGCATCCAAGGCAAATATTGGGGTAAACTCACCACTGAACAGAATCTGTGCAGAGATGAATTCTTTGATAAAAATAGTACCAGATGTCGACTTACACCATGATTCCATTAAAATTCTTAAAGCCAAAATACTGAAGTCTCGCAAATGCAATGATAATTTGTTAGGTTAGTAAATTTTGGTAACTTTTACCTTTTCATACTCTCTATTTTAGAAGATAAACTTTACATTATGATCTCATTCTCATTTTTATTTATTTCAATTTAAAGGTATTGTTTAATTTTTAGTCTTAGGTAAGTGGGGAAAAATTGCAATAAGTATTGTAAAGTCCTGTAATTTTATTTTCGTTTTTGTTATTAATCTTAAGTTCAAGAAGTAGTTAGCCGTTTTTATTTTTATTCCAGTCTTTATTTTATTATTATTGTGTGTTATTACTTACTCATAAAATTGCTGGTTAACCTGTAATTGGCGACTGTGTAAGTCCAAAGCTATTAACCGCAATACATATAATACATTATACACAGAAGCTGTTGGTGTACCTTGATAAATAAATAAATAAATTAGAAATACAATAGGTATTATGTGCAGTGTATTAACGCTTCAAACAGATGTAGGTAGGTATAGGTACTACGTCCTTAGTAGAATAGACTGACCAAAGTATAACCCCATAAAAAATCATTAAATTGTTTATCAAACGCCCTGTAGCATCGTAGTAAGGTTACAAATAAAAAAAATACTTAAGTAGGTACAGTAGGCCACACGTCAGTGATATAATAATATTATAAATATATCAGCAGTGTAAGACGGCCTCTTTTTAACGGACTTCAAAAAGGAAGAGGTTATCAATTCGGTGTTTATTTAAAAAAATGTATGTTCGGGCATAATTCCGTCATATGTATACACCGTGACATTTTAGTCGTCTTACAAAGGTGGTCCACTCAATGTATCCGTCATAAAATATCTCTAGGCGCGATTAAAACATTGTTACCATTAAATAAGATAATAGATACAAAGAAAAATAAATAATAGTTCAGAATTACGAAACACCCTCCCTGTTTAATAATGTTTACGTATCAAACGGTACAAGATATCTAGCTACCTACCATTACCTACATTCCATCATTAATTCCATCCCTATAACAGGGTGTTTCAAACTACGTCATGCGTCTTAGTGAATGATATTTTAGTTTTTTTTAATTATGCATATGTTGAAAAATTTCTTTTTTTTAAAGAAATGATTAGTAGTCATTGGATACATGAAGTGGGCTGCCGTTGTAAGACGACTAAAATGTCACGGTGTATAGACGGTTTTGTAAAATTAATTTTTGTTCGAAAGGGGTTTATCCCGAAATGGTCCCATTTAAATTTTACATAGATCTGATGATGAGTTTCGGAGACAGACAACGGAACTCTTCAAAAAAGGACAGCAAATCAATCGCATAAATATGCATTGTTTTCATTTGATTGACTTTGAGAATACCCCAAGGATGATGAAATTTCGAACTGGTGTGGGGTAAGTACTATGCCTAAATAAAAACTTATTCCAAAAAAAAACTACCGACTTCCAAAAAAACACTACAAAATGTTAAATAACTTTAATTCTGGAACGCGGTGAAAAAATATTAAAATATCCAAAGACCACTTTCGAAATTAAAGTTACTTACATAAGTATTTTTCACTTTGTAGTGTTTTTTCGGAAGTCGGTTGTTTTGTTTTTTTTTTTTTTTGGAAAAGTTTTTATTCTATTGATACTCCGTACTAAGATAGGTATGGGGAGCAAAGGGTGGCCCAGAATGTACCGAAATACAACTGAATGCGATCGGCTAAAACGCACAGGTTTGTTTTTTTAAACGTTCATGTTTACAAACGAGGCAACACTTTTTTGCTCGATGTCTACCTATGCATTAAAAGGGGCCAGAGAAAAAACTGTTAGGGTGTTTACCACATCGATTTACGGTTATTTTCGGCACGATTAATCAGCGCGTATTCTTGCCTAATGTTTGTGATAAACAATCGCCCGGTATACATCATTAAGCAAGTGAGTTTGCGGCCGAACTGCGCACAGGTTGGCCGTTTGGCGTTCGCTTTTGCTAATCTATCGATTCGTTCCCAGAATCATATTTCTACACATTTGATTGCGCGCACTTGAATTATAGTGTTCTCTTCTCGTGACAGCTCTGCTGCATGCTGGTGGTCAGGACACCCGTTGAAGCCCGTGCTGGCTGTGACTCGCCGCTCTGTAGATCAGCTCATCAACGAAACGTCGCCATCATCACTTCATCAAAGCGATGATGACGAGGTTCCGCTGATGAGGTTGCACGAAGGCTGCGCTGACGACGACTTGGGGTCACCAGTTTAGAGGTATGTAGTGGACGGGTGTTGTGTCCAGTGGGCATCTGACCGACGAATGAGGACGAGACGTTGTAATTTGCTACATAGTTGCGCGGTAAACTCTGCTTGCGCGATGTAGGATTTAGCGTGACGTCAATGTGTTGCGTAGTCGCCGGGTCGAGGCTGACTGCTCGCGTCGACCAGGAGAGGGTTTTTAAGAGCTCTGCTTGTGGGCCGGCCGAAAATGCAATCAGCTGTGCCAAGGTTGCTGCTGAGGGTGATTACCAGAAATGTGCGTCTGCTGCATGCTGGTGGTCAGGATACCCGTTGAAGCCGTGGGTGCTGGGTGGCTGTGACTCGCTGCTCTGTTGATCAGCTCATCAACGAAACGTCGTCATCATCACTTCATCAAAGCGATGATGACGAGGTTCCGCTGATGAGGTTGCACGAAGGCTGCGCTGACGTTTATACTCAGGATCACCAGTTTGGAGATATGTTGTGGACGGGTGTCGTGTCTGGTGGGCATCGGACCGACGAATGATAGTCGCGCGATGTATGATTTTGTGTGACGTCAATATTTTGCGTAGTCGCATGTGGCGGTGTAAATGCAGCTACATCACTCCTATCCGGAGATCGGAGCTCGATAGTGATTGTATCTTGTGATGCTTGCCAGGGCCAGTTGAGGCTCCAGTGAGCCGAAACTGAGTGTCGCATAGTTCACAGTGAGTCGGAAGGGTGCTGGCTGTGACTCGCCGCTCTGTAGATCAGCTCATCAACGAAACGTCGCCATCATCACTTCATCAAAGCGATGATGACGAGATTCCGCTGACGAGGTTGCACGAAGGCTGCGCTGACGTTTATACTCTGGATCACCAGTTCTGAGATATGTTGTGGACAGGTGTTGTGTTTAGTGGGCATCTGACCGACGAATGATGAAGGGACGTAGTAATTTGCCAGTTGCGGGGTAAAATCTGCTTGTGCGATGTAGGATTTTTCGTGACGTCAATGTGTACAGTCCGTTTTAACGGGACTTTTGCAATTATATTTGCCCGGTTGATGGCAATAGGCGCACCCCCTAATAAATGGGACTTAAACATAACTAGCGAAATGTAGGTGTACTTTAGTTACATGTCTGCCTAACTCTTCGGGGAATAGAGGCGTGATGGCGTGAGACGGTATGTATCGCCATTTTAAAATAATCCAAACTCCGGATTGCTAGTAAAAATTTCATTATGGAAATATCAAATGACATACTTAAAATAACATAATTACTATAGTACTCTTTTTGACATTGAACTTTATTATATATTTTATTTCACGACTGACGAAATTAAGTACTTTTAAAATTCGTAATAGATATTCGCATTTGCACTATAGTTTATAAATTAACATAGGAGAGCACAAGTCATCGGTGAACACTAATTTATATCCTATAAGAATGTTCTGTAAGTACATTTTACATAATTATTATGATACGAATGTTAGAAGAAACTCACGCCTTTTTCCCCCATGTGACGAAGGCGTGAGTTTATTTATGTATGTATGAATGTTAGAAGAGTGGGAGAACACTTCTCCATTGTGATAATGGTTTATTTTTAAATCTTACTCCGTCTTATTACAAAACGAGGTCTCACTTTAGTTCAAACTTATACATTCGAGTCAGTGTATTTTGAACATTATTCATGTTAATGATGATTCAATAAAATCCCTGTGCCGACAGAACCCAACTATACTAGTAAACCGTCACCCACTTGAGCTGTTTTTTTTTTCACGTTTACCTAGGTATGAACCTACAAGGATAGAAACATACAAATTCACAGTATAAAAGTTAAATTAAACTGCCGTATGCCTGGAGTTTACTAAACGGCACAACGCGGTATGCCACGACTAAGCATTCATATTTGTATGGCCCGGTCATGCCGAAGCTTGCTGCGACATACCGCTGCTTTCCGCGGTATGCTTCAGGCTCCTTGTGACGATATCAACAAAACGTGAGTGTTAAAGGTATTAAATAAGATTCAAAATAATTTCTGATTACGAAATATTTCGCCATGCTATGCCGCCTGGTGAGCGCCGGCTTAGTTTATAGACACCATATCTATGAATGTTGTCCCTATAGGTAGTACCTACAATATTATTCTAAACACGTCCTATTCATGAAGCTGAAACAAAGAATACATGTTTATAATAACATTTATTATTGTCATCTCTCTTTTGTTTGAATTTAAACATATTATTAACTCGCTTTTTTTTCTCATGGGATTAAAGGGAAACATAGTTCCCGAGATTAAATACTAGGCATTACTAATAAAAATAAGTTTACTACTGGAGTATTTGTAGCTGAATAAGTAAATAGGTACTTAAAAAGTTAAAAAATAAAGAGAAGTGCAAAAGCAAAAAAAAAAATAGTCAGTCGTGGGGACTTATGAAAGAAGTAAAACTTAGTTTTTATTTAAAGTTGTGCTTTGAAAAAACACAATGTTGCACAAAATATGATTCGCGACCGTATGTATTTATAAAATCATACTCAATAAATCGTCAATACAACCCTCTTAGTTATATTCTAGTAGAATGACTTTTTATGAAATAGTAATTCAATCCCACTAACTGACTTTTTTATGAAATAGTAATTCAAACCCACTGACTGACTTTTTTTATGAAATAGTAATTCAATCTCACTGACTGACTTTTTTTATGAAATAGTAACTCAATCCCACTGACTGACTTTTCTTATGAAATAGTAATTCAATCCCACTGACTGACTGTTTCATGAAATAGTAATTCAATCCCACTAACTGACTGTTTTATGAAATAGTAATTCAATCGCACTTACTAACTGTTTTACGAAATAGTAGTTCAATCCCACTGACTGACTGTTTCATGAAATAGTAATTCAATCCCACCGACTGACCGTTTTATAAAATAGTAATTCAATCCCACTGACTGACTGTTTTATGAAATAGTAATTCAATCGCACTGACTGACTGTTTTATCAAATAGTAATTCAATCCCACTGACTGACTGTTTCATGAAATAGTAATTCAATCCCACCGACTGACTGTTTTATAAAATAGTAATTCAATCCCACTGACTGACTGTTTTATGAAATAGTAGTTCAATCCCACTGACTGACTGTTTCATGAAATAGTAATTCAATCCCACCGACTGACCGTTTTATAAAATAGTAATTCAATCCCACTGACTGACTGTTTTATGAAATAGTAATTCAATCGCACTGACTGACTGTTTTATCAAATAGTAATTCAATCCCACTGACTGACTTTTTTATAAAATAGTAATTCAATCCCACTGACTGACTGTTTCATGAAATAGTAATTCAATCCCACCGACTGACTGTTTTATAAAATAGTAATTCAATCCCACTGACTGACTGTTTTATGAAATAGTAATTTAATCGCACTGACTGACTGTTTTATCAAATAGTAATTCAATCCCACTGACTGACTTTTTTATAAAAATAGTAATTCAATCCCACTGCCTGACTGTTTTATGAAATAGTAATTCAATCCCACTGACTGACTTTTTTATGAAATAGTAATTCAATCCCACTGACTGACTTTTCTTATGAAATAGTAATTCAATCTCACTGACTGACTGTTTTATGAAATAGTAATTCAATCGCACTGACTGACTGTTTTATAAAAATAGTAATTCAATCCCACTGCCTGACTGTTTTATGAAATAGTAATTCAATCCCACTGACTGACTTTTTTATGAAATAGTAATTCAATCCCACTGACTGACTTTTCTTATGAAATAGTAATTCAATCTCACTGACTGACTGTTTTATGAAATAGTAATTCAATCTCACTGACTGACTGTTTTATGAAATAGTAATTCAATCGCACTGACTGACCTTTTTATCAAATAGTAATTCAATCCCACTAACTGACTTTTTTATGAAATAGTAATTCAAACCCACTGACTGACTTTTTTATGAAATAGTAATTCAATCTCACTGACTGACTTTTTTTATGAAATAGTAACTCAATCCCACTGACTGACTTTTCTTATGAAATAGTAATTCAATCCCACTGACTGACTGTTTCATGAAATAGTAATTCAATCCCACTAACTGACTGTTTTATGAAATAGTAATTCAATCGCACTTACTAACTGTTTTACGAAATAGTAGTTCAATCCCACTGACTGACTGTTTCATGAAATAGTAATTCAATCCCACCGACTGACCGTTTTATAAAATAGTAATTCAATCCCACTGACTGACTGTTTTATGAAATAGTAATTCAATCGCACTGACTGACTGTTTTATCAAATAGTAATTCAATCCCACTGACTGACTTTTTTATAAAATAGTAATTCAATCCCACTGACTGACTGTTTCATGAAATAGTAATTCAATCCCACCGACTGACTGTTTTATAAAATAGTAATTCAATCCCACTGACTGACTGTTTTATGAAATAGTAGTTCAATCCCACTGACTGACTGTTTTATAAAATAGTAATTCAATCCCACTGACTGACTGTTTTATGAAATAGTAGTTCAATCCCACTGACTGACTGTTTCATGAAATAGTAATTCAATCCCACCGACTGACCGTTTTATAAAATAGTAATTCAATCCCACTGACTGACTGTTTTATGAAATAGTAATTCAATCGCACTGACTGACTGTTTTATCAAATAGTAATTCAATCCCACTGACTGACTTTTTTATAAAATAGTAATTCAATCCCACTGACTGACTGTTTCATGAAATAGTAATTCAATCCCACCGACTGACTGTTTTATAAAATAGTAATTCAATCCCACTGACTGACTGTTTTATGAAATAGTAATTTAATCGCACTGACTGACTGTTTTATCAAATAGTAATTCAATCCCACTGACTGACTTTTTTATAAAAATAGTAATTCAATCCCACTGCCTGACTGTTTTATGAAATAGTAATTCAATCCCACTGACTGACTTTTTTATGAAATAGTAATTCAATCCCACTGACTGACTTTTCTTATGAAATAGTAATTCAATCTCACTGACTGACTGTTTTATGAAATAGTAATTCAATCGCACTGACTGACTGTTTTATAAAAATAGTAATTCAATCCCACTGCCTGACTGTTTTATGAAATAGTAATTCAATCCCACTGACTGACTTTTTTATGAAATAGTAATTCAATCCCACTGACTGACTTTTCTTATGAAATAGTAATTCAATCTCACTGACTGACTGTTTTATGAAATAGTAATTCAATCTCACTGACTGACTGTTTTATAAAATAGTAATTCAATCCCACTGACTGACTGTTTTATGAAATAGTAATTTAATCGCACTGACTGACTGTTTTATCAAATAGTAATTCAATCCCACTGACTGACTGTTTTATGAAATAGTAATTTAATCGCACTGACTGACTGTTTTATCAAATAGTAATTCAATCCCACTGACTGACTTTTTTATAAAAATAGTAATTCAATCCCACTGCCTGACTGTTTTATGAAATAGTAATTCAATCCCACTGACTGACTTTTTTATGAAATAGTAATTCAATCCCACTGACTGACTTTTCTTATGAAATAGTAATTCAATCTCACTGACTGACTGTTTTATGAAATAGTAATTCAATCGCACTGACTGACTGTTTTATAAAAATAGTAATTCAATCCCACTGCCTGACTGTTTTATGAAATAGTAATTCAATCCCACTGACTGACTTTTTTATGAAATAGTAATTCAATCCCACTGACTGACTTTTCTTATGAAATAGTAATTCAATCTCACTGACTGACTGTTTTATGAAATAGTAATTCAATCTCACTGACTGACTGTTTTATGAAATAGTAATTCAATCGCACTGACTGACCTTTTTATCAAATAGTAATTCAATCCCACTAACTGACTTTTTTATGAAATAGTAATTCAAACCCACTGACTGACTTTTTTATGAAATAGTAATTCAATCTCACTGACTGACTTTTTTTATGAAATAGTAACTCAATCCCACTGACTGACTTTTCTTATGAAATAGTAATTCAATCCCACTGACTGACTGTTTCATGAAATAGTAATTCAATCCCACTAACTGACTGTTTTATGAAATAGTAATTCAATCGCACTTACTAACTGTTTTACGAAATAGTAGTTCAATCCCACTGACTGACTGTTTCATGAAATAGTAATTCAATCCCACCGACTGACCGTTTTATAAAATAGTAATTCAATCCCACTGACTGACTGTTTTATGAAATAGTAATTCAATCGCACTGACTGACTGTTTTATCAAATAGTAATTCAATCCCACTGACTGACTTTTTTATAAAATAGTAATTCAATCCCACTGACTGACTGTTTCATGAAATAGTAATTCAATCCCACCGACTGACTGTTTTATAAAATAGTAATTCAATCCCACTGACTGACTGTTTTATGAAATAGTAGTTCAATCCCACTGACTGACTGTTTCATGAAATAGTAATTCAATCCCACCGACTGACCGTTTTATAAAATAGTAATTCAATCCCACTGACTGACTGTTTTATGAAATAGTAATTCAATCGCACTGACTGACTGTTTTATGAAATAGTAATTCAATCCCACTGACTGACTTTTTATAAAATAGTAATTCAATCCCACTGACTGACTGTTTCATGAAATAGTAATTCAATCCCACCGACTGACTGTTTTATAAAATAGTAATTCAATCCCACTGACTGACTGTTTTATGAAATAGTAATTTAATCGCACTGACTGACTGTTTTATCAAATAGTAATTCAATCCCACTGACTGACTTTTTTATAAAAATAGTAATTCAATCCCACTGCCTGACTGTTTTATGAAATAGTAATTCAATCCCACTGACTGACTTTTTTATGAAATAGTAATTCAATCCCACTGACTGACTTTTCTTATGAAATAGTAATTCAATCTCACTGACTGACTGTTTTATGAAATAGTAATTCAATCGCACTGACTGACCTTTTTATCAAATAGTAATTCAATCCCACTGACTGACTTTTTAATAAAATAGTAATTCAATCCCACTGACTGACTGTTTTATGAAATAGTAATTCAATCGCACTGACTGACTGTTTTATGAAATAGTAATTCAATCCCATTATGAAATAGTAATTCAATCCCACTGACTGACTTTTTTATAAAATAGTAGTTCAATCCCACTGACTGACTGTTTCATGAAATAGTAATTCAATCCCACCGACTGACTGTTTTATAAAATAGTAATTCAATCCCACGACTGACTGTTTTATGAAATAGTAATTCAATCCCACTGACTGACTTTTTTATAAAATAGTAATTCAATCCCACTGACTGACTGTTTTATGAAATAGTAATTCAATCAAACTGACTGACTGTTTCATGAAATAGTAATTCAATCCCACTGACTGACTTTTATAATGAAATAGTAATTCAATCCCACTAACTGACTTTTTTATGAAATAGTAATTCAAACCCACTGACTGACTTTTTTATGAAATAGTAATTCAATCTCACTGACTGACTTTTTTTATGAAATAGTAACTCAATCCCACTGACTGACTTTTCTTATGAAATAGTAATTCAATCCCACTGACTGACTGTTTCATGAAATAGTAATTCAATCCCACTAACTGACTGTTTTATGAAATAGTAATTCAATCGCACTTACTAACTGTTTTACGAAATAGTAGTTCAATCCCACTGACTGACTGTTTCATGAAATAGTAATTCAATCCCACCGACTGACCGTTTTATAAAATAGTAATTCAATCCCACTGACTGACTGTTTTATGAAATAGTAATTCAATCGCACTGACTGACTGTTTTATCAAATAGTAATTCAATCCCACTGACTGACTTTTTTATAAAATAGTAATTCAATCCCACTGACTGACTGTTTCATGAAATAGTAATTCAATCCCACCGACTGACTGTTTTATAAAATAGTAATTCAATCCCACTGACTGACTGTTTTATGAAATAGTAGTTCAATCCCACTGACTGACTGTTTCATGAAATAGTAATTCAATCCCACCGACTGACCGTTTTATAAAATAGTAATTCAATCCCACTGACTGACTGTTTTATGAAATAGTAATTCAATCGCACTGACTGACTGTTTTATCAAATAGTAATTCAATCCCACTGACTGACTTTTTATAAAATAGTAATTCAATCCCACTGACTGACTGTTTCATGAAATAGTAATTCAATCCCACCGACTGACTGTTTTATAAAATAGTAATTCAATCCCACTGACTGACTGTTTTATGAAATAGTAATTTAATCGCACTGACTGACTGTTTTATCAAATAGTAATTCAATCCCACTGACTGACTTTTTTATAAAAATAGTAATTCAATCCCACTGCCTGACTGTTTTATGAAATAGTAATTCAATCCCACTGACTGACTTTTTTATGAAATAGTAATTCAATCCCACTGACTGAATTTTCTTATGAAATAGTAATTCAATCTCACTGACTGACTGTTTTATAAAATAGTAATTCAATCCCACGACTGACTGTTTTATGAAATAGTAATTCAATCCCACTGACTGACTTTTTTATAAAATAGTAATTCAATCCCACTGACTGACTGTTTTATGAAATAGTAATTCAATCAAACTGACTGACTGTTTCATGAAATAGTAATTCAATCCCACTGACTGACTTTTATAATGAAATAGTAATTCAATCCCACTAACTGACTTTTTTATGAAATAGTAATTCAAACCCACTGACTGACTTTTTTATGAAATAGTAATTCAATCTCACTGACTGACTTTTTTTATGAAATAGTAACTCAATCCCACTGACTGACTTTTCTTATGAAATGGTAATTCAATCCCACTGACTGACTGTTTCATGAAATAGTAATTCAATCCCACTGACTGACTTTTCTTATGAAATAGTAATTCAATCTCACTGACTGACTGTTTTATGAAATAGTAATTCAATCGCACTGACTGACCTTTTTATCAAATAGTAATTCAATCCCACTGACTGACTTTTTTATAAAATAGTAATTCAATCCCACTGACTGACTGTTTTATGAAATAGTAATTCAATCGCACTGACTGACTGTTTTATGAAATAGTAATTCAATCCCATTATGAAATAGTAATTCAATCCCACTGACTGACTTTTTTATAAAATAGTAGTTCAATCCCACTGACTGACTGTTTCATGAAATAGTAATTCAATCCCACCGACTGACTGTTTTATAAAATAGTAATTCAATCCCACGACTGACTGTTTTATGAAATAGTAATTCAATCCCACTGACTGACTTTTTTATAAAATAGTAATTCAATCCCACTGACTGACTGTTTTATGAAATAGTAATTCAATCAAACTGACTGACTGTTTCATGAAATAGTAATTCAATCCCACTGACTGACTTTTATTATGAAATAGTAATTCAATCCCACTGACTGACTGTTTCATGAAATAGTAATTCAATCCCACTTACTGACTGTTTTATCAAATAGTAATTCAATCCCACTGACTGACTTTTTCATGAAATAGTAATTCAATCCCACTGACTGACTGTTTCATGAAATAGTAATTCAATCCCACTGACTGACTGTTTCATGAAATAGTAATTCAATCCCACTGACTGACTGTTTCATGAAATAGTAATTCAATGGGATTAAATGAACTTAGAGGGTTGTATTGATGATTTTAATTATTGAAATTCTGTAAAGCCACATTTGTTACAGTCAGGGCAAAGTGCAAAAAAAGTAAGAAAATTATAATTTCGTCGCATCCACCTTAAATCAACAGGAGAAAAGAAGTACAAACCTACTCACTTTGAATCATGGGTATCCTCATGGACCACACTAGGCTGTGGCTGCACTTTATTGTAACCTTCTCTGAACCATCGAAGGTGTTGGAAGTGCTTACAATCCCACCGAACCGCAACTCTTGGTTGTCTGCAATACAAGCAAAAATAATATATTGAAAATGATACTTGTGAATGCATTGTGATAATTGTGAAATGGAACGTCCGAGGGTTTTTCTTTTTGTTGAGGGTGGGTAATTATCAAATAAGTTCTCCCGCTCTGGGTGGAGCAGGAGGGGTGTCAGACTTTTACTGACTAAAACCCACCCGTGTTTCTTCAGTTGCCTGTGTGCCAGGGGCCATGGTATCTATTTCGAACAACCCGCACCCCTGGCAGAACGTCCGAGGGTTAATTTTCGCAGCAAGTTAAGTCCTATTTCAAATAAATACCATAACCTTATTGCTGATGTTCTTCAGAAAAGTCAGGTCAGTGCGTAATTCTCGTAAACGGCGTGCGTGTAAGGCCAATTCTCGTAATTAAAAACATTCAAAATCTAATCCCAGTCTCACCTCGGCGACAATCTCATGTCAAGAACTTGTCAAAAATGTAGGGAAAATCTCGAGGTATTTTCGACAGATTGAGACTGAGATCGTTCTTGAAATTACGGGAATTGCCCCTCTGATGTAAACTCAAAGCATTTATTTCAAATAAACCAATTGCAGGAACTTTTGAATTGTCAAAGAATCGAAAAGATGAAGCTAGTTGCCCATTCCAAAGCTTAGTAGGTACCTATGGAGAAGAACGAGCAAGAAACTCCAAGGACACTCTTTTTAAATCATGATATCGTTATTAACAATTTGTTACAGAAAGTTGGTTACATCATTTATGTTCAAATTATCAATGTGAAAACGATGTAAAAACACGGACATATTAAAAGCGTTCGTAATTAAAAATAAAAATCAAATGACAATTTAGAAATTAAGATAGGCCGTGGCAGCTAAGAGATGACCATGTATGAACGCAAACGAACCAAAAGGAGTATGTAAGGATCGTAGCAGATGCGTTCTGTAGTTTCTGCCTACCAGAGAAAAAAGCGTGAGTTTATGAGTTTGATCGAAGCTTACGTTTTATTCTAACCGCAGAAAAAGTACGAATTAGCATGAATGATCCACTGTGGCGAAACACACGAGTGTTGGGAGAATAGCAAGGGAACTACATCGCCCGGTACGAGACACGACAATCAACGTAAACCAAAAAAGTTTATGGATCCACAGGTTTTTTTTAAGGTTAAAGGTAAAAAAGGAACCCTTATAAGATCACTCTTTTGTCCGTCTGTCACCACCGATTTTCTCAGGAACCTAGCAAGTTGAAATTTATACTAGATACTGAGGTGTATAGTCCCAATTAGATGTATAAAAGTCAAGGTCCTGAGTCAACACGATAAAAAGATAAGGGCAAATTTAGATTTTCGCGAAAACTTGTAAGTACCAAAATTTACCTTAATTTTCAACTTTTTTTATTTTTCCGAATTTTCCCTGTACTTGTGCTATAAGACCTTGCTTTTAACCATAATTGACAATTCTAGGTCAACCGGAAGTACGTACCCTATAGGTTTTGGGTCGATAACCTATAGGGTAGTTCCCGTTGACCTAGAATCATGAAATGGCCGTGGCAAGCATCTTATGCGGCTGTTATTTTTTAGCCAAGTCCACAATAATTTTTATTTGAAATATATATTGGTACATAGTCAGACATTTGACTTACAAAACATCATCCAAGAACCATCCACGAGCCAATCATAAAGGGGCCATTCAAGTATTACGTAAGCAGATTTTTTGCGATTTGTAACCCCCCCCCCCCCCCTTCATCAGCAAAAGTAAGTAAAGCTCTTACCCCAATGCTCGCGTAAACATTGGTACATGTATTTTTCAATGTGTCCTGGTTTATTTATTGATTCATGAGCAGCAGTTATAAGCCTAGAAATAAGGAATAGGCTTGGAACAGAGAACTTTAACGCATATAATATTTATTTAAGCAAATTTTATTGAGATGGTATTCAGTTTCATTATAATCTTTATATATTAACGAACAAAAAGAACTTCTAAAATTTTGGTATATTAATTCAAATTAACAATCTTCAGTTCATGACACACGAATCCATGACTCTAAAGTCTTCGATGACATCGCATGTTTGCTGCTCAATGTTGTGTCTGCTCACTTTCGTGTGATTTTGGAATATCGACATCGTTTTCTTCGAGCCATTCATAAACAAGTAGGGTTGCTATGTGTTCAAACCAAAATCGTCTAAATTTTGTAGAAAATCCAAAAAAGTGAAGAATAAATATTACTGACGTAATCACCATCCAGACTCCTCCATTCCCCATGTAAAAAATAAGGAAAGCAAAGATCCCCCGCCCCCTGTAGTGCTTACGTAATACTTGAATGGCCCCAAAGGACTCTAATAATATATGCTCAGCAAAACTTACCTAGGTTCCATTTCAATCCAGTAGTAGTGACATATTGACAAGGTTCACCAATGGGCATCAAAGAGCACCATGCTCTCTTATGTTGCCTGGTTTCCTCAGGAACATAGATGACGTGGTCGCCAGGCAGTAGTAGCCATGATATAGAATCATCTGACATTATAAACACATTTGTATTTGGATCTAATAAGAACTCCTCTTTTACTAGAAACAGGGTTTGGATATTCCCTATTATCTGGTCTAATCGACCTGAAGTTTGTGCCACTGCAATAACATGGGATAGCTGAAAAATATAGGAATATGTTAGAGTATGCTCACATCCACGGTTTTTGCTGTGTTTTTAAGCATGACGTTATAACCATAAAATATATGATGTATTATTAGCAAAAATAAAAAAATAAATTGTTGGAAATACCTCTGTTATTTAAATATAAATTATTATTAAAATATTAATAAAATAATTATGATAGAAATTCGACCAATAATTATTTTATTAATTCATTGCATAAAAATATTAGCTTTCTGCAAACCATCTCCATACAAAGTTTAACTGTGCCATACTGTCCGCATGATTTTCGTAAAAAGGGGCACAACCACGGAGGGTACAACGTTTTTGTTTCAAGTATTAATGTATTTATATTTATTTAGACCACTGGTGTCCTACTATTAGTCCCACTGGTGGGCAAAGGCTTCCCTTTTTTCGGCAAAAGTCAGTAAAAAATAGACCTACTTACCTCCATTCCAATTTGCGTACAATGGGTGTTTATTTCCATGAGTGCTTTTGTAAAGTCTGTACGGTTTTGATCTGGTGTGTGAATAATCTGAAAGAAACAAAATTATTAATTACACTGAGTCCGCTACGTGACTCCGAAGTATGCTACGCCGAATAATGCAGTGCCGAAACAGCGCTGCATTATTCGGCGTATCTCGCGCATATTTCGGAGTCACGTAGCGGACTCAATTACACTGCAGTTTTCTTTTCAATGAATGTTGGACAGAGGCACATATTTCTACGGAGTATGGATATATAGTGATGGGAATAAAAAAAGGCATGAAACTGTTTTCATAATAAAAGGAAGTATGTAAATAAGCTTTATTAGCAGGAACTTGTTCCTAATATTCAACAAGCAATTTTTTTTATATATTTTGAATGTAAGTAATAAATAAAATAGACTGAAATCATTAAAGTCATGGACACCGGATGATGGATGCACGGAACCGGGAAGTATGGCAGAATAAAGCTGAAGCCTACACCCAGCAATGGGTGAATCCGGGCTGAAATGATGATGATGAACATGATAGAAAATAAATAATAATTGTCTGTAATAAAAACAGGATTTCACCTTACAACCTTTCTTTTCGTATTTGTCTAATATTTCATCAGTAATAGAGTCAAAGTCTCCAGAGATGAGGTCTGGATCCTTTATGGTTTTCTTTATATGATCTGGGAAGTCGCTTATGAACTTGTCCCATCGTCTTGTGCCACCATCAACAGTCATTCTGATACTAGCTGAAAACATTAATACATTATCTTTTCCCAACTATGTTTGGGTCGGCTTCTAGCCTAACTAGATGCAGCTGATTACCAGTATTTTATATGGAGCGACTGCCTCTCTGACCTCATTGCTGGGTAACACAATACTTGTTAGTTGGACTTTTTTCAGGTTTTATTATGCCATCAGTCTTTTAGACTGTGAGCAGATGAGATGGTTATGGTGGCATGTGGGGAGCTTCTCCCAGTGGATTCTGCCCTATCTTTTCGAAGTCATTCCTCGCACTGACAAAAATGTCAGGTTGTGTTCTAGGCATAAATGTCCCCGTCGCTATTTATTCAGGGAAATCTTTCTAGGATACTAAGCTGCTGGTGGCAAGCTTATTTGGAGGCTTTAGTAGTTGTCACCATGTGTACTTATCTCCTTGTTGACAATCGCAATTTGAAGATTTCATGGATCTCTGTGGTCCTGATAAACCATGGTACCATGTAGTATATATGTTTAAATATAAAGTTCTGTGCCCTTAGCACTTTTCATATGTTGGAGGCACTGGCTAATCCTCTAAGTTGGATGCCATATGTCCTGATTGGCTTGGTATATGAGGAGTTTGTTTTTGTAAGCAGTTTAGAGTTTCTTCCTAGTAGCCAGAATATACCTTATTTCAGATACCCTTGGTATGACTGGTTCTCAGACATTTTTGGGTTCTGACAACCTGTTAGGACTGTAAACAATCTATGAATGACAGCTGGCACCAACGGCTTAACATGCTTTCGAAGGCATGGAGGTGCCACAATTTGTACCTATACATAAACCTCCGTATTTTTTTTAGATAGTAACAGAATGAAATAATATAACAAAAACAAAAAGGTGAAGTAAAACAGTGAGTAAACCGGTATGTCTTAGAAATAAAAATTCGAAAACGTGACATCTACCAACCCGCACTGGGCCCCCATGGTAGATTATGGTCCACTCCCTCTTGCTGAGAGGAGGGCTCTGTCCCAGCAGTGGGAACGTTATTGGCTGATTTTGTATGTTTGTATAGTAAAACAATTTGTCTCCTATTAAAAGAAATCCAAGGCCGCTTGTAGACATCCATTTATTTAATCAAAATGATTGACGTACCATAATAAACTAGAAATTAACAATTACAGATTTAAATAAAACTAACCTTTATTCCATATTCTTTGCATAAATCCTGGGTCTTGAGAGATTGGCCGATTCAAAATAACAATACCATACTTGATGCTATGCATAAGTTTGTTCATAGTAATTTGGGTCACATCCCATTTCCAGCATTTAACAGCACAAGACGATCTTTCACAGGAGTTGGGTAGCGTACATGAGGGAGGATCACATAACATTTTCACCTAGAAAAAAATTGTGACATGGATGAGAGATTGAAATAGACGGTGTATGTACTGTCTAGTGAATCTTATGGAATTCAAGAAATATTGTAAATTTCAGAGACGTGAATTTCTGGTTTCAATAAAGCTTAGTGTTTCAACTGTGCCAACCCAATTGAGCCAATATGTCCGTCTTTAATTAATTTTTATTAAGATGTTGTTTCAGGAAATTGACTTTGTACTTGAACTTGGTGATTGTGTTATCAATATTGTCTGATGAGATTTTCGACTATTGATTTGATTACCCTTGCGATTTGTAAGACATTATAAAATGTAAAAGCAGGTTCTGGCGCTTACCCATTATTAACTTCTTAACGAAATTAATAACTTAACGTTTTTGAGAAACCACTAAAATTATACCAAAGAATAAACATACTCTGTAACGAGAACGATACAAACCACTTCCCCCAGAGTTCCGTTCGTTCCGTTAGTAGCCATGGCGACGAAATATTTTGGAAAATTGTTGATATCAAACGCAAGACGGAAACAATAACCTTTTTTTAGCGAATGGCCTCATGAAATATCGATAGAAATTAAGAAATTATTGTAAACTCTACACTTCACGTTACACCACAAACACATTGATTTTTATCGATTTTGAATTTATTGAATGTTGGTGTTGCCAGCCGTGAAGCGGAACATCTGCCATCATCTGTAATCGCTCGCGCTCGTTCGAGTCATCTTTTGATAAAATTCTCGTTTTGGGCAAACCCAGCCTGAGCATGTTCAAAGCCAACAGAAACTTCATTAAAAAAACAGTAATTTAAAAAACTAAAAAACCCGACTGCTTTTCTAAGTATTCATGGAAAAGCCCTAAAACAAGAAATTCGTTGTAGGTACCCGATTGCACTTAATTTAAGAATTGCCATTTGCTAAGGCGATGCTTATACGCAGATAAATTGTAGCAGTCGGGACCCGTTCTAGAAAGTCAGCCATCTAGTCAGTAGATTGGAGTAATCTGCAATGTAATTTAAGTATATGCTCTCAATTCACTAAGCCTCCATTTCTAGAATGGGTCCCGACTGCTACAATTTATCTGCTAGAAGTGTCTTTACTTATATTTAGATACCTCCAAACATTTACACGTAAAGCAAAGATTTTTTTTTACTCGTTTATATAAAATTTTCGTGATGGCCCGGTGGTTACGGCTTCGCGTCTTCGCATGAGGTTGTGGGTTCAAATCCGGGCAAGTACGAATGTGACTTTTTCACTTCATATATACTTTTCTGAGTTTATCTGCGGGTAAATTCTGTCCCGTGTGGAGTTGTTCTGCCCATGCAAAGTTAGTGGATATAGTTATAGTTTTAAATGCCTCGATCTGTACAGTTTGTTTAAAACTGACCCCGGTACAAATGCTGTACCTGTCCATTAGCAGGACTAGCGCCACCAAAAGTTCGCAGGGCGGTGGTAAGCTCCAGCGAAAGAGCCAACATGGTCGCTGATACATGACACCCTTTGCACGACAACATTTGTAGCAGACGGCAGGGGCGCGTCCTGTACCCGCGGTCGCCATAGGACTTCCATTACTACAAAGACTACAATAGTATACGCTAACGTGTGCACTACTACCTGAGTCTACTGACTGCTCTGGCGGTACACGTCACCGACTTCCGAAAAAACACTGCAAAGTGAATTGTTTAAAAAGTCGGTTTTTTTTTTTTTTGGTAAAAGTTTTTATTTTTCACTTTTTAGTTACAGTACCTACCCCACTAATTCAAAATTTCTTTATCCTTGGGGTCAAAACAATGCATATTTACGCGATAGCAGCAATCGCGGTTGATTTACTGTTATATTTTGAAGAGTTCCGTTGTCTGTCTCCGAAACGCAACATCAGATCTAGATGAAATTGAAATGGGACCACACAGGAAGCACCAGCTTTTAGATAAAAAAAAATCATCAAAATCGGTTCACCCAGTCGAAAGTTCTCAGGTAACAAACATTAAAAAAAAACACAGATGAATTGAGAACCTCCTCCTTTTTTAGAAGTCGGATAAAGAAGGATTTTAACATTTTACATTATCTCTATCTTTACATGACTATGAACTTGTTGTTAAAGTAGGTCATGACGTTTCACTACGCTTATTGAAACCACATAATTTAATGTACTATTTTTTTACCCTAAAGGACCATGTTATAAATCAAATCAAAATATTTTAGTCTACTCCCTCAGGAACCTTACCCCTTCACTGTGCGTGGACACGTGGTCCGTATAGATGGGTAGTGGGTTAAAACCCATTCTTCCCAACTGGGTTATAACCCGGTGATTTGGGTTTTAACCCGGTTTAAACCTATAGAGGTATGAGGAACAGGGTGTATAGTTCGCTCATACTCTGCCGGGTGTTGTGTCAGGTGGCAACTGCCCCACGATTGCTGTCGGTATGTTGTATATATGCAGATCGCGCGGTAAACTCTGCTTGCGCGATGTAACTGATGTAGTTGCGGTGTGACTTCAAGTCTTGAGTAGTTCGCATATGGCATGTAGATGGCGCCACTCCATTTTTTGTGTTTTCCACTTTTGTCGATTTGAAGTTTCGTATGTGGGGCATTGTAGATGTCCGCCACAAACCCATTATCACTCATTATACTCGATGAAAATGGGTATTGTTAGAGATACTTTAGTTGGAAGTACAGTCCATTACTAGATTGTCAAAAGTAACAGCCTGAACACAAAATCATATACATTTATTATTTATTAGAAAAATTACAACAAATTAGTAACCGTACCTAATCACCATCGTCACTTGCATCGGAAATACGGTCACAATCTAAAAATTAGAAATTGTTAATGCCGGACGTAGATGGTTCTGGGCTATTTCTACGTGGCGGCGTGGTTTGGTTATTATATCTCCGGGATTCTATATGTATTGGTGGGGAATCAAGCACGCAGTCCTCAGAGTTATCACTTAAAACATTCATGTGCTTGTGCAACAAATTCCAATTTTATGTTATATATGTCGGTTTTGCTACCCTTTCCGTCGTGAGTCCATTTCTTTTTTACTATGTACCTATATAATTTGTCCTATTTTGCATATATGAACTCCATAGCGTCGATTTCTTGACTTTATTCAAGTTCAGATCCTTGGACTTGGGGGGTCTAATAAGTACGCTACAAAGTGAATCGGTTTCAAACACAATACTTCAGAGCCATCTAGTCCATTGCCCTCTTTTTGCAAAAAGCACTTTTTAACTATATCGTATGTAATTTTTTTCTCTTTCTTTTCTGTCTAGGCACTAGATTTGTATCTCTCTTAATTCAAAATTTCATTTACGTAACAATGGTCGTATAATCATAATACACTAGAGCCAATCAGTCTGAACTTCAGATGTCTGTGAGTATGAACGTCTTTTAAAAGACGTATAGATTTCTATATATTTTAGGTGCTTGCACTATCTCCTATCATCGTAGCAAACTTATTTGTTCCATACTCAGATAATGGTGCCAATTCTCTTGTCACAAATGACTCTAAACTACACTAAAAATCACCAAAATTTTATTTCTTCCTGTTAAACTAAGATTTCCCATTCTGAAATTGACTAAAGTGACACAACTTAACTGTGTTTTAGTTTGAGAGCACAAATATGGCCCTCAGTTATTAATTTAGTGAAAATGTTAATTTTACTATTCTGAATTTGGCGTTTTTTTACATAAAATTTTGATTAATCTCAAAACTTTGAAAAAACTATAAATCGTGATAATCAATAATCGATAATCGTCCTGCCGAAAAATGTTAGGCAGTTTGGTAGGTTTATGAAATATACATACATACACTTGTTTGGTCCAAAATATATGATTTATTTAATATTATTATCGTCGTAAATGTATCAAAGCCAAGGTAATTCAGGTAAAAGCAGGAATAGATCGTAATACTTATAACAGTTCCAGGTCGTAAGTTATAACAAAATTCACTCATAACACTTGCTGATGTAAACTAAAGTGAGAGTTTGAGTAGGGAAGGACTGTACCACCCTCCCTCTCAGTCCTGCTACCCCGCATACTGGTTGTAGCGCGCTACATATTTAAATATAACAAATCTGAAATATTTGGTTTTCCTCCGGCCAAAACATCCAGTAGGTGGAATGAAACGGGTCATAACTGGGTTTTATCCCACTAGTGGGTTTTAACCCGGGTGATCTCTAGGTCCAGCATGCACTTGGCTGATTTTCCATAGTATGTACAATTTTAAATTGATTACGTTATAATTATAACACAAAGTATTCTGTGAAAGATCTTAGAAGTATTCTGTCCCAAACTTGACATGTGCTATTGCACAAACCGCGCGAAGCTAAAACCCAAAAAAAAAAGTTTTCTGTCAAAGATCATACCAGCGTTGTCACATCTACCAACTTTGTGATAGATCTACCTATTTCACCTCCCATCTACCTATCTACCAATTTCGGCTTCAAATCTACCTATTTTTCAAAATATTACGATTGAAAACATTTTTTAGGAACACACAATTTGAGCCATGCATGCGTCTTATACTTGTAATGGAACGTTACCGTATCGCTGGATCGCGATAGAACAAAAAAGTTTGGACACTTGAAACGGAACTATATAAGCGCTTGTGACGGATGGACGACACTGACACTGACAGTTAGTAGCGTTCCAAAACATGAAAACCTAACGGAATTCGACCAAGAATGGAGGACATAAAAAAACACGACACTCCCATTCTCAGAAGACGCGGACCCCACGCCAGAAATCTTCTGGAAGCAGGTCGCTTTTATTAAAAAAGGAGACCAGTCTCCAATGTTCCCTCTGCTTTTTGGATTTGTGAGACATTTACTTGCACTTCCACATAGTAGTACTAATATTGAGAGACTGTTAATAATATGAAGACATGGCAGAGAAACCGACTGTGTACTGAAACACTAGGTCTGCTGCATACTAGAAGGTTTATTGCAAAAAATTAAGACCCAAGGTCAGAACACTTAATGTTGTTTAAAAATATGTACAAACATCACCAATAAGAGAATAAAACCTCTTTCGAACAGAAAACCTTTTTATTTATTCGAATTATTAATTCTGAAAATGTACTGAAATTAGGGTGGTAGATCTACCAATTTTTCATTTAAAATCTACCTATTTCTACCTATTTTTGACATGCTATCTACCGATTTTCTAAAATCAGGTGTGACAACACTGGATCATAGATGAAGTTTAATAAACGTCAAAATTGTTGTGAGATTTTATTGTCAAGTCGCCTTTGGTTTTGATTTTAGTTTGAAATAAATAATAATTCAAGATGAACAGAATATTTGGAAGAGGAAAACCTAAGGAGCCTGGCCCAAGTATCAATGATTGCATTAGCAGTGTAAGTTTCCCAAAAATAATGACATTTATTGGTTAAATGTTAGTTTTGTCGATGATTCATGTTTCCGTGATTGTCCAAATGATTGTAAATTCCAGGTGGATAGCAGGGCAGATAATATTGAGCAAAAGGTCCAGAAACTGGAGTCTGAACTTAGGAAATACAAGGATCAGATGAACAAAATGAGAGAGGGACCAGCAAAGAATTCTGTGAAACAGAAGGCAATGAGGGTCTTGAAGCAGAAGAAAATGTAAGAGCTCGTCATTGTTACTTATTTATCTCAATGCGGGGAGGTCTCGACCTTTTTTATTGTAAGAAACACTTATCAGTCGCTATAAAGTGGGTATTATTGAGGTTTACTAGATTCACTGACTAAGGTATACCATTATATGTTACTGTTGGATTCATTGTTAGTATTGCTTCTTTTGTCTATTTCATAGACAACAAAATGTATATTTTCATCCATATTGTTATAAATGAGGTAAAATTGGTATGTAAGGATCCTAGAAGGTAGCTCTGTAGTTTCTTCATACCCTCACCCTACCCCATGGGAAGTAGGCATGATTTTATGTATGTATTGGTACAAACATTGGGGTTTTCAGGTTTATGGTGTTAGTGTGCTATGTTTATTGTTTGACATTATTACCCAATATTATTCGTTGTTGCTCTTAGTTCCCCCACCTTTCACTTTTTGGTACAGTTATGAGCACTAATATGTATACACATAGCCAAATTGGAAAGCGATTTTCACTTAAGAGGCTATTTCAAATTGAAGTACAGTGGAAACTCGATTAACTGGACTAATTGTTGTCGTTAGGGATTCGGATGCCAGTTGCCAGTTCTAAAATGTTCATGCTTGCATAAATTCGACTTGTAGTACATATGTTAAATATTTTGTAACTTGGCTCAATATGACTTAATTGGTCGCAGTTGGTAGTCTGGAAAATTGCGATTCGGTATAACTGAGAGCCGGATAATCGAGTTTCTACTGTATTCAGTTTTAGGTCAATTTAACGGCGTGTGGTAGCTGATCGTGCTTGTGTGTCTAGTGAAGTACGCTACTCACACGTGCTAACCGTTATGATTCAGACGCCAAAGAAAAAACCGGCGCGGACTTAAACGTTTTTTAAAAGTTAAAAGTTTCAACAATTGTTTAAAAATATTATTTTACTTTTAAATAGACTGTTTTTTTTTCAAGCAAGTTGACATACCTATTATTTCTTTTAATTTGTTGGCTATATCTTAACCATAATCATTTATCAAATCTCGAGTCAAATGCTGAAATACAAGACAAAATGTGAAAGCCGCCTTAAATACGATTGCAACCTTGAGATAACCTAGGTATTTATTAAACTGTGGGGATTCCGAAATACTATTTTCATAATAACATAAAATTACGAGGCATATACATATTTGTGCTTGTAACTGTACATCTGAAAGATAATATTGTAAGAGGTTCAAATAAGATCCACCTGCCACTAGACAATTTATTTGGGGTTGGCACAGAACATCTGATTCATCTGCTGTGCATCTCTATTAGCTGTTATCTCAGAATTCTATTCCTTCTCAACAATAATAATAATCATCTTCTACATCCACAGAGTCTACCCATTCGCTGGTTGTCCTTTTTCGTAAAGCCAGTTATAAGGTGTGAAAATTATGCCAACTATGAAATAATATACAGGGTAGCAGGGACATTGGTGCACAAACGAAAACCATAAATAATACATATACAGAGTAGCAGGGACATTGATGCACAAACTAAAACCAAAAATTGAGTACATAAGTCTACACACCCTAGCATAGAAATCTTTCATCAGATATAAAAAAAAGATTTGTTTAATTGAAAAATGTAATACCTATACAGTCTTAATGTATGGAACAGCATATTATGTTTCATATATCCATCAAAAAATTCCAACTAAGGGGGTCTTAGAAACATGTACTGAATCCATGGTAAAAGGTCGCATGATGGATGTCCCTGCCACCCTGTATTGCTTTTGTTGGAGAAGTATTTTGTTGTAACCCACATCATCATCTGCCTAGCCTTTTACCAACTACGTTTGCAGTAGTCTTAAAATATGGTCTTTTTTTTTGCAGAGTATGAATGATGGTGCACATCTACTTATGTTGATCTTTGTATGAGCTATGAATTGCTATGTTATAATATGACTAGCTTTTGCCCGCGGCTCCGCCCGCGTGAATGTCGGTTATGGCATAAAAAAGTAGCCTATGTCCTTTTCCATATCCCAGGCTATATATCTCTGCCAAATTTAATGATGATCGGTTCAGAAGTTTAGGTTTAGGTGTGAAAGCGTAACAGACAGACAGACAGAGTTACTTTTGCATTTATAATCATCATCATCATCATCATTTCAGCCGAAAGACGTCCACTGCTGGACATAGGCCTCCCCCAAGCTCCGCCACTTCGACCGGTTCTGTGCTTCCCGCATTCAGCGGACTCCTGCGGCCCTCACAAGGTCATCGGTCCACCTTATTGAGGCCTCCAACTTTACGGCATTTATAATATTAGTAGGGATTAACTTGCCTAAAAGGTAAAGAATCCTGCCCATATCAGAATAGGCAGGAATTCCCCTGTTCCTGTTTTTCCTGGCATTATTAAAAAAATGTCCTTGTTATTCATAATATCTGTGTATCTTGTTTTATACTTAAGTGCCATAAAGTAAATGATAACCAGATAATGTGTGTGGGTACCTAAATTATGTTTGATGCACAAACTACTTATTCTCATGAATAATCATTGTTGTCTGTCTGATTACAAATTTCGTTCACTCTCACTCCTATAGCAGTCGAGTCTTGGTAATATTCAACTGGGATTAGTTCTGTTTTTGAGATATTTTCTTTTGTGTTATTATGAGCTGTGGTGATGATTATTTTCACACAACATGATGCATCGTGACTGTAATCCCCGAAGGAATAGGCAGAGGTGGACCTATAGTACACCCACATTTTGTTAGTTATGTTTAAGTTCCATATAATAGGGGGCGAGCCTATTGCCATCAACCGGGCACAAATCCAAACTCCGGGCTGCTACTGAGAATTTCCAGATGGATAATACTATGCACGACCATGACCCGGGAATCGAATCCAGGTCCATCATACCTACTCAGCAGCAGCTTTTGCAACCACTACTTTTGAGTAAACCAACGATTTTCGTCCAATAGAATTGTTGTTAAGTGAACAGACAGGCAGTAGGATAAGGAAAATGTGGCATTTTATGAATTTACGTATGAAATATAGGTTTCAAAAAAACAGTGGCACTCCGGGTGTGCCGACAGAAGTGAAAACTTGAACAATTACGTGTGTATTTTTTTAACAGTGTCGCGAGTTCATTTGTTTTTTCCCATCTCAAAAAATGGCCAACGCGCTTATAGAAGACACTTCCAAAAATATTTTTATATATCAGTCCTAATGAATAAAGTTAAACAAATTATTATGGACAGTTTTTTACACTTAGCACCTTGTCTAGGTTAAGTTTTCTAGTTACTTTTCGAGTTACTTTGTGACTAATGCAGAAAACCTTTAGAGTATGAAAAATCCACGATTCAAGAGCAGGGGAAAGCGAGGCGTGGTGGCGAGTGATGTTAGAGAGATGCTCATGGGTGGACATGGCTGCTCTGCACCCACTATTTACCGCTCGCGGGTACTAGAGCCACCGCACATAGTTACACAAACTTATCTAACAATCATATAACTATGAGTCTAATATTGAAAGCACGTTACATCTCTGCACTAATTTGGACATCTATTGCCACAATGCTGGACAAATATTTAGAGCATACTAATAATTGCACTTTTCAATAAAATTCCAGGTATGAGCAGCAACTGGACAATCTTAGGGCTCAATCCTTCAACATGGAGCAGGCCAACTACGCTACCCAAACATTGAAGGACACGCACGCTACTGTGGCGGCCATGAAGGATGGTGTCACACAAATGAAAAAAGAGTTCAAGAAGATTAATATTGATACCATTGAGGTTGGTTTTAGCCGATGTTTCCTACGTCTTTATGGCAATTGGTATAGATTGTACAGTTGGGGAATTAGGTTGGTGAGGAGATTGCCATATTACGTCAACTTGACATGTAAATCTATTTTGTGTTCAAATGTCTGGCAAAGAAGGACAGTTGCGATGAAGTAACGGACAATAAGTCGAATTTGACACTGACCTAATTAAATAGCTGCGGGATTTTTACGCGCATTGAATTTTCAACCCTCGGTGTTTAAGCAAGCACTGAGAATCCAACAGAGTGCATCTATCTCAGCGCGTCGAAAATCGAACAATGTGTTTTAATATACGATTCGTTCGTTCGATCCGTTTTAGTTTTTGATTTTATTTTTCTGATTTTCTTTTTTGATTTTCTGATATCTGTTTTGTTATCATGTTTTTTTAAATGTTATGTCATCTTTATATACACGTGTTTCTGTGACAAAAAAATCCATTTTTCTCTCTTCCTTTCTATTTTCAACTCTCGGCGCAAAGCAGTACGTTGAAGATCGAGTGCGCGAAAAAATTCCGCCGCGATTTTATTACATCCGTGGGAACGTGGCCTAAAAGTTGATAAGTAGTCGATTTGCTTATCAATTAAGTTACCCGACTTTGCATTGCGAGATAAACTACTCATAGTTAGACAACACAAACCTTTTTGCAAAGGAACTAAAGATGGCATGGTATTGAATTGCCCTAAAAATTACGCATATTTAAGTCATCTGCAATATAACTAGATATGTTTTAGGAACCATTATAATTCTTATGTATTAACTCCAAACGTTACAGGATGTTAACGACGATTTGGCAGACATGTTGGAGCAGGCTGATGAGGTGCAAGAAGCTCTTGGTCGCCAGTACGGAATGCCAGAGCTTGATGACGACGAGCTCAACGCGGAACTTGATGCTCTTGGTAAGATGTTATGCAGTAGAGTAAGCTGGTAGCAATGAAATGAAGTTTGGATTAGATAGAGCCAAACAAAATCAAATCAAATTATGACAAACTCGCAATTTATACCGTTGTGTTGTCTGTGCCAAAATTAAATGAAAAATGGAAACAAATGGACCAGAAAACGTGCCTACATTTTTCATTGAATGCTTCGATTTGATTATTTGAATGCTTAATTAAACCCGAGATCCTAGTTTCAAATCACTTTATAGATGTTTTCCATTTGACCATAGTGTCGCCACGCTCTTATACACTGTAATTCAACGTTTATTATTCAATATTGATGGCTGAATTGTTGCTCTTGTCGTACACACTGTACGTCAATACGTGTGCCTGCCTTATGTACTGAACTTTGCGCAGATGACTGCGCAATAACAATTTATAGGAACCAAATGGTGACACCACGAGGCGAGTGTGAGAGAGAAAACCATTTCAGATGCCAATCTACATGGTCTTCACATGATGTGACCAAAATTATGTCTGGATTTTAGAAGTGACTGTGACCTGAGTTGTTTCGACCTTTCTTCTCAGAGTAGTCAGATAGGAAACGCCGACCTCATCTAGTTTAAAAATATGATTGACGTGTAAAAAAGTGTTTGTACAAACCTACTTACAGAAATAAAATCATTTATAATTTAAAACATGCGCGAAAGTTCGGAGAGCCTTTGTTCAGACCGATCATTATTAATCGGTCTTATTATACCTACCCAACAGTAGTCCTCCAGACCATATTCCAGCCATGGCGGCCATACTTAACGGACCCTTCGGTACGGAAGATATTATAGGCATAGTGCACAAGTGTGTGCGTAGACACATATGCATTCTCTTCCCTCATTCTCATAGTCCAATGAGACGACATGCAATCACACGACATGAGAGAGATCGGGCGTAGGACCAACAGCTTAACGTGCTTTCCGAGGCACGGGGGTTATATAAGAGGCATAATAATATTTATATCCTTATTCTTCCCATTACAGGGGACGAGATAGCTCTAGACGACGACGCGTCCTACCTCGATGACGTAGTAAAGGCCCCCGCGGCTCCCGACAAGGAGCCGGGCGCCGACAGCGTGCGCAACAAAGATGGCGTCCCTGTCGACGAGTTTGGACTGCCGCAGGTGCCCAGCGCTGCGCAAACCTCGCGCTGAGATCTGACGTCAGAGTCATAAGCCATGCGGTACAGGTAATGGCTTTAAAAGTTTCTTTTTTAAAACATTTCGGCTATCTTTGATTATGTAATGCAGTATGTCTGCCTTTTTATTTTCTGTCTCAATCGATTGTAAGGCTATTAGATGAATCTAAAGACGATATCAAACGCTTCAGTTTTTGTTCATTTGCCATTCATTCGGCATCTTTCACTTGATGTGAAACGTCTGAACATAAAATGAGTCAAAAGTGACGTGTTGGATTTGTGCACTCTGCATTTTCCAGTCGCCTAAAAAAAAAAAATGAAAGGAGTGGCATGAATGTTCACGCGTATACGTTCGTCCATATATAATATTGTCGTTGTCGTATGAACGTGCAATGAAACAAAAATAAACATTCACTCCAGTGCTAAGTACTACATCTGTGGTTTTGTATAGCTAAGTCATTTCGTGATGTGTTTTTTATTGGCAGTTATCATACCTGGTCACACTGAGCTAAAGCCTTTACAGTACCACTAGTGAATAGTGAGACCAAATTCTGACGGACGTAAAAGTTTCGCAGCGGGATTTGATCGCGCACTGGATTTCCAACTGTCCGTGTGGAGCCGAGGATTGAAAATCCAACAAAGTGCAGCAAGTCGGTAAAACACACTGTTTGATTTTTAACTCGGCGCCAAGCTGTGCGTTGACAATCCATCGCGTCGTTACGTCCGTGTATCAATACAGGGTTCAACCATTTTCACCACTAACCCGTCTGTGCTTAATTTTGTTCTGAGAAACTTGAAACATTTCTCTCTGTATTTTTTAAATTTAAAATGTTACCTGTACTGCCTTAACATAATCTGTTAATTGTATGTTGAATTATATTAAGAGCTTAAAGCATTACGATTTCACTTTGTAACCACCCAATTATATTGTTTATTTAATGTGAACACAGCACTCGTTTAAAATTATTTTATAAGTACTCACCTCATCGATTTAACAGCAGAAATTGAATTTAGAAACTTGCTTCAGTAGATAAAACTTTTAAAATCTGTTTAAAATGTCATGTAGAGTCAGAACGAAAAGGTTAAGCAAGCTGTCAACGTCAAAATATTGACATGATGGCTGCATTGGTAGCGTCAGCAATAGTATTTTAAACGAAAATAACAGTGCAGACGACACGGCAATGCAGACCGTACTGGCACGCGTCAGCGGTGTTGTAGGAAAGGCGGCAGCGGCGGCGGTGAAGTGGTTGGGTGAATTCAATCTTGCCAAAATTGTCTTTGGCAGCCCCAAGTACGCAGTTATAATAATCGGGTTATATGTAAACACCTTTTTTAAACTATTATTCCCATTTATATTGTTGGCAGTACGTAGTTGGAAAAGTAATAAGTGTCCTGCTGTGGCTGTAAAATTGCCCTAAAAGTGCTTAACCTTTTCTTTCCTGGACTGTACATTTACAATGAAAATGCTTTGATTTAATTTTTAAAGCTTACTGTCGGTATGAAAATCTGCTAAGTAGTAACATTCATTTATTAAAAAAAAAAACTGGGTTCATTGTTATTATCATGCAAAGTGAATCAAAATTTATAATACATATTCTATTAAAATGTTTTGTGATTAAAATTCTATTCTTAGTTGCCGTAACAATCTGTAAATGTAATCTAGTTCTTATAATTTTTGTATACTTAAGTTAAATATATTATTATCTTTATAACTGACTTGTTTTTATTGTAATAAGTACTAATATTTCCTTTCTGTTACTTGAAAAACGATTGAGTCATAATTTAAAACTTATGTAAGGTACAGTCAGTTCTTTCTTTTCTATTTTAATTTAATTTAAAAGTAAGAAACAGTGGTTTTAATTCTCATCGAAAGCCACGTGAAACAAGTCTATTGAAATCCGTTATCTGATTTTTTGATTGCCACTGTTGAACTTGGTAAGCTACGGTTGCTGCGGTTGGTTTGTGGATGGGTGACCATCTTTACATACCAAAACCTCTCCGTATCTCGGAAACCACGTTGATGCCTTGATCACACGTACCGAATAAACGGGCGAGAGAGTGGATTTTTTTTCGGCCGAGACAGTGATGTAATAGCTGTTCACACATGTTTGGAAATTAGTACAGTCAGTTCAGTTCTATTGAGACTACAATTCAGACACGATGGATCGTAAAAAGATTATTAGAAAATATACAAAATTACTAATTCCACTGTTAGTAAAAGAATTAAAGGAATTGTTGGAAAAAGAGCAACGCCGGATTTGGACAAGACTATGGATGTTGAGAACATCTGATTTTGGCGCTATAAACACTGTTTTTAATGAAGTCGTTTCGACGTCACATTTGTTATTAGCAGACATGGTTATAAAAAAAAAAAAATTTGGAGTTGTTTTAAACAAAATTATCTCAAGAAAAGGCGCGCGCGGCGACGTAACGACAATCATTTGGCCGAGTAGTGAGACTGCACGTTCAGACCCGCCGAGTGAGCGAGCGTGACAATTCGGAAAAGCGGGAGGGTGGACTCTCGGCCTAGTACGTAGAACGAGAGCCGAGTTTCTGTCTCGCCGCTTCATTCGCCCGACCGCTCGGCCCGCTCGGCGCTATGTATATACGTACCGAGTACTCGGCGCTGTGTTTTTATACGTACTGAGTACTCGGCCGAGAGCACTGTCTCGCGAAAGTGAAACTGGCGGGTGTACCCACAGCGAATAAATTATACCAATTACCAAAAACAAAATGACCAAAAACATACTATTTTGTACCTAGCTCTAAAAAATCGGTACCTCCTTCAGAACGAAATTATTTCGAAATTAAGGTACATCCGCCGTATTGACATCAAGATGGCGGGTGTTCTATAATATTTTATTATTTAACCATTAGGTACTCATAAAATATAATTACACCAAAAATTTGTACTTAAAAAGTACCTCAAGTAAACAGAAACACACACTTGATCAGTTGGATAGTTCCCGAGAAATAAAACAAACATGTCTCGTTTACTTATGTTTATTATTATTATTACGAATGATTGATCTAGGTACATATTTATATATATTTTAGGGATAATTATTAAATTATAAATCATGAATGTTAATAACGCGTCAAAGTTATTCGGTAACTTTTTATTTTCGTCCATACATAATGGAATTAGCGATAAGTGAATTCGGAGTTTTGGTTATAAAATTATTAAGATCATCAAAACTTTGTTCTGTTGATCAACAACAAGTGCAAATTGCTAATTGTTTATCAAGTACCCCCATCATACTTTATCATGAATGTGCATTTATGAAGCTAGTTGCGAAGGGTTGCTAGTAACTTATTAATTTAATAATTATTCGTGTGCATATAATTCGTAATTAAAAAATATCCGTAAAATATAAATGTATACTGTAGATAACTATATCAATATATCATGATAATTATCGTGTTTACTTATTACACAAGACACGGTTGTTTTATTTCTCAGGAACTATCCAACTGATCAAGGGTGTTTTTTTTTCAATTGAGGTACTTTTTAGGTACAATTTTTGGTGTAATTATATTTAATGAGTAATGGTTAAATAATAAAATATTATAGAACACCCGCCACCTTGATGTCAATATGGTGGGTGTACCTTTATTCGAAATAATTTCGTTCTGAAGGAGGTACAGATTTTTTAGAGCTAGGTACAAAATAGTAGGTTTTAGGTAAACATTTTTAGTAATTGGTATAATTTGATTCGCTATGATACACCCGCCATTTTGACTCACCACTGTCTCGCCCGTTTGCTCGGTACGTGTGATCAAGGCATAAGCAGTCGTTACGGGTCGTCAGGGCGAAAGTCTGACAACCAGTCTTACCAAGGGTATCATATTACCCAATAACTGGGTTGTGGAGGTCAGATAGGCAGTCGCTCCATGTAAAATACTGGTATTCGGCTGCATCCGGTTACACTGGAAGCCGACCCCAACATAGTTGAGGAAAGGCTGCGAAGACGAGGATTGAGTTCCCTATGCGACGAAGGTGAACGTTAACGATTTTGGAAAGTTGGAATCTTAAAAAAATAATAGGAAGTTAAAGTTTTTCTTTTACAAACTTTCACGTTCAATTTTTTTTTCGTAGAAAGGTCGTAACTTTTGCCGATGGCAACTATAAAACAATGTTCCATCCGTTGTTTAAACAACTTTTCATGATCCAAAAAAAAACTGCTCAATTCACACAGGGTACTCGGTAGGAAATAAAAAGACCCATATAATTAGGTAGGTAGGTAATCAACCTTTATTTAATATATAATAATAATAATAATAATTTAATTGAATTATATTACACAGTCAACTCTAAAATACTGTTATGTTCATCGCGTATGATAAGACACTGATTTGCATACTGATACACGTAAATCGGTAACTGTACTGGCGTCTACTCGACGCAATAAATAAGACTCGTCCTCATTACAACACATCCTACTTTATGTACAACCACTCTGAACAGAGTTAATAACTATTTACTGTAGACAGTCTAATTTGTATTATCTATGAATAAATTAGCACTCGTAGCTTAATCTAAGGCTTCCTGTCCAGTCTTTGGCAAGAAGAAGCAGAGTATAGCAGCAACTGTGGGTGAGAATTGGTTAGGTTAGATATCACATCAGCAAATATTCGTAAAGTTACAAATACGTAGGGTTGATAAATTGATACGATTTGTCGCTCATGGTAAGGTAATAATCAAGCAGGCAGTGATCGGATAAGTACGTCACTGCTGCCTCTGGACATCTACAACACCAGAGGCAGCAGGTGTGTTGCCAGCCTTTAGACCAAGCTGAAATGTCTTATTATGGGTGGCACCATTGACTCTCAAAGTGTTACCATAGAATCAGTACATGATTCTGGCCCAATTTATTATAATTAAATTATAAAAAAAGAACCAGCTGTTTTGATACAGATGAACAGCATTTTTTAAAATAACCTTCCACAATTTTCAATTTTTTCATTTTTTTTTTTCATTTTCATTCATTTTTTTTTTTCAATTTTTTTTTTTTTTTCTTTTATGTGTGGTGCAAACTGTTAATGTAAGTTGGTTATAAATAAATAAATAAATAATAATAAATAAATTTTGTGTATTAGCTGTTCCATACATTTTGACTGCGTAGGTATTGCACTTTTCTATGAAACAGCAGATTTTTTTTTGATAACTGTCGAAAAATGTCTAGAATCATGATGTGCTGAATTGCGCGTCAAAGTCCTTGCCCTGCCTTATTATCATTTGCCAGTAATTACACCGGCACCCATATCCTACAAACCAGAATACAGCAGCGCTGCTTGGCAGTAGAAGGCATGGTGGGACATAGTATTTTCCTAGACAGTATCCTACATAAAGCACTTTGGTACTAAGGGCCAATTTCACCGATAAAACTGAACGCGATTAGGGCATCTAAACCGAGTTTAAGAGCTGTCAGTATCATCATTGTTGTAGAATATTGACACTGACAGCTCTTGAACGCAGTTTAGATGTGCTGATCGTGTTGTTCCATCAGTGAAGTCCGCCCTAAAACGTTTTGTACGTTTACTTGTGTTTATTATCAAAGCTAGTATTCAAAAATCAAAAATAAAACAGTCATTTATTCAAACTAGGCATAGGTAACTCTTTTTTAACGTCAAAATTACATAAGACAGTCCCCCAAAAACGCCCGCCCTTCATCACTTCCTAACGCTTTTGCTGGGAAGAAGAAGTGGCGCAACAAATTCTAAACACCAGCATTAGAAACTAATATTAAAATTAGGTACTTACGGAAAAGGAATGCTGCAAACACGACGATGGGGATGACGCAGTTGATGTCTATGAGGTAGCCGAAAGTCAGGTTGCCTATGAGACCGCCACCTCGACCCGCCGTTAGGGACAGTGCGGCCGCCATTACCCTGGGAAATACATGAAAACATTAGAACTCAAGGGAAATAGTCTACCATATCATCTTTTAAGGTATCGACCGCTTAGTTTTACATCAATTGCTGTGCCCAGCTCATCGACGTTTTATTCCAGCACTGGATTTTCGATTCTCGGTGTTAAACCGAGTATTGACAAATTCAAAAGAGTGCATCTCGGGGCGTCGAAAATCGAACAGTGTATTATACTGTTTCTTTCCTGCCAGTCTTTGACGGGGTCCGCACAGGTGAATATTATACCCACATTCCGCAAGATATGTTTTAGTCTCATATGTTCCCACCGCTGTGACCCAGGCCTCCTCTCTTCGAGAGGGAGTGGGCTGTAAGCTACCACGCGGGCCCAGTACGGGCTGGTAGATGACACATGTCTTTGAATGTTTGATTGTAGGACATGCCAGTTTCCTCACGATGTTTTCCTTCATCGTTTTGAGAGCAGTGATGATTAAATAATTTACACAAATTAAAGTGCCTGGGTTCGAACCAACGACCTACAATCTCGGTATGTCGTGGCTGTTTTCACTGTTCCATTGCTCTACTGATAATTTTGTATAACATTGCTAAAAAAATAAAGGAAATAGTTTTATTTACCTGAGGTTTGTAGGGAACAAGTCGACGAGCACGCAGAACACCAAACTGATGGCGAGAGAGGTGCAGGCTTCAAAGATACACGATAGCACCAAGTTCTGTATGGAGTTCTGGACGAAGTACAAGCCGACCGTCACCAGGCCGGCCAAGCCCAAACTGAAGACTGGAATTCAAATTTTTACGTTATATTTGTGATCATTTTGGTGTAAAAGAGCCATATATGAATGTATTGTATGGTAAGGACTATAATATATTAATCCGCAAAATATTAAAACAATATATTTACCTGACATAAGAAACAAAAAATAGACATTCATTCATTCATGTAAATTTGATTGAAAGAAAAATTGAAGCTATTTCTTGTTTAATAAGTACAGACGCCAGCACATGAAGGTATCCCAAACTGACAAATTTTCCGAATTGAACATACACCTTATTCTTTTGTTATAAAGTTGAAAAACTATCAAATAAATTTAACAGATTGGGGTAGGTTGATGGCTGACCTCTGTACCTACTTTTGTTGAATGTTCAATTCTTGAGCTGGCCTAGCGTATTACGGCGTTTCAATACAATAATATACCCACTGGTTTTGTAACCAATAATGAGCGGGGTACAGGTTGGAATGACTTTTAATGCAGGTAATATTGTAATACCACTTACTCAAGAAGAATTTAGCACCAAGTTTGTGTACGCAGAGAGGCAGCCACAACGACGTGGGGATGCAGGCGAGACCGACGATCAGAGTATGCATGTATACGCTGGAATCGATGGTCTTCAAACAGTCGTAGGGATCCCCCTCCATGCCGTCCACAACCACAATGCTAGAGACGTCACAGACAGAAGCAGACGTGTTGGGGAAACGCTGCTCGAACTCTTCGTAACGGTTGAATAACTCGGGGAACCAGATCATGAGGGTGTAGTAACTGAAATTGAAGTAGCGTGTATAGAAAATATAAGAATACGGGAATTAAATACATAGGTCGGGTATTCCCCCAAGAAGTAACAAAGGTACTTGTGTAAGGTAAATTGTCTGAGTATTAGTTGTACCTACAGTTTGCAAAGAACGTAGATTTACACTTTTTTTCAAATTTCTTTATTGATAGGAAAAAAAGTAAAAACAGAGTAGCGGGTTTAGTACAAGATTCTGGACCACCCTGCCTTGAAATTTGATTCTTTATTATATTTTTTTTATTTAATAGGTACTACGCGGTTTAAACGCATGGAACAGGGTATTTTTTTAAACCCACGATCAATTTCAACGCAGTGTGGTCCAGAAGCATAAACTAAATCATGGTAACAGGTTACGCGTCCACATTCCCGCCATCGTGTATAATCACATTGACGTAATCAAGTATAAAAATTGGAACATTAAGGGGAACCTAGTCGCGGGCTCGAACTCACTGATGGGCCTGGCTAAAAAGCAGGCTGTCTCATCAGGCATCGTGTCCGATAGAGGTAGTATCAGTGATGAGCAGTTAGAAAGAGAAACTAGTCTACACGCACATTATTGAGTGAGATGCAGGATCATTGTAGTACAACAGGCGCGTAAAAAATTAAGAAAAGTCCTTCGGAAGATCGGGTTTTATGAAAAAACCACTGCATAAATCAGTTACCAATAAAGTTTATTGTTATTTTTACACTTCTTTTATTACATAAACACGCCCAAAGTTAGGTTAAATTAGCAAGAAAAACGAATCTTTGTTGGCTCCTAACTTTTTAATGGCTTTTTACTTTAGTATTCTGTTTCCGTGCAGACAATATTATTAATGAGACAAAACCATACCATGATTTTGACATTTAATTTTTGATATACATTGCCGAACAGTGGAGTAATACACTCTCGAAGTTTTTATGGGAAAAATGTGGACTAGATACACCTTAAAAATTAAATTAATCTACAATACAGCTCAAGTGAAAGGAACAGTGTTTTCACTTATCAACTTTTGTTGGTACCTAACCGTAACACGATAAGGTTTTTTGGCAGAAACTTGAGCCACTAAAGCATTACAACCTTTCCCTTCCATATCTCACCTTGTGGTCAAACCGAACTGGATGATGCATGTGAGGATCGTGTATTTCAGGTAGGGCGGCCTGCACAGAGCTTTGGTCTGCACCCAGATCTCAGAGAACAATCGCTTGAGGTCCTTGCGTTTGCGTATGCTCAAGGATCGGACGGACTTTACAGAGGTCACGGACCCTACTGATACAGTACGTTGCTTCTCCTTGAGACTTTTGATCTGGAAATTTAAGAATTAGATGATGATTAATGGCTGATTCCTATAATTTACGGGCAGTTGTTGGTAAAATTTAAGTCTCCTGTAACTTTACCAGCTATGAAATAAAGACCTAGGTAATAGCTTTGCATAGTAGAACCTCCCATATGGAAGTAGCTATCACAGGTAAAATTATCTTACGGAATTATTTATGCTTATGCTCATATTATGCTCGTTTTCATTACCAAATGTACCCCAAGTAGGTCTATATTTAAAACTTGATGGCAAGAAACTAGATGCTATGTCCGAAACTGTATTTCTAGGAATTACTTTAGATTCAAAATTGCAATAGGGTGCCCACATTAGAGCTCTCTCAAGTAGATTAGGCTCAGCTGCTTGCGCAGTAAGAAAAATGTAAACGTAGCCACAGCTAGGTTAGTATACTTTGCTTATTTTCACAGTCTTATGGCGTTCTGCTGTGGGGATCAGCAGCTGACGTAGATTCAGTTTTCATTTTACGAAAGAGGGCAATCCGCGCAATCTATAAAATGGGACCTCGCGAGTCTCTTAGAAACAAATTCAACGAAATTGATATACTAACTCTGCCTTCTCTTTATGTCCTAGAAAATATCTTGTATGTTCGCAAAAACTAAGGTCTTTAAAAAAAATGCAACTTCCAAAATCGAAATACACGTAGTAAAGATGAAATTGTGATTCCAAAATTTAGATTAACTAAAACTAGCAAGTCATTTTTAATAAACAGTATCCGCTTCTATAAAAAGTTGCCAAAGTCGGTTACAGAACTTGGCGATGGAAAGTTTAAAACTCACATCAAACGTGTCCTTATCAAAAAATCATATTATAAGATAAAAGACTACGTTGAAGACGAGGGAAGTTTGGCATTAATTCCTGCACATGTGGCTTCCCTGGTACCTCATTAACAGCATAACTGTGTGAGAGTCTATTAACTGCTCCCAAATTACGATGTTAATTTTTATTCTTTTTATTTTTTACACTTTCTAACATATTCTCGTCATTATTTGACATTATACATCACTTCTAATATCGACTATTTATTAGTGATTCTCATGGAAATCATGTCACTTGGTTTAAATAGGTTGATCTTACTTATGTAGATTCTTTTACATATTGTGAATGGGAATACAGGCCTGCACTGTCCTCCCATACCTAATATCACTGTAATTTGAAAACATTAAAAAGCCAATTATTTTTAGAAAGAGTAACCGTGGAGTTTCTTGCCGGCTCTTCTCCATAGGAAGGAAGCGACAAATTGGAACCGTGTACCTAGCTTCTGACGTTTCATAAGTGCCCTTGCAGGTTTATGTGAAATAAAATAGTTTGATTTGATTTGGGAGAACGTTATAGGCCTTTCAGACTGTAGATTTATAGACGATTTTCTATTCTTTATTTTCATTCCTCTAAGTACCTGGTACTTATTGACAGGCCTCCACTGTCCTCCCATACCTATTTATCACTGTAATTTGAAAACATTGTAAAACCCAATTATTTTTAAAAGAGTGTCCGTGGAGTTTCTTGCTGGTTCTTCTCCATAGGAAGCGACAAATTGGAACCGTGCACCTAGCTTCTGACGTTTCATAAGTGCCCTTGCAGGTTTATGTGAAATAAAATATATTGATTTTGATTTTGATTTATACCCAGTTTGGCAATAAAAAACGCTACCATGGGTAAGCAAAACAATTGGTTTTCGTTATAGGAACCGAGCATAAATACTCTATGTAACTAAAAAAACCAACACAAAAGATGGTGATGGTGTTGTTGCTCCAGGTTGCAAGTACTACTGGAGAGCATGAAGACCTTGATTCGATTCCCAGGTCGTGTAAAGTGCTATTGTGTTTTTTCATCACGAATTTCTCAATAGCCGCCCGGAGTCTTGATTTACATGGGACGTAAACTGGAGAAATGTTGGTGTTACTATAGGTACTCCCTAACTCTTCGGGAATCACAGGCGTGATGTTATGTGATGGTGTATAAAAAGTAAGTTTAAATATTTGGCTAGACTAAGTAACTACTCAGATGATAGGTAGAAATGTGTGCCGACTCCGAATAAATTTCGATAGGGCAGTATAGGACAGTGATGACAATGCTAAAAATTGTAGGGTCTTAGCTACAATATTTTTCCCATGTACTCAAATTGACGAGGACCAGAATTTAAGTTACATTGTTTTGTTGCCTGCTAAAGATGAATTTCATGACAAAATAAGATGGAGAACAAAACAAAGGTATTGTAACATAGTTCTTACCGGGTAGTTTTCGGGGTCATCACCAGTGTTTTGCTTGTAGATGCCTTTAAGGACATTGAGGGCATCATCATAGTCACCGCACTCCATCATGAACTTGGGGCTTTCGGGGAAGGAGAATAGCCAGAAGCCGAGCAGCAATGAGGGGAGTCCACACGCGGCTACGAACCAGTTCCATGAGTCGTAGGAGAAGGCGCCGCTCTCCATACGGATTCCTGTGATTGGGATGATGCCCCAAGCGATCACTGTAACCAAAAAAATGTGGGTATTCATTTTCAATGTAACCAAGTGTTTTGCCAAACTAACCAAAGGCTACTTAGTTACATACAATTAATGTATTTGCCTAGATTGCGGTCTATCGAAGTCAACAAGTCGATATTGATCACCTTGCCTCAATCCATAATGGTTGGTCGATCGCTGAAATCAATCACTACTGGATCAACCGATTCATAAACGGTCCGTGTAATCGATTGTCAATATAATACTGTTACGAGCTTGGGGTTCGTGACAGTTAAAAACTGCCAATATAAATTACCAAAAATTACACTTTAATTAAACACCCTAATTACAAGACAGTTTCACCACTGATCCCTCTAAATGGCACTTGAAGATTGCTTTCGATGTTCTCGCCTGCTCGCAGTTGACCTTGAGAGGTCGTGACTGCTCAACCGGGCTTTCCTGTGGGGACTAATAGCTTTTAAACTAAGAGCCTCCAGCCAGGGCTTACAAAACTAATACTTAAACCTATAGCGACTGCGCACTGAGGGCACCCCCTGCGGGGTACGAGCCTCGGCTCAGGGAGTCACTGTTGGGGGGGGGGGCAGCAAGTGGGGACATGCTGGATCAAACAATTTCATTATTATTAGATCATGGGGATTTTAACTCTACTTGCTCAGCTTCGGCGCGGGCTGGCACTTCTGCGGGCTAGGGACAGTTGGGGGCATTTCGTTTACTCGGGGTCTTCGCGGGGCGCGAGGACCTCGGCGGCGAGGTCGGAAGGACGGTCTGTGTCTGTGTGCTGTACTGGTGGCCCTACTACTTTCTTGAAGGAGAGTGATGGGGTCATCAGGGTCGGAAAGGTGGTCGGGTCGCTATCCGTTCCGGCCTTTTGTACGGCCTTCGGATAGTTCCTAAACCTTCTGCTGTAGAAGCATCTACAATGTTCGAGTACATACCGGCCCCGAGTGAACAGATGTCGATAGTTCTAGAAAGTTCTAGCATTGAGATTACTAGAAAGATTATGACTCTATTAATTCTGCTACGCGATACTAGATGGCGCTAGTGGTAACTAATGTTACCAGACATTAATTGTGGCGCGCAAGAATAGCAAGCCTGCCCGAGGCCCGCGTGGTGGATTATGGCCCACTCCCTCTCACAAACAGGAGAGCGGTCTCCCAGCATTGGGAACGTTATAGACTGATTATGATGAATATAGTCGATGATCAATCTGATAGAGACTGCCTCGTTGGTCTAAAGGTGCGCTTACACGAGGAACTAAAATTGCTCCGTTCTGATTAATTCTTGTCAACTATGACATAACGGCTACATCCAGCAATTTAGCGCAATGGCAACATGTAGCAACCTGTTGGCAGAGATACGGCCAAACAATATCATGCAATATAGAGCAACTTAAAGTACTAAGCAATACGCCCCCCCGCCGCCGCCTCCGCCACCCCGGCCGGTTCCTCTCGCAAAAACGAGACGTAGTTATACGTACAAACGAGATCGAAAGAAAATTGACAAAAAAAATCCAAACCGATTAGATATTCGGCAACTCATGAAATATATGGAGCAATCAGAAGAAATATTCCCGAAATATATCTGCAATTTATTGTTGTTGCTCCAGGTTGCTCCACTTAATTGATCCATTAGTATTGCCGAGGAACAATTGCTCAAAAAAATGCCCGTGTAAGAGCACCTTGATGGTCGCAAACGCCACTGCTGAGCACGAGGTCCTGGTTTCAATTCCCGGGTCGGGCAAAGTGTTTTTGGGTTTTTCTATCTGGATTTTATCAGTAGCGGCCCGGTGTCTGGATATGTGCCCGATCTATGGCAATAGGATCGCCACAATTACAAGGTACTTAAATATACCTAACGAGCAAAAAGTGGGTGTGTATTATAGGTGCACTTTTGCCCAACTCGTCAGGGAAACCAGGCGTGATGTTACGTTGCAATCTGATCGTTTTAACCTTTTAAGACTTAAGTAGTTGCAGTTAAGCTTATTCCTAAGACACAGTCATTAGTAGACATTTAATCATGGGTAAGTAAGTTAAAACTTACATGGCAGTAAGATGACCCCGAGGGTCCAGAACATTTCCATCCAGCAGAGGATCTTCTCTCTGTATTTGGTCTGTTGGAATTCACCCAGGTAGGGGAAGACGATACCCATAGCTCCAGCAACACTGCAATTAAAAAGCATTATTATAAGTTGAAATAACGATTTCTTACATTTCCATAATAATACAAATAAACTAGTCCTAAAACTACTGTAGGTATAATATGTATAAGGGGTCTGAATGAAAGATGTTGATCTAACAGAATTCCTAAGTATAATCTCACTTTTGTGGAAGAGTTTTACGGAAATAGATTTGGTTTTTTTAAATATTTAGTGGCAAAAGGTTCAACTCGAGGCATTTTTTATACTCGTTAACAAACAAACTGCTGGTGAACGTTGAGAGTATGAGACCTCTAAATGGAAGGCATTTGCAGAACTTTTTTTTTTTTTGGGTGGGAAATCATAAAATAACTTCTCCCGCTCTGGGTGGAGCAGGAGGGCTGTGAAGGTGTCAGACTTTTACTGACTAAAACCCACCCGTGTTCCCTCAGTTGTCTGTGTGCCAGGGGCCGCGGTATCTCTTTCGAACAACCCGCACCCCTGGCAGGAGGCATTTGCAGAACTTACATTTAAATTCAGTCAGAAATCAGTTTTAATCACCTAAGTAGATACCGTTAATTAGACTAAATTATTCGATACTCGATGAAAGGTTGGTACCTACTTCCTAATGTAATAATGATAGAGAAGAAAATATAAATGAAAAAAAAAACAATACATACTTAGGTACTTGTACATATTGTCCGGATGTTACATTTTACATTATAAACAAATCAATCAAACTGGTTTTCAATTAATGGATCTGATGACACCATTTTACTCATAATAATTATTGTACTTAGATCTATAACAATTGTTAAATGGAAGCGTGAGCTTAGAATCAATTAGCGTGTCTGTCCGCATGATTTGTGTCCGCCATTGTTTAAAGAAAAAAACATTTAGAGGCAACGAAACACGAAGGTTAGGGCTTTTGTAAACATTGTGGGGCTGTAAGTAACATCTATCACCGTTATCCTTTCCCGGGAATGTCTCACCGGTTTCCACTTTCCAGTGCTTAATTAGAAATGTAGGTACCACGCTGGCCCAGTCCGGGTTGGTAGATGTCACATGTCTTTGAGTTTTTGGTTCTAGGACATGCCGATTTCCTCACGACGTCTTCTTACACCGTTGAGAACAGTGGTGACGATATAATTTATTTTACAAAGTAAACCGGCTATCCGAACTGGGCCCGCGTGGTGGTTTGCGAGCCACTCCCTCTCACAGAGAGGAGGCCTGTGTCCCAGCAGAGGGAACATTTTAGGCTGATTGTGCTAACGCGTTTATCTGGGTTCGAGCTTACGACCTACAGCTCGTAAGTTGCGGCCGTTACCACTGATAATTGCCAAATGTATAATTTCACATGAAGCCGTTATCATTTCTTCCCTTCCACAACCCTGCCAATTGCATTTTACACGATAAGGATTTCACACAATCCAGATATACGTACCCACCTTCATAAGCAAACCACCCATCGATACCTTTGTGCGAATTTATCGCTGATTTCAAAGCCTTAATGATGTCTTACTAAAGAAGTCACGTGCAGCGTTGCATGTCTTTATCGCTCTTTTTTTAACTAGCAATGTGTGGCGCATGCCATTGTAGATCATTCTTAGTATCAACTGGTGTTAACTCTACAAATCTCTCCCGTCTTACTACCAATGACAGAGTTTTAATCTTCCAATCCCATTTATTTAACTTTAAATGTAGCCTTTCCCAGCCTTTTTTAATGGGCCCCTTGAGGGGTCAAAGGTAATCATTACGATCCTCATTATTAATAACATCAAATTGGGCATGACATTAATAGTATTACAGCGTTAATATATTCTAAAGATATACTTATATATGTACATTTATGATTATCTATTCTACTAAAGACATATTTTAAATTTTGCTCACGGACCCAAGTAGATATACTCTCGGGTGCTCAGATTGCAAAACCTTTCTACAAAGTTGACATAAAAATCTTTTACTTAGGGGTCTTAGGTGCTAGAATACTTACGAGAAACCATTAATGAATCGGCATGCCATGAAGATGGGCAGGATTTGGACGAAGGAGGACAAGATTCCGATGAAGCCATCTATCAGCAGGGCCGAGACTAGCACCACCTTACGGCCCTTTGTGTCAGCCAAGCAGCCCCAGAAGTATGATCCGATCACCATACCTGCCGAGAAACAATACACATTAATACAATATTTCTACCAAATTCTTCAATAATTTTAGACTACCTATGTCCAACTTTTCTCAGGTATAGGTTTTCTCAGGTATAGGTTTTCTCAGGTAAGATACAGTTAGAAAGTCTTGGCAAACATAGAATGGGGGGGACTAATGTTTCATGGTAAAATAAGTTTTGGTCAAAAAAGCCTCAAATATATTTTTTACATGTTTAAGTGTTATACGTTAGTCTATCGTTGTATACACACAACATATAGGTACGATGTACTAAACTACCCTTGTAAGCCGACATATTTATTTCTGCTCAATCGCACTCCGACCCACAACATACAATCATTGCTTAGTTTGGGGATCAACGGTCAAAGCATAACACTGTTATTTACATAGTTAATTGTGATATACAGGAAAAACAATTAACTACGTGCTGTTCCATACATTTTGACCGCGTAGGTATTGAACTTTCCTATGAAATAGCTGTGTTTTATGAAAATATAACCGATGAAGAATTTCTTTGTTTGGAGGTTCTAGAATCATATGCTGCATTCATGGTTACAGTTTGCGCACTGGTTAAAATTGTATCCAGTATGTAAGCGTACTGTGAGTCAGCACATTTTCTTCTTTGCCAATGAAGCTTTTTGGATTCTTTTTGTGTGTGAGTTCTTACCCAACATAGGAGCGGCAGTGAGCCAGCCCTTGTCGGCGGATGTCATCTGGAAGTCACATGTCGCTGTCGGCAAGACGAACGACACTATAGTGATGCCGATGGCAGTGTTCGCGTATATCAGCCCCGTGATCGCCAGCAGGCAGAAGTGGAAGCGGCCGAATCCTGAAAAAGATAAAGGCACTGTTACATTCGTTTTGTGGATGTATCTAACTGAAAGCAGATCAATGGTAACATGACTGCACTCCTTGTTTCCCCAGTCTCTTGTTTCTTCAATTATGTTCCATGGAATAGGGGTCGAGCCTATTGCCATCAACTGGGCATAAATCTAGACTACGTCGACTCATCACGTGACCAAAAGGTTGGCCTATTTTTTGGTCAAAGCATCAGCATCGCCGTATAACGGGGCGACGCACGCTGCTAGCCTTTTGGGGACTTTTCCGCTTGACAGCGATGCAGACGAATTTTTTGATGCCCTGTGATTCTTTTTCTTCTTTTTTTATATTATTTTAAGTCTGTTAGCTTATATATTATGTAAATAAGATAAAAAATAGTTCCTCTTACTAATAGTAACTATCTATTTATTGTTCTTGTTGTGATTCTAACAATTTTCTCTGTCGTAACATCACTAGTAGTCTTTTGTTGGCACATAGGTACGACAGAATTTTATTAATGCCATCATTTATGCCGATGGTGGTGGCACAAAGCTATTTATACTTCTGTTTATAAACCGTACATACATTAATATATGCCAATTGCTTCTAGCGGTGTATTCAGGCTGGTTTCGTTGGATTTTGATGCTATTTTCACTTTAGTTTCGTTCAGATCTATCTTTGAGGCAAGTTTGGAACTGTTATTGCTGGTGTAAAAAAGTCAAACTTTGTATTTACCTGTCGCCGATATAGCATGTTCGAAGTCTGCTCCATGATCCAAGAAGTCTAGACCTGTAAAGGAGATACAAATCACATTATTAGAACTTCTTGTAGTGGCAAAAACCTGTAGAAATTTTTGAAAACTACACAGTTTTTATTGTTCCGTCATCACACGACGACGGAATAATACCATATGTTCAACTTAACTGATAAAGCACGCTTTATTACTACGTTTGTAATTGTTATATGCGTTTCTGCTTTCATATTTCACGAATTATGTGATCATTTTTACATAAGGACGTGCTTAAATTATTATAAACAATTTCACTTTTATTTTAATTTGTAGCTTTTTCTTTCACCCGCAAATAACTAAAATACTGGCACGCTTTTGATTGGCTTCCAACTACGCTATGATTTGGTCGGACACGGCTATCAGTGATGTCGTGTGCAGAAATGTTCTCAAGCTATTGTAAGCGCAATCTCGTTACAATAAAGATTAATTTAGCGTGAATGATTTTTACGTGTGAAGGTACATGGAAATTTTCTAATTTGTCTTCTGTCAAAAATTCGGAACTGTCATAGTAACTAACGAATTACCCTCATTCTTCCAAAAATAGTGTTACAATACGTTGATGAATGAAAAAAAAATACTTCTAGGTAGGTATACATAAATCTGCTGTTGTTTTTACATTTTTGAACCAGTTTTAGATATTTTTATCTCTTATTGAAATGTTTACATATTGTTTGTCGTTTGTATCTCACCATTCTTTGCAACAAGTACCCAAGGCAGAGGAAAATATCTAAAGGTACCAACACAGTATTATTATGCGTATCATAGCTAGTTATACCGTGGAATTACATAATATATAACAAGTCTATTTCCAAATAAGGTGTTATGTACTGTTTGTAAATAAGGTGTGTCTAATCTCTGTACCAATGTCATTCGGATTGAATATTTTGGTCAAGTCAAGTTTCGGATTAACGACGGAAAACTGCCGTCGATAAAGATTTCTGTTTCTTTCACAAAGCCGACAACCTCAAGTGTTGATAAACAATATGGATGACTTGTTTTTATTTTGTTATTGATAATGTCAGTTTCAAGGGTCCGGTTTGAGTAGTTGAGTTTACGTGTTGATGAGAAATGACTAATATAGGGTGGCTGGGGTATCGACGCTGCAGCCTGCTACCATGACTTCAGTACATGATTTTAAACCCTGGGGGATTATGGATCATGTACTGAATCCATAAGTAAAACTATGTGTAGAAATTGTTCGTCAGTCATCAATAAAAAACGTCAATGTTCCTGCCACCGTGTATTTATAATCAAATGGAGTCCACAATAATATGTGTAATTCATTAGACATTAAATAATATTAGTACAGGTACCTCTATAATAAAAACAGAGAGAAAAGAATTATGTATTAGGTAAAAAATCGTTTTCGGAAAGAATGTAATTGTTCTGGGTAGAATTCAGCCAACGGCAACGTCCCGTTTCAAGCCGTCAAAAATTTATAAATGACATGGCATCACACAAGGCATTCGTCTACATAACTGGGCAGGATTGTATGATGTAAAGATCGACTAAACTGCAAAAACATAATCAAATGTTTGTCGAACTTGATTCTACAAAACCAAACGGGTATAAAACCAACTACAGGTCATCTATGTTAAACATTTCAGCTGGTGTACCTCAAGGATCAATTTTAGGTCCTTTGTTTTACATATTTTGTTATACTTTTATTAATAAACGATTTTTTAAAACGATTTCACTTCACCTAATCAATTTCAAACAAACTTTTACCGGACATACAATTTTAGTCTTTGCGGATGACACAAATGCTATAGTTGCAGGCTTGCAGCTAACGGCGTCTAAGACCTTACTGTTAAGGTGAATACAGCTCTAGAGGCCTTTCATTCTTGGTTTGTATTTTCATTCTTTGTTGTGCGTATTAAAGCCAATATCGACATTGAACTAGACAAAGTTAAAATTCATCTTGTCAGGAAAGTCTAATTCTGATTCATATTGAGGAATGGTTAAATTGGAAGAAAAAAATGCACCATTGGTTTCATTCGACTACTTGCTATGCTTTAGTAACTCTCAGGGATGAAGTTATCATAAAACAGTTGAAAATGACATACTACGCTGACTGAGTCCTAATTGAGGTATAGCACACAGTTTTGGGGAAACAGCTACTACCATTACAACTGGCATAGGGCATTCTTTCTCCAAAGAAGAACGATCCGAACCAGTATCTGCATTTCTCAACGAGACGCCTGGCGAGCATATTTTAAAGAAATTGGTATTCTCATAGTACCTAGCCTTTACGTAGTACAGGTTAGGTACTGTGAGTACTGTTAGTTTATATTTATAGAGTGTCGATGACGAAAATAACAAGAAAAAAAAACCCGAATACTGTTCGCTGACGCAGCCATTAGGGCCTCACGTGTGAAGGTGACAGGGTATGCGGTGCAAGATGGGAGGTGAGCCATTGTCTGTGGAGACACCCTGCATACACAGCAGAGGTCTGAGCCGTCTATAAACCCCAAGTTGTGGGGGCCATCCTTGCTGCGGCCTACTTGGGTACGAATTCTATTTAAGGTTTTCCAAGTAGGCCACGATAACTTATGCCCGGAAGGGAGGCTCTCTGATCGTTGAATAAGGATATCAGGAGGCTTAAGCAGTTCTTGCCAAAGATGACAACTTCCTGTGGAGAGGTTGTCATTAGCTGGACTCACGCACCCAAGATTTTTTAAGTACTTACTTAAAAAATCTGATGTTAATCACTCTAGAATATATATGCAAAGGACTACTAAACAGACGAGGGCAGGCTGGTAAGAGAAAAATACGCATAAAAGACTTTGGAAACAAAATCAGCCCAGCCTTTGGAATAGTTATACATAGTCCAGGCAAATAAAATGTTTAATAAATTATCGCTTGAGTAAAAAAGCATACTGCACTGTACACAGGCTAATTCAAGGCAAAGAGCTCAAGGCATTCCTGTTGGAAAGATGTCTCTACTCATTCGAGGTTTTGTAACAGGCTGCTCATAAAACTGACATGTCATTAAGTATTTGTCTGGTGGTGGTGTTTTATAGTGTGGTGCATCGGCGAGGTGTAAATTTTTCTAAGAGAGAAGCCGGCGCAAAGCCGGCTTCTGAAAACTTACTGAATTATCAAAAAAAAACAAAAAATACTTACCATCGTTATAAAATTAATATAAAGAATTAAATACAATAAAATTGAACAGCTGAAAAGCAAATTAAAATATATTCTTCCATCTCGTTCTCGCTGACGCATTTTTATATATCCGTCTCTATCGTAACCCGTTGTACAGCGGCTTGCTCTCATCCAATATCAAGCGGTGCCACGTGACCTAAAGTGACATCATTACGGGATCGCTGTTGTATGAATTTTTAGTTCCCAATTATGGCGTTTTGGCGCCGGGTTATTTAGAACGTTTTTTGTTGTTGTAGTAATACAAAGCTAAAAAAAAGAGTTTTTGTTGTTTGAATGTTATGGCGAATTAAATACCCGTAGTGTAACGATATTTTTTGGTAATAGTAGACACTATTGACGTGCCATTTTTCAAAAGCGGTAGAGATTCGAATCTCCGAAGGGAAGCCGGTAGGAATCGTGTTATATGGTGCTTTCGCCACTGGTGTGGTGTTCATTTATAACTTTAATTTAGGGATTATTGGTTTTCGTTTAGATTGCTATTAATGTCGAAATGGTAACCCTATTTCTTCAAGCGACCCTTTAGGGGGCATTTTTACGCTTTTTTTCTTACGTTTTTTGCAATTTGGAGGTCAGTGTCAGGTTATATTATGTTGATTTAAATATAATTCGCGGCCGACGGGTCTAGGCACTAGCTCTAGGTCGCCGGAATGACGGTGTTTAACATCATCTTTCTGCCCATAATGCTGTTTATTTGGTGTATCCTATCCATTAATATAGAGGGTTATTGGAAAAACACCAACAACCTCTTAAGAGGTCATTGTACTCATCATTATGAACAACTTTTACTATGGGATTAAACCTAAAATCGAGAAAAAAAATCAGCTGTTACTTACATTTATGTTCGTATAACTCATCGAAATGTAGGGAACAGCTGATTATTTTTCGCGATTTTTGTTTTTTTGTTTTTTTATAACGTTGCCCCACACTAGGAATTACTCCTGTATTGTGGGTGCGTTTACAAACATTTAAACTCACATACCAAACAGCCAGACCCGGAACAACTATTTGTAGGTCATACCAATATTTGTTCCGTGCGGGAATCGAACCCGCGACACGCAGCGCAGCAGTCAATCGGTTAACCGCTGCGCCAACCGTACCGTCAATATCACCCGCATAAGTCTGGATCCTGGGGTAATATCGGGATAAAAGTATCTTATATGTCCTAGTCATGGTATGCCAATCTGCTAAATTTCATCCAAATCCTTTCAGACGTTAACAAACAAACATACAAAAAATCTAAATTTTCTCTTTATAAAATCTGTTTAGATAATACTTTTAGGTGCGTAAATAATATTTACTAACAGCAGTAACAGCACTTGTCAATATCTTGTTTGCTGTGTGATGCTTATCAGTTTCATCGTCTCCTACTATTTTAAGTTGACATAAATAAGTAGATACTCTCCTATCATAGCTTTTGTCTATGCTTTGTACGGAGTCTGATTAAAATGTCTATCCATATTTATTAGCAATATTAATACACTTGAATAGATGAGCCGATTGAAATTATTAAGTACTTCATCATTCATTCATTACACACACGGTGATTTTTTTTCAGATGAAACTTAAATTTTTCAGTTACACCTAAAAAACGAATTTGGTATGCTACTACAAATTAAGGACCGAGGATAGTACATATTTGTTTTTTCTGTAGGTAAAGCATTTTAAGCACGGAAAACAGACGAAAACCATCAGGGGGAAGAAATAGTAGGTTAATTTAATGTAGATTTATGTATTATGTAAAGTGTAGGTACATAAAACTTTTTAAAGTAAAATATCTGTTAATACTTTTGAAATCCGGTGCTAACGCCTGCCTTTATTAAAATAGATTTATCGAATACAAGGAAACTTCTCAGAAAGAAAAAGCAGGGTTCCTATAAACCATTTCTAACTAGAATCACAGTAGATTATACAGCTTTTTTGTGGTAGATAATTGTCTATACTTCTATACTTACTAGTATTATAAAGAGGTATCTTAATTTATTTGTTTATAAGTTTGTATGCAGAGGGTAATCTTTTCAACTAGGTACCTGTCGGATTTGGAAAAATATTTTAGCATTTGATAACCCAGTTCTTGAAAAACGTTATAGGCTATTTAACACCACGTTACAACCCTAACCCTCTTACTAATAAACACGAAATAAAATTATACCAGGAATAACAAACGAATAACCATACATTTTCATAGGTTTTTAAAGTTAGAGTAACTTTATTCTGTGTGTATTAGTAAGAGGGTGAGAAGCCGAGTAACACGAAATAAAAAGTCGGAAATAACGCTGAGACAAAAGGAATTATATTGCAGACGGGCGATGTGATATGATGAAACAAGAAGTTCACGAGGAAGAAGTTGCAGAAACTACTAGGTATTCTAGATATAACAGCTGAATTCAGACAGCTTCTTCAACATTTGACAGACAATCTGAAACGGTAGTCAACACCCCAAATCCTCTACCTACAACTCTTTTATTTGAGGCTACTGTTATTCTAGAACTCTAAATGAGGTTAACCAAATATCACTTGTAAGTAATTACTTTAAAACAAGTTAATTCAATTGTTAACATCGCAGCGTTATCTTATCAATCATAATGAAAGTACAGGTAGCATTGTTGACACGAACCAGCAACGTATGATTAATCAATTTTATTACGAACGCGAGATGAAGGGCTTTGGAATCGTAAATAAATCAACCTGACATGACTAAACATAGCAGGCTTTTTATCAGAACGCTGTGTGCACAACGATTAGATGTGACAAATATGTGACAATGACATCGTCGAATCAATTGCGGTGGCATTGTAGCTACACTCAAGGACGGGGTTTCGAAATGGGTAAAACTTCCATTGCGACAAGCTGATATTATGAAGTCGAGGACCTTGTGAAGGCCGCAGGAATCCGCTAGATGCGGGAAGCACGGAACCGGTAGATAAGGAAGAGCTTGGGGGAGGCCTATGTCCAGCAGTGGACGTCTTTCGGCTGAAATGGTGATGATGATGATATTATGAAGGCTGATGGTAGAAATACTGTCATGTCAATAGGTACGAAAGTGACCACCAACCAGTTGATTTCCGAAAAGGCTCGACTGGCTGTTCACAATGTAATGCTGGTGCCTACGCTTATGTATGGAAGTAAATGTTGAGAGTGGCAAAAGAAGCATGGAAGTAGAATAAATGATGCTGTGGAAATGCGTTCCTTGCGAAGTATGTGTGGTGTAACTATGAATGATAGGCTAAGGAATGATGTGATACTGCAACGGTGTGGTTTAAAAGAAGAAGTAGTGATAAACATTCAAAAGAGTACTTAGATGGTTTGGTCATGTAGAGAGAATGAATAAAGGGCGGCTAACAAGGCAGATGTGATTGGAAACGCCGAAAGGGGACGCCATAGAAGGACATAATTATAGTGACCTTATTGGTGATGTTCTTCAGAAAGGTCTGGTGCATAGTGCTCGCAACCGGCGTGCGTGTATGACCAGAGGCCCTAGAGTGAGTTTCATTTAACCATCTACACCAAACGCAGTGAGCGCGTTCGGCGCTCCGATTGGTCCCTCACCAATCCAGGGCCAATCGGAACGCCGAACGTGCTCACTGCGTTTGGTGTAGAGGGTTAAATGAAACTCACACTAGGGCCTCAGATGTATGAACGTAAACGAGGCAAAAGGAGTACCTATGTAAGGATCGTAGCAGGTGGCGTTCTGTAATTTCTGCTTATCCATATGGGAAAGAGGCTTGAGTTTATGTATGTATACCGTAAGGCACTAACCTTTACTTTATATCATCAAAGGTATCTACCTAATTCCCGTAATTTTAAGATCGTTAATAGTCTGATCTTAATCGCAATCTGTCAAAATTACCTCTATTTTGCATGAATCGCTGAGATGAAACTGCAACTAGATTGTGAACGTTTTAATTCCGGGAATTGGTCTTAAATACCTAGAAGTCGTACAACAGAATTGCAAAGAATGCATGAAGCATATTATGTAGTTAGAACTATTCTTCTTAAGAAAATTATCCAAAGACGTAAACAGCAATTAAGGAAATGTACCTAATTTGTAGTTCAGGTATACGCCTGAAAAGGTTGTGTATTCCTAGAGGTTGAATTAACTGAAACACAATGTACACATTGTTATATAAAGACCAACATTAAAGCCTCAACTCATTGTAGCAAAATTAATGGTTAAGAATACAATACGCCTTTAAATAGAAGTAACAGGATAGTGATGTGAAAATAATATGCTAATTGTGACATTGCGCAGGCACGAAGGTTGCGCCCGTATATGTAACCAGCACACTAAATGAAAAAAAAAATGAGTTATCGTTGAATTGGTTGGGTATTACCTATACACGGATGAGATTCCCGTTTGGGTTCTTTCATAAAACTATAGCATTTAGCAGTTTTAAGCCTTGCAGTGCATAAGGTTCATTTGAAGTAACCGCTTTTCCTTTCGATAACTATACATGGGTTGCGGAATTTTGTGAAAATAACAAAGTTTCTAACGTTGAAAATGTGTATTGACTACGTAACGAGATGATAGATCCTACTATAATATTATTAATATGAAAGTTTGTATGTTTGGATGTTTACTACTCTATCGCGTAAAAATGGCTGAACGGCACTGGCAGCTGAACGGAACAACAAGAACAGACGGCACGGTAATTTGGCACACCGATAGCCTGAATATAATACTTATTATCCCGGTTCATGTGGGATAATTCCTGACGTAAACGCGGGCGAAGCCGTGGGCTGAAGCTAGTATTTGATATATGGGCAGACGAGAGAGCGATCGTTGTATCAATAAATTTTGGTAGGTATTTATGATTTGACTTTTCCAACGGGTGTGTATTTTTTAGAATCTAAATGAAACAGTGATACGGACTTTTTGATTTTAAAACTCAACAAAAACTTCTTAATTAGCAAGGAAGAAGTAACCTATTTAGAATTGTGCCAAAACTAATGATTTCAGATTCATCACTACTTACCGATTATTTTTAAGTAGATACTCTTTCGCAAATTATTTCGGTAATCAGTCTAATTGAACTAGATATTGTTGTTCTCATTGTCCAAAAAGAATTTTAGCATTTGAATGAGACAAATTAATTAATTGTCGCGTTCTGAACATCTTAAGAAGAGGCATGAAGAATGAGATCAGTGAATGCTGTAAAATTTTCATTCGTTTCGCTTCTCTGACGTAGATTCACTCGTACAGTAGGGCGCACGTCACTGGTGACAAAACCAGTAACAACTGACCTCTTATTCTATTGAACCTCTGTATATACTGTGCTAGGCCAGCTGTAGGTCGAAGTGTTACATCTGACGTGCGGCCTATTGTACCTACCTTGTTAAAAATTCGGAAATATTGTAGTACTTAAAATATATGGTACACACATTTTAGTATGTATTATATTATAATCTAACAATAGTAGACTGGGTAACTAGGAAATAGTGCTTTGTGAGCTATCTGTGAAGTAGTTATGATAGTGGATAATAGGCATTTTGAATGAAATAGGCTAAGCACTTGTAGTTTGATTTCGGAGCTATAGCGCTCACAATTTTTGGCAAAGGTTTTAACAAACACATGGGATCCCCGTTGATTTTAGTGAAGGACCATTGCCATGGCAAGATGCTGGAAAGTATTCGATAATTGTGAACAGCAAATTTTCAAAATCGAACTCCTGTATTCGCGAGAATGATCAAAATTGTATATAAAAACAACATAATATGGTTGATTAAGTAGGTTTCAGTCCTAGTTTTTGGCAAGAAGATAGAAGTAAAGAAAACCATATTTACGATACGCAGTCAATAAATGTAAAACGCATAATATTGTGTTAATTGATGATGATTACAACATAAATTAATTCGTTTAGTTTTCCCTGCACCTGCATGGATAATAATTACCGTTTAGCAAATGACGGAAGACTTATGTGAATCAGTTAGAGTGGGTTTTGCCACGTTTTCCTCTTGAAAATAAATATATAAATAGTTTATTTTAGATAAGGACGGCGCTTAGATAAGTATAAATAAGCAATTGAATTAATTATGCATGACCTAATTGAAATACGACAGGCATTATTCTTGTAGATTTTATTTTATCAATTACCTTTGATAGATAGGTACGTTATTTAACAAGAATGGGAATAACCATGGGCTATCGTTATAAAGTTGTTAATTATGAATAACTAGAAAATGGATATCACACAGTTTTTCCACGGTACGAGGAAAACTTCATTGCTTTTTTTGCTGTAAATTTTTGAACAATTATTAAACTTCTTATAGATAATTTATTCTAGCTGTACCTAACAATGGTCAAAAGAATACAGTGTTGAAGATTAAAGTTGCAAAAACTCTAAATTCGCTTCATCTTTATGAAGCGAATTTAGAGTTTTTTTTTTCTTTGAGAAATGAGACAAAATGTAACATTCATTCGCTAGGCCATGTTTTAAACAATCACTCAACAAATGATATTTTTAGAAAGGAAACAATGTCCTTACTTGCTATTAGTGAACTTTTTGTCATAGAATTAACAATTATTGTCTCAGGGAAGAGTGACAAGCGTGTGGTCGAAGATTTGCGAAGTCAGTTGACTTGTGGACATCGTCATAATGGCTATTGTCCAGACAAACTCGACGGCAAAGTTGAGCGACGTTGAAGCTCGCTCAAGATCGTCTGACAGGTCCTTTCAATATCCCAATGTTAATGTTTGCTTCGAAGACTTTTATTGTTTTTCTCTGACATAACCGCAGACTATTCGAGGTGTTTTGTTTATTACATTTGTCTGTTACGTTTAATTTTAGATGCTTTTCAACTGTTGCGATTTTGAGATACTAATTATAATCTTCTATTAAATTAAACTACATTGTTATTTTATTTAATGTTAATTAATACAAATTTCTTTAAAGACATAACATTGTGAAATAATGAAACTCGATTTTTGCAATTTATTTTACTGGAGAACTTTTTTTAATGAAAAATGTGCAATAATCATACTCACCCATTTTATTTTATTCACTTTTTCACTTTTTTTTAAGTCCGATATGAGATCACGTCAAGAGATAAATCCGTGGTCACCTATCACCAACGTTTCATCGTCACCCTTCGTGTTGCACTAGCGGGAGGATGCGCGTGGGCAGGCCGGGTTTGTCGGCGCACGCGTCGCTGGCGGTGCCTCAAGGATGTCGCGTGTTGCCTGCTGAGGCTTCTGTGCGAATGCCGACTCGCTACCGGCTCCCGCCTAAGATTCCTTCCACTCGAGATAACGATAAAGCCGATGCTCGATCGCTCATCTTGTGTTATCTAGACGGCCGATGACGGTGACCACGATCGATCTATTTGCAACATCACATCGTTGTCATGCTCCGAGTGCTTTAAAAAAACTATTATATAAGATGGAAGGTTACTTTGTTTTAATTTTTCTCAAATACGGATGACAGTATGTATCGTATCAGCTCTCTCTCATTATTAAATATTCAATTTTTACTCTGAAATATTTTATTTTCTCTCGTTCTTCTCAATTTCCAGTATTTATGTATATGGTAACAGCCGGATAGTTGCCACACTTTTGCAAATCACTCTATATCTCTCAATATAAAAAGCAAAATACTTTATTTGTAAAACTGGCCGATATTTAGGTTTTAACAACAAATTTATAAAAAGTAACAAACATTATCTTTAATAAATTAAGTTTAGGATAGATGCCCCGCCGAGAAACAGGACATCAATCCCGCAAAAAACATTGATCGCATTTTGTATTTCCATGCAATCGCACAGAGACATGCGACACGGTCAATTTAGTGATAGAGAGTATTTCGATAAGTTAATAAAATAGCATGCGATTCATCCGCGAAACTAAAGTAATTACAATCGGGGCAACTATACCCCTGGGACAACTATCTTGGTTTTACCCTAATTAGATTAAGATAATAACTTCATATAAATTTGTGATTAGTAAAATCGTAGAGAAATCATTGAATATTTATGAAAAAATCTTATTGTCGTTTGGGAACGATTCTAATGCCGAAAATAGGTATAGAATTTTTATGTTTGACTGAAGGTCTGAATGTAGGTTCCAGCATAAAAAAAAAACAAATTATACAAATGTAAAAAGCGAAGCCAAAATGTTATAATATTGCACATAGTTATATATTAAAGTTATTATCATCTTTACGGAGCTTAGCAATTAATCATCATCATCATCATCATCATCTGCCTAGCCTTTTCCCAACTATGTTGGGGTCGGCTTCCAGTCTAACCGGATGCAGCTGAATACCAGTATTTTACATGGAGCGACTGCCTATCTGACCTCCACAACCTAGTTACTGGGGTAATACGATACCCCAGAGCTTAGCAATTAATATTGACACATAAAGGGTGGATTGTTGAGATGGGGCAAAAAGAGCAGGTGTTGACGACGGCAGAAGCTAGTGTCACAATATAGATAAAACTAAATGGATTTATTTTTATCACTCACACCATATATCTGCAGATTTTGATACTAAAATCGACAGTTACGTAACTAAATCGTCTGATGAAAACCTTCCTGACGGTGCGATAAAATATACATAGAACAGAAAATTGAGAAGTTTAGTAACTATAAGTACTGGACCTACCTAACTATTTCAACTAATTCAGGTTAGTATCTAATTAACAATTTTAAACACAAAAATAAACGAAACTTGTAGATGTTAATTACTGTGGCAATGTGATTGTGACTAATTATTGAGGCTCGGAAAACGAAATCTAAAGGAATGTGAAACTAGTACCTAATTGAGGGCACGAAATTCAAGAACGTGAAATGAATCAGAAGGTAGGTAAAGACGGCATAATGCGCTTTTGGCTCCTCCAAAGACGCAATTATTAAGCATCTAAGTCAGGAGCTACTTAAGCTGATTGTTTTTTTAAGAGAAAAGCGTGGTTCGGGGTCCCTCAGGGGCCCAGCGAAGCATCCCGTAATGAGCTGCCTCTGTAAGGCGATTACTTTGATTTGTTTTTATTAATAACGTCTTTTAACAAAAAGATACTACCAGTATAACTAGTTGATTGTTAAATATCAAACAGTATTGGTTACTGGAACTAACTTTTTTAGAGTCAAGCCAATATGACTGAATTACTGAACTTCCTCACGTTAAGCGTAAATACACGTGTCACACTCTGGTGCAATGAGCCCGGCTATCAAATTTGCTCCATAATCAGCCTTTAATATTCCCACAGCTGGGACACAGGCCTCCTCTCGTGAGAGGGAGTGGGCCGTTATCCACCACGCTGGCTCAGTGCGGGTTGGTAGATGTCACATGACTTGGAAAGTTTGGTTTTAGGACATGCCAGTTTCCTCGCCATGTTTTCGTTCACCGTTTCGAGAGCAGCGATGAAGATCAAATTTACATAAAGTAAGGCGCGTTTCTGGGATAAAACCTACGATCCTACGGCTATGACTTATCAACTTGCAAGTCAAGGCCGTTATCACCGAGTCACCAGGTACTAAATCTTGCAGCGTGACTTACCTATATTTTTTCACGGTATCATCATCATCATCATCATCATATCAGCCGAAAGACGTCTACTGCTGGACATAAGCCTCCCCCAAAAGGGGGGGATCTGCTATAATCACCACGCTTGGCAGGCGGGTTGGCGATCGCAGTATGGTGGTTAAATGCCTATGCATTCGACCACCATACTGCGATCGCCAACCCGCGCAGCGTTCTCTACAGAACGCTGCTGCCCATTCTCTAGTAAGTCCCTTAGTCGCCTTCTACGACACCCACGGGAAGCAATGGGATGGTGCTCTGGCGCTACACGGAACTTATCACGGGATGGTCTACTTATTTCCAGGTGAAAAAATCAGATTGCAAGGTAAATGCGCTAAAAGCCAAAACTTAAAATTTTCTTACTTTTTTTTAGAATTTTCAGGTCAGTGTCAAGTTGTATGTTGATTGAAATATGATCCGCGGGCGTAACAAATATATGGCTTTACAGAATTATAATCATTAAATTTGTAATTTAATTCTCTCTCTCAAATTTAAGTCCTAGCACTTCTACCTTAAACATAAAGTTTCAAGTTAAAACTAGAATTTAATTTCACTTACCACTAAAATATGCTTGGCCATCCCAAACAAAAGAACGGTGCAAGAATTGCTTTATTGGAGGGAATTCCTCAAGAGTGGCTCCGACGAATGACATAACACTGTCTTCGTATGGATCCTCCTCGTACATTTTAATGTGTCTTGCCAGTTGTGAAGCTCCACTGGCCGTTGGTTCTTCAGTGGGTGTGACCTGGAGAGGCCCCGGTTAGGAATGATTCGATACAAGTAAATATACCTCTGTAAGTACTCGATACTTTTGATTCGTTACCGAGTTCTTAGTTATATATAGTAGCAGTATTTCGCCAATTATGTTTAAGTCACAAGATTATCCTGTATTAAGGAAGAGTGGAGTCTCCTAACACAGGCATTGTTTGCTTAAAAGGAGGCTCCAAACGCGAAACCCTTTTTTGTAAACTGAAGTGTAAATAAAAACTTTTTTATGCAATAGGGGCCGAGCCTATTGCCAACAACTGGGCCAAAATCCAGACTCCGAACTGCTACTGTGGGTGTAGGCACTATAGTACACCTCTGCCATAGCCTTCAGGAGAATAAGGCGTGATGATGTTATGTGTTCCTTAATTATAGTATTGAATGAATTCTTCCGATACCTGCTCTGTATCAGAAGAAGGAATAGTCACAATAAATCGCGTAGGTTTATTGCAACAGGTTTCTTTCAGGAATCGGTACGAATACTAATACGGAATAATTTGAGAACGCATCCTTTTCATCTATGCCTAGTTAATGGATATTTTCAAAAGTTGGGGCAACTATGGCACTGGTGCAACTATAAAAAAAAATCAAACGACTTCCAAAAACGTACCTACTACAAAGTGAAAATAACGTCAATATCAGAAGTCGGTGGCATCAACGACGATTCCAAACCAACAAGACACTGACTTCCTAGTGTTTGTTTTGGAAGTCGGTTGTTTTTGCTGTATTTACTTTTTAGTTGTGACCCCGCACAAATTTGTATACCATTGCTTGCTATGTAAACAACAGTGAAGGCAACATATGATAACATCATCAACATATTCCACAAAGTGGATTAAATAAGTAAATTGTTATTGCAACTAACTCAAAAACCACATAACAGAACTTATTTATATTATTTAACAAATTTATAGGGGACCACCTAAGGAGTACCTACACTTTTTCCAAAGATTGTTCAAAATTGGTCCACAATTGATGAAAATAACGATGAACATAAATAAAATAAATTATGATTTTTTTTTTAAGTTAAACGGTTTTAACTAAAAGCTAAAAAAATATTCGCTAAAATAAAATCGTGGGGTGTAGTGTAACCTAAGTAAATATGTTTCACGCACCCCACGATGTTATTTTAACGAATTGTTATTTTTTGAAGTTTTTAGTTTTTTTTTCGTTACTTAATATTTCTGATTCTATTTAGTTCTTTTTTTAAATTAGAAATTGTATTGTTATCAAAACTAAAGGTGTGTATAAAATATCAGATCAATCTGCCAACAGGAAGGGGGTAAAATTTCAATCAAGTACTAAATTTGACCTAAACAAAAACTACAAACGGGGCAAGCTAAATAAAACCGTTTCATAATAAAAATACGAACGGACGAAAATAAAACCTCCTCCTTTTTTGAAGTCGGTTACACGGAAACAAATTGTCTCCTAATTATTTGGAGCAATAATTACTGTTTTTGGGGATTCTTTCTATAATTTATTTATGTGGAATCTAACTGTCTTGTTCTTTAAATTGATGAATAACCAATAGTCGGTATGTAATGTATTTCATTACATACTATTCTTTGTTTCGGACTTATAAAAAAGAGTATCGATTTATATCTGTATGTGCTTTGGTGGTATCAGATAATCCCTACCTCTTGAGAGCGCCCCGGTTGCTGAGCGGCCGCCGGTTGCTCAGCGGCCTCCGGTTGCTGATCGGCCTCCGGTTGCTGAGTGGCATCCGGTGGTTGATTAGGATCCGGTGGCCAATCGGGTGGCCGATTGGGGTCGGGTGGTTGATTGGGATTCTCAGATTGGTTCGGATCCGCTGTATAAAACAAACAAAAAAAAGAAGTTGGGTATACAACGATACTGGTAGATGAAATACTTTTTTTTATTAACGAAGAGATGTTTTTTTCATAGTAAAATGTTTCTGTCCATCGCCCGACAGCGCACAGCCTAAACTAAAGCTGAGGGTCTAGGAGCATGAAATATTGCATATACTAGTCCTCTTATAATAAAGGCGAGCACTACGGAAGAATGTTTAAAAAAATATTTCCTTCTGTAGTTAAGTGATGAAAAAATTCTGGGGATAAAAATTTGTTAGGAAGTATATCTATACAGATAAATAAAATTGGAGTGTCTGTTTGTAATATTAAAATAACCGGATATATACACGGTACGTATACCAAAATATATTTATTTCCAATTTTTGTCTGTCTGTCTGTATGTTCCGACTAATGTCTGAAACGGCTCGACCGTTTTTGACGGGACTTTCACTGGCAGATAGCTGATGTAAAAAGGAGTAACTTAGGCTACTTTTATTTTAGAAAGTCCGCGCGGACGAAGTCGCAGGCACAGCTAGTTTGAGATAAGAAACGTGTACAGATTCTTTTTGTAAGTAAAAGTTTGTAGTGTAATCGTTTTTAAGAAGTTGCCGAAGGAAAATTGCATCGGGCACACGGCTTGTTTTTTAAAACTACTGCACCTTTTATTTGATTATTTCATGGCATCACGCTAGGTTTTGTACATTTAGCGACCCTATTTAATAAGACTATGTGAACGTGTCTACTCTACAGCCCGATTTAAACGTTAAGCCCACGTTCAAACGGACGCAATAAAATCGCAGCGGGATTTTCTACACACTGTATTTTCAACTGGACGAGCATTGTGAATGCATGCAGTGCATCGAAAAAATCATGTCAAATCATACGTTGAAAAAACACTGCGTTCGATTTTTAGTTCTCGGCGTTAAGCGGTGCGTTGTAGATTAACTGCACGAAAAATTCCGCTGACACGGGAATTTGTGCGCAGCGACTCGCCTCATGATCCGAACCGCCATAAAGCTTGAATCGGCCTGTACTTACTTCGACATCACACAGGGTGGCGTCTTTCGGTCAAGTTCGTCCACCTACCATGTTTGGGCGAACCACTAGGGTTGTGCTGGTTATGCACACTGCACATTTTATTTATAGTGAAGTGACACATTGCATTTTCGTATGCTCTCATTAAATAAACTGCCGATGTTTCAATTCTCCGAAAAGACGTTTAAGTGTTTTGTATCTGATTAACTCAAGCACATGCAGTAAGTAGGAGTTAATTCTAAATTATTAAGTCACCTGAAATTTTATCAAGTCTTTTCCTATTTTATAAATTATGAAAGAGACATTATTTTCCTCATCAAATAAGATTACAACAGTGTTAAAAGCTGAGATACTTCCTAACATTTCGTTCGTAAACATATTTTGGTAGTCGCAGCACTCGCAGCGCATTCCCAGTCGCACGCGTGTGTCCTCGGAGGTCGTGTTCGACATTTAGGTGAATTCACTGATGGATGTCCGTCAATAAATCTTTTTGGCGATTTAAAAGTATTTTCTATGTGATTTTGAAACAGAGGGTTTAAAAAAAGTAGACACTGACATAAAAACCTTATAATATCTTTGTTACAAACATTTTTACTGAAGTTTATACCAGGTATAACAAAGGAATAACCATATATTTTTATAGGTAACTTTATTCTGTGTTTATTAGTAAGAGGGATAAAGTTTCTTTAAAACTTAACTTTTGTTTAAAGGTGTGAAGATAATTATTAGGTAATAAACAAGCCACGTAACAAGTTGGTAGGGTCGGTGCGATCGCAGCTTGAATACTAAGACCGATAAGGAAACAAATAATATTTATGCGAAGACCTCGACCTCTTTGCATGTTTCGAAACACCATTTTTTTTCTACCTTACGATTACACGGGAAAGTTTTTAACCAGTGCGCAAACTGTAACCATGAATTCAGCATATCATTCTAGACCCCCCAGAGAAGAAATTTTTAGACGGTTATAAATAAAAAATAGCTGTTTCATAGAAAAGGCCAAATGTATGGAACAGCTGATTTTTTCCTGTACAACAATCTGTCTAGCCTTTTCCCAACTATGTTGCAGTCGGCTTCCAGTCTAATGGGATGCAACTGAATACCAGTATTCTACATGGAGCGACTGCCTTATCTGACCCCCACAACCCAGTGTCTGGGTAATATGATAACCTTTGGTGGAGAGACTTATTGTCAGAGTTTCGGGCTTGTGACGACCCGTAACGACTGCCAAAGATCTACGAGTGACAGCCCGGACCAACGGCTTTTTTTTTTTTTTTTGGGTGGGAAATCATCAAATGCAGGCATCGGTCCTTGCGGGCCCCATCACTTGGTGATGACATCTCTTTGAGGCGCTCGTGGAACACAACGCGCCGTCGACCCGGGCTTGGTCCTTACCGGACAGCGAGCTATCCATTACTCGCCGTCCGCAAGCGTGCGCCTACGGTGGCCGGGAATCAGCCTGGGATTCCCGACGCCCAGGGCGTCTCCTGCGAAGGCTGCGGCCGTGAGGGCGCATGTACTGCTTCTCCCTCACGTGCGCCGCCTCCCTCTTTGCAAGCATCACTGCTTCGCTGAAGGAGCTGACGGCTAACCATGCACTCTCGCTCCGTACCATGGCCTGGACCAGCGCTGGACGCGAGAGATCGCCGCCGCCGATAGGGACCAACGGCTTAATTTGCTTTCCAAGCCATGGACCAACCTCGGTATCATCATCATCATCATCATATCAGCCGAAAGACGTCTACTGCTGGGCATAAGCCTCCCTCAAAAGGGGGGATTTGGCATAATCGCCACGCTTGGCACGCGGGTTGGTGATCGCAGTATGGTGGTCAAATGCAGAGAGAACGTTGCTGCCCATTCTCTAGTAAGGCCCTTAGTCGCCTTCTACGACACCCACGGGAAGAAATGGGAACCTCAGTATGCGTAGCTTAAATTTATGCGCGTTGTTTCCACAAGTACAGTTATTATCATGTCTGTTAAAAGAATGTTTGGGAAGTCAAGCAAATATGCTGTTCTTCTTCTTGTCCGATTGATGGTTCTATTTTATATTACTTGGGCCTAAGTGTCCGTCCGCTAGTGGCTAGTGTACGGACACTTGGGAGTGGGACACTTCCGAAAACGGATCATAGTCTATGTAGTTATGAGCACAGCATTCGTGCTGGGTGTCGGACTAGTATTCCGACACCCAGCACGAATGTTGTTCGTTATGGGGGATTACAGTGGTATGATGTCCGGGACTACATACCACTGTAATCCCCCATAATGCCGAAAACGCCATGAAATGGACAATATTGAAATCAAATTGATGTAAAGATCAAAATTTAAAAGGTAAATAAATAGTATAAAATGACCGAGGCACTTCATGCAGTACCTAGTAGCATTTCCAACTTAGTTCTGTCATTTCCTGATAAATTACGACAGTTCCTATTTGTTTCCATCTTTATTTACTTTTTTCCGGAAGTAGGCAGGACAAGTATAGGTACCTATCTAGAGAATAACACTGCAGTTCCTTACCAAACATGGGAGGCGGAAGATATACATTTAATTATAGAATGATTATCTCGGCTTGAAACCACTCAATCATCCCGCATCATTTTTTAGGACTATTTGTTGCATAAAACCTTTTTTATTGGAGTTCGTGAAGGTTTCATGGTTTTGGTTTTACAATGACGTATTTTTACGTACCATAGACAACATAGAAATGACATTGAGTGACATTATTGATAAACAGAAAAAGTCAATGTTATTAGGAACTTTACTTACGAGTAGACATTTTATTATATTAGAACAGTTTCGCCGCTAAAAGTGAGTTCGGTCCTTAGTTGTATTCTTCAAACTTTGGAGGTACTCGTGGTCTATTCACTGGTTTTTTCAATGGTAGCTTTTCGCGCGCTTTGTTATTAGACCCGTTGTATATTTTGTGATTGGGCGGTTTTTAGTTACCTCAATAAGAGGGGCAGAGTATTTCATAATAACTTTACCAAAGGTTTCCAAAATTACTAATATCAGCTCAACTATAAAACTAGCCAATTGCAATGCTTTTAATATTTTATTTTTGTTGTTGTATTGATGCATTCATGCTCTCTAATACTTTACTTCACTTTGACAGAAAGTAAGTGACATTTGTGTATGTGTGACATTTTCGCGCGATTTATTTTATGTAGAATAGGAGGTTACATTGCTACATTCTCCGTGAATGTAGTAATAATAAGTAAATAAATGGCAAAATAATCAACTTTAATGCCTCAGATGTCAGTGACAAAGCCCAGAGGCTTTGTCACCAATCTGGCTTTGGTGGATAGCAGAAGTGACATCAGAAGCAGACCTGACTTGGTTGTGCAGACACGCAGGGTGCAGCGTCATCTGTTGAACTGCAAATAGAAAACCACTCACGTCTGGTTTTTGAGACTGGGGAAGGTGAAACCAGGCCATTACCTCCCCATAACAGTCATGTCTACCATATGGTGCTAGAGATATTTTTTCCCAAAATGTTCGTAAAGAAAGTAAACACAAAAGTAAGATAACTTGCAATTCCCAAAGTAGAAGATGGATCCTTCTGGGGTCCGTTATAAAGAAGGAATGTTGACCACTGTTTAAAATTAATGTGATCACAGCATACGGTGAACAGCCGGGGCAAAGGTCAACGAAGAAATTCTAAGGGTATCACTAAACTTTAGTGATAAATAGCCCGAAATTCCGAAAGCCAGTCTTACTAAGTGTTACCTAGTTACTGGGTTGTGGTAGTCGCGTAAAATACTGATATTGAGCTGAGTCCGGTTAGAATGGAAGCCGACCCATAAACGGTTAGGATAAGGCTAGGCATCTGGCTAGCCTGCCTGCCTAGTAGGTACCTCCTGCTGACTAATATCTGCGATAGTCGATGATCATGGAATGGCAACGCATTTTTGGTAAGTCTAATTTCAGACTTTTAGGCTTCTGACGACTCGTAACGACTGTCAAAGCTCCACGGATGACAGCCGGTACCATCGGCTTAATGTGGTTTCTGAGGCACGGAGGGGTCTTGGTATGTAAAGATGGTCACCCATCCACGGACCAACCGCGCAAGCGTTGCTTAACCTGATCGATCGACCCATGCGGCTGTTATTCCTTAGCCACAAGCTCCTCCAGCCCCTCCCTTTCAAAACGTCATATGGCGTGATAAATCAGTCTCAAAACTTATCTTGCTTTACAAAAAAACTAAATTTAGGCCTAACGCGTTACGTTGCACGAATATGATAATCCATCATTTTGTACGACAGATGTTTTATGCATGTAACTTCAATGCTACATTGTGTATCAGATTCAATCTATATTGTGTATGAAATCAGTAGTATAACAACTAAAAGCGATTCTGAACTTCAAAAGAAAATGGAAAACCATATTTTTCTGTAAATTATTTATGTTAAAGAGAGGTCGTCCCTAATTTGACGTTGACCTTAATAACGATGAGTCGAAAAAAAAAATCAACGGCTGCTTCGCCCGCGTGGAGGTCGAAAATTATCCCATTAGAACGTATTACCGGGATAAAAAGTATCCTATGTGGTAATCCAAGTTATGAACTATCTGTGTGTCAAATACCCAATTCCGTTAAGCAATTTTTGCTTGATTGAGTAACAAACATCCAAAGTAACATTCATCCAAACTTTCACAATCATTAGACGGATAGAATTGTTGTCTGGCAAAGGTTTTAGTGTAACCACTTCATTTTAAAGCCCGGACGAGAAGAAGAAAAACATTCTACTGCTGCACGGCGGTGCTACGATCAGACCTCCACCGTGTCCTCAGGGCGATCTACGTAGTGGAAACACCCGGGCGGCCCGACCTGGGGTTCGAAGATGTTTCAGACTTAAGGCTCAGCAGTAGCGATTGCGAGGCTTGCGACCACTAAACACGAGGCCATCTTGTTGCAAATTACTATCATAAACAACGTCGTCAATAAGGAGTCAATAAGGTGTACTTATCTTAAACCACATCACGTATCACGAAATATTGCGTGCGAAATTGTTTAGTGTATGCGTGGCCTTACGGACGGTAGTGACGATTGATACGTCGAAACGACGGGTGCCCTTCGTAACTATTTGGGGTTTCACCGTCTACCAGTACGTCGAAAGGAAGCACTACATGTGTTGAGTAATTAAATGAGTGTTCACCATAACTTACTGGAGCGATTTTGGAATAAATAAGGCTGTTGAACTATATCATTTATGCTTTGAAGACGTACATATGTATTTCACACTTGCTTTTGCCAGCGGCTTCGCCCGCTTGGAGGTCGGAAATCATCCCGCGGATACGTACTACCGGGATAAAAAGTACCCTATATGTTAATCCAGGTTATAAACTATATATGTGCTAAATTACATCCAAATCCGTTCAGCCGTTTTTGCGTGATTGAGTAACAAACATCCAACATGTAAACACACAAACTTTCACAAATATTAGTAGGATATTCCGGAAAACCACTTTATAGACAAAAGAAAATATTGGAAAGAATTTGTGTGAAATTGTCAGCTTATTATAAGAACAAGTTACAATGTTATACTCAAAAAGGTTACCTTTGTATGTACAGGGTGTAACAGAAACCCTATTGCTATCCTTAAGCACTAAAGATAACAGCTGGTATAGAATCACTATACATAGTTTCAGCTCAAAATAAAATACTCTAAGAATATATACCAAATTTTCGGTTTCATATGTTTCTTAAATTCAAAATAAAACAAACGTGTCACCGCACTGCGTAAATCAATAACTTTCCACGTTACTTGCCGATATCACGATAAATCTCTTCCGAGTGATGTTTTTTACTTCAATTTGAAAAGGTCGGTTTCTGGTATCAATGTATTAAAAATTCTCATAACTTCCGCACATGTAGAGATAGGATTAAAAACCCTTCCAATATCGTTTGATATCAGCCGAAGAAGTCGTGCTCTTGGTATGTATATACTCTTTCCATTACACGTTGTATAAGGAAAAGCCCCCTGTTCTGATAACACATAGATACTTGCCTACCAGAAGTAGATTCCTAAGTATCTTGGTATTATGTTATCAAGCTGTTTCCAATGAATAAGTGCTAACTTACCAGTGTGAAATCAAAATCAAAAGTCGTTTATTAAGATTAGGTTGAGAATCAGCAGTTTTCGAATGTCAAAATTACATAAGACAGTCCCCTAAAACGCCCGCTGTTCACCACTTCTTAGTGCTTTAGCTGGGAAGAAGAAGTGGCAACAAACTCCCCAGCAGCACAGCTGTCTGTTTAGTTAGATAGACTTGATTGTAGACATAGGTAGCCAAAGTAATCAACATTACGAGACAGAACTTAAATAATTTGTCATGTCAGCTAGCCATGCCAATATACCAACAAATAAAATGAAAACTTAAGTCAAGCACTTCTGAAAAAACACTACAAAGTGAAAAATAACTTTAATTTCGGAAGTCGGTGACTTTGGCTATGTATTTAAATTTTTTGTCACCGCCTTCCGAAATTAAAGTAATTTTTCATTTTGTAGTGTTTTTTTGGAATTCGGTTGTTTTGTTTTGGGAAAAGTTTTTATTATTCACTTTTTAGTTAAAGTGCCTACCCCATTAATTCGAAATTTCATCACCCTTGGGGTCAAAACAATGCATATTTATGCAATAGCAGTAATCGCGGCTTATTTACTGTTATTTTTTGAAGAGTTCCGTTGTCTGTCTCCGAAACGCATCATCAGATCTACATGAAATTGAAATGAAACTACACGAAAAGCACCAGCTTTCAAATAAAAAAAGAATCATCAAAATCGGTTCACCCAGTCGAAAGTTATGAGGTAACAAACATAAAAAAACAAAGTCGAATTGAGAACCTCCTCTTTTTTTTTGAAGTCGGTTCAAAATAGAAAAAGTGGCAGTGGTGGCTCAGTGATAACGGCCGGGACTTCCAAGTTGTAGGTCGTAGGTTCAAACCCAGGCAAGCGTTTTACTTTGTGTAAATTATTTCATCACCAGTGCTCTAAAAACGGCGAAGGAAAATATCGTGAGGAAAGCGGCATGTTCTAGAACGTCAGATATGTCACATACGTCTTGCGTGCGTCACATATGTCTTCGAATTTTTATGAAGACATATGTGACGCTTGCCGAGGTAGGTCCGTGGATGGGTGACCATCTTTACATACCAAGACCCCTCTGTGCCTCGGAAAGTACGTTAAGCCGTTGGTCCCGGCTGTCATTTGTGGATCTTTGACAGTCGTTACGGGTCGTCTGAAGCCCGAAAGTCTGGCAACCAGTCTTACTAACATATTACCCAGTTACTGGGTTGTGGAGGTCAGATAGGCAGTCGCTCCATGTAAAATATTGGTGTTCAGATGCATCCGGTTAGACTGGAAGCCAACCTCAACGTAGTTAAGAAAAGGCTAGGCAGATGATGATAATGATGATAATGTGACATCTACAAACCCGCCCTGCGTCCGCGTGGTGGATTACGGCCCACTCCTTCTCACTGAGAGGAGACCTGTGAACCAGCAGTTCAACATTACCCAGTGTATGATAAAACATGTCTTCCTTCACAGGGAAATTAAAACTGTTCAATGACCGTTTTATATCGATGTTTTAATTTAATGCTTAATTAAACCACACGCATGAGGATAACTGGTTGCTGTTGAAGATTGCACAATGATGCCCCGTTGACGCCTTGACCTACGAGTAAGTGTAATTTATTCTACAATTAACACATCTGAGTGTTTAAAGAAAGTTTAACCCACCACGGCATTGTTGCTACGGGAAGGTAAGGGTAGATCATCCTTTTGAAGACTTTCTGGATGACTGGTATCTTGGGAAGTTACTTCTCAGTGTGTTAAAATGCCTTAGTCTTGTAATAGGACACTCTATGCGGGCTGCGGGTAATTGCCTGACACTCTAACAATAACAGTGGCTTTCATAATAACAGTGGCTTTCATTATGATAATTAAACAACATTCATTGTGTCATTGACGTTGTTGACCTGACGAATTTTTCGATCATGTGAAGCAATGGATTAGTAGTAGGTATTAAGGCTTCTTCAAACAGGCGCGACGCTACACTCGAGGAACAATTTCCATAAGTTTTCATAGAAATTGTTCTACGAGAGTCGCAACGCGCTGTCGCGTCGCGCCTGTTTGTGGGAGCCTTCATTAAAAATGATGTAGATTCTGATTGCGCAGTGTGTTGCGCAATTAGGATGCTGGTCAGTTTAGTAATTTGGTCAATTATTCACATCACTGTCCAATAAATACAAAATGTAAAATGCAAGGTCGAAAACAGGTTATCGGATCAGTAAGTCTTTGGGTTTCCTGTAACCACGATCCTCTCTAACGGATGAAAATACTTACGTGTACATGATTCTGAGGCTTTCGAAATGAGTAATTTTCGGAGGACGTCTATTAATTTCTCTGACTGATCATTTCTCTGAGACTAATAATTTCCCTGATTGTAGGTCTAAATACCAAAAAAATCATCAACGTTGATGATTTTTTTTTGGTATATTTATTTGTGGCGACTGCCTCTCTGAAGTCCACAACCCAGGTTACTGGATAACACGATCCTCCTGGATAAGACTGGTTGCCCTTTTGGGCCTAAATACAAAAAAATAAAACTTGAAAATACGCTACGATACTTTATTTTGTGTCTCAGACACTGCTGAGCAAGATGAACGTGACATCTGCGAACTCGGACCGATCCATTGTCTTCTAAATAATTTACATACAAATTGAACTAATTTACAAGTGCTAAGTCGTTCATTAGCAATTTTGTCTTGTACATGAATTCTGCAAAAATTCTGAAGGTTGGACATTTTATTGGCTTTTACCCATTTTGCCATTTTATGAATTACTATTGCGTTAATTTGATCCATGTTAATAGGAGGTTTGTTATGATTAAATGATGATGAAAAATTTAATTTCACCAATTTATATAACTTATGTTTTTGCTACTCAAGTCTCAAACAATATAAGTATTTAGCAAAAGTTAAAAACCTAACATAATGTCCCTGTCCCACGCGTGTTGTGGCGGTTATGCTATTGGCTTATGATATATGTAGTTGTTATCCCCGGGTTATAAAAGGAACCGCACTGGGCCCGCTGGGTTGACTATGGCCCACTCCCTCTCACAGAGAGAAGGCCTGTGGCCCAGCAATCAGAACATTAGAGGCTGCTTACGTTATGAATGGTTGCGCAATCAATCGGACACCTGGTGAGATACCCACTATAAAGCTGTGTATATTTTGCTGGAAGTATGGGTCGCAACACCATGCCATGCCTTAGCTCATTTTATACTCCTGTAGTTTCTGTAGGTATTTGTAATCAACATCCATATTTCTAGGTGACGCAACAAACCAGCATATATCTATATCCACGTTTGAGTGACTAGCTATACTACCGGTGTGTGACGTACGAAGCGCATAGTTTAGCCATGTCTGATGAAGCCGTAACAGCGATCAATCCTATTACTGGCCATCACTTACCTAACTTTGTCAAGAATATCAATACACGGACGATAGCTAACGCACTGGTACGTGAAACGTGGGCCTCTTTTGTTTACGTATTAGGTAACAGAACAATAAGGAAATATACAAGTCGAATTAAGTATCTTTTCCTCCAGGTTTTTTTGGAAGTCAAGAAAAATCAAGATGATCTTTGGTTTCACGAGACTAAAATGTTTCGCAGCTCCTTGTTCACGACTGAAACTGCATTGATCCCTTCTACACTTTAGTAGCGTTTACTGGTCAAAATCAACATTCTTCAGCCCTACTCCCAATTGATTTGGGGACGGCGCAGCATGTTTTCTCCTCAAAATATCTCATAGGCTCGAAAAGCACGTTAAACCACTAGTCCTGCGCCTGATCTTTCTCGGGTTGTGTCAGATTGCGTGCCGTCCCATCGGACTATGACAGTGAGGAAGGATAGAGTGCACCTGCCTGCGCACACTTGTGCACTATAATATCTCCCGCGCTGAAGGCTAGTCTCATCATTGAGATTGGCCGCCATGGCCGAAATACTTTGCATATCTACTAAACAAAGCGATAACTTGAGAAAGTTTCTATACCTATGAACGAAAAGCTTTAAACATTCTTACAGGCTTAGAAGATTATCCGACCAGATATATAATCCATGAATCATGCGGTTTTTCTTATTTCCACAGCAATACGATAAGATTGTGTAAGATTTGTACAAACATGAATACATTAAGATTTATCTACAAAATGATACACACGTGATTGATCATATATTTGCGTTGGCGCAGGAAGTGTTATCAAAAGTGGGCAAATATTGTTGAGTATTGTTCTTTAAGAACCTTTCGGTTCAACGTTTGTACTGGAAGCATAGAGAGACACACATTATAAAATATGAAATTATTTTGCTTATCCGCGAAATGTGGGTATGTCTGCACCTTTTCTTGCACGTCATGCATATTATTACGTAACTTGAGTACGTCTTTTTTATCATTGGCAACTCGTTAGATTAGGATCAGTACAAAGTTGCTTTTACCTCAGTCGATTGCTGATTTAAATATTATCAATCCAGGGAATCACCGTACATAATTTTGTCGATTCACAAGAGAGAAGAGAGAGAGGAGGAAGGAGAAGAGGAGAGAGAGTATGTACATACCTACTCTGCTCTACATGGAATAACAAAAAGTGACTGATTTTCTTGAAACAAGCTTGAGCCTTAAACAAATATGTACTGTACCTAAAAAACTGGTGCAAAGAAAAATTAAAGTGAAGTTAATGATATATGACGACAGAAAAAAAAACTGAAAAACACCGACGGAAGTAACGTCACAAAAACAAACTGCACGTTAACTGATTCCTAGAATATCACATGACGACTACTAAGTACGTACTTACATAGTCTAGAAAAACTAAATGGAAAAAACGTTACCCAATCTATGGAGACTTTCTTTGGTGAGCTAACACTTGCTAGTTCAATGTCTTATCTTGTGTTAAGAGACTGTTGTCACCTGTCGGCTCATGATTGATAAGCAAGGCTGATTGGTGGAAACCGCCTTTGAACGTATCAAGGTTGGAATGCGGCCTTGGGTACTTTTGTGTACGGGACAGCCCATTGAATTAGGTGTTTCGTAACTATATGGGTCGCCAGGGGTGAGGAGATTTATTAAAAGGATAAAAGCGAACAGATTTGTGTAGGAACAAACCGTGTCCATCGGAAAAAATGACTTCCATATAAACTTTACTTCTCTATTTAATCCCTTGAAGGGCTGAATTTTAAACCCTTTAGGGGCTGAATCCTTAGTAAGTGCTCACTTTCGTACGTTAAAAACTCTTGGTCTTTACTGGCAGACAACGCACAGCCTAAACCACTCAATGTATTGAGCGGTTTAGGCTGTGCGTTATCTGCCAGTGAATGAGTGAATGAATTTAAGATTTTGTGTAGATTAATGCTATACCTACTGTCCAAAGAATTTTCATAAGCCCAAGTTATAGTTATGCTAAGAGCTACATGACAATAGTTTTAAAATTCAGCCCGGAAGTAAAGCAATTTGCTTCTAACAAAGAATTTTGAAACTAATTAAGAAAATTATGTGACTAGACAGTTACGTAATTGTCTCTGTATAATTTGATCATAACTCGTTTAGACAAGTTCATCAATCTTATTTTTAAGAGTGCACTGAAATTTTATATTAGAGTCGTCACTTCTTAATAAATCATTCAAGTTAATCAAAATATGACATTTTAAAACATTTTTTTTTTGGTGTTGGTGTCTATTTGTTTATTGGTGACGTCTCTGAATAAAGAAATTGTGACTTCATTGTTGTATTGGGTCCTCATCAGTAAAATTAAATTTAAGTGGTAATGTTAAATAAATCCTACTATCCTACTAATATTTAAATGTGAAAGTTTGTGAGTATGGATGTTACTCTTTCACGCAAAAACGGCTGAACGGATTTGGATAAAATTTGGCACATAGATAGTTTATTATCTGGATTAACACATAGAATACTATTTAACCCGGTAATGCGTTCCCGTAGGATAATTTCTGAACTGCACGCGGGCGAAGCCGCTGGCAACAGCTAGTAGATATGTAAATCACAACCCCGTTGATTTAGTGTTCGTAATCACTACTGCAAAGAATGAGGGTCCTGGGTTTGATTCCCAAATCGGCCAAAGTATTATTGGGTTTTTATATCTGGAATTTCTCAGCAGCAACCTGAAGTCGAAACAAGGCGTGATGTTATAATGATGTATGTATGAAACTGTTCGCCGTCAGCGGTTCTAAAAAGGCCACATTAAGCAATTCCTTTAAAATCTCATGCATTCTTCTCACAAAAATTCAAATATTCTGACAGCATCATCTTCCATTCATTCGCAACCATATCGAGATCTGTATTCGAGTTCAGGAGAGCGTTAATAGCGGTTAATGTCCGAGGAATAGATGACTTGAAGTGTGCAACAGTACGGCAAGTTGGAACAGCCAGTAAGCGGTGTTATCTGCCACGACAGTAATTTTCCGGGACAAATAGATTGCAGATCTCGTTATGTAGATCAGGAACATCAATAATCCCCCTAAGAATTTTAAATATTACAGTCATCTGATCGCGTGACCGTCTTACTTCTAGAGAATTGAAACTTATGCAACCCAAGAGGAATTTAGTGGGATATAAGAAAGGATAAAACCCATACAAGTGTTTGTAGAGCCATTTAAGGAATGCTTATCATATTATGATTCTGCCAAAGTGGCCTTCTTAGACTTCCAGATATGCGTGAATAATTCGATAGTGGATTTAAATCTAGTCCGCGAAACTTAACAAATCACGACTGTCAATCTTATGCGCTTCATTTATCATTGTGAATGTCCTTCCTGTCATTTCTTCCTTTAATTTTCACGGTTAGTCTTACAAAAGTTTATTTAAATGAGCAGAATGAACATAGGTCTTATTTTGTTCTAGTCACGAGACGAGGGTAGCGCCAGCGCATCGTGCGGGGACTAGCCTTGTTCATTATGTGATACTTCCAACAATGCTGTATAAATAACTTGTGCAAACAACTAGTCCACATATTAATGCCTCATTATTTATTACACCTTGTAAATTATTTTCACAAGGCAAATAGCTACGCATTTATTTATTGTCAAGTGCAAGTTGAATCGTTCACACACGTCGGTAAATATTATGATGGGGCGGCAGTTATCATGCTATGGTGTAAATCGTCGACAAGTTAATTCAATGGTAGATACTGCTGGTATTCAACTGTTATCGATATTTCATTGCGACATTTTTTCACGAGATTATTTTGTACTATTGACACATGAAATCGATAAGATCTGTCTGTGAACTTGAAATACAGATTAATGTCCAGGATATGTACTGAGTCAATCAAAAACCTTGTCAACTTTTGCTTTCGGTGAATAAATCTTTACTAGAAGAATATGTACCTACATGTTTCAAAGACACAATAGAAAAATTATTACGTTCATTTACTACTGCACATTTGTATATCTTTGTGACTGACACTAAGATAAAAGGTGACTTGAAGAATTACAACTAATTTACAGTCTTATCAAATGAAAATATTAGCCTCTCACAAAATTACTGAATAATTAAATATAATGAACATTAAACACGCTTTAACAAAAAATCTTGACACAACATCTGAACGCTACGATTCATAAAATACATTTACACAAACGCGAAAAGTATTCAACACATAATCAAATTCTGATAAGGATTTGCCCATATAAACGGTTCCATCTGGTAAATCCGCGGCGTTACTTTCAATTTGATCGTCAGTCTAAAGATAGAAAGGAGTCGCAAAAGCAATAAGACGAACAGACAATCAGTTTGTTTATATAAGGCCGTATTGGAAGGATACAATCAGTCGGCGACTCCCTGGGACGCAATAAGCGTAATCCCCGAGGCGCGGAACCGGGAAATATAATGTGGGAAGCGACTTTTAAAATAATGTTATTTGATGCAAGACCAAATGGAAGGAGCACTTTGTTTTAAATTGTGTTATTGTTCAGTTCTCTCGATATTATGGTTATGAACGGTGGTTTTAAATACAATCTTGGAAGGTGCTTTTATTTGATTTTTTTTGTAGAACGGATAATTTTATTACTAGACTATTGGCTCTAAATAATGATTATATTGCAGTTCACTTATATTTTTCTCTTGTTTTCAAATATATTTTTATCCTGGTATGGATAAACTTATTAGTACTAAAGATGAGATCTATCCATACCATCTAACTGAAGCCTGATAAAATCCTACACAAGTACGCAAGAACTACGCAAGCAACGTTATAAATATGAATTGAGGCTTTTTCGTCCTTTATTTACAGTTACTTTTTCTCAGTATTATCTTAGGTTTGGAATGACTATTAGTTTAAAAACAGTATGCAAAAAAATATGTTTAATTAAGTTCATAATTAAACTCGAGACTAAAACTGAAAAATAGTATTTCTAAACACACTATACACAAAATTACTTTGCCTGAACTTTACAAAACTTATTAATAAATACCAAAGAACACTCCAAACAAATAATATTTAGAAGTTCTCTAAAGTATCTCTTCCAGTAAAAAGTATCGACATCGGTCAGTAGATGCTGGGCGGGCGGCTGTGCGAGCGAGGGCGGCGCGCGCGCCCAGTCAACTTCCGCCGTCCGTGCCCGCGGTAACTGCCCACTAACAGTGCCCAGCGTGCCCGCTAACTGTGCCCAGTGTGACCGATAACTTTGCCGTCAACTATTTACTGTATTGAAGTATTGAAGCTTGTTATTTGTTAACGAAAAGTTTTAGTTAGAAGTGTTAATTGGATGTTAGAGGGTGATTAGACTTTCAGTTTGTTTGGATAGTGCTTTCTTGTTTTTCTAATTTGAAAGTCATTTTGAAAGTGATTGAGAAATCAACCATACATAAATATCAGACTTAATATTAGCGTTATTTTATCCCAAATTCATTCATCTTAAATTACACAGTACATTTAATAACAATTCGTCAACAATAGATTTTACAAGATGTCAAAAGGCTCTGAACCAGTGCAAATTGAAAATTCGATCGCCAACTTCGTCCTCCATAAATGTTCTTAGAAGAATTCGATGTCCAGAAAGGAAAGTCCTCACGTTCTATGACCATCAACGTCTGACATCACAAGTCTTCAGCCATGGCAGATAAGCTACATGAGTACCAAGGAGTGACAGGTCGGCTGCACGGTGTCCGCGACCGCTACCGCGAACGCTGGTCCAGGTGGAGAGAAGAACACCCAAGAGGCGTTCGGACTGTAGTCGCTGAGACTCTGTTTGGGATACCTAACTCTGATGAGCCTAGAGAAATGGTCTGGCAGGATAGTGCTTACAGCGATCTTTATCGGTAATACCTGTTTATTTTTTAAGTTAGAAGTGAAAATCATTCACAAATTAACTACACCCAATGCTCTCATCATTGGGTGTAGTTAATTTGTGAATGATATACCTACTTCTATTTGCTAATAAATTAATATAATTAGTAATATGTAATTTGTAGTAAGTTTGATGGTGATCCTCCGTTCATGATATCGAAGAAGTTGAGTTTCGTTAAAATTAATCTTAGCGTCATTTCAATCGAATATCAAAATTATTTAGGATCAAGTATCTTTATAGAATGTTTAGTAGGGCACTTAATATCTTGTCTAGCGTGTCCTGTTGTCTGCACACTACTGGAGCTGATGGACGCTGCTGAAATTGCCAAGCTCATAACCAAATTCTGGGCTGACTGTATTTAGATTGGTATCGAGACGCTAAGAAAAAGGACGATTAGTTCGCAAACAATTTGTTAGTAGCCTAAAATATGGCATTCATTAAAATTTGGTTAAATATATTGACGATTCAACTTTTTAATATCATTTTTAAGTGATTGAAGTACTTCAATCGCATAATAATTACATTTAAAAGTTAGTGTAGATACGTAACTCGAATCCATATACTCTTGAGCCACCGACTCCCACGAACGAGACAAAACAAATAATAACATAAGTTCGGAGCGATAGATCAAAGACTATTATAGCAGAGCAAATATTCTAAGATATTGACTTTTTTGCTAACTTACTATGTAGGACAAGTCGATGTATTAATTAGGATAACCGGCAAAGCTTTTAAGTTTGCTTTTAATCATCATGATAACATAACTGTCCCAGATCTACGCTTCGAACGTACTCAGAATGTAACGTTATAATATTGATCTTACGGCTAATATAAGCTACTAATCGCATTAGATATCGATAGATAATCCAATTTGATCTAAAATGAACTTTGATCTAATCGATAAAATGCGAGGAAGTTGCCAACATTAAACCCCTCACTATAACCCTACGACAGACTAAGTAAAAAATGAAATATTTTCAGGCGAAAAAGCCGTATCGAGCTGATGCGCATATCAGCGGCAGTAATGGGAATCGAGTTCTCGTACGCCGGGGAAACAGCGTTCGTGTCCCCCACACTGCTGCAAATAGGGGTGCCCCATCAACAGATGACTCTGGTGTGGGCATTGTCACCACTAATTGGGTTCTTCATGACCCCTTTACTGGGGTCGCTCAGTGATCGCTGTCGATCGAGATTCGGAAGAAGAAGACCTTTTATAGTTCTGATGTCTGTTGGAGTATTGTTAGGTAAGTAAATTACAAATACAACTTATTTCAAACGATGTCTCCTAACTGAAGAAACTATAATTTAATCCGACTTATTACTATCCATATATATATCTATATCGTTCAATGCTCGAAGCAAATAAACATGAAAAGTTACATTAATAAGAGCATTATTTACTTAAACATCGTTTACTAAGTATCTTTGATATAGATATTAAACTCAATGAGTTCTCGACACGAAGACCTTTCTAACCATAGCCCACCTGTTTGTTAAAGAGTTGAGTACCAATTAATCCAAAGATCTGAAGGATTAAATTAAATTTGTAATGGAAGCATTCAATGTTGGGGTCCCGAAATCCTAAGCAAACAGTTATTACTTCGGGAGATAACGAAATGTCCCTAATTACTGCTTTAGAAAATCAAGTGGTGTAATAAAGGTCCATTATATTATCACGTGAGAGGAATACTTGAAGCAAAACAGGGAGAAGCAACAGGCGTTTGAATCGAGCTCTTAAAGTAGGACGTTTTGTGACAAAAATTGTGGATTAGCTTTCCCTTTTGTTACAATCTTGTTTGCGCTTCATTAACTTGTTGATAAAACTGACAGGTGACTTGAGTTTGTTATAAGGATATTTTAGATTTTTATAAGTAGGTTATAAGACTTTAAAACTTCTTTATATAAACTGGTAACTTTACTCATGGAATCTAAAGCTCGCGCTTTGGATTAAAATAAGTTATACTAATGTTTGTTAACACTTAACTTGAAACTACTCACTAGTGAAATGGATGTTCTTGTGGCATTTCGCAATTTCCGACTAATTTGAGCCAGTGTTTCAGCGCCAAAATTCATAGCTTCAGGAAATCGAAACCCGTTGCCTTAGAGGATGCATAAATTGTAAGCTTTGAGACTGAAATAGGGAAATTGGTATATAATAGGTGTGTTCAGTATCAACACAACAATGTTATTTAAAAGACACAATTAGGACTTTTTCAAGAAAACTATTTAATTTTTTTGTTACAACGTCAAAATGTCTTGTATAATTCGTTTTTGGGGCTGTTACTTTTAGGCCTCCTTTTTTTTTGTCTGACCCGCCGCGGGTCTTGCTTATTTTTGACGTCGAACTGGACTCGATTTAATTAATTTTGCTTGGATAGTTTTTGAGTTAGCTTCCATAATACGTATGTTTATATAAAATAACTTACGTAACTATGATGTTATAGTAACTTTGTGTCACTGTTATTTACATAGCAAGTATTGGTACTTATGCGTATTTTTGTGGCAATGTGGAATTAGGTACCAGAACAAAAAATCAGTATATAGCAACAGTAGTAGTAGTAGTTGTTCCGAGTCTGGATGTTTGTGTATGCGAGTTTAAATGTTTGTAAACGCACCCACAATACAGGATAAATTCCTGTATTGTGGGTGCGTTTAAATTTGGGGCACCGTTTTTAAAAACTAACTTCCAAAGTATTGTTTTGGAAAAATGTTTGTTGTATACCCATTATAATCTTTTACAGGTTTAATCTTAGTCCCTAACGGAGAAGACATAGGCTACGCTCTCGGCGACGAGTTACCACTGAACAGAACAGAGGTTCCTTCCGCATTAGGACCCAGGAGCTCAGCCCTCGACAAGGAACACAGTAACTATCACCCCTGGGGAGTACTCTTCACAGTCCTTGGCACAGTCTTCTTGGACTTCGATGCCGATGCCTGCCAGAGCCCGGCACGTGCTTATCTGCTTGACGTGACAGTTCCAGGTCAGACTTGTTTAAAGAGAAAGAAATATGGCCTTTTTAAGCTATATTTGCTCTGGCCCAGTTAGCCTGGTAACCTGGTGATACTATTTGCAGGTAGAGTCTGACTGAATAATTTTCGGTCAAAACAATATGTTCGGCTATTTTTCTTTTTCGGCCGAAAACGCATTATGCAAACTTTAATTATCATTGGGCTTAATTAAAAGAAATTACAGTTTCAAACAAGTATTTAAATTTGTGTAGTTTTGGTGATCGCTACGCTTGCTCAAAGACGGGTGTCTATGAGCAAATGTGGTGATCAATGCCTGTGTTTTCTGTGTATGAGAATTTGCCCTGTAGTGGGACTGCGGCAATAAGCTGGTATTTTACATTATTACATTTTAATTTACTTTTGCCAGCGGCTTCGAACGGGTGGACGTCGGCAATTATTCCACGGGAATGTATTAGCCGGATATTTTTTTGTTTTAATCCAGCTTATAAACCGCAGGATAAAATTTTAACCAGTGCGCAAACTGTAACCATGAATTTAGCATATCATTCTAGAACCCCTTAGCGTAGAAATATTTCGTCGGATATACAAAAAAAAAATCAGTTGTTCCTTACGTTTTGACACCTAGGTATTGCACTTTTCTATGAAACAGCTGATGAGGTTGATATGCTGAATTCATGGTTACAGTTTGCGCACTGGTTAAAAATTTACCGTCTATTATGTGTGCCAATTTTCATCCAAATTTGTTCGGCCGTTTTTTGTGATTGAGTAACAAACATCCAAACATACAAGCTTTCACTTTTATAATGTTTGTAGGATATTGGTTTTGAGGACAAAATCACAGGAAATCGTTATGTTATGTGTATGTTTTCATTGGAATTCGGTTTATATCTAAAAATGCAGCTAACACAGAATTACGTTTCTGCCGAAAATTTATGTTCACCAGTTCGGTAGGAATCTATATTTGCAAAGGCTTTGTCATTCTCTAAAGGTGAACAAAACGTCGAACACTTGAGGACCCTATTCTCTCGAGTAGCTAAACATTAAACAAGGTATATTTACGTTCACAATTAAAGAGGATTTACGCATTACAGTGTCTACTTGACTGGATGTTACTAATAATAGGACAGCCGTTAGTCGTAAGCACTCGACATGATAGATACGATAACTTGTGTTTTCCAGGTGGGTAATCCTTATACACTTGAACTATTTACTAGATTTCTAATTAGTCAGAAACTTACGTCGAAGTGAATCAGAACAATTTCTCTGAATCAAATTAGTTACTGTTGTTTTTGTCATAATTATAAGACGACGGTTTCAGGTTAGATTATTAGGTAAAATCCTTCACCTAGTTTGGAGAAAAATTCATATATATTTTAATATTTGTCAGCTACGTCACGGCATGTGACTGTGAAATGTGTTTGTCAGTTTTTCCGTCGGCGGAGAGTGAACTACAAAACAGGCTCTTTATCAGCTTACGTCTGGCCGTGATTGATTTATCTCGGTGCCAAGCGTTTATATTTGGGTTTTTTATAGATATACCTTGACGACACGATTATACTAACTTTTCTTAGTAATGATGATAAAGTTTCTTCGAGTATTATAGTACATTCTGTTGTAACTTTGTGAATAGGTATATGTTACTAGAAACGACGCATGTTCCCTTTGATCTTTTTTACCTAAAGATAAACTTATGTTTTTACTTATTATTTTTGTAGGAACGAATATATTGGACTGATTTCTGCTAATCTGTTTGACTGGCTCGGTGACTAACTGAATATTGATAGGTATAGGTATTTCTAGTATATTTCGTAGCGGCCTGGACTATGGGCATCTCGAATGTCTACTGGGGTAGAGGACATTATGTTGAGCTTTTGTCTAGTAAAAATTAGTGACCACTCTAAAGCTTGGCCAATTTCACTCATTATTAATTTGATGTCCTTAAATGCAACAACCGTACATTCTAGTGTAAAGAAATAAACACTTACCAATGATAATACTAAAGCCATAAAAAATACATAAACACTGAAGGCGATCAAGTACATTTGATGACCCGGTTACGAAGAATTAACATCATATATAACATTTAACAGTAAAAGCACGTGCTGTGTACTTAAAAGTAAATAACGGCAAACGTCCAACCTGAATAAAAATGATTTATGACGTAAATATATCACAATAAGACTACCATCAACAAATATTGACCTAAAACTTTATTTTCTTAGTAATTCATAATACATTGTTCACAGTTTTGTTAGTTTCATAGTTTACTTGCGACAAATTTGCTATTTATATATAGTACTGGTATATAATGTATACCTATGTATTATCTATGTGGAAGTCTGTTTGGCTCTCATATACATTTTCATCTCTGAGTCAATATTTATTCGTTAAATATTTGCCGTGAGAAGTGACTGGAAAATCGTCGGATGTCACATACGTACAAAGCGACATCGCGCGTGATGCGTATACTTACTTAGGGTAGAATGCGTCGTTTTAGCTCCCCATTTGTATGGGTTTCGTTTTGCTTACATTCATTTTCAATTTATTGATTTTCTACTTTATAATAACGACCTGACAACAACCTGAGACTTATTTTAATTATTATTTAATTAGTTACGTTGTTTAGAGAACAACGCAGTTACACAGAATGACCCGAAAAGCTAATTAAATTAATAACATGTATGCAGGATGAAATTTTAACCAGTGAACAAACTGTAAACATGGATTCAGCATAAAATTATTCTAGACCCCCTAGAAAATAATCATCGGTTATAAAAAAAAGCAGTTTAAATCAGCAGAATCAGCAGATTGTGTTCTACTACCGAAGAATAAATTTCTACTCACGGGGTCTAGAATGATATGCTGAATTCATGATGATAGTGTGTGCACTGGTTTTTTTTCTGTAGATAAAGAAGTACAGGCATTCGTATCGTATTATACGTAGAGTAGTGAGGAAGCCTCCGCGTATGATGACATTTGAAATCACTTCTCTCAGTGGTGGATACTCTTCACCTTTCCATATATATCTGGGTATCCCGTTCAATTTCGGTGCTTTTATATCTTATAATAAACATAAATACATTTTCTTTCCACAGAGGACCATGCTAAAGGTCTGAGTACGTTCACGGTGATGGCAGGACTAGGTGGCTTCATGGGATACGCCTTGGGCGGCATCAACTGGGACGACACCCGCCTAGGTAAAAATCATTTAGTTAGGTTTCTATAGATATACCATCCACGGGATGCGAGAAGCACAGTACCGGTCGATGTGGCAACGACTGATGAGGCCACTGTCCCATAGTGGACGTCATTTGATGATGATGATGAAGATGAAGCTACCTTTAATTCAGCAGCTAAGGCTTGCTTTGCATGACAAACACAACAACAACATTGCGAGCTAATAGAATTTCATTTTCACCTTGAGGTTCCTCTATATATCGCTTCGCTTATTTAACTAGGCTATAAATCTTTTTAATAATATCTGGTTCCTGCGGGCTTTAATATGATTTAGTTAGCTAAATCTGATTTAGTGACCGCGTAGTTTAATTTTTACTGGGACGGCTACATAACCAAGTTATGTTAGCTGCCGCGGTAGACTGATTATGGTTATAAAATATTTAGATTTTCATTAAACCTACGTAATGAAAGTTAGATTACAGCGATTAAAAGTTGCTGGAGGGGGCGCAAGATTTGCCACTGAACTGTACTTAGATACCGATATAACCTTACTGCAGGAACTGTTGATGATCGAACAGCAGTGATCAATATTTGAAATGGAACCAAATCGGATACAGAAATTATAACTTTCTGAACGAATAAATACAAATAAACAGGGATGTGTTGATGGCAGGTGTATTGGAATACTTCTTCCAAGTTAAAACATTAGGGAGGGTGGTGAATAGACGACGTTTTAGGGTCAAACTTTGTCACTTTAGACCTTTAAGATTGATCGATTTATTTATTAGGCTTCTCAACAATGATTACACTGTTACTTTATAGTATAAACATTACAATCTTAAGACTTATGACATTATGCGCAGATATAATAACACAATTAACTAATTAAAACGAGTATTACATAGATTGACAAAATAAAAAACATACTATTAAAAACTGAATTTATAACAAAATATTAAGATTAAATTCAATAATAAATGAGACAAATAACATGCAAGAAATTAAATTAAATTAGATTGGGTTATATTATTATTGACAATTTATTTTAACAAGTTATTTATATGATTAGGTTAATAAGATTTGAATGAGACTAGATACATCCTTTATAAGGCTAGCGCTTTTGTGTGTAAGATGTGATTGATACTCAACACAATTTGAACAAACGACTTTGAAATAATTTAAACCAATCTCTAAATAATTTTCAGGCGAAATATTCGGCGGCCACGTTCGCGCAGTGTTCTCTCTCATTACCATAATATTCATCGTTTGCGTCTCTGCTACCATCACCGCCTTCAAAGAGATCCCTCTCTTGGAGCTGACTGAACAGGAGGAGTTCCGGAGACAGGCGGAGACTCAGAGAATCCAGGAGAGCTTCGATGAAGGCCCTGACGGGCCAGAGAAGAATTTGAAGAAGGAAAATGTTACGTACGGAGCTTTGAATCAACCTGAGGTAAAGTGGATGCGAATGTTTGTAATCTAATTGGTGAGTCAGCGATGTGGAAGCTGTTTCATCATTTCAGCCGAAAGACGTCCACTGCTGGACATAGGCCTCCCCCAGGCTCCTCCACTTCGACCGGTCTTGTACTTCTCACATCCAGCGAATTCCCGCGGCCTTCACAAGGCCATCGGTCCACCTTGTGGGAGGCCTACCAAGCTGTTTACTTTTCTGTTATTCTGTTAAATCTCTCAGGGTGTAAAAAGACCCACCACACAGCCGTCGATTTTGTATTCTGTACATAAAACTAAGTAATATTTCACAAAAATAATTGCTGCAAAACTACTTATACTATTTTTGGTTTTAAAAATGGCTATAGCGCTCTATGTAATGCACGCAAAATATTGTGCTTATGGGTGCATGCAACGGTACGGGGTCGTGGGGTTATTTAAAGTTAAGTTATAACATTTTAAACTTGTTTTTGTTAAAAAACGTCACAAAAATTTGGAATTTCGAGCTTCAATATCTACGAAGATATTGGTTTTGGCTTCTGGTTACGGAACCAGAAGGTGCCCAGGTATGGTCTAGTACAAAAAAAATATCATAATGACGTGAAGAACAAACAACTCTCGGATTCTTTAAAAGTATTTTTGCACCCGTTACAGCGAATATTTTTATTAACCTTAAAAAAATCCTTTTACGAGGTAGTAATGTAAAATAATTCTGCAAGGGCTTGAGTAGGCAGGTTACGACTATGTTGAAAACAATGAATTTGTCATACGAATTAACATAATCCACGTGCAAAACCGAGAAGCCAACCTTTTCATAACAAATCGTCCGACTAAGACCCACTTTAATAACTTCCAATTAATTAACGGACGTAACATGTTCCTGAGGTTTGCCTTTCCTTTCTTTTCGAATGCTCGAAGCAACGAGCGACCTCTTTTGTTTAATAAGCCATGTTTATTACCAAAGGTAAAGGTAACTTTACCTGCGTACCAATTAATTGGGAGGGTTTCAATATCATGGATAAAATACTTTCTATACGAGCTCGCTCATTCGAGAAAATTTTGGATGTTCATATTTAACCAGGTAAATTGGGTCTTCATTTTATTTCAGAAAGTACGGATTATCTTAAGATTTATTAATAAAAGAAGACCTTTTTATTAGTTATTAGATGAAATTTAACGACTTTTCTGAAGATACAACTTGCTTGACGTCTTTAATAGGTACACGTGTAATATCTGAGCACGCAATTATGACGGGACAGTATTTTCTCACGCTAGTTAGTCTCTAGATGGTTATGTATTATAACATAAGGTATTCACTTATAAATCGACGCTGCCTCCCCAAAATCCACAGGCGAAAGTAAAACCCAACCCAGTTGCACCACATTAACTTGATTCTTTGCTCATTCCAGAGTGGAGTAGCCATAAACGTAGTAGAAACTGGTCACGGTGGTGGAAACCTCTCTCTGACTCACTACTTGAAGTCCATCGTGATGATGCCGAGCTCCCTGCGCGTGGTCTGCCTCACCAACCTATTCTGCTGGATGGCGCATGTTTGCTACTCTCTGTACTTCACTGACTTCGTCGGAGAAGCCGTCTTTGGAGGAGATCCTGCGGTCAGTATTATTTCTTTTAGGTATTTTATTTTATGGGTTAGCCTTTGATAGCTCCCTCCTCTGGTGAGCGATGTTGCAGACGATAAGGAATGATGCATTGCCTAGAAGTAACCTATTCACTTGAGACTTGGTTCTTCGAGTCTTCAAGACACCTCTTTGTGTGTGTTCGGGACACTCAGAATCTGCCAACTATAGTTGCAATTCACGTGCAAAGTCAACATTTTTGTATTACTTTGGCATATGGGTTACATTCGCATGGTTTACGCTACGTCACCAACCCGTTCTATTAGCGGGCGCGGTCGCAGCCAGACTTTCGAGGAGGTCACAGACAAAGACTTGTTATATTTTCGAAAAATTACTATTTCAAGAAGGTTTACGTTTACGGCTTTGGGGGGGTCATGACCCCTAGGACCCCCCTCGGACCGCGCCTGTCTATTAGCTGGCAAATATCTGTTACTCGTTAATACTTCGGAGGGTATCTTGCAGTCAGTAACTTGAGATAGTGAATATGTTTTCATTATGATATATTTACCTTCGAGTCAGTGTATTACCACCCTGTTATGTTGAATGGCACACGATATGTTCATAGATATTGACATTATTGTTATCTGTATCGTCACCTCCACATGGTTTCTCAACGACAACTTCAGGGTAACTGTGTCTCCGATGAATTGTTGCCGTATTAATATTTAATAACTGAAGCAGGAGTCCGCGGATGCGGGAAGCACAGAACCGGTCGCAGTGGCGGAGCTTGGGGGAGGCCTATGTGCAGCAGTGGACGTCTTTCGGGTGAAATTATGATGATGAATGAATTGAAGCAACCGTTTTAGAAATCTATCAGAGAAATATCACTGAATTATTGCTTTGTAAAATGTAAAATAAAGCGCCTGCACAAACGTTAGCTGCAAACTGTTTTTCTGTTGCTGGAGAGTATGCGCAGGAGTTCCATGACCTGATCCTACCATCGCCCTTTTACTACCGGACTACCAGGCGTACGGCAAGGTATACCATACGCACTTGGTTGATATCCCGACCAGTCGTACTTAGCACTTCTCCTCCATATCCATTATGCGCACACCCAAAGAGAGCAACTCTCTGCCAGTGTCTGTGTTCCCTTCCACATTTATCAAGTCTGCCTTCATAGTAAGAGTGAACAGGCATATTTTGGGCTCGCTCGTTCCATCATAGGCCTCATAAATAATTTTCATCAGGCGAGATCGAGGTCGAGAGTAGGCGCATTCGGCAATAAAAAAATAGTACCCAACTGTCTAGTGGATTGGAAAGCGGCATAAGTCCTATACAGCGGCATTGAACGTACTTAGATGATTGATAATTGTTGCTTCAAAAAGTTATTAGTATGACACGCCAGAAGTACGAGTATTATCAAAAACAATTTGATGTAAATTTTGAAGGCAAGAAATCACTCCAAATCATTTGAATGCTGTCACATACTTGTGTATTTATCTTAGCAACGAAATCATGATTGTTTATCTTCACAATGATTGTTGCTATAACTTTAATTCCAGGCGCCGGTGGGTAGTATCAGTCGCACGGACTACGAGGAAGGCGTTCGTTTCGGTTGCTGGGGCATGGCGATGTACTCGCTCTCCTGTGCTTGTTACTCCACCATAATTGAACGACTCATCAAACGAATCGGGTCAGTATGGTATTGTGTTTTAGTAGGCTTACAATTTTAATATATAATTAATTAAATGCTTGCTTGTTATCTGCTGTTGTTAAAAGACATTTTGGTATTATATTCATTAATAATATAGGGGAAAGTTGGCATATACCGAGCCCCTAACAACCAATTGCTATATCTACGAGTAAGCTCAGGAAAGTATTAGAGAAGGGTTATTACCATAGATCGACGGGATATTTATTTGGCTACAATACTGGGGTTTCAAACTTGTAATAATATGAATTATATACTTAAATATTAAATTTAACATGTATATATTGGCCAAACCTTCCGTGTGGTGCCGGACGTAAAAGAATAGCATCATCCCATTTCTTCCCGTGGGTGTCGTAGAAGGCGACTAAGGGACTTACTAGAGAATGGGCAGCAGCGTTCTCTATGCATTTAACCACCATACTGCGATCGCCAACCCGCCTGCCAAGCATGGCGATTATGGCAAATCCCCCCTTTTGGGTGAGGTTTATGTCCAGCAGTGGATGTCTTTCGGCTGATATGATGATATGATGATGATGTTGGCCAAATTGTAAGAAATGGGGAAACGCGAAATTAGCAATCCGGTTTGATAATTCTTTGCCTCTGGGTTGATAAAACCGTGCTCGCACTTTTGCAACGAAATGTGGTAGTTAAAGCGGAAAATCTCACGAAAACGATGAGATTTCATTAAATCTTACATAAACACAACACAATATTATTACGAAATAAGCAACACAAATTTTGTATATTTTACTCCAAAAATATAAACTTTTCATGCATTAGATGCACCCTTTATCCTTATAACTTTATAATTACAACATTTCGGTAACTTGGATACAAAATATTAAGATATTGAAGATGAAAACAAATAAACTATATATTTATTTTGGTTTGATATTACCGCGCCCCAAAGCACGAAATTGTCCTACTTTGTCATTTAATTTTATAACCTCAAAAATGGATCTACACGTTACTAGGTAGCTGTGGTGCTGTTTTGCTCATCGAGAGTTATTGCAAGCAAAAATATTGCACTTATGTGAATAACATTTTTACATTGTAACATAAATAAGACTAATCACTTGTAAAATTAATAGCCAAAATATGACTTTGTTTCGAGCTCGTATTAATCCCGTGACGTTAGTTGGAATATACTGTCAACTGAAGCGGGAGGGGTAGGGTGCTTTCGGAAACTCGTGTGTTTGTCATTAAAGCTTTAGTTTTTGCAACATTGTAAAGCGCGGAATTATCAACTGCGCCGTATTTGCCGTACCTACCAAAATGATGGTAGGTAGCGTTCTTTTGCCGTGCGCTAAATGAGCAAACCTCTTAAATATAGAACAGGAACCGCCCTCTAATAAAAAATACCATATTAATAATTATGGTGAATTCAAGATTGCTTAAATGAAGACTCTCCTTAGACAGATATAAACATGGCGGTGTCCCACTAATATGTTTTTATTAACTTTTGCCAGCGGCTTCGCACGGGAACGTATTGCTGGGATCAAAAATATCCAATGTGTTAATTAATCTTGGTTATGAACTATTTGTGTGCCACATTTAATTCCCTTCTGCCGTTTTTGCGTGATTGAGTAACAAACGTCAAAACATCCATCCGTCCTCACAAACTTTCGCCTTTTTAATAGGGTAAAACCAGGGTAGTTGCCCCAGGGGTACAGTTGCCCCGATAGTAATTACTTTAGTTTCACGGATGAATCGCATGCTATTTTATTAACCTGTTGAAAAACTCTTTAACTATCACTAAGTTGACCGTGTCGCATGTCTCTGTGCGATTGCATGGGAAGACAAAATGCGATCAAAGTTTTTGAGGGATAGATGTCCTGTTTCTCGGTGGGGCGTCTATCCTAAACGTAATTTATGTGGATTAGGCAACTATCCCCTATGCGGGATAGATGTCCCAAAATATAGGGGTACGCAAAAATCGCTAATACTCTGGAAATATTAAAGATAATGTTTGTTTATTTTTAATACATTTGTTGTTAAAAACCAAAATATCAGCCAGTTTTACAAATAAAGTATTTTGCTTTTTATATTGAGAGATATAGAGTGATTTGCAAAAGTGTGTCAACTACCCTATTAGTATGATAGGATAGTACGATTTAATATAATAATAATAATATAAGCAAACTTTCTTACACTGCTTTTACCAACGTGTAGGTATTTATTTGTCATGCTGATTTTATTAACAAAATGATTTAATATCAACAGCACATAATCATTTCAAAACAAACAGTACCTACGACAGAAACATTTAAAAAATAAACGAATAAATAATCATTATTAATATGTCGCAAGAAAACCAGACATTCTCATTAGATTAGAGAGATATGGTAAAGCAAAGACTGTGTTTGAGCTCTAGTCAAAGTTTCAAGCACAATTTAATAAAGTATTTGAATGAATTTAGCTTTAAATATGCGAAAGACGAGTTAAAACTAAGGTTTACAAACTGTCAAACTGTTTAAAATTTTGTTGAACATCTACTCTCATAATAAGAAACTTAAGTAAAATTAATCTAAGCTTAGACCTGACCCTTTTCAATCTTGATTTAAAACTTAAACTTTTGATATGATTCTTTACTATAATCTCGGTTTAAAATCAAGATTAATGACTCATAAAGTCATCATCATTCTAGAAAGCGGACCGTTCGAAAATCTTTAATATCTCGAAATTAATCTTCTAAATACACCGAGCATTAGTAGCACCTTCAGTGCTAAGGAACGCGACCAATCATGTAGATGACATGTCCCGGTTCGCTGCCAAATATTTATTTAAATAAATAAAATTAAATATGTCAGTCCTGCACCCTAATTGTGTAACACACTATCTATTAATCAGAATCGGAATCGTTTTGAAGGATATTGCTAATCCATTGCTTCATAAGTTCGAAAAATTTGTCCGCTCAACAACGTAAAAAACGTAATGAATGTTGTTGATCTGTCAAAATGAAACTCATTTTACCCAATTCCTACTCTTAGTGCGATACGCAGTTGCCCCTCTGCGCCATTCTTGAGGTTTCCTGATATTAATAACTGAGTTTAATCATCCACAAAGAGTAATATTGTGCGCTGCATGGTGCACATGCAGGACGTTCGGAACATTACTATCCTTTTACAAAAATTATATAAGATCTCTCGTATCAGGCGATCGTTCATTACAATCATATTGTTATCTAAGCGTTTACCCTTCAACTTGACAGCTGACTGTTGTAGGTATTTCTAGTAAACACTATCTCATAGTAATGAGATCAGCGGATCCTTGACTTTGCGACGTTTTTCCTGGCTGACACTTTGCCGGCTTCGAGGTGATTTAAAAATCAATAACGTTACAGGCTTAGCTCGTCTAGAATCCGTGTGGGGAGGTTTACACTAGGAGTTTAGATACGGATTTAAATATAGATAAATGCTAATTGCATCAGAGTGAAGAAGAAACGGTACAAAGGTCTTCCATACCGTATGACGCAGCTGATTTATAGGTACCGATTTTCTTCCGAATTATCAATGAATTTAGGGAAAGCAAAATAAATAAATAAGTAAATGATTTTCGCAAAAACTTTATCGTCAATTAAAAACTTTTAAAAGTGGTCTTAAATAGCTATAGTTAGTAGTTTAGTTACTCAAAGTAGAAAAACGCAATCGGTGCAACCATCTGAATCTATAACACTTGATAAAATTGAATTTATCGACAAATGGTGCGAGGAAATTGGGGGCACTCTAGTTTGGATCATTCGAGTAACATCTCGGATTTATTTAGCGAGACAATTTTCTATGAAGAGTCTATTCCCTTCGTCAAGGAAAGATGTCCCAAAAGTATACCTATTTATCACTTATCGAGCATCTTCACTAGCCAACTTTTTGTGGCTAGACAAAATAAAACATTGTAAATTGACTTCAACAATTGCTGTTTCATTGGATCATAAGGAGGCAAGAAACGCATGTGAATAAAAGAGTGATGGATGAAAAAGGAAAGGAAGGTGCAAGGAAAGATGGGTGGATCGTGTGAGGAATGATATGAAAGAGAAGCGAGTGAATGATATCTTGACGGCTGACAGGAGAGAATGGAAGAACAAAACGTGTTGAAGATGATGATATACAGGGTGTAACAGAAACCCTATTGCCATCCTTAAGCACTAAAGATAACAGCTGGTATAGAATCACTATACATAGTGTCAGCTCAAAATAAAATACTGTAAGAAATTATATCAAATTTTCGGTTTCATATGTTTCTTAAATTCAAATCATAACAAACGTGTCACCGCAATAGTGCGGTGACACGCGGGAATTTACCTACATAGGTAGGTAAATTTTCCACGTTACTTGCCAATATCGCGATAAATCTCTTCCGAGTGATGTGTTTATTTCAATTTGAAAAGTTCGGTTTCTAGTATCAATGTAATAAAAATTGACATGACTTCCGAATATGTAGAGATAGGATTAAAAATCTCTTCCAATATCGTTTGATATCATCCAAAAAAGCCGTGCCTTTGGTATGTATATACCCTTTCCGTTACACGTTGTATATGTATATAATATATTTTCCCTTGTGTTTTCCCAACTAAATATATTAGGGCGTGCTTCGAGTCTAATGACAGCATGCAGCATGAATACCAGTATTTTTCCTGGAGCGACTACCTTTCTGACCTCACTCCACGATCCAGAGCCCATCATTGCGTCATAGACTATCAGTACCACTAGACTATAGTAGCAGACTACTGCTAGGCACAGGCCAGAACATCAAGCTATCCCAAACTGTCAAATTTTCCCAATTGAACATGAATCTTATTTTTTTTTCCGCAATAAAATTTAAAATCTATCAAAGAAATTTGACAGATTGGGGTAGCTTTATGTACTGGCCTCTGTACACTCAACAGTTTTATCCGATGACATAGCATTTCCAAGTATCCAACCCGCTTAAAACTGAATAAAAACTAATCTGCTAGTTAACGAATCTGCATGTGTATCATTAATCTCACTCAGCGCCAGCCATCTGTCTATTATAAACAAGCGCGACCATAAACCACTAATTAGCGGTTTGTATCCAATTAATGCTCTTAAAGTCCTTAGCGTTAAAACCACGTCTGGAAATATAGCTTTCGTGGTCACTACCACTGATTGACATTTAAATGAATGCAGTTTGGGGGTTAAGCGTGGGAGCAGTCGCAACACCAGCTATTGTTTCCCTTAGCAAATTCCGATTGCGATTTTCCTGGTCCTTTGGTCTCCTGGCAAATTCAGTACCTCCGCAGTAGAAGTGATCTAAGTTTCTTGAATACGTAGGGTGTTTCGCAACACTTTTCTTCCCCTATCCCTTTCCGAGAGAAAAGTCTACGACAAAATTAAGTTAAGACGTTCTGACCTGGTAGTAAGTTTCACAAGTATTTCCACTTGAAATTTCGTCAACTTTGGTTTTAGGGTTTAGATTGACTTTTTATCACATTACATCACAATCAGCTCCTTTTGCTGGGACATAGGCCTCCTCTCTGTGAGAGGGAGTTGGTCATAACTCACCACGCGGGTTCAGTGCGGGTTAGTGGATGTCATGTCTTCAAATAATTGGCAGACATGACATCCACTAACCCGCTGGTTTTACGACATGCCGGTTTTCTCACGACCTTTTCCTTCACCGTGTTTCCTGTCTGGGTGCAAACTCACCTCACTCGTGAGTTTCAACTCGAAAGAGAGGTCAACTTGAAAGTCGGGGCCACAAATTATAGCTGTATATTAATATGGTATTCTTTTGTATATTTCAGAGCTAAGCGTGTCTACGTCGGAGGCCTGTGCACCTACAGCTGCGGCATGGTAGCTCTGTGTGTTATCCGCGCTAAGGCCGCCGTGCTCCTCTGCAGCTGGACAGCCGGCGTCATGTACTCCACGCTGTTCACCATGCCGTACTTGCTGGTCGCACACTATCACGCTACTGGCATGGTAAGTGATAATAACAGAGCTCTTTATGATGCGAGTTTGTCCAGGGAGTTCTATCATCATGCCTAGCTTTGCTGCCAGGCATCATTGCTTTGTTCCGCTTTGAAGGGCTGTTTCTATTTTCTTGAGTAAACATCTACGATGCCTCTGGTATTATAAATATCTGTAGGTAAACCAGTGATATGGGCTAAGTTATAACAGCTACATGGCTCGATCGATCAGGTTAAGCTATGCTTGTCGCGTTTGGCCCAAGACGAAGACCCCTCCGTGCCTCGGAAAGGACGTTCACCCGTTGGTCCCGGCTGTCATTCGTAGATCTTTGACGTCGTTACGGGTCGTCAGAAGCCAGATAGTTTGACAATTAGTTTTACGAAGGGATATTATATTACCCAGTAACTGGGTTGTGGACAGGTTGTGGAGGTCAGATAGGCAGTCGCTCCATGTAAAATATTGGTCTTCAGCTTCATTCGGTTATGCTGGAAGTTGACCCCATAAAAGGCTAGGCAGATGATGATGTAGGATAGGCAGTGGTTCATACATACCATCAGGGAAGTCGTCGTCATCAGCAGCACAGCGTAGAGAGGTATATTTATTATTATTTAATACTTGCCTACGAGTAGTCGCAGGAGTCGCGAGCAGTCGTTATATTTGTTTAAAAGACTCGTAAAGGATCATTCTTGTAATTGTGATCTGGTTCTGTTACCTAACTGTAATTTTCTATGTAAACTCTTTAGTTTTCGTTCCTTACCTATATATTTAGTATGTATGTATTTATGTATCTATTATATAGGATATGTATATGTCTGTGTATCTATTATAGTATATTGTATATTTATTATTTGCATCAACAACATCCCCATTTTATGTCCAGACTAATCACTGTCCATGCTAAGGTTGCCTGGAAGAGATCGCGGAAAGCGATAAGGCCGCCCATTTCATATTTTGTAGTGTACCTTATTTTTTTGTTATGTATTTTTGTGGTGTTTAATAAAGTATGTAAATAAAAAATATAGTAGCAGTAGATCAACCTCGGCACGCGATGACCCGACACCACTTTAGATATTGACATCACTGTTGCGTATTATTGCATCATAGATACTTGACGCATGTTCTCTCAGCTGCCCGTGTGCCAGGGGCCGCGGTATCTCTTTCGAACAACCCGCACCCCTGGCAGGCATCGGCCCTTGCGAGCCCCACCAGCTGCTGCTGACGTCTCCCTGCGACGGGTCAGCAGTGGCCCCGCCAACTACCACTTTTCGGCCGCAGGGGATAGGGAGAGCGGCCAACGCTATACCGACACTCCTCTTCCCCTGCGGCCCCACCGCGTCCGCCATCAAACGGTGGCGCCCCCGTCCAGGCCACGGAAGGGAAGAGCGCTACTCAGAAGTACCGGCACTCCTCCTCCGCCGCAGCCTGTAACTCTCAGCCGCGATGACTCCCATTCGACATCGCGGCCCGCCTCAGCTGCGATGCACCTCACCGCAACCTACTTTTTGGCCGCTACGTCGTCGGCTTGGAGGCACAAGCCCTGACGAGCGGCCCCACCTTGGGGTTCCTCTTCGCTTCACCGTGGGAGGGTGACCACGGCTACTGAGCCCCCCCGCAACGACAATGCGGGAACCCCACTGGGGAAAAAAAAAAAAAAAAAACGCATTGTTCCATCGATGAAATTCATCCTACAAAATGTTTTAGCATGTCACAACTAAACTACCACCATGGTCAATTCAAGCAGAGGCAGTGAAATGCAGGCTTATAGAATTACTAGCTTCTGCAGTTCTGCTCACGACTTCATCCGCGTGTTTCTTGTTCCCCTGACCCATTCCGTCGCATCGTATTATCGCCTGCTCGCGCTACTATATCGTTTTCACTCGTTCTTTTTGACTTTATTTCTTTTTGCTGGGCGCCTAAGGACCCTAGCGTGATGTTAATGACTTAAAACCTTTCTCAAAAAAATTGGGCTAACAAATGCAAAAAATATTTCTCAAATCCGACTGGTAGTTCCAGAGATTAACGCGTTCAAAGGAACGAAACTCTTCGGTTTTATTATTAGTATTTAGGTACCTTCCAAGTACCTTTTGAGTGTTATTTCAATGAACTACCGAAAATTTCCGATAAAACAGCTTATTTTGTGCAATAAATACAGCGAATTTACGTAAAAAAAACAGTGTTGAAAATATTGTGGTCTTTCAATAAATCGCTACAAAATGTCAATTCATTAAATCCCCAATGTATTTAGCTTCAACCAACCGATTATTATTTCAACGTATTAATCCTTTGATGTGCGGTTTTCATGGAAGTTCAAACGGAACGTGCCCTGTAATTGATTAAACGACCGCTAATTGCAGCTAAGAATGATCATGCATCAGGAATTAAATTATAAACGGTTTTGAGTCTGTGTCCATTCGTTTAAAACAAACTTGAAATATGTAATATGATGTTACTAGAAAGTGATTGTTTTCAAATTCCTTTATTTTTTATTGGCAATCTCTTTTTCTATATTTGTTTTCCTGTTCCATGATTACTTGGTTTTCTTGGAAACTTTCTCCCTCAACGCTCAAAATTTTATTATTTTCCAGATGATATTTTTACTTTTCCTGCAAATATTCTTCTTACACTTCATTTCTGAGTGTTTTTGTACTATTCCTTTCTACTTTTCTTTGTTTGATATTATAACGTGGCTCGAATTTTATGTAAGTATCAATGTTCAAACCATTCGCAAGAAGTTGGCAGTATCATTACAACGGTAATGTTTTCTCATTGTTTGTCTCATTTGTTTTTAGTAAATTCGTTTATTTATGTATACTTATTTGTGCTTATATTTATGTATAGTTAGGTATATATTATGTATGTATATTTTATTGTACCTACCACTGTTTGTCTCAGCATCACCCAAAGGTCGACAGGGAGAAAATGTCTATGGCATTAAGTCCGCCTCTGTACATGTTTGTGCTTAAAGTATTAAATAAATAAATAAATAATAAATATTTGTATCATTTCCTCTTTTTCCCAACAGTGGGACAGCGGTGGCGGTGGTTGTGGGGAAGCGCGCGGCATCGGCACAGACGTTGCCGTCGTCAGCAGTTGCGTGTTCGTGGCGCAACTGCTCGTGTCTTTCATCATGGGCTTCGCAGTCAAAGTCATGGGGTCCACAGCTGCAGTAGTCGGAGTTGCTGCTATGTTAGCCGCTGCGGCTGCAGTCACTGCGACTAAGATTACATACCTAGATCTGTAAATTAATATTGTATTGTATCATTGTAAATTGCTGACATTTTTAGTTTATTGATGTGTGTTTTTGGCACAATTACTGGTAACAGTTTTGTAGAGATATGTTTCAGTGGTGGCCGCAATATGTACTTTCAGCTTTAAACTTTTCTCAGCAGCTGCTTCGACTGAAATTATTGCCGTAGTAGCTTTACTGGAGTTTAACGTCCGGTTTCCACCAAATCGACGCAATGAGGAGAGCTAGAGATTTCCGTAAAGTAACACAAAATTAAAGCTTATAAAAATAAAAGAAGATAGAATGAAAGAGTATTTATTGGGACTTGTTATAGAGACGAACTCTTGTCTCCTCCCTTTGGTGGACACCAGGCTAATATTGTAAGCTTATACATGCTTGATATTGCGTCTATTAAAGGGTAAATAAGGAAGGCTTTGCCATAGCAGATGATGTTATGCCAATACTCCGTGTACCTGGATCCGTAGTGTAAGTTATTAAGTTGACATGTGTGTCCTTTATTCTAAGATTCATGGTAACCGAAATATAAATATAAAAATCTGGAGCTTATAAAATCAAATTATTACTGTTTAAAATTTTGCTACAACTACTGACAGCTGTTTTATGTAGGCATTAAGTCTTGAATCGTCGCTAAGTATTTACTATTTTGGAGTGAACTGTTCTACGAACATGTAGACATTATTTGGTCTAACGATATTAAAGGAACAATGGCGCGAGAGACTGCTATAACGGTCCCACAGACAGGCGCGACGTGACTCTAGTGGGACAATTTCTATTGAAATTGTTCTACTAGAGTCACGTCGCGCCTGTCTGCGGGAGCCTATAAAATGAAATGAACATTTATTACGATGCTTTTTGATTTTATTAATAATCCCTTGGAAAATTGGAATGTCTTTATTGAATCTCAAGATTTATAAAAGCTGAGTTTAGAGATAACTTATTCAGAATAGAAGTAGATACTATTTTGAGTAACTTATTTTTAAACCCAAATTTCTGTGGATTCCAGGCAAAAACCGAGATCTTAAACCTATGCTAAGAAATGTAAATACTAACTCTGGGATGGATTTAAATTTATTTTAAGACGTATTATAATGTAAAAGCTTAAAATATATATTTGCAGATTTTGCCAAATATTGGATATTTTATGGAATCAAGTGTAACTTAGAACATTGTTATAAGAAATCGCTCATAAATGTAGTTGTTAATGTTAAGAAAATTTTATAAATTAGTGTTATTTTTACTTGTCCGATTTGGTAAACAATTATGGCATGCTATCTAAGAACATGTGCGTGCCAATGGTTAATTTGAAGCAGTTTTTGATTTAATCTTTTTTGTTTCTTCCTTATTAAGTTCTTAGTTGATCCCTCTCTTTTTTTTCCTAGCCTGAGCGGTTCCTCTCCTAGGAAAAGCCTTCCTCCACTCCATCCATTCCATCTTTTCTTCCAACCTTCTCATGATTTTACCAACACCAGATAACATTATCCAAGAATTAATTTGTACTCAAGATTTATTCACGGACTAGGCATAAGAGTTTGGTTGAAATCGTCCTTAAATACCTTCCCTTCCCCTCTTATTGCCTTTCATTTCTTTCCTTTTGTCCTTAACAATAATACTACAATAAATTCATTTATTTCGGGTAAATAGCACCCATTGCCAAACCACCCTTAGCTGTGGAAAATAAGAGATAAATAATCGTACTTCTCGTACTTACCGTGTTCGTTTACCACAGACATGTAAGCAAAAATACACTGTAGGTAAGGTAACTGTGTTTAATGAATAAATTTAATTATGTATGATAATTTAATAATTAAGACTGTAATCACAGCTCTCGATGTTTGTGATATATTCAGTGTTGTATCACTAGGCATAAGAGTTTGGTCAAAATCGTCTTTAAATATCTTCCCTTTCTCTCTTTTTCTTTCTCTTCCCTTTCATTTCTTTCCTTTTGTCCTTAACTGTGGAAAATAAGAGATAAATAATCGTACTTACTCGTGCTTACCTACATGTCTTATGTGGTAAATGAAGACGGTAAGTAGGATACTTGCCGTGTTCGTTTACCACATAAGACATGTAGGTAAGCAAAAATACACTGTAGGTAAGGTAACTGTGTATAATGAATAAATTATTTATGATAATTTAAATGTTAAGCATGTAACCACAGCTCTCGATGTTTGTGATATATTCAGTGTTGTATAAATCAAAGTATATTGACTGTTACAAATCAAATAAATCATTCAACTAATGAGTGTTCCGTTTTATTTTATTTAACGTTCCCAATAATTGCTGCTAATGGATTTAAAACGGATAAACAATCTGAATATAATGAATGGGGTAATTTGAATAGTTTTCCATTATTTATTGCTTTTTGTTTTCAATGGAGAGTGAAATACAATAGAGTTTAACAGTTTTATTCATGTAAATGTAAATTCGGGATTAAATTTGATCCTCTACAAAGGATTCTCTCAAATACTTGTATAGCAAATTAGTTGGGATAATTGAAGGTTGCATACAATAACTCCACAAGCAACGATTTTGATGAACTCTTCGTTCATAGGTATTTAAAGCAGCAGGATATTTTCGACTTTTCTTGCTGTAAAATATCTTTTCACAGGTTTTACTTTCCAAACTTATTTTTCTATTGAGTATCGTTGGGTTGCCCGTGAGTGAAAGCAGAAAATATTTCCTTGAAAATGTCGTTTGACTAACTAAATATGATGGTCATATTTTTCAGAATCACAAATATATGTTATTTTGATTTTTAAAGGTTTTTGAATCTCTTTCGGGTGAATACACAGTAATCATAGATCTATGGATAGTAATATTTTTATCGAGCTTAAGCATAATTAGCGAATAATGATCCCTCAGCTGGGACACAGGCTTCCTCTCTTCGATGAGCGTGGGCTGAAAGCCTACCAGGCGGTCCCAGTGCGGGTTGGTGGATATATCGGCTTCTTCACGATGTTTTCCATCACCGTTTTGGCAATATTTATTACTTATTAGATAATAACCTCATCTACCCAATGATGTATACTTCACGTCATTGTATCTACCTACTAATTAACACTTTAACTGTCCCATGCATTACATGTAATGCAATAAAGACTTTACTTGATACGCCCGAGCATGACATATAATGCACCAAACATCACATTTGCCCGTAACCTTTAATCCTTCGTTGTGTAAGGATATTGTCTCATTTGGTAGAATTTTAAATAGTAAGTACCTATGTCCAAATAGTTCTCGGAAGGCCCAGATAAAATAAAAGGGCCATAAAATGAAACATAACTGCAAATTGACCAGGATTTCTCAAGTGTGTTCCAACGTTTTTTTACAACACTATTGGTCGGTAGTCCGTGCTCAGACGTCCGTGCATTACATTTAATGTTTAAATGCATTAAATGTAATGCACGGACGTCCGAGAAAAATGATTTGATAGCTACCTGGGACACTGTAGACGAAATGTCGCGTACATACAATTCATTACGCGACCTCGTATTCCCTTCAAAATATAATAATATTATTGATCATTTGGTGATGGGAACGTAAAAATCCTTTGGACAGTTAAAGTGTTAATAACGGTATCGCTTTAAAACTATTTCAAGTTTCCAATAGGAGCCAATCTCACTGTTCCCTACTAATACTAAACCTTCAGCAAAATCATTCAAACTTTATTAAGGACCATCCGAGAAAACTCCTCCAAATCTAATCGAAACTCAACGATAATCCTCATACAATGGAAACGTACCGACAATTAATTTCCCATTCAATCAGGGCAGTACTTACCCACTAGACGGGCAAGACACTCAAACATTGTCAAAGGAAGGTTCTACCAACAATGGGTCTCGTCAAAAATCTTTGGAGAAGATTGACTCACACAAAGGCTTTGGACCAATCAAGCGGGGGATTGGAGACAGTCTTCTTTGAGTCTATCTATAGGATTTCGTATGTGGCAGGTAAATTATTTATTGGAGATTTGCGGTAGAAAGTGATTTTAGATGACCTTTAGTTGTGTAGCGATGAGATTGGCTTTTAGGTAATGTTAGATATCTGCATTGTGCGTTTAAAAAAATGTCTTGTTCGAGTTTTTGAAATGGTTTTAAATACAGGTAGTTAGTACTCGTACGTGTCCGTGTAGACAATGACATGCTAATCTCAAAATGAAATAAGTTTTGTGGTATTTCACGATGAGTACCTACCTATGTAAGTACTTCGGAAGAAACATTTATAAAGGCGTAAATGTTCCTCTTATTGGGTTGTTAAAATAAAGGTTAATTGTAACCACTAAATTATAATAACGAGCGCAAAGCAACTCATAAATTACGCATACCAGTTGTAATAACATACGCATTTGTTCACATTAATCAACAATTTCACACTTCAGGCCATCCAATTCATCTTAATGATCATCCAACTAACTTAGTCTAGCACCCAGGAGCAAGTTGCACTTAGTTTAAAGTTGTCATAGACTTGGAACGCTCTTCACTACTGGAGCCAATTTAAATGATCATTTACACGAGGAGAGTTTCTCACCTGTAGAGAGGCGAGACTGTCCGGGCCAGTTGTGTAGACAAGACTCGCCAGACAATTATTTTAGCTCTCATGTGTCACACCTAAGTGAGATAGAAGAACACTCGTCTTCGATTGTCTTCCTCGACGTTCACACGGACGTATTCATATCGCGGTGGGATTTTTTCGGACATTGGATCATCAACGAACTGTTAGCGCCGAGAGTTGAAAATCGAACAGTGTGTTTTTTTGGAACCCTGGGATGCACTCTGTTGGATTCTAAATGTTAGGTTCAACACAGAGAGTTGAAAATTCAGTGCGCGATAAAATCCCGCCGCCATATCTTTTTGTCCGACTTAGGCCAAATTACTCAAACAGTGATTTGAACTCGAAATACTGTTATTGGTTCCATTTTTAGGGTTTCGTACCTCAAAAGGAAAAAAACGGAACCCTTGTAGGAATACTTTGTTGTCCCTCCTTCCATATGTCTGTCTGTCAAGACCCTTTATCTCGGGAACGCGTGGAGGTATCGAGTTGAAATTAAAACGATATACTTAAGTTAACTGTCTCTTGAAGCTGTGAAAAAATAAAACTTCTAAACTAACGTAAAAAAAAGATACGGCCGTTTATGCCGCAAACAACGTATATTTCGACACTCTCAAGGGAACCAAAATTTATAGGGTACTTTCCGTTGAACTAGAGCTATGAAATTTGGCAAGTAATATCTTCTTATACTACTAGTACAGAGAAAAATCTGAAAACTATAATTTTGTAATTAAATCATAGAAATATACCCCGCCATTAATAACATCAACAAATAAATCAAATTTGTACGGAACCCTCGGTGGGCGAGTCCGAATCGTACTTGTACGGTTTTTTAAAGTTGAGGCGCCTTGCCTTTTAGATATGCTTGGTTACGTACTGTTCAAGCTAACAAAGTTTTCATTCGCTTTCGGAAATCGCTATCGAGGCAAGAAACTCTCCTCGTATAAACGAGCCTTAACTCAAAACTTTCCTCACTTCCCCAGGTATGTCCACAACGGACCACGGCATACGCTACCTGATGTATAGCAACGCTGTGAAGTTGATGATAGTACTTCTTGTGTGCGGCGAAGTGTGGTATGGATTCACGGAAACTTCGAGCTTGGACGAAGTGGCGGCTAGTATCAACGCAACGGTCATACAGTTTATAACCATTTATAGATACAAGAATATGGTAAATGTTCCGCCTTTTGCTTTTTGAAGTAGTGGTGCCCAGTGAGCTACTGCTAGTCGAAGGTTCAAACCAAGACACGCGCTTCACTTTGTGTCAATAATTTCACCAGCCCTGCTCTCAGAACGGTGAAGGAAAACATCGTGAGGAAATCGGCAGGTCCTAGAACCAAAAATTCGTAGACATGTGACATCTACCAACCCTCACCGGGTCCTCGTGGTGGATTACGGTCCACTCCCTCTCACCGAGAGCAGGCCTGTGTTCCAGCAGTGGGGACATTATAGACTGATTTAGATACGAATAATGTGGTAAATTGAAAGCTTTTGTTTCTTTGAAGGTTATCTTAGAACTTTTTCTGCGTCATACATCATTTGTATCGTCAAACTTGAAATTTTAAACAACTCTGCAAGCTATTTTAGTTTGTACAATTCCGTCTGAGTAATATTTTAGCTATCAGTATGTGCCGAAAATATAAACTATTCTGCTTTTAGAGGAAGTTCAATAATGAAAACAATTGAGTTATTTATGTTTGACTAAAATTAAATAGTAAATAGCTATATGAGCACATCGTTTTGGTAAGCGTGTTATAGACTAAAGAAAATAAAGCAGAAGTAGGAAAGGAACAAGGCAATAACAGAATTGTGGGGTTGTTCTATGACTAATGAAGTAGGTATTTTGACTAGATTAAATTTAGTCATGTCTAAATGTGCCACAATGGCCCAGAAAATCGCTTTATAATACGCATTCACGTGTGCAACTATTTTTCTCATTCATTTATGCATTGTTGAAAGGGTCTAGTGGAATTTTCTTTGAAGTTTCTTTATGGGAGAGCTTATTGTCATAAGTTTTGAGGTGAAATTCATGCTTTAATTCGTGATACGTGAAGAAGTGCTCGTGGCTGAGTAATGACATCCGCACGGACCAATCGATCAGGTTAAGCTACGCTTGCCGCGGTTGGTCCGTAGATGGGTGACCATCTTTACATACCTAGTCCCCTTCGTGCCTGGGAAAGCACGTTAAGCTGTCAGTCCCGGCTATTGTCGTGGATCTATGATAGTGGTTACGGGTCGTCAGAGGTCCGAAATTCTGACAACCAGTATTCTTACCGTAGAGGTATCGTATTACCCAATAACTGGGTTGTGGAGGTCAGATAGGCAGTCTCTTCATGTAAAATACTGGTATTCAGCTGCTTCCGGTTAGACTGGAGGCCAAACCCAACATAGTTAGGAAAAAGGCTGGGCAGATGATGATTATCTGTACTGAAGAACAGGACCGGTCAATATGGCGACACATGGGAGATGCCTTCATGTCCATGTCCGTCTTTCGGCTCGAATGATGATGACGGGTACTCCAACCGAAAATTACTTAAAGAGCACATTTTTGCGTGATGTAATATTTTAGATGGCACATCAAGACTTCTACAAGGAACTGGCGAGTTCCATGGAATCTCCGTTCTTCGATATTTCAACAGAGGCTCGGAAGAAATTGGTGGAATTTTGGTGGCAGACGAACGAGAGATATTTGAAGATATTGCTAGCTTTGGGAAACTGCACTCTTGCAGCTTGGTAAGTATATATTTGGTCATTTTATTTCACATTTTGACCAACTTTATTTGATGCTCAATGATTCCTTTCCCTCTTTTTTATATTCATGTGGAGTAAATATTATTATAAATAAATCTCAAATAACAAAAACGTTTCGTACAAGGTTTCAATTTTTTTACACTGACGAATTTGATAGCTTCTTTTATGGGGTAAGCGCAACCATACCCGCTATCGAGTAGTCCTCGAAATTGAAATTTTCTTAATTTTTTTTGCAATTAGCAGACCAGTGTCAATTGTAACGATAATAATATTTTTTTTTATTGCTGAGGGTTTCAAAATGTAAGTATGGGTTACATAAATAATGTAAATGTTTGCATGCCGAATGGTAAAATGTGGCTGACCTTCGATGTATCTGAACAACTATTGTGTATTACCCATATTTGCGAAATAAAATTCTATTCTATTCTATTCTGGACGTTAGACGTTAAGAAAAATATGATTTGCAACCGGGCCCGCAAGGGCCGATGCCTGCCAGCGGTGCGGGCTGTTCGAAAGAGATACCGCGGCCCCTGGCACACAGGCAACTGAGGGAACACGGGTGGGTTTTAGTCAGTAAAAGTCTGACACGCCCTCCCGCTTCACCCAGAGCGGGAGAAGTTATTTGATGATTTCCCACCCAAAAAAAAAACCTGTAGGGATGTTTTTATAGAATTAAAACCATTAACCTTTTGACCGTCAAAGCGTAAACGCATCGGCGTCCCTCCCACGCTAAGCCACAAATTCGGCGCTATTCATTTTTGTAGGTTTTCCCATAAAAAAGAATAGGGATTCCAAAATTTTATCGATAACCAATTAATCATTGTTTTTCGTCCCCTGTTTTTTAAATAAAATTTTACACGTAACATCATTCTTTTATTTAATTTGATCCTAAAATGTTATTTTCTTGTGGGCATTAGCCGACGGTCGCGTGCTGGGCACGTTTTCATTTGTCAGCTATACCCGACGGTAGCGGTCAAAAGGTTAAAATTATAAATATTTATGATTTTAATGGTTTTAATTCTAAGTTAATTTAATCCCGCCGAATGACATGAAATAGTCATTCAACATAAACCTGACAAATGACCTGCAAATTGTAAAAAACAGAAGGAAATTTGTATTGCGCGATTTACTTTAGCGCATGTAAGTACCTTGTACCCCATATTACTAATATTCTGATTTTTTTTCTAGGTTCGTCTTCCCACTACTAGATGAAGTGGACTACAACCTCATCGTGGGCATCCGTCTCCCATTCTACTACATGACACCTATCCGGTACCCTCTAGCCTATTTGGCCGTGCTGATATCTTTCTTCTACATCTCGCACTTTGTGATGGTGACTGATTTGAAGATGCAGACTCACCTAATGCACCTGCTGTGCCAGTTCACTGTTCTGGCCGACTGCTTTGAGAACTTGCTGACAGACTGCAGGGTTGGATTTGAAGGTATGGTTTTGGAAAGAATAAAAAAGTATATCGAGTTGCCCAATTTTTGTTTCGTTAACTATCTGCTAAGTTTTTCTTGACAGGCGTACATTGTCCCCCCGTAACTTATTAACGTAATTTCAAACATGGAATCAGTCAATTACCTACTTATTTTTAAGAGAGTAACCATTTTTTTTTTGAGGGTGGGAAATCATCAAATAAGTTTTCCTTCTCTGTGGAGTAGCGTCTCTGTCGGTGGAGTAGGAGTGCGTGTCAAACTTTTACTGACTAAAACCCACCCGTGTTCCCTCAGTTGCCTGTGTGCCAGGGGTGACGGTATCTCTTTCGAACAACCCGCACCCCTGGCAGGCATCGACCCTTGCGGACCCCAGCAGTTGGTGCTGACATCTCTTTGAGGCGCGCGTGGAATACAACGCGCCGTCGCTCGACCTGGGCTTGGTCCTTACCGGACAGCGAGCTACACATTACCCGATTGCCTACTTATTTTTAAAAGAGTAACCGTGAAGTTTCTTTCTGGCTCTTCTTCTGAGAAAACGACCCATTGAAACTGTGAATCTACTTTTTGACGTCTCATAAGGCCCATGTAGTATATATGTGAATAAATATTTTAATTTAAACATTTTGCATATACATTTAGATTCTAGTCGATATGTCGACTATGTTGCGAGGCGATCAGTATCGACTGCTATCTAATTGCACCTTAAGTATTGTTGTGTAAATTACTGAATAATGTTAAACCTTGCTCGTCATAAAGATGGACAAAAGTATTCTATTTTCGCCATTTTTTCCTGAGCTGGTACTTTGTATTGCGTGAAAACAGAAAGGAACCCGACTCTTTTAATTAGTGGTGGCCTCAGCGGGCCATTTCAAATTAAATTCCTGACCCAATGGATATTTCACTCCCCTCCTTTTGTTGCAAGCCAGGTTCTGGTATCTTTATGACCTTCATGAAAAAAGCCACAAAAAAAAATATTTATACACCGTGAAGCCATTGAGGACCAAAAATAACTAAATAGTTCATTTAACACATCCTGGCATTTTCCGAACTACGTTCGAGTGGGCTATCTTACCGGATGCAGCTGAAGACCAGTATTTTATATATAGCGACTGCCTATTCATTAAACACATAGTTACGATATAATAATAAACTTAACGAAATAAAATATTGAAATATATTTATTTCTCTTTCAAAACAAACTTACGACTAAAACTTTTAACGACTGTTTCAGATGTAGCTGAAAACAATTTAGTTTACAACAAAAGTTTCGCTGATAAATACACAAAGAGGCTGGGCGAGCTGGTACAACAACACAAGCAAATTTTAAGGTAAATGTTATTAACATAATCAAAAGTTTAATAAAGGTTTGTTTGGAAAAAAATTTAACAACGAGCCCCCTCTTTGTTATATTTTTTGTTTAACTTCTGATGTTTTCGTGTGTTGTTGCTTCAAAAGTAATATGGGATTCATAGAAGCAATATCGAGTTCAAGAACGTAGCCAATATGTAAGCAAAAAATCTCACGCCTTCCGATGGAGGTTAGCAGAAACTATCGGACAGTAGCCTTTTTTTAAATTACACCTCGTAGGTCACGTAGGAGGTTGTCAGCTGCCTAACCGGAATTGATTATGGCTGCCTCAATAAATTAAGGCCTCCAGCCAGGGCTTAAAACTAAGCGACTACACGCTAAGGCTGCCTGTCCACCGGAGCGGAGCGAGGCAGCGGAGCGGAGAAACGGAGTAATGCGGAGCGGAGTTGCGTACTGTGTCTGTCCACCGGAGAGGAGCGAGGCTGCGGAGCAGAGCGAGAAAGTAATGCGGAGCGGAGTTGCCACTGTGTTTTTCAATATGCGGAGCTAGGCCGCGAGTACGCGACGAGTCATTTCGAGCTCCCGGCGGCGGGCGATTGGTTTAGTTCTACGCGAAATGTCAGTGACAGCAGACATGTTATCGAAAAAGTTAATACGTTATTACCTTACATTGCTTGAGGAAGAAGAGTTGGAGTCAGAAGAAACCGAATTACTTACCGTATACTATTTGAACAATTCTATAAGGAAACATAGATTTTGGTTAAGAAATCATATCAAACATCGTTCAGAACACAGTGAATATTTTACTTTTTTCCAAACTGCTGATGAAGAAACTTTCGAAAAATCTTATAGAGTTTCAAGATGTACTTTTCATGAACTTCACTCCCTGATTGAACCATATATTCGGAAACAAGACACAAATTACAGAAATTCAATCAGTAGCTGTGAAAGATTAGCAGTGTGTTTAAAGTAAGTACACATTTTGAAATCAAAGTAACTTTTATTTTTGCATACAGTCGATGCCATGTTATATTAATTTAAAAATCATAATCTGTCTCAAAGTTGTCCGCATTTTCATTGGGTCCTGTTTGCTCTGCTGCAGATGTTTCAATATCCTGGGTTGTTTGAATTTGTGAAGCGCTAGGAGTTTTAATACTAGTGTTAATATCATTTGGAGCACTAGGAGTATCGATATCGATACTAGTATTGATATTATCTGTTGTAGGTGTTGATGAGGCTGTAGAATAACCATAATTATTCGGAGAATACCAACTATGTTGAAGATTACTTTCTTCAGCTGATATTACCGCATTAAAGCAGGTTTTTTTAATTTGTAGTTGTAAATAATACGGCAGCTTTTTCGCCGATGCAGCCAAATTTAAAAAAAATAAGTCTATTTCATCGTACTTATCACTAGCTGACATCATGTTTTTAACTTCTATCCGTTCTTGTTCCAACAGTTCGCGGCGTTTTTGATTTTTTTTCAAAAGATCTAGAATTTCATCGTTCTTTCTTTTTTTGGATGTGGATGGGAGAGGCCCAGAAGCTGTTGAATCATTAGGAACATCGACAGAAGGAAGATTATTTGAATTTGATGGCAACAAATTGCATGATTCCCGTGAACTCTCATCAATGGTATTTGGCGGATTTGAAGTTTCGCTTACTGAGTCATCCAAGGGCGCAAAATTTGATGACCGGTCTCTGTTACACATGTAAGGCAATAAGAATGACATGGCTTTCTGATATTTCCATTCTTTTCGTTGTTTTCTAGCCTGTCCACTCCTTGTTGCATTTTGTCTTTTTAAGGCATCTCGATGATTATCTCTCAGTTGTTTCCATCGCGACTTGGCAGTTTTAACTGAAACAATCAACAAACACAAAAAATTATTCCATGGTCTATTTATAAAAAAAAATTACTTTTATTTTTCAGGTATTTAGCAACCGGCCACTCATTTACAACGATGGGAGAAAATTTTAGAATTGGATTAAAAAGTGTATCAAGAATTATTGATGAGGTTTGTGATGCTTTATGGAATGTATTGCAACCTCTTGTCATGCCGCAACCAACAGAAAACGACTGGAAAGAAATAGCAAAAGATTTTGATGAACTATGGCAATTTAAAAATTGTACAGGTGCTCTTGATGGCAAGCACGTATATATCAAGGCTCCCTCGAAAACTGGGTCCTCGTTTTTCAACTACAAAAAGAGATTTTCTGTAGTATTGATGTGTTTAGCTGATGCCAGAAGGAAAATCAGAATGGTTGATGTGGGATCTATGGGAAGATTTTCTGATGCAGGAATTTTTGATAACAGCATTTTCGGAAAGAGTCTAAAAGAGAAGAGATTGAATTTACCTGAGCCGGTACCATTGTATCAAGGTGGTGCAAAAATGCCGTTCGTATTTATAGGAGACGAAGCTTTTCCATTAATGGAAAATTTTATGAGGCCATACCCACGTGATGGACTAAACGCAGAAAGAAAAATATTTAATTACCGATTATCAAGAGCACGTCGCATTGTTGAGGCAACTTTCGGTGTATTGACGAGAAAGTGGTACGTGTATCATAAAGATTTCGAATGCAAAATAGAAACAGTTGACAAGGTAATAAAAGCAACATGTGTTTTGCACAATTATTTAATTCAAAGACAACCTGATTATATAAACAATATTGAAAATAACATGGAGCAAACATTATTATCAGTTGGTGATATTACACAAACACAACATTCTATTAATGATGGTTTTCAAGTTCGCGAAATGTATTGTTCATACTTCAATAATCAGGGGAAGGTTCCATGGCAAGATACTCGAATTTTGAAAAGAATCTATAGTCAGTGATGTGTGACAGATTTGGATAGTTTGGCCAGCCGCGGACATTATTTAGGTATTATTTTGTTAAATAAAAAAAAGATATCAATATGTACCTACTAGAGGGTATTATAGAATAAAGATACATAATATTATTTACCATCCGATATGTTTGTTTCAATGATTATTTGGTCCCACGCAGCATCTTTTGTTTCGTTGCATTTGTAAAATTCTGAAGATGTGTTCCAAATGCACGGAAACTTTTTCACACTTTCAATAAGTTTTTCATCCATTGTGTTCACTGCGTCGGTCACATACGCACTGGTCGGACTACGGCGGCACACTGCGGGCGCAACTGGCGCCCGCGCCTGCACTCGCTTCCCCGCTCCGCTTCCCCGCTCCGTTTCTCCGCTCCGCTGCCTTGCATCCCCGCTCCGCTTACCGGTTTTGTATGAATTTTTAAACTAGTTCGCAACTCCCTGTCCACTAAAGAGGAGCGGAGATTTTGTGCAGTCCTATTGGTTAATATTTCTCCGTTTCTCCGCTCCGCTGCCTCGCTCCGCTCCGGTGGACAGGCAGCCTAAGGGCACTCTTTGTGGGACTTACGGACCACGGCTTAGGGCGTCGCTGGAAGAGAGCAGCATGGGACGAGCTGAATTGGAATAACCTAACGGCACCAGCTGGTACAATTCTTAAATACTCTTTTTGCTTCGTTTACGTCAGTACATCTGATCATACAGCACAGCACGCCGGTTACAATTACTACGCCCCTGACCTGTCATTATTTTATTTAATAAAACGTTTCAATAATACAAAGTGCGTTATCTGCACATAACACAATTTATCAACAAAAAAGCAGTCTTTGTATGACGCTGAATATTTACTATATTGCCGTATCAAGGGAGCCCGATACTTTAACAAAGGATGCTGAAAAGGTATGCGAACATGAAACTCGCTTCCCTTTGTGTGCCCGAAAACCGGCGATACGTGGAAATATGTGAACACTTGCCAGAGAGCGCGTAGTTCAGCAGGAGCAAAACAAATGTACTGAGGACAGTAAGTTGACGCATATATAGGGATAGTGGGCACTTGTATATCACAGTATTTTTGGAGTGAAACTTCTTAGGCGGCAATTTGATCATCAGCGTCAGTCCACTGCTGGTCATAGGTCCGTCTAATTGTACGCCATTCAACTTAACTCTCATCCAGCTGCGACTAGCCAGGCTGCGAAGACCGTCGCTTCATCTAGTCTGAGGGCGTCTTGCCTTAAGTTTCCCGATTCGCGGTCTTCACTCAAACATTGTCCATTGCCAATTAAGCTTGCTTATTCTGTGATCTATATTGACAATTTTGGTTCTCTGCTGGATCGCTTCATTCCGCATTCTATCCCTCAGAGAGACTCCAAGTATAGCTCGTTCTATAGCTCGTTGAGCGATTTGATAATAGACAAGAATAGATAGTACCAAAGGACGCGTCACGTTTAGTGCAAGTTTCATTACATGAGAGAGAAGAAATAAATCTCTCTCTGTTTATCTATCACACTAAAATATGTCCCTTACTGTTTATTTTTGAAGGAGTTTCTTTTCTACCACGCGAATGGTGCTGGACGCGCAATTTATTTTCTTTACATTATCAATATTACTTGAGCCCATGACAAGTAAAAATCAATATATTATACTTAATATCAAAACTTCCTCAATTAATATTAAAAAAAAAAAATTGACAAAAAAGACACTGAAGAGCAAAAAAAAATCTTTTAGTCCAACTAAGCTCCATAATTAATGTTTTGAGTCGGTGGCAAGCAAACAATCGACTCAGATCAAGCAAGCTGCCTGTTTGGCGTCGACTCAAAATGAGTAATTAATCTCAATTTAGGAGCTTAGTTAGACTAAAAGGGAAACCGTAGCTTTAGCCAATACACTGAAAAACTTCTTCATCCGTCCCTGGTCCCTTTATTTGGGTTCGGGTCTGCTCATTTTTCTGCGCCAAACAAATACCCTGACAAGCGACATTGCTAAAAGCATACATAAAATGCGACCTTGTTTATGCTACAATAAAACCTTCTGCTCAATCAAGATGAACAAAGCAAATAAAATTGACACAATAATCTCCTAACAAAGCTAATCAACCTTAATAAAATGATTGTCACTTAGATTTTCAATTTCGGTGAGCGCAAATCGCGTCGTTACGCTATCTGAATTGGAAATCCAAGACGAGGAACAAACGGATCCGAAATCCGAGACGGGGTCGAAATGAATCTGATACGATACTCCGTAAATCCGAGAATATCGCTGTCCTACATAAAATAAAAGCATAATAATAACACGTTTCATACAGATATTTCTTCACTACGTGACCACAGGCTAAAAAGTGAGTATAATATGTCTAGACTCTGCCGACGTTGTTTTATTGTTTCCACAATGGGAAATAATTAATCGTCTTCTTATTGTTTTAAGCACATTTTTCCAGTAGATATAATCCTCAGACTCATAATGTTACGGTTGGATTAATGTTTTATTTGACAATGCTATCTTGTCGCGGGGCCTCATAATGGTGGTCCAGTATATTTTTTTTTCATAAACTGGCGTGGGGTTCTACGGTATGAAAATAAACATATAAGTTAAAGTGGGTTTTGATTAATAAAATGATAAAATAATAACACCATACTATATAAATTCTAGGTTTTGAAGAAGTTCCTAAAGAAAATTTAAGTAGTGTATTTTTAACGTTAGGGCTAGAAAGGGGTGATTATGGAAATCTGGCTGATAGACAGAGATTTAAAACTGGTACTGCGCTGATAATGCCAACGAGATGTATAGAACAAGAAAACATAGGTTATTGCGCCGGCAGTACCAGGAGAATGATAATGACGTAGGTAACTAAGCACCTGGCAGGTGCAGATTCCGACCTTGCTAGGATCAGTTTTCTTTGGAGCATTGCCGTTTGATATTCCAACAGTATTATCTATCGATACAAACCTGTACGTAGCTTTAATGTTTTGACGACTCGTACGACCTCTCGAGGGTTAATTAACCAAATTATATTTTTTTTGCAGGCCTGTGTAATCTATTATTTCATTAAAAAGCCATTCAATGGGATTAAATGACTTTAGAGGGTTGTATTGCTTGATTTTAATGATTATAATTCTATAAAGCCATATTTGTTACGGTGGCGAATTATATTTTTATCAATATAAAATGAACTGATACGCAAATTGCAAAAAACGCTACCTTATCGCATCTCCCTTAGTGTTAACTGTCCAATTGACTAATGTTACTGTGCAGCCACACGATGAACATGCGCGACACGCTGAGCGGGCCCATGTTGGGCCAGCTGGCGGCTAGCGGCACACTTATTTGTTTCATCGGGTATCAGGCCACTACGGTGAGTACACATACTCAAATAACAATAGGTTTGTAGTTCAATGTACCTGGTTCATCGTTGTTTTGTCCAAATATGTTCAAAGACATGTAGGAATCACAGCTTCACAGCAGATTCTTTTCAATAATGAACGAATTGTCTTGTGCATAAAGTGTTAATATACTCGTATCTCGATCAAGACAACTGATTTATAGCCATCTCTTTATTTAATAAGGTTAACTATTGTTATATTCTCTAAGGATTTAGCGCGCTGAATACAATTTTAAGATTTTCAAGTTTTTAGTCACACTCACTGAATAGTAATAATTGGAGTAAGTAAGTGAGTGTGAGTAATTCTAAAGTTATAGATAAATCAAGTAACCCCTAACTTCAAAAAACATTCTTCAGTACCTAATTTAAGAGCATCAAAAGTGGTTACCCTAGAGGTCCGGAGGGCTCAAATTGTGGCTCTTCTCGAAACTTAGCTCGGTTTGAAACTTGAACTACCACAAGAATTAAGTTAAGTCATAACTAATTTGCAGACCTTGGACGAGAGCATCGCAAAATGTTTAATGAGTTTCCTGTTTCTGGGGTACAACCTTTTTGGTTTCTACATCATCTGCCGCTGGTGTGAGGAAATTACAAATCAGGTAACTTAATATGTCATTTAATTAATAAAAGGCTTGTTTTGCTTATCCCATAGGTAAATACATAGGACATAGGAATATGTACCTAATGAATGTTACCTTAAGGGTGGCCCACGAAATCCATTTTTTATTTTTGTAATTTTCAGGTCAGTGTCGGGCTCTCTAATTAACCAAATATGAGCTTAGAAGGTCCTACTAATATTACTGTTCCGTGTGGTGTCCGACGTAAAAAATAGCACCATCCCATTTCTTCCCGTGGGTGTCGTAGAAGGCGACTAAGGGACTTACTAGAGAATGGGCAGCAGCGTTCTCTATGCATTTTACCACCATACTGCGATCGCCAACCCGCCTGCCAAGCGTGGCGATTATGGCAAACCCCCATGTTTTTTTTTGGGGAGGCCTACGTCGTGTATTGGACGTCTATGAGCTGAAATGCTGATGATCATGATGCATATTATAAATGTGAAAGTTTGTGAAAATATTTGGGTGTTTGTAAGTCAATCACGCTAAAACAGCTGAACGGATTTGGATGAAATTTGGCACACGGATAGTTTATAGCCTGGATCAACATATGGGCTACTTTTTATCTCAGTAGTAGGTATGGTCCCATGGGATATTTTCCAACTTCTACGCGGGCGCAGCCGCTGGCAAAAGCTATGGGCGTGAATCATACTTTAATCGAAATACCACCTGGCACTGACTTGCAAATTACAAGAAACGTAATAAAAATTGAATTTCGGGGTCCATCTTAGTGCATCCTTCTTAAAATGTAAATTTTGCAGGATCCTTCGGAATAGTACTTAAGGTGAATCTTGTCGACATTTTTTTCATACAAACTTCGGGAGTGTATTACGCCACTGTTCAACAATGTACATCTACAATTTAACATGGTATAGTTTTGTGTCGGATGTGCCGAAACAGAATACTAAAATAAAAAGCCAGTAAAATGTTATGAGCCAACAAAGATTCGCTTTTCTTTCTAATTTAACCTAACTTTGGTGTGTTTAAGTAATAAAGGAACTGTAAAATGTCCAAAAACAAGTCGGCACCGACAAAGTTCAAATATCGAAAAGTTCAATACACTTTATTGATCATTGATTTATGCAGTGGTTTTTTCATAAAACCCGATCTTCCGAAGGACTTTTTTACGCGCCTGTTGTGCTATAAATGATCCTGCATCTCACTCAATAACGTTGTGCGTGTAGACTAGCGTCTAACTGCTCATCATGATAATACCTCTGTCGGACACGATGCCTGGTGAGACAGCGTAATTTTTAGCCATGCCCATCAGTGAGTTCGGGCTTGCGACTAGATTCCCCTTAAACCAGCACCCTAACTGCGTTCACACACTTCCAAACACAATTCAAGAGTTTTGAAGGAAATTACTAATCCATTGCTTCATACGTTTGCAAAATTAGTCTGCTCCACAACGCAATGAACATACATAACGCAATGAATGTTGTCGAATTGACAAAATGAAAACCATTGCAATTATTAGGGCGTTACGCAATTAGCCCGCACATTTATCAGCTGGAAACAAGAATTATTGTTTGATAAAAAAAAAGATTTCCATACACAACACACCGTCCGATAAACAAGCAACAAACTAAGTTATTTCCATACACCTTTTCGGAAGGGAAGGTATACACTTACTCAATTTTTCCAGAGCGCAAAAGTAGGTGAGTCCGTGTACTGCTCAGGCTGGGAGTGCGGAATCTCCAAGCTGCCCGGAGTGCGATCCACCATCTTGTTTGTGATCGCAAGGGCCAACAAACCCCTGGTCCTCACTGCAGGAGGGATGTACGACCTCTCCCTCACTTCTTATACGACTGTAAGTTAAATTGAACGAGAAAGCTCCAAGCAATTGTAAAGTTTGACAATTTACTTTGTTCAAAGTTGGTCGAAGTTAATGGAATGTTGCTTTCAAAAAGTTCTTTGGAAATAAATGTTGTTATTCCAAAGTAAAATATCCTTAGGGTTGTCAGTTTCTTTGAATAGAACCACTACGTGAACGTGATTGAACGACGCCGGTATTTCAGAAAATGTCATTGACCTTTCAGTGATTTTAACTCCAAAACCTTAATTTGTTTCATCAACATCGCTCCCGTCTGATAAGCTATACACAAACATCGGAAATTGACAGAAATCACCAAAGATAAACAGTGAGAGAAAACAAAAAAATGTATGTTTTAAAAAACATGTTGTGTTTTCCCGTATTTTTCAACAAAAAAATCGCTTTTATGTAGACATACGCCTGGGCCACTCGCGCGGCTCGCTCGACTCGGCTTATTGTGGTCGTACCCCAAAGAGTATAATAACTTGTCGTACCCGCCTCGCTCGCGGCTAACTGTTCTGTGGGTTCCAACCTTAATATCTAAATTAATTATGTTTACCAAACAACTGGTTACTGTTTAATTTGTTTGTGTTTTATTAGGTAGTATACTCGGTATCACTATCGCTACATAGTATAAAACAAAGTCGCTTTCTCTGTCCCTATATCCCTATGTATGCTTAAATCTTTAAAACTATGCAACGGATTTTGATGCGGGTTTTTTTAATAGATAGAGTGATTCAAGAGGAAGGTTTATATGTATAATACACCGACCTCTACGCGGGCGAAGCCGCTGGCAAAAGCTAGTATAAAATAAATCGTAGACCTATGCTGTCTTAATTCAGACTCAATGGGAAATTATGCTAACTCCCAACCTTAAACGCATATCTTCTGCCCATATTCAGTAAACCTAGGAGACACTTAACTGTAATGCCTAAATATTATTGATCGACTAAGTGCCCTTACTTGACAATCCAACAGTACCTACGCTTTTATTTAGGTGTCTCGCAGTGTTGGTGAAAATAGGTGTTCTAATACGAGGAGCTTTCTCAAGTACGAGTATTTTTGTAATAACATTTTCCTATAATATTGTTCATGAAATTTTCTTCTTTCCAGTTGGTGAAAACCTCCTACAGCGCATTGACGGTGCTGCTGCGATTCCGACACGATTAGACAGAACTATCACACAAGAAATATTTATGTTCCATGAACGAAGCAAAAAATCACTTTAGCAAACTAATAATGCACTGAAATTCACACTAATTACTTTTCTAAGGTCACAACCGACAACCACGCATAAATTTTCATTTCCTATGCACAGACTAGAATAATAAATAAGTAATTGAAAAATTAAAATCGCACAAATTAAATATACTTAACTTTTTCTTTTGTTTCATACGTTTTACTTGGCTCCTTTCCAATCTTGCTCTTTCAGTGGTAGCTAACTGAATATTCAATAATTCCTATTTTAGGTTCCTAAAAATACTAAATAGTAACTGCGACTAACTTGAATGTAGCGCTCGCCTGTCGCTGCCAGGCAATGACTATTTTAATTTTCTTTGCTGCCAGGGCTCACCTCGCTTCGCTTGCTCGGCTCGCGCGCGGTTGGTCGCAGTTCTAACCTAACCTGTTTGGTCGCGGTACCTTAGGTTAGTTACTGCGACCAACATTGAGGAAAGGCCTGAAAGGTAAAGTTAAAAAAAGCGTTCATCTTTAGAAGGTCAATATTTTTTTAGAAGTTAAAGTCAAAGCATTTATTTCGAATAGGCATATAAAAGGCACTTTTGAACATTTCGTATGGAGAAGAATGGGCACGAAACTCCACCGTTAGTCTTAAAATGTTTTACAATATTTTACATTAAAGAAATAATTTTACGTGAAAACGATGTACCTAGAATAAAAGTACCGTACCACAATAGGTAAAAATAATTTAAAATGAAGCAATGACAGATAAATTAATTATATAATAGATACATGTTGCTCACATATTTACAAAAAGGAAGCTTAGTTCAATACTATTTTTAATGTTCAAGTGAAATTGAATGATGTAACTAGTATTATGAATAAAATATTTCACCTTACTTTCGCATAATAAAGTAAGCTGGAACTATAATTAACGAGTCATCTTTGAAATGTCTCATGTGTCTCGTACAAGAGACACATCAAAGATGTCTTGTAATTAGGTACGATAGAACAAACGTAGAACAAAGAGGAATTAAATACTTTCTTCAAAATGACCGCCCACTGCCCACTGCGTGGATCCTGTGTCCATTGCACATCTTTATTCATCAAAATTAAATACTGTTCGTTGGAAGGCGTATCGCATCGCTTGAGAATGGCTGGATCGATTTGGTCATTTTCGGAATGAAATTCGTTAACGCAGCTTGCGGTAGGAATAAAATAGAAATTGTCACGTAACGTAGAAAGAGTTACGTAAGGGAAAAGCGTTATGCTCCCTTCTTGAGAGTTTTTATTATTTATAGTAGAAAGAGACAGAGAGAGAGTGAGATAGTTTTCATGGTTATCGGGGTTCAGTACCTACTCTCGATAACCATGAAGACGAGGTCGAAACGAGGTTAAAATGAAAATCCTAGATGGCGGTTGCGAATTTTTTTTTTGGCATTCTTGTCGTTTTCTTAGTTTTCGAGGGTGCTGAAGCCGCTAATGGGGCCAAAATTAAAATCTAAGATGGCGGCTGCGAAAATTTTCAAATTTTTCATCATCGGTGTCGTTTCATGGTTTTCGAGGATGTTGAAGACGCTTTTGAGGTCAAAAAAGCGTATGGGACTATGTTCCTGACGGGAGTCCCCCGACCGCTGTAAGTTTGAAAAGTTCGTATTGCCTACATTGGTGCCGATTCTCTTGTCACAAAATTCTCTAAACTAAACTAAAAATCACCAAAATTAAGTTTATTCCTGTCAAACGACAATTTCCCATTCTGAAATTGACTAAAGTGACACAACTTAACTATATTTTAGTTTGACAGCACTAAGATTGCACTGAGTTTTTAATTTAGTGAAAATAGTAATTTTGCTATTCTGTTGGTGTCAATTTCATTATTCTTTTCAACACATAAATTTGATTCTATAACTAAATCTGACTATTTTTAATCGCGATTAAAAAGGTGTGGAATAAAATTAGCTGCCAAGAACTAAAATTCACACTGACACCTCGACTTCGGGCGCAAATACAGTACTGTATCTTTTTTTTCTTTTCTTTTGCTTATATCTCGAAATTGGTGTGTCCTATCGTAAAAATTATGAAAATTTCGACCCCCTTTATAAAACACCATACACCTCTAAAACTCAACATGTAGGTAATAATTTTTCATATTTTCGATACAAAAAGTAAAAAAATCCATTTAAAACACGTTGAGCCTGCGCGATTCCGGCTCTAAAAAAGATCACGGGTTAGGGCAAACGTGGAGTCGCGTTTGTCAAATTCGATTTTAGTTGTGTCAAAATTATTTTTAAATTTAGAGATCTTTTTTTGCAGAATAGCTTTAAGATTCTCATAGCCAAAAGTAAGGAATTTTAGTGATAGTTTAGTTCGGTGTACAACAGAATCGGCACCATTGACATACAAAAAATCTTTGTCTAATACGAACTTTTCGGGAAAGAAAATTCAAAAAGTTTTAGAATTTTTGTAATTTTTTAAAATGACATTTTCGTATGAATTATTGTAATTTGTAAAAAAATAATATTTTATTGGTACGAATATTTCAATAATAACTGGTGAGTTCGATATAGGTAATTTTATTTAGAAATTGCATGTGACAACCGCAGAGTTCTCTCTGTTCTCTCGTAGCAATCGTAATTTATGCGGAATATTCAATAATTCTAAAACTACTATTGCTATTCAATTTTATTAATGACAACAATGGATAACCCACTTTTGTATTAATTTCAAATTATTTATTGAATATCAATGATCCAGAAAACCTAGAAATACCTACCTCATCCAAATGATATAAAATGATAAATTAATGTAAGCATAACATATGCATAAACTGCTAGGAAACAGGCCGGGCCGTAATTCTCCACAAGGGGCCAATGCGGATTAGTAGATGTCATGTGTCTTCGAATTTTGGGTCCAGGACATGCCGCTTTTCTCACTTTTTTTTTCAACCACCTTGGGGAGCTCTTGGTCTTCATCTCATCTAGTGGTATAGTGATGATCAGGCCGAAAGTGGAAAAGACCTTCAACTGAAGGATTCCAATCCTCAGCCACAGAGGAACTGGCTATCGTACCCGTAACAGCCGAAACACAACAATGACGTTAACGTGTTATTATAGCAACATGGCGGTAGCTAGCCAGGCGGACTTAGGTCAAGCCCTACCACCAACCAAACCAAAAAGAAAGTCTTATCCCTGCTGGGAATCGAACCCGGGACCTCTGGGTCTGAGACAGGTGGATTTACGATTTAGACCACAGATACGGTTAAGATGTACGAGATTTCCCTTACCTGCTTTTTTAGTGTACATAAAAAAATTACACAAATGAATTCTCGGATACACTTGTTAGAATGGAAACAAACTTTAGCCTGCTATGCACGTAAATACTCCTCAACGAATATATTTAATGAAAATGCCTACTTCATACACATAAAATCGGCGGAAGGGATCATTTGTCCACATCAGATAACTACAAAGACACAATGTTGCGGTTCTTGAAGACTTTCTGGAGGAAAATATCTCCAAGCCATGCTATAAAGTTCGCCGGGCCTGTGGAAAATACCTTCTTTGAATCTGTTTATCGACTCGTCTTTATAACAGGTAAAATTAATTATTTATAGGTATTTTTAGTAATAGTAGTATCAAAAGCTTATACAACGTGTAACGGAAAGGGTATACCGGGTACATACCAAGGGCACGGCTTCTTTGGATAATATCAAACGATATTGGAAGGGTTTTTTAATCCTATCTCTACATGTTCGGAAGTTATAAGAATTTTTAGTACATACATTGATACCAGAAACCGAACTTTTCAATTTGAAATAAACACATCACTCGGAAGAGATTTATCGCCATCGCGGGCAAAACCTGCATGAGGCTAGCACAGGAGCGTGGGGATTGGCAGAAGAAAAGAGAGGCCTTTGTCCAGCTGTGGGTGAAGTCGAGCTGTGTTCCATATTTAGACGGAATTCAGTTTTTGTTCGAAACGAGTTTACTCCGAAATGGTCTCATTAAAATTTCATATCGGTAGATCTGATGATGCTTTTCGGAGACAGACAACGGAACTCTTCAAAAAATGACAGCAAAACAACTGCGATTGCTGCTATCGCATAATTATGCATTATTCTGACCCCAAGGAAAAACAAAAACTATTTCCAAAAAAAACAACCGACTTCCGGAAAAACACTACAAAGTGAAAAATTACTATAATTTCGGAAGGCGGTAACAAAAAATTAAAAAAAAACATGGCCAAAGTCACCGCCTTCCGAAATTAAAGTTATTTTTCACTTTGTAGTGTTTTTCCGGAAGTCGGTTGTTTTCTTTTTGGAAAAAGTTTTTTCTTACAAATTTTTTGGTGTTCGTTTTAGTTAAACTGATTATCGGTTGATCTAATAAATAATAACAACATATTATGAATTAATATCAAGTATTTAGCTATTCTTTATTTCTAAACTGTTTTACGTTCAATAAAAAAAATCTCAGATAATAGAAGAAACCATTTGTGAGAATTGTCACCGTTACCTTCTCTTGTCAAACATTTTGAAATGCATAAGCATAGCTATTCACAATCATTCGATACGCTTTCGTAGCAAATCGAACATCATTTAATATTTTCGAAGGAGTCTTATAAAGCCTGTTCACAAATTCAAAACCCGAAAATGTTATCAGTTTAAAACAAATAGACGGCCGCTAGTTTCCCGACGGTTGTTTGCCGTCGGTGGAAAATCATGCAATGGTTGTGCGTTCATACCAAACGTGACGCCAAAATGTACGGGAATTTACCTGCGGAAAGATTAAGTCGTGTCCTTTCCGCAAGTAATGTCATTCCAATACATTTTGGCGTAGCGTTTGGCGTGAACGCTAACAGAAATGTGATTTGTCTCTGGGCCCCGATCACAGATACCGTCAGATCCATACCTTAACGTTAAAAATATATCAATGAAAACTAAGCAACGTAATTTCGGTAGTTGTATCCCTACATCAAAGACTTTCTCAGTAAAACAGGGCATACTTTTAATATAGGCTTATATGCTTTAAATATTTTCTTCCGCCAGGTCTCTCCACATCTGACGACTACCTTGCATACACAATTTACAGTACTTTCATCAGGAGTATTTGCACTCTGCTAGTCGGCCTTGAGATATGGCACTTGATTAGCGATGATTTGCTCCTGGATGACATGATATCTGCCGCCAATGTCCTTTGCATACACATCATCACTATTTGGAAACTTTTGATTATGGTAAGTATTTCTACTATCAACATTAGCTAAACCTAGATCAATTTCCTTCTATTTACCCTTAACACCAGCAGTTTCTACAAAGTGAGTGAACGTGAAGATCCTCCTTTAGGTGCATATTTTAACTGGTTAGTTACTGGTTTAGTTAAATGGTTTTTTGCGGGCCACACTGTTACATAAAGAAAACGTTTTGAAACGCAAATGATAACAGGTTTTTTTTTGAGGGTGTGAAATCATCAAATAACTTCTCCTGGTCTGGGTGGAGCGGGAGGGCGTGTTAGACTTTTAGTGACTTAAATTCACCCGTGTCCCTTCAGTTACCTGTGTGCCAGGTATCACGGTACCTCTTTCGAACAACCCGCACTCCTGGCAGGCATGGGCCCTTGCGGACTCCACCAGTTAGTGCTGACGATAACAGGTCTAAATTCAAATGAACATCATAAAGAAAATCAATAGCTTTGAAAGCATTTAGGCGGAGACAGTTTGGTCGATAAGGTTCAATTTAAACACATAACATAATATCACGCCTTGTTTCCTCGAAGGGTTGGGCAGAGGTTAACTTGTAGTAGACCCACATTTCGCCATTTATGTTTAAGTCCCATGTAACAGGGGGCGAGCCTAATGCCATCAAATGGGTACAAATCGAGATTCCAACAAAGAAAAACAATTAAATCAAAAATCAATGAACGAAGACTAAAGCGCTCAAACCTTCAAAACAGGAAAGAAAAGCCGGTTTCTCCCTCGTCAGTTTCTGAAAAGAAGAAAAGGGAAGCTTATGTTGTCCTAATTTAATATTATCCATTTCGACTTGAGATCTATTTTTTTTTTTGTTTTGTCTTTTGTTTTTTTTTTTATACAACGTGTAACGTAAGTAACGCGAGACCTCACACGCCCCAATATTGAATATTGAGTTAAAACCCTAATACAATGACCAAATCAAAAAAAAAATCTCATTTTTACAGCTAGCTGTTATTATTACGAAAATCGTGTTTTCGATTAGCTTTCCTTTATGCATTGAAACTTGACCCTTAATCCCTTTGAAATGGGATTGGGTTTTCTTTGGGTTGTCAGTGGTGGGTGTGGCAAAATATATAATTTTTGGAAAATACCCATGTTAAAAGTTGTTGAAATCGATTCAGTGGTCGATTGGGAACGGGCTGGTTTCGAGTCTTGCGTCCATTCTGTTACACCTTGTATAAATATTATGTGCAATCCATTATTCCTAAAGTTGTTATTGTGCTGCTAGAAATAAATGTTGTTTTTTAAGTTTTTTATTTTATTTTAGGTTAGCAACAACAAAGTCTTCAAGAAATTGGCAAAGGCTATGGAATTGCCTAGTTTTGATATATCTACTCAAAAACGGAAGGACATAGTGAAATATTGGGCCAATACACACATGGAATATTTATCAGTTTTATTAACGATAGTTTTTTTCGGCATGTGTTTTTGGTAAATACATATTTTTATTATTGGCTTATGTGATGCATGTTTGGCATAAACTGGACAGTCAGTCTATAATATTATTATCTTCATAATATTACAGACCATCGCTTATCTATGAGAAAGGGGCACATTTACAAAGTATCTAAACTATTAAAATAGAGCACAGTTGCTTATCACTACATAGTATAAAACAAAGTCGCTTTCTCTGTCCCTATATCCCTATGTATGGTTAAATCTTTAAAACTACGCAACGGATTTTGATGCGGGTTTGTTTAATAGATAAAGTGATTCAAGAGCAAGGTTTATATGTATAATACACCGACCTCCACGCGGGCGAAGCCGCTGGCAAAAGCTAGTTATTATTATATTATACATCTCATTGATATGTCCCAAAACTTAAATCCATAAAAAATATTCTATACGAAGTTTTTTTACGCCAGGATCTGCTGAATAACCTTTTAGACAACATTAGCATTTTAAAAAAAGCTACTTAGTTTCTGTAATACTTTCATCATCATGATCATTTTAGCCGAAAGACGTCCACTGCTGGACATAGGCCTCCCCCAAGCACCGCCACTGCAACCGCTACTGTGCTTTTCGCATCTAGCGGATTCCTGCGGCCATCACCAGGTCATTGGTCCACCGTGTGGGAGGCCTTCCAACGCTACGTATTCAAGTATGCGGTCGCCACTTCAGATTTTTTCGGCCTCGACGGCCATCTGTTCTGCGAGCGATGTGCCCTGCCCACTGCCACTTAAGTTTGGCAATTCTTCGGGCTATGTCGGTAACCTTGGTTCTCTTACGGATAATACTTTACTCCAGAAGATCTTCTGTTGTTTACTTCATCCAAGAGCTTAATACATTTACGTTGCACTTAACTGAAGTCATGGCAAGTTGGACTAGCAGCTTATGTTATTCCGACTTTATAAGATCATTATCAGCATCATTTCACCCGAGAGACGTCCACAGCTGGTCATAGGCCTCCACCAAGCTCCGCCACTTCGACCGGTTCTGGTGCTTGTTATTTTTGGGGGGGTTTGCCATAATTGCCACGCTTGGCAGGCGGGTTGGCGATCGCAGTTTGGTCTTAAAATTGTATAGAGAACGCTGCCGCCCATTCTCTAGTAGGTCCCTTAGTCGCCTTATACGACACCCACGGGAAGGAATGGGGTGGTACTATTCTTTTAGTCCGGCACTACACGGATCCCTTATAAAATGGATACTTTTAATTTAAAGGTTTAGGAATATCCTACTTCCTACTATCCTACAATTATATTACATATAATATTATAAATGTGAAAGTTTGTATATTTAGATGTTTGTTACTCACACATTAGGCACAGATAGTTTATAATCTAGATTAACAAGTAGGATAATTTTTATCTCGGTAGTACATTCCCGCGGGTTAATTTTCGACCTTCACGCGGGCGAAGACGCTGGCAAAAGCTAGTCCTTTATAAATATATGTATGGAAGGAATATAAATATGGAGATGTTTGTCTGGTTTGTACTGCGTTTGTTTACTGGATACGAGTTTATTTAATTTAAGCCCGGGCTTTGCAGTTTGGCGAAGGTTGTAAATGTGTTAATTACTTTTCATCGGTTATACGCGTTTATTAAAATGCACCTAGTCTGACTTGCTTTGTTTTTAAACAAACTTTTCTTATATCAAACATATCAATGAATAAATCACGAAGAGAAGAAATGAAGACAAGGGGGAGATCTTTGCCTAGAAGTGGAAAAAAGAACAGGCACATCTAAATTATGTTTTATAAATCACTAGTTATTGTCCGTGGCTATAACCGCGTAGAGGATAATTAACCGGTCGGAAATAATCACACGGGAAAGTACTACCGCTACAAAAAGTATCCTATGCCCTAACCCAGGTCATCGACCTGTCTGCAAAATTTCCACGAACTCCATTTAGCCGTGGAGGCGTGAAAAGGTAAAGGTGCGCTTACACGAGCAACTAAAATTGGTCAAGCCTGGTCAATCCATGTCTACTATGACGTCACGACTACATCCAGCAATTTAGAGCGATGGTAACATGTAGCAACCTGTTGCCAGAGATATGGTCACACTTGCCTTATGAAGCAACCATGCAATATGGAGCAACTTAAAAAACTAGGCCCCCGCCGCCACCACCACCGGCTGTTCCTCTCGCAAAAACGAGACGGACTAACCGGAGATACAAAGAAAATTGAATAAACATTTCCAAACCGATTGGATATTCGCCAACTCATATTGGCGATATTGAGAAATCCTAATATTATAAATGTGAAAGTTTGTGAGTATGTATGTATGGATGTCTGTTACTCTTTCACGCAAAAACGGCTGAACGGATTTGAATGAAATTTGGCGCAAAGATAGTTTATAACCTGAAATAACATAAAGGATACTTTTTATCCCGGTAATATGTTCCTGTGGGAAAATTTTGACCTTCACGAGAGCGAAGCCGCTGGCAAAAGTTAGTGTGAAATATATGGAGCAATCAGAAGCAATATTCCCGAAACAATTGCCGCATTTTATTGCTGTAGCTCCAGATTGATCCACTTAATTGATCCAGCTTGATCCATTAGTGTTGCCGAGCAATCATTGCTCTAAAAATTGCCCGTGTAAGAGCACCTTAACAGATAGACACATAGATAGATACATAGTTAGTCCACGTTCGTATGGACGTTAAAATATCGCGGTGGGATTTTTTCGCGCACTCAACCTTCAACGCTCTGCTTAGGGCCGAGAGTTGGAAATCCAACAGCGTGTTATTTCGATACGCTGGAATGCACTTAACACCGAGAGTTGAAAGTCTAACATTCATGATTATGGCTTACAGGCAAATCTTCCCATTGATAGACGATATGGAATCCAATCTGATGGTGGACGTGAAGCTCCCGTATGAGTTGGTCGGCTATCCTCTACGCTACGTTTTGAGCTACATAGTGATAGGCGTGACATTCCACTACGCTTCCTATATGGTTGTCATGACGGAAGTGATCACGCAATCTCATCTGATACCCCTCATCTGCCAGTTTAATGTGCTTGCCGACTGCTTTGAGAATATCTTTGAAGAATGTGCTGTGGAATTTCAAGGTAGGTACTACCTACTTGTATTATGTTTTTAAGTCTTGAATTCGACTAGCTGTCGTTACTGATAGTGAAAATTATGTTAGTCTAATTATAGTGGTCATCTGCCGTTCCGTGTGGTGCCGGACGTAAAAGAATAGCACCATTCCATTTCTTCCCGTGGGTGTCGTAGAAGGCGACTAAGGATCTTACTAGAGAATGGGCAGCAGCGTTCTCTATGCATTTTACCACCATACTGCGATCGCCAACCCACCTGCCAAACGTGGCGATTATGGCAAAACCTTTTGGGGGAGGTCTATGTCCAGCAGTGGACCTCTTTCGGCTGAAATGATGATGATGATCTTCTGTGCCTCCGAATCACATAATTCGTAATATAACCTTGTTTTTCCGAAAGGTTGAGCAGAGATCTGCCTATAGTATACCCACCCACATTTCACCAGTTTAAGTCCCATGTAATAGGGGGCGAGCCTATTGCCATCAGCCGGGCGCAGAAAACAGGGAATCGAAAACTCTTGCTCAGCAGAAGCGCTTACCACCTTTAGACCAACGAGGCAGTCTCATAATACGTTATGTTGTAACGAAATTAGGCAACGTTAGGGATTTGATCCCATTTGTCCCTAATGTTAGACCACCCACAATGTAAGTCCGGAATTAAAAATCACTGTTGACATCAATTGACCCAAATTGCCTGTATAATTATACAGGTGCAGATATTCGTGCGTCATGAATATGAGTTAACAACATAGATTCCCAAGTATAAGCCCTATTGAAGCGAATCATTTTAATGAGAACCATTACCGTTCTGTAGCCATTCATAGAGCTACAGAAATTCGGTGCAACGTTAAGACACAGAAAGGCACAGAAGGTTAGTTTCCCGAAAACTTGATCACTAAACATATTTGAAACTATCTGTGCCCGTGGCTTTGCCCACGTGGATGTCGGTAATTATCCCACGGGAATATGGTACCGATATCAAAAGTAGCCTTTGTTACTCCTTACAACATCAGCTATCTGGCAGTAAGTCCCGTCAAAATCAGTTTACCCGTTTCGGAGTTTAATTGGAATAAACAGACAGACAGATAGACAGACAACATTTTTGATATTTGTTTGTTTGGTATAGGTACCTATTTTTTTATTCTTTCATAGGCATTTAGTAAATAGCTGTTATATTGACGTTGCAAACAAACACTTCAATTTTATTCATTCATTTAGATATCATTCTGTATTAATCGTCTCCAAACGATTGACAGAAATAGAACGATTATTTAAATTCGTTTGACGATAATTGCGATGAGGTTTGGTGGTGGAAGTGGGTCTTCGACCTGTTGAGTAACTTTATCTCAATAAGCTACGCGCGCTTTGCTTGCAGTGTGCGTGCGTTCTCGCTTGATGTATGGAGCGGACCTTCTCAATACATCTATTTTGTTGTAAAGGCTTCCATTGCAAAAGCAAATTAAAAGGCAGAGCCGTCAAAAGCAATTGCATACCGTTCCTTTTACCAGGACCTAGTGAAAAGCTGGTGTCAATTCGTCAGGGACACAAGTCGGATGCGGAATTAACTCCGTTTGAGTTTTCCGAAACATTTCATTTACACACGAAATTCATAAATGATTAATGATTTTATTTCTGTAAGTAGGTTTGCACAAACACTTTTACACGTCCATCATATTTTTAAAACTAGATGAGGTCGGCGTTTCCTATCTGACTACTCTGAGAAGAAAGGCCGAAACAAACTCAGAGGTCACAGTCTCTTTTAAAGTCCAGATATAATCTTGGTCAGATCATGTGAAGACCATGTAGATTGGTGTCTGATATGGTCTTTTGAGGAAAGAACCACACAGATTGAGTGGACCTGTCCTGTCAGTGCATTTGTCAGTAATCATGCAAGTCAACTTAGAACATAAGGAGCATAACGATTCGACGAACAATACCAAAGAAAGGACATCTTGGTAGGCCGCATAAAGTACTCAAACTGCCAGATTATCATTAAAAACTAACTGAGAGAGAGAGAGAGAGAGAGAGAGAGAGAGAGTAAAAAAAAAACACATGACCCACATAGTCCTCCCAGTCAATAATTAAAACAATAATTATAATAAACTTCTCAAAGTAAATATTCATGTCAAAGTGTATATAATAACCATCAAATGTCAAAGAGTCAAAGAATATTGCAAAAAAAAAACAACATTCAGTATGCAAAAATTGGAGCAGGTCAAGTCCAGCCTTTTTTGTCCTTAATATAATCTTTAACGGTATAAAAGGCTTTCAGGCACAACTTACGTTTAATGAATGACTTAAATTTATTGAGACTTACATCTTGAACATGGCTTAGAAGTTTATTGTAAAAGCGTATACATTGACATCTGAATAACCCACCTATTTTCTTGATCCTTGTTGATGGTATAACAAATGTGTGTTTGTTCCTAGTATTTATACTATGGATATCACTGTTTTTTTTTAGAACTGAAAAGCAGAGTTCAAAGATTATTTAGGTCATGGTTACTTGTTCAATGCGCTTATATGCAGGGTGTACATATAACCCCTTTGATACTTAGGTAACGAATGACCTGATAATACCTACATACTACATTAATTAATTGTGTTACACTGTTACATCGTATGCCTTATCATTAAAATATTTTTTTTTTAAATAAGAATGAACATGGTGATAATAAACACAGCAAAACTGATTGCATCTCTCAACACCCGCTAATGAGACACAATTTATTTTCTATTATATCGGCCCGGCCGGGACTTTAGAGGTCAAAGAAAAGAAAAACTCACAAAAAGATGTTAAAGAAATGAAGAGACACAATCTCTTTAAATATGAAATTAAATCTTTAACTGTCTAAATATACAAATAGATAACGCATTAAAAATGCAAAACCATACATAATATAATAACACACTAGCCTCTGCCTGCAAGTCAAATAACACACACACACACACACACACAACGATTACTACAAGCAGCTAATAAGGTAATCGGCGCGTGGTTCCTTGTATTTCGAGGCTGTGGTTCCATTTACACACACGCACATTATTTATTATGGGTACATACATAACAACATTCAAATGTTTTTTCAGCTTCATTTCCAGAAATAGAGAGACACGAATTGGTTTCAAACAACTTGTTTGTGGATAAATATCAGAAGAGATTAAGCGAATTGGTGGCACAACATCAGGCAGTCTTAGCGTAAGTTTCACATTGATTTTCAGGGTTCCGTACCCAAAGGGTGCCAACGGAACCCTATTATACTAAGGCTCCATTGTCCATCCGTCTGGCACATTTCTGTATCTTTTGAAACGTAATCGGTAGACACTTGGAATTTTCACAGAGTGTGTACTACTATGGCCGCTATAAAAAGAAATAGTAAAAAAAATCTCAAAATCAAAGGGTTAAAAACGCCGAAAAAAACACATTTCCAATATTATTAAAAATTGTGCGGAACCCTTCGTGCGCGAGTCCAACTCGTACTTGGCCGGTTTTTCTTCAAAGGCCAAGTAAAATAATCAAACGAAGACAGGCGGAAAAACAGTGGGTCAGTTAACTTAAACATGATATACAACAGAGCTTTTTATCTTGTGCCCTCAGGGCTTTGTTGAGGTTTCACACAAATCTTATAGCTTTGACTAGAGTTGAGGGCGTAAATGACCTTCTGGAGACCCTTTTCGAGGTCTATGCTGTCATAGTCCTGCCTCTGGAGTAAAATTTACATATTCTATGTTTATTTGAGATAAATTATATTACCTCATCATCATCTGCCTAGAGTTTTCCCAACTATGTGCTATTCCCAAATAAAAATAAATATGTAGGGTTCGGCTAACCGGATGCAGCTGAATACCAGTTTATTACATGGAACGACTGCCTACCTGACCTCTACAACCCAGTTAATACGACACCCCTTGGTAAGACTGGTTATCAGACATTCGGCCTTCTGACGACCCGTAACGACTGTCAAATATCCGCGAATGACAGCCGGGACCAACGGCTTAACGTGCTCTCCGAGGCACAGTGGGGTCTTGGTATGTAAAAATGGTCTTGAAACTTAGCTCAACCTGATCGATTGACCCGTGTGACTGTAATTTCTTACGCATAAATGCAATTTCTATCACCTTCTACTACGAAATCGTCCAGGGATTCGCTATATACTTACCAAAACTTGACATCTCTTTTTAGCCAAACTATGAAGTTGAAGACAATACTGAGCGCACCAATGCTAGGAGAGTTAGCGTGCAGTGGCTTACTCATCTGCTGTGTCGGATACCAAGCTATAGCTGTGAGTAAACTTTCCAATATTAAATCGAAAATCGAGGGAAACGCTTTTCCGTTGAAATATGGTTTAATTCATACGGCTTATAAGTCACGAGCATTAATCTACTAACGCTGAACTGAAAGGCGATTATTTGAAAGGATATATCGAGCGTCTGTGTATGTGTCTGTGTAGGGATGTAGGAACAGTAACAATATATATTGAGGGTCCCCGAATTGGTAAAGGGCAAGGCTTTTGTAAGTGGAAGTGATGTACATAATGTATGAGGTTGAAGGATAGTGTCAATTAGAGGTCCGTCTATTTGACACATTGCAGAACGAAAAGACACACATTTTCTTCCCGTAGTAGTGACCCAGTGGTTACAGCCGCGACTTACGAGTTGTAGGTCGTAGGTTCGAACACAGACAAGCGCTTTACTTTCTGTAATTTATTTCATCACCACTGCTCTCAAAACGGTGAAGGAAAACATCGTGAAGAAATGGGCATGACCTATGTAGGACCAAAACTTTTAAGACATGTGACAACCAACCAGCACTCACCCGTGGTAGAATACAGGCTACCTCTCACTAATAGGAGGCCTGTGTCCCAGGAGTTAATATTATAGGTTGATTATGCTGTAGCGGCACTAAAGAAAAGATATTTCGCAACGAATACCTTGAAACACAAAAAGTGAGGTGGCGCCATCTATAATGCCAAATGCGAACTACGCAAATCTGGACTTCACATAAAATCCTACATCGCGCAGTCAGAGTTTACCACGAGACTCACATATATACAATATGTAACAAAAACCCTGTTGTTCCTTTTAGGGACGTATACACTTACCCACAAGCACAACATTTACGAAGTTATAATTTAAAAAATAAGGATTGGCTAGTCGAGAGTTCAACATCAAATAACTATTAAAATCGACATATTCAAAAAAATGTTAACAGTATCTGATTTTACAAGTATCCTTATTTCGCACAATAGACTACGAGCTTGGCGGCTTTCTTTGATCTAATCAAAATCAGTTAAACATTACAAATATTCATAATTAAATATTTATTTTAATTATTTTTGTTAAACAGTTTTTATAAATGACTTGCTTTATTACGTATGTGTACCGATTCTGAAAACGTGGGTAGAAGGAACAACAGGGTTTTTGTTACATATTGTATAACAACCCGACCTCCACTGTCGCGCAGTAGCCCACCAGACACAACACCCGTCTGGTCGGAGTATCCTTTCTTTTCCATAGAGTATGAGTGAACTTTACACCCTGTTACTCATACATCTATGCTGGTGACCCCGGGAACGTACGTCAGCGCAGCCTTCGTGCAACACTTCAGCGTGACGTCATCATCATCAAGACCACTTCCTCAAGCTTTCAAGCAGCTAGACAGATAGCCAGCCAGCTTCAATGGGTATCCCTATCCACCAGCCTGCAGCGGAAGCACATTTCTGGTCAGCACCCTCAGCCTCAACAAGCTACCACGGCACTTCAGCTCTTCGGCCAGTCGAGAGTTTGATCTCCTGAGGTCGACAACAGCAGTCAGCCACATCGCGACGCTGTACCAAGACGCACGGGAGCAGCACCGGCCCCGACTCACTGGGGTTCGCACCATCGCAGACAGTTCCGACTCACCGCGAACTATGCGACACGCGGTCCGTCCCACTGGAACCGCAGCTGGCCCTGGCAAGCAACACTGACTCAGACCACTTTCGACCGCTTTCTTTCTCCCGGAGGGAGGGGGGGAGTGATGTATCGGCACTACAGAAAAGATACTTCGCAACAAATATCTTGAAACACAAGAAGTGAGGTGGCGCCATGTACAATGCCACATGCGAACTACGCAAATCTGGACGTCACATAAATCCTACATCGCACAGTTAGAGTTTACCACGAGACTCACATATATATAATAATAACAACCCGTCTGGTGTCTGGTCGGAGGATACTAATGGGTTTTTCAACAAGAACTTTGTTTTTCAATTGGGGCAACAACAACTGCATGACAGTTTTGACATTTAGTTTTTTGAGGTATTCGTAGTAGATGCTTTGGCAATTGTTACAATGAATTCAATTTCGCTTGAAAATCGCATTAAAATAATTAAAATCCACTATGCAAATGGTGGTTCTGTTAAAGTTACATTTCGCAAAATTCGTAATATTTTCGGACAACATAATCGCCCTTCTGAGACCGCTATTAAGAATTTGGTCGCTAAGTTTGAATCGACAGGCTCGGTACAAAATGTGCCAACACCAACGCTTGTTCGACCTGGTCGTTCAACTGAAAACATCACAGCCGTGAACCACAGTGTTGAAGAAGATCCAAATTTGTCTATTCCTCGTCGTTCTCAACAATTGGGGTTATCCAAAACCACCACATGGCCTATTATTGATGACGTGGATAGCACTGACTTGTGTTTCAACAGGACGGTGCTACATGTTACACAGCCAATGAAACGATCAATTTATTGCAAACGAAATTTCCCGATCGCATAATTTCACGAAATTCAGCGGTTAAGTGGCCAGCCAGATCGTGTGATTTAACACCACTGGATTATTTTTTGTGGGGCTATGTTAAGGATAGAGTCTACACGGTGCCAATCGAATCGATTGCAACCTTAAAACTCAAAATCTGTGATGTGATTAACGAAATAGACCCGCCATTTTGCCGAAAAGTGATTAAAAACTTTGATGAAAGAATCGACTTCTGTCAGCGTGCTCGTGGTGGACATTTGTCAGATATCATTGTTCATTCATAATTGCCAAACTTTTCACTTCGTAATACAGTAAAAATTTGAATTATCTTCATATAAATTCTTTGTTTTATTTTGTTTTAGAAAACAAAGTTCTTGTTGAAAAACCCTTTACATAGAGTATGAGTGAATTTTACACCCTGTTCCTCATACCTCTATAATGCTCTTCATACCATACTAGTACGGGAAGAATATTCGTGATTTTTTTGTATTCGTCTCTCTATTAAGATTGAATTAGATGATCACATCGTTTTATATCACGTTAGATACGTTCGAATACCAAAGGCTGGTAGTACTATTCTTGTTCTTTCCTGAGTTAAGATATAATAACAAGACACATTAACATAAGCACTCTGTTTGTTTTTCAGACTTTTGAAGAAGATTTGATAAAATTTGCCATGTCTATACTATATTTGATGTATCACATGTTCTCATTGTACCTCATCTGTCGATGGTGCGAAGAAATCACCACACAGGTAATATTCTCCGTCATCATCGTTGTCACTATTCATTCCAACTGCAAGACATCCTGTGCTGGATATAAGCCGGGCCCAAGCATCAACAATTTCTGCTTCCGCACTGGGATTACAGCGACATCCACACGGTATTCAGACCACCTTTACTGACGCTGCTAGGATTGTCAGAAGTTGACAGAGTTTTTTTAGAAGAAATAAAGTATATCTGATGTCAGAGAGGGTAACTAAAAAGTTAAGTGTTTAAGCGAGCGAAGCGAGGTCTAAAATCTTTGTACTAATCGGGGTGCAAGTTACGTTTACATTTGATAGCCTCTAGCTAGGACGCTGGCAGAAACGCGGGCCCCATGGATCGCTCTTTTCTTTGGACCAGCAGATTTTTTTTTTCAATCAAACGAAAATCAGTTTGCGCGTAGATCTCCCTGACACTCTGTTAAGTGGCCAACTCTAGTTTGGTTGGCAACTTTAGCTACAGCTTCCGATAGCATCCCGGAGCGCGCGACGCCTGAAGCGATGGTTCATACAAAATGTACGAAAGTAATGTGGGAGAATTTTGTACTGAAGTGTAGCCCGCCCACATCGACGTAATATAGTTTTTGGTGAAAGTAGTTAGGACAATGGAATATCAAGCGTAGGGATCACAAGTATCACTTATAACATCTGGGAACTCATTTAATTATTGCATCAATTTAAAGAGCTTTGGGCTTGGGTCCGTAATGACAGTCCTTCAAAGTTTCCAAAAGCTTCCAATAGCAATTAAGAGGAGTTGAACCACGGGAATGTTTCATGTCACTTACGTCCATGGTTGCCACGTTACGAGTATTTAGAGGTCGCTCTATGTAAAGTAATAGGCATCACAGCTCCGTTGCCATTCTATACAGGGTCAAATTAAATAAATTGGTAATACTTTACCCAGGTATTGGGTTATGATGTACAAAACTAATGGAAGAAAAAAAACATCAGACGAATGGCGAAGGTCGGCCAGGCGCGTAGATCAATCAGCTGTTTTTGAATATTTTTTACGAATTTCCAAAAACCATTGCCAATCAGAACTATTCATATTTCCACGCCATTGTATGTGGCAAACATGAGCGAACCTGTGTTGTTTTCTTTATATTATCCTGCTTGTCCGTTTTTATTATTGTAGGTATGTGTCTGTACACATGTTTTAGCAAATAAATATTATCTTATCTTATCTTATCTTAACAGTCGTTTGGTTGCCTTACTGCATCAGTGTTATATATGTCTGTGTCATTTAAAGTTTTGAACAAAGTTGTGATGATGACAAAAAGAAATTGTTTAATTCGTTTTCGTTATTGTAAAGTATGGCCAGCTAATTTAATTTGAACCCGTGTAGAGTCAAAGCTGAAATGTAAATACCCTCCATGGTGGAATATGTTGCGGCTTAAGGTCATGGTAACTTTAAGTATTGTCATTATGAGCGATAATAGTTCTTATTGCAATCGGATACGGGTGAAAATCTGTTGTAACAAAATCGAATAACAAGTGAGCAAGCGTATATCGCAATAATGCAAATAAAATCGCATAAAATTATATAATGACTATTTAATAATAAATAATCCATCATTAGATGCAGTTTGGCCTTTGGAATTTTATGGTATATTTTTAATTATAAGTTATAATTATAATCGTTTTTGAAGGAATAAACTGCTTTTAAAGATAATTAAGAGGTGACTTTGATGATTTTTTTGATGCAATAAAGTATGTTTAATTATATTTTGAGTTCCATCACTATATGCAAAAAAGACTTAAAGATATCATATATATATTTTTACTTCCAAAATGATTTACGGTTATAGACACACTGCTTTAAAAAACTCCTTTTTGAGCGTTTTCTAGAAATTTCGTTAGCCTTAAATACGTATGATACTAGTACTTTCCGGACCAGTCTATTCACAAAGAACTCTATTACCTAGTGTTTTATTTCTTGCAGAGTCAGCACATTGGGCAGTCAGCGTACTTCTCAGGCTGGGAGAGTGGCATATCGCAGGCGCCCGGAGTTCGTGCCACTATCATGCTGGTGATCGCTCGGTCCAACAAACCTCTTGTGTTCCTAGCGGGGGGCACGTACCCTCTCTCCTTGTCTGCTTACACTAATGTGAGGATCCAAATATTATTTACTTTATAGCTTTTGACAGCGGCTCCGCTCGCGTGGAGGTCCCACGGGAACATACTACCGGGATCAACAGTATCCTATATGTTAATACAGGTTATAAACTGTCTGTGCCAAATTTCATCCAAATCCGTTCAGGTGTTTGTGTGTGACTGAGTAACAAACATCTAAACATTCAAACTTTTTCACATTTATAATATTAGTAGGATAGTAGTAGGTAGGATTTCCAAATGCATTTGATTGCTTTGAAGAGGTCTAACCTTCATCTTACCTTCAGCTCTGTGTAGCTTCTGTTGCCTTTTTATAGAATCGCATGAAATGGCAAAATAGACCAAAGACCCAATTCTCTTCTGGTAAGGGCTAAACAATGATATTAAAATGAAAACTATTTGGTGTCTTGCTAGCTTGTAACAAAGCTTTATTTATTTAAAAACATATGTTATATATTATAAACATATTTAAAATGGATTGTTGTTCATTTAATTGGTTAAGAGTAGGGAAGACCAAAGAAACTAAGAATAGACTGTGTGAAAGATTGGGCACGCCACGATAGTGGTGGTAAGTCCCCTCTTTGAGGAGTAGCTTGAGAGGCACCACGGTGTCCTCACCTTCCGCCTGACATAGGTCCTCACCGGACACGGTTGTTTCGGGAGGTTCCTGTTTCGGATAAGGCGGAAGGAAACGCCTGGGTGTTTCCACTGCGAAGATCGCCCTGAGGACACGGTGGAGCATAAGGTGGAGGTCTGCCCGGCTTGGGCGTGTCCTCGTGGAGGCGATTGGCGGCGGCGATCTATCGCCTCCGGCCCTGGTCCAGGCCATGGTACGGAGCGAGAGTGCATGGGTAGCCGTCACCTCCTTCTGCGAAGCAGTAATGCACACGGTGAGAGAGGCGGTGCACGTGAGGGAGAAGCAGTATATGCGCCCCCACGGCCTTAACCACCGCAGGAGACGCCCTGGGCGTCGGGAGTACCAGGCTGATTCGTCCATCGTAGGCGCGGGCTTGCGGACGGCGAGTAATGGATAGCTCGCTGTCCGGTAAGGACCAAACCCGAGTCGACAGCGCGTTGTGTTCCACGCGCGCCTCAAAGAAAGGGCCCGCAAGGGCCGATGTCTGCCAGGGGTGCGGGTTGTTCGAAAGAGATACCGCGGCCCCTGGCACACAGGCAACTGAGGGGACACGGTAGTCAGTAAAAGTCTGACACGCCCTCCTGCTCCACCCAGAGCGGGAGAAGTAACTTGATGATTTTCCACCCAAAAAAAAGACTGTGTGAAAGATGATATGTCTAGAAAGGGAGTGACTTTCAAGATGACGACCAAGAGGGAAGTATGAAACACTAAGACATGACAGACATGTTGCGCGTACCCTTAATAAATTGGGGTAAGGGCAGGAAAATTATGAAATAAAATGCCCAATCAATGAAGCTTTTGCTTCTCTCTTGATGAAACAGGTGCGAATCATAAAGGCCCTGCCACGGGGCAGATAAGTTTATAGCAAGAAATAAACCTAACTTTGATTTATGTCTCATTTATCAAACTTCATCGACTGTAAAATTTATCTAGTCCTGCGTCAAACTGTTCTTCGACAAACTTTATATTTTATGAAAAAAGTTTGAGAATTTAATCTATGATACTTTATTATGTTCCAGCTGGTGAAGGCTTCGTACAGCGCTCTTAATCTTCTTCTTACAGTGGACTCAACGAAATAAAACTAAGAATCGTATCTACAGGGAACTGGAAAATAATATACAAATTTATAGTTCTAAATAATGTAGAGTGTAGCCAGAAATATGTATGTAACTGCCACTAACTTGGAAGTAGCGCTCGCCGGCCGCTGCCGCGGCACTGTTCGCTTCGCTCGCTTGGCCCGCGCGCTATTGGTCGCAGCTCTAACCTACCCTAACCTATTCGGTCGGTAAGCAGTAAGGTGCCGTTCACAATTTATCGACAGCTTATAATCTCGCGAGATAGATTATAAACTAACGGTCTTCACAATCATACGGTGACAGATATACCAAATATACGAAAGTATTCTGCTAATTGATTTAATAATGCACATAATATTGTTTTACGTTTTGCACGCTTAGACCATTAAAACTGCATTATTAATACATAATTAATGGTTTTTCATTTTCCTAACAATATTTTACAGTACTTTTAAATCAAGTTAATGATGAATAAATCAACAAATTGATGGTGAAAACCGCATCAGAATCTGTTGTGTAGTTTAGAAGAACAACGCAATCACACAGCATATTAGCCTTAATTGTTCCCACTGCTGGGACACAGGCCTCTTCTCTCCGAGAAGAAATGAACTGTAATTTACAACGCAAGTCCCGTGCTGGTTGATACATACCAAACCACACTGGCTTCATGTCTGTTGCTGTTGATCACACAGACAGCCACGAAAAGCGATATAAAGAATTAGTTTTTATCCAATGCGCAAACTGTAACCATGAATTCAGTTTATCATTCTAGACCCCAGAGCAGAAATTTTTCGTCAGTTATACAAAAAAAAATCAGCTGTTCCATACATTTTGACCGCGTAGGTATTGCACTTTTCGATGAAACAGCTGATTTTTTTTTTGTATAACCGATGAAAAATTTCTGCGCTGGGGTCTAGAATGATATGCAGAATTCATTGTTATAGTTTGCGTACTGGTTAAAAACATATCCAATATGTATACTATACATAGATATAGTTCTAACCCAACCATTCAAAACGTCACATCGTGTCATGTTATGCAAATCTATTTTTTATGGACAAAAATGTCGGCTTGGCAAAGAACTTGAAAATATATTAGCAATAACAATTCTGCTGGTGTAGGAGTATTCTTTGTTGTTACCGGTGCTACTCGGTTAGCATAACAATGGGATTAATAAGTAGTCCGCACGCAAATGTTAGTGGAAGCTTTGCGAGGTTTCTCAAGAATACGTAACTGTGATTATTGGTAAGGTAAACTGTTGAAAATGTTAGTGAAAATATTAAAATGTTCAATACCTTTAATATGTTTAGTAGCACCAAATGAGAATTATTAAAGGTTATATTAAATTCATGTTCTATACTATCTTCGTGCATAAATACGAGTTATAATGGAGTTGTGTAAATAAACCGTAATGATTACGACGCAAGGTGGCTCCAGGCATTGTAATATCTTGGTTATTTCATCGAAACACAAGTTTCGACCTTCAAGACTAATTTTACAGGTTATAAAAAAATTAATGCTTCTGGGAACAGACAAGCAATAACGTAACGTAACACATCCGACTTGCCCCAAAGAGATGTCAGCATCAATTGATAGGGTCTGCAATGGCCGATGCCTGCCGGGGGAGTGGGTTGTTCGAAAGAGATACCGTGGCCCCTGGCACACAGGCAACTGAGGGACACGGGTGGGTTTTAGTCAGCTAAAGTCTGACACCCTCCTGCTCCATCCAGAGAGGGAGAAGTTATTTAATGCTTGAAAAAAGACCAATTTTACTCATTCATAGGTAGTAACTAAATATAAGATTTTATGCATTTTAAAGCTTTGCTTTGGTAGACATTTTTAGAGCAGTGCTATTTATTCTCTTTCTTGGACGGACTGCTAGATTTGCCTATGGTAGATCTGAGATCTTCTTAGCGTGTCGATATAAAAATAACACGACAAAAAAATCAATAGCTTTAAATAAATAGATCCTTCTCACCTACAGAACGCCAGTGTCTCAGCAGTGGGAAAATTATAGGCTGATTATGCTTTTTACACGCTTTATGTTAGCTTCACTTGTATGTTTGTTTGTATGTTTGTATGTAACCGACTCCTTTGGACGTTATTTTGACCCACTTTAAACGGTCAGATTTCATTTAAACTTTGTAGACTTATCGAGGACCTATGACAATTCAATAATTTAAAAAATATATATATAAAAAAACACGCTTTTGTAGTTAGCAAAACTAAAAAATAGAAAATAAATAATAGTTTATAAAAACTAAGAAAACACGCTTTAAAAACCAAACTAAAAAGTAGAAAATAATTTGATTCTATTATAAAGCGTGGGGTGCTTTTTAAGGTATTTTTAGAATCAATTAATATCAAGTACCCTACGCTTTTTAATAGAATTAAATTATTTTCTACTTTTTAGTTTGGTTTTTAAAGCGAGTTTTTTTAGTTTTTTTTAAACTATTATTTTTATGATTTTTTTTGCTCAAAATTCAGCAACATGAATACCGTTTGCTGACGCAGCCATTAGGTCCGGACGTGTGCAGGTGACAGGGCATGAGGTTCAAGATTATAACCTGGAATACTTTTTGTCCCGGTAATACGTTTCTGTGGGTTAATTTTCGACCTCCACACGGATAAACAAAAGCTATAGTATTTTCCCATAAATGAACGTGACACAAGCCAACTGCTCTTCTTCAGCTTTCAATCTGGACATTGACAGTCAATTAGTTTTGCAAAACAAATGTAGTTACCTATTTATTTTTTAACTACCAAACAAACTTAGCAGTTCGCTCTATTTGCTATTAATTATTCCGTAAGGGAAATGGCACTGACCGTTACCAACTCCGGCGTGGTAAAATATTCAAGCTCTTCGCTTACCCTTGCGATCGACGACTCACGACTCCTGAATAATTAATACTTATGTGATATTTCGAACACATGTGTAACTGGCATCCTATTATGACCTTGGCTCATGGAACAGGAAAAGAAATCACCATAGGTAGGTACTTAATTGAAGGGCTTATGGCTAAATAATAACAGCTCCAAGAGTCAATCTTCAAGGTCTTAACCTTGAAGAGTGACTCATGCAGCTGTTATCATTTGCAACGCTTGCCGACCTCGGCTAGTGGATGGGTGACCAACTGGCCTTCCATTACATACCGAGACCCTTCCGTTCCATGCCTCGGAAATACTGTTCATCCCGGCTGTCATTCGTAGATCTTTGACAGTCGTTACGGGTACTTAGAAGCGTTAAAATTTGAAAAACTAATAACCAATTAATCTTGCCAAGCGTATCGTGTCCAGTAACGGGGTTGTGGCGGTCAGATGGGCAGTCGCTCCATGTAAAATACTGGTAGTCAGATGCATCTGGTTAGAGTAGGCTGGAAGCTGACCCCAACATACTTAGTTTGGAAAGCGAAAAAAAAAATTGAATATATACCTAAAAGTATTTAAGTCTAACGGGCCAATTCTCAAACTTAAATCAATTTTAAGTCGCCTTAAGTCACAAGCAGATAGAAAACCTTCTTTACAGTTACAGCAACAGTCTAAATCTTTTATCGAAAGTGAGATGGTATCTACTGCTTCATATCTGCCTACATCTTTGTGGGATTTCGGTTACTTAGTCAAAATGTTTACGTAATTCAAGGGGTAGCTCGTGAAATTTGCAGGTATTTTTCAGGCTGTATGTTTAACAAAATATGATTCGCGACCGTAACACGTATGTATTTACAGAATTATAATCATTCATATCATCGTTCACGGGTGTGACGGCATCCACAGCGCCACATGCGAACTACGCATCAAAGACTTGACGTCACACAAATCCTACATCGCGCAATCAGTTTACCGCGCGACTCGTATATAAGTGTACGCAACATCCCGACATCAACTCCTTTCCGATCCTGATGACCCCATCACTCTCCTCCAAGAAAGCAGTGGGGCCACCAGTACAGCACACAATCACAGACCGTCCTTCCGACCTCGCCGCCGAGGTCCTCGCGCCCCGCAAAGACCCCGAGTAAACGAAATGCCAGTTCGCGCCGAAGCTGAGCAAGTAGAGTTAAAATCCCCAAGATCTAATAATAACTAAATTGTTTTGATCCAGCCTGTCCCCACTTGCTGTCCTCCCGAAGATAGTGACGCCCTGAGCCGAGGCCCGAACCCCGCAGGGGGTGCCCTCAGCGAGCGGTTGCTGTAGTTTTTAAGCGTAGTTTTGTAAGCCCTGACTGGAGGCTCTTAGTCTAAAAGCTAATAGTCCCCACAGAAAAACCTGGTTAAGCAGTCACGGCCTCTCAAGGTCAACTGCGAGATGCCATACCCAAAAAAAAAACCGACATCAACCGTCAGGCAGTTGCTCACCAGACACGATACCCGTCTTGTCGGAGGATCCTCTCTTTTCCAAAGAGTAGGAGTGAACACCCTGTTTCTCATACCTCTATACGGGCCAAAAGTAAGTATACGTTCGCACAGTTGTAAAAATATCGTGCCGAGAATTGAAAATCGATCAGTGTGTTTTTTAACTCTGGGATGCACTCTGTTAAGGTGCGCTTACACGAGCTACTAAAATTGCTCCATCCTGGTCAATTTTCGTCAACTATGACGTCACGACTACATCCAGCAATTTAGCGCAATGGCAACCTGTTCCTAGAGATATGGCCACACAATATCATGCAATGCTATGGAGCAACTTAAAAAACTAGCCAATACGACCCCCCGCCGCCTCCGTCGCCGTCCAGTTCCTCTCGCAAAAACGAGACGTAGTTATACGTATAAACGAGATAGAAAGAAAATTTACTAAAAATTCCCAAACCGATTGGACATTCGGCAACTCATGAAACATATGGCGCAATCAGAAGCAATATTCCCGAAACATATCCGCCATTAATTTTTATTCAAAATATCAAAATCAAAATATTTTATTTCACATAAACCTGCAAGGGCACTTATAAAACGTCAGAAGCTAGGTGCACGTTTTGCCCTAGATTGCTCCACTTAATTGATCCAGATTGATCCATTAGTGTTGCCGACCAATAGTTGCTCAAAAAATTGCCCGTGTAACAGCACCTTTACATTTTCAATGCTCGTTTCAACACCGTGATTTGAAAATCCTTGCAAAAGTTGTCTTAGTTTACAGTTCAGTACAGTACTTATGGTTGCCCATTTTTTTGTACGTCACTAGCTTTAAGTGCTATTAATTCTACATTGAAAGGGTAATCAACAAATAATTTCACGTCTACAAGGCATGTAGAGCTGAGCTAAACCTATCTCAGCTTTAAGAAGACGATCCGAGCCTCGTTTACAAAAGCCTGTGCTCAAGGAGATTATAATAGATGGTTCGTCCTTTCGATACTGATATACTGTTATCGGGAAAGCCAATTTCGACCCCTTTTCTATAGGTACCTACGTTCTAGATATTATAGCGTACTGAATTAAATAGTTCAGCCAACCGAGATACTTGTATATTATACCAATTTCTTGAGGATACAGGAATACAACCCTAGTTTTAATATATGCGAAACCCGAAACACGTATCTAGTATTTTTATATAAATAATCTATGTACAAAATTTCAAACCTGTATTATGAAAAATCACAAAGCTATAAGCTTGTTATGATACCTGGTTGTCCTGTACTATATAAACATGGTCACCACGCGGGCCCCGCGCCACCCGCGCGTCCAACGTCATATCGTGCTCATAGATAATAATTAGGCAGTAAGTACCTAACCGCACGAAAACGGCAACACGAGTGGGTTTTAGTCAGTAAAAGTCTGACACGCCCTCCCGCTCCACCCAGAGCGGGAGAAGTTATTTGATGATTTCCCACCCAAAAAAAAAAACGGCACGGCGATTGTATTGTAATTAACTGGCGATAATATTTTCCAGCACACTTGCAAAACTTTTTTTGGGACAAATATAACACGGTTTTAAAAATTATTGGAATCGATTCAGTTACTTATTTTGAAGAAACTAAATTTAAGTTTCGCATATACTAAAAATAATGTTGTATATACCAAAAGTATATAAAAATTGCTGCGACCTGCAAATCACCCACCGTTTTTTTTCCTTTTGCTTTTTGTTCGTCTCCTTAAGGGCCGTAGCGTGATGTTAATAGCATATAGCAAAAAATAAAAAGTATGCTATGTCAAAATGTTATTATATTGTCTCACCTTTTAGCAAACAATTTTTTTGTTTGCTGAATTCCTTTTTAATTAATGATATTGACTTGACATATTTTTTATTAAACTATTCATATTTGCACGCCGTAGCGCCTATGTGGCAAACATGTCTGAACCTGTATTTTTTTACTTTTTGTTATCCATCGTGCACGGTTTTATTCTTGTATGTGTGACTAGACATGTTTTAGCAAATAAATATTATCTTATGTTGTCTTATCTTAAACCTTTCTCGAAAGTTGCGTTATCAAATGCAAAAAGATATTTTGTAATCCGACTGGTAGTTCCAGAGATTAGAACAAACACACTCTTCAGCTTATGATTTAGTTTATTTATTTTCATATTTTTAAATATTTTTACAAAAATCATACAAAAACATTTAAAAATAAAAAAATAAGTGGCCCATCGGCATCAGGAGCAAGACCACCGACAGGTGGTCAGGGCTCTAGAGAAAGAAACCTCCTGTTAATGCGTACCATGTCCAGGAGTAGGTACTGCTTTATGAATCAAGCCCTTGACCCAGCCGCGACATGAGAGCCTCCTGAGGTGTTGGTCGAGGTTCTTCGCTATTAGGCCATTCACCGTATTCATTACTATTGATTAGGTGCCGACCAAAAAGAAAAAAGTCAGAAAGATCGCTAAGTGAAAACGAAATAATAGCGACAGTTGACGATGCGATGGGACGGGGGAATAAAAAGACAGATGAAGTCGCGGGCAGAAGTTACTTATACTATAAGTATACAAGTATAAATATCCTGCTTACACCAAAAATAGATTTTCTTCTAACGTTCGAAACTTTTGTACAACTTTAAGATTGTTAAAAGTTGGGGTAAAGTTACGCCTTACAATGTAGGCACCCATCCGTTTTCAGATAAGGTATTTGAAAGTTACGATAACAATACAAACGAAATAAAAAACGCTTTGAGTGTATTTATCTATTATAAAGAGTACCTTCTGTGAAAACGCTGAAGAATGAATACGTAAATACAACCGGTAAGAAAAGAGTTTTTATTTTTACTTTTTCACTTGACAATATAGCCGTTGGCCCCGGTCGTCATTCGTAGATCTTTAACATTGACAGACGTACGGGTGGTCAGAAAGAAGACCGGAAGTTTGAAAACCAGTTTTACTAAGGGGTATGGATAGAGGTGACCAATTACTGGGTAACCAGTGACTCCACGTCAAATACATGGATTCAACTGCATTAGGTTAGACCGGAAGCCAACTCGAAAAATAGTTGGGAAAAGACTAGACTTGGGAAGTCCGTGTCTACACAGTTAGACAGTGGCCAGAGGCAGGGCTGTTCTAAACCGCCCGTACATTAATGTGTATTAAAACTATTGTGTGTACAAGGTGTATTGAAACTATTAGAAGCAAAAGACCCAACGGGGGTATTCATTGTGGTATTCAAGCCATTATATTTATGTGTATTTGATGAGGTGCCGTTGACCGATATAAACGTGTACTTACCTATTACCTAGGTAAAATGTTTATTTTTTGAGATATAGACTGAGTTTTTTTTTGACAAGCCATCGCAATTACCTATAATTTATTTTAGGTATTACCATGGAAGTATTTCTTTTTTTTACAGGGTAAGTTTTTATCCAGTGCGCAAACTGTAACCATGAATTCAACATATTATTCTAGACCTCCCAGTGTAGATATTTTGCGTCGGTTATACAAAAAAAAATCAGCTGTTCCATACAATTTGACCGCGTAGGTATTGCACTTTTCTATGAAACAGCAGATTTTTTTTATAACCGACGAAATATTTCTGCGTTGGGAGGTCTAGAATGATTATGCTGAATTCATGGTAATAATTTGCGCACTGGATAAAAATGTATCCTGTATTACAACAAAAATAATAAACACTGCTTTTAGTGGTCTCTATTAAATTACAAAACCTTTTAAGAAAATCAGTTATTTGATCACAGATTTAATGAAAATAATATTTGTTTTTAATCAGAACACCTACGGCAAAAGGTCGTCCGTTGAATAATAAAATTCTTGGTGGACAATGATATTCCAAGTTATTTTTCTGTTACTAAATAAAAGAAAGTGAGCTTTTTATTAAGATTACTATTCTTCATACATACATGCCCGTGTATCAGAAAGGTATGATCAAATTTAAGGGTGGTTTAATTATAAACTGTACAATACTTCTAAGTATTCCCGTTTGAGCAGTTATTTTTTGGTCACCTATGCGTTGAGCACCAAAGGTGCCCCATTTGCGCACCAGTCAATATAATAGCTTGGTGCTCAAAAATAGGTGCTGAAATGAGAATTTCAATACAATATTAATTTGAGTTTTGTATGAGATCCAAATACAATACATTTAGATTGGCTGATTGTGGTTGAGGTGTATTTATTATTTTTTGTTGATAACGATGTTGGTACCATGAAGAAAGTTGTTCAGTTTGATGGTATATACCACACACTTAAATTTTACCTAATCTTTCTGATACATGCTGTATACTAATATTCTTTAGGTATCTATATGTTACCGGCCAAACTAGTTTGTCCTAGGCCAAACTGGTTTATTAAGCCGGGGCACCCCGATGAAATTGGTTAGGTTAGGTTAGGTTACAACTGTGACCAAAACCGCGAGCCGAGCGAGCGAAGCGAGCGGTGCCGCGGCAGCGTCCGGCAAGCGCTACTTCCAAAGGCTGTTAACGAAACGGCTAATTAAGCTAGTTGGGTGCGACATATCACGCGTAGGATAAGTTTGTTTGGTATAGGACAAACTAGTTTGGCCTGAAATTGGGTTTGGCCGGTAACATAATTAACGCAAAACCTTATACACCCCGATTAGAGTATTGAGCGCTTAGCTTGACCTTTTAGGTCCATACTCTAATTGGGGTGTATGAGGTCTAATACAATGACCAAAACGTTAAGCTAACTGTTATTATTAAGAAAATCGTGATAACCGTAACATTATTTTATGCATTTCAAAGTGAATCTTATTGCCTTGTACATAAATAGGATTGAATTTTCTTTGGCTCAGTGTGCGGTAAGTAGGTGTAGCAAAATACATATAAAAAATAATAATACTTATTAAAAGTTATTGAAATCGAATCAGTAGTCAATTATGAGCAGACAACTTTCAGGGCTTGCGTTTAGTTAATCCGTTGCACCTTGTATTATATTAATACGTGAAGCAGAATCTTTGTACCGCTTTTTAGGAAAATTGCGCGAAGGGAGAAGTATGAAACTTGGCACAGTTAAAGTTAAAGGGCAAGAGAGATAAGGACAACATAATTAAAATTCGAATAGCTAACATCAGTATTTTTATAAATCCCAAAAACAGACCCGTAAAATGCCTTTAACGAATACAGACCAAACACAAACTACGAAAAATCAAATATTTTGCGAAACAGGTCATAGCCATTAGGACAAGACCCCCATTACAGCCAACATTGGTGCTTTGCTAAGTCTCCCTATAAATTATTACGAGGGTGACTTGTTCACAATATTTGGGTGCCAGGACAAAGTTCCCAAGGCCTGTTCAACTTACGACTAGGTCCTAATACTTTAGACCTAAGTTTTATTGACTTGAAGTGAGCACTTATACTAAGTTTCCGGCTGTTTACTTAGTGTTCTCGTGTAGTTAAGTTATAATATTGTCTTTATAATGACAAAAGGCGCCGTTTAGAAGGCAATTTCATGGTCTTCTAGTTGGAAAGTAAAATAGGAATAATTCAATAGCAATAAAAGTGTAATCTTAACATAAAATCACGCCTTGTTTCTCCGTGAAGTTGGGCAGAGGTGTACTAGGTACACCTACCTTTCGACAATCCTTTTAAATGTCCCGTGTGAGGCAGAGGTGGGATCCCACGGGGGCAAGCCTATTGCCATCGATCGGCCACAAATCCCGATTTCGAGCTGCTACTGCAGGCTTAGCACGGCGCTATCTATTACTACGAAGGATAAACAGTGCTTTTTCTATACAAAGTCATATTTCGTTTCTCGATTTTTGACATCGCACCGTAGATATCCTTCTACAATCTGTCATTTTGTGTTTCGTTTTTAGCTATCTTTGTCTAGGATCTTTTATATGTAGACTATTTCAGAAGGAAATTTCTTCCCAAACTGTCAAAATCACAGTGACAACAAGCTTTCTAGTCGACGGCCACAAATAATACCTACGATTATCTACAAAATCATGATTTGTTTAGAATGCATAACTGTGATAATTAATTGAAAAACATAGCTATCTTATCCTACATCATTTAGTTAATAGTCATGTCTATTCTTCCGTCGACAAGTAATGCAGTGCTCGTGCTAAACCTGCTGAGAAAGTCCAGAAATAAAAAACCAATAACACTTTGCCCGTCCTGGGAATCGAACCCAGGACCTCAGGCTCAGCAAAGCGTAATCTTTTACTAAGAAAACTCTGCATCTACTAGTTTTTTAGGAAAAAAATATTTTGAGTTTCATAATTAAAAGGACCAGTTACTGCGCTGAATTTCACACTGTCAAACTAGTACCTACCTAATTCTAAAATTCGTTTTCTACCCAAAATATCAAGAATTACATATATAAGATAACGACCATGAAAGTACCAAAACCAAGACGCAAGAACCAAGCGTACGAAAGGACCATCACTTAAACTTAGGATAAACAAGAGCACAGAGAGTGGTGTGAATTGACCACAGCGGCATGCTACCCATCAAACAATAACACGAGACTTTATACATAGGTAAGTACTTCAACCATCTCCATTTCAAAACAAAACATGTCATATCATGATGGACGATTCGATGAGACTAATTGTTGCCACTGCCTCTTATGGCGTTTGTCCACCGCCATCGTCGCCGGGTCGTTACGGGAACGAGATGACGTCGCCGAAGTAGCGATTTTAGCTTTTACTAGCGGCTTCGCCTGCGTGGTTGTCAAAATTTAACCCACGGGAACATACTACCAGGATAAATAGTATCCTATGTTAACACATAGGATACTTTTATAAAGGGAACGTATTAGCGGAATAAAAAGTATCATATGTGTTAATCCAGGTTATAAGCTATTTGTGAGCAATAAATAAATAAAATAAATAAAAATCTTTTATTTCAGACCCATAAAATCCATTTGGTTAGTATACAAACGACTTAGAAACTAGTGTTAGTACTTACATCGACTGGAGAATTAACAAAAACTATATTTATTTATTACTACGCCACAGTTGCATGTAGGCGGATCCAATATCCCAGTATGGGGCTGTCCTATCTATCCGCTATCGCGCCATTCAGCCGTTGATACGTGATTGATTAACAAAACATCCAAATATTCAAACATGAAAACTTTCACATTTACAATATTTGTATGATAGCATTGTGCCTATAGGCAGGTCTGTAGGAATATGGCCGCGTGGCCACCACACGAGTGACGGACGTCACTCGAACGCCGTCAGCCTGGCCATCGAAGTTTCGAGTGCTCGACACAGGCTCAATCGCCCAAAAAAAATGTCACTGCTTCGTTGGTCTAGTAGTCGTAAGCGCAACTGCTGAGCATGGGGTCATGGAATCAATTCCCAGAGTAGGAATTTCTTAACACACTAACAGTAGGAATGGCTTTCATTTTGACAGTTCAACAACTTTCATTGCGTTATTTAAATTGTTGAGAAGACAAATTTTTCGAACATATGAAGTAATGGATTAGCAAAATCTTTCCAGATGATTCAGATTCTGATTGATTGTGTGTTGCGTAGCAGCCCGGAGTCCAGATTTTGTAAGACTTTCATCCTCTGTCTGTTCCTTTGAAGAATACAGGCGTTACTTATCTGTATGTATATGTGAGACAACATTAATGATCTACTATTTTTATTATGTGCAAGTAAACGAGTTTTTCAAACTTGTGACTTGGAAGAGCGCTTTAACGATGTTTCGTTTTTGCTGTTAGGGTTATGTCGTTTTTATACGAAGTGCTCACTCATGTATGTGATCGGGAAAAGCTTAAATGAAAAAAGATGACAGAGAAAGAACGTTATTCAAGGTAAGTCTATTCCGCTAGTTAGTAGTATTATCATCTTGGTTGGTTATGGTAATAGTTATTTGTTATACGAGAGTGCAAAGTTGCTTTTTAACCGCGCGCTCAATTTTGATGACCGAACAAGCGAAGGATTCTAAAATTAGAATCCTGAGCGTTAGCGAGGAAATCAAAAGAGCACGAGGTGAAAATCTTTGCACTCGAGTGCAACACGTAACTTTTCATCCCACCTCAGCGAGGAAATGAAAAAAAAAACATTAACAATCACAAGATACTTTTATTTCAGTTTAGGTATTAACAATTACATCATGATAGGTAAGTATTACAGAATAATCTTTAAATTATAACAAATAGTACATAGGTATAATTTAAAAAAAATGAAGGTAACGTTGCTACAGTTACTTAAGTTGAGTGTAATATTTTTATTAGGTACTGTAATGTTGCTGTTAGTGACTTGTGTACTGTTTTTCGGTAAACTATCTATCATACTAAATAGTTGTACCGATTCATCGGAATCCCTTGGCGTAAATATTGGTGAGAGAGGGCGATGATTAGGTGTTTCGTAACGGCTCACTTTTGATGTAGAAGGGCCAATCCAAGGATCTGACTGAGGCTCTTTCAGTGTAATGGCTCCTACGATGCCTTTACATATTTTAGACTTATTTTGGATGGAATCCTCTATGAATCCTTCTACAACCGCATTGGACTTCCAGCCTCCATGGCGCTTAAGGGACAGGAGATCAGCTCCTGAATCGGCCAAAAGTGTGGCTGAAGTTCGTCGGAAACAATGACCCATGTACAAGAGGGGTTCTGGAAGTTCAAGAAATGTTGCTATTTCTCGTGGGATGCTGCCAATTTTATTAGCACCCATAGGCTGTCTAACACACTTTCCGTTGCGATATTGTAGAAAAAATCGATTAATTGGAGTGTTAGGCGGGCGTAAGGCTTGATATTTCTCAACAATTGTTATGTATTCTTTGCGAATGACGAAGTTGCGGTCTCTTTTTGTCTTTGTATTAGGTAAATTAATTAACAGTAAGTCATCTGAATGTTTCTCAATGTTTTTGACATTATGTTGTGTTAGTTCATTAGTTCGACATGCTCCGTTTATACCAATAATAAGAACTACCTGTAACGTAAAGAGAATTGTAGTAGATCTAATATATAAAATTCTCGTGTCACAGTTTTCGTTGCCATACTCCTCCGAAACGGCTTGACCGATTTTGATGAAATTTTATATGCGTATTCAGTAGGTCTGAGAATCGGCCAACATCTATTTTTCATCCCCCTAAATGTTAGGGGTAGTCCACCCATAAATAATTTATAAGGCAAAACAACGTTTGCTGGGTCAGCTAGTAAATTAATAAAATTGATATGCATGCATAATTATGCCTATCAATATCTACTAAGTACGTATTAGATTAAGTTAAGTAGTTGATTAATATACTTAAATAGATACTGAATGTGCAACTGACTTACTTTTGGCGCCAAATATACGGAATTAGGTGCTTCATTAAGAAACTTTTCAATTTCAGATGCTGTGAAAACCTTCGATTTTTTTAGTTGATGACTAGATGAGGCTCTTTTTAAAAATGCCACTAATTTAGGATAGGGTCGATATGTATGTCTTTTTTCATCTTTATTGTTAGCTTTTAGCATTGAATACGTACTCCATAGAGTGCTTGATTTCTTGGTCTCAATTATTATTCAATAAATATGCCAGCAAAACGTTTTCTGAGAAAGTTTTGGCTCCTTTAGCTAGCCACGTGTTAAACGTATCGTACTGTTTCAAATACTTCTCGCGTGATTGTTGAGGGAGAAAGCTCATTTGCGCATTATTCACAGTTTCAGTCAATTCTGTTGGCGTCAAATAAACTTCCTCGACGCTAGAACCATTCTTTTTAGGTTTTTCACTTGTTTTCAAGTTTCTTGTTTTTAACCTAAGGTTTTAACAATATGACGTGAAAAGAAAATGGCGCGTGCATAGCAAATTAAAAAAAGTACACCAAGAAGGTTCCGAGTCTGAGTTTTTAACAAATTAAAAAAGGTTGTCTGATAAATTCGGCACCATGGAGGGAGAAGTAAATAATGGTAGGTTTAATAATGTTTTTAATTCACAAACTTAGTGCACACGATGTTCTAAATTCAAGTTACTTTATCCTCTAGCGGATAAAAACGGCGTTTGCACTCAGATATCGAAGGGCAAAAATACTCATTCCGAGATGGGGGATGAAAAATTAATTTATTTCTCAATAAGAAATTACAAAGATTCAGAGAACTGAAGAAATTACAAGGATCACTTACTTACTCGAGAAAATTTGTTAAAAAGCTTAAAGTATTGTATTATAACAAACAACTTTGACACATAAGTACGTTGTAAAATTTCGTTTCGTCCGTAAATTACATTAACGAACACAAAACTTTAAACTCCACTAGCAAAAGAAATAATTACCGTGGTCGCATATATTTATTATATAGGGCTTTCCCTATCTAATAAATATGTGCGACTACGGTAATGCGGTAATAGCAGGCTTAGCACGAGCTCCGATTTGTCGACGGAAGAATAGACATGATTAATTAACTAAATGATGTACAATAGGAGAAGATATCTGTATATATAGCTATCTGTATATGTGTTTGAATTAATAGAAAAACATAGCTGTTTGTCTATTAATTGTCACAGATAAACGTTCTAAACGAAACATGACTTTTTAGATAATCGTATATACTTTGTGGCCGTCGAGTAGAAAGTTCGTTGTCAGTGTGATTTTGACAGTTTGGGAAGAAATATTCTTCTGAAATAGTCTACATTTATAAGGACCTAGACAAAGATCGTTAGAAACTAAAGACAAAATGATAGATTGTAGTAGGATATCTACGGTACGATGTCAAAAATGGAGAAGCGAAATGTTACTTTGTAATGAAAAAGCACTGTCTATTCTTCGCAGAAACAGAAAACGTCATGCTAGGCCTGCAGGAATAACATTGATTACAAATCGAAGATATGACAATAGCATTATTCGAAATTATTTAATTTCGAATAATGCTACCTATTTAGGTAAGTACACGATTACATATCTAACAAAATTAGAAAAAGTCGCGCTTTTTTTTACTAAATAAACGTTCTGTATTGCGTATCAAACTATCAAAAATTTGCGCTAAATGAACCGTTTATCCAATAACCAATTAATAATATAATATTAGCTAATTCTGCTTTCCCAGTTAAATATTAAGTCCTAACATAGCGGTAGCCCTACCTGAAAGTTTAAAAGGTGTTCAGTGTTTTGTTTTTGAAGTCTTGTCAGTACCCACACCTGCTCGACGGTAACAAGTTATGGAAAAAATCGATGATTCTTATGAACGAGGTAAACACGTAGACGTAAACCTACCAATAGCTTGACGAAGCATAGATGAATGCGTATTTTAAGAGACATTTAAAAAGATAGACGTAATTTAGGTTAACAATAACAAACTAAGCATACGTATATGGTGTGACTGGTTAAACTAGGGACATACTTTCGTAATCATAATCGTCTGCTTACCAGAGAATGGGCAGCAGCGCTCTCTTTGCATTTTACCACCATACTGCGATCGCCAACCCGCGTGCCAAGCGTGGCGATTATGGCAAAACCCCCATTTTGGGGGAGGCTTATGTCCCGCAGTGGGCGTCTTTCGGCTGAAATGATGAATGAATATGTTGGAATTGGCTTCCAGGCAAACCGGATGCAGCTGCATAAAGAATCGATCTATAATGTTCTCACTTCTGAGTCAAAGGCCTCCTGTCTAAGAGAGGGAGTGGGCCATAATCCACCACACGGCCTCAGTGCGGATTGGCAGATGTCACATATCTTCGACATGGTTGGCAGCTGCATACCTACCAGTGTTATGCTACGGACATACTTTATGGATTCGATATTTTATGCTCGTCATCATAATCATTATCATTGGCGGCGTTGTTCCACCCACAGCTAAGTATACGTCTCCTGCCTTGCACATGTCCAAAAAAACATTTTACGTCATCAATATCGGGCTTTCTAAAACCGCTCAAGCTAAGCTTTATCCGCTTGCAGGAATTGCACTATCCGCACTACTGAGAGATTTCGCATGCGCGCTGAAAAAAAAAACCAAGGATTCGATTCCCGACATCCCCTCTATGATTACACATCGACCCCGGGTAGGCTTAAAAGTCGTAAGAACTTCTTACGCTCTACACAGGCCATCCAGAACAAACGAGTTGTGAGAGGAGAACCATCCACCACCTCCCAACTTCGTTAAGGTCCAGGGAAATTTGCCTCCACGCCGTGAGCTACAGTGGCCTATATGGAAAGCTCTCAATCAATTGCGTACCCAAGTAGGTCACTGCAGACACAATTTCTCGAAGTGGGGGATTACTGACCTATCTAATACCCAGTGTGAATGGCGGTGAGCAGACCATTTACTGGAGTGCTATAAGTGCCAGTTCGCCTAAATCTTGCAAGACCTAAAGAATGCCACTAATACTGCAAACAACGTGGCCACCTATTAGGCTCAAACAGTATAAAACATCGTCGAAGATTACCTACCATCGACACGAGAAGAAAATAAATATTGCAAAAGGTTTTGCAATGTGAGCACACCTACACGGTTGAAAGAACCAGTCTAATGAGCCATGAAAGGCCAGAAAAAAGATTAAGAATTTTCAAATTGCTTATCTGAATCTATCAAAAATACCTCAATTTCTTTTTTGGCAAGGTTTTCAACGCGTATTAACACGGGAATGGTTCTTCTGTTTTTTCGTAAACCCCTAAACAAAAATGCGGCCTTAGTTGATGAAGCATAGGCACAAGAACCGAATACGGTACGGACCTCCGAAGTGTTCGTTCTAATGTGTAGATACACTGTCAAAATCAAAACGTTGATTGCAATCTTAGAGTACAAATTGGTCTCATATAGTTGGTTATGTTCTTCGTTTTACCAGTTGCCTTGTACATTAACATGTAAATTCGCGCACACTGTTACAGCCTCATTAACATATGTACAAAACATTTCTACCTGTAAGTAAGCAGCTTGAAAAATTTGTCAAAGCTGAGTTAATACTAATTATATATAGTGTGAAACAGATGCGGGCCCCAAACATATTAGAGTGTACGAAGTGAACGGACCGAAGTGAGGCAGTAATTTATTGAAGATTGTTTTATTATCAGATCTTATAATCTTATCAAAATAGATCAAAATGGATGTAGTGGCATATTTTTTGGCGTTGACTAATGTTCAGGTAAGTTCACTGCACAATTATTTATGTTGATGGAGATATGTGTCCGAATAAATGTTGCAGCCAATAAGTCTTTCATAGTCAATCAAATTCCAGGACGTGTCCTCATTGTTACATTGTTTTACTACTAACACCGGGATATTCCAAACCCCGCGTTTACACCCATTACACAAAATGTGAGAATTGTCAAAAAAAAAAAACGCGTAGAAAACATGTATCATGACGTAGGTACCTATTGACGTAGTTTCAGACACATGTATTGTTAACTATTTTGCTCACCTTTTCAATATTTTCGACAAGTTTTCTACAAGTTTACATTACATACAAATAGTCTTTTAGTCTTTACAGCTTGTTTTAGGCACCTACCTAATACGAAAACCGTAGGGTTTTCGTATATAGTAGGCACCAAATAATTATGTAAAATACATATTTTATGCCTTAGTGTAAACGTAGGGTCAGGAGCATGGCTATACCATAATTAGTCTATAATATTCCCACTGCCGGGACACAAGCCTCCTCTTGTTGAGAGGGAGTGGGCTGCAATGTAACATTTTATAACAAGCTTCCCTCTTCTTTGCTAGATTTACATTTTGATGCGTTTAAAGCGAAAGTAAAATCAAATCTTTGTTCTAAGGCATACATGCTATTCTATCAACGACTACTTAAACCTTATGAATTGTTGGTCGCTGTGATTAACTCAAGACAACGTTTGTGTTCTTTCACCAGAATTAGCTTACTTACTGACAGGTCATACGAGTTACTTCATGTCATTGTTTATTTTATTTGACTGTATAAACCATTAAAAAAAAAATTGTTAATTATATGCTATTATTGTATCGAATCAAGTTCTTCCAACTTAACAGACTGTGCTGCTGGGGAGTTTGTTGCGCCACTTCTTTCCAGCTAAAGCATTAGGAAGTGGTGAAGGCTGGGCGTTTTGGGGGACTGTCTTATATAATTTTGACGTTCAATAAGTGCTGACTGTCAGCCTAGTTTGAATAAATGACTTTTGATTTTGATTGACCACGCGCGCCCATTGTGGTTTGGTAGATGGCACATGTCTTCGAAATTTTGGCTCTAAGACATGACGGTTTCCTCACGATGTTTTCCTTCACCGTTTTGTGAGTAGTGGTGATGGAATAAATTGCACAAAGTAAAGCACCTGTCTGGTCGACCGACGATTCGTAAGTCGTGGCTGCTGTCACTGTTCTCAAGAGCATGTACCATCGAGAAAACTTACATCTGACCAATTTGAAAACAAAATCCCGTACACACAATGACCACATCTGTTAGCAAGCGTTACTATAGCGGCTGAGCGCTGCAAGCAATAATAGTCCTTACGGAGTATCTATAGATGTTAGTTTCCTCGACAGTACCTATGCATAGGTTAATTTGCATGTCGTTCAATATAACCTATACCAAGAACACAGACTCCCCTTCTGCTTATTGCTCCGTGAAATTACTGACTACAAATACATCACTTTGATTAATAGACAGCAGTCGATGTGTGAACCGGATCCGAAGTGTATTGATGCGACATTTGGCACTGTCGTCATCGTTTATACTCGATAAACATATGCAGTTATTGGCTTTTACTATTATGTCACCAATCAGACGATTAAAACTCAGTAATTCCAAAGCAAAGATTCGATTATTCAAATTTTAGGGATGTTAGAGTAAGAAGTCGCATTACTGAATCATCTAAAACTCTAAGGAATTTTCAATTTCAATAAATAAAGTGCAGATTTCAATCATTGTCAAGGAGTCGGCCAGTCCGAAAGATGAAGCTAGTTGCTTATTACAAAGCGTAGTAGGTTCTTATGGAGAAGAAAGAGCAAGAAACTCCATGGACCCTCTTTTAAATCAAAATATTGATACAAAAGAAGCTGATTCTAGATTTATTCGGTACACCAGCGTTTGTATGAGTAGTTTGTGCAGTAATTTGTTTAGTTAGTTAAAAAAGCACAGCCATATAGCATACATTAAACTTATGCTAGAAATAATCTCAATACGGAAAGGACTAATGCACATTATAATTACAGCGTACCAACATAGCATTCATTACATTTACTTGCTGCCTTGAAATTTTATATAAATAAACTAAACTAAAATAAACGAAACTAAAACAGACTAGCGTTAATAACTCGGGTAACACTCTTTACTAAATGAAGAATAGTACCATCCCATTTCTTCCCGTGGGTGTCGTAGAAGGCGACTAAAGGATTTACTAGAGAATGGGCAGCAGCGTTCTCTAAGCATTTTACCACCATACTGTGATCGCCAACTCACCTTCCAAGCGTGGTGATTATGGCAAAACCCCTATTTTGGGGGAGGCTTATGTCCAGCAGTGGACGTCTTTCGGCTGACATGATGAATGATGATGAATCGTCTGATTAGGCTCTCCTATGTTGGAATTGGCTTCCGGATGCAGCTGCATAAAGAATCAACCTATGGGGGGGCTTCTGGGGGAGGCCTAGGTCCAGCAGTGGACGTCTTTTGGCTGAAATGATGTTGATGATGATGACTAGCTCCCGGTCACGAAGTGTTTTGTAGTTAAGTAGGTTAGTATACATTGCTACATGTTACTACCATCAGAATTTACTAGGTTTGAGCATGTAAGTGCTGGCTATCCTGCTGCTAGATAGAAGGACAAAACGCTTGGGGTAAAGTCAAGTGAATTTACTACCAACTTAGGTCCTTTATTCTAATCGCAAGTGTCATTATTTGACAGCGGCATGAAACGGAAAATTGACCTGTTGTGTCAGTTTGCTTAATAACATATTCCCCTGATTGTACACTAAAACTTTTCATAATTTTCAGGCGATCGGAGGTCGCAGCGATCTGAGCGATGTATCAGTGAAAGTAGCCGACCTAGGTACTTTGTCGGATTACCTGAAGAACTATCCAGGATTTAGAGCAGAAGATTTCAAGAAGGATCGAGTCAGTCACGTCGGAGATATTGGAATGTATTTGTCGAACAATTTGAGGCAATTTTGTCTTAATGGTGAAGGAAATCCTGGTGATGAAGGTGTTGTTATGACGTTCACTTATAAGACACGTGGGGATGATGGAAAGGACCCAAACCTCGCAGAGCACTCATTCCTGATCCGCAAAGCAGGGCTTTCCGACGACACGGTTCGTCCTTTACTACAAGAAATACACAGTCAAAATTTTCACGGAAACAGATTTCTTATTTTCAAACACTCTAAGGCTTAATAAAATAAAGATATAGTTAGATTTGAGATTAAAATTATTATTACTTGAACTGTTGTTAGAACTAAGTTGATAAAAACCGTTAATAAATTATTGCAATACAATTTTTCTAATAATAGTCGCAATCATTGACTACATTAATTTATTGTTAGTTTAACTAGCGAGCATAGTTTGTTATTAATAAAATGATGAAGATATTTGACATGTTTTGTGTTTTTGTTTTTGCCATCAGTAGATTTTGCGAGTTTAGAGATATGAGGATCGGGGTATGAAGTTTACTTAATCTCAATCGAAAAGGGAAGATCACACGGGTGGTTGTGTCTGGTGGGCAACTGCCCGACGATTGGTGTCGGGACGTTGAAAACAAGGTGAATTTTTAATCACCGTTTAAATTTTTCAGGGTGGATAGTACACGTGAAATTGAACAACCTTCTCCAAGAATATGGGTCAATATATGAAAAAAAAAACCGGACCTACCGTACAAAAGCGATCAGCTGACTATTGATTTTGCATGGGAGGTCCTATTTTTTTTCATATTTCGCCCAATGTTCAATTCAATTCAATTCAATTTTCAATTTTCTTTGTAGAAAGTTGTTAAACACGGGTACTATCACCCTGAAAAATTTAAACATTGACTAAAAATTCAGTTTGTATATGCTAGTTGCGCGGTAAACTCTGCTTGTACGATGCAGGATTTTTCGTGACATGACATCCGTGTCATGCGTAGTTCGGATGTAGTGATGTAGACGCCGCCACAAGTTCATGAGCCCGATCTGGGAGTCGAACCCAGGATCGTTTCAATTACCGGATCGTCAGGGCAAAGGTCTCCCTTTCTTCTTATGTCTGTATGAATTCCTCTGCCTATCATTAGCGGAACATATGCGTGATGTTATACATATAACATTATTTGCTCACCATCAATGCATTGCTGATGCAGGGACTGACAGAATAGGATAAGCGATTCCAAGAGTACTTAGTCTGTGTTCTATTATTTTGAGAACTATTTTTATTATGTCTAAGAATTTATGTATGTTTCCGAGTATTGTCATGTCATAACAAAGAGTGAATTATACAGGCTTACACGAAACTTCAGAGGTGCGGTAAATGTTAACAATGATCTATTAGTGATGGTCCGTCGTACGAAATTCTGGCTTTTCACGCCCAGTGATGTCATCGTAGCCATCTGCACAATGGTTCCACGAGATTCTACTAGGCTTAGGCTAGCAACTACTAATGTGAACATTAAATAAAATGTATCAGCAATTATGATTTGACAGCGTGTATCCAAAATGTGTAGACATATTTAGGGCGTCTATCAGAGCATATTTCGACATATTTCGGCCACATAATACGAACAGGAGACTGCATCCTTAAAACCAGAGCCAGAATCGCAATCAGAAAGTTAATACATTACGCAGTTAGGCTGCTGGTCATTGTTGGCAATACGGAAGGAAAGAGAGCACTGGGCCGGTCGCCAACACGATGGTCTGTCAGAGTAAAAGAAGCTATGTCCAAAAAAAAAATCAACAGGTGGTGATGGCAACTTTGGACTGGAGTCGATGCAGGCAGATTGTCGGCTTAAAGGGGTCCAGTTACCACGATCCTCCGAATGAGGGACCGATTGAAGAAGAATAAGAAGACAGATCATTGAACTGAACAAATTACTCCATGGGACCAATTTCGTAAACACGAAAAAATAAATAGCTGTCCCATAAAATTTTAGATACCTCATGTTTGTGAACTTTTGCCAGTCAATAAAATTTGACCTTTTACGATCTGCGTGAATATATAATTAAGGAACTAAATAAAAATATATTTTATAAACAATAACCAACCTGCAGCCTTAGATTTTAAAAGGTGAAGATAAGTTACTTGATCACAGCGCGCGGTCCTATTAATCCAAGTTTATTGGACACAGTGACACTCGGTCACACACGAATCATCGTTTAAACAGCCTATGTGGATACAGCTCAATTATTTCGGCTTTTGTCTATAAATACGCATCAAAATGCCTTCTTGCGTAGTTAACAAGTGCTCTAGCTACTCAAGCAAGAAAAAATAAGACACATGGGTTTTTGGTTTTTACACGTGTAAGTACAACCAAAAATGGTAATTGTTTGAAAATTGTAATTTCATTTATTATTATGTCGCCATTTTTGTGAGAGCGACATAGATAATCAAAAACGGACGTGACAGACGATGCGACGCAACGCGTGACTCGCGCAATACTTACTATCAAAGTTCATAATTGTACATTTACATTCGTTGGTTAGCGCGATTGTGCTCTCAGCATTCCTAATCTCTGTCATTGTCTACAGGGACCAAGTTCCCGATAGACATTGACAGAGCGAGCGGTGCGTGTAAAACAATAATTTTGGAACCTGAGTGCGCGCAGAAAGCGCTGGTTCAAGTATGCAAAAAAGTAGTATCGTATCTAGAGCTTGTCACGCTAATTTTGCACAGATATTTTTTAACAAATCAATCATATCTTAAATATCCTGTATCTAAACAAAAATTTAAAAAAGTGGTCACCAAACGGCTTTGATTACGATACAGAAAAAGCACTGGATATTTTAATAGAAGTATACTAAGTCTGCTGATCATCCCGGAGTTATTTTTCAACTCCGACCAGGTTATTCCTGCCACACGCACCAGTTATTTAATAAGAAAATACCTCCAAGTAAACAAACACAAAATAACATTTATACATACCTTAAAATGTTCAAATTTTATTTACTTTTCCACTACAGCTTTTTTGCCAATTGTTGACACTTCCATTTTCCTCAGTTCGTCTTTTTTTAGTGCTGCACTCCAAGTACCTATCATACATGTTTAATTTGTGATAGACACAAAAGTAAACATAATCAATAATGGCTGCTCGTAGACGGTGAACAGTGCTGCCCCACCTATGACGAGCTTTCAGTTTTTAACCATATTCAATTATATGACCCTGAATTGTATCTGACAGCAATAAAATGTTAAGTAAGCTTGTAAGATTATATAGTTATTTAAATATCCCATGCATTGTATAATTTGCATGCGAAACAAGATATTATATTGTGTCAATAACACGACAAGCTGTTTTATGTTTTATTGTGCATGTTTAATGCTGCTTCCACGCTTTGGGAACCGTCCGCGTCGTCGAAAGCTTTGACATAAACAAATGACATCTGCGACTAATTGACACAAAATATACGTTGAATAGACGTAAGAATTTGAAATAAATCTTCTAGTTCTAATAATAGAAGGGGTCCCTCAAGGCAGTCGACAATAAATGGCGTGTTACTGAATGGAGTTTAACTTTGTTATTTTAACATGTTTGTGTCTAGCTACACAAGTATGTCAAAATACCTCTCATTGGTATTATTTGGGAGAGCTGGAGTCTGTACTGGGTGCACGATTTGTATGATAGATCTATATGCTCACCCCTTCTTAAAGTACATTGACAATGATTTCGGTTTTAAATGGGTGAGAGGCTGGGGATCTATCACACAGGTCTCTGAGGTCTCGAGCCCAGTTAAATAAATCCCAACTCGCACACAGATTATCCAGCTGTTACTTATAACACCTAAGAAATGTTACCTTTTTGAGAGATATACCTACATAGAAATATGAGGATAAACTTTTATTACGACTGGTCAGGCCTTAAAAGTGAAATACTGGTGACGGGTTGATCCACGGGCCGGGAAAGTGTTTATTGTTTGTTTTATTAGGAAAATCTCAGTAGCAGTGTTAAGTATTAATGATTAACTACCTGCAGTTAACAATAAAGGCTTAAATGTGCCAATAATTTTATATAACTTTGCCCAATTCTTCAGGAGGCTTAATAATATGGGAATCAGGGCAACTCCGAATGATAAATTATATTCCAGGTCGCTTTGTGCTAACGTGTGGTTGCAGTATAACACAATGCACGCAGAATGTGCCTCCTGTGTATGGAACATACCTACATCGTAACTATACGTGACTAAAATATTTTCAGCGCTACATTGCTGCATTTTAGGAATTTGTTCGAAAGCCTTGTATGATTGAAATTGTTCCAAGCTCGATGGTTTAAAATACAACTACGGCGAAAATTAAAAATGTGAAAGTTTGTTCGAATATTTGTTACTCAAGCACGAAAAAACGGCTGGACGGATTTGGATGATTGGCATACCTACATATAATTTTTAACCTGAATTCTCATTATTACATTTTATATCCCGGTAGTACATTCCCGTGGGATAATTTCCGACCTCAACGCGAACGAAGCCGCTGGCAAAAGCTGGTTTTACAAATATAAAAATAACATTTGGCGTGTTCATTATAAGCAGTCATCCAGAATGAACTCGGTAGTATGGTATAGCTTAGGTGCAAAGTCAGTCGCAAGCTCAGATCCAATGTGGCAGTGACGCAACTTATCGTAAAGTAAATAATAAATAATTGAAAACATTACTGTTACTCCGCAGAGCACTATCAACTCAATTAGCAAAGCAAAAGTTCATGCACTTGACATTTATCGCTCAACTCTTATCAATATTTACTACAAACTTTGCAATTACTGTCGCAGTGAGAGGAAACCATTCATCGTATGCACACTAAGCTGAGAACTAAATAAAATATTCCAAAAAGGTATCAATCGGAAGTTCCACGAGTACATACATACACAGATATAACCGCACGTTACACGCTAGGCGATAATAAAACAAAAACAGGCGCTCGCCCTTTGTTTACAAATGACGCATGGGGCATGAAGCACATGCAATCTATAAGTCGCGGAGTCGTTTACCTTCCGCGCGACGAGACGCTCGCCATGTGCGTAGATGCGTAAGCGCAGCGCGTCGTGCGGCGTCGGGCAGAGAGGCGGAGCTCGCGGCGGCGCGCGGACGATGCTGTGCTGGCTGTGGGCGGCCATGCTCCTTGTGGCAGTGGCCGGCGCCGGCGCCTGGGCCCCGCCGGCCAGCACCCTCGTGCTCGCACCGCGCGTGCGCAGGCATACCGCACATAGCGGTACCCGCCACCTCCAGCTCCTCGGCTGGCGTCTGGAGCTTCAGGAGAACAGACAGATACGATCTCCTTACTACGATGAGTGCCAGTTCTACAAAGGCAAAGTTTTAGATGAAGATCACTCATCTGCGACGGTGACAGATTGTGATGGCCAGCTCTACGGGCTGCTGCAGGTCGGCGGCGAGGAGTTCGTGCTGCAGCCGACGCGCAGAGAGGGCTCGGCACATGTGTTGCGCAGACGTGACGTGGAGTTGTCCGAATGGGCAGCCGCGTACAACCTCACGGGTGACACGGTCAGCGACCTTGAACTTGACTTCGGCGAGGAGGACGACCCGGTGCCGGAGCCGCACGTGCGACCTCGACACAGTGTTTATGCCGATACTGACTACTTTCGAGGACCGATAGCTATCAGTAGACCAGTTTCAGGTGTGGTTATACTTAGTGTTAACAGTTTGAAGAAGCGGATTAGTTGTGTCCTGGATGTCCAATGTCGTGATTAATGTTCCAGGTGTCAAGGGTTTGTGGCTCGAAATGGCCATCGTGGCCGACCATACGATGCTCAAGTTCCACGGCAAGGAGAGAGTGAGGCACTACATTCTCGCATTAATGAACATCGTGAGTATGGAAGCTCGCCGCAGAATGTATGCGCACGGCTGTTTATTTTGGTACGACGCTGTCAGTGCATGGTTAAACTCATTGAATCTTTATGTAATATATTATAGGTCAGTGCCATCTTCAACGATCCCTCTCTGAACTCGAACATGACGCTCGTGATCAACAAACTGTACCTGTACGAGGAGAAGGATTATGTCATAAAGTATGGGAACGTCAGGAAGTCTTTGGAAGCAGTGAATAAGTGGAACTACAGACATTTGATGAAGTTGCCGGCAGGTGCTGTATACTCGCTCTCTTTTCTTGTTATATTATATTTTTTGTCATGCTTAATCAATGTAGATACAAGATAATATAATATGTTGTATGTCAATACTATCTGTCTATACTACAACTTGTCAAAACATGAAAATTATAATCTGCCACTTATCTTATATCTCTACGTTGCTGAGGATTAGCAGTAGTGTGTCATATCATCACATGTTACGGTTTATTCTGAGATTTATTTTACTTGTAGCGTTATAACAATTTCCTGTGCGCACTAAATCACAGCTCTGATATCATGCTATAATGACACGTGTCCCACTTTTTTTCTTAACTGATTTATTTCGCCTTTAAGCGTATGTACTTATGATACAAAATGTACGAAATACATGCGTGTATTTATGTAAACATGTGTTGAATTTAAATCTCCATATATTTGAAAGCTAACAAAAACATCTTATTTAATTTTCAAACACTATTAGCGATGTTTGTCTAATGACAACATCAAATATTTATTTACAGACGATTTATTACAAAGCTGTTAGTTATATTCATATTTATTTAGCGTTGTATGTAATAAATTATAATAATTACATTCGTCTGTCTACGATTTGTGCTAATTCCAGATTTCATAACATTACCCTGTCTTCCAAAACGTAAGCTTCAAAGATTATAATATTTTTCAAAGAATTCGAATTTTCATGAAAACGGTATTATGTTAAACACGACGATAGGTTCATTCTAATTAGCATTTATTGTTTCATTACAGGGCAAACCACTCCGTTCCCTCCTTCCATTTAACTTTTGCTATTTGTCCAACAATCTCTCCAAAAGATTCCAGTTCGTCCCGCCAACTTATCTAGGTCATATTTGTAAAATGCTTGACTATTCACAGGCAACACTGGATGGGACGCTGCAGTATGGCTGACGCGGGCACAGCTAGGTGGGCCCTCGGGCTTTGCCCCCGTTGGTGGAGTCTGCTCGAGAACCAGGTCTGCAGCCATAGACCGAGATGAGGGTCTCACCAGCGCCTTCGTCATAGCTCATGAACTGGCACATCTGTGAGTAATCTCCCTATTCAAGCATAACAAAATGAGTCTACCGACACTATATTCTAATCACGGTTTGAATTCTTTTGCTCATGCATCTTACTACGTTAAAAGTGTGTATGAAAATATGTGCAGCGATTGAGCGACTCACTTTAACCTGCACATTCTCCATGATAGGATCGTGCATACAAATTCTTTTTGAAGAGGAATTGTTTGAATGCAGTCAATCCCTCAATCGACGAAGCTTTATCGTAAACAACAGGTGTGAAGGAACAAACTAATCGTGGCATGTGCATGGATGCGCCCGTCTGCTCGTTTGTTACCTATATCTTCCACGAAACTACAATTTCATATTCATACTATCATTCATTTACGATTTCCTCACGGCATTGAATGATGACTCCATAACGTTAACTTTAGAGACATTCTTAAGCCTATGCTTAAGAATGTCTCTAAAGTTGACGTAATGGAGGCTGGACATGTTCAGCCGTGATTCTCGATTTGAAATTAGATTTGAGTTTGAAATCTGTCAGTATTAACCAAGATCATGCTTGTAACATCAACACTACGATTTGTATTATCGTTGTGGAATTGGTATTCCAAAATATTAAATTCTTGAATATAGTTTTGTGTAGTCAGGACTAATATTTCAATACTCAGATAATTTTTATTTGAGGAATAAATATGTCGGTTTGACAACTTTTGTCAGATTTATTCTTCAGGTAAAAGTTGTCTCACTATCGAAAAATCAGCCCTTAAGTACGTACGTGTGTAAATTGAGACTCACGACACAGGAGTCCTGACATACTTAGTGGTATTTTTTCCCAACAAATTAGACACGCGTAGTTATCCTCTGAATCACGTTGATTAGAATTTAAAATTGCCAATTAATTATGTAGCCACTCTCTTGTCTCATTATAATTTCTAGGGACGAAACAAAATGACAATAACAAGATATCGTATTCCTTATTAAATTAATGTTCGAGAAAATATTTATTAAAAAGGAATTGGTGTCAGTCTCCTATCTAAATATTCATGTTCTATGAATATTTTTGTTCTTTTTTTGCTTTTAATTTGAAGCTCTCAGTACAACATTGCTATGTTGATTCTGTGTAATTGTATCAAGTGGCCATGCTTCTATTAATTAAATAATTACAGAGAGTTGTTATTCATCACTCAAGCAATGTTTCTTAACAAAACTGAACTGTGAATATGTTCGGTATTGTCAGTAGCTACTACGACTTTTTACAAGAGGTTTGCGTGCGTCGAACACGTCGATATATTGGTAGATGGATTTTTAGCGTTCCCTTACTTTTTTTGAGCTAGATAGTCTATGCATTTGACCACCATACTGCGATCGCCAACCCGCGTGCCAAGCGTGGCGATTATGGCAAATTCCGCCCTTTTGGGGGAGGCTTATGTCCAGCAGTGGACGTCTTTCGTCTGATATGATGAGATGGTCTATGGCAGGGTGGAGACTTCAATACGAAATTCATTAAACTTCCTATTTGTAACTAATGACGTTTCCAGTTTAAAAATAGAAATTCATATAAATACATAATAACCAATTTGTGACTATAGCTCAGCGTTTGATTGCAAAAACCCATAGTCGATTCGTCTATATTTGATGGTTTCAAAATACTCCTACGCACTGAAAGTATTGCCAGAGTTTTAAATTATTCTACTTCCTACTAATATTAAAAATGTGAAAGTTCTCTTTCACGCAAAAACTACTGAACGGATTGGGATGAAATGTGGCATACAGATAGTTTATAACCTGAATTACTATATAAAATACTTTTCATCCCGGTAGTACGTTCCCGTGGGATAATTTCCGAAAATATCTACTCATACTTTCATAAGACTACATTTCAGCCTCAAAAATATCACTTCAACGAATTAAGCTCCGCCTGAAAAAGCTTTTCCGTACTGTTACATACGAGCACATTTTTCTAACCCATTTACGTCGAGGGCGAAAATATTTTTATGGGCAGTGCAGAAATGGCCGCACTCAGGCCGGCCGGTAAAATGGCGGTATTAGAGGGTTACTTACGTATGTTGACCATATGAAGGGTGCAATCAACTACTGCTGTGGTTTTATTAATAGAGTTCTCGGTAAGCTAAAATTACTTAAAGACGTGGTTAATTGAAATGATTGCGCTGTGTGTAAAGTTTTCAATTCTTGAGGCAATCATTCTCATCCAGTGTTGGCGTTAGTCGAAAGTATACGCTAAGCAAACGCGTCGCTAGCCCAGCGTCTACGCGACGAGCACCAAAGCCATGTAAAGACAGTTTTCTTTTATAGTTACACTAGCTTTTGCCAGCGGCTTCGCCGGCGTGGAGGTCGGTGTATTATACATATAAACCTTCCTCTTGAATCACTCTATCTATTAAAAAAACCGCATCAAAATCCGTTGCGTAGTTTTAAAGATTTAAGCATATATAGGGATATAGGTACAGAGAAAGCAACTTTGTTTTATACTATGTATTTACATATAGCCTTTTACGACCACAGTGCGTTTTTTAACACTTTAAGGTGGAAGCAATAGAAGCCTGTGAAATTCAAAATCGAGGAAACTAACATCTAAACACCGTAAGGACTATTATTGCTTGCAGCGCTCAGCCGCTATAGTAACGCTTGCTAACAGAAATGTGGTCATTGTGTGCACGGGATTTTGTTTTCAAATTGGTCAGATGTAAGTTTCCTCGATAGTATTTGCCTATAGTAGATATACCTACCCTCATTTCGCCAGTAATGTTTGAGTCTCAGCAGTGATGAGAGCAACACACGATTTTTACATGAAATTGACATTTAAAGGGATTAAATTAACTTTTAGAGTTACATTTATGATTTTAACTATGTATTATAATTCTGTACAGCCGTAAGTATTTATTACGGTCGCGAATCATATTTTAATCTATACACCGTGACAATTTAGTCGTCTTACAACGGCAGCCCCCTTCATGTATCCAATGTCTACTACACATTTAAATAAAAAAAATATATTTTTGAACAAAATTAATAATTAAAAATATTAAAATATCATTCACTAAGACGCATGAAATAGCTTGAAACACCCTGATATGGAGATGGAATGAGTGATGGAACGTAATGGTATAGGTATCTTCTACCCTTTGATACGTAAACATTAATAACAGGATGTTTCATCATTCTAAATCATTATTTATTTATTATTTGTACCTATTATCTTAATTAATGGTAACAATTTTTTAACTACGCCTATAGGTATTTTACGTCGGATACATTTAGTGGACCTTCTTTGTAAGACGACTAAAATGTCACGGTGTATACAACCTGACACAGAGGTCAATGACAGGTTTTATGCTGATTAAAATATGAGTCATGGTTTCGAAATTGTAAAAAAAAAAACAGAAGAAAATTTGAATTTTGCAGGCTACCGTGGCGCCTCCACCGAATGTCAAATACACAAAAAAAAAATCAGGTGTATGGTGTATAGTACTATAAGCATCATTAAATTGTGGTCAAGATTTAGATTAATTGATAAGTGACTGCTTTTTCTCATAACTTTAACATTATTGCTTAATGCTCAGCATATATTATTGAACCGTTCACATGAGGACATATTTTTGATCTATAGGTTTTATAAAATTTATTGAGCTATCCAACGCTCACAATATTTTGAATTCTTGATAGTGCCAATATATTAATGAACTCGACTGTACCTGCAACTTAGTATGTCTTTCTTGTTCTATCCTTTTACTAAATATGTAATCCTAATCTCTTATCTGTATAATGAAAATGAAAAATGTTTATTTGTCCCAAATCAGTTACATGGTACATAAATAAGACATCCGCAGTGAGTAATTGAAAATACTTGTGTTGGGGCTGTCTCGCTCTTTTCCTTAATATTAACAATATTGAGACGATTGTTTACCGTATGGTGACAAAAAATTAAATTTACAAAGAAAAACAAAAACATAAAATAAAAATAATAAAATAACATTAAATTACTCATAAACGAAATTACAGCTCTTTGTATAAATAGTTGTATGATGTGAACCTGTATGTGCGTCTTATTTTTAAAATACCAAATCAAGTTTCTGTCTAACCTAGGACTTAATAACAGGATTTCAATTTTCTCTGACACAATAGCTGCGTCGCTTTCCAATAAATAAAAAACGATTAATTTGGTAGACAAAAAAAGAAAAACCAATTATATTTTATTTCAGAATATCTAGCATAAACCAGCCATATATTTTGGTACCTATATCGATAACTGTCGTCTGATTTGATAGGTATCTTTTTATTCTTTGTTAATAAGTAGCTACTTACTTTATAAAATTATGTTACAGTTTAGTAGGTATTTATTAAGTCCATCTTGAATCACAACACGGAAGTAATTTAGAACAAAACCCTTTGTTTTTCCATGTACCAACGAAAGGATGACGCACTTCGTGTTTACTAGAAATAAAATGTAACAGACATAAATTAAAAGAGGCGCCCTGTCTTAACTTCAACTATTTGACGTAAGATTAATGTCCTACTTCCCGATGTCTATGTCATACCAACTGTTTTATGTAGACCATAAACATAATTATAGTATACTAAAAAAGTCTACTAGCATAATAGTCTTCAGTCTATGCTAAGCTTTCAAAATCGGCAAATTTTTGTTAAACTTTCAGATAGACCATAAATCAAATGTTCATTTGCATCAAAAGTTGAGATTTTATAACGTAAGTGTCAAGTGTATAACGTGTGTGTTGTGAGGCGGAGTGGTTCCGGGAGGCCATGTCCGAGGTATGCGACGTGGCAATGCCCCGGGTTCAGCTAGGACGCGCTTCACGCCAGGTGTACTGGTGGTCGCTGGAGCTTACAGCTCTGCGCGAAGCGTGCGTTGCTGCGCGGCACCGGTACACCAGGCACTGCAGGCTCCGTATCCGCCCTCCGGATACGGAAGCCATTCAGGCGGAGCTGTACGAGGGGTACAGAGCGGCGAAGACCGCCCTCCGAGCGGAGATTCTGCGGGCCAGGTTACTGGCCCGCGAGGAGTCGCTGGAGCCTCTGAACAGAGACCCGTAGGGACGCCCCTACAAAACGGTGCGGGATAAGATCCGCCCGTGGGCTCCCCCGCTGACCCAGAGTCTCCGGCCTCAGCTCGTGCAGGACGTGGTGAGCGCTCTCTTTCCCTCGCGAGGGGAACATGCTCCCCTGTCCATGGCTCCGCCTCCTGCGGTGCCCGACGCGAACCACACCGACGACGACGACGATGTTCCAGAGGTGACCGAGGTAGAATTGCGAGTGGCGGTACGTAGGCTGATTGCCAAGAATTCCGCCCCAGGACCCGACGGCTTGCCTGGAAAAGCCTGGGTCCTGGCCTTGGAGGCTCTCGGGCCTCGACTAAGAGGGCTCCTAAGCGCATGCTTGGAGGAGGACCAGTTCCCACGTCACTGGAAGACGGGGAAACTGGTCCTCATCAAGAAGCCGGGGCGCCCCGCGGACTCTATGTCCGCTTACCGGCCCATCGTGCTGCTCGACGAGGTGGGCAAGCTGTTTAAAAGAGTAATTGCAGACCACCTCGTTGGGTGGCTGGTGCGGGTGGGGCCTGATCTGGCAGAGAGCCAGTTCGGTTTCCGCAGGGGGCGCTCTACGGTGGACGCCATCATGCGCGTGCGAGCCCTCACGACGGGGGATGCAGTGGCCCGGGGTGGGGTCATCTTGGCGGTGTCTCTAGACATCGCCAATGCCTTCAATACCCTGCCCTGGAGTTGCATCAGGGAGGCACTCCAGTATCACCGGGTGCCGACCTACCTCTGTCGTGTGGTCGAGGCCTACTTGACGGACAGGGCCGTCATCTACCCCAGTCACCAAGGAGAGTGGAACCGGCGAGGGACGTCGTGCGGTGTCCCACAGGGTTCGGTCCTGGGGCCGCATCTGTGGGACATCAGGTACGACTGGGTGCTGAGCGCCGACCTTAGCGGCGTCAGTGTAGTTTGCTACGCTAACGACACGCTGGTCCTGGCGCAAGGGAGGTCGTACCAGGCGGTGGCCGACTTAGCGACACACAGGGTTGCGGCAATCGTGGATAGGATCCGGCAACTGGGAGTCGATGTGGCCTTGCACAAGTCTGAGGCCATGTGGTTTCATGGTCCTTGGAATGCGCCACTGACGGATTCCCGGATAACGGTGGGAGGGGTTCACATCGGCGTCGAGTCGACGATGAAGTACCTAGGACTCGTCCTCGAGAGCCGGTGGAACTTCGCGGAACATTTTCGACGTTTGGCTCCCAGACTGAAGCGGGCCGGGGCTGCCTTAAAGTGGCTCCTGCCCAATCTAGGGGGGGCCAAACGCCTCCTGCCGGAGGTTCTACGCGGGGTTCGTGTGGGCCATGGCCCTATACGGGGCGCCGGTGTGGGCGCCAACCAGCACGCCGGTTGAAGGTGGCCCATAGGGTCATGGCCGTCCGGATGATCCGAGGATACCGCACGATCTCCGGTGAGGCGGCGGGCCTCCTTGCCGGATTACCGCCATGAGATCTGGAGGCAAAGGTCCTCGCGCACACTTGGGAGTGGCGTGAGGAGGCCAAACTCCGGGGCGCAACTCCGCTGCCGCGGGAAATCGCGGCACGGCGGATAGAGCTCCGGCGGGATCTCATGGCGACGTGGAGAGTGCGATTGTCGCAACCCAATGCTGGGCACGCCACAATTTCGGCGGTAAGTCCCCTCTTTGAGGAGTGGCTTGAGAAGCGGCAAGGCGTCCTCACCTTCCACCTGACACGGGTCCTCACCGGACACGGCTGTTTCGGGAGGTTCCTGTGTCGGATAGGGCGGGAGGAAACGCCCGGGTGTTTCCATTGCGAAGATCGCCCTGAGGACACGGTGGAGCATACGGTGGAGGTCTGCCCGGCTTGGGCGGAGCACCGCCGTGTCCTCGTGGAGGTGATCGGCGGCGGCAATCTCTCGCGTCCGACCCTGGTCCAGGCCATGGTACGGAGCGAGAGTGCATGGCTAGCAGTCGCTTCCTTCAGCGCAGCAGTGATGCTCGCAAAGAGGGAAGCAGCGCACGTGAGGGAGATGCAGTACATGCATCACAGCCGTGGCCTTCGCAGGAGACGCCCTGGGCGTCGGGAATCCCAGGCTGATTCCCGGCCACCGTAGCCACGGGCTTGCGGACGGCGAGTAATGGGTAGCTCGCTGTTCGGTAAGGACTAAGCCCGGGTCGACGGCGCGTTGTGTTCCACGCGCGCCTCAAAGAGATGTCAGCAGCAACTGATGGGGCCCGCAAGGGCCGATGCCAGCCAGGGGTGCGGGTTGTTCGAAATAGATACCGCGGCCCCTGGCACACAGGCAACTGAGGGAACACGGGTGGGTTTTAGTCAGTAAAAGTCTGACACGCCCTCCTGCTCCACCCAGAGCGGGAGAAGTTATTTGATGATTTCCCACCCAAAAAAAAAGCACGAAGTCTCCCGCGGACTGGCGCGACGTACGTAATACCGCGACGCGTTTATAGTATCTAGTAGGGCATGCAATATCGCAAGGTTTTCAATTCCGGAACTGAGTTCCAATACTGGAGATCTGATTCCGGAATCCCGGAACTGGTTCCGGAACTGATACTTTTATTAAAGTTTGTTTCAAATCAAACAAAATTTATAATTAAATCAGTCTTAGAGAAGTTATGTGATGATTTCCCACAAAAAAAAAGTATCATTGTATTCTGCTAGCAAGCAAGCATGCAAATTTGTTTTAAGTTTACATACATTCCAATTACTTATATTTTTAAATGTTTTCAACATATCTCGTGGCCATGGGGTCCCGGACCTTTGGAAGGCGTACGTGGAGCTGAAGCCAACTCGCAGACTCATTAGACAATTTTAAATGATAAGTAGGCACCAACCGACGATTATCTCTGTTTGTACTATGCAAGTACACAAGTTATTATTTTACACTATTGCCATGAAATTATTCAATATTTAATTTACATTGTTAATATTCTTTTAAGGTATACAATTTTTTTTATGTTCCATAATTTCCTTAACACCTACTATGAAAACAACACTTTACAAGCCTTTCTGTCAATTTTGTCCACGTACCAAAGAGCCAAAGAAATCGGTAGTGTGTGATTGAAGTAGCAAATTCTTCACAAACATTCACAATTATAAAATTAGCAGCATATAACGTTCAGTATGTGTAAGACATCGTTGTCTTCAAATATGTACCTATAGGCATTTTAAAATCAACGTTTTCTCGTGTTTTATTGCAACATTAAACGAACAACATGGGTGAGTAATTGATTCACATAATTAAATACATAAAACATATTATTACGGTGATCATAAAACGGTTTAAGAACTTTAAGGGATATGTCAGTACGTAAGTGTTCGGCTTTTGTTGCGGCGGTATCCTAAAACATTTTATGCAAGTACAGCCAGAAAAACAGGTTAGTTATCGCCACAGTTTGATTTAATCTCCACTTCTTTAAAAAAATCCGTTGTTCTCATATAATTATAGCAGCAACAGGAATATTGCTCCCAGGATTTTGTAATAGCTTGATTTAAATGAGTGTCCATGCAGTTTCTTGCCCGTTTTTGCCATAGAGTTCTGCGATTTGGAATGACAACTACCTTCATTTTTCTGACTTCTTTATAATTGAAAAGTGCATGTAAATGGTTTAATTAAAATAAAAAGCGTTGACTTTAAGGTATACAGGCAAGAATAATAAACTTTCGACTACGCTATTAATTGTAAATTTAGAATATGTTCACAGTATGTAATAAAGTTTGAAACTATTAAAACGTATCAGACCACTTTGGCACGGACATATATCGCGCCGAGATAGTATCGCGCACTGGATTCTGAACACTCGGTGGAGAATTGAGAATACAACAGATTGCATTCCAGCACGTCGAAAAACAAGCCGTTCGATTTTCACACTCAGTGAAAGCAGTAGTACGGTGAAGATCCAGTGCGCGAAAAAATATCCGCCACGATATATTTACGTCCGTGCGAACGTGGACTTTTATGCTATAAATAGATACGATGAAGTAAATTGTTACATGGTCAAAAGGACGATGAACAACTATTTAAAACTAAAAGCCACGATAAAAAAGTGATTTCAAAGACTTGACGGCTCAGCACCACTTATTTAAAGGTAGCAAGTAAGCTGTCTCTATATTTACTTCTTTGTTTGACTGTACACGAAGTGCGGACCGCGGCCGCGTCAGTCATTGGTCAGTTAACGTCATAAAATATATTTTATCCTAATGTAGCGGCCGACGATAAAGTAGTGAATCAGTGTGAGACCGCGGGTTCAAAGTGTACTGAACCCCACAAAGAACCCTTCAGTCCGCCTCTTAATTAGCACTCGATTGGTCCGTTTGAGATTGCCCTAACACAAATTAATGAATGGCATTTTTATGGCGGTAACACCAAGTTATAGAATTGAGGAACGTTTTCCTTAAAGTGAATAATTGTTGTTCGGGGAAAAGTTAACAAGTCCGTTTTTTTACTGACGCGGTATTTAGTGCTAACTTCGTTTTAATCGTACTAATTTGTTCGGGTTGGCCATTGTTCTTTTAAAATAACTTCCAACAAAGAATTGGTACATTTTGTTTATATTAACTCAAAATAAGAGTTACCCATGTTAAATTCCGACTAGTAACATACTAATTCGCAAACATACATCATCTTTAAACCAGATTTTAAATAAAACTATCAGTGTCAGTGCCAGATCTATATTTACTCCATCAAATAACATATACATTGAAATAAATCGCGTTGATCGAGTCGGCTGATCACTCACGAATCTGAAGCTTTCATCTATTTCGGTACCGATCGCTTCCAGCTGATTGATATTGACGACCAAGGTTGTGTATTCCAGCGTATCATAGATACCTATATGCATACCATTACACAATATATATTCGACGGAAAGGAAGGCAGGTTTGTTAAGTACCTATCTGCAATCACTCTCCAATCAAAATACTTTTTATTGGTACTCGTATAAGAAATAATACTGGCCGTATAGATCACCATAGATGTTATGTTGACTTATCAGTAGAAAAAAGTATATATGAGGTATTCAGAGAAAAATCCTATAATTTTTTTCCTTAAAAATATGCATTTTTTAACTGCACGCTTTTTTATTAGCTTCGCTGTATGTATGCTTGTTTGTATGTTTGTTTGTAACCGACTCCTTTAGACTTGATTTTGACCCACTTCAAATGGTGAGATTTAATTTAAACTTTCTAGACACGGGGACCGAAAACAACTGAATAATTTAAAAAAAAACACGTTTTTGTAGTAAGCAGAACGAATGAAGTGGCTGATTATTTTTGGCGTTATACTACTCATTTTTCTCCGGTCATTTAAAATAAACAATAGTTTATGAACACTAAAAAACACGATTTAAAACCGAAACTAAAAAAGTAGAAAATAATTTAATTCTATTAAAAAATGTGAGGTGCTTTTTGATGTATTTTTATAATCGATGATTAATATCAAGCACGCCACGCTTTTTAGAGCGTGTGTTTTTAAGTTTTTTAAACCATTATTTATTCTAAATGACGGGAGACAAATTAAATTCGTACAAAGCCAAAAATAATCAGTCACTTCATTGGTTTATGATTCATTGTAATCTAATATAGGAATATGTACCTATTACCATTAGCCGGGCACAAATCAGGAAACCTGCAGGGTAGTTGTTTAACACACTAACAGTAGGAATGCCATTCATTTTGACAGTTGATGAAAATTCATTGAGTCATTTAAGTTGAGCAGACAATTTTTTTGAACACATGAAGCAATTGCTTCAAAACGATTTAGATTCTGATTGCTAGGGTGTCAGGCAATTAGGGTGCTGGATGCTACTAAGAAATTCCTAATGGAAAATTCCTATAAAACTTTCTCGGAGTGAAAAACAGACAAAAACTTCTCAGCAATAGCGCTAGTGACTTTTCGTCCAAGGTAATCAGTTCTTATAAAAACTAAAGAAACCTTCTAAAGAGCATGTTAGGATAGGCAGAACTATTGTAAGAAATCACAGTTAATGTATGTAGGTCATAGAGCTTTATCGTAATTTAGGTATACCAAACACATTGCAAACTTTGGCCTAGTTACCAAAAGAAATAAGTAACCACGGTCGTCGAATATAGTTGAAGTTTCGTAAGAAACCGATGGATGTTTTTGAATAAAATCAAATAAGTAGAAAACAAACAGTTCATTAATCAAATTAAAGGCAATCGTTTATTTCGTACCCAAAAATGAAAGTAAAAACAAAGCTGTTTTCTTATGGAAAATGACATTATATTTTTTTAAAAAAAGGCTATAATTTTCCCCTGGCGGCCATTGGTGTTTGAAATTACCATTATCATATTTTTGCCAACTTTAGTTTGGACTATTGTTTAAAGATTTTAACAGTTATTGGCCATGTTATAAAAATGAGCATGATATGCTACTAATATTATAAATGTGAGTATGGATGTATGGATGTATGTATGGAAGTTTGTTACTCTTTCACGCAAAAACGGCTGGACGAATTTGAATGAAATTTGGTACACAGGTAGTTTGTAACCTGGAATAACACATAGGATACTTTTATCCCAGTACTACGTTCCCGTCGGACAGTTTTCAACATCCACGCGGGCGGAGCCGCTGGCAAAAGCTAGCTATTAATCAAATATAGTCAAAATAAGTTTTTTCACACTTAAATAGCAGCGCAAAAAAAATGAGGGTGTTATTTCCCATAAAAAACACCGTTTTCTTTTTCTGTCCGCAATTTTTATTTTTGGTTACAAAATGTTTGAAACCTGAATGATGTCCTTTCATTCGAAAACATTCATTGGTTTCTTACTAAACTTCAACTAGGTATAACTGATGACCTTGGTTATTTATCTCTTTAATGACTGAACATTAATTGGCAACCCACCCATAGTAATAATTTAACTATGCACATAAAATCACTAGGCCGTTAACATCAAACAATGAATGGTTATAGGAGAAGTAATTGCCATAATCATTACGCTTGAAAGACGTCGTACGATGTTATTAGTAAATAAGGAAGGGACTACTGTTCCTTCACTTAAAATCAATAATTAACAAAAATTTTTACTGCCTTCATCATCATCTTCATCATTTCTGCCGATAGACGTCCACTGCTGGACATAGGCCTCCCCTAAAAAAGTGTGGGGGGGTGGTTGCCATAATCGCCACGCTTGGCAGGCGGGTTGGCGATCGCAGTATGGTGGTAAAATGCATAGAGAACGCTGCTGCCCATTCTCTAGTAAGTCCCTTAGTCGCCTTCTACGACACCCACGGGAGGAGATGGGGTGGTGCTCCTCTATATGTATCTTACATATTAACACTAAGCTCACCTAATATCGTGCCTATTAAGCAAATAAGTATTTATTTGCATAAGTACATAAATTGCATAACACACATAAAATATTAATGCCTTTGGGCATCTATTGCTTCTTAAGTTTGAACCATTCTTCTACTCAACAATGCAAATATTGCAATGAGCGTGGCTGAACAATCAAAATGAAAGGCATTGCAATTATCCCGCAGATATGTTGACGAGACATGAAAATGTGTTAATGGGAACGTACCTACTGTTTACAGGTTCGAGGTTCACAGTAGTACTTTCAACATCTTCGTATAAATGAGTTCTTATTGTTTTGGGAAAAGCAACAAAACATTGTTTAAGTTTTAAGAGCTCAAGTTTTCATTTAATTTCGGGAAAGCATTAACAGCCCAACTGGCTGTCGTAAACGTCTTTAATAGAATGAAAGTAATGTAACTTTTATGTGCAAGATGCGCGGAGTCGCATCGCGTCGCGGTTCTTCACAATCTCGGTATTCCGGCGCTATATACTTTGATAGATGATAAATTAAATAAAGTATTCTGCCCCAGCCAAAAAACTTTATTTAATTTATCATGGAAGTTGTTCTTTGTTATAAACATTCAGATTAATATTGACAATAATATCAGTTAACTAACTTTTAAAATAACATTAATAATTAATACATAAAAAATGAGCGAAATGAATCACAGGGCCTCAGCACCGAACGAAGCGTCGTTTACTCTATTATAAAAATACTCAAACTTTATTTTAGTCTCACTATCAACTACAGCATCCTCGAAAACTATGAAAACGACACCCATGGCGACAAAATAGAAAGTTTTCGTAGCCGCCATCTTTGATTTTCATTTTGTCCTCAGTATTGGCTTCAGCACCCTCGAAAACTATATCACTCGCCCTCTGTCTCTTTCTTCACTACATAGTATAAAACAAAGTCGCTTTCTCTGTCCCTATATCCCTATGTATACTTAAATCTTTAAAACTACGCAACGGATTTTGATGCGGGTTTTTTTAATAGATAGAGTGATTCAAGAGGAAGGTTTATATGTATAATACACCGACCTCTACGCGGGCGAAGCCGCTGGCAAAAGCTAGTTTATTTATAATCGAAAGTCGTATGGAAGGGGCATAATGCTTTTTCTTTACGTATCGCTTTTTTCGTTACGCGACGATTTTTACAATTTTACTACCACCGCGAACTGCTGTAAAAACTTCGTTCCAAAAATAACCTGCTGAAAGCCAATTAATAGTCTTCCATCCCACGCTACATTTTGAAAAGTCTTGTCGAGTAAAGCAATTCATGTTAATTACAGGCTTCGTGTTTACATAAAAATAAATGAGTTATGTAATCAGAATTTTAAATTGCATGGCAACGTGATCGCAATGTGTAACAAAGTAGTTCCAATACTTAGGTGGCTCTTCCATCACCAACTAGGAAGCGACAAGGCGACTAGCTTTCAATGATTTACTCGCTCGAGAAAGGTATGTAATATTGTAGGTCTCGTTTAGGTAAAAGAGATACATAATATTATTAGTTGGTCGCTGACTGTTCACATCGCCGCCGGCGAGTACTCGTTTGTCGCAGCGATAAGAGCTATCAAAGACAGTACTCGCTCAGCGACGCTTGCTTGGCGGGCTGAACACTCGCTGACAGACTCACGTTAGGTCACACATACAAGCGAGCAATGACTGGTTCCTACATTCTATGCATCGTCCTACCACACGTTTCAAAGTTACTTATAACGAGGCGTAATTTGGTGTTCCACAAAGGTTTATTTAGCCTATCAGCTACAAACAGTCTTCGATTATTTGATAACCGAGATAGTCGTCAATGCTCCTCTTTGCGTTTCGTTATTACAAAAAATTTGTAATGTGAAGTTCAGAAACTACGAACTATTTTCAAACATTATGAGATATGTTGGAATTATAACTTACATTGCTATTGATGCTAGCGCTCGTCGCCGTCGTGCACTTGTTCATCCCCAACGCGTGTTTAGTTGCTAGCTCTACTCGTGTCTCATCAATCGCCGGCAGTACGACAGGTGCCTAAGGCTGATGTCACTGCCAAGTAAATCAGAATGCTTGTATGCATATGTATCACTTACAATGTCCTGAGGCAAGCCAAATCAAACGGGACGAAAATACTAAGTGTTGGTACCGTTTGGAAGCACTTATAAGCACATTAACGGTACCAAGTGTACCGAGATTGCTGTAATTGTCTCGAATTGTGATGATCCTTTTCCGGTTGTTAATCTTTTGTGTCTCACGGGTGGTACGATTATTTTTACGAACTCATTATTTGTGAACACCAAAATAACAAAAGAAGTATTGCTGCTTCTTGTAGTGTCATAAAATACAGGTCTCCTTTCTAATTAATTAAGCATTTTATTTCAGGCTACAATGGCCTAAAGATTTTTTTTTAATTAGTATTATTTAGGTTACTCCACTTCACAATAACTTCGTCAAGTTTCGATAACCATGAACTGACACGAACTTCGCGTTTTCTCCTACAAAGACAATCGCTATAACAGAGTGAAATGATCGAGTGAGTCTTAATCGTAGCTAAGTCAGGATTTGTCAGTGACGTATATTGTGTCCTTAAATTAAGGACACAATATACGTCACTGGAAGAATATAAGGAAACATATATGTTTGTCTGTCTGTGTATAAGATATATCGAATGTCACTTACACGTTTGTTTGTACTTCATTTGTTTTATGTTACCCACATCCAGTCATCGATCGATAATTTTTCCAGACAGGCCTTTGTTAATTTTGAAGGAAGGTCCTAATCTATTGAACCATAAAATAAATGTTTGAAAAATTCGTTTGCTGACAATGTAAGTAACGAGATGAATATTGCAATTGTAGGTACTTAAGTGTGTTACGCAATTAGAATGCAGGTAGGTCCTAGAGAAACATTTATTTACATGATGCTGGACAAGATAATCTATGCTAAAAACTAAATTCGGTTTTTAAAGCTCAAATTTGACAGGTGTGATGTCAAACTCATAAACTAAACTTTTTGGGTTTTGTATTTTCGTTTTATGCCACCGACCGACGACGTCCGAAATTATAGCTATTTTTCACTTTGTGGTGTTTTTTTAGGAAGTAGGTTTGTATTTTTTTGTTTTTGTTCAAACTGTTTTTTTAGGACTCTGAAATTACTTACCCCCGTCAAATTACTATCTGGGATAAAAACAAAAGAAATTTATTTATTACACTGAATAACATGAGTTACTTTTTATTATATCTGTCGTTACGACTACTACTACTATAATCGTTTTCACTAACTCATCTCACTAGCATATCTCAGTGCTGACGAGTTCGGAAGCCCGTGTGTTCCGGCACTTAATTAACACGTAAATAGCACGAGTGGCACGAGTAGCACGACTCGAGGAAGACACGGCCGTCAGGGTGTGTCCTATTCCTGTATTTATAGAAACTAGGTGGAACTAATTTAGTTTGCAGCTGTTTTAATTCAACTTTACTAAGACTTTACTTATCCTTACTCCTAAAAAGAAATAGTAGGCGATGCTGTAAGTTTACGGGGCTTTAAACTTCACAATGTAGGCAAAAATATTTTTTACAACTTGCCATATACAAGTAATTATCCCCACTATGACCATGTTTATTGTTATTATCATACCTTAAACAGGGTCATTATAAAAAGCAACATTCAAATTATGGACTTCAACTGAGTGGGCCGTACTTACAATTCCAAATATAGATTGTACTTAAACGTTACTAAAATAATCCTTTTTGTAATTAAATACTTTGTTCCAGTTGTCGTGTTTGTAAATGTTAACGTTAGATTTTTTGCTGCGGTCTGATGTCATCCTTATATTGTCACCATATTGACATATTTGACATAGCATTCTACTGCCATTGGATACCCTGCCTTAATTGAGTACTCTTAGATCAATGACATCACTTATATGGATGTTTACCTTATATGATTTTATGCTGGAATCATGTTAGATATTTGCTTACTTAAAAATAAAAACAGCTGTGTTCACTTGATAATACCTAGTCCATAAAAAAAGCCATAAGACTTCCTAAAACATAAGGCTCATAAAAGGATATTTACTCACTTATCTAAACTGTTTGTTGTTAACGTTAGGCCTAGATAACCTCAGGTCGACAGTCGATGAGTCACAAAGGATTCACACTTGAGTCTAAATGACGTAATGACAGCCAGAAATGAAATGACGACATGAATGAGTACTGAGAGTTCGCAGGCGCTGGGAGTTCGTCTACGTACCGTCTCATGCATTATGCAGCCGGTTCGCGTATTTTGAGCTCATTTAGCGCTCAGTTCTAAATATACCGAGTAACCGAGTGTTTCCACACATGCCCTGACCTTTTGATGTGCGCCGTATGTTCAACAAATGTATTTCCGTTGCGGTCATCTGTCACAGTTTGGAACAAGGGTCCCGGCGGGCACGCACAAAGTACGCGGTAACATTATAAATGATTACTAGCTTTTGCCAGCGGCTTCGCCCGCGTCGAGGTTGGAAAATTTCCCACGGGAACGTACTACCGGGATAAATAGTATCCTATGTGCTAGTCCAGGTTATAAACTATCTATGTGCCAAATTACATCAAAATCAGTTTTGCCGTTTTTGCGTAATCGAGTAACAAACATAGATACAAACTTTTACATTTATATTAAGAGTAGGATTACTAGGATAGCAGGGTTAGTACAAGCCGTTTATTTTAGTATTTTTAGTACCAAGGTCTGGCAGAGAAAGTAATTTATATATTCTGTTTAGTGTTATTTATTTTAATCTAATGTTTGATCGTGACCTTGCGCTCGAGTAATGTTTTAACGACTGAGACCCAATTAACAAGAAGAGCGTTTCATATAATTTATAATAATGAAATAAACCACATTTAAATTTCAACACGTGTTTTGTAAAACACGAAATAATACATTGAACGAAAATAATTTGGTTTACATCAATGCACTTGGTAGCCCTTGGCCCACAATTGAATTTACCCAGAGTATCTAACGTGGAAGACATAATTATAGCCGGACTCCAAATGCAGCCACGTAGACATTCTCGAAGATAATTCTGCGGTACATATACGGTGTTGTTTGTACCTAACATAGATAGCATAGAGGGCACGAACAGAATGATTTATGATTTATATGGAAACCTTATCTTAGCAACCTAATTGTTTGGGCTGTTAGAATAAAGATAAAAACGGTCAAGGCATGCATGTGTGTCAACAATCGACAGTTGTTGACACAATAAATATCGGCATTGCCCTGTTGGTACAAAAAATCTCCGGCCCCTTGGGTAAATGTTTCGTTTCACTCTTGACCGTTTTCGAAAAAGCAGTTGAACATCTGTGCAAAACAAAAACAGTGGTGATCTTCCTTAATTTGTGATAGTGTTGTTGGAATGTGCCGCTTTTAATTCAGATAAAGCCATAAAAAACACTATGATTGAGATGATTCTTAGGGCCAGCGCCCACTGGCGGCACGGCATGGCAAGGAATTTTTAAGCCATGAATTGAAATAAAACTTAACAGTATGATAGTAAAATTGAAATTTTAACGGCAACGATGCCGCGGTATCCTTAGGCATGCCGCGACGTCCTTAGGCATCATCATTTAAATTTAAAATTTATTGTCTTACAATTAAGTTAAATTCCTATTCGTCGTCCTTGCCGTACCGTGCCAGTATTCGGCGCAGGCCCTAAGAATAATTAAGACTATAGTTTCAGACCTACTTAGTCCTACATAAGAAGTTTGATAACCTTTTATCTAATCTGTGGTGTTGATCTAATGATTACAAGCGCGACTACCGGCGTAAGGTTCTGAATATGATCTCGGGGCAGACTACGTTATTTCTCATTGGACCAAAATACAGAAGAAGCAGAAAAGCATCAAAGAATATTTTTTTCATCGCCCCGTCTCAGAAAGAGTATTTTTGCTCTTCGATATCTGAGTGCAAAAGCCGTTTTTATCCGCTAGAGGATAAAGTAAATTGAATTTAGAACATCGTGTGCACTAAGTTAGTGAATTCATAACATCATTAAACCTATTTACTTCTCCCTCCATGGTGCCGAATTTATCATACAACCTTTTTTAATTTGTTAAAAACTCAGACTCGGAACCTTCTTGGTGTACTTTTTTTTAATTTGCTTTGCGCGCGCCATTTTCTTTTCACGTCATATTGTTAAATTTTTGTTAATTATACCTAAGTATTATTTGTTGTAATTTAAAGATTATTCTGTAATACTTACCTATCATAATGTAGTAGTTGATACATAAACTGAAATAAAACTATCTTGTGATTGTAAATGTTGTTTTTTTGCTTTTAGTCATTTCCCCGCTGAGGTGGGATAAAAAGTTACGTGTTGCACTCGAGTGCAAAGATTTTTCACCTCGTGCTCTTTTGATTCCCTCGCTAACGCTCAGGATTCTAATTTTTGAATCGTTCTCTTGCTCGGTCATCAAAATTGAGCACGCGCTTAAAAAGCAACTTTGCACTCTTGTATAACAAAAAAACTATTTCTATCTGCTTTGAGAACATACCAATACCAACTATGATTGTAAAATACACGTGCTAGCTTACTATGACTAGTGGAAGGCAAAAGAAACGATTGATGGAGTGTTTGAAAGATGCTATAGCTAAAAAGGGGGTGAGTACCGGGATGCCGACTAATAGAGAAGCATGGAAGATAAAATATATGTTGCGCTGACCCCAAATAATATTGGGATAAGCTAAAGAGAATGATGATGCTGGCTTACTACTTATTTCTGTAAATACAAGATACATAGCCCCGGAATCGTGTTATAGGTAGATAAGGCATACGCACGCGGAAGATAGGATAATATTGGAAACTTTAATTGGGTCAAGAATTGGTCACATGGCAAATATTTTGAAGCGTTAGTATGAAGTCTCCTGGGCACGCCGCCATTGCGGCGGTATTTCCCCTCTTTGAGGAGTGGCTTGAGAGGCGGCATGGCATCCTCACCTTCCGCCTGACGCAGGTCCTCACCAGACACGGTTGTTTCGGGAGGTTCCTGTTTCGGATAAGGCGAGAGGAAACGCCCGGGTGTTTCCATTGTGAAGATCGCCCTGAGGACACGGTGGAGCATACGGTGGAGGTCTGCTCGGCTTAGGCGGAGCACCACCGTGTCCTCGTGGAGGCGATCGGCGGCGATGCTCTCTCGCGTCCGGCCCTGGTCCAGGCCATGGTACGGAGCGAGAGTGCATGGGTAGCCGTCGCTTTCTCTTTGAAGCAGTGATGGGGCTCGCAAGGGCCGATGCCGGCTAGGGGTGCGGGTTGTTCGAAAGAGATACCGCGGCCCCTGGCACGCAGGCAACTGAGGGAACACGGGTGGGTTTAAGTCAGTAAGAGTCTGACATGCCCGCCCTCCTGCTCCACCCAGAGCGGGAAAAGTTATTTGATGATTTCCCACCCAAAAAAAAAAGCACGACGTCTCCCGCGGACTGGCGCGACTTAATAGCGCGACGCGTCTCTAGTATCTAGATCAATTTCCATGAAGTTTCCATAGAAACTAGTTTTTTTTCTGTCTTGTCAACCCCTCCAAATAAGCTGAATATGCTGGTGTCTGGAAAGGGCTCACGTCAATATTGCAAAGGGTGGGAAACGAACTTATGACCTTCGATCGCCAAACTGACGCCTTAGCCATTGGGCTATTGCCGCTTAAAGTTCTAGTAGAATCGCTTCGCGCCGGTCTGCAGGAGACTTGATGCTTTACATAATGTTGGCATTTGATTTTTTTTTAACTATTCACCAGACCTCCACTCCTTTTTCTCTCAGTTACATCATGAATCAGCATGGCACGATAGCGTTAACTGGCAAAAATCGTAAATTAATAAAAACTTTTTAAAGGTTCGAAACGATTCTTTAGACAGACTATAAATAAATTAACATTTCGTCCATGTAAGGATCGAACATACGAGCACCTTAACAAACCGATACCATTGCTTTCAATTAAACGAATTTCAAGTATTATCTTAACTGTTATAGTCCGTCAGAATGTTTGGAGCGTTTTATGTTGTTTGACGATCTTACATAACATACAAAACATCACGTCTTGTTTCCCCAACGGGTTGGGCAGAGGTGTACCTGCAGCCCTCATTTCGCCAGTTATGTTTAGGTCTGATGTAATAGGGGGCGAGCCTATTGCCGTCAACCGGGAACGAATCCAGATTTCGAGCTGCTACTGAGAAATCCCAGACACAAAAACCTTTAACACTTTGCCCGACCTGGGGACGACCTGCAGGCTTAGCATGACGTTTTCTATATAATTACTACATAAAAGTAATCGTGTACTTACCTATTTAATTTCGAATAATGCTATTGTCATATCTTCGATTTGTAACCAATGTTATTCCTGCAGGCCTAGCGTGACGTTTTTTGTTTCTACGAAGAACAGACAGTGCTTTTTCAATACAAAGTGACATTTCGTTTCTCCATTTTTGACATCGCACCGTAGATATCCTACTACAATCTGTCATTTTGTCTTTCGTGACTAACGATCTTTGAGTAGGTCATTTTATATGTAGACTATTTCATAAGAATATTTCTTCCCAGACTGTCAAAATCACAGTGACCACAAACTTTCTACTCGACGGCCACAAAGGTACTATTATCTACAAAATCACGATTCGTTTAGAACGCATAACTGTGATAATCAATAGAAAAACATAGCTATCTTCTCCTATTGTACATCAATTAGTTAATAGTGATGTCTATTCTTCCGTCGACAACTCGGTGCTCGCGCTAAGCCTGCTGGGATGCTCTTGAATGCAAACAATCTTTCTAAAAAGTAATTACAGTAATTAATCTACATGACCTCACTAACGTAAAGTAATTGATAAACTAACCGTAAAATACAAAGCGACAGACGTGTCGTTATCATAACTTTACACATAAATGTAGGTAAACTGTGTACAACTTCCCGAATTGTGCTCTCGATTAATCCGCTACGTCGTCGTGTCGGTACAGTCGGCAGAACACCGCGTGCTCCGTTCACACGCGCAATTAGCTTCGTTCACCAGGATTAATTAATTCGCCCGAAGGGAGGCCTTGGGTATACATGTAAGGATATTAATCATTATTTAGATACTCGAAATTTCGCTCACATCTCACCCTGAGGTGAATACTAAAATATCGGATTTTATGAAGCTCAGATATCGATTTTACGAAACTGATAACTTGAGGTTGATTTTTTAATAAGCAGTAGCTTTTACCTGAAGAATAAATATGAAATCAGGACTTAGAAGGATAATATTAGGTTGAGTAAGGGCTGACATTTCATTGGTTAGATAACTTTTATCTGAAGAGTAAATCTGGCAATTAGGCATATTTTTTATACTTAAGCCGACATATTTATTCCTTAAATAAAAGCTATCTGACTATTGAAAAATCAGCCCTAAGTTACATAAATAGTTCACTTGTGCGTTAGGTACTTCTTATTTAATATAATAATAAAAAAGGTCAAAACCTTTTTTATTATTTTATTACATCAGTTTTTTTTTTATTATACTATATTAGTTTTTGGCGGGATCGCGTTGGAACATGTCGCACGAAATTTCATTTTCATGGAATTTAATGAAATAGCGAATTAAATTGTATAATTTTGATAGTAAATTATTCAATTTAGTTACGTGTGAGTGCACAAGTGTAGTGAAGGTGAAAATAAGTGACTAACGTGGACTTTTCGTGTTCCCCCCAAAAACTCCTATTAGGTTGTTGTAAAGTTATTACCGCTTTACAATAACTTTGACTTGACTGACTAAAGACGACTATGACTGTTTTGTAACTTCGTGCCATTTACTTGATCTAAAAGAAAAATTACTTGACACTGGCTAAATGCACAAACCGTGTGAAGCCAAAATAAAAAAAATTAAAAAAAAATGGTTTTATTTTACAATTTCAAAATAAGTACAGGGCAAAAATATTTAAAACGTTCTTAAAAAAAAAAACTAATAACAGTCATGAATGGCGCGAAAATAAAGACGCAGAATAACGCAGTAACTCAAGTAGTAGAATTAAATAATATTAAGTATAATATTCAAATATTGATTCCGTGATGTGAATATTGTTATTTCTATAAAACTAAAGCATTTCAAGTAGATAAATGTATGTATAACAATCAATTTGTAAATAATCCCGAACACCCAAACGTTTCATTGGCATCATTAACCGCTTCCCGTGACGTTACAATTTGGAAACACCCGTCCCAATATGGCGACTGGCAACATTATTCTAACGTTTGGGTGGTTGTTGAGTCATGTTGTAGCCCGCACGGACTAATTGCCGACATACTCGTAAGTTTCATAAAAGGCCACTTCAAAGCAACCGCTCCATTTGAAACTAAAACTAAGACGCGGGTCGAGAGCGGCAAATTGAAAGGCTTGTGGTATATTCATCTGTAATTGACACCTAAATAGCTTCCACGGGCGATGGGGAATTTATTAAGCTGCGTTGTGCATATCAGCTGCGAGATGTGCTATTTTATACATGTCTTGAAGGGTCAACAATTTCTCTTTTATTTCAAATGCGTTTTGTTAGATCTATACTTATAATGATCTAATCTCTATCATGTTGGCCAGAGCATAACGTACTAACTATTGTTAGTACGTTACACAATTATCCACTCCTACTGGAAAGGCTTTAATTTTGACAGTTCAACAACTTTCATTGCGCTATTTAAGTTGTTGAGCAGACAATTTTTAGAACATATGAGGAAATACGTTAGCGATAACATTCTAAACTATTCATATTCCGATTAATAGTGTGCAACGCAAATATATTAGGGTGCAGGCTAGGCCTATTCCGACCTATCCTTCCCATTTTTATGCAAAAGATATCCTAGGAATCAAAGTTTGTCTAGGCACGTCGGAGTATGGTCAATAAAGTTGTTTTGAATAATCAGTAGGAATATATAAATACGATACATGCGTTTAAATGGCACTATCATATTGCATATGCACGTGAGCACGTCACTGTCCTCGTAAAACAAGAGAAAAAGTCTAAATATAGGATTCTGAGTTTATGTCTGCATTCCAAAAGAAAAATCCTTTGTTTAATGCAACTGGAATATCCCTACGTTATTCAATTTCGCAGGTTAGGACTAACTCACGATGGAGATAGCCAATGCCAGAGCGAGGCAATTAAAGGATCAGTGATGGCACCAACAGTCCTGGCTACGCTGCACAACTACGCGTGGTCTTCGTGTTCCAAAGAGCAGTTCCACGACAAGTCCAAGTGAGTTTTTGTTGAATTACTTATATAACTCACTAGCTTCGTGCTTGTGAAATTTTGGCTCCGACCCACTGCGTCCATGCCATCGCCGGACCACGCTGTTTCTTCATTTTCGCTTAGCGGTCTTTCTGACTTTTTTCTTTCAGCTCGGATCTTATGATTTGCAGCGTGATCTTAAATAGCCTAAAACCTTCCTCAAGAATTGGGCTATCAAATGTAAAAATAAATTTACAAATTTGACTTGCAGTTCCAGAGATTAGCGCGTTCAAAGAAACAAACAAACTTCAGCTTTATTATTAGAATATATAGAATAGAAGAATAATATAACAGAATAACGTTTATACATTCCAGCTACGTAAAGTTTAGGTCTCAGTCATCATCTTTCCCTGCTTCTGCAAAATTATTTTTGACCAGTGAAGTCTCCTTCCATACATCTATGTCAGCCGTTTGTATCTCTGTATTCACCCCTTGTGCCCCCCGTCTAGTTACATCATACGTCACAAAATCCTTCCATCGTATCATTGGTCTGCCTCCATCCGTAAGCTACACTAACCAGCAATTTATACTGAATATCCGAACACAGATTGACTGTAATCTGACCGCTGCAACCCAATTACGGCAGAATACCGATAGCCTTATGTTACATTGATTGACGATTTGTCAAGCTAAAGTACTGTGTCAAGTAAATAGGCCTCGAACTGTCCGGGTATTCGTGTGGCATGGCTACCGGGAGCTTATCGTGTATGTTATGTCATTAGATCACACAGTACATGGTTGCTGGGACTTCGACACGCAATGAGTTCAGCACAATATTCTAGACACCCTTTGGCATTGAAAGATTTCGTCGCTTGTCAAAAAAAATGCTGTTTCATAGAAAAGTGCAATAGCTACGCGGTCAATTTAAATATACAAGGTGAATTTTTAGTTACCATTTAGTACCTGCGAAATTGAAGAATTTTCTCCAAGTAACGTGGGATATTTCGAATATGAAAAAAAAACCGAACCTCTCATTCAAAATCAATAGTCAGCTGATCGATTTTGTATGGGAGGTCCGATTTTTTTTTCATCATCTTGAAAAATTTATACGGTGACTAAAAAATTCACCTGGTATAAAACAGCAATTCTGTTTTTCAAATCACCAACCACAATTTTCAACACGGAGGTTTTCCAGATTTCAAAATCATGTACAGACCTACTGAATTCATGTTAAGAGCGTTTATTTTGAAAGTTGGCAACGTCGCAAATAGCAGTCAAATATTTACCTGTTTTTATTGATTTGTTAATATTAGCCGGCGCACTATGGGAAAGCCATTTGATAATATTACTGTATGGAAATATGAAATATCGCTAACTAGTGACCTAAAATATGAATAATGATTTGCAATCATAACACTGAATTTGATGTTGTAACCGTTTTAAGTGTAAAAACAGCATTTTGAAAGTTTTCAAGTTCTTTTTTTTACATCTAAAACTGAATATTAGGAGTTAAGATATGTATTATTACATTTCATAATGAATATTTTAGGTCACTAGTTAGCGATATTTCATATCTCTATTCAGTAATATTGCCAAATTAATCAAAATAGTGAAATATTTGACAGCTATTTGCGACGTTGCCCATTTTCAGAATAAACGCTCTTAACAGGTTACGCGTCGAACGCCCTGCCATCCTGGATAAGTAAAGAGCCAACCTGATCCGTTTTAATGATCTTTTGTGGCACTCGCTATGCGTATCCATTAGCAGCAAAATGGTTTTATTGGTTGCCATATTCATAGCACGTAGGCCACCCGGGCGCGTGAACAAATCCCTGGAATTCCGCAATAGAAAATATTATTTTAGGAGCTCCTTATTTCCTGGGAAGATTTCCTTTATCCCAGACTAGATGTAAGCTGTTGAATTAAGCTTTGGATAGTTGAAGCTGTCCAGTAGAAGTAAATGGAACGTATCTTGTGTAATTGAACGCACATAGGTATACACTCCAGATCAGCTTATACATTTCCAGTATAAGCTGATCTTGCATAATATAGGATTTCCGTACAGTGCGAGATCAGCGTAAACTAGAAATGTATAGTTTGATGAGTAGCCGTGTACACAATAAGTGGCTACGACGGCCAATTGCTTGTGGTCGACAAATTGATGGCAGCGCCTAACTGTCTAGAAACAGAGTCGTACGATGTCCTGCCTTAGATTACAGCTGTGTTGCCAAGACATTTGAAACCATATATTATTAGCTAGTTGGTAAGAGATTTAACGTAGGTAATTGGTGTCTAACTGCTGGCGCATAGACGTCATCTGGTTACACGTAATGATACGCTTAAGCAGAAAAATAAAATAAGCATCTTTACTTCTTCTTATTATAGCGAAAACTAAATTGTCCCGCCATTCTCTCCAACAATAATATTCCTTCCAACTGTGCCTGAAAGCCGTATTTTCTCTTTCTTATTTCTTTCACACAATACTGTGTAACCCTCGTTATTTTGTGCCCATAAATTAACCACATTATTTGAACTTATTACAATAGAAGCAGCTTTCAGTTGGCAGATGTGCTCATACAACAAATGTTGCCAAATAAGTTAGCTCTTGTACGAAAACGAATTTTAGATCAGCTTGACATGTTGAGGCGAATGAACTGGGGAATTTAGGGAATCAACAGGTGAATGCTTGTGAATGGTATGAAAAGAGTATTTGTGTTCCAAGTAAAAGAAAGGGAATAAAGACAAATACGAGGGTCATGTTGATATTCCTATCTCCTTGAGTAATCTTGACGTTAAAAATCCTGTCAGAAAGTTATTAGTGAATGTGTGAATAGTACGATTATTGACAAATGCGTGCACTGATTGGACAGGTCCACTTAATCTGTGTGGTTCTTTCCTCTAAAAGCCATTTCAGACACCAATCTACATGGTCCTCAAATGATCTGACCAAGATTATGTCTGGAATTTAAAAGATTTGTTTCGGCATTTCTTCTCATATTATTCAGAAAGGAAACATCGGCCTCACCTAGTTTTAAAAATATGATTAACGTGTAAAAGTGTTTGCACAAACCTACTTACAGAAATCAAATTATTTATCATTTAAGTAAGATTCGTGTAATGTTGATCTAGAAATTTGGAAATGGAGAAAAACGCAACATTTTTAATAAGACCAAGACCTTCATTCAACGAACACCTTGGTTAAGAGTAAAAAACAGAGTTTTGCCGTCACATTCACAACAGTAAATACGCAAATAGGTATTTACAAATATTACGGCACGTTTGCTGGTTTGATCGCCCAATTATCACTATGTATGCGTGACGTCATCTATAAATCCACCTGTATGGTAAGCCTCTGCTGACCACTAACAGCTTATACATCATTACGACGTACTTATTTGGGTGCTCATTAGTAACATTGTTACCGCTCTGTCGACGTCATATTCGGTAAATAAAAGGCTTATTAGTCGACTCACACGAATTAACTCGCCCAAATCGGGTGAATAGTCAGTTTTATTGTAGTTTTAAGGTTTATTGTTATTGATTAATGCTAATAAACGCATGTTTTTATTTCTTTTAAATAATATAATATTTTCAAAAGGCGACTCGCACAAAGTAAATCTATTGGTGGGCGAATCGACAATATCAGAAATACGTATTAGGAAATTGGCACGTTTTGAATGAAACGTTAAGGAAACAACGAAAAGTTAAAGTACACTAACTTTATTGCATGAAATACAAAACTTGCCAAATGTCTAGTAGTTACCTTTTATTATTTTAAATTACGCCCGATACCGGCGAGATAATTCGTGCGAGTCAACTAATAAGCCAAAAAAATACAGCTGTACAAATACAGATCGTAGGTACTGTAAGTTGAAGAAATCAATTCGTTTCCGAGTACCCATTGTAATAATCCAATTTGTCAAACCGACATCGAAATAGATACGTTACGTTTCTCATTTTTTCGGGTTCTTACCTGTGCCTACTCCGTGATAGGATTTTTCCGTTTTCGTTTGTACAATTTTCCTTTGTCTGCCGTAAAAATTGACTGCCTTCGGAAAATAATTGTCTGTATTATTCTCTTATGCGCTAATTACAACACTAATTGATTTATCGAATACTTTATTACCACTAGGTACTTACCTCTTTTTAACCGACCTCCTCCTTTTTTTGAAGTCGGGTTTTCTTTTTACACAGTCACCAAAAGATATGAGTGACCAGGGTCGTCGGATATAGTTGAAGTTTAGTAAGAAACCGATGGATGTTTTCGAATAAAATTTAATTAAATAAGTAATAGAAAACAAACAGTCTAATTATCATATTAACTTTCATTCGATAACATGGAACACCGATTTGGGTGGCAAAAACAAAAGCACGAAACCAAAGACAAACCTGACATTTAAACTAATTTGTTTAGAAGCCGGTAGTTTTTTTTTTAAATACTTTTTAATCCCAGTCAGAGACTAAAAAGGTAAGGTTATTATTACCTAAACCTTAACCCTTTTACTAATAAACACTGAATAAAGTTACCTATTCTATGTTTAAAACCTATGAAAATGTATGGTTCCCTATTAATTTGTTGTTCCCTGGTATAACTTTATAATGTGTTTATTATAGTAAGAGGGTCAGGGATACACAGGCGTGAGTATATAAATAAGTATAAGTAATGTGTAGATTTTTTGTAAGTATCACAAACTCAATTTCTTGTACAGGCGCTGGTGGTGTCTGCACGAGAGAAGTCAAGACGAAGGTTTGGTGTTGGGCGGTGCTAAAGAAATATCCCACTACGTGTTCACGATGGACGAACAGTGCCGGACGGAGTTTGGAGAAGGGTTCGTATTATTTATTTTATTAATATTAAAGAAGCAATGGAACTCCGTGGCTGTCATTCGTGGATATTTGACAGACGTTATAGATCAGGGATGGTGAACCAATGGCACGCGTTCCTTTGGTGGCACGCAACATAATAATTTGGACACGGCAGCCTATGTCACAGTAACAAACATAGAAATCTGAGCGTGATAATTTCATCTTTTATGCCTGAGTCGTTACTTTCAAAAACCGTCTATGTCATATGATTCCAGTTCAGCTTGCATTCTGCTAAAAGGAATATAAATGAACCTATGTATACGCATAACTGTGATAAATAATAGAAAAACAGCTATCTTCTCCTATTGTACATCATTTAGTTAATAGTCATGTCAATTCTTCCGTCGACAACTCGGCGCTCGTGCTAAGCCTGCTGGTATTCACTAATTAAAAAAGCAAAGGCATTAATTCTCTTTCTTTATTCTACATTACATTCTAAACATGCTGTTTAAATAAAGATAAGTACTTTAAAAATAAAAAAAGCTACTGCTATATTGAAACAGTGCTTTGTGAATTGAGATTCGGAGTAGCCAATCAATTTAACCAGCGAGAAGTTTTTATGTTGTACATATAAAAGCAAACAGATAGTTACTGTCAATCTGCAATCGTACCGAAAAGCTTTTAGCATAATATTATTTGCGTATCTTCGCTGTATCTGGATCTAAACATAAAGTTAAACTCTTTGATCAATTATGATGCATCTACATAAAAATGTTTTAATCCTGGCCTTGATTACTCTATTTTTGTACCAAACAATGGCTAAGTATTAAGGTTTTTGCTCCTACTGAGTCATTTAAAACCACAAGGAAAACCGATAAAATTGTTTTATGGTAACCCATATTAAGTACGTCATGATGTTCTTGAACCAGAGGCCCGCATAAAATGTTTGAAGACTCATAAAAATAAAATATGAGATTGATGTACTTTAACAATTCAGTTGGAAAATAAAACGTACAAACCTTAGGTAGTAACTAACAACAACATAGGTACATAATCAGCGAATAATGTTCCCACTGCTGGGACACAGCCCTCCTCTCGGAAGTGGGCTGTAAGTAATCCACGCGGGTCCAGTGTGGGTTATGTAGTATTAAGAATGAAGAAAAACAAATCTTTGCCACATAATACGTTTAATTTTGTAATAGATATACAGGGTGTAACAGAAACCCTATTGCTATCCTTTAAGCACTAAAGATAACAGCTGGTATAGAATCACTATACATAGTTTTAGCTCAAAATAAAATACTCTAAGAATTGATAACAAATTTTCGGTTTCATATGTTTCTTAAATTCAAATCATAACAAACGTGTCACCGCACTACGTAGTAGTCAATAACTTTCCACGTTACTTGCTAATTATCACGATAAATTTCTTCCGAGTGATGTGTTTGTTTCAATTTGTTCTGGTATCAGGTGGAACATGTAGAGATAGGATTAAAAAACCTTTCGAATATCGTTTGATATCATCCAAAGAACCCGTGTCCTTGGTATGTATGTACCCTTTCCGTTACACGTTGTATAAAAAAACCACCAAAGATAATATAAAAAGGTGAAAATTGGGGTAAAAAAACTGCAGATTAGGATTTGTTGGACGAGTGAAACTTAGTGGAAAATTTTATGGTTTAAAACGTTAATTATTTTGGTAGAAGACTTATTAAGCGATTGCAATCGATTAAATCTAGGCCTATGCACGCAAAAGTATGTTTCCTTTACGATAGAACACTGAGTGAAACCTATAGAATATTATTTAAAAATAGGGATATTTAGCTAAACTTAAAATAGAAAGAAACTAATAGTTAATCTACTACGGATATACTCTATAAATAATATGCGTGGATACGATTAGTCAGAATAGCTGGTCGGCGCAGCGCGCCAGACGGGTACCTAAATTAAATAAATGGCTGAACTAGCGTGGCTGCAGAGTCTACGTCAGGTCTTCAAACGCGTCAGGTCAACGCAGGTCTTCTGTCAAAACCGCGTCGACGTAGGTCACAGCGAACCACGACGTTTTCTAACCCCTGGGGAAAACCGAAATTCGGGTCGACGTCTATAGACAGACAAACAAAACGTTCAGATCACAGGTACAAGTAAAATCTTTGATAGAGAGAATCAATAGGAGATCAGAATAAAATGGTAAAGAGAAATAACTGACGGAATACATACCCAATCAATGTCAAAGAAAACTTAAAATTCTCTAAAACGGAAACAGCTTTGTATTATTGTTGTATGTATTTCAGCTTCAAATATTAGACATATAAATTTTGGTGTATTAGTTTAAACAATAAAAAATCTTGCCACCTTCGATGGCTCCTAAATCTGCAATGCGGGGATGTCAGAAAAAAACGTTAAACAATCTTTTTTCCAGATTCGAAGTTTAAAATGTTATAAAAATATGAGGAGGGGTTTTCTTATAAAAGTTGGAATGGAAATCAAAAAAGTTTTAACCGTAGCGGATTTACGCTACAATTGGTATATGGCACATGCCTTCGAATTGTTGGACATACCGGTTTCCTCGCGATGTTTTCCTTCACCGTTTTGAGAGCAGTGGCGATGAAATAATTTACACAAAGTAAAGCTCCTGGCTGGGTTCGATTATAATATTATGACTAACTACAAAAAGTAATTATAATATCGCACACCTACATCTAAACAGAGTTAACTCAAAAAAGCACTTTTTTCAGAAAAGGTAAAAAATTGTTTACCGTGTTCCTGTGCACTGGAGAAGTTATCTGCATACATATTTGCTTTGCAAGTTTTACTAGAAGAATATTTTTAAATCTGTTTTATTGGTTGATAATAGGTAGTGAGTTAATGAATTCAATGGCAAGCATAAGTCAAAACTCCCAATTTTTGACTTAGCTCCATTTAGATCTAGGTGTGCGATATGAATTTTCAATTCCTATTATCCTATTATTATTATTATTTCCTTTATTTCATTAAATACATATAAATTATATTTTTAAATATTCGAATATAAAATACATAAAAACATTTAAAAATATAAAAAATAGTAGCCCACCGGAATCGGAAACAGGGTCCAAGCTACCGGCGGTCAGGGCTCCAGAGAGAGGAACCTCCTAACATTGCGAGCCGTGTTAAGAAGTACCGCTTTCTGAATCAGGCCCTTGACCCAGCTGCCCAACGAGAACCTCCTCAGGTGTTGGTCGAGGCTCTTGGCTATCATGCCACTGGCTGTAACGACCGACGAACGATTGGATGTACAATGATCGCTGAGTCCACATCCCACATGTCGACAACCTCGCGAGCCAAGTCAAGATACTTGATTTGCAGTTAATCAAATAAGAAATTCACCTTATTTTTCACAAGCTTTCCAATTTACTGAAACTATGTTTTCATTTCCAAAGTAATCACAGAAATCTGAAGGTGATTTGACTATTTACCTGTTCTTGGATAAATATTGTGTACATGTAGTTAAAATGAGGAATATTATTAACTACACACTCAGTACGCGAGTCTAACCGAGAATATTGGATTCAGGATTTCCTCGAATTCAATTACAAACCTTAGACGTTGGCTGCAATTCGCTGTAAAAGGCGACATTTCTGTACCGTGAGCGACTTCATTTCTCTCGTGGAGAACTGTGGTCTAGTTAGCAGGCTTTGTAATTACTCTATAAATAGGAAAATACTTAAGTATAAGATATGTTTAAAAGTATTTATCTACAATACACATCTAGGAGTATATACATATAAGTAGTTTCTAGTCGTCGCCCAGTGGCCGAAATTCGATCATAATTCATTGAAAAGTTAATGAATTTATAATGCATTATTTATTATATAAAAATACTCGAAAATTATCTCACGGGAACGTATTATCGGGATAAAAAGTATTCTGTGTGTTAATCCAGGTTATAATCTATCTGTGTGCCAAATTTTATCCCAATCTGTTCAGCCGGGTTTGCGTGATTGAGCAACAAACCTCCCCAACATCTAAATATCTAAACATCTTAATATACAAAGTTCCACATTTATACTAATATTAGTAGCATTACCTTTCTGCACTTCTCCATATAAACTGTTACTGAGACAAACTTCATACTTCTCCGTCCGGTAATTTTCGTAAAAAAGAATACAAAGTTTTTGCTTCACGTAGGTATTAATTTATAGAGGGTAAGTTTTTATCCAGTGCGCAAACTCTAACCATGAATGCAGCATATCATTCTAGACCCCCCCAGCGCATAAATTTTTCGTCGGTTATACAAAAAAAAATCAGCTGTTTCATAGAAAAGTGCAATACTGGGTGTCTAGAATGATGTGCTGAATTCATGGCTACAGTTTGCGCACTGGTTAAAAACTTATCATGTAGATAGTACCTAGATATAATGAACTCACATATAAAAAAAAGTAAGTTCAAAAACTAAACCCCCAAATAAATCACGCTCTAAGAAGTATGAGTCATCTGAAAGTCGTCTGCCACTTTGCCCTAAAGCTTATGATCGCTTACTACTATCAGAATTAGAGATGAGATATACCTGCTAATCTCCATACCCGGCCTTCAAGGTATCGGTATCGCTAAATACCTGGTACAAAAACCGGGTTTCAAAATACTTGTAAGTATTTGGGTGTGTTATGATATGATTTCGATAAATAAACGTATGCGATAAGTTTGGTACGCCTCCAATATAATGTAGGTACGACGTTCCACGTAAACATATGCGTTAAGAGAGATGAAATCTTTCCTTCCTACTTTACCAGGCTTAGGACTGTCGACTAAGAGTATGATGATAGTTATTAATGAGTGCTATTTATTTAGGTATAATTATATGCAAAATAACATTAATTATATTTAAACTGACTAACTAGCCGGCGTAGTTAAAAGATTTCAAATCACTTTATTTACAATCATAATTTTTATTTGTAACCGATGCCGCACGAACTGGCCTATACGTATCATACTAGCCTATACGTATGACATCATACGTCATACCCTCAAGGTATTTACCCAGTATTTCGGTCTGTACCCGGGCTGCGTACTGCGTACTAAACACATACTTGGTATATTTACCTGTACCAGTATATACGACTCACCTCTAATCAGAATGTTTAGGTGGCATACGACCACGGCTTTGCAAGGATTTGTAAGCAGTAGGTAACTTACTTTTTATTCCAAGTTAAAACATACACAGGACTGCTTGTACAGAAAGACTTGATTTTATTTTGAACTGACGAAAAAACGTAGGAGGTTCTCAAGTCGACGCGTATATATTTTTTTGTATATGGCCACGCATAACTTTTTACAGAGTAGTCCGATTTTGATAATTCTTTTTTTAATAAAATCATTTACGTTGATACCCTTTTTTCAGCAATTCATCAGTTAGGTAGGTAGTCATTATTTTACTAATTCAGCAGTTAATAAAAGCCACTTCCCATGTACATAAATGCAATCAACATGGCATTCGATTTTGTCAAACTAATGAGGAAATCAAGGTTCCTCGTAACTTCGATGAATGAAACAAGATACAGCGGGACAGTTCATTGACAACATGTCAAACTGTCACTTGAGTTATGTGACGTTTAGTAATTGTGGTCAGTTCTCGATGCGGGCTCAATAAAAAAAAAAAATCAATCCTTCCTAATTCATGATTGTTGTATCGTTAAATAACTTTTATTGTTCGTTGTGTCGTTAAATAACAAAGGACATACTTAAATAAATAGCTAGAATTTTATAATTTCAAGTGAAGTGTTACTAAGATACTTATTCAACACTAGGTTTTGCCCGCGGCTCCGTCTGCGTGGATGTCGATTATCGCGTAAAAATCCCAGGCTATATCTCTACCAGATTTCATGACGATCGGTTCAGCGGTTTAGACGTGAATGCGTAACAGACAGAGTTAATTTCACATATATAATATTAGTAGGGATAACACGCACACGCCATGTTTGCCCAAAGGGCGTATCTATAGTACACCCACATTTCACCAGTTATGTTTAAGTTTCATGTAATAGGGGCGAGCCTATTGCCATCAAGTGGGCACAAATCCAGACATCGGGCTGCTACTCAGAATTCCAGATGAAAAATCCCAAAAACACTTTGCCCGACCTAGGAATCGAACCCAAGACCTCATGCTCAGTAGTAGCGCTGGCGAACACTAGACCAATAAGAAAGTGATTTAGAAATAAAAAATAAACCAGATAAATATTTATATCCATTAAAATATTACATCAACAACATCGTTGTAATTATTGAAACAGTTAATAATTTGATACACTCGTGCATTTTCTGAAACGTGGAACGTTAATTAACTATTAATTAAAAGCTTTAAGCCGTTTTGATCACGTTTCCAATCGATCCAGATATAGCTCAACGGAACTGTAGATCGTGTTTAACTAGAACTACCATGATGCAACACTGCAATTAGGTGTAATATGGCTTTACACCAATGTGTGGCGAAAATAGAACTGCCTTTGTTCGTCGGAAATGTTGCAAAAGTTCTTCAAACCAAAAGGGATGAATAAATGCAGCTAAGATGACAATGCTAAGTGGAATGTGTGGTGTTACACGATCGGATAGAATAAGAAATGAGTAAGTAAGAGGAAGTCTGAAAGTCGCACCAGTAAATGAAAAGTTGCGTGGAAGTCGGTTGTCATGGTATGGGCATGAGATACGGAGGAATGAGGAAAATGTCGTTAGGAAGGTTTTGAGTATAAATGTCGATAGCTATAAGAGTAGGGGAAGACCAAAGAAACGATGGATGGACTGTGTGAATGATGATATGGTTAGAAAGGGTGTGACTACGGAGATGACGACTAATAGAGAAGTGTGGATGAAAACGACATGTTGCGCCGACCCCAGATGAATTGAGTTAAGGGCAGGAGAATGATGACGTGATGGAGGTACAGTCAGCGTCAACTGGACGAACAGAATGTTTAAAATGATCTCAACAACTAAGAAAATTAAACTTTACCTCAATTGGATAAAGTTCTTGCCAGAATGACAGTTGTCGTGTACTCTCTTCATTCTGAAACATTCCTTGTGTCATTGAGTTAATATTTAATTTTCATAGTTGTTTAGATCATTTTGTACAGTCTGCTCGTCCCGATTTTTTGGACGCTGATTGTACGTTGGGCGCGTGGGGCGGCGGCAAGCTTGCTATGTAGGACGCTACAGTTGATATTTTTCCGATAATCTGTTTACGTGTAATCGAATATGTGCAGGCGACGCGGAATACATTTGCGGTGGCGGTGGATTGCATTATGATTTTATGAATGAACATACCAACATACATATTTGGTATCAAATGGAATATTTGGAGATCAAATGGAAGCGTGAGTCGTGACAACCAAATATAGCTACATAAAAAAACTTTTCATGTAGCTAAATTTAAATTCATATCCAAAGTCACCGACTTCCGAAATTAAGAAGAAGAAGTCGGTTGTTTTTTTTTTGGAAAAAGTTGTTATTTTTCACTTTTTAGTTATACTACCAACCCCACACCAATTTGAAATTTCATCATCCTTGGGGTCAAAACAATGCATATTTATTAGAGGTGGGCCGACTATAACTTTGGCCAACTAGCCGACTAGCCGACGAGTCGGCTGCAAAATGGCCGACTAGTCGGCCAAGCCTATCATTGCTTTCGGTTGAGTTCGGGTGATATCGATAATGTTCATGACCACGCTTTTGGGCTCGTAGGTCGGTTCGCGGCACCCGGCGACCAGGCGGAATTGTCAGAACATGGTTTTATTTACTTTGCATTTATTCTATCATTGTTTAAGTGCGAGCCGGCCTTTTTTCCTATCTTATTCTAGATTGCACTGAAAGCTAAAACTAAACTGTGAAACTGATTCTATAATAAAAATAATAACACCAAAGATTTCAATTTCATTTTAAATTTTTATGCATTAATACGAGTAATAAATGGGCCGACTAGTCGGCGGTTCTAGCCGACTAGTCGCCGACTAATCGACGACTACAAATATGGCCGACTAGTCGGTACATCACTAATATTTATGCGATAGCAGCAATTGCGGTTGATTTGCTGTCATTTTTTGAAGAGTTCCTTTGTCTGTCGCCGAAACGCATCATCAGACCTATATGAAATTTAAATGGGACCATTTCGGAACAAACCCCTTTCGAACAAATTTTGCAAATTCGTCTATATAAGGTGTATCTATTCATACACGAAATATCTGAAGGGGTCATTGTACTCGTCATTATGAACAACTTTTACTACCGGACCAAACCTGAAATCGCGAAAAAATATCAGCTGTTCCCTACATTTTGACGAGATATGCGAACATAAATGTAGGGAACAGCTGATATTATTTTCGCGATTTCAGGTTTGGTCCCATAGTAAAAGTTGTTCATAATGATGAGTACAATGACCCTTTCAGATATTTCGTGTATGAATAGATACAGAGTACAATGACCCTTTCAGATATTTCGTGTATGAATAGATACACCTTATATATGACGGAGTTATGCCCGAGCATACATTACAAAAAATAAAAAATATATAAACATGTCGAATTAATAACCTCCTTTTTGAAGTCGCTTAAAAAAACATACACTACAAAGTGAAAAATAACTTTAATTTAGTTTCAAACAATAAAATAATGTGCTATACTTTAATTTCGGAAGTCCAAAATACAGATACAAAGACGGTGTCTTTCTACTACTACTTACCGTACAAAGATTTTTATTTATCACTTTTTAGTTATGGTAGGTACCTATTCCACACCAGTTTGTATACTACTACTTGTTATAAAAACAACAGTGACAAGAAGTAATAGATCATTATCAAGATACACGAAGTGAATTAAAAAATGTACCTATTATAAAAGTCATAGCAAAAACTACTCCAGCAAAGTTAACATTATATGGACTCAATCCGCAATTATTGAAGATATCAAGGAAAATACACACCCTCCTCCTTTTTGAAGTCGGTTATAAATAGGAGCACGTTTTCACCTAAGTTTTATTCAGGCACCTGTGGAGCCGTTTTATTTCTGCTTCCTTTGAGGCAGTCGTAACGTTGCAACATTAAGTGATGTCTGTCGTCCCTTGGCGCATTAAACGCAAAATTTAAGTATGTGTTTATTGCATACTATTATGCTCTGTTTACTGCTAGACAACTTAGCTACAGTATTAAGAACACACATGTGCTTTACATTAAACTTTTAAGTTTTTATTGAGATAAAACAAATTAAAAGATCATCTCTGGCAGACATACCACGCCGCCACTTGTAGACAATTAAACAATTGTTCCGTTTATTGAGATTAATCTCGGATCCTGTTGAGCTACATAACAAATAAAATTAACCAACCACGTTTCTGCATAGTTTGATTGTTCGAGTCTCTAATAAAATTGCTCAAAATAATAATAAATTTTCCGCTATAACTGCTATTGTTTATCTGCTCTCAACGTGCCGCGTCGTCGGCACGTGGCTCCAAATATATCTCTTGAACCACCCAGTTTACCAACAAGCTATAATAAAACCAAAACATATGACTCGTGTAATGTGTGTTAGTAGAATTGAAATCCCAAGAATAACAATACTACGCTTTTGAATATTACACAGCGGAATATTTAACAATACCGGGAAAAGCGCTGCATTTCACAAGTTTCAGAACAATAACCATTTGCATTATGGGAGTGGAAATTACAGTGTTTACGTTAGCTACCTAGGTCTTCAATACCTTGGGTAATTTGAGGCAGACAATAGTGATTAGCATACCTAGACTATGAACCGAACAACGCACTTTAGAGCAAATTGCGCCACCTCTTACTTGATTCTCAAATTACAAATGCCTTTTCCAGGTCTTCCGCGTTTGTTAGTGTTAGGGCATGAGGTATAAAAGGCAGCTTTTTAAATTTTAAACCTCAAAACCGCAAATACTTTTGTAGTTTTAATTTGTGACTGTTTATCGATCAGGGAACATACTATAAAACATCGTCGCTTCCCGCAGTCTGTAGGTACGCTTAGATCTTTTAAACTACGGAACGAAGGTTTAATACATGCCTGTAGGTATATCTTGGTGACCCAAGCCCTATTCAAAGCTAATCATTCTGCCAGCGCAAGATTATTACTCAAGTTTACAACAAAAATGAAATTGCGATTAATATTATCAACATATCCAAAGAGATAAAGGGGTAACTAAAGAGTTACCTACCTATCTATATCTATTGTACAACATAAATAAGAAAATCCTGTATTTTCATTACTGCCTCGTACCTAATAATGTTTTGTTAATTCTGTAACTGCCATTGCTTTTTTAATCATATGAAAACAGTGGTTGGTAACAAAGGGTGGCCGTCCTTTGAAGGCGAGCTCTTTCACTGCCCCGAGCAAGGATCGACATTGGTAGCTCAAAGGACGAAACGACATGATTCTTTTAACGAACAAACTCAAACAGTACTGTTTCAGGCACATTTTTGTTTTGTTTGGAACAAATTTTATTATTTGAAACAGCTGTACCTACATTACTTTGGCGCGTGGCCATAATCGGAACGAATGCGATTTTTAATACAAATTTAAGTACCTAGCCACAAAACAATTTCACAAATTTTACCCACTAATTAAATCTGTTAATATCGTGGTCGTGATTCGTGGGTTCTTGAGTTTTTTATCTGGAATTTCACAGTAGCAGGTGAGTCTAGATTTTCGCCCGGTTGATGGCAATAGGATCACACGGGGCGTACACATAATTGGCGAAATGTGGGTGTACCATATAGATAGATACACAAACAGATGTTATGTATGTATATTAGGTACCCTATACGCAGTTCTGCCTACCCTGTCTAAAAACTCTGTGCACGCCGCACAGTTTTTAGACAGGGTGGCAGAAATAAAAAAAAAATAGAATAACCGATTGCTGTACTTACCTACACAGCATGCAACCTGTGAGGCAATTTAGTAAATCATATTGTTATTTTGAATTTATGATTGACTTTACCTTTAGTTTGTATTAATTGCAAATGCGGTGTTCAACTAATTTTCACGGTCATAGGTTTTTTATGTTCACCGAAAGATAGTTTTGAACATACATCATTTTTTATTTTATCTATACACACACCACCTGAACAACTTTCACAGTGAATAATTATTATCAATTTTTCACAATATTGTCAACGTTAAAACCTTAAGTACATGCTATCATAGCTCACAACCAAAACAAATAAATCAAAACAAACAATGGCGTCGGAAATCGGAATATAAAAATAATACGACCAAAAAGTAATGGTAGTTTATGTAGCAACAATTCAATGAAACAATGCTACTTTAAAAAATTGTCGCATAACCAACTTTGTTCGGAAAACTTCGGTAAGTTTCGTAATTCGTCGTGTCAAAAGCCAGTGACTACCTCGTACGGTTGTGTGCGTAAATCGTTACATTGTGTACCACATATGTACAGGAACGCACACACAATAAATCTGCATGACCACGAGAGCACACATAAAAACATTAAGCCGCGAATAGTTCGTGTCTCTCCCGAGGCACTCAGTGGCGCTAGTGCATTGCAATGCGAATTTGCGTCAAATTGTACGAACGAACGGGTATTGTATCGGGGATTAGTATAATGATACGACCGACGCTCGACAGGTGGAGCTCATTTATGAATAAAGATTTTTGTTTATTGTTAAAATAATATTAGTTTTAAAGATCATCTCTGGCAGACATACCACGCCGCCACTTGTAGACAATTAAACAATTGTTCCGTTTATTGAGATTAATCTCGGATCCTGTTGAGCTACATAACAAATAAAATTAACCAACCACGTTTCTGCATAGTTTGATTGTTCGAGTCTCTAATAAAATTGCTCAAAATAATAATAAATTTTCCGCTATAACTGCTATTGTTTATCTGCTCTCAACGTGCCGCGTCGTCGGCACGTGGCTCCAAATATATCTCTTGAACCACCCAGTTTACCAACAAGCTATAATAAAACCAAAACATATGACTCGTGTAATGTGTGTTAGTAGAATTGAAATCCCAAGAATAACAATACTACGCTTTTGAATATTACACAGCGGAATATTTAACAATACCGGGAAAAGCGCTGCATTTCACAAGTTTCAGAACAATAACCATTTGCATTATGGGAGTGGAAATTACAGTGTTTACGTTAGCTACCTAGGTCTTCAATACCTTGGGTAATTTGAGGCAGACAATAGTGATTAGCATACCTAGACTATGAACCGAACAACGCACTTTAGAGCAAATTGCGCCACCTCTTACTTGATTCTCAAATTACAAATGCCTTTTCCAGGTCTTCCGCGTTTGTTAGTGTTAGGGCATGAGGTATAAAAGGCAGCTTTTTAAATTTTAAACCTCAAAACCGCAAATACTTTTGTAGTTTTAATTTGTGACTGTTTATCGATCAGGGAACATACTATAAAACATCGTCGCTTCCCGCAGTCTGTAGGTACGCTTAGATCTTTTAAACTACGGAACGATGGTTTAATACATGCCTGTAGGTATATCTTGGTGACCCAAGCCCTATTCAAAGCTAATCATTCTGCCAGCGCAAGATTATTACTCAAGTTTACAACAAAAATGAAATTGCGATTAATATTATCAACATATCCAAAGAGATAAAGGGGTAACTAAAGAGTTACCTACCTATCTATATCTATTGTACAACATAAATAAGAAAATCCTGTATTTTCATTACTGCCTCGTACCTAATAATGTTTTGTTAATTCTGTAACTGCCATTGCTTTTTTAATCATATGAAAACAGTGGTTGGTAACAAAGGGTGGCCGTCCTTTGAAGGCGAGCTCTTTCACTGCCCCGAGCAAGGATCGACATTGGTAGCTCAAAGGACGAAACGACATGATTCTTTTAACGAACAAACTCAAACAGTACTGTTTCAGGCACATTTTTGTTTTGTTTGGAACAAATTTTATTATTTGAAACAGCTGTACCTACATTACTTTGGCGCGTGGCCATAATCGGAACGAATGCGATTTTTAATACAAATTTAAGTACCTAGCCACAAAACAATTTCACAAATTTTACCCACTAATTAAATCTGTTAATATCGTGGTCGTGATTCGTGGGTTCTTGAGTTTTTTATCTGGAATTTCACAGTAGCAGGTGAGTCTAGATTTTCGCCCGGTTGATGGCAATAGGATCACACGGGGCGTACACATAATTGGCGAAATGTGGGTGTACCATATAGATAGATACACAAACAGATGTTATGTATGTATATTAGGTACCCTATACGCAGTTCTGCCTACCCTGTCTAAAAACTCTGTGCACGCCGCACAGTTTTTAGACAGGGTGGCAGAAATAAAAAAAAAATAGAATAACCGATTGCTGTACTTACCTACACAGCATGCAACCTGTGAGGCAATTTAGTAAATCATATTGTTATTTTGAATTTATGATTGACTTTACCTTTAGTTTGTATTAATTGCAAATGCGGTGTTCAACTAATTTTCACGGTCATAGGTTTTTTATGTTCACCGAAAGATAGTTTTGATAATACACACACCACCTGAACAACTTTCACAGTGATTATTATCCATTTTTCACAATTTTATCAACGTTAAAACCTTAAGTACATGCTATCATAGCTCACAACCAAAACAAATCAATCAAAACAAACAATGGCGTCGAAAATCGGAATATAAAAATAATACGACCAAAAAGTAATGGTAGTTTATGTAGCGATAATTCAATGAAACAATGCTACTTTAAAAAATTGTCGCATAACCAAGTTTGTTCGGAAAACTTCGGTAAGTTTCGTAATTCGTCGTGTCAAAAGCCAGTGACTACCTCGTACGGTTGTGTGCGTAAATTGTTACATTGTATGCCACATATGTACAAGAACGCACACACAATAAATCTGAATGACCACGAGCGCACACATAAAACATTAAGCCGCGAATAGTTCGTGTCTCTCCCGAGGCACTCAGCGGCGCTAGTGCATTGCAATGCGAATTTGCGTCAAATTGTACGAACGAACGGGTATTGTATCGGGCATTAGTATAATGATACGACCGACGCTCGACAGGTGGAGCTCATTTATGAATAAAGATTTTTTGTTTATTGTTAAAATAATATTAGTTTTAAATATTTACTTGATTTAGGTAAGGTGGCAGTGTCTTTCTGTCTTTATGGACTGTACGCCACTGCCTATACGTATTGTATGTACGAAACTGTTGTTTACATCTGTCGCAGGAATAGGAAAAAGCTTATTTACATGACGCGGGTTAACCTCGAGTGTTCCAAGGGGTATAAAAATTGAATGGTGTCCCATAACTCGGCGATATCGCGTGCGAAAGGGCGGAGAACACTTCACTTTGTCACATAAAAATATGGCAATGCGAATCAGACATGGAAGTTTCTGTTCATTTTTTATATGTACAAATCTTTTTAAGCTAGTAATAACAACTAGTGACGGGCCTAATACGGGTTTTACCGAATATGAATATAATCGGCCGAATATTCGGATAAAAGTTTACCGGGCTGAATAATCGGCAGGATTTGGCACGACTTATTATGCATCTCAAAAAATTCAGTACATAATTATGTGCTTGTAGAGCGCGTTGAAGTGCATGTCCCTTCCGTCCTTTGATGCCGCTACCGCACTGGTAACTTGCTAAGACAGGTATTAGATCATATCGTCTAGTTAGATATGCATCTTGCCCTTGTGTTGGCAAAAACTGATTTTGTTTATGTTAAAAGGGCCCACTTGTACTTATAGTTGTGCTTTTTTATAAAATAAGCTTATAGACTTTTTTAATACATTATGATTTCGTAGAATGTTCGGAATAATTGCCGAATAATCGGCCGAATACTAATGTTCGATAAACCTGCCAAATACTGAACATAAAAAGAATATTCGGCCCATCCCCAATAATAACCGTGCAAAATCTTTTGAAAAGTATCTAACTTCTCTTAAAAGATTTTGATGATGAAATATCATCATAAGATGAAATATCTGACTCAATTAAATTTACCTACAATAGACTAGAATTAAGGCTCGTAATTTGTACATTCCTTTACTTACTTAATTAGGAACCTACGTCAACGGTATAACAATAGAACAAAGACAACATCGTTACGTCAATCATATAGCAACGTAGAAGCTTAAATATATATATATACACCGTGACTTTTTAGTCGTCTTACAACGGCAGCCCACTTTATGTATCCAATGACTACTAATGATTTATTAAAAAAATATATATTTTTGAACATTTGAATAATTAAAAAAATTAAAATATCATTCACTAAGATGCATGACGTAGCTTGAAACAACCTGTTATGGAGATGGAATTAATGATGGAATGTAGTGGTAGGTAGCTAGATATCTTCTACCGTTTGATACGTAAACATTATTAACAGGAAGGGTGTTTCATAATTCTAAAGCTTATACACGTTTATTTTTACATCGTTCTGGAGCCGAAACACAGTAACTCCAGACGAGTAACAGTCACTATTGGCATTGTTATTTTTGTTTTAAGACATTTAATAAAGAAGTTAGAAATTTATCACTTTTTTTCTGTCATTCGAGTTAAATTTTAGTAGCGCTTCCACTATTTCATTCATAAACGCAAGATCGTACGCGATCTGCTCGGTGATGACGTAGCGCGGCACAGCTGTGCGTGTGCGTCAGTTCAGCGCGCCCGCGGTGGGTCAACGGACGTCGGACGAATAATCGGCTGCAAGTAAGTAGGTACGCACGGCTACACATCAAGCTATACAGTTCCAGTTTACGCTGATCTTGCACTGTACGGAAATCCTATTCAATGTGAGAACAGCTTATACTGGAAATTTATAACTTGAGGTGTAGCCATGTGTACCTACAAGTAGGTATTTCATTTCAGGTACGATTTAGGTTGGTGTAAGTTCATTTACCTCCATCATCTCGTATCGAAAGCACGGCACGGTGTTTACCACTATCACATCTCGTAAACGTGAGAAATTAATTGACATTTAATTCACCACTCTCGCATCACCTAGTAGGTACTCGTTATTCAACTAGACACGACGAGTAGGCTTGGGAGTTGTATTTTACCGCTATCGTCCGGCTGCTACGATTTCGTAACAGTAAGTCGAGCACCCTTCAAGCCCGGCTGGTACGATATCGTACCACCCAGAAGCAAGCGGTTTTTATCTTAATACTTCACACAAATAAGGTTTAATCTCGTCTGCGATGATTTAACTCTATGAGCCGATAGCCACTCTTTCGTGAACTACATCATTCAAACGCGTAAAAGTTCTGTGGCATTTATAAAAATAGTTGACAGTGACGCTTCGAACGCGCGCGTCGATAGAGCGTTATCTTGTTAGGCTCTCTAGTTATTTAGTGTTTTTTCTTATTTTTTGTGCATATTCGACGTGAAGTGGATAAATATTCATTTATAAGTAGTTATTACATTGTTTTAGATAATATTTGCATCAAATAGCATCATAAAAACTGTTTTTTCGATAAAAAGTGTTACGTAAACAAACTGTTGCTCAGTGACGTCATTGTTATGTGAAGTTTGATTGTGTTGAGTGTTGCACAGTGATTTAAGTGTATCCTGGTGTATTTAATGGTATGTACAGAAATCGTACTCATAATTAAAGAAAATTCTAGGTATATTTCACAACAAAACTATTTTTAAAAGATCTTTGAATGTTATGAAGCGCGCGATATGAAGTTTGAGTTTAAATATTATGCAAATGTTCAGTAGGATTCCCAAAAAAATACTGCTGTTAGATTAGGTAAGTACTTGTCTATTCAACAAGAAACGAGCAAAATATCGTGCAAATTAACATCGTAATTTTATCAGAAATCATCATAACACGGGAACCTTCCGCCTGACACAGGTCCTCACCGGACACGGCTGTTTCGGGAGGTTCCTGTTTCGCATAAGGCGGGAGGAAACGCTCGGGTGTTTCCATTGCGAAGATGGCGCTGAGGACACGGTGGAGCATACGATCGAGGTCTGCCCGGCTTGGGCGGACCACCGCCTTGTCCTCGTGGAGGCGATCGGCGGCGGCGATCTCTCGCGTCCGGCCCTGGGGGCCTACTCCCTAAGCGAAATCCGTAGTATCGGCCATCGTTACGGGCGCTTCGTTCTCCGTCTCACTTATGGAGATACCGTAAGTTAGACAGAGAGCGAAGCGCTCGTAACGACGGCCGATACTACGGATTTCGCTTAGGGAGTAGGCCCCCTGGTCCAGGCCATGGTACGGAGCGAGAATACATGGTTAGCCGTCACCTCCTTCAGCGAAGCAGTGATACTCGCAAAGAGGGAGGCGGCGCACGTGAGGGAGAGGCAGTACATGTGCCCTCGTGGCTGCAGCCTTCGCTGGAGACGCCCTGGGTGTTGGGAATTCCATTGAGTCCCGGCCACCGTAGGCGCGGGCTTGCGGACGGCGAGTAATGGGTAGCTCGCTGTCCGGTAAGGACCAAGCCCGGGTCGACGGCGCGTTGTGTTCCACGCGCACCTCAAAGAGATGACAGCAGCACCAGATGGGGCCCGCAAGTGCCGATGCCTGCCAGGGGTGCGGGTTGTTCGAAAGAGATGCCGCGGCCCCTGGCACACAGACAACTGAGGGAACACGGGTGGGTTTTAGTCAGTAAAAGTCTGACATACCTACCTATGACAGCCCTACCGCTCCATCCAGAGCGGGAGAAGTCATTTGATAATTTCCCAACCCGAAAAAAAAACAACCATATGATAAATACTAAATATGCCTAAAATATTTTTTATGCGACAATGCTTGCGGCGGCTTCACAAAGGCAGGCAATTCAAACAGAAAAATGAATCGTTTAGTCTGTTACATAGAGTTCATTATTAGTTGGAGGTGCCCTTTTCTATGAAAATATTGAACCGAATTAAGATCTTATTGTTATAATTTTAACCGCGAAATTCGGTTGTGCATTCTTGTAAAGGCCGGTCGAACACGAGACAATAGGTTTCTAAGAATAATTTTAGTAAACTGCGGACCTACTTACCTAGTTTGGTGTAATTTATATTTTTACCCTTTACTGTTAAGAAATAAAGTCTGAATTCGCTTTTCATATTTTTACACACATTACACACGCATAAATTCATTGATGGCAAGGAAGCGTTACTTCGAGTTCTCATTATTTCACAAAAAAATCAATAAATTTAAGTTTTCGTGATTTTTTTTATTGTTATTTATTGAAAAAAATAGTCCCAATCGATTCGAGTTCGATGATTGAGTTCATGGCTTTCGGTTCCAGAACGACCTAAAATTAACCGTGTATATTTTTATTTGTACCTATTATCTTAATTAATGGTAACAATGTTTTAATTGCGCCTAGAGGTATTTTATGACGGATACATTGAGTGGACCACCTTTGTAAGGCGACTAAAATATCACGGTGTATATATGACAAAACTCGAAATAAATGTAAATAAGGTAACTTACGGCAACCGTTTACCTAGATTATCAGACTATTTTCGTTTGTTGTTTGAACTCACTCCGGCCGGCCTTGACTGACTAATGTATATCGAAATAATGTATTTTAATACACTTATTGTAAGTATATATTATCTAATATTAGTCATCATCTGCCTAGCCTTTTCCCAACTATGTTGGGGTCAGTTTCCAGTCTAACCGGATGGGGCTGAATACCAGTACTTATTTTACACGGAGCCTATCTGACCTCTACGACCCAATTACTTGGTATTGCGATATCCCTTGGTAAGACTGAAGCGGACTGGCTACGACTAATTACTTTAACAATTTAGTAAGGTCTATGAGTGAAATCTTAAGCATCCAATCCATTATCGATCTCCGGACCTGGGAATCAATCCCGGGAAACTTTATTGATCGAGTTTTCTTCATAACGAGTTCGTTCTTATTTTTCTCATTCTTGCATGTATACTTGTACAGTCACCACAAGAGATATGTAACCAGAGTCGTCGGATATAGTTGAAGTGTGGTAAGAAACCAATGGATGTTTTCGAATGAAATTTAATCTGATGAATAAACTGTTGGTTTTCTATTAATTTTATTTTATTTTATTCGAATACATCCATCGGTTTCTTACTAATCTTCTACTATATTCGATGACTCTAGTTACTTATCTCTTTTGGTTACCGTACCTCGAAATTATTACCTATTAACATTGAACTTAGGGGAAATGTGATTTTTAGAGTTACATACCTCAAAAGATCACTTCGTTGTCCGTTTGTCCGTCTGTCTGACTTTCTGTCTGTCTTTAAGTCTGTTAAAACCCGTTTTTCTCAGGTACGCGAGAAGTATCAAGTTGAAATAAATATCAAATACGTAAGACTACGGAAAATCGAGCTTCTAAGTCAACGTAATAAAAAACCGGCCATTTATGTGACAAATTTTGATACTCGCAGATAAATCAAAACCTGCAGGGTACTTCAAGTTGACCTAGGATCATGAAATTTGGCAAGCAGCAAGGTCTCACAGTCCAAATAAAGGAAAATGTCCGAAAATCGTTACTTTGCAGTTTTATCGGTATAAATCTACAAAATACCTTCAAATCACTTTTTGCAATTACAAACTTATACACGCAGTTGGAGTTATGATCATGATGTGTATCGATGTACGAATGTATGATGAGAACATTTTTCAACTACAATTTGTTCTTGGGATAGATTCATTCCAAATATACGCAACACGCATCGTCCGAGACGCAATTGGCTGGTTTTATAAAGAACGATAACTCTATAACTCTCCTCAGAAACTAAAAATGAAACGTTTTTAGGAAATGAGAAATTCTTCCTTGGATACTCTGCATGATTGATAGGTAAATAAATCTTTAGAAACCTTTGGTAGAGCCAGCCTAGATACTAGATTGTGAATTTGTGACCGATAAATTACAATAGGTATTTTCCACATTATACACCGTGAAATTTATATTAATGGTTGTTTTCCCGCAGCGAAATGGTTTCGTCTTGGTAATACAATCGTTTAATAAACAATTAAATATTAGAAACAAAAAATGGCAGATTAACCATTGTGAAAAATCACTACTTGCGAGAGTTTATTTTGCTTTGAACATTTATGCATCGCTGTTCCCTTTATCGGCGGCGCGTTCGATTCGAGTAGTACCTACAAGTTACCTCTAGTGTTACTATTGAGTAGTGTTGTATCGAGTTGATGAATATTTTTTAAATTATTTTAAAACAAAAAAATCTTTATTTTTTTACTTTATGCTTCGAAAGTATTCCTTAAGGCAAGTTGTTCTGCCGCGGGAAAACAACCATTAAAATTTCTGGGTGTATACATGGCGGTGGCAGTAAGTACTAACATACCAAGCCAGTGTGCAATCTAGTGTGTTTTTGTACCTTCATTCAATACTCCTATTCATCATTATCAGCCTATAATGTTCACAGGCCTCCTCTCAGTGAGATGGAGTGTACCGTAATTCACCACGGGCCCATTTTGGGTTGGTAGACATCCCGTATGTTCGAATTTTTGGTTCGAGGACAAGCCGGTTTCCACACGATGTTTTCCTTCACCATTTTAAGAGTGGTGATGTGCACAAAGTAAAGCCCCCGACTGGGTTAGAACCTCTACAACTTGTTCCACCGGCAACTGGCCACCACTGCTTTACAACGTCTAACATAATTAACGCAAGACCTTATCACCCCAGTCCATAACTTATTTTTTTTAAAGTGGGTATACCATTGTTATTTAGAAAATATCGTTTACCCCAGCATTACTTCATGCATTTAAAATTGAGTCTTATAGCTTTATTACAAGATTTGAAAAACTGCTTCGTTGGTCTCGCAGTCGCGGGTCGGGCAAAGTGATATTGGGTTGAGTTTGGAAGTTGGCGGTGTGATACCCCTGTGTCTCGGAAATCACGTTAAGCGGTTGGTCCTATGCCAGATCTCTCTCCGGTCGTGTCGGATTGCCGTCCCATCGGACTATGAGAGTGACGGAAGAGAGAGTGCACCTGTGTCTGCGCACACACTTGTGCACTATAATATCTACCGCGCCGAAGGGTAGTCTCCGTTGAGATTGGCCATCATGGCCGAAATACGGTCTGGAGGACTATATAAGATTGAATTTTCCTTGGCTCAATCGGCGGTCACAATAACAAAATACGTAACAATAAAAAAACCTATTTTAAAATTCCCATAAATCAATTCAGTGGTCAATACCTATAGGACTTGCGCTTATTCTGTAATACGTTGTATAATACGCTATACAATACTCCTGTAATACGAACTAAATTGATTGGTTCATAAAGATGTGCTATCCGGTATTTGGGTCGATCATTAAAGCCCGACGTGCTCTAATTATCGGACACAAAGGATGATAGTTTATTGTCTCGCATAATGTCAGTTAGTGGTTATTCAAGAATTAACTCAATTTGATCCTCATTCACTGTTACTTTAATTTACGTTGATGAAGCGTGAAATTGCTTTGTTTATACAAATTGGATTGAATGACTGTGATGAATGATGGTCCGTGATGACATGGCAATGCAATCGATCATCTCGTACATACAGAGTTTTTAATCAACTGTCAGGGCTCCGTAGGTCACGAACCCAAAAGGCAATGGAGATCGCTATGCTTGGAGTTTCGCTACGTGATCGATTCGGAAATGGAGAGATCCGCAGGAGAACCAAGGGAACCGACAGCCCGTGGCAATGGGTACATTGCTTGCAGAACAAATGGCTGACGGAGCCGAAAGGTTATGGAGTCGCGATCGCGTACCGTTTTGAGAGACATGGTGATGACATTATTTACACAAAGTAGGTAAAGTGCTTGCCTGGGTTCGAACCTAGGACCAACAACCTGTAAGTCACCAGTAGTTATCTACCATTGGGTCACCACTGTTCTTAACATATTATTATCTATTTTCCCATTTCCAGAAATCTAAAAACCATATCACTTGAATAAATATGATCCCAAGTTCCGATAACATACAAAACACATTGCATAAATAGGTACATTATAGCAAAATGTTCCGCTGAAACACTGAAGCGACTTGTGACTCATATTCAATATCAACTGCGATACAATTATAGTGGAACTTGGTTCAGCACACAGACACACATCTCTGTGGTAAATTCATACATAATTTCTATGTCAGGGGTGGCGAACCTTTGGTAGGTAAGGTGTGTAACGGATGGCACGTGTCTGAAAGTTGTAGCTAGAGTGCTACAAAGATCTTTTCACACCACTTACTTGCTAATTTCAAATTATATGTCATGCAAACTTAACCTTAAGCAAGTTATTAAGTAATATTGTACTGAATTCGTTATTACATTCATTAATGTGGTTTGAATTTGGCACCTTGAGGTTCTGAGAAAATCCTGTGGAAATTTAGCGACATTGAGACACTACTTTATCCCCTATTTGGCGCGTGTGTGACATTGACTGGGGGCGTTGTTGGTAAACATTAGTAAAATCGTCACAGAAGTTGTATTGACCAAAAAAAAATGGCGGAGTTCGTTTTTGCCGCGCACAAAAGAACATTATAGTGTTTTACTCTATTCTTCTGTTTTTCAATCAATCTCAATCGACTACTGGCTTCTGGCCGATCAGTATACCTATAGTTATGTGAATAATGCGTGTGCCATTGTATTTTTCATTAATTCCTTTAACGTGATTCATGCAGTCTATTTACTACAGTGCATTGAATTTGTAACATTAAATCTACTTAATAGCATAAATATTTTATGTAAAAATGTTTTCCATCCCTGTCCTTAATATGTATCATCGCTGTAGCTGTTTGTAGTTCTGTAGCCCGGAGAACAATCCTGCTGTATTCAGCTTTATTAGTACCGTCCGTCGGTTCCTTTGAACACATTCTGAAATCCTAGCTACAAAGACGTTTGCAGTATCTTGTTACACTGTGCCCATCTTATAACCACTCATTATATTAATTAGACACTTTAAACTTATTTCAAATTAATTATGGTGCTGGTTGGTGATTGATTGTAATACTGGCATCTATCTGCCCTCGGCTTCGTTCGCCTGGAAGTCGTAAAACACCACAATATAGGTACTAAAATACCAGCTACATTTTATGAAACTTCCCTGTATACTACCTACGCTTGTAATTTTGGTCTGAGTGGCCAAAATATACATAAAGTCAGAACTGGTGGCCCGGGAGCAAACGACGTACAATTAACCTGTATCTGGAGCAATTTCAAGCCTTCAGAAGCAATTTCCCATTGCCTACGAAGTTTTTTATCTTTAACCTGTCCTTATTGCCCCATCTCAAAACTCCACCCTGTATGATGTCATGTTTGTCTGCTAGCTCTAAAAAGCTATAGCGGGTTGAAAATAATTAAAAAGATTAAATCTGTAACCATCTGCAATATTCTACCCTTTTGGCTCGTCTTTTCACCATGGAAAAATACGAACATCAAGCAATATTGGTCATCCTCCGTGTCAAATAGCGTGTTAATTTATAGCCAGACTGACCAGATTTATATGGGAATATCAATGCAAAATTTAAACAAAATCTATCCAGCCGTATTTGCTTGTTACTCGAACATACATTCAGACAAGCAGATAAACAGACAAAAATCCAAAAACTATATTTTCGCCATAAGAATCATTCCCAAACCAACAATTACTTTTTCAAAAATCATCAATGTAGAGTTTTGACTTCGCTACGATTTTGTTATTAAAAATAGGTAGATATAGATTAGTAATGTAGCTATAGTAGCTATATTATACAAAGGCATTCTTAAAAGATTCTTAAGAATCGATGGTAAAAAATAATGTAGTTTATGATATCAGTTACCGCATATCCTTTATGTTTGAAATGCATTTGGAGGAATACGGGATTATTTTTTATTATTTAAATAATTAATCGCATGAGTCGTAACAAAAATGAAAATAAGACTAAATTTAATAAAAATATGACATGATAGATATTAATTCCTTTCATCACATGTTCACTATTACATCTTGCGACGGACTAATCCGTCCTATCATCCTATATTTTATACTTTCTCCAGTTTTTATTAAATACCATCACGTATGCTCCTTCAAGTACCCACCTAACCTTTCACAAGTACCTACCGTCTTTGACTTCTTTTTGAGTGAAATACTCTAAGCTCTAAAATTAGCTTGGCTCTTCAATTTCTAGGGCTCTTGGAGTAAGAGCCAGTAAAAGTACGATAAATATATTATTCAAACATTTTCAATGCATAATAATGAGCGTATCAACGGCCTATCATCTCGTTCAATGGTGTTGTTTATAAATAAGTCATAAGAATTTTAAGCTTTTGTAACTCGAAAATACAGCGTCCTTCAATTATTCTTAAACTAAACGATATATAGTGAGAATAAATAGTTACTCGTCAAAATTACAAAATTAAAATTATTTAAATTTTTCTTGTCTTGTAAGGATGTAAAGGAATAGGAATCAGATTATTTTGACTTTAATATTAAAAGCTTCACTTAAGGCCATGTTAATTTTAAGCACTGTCGTTATGAGCGATAATAGTTCTTATTGCAATCCGATACGGTTAAAATCTGTTGTAATAAATGAGCAAGCGTGTATCGTAAAAATGAAAATAAATTCGTATAAAATTAGATATTAACTATTTAATAATAAATAATCCATCACTGAATGCAGTTTGGCATTTGAAATTGTATGGTATATTTTTAATTATAATTATTATTGAAGGGATAAACTGCTTTTAAAGATAATTAAGAGGTGACTTTGTTGATTTTTTGATGCTTTAAAGTATGTTTAATTATGTTTTAAGTTCCATACTAAGTTGTATCGTTATGGTTACTTTATGAAAAAAAGACTGGAAAATATCTTATTTTCTTTTGCTTTCAAAATTATTTACGTTTAAAGAGATACACTGCTTTAAAAAACCACCTTTTTGACCGTTTTCAACAAATCTCGTCCTTAAAGAGGAAGTGCTAACGTAGCCCGGAAAATAAAAAATATTCTTACCTTTTTGAAATTGTTAGGTCAGTGTCAGGTTGTATGTGGATTAAAATATGATTCGCGGCCGTAACAAATATGGCTTTACAGAATGATTGTCATTAAAATTGCCAATACAACCCTCTAAGCTCATATAAATTTTCAAACATCATTTATTAACCATTGAATGATTTTTTTCATGAAACGAAAGAAAGAAACAAATGAAGAAAAATAGATTTATTTGTCACAGAAACACGTGCATACAAAAACATGAGATGACAACACTTGATAACAACACATACATTTATACATAGGCACATAGAACATAAAAATAGTCGGCAGATGCACGCCCGCGCCGTGACCAGTAGTGAACATTTGAATTTCTGGGTTGCCTTAACGCATCCTCTTTAATATCAAACACTTCCAAAGATCACGGAACTCTACAACATACTACTACAACACTACTTTATATCCGACGAACACAGGCTGTGTGTACGAATTTTTCGTAATGTAAAGACAGTCCAAATATCTCATCCTCATGTCATTTAAATACATTTTCGATCCAAATTCGGAACCATTCACAATCGATATCTACAGAATTGTGTATGTGCGCATCACTAACTTCATTTCGGACTATTTGTATGCAAATGGGCTCGTCAGATTATTTACTACAATAGATTGGAAGGTATTGTGGGCAAATGAATCATTGATTCATATATCTAGCTGTATTAGACTATCATTGGGCACGACACGATTGTGGCGGTAAGTCCCCTCTTTGAGGAGTGGCTTGAGAGGCGGCATGGCGTCCTCACCTTCCGCCTGACACAGGTCCTCACCGGATACGGCTGTTTCGGAAGGTTCCTGTTTCGCATAAGGCGAGAGGAAACGCCCGGGTTTGCCATTGCGAAGATCGCCCTGAGGACATGGTGGAGCATACGGTGGAGGTCTGCCCGGCTTGGGCGGAGCACCGCCGTGTCCTCGTGGAGGCAATCGGCGGCGGCGATCTCTCGCGTCGGGCCATGGTCCAGGTCATGGTACGGAGCGAGAGTGCATGGCTAGCAGTCGCTTCCTTCAGCGAAGCAGTGATGCTCGCAAAGAGGGAGGCGGCGCACGTGAAGGAGATGCAGTACATGCACCCTCACAGCCGTGGCTTTCGCAGGAGACGCCTTGGGCGTCGGGAATCCCAGGCTGATTCCCGGCCACCGTAGGCACGGGCTTGCGGACGGCGAGTAATAGGTAGCTCGCTGTCCGGTAAGGACCAAGCCCGGGTCGACGGCGCGTTGTGTTCCACGCGCACCTCAAAGAGATGTCAGCAGAAACTGATGAGGCCCGCAAGGGCCGATGCCTGCCAGGGGTGCGGGTTGTTCGAAAGAGATACCGTAGCTCCTGGCACACAAGCAACTGAGGGAACACGGGTGGGTTTTAGTCAGTAAAAGTCTGACACGCCCTCCTGCTCCACCCAGAGCGGGAGAAGTCATTTGATAATTTCCCACCAAGAAAAAAAACCGTATACTATCATTCAAACCTATTACGAAGTATCGGCAAAATCCCTTGCAGTTTATTTATTAATAAAACCCAGCTAAGTAAGTAAATGTTCACACGGACGTAATAATATCGGGGTGGGAGTTTTTCGCGCACTGTATCTTCAACGCACTGCTTCAACATGAGTTAGAAATCGAACAGTGTGTTATTTTGCTGCGGTAAGATGCACTCTGTTGGATTAACAATACCCAGTTCAACACCAAGAGTAGTCAATCTGGTGCGCGATAAAATCCCGCATTTATACGTCCGTGTGACTGACGACTAATCCAATTCCAGTAATATTCCTTAGCAAATAATTTAATTTCAATTTGCATAACTAAAATGGAATAATTTCAAAGCTCTTGCAGTTACACGATTTCTTTTCATTATAAACTAGTTGCTTATTTCATTAGAGATCCAAGACTAGTAATATTCTTTAGCAAATAAATCAATAACAGTTTTGTTGGACTTAATTGAAACATGATTGGTAAGAACGACGATTGGAATAAACAAAAGAAAGAAGCTGTATTCGTTCAGAGCAATAACGACCACTGTACGAATAGAAAGTTTCGGCTTACACGTGAGGTCTGTGCCAGATGTAACTGAATATCATTAGTATTATATAGAACTTATCCTACATTTTGTTGTTTTGGGTTGAATATCCGTATTCTTGAAATCCAAGTTACGCCTTATGGAAATAAACAAAACCCGGTTTTCATACGACGGACGCTTCTTTATGTTTCATTTACCTACTGCAGAAAAACCAACCTTCATGTATGATCTGTCTCATTAAAAAAAATCCTAAGATCATAATATCCTAATCATTTACGGTCATCGAGGTAGTCCTCGGATTGAAAGGATTAAAACTTGACAGTCTGATCGTTTCGCGTCCGTCTATGTACGTGCACGAGTTTGGGCAGACCGATCTAAAGCCCTTTCCTATGCCCAGATGAATTTTTTCATGTAGGTAGGTTGCTACCATCGGTCATTAACGGTCATTGAGGTAGTACTCGATGACCGTAAATGACTGATGATAGGTTAGATCGGTTTGCCCAAACACGTGCACATCCCCGAAACGATCAGATTGTTTAATTTTAATCCTTCTCCGGTCGTAATTGGCAATTTATTTTGAAGCCGTAACACATGGTACGGGTTTTGTTCAGTTCAGACGGATATGCGGGTAGAACTAACCAAGAGTCTTTTTACTATTGTTTGACTTTCTTCTTCTTCAGGTTCTCAGTATGCAAGTCAGTGAAGGTGCGGTCGGCGTGTTCGCGGCTGTGGTGCGCCCACCGCGCAAAGCCGCATGTCTGCCACACCAAGCGAGCGCCGCCGCTCGAGGGCACGCCCTGCGGTCACAACAAGGTAACGTACAGAATCACACAGACATTTGGCCAAATTGAAAATGAACTGAAATCACACTACAATGTTACAGGAAATTAGATTGACACTTATACACAATGTTTGTTAGTTACTTCCATTTTAGGAGTTGGAACTTGTCGTATTTGCATGTTGTAGATAAAGTTTACTGAGACAAATTAAGTAAAACCAACTTCTGAAGTACTTACAAAGAACTATGGAAAGTGAAAATAATAAAGCCGAAAGGCACTAAGGCAACAGCCGGCATTAATCCCGCCAGACAGGAACAAGATTGATAAGCATTTATATTCTAATTTATTAATGAAAATTAATGTCGTACTTAGTCGAACAATATTAATATCGCTTTTTAACAAGCAATATCTACATTTCCAGGAAAATAGAACATAGTATTTGTGTTCGCGTGCCACCGTCACATACCTTACTGAGGATTTCATTGGTCGCACACGGACGGCACGTGTGTGCGCATAAATTCGATAAAATCCTTTGTGAATATGTTTTTCAAGCTATGCAAATGACGAGTGCTGGCAGCGCCAGATAAACACCGCCGTCGACGCGAGTGCTATTGTGCGCAGCCGTGAAATAACACAGCAATCCTAGAACGCTTTCATGCCAATGCGAAATTCAATGACAATTTAAAACCAATTTCAATCCGAGGACATTTCAATAAGGACTGCGCCCATTTCATTTAAAACCAGCCTGTTATATTCTGAAAGTCGAGAACGATCTCTCATTGAACTTCTGAGAAAGTAATTAGCTTTACTTATAGAGCCGCGCTACGCGTCTCAATGGTGTTCTTGGAATTCGTGAACAAGCTTGTCATCGAGAGTTCATATGCTTGTGTGACACGAATAGAAATGCTTGAGTGTACTTAATTAATTGTTGATACGATTGTAAAAGCCATAGATATGTTCTATGGTAAAAGCTTTCTGTTTTTCTTCTACTTTTTGTAAACGACATAATTTAAAAGATCTTAAAAAATAACCGTTCCCTTCAGAGTTAGTATATCTAAAGTAGCTACATTATAAAATGAAACAAACATAAATTTGCCCCTCAGATTGCAGGACTTTCTAATCTCCTTATAATAAAGCCGCTTTGAGGCTTCACAGAAAACATCGAGATAGTAATAATTTTATTGTTCTCTGTTTTATTTCTTTGGAACGAAGAGAGCGAGCTAAAGTAAAAATATAAGTATTATTGGCTATATCAATTTCCTTTGAACTGAAATCTTTATATCCAATAACAGACACGCTTTCCGTTTTATAACTTTTGTGTCAATTTGGACCGTTAAAGACTGGCGGCGAGGGTTGCACGGATTGATAAATCGAATTTGAAATTCGCTGAAACCAGATTTATCCACAGATTTGTATCGAGTTTACATGATTATCGTTCACTTTCGTTACCTTTCAAGTCTTGCCGACGATGCCACGCCACTCTACTTTGACTAATCTTATAAATATTTGATAGTGAGGTTTTCAGCTTTCATCTCTCTTGGCACATGCCACTAGAATAAAGCTTGTCTTAATAAATAAGTTACTAATTATGAATTACTGAGATTTATGAAAGATCTGCACACTCGAAATTTCCATTAAAATAGATCTATTTAAATGCTATGTGACTGATGGGTTCAGCAAAGGTTTCTTGTGATACTTTATTTACCAAGAGACGTAGCAATGACTTGATTCCTTCGCTCAAAAACGATTATGATACTTATTATGATATTCTGAATGTTTTTTTCAGTGGTGCGTAGACCGCATATGTGACCCGATGCCCGGCCACGCTATAAAGACTGAGTCAGAGAGGAAACCCACAGAAGACACTGAACATAAGTTGGAGGATAGGGAGAGGGAAAATGAGAGACCCGAGTGGAGTGACTGGGGGAAATGGAGTGCTTGCAGTGCCGACTGCGGGTATGGTCTGCGTACGCGCCTCAGACGGTGCAGGTATAAAGGGTGAGTGGAATATGTTTATTTTATTTTATTTTACCTTATATTGTGTCCGACAGCTGGCAAAAGGCCTCCCCTTTTTCTTTCCAAACCTCCCTGTCTGTTCTATGCGTTCTCTGGCTATGTTGTTCCTGCAAAGCTAGTCAGATCGTCACACCATCTTCGCCTTGGCCTACTTTTACGGCGATGACCTTCCTCAGGAGTCCAGTGAGTGACGATATCTATTTTAATTATTTTAAAACTAGGAACATATCAAGATAACTGCTTCCATGTTTGAAATTGTTGTTTTTTAACGGATAATGTGATTATTCATTAGGCGCATTTTTTGAGACTTCAAAGTATTTACGTCAAATGATATTAAGCAACAAATGATCTCACCTGGTTCTATTCAGTTACGTTGGAAATTCAAACATTAGATATGAAAGAACAAAAAGATCGATGAACGTGCTTTTCATAATACCTGCTTATATTTCACAGTATAACATCAGAGAGTGCTTGCGAGGGCGCAGGTTTCCAAGTCCGCACATGTTGGGCGGGAGTGACATGCGCAGCCACACGAGACGCGCGCGCAGACATCTGTCTACGACAACATGCTCGCTTCATACCATACCTGCACCATAATGGTTCGTTTTGGAAGACTATTTTGTAATATCGTAGGTAGATCTGAGTAGAACATAATTACGATGCAATAACGTGTCCCACTGTTATTAAATTGAAGAGTCTCAACTTCTGCAAAATAAAATCTTGCAGCAGCTCGTCAATATTGATTTGTTTTGAGTGACAGTCAACAACCACACTGGTACCGACTTTTCCGTGTCAAATTAAAATGATCCACTCAAAGCGCTACCCGCGTCATGTCCTTGTTGATCTGTGATTCGGAGGGGCTCAGAAAAATACAACAATACGCGATTTGACAAGCAATTCTAGGCAATGCTTTCAAACCTAACTACCAACTGCACCCTAATTGCAAAACACATTATTAATCGGAATCTGAATCATATTGAAGGTTACTGCTAATCCATTGCTTCATTTGTTAGGAAAATTTATCCGCTCCACAACGTAAATAACGCAATGAATGTTGTTGAATTGTCAAAATAAAAGCCATGCCTACTGTTAGTGTGTAACGCAATAAGACCTGGAGCCTTTTCTGTACAAAACAACACTAGAAATTAATTATAAGCTGAGTTAGACTTATCCTTTTTCGCTTGGAAACATTATTCGCCAGTGCAGTAGAGCGTGAAAGATGCGACCGCGGAATCTGTCGGGTTCAGACTTAAAAGTTTCTTGCAACATTAATTCAAACTTACTGTAAACCAAGGTAAAAGATTAATAAAATATTTAATTGAAAATACACAAGGTAGTAAAACAGAAGATAGATGTTAACCGGTCGGTGTCCACGAGGAAAGAGACTGCAATGAACGCTTCGGTGCCATAATAGTCCAGTAGGGATACAATAATTTTTCCACATACTCTTCGATAATTCTAAAGTTTTTTATTTTCTCTGGGTGGATAACTTTAGTGAATCCAGTGTTATGTACAAAAATGCTAACAGTTTAGAGTTATGCAATAGGTATGAGGTAGGTATTTCCTATTATTTCGCGTTAGAACAATAATATAAAACTTAAATTAAAATGCTTTACTGATTCTTTATTAATACTATCTAAACTATATATTAGTGAAAATGCTAACAGATAGGTATTGTGGAACAATGGAAAACTGAAAATGTCCCGTAACTCATTCAATAAAAAAATTAAGTTTTTTAAATCATCTCCTTTACGGGCATAGGTATTAGTTACACCTTACAACAAAAGTTCTAACAACTAAGTAATATGCTGCACAAGCAATTGTATTTTTACTTTACGATATGCGCAATATTGAATTTAAATTGATAATTTTGCGCCTACATATTCGTAATAATAAACTCTACTACCAAACAAAAGTTTCAACAAATACGTGCTATGCCTTTTGTTTAATAAATAAAATACAACTTGGGTATTGCGGGGCGCGGTACAGGTACCTACGATAATGCGTGCGCCGCCGCCGCGCCTTGCGGCGAAGTGTGGTGACACTCCACTGCGGAAATGCAGACGTATTGAATGAGGCACGAAATCAAATCATTATCGTCTCTTCTCAGAAATCACTAGGTACCAGAGTACCTAGTGATTTCTGAGAAGAGACGATAATGATAACGACGGACCGGAACAGATTCCGGTCCGTGATTTCGCCCGTGTGTAACTAATTAATCATCAACAATTATCAGAATCCCGTCACTCCCGTCTAAAAAAGACTGTTTTGAAAAATACGCTGTTGTTCTGTTCTTTATTTCAAACAACTTAATAGGTACCTACCGACCAAGATCGTAATAATTATGTACACTTTCACTATGTAGCTACTAGTTATAGTGATAGGGGAAGGGCACAGAGACAGAAAGTGGAGATTTCGTAACAATTTTTTTTTCGGGATAGTTTTCCCGGGAAAAATACATTTATATGTATTTAATATATTAAAAAAAAAATTATATTGAAGCGGTAAAATAATTGAATTCAATAAGTAGGTACCTGTTTTTGTTCCATCATTTTAAAAGTACCCTTAAGTGATCTCCCGAAAACCGAAACAAGAAATTCCCGCAAAAAAAAAAGATTGTCGTAAGGAAGTCTACACTTTTTGTCTCTGCTACTCGAAGTTTAGCTAAATACTGTCTTCTTATTGTGATGTTTGAAACATGGTGCTTTGCAATTTTCATAGAACACTAGTGCCTTTGGGTACAATTGTAACTAAATTACAGTTTCACTTTCTAGTATGGCGGCCATCACTTTGTTACGTTAATATCTACTGCTCTGAAATATTACGTATCATAGTGTGGCATCTGCCAGCCTTCCTACGATATACTCCCAACACTAGTTGACGATAAATTTACTATGTGTAGTAGGAAAGTGTGATAACGGCAATGCTGCTATTATGAATCAAGCTCCTGAATAAGGAGCAATAAAATAATAATGCTATTATAATTTTTTATTATAATCTAAACAATAGAACCAAATCAGTCATACAGCTGCATTTTGTCAATAGCGAAAATAACTAAGACATAATGCACAACACCCGAATATAAATAGACTTACGTATACGAATTAAGAAGACCAACTTTAACTAATATGACAGTATATGTATAACCTATATGTCAACGACCTGATCGAAGAGTTGAGCAGCACAAGAGTCGGATGCCATATTGGCGGTGAATGTTTAAATATGCTCAGTTATGCAGATGACATGGTTCTGCTCAGCCCCTCGGTCAACGGCCTCAGAAAACTAATTTCCCTTACACCAATTAACCTACAATGTTAAAAAGACAGAAGTAATGATTTTCAAACACGACAATGGCCCTAATAAGGTCTTGCCAATTACTTTGTGTGGTTTAAAATTAAAAATAGTTAGTCAGTTTAAGTATCTCGGACACATCATAACGGAAAATTTAAAAGATGACGATGACCTGGAGAGGCAAAGACGTAGCATCGCATATAGAAGTAACATGCTAAATAGACGTTTCTTCCATTGCTCGAAACAAGTAAAATAACTCTGTTCCAGGCTTACTGTCAGTCGTTCTACACCAATCAACTTTGGTACAAGTACACGAAGAGTGCATACAATACGCCTCGTGTACAATATAATAACGCATTTCGGGTCATGCTCAATCTGCCCTGGCGGTGCAGTGCGACTGAGATGTTTGCTGAGAGTAGAGTAACCGACTTCTTTGCGCTCATGGGGAAGCTCAGGGCGTTGTTCTTTTCGCGTGTGGTGGCAAGTCAAAATAGTATTGTCAAAGCTGTTTTTCTTGAGGGTACTTGATACTGTGCATTTATTGAGGGAGACAAAATAAATGTACTCACCATTGTTACATTTGTTTTGGCTTCCTTGGTGTGAAATGGTGGGTTGCTGTATTGTTATTTTTCTTTACTTTGTTTTTTATGTTCATTTGTTTAGTTTATCTTTTGTTTAAATTATAATTTTATGGGTGCTAAAGCCTGAAATAAACGATTAATAAAAAATAATAATAATAAATAAAAAAAATTGCAAGTTTTACTATCATAATATAACGAAAAATATTTAAGAAGACTATAAGGGGGATTAGCATGGAAGCTATGGAAGGTTCAGCATCAGCTACAAATAATTGCTTAATGAACCTCTTTGTTATTGAGAAACAATATATGTTTTATAAAAGCTTTCGTCTCTTAGTAGACGTTGTGTTTCATGTTGAATATTCCTGTTCTCCGAGGTTGCACCTGGTTTCATAATCTGTGTATTCGTTTAGTTAGATGACTAATTTGGACCTCGGTTGCCGAGTCCAAATCAGGCTCGCTTGTAATTATGTGTGCTGTGCTGCATGGTTTATCTATGCAGTAGATGCACATAGCAGAACATTTCAATCCGGCCTTCATACACGTACAAGTGCCTTTGCAGGTTAACTTGCACTTGCAAGATATAACTTTCAGTATATCGTCAGGTGCGGGTTGGTCGAGTGTTTTGATGGGAACTAAATAAGGTGCATCCTACATAAGGTGAGGCGATACTTCAAGCCTGGACAGCTTTTGAGCCTGTATAAATCGCAAGTGCGTTCTTGTGTGGAGTATTGCAGCCACTTATGGGATGGCTTAGCAAAATACCAGCTTGCTGCCCTTGACTCGGTGGAACGCAGAGCAAAAAAGGCTCATAGGTGACGAAACGTTGGTGGCTGGGCTTCATGATCCCACTATCGTCCTTTTACTACCGGACTACCAAACACACACCGGGTACCATCCGCACTTGGTTGATATTCCGACCAGTCGTACTCAGCGCTACTTTTTTTTTGATTGGGAAATCATCAAATAGCTTCTCCCGCTCTGGGCGGAGTGGGAGGGCGTGTCAGACTTTTACTGACTAAAACCCACCCGTGTTCCCTCAGTTGCCTGTGTGCCAGGGGCTGCGGTATCTCTTTCGAACAACCCGCACTCCTGGCATGTATCGGCCCTTGCGGGCCCCATCAGTTGCTGCTGGCATCTCTTTGAGGCGCGAGTGGAACACAACGCGCCGTTGACCCGGGCTTGGTCCTTACCGGACAGCGAGCTACCCATTACTCGCCGTCCGCAAGCCCGTGCCTACGGTGGCTGGGAATCAGCCTGGGATTCCCGACGCCCAGGGCGTCTCCTGCGAAGGCCACGGCTGTGAGGGCGCATGTAGTGCATCTCCCTCACGTGCGCCGCCTCCCTCTTTGTGAGCATAACTGCTTCGCTGAAGGAGGCGACTGCTAGCCATGCAATCTCGCTCCGTACCATGGTCTGAACCAGGGGGCCTACTCCCTAAGCGAAATCCGTAGTATCAGCCATCGTTACGGGCGCTTCGTTCTCCGTTTTACTTACGGACATACCGTAAGTTAGACAGAGAGCGAAGCGCTCGTAACGACGGCCGATACTACGGATTTCGCTTAGGGAGTAGGCCCCCTGGATCGGACGCGAGAGATCGCGGCCGCCGATCCCCTCCATGAGGACATGGCGGTGCTCCGCGGAAGCCGGGCAGACCTCCACTCCTGTGTGTGTGTCCTCAGGGCGATCTTGACAGTGAAAACACCCGGCGTTTCCTCCCGCCCTATCAATGATATTAGATGACTAATTTGGACCTCTCCAAATTAGTCATCTAACCAAACGAATGCACTGGGCCACGATTGCGGCGGTAAATTAAAATTAAAATATTTTTTGCTCAACACAGTACATAATCATACATTTCTATATGTCAAGTGAAGACGCAGTCCTCTGTGTTGCACCAACTCAGGCATGCAAAATTATATTAAACCAATAAAATTATACTATTTCATAAATTCACCTTAATATGTTTTACAATTTCATTAATAACTCAAAATAATACCAGAAAAAATTTCATAAATTCAAATCAATAAGTATGTAATGTCAGAATATATAATGTCATAATTACTAAGTAATGTCTATTACAAATATGATAATTTTAATAAAAGTAAAAACAAAACGAACTCAGGTATTCTCCCTAATTACACGTATTATTTTTAGTATTACACACACAAATTTCTATCAGAGAGGTATTCATTAATTGTGTAGTATGTCTTACTTATCAGTAGATTATTGAGTTGCTTCTTAAATAAATGGGTATCTTTAATACTTAACAAAGCATTAGGTAACTTATCATAAATATGTGGTGCCATTTCTAGGAAGTTTTTACGGAATACTGCTTTTTTGTGTTGCTTACTGCTTATTTTATTTCTATGTCGCGAATTGTGTAGTTTTTCAAAAAGGTGGAAGTTTGTTTTGACAAATTCGGCCACCTCATATATGTATAGGCAGGGTACTGTTAATATACGGAAATTCAGAAAGAACGGTTTGCAGCTTTCCGTGCTTTGAATACCGTATATCGCCCTCACACATCTCTTTTGCGCTCTAAATACTGTCTCCTTGTTGGTGGAGTTACCCAAGTATATAATCCCGTATCGTAATGCAGACGTAACATATGCATGACACGCTGTAACCAAAACTTTTTGATTTACCTCCTTTGAGAGATTACGTAAAGCATAGGAATTCCCCTCTTTGAGGAGTGGCTTGAGAGGCCGCATGGCGTCCTTACCTTCCGCCTGACACAGTTCCTCACCGGACACGGCTGTTTCGGGAGGTTCCTGTTTCTAATAAGACCGGAGGAAACGCCTGGGTGTTTCCCATTGCGAAGATCGCCCTGAGGATACAGTGGAGCATACGGTGGAGGTCTGTCTGGTTTGGGTGGAGCACCGCCTTGTCCTCATGGAGGCGATCGGCGGTGGCAATCTCTCGCGTCCGGCCCTGGTCCAGGCCATGGTACGGAGCGAGAGTGCATGGCTAGCAGTCGCTTCCTTCAGCGAAGCAGTGATGCTCGCAAAGAGGATGTAGTACATGCGCCCTCATGGCCGTGACCTTCGCAGGAGACGCCCTGGGCGTCGGGAATCCCAGGCTGATTCCCGGCCACCGTAGGCACGGGCTTGCGGACGACGGGTAATGGGTAGCTCGCTGTCCGGTAAGGACCAAGCCCGGGTCGACGGCGCGCAGAGCGGGAGAAGTCATTTGATGATTTCCCCCACCCAGAAAAAATAAAAACCAAACGAATGCACAGATTATGAAGCGAACTGCAACCTCGGAGAACTGGAATCTTCAACATGAAACACAACGTCTACTAAGAGACGAAAGCTTTTTATAAAGTATATAGTTTCTCAATAACAAAGAGGTTTATTAAGAAATTATTTGTAGCATTTTTTTTTTGGGAATTTCTTGTTTCGGTTTTCGGGACATCACATAAGGGTACTTTCAAAATGATGGAACAAAAACAGGTACCTACTTATTGAATTCAATTATTTTACCGCTTCAATATAATTATTTTTTTAATATGTTAAATACATATAAATGTATTTTTCCCGGGAAAACTATCCCGAAAAAAAATTGTTACGAAATCTCCACTTTCTGTCTCTGTGCCCTTCCCCTATCACTATAACAAGTAGCTACATATTGAAAGTGTACATAATTATTACGATCTTGGTCGGTAGGTACCTATTAAGTTGTTTGAAATAAAGAACAGAACAACAGCGTATTTTTCAAAACAGTCTTTTTTAGACGGTAGTGACGGGATTCTGACAATTGTTGATGAATAATTAGTTACACACGGGCGAAATCACGGACCGGAACAGAGTACTTAATCTCTATTTGAAATATAATTAGACATTTAAACAAACCTTTTTACAGTCCGACCAACCGATTTCGTCTTTTATTTCGTATGCATAAATGGCATCTGCAGTAAGCAGTTGGTATTGTAACCACCTTTAATGTCACCCACATTAAAGGTGGTTACAATACCAACTGCTTACTGCAGATGCCATTTATCATGCTACCAAAGCAATCGAAGTCAAAATCAGTTGAATGAACTGTAAAAAGGTTTATTTATTTATTTATTATAATGTCTAATCTTATTTCGAACGGAGTATAGTGATTTGTGAGAAGTGAGAATATTGAAATGATTTCGTGCCTCATTCAATACATCTGCACTTCCGCAGTGGAGTGTCGTCGTACCTCGCCGCACGCATTATCGTACCTACACCGCGCTGACCGCGCCCCGCAATACCCAAGTTGTATTTTATTTATTAAACAAATGGCATAGCACATATTTGTTGAAACTTTTGTGTGGAAGCTGAGTTTATTATTACGAATATGTAGGCGCAAAATTATCAATTTAAATTCAATATTGCGCATATTGCAACGTAAAAAAACGATTACTTTTGCAGCATATTACTTAGTTGTTAGAACTTTTGTTGTAAGGTGTAACTAATACCTATGCCCGTAAAGGAGATGATTTAAAAAACTTAAATTTTTTATTGAATGAGTTACGGGACATTTTCAGTTTTCCATTGTTCCACAATACCTATCTGTTAGCATTTTCACTAATATACAGTTTAGATAGTATTAATAAAGAATCAGTAAAGCATTTTAATTTAAGTTTTATATTATTGTTCTAACGCGAAATAATAGGAAATACCTACCTCATACCTATTGCATAAGTCTAAACTGTTAGCATTTTTGTACATAGCATTGAATTCACTAAATTTATCCACCCAGAGAAAATAAAAAGCTTTTGAATTATCGAAGGGCATATTTTTCTGGCTACTGGACTATAAAGGCGCGGCGTACGCGCGTTTTTAACTTCGCAGTTGTCAACTTCACGACAGTTCTCGAGCGCCATCTATTGCCATAATCTTACGTATTTTATACATATATTTTTTAATAATGTTTATTAGAAACTCAGCACTGTGAGGTGTGGTGTGTGGACTACGGCGGCGGAGGTCCGTCCAACTTTGGAGCTCTGCCTGACGGTACACCGTGTAGCTACAGCAGACCTTATGATATTTGCTTTCAGGTAAAACACCTTTAATATTTTTCTACTAATTAAAAAAATCAAATTCATTTATTAATTCACTGGCTTCTACCAGCAGCCTCGCCCGCGTGAATGTCGAAAATTATCCCACGGGAACGTATTACCAGAATAAAATGTATCATATGTGTTAATCCAGCTTATAATCTATCTGTGTGCCAAATTTCATCCAAATCCGTTCAGCCGTTTTTGCGTGAGAGTAACAAACATCTAAACATAAAACCATCACGTTTGTAATAGGTAGGGCTAGTAGGATTAAGAGACAATCACTGGGTCTAAATGCGTGAAATTTTTCACAATAATTCCGAAAGGGAGGAAGGATTTTTGAAAGTTAATCCCCTAAAGGGGATCAATAGGGGCGAGGGGTTCAAAGTTTGAATAGAAGTCCGTAATTATTGCCAATGGGAGAACCCCATCGGGCACATAGTTTACATTTTATAAACAAGGTGAGTAGCTCATAATAGACTAGGTACCTACTTTGTGAAAACAGCCTACGGCTATAGATTCCAAAATATGCTGAATCCAAGCATCAGAATTGGGGTCTATGTAATGAAATTTTAAAAGAATCTAGAACTCCTCTTTTATAACACATTATCCAAAGGACGTTTAGCTCTTTGGATTCCTTTAAAAAGGAATGTTTCCATTTAGTTTTTACTTATTTAAAATTCACCAAACAGCATAATACAATTTAATTACGTAAAGGATGAATCGCACAAAACAACACTGTCGTAAATTATCACGAAAGTATAAGATAAATTAAATACCACTCACTTATAACAAAGTGCAGTCATTATAATATCAACTTAATTATGAGGTCCCCAGCCGGAGCCACTTTTAAGGGCAAAGTGGAAAACCCTCCACGAAACTTCCCCGAAAAAATGCTTTTTAATTTTTCATCGTTTAATTCTGAGCTTGTGACACCGTTTTCCTTTTAGTAATGTAAGTATCTATACTTCTACAGTATACAGTTGTTTTTTATGGGACATCATCTTCGTTTGTGAAAACTTCGAGGTTTTAGAGTGTGTCAATGTTACACGTCATACCTGTGGACTAGTCATCATTCTCTAGCCTTCATACCAATTTATAAGTGGTCGACGCAACATATCTTTTGCTTGCATACTTCTCTATTAGTCATCATTTCGGTAGTCACTTTCTTTGTAGCTATATCTTCCACACTGTCGATCCATCGTTTCTTTGGATTTTCCCTACTCTTATAGCCATCCACATTCATACTCAAAACTCTCCTCACGATATATTCCTCATTCCTCCGCATCACATGCTCATAGCATGACAACCGATTTCCACACAACTGTTTAGTCGCCGGTGCCACTTTCAGACTTCCTCTTACGTATTCATAACTGTGGACACTCTTTTTCTAAAACTGGATTGGCCATATTAAAGCCCGGGTGTAACTGAAGTATAGATCGGGAAATATTCAACTGATCAGCTAAAGCCGGGTACAGACTTACGAAATGTATCATGCAATCTAACAGAATTTCCATAGTGAGGACGCCTTGCGTGCACGAACCGTGCACAAAACGCGCACGAACAGAGCATTTCAACTCGTACGCGATGCGATTCGTCCTTTTTTGGGTTTTTTCGCCAAACACAAAGGGGCGCGCAGTGTGCACGGAGCGCCAGTGTAGACGGGTTGTGTGTGTCTGTACTGCAGAACGGAAACAATGGAAGAAGATGACACAGCTACGAGAGGCTACACTTGAATCATGGTGTGAAGACAAAGTAGTGCAGTTAATTGAGGCGTACAGAAAAAGTGAAATTTCTCAAGACTGTACGCCACCAACCAACGTCGATGTGTTCGGCGTTTCTTTACCACATGATTCACTATTAATAATAAACAACCAACAATCATCGTAGCCAGTAATTGGTCATCACGATTCATTCTCTTCGCGTATTCTCGGCAGACTGAGGCTATGTTCGCCGCGCGCATGCCGGAAACAGATGGGAGTAGGTACATGCTCGGTTCGTGCGCGCACTGCGTCCACACTTATGAAATTCTCCTTTCATGTTACATTGCATGTTGCGTTACAGGAGTCTCTATCCGCCTTAAAAATAATCATAAACTAAAACCCAACTACGACTACGGCTTTCAGATGTGAATATTTTCGTGTTTCATACTTTTTAGAGAGTGATTTTTCAGTAGTTGGGTTTTAGTTTTTGAACATACTAAAAATATATTGACTTTCTAAGGATATATGTGTTTTTTAAATCAATGAACCTCTAAACTATTGATGCGAACTTTTATGTAATTAATGAGCCTTGTTCTAACTTTGTGGTCGTCGAAGTTGCTAGCAGTTTTTGGCTTTTTAGTGTTTTAGGACCCCCCCTAACATAGGAATTATTTGAGGTTCACAAAAAGAGATTTATTAATTAGGTTTTTTTGTGCTAACTATGTCTTTAATTTGTGTAATTGGTATTATACCGTTTTAATCAAAGAAAGAAATAAATAAATAAAATTTAGAGTGATCATGATCAATAATATTTTTAGGAAAGCAGATTGGGAATTCGTTTTTTTTTTTATATTTTTCTTTTTTCTCAGGGTACATGTGTGCAAGGTCACTGCAACTCTTCGGACAGTGTCTGCAACTGGTGTCCAGACGGTTACTGCAACAATAACACGCACGTCTACACACGGCAGCTGGGCAATGGTGAGGGTGTTTGTCGATCAATAAACTATTGTTCGTGTCTCTGAGACTATAAAACCCACTAGGGATCAATTAAATTCGTAATTGGCCCAACTCCAAACCCAATTTCTATGACCTGAGCTCAACCAAATTGCTATTAAAAAGGCAATTAACTGCAAAAACAATTAGAAGATTTTATTACCTGGATAGTTGAAACTTTTGCTTCCAACGCCGCCAAACAAAACGAGCAAGCTAAACGTTAAACCCCTCGATTTTATCTAAGAGCAAGATTTTAGGGAATAAGTGAACATTTTGGAGCGAAAGAGTAATTCACTTAGATTTCATTCAGAATAGCTCAGTCGACGAATCCGATAAACTACGCTTGACTGAACCTAAGTTCTCTAATATTTTGTGGAGGTCAAAGACCGGCTGGGACATCCAATTGTGGGAAGATATCAGTATTCCTGCGGTTTTTAGGAATGGAATTAATACGCATAGACGATAGATAAACTAAAACTTATCTAGGGACAAGAAACTCCCAAGATGGGTTGCTGAAATTTAATAAATTTTCATACTTCAAGATAGTACTCTATCTAGCTATACAAATCTACCACTACAAAGAGAATCTTGGATCAAAACTAAGCAAATTGCTCGGGTTGTTTAATCTTGGTCTGTAACTTGTAGAATAAAAATTGGTAGAAAGTCCAAAAAAACATGTTTATTCAGATAATAACACGGGTCGATTGAAGGCTAATCTACGCTTGTCCAGGTTGGTCTGTCGAAATCCCTTTTTTTTGGGTCAAATAGTCTATCATCAAATAACTTCTCCCGCTCTGGGTGGAGCGGGAGGGCGTGTCAGACTTTTACTGACTAAAACCCACCCGTGTTCCCTCAGTTGCCTGTGTGCCAGGGGCCACGGTATCTCTTTCGAACAACCCGCACCCCTGGCAGGCATCGGCCCTTGCGTTCCCCATCAGTTTCTGCTGACATCTCTTTGAGGCGCGCGTGGAACACAACGCGCCGTCGACCCGGGCTTGGTCCTTACCGGGCAGCGAGCTACACATTTCTCGCCGTCCGCAAGGGACCCGGCTGTCGTATGTAGATCTTTGACAGTCGTTACGGGTCGTCAGAAACCCGAAAGTCTGACAACCAATCTTACCAAGGGGCATCGTATTACCCAGTAACTAAGTTGTGTTAGTCAGATAGGCATTCGCTCTATGTAAAATGCTGGTTCTTAGTTGCATTCAGTTATACTAAAAGCGACCCCAATTTAGTAACGAAAAGGCAGATGATAAATGATGTACAATATAAAAAAACTGTGTGTGTGTGTGTTAGGTCCGGCGCACGACTGGAGTTAAATCCTTAAGGTGAATCTAGTCGACATTTTTCCATACAAACTTCGGGAGTGTAATTACTCCACTGTTCAAAAATATTCATCAAAAATTAAGCATAGTATGGTTTTGTCTCATTATTAATATTGTCTGTATGGAAACATAGTACTTAAATAAAAATCCATTCAAAAGTTAGGAGCCACACCTCTTTTCTTACTTAAACACGCCCAAAGTTAGGTCAAATTGGCAAGAAAAACTATTTTTTGTTGGCTCATAACTTTTTAATGGCTTTTACTTTAGTATTCTGTTTCCGTACAGACAATATTAATAATAAGACAAAACTATACCATGTTTAATTTTTGATGTACATTGCCGAACAATGGAGTAATATACACCCAAAGTTTGTATGGAAAAATATGTCAACAGGATCCACCTTAAGTACGATTGTCTTTGAATAAGCAATTATTTACTATTTATATATTATACATACATACTTACATGCGTCGGCTATCGCGCAGCATACCGTATACACGTCAGCTGTATTATACAAGTATACACATACATAATTTCAAAGTGAAAATTTCGCAAGGTACGTTGCGTAAAACATAACGCTTTTGAGTATACTTGTATTAATTTCCCTCCTCTTATATTTGCATATCGCCTTATATAAAATTCGATTCTTAAGGAGTAAGGAGGCGCTGATAGCCGAAATACAGGTTTTGCCTAGTTCGGCTACAGATGCTTAACTCATTTGTACTCAAAACTAGCCTATTTTTAATTTGTACAATGTGTTCAAGTTTTTTGAACTAAATATAAATATAATATAATATAATAATAATATAAACTCCAAAAAGATTATTTTTGTCGTGGACGGAACATTGTCCTGGTACCTATTTATTTACCTCATCATATCAGCCGAAAGACGTCGACTGCTGGACATAAGCCTCCCCCAAAGGGGACTTGCCATAATCGCCACGCTTGGCAGGCAGGTTGGCGATCGCAGTATGGTGGTCAAATGCATAGAGCACGCTGCTGCCTATTCTCTAGTAAGTCCCTTAGTCGCCTTCTACGACACCCACGGGAAGAAATTTATTGAAATTTAATTTATTTACCTACTATATTATTTATTAAAATTATTATGTTTTAGGTTGGACCCGCATGACTATGATCCCACACGACGCTCACCTGCTGTCAGTCCACATCGCGACCCCCATACCTCTAAGCATAGCCATGCGCGAGAAGAAGCGAGACAAACAGATGCTGGATCTGATGAAACACTCTAAACGATACGACATAGATTCAAAACAGGACAAATACTTGAAGTATGACCCCAACGTGCCACAGAACCTACAGATCATCGAAGTAGATAGTCACGTCATAGATATAAAGGAGGGGTCTCGCTGGGAGGGGGAGGTGGTCGCGGGAGGGACGCTCGTGCGCTGGACGAGGACCGACACAGATGTCTTTATATCCTCAGACTCGAGGCTTCAGACCGACTTAATGATAATGGTGAGTTTGAAATTTCTTTGACTTGGTAAAAGTTTGATTTTGGTGGTACACTTAAAGATAGGCGATTGTTTGGTAAGCTACGTTAGGCTGCACCCGTGTTTAAATATAAAGCGGTTTCTACACCTCCCTATAAATTAGGTGACGGCGTGACTTTTCCATCATCAATGTAATTTTGAAAACGATGATGGAAAAGTCAAAAACGTATTGGATTCAAACACTTTGAAAACGACGCCCTCTGAACATAAAAGCTGGATAGTTGCCACACTTTTTGAAATCACTCTATATCTCTCAGAACAAAAACCAAAATACTACACTTGAAAAACTGGCCGATACTTTAGGATTTTACCTAAAATTTTATGAAAAGTAAAAACAAAAATCTTTAATATTTCTACAGTATTAGCTATTTTTGCGGACCTCTATATTTTGAGATATCTACCCCATATAGGGGATAGTTGCCTAATCCACATAAATTACGTTTCGGATAGATGCCCCGCCGAGAAACAGGACATCTATCTCGCAAAAACTTTGATCGCATTTTGGTTTCCCATGCAATCACATAAGAGACAAAATCAAAATCAAAATTAAAATCAAAAGTCATTTATTCAAATTAGGCTGAGAATCAGCACTTTCGGAACGTCAAAATTACATAAGACAGTCCCCCAAAACGCCCGCCCTTCACCACTTCCTAGTGCTTTAGCTGGGAAGAAGAAGTGGCGGAACATACTCCCCAGCAGCACAGTTGACATGCGACACGGTCAACTTAGTGGTAGTTGAGGAGTCTTTCGATAGATTAACAAAATAACATGCAATTCATCCGCGAAACTAGAGTAGTTAAAATCGGTGCAACTGTACCCCTGGGGCAACAATCCTGGTTTTACCCTATTATAAATGTGAAAATTTGTATGTTTGGATATTTGTTACTCAATCACGCAAAAATGGCTGAACGGATTGGGATGAAATTTGGCAAATAGATAGTTAATAACCTGATTAACACATAGAATACTTTCATCAAACTCAAACTCAAACTCAAAGCATTTATTTCAAATAAACCAATTACAGGCACTTTTGAATTGTCAAGGTCGGTGAGTTAGAAAGATGAAGCTAATTGCCCATTCCAAAGCGGAGGTACCTATGGAGAAGAACGGGCAAGAAACTCCATGGACACTCTTTTAAAATCATGGTATTGTTACAAAAAGTTGGTTACATCATTATGTTGAAATTATCAATGTGAGAACGATGTAAAAAGACGTGCACATTAAAGCGTCCGTAATTAAAACAAAAATAAAATAACAATTCAGAAATTAAAATAAGCCGTGGGAGCTAGGAGATGATCAGTCCCTACTGGCGGCGCCCGTTCACGAACATGACGTGTGGATCAGCACCATTCAGCTCAACCATTTTGAAGGGAACTTAATGATCCAACACACACGCCACCACCAGCGAGACATTTGAGTGAGCATGACATACTCTTAGCTGCCAGGGCACATTCAAGTCAATGAAATCGTGGTGGTACGTTCCCGTTCGGCCTCCACTCGGGCGAAGCCGCTACCAAAAGCTAGTGATTAGAACAAACAGTTTAGATTTTAGCATAGCTTCGCAATCTGTCGCTCAACTTCCAATCGACTCCAAGCGTTTATTAATGAGGTACCTTACTTTGAAAAGCGGTCGCTTCTGGCTCACTACGAATAAACTTGGCTTGCGCTGTAGAGAATTATGACAGGATTTATATCCGACTATATTCGCTAAGCTGAATACACGTTCCGTTCTAAAGAAGGAAAGTATTTTGCAAAGAAGCTAATTTGAATGAAATTTTGGAAAGAAGGAAACTGACTAATTTTACTCTCGTTTATTTATTTTATGGTTTTTAGAAACAAGTTCTTTAACGCAGCTTGCGGTAGGAGTAAAATTGTAGAATCGTCACGTAACGAAAAAGCGACAGAGTGAATAGGTTTCATGGTTTTCGATGGTCTAAAGCCGATAGAGATGTAAATGAAAATCCAAGATGGCAGCTGCGTTTTTTATTTAGTCCTGGGTGTCTTTATGCGTTTTTGAGGGCCTTAATGAGCTCGCAATGGTTTTTTTTGTGTGGCGTAGGTGTACAAGTCTATAATCTAGTCTAATCTTGCGAGGATAAACGTTTTATACTTACATTACTAGGGACCCGCACTTACTTCTCACGGTTTTTAGGGTTCCGTACCCAAAGCGTGCTAACGGGACCCTATTACTAAGGCTCCGCTGTTCAACCATCTGTCACATGGCTGCATCTTTTGGATCGGAATTGGAAGACACTTGAAATTTTCACAGACTGTGTAGGTACTATACTATAGCCGCTATAACAACAAATATAAAATCTATTACGTAAGTAGTTTATTTAAAAGTACAATGTGGTCATACAGACACAAAAAGCGACTTTAATTTATCCTACTTAATAATAATAATATTATAAATGTGAAAGTTTGGATGTTTGGATGTTTGTTACTAGATCACGCATCAACGGCTGAACGGATTTGGATTAAATTTGGCACACACATAGTTTGTAACCTGGATTAGCACATAGGTTTACTTTTTATCACGATAATACGTTGCCGTGGGATAATTTACGACCTTCACGCGGGCGTAGCCGCTGGTAAAAGCTAGTAGTACATATTTATGTATCGAAGATAATTATAATCAACCTAACATGTTCCCACTGCTGGTAAACAGGCCTCCCCTGTGTGAGGGAATAGGCAGTAATACCATCACGCGGGCCCAGGGCGCGATGGTAGATGTCACATGTCATAGAACCGTTGGTTCTGGAGAGTTTGATAAACTGTAAAACTAATTACAAATAATATCGTGTAATACTTACATTAAATTACGTTTTCTACTTAAGTATGTATACCTCCCATCACCTAACACTGCTTTATAATTTAACTTCAACATAAAACCCCGAGTATTCCACGTGGCAATAACAAACGTCATCGTTTACGTCGGTAATTTTTATATAAGATCCCTCCTCACGGCCGGCCGCCTATTATCTCCATTCACAGCAATTATTTTCAAAGAGATTTTGAATGGCAGAGAAACTAGATAATTCGGTGATTGTCTGCTAAACAGAACACGTTAAACAAAAGAGAATAAACTATGGAAAGTGTAGCGAAGCGAAACATCGGATGATAAAGGTCGGATCCGCGCGCAGTTAATTATTCAACAAGGCTTTCAACTGAACCGCTGAAGTTAATTGGGACTCACGCTACACGCTTTATATCTCACTTTTCTTTTTTTATCGTATTTTATTCAAAGAGGAACGTGTAAGGGGTTATTCACAAGGCGCTGTACTCTATTTGAAAGACAGAAAAAACCGAGCAATTGCGAGTCGGACTAGCACACTTAAGGTTACATACCACCTTTCGATATTCAACACTACATATTAAAAAAAAACAACCGACTTCCAAAAAAACACTAAAACGTGAAAAATAACTTTAATTTCGGAAGTCGGTGACTTTGGATATGTATTTTTTTTTTGACACCGCCTTCCGAAATTAAAGTTATTTTTCACTTTTTAGTGTTTTTTTTTTAAAGTCGGTTGTTTTTTTTTTTGAAAAAAGTTTTTATTTTTCACTTTTTAGTGGTATACGTGTGCTTACCCTTTCACAGCGTCCCGGCGTGATGTTATGTTATGAACTGGTGTAAACAATAGACAGACATGAAATTTCAGCAATTCCAGTCTATTTGCTATCATTTATTGAGGAGTTCCGTTGCCTATCTCCGAAGCTCTTCATCAGATCTTCACCAAATTGAAATGGGACCACTCCGAGAAAGTACTCTTCCAAAAACTACCCAACTCGCTTCAAATGTGTCTATAAAATTTGAAGAGTTCTCTCTATTTCTCCAGGATCCCATCATCAAATCCTGACTTGATGATCATGGGACCACCTGGGAAGTATGCCCTTTCAAACAAAAAATAAATAATCCAAATCGGTCCAGCCATCTCGAGTAATCGGAGTACATACATAAAAAAAAAAGGTTCCGACGAATTGAGAACCTCTTCCTTTTTGAAGTCGGTTAAAAATAAAAACACTTTTATTTTCTTCCTTTAATTTTTAACTAAATGTGGTGCTGTTCCACAAACAATGGCCTTTAATATCTTGTCCAGCGTGTCCTGCTGTCTGCACGCTACGGGATCTGATAGATGTTACTAAAAGTGCCAAGCTTGTATCCAAATCCTGGGCTGACTGTATTTAGATTGCTATCAACACGCTAAGATGAACCTTATATTATTTCTTGTTGTAGCGGCAATATAATTACATAGTGAAAATTTCAAATGTCTAGTCTACCTATGACGATTCATGAGATACAGCCCGGTGACAGACAGGCCGACGGACAACGGAGATCCGTTGGCACCCTTTGGGTACGGAGTACCTAAAAGTATTTATTGGGGCATTGATGCACAGGAAGATCGCAAACTAAACATACATAGAAAATGTAAACAACAACAAAAGAAAAAAAATACAAAATCCCAAAAGGGCGCGGGCTAGGGTGCTAGGGTATTTTTACTATATTTTAAGGTAACACGTTGGAATCACACCTCAACAACCCACTGTCCATGTGGTTAAAATTAAAAACAATGCAGTATGAAACTTTCTTAAAAACCCATTGTATGAACCCAAAAATAAACAAAATGTCGAATACTTTAAACTATATGGCGACACTGAAGCGCGATGGACGCTGCGAAGTACCTCAACCCTCACCCCTGGAGGCCTACTCTCCGTCAACGAAGATACGGACCCGTTCGAAAGTAGTACGAAACTTCTTAGTGAATCCTACAGCCAATTAACTAACTTTTTTGGACGGGCAAAAATATATCGGGAGTAGCGACAGCTGTCAAATCGTGTTGTCATTCATTCTTAGTTCGGGCTCCAAACTAATCTTCTGTCCGTAAGTGATACGGAGTTGGAAACGCCCGTTACTTCGACCGAAACGACGGATTTCGTGTTTAGGGAGTAGAGTTTGCTGTCACGAGATTTAGTTACTGCGCAGCCACTCGCCTCAACTTGCGAGCCACCATCAAGTTTGAATCAGGCCATACTGATCGTCGCGACTCGAGTTTTTTTTTTTACAAAGGTTTAATAACTTTAGCTGTGCCCAATTCTCACCTGCAGAATAGCCCCCGTACGTTTTCAGTCAAGAGTTATTGTTTCATTTCAACGTCAATTGTTTTACGTTGGAATAATATGAAACTGAGTTCACACATAAAACATGGCTCTGTTTATTTTGTTTTAGTTTGAGTACAATAAAAAATATTTTCAAAGACCTCTTCAATGATACACCACTTGATAGAGTTCGTCGATTTTCATGTTTTTATTTTTCACCATAAAGGCTGGTTGCCGCTGTTTTAATTTTTTTTTTTTTGGTAACACTCGTATAGGATCATCGAAATCGGACCAAACGTTTGACCTCTAGAAGTCTAGAGTGATACCAAGGAACATACATACATACATAGGCTGATAAGCAAATTACCCTCCTTTGTGTTGCGGAGGTGGGTAATAAAAATACGGCACTCTCGTTGTTTTAAATCACCTTTTCTGTTTCTCATAATAAGTAGTTAATAAAAGTAAATAACAAAGAGTCCATTAGGTACACGTGTAGCTCTTCACCGTTATGTGTTTGTGTTTAATGTTACGTAAAGTGTTATGAAACGCTGATATCGTTGGCAAGCTTTCAGAGTTATGGATACTTAGCTCACCCGTGTGTAAAAATACACGTGTTCGATTGAAAACTTAGAACTCCGTAATTATTTCTGCGTAAATTAATTTCAAATCATCCTACTTCCTACCATCCTATTAATATTATTAATGTGTAAGTTTGTATGTTTCCAAAAAAAAACAAACTTTCACATTTTTGTTTGGAGGTTATGATGTTCAGAAGTTTGAATATTTGAATGTTTGTTACTCAATCACGCAAAAGCGGCTGAACTGATTCGGATGAAATTTGGCACACAGGTAGGTTAAAACCTGGATTAATACATAGATTCCTTTTTATCCTGACATTACGTTCCTGTGGGATAATTTTCGACATCCACGCGTGTGAAGCCGCATGCAAAAGCTAGTTTAGAATAGTAGTAGCTTCACCCCGCGGTTTCACCCGCATAAGTCTCGATCCCGTAGGAATATTGAGATAAATAGTATTCCATGTCATAATCCAGGTCATGGTCTGCCCATGTGCCAAATTTTATTCAAATTCGTTTAGCCATTTTAACGTGAAAGTGTACCAAACAAAGAAACAAAAATCTATTATTTTATCTTCATAATGTTAATTCAAATTCACGATACATGGAAATCGATATACTTGTAAGACATGTCCTCCAAGACAGGTGTCTTACTCATCATGTAATAGCCATACCAATCCCTTCTTAAATCAACACTGATGATACCTAGGCAAAGTCTTTTGGCAAATTAATGATTACTTGCGTACTTAGGTACTTACTTAATTTTGTTAAAAATTAAGTCAACATGAACCAAAACAAGTTTGTTTGGTCTGTCGCCCAAATCCAGTAAGCACGCAATTCAACCATGATCAATCATTTTCTGTTGCGCAGGCTTTTCCTGAACATCCTATGGTATCCGGAGAAGCAGTGACGGTGGAAGTGTCGGTGAACTACAGCACACCTGCTAGCCGAACGAGACCCTTGGAGTACAGGTAAAGATCTATTTATCTAACTAGCCTATATATTCCCACTGCAGGACAAATACCTCCCTGTCCCTTTTCCACACGATTCCGTCTTTTGCTAGTGCTTGCCAATCTTTCCTTAGGAGTCTACCTCGTCTCGCCATCTTCGTCTCGGACCTGCCACTAAAGGGTAATTTCCACCAAACGCATCGGATCGGAAAGAATACGAACGGATGCGGCGACAGCCGATCGCGTCCGGCAGGATGTCGACACATACGTTCGGCTACGTGCGTACGCGAAAGTATCCGTTTCTGCGCCTAGTGAAATAGTTTCATTCCTCCTGGTTGTGGCGTAGTATTGTTGGCTATTGCATTAGAAGAATCCATGATTGAGTGACGTCTGCAGAGCTCGCACTTTCGAGAATGAGTGTACCGCCCGGCCACGCCACGGTTTTGAGCGCACGCGACGAGACGGCCGAAAGGATCCGACCGGACGCGATGATAGGCGAAAGGATCCGATCGGATACGACGACTTGCGAACGGCACCGGCACCGATCGCGTGTCGCAGCATGCTTTCGGCTACGATCGCCTGTCGCGGAAGACGTCCGCGGTCAAGCTCTTGTGCGCGGCTTGGTAATATAGACTTTAAATACTGTGTACTCGATTTAATATCGTTTAAAGATTGTAAAATCCGTTCTGATCCGATACGATACGAGCCGTTTAGTGGAAATTATCCTTAAGACGTCGTGCGTTTAGAGGTAAATTTAACTTGAACAAAATCTTTCTGGTTCAATTTTTTTCTGTCATCTAGGGTAGTAACAATAAAGCGCACAAAAATCCAGCTTTCTTCATGCCTTGTTGTTTTTGTTGCTGTAAAGGCACGTAATGGAGTAGTATGGAAGTTAACTTCTGACTGCTATAGGAATGGATTGCCGGTCTTGCCTACCAGGCACCCAGAATGTGGTATAAGGTGGCCAAGCTATTCCAATTTTAAGTATACCCCCATAAAATAAAAATTATTTTACCTAGTCTTTATGAAACGATGGTTATTGAAAACTTTCCTCAGTAAGTCTTACTTTGAGATTAAATTGAAACTCGTTCATTCTAAAGAGTTTGATGAAACTCGTTTAGATCAAATAGATTGAAGAGGTCAATGAACTAACTGTCAGATATTTTACTCTTTGCCTACCAATTATTTCTCGAGTCCATCGTTTTATGCAAAAATACAAACTTGTATTATTCCATTAAGCTATAATGCTGCTGATAAGGATAAAATCCTACAAAGGAATTTCCCTTTGAGTAAATCAAAGGAAATAGCATTTTTTCAACAATTTTCCTTAATTTTGAAAGAAAGAAAGAATCCAAGTACAATGATGATTTTTATGACGAGTCTCGTTCTTGAGGTTTTTTTTTCGGTGTGATTTTTTTTTTCCTTTTAACTTTTGGTTTTACTTTGCAAAAATCGTTTCCTTTCGGCTCAGTATCTCGGAACCTTTTGTTGAACTATATTTTCCTACTTTACACGTAAGGAAAATAAAACTACCAGTTTCGAAGCATAAACCTTCAAGATTCCACAATACTTTACATTTGAATAAAACATTCTCAGCAACCCCTTCAATACAAATAACTCCACAAAGATACAGCTCTGAAGAATACTTGTAACAAAAAAGTATGATGTACAGATACATACATTTTGTAACATGTACAAGTTGAGCAAATCCCTCGCCGTATCGCTGGGTACAAGCTACCTTAATGTATCTTATAAACTTCGAGAAAGACTCCGCTCTACGCCACTAAGTGAAACAAAAGTTACCTTTGTCTGGCCATATCGAGCGCGTCCCGGAAAATTCTCTTTCCCCTCTCACTGATTTGTTTATAGATAGTTTTATATGGAAAGTTGAGCCAATATTTTCTGATTATGTTGTAGTTATACGAGTGGGTTTTGTTAGTTTAGTATTAAACCTATGTGCCTCTATCTAGCTATTGTTTAGTTTGTTTTATTTGTCTGGAAACTAATTGGACTAAATTAATAGTAGTCATTAATCTATCCCGGGCTGAATTGCGAGCTTGAGAATGTTTGGTATTAGAATTTTCGTTAGTAGTTTGTAGTTAAGTACCATTCGAAAACGGTTTCATCTCGAAATTAAACTTTAGTCCCGTAAATGGCAAAATGATGGTGATGGAGATTCTAAAGAGCTAGCTGGCTATTTTAGCTGTAATTTTTTTTTTTTGGAATTTAACAATTGCGCATCGTGGCAACAACAAACACGGTAACCAAAACAAAAGTTATTTTTGCAGTTTAAATTAAATTAAAATACAAATGCACGGCTTAGTAGAATATTTTATAGCTTTAGTTGATTGAATTCCCTTTATTATCTTTTTATGAAATATAGGGGGACGAAAAATATTTTTTGAGCTCTGTTTTACGGTTGTAGGTACATCATGATATTGTTTTATAACATTTTCGAAAAAGTGTTTTCTTTAAACAATCAACAATTACTCAATTTTTGTCTGGCTTGTAATAAGTAGGTACCCATAGAGGTTAGCAAAAAACTTAGTGGTGTATGGAGTCTCTTTCGGCAGCGCTTTAATCTCAATTTGCACGTTTATGCTCGAGGTACCAAAAGGGTTGACGTGATTTACTAATAAATAGTTTATAACTGATTGTTTAGGTATCACCACAACCAGGCAGTACTGTACAATCTCGATCGTAGAAAAAGGTTCCAGCAACTGAATATTTTCAAAAAAATCACTTTCGCTGTGAATAAAGAAGTGTGTGCTTGAAATACTTACAAAGAACTTAAATATAAAAACTCGTGCTAATGACAAAAGTTGTCACAATTTGTCGCTTGTCGCCTCCCGCGCATTTGTTTTCACATGAGCGATGTTCAAGAAGACTTGTCATGTGGAAATTTCAGTCTCCCTCTTATCACAACTGAGTTTTTTTCGTTCGATTCGCTTTCATTGTGTTGAATGTCGACCTTCAGTTGACTAGGGGATTGTTTTGAGTAGTGCTAACTACCTCAAATAAGAGACTTCATCTTTGATTTAACTTAGATATAAAACGGATAAAACCTACGTAAAACACAATACGATTGCAGGAGTTTTCATTTGATATCGTAATTTATGAGCACTCGTTAATGCAAACCGAGTAGGTACTCACAGCGACATATCAAGCTATACTTTTCCAGTTTTAGCTGACCTCTTATTATATACGATTTTCGTAAAATGAGAAGGCAGCATAAACTGGATATGTCCCGTAAGTACTCCTGTCACTGGTCGGGTCGTTCGTGAAAATATGACTGCATTACAAAATCTTTTTCGAGAATATTTCATTTATACGAGATCACGTACTGGCCGTTATATCACTGTCACTATTTAAATAATGAGACTTTCAAATTCATGGCTGCGCAGACATAAATCACGATTTATTAATATAGATATAGGTACCTAAGTAGTGGAACCAAAATGATCTGAACAAATATGTATTCGTTGTATCGCCTATTATATGTAATAGACACTGTCTCCCAACTTTGAATTGAGCCCTTCTACAAATATTTGAATTGTAGCAAGTTCTGTAGACTCCCAAGTTTCGCTACAAGTTTCCTTTATTGTAAACAATAACTTACCCTTTACTTTGCGTCGCATTTGTATTGTGAATTTAGGGTATCGTTCCTTTTGTAATACGTAGATATACAATACATTGCTTTTGTTTGTTCTCGCCATTATTTATTGGTAAATAGAAAAGCCACTCTTCCTATTGGCCAATAACTGGAGTTGAATCATCGGTGAATTAGGCTCGTTACATGTACATACGAAATTACAGATATCAGTGAAGAAATTTTAAGGACACAAAATGGTCGGTCTAATCGTTTTTAAAGACAACTTTTGTATGTATGTAAGGGGGTATGAGAGCACGCGAAAATCAAATTGTGTTCCGATTTTTTTTTATTGCAAATTCTTTAGACTATTTTATGAAAAAGTCATTCAATGGGATCATATGAACCAACCATATTTGTTACGGTCGCGAATTATATTTTAATCAGCATACAACCTAACACTCACCTGCAAATTGCAAAAAAACTAAAATTTGAATCTGACGGGTCACCTTAACCCATCCTCTGTAAAAGAGACAATACTGGAGGTGGTCACATTGCACAGGTAGTGTGTTTTGATATTACAAATACAATAAATACATACATACATGAAGAATATTTTTTTTAAAACACTCATTCTCATTTATCATTTTTTATTTTTAAACACTTATATTGAGCTACATACAGACCCTTAAAGACCCTACAATCAATCAACTCAGCCTATCGCAGTCCACTGCTGGACAGAGGCCTCTCCCAGGCTGCGCCACAACACTCTATCCTCCGCCTTCCGCATCCAGTCTGTCCCAGGATCGTCGGCCCATCTAGCTGGGGGGCGTCCCACAATACGCTTGCCGATACGCAGTCTCCACTCCAGAACTCGTCTGCTCCACCGGCCATCGGTCCTTCGACAGACATGGCCAGCCCACTGCCACTTCAGCTTGCTCACTCTACAAGCTATGGCAGTGACTCCGGTTTCAAACCTCCCATGGATAAAAGCAATTCTACAACCTCGTAATTCAAAATTGTTAAATCACGTTTTTTTAATATTTCGTTGTTATTATTCTTATGAAATGGATCTTACTGCTAGAGGGTGGAGACCTGGTGACCTGAAACACAAGCCCTTAAAGCCTAGCTTACGCACCAGTCTCCCACAGTAAACTAACCATATCATGTACCAGGGGTGCGGGTTGTTCGAAAGATATACCGTGGCCCCTGGCACACAGGCAACTGAGAGAACACCGGTGGGTTTTAGTCAGTAGAAGTCTGACACGCCCTCCTGCTCCACCCAGAGCGGGAGAAGTCATTTGATCATTTCCCAACATCAAAAAATAAAAACCATATCATGTACCGTATAAGTGTAACTATGTCTGTAATGGTTATTGTGGTGAGAAAAATAAAAACTTATATTTATATACTATTATATAATAAGTAGCACACTTCAGACGAGTTCGATCAAACAATTTCAGCCTTTAAAGGTCACTTCTTTGTGTCTGCTATGAATTATGTATAAATCTGTTTAACACAACAACGGGTAAGCTGAATGCCTGTCACGTGTGGTTAATGTGCACTGCGCTGGTACACCGTACAGGTATTAATATCATTACCGATTTATGTGCCAGATAACCATTAATTTGTGTAACATTGTATGTTATTTCGCTAACGATAACAAAGGGGATGATTAAAATGATATTGTGTAGGTGTACATTAAAACCGTATTTGATGAAACTGTGTAAATTCAATCCGTTCAAGTGATTTAACCTTTTTTCAACAGTTTTGGTATTTGCGAGAGAAGGTCCTAGCAGTAATCTACAGAAACTACCGCTGTTTGTAATATGTTACATGTACTGATAAATGCGTGCACTTACTAGACAAGTCCACTCAATCTGTGTGGTTCTTTTCTCATAAGACCATATTAGACATCAATCCACACGGTCTTTACATATATAATCTGACCAAGATTATGTTTAAAAGAGACAGTGACCTCTTAGTTTCTTTCGGCGTTTCTTCTCAGAGCAGTCAGATAGGAAACCCCGACCTCATCTAAGTAGTTTTAAAAATATGATTGACGTGTAAAAGTGTTTGTACATCACCCATTATCACCTACTACCGACACAGAAATTGGAATGATATTTTGATTTTCAAATAGTTTTTCCTGGACGTGCCTTCGGACACACCTTTAGACCCAAAGTAATATCTTAACGATGATTTAAAGTAAGTAGGTGATACAATATGTTTCATAAATATTTCAACACGGTTTTAGTTCTAAACGCAAACTTCCATCAGCCTCATGATTCATCGTGTAGGTAGGTAGGTAATTAGTTAGATACTTGCAAGTGTTAACAAAAATCGCGTGAGATCGCGGGACCCCCTTAAAGAATTAAGTTTGTTACGCTTTTTCAACTCCGAATGTAACGTTGTTAACACTTTAACATCATTAAAATACTGAAACTTTATTCTGACCTTACTATAGGCTTTAGCACCCTCGAAAACCATGAAAACGACAATCATGAAAAAGAAATGAAAATTTTCGAAGCTGCCATCTTGGATTTTCATTTTGACCTAACTATCAGCTTCAGCAGCCTCGATCACCATGAAAACGACACTCATGATAAAAAATAAAGTCTTTACATCTTGTAAAACCAGCCTGAAGTTGTTCTCCTGAATCTATCAGATGGTCGACGGAGCGCGGGCCGTGTTCTTCGTCGTGCGGCGGTGGCGTGCGCGTAGTGCGCCCGCAATGCCTGCGCGACCACAAGTGCGCGCCCGTCATGTTCGAAGCTTGTAATACGCACAGGTACAAATACTAATGAGATATAAATTAACATTTTAACATACAAATTTAGGGACGGAGGACCACAATGTGAAGTTCCTTGATTTAAAAAGGAAGGTCACCTTTTTTAAGGTTAACAGTTAACAAAACACAAAAAAATCACAACGGATATACACGGTTTCCGGTTACCATGAATTCAGCACATGATTCTAGGACTGCTGCAAAAATCTACTGTTTCATACAAAAGTGCAATACCTACACCGTCAAAATGGATGGAACAGCATATTTTTTATTACCAGCGGACTAAACATTTCAACTCTGGTGGGTTTACAATCAGCTGCTGATTCCCTGGTAACAGTCTGCCCGTCGATTCTCGCTCTCCCTTACACTCTGTATAATTAACTGATTTCGCAATGCACCAATCATGTTAGAATGACACTCAAAACATAACATAAAATGTATATACAACTGTTCAATAGCAAATACTAGAAATTAGAATATAATACACGAATTGCGTGCACGCTTCAAATAAAATAAACTAACGAACGTCTAAATCGTCGCGCTTTCGTATTGACTGAACAATAACACGAATGTAACGAGGCAGCTGATTAATATAATGCACCCGGCGCAGTGGAACACGCCACAACGTCATAAAGGCGTGCGGTGGCGCTATGATTAATTTCCATAACAGCCACGTGCCGCTCGTGTCAAAAATTCAGCGAGAGTCGTATTGCAGGTTGTATTAAATAGATAGGGGTAAAAGGTCCAAGGTTCCGTATGGTGCCGGACGTAAAAAGAATAGCACCATCCCATTTCTTCCCATAGAAGGAGACTTGAATGGGCAGCAGTGTTCTCTATGTATTTTACCACCATACTGCGATCGCCAACCCGCGTGCTAAGCGTGGCGATTATGGCAATACCCGTACAAAAAGAACCTGAGGGAGGCCTATGTCCAGCAGTGGACGTCTTTCGGCTAAAATGATGATGATTAGAAGGTCCTCAAGCACGCGAGGAGGGCCAAGAGCAGTGGTTGCCCAGTGATATCGACCCCGACTAACGAGTTGAAAATCTATAGTTCGATTACACATTCACATTTTACATAATACACTAATACATTAATACACTTTGTGTATTTGATTAATACACTTTGTGTATTTGATTAATACACTTTGTGTATTTCATTTCATCACCACTGCTCTCAAAACGGTGAAGAACAAAAAACCGGAATGAAGAAACCGGCATGTCCTATAACCAAAAATTCAAAGACATGTGACATCCACCAACCCGCACTGGGCCCACGTGGTCGATTATGGCCCACTCCGTCTCACCGAGAGGAGACCTATGTCCCAGCATTGGGAACTTTATAGGCTGCTGGAAGGTCCACTAAAATCACAACGTCGCACGTATAAGAAGCAATAGTCACGCTCATTAACTAAAATGAAAGAGATTGCTGAAATCTGAAAATGACGTTAAACACTTATGTGTACTTATGTGTGCAAGAAATTGATTCAGAGAGGCTGGGGCAACATTGCCACTAAGCCTCAAAGACGAAAGCTTTGAAGCACAAAAAAATCTTTGAAGGGAAATATTTACAGTCGGACAACAAAAGAAAACCAGTGCAAGAAAGCTTGAATCAGGAAGATTTATTGTAATAATCTACGTAATTTTCTCTTATTTATATTGAATAGACCTTCTGTGCACACACCTGCTATACTTTTTTATACATATTGACATCGAAAACATCGATCCGTCCCAACTCAATATTTAATTGTGGCTGCTGACCTGATCCTAAATTAATAACTCTCTGCAAATTTCCCAAAGAGGCCCTCTCGTTAAATATTCATAAATCACAAATCTATTTGCTCTTCTACAACTTTGTCATTATCTTCAATTTGGGATTTAAAGCAGGTAGACGAGCGAGCAAACTCCTTTGTATTTTCCTGTTTTCCGAATTAATACTCACCCGTAAAATTGTTTGAAAACGTTAACTACTTAATTAAAATTATTTACAGCCGGTGTTTGGTATTATTAAGCCCCGAACTTTTGTGTTTACACTAGACTAGACTGACTTATGTAACTTTTGTGTTTACCAGCATAGCTCATAAAGCCATATACATTGTACCTATGTGGACATAGTTTCTGCAAAAAAATCTCCCAATAGGTTGGAATGAAAACTGACGGTCAAAAATAATGATGCAATAAGAATATTAAATATATTTAAATATTTTTTTTATTAAATATATTTTACAAAGAAAGCAGTCAAAACGAATAATGAAATAAGGATTAATAAGGAGTGCAGTACAAAATGATTAAGAAATAAGAATATTTTTTATAGAAAATGCGGTCAAAAATAAATGAAGTCCAGAAGATTAGGTCCTTTCAGAATAACAGAGCCCACATTTTGACCTCACCACCGAGATAAACCGCCATTACATATGACATTGAGATTGTAAATTATATTTTAAATTATTTAGGAAGCTATTTACCGTAGTTAAGTTGAGAGGTCAACCAGTTTTTACAGTAAATTGTTAGGTATATGAATATAAAATGCCTATAACCTGGGTATTTATTGGGTTCTCAACAACAAAAAATTAATACTTAATGTTTTGTTACACAGTTGTGAGTTCACGTGGACAAGCGGTGAGTGGGAGGAGTGCAGTGCCACGTGTGGAGAGGATGGCGTGCAAGAGAGGCAGCTGTTCTGTGTGCCACTCAACGTCAGGTCAGTCATGCATCAGTCATCTACGTCCAGTGATACCGGGTATTTAAAAATAACAACCGACTTCCGAAAAATCACTACTAAGCGAAAAATAACTTCAATTTCGGAAGTCAGTGACTTTGGATATGTTTTTAAATTTTTTGTTACTGCCTTCCGAAATTAAAGTTATTTTTCACTTTGTAGTGATTTTTCGGAAGTCGGTTGTTATTTTTTTTTTAAGTTATTATTTTCACTTTTTAGTTACAGTATCTACCCCCACTAATTCGAAATTTCATCATCCTTGGGGTCAAAACAATGCATATTTTTGTGATAGCAGCAATCGCGGTTGATTTACTGTTATTTTTTGAAGAGTTCCGTTGTCTGTCTCCGAAACGCATCATCAGATCTACATGAAATTAAAATGGGACCACACGGAAAGCACCAGCTTTCAAATAAAAAAAGAATCATCAAAATCGGTTCACCCAGTCTAAAGTTCTGAGGTAACAAACATTTTAAAAAAATGCAGTCGAATTGAGAACCTCCTCCTTTTTTTGAAGTCCGTTAACAAAAGAAATGACCAACTCGCTCAATCAGAGTTCCGTTAGTTTCAATTTTTGTTTTTTGGTTTTTCCTTTATGAATTTGTTAGTAACAACCCCCGTTGGTCCGGCTCCTGATCTCTCACCGGTCGTATCGGATTGCCGTCCCATCGGACTATGAGAGTGAGGGAAGAGAGAGTGCATCTGTGTCCGCACACACACTTGTGCACTATAATATTTCCCACGCTGAAGGCTAGTTTTGTTGAAATTAGCCGTCATGGCCGAAATAGGCATCAGGACACTTGCGCGAAGGACATTTGCGCGAATCCGCTTGAGCGAAAGACACTTGCGTGAATCCAAATACGCGAACGGACAGTTGCGCGAAAAAGTTGCGGAAATGAAATTTTCTTCATATCTTCACGCCTGTATTCTATCAAAGGGTTGGGCAGGGATGTAGCAGACTAGAAATAAACAGTCCAATTAGACGTCAATAGTGATCGTCGTAGTTTTTTTACAGCACATTTTTTTATATTAGTAGGAGTCTATATGTAGGATCAGGATGTCAATAAGTAGGATCTAAAGCCGATGGTGGGGACAAATTGAAAATCCAAGATGATCGCCAAGAAAATTTTCAAATTTCTCATTTGTGTTGTTGACCCCACTATCATGGGGAACTATCGCAAAATGACACACATGATGGAAAATACAAAAAAAACATTGACGGCAAGCTTGGATTTTCATTTTGACCCCACCATCGGCTTAAGATCCCCCAAAAACCCTAAAAACAACACCCATGATAGAAAGAGAAAGAAGAAAGAAAAAGTATTTATTGTGACTCGCACAGGAAGATCACATACTAAAATAAACACACAATGGTACAAAAATGATAAAAAACAAATTACTTGGAATTAAAAAATAACTAAAAAATAATAAAACAGAAGGTCCTGCACGAGGCCAAAAGGCCCCTACCTCAGCATGATGCTACGACATTTAAAACAAAAATGTCGCAGCGCTGGTATTCTGATAGGGCCCGAGCGATGTGATGTCACGGGCAGTTACAGTATATATAAATAATCAGTATTAAAGATAGATACAATGTGGTATGTTAGAAAATAAAACAAAACACCGCCAGCGCCAAACGTAACCTCATTATTTGTCAATGCCATAAGTGTCTGAGGCACTCTGTGGTACAGAGTACATTTTTTACTCTGTGGCATCCGTCGGCCCCATTGAGATAACGTCTATGGTCGGCCCGTGACACTGACAAGCAAAGGGTCGCAGGCGCCGACATTCAGCGAATACAAATACAAAAAAAACAATTCGGAGCAGTGCAGTAGTGTAGTGAATTGATGAAATGATGGAAAATTCGAAATGATAGGTAACGTACCTAATAAAGAAAGAAAAAAGTGCTGTAAAAAAACTACGACCATCACTATTGACGTCTAATTGGTCTGTTTATTTCTAGTCTGATACATCCCTGCCCAATCCTTTGATAGAATACAGGCGTGAAGATATGAAGAAATTTCATTTCCGCAACTTTTTCGAGCAACTATCCATTCGCGCAAGCGGATTCGTGCAAATGTCCTTCCCGCAACTGTCCTTCGCGCAAGTGTCTTTCGCGCATATATCCGTTCGCGCAAAGGTACAGTCGCGCAAAAGTCCAGTCGCGGAAATGTCTTTTCGCGCATGTGGGTTCGCGCAAGTGTCTTTCGCGCAAATGTCTTTCACGCAAGTATCCAGACTGTATTTCGGGGGATCTGCCCCCGAAATACAGTCTGGAAGTCTAAGTATATATGTTTGAACATCATGAAAATACAGTCTGGAAGTCTAGGTATATATGTTTGAACATCATGAAAAAGTACAGGAAACAATCGACGAAGTGATACTAGAGGCAGGATTATGTCCAGCATTGGACGTCTTTTAGCTAAATAGCATTATGACTATAAGGTTCTGCGAAAAAGGCTTGAAAGTGGAAGGTGCCACCGTAACGAGATAAACTTATAGGAACGAATTGTCTCCCTCAATGGCTTGAACGTGCATCTTGATGTGGCCATTCAACAACTTTTACGTCATTATAATACTTTTGAGCTAAATGATTATTATTTCCGCAGTACATCATCGAGACGAGACCTAATAAAGAACAGCGTTTCACCAGCGCTGTGCACGTCGCCGAAGCTGGAAGCACGGCAGCCTTGCAACCGCATCCCTTGTCCAGTGTATTGGAGAGAGTTGCCGTGGACGCAGGTAATACATTACACTCAGACATCGTGGCTTGTATCTATATACATATATCGGACAAAAATAGGTACCGGTAGCCTATGTTACTCCATATAACATCAGCTATTTGCCAGCTTCACTTGCGGCAAAATCAGTCCAGCTGTTTCGGAGATTAGCCGGAACAAACAGACAGACACAAAAAAATTAAAATAGTTTTTTTTTTTTTTTGTTATAATTAGATACCGTAGGATACTTTCATAAGGCTGTAAGTTAAACGTTGTTAGTTTGACATTCCAAACTATCACTTGAATTTTACTTATTTGTATGGATGTACATAAAGATGTATGAGTTTACGTTGAAACCAAAAAATAACTAATTAGAACCTTCATCAAGCAACTCGTAACGACAAACTAAACTGGCATTCAGTACCTACATAATTTGTAAGACATCCGACAACAAAGCAACTCCAAACACGTTCCCATCAAATATTCTCTGAGTTGTTGCGGTAAAAGCTTCCAAAGATTAACAATACCAATATAGACCGACCTATCCTCTAAAATTGAGAAGACGAACAAATTCCGGTTTTTTCGCAACGTAAATATGTATGTTGTTACCTATCTACATAAGGCCCGAGCGTAACCAACCGTAAACATGTAGACGTGCCCGTATATAAATGTAAATGGAACCTTTATGAAAAAGTCATGAAGCCATGAGTGGCCTAGTTTGTATAGCCTGGGTGTATTTTACACAAAGAGGCTTTCAAGCTAAAAATGTCATGAAAAGGATATCTATCGAAAAAGGCACGACTGTGCTCAGTGGTGCGACCCATTTAGCTCGAAACCTTGCAACGTGTTTCGTGCAAATAGAGTCGAGATGTAACTGTTCTGCAAATTAGTTTAATTTACTAGTTCGTGGAACTGTTACAGCCGCAGCTAATTGGCGGTTTGCGAGTTGATTAGAGATTGTTATTATGAGTATGGGAAAGGTCGATGTTTAACACGATGTGATACCTTCGGAAAATAATGGTAATTTCAATTTAACGCCCCAACGCTTTGTCAATGACGACATAGTTCTGTATATTACAATGGGGTCTGAAATGGAACGTACAGGGGTAGCTCATTATTCATCTTACCGAAAGTAGGCAAATGGACGTAGTTCTGATAACTAATGGCTCCTGAAGCCTTTGGAAGGTCACTTATCATCGGATAAAAGCACTGCATTGCAGTGAGATTTTTAGCTTACCCCGATCACTGAAAATCGCCAGTAGCGTCAGTGACTCGTCGCCTACCCAGGTACTCCTCTGCTGAGGACAAACACCTCCTGTTTCTCCTCAGCAGAGGCTCGTAAGCCTCTGTTGAGCTTGTCCGCGCTATTAGATCATTTGTTCCCAACGAGTAACACCCTCAAATGTCACACTGTTACTCGATGGGAATGTTTTTAAGAAAAAATTCCCAACCATCCCATCGAGTAACAGTGTGACATTTGAGGGTGTTACTCGTTGGGAACAAATGTATTAGATTTCAAGTTTAGGCACTAAGCCGATAGTTGTAAATCCTATGGTGCGATAGGTTTATTTATTTATTACTAGCTTTAGCCAGCGGCTTCGCCCGCGTGGTGGTCGAAAATTATCCCACGGGAACATACTACCAGGATAAGAAGCATTATATGTGTTAATCCAGATTAAAAACTACTTTCATCCGAATCTGTTCAGCTGTTTTTGCGTGATTGAGTAACAAATATTCAAACAATTTATAATATTAGTATGATTTGGTTAGACACTTTCAGCTAATTAGATGCGTATGTCTTAAAAAGCCTGGAGATATTAAATCTGTGTAGTGGATTCTTGAAGCAGTTCAGTGTGGAATCCGTCGCAACATTTTTGGGTATCCTAATCCACACTGATATTACTCGGTTGGGCAAGAATGAAATGGAATTTATATTTTGCCTAGTGTTTCGCATTACACCCGTTTTTTTTTTTGGGTGGGGAATCATTATATGATTTCTCCTGGCGTGTCAGGCTTTTACTGACTAAAACCCACCCGTGTTCCTTCAATTGCCTGTGCCAAGACCACGGTAACTATTTCGAACAAATCCGCGACCCTGGCAGGCATAAGCCCTAGCGGACCCCTTCAGTTACTGCTGACATCTCTTTGAGTCGCGCATGGAACACAACGCGCCGTCAACACGGGCCTAGGGGGCCTACTCTCTAAGTCCGTCAACAAGGATACGGGCCCGTCAGAAATAAGTTCGTAACTTTGAAATGAACTCTACTCGCGATTTATTAACTTTTTCGGATGAGTAATTTTTCATTCGGAGTAAGGACAACTTTCAAACGGTGGTGTCATTCATTCTTAGTTCGGATCCTGAAGTAATTTTATGGCCGCAGGTGATACGGAGTACGTTACGCCCGTAACATCGGCCGTAATTACGGACTTAGTGCTTAGAGAGTAGATCCCCTGGTCCTTACTGGACGGCGAGCTACACATTGCTCGCTACGGCTACGGTAGCCGGGAAGTCCGCTACGGACTCCCAACGCCCACATTACCCCCTTAGGCGTGAATTACACAGAAACGGCGTAAGGTGAAGGCGGTACATTTTGTATGAAAACGTTTAAAAGCGGCATCATGCCTGCACCGTGCCTTCACTTTACGCTGTTTGTGTATAATTCACGTCTTAAAATGCTATAATATGCTTACAGTGCTCCGCCACGTGCGGGCGCGGCTTGTCCCGCCGGCCGCTGGCGTGCCCCGCCGCCGACCAGCGGCAGTGCGGCGCGCGGCCGCGCGAGCGCCAGCGCCGCTGCCGCGTGCGGCCGTGCGGCGCGCGCGCCCGCGCCGCCTGCGCCGGCGCCGACACCGCGCAGTACTGCGAGCTGTTCGGGCCCGACCAGCTCGCCCGCCACTGCCTCGTGCCTCCCTTCAGGAAGTACTGCTGCAACGCCTGCCGACTGCTCGAACGGAACCACTTCAGAGGCTACGGCTAGCGGATCGACACCTCACCTCAACCGCCACATGCATTGGTGTGAAGCCCCGGTTATTCGGGCAGTTTTCTCTAGGAAAAACCCATCCGAGGTTGAAACAACTAGACGAGCGGTTTGCCCCTATTATATGGGAGTTGGAACTCAGTACCGTTTGAGGGTAAGACGCGACGGCCCCTCGGAGGATCACAGACGTATACATGTTGTTCGTTCGAAAGGAGATTCCGTGTCAGTGTAACCAGTATTTTGTACGTTGTTTTTCATATTTATAAGCATTTAGTGTTAAGGAATATAATATCTAATAATAATGCGCAACGAAGTGCCATAATGTATTGTACACTACTTCAAGTAATAAATGTGCTATTCTTATAAATAAGGGTTTTGTTGAATTATTTTCATTAACTCCAAAGAGTACCTGAATTTTCTTGATAAAGGCTTACATAACTATAATACTCTGAAAAGTGTTTAATCTTTCGACAATATGTTCATAATTAACTTCAAAGGCTACAGCAACGTTGGCTTCGCTTCATATACTCGTATATACCTTACATTACATAACACACGTCCTTCCCCACATCGAACTCAGAGAAAAACATCATTAACTACGACTTAATTAAAAAAATCAGGTTAAAACTAGGTCAGTAGTTCAGGTCATACAAACAGATAGCTGATGAAACAAATAAATCACGTTAGTGCTATCTTTGATTGTTTTATTTGGTTCAATCGTTCGTCCTCGAGCGTTCCATTTCATTAATAACGCTGTAGTTCGATATTTTTTATTGATATAAGTACCAACTGCGCATTGAAGCGTGGGACCTTTTTGTACCTTTTAAATATTTCAGTAGCGACAGTAGCTTACAAAATTCAATTTGCTTTCAAAGCTGCAGTGACGATGCTTTTAGGTTTTGCCCTATATGTGTTTTTAAGAACCATACTTTTTCCAGTTTTTGCTATTTTTCAACATGGTTTGCAAAAATCCTAGTGACCCCGCCCCTGATTCGCACGGTTTTTATGACTTGACAAAACAAGATTTCTTTATACGTAAGCTAAATATGAATGTATTATACGTTTAAATCTTCCGGAATAAATTCTTATCATTCCATTAAAACACGCCAAACCGTAGAACTCGGTTGTCATCTTTTCGAAAATCCTGGGTATCTGATATCCAAAACCCCGATCATCAATTTTACTTGCGCAAATATCGATTCCTCAATAACTGAGTTGCGAGGAACAGTATCGCCTGATTTGTACTTACCGAAGCGACTAAGTATTAAGTCTGACGCTACTGTTCTGACTAGAAGCAAGACCTATATTAAGTAGGTAAGAGCCAGGCATAGAGAAAATAATTGCTTACTCGTGCAATCTCGGAAGGTAAAGGACTAAATAAAACTTGAGCTGAACAAGAGCCGCGTCTTCCAATTACGTTAGCCGTAAGCTCTCGGAGAGATAAGCTATGATTTGTTTTGTGGATCGCGCTTTGTATTTAGTAAATTGGTCCATCCATACGTCCTATACAATTTTTTTTTTTTTGGTAAAAAATTGTTTAAACAACATGTAGTTACCTTTTCACGCCTAAACCACTGAACGGTTTTCGATAAAAAAAAAACAGTGGCACTCCAGGAATGCCGACAGAAGTGAAAACTTGAAAAATTACGTTTGTATTTTTTTAATCGTCAATACAGAATTTCACATTATTCATAATCGTTATTTTGGTCATATCTTCTAAACGGGTTATCCGATTTTCATAATTCCAATTAGAATATTAGTTCTGGACCTAAACCTATCTTTTGAGACTTAAATTATTGAAATACCTCTACTAAAAAACAGAAGTGTCGGTAACAGTGTCGCGAGTTCAATTGTTTTTTCCCATCTCAAAAAATGTCCAACGCGCCTAAAGAAGTTTTCACTTCAAAAATTTAAAAAGGGTAGATGGCATCCTGGGGAAGAATAAAGGCTACTTTTTGTCCCGGTAGCACGTTCCTGTATTATAATTACCGACATACATCCGGGTGAAGCCGCAGACAGTAAGAGTATTTATGCTGATATTTTTAAACAGTAAGTACCTACGTGTCAAAACTACACATTGATCTGTAGAAAAAGGCGGCCACAAAGCCTTATAAGTGACGGAGACGACCACAGATTCGATCTTTTCTTAAAACTCGATGTGCCTTAGTTACAGCCGCTTATTACAAAATAATAAGGTCCATACAATCATAATGGAGCTTATTACTATCTCTCATAATTATAAACGTTGTTTAAAGTTATGAGATGTTTAAACGTCAAAATGTATGGTTAAACAATCGCTAATTTAATCATTTCTACTTAAAGCAACGTTTGTAAATAAGAGGGTAAAATAATATATTTATTTGAAAATGGTGTCGAATACGGTGTTAATTTTTCATAACCGTATATCCAGGGAAAATATACGTTGGTTATCCTAAGCTCTGCATATTTTTCATTAACATTTTTCACGCGTCTTGAACGAGATACGAAATATTTACGGAAAAAATATTCTTAGTTTAATTTTTCCAATATGGCTGCAAACATTTTACCCCTTCATAGTTTTTATTGCACAGCGAGCTTGAGTGGTTATTATATTAAAAGTGGGTAGATAAGGAAACAGCACGGTTGCTCTATTTAATACTTAGACCGAACGTGACAAAAGAACTTATTGCCTATTCCAAGCTTCATTATCATGGACTGCGAGATCGTTATCGGAAAATGTTGTAGATATCTTGCTTCGTTAGACTTACAAAGAGCCATTTCAGCTTATTGATTTCAATTCCACGTTTGTACTAGCAGGAAAAGGAAAACAAGGGTCGAGTAGTGTCGCAAACTTTCCGAAGTGCTGTCCTTTAATGTGGAAGGCGTATTCGCTCAGTTTACGAAACTCGCTTTGTCCAAATGTCCAAAGTTAGAAGGAGTCTAAGTGCGGACGAGAACTCGAGCCCAACGGTTGGCAGCCCGGACGTAGGTATCCTCAAATTTTACGTCCGTCAACCAGTTAAAACTTGAAATGGAAATTGGCCGTAAATCTAAATTTCACGCCCGAACCCGTTAAACCGTTGATTCGATTAACAGACAAAGCTGAAGCTGTTAATGTTTTAAACAAACAACGGTCCATTATTTGATTAGGTGCCGTCATTTAGAATCCAATATATCTTGTATTGCCGACGTGTGGGAGCTAACGTTGTGTGCCAATAACGTATCCTCTAGTGATTTGTATTGTTGTTAACACGTTATATGTTATGTTTCCTGTCGCCCGGTTCTATAAAATAACCTTGTAATGTTGTTGTTACATTTTATTATTATTTATTTAACTCCCCAGGTATTTCCTAAAACGTTTATTTTTCCTAATTTGACCAAGGTTAATATAACAACAATCTTTAGCTCTTCGTGCATTATACATAAATCAAAGCTTCGCAAACATAGTCCCAGAAACTTGTAAGTGAATCACAGTATAGGTACTACCTGCCGTCAAGTTCGGAACTGATTAAATTTTCACTACGCCAAGCCGCGGCAGACAGACTGACTTGAATACTAATCGCTTATTTACTTCAGTTCTACTAAACTCCTCACATACGGCGTATTATGTTATCGACAGAAACGCCTTAATTCTCTGAATTGAATTAATAAGTTTCGACGTCAGAGGCCCTAGCACGAACGTGTCGTACGTTCGTGCTAGGTCAAAGGCTAAACGTAAATTAGAACGATTTTTGTGGGTGAACATGATACGGGTGATACAACTTGTATTTTATTATTTGTGCTTGTTGCATACAACTACTTTTGTTTAATTATATGCAACTAGCACAAATTTTATCACCCATAACATGTCTTCATCATCTGCCTAGCCATTTCCCAACTTATGTTGGTAGCCAGTTGGTTGCCAGGCAAGTACCACTATTTTACATGGAGTGAATTGGAGTGACTGCCTATTTGACCTGCACAACCCTGAAACCCCTTGGTGTTACTGGTTGTTAGACTTTTGAGCCTCTGACGACCTGTAACGACTAATCCACGAATGACAGCCGGGACCAACGGCTTAGCGAGCTTTCCGTGGCATTGAGTTTTCTTAGTAAGTAAGTAAGGAAGAAAGTTTTAAAACCAAGTAATAATATATTTTTTATTGTCATAAAGTGTGGTACAGTCTGTTACAATAAATATAATTTTAAAATTTAGGGTTAAATCGAATAGAAAGAAAGTAACAAGTCTCATAATTGAATCTGGCGTCCTAGCTAAGTTACATGGTAACCTTGTATTAAAGCCCAGGTTTCCCCAGGGGTACAAACATTTTAAAAGAGACAGCTTAGGACTATAAGGTGCAAACGCATTTAATTATACTAAGTGTCAGTACGTGTGTGTGTTTTGTGATGTAGGCGTGGTGTGTGAGTGTGTTTTGTGAAGTAGCTGTGTATGTCTGTGTGCCTGTGTTTTCATTTTTTAAATCCTTCGAATATTTGTTACTTTTACTCCGCACGTGCGTGCGTGCTCACTGGCCTAGTCAAATACCAAGAAGCCATCACTGTCAGGTCACGTTGTGTTGAAATATTCACACGACACTTCGAACTGTTGACTTATACCAACTAATAATGGTCTGTTCGAGGAAAAATCCGACTAAAAGCTTAAACGTTCCTAAAGTTCTTGGAAAGCTTTTTCCGCAACGAAGGCAATGCCAATAATTAAGGAAAGAAAAACAAAAGAATACTTACCTGAGATTTAGTTAGTCTGTCTGAGTAAATAGATAACGAAAGGCTCCAAAGATGTGTTAAAGATACGGTAAGAGTAAGATGATTAATTTATATTTTACTAGCTGTTCGTTTCCGGCCTCGTTCGGGTAAATTTCATGTTCAGTGGTTAAGCATACAAAAATAACATAATTTCCAACTTTCTGCGAATGTTCCAAAAAATATTTTCTTGCAAATGTTTGTAATATTTTTTTTGGATTGACAATTATTTACACTAAAACTTTACGAAATCTGTCGAGCTGTTCTCAAGCAAAGATCTTTCATGCATTCGGCAGTTGATTTTTATGTATACCGGGTGGATTTTTAAGAGTGGACAATAAGGGTAGGATAGGCCATTCTAACCATCATAAAAAGTAAGTTGGCTTTATTTCCTAGGAATTGTATGGGAATCGGTTTTAACGACTTCTAACTTTTCGAGTACTCAAACCTCAGTTGGTCCAATATAATAAGAAACAGGACCGAATGTCATCAAAAAAAGTTTTTATGATAGTCTTGCTGACTGTATTTTTTTTTTCAAAATCTGTGTTTTGCGAGTCAAAATGTTTAAAAAAAATAAGAACATCCCGTAAGGCCGTTTTTCTGTAGCTACTTATTTTAAGGTACTTGCCCTTACAGCCCCATCTCAAAAATATACCCTGAATAGATAAATGTGTTAAGTTTGGATATTTAGATATTCGCATGTTTGTTACTCAATCATGCAACAACGGCTGAACAGATTTGAATGAAATTTGGCACACAGATAGATTATAACCTGGATTAACATATAGGGTACTTTTTGTCTCGGTGATATGTTCCCGTGGGTTAATTTTCGACCACCACGCGGGCGAAGTCGCTGGCAAAAGCTAGCAGACAATAAATATACTGTAATAGATACTTGTGTTTACAAACGTAACGTAAGTTCAGCGAGATCAAATAGTGTGTTAAACTTGTCAAAGGATTTCTGAGTAGAATCAGCTTTGATGGAGTTCTTGTTTAATTAAACGTAAACACAATTTCGTATTTGTTGAAGGAAAAGTTGGGATCAATCATGAGATTTAATTCTCATTTCAGTGATTCGATGAAGTATCGACTAGTCATCTAGATATAATTCCATGTTTTCATGAATTCGGTCAATAAGATAGATAAATACTATGACCGGTCAGGTTTATAAGACAATCAGATTATTTATTTACTGAGAACCTATGGGTAGAACGTACAGAAGACATAGAGTGGGAAGGCCTCCCACAAGGTGGACCGATGACCTTGTGAAGGCCGCGGGAATCCGCTGGATGTGGGAAGCACAAGACCGGTCGAAGAGGAGGAGCCTGGGGGAGGCCTATGTCTAGCAGTGGACGTCTTTCGGCTGAAATGATGATGATGATGGGTAGAACCATATTAATGGCATTAGACTTTCAGAAACATTTATCATCTAAGCTCCGCCGTATGGGTGGACCCCACCCGAAGGATGGGGTCAAAGAGAAAATAGTGATTGTAATACTTTATTGATACAAGATCTTACAATATGCTTAGTATCAAGCTAAAGTTCACTATAGTTAAAGGAACAAAAAAGTTGAAACCCTGACTCCTAAACTAGGAATATCTGTGACTTAGGAGTCAGTGTTCTACTGCCACTTGGACACTTTAAACTAGGGATGCTTCGATACGCCTTTTTTCCGATACCATACTGATAGCGAAGCTCTTATTAAAATTTCGGCGATACCGATACCGATACGCTTATTGATTTCAAAAATGAAGGTGAAATTAATAAAACAGAAGTCAGGTTATTTTTTTAAATTAATATAAAAGGAACAATAACAGGACAAACTAAATAAAACCATTTATTTAGCATAGTTAATTCGTGCCTCATTTGCGACGAAACAGACGAGACAATACCCACGTTTACATTACATTTTTAAAGCGCGAAATTTGAAAAGTATCGTTGAATCGGCCGATATATCGGCAAACTTCGAGTATCGCCGACATATCGGCATCGGTATCGGTATCGGATGCACCCCTACTTTAAACCCTTATGGAAATTAAGAGCTGGTAAGGTAATACAAAAAGAATATATTAATAATAATACCATTATAATAATATAATACCATATTCACTACATAAGTAGTGAATGAAATAAAAAATTAAAGATCAAAATACTAACATAAGATCACATATTATGTCGTCTTGCCTATGGGTACATAGGTACATAATTCATTGTCAGTGCCGATCGCTCGCAATCAAATAAAAATAATATGGAACGGGTCGACATTCATCAGAATCGTTTCCGGGTAACCTTTTGTATTCGATTCATCATTTTGAGGGGTCACCAAACAAACTGTAGGTTTACACTACGTAACGATATTTCAGAATTTAATCAGTGAAAAGTGCTGTCTACAGATTTTACTGGCAGAGAGATTAACGACGGATTATGACAGCTATCGCAGTTATAAAAGCCGGTCTTTAAAAGCTATGAAAGCTTTATTAATTCTTCTGTTGGCGACTCGAAGTACTTTATTTGGAAAAATTAATTTGTTCGAACTCTTTTCCTGAAAAATAGAGGTTCATTTATGTCTCAAAATTATACCTATGTATAAAGTTTTATAGTTCTGACTGAACAAAATTCGCATTCAAATGAGAGCATGATACAAATTTTTCAAAAACAGAAACTTGATGAAAAACTCTGAAACGAATATTGTTTGCAGTTTTATAAAACGAAATGTCCTCTTCATATTGTGACGACAGCTATGAATTAACAGATTGAACAATATAATTTTCCCTTTGACAAACTGTTCACTGTTTCTGTATTATTTTTGAGCAAAGGATTAGGTGTGGATGTGGACATTTCAGCGCGTGGTTTAGACTTTTCATACCTTTTTTGAAGACCGACAGAATACTTCACATGTAGGTTATTCTGTCGGTTCTTTTTACCCAACTAGGGCGAAGCAAAAAGCAGGGTTATTATTTTGACCGGTACGTATTTATGTATGTGTATAAGTATGTATATTCATCTGTTCCCTCATTACTGCTAAGTTACTTATCATAATTTGACGAATGAGATATCATTGGAAACGTCTCGATCGTCCGCTGGTTATAGACGGTATTTTTTAGGGTTCCGTACCCAAAGGGTAAAACGGGACCCTATTACTAAGACTCCGCTGTCCATCCGTCTGTCTGTCTGTCCGTCTGTAATCAGGCTGTATCTCATGAACCGTAATAGTTAGACAGTTGAAATTTTCACAGATCATGTATTTCTTTTGCCGCTATAGTAACAAATACTAAAACAGAATAAAAATATTTAAGTGGCGCTCCCATACAACAGACATGATTTTTTTGCCGTTTTTATAGATAATGGTACGGAACCCTTCATGCGCGAATCCGACTCGCACTTGGCCGGTTTTTTTAATAAATTTAATATGGTCCCCTTTACATCTCATCAAGTCATGGACTAAAAAAAAAGAACATACTCCAAGACCACGGCTTCCAGGTGAGAATATTTTCTGGTACATACTTTTTAGAGCGTGTATTTTCAATGGTCGGGTTTTAATTTTTGAACTTACTTTCATCACTTAACAACATGCCTTTCTTTGAAAAGTTATATACCTTCTATTTGTAGCATAAAAGAAACACGAATGAAATGCAGTTGCTATTTGAAAAGCTTTTACTGCATTATGGTTGTAAAATCTTCTGCGACACCTTTCTTTTTGTTCCTACTTTAATCCTGATGTTACTTTTCCTGCCAGTTTAAAGCTTATAAAATGACATCACGCCTACACTTTCCGAAAAGATAGACAGAGGTACATAGAACATCCACATTTATTAAATTTTACCACATTTATCTTAATTCCGGAATACAAGACACTGAGAAATTCCTGATAAAAAAAATCAAGAACACCTTTCCCGATCCGGAAACCAAACCTAGGACCTGAAACAAACTATATTTAATCCCAAATAACTACCTACTAATGAATACAGCACATTCTTTAGTTGTCTATCCCCACCGGAAATCGTCGTTAGGTCCCCAAATCCAATGAAAGGCCCATCGAGACATCACATCCTGAATTTGAGATTTATTACGGCCACATTCACGCCGGTAACCGTGTTATTAAGATGCCTCGTTTCTCCCGTCTTTATATAACCATAATAACTGGGACGCAATAATATCGGAGCTATTCACTGCTATAATTTATACGTCGAACACATTATGATAATGTTTGTGTGACTACATTATGTGCCTATATTTTTCGATATTTGCCGACATTTTTCATCAAATCCGCATATAATGTCTCCACTGCTGAGACACAGACTTCATCTCTGTGAGAAAGAGTAGGCCATAATCCACTGAGTGTAGGTACTATGCCAAATCGAAGGCCAAATAATCGAATAGGTATCAATTCATCGACCACTATAAATCGAACGTCTCACAATACTCGAACGTTCATAATATCAACACACACGAGTATTCAAAATATCGAATGTTTGTTTGATAGCGTTCAACGCATGGCATATTCATTCTATCGAAATATCAAAATACTGTATTGGTACATTTTATATCTATAGATTACAAGAAAAACACAAAATCGAATCACTAATCTTTAATTATTATCTTTTATAGGTACATTTTAAAATTTTGTGTTTAGCTCTAATAAGTCCATGTTGTTTTTATTATTATTATTTTTCAATCGTATTATCATCCCTTTAGTCTCTTTTTTATGAAGTAAATTGGTCTTCCCAATCCCGCGTTTGCCTTTCCAATAGTCCTATTTGTTTTTTTTTTATCGCTTAAGTACAGCGACTTGCAAACTAGCGGAGGAATACCTGTATTTCTCAATCTCAATTTCTCAAAAATACCTGTTATTTTCAATTGTACTGGCATTGTTGGTCGCTGAGATGAGATTACGACTACATTTTGAACGTTTCTACTTACGCGAATTGGCCTACTGTAGGTCAAAAATGCACATGCCTTCTTATAAACACCATTCACATTCATACCTTCAAACAAAACAAAACACTAACAAAAAGCGGTGTTTAATCTGTACCTTTCCCTGATGTCTCAAGCTCGGCAAAACAGGGTCAAGAGTCCTCCAGAACAAACACAAAAGGATTGAAATCTGAAATCTACCTTCATTCTTTGAATACTCAACAATAATTGCCAGTACCATCTTTTACTGAGAAGAGGGTCTAATTAAGCTGATTTCCAACTGGTTTGCAATTCAATAAATCAGGGATAACGACGCTTGAATTGGAATTCTAAAATGCAAATCCTGGACTCAACTTTTTGTAGGTCAGCCATTAAAACTGGCAGTTCTAGGAACATCACAGGAAGACTTCACGTCGCGTCGTTTAAAATAAGAGTGCTTAGCGAGGGCGAGAAAATGGTGCTATAAAAAGAAATTGTAGTACCTACCTACTTTGCTCTATTTATTATAGGTAGGGAAATATCATCTGCAGCCTCTGCAGGTATCACGTAAGTATTATTACTACACAATAATTTGCGGTAGTATTTTATGGCGGACTGTATATGTTTTAGTTTAGAATCACGTCAGGAAAACTAAAATTTTACTGGGTGATGTTACTACATATTTATTTTTATTTTTTTCTTTATAATATGGAATTACAACGATAGTTTATCATTAGAGGCTGGAAATGTATACTCCGATCGCTCATAGCTCTGCAAAATTAGTTTCAAATTCCTTCATATATCTAAGTATGTCCATCTTCACACTCCTCGAAAAGCATGTTAAGCGGTTGGCCCCGGCTGTCATTTGTAGATCTTTGACTTTTGACCTTACCAAGGGGTATCGTATTATCAAGCAACTGGGTTGTGGAGGTCAGATAAGCAGTCACTTCATGTAAAATCCTGGTATTCAGCTGCATCCGATTAGACTGGAAACTGACCCCAACGTACTTATAAATATGATCTAAGTATGTCCATGTCCAGTGATGCTAGGGCACGGCTATTGCGCGCTTTTTAACCGACTTCAAAAAAAGGAGGAGGTTCTCAATTCGTCGGAACCTTTTTTTTTATGTATGTTCCCCGATTACTCGAAGATGGTTGGACCGATTTGGATTTTTTTTTTTTGTTTGAAAGGGTATACTTCCCAGGTGGTTCCATGATCATCAAGTCAGGATCTGATGATGGGATCCTGGAGAAATAGAGACAACTCTTCAAATTTTATAGGCACATTTGAAGCGATTTGGGTAGTTTTTGGAAGAATACTTTCTCGGAGTGGTCCCATTCAATTTGGTGAAGATCTGATGAAGAACTTCGGAAATAGGCAACGGAACTCCTCAATAAATGATAGCAAATGGACTGGAATTGCAGAAATCTCATGTCTGTCTATTGTTTACATCAGTTCATAACATAACATCACGCCGGGACGCTGTGAAGGGGTAAGCACATGTGAACCACTAAAATGTGAAAAATAAATTTAAAAAAAAAACAACCGACTTCCAAAAAAACACTAAAATGTGAAAAAGAACTTTAATTTCGGAAGGCGGAGACAAAAAATTAAAATACATACTTATCCAAAGTCACCGCCTTCCGAAATTAAAGTTATTTTTCACATTTTAGTGTTCTTTTTTGAAGTCGGTTGATTTTATCATTACTAACGCGGCGATATTACCGTGCTTGGGGGTCCTATGTCCAGGGTGGACGTCTTTCGTCTGAAATGATGATGATGATAATGTGACCGTGGACGTCCACGTCCATGTCCATTAAATTTATGGAAATACATGCACGTTATAAAGTTATCGTGGACAGAAAAAAAAAGTATTCATATTTTTACATACCATGAAATGTATGTAAAAATATGAATACTCTATTTTTTTATTTTTCCCTGTGATAACGTTATGCCGCCGTGAACGTCCACGCTAACATTATAACGTCAGAAATGACGTCATTTTGTGTACGAGGGCAGAACAATTAGAACAGCGGCTCTCAGCAATAGAACGACATTCTAATGGTAATGTTTTCTAGAGCTATTCTGCATATGCATTGGCAGAACAATATCGCTTAATTTATTCATGTTTGTTCCGGACTATCAATTTGTGGCTTTGTTCATCAATGACGTCACCGCATGCATTGTTTGCACATTTGATTTATGGCCAGGTGACTTCCCAGCTTCGGCACTGTGGGATAAACTGCAACTATATTAAAATGTTTATAGATACCTTATAGATAGACATGCTGACAAATATACTGAGCAGTAGTGGCCTAGTGGTATCAGTTCCGACTTACGTGTTGTAGGTCGTGGGGGTGGGTTTCATCACCACAGCTCTCAAAACGGTGAAGGAAAACATTGTGAGGAAACAGCCATGTTCTAGAACTGAAAATGCGAAGAGATGCGACATCTACCAAACCCGCACTGGGCCCGCCTGGTAGAAAACAGCCCACTCCCTCTCGAAGAGAGGCGGCCTGTGTCCCAACAGTGGGAACATTTTGTAGCCTAATTATGATGACTTACAAATAAACAAAATCTTGGAGATGATAGCTAAGGATTTATCTCTCTTTATACAGCGTTTATCGGAAAGATGTGTTCATATTTAAGGGTAATACATTCATATATTTGGGTTAAGTAGGTATTGAATGAAGTTTTGTATGGGACCGTTAATGTTTTTTTTGCGACTACGATTTTAGTCGTATGGAGAACGTTGTTCAGTTTGATGGAAGCTTGATGGAGTTTAATGGTGGGTTTTTGGGTGATGATGGAGGTTTTTAAATATGACCACACCTTTCTGATACATGCTGTACCTATACTCAGTTTCCACGACCCGCTAATCTATTCTTGAGATATTTAAAAATAATTTACAAAAAAAAAACAATCGACTTCCAAAAAAACACTACAAAGTGAGAAGTAATTTGGATTTTGGAAGTCAGTGAAAACAAAACAAAAATAAAAGACAAGGACTTTTTTAAACTTTCGTACGTCTTCAAAAAATACAACCGAATTGAGAACCTAATATAAAGTATAAAGTAAATACATAATTATATGCTCGCATATTTCGTTTCACCGTCACTACAATATGCTACTTATTTATAACCGTGATACCAGACAAAACAAAGTTAAAAAATAATGATGAAGCTACAAAATCTGTCACAAACAGGCATCAGAACAAAATTGTAATTGGTACCTAAAAAAAATGGCTGCTTCATTTTGGCGCGAATACCGCTGACGGCGCTGTCAGAGTGAACGGAATCATAGTCGACGAGAATCACAAGATCGATACCGCTGCCGGCTACACCATCGAGTTTCTATGGCTGCTGCTATATTGAAACAGAAGTTATTTTGCAGTTATAGCACTTTATTGGACGGTGCGAATTGCGATAATGATAAATGATTTAAATTTTGTAAAAGTAGATTTGTACATACACTTTCATAAGTCAATAATATTTTAAAAACTAGATGAGGTTGGCGTGTCTATTGGACTACTTACTCCGAGATGAAACATCGAAACTATTGCATAGATATATATTATTAAAGATATTATTGTTTAAGATTATTTTGTGTATTTTATCTATGGGCCTTAGTCGCCTGATAATAAAATTACTATTATTTATTATTGTAGAGCCACCACAACAGTCGTAAACATAGGTAACCTTCGACTGATTAAAATACCTATTAACTACAATTTCATTGAAATTTAAAGCGCTTAATTGTGAAACACAAGTACAGTCTTTTCATAGTTATTTTACCTTTTATTTTGCATCATCATCTGCCTAGCCGTGGAGTAGGAGGGCGTGTCAGACTTTTACTGACTAAAACCCACCCGTGTTCCCTCAGTTGCCTGTGTGCCAGGGGCCACGGTATCTCTTTCGAAGAACCCGCACCCCTGGCATGCATCGGCCCTTCCGGGCTCGATCAGTTGGTGCTGACATCTCTTTGAGGCGCGAGTGGAACACAACGCGCCGTCGACCCGGGCCTGGTCCTTACCAGACAGCGAGCTACCCATTACTCGCCGTCCGCAAGCCCGCGCCTACGGGGGCCGGGAATCAGCCTGGGAAACAGGGGCTGCGGTATCTCTTTCGAACAACCCGCACCCCTGACCGTTCCCAACCATGTAGAAAACGATCTAATCTAACGGGATGCAGCTAAATAAGAGTATTTTACATGAAGCGACTGACTATCTGATCTCCACAACCCAGTTACTGGGCCGACCCGTAACTACTATCAAAGATCTACGAATGACAGCCGGGACCTACGGCTTAACATGCATTGCGAGGCACGAAGGGGTCGTGGTATGTAGAGATGGTCACCCATCTACGGACCAACTGCGGCAAGCGTAGCTTAACCCGATTGATCGACCCGTACGGCTGATAATACTTAGTCACAAGGCCCTCGTTCATGTATTTATGTGTATATTCCATTTGTAATAAATTTATATAATGTAAAAAAATGTAATAAAGAAATCTAGACTTTATCAAGTTGTTAGAGCCGGGTGAGGCAGGGGCGGGTCGCTAGTACATAATAATATATTATGTATAATCCCATATCGTAGCTACGTTATGAAAGCTCGTGGAAGTTACGGCGGAACAGGGTTTTCCAATATTAACTGTGAGCGGAAGGTTTCTGTATGAATTGATATAACTGTGATAGTTTATTGCAGTGAATGGTTTCGTTAACCTAGTGCTTCGAGTGCTTTCCATAGAATTGTGATTGTTTTGTTATGATTACTAGGTTATGCCTGCGCATTCGCCCGCGTGGAGGTCGATAATTAGCCCACGGGAACGTACTTTCGGGATAAAAGTATCATAAGTGCGGTAACCCAGGTTAGTTAGAAGCGAAATTCCATCGTGATTGGGCAACATCCAAAAAAACAACCTTCACGTTTAGAATATTAGTAGGATTCTTTGTTAATGTTCTAGAAAACCAAAAACTATTAAAAGACTGAAGTTTTTAATGAATAACTCATACTTATTTAAGCTTTTCAATAGATAATGATAAGATTAAAACGTACGCTCAAGATCTTCATTCCGCCATCTTTCCAGCTGTTCCCTACATTTATGTTCGCATAACTCGGTAAAATGTAAGGAACAGCTGATTTTATTTTCGCGATTTCAGGTTTGGGCCAATAGTAAAAGATGTTCATAATGATGAGTACAATGACCCTTTATGAGGTTAACGGTGATTAAAATTACACCCTGTATGTAATGCTGTTCCGTTTTATAAATGAAAAAGGTCCCACCAAATAAACTTTACAACGGCCATTTCAACGTCAAAGTGTTCTAATTCGTTTTAAAAGCACTTAGATATAAGATTCGTAAAAAAAAACAAGTGTATTTAGGTACCGTCTGCGAAGCTGCCTGTAATCTCAGTATTTCAGACAGAAATGAGAAAACGGGACATTCGCAGGCTTGCCTTTGTCCCCAACTCAATCTGCAAAAGTACCTATCGAAGTTAAAAAAAAAACAAAACACGAGCTAAAACAAACGGTACCTAGTAAAGTTTCCTCAATTTTGTCCAGTGTTTAGAAAACGTTTGCACTTTTAATTCTTCTTTGTAATTGGTAGCATTTGTTTTTTTTTTAATTGGCCCTTCATATTTCGTTCGTTTATTACAAGAATCAACGTGAATTATGCAATCATAAGAGAAGCAATTTAGAAGTTATTTGCTGTTACAAAACGCTGGGGGTTTGTTTTAAAAGGTGCCTTGTTATTGAAGGAATGTAGGAAGGATTTGGTTTTCATCCGGTGATTTTTTCATCCTCGCAAAACTTTCAAAAGCAGGTAGCATAGCCATCAACCTGTAATGTTCCCAGTGCTGGGACACAGCCCTCTCTGTGAGAGAGTGGACTGTAATCCGTTGGTACATCTACCAACCCACACTGTGTCCGATTTCTTTGTTCTAGGACAAGCCGGTTTCCTCACGATGTTTTCCTTCAACGTTCTGGTGAAATAATTTACAAAAAGTTAAGCAGTTGTTGGGGTTCGTACCTACGACCTGTATACTGAGCCACCAGTGCTCGCAATAACATGGTGGTTTTAATTTAAATACTGACAAAGATTAAGGTGAGACAAAAATCACAAGTTCTTGGATTCATTTTTTTTTATCTTACTTTAATAAATGAGATCGATCGATCGAACAGTCAGATAAATTAAAAAATAACATAGGTAGGTACAAAATAATGAGATGAACTAAATAACCATTAGTGCCATCATCTGAGGAATACTTCGATTATTTATCTAGCAGAATATTTTAATGCCACTCGAAGTACGCAAACTGAATTAATAAGCCATTAAGTGTGAATCCCGTCCTTGCCATAGAGACAAGACTTGAGGCATCTATCTATTCAGTCTATTCAGACTTGTCCTAATAACTCCGACCGACGTCAGCCGACCAATCTGAATGACGCACAGTATCCGTATTTCGGCTTTAATTTCCGCTGCCCCTTTTTCTCGTTGCTCGAAAATGTTTTCAATCTCTGACTAAATAGAGATTTAACCGAGGTATGCCGATGAAATAGTCAGTACTCTGTACAACCGATCCATATTAATGATCATCATCTATTTTCAAACTATGAAAATTGAAAGTGCTGATTCGAAAAAAGCTTTCAAAATTCTAGGTTTCTTTTTTAGAAAGTGACCGTTGATGGATCGAATGGAAAACGGAACGTTGAATTTTAATGAATATGGAGTTTTGATTGTTTTCGTTTTTCAGTTTCAGTGTAACATCGGCAAACATTCATACACAAATCCATTTTGAAATAAACATTGCAGTTTATATTCTTCCTCGTGTACCTATTAAGATATATATTTAACCTTTAAAAGATAATATTAGTACAATTTTCTTTCTAAAATAATCTCACAATTTCTTATTCTTATCTTTTACGAATTTATTTGATTACCTTAATTTTGAAGTAGGCTTTACAGTAATATTAAACTTTTCTAGCTTTGACGGGGTCCGAACGCGTACTTATTCCTTTAAATGCATTGATTATATTAATTTGTTTATTATTACAATAAAGTATAAAAGTAATAGTGAAGTCATCATTAAATTTATGTCTTATTGTATATTTAACAAAACATTTGCGAATTGCAAATAAATACCTCTTCGTATCTTTACTTCTTTCCAATAACATTCAATCTTAAACACCAAATCATAGTCCCGCCTAAAAGATACATCAGTCAGTTTACTTTCCCCTTGAGCTCAACAAAATCTAAAAGCAATTCGGCAGCATCTTGTTTGCCGATAAAAGCGCTATTTGGCTGAACGGTTCGGAATAAGGTAAGTATATTATTCTGCCCGATAACTTAGCTAGACGGAGAGGTTTATCAGTGATGAAGCGGATAAAGCGCATAAAGCGATGCTGTGTTTACGAGGTAAGCGGTTTGAACACAAGGCAAACCGCTTGAGTCTCAAATGCTGGTTGAAGCTTACAGACTGGCGAGAAATTGACCAACGATCTGTAACTAGCAAACGGTTTCACTCACAGACGCTATACAATTCACCTTAAACCGAGCAAACCGGGAAGCAATTAATATTCTGTAGATCTTCGTTATTAACAATTAAAGCATGAAATATTATAACCAAAAATCTTGATAAGAATTCTCGAGAGGTTGCGAATAAGATGTTTTCGTTTACCCTTCCACCTTCCGTTTTTACATATTTCCATGTGATTGAACCCGAAAAGAAAACCCACAAGATATGTGCAATGACACGAAAAAAGAAGATAATGTGGAGAAATAGAAAATTATGATGACAATTAAGGCAAAGGAGGGTAGAAAATTAAGGGAACAGTCCTTTTAACCTCTAAGCGTGGACATAATATATGGCGCTGCCCTTATGTAGGACACCGGAAAACCCTCAGTTTTTTGTCGCACACGCGCACATACGCCTAACGTATTGGTATTTGATACTTATTACAAGACAGAAAATAATATAGCGTCAATAATATGTTATAAAACGAAAATAATAATAGGATAACACAAAGCTCAACACTCTTTTCATCTCATAATTTTGAGCATATTATACGTTTGCGTATATGTTATGTAATGATAACTAAGGGAATTTAATCAACTAAAGAAATGCCCAGAAATATTCCACAGCCGTGCACTGATTTTTTAATTTATTTGAACCTGCATAATGTATTTTACTTTGGTGGTCATTCGATTAAACTAACCTCAAACACATCGCTGTTTGAACCTTATTTATTGCCGCGATGCGCAATTACCGAAAAATTTGCTTATTAGTGCACATCAATGACGATTAAGAGTGATAAAATCCGTTTGTAGCAATAGACTTGCCCCTATTCCATGGGAGTTTAATTGTGGTTGTTCTACACACCTAGCGTAAATCGGGAAATACGGAATGTATTTACAGTCTCGATGCATTTTATACCACAGCCCAGCTTTCAAATTCCCCACTTCAGCCTTTGTGCACTATAACTTCTTCGTCGCCTCCTTAGGAGCTTTTAGGAGAGTTGCAGGCCGTGACGAGGGTAGCTAACAACGTTACCCGACCATTGGTCACACCACTTCACTCAATAAAATAACATTTCACGTGATTTTACGCTTCACGGTACTTTGGCTAATGTTCTTTCGCTTAGTTCTTAGTTTTGTGTTAAGGCTGATTTTCTTTCCATTTTTTTTCTTAATACCAAAGTTTTTTCACCGCTCGCCAATTTATTTTTCTTCAATATAAAAAAATAAGGACAGAATGGTGACCAATTCCAAGATCTCACTATATTTCAGGCAAAATGCCGGGAATCCCATATTAGCGTTTCTACTAAAAACGACGCATCAGTAAATTGGATTCCATGTTTATTTTGCCGTATTCATAATTAAAATTTTCGGCCAGCGGTTGGTCATTCGGAGTTGCCTGTTCATTGAATTAGCAGTGACGCTACAGTTTTGTCCGCAGATATCATATCCGTCCGCAGATATTCAGGAATAATTCTAAAATGGACTTGTTATGGACTAGTAAATCCGCGGAATTCATCATGGCTATATTAGTACCAATTATGTTGAACAGAATTATAAGTAAATAACAAGGTACATCGAACTGAATGACGTGCAATTAGGGAGGCCTAAGTCCAGCAGTGGGCTGCTGTAAGCTGATGAAGATGCTATGTAAATACAGGAAATAATGAAGCTGATATACATTGATACTTTATTTTAACTATACTGGAGGTACAGTTAAAATAAAGCATTAAAAATTTCTCTCTACAAAAATTTGGTGTAAATGATATAAAATAATTATTATTTATGGAGTCGCTGTAACGAGAAATTAGCTAAGAAAACAATAAATCCACAGTCGCATAACTCGGAAGTTTGGAAGTAATTACAAGAGCGCCCTGAGCTCGAACTGAGGGTTACATTTAAATGTGGAGAGCTAAATTAATAGAACTCATCGGCCTTCAAACTTGACTACAACACAGCGTACAAAATAAACGTTAGGAATATGCTGTAATGGAAATAATCTAACAGTAATCCAACAAGAAAATCTTTGTGAAATAGAGATGAATACCCTTTAGGGACTCGAGAGAACTAAATCTGGAGGTTAGGATCATAATGTTCAAAGCAAATATTGATATTTCTTGTCTACAGCTCAAGCGATCTTCATTGGTTTAGAACTCGGAATCAACTGGTACAGATCGCGGCACGTAAGTTGAACCATTTCGGATTTTGTTTCAACTTATGCGCCGGATCTGTAGCTTTTTTTGCAAACTTCAGAACACGTTACATCAATGACTATGCTAGAAGGTGACTTGATGACCTCATTCTTTTGTCCGTGCGAGGCAACGAGTGCACGCGCTCCTTTGGTTGTTTGTTCTGATTTTGGTTCAACTTACGTGCCGCGATCTACACCTATGTCTTTGTTATATTATTCAAACTAAAAGGTAGTTTAGGTAGTTGTACTTTGAAACCAGTGTGACTATTTCAAAGTCGGTACTTATGGATGTCGATCCCATTATTATAGGTACAGTGGACACGATCATTAGCAAGAGAAGTAGAACGCCTCAGAATATTTCCTTACAAAAACACAAAAATAAGCTTGAAAAATATCCTTTTATAAATATTTTCTAACTAGTCCTTAAAATACTTTGGATGGCAGACTGGTTCTGATATCGTTATTCTCAGAGAGCGCTTATTTTCAGGACATAAACTTTAACGTTCCCCGTCTCAGGATAGAATTTAGTTTTCGCTTGTTAAGCACATTTGATACCTTGTTATTTGAACAGGTATATATGTTTTTTCTTTATTTATTTATTTATTCCCCAAACACATACAACTATCATCACAGGCTCACCTAATACAATAGTGTAGTTATAGTAATAAAAGCTTATAAATGTAGACACAATTATATTATTAAAAACAATCAAGAGCAATTTTAAAAAATGCGGCCCGTGTGAATTCACTCAGAGTACAATTGAAGCAGTCAATTTGTTGTGACATCATATTGAGTGCGCGCAGGGCGCGCGTCAGCGGCGCGTGCAGCAGGAGGTTGGTGCGAGCGGGCGGCACCAATAGCAGGGGCGGCCGCCTCCGTCGCCCTACGTACCCATCAGGTACACACAAACCAACCGTCCGTAAAACGCCTGGGTTGTGTATTTTACCACGCATTATCTTAAATAAGTAGGTGGCGAGAGCTACTTCTCTTCGTACTTCCAGTTTATCATAGCCTACCATGCCCAGCACAAACAGAGTAGGATACAACAGTGGATACCCTGAATATATACCATACTGCTTTAAGTACAGGAATCTCACAAATTTGTTCTTGATACATTCTAGCATCAGTTTGTACTACTACGTTTATACTAGACTAGCAGTTGCTGGGAACTTTTTCCACGTAAGAGATGAATATAATCTAAATACTAATACGTGAAGCAAAATCTTTGTACACTTCCTTTGAAGGAGTGCAAAAAGTTGAAATTTTTTATATAATACTGTCTTGGAAATATACATTCAGTTTTGAATTGGGCGACCACTATGTCTATCTATATAATACGTGAAGCAAAAACTTCGTATCCCCCTTTTTACGAAAATTACACGGACGAAGGAGTATGTAATTTGGCACAGAAGAATTGCAGTAAGCTAATATTTTTTTTAAATATTAATGTATCAGAAATAAATAAATCTATGCTAATATTTAAGTATATTAGGTAATATTATTAAGAGGTAAAGTTTGTGAGTTTGTAGGGGGTAATCTCTGGATTTACTGAACCGATTTTGAAAATTATTTTACCAATAAAAAGCCACGTTATTCGTAAGTGTCATAAGCTATATATTAACCCGAAATATAAAAAAAAACTTTTTCATGGTAGTCAGATTTGCAAAGTAAGTCGGAGAAAAAACGGTCGAACGAAAACGTTTGTTACGAACCCTGCCTTAACTATGAGAGATATATGATTAAGTTCTAGAGGAAATTTTAGAACTTAATAATGCCTACAAAAAAATCAGCGACAGCATATGTCTAACTTTTATATTTAAGTCACAAAAAGTAGTTTTTTATATAAAAAATATTTTAACAGTTAAATCGTTCGGCCATGATTATTGGTCATATCATCAACAATTATGAATTCTTAACAAAATAAGTAAATTATCGTCTCAAGTGTTTGATTGAAAAGACTTTTCCCTTTTGGTACTGCATATAATTTGGACGAATGGTTTGTTTACCGCCCAACAAAGTGGGCACGGGTCAGCTAGTTATTAATAAATAAATTAATGAATTATGGTTGAATTTCAACCACTGGACGACCGTACGTTATAGTAACAGAAACAGGGTAGAATGTTTTGTCCGAAAACAAAAACAAATCGCCTGTTTCATCGCCTGAGGGATTTCCTGACGGATTGAATTTCGGACGTAACTTTTTTCGTTTTTCGTTCTTTAGTGACCTTTTAGACCTAGATGTACATAAGACATGGAGAAAAAAAAGGAAAAAAAATATGAAATTCACTAAATGAAGGAGTTACATTAATAAGCCATGCTAATGAATTAATCTTTTTGAACCTTTGATCTTTTTGCGTCGATCATTATTTTCATGTAAAATACAGAATCTGTAATACAAGTTTACATCGTAAGCCGGATGTTATTTCACTTGAAATGCGATCGAACCGAGAAATTCGAGAGAAGAAAAGGCAATTGGCTAATTGGAGGGCTGCGTCGGCCATCAGTCGTCGAGCAGGAAATCAACGGGAGCTAATGGCGTGAAATAACGTTGTCTTCTGTCAAGACGTCAGTGTTTTATAGATTAGATAATGAAATCGACGATTTCTTAGCGGTATCTTTAAGTCAGCTTATTTATGTTTTATTTTTCCGAGAGCTGCTAGCCTTCTTTTTTAAGACATATCGAACAGATTGGTGGCCCTTTCACGTGGCCAGGAGCCAGCTCTGTTGTTGTTTTTTTGTTGTATTTGGTGAAAATAATACTATATGGTTAAAGTGTATATTCGTTGCGTGAATTAAGGAGAGCAGTGGTGGCCTATGGTAACGGTTGCGACTTACGGATTGTAGGTTCAAACCCAGACAGGCGAATTATATTGTGTAGATCAGCGTTGGGCAAAGTACGGCCCGCGGGCCAGCTCCGGCCCGGGAAAGCATTTAATCCGGCCCGCCGACGGACGGTCCTTCGACATGAATAGTATATGGCCCGCGATAATTATATTTTGACGGTCCAGAAGTATAAAGTACATTCTACTTAGTAGAATAATAGACACATGGAACGCCTTTTCGCGCTGTTGAAAGTTACTTCGTCACAGCTCGAACCTGCATTCGAAAATATTATGGCAAATCAAAAGCAATTTCATGTCTCACATGCCTACAATGGCAGGGCCTTCGAATAAAAATTAAATTGATTATTTAACATTTGTGCAAGTGTGCAATGTATGTTATTATATGATTGAAAGTTTCAACACAAAATGCAATTTTTCCTATAATTCTGGCCCTCTGAAATTTCTTAAAATTTCTGGCCCCCCATTAAAAAGTTTGACCACCACTGGTGTAGATTATTTTAGCACCACGGAGAAGGATATCATTGTGAGGAAACCGTATCAGGGAGCCAAAAATTCGAAGACATGTGACATCCACCAACCCGCACTGGGCACGCATGATGGATTACGACCCACCTTCTATCACAGAGTGGAGGCCTGTATCCCAGCAGTGAAAATATTATAGGCTATTGTTAATACAGACGCCTGGTAACTCCGTGCCATTATTTGTTGCTTCAAAGTAAGAAGGGATCATACTTAAACTTTAACTCGTAGATTAAACGTCGACTAACCTAACCTGACCAAGTTCGTACAGACGTCGTACGTAAAAATATCGCGGGATTTTACCGTTCATTAGATTTTCAACTCTCGGTGTTGTGCCGAGCATTGAGAATCCAACAGAGTGCATACCAGCGCGTCGAAAAAACACTCTGTTGTATTTTCAACTCTCGGCGGTAAGGGGTCATCCATAAATTACTTACGTCACACGTTAAGAGGAGGGAAGGGGGTCAACGAAATGTGACATTATATGATAAGGCACAGGGAATCAAAAGCTTTGTGACGACACATGTCAAAATCTTAACTACTAAAACACGAAATTTATATGTAAGCCAAAAACATGAAAATATTTCTAGTTCGATCTATATTTATAAGGCTTATGTAGGTTTAAGTCGTTGGAGAGTGCACGCTTGTTGATTACTTTTAATTTAAATTTAAAACAAAATGGAAAAACTGCTGTTTTAATTTAAATACTTCTAATATAAAATTGAAAAATATGTGACAAGGGGGCAGGGAGTTGCACAAGTGTGACCACCTGTGACAAGGACGGAGGTCAAAAAACATAAAATTTGCGCGAGGTAACTTATGGATGGCCCCTAAGCAGTGTGCGGAAAAAAACTCGCCGCGATATTTTAACCCCGCAAAGCTCACAAGTGGTACACAATGCATGGTACTGGCAGCTCGCACTCGACATGACAGGGCATCAAATCAGATCCGAGCAAAACTGGATTTTCGGCGCGATTCCCATTTCTGCTCGCTCTCTATATTAGCGTCGACATTCGTGTCGAGGCAATTTAAGGGATAATTTGAGTTAATAAACGAGCTAACTCGTTAACTAGTCATTGCAACCGTTTATTTTCTATCATCATTATTAGTTTACAGCAGTCCACTGCTGGGAATCGTCTTCGGCTACTCTCATTCAGCTGCTTCCCACCACCCTGCAAAAATCGCTCCAAAAGGAGATTAGGTAGGTATACTTTTGACCAAACAAAACTTGTACATGAATGTACTGCCATGTTTGTCTAGTGACTGCCTCTTTGGTGTAGTAGTCGTAAGCGCTACAGCAGGCTTAGCACAAGCACCGACTTGTGGACGGAAGAATAGACATGACTAAATGATGTACAATAGGAGAAGATAGCTATGTTTTTCTATTAATTATCACAATAACTGTGATAATTTACTGCGTTTTAAATTAATCATAATTTTGTAGATAATCTTATAAACTTTGTGGCCGTCGAGTGGAAACTTTCTTGTCAGAGCGATTTTGACAGTCTGGGAAGAAATCTTCTTCTGAAATAGTCTACATTTATAAGGACCTAGACAAAGATCGTTAAAAACAAAAGACAAAATTACAGATTGTAGAAGAATATCTACGGTGCGATATCAAAAATGGAGTAACGAAATGTCACTTTGTAGTGACAAACCACTGTCTATTCTTTGTAGAAATAGAAAGCGTCGTGCTAAGCCTGCTGCCGAGCATGAGATTCTAAATATCTCAGTAGCAACACGGCGTCTGGATTTGAGCCTGGTTGGTGGCAATGGCCACAAAACTGGAGAAAAGCGAGTGTAATATAGGTACACCTCTGCCCTTCCCTTGGGGAAACGATGAGCGTGATATTATGTTATGTCATGTACTTCAGAATTATATAGCGTAATGCTATATAGCGCATTGCCTTGTTCCACTGATCAGCATGTGGAGATGAAAATGCTTCATCAACAGTGCAGGGGTCACTCAAATTAAGAACTGGACAAAAATAACTCACATCATAATCATCCCTTATTGCGTGCTGAGCAGCTCTGCGTGGACGTAAGTTTATATTACGTGCTGGTGTCAAAATGTTAACTTTTTCATCAGGTATGTAGGACGGATCATTATCATCGCCTGACAGGTATTCTTCATTTGAAGATTGACCTGAACTAATTTGTAATTCTTCCTTGCAGGGTTCTTCAGTTAACTGTATTTTAGAATCACTGTTAGGCATGCAAAGTAAGTACACATTCTGCTCAATTCTTTGAACATTTTCTAGAAATATTACATCTCTACTTTTAATAATTTTATTCGTGTCAGGATCAAGTAGCCGATAACCCTTACTAGATTCACAATAACTAAATAACAATATTTTTGATTTAGAGTCCCATTTTTGACGTTTTTCTTTAGGTATTTAGGTCATTACCTCAGAGCCAAAAGTTTTTACATTTGATAAGTTAGAGAGCCAAAAATTTTTACATTTGATAAGTTAGGTTTCTTGCCTGACCACATCTCTATCGGAGTTTTGCCATCAAGTGATCTAGTGGGAGATCTATTAACTATATATGGTGCTGTTGCTAGTGCCTCTGCCCAAAATTGCTTTGACAAATTAGCATCAAACAGCATACACTTTGCCCTCTCTACCAGTGTCCTATTCATCCTTTCTGCTAGGCCATTCTGCTGGGGTGAGTATGGGATACTTGTTTGATGTTCAATTCCATGCTTACTCAAAAAACAATCAAATTCTTTTTGCAATACTCCTTCCCATTGTCTGAACTAACAGTCTTATCTTTAGTGTCAAGTTCATTTTCTACTTTACTTTTATAATCTTTGAACACTTCTAACACATTCAATTTGACTTTCAAAAAATAAACATGAACGTTCCTGCTAAAGTCATCGACAAAGGTAATGAAATATTTCATACCTCCCAGTGATGTTTGCTCCATCGGTCCACACAAGTCGGTATGGATAAGTTGCAGTGGGCATGAGGCTCTGGTTCCAATGTTGTTGAAAGGCAATCTGCTTTGTTTACCTTCTAGGCAGGTGGTACATGTGAAAGGGCCTTTACTTTTGTCAGGAAACGGATTGACACCCTCTGCACTCTCCGGTAACTTATTAACATCTGAAAAATTCAGATGTCCCATGCGTCTATGCCACAGAGCAACATCATTTAAGTTATTTGAGTGCGATAGATTAGAAAAGACTACTCTGTGAGTGTTCAGTTGTTATAAATTGTTTACTAAAATGGCTGAACAGACGAATTTATTTTTATTATCAAATATATCGCAACTTTTATCTCTAAAATTTACTTTACATCCATTTTTCACCATTGCGCTTACAGACAAAAGATTAGCAGCAAGTTTAGGTATGTATAGAACTTCTCTCACCTGTATTTTATTTTGATCATTACCATTAATCAATAAATTAACCCTTCCCATACTTTCTACAGGTAGCAGTGTCTTACTGGCTACAGTTATGGTGTGACTCGGTGGACTTGTTACATCATACATCCATTCACATCATTGGTCATTTGCATGGAGGTACCTGAGTCCACATACCAAAGGTCCGGATTTATTTTCTGTGAACATGTTGAAAAAGCTGCAACAAAACCTTTATTTTCTTCTACTTTTTCAATATTCTTCTTCGAAGCACGACAATTCTTAGCAAAATGTCCATGCTTATTGCGTGAGGCAGGTGGGATCATGTTGGATCAAGAAAAATATATATAAAACAAGTCTTCGAACGCTTTGGCATGTCTGAATGCAAACCAGTTTGCACTCCGATGGAGGTAAATATGAAATTTGATAAGAAATCTGAGAATGAAGACAGTAATTTCCCATACAGGGAAGCGGTGGAATGTCTGATATATCTGGCACAAGTTACACGACCTGACATCACGTATGCAGTGAACAAGTTGAGTCAGTATTGTAATAACCCAGGAAATCAACACTGGCTTGGAGTCAAAAGGATCACGAGATACCTACAAGGAACGAAGAATCTTAAGTTGTGTTATATCAAAGTTGACTCTAAAGAAATAACTGGGTATTGTGATGCAGACTGGGCTAGTGACCCACAGGATAGAAAATCGTGCACCGGTTACACATTTATTTTTCAAAATGCTTGCATATCTTGGAATTCCTGTAAACAATAGACAGTGGCGCTATGTATTAAACAAATTAATCAGAAATCCAAGTAGGACATTGCATTAAGTAGTTCAGTTTTTGGAACGAAGTTATGGAATGAAGTTTTGGAACGAAGTTCCTTATAGCGCGTTGCGAAAGAGGGCTAGACGGAAAAAATTAAGACCAAAAGTTGCAACGACACTTTTTGCTACATTGTTGTAAGCCGTGCGGCGTGCACATTTCTCTGCAGACACACAGACAATATATATTATATATATGTTTGTGTGTGTGTACGTGTATGTAAAATTTTTACAATGTTATTACAATTCCTTCACTAATTAATCGAAAGGAACTTTGTTCCATCCGGGTGTCCCTTGACACCTCTCAAGTGTTTTATTTGTAAATGGTTGCAACATGGTAGCTGACAATCTAACCAAAGGTGTAACACTTGCAAAACATTTGTATTGTATTAGCAAAATGGGACTGCGTTCTAGAGGGAGTGTTGGTAATTGAGAACGCAGCCATTATACCTTTATCTTAATGTTGCCTATTTTGTCTAGGTGAACTATTGTTAAGTTGGCATTATTTTTTCACTTCGTTGTTTTCTGTCTTGTAAGAAACCCAGTTTTGGACACAATATATATACGTTCGTTCATAATAGTTCAACAGTTTTATTATTTTCAACCTCGAATATCTTCAGAAAGTATTGACTTTCACAGGAGATTCGTTTATTTTTTCTCCAGCATCCCTGCATGAGTGCAGCCTCTGAAAATGCTTTTAACCTTTACCTTAAGCCTTCACCAACATGCTAGATTTACAAAAAAGTGTGGGAGCGAAAGTAGGTCAGTGTCAGCAACCATTGCAAAGGCGTCGAGGGAGTTAATCTACTTATTACGCCTGAGAGCTTGGATCCACATGTTTTTAAGAGAAAACAGTAATTAAAAATTATGTTCATCATGTGCCATGATTCAGAGTAGGTATTGCCACAATATTTGCGCGTTATTTATTTTCTTTTTTTTTAATGGCTTCCTGGAGGAAAAATCTTTTTCCAAAAAAAAAACCGACTTCCGGAAAAACACTACAAAGTGAAAAATAACTTTAATTTCGAAAGTCGGTGCAATGTTCAGACATTGCCGTATGTTATCGACGACGACGAGGCTCTGGAGACTAAGGTCTTCAACCAGTGCATCGTGCCTTTAATAACATATGGTGCCAAACAAAGGTGGACACTGACAGATGGGCTGGTCCACAAAATCAAGGTCTCTCAGCGCACTATGGAGCGGGCTATGCTCGGAGTTTCTTTGAAGGATATAATCAGAACTGAAATTATCAGGAAGAGAACCCGATTTATCGACATAGGGGGACATTGGGACGGGGTGTTGTGGCGCAGCTTGGGATAGGCCTTAAGGTGTGTCGTGCGGTGTTCCACAGGGTTCGGTCGTGGGACCGCTTCTGTGGAGCATCGGGTACGACTGGGTGCTGAGGGGCGAGCTCCAGCCGGGCGTGGACTTGACGTGTTACGCGGATGACACGCTGGTCACGGCCCGGGGGAGCTTGTACAGGGAGGCAGCGTTACTGGCAACGGCTGCGGTGTCACAGGTCGTGACCCGCATACGGCGCCTAGGCCTGGAGGTGGCCCTCAACAAGTCGGAGGCCATGGTCTTTCATGGCCCCCGGCGGGCGCCACCGCTGGGATCACATATCGTGGTCGGGGGGTCTCGAATCGCTGTCGAGTCCACCATGAAATACCTAGGATTGGTGCTCGACAGCCGGTGGGATTTTGGCCCCCACTTCCAGCGGCTGGCGCCCAAGTTGTTGGGCGCGGCTGGGGCGCTGTCAACGCTGCTTCCCAATCTGGGGGGCCCGAGCGCCGCCTGTAGGCGGCTCTACGTGGGGATCGTGCGATCGATGGCCCTGTATGTGGCCCCGATCTGGGCGGCTGACCTGACGGCCGGCAGCATCGCTGTCCTGCGAAGGCCACAGCGAGCGATGGCTGTCAGAGTCATTAGGGGGTATCGCACGATCTCCTACGAGGCGGCTTGGGTACTGGCCGGATCCCCGCCCTGGGACCTCGAGGCGAAGGTACTCGCGTCACTGTACCGGTGACGCGAGGACTCGAGGGCGCGGGGCGAGTGGCTGACGCAGCGACATTTGGAGTTGCGTCGGTTACAGCTTCGCGCAGCCCTGGTGGCGGAATGGCGGGACAGGCTTTCACGCCCTACCGGCCGGCCCCGCTACCATCGGGGCGGTCCGGCCAGTACTCGAGCGCTGGCTCGGGAGGAGGCACGGCTCCCTGTCGTTTCGGGTGACACAGGTGCTCTCGGGGCATGGTTGCTTCGGGAAGTACCTGTGTCGCATAAACAGGGAGCCGGACGCTCGGTGTCACCACTGCGTCGACTGTCGGGAGGACACGGCGTGGCACACGCTGGCAGAGTGTGTCGCTTGGGAGGAGCCGCGCCGTGCCCTCATCTCAGGAGTCGGCAGTGACCTGTCGCTGCCGGTCGTTGTCGACTCGATGGTCGGCAGCGAGGAGTCCTGGGACGCGGTGGTATCCTTCTGCGAAACAGTCATGTCGCAGAAGGAGGCTGCGGAGAGGGAGCGGGAGATTGCTACCGCTAACCCGATCCGCAGCAGACGCACCGGACGTCGGCGGAGGGCGGACAACGCCCTCTTCCAGCCCCCCTAAATGGGTCCAGGGGCGACAGATCCGGGGAAATCTGTCACCCTCTACTTGTTAGGACCCGAGATGGCAACGCGTAGTGTTCCACGCGCGCCTCTCTATGACGTAAGGGGGGAGTTTAACACCTCACTCCCCCCCTATCGCGAGGTGGCCCGCAGAGGCGGGCCGGCACTAGCCGGGGATCGCGGAAGTCACACTAGTTCCCGTGATCCCCGGTGCAAGAGAGAGACGGAACACCGGGGTGGTTTTAGACAGTAAGAGTCTGACAGACCCCTCCGCCCTCCCCGGGGCGGAGGACATCCATGAGGATTTCCCCCCGTAATAAAAAAAAAAAGGCCTTAAGGTGTGGAATAAAATTAGTTGTCATGAACTAAAATTTACACCAACACCTCGACTTTTTTTTTTTGGGTGGGAAAAAGCGGTGTGTCACACTTTTACTGACTAAAACCCACCCGTGTTCCCTCAGTTGCCTGTGTGCCAGGGGCCGCGGTATCTCTTTCGAACAACCCGAACCCCTGGCAGGCATCGGCCTTTGCGGCGCGCGTGGAACACAACGCGCCGTCGACCCGGGCTTGGTCCTTACCGGACAGCGAGCTACCCATTACTCGCCGTCCGCAAGCCCGTGCCTATGGTGGCCGGGAATCAGCCTGGGATTTCCGACGCCCAGGGCGTCTCCTGCGAAGGCCACGGCTGTGAGGGCGCAAGTACTGCATCTCCCTCACGTGCGCCGCCTCCCTCTTTGCGAGCATAACTGCTTCGCTGAAGGAGGCGACTGCTAGCCATGCACTCTCGCTCCGTACCATGGCCTGGACCAGGGTCGGACGCGAGAGATCGCCACCGCCGATCACCTCCACGAGTACACGGCGATGCTCCGCCCAAGCCGGGCAGACCTCCACCGTATGCTCCACCGTGTCCTCAGGGCGATCTTCGCAATGGAAACACCCGGGCGATTCCTCCCACCCTATCCGAAACAGGAACCTCCCGAAACAGCCATGTCCGGTGAGGACCTGTGTCAGGCGGAAGGTGAGGACGCCATGCGGCGGCATGGCGTCCTCACCTTCCGCCTCAAGCCACTCCTCAAAGAGGGGACTTACCGCCGCAATCGTGGCGTGCCCAAACACCTCGACTTCAGGTGCATAAACAGTACTTTATCTTTCTTTTTCTTTTCTTTTGCTCATATCTCGAAAATAGTGTGTCGCATTGCAAAAATAATGAAAATTTCAACCCCCTCTATAACAACCATAAACCTTTAACACTCAACATGTAGGTTATCATTTTTCATATTTTCCATACAAAAAGTGAAAAATTCCTTATAGAACACGTCGAGGCTGTCCCCACCTGCGCGCATCTGGCTCTCAAAAAATGACGCGGTAGGGGCAAACAAATACCACGTTGCGAAGCCAAAATAAAAAAAACCATGGCAGCAGTGATTGACGAACAATATTCATGATTGAGTGAAATTATTGTTTATATCGGGTTTTGTAATTGTTAAAGTGATTGTTAAAGTACAGTACTACTCTACATTCCGGTTCCGTGTGGTGCCGGACGTCAAAGAATAGCACCATCCCATTTCTTCCCGTGGGCTTACTAGAGACTTACTAGAGTATGGGCGTTCTCTATGCATCTGACCGCCATACTGCGGTCGCCAACCCGCCAACCAAGCGTGGCGATTATGGCAAATACCCCCTTTTGGGGGAGGCTTATGTCCAGCAGTGGACGTCTTTCGGCTTAACCCCCGACTTAAAAAGAGGGCTGTTATAAGTTTGACCACTATATGTGTGTGTCTGTCTGTGGCACTGTAGCGCTTAAACGGAGGAACCAATTTGAAAGGGGTCATTTTTATTTAAAAGTAGGTTTTCTGGCGGTGGTTCTTAGAGATGTTTCATCAAAATCGGTTCAGCTGTTTGAAGATTATCAGCTGTTTTCTGATTGATGAAGGGATTTGAGCATCTTCCACGGGTCTAATCGAGTCCAAATTTGGTATTCTATTACTTCAATGATATTAGGCGAACAAAGCAACCTAGAACTGATGCTGGAGCATCACCTGGAATATTCAGGATAACCAACTTCGACACCAACAAACAGCAGAAGTATCGTGTTTGGGCTCATTAAAAAGGGCTCAATGAATAGGTTATAGATAAATAGTGATCAGGGTCTGATGATGGAGTAGTAACGAGGAATGAGGATAAATTATTAACCAATATCTCTGTGAGAAACACACATGGACATGTGTCGATCGCAGCGTGTTTACTATTAGTATATTAAGTTTGAAAAGCAGGAAATAAAATGTATTTACCTTTTAAGTTTAATAAGAAGTTGTGGGTAGTATTTTAATCAAAGCATTTTCATGTCGAGGACGTTCAATAAAAACGCCAAACAGACGGATAACATTTACATTAGCCGTCCCCCGAAGTGACAATGCTTTGATCAAATACTACCTACAACTTCTTATTACACTTAAAAGGCTAATGTTTATTTAACCATTAGAGGACTTAAATTAATTACATAAGGACTTAATTTAAAACTACGGGTCTTAAAATAATAATATATACCTGATGTAAAAGAAAATCATAACTCATCAAAAAATTCGTCCACATCGTTGTCAATGGGAAAAGTGCCCAAAAGGCTGGCAGCATTGCCACGTTGTATGGCGATGCTGATTCTTTGGCCGAATAATAGGCCAGCCCTTTGGTCAGAGGCTAATACATTTTATTTGTTTACTTTTTAGAGGTTTTTGATTGGGTCGGGGTTATTATAAATTTTTATTTTTTTTGTAATGTGACAAAATGTACATTACGAAAACTTTTGAAAGCATTTATATTAAATACTCAAGTAAAAACGGATATTTATGAGTAGGTATTTATCCATTTTGAGTATTTAGCCAGATAAAATCCCAACACTGTGTGTGACGTATGTAATGTTTGTATTGGCTTTGTAAATGTTTCACGGCATCTTAAATTTTAGATCATGGCACCACAATTGGCACCTTATAATTTCTTTATGTTCATAGATGTACTTAGTTATCATGTAGGTAATTTTGAAAAAAATAAATGGATAGTGGCAAATAAATGGTTTCAAAATACAATAATGATAATAAAAGGTTCCTTTAAAAAGGAAAATAAGGTTTCTTTAAAAATGAATGCATGTAATTTTCCTGATCATTTGCTGATGGTCCTAATATGTACATAGAGGTAGATAGGTACCTATTTTACCCTTGACCGTACTTCGGCAAAGGATATAGGAAGGGCAGGTCCGGTATAAAGCTATTTTAGTCTGAATCGATGCGTAGTGAGTAGCCACATCGAACCCTTTAATGTCTATCTACTACATCCTTCATAGTGGCAACATAAGTGAAAATATGTTGTGAAGTTATGGGAAAAGCGTTTATAAATTATTATTAGAATCGGGTGACCACTGAAAATCAGCGCTGTGCTGTGTGTCCCATAGCGCACAGCATCATGCAGAGCGGAAGCCTTCTTGCCACAGTCACGGCGTGCAGCTACTGACTATTTATGTTCTGTGTTTGCAAGTATTCTGTTTTGTTTTTTTTTAATGTGATCTTATCTTTTTGTATGCACGTGTTTCTGTGACAATTAAATCTATTTTTTTTTCTTTCTAGATATGCAGCCATAAAAGAAGCTGTAGGACAGTAACTGATTGCATATTTACAGTAGGCAAGGCAATTATCACGCTGCACCGCGGCCCGTCGCGTAGCGCGGGGTGGCCATAGCAAACAATCTACGCGCTCCGTGACCTGCGCGTAGGTTGTGTTTTCTTTATAAACTAATACAAGGTTAAATCTGCCGTCCCGCGACACGCGACGGTACGCGGTGCCATGTTGTAATCGCCGTACAGAATCATAGTAACAAGAATACATAAAAAAATATGTGAAAATATAATTCGTTGTTCAATAAGTTACTATGTAATAAAGTTTAAAAATGATTTCTGATAAATAAGCACAATATAAAATTTTGTTGTAAATATTTGAGTAAGGAATGAGAAAAATGTCGTGAGTAAAGTTTTGAGTATGAATGACGTTGGCTATAAGAGTAGGGGAAGACCAAAGAAAGGACGGATGTATTGTGTGAATGGTTAGAAAGGGGGGGGTTACTTATGACAACCGGGATGATGCCTAATAAAGAAGTATAGAAGAAAAATACTTGTTGCGCCATACTAAATAAATTGATACCAGGGCAGGAGAACGATGTTGTAGATATTTAAATAAAAGTCTGCACTTCCTTTTATGTAAATAAGCTCCACACAAAAACAGAAAATATTACAAAAAATACTATGAAAGTGCTGATTAACAATAATAGATATTCAAAATGAAACCTTTTTAAACAGCATTCTACCATCTTCATTCCCTGTCACCTAACAACCTGAAAGATTCTAATCAGTGCAGTACCACATCATAAAGGTGCCCGGAATATACATAGGTTATATTATGTGGGTATGTATATCCTGAAGTAAGTTTTGATGGCTAGGCCGACCCCATTGTTGTCGGCACTAAGGATTAGTTGGGATCACCGGCCACAACGTCTCATGTTTATGAAGCAGATGTTAAATTACATTAAAGTAGATTTGGTTTGTTTTGATGCGGTTTGACAAAGCTTGATTATTTAAGAGCCTTTTCCTGACACATAATTATGTATTGCGTTGTCGGTAAACATACGAAGAATGTAGAGAAAAGTGTTAGAAATTAAATCAAATGTTTTTTTATAAGCAGATTTTTCAAGACACTCAGACTTTACACGTCACATTTTGTTGGTCAATATTCGGCGGCATTGTCTAGTTGATATTAAATTCATCCAGAAGATTATAAAATACGACAAAAAATGCTACAAACCAGTTACGCGTGAAAATAACCCTTTGTTGAACACAATCGGGGAAAATTCCAGAAAGATAAAACGTAAACAAAAACGGAAGCCAACTTCAAAAACAAAGAGGATATTACTTACTTTTTAACTGGCTTAACAAGTTTAACCAGAACGAGGAGGAATTTCACTACGCTTCAATAGTTACACAAGAATCCGATGAATTCCACCATTTTAAGCAAGCGGATATTAAAATTCGCAGAATTATGTTCATAAAGCTCTATAGTTGTGTAAAACAAGTTTGAGCAACATTTGCACAACATTGTTTCTTGCAGCGATAAATGTTCCTTTCAACAATATTGTGCCCACTTGCTGTTACTAGAACAAAGTATGTTAATATGTTACTTTTTATAACATCAGCAATTTACCAGTGAAAGTCCCGTCGGAAAATCGGTCCAGCCGTGTCAGAGATTACCCGAAACTATACCGAAGCTAAAACTAACAGACGGACAAGAATGTTAAAAATAGTTTTTTTTAATCAGAAGTATCGTATACAGGATAAGTTTTTATCCAATGTGCAAACTGTAACCATAAATTCAGCATATCATTCTAGACCCTCTAATGTAATAAATTTTACGTCGGTTTTTTGTATTACCGACGACAAATTTTTGCGCTCTGGGGGGTCTATAATGATACCTATACTGAATTCATGGTTCATATGCATTTAGTAAAAAGGCTGTTATTTTGACACAGATTTTAATTTTTTTACGAACTGATACTTACTTAAATTTTATTTATTTGTATTTGTATCTAATATTAATACAGAACTTTAGCAACAATGATCCGGCAACACTGCAGCAATCCTGTTTCCCATTTTCCAGTCTTGGTTCTTGCAACACAAAAATATGTTTATGGAAAAATGTTGCAGAACTTTGACTCCCAATGAATATGATAGTAAAACGTGACAAATGCGTTTTATAAAATTCGATCAAGAAATGTGAGTATTATAGAAGACGCCGCGCCTGAACATCCTGACATCCTGACAGCTGCACCTAACGATGTGCTATAGCGATGAAGTCGAGCTCCCGCTGAGACAGCGCCAGATATATTGTGCGACGTTTTCTACATTTTAAAACGAGAGCATAGTTATAAATTTGTCATGTCATATCGCCACAATTCTACGTGCATTTTTATTGCATGATAGATTTTTTTGTTTTATTATACTTTTTTGCTGCCTCCATTTCAAGTCTGAAAGTGACATAAAAATCATGAATATAATAATAGTGAATATACGATGAAAGAATCCTTGGATACTTTCTTAATTAGGTACCTCATTATCTCCTCGACTTGATGTAATCTTTTTGAAAATTCCATAGCTAACATTTTACAAAGGAATTTCGATGCTAGCCTAATTAATTCAATTCAATGTTCATGTCAAAAACCTCTGAAAATGTATTTGTACAGAGTAAACAGCAGAATATTAGGAACTTTTAAAACTATGTTACAACTCTGTCACATTATTCTGACAAATAAATAAATAGTTCCTTGGCCCTGGCCCTTATCCCAACGTATCAACATTTAGGTAGACCGGTAGTACATTTAAGAATCTTATCATCATCATCTTCCCAGCCTTTTTCCGTGGAAGAATACCAGTGTTTTTACAAGGAGCGACTGCCTATCTGAACTCCACAACCCAGTTACTGGGTAACACCGACACAGCCCGAAAGTCAGTCTTAAGTCGTAAGACTGACTTTCGGGCTATAGCCGTAACCGTAACGAGTGTCAAAGGTCCACGAATAAAAGCCGGAACCACAGCTTAACGTGATTTCCCAGGCACGGTGGGGTCTTGGAATATAAAGATGGTCACCCTTGTTCGTATATTTTGGTACAGTAATTTTGTTTTGGATGCATCGTTTTCACACATAATTATACAATGAATGTATGTTAAATATTGTAGTTAAATCATTTTAAAAGAGTAACGGTGGAGTTTCTTGCCCATTCTTCTCCATACGAAACTACATTTTGGAAGGGGCGACTAGAATCAATTCTATTTTAATGTAAATGTTGACGTTCAAAAGTGCCTTTTAAGTGCCTATTTGAAATAAATGCTTTGACTTTGACTTTGACTTTGTTCTTACTTAGCCACAAGCCCCACCGCACCTGAACTGAGAATCTAAAGGCTCAAAATTAGTAGTGATCGTAAAGTCTAAAATATAATAAATTAACTTAAGTTTCTACTAGTTAACACAAGAAGTCAGTCCGTTGATCTAAGATTAACATGCACATAAAACGTCCTTCGTTACCTAGAATGTAATATAATTCCACTTCGGCGCGAATTCAGTTCAACGCAAAAGATTTATATCTACTTCAGAACCTACGTATAAAGGTACATTTCTAGGTCGCCTGAGTAAAGCCTCCTTGTTCGTAGAATGTAGGTTGCAAGGAAAGCTTTTCTTGGAATATTTAACATCGTGCAGTAAGCTCGCGTTTAGAAAATGATACGCGCATTGAAAAGGAATTTGGTAAGTTTAGAAATAGTATTATGTGGGTAGTATATATTTTTAGGGTACCTACGGTTTTAACGCTCACGTAGCCTTAAAATTCTTAAACATGTATTCTAAATACTCCTCAGTAGCTGAGGATAGGTTTAAAATTTTCGTATTGGAACATAATTTCTCACATCCACTTTCAAATTCGCTTTCCATTGGTGGTTGATTAATGGCGCTAAAAGAATTTCAAATAGAAGTGGTCATAATGCAAGATAATAATAATTGATGTGGTGTTCTGAGTGATAAAGAATGCAATGTTGTAAAATTATTTGATATTAAATTCTACCGAATACTTGTAACAGTTATTTAACGTAAATAAAACAACAAATATAACACAAACTTAACTAAACCTATTCAAAAATAAAAAAAACTGACTGGTAATGTTCCCAAGAGACTGGCAGCATTACCACGTTGTATGGCAATGTTTAGCCGCTGGCCAAAGTAGAAACCAGCCCTTGGGTCACGAAGTGTGAACCAGCCTTTTCGAGATTTCCTTGAAGAGACCATGAGCACTCGGACCCGAAGGTTTCAACCCCAAACGGCTCGAAAATATTGATTTGATCTACTTCTAGTAGTTTCGTCTTCCTGAGTGAGCAAACCCCTTCACAATTCGAAAGTGCTTGTAATTGTTTTAACTACTAATATTACTAACGTGAAACTTTGTGAGGATGGATGCTTGTTACTCAATCACGTTGAAACGGCTGGACAGATTTGGATAAAATCTGGCACACGGATTTATAGTTTATAACCTGGATTAATATATAGGATACTTCTCGTCCTGGTAGTACGTTCTTGAATTCGACCTCCATGCGGGCGAAGCCGCTGGTATTTCAAATAAATGCTTATAAGAGTTTTGAGTTTAAGTTCTTAATGACCAAATCAAAACCATTTTAAAACACCAATACTCTTCAAATATCTATAAAAATTATATCAATTTTCTTTACTAATTTCCGAAATACGTTCATCTTCTGAATTTGACCCTGAACATTCCGCAGAACATATTTCTCACAACTATATGGATATACGTAACATTATTAAGTACGCTTCATCTAAGAACTGCATCATAGTTGATAAGTAGCGTTAACATTTTCTCGTTTCAATAAACAGCATACTGCAACAGCAACTCTTGCGTTCCTAATCTAACAAGCTAGCTGGATTCGTTCAGAAATAGCTGTTCTATCGATTAGCTCCACTAGACGAGATTTCTAGTCGTAGTCGCTACAATTAGACATCAAAGAATCTTGTCTATAATTCATTAGGATTGCTTCTTTGTCCAGAATTAGTAGCCTCGTAAAATTGGCTGTTGTTTTATCTATTCTGATAAAACCCATAATTCTCCTTCCTGCCCTTAGCATAAGCACAATCGCCTATAATGATCCCACTGCTGGTACACAGGCCTCCTCTCGGTGGAAGAGAGAATGGGCCGTAACCCACCACGCAGGCGCAATGCGGGTTCGTAAGTGTTACATGTCTTCGAATTTTTGGTTGAAAACTCTGGACTTGATTTTGCCCCACTTCAAACGGTCAGATTACATTTAAACTTTGTAGACTTGTCAAGGACCGATGAAAATTCAATAATTTTATAAATTTGTTTCATAATGTAAAAAAGAAACAGGAATTCAAAAATTAAAAACTGAAACTGTAGTTAGCAGACCTAAAAATTAGAAAATAACTAATAGATTTTTTTTTTAAGGTGTTTTTTTTTAATCAACTAATATCAAGCACCCCACGCTTTTTTGAATTTATTTGTACTTTTTTAGTTTGGTTTTAAAAGCGTGTTTTTGAGATTTTTTAATCTACTATACTTCTTTTTGTATTAGTCGTCATCTCGGTAGTCCACCCCCTTTCTAGCCATACCATCATTCACACAGTCCATCCATTGTTTCTTTTGTAATACCCACAAAAGATACAATGCAGTGAAACAAGTTACTCGATTGAATGTAAATAGCTCACAAGTCCCTTGGAATCGAGCGACGGGTATTTGAACGACAAAGCGGAATTCGCAAAAGAGTCAAAGAATATAAAAATCTTTAAATTCTTCTCTGAATTCAACCAAGTATTTCACATGTAGGGCATCGATTGCTTCAATGTCATGCCTTTAGAAATTTGTAATTTCTATTCAAATTTAAATGTATTTATTTGTGACACGTACCTAGGTAAAATGTTGTGGTAGGTACATGATGTTATAACTTAATGTTGTAAGTACACACAGGCAACTGATGGAACACGGGTGAGTTTTAGTCAGTAAAAGTCTGACACGCCCTCCCGCTCCACCCAGAGCGGGAGAATGTTGTATCACTATGCGCTGCCTTGCAAAGCGTACAAGTGTGTTCTACACAGTAATACTTGTACAGGTAATAAATATAGCCCAAGTAATAGAAGCTATGTCCTTAAGCAAATTTCAGCAGGTGGTGATGGCAACTTTGGACCGGAGTTAATGGAGGCAGGTTATCCGCTTAAAGGGCGCAATCGGTCCCTCATTACTGAGGCTTGTGGTCATTGCACCACGATTCTCAGTTATGAGAGACCGATTGAATTAAATAAGGACAAATGACATCGGCACATAACTATTATTTGCATGAAGTATGTTTCCCGAAGATAGCTGTTGTCAATTCACTGACATACAACTAAGTTAAGAAGTGGAAGTTCGCTCAGTAAGTAAACTGATGCTATAAGCATTGCTGGTAAACTTTTCACGAAAAGCAGTTTAAGCTTTTAAAGTTGAAATGTCGTGTAGGTATGCTGTTTAAAGTTGGACGAAGAAAGCGAACTATGCAAGGATCCTAGGTTAGTCACCATTTTGTAGCACATTCTTTCATAGCATTCTGAAGTTTTAGATTGTGTACGGTCACCAAAAGCGAGAGGTAACCAAGGTTGTCGGATAAAATTGTTGTTGAGTTTCTTACTCAACTACAAACTTACCAATGGACATTGCCGAAAAAACTAATTAATAGAAAAAGAACAATTAATTTATCAATTTAGAATCCATTCAAAAACATCCAACGGTTTCTTTCTTATCTCTCTTGGTGATTTTTTATTATTGGGTTTTCCGATGTGGAATTTCGCAGTCGCAGTTCAGAGTCTGGATTTATGGCCATTTGATGGCAATAGGCTCGCTCCCTATTACGTGGGACTTAAACGGATCTGACGAAATCATCATCATCTGCCTAGCCTTTTCCCAACTATGTTAGGGTCGGTTTCCAGTCTAACCGGATGCAGCTGAATACCTGTATTTTACATGGAGCGACTGCCTATCTGATCTCTACAACCCAGTTACTGGGTTATACGATACCCCTTGGTAAGACTGGTTGTTAGACTATCGGGCTTCTGACGACCCGTAACGACTGTTAAAGATCCACGAATGACAGCCGGGACCAACGGCTTAACGTGCTTTCCGAGGCACAGAAATATGGATCGAAATCAATTTGTCGAAATATAGGTGCATCTCAGCTTTACCTTTAGGAATATACAGGGGTGATTATATGTTACCATGCCTGAATTGCAAAAAAAGATTAAGTAAACATTTTTTTCTCTTTCTAAATATCGGCGAAAACTTGATAGCTTGACACTTCATCCCGCACGTTAGGCAAAGGTTTTTCCAAAGTACTAAAAGTCGAGTCACGTATCATCTTAGTACGCTTCAGCCATTTAATACTGTTTGATCTCCAAAGTCAACAATTCAAAAAAAGTTAGTTAGTCTTATCTATGGGTTTACACAGGTATTTGTTTTTTTTTTTATAAATAGATAACCTAAAATGTGAAGTAGAACATCGAGGGATGAATACTAAATTAGTTAAGGAACTTTTATTAGCCAGTGTTACATTAAATGGCCGATTGGATTTATTAACAAAGGCTATTCTGGGTTTTGTTTTGTATCCGCAATAATTGATTACAATTAAGGTGTGCTCACACGAGCAACTGAAATTGCTCCATCTTGGGCAATTCTCGTTAACTATGACATCACGACTACATCCAGTAATTTAGGGTAATGTATGGCTACATTTGTACCTGATGCCAGAGGTAGGACAACACAATATGGAGCAACTTAAAAAAATAGGCACTGCGCCTCCCCTGCCGCGTCAGCCGCCGGCCGGTTCCTCTCGCATAAACGAGACGTAGTTATACGTACAAACGAGATAGAAAGAAAATTTACTAAAAATTTCCAAACCGAATGGATATTCGGCAACTCATGAAATATATGGAGCAATCAGAAGCAATATTGCCGAAACACATGGGCAATTAATTGGTGTTACTCCAGATTGCTCCACTTAATTGATCCAGATTGATCCATTAGTGTTGCCGAGCAATAATTGCTCATAAAATTGCCCGTGTAAGAGCACCTTAAGGGATAGTATCTGCATAGTTCACTCACATTAGTGTTGCTTAAACACTAATGTGGGTGAACTTGGCAGATCATTTCCCAGCAGAGAAAAATATAATGTGAGTACTATTCGCAAGCGCATGAGTTCTGGAGTTCCTTATACTTAAAAAAAAATTGTTCAGGAGTTTTTCGCAATAACATTTCTCATGAACCGTTCCGTTTCGTTAAGGGCAACCTAGTCGCAGGCTCGAACTCACTGATGGGCCTGGCTAAAAAGCACGCTGTCTCACCAGGCATCGTGTCCGATAGAGGTATCAGTGAGTATCAGTGATAAGCAGTTAGAAGCTAGTCTACACTCACAACATTATTGAGTGAGTATCATTTATAGTACAACAGGCGCGTTAAAAAATTAAGAAGTGTCCACCGGAAGATCGGGTTTTATCAAAAAAGCACTGCATAAATCAATGACTAATAAAGTTTATTGAGCTTTTCGATATTTGTGTTTTAGTCGGTACCGACTTGGTTTTTCAGATTTAAGATTTCTTTTATTAGGTTAAATTAGCAAGAAAAACGATTTTTTGTTGGCTCCTAACTTTTTAATGGTTTTTAAAACCCATACAGACAATATTGTTTAATATTAATAATAAGGAAAAACAATAAAACAAAAAATTTTTGATGTACATTTTCGAACAGTGGAGTAATACACTCCCGAAGTTTTGTATGGGAAATATGTGGACTAGATTCACCTTAAATTAAAGAATCACTTTTCTTTTTGCTTCATTACAATAGGTTGCCTTGAAAAAGTATTTCATGCCAGTGCTGGCGGCAAGTGCTCGGGTCAGTGCTCGGGCAAGTGCTGGCGGCAAGTGCTCAGGCCAGTGCTGGCAGCAAGTGCTCGGGCCAGTGCTGGCAGCAAGTGCTCGGGCAAGTGCTCGGGCCAGTGCTGGCGGCAAGTGCTCGGGCCAGTGCTGGCGGCAAGTGCTCGGGCCAGTGCTCGGGCAAGTGCTCGGGCAAGTGCTCGGGCAAATGCTGGCGGCAAGTGCTCGGGCCAGTGCTCGGGCCAGTGCTCGGGCAAGTGCTCGGGCAAGTGCTGGCGGCAAGTGCTCGGGCAAGTGCTCGAGCAAGTGCTCGGGCCAGTGCTTGGGCAAGTGCTCGGGCCAGTGCTCGGGCAAGTGCTCGGGCCAGTGCTCGGGCAAGTGCTCGGGCCAGTGCTGGCGGCAAGTGCTCAGGCCAGTGCTGGCGGCAAGTGCTCGGGCAAGTGCTCGGGCCAGTGCTCGGGCCAGTGCTGGTGGCAAGTGCTCGGGCCAGTGCTCAGGCAAGTGCTCGGGCCAGTGCTCCGGCCAGTGCTGGCGGCAAGTGCTCGGGCCAGTGCTCGGGAAAGTGTGGCGGCAAGTGCTCGGGCAAGTACTCGGGCAAGTGCTCGGGAAAGTGGTGGCGGCAAGTGCTCGGGCAAGTGCTCGGGAAAGTGTGGCGGCAAGTGCTCGGGCAAGTACTCGGGCAAGTGCTCGAGCCAGTGCTGGCGGCAAGTGCTCAGGCAAGTGCTCGGGCCAGTGCTCGGGCAAGTGCTCGGGCAAATGCTCGGGCCAGTGCTGGCGGCAAGTGCTCGGGCAAGTGCTCGGGCAAGTGCTGGTGGCAAGTGCTCGGGCAAGTGCTCGGGCCAGTGCTCGGTCAAGTGCTTGGGCAAGTGCTAGGGCCAGTGCTCGGGCAAGTACTCGGGCCAGTGCTCGGGCCAGTGCTCGGGCCGGTGCTGGCGGCAAGTGCTTGGGCAAGTGCTCGGGCCAGTGCTCGGGCAAGTGCTCGGGCAAGTGCTGGCGGCAAGTGCTCGGGCAAGTGCTCGAGCAAGTGCTCGGGCAAGTGCTCGGGCAAGTGCTCGGGCAAGTGCTCGAGCCAGTGCTGGCGGCAAGTGCTCGGGCAAGTGCTCGGGCCAGTGCTCGGGCAAGTGCTCGGGCAAGTGCTGGCGGCAAGTGCTCGGGCAAGTGCTCGGGCCAGTGCTCGGGCCAGTGCTCGGGCAAGTGCTCGGGCAAGTGCTGGCGGCAAGTGCTCGGGCAAGTGCTCGAGCAAGTGCTTGGGCCAGTGCTTGGGCAAGTGCTCGGGCCAGTGCTCGGGCAAGTGCTCGGGCCAGTGCTCGGGCCAGTGCTGGCGGCAAGTGCTCGGGCCAGTGCTCGGGCAAGTGCTCGGGCAAGTGCTCGGGCCAGTGCTCGGGCAAATGCTCGGGAAAATGCTCGGGAAAGTGTGGCGGCAAGTGCTCGGGCAAGTGCTCGGGCAAGTGCTCGGGCAAATGCTGGCGGCAAGTGCTCGGGCAAGTGCTCGGGCCAGTGCTCGGGCCAGTGCTCGGGCAAGTGCTCGGGCAAGTGCTGGCGGCAAGTGCTCGGGCAAGTGCTCGAGCAAGTGCTCGGGCCAGTGCTTGGGCAAGTGCTCGGGCCAGTGCTCGGGCAAGTGCTCGGGCCAGTGCTCGGGCAAGTGCTCGGGCAAGTGCTGGCGGCAAGTGCTCGGGCAAGTGCTCGGGCCAGTGCTCGGGCAAGTGCTCGGGAAAGTGTGGCGGCAAGTGCTCGGGCAAGTACTTGGGCAAGTGCTCGGGCAAGTGCTTGGGCCAGTGCTGGCGGCCGGTGCTCGGGCAAGTGCTCGGGCCAGTGCTCGGGCAAATGCTCGGGCCAATGCTCGGGCAAGTGCTCGGGTCAGTGCTCGGGCAAGTGCTCGGGAAAGTGCTGGCGGCAAGTGCTCGGGCAAGTGCTCGGGCCAGTGCTGGCAGCAAGTGCTCGGGCAAGTGCATGGGCCAGTGCTTGGGCAAGTGCTCGGGCCAGTGCTGGCGGCAAGTGCTCAGGCAAGTGCTCGGGCCAGTGCTCGGGCCAGTGCTCGGGCCAGTGCTCGGGCCAGTGCTGGCGGCAAGTGCTCGAGACAGTACTGGCGGCAAGTGCTCGGGCCAGTGCTGGCGGCCAGTGCTAGCGGCAAGTGCTAGGGCCAGTGCTGGCAGCAAGTGCTTGGGCAAGTGCTCGGGCCAGTGCTGGCGGCAAGTGCTCGCGGCAAGTGCTCGCGGCAAGTGCTCAGGCAAGTGCTCGGGCCAGTGCTCGGGCCAGTGCTCGGGCAAGTGCTCGGGCCAGTGCTGGCGGCAAGTGCTCGAAACAGTACTGGCGGCAAGTGCTCGGGCCAGTGCTGGCGGCCAGTGCTAGCGGCAAGTGCTAGGGCCAGTGCTGGCAGCAAGTGCTTGGGCAAGTGCTGCGGGCCAGTGCTGGCGCCAAGTGCTCGGGCCAGTGCTGATGGCAAGTGCTGCGGGCCCGTGCTGGCGTGCTGGCGGCTAGTTCTGGCGGCTAGTGCTGTGGGCTTGTGCTGTGGACTAGTGCTGGCGGCTAGTGCTGGTGGCTAGTGCTGGCGGCTAGTGCTGGTGGCTAGTGCTGGCGGCTAGTGCTGGTGGCTAGTGCTGGCGGCTAGTGCTGTCGGCTAGTGATGGCGGCTAGTGCGGGCGGCTGGTGCGGGCGGCTAGTGCTGTCGGCTAGTGATGGCGGCTAGTGCGGGCGGCTAGTGCGGGCGGCTAGTGCGGCTGGCTAGTGCGGGCGGCTAGTGCGGGCGGCTAGTGCTGGTGGCTAGTGCTGGTGGCTAGTGCTGGCGGCTAGTGCTGGCGGCTAGATCTGGTGGCTAGTGCTGGCGGCTAGTGCTGTCGGCTAGTGATGGCGGCTAGTGCGGGCGGCTAGTGCGGGCGGCTAGTGCGGGTGGCTAGTGCAGGCGGCTAGTGCGGGCGGCTAGTGCTGGCGGCTAGTGCTGGCGCCTAATGCTGGCGGCTAGTGCTGGTGGCTAGTGCTGGCGGCTAGTGCTGGCGGCTAGTGCTGGCGGATAGTGCTGGCGGCCAGTGCTAGATGTTGCATCAGAAACCGTGAAGTTCCTGCTCCTGAGTGCTACACAATTTTTTTTTAAATCTATCCTTCTATATCCCTGATCTAAAATCCTAAGTCACAGTTCGTGGATTTGTTAGCATGTCTTTGGATATGTATTTTAATGGCGCATAAGAAAACGTGGAGTTCCCACTCCTGAGTACTATTAAAAAAAAATTGATCCATCTTTCTATACCACTGATTAATATCCTAAGCTTTTTTGTCTTAAATATTTACCCATGCTCTGCTGATACCTGAGTATAGTAGTAGTTCTGGTATTCGTCTGCATGTTTTGGATAGGTCTTTCAATTATGCATAAGAAACTGTGGAGTTCCTGCTCCTGAGTACTACTCACATTTTTTTATCCATCTTTCTATACCACTGATTAAAATCCTGAGTTTTTCGGTCTTAAATATTTACCCATGTTCTGCTGATACCTGAGTCAGAGTTTTGGTATTCGTTTGCATGTTTTGGATAGGTCTTTTAGCGGTGCAGAAGAAACCGTGGAGTTCCTGCTCCTGAGTGCTATTCAAATTTTTTATTGATCCATCTTTCTAGACCACTGATTAAAATCCAGGTTTTAACTATCTTAGATCTTTACCCATGCTCTGCTGATACCTGAGTCAGAGTTCTGGGTTACTTTTGCCTGTTTTAGTACAGTTCGTTTATAGTTGCAACATGAAACGTGGAGTTTTAGCTCCTCAGTTGTAGTCAAACTTTTTTTTATCATACTAACATACATACCAACTTTGGTATGATAAAAAAAAGTTTGACTACAACTGCAGCAGACTGATTAAGTAATCACTCAATGAAATCTAGATTTCTTGCTATCTAACTTTTTCGTAAGGGTCTGCTGATAATTTTCAGAGACAAATGCTTTTGTTTAGTTTTTTCTGTGCCCGGGGGTCTTGGCTTAGTCCATAATATATAATCTACGAAAGCTACCAATTTACCAGGCGCCTCTTTTAACAAAATGATTTTCTTTTTCTTGTAGCGGGTAACATTTTCTTTTTTTTTTATTTCGTGACTTAGGTCGGAAGAACTATTACGGAAAAGTATTAGGAACTATGGAACTCACCACTGTGTGCCTAAATCAGTTTTAAAATTGTAATTTTGGAAAAATTATCTGCTAACGGAAGTTCGCAGAGCATATTTTCATTTGACCGTTTTTCAGGCAAAAATGCCTGAACTATTTTTTTTAAGTAATTTAATAAGGAACTCCAGAACTCATCCGCATGCGAATAGAACTCACATTATATTTTGCTCTGCTGGGAAATGTTCTGCCAAGTTCACCCACATGCAACACTATCCCTTATTGGAATAAATTATGAAATATAATCTTGTTCTTCTATAAAAAACTAAGTACGTAGGTACAGCTTATCTAGAACCGGTATTTTTTTAGTTTAATACGCTTTGTTAGGTCAGCGTTTGTTTTTGTGAAACTTAGTGGCTAGCTAGATTCTTGTTCTATTATTAGTTTCTCGCGTATTAGCAGAACTAACTGTCTTTGTAAAATTTTACTAAAACCATAAAGTAATAAATATAAATTACTAGCTTTTACCCGCAGCTTCGCCCGCGTGGAGGTCGGAAGTTATCCAACGGGAATCAATGTGTTAATCAATTAACTACTAGCGACCCGCCCCGGCTTCGCACGGGTGCAATTTAGAAAAAAAAGAAGTGAAAATGTGAATTATAGAATTTCCTCACAAACAATATTTGTAGCTGACTTTTTGTTACAAAATACGAACAAATTTTGTTTAGAAGTGACGGGTGAAAGGGCTACGTCTAGCTGTCCATGGGAAAAGCACTCAACGCTCAAGTCTAAGCCCGCAACGTTGAATGTCTGACCTTGTATTGCTTGGAAAGATATACTGTAAAAGACAATTATAATGTACACATAATGCCCTAGATTTCTATCTTATTTTTTTGGATAAGGATCACTACTGAATGAAAGTAAATAGCCTCGCAAATAACATATTTTTTGATATAAAAGTTTAAATTAAAGAAATGGTTACTGTGGGTCAACCGTAACAGTTAGAGATATGCTATTGCGGAGTTTTATTTAGGATTTTAGAAGTAGTTCTTCTAAAATCCTAAATAAAACTCCGCAATATTATATATATATTTCTTTCCTACATTATTTTTATGTATCTCTTATGATTTAGGCTACATAAGCCATGAAAGTATTTCTTAGCGACTTGGTCTAGAAATTTTATTTTTATTTAAATCTGCGAAACTTTAATTAGGGTGTTTTACATACACAAACATTTCGGAATAAATTTTCTACATGATGGTGAAAACCGCTTTAAAATCCATTGTGTGGTTTAGGAGGAGTTAGCGGAAATACAGACAGATGCGGAGGGCGACTTCATTTTATACTATGTATTGATGATGCGTGTGCCAAATTTCATTCAAATCCATTCGGCCGTTTTTGAGTGATTGAGTAACAAACATACAAACATTAGTAGGCTAATTTTGTATGAATATTAGGCACCTTCAATAACCTTATGAACACTGCAGGAATCCGCCGGATGCGCGAAGCATAGAACCGGTCGAAGTGGTGGAGCTTGAAGCCTCCCCGGCTTATGTCCTGCAGTGGCCGTCCAGCAGTGGATATTTCGGCTGAAATGATGATATTGGGAACCTAATCTTTTACTTAAAATCAAAATCAAATCAAAAGTCATTTATTCAATTTAGGCTGAGAATCTGCACTTTTCGAATGTCAAAATTACATAAGACAGTCCCTCAAAACGCCCGCCCTTCACCACTTCCTAGTGCTTTAGCTGGGAAGAAGAAGTGGCTCAACAAACTCCCCAGCAGCACAGCTGTCTGTTTAGTTAGATAGATTTGATTCTATACATAGGTAGGCAAAGTAATCAACATTACGAGACACAGAAATTAAATAATTTGTCATATGTCAGCTAACCATCCCATACTCTTAATAATTTTTCAAAGTCGAATAAAAAAATAAACGAAATACAATTACCTTTTTTGTGAACCATAAAGTATTTTGTTTGTCATCTAAAACTTAAACATGACATAGTACTCTCACAATGCGTAGTTTAGGTAATACCGACAAAATAGTCCATCCGTCTGCCAACATCTCACTAACAACACAACAAGCAAACGATATTATGATAATATCGTCATAAAGCCCCCAATTACACACAGAAAACTCAAGGAATATCATGACAATACAAAGCCATCTTTTGTGCGTTACTCACACAAGACAATACAGATTTATACCGTCGCCTATACGCTTCAAACAATATACACTAAATTACAATCTTTCAACGAGCGCTGAATGAATACCTGATGATTTCTCTTTGTATTCGAAGCAATGTGGAACATTTATTTCGAGAAATCTTACATTTTTCTTGACACAAGATAAAAATGGAAATAATTCTCTGATAATCTCTAGAGTGTGTTTTTTCTTACGTATTTAGTAAACAAATCCACGACATTTTTCATCAATCATCTTTAAATTATTTATGGAGTATTATTAGAGTTTAGTTTAGTTTGATGTTTGATTTATTTTAATTTATGTTGTAATGTGATGAATTTATTATTTACATGCTTTTGCCAAGGTTCGAGGAATGTAGGAGGTCGGAAATTATCCCACGGGAACTGTTTACCGGGATATAAAGTATATATTATGTTATTCCAAGCTATAAACTATCTGCGTGCCAATTTTCATTCAAATCCGTTCAGCCGTTGAGTAACAAACTTTCACATTTACGAGTATAATATTATAGTAGGATATAATTATATAGTTGCAGAATTATTACCGTTTCGAACTATCATCAGCATAACATGTAAAAAATACATATCTAAAATTACTACAAAGTAACAATTTATTGTTTTTCTCAAAATCTTAGCAAACCGTAATGTTTACCAAATAAAAAAAATAAAACAAGTTTTCCGATAATCGGAGCTCTAAGAAAAACATTTTGTTTTTTGTTTGATACCGTCCCGTTTCTGTTGCTTTAGTGCAGAGAAGTAGTTTTGGGTCTGAAGTACGACAGTAATAAGGAAGGTAAATGTATTTCCTGTATCAAATTTTCAGCTATACGAAGCTTCAAAAATAGACGTTTTATGTTTTAAATAGCAGACGATTGTTGCTTCTCGGACCTTGATAAACACGACTTACTTGTACGATGTATTGTATATATTTCAAGATAGAATACCGTCATTCATTTTATAATACTTTTTAAATTGTAAAAGAGCTCTCCTAATAAAATTGATTTGCCTTACGCATTCGCTATCTTATTCAGGGCACTGACATCAGTTCACCCAGTTACGATAGAAAAATTAAAACCTTAAGCATAGCTCCCTCAAGAAGTAATTAGTTCACTTTTCATTAAAATAACTGCCACAACATTTCACTGAAAATGCAGGCTTCATAACGTTAAAATATTTGCCAACTCGCGAACTTATTTCATACATTCAGCCATCCATTTAATATGAAGAGCTCGCCAACATACGTACTCAAACGAAGGTTATAAATTAATAGCGAGTTGCGCTTGTGTTCGAGTTGATTACCTGCCCGAGCAACAAGTCTGCCAACTTCCCCGCTTAGTGCTTTATACAGGCTACCGGCTCTCAAAGGCTAACGATAGACTTTTAGCCGATGCTAGCGCTTCTGTGGATGTTTAAAAATGTATTGCCGATACGACTGCTCAGTGGAATTTATTGAACGTAGTTTCTGCAAAGACTAGTGAATACTGCAAGAGTGCAGGGTATAGTTTTTAATATTGACCAAATGTTTTGTGAAATAGTATCTATGTCCCAATTTATTGATGTAGCATTCATTTGAGTAAACTTAATAAGAGTTTCATATACTTTACTGACGGGAGACAATACAACACATAACATTTCACCGGTTGTCCCCGAAGGGCAATGGGAATGCAGAGGGGTACCCTACAAACACATTCCGCCAGTTATGCTTAGGTCCCATGTAATAGGGGGCCATGTGGGGGGCATCAAATGGGCACAACTCGTACTTCGGGCTGCTACTGAAAAATTCCTGATAGACAAACCAAAATCGAACCAAACCAAATCAAACTTTACCCGACTATTACCTCTAGGACCTCATACTCAAACTAAAAGCGCTTGCAACCAACGAGGCTCTCAAACTACAAGAGACAAAAGACAATAGAAGTGTCACAAATATGGTTGAAAACTCAAACAATACACACACACAATAAAAATCGTGGAACAGATTCGAAAACAGTTCAATCGGAAAAGTGTCAATCGGCTACGCGGCTACGTATATGCTACGCAAAGCTCCCCGTTTATTAGACTCGTAGCTCGTAGCGCGTAGTGCGTAGCACCGCGATGAAGCGACAATCGATTCGAATTCGAGTAAATGATCGACGTCAACACTCCAATTCGATACTTCGTCCCTGATTCGAGGTATCAGTATCATCCGTTTTATTTATCGCTGACAGTAGGTATCGAGTAACACAAATAGAATATATTTTAAAACGATAATAACGACTTTTCGGGTACTATTTAGGGTCTTTCTTTATTATCACTTATTTTATTTGTTTTTAGGGCTTATTTTGCTATGTCGTGGATAAATAATAACAACGCTTGCTCAAGTTGGTTTTTGGATCGGTGATCGGATCGGTCCATTACATACCGAGACCCCTCTGTGGCTCAGAAAGAACGTTAAAGCAGTTGATCCCGGCTGTCATTCGTAAACTTTCACAGCCTTTATGGGAAGTCAGAAGCCTGAAAGTCTATCATCCTATATTGCCAAGATGTATCGTGCTACCCAGTAGCTGGGTTGTGGCGGTCAGAGAAAAATGCTAGGCTAGTGATCATTTTATGCTCCCATAGTTTTAACCCACATTTGAAATATCTTTTAAGCTCTGTGGAACTCATTTTATAATATTAATTTCAATAAAACTGAGGATAATTAGTAAAGCCATCTGAGGGTAATAATTTGTCTTGTGTGGGATAAACGCGTACTTGAGAGAATTAAAAGTAATCACGTAATTTACTTTGATTTAAAAGTATTTTTTTTAAACTAAATTCTTTATTGCCATAAAAACAGGTTACCCTGACTCCAGAGCTAGGTTAAAATACCTGTATTTCAGGAGGCAGTGACTTCTTCCATTTAGATTACAACTAAGCAGATTTTATGCAGCAAACGGTGATATAATTATGATACTTAAAATTAAGTTCAATATGTACTAAAAATAATGAGAATTAAAGAAAGAAAACTAAACAATCTCATTAAAGAAGTAAAAGTATTCACATTTCTTTTTTTTTAGTGCATTTTTAACCAACTTCAAAAATGAGGAGGTTATCAATTTGGTGTATTTTTTTATGTATTTTTCAAGTATGGCATAACTCCGTCTTATACATGATGAATTTTTAACCAGTGCACAAACTGTAAGCGTGAATTCAGCATATGATTCTAGACACCTAGCGTAGAAATTTTTCGTCGGTTATACAAAAAAAAATCAGCAGCTTCATAGAAAAATCCAATACCTACGCGATCAAAATGTATGGAGCAGCAGATTTATTTATCTTTGATAACCGACTATACATTTCTACGCTAGGGGCGGTTTTTTGTGGGTGAGAAATCATCAAATAACTTTTACCGCCTGGGTGGACTAAAACCTACCCGTATTCCTTCAGTTGCCTATGTGCCAGGGGCCGCGGTATCTCTTTCGAACAACCCGCACCCCCGGCAGGCATCGGTCCTTGCGGACCCCACCAGTTGATGCTGACATCTCTTTGGGGCGCGCGTGGAACACAACGCGCCGTCAACCCGGGCTTGGTCCTTACCGGACAGCGAGCTACCCATTACTCGCCCGACTCCCGACGCTCAGGGCGTCTCCTGCGGCGACTAGAGCCGTGAGGGCGCATATACTGTCCCCCCTCACGTACACCGCCTCCCTCTTTGCGAGCATTACTGCTTCGCAGAAGGAGGTGACGGCTATCCATGAACTCTCACTTCGTACCATGGCCTGAACCAGGGGCGGATACCAAAATATTGGCGCGGCGATCACCTCCACAAGGACACGGCGGTGCTCCGCCCAAGCCGGGCAGACCTCCACCGTATGCTCCACCGTATGCTCCATCGTGTCCTCAGGGCGATCTATGCAGTGGGAACACCCAGGTGTTTCCTCCCGCCTTATCAGAAACAGGAACCTCCCAAAACAACCTTGTCCGGTGAGGTCCTGCGTCAGGTGGAAGGTGAGGAGTGGATTGAGAGGCGCCACGGCCTCTCAATCCACTCCTCAAAGCGGGGACTTACCGCCGCAATCGTGGCGTGCCCATATGCTAGGGAGTTTAGAATCAAATGCCGAATTCATGGTTACAGTTTGCGCACTGGTTAAAAGCTGTATAGACGGATTTGTTTGAAAGGGGTTTATTCCGAAGGGTCCCATTTAAACATTTAGATTTGTGAATGAGTTTCGGAGAAGTAAAAAGTGAAAAAAAAACAACTTTTCCCAAAAAAAAAACAGCCGACTGCCGAAAAAACACTACAAAGCGAAAAATAACTTTATTTTCGGAAGGCGGTGTCTTTGAATATGTATTTAAATTTTGTTGGTCTCCGCCTACCGAAATTAAAGTTATTTTTCACTTTGTAGTGTTTTTTCAGTTGATTTTTTTTGGAATACTTTTTATCATCTTTTTTCATATTTTCTCTGGCAAAAACACAACTACAGAACCTTGGTATTAATTGCGTTTATATAAAAATAATTATACAAAATAATAATAACGACGAAACGCTTCACAATTTCCCGATACTAACATCGTAGCTTGTTAAATTCTTACAACGTAGGTACATATGTATAAGGAAGGATGTCGTCGTTAAACGCTCACTTTATTACATAATATGACACAACTAAGGAGTCTAATTTAATTTGGGCTCATTTTACCGACGCTGTAGCACCCTACTTGTTAAATATAGGGATGATGTTTATGCCCTTGACAAGTTACCCACTCAAATACTCAAAAACCTTTATGGTTCGTAGACCATTCATAAAACCCAGAATCTAGTAACACGGTTCCAATTTGTCCTGCATCAGTTTTGCCCGCGTGGTAGTCAATTGTACTATAAAACATACCATATGGCAGTCGGTGATTGTGTAGCTTTCTGCAAGTAATTTTTTTCATCGGACTGGCAGAGATTACCTCCGACATTCAAACTTACATACTTTCATCATCCTAATTTCAGCCGAAACGTCCACTTCTAGACATAAGGCCTCACCAAGCTCCGCCTCTTCGACCGTTCCGGTGCTTCCCGCATCCAGCGGACTCCTGCGGCCCTCACAAGGTCATCGGTCCACCTTGTGGGAAGCCTTCCAACTTTACGTCTTCCGGTATGCTGTCGCCACTCCAGAACTTTTCGGCCCCATTGGCCATCTGTTCTGCGAGCAACGTGCCCTGCCCACTGCCATTTAAGTTTGGCAATTCTTCGGGCTATGTCGGTTACCTTGGTTCTCCTGCGTGTCTCTTCTTTCCTGATTCGATCACGTATGGAAACTCCAAGCATAGCCCTCTCCAATACCCTTTAGGTGACTTTAAGCCTTCTTATAAGGTCAATTGTGAGCGACCACATTTCGGTTCCATATGTTCCGTGTACCTAACATGCACTCTCATACATACTTTACCTCTTTATAATACTAGTGTCGATGTAGAATGGTTGAAAAACTTAAATGTTCCTCCAAACCTACGGGCTGCCAACAATAAAAGCTCCATCGATCGTAACATTAGCAACGATAAAGGAAAACATTTGTTACGTAAATGTGTTTATTCACAAAATACTAAAGCACATTACGTAGCCGTCTGTCGACTGTCAGCCGCCCGAACCTGCGAGCCCGCCGCGCAACAGGTCTGCGTGTTTACTCGCTTTGAGCCCAGACCCCTTATAACACCGTGAGGGGAATACTTATCAACAGCCTACACTTAAAAACAGCCTTATACTTAGTTAGGGCGCGATCTCAAACGTAGACTTTGTTACTTTTATCTCTGACCTGTTTCATGTCGGCATTTTGTACTTAATCGACAGGCTCGCCGACGAAGCCTGTATCAACACATTTTAAACAGTATTTTTTTACAATATTTCCACGACCATTTTTATCTCCATTCTGTCTATGCTAACAAATATTTTATCGGCCTTTCAGTGAAAATAGAGAGATGAACATGCGAAAGAGATAAAACGTGGAAAATACTGGAGCAGTCGTATTGAATCATTCCAAAGTGAAACGCAGGACTTATGGAATTTCTATAGAATAACGGAACGTCCGTACAAACGAATAAAACAGCACTAGAGCGTTGACAATAGGGAATATATGTGGATATTACGATAAAAGTCAGGCGCCGGCCATTCCCTCACGACGCTCGTCCATAAATTTGAGCTCCTGGGTATAATGACGATACATTTCCAGATCACGTCTTTATATAAGCTGAGCTTTAAGGCAGCGATATGAATTCACGTCCACTCATACTTGGCGACCTAAAAACTTAATGAACTACATATCTAGTATCTATGTCATTTATATTGCCAGACGAAGACGACGCTTGTGTTCTTTACCTGTATAAGTTGATCAGTTCAAAGTGTGATCAGTGTCTGGTACTGCCTTCTTCTGCACGGTAAGTTTCTTTATTTGCTAGCTAGATTTTTCTCGTTTACGGAGTCTTGCTTCAGTCTAAACAGAATGATTAAATGTCTACCTATCTGGTATTTTATTAAAACGTTTTTAATAGGTAACATCTACATCCCTATAATTATTTGTCACATATCCATATCAAAACTAATATCTTTTTTTTATTCTGTTAATTTCGCGACATGTTTAAACATATAATAAAATATAGGTATATGTTAAATAATACAATCTATATATGGAGTCGACATTTCCTATCTGACTACCCCAATGAAGAAATGGCGAAAGAAATTCAGAGATCAATGTATTTTTTTTAAGTCGTCACACCTACATATAATAAAATAAAAAATGCTACGCCTCCTCTGTTTGGCGTTTTCAATGACCGTCCCCGACTTGACAATGCCTTGATCAAAATACTACCTACAACTTAAACGGCCAATAAATATTATTTTTTACTTTTTATGGTTTTTGCTTGGGTCGGGGGTTTTTAAAATTTTTAATTTAACTTTTATTTCCCACTTTTTAAACTTAATGTGTCACTTAAATCTTCGCAGCGTTGCGTTTGTTTCCCACAGTGAAGTTTGTTCTTAATTTATTCTCATTCCTCGTTCTGATCACCATTTATCTATAACCTATTCATTGAGACCTTTTCAATGAGCCCAAACTCGATACTTCTGCTGTTTGTTGATGAGTTACTTGGGTATCCTGGAAATTTCAGGTGTTACTTTGTTTGTCTAATGAAGTAATAGAATACCAAATTTCGACTTGATCGAACCCGTGGAAGATGCTCAAATCCCTTCATCAACCAGAAAAGAGCTGATAATCTTCAAACGACTGAACCAATTTTGATGTAACATGTCTAAGAATACTCCCGACTAATTCACCTTTCAAACAAAAAAACTAAATCAAAATCGGTTCATCCGTTCGGGAGCTACGATGCCACAGACACACACACACACACAGAGACACGTCAAACTTATAACACCCCGTCGTTTTTACGTCGGGGGTTAAAAAATATCGCGTAGCAAAATGCTAAGTACATTTTTAGGCTAGACCGGTGACTTCAAAGCGTCTGACAATCCTCAGATTGATGTGAATCCTAAGACATAGAAGGATCTCTCTCCATACAAAGAAACGGCCACTATTCACGAGCTACCCAATTTAAGATAAGCTCCTTATAGCTTATTAAATAAAAACGCTTTTGTCAGCGCTAATACTATTCCGTAAATGATTAGTTGAGAAGTTATAAATAGACACAATAAGAGTACTCACGTAGTTAACGAAACTTTATTAGATGAGGATATCTAAGAGTGATATATATTTACGGATCAATCGTGATTCAGATATATTGTCCTGTAGGTTATCTACTCAACGTTCAGGTAAAGATGAAAAGGAAAAAAGGTATTTTAAGAAAATTAACCTTTTTAACAAGAGTTTTCTTCATTTCAAGAAGATATGAATCTGTATCAACATCTTGACCAAATCGTTGAAAAACCCCATTAATATGATGGTATCCTCCTAATTTTAACAAATAGTGGCATTTTTAAACATTCAATAAATTCATAACGATATAAAATATCCTATACTATAAACACCGTGGTGGATCACAGCCCACTCGGTCGCATAGTAGGCCTGTATGCTGCGCACACTCTCTATGCACGTAGTATGAACATTATATGCTGAATGCTTATAAAAACTTTATCAATATTCCATATTGCAATTGGAAACAAACCTCTCACTATCATTCCAATTTCACAAGAGACACGCATTTCACCAAAGACTAATAATAAATAAGAAAAGGTCAATACTAATCTATTTCGAAACAGGCAATAATCGTAAGATCAGATAGCCACATTGAGGAAATATTTTGTAGAGAAGAAAGAAAGCCTTATTTGATAACGGGAAAAAATGCTTCATTATCTCTAAAAAACAACAGATATTTTTCCGAAATTAAATTCCTGGTAAATTGAAATTTACTGTCACATAATTCGCCGACTTTTGTCACAAGTTTAATAAACTCCACGTTAAATATAGTTCCAAACTGCTGCGGCTTCAAAACAAATTTAATTTTAACTTACAACTTATAAATAAGCGATGAGACTACAGCCTCACTTGTTACGACAAGAAACCTTTGACAAATGAGCCACATTCAAATTTCCACAAAATTACATTTCGTAATTTTTCGGGCTTCGTCCAAGCATTTGTGTTATTGAAATTCTCACGGAGTAAGAGCAAAGAGGGTCGAGCAAATAAGCACATTCAGAGCACTTATTTAAATACAGCCTTAAGTAAATTTACTGACGGGATGAACTGTCGGAAACAAAGCGAGAGCCTCTCAAAGAGCTCAATTAGAAGGAATGTGCTGTATTTGATGTAAATATATATATGTTGGCTGTGCAACCACAGTGTCCACACTGCACAAGACTGGACAATAGCTTTAGCTGTAAGCTTGCTCCACTGGACCAGGATGATACGGACTTAAGCCGGAAATTGGAACACTGTATAACTAATTCCGCTTGAGCTAACTTCCATCCTGTAATTAACATACCGTATATTTTTAATTAATAGCCAGTGATCCATACGAAACGCAGGTTTTATTCAATAAAACGTATGAAAATCCCTCATCCGTTAAAACATTCAACACACCCTAATTCCATTTCGTTGGATATGTTTCCATTAGACTGATTCTCTGCGCTGATTAAAGGTTATTTTTAACCCTTTATTTGTGTAATTCCATCAAGTAATCAAACAATTAAGTATGTAGTCATTATTAACATAATTTTTACAGAGCATATTTAGATTAAAGCGTTAGCAAAGTGAGCGCTCACGTGACATTCGTTTAAGAGGTGCATCAAAAGTTTTCTGTGTAAGATTGACTGGGCGACTGGGCGGGCGACGGGTCCGGAGAGGCTGCGGCGCACGTCCCGCCCAGTGGCAGCTCGACCGCCGCGACGAGCGCACGCCGGGACGCGCACGCACACCACGCCACCCGTCGGTCGGTACGCGACACCAACACACGCATGCATCACCCCCCCTGACCCCCGCCACGCCGCCCTCCCCCTACTCCCCTGTGCTCTTCCCCCCTCTCCCCTCGCCCTTCAGCCAGGTGGATACGTATTACACGCACACGTTGATCATCAATTAGCATCACACTTCGATACTGTTGTCATTAACAATGAAACGTTCCCTCAATACGTATTCACCGTGGTTGCAATTTATATCACCATTGTTTGCATGGATGTGCCCCCTTCCTATAGTATTATCCTCTCGTACCTGTAGATTTCTTCTAAATATTTAACTAGTTCTCTTCTATTAACATTCCCTTTTTCGATGTTTATCTTTCTTTAGTCAATTTACTGGTGCTCTATCTTGTCGGACATGTAAATTATTACCTCGTAAACAGTTAATGGCGCACTAAATTCGTTATTCTTAAATCGCAACCCATTAGAACTTCAGTTAAAAACGGTCTGCAACGCAATAACACACTACAATGGCTTAAATCAGAAAACTGCGTCATAATACACTTATAAACCTTCGAAAACATTGCAATAAAATTATCCTACATTAAATTCGTGCCAAAAGATTTAAAGACATTCACAAACCTTTCTTTATACCAACCTTTCCAGTTGACTGAATTATTTCCTTTCAAATTTATGAACACTGTGTGCTCATAATTCTACTGAAATGAAATAAAAATACATCTGTTTACTCAGCAATAACAAGAATTTTATAACTTGTGCGAGCACCCTCCGATATCGCGAAATATCTGGCGAAACACCTTTAATAATCTGCCTCAATTCAACTTTCGTTTAATCAAGCTTCCAAAAATCTGTTAACGTTTTTGACGATGAATTAAGCAGGTAGAAGGTTTATTTTAATAACTCTTCTTTAGCAACGGAGATAATATCATTCATCTTTTTTTTGCCTCTTTCATAACTAATCCATCTTCATAACTTGGAAGAATACTTAATTTAAAACCTCTGACTTTAGGCGTAATTTTATTTACATCAAAAGTAGCTCGACCCTTAGCAACTGTCTCTTCAAATTATTATATTATCAGTCTTTTACTGAATATAGGCAGTATCTAGGACTGGTTTTCCAGTTTATTCGTTTTCAACTCGGTCTTTGCCATCCTTAACAGCTCATTGGCTCTCGTATCAATCTGCACATCTAGCTATCTTCTCGTCGACCTCGAGGTCTCGCTCCGGGTAGCACTAGGTCAAGGCATTATCTGCCAACATATTCCCTTGAAGTTCGGTTATCAGGCCCACCTTAGGTGGAACTCCAAATTGCTAGTAACTGTTTCAACAAAACTAACTTTATTTAAAATTCCAATTATTTGACAATTCCAATTAAATCGATCTTAATTTTCCAACAAAATTTCCTGCTATTATAACATATTTTCAAACCATGCCGTCTATAAATTAATATTCCGAGAAACTACAAAAGTCTGATAAAGTTATTTAATATATAATTAACATTTCATGAGAGAATTTATATCAGAATATTCCTCTAAAACAATATCAAGTCATTTAATTACAATATCTATTATGATTTTACCTCTAATAAAAGATATTTAAGACGCCTTCTTAAATATCTCTGTATAAAACTTACTCTGTAATATTCTTTCTCGGAAATCGTAACTTTGTCTTGTGCCTTTGTTCAAAGCTCATTGTATTTTCATCATATTGATAAGTATCTTGATACCTAATAATAACGGCTAATTGAATACGTTATTTATAATATATTACTAAAATATACAAGCTTTCTAAATTATTAAATGATTAAAACGAAACACCAGCGAAATAAGGACAAAAATGTAACTAAAAATTAAATACCACAGACCGGATGACTACATAAAATAGTTCACCATAACATTAATTATTTGTTTAACCTAAGTGTCCAATGAAATGAGTACGATAGTTAAAACTGTTTGATCTTTTAAGAATCAATAAACAATTATTCAACCTCTGAATTCAATCCCATTTCGATCAGGTTAATTAATGACGCTGTAGAAATATCGCGATCGCACTGAATGAAACAAAGAGCGGGTATCCGTGATTTATACGTAGTTATTGAATTCGGGAATGATCGGCGTTCAAAGAGTATTTTGGTTCAAAAATCCATAAGTTCAACCGGTTGCGATGAGATCATTTTTATAAGACAAGCTCTTCACTACATAGTATAAAACAAAGTCGCTTTCTCTGTCCCTATATCCCTATGTATGCTTAAATCTTTAAAACTACGCAACGGATTTTGATGCGGGTTTTTTTAATAGATAGAGTGATTCAAGAGGAAGGTTTATATGTATAATACACCAACCTCCACGCGGGTGAAGCCGCTGGCAAAAGCTAGTAAATTATAAACTTAGTTTGTTTTGTTGACGCCATCTCCTCAAACGCAGTTCAATGTTTCGGTTTCGTTTAATCTCCGTTTCAATATACGTGGGGTTCGACGTTCTAAAGATCCGCTCATCTGTTTTTGTTTACCTATTCACACCACGTAGAGTTTATTGTTCATCATTATCACCCTTCCTATACTTAGTTGTGTCTGCCGCCCTATTTATTTTAATTACAATCACGCCCGCAACATTCTGCGTACCAAATCTTCGAAAATAGTTCGTGTAATTTACCTAAAACACTAGTTCTAATTCCACGATCTTTATAATTGTAATAAATAAAGATAATTGTGTGGTGCCTGACCGGAATACCGTTAAAACTGTTTTAGGTGTAGAAGTTCGAGTGTTTGTTCAGTAAATAGCAGTAAGCCTTGGAATCGGAGCGGGCTATGCCCTAGTCCGGGAGACTTCTCTCGAAGATATCTGTTCTGCAGCTGGAGACCCGTCAGGTTGGTGTTCTTTTGTACTCCTGTGTTCTATATCTACAGCGACATTTCCCTGGCGTGAACTACAGATGGCTGGCATTTAGCTAGCTAAAAATAAACTCCGGTGGCCTGGATTTAAGTTAGTTTTCCACGGCGGACAGTTAACACAACGACTTTATTTTGTACTTCTTAAGTTAGTTTTATGGAAGGTGTTTAGCAGTGAAGCTAATACGTATGAGTGTCTTAGATATTCTTGCAAATGCAATTTTGCTCGGTTAAGTCCGGCTTCTTTTCAGGTCATCTTTGTGGGTGTGTCCCAACTATTACTCATAAAATTAAATAATACAACATAATATAACATCACGCCTATAATTACCTAATGGTTAGGCAGCGGTGTACCTATCGTACACGTACATTTTGACAGTCTAACTATATTTGGTACAATTTAATAAACGACTTTAATCTAAGATCCTGGCAAAGGTTATGAAGAGTAGCATCGCTATGCGACCACAATATTGAATTAAAATCTACAAAGACTTAATTATAAATAACTTGCTAAACTCTAGCGCATCCAAATTTTCCTAATCAAAATCACTTTGATTATGTATAACAACCAATTCATGCGTCATAATTTAGATCACTTAACAGCAAACGATATGATAATTTTAAAAGATTGTGCGCTTAATTTGCTTAAGTCCCTACTAAAGGTCAGGCTATGCCTGCATAAGTATATATTAAGCAAATTCCATGCATGTATACAACCTTTATATCTACATGTAGCTGCAGTAGGAAAAGAATAGATAGTTCTGAAAAGATGTCCCTCAAGGCGGTGTAATTGGGCCAGTGCTCTTTATGATTGCTATTTGATAGCGTAACGGACAGGTTCTTTTGTAATTATCTCCAAAATAACTACATATTATCAAAACAACTAACCCAAATTAAGATTACGCGTTCTGATAATCTACTCCACGATTAATTACTATTAAATCAATGAGTTTTCAACTACTGGAAAACTTTACTAATACTTGTCTGCCTTTGATCTTTAAATAACATACATTAATTCGAAGATCCGTGTAGAACATTCACCAAGTAACTTCAGAATCTTAAAATTAATATTGCAATGTAATCAACCAATAACTCAGATTTCATTAAAGAATGTCAAAGTCTCATGAGTAGGTATCTACCTTAACTCATACACAACATATTCAGCCTGTTCCCAATGCTGACAGACAGGCCTCTTCTCTTTGAGAGGGAGAGAGCCATAATCCACCACGCGGACCCGGTGCTGGTTAGTGGATGTCACATATCTTCGAATTTTTGGTTCTAGGATATGCAGGTTTCCTCACGATGTTTTCTTTTACCGTTTTGAGAGCAGCGGTGATGAAATGAAATACACAGAGTAAAGTGCCTGCCTGGTTTTAAGCTCAAACTCTTTAGTCGAAGTCCATACCACGGAGGAAAGAAAATGATAACAATTTATTACCGTTAATTCTAATCAAGAATCAATTGCAGTCCTTCGACCACAGACAATTTTCATTTACTTATTTCTCTGCGCAGTGAATTTTCAATTACGAACCGACTTTCCAATAAACCTGTGCAAATGTTACTACAGCGGGATAGCACAAAATTACCCGTTCCTCTTTTACCTGTTCAACTCTGTTTTCAAACGTTCAAAGGTTTGACGTAAACGTACCTAACCTACCTAAAATAAACTTTTAACGCGGTACTCGTGGAAGCGATTTTCAGCTTTATTTACATATGAACAACATCGGACATTCTGCCACTACGTAGATATTAGGGCTGTACCATATTGATGCGGCAAGACGCGATAGAATAATATTTACACGAAAAAATTGTTTACTGTTGAACACTGGGACTTTGATTGAAATTTGAATTACTTGGGAACGCTTTCCTGAACAGCCTTTGCTGTATAGTTATTGATATTTTCATCATCATCTGCCTAGCTTTTTTCTAACTACGTTGGGGTCAGCTTCCAGTCTAACCGGATGCAGCTGAATACCAGTATTTTACACGGATCGACTGCCTATCTGACCTCCACAACCCAATAACTGGGTAATACGATATTCCTGGGTAAGACTGGTTGTCAGACTTTCGGGCTTCTGACGATCTATAACGACTGTCAAAGATCCACGAATGACAGCCGGGACCAACGGCTTTACGTGCTCTCCGAGGCGCGGAGGGGTCTTGGTATGTAAAGATGGTCACCCATCCACGGACCAACCCTGGCAACCGTACGGCTGTTATTATTTAGCCACAAGTCAAAGTCATTGATATTTGAACTCAAAAATTTACTGTTCAAGACAATTAAGCAAATCTAAGCTACGTTAATTTATTTAGACCTTAACCTCGTGTTTTCTATTTCTCTGCGCCAATGGAAACCGGAGCAATTAAAAGATAATAACTTTCGGTCGGCTCTTTGTGTAATCAACGACCCAAGTCTAAGGAAAAAAGCCCAATTAAATAAAAATAATTATGAATCAAAATCAAAAGTAAAAAGTTGTTATTTTATTATAAAGGAGAACAAAACTGGCATGACAGGATGACAAATTTAAATTTTAAATACGCTTATTATACTTTATTCATCTGTAGTAATAAATCGAATACCTTTAAACGAGCAATTCTTGTATACAGGATAAGTTTTTATCCAGTGCGCAAACTGTAACCATGAATTCAGCATATCATTCTAGACCCCTGCGCAGAAATTTAAATCAGTTTTACAAAAAAAAATCAGCTGTTCCATACATTTTGACTGCATAATAATTGCACTTTTCTATGAAACAGCTGATTTTTTTTTTTGTAAAACCGACGTAAATTTCTGCGCTAGGGGTCTAGAATGATATGCTGAATTAATTCATTCATCATTCATTCTTACAGTTTGTGTACTGGATAAAAACTTACCCTGTATATGTATATACATAATCTGAATCTCGGAAACGGCTCCAACGATTTTCATGAAATTTAGTATGCAAGGAGTTTCGTGGGCGATAAATCGATCTAGCTAGGTTTCATTTTTAGTCGGTCATCCAGATATTAAAATTGAAGTGTCTATTTGTAATGTCAAAATAACAGCTATTTACTACATGCATATGATTTTTTTGTTTAGCTTGTACTGTCCTTTTGCTGGGCAAAGGCCAGGGAGGCCTTCCAGTAACTCTTTGCCCACGCCACCTCGAACCAGGCCAATTTAAAAAAAAATGTCTGCCTGTTTGTTCCGGGTAGTTTCCGAAACGGCCACACCGATTTTAACGGGACTTTCACTTGCACACTTGATGTTACAAGCAGTAAGATTTCCGTGGGCGTAACTACTCCAAAATAGGATTTGAACTTTTTGCTTCGCCTAGTCACGGTGAATTAAAACCAACGTCGATAAACAAAGCTCTAAGACAAGCATTTGGCATCATGTCGTTCTACAACTGACCCTACCTGAACAGACTATAGTGCACTTCATTTCTAATCACAGCAGCGAATAGCACTTACGCCTTTCATCGTACTCCACGTATTTCGGGCGATAGACAATACTCCTCAACACCGCCGCAGTCGCTTCACTAATGCACCCGCTTCCGTGCTCTTCATATTTACATAAACTCTATTAATAGTCAAGAACCACTAAACTTGAAGTATTATAAACAAAGTCTGATGATTTACGAACCATTTTTTACCTTCGTGAAGAAGATATCTGCCGATCAATCTGTTTAGTTTATATCAATCACTGCGTGGTCGGCTTTTCGTCACGTTTATACGAATATGCGACTAGTGAAAACCACCTACACTTTATCTTTATGACTTTATTACTCGTCTTGAAATACAAAATTAGCTCAATCAGTTATTCACTGTCTTTGAGCCTCCCACATTTATCATTCTTAGCATTTTTGTCGAGTTTCTGATTGAAACTTTTTGATGGATGAGTTTAATAATTTTGCGAATTCCGATCGTTGCTTCAATGAGAAAACATTATTATTACTTCGTTCTCAATTGAAGTTTCATGTAGTACTTAGTTTATTTTTAACTGACTTAAAAAAGGGGGAGGTTCGTAATTCGATTGTATTTGTTGTTTTTATATTTTAATTACCTCTGAACTATTTATAAACCGATTAAAAAAATGATTATTTTGTTTTAAAGGGTATTCTTATCGAGCTTTCCCTTACAAATTTGGTCAAGTTCTTATTAGTACTTTTGAGTTAGCTTCAATAATACGTATTTTTCCACTTCCACATGTGTATATTGACGATGTTATTATAACTTCCTGTGGCCGTTATTTACTTAGTAAGTGAAGGTACTTCAACGAATTTGCGTGGGCTACCCCACACAAATTACCAAGTAAAATATCTATAAAGTTACCACATCTAAAAAGTAAAAAATTAAAAGCTTTATTTTTAAACCAACTGACTTCCAAAAAAACACAACAAAGTGAAAAATTTGGCAAAAACAAAAACAACTTTTTTGAGGAAAAATTTTGACAAATTCGACAATAATTTTAGGCTAAAATTGCTTTGTATTGTGTTAAGGGTTAATATCCTGTGGTGTAGCAATATACCGAGGTACTTACCCACACTGTTGGTTGCGGGAGAGTGTCCACAAATACCACAGAGACCTCTCTCGAAAAGCTTCCACCTAGAAACAGTGGCAACTGGTTTGTTATGAGATGATGGCTTATAATGAAATGCAACAGAATACAATTTTACAATGAACTGAGCAATATATGCAATTACAGATCGTCCCTCCACTAAAATATCTATACAAGCATTTGAAATGTGTAAGCTGTGTATGTGTCTACGTTGTCTACTATAGTTCTACTTTTAATTGTATTTCGTAACTTGACAGTTCATAGAAAAAAATACAATTACTAGTAAAAATGTATTGTTGTGTTTCTGGATGCTCGAACAGTTAAAAAAAAACTTAAAATAAATCAAATGGTGTGAAATTCTATTATACGGATATTAATTAATATCCGTAAAAAAAAGAAAGAAAGAAAGTTATTACTTTCCTTGGTTACGCGGATAAACGACAAAAGTCGATAAATGCAGTAAAAAAGATGTGTAAGTATGAGTTTCGAAAGATTTAGAAATGACTCAATAATGTTATTTGTAAAAATATCTGAGTTTTGTATGTAGTAGTAGTAGGTACTATTCAATATAAACAAATCTAAGTAAACATAACCTCAAATATTTTGTTTAGTTTTCGTTATATTTGGAGAATTTTTAAAGTAAATTAAAGCACAGATGTGCTAACATTTTTCGGATAGGCCAGCCTTACATTTGCAATTTGCTCTTCTAATATTTATATTGCAATCAATCTGAAAAGAAGGCGACATGAACCTAAATAACAATATAGACAAAATATTTACATGAAAAATGAGTTCAGAAAATACTTTACAGTTACTTTGACATCATAAACGTTAGAAATCGTCGTTTGAGCTACAATTTAGCCAGATATTATTGCATTTTCAGGATTCATAACTTTTTCCTCTACATCTAAGACATGCCCAGACTCGGTAGAGTTTTGGCCTTTGGACATATTTTAACCACGCTGACGATCATTATTAATCGGCCGGAACCCATATTTTATCATTTTAATCATTAGAAACGATATAAATATAATGTAAACATTAACATAAACATTGGCGGCAACACGATGACAGGTCTAAACAGTTTATTTTTTGACCACATCGTGGCCCTTGTGTCGATTTGTGCTACCATCTTTAGTTCGTGCATGTTCAAAATTTATAACAAATTCTACAATTTACGACTTAATTGTATTCAGTAACTTGACAGTTGTAGGGTTACCAGATTTTGACAAAAAAAGCTAGTGAGTAAGAATGAACGAAATTGAATGAACTTGAAATTACGTACTTACAAAAAAATAAAATATATAACCTACCGCTGGGACACAGGTCACTCTGTTAGAAGACATGGGGCGTAAACCACCACGCCGGCCCAATGCGAGGTAGATGTCACATCATCATCATCGTCTGCTTAGCCGTTTCCCAACTATGTTGGGTCAGCTTCCAGTCTAACCGGTTGCAGCTGATTACCAGAATTTTACATAGAGCACTGCCTATCTGACCTCCTCAACCCAGTTATTGGGTAATACGATACCCCTTGGACTCACTCACACTTTCGAGCTTCTGACGACCCATAACGACTGTCAAAAATCCACAAATGACAGCCGGGACCAACGGCTTAACGTGCTTTCCGAGGCACGAAGGGGTCTTGGTATGTAAAGATGGTCACCCATCCACGGACCAACCGCGGCAAGCGCAGCTTAACCTGATAGATTGACCCGTGCGGCTTAGCCTCAAGCCCCTCGAATTTTTTGTCCTAGGTCATGCCGGTTTCCTCCCGTACTTATTCCTTCGCCGTTTTGAGAGCAGCGGTCATGAAATAAATGTTACAAACTATAGCGGCTGCCTGGGTTCGTACCCACGACGTACATACTCGTAAGTCGGGGCTAATACCGGGCCACCACAGTATTTCTTTATAATTTTTTCGGCATGAAAATAACTACAATCACGTTTTTAATTGTTTCTTTTTGTGTTCTCCAAACATATTACAAAAGGACCTACCCGAGACAGAGTACTCTGGGAACTCATTTGATTGATCAGTATTTTAACCGGGCAGACAGAGTATTTAGATCTACGGGAACTCATTTGATTGATCAGTTTGTTAAGAATCACAATTGAAATGTTATTGTGTGATGTTTGTTAAATGTTAAACATTATACCTAGTATTGTTCCAAGATTAATGTCTATCTACATTCTGTATTTTTTCTAAAAGGCCCTTACAACGTTGATGTGACTATTTGAAGACCAGCAATAGGGTATTACACCCATTTTTGGAAAGTGTCTTAATTCGATTCTAACGTGCTAATAAACCACAAAAAAAAACACAACATTTTATTAAATGGATTAGTGCCAAAACAATGCATTTAATTTTTTCGGGCATAATTTGACGAAAAGGCTGGACGCAGTGGACGCCATATTGCTCTGTGAGTATGACTTCAGTTTGCTGTGTAAACAAATGCGCTGATATTGTGTATGATAATTGTTTGTAATAAAAAATGAGTTATTATTCTACTTATCGTTGATTTGCTGTTTCAGAATGTAAGATATTATTTCAATAAAAATTACTTTGGTTGCGAAAATAATAAAATTACCACGTTGTTTAGTTAAAACAGCGGTATGACTTAATAACATGGCCGCTATCATTTCATAGTGATCAAAAACAGATTTAAAAAACTGAAATATTTGAGCAGAATTTTAAAATTTATTTTGTTATTTCATGAACTAAAACCAATATTTTCCGACTGGTATTTGCCTAACTATCTCAATAATAGATTTTTAGATATTTTCTCATATATAGTAAAATACCCTTTTAAGCCTATTTTGAAAAAGGTGGATAAGAATATTAGTTAAACCTAAACATCACGCCTTGTTCCCGAAAGGTTAGGCAGAAGTGTATACCTATACTACACCTACATTTCGCCAGCTATGTTTAAGTCCCATGTAATAGGGGATGAGCCTCTTGCCATCCAGACTATGGGCTGCTACTGAGAAATTCCAGATAGAAAAACCCAATAACACTTTGCCCAACCTCGGGATCGAACTCAGGTCCTCAATCAATAGCGTTTGCGCCCACTAGACCAACGAGGCAGTTGAGGGAAGAACAACAAATTGGAACCATGCACTTAGCTTCTGACGTTTCAAAGTGCCCTTGCAGGTGTATGTGAAATAAAATATTTTGATTTTAATTTTGATTGACTATGTCATGTATGTCATGCTCACTCAAATGTCTCGCTGGTGGTGCCGCGTGTGTTGAATCATTAAGTTCCCTTCAAAATTCATCTCTTAGCTCCCACGGGTTATTTTAATTTCTGAATTTTTATTTTATTTTTGTTTTAATTACGAACGCTTTAATGTGCACGTCTTTTTACATCGTTCTCATGTTGATAATTTCAACATAATGTCGTAAACAACTTTTTGTAACAATACCATGATTTTAAAGGAGTTTCTTGCCCGTTCTTCTCCATAGATACTGTAGAGGATATTTACTTAGTGTAAAACCTCACGCACATACTGGCAGCCGATGATTAGGCTATGTCTATGTTCGAGCATTTAGGATATTCTAAAATGAGAACGTCAAATAATTTTAAGTAGAAGTAGGTGGTGTCCGGTGAGCTTTGATTCTATTGACAGGCGCGTCTTTGTAAGCATCTGAACGCCCTCAGAACTCTTGAAATAAACGTGGAGTCCCACAGTTTAAGCGCCCCTCAATCTTTTAATTTTATACCCATACACACCCGGTACCTGGAGGCTCGTCTGAGCCTCCACAGTACCTACGCTTTGGAATGGGCAACTAGCTTCATCTTTCTAACTCACCGACCTTGACAATTCAAAAGTGCCTGTAATTGGTTTATTTGAAATAAATGCTTTGAATATGAGTGGTAAAAAAATACAGAGTCAAGCATACCCTATAGGTAAGATAAATCAAACAGTTTCTTCAACATTTGTAGAACAAGCCGTCTCTCAGCAAATAAGCTTGAAAGTTGAATCGAGCAAATATTGATCGTATCCGATTCCTTTAGACGAGACGTAGGCAATCGCTGCAGAGTTTATTTGCATTGCTGAACGTATGTCAGATGAATCAAGATTGCAATATCGCAAAGATGTCGGCTTTTACGTATCCACTCAATGGAATGTTGCTCCACTTTAATATATAATATTATTTGTGACGGAATATGCGATATATTCCCAGAAAATTAATTCTCAGAAATTCTTATTGCGATGAAATTCTATATTCAGAAAATAGGTTTCTTTTCTTTGATTGGAACTATAGGCAAGATATTATTATGTGTTCGTATATTAACATGCAACGGTGGGTTTCTGATTCGATCAGAAACGAAGGGATTCGCAGGAGAACCAAGGTAACCGACATTGCCCGAAGAATTACCAAACTTAAGTGGCAGTGGGCATGGCACATTGTTCGCAGAACAGACGGCCGATGGGGCCGAAAGGTTTCGGAGTGGCGAGACAAACTACACAAAGTAGACCGATGACCTTGTGAAGGGGGCTGGAATCCGATGGATGCGAAAAGTGAAGAACTGGTCGAAGTGGCGACGCTTGACCTATGTCTGGCAGTGGTCTTTTTGGCTGAAATCATAACAAAAAGGTCAAATAAAAATGTGAGCTTTTTATTATGATTACTGATTTTTATTATGATGGCTACACACACGCTTGTCTCATTTTGTTGCATTTTCGTTAAAGATTTTACAGCAGTTTAACAACACTGCCAATTTAGATCTATCACCACCCTTGAAAAGGTATAATTTAGAGTTAGTAAAACTAGAGAATTCAATTTTTATGGCGATTGAGTAAACTGTCCGTAAATTTAAATCACAACTGATCAGTCCAATCCAGTCTGTCCCTTACCCGAACCTCTTACCTAAGCCGAAGTCCGTACCCCACAGGTGGTACCCTTATCGAGCAGTCGCTCTAGTTTTTGAACCCTGGCTGATAGCCTTCATTTATTAAGGTTAACACAGGCAAGTCCGGTTAAACAGCCGACATCCTCATAAGTTGACCTGCGAAATGTAATTTCTTTGACAAATTGACGCAGGCATGTCCATTTCTCTAACAATTAATTTTCCTTACTAATTTTCCTCAGTACTGTTGAAACGTGTTAATCCAACGCGGTAAATAATTCGTGATGGTGCTAAAACGAACGTTGAGCAATTTGTTTTATAGCCGTGTGCTATGGGCTATGGTGTTACTGTGGTGCTCGTGATTTACTCCTTTATGCTCGTGCTCATATATTTTGGGATGTATTGCTCAATTTTCTCTTTGGTTCTCATGACCTAGTTGCATTTTTTGTTACGTTATTAAATACTAGTGATCGCCCAGTGGCCAAAATTCGAACATAATTCATTTAAAACTTATTGTATTTCTTATGTATTTATATATAAAAATATTAGGTTTCCGCACGCCTTATCCATATAAACTTGAACTGTGCCAAATTTCATACTCCTCCGTCAGTGTAATTTTCGTAAAAAGGTGTACGAAATTTTTGCTGAACGTTTTAATATACAGATGAGGGAAATTTAGTTCATACAAATAACGTAGGCTACACAATACTCAGCGACTATTGGTGATGATTCTGTTGTGCACCAAATAAACGTAATTTAGGGTACTGCTATCTTTTTCCTTCTAATGAAACAAGAATGGAGGCAAAGGTCCTCGCGCACGCTTGGGAGTCGCGCGAGGAGGCCAAACGCCGGAGCATAACTCCACTGCCACGATAAATCGCAGCACGCCGCGGGATCTCATGGCAACATGGAGAGTGCGATTGTCGCAACCCAGTGCTGGGCACGCCACAATTGCGGCGGCAAGTCCCCTCTTTGAGGAGTAGCTAGAGAGGCGGCACGGCGTCCTCACCTTCCGCCTGACGCAGGTCCTCACCGGACACGGTTGTTTCGGGAGGTTCCTATTTCGGATAAGGCAGGAGCAAACACCCGGGTGTTTCCACTACGTAAATCGCCCTGAGGACAATGTGGAGCATACGGTGGAGGTCTGCTCGGCTTGGACGGAGCACCGCCGTGTCCGCGTGGAGGCGGTTGGCGGCGGCGATCTCTCGCGTCTGGCCCTGATCCAGGCCATGGTACGGAGCGAGAGTGCATGGGTAGCCGTCACCTACTTCTGCGAAGCCGTAATGCTCGCAAAGAGGAAGGCGGCGCACGTGAGGGAGAGGCAGTATATACGCCCTCATGGCCTTAGTCGCCGCAGGAGACGCCCTGGGAGTCGGGAATCCCAGGCTGATTCCCGGCCACCGAAGGCGCGGGCTTGCGGACGGCGAGTAATGGGTAGCTCGCTGTCCGGTAACGACCAGGCCTGGGTCAACGGCGCGTTGTATTCCACGCGCGCCTCAAAGAGATATCACCACCAACTGGTGTGGTCTGCAAGGGCCGATGCCTGCCAGGGGTGCGGGCTGTTCGAAAGAGATACCGTAGCCCCTGGCACACAGGCAACTGAGGGAACACGGGTGGGTTTTAATCAGTAAAACTCTGACACGCCCTCCTGCTCCACCTAGAACGGGAGAATCAATTTGATGATTTCCCAACCAAAAAAAAAATTAAACAAGAAACAGGCGGAAATAAATAAGAATTGACAAATTTTGTAGAACCAAAATTTTCTTCGACGCAACTACGACAAACCACATTCATCATGTTACAGAAAATCACCCCAAAATCAAGGCAACAGAGACTTAGTTTATTTTGACAGTTTTAAAGCGTCAGAATAGTCTTTTTCTTTCGCGGTCTGTTAGTAAGAGATATCAATACTCTCATTTTAGTTTCAGTGGTGAACAAAATAATATGTAATTATAAGCACAATTAAATATACATAAATAAACGAATTTACGAAAAAACAAGACAAATAATGAGAAAATATTACCGTTGTTATGAAACTAATCGGCACCAATGACTAAATTGGTCTTTCGAAATCAATACCTAACCTAACCTGAAAACATGTCCTAGAGTACAAATTATGTTCTACGCAACACAAATGATACAGATTATTTGGGCTTTTGGCTCTGGAATCCGTGAATTTGTGATGAATATTCATACAGGGTCATTGAAGCGCAAACTGTAACTGTAATCAATTCAACACATAATTCTAGATCCCTTGCGTAGAAATGTTTCAAAGGATTTCAAAAACAATCTGCTGTTTCATAGAAATAGTACCTACGCCGTCAAAATGTATGGTAATTACAGGCGGTTAATTGGGTATTATATTAGAATGGTTATGGTTTAGGTGTTAGTTTACGATCACTGACTTAATGATACGAAATTATATGGTTTAAAAGGGTATATTGAAAACTACAATTTATCTTAATATTAAATGGTAAATTTAAGCTAAATTGGCCCTAAGATGGTTTGATTTGGTTTGGTTTGAGATACGCGATTGGTAGTCGGACACGAACTAACTGGTAATAGTTGCGATACATCATCATAGCAACTGAAAGACGTCCACTGCTGGACATAAGCCTCCCCCAAAAGAGGGGGATTTGCCATAATCGCCACGCTTGGCAGGTGGGTTGGCGATCACAGTGTGCTGGTAAAATGAAACAAGAACGCTGCTGCCCATTCTCTAGTAAGTCCCTTAGTCGCCTTCTACGACACCCGCGGGAAGAAATGGGATGGTGCTATTCTTTACGTCCGGGACCACACGGAATACGTTGCGTCACATGCATTTATGGAAATGCATGCAGGAAAAAGTGCTTAGCTGTTCGGTCGCAAACATTGTACGGAGCAAGCTAATTTATTTTTTATGACCGACAAAAACAACGCATGTACCTTACAGGATGCGCGTCGACTGTACTTGCCAGCCTGTTTATTCTTCACAATATTAGGTTCAGAAATAGAATACCAGATAATTTTAGAACATAACACAACGTCACGCCTCTAATCCCCGAAGGGTTAAGTCCTATGTAATAGGGGCGAGCCTATTGCCATCAACCGTGCACAAATCCAGACACCGCCGGGCTGCTAATGAGAAATTCCTGATGAAAAACCCAATAACACTTTAGCAGAACTGGAAATCGACCCAGTATCTGATGCTGACCAGCCAGCGCTCGTGACCACTAGACCAACGAGGTAGTAATATTATAACTTAAAATAGGCGATAATAATCGCCGACCGAGGCGTGCGCAAGGCATTCCGGATAGAGGTGCGCAAAATGTGTCAGTAAAAAGAAATGAATGAAGTATATCTTTTCGCTTAGTGAAGTAGTCCACTCATTTACTTAAGTAGTTCATTTAGTTCAGCGAATCAGAACGAGTCCTTATCATACGATAACGACGAGTGATTGACAAGTTACGACAAATGATACACTTCACTAGTTCAGTTTTATACGTATGTCGATTTTTCTTCATACTTTAAACAGGCTTAGGACTATCAACCTAGAAATGTGAATATAAACAAAACTATTTTGAATAAGTAAGTAATAAGTTTTGTTTTTTTTTACTGATTGTTAGAAATTTTTGTCTAGGGTGGCGTATTTAAAATCGAACTAGCGAAAAGAAAGACTGAACTAAGTGAAGGAGAGACACATTGAATGACTACTGAATGAATGATAAGTTTATTTTGTGATATGAAGTAGTTCATTTCCTTCGGTCGTTCGCGAACTACCCTGTCTAATTCCGGACGACGCTACAACCAGGAAAGTAGCAAGTCCACCAACACGCTCAAAATACACCGACGCGGACCGCCGTCCTTCCGTCCTCGCCACCGATGCCCGCCGCGACGTCCCAGTCCATGTTCACCCCGACCCTTGCCCGAATTCAGCCCACGCCGCGAAGCCTGTAGCTTTAAACTCTTCCTTAAATAATTCCAATCCAGTCCCTCCTTTGATGCCCTCTTCCAACGACGCCCTAAACCGAGGTCCGTACCCCACAGGGGGTGCCCTTAGCGTGTAGTCACTTAGTTTTAAGTTTTTAAGCCCTGGCTAGAGGCCTTAACTTATTGAGGCAGCCACAGGCAAGCCTGGTTGAACTGCGAGACGCCATTAATAAAAGGTAATAATCTAAGAAAACAATCAAGAACCAGCGCATTACAATTAGACAAACATTGCTTCGCATCGATATTTAAGGACAAACAAGATTGTTTGTCCTTAAATACTTTCACTACAACTTCCACTTTCACTTTCATTACAATCTTAATCCTATGTTAGTTTTATTAGTAAATGGATCTTGTTGTTGTTAGTAACAACACAGAATACAGGCATCAACTATAATATCTCGGATTTATTGAATAAATATTTGAAAAAGCTTGTGTTTCGTTCGCTACAGCTGGCCTAGGTTTCTCGGGTTGTGATTGCGGCTCAGTGTCGCGATATTGCTTTGTTTATATCGTTGGAATATTGTAATAAAACTTACTATAGTGGATATTAGTGCGTTCGGAAAGTTTTTGTGTTATTGCTTTGGGTTGGTCGAAATGTTAAGAAGAATATGTTTATTGGTGTGATGTTGAGTTTTTTTTTGCGTGGGAAATCCTCAAATAACTTCTCCCGCTCTGGGAGGAGCACGAGGGCGTGCCAGACTTTTACTAACTAAAACCCACCTGTGTTCCCTCAGTTGCCTGTGTGCCAGGGGCCGCGGTATCTCTTTCGAACAACCCGCACTCCTGGCAGGCATCGGCCCTTCCGGGCCCCATCTGTTGGTGCTGACATCTCTTTGAGACGCTCGTGGAACTCAACGCGCCGTCGACCCGGGCTTGGTCTTTACCGGACAGCGAGGTACCCATTACTCGCCATCCGCAAGCCCGCGCCTACGGTGGCCGGGAATCAGACTGGGATTCCCGACGCCCAGGGCGTCTCCTGCGACGACCAATGCCGTGACGCCGCATGTTCTGCCTCTCCGTCACGTGCGCGGCCTCCCTCTTCGCGAGCATTACTGCTTCGCAGAAGGAGGTGACGGCTACCCATGCACTCTCGCTCCGTACCATGGGCTGGACCAGAGCCGGGCGCGACGCTATCTTCGCAGTAGAAACACCCGGGTGTTTCCTCCCGCCTTATACGAAACAGTAACCTTCCGAAACAGCAGTGTCCGGTGAGGACCTGCGTCAGGTGGAAGGTGAGGACGCCGTGCCGCCTCTCAGGCCACTCTTAGCCCACACACAGGTGAAAATGTGTTAAGAAATAGGTTTTTCTATCTGCAATTTCTCAGAAGCAGACTGGAGTCTGGATTGAGCCGTTTGATGACAATAGGCTCGCCCCTATTAAATGGGACTTAAACATAGCTGGCAAAGTGTGGGTGTACTATGCTGCCGTCCTTTAACTAGAAAGGCGTTAACCCTCATTTTACTTTTTAATAGAATCTAAGAGAGTTCAAAATTCTCTATCTTTCTTTCTAACAAACATTTTTACAATGCAAATAGTTCCCAAGATATGAAAAGTTTGTAGGCCGTTAACTGGAAAGGATCCTTTAGGAAAAACAGAAAGAAATATCAATTGATGTGTCCTACAATCAGTAACGTAAGTATCACAGTTTTTAAGAAATAACGACTCTCGCGTTTTTGACATTTTCTCGGAAACAACTTTTAGGGCTTAACGCCTTTCTAGTTAAAGGACGGCAGTATAATAAGTAAGTACACATCTAACCCACCCTTGTTTCCACAAGGCGTGTTTTATGTCCTGTATTAAGAAATTCTCAGTTCTCCAAGTTTAGCTCTTGCTATTAGGAACTTTACCTTAAGTGTACTGAGACCAGTAAGACCTACCAAGAGCAATGGTGGCCCAGCGGTATCGACCCCTTCTTTTAATAGGATATTACACCCATTTTTGAAAAGTGTTTTAATTCGATTCTAGAGTGCTAATAAACCACAACAAAACACAACATTTTTAACTGACTTCAAAAAGAAGGAGGTTACCAATTCGACATATTTATATTATTTTTTTATTTAATCGATTAGTGCCATAAAAGTGCATTTAAATTTTACATTTTCAAATTTCGCGCGTAATTTGACGAAAATGCTGGACGCAGTGGACGCCATGTTGCTCTGTGGGTATGACGTCAGTTTGCTGTATAACCAAATGCGCTGATGTAAGATAATTGTTTATGATTTAAAAAATGAGTCATTTTTCTACTTTTCGTTGTTGGTTTGCTGTTCCTGAATGCATAATATTATTTAAATAAAAATTACTATGGTAACGAAAATAATAAAAGTACAAAGTTGCTCAGTTGACATGCCGTATGACGTAATAACATGGCGGCTACTATTTCATGGTGTTCAAAAACAGATTTAAAAAAAAAGCTGAAATCTTCAAATTGTATTTTAAAATTTATTTTGTTATTTCATGAACTAAAACTAAAATTTTCCGACTGCATTTTGCCTAAGCTATCTCAAGAATATATTTTTAGATTTTTTCTCAAATAGAGTAAAATACCCTATTTGTAAGGTTTACTTTGTGTATTTAATTTTCATCACCACTGCTTTTAAAACGGTGAAGGAAAACATCGTGAGGAAACCGGCATGTCCAAATTCGAAGACATGTGACATCCACCAGCACGCACTGGGCCCGCGTGGTGGAATGTTGATTGGGATTACTAACTTAGTTGTATTTAATACTTAGTAGAAACTTCATGATAATAGAGAGTAGGTAAACGCTGTAAATGACAGATGAAGCTTTTTATTCCACGTGAAGGTCTTCCACGATACCTTTTATTCTTAATATCAAACTAGCTTTAGTGCGCGGCTTCGCCCGTGTGGAGGTCGGAAATTATCCCACGGGATAAAAAGTATGCTATGTGTATTAACACAGGTCAAAAACTATCTACGTGCCAAGCCAAAGGACGATGAGCTCTAACGTCCCCAAAATTGAAACTTAGTCAACAGACTTGAGACGTATCACATTTAAAAGGTCTTAGCTTACTTATCAATGTTTACTATGGCGAAGAGCGTCAAAAGTATGGAGTTTTCAGGGAAAATAAGAAAATGTTATGGTACAACCGTATTACAAGAAATGTTTCATTATTAAAAAATAAGTGAAAATCGTAATTGTTTTCACTTAAGGTACTTCATATCGTTTTTTATTTTCAACGAAATAACATATTCACGCTTGTATACCCCGTAGGTTGGTAGAGATTGTGCAACTACAAACCGTACATCGTTAGATAAATGGAACTGAAGGATGACTTTCTTCAGGATACCCCATATATGTATAACTTGAAACCAATGGTTTGTTAGTATGTAGCCCGTAACAGAAAATTTGGAACAAAAATGAAGTCAGCTGGATCAAAAAAAAAAATTGGGAACGGAGGCCATAGTCGCTTGCCCATGGTCCTTTCATTCAAATCCGCTTAGACGTTTCGGCTTGATTGAGTAACAAACATCCAAACATATGCAAACATTCACATTCATAATATTAGGTAGTAGGATTATCTATCTATACTAATATTATAAAGAGGTAAAGTTTATGAGGTTGTAGGAGGTAATCTCTGGAACTACTAAACAGATTTTGAAAACTCTTTTACCAATAGCAAGCCACGTTATTTGTGTGTCGTAGGCTATATATTTACCTGAAAAAACGGTCGAACGAAAAAAAATAGGGATCCCACCCATGCGAAGCCGAGACGGGCAGCTAGTACATATTGTATAGTGGGATTACCCCACCCAGTACCACCATAGTACCCTATGTGACCCACTTTTGTTAAATGTATCTGTGCTTTTGTATTCAGCTAGCATGAATAGTTTGAAAAAGCTTCAACACACTGAACTAGAATTTTCTATTCATATCGCTGGTTTAAATTCAAATATTGTTAGAACATTGAGTCCATTCTAACCTAAACCGCACTTTTCAAATTTCAGTTCACGATAAAAAAAGTTGCGGTGAATTCGAATCGATAAACTTAATTTATGAATAACGAATGTTATAAACGATATTTAACCACAAAATGTTCTCTCCTGCAGAAATTGTCCCATTGATCATCATTTATTTTCAAGCAAAGACCATTACATTAAATTGACATTACATAATAGTACATTATGATATAAGTGCGGTAAGTTGAAAATTACAGCCGAGGCGATATTGCTAGCCCGAGACGTAGGCGAGGGCTACAAGAAAGCAGAGGTTTCAAAGCGCACGTATGTCATACGACGTTTTATAACATATTTGCGAGGAAATAAATAAAAGTTGGACTTTCTTAAACGAGTAAATCTTTAATCACTTGTTAAAGCAGTTAGAAAAATTTGAACAATTTGTAAAATTGATTATTACTTTTTTTTTTTTTGCGTTATGGCTTCGCACGGTTTGTGCATTTAGCCAATGTCAAGTAATTTTTCTTTTCAATACTCGTATAGTAAATGGCCCGATATCGGGCACGAAGTTTCAAAACAGTCATAGTCGTCTTTAGTCAGTCAAGTCAAAGTTAAAGTTATTGTAAAGCGGTAGTAACTTTACAACAACTTATTAGGAGCTTTTGGGGGGAACACGAAAAGTCCACGTTAGTCACTTAGTTTCACCTTCACTACACTTGTGCACTTACACGTAACTAAATTGAATAATTCACTACCAAAATTATACAATTGAATTCGCTATTTCACTAAATTTCATGAAAATGAAAATTCGTGCGACATGTTCCAACGCGATCCCGCCAAAAACTCCATGATTATTACTTGATCACAAATTAGCGATCCGCGCGCATCAGCGCTTTATTTAAGGCAAAGCCACAAAAACAGCCAGTATAACTAATAAAGTAAATTAATATTTTTTTGTTTTTGTTAATTTATTGTCAAAACTAATTAAATTAGAGAATTAAATGTTAATTTTTTTTATATTTTATCTCTCAAAGTTAATTTTATTCATAAAATGTTGAGCACTTTTCTGACAAAAAAACTCTTTGCTAAGATTTAAAAAACTACCGTTCATTTTAGACGGAGCATCTTGATAAACCGTGCGTTTTACATTACAATAACGCACAAGTGCGTAATGACATACATTACGATATTGAAATTGGTGTAATAAGAGACCCTTTACGAGCAAATGTGTTATAAATTGTTTTATAACATTATTTTGTTGGAGAAAAAGTGCTATAATATGATTCTATTTTTAAATTTCAGTATTGCTTTTAAAGTATGTCAATCAATATCATTGATAAGTATACAAAAAACTGTATAAAAATATCAATATAAACTAGTTTTTAAGTTTATAATTCGAATTTTATAATATGAGAGTAGATAAAATATAAAATACATATAACCTAGGTAGGTCACCTACACATATCATTCAAAACAAAACCAAAATAAATGATGAAAAGCATTAAAATGTCGATTTAAATTATCAAAAACCAGTAAAGTAAAAACAATTTTTTCGCTCCACGACACGTTGCTGCAGCAACGTGTCGTGGAGCGCAAACACGCGACAATAAGTTAATTAATGAACTCGACCCGTTCGCGAGTGAGTCGCACTTTTGACGCCATTTTGAAGCCTTCAAATACATAATTGCAAACGTTCAGCTTCGTTTAATACGCCTACGTAGGTACAAACAATTATGCCAAACTAATTGCTTTTATGGCGTTGGAAAATGTTATGATTCTAAGTTTATGATGGCATGATGCGTCAGCAGACCAATGTCCAGGTGAGTGGAAGACCAAACAGTCCGACCAAATAAATGTAATACTTGCGGTAAAATGTCGCGAATGACGTTCAGAAACGAACAATTACAGGATTCGTTTTTCAGAAAATGTTGACGAAATCGTTGTGTTGTTTTTGGAAATTGACAAAAATCAAGACGATGATCTTTGTCGATTTTTTATAGCGGGGAAAACGGATTACAGTCGCAGACAAGCGGGGTAATAGCGTTACATACTAAAAGTAGGAATGGCTTTCATTTTGAGAGTTCAACATCATTCATTGCATTATACGTCGTCAACGACCTAAATAATGCAATGATGATGATGATGTGTTGTTGTTGTTGTTGAAATTTTTTCCTCAAGGAAACAATTTTTTCTAACATATGAAGCAAGGAGTTAGCAAAATGTTTCAAAATGATTCAGATTTTGATTGATAGTGTTTGTGTGTAATCAAATCAATCAAATGCAAGAAAACTTGCATCTATTGTACTTAATATTAAAAGTAGGCGTTAGTTATATTCAAGAACCACAAATATTGTATGTCTAAATGAGGATGCTAGAACCAGAGTGATCTAAGTGACATTTTTGGCAAAAATGGTTCTTTTACACAATTGCAAGGAAAAAATCATAATTCTTTCAGGCCATACTGATTTAAGTGCTTCCCAGCATTTTTTTCCTTGAGAAATCACAACATCTCACTATAGAATCGGTGCGATTTGCAAAATGTAGACATGCCAGACTGATCTAAGGCGCAAAAATTTCTAACATGCGGAAGATAAAGTTATGTAAAGGTTCAAGTATACTTAGTTACAATGATGACTACACGGAAACATATGAAACGGTTGATTTGAAACCAAATGATATGGATTCTGAAACTTTCCTTTGTAACCTAAAGAATTATATACCAGAAAAAGCCCCTGAAACTAAAATAAAAAACTACTACTAATATCGTATCAAAAAATGCAAGATATAAGAAAAACTCTAAAATTTGTACCTCCTATCCATCATCAGTTTTACTTGACCATACCACATGTTCCTAGACGAGGCGGCAATCAGGAAGCACAAGATGATAATTTTTTGCCTGCTGTATTTGGTGATGATTAATGTGATTTTTTCTTACAATATCAAAGTGAAAACTTACACTATTATCACATTTTTTTAAATTTGTGAACTGCCATAGTGATCTAAGTGATTTTTTTTTTGTAAAACTAAGAATGTTAGTTTTAATAAATAACTCAAACTGATAAAAATTGTTATTTTTTTATTTAAAACTCATTAGAAGTACATATAACTAAAAAATAATAATAAAAAGCTCATAGATTTTCCAATAATAACGCGTAACGCATTTCCTTTATTTTCTCAGAAACATACTATTGTGCCCTAGATCACTCTGGTTCCAGCGTCGTCAAATGTAACTTCCATCGATTAGTGTGCTCGGATTGTGTTTGATATTACGAGTTTAGTTGCCACACTTACCACATCGTATAATTTTATTAGTGGCAATCACTCAAACGCTCAGAATCATGTTGTATTATGTGTTTATGTGGCAACATAAATTCAATCAGGACTGCGGCGTACTTATGCATTAATTTGATAAATAATTTTCATCATCTTGTTAACAATGATTAAATATTTCAATTATTTTACTATACTGTTTACCATTATTATCGACGCAATAGACTGTTCGTTGGTTCAGTGGTTGCAAGCGCTACAGCTGAATAATGAGTTCCTGGGTTTGTTTCCCAGGTCGCGCATAGTGTTATTGGGTTCTTTTTTCTGGAATTTCTCAGTACCAGCTCGGAGTCTGGATTTGTACCGGGGTGATGGCAATAGGTATTCCCCTATTACATGGGACTTGTGGCTGTACCTACACCTCTGCCCAACCTTTCGGGGAAACAAGGCATGATATTATATTATTATTTATCGGTCCATACCTCTTCATGGGCCTTCAATAACCGCTAACGGCGTAATGGTGAAAAATCATCATTACCATGAGTACACCAGAAGCTTAGCAAATGTACCTATTGGTTATCGTATAGTATTCAGGCATATCTTTTTTATAACCGACGAAAAATTTCAGTGCACGGTGAATCAGAATCATGTACTGAATTAATGGTTTCAGATTGCGCGTCGATGTCACCTTGTATTTATCCGACTGCGTTTTATTTATGCAGACAGGCGGACTGTGGAATTGCAATGCGAGTATTCTTAAGTCTCCTTCCACGACGCCCACGAGGGACAGCTGTTTATTTTCCAAGAAAACTTCAGTTCGTAATAATTTTTGCATTCAGTTTGTATCAATCGTGGTTATTTTTGTATCAACTACATATTAAATCATAGCCAAGAAAAAACCTGTCCATAAAATGTATACTTATTATAAATTTCGCAACTAACGACAACACATCTTAATAACAAAACTCCAAAGTGTTGTAATATATCACTGCTTGAACTGTGATAGACTGTCATTTGTCAAATCTGTCGTGATCTATCACGCTTACAAGGATCGAGTGGCCTCACTAACTAGAGGATTATAACGCAGTTTTCCCCTACATTTCTTTCTATTTTAACCTTGCCCTTTTGAGTCGAAGTTTCTATTTATAAAAAAGTAGCCCGTAAAATTTTTCAAGTGTGAAAAACATTTTTATTTGAAATCTTCAACGCAACGCAACATAAATTCTTTTCATAACATATAATATTTTGTTAAGGTTTTGGTGACACATTCATATTTACGATTATTTACGCTTTAGCTGTCGAGTTGATCCGAAATATTCACGTGAGTAAACGTACACAAAATCTATAAATAGCCTGTCATTGTATTGTCTTTTTCAAGCTTTTTCTTGTGTGTAATGTGCTCGGTTCATATAAACAATAACGAATCGTTTTGCTTAACAATGATAGCACTTTTTAATGCCAATCTGGGCATATAAATAACTCAAAAACTCAAAGCATTTATTTCAATTAAACCATTTACAGGCACCTTCGAATTGTCAAAAAGTCGATCTATTGGAAAGTTGAAGCTAATTGCCCATTCCAAAACGTAGTTAGTAACGAAGTCCACACGGGGGGGGGGTCTGCTATGCAAAGCTATAAGGTCTGTGCTTCATTATTTTTAAAGATCGGAAGTCTTAATTTTAAGCCAATAAAGGTCCGTAAATTGTAGGAACCGGCGTTTAGTCGACGTAAGCACAGACATACACACATCAAAAAAAGTTTGCGATCACTTTGAAAAATCGAAATCTTTTTTGTTACGGTATATATATCGGTGTCTTCTTCTTTTTAGATTCTTTATTTAAAATATAGATTAAAACAGTTCAATTGTTTTTCCATATAAAAGGCTTTCAGTCCTAGCTTATGCTCATTCAGAAATCTGATTTAGTCAATTTTAACGGATTTAAAATACATTTTCGCGGAAAGTTGTGATTGAAAAAATGCCAAGAGGATTATCAGAAGTTTTACGAGCAAGAATAGTAACTTTGAGGGAAGAAGGATAAACCACGAGAGAAATAGCACGCAGAGTTGCTATATCCCAATCCTGTGTCGTGACCACGTTGCAGAGGTACCACGGGATGGCTAATTTTGCTGACTGACCCCGCAGTGGTCGCCCAACTGTTTTGACTGCTGCCCAAAAGTGCTATATTAGATTGCTGGCAGCCTGTGACCCAACAATCAACGCTACTAATGCCTCTGGGCTTGAAGTTAGCACTCAGACCATTCGGAATTGCTTGCACCAGGCTGGATTACGAGCACGGAGGTCTTGGCGAGCTTCTCTGAATTCTCGGCAACGACAACGACGGACATTGCAGTGGGCTAGGCTTCGGCAAAATGAAGAAGTAAATATTTGGCAAAACTGTCTCTTCGTTCACCAATCACGAATCAGTACACATCCAGATAACCGACGTGTCCGTGTCTGGAGAAGACCAGGAGACCGTGAAAGGCAAAGAACTGCTACTGGAATAGTTCAGCAAGGCGGAAAATCGGTGTTCTTTTGGGGTGGTATTATGTTTGGAACTAGAACGCCTTTGATCCCGTATCGAGGCTTCATGACAGCAGACATGTATAGAGCAGTTGCTATTGATTGTAATTGTCAGACCGAGTAACCCATGGGCACCAATTTGTACTGGTCGATGATAATGCGTCCGCCTATCGAGCTCAACGAGTCAATGCTGCTCTCCGAGAATACGACATCACAAGGTTGGACTGACCTGCTGGCTCGCCTGACTTAAACCCAATAGAACACGCGTGGGATGCTCTTAAACGAGCTGTTTGGAACCGTCAGCCACGTCCCCAGACAGTGTCAGAGCTCAGGGAAGCCGCTATTCAAGAATCGGACAGGTTACCCCAAGAAATGCTGGATAACTTAATTCTCAGCATGCCCGGGAGGATCACCGCATGTGTTTGAGCCAGGGAGGAGTTATATTATACTGAATATAAACCTTTTATTAATAAATTGTTGTTTAAGTTTGGTTAGACAGTATTTTTCTTTCTATCAAATATCTGTTACAATTACATTATGATTAATTACTAATTTAAAAAAAAAGATTTTATTTTTATTTCAAACAGGGTATTTCTATTTAAAGAAAACACACAGCAAAGAATTGTTCTTGATAAAATTCAATTTAAAAAATTATATCAGCATAACCTAGTGATCACAAACTTTTTTGATGTGTGTATCAAAATCGTGACGGACTTTTTTTGGCCACTGGATCTTTAACGCTCTGCCCAGCGCCTAGAATTGAAAATCGAACAGAATGTTTTCCGTTGCGCTGAAATGCACTATGTTGCATTATCAATGCTCAATTCAACACCTAGTGTTGAAAATTCAGTGTGTGATCTAATCCCAGCGCGATTTTATTACACCCGCGTCGACGTCGATTTATACCGGGTGTAAACTTACCCGTTATCTACGCATTCTGTACATCAAACTAAGTAACATTGAGCAAATATTATTGCTAGGAAACGACTCTTTTTTTGATGTAAAAAATGGCTATTTACAGCAACGCGCAATGTAACGCACACAAAACATTCTGCTTATGGGTGCACGCAACGGTACAGGTGTTGTGAGTCGGGGTAGTTTAAGTAGAGTTGTAACATTAAAAAAAAATCGTGAAAAAAGTAAAAAGACGGTTGCAACTTTGACCTTCAATATTTCCGTAGACAGTAGGTACTTACCCATGATGGTTCAGTAAAAAAAAAATTACGCAATGACGGGACATTCAGGCATTCAGCCGGGGCTAGCAAGGCGTCTCCATGCCTCGGAAAGCACGTTATGCGGTTGGTCCCGGTCCATTCGTGGATTTTTGACAGTCGGTAGGGGGGCGTCAGAACCCTCAAAGTCTTACCAAGGCGTATTGTATTAGCTAGTAATTGTGTTCAGATAGTCAGTTGCTAGATGTAAAATACTGATATTCAAATGCGTCCGGCTAGACTGGAAACCAACCCCAAAAAAGTTGGGAAAAGGCTAGGCAGATGATGAATGACGGAGAATTCAAGTTACTCTTGGCTTTAGTAAGCGTCTTTTTACACTTGTTATAAATGTGGACCGTGTGTTTACAAACACGTTTACTGTAACAAATAAGAAGGCCATTATCAAGTCTGCAATAACAGTCTCCTACAACAATTGCTTAAATTATTGGACGAACAGCTATAATTCATGCAAACTTAGCTTAAAAAATAAATAAAAACGAAGTGAGATATCAACCATAACTCCTAAGAACTAATAGAATCGCGATGAAGAAGCCAGTGAATAATAACACCCCTATTACAGGGGAGCTTGCACAATATCCATACAAAATGCCACTAACTTAGTTACATCGCCGAAGTACTCAGAAAGCGGCGAAGTACTCAGAAAGTAGCGAAGTACTCAAACAGTGCACGACTAAGTTGGTTGAAAGCTCCCAAGCTAGTAACAAAGTAGACGGGGCATCTTTACTTGGTGTATTTAGTAGTTTCGAGTTCTTAACGAGATAGTTTTAGATGCATAAGAAAAAGTATATTTAGTGTTGTTCACGCGAATAATATAAGTATGATGTACTCGTTTTGTCTTGGGAATTTGTCTGAAGCGTTTAGTTCGTGGATTGTAACCATCTATTCAATATTGTGACCCGTCCGTGCCTCGGAAATCACGTTTTAAGGCGTTGGTCCCGGCTATCATTCGTAGATTATTATTGACCGTCATAGTGACAAACATAGTTATCATAGTGATCGCGACGATAGATCGTGGTAGAACAAAATGAAAGATTGAGTGGACTGTATAATATGTATAATGACGATATGAAATAGAATTGAATTATAAAACGGTTTAAAATGGTCGGTTTAAGATAGAAACAAGATATGATCGTTAAGAATTGTAAGCGCAGCCGTGCGTGGAGGCGTGCAACAGCTGACTGGTGTGGCGCGGGGGCCCGCGCTCGGCCGTCGGCCGGCAGACGAGCCGCTGTCCCCGCACCCCTCTTTCACTGCCGCTGGCGCGCGGCGATGTTGAGATGGTGGACTCAACATACTCCCCCCGTTGAAGAGTCTTCAACAGTCGTAACTGGTAGCTAGCAGATGGTGTTGAAGGCGCACAGGATTCTTGTGAGGATATCTCTCTGCCTGGGAGAACATGTGTGATGCGTCCTAGAAGCCACATAAGAGGTGGTAAGTTTTTGTCCTTTATAACTACCTATTGTTCCTTCCTTGAGCTCGCCAGACCACCGGCACCATTTTGTTCTCGCCTGTAGACACAGAATATATTCATACAAGAAGCGAGCCCAGAAGTGTTGCTTCAAATATTCGGTACGGCAAAATCGTTTCAGGCTGTTGAGATTGGCGTTCTGGATCTGTGGATGAGGCAGCATGATTAGAAAACGACCAATAAGGAAGTGAGCTGGGGTTAAAAGGGCGAGGTCGGAAGGGTCGTTGGACAGTGGAATTAAGGGCCTTGAGTTTAAGGTAGCCTCAACTTGAATTAAACAGGTAGCCATTTCGTCGAAGGTTTGGTTTGCTAAACCCAAAATGCGTCGTAGGTGATGTTTATTGGATTTAACTGCAGAGTCCCATAAGCCTCCGAAGTGTGGCGTGTAAGCAGATATGAATGCAAAGTTTAGGCCAGGGTCGATGTTGCTTAGGTTTAAGTTTTGCGAAACTAGCCTGGCCAACTCATTGAAAGCACCGACAAAGGTTTTACTGTTGTCGGAAAATGTATTACGGGGTTTTCCCCGTCGAGCAATATAGCGGTTTAGTGCAGCTAAGAAAGCCTCCTTTGTAAGGTCCGACATAAGCTCGAGGTGGATGACTCTCGTATCTAGACACACAACCACACATATAAAGCACTTGATGAGCCTGCATCCTCTACCTATCCGGTCAGCTATCATGATTGAACCGGTTTTAAGTTCAGTAGAAGTAATTGATCCAGACTCAAGTATCATAATGTTGCATTTATGAATGAATCGCATGACATATGCCGTCACACGATGTAATGTGTTAAAGTTTGAAAATAACGCAGTAATAGGATTTTCAAAAATATGACTAAAAACATGACAAGAACGAATGAATCGCATGACATATGCCGTCACACGATGCAATGTGTTAAAGTTTGAAAATAACGCAGTAATAGGATTTTCAATAATATGACTAAAAACATGACAAGAACGAATGAATCGCATGACATATGCCGTCACACGATGCAATGTGTTCAAGTTTGAAAATAACGCAGTAATAGGATTTTCAATAATATGATTAGAAACATGACAAGAAGCCACTGTTTCTGGTAGCTGAGGCCATGAAGACATATCTTTGCTAAGAAATTGTGGCCCTGACCACCACAATGAATGCGACAACAGCTTGTCACTTCTAAATCCACGCGAAGCGAGGTCTGCGGGGTTTTCAGCTGACGGAACGTAGTGCCACGCCTCTCCTCCTACAGATTCCTGAATTTCAGACACTCGATGACGAACGAATGTCTTTAATTGATTCGAAGTTGAATCTAAATCCCAAACACGATCTAAATCTATTTGTAAGATATTAGTATGCATACAGATATGTGACAAGGAATCAGCCTGATGATATCCACCCGAAATGAGCCAACCTAATTTTGACTCAAGTAAAGTGGGCATAAGAGTACCTAATGCGATACGGCCAGTGCCTATGATACCCCAGAAGACTTCCGCACCGACAAGGACGTCGATTGAAGACGGAACATGATAAGAGGGGTCGGCAAGACGGACGTTCGTAGGTATACGAATATTACTAGTATCAACATAAGTATGAGGAACTGATGCTGACACTATCGGCAATACGAGGCAGTCAATGTTCAGTTCGTACTCACTGTCATCAATTGATTTTAATGACACTGAGCATCCCTGAGTACAACTAGTGGTTTGAAAATTAATACCTGTTACCTTGGACTTGGTAATGTAGGTAGAAACATGTAGCTTACGAGCAAAGTCCTCCGAAATGAAATTTGATGTACTTCCATGGTCCAGCAAGACTCGTGCTGTATGGTGGTTACCGTCAGCGTCAGTCACCCTCACGAGCGCTGTGGAAAGTAAAATTACTCGAGATGTAAACGATTGAATAGCTGATAATGCAGTGTTGTGTGCACTAGGAAGAACATTGTCACTATCAATATGTAAAATAGTGTTGTGTTTTTGACGACAATACTTACAATGATCAAATTTGCATTTGGATATGTCATGACCTGGACGAAGACAATTCATGCATACATTTGTACCCTGAGCTTTTTTAATACGAGCCTGGACTGAGAGACTTTTAAACTGCTCGCATGCAAAAAGAAAATGATCCTGACGACACATGGGACACGACAAAGTTTTTAATATCTTTTCAGGCAACACACCACTGCTCTTAGGTTTGGTCGCAGGTGCGGCGGGTTCGCTTTTACCTGATGCCATAGGCTTAGACTCCTCAATTGTCTCCAGTAAGTCAGCCCTGCCACTGATAAAACTAATGAATGCAGATAATGTAGGAGGTTCAACAAAAGTGTTTCTGTGCTCTTCCCATTTACGATTTGTAACGTGGTCGAGCTTACTGGTCATTATGTAAATGACGAGTACGTCAACGAAAGCGTTTTGAACCGGTTGACCTAGGGTTGCCAACGCTCTAAGATTTTTATTTGTTGTATCAATTATGTAACGTAGTGACTTACTTGACTCTCTATCAATAGGCTGAACTTCCAGGCAGTGTCGTAGTTTTCTGATTTGAAGTCAAGGTTATCAATAACAAGAGAAGCACTGCCTTTTAAGGAAGCACGCAGATAGTGCAATTTATTAATGTTATCTATGGTTGTGTTGTTATGAACTATAGAAACAAAAGTATCTCTAAATTCCAGCCAATCATGATAACTACCTGAAAACTTGGGTAAGTCAATTTTGGGTAAGCGAATTGAATTGTGTTTGTGTGTACTAGTAATACCAGAATCCACCTCAGTTGCGGAGTTCCCCTCGAGAAGCTTTCTTGCGCCGCTGATCAGCTGTCGAGCAGAAGCTACCAAGCCGTAGTACAGCTTTTCAAATTCTTCGCGTTCCGCAAATTGCTCGCTGGGGTCATCCACCAACGCCTCCAATTCATCCTGCAATGCATCATATTTCTCATATAAACTTTCAAATATATTAAGTCGATATTCGATTTCGATGAGTTGCACCTCACTCAACTTTTCGCAAGACCTAGAAATATTTAAATATGAAGTAAATTGCGTAAGCTTCGCTTTAATTGAAGCTCGCTTCTTAATAAGGCTTTTCATGTCAGGCATTACTATGAAACTTTAGCAGTTACAGTAAAAGAGAGAAGATAAAAAAGTAAGAAATTGTTCAATGACAAGCGAAAATTACTAATACTAAATGATTAGCAATAAGTTGTGAAGTGGGCACGAGAGCTATAAGCAGTAAGAAATGAGATTGCTATTAAAAAAGTGCTAGGCGTTTATGATCAAATTTGCTGAGTAATGCTAGGCGAATGAGGCAATGTTTTCTTTACACACAAAAAAACAAAATAAATTCAATTCAATAGAATAATGCAAATTATATCGAGTAAAATTGTAATAAATATGATTTAGAAAAAAAATATAACGTCAGAAGTAACGGAATTATTGTGATTGGTAGGTAGAATGAATGAAATATTAAAATCACTTTTGTAGATGTCTTAATTAAATCTTGGTAGTGTAAAACACAAAGGAAACTGTTTAAACAAGCTGATAGGCTGAAGATTGTGGATTTATGGTACTATTAATCGAAATGTAACTAATAAATAAGTTCAAATAAGGCGAAATGATTAGGCGAAAATGTAGGAACAAAGGAATTGGAACGTTCTCACGGTTTTATGCTGTCAACCTCTGATGATGAGCTGACGATCGTGGCTCCGATGAGTCAGTAGATCCTGGGTTCTTGAAAACTCTTCCTGTCCCGAAGTCTCGACGATTTTTTCTTGCGCCACCCGTTGGTTTGAACTCGATGAAGACGGCTGATGCCGTATCGACGTTCACGATGACCAAATGCAGACGATGACACGCGAAAAAATGAAGACCTCTTGTAGAACTTGAACCCGAAGATGAAGTCCTTTGTTCTTCAACCGACGAACCGTTGAATTTTGAAATTTGAAGATTCCGTTATTTTCTTTGTTCGGTTCAAAACGTTAACGGTAGAAGGACCAATGATCGCGACGATAGCTCGTGGTGGAACACAATGAAAGATTGAGTGGACTGTATAATATGTATAATGATGATATGAAATAGAATTGAATTACAAACGGTTTAAAATGGTCGGTTTAAGATAGAAACAAGATATGATCGTTAAGAATTGTAAGCGCAGCCGTGCGTGGAGGCGTGCAACAGCTGACTGGTGTGGCGCGGGGGCCCGCGCTCGGCCGTCGGCCGGCAGACGAGCCGCTGTCCCCGCACCCCTCTTTCACTGCCGCTGGCGCGCGGCGATGTTGAGATGGTGGACTCAACACATAGAGATACTTAGAGTACTTATCTCAGCTTCCGTTTTTATTTATATAAACAGAACAAGTTTTTATCCAGAGCGCAAACTGTAACTATGAATTCAGCATATCATTCTAGAAATTTTACTTCGGTTTTACAAAAAAAAATCAGCTGTTTCATAGAAAAGTGCAATACCTACGCAGTCAAAATGTATGGAACAGCAGATTTTTTTTTAACGACGAAAAATTTCTGCGCTGAGGGTTCTAGAATAATATACTGAATTCATGGTTACAGTTTGCGCACTGGATAAAAACTTATCCTGTATATCTATTAACGTACACATTTATACGGTTGACTTGTAATTTGACGTATTCCTTCCAGGACATGATGAAACGGAAAACGGAAAACGGAACAGAAACGGAAAAGTGTGTAATCCGTCATTGTATACAATTTCCTAGGAAATGTGTACAATTCCTAAAATAGATAGGAAATCTATGACATATTTTGTATTAAGCACTTTTCCTAGGAAATCTATACATTTCCTAAATAGCAATCGGAAATGTATTACATTCTTGATGTTTGTAAGTACAGCGGGGATAGCGGAGCGATGGGAGGGTATTGCGTCATCCGATCAGGGAATCTTTTTCTACAAAAACTTAACACGTAAGGATACAGAAACCTATCTTCAACTTTGTGAACCATTGGGCGGAGCACCGCCGTGTCCTCGTGGAGGTGATCGGCGGCGGCGATCTCTCGCGTCCGACCCTGGTCCAGGCCATGGTACGGAGCGAGAGGGCATGGCTGGCAGTCGCCTCCTTCAGCGAAGCAGTTATGCTCGCAAAGAGGGAGGCGGCGCACGTGAGGGAGATGCAGTACATGCGCCCTCACAGCCGTGGCCTTCGCAGGAGACGCCCTGGGCGTCGGGAATCCCAGGCTGATTCCCGGCCACCGTAGGCACGGGCTTGCGGACGGCGAGTAATGGGTAGCTCGCTGTCCGGTAAGGACCAGGCCCGGGTCGACGGCGCGTTGTGTTCCACGCGCGCCTCAAAGAGATGTCAGCAGCAACAGAGGGGCCCGCAAGGGCCGATGCCTGCCGGGGGTGCGGGTTGTTCGAAAGAGATACCGCCGCCCCTGGCACACAGGCAACTGAGGGAACACGGGTGGGTTTTAGTCAGTAAAAGTCTGACACGCCCTCCCGCTCCACCCAGAGCGGGAGAAGTTATTTGATGATTTCCCACCCAGAAAAAAAAAAAAAAAAAAAAAAAAAAAAACTTTGTGAACCATGTCAACAAAAGCAAAAAGGCATCAAAATTTATTGAGTTTGTCCTGGGCCAAATTGATTTATTAAGCCGGGGCACCCTGGTTAAATGGGTTAGGTTAGGTTAGATTAGAACTGTGGCCAATAGCGCGCGAGCCGAGCGAGCGGAGCGTAGCGAGCGGTGCCACAGCAGCGGCCGGCCTGCGCTACTTTCAAAGGCTGTTAGCGAAACGGCTAATTAAGCTAGTTGGCTGCGACATAATATCACGCGTAGGATAAGCTTTCACACATTACCGGCTGCGCATTCGGTACTGTATCGAATGCCTAGGAAATACATACATTTCACAGGAAATGTGTGCATTAAAGAATCTTTGAAACATTATTTTACACATTTCCTAAGTACGCTCGGAAGTGCATATATTTCCTAGGAATTGTGTACAATTCCTAGGTTTCATATATTTCCGGTAACATATACATAAATAGTGTGTCCCATTTGCAACAATTAAACACACCTTAAAGCCTAGGCGAAAATTCCTAGGCTACGTGAAAACCCAAATGTCAAATTGAATAGCCTTCATTGCTATTCTATTGAGTATCTAACACCTTAACAACCCTTTCGATGTATCCAAATGTTCCGAGACATCAAATAGTTATAATTTAAAAGAAGAAGATTATTCACTATTTTCAAAATTCACTTTTCTCAAAATGTTATGTACTATTATTACTTTAAGGGTACAAATTACGGGAAAGACACTTTCATTTAATCAGCTTTTAACAAGGTACCAACGTCAGTCGTGCCGACGAAACAGTCGATAATGCTGACGAAGGCCGAATTTGAAAATTGATGGGATCTTAAAAAAATTAGAGATACTGCTAATTAATTAACGGGTTTATGTCATCCATGGCTCTTCCCCTTTAAATCGTGAGCCCTTAAGGGTGAGCCTTATGCCAGCAATCAGGCACAAATCTGGACTCCGGACTGTTACTGAGAAACCACAGATAACAAAACCCAATAACGCTTTACCCCGACCTGGGAATAATAAAAGTAAGTGGCCGCCTGTTCCTAATTGTGTAGTGGCTATGAGTAGTGGGTGGATAAAACAAACGAATAACTACAAAGCTTAGGGCAAACACATGAATAATATAAAAGCTTAAGTAAGAAAGTATCGAAGCAAAATCAATTACTTGGCCGCTTCTACTTTGCATTATTAATTATGTTTACGTTAAGCTTAAGCCGAGGATATGAGTTTTTTAATCCCTTTTTTATAGGAACGCGACGGAAACAAATGGTTGTATTAAATTGAATTGATTTTATGATACTTACAGCCACATTTTGCAGACTGCGGATCAGAAGATTCCAGGTTCGAATCCTGGCAGGGTCACCATGTAATGTTGGGGTTCCTAAAGGGTGGTTTCAAGGAAACAACCACATCTGTTTAGTACTATTTAATGAGTGAATCCATAATAATAGAATGAGCGCACATGAGGTATTGTGCAGACTCAGCATGTATGATCAATTATAAAGGAGTGTGCCTGCTTACATAAGTAAAGGAGCATACATATTATATTATTACACTTCAATATATTATTTTGGGGTTTTACTCGAAAATGGCTTGAAAAACATATTGGTTATATTTTCGGTCGGTGAGGCTGAAATTCACCCAAAGGGCAATGGACAGGGCTATGCTTGAAGTTTTCCAACGCGAGTGAATCAAAAATGAGGAGGTCTGTAGCAGAAATAAGGTAACCGACGTAACCCGAAGATTTACCAAACTTAAGTGGCAGTGGGCGGGGCACATTGCTCGCAGAACAGATTACCGATAGGGCCGAAAGGTTCTGGACTGGCCGCCGTGTACTGGAAATCGTAGCGTTGGACAGCCTCCCACAAGGTGGACCGATGACCTGATACAGGCCGTAGAAATACATAGAACCGGCCGGCGACGTGGCGGTGCTTAGGGGAGGCCTATGTCCAGCAGTGGACGTCTTTCGGCTGAAACGGTAATAATGATATTTTCGGTCAAATATTTTTTTGAATGGTTAAATTTTAAAGTTCAATAGTGCCCAAAAACACTTTGAAACAGGGTATACAAACAATTATTTCTTGGTAACAGGAACAATGTAATTAAGCGTTCATGAATTTAACACAAGAACACATTATTATTCTGTTTACGCACATTTACATGTTACGCTAAAGTTCGGGCAGATAACAGGAATTACGTGAAAATGTACCGTAATATTATTTACAGGTAATGTATTAAGGACGTTCTATCCTAGGAAATGTTTACAATCCCGAAAGCGTTTGTAGCACTTGCTTGATGAGATAATATTGGGGATTATTCTATACTAGCTTCTGCCCGCAACTTCGTCCACGTAAAATTTCTCGTTTTAACATAAAATATATCTTATAGAAGTTTCAGTGGGGCCACCGTCGACAACGACCGCGTTTGCCCGCACGCAGCAGATTTTGACTTACTTGTCTGACTTCGAAATCAAACCGAGTTTTTGTGTGTGTCTCAGTCTGTGTCGCCATTTGTAATATTGGGTAATAATATAAAACAATATGCGCTTCAGCCATCAGTGGAAACAGGATGCTGGAGGACGCGTGACTCCTGGTGGCAGACCCGGTGAGATCGTTCCTAATATTTCAGGGATTCGTTTGCTAAAATTGCGTACAAAAAAAGGTACCCTTAACTTTTAATTTCGCACCGCACGATTTTGTTCTATAGATTAACAAAAAAAACCCAAGAAAAGAAGGTTTGCACGTACTTTTGAGTTGCCATACAAACAAAAGTGTTTACAAGGGGTTGTATTTAAATTGTGACCATATTAAAAGGCGGGAATTTTTTGTTCAGTGCGAATGTCTTGGAACATCCACATGATGATAGGATTCGCCTAGCACTTCTTAATATTGTACATGATTTTTTCCCCAACAGCATTCTCTTCCATGAACAAAAGATAAAATAAATAACCGTACCAATTAATCAACATTCTGGCGAGGCGAAGATATCCTCATCGTCGCTTCCGAATACTATTCAATAATATTCAATAAAGCACACTTGCCCTGTGCATTGCAACATGAAACTTTTACGGCGCCTCGACACCAGAGAAAGAAAGAAAATCAAATCGACGCCGTACTTTCACGTAGTGACATTCATATAGCCAACCTACAGGAAACAGGGATGAAGTCATGAACATACTTCTCCACACACTACGAATGGCAACCCTCAAGAAAAGAGGGTAACACAGAATGGGGTATTGCAATTCTATTAAGAAAGTAACCCAAAATTTAACTAGTTAACAGTAAGAAAGATACCAACGCGATGTCAGCTACCTCGAGGTAGACATGGGAAAAGCGAAGTCAATTGCTCTGTGTAAATCAACTCTCATATCAACAGTAGTTCCTCGAAAGTAATCAGATCCTTCTTAGGCATATTAAACTTGATTAGACAAAAACCGAGGATATGTACGCTTGTATTCCACGGCGACTTCAACGCCCATATTAGTCGACAAGATACACAATGTTTTAACGCAAAGGATTGATCCAACAAAACCTTCACCATGAAAAAATGGATGTAGCCAACAGGAAAACTGCAAGTATAAATGACAAAAACTAGATTGTCATGCAGAATAACACAGTCAGAGAGCACTCAAAATCACAATTGGTTCACATCATCACGCCACATGCAACAGAATGGTGCATCTCCAACCATAAAATAATCTGGGGAACGCTAAGGTAAAGCATAAACAATGCATCTATGCCACTCTCCATAGAAATTCTACCAAAACAAAATACGAAGATTGCATAACAAAAAAACATCGAAATACCCTGGAACACAAAAAACGGAGGTATTCAAACTGATCGCTGCTCAAGACACTGATTCTTCAGCCAATTTACTCAAGAGACCATCGCTTAGCTCTTGTTAACCTATAAAAGGTCCAATACCTACAAAGCAGAGCAACAGGATAATCCAAATAGGCATAAAAAGAATGTCAGACCACACTCCAAAAGGTTAAAGATCCGCGTATATACTGGTGATCAAATGGGAAAAAAATTGGGTCGTGGGCCTTCAGATACCGCCTGTTAAAATAACAAAGCCGATAACCGAAGCACAAAGTGAAGGACCGACAGAAGAAAAAGTAATGGTAATCTAAACTTCTACACTTCTACATTAAATATTATAAAGAGGAAATATTTGTATTTTGTATTTTTGTATGTAACGAATAAACATAAAAACTCCTGGACCGATTTCAAATTTTTTTTTGCCGTTAGAAAGCTACATTATCATTGAGTAACATAGGTTATATTTATTACAAGAAAAAATTAGGGATCCTTAGAAATCCCTACTAAACCAACCCAAGGTGTAATAAAAATTAGCCATAAAATGTATTTCATCGCATGAGCTGCGGAAAGTATTGATTATAGAATAAACAAATGTTCTACAATATTATAGAACATATTAATATCTACAAAAATCTTTGGGAGACCATATGTCCAACTATTGTAGTTACGTCACTATAACTACTTTTTTACATTTTAAAAGTTGATAGAAATGATGATCAAAATCAGACCATGTTATCCATACCTTTGTATCAATTCTTAACCAAATAAATTATTTCGTATTCAAGAATGTTTCAATACCTGTTGATTACTTTTTGAATTATTGAAATCGGACATTCCATTCAAAAGTTATTATAAAATTACTGAATAAAACCCACCCGTGTTACCTCAGTTGCCTGTGAGCCGGGGGCCACGATATTTCGTTCGATCAACCCGCACCCCTGGCGGGCATCGGCCATTGCGGGCCCCATCAGTTAGTGCTGACATCTCTTTGAGGCGCGCGTGGAACACAACGCGCCGCCGACCCGGGCTTGGCCCTTACCGGACAGCGAGCTACCCATTACTCTCCGTCCGCAAGCGCGCGCCTACGGTGGCCGGGTATCAGCCTGGGATTCCCGACGCCCAGGGTGTCTCCTGTGGAGGCTAGGGCCGTGAGGGCGCATATACTGCCTCTCCCTCACGTGTGCCGCCTCCCTCTTGGCGAGCATTACTGTTTCGCAGAAGGAGGCGACGACTACCCATGCACTTTCGTTCCATACCATGGCCTGGACCAGGGCCGGACGCGAGCGATTGCCGCCGCCGATCTTCTCTCCACGAGGACACGGCAGTGCTCCGCTCAAGCCGGGCAGACCTCCACCGTATGCTCCACCGTGTCCTCAGGGCGATCTTTGCAGTAGATATGGGTAGGTAACAGTACGATATGGTTTACTGATGAGTTTTGGCACTCCTTTCCCGAAACTTCCCGAAACAGCCGTGTCCAGTGAGGACCTGCGTCAGGCGGAAGGTGAGGACGCCGAGGCGCCGAGAGGCGGAGGCGGAGTGGCTTGAGAAAGCCACTCCTCAAAGAGGGGACTTACCGCCGCAATCGTGCCATGCCCAGCACTGGGTTGCGACAATCACACTCTCCATGTCGCCATGAGATCCCGCCCGAGCTCTGTCTACTGTACCGCGATTTCTCGCGGCAGCAGAGTTACGCCCGCCGCGTTCGACCTCCTCGCGAGGACACTCCCAAGTGTGCGCGAGGATCTTTGCCTCCAGATTCCATGGCGGCAATTCGGTAAGGAGGCCCGCCGCCTCACCGGAGATCGGGCGGTATCCCCGGACCATCCGGATGGCCATGACCCTATGGGACGCGTTCAGCCGGCGAAGTCGGAGCTTCATAGAAGACGCCCACACCGGTGCCCCATAAAGAGTCATGGACCGCACGACCCCGCGTAGAGCCTCCAGCAGGAGGCGTTTGGACCCCCTAGATTAGGCAGGAGCCGCTTCAAAGCAGCCCCAGCCCGCTCCAGTCTGGAAGTCTTTGTTTTTAATTTTGAACATTTGGACAAATTGAGTCATGTACGTTTTAATTAGCGTACTTATAAGTTAAATTATTTTTATTTATCCCGAAATGTTTTTTAAAAAAATGTCCACCTTTGCGAAGCCGGGACGGGCCGCTAGTCATCAATAAAATGCGAAACGCAACAGCCCCCGGAATGGACCAAATGGTAATCGAACTTTACAAAGCGCTGCCCCAAATTTTACAGGAAGCTGCAACTAAACACATGAATAGATCCGGGACGCAGAATACAGTGCCGGACACGTGGCTTGCTTGAGACAAAGCAGGTACCAATTCCAAAAGAAAAATTGCTTAAAGACGGCTCGAATACCGCCGCGTAACGGTTTGTAAGACGGAGTACAGAATTTACGCGTCATCATCATCATGCATTTATGCTCGCAAAGAGGGAGGCGGCGCACGTGAGGGAGATGCAGTACATGCGCCCTCACAGCCGTGGCCTTCGCAGGAGACGCCCTGGGCGTCGGGAATCCCAGGCTGATTCCCGGCCGCCGTAGGCACGGGCTTGCAGACGGCGAGTAATGGGTAGCTCGCTGTCCGGTAAGGACCAAGCCCGGGTCGACGGCGCGTTGTGTTCCACGCGCGCCTCAAAGAGATGTCAGCAGCAACAGATGGGGCCCGCAAGGGCCGATGCCTGCCGGGGGTGCGGGTTGTTCGAAAGAGATACCGCCGCCCCTGGCACACAGGCAACTGAGGGAACACGGGTGGGTTTTAGTCAGTAAAAGTCTGACACGCCCTCCCGCTCCACCCAGAGCGGGAGAAGTTATTTGATGATTTCCCAACCAGAAAAAAAAAAAATCATCATCATCATCATTTCAGCCGAAGACGTCCACTGCTGGACATAGGGCTCTCCTAAGGCTTGGCAGGCGGGTTGGCGATCGCAGTTGGTGATAAAATGTATAGAGAACGCTGTTGCCCATTCTCTAGTAAGTCCCTTCTACGACGCCCACGGGAAGAAATGGGATGGTGCTATTCTTTACGTCCGGCACCACACGGAACGAATTTACGCGTGGACGAAATTAAACACCTAGGTACATACATTACATCCGCATTAAGCAGAACAAGCACAATTAGAAAACGATGCCAACAGGCCACGAGAATTGCCAAATCATTACTACCATTCATACTAAACTCAAAGATGGACTGGAAGTTAGCTAGACTTATGTATCGAATGGTAACCGTACCTGCAGGCCTAGACAAATCACATTTCTGTTAGCGTTCACACAAAACGTTACGCCAAAATGTACGGGAATTACATTACCTGCGGAAAGACGTCGTGTCCTTTCCGCAGGTAATGTCATTCCCATTCATTTTGGCGTGGCGTTTGGCGTGAACGCTAACAGAAAAGTGTTTTGTCTCAGGGCCCAGGTATGATATATGGCTTAAAAGTATCGACCCTCACCAAGGCGAACAGATCAAGACTTAGAAGATATGAACGAGTTATCTGTAGAGACTTGATTAACCACGTTAGGAATAAACCAAGAATTAAGAAAATGCACCAAATCATAGACGGAAAAACCGTAACAAAACGCATCAAGAACCACAGGATGAGCTACTTAGCACACGTCTTCAGACGGGATAAACCACACCTATTGCATGCAACAATGCAGTATAAGGCTAAATCTAAGAAAGTCGGACGACCTATTTACACATGGAACGACAACATAAATCAGGATATGAAATACTTCAACATGGGAATCATCTTGATATATAATGGCCTCTGTAAGACCATGAAGCATGAGGCTCCAGGTGCTAGTGCAAATCTTGGGTATCATTCGATTAATCGAGTCTGGTCAAGGCATGCTAGGATCGGTGAATTTTATTAATTCATTCATTCATTAACATAAAATATATCCTATAACACTCAGCTATTGGGATGTTTGGTCAATTCGCACGAATTTACTCTCCCGAATTGGACTTGGACTTTTAAATAACGTAATTTTCTATAGGCGACTCGCACAAAGTTAATTTATTTGTGGGCGAATCGATAATTCCACAAATACGTATTAGCACATTTTGTATTTTATGTAATAAAATTTGAGCACGAACTGTGCCAGTTGCCTAATACGTATTATTGGAATTATCGATTCGGGCGAGTAAATTCGTGCGAATCGACTATTGAACCAGCTATTGCAGCTTCGCATTAGTGAAAAATTTCGGAATCGGATCAGTAGTTCTGTGTATTACCTATATACAAACTCACTTTGACCTCCTTATTATTTACGGGTCGATGGCGTGTTGTGTTCCACGCGGGCCTTTAAGAGATGTCAGCACCAACTGGTGGGGTCTGCAAGGGCCGATGCCTGCCAGGGGTGCGGGTTGTTCGAAAGAGATACCGTGGCCCCTGGCACACACGCAACTGAGGGAACACGGGTGGGTTTTAGTAAGTAAAAGTCTGACACGCCCTCCTGCTACCCCCAGAGCGGGAGAAGTTATTTGATGATTTCCCACCCTCAAATAAAACCCTCTTTGTAATATTAATATAGACTAGCATCTGCCTACGACTTCGTCCACGTGAAATATCTTGTTCCGAAATATATCCAATAGCATTACATCGCCCGCGGGCCACATTACCTACTTCGTTTTCTATTATCGTATTGTTCTTTTATTTACTCTGCTTCTTATGGCCGAGAATTTTCAAATCCGGAAGTTCATGAGATAACATAAAAACAGACAGACAAACAAATACCTCTTTTTAATATAGTTTGTATATGGATAAATTGGTATCTAGTATTATGTAGCCACGCCGTTTTCCACTAGGGCAATTTGATTCTGTGACGAAAAATTTTTGACACAAAAATAGATATGCGCAACATTTTAACACCTCTAAAATAACGTTCCAAATATACCTACAACATGTTCAGGGGTCGTAAACACAGCGCTCACAATATATAGAACAAAGCAATATTCGTAGCTGTAGGAGCGACAGGCTCTCACCTTCGCCGTAAAATTACCGCGATGTGCTTCCACATTTTATTACTTAAAGCACTTAATTTTATGTCACTTTCTCTTCTTCCTCAGTTTCGGGGAGAAATTACTTTTCGTTGCGTGTAAGATAAATGATGTTACATACATAATGTTTTGGAGAAGCGTTTGAGAAGTTGCATGGAGAATGATTCTAATATCTGGTATTACCGCCGAGATTTGTTCGGTTTTTTTTTATGGTTTGACGTTTTCTATAAATAAAACCTAGCTAGATCGATTTATCGACCCGGAAACCTCCTGTATACCTACTAAATTTCATGAAAATCGTTGGAGCTGTTTCCTAGATTCAGATTATATATACAAGAATTGCTCGTTTAAAGCTATTAGATTTATATCAGATTAATTCCCCACTGTTTTATTGGTTAGCAAATATATTTTTTTTTACTGCTCAGCCTGAGGAATCGAACTCTGGAGGGTTCGATTCCCGGGTTGGGTATATATAGCCCTATTGTATTTTTATATCTGTAATTTGTCAGTAGCAGCTCTGAGTCTGGATTTTTGCCCAGTTGATGGTAATAGGCTTAGGGGGAGCCTTACATGGAACTTCTTCTTCTTCTTCTTCGTGTCGCTGGCACGACAGTAATCAAATTTTGTCGGCCCAAAACTGCGCAGAGGTCACCTTGGCTGCATGTTTTGAGGGAAACTGGAGCATAGTTTGTGACACATGGCACTTAACTGACATAACTTGGCTCGAAATACTATGGCTACATCTCTGTCCAAGCCTTCGCGGAACACAGGCGTGATATTATGTCAGATTTTATATTATTTTATTATACCTCGAATAATATTGAACATGAAAATAGAAATGTTTATTGTCTGGTGGTTTCTTTGAAAACAATCTACAATAACAATCAGTCATTTAGATGAATGATATGAGTTACTGGCGAGAAAATCAATAAAACACTTTGTGTTAAGTATATTTGTGTTGATGACTCCATAGTTCACTACGAAAAAGAGAATACTTTCAGGAAATGAACTGTTGTTATTCAAAAAGTGAATATGTTTGCTAAAGTTTTGATTTCCTACGAAAACGGCGAACCGTCACACAATAACAGTAGTCCGAATGCAACGCACATACAGTTAGGTACAGACGCCAGCACATCAAGCTATCCCAAACTGTAAAATTTTCCCAATTGAACATGAACCATATTCCTTTGTAATAAAGTTGAAAAACTATCAACGAAATCTGAAACCTGTACCCTGTACCTGTACCTAATCATATAATTAATGTATCCAAAATATTTTGAAAATTTTAAAAAGAATAATAGAGGAGTTTGTTACCCATTCTTTTCCATACAAAACTACTTTTTGGAAGGGGCGACTAGAAGCAATTCTTATTTATTGGATTTTTTCGCCTGCCTTCTAAATGCCCTAAGCATTTGAAATAAATAATTTGAGATTTAGCGTTTTTTTTTTGACACCTTATGTCAAATACTGGTGGAAAAGACAGATTTACATGAAAGTATTTTTTTTTGGGTTTTTCTTCGCACGGTTTGTACATTTATCGACAGCCGTTTTAATATGACGGAACCGCTTTCCTATGAAACCCAAGCCTAACTGAGGAGTTTTATATCAGAATTTTAAAAATTCAAAACATATGGCTGAATGTAGAAATATTTCCTTATAAACGACTTCATTAACATTATTCCCTCATCAAGAGCCCGGAAGGCGTGACAACTCAAGTACAAAACACTCACAAAACATTCTGCTCCAAACAAAGCCTTTTACATGCACCAACTTCGAAAGTCATAAAACAGTCGTAATTAAGTGGAAGCCTGCACTGGTTACTCAGATGGCACATTAAATCATCATTTACCAACCATGCTGGGGTTGGCTTTCAGTCTAACCGGATGCTGCTGAACACTCGTATTATAGTGGAGCGACTGCCTATCTGACCTCCACTGCCCATTTACTGGGTAACCCGATAACGCTTAGCAAGACTGGTTGTCTAACTTTCGGGCCTCTGACGACCCGTAACGACTGTCAAAGATCCACGAATGACAGCCAAGACCCATCGCTATATAAAGATGACCGCGGCAAGCACAGCTTAACCTGATCGATCGACTCGTGCCCCGTGCGTCTGTTACTTAACCACGAGCCCCTCCGGACGGCACATTAAATGCCGTAATTAAAGTCTTAAGACAGCAGGGCGGCTTGTCCCTTCAAAGAGGTACTTAACGGGTCTCGCCACCATTTTCCTTTTCATTATAAGAGATGCCTTTTTCATTTGAGACGGTTTTTTGCCTCAATGACCTTTAATTTCCTTTATTTTCTAAATTAATTTAAAAACATAACAGCCCGTACTTTGTGAAAGCGAAGACAGAGGTAAGCAAACCTTTTTATGACCCATGTAAAATATAAGTATGAAATCGCCTGTCATGAGTAAGCGGGTAATTAATGTTCTTGCCTTCTCTGTCTGAGTACAGGCCTTTGCCCAGCAGTGGGGTAATAAAAGACTGGTATTATATTACTATTATACATGTGATAGTGAGCACAGTGGCGTAACCAGGGAGGGGCAGACAAGGCAAGAACCCTGGGCGCCTATCGAAGGGGGCGCCAAAACTCATCAGGAAACAATTTCGTACTGTTACCTACCCATATCTACTGCGAAGATCGCCCTGAGGAGACTGTGGAGCATACGGTGGAGGTCTGCCCGACTTGGGCGGAGCACCACCGTGTCCTCGTGGAGGCGATCGGCAGCGGCGATCTCGCGCGTCCGGCCCTGGTCCAGGCCATGGTACGGAGCGAGAGTGCATGGGTAGCCGTCACCTCCTTCTGCGAAGCAGTAATGCTCGCAAAGAGGGAGGCGGCGCACGTGAGGGAGAAGCAATTTATGCGCCCTCACGGCCTTAGCCACCGCAGGAGACGCCCTGGGCGTCGGGAATCCCAGGCTGATTCCCGGCCACTGTAGGCGCGGGCTTGCGGACGGCGAGTAATGGGTAGCTCGCTGTCCGGTAAGGACCAAGCCCGAGTCGACGACGCGTTGAGTTCCACGCGCGCCTCAAACAGATGTCAGCACCAACTGATGGGGCCCGCAAGGGCCGATACCTGCCAGGGGTGCGGGTTGTTCGAAAGAGATACCGCGGCCCCTGGCACACAGGCAACTGAGGGAACACGGGTGGGTTTTAGTCGGTAAAAGTCTGACACGCCCTCCTGTTCCTGCGAAGTTATTTGATGATTCCCCACCCCAAAAAAAAACCCACCTATATCTAAGAAATCTGAAGAGCTACTTAAATATATAGTGCAGTACGGGGATGAAAGCGTAGTTCCAAATCTGCCTATTTCTATTCAAAGTCTCTTAAAATTGCAGCATTGCAATCGAATTTTTAGCAAGTTGAGATTAATTCCTTCTTTATTGAAGGCTTATATTTATATGGTCAAGAAAGATTATGCGACCTAGCTTTGCTCAGTGTTGACCAAGAACATAATTTACAAAGGGGCGCAAATGTGATGCGTGCCCTGTTATAGGCGCCATTTTCTATCGGTACGCCCCTGAGTGGGAAAAAAAACGATGCATTTGATGTTACTTGAAGCGAATGACCATCAAAATGAAAGAAATTTGCAGTATTAATTAAATGAAATAAAAAAATGCACTGCTCTGTGGATTTTTTTTTTTCAATTCTTTAGTTGAATTCAATTTACTATACTTATAAAACATTTGATAGTTTACGCTCAAAATTTTGAGAGTTATGCAAAGAAATATATTTTCTTCAGTTGTTTTACAATTATTTTATCATGATGATACCTACTATTTTATTTTATGAAATATTTTTGAATAAGTCTTATCTTTGAATATTTGACTAAACAAGTACACACTCAACACTTTTTTTGACAACACACTCAATTTTTTTCTGGCATTAGATATAACCAATCGGTACGCCTAACTGTTACAAAAAAAAGCGTTTTACGGTATCCTACGTTTGGGCAGCGCCTTAAGCGGGCACAAAATCGAAACTCCTGATTATTAACTAGAATTTTCTAAAGAAAAACCGAGTGAAATTTTCCTGGCTTGAAGATCAATTCCAAGATTGCTTAGTAACCGAGGCAAAATAAAGTTTTGTTTGTAAACCACGAATAAACGGACGATTTAGGTTATCATAACCAGTTCAGTAATAAGGTTGATAAACAAAGATCTTTTGAATCTTAATACAAGTATTTGTAGATACTCTATTTGAATGTGAAAAATACGTAGCACTTAATTTTAACCTCGTTAATACGAAATTAGGTTATTGACGCCATTACATAAAGATATAAATGGAATGTATTAATACGGATAACATTAAAAAAACTTCTCAATCTTAAGAAGTTTAAATAACAAGTAAGAAAATTTAAATTTATCTTTATTTATCTTTATTTATTTATTCTTTTATTTTTTCTTTAGAAATATACAAATATCTATTTGTAGGTAAGGGTAGGAAATGCCAATCTTTTCAAGTATAAATAATTTTCTGGTTTTATTCATAAAAATCAAACTTCAATCCGATATACGTTGATCACCTGTCCGCTCATTGATTCACAAATAAAACATTTTATATGAAACCTCAGATGTTACCCAAACTAATAAACAGTTCTAAAAGGAACATAACCCCGATTCTTTCGAGGAATGGTTCGTTAGAAGTTTACGACTTCACTTCGGTTACGAGAGTAAAGTTTCGTGTTAGCGGTAATAATCCATTGGAAATAGGCTTTCACGATCCATAACGGGAGCAAAGGGATCCGATAATACGTACTCCTATCGGGAAATCGATGGAAACTTAATACCATTCCACTGTGACGATTGTGGTTTTAAAACTTCGAGAAAATTCGGGGAATTTTTATTAGCGAGGTCGCAATTCGACACCGATGACTTGCCCCAAAAACTGTTTCCTCTAATAATTACCTTTTGTTTTACCTTGTTCGAAGATAACAAGACTGGTGATTAATGAAAACTGAAATGTAATTAGGTCAGGATCTCATTAATTAATGTCAAAATGTGTTAAGATTAACGTTCTGTTTACCTGTTCGTAGACGAGCTTAAATGCATTTCCATATTTTCTTTCAGAAGCTTTTATTTCCGCCCGCGTTGTCGTTGAAAAATATCCCACGGGAACGTATTACCGGGATATAAAGTTATATGTGTTAATCCAGGTTATAATCTATCTGTGTGCCAAATTTCATCAAAACCTGTTCAGCCGTTGTTGTGTGATTGAGTAACAAATATCCAAACATCTAAATATCCAAACATACAAACTTTTACGTTTATAAGATTATAGTAGGATTTACAAAAACAACTTGTATAAAAGACAAACTTAACCTATATTTTCGCGCAACAGAAACTGTTGAATAAAATAAGCAGTAAACTGTCAGCTAAGTCCGACAATATCTGTCAGCTATTTCCGGACTGCAACAGTTGCTGCAACTAGATGCTCCCCGGGAGAGAGGGCGGGGGATCCGGGCTCGAGCGGGGTCCGGGAGGCAAGGAAGGTCGGGGGGTGTGCCGTAAAAGCGGGTCAGTGCCAAAGCAGCCTTGGCCTGTCGGGGCTGCTCTGCCAGACCTGTTGATACTGAATCAAATGATCGCAACACGCGATAAGATAATGTCTGTTATTGGCTGCTCTGAACGTTTGTGATCGTGATTTCTAGTTGATTGTGAAAAGTGGAAGAAAAGTTTCAGTGTTTGTGTTGTGTACAGTATCGGATTGCTGAGGAAATTGTGATGGTAATAATACATTAAGAGATACGTAGCTTTTAGCGACGCGAATTTAGGATCGAATTAGTCGACTCGCACAAATGTACTCGCCCGAATCGGACGAATCGCCTCATCGTCAATTCGCACGTTTTATTTGTTATTTATTTATTTACCTCTTACAACTATCTTTACGGATCTCCATCCTAATTTGATAGTGTGGCTATCAACTATTATTACATTATTACCTAATATTATGTATAATAGATACATATATATATTTATCACTATTTAGATGAACAATATGTTATGGAAACAACGAAAAGTAAAGGAGAAAGTACACTAACTTTATTAAATAAAATACATAACGTGCCAATTATTTAATACGTAGGTATTTCTGGAACTGTCCATACGCCCGCACAAAATTTACTTCGTCCGAGTCGCCTATCCTACTAATTAATATTACAATTGTGAAAATTTGTATGTTTAGATGTTTGGATATTTGTTAATCAAGCAAAAACGGCTGAACGGATTTTGATTAAATTTGGCACATAGTTTATAATCATAATCTGGGTACACTTAGGATATTTTTATCCCGGTAATACGTTCCCGTGGGATAATTTTCAACCTCCACGCGGGCGAAGCCGCTAGCAAATACCTAATAACCCAATACTAATACCTAATACCTAATACTAGTAGAACAAAAAAAAGACGACTCGCCCGATTCGACCGAGTAAATGTGTGCGAGTCGACCAATAAGCCAATTTTAGGATATTGTCATAATACGAACTGACCTTTGGCAGCCAATTTAGAAGCTCGCGATTGCCTCACCTTTGCACACATAGGGTTTTTTTCTCATAAGTAACTCATTTTTACTCAATTACTTTGCCCTTTCATCACTAAATATGTTTTACAATTTTAGCTCAGAGTAGACGGTAATGTCAGAGGATAGGGGTGGAACTAGAACTCATTAGTGAGTGGTTCTACGCACATTTTTTGCTTGTTTAGGGCCGCTTTCTACCAAACCGGTGAAGAGAGTTTTTTTTTCACGTCTGTTAGCTTTTATTCAACGCAAATCGAACCTTAATATTGTAAGATGACGTATGTATCTCCCGAAGGGTTAGACTAATTCGTTTTTTCACGAAACATTTAGATATTCTCTCTGCTTTGGTGGAAGCTGGCCCTTGACATCGACATCGACGCGCAAACTGAAACTATCAGTTCAGCGTAGAGAATTTTCAAGGTTATTTAAAAATAAACTGCTGTTTCATAAAAAGTGCAATACCTACGCGGTCAAAATGTATAGCAGAGCCCATTCATCATTTCAGCCGAAAGACGTCCACTGCTAGGCATAGGCCTCCCCCAGGCTCATCCACTTCGACCGGTCTTGTGCTTCCCACATCCAGCGGATTCCCGCGGCCTTCACAAGGTTTTCGTCCATCTTGTGGGAGGCCTTCCTACTCTACATCTTCCGGTACGCGGTCACCACTCCAGAATCTTTCGGCCCCACCGGCCATCTGTTCTGCGAGCAATGTGCCCTGCCCACTGCCACTTCAGTTTGGCCATTCTTCAGGCTATGTCGGTTACCTTGGTTCTCCTGTGGATCTCTTCATTCCTGATTCGATCGCGTAAAGAAACTCCGGGCATAGCCCTCTCCATTGCCCTTTGTGTGACTTTAAGCCTGCTGATAAGGCCCATTGTGAGCGAGCACGTTGTGAGAGCCCATTGTTTTATTAATAATTGACGGAAAATTTCAGCTATTATGCCTTAAATATTGGCATAGGTAGAATTATTCTATCACATATGAGGAAGCTGGACTTATGCTTATAGAGTTTTTGAATCATCAATTTAATCCATGTATTGCGTCAATGTCCGTGCCATCCTGTAAAGCGGACAGGCAAACTGTATAATTTTATTATTTCACCAAATATTGTTACTTACAATAAAAATATAAAAGAGTTATTGTACGAATGTTTACATTTACCGTGAAAACATCAACATTGACTGTGTGCCCACATTTTTAGGAGATTGCCAGAACGAAAACCGGAATAATTGCGAATTGTTTTTTTTTTTGTTGTTATTATTTATGTAAAACGTTCCGTCCGGATTTGTATATTGTGACTGATATATGACGATACGTCGTGTGTCTGATGGTTTTCATATCTCATATTTTGAAGCAGACTCAATTTTTTTCAGAACTTAATAACCTTATACATCCTGTAATGTAGGGTTTTGGGAATACAGAATGAATAAAAAATATTTAAGTATGTAGATACAGATAGCACTTACATAAAAAGGTACCTACTTATTTGACTGTTTATGAAACGGCTGATCATAAATATTTTCGAAGAAGAAAATGTATCAATTTTATTGTTATCCAATTGGCATCAAGCCAAGAGATTCCTTTTCCAAAAGTAGGTTTTAATTTCTACTATCTCCATGTGAATTTGCTTATACTTTTGTTGGTACTCTGTCTCTATACAAGTATACTTACCTACTTGTAGGCACCTACTTATTTAACTAAAGGCAGATGATATCTTTATCCATGGATTATTTCTGAAATCTTGGCAGTTCACAAATACAGGGGGTCTAAAAAGGCCACTTTGGCAGAATCATAATATGATCATATTATGAATCATATTTAAAATCGTGAAATTGTCACAAACTGACAATTCATAATATTTTGCGTAGACAGCACGCAATTCATCTGTTTGACAGTTTTATATGGAAATTCGTAAAATGGTCACCAAATTATGAAATGCTTTATTAAAGTAAAATGTCAAATAGCAGAATCATAGGGGTATTCAGGAAATGAGTCACTTTTAGAGGAATTGCGTATGTGGCCTTTTTAGACCCGCAGATACATACATAACTTCAAGCCTTCTTCCAATAGCCTAAGCAGAAACTACAGAACGCCAGTCGCAATCTGCAACAGTCCATACATAATTATTCCATTTTGAGTTTCTGGTAAATAAAGACATTCATTCTGTCCAACAACCGTCAATTTTATTCCACGAGTAAAAGATAGGTAGCTGTCGACAGAAAAGCAGCCCTTAGAAAACCTAACCAAATTAGCCAGAATTGAACTAAAAAATTTCCTGTCCATAATATAAATTACAAATTATGTTTGATGTTTCAAAGCAATCAAAAATTAATTATGTTATTGTTTAATTACTTCTTATTAAATATGTAACGAAATAATGAAATTCGAACGTGAAACAGTTTATTTATTCATGAATTTATAATGTAAAGCGTAGTTCAAAAGTCATACTTTACAGTGGCAACAGGTGCTACGGAACGAGGAAAATAGCTATTGGTAATTCGGTGAATTTGGTTTACGTAAGATTGAAATCACAGAGTACGGCATTGTCAGAGAATCTTTTTTACAAATTGTGGTATATTTATTTATTTATTTGTATAGCACGGGTTTTCTGCGGACATAATAAGTACGATTTTGTTGCTACGCAGTGCCATACCGAGCGCGCCCCCTCCTCCGCCGCCTGCGCACCCCGCCGCTAGCGCAGGTAGGGCAAGCAAATATACACTCATTTTAGTATTCGGATAATTCGGATACTTGAATAAAGTTATCCGGATAATCCGGATAATTTGGATAGAAGTGATAATAATAAAATGTTACCACAATATAATTTAGATTCGGTAATCAGTCTACCGAACCAAGGCAAAAGCAAAATAATCAAAACAGACATCAAGGCAACAAAACATGTCATAAAATTGCATCCATAAGTAAAATCTTGTAACAACTTTTAAATACTTACATTAGTAAAAAGTCTTAAAATCAGAACTGTGAAATAATAGATGACTGTCGTCATAATGAAATCAAATCTATAAGTCTCTGTAGAATCTGTAATCTTTACCTAAGTATTTAAAAGTAATATTTTAAGGTAACTAAATAGAATAACCTTACTTTTTGACAACTGCCTGTTTAAGATAAGCATCTTAAACTTAGTTATGAAAATAAAATACGAATGGTAAGAAATAAAATAAAGTCATACCTATCATCATCATTATCATCAGCCTACAGCAGTCCACTGCTGGACATAGGCCTCTCCAATTACACGCCATTCAGCTCGATTCTCGGCAACTCTCATCCAGCTGCTACCAGCCACCCGGCGAAGAACGTCGCTCCACCTAGCCTGAGGTCGTCCTAACTTACGTTTGACGATTCGCGGTCTCCACTCAAGAATACGTCTACCCCAACGGTCATCGGTTCTACGCCTAATGGGGCCGGCCTATTGCCACTTCAGCTTGATAATTCTGTGAGCTATGTCGACAACTTTGGTTCTCTGCCGGATCACCTCATTCCGGATTCTATCCCTCAGAGATACTTCGAGCATAGCTCGTTTCATAGCTCGCTGAGCGACCTTGAATTTATGGACCAGCCGTACCGTGAGTGTCCACCTTTCGGCTCCGTAAGTCATAACAGGCAGGACGCACTGATCGAAGACTTTAGTCTTTAGGCTCTGCGGAATACGCGAATTGGTAAGAACAACTTTCAGAAGTCTCTCGTAGTTTCCGTAGTAATATCGTAGTAAGTATTTTTTCTGAATACGTCCACATGCCTGTTCTTCATAAATTTTCGTTTGTTGGCGTTGAATAATGCGTGCTTTTAAACATTATATTAGCTGTTGGCTTATTGTGCTGTCTCTTTCAGGAAGTTTTGAAATCATAAATTTGAGGGCAGTCTCGGCAGTAAGCAAATTACCATCCTCTCTGCAGATTGTTTCTACGGTTGCTTTTATTACAATCAAATAAATAGACAGATCTTTTAATATTTCTATTTCAGAGCTAGAAAACTTCATGTCGTTTTTAACCACAACACTACAGAAACGAACACGTCCATACAAATTTCACTCAGAGTCGCAACTAATGGTGGATGAAGCGTTCACAACATGGCGGTGGGGTTCAGTTCAGTGTTGCCATTTACGAAAAATACTCGAATAATTTTGCAAACAATATATTTTATGTTAAAATACGTAAACGAAATAAACCAAAAATTATCCGTTTTATTCGTATTATACGGATAGTAATACAGTTGATATCCAAATATTTTATATAGCGAATATCCGGGCAATTCGGATATCCGGATATCTGGATAGTATGCTCTAAGCGCAGGCAGAGTGAGCAAAGAGAAGTGTGAGCCCGATCGCGACGATAACGGACGTAACATAGCGATCCTCCGCGACTCTCAGTCGCGATACCTTTTATTGTAAAATTGTAATCCAAATGTTTCTGTGTTTTCTTTGTTCAGCCATACATTTATTGGTAGACCAATAAATGATTATATTTATAGAAGCGACTTTAAAACATTTCTTTAATGTAAGTACTTACCCACTTACTTACGGCAAAGTTTCATAATTAAGTTAGTACCATAATAGTAGTAAGTAACATAGACGCAGTACACCGCAGGTCTTCAGCAATTCAATTCAAAGTTCTAAAGATTATCCCAACCCAAAAAAACCTTCAGGTCAACCTCTAAGAAGGTCATAATATTTAGTCATGAATAAATGTTGGCGACTCCTGACTTGAGGCAAGTGTCACAAAAAGGCTCACTTGCCTCAAGTAAAGTAGACACACTTTCCCAGGCACAAGATTTTTGGGTTATATTTTTTAAACTTAAGTAAAACTTTTATTTTCAACAATACAAATAAAATAGTTAGAATAACATAAAGTTTAACATATATAAAAAGAACTTACCTATGCAAAATTCACGGATTCGGCGAAATCACCGAGATTTTTATTGATGAAACACCAGGCACCTCTTTGCGTCACGTATTAAAAAATGTGCCACGTTACAAAATGGCGATAACTATAAAAGTGTTTGACTACGACATCTAGAATAGAGATTGTGAATCAATATATTTTTTACTCATACGTTTTCGTGATATAAAGGGCAGTAGCAAAGTACCCAGGGGTGCGGGTTGTTCTGCCAGGGGTGCGGGTTGTTCGAAAGAGATACCATGGCACCTGGCACGGGTGGGTCTTAGTCAGTATAAGTCTGACACGCCCTCAACCTATAATGTTCACACTGCTAGGACACAGCCTCCACTCCCTGAGAGGGAGTGGGCTAATCCACCTCGCGGGCACAGCGTGGGTTAGTAGATGTCACATGTCTTCGATTTTTTGGTCTTAGGACACGCCGGTTTCCTCACGATGTTTTGCTTCAGCATTTTGAAAGCAGTGGTGAAGAAATTATTCACACAAAGTAAAGCACCTGGCTGGGTTGGGCGCCTGTCTGACACTGGGCCACTACTGCTCATATAATACCAACCTCGCCTAAATATCGTTCTCGTTATTAAACACAAATTATTATCAATCAGCACTTGCCATCAGAACGAATGGTCGGCAATCTATTCGTTATGCTTTTCGTCCATCGACACCTCCCTTTTAAGATCACGCCGCTACTATGCGTCCTGTGTTTTAAAGTAAATAATGTGATAAACATCTGACCCTGATTACCCACCCATAATCTTAACTTTGATCATGGTTCGGCTGGGTCAATGACCTAATTATCGTAACAACCATCTGTCTGTCTATTGTATATCTTCTATACAAATAATTAAAGACGCTGTTCGTATCTGTCTGTGTGACCGCGTTGATCTTCTAAACTACGCATCGGTTTTGGATGTGGTTTTCACCATCGTGTAAAGCATTTATTCGAGAAGGTTCATGTGTATCTAGATATAATACATTAATATTAAACTTGGAGCCGTCAAACTTAATGTAGGTTGATGATTAATTATAACTGTTTGATGTTTTAGAACATTTCGATACATCGGAACGTTTGTTAAGGTATTAGGTACACAGTGGAATAGCAATGAAGGCTAATTCAAGTGGAGAGTTTAGAGAAATATATATATACCTGTACATAATTATACATACATATATATAGATAATTGTACACCCAATTATACGTCTAATAATTTTATAATAATGATGAATTGAATTGCTTGCATTTGTACGTAGCTCTCTTCTTCATTTTGCTGTGCCCGACAGGGTCCATATTGATCTCACTATTTATACCATCTATGTAAAACATATGGAATGCAATAAAGAATTGAATTGAATTCTAGGAAATTTTCAAAAATTCATTACATTTGGGTTTTTTCGAATCCCATAACTTTGGCTTTGTAGGGTGCTTAATTGTTGCAAATGTGTCACACTATCACGTCTTGGAACCCACCTTGTATACCACCCTGTAGTCGCATTGTATATACATATAAGGGCTCAAAATATTAATGTTTTTGCACCCATGCGAAGCCAGGGCGGGTAACTAAATTTTATTTTCATTGACCCATCAGGTTACCCTGTAACCATGCAACTAGCACACAGGCAACTGAAGGAACACGGGTGGGTTTTAGTCAGTAACGCTCTTATTTATAAACGCCACTTTTAATCAATTGCTAAGCAATTGATTTGTAGCTGTCAAAATTAAACACCACCGGTGCCTTGCAACTTGCTAAGAGGCAAAATGGCGGATTTTATTTGAATCAGCTGATCGATGCAATAGGATTTTTGTGTGCTTCAAGGTTATTTTCTTCCTGATATCAAGTTGTGCCTTAGTAAATGTGGAATATGACAATATTTTACGGGATTTCAGAACGTCACCGAAGAATTATAGCATTTTGAAACACCGGGCGCGCCGCCGTTTAGTAGACAGACCTACAAGCTTCGTTTAAATCCGTTACGAGAATAGGTACATATTCATCATTCTAAGTCCACGTGATGTTAGGATTTATAGGGAAAGCTCAATCGGATAAGGCTCAGTAGGTTTGAAGGGACTGAGTTCGTGCGGAAGCTCATCGTAGATATTGATTATCCAATGTGTTATCCCATGTACCCCTCGATTTATGACGCCCATAGAGTACTTAGTACTATACTGATGACGCCTTCTGAGGCCCAAGACTAAAGAAAAGCAACGTCGTGGCAGTCATGTACAAGAAAACAAGCTACTTTTTATAAGAAACAATTTATTTTAATATGCAATAAAGCGACATTTTCATTATAATTTCATTATTTTTGATTTCCAATTAATCTTCTTCCAAAGACGGATGCCATTATTTTCTCATGCCACTCCCATTCTTCATCATTTTACGTTGCATAGTCTCCTCCATTACCGTCTTTGCAAGGTTGAATAGTATTGCTAGTCAAAAACTTTCATAGCACCAGTCAAAATTGTAACTGTATACAAGTTAATAATTGTTATTAAAATACACTGAAACCCCAGTGCAAAAGCAATATGAAGTAAGGTATATAGGCTAGACAGAAGTACCTACATATGTTTCTAAAAGAGAATATCCATGTAAACAAGCTTGTAGAACATGTAATACATAGCTAATATCAGCTGCTGCGTTATCATTAATTCGGTCACTTTACAATAGAAAGTAGACAAAAATTCAGAGATGCATTACATTTTCCTTTTTTTCATTCCAATCATGGGAGCGTATTATTTTCATTGCTACCATCGCAAACACAGTGAAATAAACTTATTAAATTATTGTATTCAAATATAAATTATCCGATAATATTTTTGACTTTTGTCAGTCAAGTCAAGTCACAACAGATACAAAAATCGCAGATTTTAAACTTTATTCTTAAACTTCTGTTTTTCAGTTGACTATTTTGATTATAACCTGTGCTGAACGTATGATTTCACCTCTATTTTGTTTCCCTACTAATCACCTGCTAACTAGCGTTTATAAATAAAAAAAAGTTAATGATTGATTAATAGCTAACCAATTGCTAAGCTACACAGTGACTAATAAGTAATTAGCGAGTTTTTTTAAATACAAAGTAAAAAAGGCTGTAAAAGTCTGACACGACATTTGATGATTTCCCTAAAAAAACCAGTGCACCTAGAATCTGATGTTCCATAAGTGCCGGATTGATTTGATTCGTTTTTAGCGAAATTGTGGTGCCTGACCACAATTTTATTCAAAACGAATCAAACCAAAATATTTTATTTCACATAACACTTATATACCTAACATCAGAAGCTAGCCGCATGGTTCCTTCCTATGGAGAAGAGCCGGCAAGAAACTCCACTCCACTCCTACTCTTTTAAAATGGAGGTAGCCTTTAAAATGGTGGCATTTTTATTCGTTTTGAACAGGTATTTAGTTATAAAGATCGCTCGGAACAAGTAACAAGTAGGCGATTGCATACTTTTGTACGCGAGTGTATCAAAATCAAAAAATCAAAAAGTCATTTATTCAAACTAGGCTGAGAGTCAGCACTTTTTGAACGTCAAAATTACATAAGACAGTCCACCAAAACGCCCACCCTTCACCACTTCCTAGTGCTTTAGCTGGGAAGAAGAAGTGGCGCAACAAACTCCCCAGCAGCACAGCTGTCTGTTGTGTATAAGAACTGTGCTGTGTCTTGTGTATAAGAACCTATTTCAACCAAGTGACATGATTTCCATGACAACCACTAAATTAAGGTTTTTATAAATGAAGAATTACACATTCAGGTCATAACCAAGAAAAGTTCATTAATTCAAAACATGAAATCGTCAAGTAAACTCATTAAAAGTCTCTAACAAACATCTAGAAAATACCAGCGGGCGGCGGCGTTGGACTTAAAATTGAATAATATTACAAATCACTGAAATAATTTAACTTTCTGATGGCAATTACCAGCTAATAGAGATGAAGCTCGGCCGCTTAACTAAATTAGCTTCAAACCTCCCGAACGTTTAATTTATATAATAATTTAAAGACAAATAAACCGTCTAACTTTAATTAATACTTAATTAAACCTATGTAATGTAACGGTAATCTTTTACAGACAGAACGAAAGTAATTTGAACTTCATAAAGTTTCGCCTTCATTTTAATAATAAGATTACGAGTTCTGAATGGTTGTTTTACGTGCATTTTGTTGGAAATTAAACGATTGTATGGAGTTGTTATTTATGAAGCTTGTTCTTTGTTTACCAGAACTATGTTAAGGTGCTCTTACACGGGCAATTTTTTGAGCAATTGTTGCTCGGCAACACTTATGGATCAATCTGGATCAATTAAGTGGAGCAATCTGGAGCAACAACAATAAATTGCCTATGTGTATCGGCAATATTGCTTCTGATTGCTCCATATATTTAATGAGTTGCCGAATATCCAATCGGTTTGGAAATTCTTACCCAATGTTCTTTCTATCTCGTCTGTACGTTTAACTACGTCTCGTTTTTGCGAGAGGAACCAGGCCGGCGTCGGAGGCGGCTGTGGAGGCGCATTGCCTAGCTTTTTAAGTTGCTCCATATTGCTCGATATTGTGTGGCCGTATCTCTGGCAACAGGTGGCTACATGTTGTCATTGCCCTAAATTGCTGGATGTAGTCGGACGTCATAGTTAACGAGAAATGCCCAAGATGGAGCAATTTTACCTATTAAAGTTTGCACCCGTGTGTCGGGCTGTCAACATAATTAATAGCATCACTCAGCAGTTGGACATTTTTTCTTGCTCATTGGCAGAATTCCAGAGAGTGACAGTTAGTGTGTTGTCCGCTGTATAACTTGGGCCAGCGCACGGAGCCGTTGCTTGGGACTGGTCAGTCATGGACCAATGAGGTGTGTGATAAGATTTTGAGTGGCGTCTCTGGGTGTCGTATTGTATGACTACTTTTATTACCTTGGGTTCTGCCTGTAAAAATAATTGTATGTGTAAATGAATAAATAAATAAATAAATAAATTTTAGTTACTCGTTTATGCGCACCTTTAAGACACGAGAAATTTAAAGAATGTTTAATATATCAGCTATCGCATTGAGCACCAGCTTTTATCAGGCCATTGGCAATGGTATTTTTATACATCGATAAAGTCAAACTTTCTTCACATAAGTGGAGGCAGGACTACAAAGCGCCCTCTGTTATGATCCTTGCACATTTCCTCCTTTTGTTACTTTAACGTTCATACATCTTGTCATTCACGCACGCCGGTTGCGAGTACTACGCATGATCTTTATGTGCTTTTTAATGTAGACATATCATACATCGACATTTTGTAGTACATCGTATATAAACTAAGACATGAAGAGTGACTTTCCTTCGAGAAATGCTGGAATCGACATGCCAAGAATAGCTCAACTTGATTTTCACGAGATTAAAGTCCAATTTCGCAGTTTTCTACAAATTCATCATGCGCGAAATCCGCCTTCCAGTTTATATAAGTCAGTTTTAACCTGGACATAAGGAATTTAAAAAATAAGAGATCAACTAAACGACAAACATAAAAACTTACATTGGTTGGTAGGTCGTAACTCAGTTCTATATTTGGACAAGTAACTCCTGTTATACACTGTTAATTCTTTATTTAAACCTATATTATGGTCATACAGCATCCAACAATGGGAAGTGGCCAGCAAAAGTAACTTAATGTGCCTCCAAAACGTCAAAACGCCATCTTGAAGGATATTGTCATTGCACCATGGTTCACGTACGTAACGTACGACAATCTTCGTCGGGTGACTGGATGAGAGTTGCCGAGAATCGAGCTGAATGGCGTGCAATTGGAGAGGCCTATGTCCAGCAGTGGTCTGCTGATAATGACCATGGTTCACACGGAATGAAGAAATCCGTGATGATCTCAACACTCCTAGCATTCTTAAGGAATTTTCTAAACATTTTAAAGTTATTCTGATCGTCTAGCCATCCATCCATTCACATTAGCGAATCTGACAATCGACTTAGAGAGGTGAAGTAATCTAAAGAAGTAGCAGTGGCAATTGCCAAACTTATAATAGTCCTAAAAGGACTAATGGAAGTTATTAAACAAAACAGTGGCACTCCGGGAGTGCCGACAAAAGTGGAAACTTGAACAATTACGTGTGTATTTTTTAAATCGTCAATACAGGATTTCACATTGGGTCCTTGGGTTCTGATTGGTCTCGGTAAAAAATGATAAACGAGCGATCGACTTCAGCCATTACAGGTAACAGCACAGATTTTTAAAAATTTTGACATATTCCCGTCATTATTTCACATTATACATCACTTCTAACATCGACTATTTATTAGTGATTCTCATGGAAATCATGTCACTTGTTTTAAATAGGTTGATTTTATTTATATTCTATTACATATTGTGCATGAGAGAACGTTGTAGGCCTTACAGATTGAGATTTATAGACGATTTTCTATTCTTTATTTTCATTCCTCTAAGTACCTGGTACTTATTGACAGGCCTGCACTGTCCTCCCATACCTGTTGTCACTGTAATTTGAAAACATTGTAAAAGCCAATTATTTTTAAAAGAGTAACCGTGGAGTTTCTTGCCGGCTCTTCACCATAGGAAGCGACAAATTGGAACCGTGCACCTAGCTTCTGACGTTTCATAAGTGCCCTTGGGCACTTATGAAACGTCAGATGATTTTATTTTATTTTTTGTTATGTATTTTCTGGCGTACAATTAAGCATACCTATAGGTACAATGTGTAACGGAAAGGGTATATACATACCAAGGGCACGGCTTTTTTGGATGATATCAAACGATATTGGCAGGGATTTTTAATCCTATCTTTACATGTTCGGAAGTTATGAGAAATTTTAATACATTGATACCAGAACAAATTCAAACAAACACATCACTCGGAAGAGATTTATCGTTATATTGGCAAATAACGTGAAAAGTTATTGACCTACGTAGTGCAGTGACACGTTTGTTATGATTTGAATTTAAGAAACTTATGAAACCGAAAATTTGGTATCAATTCTCAGAGTATTTTATTTAGAGCTGAAACTATGTTTAGTGATTCTATACCAGCTGTTATCTTTAGTGCTTAAGGATAGCAATAGGGTTTCTGTTACACCCTGTATAAAAATAAAATAAAACTATTTCCAAAGATCCCCAAATGACCACCTCCAACGGCTTAACATTCTTGCACGAAGGGGTCTTGGTATGTAAAGATGGTTACTCATCCACGTACCAACCGCGGCAAACGTAACTTAACCTAAAATCAATAATACTTTACAAGTAGATAGGTATCTACATCAATTTATCAAAGAAAATGATGAAATACATTTTACGAGGTTGACATCATGACGTGTCAAATGACCCAGTTTTATACCTTCACGACGAATACCTCCGGTTCGTTTATTATCCCATCCAATCAGCCTTTATCAACATCAAGTCCGGATGTTACCCCCACACCTGTACTGACCGCGTGAACCAGGATACCGGCATCAAATAAGGATAACCTTATTTATTTTCTAATAAGATTTTTGGGACAAACTACAGCTGTTTGAGTTTACTTTTGTGATATAGGGATCAAAGTCTCTAAGCTAAAGTACCGGAGAAAAACTTAAAAAGCGGGTTTGCTAATTTACTTAACTGCTAATAAAACGGTATAATAAAAATAATAAAAAACCGAAACCACGTGTATTTGAATTGAATTTTATATAAGTTTACCTCATTTTGGCGTACAATAAAGCTTATTCTGTGTAGCTAATTAGTCTAAGCCCCTCTACTACGTAGAGTTAAGCCCTTTGTAACATCTTTTGAACAATATGCAATTTAATAAATGAATGTCCGTCTAGATTGAGGAGCCATGTCTCATATTTAAACGCGGGTACTACCAATATTTAGTAGTAAATTATCCGATTTTGTAGCCTGTATCCTGGAATTTGTAGTATTAAAAAGTTACAGGACATTTAAGGTGGCTCCTCAATCCCGTCTGGATTGAGGAGGCTAATTTACTACTAAATATTGGTAGTACCCGCGTTTAAATATGAGACATGGCTCCGCAATCCATACGGACACATAAATGAATACAGGGAAAATTTTTAACCGGTGCGCAAACTGTAGCCATGAATTCAACATATCATTCTAGACGCAGACACTTTTCGTCGGTTATACAAAAAAAAATCAGCTGTTAATGGTTAAAATTTGCGCACTGGTTAAAAATGTATCCTGTATATGGTTAAAAGAAACTCACACTAGAGCCTCTGTATACAAATCGTACGTCAGTGGAAAGACCGCAAAAAAAACCCTACCCCTTTCTTGTCATTTGCAATTTTCATGCAGCAACGCGTCTCAATAATAAGATCTACCAAAATACCTATATTCGATCAGGTTACAAGTACACAAAATTGTACGACATTTTTTCTGTTGCACAGCAATGATGCGGCGCGGTTCGATGGCGATGCCGGCCATCGGCGGGGGCGAGCCGCTGATCGTCGTGGAAGAGAGTGGCACCGAGGACACAGACTCGTCGCCGCACTCCTCGGCCCCCGCGCGCGGCCTGTCCATCGACCAGGAGTCGCCCCCAGACCCGTACCATCTGTCACCGTGGCGTGATACGCGCAAGCACTCGCTGCCGACACCATCTTGTACCACTGGACCTACTGCCAGTCAGGTTAGTAGTTAGGAAAACCTTAGAAAGTTTTGGACTTAAATTATCAAGTCCATGGCTTTATACTTAAATTATCAAGTCGATGACTAGATAATTCAACTGAAAAACGATTGACTTGAAATAACAAGTCAATAGCTTTTTAGATTCTTTATGGTCTATATGTTACCCATGTACTCTTCCCTATAAACATCGTTAGAGAAGAAGTAAAAATCTTCTCCCCACCTGGGGCTCTAAACTCTATAGTATCTGTATTTTACGTATCTTTTAGAGTCTATAGGATGACGGTGATTTATTATTAAATTACGTCATGTTCTCCAAGAATAAGTATACTTTATTTTGAACTTCATTGGTAGGTTAGGTTAAGTCATGTTTTGAAAGCTTATAAATCGAGCGAAATCGATTTTCATATCAAAAACAGAAGCGCCAATTAGATTCATATTAAGGCTAAAAACCACAGCAATCCACGATAACATAACTGCCTAATATGGAGGAGATTAGCAATACATTCATATCCTAATCATCTGCAGCTTATCAGAGCTTATCTGATTACAGTCGCTCGAGGAACATCACAGTTATTGCGCGATATTGCTTCTTACTGACTGCCTCTTCAGTACCTATCTATTCATAGAAGCTTGTCTAATAGGACTGTCGACAAAGTTCTTTAGTGAGCAGTTTTGTTGAATATCGACTAAGTCGTTGAACGGCTCTAAGTGGAAGGTTTTGTTTTTGTGCCAAGAAATAACTGAGAGACAGGGGAGCAAAATATATGAACTGTTCATTCAATGTTAGCAGTTGAGCAGGATACCACCGTTAGTGTCGCGGAGAATGAACAAAGACGAATTACATAAAAGTGTAGTATGTTTTTCATAATTTGTCCTATCTGGCAAACTTATTATATGGCGTATGTCCTTACTGAGATTTGTCTGAAAACATACAATGTGTTTGGTAAATGGTATTTGAAGCAGTTTTTGTATATCAGTGTTTCAAAAAGATCAAGACGCTCTGGATACCTATACATGAGAGGTACGGAGAAGACGACAGTGATGGAAACTCGTATTATGTGCAGTTACCGCGTTTGTTTACTATAATAATAACTGTTGCACAGGCTAAACAGTGTTTATACGATGCAAATCATTTGTTGCTTCAATTTCATGGTAGGCACAGACAAGAAGCTGCGGTGGCCTAGTTTTAAAATAATGTGCTATTTACACAAAGTAAATCGACTGCCTGGGTACGAATCCACGTCGCTACAATCGTCGGTCTACAATGATTTTGGTGCCGCTAAAACTAAAGCAAATTTTAAGTATATTCGAAACCCTGCCTCTAGCAATATGCTATTTTTTTCATGCTACGTGTAGTTTTCGAGAAATCGCAGGTGTAATGTAAAACGAAAATAAACCATTTTATTAAATTAATCAATAGGTTAGAAACTTCTTTTTTTAGATTTTGTACGATGAACGTCTTTGGGGCACTCCCGTGTGATACTCCAACAGTATTATCTATCGATACAAACCTGTCCATAGCTTTAATATTTTGATGACTCCGTACGACCTCTCGAGGGTTAATTAACAAAATTATAACATAGAAAAGTCGGCACCAAAAAAAATGTTTTTCAGGCCTATAATTACACCCCGCTTGCTCTCAAACAAAGGAGGCCTGTGTTCTAGCAGTGGAAACATTACCTGTAGGCTGATAATGCTACAGGCATGAAACTTACGTTCTGTAAATGGGGCTTAACAGTGAAATAAGAAAGATGGGCTGCTTATTCAAGACACTAATAATGTCAAAATTGAAGAAAATAAGCGGTTCTACTGTTAATGATTATATGCTTATAATAAGAACCGTCTTTTGTTTGGGTGGGTAATCATCAAATAACTTCTCCCGCTCTTGGTGGATCAGGAGTGTCAGACTTTTACTGACTAAAACCCACCCATGTTCCCTCAGTTGCCTGTGTGCCAGGGGCCGCGGTATATCTTTCGAACAACCCGCACCCCTGGCAGGACCGTCTTTAAATCAGATACTCCACAATACACATATCCCAGATGATTGTACGTAAGCATATTTGGGCATACCGGCATGCAAATATGAACGGATGCGGTTACCACCTATGCATATTAATTAATCGACCCATTCAGTAATTAACCCCGCCGGGCAACGTGGAGTTTCAATCAGTGAACACTCACTTATTAAAACTACGTTTGCATAAATTCAAATAGGCCAAAATGTGGTCCAAGTGAAAGAAGACCTCCTCCATCCTTCTATACTCTAAAGGAATTCACCACTACAACGTTAAACTCAAATCATTTATTTCAAAGAGGCACATAAAAGGCACTTCTGAAGTTATGAACACCAAAATTTATTTAAAAAAAATGAATTGATTCTAGTTACCCTTCCGATAGGTAGTTTTGCGTGGAGAAGAATGGCTAAGCAACTCCACCGCTAGTCTTCTAGAACGCTTAATCATATTATGTATACATTAAATACTCATATCATAATATGTGAAGACGATGCACCTAGAATAAAATTACTATACCTCAGTAGACAACAACAATCAAAAATAAAGCAATGACAGGTAAATTAATTATGTGATAGAAACATGGTGCTCACATACAACGTGTCGTTTTGCATCCTCGTCAAATTCAAGGAGGTAACTATGCTAATGATTCTCGACACGAATCAATAATAAAATAAGTAGGTTTTTTATTTTACGGCTATGAAAATACAGTCGAGAACGCAATTTTAATTGAACCATTGCGTTCTCGACTGTATTTTCATAGCCGTAAAATAAAAAATCGCAACAAGTAATTCGAGGACTGGTTTGTGCGACGAAAACTGTTTGAACCCAGGTTAACCAGTTACAGTGCGGTATCACACGGACCGCGTTTTAAAATAAAAAAAAAAAAAAAAAAACAAAAAAAATACCTACTTATTTTATTATTGATTCGTGTCGAGAATCATTAGCATAGTTACCTCCTTGAATTTGACGAGGATGCAAAACGACACGTTGTATTTACAAATATTGTAAAAGTCGATGATTTTCCTAATATTTTTAGCAAGTTATAATTTAGTGTGTGAGTTAAGATAGGTAATCGCTAGAATATAAAGTTATAAATTATACAATTGAATTAGCAACCAGTTTGATTGACTAGACCCTGTATTTTTTACATATTTCTATGGTTTAGTTTGGACTCTAGATTGTCCTTTGGAGAAGAACCAGCATGTTTAAAGCATTCATAACTAGGATATATAATCCTGTAATTTCAATTAGATCCTCTAAATTACTTACACGTGTAGAAATGATCGGAGAATTACCAAACTTACGCGGCAGTGGGTGGGTGGATATTGCTCGCAAAACAGATGGCCGATGGGGTCGAAAGGTTCTAGAGTGGCGGCCACGTACTGAAAGACGTAGCGTTAGACGGCGTCCCCCACATGGTAGACCCATCGGTCTACCTTGTGGGGGAGGCCTTCTAACGCTACGTCATCACCTGGTCACCACCTGGCCACAGGTCATCACCTGGTGACGACCGCAGGAATCCGCTGGATGCGTGAAGAACAAAACCAGTCAAAGTGGGGTGCATGTAGGAGGCTTATGTCCAGTGGACGTATTTCGGCTGAAATGATGATATTGATGTAGAAATGATCGAACAATGTATCACACTTATTAATGTAGGTCTAGTCGGATAGATGAATGAGTATAGGAAGTCTTTATTTAGGGGAGTTTGTTGCGCCACTTCTTCTTCCCAGCTAAAGCACTAGGAAGTGGTAAAGGGCGGGCTTTTTGGGGGGACTGTCTTATGTAATTTTGACGTTCAAAAAGTGCTGACTCTCAGCCTAGTTTGAATAAATGACTTTTGATTTTGATTTTGATTTTCGAGCTATGGTCTTTTTCACCACATCCAGATAGTTTCCAGATAACTTTCATCGCATATAATATAAAAAATATAAAATATTGTGTTTATTTCAATTACAAAGTACATATACATACATAATTTGGAGATCACCTTTTAAGCATGAATTGCTTGTGTTAGGTGACACCACTCTTCCACTTAGCAGTAACCATTCATTTGCAATTGAATGTAAAAAGATAGGTAGATAGGTAAATAGATTGAGAAAGTAAACTATGTGATGAACGTTATACAGTAGGGCGAGCGTTTTGGGGGACTGTCTTATGTAATGTTGACGTTCAAAAAGTGCTGACACCAGCCTAGTTTGAATAAATGACTTTTGACAGAGAAAAAGACAAAACATGCGCGTATTGGTGTATATGAGTGGGTGTGTATGAGAGTGTGTTGTGAGTATGAGTTAAAATTAGCCTTGTTAGTTAACAACGCCATAAATGTAATTTTCTTTTTCTAACCATTCACACAGCATCCATTTATAAAAGTAAATTAGGTAGTAGTCCCGGGAGAGCCCTGGTACCCATAACACAAGTTTATTCTTAGCTTGGGTGCCAGAGGTAATAATCAGTGATTTATGCAATTTAAAAAAACAATATTGTCTAGTACTAACCTATCGCCTCTGTATAAATTGTAAAGTAATACCATTATATAATATTATGTAACGTACGTAGGTTCGGCGGCTGTCGGAGCGAGGCGAGAGCGCGGCACGCGAGGCGCGCGAGGCCGCATTCCTGGCAACACTGACATCAACACAGCCACAGTCTGGCGGCAGGAGGTGAGATTCTTTCCGAATTTATGTCTATATGTAATATAAGAATTATGAATATCTAAATATCATAGATCATAACATTATTCTGCTAAAAGAAATAAGATACTTACATTTTATTTAAAAACATCATCTTTATCTTCGCCCACATAGTGCATCATATTAACACACCTACCTACTTGATCATATAAGATACACTACATCCATTAAATGCACGGGCGCGGGCGGGCGTTTATGTAGCATTTAAGACCTTTAAGGCTCCTACGCACTATGCCGGCGACACAGCCCGCGGGTTTTAGCCTTGCGGGTATGCTGCAGCTATTGTTCGGGCGCCGCACGTGCCGCAGAAACCGAGTATGCTGCCGGGCTTGTTGGCGGCATGCCAGCCGGCCAGGCCGCGGTATAGTGTGTAGGAGCCTTAAAGGAAAAATCTGTAATTTGATTAAAATTCCTGAAAAATTCTCCTACGTCGTATTCTTCACAATTTAACAACAAACGCAATAGCTGACTCAACATTTATTTTCAGACATTCCGTAGTTACAATATCCCGAGTGCCTCAGGCACTGTTTGGTCGCGGACGCCGCGAGTCCATCGCTGCGTTCCCAGCACTAGCCCGTCAGCGCAGAGACTCCGGCTCCAAGAAATGTGAGCTAACCTGACCCACAAGCTTATAATAACATGCGTTTCTCCCATGAACAGCCAACATGTTTTGCGTTCAGCTCTCGTTTCCATTACAGGCCCTCCAGCCACAGACACACTCGGCAGCACCCACAATCTACAGCTAGATATAATGGACGACATCGTACAAGCTCGCAAAGTACGCATGCGCCTCTGGAATACTTCGAATGAAAAAGTATGTGAAGTCCAACCGATGGACGAACGCTCGCCCATGGGCGGCTCTGTACGGTACACAAATCGTGGTCGCAGACACTCAGACTTCCTAGGGTCGCCCTTGCCGCCGATACCAGCGCGCCGCCGAGCTTCAGAGATGCCACCGCCGCCGCCCATCCCACCGCGCAGCGGCGCCGGCGTCGGCGTGGTCTGCACCGATACAGATCTTCATTTAATGCTCAATGCACTCACTTCGTCAGCCACAGAGATTGATCGCTGCGGCAAGCCAGAGCGGACCCGACGCCTGGCTGACATGAGGTCCAGCAGTTTCGATGCATCCTCGCTGCGAGACAAACCCTTGGATTCAGGCACTACTTGGTTCACTCGAAGACATCAGACCCTAGCCACGAAGAAACAAGAAAATGAACCCAAGAAGACCAAAGTGACTTTTGCTCCAGATTCAAAACCAGCTCCTGGAGATGCGGCGGCTGTGGTGTGGGATAAGCCTTCGGGATCAGTTGTGGATGCATGTGCACTCGGCAGTGCCATAGAAGTGTTCCTTAGGAAGAGTTCTGCTGTAGATCCAGGTGCATCGACATCAGGCACAGCAGTCATTGTGAAAGAAACGGCAACAAAAACCGAGGTTCGAGTGAAGACGCGAGACATTCCTGCTACGGTCCGGCCAACGGGACGCCCGGAGGGAGAGCGCTGGTACCCCAACAGGCCAGAGGAGGAGGAAGCGGCGGAGAGTTGCGATGCTTCTCTCTGCTCGTCATTAAAAGACCTTTTCGTGTAGGCACCACGTGTGTATTTAATATCTTGTAAAATATAACATACCTTTAGTTGTCGAGTAAAGATTGGTTTCTAAAATGGAGAGTGAGAGGTGTTGCGCAGCGGACGCGGTGGTCGCGCCGCGGCGCACCTCGTTGTACTTTATGAATCTTTCTATGTGATAGACTACGCGCCGGCGCCGGTCGTCCTGAGTCGACTCACGACCGACGCCTGATTCGCGTAAAATTATTTTTAGAGTAAATTCTATTTTCATTGTAAATTTTTTGATATTAGCGATCAGAATATTGAATTATTGTTAGATAGAGAATTATATTCGTAATGATCGGGCGCGCGTTTTCCACGCCGAATGGCGGCCTCCCCCCGCGCGCCCGCCCCTACCCGTCTCGTTCAGAATCTGTGTATCCCGTGTTACCATTAAACAATTAAACTTTCTCATAATATAGCAGACATTAAAATGGAGAAGTCGTCGGGAGAAACGTACGCTTAATAGAAGAAGGCGACATTCTGTCGTCTTTAATCAATAAAAGTTTTTATCGATGTTATACTGCATTTTCATTTAATACTTCATCATGCAATAGTAAGTATGTCTAATTCCTGGCTCCTAACATCTGATTTATTTATGCACAGATATTTATACAGACGAGAAGAAAGGAACAGAAAAAATCATACAAAGGTTGGATGGTTATTTCTATGGAAATCTCTTCCAGCATAACTGCGAAAGGAAAGTAGGTAGATAGACAACGTCTTACGTCAAACGATCTTTTCTCATAACGTCAAAGCCGAGCTGAAAAATCGCCGACGCATATTTCTAAACAACGAAGCCGAACAAACTCGTACCTAAGTGACATCAGCACCAATTTCCTCAAGTTTTACGTGATAACTTTTTCAATTACTTGGATAGGTGAGCTTCTCCAACCGTTTAACTTAAAATAAACGTCGTAGATATAGTTAATGTCCATAACTTTGCCGCCAGCGGAACAATAATTTCTTGTCGTCATATATCCTTGGAAGTTTGAGATCGATAGAGATACACAACTCTGTTGTTGTATGCCTGTATGGAAGAACCGAGATACCTAGTTACAGTTGTTTCTTGGAATCAGAATACGGCGCGACGCGACGGCGTTGACATCAGAAGGATTCTTAGAATAACATACGAATGTTATTCTAAGAAGTAGGTACGGACCTACTAGCTGAAAATGTTTAACCATTTGTAATCAGATTTCCATGGCAAAGGTTTAGTTGTTATATCACGGGGGCAGGTTAAACAAACGTAAACAAACAAAATGTGTGGCTTCATGAACATTACTGAAATTCTGAACGGACAGATTGCACGAACATTCGTCAGACTTAAACACAATTATAGGACAGGGTCCAAAAAGAGCCATCACATAGTTTTCAAGTACGCATTCTGTACATCAAACTTAATAACATCATATATCATCATCATCATCATCATCATTTCAGCTGAAAGACGTCCACTGCTGGATATAGGCCTCCCCCAAACTCCGCCACTTCGACCGGTTCTGGGCTTCCCGCATCCAGCGGACTCCTGCAGCCCTCATAAGGTTATCGGTCCACCTTGTGAGAGTTTAATCCACATTTTATATAAAAGGTCCTAAATTTAATAAAGAGAATAAAAAATAACTTAGTAACATTGCTCAAAAGTGATTGCTGGATGACTTTATTTTTGGTTTGAAAATTTGCTATTTGCGATAACTACTGATAATGTATTAAGTGAAACATTAAACTTCATCTTGATCAATATCTGTTGAAATAATCATCAAACCTTGATAACATATGCCAGGGGTGCGGGTTGTTCGAAAGAGATACCGCGGCCCCTGGCATACAGGCAACTGAGGGAACACGGGCGGGTTTTAGTCAGTAAAAGTCTGACACGCCCCGCTCCACCCAGAGCGGGAAAAGTTATTTGATGATTTCCCACCCAAAAAAAAAAACCTTGATAACATTAAATTTTAGCAATATCATCATCTTCCTTTTCCGAACTATGTTGGGGTCGGCTTCCAGTCAAGTCGATGCAGCTTAGTACCCGTATTTTAGATGGATCGACTGGCTATCTGACCAGCACAATCCAGTTATTGGGTGTTACAATACGCCTTGGGAAGACTCGATGACAGATTTTCGGGCTTCTGACAACCTGTAACGACTGTTAAAGATCCATGAATGACAGCCGGCACCAACAGCTTTACAACGTGCTATCCGAGGCACAGAGGGGTCTTGGTATGTATGGATGGTCAGCCATCCACGGACCAACGAGACATTATACTCCATCTTTAATGATATCTGTTGAAACAATAATCGAGCCTTGTTAACATTAAACTGTAGCAATACACATGCATAATTGCATATTCCATACATTGTATGGAATGTACAGTATATGGAATATACAATGTATGGAATATGCATATGTATCTACAAGAGCACTGGAGTCTATTAGAGGGTGGCACTACCGCCACTCAAGTACTGCGCTCCGAGAGAACACAATTAATTCTGCAAACTGAGTTCACATTCAAATTAGCTTCCAAATGGCCCACTTTATGCAACTAACAACGTATTCTGTTAGAAATGTCTCACTTTGTCTTCAAACTCATTTTATACGATGACGTTTTCGTCGGGACCGCAACTTAAATAGCCTTTTGTTGTACATTCTTGTTCGAAATAGGCTTCCTTTCTGACTTTGATTCTTTGTAGGTCGAGTAATTTGTTTTATATGAAGTGAAGAGACTATCTCTTCGGCTTTCCGAGAAACGATACCTACTACCTAGATGTTTTAAGTTTCGAGACACTAAACGAGGTAACAAAAATTGAAAAAAAAATTTTTCATCCTGTGTAATATATTTTTATAATAGTCTTCGAGGTTATAAAAAATCCCACATATAAAGACGTGAAAAACATAACCCTGGCCTAAAGGATGATATCCATACCCCATTAGTCTTTTATCTTTACTTCTCCATCATTCGAGCTGTGGTGGCCCAGGGGCCAACAGCCCAGACTTACGAGCTGTATGTAGGTTGAGGATCCGAACCCAGGCAAGCGCTTTTCTTTGTGCAAATAATTTCATCACCACTGCCCTCAAAAAGGTGAAGGAAAATGTGGTGACGAAATCGGCGTGTCCTACAACCAAAAAATCGAAGACATGAGACATCTACCAACCCGTACTGGGACGCGTGGTAGATTATAGCCCACTTCCTCAGTGGAGGCATATGTGCCAGCAGTGGAAACATGATTCTCCTTCATTTGTTATCACGCCTTTTCTGTACACTATGATGCAAAATGCAAATGAACAAAGTGCATGCTTTCACAATCTCGCCGTATTTATTAAAATAGCTTTTAGTCTAATCGAATTTCGAGAACCTAATACTAGACGCTACATAACTCAAATGTAAACCAGGATGTGTATAACATAATAAATTCTACTGAGTATTAAACTTATACCGTCATATTTTACATTATAAAATGCGACCTAACTTCAGTTCTAGCCTAAAGCTCTGAGACAGGTTTTGCATTTCCAACTCTATTTCGATTTGGGTGAAGTTCTTAAGGTGAACCTAGTCCACATTTTTCCCATACAAACTTCGGGAGTGTATTACTCCACTGTTCGACAATGTACATCAAAAATTATACAGGTATGGTTTCGTCTCATTATTAATATTGTCTGTACGGAAACAGAATACTAAAATATAAAGCCATTAAAAAGTTAGGAGCCAACAAAGATTCGTTTTTCTTGCTAATTTAACCTAACTTTGGGCGTGTTTACGTAATAAAAGAAGTGTAAAATCTGAAAAACCAAGTCGGTACCGACAAAGCTCAAATATCGAAAAATACAATAAACTTTATCGGTCATTGATTTATGCAGTGGTTTTTTCATAAAACCCGATCTTCCGAAGGACTATTCTTAATTTTTTACGCGCCTGTTGTACTATAAATTATACTGCATCTCACACAATAATGTTGTGCGTGTAGACTAGCGTCTAACTGCTCATCACTGATACTACCTCTGTCGGACACGATTCCTGGTGAGACAGCGTGCTTTTTAGCCAGGCCCACCAGTGAGTTCGAGCTCGTGACTAGGTTCCCCTTAATGCAAAATTACAACTTAGCACCAGACTAAGTCGTCACTTAATTCGCATTGGGTTCATAATTCAAAAACTGGCTTGATGGTTTAAACCTAATCGACCACTAGAGTTTCCTTAAAGCTCCTGCCCTACCAATTACCAACACTTCGCGCCAGCCGTGTTTTGGGTTTTTGGAGCTATCTTCTCTTTATTTAAATGCAATATCAACAAAAAGAGTACAATAAAATCCTACATAATCTTAATTCAACAATGGTTGTTTTCGTTTTTTTTTTTTTTATGTAAAATTTGTTTAACAAATCACCTTACAGTGATTGATAACATGCATCTCCTCGTGAAGTAAGTATTATTTTAGTTATGTAACTGACACTAACAGACAGACAATTTAATCGTGAACAATATGCATGTAGAATCTGTTTTCAAAAGACCAAATTTTGAGTTTATATCAATTTTATTCTAACATCTGGGTGTATTTACTACTGTTTTCATGCGCGGCCCCCTATCGAGATTCAGTCTGCCGTAAGGCCTCGAGGGTGGTACCCGTATCGTTTGTCACCGCGTTGGCTGGCTGCAAGCGCACTTGCACTAAACAATGCACCATACATTCAGTAGAAAATAATAAGTTTAATAAGTTTGAAATTGACATTTGTTTTAGTAATTGTTGTTTTTTTGTGTTATTTAATTTGTGTGTTATTTACTGCGAAAATCTGACTATTTTTAATTGCGATTAAAAAGGTGTGGAATAAAATTAGTTGGCAAGAACTAAAATTCACACCACACCTCGACTTCATGTGCAAAAACAGTACTGTATCTATTTTGTCTTTTTTTTTCTTATATCTCGAAAATGGTGTGTCCTATCGCAAAAATAATGAAAATTTCGACGCCCTTTAGTAAATCCATAAAAACCTTTAAAACTTAACATGTAAGTAGTATTTTTTTAGACAGCGTGTCTCCGGCTCTAAAAAAAATCACGAGGTAGGGCAAACAAGTACCACGTTGCGAATCCAAAAAATACCACGTGGAATCGCGATTTGTTAAATTTGATTTTAGTTGTGTCGAAATTATTTTTAAATTTAAAGTTTTTTTTTTTGCAGAATAACTTTAAGATTCTCATAGCCAAAAGTGAGGAATTTTAGTGATAATTTAGTAAGTTTAGTTCGGTGTACACAAGAGAATCGACACCATTATAGCGTATTTTATTACCTAGTAATAGTTATGTTTATACAGAGTGGCAGAGACATCGCCGGAAAACTTGATACCAGACTCAGTACATTATTCTGAACCCCCAGCGTATAATAAATATATCTACGAGACTTAATCTATGAAAAAGTGTAGTTTCAAGTATTTCAAAAATCGACCCTGATATTTTTAGATACTCGTCATAGATTTTAATTTTGACCTCACTATCAGCTTCAGAATCCCTGAAAACCACGAAACCGACACCCATGACGAAAATTTGGGTTTCTTTTGCAGCCGCCATATTGGATTTTCATTTTAACCTCATTATTGGCTTCAGCATGTTCCAAAACCATGAAAGCGACACTCATGACAATTTTGTTTTTTGCAGCCGCCATCTTGGATTTTCATTTTGTTCTCATTATTAGCTGTCTCTCTTTGTCTCTGTCTATTAGTATACATAGTTAAAAGTCAGTTTTTTTAGCCGTTACGTGACGATTTCGAAATGGCGAAAAGTTGGACCAATTAATTCAATAATTGGATTTTTAAAATTATTTTTATTTTTATTTAATTATACCAAAATGTTTACCCGCATTTACAAACGTTTCCTTCTTATAAAAGTTATTTTATTTCATTTTATTGAATGCCTTGTCTGTCAATTCTAAGATTCTGTGAACTATGTGATTTTTACGTGCATTCATAAGTTGTTCGCCAGATGGCGCCAGTATAGTTTACGAAGTATTCTAGAGGAGAGGTGCGGCAAAGAGGTAGCGAATGCTCAAGGTTATTTTGCTCGGTGAACCGCCTTAACTTCAAACTATGCAAAAAACAAGCTCTTTCTTTGAAAAGATAGCTATGCAAAGACGGGTCGGCTCATCGATATTGACCGCAGCGGACATGTTCCAAGGATTTCAATTTCATAGTGTACTCGAGGGTTAAACGCAAATTCTTTTTATTTATAATGTTATTAAAAATACTCGGGCTCTTTGCAGACCCTTCGACCTTCAGTCGAGGCCAACGAGGATAATAATAGAAGGTTTTTTATACCTTACAGTAGGCTACAATATGTTAATGTGTAAGTTAGACCCGTGAGGTCATTGCGTAACACACTAACAGTAGTAATCGATTTCATTTTGACAGTTCAAAAACGTTCATTGCGTTATTTACGTTTGCGACCAGAGTTTTCGAACATTTGAAGCTTTTTTTTGGGTTGGAAATCATCAAATAACTTCTCCCGCTCTGGGTGGAGCAGGAGGGCGTGTCAGACTTTTACGGACTAAAACCCACCCGTGTTCCCTCAGTTGCCTGTGTGCCAGGGGTAACGGTATCTCTTTCGAACAACCCGAACCCTTGGCAGGCATCGGCCCTTCCGGACCCCATCAGTTGGTGCTGACATCTCTTTGAGGCGCGCGTGGAACACAACGCGCCGTCGACCCGGGCTTGGTCCTTACCGGACAGCGAGCTACCCATTACTCGTTGTCCGCAAGCCCGCGCCTACGGTGGCCGGGAATCAGCCTGGGATTCCCGACGCCCAAGGCGTCTCCTGCGAAGGCTACGGCTGTGAGGGCGCATGTACTGCCTCTCCCTCACGTGCGCCGCCTCCCTTTTTGCGAGCAACACTGCTTCGCTGAAGGAAGCGACGGCTACCCATGCACTCTCGCTCCGTACCATAGCCTGTACCAGGGCCGGACGCAAGAGATCGCCGCCGCCGAACGCCTCCACGAAGACACGGCAGTGCTCCGCCCAAGCCGGGCAGACCTCCACCGTATGCTCCACCGTATCGTCAGTGCGATTTTCGCAATGGAAACACCCGGGCGTTTCTCTTACGAGGGGAATTACCGCCGCAATCGTGGCGTGCCCAGAACATATGAAGCTTCGGTTGTCTTAGCGGTTTCTTTTTAATAAAGTGTTGATCATAGGATTTAAAATACCATACATTCTAGTTCATCACCATTCTTCTGCCCTTATCCCAAAGAAATTAACGCTGTGACGTCATACGCGCTCGGGTTTGTTCGGGAACTGTCGGCGTATTTTCGGTACTTACTGTGATCAAAAATGTATTTTTAGTTTGATTTATAACTTTTAACTGTTTGTTATTAAACTTATAAACGATCTTTCCATTTATTACTTTTCTTTTCTTTTTGTATAAGTAACCCTATTTATTGGAGTCGGCGCAACGTGTACACAAACACACACGCAATATATTCACGTCATCGTCATCCTAATTAATTTCTAGTACATTCTAGTTAGGTACAGTAGCTGTTTAAATACAGTTTCCTAAAAAAAGGTCAACAAAAAAATGTAAACCAATTTCACTTATACGATGAAAAAATATTGTAAATGCTTTCAAATTACTACATATCTACATACGTGAAAATGTCAAAATTAATGTCGATAAAGATAACACTAATGAAGTAAATTATAGATAACTATTGCTGTTTATTTATCATACCAATTCTATGTGGTAGCATGTTATAAGTACAATGGATTCAATTTTTGAAACAAATGTGTTATGTAATAAACTGTGTTGTTATATAGTACCTAACTTGTTTTTTTTACAAGCTTAACATCATGCCTTATTGTCCGAAGGGTTGGACAGAGGTGTTCCTATTCGCCAATTATATTTCAGTCTCATGTAATAGGGGGCGAGCTTATTGCCACCAACCGGCACAAATCCAAACTCCGGGCTGCTGGACTGAGAAATTCTCCATAGATAGAAAAACCCAAACACACTTTGGCCGACCTGGGAATCGAACCCACCTCATGTGCAGCAGTGGTGACCCATTAGACCAACGAGGCAGACGGATTTTTGTAATGTCCGGAAAATACCCCTTTTAGGTTCCTATCTATAACAAACTCTGACATGAGAACGGAAAACAGGGTATTTGAATTTCTTCTTAGCGTGTCTATAGTAATCTAAATATAGTCAGCCCAGAATTTGACTACGAGCTTGGCACTTTCAGCTGCGAGAATCAGTTCCTGTAGCGTGCGGACAGCAGGACACGCTGGACAAGATATTAAGTGACCCATTGTTTGTGGAACAGCACCACATTTATACCCCAGCGCGAGTCATCTATGAATTTCCACTTGAGCAGGTTTTGTTTACTTTGGCCTACCTGGTTCCGGAGACTATTTAAAGACTTCCAGGAAATCCAAGGGTGCTCATGTTCAGGTGAAACGAGGTTTGGTAAGGAAGCACCATCTCGCCACAGGCCTTAGCTCGTTCGCCAGTCAGTGGGAGAACTCACTTTAAAAAGCATTTGCGGCTTTCCAGCCTTTGTGACACAAGGATGTTATCATTTATAGGGTGTCGTGTGTCAGAAACCATCTTGGTTCTTTCACTTGACCTTGCTACGCACCGCTTTGGGTAATTTAAATTGTATGTGTAATAAAAACACACAAATTAAATTTCATAGGACTTTCCAAAATCACTATCGAATACAGGGTAAGTTTTTGTCGGTTTTACATCGGTTTTACAAAAAAAAATCAGCTGTTTCATAGAAAAGTGCTTTACCTACGCGGTCAAAATGTATGGAACAGCTGATTTTTTTTATATTACCGACGAAAAATTTCTGCGCTGGAGGGTCTAGAATTATATGCTGAATTCATGGTTATAGTTTGCGCACTGGATAAAAACTTATCTTATATAGAAATAAAAACTTGTCACATCGAATATATCGGAGGATTTCAATTTCAACGTTAACAAATCAACAAGGTTCGTTTCGGATGAATCCCAAATTGGTCCATACCTATGTGTACAATAAACGGATCAACTGACGGATTTTACGCAAATTGTAGTTGACAGGCTAACGAAGTGGTACGGCGTGGGCAGTGATTGGATAAAGCTTATCTATACCACAAAATATAAGGCAACAAGTTTGACTTTTGTTACATTGGAACCTCTGCTATTTGCGATGAATTTATTTATTTATTTATCACAAACACTACTATCATTACAGGAAATTCCTAATGCGGTAGGGTGGTCCTAAATTAAACTATCTTAAATAACATAACACATACCTACAACATTTTTGTGAATTCATTCAGAGAACACGTAAATAAATCGATACTGTCAGCCGTGTCATTCAGTGCGTGCAAGGCACGTTAGTGGCGCTTTGCTGAGCAAGTTGGTTCGTGCGCATGGCACTGCTGCTAGTAACCGTGGCTTCCGGCGCCTCGAAACGTAATTGTCAGGCACATTCAGACAAACATCCTTCAAAATACCGGAATTATAGGTCTTACCACGTAATAGTTTGAATACATATGATGTATTTGGATAAATGACTTTATTTCTGTACGTAGGTTTATACAAACACTTTACACGTCAATCATATTTTAAAAACTAGATGAGTCGGCGTCTCCTGTGTGACTAATATGAGAAGAAAGGCTGAAATATAATCAGGGCCCCAAGGATCATCATGGTAGGCCTACAGCAGCGGGTACAATTTCGGCAACTGTCATCTAGATGCTACCAGCCACCCTGCGATGATCGTCGAATTTAGAACTGGAATTTTGATGTAAGTATGTAATTAATTAAAAAGGGCTGAATAAAAAACCGAGGATCGAGGGCTGCTTCGCAGTTTAGGATAGACCTGTTTATATTTTGCCAAAAAGGAATTAAGACAGAAATTAAGTATTTCCAAACATGTTAGCAGAAAGATTCGTAATCGCTATATGTAAAGAAACAAACACTTAGGAATGATGTTGCTTATATTCACGAGATATCTCCTTGATTGAGTACCTTAAGTTCCTTAGTAATCAAAGGTAATTAAGAGATTAGGTATGTACAGTCACCAAAACAGATAAGTAACCAAGATCGTCGGATAAAGTTGAATTTTAGTAAGGAACTGATGATGTTTTCAAATAAAATTTAATTTGATTAATAGAAAACAAATACTTCATTTATTAAAAAAAAAAACATTTGGAAACATCCATCGGCTTCTTACTAAACTTCAACGCTATCTAAAGACCCTGGTAAGTTATTTCTTTTGGTGGCTTTACCTAATCTCTTGGTTACCTTTGTGCACAGAGCTTACCACATATGTGAATGATATCCATTCTCCCTCACTACGCAGTTCAGATTTAGCTTACTCTCCTTGTAATTAAGAGGTATTAGCGACGTAGTGTTAAATATACTGGAGGCTGACATTTAATTAGTGAGTGCCCCGCAAACCATTCAGGGGAGGCTGTTTTTCGGTGGAATAAAAACGATAAAAAAAAATTCAAACTATTTATTTTATTTACATGCATTCAAAAAAAAAAATCCGATAAAATCCTACTAATATTATAAATGTGAAAGTTTGTGAAGATAAATGGATGGATTTTACTCTTTCACGCAAAAACTCCCAAACGGATTTGGATGAAATTTGCCACAAAGGTAGTTTATAACAAGGATTAACACATAGGGTACTTTTTATCCCGATAGTACGATCCCGCGGAATGATTTCCGACCTCCACGCGGGCGAAGCCGCTGGCAAAAACTAGTCATTCAAAAGATAAAGTGAATTTGATCCCTTGTAACAGGGATTCTAGCAGTATGCAATATGGACCCTGTCGGGCACAGCAAAATTAGGAGAGAGGAAGAGGGCTACGTACAAATGCAAGCAATTCAATTCATTTATATAATAAAATTATTAGATGTATAATTGGGTGTATAATTATCTATATATATGTATGATTATGTACAGATATATATAGTATAAGGTTTGTGTATATAGGTACAGTATATTTGTTATTTTGATTTTTATGTTTGTTTTGTTTTACACATAACGCACGCCTGTATTCCCCGAAAGGTAGGCAGAGATGAACCTATACTGTACACCCATATTTCGCCGGTTATTCTGAAATTGTTTATTCTGAAAATGGGCAACGTCGCTAATAGCTATCAAATATTTCACTATTTTGATTATTTTGGCAATATTACTGTGTGGAAATATGAAATATCGCTAACTAGTGACCTAAAATATTCATTATGAAATACAAAAATTAATATCCTAACACCGAATATTTAGTTTTAGATGCAAAAAAAGATCGTGGAAACTTTCCAATGCCCTTTTTACACCTAAAACGGTTACAAAATCAAATTCAGTGTTCTAATTGCAAATCATGATTCATATTTTAGGTCACTAGTTAGCGATATTTCATATTCCCATACAGTAATATATGCATAGAGTATCGAAAACGATACAATGCGTTCAGAACCGTATCCTGTGTTTTTTTTTAATTGTACAGCCCGGCTGAATGATCAATGGTACCGTTACTTATTTTTGTACCGAAAAAGTGAGGGTTGACACATGACAGTTCTGACATTGTGGATTTTTGACACTTTCACTGTCTATTGTCGCAAGAGTGTGCCAGTGCTGTAAATTTGAATTTTAGATCCGTTTGAATGCCGAGAAAACACGGATAATTTGTTTTGAAAAAAATATAAGATGCAAGGTAAGTCTAAAAACTTGTCGCAAACGTTTGTATTTTTGGTTTTTATTACTTGAGTTGCTTCAAAACTAAACTTTTCTCCATGTATCAATTTCGATACATCATGCACTAACGTCCCTTTTGCTATAATGCTACTGCCTTTTTATCTGCTTAGTTTTGGGCTGGTTTGACAATGTTTTGAGCTTGGTGAAGGTATAGTTTACATGCTGTGTGGTGCTTTATAGATGGGCATATAGAAGATCTGCTTCGCCGCTTGGAAAATGGAGAGCTTTCTGATGACGGCATGGATTCTGATGGGGATGAATTACCATACTACACATCTCGTGAAGATTTAGTGAGAGAGCTTGAAAATCAGCATGAAGAGGACTTTATTGATGAAATCCCAACTGCGGACGACGGAGAGGATCCTCCACTGATACAGGATGCTGCAGAATCCAACATACAACCACCATTACCAGATACAAATTCACAACTTTCGGCTTTTAGCATGAACACAAGGAATTTAGTATGGAAGAAGCAATCACTTGTATACGATGAGAATAATATCAAATTTCGAGGAAGCGAGGAGCTTTCTCCAGCTGTAATGGAATTGCAAAGTTCATATCAGTTTTTTAGCTACTTTTTCACAAATGATCTTTTGGAAAAAATTGTAACAGAAACCACTCGATATGCTGTACAGACAAAACCAGATAGACCGGAAACTGTAACTATATCAGACTTGCGTAAATATATAGGTATCCTAATATTTATGTCTGTGTACCACTACCCCAGCACACGATCCTTCTGGTCCACGAAGTTTGGCTTCGGCCCTATCAAAGACACAATGCCGGTCAACAAATTTGAAAAAATTCGAAAGATTCTTCATTTCAATAATAATGAAAATCACTTACCTGTGAGTCACCCCCAGCACGACAAATTGCACAAACTGAGACCAATAATAGACCACCTCAACCTTCAATTTTCAAGCGTAACAATAGAACAGAGATTATCGATAGATGAACAAATGTGCTCGACCAAAATAGGTCACTTTCTCAAACAATACCTACCCAACAAACCCCACAAATGGGGGTTCAAACTATTTGTGCTCTGCAACTTGATGGGATATGCATACAGATTTCAAATTTATGCTGGAAAAGAGACTGATGATAGATTACCACATGAACCTGATGTTGGAGTGGTGGGACAAACTGTACTGAAGCTTCTGAGAGTTGTTCCAAGGCAACAGAACCACATCGTGTATTTCGATAACTTTTATACATCCTTGCCTTTGATGTGCGTATTGGCTAAGGAAGGAATTCATACCTTAGGAACTATACAAAGAAACCGCTTGGGCAAGTCATGCAAGCTTCCCACAAAACAGGACGTTATGAAGACCTCAGTATCCCGCGGTTCATACGACGAATACGTCACAAATTTTGAAGGCGTCGATATTACCACCGTCAGCTGGAAGGACAACAAGCAAGTTGTGCTTGCGTCAACATATGTCGGTGCACAGCCTGTAGAAAATATTGACAGGTTCGATAAAAAAGAGAAAAGGCGGATACCCATTTTATGTCCCAAATTGGTCAAAGAGTACAATGCTCACATGGGTGGTGTTGATTTGATGGACTCCTTTTTAGGAAGACATAAAATTCGAATGAACAGCAGAAAATGGTATATGCGAATTTTCTATCATCTGCTTGATTTATCTGTAATCAATTCCTGGATACTATACAAAAAAGTTTCAGCTAAAAATGGTGTTCCACCGAAAAACATTCTGAACCTTGCCGATTTTAGGTCTGAACTGGCTGATACACTCTGCAAGTATGCTCCAGCTGCTACCAGAGGCCGCCCAAGTACTAGCAGCCCGTCCTGCACATCAGAAGGACCACCATCTAAAATTCGGAAGGGTAAACCATGCCAAACATTGCCTCCATTTGAGGTCAGACTGGACAAAACAGATCACGGCCAAATAAGGACAGAATCTCGGGGCAGATGTATGATGCCTTCTTGCAAATTACTGAGCATTATAAAATGTGCTAAATGTAATGTATATCTGTGCTCAAAAAAATCCAAAGACTGCTTCACAGTATTCCACAACACAGTCAATATTTAGTAATAAATTAGACGTAGGTATATTGTATAATTTGTATCACTAATGCATATTGTATCGAAAACGATACATGTAGTTTTTTTTGTTGAAAATATAACATTTCTGAGGTCTTTATTTTTTTTACCAATTTTCCCATTAATTATACCATTTTTCCTAGCACATATATTTTTCCCGAGAGAAACAAATTCTTCATGCATTTAAGGGTTAAGAAATTAATAAAAAGTAGAAAAATATTTAAACAGCTATTTGCGACGTTGCCAACTTTCAGAATAAATGCTCTTAAGTCCCATGTTGAGGGCGAGCTGATTGCCATCAATAGATCACAAATCCAGGGGGCCTACTCTCTAAGCACAAAACACGTAAACTCGGTCGAAGTTACGGGCGTTTACTGCTCCGTATCACTTACGGACTAACAATTAGTTTGGGGTTCAAACTAAGAATGAATTACTACACGATTAGACATGTGTCCCTACTCCCTATATGGTTTTACCCGTCCCAAAAAGTTAATTAATCAGCTGTAGGAATTACTTTGAAGTTTCGAACTATTTTCCGACGGGCGCGTATTTTTGTTGACGGAGTTAGAGAGTAGCCCACCTGGTTTCGCGCTGCAACTGAGAAATTTCAGATGAAAAACCCAATAACACTTTGCCGTCGAGGTATTTTATTGTGAACTTGCTTAGAACAATAAAGAAAAGGATCATGAAGCATTTGTAAGAGTGAATAAATCGTCTTAATTTTCTTTACTGTGACCATGGCTGTACACTGACCTAATGTGCTCTGAAATCCCACATCTATGTTTATTTATTTATTTATTTATTTATTTACTCATTTACACATACAATTATTTTTACAGGCAGAACCCAAGGTAATAAAAGTAGTCATACAATACGACACCCAGAGACGCCACTCAAAATCTGATCGCACACCTCACTGGTCCATGACTGACCAGTCCCAAGCAACGGCTCCGTGCGCCGGCCCAAGTTATACAGCGGACAACACACTAACTGTCACTCTCTGGAATTCTGCCATTGAGCAAGAAAAAATCCGGTTATTTAGTTCCGTCCGCTTTAATCCATTTAATCCAGTCCTGACCAACGTGTGACGTGTGTGGCTTCTAAAATATATGCAACATCGATAACAGGAAAGCGTATATCACAGCTTCTTCCTTTATACAGAATACTTCCAAAAATCATTGTTGGTGTAGTGGTTGCAGTTATGGGACGCCCTAAATGGGGTCCTTAAACTATAAAAAATCCGACTGCGTATATAAGTGAACTTTAATAAAGATTGAAACAAGCAACTTCTGTTTTAAGAGGTTGACTATTATACTGAATACCAATATCAATACCAATTCCGAGTGCTCATCGAGTATTTCGAGATATCGCCAAGCGGTTGGTGGACTCTCCACGTGACCAAAGGGCTGGCCTATTCTTTGTTCAAAGAATCAGCATTGCCATCCAACGTGGCTACGCTGCCAGCCTTTTGGGCACTGACAGCGATGCGGACGAAGTCTTTGATGCCCAGTGAGCTCTTCCCTTTTTTACTTTATATACTTATTTATAGTGTCTAATTAATTAATTAAATTGTAATTGGTTTTAACTGAATACCTACTATAAGAAATCTCATGCAATCGGAGGCATCTTCTTAAATTTAACAATAAAGACGTTTATTGCCTCCGACTTATTGCCCTAGAAGATTCTTGTTTCCATCTTTTTTATTACCTAAAGTTCACTTTATAAGCAGTCGGGTTCTTTGATATATATTTTTTTTTGTTAGAATTTTTAGTTACTTTATGTGATTATTTTTGTTAATTAATTAAGATTTCAAGGACGCATCACGTTTAGGCACAAATCGAGAGACATGAGAGAGAAGAAATATATAAATATATTATCTCTCTCTGTCTCTCACACTAAATCTTTCATTATTTTAAGAAGTTAGGTCTATCACACGCATTTTTATCTATTTTCAATTAATTACTTACATTTAAAAAAACTTGTTGCTGAAACGTCGAAACATATTTCAACTGTAATCACACATTTCGCAGTATCGGCGTTCGACTCTGACAGTCTCTACTTCGCTAGTTATAATTGAAGCTCGTTAAAATAAACTTTCTCTGTCTGTCCGGCTTCGCAGTGTACCTACTTCGACGACAGGTCTTAGCTACTTCGACTTCGAGCGTGTGGAAGTTTCTGGAGACACCTGCTTTTCAGACTTAGTTGAATTCGTGTAGAGTGGTGGTCGTGATACTTACTATCAAAACTATGGATTATGTGGCCGAATTAAAGATTAAAATAAATATTTCTTCTTTAAGGTAATAGGTATAGTAATACCAATCTTTTACACAATTACTATGTGCATACACTGTGTACATAATATGTAGGTGCCAGACTGAAATCGTAAGCGACGAAAATTTTTAATGGAAATAGATAATAACATTTCTAACAAAATACGGGTGTTTGACCGAACTAAAACACATACAAGTTATCTGAATAGGAAAACATCCCTGCGTTCGCTTGCTAGGGGGTGTTTATTCTATCCCGTTGCTCTGCAACATTGTAAACATACAACTGTTGCAAACTGCAATGTTTTGCTGACATCTATCTATACTAATAATAAAGCTGAAGAGTTTGTGAGTTTGCTTGAACGCGCTAATCTCAGGAAATACTGGTCTGATTTGAAAAAAAAATTAAACTGAAGAGATTGTTTGTTTGCTTGAACGCGCTAATCTCAAGAATTACTGGTCCGATTTGAAAAATTATTTCAGTATTAGATAGCCTATTTATCGAGAAAGGTTATAAGCTATATAACATCATGCTACGACCCTTAGGAGCCGAGCAAAGAGAAAAAATACACGATTACAAAGTACTCGCACGGGCAGGCGAGGCGAGCGACGGGGTGTGTCGGTGAGCAAGAAATTTGACGCGAACGAAGTCGCGGGCAGAAGCTAGTGTACAATAAACTTGTTTTTTTTTTGTTAGATTTTTAGTGCAGCAAGGCCCTGGATACAAACATTTCTGTTACAGCTACCCTTGCTCTTTAAACAACGTGTTTCTAGCGAAACCCAATATTAAGTGATAAATTATTTTATTTCTGTAAGTAGGTTTGTACAAACAATTTTACACGTTAATCATATTTTTTAAACTAGATGAGGTCGACGTTTCCTATTTGACTACTATAAGAAGAAAGGCCGAAATAAACTCAGAGGTCACAGTCTCTTTTAAAGTCCAGACATAATCTTGGTCAGATGTATGCACGCGGAGTTTACCTGTAAGTGATTGTTACGCTACTGTATTCATTTATCTTGAATGTTATCTTTAGCATAATACCAGTGTAAACAATTGTTGGTGAACCTAATAAATAAATAAATAAATAGATCATGAGAAGACCATGTAGATTGGTGTCTGAAATGGTCTTTTAAGGACACCACATAGATTGAGCGCTATGACTAATCTTTTGTCTTAATTTGACTGAGATCTATCTTTTGAGAGTATTTTTACGAATGTACCCGAAGTCTAAGTGTGACACTCAGATTTCATGGAGTCCTGTCATTGTTCATTTGAACCCTCTAATCATCATCTATTCATCTGCCTAGCCTTGTTCCAACTATATTGAGGTCGGGTTCCAGTCTAACTAGGTGCAGAATACCAGTATTTTGCATGGAGCTACAGCCTATCTGAAGTCCACAACCCAGTTACTGGGTAATACCCTTTGGTCAGACTGGTTGTCAGACTTTCGGGCTTCTGGTAACGATTGTCAAAGATCGACAAATGACAGCCGGGACCAACGACTTAAAGTGCTTAATACTTTTGAACCCTCTATTAACGGTACAAATTCCTGTAACCCTATTATTTTCCCAATGCTAGGAAATTTCCTCTTCTGATACAGAGAAGGCGCTAGCATTGATCACCACGCTTTCTCAAATTGGGAAACAAACAAGGCGGGGAAGTATATACCTGTAATAAGGGTAGCAAAGGAAAATGGTAGATACTCTATATTAGATAAATAGTCACGAAAAGACTCTGAAATCCATACATATTAACTAAATCAAATTTAAGTGTCTATGTGTAATGTCAAAATTTTTAGTATGTCTGTTTGTTCCGTCATATCTACGAAATGGCTGGACCAAGTTTCACTGGCAGGTAGCTGATGTTATAAGGATTAACATAGGCTAACTTTTGTCCCAGTGGTACGTTCCGTTTCCGACAACCCCGCGTACGAAACCGCGGGTACAGCTAGTATGCAATAAGCGTGTTATTCGCATTTCTCCCCTTCTAAATAAACTGCAAAAAAAAACTAGATGCTTGAAATTTTCCTCTATTGCGCATGTTGGAATTGAATTTGTTGAACATTTTAAAATAGACAATAGCCTGCGCTGTTGTTGATAATTTAAAAATAAAAGTAGTTTCTGTCATTCCTAAGCTATCCTATAAGACAATTTAAAGACTTTCTAGATGGGACGAGCAACCGTTTTCTTGTTATTAAAACTGTCTTGTTTACCGAATTGAGCGCTTAGCGGATTACTTCAATATTGCCTCACGAACTAAATGAGAGGGCTATGCTTAGATTTTCCCTACGTGATCGAATCAGGAATGAAAAGATCCGCAGGAAAACCAATGTAACCGACATAGCGCGATTAATTACCAAACTTAAGTGGCAGTGGGCCTGGCACAATGCAGAACAGATGGCCGAAAGATTCTGGAGTGGCGACCGCATACTGGAAGACGTAGAGTTAGGCCTCTCACAAGGCGGATGGCCATCCGCCTTGTGAGAGGCCTAGCACGCAAGCGTTTTCAACATACATAACAGCCTATTTAGAACTTAGAGTTCCTTTAGAGACTTACAAGAGTGTCAAAAAATTATTCAATCTGTATTAAGGGATCCGCGAAAGCTTAGGGTATTTAAACAGAATATGAAAACTCCACTATACAGCTTAAGTATTTTGTGACACTTTAATCTGGTTTTATCGTTAAAGCTGTATACAAGCTGTATTTTGCATGTGAACACTTACTTATTACAGCTTAGTGTTATTATAGTATCACTTGAGACTTGTTTCTGTACAATGGTGTATGCAAACTCCGTTCTAAAACTTATTTTTATGGCGTAATTGTACACTCTTGTAAATACAGTGGTTTTATGACTTCTGTTTTTGAGGGTGTTTTAAAACTAAAAAAATAAATGACAGCTACAGTACAGCTTTATTTTGTATTAATGACAGTCACTCGGAAAGACTTTACGGTCAACGAAGAGGGTTCCGTAGCAAAAACATTAAACAGGGTTATTAATGATCATAACAGTTATGTTAAATGTGTAAATTTAATTCAACCTTTGGAACATGATTATGACGTTTCTTCATAAAGCAGCGCAAGTAGTTCAAATGATGATTGATTTGAACCATGAGATCTAGTTCTCTTACTGCTTCGTCATATGACGATAATGATAGTCTTTTCACACAGCATTTTGAGGTGGACCAATTATATAAAGGCCGAGATGTTTCATCCTTTACTAATTTGTTGACATCTAATCGCTTTCTTGGCCATCTTAACTTGCCTTTTGATTCCCACAAACTTGGTACAATGCAAAGCTTGTTTTGCCCTTTCTCAATGGTTGCTTAAATTTTAGTCGGCATATTTTCCTGAAAATAAAGTAAAACTGATATAATACATACAACAAACTAATAATGCTTTACAATAAGTTTACTTAGGTATAAAATACAAGGTCAAATTGAGAATCTCTTCCTTTTTTTTGTTTTACTATATGTAGGTACGTATCATATTGAGTCTGCGTTTTTTATTTCTTTTAGGTAACCCTTATGAGCATTATAAGTTATGAATAGAGCACTGATATACAGCCTAAGTAATAAAAATATTCTATTATAAAGCTGATTAGCAGCCAAAAGCTGTACAAAATATTCCATAACTTACTTAGTACAGCTACTCAGACTATAATACACTCCGATTATCGTTTAGGCTGTTTAGCAAATAGTCGCCATTTTCATAATTTCGAATGTAGGTATAAAACAAAATATGAAACATAATTTAAGGAATATATAATGATTTTCGGCTTAATATGAGGGCACAATGCTCACACTACCCTCACTTCTGTTATTATAACATTGTTTTTTATTCTAACCTTAAAACCAATATTGACTTACCATATAAATAGTATTTTTCTTTTATATCAGATCGATTATTTTGCTGGCGCTTGAATATTTTGACGGAAAACATAGACAGGTTCACAATAAATTTGAATCCGCAATTTCAATTCACCAATTAACACCTTCAGATATCTAAGTCCAAGATTACGTTTACTTACTAATAAATATTATAAATAACAATGTCGCCATTCATTGGAAAGAATTACATTCATTTTGTGATTCTCTTCAAAAACCTATTTAAAACTATTTTCTCTATAAAGTATTTATAAGATAATATCTGTAGTATAATGGTTTCTTTGTACACCGAATAACAGCTCTAATACAGCTATTATACAGCGCCTCTATTGCTTCTACAGCTATTATACAGCTATACTAGAGCAAAACGCTGTATAAAATGTGACCATTTTCTACTTATAAGGGCTGTATAAGCGCTTATACAGCCTTTATACAGCCTGAATATACAGCTTCTAGTATAAAATCGAACTTAAATACAGCTTGTATACAGCTTGCAATGCTACTTGGGGGATGACCTAGTGAAGGCTGCAGGAATCCGCTGGATGCGGGAAGCACAGAACCGGTCGAAATGGCGGAGATTAGTGCAGGCGTATGTTCAGCAGTGGATGTGTGGACGTGGAGTGACAAATTTAATGTTTTTGTGTTTCGTAATGTTAATTACCTACTTTTGTATAGAATCAAGTTCTTCTAACTTAACAGACAGCTGTGCTGCTGGCGACTTTATTGCGTCACTTCTTCTTCCCAGCTAAAGCACTAGGAAGAGGCGGGCGTTTGGGGGGGACTGTCTTAAGTAATTTTGAAGTTAAAAAAGAGCTGACTCTCAGCCTAGTTTGAATAAATGACTTTTGGTTTGATTTGATTTGATTTGACGTAGGTATTTCCGCTGAAATGAACAAGTGAATAAATTAAGTATTCTAGTTGATGGGTAATTGACAGTGGGCATTTTGTGCATAATTTGATGGTACTGAAGTAAGTAATTAACTAAAATTAGGGTTTTAGAAGAGACACGTGGGACACGGGGAAACCAACAACCAAAATCCACCCGGGCTTTAGGGATAAGACTGGGGGCAGGTCGGGCCAGTGGGAGTTTAACCTAACTATAATCTAGCCTGGTGGTCACTGAAAAGCACGATCCAGAAACCGCTCTGTGCAACATCTGTTAGGCCACATCCCTGGGGAGACTGCAAAGGGGTCTCCCCGATGCGTAACTGTGCAAGAGTGCTGCCTTGCACATGACCACAGTGCTTGGTACCTTACCTATCCACTACCCTAACTAATATTATAAATGCGAAAGTAAGTTTGCTTGTTACGCTTTCACGCTAATGCTGCCGAACGGATTTGAATGAAATTTGACACACAGATAGACCATGACGTAAGGACATAGGCTACATCTCATCCTGGATCATAGACGAAGTCGCAGGCAATAACCAGTACAATCATATTTTTATGATCAATTGATGGTCAATAAAATACAAAAAGAAAATGATGGGCAGCCATTGAAAGTATACTGTTCGTATGTAAACACAGAATATTGACTCGTGCCTTATTACACGATGTGAAGGTCTTTGAAAGTCGATAAGTTATTGCTATGCGTGACTTCGAACGGCAGGTGTAAACATAATAACACAGTCTGGTCTGAAAAAGTTTTTTCCATGATACAGCATAATGTTGGAAAAGAGTTTTTAAAGGAACTATGTTTTAATTAAATTCAATAGTTTCGTCTAATTTTCAACTTTGAGAACAGTGGTGGCCTAGCAGGGGCGTACTAATAAAAAATAGCGCCTAGGGCAAGCATCACATTTGCGCCCCTTCGTAAATTATCTATCTCGGTCTACACTGAGCAAAGTTAGGTCGCATTACCTTTTAGCCTACAATAACGAAGGTATTATTTTGAACTTGCTAAAAAATCGCTTGCAATGCTTCAATTTTAAGAGAATTTGAATAGAAATATGCAGACTTGGAAATACGCTTTGATCCTCGTACTGCACAATATATCCAAGTGGCTCTTCAGATTTCTAAGATATAGGTAACGGTATGAAATGGTGATGTTTTTTTTTAAATTAATAATTGCCGTTTCTCTGCGCCCCCTTCGATATGCGACCAGGGCTCTTGCCCTGTCTGCCCCGCCCTGGTTACGCCACTGTGGCCCAGTGATAACAGCCGCGTCTTAAGAGTTGTAGAAAGAAGGTTCGAAGCCCGACAGGAGCTTTACTTTGTGTAAATTATTTCAACACCCCTGCTCTCAAAACGTTAAAGCAAAACATCGTGAAGAAACCGGCATGTCCTAGAGCAGGGATGGTGAACCTTTTAACCTCTGCGAGACACTTTTTCCAAAAAATAATATAATTTGGCATTGACGTGCCGACAAACAATCTTGACTTATTGACTTCTAGTCTTTATTTACAAACAGAAATCGACTTGTACCTACTATTGTACAGTAATCAACATCACACCAGCTTATAATATATATGAAAGAACAAATTAGTGCAACTTCTGGTGTCTGGTATTCATAGGTAGGTATATTAACTTTTAGCAGAACGCAAGCTGAACTGGAATCATGTGACGAAGATGAACTCATCACACTCAGATTTCTATGTTTGTTACTGTGACGTAGGCTGCCGTGTCTAAATTATTTTTTTGCATGCCACTAAAGGCACGCGTGCCATTGGTTCGCCAGCCCTGTCCTAGAGCCAAAAATTCGTGTTTACAAATTTTCGAATTTACATTACGTTCATGACATACGTTCTTGGTAGGTCTACAGTTTTTGGTTTTAGGTACGGGCAAGATAATTGCGTGACACACTAACTGTAGCCATGGTGTTCAACAAAAACAAAATTTTGACAGTTTAACAGCATCCATTGTGTCATTGACATTTTTGAGTAGACGCATTTTTTGAACACATGAAGCAATGGGTTGAAAAATCTTGCAGAATCATTCAGATTGTGATTAAAATTGTGTTACGCAATCCGGGTATGGAACACCTTTATCATGTACACGTCCACTGCAGGTACCGGGCATTCTGTAGTTCGATACAGCGACCAATCAGCGTTGTGACCGACCAATGATTTACAATGTTTTCGGTACACATGGTGCTTACCGACCATTCTACTTGATACATGATTTATTTGAAACTGAGATAGAATGATTACATAGTAACGTGAAACGTATGCATTATTATCGATAATAGATTGAATATTAATTAGAGGGTTGATACTGTCTGTGGTGATTGGTTTCTGCACTAGGGATTTTCGTGTCGATTTCCATACTTATCATAATCAGTCCACACTGCTGGGACACAGGCCTCCTCTCTCGAGAGGCAGTGGGCCGTAATCCACCACGCGAGCCCAGTGCGGGTTGGTAGATATCACATGTCTTCGAATTTTTCGTTCTGGGACATGCCGTTTTCTCAAGATGTTTTCCTTCACCGTTTTGAAATCTGTGGTGATTAGTCTGGGTTCTAACCTACGACCTACAACTCGTAAGCTGCGGCCGTTGCGCCACCACTGCTCCATACTTATGAGAATGTTATGGCTAAACTTAAATCTGTTACAGATAAAACCCATTTTTGGTTAGGACTCGTTTTCCCTAGTTAAAACTAGTTTTTACTAAATGCCTTTGTTAAAACTAGAAATACCTAGTCAAATCTAGAATTTACCACTGATATATTTGAGTGTACGACTAAACGCCGACAGACTGAACACTGACAAAACTACTCTTCACCGACAGGACTCTTCGCCAAGGGTCATCCTTGCACTATTACTAAATAGCCAAGTAACTGCCACTAACTTGGAAGTAGCGCTCGCTGGCCGCTGCCGCGGCACCGCTCGCTTCGCTCGATCGGCTCACGCTTGGTTGGTCACAATTCTAACCTAATCTAACCTATAACCTACCTGATGACCCCTATCGGCAAAGAGTCCAGTCGGCGAAGTGTCCTGTCGGCGAAGAGTCCTGTCGGCAAAGAGTCCCGTTGAACTAGTTTTAACAATGGCATTTAGTAAAAACTAGTTCTAACTAGGGAATACGCGTTCTATCTAAAAACTGGTTTTAACTGTGACATATCTACATCAAAGTTTTTTTATTTTTTTATTAGGTTTACCAACAATTGTTCACACTGAATACATTGACATAACACATTCTTAAAATTAAATTACAGTACATCAATTATTTATAGGTAAACACCACATGCATAAAATAATGAATTAGAGAAGTAAGCTAACTTACTCAGTAATAAGCGCCAGTAATCAATGAAATAAATTTAAAAAAATGGTGACATTGTAATTCTTAATAAGGTAGTATATAAAAAAAATGTGCTTATTCTTTTTATTGCACCTTTTTAAGTATATAGAATAGGGATTTAACATGTACTCGTAAGTGTACCTACCTATGTTTTTTTACTAAAAGATATATGGGTTTCTTACTAAACTTCAAGTTTATCCAACGACCCAGGTTACTTAATTCTTTTGCAGTGGCGAAACGTGGAATTATGGCCAGGGTAAGCCGTTCCAAAAAAAAAACAGTCACCGCTTGATGCAAGGTTTCAAGTTTCCTCAGAGGATAAAGCCCCACTTTCACTGATGCTGAGTTGGAATCAGAGATATTTTTACGGAAGATAATTAGTTTTCTTTGCGCGCAAGCGATTATTCAGCAAAACTTAGAAACACAAAAAAATAATTGTACCTACTTTGAAATGAAATGAAATGAAATGTTTATTTATGTAAGTAGATCTTAAAAGACACTTTTACACGTCAATATTTTGTTGGTCAATATTTTTAAAAACTAGATGGCGCCGGCATTTCCTAGCTGACTGTTCCCTGAGAAGAAAAGCCGAAACAAACTCAGAGGTCATAGTGTCTTTTAAAGTCCAAACATTATATTATTTAAATTTTATGTGAGTCTAATAATGCAGGGTAATGTCTGGAAAGGCCTTTTGAAGAAAGAGCCATTGCAGCTTTGAGCTGACCTGTCTCAACAGACGGCATGTATGTAGGAGTCACCGTGCAGCTCAATCCTATTTTAGGGAGCTCAACGACCCGTCACAAGACGCTACCAGATTTGCAGGACATTTGCGTAGGCCATTTACAAAATGCTCAAAACCACCAGATGAGTTATAAAAGTCATGTGTTCAATCTAGCCTTTGCAATAATAAATCAGTGGGAGGTAGGATTTCTTAAAGGTAAGCCGATGGGAATCGGTTTGTATTTGCCCTTCGCCACTGCTCTTTTGGTAACTTTACATTAAAACTAAAGGAAATATGTAGAAATTCAGAGGAACACATGATGCTAACAAGTAAGGGAGCAAAGCGACAAATATTTCCTTAACGTAACGTGGTAAAAGTGAGAGGTCGTTTCGCAGGTGTAAAGTGTCGGGGCAATAAATTGCGCCGTCTCGCGCACAGAACACCTGAGCCAGCCTCAAGATTCCCTCGACAGTCTTAAAAATGTTAATAGCTCCTCCAATGTAGACTTAACACTTTCCAAGTTCATTTCAATGCTTCTTATTACTTAAAACGTTTTTATTTTAGCATTGTTTTTTGTTTTTTACTGTATTTGTTTTGGTTGTTGTTGTTGTAAAGGCGGAGACTGACCTGCAAAGTTTCTTTGAAATGTATCGAGTTTTTGTAACGCTCTACAGTAGTCACAAGCGGAACTTATCTCGTTTTACTCCCTTTTCCAAAATAAAAATAAATCTTTTCTAAAGCAAATGCACACACAACCTCTAAATTCGCCATTTTTAACTAAAATAGAGCACCCTTAAGTCAAGTGCTCGAAGGGAACTTTCGCCACGTTTACTGCATCGCCATTTTGTAACAAGAAATGGAGCGTAATTGAGCTATGTGCTTTAGGCGAGCGTTCGCCGCGTCTTGTGTGTCGCCGCTTTGTAACCAGGTTCGCCTCGAATTACACATTACAAACAAACGTTACAAATCAGTCTCCGCCTTAAGGTTTCAGTGTGTACAATGATTAAAGTTTTAAATACATAATCATATGAATGAGACTGTTGGATCACATGTATTTCTAACAACTCTATTTTCACTATGTTCTAGAACAGAGTAAAATCTGCTAACTCGACAGATCTCTATTAACTCACAAACATTTTACGTAAGCTATACGAGCAGGAAGTTTGAAGGCATTTATGTTTCACAATTAAAGCTTTGAGAATTATTGAAAACTACGAGACTCAGCATAAATCAAAGTAATATCATGCCGAGTATCACTTATGGCAAACTGGATTCTGTATAATAAAGTGAAATGGAAACACTTCCAAACCTCCAGCACCGCCACGGAATAATTTACGATTCCCTCTGTCTCATTTTACGACTCACCTGAAAAAAAAAACAGTTTTAAACGCCAAAAAACCATAAAACCGTCTAACTGTTTAGTCGGTAGTATTAACGTAATGGAAAAGAAGCTGTTGTAATAGAAATAAAACTTTTACGACACTTTTATATCTATTACAGCAAAATGTTTCGACAAAATTGTGTATTTTTTATTTTAACCGACATTTAAATTGGTTTCGCCTTTGTTCGAGCGGAATGTTACGAGAAGATAATGAGGGTAGGTATAAAATATACATAGTGGCGCAAAGGAGCTGAATTCATCGCTGCTTCACAGAATTAAATTAACAATAGACTTTATATCTTTCATAGTACAACGGCGCGGCGCTCGTCGTGCCTGACTATTCTACGAATTACTCATGTTCTGAAATGAAATTGGTATTAAATAATATGTTTGTAATATTTATTACGGGCGCTGTCGGGTTTGCTTCAATCCTAAAGTTAATTATTTGTTATTATTTTTGATATGTGGAGGTACTTACTGAGCTTCAAATATTATTGTCATGATAACAATTTCATCTGCCTGATCTTCTCAACTATATTGCGGTCGGTTTCCTGTCCAAACGGATTCAGTTGAACGTCAGTATTTTACATCGAGCGCCTGGACATCTGACCAACCCAGTCACTTGGTAAGATTGGTTGTCAGACTCTGACTACCTATAACGACAGCTGGGGCCAACTGCAAGGCACGGAAGGGTTTGCAATGGATGAGACCGCGGTTAACGTTACTTATCCTTGAAGACACGCCCAATGTCGCTGTTTTAATTTAGCCACAAGCTGCTTAGCAACTTATTCAATCAAGTAATCTAAGTGACTGAACAGTGAAAGTAGTTAATAATCAAACTCTTCACAAGATCAATAGTTATCTCCTATCAGAAATGCACAACCTACACAGGTAATTTCCCCTTAACTGACAATTAAGAGGTACTTGGACACATCTGCCAAGCGGTAACCAGCCTGAAGACCGCTTGCCGGATGCGTTAGCTAATCCGACGTGCTCACGATTCACACACCACGTCAAGCCACGTCACGCCACGTTAGATTTAGCACGACTGGTATTGTATGCCTAGCTGTGTTTATACTATGCTTGCTGTTTAGTCGCTAAATATGTAAAATAGAAATAGAATCACAAAACGTAACGACATACTTACTATTTTTATTGATAAATATGTGCTTTATGCATGTACGTCTGTATTTGGTTGCGTCAACATTCAAAATATGATTGTCATCCGTTTTCCCTAGACCAATCCCTTTCCAGCACATACCTCGCGAGAATGAGAGGATTCGCGCCGCCATTTTTGTCGCGAAGAACACTTCCCGATTCTCATGACGAACGCATCGGCGTCGTCCGCTCCGCTTGAAAATATTGATAACTTTGGATTCTTCGCATTTTCGCCTGTAATAAGACTTAAAATCAAGTGTTTGTGTTTAACGTGTGAGGACAGTAACTTGAAGCCCAGCTGCCCCTGAACCGGTGCACCTGCGACGACGCGAGCACGTGGCTCCCGTAAAAGGTTTGTGCTTTCCCTCCCTAATTATTTCGGGTTGTATTCTATTGTCCTACACCCACCGCAACTCGAAGACCTATCTGCAAGCGTTTGTCAATCGTTTTGTTCCGCATTGCAAATACAGTCCACTAAATTAGTCCTTCACGCCACCAGTATTTGTTGTTGTACTTAGATGTAACTGGTACACCACAGACTACCTGCAATATTGTCTCCTTCTCCCTTTGAATGAAATTAGAGCAGTGCTGGCCCAGTGATAACGGCTCCGACTTCCAAAATATAGGTCGTGGGTTCAAACCCAGGCAAGGCGCTAAAAACCAGCATGTCCTAGAACCAAAAGTCAAAATCATCGAGAGGTTCTCTTCCAAAGGTCGGGGCTTCGTTTTTACCCGACTAAGGCGAAGCATTAGGGAGGGTCATGATTTTGACCGGTATGTATCATAGTTATATTCATCTGTTTCGTCATAACTTCTAAACTACTTATCAGAATTAGACAAATTTTAATGAAGTGTCGTAGGAAGTTTCTTGATCGCGTCCACTGGCTATAGTCTATGTGACGTCACATTAAATTGAATATGGCGCCCAGGTGTGTATTGTAAGCCACAATAATTTAAATTTTAAAAAAGTTCAAAAACTATGCCCGAACAGTAGTAAGCGATCATAAGCTTTAGGACGAAGTGGTTTACGAACATTTTTTCCTTTTGATGTATGGAACCCTAAAAACGAGTCCAAACAAAACTTGTAAGTCAAGGTAAATTTTGATTTGAATTTGAGCTTACACGTGTGGCTTCTATGTAAGGACACGTGTCTCTTGACGACGATATTACATCCTGAAAACAACAATGAGGCTTTTTAGTAGTTGCTTTAATAAATTATGAAATGCTAATGAATCCCTTACACGAGCTACGAGCTATGTTGATATCATATGTCATTTTATTTTTACAGTTCATTGAACCTTACCTTAGTAACGGGTACTTAGGTACCCGTTACTAAGGTAATACATAATTCCCATAGGTTCAAAAGATTTCGTTGCCTATATTTGTCAGTAGATAGTTAGCTGTCTACTGACAAATATAGGCAACGAAATCTTTTACCTTTTATTTTTAAGCTTAAAAAACAAAAAGTAAGATAAAAAAATGTAAACCCCAGTACTGAGAGATCACGCTCTAAAAACTATGAAAGAGGAAAATATTCTCATCTGACAGCCGTAGTGCCGGTTCAGTGTGGTACCGGACGTAAAAGAATAGCACCATCCCATTTCATCCCGTGGGTGTTGTAGAAGGCGACAAAGGGACTTACCAGAGAAAGGGCAGCAGCGTTCTCTGTGTATTTTACCACCATACTGCGATCGCCAACCCGCCTGCCAAGCGTGGCGATTATGGCAAATCCCCTCTTGGGGGAGGCCTATGTCTAGCAGTGGACGTCTTTCTGTTGAAATGATGACAGCCGTAGTCGCTTCCAACGATACCTCATTTGTCAAATTATGATTGACAGCTTAGAAGTTATGAAAGAACAGATGAACATACCGACAAACATACCTACATACATACCGGTCAAAATCATAACCCCCCTTTTTGCTTCGCCGTAGTAATGTAATAAGTACAACCGTGCTTACAGCAAACAAAAAATGAAAGTAAGTAAGTAATTTGAATTCTGAACAAACAAACCGATTTTTAACAAGATCATCTTGAAAATACTTTCCACTAAAGTAGAATCTGTCAATTGAATATTTTCTAAACCTTCGCACGGTTTTTAAAAAGAAAAGAGTATTTTTCTACAATGAAACCTCGGCTCTCGAATTATTATTTTCTAGCGCATTCGGTTTATTCCTTGAACTAGTTATTAAGTGAGCTGACAAAACCAACACAGATATCTCAATAATAATCTATTGTAACGCCATTCAATCTTATAAGTAGATACTTAATGGGGGACACGCCCCTGTTACGGTTAGTTTTAAACGAGAGAAAAATACTTCGAGATTTATTTTATATGATTATGTACGTTTAATATTAATTTATTATACATATAAACCTTCCTCAATACATTCTGTAGTCTACATGATCGAGAAAACTGCATCAATATCCGTTACGAAGTTTGGAAGAACAACGTAGTCACATTGACTTAACAGAGACTTTATTTTATTATAATAATGTAGAAATAGATGTTTTATTTTATTGTGTTTGAGTGGCTTACAGCTAACAATACAGATGTTATAGTGACGTAATTCCCAACAAGCCATGTACAAGCCTACACAGATAGCAACAGAGTTTTGTTGTAGGTACAAGTAACGTAGTATATAGGTAATGAACTAAGTATAGCATTAAAACATATATGGGCAACGCTCGGCCCGCAGCAGGCAGAATCCGGCCCGAACCGGCTTTTGAGATTTTTCTTCAAGTCGCGTGTTAAAAAAAGGATATTGTGTTCACGCCAACAATAAAGGAAGATTAGCTATGCTTCCAGGTAGATTCAGACCTAATGTGACATAACTTATATTTTTACATGGATTTTGACGACTGCTTGTATTGCGCAACTTTTATATTTAAGACCAGCTGTTGCCAGTGGCTTCGCCCGCGTGCTGTTCTGAAATTATCCCACGGGAACGTACTACCGGGATAAAAAAGTATCGTATGTGTTAATCCAGGTCATAAACTATCTGTGTGCCAAATTTCATCCAAAATCCATTCAGCCGTATTTGCGTGATTGAGTAACAAACATCCAAACATCTTCACAAACTTTCACATTTATAATATTCTTAGTAGGATTGCGATGTCTACCAAGCAATGAATAACAAAAATTTCTTAGGTAAATATAATTTATTTGGGATCACCAATAATACAGAGAAACAAGGCGTTTTCTAAGTATTAATATAAATTTTTACGTGTATACCTCTTCTGACCCGTGACTTCATTAGTATTGTAAAGTATGGCCCACAACTTTTCAAAGGTTGCCCATCCCAGCAATAAACAATTGCATAAAGTACTTAGGTACATAGGCAGAAATGCATGCACAACCATTATTAGAATACATCAAAAACAATAGTTTTTAGATAAAAAAGTACCTACTAATCGCCGACGCCGACCAACTTGCAAATAAATCGATTGAGGGAGGTTCCTTCTTTGCAATTCTGTTAAATACTTTGATGGAGCGAATCACAATCGAAAGACGATTTCTGAAACGAGAATGTTAAGGTGAAATATTCAGAGACAGCTTAGAAAGAAGTTCAGGACTTTCAATCCTCGATTGTGCTATTTTCACTCGGAACCATTTATGTCAGTAAGATAGATGAAATACGCAGATTGAAGGGAACATAATAATTTTAATTTTACTTCTTTCGATTCGATCATATCGACTACGTTAAAGGTCCCGATTTCCCGAAACTTTGACCGTTAATAGAAACGGACTAAAACGGAACTAAACGGAGTTTTGGAATAGATTAGAGGCATTAAAGGATTATTCATTGTTATGTGCATATTTGAGGGCGTGCACAAAATATAATTGGATTTACAAACTTACACTAAAATATACAGTGGCAAGGACATCGACGCGCAAACTGTAGGTAACCATGGATTCTATATGTACGTGATTCTGATACCCCAACGTTGAAATTTTTCTTCGGATATTAAAAAAAAAAGTTGTTCCATACGTTTTGGTAGGTAAAAAACTTTTCTGCGAAACAATTTTTATTTTTGATAAGCAAAGAAAAATTTGTACGGTGAATCATTTACTGAATCCATGATAGCATATTATAGCACGTCGATATATAACCACCCCGTATACTGAAATGTGTTCCCGAAAAAAGTGAATGAAAAGTGTTAGATAATGAAAAGCCTTCATGTAACGACAACCTACCAACTTTAGTTCAAAAACTACAACCGATAACATTTTGTTACGGTCTTTGGTTTATACCTTTAAGTAGGTGTTTTTGTCGTTGTTTGGCTCTACTTTACAACCGACAAAAAAGAGAAGGAGGTTCTCAAGTCAACGCGTATATTTTTTTTTATGTGGTCATAATTAATTAAAAGAAAAATATACGCGTTGACTTGAGAACACAGCACTTTGTACTGAGTAGTCCGATTTTGAAAATTCTTTTTAACTTTCTTTTTTGTAATAACACGACAAGGGTCAATAGTTGCCAATAACTGAGCATAGTTATAAATAAAATCGTTTTTTCCCTTTATAAAAAGAGGTTTTTGACCAAGCAGACAGATAATTCTGATAGATTGTTCCGTGTGGTGCCGGACGTAAAAGAATAGCACCATCCCATTTCTTCCCGTGGGTGTCGTAGAAGGCGACTAAGGGGCTTACTAGAGAATGGGCAGCAGTGTTCTCTATGCATTTGACCACAATACTGCCATCGCCAACCCGCCTGCCAAGCGTGGCGGTTATGGCAAATCCCCCCTTTTGGGGGAGGCTTATGTCCAGGAGTGGACGTCTTTCGGCTGGTATGATGATAATGATGAGACAGATAATTACAGGCCGGTAATAATATTCAAAAGTAATTTAAGTAAATCCATTAATAAACCAATATCGCAGTAAACCGACCTATAACCTTGAACATTGCTTTAACAAGTTTGCCTTTGAGACAGAAGGACGTTCCTTGTCAATTAAAGTATCATTATTTCACTTTGCTACTGCCTCGTTGCTCTTGTGATCGCAACTGTTACAGTTGAGCATGAAACCTTGGGTTCGATTCCGAGGTCGGGGAAGGTGTTATTGGGTTTTCTTTCTATAATTCCTCAGTAGCAGCCCGAAGTCTGGATTTATGCCCTGTTGATGGCAATTGGATCGCCCCTATTAACATAACTGGCGAAATGTGGCTATACTATAGGTACACATCTGCCTAACCTTTCAGGGAAACAAGGTGTGTTGTTTATTTTGTTATACAGGGTGTAAGGGAAACGCTTCCAAAATCGAAGACTTTGTGATAGGACTAGTGATTCTCGATACAGTACCACAAAAAATCTAAATTTTTTTTTGCATTTTTCGTACACTATGCTGTGACAACAGATAAATGAACCATTATTTGAGATTAAACACATTTAAAAACGACCTCAAGTCCAGGCGGCGACCTTAGGTTTAGGCATCCTTTGTAAAGCGCCGCCAAAATAAAATAAGTAGAAACATTACAGAAGCGTCAAACCTTTTAAATTGATGCAAAATAACCAATCTAAGGCGAAATGTTATTGGTATCCGTTTGCATTTAGGTTGTATATAACCTACGCTCTGGCTTCGGAAGCGTTCGCCTTACACCCTGTATTTGTATATATTTTACTTTAGTACCAATAAATTACATCTAACCAGCTCGACGGAACTCATGAACTAGGAGAGTTAGTTAACTAATGTAGATGTGATTCCCTGACTCCAGGAGTCCTTAGTAACTTACTTACTTACATTAAACTTAATGAATTCATAAATAAAATATTAAATCAAGCTTTACAGCAGCAATAGCACGAGAACTAACGAACTGAGAATAGCAATCTTTTACTTAAGGAACAGCTGGCTACAGTGTTCCAAAGATTGACTGCTAACTACTGAACAAACAAATAACAAATAACTTATTTTGTAATATTAAATTCACACATACATACACGTTATGCCTGGATTCCTCTAAGGCAGAGTTTAGTGTAGTTTGCCAGAACTTTACCGATAGTACACCTACGTTTCGCAATTTCTCAGCATTATTTAATTAATTTTCCACCCATTTCGCAACATTATTGGATGGCAAATTAGCATACAGGCACGCTGCCCACTTTATGGTAAGTGATTACCAGGGGCAAAGGTTGCTTTGCCACATTGCTTCCCAGAATCAAAGTGAAAATGTCTCATGTGTCTCTTCAAATGGGGACACAGCAACACTGTTTGGCGGACGGCAAAAATAAATATGCCGGCTACCTTGCTCTCGCTCAACCAATTAGAATAGAATAGAATAAAATAGAATTTATTTGCAAATATGGGTAATACAAAAGTAGATGTAGGTATCACAATACAGAGTCCTGCCACATTTCACCATTCGGCATGCAAACATTTTCATTATATCAAATCATGGCAATTATTTATTATTATTGTTCTTGGGTATATCGTGCCTACGTGGGGTGGTGCTCACAAAATAACTATGCTGCGACTACAAAGGGTGAAGGGGGCGGTACTGAAGGTCCTTTCTACAAAACCAATCCGCTATCCGACATTTAACATTTACTCACTTGCAAAGTTCTCACGGTTAGGTAGCTCTTCGTACTACACGCTGTACTCCAAAAATGCAACGTTCGCACACTGTGACACAGTTTTTAATGTTTATAGCTATCATTGCCTCCATTGTAATTTATATCATATTGTTTTTTGTTCCAAAATAAAAATCTTTTGCTCTTACTTTTTTTCCTTGGACGAGCTCTTTCACAAAGAGAACATCTAATACACTCAACTCTACTCCACACTCTCTTTTCTCTCTCTTCTGCTGTATTTAACTCCTATAATAACATTAAAGCCCAACAAAGCATACACTGTTAAATTACCATTATAACATTTCCCAAATGAGCTTTGGTTCGTAGCTCGAAGCTACGCCGTTCGTAGCGTCGTAGCACCGAAGAGTTTCGTAGCCACGTAGCCGAAGGGCATGTAACTGGATTTCAGGAACGTTCAACCGTAACTGAGTCAATTAATGTGGTGACGGTATTCATGTCACCTCTCGTAATTCTATAATGATAAACGATACATCGATCGGTGATGCAGAGCTTACCTGAATGGGAATTTTCCATAAGAAATTTGTCTTTAGGAACTTTATACGAAAGTACTTAAAAATATTAATCTGCGGAGCGGCTATTGGAATATTTCAACGGATCAAGAGGGTTTGGCTTTTATTTTTGAATCGGTAAACCGTATTGACGCAGTACTCGTAACCGGCATGGGTGTATAACCAGAGAGGCAATTCTAGTAATTTTAAGAACGTTCACAATCTGATCTCAGTCTCAGTCTGTCAAAAAAAAAATCCAAAAAAAGCAACCGACTTCCGAAAAAACACTACAAAGTGAAAAATACCTTTCATTTCGGAAGGCGGTGACTTTGGATATGTATTTAAATTTTTTGTCACCGCCTTCCGAAATTAAAGTTATTTTTCACTCTGTGGTGTTTTTTCGGAAGTCGGTTGTTTTTTTAAAAAAAGTTTTTATTTTTCACTTTTTTGTTATAATACCTACCCCACTAATTCGAAATTTCATCATCCTTGGGGTCAAAACAATGCATATTTATGCAATAGCAGCAATCGCGGTTTATTTACTGTTATTTTTTTAAGAGTTCCGTTGTCTGTCTCCGAAACGCATCATCAAATCTATATGAAATCAAAATGGGACCACGCGGAAAGCAAATAAAAAAGAATCAACAAAATCGGTTCACCCAGTAGAAAGTTATGAGGTAACAAACATAAAAAAAAAAACATAGAGTCGAATTGAGACCCTCCTCCTTTTTTTTAAGTCGGTTAAAAATACCTCGAGTTTCCCTACATTTTTGACACTTGACTGTCGCCGAGATGATACTGCGACTAGATTTTGAACGTTTTTGATTACGAAAATTGGCCTTCTGATGTATGAAAAATAAACGAGCCAAAAGGATGTAAAGATCGTAGTAGGTGGCGTTCTGTAGTTTCTATCTACCCCCATGGGAAAAAGGCGTGATTTTATGTATGAATGGTTAACTGTCATCATCACATTTATTTGTATTTGTATACATACATATTTGTTTTGCCTGGGTTCGATTCCTTGGTCGGGCAACGTGTGATGGGTTTTTCTATCTGGAATTTCTCAGTAGCAGCCCGGAGTTGGAATTTGCGCACCGGACACGGGTGTTTCGGGAAGTTCCTGTTTCGTATAAGGCGGGAGGAAACGTCCGGGTGTTTTCACTGTGAAGATCGTCCTGAGGACACGGTGGAGCATACGGTGGAGGTCTGCCCGGCTTGGGCGGAACATCACCGTGTCCTCGTGGAGGCGATCGGCGGCGGCGATCTCTCGCGTCCGGCCCTGGTCCAGGTCATGGTACGGAGCGAGGGTGCATGCGTAGCTGTCACCTCCTTCTACGAAGCAGTAATGGTTGCGAAAAGGGAGGCGGCGCACGTGAGGGAGAGGCAGTATATGCGCCTTCACCGCCTTAGTCGCCACAGGAGATGCCCTGGGCATCGGGAATCCCAGGCTGATTCCCGGCCACCGTAGGCGCGGGCTTGCGGACGCCGAGTAATGGGTAGCTCGCTGTCCGGTAAGGACCAAGCCTAGGTCGACGGCGCGTTGTGTTTCACGCGCGCCTCAAAGAGATATCAGCACCAACTGGTGGGGTCCGCAAGGACTGACGCCTGCCAGGGGTGCTGGTTGTTCGAAAGAGATACTGCGGCCCCTAGCACACAGGCAACTGATGGAACACGGGTAGGTTTTAGTCAGTAAAAGTCTGACACGCCCTCCTGCTCCACCCAGAGCGGGAGAAGTTATTTGATGATTTCCCAACCTCAAAAAAGAAGCCCTCCGGGTAAACGAGGCGTGATGTTATGTAAGTATAGTTGTAAAATCACATAAGTATATAATCTCTATAAGGTCAAAATGTATTTTACAGTATTATGTAATGTATTTAAATAATAATAATAATAAATTTATGTAATGTATTTTACCACAGCGTAACTAAAATCAACCATCAATGAACTATGTAAAACATTTTGAATAACAATATAAATCCATTGAATTTATTCATAACAATATGATGTCGGCATTGGGCGGTCGGTGGAAATAATTAGCCCTCGCTAATTAGCTCGGTCATCGAGCTGCCTGTTCAGGGAAACTGCTATTTTAATACATTTCACAGAAGCCAATCACACTATAATTATTATGCAGTATAATGTGAATTTAGTGTCAATATTATTAAACAGTGTCATGTGTTTATTGTCTTTAAATTAAGTTTGACAAGTAATCTAAACGGTTATCAACCATGAAGTTAAAAAATAAAATGCTAAAATGTGTCTTTTGAAATTAACAAAGCAGCAACATTCAACAAAGAACGAAGCACAGAGCCAAGCAAGTGGAAAAACATAGGTTAGAACAATGAGATGTAAGTGACGAAATAAGTAAGTAGTAGCTTTTAAGCTTACCTATTTATAATGCAGAATTGCATATGTAAGCGGGCGCGCCCTTTATGCCTGGCGGGTTTTATTTAGATTATAAGTTCTGTTTACGTTTTTTTTTATTTATTATTAGTTATTTCTGCTCGAGTGCCTATAGTTTTCAATGTTTAGTTGGTATATTGGCCTGTGCTAGCTGACATATAGCAGACAGCTGTGCTGCTGGGGAGTTTGTTGCGCCACTTCTTCTTCCCAGTTAAAGCGAAGGAAGAGGTCAAGGGCGGGCGTTTGGGGGAGACTGTCTTAAGTAATTTTGACGTTCGAAAAGAGCTGACTCTCAGCCTAGTATGAATAAATGACTTTTGATTTTGATTTGATTTGATAAATTTATACCTAATTGGCCACTATCCAGGGTAGCAGAGACATCGACGAGTAAACTGTAATCATGAATTCAGCACATGAGTCTAGGTATTTTTCGATGGTTATAAAAAAAAAAATTGCTGTTTCATATAAAAGTGCAACACTTATGTGGTAAAAATTTATAGCAAAGCTATTTTTTATATAACTGATAACTTCGTACATGATCCTGAACTCCCTGCGTTGAAAATTTTCAACGCACTTTATTTAATTTTATAACCGTTGCTTAAATCTCTTTACTCTTATGAGACATAGCTATCATCCGTTTATAAAATGGAAAACATAGTTTATATCCGTTTCGTGTCAAACCTTGTTCCTTAAAACGTAATACAGTTCCAAACTGCATACCATTCCAAGCAATACTCGTAACATAACTCGTCCGTTTGAATATTGACTTAGAGAGGTTATCGTTGAGAGCAGCGGTGACTTACGAGTGGGTTCGAAGCCAGGCAGGAGCTTTACTTTGTTGTGTAATATTTTCATCACCACAGCTGTCTAAACGGTGAAGGAAAATATCGTGAGGAAACCGGCGTTTCCTAGAACCAAAAATTGGAAGACGTGTGACATCTATCAACGGATTACGGTCCACTTGAGAGGAAGTGGGAACGTATACGCTGATTATGCAAAGAGGTTACCTATTCGTATTGGTGCTGTATTTATTTCACTGTTTAACTACATACAACTCATTACTTCTCATGTAACTCAAAGTTTCATTGTCTTACTTTGTAAACGCTCTTCTAAATATGGCCCTGCTGCAGACTCATATGAAATCTTACTAGTATAATAACTTTAAAGAGAATTCTGAGTTTGTTTCAACATATCTTCTCGGGAACCAGTCAGCTAGAAAATGCTGGTGCCATCTAGTTTCAAAATATTTACCAAAAAAATTACGCATGTTAATAAAAATATAATACAACATCTTCTAAAATAAAAATAATTTAATTTCATCTTCCCAAGTCGGATAAAGAAATTCATCATCATATCAGCCGGAAGACGTCCACTGCTGGACATAAGCCTCCCCCAAAAGGGGGATTTGCCATAATCGCCACGCTTGGTAGGCGGGTTGGCGACCGCAGTATGGTGGTAAAATGCATAGAGAACGCTGCTGCCCATTCTCTATTAAGTCCCTTAGTTGCCTTTTACGACACCCATGGGAAGAAATGGGATGGTGCTATTGTTTTACATCCGGCACCACACGGAACTAAGAAAGAAAGTGCTTCTCTTTAATCACCTTTCATTTTTATTTATTGTTGTGTATGAACACTTCATCATCATCTGCCTAGCCTTTTCCCAACTACGTTGGGGTCGGCTTCCAGTCTAACCGGATGCAGCTGAATACCAGTATTTTACATGGAGCGACTGCCTATCTGACCTCCACAACCCAGTTACTGGGTAATATACGATACCCCTTGGAAAGACTGGTTGTCAGACTTTCGGGCTTCTGACGCCCCGTGACGACATTGTGTATGAACACTTATAACCCGTAAATTTCCCACTGTAGATAGTGTGGCCCATAGTATCTACTTAAGATATAAATATAATATGCAGAAGCTGATGGTGTATAAATAATAAAAAAGCCAAATATAATCTTAACCTCTCCCAAATCTATTATTAACCCACACCAAACCACACATTACCGCTGTAGTAAACACGTGTTCAGCTCATAACCGAAGCCCATTACCTATTAATCTAACAGAGCAACCCATATCAAATCCTCTGACATGTACAGATCGATAACAACAAGCTAGCTATAAATATAAATGGCGTCGAGTCCTCAGGCGTATAGTACGACACAACTTAGAGGTTCCTTCGATGAAATTCGTCAAACACGAATATATTTTACTAAGTTAACAAGATGATTTAAATAAATTCGGGCAAGGATGGTAGAGCCAAAAAACGTAACAGAATATATAAAAAGCGATTGCTTATAAAGGCTATTTTACTTTAGGCAGAAAACTTTCATTTTTAAATACACTTAATATATACAAATATATTTAACATCTAGAAATTCGGTTTTATTAAAAACATTTCAATGATTTTACTTAACATAACCGGCGTAATGTATACACCTCTGCCCAAACCTTCAGGTAAACAACGCGTGATGTTGACGGGATATGTGTGTTTTTTGTCATTTATTTCAATTTTCATTCTCTGCCTCTAATAGGTCAATGGATTAAATCAAGTTAATTAGGTGTCCAACTTAAATTGTCAGTATATTCAAATCATAACTACATTTTTTGACAGGTGTATGAAATGGCTGTAACACGGCAAATTGATGACGTGATAAACCACTAATTTCTCTAATCGACATCGAGGATACATCGTATTCGTGTCGTACTGTAAACAGATAATACGGACCTAATAGAAATCCTTAATATTAGGGCTATTACACAATATAGGAAGCCGGCTGATCCAATTTATTCGAATAGATTACAACCTCATCAAAGAGTTTAGCACAGCTGTCTGTCAAAATCACAGCCGCTTACTGAATTGATGGAATCTATCCATAGGAGCAGTGGTGAGCCAGCGGTAATGGTTGCGACTTATGAGGTCGAGGATGTTTTTTGTGTTTCGTAATGTTGATTACCTACTACTGTATAGAATCAAGTTCTTCTAACTTAACAGACAGCTGTGCTGCTGGGGAGTTTGTTGCGCCACTTCTTCTTCCCAGCTAAAGCACTAGGAAGTGGTGAAGGGCGGGCGTTCTGGGGGGACTGTCTTATTTAATTTTGACGTTCAAAAAGAGCTGACTCTCAGCCTAGTTTGAATAAATGACTTTTGATTTTGATTTTGAAGGTTCGTACCCAGACTGGAGCTTTACTTTATGTAAATAATTTAATTACCACTGCTTTCAAATTGTTGAAGCAATCCATCGTGGGGTAACCGGCATGGCCTAGAGCCAAAAATTCGAAGACATGTGACATCTACCAACCCGCACTGACTCCTCACTCGCTCCCATAGAGAGGAGTCCTGTGTCCCAGCAGTCGGAACATTATAGGTTGATTACATAATCATACATATGTATGATCTGAAAGTGGTCAGCAAATCGAAAACGCGTTCAAGAGCTGTCAGTGTCAAACTGTCAATATTCCACGACAATTAAAGCTTTTGAACAAAGCAAAAGACATTTATATAAAAAAGGCTGATAGTCAGCACTTTTTGAACGTCAAAATTACATAACACTGTCCCCCCAAAACACCCGCCCTTCACCACTTCCTAGTGCTTTAGAATATAATTATTCTAAGTAAAATTTTTACTTGCTTAAAAACATGTTATAGTAAGGTCTTATTAATAAAATGATGATCTTACATGTTTCCGGCATACAAACATTGAAAACATTTTTGATGTAAAAATTTAAAACGACACTAACATTAATATGTCTGTCATGAACATCTTAAAAATAAAAGGTAGGTACACAAAGTAAAATAAGGAAACTCGGTAAGCATATTTATCTGTTACTTTTTTATCAATCAATTCTTTCACACTATAAAACAATTATCAATATGGCATTTATGTAGTTTGGATAGAAGGAATTCTCTTATTTCTTTTGGAATAATATTGTATATTTTAATTGTTGTGATAAAGCTATTTTTATGGCTTATTCCCAAAGTACTCCATTCTTTTGTTCTAAAAGATAAGAATCTCATACATTCATTCCCAAGTTAGGTACTCAATGGAATTATTATTATTTAAAAATGCTTATTATTTTGTTCCCATTCTGCTCCATAGGTATCTGGAATCATTCTCAAAGTACTCCACCGATTATCCGTTATCAGTTCTCAAACTGCTCCATCTACTTAATTACCTATAAAATACATATACCTACATATTTCAATACAATCAGTCACAAAATATTGTTGGCTTTTTACGATAATCCCCAGTTCGCAAACAATTTGTAATCATAGCACAGTGAGATTAACGTCTATTTTAGAATCATAATTGTTTTAGTGCGTCATCTATCGGATAAACTCGACACTTTTAACATTCAACTTCGTTTGCACGCCTAGAGCTAACAATAGGGTATTACACCTATTTTTGAAGAGTCTTAATTCGACTCTAAAATTCTAATAAACCACAAATAAACACATTTTTTTTATTTAATCGATTAGTGCCATAAAAATACATTTAAATTATACATTTTCATATTTCGCGCGTAATTTGACGAAAACGCTGGACGCAGTGGACACCATATTGGTATGTGGGTGTGACGTCAGTTTGCTGTGTAAACAAATGCGCTGATATGTTGTATGATAATTGATTATAATTAAAAAAAAACAGTTTTTATTATACTTTTTTTTTGCAGTTCCTGAATGTAAGATATATATTTCAATAAAAAATAACTTTGGTTACGAAAAAATAAAAGTACAAAGTGGTTCAGTTGATTAGTTTATACAGCGGTATGACGTAACATGTCGGCTACAATTTCATGGTGATCAAAAACAAATAAAAAACTGAAATCTTTGAATTGAATTTTAACATTTATTTTGCTATTTCATGAACTGTAACTAACATTTTCCGACTGCTTTTTGCCTAAGCTATCTTAATAATATACTTCTAGATTTTTCTCATATGGAGTAAAATACCCTATTGTGTATGAGCGCGATAGTGCGATAGTGGCGACGTTAGTTATACTCAAACCATCATACATAACAAATAACCAAATTATTTTTAATTTGATAGTACATGTCTCAAAATAGTTTTTAAGTCTGATTCATAATAATACTACATTACCTTAGTTTTATCTTAAATAGTAACTTAATTTGATAACTTTTATTAGGATTCAAAATTTGTGTTTATGACTGAAAAACGAACTTTTAGATTTATAAGCTTGTTTTATCATGTTATGTAAAATTTCAAATGATTATTGGTCGGTTTTTTTTATATTTAATGTTAGGCTTAAGTGCCAGATATAATTAAAAAAATTGTATTATTTGTTTTTCATGTTTTCTCTATCCAAAAAATCAACTGACAAAATTCCACTTTGTTAATTTTGTCAGTTGATTTTTGAATATTTTGAATTGTTGAATTTGAAAAAATTACATGACTCAAAATGATTGTTGAATTATATTATAAAGCTTTTATTAAAAAAAATATATGCTTAAAAATATATTTGCCAAGCTTTAGAGCCTAACTATACCTCAGCTACCCTTTTATAGTAATACGGTACATATTTAAATGAGCTTTTTGATAAATATGTGGAGGAGTACTTTGAGAACATTTTAATATTATCATGGAGCACAATGGAACCTTATTAAAAATATTATATTTGTCATGGAGTACTTTGGGAACTCTTTTTGGAGTACTTTGGGAATAAGCCATTTTTATAACACATTTGCTCGTAAGGGGTCTCTTATTACACCCATTTCAATATCGTAATGTATGTCATTACGCACTTGTGCGTTATTGTAATGTAAAACGCACGGTTTATCAAGATGCTCTGTCTAAAACGAACGGTACTTTTTTAAATCTTAGCAAAGAGTTTTTATGTCAGAAAAGTGGATAACATTTTATGAATAAAATTAACTTTGAGAGATAAAATATAAAAAAATAAACATTTAATTCTTTAATTTAATTAGTTTTGACAATACATTACAACCATTTATCTGTAAAAAAATATTTACTTTATTAGTTACTGGCTGTTTTTGTGCCTGTGCCTTAAAAAAAAGCGCTGATGCACGCGCATCGCTAATTTGTGAACAAGTAATAATCAATTTTACAAATTGTTCAAATTTTTCTAACTGCTTTAACAAGTGATTAAAGATTTACTCGTTTAAGAAAGTCCGACTTTTATTTATTTCCTCGCAAATATGTTATAAAACGTCGTATGACATACGTGCGCTTTGAAAATTACAGCCCCTGCTTTCTTATAGCCCTCGCCTAAGGCTCGGGCTAGCAATATCGCCTTGGCTGTAATTTTCAACTTACCGCACTTATATCATAATGTACTATTATGGCATAATGCGCTTTGATGTAAAGGAATTCTTAGCCGTGTTGGGTCTCGACGGGTAAATTTTGAATTTGAATAGAAATTGTTTCGCTGGGAAGAAGAAGCGGCGCAACAAACTCCCCAGCAGCACAGCTGTCTGTTAAGTTAAAATAACGTGATTCAATACAATAGTAGGTAAGTAATTAACCTACACCAAACCAAACATTAGAAAACATATAATTAAAATATTTGCCATAGCTTATAGTAGTGGTTGCCGATGGGTCCAAATTCGACTATGTTTTTTTTAATAATTTAATATTTAAAATATTATTATGTAAAATATTAGCTTTTTGCACTCCTCTACATAAATTTTAACTTTGCCAAATTTCATGCTCTTCCGTCCGCGTTATATTCGTAAAAAGGGGTACAAAGTTTTTGCTTCACGTACCGATTAGAATAGAAGATAACGTAGCTCGTGTTCAGTGATTTTGGGGATCACGAAGGTTTTACCCAATTTGTTTTATCGAGAGATTAGTTTTATTGGGCTTTTAGTGAAAGGTTAGCTTCTGAGTTTGGAGGTTTATTTTTGGAGTTCCGTTCAACAGTTAGTTTTGAAGTTAGCACCGTCAATCTGTTGTTATTACTCATTAGGATAGGTCTTTGCAGTCCGCTAGAGTGTTGTAGGTACCTACTGCTAAACAGGACTTGAGTTTTAAAGAAGTTGGCGTACAGGTATAGGTACCTTATCAAGTTATGCTTAATTTTTTTTTTTTTTTTTTCGTTACAGTTTTTATGACTTCACAATACATCGACATTAATATATTATATGTTAGTTTCTTACTAAAGTATTTTACACATAAACCTTTCGAAATTAATTCTCTAAATGATTGTGAAAACCGCATTAAAATGCGTTGCGTAGTTTAAAAAGAACAACACAAACGAACGACATGAAAAGCGATAAGTATAGACAAGCAGATCAAAACAGCAATGGACAAAGAGGCATCATAAAATCCAACAAAATATCAATATACGATATAGATTCAATACAAAAACTTGTTCAATAAATATTGATCGGCAAATAAACACACCGCTCTGAACAATTGCTCGACATGTATGCACAAGTAATACTTAGGAAAATTGCAATAAACCCCCCGATTGGACCACTCTGAGCTAACTCACGAGTGGCCGACATCGAGCTACGAAGGAAATATTTGATAAGTAACCTGGAGACTTGACTTCAATATGACTTTTTCAATTCATATGTATTTTGTAAGTTTATCCTGGACTTCACTGACATCGGTGAAGGAAAACATCATGAGGAAACTTGGGCTTATATTTAATACTAGCTGTACCCACGGCTTCGCTCGCGTTGATGACGGAAATTATCCCACAAGAACGTGCTTTCGGGACAAAAGTAGCTTATATGTTACTCTTTATAACATCAGCTATCTGCCTGTTGAAGTCCCGCCAAAATCGGCCCAGCCGTTTCGGTGATAAACTGGATCAAACAGAAAGACATTTTTTTTAGCTTATAAGTACTTACCGTATATACTTTCATATGTATTTAAAGCTGTTATTTTTACATTACAAACAAACACTTCAATATTTTTTTGTATTTTAGCAAGTTTGTATTCTACGTACAGAAGATATAGAAAAGTCTGAAATCTTCAACCCGTCTTGAGCAAGCGTGGTGATCAATGCTCCGCTGCACTGACCTTATGGTCCCACTGCAACGCTAACGCAACGCAACGCGTTTGGCTGGTATTATTGAACCTAGAAAGCATAGGCTTTAATAATGACTGATTGAATTGATCATGCTTTACATTCATACATAAACTCACGCCTTCTTTCCAAGGGGGTAGGCAGAAACTATATGCTTTACAAAAAAAAAACAATTAAAAAATGCATTCAACCAAGGTAAGTCTTCTCCTGCTAGGGGTGCGGGTGGGTTTTAGTCAGTAAAAGTCTAACACGCCCTCCTGCTCCACCCAGAGCGGGAGAATTTTTTGATAATTTCCCTGCCTCAAAAAAAAGAAAAAAAAAAGCAATGTAAGTCTGGTCGGAAAAAAGAACATGTGCGTAGAAAATGACTTTGATCAATATTCAAGAAGGTTCTATTTGGGTTAATCACGACATTTCATCTCTGTGAAAAAGTCATTCAATAGTCATTCCTATTGAATGATTTTTTCGTTACATTTGGGGCTGATTCTAACTAAGCGAGTTGTATTGATCTTTAAAGAAATATTAACGCGTCCCTCTGTAACATAGCTCGGCGTCTCCCAACAGAGCGTCATAAAGCTGAAGTGCACTAAAAATGTCGGGAATAGACCGAGGACGCGATTGAAACTCGACGAGCCTTCACGAGACGGCTCGGCCGAAGCACGCATCGTCAATATTGTACACACACTGTTGTTTCAGACAGTAAGAAAGTACTTTAGCTACTTTTCCTAATTAACGTTTATAATATAAATTAAGTTAAAAGTCACCATCATCATCTGCCTAGCTTTCTACCAACTATTTTGGGTTCATACGGTCGAGAATCATAGTTTCTTGTCAAACATACCACAAAACACTGACTTACAAAAACGTAAGAGAATTTGAATTCCGTGGAGTCCCTTAGCGCATCCTCCCGTAACATAGCTCGGCGTCTTCCAACAGAGCATCATATAGCTGAAGTGCACTAGAAATGTCGTGAATACACCGAGCACACGATTGAAACTCGACGAGCCTTCACGAGTCCACTCGGCCGAAGCACGCATCATCGATATTGTACGCACACTGTTGTTTCAGACACGCTTTTATTAGCTTCACCTGTATGTTTGTAAGCAGCTTTGTTTGTTTGTAACCGACTCCTTTGGACTCGATTTTGACCCACTTCAAACGGTCAGATTTCATTTAAACTTTGTAGACTTTTCGACGACAATTCAATAATTAAAAAAAACGTGCTTTTGTAGTTAGCAGAACTAAAAAATCGAAAATAAATAATAGTTTATTAAAACTAAAAAACACGCTTTAAAAACCAAACTAAAAAAGTAGAAAATAATTTAATTCTATTATAAAGCGTGGGGTAGTTGATATTAATTGATTATAAAAATACCTCAAAAAGCACCCCACGCTTTTTAATAGAATTAAATTATTTTCTACTTTTTAGTTTGGTTTTTAAAGCGTGTTTTTTTTTTTAACTATTATTTATTCAATTCATAAGTTTCTGGAAATTATAGACCCGTTATCCAATTATCATTATCTCATCACCTTCCTGCCCTGATCCCATGTTATTAGGGGTCGGCGCAATAGGTATAGTCAACCGCGCTTTAGAGCTAACAGTTTTGAACTTGACAGCGCCTTTGTGTCGTAGCAGTAAGGGTGATTTTCGTGGTGCAATTGTAACCTGACGATGGAAACGTAATAACAAGTACGAAATTAATATAGAAAATATTAGATTTAGGCGCGGGCTTGCGGATGGCGAGTAATGGGTGGCACACAGGCAACTGAAGGAACACGGGTGGGTTTTAGTGAGTAAAAGTGTGAGACGCCCGCCCTCCCGCTACATCCAGAGCGGGAGGAGTTATTTGATGATTTCCCGCAGCTTCGCCCATGTGGAGGTCGCAAATTATCCCACGGGAACGAGCTGCCGGGATAAAAAGCTATGTGTTAATCCAGGATGTTAATTATCTGTGTGCCATATTTCAACCAAATTCGGTCAACAGTTTTTGCGTGACTGAGTAACAGACAGCCAATTCCAAACATAAAAACTCACATTTATAATATTCCGTTCGGTTCCGTGTGGTGCCGGACGTAAAAGAATAGCACCATCCCATTTCTTCCCGTGGGTGTCGTAGAAGGCGACTAAGGGACTTACTAGAGAATAGGCAGCAGCGTTCTCTATGCATTTGACCACCATACTGCGATCGCCAACTCGTCTGTCAAGCGTGGCGATTATGGCAAGTTTCCGCCCCCTTTTCGGGGAGGCTTATGTCCAGCAGTGGACGTCTTTCGGCTGATATGATAATGATGATGATTTATAATATTAATAAGACCTAAGAGAACTTCACCCAAATTATTGGAACTATGCTAACAAGCTGGATTACCACGTTGAGGAAATTAATCTGCCTAATGAATTTAATCACGTATATGTAAGTACGTCCTGTCGAACTAAATTGCCTACTTAATTTATGCATACTGTATTATCTACTATGAGCAGTGGCTGTTCTGTGATAACTGTAGGTCGTAGGTTCTATCCCAGAAAGGCGTTTTACTTTGTGTAAATTATTTCATCACAATGGTGAAGGAAAATATCGTGAGGAAACCGGCATGTCCTAGCACTCCTCCTAGCACCGACTCTGTAGATGACCGACTGGGCTCGTGTGGTCGACTACGGCCCTTTCCCTCTCACCGAGAGGAGGCCTGTGGGGGCATACAGGCTGATAGTGTTTTTTACAATTATAACATTTTACCACAAAATAGTATTAAGCTAAGACTAACCAATCATACAGCTTGCTTACTAAATAAAAAAACGGGTAAACTAATTCTAAAAAGAACGAGTCGAAAATTTTCGTTCATATTTCTACGAATCAGAAACACATTAGTCCGTTTTCCTGGCAAAGGGAAAACCCCAAACGATTTTATAAATATAACGTACGATTTTTCCTGCCCACAAGCAAAGAGTTCTATGAAAAAAATAAACAAATATAGAAGTAACCTCTAACAGAAAACAATTTCGTGTGGTTCGCATTCGTTTCGTGTGGAAAACGGACAAATTTTATTGGTTACCTCGAAATTCCACAAACAAACCATTTACCAGAGACAATTCTAGCCCTACAAATTTAAAGGTACCTACATACCTGATCTCTGTAACTGTTACGTTGTTTAATTAGTTAATTGGATCTCGGTTGCCGTTTCAATTAATAAATTAACATCGTTCATTACCGGCTTTAAGCACGTGAGGCATTTATTTCACTTCCCAGTTACCATTAACGGCTTGGTTTATTAATTGCTCGAGTAGGTACCGTTTGTAGACACTAGACATCGATCCAGTATTCAGTTTTATATGAAAAGTTTGGACTGTTATATAGGTATATTTGTTTGTTTATGTACAGTCACGAGCATAAATATATTGCTATTAGCTTCTGCCAGCGGCTTCGCCTGAGGTCGAAAATTATTCCACGGAAACTTACTTTCGGGATAATAAGTCCCATGTGTTAATCCATGCTTAAATCTATCTGTGTGCCGAAACCGTTCAGCCGGTTTTTACACAATCAAACTTTAACATTTATAATATTAAGTAGGATGAATAGCTCGGCAATAATATCTAATTTTAAGATTTGTCGTCGAGATGACGGCAAACATAAACCATTACATTTTACCCAGTGAACAAACTGTAACTACACATTCTGTAATATTACACCCTAAAGTAGAAATTTGTCATCGTTTACTAAAAAAAAGACTGCCGTTTCATAGAAAATTGCAATACCTACGTACGTGGTCAGAATGTATGGAACAACAATTCTTTTCACAAAACTTCAAGACAAAAATTTCTACGTTTGACGATCTAGAATCATTATGCTGAATTAATGGTTACAGTTTGCGTTTGCGAAATTTTATCGTGTATGTGATCATTAGTGGATTTATGTGTTGCGTTGCATGTTTATGTACAAGTGACAGCACAAATATGGCACAGCGAAGGAACACTAAAACTATCCGACGAGACAAATGACGACAAAATATAGGATGCTGCATTAGTTTCAAAAATATGTCTATGCAATATGAAATCAGGTATTGTTACCGAACTGAACTGACATAGCAATATATATAACGGCGCGTGGCATTATTAAATAATGAAAATCAGTTAATTTCGAGAGTTGTAATTTATTCTGTTAATTTAACGATTAATCGATTTGAATTCAACTAAATGGTAATTTTGATTAAGAGCGGGTAACACCGAATGGAGTTGCGTCTGTCATGGCGGGCGACGTCGTGTCAATTCATTAAGTTGATGACAGCCGTTGCACGTGATGGTCACTCGCAAACCCATTGGCTCTAAATCGTTAATTAATGCTGCAATCCTTAACTGTTTAAGTCATTTAAGTGCCTGTAAAATTAAAATAGTGAACAGTCAACGCTACAGCGTATTTATTTCAACGTTTCAAGAAGTTTAACGCCCACTGTGTATTCCCGTGCTGACGAAGCCACGAATCAGCAATCAGATGCAACAGCCCGGCCTTTCTGATATCCCGTTATATATATGTTCGTGACTGTACACGTGGTGATATCGACCGTGATAATATAAGTCTCAATGCCATGAATTGAATAGAGTTAACAGTTTATTCAGTACATTTCTTGTAACTTTTTGATTTGAATAAGAATAGGTTTTACTTTCTGTTTACTTCTTAGCGTTTCAATGGCCAAAAACGAACGAACGAGGAGATTCGAACTCATTAAATATAAGCATAGCCTAAGCTCACTTCTGGGACACTGGGATTTTTTTAATTTGTTTGGCCAAAAATTTGGCCAGCGAATACCGTTGCTGACGCAGTCATTAGGTTCTCACGTGTAAAGGTCAGGGGGACAGGGCATGCGATGCAAGATAGAAGGAGATATAAGTTACTCTCTGTAACTTACTACTTTTTAAGTAGACCACTTCTAAGTTGTAATTTCATCCTTGGTAACAGAGAACTACCAGCCAACTGAAGGTACAACTTACATTCTCAGTAATAAAGTTTCCAAAATCTAGTTAAGTCGACGTCCAAACTAGCAAAATGTGTCCAAAACACCGATGTAAGAATTTATAACGCGGTGCGGTTGGAGCCGAGGACGCTGCCGCCTCGCGCAGCCCATTCACTCGCCTAGGTGTTTGTAAGGCAATTTGGTGCGGTCACAGCTTTTCACCAACAATAAACCTTAATGAAATTTGCTCTAAGAGATTCGTTTATAGCCCATTAAGTCGACATCAAAGATATATCTTACTCAAAGAGTCGTTTCTCGCTTCGCGTGGTGCTTACCCAACTATAAAAGGCTGAGATTATTGATGTAATGTAATTGAAAGGAGATCGATAACTCTTATCCGCTAATCTAATACAAGGAGCCATTCAATCAGGTGTTGCTAAGGACATTACCCCTCGACTTAAGTATTTACTCAATAATAGTAGACCTAGTACTTTCAATCCACACCTGTTGAAAAAACCTACGAAAATTAAATAAATTCTATGTTAACCACATGGGACTTTGAATGGGTACTAATATAAGTTTTTTTCGACACGATATTATCACAGTAATTGCTTTTTAATTATGTAGTTTCATAGTTCCACATTATCGAAGTTGAAAACAATACCCTTTTGTTGTTTTATTCCCGTTGATCTTTATGACAACAATCTGGAGAAGATATTGACGTCATTGGCACGTTGGTATTTAGGCGAAAGGACATCGGAGTAAAACTATTAGTACAGAAGGGTCTGTCCTCTTAATTTTATTACCCTTGTTAGATTCAGTAAATCCCGGAGAGGACTATTTGCTTTCCGTAACCGAGAACACGAATAATATTTGTATTAGAGTACTACTACTGATTGAATCCCAACAGAATTTGATCTAAATCACATAGGCCATAAACAAGTTGTTCTGAAACGAAGTGTACCTAAATAAAGAAACAATATACAGAATTGGATTCTGTGAAGCGTGGTAATGGCGCGATTGTGAGCACCAAATCTTGTTAGTCAATAGTTGGTGTGGCCCATTGTCATGGGCGAGCAACAGAGGCTATATAACGCGACACGATGCTCTGTGAAATGATGGAATATTGCTCGGCTTTGTCCAACCGATAGTAATTGCATAAAGTCCGACAATTTTGTTTTAAAAATACAGGGCGTTGGGACATTGAAGCGCGGGCTTGCGGACGGCGAGTAATGGGTAGCTCGCTGTCCGGTAAGGACCAAGCACGGGTCGACGGCGCGTTGTGTTCCACGCGCGTTTCAGAGATGTCAGCACCAACTGGTGGGGTCCGCAAGGGCCGATGCCTGCCAGGGGTGCGGGTTGTTCAAAAGAGATACCGGGGCCTCTGGCACACAAGCAACTGAAGGAACACGGGTGGGTTTTAGTCATTGAAAGTCTGACACGCCTGAAGTAATTTGACGATTTCACATCCTCAAAAAAAAAGGGGGACTTTGACGCGATTCTACCCCTAGAGTAGAAATTTTTCGTCGGTTATCAAAAAAAACCTGCAGTTTGAAAAGGGTGGAACAGAATATTTTTTTAATAACCGACTAACAATTTCAACGCTGGGGGTTCAAAATCATGTACCGAATGCTTCGTAAACCTCGATTTCCTTGCCACCCAGTTAAAACAGACCTCTACAAAGAGCAGCAACTCTTTACCTTTTTAAACGAAACGATCTCAAACGGGATCTTATTTCTACAAGGGCCATCTCAGATTTCTGTGAAGGCCTATTGAGTTTTATAAGAGGCATTCCTTTCTCTTCTTTTACAAAAAATCTGGGTTGTTTTAAAAGAATCACAAAAACTTGGTCCCAATTGTTTTATTTATTTTGGTCTCGACTCATAATTTCATCAGTGTTTTTGTTTGAACCTTGTCTTTGTTTACATTACTCACTTCGGGAAAGTGATCAATACCTAGATACATAAATGTTTCATTTAGAATGGGTAAAATCTGATATTGTTTAGTCTTGCCATAGTACCTATAGCATTTGTTTCTTGCCTGGGACGGAGATTTTCACGGCGAGGCAGCCGTCGCCGCCGGGCTACAAGCTCCAAGAACAAAATTACATTTTCTCTCGGTAAGTCGGGAAGGCTAAATAAACACCGCTAAAGAAAATCTTCATTTAAAAATGTTCTGCTTAAACCCATGACATGAAGACGGAGGGTGGTGGAGAAACGAATGTACACTATGACTAATGTCATAGTGTACATTCGTTTCGTTACTAATAAATCTATTACTATCTATCTAAATAAATGTATTTTTCTTTCCTTTCTTTCTTTCTTTCTAGCACTACACTTCGATGCCGGGGTCCACTCCCTAAACACAAATTCCGTAGTTTCGGCCGAAGTTATGGACGCTTTCTACTCCATATAACTTAGAGACCTATGATTAATTCGAGGCCCGAACTGAGAATCAATGACAACACGAGTTGACAGGTGCTCTTATGTATTTACCCGTCTGAAAAATATAATTTGACAGTTATTTTGACGGATAAACTACCTTATGACGAGGCCGTATGTTTTTTGACGGATTTAGAGAGAGTAGACTCCTGGTTTGGTTTCAATGTTGTAAAACTTGGGCACAGAGTAGTGTCACGTTATATTATGTAAGAACAACGGAATAAGATACTAATTAGCCAGCCAAGCGTGGTAATTCAGTAGATAGATACCTACATAGCTGACTTCTCTCGGCTTGGTTTAAGAGGCTTACGTAAGTAAGGTACATATGAGTATTTACTACTATTTACTATATACATCGAATGTATTGTGAAAGCGGTAATGAGGAGATTACTCAATTGTGGATACGCTTGGAGTTTCGCGAAAATAATTTCATTATTGCAGATAGCACGTTGTAAGAGTACTATTTACTAGACATCATAAATGTTTTTGTTTTTTTTGGGTATGGCATCTCGCAGTTGACCTTGAGAGGCCGTGACTGCTTAACCGGGCTTTCCTGTGGGGACTATTAGCTTTCAGACTAAGAGCCTACAGCCAGGGCTTACAAAACTACGCTTAACCTATAGCGACTGCGCACTGAGGGCACCCCCTGCGGGGTACGAGCATCGGCTCAGGGAGTCACTGTTGGGGGGGGGGCAGCAAGTGGGAACAGGCTGGATCAAATAAATTCGTTATTATTAGATCATGGGGATTTTAACTCTAGTTGCTCAGCTTCGGCGCGGGCTGGCACTTCTGCGGGCAACGGACGGTTGGGGGCCATTTCGTTTACTCGAGGTCTTCGCGGGGCGCGAGGACCTCGGCGGCGAGGTCGGAAGGACGGTCTGTGTTTGTGTGCTGTACTGGTGGCCCTACTGCTTTCTTGAAGGATCATAAATGTAGGCAAAAAGGAAGCCAGGCTCAAACGTGATTGGGCGGGTCACATCAGCCGCATGCACAACGACCGCTGGGCAAAAGTCTCCCCACAATGGGTGCCTGAAGATGGGCGCTATCGAGGCTGGCCTAGAAAGAGGTGACGAGATGACCTGGACGCGTAAAGGACTTGGGGAAGGCTTTTGGCCAGCAGTGAGATATTATCTAGCTCACCAAGCTGTGGTCTCACCGTTTCACCTAGCTGCGTCTAGTTGCAATTGCGAGAAAGATCTACAAACGTGGTTTAAAATTATATATTTCATCACTTGTCTGTGCATCTCTCATCAATCATAGCACTTGGGACCACCGACTAAATAGTAGAAATATCATTACTTTATATTATATTACTTCGCAATACAATTCAATAAAACAATACTCTGCATTACGAACACAGAGGTCGTAATAAAAACAAAAACTATCTATATTATTTCTACCAAAAATCCTTCTTGCAAATAGAGGGCCAGCTATCAAAACAGCTTGGATACGATACGTAATTCAAATAGTAATATTAAACATCAATAAACATATGCATACAAAAATCGCTCCATACTCCAAGTGTCTGTGTACTCAGCAAAATGACCTCCTTTGAAGGGGTCTGTGTACACACGGCCCCCAACCCGTTACTATTTGAAAATACGTTAAATAACGTACAATGGGTGATTCGGAAAAAGTCGGAACGCCAGATTTATCCATTACCTTGCCTTCTTTTAGTGAGGTATTTCGGTGTTTTCAATAAAGATTACCTGGGGTTACCTCGTTTGCTGGTGGAACAAAAACACGAAACACGGATTTAAGTGTCAAAAGGATACGCAGTGGATAACTGTCAGCTAATCTAGTAACAACATACCCTGATGAACGGTCACCAATCCCCAAGTTTGTTTGACAGATTGGCGGCAATATGGACGATGATATTGCCACGTTGTGATCAATGAGACGCCTATACATTTATTTGATGATGACAAGGCTGACGTAAAACGGACGTACAAAAGATCACCGCTTTCAAAGCGTTTCGTCTTTCTACAACAAAATCTAGCAAGATTGAAATGAGTTTTTCTATAACTAGCCTGAAGTCAGTAGGTATACGTTTGACTTTTCCACCATCGTTATCGCTGATAGAATGTAGGTAATTTTGACTAGGTCATAAATAGAGATCACGAATAGCAATGAGATACGAGTTGGTCAGAACAGCGGAGTAATTTCTTAATACATTATTAACAGTAGGACTGGCTCCCATTTTTACCTACTATTCAACAACATTGCGTTATTTAAGTTGTTGAGAACACAATTTTTTCACATGGAGTCATGGATTAGCAATATCCGTCTAAATGATTCAGATTCTGATTGATAGTGTTTCACAATTAGGGTGCTGATCCCTTGTTAAAACTGAAACCGATGGAGTAATCTTTTATATAATTAGTCGTGCAGATTTGTGCCGAAACTTTAAACCCAAAGAGGGTTACAAAACTTGGGCAAACTACAAAGCAAAGAAAAAATCCAAAGCCACATTAATGATGAGGAAAAATAAAATAATCTTCTTCTTAATATCCCTAAGGGAAGCTATTCTCAATTCGGAATCTGGTTTCAAATGGGACATGTCGGCACACGACGTCAGTGGCTCTCATTAAGGTAATGTTTTACATATATTATAGGTAACTCTAAAGTTAGCGAGGTAAAGCTTTCAGAATTTATTTCAGTTTCAAGTAATCACATTAGCAAGAAAAGGACTAATGTAACTTATGTGCACATTGCATTTCTAAAGATACCTACGTAATTAGGTAAAATAATGGGACCATATATTAGATAATTAGGTACCTATAAGTAATTAGGTCAGGTCCTAAGCTGAGAAAGCTGACATTCGAGAATTAGTGCCAACTCTCTCTTGCAGCAATGAAGATAAGGAACGAGTATTGCGATGAGCTTTATCTTTTTAAATTTCTCAATATCAGTTCATGATATCTTTGCTTTTATTCACGTTCATGAGAGCACCGAAACTTCATCAAACACTAACATCTGCATAGAATAGATACTTTACTACATTAACGCCATTGACAGACAGTTTAATTTAAAAATTATTAAATAAATAAAAAGCTTATAAAACAGTTCACTACAGCAAGATGGCGGTTGTTCGCGGCGACCCGATAATAAAGAGTGACAGTAAAATTATCGTGCGCTCTCATCTCATCGACAATTCACGGCAATTTTCAACTGAGAACCAATTGGCAGAAAATAGCACCCGACTTACAAGCGAACCAGAACCTTGTGGAAAAAGAAAACATCTTAGGTAAAGAAATAGATTTTATACCTTTTTTTAACCCCCGACGCAAAAAGAGGGGTGTTAAATTGTAAATGATTAGGTAATAGGTATATTTCGGCAAGGAGGTTTGTATATACTAACACAGAAATATTTTACACGTCAATCATATTTTAAAAACTAGATGAGGTCGGAGTTTCCAATCCGACTACTCTGAGAAGAAAATCCGAAACAATCTCAGGGGTTTACATTCTCTTTCAAAGTCCAGATAATCGTAGTCAGATCAAGTGATGTAGATTATTGTCTGAATGGTCTTTCGAGGAAAGAACCACCCATTTGAGTAAACCTGTTCAGTCAGTGAACCACTATCAGTACCTAATCGCGTAGCTCAACTCAGATTGATTAAAATATCGCAATTTTAATTAACTATCTACGAGTTTATTGTTATTGAATAACATCACATGAAAACAAAAATCAATATGTGGCGTTAAAACCATTAATTAAAAGTTAACAATGTAGGTAATATTGCTAGCTTGGGTTCGGATAATTAATTTTACACCCAATTAAATGTATTCGAATAACAATCATAAAAGGTTTAACGATCCGTTTATCCCACTCAGGATTTAACCTAATTAACCAAGTAGAGATTGTAACAGGGCCAATTTATTATTTAGAAATGATAAATGTACCTATTATACTTCTGTATATTGGTAAAAAAAAACACTTCAACACGTCAAAAATAACTTATATTTCAAACTCAATGAGTTTAGTGATTCCTAACTGGGCTGCAGTCTCTTTTAATTAAATTCCAGAATATATTATCGGTCGTGTTTTGTCATAATTTTATCAAAACCTATGAGAACTGAACTTTTCCAATCAAAAATAGAATCGGACATTGCATGCAAAGTATTTAAAATCTCTTTGTAACTATAATTAATTTCTACTTCATCTTCTTAGAAGTGTTTCTCCTATAACGACCACCGACAAAGTTATAATTTCCCGAAGAATTCTGAAAGTTGAGATTGTTTTGCTCCATCAAAGTGTTTCGGAGATGCTCAGAAGGGGAGTGAGGGGAGGGGCGCTCAGCCGGGACCAGCAACAGGTCCTGGTCCAGACTGGATCAATACTCGGAAGCTGGATCATGCGCACTGAGCATTGCAAACAAAATGCGCTCCCTGATACTGCTCATCTTGTCATTACTTGCTTCAGGTATGTAAAAATAAGCTTTTAATAGTTATTATCTGTTCCCTGATCTCGTAATATTGTGATTTATTTGTGTGTTTATTGTTTTCTTGATCCCCATTCAATCATAGCCTCTAACCAACAATCTTAGAACGCAAATGTCAAAGTTGATTGTCTATGGCTCGCGATCTTTGTTTTGATTCTAGGATTTGTCCTATTTTTTTATGATCAGGACCTGTTATTAGATTGGATTGAATGCCTAAGCTCTCACTTATTATCAATAGAAGCGCAGTTCTCTAAGAGCACATCCTGAATTGGTTTCGCAGAACTTGTCATTAAATATTTACCTACGTCATCTATGTTTACATTTTGGAATTCTACGTCATAATTTTTTATTCTCATCTTACCTTACCTAGTACCTATTTATAAAAATATCTATTGCTTGCGTAGAAGTAGGAAGCAAAACTTTTAATTTGTTACCTATTGGTTTGATTCACAAAATATGACACAGCTATTGTATCATTGTGTCGTAATAAATGTACCTATATAGGTAATTAAAATGCTTAATCTAGGGTCTCACATCTGCCATAATTTCAGAGACATCCACTTACACCAAAGACCAAAACAAACCATACCAGTCATGAAGTTTCGCAAATTTACCTTTCTTTTGTTTTGCTTCCAAACCTCTCTATTTTGTGCGATCTCTGACCATTATTAAGAATAATGGTATAGCCAGAATTACTAAGTAATACTTAATGACTATTTATAATTGCCTTCCAGAGAGCGAGTGTGATCTGCTCCGGGACAGCGTGCACGTGACGTCAGCAGCAGCCAGGCCTAACAATGAGCTTTGGTGCTACAAATGCCTGGCGGAAGTACCTGATGACCGCTGCGCTGACCTGCGACACAACAACTCCGCACTCATACACAAGTGCCACAATGATCGCCGGATGTGCATGGTACACGAAATTACTACTACAATACGTTCTTAGATGACTTATTCATGCATTTAGAATCAGTTGTGGATATTGCATTCAAACACAACTGATTGAATGAGCATTCTAGCTGGCTTAGCGATGCCGATTCGGGTTTATGCCCTGCGTTTTTTGCTGTAACTAGGAAAAAAACCCATGAGGCTGTCATTGACCTAATTTTACAAATAAGAATCGTATCATAAAAGATGACACAGTATCTTGGAGAAAAGCCCATATATGACGAGATTATCGTGAGATCTTTTTTTACCATGTCAAATTAATGCGCTGCTAATTTTAGTACCTAGTTATGATGTCAGACATGTAAACACTGAATATCTGCAACGATATCTTTTAGAATGGAATGTAAAGAATTGAGGGCGACTCTTAACTGTACTGAAACTGAATCCGACCATAAATATATTTACCTACTTACCTATCTAGTTTATTTTGTCTCACAACTAGTTTTCACATTGCAGGTAAAACGGTTCTCCTTCACAACATCAACCGAGAATTCGACGACGTTGCCCAAAATGTGGGCGTTGGAACGCAACTGTACGAAGCACTGCGAGCCTGGCTGCATCGTCATCGGAGAGCGGACCAAACTGTACGCCTGCACGTCATGCTGCACCACGTCTCTCTGCAACTACGGATCAGGATCAGACGAAAATGCATTGGACCTCCTCATTGTGCCTGTTGCTGTCCTGTTACTATCATTATGACTAAACCTGTGGACTTAGATTAGCTACATCTGTACCAAAGAATTGACGGGAGTATTTCGACATTGTAGCCGCATATCGATCAAGTTATACTTGTCTGTAAGGACATGTCTAACATCAGATTCTGACGCTTTGTTAGACAAGTGAGTCATGTCTTGAGCATAAATTATCACTGTTTTTCTGCTCCCGTTCTGTACCCTGTACTGACCAAAACTATCCACATAAAACATTTTCTACAACATAAGTAGGTACATGGACGATTGTCTTACGAAAAACAAGTATTCTTTGGAACTAATGTGGATGATTCACAATCCCAACATTCCAACATACGAATTTGAAAAAGGAACCAATTTAGAAACTCTATGATCAAAAAATAAAATGTAAAATGTAACACATCCAATAATGTAATCCGTTTCATGCAAGAAAAAAGTTTCTAGATATTTAAATAAAAAAAGATTTAATTAGTATTGGTAGATAGATAAAGCTTACCATGATGTCCAGATAAATATGTTTCTTGCAATTTACTCATACTTACGTACATTTTATGATAAAAGTAGATAGAAATTTTGACAATATGCTGGAATACAACACTACCAACTTCTCGTTAGAATTAAATCTGCTTTAAATCCTTTAGCAAATTTACTAATATTAGGAAAATTAAAAGAATATATTATTCTGTATCAGGATTAAAATCTAAATTACTAAGAAAGATGTTACATAATGTAACATGCATGTATTTATGTAGACAACGCGCTATTATTAGGAATAGTATTTTAAGTACGCCAAAGAGAACCTTGCGATTAGGTAGTTGTGTTCAAATTTTTGTAGCTAGGTACCATATTGGTAGCTCTTATTATTTTTACTTGAATTACCTACTTATTTAAATACCCTACCTAAGCCTTTTTACATACATACAACCTACTCATACCTACATGAACAAAGACTTACCAAGAACATCCAAGGTACCGAATTAGGTGGTAGTGAGTCTGGCGAAGATCATCATAACTCAATATATATCTGCCTAGTCGTTTCCCAAATATGTTTGGGTCGGCTTCCATTCTAACCGGTTACTGCTGAATACCAGTATTGAAACTGGAGCGACTGCTTTTCTGACCTCCACAACCCAGTCACTGGGTAACACGATACCCCTTGGTAAGACTGGTTGTCAGATGTTTAATTATTAGATACCCTTACATACTTCGATTTTCTAATTTAAAAAATCATAATGTTGTAGGTATACTTGCAAACAATCAATTCTAACAGCCTATCTTTTATAGGTGTGGTAGATTGCTTTGGATACGGACTGAGCTGCTGGCTGAACCTAAGATTGTTATGGGTCAGCTATATACCAACTTGCAGTTAAATTACAAATGACTATACTTATTGAATACACCCCGATCAAAAGATCTATCCACAATCTTATAACCCCTAGGAACCTACACCTAGTTGCAGCTTAAAATGAACTTTCCCAATTTTCTGTAGGTTACTTACCTACAGAAAAGAGAGAAAGTTAATTTACAGTATCTACAGTAGGTACTGTACAAATAAATCACATTGTACCTAATATAACACAATTAACTATTGTACCTAATATAACAATACCTACATAATTATGTACCTACATTAATAGATAGGTACGAGCATCCCTTTGTTATGCCAACGACAACGGGCGCTGATAGCCTATCTCTGTGTAGGCAGGCATATCTAACCACAAAACAGTTTGGTTTCAGCTTCAGCAAGCGACTTTTTTCCTATAAGGTTGCTTCACAGAATTAATATTACTCTACGATTTTATAATTTCACCTACAAATCCACAAATCGTTATGTAAACGTTTGTTCAAATATTTCGTATTTGCATCTAGTGATGAGCAATAAATATCCTTTGAGGTTGTATTTTAAATTATGTTGTTAAAATGATTGAAATAAAGATAACTGAAGAAAGCATCTTGTTGGCTGTTCACTTCTTAGGTAGGTACCTATTACAAAAAAATGTTGAGATTGGCTGTCGCGGTACGATGTTCTTCAAGTTCTGCCAACCCCCTAGGACACAACAGTGTGAGTATATATATTTGTAATATTGATGAGGTACCTATAACTACAAGTTCAGAGGGTTACCTCAATTAATAAAAGTTTTTATTTTTCACTTTTTAGTTATAGTACCACACCAATTCGAAATTTCATCATCCTTGGGGTCAAAACAAGGCATGTTTATCCGATAGCAGCAATCGCGGTTGAACTGCTGTCATTTTTTGAAGAGTTCCGTTGCTTGTCTCCGAAACGCATCATCAGATCTATATGAAATTTAAATGGGACCATTTCGAAATAAACCCTTTTCGAATAGAAAAGAATTTTGCAAATCCGTCTTTAAATGACGGAGTTACGCCCGAAAATACATAAAAAATAAGGTTGTACCTTCCTTCATCAGCTCAACGTCATGAGATGATGATGACATACGCAAATGTCTCCAATAGCTTTAGAAAATATATGAAAAACATTGTTAATACATTTGAGGGTTGCCCTCGATTTCCCTGGGATTCCACCATCAGATCCTGACTTGTTGCCAATGGGACCACCTCAGGAGTATATTCTTTCAAATAAGAATTTTGAGAATGGGTCCACAAATGAGGGAGAAATCGATGAACATACATAAAAATAAAAAATAAAATATAGTCGAACAAATAACCGCCTCCTTTTTGGAAATCGTTTAAAAACTGAAACATGCGGAAGAGTGGCAGACAAAACGGTGAAGACAATCAGAAACGCAAAGAACTCTATACTTACATTATTTATCCAGCCGTGTCTTTTTTATTGGGAGGTTTAACTACACTTATCCCGTGTTTTATCGGCCACTTTATTGACATACCTAGTCAACTAAGGTGACTCACTAAGTAATTACAGACAAGCAATATAACTTTAATTTCAGTATAACGAGAACGCCTAACATAATATTGTGAGCAACTTGTGGATTTGAGGAGAGGCAAGTATATACTTACAGGATTAGTTTTTAACCAGTGCACAAACTGTAACCATGAATTCAGCTTATTATTCTAAGAACCCCAGCGTAGAAATTTTTCGTTGGTTATACAAAAAAAAATCAGCATTTTCATAGAAAAGTGCAATACCTACGCGGCCAAAATGTATGGAACAGCTAATTTTTTTTTGTCTAACCGGCTAAAAATTTCTACGCTGGGGTTCTAGAATAATAAGCTAGGGTCTAGAATGATATGCTGAATTCATGGTTACAGTTTGCGAACTGGATAAAAACTTATCCTGTAGATAGGGTGGCGAATGACGATGACGTGACTATTACATAATTTAAATAAAATATATTTTTTCTGGTAGGTAAGCGTTACTTAGATCACCATTCCAGGGAAAACTGTGATCTAAATCTTACTTACCTAGGCAGAGGTTTTCCTTCCAACTCTTCGTGACACAGAACATGACTTTATTGCAATCACGAACTTGTTTAATTTTATTTTATTGTATTGTATTCTGTAACTTGGCGAAATTTGTTGAACACAATAAGCTATTCGGTAGAAGTGTCACATTGTGTTTTATTAGCAGAATGAATTCTTGGAAGTCCCTTTCATATGGTGTACCTGTTGCAGCCATCTGGTTAAATTAGCCAGCTAATTGGACGCCTAGGCCGGTCATTAAACGCCGGCATCCAATTGGATGCCTAGGCCGATAGTTAATAGAACTAGAATCATTTAACAACTTTGCGTATTGAAAGTCAGCTCTTTGAAGATGACTAACCAAGACTCAGCCAAGTGATTCTAATTTAGTTCAGCTTTTTCCACTGCGGTGCTGGTACCTAGTCACCAAAACAAATATGGCGTCGATAGCGCAAACTGTGAATGTTATTTTTCGTTCCTGTGTGCAATTTTAAGTGAAAATATTTATTTATTCTTTTAAAAACATTTCACTATTACTAGTTACATATTGGTAGGTATTAGTAAAAAGTAGTCGTACATTATTTGTGAACTCATCGTCACACTGACCAAACATTACAGATTCATCAATATCCAATTTGACTAAATGACAGACGCGGTTCGAGAGGGGGAGTCCTAGGGGTCATGACCCCCCCCCCCAAAGCCGTAAACGTAAAGCTTAAAATAGTAATTTTTCTATAGTATAATAATTCTTCTTATTTATATGTAGGTAGTCTTTGTCTGTGACCCCCCAGTCTTTGGCTGCGACCGCGCCTGCTGAATGACTACACAACATTCAGCCATTTGGTTAAACGTTGCGCTCAATTACTTGGCTAGTGGTCCTTCAGCTATTTGATTGGATGCCGGCGTTTAACTAGCCACCTAATTGGACGCCTAGGCCGTTCATTAAACCGGATGGCTGCGACATACCTAAGTGCAGTGATGGTCAAAGTACGGCCCGCGTTTCAGCTCCGGCCCGCGAAAGCATTAATCCGGCTCGCCGACGGTCCTTCGACATGAATGGCTTAAGGCCCGCAATAATTATATTTTGACGGTCCAGAAGTATAAAGTAGATTCTACTTAGTAAAATAATAAGACGCATAGGTAAAGGAGCCAGCTAGACTAGCCTTTTCACACTACTGAATGTTACTTCGTCACAGCTCGAACCTGCATTCGAAAAATTATAGCAAATCAAAAGCAATTTCATGTCTCACACGCCTACCATGGCAGCCTTCGAATAAAAGTCGAAAAGACGTTAAATTGTAATTTTTTACATTTGTGCAAGTGTGTAATGCTGTAATGTTTTTATATGATTAAAAGTTTCAACACAAAATGCATTTTTCCTATAATTCTGGCAATCCTCTGAAATTTCTTAAATTTTCAGGCCCCCCATTAAGAAAGTTTGCCCGCCACTGCCAAGTGTATTTTAGTCGTGAGTGCCTCCGAACAGCTCTACATTTTCGGTAAAGGTAACCGCGTAATATAACCCATCCGTCGAGGAAAAATAAATACAACACAACACAACTATACTAAATTATATTATTACTAACTTTTGCCAGCGGCTTCGCCCGCGTGGAGTTCGGAAATTATCCCAAGGGAACGTACCTACTACGGCATAAAATAACCCTTTGTGTTCACCCAGGTTATTAACTATTGGTGTGCCAAATTTCATCCAAATCCGTTCAGTAGTTTTTGCGTGAAAGAGTAACAAACATCCATCCAACCATCCATCCTCACAAACTTTCACATTTATAATATTAGTAAGATTGACCAATATTGATGTTGTATTGTATGCTTTCCAAGCACTACAATTTAAGATACCTAGTAGGTAGGTATAATAATTTCATTTCAGGGTGTGGAACACAGATCTAATCTCACAATCTAACGTTTGTTCAATAAACTTATATAACATTTATTTTGTTGCTACGAAAGGGATAATACAGTAATTAACTTGAATGACAAATGTATCTAGCGCACCCGTTTCGATCTAACCCCGACGTAGGTACTAGAATGCCCTAAATGACCACAAAGGTCAATGTACGCAGATATATAAACACCTAGACTAGAACCTACATCGTGTAATAGGTACCTAGCTATTGTATATTATTAAGAGGAAAACTACCTCGGATATCGACTCGTATTAGGTAACTCACGTCGCGTTAATGTTAGGATCAAGGTTAATTTACTTAACAAATTAACCTTACCATATCGAAGTTTTCAGTGACACAATAACCGCGTCACTCAAATACCAAATTAATGCAGCGAACGATTCACGGTTTATTCCGTTTGGCCACCGTAGGGCGGATACTCGGAAACGCGTGTTCTTGTGTCTACCCCAGATATTTTAGCTATCGGAATTTGTATATTTTTTTTCTTCCGATTTTCTCCCGTGGCTACGTACAGTCATACAGACATGATAGAAACTGACCCAAGATACCTATTTAAAATATAGGTAACTTTGTTCTTTTTTTTATTATTAACTGCATGAGCTATTATATAGTACAGGCAGGTTGGCGATGCTACTAAGGCTGAATGAAAAGGCTTTCCTCTTGATGCAGGCACAACTTGGTACCTATTTAAGAGTAATCGCAAAATTTTACAAAATGGTGAATTACTTCATTGGTTTGTTGTTCAGAATGTATGCATTCTGGCCCAATCATCATTAGTCAATTCAAGATAAATGAGTAGGTCCTGGGAGATAGATTATCAGATAATATCAAGTTCAAAGATATGAAATGGTTTAACAAAAAATACATTTAAGTTATATAAGTTAATTTATTATGAATAAACAATGCACAGAAATAAATGCAATCCCTAGTTTGCAACCTAAAACATAGCAATAAGTTTTATCATAATTGGAATGAACCATAATCAATTCTCTTGAAGACTGGGAAGGTATTACCTGGGAGGACATAGTTTTAAACTTAAAAAATATTGTTATACTTGTAATATTATTAAAGAATTAAGTTAGGAGAGTTGACCACAGTCCGAGATGATGATTTTCTTTGAGGGCTTGCCAGACTGGGAGCCAAAGGCTTCAACTTGCTTGACCACATCCATGCCTTCTACAACGGTGCCGAAGACAACGTGCCTGCCGTCCAACCAAGATGTCTTCACAGTGGTAACGAAGAACTGGGATCCATTGGTGTTGGGACCAGCGTTGGCCATCGACAGGACACCAGGGCCGGTGTGCTTCAGGACGAAGTTCTCATCAGCAAACTTTTCGCCGTAGATGGACTTGCCACCAGTGCCATTGTGGTTTGTGAAGTCACCTCCTTGCAACATGAAGTTGGGGATCACACGGTGGAAAGTGGAGCCCTTGTAACCGAAGCCCTTCTCGCCTGTGCACAGGGCGCGGAAGTTTTCACAAGTCTTAGGGGTAACATCTGTTCTTAGCTGTAACAAGAAAAAAAAACTGTCAATAAGATAGCTGTCCTGCCGTCTAGATCATTCCGCGGCGCGATTATTCATATCTGCTACAAAAAAAAAAAAAAAACTACTTATTATGTCCATTGAAGTTTGACTTTGACTTTTTATGGGTGTGTCAGTATCGTGATTCTGATTTGTTAAAGCGAATGAGTAATAGGTACTAATTTCCAATCAATGCAGCCGTCGCCGGCGCATCGCCTACGTGTGAAAGTAACCACGACCGCCAAGGAGGCTTACATCAAGATACAAAACATAAACATCGTGATAATGGCAAATTCCGCTCCGTTCATAAGTATCTACAGCTTGACGATTTGACCTTCACTTAGTGTAGTAATCTTACTCGAGAATGAATATGACTACATACATCTATATATAGATATAATATACCGATTCTCCACATGTAATAGTCGAAGAAGTTGTATTTTATTGATAAAACTATTAAATTCGATTCATCAAATTAAAAATAAGTAAGTACTATGAACATAAAGGGATAACAATTTGACGTAAAGCGTGGTTTCTGCAAAATCACGCCGGCCGGAGCACCGGTGTGACGAGATGAAACCGAAAATTATCAAGATGTTACTTACCTCAACAACGATTCTTCCCAAGCCTGAACCATCGGCGCTAACGTCGAAATAAACTCGGGGTAAAGCCATATTGCTTTATTAGGTAGAGTCTCAGACGAAATAGATTTATACACCACAATGACGATGCGTCTCCTGTCGATGCCGGGCGGAAACAGAATGCAGCATAGACAAATTTCTTACGTCATATCCTACGACGTTCAGAACATGTAAAAATTTATTGTAATTTTGTAAAGTCAAGTATCTAAGTGATACATTTTTTGTTAGTAAATTGTAAGTATTAACAATGAAATTCATGATTTATTAAATCTAAGACAGAAGTTACTGCTAAATAACAAGTCAATATAGCGCCAATACAAAAAACAGAACCATAGAGGAGAGTAAATATAAGCAGAACCCAGAATGGACGATGGCCTAGCGATGGCCCATTCCGAGTGCTGCAGTTTATTATTTCCTTCAGAAAAAACTAAGCACAAACATGACATACATGACTTATTTTATTTTGGGAACCTGTATATTCTTGGTATTCAATGTGATGTCGGCTATTGTAATAACTTAGAACGATCCAAATAAAACTGTACAGACAGGTGTACAGCCGCGAGCCGGTGGCATTAGCCAGGGCCCATTGCGCCACTGGCTTGGACTTTGATGATTGAAGATGCAAGGAACTGGACAACAGGCTAGCACCCAGTATGCTGAATCGTCACGCCTTATGGCAGTGGTGGACTACACCAATTTCAGGCTGGGGTGGCAATTATTTTGACCAATCATACAGATATAGGAGATACTTTGTCAACTCATGCAGAAAAGTTAGAATGCAATAAGTTTGGAACCCGCTCTTACATCCTTTAAGAGTGGGCTCCAACCTATTGCGCCCCGTCTTGGATACTTGGTATGTCGGATGGTCTTTTGAACATACAAGAAATAGGAATTACTTTGTCGGCCAAGTATGAATGTTCAAAATTTTTATTAAAATAATGTTTGATGGAAGAGTGAGCGCAGCTCATCTCTATGATTTTCTTTTGATCATTCATAAAGGAATAGAAGTTACTTTGTCGAATTAGGCAGAAAATTTGAGAACATGAGAATGAGAGCTGTTTAGCATACTTATGGGGCCTTCCCAACTACAAACTGTTTATTTTATTGAAAGTGTGCCTGTTTACTTTACATGTCCTCCGAGGCCACATCATGTGGCAAGGGGTTTTATCAATGTGTTCGTTTGAAATCGACCCAATTTGTACAGTCACTGGCTTGTAAAGTGAACGTTCATCTAATGTCAAAATTGTCAAACTGACATTTAAAATTTCAGTAATCAGATTCAGTAGTCAGTCAGTACTTATTTCATGTAGTTAAAAGCTATACACGTAATAAACCTATGAATTGAAATAAAAGTATTATTCTGTGTGAATTTTCTTACCATTTAAAACTAATACCCAGCTGTAAAGGTATGTATACGTATCAAAAACTTACCATACGAATAAGTTGTTGTCAACGGCTGTTACATGTTTCCTTCTTTTGAATAATTTCAGAACAAAATGAGTTTAGAATCCATAAAATATACCAGAGGGAGTTTAGAGATTCTAGACCAGTTACTTCTTCCGCTTCAGACAAGATACGTGAAGGTGCAGGGTGTTGAAGATGGCTGGAAAGTTATTAACAAAATGCAGGTACAGAAGTTTGTGGTTTAATATTTACAGCATATGCTACTTTTATCTTTATCTCATACGAACGATTGGCACCTAAGCTATATAATACCACTTATAAATTATGGTCTTACATGTTAATAAAGACAATAACAGATAATATGAAATGTTTTTAATTTAATTCACAGTCAGGCTTTTTGGTTGCGTGTGCGGCCAAATTATATGGCGTCCGGCCTGTCCGGCTTTTATTAGGCTTGGCTTTTTAAATTTAATTTTTTTTTTACATTTACTATGTCTTGGTTTCCGGAGCCCACCTAACCTTGTATCGCTAGCGCAAGCATGCGGAGTAGCACTGTCCCTAATAAACAAGACTGATTAATTAAATTTTGTTGTTGTTTCATTAGAATTTAAGAATATTATATGGTACTTAAATGATAAAAAAAGCCTTGTATTACTTTTTTTTAAATGTAGTGTTAACTAAGACTAAAAAATAAAGGATGTCCGGCCTTGTTACCCAAATGTCTGGCTTATCAGACAGGTCAGTCCGGCTTTTCGGTTTTAAGACCTGGCAACCCTATGTGAATGTATTAATATTAACTATCAACTCATCTGATCAGTAGGATTTGTAGAAACATTGCTTTAAGTTTTGCATTCTTAACGAACATAAGTGACCTTAGAAATAATATATCTATTTGAGTAACAGTGTTTGCTAACTTACATTAAAAAGCGTTTTCATCAATGTTACACAACAGCATTAATAACTTCATCTGTGCACTGACTGCTGTGAGCCACTAATTATTTTTTTCCATCAAAGCCTGGTTAATTGCTGTAAGTAACTTGCATGGAGGCAGCAGAAAAGGTACCCGAGATTTTTTATAATTTAACATGCCACATTCTCCTTTTATTTGTATGTAAATTTCGAGTATTTACCTAGATCCATAGGCGTGTTTAAACACAAAATGTATTTATTATAATAATGTCATAGTAAAAATAGCATTATATTTTTTATATAAATTTCAATTTTTTCCATTCCAGGTGCGAGGAGCCCCAGCCATAGCTATAGTCGGCTGTTTATCACTGGCAGTGGAAGTAGAAAAAGACAGCAATTCGGATAAAAAAATCATGAGGCAAGAGGTCAGTTTATCCTAACCTCTTTGTTGATAAGTATACTATATTGTACACATATCAATAGAGATACACACTATTGTAGCAAGTATTGCTCTAACCTGATAGTGATGTGAGCTAATATTAAAATTGATAAGCTCCTTATCATTGTTACAATACGTGAGATGAGTTATCAACGGTTCTTATCATCTCTTCTCTGTAATAGAGGGAGTGGTAGGATGGCGAGTTGTTATGTTATTTTGAATACATAACAAAATTTGTATGGGTCACATGTTCAATATATTTTGTGAATGTTGGATGTAATACAAGAACTTAATGCTATGATAAATTTATATGCATAAGAACTGTTGGTAAAGCATTCTACATAATTCTACATAGCAATACATACATTGTTGTGTGCAAACACAGCTAAAGTTTGTGCTAAGTGCAAAGTGTCTCAAAATAACTAAATACTTGTAATAAATAGTATTTTGTGCAAATGAGTATAAATCTGTGGAGTTTTTTTTAAGCTTTTGCTTCATAGTTAATTCAAACTTCATTTAAATAAACCCATATTTTGTTGTATCAGCAATACAGGGCTAACTTTTAATATGATACTACTGCAGGACTGGAACTACTGTAATGGACTAATACATAACTATCCATTGGATTTCTACATCAGACTGATGGCTTTCAAACTGGAGTAGTGGAGAATAACTTATTAAGAATCTTCCACATATTTATATACTCTGTACAGTAATTATTTGTATTACAGTGTATAAATAGTAACCTAAATATTTAAATGAGAACAAGTATTTGTAATTGGCAACATTTCCTATGGTTACAGATTGAAGGTAAACTTAATTACCTAGTGTCAGCGAGGCCAACAGCTGTAAACATAAAACTGGCAGCTGATGAACTTATAAATTTAGCAAATTCCTTGAGTGCCAATGAGAGTATTACGCCTGAGGAGTTTAAAGAAAGGTGGGTGTTATTGGAGTACATTTATATTGTATGTGTAGAGAGCAGTGATCGCCCAGTGGTATTGGCTCGACTTAGGATTTGTAGGACATGCGTTCGAAACGCAGACAGGCACTTTACTTTGTGTATTTAATTTCATCACCACTGCTCGCAAAACATTGTGAGTAAACTGAAATTTCCTAAATCCCAAAATTCGAAGAAGTGTGAAATCCACCAACCCTTACGAGGCCTGCTTGGCGGGTTATAGCCCACTCTCTTACAGAGAGGTGGCCTGTATCCCAGCAGTGGGATCGTTAAAGGCTGATTGGACGACACGGTTGGCGTAATGGCTGAGCGATCGACTGCAGCGTGTCGCGGGTTCGATCCCCGCACTGAACAAATATTTGTATGATCTGCAAGTAATTGTTCCGGGTCTGAGTGTTTGTGTTTGTGAGTTTCTATGTTTGTAAACGCACCCACGATACAGGAAGAAATTCCTAGTGTGGCGCAACGTTTTTTTTTTTTTTTTTAATATATGTAAGTACATAATTATGTTATGTAATGTGTACACTTTGTAAGGGTGGAAAATGGATGAATTTTTTTGCTTGTTATAAACAGTAACCTAATGTAAATACTACATTTGAAAGGGCATTCTGTGTTTTTATTAATACTCATTCAACATCCATTATTTGCAGGTTCATAAGTAGGATAGAAGGAATGCTAAGCAAAGACATAGAGGACAACAAAGCTATAGGAAGTTATGGATGCGAGGCGATACTGAAGACCTTAGAGGGTGATGGACCAGTCAGAATCCTGACACACTGCAACACTGGCTCACTGGCCACTGCTGGTTACGGCACTGCTTTAGGAGTTATTAGGTCTTTACGACAAACTAAGAGGCTAGGTGAGGAAAAAACATTACATAGAGATATTGGTGCCGATTCTCTTGTCACAAAATTCTCTAAACTAAACTAAAAATCACTAAAATTTAGTTTATTCCTGTCAAACGACGATTTCCCATTCTGAAATTGACTAAAGTGACACAACTTAACTATATTTTAGTTTGACAGCACTAAGATTGTACTGAGTTTTTAATTTAGTGAAAATGGTAATTTTGCTATTCTGTTGTTGTCAAATTCATTATTCTATTCAATACAAAATTTCGATTGTCTAACTAAATCTGACTATTTTTAATCGCGATTAAAAAGGTGTGGAATAAAATTAGTTGTCAAGAACTAAAATTCACACTGATACCTCGACTTCGGGCGCAAATACAGTACTGTATCTTTTTTTTTCTTTTCTTTTGCTTATATCTCGAAATTGGTGTGTCCTATCGTAAAAATAATGGAAATTTCGACCCCCTTTATAAAACCCCATACACCTCTAAAACTCAACATGTAGGTAATAATTTTTCATATTTTCGATACAAAAAGTAAAAAAATCCATTTAAAACACGTTGAGGCTGCCCCCGCTGCGCGATTCCGGCTCTAAAAAAGATCACGGGGTAGGGCAAACGTGGAGTCGCGTTTGTCAAATTCGATTTTAGTTGTGTCAAAATTATTTTTAAATTTAGAGATCTTTTTTTGCAGAATAGCTTTAAGATTCTCATAGCCAAAAGTAAGGAATTTTAGTGATAGTTTAGTTAGTTTAGTTCGGTGTACAACAGAATCGGCACCATTGTCTGTCCGAAGAGTATTTGAAGAAAGTTTATATTCAGATTTTAAAATTCGCTGGAGCAAAATTACAGCCTTTATAATAACTGTCATGATGACAAAAACCGGTCGACCGCAGATGTCAGATTATCCCAGCTACTGTTTAAACAAACCCTATTCGTATAGTTATTACGCAATCACTCACTAAATGGAATTAGTAACACATTCATTTGTATTTAGAATGTAGTTTCAAAATTATAACTCACCTTTATTTCCAACAATGATTGTTTGAATAACATTATTACCTCTCCTCTCCGTGAGATTGTCAGTAACACCAAGGTATTGCTGGCCTTCCTTGAGGAGCTGGAAAAATACGCGCATTGACGTGGAGTTGTAAACACCAGCCCATATTACCCAAATAACATTATTGAATATGGTATTTTACTCTATTTGAGAAAAAATCTAAAAATATATTATTGAGATAGCTTTTAGTCAAACAGCAGTCGGGAAATGTTAGTTTTAGTTCATGTAATATCAAAACAAATTTTAAGATTCAATTCAAAGATTTCAGACTTTTTAATCTGTTTTTGAACACCATGAAATAGTAGCCGCCATGTTATTACGCCATACCGCTGTATAAATTAATCAACTGAACAACTTTGTACACACTTTTATTATTTTCGTAACCAAAATAATTTATTAAAATAATATCTTATATTTAAGAACAGCAAACCAGCGATAAGTAGAATAATAACTCATTTTTTTTATTATATTAATTATTATACATACTATCAGCGCATTTGTTTACACAATAAACTGAAGTTATACCCACAGAGCAATATGGCGTCCACTGCGTCCAGCGTTTTCGTCAAATTATGCGCTTAATATGAAAATACAAAATTTTAATGCATTCTTTTGGCACTAATCGATTCAATAAAATGTTGTGTTTTTTTAGTGGTTTATTTAGCATGTTAGAATCTAATTAAGACACTTAAAAAATGTTCAAAAATGGGTGTAATACGCTATTGTAATTAAAAATCATCGACAAAAATTGAGATGATAAATTATTTGTACCTATTCATTTTGGTCAGATACTTTTAGAACAGTCTATAAATAAAAAATGTCCAATTATAGACCTGCACCCTAATTGCGTAACTCACGATTAATCATAATCTGTTTCGTTTTGAAACAGATTGTTAAATCATTGCTTCATATGTTCGAAAAATGTGTCTGTTTAGCAACGTAAATAACGCAATGAATATTGTTGAATTGTCAAAATGAAACCGATTATGATCAATCGTGTGTTACGCAATTAGGGTGCTGCTAATATCTATGGGTGAAATAATGGAGCATTTGAATTTGTACTGCTCTCTTGAACAATAAAGATTTTATTATTATTTATCCGTAGTTATTTTATGGCAGACTCGCACGTCTAGGCTGCTATTTGGTATTTATTTTTATGCCGAGGCTTGACCATATATTCTCGTTGGTTTGAAGTCCTTAAATAAAACTTGTTTTATTCAAAAAATTGAAACTTGTTTTTTATCATTTTGACTTTTATTTATCATTCTCTTGTACATTTTCCAGATCATGTATACTGCACGGAGACAAGGCCTTACAACCAGGGAGCGAGACTTACAGCTTACGAGTTGGTGCATGAGAAGATTCCATCCACATTGATAGTAGACAGTGTGGTATCAGCTCTTATGAACTCGAGGAGGATAAGTGCAGTTGTTGTAGGTGCCGATAGAGTGAGTATCTTCATAGGTATTATATCTTCGTTCTGCCATTCTGATAAATATGATCATATAATAATATTTTCTGCAAAATCTAAAACCTTTAAATTTCTAACGTGGCGATATTTTTGTGGACGTCCACATACTTACATAAAATGTATGTTAAAATTATAAAAAGCGCCCATTTTCTGTTAAAAGTAACAAATTTTATTTTTTTAAACGGTTGTTTAAATAAAAATTTAAATGTAGAATAAATAAAAGTATAAATAATCATAATAGTTAGACCCCGAAAAACAGCACATACATTCATTTACACACACAAATCATTTTATTCAACTTGTATAAATTACTGTAGCTGATCTAAAAGGAGGAGCTAAAAGCTAAAACAAGTTTAAATTGCATTTATGGAAAATTCAAATGTCTTTTTGGCCATTTCAGGTTGCAGCGAACGGTGATACAGCTAATAAAATAGGAACTTATCAAATAGCGATCGCAGCGAAACACCACGGAGTGCCTTTTTACATAGCTGCCCCCCTCACTTCCATAGATATGGCGCTAACGTCGGGCGATAGAATTAAAATAGAAGAGAGGCCAGAAAGAGAAATGACTCATGTCGGAGAGCATAGGATTGCAGCCCCTGGTATGTTTAAACTTCCATCATCGAAGATACACCATGGACACATTAATATCGACGCCTCTCGCCGTTCTAATTTAGGTGCAACTTTCAAGAAATGTTATTGATGTTGTATTTGTTGTGTTTTTATTTAAGGGGTATGCACTAATGTAGCGTGAAATTCAGAGGTATTCAACTGATTTCAACTCAACTTGGCCGAACAGCACCTAAGATGTTCCACTCAATCAACTCAGTCTAACATAGTTCACTGCTGCACAGGCTGCGCCATAACACTCTATCCTCCGCCTTCCACATCCAGCCTGTCCCAGCCACGTTTTTAAGGTCGTCGGTCTAGCAGCGGTAGTCGGTGGGGGGCGACCCACACTACACTTGGTTTAATAGAACGCCAGCGCCTGGCGTTCTATTAAGCGCACTAAACCAAAATTTTGATAAGTTCAGTTAGTGGAGTGGGTTCAGTTTAGGTGCCGTTTGATCAAGAGACATTGAAATCAGTGCTCTTGAGTGGAATACCTCGAAATTCAAATTGACTTATTTTTCTGCAATTTGCACGCTTTCGCCTTAATTTTTTCGTTTTCTTTTAAATATTGCCATCTTTATTATTGATTTTGTGAAAGATTGATTACATTTTACAAATATGTAAGTACTTACTTGTTTTTTTGTATGTAGGTAAATAATAAAGAAATACATTATTTTTTTCAGGAATAAGCTGTTGGAATCCTTCGTTTGATGTCACGCCTGCTGCTCTAATAACTGGAATTATCACAGAAAAAGGAGTATTTGCGCCAGACAAATTGAGTGAAATCGATTCCAAATAACGAAGTCGTAAATGTATTTATTTTTGCCAAACTTACTGCATCCATTAATTTAAAAATTATTCGAAATACTATAAGTAGCTCATAAACAATATATACCTATGTTTTTATAAGATTGTTATACTGTTTACTGTTATAATCGCATGTAAGAATAAAAATTATTGTAAAAAAAAACATTGCTATACACAGATTTTCATTTTTATTGAGTCAATAAAACTTTTAAAAAAAAATCAAGTAAACTACCTAGATTATAGAAAAGAATATTTGAAAGAAAACTAGAATCATTTTAAGTCAACACTTGCAAAATATGGAAATTCATCATCATCATATTTTATTATACAGTATGGCTGTTTTACCCCCAACGACTATTGTAGGATTTTTCGAGTGGGTGCATCACTGAAATACCTAATAAGTATTTGTTATAAAGTAGCGGCGTCTGCTGCTTGGATTTCACAGCACAGTAATTTACAGACCATCTTTGAGCATCTGCAAAACAAATTCACATTCTCACATCTAGAAACAAGTGGCAACACCACAACAACAGCGACCTTTGGACCCTTATCGTATTATCTACCGCACCGTCACCATAGAACTGCTTGCGAGAGTATTTAAATGGCTATCAGGATTTTTTTTTGTAAAATGCCTCGGGATGGGCCAGAGTAGTTAGGCAGCTCGTTTACTGGAAGCCACTGAAAGGCGAGTGTTCGCCGAGTGTGTAATTGGAAACTCCGTCGTGTTTACTCAAACGCGGTGACGAGGCAACTCCGTGTCCGTTAGAATGACGCGGCCACGGCGATATTTCAAAAAAATAATTCTACCCAGATTTTGTAATAATTTGTAAAAGTTGATTCCCAAAACCATAAATTTATCAAAGTTAAACAGTTATAAGGCTTTGAACGTGTAAAAATACGATATTGCCGATATCTCGCTGAAAAAGCAAGTCTTGAAATTTTTTATAAAACCCAGATATGAATTTATCAAAATGAGTACAAATACAACAAAAACTCTTAGGTTTATATTTCAGGAGTTGTAAGACTAAAACCACATGGTCACGCCATTGAAACGGTGAAAAACGCATTATCGCCGATATCTCGCTGAACAAGCATCGTAGACGTCTGAAGTTTTTTGTAGACTAGGTTCTACAAAAAACTTCAGACCTCTACGATGCCTTTGCTCTTGAAATATAAGCCTAGGATTTTTTGTGCATTTTTAAAAGTTTCGACAAATTCAAATCTAGGCATTATAACAATACAGAATTGGGGCACTGTTTGTTGCACCTCTTGCGTGCAAGTTAAATAACGCTCGCATGGTGCACGGGAGCTGCATGCGTACCGCTACCGCGCGCGTGCATGCACGTCAGTTCGCTGCTATTTTCAACCCTCACTTTGTTACTTGCTTTTGACAATGGTGGACGATAACACGATTGTTACCATCATTACTGCGGTATCAGATATTTTATTAGTATTATTATACTCTTTGGTTTAGAAGAAAAGAAAGCGACGTTGGTGGCAGATTGCATTTTACAGATGACAGAGTATAGTATCAGAATTGAAAAGCCAACAAATTAGACATTTAATTTTGCACGCGCACGGCTATTGCGCCGTTCACGCACGGTGCATAGCTTGCGCGCCAACGGCGCACAGACGGTGCAGGAGCAGCGCGCGAATATTAAATACACGAGCGCAGCACGCGAGCGGCGCATTCGCCAGATCTGTACTTACCCATTATGGCGTTTAGGCGAAGAGACGTGTCTGACGTGTCTCGACTCTCGACTGCCCTTTGAAAGCATATCCTTCCTTTTCAGCCTTTTCACCGTTAGGGAAGTTTCTAATAGATCATTGGCCAAGGTATTTGCATGAACGGAGAGCCGATCAGCATATTTCCTTTTTAATTTCAGTCTGAATAGCGGGAACGCCAAGATATATGTGGATCTCATCATTTCTGGGGAACCACGGGGCACTTGTGATGGTACGCAGAATGTTGTTTTAGTCACGTTGAATGTTCATGACGTTGCTCTTACTGGCAGAGCCCCACAGTGGGACTCCGTAAGTCCAGAGGGTTCAAACACGTCGTTAATATAGGTTTCGGAACTTATTATAAATTTCATCCCGTTTCTTCTATATGTGATAGATCCAGGTGAGCCTGCTGACTAAGTTAAAGCACAAGTATTTTACATTCTCAATATCTAGCAGAATCAGTGCCAAGTTTGACATGAGGGCAGTTTCCCCTTTTTGAAGAGAAAGTGATTTGGTTCGATATTTGTTAGCGTTTGCCCGGGTGCGCCACTTTCTCATACATGCATGGGGTCTCGTGTAGTAGGTGTTAGAGCTTATTACTAGCCTCTGCTGCGACTTCATCACTTGCGAGGTGGGCTGCATCATCAGCGTAACTATGATGCTACGTCTTCAGATACTGAAGACGTGACCGTCATCAAGTCCTACCTGTACTCAAGGTAGGACTTGATGAGGAAATTGCTTGAATTGATTTTCTGGATGGATTGCAAATACATATTACGTATTCTCTGTTTTCTCACCGTCCCACAGTGGAACGAATGTATGGGAGCGGTTGGACGTAGACATGTCCGAAAAAAAAGAGTAAAATTATGCCAAACTAATGATGCCATCTTATTCGATTACTTAATGCCTTCATAACTTGTGGTGATGAATTTCTTCATAACTCCCATATTTCGGGAGTAATTTGAGAAAATGTGAAATTTTACTATGAAAATGAGTGTATCGAGCTCTCTCCCTCCTGATTCCGGGCTTGTTTCAAGTAGCGGTCTCTAATATCATAATGCTAATACTAAGAGCTATATTTAATACTAAGACACATAGTGCGCCAAATGTGCACTTTCTGGGATAAAGAGTGATGTTTATTTTATAACACAATTTTTTTATTTTTTGTTTATTTTGTTGATTAAAACCGTTTTTCTAAAGGTTTACCTTATTACAATAACATTTCTGAGCAGCCAATTAGAGAAGATATAAGCTAATTAGGATATATAATTAGGGACTTAAGGTTTACATATAAAACTGATGCACTAATGATTACTGATAAGAACATTGCTATTATTTAATTACTAAATGGCTCTTAATACACTAATTTAGCATGCATCATTTACTAATTATCACAATAACTAATTACCTTGCAATATTTAACAAAGGATACCTGGGATACCTGGATTTTATATAAATAGGTCACTATTAGTAACTTTAAAATCAGTGTTGATTTACACCTCGTTGTATCCAAGCTAATCTCGCAATGTATTTTCCAAATTTTAATACAAATCTTGATATTCACGTTGCTTTATGCGCACGCGCACATAAAGATTTACGCGACTTTAACTATTTGTTCAGTGTTTTAAAAGATAACAGTTGTGTTCAGTTATGTGAAAGTGCTGAAACAAGTTTAAAAGACTGGTGTAGTCGATTTTGCTACCGCATTTATGCAAAATGGACACAGTCTGGAAGAAGCACAGATAAGTTTCGGAAGAAACATGAGATTTGGCTACAGGCTGCAATTCAATGGCCGGAATTACAGAATGAAAATATGGAACCTTCTACAGAAAATATAAGTGACGTCATCGAGCCCATAATTTCTCCTGCTAAATCTGATGCTTCAACTTGTACACATCCTAGTCCTCGTAAATCTTTTGAGGACCTTAGTAACCGGCAAAAAAGAAGACGCACTGAAGATAGTCTTTCATGCAGCAGTAGCAGCGCTGAAATTATGTTTTCGGCCGAAAGGGCGCTTCAAAAGGCAGGACAAAGCGATACAGCTTATGTTATGAAATACTTGACGGAGAATCCAGAAGAGGCCTCAAAAATCAAAGCCTTCATTGAAGGTAAATCAATTCAGGTACGGGAAATATCCCCTTTGAAGGCATTGGCTCTTTATGTATCGATGAACTTATCGAAATGGCGCTATAACACTCTTCGGGATTTCAACACTCAAGAAGGAGCTCTTCAATACCCGAGTTACTACATGTTGGTTAAAGAAAAAATTAAGTGCTATCCGGCCAAAGAAGATCTCACAGTTACAGAGAGCTCTGCAAAAATCAAATTACAAGCCTTGATGGATTTAACCTCAAGAAGACTTATTAGGTCGTTAGAAACCCCTGTTGATCCCAATCAACAGCTCGTATTGACCAGCAAATGGGGTTTTGACGGATCATCTAGCCAAAGCATTTATCATCAAAGGACGAGTGAAGATGAGCAAATCGATCTTGCTAGTAATTTTATGATTAGTCTTGTACCACTGCGGCTCGTCTCAAAAGGTGTAACAATTTGGGAAAACGAGCGACCATCTTCCACTTCATTTTGCCGGCCAATATTGTTTAAGTTTATAAAGGAAACCAAAGAAAATGTGCAGAGAGAGATGGCTGAAATCGAAGCAGAGATTGAAGCCTTAACTCCATCCACCATCACTGATGGAATTAGTGTCAAACACCAACTGCTGTTGACAATGATTGATGGTAAAATTCATTCCATTATATCCAATACAGCAGCTTCAGTGTGTGACATATGCAAGGCTTGTCCTAAAGAAATGAATAATTTAGAGTTAATCAAAGATAAACACGCAAACGAGGACATGTATAAATATAGCTTAAGCACCCTTCACGCTTGGATTCGCTCAATGGAATGCTTATTACACATTTCCTACAAATTAGACATAAAATCATGGCAAGTAAGGGGTGATATAGCAAAAAGGCAAGTTGATGACAGGAAGAAAAGAGTTCAAGAGGCTGTAAGAAGAGAAACGGGCTTACTTCTCGATGTTGTGAAACAAGGCAGTGGATCCACCAACAATGGCAACTCGGCAAGGAGATTTTTTGAAAACTACACTAAATCTGCTGAACTGACCGGAATAGATGCTATGCTTTTAAGAAAAATCTGTGTGATCTTGCAGTGTATTTCATCAGGAGAGAAGATCAACGTAACTAAATTCCGAGAGTTCTGCTTTGATACTGCTAAGCTTTACGTGGAGTTATACCCATGGTATTATATGCCTTCTTCACTTCATAAAATTTTAATGCATGGGCCAGACATAGTTCAGAACATGTCAATTGTGCCCATTGGTTTTCTATCCGAAGAGGCATCTGAGGCTAGAAATAAAGATTTTAGAAAATATAGAGAGGGGCATTCTCGAAAGCATAGCAGTATCTCATGCAATGAAGATATTATGCACAATCTTTTACTGTCTTCTGATCCACTTGTTACAAGTATCCGTCCAAAAGGAAATAAGTTTGTAAAAAAATCTTCTTTTAAGGAATTTTATGAGCTTACGGATTCTGAGAAAAGTGATATCGAATTTGTTAACATAAATGATTTAGCGGACATCGATTCTGAATTTGAATTAATTGATGATGATGATGATGACGAAGATAATTAAATGATGTTATTGTTTTAAAATGTGTAACTTAGTAAATTAGAGCTTACATCTTAATTATTTATTGTACTTTTAATGAAACTAGGTAATTTATTATCAACTTACTTAAAAGTCATACTCTCATCAGTTCTTGTGAATATTTTTGTTAATATATATTTCTGTATATATATATAATATATTTATAGACCTCTTAATAAGTCTGTCTGCGGTTTAAAGTAAATACAAATGGGGAAAAAACGTTTTTTTTTTTAAATTTTCATTTCCTTTTATCCCAGAAAGTGCACATTTGGCGCACTATGTGTCTTAGTATTAAATATAGCTCTTAGTAATAGCATTACGATATTAGAGACCGCTACTTGAAACAAGCCCGGAATCAGGAGGGAGAGAGCTCGATACACTCATTTTCATAGTAAAATTTCACATTTTCTCAAATTACTCCCGAAATATGGGAGTTATGAAGAAATTCATCACCACAATTTATGAAGGCATTAAGTAATCGAATAAGATGGCATCATTAGTTTGTCATAATTTTACTCTTATTTTTCGGACATGTCTACGTCCAACCGCTCCCATACATTCGTTCCACTGTGCGTCCCGTCCGTTCATGCCCATGAATATAAATACTTTTAGGGATGGGAGATGTTCTTGCGGCTTTCCGATTGTTTTAGTAGCTGTGCCAAGTGACGCAACGTTTGCCCTTTCGCTGAGGTGTTAAGCTTTCTAAGTTTCTAGAGGATTTCTGAACGAAGAGTTTGCCGATTCTTGTAGCATCTTCAGTTGTTTTGAAGCCTGGATAAAGGCTCTTTTATCTGTAGGATGCTGAGTTTAGAAAAAGAAAGAAAGAGTCTAAGGTAGGGATGAAAGCTATTTGATGCCGCAGAAGTGCTGTTTGGTGGAGAAACGCTAGGTTTTTTTCCCCGCTTGTTAGTACTGCCACCCGTGGCCAGGATGGGGGTGCTTGCTAGTTGGACGAGTTGTTGATTAGATCCAGTATGTCTCCACAAGTCTCTTGATTTTAATTCTGGGTCGTTGACTTCAGATTTAGACATATCGCTTAAGGAAGCTGATCGCCAATAATAATGTACTCTGTGCTGATCGCGGTCTAAATAGTATAGCCGGGGACAGGGTGTAAGAGAAACGCAGGTGCTTAAGAGTTACACTATAATTACACAAATCTAACAGAATCTTTGAGTTAAAGCGCGAGCACATTTGCTCGCTGGTTGATAAGTTATAAAAAAGTTATTATAAAAGTTATTTCCATATTATAAAAAAGTACTCTGTGCTAATTGTTGATTACAATGAGAATATAACGATGGGGACGCGAGCGCCCTCTTCCGTACATAAAAAAAAATACTTTGCGGCGCCCTCTGATGGGCGGCCGGGTTACCAACTTACCACTCTGGGTTGCCATGATAAAGTGTTCATCTTGTTGCACGAATTAATAGTCCTGGTGGAAGTCGTGTTTGACAACTTCTTTCTGATTTTGGCCGAAATTAGCTTAGCATTTTTTAATTTAGAAAATGCTGTTCTGAATTTCATGTGCATGTGAATGTGCGTATTTCAGAAAAGATGTTTACATGTAACGCACCAGAATTTGTTTTTGTTTTGTTGTGTTTTCTTATGTCATTTAATGAAATATATATTCTAAATTATGTAAAAGAAAATAATATAACAATTGTAGCGATTAATCGTGTTATCCTAATTTTTACTTAAGAGTTTATAGGAAAACGTTCCGGTTCGTCACAAAGGAAAACTTGAAATCAAATAAAAATATGAGTTATTGATTTATTATTTTCTTAACTAATTTCTAGATCTTTGGAAAACAATGTATATACACAAATAAATCTAATGTCGATATGATTTTAAAAATTAAAATAAAATTTCTTGCTGCAAAAATGTCTGCTATGGCAGAGGCGTGCACAGAGTTTTAGACAGGGTAGGCAGAAATAAAAAAAAGCCAAAAAAAAAATAGAATAACCGATTGCTGTACCTACACAGCATGCAACCTGTGAAGCAATTAAGAATCGTATTGTTTATATTGACTTTACCTTTACTTTGTATTAGTTGCAAATCCGGTGAATAATTACTTTTCACGATCACTTGTTTTTTTTTTCACCGAAATACAGTTTTTAAAATGCATCATTTTCTATTTTCTCTAACAGACGCCACCTAAACAACTTTCACAGTGAATATTATCTATTTTTCACACTGTTATCAGCGTATCAAAACAAACAATGGCGTCGGAAATCGGAATATAAAAATAATACGACAAAAAGTAATGGTTGTTTATGTAGGGACAATTCAATGAAACAATTATACTTTTCAAAATAGTCGCATAGCCAACTTTGTTTGAAAAACTCGAAGTAAGTTTCGTAATTCGTCGTGGAGTAAAAAAGCGTAAAAAGCCAGTGACTACCCCTTACGGTTGTGTGCGTTAATTGTTACATTGTGTGCCACGTATGTATAGGAACGCACACACAATAAATCTGCATGACCACGAGAGCACACATATAAACATTGAGATGCGAATAGTTCGTGTCTCTCCCGAGGCACTCAGCAGCGCTAGTGCATCGCATTGTGAAGTTGCGTCAAATTGTACACACGGCTACACATCAAGCTATACGTTTCCAGTATAAGCTGATCAATTGATTATTGTTTTTTATTTATTTGTTCAAAAATATGCAACATTTTGTTAGTTTGGTGATACATTTTATGACACTTGTTACTATAAACAGATTTTGAACATCTGTGTCTAAACTACATAACAAATATCTGTATTACGGCTGATTTCGCATTGTATAGGATTTCTGTACCGTACGAGATCAGCGTAAACTGGAAATGCATATCTTGATGTGTAGCCGTGTGTACGAACGAACGGGTATTGTATCGATGATAATAATGATATGACCGACGCTCGACAGGTGGAGCTGATTTAAGAATAAAGATATTGATATTGAATGATATTTGATAAAATAAAATGAGTTTTAAATATTTATCTGATTTAGGTAGGGTAGGCAGTGTCTTTGTCTTTATGGACTGCACACGCCACTGTGCTGCGGCAGAAATATTTGTTTTTCTGAAATATTATATTATAGCAATTTCCACATTTGAGACGAATCTAACAACACCTCATTTTTTAAATCCATCCAGCCGTTTAGCCTACAACATCCGAAAAACATTACCCTCCTTCTTTCACAGTCGGGTAAAATATTTCTAATAGATAAGACCGCTACGTTAGTTTTTATAATAGTACTAGCTTCTTGCCGCGGTTTGACCCGCGTAGACCGTGATAAGAAGTAGCTTATGTGTCAATCCAGGGTATGAGCTATCTACATACCAAATTTCATTCAAATCACACACACACACCGACAAACTTTCGCATTTATGATATTAATAAGACAAATTTGTCAATGTAGCCCCAACGTAATAGTTCCGGTGCGTCACGGTGTTCTGGCTATACAATACGTGACTATGGATGTGACGAATTCATGTCAACAAAACTTCAAAATATCGTTTAAACTGTTGCGTGCATTTAAGGGCTATTTTAGACTAATTTTGTAATAGTTCATAAAAATAATTTTGATTGTGTTACATCAAATAATATAAATAAACTGCTACATACCTCATGAAATCCCTTGTCTATCTGGAACTCGAAATCTGGAACATCGTGATGCGCACACTGTTCTTCACCTATTTTGTTTGACACGGACTACAAATGGCGGCCATACCATAGACAGAATTGTTGGCAGAAATGAAAAAATAACCATAACTAAGTTAAATTAACATTAGATGTATTGAAAAAAATACCGTGACGTTAACCGGAATTCCGGTTCCATCTTATTTCTGGGACAGAAATCATCATAATATTTGTTTTAGGTTATTTAAAACCCAATTCCAACATTACATCCAGCATTTCTTTGGACTTGTAAAGTTCAAATAGTTAGGTGGGACAGGAAGATTTTACACATTTTATAGTTTCTTTTTTATAATTTAATATCAATGATAATTTGGGTCGCACCTATAGGTAAATTTCGTTATTAAAAATGTAATATTTATTTTATAAGCATGCAGTTTAATTATATACACAGCTACTAAAATTATAGAAAAGGCAAAATCTGGGACACCCAATGTTTGCAAATGTACATCTTTTCTGTAAAATGCCCATCAGCGCTTCAACTGGCAGTAGGAAATAAACTCTCAATGTAGCCTCCTGCATAGCTATTCACAACCTATCGTTTTCCTATCGAATTTTATTCTTATGGTTCGTTAGGGCGAAATGCTTCAAAATCGTTTATCGGTAAATCGGTTTTCCTTTTAGATATTTTATGTAGCTGCTGGCTAACTTCTTCCCAAGCTCGTCAGTGCCAGGCTGTATGTTGATAAAAATATGATTCGCGGCCGTAGTATGTATTTTTACAGAATTATAATCATAAAACCATCAATACAATACGGGCTACCTTAGTGCATCCTCCTCAATAATAAAATTCGATAACGAATCAAACGGTTGTGAATTGTTGTGCTGGATTTTCCTCTTAAATCAGTCTTCAATTTAATCTGGACTTCGTTAAAAGTATTTGTTTTCCTTGTTTGGCCCCATTCGTTCTTTGTTTTCTGAACGTTGCCGTTGCCCTGCAGTAATATTTTTTTTTGGAAAGAATTTTATTGTTACCTTTTCAATTTTAATTAAATTGAAAATGTTTTAGAGATTAAAGTGATTTTGGTAGAATTTAGTAGGTTTTGGACTTACTAAATTCTACCAAAATCTCTTTCAGATACTCAAATACTGAGATTCCAAACACAGTAAATCTCAAAAAGCTCTTTAAAAAAATCCAATTCCAATATGTCAGGTTGTAGTTGGGCAAGTCGACAATTTTGAATTTAGTTTAGTTTTAATAATTTAGGATAAGAATAGGACGTTGTGATTAATAAAGTAAAAATGATACAACAACTCAAGTCGGTGCATTGTTGATGATTCATTTCTGTTGCAATAACGTGGTTCATGTTTTCGTTTCTCTTTTTTAATAAACACGGAAACGTTTCATGTTGTTATTTATTGTTTCGATTCAACATAAGTTCGGTAGTCTTAGTAAAACGTCGTGGTGACTAAAGTGTGGATTGGTTCTAAGTGCAAGAATAATTATTTGTTGTAATGTAAATAAAAAAATATTGTTTTCTCGCGCATGCGTTTGTGTCAAAAACAGACAAAGGTTTTGTATGGTTTGGAAATCAGCTGTATTTTATGTGCGATGACTTAGTGATTTAAAAAGTGTGTGATTGCAAGCGACAATGTTCAGTGAAATCGGATACATAGTTTTTCTACTTCTTGCTCTACCGTACATCGAAAGTGGTAAGTCCGAAACAAGTTATTTTTCTGCAACCCACTTACAATAATAGAGCAATTATTCTGCCAACCGAAATGTGTCGTAAATTGTTTGAATGAAAAGAATAGGCCTACGCTTACAGTTATATCTTTATTATTGTGTTTATGATGCCCTTCACCTATATTTCTAAAGATTACCTTGAAATACTAAAAACTGCAATGATTTTCGATAATTTACATTGAATATTATGTAAACTACCTCATCATTATTCCCTTATTAAAATATTCTTTATAATTTGTCTAGAATTTGTAAATAATTCATGTGTACATTGAGTAAGCATTCAGTCTTAGCATAGAACACAACAAAGGAGAATTAGTCTAAAAAATATACAGCAGGTGTCAATGACCAGCTAGCCAACTGTACTGCTGTGAGCCAGATTTTACAATAGAAGAATATTGTAAATAGTTGTACATTGTATAGTACACAACACATTATTATTGTTTATTATTTACATGTCTATTCATAGGTAACAAACTAGGTATGTTTTGTCTAGTGGTTGTAAAGGGCTGTCAGAGTAAAGCATTGTAAAAGGCCTTTCTCTCCCTGGTCACAAACTTTGTTGAGTTCACTCATTATTATAATAGCTTGTCTATTGCTCTGTTATCATCAAACTGGTGCTAAAATCTTCTAAATGCAGGACATAAAGTTAGACTTAAAAATTATGAAACTTATACAATAAAAATCTTATGACAAGATTATATTTTTAATGTTTTCTTTGACATAGTTTCTCACAAACCACTACCATTAGAGGCTCCATTAAAAATAAAGAAACGAATGTTCACCTTGGGCACTTAATGTTAATAATCTTACAAAGTTTTTATTTTAATATTTTTGTTAAGTATGCACGGCTACACATCAAGCTATACATTTCCAGTACTTATAAGCTGATCTCGCATTCTATTGAATTTTGGTACACTGCGAGATCAGTGTAAACTGGAAATGTATAGCTTGATGTGTAGCCATGTGTACAAATAAATAATATTGTTTGGCATTATAGTTTCGTAATGAAGTACTGTTTGTCAATAATAAAGAAACTCTTGTTTTATTCCACTACTTATAATTCCATTAAACTTATTCATTTTCTTGATTCAAAGTTATGGCAGAAGTTTTGTGGTTTTCTTGAAATTAGTGACGATATCTGTGTATCATTCACTGGTATTCAGCTGCATCCGGTTAGACTGCAAGCCGACCCCGATATAATTGGGAAAAGGCTAGACAGATGATGATGATCTGTGTTTCATTCAGCCTTAGAATTAGAAGCTTTAATCATAATATTGTTTATTTACAGTCTAGCCGTCTAGAGAATGCGTTCCTGACACCCATCAGTGCAACATTTCCAGTAACTAATAAAGATCAAATTCACAAACCACATGTTCATTTGCTTGAAACTGACCGGTTACAAGAAGGCATTCTCTCGACAGCTGAACTGTAGTTAGTCATGTTTCCTAGACAATCAAAATACTTATTTACATTTGCTTTGAATCACCATATCCATGAATCCAATTACTATGAATTTGTAATTTAAATTAATAGTGTCCAAATTAATAAATTAATTATTATTAAATTAATGTCAGCTCATTGTGTCTTAATTAATGAATTTATTACATTTTCTTCATTCATTGCTGCAAGCAGACTAATGATAATAATTTAATGCCAGTTTCATACTTTTCAATCAATAATTGCAAGTGCCTTAGCAACATAATTGAGGTAATGACAAGACAATAGGAAATAACAAAAGAAGTTGGTAACAGCACTTTCACGAGCCAGTCAACTGTAGAAAATGTATTTAGGAACAGGTTTCATACTTGAGGCATTTGGCAACATATTTAATGAAAGAACAAAAACTTGTTACCTGGTTCTTATGGTCTCCTGGTAACTGTTGCTGACTGACTACCGAATTAATAAAAGGTAAACTTGTATAAATATTTTATTATCAACTTCATTAAAAGTAGGTGATGTATTCAGCAAGTTTTGTGGTCTTGATTTGGCAACAGCCTTCTCTAAAGGTTGTAATTGTGACTGCAAAGTATTATGGACTTCTGGGTTCAATCAATCAGATTTTTCTTCTGTGTGAAACAGCTCCAGGTTTAATTGTTACTACAGCCATTAGCAGAACTTGGTTGTAGACTTGTCGTTCATTTGTATGCCATTGCAGAAAAAGGTAAACACGCAATTAATAATACCTATTACATTGTTTTAAACAATATCCTTGTTTTTATAAATGCATTTTCTAGCACAGTTAAAAATTCAGCACAAAGCCAATATTATTCTTAGCCAATTTTGTTCTTAGTCATCACAAATGAATCATTCTGCTAATTTGTGATGACTAAGAACAAAATTCGGTAAGGTAGCCCCTGAAATTTAATGTTTCTTGCAATTTGCAAATCAGTGTAAGGTAGTATGTTGAACAAAATATCATTCCCTTTAAGTGACCTACAGGGAAACAGCCTTTTTTAACTATTTAGTCTCTAGTGACCCGAGGACAGAGAAAAAAGGAAAACAATAGAAATAAAATTAACATTGTTACACTAATTATTAGCTTCAAATTAGTCTAATTTAATAATTCTGTCTAACTATTGGTCACACTCATTTTGATATATGCAATGGTCCTCAAAATTAACTGGTGCCTGTATTGTGGTGACCTAAAAGAAACCCTTAAAAATATGGCAGTGAGGATGGCTGGAAAGACATGGACTAGACAAGCAAGGAACAGGGTGAATTGGAAAGGGTTGGAGGAGGCCGTTGCCACGGGGAAAATACAAGTATCACTCTGAAATATGGCTTTTCAAATTTTTAGTGACCCACTGCAAGACCAAGATTTCTCTTCCCTTTTAAAAAATGTTTGTCTTCTGCCATCTGAGCCCGGTCCTTTAGATATGACTCCGGTTCATCCTACTGAAAAAAGTGTATAATGTATGGATTTAATATCAAGATATATTTTGCACTGTTTCTAAAACACTTTCATCAATGATTACAGTTAGCTGGCTACAAAATACTAGTTAAACTAGCTACACATACAATAGATACTTTTTGTTCCACATTTGGTGTTCGCCAGTGCTGTCAATGCTCGATACTGCCGCGCGAAAAACCAGTTCTTAAATTCTGACTCATCATAAATCAGGCGCGTCATTCGCCTAACTCTACCTACTTTGTGAGTTCCAGTTTCGAAAGTTAACAGTAGACTAGTTCATTCATTATGTTTTAATATTTATTCGTTAAAAAAAAGAAACAGTATTATCTACTAATAATATTGTTTTTTTTTTTTAAATTAGGCTGTATATACTCTAAATTAATTTAGGTACTTACAAAAATACAAAGACTTGCCAGGAATCTCAGCTGACTGTGACATAAAAGTAGCATGTTAATGCTTTTCTACGTATTTTACTGAATGATTGTACTTCTGAAAATAGAATTGCATCACCAAGTACCTATCAAAAATATAGTGTTGCCAACTGGCTACTAACAAACCCTGATTAAAATTTTCCTCAAACTTGGAGACTGAAAAACCCAGAAGCTGTTTGATTGATTATCCTGTCCTATCCAGTTAATTAAAATCAAGTTAGGGAAACAGGATGCTGCTATTTTCCGCAACTAGTCTTCAATAAGCCATCAATACATTAGGCCGCAAGTATATAGGTGGTGCTGATAGTACTAATAAAATAAGACCCCGCTTGAACTGCTTTTGTTAATAGTGACGTGCTGTTGACTGTGGCAACCAGTACAGTAGGCTGCCCATACTGGCCATTTTCAGCAGTCGATGGTTAGCCAAGCGAATGCGCACGGGAACAAATAGACCACTTTTCCCTATGCTATTTTTAATTAGTCGCGATTTATGCACCTGCATACCATACCCAAGAGAAGATGGCCGGACGAGCTTGACGCCTACAGACAGGACTGGTACACACTCCACACTAGCTCAAGACAAAGTAGTAGAAAGGAGAAAGGGTGGTTTTTCCTCTGCAGAGGTTCAACATAGCCTAAAAATAATTACCTTCCATGGTTGTAACAGCCACAGATATCATCATCGCGCTTTCGTATTTCCGAAGTCAAACGATGATTCCCGAAGCGCATACTAACTGTACCTGTTAGGATTTACACCAACATTATTAGACCTATCAAATGTAGCGCATTATAAACAGAGGATATATTCACTTTGGATATCTGCTTGCATCCTTTGGGTTGCAATTCCGTTCGATCCATCAGAACCAGGATAAGCGCGGGCAGCTCGCTCAGTCGCTTAAAACACAGCTGCATGACCCGCCAGTAACTAACTACTTACAGGAAATTTATTATCGATCATATTATTGCTTGCCAATAATATACTAGTCTTTAATTACGTACTTACTAACGGTACTGGTTAACGGTTACTAGGTCGTAATAGGCAACTTATTATAATAGACGTGATTTTTAGTAGGTAACTAAACAATAATCATAAATCAATAAGATACCTAGTCGATTTTATAGTAAACAGTAAAGTTCCTGTAGGTTCTGCCTACCTCTGTGGGAAAAAGTACGTTAGTTTATGTATTGTAGGTACTAGGTATGTAAAAGTGGTCTTAAAGTAGTCCAGTCAATAAAGGAGTTGTAGTGTGCGTCAGCAGCTTTTATTTAGTAAAGAACTTTTGTATCTACGTGTCACTGTTTATGAAATATAAGCGAAAAACCCAGAAGTGGGAACTTTATGCCCCCCCAACCACTCCAGCCTACCTCCTAAACGTCAGGACTTTTAGTATGTTCACTTCCTAGGCACCTTGAACAAGTTTCTGAAGGAATGGCTTAGGTCTCTGCTAACGCACTCCACGGGTTACTTTTGCGCCATTCGTTGACTGAACTAGTATTCGTAAATCGTTTTTGCAGACGGCATGTGACAATCGTACAATTTTAGGAGGAAAACAGGATACCTAAAGCCGAAAATTCCTATTTGTTTCGTGTTCAAAAAATATATTCGCGCACAACTAGGCTTTAGAGTCAGGTGGAGTTGTATTCGTAAATCGTTTTTGCTGACGGCATGTGACAATCGTACAATTTTAGGAGGAAAACAGGATACCTAAAGCCGAAAAGTCCTACATATTTGTTTCGTGTTCAAAAAATATATTCGCGCACAACTAGGCTTTAGAGTCAGGTGGAGTTGTATTCGTAAATCGTTTTTGCTGACGGCATGTGACAATCGTACAATTTTAGGAGGAAAACAGGATACCTAAAGTCGAAAAGTCCTACATATTTGTTTCGTGTTCAAAAAATATATTCGCGCACAACTAGGCTTTAGAGTCAGGTGGAGTTGATTTATTCGTCCCAGTTGCGTAGAGGTGAGGGTGTTCTGATTGTGTGAAAAAACAAATGGCCGTTACGATACGGTAGGAAATAACATCCATTCATGCCCTATCTATCCGTTCCTCGAAGAACAATGATCGCTGTCCTAAGATAGGACGGTGGCTATTTTACAACAAAGATTGCCCTTCCGGTCCTTCAGCTAAAATATTATGTAAATAGCTTTTGCCATCGGCTTCCCCGATTTTTTGTTTTTTTTTTTTGTTTTGGGTTGCAAGATCCTCATAGATGTCCACCGCCGTGGGGTGGGCGGACGGGTTTGTCAGACTCTTACTGACCACAAACTACCCCGGTGTTACCTACCCACTCTTGGGCAGCGGCTTCGCCTACGGTAACCAATTTAAATACAAAACTTTAACCAATTATACGCATAAACCATGAGGAATCATGAATCACCATGTCTATTGGTGAAAACCGCATGAAATCCGTTCAGAGGCCTTAGTGTGAGTTTCATTTTACCATCTCGATCAAACACAGTGAGCGCGTTCGGCGTTCCGATTGGTCCTTCACCAATCCAGGGCCAATCGGAGCGCCGAACGCGCTCACTGCGTTTGATCGAGATGGTTAAATGAAACTCACACTAGGGGGGCTTCAGTACTTTTTGCGTTTATCGCGAACAGTCAGACAGACACACGCGGCGGGGGACTTTGTTTTATAATAGTAGCGATGCGGATGATTGACAATACTCTTTCATTCGTTGGTCTTTGACAGTCGTTACGGGTCGTCAGAATTCCGAAACTCTTGACAACCAGTCGTACTAAGGGGTATCGTGTTACCAAGTAACTGGGTTGTGGAGGTCCGATAGGCAGTTGTCGCTCTATGTAAAATACTGGTATTCAGCTGCATCCGTTAAGACTGGAAGCTGACCCTAACATAGTTGAGTAAAGGCTAGGCAGATGATGATAACAATACTCTTTTAATAGCAAACGTAAACTTAAGTATAGGTACAGCGTTAAAATTGTGATAATAGGTATAGTCTTGTTTAATCAGGTGATGCGCAGACAAATGACATGTGTTATTTTTCTTCCGCTTTTAAAGTAAACAATAATTGTTCTTTTGTTAATACGTGTGTATTTGTTGAACAGCAGTTGGCTTCGTTATGTGTACCCATTTCTTACTACGAAACTCATTACATCGAGAGAATGTGAGTTACATCCTCATACTAAGCAATAACACACTTAGAAGTTAATTATGATTAGCTAATTAGTCGTTTTAATGAACTTTCTGATTTCATGATAGTCCTTGTAACAAAACGCTACCTAATTACGATCGAGAAGTCCATTGTTTTGGTGATTGCGTAAATCCGTCATTTGTTTCGTCTCGTCAACGAAGTGCGCCAGGGTCCATCCGTCCGGTTCTCTCGCTCTATTTACCGTTAGAATTGAAAAACTAGTTCTTAATAAAAGTTTACTAATCTAGCATTAACCATTAGCTATCGAATTGAGTTTTGCAAAGTGATAGCATCGCAAATCCCTAAAGTTATCTAAATAACATCTTTCATTAACAAAAAGCGGAAAATGGTATGAATAATTGGCTGATTGCACCAATTGTATTATTATTGTAATCAGTAAGTCAGTAAAATACACTCCAATAACTCTAAATAAGCAACCTTAGTTCAAAAACCCGAATGATCGCCAATCAGTGCAAATGATTAACCCTGGCTGATGTTATATTTCGACGAATTTTATATATTTCGCACGAGAGCATGTTTTGCGCTCGGCCATTCATTCTTAATTTGCGCTGCATAACGGTATCTGGTGAGCCTTGCCACAAATTAGGTACCTTCTATTTTTTATTTATCTTTATTAATACTTCAGGTCTTCGCAGTGCAGGAGTTTTTAATGCCTTCAACAACTTGTAATGAAATTATCAACGACCCAAGGATCTGCACACTCTTGAAACTGGCAGCCAATCTTTCAAATGAAAACAATTAGCCTTTTACGACCGTGACGCGAAAAACCGACTGAGTCTAATAACTTTAATTATTGCTGTACCGTCACGTTGTTTACTTTCGTAACGTTTTTACCACACTTACTGTTTCTTTAGCAATGAGAATAAAAGAGAATATATTTAGCCAGACTTTCATATTATCATCAATTCATCATGATATTATCAGGGAAAGTTTCAATCTAGAATTCTAGATAAACAACCGAAACGTATCAATTGATAAAATTGTTTCAAAAAATATTTCTTGGGTCCGAACTACAACACTGCAGCACGACATTCATGACTCACCGTCGTCAAGTACGAACAAGCCGCATTGGAAGACAAATTAATAATATTAAGCAATTTGTCTCCAAGGAAAACGAGCATCCTTTTGTTTTTATACTGTTCCTTCAATTCAATGATGTTGTACAATTGTGAGCATTGTTTGTGCAAACTTTGAGATGTCAGTCTTTATTACGAAGAACTTCTCGTCTTTAGTTACCACACAATACAGTACAGATACTACTAAGGCTTTTCGCCTGTTCATCAGTATAAAGTTGAAAATATTAGCACCTGTTAAGCTCAGTTAATAATAATTGTATCATTTGAGTGTAGGTCTCATGAGACAGTCGGGTTGACGCATCGCGGCGCTGCGCGCGGGCTGTGACGGCGACGGGCGCGTTCGTTGAACCGGCGAGGTCACGTCCACCCATGACGTGTGCAGCTTACAAACACTCTTTCCGCACTCGATGCCAAGTCCGAGTGACTGACAGACACCGAGCGATACTAGGCCCGACACTATCGCACACAGCACTCCTCGACTCATCATTCATAGCTTGATCTCGCCTTGTGTCGTGTGTCCCCCGCTCGCCGGATGTTGTGCGCCCTTTCGCGACATATCAACAAGATATTTTTAGCTACATAATCTTAAGTTCTTACATGTGTGCCTCTCTGTCCCTACTAATTGTATTAGTAAGTTGTGTAGTCAGTTTAAACAACATCCAATAACGAAGCTTTAAGGAAAATATACTAATGAAACGAATAATGTGCTTTCCAAATTGCTATTTTAAGGAACGTTAAAGTTACAATAACAACAATTGATACCTAACTGCAGAAATCGTAAAGGTGAAAAGCCAAGAAGGTCTAGATAAAACTACAAACTTGCCCAAAAAGTATGTCTTCTCTTGGCACCCTCTCAAATAACTGTCTACGTAATCTCCTACTTACATCTTAAACGAGCGTACTCCATAAAGTAGGTACACTTTGCAATTTACACTCAATTAACTTGCGTTTTCTATTTACTTTGGAACACGTATTTTGATCGAAAAAGTTTACGAAAAAAAAAAGACTTGTTGCGACGTTTTCGCTCGATGTTTAAGCGAGTTGAGAAGTTTTTACTGCGTTTGACACAGTTAAGTAGACAAAGCCAAAGCAATCGTTGCAAGCCGAACGGCAGTTTCGTGGAAAGTAGCCTCGTAAAACGTTTATAACAAGAGTAGTGTACACATGAAATAACAAAACACCTCAATCGTATATTGGGAAAGAGATTCGATGTATGAAATAAAATTCACGATTAGAAGAAAAAAATGTGCGGTCCACCCGGAGATTTAAAACGCATCACCAGCACAGACATATAAACAGTAGTTACTACTACAGGACTTAGCTACTACTGTTTATATGTCTGTGATCACCAGATGTCAACAACAGCCAATCATTTGATTATCTGTTGACACATGTCATGAGTTTGACAATATGTCAGATATTTTTTGTGTTGAATATGCTTTCTGAAACCTAGATTATGTTATTGTTCATTAGCTTATTAAATAGTATTTTAATTGACTTTCACTGTTATCTGCAAGTAGACAGTCTTCCCACTCAGCGTTGTTTGTTGGGTCAGTACTTAATCAAAATTTTACAAAGGTGTTTTGTGAGGCAAAATCTAAACTCGCTAACTAGCAGGATAAAAAATACGATTATAATTTATTTTCCTATTCGTTTGCAACTCCATTGGAATCTGTAGTTAGTTAGGTACCTACACAATTAAACAAGGAAAATATTAATCCACCTAAATATACGTACAATTATTGATTAAAGCTAAAGTTATCTTACTTTAGATATACATACGCTCACTAATTAATATCACGCTAACTTATTCAATTTTGATAAATCAATTTTAAATAAATTTAAGGTTTTAATTGGACGTTCAGATTACAGGAGAATCACAGATCCTTAATTTAATTACATAAACCTTTTTTACATTTTTTAAACACTGAAACCTTTTTTTACATTTTTTAAACACTAAAAGCTACAAGAGAAAAATGTACACGCAACGGTGAAAATACTGCGCGAGTATTGCGTACTTTTGCATGAAATATTATAGGTTTAATTATAAAAGTGCCATAACAATGTTATGAATGTTATAATACTTGTAATGTATGACACGAGTTTTTCTCGTTTACCTGTGTACAGTGTCATTGTCTGTTGTGTCACGTAATGTAAACGTAGTGGAACGTTCTCACAACATTAGGAGTTTTCTGCACGATTATGTTTCTGTAACGCGTGTACCGTTGTACCAGAACACTCTTTTATCAGGGTAATATCGTTTTCTAAAAGGACAAAAATTGCTGACAGAATGTCAAACTCCTGTCTAGTGATTCGAATGGCTGTTGTTATTTCAGTCAGCCATTAGTGATGATTCTGTTGTGCACCAACTAAACTCAATTTAGACAATTGCTTTTTTTATTCTTTTTCCTTCTAATGAAACAAGAAAGAGGCGGAAATAAATAAGAGCTATCAAATTTAGTTTGACTAAGATTTTCCTCGACGTAATTACGACGTACTAAAGTCATCATGCTTAAAATCACGCCAACAGAGACGTAATTTAGTTTGACAGTCTTTCGCGGTCTACCAGTAAGAGATAGCAATACTCTTATTAGGTGGTGAACAGAAGAATCGGCATCAATGACAGTAGTTAACGTTCAATGAGTTGCTAAATTGTCAGTTAATTTTGTGTTGATTGATGTTTCAAGATTCAACTGATTTATATCCACTGATAGAAGCAGGGATATCGTCAAAGAGTTCATGAAAATCCTCTGAGGCGCGTTGTGTTACATGCGCGCCTCAGAGAGATGTCAGCACCAACTGGTGGGGTGTGCAAGGACCGATGCCTGCCAGGGGTGCGGGTTGTTCGAAAGAGATACCGTGGCCCCTGGCGCACAGGTAACTGAAGGAACACGGGCGGGTTTTAGTCAGTAAAAGTCTGACACGCCTACCTGCTCCACCCAGAGCAGGAGAAGTTATTTGATGATTTCCCAGCCTCAAAAAAAAAACACACCGAGAGTAGAAAATCAGTGCGCAATGAATCCCGCTACGACATTTTTACGTCCGTACGACCGTGGTTTAAAGTCAGGCACCACGGTTCAATACCATCACTGTGTTTGCGATAACAGAATAATGACACAGGAAGTGCTGTTTTGACCGTCAACTTGGTCACCATTATTTTAACGTATGACATTAACCTTTATAACATGTTCATGTATCATGAATTCACGACCGGATAATTAAAATTACCTCATCAAAATGAATGGTGGTGTTTCATATATTGAATCACAATTAGTAAGTAATTTAATCAGAATCTATACAATCAAGTATTGAGAAGAGATAAGAGAAGCAATCACGAAGTGTAATCATCGGTAATCAAATCATTAGACACCTAGCTTCTGCCCGCGACTTCGGCCGTGAAATTTGTTTTTATACTTATTATATTATTAGATTTTGCCAGCGTGAGGTCGAAAATAATCCCACGGGAACGACCGGGATAAAAAGTATCCTATGTGTTAATCCAGGTTATAATCTATTTGTGTGCCAAATTTCATCCAAATCCGTTCAGCCGTTTTTGCATGATTGAGTAACAAACATCTAAACATACAAACATTCACAGTTATAATATAGTAGGTTTTCCTATGTCACTCGGTAATACTGTAGCTTGCCATTAGTGAAAGCATTTTCGGAAACGGATCAGAAATTCCTAAGATTACCCCTACACGACACCCCATACAAAATTTTGTATTTACACAAATTTTACCTCTTTAATAATATTTGTATAGAAATAAGTAAGTATAAATAAACCGCATCTCTTTAAATGACTATTTGGCTTGATAAAATTATGGTAACAGTCCTATTTCAGCATTATGATGTGATGTATGTCCCGCACAACGGAGCCAAATATCCAAAATGGCCACCGGGCGGTTAGAGTAGCGCCAGTCCTGGCACTGCCGACGGTAATCCCTGAATGGGTAATGCGCGGCTGTAAGAGGTGCATTGATATCCCATTCGCTGACTAACGCTTAGAATGTTCGCCGAATACAGAGCTTAGCTTTGGACTGGTATGGAGCTCTAATGTAGATAATATGCTCTTTCATAAGCATTCGCTTATCTCAGTCAATAAAGTATTCTCGGCTCTCGACGTGTATTGTGTAGGATTTTTTGGGTACTTTCTTTATTACTGACCATAAGGTCCATCATCCTTCATTGCAAAAACTCTTAAAAGACGAAGAAAAGTGGCCTGACTGGGAGGAGGCATTTCGTAGATAGGTACTGGTAGTTTTTCTGAATAACTTAGGAGATTTAAAGTCTTTGGTTATATTTCACATGGCATACTATCATCAATGTGACAGTGCGTGTTGTAACCTTGTGAGATATAACGGTATTTAGGGACCGACACAAAACCCAGGAAACTCTAGGAGGAGCATTGGTAGACCAACACAGACCAACAGCCGAGGTTACAACGCGAGAAAGACATGTATGAGATTCGCACAGACCAGGAAAGCATGACAAGGATGAAAGAGGCCGGAAGATATAATCAGCAGCAGGTAGAACAAGGCTGAAATGAATATGTTACCCTCCAAAAACATTTCATGTAATAGGTTGCCAAGACTTACATAACGCTTTCACAATAAAAAAGTTATCTACAAACCTGACACCTCAGTCAAAACGTACGGCTTGGCCGTTTCGCGGCTGTTGCACAGACACTCTTATGGGCTTATGGTAAGAAATTATGTCACTGGTCTTTAATGTTGTGTCATGCAATAGTTCAATGTATACCAAGCCATGCATTTTGTCCAAGATGTAAGGTACAGAGTTAAGCCCTATAGAAGTCCTAATTATGCAAGGCACAACTCTGCAAACCCAGCCAAGCCCCTAAGGTTGGCTCTACATTAGATCTGTAACCGACCCTGATTTGTCCCTTTAAGCGAGTTGAAAGTTACAGATTTCGTAATTTTTAACCCTAATAAAAAACAACAAAAATGTTGGCTTCTAAGACTAATGTCACGGCATTTATATGATTTTTTGGAAGTCTAGCACAACGACACTCATTCGTGCTACTTAATAGTAATTTGAAGTCAAGATCACGCGTGCCGTACGTAGAAGGTCGACGTACTAAAGTTAATGAGCCATTATTTTATGTAAGAACCTTACCAACGTTAGACCAAGCCAAAGTGTAGTAAGCTATTAGTGTTTTAATGTTTATCCGGTCCCAAACGAACTGTACTCCTAGAACTTGGCCAGAACAGTAGATGAAAGAAATGTCGGAATACGGAACACGCAATTTGAATGCGGCTTTTGTTTGGCTGTGTCATCATCTGCCTAGCCTTTTCAGTCTAACCCGATGCAGCTGAATACCAGTAATTTACATAGAAAGACTGCCTATCTGACCTCCACAGCCCAGGGTAATACTTATACGTCTTGGTAAGACTGGTTGTCAGACTTTCGGGCTTATGACGACCCGTAACGGCTGTCAAAGATCCACAAATGACAGCCGAGAGCGGCGTGGCGTGCTTTCCGAGACACGGAGGAGTCTTGGTATGTAAAATTGGTCCTCCACGGACCAACCTACTTGGCCACAAGACCCGTTTTGTCCAGCTGTGTATAAGTAGAAAAAAATCTGTTACATAGAGCTGTTTAGCTTGCGGCGAGGCTCTAAATCGTGTTACAGCAGCCTTGGAGGCCAGCCACGCTCCGCCGAGCATGACGCGGCAGCGCAGCCCAGCGCCAATATCTTTAATCTATTGTACCTTCGATACGATCTCGGCCACACGCTAACCTATTACGCGCTAACCTCATTTTTCCTTGCAAATCTTGTTAACGCGTGATTCATCAACACCAATTGAAACTGGAATCTTCGATTTCGCAGATCCTAGAAAAACTTGTTGAAACTCCTGTTAGCAAGATTGCCTATAGGAAGTTTGTCCAAACATATTTTTCTAAGTTACTTTTGGGTTAACTTACGAAGTAGCAACAAAAATTTGGTTTTCCTAAGTAATGTTTAAGACTGAGCTAAGCGTTTTGATGAATCACGCAGGATAGAGCTACAACAAAGGACCATAAACAGTTTTTACGTTCAGCCTCGTCAAATAATCTAGATATTATCGAGTCCATTTTCGTTAAGTAAACAAGCTAACATTATGCCAAGCTATTATGAGCAGAGAATCAAAACTGTTTCAGATAATATCAGATACGTTTTATTACATACAATTCAATTACATGTTTGCGAGTTTATTTTTCCAGCTACAATCGAAGAGGTATTCATTGAGCAAATGTAATACACAGTAATTTCAATCGTAGACTACCTACGTTGTCTGACTCTATTTTGTCTGAGATTATTAGATAATTCCGATAAAATAAATACAATTTAGCAACTAGCTGTGACCGTGGCTTCACCTGCGTGAATGTCGGGAATGTGCTACCGGGAGAAAAGTTACACCTTAATATGCTATCTACCCGTCAAAGTCCTGTCAAATTTGGTGCAGCCGTTCCGGAGATTAGCCGGAACCAATAGACACACAAACGTAAAAATATTTATTTTGCCGTAAGCACGGTCTATACTTTCGTAGGCATTCCGAAAAAAAACTGTTATTTTGACATTACAAACTGGCACTTAATTTTTATTTATTTGTGTAAATAAATATTGTAGTAAAAATCTATACCAGTAAGAGCATGTTACCTTGAGTTAAGCCAAACATATTGGAATGGTTCTGTTCGTTCTCAGAGCTTGAAATATTGATATTACTTACGTGCAATGGAGTTTGCTCAAAACTAAATGTTGATTCATTCAATAAGAAATAAATTGATAAGTAAGTACGTCGCGTCGTTTCTGAGAAGCTTATTCATGTCGCGAATGATACCAGACATGTTATTACTACTGTTCGTACTTTTAAACGTACCGATATTTAGCTTTTATATGGAAATTATTATATTTAATCATACATTATACGTATTATGTACTTATATGGGTTCATTAAATATACAGGTATTTTCCTCGTAGAGCATAATTATCATTCATTAGGTACTTGCTTGCTTATGTTACCACATTATGTTATCAAAATCGGAGAGGACCACAGAACAAATAAAAGAGGTTAGAAGGGCCTAGTGGGCGGGGCAGGCGCGCCGCACTTATGAGCAAACGCTCATAAGTCAACCGAAATTTGGTTCACCGGCCAACAGTCGCGCTCATATTGTGACAACGTGCGAAGCTCCGCTAAAAAAAAATGAATTATGCCGTCTTGCGCTATTATAACGTGTCAGAAAAGAATCCAGGTGTGTAGCGTAGCTCGGGAAGGGATTTCTTTTCACCGGTAAGTCCAAAAACCTTAAAATAAAATTGATATTTATAATTAATACAATTGTATTATGTAGTTTGTAGACAGAAACGATATAATCGCAAACAGATACAAAATTATACATTGCTTGCAATGCATGGGTGCCATCTTGTACTAGATGAGTGATTTTCATGATTCATGATTCACTGCGAACGTCGCTTGCGCCGAGCCAAATCTAAAATTCTGCGAAATCCATGCGCATCGATAGTGTTGTACGTGTGTGAGTATACGTCAAGCGCAGAGTTTGCTCTATACAACCAATAGCAAACTCGCGATCTAAGTGCGTGTGGTTTATTTCTGTGCGTAATGCGCGTACGTATTGGTCTCTTGCTTGTAGTGGAGTTAAAGAGTGGGAAATAAGCGGCGACACTCGTTCTTATACAAATCAGGACCTATGTATTTCCTTTCTAACCTCTTTTATCTATTCTGTGGAGAGGTCCTTGCCTTTTCCGAACAGTATTGCTACTTTTCAAGGGTCCTTTGTGTTTCTAACCGACTTCAAAAAGGAGGAGGTTATCAATTCGACATGTTTACATTTTTTTTAAATGTATTTTCGGGCATTACTCCGTCATAATTATATAGACGGATTTGCAAAATTCTTTTTTTGTTCGAAAGGGGTTTTTTTTTGGGTGGGAAATCATCAAATGACTTCTCCCGCTCTGAGTGCAGCAGGAGGGTTGTCAGACTTTTACTGACGAACACCCACCCGTGTTCTCTTAATTGCCTGTGTGCCAGGGGCCGCGATATCTCTTTCGAACAACCCGCACCCCGGGCAGGCATCGGCCCTTCCGGGCGCCATCAGTTGGTGCTGACATCTCTATGCGGCGCGCGTGGAACACAACGCGCCGTCGACTCGGGCTTGGTCCTTTCCGGACAGCGAGCTACCATTACTCACCGTCCGCAAGCCCCGGCCTACGGTGACCGGGAATCAGCCTGGGATTCCCGACGCCCAGGGTGTCTCCTGCGGAGGCTACGGCCGTGAGGGCGCATGTACTGCCTCTCCCTCACCTGCGCCGCCTCCCTCTTTGCAAGCATAACTGCTTCGCTGAAGGAAGCGATGGCTACCCATGCAGACCTCCATCGTATGCTCCACCGTGTCCTCAGGGCGATCTTCGCAGTGGAAGCACCCGGGCGTTTCCTCCCGCCTTATCCGAAACAGGAACCTCCTGAAACAACTGTGTCCGGTGAGGACCTACGTCAGGCGGAAGGTGAAGATGCCATGCCGCCTCTCAAGCCACTCCTCAAAGAGGGGATTTACCGCCGCAGTTCGAAACGGGTTTATTCCGAAATGGATCCATTTAAATTTTATATAGATCTGATGATGAGTTTCGGAGACAGACAACGGAACTCTTAAAAAAATCTACAAAGTGAAAAATAACATTAATTTCGGAAGAAAAAATTCAAATACATATCCAAAGACACCAAGTCTTTAGATATGTGTTTGAATTTTTTGTCACCGCCTTTCGATATTAGTTATTTTTCACTTTGTAATATTTTTCGGAAGTCGGTTGTTCTTTTTTTTGGAAAAACTTTTTTCAGTCCCACTTCAGTATTTATAAAATAACTTACCTATAGATGCGTTTTCGAAGTCCAATAAAAGAAAAATAAACTTTTTTAAACAAGCTTTTATTATTACTTGTTAATAAAACGAACTAAAAAGTTAAAAATAATTTAATCTCAAATATTGAAATAAAAGCGTGTTACATTTTGATGGCAGGAGAAGTAAAGAAAATTTATTAGCATGTTACACCTTCTGTATTTCTAACCGTCAATATGTAATACGCGTGAATATACCGCTGGTATGGAAAAGTTATGCGATACCGAGAGAAATACAAAAAAAACATGCAATTAGTCATACTTGTTAGTTTGAAAAAATCTTCCCTTTATATAAGCGTTCTTAATCATATGACCACCATTGTATGTGTTGTTTTGAGTACTTGAAGTGTTATGTATATATGGCCACCTTCCAGCTCCAGCATCAGACCCTGGTTACCATTTACCATTTTTTAAAGTAGCATTGTTTCATTGAATTGTCGCTACATAAACTACCATTACTTTTTTGTCGTATTATTTTTACATTCCGATTTCCAACGCCATTGTTTGTTTTGATTTATTTGAATTGGTTGTAAGCTATGATAGCATGTATTTAAGGTTTTAACGTTGATAATAGCGTGAAAAATAGATAATATTCACTGTGAAAGTTGTTCAGGTGGTGTGTGTATAGAGAAAAGAAAAAATGTTGCATTTTCAAAAGTATCTTTCGGTGAACATAAAAAAACCTGTGATCGTGAAAAGTAGTTGTACACCGTATTTGCAATTAATACAAACTAAAGGTAAAGTCAATCGTAAATTCAATACACAACAATATGATTCATTTAATTGTCTCACAGGTTGCATGCTGTGTAGGTACAGCAATCGGTAATTTCTGCCTACCCTGTCTAAAACTCTGTGCACGCCACTGATGGCCACCTTCCAGCTCCAGCATCAAATCAGCTCCATGTCATCATAATATTGCATTTTCACACGATATACATATGCATGCAAAATTTCAGCTCAATCGGAAACCGGGAAGTGGGTCAAATTTAACTTGCAAGATTTCATCGGGACAGGTGAAACTAAATAAAAGCTTGTAATAAATGAAAATACTTTTTCCTTAATTGACTAATCCTTTATTGAGCGTGAGTTCCTGGGCTCGATTCCTCCCTCGGGCCAGGTGTTATTGGGTTCTGCCATCTGGAAGTTCTCAGTAGCAGCTCGGGATTCTGGATTTGTGCCCGGTTGATGGCAATAGGCTCAACCCTATATTACACGGGACTAGTGATGTGCCGAGTCGCTGTTTTGGTGGATCGAGTCGACTCGAGGCGGTTTATACGGTATTCGAATCATGACTCGATTCCGCGATTCGAGCCCAGTACTCGAGTTCTATGTTTGGTATTCGAGTGTTGACTCGAGTCTAGGAGTTCGAGTCCAGAACTCTAATCTGGAAATTCGAGTCCAGAACTCGCGTCTAGAAATTCGAGTCTAGAACTCGAGTCCGTTACTGATTTTAGAACAAAGAGGAAAAATGGAAAAGGACCTAACTTCATACAGCATGTAGGTTTATCATAATGCAAAAACAACGATAATTAGTCAAACATTTTATTGAAAATATTTTTAAACATTACAAAAAAGTCAAACATTTTTATTGAAAATATTTTTAAACATTTTTTCAGCATGTAGGTTTATCATAATGCAAACACAACGATAATTAGGCAAACATTTTATTGGAAATATTTTTAAACATTACAAAACAGTCAAACATTTTTATTGAAAATATTTTTTAACATTACAAAAAAAACATAAAACATACTTAGGAGGTATCTAGGAACCAGCAATGAGATCGTTATCCACATTTTTAGAGTTCATCTTCAGAACTTACTTAGACGGAAAGGACATCTGAAGTTGCCGTTTTCGTGGTGGTGGTGTTTCGCCGTCTGCGATTGACTGGGATAGATGGGAGTTCTTGTCTTCATTGAGTGGCGTTCCACCTCCAGAGCTAGAAGCTTCTCTTAATAAATCGGAATCACTCTGAGCGGGGGGTAGTTGAAGAATTGTCAATGTGAGTCGTGTAAATGATAAGATGAGCTTTTTTTAGGTGCTTTACCAAATTCGTTGTAATTTAGTCTTTAAATACAGAACCACAGTTTTTGCACTTTATTTTATCGCCGTCCACTTTCTCAAAACACTTCCATACAACTGATGCTTTTTTCGGCGCCATGGTGTAATAAATTTAATTACGATAAAATCACTTCACTACTAGTACTAACAAACAATTAAATTCACTCACAGTATCAGCTTACTGACACAAAACAAAATGTTGCAGGTTCAAATTTGTATTAATAGGCGTCACTTCATTGCTTAAGTAAACAGAGATCGAGTACGAGCGAGTCAACCTAACACGAATACTAGACTCGAGTCAGTTGGACTCGCATAATAGAATCGAGTATTGAGTATAAGATCGATACTTCCTGACTCGAGTACCGGAATCGAGTCCGGCGTACTCGAATCAAAATAAACTGGTATTCGAGTAGGTGAGTCCAAAGCAGGAATCGAGTCTGCCTCGAGTCAAGCCGTACTCGGCACATCGCTACACGGGACTCAACCGTAACTGGCGAAATGTGGATGCACTATAATAGCTCCTCTGCTTAACCTATCGGGAATACAGACGCGAGGCGTGACGTGATTTTCTGTTATATTTATTTTCTGTTAAATGTAAAAAATCTTGTTGATATTTAAATACCAGAAGACTACGAAATATGACATGCCTGGATTTCAGCGAAGCTTACTAAACAGATTTAAGCTTTTTTAAAAGCAATTGCTGTATTGATTTATTATAACTTATGTAATTAATTTGAATAGCGTATAATTTAATTACAACACTCCATTAGCTAGATTTCACACGATGTAATATCAAGGTAGATTAACTTGAACAGAAATAGCTTTCGAACATCTTCAAACATGATGTATTAAGCATTTATCTCCCACTCTCTGTTCTAAATGTAAAAATGAGCCCGTGTAGAAATGGCTACTAATTACGAAGTATCAGTCGGTCGGCTAGTTGTTAGTTTGTGGTCATTATGGTAGATATTCCAGGATTCAGCACTCTGACACTTGAGTGAGAGCAAAAATTGTTTGGAAACGCGTAGTCGTCTCATCTTCTGCTTCATCATTCATCATTTTAGCCAAAAACGTCTATTACTGGACGTAGGCCACCTCCAAGCACCGCCACTTCGACCGGTTCTGTATCATCAGTCCATCTTGTGGGAGGCCTTCCAATGCTACGACTTCCGGCACACGCTCACCACTCCAGATACTTTTGGCCCCATTGGCCATCTGCTCTGCGAGCAATGTGCCCTGCCCACTCCCACCGTCTGCTTATGATAACGGAATAGCGATCTAGACTTATTTTGTGATTTGGAACTTGGTTGGCTTTTTGCTTTGTAAGTTGAATAACAGAAATGTCTGACGAATTTGTTTCCTCCTTATAAATCACTGTCGTGTTTCTGTCTCGACATTTTTGGGTAATCTTCCTTTACATTTAAATATTTCGACACGTGTAATGTTCCCCCGGAGCATTTAAAGCAGAATGTACTGGGATTTTCAGTTCATGGTTAAGAGATTTTCCTTGAATCATATTTTTTCAACGTTTTCGGTATTTCATTACTTTGTGGTTCAAAATAATTAAGTATCATTGAGAATTTTTAATCGAAACATGTAGCAAATATCCAAAGAGACAAGGTTTATTTGTTGTAAAATCTGTGAGCAGTGGGAGCGTGCGGTCATTGATCCCGTTGTTGCGAGCATCCAAGCTACAGGGCGGGCGGGCGGCCCGTCGCGTCCTCCGTAGTTAGGCGCCCTGCAAACATAAACAAATGTCTGAACCGGCATGTTCAGATAGCTAGAGTTACCGATGAATGGACAATCAATTTTATTCGTCGTTTATAGGCCACACAAACATTTCTAATGGCTTGTTACTTCAATTAATCGTCTGCCCTCTTTACGGGTATTTCAAGACAAATGGGTATTGCGAAGACATTTATTGCATGTCCATAACACCCAATGGCATTGTTGCGGATATCAATACGTTCGTCAGACCGTCAATCTTGCGTATTACATAAATTAATTTACAATTACCCGTCCGTGCGGACACTTCACTTTAATTGGCCACGCTTACAAAAGAATTACCTAATCGGCTGAGCAATTATTCTATTTAGGAAATCTTTACTAATAACGACAATATGGATGAAACTCCAGCTACAAATGAACGAGATGCTTTTATTATAATAGATTTCATACCGAAATAAATTTGTACTGGCTTAGATTTGTAATAGAAGCTCTGAAGGTATTTTTATCCGAGATAGAATATGAAGCTGTGTTATAATTGGGTCACTGGAGCACAGGGGGTGGGCCTTGGGAGTTCACACTAGATAACACTCCTTTGATTTCCTGCTGCACTGAATTATCTCTTTATTATTATATCAACACAACATACTGATTCATAAATAGCGTTATGAGAAGTTATTTTAAATGTAGTACAGCTCACTATTATTATATGATACATACTCTATTCTTGACAGGGGCTTGTGGCTAAGTAATAACAGCCACACGGATCGATCGACCAGGTTAAGCTACGCTTGCCGCGGTTGGTTCGCGGGTGGGTGACCATCTTTACATACAAAGACCAAGACCCCTCCGTGCCTCGGAAAACACGTTAAGCCGTTGGTCCCGGCTGTCTTTCGTAGATCTTTTACAGTCGTTACGGGTCGTCAGAAGCCCGAAAGTCTGACAATCAATCTTGAATCTTACCAAGGGTATCGTGTTACTCAGTAACTGGGTAGTGGAGGTCAGATAGGCAGTCGCTTCATGTAAAATAATGGGTATTTAGCTGCTTCCGGTTAGACTGGAAGCCTATCTTAATATAGTTGGGAAAATGTACAGTTTAATAGTACTACTACTATATACATGTTATACTCGTCTTGTTTCCTATATTGTCTCTTACAGTGGTTTACTTTATCAACCAACAATTTAATAAACACTAGGTTCTCTTAACAATAAATTCTTGTGCAATGTAGCATGTATGTATAATACAAACGCCGGGTATTAACGCACAGACGTGCATAAAATGTATCCACAATATTCGCCATACCATAGTCCAGGGAGCGTTTAGTGCGCAAAAGCAATTTGGTACAGATATAATGTGTCGGGTACGAGTGGCCGCGAGCTCGCACTCGCTGCCCAACGAAGGCAATTAGCGACACATGCCGTCGACACCGTCTTCTTACAAAAGAGCACTCCAACTATTGCACCATTCACACACTAACACGAAACTACTCATATATTTTTCAACACGCTCCATTTTCCCAACACACCAAGTCCTTAACGACGTGCGCCAATTACTTTCAGAAACTAACGTTTTCGTCCCGTCTAATTTATTTCGGTAGAAGGCTAATAACAAATTGAATCTTAACGACTGAAACTGTGCCCACGGACGTCGCCTGTTACTACCTATTACTTTTAGTTGTTTAACCAAACTTTCAACAAAGAAATGGGACGCGGTGGGGGTTGGGTTGTGTCAGTTTAATTGGATGAGGGAGCTGCACAAATTCGCTCCACCAGGCACCCAGTTTATCAATTAGGTCGTATCGCACGGTAGTTTGGACCCATCATTATTTATATTGTTCATTGATTGAGCAATTCTCGTATCCAGTTCATGTGGCTATTGTGTGGCAAAACGAATCACCACTCCTTATTTGAAATTTAGAAAGATGCTTTATTGTATTGAATTCAATTTGTGAGAGCATATAACGTTTTGTTGGAAAGCATTCGTGTTGAATCTGGGTGTTTCAGTTCGTTTACAGTAATGTAAATTATGATACTTATTACACGAAACATTTATGGTACACTCAGTATCTAAATGTTTACACGAAGAAAACACTTTGTATCCCTTTTTACGAAAAATAAGCGGACGGAGGCGTATACAATTTGTCACAGTTAAAGTTAAAATGGAGAAGTAGTGCAGAAAGATTTTTGATTATTGTTGATTAAAATTTAAATGAATTATGGTCGAATTTTGACCACTGGGCGGACCACTAGTTTTAATTTACTGCATGTTGGTGTGTTTCAATTGGTCAATAGTGTATTAAACTGCTTTTGTGTGTTGAAGATAGTTCATGTAGGGAAAGCTTGTATCGACGTAACTGGTCGCTAAGTAATTGGTCCCTTCCCTTGGGTATTCCCTTGCTCTAGCTTGTTTTGTGCTGTTAACGAAAGCACTTTCTGTTCACTATCTAATTAGATTTCTCTATCTAGTTATACTGTCTCATCTTAATCAATTTCTTTTGATGTATTTCCTGATGCAGCCTATCTTACTGGCACAAACGTCTGTAGTACAATTTGATCTTGAAGTAATTGCTTGAGTGGCAATTTACTTTAGTATCTTCAGGTTTACAACGGAGTGTTTGCTTGGTTTGATGTTTAATTACTTTTGATATTCTATTCATGTAGCTTGGTTTAATTATTATTTACCAGGGCTTCATAAAATACCTCTTTGATATACGTAATCATTTTCATTACATTCCGAACATTCTCGTTTTGTCAAAGGTAGTCAATTAGAGTCTTACATTTCTGTATGTGGTAAATAATCATAGTACCTATTAATAACTTTTAATTAACGTCAGTTGCTTTAAAAGACGCTTTTAAAAATGCAAACGAAAGTGATATAAAATGATAAAGCCTCGTTCAGCAGTAACATTAAGTTAAAGATTGCTATAGAACACAAGCAGTGACGAGGTGCATTACCTACCAGACGTTTACGAGAACCATTATGTTTAGCGACCCATTTCCTTCAGTTGACTACAATAACTTGCACATAGACGATAAACGATAATGGAAATAAAATGAGCTTAAACTACTACGTGCTGCTTTTATTCTTAGGTCATTTATTATATCAAATATATGAAAATATCATATAGACAAGAACAAGTTATTCAAGAACTGTTTTGGACATATTATATTGTATAGTAAAGGATTGGTAAACAGATTTGTATGCCAGCATATTACAAAATATTTTCAGTACGTTGCATCGTATGACACTCGAGCAAAAAAATAGTCGTCGAAACGTCTCCGTCAGACACCATTAACTGGAACATGATTACTTACCGTTAATTCCTCAAAATGCGTGATATAACTGTATACGGCCAATTCAAACAACAACAAAGTTAAGGCCTCACGCAAAACAAAGTTACGAATCCCGAGGGACAGTCGAGTAATCCATAAATCCCTTTGAGAGTCCTCCGTCCTCCGTGGGTACTTTCACTTCTGATAATATTGGGTCGTCACGTCGTGCCCCAGGTACTGGCGTGAGGATGCGACCCTCCACTCACTGAGTTATGGTTTGCAAACATAACGAAGCAAAGGATACTTGCTTAACTTTTCTTTTGTTTACTGAAAAAAAGTTAAAAGACGACTTCGATATAAATGTACGAGTATAATAAGAAAAGAAGTTAGTTATGTAAAGTTCTTTTTTATTACTGAATGGGCCTGCTCTTGACCTCGATCACGCCTGATGGAAAGCGATTGATGAGGTCTATGATGGAACGAGTGTGCACAGAAGATGCCTGTTCACTCTTGTTCTGAAGGCAGACGGGTTAAATGTGGAAGGGATCGCAGACGCAGGTAGAGAGTTACACATGAGTTTTACATGATGCTGTTTCAAAAATCCATAGGTAAATGCTTTAAATATGGCTCTACAAGTTTACTGGATTTACGTAGAAGGTTGGTATCTCTGTATACTTTTTCACTGGCATCTGATAGAAACCCTTTAGACGTGTAAAATAATGACGAGCGATGGAAGTATATAGTTCTTAACAAGGAAGGAAATCAATGTGATTTTACATTGCTTTATCAATATTCTGTAAAACTTGCGTTAGACAGTTTTATGGCAAGTTTGTCGTTACTCATAATAGCGCCTCAAATAGGTAACTTAAATGTTGATATCCCACGATAGGACGTGAATGCGGCAATATTTATTTTCATTGGATAGTAAATTCAGGGCTGGTTGGCGATAAAGTGTTCGACGACGTTTAAGATATTCGAAGACTTTGAGCAGCAACGCTAAAGTACCCAGAACGATGAATTGAACATCTGATATCAATACATAGTAACCGAAGGCACTGTTGACCCAAAAAACAAACAAATTCTTGAACAAACGCAAGCACCTTATTAAGGCTCGTGCAGACTAGCGCGACGCGACGGTCGTATCGCGACACTCGTAGAACAATTTCTATGTAAACTTAATGGAAATTGTTCTACAAGTGTCGCGTCGCGCTGTCGCGTCGCGGCTGTTTGTAGAAGCCTTTATAATGTGTGTAGACAACCAGCCTCGTTGTTGAGAAGATTATCTGTTTTTATTTTTTATTTTAACAAAAATTTCTTCGAAACCTACGAGTGGAGACTTAGATTAGAAACGTATACAGTGAGTAGAAATACGATTTGTAAAAATATCTATAATAATAACCTTCACTTAAACACACATAATATTTAAATCAATCATTGTATGTATAACATACAAATTATACACATGTAGAAATAAATACAAATATTATTATATTATGGGTACCTACTATTAATAATGTTGTGCCAATCGTCATCTACCTGAAGAAATGTACGAAGATCATTTAATAGGTAATCCTCAATCAAATTTTGCAGACGTGTACCTACCTTATACGGATTGCTATATGGAAAGTACAAACAATATTTAAAAAAAAAAACCCAGACGAATCGATAAGATAAATTAATTAAACTTAAAACAATGCTGGTTTTCTCAATAATCAACAATCTCATTACCGCATTTTCCTTAAGAGTATAATGAGACTTATTATCTACTTACCTACGTTATACGGATAACGGATTGCTATGGAAAATACATAAGTACAATTTTTTTTTAACCAGGCGAAACGATAAGAAAATTAATGTTAAAACAATACTGGTTTTCTCAATAATCAATCGTCTCATTACTATAAAAATGAATCCCTATTTCCCTTGGTCGCGACATCACACGTGAACGGTTTGACCAATTTAGCAAATTCTTTTTTGGTTTTATTTGTTATTGTCAGGAGAAGGTTCTTATGAAGGAAAAAAATTAAGAAAGTTGCGCGTAACATTAGAAAATTTAAGAAAACTTAACGACCATATTAACATTTCTAATATTATACCAATCAATATTCATAAGTTAAGACAGGGCAACGTCTGTCGGGTTAGCTAGTTAGTCATAAAAGCAGACCCTACGAAACAGTTTTTTTGTAATGGGGAAAGGGAAGGGAAAGGGAAATATTACTTAAAATTAGTTACTCCTTCAAAGGAACTTAATGATATGTTACAGTGGCTATTAGACCCTGAAGATTCATTAAAATACTTGGATTACACCTCTGAAAACTTGACATAGTGAAAATATTAGAACTTCAACAACTAAGCAACGTCAACTTATAACTTATAATGTTATCATATGTATGAGTCCATGGACCAACTTAGTCATTCCAAGTTAGCCAAGGTGTTAAGACTTTCGATAAACTTCGAGACCTTTGTGTGAACTTAGCGTATTAATATAATGAGCCACAAGAGTATCACTGTCGGAACATAATAACTGCTTAGGAGAGCTTGTTATAACAGGGGCCAGAGATTCTTTCTAAAAGCTTTTATAAATTTTAGTTATTTATTATCACATTTACCTTAATAATATGGATCTTCTACGCGCAACTGGTTATCAGATTCAGTACCTTCATGATTCTGAAACCCTGTTGAAATTTTTCAATTGATCAATTATTTGATACAACGGTTAGTTGGATCGTAAATATAATTCGAATACATGAATTAAAGTTAGATTATTTATTTTGAAAACATATAGTCGTAAGGAAGTCTCCACTTTCTGTCTCTGTTCTCCGAAGTTTAGGCAAATATAGTCAGCCTATTCCGATCACTGGTTATTATTATATTTTAATAGAAGTAGCTATGCTATGCATTTTGACCGCTTAGATATTTTCTTTGAGACGGTAGATTTTTTTTTTGTTGAAAACCGATTAAAAAATATTCTAAACTAAGGGGTTTAGAATCATGTGCTGCATTCACGGTTACAATTCGCGCGTTGACGTCCCTACCATCTTAGACTTCATAAAATAAAAGTTTCTTATACATATAGCGAAAGTGAGCTAAGGAATGATTTTTGAAAATTCACTTTACTTTACGTATGGAAAGCTCGTATTTTTTGCCTATGAGAAATCCCATCGGTCACACGGCTTGTAATCTTTACAAAACAATGTATAGGTAAATTCGATGTTTTATTTTATCGTTCATATAATTTAATTGTTAAAACTTTCCTATCTATGTACTAATTATTTTGTAAGTACGATTTCCTGTTTCCAGTAGGTTAGTAACACAAGAATAATGTAACTGAAACCTAGCATTAACTAATTCGCCTACATGTATTTGCAAATTGAAACTCGCCCATGTTCTAACTAATGATAGTCGCTAACTAACCCGTACTTGTGACCGCAGGACTATCGCCACTTCTATAACTCGTACCGTCTTGTTTACATGTGAAAGTAGATAGACGGTTTAATACACGACCCAATTAAAGCGATTACGATCTAGCTTCGGAATACTCGACGCATCAATCATAGAGACTTTACCCCCGAAGTTAATCTTCCCTTTAAGTATGATTTCCACCCGGGTGTTTCCATTGCGAAGATCGCCCTGAGGACGAGCATACGGTGGAGGTCTGCCCGGCTTAGGTAGAGCACCGCCGTGTCCTCATGCAAGCGATCGGCTGCGGCGATCTCTCGCGTCCGGCCCTGGTCCAGGCTATGGTACGGAGCAAGAGTGCATGGCTAGCAGTCGCTTCCTTCAGCGAAGCAGTGATGCTCGCAAAGAGGGAGGCGGTACACGTGAGGGATATGTAGTACATGCGCCCTCACGGCCGTGGCCTTCGCAGGAGACGCCTTGGGCGTCGGAAATCCCAGGCTGATTCCCGGCCACCGTAGGCACGGGCTTGCGGACGGCGAGTAATGGGTAGCTCGCTGTCCGGTAAGGACCAAGCCCGGGACGACGGCGCGTTGTGTTCCACGCGCGCCTCAAAGAGATGTCAGCAATAACTGATGGGACCCGCAAGGGCCGATGCCTGCCAGGGGTGCGGGTTGTTCAAAAGAAAAAACCGCGGCCCCTGAATTCGCAAGCGACGGTGCGGATCCGATCGTATGCTTCGAAATCCTACCGTACGCGATCGGCTGTTGCCGCATACGTTCGTATCCTTTCCGATCCGATGCGATGCGAGCCGTTTGGTGGAAATCATCCTGTAGGCGTCGGTGTCCGCACGTATGTACTAAAACCGCGGCGGGATTTTTTCGTGCACTCTCGGTGTTGAACCGTGCATTGAGAATCTAACAAAGTGCATCTCAGTGCGTCGAAAATCGAACAGTGTGTTCCACTGTTCGATTTTCAACTCTCGGCGCTATGCGGTGCGTTGAAGATCCAGTGCGCGAAAAAATCCCCAACACGATTTTATTACGTTCCTGGGGACGTGGGCTTATTCGTCAATATGATCGTTTCCATATTTAAGTATCACGTGCTTTGTTGTTTAATAACTCGCGTAAATTGGTTTGTAATTCTGCCTAACATTATTAAATTAGGCAGAATTCCAGACCAATTCCACTACTCACATTTACTCGTTATTAGAACTAAATCATAGTTATGAGAGCATATTATCGGTTTCGGCTTACTAATAGGCTTGTTTTCCTGTAGCTACTGGTCGTGTGCTTATTCAGTTTCCAAAATTAGATTATCTCCTCATATGTCTGAACCTAAGCCCGAATGTTATTATGAAACGTGCTTATAGTATGATCTGTTATTTTCGTGCTTGGTTTAAAGTGTTTGACTTATCTTACGTTTTGGATTTCACTATTTGACTACATTTCCTTACCTACCTTTTTTCTGATAGTGTTACGCAATTATGGTACAGAAATACAATTATAAAGGCTAGCTATAAATCACGCAGACATAGTTTAAGTATTTCAATAGTCCACAACTGACTAGTCCACCCTTGAATACAATTAGTTTACATCTCCTTTTGTTGAAATACTAACAACTGAGTGGGAAGACAGATGGCTCTATCAAAGTGATTATTTTCTTCATTCAAATGTGATAATATGATTGTGTACGTAACAAAGATACACTACATACATATTCTCACACGCAAGGTGTTGAAGCCTACTAACGGACATAAGTATCTACTTATATCTATACTAATATAATAAAAAAGTTTGTTTGTTTCAACGCGAAAATCTCTGGAACTACGAGTCGGATTTGAAAAATTATCTTTGCATTTGGTAGCCCAATTTTTGAGGAAGGCTATAGGCTACTTAACATCACGCTAGGACTCTTAAGAGCCGAACAAAAACTGAATGAACGTTGAGCGAAAAAGCAATAATAAAAGCGAGAATTTCATAAAGAGAATATTATATTATATTTGTATTAATGTTCTAAACGTCTTTTTTAATTGTAACATATCTCTCAACGAAATAATTACATCGTTTTAAAATAATCCTTGATTAAGGACTCTTTTTTTGCAATTTGTAGTCCTTGTTTGAAAACCTTTTGCGTGGGCGGAGGGTGCCGGATTATTGGACGCATCAGTCTATTGAAGTGCCGGATTAGTAAGATTGTACTGTAATAGGTCTGGCTGCAGGCGATGTGATGCGACGGGTTGGGTCGGGGGAAAAAGATATTTCACGCGTACGAAGTCGTGAGCAGAAGTTAGTATTTACTCATATTTGTAAGCTAGTACCTCAAATCAGCGTATAACGTTCCCACTGCTGGAACACAGGCCTCCTCTCTGTAAGAGGGAGTACCTACCTGCAGTAGTAAACAATTACTGGTTTGAAATTTGAATACTATCTCCCTATCCCTATTTATCTAACGTTCGCAGACAGTTTGGAACAAAACAGGTATATTTAAGAGCAAGCAAACTCACTATTTCAGCAGTGCAGTGAAGAAAACTAAAAATGTCCGGATAAAAATAAGCATTAAAGTTTTTTGCAAGTCTGTAAAAAATAACGATGGGGGATAAAAGCCAGGCAGCGTGCAAGGTTGGCGATGTACCCGCGTCCAGAACACGGCGCTCCTGTCCTAGTGACCCAGTGACACGGTGCGTATTGCCCAAAGCAAAAAGCTCCACTTTGTACGCCAGAACAAATACACGCGTATGTAAAATGTTACACAAGAACGACCAGCCACAAACGTCACGCTGCGCAAACACTGATAAATGATTAATGTGTGTTTTAACGTGATAAAAAAGTGGAATTTTTAACGGCCTTAAAAAAACGTTTGTCGCGTTTCCACCCCATTTTATGTTGGGTCGAATTCAAATGAGCAAATACTTTGATTTTGAACCAATTTATTATTTTTGCACGCAATCGCTCGATGCCACAAAGCCTTCCTTTTGCAGAGACAGAAAATACAGAAATTGCCATACTTCTTCTATGTCGGTTCGCAAGCTAGTAATGTATCGACAGCGCTGACATGTTGCGCTATTTATTTGCGTGCATACAAGGGAATCAATTTCAGATGGGACGTTAAATAAATCCGTCGCGTCTCACGCTGTCTCGCATTCAGATTGCATTCAGCTGCAGCTCCCTCGTAACTTATGTCCGGGTGCACATCGCATCGCAAAACAAAATACCAGATCCGTTCATTTTCGCTATGTCGAAAACTAGTTTGCACTTTTCTCATATCGCTTCAATCCCTACATCAAGTTGTTCTTGTCGCTTCATGGTGCATTTTATCGAAATGGAAGCCTAACGAGAACGTATAGGCTATTTATCTGCGCCGAGCTTCCTACGTGGTCGATGCGCTGGCCACGTTACAACTTCCATGTTCAGTGCTGGACACCTTGTACATAATAAATGTTTTTAGATATACGGTGAGTCAGGTGTTGTAGGCAGGGGGTAACGGTTTCCCTTGACGAAGGAGTGAAAGTAAACCCGTATTACGTTTAAATAATCACTTATATTGGACTCGTAATACACGGTAATCACATATTATAAAACAGTTAGAACAATAAGAAGGTACAAGTTATAAAACAGAAGGATATGGAAAACAGTCATAAACAAGCAGTAGGTACACAGTTATAACTTATAAAAATCTTTTTTCAAAAAAAATAAACAACCGACTTCCAAAAAAACACTAAAAAGTGAAAAATAACTTTAATTTCGGAAGTCGGTGACTTTGGATATGTATTTTAATTTTTTGTCACCGCCTTCCGAAATTAAAGTTATTTTTCACTTTTTAGTGTTTTTTTGAAAGTCGGTTGTTTATTTTTTTTGAAAAAAGATTTTTATTTTTCACTTTTTAGTGGTTCACATGTGCTTACCCCTTAACAGCGTACCGGCGTGATGTTATGTTATTAACTGGTGTAAACAATTGACAGACATGAGATTTCAGCAATCCCTGTCCATTTGCTATCATTAACCGACTTCCAAAAGGAGGAGGTTCTCAATTCGTCGGAACCTTGTTTTTTTTTTATTTATTTTTTTTTTATTTTTTTTTTTTTATTATTATGTATGTTCCCCGATTACTCGAAGATGGCTGGACCGATTTGGATAAATTTTTTTTGTTCGAAAGGGTATACTTCCCAGGTGGTCCCATGATCATCAAGTCAGGATCTGATGATGGGATCCTGGAGAAATAGAGAGAACTCTTCAAATTTTATAGGCACACTTGAAGCAAGTTGTGTAGTTTTTGGAAGAGTACTTTCTCGGAGTGGTTCCATTTCAATTTGGTGAAGATCTGATGAAGAACTTCGGAGATAGGCAACGGAACTCCTCAATAAATGATAGCAAATGGACAGGGATTACTGAAATCTTATGTCTGTCAATTGTTTACACCAGTTAATAACATAACATCACGCCGGTACGCTGTGAAGGGGTAAGCACATGTGAACCACTAAAAAGCGAAAAATAAAAAACTTTTTTCAAAAATATAAACAACCGACTTCCAAAAAAACACTAAAAAGTGAAAAATAACTTTAATTTCGGAAGTCGGTGACTTTGGATATGTATTTTAATTTTTTGTCACCGCCTTCCGAAATTAAAGTTATTTTTCACTTTTTAGTGTTTTTTTGGAAGTCGGTTGTTTATTTTTTTGAAAAAAAGTTTTTTTTATTGAGGAGTTCCGTTGCCTATCTCCGAAGTTCTTCATCAGATCTTCACCAAATTGAAATGGAACCACTCCGAGAAAGTACTCTTCCAAAAACTATAGAAATTGCTTCAAGTGTGCCTATAAAATTTGAAGAGTTCTCTCTATTTCTCCAGGATCCCATCATCAGATCCTGACTTGATGATCATGGGACCACCTGGGAAGTATACCCTTTCAAACAAAAAAAAATGTATCCAAATCGGTCGAGCCATCTTCGAGTAGGTAATCGGGGAACATACATAAAAAAAATAAAAAAAAAAAAGGTTCCGACGAATTGAGAACCTCCTCCTTTTGGAAGTCGGTTAAAAACAGTAGGTCACAATAAAATCCTATGCTAAAAATACTGGAAGACTATCTAGGCATAGGGTACAACGCGACTAGTAGTGCACAGCGGCGCCACTACTTTACATGTATACTTGGTCTCTTGTTGTAATAAACTCTTGATGACAGAGGCCTTAGTGCAAGTTTCATTTAACCATTTCGATCAAACGCGTCGAGCGCGTTTGGCACTCCGATTGGACCTGGATTGGTGACGCACCAATCGGAGCGCCGTGCGCGCTCGATGGGTTTGATCGAGATGGATAAATGAAACTCACACTAGGGCCACTGATGACCACTGATTTTAACACCGAATATTCGGTCCTTTTATCAGATTTCTCCTATAGTGCAAGTAGCATATTATGTAATTATCTGTTCCCGGCTAATCCACCATTCAGGAACGCGAAACCATGGCCTTTTTGGGGAGCGAGCAGGTTTCGACTTGTCGAGCTCCTGTCAACACGTGTAAGAAAGTTCAAGGTTTTTTGGTCTTTACTGGATTAAAGACATCGATAACTGGGCGTAATGTATGCTACTTGTACCATGGTGTCTGAACTACCCCTATAAGATAATTTCAAGTAAATTCAATCTACTTTACAGCTGATTCCATGAGTAAGTACATTAAACATGTAGTGTGTTATAGGCAATTATACACGTATCGACACAGGCACCTATTACATTAAAAAGATCAAGGACTCTACATTAAGGATCATTAAACATTAAAAATAGCTTGTTTTATTGGGCTTCGCCTACAAATGTAGTGTACAATACGCCACACAATGGCTGAATATAAATAACTGACCGTAGTCGGACACTAGCCGCGTATTGTTCTAGGATACACGTGCGTATATGTATGAATATGTAGAGAGGATGTGTAATTAAATGGCTGTAATAAGTTAATGACACTAATTAAATACGAACAATAGAAAGGTTTCAGATATCAGACTTGTTACCTATTCCTGCTGACTTATTTCTGATTGTATCAGGTCGTTTATCAAGCCCTTGAAAAATATGTTCTTTATCAAATGGCAAGACTCCGAGGCATCCAATTTTGCTAGAGAATTCACGCCGCTGAAAGTAACTTAACTATACTTATAAGTCCATTGTGTCTTAAACTTGAATCTCACCGAGTAAGCGCCCCAAAAAGTTTATAATTAATGTTAGGGAAAAATTAGTTAGGAGAAAATCGGTAGCTTCGCAAGTGGCTTTTAATCAAAGTGTAGGAGTTGAGCAAGCGTGTGAAGTGCTGTGCTCCGTCTTCGGAGTCGCGGACTGTCGGGCAGGGTTGGATTTAGGGACGTTACAAAAGATAGCACAAAAAAATGAAAAGGATAGTATTTAAAAAAAAATATAGTACACTTCCATTATTTTTAATTTAACTTAATAGTCATTAAAATCAACACCAGTTAAGGTAAAATAATTAATATTTATAATAATTAATATATATATTAATTATTTTGCCGCAAATATTCGTTCGCAGTCGGCATTTATTTGCATGTGGAAATACTAAACAATCTAGGACAAATTTTGATATTTCTTTAAACGGCCTATCATTTGTCAAATCATGCCATTGGTATAGTTTACTTCCGGTCTATCGTCATTTTCATGACCATCACTGCCACTTTCCATAATTAAAACACTAAAACGTACTGCCTATTTTACACAAACATACGCAAGCGATTGTTACAAATTTGTCTGAATTTCGAATGGAATGGAAGGAACGAGACAATCAGGGAATCCCCGGTAATCGAAACAGAAAACATCGCAAGATCAGAATTCGTTCGAACCCACATATGGTTGAAATATTCATAATTATGACGTAAAACTAAGCATTCGGGAGCAAACTTAAAATTATAGTATTTTAGCGTACTATCCTTAGATGTGGATAGTATATAGTACAAAGGGTGAAATTATAGTATAAATACTATAATTATAGTACAAAATCCAACACTGCTGTCGGGGGACCGGACGCCAACGAACTACTTCGTAACTATCACGTCAGATTGAGCTGTAAACTAAATGAGCTTACATAAAACTAGCAATTGCCCGCGACTTGAGTCGCCTGGCGGACTCGACACTTTATTGTACAATGCACGCTACACAATCTCCGTTAATTAAGTTGGCGTTGTTTCTAGGGACATTAAAAAATGAACATGGTTGTTATTATATCCGACATTATTCAAACATTACCTTGTTATCCTTAAACATACGCTGTAAGCACAGCTACAGGTAAAATAAAATCTGGGAGACGTTATTAGGGGAAATACTGGAAATTCGGAGCATTTACGTGGGTGGAGTCGAATTAAGATTTAGTGGCTTTCAAAAATCCTGGTTGAATAAAAAACCGCGGTCGCTGTTCATTTTCAAGCCTATTTATTATCCTTGTAAATTGAATTGCATTTTTACCAACTGTTGGGATTCAACTTTTTATAAAATCTACGTAGTCTCTGCGGCCTTCCCTTTTGTCCTATTTCTTAGTGTAGTCCGTATCTACTTTATCTTTGTCTGCTCTTTATTCTTGCTTACGGATAAAAGCGTTTATACTTACTGGGCAGTCTGTCTTACTGGCTTTTTTTTTCTGCAGCTTCACGCCGCCGGCTCAGCGAGTACATCGAGCACTACGAGGCTCTGGACTACGACCCAGACACGTTGCACGAGCAGCACTTGCGTGCACGTCGCTCGATAGACGCGCCGGCAGACTTAAGACTTTATTTTCGCGCACATAAAAAGAGTTTCCACCTACGGTTGCGGCGGGACTTGTCCGCTTTCAGCGAAGAATTTAAAGTAAGTAATGGAAGCCTGTTTAAAAGTTTAATGTCGCTTAGGTTATGCAACTTGTTCGCAATGTATTCGTTTTATGTACAGGTTGAGGGTGCAAAAGGGCAGTTACATGAAGTCGACACATCACACATTTATCACGGGGAGTTGGCCGGTAAGTGTTACTTTGTTAATAACGGAGTGAATCATTATTCAAAATGTACTGTGAATCTGTAACAAAGTAAACGTAATACAGGAAGGTCGATCAGTCGACGTATGCAGTGTTTTGCATAGCGCAATTATCAGTATTTCAGAAGTTCCCCCAACTGATATAATCCGTAAGTTCTCTCTTGTGGATCTAGGTGTGGATTGGATTATAATATGCTGTTTTGATCGGCGCTCTTTACAAAAAATAACAAACAGTCCAGCTTAACTGAAATTGAAGTTATTCATTATGTGAAGTCAGGTAAAGTGGAGAGCTTTAGCAGTTTAGCGCGAATCGGAGCACTCACGTACTGAAAAGACAGACACAAACTTTGTAGGTGGCGTGCGGCGGACTGACAGCCCCAACTCGGGACCCAGTCCCATTGTACACCGGGAGCCGAGAACACCGACGTTATCTACATCCAAGATAGACGCTATTGTTTGCCCTCACCCCGAGGGAAAATTTAATAAGTCCCCGCTCGGAGTATGTCGACCGCGATTGTGTTTCTCTTTAATCAAACAAAAGCCGAACGCTAACTCTCGGTTCGCATCTGCCCACGCCCGCACCAGCTCGCGCCGCGCCGGCTAGATGCTTCTCTCGTTCCCAACATTAATAATTCTTGGAGAGCACTAAAACATATTTCTTTTTGCAATTACTGGCGGGACGGCGTCAAAGTCCTGGCTAATTGGGAGCTTTCGGCGGCCACTCGACTTTTAATGTTGGCTGGATGTCGTGGATGCCGTGCCGATGGTTGGAAGCTCCGCAGGCTTAACTACGCTATGTAAATAATTACACTGTTGAAAATTTTGCCCTTCATTCCTCTTTCGCAAAATATGCTAAAGAAATTTTCAAAAGAAATTCATAACATTTTCCGTACAACAAATGTTTGCTCGAATTTCCGCAATGAGTTCCGTAAAAAGGTACTGGAATGTGAGATCCTTCTCATTATCTTAATGACGATCAAAGTAAACTGTTGATAAAGTAAAAATGATGAATATATTAAATACTTGATTAGATAGATATTGCTGGTAAATATCCAGTTAGCATATCGATGAACGAAAAAGTGCGATATTGATGCGTATCGATGTTAGTGCCGGTGTGATTTGGAGTTCGGGTGCGGGTGTTATTATGGTGAAAGTTTGGAACAGTGTAGGTAAATGGATAAAGTTGTGCGGAGGGCGGCGCGGCATCGATCGCAGTTCGTCGCCCTACTTACAGCGGTCTCCGATGCACTTAGTCGTCGAGTTGCAACCTACGTTTTGCATGCACAACCCACCGTCCCCATACACTTATCAGCAACAGTAAACACGATTTGCGTTTTTAATGTTACAATCAAAGCTGTGAATTCACGTGTGGCTTAGCATTTCGATGATGCGATAAGCCTAAGTCTAAATTTTAATACTTAAATGGACAAGCTTTGCAAAGAATCTCTATCTCTATACAGCTTCCCTGACAATTTTCGAACAAGAAATATAAAAGCTATATTCGTTACTTAACGTCTTTTAGTCCATGAACCGTGATTCTATAAATTCTGCGTCTATTTAGGTCATCCATCGAAACTCGTCAAGCAATGATTAATATTGCGTAAACAAGGAATTTTATACGAGATCTATTTCTAGAAAATGTTCACTTTCGTTGAGCACAACAATAGATCGTATCTATATTGTGAAACGTGAATAGTCACTTCTTTAATATAAAATTTACTGAATGATAAAACAGAACTGGTACCAGTGCTCTTGACTTCAGAAAAATGTGCGCGAGTTTTTCTGCCGTCGCACTTGAATTTTACTGTAAAACATTTTCGGAGCCCTGCGGTGTGGTGCGAAAACATTTCCCGTTTCCTCTGTACATTCCGCATATATACTTAACGTTATGTGCACATGATTATGTGCTTTATAGTTCGCAAATAGGAATTATATTAGCAAGAACAAGAGTATCCTTATGATTATCTTCATGAGAATTAGTAATGTTGTTATTGTTGTTTATTCCAGGAATTTTGTTTTATCGATTGACGTTGGTCACTTCATTTCCTAAGTTTACCTTTCTTTGAACTGTTGCTGTCGTCAATTCAATACTTCATTGTCTCGCCAGAATGGTCCTCATCAAAGATATATTGTTATAATGAACGCGAAGTTTTCATCTTTGTTTCAAGTAGAATATATGCAATAAAAACTTGACCTAAAACTTACATATATTACAGAACTTACGAGGCAAAAGTATGATGCATGATTCCATTTGGTAAGATCGTCTTTGTCAGTTCTGTTAGATGTCTTAAAAATTAGACAAGGGTTTAAGTTAAATACGATTTGTGTATCTGTATATAGCAACTAGAAACACAAATATTTCCTAGTGCGGGTCCTAGAGATATAACAGAAACTTTATATGGCCTAGATGGTGAAACAAGTAGTTCTCTTATTGGGTAATGAATGTCCAACCATCAGTCGACTAGCTTATTAATAGCTTAGAAATTCCTTGACTGCTTATCGATATTGTTCTTTTCAACATTATTGGCATTCGTACAAAGGTTTGAACAAGACTCGTACCGAACTACATAATTGTTATTTAAACGGTACAACCTTAGAACAATGCCAGCGAATATAATTTTATAATAAACCCGTAGTCACTAGAGGCAGTTAAGCGCGTAATCAATTTGATCGCACCGCTCACACCTGTGACCTGCATGTCTCACTGGCTGCTGTGGGTAGGGGACACCAAACAAATGGTACGCCTTAGCAAATGTAATTGCAACGTTCAATTTATGTACAATACACCTCGGTCCCCTATTAGCCGAGCGGTATGACTCACCAGGTATCATTATTAATATACGTTTGAAAACCAACGTGCATGTGTCACGACACCCAGCAATTGTTAAGTGGAAGCTCTGCCGTAGTCGTTCGAACAAATTGTGAGCTTCGGGTGACCGAGACCGATAATAAGGGGTATCGTTAAGACAAGTATTCGAAATATGGAACATTAGTGGATACTGGCTGAACGTGACTCGGGTGTGGAGTATTAAACTTATACCTTTGAGTAATGACACCTTTGTGCGAGGAGTTGGGGAGTAAGATTGAAAGTCGTGGCAACATTTTGGTATTATTGCTTAGATTTTAGACGAAGTATTGCGCTAAAATGTTATTGTCTGTAGAAATTAATGAATATAGGCGATAAATACGTATAATCTTTCCCTTTGAACTGCTCACACTGTTAATTCCTTCTTATCTTGCTATTATGCTATATTATGTATAATTGACTTGGTAAAACATTAAATAGCCATTGATAAGAATTGATCACACTGTGATAATACTTATTAATTGCGTGATACTAATTAATATAGATTACTTAATAGTTCATTCCTACTCGTTCTTATCAATGTCAACAGAAGATAATGTTGCGTGTGAGAGTTAGTTCTTCTACCTAAAAGTGTTAAATTCACTGATAGACTACGCACAGCCTAAACAGCTGGGTGTAAAAGCATGAAATTTTGTACAAGAGTTCCTTATATACCGAAGGTGAGCACTGAAGAAGTTCATTTTTTCATTCATCCCCGAAAGGGGTTTAATATGCGATGCAAGTTTATATGGAAGTTAGTAATTTTTCCAATAGGACATCTCATATGGCGCACGGCTTGTAATAAATAAATTTTGAATTAACAAAAAGGAAATAAAGGCACGTGTTGTTCTGTAGTTTTTGCCCAACCTCGTGGATATTGCCATGGTCTTACTTAGATCTTACATATATGGTACAGCACATACTAGAATTAGTAACTACTTATAGATTTATAGCTACACCGCACAGCACACACCAATATCTAGCAGTCTAGTAAGCTGTAATTGGGAATAACGGAGAACACGTCTGCAATAAACTCCCTTGCGGTCTGGTCCTAATAAAATTCTGAATATAACCCTAATATTAGACAACACATACTTACCGTCTTAATAGAGGCAATTTCGTTATAACAAACTCATATGAAGGCAAACAGCGTCGAGACTTTAGAAAGCCTTGTAATATACGTAGAAAGTAATGAAATTTTGAGCGGTAAGTAGTGCTCCGGCTTCCTTTTATATTATATTAGTGCGTTTAATTTTAATTCATATTTTGGGCTACCTAATCTACGCTACGCTGAGCAATGTTTAATTTGTTGAAAACCAGACCACAGTCTCCATCCTTATAGTACTAATACCAGTGAATAAAGAAGACAGATTACATTCTAATATTCACGTGGGTTAATTAGATATACTCGATCTAAAGAAACATATCGTTTTTGTAAACGTTGAGTTACAAAAAAATGAGTTGTAAAACTGCTAATTGATCAAAGCCAAATCATAGAATAGGTTGATAGATACGTTCGTAGTTAATAGCTATAAGAAACTACATTACAACATGATGTTCGTTCTTAACATAAATGATGAGATTTACGAGAACTAAAAAGCTCTAATCCCAGTTTACGATAATAATCCCAACCGCTGTTCTCAGTGCGCTTAAAAGGGGTTCTAGTCTAATGCGGGAGCCCAGAATAATGCTATTGCAGAGATAGATGAGGTCCTATGTATGCAAAGTGACGGCGAAGCTGCGGTATAAAATAATGCTGTTTGTTTATGCGCAGATGATCCGCAATCGACGGTGTTCGGCTCGGTGACGGACGGTGTCTTTGAGGGGAAGATAGTAGCGAGCGATGGCTCGTTCTACGTGGAGCATGCGCGACGATACTTCCCTCCGAATGGTACGCGCACGCGCGTCCACTCCGTGATCTACAAAGAGGGTGATGTCGGAGACCCATACGCCCATCACAGACATGGTAAGTACACCTTTGTACCTTGAATAACCTGGCCAATTTAAGGATACATTGACATTTGGATCTACTCCTAATTTACGTTATACTTGCAAAACCACGGCAGACGGCAATTTGTAAGCTCGAGCCAATTTTGCAAACCACTAGGAGGATGCGGTTCCAGCTACAGTAATGAAGGTTAAGGGATGAACAAGTTCATTTATTGACGCAAGTATAGTAATTGAAATATTTTCAGGTGGAAGCAGTGAAATGATTCGGCGGATAAGATTATGTAGTATAAGACAAACCATGATCGGATAACAGAAGAGTAAAAGAAGTTGTGCTATAAAGCTAAACAAAGCAAAATCAGTATGATTGTTGCGAGGAAAATCCGATTCGTATACCATACGCTATTTTATGAGTCGTATCAAATGAAGTAATCGCGTTTTACGGTTTTAATGGCATTACGCTATGTACAATTAAGTTTCCTTCGCATAGGTGCAATAACAAAATTAACTGTGTAGAAATTTGCAACTACACGTGCAGTTAGTGGAGTCGGGAGTTCGGGAGTGGAGGGAGAGGCGAGTCGCGTGGAAGTTTCGCCACAGTATGTCGCACGGCAAATGGATTGCAACGCAAGGTCGTTTAACAAAGTTTAATCCCATTTGCTCGGCGCGCTGTCACCGGCTGATTGCAACACTGCTTGCATCGGAAAATTCGCATAATTTATAACGGAACGTTCGACTCATTTATTGGCCGGCGCCGTTGTCATAAATTCATTCAGAGTTCAGTCGACTTTAATTCGCCGTGACGAGCTTAACATGCTTTAAATCATGTTTTATCGTTGTGTAGATGAAATTTGGCACGGTTCACAATGTCATCAAACCAGACTAAATTCCACGTTACATATTCATTCGTTCGTAGGCTGAGCTGGAATGGTAATTTCGCGTCAACAACACCGCCCCGCCTGCCGAGTTTGCATTTTTGCCGTTTCAACTGTGTTGTAGATGCAATTTCATTGTGCAGTTGTATACGTAGCGGTAGCGAGCAAGTAGCGACCCACCTGAATATGCGACTCTACTGAATTGTATAAACACAAGTCCCCTTTCAGCATTGCTTTTGAATACTGACAATATACCCATAATAAACTAGGACGACTATAAGGTACATCATTTTTATCTTTTTGCTACCTGCGATCACATTTTCGCTCTACATTGTATATTCCGCCTGGGTATTGGGGAAGTACCGAGTCGTTTTTCCGGTGATCTTTTTTCTTTGTATTGTTAACAAGATTTTTCATTTGTTTTCCTTCTGAAAATTACGTTTGATCGGAAAATAAATTCTGGAGGTATTGAGTGAGCAGGAAGGGTCCCGTTTGTAGCTACATTTGTTTTCATTACGAGTTATTGAACAGAGGCAGGGGACCCCGCTCTACGCGTTCTCTATGGAGCTTTTATTTGAATATGAAAGACTTTCACGACCAACCAAATAAGGGATATTTTTTTACAAAATATACAAGTAACGGTGACAGCCAAATTTTGTTCTACGACACTTTCTTGCTTATAAAATATCGTAACTTAAACGCATTTCCTTAATTAGTATTCCCAAAGACACTGAAGACTTGATTTCCATTTCGTTTTAAATAAAACCTTAATGAAGCAATTGTAAGTCACTGAACTACCTTGTACTTTTTTACCTGAAGTTCATTTGAAATCAGCCCTAGTAGGTGTTGTTAGGTACTTAATTTTTTTTTTGTAAAACTATCAAGCTCCGGAAAAACTAAATGAACGACTTCTTATCACATGTTTTTGCTCATGTAAACGAAACAATGTAAATTTCAGAGGCCTTGTAAATATAAATGCGTTACAATCTTTGTCTAAATACCAAATTGTCGTATAAGCATAATCGCTGGGACACAGGTCTCCTCTCTTCGAGAGAATAGGCTATAAATCTATAATGTACCACGAAGGCCCAGTGCCGGTTGATAGATGTTGGTTCGGTTGGTTCTAGGACATGCTGGTTTCCTCAATTTTTTTTTTCAGCGTTTTGAGAGCAGCGGTGGTGAAATTACTTACACAAAGTAAAGCTCCTGCCTGGGTCCGAACCAACGAACTCGTAAGTCGGGTTGGTCGTAATTGTCGTAATACTCAAACTGCAATTTAGATATGACAAACAAAACACAAATAACACTGTATATTGCTGTTTACCTTCCCATTCGTGTATGCATTAAACGAGTAGAAAATACTTCTCGTAAACCGTCTTACCGACTGTGGAGCATCACTAATTTAATATTGTCCAAACTCGCGAGTAGTCACGAACGAGGTTCTCCTTTCGTTACACAAACTGTTGTACACAATCTTATTTAAGCGCTTCATTTAATATCTGTATCCTTACTATCGCATCGCTTTTCCTCCAATCTTATTATATTGTAGCAGGTTTTCCGCTAGATGGTATAAAATAAACGCTCGGCGCTCCAGATATTTTCGAGAAAGTTCCAGTTTAATGGTGTTTAGAAATTTATGATGATACGAATGGAGAATGTTTGTTCAGTCCTCGGGCAGATCTGAGTGAATGTTCCTTTAATAACAGACGGTATACATACTTACACTGTGCTCCGTGCAGAACAAACAATCGGCGGCTAAGTATTTCTTTAAGGAGTTCACTTGATTCTGTCTGGGCACGAGTTGGCACAACGACTCCAACTGCGCCGTCAAGAACATTTGCATGATAAATGTACGTAATATTTCGAATTGAAGTTATTACTATTACTGGTTATTAATGTAACAATAAAGTAGGTTTCTGGTATTTGAACAAGATACTTAATATCAAAAGTTAAATTTATTTCTGTAATAGGAAACGGCATGCTAAAGTTTTGCTAGAGATCTTACAGCGCGCAACATTTTAATTAATAGTTTAAAGTTTTGCTTTGTACGTTGAACTATGCTGTATTTTTTTTTGGCATTTTATATACTATTAATTAAACTTGGTAAAAGGCCTAAAAAGGTAGAGAAAAAGTGTGTTGGAATTTCTATAAACCGCCATTGTTTTAATCATACAGGATAATAAAATCTTATCTATTTTTTCTACCGTGGTTGTACTAAGTATAATAGGTTTGGGTCTGGGTTTCAACTGTACTTCATTAAAGCGATATTAAATGGCCCCTATTGAAACTTGTTGTAGAAGTGCTTCCCCATGCTTGTTCAACAGTTATCATGTAATATATAGCATGTTCTTCATTTTGTCCGTTTTTTAACGGATTATAATTTGGACCGGTATGTATGTATGTGGGTATGTATGTTCATGAGTTCCCTCAGAACTTCTAAACTATTAATCATCAGTCACAATTGAGGTATCGTTGGAAGCGTCTTGATCGTCTGTTATAGCTATATGACGTCACATTAAATTCAATAAGGCGCAACACACGCAGAACACACAAGTCACGCACTAAAAAAAATTAAATCAAGTGAAAGGGCTTAATTAACACATTTAAAATGAAAAAATGCATATTGTTAGTTTACCCCAAAATAATATAAATAAAAAGCAAGTTCAAACTTACTTTTTTATGTTTTGACTATTTTGTTTCAGAATTCATGGCAACTGAGTGCAGTGGAAAAAAAAAACATGTGCTTTTATTTTTTCCACTGCACTCAGTTCAGCTCTATATTGAGCTAGTGTGGACCAATCCTGTCTATTTACGTCAAGCTCGTCCGACCATCGCTCGTGGTACATTTAGCCCATAATCCGTTCTTTGTTTATTAAAAATTCTAATACAATAATTAGCCTGAATTTACCACTGCAGGGAAAAGGGTGCCTTTCTTTTTTCTGCTCAAATCGATCCTGAGCCAATATGGGCCAATCCCTCATGTAAACATTAAGTTCGTCCCACCATCTAGGCTAGGGTCTTCCGCGATGTCGGTGGACATTTTCAGGGACCCATGCTGTGGTGGTCTTAACCCACAAAGCATACGATATGCGGTAAACGTCTCCGGTCCCATCTCAGCTGGACTGCTTTTTGGGTGACGTCTACAATTTGTGTCTTCGAGCGCAGTATCGTATTCCGTATAAAAATCTTAATTCAATCCTAATTAAAGGTATAATATATTTCAGTAAACGGTAAGTCCGTTACACACAATGACCACGAGACGGCTCAAATCTGCGAGTAAATATGATATTTGAATAGCTCGGTAGGCATCTAGGCATTAAAGTCGCGATGTACGCCAGCAGGCGGTAATTTCCGTTATCTGGCTGCCGCCGCATTCGCGCACAGGAGGTTCGTTAAAATGCAGCCCGCCCGGATACGAAACGCCAATGTGCTCTAACACGACACACGAGCTGAAAAAAAAAACGACTATTCTGCACTTTTTAATTTTAAAACTGCGCTTTTTTCGCTCGCATTGTACTTTTCATGCGTCATTATGGTTTCCCTATTCAATGCTCTAGTTTAGAATTAGTCTGAAAACAATGTACCTATGCCCGTTGGCTATTTATAGTTTTCCCTTTCCAATTTACGCAACCACAATATTTTAATTATAGAAATCTTAGGTGCAGTACTTATGCAACGATGCGGTTAAAAAGAAGATGTAGTGACAAAAAAAATTAAAAGAAGATGCTTAGATAATGGTCATGTTGAGACGATTAATGACAGGTCAGGACAAACAAAAGAAAGTGTGGAGACGCGAGGCACTGTGTGTCTACGAGGATGGACCTTATTGGTGATGTTCTTCCGAAAGGGCGAGAGGATGCTTAGATGGTTTGGTCATGTTGAGACGATTAATGACAGGTGACAAAGAAAAGAAAGTGTAGAGACGCGAGACACTGTGTGTCTACGAGGATGGACCTTATTGGTGATGTTCTTCCGAAAGGGCCAGAGGATGCTTAGATGGTTTGGTCATGTTGAGACGATTAATGACAGGTGACAAACAAAAGAAAGTGTAGAAACGCGAGGCACTGTGTGTCTACGAGGACGAGCACGTTCGGCGTTCCGATTGGTCCGTCACCAATCCAGGGCCAATCGGGGTGCCAAACGCGCTCGATGCGTTTGATCGAAATGGTTAAATGAAACTCACACTAAGGCCTCTGATATACAGGATAAGTTTTTATCCAGTGCGCAAACTGTAACCATGAATTTAGCATATCATTCTAGACCCCCCAGCGCAGATTTTTTTTTGTCGGTAATACAAAAAATAATCAGCTGTTCCATACATTTTGACCGCGTAGGTATTGCAATTTTCTATGAAACAGCTGTTTTTTTTTTTGTAAAACTGGCGTAAAATTTCTGAGCTAGAAAGTCTAGAGAATCAATCATTCTAGAGAATGATATGCTGGATTCATGGTTACAGTTTGCGCACTGGATAAAAACTTATCCTGTATGAACGAAAACGAGGCAAAAGGAGTATGTAGGTACGGATCGTAGCAGGTGGCGTTCTGTAGATTCTGCCTACCCCCAACGGAAGAAGGCGTCAGTTTATGGATGTATGTGTACTTTTGCAACTACATACAAATAATAAAAAATGTATATAAGCTGAAAACTGTAAATATTAGGAGGTATGGCCAACCAACAGGTCCATGTCAAGTGCTCATGGCAAAACATCACCGAACAGTCAGTCCAAACTGGGGTATTTCCTACATCTCGCAGCGAAGAGGAAAAAACAAAGAGATTAATATATATTAGGGTTATAAATCTAACAAGAACTCGGTTGATAAATAAATCTCAGAATAGCGCTATAGAAAAGAGTTTGGTGTCAGCGTTTGGTATTTATTTCGCCACGAACGGGTCGAGTCGAGTCGAGGTCCGCTATTTTTCTTCCCAACTTCAACGGCAAAACTTGGGATTTATCATGAATAACTTTAAATATCATGTACATCTTGTGGAATATTCCAGCATTGTGACATTGGGAAGCAGCATCGTCAGTCTATTGATTATATTCTTTTTACTAGTAGAGCGACACATGGAATTAATTTTTTTACTCAATCGCTACGACTGATCTGGATTATAAATTTCGATAAATCGAGCTATCGTATTCGAGGCACGTACGGCATTGCGACTATGCTTGAGTTAATGCCCATAGCGAAGCGTGGTAATATTTTGTCAAAAGACGTCTTGTCGAATAGTAGCAGTTGTTCTGTTGGACATTCTAAGATAGTTTTATACGGCACTGTTTTCATAACAAAAAAGATGCGAAGTATAATCTCTGGGATAGTAAAACAATTTGAAAAATCAGCTTGCACAAGACTGACTCACGCACTTCGAAGATTTCATAACATGCGGTAATTTGCGTTTTGCAATGTCGGTTAGAGACTGACGACAGCTGTCAGATAAACCGTGCACCATGGCAAGATGGTAACGTTGTAAATAATGCCAATGTGAGCGGATATACACGACGCTGGCTCAGTAAGATACCATAAACCCGAGCAGTGGGTGAATGTAGGCTGAATAGTTGAATAAAGAATGCATAAATCCAAGATCTAGTATCGGGACGGCGAACCGAAAAACGGAGCGTGGGATGCGTTATAGCGTACGATTTCAAAGTCGCGTGAAGCTTATTTTGGAAGCTAACATATCCAGGTCCAGCAGGTTCTACTTCTTTCGATATTCGACTTATTTGTCGGCTTAGTGAATTGCGTCATTCGGCGATTTCCGGCATAAGAGGGTTTGTCGTTCATTATGTTTCCCGTGTGTACCCTCATATTGAGTCTGCGCCGAAATATTGGAGATAGTTACTTGTTTACCTTGAAACTTAATGAATATGATAATGATTTATTATCATATTATTGGGATTGTCTGGGAGTTATTTAGTATACCTTTTACCAAGTACTGTTGGCCTTCAGAAGTATCAGTAGGTATTATTGTTTGTATATCTTTAACTGCTGTGGCTACAGGTATCTACGCTTCAAACTAACATTCCTAAGTTCATTCATTTTTTTTATTCACTGACACAATGCACAGCCTGAACCCTCTGGGCCTCTGGGCTCTAAAAACATGATTTGAAACACAAGATTTCCTTAAATACCGTAAATGAGCACTAAGGAAGGTTTTTGGGAACTTAATCCCCTTATAAAATATGATTTAAAAAAAATACTTTTTCCGTTTACTAGGTCACGTAGGTGGTTGCGGTATCACAGACGAGGTGGTGCAATGGATGGAGCGCATCCAAAACTCTGCTGTTGACGATGAGCCGCAAACGTCACCGGTGCCTACGCCGACGTCGTCGCCCTCGCCGTCGTCACCGCCGTCACCGCCCTCACCGCCCTCACCGCCCCTTGGGCACCATGCGCCTGCCTCCCAGCCTCCGCACCCCAACAGCTTGCGGGATGATGAGCCCAGGTAACCTGCGTCACTGAAATAAACATTAGTGCTGAGCACTGTGATGACAAGTACACCTTAATTCAAGATGTTTGTATATAGTGAATAATAATGTTCTAACCTGACCAAGAGACGTAATCAACTTGGTGGGCTGGTTGGAATAATCACCGACAGCCGCCATAGCCCACGTACAATGGTCCACCTGAATGACTTAAGTGCGGAAACCAAACCAGTCATAATTTAAATATAATAAATAAAAACAAAATCCGTTCGACATTGGCAGTACTATCAAAAGTATATCCCGTTCTAACATACCGCCCGCGCCCGACCCAACTTTGCCACGCATGTGAACTTGCCATGGTAATACGCAATGATATAAGCCTCTTGACTGCTCATAAGGGCGACTCAGGCTCACGACACATAAATGAAATTGCACTTATGTTAGATGACAATATGAGGGGCCATTTTAGTTTTGACCAGTTATTGGATTTTTGCACACGCGGTTATTTTGATACCTATTCAAAAAATTCTGCATAAATAAAAACAATTAAATGGTGTGGGAAATCGTCTAAAACGTCCAGCTATAAAAAATATGGCATAACTTTTCATTGGTAAGTAAAATATATTTATAATTTAATAATATTATGAATAATTGCAGGGCTCAAGCTAAACTGGTTGTTTACGTAACATGGCACAAAATGGTATACCGCGTTGATGTCTTTTTGAAAAGTCCCTTTCTGTCATTATGGTATTGTTAATAAGTCTGTCTCATTATATTTGTACTAATGCTGTAGTGTTGTGACAAGTTCAAAACAAAGTCGAAATTGATGAAAAAAATTATCGATGTTTCCTAATGGTTAAAAGTAATTTTACTTTTTAGATTTTGAAATATTCCGGAATTGAAAGTATTTGAATTTCATTTATGAGAATTTATTGTTCTTTCCGACAGGGATTGAAAATGCAATTTTTTTTATTAGACATACTTAAAATTAGTCGATTAAATTTGCTGATTGATTTAATTGAATTTAACACCCTATCAGTATAGTATAGTTTAAAAAAATATAGAATTAATGGACGTCGATTCTATCGATATCGATATAATTGTTGCAAAACTGACTTACGAATTACTATTTCTGCAACATTCGTCCTGACATTGTTGCATCAGCCAATCACAACCGCTGTATTGTCTTCGTCCCCCGGCCCGCAGTGGTGAGTCGTGTGCCTAGAGCTAGGCGAAATCAGTCTATCAGCTCTCAAGTGGTTTAATTCTCTTTGGTAATACGTAGACGCCAGGTTAAACAGCGAAATTCAAAACTTCTTATGTTTATGCAATTTGCAGGTCGCATCGCGGAAATCATGAGAATAATCAATAATCTTTCTAAGTTAGATTTGGCCACAAATGTCATGATTTCATGAAATAAACAGTCTATACAGCAATTGGAACTTAGAAAGTTGGTATATCGATGATTCTTATAATTATAAATCATATTTTGATCAACGTACATCCTAACATTGACTTGAAAATTAGAATACACTGTCTACTGGTCCCTTAATAACATGTGACAGGCAGCTGAGGTAGCACAAGTCAGCACAACAGACTTTCTGATTGTTTATATTCTCTGCAAAGCGCTGATGACCAATGACCATGCAATGAGCGTTGTATTTTTTTATCAATAAAGGATGCAGCTGATAAAGTTTTGGCTGCGCTGTCAGTGACATCTAGCAAATCATAATTATTATTTATGTCAGTACACAAATAAGCTCTAAAAATCTAAATATAAATTAGTATTTTTTCACATAAACCTGCATGGGCACATATGAAACGTCAGAAGCTAGGTGTATGGTTCCAACTTGTTGCTCTATGGCCCTAGTGTGAGTTTCATTTAACCATTTACATCAAACGCGGTGAGCGCGTTTGATGTAAATGGTTAAATGAAACTCACACTAGGGCCTCTGTTCATTGGCCTTGGCGCTCCGATTGGTCCGTCACCATTCCAAGGCCAATCGGAACGCCGAACGTGCTCACTGCGTTTGGTGTAGATGGTTAAATGAAACTCACACTAGGGCCTCAGACTAGTTGGCTAGACGTAAGTTGGACGATAAACTTATTTTAAAATGCTAAAGTTGAAGCTCTCTTATCAAAGTTATTTCATCTATGTTTAAGGGTCTTTGTTTTCGTGCAATTCGACATTAAACATTTTACTGCATATTATAATATAGCTATAAATGAATAGTTTGTGTCGACTTCAGCAATAAATCAAACATTAACCTTCTTTCTAATGCTTTTTACTTCGATTAATCATAGATAGATAATGAGAACTCCTTTCTTATTAAAATTAATTTGACTGTAACTTTTTTTTCCATTGCAGCAAAGTGAGCAGGTACGCCAAGTTAATCTTCACGAAAGCTCGTTATACTTTCGTGTTATTAACAAGAAGATAAAAGTGTAATTAGCAAACTTCATTGTTAGTAGAACTAATTATCAAAAAGATTTTAGTTTGGGAACGAAAATTTATATTTATTCAAAGAAGCAAGTCAACCCCAAAAATGTAAATTGTTTAGAACGACGGTAAACAACATAAATTGTGACGCATGCTCGTCGCTGACACATTATTATTTGTGTACCCTACAACAAAAAAGTTTAAAACCTTTTTTATCACCCACATGGGCTGACACATGCCACACGTGGAACGGAGCCGGGGCAAAAAATCTAGTTTAACCACGCCCAATTAAGTGCTGCTACACGACCGAACTCGGTTCGTAAGTGTAGTGGGTTATTTTTTATTCTATACTAGGAGTTCCACCGCGACTTCGTCCTCGTGAAATTTATAGCTCTTGTTACTCCGGAATTATGTAGCTTTCCATAGGTGATTTTTTTAAAAATCGGTTTAATACTTTTTGAGTTTATCCATTACAAACAATTTTACAAACAAACAAATTTTTCCTCTTTATAATGTTAGTGTGAGCAGAGCAGTGGTGGCCCAGTGGTAAAGGCCGCGACTTACGAGATGTAGGTTGTAGGCTTTGTGTAAATTATTTCATCACCACTGCTCCCAACACGGTGAAGGAAAACGACGTGAGGGAACCGGCATGTCCTAGAATCCAAAATTCGAAGACATGTGACATCTACCAACCCGCACTGGGCCCGCGTGGTGGATTACGGCCCGCTCCCTCTCACAGAGAGGAGGCCTGTGTCCCAGCAGAGGGAACACTAGGCTGATTATGATAATGTTAGTGTATACTAGCGACCCGGCCCCTGCTTCGCAAGGTTGTTTCGACTTGCCAAAACATCGAAATTTACAAGGCAGATGTGAGTGGCAACGCCGGGATAGGATGCCCGAGGAGGACATTTAGTGATCTTATTTTTTGGTGATATACTTCAGAAAGGTCAGGTGTAGTACTCGTAACAGGCGTGCGTGGTTAAAAGAAACTCACTATGGCCACAGATGTATGAACGTAAAAGAGACAAAAGGAGGATGTTAAAGCTCCTACGCACTATGCCGGTGCGGCGGTGCAGTCGGCGGGTTTTTGGCTTGCGGGTATGCTGCAGGTGTTATTAGACCTGCCGGCACTTGCCGCAGAAACCGAGTATGCCGCCGGCCTTGTTGGAAGTATGCCCGCCGGCTGTCACGCCGGCATAGTGTGTAGGAGCCTTAAGGCTCGTAGCAGCAGGAGGCGTTCTGTACTTTCTGTTCTGCCTACCCCTTGGGAAGCAGTTGATATTCCTTTCCTATGCAATGTGTTAGACACAAAAACCTTTCGGGATTCTCTAAATGATGGTGAAAACCGTATCAAAGTGCATTGCGTGGTTTAGAAGAACAACGCGACAGACAGACACGAAACTTAAATTTATAGTATGTATAGATTGTACAAGAAGACCTATTAGTATTATTACCGGTTTATCGGTAGGTTAATAGGTTGATAGGTTACTGTGGGAAATGATCTAGATACCTGTCGTGGGTTTTGTTTTGGCTCGGCTTTTTCATGTCTGAGCCTGCGTGATTGTAAGTTAGTTTATATCTCCTTTTACAATCCGAGATTTTCTATCGTGCTGCTGAATTTAAAACAAATACAAATATTTGATCAAGGTTGAATCAGAAGTTTGACGCTATAAGTGAGAGGTCGATGCAGCCATATTGATGGATCATTCATTCCATTAATTACATAAATCATAAAAGCAAGATCTTTTCATCGATATGAAATATCTTCAATTTAAACCATCCTAATATTGTTCCAGATACTGGGACGCGCACCATTACAACAAATACTCGCGAGCGGCGAACACCGGCGAGCATACGCGTTCGCGACGAGCAGCCTTCAACAAGCGAAACACTTGCTCGCTCTTCATACAGACCGACCCGCTAATATGGAGACATGTCAGGGAAGGATTCCCGGACGTAAGTTATTCTAATTTCTTTTCATTCGTTATTGCAAGTTCCTGCATACATTCAAACGAAACTTTTTGTAAGTCATTGAATTGTAACTCTTATCTCTGTAAGGTAAAGTATCAATTACAATGATTGACGAGTCTTTTATCAAACTCACGGCGACCAGCCTAATTTATACTTTATCACATCGAGTTAAAAGTTACAATGCAATGAGTTTCTACTGACTACCATAAAATTAAGACGTTCTTAAAAGTATTTCTATCGCTACAATATACTTTTGAGTTACAGAATGACACGTAAGAGCGACTTAAATAAAATCCGTAAATAAAACAACTTTAACGCTCTATTTCGTTGGCCGTTAAATGAAGCGATATCGATATAATCATTCGCTCTGGAAAATAATCGATAATAGAATTACCATAACTTTTAATTGTGACGTTATGCTTCAGAATAGATTAGCCTCAGCTTTAAAATAACCGTTTGCCATTTGTGAGGGAAATAAACAATACATAATTTTGTAGATAGGTATTTCAAATACGGTGGTCACTATTCGTAGAACATGTTTTGAATGAGGCAGATGATACAAGAGTTAACAGGAGTCACAGAAAGCAGGCAATCCCTTTAATATTTTTTGCTGTGACCCCTCTAAGATCAAATGACCTACACCTAGGCACGCGCAATCCTGTATCAGAGTAGATAGGCAATTGCCCTCGTGACGATTTGTCGCGAAATATACTCACTCCACATACACACAGGCCCGCTAATATGACGACACGTTAGGGAGGGATTCCCGGACGTAAGCCATCATTAGTTTTCCGTCCGCGCTTCGGTCATCATTTCGCGGTATATTCTCGTGTGGTTAATGTCTCCGAAAAATAGATTCCTTTGTGACGATCACGTACCCAGGAACTGGGTTGTGGACGTCAGATAAGCAGTCGCTCCATGTTAAATACTGGTATTCAGCTGCATCCGATTAGACTGGAAGCCGACCCCAAAATTGTTGGGAATAGACTAGGTTGGTTGATGATGATGTGACGACCACGATCACGGTTTTTCTAATAAAAGTGTAGTAGAATCCAAAGAAACGATGGATGGGCTGTGTAAAAGATGATAACGACCAGAAAGGGTGTGACGATCGAGATGACGAGTAATAGAAAAAAAAACCAACCTCCGGAAAACACTACAAAGTGAAAAAAAAATTGTCACCGCCTCCCGAAATTAAAGTTATTTTTCACTTTGTAGTGTTTTTCTGGAAGTCGGTTTGTTTTTTAAACTTTTAAATTTTTTACTTTTTAGTTATAGTACCTACCCCACACCAATTCGAAATTTCATCATTCTTGGGGTCAAAACAATGCACATTTATGTGATAGCAGCAATCGCGGTTGATGAAAAAATGACAGCAATGTCATTTTTTGAAGAGGTTCGTTGTCTGTCTCCGAAACTCATCATCAGATCTCTATGAAATTTAAATGGGACTATTTCGGAATAAACCCGTTTCGAATAAAAAGAGAATTTTGCAAATCCGTCTATATATGACGGGGTTATGCCCGAACATACATAAAAAAATATATATATAAACATGTCGAATTGAGAACCTCCTCCTTTTTGTAGTCGGTTAAAAAGACGTGTTGCGCCGACCACAAATAAATTGGAATACGGGCAAGAGAATACCGATGATGCAATTGAGTAGAAGTTGGAAAATACTCCGTAAAGTGTTTAACCAGGAATACGAGAAATATAAATGAACTTTGAATTTAGTCCTTAATAATATTAGCACATGACCTCATTGACTCCTGCGAAGATCGCCCTGAGGACACGGTGGAGCATACGGTGGAGATCCGCCCGGCTTGGGCGGAGCACCGCCGTGTCCTCGTGGAGGCGATTGGCGGCGGCGATCGGCGGCGGCGATCTCTCGCGTCCGGCCCTGGTCCAGGCCATGGTACGGAGCGAGAGTGCATGGTTAGCCGTCACCTTCATCAGCGAACGTGAGGGAGAGGCATTATATGCGCCCTCACGGCCGTAGCCTTCGCAGGAGACGCCCTGGGCGTCGGGAAACCCAGGCTGATTCCCGGCCACCGTAGGCGCGGGCTTGCGAATGGCGAGTAATGGGTAGCTCGCTGTCGAGTAAGGACCAAGCCCGGGTCGACGGCGCGTTGTGTTCCACGCGCGCCTCAAAGAGATGTCAGCACCAACTTGTGGGGCCTGCAAGGGCTGATGCCTGCCAGGGGTGCGGATTGCTCGAAAGAGATATCGCAGCCCCTGACACACAGGCAACTGAGGGAACACCGGTGGGTTTTAGTCAGTAAAAGTCTGACACGCCCTTCTGCTCCACCCAGAGCGGGAGAAGTCATTTGATGATTTCCCACCCAAAAAAAACCTCATTGACTCCAATATACACTGATCAAAAGATGTTTCACGTTCTCACCAATTACGCACGCACGGATATTCCTTGACTTAAAACATGCATCAGGCCGTGTGTTGTTAAACAACGTATTCATTTGTTCCTTAGTTGAATTTCGAGTTTTCAGAATTCATTCTGATTATACACCTTCATTTAGAGATGTAAAGAACTCGAGTCTTTTGAGTCCTAAATTTTAGGCTCAGCTGACAAATTGCACAGCTCGACTCGTTACAACAACACCCCCAGACTAGAACACTTAAGTCTACATAGAGACTCGAGCGCAACATGGCGCTCAGGTCTTGATTCGAGCTCGAGTCGTTTCACGCGACGAGTCGCGCTCAAGTTCTTTTTCATTTGGAGTTCCTTTATAAATAAATAGGGAATAAAATATAAGTAGGAATAAAAATAATATAGGAAGTCGCGGGAAATAGCTAGTGTCAAATAATCTTTCCTATTAAAATAAAAGAGGTAAATATAAGAAAAAATATTTTACTCATCATGAAACATGATTCTAAACATAAACAAATCACATTAAGTACCTAATTACTTAATATACCAATATTTTTTATTATATAAACGTTTAATCAAAAAAGTCTAACCATGATGCTAGACACATTGTAGCTTGTATCGTCTTATTACTAAGTCTGTTTAATAAATCAACCTTGATACGCTCAAGTCTCGATACACTCGAGCTCTTTTTAAGACTCGAGTTCTTTTTGAGACGTGAGCTTGTTTTTAAGACTCGAGCTCTTTTTGAAATACGAGTTCTATTTTGGCGCTAGAGTTTTCGAGAAAGGACTGCAGATCGGCTCGACTCAAGGCTCTGAGTTTTGTTAGTACACCGAGTCTTGTAAAATTGAGCCGAGTCTATCGAATTAAGACTCAAAGACTCGAGTTCTTTACATCTCTACCTTCATTGCTAGCTGCTTTTGCGCATTGTTCTGCCATTTTACCTTTTTTTCCTGTTGACTTATTTCTCTTTTTCCCCCTATTGTCCCATAAACTGCTTCATGCGAGAAGCAGCGGTTGGTTTGACGACGTTTGGGGATATATTCAGCAGTCTTTCGGAATTTTGTTGATAATAATGAATTATCCATTAGAAGAAAAATTATTTCTGTATAAAAATCTACTCCAAAGCCAACTTCCAGAGTCCTTACTTCCGTGTTTGTCGCTCGTCCTAGGCAATATCTAAAATTACCCATTCCAAGCCAAGCTACAGGATTCCAGCGCATTATTAATTAGTTTGGATTTACAAAGCATCGTAACACTAATCATATGACTTTGACGAATTTCATGGCGGCCATCGCGTTTTATCAGTAGGCAAACCTCTGCTTAACCTTTCGGAGAACACAGTCATGAAGTTACGATCATGTTAGTTTTATAAAATCTAAATATAACATAACATACCTAATCAGCCTATAACGTTCCCACTGATGGGACGCAGGCCGAGAGGTGAGGGAAATCTAATTAAAAAACATATATTTCCAGCATCGGGACCCCAGCAAGAAAAGCGAGGTGGACATGAAGACCCGCGAGGAGATTCTGTCGCTGATATCGCACCACGTCACAGCCGTCAACTATATCTACAGCTACACCAAGTTCGACGGACGACTCGAACATAGGAACATCAAGTTTGAAGTGCAGAGAATCAAGGTTTGTGGGACTTCTCGATTATCACCTATACTCCTTTTGAAGTAAGATTAGACCAACTGAATTTGACCTCTATTGCGTTGGTAGTATGATAAATGGCATCTGCAGTAAGCATTTGGTATTGGAACCACTTTTTTGCTTTTAATGCCATCCTTATGCCTACGGAATAAAAGTCAAAATCGTTTGAATGGACTGTAAAAAGGTTTATTTAAATGTGTTATCTTATTTCGAATGGAGTATACGAAATTTCGGTCGCGTTTTACTCGTATCCTTAAGGAATACTCTTCATACACCTGGATGAAAAGTATCCTATCCTATGTGTTAAACCAGGAAGTAGTCTATATAGGGTAAATTTTTAACCAGTTCTCAAACTGTAACCATGTCAGCATATCATTAGCATACATTTTGACCGCGTAGGTATTGCACTTTTCTATGAAACAGCTGATTTTTTTTTGTATAACCGACGCAAAATTTCTACGCTAGGGTGGTCTAGAATGATATGCTGAATTCATGGTTACAGTTTGCGCACTGATTAAAATTTTATCCTGTATGTGGCGCCATCTACAATGCCACATGCGAACTACTCATCAAAGACTTGACGTCAAACAAATCCTACATCGCGCAATCAGAGTTTACCGCGCGATTCGTATATACAAGATCCCGACATCAACCGTCGGGCAGTTGCTCACCAGACACAACACCCATCTGGTCGGAGGATCTTCCCTTTACCAATAGAGTATGAGTGAACTTTACACCCTGTTCCTCATAAATCTATATGTATGTGTGCTAAATTCTGTTTCAAATTCTTTTAGTCGTTTATGCGTGATGTACTGATGAAGTAACAACCATCTCTTTTAATTACACATTTTAATGGTACTCGAATGTGAGAGTCTGTATGTTTAGATGTTGGCGTATGGTTGTTACACAATCACGGATTTGAATGAAATTTGGCACACAGTTTATTGTAACTTGAATTAACACATAGGTTTTTTATCCCGGCAGTACGTTCCCGTGGGATAATTTCCGACACCTACGCGTCTGACCACTGGCAAAAGCTAGTAATGACTAAAGGCACTGCCTTTAGTCATTACTTTCTTGGGTATTCATGTGTTTATTTATTTATTTAAAAAAGCACAGCCACATCACATACATTCAACTTATGCTAGAAATAATCTTAATAAATAAAGGACTAATGTACATGACAATTACGGCGTACATAGCTTTGATCAAAATATCTTGCTGCCTTGAAATACTAAACTAAACTAAAAACTAAAATAAACTACAGTAAAACAGACTAGCATAAACAAGCCGGGTTACAACTAAAACCACCAAAAAAGTTAAGAAATACAAATTGAGTGTTACAGTCTGCAGGACCATGGCCGCTCCTGGTTGGCTATAATCTTCTCTTCTCGGCATAGTCGAAAATCCTTAACTCCTTAAATTTAAAATGTTTGTGTCAGGCCAATTCCGTCCGATATTCAACCTTATTCCCGCTCTTCAGTTATCCTCTCTGATTCCGACATTTTTTTATGTAACTATCAATAACAAGCCGTTTTAATTAACACTACCTATCGCTTAAGGAAATATGAAATATTATACTGACTTACGTGACCACACATTGTCCGATTTCGGATGTGGTAACTTCAGTTCAGATAGGTATTTCCTGTTTTTAGATCACCGATACATGCGGCATTGATATTAAATGTCTGCTGTAAAAAGGCGTTTGTTTTAGTTCATTTATTTATGAAGGTACAACAAACAAAAACGGCAGTTAATATTAATATAATAAAATCAACACATATAATAAAAATGTAACGGATCGCTGTCTGTACATGGAAGATATATGAGAAAAAATATTATTGGGACCTTTATCAACGCAAAAAGCACCCAAAACAATGATTATTAGATTTTTTCTCTGTTTGTCTATGCATTTGGGCACGCTATTCTCAGAAACGGCTTATCCGATTTAGATTTGGTTTTCACTAATATATTGCGGTAAGCTTCACTTAACATTTAGTGTTTGTTTCATGTCAATCGGTTCATAAATAAAAACGTTATGCCAATTTAAAGGATCACGTCGAACATTATTGTTAAACTATCTATATCTATCTAATAAATACATTTTGTTAGTCAGCTTTTCAAATGTTTTATGCCTTCGAAGTACCAGGTTGTCATAATCATAACTCAGTAGGAGCATACCTAACATAATTGTCAGCTAGAAAGCGTTATATGCCATCGAAGTACCAGGTTGTCATAACTCAGTAGGAGCATACCTAACATAGTTGTCAGCTAGAAAGCGTTATATGCCGTCGAAGTACCAGGTTGTCATAACTCGGTAGGAGCACACCTAATATAGGTAATAAGTATATATATATACTGCATACAGCGAAACCAATTAAAAATCCTATTAGAACTATTTTCGACTTCTCTGCGGACGAAGTCGCGGGCAAAAGCTAGTATAAACCTAAAATTCTAAAGACATTTCTGTCTACAACCTCGACAAAGAGAATTAACACTCAAATTAACACCATTTACTTCATATAAATATCAATATCTTCATATTTCTTCAATCTTTTGCCTATTCCACACCATAGATCTCTGTGGAGAAGAATGGGCAAGATATTCCAAAGACACTCTTTTTAATCAAGATTTTACAAAATCCTGGAAACATTATCCTTGTTGCTTCTCTATATGTGAGAACAATGTAAACAAAATTCAAATATAAGATTAAAAATAAGGGTTGCGGGTCGTTCGAAAGAGATACCGTGGCACCTGGCACACAGGCAATTGAAGGAACACGGGTGGTTTTAGTCAGTAAAAGTCTGACATGCTCCCGCTCCGCCCACAGCGGGAGAAGTTATTTGATGATTTCCCACCCTCGCCCTGGAAACTAGGAGATGACCAGTCTCAACCGACGGCGCCCATTCACGAACATGACGCGTGGATTAGTACCAAAAATAAACGGTAGGTATTTATTTTCTTCGTGATTTATAAACATAAAATTTTGCTTCATATGAGCATAACAACACAACAACAACAACATTATTGTTCTATGCGCTATTATCGTTAAACTTTATCTAAAAAAACTGTACTTTATTTAAGTACGATATCCGACCTAACAGACTTGGTGGGCAATGATGTGTGGCAGTGGCTCCTCTATTTTTCTATAATAAAAGCCCCTAAGTGTCTTTTAAGAATAAACATGAGGCATAATCGTCAATATGGTATGACCGAATGACGCATATGTTTAATCAAGCGAAAAATGTGATTTGAAACAGAGGTAACTATTACGAATATAATCGGGTGATATTTTAGCAACGGTTAATAGGCTATGGATAGATTTAAGATGCTTTTGAAAATAATACGCTAACGATTTATACCTCCACTCATTAAAGTTGTAAACTTTTGTGGCAATAAATCTAGATTTATATGGCTCTATGTAACCTTTGCACTATTTATTACCTTACCTTTTGCACTATGTTGACTTATGATATGAGATACATTTAGTTATGTTTATTTATGTTATGCTGGCCACTTCACCGCGTTATAAAGTCAGGCTTAGAATCTTAGCTGTCAGACAATCCAGAAAACAAAATGCCTGATTAATACAAGCCTTCTACCAAGGTTTCAGTATAAGGTCCTGAAATCCTCTGCGTCGATTTTTTTTTACTGATATTTAAAAAAAGAAGCGTAACAGACGTATTGCAAAAAAAACGAATTGCACTTTTCTTTGTTTTATTTTTTAACCAACTAAACATTTCTACGCTAGTCTAGAATCTTGTGCTGAATTCATGGTTACAGTTTGCCCGTCGATGTCCTTGCCACCCTTTATACTAATAATAATCGATTTGTGTATCAACACCAGCATTATTGGTGTTATATAGTCAGTTACATTATAACAATCAGAATCAGGTTATATTTATATCATTTAGAAAGTCTTTCGCTGAGTAAAAACATTTGCCTAAAAGTAGTGTAATTACCTTAGATTTAAAAATGCTACATAATAATCCTTAAAACTATGAGGTATATAAAATACCTCTATAAATGACAGGTCCCATTGTCATAACACTTTTCCTTAACAGTGCTGTTTTGTAATTACCCGAATGTAGCAAGTTCTTGTATTGGAATCTCAAGGGGCCGTTACGTGTTCTTATATTTAAGGTTCAATTTACAAAGATTGTTAAGGCATACAGTATAAAATACGTTCTTATCGTCAATGTTCATTCCGGTAATCACATACCTACGGCTATAGGATGTTTTGAAACAAATGCATAATTGTTTTATTTTATTTGTATAAATGAAATTCCCAGACACAATTTTTTATGCTTGTATAAATAAGGATTTTCCCGCATGCAATGATTAAAATAAGCGACCCATATTCATCACTTATAATAATAAACAGATAAATATCTGTTTATTATTTATTATAATTAATAAATATGGGTTGCAATTTTATAATCTATAATAACATAATTAAGATAAATGTTTATTTACTGATTTCAAAATGTGGCATCTGCGTATCCTCCATAAAGTGGATCGATGACCTGGTGATGCTCGCTGGATTCAGCTGGATATGAGATAAACAAGAGCAGTCGATGTAGCGGCTCTTGGTGATGTCTGTGTCTATGTGGATGATGTCCACCGAAAAGGCTGTGGAATGATAATGATAATCTCGAACGAGTTTCTGTAATTAAATCATTTTAGTTAGGTGCAGTTGTAAAACATAAAATATTCTGCCCCGCGTTGATCAGCTGCATTCAAGGGATTAATAGCTGAGCGGTGCATACTTAATTCCTGTTATAAACACATAGATAACTAGCGACACCTCCTCTGCTTCCCACGGTTTTCACGTCTTGACGAAACATCGAGATTTCTTTATTTTAGGTTAGTACTAGCTTTTGCCCGCGGCTCCGCCCGGTTATCGCCTAACAAAGTAGCCTGTGTCCTTCTCCATATCCCAGGCTATATCTCTGTCAAATTTCATGACGATCGGTTCAGCGCGGTTTAGGCGTGAAACCGTAACAGACAGACAAGAGTTACTTTTGCATTTATAATATTAGTAGAGATAATATTATTGTATGTTATAAGTACATATAAAACATCCGGAATTCATTCCTTAAATGATGATGGAGATCGCATCAAATTTAAATAAATTCGCTTTTCGCATCTGTCTATGTAGACAGATAACAAAAGCGACTTTATTTAATAACTAGCTGATTTAATAAATAGTGATGTGAAATAACCTGCAGCCTTCCTTAAAAATTGTACTATCAAATTCATACAAAAATTTTCAAGTCCGACTGGTAGTTTCAGAGATTAGCGCGTTCAAACAAACTCTTCAGCTTTATTATTAGTATAGATATTTAGATATGTATGTGTGCGATGCGCGGAGATGTACAGTCACGAGCACGAATTTACCAACTTTTAAAAGTGAAAATTGTATGTTATTATGAAAATAATATTTAGGAGCCCACACGAATTTGGCTATGTGTATTGATATTAGTGCTCGTGACTGTACTCTGTTGGATTCACAATGCTCGGTCAACACCGAAAGTTCAAAATCCAGTGCGCGATAAAATCCCGTCGCAATGAGTTTACGTCCGTGTGAACATCGACTAATTGTTAAGTCCTACTAATCCTACTAATATTATAAATGTGAAAGTTTGTGAGTATAGATGTATGGATGTATGTATGGATGTTTGTTACTCTTTCACGCAAAAACGGCTGAACGGATTTGAATGAAATTTGACACACAGGTAGTTTGTAACCTAGAATAACAAACACATAGGATACTTTTTATCCCGGTACACAGGCAAAGCCGCTGGCAAAAGCTAGTATATTATACGGTACCTACATTTTCCAAAAGATAAAAATTTCAATAATATTCTATGAGATCAGAGGTTGGCAATGTTATTAAGATTGCGTCGAGTTGTCCTGTTTTGTGATTAGTTAATGAGTGTTTGGGAATTCCATATGAATAATATGCATTCAAAACATCCTATTTGTGTAGGCATTTTATACTGTTTGTTATTCACTACTGATTGGTTAATCCTACTATATATATCAGCGGCGAGGTGTCAATTTTTCTAAGAGAGAAGCCGAAGCGAAGTCTGCTTTAACTTACTGGCTTATCATCTTATCAATAAAGAATACCTACTTACTATCATTCTAAAATTAATATAGGAATATAAAGAATTAAATACAACAAAATAAAACAGCTGAAAATGAAATCAAATATGCAATATTCCTCCATCTCGTTCGCGCTGACGCATTTTTCTATGTCTGTCACTCTCATAACCCTTGGTGCAGCTGCTTGCTCTCGTCCATATCAAGCGGTGCCGTTGACGTGACTTAAAGTAACATCATTACGGGATCGCTGCTGCATGAATTTTTAGTTCCTGATTATGACGTTTTGGCGCCGGGTTAATTTAGGACATTTTTTTTTTTCGTTGTAATACAACGCCAAAATAACGTTTTTGTTGTTTTAATGTTATGGCGAATTAAATAGGTCGTACTTTAACTATATTTTTTGATAGTAGCACTACCCACTATTGACGTGCCATTATTTAATAGCGATAGAGTTGCCGATGCGAATCCCCGAAGGGAAGCCGGTAGGAATAGTGTTATAAGTATGGTGTTTTCGCCACTGATATATACACCGTGAAATTTTAATGGTTGTTTTCCCGCAGCGAAATGTTTTTGTCTTGGTAATACAATCGTTTTATAAACAATTAAATATTAGAAACAAAAAATGGCAGATTAACCATTGTGAAAAATCACCACTTGCGAGAGTTTATTTTGCTTTGAACATTTATGCATCGCTGTTCCCTTTGTCGGCTGCGCGTGCGATTCGAGTAGTACCTACAAGTTACCTCTAGTGTTGTTACTATTGAGTAGTGTTTTATCGAGTTGATGAATATGTTTGTAATTATTTTTTTACTCTATGTTTTGAAAGTACTCCTTATGGCAAGTTGTTCTGCCGCGGGATAACAACCATTAAAATTTCTCGGTGTATATATACTACTTATCTAATATATAAAATTCTCGTGTCACAGTTTTCGTTGCCATACTCCTCCGAAACGGCTTGACCGATTTTGATGAAATTTTTTGTGCTTATCCGGTATCTATGAGAATCGGCCAACATCTATTTTTCATCCCCCTAAATGTTAGGGGTAGTCCACCCCTAAATAATTTATAAGGCAAAACAACGTTTGCTGGGTCAGCTAGTAATGTATAATAAATGAGAAAGTTTGGATGTTTAGATGTTTGGATATTTAGATGTTGGGATGTTTGTTACTCAATCACGCAAAAACGGCCGAACAGATGTGGATGAAATTTGGCACACAGATAGTTTATAACCTGGATTAACATATAGGATACTTTTTATCCCGGTATTACGTTCCCATAGGATAATTTCCGACCTCCACGCCACCAACTGGGTTGTGGAGGTCAGATAGCCAGTCACTCCATGTAAAAAACTGGTATTCAGCTGCATCCGGTTAGACTGGAAACCTATAAAGAAAGGCTAGGCAGATGAATGAGTTTAATATATTTTTTAGGTTCTGTGATCCTTCTGTTCTTTCTTATCTAACCAAAACCTATTGTTAACAGATCGACGACGACTCAATGTGCAAAGGCCACGAATTCGGCAGCGAGACGAATCAGTTCTGTCTGGAGAACATCGATGTATCCAACTTCCTGAACTTGCACTCGCTGGGCAACCACGAGGACTTCTGTCTGGCCTATGTGTTCACATATAGGGACTTCACTGGAGGCACACTTGGTAAGTAACACATATTATATACAGGCTAAATGTAGACAGAATTTTGGTGAATATTGAATGGCAACGACTCTTTTACTTGACTATTTTAACATGTTTTATTATCATAATATAACACAACATCACGCCTTGTTTCCCCGTTGGGTTGGTTGCTTTATTATCCTTGAATTAATATACAGGGCGGTACGTACATCGACGCACAATCTGGTACCATGGATTCAGTACATTCTAAGCTCGCGCCGTTGAAATTTTTCGTCGGTTAAAAAAAAAATATATCTGTGATATATTTTAATCGCGTTGGTATTGCAGTTTTCTATGAAACAGCATTTTTTTTTGAGAATCTACACGATATTTCTTCACTAGGGTCTAGAAACATTAGCTAAATTCATCGTTTCGTCGATGCCACCTGTATTTTTCCATTTTGTTGATTATTTTTTAGTTGAATCATTTGTCCACAAACATATAAGGCAATTCAACTATTATAACCAGGATCAATGCTGTGTAATTATTGTAATTAAACAATTAATAGAGAAGAAGAAAAAATCGATTCTTAATTCAATTTCTGTCTTTTAGGTCTAGCATGGGTAGCGAGTGCAAGCGGCGCTTCGGGCGGTATCTGCGAGAAGTACAAAACGTACACCGAGACGATCGGCGGGATGTATCAGAGTACCAAGCGGTCCCTCAACACCGGCATTATCACGTTCGTCAACTACAACAGCCGAGTGCCGCCCAAAGTCAGTCAGCTGACATTAGCGCACGAGATTGGACATAACTTTGGATCACCGGTAAGTTTCTAGAGCGTTTAACTACTGAAAGGATTGTCATTTATTGATTGAATTATTTAATAAGTTCCTATATAAATTATAGCGTACCATTCAAAGAAAAAAGACGTAAGATAGAAACTGTTTACTTATTTAAAATAATAGTCTAAGGGTTGATTTTGCAATAGTCTAACTATTAAATAGTCTGGTAGATACCTTTAATCGAAGGAATAAATATGTCGGTTTGACAGCTTTTCTATAGAAAATATGCCCAACAATCAGATTTATTCATCAGATAAAAGTTATACGACTATTGTAAAATCATCCCTTAGACTATAAAATTAGAGTTTATGGTAATTAAAAAAATAAATAAATATAGGACACTGTACAAAGGGTCATGGGGCAATAGAATATCTATGATAATTGTCACAACGCGATGATTCCTGTGATTTTCATCTATCACTGCGACTAAACCAGCCTTTAATAATAATAATAATAACGTTTATTGTTCAATTAGGACTAGATTACATGGCAAGGAAATATAATATGAAGCACAAGCATACGTTTCTTAATCTAGTTAGTGGGTGCCGTACTGTTCTACTAGATAGGTTACAAAGTAACCTGTGTTTAGATGGTGTGTGTTTAAATTATAATCAAGTTTTCGGAACACAAACTCAAGATAAAGTTCACATTCCATTGCAACCAAAATGTATGTAGCACCTTTTTATTACAAACAATCAATCAAAAGTCTACTAAAACTACATAACACTAAAGTAGATAATTGATTAAGTGACAATACATGTAAATTATCTAAGATTGTTTTGATTCAATTCAACTATACTTAGATGTAGTGTACATTAACGTTCTCGTCAATTTGTAATGGATAACGAATACTTCGTTACACGTTTTGTTGAGTGATTTGTATAATCGATTCGTATCAACTAATTGAATACAGTTTTCGACATGATGTTGACTTATTGGTGTATTCTATACTTCTCGTGATCTGGACTGACTTAGAATCAACCAAAAAGATTTATCGAAGATCGAATACGAATACACGATAGTGATTGTTATACTTCTCGTGATCTGGACTGACTTAGAATCAACCAAAAAGATTTATCGAAGATCGAATACGAATACACGATAGTGATTGTGTATGTATCCCTTTATCCCGTATACTAACGTGCCTGCGCTGACTATCGGCACGGAGTGGGATTTTTTTGCGACTAATAGGACTGTAATTGAATAAATAGTATGAAAATAAAATTGAAATTTCAATGACGATGCCTAAGGACGTCGTGGCAACGATGCCGTCAGAAAGCGCTTGCATACAGTTATGGCGAAGGATCCCTGCCGTGCCGTGCCGCTAATGGGCGCTGGCCTTAACCGAAATAGCTCTCTTATTTCTTGCATGACGGAATTAATTACCACTCTGTATGTCTATACATACAGAGTCATCACATCATGGTAATATCATAGCCTATGCTATTCTGCGTTCTGATTTACAACAGCCGTTTCTTTATTCACCAGCACGACTATCCTTCCGAATGCCGTCCAGGAGGCCAGCAAGGCAACTTCATAATGTTCGCATCAGCGACCTCTGGCGACCGGCCCAACAACAGCCGGTTCTCGACCTGCAGTGTCGGCAACATCAGTGCCGTGCTCGATGCCGTGAGAGACGAACGCAAGCGCAACTGTCTCACTACGAGTGCCGGTGCCTTCTGCGGGAATAAGATTGTGGAGGTTGGCGAGGAGTGCGATTGCGGTAAGTTGTGAGGTTTTTAGTGGTTTTGGGTTGCAAAATAAAGAAACCGTCCACCTCATTATAAGTGATTACCGCCGCCTCGGCCATGTTTGTTGAAAGACCGATGGACGGTGGAGCAGCAAGTCCTGGAGTGGACACCGCGTATCGACAAACGTAGCGTGGGGCGCCCCCAGCTAGATGGACCGATGACCTAAAGAAAGTGGTTGGGACTAGCGATGTGCCGAGTACGTCTTGACTCGAGTCAGACTCGATTCTTGCTTTGGACTCGCCTACTCGAATACCAATTAATTTTGATTCGAGTACGCCGATCCGCTGCTCGATTCCGGTACTCCAGTCAGGAAGAACCGATTTTGTACTCGCTGACTCGATGCTATTATGCGAGTCCAACTAGTATTCGAGTTAGGTTGACTCGCTCGTACTCGATCTCTGTTTACTGAAGCAATGAAGGATGCCTAATAATCCAATTTTGAATTCGCAACTTGTTTTTACTAGTAGTGAAGTGATTTTATTGACATTAACATTATTACAACATGGCGCCGAAAAAAGCCTCAGGAGTATGGACTAGACTAGAGTTCTGGACTCGTATTTCTAGACTCGAGTCCTGGAATCGAGTCAACATTCGAATACCAAACATAGAACTCGAGTAGGTACTGGGTTCGGATCACGGAATCGAGTCATGATTCGAATACTGTATAAACCGACTCGATCCACCAAAACAGCGACTCGGCACATCACTAGCTGGGACATACTGGATGCGGAAGGTGGATGGCATGGTGTTGTTGCGCAGCCTGGGAGAGGCCAGGAGTTGGCTGCGATACATAGGCTGAGTTGATTGACCACTGCCTATGGATATCTGCAATACCAGAGGCGTCGAACAGGCAGAGATAACTCATGTGCCTGTGATTAAAACCGGGTATATTTCAGCTGTAATTCAACACACACCTAAAAAACTGGAGCACAGTAACGTTGTTTAACGGCAGAAATTTACGAGCTCTACAGCCACTTTTTCTTGTGTATTTCTTTCATATAACTATCTACCCCCGGCCGAACAGCCTGCGCATGTTGACGGGGACAGTCTCGGGACACTGCTCGCTAAGCAAACACTTCCACATAACATTCATAACGGAGAGTCCTCTATGAAGGGCTTGCATGGAGGCTGAGGAAACCGTTGCTCGTGTGCTCTTTGAATGCACAGGCGTTACCCTCGGCCCACGGCTCAGATTTTACACAGATGTTCTTAAAACGCCAGGAGATAAATCAACTTCTGGAGGGAAGTGGGCTGGTTGGAATAACCACCGACGGGTGCCATGGTCCACGCACGATGGTCGGAAACCAAACCCTCTAATATATCTAATAATATCCATAATTAACCTTCACTTTCATCCTTCTAAAATAAGTCGAAAACTTGGAGTACTCTTTTGCATTTAGATTTAACTCATTCGATAATAATTAATATGTATATTATTTTTAACATAATCCAGGTTACGATGAAAATGAGTGCAAGGACCGCTGTTGTTATCCTCGACAACTGAGTGCCTACGAGCGAGAGAAGAACATCTCCGCTAAAGGATGCACCAGGAAAGCCAACACACAATGCAGGTTCGTAACGAAAGATTAAATCGGCCCACTACAAAGTTAAAGCAAAAGAAGATGTTTCTATGAGGTACTTGGCCCAGTTTCATATCGTGACGTTCCTTGAATTTAGTTAGCTAGATTCTTTCCCTTATTCCCATACAAGTAGGTGAACAAATCAGACATTTAATTAAACTCAAATTTTTTAATCTTCAATTTCGACGAGACCTTTAATTCTTGTTATAAGTAATTTTTATAAAAATTCGTTGTAATCAAACTGTTCTTGAGTACCATCGCGCGCGTTTGCTCTTAAATATCATTGCACATAGAAGCGAAACTGGGCTTATTTTACACCCCGAAGCTCTACGCGCGATTGTAGACGTTTTTGGAGCACGTGTTTCACATTATCATGTAATACGGAGTTTATTGTGTATCTGCGTATATCACCAGATGTATGAACGTAAGCGAGGCAATGGGAGTATGTAAGGATCGTAGCAGCCCGATTTCTGCCTATCCCCATGGGTAAAAAGCGTGAGTTTATGTATGTATATATGTTGTGTATGGTAACGTTGTGTCCCCCAGCCCGTCGCAAGGCCCGTGCTGCCACGCCGGCACGTGCCAGTTCGTGCCGCCGGCGCGCAACCAGACGTGTCGCGAGGCGTCGGAGTGCAGCCACGCGTCCTTCTGCTCGGGGAACTCGGCCGACTGCCCCGAGCCTAGGGCCATGCCCAACCACACCAAGTGTAATAATGGTACGTTGGATTATATGTATCGTCTTTATTAATTATGACTAAAAGGAGATCAGGAGGAGGGGATTTAGGTACTTTGGATTGGGCCCAATAGGGCCCAAATCCAAAGTACCTAAATGAACAAGTATCACCTACGATGACATCAAACCTCTGCGAGTGTTCCTATAACATTTGTTTTTGCATATTATCTAAATATCGAGATCACCTTTCATTTATTTTCGCCAATCGGTAGTTATTATAGTTTATTAAATTGTGTAAAGCTAGATTTTATAACTTTAAAGAACAGCTAAAGGAATAGTCGTAGAAATTCGGCACCATAGTAAAAGATGATAAGGACAATTTCCCTGACCAGGGTAACACATTTTTTTTTCTCTGGCCGCACAATGGGTTTTGGGCCCAACTTTGTATGCAATATACAAGGTCTCCTTAACATTTTTTTTCTTTATTAAAAGTAGTATCACGCCGGTATCGGGAACAGGGTCCGAGCTACTATAAACTACACACTACAAACTTAATACTACTAATAATGCAACAATCGTGCCTTCCAACAGGAACACAACTCTGCCTCAGCGGCGAATGCAGCGGCTCCATATGCCTGGCATGGAACATGACAGAATGCTTCCTCTCCTCTGCACCACGTTCACTCGGCGACGGCGTGTCGGCCGTAGTGGACCGACGCGCGCTATGTCAGTTGGCGTGTCAGACCGGACCGAAGCAGGACTCCTGTCAGAGTACCGCAGACTTCGCGCAGCAGGTCGGATTGCCGAAAGGAGGGATTAGTCTGAGACCCGGATCGCCTTGTGATAATTTCCAGGTATGTGGTTATTTTGAAGTTTAAGAAGAAGAAGGTATTGCAAGGGTTGGATGTAGGTGGCCCTTCCTTTTAAGTCCATTATCATGGTCAGATCATATGACAACTGATTAATGTCTTGGTCATGGACTTTTTAGGTCCTTCGAGTGTGCATGGTTGAATGTAAGAGTAGGGGGAGACCAATGAATCGATGGATGGACTTTGTGACTGATAATATAGTTAGAAAGGGTGTAATTACGGAATTGAAGATTAATAGAGAAATGTGGAAGAAAAATACATGTTTCGTCGACCCTAAATAAATAAGGATACAAGAGAATGATGATTATGGTCTTTTCAGGAAAGAACCACACAGCTTTTACCAATCCAGTCATTCCACGCGATCAGAAAATCGTATAGCTTGTCTAAAAACTTATCATCGCATCTAACGACTATATTAATGACAATTTTTTTATATTTATCCTCAACTTCTTACCTTCCAGGGTTACTGCGATGTCTTCCTCAAATGCCGCGCGGTCGACGCTGAGGGTCCTTTGGCCCGTCTTAAAAACCTCCTCCTGAACCGTGCCACCCTACAGACTGTTCAAGCCTGGGTTATAGAACAGTGGTGGGTAGTACTACTGGCTGGCGTTGGGCTGATCGTGTGTATGGGCGCCTTTGTGAAGTGCTGTGCGGTACACACGCCTTCGTCCAACCCGAAGAGACCGCCGGCTAGGTATGTGTAGGTTTTATATTTTTGTTTTGTCGAATTGTGCTATTGTGGTGGGTTTTCTCTTCTCTACGGTTCTCGTGCTAAGCCTGCTGAAGACTTATTGACCTTCTAATGATGTACGCTTTCTTTTATAAATGAGCCTTTAATAATATGGGGGTCTATTCTCTAAGTCGGTCAACGAAGACACGGGCCCGGCCGAAAGTTATTGATCCGTCAAAACAAGTGTCAAATACATATCGGGAGTAGAGGCAAATGTCAAATCCTGTTGTCATTCATTTTTCGTTTGGATTCGAACTATTCATCATCGTATCACACCACTATTCATGTCCGTATGATGCGGGAAGCACAGAACCAACCGGTCGAAATGGCGGAGCTTGGGGAGGCCTATGTCCAGCAGTGAACTTCTTTCGGCTGAAATGATGATGATGATGATGATGATACGTCATTGATACGAACTATGAAACATCCGTAACTTCGCCCGAAACTACGGATTTCGAACTTTCGGAGTAGACCCCTTGGTTCCGGAAAACTTGGTCGTGGGTATTCTGTATTTTTTGAAAATCGAAATGGGAATAATTTGGGTTTCAATTAAATACATGCCCTCGGAAGATGTGTGGGTGTATCTGTGAATCTTATACTTGTTTTAACTTTACTCCATGTTTATTAATAGGGCGGTTAAGGATAAAAACTGTGGCAAGAAGATCACCTGGTTGCATAGATTCATCTTAATCTAAATTTTTGGTGAAGTAGCATTTTGATGTTTCCTCTAGGACCTTAGCCCGGAGAAAATATGAAAATGTTGCCTCACACCATAGTAGCTGAAAGACATTCCAGGCATCACAAATGCGCGCCTATTGCGTTGCATAAATTACTGCTCTGTCGTGGAACAGCAAGTTGCATTCTCTCCAGGAAATCTTCACAATCTACATGGATCTTGATTCACATAAACAAGAAAATTATATCCGCAGCTTTTCTTCTAGACTTCTAGATCATAAAGTGGTCAACTTTGATTCAAAGTATTTGAGGTTTCTACATGGGTTAATAACATAAGATAGGTACTTAGTACAGAAAGCGTTTTTGAAATCGCTCTAACTTATTACAGTAGACATCGTAAGTAGGATTCCATACTTGAATTTCATACTCCAACACACTGCAAACGATGCATTTAAAAACCCAACAGACGCGAGGCTTTCTGAGCTATATATGGTGTCCAATCTTAAGATCTCAACAGTCCACACATACACTGTTAATTGCGTTAGTGGAGTGTGTTTTTCTTGTAAATTGATTATGCTTTTGTACATTTATTAACATTCAAAAACATGTGGTTTTCGATACTTCATCGATTAGAACACTATCGATTTCAGTTGTCAAGTGAGAGTGCAAATTTACGAAGTCTTCAGCACAGTTTGCTGTTAGGAACAATTTTCGGTCATCGGCATGCATATTGAATTTGCGTTCTATTTTACTTGCAAAATCATTTATTAAGATTCAAATCAAATCAAATCAAATCAAAATATTTTATTTCACATAAACCTGCAAGGGCACTTATGAAACGTCAGAAGCTAGGTGCACGGTTCCAATTTGTCACTTCCTATGGAGAAGAGCCGGCAAGAAACTCCACGGTTACTCTTTTAAAAATAATTGGGTTTTACAATGTTTTCAAATTACAGTGATAATAGGTATGGGAGGACAGTGCAGGCCTGTCAATAAGTACCAAGTACTTAGAGGAATGAAAATAAAGAATAGAAAATCGTCTATAAATCTAGTCTGTAAGGCCTACAATGTTTTCCCATTCACAATATGTAAAAGAATCTACATTAGTAAGATCAACCTATTTAAACAAAGTGACATGATTTTCATGAGAATCACTAATAAATAGGTGATATTTGAAGCGATGTATAATGTCAAAATGACGAGAATATGTCAGAAAGTGTAAAAAATAAAAATATTAAAAATTAACATTGTAATTTGGAAGCAGTTAATAGACTCTCACAAAGTTATGCTGTTAATGAGGTACCAGGGAAGCCACATGTGCAGAAGGAATTAATGCCAAACTTCCCTGTCTTCAACGTAGTCTTTTATCTTATAATATGCTTTTTTGATAAGGACACGTTTGATGGGAGTTTTAAACTTTCCATCGCTAAGTTCTGTAACCGACTTTGGCAACTTGTTATAAAATTTATTATATATATATATTTATAGATTAAAAACAACAAAAGCCCCATGCGCGGGCCCTGCGGTACTCCTGACAGTATAACGTTTATTCGAGATTTAAAACCTTGAACAATTACCATTTGTCTCCGATTTTTCAAATAGGACTCACAGCATCGATGCATCCCTGTAGTGCCACATGAATACCCATGTATGTTCTATCTTATTTAAAAGTATATCGTGATTGTCATCAATAAGATCAAACGCTTGATTGAGTTTTAATAAAACAACGTGCTAGCTTTCACAACGAATACAATGAAAGAGATTTATTCCATAGTGTAGAATATAGACCTTTACTAACTAATCATAGACTATTGTCCATGACACTTATTCCATAATTACATACATACTAGATGGCAGCACTTCTTATCTTATTTTAATACAATAATAACACCACCACTTATTAAAATAAACAAAACAATATAGATATGACAAGGTAATTAATCAACAAACTTTCTCAATACCCAAAATTTTCAAAAAATAATAATGTTTCAGTCTACCTAAGCCTTTCGTAAACAGGTCAGCTGGCATTTCAGCTGTTTCTAAATATTCTAAATTTACAATTTTATTTTTTATGCAGTCTTTCGAAAAATGGTAGCGAACATCTATGTGTTTCGTTCTTTTGTGATACACATTATTTGCTGATAACTTGAGGGCGCCTTGATTATCGTTATATAAAGTTATGGTGTTTTTATCACCAGTTATTTCGTTTAATAAATAACGTAAGTATATCGCTTCTCTACAAGCTTCTGTAATTCCCATGAATTCAGCCTCTGTACTGGACAAGGCAACAGTTCTCTGTTTCCTTGTTTCCCATGAGACAACAGATCCAGATAGTACAAAACATAACCCAGTATATGATTTTCTATCAATTACATTATTAGCCCAATCGGCATCCACAAAACCCTGTAACTGTGAATTACCATTCTTTGAAAATTTTAAACCAAAATCTTTAGTTTTCTTAAGATATTTTAGTACACGTTTGGCATAACACCAAGTTGTTTGATCAAAACAGTTATTGAATTGGCTTAAAAAACTAACAGAGAAAGCAATATCTGGCCTGGTCAATACTGCCAAATACATGAGGCTACCAATGAGTTGCTGGTAAGGAAATTTACTATCTTTATTCTCTACTTTGTTCATATTCAATTTTATCTCAATCGGTGTATCTACAGTTTTACAATCTATCATTTCAAATTTGTATAGTAATTGCTCAACATAATTTTTTTGACTTAAAGTTAAACAACCATTTTTTTTATCAATTTTTACAGTCATTCCAAGACATTGTTTTACTTCTCCTAAGTCTTTTATTTTGAAATGTGATGACAATACACTTTTTAATTTATTAGTTTCAACATTATCATTACTAAATATGAAAAAATCATCTACATAGATTGTAACAATTGTTCTTTTACCATTATCATTTTTAGTATACAAGCAAGGTTCAATTTTAGAACGTACATAACCAATATTAACAATGATTTCATCGACTTTCATGTACCACGCTCTTGACGACTGTTTCAACCCGTAGATGGCTTTATTTAATTTTAAGACTTTTCCATCACAATCTGGACTTGAGAAACACTCTGGTTTCTGCATATAAACAGTTTCGTCAAGGTCACCGTTCAGGAAAGCCGTAGTAACATCCAAGTGAGTAATATCTAAGTGTAAATGTACTGACAATGCAAACAATGTCCTTAATGTTGTGTGTCTCACAACGGGCGAGAAAGTTTCTACATAGTCAATACCATACTTTTGCATGAAACCTTTTGCTACTAGCCGTGCACGAAACCTCACTTTATTTTCATTATCGTACTTCTTCTTTAGAACCCACTTACACTTTACTATGGTACCGTGTTTTGGAGTATCTACTAAGTTCCAAGCACAATTATCTTCAAAACACTGAAGTTCTTCTTGAATAGCTTCTAACCATTGTTCTTTTTCAAGTCCATTCAATGCTTCTTGTACAGATAAACCATTATCAACATTAAATGCATCTTCACCAGTACATGCATACCATCCATATCGATTTGGCTCTCTCCTTACTCTAGTTGGTCTCTCCACATGTACTTCTTCAATTGAATCTGCATCCTCATAGTCACTTGGGACATATGTGCTATCAGAATCATCAATATGATCTGCTACAGTATCCTCATTTACAGGTATTTCCACCACTGAATCCAAGCTCTCGTCATTAATCTTGACCATTGACTCGTCACTGTACGTACATATAAAAAATGTAAGTACGTCACATGAATTGTGGACCAAACTAGGAACCTTATTCGACGACTCCGGGTTTTCGAGGCGTATAAGTTTGCTACGTAACCTGATTTCGATTAGATTGGAAAACTGCAGTTCTATGACAGCTTACGTGACGCAAATGGTGGAGATTAATTTTGCTTTGGTCTTCGCATCGTCGGAGGTTTCCATTTGCTTCCCAGCAACTGGCTTTATACAGTGCAGCATGTTCTCCAGGATCAGAAAATTCTCCGCCGCGAAGCACCACTCATTGTAGTTTTCGCGCCCTTTTAACTTCGGTACGTTGATTAAATAGTTTGTCGACATTTCTTGACAGATAACTAATAATATTCAACACTGACCTGATGCGATCTAAACTAACAACTTTTCTAGTTAAATGTGGGTCTGGGCCCATAACCTATTGAGTTTTAATAAAACAACGTGCTAGCTTTCACAACGAATACAATGAAAGAGATTTATTCCATAGTGTAGAATATAGACCTTTACTAACTAATCATAGACTATTGTCCATGACACTTATTCCATAATTACATACATACTAGATGGCAGCACTTCTTATCTTATTTTAATACAATAATAACAATTGAAATACGAGTACACAGAGTCCATACCTTGTCCCAAGAAAAAGCAACCAGTTTACTTTCTCGTGATCAAACACAAGTATCATTGAGCCAGGACTCTGTAATAAAAATTACGTCGAATTCTCAATTCAAAACCTTTGTAACGAAGTCGACTGCGCACCACCGTGCCTGCCACAGACCGCGTACTTTTTGGTCACTGTACATAATTATAGTATCTTATAATAATAATACCATTATATAACAGGCGTCTATCAGAGACACTGCGTCGTCCAATGAACACGTTGCGTCGCATGCGGCACGGCAGCGCCGCCGTGCGCTCGCCCACGCGCGCGCCGCCGCGCCCCGGCCACCGCCGCGCGCGCACGCACAAGGGATACGCGCCGCCTGTCACCTATGCGCACAGGGACCTTGGTACGTATACAGTAGGTGAACAGTCACGTTGCGTCGCATGCGGCACGGCAGCGCCGCTGTTCGTGTAACCTTAGGTTGTTAATAAGGAGCAAAGTGTCGGGAATGCAAAATGTGGGCCGAACTTTTTAAGAAGAATTTGGAACAAGTCAACCAAACTAACTAATCTTTCCTTTGCAGCGCCGGCCTCGGCGCCGGCCGGGCCTAGCGGGCGGCGCGAGCCCTACGCGAACGCGTACCCGCAGTCGTACGAGATGCGCCCCCCGCAGAAGGTGTGACAGTACGAGTACTGCGGCGCGGGCGGCGACGCGGCGCTGGAGCTGGTGGCGCTGGCGCCCGGCGTGCCGCTGCTGCTGGGCTACGTGTACCGCGCCGAGCCCGCGCCGCCGCCGCCCACGCCGCGCGCCGAGCGCGCCACGGTCACGGTGGGCTCGCAGACCACCATCACGCTGCACTCGCCCGAGGCGCTCAGCGTCACCCACCCGCAGCGGCCACAGGCTGACATATAACTCCCTGGCACACTAACAGGCTTCGGTGCCACGTCTCACGGTTCCGACGTGCGCGGACCGCGTGTGACCGAACGGACCTCCCACGAAGTAAGGCCGACGTGACAAAATTGTTTAGCGCCTCCCGAGGTGCCACGTTATTTGCTCAATGCGGATTAGTGCGATCGATCCGCTCTCTCTGAGCTCAAAAGTAGATATATTCGCGAGCGACGCGGTGATCTATCAAATTATTATTTTTATACAGAAATAGCAGGGGAATTCTAGGACGGCGCGATGTTCGTGTGAACCAGTGATACTTTTAACTGTTCAGTGTTGCTCCTGTAACCGGACATTTATGTATATTTTTGTATATAAATGGAGAGGTATACAAAGGCTACGATGTAAAAATATCATACGACTATAAACCGAAACGTTCATACCGACTCTAGAGGTAATTGTAAAGTAACTGCATTGTTTTACTCGAATCTCCGTAATTGTAATTTTATATAAAGTTATTTTTAACGTATTTAATGTAACGTAAGTGGAATGTCGAGGTGCCATTATACCGATTTGTATTCCTGTTCCTTTAATCGTTAGTTCTTCATTTCTCACTGCATCGTGATAATACATTTATCATAAGTATAATTGATAATTTATTAGTAAAGGGCTCAAATACCTACATATTTTCAAAAAAAAAAATGCATTTAGTCTTCCTATGGCGATTAATGTACTTTTGTATTCGTTTATTTTATTTATCCTATTTTAAGTAGAATGTAATGTGAAATTTAACAATATTGCCAAATGATCAAAATGTTATTAGACTGAAACTTTCGTCTTGTTACGATAACGTTTTATAAACTCATTCCTTGTATTATTTGTGACTGTATGAGTTGTGCGCAGTCCGAGAGTGGCTCAGGCAGGAGCCGGCGCGGGCGCGTCGCCGGTGTACTACAAACTTGCATATCACACACCGCTCCCCTTCCTATAACCTGTAAACCAGTATATTTTATCGTACAGTTCAATTGATCTCTTTGATAGATTATGAGATTATGTTAACAATCATATTGCGTAGTATTATTAATTTCCGTCGTGCAAGCCAAAGAGCATGATGTAGTATTTTTATTATTTCTATACATTGTAATGTTAAGAATCGGTCTTATAAGTATACCATATTAATGCCATTTTATTAGTGAATGTCGAAACAATACGCAAGTTCTTGTAATTGTACTATAATACTGTATATTTGTATGTATGTAAACTGAGGGTAATGTTCTGTTGTAGAATGACTTGACCAATCGTGTAACCGACGGGCGACATTATGTCCGTCACTAGTAGTACTCAATGGCATTATTTCTCCTAAGTGTAAGCTAGATTACCGTAATAGATTATTTAAATGACAATGTGAATATTTTTAATTAACAAGATGAATGTTACAACATGTGATTTCAAAATAATTAAAAAAAAAACAATAAATTTTACATGAACCTAGTGGCTTTCATTTATACCTATTCCTTTTAGGGACGATTTCAAAATGTGGTGATTTACTATCATGAGAGGCGGCGGTCTGACCGTTGTCGGTCAAAATTGTTGTCGTACAGTCAACATCCAAAATATTAGATCGAGAATGATAATATATGGACAATATTAAAAAAAAACTTCTTGTCAAAATGGCAGTTCTTATCACAGAGTACATTATTTTAAACTGTTCTTATGTGTATTCCTTTATTTCTTAGTTGACTGTGCGACTATGCTCACTGCTTATTATACCTTTTGTTTCAAAAGAATCGGATGAAAATGTAAACAAATGATAATACCAGATGTTACTCATTTACATTGTTGGATTCATCACCATCCTAAGTCCAAGACCCCTCCATGACTCGGAAAGTACAGTAAGCCGATGGTCTCGGCTGTCATTCGTGGATTTTTGACAGTCATTACGGGTCATGAGAAGCCCGAAAGTCTGACAACCAGTCTACCAGGGGGTATCGTGTTACCCAGTAACTGGGTTGTTACACCAGATAGGCAGTCGCTCCATGTAAATGACTGGTATTCAGTTGCATCCGATTAGACTGGAAGCCGACCCTAACATAGTTGCCGGTTGAACGCGTCCCATAGGGTCATAGCCCATCCGGGGATACCGCACGATCTCCGGTAAAGCGGCGGGCCTCTTTGCCGGATTGCCGCCATGGGATCTGGAGCCAAAGGCGCACACTTGGGATTGGCACGAGGAGGCAAAACGCCGGGGCGCAACACCGCTGCCGCGAGAAATCGCGGCACGGCGGACAGAGCTCCAGCGGGATCTCATGGCGACATGTAGAACGCGATTGTTGCAACCCAGTGTTGAGCACGCCACGATTGCGGCGGTAACTCCCCTCTTTGAGGAGTGGATTGAGAGGTGCTACTGACGCAGGTCCTCACCGGACACGTGTTTCGGGAGGTTCTTGTTTCGCATAAGGCGGGAGGAAACGCCCGGGATTTTCCACTGCGTAGATCGCCGTGAGGACACGGAGGTTTTCCCGGCTTGGGCGGAGCACCGTCGTGTCCTTGCAAAGGCGATCGGCGGCGGCATCTCTCGCGTTCGGTCCTGATCCAAGCCATGGTTCGGAGCGAGAGTGCATGGGTAGCCGTCACCTCCACGTTCCACGCGCGTCTCAAAGAGATGATATCAGCACCAACTGGTGGGGTCCGCAAGGGCCGATGCCTGCCAGGTGTACGGGTGGGTTTTAGTCAGTAAATGTCTGACACGCCCTCTTGCTCCACCCAGAGCGGGAGATGACGATGATTTCCCACCAAAAAAAAAAAAACCTAACATAGTAGGAAAAAGGCTAGACAGATGATGATAAGTGATCGCGTAATTATTTAACCTGCAGTGGGTTTGTTTACACTTTTATCACATACTTTTGGAACAGACCATACTTTGAGACAGACTTTCCGTGTGGCGCCGGAACGTAAAAAGAATAGCACCATCCCATTTCTTCCAGTGGGCGTCGTAGAAGGCGACTAAGGGACTTACCAGAGAATGGGCAGCAGCGTTCCCATACTGCGATCGCCAACCCGCCTGCCAAGCGTGACGATTATGGCAAAACCCCCCAAAAATGACAAGCAGCCTTGCAAAACGGCCCCTATTACCCGGCGGCCCACCTAAGTACCCTTGGCTACATTAGCGGCCAAGGTTACGGTGAGGCAAGGAGTGCTATGAATCTCTGTAAGAGATTTGGCTACCACAACAAACGATGGTACAGAAACGTGGTCGCTCACAATGGGCCTTATCAGAAGGCTTAAAGTCGCCCAAAGAGCAATGGAGAGAGGGCTATGCTCGGAATTTCCCTACGCGATCGAATCAGGAATGAAGAGATCCGCAGGAGAACCAAGTTAACCGACATAGCCCGAAGAATTGCCAAACTTAAGTGGCAGTGGGCAGGGCACATTTCTCGTAGAACAGATGGCCGATGGGGCCGAAAGGTTCTGGAGTGGCGACCGCGTACCGGACGACGCAGAGCGGGAAGGGCTCCCACAAGGTGGACCGATGACCTTGTGAAGGCCGCGAGAGTCCGCTGGATGTGGGAAGCACAAGACCGGTCGAAGTGGAGGAGCATGGGAGAGGCCTATGTCCAGCAGTGGACGTCTTACGGCTGAAATGATGATGATGATGATACTTTGAGATTGCGGGTAGCTATTTTATGAATGTAAAACAAATGTAATATATTATTTAATAGTTTAATAAAGGATATATCTGTATATACAAGGTACAAAAGTATCATAATTATAAGCTAGAACATAAAAGAAGTGTACGAATAGGTTTTAGGAGAATATGTCAATACATTTCATATAATAATAAACGCAAAATCATATCTTCATTTGAGTTCTAAATCTAAAGCAAGGAAAATGAAATCACATCAGAAAACTCTGAACAAACAATATTTTGTGATTAATTCCATTTGCAATAAAGACTCATTTAAACAGGGATATTCTAAGTTTATCTGAGCGGATTTCCTTTTGACTCACGTTTGATTCTCTTGACTGTTCCGATACAACGCATGTTTTTGGAAATCATTAAATATATTAGGTAGACGCCAGCACACATCAAGCTATCCCAACTTTCAAATTTTCCCAATTTAACATGAACCTTATGATTTCGTAATAAAGTTGAAAATCTATCAAAGAAATTTTACAGATTGGGGTAGCTTGATGTGGTGGTGCTGTACTATAAAGTTTTTCAGTATAACTTTGAAATATCACTGTCTGAAGATTTGTTACTTAGAAATCTTATCTTAGATATAGAAGTGTCTTTTTTAACAACAAAATAGGTTTATAGCCAAATAATCATATTATAAAGCTAAATAGATCTGTTACATATTAAATACTGGAATAAGGAATATCATTGATAAAGTAATAGCATGAGTGTGTCGTGCTTCGAAAGATTGATATTTATTTAGACTGTTAGGCGGTGTCTAAATGATCCTAAAAGTTATAAAATGTTGGAATATCTCTAAACTATTAATAAAAGCAATGAGGCAATTATATAACTAATTACCTAAACGTATTCTCTAAAGTATCTTTGTGAGTCGTAGCTACGGAATTCATATTTTATTATTGCCTCTATGAATTGTGTATTACACAATAGGTACGGTACTATTTAATTGATAGCGATTATCTTTGACCAATATTGAACTGTTTTGTTTTCCTAAACTAAAGTATATGTTCTCTAATAATAAATCATTACGACTAAAAGCGGCTTAAAAGTAAACAATTATATTCCGTTTAGATAAAGAAGGGAATAGTTCGCCAGTCTCATTAAAGCCAAATATTTCGGGTAATAACTTAATCTGTTTTTATGTTTCTAATTAGTTAATTAAAGTATTTATACATATTGTCTGAACATATTAATGATGAATGTTACATTGTTTGTTTCTTAATAATACTCGTAATATTGGAATTTGTCTATAGAGCGACATAAATTAACTAAAACATACAGCTAACTTCTGAAAGCGTTGTGTCTTTCGTCATCTTTACAGAATCATTATTAGTGCAATGACACTTGTTCTTGTTTGTACACTTCGTGATAAGCATTACGTATTAGAACATACGGGAAACAAGATTCTAACAAGTCCATCGTCAGGAATGGAGACTCTTGAACAATCAGGTCGAGGAGAAGGTACACTGACTCTCGGTTCTTTATTGCTTCCTTGTCGGTCTCTTGACCGAGTCTAAGCAGAGATGAAGACGCCAAAGCTAAAAACTCCTTCATACGATCTTCAATATCACCCTGTCCACAAATTGTAAACAGTGCTCCAAAGATGTGATTTATTGCAGGCGCCATGCAATGAATGTTATTTGCGTGACCTTCTAAAGAAGGCCTGTAGAAAGACCCTTCACTTCGTGCAAGCCTGGGCAAGGACACTGCAACGAATACCATCAACAAACATACAATGAGATGCTCTTCTTCTTCAACATCAGTCTTATTTTGGCGCAGAGCTGATGCTAACGTCGGGTCAACCTTACAAGCCAAGCCGGCCGCTGAGCACATTTCTGATATGACCCGCATCGGGTCCCCACTGGGCAATTGCTGTTGGAAATCCTTAATTGAACTAATCAAGAAAGGAATGCGGCGCTCCAAAACATCTAAAAGAGACTCTTGGGCGATTTGTCTAAAGCTTAAAATGACGCCGATTATTGTCATCCTTTGCAAAACGTTATCTACATGTTGCAATCTTTTAAACTGTTCTCTCATTATTTCAGGTTTATCAAAGTTTGTCCTGAGCATCTGAAGCACTTCCTTGTTTTGTACTACCAACTTTTTAAGTTCTTGGACCTGACTTGCAATGTGCCACATCAATGTTTCGCTCAGTAACTTCATGCCATATGGCCCAATGAGTTCAGCTAAAGCTCGAAGTTCATTGATGTCAGAATACTCTTCGGCATTAAATGGGATTGCACCTTCCACGGTTAAACTTACAAATGCTTTTTGATTCATGGAAAAGCAGATACTCCCAGCACTAACTCTCCTGAGTAAGATTTCTGAATACCATTGTGTGTAAAGTGAAGCTATTGTCTTCTCTCCATGACTGTCTGTGTTTTGTGTTTGTTGTAAAAGGCAATTATTAAAGACTCTTGTAATGTCAATATGAACGTAGTTTTCGACAGTTTGCAAGACATTCATATACGCGCGGACACTGACTAATAACTCAGATGGTTTGGCAATTTCACTAGTATCCTGATTGAACATGACCATGCCAACCAATGCTTTCGAAAATCTAGTCTCCAAATGTTGGTGTAAATATTCTCGTGGTGCAAATGTATACTCCCATACATTGACAGTAGCACAATAGTTGATGGCGTAGCAAAGCTCTGTTAGTGCCATGTGTAGTTTGTCCATAGTAGTGAGATCTTCTCTGGTCTTCCTGTAACTCTCAGCACCTGGCACAACAATAGCTATTGTGTTCTTTTTATTCTTGTCCTTCTTCTTCCTGTTCGCCAGGTGCGCGATAGTCTGCGCACAATGTTTCGGCAGTAATTTATCACTCATCGTACACTGCTCATCACAAATTGTAGTGATAATATTTTTAGCTTCCTTTGCCATCTCGTCCAAGAATATGTTCACAACAGAAAGACTCCTTTCTCTAATGTGGTGCCTCTCTTCTGGACATAGCTCATGAGTACAGTTTTGGAAGTGGCTGCAAATCAATGGGAATGCAATGATGTAACGATTTTGTGCTGGGAACTCTAAGCACATGTGGAATTGACTTTCAAAGATTTTGCTGTAGAAACAGAAGAGGGACAAGTCTGAAGTTTCCACCATTATTTCATCAAGATTATCAACCATTTTAGTGTGAAAGACCATTTTATCAATGAATTGTGCCAATTCCCTCTGATCTACAAGACTGAATGCAGATTTGGAAACTGATGAATATGTCTGCAACCTGAACCAATCTAGGCGGAACGCTCGGAAATCAAAGAGCTCATTGTCTTCAACTTGCTTAACACTTAAATTAGCAGCGGTGCTACATAGTGATGAAAGTATTATATTTTCATCATCAGGATTAACTTGCAAATTCTGAATCATCAAGTTCAGAGCAACAGCATCAAAACCTGACAGATATTGCACATAATATCTCTGCATAACCTGGCTGTACTTCCTCACTAGAGCCCTCAACTCCTCCATGTGGAACAGAAGTTCTGGCAACTGACGGTCCACTAAATCTTCAGCTGCTTTGCCTTTCACTTTCTGTGGAGGGTTATCATTGTGTCGCAATAACCAAAACACTTCATCTCTTGCATAGCAGAGACCAATGAAAATTAACAAAGCCTTAGGTCCCAAAAGTCCTGGCTGATCAGTTAATATGAGACCTAGTTCCTTCAAAGCTGTTCTCAAGAACTTCCTTCTCTCCCTATGTTTGTATCCAGCCTTTTGGACTGCATGGTGATAGCAGTCCTTTACTTCAGATATTCTTTTACCATATCCTTTTATGCCATCAAAAAAACTCTGGATGTAGCTGTGAATATAGATGACTTCATCACGAAATAGAGCTACAACCCACCCTGACTCTAAGGCACTTACCCACATTTTGTTTGCATGATCTTGTTGCAGCATTTGGTGACAAATAGCAAAGCCAAATATTACCCACCTCTCCAGACACTCTAATGACACATATTCACAAGACATGGTGTTTGTTTCTGAGGGTTTGAGCAGCTGAGCAGGGTTGCTCACCAAACTTAACTTTTGTTCAGATCTCCAGTGCTCAGCTGTTAGGTTTCTTGCAGGATATACTTGCCAGAGAGAATTAAGGGCACTAGTCAGCACCTTCAGATGTGGTTGGAATTCTTCAGAAAGTTTCTTCAAAGGAGCATCGTAATCTAAAATCATTTGGCCCAAGCGAGGGAAACTTTGATCAATCTGATTGTGTACCATTTCATGAGCAGCATTGAATAAGCCTAGTACTGCTTTGCGGTCTTCCACTCTTGAAAGTAAAATCATCAGTGAGATGTAAGTAGTGATGAGATCCAGATAATTTTTAGTCAATTCAAAATTCAAAGTCAGGTCTAATGTGACTTGACATGCATCTAAAATGTTTAGGAGTTCACAAACATTATCTTTAAAATCTAAAAGATCTACAAATGTATAGTAATACAATGAAAGGGATTTGATGATTTCATTTCTGATATTTGTGATAGCCTGAAGGCCTTTGACATCAATGTTAGGGAATCTTCTAACAATGTTTTTAATAGACGATTCTAAAGCCTTGTCGGACAGAAAGCCTGGTTTAGATTTAGCATCTCCACAAGCTTTTTTGATGTTGTAGATTCTTGTCAGCATCCCAATACCTCTGTCATTCAGTATAATGAGCTTCTCAGCCAGCTTCTGCTGGCTGATGTGGACTGATCTTGACATGGTTGACATGATTCTAAAAAATAAAAATACATTTTAGACATTAGTTAAATAGTCCAACAGGAAAAGTTATATTTACTAAGCTTGAAGACCTATATTTATTCATCTTACTAATAACCTGAACCATTGATGGATATTCATATTAAAATTGAACCAATCAGTAACAGGATGTAGCAAGTAGGCATGCAATAAGATTCCCAGAGGGTCTAGCTATTCAAATTACTTACAGTGGGTCATATTAATTCCATTGAATTATTTAATTAATGCAATTATTGAATTAATGGGTGGTCTAGATGTGTTCAATAAACTCATTGTTTTATCATGAATAGTTATTATTTTGTGATTTTAAACAAACTATGAGGAATGAATTGGTCCTATGTTCTAAACAACTAGGTACCACAAACTCCATAATATTATGTTTGAAATAAGTTTGCAGAAGACAAAAGTTAATGCGATAGTCGAAACTACGACCCAGAGAATTATGAAGTACGAGGTACGACTCAGAATCAATTGCTTTTAATGCCGCATATCCAATTTGTGTTATCATATCCTTCCTGATTGCACAAATAGAATCCTTTACTCAAATAGCACTTCCAAGGTATCACTTATCGTTTCTTATAAACAGTATCCTATGTATGACTGTAGGCAATGATAGTAAATGTAAATACATTACCTATTCGAATGTAAAGTAGCACGAGAGTACCACCGCGGTGATAAATATGCTTGAATCATAGTTACCTTTATATACTGCGCTAGTTCACACTAACTTTACGCAGCAAAACAATGTTTCATGTTAATCAGGGAACTAAATCTTCTAATGGAAATTCATGTTATAGTAATATACTCTGCACTTTTATACGTTTTCATCAATAATCAAGAAAAAGGGAGTGCCAGAAACGCTATCACCCATTTAGATTTACAACAGTTTGACATTTATTACTAATTTGTTTTGGAAGGTTGGTATTCATTTTATGGAACTTAACCTTGCCATAACCAAAACAAAATGCCAGTTGTCTTTTCTTCGCTAATGAAAATCGACAAAAAAAGTATCTCAAAATATTGGCATATTTAGGTACGGTTTTGGAAAGTGCCTCCAACGGTTCTGAGACAATTGGGATTTTTATGTAACAAATAATCCAAAAGTTGCGAGTATGCATGGGAACGAATATCATAATGCAAAGCATGATACTGAAGCGGGATTTCTGACCTAAGGAATAGTGTTTGGTTGTCAATTCAAATCTGTTCCTCTCACCAAGTCTAATATTAGTAGCCTAGCTGGTCCAACAGTTTTACACACAAATATGTAACTGCAAGTCAACAGGATTCACCTATTTCCATAGACCATTTTCCGATCCAAACCTAGCCGAACAAAATTGCCATAAAAAATAAAATATTGACAGCAGCGTGTCATACGCTAATGTCGCCAACTTCACTTCAATAGTTCAATCCTCTTTTTAATGGATGTCATTTTAACAATTGGATTTCATGTTGGCTATTTGTATTTTCAAGGAATTTAATATGTGATTCATATCGAGAGTGAAGCTTTTGATCAGTTCTACAAGTGTTCCGAACAATCTAATTCTTATTTTCTGATAGGCGGCATAAATTAATCCTTCACCATGCCGCGAATTATGATAAAAGGTGGCGTTTGGCGCAACACCGAGGTTTGTGAAATTATATTTGTTCCAATCTTTTTACTCCATTTTAAACATTTTTCGTGTATTTAACTATCATAACTTAATTTGTAGGATGAAATCCTCAAAGCGGCGGTGATGAAATATGGGAAAAACCAGTGGTCCCGTATTGCGTCGCTGCTGCATAGAAAGTCTGCAAAACAATGCAAGGCTCGTTGGTACGAGTGGCTCGACCCGAGCATCAAGAAGACGGAATGGTCGCGCGAGGAGGACGAGAAGTTGCTGCATCTTGCCAAGCTGATGCCTACACAGTGGAGGACCATTGCGCCCATCATTGGACGCACAGCTGCTCAATGTCTGGAGAGATACGAATATTTGCTGTAAGTAGGTCTTAGAAGTGTATAGGGCAGAAGTACAATACCAAATCCTAGCATATCTGAAAAATGGAGATGATTTCCCTACTTAAATGTGTGGGACATAAATATTAGGGATGCCCAATCTGAATCGATCTTCCAGAAGATCGATTCATGGCCATAAGTGCTATCAATTGTTTGAATTGATTCAACAGGATGCTATCTTCGCTCAGATCAAACGGTATGTGCTATAGATTGTGAAATGAAATTTGTGGAAAAACTATCCTCATTTGAAAATAAACCTGTATTATTAACAAAAATCTGTTTTTTTTCATCAATAAAAAGGTACTTTACCATTTAACTTGACTTCATATCCGTTGTCGCGCCCCCAGCGCCCGGCACAGTGAATCGAAAAATAAATGCCTACAACAAAGAGGGATGTGTAATACTAAACTTTTTACAAGAGATTAAACAAACTAGTATTTTGGTCGTCAATATACAACCCTGGCGAAATGGACCCGAAAATATTTGTCGGATTAATCCGACGTAAGCAGTTACAAGGTTAATGGGGTCATCTTATTGTGAAATTTTTCAATTATTGTAAAACTTGATGAAAAAAGAAACAGATTTTTGTTTAAAAAAAATGTTTCTTTTCAATTAAGGGTTTTTTTTTTTCTTTTTATGAGAATGCCTAATTACTTCCAATCATTATGGAGTTTGTTAACAGTTACACCGTTTTGTTAACACTGAGATCACAGGAGCAAACAAAATTTTTAATAATTCCATAAGAAATATTAAAAAAAATTTAGATTTTTTAATTATTTAATTATTTATGCACATTATAAAGACACACTGTATAAAAATTGTTCATTCACTTTCAATGAGAACATGAAAAAGTTGAACTATTGCTATCAACAGTTAAAACGTTGTGATCAGAATATTTGCAAAAAAACTTTTTTTTCATGAATGATGCAGAGATCAAGCCCAGAAGAAGGAAGAAGGGGAGGATATGGGTGATGATCCTCGCAAGCTGAAACCTGGTGAAATAGATCCCAACCCTGAGACCAAACCAGCCAGGCCTGATCCTAAGGATATGGATGAAGATGGTGAGTTCAAAAGAGATATTGAGTTTTATGATGAGGCTTGTTGCCTTTAACCTTTTTTTTTTTGAGCAGCGTAAATACAGGGTGGGAGGGACTACAAAGCACAAACTGAAACCATTCAGAACATTTTCTTTTTATTGCTGGTCTGACCTCCATCATACTTGATGGAAAGTGATGTATGAGGTCTACGATGGAACTAGCATACACACCCGGTGGGGTCTGCAGGGGCCGATGCATGCCAGGGGTGCGGGTTGTTCTTTCATAGGAATGTGCAATACCTACGCACACAGTTGCAATTTGTAAACAAAAAAAACAATGCACCCTGCATTGATTTATTTTTTGGTTCAGAATCATGTACTGAATCAATCGTAACAGGTTGCACGTCAATGTCTATGCCACCTTGTAGTATTATTACAAGCCACACAAAAAAAGAGTTCTTGCCAGCCTTCATCACCCCTCAGTGGCCCTAGTGTGAGTTTCATTTAACCATCTCGATCAAACGCAGTGAGCGCGTTCGGCGTTCCGATTGGCCCAGGATTGGTGACGGACCAATCGGAGCGCCGAAAGCGCTCACTGCGTTTGATCGAGATGGTTAAATGAAACAGACTAGGGCCTCTGATATATAGATGAATTAAAAGATTAGTAAAGCTAATTATTACACTTTAGTATAAAAACGACACTATCTTCAACTAGCTAACAGGCAAGAAAAAAGGCTTTGAAAGTAATAGCATTTCGCCAGTTATATTTATGTCGTATGGAATCTATTGCAATTTTTTTTTTTTGTATTTTGTCACTATTGTACTGTACTTAATTGTACTCTTGTGTAATATCTTTTGTGTGCACTAAAGAAATGATTTATCTATCTATATCAAACTAGATTTCGCCCGCGGCTCCGCCCGCGTGGATGTCGGTTTTCTCGTAAAAAAGTAGCCTATGTCCTTCTCCATATCCCAGGCTATATCTCTGCCAAATTTCATGACGATCGATTCAGCGGTTTAGGCTGAAAGCGTAACAGACAGAAAGACGTACTTTCGCAAAAACATTAGTAGGGATTACTATAATATACAAATTTTCCACCTTAGTAAAAGGCGTATGTGAGTTTAACTATGCATAATATCTATGAAAATCAGCGTCAGGTGGTGCATACTGTGTTGCCATCTGACATTATGCTGAGCTGAGGCCTTTTTGGTATTATTATCATTGGTTTCCATTGTTTTGACGTGAAAACGTCTTTTCGCTCGGTGTACTGGTAGTAAGTTCAATATTTCTGACCAAAAAAACATGTAACATTTTAACTGCTAATAACTACGATAAATTTGGTGCTAGAGTTATGGTTGAGTATTCAAAAGATAGCATATTTACAAAAATTTTGAAGTGGTGCATTATTTGCCTATGACTTCACACTGCGTGTGCATGCGCATGCCCGCGACCCTCTCTTTTTCACTATGTGTCGAAATTCAAATTCGTATAGCGCAAAAATGTGTTTAGTTAGAACACTGAGTCTGAAGTCGTTGTTAAGATTTGACAAAGGACTACTAGGGCATAGAGAGAAACAATAAAATATTGGCCAAAATAGTGTTAACAACTAATATAAAGTTGACAATAGCAAAATTACTCCATAAATCGCGTCATATCGGTCGTAAATATGCTCAGAAATGAAAAAAAAACCCCTGTTGAAGAAAGCTTGCATCATTAGGAATGCAAAGAGATTAAAAAATCTAGTGCCGAGCAATTACAATACCTGCGGCAGTGACTGAAACCTTAAGAAAATTTGTTGCGAATAGCAAAATAGTTTAAGATCATCATCATTGTCAACATGTCTTTTTCTTCCACACTCCTCTATTAGTCGTCATCTCCGTAGTCACATCCTTTCTAACCATATCATCATTCACACAGTCCATCCATCGTTTCTTTGGTCTCCCCTACTCTTATAGCCATCGACATTCATACTCAAAACTTTCTTCACGAAGTTTTCCTCATTCCTCCGTAGCACATGCTCATACCATGACAACCGATTTCCACACAACTTTTCAGTCATCGGTGCCACTTTCAGGCTTCCTCTTATGTACTCATTTCTTATTCTATCCATCCGTGTGACACCACACATCCCTCTTAGCATTAGGATGACGACTTTAAGATGTCGTCTAATATTGGCTTTATATCTGCTCAAAACTGAAAAATATCATAATCGTTGATAGCTTACTTCGTAAGGTATGCAATGAGCTTACTAAATCTAGTATCGGGAAAATACAACGGTTACAGCTGTATCGGGAACCATAGGAACATTTGGTACCAAACCCTATGTAAAAACATCTTGTGTAACGTTTTCACGTAAACGAGCGGCGCAGACTCGAATTGTGCCTGCTTAATATATATTTTTTGATTTGAATAATTTTAAGGCCTTTTTTAAATCATATAAGACCAATAAAAGCATTTGTCTGTCTTACTTAAAAAAACCGTTAAGTAAATATGCGTAAACTTACCCGTCACGCAGAACTGGAGATGCTGTCAGAAGCCCGTGCTCGTCTAGCCAACACACAGGGTAAGAAGGCAAAGAGGAAGGCTCGTGAAAAGCAGCTGGAGGAGGCGCGGCGACTTGCCGCCTTGCAGAAGAGAAGGGAACTGAGCGCTGCTGGTATTGCTGTGCCCATCAGGTAAGATATCATACATTTAATGACTCCTGGTGTTTCAGTATATATGGATCAGTATTTTAGATGTGATGATTTTAGATCTGATAGTGGTCTTTAGCCACTGGTTTGCCATGATGGCAAACCAGAGTGACTTAGACTGTAGTCTACAGAAACAATGGCCCAGTATGACCTATGATTCAAAAGATCAAAATGTGTGTGTTCCTGTTCTTTTTTGCGTCATGTTTACCGCGAATAAACGTATTTCCTTTCTTCTTTCTTTGTTCTTATTTTCTTTAAAAAAAATAATTGTACGACGATTGATTGACGATTTTTGTCTATTAAGACGAATGTACTTTGTAAAATAGTTTCAATCTGTTCAGCAATGCATACATACTGCCTTCATATATTTCCTATTTTTACAAAAAAAAAACAAATTTAATTCAGTCCTTGATCCATATGGTGTTAGTAATGCACACTTTTAAACAGCTGAATCTGTATTTGGGTTCGAATAAAATTTATTGGTTTAAAAGTAAAATAGTTTCTAAGATAAAATAAAAAGCAAAGTCGTATGATTTTCACAACGGTTTTTCTTGTTTACAGGCGCAAGAAGAAGCGCGGCGTAGACTACAACTCAGAAATACCGTTTGAGAAGAAACCAGCGTCTGGGTTCTATGACACGTCCACAGAAGTAGTGGACCCCATGGCCCCGGACTTTTCACGACTCAGGCAGCAACATCTCGATGGAGAACTACATTCAGAAAAGGAGGAGGTAAACTTACTCAAGCTCTTGAAGTTATGTTGGGGAAGGTCATGTTTTATGAATCAGTCATGGCATACGCATACTGAGCTTATAATGTTGACGACCACACAGGCCTAACAGTCATATTTTGGATCAAATATAACTGTAAAAAATGATTTATATGTTAGCCCATATACTGTCCTGCTGAGCGAAGGCCTTCCCAAAATCTTTCCAGACATCCTTTCCAATGCCACCTCGATCCAACCCTAGGTGGTACGCTTCTAGGTCGTCTGGCCACATATTCCTGGGCCAACACTTAAAAAACACTACTCACAGTAGTATATCGTTACATGCGTGAATCGCATTGTGTTAATCATACGACGAAATACACAGCTGCATTTTAATAAAAACACGTAACTAAACTTTATTTTGCTGCCTAATAGAACCTCTGCCTTATTCTTAAGGTCGTAAGAGAACATCTTTTTTATGCGATATTTCTACTGTCATGAATATTCTGCAAATGGGTTAAGTACTACTGTTTGTTACAGAGAGACCGACGCAAGGATAAACAGAAGCTGAAACAACGCAAAGAGAACGATGTGCCACAAGCTATGCTGCAGGGTGACCAGCCGGCTCGCAAGCGCAGCAAACTGGTGCTGCCTGAGCCACAAGTTACTGATCAGGTGATGTACTTTAGCATAAAGCTTTCATTCTAATTTTTGCTATGAGAATGATAATTTTTCAAGATTATTAGAATAACTATAGACAGCTAAACAAAATATTATCTATTGTATGTAAATGGTGGGTTAGTTTAGTTCTCTTTTTGCCAGTCCAGTGAATGCTTACGGATTTTAGCATAGTGTTGCATTCTGTTGTCTGCCTACCCCCAAAATAGAGAAAAATAAGTTTAAAAGTAATTACCATCTTACAAGTGGTTTAGTGATCCAAGATTGAGCATGTTTGCTAAGACTAACAGAAGGCGCGCTGTAGACGGTGGTCATTTTGCCCGCGAAAGACAGTAACCGGGTAGCATCGGCGGCGTAGTGGTTTTGTCCTGCATGTGCGTTATTGCATAGATTGCCATACGTTCTATAGTCGCGCACAAATTGTCCATCGTCTGCTCAGCCCTTAAATATGTTTTGTGCTAATATAAACTGTCACTCATTTAATTTACCCGCGTAAAGTTCGTGAATAAATAAAATGTTTTGCTGATAGTGATGTTGCATGATGATCTAACTTGCTCTTCCCGCCCCACAGGAGTTGCAGCAAGTGGTGAAGCTAGGGCGCGCGTCCGAGGCGGCGCGCTCGTGCGCGGGCGGCGCGGGCGCGCCCACGGACGCGCTGCTGGCCGAGTACGCCGTGGCGCCCGCCGCGCCCGCCGCACTGCGCACGCCGGCGCAGCATCAGGACAGGTCAGCCTCACTGACCAGCTTTTATTTGCATCACGTTTTGAGGATGTTTTTATTCACACAACTATAAACAGTTACAATATCAGAAATACACATAACTCATAGATAAAATTGGTAACCCGCAACTCAATGCTGTTTAACTGTAGAAAACCGAAATAAACGCTAGGATTACAGATACCTTTTGATATTTCTTAGTTAATTGTGGTTAAAATGGATGATGGTAGGTAGTAGTGGTGTCCACTAGAATGAAGTAATTAAATCTACAATCTTTTTTAAATAACATTGTTTGTAAATTGGCAAACTTTTTTGGATACCATAAATTTGGTCTGTAATTTTAAATCTAGGAATAGTTTCGTTCACTCCCGTTTTAAATAGTATCCACAGCGTTTAAGTCACTTGTCCCTTGTAATGTGCTACAAACCTTTTCGACAAGCTTAATTCATCTTACCATCGGTTTATTTTTATACTGAAATAAGTAGTAACAACAATTTCACTTTTAGGATCCTAATGGAAGCTCAGAACGTGATGGCATTGACCCACGTGGATACTCCTCTGAAAGGAGGTCTCAATACTCCGCTGCATCAGACTGACTTCTCGGGCTCATTGCCGCAATCACAAGCCGTTGCTACGCCGAATACTGTGCTCATCACACCATTCAGGTAAACTAAAATAACACTGTTAAAATAACGCATAAAAGTGTCTTTTAAGATCTACTTACATAAATAAACATTTCATTTCATTTCAATATGTATGACACTGAGCTCTAAAAAGTAGTTCTAGAACTTTGAGTTCACACAGACGTAAAAATATCGCGGCGAAATTTGTGCGTCGGATTTTCAACTCTCTACTCATCGCTGAGAGTTGAAAATCCAACAGTGTTGTTCGGCGCGCTGGGATGCACTGTATTGGATTCTCTATGCTCTGTTCTACACCAAAAGTTGACAATCCAATGCACGATAAAATCCCGCCGCAATATTTTTACGCCCGTGCCAATAGGGACTAAAGCCAGTTGTGCTATACACATAATCGTCCGGGTACTGTTTATAATTACTGTGATACATAAAATACAAAGAACAAACCAGTCTTCATTTTTCTAAAATGTTTCGTATACTTTTTATTCAGGTCATCACGTAGTGAAGTATCAACTCCCGGTAGTTTCAACACGCCTAGTCAAGCAGCCGTTCAGCCGGGTTTAGCTGTATGTATAACCTTATTCAGCTAATTATATTAGTTAGCCATTGCACCTTATGTCAATGGCATAGAAGTAATTTCGACGCTCGCTCGTGACTTGCTTCGACTGCACTGGTTTCTTCATCATTTTTTTCCTGTTTAATCTGCAATCAGTCACAAGACTATAAGCAAATGAGCTGAATGAAAATGGCAATTCATCAATATGATGATCTTTTATTAATCGTCTTATGTTTTGCAGACTCCTGGACTTCGTGATAAATTGAGTATCAACCCAGAAGACAGAATAAGCACTGGAGATACGCCAATAGTTGCCAATCAAATCCAAAAACAGGTAAATACGACTTGATAAAAAGAAATATATATATTCGGGAAACTTACAGCGAATATAAACAATGTTATTAAACAATATGAAACTGAAGGCCATTTACATTTTAAGTTTCCACTAATAAACACTTACCATAGACAACAACAAAAAAGGTAGGTAGGTACAAAATAACTACATAAGACTTAACTTAGGAAATAAATATTACACGCTCCACTAATACAAATAAAATAAAATAAACATACAGGGCAAACAATTATTATTGCGTAATGTTTTTATTCTAAGCCCAAATCAACTGGTTACTAAACGTGTAATTAGAAATAGGGCAAATTACCTAAATATATTTATTTGTCTAAAGACTAGCATTCCATTAAAATAATCAAGAGCTTTGTATGACTACATAGCTCTTGATTACTTTAATGAAGAAGCAGCGGTTACTTTTGTTATCAGTGATATGTTCTAATTTCTTAATTATGACAAAAGCAATATTTTTTATAATCACAGCAAAAATCGTTAGTCCGCAACGCTCTATCGTCACTACCCACTCCGCGTAACGACTATGAAATCGTGGTACCTGAACAAGATGACGAACCGACGGAGAGTTCTAGCTCTGTCTCGCATGTGGAAGACCAGGCCGATGCTGATGCCAGACAACAACAGGAGCAGGAGGAAATACGTAAGTGAAATATTGAAATAGAAAACTTCCCTAATACCTTGGTCAATAAACCTCTTTACGTAGTGTGTATGGAATCGTAAAGTGTACATCAACAAACGATCTGTTTGGGGATGAATAGAAGATTTTATATGGTATGTCGAAAGTACTGTGAGAGGGATTCTTAAATGTTTTGGGTTTTTTTTACCCTTCACTATTCAGTATTTTTAACCATTTTAATTAAAGTAAATTAAATAAGTCGACTTTGAAAAATCGTTTGACAATGTTGACTTGACCATGTATATTCATTTTATAAGCTACAGAAATATGACCTACTAAGTATGATGTTAAATTGCTTTACCCTGTATATTTAAAAACTAGTACAATTTGGATCGGTAGGTGGATCTAGGTCAAACAGTGTTAACTTGGTTAACTAGCATTCGGAGTTGTGCAAGGTCTTATTTTAGGGCCCCTGATAATTTCTTTGATATAATACGATATAGGTTGTTTCACGTACTCTAAAAGGTGGTATGAGGCAATTTGATTTTTTTGTTTCTACTCAGTGAAAGAATATCTAGAGTTTAGCTTAAAATAATGCATGTACTAAAGTAGCGAACTGTCCTATACAAACAATAGTCTATCCTATTTAATTTGATATGACACTTTAATTATTATTATAATATATACTACTTGAAAAGGATGACTTTAATGTTGGTATTCAATTATTATTTCTTTTATTTCAATATAGGTGTACATATATATAAATATATACGTATTAAATTCATTATTATTGACATTAATTTTGACTTAACTATTAATTCTCAATTTAATTGTACTATAATATAAAAGAAAATAATTATGGAATAATAATCTTGAATGCATGTTAATTTAGGATGATAAGGGCTGGCGAAGGATAACATTGTAAGGCTTGTAAAAGGCTGTTAAGTCATAAGCACGTCAGATAACACCAACACTGTACACTTAGTCCGCAATAAACGTTTTGACTTTGCCAATTATAACAGTTAATATTTCCTTTAGGCGCGGCAGCCATGAAGCTCCGCTCGTCGGCCGTGCAGCGCGGCATGGTGCGGCCGGGCGAGGTCAACGTGTCCGTGGTGCGCGGCGCCGCGCCCGCGCTCAGCGCGCTGCAGCACGCCGAGGAGCTGCTCAAGCAGGAGATGGTCACCATGCTGCACTACGACGCGCTGCGGGACCCGCCGCCCGGTGCGCACCTGCTTGTTTGTTATCTCGCGCAATAAGAGCCCAGCTTCTAGAGTCTTCTAGAAGCCGTGTAAGAAACAACGCACCCGCGTTGCATACGATATTTGGACTTTCTATCTTCGCCCCGAACCCAAACGACACCAATGTGTAACCAATAAACTTATCACAGTATATGTGTGTGTTAAAATGTGAAGGGATTGGTTAATTTTTCTCCGCCTAGCCTATATTGGTGGCGTGTCAGCATTAAGATCTTATTGACATTCAAATCTAATTCGACGAGCTGCATTTGTGCCATTGTAAATCCATATAATCTGTTCTAGAAATTATGCTACAACTAATAGTAGGTCTTCCGAACTGTTCTATGGCTCCCATTTTTTTTGGACCTGTCATTTCAGTCTGTCTTATCCATACCGACCTAGCATAATCAGTCTATAATAGTCCCACTGCTAGAACATAGGCCTCCTCTCTGTGAGAGGGAGTGTGCCATAATCCACCACGCAGGCCCACTGCGGGTTGGTGAATGTCACACGTCTTCAAATTTTTAGTACTAGGACATGCCGGATTCCTCTCGATGTTTTCCTTCACAGTTTTGAGAGCAGTGGTCATGAAATAATTTACACAAAATGAAGTGCCTGCTTGAGTTCGAATTCGCTACCTTTTTTTTTGTTTTCGGGGGGAACCTTTAAAAGGCGCCCGGACTTTTTGGGGATAAGACCAGGGAGTGTGGGATTTTGCCTCTCTAAAACCACCCCGGTGCTCATCTTCTACACATGGAAGGAGCATCATTACCTTTCAAAAGACCGATCCGAAGCTACCTCTGTGCAACGCCTATTAGGGCACATCTCTGGGGAGACTGTAAAGGGTCTCCCCGAAACCGAACTCTGCAAGTGCGCGAGGCAGCACGTGACCACTGTGCGCCGTCTTCCCTGAGGTTACTCAGTGGGCGAACAGAATCCCCACTCTGAGCGCCTGCGACCTCAAATTCCTGCCTTTAATTATGCAGTTTTCGGCGTTTTAGGCGTCGAGGCGGTTACCTCTCCGACGCGTTCTTCTCCGAGTGGGATCAGCCCTCTCAAGATCCCCGCTCGGCAGCCTCTTTCTGGGCCATCACGGTCTCACAGAAAGAAGCCATTTCTCTCCAGTTCTCCGACTACCCCAGCATATACCCAACTACTGCTGGAAGCGACAAATCTCGCCCGATCTTGGCAACTAGGACCTGTCTTTCAAAAGCCCACGCCGGGCTCGAACTCATGACCTACAACTCGGTAAGTCGTGGCCGTTCTCATTGGGCCACCACTGCTCTTACTTAAAGAGCTATTAGCCGTAATCTGAAAGTGTATATTGACTTTCTCTACTTATTATTATCTTTCATACAATCCAACTATGTTTTTCGTCTGCCTCTTTTTTTACGAAAATATATTTCATCAAAACAGGTGTCGACAAGAAACGAGGGGTACAACTACAAGCTTCGCACTTGGCGTACTTAGAACAGCACCCTTACGAAGAGTTCTCATCTGAAGACTTGGATACCGCCAAACTGGAGATGAAGAAGGAAATGGAAGCTGTGAAGGCAGGCATGGGGCATGGTGAACTAAGCATGGATGCCTACACGCAAGTGTGGGAGGAGTGTCTTGCTCAAGTAAGTGGAAACTATTGAAAAATTGGGTGTATCCACAGTATAGTCGGCCAAAAGAGTGGTCTACTGCTCTAGCATTGAACTTCGCGTGCACGTCATAAAACAATAAATACTATTTTCGACCGCGCCTTGTTTCAGTTTTGTAAGTTCCATATTTTCTATTGCTGGGAAATGATGACAAATGATATACCACTTTTCTTGCCAACCCTACATCCGAAAACAATATTTTCTAGTACTTACTATAGTATGACGAGCTTGTGTCCTACATAGACATGTTGAGGATCATCAGCTATCCAATATGGCTTTATATAATCCAAATGAAAATCTACATAAATTTGAACTTGGCAACATATCCATCTTTTTTGTTTCATCTTTTCAGGTGCTCTTCCTACCCGGACAAAACAGATACACTCGAGCCAATTTAGCTAGTAAGAAAGACAGATTGGAATCCGCTGAGAAACGTCTTGAACAGAACAGAAGCCACATGGCCAAAGAAGCCAAGAAATGTTCCAAAATGGAGAAGAAACTTAGAGTTTTGACAGGTATGACTTCACAATGATGCTTAATTTATTGTGCGAATTCTGTTTAAGGCTCTTTGTACTCGGCACGGTTTCTTTACGGTACCGCGTATAAACCGCGCCACAGCAAAACGTGTTTGTCAACCAGCTTTTGGATTAGGTTAGTTCAGCAAAGGTTGTTTAAAGGTATAATGCGGCAAAGATTGATAGAGAACAAGTGATAGGTAGAAGCTGTAGAATGAAAGGAAACCATTTTACGAAAGAACGAATACAAGATAAAGTTCGTTAGGATAGCGATATGAAAATTCAAATTACGCGAGGTAAATTTAATTAAGCGGTAGCGAGCCAAAGCGACGGGGGTTCGCATTGAGGCCTTGTGGCTGACTGGCGATTGGTCGACGCCGTCTGCGTCTTGAGCGGGCTGCGGAGGCTGTGCGATGTCGGCGTCCGGGGTGAGGTAGCAGACCGGTTTCCGCGGCCGGCAGCGCTCGCATAGATAGGCGGCGCGCGGAGTGCGCGCACCTTCACGCCAAAAAGAAGTGAAAGGGGTAGGTAGGTTACTGTGAACAATTATGAGACATTAGCGTGGGTCAAGCTTCCATAGTGATCCATACAACACTAACGACCGTGCCTACCCCCAGCAAGAAAAACGTGCGTGTACAAAGGGCCTAAGTCCATCTCTTTTTCACTGCTGTAATGATGATTCTGACATTTCCCCAGTATGACCCATTTCCCCATTCATTCATTTTTCCCCATTTGTCCCAGTATGACTATGGCTTGTTTCACCACTCAGATAAATTCCAGTGAACTTATCTGGCAGCTCATTTAATTCACAAGCAATAATCAAATCAAATTTCGAATCCAATTTCGAATAAAGAGATAGTGCCTATCACTGACAACAGTGTAACAGGCCATTCTATAATAAAGTCACTTTATGCTTCATCATTATCCAGGCCTCATCTCAATTTATTTGGGGTCGGCGCAACATGTCTTTGGGTTCCATACTTCTCTATGATACGTCATAAAATTTACTTTGTTTATCGAACTAAAACATTATTCCTTTTAATCAGGTGGATATCAAAGTCGTGCAGCGTCCCTGATCAAGCAGTTCCAAGAATTACAGGATCAGGTAGAACAGGCCAATTTGGAACTATCCACATTCAAGTTCCTTGCCGATCAAGAAAAAGCAGCCATTCCACGTAGAATAGAAGTAAGTTATGTTATGATACAATTGGTTCTTAACTAATTAACTACCACGCGGGCCGATGTCGGCCCGATACAATAGAAAATCAATTGTGTCTCATTAGCAGGTGTTGACAGGTAAATGATTGATGATCAAGTACAGTTACAGCGACCAGTAGGTCACAAGCGTTACTGCGGGGCGGATGAGGCCTTAGATTCGACTCCCATTTCGGGCCCGGTTGATGGCGATAGGCTCGCCCCCATTTACATGGGACTCAAACATAACTGGCAAAAAATCAGTGTACTATAGGTACGCAACTGCCTCACCCATCCTGGAATACAGGCGTGATGTTATGTTATATTTCTTGGTATTATTATTTGGTCTTTAGCGTCCCATTGCAGGGCAAAGGTCACCCTTTCCTCTTTATATATGTAGTATACTTGGCAGTATAAGCCTAAGGCTATCCTTATAACAATATCTGTCTTATTACAAAACGCGATCTAACTTTATTTCTAGCCTAAAACTCTGACTCAGTTTTTGCATTCCCAACTTTTCTTCTATTTGGGTGAAGTTCTTAATACAAAAATGACAATTTAGCACTGGACTAAGTTGTCAGTTTCGTGTAAGGAGCTGTATTTCGATTTCAGTTAGGTTCTTATTTCAAAAACAGGCTCGATGGTTTAAACCATACCTAAAGAAAATCCTTGTTTTGTAATATGTCCATGTACTTCTAAGCCACTGCGTGGTAGTTTTCACAGAAAATAAAATCGGTTCTAATCATCGTCATTGTCTATTCCAGTCATTGACAGACGACGTCAATCGCCAAACAGACAGAGAGAAACAATTACAAAAGAGATATGCAGAGCTTCAAGGAGAATTTGAGGATCTTCACAAAGTAAGGCAGCCCAAAGAAGTGGAATCAAAGACCACGGACGAGTGAAATATTATTATTGAATACTGATTAACAAATTAAGATAATTGAACGAAATGACTATAGATAGATTGTTTTCGTAGCGAGACATAAGCTTTGTATTTGTGAATGATTACACTCACACGATCGTTGGTATTACAATTCAATTATTGACCTGTGCAAATGTCTTTTCTAGACCGTTCAAAGGCGGTTCTGCAGGCCTAGACAAAACACATATCTGTTAGCGTTCACGCCAAACGCTACGCCAAAATGTACGGGAAAGACATTACCTGCGGAAAGATTACGCCGTGTCCTTTCCGCAGATACTGTCATTCCCATACATTTTGGCATAGCGTTTGGCGTGAACGCTAACAGAAATGTGTTTTGTTTCAGGGTTCTGGTGTGCTAACAAATTGAATTATTTACATTTCGTCGGTAAGCCTTCAACCGTGCCTGATTGCAAATGAATCGATAAAACATACGGCTTTGGTTGATTATAATTTTTTGTTGTTGAGTAGACTAGCACAAAGTTTGTCCATTGTTGTTTGACGTAATTTATAAGTCGCAATCATAAATGATTCTGTGCTATAGTGTACTATCGACGTTGTTCCGAGCTTGTAAGTGTAATAACAACCCCAAGATATGTAGGAGCCGAATATAGGCATGCCATATTACCTTTTTTGATTAGGTATAAATGGATCGTGGAACTGTGGACTACTTGCTCAAAAACAGACCTCATATTTCTTCGCAAGAACAGTACTTCTTTATACTTTGATCATTTCCTAAATATTTGATTGTGACGGAGAGTGGAAATTAATAAACCTAATTATTAAGTGACAATATGTTTTATTTCACATTTATAAACAATATGATTTATACTAATTATACAGGAGAATTATGAATTACATAGCATTAAATCATAACAAATTACACTTACAATTTACGTATCAAAATCATTAATACAAAGTATCATTACTATAATATTATATCACAGTGAGAGTAACATCCAAACCGGCTGGATAGCTGTCCTTATAAATTCCTGTACTGCACTGACAAAAACATTGTCTACAACTGTATGTCAACAAGTTGATACATTTATTAAACTCTGGAAACAATATGGCCCATAGATAGGAAAGGGATTTCTTTAGCACTGACTGTTGCGCTCTCTATCCTTCCTCCAGGCTGCTGAATATGTGGCCTTTTGCAAAATGTACAATACACTATCTTGTCCTAAAGCTAAGATTGTCTACGAAAAAAATCGGAGCGTTTGCACGCGTCCACTTTAGCACCAGATGTTTTTACCTTCTATTAAAATCACTAACTATTCACGTACTATCATCAGAATTACTATCAATCAGTCTTCTCTTGGGTTGGTATTTTTCTTTATCACTGTAACATCTAGGCTGTCATCCTGTGTGCTTATGCGCCTGAGTATACAGGATTTGCGGTAATAATCAAAGGAAAACTTTGGAATGAGTCATGGTAGAACTAATGGGCAATCATAAAAAACCAGTACTATTAAAGATCCATAAACATACCATTTCATATGAATCTTCTTCAACATACTGCAATAAAATTTCTTACTTATTGAACCTCGTTGGAAGCTCTGGTATTTAGAACCCACCTCGTCGGACGGGACTTCTGAAAAATGCATCATTTGAGATATAATTGATACAAAGAGGCTCACCTGGGACACTCTTTGAGCAAGAAACCTTGGAAAACTGCTGATCATCAACAGCAGTGCTAACTGATGACAACTACACCAGATAAATATAGGTCCTACTGGGTGGGTGTCCACAACGTGGTCAAAAATAGAAGGGCTGCTATGAATTCTGTCCTTTTATTTTAAGAATTTATCCCTAGGGCAGAGGACTTTCACATTGAGGAGACATAGACTTCTCTTTAAAAACGGGAGCAGTAAAACCATTACGCAGTAAATTGACTTACTTGATAGACTTGACGTAGACTGCCTGTATGTCCTCGTGATAAGTGACATTATGATCGTCGCATATAAAGTCGATAATACTGCCGACACTGTCGTCAGATAGCTCGCCACTGCTGTGACCTTCGTCGGATAGTTCAGCTTCCATGTCCTAAAACTCGCTGCCTTTGTTTGTTTCCTGAAGTCAAAATACTATTTCGTAAAAATAATTTTATTTTTGGTCACTTGTGAGGCTTGTTACGCGAGTAATTCGCTCGTATCGTTATCGTGCGTTATTATGCGTTATCGTTCGTCGCACTCGCACTGGATGCAACAATTTTGATTAAATGAACTCGCGCGCATGTCAACGAAATGTATTAACTCCTTAAAGTATACAATAAGCCAATATTAGAATGTAACAGGTGGAGTAATCTAAACAGTAAAAGAGAAAATATATATAAGTATATTTTTTTGTAATGGATAAACTATTACCTATATACAACTCAGTCGCAATCTGGGGCGTACCAATAGACAATGGCGCCTAGGGCACGCATCACATATGCGCCCCTTCGTAAATTGTCTTTTCGGTCTACACTGAGCAAAGCTAGGTCGCATAACCTTTCTTGACCAATTACAAACCTTCAATAACGAAGGTATTATTTCAACTCGTTAAAAAATCGTTTGCTATGCTGCAATGTTAAGAGAATTTGAATAGAAAAAGGCATATTAGGAAATACGCTTTCATCCTCATACTGCACAATATATTCAAGTAGCTCTTCAGATTTCTTAATTATAGGTAACAGTATAAAACGTTTTATTGATTTTTTCATTTTATTTTTAATTTTATAATTGGCGACTTTTCGCGCCCCCCTTCGATAGGCACCCAGGGCTCGTGTCCTGCCTGGCCCACCCTAGTTATGCCCCTGGTCGCAATTACCCGTTTTTTGTTCAAATTAGTCAATCGTAACACGGGTAGAATTGAAAGATGATGACATTCGTATCATGAAACAAGAAATGTGGCTTTTATTGCAGTTTACTGTGGTGTCTTTACGACTTCCACGCGAACGAAGTCGCTGGCAGAAACTAATAATTATTAACCCCGACGCAAAAACGACGGGGTGTTATAAGTTTGACGTGTCTGTGTGTGTTTGTGGTATTCTATTACATCAATGATATTAGACGAACAAAGTAACCTTGAATTGATGCTGGAGCAACACCTGGAATTTCGAGGATACCCAAGTTACTCACCAACAAACAGCAGAAGCATCGTGTTTGGGCTCATTAAAAAGATCTCAATGAATACGTTATGGATAAATGGTGATCAGGACGAGGAATGAGGATAAATTAGTAACAAACTTCACTGTGGGAAACATACGCAACGCTGCGCAGATTTAAGCGAGACATTAAGTTTAAAAAGCAGGAAATAAAAGTTAAATTTAAATTTTTAAAACCCCCGACCCAAAAAAGAACTCTAAAAAGTAAAACAATAATATTTATTGGCCTTTTAAGCCGTAGGTAATGTTTTGATCAAGGCATTGTCAATTCGGGAGACGGCTAATGACAATGCTAGGCCGCCTCTGTTTGGCGTTTTCATTGACCGTCCCCCGAATTGACAATGCCTTGATCAAAATATTACCTACAACTTAAAAGGCCAATAAATGTTATTGTTTTACTTTTTAGTTATTTTTTTGGGTCGAGGGTTTTTAAATTTTTTAATGAAGTAACTTACTTTCCGAGTTTTGTGATTAGTCGTAGATCTATATGTATTGTAATTCTGTTTGTGCTGAATTTGACTTGTATGATCGTTTTTCTTGTCACTTACAAAATCATCGTCGCTGCCATCAAACGCCAATTTTCGTTTATTTTCAGCTAACGGTGACTTGATGGGATTTTTATATATTCCATTTAATTTATTTTTATCGACTTCAAGTTTGCTATCTCGTCTGAAAGTTTATGGCATGTTCAAAATAACGTTTTTGTCAGTTTCGTCTTCTTTATGATTGTTATCTATGAATTCAGGGTTTCGATTTTCTTTTTGTAATGAAAATGTAGGTTGTGATACTTTTTTTTTGTTTGGCCTATTCAGTCCCACTGCTCGGCAAAGGCCTCCACCAAGTCCTTCCAGGAACTCTTCCTGCGCCATTTCGAACCAGCCCTGGCGGTAAGCATCCAGGTCGTCTCGCCACCGCTTTCTGGGCCGACCGCGGCGGCATCTTCCATCTTCAGGCACCCATGGTGTAGAGACCTTTGCCCAGCGGTCATCCTGCATACGGTTGATGTGAGCCGCCCAAGCCTTCTCGCATACGTCTTTTATACCCATTCTGGAACATAGCGTGATATTCCGAATTTTGTCCTGTTTTTTTTACATTCAGAATGCTGCGTTCCATCGCTCTTTGGCAAACTCCAAGGCGGAAGGCTAGCCAAGCTCAGCTCTTGGAGCATCGTCTGAAGTTCTTGAGCTGTGGGGGCAAAAAGGACTTTATCGTCGGCAAAACGGAGGTTTGTCAGCCTCCTTTTGTCGACGTCAATGCCCTTGGTCTTCTATGAGGCTGCCAGTGACTTAAATATCTCCTCAAGTTTGCTTGTAAACAATTTGGGAGAGAGCGGGTCACCCTGCTTAACACCTTTTCGTATTTTAAATGGACGTCCAGCAGTATTTAGTTTCATATTTGCGAAGCTATTGTTGTAAATGATTTTTAAAAGATCGACACCAGCCTAGCAAGCTACCCCAATCTGTCAAATTTCTTTGATAGATTTTCATCTTTATAACATACAAGCTTTTGCCCGCGGGTTCGCCCGCGTTGAGATCGGAAATTTTCCCACGGGACCGTACTATCGTGTCCGTTACCCAGGCCAGATGTTGTCGAAAATGGTCATTTGAATCTTATAGATAATTAGTTTTGCGGCTTCTGTAATTGTTGCGCACATTTTTAAATTTGTTGCGCTTATAGTTTTTTAATTATTTCACAAAAACATTTCCTGCTGGGGTAACGTTACCCCAGCCAGACCTTTTTCTTTCTAATGGGAATATTTAAATAATTACTAGCTATAAAATTAGTTGTCTAGATGAAGTAAATGTTGTGCCTTATTTTGTATTTGTTCTATCATCGGTTGCGAAGTTATTCGAGATTTTGCTGGGGTAACGTTTTTGGTTTTGCTAGATCTTTGAAATGGTTAAGCGGATTCTTATCATATTTTGTACATGGCTTCTTAGGAATTAGTTTAAATTTGTTCTGCAATAAAAAAACCAAAATAATACATAGCTTAAAGGTTATTTCATTAAATAGAAAAACACTTCAATTGGTCCCAGCACTCTCAATAAGGGCTCTAAAGACTTACTTTAAACGTTATTTTAAAGCTTGTAACTGCCTTCAAATGTATGTGAAGTTTCATTAGTATCCTGTAAGTATTTAACAAGTTATGATGATATTGAGTTCTTCACGAGCACGGTCTTGATGAGCGCGGTGTTATTTGGCCACTGGATTGGATATATGAACTGAATGTTATGTCAATTATTAGTTTTTTAGTTCAGTTGTATATCAGTAAAATTTCAGCTCAGTACATTGGATAATTAATGAGATAATACGATTAAAGTCATCAGGAAGTGAATGACCGTGGTAACCCGACCAAGTTTAGGTGGTTACGAAAAAGCGAAAACGCAAAACATTATGGTACCTTCTAAAATATGTAGGATAGTGTTACAAATTTAGTACAGACATGTACACAAGTTTAAAAAAAACTACGTGATTATCAAATAATTTTTATTGACAGGTAATATAATCATTTCAATTGAACTTTTAAAGTATTATTAAACTTATACTTAAAAACAATCACAGATTAAAATTACAGATAGTAATTTTGCTTTTTTGAAATTTTCTATTATTTTTTAATTAAATTATAGATTTCAGTATACACAGTACACAGTTACAGTTTTTATTTAAATATACACATATTGGACTGTGTAATGATCACAGACAATAAATAATATACAATGGTTTTTTTCAGTTAACACTAAATTTACGGTGCGTACAAACTATATAACATAACAGGTTATATAACATTTTTCATAGTGTGGTCATGTTATTTAACATTGTTGTATAACATTTTACATAGAGTTGTAGTGTTATATAAAGTGTCGTTTTGCATCCTCGTCAAATTCAAGGAGGTAACTATGCTAATGATTCTCGACACGAATCAATAATAAAATAAGTAGGTATTTTTTTTTGTTTTTTTTTTTTAAATTTTAAAACGCGGCCCGTGTGATACCGCACTGCAACTGGGTAACCTGGGTTCAAACAGTCTTCGTCGCACAAACCAGTCCTCGAATTACTAGTTGCGATTTTTTATTTTACGGCTATGAAAATACAGTCGAGAACGCAATGGTTCAATTACCATTGCGTTCTCGACTGTATTTTCATAGCCGTAAAATAAAAAATCGACTTATTTTATTATTGATTCGTGTCGAGAATCATTAGCATAGTTACCTCCTTGAATTTGACGAGGATGCAAAACGACACGTTGTATAACATGTTACCTGTTGCGGTAGTCCCGACTCCCGACATTGATAACGATAAAAATCGGTCGCTAAGTCATGAATTTCATTAATCAAGTTTCAAGTCATATTTTGACAATATACCTATACACAAAAACCTTCCACTTGAATCAATCTATCTATTAAAAAACTGCTTCAGAATCCGTTGCGTAGTTTTAAAGATCTAAGCAAACAGGGACAGACAAACGGGAAGCCACTTTGTTTTATAGGTACTATGTAGCGAAGGATAAATATGTCGTTATCATTGTTGAGAATTCCAGTCTAGGTAATAATTAAGTACGAAAGAAAAGAAAATAATAAGTTCCTAAATTTAAATATTTAAGCCTTAAAAAAATACAGTTTTAGATAAGTACCTAACAACATGTACATATTAATAATAATTGTGCTACTATTTCTGTAGTTACATTATACAAGCTTACCTTGTTCGTGAATTCATCAAGCAGCCTGCACCATAACTATGATCATCAATAGAAGCACTCCACATTGCCAGTAATTCGCCACACTTATTATTTTACATTAGCTCTCACGCACTCTATAAATATTTGCAAAAACAGGAAACGGAACTGCCGAAACGCATGCGCACTCTACAAGATGAATTATGTGATTACGGAGCATGTTTAGTGCGATATGCAAACAATGCGCCCCTTCGGTCGGGTTACCACGGTCATTCACTTCCTGATGACTTTAATCGTATTATCTCATTAATTATCCAATGTACTGAGCTGAAATTTTACTGATATACAACTGAACTAAAAAACTAATAATTGACATAACATTCAGTTCATATATCCAATCCAGTGGCCAAATAACACCGCGCTCATCAAGACCGTGCTCGTGAAGAACTCAATATCATCATAACTTGTTAAATACTTACAGGATACTAATGAAACTTCACATACATTTGAAGGCAGTTACAAGCTTTAAAATAACGTTTAAAGTAAGTCTTTAGAGCCCTTATTGAGAGTGCTGGGACCAATTGAAGTGTTTTTCTATTTAATGAAATAACCTTTCAGCTATGTATTATTTTGTTTTTTTTTTATTGCAGAACAAATTTAAACTAATTCCTAAGAAGCCATGTACAAAATATGATAAGAATCCGCTTAACCATTTCAAAGATCTAGCAAAACCAAAAACGTTACCCCAGCAAAATCTCGAATAACTTCGCAACCGATGATAGAACAAATACAAAATAAGGCACAACATTTACTTCATCTAGACAACTAATTTTATAGCTAGTAATTATTTAAATATTCCCATTAGAAAGAAAAAGGTCTGGCTGGGGTAACGTTACCCCAGCAGGAAATGTTTTTGTGAAATAATAAAAAAACTATAAGCGCAACAAATTTAAAAATGTGCGCAACAATTACAGAAGCCGCAAAACTAATTATCTATAAGATTCAAATGACCATTTTCGACAACATCTGGCCTGGGTAACGCACACCGTACTATAGAGATAAAAAGTAACCTATGTGTTAAACAATCATTCCTTAATACATTGTTTTCACATAACTCTATTGGTTTACGCGACGCACGCCGGTGAAGATTCCAGCCGGCATGATTTTAACCGACATATTTAACAATTATCGTCATATTTCAACCAATTTACACAAAACCTTAACAAATTATATACTAAAACCTTCCTCGAGAACCACTCTATCCATTGGTGAATAGCATGAAAATCGGTGCTGTAGTTTTTGAGTTTATCGCGAACAGACAGACAGACGCGGCGGAGGACTTTGTTTTATAATATATGCAGTGAAGCTGAAGGTTCATGTTCAATTGGAAAAAAAATTACAGTTTGGGGTAGCTTGATGTGCTGGCGTCTGTACTTGTTTTTCAATTTCCTAGACTTCTAGGGATGTGCATATAGTAGAAGGCCTTCTTGTATTCTACGAAGGCCAGATGCAATGGTTTATTAAATTCTATGTATTTTTCAAGGGTCTGGTTTAGTTGTTTGAAGATGGTCGGTAGTAGAATAACTTGGGCGAAATCCGGCTTGTTCTAGTGGCTGATGTTTGTCCAGTTTCCCGTCTAAGCGATTGTGTATCAACTTAATAAAAGCTTTATAAATATGAGATGTCAGACTTATTGGGCGGTAATTGCCGATATCGCTTTTATCACCCTTTTTTTGTGCAGAAGAACTATGTTTGAATGGCACATTGAATTAGGTACTTTTCCTGATGTCAGTATTGTGTTATAATGTGGGAGAGCCAATTTTTAATGGTTCGGTAGTGATTCCATCCTCTCCAGGACTTCTGTTTTAACGCATAGTACTTGCAGTAACTGCAGCTAGCTATGCCAATATACCAACAAATAAAATGAAAACTTGACACAAGCACAAAATGTTAAAAAGTAAACAAAGCATACTAGCAAAATAAAAGCCTCCTGGTATAAATGGCGTGATAGCTTAGATATCGCCAGTTAACTAAAAAAAACCTTTTTCCAGAAAAGGTCAAAAACTGTTTACCGTTTTCCTGTGCACTGGAAAAGTTATCTGTAAACATATTTGCTTTGCGAGTTCTACTAGATTTTTTTAAAATCTGTTTATTGGTCGATAGGTAGTGAGTTAAGGAATTCAATGGTAAATATAAGTCAAAACTCCCAATTTTTGACTTAGCTCCTTTTAGATTTAGGTGTGCAATATGCAATGCTGGATTATGTTCACAAATGATAACCTAGGACCATCGACGTAAAATAAATAAACAGGTAACAACAATAACAAAATCATGGTCAGGATTGACTTTGAGACTATTGATCCAGGTTTTTCCCTTTGCGACTCCATGTTTTAAAACCCTTAAAGATGTGTGTTTTTCTAGAGCTGTTTTGACTAAATGTGTACTAATATTTCTCAGATCTTTCCTATTACTTTTTTTTACTTCTTTATCTAATGTTCTGTATTCTGCTGTCCCCATTTCTTCCTTTGTTCGTTTCTTGATCTACGCAACTTAAAATTGTTTTTCACGATTGCGTATACTTTTTTTTTCATAACAGCAACAGTTATTTTTTTCCTGCAAAGACACTTGTTTTTCCGTTTCGTCATCTTATTTCTGTTTCTTATTGAAATATGGTGATGTCGTTTTGATGAATTTATCATCCAAGTCTCGTTTTCTGTTCCCACTTCCTGGACTGACGTTCGTTTTGTTTAGAGATGAAATGTCTCATGTGCTTGTAATTTCACCAGCACCTTCAAACCAAAGAGCAACGCTGCTTAGCAGCAGATATATGCTTTTATCAAATATATTTTCTTCATTAATATATTTATAAATAATCGAAAAAGACGAATCAAATGAGCCCAAACTGGATGCGTCGTTTTATAACAGAGTACCCATGGCCGCCTTCCGGCTCCATCCAGCTCCATGTCTCATTCACATATACATGCAAACAGGTCGATCGGAAACCGGGAAGTTTGTCAAATTCTACTTGCAAGATTTCATTACAGGCACTTTTCAAAAATGAGTGTAATACCTTGTTATTAAAGAAACACAAAGTGACGTCAATAGACTAGCTATCTGGTTCCAATGCAATTTGCTTACTATAAATGCTAGTAAAACCAAATACATGATATTTAGAGCTAAAAATCTTCATACAAATGGTAAATTAAGTATTAATGGTCAATCCTTATTAGAAAAGAATTTTAATCAATATTTAGGTCTTACTCTTGATGATAAACTTACGATGAACCCTATGGGCACGCCACGATCGCGGCGGTAAGTCCCCTCTTTGAGGAGTGGTTTGAGAGGCGGCATGGCGTCCTCACCTTCCGCCTGACACAGGTCCTCACCGGACACGGTTGTTTCGGGAGGTTCCTGTTTCGGATAGGGCGGGAGGAAACGCCCGGGTGTTTCCATTGCGAAGATCGCCCTGAGGACACGGTGGAGGTCTGCCCGGCTTGGGCGGAGCATCGCCGTGTCCTCGTGGACGTGATCGGCGGCGGCGATCACTCGCGTCCGACCCTGGTCCAGGCCATGGTACGGAGCGAGAGGGCATGGCTAGCTGTCCCCTCCTTCAGCGAAGCAGTTATGCTCGCAAAGAGGGAGGCGGCGCACGTGAGGGAGATGCAATACATGCGCCCTCACAGCCGTGGCCTCCGCAGGAGACGCCCTGGGCGTCGGGAATCCCAGGCTGATTCCCGGCCACCGTATAGGCGCGGGCTTGCGGACGGCGAGTAATGGGTAGCTCGCTGTCCGGTAAGGACCAAGCCCGGGTCGACGGCGCGTTGTGTTCCACGCGCGCCTCAAAGAGATGTCATCAGCAACTGATGGGGCCCGCAAGGGCCGATGCCTGCCAGGGGTGCGGGTTGTTCGAAAGAGATACCGCGGCCCCTGGCACACAGGCAACTGAGGGAACACGGGTGGGTTTTAGTCAGTAAAAGTCTGACACGCCCTCCCGCTCCACCCAGAGCGGGAGAAGTTATTTGATGATTTCCCACCCAGAGAAAAAAAAAAAAAAAAAAAAAACCCTCACATTGTGAAAGTACGAGAAAAGATATCATTCCTGACTAGTGCGCTTAGAGGAATAAGGTATTACACTAATTTTTAAAGTGTCTTAATTAGATTCTAGAGTGCTAATAAACCACTAAAAAAAAACAACATTTTTATTTAAACGATTAGTGCCATTAAAATGCATTTAAATTTCACATTTTCAAATTTCGCACGAAATTTGAAGAAAACGCTGGACGCAGTGGACGCCTTAGTGCTCTGTGGGTATGACGTCAGTTTGCTTTGTAAACAAATGCGCTGATTTTTTATAAGACAATTATTTATAATTAAAAATGAATTATTTTTCTACTTATCGTTGGTTTGGTGTTCCTGAATGCAAAATATTATTTAAATAAAAATTACTTTGATTACGAAAATAATAAAAGTACAAAGTTGCTCAGTTGACATGCCGTATGACATGATAACATGGCGGATACCATTTCATGGCGTTCAGAAGCAGATTCAAAATACTGAAATCTTTAAATTGTATTTTAATTAAAATTTATTTTGTTGTTTCATGAACTAAAACTAACATTTTCCGACTGCATTTTGCATATGCTATCTCAATAATATATTTTGAGATTTTTTCTCATGTAGGGTAAAATACCCTACTGTCCGATGTCTCCCACTACAGGTTAGATATATTATTTTTAACTCGATGGTTAAATAAACCACATCTTGCTTATGTAATCGAATTATGGGGAAGCGCTGTCAAAACTCTCCTTAAAAACTACAAAATAAAATAGTGAAAGTCTTATTCAATTATAAGTATTTTACATCTTCCCAAAAGGTTTTAATTTTAAAGAAATAAAATCAATGGATATTTATAGTATTTATAAAAATAGTACATGCGGGCGGTTCACAAAGCAAAATAACCTTGAGCATTCGCTCCCTCTTTACCGCACCTCACCTTTACAACGCTTCGTAAACTTTACTGGCGCCATCTGGCGAACAACTTGTGAATGCACGTAAAAATCACATACTTCACAGAATCTTAGAATTCACAAACAATGCATTGAATAAAATAAAATTAAATAGCTTTTTAAGAAAGAAACGTCTGTTAATGCGGATAAAAACATTTTGGTCACAACACCTTAAGGTGAATCTAGTCCAAATTTTTCCCATACAAATTTCGGGAGTGTATTACTCCACTGTTCGACAATGTACATCAAAAATTAGAGATGGTATGGTTTTGTCTCATTATTAATATTGTCTGTACGGAAACAGAATACTAAAATAAAAAGCCATTAAGAAGTTAAGAGCCAACAAAGATTTGTTTTTCTTGCTGATTTAACCTAACTTTGGGCGTGTTTAAGTAATTAAAGAAGTGTAAAATCTGAAAAACCAAGTCGGTATCGACAAAGCTCAAATATCGAAAAGTACAATAAACTTCATTGGTCATTGATTTATGCAGTGGTTTTGTCATTAAACCCGATCTTCCGAAGGACTGTACTTAATTTTTTACGGGCTTGTTGTATTAAAAATGATACTGCATCTCACTCAATAATGTTGTAAGTGTAGACTAGCTTTTATCTGCTCATCACTGATACTACCTCTGTCGGACACGATGCCTGGTGAGAGAGCGTGCTTTTTAGCCAGGCTCATCATTGAGTTCGAGCCCGCGACTAGGTTCCCCTTAAATTCAGTCATCCAATATTTAGTAGAAATTTCTACTAAATATTGGCGTAATCAAAATTCCTCTACATTCAGTATTTCAAAAGATATTAATAATTTTAAGGGTGACCATAAATAATTCAAACGAGAAACAGCGCGGGGAAATTTATGGTTTTTCAGATAAATCAAAGCATCGTAGCTACCTCAAATTCAGCCGTACAAAAACCCATTTTTTTGTACAAATTAAGCATAAACACTACTAATTCCTACCATAGTTTCAGAAATATCCATTGGCTAGTTTTCGAGTTCTGAGGTGGCTCCTCAATCCAGATGTCTGAATTGAGGAGCCACCTTCAACGTCCTGTAACTTTTGAAGGGTTTTACTGCAAATTCCAGGATTGGGGCTACAAATTTGGCTAATTTACTACTAAATATTAGTAGTGCCCTCGTTTATATTTCAGACATGGCTCCTCAATCCATACGGACACAAATAATGAGGTTAAAATAAAAATCCAAGATGGCGGCTGCAAAAGAAACCCAGATTTTCGTCATGGGTGTCGATTTAGTGGTTTTCAAGGGTGCTGAAGCTGATAGTGAGGTCAAAATTAAAATCCATGACAAGTATCTTGAAATATCAGGCTCGTAGAAATATTTTTTATACAATGTGGGGTTCAAAATCATTTACTGAGTCTGGTATCGAATTTTCCGTCGATGTCCCTGCCACTCTGTATAAACATAACTATTACTAGGTAGGTAAAAAAAAACATGTCATTTTGGCTCTTTACAATAGGCAGATTACAAAATATTATATTATTGTAATTAATCTAACAAAAAAAAAATGTGCTCAAGTAGTTACATCTAGGAAAAGTAGTTCACGAATAAATGATAAAGTTTAATATTTATTAATAAAAGAGGAAACTATCGTATAAATCGAAAATAAATATGATTTTGTTACACCGTATTTTTAAACAAGAAAGTGTCAACTATAAAGAACCCTTTTTACGACTTGTTTACCTATATTTAACTACCTAAACTTATGGAGTATGTAGATGTTAAGTTTTAGAGGTTTATGGTTTTTATAAAGGGGTCGAAATTTTCAAAACTTTTGACAACAAATTTTATTCCACACCTTTTTAATCGCGATTAAAAATAGTCAGATTTTCGCAGTAAATAACACAAAAAAAAAAACACAATACTTAACCAAAACAAATGTCAATAACAAACTTATTAGACTTATATTATTTTCTACTGATAATGTAACGTGGGCGAGCAAAATCAAAATCAAAAGTCATTTATTCAAACTAGGCTGAGAGTCAGCTCTTTTTGAATGACAAAATTACATAAGACATTCCCCAAAACGCCCGCCCTTCACCACTTCCTAGTGCTTTAGCTGGGAAGAAGAAGTGGCGCAACAAACTCCCCAGCAGCAGAGCTGTCTGTTTAGTCAGAAGAACTTGATTTTATATAGTAGTAGGTAATTAACATTACGAAACACAAAAAACATTTTTGCAATATGTCAGCTAGCACACGCCTATATACCAACAAAACATTGAAAACATAGCACTGAAGTAGAAATAAACTGAATTACACAGGCAAATAAAATAAACAATTATATGAACTAACACATTTATATAACGTGTCAGTAGGCTAATACTGGTGAAAAAACATAAACATTGTCTTGAGTTAATCACAGCGACCAACAATTTTTATCGTATAAGTAGTCGTTGATAGAATAGTATGCCTTTAAACAGAGGGTGGATTTTACTTTAGCTTTAAACGCATTAAAATGCAAATGAAAGAAGAGGGAAGCTTGGTATAAAAAGTTATACCAAGACCAACAAAAGAGTTATGAACCTTATGAAGCCGGTGAAAGGGAACACGTAGTTTGTCCTTATTTCTAGTATTAATATTATGAATATCACTTTTTTTAGTTTACAAGTGTATATTTTGCTTAATACATAAGATGTTGGCCAAGATGAATTGCGATGCGGCCGTGAGAATCCCAATATCTTTAAAAAAATGTCTCAGAGAAACTCTAGCACCTAGTTGGTAAATAAAATAAACTAACCTAGCTGTATCAACGTCAGTGAATTGTCTTACTTTTCTGACGGCGTAGGCAGCCGAACTGAGCCTTCCCGCTAAGCTTGATATATGTAATCCCCACTGAAGTTTGGCATCTACTGTTAAGCCCAGAAAAACTGTCGAGTCTACAGTTTCAAGCACCTCATTATCTAAGATGATGTTAGGTCCTAGATTCTTAATATTCGGTAAGCGAGAAAGTGTGCTTGCGGCCAGCCGACACGGGTTCCACCCTCGAGGCCTTACGACAAACTGAATCTGACCCTGACCCTGCGCATGAATACAGTAGTAAATACACCCAGATGTTAGAATAAAATCGTTATTAAATCGAAATTTGGTCTTTTGAAAAAAAATCTAGTTGCATATTGTTCATGATTAAATTGTCTATCTATTAGTGTCAGTAACATAACTAAAATAATGTTATTTCACGAGGAGATGCAAGTTATCAATCATTGTTACTCATTCCTGTGGTATCGTTGTAAGGAGTTTTGTCAAACAAATACTATTTAAAAAAAAAAACGAAAACAACCATTGTGGAATCAAGATTATGTAGGATTTTAATGTATTTTTTTTAGTTGATATTTCATTTAAATAACGAGTAGATAGCTCCAAAAAACTATCCAAAACACGGCTGGCGCGAAGTTTTGGTAGGGCACGCGCCTTAATAGAGATATACATACGCAAATCACATTTACAAAAACAATGCAAATTCACAAGCGCATGACGAGGCAGGCTTACCATATAATTTTAAGAGCACCGAGGACAAACTACGGTAGAACGACTGTCGTATATGAGGGAGCTCAACTCTATACCCAAAGTAATTAAGGAATCGTAAAATTAATTTAATACTACAAAACCTACACTGGGCGTTTTATCACTTTATCATATCTATCTTTATCTATCTCTTATAACCATTTCTCTAAGTTGCTTACCTTTATTCATCGCCCAATACTCCTGTGGCTTTTTAAACAATGTAGTGCTGCAATATCCTTCAGGAAACAACTCCTTAAATTCATTCTCAGTTATGAGACCGCTGTCCACGTCTTTGTTGGAAGGCCCTGGTTTTGTGGGAGAACCAGAGCTGCTTGTAGAGGCTTTTGATAACAGCATTGTTCGCAAATCTTTTTGTCCCTGAACAAAAATATTGTAAGTGATAAATGTGTTGCCGTAGTCATAATGATGCTTTAAGTGTAATCAGTTATTAGAACCGATGCTGTTCTGTGTGTAATGCTACGTCAGAATTTACAGGCTATATTCCGTATTACTTCACGAACATTATGATTAGTTTGCGGCCCGAAATCAGAATGAATGACAACACGATTTGGAAGGTGTCCCCACTTCCTCCTTCCTTCATGTGTTTATGTCACTTCTTTTGACGAATTAACTACTTAAGAACGGGTCCTTATCTTCGTTTCGGACTTAAAGAGTACCATCATGGGAAAAAGACGTGTCTTTATGTGTGTAAGTATACAAATTCCTTACCTGCTTAGCATTGTCAATCCCTTCTTTAGTATTCTCCTTGGGATCCTGTTTCTTATCCATCGTAATAAACATCTTCTGGCATTACGGTGTGAAGTCATGCGGGATCATCCTTGGATTTAGTTTGTATAGATTGCTCTCGACCTCTTTTAATTGTAGAACTTTGTTGTTTTAACCGTCTCTTTGCCGTATACACATACCTACGCGATCGATGGTAGTACACATCAATTAGTGACCTGCGCGAACGTTCTCAGCAAATACATTTATTTAAATTTGATCGGTACGACATCGATCGTGCCTGATTACCGATTGACTCATCGTGATAGCCGATGAATCGATAAAATATACGGCTTTGTTTGATTAAGTACGTAATACTTGAATGCAACAATTTTTGCAATTATTAACGCCCCCTCCCCCTCGTCAGCAAAACTCTTAAGTTGCTCACGTAAACATTGGTACATGCATTATTCAATGTGTTCTTGTTTATTTATGTGTCCGTTTCAATGGAGCGGCCCTGGGGGTTATTGTCTTACAGCTCCTAAAATATGTTTAAACCTAGGATTTTTTTCTATATTTTTACAAATTCAATCTATCATTTACCTAAATTTCAGGTCTCTGCAACGCTTAGTTTTAAAGATCTCCGAACGCGGAGAACTGCGCGGCCACGCAGTTCTCGCCACGCTCATACCCTTAAAAGTTTTTAACCATAACTTTGATAAATTTATGGTTTTGGGAATCAACGTATGCAAAATCTTTTTTTTTGAAATGTCGCCGTGGCCTCGCCATTGAAACGGACACGTATTATTGATTCATGAGCTGCAGTTATAAGTCTAGAAATAAGGAATAGGCTTGGAATAGAGGACTTTAACGCATATAATATTTATTTAAGCAAATTTTATTGAGATGGTATTCAGTTATTATAATCATTATGTATTAACGAACAAAACAAACTTCTTTTAAAATTTTAATATATTCATTCAAATTAACAGTCTTCAGTCCATGAGACACGAATCCATGACTAAGTATTCGATGACATTGGACGTTTGCTGCTCTATGTTGTGTCTGCACTTTCGTGTGATTTTGAAATATTGTCATTTTCTTCGAGCCATTCATAGGCAAGTAGGGTTGCCATGTGTTCAAACCAAATCCAACTAAATTTTGTAGAAAATCCAAAAAAGTAAAAAAAAAAAATACTGCCGACGTAATCACCATCCAGACCACCCCATGTCAAAAAAAAGCAAAGCAAAGACCCCCCGCTCCCTGTAGTGCGTACGTAATACTTGAATGGCCTCATCATATTTTTTGTTGATAATGAGTAGAGCACAAGGTATCGTCGAGCTTGTAAGCGTAATAACAGCCTAAGATATGTAGAAGTTAGTCATGCCGCATTACACTTTTTGATTACGTATAAATGGATCGTGTGAATGAGGACTACTTGCTCAATAACAAAGCTCATATTTCTTCACAAGAACAGTACTTCTAAATACATTGATTATTTCCTAAATATATGATTGTGATGGAGAGTGGAAATTAATAAACCTAATTAATAAGTGGCAATATGTTTTATTACACATTTATATACAACATGATTTACACTAAAATTATACAGAAGAATGATGAATTACATAGCATTAAACCATAATAAATTACAAATTACACTTAGAATTTACGTATCAAAATCATTAATACAAAGTATCATTACTATAATTTAATTATATCACAGTGAGAGTAACATCCAAACCGGCTGGATAGCTGTCCTTATAGATTCTTGTACTGTACTGACAAAAACATTGTCTACTTCTATAAGTTAACAAGTTGATACATTCATTAAACTCTTGAAACAATATGGCCCATAGATAGGAAAGGGATTTCTTTAGCACTGACCGTTGCGCTCTCTATCCTTCCTCCAGGCTTCTGAATATGTGGCCTTTTGCAAAATGTACAATAACCTACACAAATGTACACTAACCTTGACCTAAAGTAAAGATTGTCTATGAAAAAAATCCGAGCGTTTGCACGCGTCCACTTTAGCATCAGATCATTAAACACACTATTAAAATCACTAACTATTCACGTACTATCATCAGAATCACTATCAATCAGTCTTCTCTTGGGTTTATTTTTCTTTATCACTGTAACATCTGGACTGTCATCCTGTGTGCATATGCGCCTGAACTTTTTCTTGGCTTTTCTCTCCTTTTCCAATCTCATTTCTGCTAATTCTAGCTCAGAAGCTTCGTGTACTTGTGTTAAGCCAATGTTAGAGTCGACACAGAAGCTGTCCTGTGAACGGAAAAAAACATAGTATATGAAAGGAAATGGAAAATAATAATAATAAAAATTTTTTTGAGTATACAGGATGTCCGGTAATCAATGGATAATTTTGGAATGGGTTATGATAGAACTAATGGCTATTCAGAAAAAAAACCAGTAACTACTAAAGATCCATCAACATACCATTTCATATGAATCTTCTTCAACATACTGTGATAAAATTTCTTCCTTGTTGAACCTCGTTGGAAGCTCTGGTATTTTGAACCCACCTCCTCGGACAGGACTCCTGAAAAATGAATAATTTGATATATACTTGATACAAAGAGGCTCATCTGTGACACTCCTTGAGCAGGAGGGTTCCTGCTATGAATCTACAACTAAACATGGGGTCACGAAAAAGTTTTCGTTACCCTTGTTTAGTTGTAGATTCATAGAAATTTATTTTGTGGCAAGCATGCAAACCTTGAAAAATTGCTGATCATCAACAGCAGCGCTAATCGATGACAACTACACCAGAGAAATCTGGGTCCTACTGGGTGTCCACAATGCCTCCTATGACTCCGTCCTTTTATTTTAAGAATTCATCCTTAGGTCAGAGGATTTTCACGATGAGTAAACGTCTTTTCTATATAAACGGTAGAAGTAAAACCATTACACAGTAAATTGACTTACTTGATAGACTTGAGGTAGACTGCCTGTATGTCCTCGTGATGAGTGACATTATCATCGTCGCATATAAAGTCGATAATGCTGCCGACACTGTCGTCAGATAGCTCGTCACCGCTGTGACCTTCGTCGGATAGTTCAGCTTCCATGTCCAAGAACTCGCTGCCTTTGTTTTTTTTCTGAAGTCAAGAAAAATACTATTCTGTAAAAATTATTGTTTGTGGGTACTTGTGAGGCGTTTTCTTAGTGCATTTACAAAAAAGAGTATTTTAAGGCGAGTAATTCGCTCGTGTCGATACGCGCTTATACTGGATGCAATAATTTCGAATATATGAACTCGCGCGCATGTAGACGATAAGTTAAGATTACAATGTAACAGGTGAAGTAATCTAAATAGTATTATTATAAAGAGAAAAGCTTTGATATTTTGTATGTTTGTAATGGTTTTTTTAAATCACTTAACCGATTTTTAAAATTATTTCACATAAAGAAAGATAAATTATCCAGTAACATGGGATGTACTTTTTTTCGAAATTAAAGATGGCTACTAAAATTGCAATAATGTTATCCAAAGTATAAAAATTTGGTAATAAAAGTCATTATTTGGCGTGCGCGGCGAAAACTGTTGATGATACATAAAATGTGCTACATGTACAAAGTAGGTTGGTACGCTCATTAACCACAAAAAAGTCCGCGAGGCTATATATCTAACTATTATAGTCCCAAAAACCGTGTTTTGTTCAAATAAGTCACATCAAAACACGGGTACAATCGAAAGATTTACATTATACATTCTTATAATGACATACAAGAATTGTGGCTGTTACGTTAGTACATTGTGGAGTCTTCACGACTTCCACGCGAACGAAGTCGCGGGCAGAAACTAGTAATTATAAAGTAACTTACTTTTCGAGTCTTGTGATTAGTCGTAGATCTATATGTATTGTCATTCTGTTTGTGCTGTATGTGACTTGTATGGTCGTTCTTTTCGTCACACAGAAAATCATCGTCACTATCATCAAACGCCAGTTTTCGTTTATTTTCAGCTAACGGAGACTTGACGGGACTTTTGACTATTCCATTGAATTTAGTTTTATCGACTTCAAGTTTGCTATCTCGTCTGAACATTTGTAGCATGTTCAAAATATCGTTTTTGTCAGTTTCGTTTTCTTTATGATTGTCATCTATGAATTGCGGGTTTCTATTTTCCTTTTGTGATGAAAGTTTCGGTTGTGATACTAAGCAACTTAAAGCAGTTCTATCGTTTTTCACGATTGCGTTTTTGTTCTTTTTCAAAACAGCTAATTTTTCTTGCAAAGACATTTGTTTCTCTATTTCATTATCTAATTTCTGTTTCTTATTGAAATATGGTGATGCCGTTATGACGAAACTATCATCTAAGTTTCGTTTTCTTTTCCCTCCTACTGGACTGATATTAGTTTTGTTCAAAGATGTATTCTTGTCATTAGGAGTCTTGTTCATTTCCGTTGGGTCATATATTTGTGTGCTATCAGAATCACTATCGCTATCGCTATCCAGTATGATTAGACTGTCCTTTGTCTTGTTTTGTGATGTGGATGCTATAGATTTGTCTACAGTATTTGTATTGACAGAGAATTTCTTTTTCTCAGCTTGTGTTAAAAGAATTGGTGAGACGCTTCTTTCTTCCTCTGGTTGGACTCTATCGGAAACAGATTTCGATACAGACGAGTTACCTTCAGTTTTGTTTATCATATCCACTAGTTGTGTTATCGTCATTAAACTTTTATTATTGCTTGTGTCTATGAGACTGTTTCTCATTGAAGTGTCCGGTTTTATAGAAGGCGCAACTACTAAGTTGTTGTTGTTTGTCGACTCTTTTATTAATTGTTTTCTGCAACTATTCAACTTGGGTGTTGAACTATGAGGACGATCTTTTTTGGTGCTCAATTGGAATTTACGAGGTTGACTGCAAAGTATCGGCGAAGTAGGAATTGGTTTTATTCTTCCAGATAAAATTGAGGGACTCAGTGGATATTGTGTAGAAGGAGATTTATTGATTTTAACATTTTGTGCATTATTGTTTTCTTTAATTTTGTTTTGGGTGGGTTCTGGTGGTGTATTATCGATTTCATCGTCAGCAAATATGTCATCAATGCTATCCAAACCAAAGAAACCCAATGTTTCTTTAGCTTTCTTTGGTTCTTCGTTTTTGACTACGTTTTCTCTTCCTATTACATCATGTTTGATAGTGCTCTCTGTCTTTTTAATTTCGTCTTTGATTGCGATCTCTACTGGATCATCAACAAATATTATGTTGAAACCTAGTGTATTTTTAATTTCCGCCGGCTCGTCTTTGACTGTATTTTCTCTTTTTATAGCTTCATCTTTGTAAATTTTCTCGCTTTTTATAACATTATCTGTGTTTTCTCTTAGTCGAACTTCCTCTGGACTGCTATCATCAGCAAATATGTCGGCAATATCACCGATATCAAAATCATCTGAAGCTACAGAAATATTATGTTGCTTGGCTTCGTCTTTAATATCAAGTTCACGATCTAGAGAAATAAAATCTGTTCCCATATCCATTTCCAAATCGAAATTGTTAACACTTACGTCATGTTTATCCTCTTCAGGCTTTTTGACACATTTCAATATAGTTTCCGCATCAAAATCGTCAATTAGATTGATATCAGGTAATTTAGGCTCTTTGATAGTTTCAAGGACAACCATTGGAAGTTTCTTTTCTTCATTTACACTTCGTAAAAGAGTGCATTCGCAAATATTTTGGCAAAAGTAACAGTTTTTAGGAGCGTTGGTATTATCTAAACTCAAGTCAACGAGTAAGCTAATCAATCGAGTAGGTACGCTTCCATCGTTTTGAAGTCCTAGGTCATTTATAAGCTTGGTATAACTTTTGGTAGATTTAGTAGCAGTGCTAAAGAGAGCTCTTATGTCGCCATCTTTTTTATCAAAAAGTTTCGTTAGAGGTGCTTTTTGTTTCTTTCTATTTGGCTGTTTTGATTTGGCTGGAGATGTTAAAACTAGTGGCTGTTTTAATTTGGCAGGAGACATAAAAATGCCTGGTTGTATTGATTTTGCAGGAGAAGTAAAAATGGCTGCTTGTTTAGATTTGGCCGGTGACGTAAACTTGGCTGGTTGTGAATGAAGTTCCTGACTGCTGAAACCTGAAATAAAATAAAATATTATTAGACAAATAATTATTATTAAGGTAGCATCCTCAGATCTCCGTCACATTAGTAGGATTTATACTTACATGGATTTTGCGTAGACGGCGGCATTTCAAATCGCTTAGCATCACTGTACTGCAACAGCTCTGATAATATTTCTGTATCTCTCGAATGGTGTATATTTACAGTTTTCTGTAGCGTCCGTTGCCATTCCAACCACTTTGTCAATTTTAGCTCTGTTCCCTCTGATGTAGCGAGATCCTCTATTGTTTCTGGAAGATTTGAAATCTAATACCTTTAAACGAGCAATTCTTATATAGACATAATCTGAATCTCGGAAACGGTTCCAACGATTTTAGTACGCAGCGAAGTTTAGTATGCAGGTCTCGTTTTTAGCTAGGTTTCGTTTTTAGGAAACGTAAAAAAAAAAAAAAAAACAAAAAAAAACAAAAATCCGAGCAAAGCTCGGTCATCCAGTACAATTTTAATATTTCAAGAATTCACTTTTTATGTGGGTAAGCAATAATGCCGCACGGGTCTATAGATCAGGTTAAGCTACGCAATACGCTACGCCACAGTGGGGCCGTAAATGGGTGACCATCTTTACAACCTCAGTATCGTCACGTTGAGCCGTTGGTCCCGGCTGTCATTCGTGGATCTTTGTCAGTCGTTCCGGGTCGTCAGAAGCCCGGAAGTCTAACAACCAGTCTTACCGAGGGGTATCGTATTACTCAATAACTGGGTTGTGGAGGTCAGATAGGCAGTCACTTCATGTAAAACACTGGTATTGAGCTGCATCAGTTTAGACTGGAAGGCGACCTCAACATAGTTGGCATATGGCTAGGCAGATGATGACTTTTCATATTATTGGCTTGCAATGTGCTTGTACCTAAAATCTCATGTGCTTGTAGGTGTGCGTTACCCAGGCCAGATGTTGTCGAAAATGGTCATTTGAATCTTATAGATAATTAGTTTTGCGGCTTCTGTAATTGTTGCGCACATTTTTAAATTTGTTGCGCTTATAGTTTTTTAATTATTTCACAAAAAAAATTCCTGCTGGGGTAACGTTACCCCAGCCAGACCTTTTTCTTTCTAATGGGAATATTTAAATAATTACTAGCTATAAAATTAGTTGTCTAGATGAAGTAAATGTTGTGCCTTATTTTGTATTTGTTCTATCATCGGTTGCGAAGTTATTCGAGATTTTGCTGGGGTAACGTTTTTGGTTTTGCTAGATCTTTGAAATGGTTAAGCGGATTCTTATCATATTTTGTACATGGCTTCTGTTTGAACCCAGGTTACCCAGTTACAGTGCGGTATCACACGGGCCGCGTTTTAAAATTAAAAAAAAAAAAAACAAAAAAAAATACCTACTTATTTTATTATTGATTCGTGTCGAGAATCATTAGCATAGTTACCTCCTTGAATTTGACGAGGATGCAAAACGACACTTTGTATAACACTACAACTCTATGTAAAATGTTATACAACAATGTTAAATAACATGACCACACTATGAAAAATGTTATATAACATGTTATGTTATATAGTTTGTACGCACCGTAAATTTAGTGTTAACTGAAAAAAACCATTGTATATTATTTATTGTCTGTGATCATTACACAGGCCAATATGTGTATATTTAAATAAAAACTGTAACTGTGTACTGTGTATACTGAAATCTATAATTTAATTAAAAAATAATAGAAAATTTCAAAAAAGCAAAATTACTATCTGTAATTTTAATCTGTGATTGTTTTTAAGTATAAGTTTAATAATACTCTAAAAGTTCAATTGAAATGATTATATTACCTGTCAATAAAAATTATTTGATAATCACGTAGTTTTTTTTAAACTTGTGTACATGTCTGTACTAAATTTGTAACACTATCCTACATATTTTAGAAGGTACCATAATGTTTTGCGTTTTCGCTTTTTCGTAACCACCTAAACTTGGTCGGGTTACCACGGTCATTCACTTCCTGATGACTTTAATCGTATTATCTCATTAATTATCCAATGTACTGAGCTGAAATTTTACTGATATACAACTGAACTAAAAAACTAATAATTGACATAACATTCAGTTCATATATCCAATCCAGTGGCCAAATAACACCGCGCTCATCAAGACCGTGCTCGTGAATAACTCAATATCATCATAACTTGTTAAATACTTACAGGATACTAATGAAACTTCACATACATTTGAAGGCAGTTACAAGCTTTAAAATAACGTTTAAAGTAAGTCTTTAGAGCCCTTATTGAGAGTGCTGGGACCAATTGAAGTGTTTTTCTATTTAATGAAATAACCTTTAAGCTATGTATTATTTTGGTTTTTTTATTGCAGAACAAATTTAAACTAATTCCTAAGAAGCCATGTACAAAATATGATAAGAATCCGCTTAACCATTTCAAAGATCTAGCAAAACCAAAAACGTTACCCCAGCAAAATCTCGAATAACTTCGCAACCGATGATAGAACAAATACAAAATAAGGCACAACATTTACTTCATCTAAACAACTAATTTTATAGCTAGTAATTATTTAAATATTCCCATTAGAAAGAAAAAGGTCTGGCTGGGGTAACGTTACCCCAGCAGGAAATGTTTTTGTGAAATAATTAAAAAACTATAAGCGCAACAAATTTAAAAATGTGCGCAACAATTACAGAAGCCGCAAAACTAATTATCTATAAGATTCAAATGACCATTTTCGACAACATCTGGCCTGGGTAACGGACACTGTTTGTAGCTTCACCAGTACCTTCAAACCAAACAGCAACCCTGCTTGGTGGCAGTTATATGCATGGATCAAACATATTTATAATTTACTTATAAAAGAAAAGGACAAATCAAACGAGCTCAAACTCGATGGGGTTGTAACGTTTTATTACAGAGGACCATGGGTCCTGGAGCATGGAGCCGGAAGGTGGGCATGGGCCCATCTTCCGGCTCTATCATCAGAGCAGCTCCATGTCAATAATATTGGATTGTCATGCGATTTACATATGCAAGCAAAATTTCAGCTTAATCGGAAACCGGGAAGTGGGTCAAATTTAACTTGCGAGCTTGCAACCGGGACAGGTAAAACTAAATATAAGCTTGTAAAAAAATTTACTCTATAAAACATACATTGGGCGGTTTTATCGGGTTGGTATCAGAATGACTGGATCGCATATTGACCACATCGCTCTTAGTCCAAATCTCAATCTCAGACCAAATAAAAAAGATAGACGGAGCGCGGCGCTCTCACAGTGAAGCAGGGTAAAGGAAGCCAAATTTGAAAAAGGAAGCCGATCGTGTTCTAGAGCGACGCGCGACACCGAACGAGCTAGACATCATAACCTTAATATTGCAAATTGTTGTAAAATGCCGTCCTGTGTCGTAAAAACTTGTAAAACAATTCCGTTATTAAAAAAAAAACCATAGGGATTACATTTCACAAGTAAGTTTTTCCATTTGATTTAATTTGATAAATAAATACATAAATATTTCGTAAAGCGGTTTTGGAACACAAAACCTCACATACTGTCGTCGGTGTGACCAGTATATCCGCATTCAAATTCTCCGAAATGCGGGCAATGTGGGAGTGTTTGTGATTATTAATTTTAATATTACTTTTCGTAATGGTTAAATGTTTATAACTATTACGAAAATTATTATTAACTATTTTGAATGTCAAACATAGGTATCCATGAATAAATAACTCGGGAATATATTATAGTATAACTTGAATACAATATGATAGGGGCCATTTTATGTGACCATTAAATAGCACGTGACTATTATTATTATTATTTCTATATACAAGTACTTACAACATAATATATAGTTTTATGTATAAGATATTTTTGGATTCATTTATTTCTCGACTACGACTGAAAACCAATTAAATTTAGATTTCCACGTACCAGTACATACACATCCCGTCTGGTGAAAATCTAAACATACAAACTAGCAATATAACTAAACTTGAAAAAGTACCTAAAAGTAAAAAGTGTTTTATTTATAAGAATTTATTTTTCATGAAAAAGCAAAATTATTTAATCAGAATTGAGGTAAAAAGTTTTTAGTGGCAACATTTTTTACTTAGCACTTATACGCATGGCAAGTGTTGCGACGCGAGCTCACGCACACAACTCTGTACACGATGCTTCACTTATTTGAACGCTATTGTTGGCGTACGCTCCGTCTACCTTTTTTATTTGGTCTGAGATCTCAATATGTCTATATCTCAAAATACCTAACTCGCAAAATGACTACATCGCTTTTAGTCCAACTATCTTAATGTCTAAATCCCAAAATACCTAAATAGCAAAATGACTACATCGCAAAAAGTCCGGACAGTTGTGTAGGTACCTATACATTAATCTCTTTGCTTAGTGTAGGATGATTTCAACCCTGGCCATTTGGAAATATCCATGATAGGAAATAAAACATTTGAAGTATATGTCATTCGTGCAATTCAAACACATATGTCACTGCTAATAATTATGATCACAAAAATAACGTAGTTTTTACATACTCTTTGATCACAATGTCTAGCAATTAAATTATGTTTATTTCAAATAACAAAAATAGACCGGCTATATTATGCAACGGTTATCGCTATAATTGGGTAAAAGACAATGTGTCGAAAAATTAATTTTGGAATACCAGGATATGATAGTGAGAGGATATTTTTTCAAAACAGAAAACAGGAAAAAGAAAGCAATACCTACTTTTTGGCAGAAAATACCGACTGGGGCAAAGACTACAATTGTATACTGGCAATAGACAGGCAGCTCTACCTTTTTTTTAATATTAGCAAGTGATAAACGCAGCGCCATCTAGTTTTTCGTTAAGGGAACTAATGAATATAAATATATATATAGATTGGTACCGTTAACTGTGGCATCATTACTTTCCATGAGCAACTTTACCAATGAGAACTGAATTATTAAAATATCTCTCAATAACTTAAAATCTGTTACAATTAGTAGATTATTCTACTTCTGTATCGCTTCGATATTAAATAGTGGCTACAGATTTTTAGATATAGAGAGAAATAAGTACAGTTCTCATTGGTAAAGTTGCTCATGGAAAGTAAAGATGAAGTTGATTGTAAGTCGCTGTTATTATAGCTGCTGTACTGTACGCTGCATAGTAGGTACATACTTATATGACATGTGACGCTTATGGGAAGAATTTTAAAGGTATTCGAAAATACAATACATTGTGGTAATAAAATTACATTATTTTCTTTATTTCAATAAATACATATAAATTACATTTTTAAATATTAGAAAAAATAGTAGCCCATCGGTATCGGAAACAGGGTCCAAGTTACCCGGCGGTCAGGGCTCTAGAGAGGAACCTCCTAACAATGCGAGCCGTGTCCAGGAGTACCGGTTTCTGGATCAAGCCCTTGACCCAGCTGCCCAACGAGAACTTCCTTAGGTGTTGGTCGAGGCTCTTTGCTATCAAACCCTTGGCTGTTATAACTATCGGTACAATGATTGCTGAGTCCACATCCCACATATCGGCAACCTTGCGAGCCAAGTCAAGATACTTGATTTGCTTATCTTTCTCGGCTTTCACGAGGTTCCCGTCATGAGGGACCGTTATATCAACGATCATCTCATCTTTCACTTTCCTTATGTTGTGCCAAAGTTACACAAGGACCTGAAAAACAAGTAATTTTCCTTTAAAAAAAAAACAATCAAACTTTAAAAAAAGATAAACATATTCAAGATTTTAAAATCGTATTAGTAATTTATTAGTAAGACTTACAACTACTAGTCTACTACTACTACCTATAACCTAGATGCCTGGATCTCCATTCGATTTTAATCATGCAATTCAGTAATGAACTGTTTTACTTATGTTAAATGAATTATAACTACGGCAAAGATTAGCTCCTACAGTCAACTTTATAATATTAGTATATTTATATAGAACTAATACAAACCTGATATCAAATCAAATCGCTTGATGGTGTCCTTAAAACATTTGATGTGGAAGCTAAGGCCAGCTTGCTTATAATGGCTTATGTTTGTTGAAGCTAGGGCCGGCTTGTTTATTATAGCTTCAATGAGTTGTTTTCCTGAAATATATTTAAATATCTAGTATAGTTCAGGCCCAAAAGCAATCATGCACTAGTTTAGAAAGAAGATAAGAAACCTGAACTAACAGAGTTTTAATGTCTCACATAATTTTTGTTTGAGATCAATGTATAAATTTACTTATCATTACACAATATTTTGAGTTTCAAAGAGTAACCATGGAGTATCTTGCCTGTTTGTCTCGATAGGAAATAAACACTTTGGAACGAGGCAACTAGACTCTGACTATTCATAAGTACCTGATAATGCTGTACAATAAAAATATATTTGATTGATTGAATTAATTATTTTTTGTAATTACAGACATACCTGATGTGTTGAAATCAGATTCCTGTAATTGATTTTCTTGGGAGATATCAGAGGTTGACATAACCATTGCTTCACCAAATGATTGAGCTTGAAAATCTAGAATAATATTAAAATAAGTAAGTATTAAATTATGATTTGTTTCGACAAAATAAATACATTGGTGAATATATTTACAGTTAACAATTAATAGTATTACCTGGCATATGTAGTGTTGAAATTACCAATTTAGACAGTCTTCCAGTTGGATACTTGTGAATTTCTTCAAAATGTCTATGACAAACACGTCTGTTGCTATAGATAGTCTGATGATCCAATAAAGCTATTTCACCACCAATGCTTAAAATCCAATTTTTAAATTTCTCTGCACTTGTGTCTGGATTCGGGAACCGGTGTAGAGGCATCCCTGAAAACATGAAACAATTAGGTGTGTAACTTAAATCAATCACTGAAGGAACTATACCTTATTCAGCAGAGCTTCAGACAAAGTACATATATACAAACAGTTCTGTAAACCACTGATTAGCCATGGTAAGATCAAATGAAAGGTTGTACTCTGGCATTGGGCCATTGGTTATAAGTTGGTTTCCTGGGTGAATAAGAACAACAATCAAGGCAATTCATAGCAAACGTATTGACTTTGATATCCTTAGGCTACACGGTATATTTAATGTACCCTGGATCTATTACAATAGGGATAGGGGTATATGAAACATAGTGACGAATAGAGTGTAAGCCGGTTTGGCCAAAAATAAAGGTTAAAAACTTACCGTCTCTCCTAACCACAGCACATGACAACCAGGTACACAGCAAGAATTTTGTGACATGGTGGAAGTTCACTGTTCACTATTCGCAATTGCAGGTCCAAACTCTAAAGAGTGCCTATGCCCAGAGTCCACAGTAACTTCACAAGTTCAGGATATTGTTTACAATAACGCGGGCTCAACACGAGCGAACGAACGAATTGTAACGGGGCACAGCAACACGGAGTCGGAGGAACAGGAGCTCAACTCAACGTGGATAGCAAATGCAGTTGCAAAACAACGAGGACTTTATTGCAAAAGGAAATTAAATGCGCGCAAGCAATTACACTACCCTAACATGCACCAAGCCATTTGCAATTTAAGTGTACCCATACAAAAATAAATTTCGCACGTTTTATATGCCAAAATATAATTTCTGCATTAATGTGCTGATAATAAAAACCTCTTTATGCTCAAATTGATATATTCTGTTATTTTTCAAAATTTACTACCTAAATAACATGTGATCATAATTTTATTTCTTGATTTGTTTTTTCATTAGTAAGGAAACTCCCAGTATAGGAATGGTATATTTAGCCATAGCAACACCGCAATCTTTGAATATTTTGTTCCCCTATTGTTATGATAGATGGCGCTGTTTTCAATAAAAAAACGCAATTTTGACTTTACTCCTAGTTGCCATAGCATGGACTGGGGCTTACAAAACTCCGAATGGAAGATATTACAACACTAAACTTCCTTATATTTATTTATAACCTAAAATGCTAATTAAACTACAAACAATGAATGTTAGTCCTTATAAAATAAGCAGAATATGGAATTACTTTATTGTAAGTAAGGGAATTAATTTGATTTTCTTCTCTCAGTAAAATAATTAAAATAAAATAAATGTTTAATGCCGTAAATGTTTTACTTTCCCTAGCCTATGTGCTTCCCCAAGATTCACTCTACCTTTACACCTAACTTGAACCAAGTCCATTTTGATGCTTGAACAAACAGACAAAAACTAAAATGACCTATTTTGGGTCTGAGTATAATACAAACTCTGATAACAACTAATATCACTTATTTTTTCGAACAATATTTACTGTATCCAGTCATTCTGATTTCAACCCTGTATAAGTATCTACACAACTGTTCGAACTTTTTGCGATGTAGTCATTTTGCGACTTAGGTATTTTGAGAAGACTTATTGAGATTTGGACTAAGAGCGACGTGGTCAATTTGCGATTCAGTCATTCTGATACCAACCCGTTTTATCGTCTTTTTATCTATATCTTATAACCATTTCTCCAAGTTGCTTACCTTTATTCATCACCCAATACTCCTGTGGCTTTGTAAACAATGTAGTGCTGCAATATCCTTCTGGAAACATCTCTTTGAATTCGTTCTCAGTGATCAGACTATTGTCCACGTCTTTGTTGGAAGAACCTGAGCTGCTTGTAGAGGGTTTTGATAACAGCATCGTTCGCAAATCTTTTTGCCCCTAAACAAAAATATTGTAAGTGATAATTAATGTGATGGCGTAACTATGCTTTAAGGACGCTATAACATTTTTGAATCAGTCAAGTTTAGGTATTTGAGTCGCAACACAACAACATTACGCGCACGCACTCATTGAAACCATTGTCCGCTCGATTTTTATACAGTACTTAACTAATTGGTATTTGAACGTATTTTTATTTTACTAGCATTGTTGAGCAAAGTTAGTAGTAAAGTAACTTTATTTATATTTTAGTAGCATTTGGTAACAGTAACTAAGTTTTGTCTGCATGATCATCATTATTTTTGGAATAACGTAAAATTCGTAAGTACAAAAAAAAAACATTCTTTTTTCATACGAATTATCGGACTCGCGGACTCTGAGGTCTAATAATAAAATACTTTAGTAATATTTTTGGCTATTATACGAATATGCCGATCGGTAATCGTAGACTATCGTTGTAATCGTTGAAAATAAACAGGATATTAATTCCCTAAAGAAAACTAAGCAAAAACTGTGTGACGCCCGAATCCCACCTTAGAGATTGGAGCGCGTGTTCAGAATTTAATAAACACAAAAGTTAATTTAAATAAAATATTGTTGATAATACTTCCAAAACCCCCAAAATTGATACCCATGTCGACTTTTTATCTAAAGATTACATCCGCCATCTTAAATTAAAAATGATTAATACATTCGTAATCACTACCCACAAATTATCCAAAATCGATAACCAGTATGGTTGTGGAACTTTTCATATAATACAACAGCCGCTCTTTTTGAATAAATTATGGATTAAACATTCGTAATCACAATCCTAAAAATCCCTAAAATTGATTCACAATTTTATTTAAAAAAAAAAACATCTGTCATCTTAAATGACAAATACGTGTAGGGTTCGGGTAGGTCCGTCAGGACCGATGTTCCTTCTTCTTCAACGATGAAAATTTTGAAAATTTTCGCAGCCGCCTTCTAAGATTTCTTGTTTGAGCTCACTGTCGAAAACCATGAAAACGACAACCATGGTGACCAATTTGAAGATTTCCGCACCCTACATCTTGGATTTACATTTTGACCTCACTATTGTTTTCAGCAACCTCGAACACCATGAACACAACAACACCCACGATGAAAAATTTTAAAATTTCTGCAGCCGTCATCTTGGATTTTCATTTTGACCTCACAGTCGGCTTCAGCACCCTCGTTGGGGTACCGCAAGCTGCATTAAAGAACTTCGTTCCAAAAATGGATGACACATGCGACATTATCATTATCACACTAAAAAAGGAAATTCATCCGCCATCTTGTATTCGTGTAAACTGATTATATATTCATAATCATCACTACCTCCTAAATCCTCAATAATAACTATCTTAAATATGTACGAATTAAAAAAAACATTATTTGTTCCGCCATTTAGAATTTCATTCATTTATTTATTTCTAACTCGTAATAAGTTTGGTACTCATACTTTTGGTCCGAAAACTATCAACATTTTCCAACCACGGTATATTATAGAGCGCGGCATTCACTTTATTATTATTTTAATCGTGTTTATTTTTTACAAGAAAGCGTGTATCGCTTTCTTGTAAAAAATAAACACGTGCTTCCTAGGGCGCGGAATGACAGACCGTGTTTAGAAAATGTATGAAGAAATTGGACAGCGATCTTTATTTCTTTTTTCTCTTAAATAAAAAAGTTATATATTAAATTACAAAATATTTTATTCATTGCTTAGAGGACTATATAAACCACAATTTCTTATTATTTTGGAGTTAAAATATGCAGTTGATCTAGCTATAATGGGTTCCTATTAATTTAATTAATTATTAAAATTACAGAAAAAGGGGTCTGCCCTTTTTCTGTAATTTTCTGCGATTAAGGTGGTGGTGAAAACGGATTTGTGTCAAAGTTTTGTATGGGGCTATGCAATTTATGTAGTCATTGTGGAGATGAATATATTATCTTTAATTTAAAACCATAATTGCCTAGCAGTTGTGATTCCTTTTCATGTAATTGGTATCAGAAAACCAGCGGTATTTGTAGAAAAATGTGATAGCGTCCTTAAGTGTAATCAGTTAATAGAACCTATGTTGTTCTGTGTGTGTGTGTGTTTTTAGACATATAAGCCCTGTCTGATTTTGAAGACCGACAGTAGTCTACTTTTTACGCGACTGTGCGACGCAAAGGAGGTAATGTGTTTATTAAAGTGTAAAACAATTTCAAAAGGAGTGAGAATGATCGTAGCTTTGTGTAGTTTCTGCTTCTCTCATGGGAAAAACTGATATGTGTAAGTGTGCACATTCCTCTTACCTTCTTAGCCTTTTCAATACCATCTTTATTCTTCTCCTTGGGATCCTGTTTCTTCTCCACCGTAATAAACATCTTCTGGCACTGCGGCGTGAAGTCATGCGGGATCATCCTTGGATTTAGTTTGTATAGATTGTTCTCGACCTCTTTTGATTGTAGAACCTTTTTGTTGAGGCCATCTCTTTGCCGCATACATTCTAATAATGTCTAGAAGAAAAAAGAAACAATGACAGATTGTTATGTCATGAATAGAGATCGGATATTCGGATACATATGCATCATATATTTATATTTGAAAATATGTTAAAGTGCTACCTCGTAATAATAATTAACTTTAAGTACCCACCGACCCTACAGTCAAACCACTATTACGGTTTTGTGGGGCTTAGTTTATAAGTTATATTTACCTTATGTTGATATAAATAAATAAAAAAAATTATATAAAATAATCTAAAGTTGAGATGTTGGCTAATATGGAATACGCTTCTGTATTGAAATAATTTTACTCTACATACACATATTGGCATCAGGGGTTAAACTATAATTTTAAATAAATATATAAGAATCTCGGAGACAAAAAAAATATGGAAGTCGCTTTCATACTATACACCCGACTCGTTATGCATTCCCTATGTTCCTGGTATCCCGGGACATTTTACAAAAAAATATTCTAAGAAGCCGCTTCCATACTTCCATAGAAAAAAAAACTTTAGGTAAATATCCATCCGAATATCAGAGGGCAATTCTCGTAATTTTAAGAATATTCACAGTCTCAATTAGTCCTCGAATTTCCCTATATTTTTGTCATTTGATTATCGCTGAGATGAGACTACGACTAGATTTTGAACGTTTTTAATTACGAGAATTGGCCTTCTGATCTCTTGTGACACGCAGCCTGAATTTTTGGGATGGAGATTCTGATGATTATAAGTAAACCATTCCGTAGGTGAGAGCATGACTGGTTTTATTACTGTTTTCTAGCTGTCATCTTTGAAATTCACACTAAGAATATTATTAAATTGATATTTATATTGAAATGGTGAAATATGGGTGTACTATAGGTATACCTCTGCCGAACTCTTCGGGGAAACATGGCGTGATGTTATGTTATATTATATTGTAATTTTTTTTATCAATTACCTGGTGTTCCCTGCCTTCAGTGACGAGGATAAAGACTTGTCCTCCACGCTCACGACCAGTACGTCCACACCTTAGATAAATATATTAAAAAAAATAGTCAGATCGAAAACTACCTCTTTCTTGAAGACGGTTAAAACATAATACCTAAAAAACGTTTAAGTTGTATAACTTAACACAACAACACACACACAACACAACACACATACACACAGAACAACTTTTAATCACGATTTTAATATTGGGTTCAGAGAAAAAGTCGTTTATGCTTTTGGCTTACCTACAACGACACCTTTTCAAGTTTAGGCTATGGGGCCATTCAAGTATTACGTAAGCACTACAGGGCGGGGAGGGGGGGGGGGGGTCTTTGCTTTGCAAATTTTTGATGACATGGGGGATCGGGGAATCTGGATGGTGATTACGTCAGCAGGATTTTTTTTTACTTTTTTGGATTTTGTACAAAATTTAGTCGATTTTGGTTTGAACACATATGGCAACCGTACTTGTCTATGAATGGCTCGAAGAAAACGATGTCGATATTCCAAAATCAAACGAAAGTGAGCAGACACACAACATTGAGCAGCAAACATCCAATGTCATCTAAGACTTACGAGTCATGGATTCGTGTGTCATGGAGTGGAGACTGTTAATTTGAATTAATATACAAAAAAATTACAAGAAGTTTGTTTCGTTCGTTAATATATAAAGATTATAATAACTAAATACCATCTCAATAAAATTTGCTTAAATAAATATTATATGCGTTAAAGTCCTCTATTCCAAGCTTGTTCCTTATTGCTAGACTTAGGTATAACTGCTGCTCATGAATCAATACTTATGTATAACATACGTAGGTTTATACCAGAACACATTGAAAAATGTATATACCAATGTTTACGTGAGAATGTAAGCAAAGCTCTTAAACCCCCCCGGGTTTAAGAGCTTTGCTTACTTTTGCTGACGAGGGGAGAGCGGGGTGGGGGTTAAAAATTGCAAAAAAATCTGCATACGTAATACTTGAATGGCCCCTAAACAAAAAACGAAAGAGATTCATTGAATAGGCTCACCTCTGCACAAGTCGCACGGGCGACTTGGTGGATATATCGAAGCATATGATGAGGTCCACGGAGCCGACGTCCAGGCCTTCCTCGGCCACACACGTCGCGACCAGCACGTTGCACAGACCCTCGCGGAAATTACGCATTACACGCATTTGCTGCTTTTGGGATACTACTGTTCTGCCGTCCTTACCTGCAAATACGGCATAGTTAGCACCCCGTATTGGTAAAACGTAATGGTAACGCAAGGATCTTGGCGCTAGAGTGACGTTATAGAGGCATGAGAAAGGGGGTTTAAGTTCAATTATCCTCCATAGAAAAGGGAGGATCCTTCGACCAGACAGGTGTAGTCTAGTGGGCTACTGCACTGGCGGGACGTTATATATTTGCTAGTGGCGCGGTAAAACTCTGCTTGCGCGATGCAAGATTGTGCGTGACGTCAGTGCGATGCGTAGTTTGCATATGGCGATGTGGAAGCCCCCACGACTTTGTTTTGTGAAGTGTATTGAACAAACAAGATGATAAATCTTTGCACAGCTGTAGATTGGACGTCAAAAAAACTGGCAAACGTGTTACGTTTGCCAGTTTATGGATAAAATAATGCAGGCGCTATACATGTAAAGCTCATCAGTTTGGGCCTTATACAACTAGTCGGGCAATCCACACACGGAGTTTTTATAGTAATAATGGTCTATAGTTCACATAGGTTAAAATTAATGAGCAAGATAAAAATCATATTCCATCTTATATCTTACCTGAGGCGCCTTGTCCCACAAACATCTGCGGCTTAATGAGCGGTCGACACTGCAGCAACAAGCAGTGCACCAGGTTCACACTCTCGCGGTACTCGCAAAATACTGGAAAATTACATGGCTATGATCAGAGATCGGAACATCGGATGCATATTTACCTAGTAAATTTTTAGCTATGAAAGTATGGAACTGCCATCTATAAAATACTTTAAAAATTCCCGGGAACTCGGAATTCAGATGCATATTTATTTAAAATTAAGGTTTAACCCCCGATGCAAATATGTTTCAATAGGTATCTATATAAATTATTCTTCATATAAATGTAGTCTATCTACCTATCTACTTTACAATATTAGGTAGTAAGTCTTTAGTCAGAAAAATCACAAAATCGGATCGGAATCGCAGATTTTTACGGTCGATACAAAAGTGCATCCCATACGAGTACAAACCAACATTTCAACTTTATGTTAATATGCATCCGAATATCCGATCTCTGGAAACTCTCTCACTAATATGTGCATGATGCCTTTAGCCTGATTGCCTTTTTTGGCAGAAATGGAATGTGTAAGCTAGAAAAGACATCCAAGTTTTCAAGATTAGGCAGAACAGAATTATGTTTTTAAATTAAGATTGTTACAGAACCATACCTATTGCTTTTGTATCTTGGTTTTTATGCTGCGCTTTAGTAAAATGTTCCGTCATTATTTGTTTCAATTTATCAAACTTAGGATGACCGAAGCATAAGTCTTTTGGCATCTACAACAAAAAGAAAACATTGCATACAATCAAAATATTTTATGTGAGCACATAAATGTGAAATTATTTTTAGATGTTTGGATATTTGTTACTCAATCACGTAAAAACGGCTGAACGTTTTTGGATGAATTTTGGCATACAGATAGTTTGTAACCTAGAATAACACAGGATACTTTTTATCCTGATAGTACGTTCCCGTGGTACAATTCTCGACCACCAAAAGCTAGTGTAAAGTTGTTTAAACGATGTTTTTGCCCCACATTGAGTATTCCTCTTAGACCGTGCTTGTGTTTAGAAACATAAGTCTCAAATACACAAACTGCCTATGTTAGCCGTGATTTACAATCCAATCCCCTACGGTCAACTGTGGCATCTTTACATTCCATAAGCAACTTTACCAATGAGTACCTACTGTACTTCAATTTCTCTCGATAACTAAAAATCTGTTGCCGCCATTTAATATCGAAACAATACAGAAGTTGAATAATCTTCTATTTGTAACATTTTTTTAGTAATCGTGAGATATTTTAATAGTTCTCATTGGTGAAGTTGCTCATGGAATGTATAGATGCCACAGTTGTTTTACAATTTCTACCATAACCTATAAATTCCCCAATTATACTTATGCCAATTACTACTAACGGCTATTGCTTCGCCCGTGCTCAGATCAAAAATTATCCCATAGGAACGTACTACCGGGATGAAAATATCCTATGTGTTAATCCAGGTTATAATCTATCTGTGTACCAAATTTCATCTAAATCTGTTTAGCCGTTGTTGCGTAATTGAGTAAAAAACATATAAACATACAAATTTTCACATTTATAATATTGTTAGAAGGATAGTAGGATATATTACAGTAGGATTTAACCAATATTCACCTCTGGTATTGTCCCATCAGGCAATATACTCCTGTCCAAAGACAAAGGATTGATACCCAGGTCATCCCTTAACCTTTCCAACAAAGCGGTCAACTTGTCATCAGTCTGTATCCAGGACTTCTCTGGGTGTTCATCGAAGAAGTTAAGGAATACCCTCGAGCCGTGCTGGACTAGCAACTCTAAGCCATGGTATAAAGCAATGAGGAGGGTGAAGTCTTTCATTATGTAGTTGTGTTGTGGGTGCCTGTGAAAGTATAAACGATTTAAAGACGGTTGTAAACAGTGCGAGTAAGGATGAGTTTCCACTGACCCGGAGACCAGCTGAGCGCAGTTCAGGAATCGACCAATCACAGACCAGAGAAGCGACGCGATGTGTATGTACTCCAACAAATGTAATTGGTTGATTCCTGCTTATCTTGCCTCTCGTCTTTTCTTTAGTGGAAACGCACTCTAATTTGAGCACAGTAAGTGGTCGAAAATATTATTGTTAATTTTCATAGAGATATCGAAAAAGTTCGGCTTTGTCTCTACAAAGCCGAACTTTTCCGTAACGTAGGCGACGCTCTCGTCGCCTACTTTACTCACCTGTGTTACTATCTCTTTCTAAATTTCGATGTGTCATATTAACAGTAACAGCAGTATACTCTAAACGGTACTTAAAACTTGAGCATGTTAATAATGGAATATCGTGTAACTAGGTACTAAACCTTTGGAATGCAAACACAGTAAGTACTGCATCTCCTAATGTGGAAAAAGTACAAATACGCTTGGCACATACGATGCATCGGCTCGAACTCGAATTACATTTACATTTTTTTTAATTGTTACGTATCATTCTTAATTCTGTTATGTATTAGAGCATGTGTACTCGGTAATGTGTGAGCATTCATTATAGCAAGATAAAGCGTTTATTATACCAAGTCTTATTGTAAAATATAATTGAGATGTATTTCGTAGGTAATCCTTAAATATATAAATAAAATACATTTTCTGGAGTTTAAAACAGTTTTTAGAGTTCGCATTAAAGTACCCCATTAAACAACGTGTAACATATTTACATACACCTCAATTAGAGTATTGAGTTAAAAGCATAACACAAAAACAAAAACTATTTTTTTTTTCAAAGCAAACTTTTACTACTAAGAAAAACGTGTCAATCCCAGCATTACTTTGTGGATTTAAAATTGAGTCTTATCGCCTTGAAATAAGTTTTAATTTTCTTTGGGTCAATCGGCGGTAGAAAAACAGAATTTAAATATATCCATATTAAAAGTTACTGAAATCGATTTAGTAGTAAATTATGAACAAACTACTTTCAGGACTTGCGTTTATATTCTGTTACACCTTGTATATGTCATCGTAAAATTGTAAATACCGTTAGATTATAATCTATCTCGCGAGATTGTAAACAGTCGAAAGATTGTGAACCGAAACATACTGCTTACAATTTAACGAATTATTTTTCAGATTATGATCTATCAGTGTGCAGTTCACAATTTATCGACAGTTTACAATCTCGCGAGATAGACTGTAATCCAACGGTATTTACAATTTTACGTTGACATACACAAAGATTTCAAGAATACAACGTAAAAGACAGTAACCGAAATGGCCAGAAAATGGTACCGATTTTTTTTTAAAGTGTAGTACGTTTTCTCACCGGGCACTTCGATCTTTAGTCTGATACTCCTTGTACAGCATCACAATACGGCCTTTGGACAGATTACCCAAATTATGGGGAAGTATGTTCATTTGTTTTAATCTTCTGGCGTACCCGTCTAAAATCTGAAATAACAAATGTTATCTATTACTACTACAAAGTACTTTAAGTATGTAAACATAGGGTATGTTTCATATTACAACTGTTGTGACTCATTCATGTTTATGGTTACAATCACGGATTTATCACTATTCGAGAAACCCGAAATAGATACGTGAGTATTACTGTAAACACCTAACATTAATACAGGTTTTGTTTCTATTACAATTAATGATAAACACAAAGAGAATTAAACCACTTGAGAGCTGATAGACAAATTTCGTCTAGGCACACGACTCACCACTGCGGGCCGGGGATCGAAGAAAATGCAACGGTTGTGATTGGCCGATGCAAAAAATGTCAGGACGAATGTTGCAGAAATAGTGATTCGCACGTCAGTTTTGCAACAATGATATCGATAAAATGGACGTCCATTAATTCTAAATTTTTTTAAACTATACTGATAGGGTGTTAACCGGGTGCAAACAAAACACTGACGTAACACTTCTTGAAGTTAAATTCAATTAAATCAAACAGCAAATTTAATTGACTAATTCAAAGTATGTCTAATAAAAATAATAGCAATGCCAATACCTGTCGGAAAGAACAATAAATTCTCATAAATTAAATTCAAATTCTTTCAGTTCCGGAATATTTCGAAATCTAAAATGTAAAATTACTTTTTACCATTAGGAAACATCGATAATTTTTTTATCATACATTTCGACTAGAAGCTGTCACAACACTACAGCATTAGTACAGAATAAAATGAGACAGACGTATTGACATATTATGCAGAAATGTATAAATAGGTATCAAAATAACCGCGTGAAATCCAATAACTGGTCACAACTAAAATGGCCCCTCGTATCGTCATCAATAAGTGCAATTTCATTTATGTGTCGTGAGCCTGAGTCGCCCTTATGAGCAGTCAAGAGGCTATATATAGTCATTGCTTAGGGATGATTTTCCAATAGTCAGATAACTTTTATCTGAGGAATAAACATGTCGGTTTGACCGCTTTTGTATAGAAAATATGCCCTTAGTACCGTTCAAACCCGTCAAACATTTGTAAATGATTTCATGACTGCCAGTTGTCTAATGAACTTGTTAGCTAGCACAATCACCTTACATAAACGTTGAACACTTTTGACTTCGTCACAATAAACTCGTCACTTATCAATAGATGCAGTACGCGTCATATCTCACGTCTCTACTTGCATTAAATATCATATCATCAAAAAGCTCACAAGTTCAACGCTTGTTGAACCGACTGTACCATATATGCCAAAATACGACTGATCCGTGTTCTAGTTTTTTTTTTGCATTTTCTTTTATGGCGCGGAAAAAGCCGCGAAATCAGTAAGATTGATGCTTTCGAGATGTGGTGTTAGCGGAGGCTACTTCGTATACATTGGACCGCCATGAAAACGACTGAATCCGTACTAGAAGAACACAACATTACCAAGCGGCTATCTACAATTTGCCAAGAGCGTGCCCTCAGTTATTCCGGACATATGTATTATGCGTTCACCTAAGCATGGTTTGGAAAGAAAACGCGCTCAAGGTAAAGCACCAGCAAGATGGTCAGATGCGATCACGAGGGCTGTTGGGTGTAGCACCTACCGAGCGGTTCATACTGCAAAAGATCGCATAACTTGTAGACGCGTCGTATGTGGTCGCGATCCTCAGCATTGAGAGAAAAAAGAAGTAGAAATACCTATCAGTGGCGGAAGTACCATAGAAGACGACTCCTACTGGCTTCGCTTCGGGGATTCGCATCGGCAACTCTATCGGTATTAAAAAATGGCACGTCAATAGTGGCTACTATTGTAAAAAACTATAGTTACACTACGGGTATTTAATTCACTATAACATTCAAACATTATTTTTAGCATTGAATTACAACAAAAAAAAGGTGATAAAATAACCCGGCGCCAAAACGTCATAATCGGGAACTTGTGGCGGACATCTACAATGCCATATGCGAACTACTCAAGACTTGACGTCACACCGCAACTACAGCAGCTACATCGCGCAAGCAGAGTTTACCGCGCGATTTTTATATATACAACATCAATCGTCGGGCAGTAGTCCACCAGACACAACACCCGTCTGGTCGGAGGATCCTCCCTTTACCAATAGAGTATGAGTGAAGTTTACACCCTGTTCCTCATACCTCTATACTGGTGACCCCGGGAAAGAACGTCAACGCAGCCTTCGTGCAACAACCTCAGCGTGACGTCACACCATCATCACTTCCTCAAGCTTTCGAGCAGCGAGTCACCCAGCCAGCCAGCACCCACGGCTTCCACGGGTATCCTGACCACCTGCATGCAGCGAACCGCATATCTGGTCATTACCCACAGCCTCATCAGCCTCAACAAACGACTACGGCACTACTGCTCTTCGGCCGGTCGACAGCTCGATCTCCCGGTCGACAACAGCAACCAGCCACATCGCGGCGCTGTACCACGACGCACCGGAGCAGCGCCGGCCCCGACTCACTGGGGTTCGCACCACCGCAGACAGTTCCGACCCACCGCGAACTATGCGACACCGCTTCCGACGCACTGGAACCACAACTGGCACTGGTAAGCATTGCAATATGCACCGACTTCGCCGACTATCGACCTCCGGTCTCCGGAGGAGAGTGATGTGGCGGACATCTACAATTCCCCACATACGAAACTTCTAATCAACAAATGTGGAAAACACAAAAAAGTGAAGTGGTGCCATCTACAATGCCATATGCGCACTACTCAAGACTTGACGTCACACCGCAACTACATCAGCTACATCGCGCAAGCAGAGTTTATCATTCATCAGGCGCGATTCATCAGAGTTCATCAGGCGCGATCTGCATATATACAACATCCCGACATCAACTGTCGGGCAGTTGCCCACCAGACACAACACCCGTCTGGTCGGAGGATCCTCCAACAGAGTATGAGTGAACTTTACACCCTGTTCCTCATACCTCTATAAACTAAAAATTCATACAACAGCGATCCCGTAATTATGTCACTTTAGGTCACGTGGCACCGCCCGCTGTACAACGGGTTATGACAGAGATGGAGGAATATTGCACATTTTATTGGGTTTTCAGCTGTTCAATTTTATTGTATTTAATTCTTTACGTACCTATATTAGTTTTAGAATAATAGTAAGTATTCTTTATTCATTAGTCAGCAAGTTAAAGCCGACTATGCAGCCATCTATCGGCCAGTCGCAACAACACCACAAGCAATGTCGATTTCGGTGTTTGATAAGTTAGTTTGCATCGGACCATTGTTTGAGTCCAAAAGATAGATCGCGGTGTTGAGTTTCTCCGCAGATTACATACAGCACCCGTGTCATAAGGTTCAGATTATACATTTTAATAATGTGACTGGACTAAGGTTTAAAGGTAGAATAAAGATTGGGTTGGCATGACCTATCAGGTATCAGCATAATTATACCAGCTCGCAAGGTGAATGAGCACCCTCTAAAATACTCACGAAGCCCGAGGGCGTAACACCGAACATCGCTTCGGCTTCTCTCATAGAAAATTTGACACCACGCCGCTGGTACCTTGTACCTGTACATACGGCCTGAATGAAGTATTGTGTTACCTCAATATACTGTTGTCTGACTTGAGACAGTTCCATGCCCAGATGTATGACCACAGTGTTTATCTTCCGCGCGTGACTGTACGGCGCGACGTCGATGCAGTTCTCTGTCCTTAGCTCTAGGTGGGCTATGTGCAGGCTTTTGACTACCTATAATCAAATTAAAAATAACTTATTTGCTTATACATATGGGTAAATCTTTATGGATAAAACTAGCTTTTGCTAGCGGCTTCGCCCGCGTGTAGGTCGAAAATGATCCCATGGGAACGTACTATTGCGATAAAAAGTATCGTATGTGTTATTCCAGGTTACAAACTATCTATGTCACAAATTTCATCCAAATCCGGTCAGCCGTTTTTGCGTGATTGTGTAACAAACATCTAAACATACAAACTTCCACATTTATAATACTATAGTATAGTAGGATTTAAATAATCAGAAGGATTAAACAGTTGGGTTTCACCATAAGACTTGACTGCAGAATAATTACCTATTACTATAATAAGTAAGTATCGATGAAGTGATATTCATGTATCCCTCCATAACGGCCATGAAACAGTCGTAAGATGTATGGAAATGTTTTCACTGCTAACATTCTTGGGCTGTAGATTTATTTTCGTAACTGACGTGGGGATTTTCTACGTTATTACCATTACAAGCCACTAACATCTGGCGGTACTTTAGTTTATTTATTCTTTGAAAAATATGAGCATTTTGTAGTGGCTTTGTTTATATATATAATCATTTATTTCGGATGAATCAGGTATCCATATTTGTGTTAGTAAGTACTTAAGACCTAAGTTAGTAACATTACAATACAATTGAAATAAACTAAATCAATTAGACATGTGGAGTGCAATCCAGTCCTAACGAAAGGACCTTCTAATCGGTCTGCTATTACTTTCAGAATGCTATTGGAGGCTCGAATACGGTGCAATATGGAGGCCGCTCGCTTTCTCATGATGGCATGAAAGCCATCCATGCGAGCCTCCATAAACATGCCAGAAACACTACAGCAGTTTATCATTTAGCAATGCATGCAAGCATAACTCTGATTTATTTCCGGTCCTTTGACTCTTTGGTTTTATCTCAATGGTTGAATTATTTAAACTAATGAAGGTTGTTTCTCTACATTTTACATAGTATAAAACAAAGTCGCTTTTCGTGTATGTACGCTTAGATCTTTTAAACTACGCATCGGATTTTAGTGCGGATTTCATCAATAGACACGAGGGATTCAAGAGGAAGGTTTATACAGGGCAATTTTTATCCAGTGCGCAAACGGTAACCATGAATTCAGCATATCATTCTAGACCGCAGAAATTTTTCGTCGGTTATAAACCGCGTAGGTATTGCACTTTTCTATGAAAAGCTGATAATTTTTTGTATAACCGACGAAAATTTTCTGCAAAAGCTAGTAGTAGATAAAATAACCTGACCCAATTTTATTTATAACACTAAAAATTTTACATAAGTAATTTTCCTTGTTTTTGTAAACAAATAGTGTCAATAGAAATAAATATGTGTTTACCACAAAACAGTTAAACAAACCGTTTTATTTTAAAAATAAATTATCTGACGGCAATAAAATTAAAATTAAAGAGTCATTTAAAGACTCCTTGTATTAAGTTTGCTGCCTATTTTTCCTGAAAATATATAATTACAAAATGCTCTTTGTTCATACATACATTAATGACATCTTCAACTTTACTGCCAGGAGTGGCTGATAACGCCAGCACCCTATATATCTTGTGTCCAATATCATCCAATGTCGATATAATTTGACAGTATGCATAGTTCCCTCTCGCTCTGTGAGCCTCGTCAATGACCAGGCATCGGACTTTGTCGCAAGGACAAATACCTGACTTCATGTCATTGTATATAACTTGAGGAGTGGCGAAGAACACTCTTTTGGTTTGCCAATGTTGCTTCCTTGTGGAAGCTTGCATGTGACCTGAAAACATATGGCTGCTTAGTGTGTTTTAATATGCTAATGAAACTAAAAAAAATGCAGGCAATTATGTGATTGGTTAGTAAATAATAGATGCTTTATTAAGTGTCACTTGCTGACTATTTAAAGTCAAAATACTGTAGGTACTTTGCAAAACATGACTGCATGTTGTACAGGCTGGCGATAAAATAACTTTGATCACATTCGGACATTAAAACATTTTTAGAATATGCTTTCAAATGAATTAGATTAGGTTTTTTGCTTCGAAAATACAGAGGAATATGGTAGGGTGGGTATAAACACGAAAGCGTGAAATAAAGTTAATAATTTTAAAGTGATCGGTATATTCATTCTGATACGTCGTACATCACACAAGAATTAACAGAGAGAGCCCTAAGGTTCCTATAGTACCTACCTACACACAATCTTTTCTTTTTCACTGATTACTTATTTGGAGGGGTCTATATAAGTTACTAGTGTGAATGTGAGGACTATTTGGGTCATTGTACTTTATTTATCGTCTTAGTTAGTGATGGTTTGGCAGTTTGTGTATCTCTATCTAGATATCCAAATGTCCTTCATTTGGTATTGTTCGTCGAATCTTTGAGCTCCGACAAATGCGTGAACTGACTGGACAGGACAAGTCTACACAAATGTGTAGTTCTCAAATGATCCGACCTACATCATGTACGGACTTTTAAAGAGACTGTGACCTCTGGGTTTGTTTTGGCCTTGAGTAGTGTTGTTCAAATTAATTTAAAAAATTACAAATTTCCTATATCCTAACTTAACTAAAATGAATAAACAAAAACAATGCGTCGAAAAACTCATCTGCATTGCTGTCTGTACTGGTAATGTACCCAAGAGCCTGGCGGCATGGCTACGTTGTATAGCAATGTTCAGCCTCTGGCCAAGGTAAAATCCAGCCCTTGGGTCACGGGCAGTGTCAACCAGCCGTTTCGAGATTTCCTTATAGAGAACATGAACACTCGGACCCCACGGCCTGAGGGTATCAAATCCAAACGGCTCGAAAATATAATTACCAATAAACTTGAGTAGTTGGATAGGAAACATTAAACTCAATCTAGTTTATAAAATAGGATTATTGTGTAAAAGTATACAAAGAAACTTACAGAATTAAATCAGGTAGTTGATAAGTTCCAATTAACTCATCTCATATCTTTTAACTTTAATCAATGTTTGTTAATAAACCCCAATACTTAAAACAATTTATGCTAAATTTTTATAATTAATCTAGTAGATAATGCCTATGTACAAACTGACACAGGTTTAATTTAAACGGATATGTATTTAAATATTACCTGTCATTTCAATAGTGTCATTAGGAGGTATAGCGATAATATTGTAGCATGCTTCTATTTGCTGAGCAACTAGGGGCCGGGTCGGTGCAGTGAATACAATCTTGCCAAGCGGGTACCAGCGGTAGAAATTGTACATAATCACTGCTGCTATGAATGTTTTACCCAACCCAGTGGGAAGACTTACCTGTAAGAGAAAAATAATACCGTGTAAAAGTTTTTACTTGCAATTTTTTATATCAACTTGTTAATAGTTTCCAAACAAATCGACGGGAACAACAAATGCTAGTTTTAGTAAAGCCTTAAGACTAAAGAAGGAGAACTTAATGCACAAAGCCGGTGCTAATGGATCAAGCAATAGTATAACTACAGACTAGTGACCAGGGCCTCAAGTCTGCTATTACAATAGTGTCAGAATGGTCTATCATTGACTTCAAAATTGTTGATTTTGACAAGGTTGGTAATCTACTAATATAATGGCGTCATTATGACTTTCCAATGGTCAGCCACTGACACTCCATTGAAAGAAATGGCATTTATTGGTAATCTCGTACATAATGACAAATGAATGACTGACTTAGGCGGTAATCTGCTAAAACTTAACACTAATAAATAATTTGTAAAAATATATATAAATGAAATCGGGCATGAATAAATGTTCAAATTTAGTGGTAGTTTTTGGAAAATCATTTCTACTAACGGTTTTTATAATAATGGCAATACAACAATGCCATTATAACACAATTCTATTACGAGACCATTGACCGACCAATGACTGACCATTATGGATTTAGCAGATTACGGACTTTTAGCAAAATGACAATGGGATCGTGTTGGAATTACGAATTTATAAAAATAGCAGACTTGGGCCCCAGTTGGCATGGTCTTCTTAAACTAAATCAGTCAGTCTTGTCTTTGTCCTTGTCCCAACTATGTTTGGGTCGGCTTCTAATCTAATCGGATGCAGCTGACTACCAGTATTTTACTTGGGAGCAACTGCCTATCAGACCTCTACAACCCAGTTACTGGGTAGTACAACACCCTTTGGCAAGACTGATTGTCAGAATTTCGGGCTTCTGATTACCTGTAACAACTGACAAAGATCTACGAATGACAGCTGGGACTAACCAACAGCTTGACATGTTTTTCGAAACACAACATTAATGGATACAATAGGTTGGTTGTTAGGTTGATTAATAATTATGGGTTTTGATTTTTTAATTTAAATGTCATCATAGAAATATGAAATTCACAACACAGGCCACCTTATTCTTGTGTTGTGAATTGAATGTCAAACATAGTATTTTATTTAGAAAACCAACATTGGTAGTTTCAATATGCTGGAAGATTTATGAATATACAAAAATACATACAAATTATATTTAACATTTCTAATCTATGCTAATATTATAAAGAGGAAAGACTTGTATGTTTGTATAGAATAAACTCGAAAACTACTGGACCAATTTCAAACATTATTTCGCCATTAGAATGCTACATTATCTTGAGTAACATAGACTATAATTTATTACAAAAAATAAAAATTAGAGTTCCCACCCATGCAAAGCCGGGATGGGCCGCTAGTTATTCATTAAACTAAATCTTACCAAGGTGTTCTTCAGAATGGCAGCCTTAATAACATTAAATTGGTAGTCTCTCACTGGGTAGTTAGTTGGGTAGATCCATGTTTTTCCTGTCAGCTTGTCATATCCACTGATCTCTTCATCACAGCAGAGAGCACTGAAAATATATGCTTGTAAGTTTGTGGGTAAAGTAGGGAGGGTAAAACACAAGTAAAGTGTCACACACAGTTGTTGTTAATTATATTCTTTAGCCATATCTCACATGAGGTAAGCGAACCCCTAGTATCTCTCTCCTTTTTAAGACTGACTGGAAGGGACTGCCTGAACTTAGTTAGTTAAACTTTTGTCAGAGTGTACAATTATGTGGTTTGTGTGCAATAAAGAGAATAAATAGGTCAGGTTACATGAGATTTGTGTTGCAAAATATATAATGGGACTCTCAATGGTAGACAACAAAATTCACAAGCCAATACCCAATAGCCAATACCCAAGAAACGTGATACATCGTAGCGAGTATTCCTAGCCTATAAAATTAACTTACCTAACGTTCAAAGCGCTCCCGTTAGCCGAATCATTTATGATACTCTCAGAAAACCTTGATCTTTGTATAAACGAGGAATTATCAAAGTGGGCCAACAACGTAGAGTCGTCGAATATTTCATCGTCTTCGAATGCATCGTTTTGTTTTGATTTACTAGTACTAGGCAAGTTGTTCATAGTAAATCTTCATAATTGTTAATTGTTGAATTTGACAAACGATAGGCGCATTAGACACATAATGTATTAAGATAACACTGAGTTTCGTTACTTATAAACACATAAATAATAACCGTTCATTAAACTAATGAGTAATAAAATAACATGAAACAAAGTTATTCGGAAAATCTTTGCGCGTTTTTTCGACCAGTTAAGTATTTGACTTGACTGACTGAACGTGAACTACTGACAGTGACAGTTTATTATTTTGACGAAACGGAACTGACAGCCACAGGACTGGACAGTGTCAGTTGAAATTGACAGCTGATCACAACAGCTAAAAAATAAAACGGATATAACCGCACACCCACAGAATATATATACCTCAAGCAGCGCACACCCCTCAATGCTCATCTCGCTGCCGAAATGCTAGCAATAGCAACACAAATAGTAAGTGACCAGCAGGCCTCGACAAAAAACATTTCTGTTAGCGTTCACGCCAAACGCCCAAAATGTACGGGAAGGACATTACCTGCGGAAATATTACGTCATATCCTTTCCGCAGATAAGATAATGTCATTCCCTTAGATTTTGGCGTAGCGTTTGGCGTGAACGCTAACAGAAATGTGTTTTGTCTCAGGGCCATGTACTGCACGTATGCACGAAGCATCACGTGATCACACTGTCTATGTCTGTGGTCTCGTTCCACTTCCACTTCCCAACTGCCCAAAATATTCATCGCATGTGTGGCAGAGTGTGGCTGTACTAAGGTGGCCGGCTGTGCTTAAATCTTCTGTAGGCCTACTTGTCAATTTTTTATCTATCTGTCATGTTGTCTGTCATGAAGTACTCGTCAACGTCAATGTCATGTGCATCTCATTCTGTCAAAACAAACGGAAGCGGCAGCGGTATTTGAATTTTATGGTTTTAATTTTTCATCTTTGTATTACACTCTTCTTAGCTTTTCGTAAAAATTATACACTCCCCTGAGCTTTTCTTTTCATAAATGGATTTAGAAGATGGTTTCGACGATTTACTTGCTGAAATCAGCGAGCCGACATCTCCAAAAAAACCCAAAATTGAATCCGAAACTATTCAGCAAGTGCAACCTGGTAAGAAAATCTGTTTGTTTCATAGTCGTCCGCGTACCTGCCATTCTATACAATTCGCGTATTTCGGGTATTACACTTTTATGACATTCTATAATGCAAGGGTCATTTGCGGGATATTCAAAGGAAAACCAAATTATAAATCAAAGCCATACGTCTACCTAAAACATGTTGTAACTTGTACGTAAATCATAGTCACCAGCTGATTTCAATAGCTGTAACCAATATAAGATCATAAATGTAGTGGCACATGGAAGAGTGACAGACTTTGTATAACCATGAAACAGCTTACCTTACATTGCATACACAATTAATACTTACTTACTTTTTACTTAAAAAACCTAACCTTAACTTTTTTAGGGACATCAAAAGAGCCGGTTTCTAAACCTGCTTCTTCCAAGACACACTGTGTATTAGTCAATCAGAAACAGGTAAATTATTATTAATTATTAAACTTCTTTTGGCATACATACCAGCAGGCTTAGCACGAGAAGAGCAGACAAAAATGATGTTACCGTATAGACAGTTGACAGTTTTGTACGAGAAATGTAGACATGCGATTTCTGTTCTACAGTAGAGTAGAAATAGAAAGCATCATGCTACACCTGCTGCAATGAAATTAAATGCTCCATGTAAAATACCTGTAAAAATGCAAAATCAGTATTTTTTAGTCGGGATAAATCTGAACAAATGATGATGAATTGAGAACAAATCGTGCTTTGGTAAAAAAATATAAACTACTATTACTACTGTTACTACTATTTTAATTTATCTACCAAAGAATTAATCTCATTTATTGCAAGATAAGGTCTTTGTTTAATTATGTATATCCATATTAGTACTGCAGAGCCATGCAAAAATCTTTAAAAAAATGATACCGTTTTGAGACAACTCATAATCTACATACCTATTTCAATAAAATCAATGTTGTATTTTACAGCGAGGCAATCCTGTACTGAAGTTCATCACAAGCGTTCCATGGGAGTACGATGATGTAATTCCTGACTATGAAGTGGGTAAAACTATATGCTTACTTTTCCTGTCACTCCGCTACCACAATATGAACCCAGATTACATACACAGTAGACTCAAGGAGCTGGGGAAGAAGTATGAACTTAGGGTGCTCTTAGTTCAGGTATATTTTATTAATAAAAATATATGTAATTGATCATTTCAGCCTAGATAGTAGAATGATAAAATTAATTGCTAAGGGCAATAACAATGATTATGCCTTCATGACTTGCTTTAGAAATTAGCAATAATTATTATTCTTGGCAGTCGGAAAACTTATGTATAATGCTTATGAATTGCTACTTAAAGAATTGCTATTTATTTTATAATAATCATGCTTTCGTGACAGGGACAGCAATGCACAAACTGTAACCATGAATTGAGCACATGATTCTGAACTGAACCCTCTAGCGTCTGCCAGGGGTGCGGGTTGTTCAAAAGAGATACCGTGACCCCTGGCACACAGGCAACTGAAGGAACACGGGTGGGTTTTAGTCAGTAAAAGTCTGACACGCCCCCCTGCTCCACCCAGAGTGGCAGAAGTTATTTGATGATTTCCCAATAAAAAATACCCTCTAGCGTAAAAATGTGTTGTTAATTATCAATAAAACAAAGTCTGCTGTTTCATAGAAATGTGCGGTCAAAATGTATGGAACAGCAATGTTTTAAATAACTGACGAAAAATTTCAACATGGGGTGTTGAAATTTTGTTTATTAACCTTCAGAATAATGTGCTGAAGCCATGTAACTGGTTGCGCGTCGATGTCTTTGCCACCCTGTGTAAATTAAAAAAAAATTATCACACTATAATTAGGAAATAACGAATTTTCACCTCTAGGTCGATCTCAAAGAGCCTCAAACAGTATTGAAGAACTTAACAAGAATCTGTCTCTTGACTGATTTAACTCTGATGTTAGCATGGAATCCAGAAGAGGCAGCCAAGATTATAGAAAACTACAAGATTTATGAAAACAAACCACCTGACAGAATCATGGAGAAGATTGAAAATGATCCTCATCAGAAGGTAAATAAGAAAAATGATCAGCTCCTTCATATTATACTAGCAGCGCTCCGCAGTTTCACCTGCGTAGTACCCGTTTCCGTAGGAATACAGGGATAAAATATAGCCTATGTTACTCAGTGATAATGTGCCTTTCTAACGGCAAAAGAGTTTTTGAAATCGGTCCATCCGTTTTTAAGTTTATTCGTTACATACTAAAATACAAATCTTTCCTCTCTAAAATATTAGTGTAGAAGATAGATGGAAGTCTTGTGCAATATTTCAAGCTTCCAGACCCAGAGGTTTAGGCTTCGAATTGTATGTTATGAAAAATGAAATTAAGATTTTTGTAATATAACTCAATTTGTACGAATAGCAGTTTTTACTACCAACATCTACACCATCGTAAATGATCGCAGCCGCTCATTGCGTGCCGTTTAGGGAGCCTTAAAAAAAAATCAAAATGGGTAGGTAGGTAACTCATTGCCGCGACATTTTCTATAGGCGCGCCTGCCGCTTCGTATGATGTGGTTAGATGTTTAAATAGTCGTTCTAATCATCTTTTCTCAACATTTTAAATAGTGATGACGGAAGCGTCCATCCTTTAGAGTAAGAACCCAGAATACGGCTTCTAAATCCAGCAAATAATAGGGAAAACCTCACCTCGCCATGTCGTATTATATTCAGTTTTGCAAAAGTAGGTTATTCTTTCAAATAGGTGGCGATAAGGTCTAGCTCTAACCTCGTGTTTGTTTGTAGGTGGTAAATGCATTAACAACAATAAAACCAGTGAATAAAACGGATGCAATGACGCTAATATCACAATTCGGCACATTGGAAAATATCATAAAGGCGTCGGAATCAAGGCTTGCAGAATGTCCCGGGTTTGGGGCTACAAAGGCCAAAAAGCTTCACAAAGTATTGCATGAACCGTTCCTAAAACGAGCTAACGTGAATAGAAATCAAGATAAAAATGATTTTGATGGAGATTTAAGTATAGAGGATATAGAGAAACTAGAAAAGGAAGTAGATAAACAAGAAAATGAAGGAGAGAAACAAGAGAATGTAGAAGAAAAACTAGTAAATGAAGAAGAGAAAACAGCTGAAAGCTGATGAGTTTCATCCGCTACTAGATGGCGCAAGTTGAACAGCGTAATTTAAAGTGAGGTTTTTATCCGAGAAACTAGAAATCTAGATACCGTTTTAATAATGAAGTTAATGTAAATATATAAAATGCATTGTGTTGTGAATCTGGGACTCTTGATGAGTTGTCTGTGTTAAATACATTATACCCATGTCTTTATCCGTTATTTTAAGTTTAATTAGTGTAAAAATACCCTGTTAGAAATCCCAATTATTTTGTTAAACCTAATTATTATTTGATAAGGTTTTACTCAAACGACTGTTTTTCAGTTTGATCAAAACATTTTGTAGCAGGCTACACAATCAATAAACAGGTTTTATATACAAGAGCGGGTAGTTCCTTTTTCGTGTCATCTCATTTAAAAAGTTCTTATCCTATTACAGTAGAAAAGGGATTGTTTTTAAAGAGTACCTTTTTTTGGTATCGTATATCGAGGGACGCTTGGCCGTTGCGCGCTTGAACCGCGGCAGCGCGGCCGCGTTCAAAATAAAACAATCAACAGCGAACCGGCTCCGCTCGTGGTTGGACGCGCGCCGCTATGCCTGTGCCTGCCGGTACCGACGAAATAAATAAACACTTGGCGGGAAAGTCTTGATTCAAAATTCGAATGTGAATTTCTTTATCGTTGCGATTTAATTTTTACAACACACGTTTAAAAAACTATTTAATGGTGTTTATTTGGACATTTGTGTTAAAACTTTTGTATTGAACTTTGGTTTGTACAGTTCGTGATTTGGACCCTGAGTGAAGGATTAAGTGGAAATAAAGGTGAAATAAAATATATTGAAGTGTAAATGCTGACTGTAATCTGAAGTGTGAATAAAAGGACTGCCATTCTGTTATTGTGTGGATTTTATGGTAAGTGCGAACTTAAACTTTTGTTATTTCAAAAAATAAAAATTAGTTTTGCACGAATTTAACTACCTATCAAATTGTTAGTAAACTAAGTGAAACATCTCTCCGGAAATTATTTATTTTTTGTTTCATGTTTTAAAACAAAAAACAAAAGTAATAGTTGCCTATTAAAATAAAATTTTCAAGAAGAAAAATACTCTTAACTATTTCTAGCCATTAAAAACGAACAAAGGGGATATAATCTCAGTTAAGTTTTTTTCGTCCGTTTCGAATACTTACTGATTTGGCTGCAAGCCCCTAGTGATTTTGTTTTAAATACTTCCGTCCTATTCAAGGAGTCCATAAGAAGCGAGTATGGTTTTACGTTCCTAACAAAAGCTGAACCCATTGTTACCTAAAATGATTATATTATTCTGACTCTATCTTGACGTGCATACTAATGAAATCCCAGTAGGTGTGCGTTTCTTGGTCTTATTGTTAGAGTCGGGGTTTGTGAGTCTTATGCGTCCTGTTTTGTTTTAAAAGGTAACCGCCTCGCACCGACTTGTGGTCAAAGTTCTGCGATTGCTGACCGGGCGGTTTTTCAGTAATCCCTGCATAAAAACTATATATTAGCATGTAGTTTGTTAGGCTGTTTAATTTTTTTGAAATTTCGAATATAATCTATGGCTTTTAAATATAGAACCTGGAAACAGACACATGTCAATACAGCCTGACCACCAACATTTGAGTGGCGTAAGCTTGCAGCTAACTTATTGATGTATGGACCCATTTGTATTGAAAAAATACAAGTATTTCAATTAAGAGAAAATGTAACTAAGTACGATAATACTATTTTGGGCTATATTAGGGTTTTGGCGTAATAACTATTGAGCCTTAGTGACTTTCCTTTGAATACGATCGAAGAGTTTTTTGCCAACAGTCAGTCTGTTCAGTAATACCTACATACTCTTTCCTACTTAAATTTTACAAGCGCGATCGTGGCAGTCCTTTGTTTTAAAAGTACTTTACCTGCTTATCCTCCCACACTAGTTATGTTTAAAGGACAATGCCTAAGGCGCAGACGAACTAGCATTACTAGGGCGTCTGACAATCATACCTATCTATTATCGTTCCGTCTAGTCGTAAATCGCAATTAACATAATAGACTTATTACTAAACGTAACAAGTCGGTCAAATCTACATTTGACCAAGTTATAGTTGTGTTCAGGCTTCGTCTTTCTCAACGGAGAAAGGATTTGCAACATAAAGTGATACGAATCGTGGTCTACTATGTAATCATGAGCACAGTCAGACATTAATGTAATTAAACTCGACTCAATTTGGCCCACCTTGACACAGCGGTTTAAATATGAAAATAATGTTTTTACAGCACGCCAAAACTGAGTTAGCTGTAGAAATCAATATTTTATGTAAATATTGAGGCCAGCATTCTCTTGCAATATCGCAATTAATGTCAGTAGCCAAACATGAGATGTAAGTATGATACAAATGAACCCAACTGAGTAACTAAATCCTATGCATCTATCCTCCATCATTTGATGCATAGGTGGGTTTATACCGCTGGAATCAGGCATCGTTAGTAAATCGTATAGAGACAGATATAAGTGGAGATTGTCGTAATTGAGATAGTTAGAAGACTAGCTTCACTAGTTTCAGCCTACAATTGTGCAGGGCTAAGGCCTCTCCTCATATAGAGAAGGCATAAGCATTAATTACCACACTTGTTTTTTTTTTGTTTGGAGGATGAGAAATCATCAAATAACACTTCCCGCTCTAGGCGGAGCGGGAGGGCGTGTCAGACTTTAACTGACTAAAACCCACCCGTGTTCCTTCAGTTGCCTGTGTGCTAGGGGCCACGGTATCTCTATCGAACAACCCGCACCCCTGGCAGGTATCGGCCCTTGCAGACCCCACCTGTTGGCGCTGACATCTCTTTGAGGCGTGCGTGGAACATAACGTGCCGTCGACCCGGGCTTGGTCTTTACCGGGCGGCGAGCTACCCTTTACTCGCCGTCCGCAAGCCCGCGCCTTCGGTGGCCGGGAATCGGCCTGGGATTCCCAACGCCCAGGGCGTCTCCTGCGGCTACTAGGGCCGTGAGGGCGCATATATATTGCCTCTTTCGAACAACCCGCACCCCTGGCAGGTATCGGCCCTTGCAGACCCCACCAGTTGGCGCTGACATCTCTTTGAGGCGCGCGTGGAACACAACGTGCCGTCGACCTGGGCTTGGTCCTTACCGGACGGCGAGCTACCCTTTACTCGCCGTCCGCAAGCCCGCGCCTTCGGTGGCCGGGAATCGGCCTGGGATTCCCAACGCCCAGGGCGTCTCCTGCGGCTACTAGGGCCGTGAGGGCGCATATATATTGCCTCTCTACGACACGTGGTCAAGGCGGATTGGCGATTTTACACTAATAAAATAAGTCCAGGTTACGTCACGATGTTTTCCTTCTATGCTGTGATAAAACCCGAAGCTCAAAAACAAGTCTGCTTCACGAATTTAACGAATGCTTGATCTCAATTCACCTAATACAAGTTTAATACCCTAATGGATTCCGTTATATTCTTTGTGTATACAAGTTTTAACACTCGCCAAAGAGAAAATACAATAAAATAATGTTTCTTAATAGCATTCGAATGATTTAAAACCACATCTACGCCCTAATCATCATTTAAAAATAATAGTAGCCTACTATCACAACTACTATTGCTGGCTAATAATTATGTATGCGATGCAGCAATTTTGTAACGTATACAAAAAATAATGGCATGGTACAAACAGCTATGACTGCCGGTTTTCGAGAGCCTACTTATTTAAAAGTGCGACTTAAGAACAGGTGAACGTGGCACGTGCCTCGAGTCAGGTGGAATAGCAATTTTTTTAATGTCTGTATAATTAACCACGTCTATGCAGATAAATAAGCCCATCATTTGTCTATATGAGAACTATAATAATGTTTTGTATTTAGGACCCAATGAACGCTTTTAAACTTTATTGGTACTTTGGTGATTTTGTATTAGAAGCTTATTTTAATTCAAAGAACAGGTTCATTCGATTTATATATGTAAATTGAGCTACCGTCTCCGAGATCTGGAGAAATTGAGTAGCTGCCGTGTGTACACAAGTTAACAAGCTCACGGACGGGTCCCCGTTATCTAAATATGTTCATAGGCGATTCTGTCATTGCACAGATCCTACTATTTATTAACAGTTATATTTCCACGGCGTGTAATTATTTAATGCTTCTGAGCATGAAATGTTGCATGCTCGATTTAACCTACTTGTAACCAGTGCGTCTGTCACGATCATTTCACCTTGCTAAGGATTTCCGATCATATAGAACATTTTGGAATCGGTAAGTAATTTGCGTGGTATTTAATTTCTAGTTACTCCACGGCTTTGTAGATTGCTAGTACTGTTTCTGATGCCACCCGTCGGTCACTTTTCTTAGATGGCTCGTCGCTTTGTTGGATTCATAAAAGTTCAAAGATCATAGAACTTTCATTCTCGGAAGACAGCGTTCGGCTTTTGTTTTGTATAGCCACGTCCTGGATATTTTTATTTCATGTCGTCGTCATTTTGTGTCGTGATTATATAACTATGGCTAAATGATTTAGGCTCGAGGCCATATCGTGATCATCACGAGAGCTTTTCGTGTGACAAGTATGTCCCTGGCGGTGATCGTGATTGCTTTCATCGAGATATGGACCACATCACGACTAGCTAATCTCAGCCAATCTACCATTGAACGTAGATACTTGTAAACAATAGACCGCAGGAACTATGGCTTGTGAAACTGTGACAAACATATGCGAATATGAATGTCTGCCGAGAAACAAGCTCTTGTTTACCTGACCGTATTTCAGTTATAACTTTGGTCTACCGTGTTATTCTCCACAGTGTTGCTCCAATAAAAAGGCAACGCGCAAAGCGGCTAATAAAATAAGTATTTTTTATTAGATAGAGTTTCATAGTTATAGTAAAATGAATACATTGTATCATATAATCGAGAGCACATTACCATTTTGTAATATTTGTATATGTAGTCATGTTTGGCTGATAGGAGCCATAATCGCCAATTATAGCGTGTGACATCATTTTACTGAAGCTTTAGTTACAATATTCACATGTGTTTATGAGAACATACGTGAATTTTAAGTAAATGAGGTGTCGTAATGTGATAAACGAATGAATTCATTTGTAGTTGTCGCAGACTCTGATACTGATATTCTTGCGTTTTGGTTTTCCGTTGACATTCTCTTCAGTCCTGCTAAACAGACATAGACCCTAGGACTTTTGCTGTTCGCAGCATCATCTTTTGTCTCATAGACTTTGCCATCTGTTTTAACTATCGGAAAAATCTTCAGTCTCTTGAGACCCTCTCATCAGCAAACTTGTGGCGGTCTCTTCTAGGATCAGAGAAGTGAAGTTGAATATGAGAAGCGTCAAACACGTAACAGAATTCTTGGCTGACTTCATTTAGATTGCCATCGACACGCTAAAAATAAGAAGTGTCAGCGACTTATATATGTATGTCCATACATAATTTTTATTAATTGTGCCATCAGTGTTCTGGACACCAATTGAATCCTCTTTGTTGGCCTGCACATTGAGGAATGACAGTCATTAATGGCTAATGCCGCACGTTGACACTTCTCTTTTGAACGTGCTATAGGTATTTTATGCTCGCATACCGCCTTCATCGTCACACCATTTAGATACGCTACTTCGACATTATATTATTCAATTCAATTTTAGATGACTTTGTGCTCTGTGATCGTTGGTGGTCTAATGAAAGTTTTAATAAATGTACAATGCATTTTCAAGTAATCTCGTTCTCATTGCCTTCCATTAGTTGAGTTGCTTGTGGTACAACGATACCTTCTATAAACACAGGTGGACTTAGAAGTGGTTGTATATTATGAATATTAAATACTCGAAGGCTCAAAATTGTGCCCACAGATGTTACTAGTGTCTGACCTTCTTCGTTTGCCAGTTTGCTTGGTCCTTATGGCGAATGGATTAGACTGTATAACTCTAAACTATCATTGGTTAAATTCTCTTTTATTAATACATGTCATTGCATAAGTTATGGAGCCCTGTCTTTATTAATCTAAAAAGCTATTTCAGTGATGATCGAGTCATTACCGTGTTGTTTACTGGCCTTCTGTTTTTTATTAGTTATGGAGCCAAATGTGTTGATCGTATAGGAGGAATACTGTCATAAAATAATAATAGTACCTAATATTATGCGCGACGCCGCGTTTTGACTCGTGCCATCTCGCGGGTCGGCGACTCGACGCACGCGCAGCCTCCGCTCTTCCTCTTTTTGTAACGTGTAATCAAGTTCGTGACGTTGGCATGTGTGCGTTCCTTTTAATGGTGTGCTGTGGCGCACGTGTGCTTGCCTGTAAGAAATCTTTGGCCGTCTGTGCTTCAACATCAACGTATAAACTTTGAACGGATTTCGTTTGTATTTCTTGTGTTGCGCACCGAATAATTACCTACCTGTCAGATTTAATTGCGTTCCTAGACATTCTAAAAATAAATGGATTAATAAGCAGTTGTCCGTTGTTTTTGAAGTTCTAGTATTTAGGTAACTATTCGCTTCTTATCTCGTATGAGGTTTTTTCAGTTCCGAGTAGATATGGGTGATCCACTCAAAAAATAGCATTAACATCTGTACGTTTTCCATAGTAAGTCAAAGGAATCGTATTAAACATAGGTAGCATTATCCTTCCCCAGTAGTTAGTAAGATACATTAATAAAATTGTCTGCATACAGCGAAGAAATGGACTCAGGGTGCCATCTAACCTCCAATACCCTCGGGGTTTAGGTCAAAGGTAAGCGCCCCACTTAAAACTAGTATTTAGCTATGTCATGGCTGAAGCGAATAGAAAGAGACCCAGTATATTATCTGTACCTACTACGTGTAGTGAGTGGAAGTAAATACAAAAAATGTGGCACGTATTCTTTTAGTGTTATTTTCTTTTGGCTTGAGGCTTTATTCCGACCGCAATGGCTAGAAAATTATCTCGTAGAATGAACACAACTCTCGTTCTGATTGAAATTTTCCCCTTAGTATTTAACACCTAAATTTTTATAAAAGATTTAGCCATTATAATTGTTGCAATTAAAACTCTCAATATTTCACAATAGCAGCTTGATAAACCTGAATTTTAATTTTGTCTTGTGCTCGATAGTTTTGTGAATTTACTCATTCAGGTTAAAGTAGATTTGATGCTCTAAAACATCAGTTTCTTTTTATAGTAAGCGAAGCAAGGTAACACACCATTAGTATTCAGTAAAGCATTGATCAAACATGGGCTATAACATTTTTATGAGGGTACAAAGTTACGTGCAGCTAGTCTCGAGCTCGACATTCGACAAACTCTATAGGTGCTTGAGTCAAAGGGAATGCTTTTAAGGTTATCACTCAAAATTATTTATTACTAATGGAACACTTGAAACAATCCCTCGCTTTCTTAAGTTTTTGTATTAAGTTTAAGTTTTTTGTTCCCATGGTAATGTGCAACCACTTGAGCGTTTTCTTATTTTTTCAGCAATGTGAGCGGCTTTGATGCCGAATCACACGCTAAGTTAACCGCTTGAGATTTGTTATCGAGATTAGTGTTGAGAATATTTTCTCAGAATAGCAATTTGACTTGTCACCTCGCTTTTGTACAAATTGCTTGAGTGGAGTGTGATTTGAAATGTAATTTCCAGGAACAAATGACACATGTTCATCCATTTCAGCATTTTTCAATCAAATAAAACCTTCCCAACGAAATCGTCATCATCTTCGCGTTATCCCGGTTGCATCCTGTCGGAGCCCAGGGTCCGCTGTCCTACTTTTAACCCTCCACTGCAGATGGTCTTCTGCATCCCTTAAGGTGAGTCCATTGGTACGTATGTCAACCGCTACGACGTCAAGCCAGCACTTTTTGGGTCTTACCCTTTTGCCGGGGCCGAGCGGAGGTGGCATGGCCAGACATTTATTCCCAAGTAGCTTGCCGACTTCCGTAAAACGTGCCCGTACCACTAAAAAAACTATCTAAAACCTTCCCGATGAAACATACGTACAATTTCCAAGATTACAGTAAACAAACACTTACAGTAACCGTCAATTATTTATCAATTTCTTTGGATGGAACCAGTCATCTGGTAAAAGGAGCGTGACTCGGCAATAAGCAACAATTGCTTGATTGCTACCCAAACTAACATGTTATTAAGCTTTTAAAGAACGTTTAGTGACACAAAACGCGTCATCATACATGAAACATGATTGAAGTCTCATTTCTGTGTTCAGAGTGCCACGATTACAATTGAAAGTTTTAATTATGATTGCCCTGAATAAAAGACGTATAAAAAATAATGGCTGCTATGCTCTTCTCTTGTTTATGAAATGCAGTGCTAGAAAGTAATAGTCTTTGGAGATAATAAGTGAAATGTCCTACAAAAAGATATAAAAAAGTGAATCTTGAGCGTAACTAACGCAGGAATGCGACTGCGGTCGTCAGTCGGATCATTTCGGTGATTACAATCGTTGTTACTTAAGTATAGGTACCCATGTGGTTCTTCAGTCCATTTCTAGCTCCTCGAAGTAAAAAATATAATAACTTATGTTAAGATTTATGTCTTTATAATAATTCAATTACTGATGATTCGATTTTTATGGGCATGTGTCATTTTAAAACACCTACAGTCGTCTGTTCTACGTCACAGACTGTCAACTATTGAAATAAGAGTTGGTTGAGTTGGGTTGGTAGGTATATATACCTACCTCTATTTATCTGCTATTATTATACATCTAAGGGCAAATTTCACCAAACTTTTATACCTAGAATAAGTCATAACCTGAGAATAAATTTTGAATTTTTGACAGATCTTCCATAGTAGAAATGTGAGACGTCAATGTTATTCTACGGATAAAAGATATCTGACTTTGGTAAAATCAGCCCTAAAGGGTACAAAATATTTAACTTCAATTGGAACAGCTTTAACCAATAGGTATTACAACAACTAAATGAATCATTTTTTCATGAATCCAATGGTGGTAATCGAACAGGCAGAATAAGGGCATTCTCTTTTTTAGCCGACTTTATAAAAAGAGGAGGTTCTATGTTCGACTGTATGTATTTTTTTTAATGTATGTTCACCTATTTCTCCCCCATTTGTGGACCGATTCTCAAAATTCTTTTTTTATTTGAAAGAGTATACTCCTGAGGTGGTCCCATTGGCACCAAGTCAGGATCTGATGATGGAATCCCAGGTAAATCGAGGGCAACCCTCAAATGTTATAGGTATTAACAATGTTTTTCATATATTTTCTAAAGCTATTGAGACATTTGCGTATGGTCATCATCATCATCTAATGACGCTGAGCTGATGAAGGAAGGTACAACCTTCTTTTTTAATGTATGTTCGGGCATAACTGCGTCCTATATAGACGGACTTGCAAAATTCTTTTTTTTGCGAAAGGGGTTTATTCCGAAATGGTCCCATTTAAATTTCATATAGATCTGATGATGCGTTTCGGAGACAGACAACGGAACTCTTAAAAAAATGACAGCAAATCAACCACGACTGCTGCTATCGCATAAATATGCATTGTTTTGACCCCAAGGATGATGAAATTTTGAATTGGTGTAGGGTAGGTAGGTACTATAAGTAAAAAGTGAAAAAGAAAAACAATTTCAAAAGAAATAAAACCGTTTAAAAAACAACCGGTTCCGGAAAAACACTTCAAAGTGAAAAATAACTTTAATTTCGGAAGGCAGTGTCAAAAAATTAAAATACATATCCAAAGTCACCGACTTCCGAAATTAAAGTTATTTTTCACTTTGTAGTGTTATCCCGGAAGTCGGTTGAATTTTTTTTGGAAAAAGCTTTTTGTATGCCCATGTTGTTACATGTTAGGTATTCAAGAAGACCTTGATTTAAAACAAATTAAATACCTATCACTGAAAAAAAGTAAACTGGTTTTGAAGCGTAATCCTGACACATTTGCCATCGAAAGCTAACGTTGAAGATAACATTAATTAGCAAGATCTTCGAACTAAGTAAAGGACTTAGAACCTTTTACAACCAAGTATGGCTTCGAAACGAAGCTGGTTGGAGGGACACTTGAGATTAATTATTTTGGGTGCACGGATTATGCACGGTGTATCGGTACGGACGCTGTTATGGGGTTTTTAACCCTTTTACTTTTTTAATTTAATTGTTGGTTAATTTTAATTAAGCTTTTGGAAGATTAAAATGCATCCATGTTAAGTGTTTAATCGAATGGTTTATGATAATCCATAATTAGGTTTTAGGATATGTTACTTTATTAATACCTACCATAGTTAAAAACGGTGTGCGAATAAGTGAAAGATCCTAAGCTCTTAATTCAAGAGGAAACATAATGTGAAAGAATTGAGGAAAGTTTCTTAATTCAATTACATATACACAATGTTTATTGCTACCGGACTGTTCTGCAGCGAGCTGTTCAACTTACTACAAATATTTATGCTCTGGAATCCGTAATCACGATCTCAGTTACTTGTAACAGAATCTGTAAATAAAAACCGACCGGGAACGTTTGTTGCGCAACAAGCAAATGATATCCAGGAATTAACCCCGTTTTTTGTTAAATTATCGATAGATCGGAAGTGTGGCCGCAAGATTCTGACTGAAATAGCTCAGCTTGCTTGCTTAGTATTTAGAAACAACATGTAAACTCCACACGTACGCTTGCATTTGCATTACAAAATATATTGGCGCCTTTAACGGAACCGATACCATTACGATTATTGGAATTCAAACAGAGATAGAGTGCATTCACGGTGGTGAAGATTTGTGTTGTTAGATGCAAGGATTTGTAGGTTGCGTGGTGCATATTGAAACTTGGTACTGTATACAAAATAAACGTCTTGGAAATGGAACGAAGCTCAAAGTTGTAACTTCAAACGTTTACTATTAGTAACTTCAATTCAAGAATCCATAATTGCATTACCGAAACGGAGGCACTTAATGTTTCTTGATAGTGTCAAAGGTAAAATTAGAAATTTGGTGGATTCATGAATCAGCTGATCAGCGGGCGTTCTCATATAGGTATTATCAATAAATCATGCAGTTTGAAATAAACCGTTTTACTGCGTGTCGTTTCGCGGAAGCCCGCACATGTGCTTACGCATGCGACCGATGCACCGCGGGGCGCCGCCGGCGCACGACTTGCAACTCTAATTTGGACAAGTCGGCGGTGTAACCCTGATTCTTTATTTCCATTGAATAAATTGAAAAGAACAAACGAGCGGCTAATAAATGGACAAAGTAATTGCGGCATTTAAATTGAGTGATGTTTCGTTTGGTTTCGTCAAAGTTTTTACAGTCGCATTTGCAGGCTTTTTTGTTTTGTAACTTACATTTAATAAAGGCGATATTACTGCAGAAATGCTGTAGTTTCTATTTTATAGCTCTTTATCATTAGCATCAGGTATGCTCGTAACACTGTTAATTGCCATTTTTGCTCCTTATTTAGGATCTTGTAATGTCTTCCGGGCGTTTTCTTTATTAACAAGCCACCTTGTATTCTTCAAAAGTGTCTAGCAGCCACATCGCGTAAAATTCCTTTGTTATATTTTTGTGAGATTTACCTACATTTTGCATACAACTCCGTATTTTATATTTATCAGCGGAACGAATTTTGAAAATCACCTGCTGAATCGTGACGTCATCCCGTTCTAGTTAAGAATCTACCTATTGTGTTGCGTGTGGCAAAATCGACTTCTATTTTGCCAAAACAATTTTTCATGGTCTGTCACGAACAATCCAATCGATAATTAGCAAGCTTTGCAATTGCAACCTTTTGCCTGCACTCAACAAAGGTTGACAGGGAACGGACCTGCTCATTGTTATTGGTGGTAGCAGTCGCAGTAACAATGCTCGTGACTTGAGTAGTGAAAGGAATCAGCTAATGAATCATTGTGTAATTAAATATGAAAACTCGCCTTATTAACCCCAATGTAACAATTATATGAATGAGAAATCAGAACACGATAGTTGACTCCGCCCAGCGATTGTCTTGTCTAGGCTGTGTGAACGTTTCGTCAAATTATTGTACCATGCTGTCTACTTTAAACGGGTATTCTCACTTCTCGGAGACTTTTCGATGTTGTGTGGCAAATCTCGATGTCGTTGATAGGCAAAACATTGTAAAGACCGCCAATGACCGTAAAAAAATCATAGGGACTCAAAATGGAGTCTGATGGAATGGGAAAATAAGAGTATTTAATATATTTATTTCTACCAAGTATATTTGCGCAGTTCCTGAATTCAGAATACATGAGGCACATGTATCCTGAACCCAGTTTCATGTGGCTTTAAATCATTAATACATACAGCATATAGGCTTCCAGTGATTTATTTAAATCTGAGAATAATCCAACATTCGTATTCGTGCATAAATCAGACTTGTTAACCAAATTGCGGATATTACAGTCTCCACTTTATTTTATCTTTTCAGATACCGAAATGTGGATGAATTACTTTAGTGCTCTCTTCATCAAAATGGCGGATTGGTGATAAAAATGGCGCCAACAATGGTAACTCCCGCGCACGATCGTTACGCGCGCGACGCTGAACTTCGACCTCAGCATTCGAGAGATGGATCTCGAGATTCTGGGATCTTTCACACCACTAAAGGATTGTGGAATGCTCCGGGGCAGAACAACTGTTTTTTAAACAGTGCTGTACAGGTAAGTCATTTCTGTTCCATTTGGCTTCCTTTCTTTATCGGCCTTGGCAAGAGTCAAATGCAACAACGCGATGCGATCGCAGCTGTTCTTATTACATACGTTTTCGTAAATATAAGTACACGACTCAGTGCGAGCTTTCGCACTGAATCGCTTATTACGAGACTTGACTTTGATCATCCATTCTGTCATGTCGTGTCTTTTCCATCAGCGTTGCTTAGGTCGCATTTGTCTCTCGCTCTTGGCTAGCTTTATACAAGATGCTTCTTCGAAATACATGTCCTTACTTCCTAAGTATCATATCTGTGACCTGCCTGACCTTCACTTATAGGATTGTTTAATAAACCCGTGCAAAATTCCTCGAAGGTTGAAGGCAAACAAGTACTTAAATGGCTGTGTGCGAAGTTCAACGTGTTTGATTGTTTGACTATCGTGGGTGGTGTGTTGATGGTTTATGTGTAGAGATATACCTATGTGGTTAACACACGTTCAGCTATTACTTTATATTCGTGAGATTTTAAACATAATACGCCATTTTTGTTTCTGGCCACAAAGAAATCTTTATATTCTTTGTTTTGAAAGATAAATATCTTAATTGGATGTTTTTGATACTAACGTTAAAAACTTTATTTCACGTTTCTTCTCCGCTTTAGAAACAGCTCATATATCACTCATTTAAAATGCAAAACGAACTTAATAATAACTCAATACATATTCATGTTTACTGATGGCAACAATGATTAGAATCATTAATACTAACATTTGAAATGTATAACTTAACAGCCTTCGTTTGTGGACTTAAGAGATTTCATATTTTAAGTTGACGTAAATAATATTGAGTGATAAATTCGGAGATAAGCGAGGAGCATTAGTAGGCTGTCACTAGCACGCCTCCAAGCATTATTCAAATTTCATCGAGTAAGCTGGGGGCTTAATCTTCTATCTCGAATATTTAACAAAGCATTATTCCTTATCACGTTCAGATATTAGGAGCGAAGGTTGGAAATCTTAAGATAATTTATATTGGTGGATGTTCTTACGGGCACGCTGCACAGTGGAACGAATGTATGGGAGCGGTTGGACGTAGACATGTCCGAAAAATAAGAGTAAAATTATGACAAACTAATGATGCCATCTTATTCGATTACTTAATGCCTTCATAAATTGTGGTGATGAATTTCTTCATAACTCCCATATTTCGGGAGTAATTTGAGAAAATGTGAAATTTTACTATGAAAATGAGTGTATCGAGCTCTCTCCCTCCTGATTCCGGGCTTGTTTCAAGTAGCGGTCTCTAATATCGTAATGCTATTACTAAGAGCTATATTTAATACTAAGACACATAGTGCGCCAAATGTGCACTTTCTGGGATAAAAGGAAATGAAAATTAAAAAAAAAAAAACGTTTTTTCCCCATTTGTATTTACTTTAAACCGCAGACAGACTTATTAAGAGGTCTATAAATATATTATATATATATACAGAAATATATATTAACAAAAATATTCACAAGAACTGATGAGAGTATGACTTTTAAGTAAGTTGATAATAAATTACCTAGTTTCATTAAAAGTACAATAAATAATTAAGATGTAAGCTCTAATTTACTAAGTTACACATTTTAAAACAATAACATCATTTAATTATCTTCGTCATCATCATCATCATCAATTAATTCAAATTCAGAATCGATGTCCGCTAAATCATTTATGTTAACAAATTCGATATCACTTTTCTCAGAATCCGTAAGCTCATAAAATTCCTTAAAAGAAGATTTTTTTACAAACTTATTTCCTTTTGGACGGATACTTGTAACAAGTGGATCAGAAGACAGTAAAAGATTGTGCATAATATCTTCATTGCATGAGATACTGCTATGCTTTCGAGAATGCCCCTCTCTATATTTTCTAAAATCTTTATTTCTAGCCTCAGATGCCTCTTCGGATAGAAAACCAATGGGCACAATTGACATGTTCTGAACTATGTCTGGCCCATGCATTAAAATTTTATGAAGTGAAGAAGGCATATAATACCATGGGTATAACTCCACGTAAAGCTTAGCAGTATCAAAGCAGAACTCTCGGAATTTAGTTACGTTGATCTTCTCTCCTGATGAAATACACTGCAAGATCACACAGATTTTTCTTAAAAGCATAGCATCTATTCCGGTCAGTTCAGCAGATTTAGTGTAGTTTTCAAAAAATCTCCTTGCCGAGTTGCCATTGTTGGTGGATCCACTGCCTTGTTTCACAACATCGAGAAGTAAGCCCGTTTCTCTTCTTACAGCCTCTTGAACTCTTTTCTTCCTGTCATCAACTTGCCTTTTTGCTATATCACCCCTTACTTGCCATGATTTTATGTCTAATTTGTAGGAAATGTGTAATAAGCATTCCATTGAGCGAATCCAAGCGTGAAGGGTGCTTAAGCTATATTTATACATGTCCTCGTTTGCGTGTTTATCTTTGATTAACTCTAAATTATTCATTTCTTTAGGACAAGCCTTGCATATGTCACACACTGAAGCTGCTGTATTGGATATAATGGAATGAATTTTACCATCAATCATTGTCAACAGCAGTTGGTGTTTGACACTAATTCCATCAGTGATGGTGGATGGAGTTAAGGCTTCAATCTCTGCTTCGATTTCAGCCATCTCTCTCTGCACATTTTCTTTGGTTTCCTTTATAAACTTAAACAATATTGGCCGGCAAAATGAAGTGGAAGATGGTCGCTCGTTTTCCCAAATTGTTACACCTTTTGAGACGAGCCGCAGTGGTACAAGACTAATCATAAAATTACTAGCAAGATCGATTTGCTCATCTTCACTCGTCCTTTGATGATAAATGCTTTGGCTAGATGATCCGTCAAAACCCCATTTGCTGGTCAATACGAGCTGTTGATTGGGATCAACAGGGGTTTCTAACGACCTAATAAGTCTTCTTGAGGTTAAATCCATCAAGGCTTGTAATTTGATTTTTGCAGAGCTCTCTGTAACTGTGAGATCTTCTTTGGTCGGATAGCACTTAATTTTTTCTTTAACCAACATGTAGTAACTCGGGTATTGAAGAGCTCCTTCTTGAGTGTTGAAATCCCGAAGAGTGTTATAGCGCCATTTCGATAAGTTCATCGATACATAAAGAGCCAATGCCTTCAAAGGGGATATTTCCCGTACCTGAATTGATTTACCTTCAATGAAGGCTTTGATTTTTGAGGCCTCTTCTGGATTCTCCGTCAAGTATTTCATAACATAAGCTGTATCGCTTTGTCCTGCCTTTTGAAGCGCCCTTTCGGCCGAAAACATAATTTCAGCGCTGCTACTGCTGCATGAAAGACTATCTTCAGTGCGTCTTCTTTTTTGCCGGTTACTAAGGTCCTCAAAAGATTTACGAGGACTAGGATGTGTACAAGTTGAAGCATCAGATTTAGCAGGAGAAATTATGGGCTCGATGACGTCACTTATATTTTCTGTAGAAGGTTCCATATTTTCATTCTGTAATTCCGGCCAATCTCATGTTTCTTCCGAAACTTATCTGTGCTTCTTCCAGACTGTGTCCATTTTGCATAAATGCGGTAGCAAAATCGACGACACCAGTCTTTTAAACTTGTTTCAGCACTTTCACATAACTGAACACAACTGTTATCTTTTAAAACACTGAACAAATAGTTAAAGTCGCGTAAATCTTTATGTGCGCGTGCGCATAAAGCAACGTGAATATCAAGATTTGTATTAAAATTTGGAAAATACATTGCGAGATTAGCTTGGATACAACGAGGTGTAAATCAACACTGATTTTAAAGTTACTAATAGTGACCTATTTATATAAAATCCAGGTATCCCAGGTATCCTTTGTTAAATATTGCAAGGTAATTAGTTATTGTGATAATTAGTAAATGATGCATGCTAAATTAGTGTATTAAGAGCCATTTAGTAATTAAATAATAGCAATGTTCTTATCAGTAATCATTAGTGCATCAGTTTTATATGTAAACCTTAAGTCCCTAATTATATATCCTAATTAGCTTATATCTTCTCTAATTGGCTGCTCAGAAATGTTATTGTAATAAGGTAAACCTTTAGAAAAACGGTTTTAATCAACAAAATAAACAAAAAATAAAAAAATTGTGTTATAAAATAAACATCACTCTTTATCCCAGAAAGTGCACATTTGGCGCACTATGTGTCTTAGTATTAAATATAGCTCTTAGTATTAGCATTATGATATTAGAGACCGCTACTTGAAACAAGCCCGGAATCAGGAGGGAGAGAGCTCGATACACTCATTTTCATAGTAAAATTTCACATTTTCTCAAATTACTCCCGAAATATGGGAGTTATGAAGAAATTCATCACCACAAGTTATGAAGGCATTAAGTAATCGAATAAGATGGCATCATTAGTTTGGCATAATTTTACTCTTTTTTTTCGGACATGTCTACGTCCAACCGCTCCCATACATTCGTTCCACTGTGCGCTGCTTGAAAGCTCTCCTTTCTTGGTTCATTAGATACGTTATTAATTATGATTAATCTTTTGTTTATGTTCTGCCACCATTGTATTATTTTGTCCTTATACAATAACAATTGTTTTTTTGTCGTGTTGCCCCTTGTTCTATTCTCAATTTTATTTGGGGTTGATGCAGCATATTCTTCTTTATCTCTATCCGACGTGCAACAACTATTTATCCTCCTATCTTTCACAATCCATTCGTAGCTTTTTTGGCCAACTCCTACTTTTATTTTTTAAAGTATACAATGTGCACATGGGTGCGCCGGCAAGTTTATTTTCAGGGGGGTCGATCATTTTTGCACTTCACCTCGACTGGAATAGGTTTTTTATTTTGTCGATGCAAAGATAGGTACAGAAAGAGGACTTATTGTGTCGATTATATTATAAAGAAGTTTAAAAATTAAAATACAGTACGATAAGCACCCCGCCTAAGGTCGATTAGGTTTTTCTTAGAAATAGGAGCTAGATACTTTGTTGACTAATGCACAAAAGCTTTAGAATCTAGAGATTCCAAAATGCAAGGGCGCAGCGATCTCGAAAATTTGAGGGTCTCGCGTCGAATAGGCTGGGTTCTCGATTATTCTAATAGCCGTTTTAGGATTTTTTTTAGTTCGGAATGTTTTTACACCTATATTTTATTTTGAATCTAGGGAGGTGCAAGTGCTCCCTCTGGCAACCCGCTCCCGGCGCCCATGAATGTTCATTACATTCGTCTTCATTCACATTGTCAAAAACTCAAAAACAAACCCGTCATTTCATATAAAATACTGCTATTTCAAGATTTTATGGTCAAAGGTAAACACACTCAAATTATAAGCAGACAATATGGTTTGGTGACACACGATATAAGTAACGGCGTGTACTCATTTACACCGGTTCTCTTGATTAATGTTACAACGAAAAGGAATCTTAACCGACTGAAATTAAAGTTGAAGTTTGTGCGATGTTATGTGATGATGATGACACTGTTGGCTATTTCCATTAGGGGTCGTTTGTTGACGTGACTGCTATACTAATAATGTTAGAACCTGTTTAAAGGCTTCTTGTGTAGTAGCGTCAATATTTTGAAGTAGCTGGTGGGCTCTGAAAGTATCAAATTACGGGTGACATAATTCTCTACCTGATACTAATTTGGGTCACCATGAGAAAATAAATATTTGAGGGATAGAATTAACTTACTGGTAATTGAATTCTGAATTGTAAAGTAATGCCCATTTGCTTTCTGAAAATCGACTAAGTACTTACATGTCGCACCAGGCACAATAAAAGGTTCGGTAGTTAGGATGAATTTATCACAAGAACAAACTTTACATTGTAATTAAAAAACATGTTCTCCCATAGATCCCATCTGCTAATGTAAATACGCACAATATTGAGAGATTTATCGTGTTATTTTAAAACTATAGACTTCTTAGTCTTCCTGTAATCTGTAAGTAAGTGTAAAAGTGGGTGAATGGTTTTTCATAAATTTTTATAGATAACTTTCTATTTATTTTAAAATAAAATTTTTGAGACCCTCACAGTAAGCCCTTTCGATTGTTAATTTTATGTCAGATGTTGCAGTTGGCAAAACTTTTTATATTTTTTCCATAATTACGTTTCGTTTACCTCATATTCCAAATTGAAATATTTACGTTCGTGTTCGGGTCACAGAAATTCATGTTTACCAAATTTCAACACTGTTTTTTATTGTGACGCACCGAAAAATTTCGTGGGATAGACCGCGGTGTATTTTTTGGAGAGCCAGTTAAGCTATTGTATTTACACTTTTACAGCATCGCAATATGTTAATCACCAGTTTTATTTTTTCGCGCGTGTCATTTCTATGTGAAGAGAAAGACGTCGATGAAGCTATAATTTTTCATACAAAAACCACTTATGTAGTGTTACATTTCCCACAGCGGCTTCGTCTCACCAACAGTCAAGCTCGAGATAGGCAACGAAAATGTTATGTCGTACTGGTAATACGTTTAGCGCTATCGTGAGAACAACATGCTAGTTTTAATTAGTAAAACATAAAATTACTGTTGTCTGCGATTGATTTCATTGATGAGATAAGAGGCTTTTTTCGTTTTGTTGCGAAATTCGTCATTAAACTGCGAAATTCTGAGAGCCTTTAAAGTATCGTGGATATGTCAAAAAATCTCTCAAGAATTTCGTCTTTGTCAAGCTAATTAACTTACGGAGCGGTCCCGGACGGCGGTCTCAGTCCCAAAAGCCCCCCGACCCGAAGACCAAAAATTTCAAGACATGTGACACTCCGTCTCGTAGGGAAGAAGCTCCCAGGTTTCCCAGCTCTGTGAAGATCTCTATGATAATGATTATGAACACGCTAAGACAGAATATTTAATGGTAATATACCATCAGAAGAAAACCTTTTCAAATAAGTTTCTTATTTATCACACCTGTCCAAAGTTAATCTGGTTTACTTCACGTTTTCTATTACTCTTACATTCAAAACTAATCGTCAGCAACCAAACTATGTATTCCGGTTCTAAACACATGCATAACTGACGTTCCATCGCTCGTACGCACTTGATAAATCTGATCCAATTTACATAGACGTAATTACCACACGGAAAAGACGCGAGAGCATACAAAAAACTTACAACCATCAGTTCTGGACGTAATGACGTATGTGCAGGTAGGTAGGTACCATGGGTGCCGCATCAAACTCCCATTAAAATGCCAGCCTATACATCGCGTGAAGATTCCACGAAATGAGACAAATGATGTCATAGCTCCAAGGTACACATACGTATGTGATCTTATTTAGGGCCAAGATTTTAATAAGCAATTATTAGAATGTCTTGTCGAGATATTTGTGTCAGTCAATGTATGCAGTCATGTAGGTGACCAAGCTACTTGTAGATCTAAACTAGTACCTTGACCTTCTCTTCTTGCATCGAGTCGCTACCGCTTCTGATGTTAACGCTGTCGGCAACCAAGCCAGCTACTTTGTACATAATGCAGAAAGAAAAACGATTCAAAAGGAAATGGAATGTTAACAGACCTTACTTGTAAGTAGCAATGAAAACAATTTTATAAGGGACACCAGCAATTCCTTTACGCAAATTTGCTTTAGTTCCAATCAAACAGTCGAGAAACATTTTATTATCTAACATTCCAGCGGCTTTAAAAGCGTAATTAAAGAAATATACCATGAATAGTTGGCACGAGCCAGGAATGTAAGAAAAACTGAAGTGTTGAAGACGACATAGGATTTGCACGTCAAAGTAACGTGACGCGGCTAAGATTGCGTCGTCTGGCTTATGATGGATGACGCCTCGCAACTTGTTACTTCTTAGAAAATACGACGCGACTCGAGATGAACCTGGACAATTTGTTATCAAGTGAAAATAATTTGTAATCCCTTTCCTCAATTAATTTTTATGACCGATCATTAGATATTTGTAGTTTCCTTCCTTGTAGTGACCTTCTGTTCGTTTTGTTTAATCGTTCTATCATTGCTTAATTCAACTCCTAGGATAAACGAGATGGATCTCTTTTCTAGTAGAAACAATCAGTGTATGTATACTGGCTAACGATTTAAAAATACCGCTAACTTGTAACGCTGAGTAGACTGATATTAATGCGAAGAGTATTAATAAAACGAAACAAAGATCGTGTGAACTTAGCCTGAAGAGGAGATATTCTTACGGAGTTTCTAATAGCCGTCGCGTTCCCATAAAGGTAGATTTAATTGGAGCACGCGATAGCCCTATCAATCTTTCTCAGTAATAGAATAAAAAATTGCTTCATTGTCTTGAAACTAATACTACTAAATGAGAGATCTTTCTAGATTAAAGTTATTCGGCCGATGAACTTCCGCTTTGTAATTAAGACCAGAGATTAACGTAGCACCCAGATGGAAACGGAAACCGAATCTTCTGTTATCTTCAAAAGGGCTCAAGCTGTCAACATGTTTGGTCACAATCACAACTTAATTAACCAAGTGTCAACAAGTTACAAAACTAGAGTCTTTAATATCGTTTTTTCTAATAGAACTGATGGCGAACTAAGTAGATTCGAATTAGTTACGTGGGAAATTGTATGAATAGAAGGTATAACAACATTAAAATTGTGGTTGTTAGATTCTGACAACGTTCTTGCGGTAAAATAAAAACTGTTTGATGTGTTGACAAACTGTGTGACAGACCTCTTTGACATAGATGCGAAGACTAGAAAGAATTAGCATTTCGTTTTTAATCATTTTCATGGCTTTAGTAGGTGCCAGAGCTCTCAAGTTCCAGTGTTCCAGTGTTTTAGCCATAAAGTGAACCATAAAACGAGTTCGTTATACTTTTGTGCACCTGTTCGTGGAAGCGTTAAGCAGATAAGGCCATGTTAGCCTTAACACCACTCTTTACTCTTCTTATCTCTTCCGTAATGGATCGACCCAAAAATGTACGACGTTGCCGGTACTTAGTGGTCCATACGTAAGTTGCATACTTTGTGCAATAGAACGTACAAGTTTAATGGCTAGGTCTTACGGTATTGTAAGTGTTGATAATAAAGTTTACGATTGTGTTCTAATCAGAACCTTTACATACAATATCAACTAGTTAATTTACTCACTCACTACGTTGCGAAGTAAACAAACTATTGATTTCATTGTAAAGGAAATATAAGTATCGTTTATGTAAGGAGTCGTTATCGACGTCCCATTTCCTACGCTTTTTAACAATGGTTTTACTATTGGCGGAAAAGCACTAGTCTGAAATTGTAGATTAGTTACGCAATGAAGTCACTATTTTATTGTTTCTATCAATATTCTGTATCGTTTGTGTGCGATTGAGTCATTGCCAGTTTCTAGCGTTTATTTGGAGCACTAGGAATGTAATTCTTCAGACTTTTAAATCATAAACGTCTGTATTTTGAATTCAAAATATTTAAATCGTGATTTTTGATGCACAATAATACAAATCGTATGTGCGGCCACGAAACTGATTCATAATTCTTTGAACTGATTTCTGTCTGATCCTTCAATCAACGCTGTTCTCCTTTCATGTTGACATACTTCCTGTGCCGTGCCGCCATGTTTTGTTAATTACAATATTGAATTTTGTGTTCTTCATTAATTAGTACATTTAGTAAAATTGTTTGTGTCTTGCCCACAACCACACACACGTTTAACAAACCTTAACTTTTATTATGGACTACTGAAGTAAGAGTACTGAAGTTTAGCTCCTGGATTTCGAGTATTCGCTTTTGGATTCGAAGCCTTGGGATTTGTTAGCACGCACGTTTAAATTCTCATCATAAGGATTTTTGTTGCAAATCTTGCAAAATAGGGGACATTTTTACTTCCTAACTGCAATGCTAACTTTTAAATAACCAGATGATGCTATCGAAGTTTAAGTCCTCAATTATTGAAATCGCTTACTGTAACCGCCTGGAGACTATTTGTCGCCATTATAAAGGTGATCACGCTTTTGAACTGAACATTAATTTATATATGCTTTATTATTACCTGCTACACACTTGAGTGTCGAAACAAGATTTAAACACCCGTCACCTGCTCTAAAGCACGAGCCTATTATTAAAAAAAGAAATGGTAATCAAACTGCATCAATTGTTTTCTTTTTCTCTCTCTTCAATTTTGGTGTAAGTGCGAGTGAGAAAGCATGCTATAGGTAGATACTCCAGTGTTATGGAATAAAGCGGGAACGTTCGTGCTGCCAGTTTTCTAAACAATTCTCTTTGAACAGGTGCATGTGTGCTTACACAAGTTATTTTACTAACTATCGACTATTCCACTCACGTCTTCGGACTCCGTTGTTTACTTACGGCCAGGCGCCTCCTCCAACCTTAAATGTTTTTTGTCGTAAACTTACGTAATGGTCTTTAATTACTTTCTAGTTAGTGTCTGTGATAGATGTTGCAATTAGTTATCATTATTTGGACGGGTTTTAAAAAAGGAATTTTCATGAAGAATCTGTGTTATGTTATGAAAAAGTCTTTTATTGGTTTCAGAAGCAAGTAAATCAGTTATGTAGGCTTTCAGAATCTTCCGTTCAATCACCTCTGCGATAATAACTCAACTTGGGTATTTTGATAGGCTGGTCAGAATAACAACAACTATTATTGGATTCCAACTATCATTGCATTAATATTTTATCTTATCTTACGTTTTTTTGCAATTTGCCGGTCAATTTTAGGTTGTATGTTGATTAAAATACGGTTCACGATCGTAACACATATGGTTTTTATAAATAAGAAATTTTAAATTTCGTTTGCTACCTTAGCGCATCTCCCTTAAGGTGAATCTAGTCCACATTTCCCATACAAACTTCGGGAGTGTATTACTCCACTGTTCTATACGGAAACAGAATATTAAAATAAAAAGGCATTAAAAAGTTAGGAGCCAACAAAGATTAGTTTTTCTTGCTAATTAAAACATTGGACGTGTTTAAGTAAGAAAACAAGTTAGTGTAAAATCTGAAAAACCAAGTCGGTACTCACAAAGCTCAAATATCGAAAAGTTCAATAAACTTTATTGGTCATTGATTTATACAGTGGTTTTTTCATAAAACTCGATCTATCATCTAGATAAATGATCCTGCATCTCACTCAATAATGTTGTGCGTGTAGACTAACGTCTAACTACTTATTACTAATACTACCTCTGTCGGACACGATGCTTGGTGAGACAGTGTGCTTTTTAGCCAGGCCCATCAGTGAGTTCGAGCCCGCGACTGGGTTCCCCTTAATGGCCGATTTCTATAATTTACGGACAGTTGTAGGTTAAAATTAAGACTCTTGTAGCAAAGACTTTCGCATAGTAGACCTTCGCATAGGAGAGAGTATTTTGAAGTATTTATTCGCTTAGTTTGAAAATGAAAAATGCTAGCATTGTTAAGCAAAACGATTCGTGTTTGTTTATAGGAACAAAACCATAGTTAATCTGTCTGCTATCCGTTGAGATTAAACAGCAGATTAACGAATCGTAAATTAGAAAAGGCTTCAAAAAACCGCGACTAGGCTCAAAGTTATCAATTACAAGAAAGGGTTACGTAAGCTATTACTCAATAAAATGCTGTTAAAGTAACTATAAAAAAAACAATACAAAGGTGATGAAAAGTATGCTCGTTAGTTTGATTGGTTGAACGTGTTCGGGCATTCCACCTCGCGATATTAATATTGAAATCGACCTCCCAAGCAAAAGGCTTTGTTTTATTCTTTTAATATTGGCGAGTAATCTGGGTTTTATGAACTGGATATACTTATTTTACGCCAGTTATCTTACTGGGTGGAAAATGTTTATAGAAATCGCGTTGGAGCCAAAGATTAATACCATTATTGGAACACCCACTGACACAAACTTCCGAGGAATGTATTTAAGTGCCTATTTCAAAGTAATTGTTTACGATTCTCAAAAATAAGTTATGCCATAGTGCAGAAATACTACGCCTATTTTAGTTCAATTCTAATTTTGACCACGTCAAACTGTCGTACGTCTAAACGCTGTGTGGAGAAGTTGCCAACAATGAATATGAAATGAGGATGTGTGAACATGTGGAACATAATAAACAAAAGCGTGATTTATTTATGATGATTTCACTGGTGGGAATGTAGGAAAAATGTATACGACTAAGACATGTATAAAATTATTTCGAGTTACTTACACGATATATCTACGTTCGTATGTATAAAGTTTTCTGGAACAGTTCGCTTGCAGCAAGATTTATCGATTAATGCATTGTTAGACTGAATTTATGCTCAAGATAACTTTCTTTGACATTTATTCGTAGATACTGTACAGTGTACAGATATAAAGTAGCTAGCTAGCTAGTAATTAAAATAGTGGGAAAGTGTTAAAAAAAAATGTGTCAAAGTGTGTTAAAATATAACGATTTAAAAAACTAAACAATTAATATTCAATTTTTTATTAGGTACAGGAGGTACAATAAATTACTTAAATTTAACCATGCAATTCAGTGTCTTCGTGACACATTTTCATACGCGTTTAACATAGTGTTTTAAAACTCAGCTTAAAACAGTACCTACATCCTCAATGATAGCTTATTTCAAAGCTAATCTTAAATTATCAACTAAAAACATAATTATTCGTCAAAAAACACTGAAACACCTGTGTATATCATACATCTGTCGATGTCCATACAATAATTCACAAAAGTTGTTCACGTTGCGCGTGCGCACAGGAATTATATTGTAACTAAATGTCAGCGTTGTAATTAACATTTATAATGTGGTGCATAGAGCAAAGGTGTTTTCTCCTATGTAAAGATGAAGTGTTATGGGAATTATGGACCTTCGTTATAGACTATTAATATGTTAATAAAGAATATCTATGTGTTTTTCTAATGATGAAGTATATGTTCTTCGTGTTTTCCGATTCTGTGGTGTCCAGTAAAATTGTGCCTTATAAATCTTTAAAAATTTGGTCTATTGCAAACATCCCAATCATTAGAACATATAAAAAAAGATTTCCAGCTCACACAATGGACCTTGGACATACTTTAGGGTCACCTTAAAGTTTTTTCTTTGACGCAGCTGCAGCGCTTGCGCCGACATTCCGTCGTGTGCCAAGACTCCCGGCGCTTCAGACATTTCCGTCACACCGCCCACTTTTTCATCGTTCCACTAACAATTAATATTGATGACGGATCATACAATACCTAACCCGTTATTTGCTTTACTGTTATTTTTAATTTGCTGTCTCTTCAGAGTTTTGCAATCTGAATAGCGGAACGATGCGACGTAGGTACCCATAGCTGTACAAGAACCGTTTGGCGCGATACCAAAATCGGAATTAATGACGGAATTGTTTTTCAATGCATTTCACAAAAAAAAACAATGTTTACCAACAGCGCCCACTTGTGAATGTCAATCGAGCGCCAAAAGATCCTGGTAGCCCTGTGCTTAGTACTTTAAATTAGACACTTAAATTATTTCTCATTCGACCAGATCGAGGTCCATAAACATAATTTGTACATTAGAAAATTGGCCCTTGTCGTTTTTAAGAGGTTCAGTAACTAGCGGTGAAACAATGAGAGGCGCGATGTGGGCGCCAAGACGGTAGCGTCACGGGTCGCCGCCTCCGGAAGGAAGACTCGTGGGAACCGAGCACAACACTACGGTCTACGATATACTCCCTTATTATTCACCTGCATAATGTTTTGATAATTAGAGCACACCCATTACGTGAGGTTCTGACGTGTTAAAACAATTATATCTTATTACGTTTGATGCTATGATTTGGTGTGAGATTTTGAAGAATTGTGAAAAAAAAAAGCTTTTATTTTAAAACATTTTTTGTGTGTTGATTTTTGAAGTCATTGAGTGTCATGAAATTATAAAATATGTAACAAAACTTAAATTTACTTTATCTTTTCTTGTAGAGATATCGATCTCGCCCGGTAACTGAAAACAAGTCCTATTGAAGCGATCATGGCTCCAGTATAAAATACATATACAACGCCTAGATAATGATTAATAATACCGCCGATGATCGGCGCCAAAATGCCAGATACTGAACTGATACTATTAAACGCTCCTATGAGGGTACCACGGTTGCTAGTCACACTTCTATTCGACACTACTACCAAAGCAACTACTCTTGCAACGGCAAAACATACAGCCGTAGGAATCAATAGCGCAATGTAAAATGGTATGCCAGGAACAATCGCTACCCCTATCAAAGACAATACCATGAACAGAAATATGTGAAAGATGCGTTGAGTATAATCTCTATCATTTACATATATTTTGTTTATGGTAGAAACTTTCTCATTTGTTATTGATGAAACGATTCCTTGAATAGTTGTGATGTAGCCTAGAACGGAGGGCGACACATCGTGTTCAGTATTCAAAAATAAACGGAAATTATTGAAATACAATCCCATAGACATTGACATGAGAAATTTGAATAAAAATATGTCCCAGTATATGTTCCAGTCTAGAGTGTAGAAGTTGTTAACGGTTTGATTAAACGTATTAACTATGGGATCAAATAATTTCGTTGCTTTAAGCACTGTTTCTGAGTTGTCTTTTTTCACTTTTGGGATGTGTGGCAAGGAATTGATCAAACCTGTAACAGAGAGAGAGGAGTTTTATACCTTGAGTACACGTACCGAGTACAGACGTCACGGTGCCAAGACAGAGGACTCGGCCGAAAGCACCGTTTCTACTGTCTTGACCTTATTTTAATGTCAATAAAAAATAAAATGTTCTTTACCTGCATTAAGTATAAAAATCGCCGAAAGAATTACACACATGATGGTAAAACCGCTTTCCGGGAAAGCTTCCATGACGTACCCGCTAAGTACGGGGCCTAGTGCTAACCCGAGACCTCCTAATGATGTTAGCTTTCCAAACAATGCAGTAACGTCGTTTTGATCGTCTACGTAGTCTGGTGCTAAGGCCCTCGTTAATGTCTGCGTGTGCTTAAATGTTCCTGAAACAAATCGGATTAGGGGTATAAGTTAGGAGCAAGTATTTTGTTTGACATATTGAACTGGACAGCACTTTTAGTCATGAAGTAATATGGAAGATGTTTGACCATATGTCCTTACTTTGCTATTTTCGCAAAGGCAATCCCCATGGTGTTTTGCACTCTTTTTCTCAAGACTCTTTCTATCAACTATTTTCCAGGTAGATATGAGGACAACAAATTCCACATTATTTCTTTCTTTACTTCACATACCTTTGCTCATAAAAACGGATTATTTTGCTTACCTATAATAGCTCGTATACCTAAGAAAACAAGAAGAGATGATGTCAGTCCCAACCAGAAGTAAGCAAGCGAGCAGATAATCAAACATAACAAAAATATTGGTCTTCTGCCCATTACATCACTCAAGCTTCCCTGAAAATAAAACAAAACACTATTATTTTACTGGTTCTATTAGTTATTTATCCATTTATAACAATAGAGTTTATTTTATGCTTAACTTACCACAATGGGTGATGATATCATCTGGCATCCTGGAAAGATGGCTCCAATAATTCCAATCTGAATATGATTGAATCCCAACTCTTTCGCGTGTATATCGAGATATGGCAATATAAAGAATACTGACATCAAATCCTGAAACAAGAGAAATACTATAATGATACTCGATTACGTAGACCAATCAATCTATTTTTGTTATAAAATTCAGAAGGACTAAGCAAAATACATGAAGCGATTTGATGAGCAAAATATTTTGGACTAAAAACCTATTTTCTAGAGTACTAGCTAACTCAACTGACGTTTTCCTCTCCAAACAATAGTTCATACGAAAATGCCGTAGAAAAAAGGGCGTTCAGTTTTTCCTGAATTCCAGTATTTTCCGGGAAACTTCTCCAATTTTTCTTTTCATACTAACCTGATTCGGACTATTACGAACATTTTAAAACAAAAAAAAATAGCCCAATCAGTCAGATGCGCTTACCAACGAACAGCATATAATTTCAATTTCTATAGATTTTATAAAATAAAGACCTTTTGGTTAGTTCTTATATTGAAACAAACTTTTCGGATGGGTTTCCACACAGTATACCATTGTCATAATGTGAAGATGATCTTTATACTAAAATATATCAGTTTATGCGAGGTTTTTTGAGGAAATAAGGAATGCTTTAAATACTCCTGAATCATTTCCTTCTGTGAAGTGTCATTCAAACTTGTTGAAACTACTCCGATTTAATGTTCAGGTTAGTTATACCTAAATAAACACAACTATTTAACAAAAAAAAAACAAAAGTTTTAAACCTTACCAAAAATCCGACGAGTAGAAATGTCCTATATGGCGAAACCATTGTTTTTGTCTGTGCACTATCTCTGGATATTCAACTTAACCAACCATAAAAATAAAATACACTAAAACTAACTCCTATTTCAGAACACTTCATTCATAGTCGAAACGCGATTCCGTATTGATTACACGATTTTTCGATATCTGTAGTAGGCACAAGTCATCATGATAACTCGTATCTTTAACACATTATGGTGCTAGTCATCAAAATGTGTTTCATTATCAACGTTACATACTAGGAACGGTTCAGCAGTGATTTAGGCGGTGCTCTGACCTAGACAAACCTGTCTTAGTCAGATTCTCGCTCCATGAAAACATAGTTGGTGGTGTGAAAACGACACCAAAATACTCTCATGGTTATGGTTATCAGATACCTACTGAATAATCTTGATTATGATCTCGATGTAGGTACTGAAAAATCATAACAACGATAGAAAACCTGTTTGTGTTTTTTGCAGTGTCGATGCGTAAACTATGCTGCTTGAATGGTGGTGGTAGCTATTATTTCATCGAAACCCTGCAAATCATCATTTTGAGTTGTCCTTCTAATGCCATGGAAGTTTAAGACGTGTTTGCTTATATGGACATTTAATTAAAAGCAATGTGAACGTCACATTTATATTTTCCTAATATAGTTGTACAGATTTTGGTACAGAAAATTGAGATTTAACTCTACATAGCAATCCTTTTACTTTTCTTAAATGCAGGTCCTACATGTTAAACAAATTCTGTAAGCCTATATGCTGCATCCCTATTGTCCATACTTTCTTGCTGATCGAGTTCGATACTTTTTATTTAAAACAATGTGCGGTTTCAGACAGATCCCACGGTTGGGTATTTGAATGGCTCCCATATTGTGGGTCATTTTTATTGCATTTCTAATAAGCTATTACAGAGTTAGTGCAACCGTCACGGTTCACGATTTAATTGTTTTTGTAACATTGTCTTCAAATGTGGTTGTTTTTTTCTTCAAATGTCTTTGATTCAGGCCAACAGGTAGTAACTGTCTTTAGAATCTTACAAATGCATCGTATTTTATATATTTAAGTTCTAGTTGAGGTTTTTATAGGAACTGCGTCACCGTTTGTTACTTTTTAGGGTTCCGTACCTCAAAAGGTAGAAAAGGGGATCCTTATAAGATCACTCTCTTGTCCGTCGGTCCGTGTGTCCCCACCGATTTTCTCAGGAACGGGTGGACCTAGCACGTTGTAATTTATACCAAATACTGAGGTCTATAGTCCCTATTAGGTGTATAAAAATCAAGATCTTGAGTCAACACGATAAAAAGATATGGGCAAATTTAGATTTTCGCGAAAACTTAGTATCAAAATTTACCTTAATTTTGTGTTGTGCTATAAGACCTTGCTTTTAAGCAAAATTGACAATTCGAGGTCAACCGGTAGTACCCTATAGGTTTTGGATCAAAAACCTATTTGGTAGTTCCCGTTGACCTAGTTCGGGTTTAATATCTTCAAATGCACGACTCACACATGCACTAAAACATATCATACAGTTCTTAGTCGATTATCTTTTACCTTTAATCAAATAAAATAACATCATGAGGTCCAATTTATGTCAATTTTGGTCAAAAACTATCGTCGTGTGTGTCCGGAAATGGTATCCGAACTTAAGTCTGTAATGTTCGACTTCCGATCATTTTGGACGCTCCATCTTTTAAAAATAAAACGAAAATATATCTAATCTGAAAATAATTAGAAAATGATGCAACATCAGAACTTCTGTCATTACTCTTGGTAATGAAATGTGAGAAAGATTTGTGTCAAATATAAAATTGATATCGTTATCTGCATTTGTTTATTGATATCGGGATTTCAGCTGTTTGATAGGAAATAACAGTATGACGTAAGATTATGATGTAACTGAAATAATTACATCATTACATTAATTTTATTTATTTGGGCCAAAAAACAGTTATACTAATGTAAAACTGTTTTTTGTAAAGTAGTTACATTACTGTCGAAAAACGTATAACCCACACTGTTGTCCACAAAGTGACATCGGAGAAGTTTACTACGCTAACTATCCTGAAAGATAAGATAAACGACAAGTCTAATCAAAATCATCCAGAATACTTCAAGAATAAGGGCCTTAAGTTTACCTGAAGATTTTTGACATCGTAAGGTGACACCTAATTTAATTAAAAAGAAATGCTAAAGAACGTAGGATAATTTGTTAAAGCCGGATCGACCTCATGGTTGGCCCCTGGTTAATGCGCATTAGTCGGTCTGTTGATCACTTGGACACACTTGCATCTCAATAGAGTTTGTCGTACGACACCATGCTTGATTACCTCCAGTTTTGCCATTGTCAGTTTAGTTACCATCATTACCTATGTAGTTGTAGCAATACCTGTACCTACTGTGTAGATAAAGACTGTTTATATTAACATTAGCTCTACATAGAGCTGGTATTCAGCATGTAAACACTGACTGTTAATGTCGACAATGAGCTGAGAGAAGATGTGGTATAAATCCTAGAATATTTAAGCCATTTCAATTTATAGGCCCAGAAGTCCTCTTGTATACTTTAATTAATTATTGGTAATTTTACGTAACAGTTTTTAGTCAGAAACCCCTAAAAGCTGGTCCTTTGTTATCTCAAATTCGTGACAAAGCAAGTACGCTATATTATCATAACAGCTTAACATGACGTAACTGCGCCAGCGCAGTACATAACATTGGCACAGTTCGGTTGTGAGCACTAGACCGCGACCCCCGACCCGCGACTTCTGATGACTCACCCTTCTTGACCGTCTTCAAGGATATGACTCCTGTGACTAATCCTTAGTAAAAAACCCTCCATTGTTCGAATTTAGTCCATTGAAACGCAATGCCGTAACTCGTTCAGCGTTTCACCTCTGCTGTGACGTTTACGACAGCCGAAAATTTAAGGAACCCTTCGATTTAAAGCAGCTTTATGGCGTTTGGGGCAGATGTAATTTTTAAACATTTATTAGTGAGTTTCGACTAATCTTTAACTTGTATAACAAACAGCAGGTGTACCATCACCAAACAGGCTTTTGAGTTCGTACCTAAGTGTGTTAAATATCCAATTCCGTTACTTACAACTAATAAATCAACTCACATCAGCAGATATATCAGCTAACACATGTAGGAAAAATACTTGTTCCATTCTTCCATCATTTATCCGATATCAACCGAAGAAAATGATGCCATTAACGTAAAACAGTCCCAAGTAGTCGCGTATCGGTGTATATCTGGAAGCGCGGGTTAATCTCATCATCAGAATAGCGAGGGTCCGCCTTAGCCAAGCCAAGACGTGTGGGAAACCCAGCCAAGCTCGACCGACGGGCCATGCTTCGGGTAACGATCTAATTACAACACCTGACAGGTGCCCGGTCAAAGGTTGAACACATATACAGGACCTTGAATTAAAGGCAATTTCTTGTACTGCACTGCAATAAGGAAGCGATGGAACCAGTGTTGATAGCAAGTCTATAATAGGATGTGACTGGAAAGGACATGGACTGTGCAATTTTATTGTTCCATAATCTAGAAATGGCCTGTTGTGTGAAAGTTAGAAGGTAGTTACTGAGGTTTAAATAAAAAAGGAGTAATAGGGATTGCTTTATTCTCACGATGTGCCCGGAAACTTTCAATTTTGCGTGCAAATTAATTAAATAGTAAACATAATAACATATTATCAAATTCATATATCGTGTATTTGTGCCTACACACGATACTACGATCAGAATTCTGTTTTCGTCGCTACTGCCTTCCATGAGAACTTGGTCTTGGAAAAAGCAATTCATGCAAACTTAATTCAATAAATAAGATGTTCCGTCCTTTGTTCTATCCAGACTTAAATGGTAAAGTAGCAATTTATTTCCAATATACTCAGTTTGAAATTGAAAGTCTCGTGAAACAATTGTATCAATTTATGGTAGTAGGATAACTGTGGGACCGCGGTTGATTCAAGATTCCCGCTTATTCTGAAAATCATTTCCAATGTTGTGGTTTCAATATTTACTTACAATATTTACAAACATTACCACATGGCTTAGAGAAGTCAGATAAATAAAATCATGGCTAATTTTGTAGTTAAAAATTATGCGTCACAATTTTGTTCAGTCAAAAACAAATCAATCTTTAATAATCCTTGATTATGGCGTCAACGGGTTCTTTGAAAATAATGAGTTTTACTGCTCCGCCAACCTTACTATTTCTAGAGGTTTCTTGTGATTGAACTTCGTCGCCACCATATCAGTAACAGTTTCCTAATACGTAGCCTTATGTAGTATCGGTTGGAACATTCGGACTCCCACGGGTAGGCGCCTGCGCAGCCACGCGCTGAATACGATGCCTGATCGCCGTGAGAAATTATATGCTAGTCGCGGTTCGTGGATTTCTTAGTTATATTTTTATTAAGACATAAATATAAAAAGAGTATTTTGGTAAACGCTTTGATGGCTGAATGATATACTGTCATTCGCTTAGAAGAATATCTGTTTACTGAAATGACTGTGTTAGTTAGCCTAGCCTATCAGTGTTAAATTCTGCTTTAATTAATCATATTGTACCTTATTCTGATACTCTGCCCAACAAATGGTTTTAGTTTTTCGATTTGGTTGGCCTTGTTAATCCAATAAGCTAATAGAAATTTCATTAGCAAGAGATCACTAAGATGGACGTCAGCAGCCTCCTACATTTCAATTTCATCACATTTCGATCATCGATCCTCCCACAAAACATGCTGATTATTGTTATATGGCTCCTTAGAAAATCTATATTTATTTATCGATCCATGTATTTGTTGAAGGAGATCGTTTGCCCAAGGAGAGAGCCTATGTGAAGATTTGCCGTTGTTATGCTAATTCTTTTAAGTGACCATTCGCATAAGTAATTTATTCTGGCGAGAATTGATAGACCTTTAAAGACGGACTGTTAGGGCCTGAATACAGTTAGTTCACCTTGAATGTCTAACAAACCTTTTTTCTCCCTCTTTCAGTTAGGTGACAACTAACAGCGATGAAGCAGCTATGAATCTTGTATCCAAATCTTGTGGTTCCAATTTAGTATATATCCTCGAGACAATAGTACCGTAACTTTAAATAAAATAATCATTTAAGCATAGGCTGGTATAAAAATGCAAATGAGCTGTTTCAAAGACTATCATTTGGACGTTAACCTGTTCTCGCTTGGCTATAAAACTTTAGATTGGAAACTATAAAAGTCGCTGAAGTTCGGAGAGCCATTTGTAAACCTCGACTTGAGTGGTCATATAAAATTGCCGGTTTTCGAGCTAGAGTGGGCCATGTCTTTGGGTCGGTTACATTTTGAAATTTAGGGAAACATCCATATGACACCTTGAGGAAACCGGTCGTAGATGAGAGAAACCTCGTGCCATATTGTAGACGATCCAGTTTCGTGCTCATCTCTCATGTAAATTGATACGACGGAGATAGGCGGCAATTTATGTGTCTGCTACGAACAACGAGCTTTTACTCGAGCCTTTGTAGAGAATATCTGAATTTATGCAAGTATATTTTTTCTGGCCATATTATCGTGACTAGCATGTTTGTCATGCAGATATTGTAAATTACAGACCGCCTACATGGATTAACAAAAATAATCCTCACGAGGCACGACTGCCAAAAATATTTGAAGGCACTTAAATCCTTTCTAACTTCGTCGTACGTTGTAAATAGGTGGATTAGTCGAACGAAAGGATCACACTAATTTACAGCACAATTTTCGATATTGTTAAATTCTTTCCAAAATGTTGAATAATAATTCTATTATCTAAATGAATGTCACATGCATATGCATGAAGGAAGCCAAAGAATTTGAGTCAATGTCGAGAAAGTTCTCTCTGTTATCACGACTACGAAAATTGGACAGGTTTTTTGGTATTTGTGCAATATTTGTCATGTTACGACACACATACGGCTAGTTGTACATGATATGTCACCACTGACTTGTATCTTATCTGCAGCTTCCCGACTGCAACCTTTGGGCATAGTAGCTCATTTGACAATGTCACTCGTTTGGCTAGAGGATCCTTGAATTGTACCTAATTTTTTCTACAATTTAAAGACAAAATTACCAAGTTAACCGTTCGTAACACCCGTCTCAGTACTTAACTACTCTTCAAGTGCAACCCGCAAGGGTTTCGTGAATGGCGGTGTCGTGGGAATTGCGTGCAGTTTCAAACATAGTAGCACCCGCATGTTTCAATCTAGTGCTAGTGCTTGAAACGTTTCTTGAAAGTGTACTAATCTGGGAAATGTCAGAACAATGGCGAGGGCAAAGACTGTTTATTAGAAACTGATTGTCAACATCGTAATTTTGATCCATTGTGTTACTGTCATATTATGTGCTATAGCATGGTATCTAATTGTTTTATTTTTTACTAATGTCAACAGCGATCTGCATCAACTATCGCTACCTTGTACAAAGCGCCTGTACAAAGTAGAATCCTACAGCGCCTCTATACAAACGATTGCTCTTTGATTTGACTAGGCGCTTGGTCGGTCAGCATGCGCTTGCGCAACTTGAATAAATGCTTTAACTTATTATGTAGATTATGTAGTTTTAGGTTCATATTTGGTAGTTGAACCTTAATTTAAATTATGCTATTGATTTCTCTACCGCTGCTTCAAATAAATATCAGGATGGGTATTATTTGTCTTTCGATTGTACAGTAGTTTTCCTTTTTTTTTTTTTTTTGGTGGGAAATCATCAAATATCTTCTCCCGCTCTGGGTGGAGCGGGAGGGCGTGTCAGACTTTTACTGACTAAAACCCACCCGTGTTCCCTCAGTTGCCTGTATGCTGTATGGGGCCGCGGTATCTCTTTCGAACAACCCGCAACCCTGGCAGGCATCGGCCCTTGCGGGCCCCATCTGTTGCTGCTGACATCTCTTTGAGGCGCGCGTGGAACACAACGCGTCGTCGACCCGGGCTTGGTCCTTACCGGACAACGAGCTACCCATTACTCGCCATCCGCAAGCCCGTGCCTACGGTGGCCGGGAATCAGCCTGGGATTCCCGACGCCCAGGGCGTCTCCTGCGAAGGCCACGGCTGTGAGGGCGCATGTACTGCATCTCCCTCACGTGCGCCGCCTCCCTCTTTGCGAGCATAACTGCTTCGCTGAAGGAGGCGACTGCTAGCCATGCACTCTCGCTCCGTACCATGGCCTGGACCAGGGTCGGACGCGAGAGATCGCCGCCGCCGATTACCTCCACGAGGACACGGCGGTGCTCCGGGCAGACCTCCACCGTATGCTCCACCGTGTCCTCTGGGCGATCTTCGCAATGGAAACACCCGGGCGTTTCCTTCCGTCCTATCCGAAACAGGAACCTCCCGAAACAGCCATGTCCAGTGAGGACCTGTGTCAGGCGGAAGGTGAGGACGCCATGCCGCCTCTCAAGCCACTCCTCAAAGAGGGGACTTACCGCCGCAATCGTGGCGTGCCCATACAGTAGTTTTCCTTCGTGTACCTTTTCATGATGTTCCTATTATACTAGAATAGAGGACACAATATATCTAATATGTATGTCCTACTATATTTAGACGTTTCTTTAACGGTAAACATCTTTTTGAGCGAAGTGGTCATTTCCTCTTAGCACCAAACTCGTTTCGTCTTACTACGACCTACTACAAGATCAACAGTCTACGGGCTACGTAGTTCGTAGCAAAGGATTTTAAAGCTTTTGCTCTTTGTGTTAGAGGCTAGTTTGCTTTGTGGAGAAAAAAGTTCCATGTGAGTAAAAGAGACAGGTATATGTTTGTGTAGTACTACTACGAGATTAAAACCGGTTAGGGGTGTTATAATTTTACTATATGGATATTAATACGTATAGTAAGTTTCTTATATTAATCGGAAAGCTAGTTTGAAAAAGAAACAAATCGAAATTAAGGTGCAGCAATAAGGTGACTTGTAGTGATGACCACATAGGTATTTCCACACCACATATTACAGGTATATTCTCGGTAGAAGAGTATTAAGATTTAGAATTAGAAATACTTACGTTAAGAAAAAATGATAATGCCTACATTTGACTTTTTGGTATTTTAAGCCCTGAAACCATTAATTTCAGCTTTCTCTACAATATTGAACTGCAAATCGATTGCTCCTACAGCCAGTTCTCAACATCTATATATCATCCCAAATATCAAGGCTCCTGCAGACAGACGCGACACGACGCGACTCGAATCTGGTAGAAATATTTACATAAAATTTTCAATGAAATTCTTCTACTAGAGTCGCGTCGCGCCTTTTTTCAGGAACCTTCGTGAATTTCTTGGAAATACCTAGGTACTAAAAAATATCCTACTGCTAGAAGTACCTACCCTACCTACCACCGTTTATCACGAAATATTTTTTCGGTTTACTGAACTATGATTAAAAAGCAGTTTATCTAATTACAAAGAAGCTTACAAAGGATTAGATCCTAATCTTCATTTTTTAAATAACCTCTCGTGCTTCCAATTTCCATTAAGTTTGTTGTGTTGCTCTTAAATAAGATTTAGATTGCTTTTTGTTATAATATAAAGGGTTGAGAAGAGGAATTCTAAAATTCTTTTATGCTTAGTGTATTGTGGGCTTTTGTTGTTAATTTTTAAAGTAAAGAACGGGACTGGAGTAGTTAAGGTTTTCCTGTTATAGAGGTATTTAAATACAGTGCAATGTTTTCCAATAAATTCGATGTATTATTCCTGTGTGCAAGCAAGATAACAACAAGATGTTGGGTATGGTACCTGCCAGACATAAAAGAATAGCGCCATCCCATTTCTTCCCGTGGGTGTCATAGAAGGCGACTAAGGGACTTACTAGAGAATGGGCAGCAGCGTTCTCAATGTATTTGACCACCATACTGCGATCGCCAACCCGCCTGCCAAGCGTGGCGATTATGGCAAATACCCTCCTTCTTGGGGAGGCTTATGTCCAGCAATAGACGTCTTTCGGCTGATATGAATGAATGTAGCAAGATAAGAACATAAATGCAGTTGACTTTTGTTTCGGGAGATACTAATGTTACCTACTTACTTGATGATTACATTATTGGAAGAAAACTGAAGATCTACTACTAAAGGAAATTACGCAGAATATACATATTTTTCATGTCACCTGAAATCTATGAGAGCTTCAATTTCATTAAAAGTAAAAAGCTATCCAAACTATCCTTCTCAAAAAACTTTCGAATAGACTTGAATCAGATACAATTAAAACTAACATAATGGCTTCCTTTTCTACATGCGGTATCAAAGTCCTGAAGAAATGCAAAATTCACAGTCAAAGGTATCAAACACATAGAATATTGGCGATCAATCATCATAATCCCGTTATATTCACTAAGCTTCAAATGAAAATCGTAGATTTTATACTCAGAAGAGACAAATTGCAGCCATCTGTTGTAGTCATTACCACAGCTAATTACAGAGTCGGTGGAGGCTCGTTAAATGCCTCCATGTCATTATCTGGAAGACCAGGATTTCTTATTAACGCAATCCCTTCTGCATTCTTTGATGCGAGGAATGTGTGCGTCATGGGCACTATTATGGTTTAATAAACGTAGGGCTTCTAAGGGCTTAGCAGGGATATATGGGATTGCAGTAGGTACAGTTTCGAATCGCTATACTTTTACAGGAAAAGTTAATAGGGTATGTTGTGTAGTGTAGTTTTCTTCCTGATGCACCTGATGCTTCTAGGCACCTTGCCCAGACTTGACTGCCTCGTTGGGCTAGTGGTCGCAAGTGTTATCGGGTAAGTAGTAGTCCAGAGATTGAGTGTATACCCGGTTTATGGCAATGGGCTCGCCCCCTATTACATGGGATTCAACCATAACTAGAGAAATGTAGCTGTACTATAGGTACACTTCTGCCCTTCCCTTCTAGGAAACAAGGCGTGAGTTTATGTCATGGTGGCCAAATATTCAGTACTATAATTTATTGTCCACCCACGCCATTGATTGTCCAAAGCTCCAACGGATCAAATAACCAGCATTGTAACGGAAAGTAAAAAATTTCTTTCCCAATCCTTTCCGAGACGTCTCATCATTCTAATGGCAACTCTAAGCGGCAACCAATAAACACTTCTAATCGCCATAATTTCGTTACTGAACGTACTATTACACCGACAATTCTGTGAGTGAAAATAATAGTTTGATCCGTCGTCATGCCGGCAATATTATATTTCTCACCTAACTAGACGGGAGTGTATAATTGGGCCAAACTGGCCACTACGCAATTACTCCGGAATGGAATAAGTAATACCCGTGGCTTAGACCAGTCGGGCCGCTTACCGTTTGGGTAGTGGAGCAATCTCTTTAAATGCTTCTAATGCTTTTTATTTTATTTTTATCGATTACCTTCTAAGGTAAGAGAATAAGATTACTGATATAAAAGGAGGTCTACTTTTGGTTCGTATGTATAGGTACCATCGAGTTGTGTCCTTTATAAGGATTATTTATTAAAGTGTAGGTGCTTTTTTACAATTTGAGTCTGTTAATTTGGTAGAATGTTTTGTTATCGTAATTGAGGCTGTCTGTTTAGATTATAATATGGACCCGTGCATAAGTAACTGTGTCCGCACGTGCGCAAAGACAAAGGGAACTTGAAACCTTTGTGCTTGGTAGAACAAGAGATATAACGCCGTAGTACCTAACTACTAAGTAGTTAGTTAGTACAGAGGTGTTGTTGCGCTACTATCATTGAGCTCAGAGCTGTATGGTACCTATAGAATCCACAATAGGGTATTATACTCATTTTTGAAAAGTGTCTTAAATAGATTCTAGAGTGCTAATAAACCACAAAAAACAACATTTTTATTTAATCGATTAGTGCCATAAAAATGCATTTAAATTATACATTTCAGATTTCGCAGTGGACGCCATATTGCTATGTGGGTATTACGTCAGTTTGCTATATCAACAAACGCACTGATATTTTATTGGACAATTGTTTATAATTTAAAAAAAAATCTACTTATCGGTTTGCTGTTCCTGAAAGCAAAATATTATTTAAATAAAAAATACTTTAGTTACGAAAATAATAAAAGTACAAAGTTGCTCAGTTAACATGCCGTATGACGTAATAACATGGCGGCTACTATTTCATGGTGTTCAAAAACATATAAAAAAACTGAAATCTTTAAATTGTTTTTCAAAATTTATTTTGTTATTTCATGAACTAAAACTAACATTTTCCAACTGCTTTTTGCCTAAACTATCTCAATAATATATTTTTAGATTTTTTCTCATATAGAGTAAAATACCCTATTTACTTACTTACAAATTGTATTGACAGTAGGCAGTCGATTGTCAACCGCAAGAATAGATTGAGCTCACGGACAAATATGAACGTATGTGGACACATTTGCTTGAGTACCAATTTAATTTCTGTCTTATCAGTTATCAACAATGATTTTTTTAAATATTATGTACATATAAAAAGATGATATGAATTTGTGTTTGGCCTGCCTGCACAGATGCAGTCCTGAAGACTTCAAGACAGTATTTCTATAGTCTACACTACTGCGTTTACAATTTTAAGAAACTGAACTTTACGGGGTCGCATGATTGGAAATAGAATCCTAATGAGCGAAGAGCAGATAACTAAAATAAAACAGTTTTACTTTTACTCTTTACAAACACAATCAGTTGCGTCATTACTATACTATTTCTGCAATAATAGACAAAGTTCTTACAGAATTTTTATGCGTAGATTATTACATTTGTCACGCACGCAATCAATAGACAATAGCTAGGAAACCTATTAGAAATGTTCTCGGGAATTGATAAGATGTTACGAGCGATTACATATTATACTCGGCAAGGTGTTCAGTATTAGCGATGAAGGTTTTTTTGGCCCTTTTTAATCTCTCATCCCGCTGTGCAGTCGAAAAGAGCTCCCTCGCACGTTCAGAACTTTTTTCTTCCGACCACCTGCTCTAAAGCGAATAAAAAAACATAAGACAGAACAGGTAATTTTTATTATTATTTTTGAACTCAACACTGCCTGGCACGTTTTATTATTTATGATATGGTTTCGGACAATTTCGTTTTAGAGAAAAATAAAAAGTAGGTTACGTTTTGTAAGGATAACTTTTCCACTTTCTCCAACCAAAACATTGCAGTAAGGTTCAAATTCCAAACGATTAACAGTACTTGTACTTCTAATGGACTCTGTAATAACTATAATTTATAAGGAATGTCACATTTTCTAAGATATAACGTATTCCTTGACGTGTTTATAATAACAATAATTATTGCTCATGTCATCGTTATTCTCGAGATCCCGCGGGCATTGCGCGGCTTGGTTTTATAAAACAAAATGGCCGCGTCGAAGCCTCAAAATCCTGGGTCGTAGGCCTGTTTCCCGCCGTAGCCGCGCGCGGCGCTTTTCGTTTAGTTCAGGTACTACACCGCTGCGAGCGATGGCAGCGCTGGCGTCACGGGCGGCGTACCCGCAACTCTACTGTCTACACTCCCACGTACGGTCTCTCATTGTAAACACGATCGCCGCGTGCTAAGTTTTCGAATCCCTGTGGACTAAAAACGATTGTAAACATGAAAGTTTGTTTGGAAGTGTTGTTATGAACTGTGCTCTATGTGACTACTGGAAGGATTGCAAGGATTTACGATGACTAAAGCCAAGATAACACGAACTAGTGCACTGTACCACAGCGCTAAGGTGAGCCCTTCTACTTTAATTTGTTATTATTTTGTGTTTTCATTAATTAAAGTGCTGTTCTTTAGCTTTCTACATCACGTGTACATAAAGTGTACCACCAAAAAATGTATTTAAGGGGTATTTTTTAAACTATCAGTCAGCGTGTTATTTATGTAAATAAATTAACAATAATTCTGACTTTCAAATGCGACACTTCCTCATTTATATTATTATTCGTTGAGAATGCCTTCAATTTTCCAATATTGTACTAAAATATTTAGTTATAAATATGGAGGGTAATTCATTCGAGCCCGGTTTTCTGGACGGTCGTCGTGAATCTTGATCCCTCCTCTCCCGCGCATGCCCTTCGAAGCCTCCATGCTTCCAATTTCAAATAAGCGATCGCATCGCACAGTATACACAAAAATACAGGAACCTTTTCATAATTGCGTTTTTCTTATGTAAGAGTTGACTCAGCAAATCGATATAGAAAGCTGTTTCCTCGTACCTGATAGAGGTACCTAAATAAACAGTACTAAAATTCGCCTATTTATTGAAGAAGTTGGTTTAGAAAGTTCTTCAATCCTTCCAATTTTCTTTGATACTTTTTTTAAGCGGGAAAAGGATTGTTTTGATGTTCTATGTCTTTTAATAAACAGAAACACATTCACACCCACATTTTATGCGCCTTATTCATTGCTTTACTTTACACATTAACATTTCCAAAAAAAACTTTATGATTTCACAAACTCTAGCCGTAAACAAAAAAAAAGGTTTCTGATTTTTTCGTCTATACTATGGCCCTACGGGGCCTACGCTTGGAGTAAAAGACATCAACGCACACAAACAAGCGAGACAGCATTACCTTAAAGGTGTTTTTGTGTTTGTGCAAGCGAGACCGATGTCGCCTGTAGCTGGGCTTATACTTATTTATTTGTATATAATTAAGGACTGGGATTTTGTATACAGGTACGTTTATAGGTACAGGTAGTGGCCGTTGCACGGATGGCCGATCTCCCCATTTTTAAAAGGGATGCTCTAAAATGGTCATGGGGCAGATTTTGACCGTATGTAATGTGCTGGCATTTAAACTTTGGGGTCTTTCGTTACGGACAGTGAGTGCTAATGATGCGTGAATGGAACAATCCTTTTACTTATTCTTCGTCAGATTTTGGAAACGAGGTTTTCATTTGCATATTTTAGTTTTCGATTTTATGTCGAAACTTTGCTTTTCAGCCACCACGTGCTATTTAAAGTTATTCAGTTAGTTTCCTATTAGCAAGTCAGAGCCCTCAAAAGCTCTAATCTAACGGGATACTTACATATGAAAACCTAATTTGTATTTAATGAGCACTTAACCCACGAATTCTGGCGATCTAAAAAGTAAATTGGTCGAGATGTTGGTTCTCGGAAATTGGGCACACGTTCCTCTCAATTCGCCGACCGGTTCCGGCTGGGTTGGATTTACACCATATCACTTTGATTTTTTTTACTGCTCAATCATCTCGCTATATTAATAGCAGTACCCTGGCAATCATCGCCAGTAAATTATAGAAGTAGGTACCGTAAATGAAACTATACTAAAAACAAGACAGATTAAGTATCAATTACTTGAGTAGTATCCTGTCCGGTTTCTGATCTTCTAACACCAGTTGCTTGCCTGAATATAGTGAGAATAGTTCTTACGCAAAACAATTATTACCTAAGTACCTACTTTATATGTTTGCCGACAATCATAGAAAGTAAATCTCTCTTTGTCATATTATGAGTGTTAATTCAACATTAATATTTAAATTGGACAGCTCAAACTGTACTAGAAAGTTTAAAATATTTTATTATCGATGTCCAAATATATTTCCATATGCCTAGAGGGGTTGTCATATTCACTTTTGCCTAGCAGACTTGTAAGTAATATGATATTTAAGAAGACAATCATTTATATTTATAAAACAGGTTTTACGTTTTTCAAATAGTGCTAGCGGGGTACCATACCACGCAGGCAGGACATACCAATGTCCTGCCTAAATAAAGGTCTTAAAGAAACCAAAAATTTGATAAACAGAATGATGTACAGATCCAACATATTAGTTGACTCTGGACTCCGAACATGATATAAAAATGCAGTAAAGTTGCGAAAATTATACGCAATTTATATTCGGAAAAACAAAAAGAGAGAGCTGCTGTAGCTAATTCTTAGCCGAAAGCAAAGGGCAAAAGTAATTTATAAAACATATCGTGTTAGTCACTGAGGTCACACTACATTTTATAAACATCGATTGCGAAAGCATCGCATTCGTTACGAGCATCGATCCATACCGATTGTATGAATCGAATCTTGTTACAGAATTCCAAGTCATCAATTCCAATAAGATCACGTTTACATTAATTATTATGCTAAGTTATAACATACCTGTTCAATGGCGCTATGTTATCACAATATCACATAGTGACAGTTCGTGAGTCAGCTAGAATGTCACTTGAATCACCGCTTAGACGTGTTTATCACATACGTGATTATTGTTTCACTTAATAGCTTCATAATTAGACCGTAACATGTTAATTTGTAGTTCACTTGCCAGAATAAGGTGGACTAGAGACCCGGTTTAACATTGCTACAGCCCATGAGTATTGCTTTGCATAATTGTATGAACAACTGAAGGCATTAGCTAAATAACTGTCGTGTTTTTACTTATAGATTACTAGCTTTTTCCAGCGGTTTCATTTGCAAGGACGTCGAATTTTCCCACGGGAATGTACTAGCGGGATAAAATGTTGTAATCAACCTTTGTGCTAAATTTCATCCAAATCCTTTCAGCCGTTTTTGCGTGATTGAAGTACATAAAAACAAATTTCCGAAAATTGAACATACAAACATTCACATTTATAATGTTATAGTAGGACAGGAAGTAGGACTAATGAATGACTCTTGCAATCATTATAGGGACTGGTGCTCATTTGTGAACGCTACTTACTCATTTCTAGCAAATATAAATTAAAAAATCATGACTAATGAAGTAACATTACATAATGCATGATTACTAAATCTAGCTAGCATAATTTGCTAGCATCGGGAAATTAAAACGTGTTGTGTATTATGTGCAGAGGTCGGAGTAGTTAGATTGATTTAAGGTCGTTGACGTCAAACGTAGAGGATAATATGGATACCGGAACTTCATATTTATTGTGATATTTGTTCCGGAATTTTGAAATAAGCACGAATTTGTGTTTAAGGTGAAAAACGTATTAATAATATCAATCTACGCTACCAGTGTTAGCTAATGGTGAAAGAAATCAGTATTTTATTTTATACAAAAATACCTTGGAATAGTTACACCGTATTTTGACCCTTACTGTTGAATTAGAAATGACACTTGACAGTATGAGACAAAACTTAGACAGGGCCTTTGGTTTCTTTATCTCATGTTCATCTATGTTCACAACGCATTGACCGCACGCATAAAAAATTATGATTATTTATTTTAATTGTATTAACGTTGAAAGCCAAAATATGGAAATTGTATCCGATGAGGATTAAAAATAATTTATTTATGTTTTTGTTTAATTAAAAATAATTGTTCATTGAATTCAATCAATCATTCATATAATAAACGATTTTGTTAGCCTATCTGTATGTTTTTTATTTTATTTTATTCCATAATTCCAATTCCGGAACTTTTTCCGGTACTTCCCGCACATTATGGATAAAATGGCATGTCCATATTATAATATCTTGACACAAGTATATAAATTCAATCTACCTACTCCGACCTCTGATTATGTGTCTAAAAATTATATCTGACTTTAGCTCAAATCCCAGATAATAGAAGGCAAACTTATAAACAATCTTAGGCACCTACCTAAAACTACACAATAATAGTTGAGGAATGCATATTCTTGACGGCATGTTATTGAAGTCTAGACCTTGATCAGTAATTTCAAACAATATTTACTGTATAACTAATTCCTACAGCTAGTCATTAGTCATTAGCTACGACTCGGATGGATGATGTAATTGTTTATTATTTTATTATGTATAATGATACCTAACCAATGCCTTCATCCTTCATCACGTTGATGCCTGAGGGAACCAATGAACGTGACCTGCTTGGTCTGAGGACAATCATTAGGAAAAAAATACACGCAATTTTTTTTCTAACACTATTTTTATTCAATGGCTTTGTGAAGACCACACATGCAATGCATATTTGATGAACTATCTTAATTACATATTGATTTTTGGCAGCTGTTTTAATACACAGCTAAAATAACCCATCAAATTCATTGGTTCAAATTATTAATACGTTCAAGTGTAGGTGAGGCGCGAGCGCTTCCGTAGGGGAAGTGCACCGGCCATATTTCGATTCAAATACTACTTCCGCTTACCGATACCGATTGTCTGATAAGTCCCACTTGATGTTCATTTTGCATGTAGAAGATGAAAAGTACTATTAGTTCCGTGTGGTGCCGGATGTAAAAGAATAGCACCATCACATTTCTTCCCGTGGGTGTAGTAGAAGGCGACTAAAGGACTTACTGGAGAATGGGCAGCAGCGTTCTCTATTTGACTTTGCATTTGACCACCATACTGCGATCGCCAACCCGCCTGCCAAGCGTGGCGATTATGGCAAATCCCCCCCTTTTGGGGGAGGCTTATGTCCAGCAGTGGACGTCTTTCGGCTGATATGATGATGATGATTAGTTTTTTAATAATTTGCATTGCTTTACAAAAACAACCGACTTCCGGAAAAATACTACAAAGTTAAAAATTACTTTAATTACGGAAATTGATGACTTTGGATATGTTTTTCTTTATTTTCATTCCTCTAAGTACCTGGTACTTATTGACAGGCCTGCACTGTCCTCCCATACCTAATATCACTGTAATTTGAAAACATTATAAAATCCAATTATTTTTAAAAGAGTAACCGTGGAGTTTCTTGCCGGCTCTTCTCCATAGGAAGCAACAAATTGGAACCGTGCACCTAGCTTCTGACGTTTCATAAGTGCCCTTGCAGGTTTATGTGAAATAAAATATTTTGATTTTGATGTATTTTAATGTTTTGTCACCGCCTTCCAAAATTAAAGTTATTTTTCACTTTGTAGTGATTTTCTGGAAGTCGGTTGTTCTTTTTCTAAATTTTTATTTTTCACTTTTTAGTTATAGTACCTACCTACCTACCCCACACCAATTCGAAATTTCATCATCCGTTTTTCAGGGTCAAAACAATGCATATTTATGCGATAACAGCAATTGCGGTTGATTTGCTGTCATTTTTTGAAGAGTTCCGTTGTCTGTCTCCGAAACGCATCATCAGATCTATATGAATTTAAATGGGACCATTTCGGAATAAACCACTTTCGAACAAAAAAAGAATTTTGCAAATCCGTCTATATATGACGGAGTTCTGCCCGAAAATACATAAAAATAATAATATATATATATTGTTACGAGCTTGGGGTTCGTGACAATTAAAAACAGCCGATATATTTTCCAAAATTAACACTTTAATTTAACACACTAATTAGAAAACACAATTGCACTACTAATCACTCTAGGTCGCACTTGAATATCGCTTTAGATGTGTTTCGCTTCTATCGCTCAACAATACTGCCCGGGTCGCGATCTGTTCCGGCCTTTTATAGGGCCAATAGAACATTCTAGTAAAGAGACATCTGGAATGGTCGACTGAACTGAACAGATGTCGAAAGTTCTAGCATCGAGATTTCTAGAAAGATCTTAATTCTATTAATTCTGCTACTCGATACTAGATGGCGCTAGTGGTAACTAATGTTGTCGCGTAACACTGCCCCCTCCTAAGACATGCTCGCCCCGAGCATTATCGGCCCCATAATAACGCGCCAGTCGGTCCACATGGACGATCTTAGGAGTACCTCTTGCGCCTTTCTGTATCCGATAGGTTACGTCATTGATCTTTGTCACAATCCGGTACGGTCCGTCCCATTTAGCTTGAAGCTTGGGAGATTTCCCTTTGCTGCGGACTGGATTGTGCAACCACACAAGTGAACCTTCGTCAAACCCTTTATTGTTTATTTTGCGGTCATACCGGGTTTTCATCTTTTCAGACATTTGCTGGCCTGATTGTCTGACGTGCTCATAAATGTCATTCATTTTGTTCCGCAAGTCATTCGCATAATCGGTTATACTGCGTGGGGCATCAGGTGGTATTCCGGTGATCAGGTCTGCAGGCAGCCGTAATTCTCTGCCAAAGTTTGCGAAAGCTGGTGTCACCGATGTGCTTTCGTGAACAGCGCTTCGATATGACAACAAAAATGGTTGTATGTGCTTGTCCCAATCCCGTTGCCGATTTTCCACAACTTTTGCTAGGTACCTCTCTAATGTCTGATTAAATCGTTCCACCATTCCATCCGATTGTGGGTGGTAAGAAGTTGTTCTTGTTTTATGAGTACCCATAACTCGACAAGTTTCCTGGAATATTTGGGACTCAAAATTCCTTCCTTGATCACTGTGAACTTCTAAAGGTACTCCAAAACGACAGAAGACTTCATGAACTAATTTATCCGCAACTGTCGAAGCTTCTTGATTTGGAATGGCGAAGACTTCCGGCCACTTAGTGAAGTAATCCATCACAACCATGAAATACTTGTTACCACTTTCACTTTCCGGAAACGGCCCCGCAACGTCAAGGGCTATCCTCTCCCATGGTGCACCAACATTGTACAATTTCAATGCACCTCTACTACGAGTTTGAGGCCCCTTTACAGCTGCACAACTTGTACATTTGCGACACCAGTCCTCGACATCGTCCCGACAGTGGATCCAGTAAAACCGTTCTCGTATCTTTAGCAGAGTCCGTTTTACTCCCAGATGACCTCCTGAGCAACCATCATGGTACAGCTGTAGAACATCCGGTACTTGAGCTTTAGGGACAACCATTTGCAAATGACAGCTATTTCCCCGAGCATTTTCCCATTTACGGCACAGGACTCCATCCTGAATCACCAAGCTGTCCCATTGGGCCCAATAGCTCTTTGTGATCGAACTCATTGCTGAGACGTCACTCCACCTAGGCTTAGGAGCTCCGGCTTTCATCCATTCCAGAATCGGCTTGATGTCCGAATCTTCCTGCTGTGCACGTTGTAGGCTTTCCTTCCACTCGTTGCTGAGGTCTGTCCTGAGCATCCTCACAGGTACCACTTCCTTACCCTCTTGCCTAGTACAATGCTTGCAGTCTTCAGGACAAGGTCTTCTTGACAGTGCATCTGCGTTGCCATGAGATTTACCGCTGCGATGTTCGACCACAAAGTCGTACTCCTGCAGTAGCTCAATCCATCTCGCAACTTGTCCTTCTGGATTTTTAAACTGCAATAGCCATTTCAATGCAGCATGGTCGGTTCGTAGGTGGAATTTCCGCCCCAGAAGATATTTGCTAAAATGCTGCAATGATTTTACTACAGCAAGCAATTCGCGTCTCGTGACACAATAGTTCCTTTCCGGCTTTGACAACGACTTGCTGAAGTACGCTATCACAACCTCTTGATCACCATTCCGTTGAGACAACACACCGCCAAGTCCTATATCACTTGCATCCGTGTCAACTATAAATTCTTTGCCTGCATCAGGGTACCCCAAAATAGGTGTTTTGCACAGTCGGTCTTTTAACTCCTGGAATGCGATGTCGCAACTTTCATCCCAGCAGAAATGTCGCTTTTCCTCAGTTAGCTTATGCAGGGGTTTGGCTATATCCGCAAAGTTCTTAACAAATCGCCGATAATAAGAGCACAACCCCAAAAATGCTCTGACCTGCGTCTTGTCTTTTGGAACTGGCCAATCCTTGACAGCGGCGATTTTCTCTGGATCCGTGCCGATACCTTCTTCCGACACTACATACCCCAAAAAGCTAACTTGCCGTTTGAATAGTGAACATTTCTTCGGACTCAACTTGAGGTTGGCACTCTGGATCTTCATGAGCACGCGTTCCAAGTTTTGAAGATGTTCTTCAAACGTACGACCTACGATGATGATGTCATCCAGGTAGACCAGACAGGCATCGCCAATTAACTTGGTTAGTACAAGTTCCATCAGCCTTTCAAACGTTGCTGGAGCGTTGCACAATCCAAACGGCATAACTTTAAATTGCCACAGACCCTTTCCTGTCGAGAATGCCGTTTTCTCCTTGTCCTTAGGGTCAATTTCAACTTGCCAGTAACCACTTTTCAGGTCCAGCGTGCTGAACCACTTTACTCCAGTAAGCATGTCCAGCGTGTCATCTATTCTTGGCAAAGGGTAGCTGTCCTTCTTCGTAACGTCATTCAAACGACGATAGTCAACACAAAACCGCATGCTGCCGTCCTTCTTCCTTACCAGCACTACAGGTGAACACCATGGACTAGATGAAGGTTCAATAACACCATCCTTCACCATTCCCTCAATCATGGTTTCCACTTCCTTTTCACGCGCTACCGGCAATCTCCTTGGCCGCTGACGGATAGGCAACTCTTCTCCTGTATTTATTTTGTGTTGAACTAAGCCAGTTTTCCCAATGTCAGCATCGTTTAAAGAGAAAACTTCGGCGTACTTGATTAACATCTTCTTCGCCTTGGCCATTTCATTTTGAGATAGAGCGCTGCGACAGTCTTCTAAAAGTGTGGTCACTCTCGTTCGTGCATCCTTGCTGGGGGTCCCAGTCGATAGATATTGGCATCGACGCAACCAATCCACTTGCTCGCAAGTACCAATCAGTGTGCCTTTTTCAATAATCTGTTCCTGATCACAAAGGTTCAGCACACGTACCCCTGAGATGTTGGTGGCTCTGACCAAAGTTCGTGCCACTTTCCATGGAAGGTTATTGTCTACCCTTTCCACGAGTACACAACGATGAGTTTGCCCAGGATTCCGAGGAAGACTAACCGGCACAATCGTTTCTGATCTCGGAGGGAGAACAATCTTCTTAAGGCTGTACACATTCCCTGGTAACGCCCCTTCCATAAAAAGTTCCTCTCGTCCACATTTCATAACTCCTTGCTTGATGTCAATCTCACAACAATTCTTCCTCATAAAGTCAAGGCCCAGGATGCAATCGTCCATTATATCAGCCACGATGAGATTATGCAGGTAGATCCTGTTGCCTAGCTTCAACTCCATCTCCTTCTCTCCACGGACGGGTATGCGCTGACCGGTGGCTGTCACCAAATTAATGCGTTCTCGGCTGTATGCGGAGTCCCCAAGGAACCGACTTATAACTTGGGAACTGACAACCGTACGAGAGGCTCCAGTATCTATGGTCAGTTTACAAGGCGTTCCGTTGACCTCGCCCTTGATGATTAAGCTGTTCCCGTCATGGGTTTGTGTGATCGAAACCCTTGGGGCTCTTTGAACATCAGCCAGCACCCGCCCCGCAGTCCTGGCTATTACTCGTTTCCCTGCTGCTGCTGGGCGGTGCTGTTAGTCGCACTACCCTCTGGAGACCGACCATCTTCCCTTTCTGCAGTTCGCTTAGGGCAACTGGATCGAAGGTGGCCCCTTTCCCCACAGCCGTAGCACCTAGGGCTGTATCCTTTATTCCGATCGCGAACTGAAGCTACAACCTCCCTGACGCGATGGGAACGATGATCCTGCCGCACAGCTTCCACCTCCAGTGCATGGGCCAAGGCGTCCTTAAGCGTTCCGTGGTGACCGAGCCTCACAGCAGCTCTAACTTCAAGGTCGCGGATGCCATCGATGAATGCCTGCACCAGGTTCCCATCAATAAGCGCAGGTACGGACTGGTACGCTTTACGAACCAGCTTTTCCACTTCAAGGGCCCACTGCTGCAGGTTTTCGTTACTTCGTTGCACACGATCCTTGAGCTGCGCACGAAACACGTGTTCCAGGTGAGCGTCGCCATATCTAGCCTCCAATGCTTCAAGGAGCTGCTCGTAAGTCACTTCCGTACCGAGAGCTTCCAGAACAGTTAAAGCCTGGTCGCGCAGGCCTAGAGTGAGGGCAGTCATGGCCTGACTTTTATTCCACCCGTTCGCCTTCATGACAGCCGCGAACTGAATTTTGTAGGCCGACCAGGAAGAAGTCCCGTCGTACGGCGGCACTTTGAATCCACGCAGCGAAGGCGTTGTAGCTACGGGAGCTGCAATTCCATCCCCAAGTTTAAGGTTACCTAATTCCTGCTTCACATCAGCAATGACGTCATTAAACTTGCTGATCTGAGTTTCAGCTTCTAACAGGCGATGGTCATGCTGGGCAACCTTTACCTTCACCTCCTTCATGTCTTTCCCGAAGGTGGCGTGAAGGTCCTTCATGAGGAGCATCTGTTCTTCCTGCCGGCGCACCTGCTCCTCCTTATCGCGCTGGAGCTGTTCTTCCAGCCGACGAGCCTGTTCCTCCTGTCGGCGAGCCTGTTCCGCCTTATCGCGCTGGAGCTGTTCTTCCAGCCGACGAGCCTGTTCCTCCTGTCGGCGAGCCTGTTCCTCCTGTCGGCTGGCCTGCTCCTGCAACATCATCATCAGAGCAGCAAAATCTGTTACTGATGATGCTGGAGCAGCTGTGGACGGGCCGGCCTCCGTGGTTGGTAGCTGGCCATCCGACGTCTGTGGCGTTGCTCCACCGAATCGCCTCTGGTCCGTCTCCTGCTGGCGTTGACTCCGGGTACGGATACCCTCCGTGTCGTCTTTAGGTAAAATCGGCATGATTTTAATCCCCGCTTCTGACACCAATTGTTACGAGCTTGGGGTTCGTGACAATTAAAAACAGCCGATATATTTTCCAAAATTAACACTTTAATTTAACACACTAATTAGAAAACACAATTGCACTACTAATCACTCTAGGTCGCACTTGAATATCGCTTTAGATGTGTTTCGCTTCTATCGCTCAACAATACTGCCCGGGTCGCGATCTGTTCCGGCCTTTTATAGGGCCAATAGAACATTCTAGTAAAGAGACATCTGGAATGGTCGACTGAACTGAACAGATGTCGAAAGTTCTAGCATCGAGATTTCTAGAAAGATCTTAATTCTATTAATTCTGCTACTCGATACTAGATGGCGCTAGTGGTAACTAATGTTGTCGCGTAACAATATTTATAAATATATATACTTGACTTGATAACCTCCTTCTTTTTGAAGTTGGTTAATAAAAGAGCCTTCGAACAGGCCTCTTCTCTTCGAGAGGGAGTTGACTGTAATCTACGACGCGGGCCCAGTGAGGGTTGGTAGATGTCACATGTCTTCGAATTTTCTGGTTCGAGGGCATACCGGTTCCACACGATGTTTTCCATCACAGAGCAGATTAAATTAATTACACAAAGTAAAGCGCATGCCTGAGTTCCACTCACGACCCATAACGCGTAAGTCAGGGCCGGCACCACTGGGGTACTGCTAGATTAATTACTTACAGCGATGACTAATCAAAATTTAATTCTAACTGACTAATTATGAGTTAAATAAATCTAGATAAAACGGTCAATTAGATAAGAGATTATAAATCGTTTAAGAGTAGGAGTTAAATGGTGCATTGGTGCGAGCTGCGGCTTCCCACGCGACCCACAGGGCGTCAAATCGTGGTTTTTCCTCGTATATATTATTCAATACATGTCCAACGCATCACTGCTCCCCCTCTCCATATAAAAACGTGTACTAATTGACCCTCTCCCTTTCACATTTCTTAAAAAAACGATCCTTAGCACGTTGAAAAAAGAAAAATAGTGCACTTAAATCATTGCAGTGATGTAATTAGATGTTGTTTCAATTAAGAAGCGATTAAAACGTTAACTAAAGACAGCTTCATTTATGTTTTAGTTTTAGCTAGCTTTTGTCCGCCGTTTCGGCCGCGTGTCATTCGGAAATTATCTCACGAGGTCTTAGCACCAAGACAAAAAACATTCTCTATTCTAACCCAGGTTATATATGGTCTACCTGTGTGCCAAATTTAATAGAAATTCGATCGGAAGTCGTGGAACGGATTTCGAATAAATTATACCTATATCATCCTATCCTTTTCGTAGCCATTTCCCAGCTATGTTAGGGACGGCTTCCAGTCTAAGGGAATGTTATACACGGAGTGGCGGCCTATCTGACCTCCACAACCCAGTTACTGGATAATACGATACCTCTAGGTAAGACTGGTTGTCAGACTTTCGGGCTTCAGACAACTCGTAAAAACTCCATGTTCTACGAATGACAGCCGTGACCAACGGGTTAAATTGCTTTCCAAGGCACAGAGGGGTCTTGGTATGCAAAGATGGTCACCCATCCACGGACCAACCACAGCAAGCGTAGCTTAGCTTAATCGAATGACCCGTGGGGCTGTTATGACTAAATTGTATGCAGGATAAGTTTTTTTTTATCCAGTGCGCAAACTGTAACTATGAATTCAGCATATCATTCTACACACCCTAACGCAGAAATTTTACGTCGGTTATAAAAAACAAAATCAGCTGTTTCATAGATAACTGCAATACCTACGCGGTCAAAATGTCTGGAACAGCTAATTTTCTTTTTGTTATTAGTGTTATTATTACCGACGAAAAATTTCTATACAATATCTGGATCATCGACCTTTGCTCGGGTTTTTTTTTGTTTGACGTTTTCTAAAAATGAAACCTAGCTAGATCGATTTATCGCGAAACCCTCTGAATACTAAATTTCGTGAAAATCGTTGGAGCCGTTTCCGAGATTCAGATTATATTATATACATATATTGCTCGTTTAAAGGTATAAGATTAGTATGGATATGGTGGATGCAGCGTTAAAACAACAAATTCTCAGTACAGTATTAAAAATATTCAGGTCAATCTGCTGTCGTAATACACACGCGCCAAACTGTATATAAACACAAACAAGTATAAATAACGCAGTGATAAAATATGTGCACATAAACAGATTATATTGTGATCGTAACATGCTCAGGTCAACGCCTCCTTACATTAACCATTCGTTTATAAAATTCAGCAGAAGCTATTAATAACAATGTTGTGTACAATTAATCGTTTTTGTTGTTTTGTAATAAATTGTTTATCTATACTACAAATACAGGGTAATTATTTAACCAGTGCGCAAACTGTAACCATGAATTCAGCATATCATTCTAGAACCCCTAACGTTGAAATTTTTCGGCGATTATACAAAAAAAAAATCAGCTGTTCCATACATTTTGACCGCGTAGGTATTGCACTTGCTATGAAATAGCAGATTCTTTTTTCCTGTATACTAACGCTGAAAAGTTTGTATGTCGGTTTGAATGCGCGAATCTCTGTAACCACCAGTCAGATTTGAAAAATTCTTTGTACGTTTGATAGCCCAATTCTTTAGGGAGGTAAAAGCTATTTAACATCACGCTATCATCATCATCATCATATTAGCCGAAAGACATCCACTGCTGAACATAAGCCTCCCACAAAGGGGGGATTTACCATAATCGCCACGCTTGGCAGGCGGGTTGGCGATCGCAGTATGGTGGTAAAATGCATAGATAACGCTGCTGCCAATTCTCTAGTAAGTCCCGTAGTCGCCTTCTACGATACCCACGGGAAGAAATGAGATGGTGCTATTCTTTTACGTTCGGCACCACACGAAACGCTATGACCTTTAGGAATCCAACAAAAACAAAACGGTAGGAACTAATTCGGGCGGGCGAGGCGATCATGATCATCATTACGATCAGCCTATAATGTTCCCACTGCTGGGACACAAGCCTCCTACTATGAGAGGGAGTGGGTCGTAATCTACCACGCTTGTCCAGTGCCGGTTGGTGTGATGCGAAATCATCGTATCAGCAGGCTTTAGCACGAGCACCGATTTGTGGACGGAAGAATAGACATGACTATTAACTAAATGATGTACAATAGGAGAAGATAGCAATGTTTTTCTATTAATTATCACAGTTATGCGTTCTAAACGAATCATGATTTTGTAGATAATCGTATATACTTTGTGGCCGTCCAGTAGAAAGTTTGTTGTCAGTGTGATTTTGACGGTTTGGGAAGAAATATTCTTCTGAAATAGTCTACATATAAAAGGACCTAGACAAAGATTGTTAGAAACTAAAGACCACATGACAGATTGTAGAAGGATATCTACGGTGCGATGTCAAAAATGGAGAAACGAAATGTGACTTTGTATAGAAAAAGCACTGTATATTCTCCGTAGAAATAGAAAGCGTCACGCTAAGCCTGCAGCAATCAAAAGGAGTTTTATAAAAATTCGCTGTTATTTTAGTAGATAGATTGTGGTGTCTCACAACTTCCACGCGAAAGAAGTCGAGGGCACAAGCTAGTGTAATATACCTGTGTCAAATTACTAACAATACGGTTGATAGTCGTATGATTTTTATTTTGCTTTGGGAAACGTTTCAGGTATCATTTCACGGTTCACTGCACTTTGATAAATGCTATCGGAAATAGGAATAGAGGTGGACATAGAGTAGCTAAATCAAGTGCGCCAACGTGAATAACATTTCTTTTAGAATTTTCATGTATTTCCTGTATTTGTCTAAGGTCTTTACAGTAGGATGCAGTTTTTCCTGGACACGTGACGGTTGTTTAATTAAAAGTGGGTTTTAATATAAATGTATACGAATTTAAATGATCGGGTCGTCCGAAGCCCGTAAGGCTGACAACAGTCATGTAAATGCGAAAGTAACTCTTTGTCTGTCTGTTACGCTATCACGCCTAAACCGCTTAACCAATCGTCATGAAATTTGGCAGAGATATAGCCTGGGATATGGAGAAGGACATATACTACTTTTAACCGACATCCACGCGAGCGAAACCGCGGGCAAAAGCAAGTAATAAATAACTCCCACCCACTTTTAACAGCCACTCATCAGTGCATTAGTCCTTTGAACCCATAGTATACGTACAAACGCTTCTTCCCGTTATTTGCTTTCGTATGTAACGCGTTAAGACCTCTTAGAGTAAATAATGCGATACTCTACTCTGTGTATGTCTCTGTCTTTAACTGGTAAAATAGATCTTGAACCTTATTTGCAAGGCATAAAGTTTAAATGGAGTGGTACTCATTTGGGATGACGGTTTTGATGTTACGTCTTCTGAATATTGGCTTGCTAATACAAATAGATAGTGTTCTGATAATCACAAGAACAGCGTTATTTTTATTTTATTTTGACGTAAGTAGGTACTAACTAACTAGACTACGTAAGTAGGTCGCTGGTTTGCTTTGCAAAAATGAAAACTTCAGCTTTTACAAAGGACCCTGCATGAAATGTTAGGAAAAACCGTTGGCTGAAATTTTGGTAAAAAATTGCCTGTAACATGTTGATTAAAAATCTACATGGGCGCAAAAAAAAATTCCCAGTTTTAGAGATGCAGTTATTTTTATTGTTGTCAGAAGATCTTTTTTTGAATCCCAAAAGAAAAGCAGGACTTTCTTCTCCAGCTTGATCTTCTTCTTTCCCTACTTACCTTTCAAGGAATATTTTATCACTTATTTTTATACCCAAAACATCTTAAGTCTTATCAGTGTAAACATTGACAAGAACCGTTGTTCCCGAAACCGTCTTGTTTCGAAATCGTTATCTGGCGACAATACGTCCCCGCTTCCATTAGCAAGAAATTTTATCTGTTTGTCACGAGCTCTTCAAAATGTAGGCTGGATACACACGGGCTCTGTCGATCACTTAACATAAATCTTAGAATCTATCGTTATTATAGGCCTGTAGGGCTAGTGTGAACGCAGCCTTAGTGGCTTGTTTGTTAGAGGACAGTGCCTTTATTGCGTATGTTTGAGATGCTTTTATAGAAATACAACGAAATCTTCACGTTCGTCATAATTCGTTGTGCAAACAAACACTTTTTCGTGACGTTTGGTATAGTGAAACTTTAGATAAGTTACATAAATAAGATAAAAACTTCACATAGAAACCATTAAATAGATCTAGAGCACATTTTTATGTAGGTATTCGAAGCAAATATTTCTGCTCATTTGAAATCAAGATGTGGAAAGCATTTATCATTCATTTTATATTCTGCCTCCACGACTGCTAGAAACTAGTTCTAATGTAGTAGGTTCACTTATGTAGGCTATAAACGCTGAATGTCGCCAGTAACAGTACCTTAGTTACGTGACTGAGAAAAATCAGCATTAATCTGCCGCTAGCCGCGCACTAAGCTCAATTCGCGGAACATTACGCTACCGGTGCGCAAAAGCATCAACGCATGCGCCACTTGTCCGGAGCGCATCTGTCATCCTTCCTCCTCAATTTTTTTCGCCTTCCTGTACATTGTCCTGCAATAAACACCACATGTTTAAAGGCTTGGGTTTATAACCATAAAATGAAAGTTTAAAATATTACGAAATCAAAACACGTGCAGTAGATAAGATAACAATATGGTAAAGTGTTTGTATAGGTACCACTTATGAGCCAAGTGCAGCGTTGATACGAATATAAAATAACACACGAAATTGGCTCACGGACGATTCCGAGATACAAAATAAAACAGGAGTGTATTATGAGAGCATTCGACATCTGCTCGGGACGAGTTAACGTCCACCTGCCCGCTACGCTACGCCCGAAAACAATCGCGAAAAACCATCCACAGCCGAGCTCGTATCGTTCTCATTACAATAACAGGTGAGGGATGGTGTTATGGCGAAGCTAGAGAGTCTGCTAACTGTATAAATACGATAATTGCCTACCTACAACGTATTACTATAAATTCAGTAGTAAACAATTTTTCTTATCGTGTGTGCATGTAATTGGAATAATGACACTTTTTGCATGGTTGGATATTGTTAAAGTGCGCAAGGTGGTCGTAGACACTCGTAGATGGAAGTCTGCATTGGTATCTTTATATTTTTGATGCATCGGTGGGCGGAAGGTGTTGAGTTAACCATACAATTAAAGTGCAAAATGCAAATTTGTACATTACAATGCTGTAAAATACTCCTGACGCAAAAATGGGCATTCAATATTTATTTTATAATAACGCAGTGGTACTATTCAAAGTGACATTTCGTACTTTTGAAACTGGACTGAAATGTTAATTTGTACCTGTTCAACTTGATATTTGGCATCTTTACAAAAAATAAGGTAGTCAATCGATGACATGTGTAGATATTTATGTTTTAATATCATGTGTTGTGGGCGGCAGGAAGTGTGTTGGCGTTGTGACCATTATAATGTAACTGATACGTGCTCAGGTTTTATCTTAAATATCTATGACGTTGTAATAGTTAATGAAATTCAGGCAGATTCAGTTACTACTGTTTCAGACATCGAACATACCACACATTTTCCGTTTCTATAGTTCCGCACTATCGTAATTTAGTCTATGATGTTCCCACTGGTGGGATACAATACAGGCGTCCTCTCTGTGAGAGGGAGTGGGAAATAACCCATGTAGCGGGCCCAGTGTGGATTGCTAGATGTCATAAGTCTCCGAATTTCTGGTTCTAGGACATGCCAGTTTCCTAACGATGTTATCCTTCACCGTTTTTAGAGCAGTGGTGATGAAATAATTTGCACAAAATAAAGCCCACTTCTATATAAAGTATAAAATTCTAGTTAGTATTTATAAAATCTGCTTTTTTAATAACACAGCCAGCAAAGCCAGGTGCACCAATTAGAAATGCTTTAAAACAGTTTTCTTCACACATTAAGGGTCGTTAACAGTGACGCGATATAATATTGATGGATTAATCCAATGCTTCGTAAATAAACCGTTGATTATCCAAAGCTGCCTATAATCGCGCCGTTTTGCGACACATGTCACTTACACCTGACGCTGCCACGTGCACCTAACGTTAAACGTTTCTTTATTAGCATGTGCTTCTTATTGATGCTATCGGGCTTTCAATTTAAAACTTAATGAATTTCTTTAATAGTGTTGCTTTGCAGATCTGAAATTAGACTACAAGTTACTTGTTGTAACCTAGGGGGAAAAGTACATTCAGTTTTATTTCATATTCATATCTTCATTTTTTGTACATCAATATTTGTTTGCATACCATAATTTTTCAAGTTCTTACAATGGCTTAAAGCTAGTTACAACTACCGACCCTGTAGGGCACAGCAAAAAGTATGAAAATTAATTACAACAATGATAAAATAAAAGAAATAAATTACAACCATCATTTTTTAAATAATTATATCTTTAGCATGAATTAGGTAAATATATCAATTGAGATCAGTATTTTTTTTGGAATATCTTTAAAGATCTTAAAATCATAGGAAAATCTTGTACTTGCTCCAAAGATTTAACTTAATGTGTACGATTCGAATGTCAATTTACAACAACTTGCTCAGCTACTGTATATAGTTCACACTTTTATCATAATTCGATTAAAATACCTAGGTAGTAACAAGTGATCTAAACCAAGACCGTGCAAGAAAATTTTAATATCTAGTAGTTACACTTAGCGCACCTGCTAAGCGCATGTGCCCAAGTTAACTATGAATTAATGTGAAGAATTTTAATGACATTGGTGCAACTAGATATAGGTTATAGCTACTGTTAGAACAGATGCTAAATAAAGCGATTGAAAAGTAAAATGTTCACTGTTTCATTAGCTGGTGTAATTATGAATAATAACGAAACAAAAAAATTGCTTTACGGTGTAGATTGTAGAAATGATAAGTTTATAACCAATGTTTTAATAATAAATAAATAAATATAGGTTAGTCCAAAGCTCGTCAAAGGTATCAGGCAGGTTGTCAGTTGTCACTTATAAGCTGTATGACATGAAGTAGTGTAATATATGTTAATGTGTTTGTCCTTTTGTTGTACAGGTGCTGTGGCATCTGGATATATTCCGGCGCAGCTTCCGCGAGCTCACTGGTCATGCTTGCCTTGGACCGTCCTGTATTTTTTGCGCCCTAAAGGTAAGACTCCACTATTTAACAAGTAAGCATCTGCCCGTACTACTGCAAAAATTGAGAATAATATTTTCGTCGCAAAATGCCAAACAAAAACGGGAATGGAAATGAGAATATTAAGCTAGCATGTACCGTAAAACATGGTACAAAAGGGATGCAGGGATGAATACGGACGAAACTTTAAAAGGGATTTAGTTTATTGCCAAAAACGGCACATAATGTGTTTAATGTATTATACTATTATCGATTACGTGTCCTTGTTGTCAACAAACTATATTATTTCAACGTTAAAATCTATTAAAAAATTTCGTCTCTATTCACCTCTGCATTCCTATACACCCTGTTTTACTGTACAACGAAAGCTTTCGATTAGAACATTTCCTGCATAGTGTACCTTTTGTTCCGCTAGTACAATGTACCTACTTTAAAATTCTCCTCACTTGCACAATTTGCTACACACACACGCAATACATATCGAGTCACAGAAAGTGCAAAAGCCTTTCTCGTTCTTAGATTGTAAATTGCTTGTTTTAGTTGCACAACGACTACACCAACTTAAAACAACTAGAAACATGATTCTTTGACCATTTGAAACGACACAAAGTACTTTTAACAAAGCGAAAGAACTGGTGTGACCTCGGCCGGTGCCCGGCAGACAAACGTGACCTTTTGTGAACAATAGAATCTGTTCATAGCGTTATTCAAAACGAAATCTCCGAGCTTTCAACGCGTTCATATCGTAGAGAAACATGGCGATTTTATAACGAAGCCTCTCTCTGCATTAGGTATTTTTTACAAACACGATGTGTACAACGAATAAAGTATGCAAACAAATTAGTGCAAGTATTTGAGAATGTATGAACACGAGGTTTTTCATGTAAGCTGCAATTACTGGCGGCAAGTTTCAGTCTTAAAGTAGTTTCTGCTGTAATACTCGAAGTGAGACGAGATTCAAGGGCATGGGTAATCTAGTAGAGCTAGACTGGCCCGACTGGTTTCGCAGAATGGCCCGCGCAGCCTCCAAGCTCGTTGCGATTTAGCTACCCGCCTTATATTTCTTAACTGCAGATTGGCCCTGAGCCCTGGGATAGTCTTATAGCCCTTTGTCTTCCCTTCCCGCCTATTTACTGTTCTGTCAACGTCAAATTATGATGTAAGTAGACTTGCGACGTTATACTGAATGATGCCTTTTTATGATATTTACTTCTAAGTGATGACAAGAAATAAATGGGATCGTTTTTCAAGTGTAGCGTGTGAGGATTGACAGGCATTAGCATTAGCCAATTAGTCTTCTTTTCATGTATATATGGCAGAAGCGTTTGCCGACTGAAACTTCCAATCGTAAATAAAATGATTCAAATTCAAGAACTTATTTATCTACGTAGATATTGTGACTATAATTTAAAATACAATTGAGAATCTTCTCGTTGTTTGATATCACAATACAACTTTCTATTTCGTATACGTATGTATTTGGTACCGGCAAAGCCAGCGCGTGCGCACACGCCGTTACATTTCCATTTTCAAACTCGTTTGAAGTTGGCGCCCTTTTCAACCAATGAGCTGCGCGTCTAAGTTCGTAGAACTTTTAGCCCGAGCCGCGATTGGACGGCGAGTGTTGTGGCGCCAAGTAGGTACATACACTCACTCCTTTCTTTTTATCAATAAGACAAATGCTAATGAGAATACAACCTTTATGATTGGATCATTGCAGTTTCTTAGAATTGACACAATAAAGATTATGACTATGTTTCGCAGTCGGAAAATTATAAAGGTGCAGCTTTTATGATTAAAAACAAGCCTTTCAATTTGCAATTTTAAACTAACAACTATTTAAAAAAAAACTATTATCATCAACAGTAAATTGAGCGATTTGGATGGGGTTATAAAAAAACTACAATTATTTAATTAACCTAGTAGGTACAATCATTTTTACGTCTTCTAACAACTGTTAATTAATTTGATTTCTACAAGCTACCTTTATCGCCCACGGCACTTTTAAACTGGTTGTGGGTGAAAATGAATATGCTCCGGCTTAAATAAAACGATTATTATATTCTGTCGATATTTTTAGATAGTGGGATGATAGAAAATCAAACGAAGTCAGTCATCGGTGGCGCTTGATTCTTGGTAATGTTATTTTAAATAGGGTTGCGCAACAATATACTTAGTAAAACTACAAAAATATGTTGAAGCTTGAAATGCTTTCCTCTATAATGCCCGGTTTCTGAAGTTCCCAGTTAAAGTCCCAGTAACTATTGATTCAATAAAGGTATGTACAAGATAAACGTCGGTTAACTGTCACTGGGTGCACAATCCGCAACAAGCTATTTAATAACTATGCAACCCATAACTAGTTCCTTAGTTGCCGTGAGATGTTCAGGATATCGCGTTTAACGTTCGTGTTTGTACGCAGATGTTGCCACATTGTAATGTTGACATCATTGTCATCTTCTTTTTTTTTTCAAGAAACGTTACTTTTTTATTATTTTACGTTAAAAATCTATTTGTCTTTCCAATCGTTGGTGCTTTCTCCATTATTTTGTGAAAAAAAAGTAGACAATGGACATTTGCGATGCGTAACGGGAGCTACAGCAGGGCTGATGATATCACGTAGGTATATCATAGTGTTCTTATCAAAGCTATATATCTCAATTTAAATTCCTCATCCATAAATATTTCGAAAATCTAAATTTTCGAATATTTTTTATTTTATTTCTCCTACGTATTAAGTTTCTGGATACTGATGTATTAAAAACAAAATTAATTTAATGATAATCTGTTTTGGAGCTGACTGTATTAATTATACTAAAACTCATAATTTTTTTATTAAAATATTTAGTTTTGACTGGCCATTTAATGCATGTTATAAGTATAACATAGAATTTGATATAGTTTGCCTATAAAATGAAACGTCAACATTGGCCAGTTAAGTTAAAAGCTTAAACGGAGTTTAACTTACATTGCGGTGTTCGGAAACGCAATTTCACAAGTTATCGAAACAATAGCGTTATGAAGAGATAAACTACCGATACGAGTACTTCAGAAACCGGGCAAATGTCCGTCAACGAAGATACGGGCCCGTCCGAAAGTAATTCGAAACATTGGAGTGGACCCTACAATCGAATAATATTTTTTTCGGACGTGCAGAAAACACATCGGGAGTAGGGACAGCTGTGAAATACTCGTGTAATTCATTCTGAGGTTCGTTCTGAGGTATGTCCGTCGATGAAACGAAGTAGGAACCACCCGAAAAATCGGCCTGCTTATGGAAATCATCAATATTCAAGCTCCAATGGCAAATTCTCTTTTACAAGGTTCTGTAGTAAATGAAACAATATCCAGAATGTTTGAGTCATGCAATAGATACTTCTACATCATAAAGTATAACGCAGTAACCACCTTTATCACCTAAATAACAGTAACTACATAGTACCTATTGGGTGCAATCTCACCCGTTCAAAATTGAATTTGTTTTACGGAACCACGAACGCGAATCCAACCTTAACGTTCTCTATTCATAAGCAACCAGATTATGTAGACCCATGAATTAACAATAACTGTAGGCATTTCTTAGAAAATACTGTAGTGAAAGGTGGCGTGGAGGTTCTATAGATTTTAGCTCAAACATAGATATAGTTCCGGAAGATTGAAGCACAAATTGACTGCTCTATTATGAAGATATTTTGAGGAAATCAATCAACTGCTTAGTGATTATATGATTTTTATGTCAATTTTAAAAGGTTGGGAGAATCTTGAAGTTGTATTGGATCTGTTCCAACACATAACTATCAGACCTCGAATCCAGGTGGAGACGACTATAAATTGCACTGCGTATATCTAATAACGTTCCCAGTTTGCATACGAAAATCAAATCAAATATATCCAATAGTTTAGTCACTATAGCTAGTCGGCTGATCAGCAACATCCATAGTCGGCCAATCACTAGTAATATTAAGTTTCTTTGAAAAAATTACTTTATAGTCGATGTATAGATAAAAAGCACCCGTTTCTTCACTAATCCAATGCCTACTCGAGGTCGAGGTCGAGGGCATATCCATTACGGCTCACAATCCTTCTGTATCCTAAGGACACGTCTGCCCTACCATTACCGACGCCCCTCGGTCTAATTCTTGATATGCAATGGTTCTTCTAACACCATGAAAGATTAGGCTTCAAGGAATAGTGCAAATCTTGGGGTTTTTCGATTGATCGAGTCTGTTCAAACCACACTGGGGTCGGTGCATTCCATTCATCAATTCAAAGGTAGTATTCGATAGTTTCAAAATACTCTCATGCATTAGAATTCCCAGTGTTTTCAGTTACTGTCGTATTATTGTCTCCACATTGTATCTTAAATACATCCAGTTTTAGCGTTAATTTTGTTGTACTAAAGACGGTTTTTTTTTTACAAAAAACAACTGTCTTGAGAGCTGTGAATCAGAACACTTGGTAATGGATATAACAGACAATGATCAAGCATACTCTTAGCCTTATCTGCTAATCAACTAGCAATTAAAACTTTTACTTCGCCTTTCTTCTAACGGCACGACGCGACGCCGGTAATTCACAGCGATATTCTACCGAGTAGCTGTTACACTTGAGCAATTAGCTATCGACACTACACTACCAAAGACAGTGCATGATCTGACCATATTTAAATTACAAGAAGCCATTTTTGGAAGCCAATTTAGATACAGAATATAAAAGTACAGCAAAAACTTTAATAGGGGTCTCAAACACTACTGTAACTAATCAGTTACATTTAGCTACGGTTTCTCTTAATAGGCACATGTAGGTATCTATTATGGCCATTTTATTTGCAATTTATGTAGGCAATGATAATGATGTAATTCGTCTATGAAACGTCTTAAAATTAAACAAGATATATTGAGTAGTAACCGAGAGGGTTGTGGAAGGGTTGCGGCAGCCCATAAGTTTTATAAGTTATGTGTCTCTATCTTACAGGGTAAACTCAGGTATCCAAAATAGTCGATTAAAACTTTATGGTAGGCAAAGCCTTGAGTTCCAGCCGAAAACATTTTAAAATATTCATGAATAGAGACTGAACTGGATAAACAAACAGAGCGAGAACAGCATCAGACTAAAGGTTCGTTCCGCTTTAGAATCAAACCCAAAAGAGTATTTTATTTCAAAGCAAATTCAACTTAATGTAACTTAAGAAGACCATGATTTAAATATCAATTTCCCCTGATCTAACTACATAATAAGTGAAACATTAAGCCAAATATTAGTGTGGTATGTAGCAACAACGCTAGACCATGATCTAGGCACGTTCCGTAGAATCGGGCCGTGGTAGTACGTGCCCCGAGCTGGACACAAACTGGGGCAGCAAATTACTCAGATAATATTACACCACTATGTTAAAATTGTTTCGATATTTATGTGTTTTATTCCATTTTACAAGCATTCAATTACCCCCAGTTTGAATAGAAAACTCAGTAGTCAGAATTTGGATGCGCTAGATTTTTTCACGAACAGTTCTATACGATTCTATTATTTCGGAGTTACAGAAAACATGGTGCAGCCGAATAAACATGGTAGACAACGCTGGATTTCGTAAGAACCTAACATCTATTTAAATTAAAAGTTAGCTAAAATTGGAACATAATAAATTGTCGTAAATCCAAAACCAGATTTGGAAATCCAATCTTCATTTAGCGCTCAAACATAAAATATGGAATAAGATAGAGTTATCGTAGGTGAGGTCAATATGTCAACGTTAGTGGGATTTTAATAATTTTGTTGCATCAGTAGCCATAGCCATTATCATCAGCTTTTACCGCCCACTTCAGGTTAGAGGCTCTTCCCCGCTCATTTCTTGTGGTATGATATTATACCTACCCACACAATTCTTCAACGGTATTGTTAAGTTGTAAAAACAATCATAATAGTCGCTTTGAGCCTGGCATGTAGAAATATTATGACTTGTGTCTCGTTCAGATCTGCAATTCAATGACTTTGTTGCGTTAAAGTCAACATTTAGCATTATGGCGGACCTTACCTTTTGTGGAGTTATTTATGTTTTTATCATACTTGTCTTGTCAGCAAAAAACATAGCTCTAACAATTATCTTGTAATTTCCAGTATCTAGGTATTGACGTAATAAATCTGTGGCGCCACATTCTACAAGCACTAATGTATATGCGTCTTACCTTTATGAATGACTACGTCACGATTGATTTATATTATCAGGTTCGTTTTCAAATAGTAAAGAGGATTCCCTCCAGTGATTGAAGGATCCTAACACTTGTTACGCATATTCGCTACTGCCATTACATTATCATACACGCAATAACAGAAGTAATATTTGCCAGACATAACAGCTCAATTAATATTAATACCATCACCACGTGTCAAAATCGTGAATTTAAATTCGTTCTCGGAATAAAAGGTCGTGAAACCTTCAGATTGATAATGTGGTTCATGGGGGTAGATCACGCAAGAGCGTGCCGCCGTGGCGACCACGGATGCTGAGTCCATGGCACTAAATATATAGATACAGAAGGCCTGCTCTATTCGACGAGCGAAAACGGGCATTATACCCACACGTAGACGCGAGTATACGGCGAAACGAAAGGCAGTCGCGAGAGCGCTTATACTCGCTGTTGGTAGACGTGTGTCGATGTTTACATGTGTTTAATCTCGTTGTACGGAATGGAACTTCTGAACCTACGAATTTTGTGGAATGGTCCATGGTCCATGGTACCCGTAATATAATAGATCTACATTACACCATGTATCTATAGGAGCGTCGCACGCGCAGCTGCAGGACCGGTTTGGGCTTCTCGTTTACTCCAAGTTGTGCCATGTCATACTTTACTATAAATGTTTATAGCTATACAGTTAAGTGTTGGGATGGACGTAAAAGCCGTCTTAGTAGTAAGATACGGATGCTGTGGTGTGTTGAAGGATTCATTTAATTGAATGATGTTCATTATGATTTATGTTTTAAACGCGACGAAAACGTTTATATATAAATAATGGTAGAGACATCGACGCGCAAACTGTAACTATGAATTCAGCACATGTTTTAGACACCCTAGCTTAGAAATTATGGTCAGTTAATAAATAAAAAGTCGCCATTTTGAAGGAAAGAAGAAGAAGGGAAAATTTGGACTGAATGTATGTAGTAAATATACATTCAGCCCAAAATTTCCCTACGAAATTGGCACTTTCAGTAGCGTCCATCAACTCTTGAATTGTGCAGATAACAGGACACGATATTAAATGCCCATTGTTTGTGGGACAGCAGCACATATTGACATTAGTGGAGAAAAAAGTTTACCAGAATTTACAATATTGGGAAACAGTTATGAGTGGAAATAAAGATATCCAATACATCAAGAAAAACAGCTCAGTGGGGGAGCCAAGCAATCTGAAGTGGAACTAACTTCAGCGTGTCATTGTGGTTAAAGTAAAAGACGCAAAATGATTTTTTTATAGCAACTCATACATACTTAACAATCTCGCGAATGAAGTAAGTACTTACGGAAGCAAAAAGCTAAAGACGACCGTAATTTAAACGACAACTTTTTATACATCTATGCTTATGCAAAAAGTCAACTTCTTAATATGGCAAAAACTAGCAATAATAACTTTAACTAATGGTGTTAAATGTTCTTCGTAAGTTTTTGTCCTTGTCAATATAGACATATTGTCACCTTACTGGTACCCAACCTTACTGGTTTCTATTTCTGAAATTGAGCTGAATTGACAGAAGATCCTGATCATAATCCAGGTATGCTCTAGGTTTAATTTCACCAATAAAACTGAACGCGGTTGGCACAATTAATCTGCGTTCGAGAGCTGTCAGTGTCAAAAATTCACAACAATGACACTGACGTTCAATGTTCCAAAAAAACTTTTTGTTCTTATTGATTTCCTTGAACAAGGAACAATTTCTCGATGCCTCTCTCTAAAGTTGTCTAAACATGAGTAAAATGTCCCGTACAAGAACATCTAATTTCGTTATTTACTATCAAACCCGTCTATTGTTGTATTATTGCGAAAAAACAGTGCGTTTACCTGCTCCACGAGGTCTGCATCCTGTGCATTGTGCGCCAGTATCAGTTACAACAATAGACGTACCATTTGTACTACACCAGCTCGGCGGTTCCAAGAAACGGAATAATGTTATACCTCTTGGGTGCACTACTTATTCATTGCACGCGGGTTTTCTTAGCTATCTTCGGGAGCTTTTAAAACAATATGAGGGATTTGTCAGAATCACGAAATTCTTAGAATAGTTCCATAGCCGTATATCTAATAACATCACAACGTTTATCCTGAGTAAGTAAAAATAGCTAATTCCATAAATTACAGTGCAGTGTAGTCAGATTAAGCCCAACCAAGCTGAGAAAATTTATAAGTGACGTAAAATAAAACAAGCTTTATTTAATAAAGTTAGCTTCACTGTCACTCCCACGTAGAAGCTAGTGACCAAGGCTCTCGCCCACTAGCTGGTGACGACTTGATTACTATCTTAGCTCAAAAAGCTAGTTAACTAAGTACCTTAATATGGATGGAACCATGTTTGTACTGCTTCAATGCGGTTTAGTTCAGATTTAAATCGCAGGCCATCTTTTTTTATTTTGCACTCTCTCCTCTTTCATCTATTTTGAGACGTTTCTATTCTCTGAAGGGCTACGGTCTAACTCCGTCAGCGAAAATACGGGCCCGTCCGAAAATAGTTCGAAACTTAAAAGTGACTCCTACAGCTGATTAATTATCTTTTTTGGACGGGTAAAACCATATAGGGAGTAGGGACAACTTTTAAATAGTATAGTAATTCATTCTTAGTTTGGGCTCAAAACTAATCATAGGTCCGTAAGTGATACGGAGTAGGAAACGCCCGTAACTTTGACCGAGATTACGGATTTAGATGCTTAGAGAGTAGCCCCCCAGAACCAGTCAAGAAACACGTCTAAAATAAACCGTGAAAAATCATCGCAAGGAGTGTCTGGGAAACCTGGCTGTTACTAATATATGGCTAAATGGAAAGTGGTGAAAACAGGCCTTTTAGGGTCTGGCCGAGTCGCCACGTGCGCCAACGACCGGTCACGAAAGATACCGACTTGACGGCGCCCGCGCAATCTCCCTCCCTTCGCCCTAACTACATCGCTCTACAAGTCACTACGGATTACATCGTACACTACATTTTATTTGATATATGATATAATTAAGCTTGTCGGGCTGTCCGCTGTCCTGTCAGAGTTCATGGTCTCGGGACGGTCGTGCGAGGTCGGTTTATCATTTTAATGGATAGAAAAAGTTTTACTGCATTTGTTTTAATAGGGTTAAGGTGAACACGGGAATGGGTAACAACATTCTAATTACGTTGTTAACTGCAAGACTCCCTATTAAAATAAACTGCATGTTCCTTTGTACCTTTAGTATGAGTAAGGTTGAAAAAACTCAATGCACTGTCAAACGTAATCATCAACCGCAAAATGCCAATAGCATCTATTGTGTGGTATTCATAATGATAAGTCCAGCACCTCGTCTTCGTTCCAATGTGTCCTCTATTCCTGTTCACCTAAGAACCAAAATTGTACATTATGAAACAAATTCGTGATGTACGTACGCGCATGTCAATCATCGTACGCACATGTCCATAGCCAACTGTCATGCGTGTGTGGATATGATAACCGACTGTTGTCAATATAAAGTATTGTTTAGAGACACGATTATGGCGTTGCATTTTTAATTTGAATGTCTGTCATTATTAACAAGTGTCCTCCCATCCATTTGAAATCTTCGTGATATTTAAGTACAGTTAAGCGTTAGAGCTTTTGTTCCGACAAAATTAATTCTGTACCTCTGGTCATATTGCAAGATTCATAAACAAAGAAAAATGTTGTTGTTTGAGTTGCAAGTCTATGATTGCAACTAAGTACCAAAGGCTCTACCTTCAACCGCTTAGAGAGGCTAGGCACAACTAAGTAAGGAATGCGCAATCGTTGTCTATAATCTTAGTTAGGTGTTATCTACTGTAATTACTAATAGACTCAGTTGTTGCGTAATCCATCTAAGATTGCATTGGAATCTATTGTATTTTCATCTCAGTTGCTTTAAAGCCGCGATGATAAAGCTTGATTATGAATAGACTTATGAAAATCTGACTTAATGGAAAACTTCAAATTGTCCTTTTCTTTTTCCTGTATTTTCTGTGTCCGATATATATTTTCTTTAAAAAAAAACCTTTCGACCGGATTTTTATAGGTCAGATTTGATTCCTATCACTAGAATATTGGTATACTCGTACTTACTTCCGAGATTGAATACAGCTCGTTTTGAATTTTCTTCAGTGACTTAATATGGGCAATATATGTTATATAACGGGTACACGATTACGCTTATCATCATTGAATTATACTGGTAACTTCAATCAGCTTCGCAATTGCTTCGCGGCACACTAAATTACTTGCCATTACTTGCCACCTATTACCGATACAAAATTGCAGCTTATGGCAAATACATATTAATATACGCTAAGTATTAATTTGACGTGCAAATATTTGTCAAAATCGCTTGAAATTCATAACGGAAATGATACAATTACCAGCCGAAATTGACACAAAAGCAGTAATTAAAATATTAAATCATTAACGTTAAGCTGAGGGGGACAAGTTTGGGCGTCAAACTGGTTGCAAGTGAAATGAACAAGTGGACAGAAACTAGGACAATGGCACACATTATGAATATAGTGAGAGTGGGCATCACTCGAGCGTACAAAACTTTGCTGACGAAATTACTCACAGAGAGAGGTCTTAAAAAGATATAAATGGAGTATTAAATTCTCCTTTAAAGAAATATAAATAAATTCGTAAATGCAACATTATTGGTAATCAGTTGGATCTTTCGAACCATTGGAAAAATCTTTCAAATTCTCGTTTCAAATCAACGAAAACTTGTCTACCCTCTTTTAAAACGGTAAAGTCAATTATATCTCGAGTGTTTTAATTTAAACATCATCGGGTTGGACAATTTCTGTTAAAACGGTGTTCTTCAACCTGTATTGACCACCGCAGTCTTTAACTGATATTTTATTGCCGTGTGAACTTCTTTCTGATGCAGGTGGCTCTATTGTTCGGGTTAATGCTCTTTTATTAAAAATCTATGTTCGTCGGGACGAATAAAAGATTCAGCTCAGCGAACTAAGCACAAACGTCCATTTTGTACGCACGTATTTTGATTTGTGGTGATTCGTCTATAGGACACCGATTCATTTCATTTCAGATGCATGCTGTGCAGTTTCGGAATACTTTCTTGTTCCCTTTTTTTCGTTCTACCTTTTGTTTGTACTTAGTTAATTACAACGACTCACTTTTAACCCAAAACTTGGTCAACCCAGTCTTGACATTTAAATAATTGGTACTTTGTTAGTTGTAGTTAAAACAAAGTCCTGAACGAGTAAACTGTTTTAGACAAAAATATATTGCTATTGTTCATTCACACGGTGAAGATAAAGACGCGTAAAACTCACATTTTGAATTCCAAGAGTATGACGTGACTCAAGCGTGTACGGTAGTTAAAAATGGCCATGTTAAATTTTATTCTGCTGTTGCTAACAATTTGCTGAATTGTTTGGAGGAGTACCTTCTGTATGTTTGGTGCAATGTTCGATTTGTTATTACAATAACTGTAGACTTCACGATCTGTGTCTAAAGAAGCATTCCTATTATTGTTTTCTTATTTCGTCGATAGTGAGTCATCAATTTCGGATCGGTGTTCTCGTATTTTACTTTTTAAATGGACTCGAAAAACACTGTTGTAGGTAAGCTTTCATGCTGTTTCTTTCCATGAAGCTTTTCTTCGTAGATACGCTTTGCTTAACGTCCTATTCGACTTCCTAGAACTAAATTCTTATCCCTATTAAACGTAGGCTGTAAGATTAATTAATGATATGTTAATGAATTACATTCGAGTTAACGCTAGCGTTCATATTCACGGTCATGGAAACACGTTGTTGCGAGATTACATTTCAATAGACTTTAATGTTACTTGCTACTAAACTTTTGACATTTACAATCGATTGCGCCGCACTGCCCATATAACGAACCTCTTGTATCTGATAAAGACCAATTTAAGAGTTCAATGAAATGATTGTGTTTTGTAAAAAACGTCTGATTTAAAATGTGATGGCCACCATGTGATTGGCTTTGTGTGTGTGCTTACGCAAGTCAGTAAGCTTATTTAGACATTTTTTATCATAGCCTAGTCTCATTAGGCGTAGCCAGACAGGAACAAAAACTTAAAAAACGATCATCGTTTTCATTTGTTTATCGCATGGGTTCGTTGCACCAGTAGTCTCATCAGAAGCCACGATAAGAAAAGCGTCACATTACGTTGGCTCGTCAAGTATCAACGTTATCATTAGTTGTATACGTATACATACAACGAGGTGTCGATACTTCGTCGTATCGCGTTACTGAAACCGGTACTAGCAACCGCGGCTTGACCCCGCACTCACCAGATTTGTTTTGCATAAGCATAATATACTATATTTGCGAGATCATGCAGACATTGTCCTAATACTGGATGTGAACGGACACTAGTAATGAGCTTGCGAAACTGGGGCGATATCCTGGCAGAATCCTTTGTCGTAGGGGTACCATATTCGATATACACAGAAACCGTTGATGTTTCATCTGATAATTGCAATATCTTGAAGTCTAAACTGTCAATATTAGAATGTGGTCTAGGCAATTCTTTAGAAACAGTGATGGATGAGACACAAGCGGTCGATGATCTAAGCAGACTAGCTGGATTAATTACGTAGTCACGGAGAACCGTTTCGTAGGCAAGACGCCACTTTGTAGGTACTATTTCTTGATTACAAAGACATAGTGCACGTACAGTTTTGGTGGACGTTTCCTTGAATATAATTTGCTAGAGGTTGCAAAAGTGGGACACGAGGAGACTGGTTTAAAAGTTTAGCAATACCTACCTAAATAAGAAATCAATTACTTTAACTAACAAGATTTTTCGCAAACTCCAATCATATTGTTGAGCGCAGTTTCGTTAATTTATCGTTCGTAGCCATTTCGTATCGTTTGACGGAAAAGCTTCGTTCTGAGCTTATAGCGAATACCATGTTAAATCATACGCATAATCAATCGCACATATTTTGTAACTCCAAGCTTCAAATTCATAATATAAATCTATGTAATATATTTTTGACTTTTCCTTAAAAAAAGACATATCCATATTCATACGATGAAAAGCAGATATAGAACTACTTTAGCTGTATGTGTTATTGATTATTTTCTAAAACGAATCAGTTTTTTAAATTAACTGCTCGCAGTTATTCCTTTTTAAATAAACTATATGATTTTATACAATTACTTGTGACATATTACTGTTAATGTGGAATTTTAATTATAATTGCAATGTAAATTGTTGTTTCCACATACTTTTAATCTCCTTGCTACAACAAGTAAGATACATAACCGGACTCCCGCGCAAGCCTCTCGTCTGTCTCGCTCGCACTCTGGCAAGCACAGACTTGGCGCCAAAGCCTTCATCTGTTATCTTTGTCGCTCGCGTGCGCCGGCGCAGCCTGTCACTGCGCGGTTACTCCACGTACAGTCGTACATGACGCCTCTCTACCGGAGCGCACGTCGCGTGTTTATTTTGTGTTTAATCGAACTAAAATCGCTTTTAACACACGTGAAACACAACAACAATCCTGGATTATAACGTAATATCACCATAAATATTGACACAAATATAACAAAGTGAAAGTTCAGTACCCAAGTGAAATGTGTTTGTGTTAAAGGTCATTATCATATAAAATCGTGTCCTAATCAAGTGAACGGTATTGTATCTATATTAGATGTGATTTTATACAGTGAATTGGTTACTGGTTAGCCTTGTAAACGACAGCTCTTCGACGAATGCAAACTAAATATACAAGTGTTAATTTATTTAAATGTGACGAGACAACCCTGTGCGGCGATAAGTAAATGCGAATTCAGGGTCGCGTTTTATTCGGTTATCGAAACGAGAAATTAATGAAGCAATCGTTAGGTTTATTAGATTCGATGTATTGCCCCACACAGTGCGTAAACTTGCGCCATCATAGAACTAGCTGTAATGCTTTTGTTCGTGTCTAATCTATATATTTCTAGGTCTAGGTACAAATATATTTTCTGAGAAAAATAATAGAAAAAACAATTGACTAATGTGTCTAAATGTACACCTGCCATAGCATGTTTATAACAGACGAAATTGATTAGTAAATCCTTTATGTAGAATCATCTTGAACGCCTACAACTTTTATCGGACATAAAACAAGGTAGAGTTTCCAGTTTTCCAAGTAAAAACGAGTATCTTAACCAGAAACTTTCCTACTGCATATCTTGTACCTACTCAGGCACCTAATTGAACAGTTGTTATAAGTCCTACGTCAGTATTAAAACCATTATAATGACGCCCATTGTCTTTTAACCCACACCGTGTGACAAATTCGTACACTTGCATCGGTACAGACATATTTGCCGAACAAGACGCCTGCGCATGCAAACATTGTCATAAATGCTCTCGATGTCCTTGTCATTTATTGCACGTTACTCCCACAGAGCTACTCCTTTTGTCCTTTACGCAAATTACCTTTGGTATCTCTTAAATTCGAAATACTACCCGCATTTGTGTATCTTGGTAAAGGTGAAATCATCAAAATTTGCATAGAGGTGCTCACGCTACGGATGTTGGCAGTTTTATTAATGGGCAAGTATCAGTTCCATGAGAAGTTTCTGAGGAATTTAATGGACTTGATGAATATCCCTTACAGCAAATACCCTTACAAGATTTTGGCATGAAACCAAATCTTCTAACGCAGTCCGTTTAGCTACGCGATATTTTGTGCTACGATTTCTGCATCAGGTCTATCCCAGTTACCTTTTTTCCAGGTGTTCTATTCTGAATAGATCAACTAAATTTGGAACTGACCTCATAAACTTCTGATACAATTTTTGGTCACCTCAAAAAGAGAGAAATCGATTAGTGAGTAAGTGAGTGGTCAATGCGCAACATATTTGCAACGATCTTTAATACTTCACTGCCACACAAGTTTGAATATTGTTGACTTTAAATTCGTTTACCCTGTGTCTCCACTGCCTTCATTAATCATCTTTGCAAACATGATGCTATAAAGGCTCCGGTTGTGTATCCATAAATCACACATTCAAGTTTATCGCAGAGCTCACTTGCACAATGGTTTATTGCAGCAGTAATTGAATTAGATGTTACGAGTTGAACGAATCGATTGTGGTGTCGATAACTGCACTGAGTAATCGAGTAGAACGTAAGAGTTCATCACACTTTCGTTATGATAACGATTGATCTCATTTCTTTAACTTGACTACCTCCCTTAGTGACAGTTATCTCATTAGAGACCTCTTATATTCAACGCGTTACAAACATCTCGTTTTAAAACGCTGCAATTGCTAAAATGATTTGATTTCTTTGTGAATTCTTGAGTTATCCCAAAATTAGTTGAGCAACGCTATCATTTCAAATGAACGCATGAATTACATTCTCAATTGAATTGCCCCACTATACCAAATCCTATCTGGAAGTAAAACAATGATAACAACTACATACACGCATATATTTTGCGAGATAATCTCATACACCTTATGATAGATGTATCTCCTTGTAACAATTTCGAAGAAGAGTTAGTATTGCATTACAATAGGTAATTGATACAATGTTGGATTCTACAGAATTAAGGGTTCCGCTTAGTGTTGCAATGTCGATTGTTTGTGGCTTTACACCTTGGCAACCGCAATTACAAATCAATTAGGTCGTATGCACACCATATGTGTGATAGCAACAACAATTATTACAATTAAGTTACATTCAAAATATGTTTTGGTAACGTAGAAATAGACCAATAAGGGGTAATCATTAATCAATTCTGTTTTCAATTGGGTTTGTTTTTAATCATAATCCACCGTACCTACTCATGACTCTTAGTCACGAACTTGTAAATTGTGAGTAATGAAGCCTAGACCTATTTGCACATGTAGGTAATTCAAAATATTGATGTTCTGGCGAAGCAAATATTATGGAAACCATTGATTCTATTTAAAACATTGGTGTGGAAGGATGAACAAGTAGCTATTACGAAGTACACTGCATCTAGGCTGTAGGAGTACCTACGAAAATCCAGTCGTATTCAACTCTTCAACAATATCTTTTCACACTTTCGTATCAAAAATTCTGCTACGCAGATCTCTAGTCGTATTTCAAGGAAAATATAGCATAAATTGTCAAGGTCTCTGTCGCAAGACTGTGAGCAACCGATGGTGTGATATGCCAAAAAGATCCGCCTCTTGAATAGGCTTATTCGGAGAAACCGTGGCGAAACACAGCGCTGACATGACGGCTATGACGAACGCACTTACTCCAGCTTTATAACAATACCATGTAATGACTCCTTAACATCACGTTTCATATGTAGGTAGGTGTTAGCAGACTAGCGCAACTATTGTATACATTCGTTTCGTAATTTGTATCAAAGTTTCTTTAGCATTTTTAAAGATAGCATAGATTTTATGAGCTCTTCATGCAGTCATTTGCTATTCTTAGCATGATAATTTATCTTTTTTTAGAAAATGTCAATGTCGACAAGATTATGGTGTGATCGCAAATCGGGGATCTTAATTAAGCGGGAAGTAGTTAATTGATAAAAAGATGATAGTTTCTCACAGTCCGCTACACGAGCAGTTCTGTGGGTAGTTGTAACTGGATCGCTACCTCACATGTGAGAACCTCTCACGGTTCATGAACACCGAGTTATTGAAGCCACATGTATTATTAAATATACACTTTTCCTATTCACAGCTTTTTTTGTAAGATGCTGAGTTTTCTATAAGAAAGTTTTCATGGAAATTATCTTCTTCATTCTGAAGGCGCTTATTAGTTTTCGCAATTAGAATCTCTCTGCATCCATAATTATTAAAAACAAAATTTCAAGATAGCAATGCCTTAAAGATTAAAAAAAAAGCATTTTTGTCGATAAAGCCAGTAGAGCGCCCATAAGAGGTAACAAAAAAGGTAATCTTCTCTGTCAATAAAATTATTATAAAATTTATTTATTTGTCTTGATTAGAAATACCCCTTTAAGTCACTGGTAAATTATAAAAAGCTATCCACATATTTTTGTCGGTAAGGGGTAATATACTTTCTCGCAGGTTTACACAATGCTCACGTGACGTTAAAGTTACGCTATTCAAAAGCTATTGCCAAACGTGCAACCTTTGGAGAAATTACACTAAAAGAGCCTACAATGCTCTGCGCGTCCAGTATAACAACGCGTTCAGGGGTTTGTTGGGGCTCCCATGGAGGTGCAGTGCTTCCGGCATGTTCGCCGACCACAGGCGGACGGCTTCCAGGCGGTGCTACTCAAAAGAACGGCCTCGGGTTGGTCTCGGATAAGGGGTAGCACCAACACGCTTCTGAGCGTGGTGTCGGACAGAGTGGAAAGCCAAATCCTGACGCATTGGTCGCTCATGCATGTCCAAAATAACAATCATTTTAAATTTTACTAACATAGCTATATGTATCTACCTACTAACATAATATGGACTTGTATACTGCCGTACTTGTAACTACTGTTTTTGTTTTTTTTTTTTTGTTTTTTTTTTGTTTTTTTAAAAAACGTTGCCCCACACTAGGAATTTCTTCCTGTATCGTGGGTGCGTTTACAAACATAGAAAACTCACAAGCACAAACACCCAGACCCGGAACAATTACTTGCAGATCATACAAATATTTGTTCCGTGCGGGGATCGAACCCGCGACACGCTGCGCAGCAGTCGATCGCTCAGCCATTACGCCAACCATGTCGTCTACTGTGTACTTGGTCTGAAATAAATAATTTCATATACACCGTGACATTATAGTCGTCTCACAACTGCAGCCCACTTCATGTATCCAATGACTACTAATCATTTATTTTAAAAAAAATGATGTTTTTGAACATTGGCATTATTAAAAAAAAAATATAATTCACTAAAACGCATGACGTAGTCTGAAACACCCTGTTATGTAGATGGAATTAATGATGGAATGTAAAGACAGGTAGGTAGATATCTTCTACCGTTTGATACGTAAACATTATTAACAGGGAGGGTGTTTCATTCAAAATTATTATCCTAAAGCATTATTTATTTTTCTTTATACCTATTATCTCAATTAAATGGTAACAATGTTTTAATCGCGCCTAGCGGTTATTTATTACGGATACATTGAGTGGACCACCTTTGTAAGACGACTAAAATGTCACGGTGTATAAAAAATACTCGTCGACTTAAGCCTCCTCCTTTTATGTAGTCGGTTAGTAAAATATACCAGTAGCGTTACGTAAGAACACAATTTCAAGTCCAAATTAGTATGCAGCTTAATCTATATCTGTGCTGTCATAGAATACAACATTAAATTTTGCCTAAATAATAGCAATATTAGTAAAGTTCAACTCATTCACACGCCACCAATGGTAAATCTAGAATACAGCCAAAATTCGCTTGCGTGGGCGCAACTTTTCGGTTTTCCTTATGAGGCGACCTCAACTCAGTTCTCAGAACTCGAAGCTATGAACTTTTATAGTATTCGTTTTTTTTAATAATACGCAACATGAATGAATCACGTGGCCCTCGGAAGTGCAAGTAATTTAGAAGTAATCAAATTAGCATATATTATGTATATGTTGTTTTAGAAATCGAAACACAAGTTGCTTAAAAAGGGAAGCGGATGACATTATTTTTCTTTATGAGCCAACAACCTGTTATGAAAATCAAAGTTCTAATAAACGAAGTTTGTATGTGTCGTCAAAATTGCTTTTATAGGAGATAGTTATGTACACTGTTCAAGTATTTTTATGGGTTGTTTTAAGAAGTGCTCTGCTGGCTGACGTCGGCCGTCCGTCGAGGAAACTTGACCACATATTTTACAACTTCGGCATACTTACACACTGACTCACGAAGCGTGAAAGTTCACACATATTACGCATAGAACTTTTCAATAATAGGTATATGATGAACTACTTACATAAGAACATTCATAACAAATAAATATGTTTATTTTTTACTATTAATTTGGGCGTCAAGGGTCGTTTATCAATGGGATCAGTAGACCCTTAGCATTTTTGTGGTATGAATCATTGAAACGGATTTTTTGGGAGTGAGACCGAGAATGTTCTTATTGAAATGCTGATTAATGATTTGAGTTTTAATAGTAAGTGCATAGTAAATAAAATTGCTATTAAGTTGCTTTACATTGAAGCCCACTTTTATTAGCACGTGTCATTTTTCCGAAAACACTGATAATTAGAAGTATACTAGGAATTACAGGGCTATCTATTATTTGTATACTACTCGTATGTGCTCAGCACGTGTACTCCAAATAAGGCATTTTCTTAAAAATTTGTAACTTTATGAGCCTTCGAGCTTATCACCATAGAAATATAAACAAAGCTTCGCGTCGTCGTAACTGACTGAGACGGGATTACAGAAACTCCTAATAGAGAGACTGAGACAAAACAGGGCCCACGTGACTTACGTTAACAATAGATTAGAAAAAAACGTGGTACCTGGAAGGTACAGGCGCCCGGGGCCCGCCCCCGCACACCTCCACAGCTTGTCTCAACTCAGTCTGCACGAAAGCCTTCGTAGAGTCGAGCGGACTCGAGCGATTGTTCCTACTTTAATTCATTTACGATTTTGAAACCAGTCATTAAATAAACGTGAAACATAATTAATAACGTCTTGTATCTGTGAGTTTCTGAGTGCCTTCATTAGCTGAGTGTTGTAACGCGACAGTTGGGCTTAATAAGTTAATAACTTTGGTGGCCACCTGCTGCTCAAGACATCTGACGTTTTCGCGCCGAAATCTTAAGGTTTCCTACGACACTTGTTATTGTCAACCACTAGTTTCAATATAATAGTGAAGTAGAATATCGTGGATAGGCATATCTTAGCGTAGTTCACGTGCGGAGTGGAATTCAAATGAAAAGTTTCTCAACCCTACGTGTGTCGGTTACTTATTGCCGTATAGAGTTGTTTGCGGACTCGAAGAACAAATGTATATTTAGTTTGCGGCCATTGTGTTTGCGATAGGTATGGAGATTGAATCCAAATGAGGAACTGAATTGTGATTGGAGTGAGCGATGTGGACTACAGTGAGACGATGATCAAGTTTCGGTACAAGCGTAAGGAGTCGAGCGATGGCGGGAAAAATGGGACGGCGGCGACGATACAGAAGACGAAGATCGAGGGTCTTCGAGACCGGGAGCTGCTGCCTCCTAAGGACATGCTGCTGACTGGCTCGCTGGCCGGAGTTAGGAACAATACTCTCCCGCGCTCACGGCCCACCTCAGCAGCGAGGCGAGAGCCTCCTGAGTCTCCGCTCAGTCAAACAACTATCTTGCTGTTTAGAGTAAGTTTGGTTTGCTGCATCTACATTGTTTTCTAAGAATTTCGCATAATGAAGTCCAATGCTTTGCGTTGATGTACATTTTTTTTTGCATCCAATGTTTTCTTCCACTTTAGGTACATATGAAAAACCATCAATCTGTAAACATTTTAGCAGCCTCGAACTTATTTACAATTAGTGGCTTATTTAAATTACAAATCCAACTTTGCCACGCTGTGGCCGGTGTACAGCGAACAAAAGACTTCAACGATTTAATTACAAATTTAATCTTGTCGTTACCTCATTGGCTGCTAATTGCACATGTAATAATTTATTTAAATACAACCCGTGGTGTTTCTGGAATCGACACGGTTCATTAATATTAATGTTAAATTAAATCCTATTTAGATATGCAATCAAAATATTCGAATTGCAGATTGAATGGTTACTGGATTATTAACAAGTTCGATTTAATGATTTCAATACGATTTGCTTGGATTATTTATGTAAATAAATCTAGATATAATGTCGAGTCCATGACCATTAATACGTTGAAAACCTGCTTTACCTATAAACGATAAATAAACGAGTTAGGACGGAAATGTTATAGAAGGTAATACGCAAAGTTCAGTGCGACATACATTGCAAATATTACCTACATAGATTTCAGTTTCACGAGCCCTTTCAGTCATAATGAAGATTTATATGAGCCTTTGTTGGCGGTTGGACAGTATGCATATTACTGTCAAGTACAATACAGTTACTTAATAAACTGACAGAGAATAAGTTGTCGATGCGTTACTCGTCGCTGACCCCCCAAAGGCTATTGTGTCGATGCCTCCAAAGGCAATTTGTCTCGGGAATACATAAAATGCCCACTTAAGTATGTATGCGCAACCGTCGCCGTCCTCCGGCGTAACTCGCGCCTTGAATTGACTATTGTCTCTTCGTGACATATGTACAGTCGAAGGCAAAAATATGTCTAAAGGTTCCCGAGGACAGGCGCAACGTGACTGGAACAACTTTTATGACAACTCTTGGAAATTGGTGGCTGCGCCTGTTTGCGGGAGTCTTTACACTAAGCAAAATTCAAACGGTTCACGTGCTGCGCAGACCCCAAATGATTGTGATAAGGGCAGTAGATGTAAATGATTACTTAGCAAAGTTAAAAAGCGAAGTTCTCGTAGAGTATTGCTTAAGCTTAAAGTGTTGACAAGTGACAATTCACTAATGCAGATTGGTTTGTGGCGAAGATGCTAAATGCACAACACCTCATAATATTAGCCAATACAATATGAAAAGAATCGTATCCACATTTTTTCTCTTGACTGTACTTCAATATTATATTGGAACTTATTCTTTATTATTCATATTTTAAACACGCGCAGGTACTTCACACTGAGGTACATATTAATATTCATCAGATAGATAAAGCCTGGCTTTATATCGTCTTTGTGTTCACGAAATTAACTTATTTGGAACCATCGGACTTTGGTGTGTATTAAATATTAAAATTTTAACTTTAGTTATAAAGGTAATATCAATTAGGGACCTATGTTATCGTCCATTAAAAGGTATTCGTTCAAGAATAAGTGCTTTTAATGGGAATGCCTAATGGGATAGGTAGATAAAATTAGTTTTTTTTATGGAGTTCACCATTTTAAGTCATTTTCTATTCGTCTTATGATTCAAAAACATTAACTAAAACAGAGTCGACTATTATAGATTTTTAAATGATATCGTTTATGTACAAACGCGGGCAATAGGAGTGGATCACTTTTCACTCTTATGCCTTAAGCAAAATGGTTGAAAAAAGATCGACCGCCAGTGTCTGCGATGGTAGTGTAGTGACTTAATTTATCTTTATCTAGCAAATCGCAACCTTTCTTGAAGATACGCATAAAAAATATTTCCTACCCTTTCCGCAATTTCCGTGTTAACACTCACAAATAAGTAAAAAGAAAACGTCCCACGCTCATTAAGACATATATGGCACAATTTTCCTAGTTTTCTCGCCTCGTATAGAAACATTGTGTACCAGGCGATCATAAGACATAAGAAGCAGGGTCAGGGCTGGGTTCACCGCATCATTCACACGTAACAAAGGCTTGCTTACTTCAGCTTGCTCGCTGTAACCGCGTTCTCACCCACAGCGCTGCTGTGCCACTAATGTCATGCGTATGATGCATTCGTTCCGGATTTGTTCATTAAAACTGCCGAGTTTACAAGTTAAGGACTTAACTTAATCAACGCGTTTGTATTCCTTTGCGACATCTGGTGTCCTCGAGAACCATGTATGGCGATTTGTCAGTGCAGTCCTCTCGAGAATCTTTATTTACTTAACAAATTCAAATTCATTTATTTGCCAGAATATAGGTTAACTGTTTTATACATATTTATAGTAATAAACTAAGTAACTACATCTATACAGGGTGGTAGAAACATCGACGTTCGACGCGCAACATTGGATTCAGTACATGATTCTGAACTCTGCTTTGAAATTATAGTCGGTTATAAAAAAAAGGCTTTTCCATACATTCGTCTGTGTAAGTTTTCGTTTTGCGATTTTCTATGAATCACGTGATTTTATAGAATAGAATTTTAATGTTTCATAATTGACAAAAAATTTCTACGCTCGGAGCCTAGAATCTTGTGCTATCGCGTCGATGTCCCTGCCACCCTTATTCTATTAGCCATCGATATGCATTAAAAGCTTCTTAGACAATTAGTGAACGATTACCGTCAGAAATGATGTCAGACTACTATCAAGCTAAATGGTCTGAACTTAGGCAACCAAAAAAATACTGGATTTTCCGGCAAATTCGTTTCACGTCTCATTTTGCTACCAACATAGAAACATCAATTAACTGCTATTTAACGCTACGTAGTACCGAAAAAGATACGTAACACAATCTATGGCAAGACCAAGACGCAAACTCTTTGTTTATAATACAAATTGCAAGAAAGAAGCACTAACAATAGTTGTATGCGTTTTTCGTTATCATAATCAGTTATCTATTAGCATCTCTGTGTATGCTACTATCACACAATGTAAAAGTTCCCTGTGAAACTCTATGCAAGGAAATATAAGTTTTTGCAGTTTTTTTTTTGTTTAGTCCCAAAGGCGTTGACCTGCAAACTGGTCTGGCTATCTAACCAGGGTCTAGACTGTTGTATCCGTGGGTGAAATTAAGTGTTATAAAATTATGATTTAATCGTTTAAACCTCGTGAGACTCACCATGTCCTGTTACATCAAATTAAAAAATTGGGAATACCGAAAGGAAGTTACGTTATTTATTCAAGTACCTAGAAATGTTTTTACGTATTGCCGTTTCAGAATTTAGTTTTTTCTAATAAATTTATCCCAATTTGTTTCCAATGTTACTTATTTTTTAACCGTAAAAACTCCAAATGGCTATCCATGGAAACAATCCCTTTTGTGAATTTAAAAGATAAATACGATTGCACTATTTAGGTTGTTTAAATTAAACAGCCAGGTAACATCGTATCTGGTTTTAGCCATGTTTATAAAACCGTCTAACGGAAGGCGCGGGCGCAAGCTGCGTCCGCCGTGCGCCGGATAATACGCCATTTAATTGTGCACTCATCTTTATCAAGTTAAATAAACTTGTTTGCGATCAACTTGCTGACACACGAGTCAAATGTTAACAATACCTACATATCTTAAATCTTATTTTATATACAGGATAAGTTTTTATCCAGTGTGCAAACTGTAACCATGAATTCAACATATCATTCTAGACCCCCGCATAACGCAGAAATTTTACGTCGGTTATAAAAACAAATCAGCTGTTTCATAGAAAAGTACAATACCTACGCGGTAAAAATGTATGGAACAGCTGATTTTTTTTGTATTACCGACGAAAAATTTCTGCACTGGGGGTCTAGAATGATATGCTGAATTCATGGTTACAGTTCGCGCACTGGATAAAAACGTATCCTATATAGTTACTTAGGTCAAGGATCAAGTCAAGGCAGATTGCTTGAGCGTGCCCAGAAGATACTGGGCATGCTCGATCCAATATAGACCTCATCAATCGCTTGCCATCAGGAGCGATCGAGGTCAAGAGCAGACCCATTCTGCAATTAAAAAAATTGTTTTAATTTTTGTATAACATAAATAATTTTACACGTTAAAAATACAAATCTATCAACAACAGCTGCGTTTACGAGCTAGAACTGCATTAAACTTTACATCGATGCAGCCATCCTACGATGGATCTAAAAGTTGAATAACTTTTAGTATTCTAACGGTTACGAAATCGTAAAACAGCGAGATATATCTACGTTTGTACGTCAAATCACCTCGGCCGGGTCACGCCATGTTTGTGACCTATACCTTAACTCGTATTCGTGCCATACTGGTTCTGTCCCAGTCTCGTATTAACGCTGCTACCGCTATATTCAATCTTATTGTATGGATATTAAAACCTAAATTTACGTAGCGGACAGTCGGTCACAACTTTCTTTATGCAGAGCCTGTAGTGGCCCAGTGTATTTTTTTACGAGAAATCGTTCGTTGGTTCAAAATATAAAGATTCGTGTCAAATATTCTAAGTTTATACTTAAAGGTCTTCTGTATTAAAAGATTAGGTACACTAATTACCTAATAGTACCTGTCTATTTTTTTTACCCAACTTTTTAGACTAATTCACTATTAACTACAAACAAAACCTACAAAAGCAAAAGGCATGCCTTCTATTACATAAAAGACGAAATGTGGGTGTACTATAGGTATGCACGGCGACATAAGAAACTACATTTCTAGTATAACCTTACTTCTCATTGTACGAAAAGCTTGTACAATGCGAGGTCAGCTAAAACTTGATGTATACATCTCTGCCCAATCTTTCGGGCAACAAGGCGTGGTGTTGTGTCATGAAAACCTTCAAAACCTACCTATAATTTTTGTACGATTGTGTGTTTAGTTTAGTACGTGATCTTCCTGTGAGAGTCACAATAAATACTTTTTCTTTCTTTCTTTCAAAGCTAAATGTACCAATCTAACTTTAACCATTACTTGTTCACAGGAACTGTTCACGCAACTGCAATGGTCGGCAGAGCGCGCCCCAGCCGCGGACGGCCTCCGCCGCGCTTTGGGAGGTGGCGGGGCCCGCTTTCAGCTCGGTTGCATGGCCGACGCCAGCGAGTGCTTCGAGCACCTGCTCCTCCGAGTGCATGCCCACGTGGCCGCCAGCTCCGACCGCCGGGATGACGACGCCTGCCGCGCACCGCACTGCGTACCCCACCGAAAGTTCGCCATGATGCTCGTCGAACAATCTGTATGCAGCGCCTGCCAAGCTACGTCCGAACCCCTGCCGTTTACTCAGGTGAGATATTGACCTAGTTCATAGATGTTTCTTCTTTTGCAACTGTTACCTTATGTAAGTAGGATAATTTTCTGAACTTTCCCTAACAATTTTACATAAAAAATAAAAACATTTTTATAGGTATGAGAAAAATTAGTAGGTGACTACGAAATGTTTGAAAAAACGTTTTAGCAATTTGCCCATTTTCTTTCTGACTGTACTATTTTGTCAAAGTCTATGAATGCAGATCAACATGTCTGAAAAAGTCAGGAACAGTCTCCTTAGACCGTTTTCCTGTAGTTATAACGATTATAGTACCTGCCCTTACTGCCCATCTCAAAAATCCACCCTGCATACTCATATAGTTAAAGCCCCATTTGGTTATGGGCCTCCTCGAAATTTACCGAAGGTGTTTCTGTCCTTCGCTTTCTTTGTCAATCCTTTCCGGCAATTTGTTTTATTACATATACCCAACGTTGCCTGGGTCGTTGTCTAGCTGTCTTGCCACTTGGAAAAGCTTTAGTGTTACCACTCATAAAATCTTAGGTTTACTCACAGCTGAAAATACATTACTTAAAATTACACAACATTACTACCTAGTCCTACGCTTTACTGACGTCGGTGATGTCAATATTCTCACGAAGAAAGGTAACTGAGCATGTTTTCGATCTTTCCAGATGGTTCATTACGTATCAGCGACGGCTCTAACAGCTCAAGCAGCTTTGGGTGAACATGGTGACAGCTTCGGACTGCTACTGAGGAAAGCAGGAGGAATGGGCGACATCAGAGACTGTCCGGTAAGTAGTCAATTATTTATTCCAAAACTTTTGAAAGATAGATAATAATTGCAAGATATAATTCAAATAATTGTTGTGTTTTGATTCAATTAATAATGTGCTTTTCTTATTTTTGCAGAATGCATGTGGTGCGAAAATCCAAATATGCAGAACGTTGATGAATCGTCCAGAGGTGGTATCAATCGGTATGGTTTGGGACTCTGAGAGGCCCGCGGCCGAACACGTAGCCGCCGTGTACGCAGCCCTCGGCACTGAGCTCCGGCCGACCGACGCCTTCCACGCGTGTGTGGACCGCGCCTGGGCCGCGCGCGCGACCCATCGCCTCGTCGGCCTCGTCACCTATTACGGCAAGCACTACTCCACCTTCTTCTTCCACAGCAAACTCCGCCTATGGATATATTTCGATGATGCGGATGTCAAAGAAATAGGACCGGAGTGGTCACACGTCGTCGAAAAATGTCAAAGAGGACGATTTCAACCGCTCCTTCTTTTATACGCTGCGGTCGATGGAACGCCGTGTGACACCCGTCATGCTCCTAAAGATGTTGTTCCATTCCCGGCACCCGAACCTCGCCGAGCAGTCACGCCGGCGCCCGAACGTCCGGCAAACGGATTCGCTCGGCGGGCCGTCACTCCGGGGCCAGATAATGAAAGTGACTACGTCAGCAGAAAAGCCGTAGAGAACATGCTGGAAGTACAAGCCAGCCGACGTGCGCAACTCAATCGTAGTTTGAGCACCGGCTCCGGGTCAGACACTCAGGAGAGGCCGCGGGCACGACGAGACTCGGGCAACTGGAGCGGAGACCGCAACAGTGCGTCATCTGCGTCGTCTTCTACAGCCGAGAGCCCGTACATGTATCCGCGAGGTCGCGGCGCGGGCAGTGTGCCCGGCAGCCCCACGCGCAAGGGAGAACTGTCAAGCGGCGGCTCTTGCGACGCCGGCTACGACTCGTATTCTCTGTCCTCTACAGATAGCCTACCTCTGCAACAAGGTCTGCGCCACAACTTACAGCTAGCACAGATACCAGAAATTACCACACGTGGTGAATGTGAGGCTCTCTGCTTAGAAGCTGACAGGCTGCTTGAAAAGTCTCGTAACGCAGAGGACTCCGCTGATTATGAAACTGCCATAGTACTGTGCGACGCCGCCGCCTCTAAAGCACGAGTAGCAATGGACGCTCCTTACAATAACCGTCACATGGTTACATTCGCTCGCATGAAACACAACACATGCGTAATGCGTGCACGCAGTCTCCAGAGGAGAATGGCTGGAATGACCAGAGTAACAGAAATCCCTCAGCCTGCCCCGATCAGGAATACCAAAGGTGGTCTTGAAGCATCACCCATGACTATCGAGATCTACGCCACATTACCTAAAAAGAAGGGCTCTTCTAAGAAAACTCCAAAATGTATTGATGATGACATCGATACCGTAACACGCGAGCGCCCTCCAAGACATAAATCTAGGGACGATGACAAAGTAAGAGACAAGCGATCGAGAAGTGAAGACCGAAGTCGCGCTCGGAAAGAAACTCCTGTTGTAAAAGCTGCGGAGAAAAAAGAGGAATCAGCTGAAGACAAGAAAGCCAACAAGAAACAACATAAAATTCGTAGAAAGTTGTTGATGGGCGGACTGATACGAAGGAAAAACAGATCGATGCCAGACTTGACGGAAGGTGCGGATGGAAACAATGACACGACTAACAAAGAGAAGCGTGTCTCTTCCATCGACGACACTGACGTCGGCCGGACGATTGATGATAAGACAAATCTAAGCGGGTACTTATCGGAAGGGCACTTGGAATACTCAGTTGCTAGCGGCACCAATCCGAACCTCGAGAGAAGCAAACTGATGAGAAAGAGCTTCCACGGTAGCGCCGGTAAGATGCTGACAGCCGCAAAAGTTCCTCCTCCACCACCACTCCGAACTACTTCACAACTCACCGGCTCCAAGTACGCTTACTCCGAACATGGTAAAGGTACATATCCGGCGGAAATCGAGGAAGATGGAGGTTTCTCGGAGCAGTACGGTGACGAGCCCCACTCACTGCCGTTCCTACATCCATACGACGACAAGTCTAGCTGTCACTACGACCGGCTCGACACCTCGCCGGCTCAGAACTTCCACACTGTAGTGACGAAAGCTATGATCCACCAGGAACAAAGTCCCGTGAAGAGAGACACGATGCCACCGATACTTCCGTCTCACAGCACGATACAGAACCTGACACACACTTTTGATAACGGCGTGGATGTGGTGGACTGCGCGCCCCCACGCCGGTCCCCTACGATGTTCGAGCTCCCCCCCTACCCCAGCCCCATGAACTCCGTGAACCACTCGCGGCAACCCAGTGAAGAGTTCCCCCCACCTCCTCCACCCATCGATTTAACACCACTCCACGACGAACTCGAAAAGATACAGAGTATTCATGAAATATCCATGGCTAATGATATGGACGTAGCCAAAGGGACCTTACTGGCAAGCCTGCAGGAGAAAAGAAATCAAATCTTAAGAAACGAGCAATGCGCCCCTCAAATGACTCAGATTGAAAAGTTAAACGTCCATCCGTCATTATTGAAGGAACTGCAAGCCAAACAAGCGACATTCAAATTGAAAAGGTCCGGTTCTTTGGAGGGACAGCTGTCCAGTCCTATGGATGGTCACAACATGTATGAGAGCAGCAATACTGTTAGAAATATTGCGTCCAGATTCGAGAACAACACCCAAAATACGTCACAAGACGGTGATAGAACGCATATAGGTTTTGTTGGCATGAGTGGCAATAGAGACGTGATCAACTGCTCCGACCAATCTAACGCTGGACTTAACCGCCGTGCATCAGCGTCTTCAATAGATCCCAAACAAATTGAAGAGGAACAATGTGATCAGAAAGCTCTTCACAACGCATACGGCGACCGATCCAAGCCTAAGAAGAAATCGGTTTCGTTCTGCGATCAGGTGATCTTAGTTTCTACGGCCGAGGACCAAGAAGACGATAGTTACATTCCAAACCCTATATTGGAGAGAGTTTTGAAATCGGCTATGAACAAGCCTGAGTTGACGACGATGCCTCTCCAATCAGATAAACCGTCACTCCAGCGACAGGACTCGTTCGATAGCCAGTCGTCTCGTTCGACGATATCTTCGTTATCACAGAACTCATTCGTCCCCAACGACAATACACACGCCGAGTACGTCAGATTGCAAAACAATTATCCAGCGTACCAGATGCCGCCGAATCGTTTACAACAACAGTACAACGCACAAAAGAATAATAGTGTTTACGGAACGAACTCGCCGGTACAAACTACGCAAAATCAAAGCGCAGTAAACAGTAACCAGATATACCAAACCCTTCCGACTAACGCGCCACAGAACACCACCAGCCCGATACCGTACAACCAGCCTCCGTCAGTGTACTCCAACCACAGCAACGCTAGCCCACCGAACTTTAGCCAAACGCCTGCGAATAGACTGACACCCACGCACAACCCCGCCTACATGGCCAAGCACCCCGCCAGCCTGCCGCGCCCCGCGCCCGCCATGAGCCAGGCCATCAACAACGCCTACTACCACAGGGTGCCGCCGACATCGTGCCCCACGACCATGCCCGGCAACAACTACTCCACCAACCGCCAGTATGCACACAACATGCCAAACACTAATCATTCGCCTTATCAAAGCGTGCCCACCAATTCGCCGGCTTACCAGAGCTACCACAACCCACCGACAAGCTATGCTAGCTCCGAATATTCTAGTCGATACCCCCAGGCAAATAGTACAAACCACTACACCCAGTCGCCCTACCAGCGGGTCCCGCCACCACACGGTGACGTGCCCGTCGAAAACTACAATACTTTTCCTCAAAAAATATCTAACAATTACTACGTAGACAACCCGGCCAGCCCGCCGCGTGTCCAGGACGCGAGGCACTACGCTAACACGCAGCTTCAGCGCTCCATGTATAACCAAAACGTTAACGTAGATAGTAATGTTAACACTGAGCAAGTGGGGCAATACCAGTATGCTCAGAACGGTTACAATCCTTATCAGCTCATACCGCCGCCGAAACAGCTGCAAAAGAAGTCGGTATCGTTCGAGCCGGGCACGAAGGGCGGCACGGACTCGCCCATACCGCCGCAGATGAACGGCAACCTCGCGTACCCACCCGGCGATGCGCAGGCGCTACAAAAGACCGTCTGCAACCTGTGTCGCAAGAAGTCTATCAACCCACCGGCGATGTATTGTCCCGATTGTGATTTTTACATGTCTAGGTTCAAACCCCGCTCATAGCAATAGTTTGATATTGCAAAATATGACAAAGTATACTCAATAGTGTAACTATTACAATTAATTTTGTATTTTCGATTCAACCCATATGGGATGTTAGTTATTACATGTATGTACCTATGTATTAATATTGTTAAGTAATGAAACAGTTTATAAAATAGATTATTGTATTAAGGCTTGACTGATCTCATGTGGGAAAATATTTTTATAAACATTGCAGAATTATAATTGTAAGTTTTTATGAATTTTGATCTATTTCTTTAAAGTGCCTTAAAGTGAAGATGAATAAATTATTTCCAATTAAATATTCCTGAGTTTTATTTGTTTAAACACATATGGCAATAGAAGACATGTATATTTTAGATGTTATTCCATTAAGTATTAGACTTCTTAATCTGTTTAGATCTTTTAATTTAACTAACTAGTTTTTAGAACCTACTAGGATCACGGCTTCTACGTCGACTTGTCTTGATAATACATTTAGTGATTGTGATGCCAAAAAGAAATTAGTATTAACTGACTTGACGTCTGACCACTGTGGATTATTGGCTAGCTTCCCTTTACTATTACATAAAAAGCCGCATAAAGTAGAATGCAGGCCTTATACAGCTAGTCGTTGCAACAAATTCAAAAATAATACAGCTCATAGAATTACACCATCTATAGCAGAACACGAGAATCCTAATAAAATCTTTGGATCCCTTTTTGATGTTGTGCAAAAAGAATACCAATCTACTTTCAAGACTCGGCAAGCCACAAGCCAACGGAGGTTCCATTAATGTCAATGGTTTTACCATTAATGTCAATGGTTTTGCCATTGACATTAATGGCACCTCCGTTGGCTTCAACCAAAGGGCCACTCTAGGTATTTATAAAAGTAGAGTGAGACTATACGAGATAAATTGTTTGAAAAAATATAGGTTTGATAGTATTTTTCTAGAGTATGTCCGAAATGATTCAAAATCATTTTATATAATCGGTTTTTGCTAAATCAACATTTTTAAGCGATACAATAAAATTTCCAATAATAAAGTAAAAACCACTTTTAATAATGAAACGGGTAAGTCGGTTAAACGGGAAAAACAACTAGAGATTATAGTCAACAACAAATTAGTTACTGAAGCTGCTGATGTAGCTGAGGCATTTAATGAGTTTTTTGCCAACATACCTTTAACTACGACTCACAACTTAAATTCGTCCCCGTCTAAAGCGGAAAACCTTTGGATAGTAGTGTGCCCAAATGTAGTCGCTTATTTAGTTTCGAACATGTAACGCCTCGTGATGTAGTTAATATTTTTAACACACTTAAGTCTAAAAACACTGGTGATTACTGGGCATCTCTATTAAACTTTTAAGTAATATAATCGACATCGTAGCCTCCTATCTAGCTATTACTTTTAATAAATGTGTTGACTTGTCATACCATTATTTAAATAAGGTAATAAAAATAACGTTGGAAATGTTAGGCCTATATCTATCTTACCGGAATTTAGTAAAATATTTGAAAAGTTAATACTCAAGCAGTTGCTAAGACATTTTAATTTAAATTGCCTCCTTCATGAAGTACTATAAGGCTTTACAAAAGGTTGTTCAACTACAGACGCGGGTGTTGCTCTGCTGAAACACATATTTAACGCATGGGAGAACTCACAAAATGCTATTGGAGTTTTCTGTGATCTTTCCAAAGCATTTGATTGTGTGCACCATGACACGCTATTGCGTAAACTACGTCATTACTGTGTTCAAAATGAAGCTCTAAATAATAGGCACCAATGTGTAGATATTAATGGTATAAAATCTTCCGGATTCCCAGTTCAGTTAGGTGTACCTCACGGCTCAATACTATTCTTAGTGTACAAATGATTTATCATTATATTTAAAAGGTTTCTGTGACGTTGTACTGTTTGCTGATGATACCTCTCTTATCTTTAAAGTAGACAGGAATATTGGGAATACCGGAGCATATTGTAATAAGAAAACGAGCAAGGTATCGTTATAGCTGTTTATTTTAAATGTAACTGCCTCTAAACTTCACTGACACGTCCTTTTAAATCTTTTTACATCTACAAACGTCAAATAGGTGGCGTACTAAGCAACTTCCGGAAATAAAAAATATAATATCATTTTAATCAAGTTTGCAACCGACTTCCGTTCACTAACTAGAGATGGTATTTTTAGAACCGGAAGTCAGTTGCAGAGATTTTTAACTAATTAAATAAAAACATTTATAAAATAATATACACCTAATCAACAAGATTTAGCTACATTAAAGCCAAAAGCTAATATTCGGCCTTCCTGACATTAAGTTTGTCCTCAAACTATAATTTACACAAACACTAAGGTGCTTACTTGTTCAATCAATATCATAGCAGACCTGAATATTTAGCTTTAATTATTCTGATTAAAACATCAGCTAATATGAAATAGTTAGTCAGTGACAATTTACTAAGGAACTGCTGAATGGGTAAGTAAGACATTAAATACATAATCATATTTTGATAACTTCTCATTTTCATTCATACTTCTTAATATTAATGTACATACGTCACTCATTGCACTGGAAGCTTAACTGATCATGTGCTCTCACCTGTCAGCCACCACACGACTTCCAATTAGCAACTCATAATCTCATCACTCAATCATCATCTCAATATCACATTCTGCACATGCCAAACATTGCACCGCAAGCTTCACTGGCCAAGCACTCTCACTTGCCAGTCACTATACGACTTCCAATGATTGACATCACAGTCTACCCTTGCCAAACATTGCACCGCAAGCTTCACTGGCCAAGCACTCTCACTTGCCAGTCACTATACGACTTCCAATGATTGACATCACAGTCTACCCTTGCCAAACATTGCACCGCAAGCTTCACTGGCCAAGCACTCTCACTTGCCAGTCACTATACGACTTCCAATGATTGACATCACAATCCACCCTTGCCAAACATTGCACCGCAAGCTTCACTGGCCAAGCGCGCTCACTTGCCAGTCACTATACGACTTCCAATGATTGACATCACAGTCTACCCTTGCCAAACATTGCACCGCAAGCTTCACTGGCCAAGCACTCTCACTTGCCAGTCACTATACGACTTCCAATGATTGACATCACAGTCTACCCTTGCCAAACATTGCACCGCAAGCTTCACTGGCCAAGTACTCTCACTTGCCAGTCACTATACGACTTCCAATGATTGACATCACAATCCACCCTTGCCAAACATTGCACCGCAAGCTTCACTGACCAAGCGCGCTCACTTGCCAGTCACTATACGACTTCCAATGATTGACATCACAGTCTACCCTTGCCAAACATTGCACCGCAAGCTTCACTGGCCAAGCACTCTCACTTGCCAGTCACTATACGACTTCCAATGATTGACATCACAGTCTACCCTTGCCAAACATTGCACCGCAAGCTTCACTGGCCAAGCACTCTCACTTGCCAGTCACTATACGACTTCCAATGATTGACATCACAATCTACCCTTGCCAAACATTGCACCGCAAGCTTCACTGGCCAAGCGCGCTCACTTGCCACCAGCCACTATACGACTTCCAATGATTGACGTAGGCTTTAGGTGGGAGATGGACCGTGGCACTTCGCTGGCGGTTGACCACTCAGCGTGAGCTTCATCAACACTTATCTATTAAGCCAACCACCCCACGACTTCCATGTCCTAATCATTTATTTCTGGTAAATACTTATGTATTTACATTTTAGCATGACTAAAGTAGTACCAATATTTACTTTAATCATTTAAGTTTCGGATAAATCAATGCATTATCTCTAATAATAATAACACAGTAACTACTAACAAAAGAACATTTTTATTTCACATAACCTCTTCACTTCCAAGCAATAATTTAATCATAAAAAAATTATAGATTGCATTTTACAACTTTATTTTCATTATTAATTCATACTTTTTCAGGTTAAACGTATCATTCGAAGAAATCATATAAAATAAATCAGAAACCTGTCGATTTTGATATATCACAATTTTCCGTTTAAATATCTTATGACCAATAACATAATCTACAATTAATATCTTTTATTTATCACCTACCTAATTAACTTGATCATTCTTTTTCAGAATCAGATTCTGAACTTATTTCATTAATCTTTGTGCTAATCCATAGCTGTATCTGATCCACAGCCCAAATATTACAATACTGCTTCTTGCCTATGTTAGACCCTGGTATGCTTGAGACTTCATACCTATCATTATCGAAGACTTTTGAGATTCTGTAGGGACTTTGGGACGTTTTTTACTTTGGCCTTCATTATGACTTATCTGTTTTTGAATTTTTACCAAATCCCCTATTGCATATATTTTAACTTCTTTACGTGTCTTATCAAATCTAATTACCCCTTGTACTTTTTATAAAGGGTCCCAGGTGATCAATATGAACTGTTTCAAAGGGACTATCAGTTTTAGTTCGGATGTAAAAAGCCATCTTTTTTTCCCGCAGGCATTTTACCATATGCACAATGCATGCAAGACTTAACGTATTTGGTAATACATTTTTTCATCTTTGGGAAACCAAAAATCCTTTCGAATTTTAGATAAAGTTTTATCAACTGAAAAATGACCGATGTCGTCATGATTTTGCTTACATATTTGCCACCTGGCCCCTTTTGGAACTACCCATTTTTATTCACCATTATTCTTTCTAAAGAGCCGGTTACGTTGAATAACAAAATTTTGTTTTATGTCAATAATGTCTTCGTACTTTGGAATCATATCATTGTAGACTCACCAACACAGAAATTTTTCGTCGGTTAAGTATACAAAAAAAATCAGCTGTTTCACTGAAAAGTGCAATACTTACCTACACGGTCAAAATGTATGGAACAGCATTATTTAAAATACACGGTAATTTTAAACTAAACTTTACAGTGGGAATCAGCACCCATCTGCAACAACTTTTTTTCATGACCCAAGGAACGGGTCGAAATTTCAAAAACATTGGCGTTTCATACGAGGTACCCTCATTAGATTTGGTTTGTGTGAAATGTTTATTTTTTTTGCAACATTTCGACAAATGTTCCTTCCCGGTCCAGCCAGCCGTGCCAGTCAGTCTTTAGCCATGAGGTCGTAATAATAAAAAAATATCTTAGTGTAACTAAATAATCTGTGATTTGTGATTTTAAAAGAAACATATAGCTTAGTGTAAGTAAACAATCTGTGATTTATGTGATTTTTAAAGAAAAATATATCTTAGTGTAAGTAAATAATCTCTGATTAATATGATTTTTAAAGAAATAAACATATTGTATTTTTATATCTAATCGTTTCATTTAATTTAATTTAGAATCCTTTAGATATAATTTCTAGCACAAGAGGTGGAAAGTTGTCTGTAAGCAATAAGCTATGGTCACCCTAACGAAAAATTCAAACGTATTTTAAGGCTTTATAAAACGAAATACTTAATGGTTTTTTTACCTATTATCGGTAGTTCTACATATTAATAGTTGTTGCTTACAAAAAAAAAATCTAAGTAAATTTTTTTTTTTGAAATTACGCCCTGGCCACGCCATAGAAACGGACACATTTTATTGGGGTTTCTTTTCAAACATAGGATAAGATTTAAACATGATTGCCTTCTTTTGTTTTCATCTTCCACAACTTCTTTTGTGTATGCAAACCGACATCCACACGAAAGAAGTCGTAGGAAAATAGGAAATAGTAATTAAAAACAACAATTTTTTTTTTATTAACCACTGACAGGTCATATGAGTTACTTCTTAACATTGTTTATTTTAATTGACTGTTTAAACCATATCTTTTTTTATTTTTTATTAAATATATCCTCATTTATTTTTTAATGTTAATAAGATTGAATGAGATGAGAATAAGAATCAAGTTCTTCCATCTTAACAGACAGCTGTGCTCCTAGGGAGTTTGTTGCGCCACTTCTTCTTCCCAGCTAAAGCACTAGCAAGTAGTGAAGGGCGGGCGTTTTGGGGGACTGTGTTATGAAATTTTGGCGTTCAAAAAGTGCTGACTCTCAGCCTAGCATATGACCTTTGATTTTGATTTTTATTTAATCGAAACTAATTGCCTGCCAGCTAATTGCCTGTGGCAAACTATATAATTAAACCAACAAATGACTTGCATATTCTAAACACTGTTTAACCCTTAACCAGGTCTAGCCATTTTTTTCTTTTGAATACTGATTTTGGTAGATTACAGGGTTATAAAAAATATAATTTCTTGATTTTTTTTTTCTGTTCCTGAAAAAAAAAAAAACCCTGTGGTCTCTATATGACCACTGCCTGCTGCCCATGCAGACATGTGGTCTGTATGTGGCCACTGTCCTACATGTTATCTACGCAGCTTTTAAGGGTTAGACTACTCACTGTAAATGAATCCCAAAAATGAATAAAACCACACTTTAACTAAGAAAAATAATGTTTATTAGTTTTAATGGTGAAAATCATCAAAACAAGGTGCTGCACACAACGGTACTTGGCAGATCTTGCACATTATTTTCGACCTTTGGGGTTTTTGTCTTGTGCTGCAGTAGCGACATCGCTTCCTGGTTCGATTTTTATGTGGTTTTTGCGTGTTCTGAAATAATCAAACAGTGTTTGTTAGGAGATTTTTGTATGGTTTTAGCATATGAATGATTAATTTACCGTGATCTACTAGTATAACCCTTCTTATCTTATCTTATCTTCTTATGGGGCTGGCCCTGAGCCAGAGAGTATAACCCTTAATAATTATGTAGACAATTTACAGGACAGTGGCCATATAAAGACCACATTTCTTTGTTCTATATGGGCAGAGGTTATATGTGGGCCACAAACTTTGGGAGTAAATATTTCACAAAAAAAACAAATATTGTGATAAATCAAATAATATTACAGATGAATAAACTTGTATACTATCATAAAGTAGTCATAAATAGCACTTACCATATTTATTTTCGGCATATTCACATTTATAATTAACACAAACCCAAGAAAACAACCGTTTTTAGCAAAATTAGTATTTGACATTCAAAACGTCAAAAAAAAGTTGCTTTAGACGTTCTTTTTTTCGTTCAGAAATTGACTGCGTTTCATAGACAATATAATAATGACATTTTGTGGTTCCTATACGACATCGGCTCGTCACAAAAAAATAAAAATCCATGTGGTCGCTATGTGATCACTGCCTGGCTAAGGGTTAAACGATGCAACTTTTATTGGTGCTTAAACTTACTGCAAGCCACATGGCAATAAATAGCACTGTGTAAGTAAATAAGGCTGAACCAACGAGTATTTTCATTATCTCATCTGCCTAGCCTTCTCCCAACTATGTTGAGGTCGGCTCCCAAGCTTACCGGATGCAGCTGAATATCAGTATTTTACATAAAGAAACTGCCTATCTGACCTCCACAACCCATTTACTGGGATAACCCCTTGGTTGGTACCTAATGACTCGGTACCTAATCATCATCAACATCATCATATCAGCCGAAAGATGTCCACTGCTGGACACAAGCCTTTTCCAGCAAGGGGGAGATTTGCCATAATCGCCACGCTTGGCAAGCCGGTTGGCGATCGCAGTATGGTGGTCAAACGCATAGAGAACGCTGCTGCCTATTCTCTAGTAAGTCCCTTAGTCGCCTTTTACGACACCCATGGGAAGAAATGGGATGGTGCTATTCTTTTACGTCCGGTACCACACGGAACATGGTACCTAATATGGTGAATAAATTACATAGGCGACTTACATTGAGGCTAACTACTAATAAAATATGAACTAGGCCGAATGTGATTGATTGGTCAGAAACAAGTCTTGAATAAGTACATGATGGATGGATGAGCAAGAGACTAGCACAGACAGGGGCTTACCAATAGAAAATGGCGCCGAGGGCACGCGTCACATTTGCGCCCCTTCGTAAATTATCTTCTCTTTGTGTAGACCACTGAGCAAAGCTAGGTCGCATAACCTTTCTTGACCAACTATAGCCTTTAATAAAGAAGGTATTAATTACAACTTGCTAAAAAATCGCTTGCAATGCTACAATTTTAAGAGAACTTGAATAGAAAAAAGCAGATTTGGGAATACGATTTCATACTGCACAATATATTCAAGTAGCTCTTCAGATTTCTTAGATAGAGATAACAGTATGAAATGGTTTATTGCTGTTTTTTTTTTAATAAATTGGTGACTTTTTGCGTCCCCCTTCGATAGGCGCCCAGGGCTCTTGCCCTGCTTGCCCTACCCTAGTTACGCAACTGAGCACAGAACCAACAAAAGAGGTGACTACCTATTTCCAGCAGTGGAATAGTACAGGCTGTATTTTTGATGGTAATAATGACAGCTATTGCACCCGATGCTTCTGAAGAGAAAACTTTTTGATGTTCTCAGAATGAACATTCTACGACTAATAATGCCATCTATTGTTCAACTTCGGAAACAAGTACAGCGTGATAAACGCTTACATATTACCTAACGTTAACGGTAGGTGTCACTAGTGGTTAAATAACACAAAAATAAATGTACCATAATTAAACAACAGCTATATCGTTTGTACAGTCGAACACACGTCAGTGGTAACAAACCCCTTTACGCAGGCCTCTTACTCTATTGACACTCCGAACTACGCTGGAACCTGTACCATAGTTCCGTAATTTAGGTCTGTGGTTTAGGTTACCTTTGAACACAGACACGCTAGTTATATTTGCTAACATTTATTTACGAAGTATTAGAGGACATAATATATTTCTGAAAATTTGAGACATAACTAAGTTGTAATATCTTTAGTACATACCATAAAAAAGTACAATAGTTAGGTGTTAGAGTGAAATCATATCATTTCTCTTTCTTTGTGTCTCCATGTCTTTCGGACACCACGCGCTATTCGTTAGAGTGAGTCCACTCGGAAGTATCCGCACATGAGTAATCAAGTTTGGTTACTCATGTGGTATCCGCACTGCTCTTCGCATTGATGGCGTTTTACGTGCTAATGGACTACTCACTCTAAATGGCAGAACGGGATAGATATACGTGAAAGTGGAGATCTGTGCAAGTATAGTTGATCATGTAATTGCTTGCCACTTTTAACAAAAATAAATACCAAATTGAAACATCAAATTTGGTTGAGATACGAAAATTAAATTTAAGTAATTAATAATAGATGTAAAATACGAAACATAAATTTAATTAATAATAATGAAAAAACAACAAAATTATATCCTAACTTAATAAAAAGTATACACGAACTAAAATATAGCGTCGAAAAATTCATCCACATCGCTATAGATTGGTAATGTAGGTACCCAAAAGACTGACGGCATTACCACGTTGTGCAGCAAGGCTTAGTCTCTGGCCAAGGTTAAAATCAGCTCTTGATTCACGGGAAGTATCAAACAGCCGTTTCGAGATTTCGTTAAAGACACCATGAGCACTCGGACCCCACGGCCCGAGGGTTTCAACCCCAAACTACTTGAAAATATTACTTCCGATAAGGTTTTCCGCAGCCGCAGCAGCAATGCCAGCACAGCACGTCGTGCCAAGAAGATGGGATGGGCAAGAGTATCGACACACGTTGCAACTCACACTGAAGGCCTACCCACCTTCCCTGGAAATGAAGACATACCGTCCGGTCTATTGCCATTGTCGCGTGCTAAGTTATTGCGTTTTAATGCAGCTGGAACGCCAACGGCGACAAGAGCTCGTCGAATGCCGCGCTAAGCGACCCGCACTACAGACCTGCAAGCTTAGCATGACGCTTTCTATTTCTACTCTACCGTAGAATAGAAATCGCCTGTCTACATTTCTCGGTACAAAACTGTCAACTACCTATCTACACGGAAACGTTTTTGTCTACTTTTCCGTCGACAAAACGCTTCTCTATGGTTCTCGTGCTAAGCGTGCTGACTTCCATTTACCCACAACTAACCGATCCCTTTTCCGAATATTTTTTGTTCGAATTTCATTTTAACAAAAACTATTGACCGACGTCTTTTTTGCTATATGCATTATTTGACATATTTTTAGATCATCGAAGTATCATGTAGGTATTATTTTACCGAACTATATTTCGCCGATTTACTAAATAACTTTCTGCCAAAAGATTTATTTGCCATATTTTCACCACACCGAAACAACATTTTACGGAATATTATTTCGTCACCGGTCTGGTGTCAATATGTTGTGCTACAAAATTAAGTGAGAAACAAATCGCTGCAAAACCGACTGTACGCAGGCTTGTCTGCCCTACCCCTAGAGTGTAATTTAAGCCCGCGTAGGTGCAGAGGGGTGGGGCAGCCCGCGAGCTGAGGAGTAGGTGGTTTGAAGGCCCGCCACCGCGGCTGAGGCGACAGCAAGCCGAAGCTGCGGTGGTGAGCATTAAAATCAGCTGCGACGATAAGGTCGCGTGGAGCCGCCCAAACCCCGCAACGCCGGCGCCGGAGCCGTGACAGAAACAATGCTTGCTGCATGTTGCAAGCCTGCTTGCACGCTGCATGCTTGTTGCATGCTGCATGCCTGCTTGCACGCTGCATGCCTGCTTGCACGCTGCATGCCTGCTTGTCTACTTACGCTGAGAATGGTGCCTGATAAAAAAGTTACAGCAAAAATTTAATTAAATGTGTGCACAAAATTTTCTATGCGTTTGGTGAAATGAAAATATGGTAATTAAAATAACGAATATTCGGAAATATAATACTTCGAACAAATGTTATTTCGGCTAAGTGTAACTTCGGTAAAAAGTATTTCGATCAAAAGAAACGTCGGCGTAACGGAAAATATCGAATTGAAAATAGGTTAACTGATACAGTGGCAGAACTGACTTCGATGAAGTAAGAAAAAAATGAAACGATAACAGTTGAAAAGTTTTAGTTGAAATGAAATTCGGTCAAATATTTTTCGAACTTATGATGGGTAACCTACCCACAGCCAGCAGAAGTGCGCGCTGGCAGCAGTAGCAGACGTGTTCAGTCAATTGTCTTAGCCACTCTACAGTGCGGCTCATCCCACTGTCTCTGGGAAAATGGATCATCGGGTAGATTTGAGTTCGGGCAACCGAGTTTCCAGGCAACCATAGCCTCGTCGAAGCACGGCACATTAAAATTAAAATCAACATAAACACAAAAAAACTGCGTACACTTGCCCACGTATATGGGTAATTGTGCACAGTAGTGCGGATAAATGCACGCAACATATAAGATACAAATATTAGAGTCAGCCTCATACAATAAACTGTAAATCAAGATCCTAAACCTAATTTTAAATCAGTGAGATCAATATCTTATACCATAAGTAAATTATTAGTGTAGCACAATTATCCCAAACAAATGTTCCCTTTTCAAAGTTACTGCATTGTTCATGCCACCAGTTCACACGGACGCTGCATTGGATCCAGTCTTCATTCGGTGGTTATATGTAGTTTTCTCCACACAGAGGGCAAAGTATTCCTGCCCATGATTTTCTTTATTATCTTTAACAGCCTTTTACTTAATAGTTTTCGTAGAGTCTGTTTCGAACTCAGTCGTTCTTTCAGATCTATTCAATCTAATCAACGAATGTAATTCTTCTTGGAAATTCTTTCTTCCTCTTCTTTTTTTTTCTTTGTTCCAATTCTAATTTATAAGGACTTTCAATTGGGATGATTGACTTTTTTCCTCTCTTTCGCCATTTTGTGACGTGGCCTTGGGCAATTCTTGAATGGATGACAGTGGTATACAGGCGCGGTCCCAGACGGGTCCTAGGGGGCATGACCCCCCCCCCACAAAGCCGTAAACGTAATGCTTAAAATAATAATTTTTCGAAAATATAATACATTTTCTTATTAATAACTCTTTGTCTGTGACCCCCAAAGTCATGGGCTGCGACCGCGCCTGGTGGTATATATTCCTTGCTGATCGACGCTACGCTCATTATTGCGGGTGCCACAGTATTTTCCATAGTTTAGACTGCTGGTGATTTCGATTTAGGAGGGCTAACCAATTCATCTTACCTTGAACGTACCTTTAACGTTGTTTAAACTGACGATTTATAAAATACATACGTAATTGTTCAAGTTTTCACTTCTGTCGGCACTCCCGGAGTGCCACTGTTTTTTTTATTTTATTTAAGTATGGCGTTGCGTGTGGCACTGAGTAGTTCAGCTCGTACATATAATGGTGAATTCGGTTTAAGAGGGCTAACCAAATCATCTTGAGATGAAGTACTAGTACTTCATCTCAACGTTGAACGTACCTTTAACGTTGTTTAAACTAACGATTTATAAAATACATACGTAATTGTTCAAGTTTTCACTTCTGTTGGCACTCCCGGAGAGCCACTGTTTTTTTTATTTTATTTAAGTATGGCGTTGCGTGTGGCACTGAGTAGTTCAGCTCGTACATATAAACCGTTTTACCGATACTTCGAGTGCGTACCCTCACTCGCTGCGCACACTTGCCCATACATCATAGGGGTGAAACATACGCAGAAGACTTTACAATGCCTTGCGCTGCGTGTCTAAAGACGCTCATTAACGGCACTCATTATCCTGGGAGTTCATTTTAGCATTGATGAAAACAATTTGGTTACACGTATATCTTTTTCCAGAAACTATGAAATCAAGTAGCGAGAAGACTTCAAGCAAGAATCTACTACAAACAAAAAATAAAAAATATCTTGCTTTACTTTCGAATAATATTTTTTGCAGTAGATTTATGTGTTATGAGATGGCATCCCCAGCACTAATTTAATGTTACCACATTCTTACTGAACTCCCCTCGATTGAGGAGTTGCTAGTTATTTGTAACACAAGTTGCGGATTAAACTCAAACTTAAATATTTGATTAAAGTGAGCAGTGTGCCATAGTGAATCTTTTACGATATATATAAATTTTTCAATTGATTCAATGTTGATTATGAAACTGTTGCATTTTGTTGCATTAATAATTATTATAATTATTGAAAACTTCCAAAAGTATAATTATTGAAAACTTCCTAAGTATACGATTTTTATGTTTTTCAATAATCCTGTGCAGATTCCTTGTTCCCTTTGTATTTGAATTCCCGTCTTTGCGTTACATGTGAGTCATATACATAAGTCAGTATAATATTCTTTGCGTTGTGTTTGTACTTGTATTCAACTGGGAGTATTTTTGTTATAGCTGGTAACACTCGTTGTATCAACTTCAACTTCTTCAAGTTGGCAGTTCTTTAATGGCGACCACGGGTGACGGGTCGTTTGTCTGGAAACTGTCACTATTTATTTTTAGATTTATAAGTGTAGGTTCCGTGTTTACGTAAACATGACGGGAATTTTACCTACATACCAGCGTTTTGTAAATGGAGTTCCTGTACCGTCCATTTCTCGGCGTTCCTTTCGCCTACGCGAAAAATATTTGATTGTTTCTGTACTTTTGACATTCGGGATCGTGTGGTTAGGAGCACTGTTCTACTTGCCAGAGTTTAAAAGTTCCAATAGTGTGAACGATAGTGTTTACAACGTTTACAAACGAATTCAGAAAGCTGGCCCTGAGCTGCTCATGCCGCCTCCGCTCGCTCAAAACGACGTCGGAGACTTTCCCGTCGTGGGGATCGTTCACCACGGTGAAGAGGGTGATGATCCTCACATAGTGGAGGACAGGAACCGCCTGCGAGCTAAGATAGAGGAGGATATGGGAATGAAAGTTTTAGAGAGGCCGCAGTACGATGTAGTACCTTCTGTGTCGTCTTCGCGGGGGCCTAGCAAGCCGCCAGTAGATGCGATCGAGGAACCCGCGGCAGGGAACAATGCAGCAAGCAAGAACGTGTCGCCGGCGGGGCCGAAGGCGGAGAGCTCCGACAAGTTCGTGGCTGTGGCACTGGCACCAGGAGCTGACCCTGATCTGAAACACAAATTGGAAACTGTCAAAAAGGTGAGTCACCTTCTATATACAGACATAGAAAGTAAATGTGTTTATCAACAAGTCAGTAAATTTCACTTTCTAATGATTTTAGTTGAGGTAGATATTGTAATTTTAAGGAAAAAGTGTTAGAAACCATGCACCATGAATGAGGTAAGAAAATGTGAATTATGAATTAACACAGCATAACAAAACAAAGTAATGTTTGCATAATAAGTACAATCACATAGCAGTAAAACTCTTAATTACTCTTATGATGATATAATTTTAGTACCTGTTAGTATGTGAGTTTTTTAAAAGAAATTTAACAGAATCTGATCTACTAGTGAAGGACTTCTACGTTATCAGATGAAACTGAATACTTATTTTTGGCTCTTTTTAAGTCTGAAGATATTTTGATAAAGCGCGGTGATCAATGCTCGTCCCGTATCAGTATGAGAACAGGCCTTTGCCCCGCAGTGGGACAAAGGAGGCTGTTATGCTTCAGGTAGTTCTATATTCACGCAACCAAACTGACAATAGTCCAGAAAAGACTGATTACAGTTATCAAAAAAAGAAAAAAAAATGTTTGAGTACTTACTACAAATTATCTCATAGAAAAATAGTTCACGTTCACGGAGGGGCTTGTGGCTAAGTAACAATAGCTGCACGGGTCGATTGATCAGGTTAAGCTACGCTTGCCGCGGTTGGTCCGTGGATGGGTGACCATCTTTACATACCAAGACCCCTCCGTGCCTCGGAAAGCACGTTAAGCCGTTGGTCCCGGCTGTCATTTGTGGATCTTTGACAGTCGTTACGGGTCGTCAGAAGCCCGAAAGTCTGACAACCAGTCTTACCAAGGGGTATCGTGTTACCCAGTTACTGGGTTGTGGAGGTCAGATAGGCAGTCGCTCCATGTAAAATACTGGTATTCAGCTGCATCCGGTTAGACTGGAAGCCGACCCCAACATGGTTGGGAAAAGGCTAGGCAGATGATGATGAGAAAAATAGTTCACGTTTTTTTTTGTAAAAGTAAAGTGTAGAGTAAATAGATGTCATGTCAAGTTCCCTTATCAGTAATTGTATTGGCCGTTAATATGTTTTATCAGTTTAAATATTGGGCATGGATAAATAGTATAATCTAATATTGACTACTGATTGATAACAACAGATTTGTAGTGTTAAAGTAATCCTATTTAATCTTTTACTATATTTTTCAATGAAAGCATACATTTATTGTTATGAGTTATCATTGGGGATTCGTATCTTTAACTCTTGCATTCTTTAGTCATGGATTTTTTTAAGGTAATGATATGATATATAATTTTATGAAAGTACTCTGCCTGTCTAGCGTTTTATTTATTTATTTACATACATACGCTACCATTACAGTGTCCCCAATTCGGTTGTAAATTCAAAGCGTACAAGCACTCTTGAAATGTCCAAAAGACGGTCACTTTGTGAAAACTGTTCTTATTAAAAAAAAAAAATAGTTTAAAAAAAACTAAAAAATATTTATTGATTATAAAAATACCTCTAAAAGCACCCCATGCTTTTTAATATAATTAAATTATTTTCTACTTTTTAGTTTGGTTTTTAAAGCGTGTTTTTTTAGTTTTTTTAAACTATTATTTATTTTCTATTTTTTAGTTTTGCTTTACTACAAAAGCGTGTTTTTACTATATATATTTTTTTAATTATTGAATTGTCACAGGTCCTCGATAAGTCTACGAAGTTTAAATGAAATCTGACCGTTTAAAGTGGGTCAAAATAGCGTCCAAAGGAGTCGGTTACATACAAACATACAAACAAACATACAAGTGAAGCTAATATAAAGCGTGTAAAAACCAGAAGCAACCTTGTGCATTAAACAAAATTAATTATGTGATATGCATAAGTGTAATCAGCCTTAATGCTCAGTAAGAGTGAATGGGCCGTAACCCACCACATGGGCCCGGTGCGGGTTGGTAGATGTCACATCTTTGAATTTTGCTTCTGAAAAAGTTTTTTTTCCTCACAATGTTTTAAGAGCAGTGATGATGATGATATAATTTATCCAAAGTAAATTGCCAGTCTGGGTTCAAACCTACAGCTTATAAAAATTGTAAGTCATGGACATTGTTAGTGTTGGGCCACCACTGATATAATTGATATGGAAAAACTAAATTTTAATACATAAAGCCAGGCACACAAGGTCATTTTTCAAACCAATCACAAATTTTTGATTCAAAAAAATAGATTTGTGACTAAAAAGAAAAAAACATTCCAAAAAACTGAAAGCTTAAATCTTTCAGCTTCTTTTTCATCAAGCAGTTGGCACGCAGCATTAAAAATGAAACAGTATTATCTTGATTAAACAAGTAACACTGATAGAACCGAGATAAATTGTTCATGTATTATTTAAAAGTTTAATTAAAACAAATATGTAGCCTTTGCCCATGGCTACAACCAGCGTGGATAATGGAAAATATTGCACAGGAATGTACTACTGGGATTGAAAGTATCCTAAGTGTCAATCCAGGGTATAAAGTATCAGTGTGCTGAATTTCATTCAAATCCATTCAGACGTTTTTGCGTGATAGATAAAACTACTACTTACTAGCTTCTGCTCGTAGCTTCGCCCGCGTGGACGTTGAAAATCATCCCACGGGAAAATGCTACTGGGACAAAAAGTAGCCTATGTCCTTCCCCAGGATGCCATCTATCTTCTAGCCCTATTCTATCGAAATCCGTCCAGTGGTTTAGGCGTGAAATAGTAACACAGGCAGAGTTACTTTCGAAGTTATAATATTACTAGCTTTTGCCCGCGGCTCCGCCCGCTTGGATGTCGGTTATCGCGTAAAAAAGTAGCCTATGTCCTTCTCCATATCCCAAGCTATATGTCTGCCAAATCTCATGACGATCGGTTCAGCTGCTTAGGCGTGAAAGCGTGACAATAATAAGGACGGATCAAGTAGTACGAAATAGATATTTTTAGGGCTCTCAACATTGAATACTATCAATCATGGAGACTATTGTTGACTACCCTAGTTAACTGCTAGCCTTGACTCCAAAGAAGCTCTACAAGTTAGAAAGTGTGATCAATGCTGGTTATCTACATGTTAGATAAAATCTGATGCCAGTATTAAACAAGTTGGGTTTGCTCTATATTTTTATGTAAATGAAGTGTAGGTAACTAACTAAATTGTTAAACAATTCTTCAATGTCGTAATTTTTCTTCGGTGTTTTTTTTTTACACTGATTTCTAGTTAAAAGTAGAACATAACGGAAAATTGATTCGCTTTCATTATAAAAGATTAGCGCATCAATGATGATATTATTTTTTTCTTTTAATGAAGTGTCATTCCAGGCGGCCATGGCCCCGTTTCTGAACACTTCCCATCGGGATCTTGTTTATCAAATACTTCACATCACATTCGGCTCTAGTCGTTAAATAAACAAATCTAATTTCTAATGGAAGGTAATACCTACACAAGTTTCACTTCTTTGGCGCCACAGACTATAAAATAATAAACTTCATCAATTACATGGGCTTTTTCGTAGTAGGTACGCAGAATACGCACATCCACGCCAAATAGAACGATTTACGGACGTCATCTCCTTCATAATTATTTTAGTTATAAGGACGCCAACAATCCGCCACGACGATTGCCCGTGATTGATAACGGCTGGCGGATAAATCTGAACAACGGAACACATGGTACCTACCCTATACATTTCTACGATCATTATATCCTGGTACCTTTTATTCGTCTACGTCGGTTTCAGAGGATTACTGGCTGGTAATGTCGGCTTAAAATCCGTGGCCTAATTAATTGTGATGTATTGGTCTTGGGCTGCCACAGGCTTTTTTTCCTTGAGTTTTCTCATTGTGCCGACTCCTTAATTGTAGGATTCGCAGCTTTTCGCATGTAGTATTTACTTGAAAAGATTATTCCCAGAGTAAAAAAAATGTATATCTATAAACAATAATTTACGCGGCAGGCCATTATTAGTGTGTCTATTTCAGAAAAATAGTAATCAACGATCTTATAAAATAGTATTTAATGCTATGTAACACAGAGCTCAGGGTCGTATGATAATTTGCCGTGCCTAATCACACAGTCTGCGACGCTCGTACATGTTAATCAAGTGCCGTGGACCATGACGATATCAAACCAAATGGTTTGAAAGTTGATTCGTGTGTACCAGTCACCATGCACAAACATTAATTAATTCCACGTGTTATCTTGGTTTACCCTAATCCCCCCTACTACGCGAATCTGCTTATTTGGCTTTTCCCAATCAAGATGATTGTTGAATCTCTGAAAAATTCTTATCTTGGACCACTTTACGTGAACGTACGGGTGAGGCTATGCATTTTTAGTTTTGGCAACCGGTCTGAGATGTCGCAATTTGTCATATTCTAGTCTAGCAGCTGCGGTCTGCAAAGATTTTAAGAACTATCCAGGTATGAAAATGAGAAAAATAACCTATGAACGCTGTTGGAATCTGTGGCATTTGAAACTTCGGCTGACCAAGGCGTAGAATACAGGACGAGTTTCAGAGCTTAATATCTATAGGAAGACGGAAACCTTGTCCGCATTTAGCGGTAAGCAAATGATAAGTGTGGAAGTTGGAGAGAGATTTTTTTGAACAAATTCACATCATTTTCCTACTAGATAGCCTGGATGGAGTCTTGACTAAGGATCGTAGTTCCATTTGGGAGGAACACACTCCACCTGTCATCACTACGTCTTGCCAGGTGTCCTGCCCAACTCCATTTGAGTTTCATAAAATTACGCTTTCCAATATCGAAGGCTTTCGTACATCTACGTATCTCGACGTTTGGAATCTCTTAGCCTGATGTCAGTCAAGCATGGAACTCTCCATGGGTCTCTCTGCAACCCAGCCTGTGCACAGCCTCCTGCGTGAGCGTTTAGGTCCCAGCAACCTACGTCATGGTGGGCAGAACACACTTGGTAATAGATTTTGGAATTTTAGGTTATCTCCAAATTTCGTCCTGTTTCAATACACCTAAATCATTCAGGCTATGCATGATTACGACAGTTCATTTTCCACAATAGTCGCTCATCATCGTGGCCTATTACGAGGCCATTGTTTATTTGAAGACTGTCAAGGACTGATATGAAGAGTGGCTTGATATTAATTGTATGAGTGGAATGCAATCACCATTTCAAGTCTTGGCAACATAGCTTCATGAACTTTCGTTCCAAGATCGCCACTAGCCATAATCTGCAGCAAATAAATGAAAATTGAATTTTAGTTACAGGTCTTTAAAACACTTTTTGCTGAACAAATAGTAAAATATAAACGCTTAGGTTATCGAACGATTGAAGCAATTGGTTTATCTAATCGCTTACTTTCACTACTGTAACGAAATCTCGTTAATCTACGGTAAAGTTGTATAAGTAATAGGAGTACCTATGTATCGACAATATGACTTAGTTTTTTATCGCTCCAAGGCTCCGAACCTATATAATTATTTGATAAGGAAAGTAAAAGGCGTAAGAGGATACAAATAATTAATCCGCATTGTTGTAATTATAGTTAATGTAAATAAGATTTAGTATTGAATTACTTGAAGATAAAAGTTCCGCTTATAGAATTTAATATGTGATTGTAATGCACGCTTTTACGACACCATCCAGGACCGAGCTGAATACTATAAAACGAAAATCAATTACTGGTCGGTATCTCTGAAAATAATATATTGTTTGTCCTAAAATCGTCTTGAATAATCGCCGCAATACCGCAGGCGTAAAAGTTTTGTTGTGTAAAACGGCTGCTTTTCAATATTTTCATTCAAAATACCTACTGCAGCTGCTGTCGAGTATTAAAAGCGTCTTCTTCATCAAACCCATAGTAAAACACGAAGTAGGCTCCATACCTTATTGCTACTTCTTCGTCCGAAATAGAGCCGAATTCAGGTTCTAAAAGTCATCTCTAAAAATGCATAGTCCCATGAAGCGTTAGCACAGACTTACGCAATGGTTTAACCTAGTAATTTCTTAATACTTGTGCGCTAGTTATTACAATCTGCAAATCCAACGCATTGCGATTGCACGCGTTAAGTATCACGCGACACCAATGTACATAGTGTTGATAACACACGGAGTTGTACCCACTTATGTACTGAAATACTAGCATTTAACTGAAATTTCTACAGCGTGTCTGTATGGCATATCTAAATATACCATGCAGATAAGCTGTAGAAAACGGCTAGTATTTCATCAAATTAATTACCTACTCATCAAAGAACAATAGCCAAGTATCCGCAAGTACGTGCAAGTAGAGGTCTAGGCTTTCTCGCTAACTTTCATGGTGGGCCGTTTGGCACTATTTCGTTTCAATTGGTCGATGACCGGAGGCGCCGGCGGCGGCTGCGCAACGTGCCTCAAGGCACCATGCGCGCACGCATGCATTGCAAGTGAAATCATTTGTTTATACTCGCATGGCTTACTCGTTCTACTCATCTGTCTTGAGTTACTACTACAGAATGCGAATACGATGCTCATTGAAACGCGGTCTTACTTCATAAAAATAATTCCTTCTTATTGAATTATTCAATAAAATTCAAAATTATGGAAATCACGAAAATAAGATTGGCATTACTTGTTCAACGATTAAATAATATAGTGGACATTTGTATTTTTTTCACACGATTATTGGTTTCGTAGAGAACCAGCCGGTGTGCGTCGTGCCAGGTTTCTGGTTCCGCAAATATTATCTCTGCCATCAACGCTCAGTTAAGGCCACAAAAATTCCCAGACCTTATTCGGCTATCTGTTTGATTGCGTCACTCGAATCAAAATTTATTTTCATGATTGTACCTGCTGGCTTTGTGCAAAACTACAAACGTCCAATCAGTATTATTTCAGATAGCGTCACTGTTATGATTGTGATAATATTTGAACAGCTATGGAGTCAACCAACACAAAGTGAATTCTGTTCATTTCAGTGCTTTGTTCCTTGATAACGTATTGTATACGCGCCACGTCACATTGCCAATAAAATTAACGACGTATTTTATCGATGTAAATTTCATGGTGGTGAAAGCATAGTTACGGAAAAACTATTTTTGTTTGTGCAGGACCCTGGATTATAATGGCTACATAAACGTATTGAACATTAGAAGTAATAAGATTGTATGAAAAGTACGCCTATATTTATGTACCACAGTACCTTTAGCATCAATTAGTACTAACCCTAATCATACAGTCACGACACTGCCAAAGGGAAAGTCAAACTCCTCATAATTACAGCATTAGAATGCTGCAAACAACTTACTCCTCGTAGGTACGTGCTGCTGTCACAACTATACTTAATACCAAGGTTTTTGTAAATAGGCGTCGAACTAGACTAGAAATTCAACGAATATCCTTTTTGACATGAGATGATGGAGTCACAAAACATAGGCACCTATTTCCATGTAGATAATAATAAAAATTTGTTGTACTGGGACCGGTCTATCATTACTGACAGGACTATTGTAGCCAATAAGCCTGATATAGTGGTGATAGATCGGTTAGCGCGCCGCACAATGATAGTCGATGTTACCATTCCGCATGACGGGAACCTCGTGAAAGCTGAGAAAGAGAAACAAATTAAATGTCTTGACTTAGCCACACGAGGTTGTTGACATGTGGAATGTGAACTCGGCTGTAATTGTGCCGATTGTCGTATCAGCCAATGGACTGGTGGCCGAAAGCCTCGATCAACATCTCCCGAGGCTCTCGTTAGGCGGTTGGATCAAAGGCCTGATTCAGAAGGCAGTACTCCTCGATACGGCTCGCATCGTGAGGAGGTTCCTGTCTCTGGAGCCCTAACCACCGGTAGCTTGGACTGCTCCCGATACCGGCGGACCGCTATTTTTTATATTTTTAAATGTTTTTTTAAGTTACTTTTTAACCGACTTCCAAAAGGAGGAGGTTCTCAATTCGTCGGAACTGTTTTTTTTTAATATATTTATTTTTATGTATGTTCCCCGATTACTCGAAGATGGCTGGACCGATTTGGATATTTTTTTTTTGTTTGAAAGGGTATACTTCCCAGGTGGTCCCTGAAATCTCATGTCTGTCAATTGTTTACACCAGTTAATAACATAACATCACGCCGGTACGCTGTGAAGGGGTAGGCACATGTGAACCACTAAAAAGTGAAAAATAAAAAACTTTTTCAAAAAAATAAACAACCGACTTCCAAAAAAACACTAAAAAGTTAAAAATAACTTAAATTTCGGAAGGCGGTGACAAAAAATTAAAATACATATCCAAAGTCACCGACTTCCGAAATTTAAGTTATTTTTCACTTTTTAGTGTTTTTTTGGAAGTCGGTTGTTTATTTTTTATACAAAATATTTAAAAATGTAATAGAATAAGATCTAAAATGAATAAACGAGTAATAATAAAAACTTTTATTTTCTTCCCCACATAATGAAAAAAATAGTATAATACATAATAGTGTTTACAAAAAATACATTGATGTTGTGGAGACTAGAGCCTGTACTAGGAATAGGTACCAGTGTTACAGGTCTCGAGGCCTCCAAACTGTCAGGACAAGCCACAGTAATACATCTAATAATAGTATGATCATGTTGGGATGGAAGACAAAAACAATTTAATACAACAAAGAAGAATAAACAAAAAAAAAAACAACAAATTATTAATTAGACAGCAAGGTAGGGTGTGTAGAGTGTGGGTGTGGGTGTGTAGGGTGTGTGGGTGTGTGGGTGTGTGGGTGTGTGGGTGTGTGTGATAATCAAAACTGTAAATTGATGACTTTGAATATGATGACTAAATGTAAAACTTTACTATGAAACGACTTCCAATAGTCTCTCTGTGGCTTCATAATCGAGAGATTGAAGCCAATATTGCACTTTAGACTTACATTTGAATTTGGATAAGGAGTAGATCGAAATAGCTTTATTGATTTAGAGATAAACTGTATTCTACAAATAAATTCGGTTGCATAGCCTAACCCACAAAATTGTATTTATAGCTATGTAGGACGTACACGAGTAGCGCACGGAATGACACGCGGACTGTGCTGATCTAAAAAAGCACATTCCGTAAATGCCGTGCAGACCCAGTTTACTTGTATCGGCGCCGAAGAGCCGTGTTAAGTACGTAAGGTAACGGCACACCGAATCGGCCGCGACGAGACGTCGCCGGTGACCCCACGACACACATTTCCCGCAAAACAGTAAGACATCACCGTTCACTGCACGCTAAACTAACGACACTTTCACGCAAATATACTTCCACCGTATCGCTGCGGAATGCGTTTTAAAAATATTCGTTTCCACGCTGACTCAAATATTCGGGTTAGTCCATTGTACACACGTAATGTCTATAGAAATCGCTGGGAGAGAATTGCCCCGGAGATGCAAATTCCACATAAATTACTACAAATTGCGTCGTTATAGCATCATTTTGACCCGTCCGACCTACCTACCGTACTTCCGGGGTCTAAATAGTATATTATTGAAGACTGATTCAGCGCATGTCGCACCAAGTTGAATTTTTATAGATACAGAGTTTTTAAACTGGTTTCTTTTTACGTTTCTAATTTTTGCAACCCATGCTACAAAAGAGCACCATGAATTTGTCATGTTAGGGACCTGAAAATGATCAACAGAGAAGATTCTATACCAGTTTATTTCTGTCCGCTCAAAGAGTACAATACCGACGTCATCGGCCTTGTCAGGCATACAAAAAAATAAAAACAAAACCATATCACAGCTATCATTGTTACACAGAAATAATCCAGCAATTGGCTGTAAACATTGTTTTAATTCGGATGATAATCCGGGTGACGTCGGCGTCGGCAAAGCGTCGATAAGTTAGCGACAAAACAAACAAAACCTTGTTGACGACGGAGTTAGGCTTGTTGAGAGCAAACCGGGGCAATTAGCCGGCTCTCAGTATCGCGGCGAGGGATGTAATAAAAAAAAACTCTGGCAAGAGTGAAACTCTCCCTGCTGATTTAGGATCCTGTGTGTTTAGGGTGACGCTGAAAATCTAAAATGTGTCCTGGAGTCCGGTGGCACAAATAGAGAGATTGAAACACCATAGACCCTCTGCACTGGACTTCTGAAGAGTAAAGTTTCAAGATTTGGGTGGCCATAAGAGTAAGGGACCAAAGAAACGATGAATGGATAATGTCAAAGATGATCTGGATAGGAAAGGGGCCGGCCCCTTTCCTATCCAGATCACTGAGTAGACCGTTAATAAAGATAGAAGAAGACAACTGCTGCGCACATGCGCATACTCTTAATAAATTCGCATTAGAACAAGATAATGATAGTAAGTATTGTGGGCACTAAGTAAAGTCGCCATAAATTTAGTCGATGTTTATAAATAAAATGGAATGAATGTCGTTTCCTCATGTTGCATTATGATCTGAGTATCCACTCCGCTGCTACTCATTGTCATATGAGAAAATACCAACATCCTATTGCCTTACCCATTCGGAATGACAATCCCTTTTAAAGGACGATTCAATAATACGTATCCATTCCGTTATTTATTATTGTTGTCAAGCCGACGAGTTTCAAACATGATATCAAGCAATGGATTCTATTTTATTGTCAAACGAATGATTTGTCCGGTTCATGCGCAATTAGGGCGTTGTTTACAAATAAAACGTAAAACAGTTATTATAATTGAACACCTATTAAATGCCATTCATGCACTTGCAATCTGATCTGTTATGAAAACAGTATAAAATAACATTTCTTGCGATCGATCTTCTTCGTCGAGTCGATGACTCCAATTGTTGGTTATAAACAAGCTTCGACCAGAATTCTGCCACTTCGACAGCGTTATCGTTGACGTCGCAAAAGTCTTCCATAGTGCAGTTGTTATTGCAAAGAGAACACGACAAGAGGTGGGGCATAGTTTGCGATGTGGCTTCACAGTCCCATGTCATCGGAGTAACCCCACCTGACCAAGTTGTTACGGCAGCGGCACACCTGGCTTCTTAGTCGATTAAGAGATTTCCAGGTGACCCATGGCAGTGGTGTGGCTGATCGATAACGCGACTAAGGTTATCTATACAGCTATAAACTTTCTCGTCTTGCAATAAAAATTAAATGTTACGGATTGGCCAATCGCAGCGGTATCATAAAAGAGTCCCGTTTTAATATTTTTGTAAAGGAATCATGGTAATATCGGCTTATCTGACAGCTTACCATAGGTTTATCAAAACTTGAGACATTGTAATTGCAACGGTATCTTTGTTATCTTAATAACATATGTTATTGTCAAATGTTGCATGTGATTCCATTGTAGCGATTGTGCGCTTTTATAATTTAAGAACTACCTTTTGCACCTGGCTTCGTCTGCGTGAAATATCTTGTTCCTCCGACCTACCCCGTCGCATTGTGTCACCTGCTCGGGCTAATACTACGTTTTCGCTGAGTTCTTTCTGGCTTTTTTTATTTTCACTCGACTCCTACAGGGCGTGGCGTGATAGTAAATAGCCTAGCCTAGCCTATCTTAAGAATTGGGCTAGCAAATGCTAAAATATTTTTTAGGAAGTTTTAGATATTAGCGCGTTAAACTTCAAACAAACTCTTCAGCACAAAGAATATTATTAGAATAAAGATAGTATAGATATAACTTATCGTGGACGTCACATCACGGGATTATGATAAAGGCTCCTGCAGACAGGTGCGACGCGACGTTTTCAAAGAAATTGTTTTAGAGTCGCTTCGCGGCTGTTTCCGGGAGCCTTAACACAGGGAATTAAAATATAAGGACACTTTTAAATATCCGTCCACAATAACGTTATAAAGTGCACGGATTGTCATACATTTTATGGACGTGGACGTGTACCGCCATGGTAAGTACCGTCACGTTAGAAATTATAAAAGCACGCATTCGGTCTTTCCTCTTTTGTTTTGCATCTGGGTTAATTCTCTGGTAGTTTTTAGATTTTATCGCGGTTTTTCTTGCAGGGAAACTACAAGTGTTACTTTTTTTTTCGTCTAACAAAAGTCAAAACAACTGCCGGTTAACGTTACGTATTACATATTCACTTGTTTGACTTAGGGTGAATTTCACCCATGACACAGAGCTGTCAGTGTGATTATTTTCTATGGAATATTGACACTGACAGTTCTGAAACGCAGTTTAGATGTGCTGATCGCGTTACGTTCATTGGTGAAGTTTGCGTTTAATCTCTAGCGGTCTTATTACAAAAAAATCTTTAGTACTGGTTTAAACCAAGACTTATAAGTCTGGGATTGTTACGGTACTAAAGTCAGTACCAGGATCAACATGCGTCTTTATTACAAAACAAAGACTATCTGAGGATCAGTTAGTACCAAAGAAGGTCCATGGTTCAAATGATATCTACAGATAATAAACAAAATTGGCATTCTTTCATTCGTTCATTCGGGCTTTATTTGAAACAACGTTCCGTTTCTCTAAATATTGTAATTAGAATAACACTTTAAACGATTAAATAATTATTTAACAATACAAGAGTACGTCATAAATTGTTCTATGTTTAGGTTGCAATATAATGAACAAGCCCCACTTGTACTTTTAACGCACTTTTTGTTATAATCAAGTTGTCATATTTGTAACACCTCTAGCGTGAAGTGGAACGTACTAAATTCGGCGGCAGCTTGCGTAATTTGAGACGAATGTTTACTCTGCGTCCGTTTTGATAAATAAATGCAATGACACCATGTAAATCAGCTGTATCGTCTTGAATCTACGAATAAAACAATAATAATAGGATTTTGTCTAATGTTATAGTAGCATCGACTTTACTTAGGTACTTCATGTCGAGCCCAGTTGCGTAATGCGCAAACTACTTGCACTTCAGTACCCAGTGGGTATCCTCGAGGGTCGTGGTATAAATCTTCACGTAAAACATCCACTATTTTTTCACCAAAACGTTTTGTGAACCTATACTTACCTATATCTAAAATCTTCGTCACTCAATTCGAAAGGATTAACACGATGACGATGTCTGTAAGATCGCCGAGACGTCTTCAGCATATCCAAATCTAAGTCAATCATAATTGATATCCATTTCTATCGATTTGTAAATTAAAAGACACAAAAATAATCAACGCTAACCTCAAATTAATTCGTACTTAAGTTAAATCCAAAGATAAACTAGGGGTCTCGGCGGACTAACTTTAGTACCACAGATAGTTCAAGAACTAGAGATAAACTTCGTTTTATAATAACGTTTTATTTAGTCATGGTTTAAACCTAGTAACAATCACAGTACTAAATTTAGATCGCGTTTTGTAATAAGGCGGTAGGAGTCTAGGCCCACTTGCGCGTTTATGGGGTATCCTTAATAACTCGGAGTTAACAGCAAACTCAGAGTTAAACAAATAATTCATCTTGCACCACCAAGAGTAAGAGGTAAACCTAGAGTTAAACTTTTAAAAATTAAACACACCGTTATGGGAGAGTTAAGTCCTTTAACTCTGGGTTAGTGTTAGTGTTTTCACAATGTATTTTGTTACGAAATAAATTACTAATGAGTATGATAGGAGGTACCCTTGATAACTTAGTCTATATTGTTCGACGTTGTAGGAAGTGAAAATTCGGTGCTATACAGTAGGCAATATCTACATATGGCAACTTAAAAAAAAATGTTTAAGTTTTTTACAGTAATTTAATCATTCCGAGATTACAAACTCTACATTAACCCGACTAAACGTGCAAGTGGGCCTTATAAACCTGCTTAAAGTAGACTAGTGCAATACAATTTCCATTTTCCAACATTGATTAGAAAAATCAATAAGAGTGAGTTCCACCAACTAACTTTAACGATAACCAATGCCATGACAGCTGTCAAAGCTCCGGCTATGCGAAATACGGATTTATGCATTTTAACTATTGTCAAAATGATTTCACAAGTAACGATAACATTAACCGCTCAACTACGGGCGGTTAAGAGCTATAGTTATGGTTAGTGACAACAATTGAAGAAAAAAATAATTGAATTCCTTTTGTGTTTTTAAGTAGTGTATGTTAGTGGATGATAATTACTGTGGGCGACGAGACCCTATCTACGCTCTAGGCCACAAGTAGCGGGAGGTTCGCTGCACATATTGAGTCGCGAGTCAAAAAAGTTTTATTACGAGGAACGAGGAACCGAAGAAATAATATTCTAAGACTATGAAAGCAATACCTATTGAAGTTTGCTTCAAATATTGGGCAGCAGAATATTTTGCAATTTAAATACGACGCGTATAATGAAAAAAAAAATCCTACAAACATTTTGAGAAAATAACCCTCCTGGCTCAGTCGTTTAAGAAGACGTCTTGTCACTTGTCACCCTTATGACGGTGCAACAGGAAGTTCAATGGTATGGTAATTGTTTAGGTAACTATTAAAATTAACTTTAATGAAAACTAAATGTATCCCTTGGTGCAACATACTCTAAGTAAGTACTTTATTGTAAACTAAAAACTTGTTTTTCCCACTCACAATGACCTGTGAATTTTTTTTTTGTACTTTTTATAGTTGAACTATAAAAGAAATATTAGGTAGCGTTATTTTATTGACTTATTAAAAAAGAGCTACCGTTAGGTAACCTGTATCAAAGATCTTTAGACTAAGCCATAAATTTAATTGAACCGCTATGCGATCTTTATGTATTTTGCTCTTGACCGAGAGACTCGACAAAAAACTTGAAGACTACAAGCAAATTTTTACAAGCGAGTAAAAAACGAAACGTAAAAAGTGCACTATCGACTAACTGTTATTACTTATTATAACAACACTAAGTTCAAACCATACTTGGTCTAAATTGCTTTATCATCATCTTTTGATAATGAATTACACATACTGATGATGTCATCATGGAGGCTTAAATCATATGACCGTTTAAATTAGTTGCAACTAATCGTATGAAAGGCGCCGGTCCGACCTAATGCGAGCCGCAATTAGCGCACAGGACGTTCCGGAGAACTTTTATTACGTTGTATGTCTGCCCAAACAGTCGCCGACGAGACCTCATCACACTACGCGGTACTACGAACCCGATATTGCCTCATAAAAATGTTAATTAGATGCCAAGTGACACAGCTCTCTTTTCGACACACATTATTACTCAGCCGCAGCATTGTCATTGTAAGAGCCTCCGCGCGCTGCCGTTTTTGTGTGCCGTCTGTTGAGTATGATGTACGTTTACATAACGTCGGCGCATCACATCCACTGTAGCCCGATTGTACTTTTTTGTGTGTTGCCGATTATGAACGTGGGTTGGGCTTGAAAATCAACGGGAGAAAAAGTCTAACATGTAGGCGCCCACATTACTACATGTACGCTACCGAAATGCTTAACCAAATCGACAGACTACATTGTGGTAGAAATGTTTTATCATGATTCCTGACGAGGCTGGCATTTCTGATTAATTTTTTCAGCTCTAATTTCTTTAGAAGGTCCCAGCGTTGCTCTACTGTAGTGCAAACTCTTGGTCCTATTGTTTGTTTAATTCAACGGTCACAGATCCAATATCTATCTAAAGTGGTTACTTAGCAGTGGCCGGTAGGATATATCGTAATGAGTATCTTCCGTTCCTAACCACAAGAACTTGGACCCTCCTTTGTCCACTGGCTTGCTCGTTCTTCATTCGTGTCAATGAACTGCAACAAGATTGTGCGAAAGCGTAAAACCCCTGTTAGCCAGATTAGCTTTTATCTAGATAGATATTCATGATTGTTTCAGATAAAAGTGCTGAATCGATTGATTAAATTGTATTACTCAAATGAATTTGCATAAATATCAATGAGGCTGTCCTTTAGCGTGTGCTATGTAAATATAATTTGAGCGAACTTGCTAAACAAGTTTTCCATAATGCTCGGACATATACGTTAGGTACGTATGATTTGACTCATTCAATACACATTCCCCGTCCGTAGTGTAGTTGATCTCGAAACTTATCGACCGATTGTGGAGCGTCCCAAAAATATCCGAGTATAAGATTTGAACGCTTTATGTTCCATTACAGTTTTTCTGCAACGGTTACGACAACGTTCATTGATGTTCGTGAAGAAAGAGCGTCGACTAATGGACTGTGAAAAGAAACCGGACACTTCCGTTTTTCTTACTTTCTTAGTTGGCCCTCTGGGAATACTATTCGTTACATAATAAATCCAAACGAGTATATTTAGCGTACGTTATTCTGTGCTAGAAACAATAGGCGTTGAATGCTGCTTTCTTTTTTGAAGAGTTGAGTCATCTTGTGTTTATTTGTGCTTCTTTGTTTAGCGTATATAATCAAACGAAATTACATATAGTGTGGAATAATGAACAGGCATGAAGAATCAGAACAGTATTTTAGTCCATAACTAGGGCAGCAAAGCGAAGCAGAGTTTGAACTGAGAAGCATCAAAGGTGCATGTTGAAGAAGCTTAAGAATATTTGTCAAAAATGCACTCGGGGATCTTAAAGTCCTCAGGTTTTGATGATGATTGCCGAGTCCAATTTCTCTAATATTACACCTAAAAATCCAAAAAGCTCAGTAGCACAGACAACGGCGTTTTAACAACACAGTTAACACCATCTTGGATACCGCAGCTAAATGTCTCTAACATGTTTCCTCCTTAATACGCTTGTTGTTCTCGCTTGATGTTCGGCTAATGTGCGATAATGGGGGTAAGGGTGGGGGGTAACGAGTCTCAATCACTCGCCTGACACGACCACCCGCCTGATTATACTGCTTATGAAATCATTAGACTTCATTACTATTGTATATGGCTTTCTACCGAACATGACACCTCATTTTCTTAATGGCATACCACCTATTAGATATTTAGCTTGATTGTCAGGGCTTACTTTTCATAATTGGGATTTTGTGTCAAGGTTAAGTAGGTTATGGCAAATAAAATGACCCTCGAACTTCTCGGCCCTATTATAGGCCACATTTTCACGCAAACTTGATCTTTTTCAGGCTTATTCGATAAGGTGTTCGAGTTTTTGTTTAGTTGCAACTCTAGTTTTTGGTCATAGAATTTCTATGCACAGGTTCGGGATATTTTCCATAAGAAGTCGTAAACGAAACTTTGCCGATGTGTCGCTATTTGCGTGATTTTACCGACGCGCTATTACAGTTAAAATACTGTATTTCCATAAATGTTCATCACAGTCACCGATTTGAGGTCGATTAATCAAATTAAATGATTGAAATGATCTTTCATGTTGTGCATTTAATTTTATAGAAATGTTGTACCTATTTTAACTGTAAAAAATATCCTCTTGAATACAGCTCTATCAGTTGCTTTCTATGCTAGCTGCAAAGAGTTGTCGTCGTTTTATTTTGTAAAAAAAACTGCCAGAATTTATACGTCGTTTTATGTCTTTCCGGATGCTCCTTTAGGGCCTGCGCCCACTAACGGCACGGCACGGCAAGGGATTTTTATACGACGAATAGGAATATAACTTAAATGTAAGACAATAAAATTCAAATTGAAATGATGATACCTAAGGACGTCGCGGCATGCCTAAGGATACCGCAGCAACGTTGCCGTTGAAATTTCAATTTTACTGTCATACTATTAAGTTTTATTTCTATTCGTGGCTTAAAAATCCTTTTCCTTGCCGTCCCGCCAGTGGGCGCTGGCCCTTAGGCTTTGTATTCCCCTGTAAGAGCGAGTTGAGTGGACAGTCTCCAACTTGAGCAGCATGTTTAACAGTCTCGTATGCAAGTGTTAATATACAGATTCTTCATCTAATGCACCACTGTGTGCTATTACACACAACGATTTCCAAAATGAAATCTTTAAACATTTGGCAAATTCTTATGTCGATAGCTTTTAGGTAGATATCTGTCTGAATAAATATAAAGATCATAAATGAGTCCACATCTTCATCTTCCTAAATATCGGCAGTAACTTTGAAGTATGGCTATTGACATTGATTTAATATTTGGGATTATATTATATTCTCATCCGATAAAAAGGTTTATTTGCTGTGTCCATACGATTACTTGAAGGTAATCAAACAATCTGTAGATAAAGCAGAGAGTGATTTTGTAATCTAGTTGTGTGATAGCGGTCAATGTTGACCCACAATCGTAACTACTTGAAACATGCTGTATGTTGCAGTTATCCTTATCATAATATGTATTGTTAGATAACGTGTGAAATCATCTAGATTTCTTTTGCTTTTATTTGCTATCTGGTTTAGTACTTCAGACTGACCGTATTGCTATGGTGTGCCTTGGAATGAACCGATAATTATTTATATACGCATAGCACGTACGGCTACCTCACCATGCCAAGCCAAAAATGTACTGGTATCTCGGTTCAAAGAACTAGAAAGGTCGCGAACTCACATTAAATGCAAGATAGCATATTTCTTTTTAGACTAACCAAGTGGGAATTCGTGGGAGACGATTGAACTAGACGTATCAGGTCCCTGAAGTTCATCAGATCTTGAAGAAATGAAAATAGATTAAAGCTAAATATGTTTATCATCAAATTAGTTTAAGACTGAATTACTGCCACAAATAACCCTGTTATTTTTATTTACAATAATAAATAATTAATTACACCCCTTTTTAAGTTTCTACCCATTATGCCACTGCCTTTAAAAATGGTATAACGATATTCAAAAATTCAAATCCAATATCTTCGTGGATGTAAAACGCGAGCGATGCTTAGCGAGCACGGTGCCTTATCTGGCTCGTTTGTCCTTCGGGAAGCTCTTTAGCCCGATACGGATACTTCTAGCCCTCAACGGCTCAGCCACGAAACGCCAAGTTTATGCGAAAATCATGCTTCGCATATCATAAACTCAAGCGAAGAAATTTTAAGGCCAAACACTCATATTTCACACGTCTTTAGATACTAAGAAGGATCAACGTACCTGAGTTCGTTGTACTGCAATGTTTTGTTTTGTAATACGTTGTTTCTGTTTACATTGTGTTTCATATTTACACTTTCTGTTATTATCACAAGTATAAAGCGTACGAAATTAGTCTGCAATTTGTTCCAGCGCTTCACGGTCTCTTTATGAGCGTAGTTTCCGTACTTCTCGAGTCGTAAGCAATCTTCAAGCGAGTCTGCTCTAAATGATATCAAGTGTTTTAACTAAGTTACTTTAAAGGACAACTTACTTCGCGCATGTTAGAAGAACCAACTGCTGAAGGAACTATTTCCTATAATTTGTAACTGAAATATTTTGCCTTATATATTTTTGTTTACGAATAACTCTGCCAGACCGTTTCAGTAGTACAATGAGCAATTATTTATGTAAAGAATTTCTCATTATTTTTTAATAACGAGTTCCTTTAGCCATTGCAATAAAAATAACATCAAAATGTAGCTCGTTAATGTAAATTGGTGCCATATCGTTTTGTACACACGAGAGAAAACAGTTTAGATGACTATCGTTGAATAGTACTCCTGTGTTATTTAGGTGCAGAATTTCACACGTTAACTATTCCTAGAACCTGATACCAATGGTACTGGACAGTTGTGTGGCTAATTGGTTCGTTATACAGCCAGTCGAACCATTTCAGTGATAATTATAAGTACAAATACAGGGTGCTGCCTATTATGCCTCGTATCTGACTAACAGCGTGTACTTTTGAAACAGTTATAATGAAGAACATATTGTTATCATAATATTTAAGTATGACAATATCTTTTAGTAAGTAACTAATAAAAATCTTTATTGTTTCAGGTAATTTATGAAACACAAAACGGCTTCAAATCTCTCAAGAAGAACATTTGAAAGAGCTTACTGCGCAGTTAATTCATTTTTATATTTCCCCTCTCACAACTGCGTTATTGTGGCAATTCCCGATTTCCGTTGTTCCGGCAATATTTTCGTGTGTTCCTTTTTACGAGGAACATAAAAAACGGCTCAGGGTTCGCCTGTACTTGTGTTCTCGGTATGGCCCAGACAGAGGGGCGAAGGGCGCGCGCAGGCCTCTCTGAAATATGAAACTGAGATGCCTAATTCCTTCGGCCATTTTCCGAATGGAAAAATTCACTCAGCCAGCAGCCTCAAGCGATTATTCCTTTTTAGGAAGTGATACGCTGAGGGTGGCGGTGCGGCAGTGGCGGCGACGGCTCGCAGCCTGTCCACATAAATAATCGAGAGCTTACGAACGAATTCACCCGCCCCAGCTTCACTCCACAATATCATGGAAACTTTCAACCAAATTGATCGCCAAACGTAACTCTCTAATGGCGTGTAGAACCGATTATAATGGACAGTTTTAATGCCACCCACCAATTTCGAGGGGATCCTTTAGTATTTAAGAAAGTTTTAAATTAATTTGGTCGTTACATTATCGTAAGGGGCCGACGGGAAGTAGGTAATCGCAATTGTTCAAATGGAGACTGTTATTAGGTATTATAATTCAGTGCGGGGTTGATGTAAATGCTACGTGCAAGTTCGCAATTGATTTGGAGAACTAACCGTGCGGACTGGGCCTCATAAATTGGGCAGTGTGGATCCCTGAAGCATAAATCGACAATTGTCCTGTCAACGTGTGGGCGCCGCCACCGCCGGCCGCCGGCACCTCGCCTCAAACACAATGTCCACCACATAGCAGTCGGTGCAATCTCTCTTTCACGATCACTGCATGAATTAAGCATTTAAATGCTGATGAAGTTACTTATAAATTCTTTTGAATCTCAAGGGGATTTATAGCCCATTTTTAAATTATGCTAGCTGTTGCCTGGCGTATAGAGTATAGTCACTTTATAAGAAGAGGAGCTATTTATTCCATAAGTGAACACGAGGTAGTACATAAAATCTACATTATTTGGCAAGTCGAAGTGAACTTTACGAGGAAATCTTTATTTCTGGCAAAACGACATCAAAAAGCCGCGAACTTATTCCATGATTAAAATATTGTGGTCGAGTCGCACGCCATCGCTCAATAAACTCATTGTCTATAGGCACACGACAAAAGTACGATGTTCTTCGGGATTTTATTTGCTTTCAGGAATTGTAAATAAGAATATGCGAGAGCAAACAAGTGCCGGCCGACTGTCAGGCAAACACAACATCCTTCCTAGCAGACTTTTATCATACAACTCGACTAAGTTATTACATTGGATATATATTTTAATCTCACTAGTAGGAATATACGTATTGTAAGGTCCTACTCTATTGGAGGAAACTCAATGAACTAATAACCTTGTGTATAATAATCCGTATTGTGATACGTAATCTTGGAAGTAATTAATTGTGATTCCTTTTTAGTTGTGTGCAGATAGTATTGTATAAATCTTCTCGTACAATTCGACGAGGCTGTCTCGTGTTCACATTTATTCGCGTTGTGAAGGTCAGGACAGATTCGCATTAAGTTTCATATTCATGCTCCGTGCCCGTCACCGTCACTTCATCGTCCTTACCATGTTTTGTCGGAAGATCGATTGTTCGTACTTCGTTTTTAAAACGTTAACATGTTTCTGGGACCCTCTTTATCATATTTGCTTTATCTCAATCTTCATACATCCTCAAACTTTCATTTGGGCTCGTAAATGATGTAGCGAAAATCGTGATAAGAGTACCAGCGTATACGTCGGTGTTAACGATTCGAGCATTCAACGTAACGTTCTGAGAAATCCCGATCTCGTTACGATAGTTGGGGCTCAGCACCCCGGGGCCGGTCCGAAACTTATCGTGGGAGATACCGGGACCATGCTGCCGCCGCCGTGCGATGAATTAATTTGCCTCCCGCTATTATATAAACTACCTAGATTGCAATAAAGATACCTTTGGGTTTTGCTTCTCACTGTTACGTCACGTTATTATCTTGTTCCCGAAAATGTACGCTAATTTACTGTACATTTATTATTATTCAATAACTCCGCGTTAACGTGAAAGGCAGTTTATGTAAGCGTTTCAATATAGCCAGTAATGATAGCTATGATTAATGCTTTCTGTCTCTTGATTTACATGAAATGTGGTGCTATTCCCTAAATTTATGACGACATAACAACAAAGAGAAACTCGCCTGGGATTCAATAGACGATAGCGATATCAGCTACGCTATTATTGCTGTACATTCGAATTGAATTCAATGTCCCTTTAATGTTTGCAACCTCCTTTTAAACATGTTAACACACTAAAAAGATAAAACACAAATGCTCGGTAGCGGTGAAATTGAAAAGACATGCAAATGTGAAAATTGTTGTTGAAACATCCAAGGAAAGTTTTCAAAAGTGGAAAATTTATGTTAACAGGAAAGTATGCGGGAGTAATGCGAAGTGAAAGTTTGCGGTAATAACTCAACCCATACGTTATTGTAACTAATCCTTGTGTAGTGTGTAGCAGCAATGTGCTTCAAGTGTTTAGCGGTGTAGCGGCAACTGTTACATCATGTTCTGTGGTTTACTGTTCAGTAATTTAGTTCGCTTTTAATTTTGCGACTGTTACCTGTTATGTTAGTTAATATTGCGTACTGTTTGTGTGTGTGGCTTGTAAGTTGAGAATGAGTGCTCTTACATTACCCCGGTGGGTCCAGTCAGCGGTGATGGATGCGGAGCGCTGGCTGCGATCCGTCATCGAAGCGGTGCCGCCTCCGACGGACGCTTCCCGAGCTTTTTGCGGACGCCAAGCTGTACATTAGACGGGCGGAGGATATAAATCCACGCGCACTCGACAACATATTTAGAGATGAACACAAAAAGACAGAAAAAGTCTTTTTTCCTCTGAATATTGGCAGCCCAAACACGTCTTTTGGTTGTTACAACAAAATCAGCATGATTAAAAACGGACGAGTTGCATAATTATTATGAAAGATATATTCTTTCTTATCGTTCGTTAGATTAACTCCCGTTTATGTATGAAAATTGATAAATTCATCAGTTACCCCGACTGTCATCCGCTACACTCCGTCGATAACGAAATCTCACATTGTAATGCGCTACTTGTTGCGGTCTTACATAAAACATTAAGCCCCGCGGTGATCTGTCGTGGTTCGTTTATCATATTATCTTCTTTATCGAGTAAACCTTCGCCTCTGCATTTCTAATTTTACCTTTATCTCTTCGGTATTCATTGTATTAAAAGGGGTTCCATCGCTCTCGTTATGGTTTGCGCGGATTAAAGTCGTCGGGAGTTTTTGTCCTGGTTTTTAAACGGTACGAGTTTTCGTCGCGTCGTTAAATAAATCAAATTTGAGGTTCTGTGGAGCATTAATCATGTTGCATGTTGTCCGTGGAGTCTGTCGTGTTTGATAATTCTGTCGGTGCCCATCGGAGATGAAGGGCGTGCGTGAGTGCCAGTCCGCTGCGACGTTTTTGCCCTCCGTTGGACGTCTCGTCTCATTGTCTCACCAGGCGGCATATTGGATCTTGTCATTCGACACACGAAGTAATACAATAATTAAAGCTTAATTTGGACTTGTAAAATTATGTGCTCAAAAAAGAAGAAACCCAATTAATAAATGCAGTTTGTAGTGTGTTAGACAATGTTGTTCTGGGGAAACTATAACATGATAGTATATTTTCTAAAGATTCAATGGATATAATCTTGGTTTAATGAATATTCAACGCAGTATTATATCGTTGAAAGCCCATTCATCATGCACACAAAAGACATGACTGTGCCCATACGCCTGTATGTAATACTACAGGTGATATTCAATAGAGATTACTTCACCAAGATGTAACGAAATAGCGCCATTGAGCCATTGAGCTGTGATTCTGTAAAACAGGACATGAGATAATAATTTTTATTTATTTGTTTGTGTTGTCTTTGTTAAATGTTAGTATTAGTTTTTATTCTTGTGCTTTATTGTTATTTCCGACCAATCTATCCCGCACATTGATATAGTCTCGAACAAAAGTAACATTCAAAACTGTCCCCAATTACCTATATGTCAGTTATGATAAAACTCTTTTTTTTTTTTCGCAAATTTAACCTTACACTCATGACAGTAGTTTTTACAAAGCAATGTCCAAATAGACTGACTGAAAGATGACTGACGGTACTATTGCGCCCATTTATGCGGACGTTTTTGAGATGCTGATTGTGTATCATGGGTTTTTTTGAAAATGCCTCAGTCATAAAATCCGCCTTTATACAATTTTGAACTTTGTATGTAGGGAGTAGGTAATGCCTGGTACTGACATTCGTATTTGAAAAAAAAAAATGCATTTTATAATCCAAATCTAGAGGAAGGATATAGGCTATTTTCCATCACGCTGCGACAGAACTAAGGAGCCGAATAAAAGTCAGAAAGAATGCTAAGAGAAAACGATGTAACGGACTACTCACAGTTATTCAGCTCTGTTCAGCTTTTATCCATAGAAAACAACGATTTTGTATGAGATGCGTACGCATCCGTTCAGCCGCGGAAAGCTGAACGGACTCTATACAAAATCGTTGTTTTCTATGGACAGAAGCTGAACAGAGCTGAATAAGCGTGAGTAGTCCATTATATCGCGGCCGGGCGATGCGATGCTATAGGATCTATTTTTAACCGACTTCAAAAAGGAGGTTATCAACTCGACATTTTTTTCCCCCCTTGTATGTTCGGGCATAGGTCCGTCATATACACCGTGAAATTGAAATGGTTGTTTTCCCGCGGCAGAACAACTTGCCATAAGGAGTACTTTCGAAGCATAGAGTAAAAGTTAAAAAAATATGATTTTTTTGTTTTAAAATAATTTAAAAAAAATTCATCAACTCGATAAAACACTACTCAATAGTAACACTAGAGGTAACTGGTAGATACTACTCGAATCGCACGCACCGCTGACAAAGGGAACAGCGATGCATAAATGATTAAAGCAAAATAAACTCTCGCACGTGGTGATTTTTCACAATGGTTAATCTGCCATTTTTTGTTTCTAATATTTTATTTGTTTATAAAACTATTGTATGACCAAGACAAAACCATTTCGCTGCGGGAAAACAACCATTAAAATTTCACGGTGTATAGACGGATTTGCAAAATTCCGTTTTTGTTCGAACGGGGTTTATTCCGAAATAGTCCCATTAAATTTCATATAGATCTGATGATGACTTTCGTAGACAGACAACGACACTCTTACAAAAATGGCACAGCAAATCAACCGCAATTGCTGCTGTCGCTTAAATATGCATTGTTTTGACCCCAAGGATATAGATAACTAAAAAGTAAAAAAAAACCGACTTCCGGAAAAACACTACAAAGTGAAAAATAACTTTAAGTTCGGAAGGCGGTGACAAAAATTTTAATACATATCCAAACTGACCGACTTCTTAGTGCTTTTCCGGAAGTCGGTGGTTTTTTTTTTGGAAAAAGTTTTTATATGCTAAAACATCAAACAAATCGTGGGCAGAAACAATGTTAACAACAACAATGTTGACAACAATGTTAACAATAAATAATGTTCTCAAAGCACGTTGTTCTCGGTTAGTTCGCAATACTGATTGATTACTCCAAGTACTCGCGAGCATTCAGAGGTGAGGGTCGTAAAGGAGCGGTCGTTACGTCACAGGTACCAAGGATCCTAGAAAATTGGATTTTACATTGTTTCAGTGACACCGGAGATTTTTGCTAGTACCAAAATTTTTATTCCAACGCCTGCAGACATTTACGGATCGTCGTAAAACTGATGTACCGAAACACTGAAGGTAGAAATAAGTCAGTTTTATATGAGTCCTCTCTTTACTGACTTTATTTAGGTAATAAGACAGTTTGTATTTTTAAGAGCATTTTTACTCTCTGTTTGGATTGAAAATAGCTATCTAACCAACAATAAACCTAGATCGGGCGGGTCGCTACCTAACATTCTAATGCCCAAAACATTATCACTTGTAATAAAAAATATTTAAGAAATAGTTTATTTTTAGGCACTATAATTGTATGGGAAATTAGTAGTAAAGTTGACTAAACGTACTCTATTTGTATACGTTTTTATATTAAATAAATAATAATAATTATTATTATAATGATCATAATCGTAAATCTTTATTGATCTCAACAACATGTACATACAGGCACGGGTTATTAGAATGCACTATCTTAAATAGAGAAAGGTGTCTGAGATACTGAGTTACAGATCACCCAGCTCTTTTAGATAGGAAATGTTGACGCACAAAACGGTTTAAGTCAAGATATTATGTGAGTACTAAAAGTTGCAAAAAATTAAGAGAAAAGTTGAAAAAAGTACAAATTGTTTTGGATGTTCATGAAACTGGGCAAAATTACAAATTACAATTACAGTTAATTATCAGTTTGCAAGCAGTACTTATAGTTACGTTCCGTGTGGTGCCGGACTTAAAGAATAGCACCATCCCATTTTTTCCCGTGTCTGTCGTAAAAGGCGACTAAGGGACTTACTAGAGAATGGGCAGCAGCGTTCTCTATGCGTTTTACCACCATACTGCGATCGCCAACCCGCCTGCCAAGCGTGGCGATTATGGCGAACCCCCCCAAAATTCTTCGGGGAGGCCTATATCCAGCAGTGGACGTCTTCGGCTGAAATGATGATGAATGATGCCTTATAGTTACTACTAGTTTACAAAATTCAGAGCATAAAAATGATAAAAAATGGAAATAAATCAATGGTATTTAAATCATATTTTACAAGATCACAATGTTGTGAAAATACAATTATTTAGGATACGATGGGACTGACATACGCTATGCGTAAAAGCCCCTAAAAATAAATAAAGAAAAAAAAAAAAAAAACAAAGATCACAATGCAGAATCTGTCTCGACGCAAGTCCAATGAGTGCTAAAGACCACTCTGTACAACCAAGCATGCATCGCATTGTTTCAATCAAGAAGCACTTACAGTGGTAGATATGTTGGTATCTCAGTTAATGAGCGAATGGCGCCGTCAACCCCCGGGACGAGTGCATATTGCCTGCCTGCCGACCCCGCTCCGCACCGCTTTGCCGATTGAATTCTTGGCAAACAGACCCACAGCCTCCACTGAACCCAACGCTGAGCAATTTAACTATAAACGTGAACATTAATCGTTCCTTTATCCTCTACATCTTCTAAGCACCTTGAAACTTTTGAAGATTAATATTAAAAGTTTTTTTTTGTAAGATTTTCATGAGATAAACTGTTGCGGAAGTTCTGCTTCATTGTTGTGAGAGTCGGCCAGACGCGGCGGCAGCTAAGTTTATTGACCATCGCCAAGTTAGCCTCCACCAAAGTACGCCACTTTGAGTAACTTTAACTCGGTAAAAGCTATGGCCCGGAAAGCCCCTTTTTCTCCTTTTATTGCTAAAGTTCTTTCATACGTGTCTTCAGAACTTGAAAATTCTCTTTTTAATGTTTACTTAGCGCCTCTGTGTGGGGTCACTACAGTTTTCCAATTCTATAGCGCCTGGATTCGCATTTTAAGTTTATGTGCTTTAAAAGCACTTAAATGTTCCCGGTTGGGTCTGCATTCGTTGGCAGAGTGCCTGTTTTCACGAATAGTTGCTCTTAGAGCGACCTCGGGCCTGCGACAGCATCTGTACCCACCTCGGCATTTCGCTGCGCCTGTCCTGTGCACCAACTGGGGATTATTTATCTAAATTTAGAACATTTAACGTCACGAGCAAACGCTGCTTATTCACATCCTCTAGCTTTTGTGCTGTTTTTCTATTGTTTTAATTCTTGTAACCTACTTTGATTGCTCCTCTGCTTTATGGCATAGTATTGTGCAATCTCCAATACCCCCAACAAATAATATTCACATTTTTATTGTCACTTTACTTGCTCACCTGTTTCATGCCATTGTATAATACAATCACTTGTGCAGTAAACATAATGAAACAAATGTTCTAACTGTCATTGTATTTATGTGGACTTTCACCAGTCATTAAGATACCAATACACTGTTACCAGCTAGATGGCCCGATTCGTTTAACTATCTAATTTTAATAAGCCTGAATTTGCCAACTTCAACAAACATTTCATCGTACACGCTGCTTCTTCTGTTTATTTTTACTAAGATGTAATTATAATATTCTAAATGGAAAGCTTACAATTTCATTAATAAAAATGAATTGCATAAATATATTACCCCAAAATAACGATAGCTGTTAGTATCGTCCTTTACTTGGCCGAAAATACTCCGGCTTTCGGCGTACTAACTCTGAACACAGCCTCGCCAATATCGATTTCGTCTACATGGTTTCTATTGCGTATTAAATTTAAATGAGAGAGGACCACGAGACGGCGCAGTCTGGAACTATGCACTTGCGCCTCTCGATCACGACTTACTTGCATTCAAAAACTTTAACATTGGTATTCCTTCTTAAGTTCTTACCAACGCCTGACTTTTCTCCACCGTTTAAAACATTCACTCTCGGCTTTAAATTATTCTTTTGCCTCACTTTAAGTCCAGTTTAAAGACAGGATTCCGTGTCATAAAAATACCGCTTGCGCTGTTATTAAGATTGTGATTTTTGCAACTCGCGACCCCCGTTATTTTATCTACGATCTAGATTCTTGACTTACGGTATCAAATTGTGCATTTGTTTCCCTCATACCGGACGAGTCGTTTTGCCTGATGAGTGATGAGCATACTTCTGTGCAAAGTTAGTATGATGACTTCGTGCATTTGTCGAATGCAATTTGGTTTGCAATGTCAGTCATTATCATTTGTTCCTTGACCACTCATTGCGGCTTGGTCTGACAAACAATGTAATTCTGCATCGTGTACCTCTAATTATCCTCTATTTTAGGTAGAAACAAGTCTCTTGAAAACAACTTAGTATTATTAAGTAATCGACGCTCGTTGACTACATATCCATAGTCTCTTGAACTTTAGGATTTAGGACTTTATCGAAAACGGCATCAATAACGAGTTTGTAGTTTTTTTTTTTAAATACGGAGCTCTTTGACATCGTTCATAATATCATAAAGGTTCTGGGATTATCGCACGTTCTACTCAAAAATTAAAAATCTTTGTTCTCTACTTAAATAATTATCTATGTTGGCCATTATTGTAAGACCATATATCATCGCAATGGTAGCCGGTAGTAAGTCTTATCTTGCAAAAGCATAGTTTTTCATACGACTACAATCTTTAGTTGCGCATTAATTTTTCTATGCCTATTTCGTATCGATGGAAAACATTAATAATATTTTGTAATAGAGTTGAACATGCAATTTCAAACAATAGTTAAATTCTGTTTTCATTTAATTATTTCTTGTAACTTGAATATATAACCAGCATTTAGTAGTGCCAGTTTTAAACACGTAGAACTTACCTACGTTTATGCTTCTGGAAAGGATATATACGGTATACGTTTTAAAGGCAATAAATAGGCTTAATACGTTTTCTCTACCTCGAAGTTTGAAACTGGCGCGTTGTGTGCCCGGTAACTTTAAAGATATTCAGTGAATGTCGCAGTCCTGAGTCCTGGGGGAGTAGTTACGTGCCCGTATGCAACGCCCGAGGCCTCATGTGCGCGTTTCACAAACACCGCTCAGCCCGTTTAAGGCATAAACTCGTGAGTCCTCCACTACCAACTCGTTATGTGGATACTCCGATTAAATTTTATCCTTCGAATTTTCTATTAATGATCCACTTAGGTACAATAACCTTGGAGCTAAAAACCCACGTCGCTAATTGGCCACAGTAAACATGGCTTGCAATCACGTCTTCAATTATATCAAACACACATTTGACAATAAAATGTCGTGATCAAAAGTCCTTGAAATCTCGGCGACATGTGCTCCTTTTCTGCAAGTACGCAAACGCTGCACTTTAAAGTGACAGCTGAGTGACTTACTTATTCAATTTGCATTTTCGTTGCAAACTGCTGAAAGGCGAAAATCTATGAAAAAGAAGGCATCATTCTCAGTACATCAAGGGAACGCTGACAACGACACGTTCTAATAGAAAATTTTCATATTCATAAGGACGTAGAAAATTTGCATATAAAACGAGCAACTTCGTCTCCCCCGACCCGCGGCGCAGGGTCGAGCACCCTGTTTTCCATTCTCTCTCCTTGTAAGAAGTCAGGAAGATTTTAGTTTACATTTAACAACTCTCCGAGAGTTTCTATTATGTAAGCTCGAATTTACACATGATTTGTTCAAGTGGAACTGCTTGTTATAGTTTCTGCAAACTACTTGGAAAAATCTTTATAGGATCCACGCAATTTTACCGGATGTTTCAGTGGAGCTTGTGGCTATTTGATTTTTTTTACTTTCATAATATATCAATACGGACACACACTTCTCTATGTGTTTATTATTCTAGCGTATGGTACTCGTGGGTTGCAGCTGAAAATTAGCGTCAGGTGGTACATACTGTGTTGCCATCTGATATTATGCTGAGCTGAGGCCCTTTTGGCATTATTAACATTGTTTTTTCTTTTTAAATAATTTAACGCTTATTAATTATATAATGCCAATAAACGCATTTTTCTTTCTTTCTTAAGTAGCCGCACGGGTAGATCGATCAGGTTAAGCTACGCTTGCTGCAGTTGGTCCGTGGACCATCTTTACATGCCGTGCCTCGGAAAGCATGGTCCCGGCTGTCATACATGGATCTTTGAAAGTCGTTACGGGTCGTCAGAAGCCCGAAAGTATGACAACCAGTCTTACCAAGGGGTATCGTATGACCCAGTAACTGGGTTGTGGAAGTCAGATAGGCAGTCGCTCCATGTTAAATACTGGTATTCAGCTGCATGCGGTCAGACTGGAAGCCGTACCCAACATAATCGGGAAAAGACTAGGTAGATGATGATGTTTTCCTAGGGCTACGTTTTCTTTTCATCAGATTTATGAGCGCATTAAAAAAAACAAACTGAACGACTATACAACAAATACCGCAGTAATCTAAGAAAAATCATTGCTAAATGAAAACTTTAAAAATTGCGTATCGGTCATGTGCAACACAAATCCTTCCATAGTGATTTGTGATTTGCCTGATGTAGAATTCTGATAACATTTTTTAATAAATATATTTACCGAGTTTGGACTACAATCAATCCGAAGCCGGTTTTATCCATATATTTTCCCAAATATTTTGCGACTGTGGTGAGCAAACTTTGATTGCTTAATTCAAACTTTGATTTCGGTTCAAAGTAAGTCATCACTCAATAATAAAAAGTACTTATCTCTGATAATAAAATAAGCTCTTTTCCAATAATTAGATTCTGAAAAATACAAATGTACTTACCTAATGTTAGTTTTAGTTCTGCAACACAAACATGCTTTATGATTAATAAAATTCATTATATAGTAATCGACGGAGGTAATTCATGTTTAAAGAAATTTACTTCTCTCAAACACAAATGTTAAAATTCCCTAAACCTTCATTACGACAGTCATTACTAAAATTTCAATTTCAGCAGTTCAGCAATTTTCTCCAAGTCCCGATACCATCTATGAATTTGAAGATGTTAAATTATTTTATGATCGCTGTAATCAATGCAAATAGAATCTAGTTAACTGATATCGTTCGAAACAAGGGTAAAATGTTTGATTTCATTTCAATTATGGCGTCGACAATTTTGAAGGTGTCATATTGTAGGAACAGTTTACACAGATGAAATAGTGAGCAGTGGCCACGGACAGTGGCTCTGGAATGAAATTGAAATGAATTGTTTGCGGAGTCAACTCCGCAACTGGATTATATGCGGTTTGCTCCCGCTCCGGCGTAAATTGGATATCGAATGAGATGTCTTTTTCCGAATCGGCTGCAATGTTTGTTCATTTTTAACAGACTGTGACAAACCAATGAATCGAGGCCTTTGAATACCGATTGCTTTATGTAGTACCTTCCATAAAGCAATCACTATTTGAATTTTCAAATTAACTGTCATTGTGGTATTTTTAAACTCTTTACTTGTTAACATATTATTAACAGAACTAATAACAGGACTTAGTATTTCCTGCTGGGGGTCCAAGTAGCGTTTCTTATTATATTACGGACGCAAAATTATAAAGATCATAAAATTAGAATTTCCTAAAGCGACTATTTGTTGCCTTGACATCATATTGGATATGTTATCGTCTCATATTCAATTAAATTTAAGGGCAGAGATATTGGCGAGATAGCCGCCATAACTTAGAGATCATGACTTTCATATCCTCCATCAAGATGAAATTATTGAAATATACGAACATTATTTGTGATATTGGTAGCGAGGCGAGCACGCGCGAGGGTCGTGTGAAAACCTTATTGCCCAACAACAATGCGCCTCGTGACTGCCAATGCGATTTTGTCTTCAGATTAAATGCTGACATAAATTCCCTTGTATTTATTATATCGATACGAAAGTGGAATCTAGCCGTTGAACCGTGATTTATGTAAGTTGAACCAATACTATGTTTGATTATCTCCAAGTTGGCAATCAAACATTGTGTTTAAGGCATCTTCCGCAATAATTCATCTGTTTTGTTCTTTGCTGTAGTTACGAACATTGCTTTACTAGCTTCTGTTTCCAAATTAAGCAATTAGTGACTCTTAGTAAGTAAACAAAGCGGGCTTTATTTTAATTGCATTCACAGAGAAATTCCAGCGACTACTTGTCGTTGAATGGCGCCCACTCGAGCGCGCCGTCCTTCCTCATCGTAGCTCAATGGATAATGTACGTGCCAAACGCTAACTTAGCCAATCGCTGTCGAGTCATTTGTGGCTCATCATTCGCTAGCTGTCTGCGACATCCGAATGAAATAATATTATCAAATATGACATCGATGTCATAATGGGTCACCTGTACCGATTGAGACATATAAACTATTGTCCATGAAGCTGGCTGCAATGCCGTATATTTGATCTGTATCGATCTTGTTGGTACTTGTTATGGAAACATTAAATATTCCAGATTTTCTCTGATAGAAACCATCCGTCCAAGTAAAAACTTCATCTGGGCATTATGTCTGTGAACAATGCGAATCTGACGTGCCGGAACCTTTGCTGCATTCTGAACGTACAATTAGTTTTTTTACGCAAGCCTCAAAAAGAATTGAGGAATCATGTCTCACTGGATTCTGTATCACGTCTCGGTAAGTAAGAGCAAGCTCCATCTCTGTCATTCGTTGAATTTTTAAAATTGTTGTCTAAATAAATGAACGTGTACAGTAGCATGATCGTGTCAAAGGAAAGAGCCTCTACATGACTTAAATCAGCAATTTTGTTGAGTATCGCACAGCCGGCGTTAACTTAGCTCCACCGACTTTGAAATTACATTTCGTCTGGAGAAAAGCTTGTAACTTTGTGGTCTTTTTCTCTTAAGGCTTTGTCTTGGAGCAACATTAATACAAGTTTCAAAAGCTCTGCTTTTAACCAGATTTGATAGGTTTCTTTATGTGTTTTTTTTAACATATTTAATTCTACTTCAGCATTAGGTTTTAGTGAAACTACATTTGCTGTTTCTGTTTAATTTAGTTGCTCAGATGACTGATTAAGAGGGTAGTAATTGTGTCGATCTCCAAAGTTGTCCAAACAGTAGAGTTTTATCTTGGCCCGCATGATGCGACTCTCTCGACTTTCTGCTTACACTCTCTATTTACTTTTGTTATGTGTATTGTTTCGGTTTATACGCTATTAACGGTTGTATTGTTTAATGTTTTTGTAATCCACGAGTTCACTTGTGTAAACATTACCCGATGTATTATTGTGCATCGTATTAAATATGTTAAACTATTCAAATTGCTAGGTGAGCAATGTGACTCAGCAAATATAAATTATAAACAAAATAATATGAGTAATACGGATTTTAAACATTCACATATCGTCTGGACAGTAAAGTTGGCAAGCGTTTAGAAACTTTGTGGGGGCGTCGCTTAGTATTGGAATGAAGAGATTTCTTTAAAGTTGCTCGATTCAGGGCACGGGTGGTGGCGGGTGTTAGTGTGGTGGTGTGCGCCGCAGCCCGCCATCACAGGGAATATTAAGGAGAGACGTGCTAGTCGGACTGTTCACCGTTTCCTTACATGCATCGTCGACTTATCTCGTCGTATTTCGATACAATCTCGACTGCTACACACGTGATTTGAAAACGTTTTGGCTTTAAAACGTTTTTGCTACTCGCAGAAGTTATCGTAAGATAAACAGTAACTATAAGCCTAGATAAGGAATCTTTTAGACCCAAGTCGGTTACTGATTTTGCATCTTGATAATGATAAAGTCAAGGTCGATTACAAAATTTTCTGGAGAGACTAACAGAATGAGTTCGCATTGAGGCTTCTGCAGACAGGCACGACGCGACTCTAATAGATCAGTTTCTATGAAAACTTCATGAACATTGATCTACAAGAGTTGCGTAGCACTTATCTGTGGGAGTCTTTATGCTGGGTGCTTTTGAATAATGTATAATTCATTCGGGCTTTTGTATGCTGTGAGGTTTACATGGACCAGTTGTGGAAACCCAATCACTAATAAAGTATTCCCATCATCACCTCGCTAACCTTCTCCCAACTATGCTTGGCTGCAATTGAATACCAGTATTTTACATTAAACGACTGCCAATCAGTATAGTAACTGGGTAAACACAATACCTTGTTGTCAACTTACTTTGATTATCCCGTAACGACTGTCAAAGACCTACTATCATTCGTAGATCTTTCATAGGCGGGCCCACGTACGTTCCGTGTCCGAGGCACGGAAGGGTTCTTGGTATGTAATAAAATTGGTCACCCAACCGCGGTCTAATTCGGAAACCGTACCTTAACCTTGATCAATCCATGCGACTGTTATCACTTAGCCACGAGCCCCTCAATAAAGAACGATGCCATCTTCCGTTAATTGTTTTACTTATCTTCACGCGGGTGTGTTATGAGAAGCGACAGTGACATTGAATCAAGTGCGTGAATTTCCATTCAACCTTTGTTCTGTGTACATAATGTTTTCATGAAAGTGCAATGCACAAACAGTATTTAGCGGAAATTCGGTTTACCATGAAATATATTGACGAACTGGTTTGATTGGGTACAGTCACCAAAAGAGTAGCACCAGCAGCATCCAAATTGTGTAACACAATATTAATCAGAATCTCATTTTTAAGTTTTTAATACATTGCTTCATATGGTCGTTATATTTGTCTGCTCAACAAAATCAAAATCAAAAGTCATTTATTCAAACTACGCTGAGAATCAGCACTTTTTGAACGTCAAAATTACATAAGACAGTTCCCCAAAACGCCCGCCCTTCACCACTTCCTAGTGCTTTAGCTGGGAAGAAGAAGTGGCGCAACAAACTCCCCAGAAGCACAGCTGTCTGTTAAGTTGGAAGCACTTGATTCTATACAATAATAGCATATAATTAACATTCAACAATAAATGAAAATTTAATTAATAAAAAATAAAAAAATGGTTTATGCAGTCAAGTAAAATAAACAATGATATGAAGTAATTCATATGACCTGTCAGTAGTTAAGCTAATTCTGGTGAAAGAACGTCTTGAGTTAATCACAGCGACCAACAATTCTTATCGTTTAAGACTGTGCCGAGCAAAAAGCGAAAAAACTACAGTTACAGTTTTGTTGATATTGACTAAAATCGTTTATTTACACAATTAAAATCTACATAATTATTACCACGGATAATGTGTTTACAATGTTTGCGAAGCAAACATATGAAATATGGTATAGTTTTTTAAATGGATTCATATGAAGTTGAGCAAAAATCTACAAAAACGCGTGCTGGCATTTGGGGGATTTCATGTATTTTTCTATTGAAATATTCTGTAGATATTAATTCAACCAAATCTCTAATAAATAATCTTTATTTTTTGTGTCTCACATTTTCATATTAATGTCTAGAAGATTTAATATATTTTTATTAAAAATACGCTCCGAATTCGCCATACAAAATTACTATGAACGCGCTGTGTCGCATAAATACGTGCCACGCGCCAACAACAATTCAGTCGATCTCCAGAGCTCAGAGCGGCATCACGTCACTTTACAGAGCGAGCGCATCGATCGCGAACTACCGTATAGACACATTCTGCTGCATAGAAAAATAAGGTACGTAACATTTTCGATATATTGAATATTATTTCACTACCTACATCATTTAATGAATTTTATCTTGTAAGCAATTCCGTTAATCGATTGAGTTTAAATTTTGTATATTTACATACGTTTTATAGCATCAACTATTGTTTTAGGAAAAATGTAACTAATGTATTAGGAAAAATGGGAAAGCGAAAGGAGAGATATTATAGAAAGAAAAGGAACCAATTCAAGAAAAAAGCCGTTCTTCAAAATCAGTACGTATCATCTCCTAGTTTAAGATTGATTCTCTTTCTCTTAAAGCTAGATTCATAAATTCTATAAATAATATTATTTATTTATAAACTTAGGTAAGTACCTATGTATCGCATAGATACCTTAGGTAAAGAGCGTTTGCAATTACTAGTTGTAAAACGCTCAGCCGATTGCAGCGGCCCTTTGGCTGTTTGATGCGGTTCTATTGTTTTTATTCTTATATTATAGCGATATAGCACTAATGATTATTAAGTATAAGAATATTGTTTCTGCACATCTATTTTATTGACAATTGTTTCTTGTTTTATTCTAGGTCAATAGTTTTGAATGATATAGAAGAAGATAAAGAGAATTTTATACCCAACTCAAAAAGAGTCAGAAAATATGAAAATGAAGAACACTAAATATACAAGTACAGCAACGCGAAAAACATTTCGATGTAAGTTTATGATCCAAATTTAGCTTTTTATGGGACCTTCCAGATGCATTTGTAGACTTTGACAATGGGTGGAAATATTTGAGAGCTATGTTAAATTGATTTAATATGATAAACTTATGTAATTGTTTTTCACAATTTATTTTAATTTTAATTGTATTACAGAAATCACTAGAAGACAATGATACTAATTCTGAAATAATTATAGAGAAAGAGTAGTAGATATGACATGGCTGTGCGCAATGGTGACGTTGATTTACATGGAGTACCCATGATAACTGTGGTAGCTGACGCGTGCTGGTCGAAAAGATTATATAGGAAAAATTACAACGCATTATCGGGCGCAGCCGTTATTATAGGATACAGGACGAAAAAAATATTACATATGGCGGTGAAAAATAAGTACTGCATGGTTTGTGCTAGAGCAGAAAATAAAAAAGAGACGATACCTGAGCATGTTTGCTTCAAAAATTATGAAGGGTCCTCTAGTGGCATGGAAGCTGCAGCACTCGTTGAAGGATTTAAATCTTCAGAGCGAACTCACGGTCTAATTTATTCTAGACTGATAGCTGACGGTGATTCAAGCACTCATTGTAATATAGAAAAAGCAAAACCATATGGAAACTTATTAGTGGAGAAAATTGAGTGCACTTATTGCGAAATTATTGCACAAAGTTGGACGAGTTAACCAGAAATACGAGCTACCCATTAAAATATAGAAAAGCTGTTGAAAATAACTTAATGAGATTAAGACGTGCTGTTACTGGGGCTGTAAAGCACATTAATGCTCACGAAAATAAATCTTTCGACCAAAAAGTCTTAGAACTGAAAGAAGATTTGTTGAATTCTCCGCATCACGTATTTGACAATCATGCTTGTTGCAAACACTACTACTGCAAACGTTCCAATGAAACTCCCTCAAAAGAAAATTTAGTACCGTAGAAAGTAAAGAGGGTGGTCATTTTTTCCGCTATAATTAAATTTCTTTCGAGATTGTGATGGAAAATAAATTGAAAATGTTCTACTTCGACTGTTTACTACCGAAAATAGTCGACTCAAGATTGGACAGACAAATGGAAATCAAAGAACCCGAATACATCCTAGAAGCAATCAATGCACGGGAAAAGAAAAATAAGCAAAAAACTGAAGATGAAAAATTTACAAATTTTAAACGTAAAAGACTGTAATGATTAGTAGATAGTATAAATAATAGTATCAGCTACGTCCCTTATTAAACAATCTACTATTTGTGTTGTTATATTATAATAATTAAGAAAATATAAATACTGTATTTATTATCACACCATCCTGCTGTTTGATACGATCCATAAAGTACCTATAAAACGGTACTGATTTTTTTCGCTGACTTGTCTTATCATGTACACATTTTTGACAAATTTTAAACGTCGAATGCATCGATAACTTTTATATAAACTTGTTTCGAAAGAAATTTTGTACAAATCGACATAAAGCTTCGAATAAATTGCCTTTGATACATATTTTTAAATTTTTGCAAAACATTTTTTAATTAAAAAGATTGCAATTAATTGTTTTCTTTTCTAACCAAATTAGAAAAACATATGAAGCTCAGTTAAAAATAATGTAAATACTAGAATTATATTCACTCACAAAGTCACAATCCACATAATGCCATATTTGACTAAATGTAAGTTACTAAGTTTTGTTTTTAAACAGCCACGCACGGATGAGAGCGCAGCTGTGTGCGTTATTGCACACACAGTGAGCGCATGAAGTTAAATACCTAAATGGCGTTCGCCGCTTTTGTTCGGCACAGTCTTAAGTAGTCGTTGATAGAATAGTATGCCTTCGAACAAAGATTTGATTTTACTTTCGCTTTAAACGCATTAAAATGAAAGTCTAGCAAAGAACAGGGAAGCTAGTTATAAAAGGTTTATACCAAGCCCAGAAAATGAGTTATGAAAACAATGTAAATAATTCAATGGATGTTGTTGAATTGTCAAAATTAAAGCCCATATTACGGTTAGTTTGTTAAGTAATTGTTCCCCAGAGTCGTCGGATATAGTTGAAGTTTAGTAAGAAACCGATGGATATTCTCGAATGAAAATTAATTTGATAAATGAACGATTATATGTTTGTCCTAAAACATCCATTTTACTAAACTTTCAACTACATAATATCCGAAGATCCTGGTTACTTATATATTTTGGTGACCGTATATGCATTGAAAGAAGTCTGCAAAAAGATAAGTTACGGTAATAAATTCCAATTCATCAATAGATACTAAACTGAGACAAAATATTGCAATTTAAAAATAATTACGGTCGAAATGTGAATAGATGCAGATAAGTATGATTGTCTATCATTAGGATAAATGCTGGTCGTATGACGCAACTGAATTTCTCATTCAGGAAGTATTTACATGCAGCCTGGGGTCATAAACAATGGTTTTCTGTGAATGATCGGAGTTGTCACGAATGAGTGCACACACGCGGGGATTTTCAAGTTGCGTTTGATCAAAATCACTGCTGTATTTTCAGGATTAAACAAACTTAACTTAGAACCACGTCTGCTGACAATTTTGAGCAACTTTGTTAGGGTCGGCTTCCAGTCTTACCGGATGCACCTGAATACCAGTTTTTTTACATGGAGCAACTGTCTACCTGGCCTCCATAACTCAGTTACTGGGTAACACTCATAAGACTGGTTGTCAGACTTTTGGGCTTCTGACTGCTCGTTACGACTGTCAAAACCTATGAATACTTTCCGAAGCACGGAGGGGACTCGATATGTACCTAATAGTTAGTCACCCATCCACGAACTGACCTCGGCAAGCGTGGCTTACCCTTCTATCGTCTCATGCGATTGTTATCATTTAGCCACAAGCCCCTAACTGTTACAAATTTCTATATACCCATAGCCATATTCATTTATTGCATTCTATAATGTAAGAAAGATGTTACAAAGGGCTTAAAGCTAGGTACAGAAATAGGGACCCTGTCCTTACAGGGTGCCCTTGCACAGAAAAACGATATAATTAATATTAACTTCTAAGAATAAAATTAAAGCTACAACTTCTATAAAAAAATCTAGGTAGGTATTTAAATTAATTTAGAAATAAAATAAGAACATAAATTGCAAACTTTTCCTATAATACATAATTATGTGTATTGCTATTTTGTTTGTTACCACATTGCCAACATTTCAAACACATTTTTACCCAAATACATCCTTAGCTTAGCTTAGCCCCCTTAGCTCCGTATCATGTGATAAACAGCAAATAACTTCGACAGTTTCTTTTTTCACCACAGAAACCTGGTATATAATATGTAGTTCAGAGATAACTATACGTTTAATAGCATTTAATGCTATCAAACATGGTACATGAGCAAAAAGGGAAGATTTTTGCGTCCACACTTGGTTCCACCCCATCCCGCCTTTTCCATGTCGCCCTGGTATTGCGCCAGTCGTTGCACAGGGGACCGCTCGTTAGAGACTGTCCACTAGAATAAATCGAGTTTTCTCTATCGCCTACTGTAACTGCCGTTCGGTTTAACTCAGCCACGTACTACGTATTATTATTACCCTTTTATACGTTTACTTCGTAGCTGCAATAAAGGTTTTCCAATGTTTCGGTCTTGTGGTTTCTGTAAGACATAGTCTTCTACTTCAGGTTCTCTTAATAATCCATAATTTTTTCATGGGTAGATCTGCAATGGACATGTTCAACCCATCGGGTTCTTGGAACTCTGAATGTCGAATCTCCTTACAATTCTCAGGGACGAACTGATCTAGTGAATTGTTTTTCAATCCCCGTTCTGGAAGCAAGTGGCGATATCTCAACAGCATACGACACGGTACGAACGGGAAGCCATTAAATAACCATGCTTAAATAATCGAGTAGATTACAATACGTGCCAATATTTGATTAAGTGATTGAAAAAGAAACGTCCGCGAGACTTTTATTTTAAAATACGAAGTAATGTAAAATATTGTAATTTAAAGATTTCCTATGGCTATAAGTATCGAACAGTGAACGACGTGTGACGTGACAACGTGCCATAAGGTGTACGGAGGTCCCTATTGCCGGCCAACGTACTCTCTTCACTTACCAATTGCAGTAAAACGGCAATAACAATAAAACAGTAAGATAAAATTGTTGATATAGAGCAGCGATCGTGAAAGCCGAACCATGCTCGAGCCCTCGAAACTTTGCCAATATCTAGTGTTTCAGTCTATCCGTGATTTTCGCTCCAACCCAACGGATACGTATCAGGACATTCGTACTTTATCTTTCCTTCGATGGCTATGGGTGGGTGTTTGTCGCGTTATGACTGGGATTTTTGAGATGTTATGTGTGATTCGCTGAATTTTCGTTTTTCGTCTGTATTACAGATCCCATCTTTCGTAACGTTTCTGCAGGGTCATATTTTTTTTTTTATGATGGCATTTATTGGATACAGCTTGTGACTAAGTTGTTGGTGGTTGTTGGTCCGTGGATGGGTGACCATCCTTACATACCACGAATCTTCCGTGCCTCGGAAAGCACGTTAAGCTGTCGGTCCCGGCTGTCATTCCTGGATATTTGACAGTCAAAACGGGTCGTCAGAACCCCGAAAGTCTGAAAACCAGTCTCACCAAGAGGTATCGTATTTCCCAGAAACTGGGTTGCGGAGTTCAGATAGGCAGTCGTTCCATGTAAAATACTGATATTCAGCTGCATCCGAGTAGACCGGGAGCCGATCCAAATTCCAACATAGTTGTAAAAAGGCTAGACGGATAAGGCATATGATGATTAGACTGAAAATGTATGTTTATTGCATTGTGACAACTGTCCTTTATTTTATTTTGAAGGAATAATTAAGTCCCTTGCTTGTTCTTCTGCCCTTCACATGCAAAATGTATTGTAGTGTTTCATTCCTTTTTCCCAAGGTACAACCAAATCAAAACAAACTTCAGATTCGCAATTGTAATTTTCTTCAACTTCATTCATTTGTTGCACAGTAGTGCACAATCGTGTACGCCTTGCCGTAGGCTGCCTTAATTAGTACGCGGTCTACAAAAACAATACAAATAACTCATTACATTTTTGACTCGACCGTGATTAAAATTGTGGGAGCGTGTGTTTGGGGTGTATGCAAATATTCTGTGCAGCACCAAGGCATACCGCACGGGTGGCGCTGTCAGCACTCGTAAATTCGGAGATTACCCGCAGAGTGTGTTCCCGCTGTATATTAATGCATCCCACAATAAAAACGTTGTCGTAAACAGTTTAATTGAAAACGAGTTGCACTGTGTTCTGTTTTTTTGTTTGTGGGGCTCAAAGAGCTTTGAATGGGATAATGCTATGCTAATGCAAATCAATAATTCTGTTTCTTACAACCTAAGCGAGGTTGTAAGAAGATAAGATTTGTTTGTATAAACAGAATTTATACGGTCACTAGCAGAAAATGTATGAGCGAATTGAACGGTGAAATATTTGAAATAAAAGTACCGTTCTGAAAAAGGTTATTTCCAACGAAACTTAACTGAAAGGAACCTTTCATGAAGCCATAAAGCTAAAGTATCAAAGCCAGTTATTCCCCACTATAATTTCTTAGAAGAAAGTGTGCAACTGGGCAGTATAAAGATTTCTTAAAGCGCATTCTTCGAAAACGCGCAGCTACCTTACAGTTTAAGGCTTAAACTGGGCGGCTTAGCGGCGCCGAATGAAAGTTTACACAAAAGATAAACTCGCCTCCACTTCGACGCCAACTACTCCACAGATTAGCTTTTCTATTTCACGCTGTGTAACACCCTGGTATTTCATCACGAGGAATTTAGGAGCTACGTAAGCTGCGTTTAAAGCACGCCCAAAGGAATATCTTCCGCCTAAAAATAATCTTGAAGCATGCACTCTATTTTGTTTACAGTTTACTTTTAAAGCATATTATGCCGTGTTTGTAACCACTCAGCAACACAATAATTCGATGTCAAAATTGTTAATACGTTGATTACAAAACATGTTTCCTTAAGTATGTTTTGCACAGCAATGGCGTCTTCCTTACATGTTTATTAAATTACTTGAATAGCCTCAAGCATCTCAATAAAATAATAAATACCATAGAAATATATAACACAGAATGTTGTTCTGGGTCTAATAAGCTGTTTCGTCATCCAAAATAAGTGACGTTGAGGAAAATGTTGCAAAAATCAATAAACAGACGCGGCTGTATAATCTTATTTGTGTATGGATAAATTGAGATAGAAATTAAATAAGGGGATTTGGATCGCGCCAACGATTGACGGATTATAAGCCGAAATGTCTTCCTTCTTTTTCAGCATTTTCACTTTCCTTCTCATGTTATCTGAATCGCTATTCATTCTAACAAACGCTACAATAACACCAACTGTAAATTCAGTATTTTGTAGTCTTTAGTCTTTTACCGCAGCAAATTTTTTTTCGTCTTCTGTTAATTCGATATGATTACTTATATTCTTATCTAGAGTTATGTGCATATACTGACCTATAAAATAATAAAACATAGATGCGAAACTATTACATAAGACCTCTATGTTCTAGAGATATTAATTATTATGACAGACGTGTAGATAAAAGTGACGTGATGGGTCACCGCGCCTTTGCTTCGCCTACTAAATCATAAACTTGCAAGTTGGATACACATATATACGCAATCCTTTATACATATAGTTGCGTCGCTTGCCTAATAGAAATGAAATCCAATTTACTAATGGAAGATTATGATGAGAAATTGAATTACGAAATAATCTAAAAAAGCGCTAATGCTCTAGAAGACGAATGAGAACACTACGAATGTAATTGACTCGATTATATGTCTTGACTTAGTAAAAACTTATCTTTAACAGAGGACGGCAAATTAGTGGATGGTATTTCTGCTTTAATATTTCAAAAAAGGTTCATATCTTCCTAATAATGAAAGGCTGTGTACTTATATATTTTGTAACGACTTCAATCAATTTGCAGTTTTGTACAGACCATTTGAAAGTCATAACAAATTCTGAATTCTGGTTAAATAACCATTTGTAAATGTTTTATTACGTGTTTCTTTACTCAGGTAGTTCAGCAATAAAGCCTAGGTTAAGGATTTTTGCTATAATTTACGGACTGCGCAGGTGTTGCAGTAAAAATAACAGCTTGGAGGAACTGTGCGCCTTCGACCCGTTCGTTCGTAATAGAACACTCGTAACTTTTCTTACACCGTGGAAATGTCTTAGGTCTGTGAATAGCAGCGTTTTATTGTATTAAGTGGAAATGATCGTCTCAAAAGGCAAATTTTTGCTATCAACGCATTTATTAAGGTAATAAACGAAACTTGTTTCTCTGACGAAAATTTTTGGCCATGAACTGCCATGAACGATGCTTTATCGAGGCATCGAGTTACGTACTATCTAAAGTATGGGAGTAGTGTATTCTGCATTGAAGTAAAGCCAGTATTGCTTTATTGAACCAGTGCACCGCAAAAGCGGAAACGAGCCGGTGTTTGCGATCCGCGCCTACACGAACTTCCGTCTACGCTGTCCTGAACAAATAGAGCGGTACTATTGCAGCCCTGCGAATGGGCGTTTCATTGGCCGCGGTTACATGCAACCATTTATAAATTCAAATGAACACGCCGTTGTCCGCCGAACACAATAAACGCAAGTGTGGCTCGTGCGTATCAGGTCTCACCGGTCGATATTTGATTACTACTAACCCAATAAAAGCACGTGTTGAATTTCCGTTTTGTTGTTCCCAATTTAGAATCGACACCTTACACGATACCTTTACGATTCTAATAAAATTAACACTTATTTCTTCATCATCTTCTACGTTATTAAACTTATTAATCGTTTTATTAAGTAATCGTTGAATAATTTGTGTAACAGAATCTCCATTATTAAAAGCAAAACTTATCGTTACGTAAGACGATAGCTTTATTTTACAAAAATGTGGAAGGAAAGACCTTATTAAAAGTAGATTCACGGACGGACTATTACCAGATCGTAGTAAATTCACTTTGTTTATCTGATGTTGATTTAGCTTCGACAGAAGTTGATAAACGATGTCAAGTCATCGTAACTATTTATCCTTTAAAAGGATACAGCGTTTCTAGTTCTTTTGTCTTTTATTTATGTAGCCTTTTTTTGCCGAGCCGTGTCGGATGAACTAAGAGCAGTGTGAAAATATTGCTACCCACATCTGTCGGCTCACACGTTAACTACTCACGTATATAAATGCCCTCCAGTTACATTTTCTTTTTCTCTATGCCTGAAACATTTTCTTTGTATTGTTCTTTTATTTTCCTTCTACTCACATATTCATTTACATAAATATATATAGCTTCTGTCTGAGTATTAAGTTCTAGCAAAGCAACATCAGAATTATCACAAAACGTGTCCTGCACAATGGACACCGTTTTATAGCTTGTTAAAGGTTTAAGTAGTAGTTAATACACCATGATTGGTCAACAGTAAGTGTTACGTTGCGTGAAGGACGCCGCGTAATAATTTATCATTACTTGATGGATGTTGTTCTGAAGTCTCCGTGAGAACTATACATACGTTTGTACAGCTGGGTGAAATATGATTCCGACTTGCAACTTTTATGATTTAGTAGGCACAGCAAAGGTGCGGGGTGACCTGCCACGTCGACGACGTGATAATGATAAATGTGGGCCTCAGCTAACCCCTATCAAAAATATTTTCCGATTCCGACCCTTCCCCGCTCGTGAATCTAAATAAAAAAAGGATTTTTTTGTTTTAGTAATAATACAAATCCGCTATATGATCCCAAAATTTTCAGGAATTCTTTAAGCGGCGTCAGCGCTCGCTTACAATAATTAATTGCTTGTGCTTCGTCATGTTTTTTAATATTTCTGCCTGGCTGATGATTTATTTGGACGCTGTCAGTCGCGGGTCAAAGTGAAGCTTGCAAATCTTTCGGTTGGCGTGCCCTCATAATGGACATAAAACACGAGTGAGCTCAAGGGCCTGGCATTATTGGATATCGCTTACAACCCTCCCATGTTTGTCGGTGAGACAGGCGCCGTCGATCGCTCGTTTTATCCTCGTGAAAGGCAGTTAAGTCACAAAGGCGGCCCACTTACAAGTTCACTTTGCAAAAGGAGATCTACAAAAACTGTCGTCTTCCGCCGGCGAGTAAATAGCAGTGGTCCATTAGAGGAGGCGCGGGTGACGGCGCGCGCGCCTCCATGATAACGTGTTCCGTGCAAATCGAATCACGGGGGAGCGGGCCATTATGCAGATTTTCCATTACAGAAAAACTCAAACACTGGCTCCGTCCTTCAGTTACGTCATCCTGCGCGTTATCGTGACGAAGAGCATTCAATCCATCTTTCTGGGCGGCCTGTGGTAGTCGCTATGGAACCAGGTGCTTATATCATTGAATATTTTATTTTCATGTTCTCCTACGGCAGTCAACAACCAAACGCGAAAGTAAAAAACTATACGCTCTAAAAGTCACCTGTCATTATTTTAGTAAGATGAAAGTATGAGAATCTCATTTCACCTAGGGTAGGTTAGGTTAGGTTTTAAATGTGACCAAATCCCTAAATTTTCCATCGTCTTTCAAAACTGATAACAGTGATTGGAATAAGGACAATATGTTCAAAAGTATTTTAACCCCTCGACAAATTAAACCGTTTACCATTTTAATTTTACGGGTTGCTGGCTAACGTTATGTGCCTGTCAACGTCACGTTTAACAGGCAGTATGTATGTGTTTGTTGGTGACTGAAAGCGAAATAGACAAACGCGTTTTGGGACAAGACAATCGATCAATGACAGGGCGTCAATTTGACACCTCAAACAGTGGCGAGGGTCCCGAGGCGTCTCGTTAAACACGCGTAGTCGGCTCATTTTAGTCGAATTTAACACGATCAAGCGACCCGAATATGATGCGTCATCTTTATGTGATTTTTTAGACCTTATTTAATTGATTGGTTTATGTCTTTTATTAAAATGAAGTGACCTTTTTGACGATGTCGAATTTTTTTGCTAAAACTCATCAGACTGTTGAAGTGGTAAAGTTTAAGACTTCGTCATAATCATCAGCCTACAGTCTGCTGGACTGTTTAAGAGATAGATGCTCAATACAAATTATACCTTCTTGTTTAATTCTCAATGGACATGTTATATCAAAGAACTGATTTTTCAAAGCATCTTCCTCTTTAGAAACTTCGTCACCTGATCGGAGACAGCTGTAAATCAAAGCCTTTCTCTTCGGGTATCGGAAGGGACAATGCAATGTTGACACAATATACGACATTGTTTTTAATGCTTTTATCATTAAATTGCTTGTTTTTGCGGCAATTTCTAATAATGCTGTTCCATTTCACTGGCAATCGTCGAGATAACTTTCATTTTTAATTCTTTCCTGTTTTTTGTTTGTATTCGTTGTTTTTGTTTACCTAATGGCTTGTTTTCTTAGCAACGAAACGAAAGACGTCATGACCAGAGCTGGCCTAATTTAAGAAATTATAAAAAGTGTTCATTTAGCTTCACTTGTTAGTGTATGTTAAGATGAGAGTGGTATACAAGATATCTACTTTCGGACTTCCTTATAGACGGTGCTGAATAAATATGGCCGAAAACCGGTCCATGGAACAGTGCTACATCTAAATATAATTTATACATTGAGTGAAGATGGGAACACGAATCCTAAAATAAAGGTCAAAGTATCAAATCTGCAATTCAGTGTAAATCGCGACAACTATACGTACAATACGATCTCTTTGATAACTTGTACGAAAGAGCCTCTTGTCCGTCGACAATATGTAAATAAGTTCTCAACAATATACATTTTGTAAGCAGAACAGTTTTATGACAGTATTGTAAAATCAACACAGATTCAGCCAGGTCATACATACATACATAAACTCACGCTTTTTTCCCATTGTGGTAAGCAGAAACTACAGAACGCCACCTGCTACGATTCCTTACGTAGTCCTTTTGCTCCGTTTACGTTCATACTTCTGGTCGCACGCACGCCGATTACGAGTACTACGCAGCTGACTTTTCTGAAAAACATCATCAATAAGGTTGCTACCTATACGTCCTCCCAGAGCTTCCCCTCCAGACATTTCCACTTGCAGTTCTTCATTCGTCCTCTCAAAATGACCAAATCATCTAAGCTGACAAATTTTTTACAGAGTGTGTAAAATTTTTGTCACTACATTTTTTAAACTGTAGCGTTGTCTTATCACATCATTCCTCAGCCTGTCATCCATAGTCACACCACACATGCTTCATAAGGAACCCATTTCATGCTTAGGTCATTTTCAAGTTAAGAATACTGCGTATAAGCCGTCAGCATATCTAGTTAGGTGTCTCCTGCCTCTTTCACAAAATTACTCTCTTCAAGAGTGCGTAATATGTCGTGCCAATAACATTTCTTTGCCATAAAACAGTAAAGGTACAAAGTATTGACAAATAAACTGAGCTGCGTAGTGGATTTCCGGGGATAAAGGTTTAGTGGCTTCGCGGTCGGCAGTTAAAGTGATAGTTCGGAGAGCCGCACGGGCAATAAGTCAGTGTGAAGACGTGTGCGGAGGAAGAGGTCTTATGGTGTCTGCGCGGGCTATAACAGTAAATCTGGAGGAGGCTCGGATTTACGGACCGCAGTGCACTGGAGGCCACACTTAATTACCACCCGCCGAGATTAGTTCCCTAGCGGTGGCGTCAGCATATATGCCTCGCGAGCCCCGCCTCCTGCCTCCCGACTACTTTTCAACGCCATCCACTGTTTACCCCGATCCTCAATGCTACCGATTGAGGGACTACTCACACTTATTCAGCTCTGTTCAGCTTGTATCCATAAAAAACAACGATTTTGTATAGAGTCCGTTCAGCTTTCCGCGGCTGAACGGATGTGTACGCATCTCATACAAAATCGTTGTTTTCTATGGACAAAAGCTGAACAGAGCTGAATAAGTGTGAGTAGTCCCTAAAGCTGTATTTGTATCTAGCTGAACGGATCTGTTTCCCGTGGCACTATGGCATCCTTAAAAAATGCACTACAAAGTGAAACATAGCTGCAATTTCGGAATTCGGTGTCTTTGGTTTTGTGTTTTCGTTTTTTGCCACCGACTTCCGAAATTACAGTTATCACTTTGTTATGTTTTTTTTTGGGTTTCTTTCTAATCCGTTTATAAATGACGGTAGTCCTGACGTAACAAAAAATTGAGAACGTCCTCCTTTTTTGAAGTCGTTTAAAAATACCACCTCCTTTTTTGATGTGTAAGTTTATTTTGATTGCGACAGAATTAGGCGAAAATAAACGTTCAAATTATGGGCCTTTATTTGTAAAAGAAAATTAAAATTACTCATAGGCACAGAGGTAGGTATCATTAAGAACGCTGTAATTAAGCAAATACATAACGATGAAAGATTTCTTACTTCGATCTATTAAGTATAATGTAATCTGCGCGCAAGTCTTTTGTAACCATCATTTCTTATTCTGCTGACACAAAATGTATTCGGCATCATTAATATCTCTCTTTATCCCGGCCGCCTCTTAAAGCTGTACGTCTTTCTCTAATCTGAAGATGTTAAATTATTTATTCCTGCTTTACTTACAAACGGTCCTCCTGAATTGTATGTCGGTTTGTGTCGTTATGTGTGATACAGTTTCAGAAATCGCTGCTGTGCTAACAGTGTTAAGTCTTATCGGATCATAAGCATAAGAATATTCAACCTATAATGTTCCCAATGCTGGGACACAGGCCTCTCTATGAAAAGGAGTGGGCTGTAATCCCCCACGCGAGCCCAGTTTGGATTGGTGAACGTCACAAGTCTTCGAATTTTTGGCTCTAGGACATGCCGGTTTCCACACGATGTTTTCCTTCACCGTTTTAAGAGCAGTGGTGATGAAATAATTTGCACAAAGTAAAGTGCTTGCTTGAGTTGGAATCCTCGTTGTCCTGCCAGGGGTGCGGGTTGTTCGAAAGAGATACCGCGGCCCCTGGCACACAGGCAACTGAGGGAACACGGGTGGGTTTTAGTCAGTAAAAGTCTGACACGCCCTCCTGCTCCACCCAGAGCGGGAGAAGTTATTTGATGATTGCCCATCCTCAAAAAATAAACAAAAAACTCATGACCTACAACTCGGTAAATCGCGGCCGTTACCTACTATTGGTTCACACTCTGCAAGTCATATGGGAGGCTTTGTCCTAAAGAAAGACATTGTTTGCCTAAAATTATTATCAGCTACTAACCCAAAACGTCTGCTAACCTTAGGTTATCGTGTCGTTAAATAAATACGATATTTCATTAGGTACTTTATACTTTTTCTGGGAAATTCCAATTGTAACAGTTTTTAATATAGATAAGTACTTATAATGTGATTATTTCCTTGTGGGTAAAACCCGTATTTTGGGTAAAAAATCTCAAATTTATTCAACTTCCCGTGAAAGTCACATACTTATACGTTATTTTTTAAAATCGGATGTGTTGGTTCGGTTCTTATGTACAAATTCCCAAACTAAAAAAAATATCCCTTTATAAATGGTTTAGATAACTACTGCTGGGCGCTACCCGGGACCCGCTTAACAATAGAAAATAAATTGTCTCAACAGAAATCATCAGAGAAAAAATTTAAAACCATGGTAATAATCACCATATATTCGATTTCCTGATAGATTTTCATCTCCTTTTTTTAATAAAAATAGCAGCTCTGAAGTATATTTTAAGATAATAGGTGCTACTCACAAAATACGTCCGAGGCAAGAAGGAAAATGGGCACGCCACGATTGCGGCGGTAAGTCCCCTCTTTGAGGAGTGGCTTGAGAGGTGGCATGGCGTCCTCACCTTCCGCCTGACACAGGTCCTCACCGGACACGGTTGTTTCGGGAGGTTCCTGTTTCGGATAAGGCGGGAGGAAACGCCCGGGTATTTCCACTGCGAAGATCGCCCTGAGGACACGGTGGAGGTCTGCCCGGCTTGGGCGGAGCACCGCCGTGTCTTTGTGGAGGCGATCGGCAGCGGCGGTCTCTCGCGTCCGGCCCTGGTCCAGGCCAAGGTACGGAGCGAGAGTGCATGGTTAGCCGTCACCTCCTTCAGCGAAGCAGTGACGCTCGCAAAGAGGGAGGCGCGCCACATGTGGGAGAGGCAGTACATGCGCCCTCACGGCCGTAGCCTTCGCAGGAGACGCCCTGGGCGTCGGGAATCCCAGGCTGATTCCCGGCCACCGTAGGGCGACGGCTTGCGGACGGCGAGTAATGGGTAGCTCGCTGTCCGGTAAGGACCAAGCCCGGGTCGACGGCGCGTTGTGTTCCACGCGCGCCTCAAAGAGATGTCAGCACCAACTGGTGGGGCCCGCAAGGGCCGATGCCTGCCAGGGGTGCGGGTTGTTCGAAAGAGATACCACGGCCCCTGGCACACAGGCAACTGAGGGAACACGGGTGGGTTTTAGTTAAAAGTCTTTTAGTAAAAGTCTGACACGCCCGCCCTCCCACTCCGCCCAGAGCGGGAGAATTTATTTGATGATTTCACACCCAAAAAAAAGGCAAGAAGGAAAAAGGGAAAACTATCAGGCACATGTTTATTTTTTTATTATAGAGAAATCTTTTCTGTATTTACTAAAGGATGACTTGTAATTTGACGTATTTTTGACGTATCACGTCAAAAACACGGGACCTGCAACAGTAAATTAAGCAGCCAATAAATCTTAGGCAAACATGTATGGAATTCGAGAAAACCCAATTTTCATGTAATTTTTAATAAATCTGTCTAGCCTTTTTCCAACTATGTTGGGGTCGTCTTCCAGTTTAAAGGCCGGTTGGCGGGTAGTTTAAAGGCGGGTTTTTGCCTTGCGGGTATGCTGCAGGTGATATTAGGCCGCCGGCACTTGCCGCAGAAACTGGGTACCTATACCGCCGCCTTGTTGGCGGCATGGCCGCCGGCCGGGCCGCCGGCATAGTGTGTAGGTGCCTTAACCGGATGCAGTTGAATACCAGTATTTTTCATGGAGCGACTGCCTATCTGACCTCCACAACCCAATTACTGGGTAAAATTTTTTGAGGAATTTATCATACTGTGCGTTCAGCTCATGCCATTCTTATCATAGTAACTTTTAAAACTATTCCTCCAAATCACTACTTAGGGTACAAGACAAAGTTTATCTACATTTCATACCGAAAGCGATACAGGTATTCATTTTGAGGAGAATTAAAAAATACTCTAAAATTAAAAACTATACTCATTATTTTTCTCAGTTCTCTCATTCCACATAAAAGGTATTTTTCTTTCATACACAATCCCATGATACTTTGTAGTCAGCGCATGCCAAGATAGCTCGCACACGGCAGTATGTTTTTCGACTTACTTCTTATATTATGGCCAAATCAACCAAAATCTTTATAAATTGTAGCCGTGTTTATTCTGATGTATAAATAATAGTTTAAAGAACTAAATTTTTTTCGACTTACTTGTTATATTATGGCCAAATCACCCAAAATCTTTATAAATTGTAGCCGTGTTTATTCTGATGTATAAATAATAGTTTAAAGAACTAAAAAACACGCTTTAAAAACCAAACTAAAAAGTAGAAAATAAATTTAAAAGCGCGGCGTGCTTTTTGAGTTATTTTTATAATCAATTAATATCAAGCACCCCACGCTTTAAAATATAATTAAATTATTTTTTACTTTTTAGTTTGGTTTAAAGAGCGTGTTTTTTAGTTTTTAAACCATTATTTATTTTCTATTTTTAGTTCTGCTAACTTGTAGTTAGCTGCGTCATATATTTTTTTAATCATTGAATTGTCATCGGTCCTCGATTTAATTTAAACTTGTAGACTTCTACAAGTTTAAATTAAATCTGACCGTTTCAAGTGGGTCAAACTCAAGTCCAAAGGAGTCGGTTACAAACAAACAAACATGCTTACAAAGGTACAGGTAAAGCTAATAAAAGCGTGTTAATAAGTTTCATCAAAATCCGTTTAGTTTTTGCGTGGAAGAGTAACAAACATCCGTTCTTATTTCCTCACAAACATTCGCATTTATAATATTTAATATTAATAATTTATACATAGAAGGAAGGAAGTAGGATAGTAGGATTTGAACCATTGAACGCGTTAAGCGTTCCTCACACTGGCAAAAATGTCGCTCCAAATATTGAACTTAATTTAGTGCAAAATATTGAATGGTCTCCCCTACAGTTAAAAATATGCAAAAAAGTAAGAGTCTTCTAGGCCCGTTTTGAGGCAGTTAGGGAATTCCCAAAACACTGAAAACACGGGTGCCATACAAAATATTCAACAACCAAGTTCTCACAAATGAGCGAAAAATCGTGCGATATGAGAAATTATTTGTAAAACGGTGGTATTTGTTACGATAACAATTTGTGCTGGTTTACATAGTTTTATTGACATCTGAGAGATCTCTAAACATCAACATCGTGATTGAGAGCGAGAGGCTGTGCATCATCAATATATCGCGCGGCGCCGGCGTACGCGCATGTGTATACACACTCTTGTCACGTAATTTGTTACATTCATCATTCAGTGGATCATACTTAACGCGTGTCATGGGTTCACGACATACTTAGCCGCTTCAATGTCAAATAAATAATCGATAAAGTAAAAAATACGTTAAATACTTCATGAATTGTTACAGCGAAACTATTTGGGGAATTTAGTGGGTTTGAATAAGTTAGTAGTTGTGTAGAAATTCAGTCGTGTACGACAACCGGTGACAATGCGTACAGTCTTGCGATTGGTGTTGCTCGGGACTGCGTTTACTGTTGCAATGGTAATGTTGGTCTTCATGTCGGATCTCGATTCAAGAGCTTCGAGGCACCCGAGAAGCAGACGTGGTCGAACGTCACGAGGCGTGGCTGAAGAAATTAAACTAGAAAGCATCACGGGACCAGACGACGAGGACACTGTAACCCAAAAACGGCAATATGTTTTACAGGTGTGAGTTATTGCTTTCTAATGGACCGTCAAAGGACACTCAACCTTTTGACGGTACACCAAGGTTCACGTCTTTTGACGGTACACCAAGGTACACGTCATCTTTAATTGTTGTCTGTTTTCCCCAATTCATTAACTGTTTACGAACAAGTGTTTTATCGGCATTTCGTACACACGTACATAATTAATACCTAGATTTCGTTGAGAACTTAAATTCTTTCAATCTGGTACATTGTCTCGTGTGCAGCAGTGGAGATCCAAAACTGCCTTCTCCAATCATTTATTTTCTTACATCTCACTATGCTCAATTTAAAGTGTAATTGGTTAAGTCTCTCAGTTTTTCCAAGTCACTGGGGACTCGAAGTTTCCCGGTACCTAATAATAATTAATGGCCCCGACGAAAGTCCGATATCCTTTCATTAGTGTCCCGTCTCCGCACGGAGCGGTCGAGATTAAAACTTGTTCAGAATAAGAGCTTTGCGAGCACATTTTTTGAAAAGACCTCGTTCACGGCACGCCTTTGAAATGTGAAATGTGGTCGTACTTTATGAAAAAATATTTGTTCACATGATCTGGAAAACATTTTGAATTGCCTTTGACTGCCGTGATGGCGTCCGTTTCGGTAACGTTTTTAATCTTGCAAGTTTTGCAACTAAGATTCGAGTTACGACGAAATTGCGTTGATTTCTTTGATTCCAAAAAAAACGTCAGTTCTTTTTAGCAACGTCACTAACCAACGAAGATCAGCTGATGATGTTGTTGAAAAAAGCCGTCCTCATTATATATGACCATAGTTTCTTTTATCTATGTATAGGCAGTCTAGTTTCCGACAGATTGAAGCGTTACGGTGCTGCTAATCAAATGCCATATTTTTTTATTGCCTATTACTCTCCCATTCCTAGGCAAAGGTCTCCCTCCACTCCTTCCATAATTCGCGAGCCCGCGCGTCCGCCTTCCAGTTTTAACGGAACCTATCCAGCTCGTCCCATCATCCTACGTGGTCTTCCGCGACCCCTCCTCACTGTCTCAGGGCACCAATTCTGTGCTATTATGTCTCGGATATGTTTAATACGACGAGCTATTAAGGATTTAGTTACGATAATCCGAAATTAACAATGACTGTCCTTCCTCAGATGATGCTGCACGCGTGGAACAACTACAAGCTGTACGCTTGGGGCAAGAACGAGCTTAAGCCGATATCGAAGCGAGCTCACCTGTCGAGCGTGTTCGGCGCGGGCGAGCTCGGAGCCACCATTGTCGACGGACTCGACACCCTGTACCTCATGGGACTCAACGACGAGTTCCGGGAGGGCCGGGACTGGGTCGCTGATCACTTGCATATTAATGAAGTCGTAAGTCAAACAAAGCCTGTCACTTGCAAATACTTAGGGAACCAGGCCCACTGAAGTATTCATGGAATTAGCAAAGATTTTAATTTACGTCACTTCGTCTGTACTTGGGGACGTTGCATTGTTCTTGTGTGAATATTTAGTAGGGATATTGTGTTATGGGTACGTATACCGATGTAACCAGCGGGGTACTTGCGTAGAACAGTAACAGTAGGAATGCTTTCATTTTGAAAACTCAACAACATTCATGTTCGAACATATGAAACAATGGATTTGCTTTATACAGGATAAGTTTTTATATAGTGTGCAAACTGTAACCCCCAGCGTAATTTTTTTTTCATCGGTTATACAAAAAAAAGAATCTGCTGTTTCAAAGAAAAGTGCAATACCTACGCGGTCAAAATGTATGGAACAGCTGATTTTTTTTTTGTATAACCGACGAAAAATTTGAATTCATGGTTACAGTTTGCGCACTGGATTTTAAAACTTACCCTGTATAAATCCTTCAAAATGATTCAGATTCTGATTGTGTTACGCAATTAGGGTGCCGGATAAAACATCAGAATAACAACTGTATACGGTAAAATTATTATTTGTTACTCATAGTAAACACCAACCAGGATGCTGTGAGTTTTAATAAATAGGCATCTACATTTTCCTTAACGGCAATCATTGATAACATCCTTTTATCCTGACTAATATTAAAATTGCGAAATTAAGTTTGGTTTTTTGTTACCTATACACGCCTTAATGGATGCAGGGATTTGCATAAAATTTGGAACACGGGTAGACCATGACCCGACATACGATACTTCTATTACATTCTTGTGGGGACAAAAGCTTAATAAAGCGAAAACTAAAAATAATTATTTCTAGGCAATATAAAGTCTCCCGCGGACAGGCGCGACGCGACAGTTCCACGCGACTCTTGTAGAACACGATGTAGAACAATTTCCATAAAGTTTTCATATAAATTATTCTACGAGTGTCGCGTCGCGCCTGTTTGAAGGAGCCTTAATTTTCTAACTTCTAATTAAAAATAGTACTCAACGCCAAGCCCGTTACTCAAACAGAAAGGAATAACTAAAAGGCTTCTTTGATATTTATAAATTGGCTAGTTTCAGCCAAGTAGATCGAAATGCTAAATTAGCCGTAGCGTTGGATAACGAGTCTATTAATGGACTCCTCACATGCGGCGTCTATGAACTGAGACTTGCGCATGTCGAGATAAGAAAGGCCAAGGGAGCTAGATTGCCACATTTCATTTAAATGTAGGGCACATAATTTAGGTATCCGTGTCAATTAGGAAATTATATATAAGTATTTGATTACTTAGCATTACCACAGAATACATAATAGTGCAAGTGCAGTATGTAGGTACCCTAGAAACAGTAAACATGCAACGTCGAGAGTGAATCAGATGCGCGGGCGTTTCTGTTGAGTCAGGCTTGTCTTGCAAAAACTTATTGATGTTTTGCAGTGTTAAATTATAGTTTAGTAAACAGTTTTCGATGTGAGTAAGAAGAAACAGCATGAATTTAAAACTTATAATAACAAATTGTAATAGGGTATTTAGAGATAGCTTAAGCAAAATGGAGTCTGAAAATTTTAGTTTTAGTTCATGAAAGAAATTTTAAAATACAATTTAAAGATTTCAGTTTTTTTAATCTGTTTTTGAACACCATGAAATAGTAGCAGCCATTTTATTGCGTCATACGGCATGTCCACTGAGCAACTTTTTACTTTTATTATTTTCGTAACCAAAGTAATTTTTATTTAAATAACATTTTGCATTCAAGAACAGCAAACCAGCGATAAGTAGAAAAATAACTCATTTTTTTTATTATAAACAATTGTCATATAAAATATCAGCGCATTTGTTTTTAGCAAATTGACGTCATACCCACAGAACAATATGGCGTCCACTGCGTCCAGCGTTTTCGTCAAATTTCGCGCCAAATTTGAAAATGTAAAATTTTAATGCATTTTTATGGCACTAATCGATTAAATAAAAGTGTTGTGTTTTTGTGGTTTTTTAGCACTCTAGAATGTAATTATGACGCTTTTCAAAAATGAGTGTAATACCCTATTGCGTAACACTACACTGTGTCAATCGAAATCTGAATTAGTTTGTAAGATATTGCTAATCCATTGTTTCATATATTCGTAAAATTTGTCTGCTCCAGTAAACAGATAAAGCAATTAATGCTGTTGAACTGTCAAAATTCAAATACAGCTGGGGTGATTATACAGACATGTTCCGGTCGAAACGATTCGGCACAGCTGTTCGGGAAAACCTATTTGTTTATTCTTTGTGAAAATAAAACAAGTTCTTATAAAAAATAACTCACAATCCAGCCCGTAAGGCAATAAGCAATTTAATCTAACTTTTTTGTTTTTACGTGATAATTATTTAAAAACTTTGAATAGTGTTGATTGTAAGTAGGTACTTAACACAATATTATGTCCGTTTCACTTAGAGAGTGAGAAAATAGAATTTAAAAAATATTTTGTTACCCGGCTATGCAGAATCATCTACTCGTGTGTAGTACGCCTCACACGTATTTTAAGAGTCGATAGTAATTATCAATACCTAATTTACGATTAGGCTTTGACAATAACCTATTGTTAAGTGTTATTTACATTACAAAATGTAATGCCCGATGCTGATGACGGTTCATTTTGATCGCATGATCACTTATTTGTTCAAGAATATGATCATTACTATATCTGTAGACCATAGGTAAATTAATACATTATAAATTAATTTTAAACAATATGGTCCAAGTTGGACTGCTGGGCGACGACTGGTTATTATTATTTTATGGTCATAGATCTAAATACAAGGAGTTGATTAAAAATTTCGTTTCAAAGTTAATTTAACTGCCCAAACACCCTATTAAAACTTGACTATGGCGAAAACAGCTTCCGCTTGACAACCAAACTTTTTCCTTAAATCGAACTTAACGACACCCATGGGGGCATCAAGGGTCTTATTTGTGATCGAAACCCAATCACGAAAGTTATAATAAGACAGATTGTAATATAATTTTGTTTTTTGCCAGGATTCCGACCTGTCAGTGTTCGAGACGACGATTCGGTTCGTTGGAGGACTTCTGTCGTGTTACGCTTTGACCGGAGACAGCATGTTCAGAGACAAGGCTGTGGAGGTCGCTGATGCTTTGCTGCCGGCCTTCGACACGCCTACTGGACTACCGTATGCACTCATCAACCCGTCCACTAAGGTAATATAGGAAAAAGAAGAAGCCTCAGTTTAGATTACTTTCCGACATAATTCAAAAAGAGCAATTAGTGGGTATGATGATTTAAAAGTTTAAAAGTAGCGATAAGAGTGCGGCGAGAATAAAGTCACAACTCTCGATCTCCTTCATTTTTAGGTTCGTAATGTCGTTTTTTGTAGCAAAAAAAAAAAACAACCGCGTTCCAAAAAAACACTACAAAAAAAAAAATGCTGAAAAATTACTTTAAATTCGGAAGTCGGTGACTTTGGATATTATTATGTAGGTATTTAATTTAATTTCTTGTCACCGCCTTCCGAAATTAAAGTTATTTTTCAGTTTGTTTGGGGTCAAAACAATGCATATTTATGCGATAGCAGCAATCGCGGTTGTTTGCTGTAATTTTTGAAGAGTTCCATTGCCAGTCTCCGAAACGCATCGTCAGATCTATATGAAATTTTTATGGGACCATTTCGGAATAAATTCCTTTCGAACAAAAAAAAAATTTGCAAGTCATATAACATACATTAAAAAAATATATAAATATGCATATAAACATGTCGAATTGATAACCTCCTTCTTTTTGAAGTCGGTTAAAAATAGTGAAATTTGCCGTGTCCACCTGTATACTTAACTAATAACTCCCATCTTGCCAATGAGCTATGCCTGTAAAAAACGCAATTTGTATATCTAATCCCCAAAGGTGGAAGTGCCAGGGTAGTCCGTGAAATTCAAATTTCCTTACGTTTTTTTTGCAATTTGCAAGTCAGTGTCAGTGTGTGACTTTTTTCATGAAATAGTAATTTGCAGGTCAGTGTCAGTGTGTGACCTTTTTCATGAAATAGTAATTTTGAGGTCAGTATCAGTGTGTGACCTTTTTCTTGAAATAGTAATTTTCAGGTCAGTGTCAGTGTGTGACCTTTTTCATGAAATAGTAATTTGGAGGTGAGTGTCAGTGTGTGACCTTTTTCATGAAATAGTAATTTTACAAATCAGCGTCCATCATTGAATTACTATTTCATGCAAAAGGGTCCCTCCTTTTGCATGGAATAGTAATTCAATGGTATTCAATAAATTTAGAGGGGTGTGTTCATATTTTTACGATTATAATTGAACGTAGTTAAACGAAAAGGATCCAATCCCCATAAGATTTTGTGTGGATTGGATCCTTTTCGTTTAACTACGTCCAATTTAGGTAAACACATACGTGTTACGGTCGCGGATCATATTTTAATCAACATACAACCTGACACTGACCTGAAAATTGCAAAAAAACGTATGAAAATTTTAATTTCGCGGGATAACATCGCATCCTCCTTAATCGCCTTTCACATTCGAGGCAGAACAGGAACTAGCTGTCATGTGTATTTCTTTGTAAAAAGCGCGTAAGTTAATGGAGCTACCATCTGGACCAACGGAAAATATCCAAACTCAATTCGGGATGTGTAAACATCCCGTGCCTCGGTAACATTGATGTTCATTTGTTATGTCAAATTAATTTATTATTGTGCATTATTCAAACTCATTATTAAAACCCAACACGTACTTAAATGACTAGCAATTAAAGATACCTTTATCGTTAATTAGACACATTTATGATTAATAGTGTCATGCAATCTTAATAGCGATTCAAACTGGCACACTTATGCGTGGAATAAATGTCTATAACATAATTATCGTAGAGCCGGCCGTCCTTCGTGGAACCTGCTAATTTATGGATTGTATTAATATTTTGTCTACCCACTGTCACATTAAACAGAGATTGACTACGATAATGTGATTAAATTTCCACGAGGCTAGATTTCGCCCGAAATATTCCGAATAGAATGTCTGAATAGCTAAATACAGGGTGGCAGGGAAATGTACGCACAAACTGTTACCTACCTACCATGGATTGATTGAAATTGATGCGTTTAATTTTTTTGTAGATTATTTTTTTAAAAGCCACACATTTTGACCGCGAAGGTATTGCACCTTTGTATGAAACAGCAGATGTTTTTTTTATTTTATATATTTTTTTCTAGATCATGTGTAGAATTCGTGGTTTGCGTGTCGTTGACCCTAACACCATGTATGTGTCCTTGAGTTTGGTATATATTAGGGAAATCTATATCTATACAGGGTTATTGGAAAAACACCAACAACCTCTTAAGAGGTCACTGTACTCATCATTATGAACAACTTTTACTATTTCAAACCTGAAATCGCGAAAAAAAAAGCGACTGTTCCCTACATTTTGATGAGTTATACGAACATAAATGTAAGGAACACCTGATCGTAGGGAAATAAGTCATACAAGGTGTGACAGAATAAACGCAGTCCTATCAGTAGCTTGTTCATAATTGACTACTGAATCGAGTTCTGTAACTTTCAATATATAGGTAGGTATTTTTGTTTCACTTATGTGTTTTGAATTACCTACCGACGATTGAGCCAAAGATAATTCAATCTTGTTTTAAGGCAATACGACAACAATTTTAAATGCATAAAGTAATGCTGGGATCAACGATATTTCCTAAATAATAATTATTTGCTTTTAAAAAAAATGTTATTGGTCATTTGCTTTTAACACAAAACTAATTGAGGTGTATGAGGTCTTGCGTTAATTATGTTATACATTGTATATACTCATTATTACAGAAAAAAATACTAGGTAATCGAGCAATTTTTAATCAATGATCCAATTTCCGTGGCACGGTGACGTTTAAACAGGATGGTAACATTAAATGCAAAATCCTGAAAACCTAGTTGAAAGGTTCCGCTTATTAGCCGGTTCTGCGATAAATTATTTATGCTTTCAACAATTATCTGATTAAGCAACTAGGTATAAATATATTTAATATTGAACCACCGTTTTATGTTCCACATATTAAGCGAATAAAAAAATATAAATAGATATTTGAAGTGGATTCGACACAAAGCTAAATTCAATAGGATTTGGACACGCGATATTATGTTTTATGTTCATAATGATATTAAAAAATACAAACGCCTGATTGGTCAGGTGGTCGCGAGCGCTACTGCTGAGTATAAGGTTCTGGGTTCGATTCCCACCTCCGGCAAAGTGTCATTATTATTTTTAACCGACTTCAATAAGAAGGAGGTTATCAATTCGACATGTTTATATGTTCGGGCACAACTCCATTATATATAGATGCATTTGTAAAATTCTTTTTTGTTCGAAAGGCGTTTATTCCGAAATGGTCCCATTTAAATTTCATATGGATCTGATGATTCGTTTCGGAGAGAGACAACGGAACTCTTAAAAAAATGACAGCAAATCTACTGCGATTGCTACTATCGCATAAATATGCATTATTTTGACCCCAAGGATGATGAAATTTCGAATTGGTGTGGGGTAGGTACTACAACTAAAAAGTGATAAATAAAAACTTTTTCAAAAAAAAAAAAACAGTCGACTTCCGGAAAAAAAACTACAAAGTAAAAATAACTTTAATTTCGGAAGGCGGTGACAAAAATTTAAAATACATAGCCATCATCCTTGTGGTCAAAACAATGCATATTTATGCGATAACAGCAATCGCGGTCGATTCGCTGTTTTGTTTGTCAAAGTGTAATTTTTTTATATCTGGAATTCCCAGTAGCAGCCCGGAGTATTTTTCTGGTTGATAGCAATACGCTCGCTTTTATTACACGGGACTTAAACATACCTGGCGAAATGTGGGTGTATTATACGTACACCTCTGCCCAACCCTTCGGGGACACAGGGCGTGATGTTATGTTATGTAAGTATCGGTACCCATTAAAATATGGCATTTTTACCTCAAACAACACATTAGTTTGTACATATAATAAAATGCAGCCTGTATAATAACTAATTGTATACAAGAGCAAGAACAGAGGGGTAATTGCGTAATACACTATCCGTAGGAATCGCTTTCATTTTGACAGCTCCACGACAATCATTGCGCGGTTTACGTCGTTGAGCAGACGAATTATACAAACATATGAAGCAGTGGATTAACAATAGGCTTCAAAATGATTCAGATTCTGATTAATACTGTGTTACGCAATTAGGGTGCAGGTGTGTTTTTTTATCACAATTAGTATTTTAAATTAATTAATCTCTAAATAAACGTTTTACAGATTTCTACAATGACATAATTATTATGCACACTTCTCTCACCGCAACAAGTTCTAAACGTGCTCTTACACGGGCAATTTTTTAGAAATTATTGCTCGGCAACACTAATGGATCAATCTGGATCAATTAAGTGGAGCAATCTGGGGCAACAACAATAAATTACGGATATGTTTCGGGAATATTGCTTCTGATTGCTCTATATATTTAATGAGTTGCCGAATATCCAATCGGTTTGGAAATTTTTAGCCAATTTTCTTTCTATCTCGTTTGTACGTCTCACTACGTCTCTTTTTTAAAGTTGCTCTAAATTGCATGATATTGTGTGGCCGTATCTCTGGCAATAGGTTGCTATACAGGGTAAGTTCTTATCCAGTGCGCAAACTGTAACCATGAATTCAGCAACTCATTCTAGACTCCTCAGCACAGAAATTTTTCGTCGGTTGTCCAAAAAAAAATCAGCTGTTTCATAGAAAAGTGCAATACCTACGCGGTCAAAATGTATGGAACATTGGCCATTGCTCTAAAGTACTGGATGTAGTCGTGACGTCATATGACGAGAATTAACCAGCATGGCGCAATTTTAGTTGCTCGTGCAAGTGCACCTTTATACCCTAACTCCATTTTGTAATTTTCGGTACAATTTACAGGCAAGTCGTCAGTACCACTGGGCGGGACCGAACAGCATCCTCTCCGAACTGGGGACTCTGCATCTAGAGTTCACATACCTCAGTGACGTCACGGGCCGCGATAGTAAGCACATTTGTCATACTCCAATATTATTAACAGCCATTCATCATTCCGTCTTCAAGCGGACGACGTGCGACGCTCTTTGCTCTTTAGTATTTTCTTTTGTTCAAGATATTTTTAAAAGATGCTCTGGAGCGAGATCGTGATTTTGAAACCGATAATGTGTACTTGAGGTACTTAGAGAATGATTAATATGGTTCTTATTGAGAATTTATGTACGGTCACCAAAAGATCGAGGTCGTCCAGTATCGTTGAAATTTAGTAAGAAACCGAAGGATGTTTTCCAATAAATTTGTTACCTGATTACCAGTATTTACTATGGATGGAGCGACTATCGCCTATCTGACGTCCACAACCCAGTTACTGGGTAATACGATATCCTTTGGTAAGACTGGTTTGTCACAATTTCGGGCTTCTAACGACCCGTAACGAGTGACAACGATCCACGTATGGCAGCCGGGGACAAGCGGCATAACGTGCTTTCCGAGACACGGAGTGATCATACATTTTTGAAAAAAAATTGACATTTTAACGTCGGCGAGTTGCGATTGCGACTAAATTTTGAACGTTTTGAATTACGACAGTTGGCCTTCAGGTCGTTCGACCCGTGGGGCTGCTACTGCTTAGCCACAAGGCCTTTAGCCGTACCTTTCTTTTTCAAAGTATAATCCGATTTTACTCTTTTAAATAAAATATTAAAGATTGCTTTGCTTCCAGTCTACAGACAGAAGGTGAGCCGTATCCGAGAGGCGTTGAACAACATCGACAAGCCAGGCGACCTGTACCCGAACTTCATCAACCCGCGCACTGGACAGTGGGGACAAAGTGAGTCCTTTATTATCCTTAATATCTATTTTATTAACACAAAAATGAGAGAAAAATAAAACAGAGAAAAACGAGAGAAAAAAATAAGGGACAGTGAGAGAGATAAAATGATACCTATATGATTTTATTACTGTAGGTTTGTACAAATATTTTACACGTCAATCATATTTTTATAACGGTCGGCGTTTCCTATCTGAATACTCTGAGAAGAAAGGCCGAAACAAACTCAGATCATGTGGATTGGTGTCTGAAATGGTCTTAGTATAAACTAACACGCTTGTTTTTTAAACAAACAAACGAACTAAGCTGCTTGCACCTTTACATAACGTTAAAAACCGCGGCCCCGTCGCGTGGCAGTATGAACTACGCCTAATACACGCATGATTTGGCTGGCTCGGTGGATAACAACAATTGTTATCTTGTCGTCACAATTAACAATAGGTACCTACTAAATCGTTTCAACGGTTTAAATTGACAAAGTTTAACATAAAATACGTGTTGATTATGTTATCAGTTCACTTGAACCTAATAATAAGGACGTCATTGTTATCCTGAAACTATAAATAAGGATGTAAAAATGGAAGTTACCATCTGCCTAGCCTTTTCCCAACTATGTTGGGGTCCGCTTCCAGTCTGACCGGATGCAGCTGAATACCAGTATTTTACAATACTACAAAATCAATAACCGTTTTTCAAGTCCTAAAAACCCTACGAAGCAGGGACGTGTCGCTAGTCAGTCCTACTATCATACTACTATTATTAACTATCTTTTGCCAGTGGCTTCGCCCGCGTGGCGGTCGAAAATTATCCTTCTGGAACTTATTACCGGGATAAAAAGTATCCTATGTGTTAACCCAGGTTATAATCTTATCTGCATGCCAAATTTCATCCAAATCCATTCAGTAGTTTTTGCGTGAAAGAGTAACAAACATCCATACATCCATACATACAAACATTCGCGTTTATAATATTAAGTAAGGATGTGGACGTTTGTTACTCAATCGCGCAGAAACAGCTAAACGGATTTGCATGAAATTTGGCATACAGATAGTTTGTAACCTGGATTAACATTTATATGATATTTTTAATCCCGGTAGTACGTTCCCGTGGGATAATTTCCGAAATCCACGCGGGCGAAGCCGCGGGCAGCAGCTTGTATGAAAAAATATCGTCTGAATAAAATTAACACAACGTTCAATCATTAAATCAACCAAGAATTAAAACTTAACGTTTAGGAAATGTTTAAAAGGTCCAATGCAGTATTCCTTGCTGTATTATATAGTTGTAACACCGATGACGTCACGCAAATGCCGCAATGAACACGGAACTTTGCGTATTTTCAAACAGATCTAGAATAGTAGCTCATCACTTTGAAGACCACTTAAATGTAGGATGGACGTTTCTGATAGAATTTGGCCGCCTATAATCTAGTTTGTCGTCTTGTCCCGTTGGCGAAACCAATTGATTCGATTAGACCTATGAATGTAATCGATCAACTGTTAATGTGTACTCTATCTGAATAGTATCAAGGTCGAATAGATTTTACAAGATCCATCGATTCGTGAACTCGGTTCAATACATTAGACCCTTAGCCCTTTATGTGGGCTATTTGAATGAATAAAGAACTATTTACTTGCAGAAAATACAGGGTGTTACCCGTTTTTAAGTTTGGTCAGTCCATATTTTACTTGTTTCGGGCTATTGCCCAAAACAGGTATGGACGAGTATGTGTGTTATATTTAACACACACTACAAAAATATAGGTAAAAAATCTTACCTTAATTTTTTTTTCGTTATATCGCATTATTTTTTAATTTATAGTAACGTATCGATCTATCTGTATGCTGACCGCTTGACTTATCGTAAACTAAGTTGAAACAAAGGACATCAAATAAGTATTTAAAACTTTTAGTTGGATACAGAGTTTTTGTTTCTTGGCGTAGTACTACGCGGTCGACAAGCTATTGAATTAATTAACAGACGTAACAAGGCTATTTAAAAAACAGTTCTGTTGAACTAAATTACATTACAGTACCATTTGTGTCATAAATGGTTCATTGGTCTAGTGCCAAGTGGGTACAAGCGCAACTGTCGAGCATGGGGTTCAATCACTGGATGGGGCAGTGTTGTTGGTTTTTCTATTAGGGTTTTCTTAGTAGCAGGAAATCAGGAACACGTTGTGCCCCTAATACATGAGATTTATAAATGGTGAAATGCGGCTGATCACAGTGATCCTGATCACACACTGTTCCTGGTGGAAAATACAGGCGGGATATTATAATCATATCTACCTCAGCATCATGCTGAGGTAGAAGCCTTTTGGCCTCGTCTTTGTTTTATTTTTTACTTTCAAGAAATTTGTTTTTTATCATTTTTGTACGATTGTGTGTTTAGTTTAGTATGTGATCGTCCTGTGCGAGTCACAATAGATACTTTTTCTTTATTTATTTTATTTAACCGTAAGATGACTTTAAACCTGTGTTTTTTTCCATCAAATCTCGAGAAAATAATTACTGATAAATATCACATTTGTATTCTATTCTTTAATGAAGTGATAACGTTGATTAAGCAAAAAAGTACTTATGTAAGGGTCGTAGCAGTTGTGTATGTATTTATGAAATGATTTTAATTTTCCCCGTTCTTAAGGACACATGTCTCTGGGCGCTCTGGGCGACTCTTTCTACGAGTACCTTCTGAAGGCGTGGATAGCGTCTGGCGGGACCGATGAGCAGGCTCGCATCATGTTCGACACGGCGATGCAAGCTGCACTGGACAAAATGCTGCGCGTCTCACCTTCGGGACTCGCTTATTTGGCTGAGCTGAAATACGGGAGGATTATTGAGGAGAAGATGGACCATCTGTCTTGTTTTGCTGGTGAGTAGCTATTTTTTTTAATGATAACTGCAGGAATCCGGTGGATGCGAGAAACACAGAACCGGTCGAAGTGGCGATGTTTGAAGGAGGCTTACGAGGGTCATTCAATAAATACTTAGCCTACAAAAAGTAAACGAAAATTTTGGAAAAGTGGGAATTTATTTTTCAACATAGTCTCCTTTTAGTTCGATACACTTAGCCCAGCGATGCTCCAACTTTTTTAATCCGTCCGAAAAATAGTTTTTGTCAAACTCTGCAAAATAGGCCTCCGTGGCGGCGATGACCTCCTCATTCGATCCATATCTATTCCCGGCGAGTGATTTTTTCAGATTAGGAAACAGAAAGAAGTCACAAGGGGCCAAATCTGGAGAATACGGTGGATGGGGCAGCAATTCGTAGCGTAATTCGACCAATTTGGCCATGGCAACGGCAGACGTGTGAACCGGTGCGTTGTCGTGGTGAAACAGCACTTTTTTCTTCGCCAGATGGGGTCGTTTTTTCTTTAATTCGGCGTCGAATCGGCCCAATAAATCGGCATAGTAAAGCCCTGTAATTGTTTTACCCTTCTCGAGGTAATCGATGTAGATCACACCTTGTGAATCCCAGAAAACGGTGGCCATAACTTTTCCGGCCGATTTTACAGTTTTCGCCTTCTTTGGAGCACGTTCCCCGGTCTGGATCCATTGTTTTGATTGCTCCTTGGTCTCTGGTGTGTACCAGTGGATCCAGGTTTCATCGACGGTCACAAAACGACGCAAAAACTCCGCTGGATTCCGCTTAAACAGCGCCAAACACGTCTCCGATGTGGTCTCACGGTTGCGCTTGTTTTCTGGTGTGAGTAAACGCGGCACCCATCGCGCCGACAGCTTTCTCATGCCGAGTTCCTCGTGAAGAATATGATGCACTGTTCCTTCTGAAATGCCTACAGTCTCAGCTAGCTCCCGAACCTTCAATCGGCGATCTGCCAATACGAGATCATGGATTTTTTTAATGTTTTCCTCCGTAGCAGCTGTTTTCGGTGCACCTGGACGTGGTTCATCAAAAACCGACGTACGGCCACGTGCAAACTCGTTGAACCAATTCTTGACGGTGGCCATCGATGGAGAAGAGTCACCGTACGCAGCATCCAAGCGCTCTTTGATTTCGATGCGCGTTTTCCCTTCCAAAAATAGGAATCGAATCACCGAACGATATTGCTCTTTTTCCATTTTTGTAAAACCGATCGACACGTTCGCTTCCATAAGTTGTCAAATTAAAACAAATGAAGGGATTGGAATGAAAATTTGAAAAAAGAATTAAAAAAGAATGTGCTACACTGTGGTAAAACTCTTTTGAAACTACAGCGCCCTCCGGCGATGAGGCTAGGTACTTATTGAATGCACCTCGTATGTCCAGCAGTATAAGGCTTTCGGCTGAAATGATGATAATGATGATAAACCGCTAAATATCTAGACATGCGGTAGCTTGTCAAGCCAAGTTCAAATAAAAAGAAACTGGCGAAGCAGTAGCCGTATGTTATTTCTATTGTTTACGCTGGATAGACAACAATATTCTTCAAAAGCATAACAATGTTTTTTTTTTTTTTCAATTATCATTATATGTTATAATTAAACGTGTTTAAGTATGTCATAAATAAAGGAGCAAGATTTACAGCACACAATTTTATAGGCTGAATATTATTACCGTAGATGGCCTGTATTTGGACGACGCCCTCAGTTGGTATTTAGTTCAGTGGCATAGTATTCCAAGACATGCTAAGTGTATTTATAAACTTACTTATTGATGCCGTACGGTCCAATGAATACATCATACATTTTTACTATCGCTTTCGACCGTCCAACAAAATGCAGAACCTATGACCGGGACGAAACTTAAAAATGGATTTTAACGTTGAAATTATATACTAACAAGGGCAATTAATCGTTACCTATATCTACTGCCGTAAACATTTGAGCCCCTTTTGGCAACTAACGATCTTTAAAAGTTTTGTTTCGATGCATCCCATTTGACGACAGTAATGTATGTTCGGGCATAACTCCGACATAAATAGACGGATTTGCAAAATTCTTTTTTTGTTTGAAAGGGGTTTATGGAAATGGTCCTAAATTTAATTGATGATTTGTTTCGGAGATAGACAACGGAACTCCTCAAGAAATTACTGCAAATCAACCGAGATTGCTGCTATCGCATAAATATGCATTGTTTTGACTCCTACGATGATGAAATTTCGAATTGGTGTGGGGTAGGTACTGTAACTAAAAAGTGCAAAATAAAAACTTTTTCCAAGAAAAGTTTTTTTGACAACCTGTACCTTCTTAGTATTCTTCAGCTGGCCATAGGTCCTTCTTATGTGGCATACGTCGTATTTGCCACAATTACACCAGGATTAAAACCAAGTATCCCCTCTTACGTTGTACCTAGTCATCAACATCGTCCTGGGCTCTCCCTAACTATGTTGGGGTCGGCTTCCAGTCTAACCTGATGCAGCTGAATACCAGTGTTTTATATATGGACCGACTGTAATACGTAACTTGTGAGGCTGTACCTAATGTTTACCATTAAAAAAATCAATCATATGTGTTTCCAGGCGGTATGTTCGCGCTAGCATCTACTTCCCTGGACAACTCGATGTCGGAGCGATACATGGACGTGGCGCACAAGCTGACCAACACGTGCCACGAGAGCTACGCGCGGTCGGAGACCAAGCTTGGACCTGAGGCCTTCAGGTATTGTACTCATTATGCCTCTAATTCGTGGTTCCTTTCTTATAGATAACTAGCTTTCGCCAGCGGCTTCGTCCGATGGAGGTCGGAACTTATCCCACGGGAACGTAGTACCGGGATAAAAGTAGTCTGTGTTATTCTGGATTACAAACTACCTGTGTACGAAATTTCATTCAAATCCGTTTAGCCGGTTTTGTGTGAAAGAGTAACAAACATCCATATCCGCATTGGTCTGTTTTCTCCCTGGTCAATAAATACAAGTACTAATAATATAATATCCTCTAATATAATAAACTAGATTTTGTCCGCGGCTACGATTCCCTTATGGATATCGGTCATCGCTTAAAAATGTAGCCTATGTCCTCCACATCCCAGGCTTATATCTATACCAAATTTCATGACAACAGACAAAGTTATTTTCTTAGTTATAATATTAGTAGGGATGAGAAAGTTTTTATGTTGAGATGTTTGTTAATACTCAAAAACGACTGAACGGATATGGATGATATTTGGCACACAGATAATTTATAACCTGGATTAACATAAAATATACGTTTTATTCCGGTAGTACGTTCCCGTGGGATAGATTACGACCTCCACGCGGGCGAAGAGGCTGGTAAAAGCTAGTATACATTATAGCATTAAAAAATGTTTGTACTAGAATCGTACACCTGGGAGAAAACAAAGGAATGAACGCTGACGACCACGTGACGACGTTTCCTCTTAAGACACCCCAGCGCCCTTATTGCGTACCACATTATCAATTAGAATCTGAATCATTTTGAAATGTTGAATTTGTTACGTATTATATTTATATCCATTGCTTCCTAAGTTCAAAAAAATGATCTGCTTAATAAATAACACAATGAATGTCGTTGAACTGTCAAAATGATTGCCATTCGTACTGTTAATGTGAAACGCAATTACCTCTCTAGATGTACCTACAGTAAGATTATTTCTGTAAAGTTTATAAAAAAATATAAATTAATATTGTTCTGTGAACCAGGACATAGGCATGTACTTATATTTAATTTATTATATTGCGTAAGGAAACGCGTGAAGCAGTCGACATACCATAAATAATTCCATCGCAATTGCGCAAACCTAATAAAATTATACTGAAGAATGCATTGCATCATACTTACTTATTACTTTCTCGGTAAACTGGAACTGATGAATATTTATGTGTGACTATACTAAAGAATATACATACATATACTCATGCCATCTTCTGTTGGGGGTAGGCAGAAACTACAGGATAACTATTCACAACCATTCGACATGCTACCGGGAATAGAATAATGTACCCAGGATTTTGTAATAGCTTGATCAAAAAGAGTCTCCTTCTTGCCCGTTTTTCTCCATACAGATCTACGTTTCGGAATGGGCACCACCTGGCTTCAACTTTCCGACTAACTGATCGAATTTTGACGATTCCAAAGTGTCTGTAAATTGTTTAAATGAAATAAATGCTTTGAGTTTGGCTATCGTATCGAAAATGACACATTTCGATAACCTGATTTGCCTTGCCCCTGACGGCAAACACCTGTCGGAAGAATAACGGTCGTCTATTTGATTTAAACTGACTAAATTGTCGGGTTTTGGATTTGTGAACAGCGTTTATTGGACTCCGATGATAACATTTATTGATTTTCGATTCGGTACGGAAGCGTATCGAATGATTGTGAATAGCTATGAACGCCACCTGGGGGCCTACTCTCTAACTCCGTGAACGAAGATACGGGCCTGTCCGAAAGTAGATTGAAACTTCTTAGTTAATCCTATACCCAATTAACTAACGGACGGGTAAAAACATATCGGGAGACAGTTGTCAAATCGTGTTGTCATTAATTCTTAGTTCGGGCTCCAAACTAATCATCTATCCGTAAGTGACACGGAGTTGGAAACGTTCGTTACTTCGACCGAAACAACGAACTCCGGGCTTAGGGAGTAGGCCACCTGATACGATCCTTACATAACTATTCCTTTTGCTTCGTTAACGTTACTACATCTGATCATAACTAAGGAATATTTAATGATTAATTTCCTCCATATACAAAAATGAAAATATCATTCCCTAAGGCGCATGACGTAGTTTGTAACACCCTGATATGAAGATGGAATCTTATAAATATCTTCTATCGTTTGATACGCAACATTATTAAAAGGGTGTTTTATAATTCTAAAGCGAATTATTCATTTTTCTTTGTATCTATTATCTTAATTAATGGTAACAATTTTTTAATCGCGCCTTAAGGTATTTTATGTTGGATACATTGAGTGGACCACCTTTGTAAGACGACTAAAATATCACGGTGTATATTTGTTTGCTCTATAAATTTCCTTAGAAGTTTGAAGGCGTATTGTTAAATTACACACACACTAGCAATAGCTTCACTTTATCCTCAAAGGAAAAAACGACGTATTTTTTTAAACTACGAGACTGTTCCACCTATATCCATGCATAGTATAAAACGAAGTTGCTTTTCCTGTTTGTTTGGTGACCGCTTACATTTTCTTAACTCCGCAATGGATTTTGATACTGTTTTTTACCATAATGAAGGGTATTTATTTCGGAAGGTTTATATGTATAGTAGATTAATAATTGAATCAGATACAGAACAGAAATCTTGATATTTTGAAATGTCACCTTTGCACCCTTGCAAAGTAGGCTCTCACTCGGTTCGCTAGGTTATATATTACAACGTGTAACGGAAAGGGTATATACATACCAACGGCACGGCTTCTTTGGATGATATGAAACGATATTGGAAGGGTTTTCAAATCCTATCTCTATATGTTCGGAAGTTATGAGAATGTTTAGTACATTGATAACAGAAACCGAACTTTTCAAACTGAAATAAAAGCATCACTCAGTAGAGATTTACCGTGATATTGGCAAGTAACGTGGAAAGTTATCGCAGTGCGGTGACATGTTTGTTATGATTTAAATTTAAGAAACACATGAAACCGAAATAGTATATTTCATTACAAGTGCGGAAAGGCTGTCATTGCAAAGAGTTCCGACAAATGTCTACCCGAGCCGAGGCGCAGCCGAAGGCGAGGGTTGACAGTCGGAACAAGTTGCAATGACGGTTCCGCAGGTGTACTGAACGACTATTTTTAATACAGTTGCGAAAAAATGAAGCAATTTAATAAAATAATAAAAACACAATAAACTCAACTAACTAATCATTTATTTCTTATAAAAGTTATAGTACACATGTACATTGAAATTGGTACAGTTTTTTAAAGTAACTGGGGAAGTTTTAGGTTGCATATTTACTGTTTGAGACAAACTATTATTAATTTCGTATGATTGTTCATGTATATTTGTCATACAATGGCGTTTGCTAGTTGATGGAATTGGATCTGATGAATTATCATTATCAACGAAGGTAGATGGACGAACGTTCTCTTCAACATGTGAAGAAGACGGACTGGACCTTAAATTAATGGATTGTGTGATTTTTTTCCCAGTTTCTAGTTTGTTGTTTAATGAATCACCAATATAGCTTTCTGCAACTTTGTCTGATTTCCAACCTCCTAGTCGCTTTAAGGACGTCAAATTGGCTCCTGAATCTGCCAATAATGTAGCAGAGGTCCTCCTGAAGCTGTGCCCAGTATAATACTCAGCATCCGGCAGACCAAGAAACGTTGCTATTTCTTTTGGCATATTACCAAATTTGTTTATCCCGATTGCTTGAGCTGTACACTTCCCTTTTTGGTAATTTTGAAAAAAAACGGTCGGTTTTTCCTTTTTGGGACCGCTGATTCATATATTTTTGCACTATTCTAAGAAAATCTCCTTCAACAACAAAGCTTCTCGGTATCTTATTTTTTGTGTTCGGAATCTTGATTAGTAGCATTTTTCCATGGGCTTCAATATCTTTTAAAGTAATATTGGCTAACTCCTCTCTGCGGCAAGCTCCAACAACGCCAAAAATCAGAGCAACCTACAAAAAAAGGGATTTGATTAATATTTTTTTAAATAATGTTTTGACTGTATTTTGCGATTTCGTAAACTGAATACTAAAGAAAAATATAAGTACTTATTAATAAATTACCTTTGTGGCTAAATAACGATCATCGGGAGCTTCGTTCAAAAACCTTTCCACTTCATTGGATGTTAATATTTTCGACTTTTTACTTGTAAAACCGTCTGATTGTCGTTTTAAGAAAGCATTTAATTTTGGGTATTCACTTATATCCACGTTGTTCCTTATTTTAAGCATACTTTTTATCATCGAAAATCTCGACCATAACGTAGACGGTTTTAATTTTGCTGAGAGTTCGGAGAAGTATGCCAACATAACATTTTCTAAAAAACTATTTGCTTTTTTCTCTTCTCTCCACGCAATAAATTCGTCGTATGTAGATATGTAACGACTTTTTGACTTTTCCGGTAAAATGTTCTCCGAAGCATTTTGTGCAATTATACTGAGTTCCGGTGGTGTTAATTCAAAAAAAATAGGGTCGAAATTACTCATTTTGTGCAACAAACAACTAAACTCACAAAGAAAATTTCTGGAAAATGGCGCCAACCGTATAATATAAGCAGAGTTTTTTTTTCACCCATTTTGGTAGGCAAAGGGAACTATCCATACAGCTTAGTCTTCAGTAGATTTTTTTTATTGATATGAAATGAAAATGAAATTTAATGAGATGAAATGAAATGAAACCTAACCTAACTCATTCAATTAAATCATTAAATCTGATATTGAAATAAATTAGTAGCTTCCTTTTAGAAATATACGTATTTGTATAAATCACAAAAACTCTTTAGTAAAAACTTCATGGTTGGTTTTTCTTTTTAATAGACATTATTTTGACAGTTGGGAAAGAGAACGCACGAGTTCGGGAAAGGTAAAAAAAAAGCACTAGTATGTTTTAGCCCACATCCCGAACGCTATACGTCCCTGCAATACACCACTTTTTGAGCAACTGTATTAAAAATTTGGTATCATTTCTTAGAGTATTTTATTTTGAGTTGAAACTATGTATAGTGATTCTATACCAGCTGTTATCTTTAGTGCTTAAGAATAGTAATAGGATTAATGTTACACCCTGTATATATCTGTGGTGTTAATATTACCCATACTCCATTCATTTTTTACTTTCATTTGGTCTGTTCTGTAAATGTCCTGCTGCTATAAATTCAGTCACCAAAAGAGATAAATCACCAGAGTCGTCGGATATAGTTGTAGTTTAGTAAGAAATTGTTGGTTGTTTTCGAATGAAATTTAATTTGATTGTAATAGAAAATATTTACTATCCAGGTAATACAGTAAGCATACATAGGTTAACATCAAGTTGAGACGACATTATTGAGTAGCTTAAATATTACCTACAACTAGTTACATATATTATTTGCCAGTGAACCACAAACTAGACAGTTAGTCTATATCTTGGGGTTCAGGATACGAATTCTAAAAATAATAAATAAACTGTTTGTTTCGCTATATTTCATTTTTGGGTTCTTCCATTTATTAGTTCCTTAGTAAACTTCAACTATATCCGAATCCTGGTTATTTATTTCTTCTGGGTAGATGTAACAGTTTGATCAACACACGTAACTATTCCGATTTGTAGTATTTCTTCCGTGTCAAATGCTCTTAGTGTAAAAAAAAGAGATTTTTGGACTTATCATGTATACCAGACACCATAGATATAATAACATACTTTATTGAACACCATAATTGCAACTGAAGCCGCTTTTGTGCAGTTTTTTACTCATGCGTAAAGCATTACAATAAATAATCGTCTTTTTCAGATTCTCCGGCGCGGTAGAGGCGCGGGCACAGAAGAGCAACGAGAAGGTATTCCTACTGCGACCAGAGACGTTCGAGAGCTACTTCATCATGTGGAGACTCACCAAGCAGCAGCGGTACCGTGACTGGGGATGGGAAGGTGTTCAGGTATGCATCAACGAAGCTTCTGACGTTTCATAAGTGCCCATGCAGGTTTATGTGAAATAAAAGATTATGATTTTGATTTTTTGAAATAAAGAAACAAATGAGTGAAAGAAAATAAATCAAATTTTAAAGTATTTATTTGTCACAGAAACACGTGAAAACAAAACAGATTTATACTTACGAACACAGTACATAAATAGTCGGCAGACGTCATTACTATGACAAGATAGCTTCCACTCAGCGTGATTCTGTGCTATGGGAACCACAGCACAGCACTGATTTTCAGTGGTCACCCAAAAGGTACGGATAACGGTATACGACGTACTAAAGTCAGGTCAGGTCAGTCAAGTCAGGATTTTTATTCTGGCTCTATCTGTTCTATCAAACCGACAAATTTATTTAATTTAAGTACCCCTATTACAACATCAGATGACTGCAAACCACTTTATTCTTTGCAGGCATTGGAGAAGCATTGTCGCGTGGAAGGCGGATACACAGGACTGGTGAACGTGTACCATCAGAACCCGCAGGGTGACGACGTGCAGCAGAGTTTCTTCCTTGCTGAGACACTTAAGGTATGCCGAAACTATATCATTTTACAGTAATACTACAACCGTTAGGTATGGATTAGACAGAGAGAGAGAGAGCTCTCAAAAAAAGTTCATTCTTTAGATTTAGCCCGTCGAAATTTCTTAAACAAGACTATTTCGTGAAAATATAACGATTTGCAGTTGCAGCAAATACAATTTTAAGTATATTGAATCATCAAAATTAAATAATTAAATGATTATAATTTAGTACGTAAAACAGGACCGCAATTTGCAAAACAAAAAAGTAACTTTGAATTTCGAGGGCTACATTGACGAATAGAAGGCCGCCTTAAATTATAATTGAATTTGAGATCCTATTAGGTTTTGATTAAAGTCGAAAAACGATTATTCGAAAACGAAGCGTCTCTAGTCCAAGACTAGACTAGGAAACACATTGAACCAACATATATAAAAAATGCACAAATGTTTAAAAACAAACCATCCATGTATTAGAATGACCTAGTAAAATATATTATTAAACGTTTCTATAAATACTATTTCCTCCATAGCCTCGCTCCATTTCCTGGGTCAGTAATTTAGTTCCAGTCCATCAATTGTCCTGACCCTAATAAAGTTTCTGGGTCATTCCACTGCCCACTGTGTCACAAATGTTCATACAAACAATACATAGATAAAAATACAATCCTGCGGATTTGCATTATGAGTTTTTCATGAAAATAATCATTAATTTTAAATGAACTTAGAAAGTTGTATGTATGGTTTTAATAATGTAATTACGTACGTGTTACGTTCGCGAATTCTATTCATCTGACACTGACCTGAAAATTACAAACAACGCAACAAAATTTTGTTACAGACTCCTTTTGAAAGGTCAAAAATGTCAGTAATTCAGAAACGAAGCTAGTCGCCCAACCCACAGCGTAGTAGGTTCTTATACAGGATACATTTATATCCAGTGCGCAAACTGTAACCATGAATTCAGCATATTATTCTAGACGCGTAGAAATTTTTCGTCGAAAAAAAAAATCAGCAGTTCCATACATTTTGACCGCGTAGGTATTGCACTTTTCTATGAAACAGCTGTTTTTTTTTTGTATAACTGACTAAAAATTTCTACGCTGGGCGTCTAGAACGATATGCTGAATTCATGGTTACAGTTTGCGCACTGGATATAAATTTATCCTGTTTAAGAACCTACTACGCTGTGGATTGGGCAACTAGCTTCACGTTTCTGAATTACCGACTTTATTGACCTTTCAAAAGGAGTCTGTAAATGATTTGGATAAAAAATGATCCATTATTATAAATTATATTGTAACATTTTTTTTCCGTAAGTAGGTTTTGTACTTGAATACTTTTACACGTCAATCATATGAAACTTATAAAATTAGATGAAGTCGGTGACTTGAAACACTAACCAAATCACTCTTTCATTCCAGTACCTCTACCTGCTATTCGCTGACGACTCATTCCTGCCATTAGACGAGTGGGTATTCAACACGGAGGCTCATCCTTTACCAATCAAAGGCAAGAACCCGCTGTACCGCGAGCTTCCGAAGTTACCAGTCCCGCTTGAAGCTATCGAAGAAAACAACAGAATATAGGCGACGGAGTCACAAGTACTATGATTTCAAAATGTTTCATATCGTTAGACCTGTAACACACCGGTACAGAAGTACGATAGCCGAAATATAAAATCAACCGTGTCGTCTATGCAACAATTTGACGTGACAGTGCCGCTATTCCGTAGCATTAAGGGCGGTTTTTAAATTTCAAGCGTAACTATGAAATGCGGTTGAGCGTAGTAGATAACTTTAGTTGCGGATTTTGTTCTGATTCATCAGTTGAAAGTGATACTAGCCGATTAAGTTTTAATCAGACATTTGTGACGTCATTCGCAAATTTTTCTCAGGGATCCTACTCCCTAAGCACGAAGTAGGTCGTTTTCGGACGATTCCAAGTCCGTATCACTTAACTTACGGACATAGTTCGGGGCCCGAAATAAGAATGACGATTTAACAGCTGTCCCTAATCTCGATGTATTTCCCCTGTCCGAAAAATTGCATTTGATACATGTTTTGACGGATCACTAATTTCGGACGGTGTCGTATCTTCTTTAACGGAGTTTGAGAGTAGACACCTGATTTGAACGGCACTGAGACAACCGCGTTCCATTACACCTAGTTGTCCAATTTTGTCGGCTAGTTATGGCATTTAAAGTGCATATTATTATTGTGAAGAAAAAACAACTTTCAATTTTGATTCCGACATTTTTCGCAATGAAACGTTTAAAGCTCGTCTTCAACTGTACCGTGGCTCAGGAAATTCGGTTATCGTTAAAACGCGATGTTATTGGTAAACTTGTGAAGTAAGACACGGTAGGAATGTTGTCACAAGTCAAAGATAGCATAATATGCGGGTTACTATGCTGTTGGAATTATAAACAAATGATTTATGACCAAACGGTTATTTCCACTTTCTATTATTCGAATACGTATTCGATATTGAAACCTATTCCCATGAAATTCTTTGAAATTGATTTTTAAATTCCGCGGCGTAATCAACAAAAGGTAAAGTCTTGTTTAATTTCGGGGAACCAAAGTGCACAGGTAGTTTTTACTCCTGTGAAGAAATCTATAAACTATCCCTTTTTACTCGTATCGTTAAATAACTCGTAATATTACCTTATATCTAAATTATTTGTTACACGACTACACGCTCTTATGGTATCCTACATATATTCGTCTCAGATTTTTGGTACGTAGTAATAAAATAATATTAAGGCGTAGTTGATTCATTCAAATTCTTCAAACGCGCATGTAACGTTAAGCGGCTATTAAGAATAATACATTTTGGGAGCCAACCTTAGGAGTTAATTGGGTGAAATTAGCCTACTAAAGTTATCCATATCGATAATTAGCATTTAAATAACTAATCTGCAAGTAATTAACTATATATATAGCTATTCACAACCATTCGATACGCTTCCGTACCGAATCGAACATCAAATAAATGCCGTTCACAAATCCAATACCCGAAAATGTTGTCAGTTTAAATTAAATAGCCGACCGCTATTCTTCCGACAGCTGTTTGCTATCGGGGGCAAGGCAAATCAAGTTATCGAAATGTGTCATTTTCGATACGATAGCTTGTCGAATGGTTGTGACTAGCCATGCACATAAAACAATTACTCCCATGATTGCAAGGATTCGCCGCGTCCAGTACTACGCTATACATGTAGGGTGATGTTGCTCAAGTCAATTAGTGAGGGTGTCGACACATTCGTAGTGTAAATATAACCGTATGATATAACCCGCAGTTCAAATGTCCGTGATCTCAATCGTCAGAAAACATTTATACTATTGTGTAAATTTAAATCAATGTACACTTTGATAAATACGAGAAATTAGTGACTTTTCTCGCATCAAATTGTTTAATGATTTTCATACAAACGTATTGTGTCGCATTTGTCTAAAGTTTACACTATTCGAATGACTACGTGCTCCTTAATTCCAAAATATATGTATATTATGATGAATGTTGTTTATTTATTTATTAGCTATGAATACTCAGTTGATAGTAAAATTCATGTATAGGTCAAATGTTACACTAATTAACCAAAATTAATTTTAATTATAATTTCTTCAATAATATTCGATTGAGATTAGATATTAATATGAAATGTATTATGAATAAAGATCTGATTGTAGATGGAAGGCTCAGTAATAACGACCAATGTTAACTTATTGCGGGCATTACTAAGTAATATGCACAAACGTAACTTGGTTAAATTTAGCGGTCGCGGCTTCAAGGACTTCTGCGTGCTATTTAGATTTTATTGCTATTATAATATTTTTGTACAAGGTCAAACTAAATTAGCTGGCAGTAGTTTGGTATCGATATCGAAACCAAAAACAACTGTTTATTATTCAAAACTTTAACTGACTTAGTGACTTGTACATTAAGGCAACAAAACGACTATTATATTATAGTTTTTGGAACTTCCATAAAAATATGTAAGTTCCACCTATAAACACAAAAACAGCTGAGCGACTACGGGCATTGACCTTCGCCCACCAACTTATGAAGAAAATGTGTTTTTTTTTTGTTTAATTTTTTATAGTGATATTGAAACCCAACACGTTTTGCCAGCTAATTTGGTTTGACCCGTATATTCTGTTCTGCGGACTATTTTTCCAGTTTTCCAGTCCGTAGGCTCAAATCCAAAACTAGTCATTCAATTGCAGAGTAGTTAGTGACAAAGCCTTTTAGACAAAAAAAAAAATATTATTCATCTGACTTTCCCTTCTTTAACGTACAACTTTCAATGAGTGTTTTGGAAATTGAACTAGTCTTGGTGTACTTGTATGGCGCAGTTAAGGTCAGATCTACTTAGGCTTAGATTTCGTGTGAGATATGCTTGAAGCCGCGACCGGACACTTTCTATATACTATGCTTAACTAATGTTATCGTTGTCAAGGATCACTCGACACCCGTACGTGCGTGCAAACTGTTTAAATCCACGTTCGCAGGACGTAAAAATATCGCGGTGGGATACTTAGGGGGCATCCATTAATTACGTAAAGCAATTTTAGCGATTTTTCGACCCCCACCTACCCCCGCTCTGGTGAGATGTCGTGAGATTTGACTCGACCCTCCCCCCCCCCTCATATTCACACGTGAGATATTTCAAAATGCGTATTTTTAGTGAAAAACGTTAATCTGTGCTTATTTGCATTGGATTTGTGCATTACGTTTGACTGGCTCGGCTGGCCGATGGCGTTTTAACAATAGAGGTGCTTTTGTGGCGTTCGGATATCGGCGATAAATATTATTTTGTTGGATTTAGCCAGATTGGCGGATAAACATGTTTTACTTATTTTACCCAGTTTTCTCGCAATTTTACATTGTTTCTGGGCGAAAAAATATATAAATTAAGTGATATTTGCCGCCGAGACGCCCCTTCTCCCCCACGTGAGATTGGGTGAGATTCGACTCGACCCGCTCTCCCCCCTAAACACCTCACGTAACTAATGGTTTTTTTAGCAATAGATTTTCAACGCACTGCTTAGCGCCGAGAATTGAAAATCGAACAATAATAATTTGCTTTTTCGACGCCCTGGGAGGCAAACTGTTGGATTCTCAATGCTCGGCTCAACAACGAGAGTTGAAAATCCAGTGCGCGATAAAATCCCACCTCGTTTACGTCCTTGCGTACGTGCTCTACTACGCCAGCAGCTATCTATCCCTTTGCACGTCATACACTTTGCTAGTATACACGCACGTCACGGGTGATTTTTAATTATAGTCTGTTCGCTGAGAGTTGATAAATATTATGATACATCTCCGAATAGCGACTGTCGCTTAATTATCGCAAACTGTATGGTGGCTGTCGCTTATCTCCCGCTTTCACCGGTTTCGTGGTACGAGGCACGCAGGTTTTGTGAACTGCGGCCCGAACGGCGAGTGGTCGTGGCGGCCATATTGCCATTCCATGCCATTTCAATAATTAGCGGGCCGCAATTTGTAATGAGTTAAGAAACCCTGACTTGTATCAACTGTCGGCGAACAAACTTTAGATATATCTATTGATATGTAATTTAACTGATATCTTAAATAGAAAAATATATTTTTTATTTATTGAAACTTATTATTTACTTTTCTATCTTTGATAACGCAAGTTTGATTTGTGTCGGATCTCGTATTTATATAAACTTGAAATATATTTTCAATACTTATCCTTTTTAAACCTTATCATAATAATTCGGTTTATAGCAAAATTACATATCTGCGAACTTAAATTTTAGTATGTAAAACATAATGGCATGAAAGGCACATATATATATTTCACATGACTGGCTGGCAATGGTATTTATTAGTTCAGTTCAAACTTTGGCGTCAGTTAGTTGATAAATCATTTTAGAAGCATTGTATGTACGGCTGTGTAAGCTGAACTGAATGAATAGATGAACAATTATTTACATGGAGACCTGTTTCATTCAGTATTGAACACAAACAAGTCTTCAATGGAATCATAATTATGTATATCTATTCATTTTACAAATAAAAGCGACTTGCTGTGTCATTTGTGATTTAACATACAAAGTTACATAATATATTTTATTATAATTTTCTGCACCTGTTAATAAAGCATTAAAATAAATAATAATTCTTTGTAATTATTTGTTGAGTAAATTTTGATTGATTCTTAATAAATCCAAAAGCGTATTCTCCACTAAACATGGATCACTCACTGATATTAGACGAGGTAGTTTGAATAACTGTAAATTGTGTATATAATAGTCATAGACGATAAAATATTTTAGTTTTAGGTTTCTGTGTGTAGATTAACATTGTTATTTTTTAAATTAAGAGATGTGGATGTGCGTCTGTTGATGTACATATTTATGTTTATTATGTTTAAATTTTGTACTGCCATGTAATGCGCCCGCTGCCCATAACAATGTATCATCCTAGTAACTTTTGACATCTATTGCATCATCTGCAAGGATATCGACAGAAAAAGTGCCAGAGTTTACTTCCACAATCATTTTAACTGAAATGGCATTGCCACTTGAAGCAAATATTACCTGGCGCGCAAGTATTTAGCTATTTATTCCTATTTATCCTGTGCTCAAATGTGCTTTAAGTGTCTTCAAGTGGAGGAAGCTTGGCATCACGGTGTTGTGAAGAACTTCGCTCGCAGTAGACACTCATTAAAAAGTATTTGAACCGAATGTGAAGTGTTTTCTGCCCGTGTTCCATCAAAACTGAGAGTAGAGGTGTCTCAGAAAAAACCATAAAAGTTATTGTATTGCATATGTGGTAAGCTGGGACATGCGAAAAAAGCGCCATCTTTTGGCTGTTTACCTAAAAAAGATTTTTTATTTTGTGGAAATCTGGCTTAAGTCCAAACCCAAGACAAAACATAATTCTAATTTCAAAGAATATATCTGTTTTCATATAAATTACTTATGATTATGAATGAATTGACATGATTGATTGATGATTTATTTTGTATCCCACTATTAATTTTCGTGTTAATTATTCTAATGCACTAATCGCAAAATGGCATAATAATTTATTAGACTTGACTGTTTGACGTGACTAATTATAATTTAGAGCTGGTTTCTTAAATCTACCTTTAATTTATATAAAGGTAGATATCATAAACCTGTTACTGTTATACAAAACTTTTTATGTGAAATAAACGTATCAAAATGTACTGCCTTTTCTGTATGTGGTCCTAAATAAATAAATAAATGTCAGTATAAGGTGATATTTGTTCTATCCTCACCTTTAAGATAGTTGTTCTGTATGTACTGCCTGTTATGGTTACGTATGTATGAAGTTGTAGTATTTAAATAATAATGTACATTTTCGGTTATTAATAAAACATGTTTATAAACATTATCAGTTTGTTTTGCTTTTTTCCTGTTGATCGACATTGATAAACAATATAAAGGGCGTACGTGCAATCACATTCATTCGATTGTAAACGTCCGATTGTTATTGTGCATATATGTATTGTAAAAACAACATTTTCCTCGTAGCGTGGAATCAGATAAACAACAAAGAATCGGATGAAATCACACAGCCCATGAGAAGTAATAGGATGATTCATTCTTTATGAAGAAAAACCGTCGAAAATAGTTGTTCATTGTTCTGTTGTATTGATAACTTTTAGTAATTTACAGTCAAAATAAAGCTGAAGTCTTTGTTTATTTGAACGCGCTAAATCTCTGGAACTTCCAGTCCGATTTGGCTCCAAAGGGGCCAAGGCCACTTTTACTAAAATACTTAGGTTAAGTTTTCAATTATCCTGTAACTATACAGAATGATTGAAAACAAGGGGGTTCGAGAGACGAAAATCGTCTGTTGGCGTACCTCAATGACCTAGTAAGTATCAGAAGCGCAGCTCAGTCGTATGAAAGGAATGGAATGAAAACCAAAGTTATCCTTGGGCTTGTAGATACGATGCATATGTACTATTGAGGAAACTAACATCTATAGACCGTAAGGACTATTATTGCTTGCAGCGCTCTGCCGCTATAGTAATGCTTGCTAATACATGTGGTAGTTGTATGCACGGGATTTTGTTTTCAAATTGCCAGATGTAAGTTGCCTCGATAGTACATACCTCAATTTAGTCATGAGGCTTCAGCTTTGCTTCACATTTAACTGTCCCACTGCAGCGCAGAAGTCTACAGAGAAGGCACTAGCATAATTCAGTGCGTTGGCCCAAGGCGGATTGTCGATTTCAGAATGAAAATCGAGGCCATAACCACTGGACCCTTACGTCAAGGAGGGCAAATCCATACCCAGGAAAACTGTAACCGCGTCGTAAATTTAGTTCTAAACTAGATATCGTCGCCCTGGCACACAGGTAACTGAGGGAACACGGGTGGGTTTTAGTCAGTAAAAGTCTGACACGGCCTTCTGCTCCACCCAGAGCGGGAGAAGTTATTTGATGATTTCCTACCAAAAAAAAAAGGGTAGAGGCTTCATTTTCTCATACTTACAGAGAAAGTTAGATCCAACTAACGTAATTAGAGCTTCCAGCTAGGGTTGCCAACCGTACCTACTCTAAAATAGAGTATTGTACTGTTTTTCTTATGGGTGTACTCTATAATATTTACCTAACACATTAATGTGACAAAAAGTCAGTTTATGAAAAAAAAAGTATTTCGGCGTCCTCTTAATAGAGTAGGTACGCCGAAATACTTTTTTTTTCATAAACTGACTTTTTGATACACATATTTTCGTTTTTCTGCGGTTTTCTACATTTACACTGGACTATTTGTCGGCCGTGAATGTGAAGTGGCGAGAAAAGAGGAACAGGGCTTTATAAATATTGAATAAAATGAGGTCTTGATCTTAAATTACCATAGAATTAAGATGTTTAGAGTCCTACAATTCTTATAAAATCAATAAAAAATGTTATGTATTGCAAAAAGTGCTCGAAAATACATAAAGAGGAATGAATAAATGGTACTCTATTTTATTAACTCTCTCTGAAATCGGAAATACTCTACTCCGTCTAGAAAAAGTTGACAACTCTACTTACAGCCTGTTTTTCACTTATTTCGCGCTAGCTTTGATGCCATTCCATGGGCGCGCACGTTATAACGTTGGCACTCTTATTTACACCTAGCATTAATCACCGCCTTGGCCTAAGGCGGATTGGCGATTTCGGAATGAGAGGCGAGGCCATCACGTCAAGGAGGGCAAACCCACACTCAAGAAAGGTGTACCCTCGTCGTAAAATTAGTCCTAAACTAACAAGCCACAAAATCTCAACATTCATACCTACCTAACAGTAACCTACCACGTCTTCAAAATCATTGCAGAATTTACACTACAGAACATAAAACATGACCTTTGAATGTACTCGCCCGCCGCTGCAAGGTTATATCGCCAACTATACAAACACGTCCCCCTAATTGGATGGCTGCATAAATGTTAGCCCATAGACAATCATGCCGCGGCATTTACGGGGCTTATGGCTTCGTTACCTTTCGGCACCCCCCTTTATAGCTGCGAACAGACGGGAAGCAATAATGTACCTATTTTCGCATTATCATTTTGCTAGTGGAGAAATCGTTTGTGGAGTGTATCTTTCGTCCTTGGGTAGGTAAGTACTTACCTATAGTCACCAAAAACGATAAGTAGGTAGGGTCGTCGGATATAGTTGAAGTTTAGTAAGAAACCGATGGATTTTCGGATCTCATCGGATTTTATGATTCATCCATAAATATCTATCGTCAAGATGATAGCAAATATATGTGATCATTTGTGAAAGGCCAGATACATGCAAGTGGCAGCATAATTCAGCACAAATCGGTTGGTATGTGACATCGAAGGAACAATAAAAGTATCTGACGAGCCAAAAAAATTTTTTACGCAAAAAAAAACCACTACAAATTGAAAAAAAAAACTTTCATTTCGGAAGTCAGAGTTTTTGATTTTACCTATATACCTATAGGTAAAATAAAAAACGCTGACTTTTTGTTTTTTGCAATCAATCAACTCAGCCTATCCCAGTCCGCTGCTGGACATAGGCGTCTCTCATGCTGCGCCACAACACCCTGTCCTCCGCCTTCCGCATCCAGTCTGTCCCAGCCACCTTTTTAAGGTCGTCGGTCCACTTAGCTGTAGGGCGTCCCACACTACGCTTGCCGATACGCGATGTCCACTCCAAGACTCGTCTGCTCCACCGGCCATCGGTCCTTCAACAAACATGGCCCCACTGCCACTTCAACCTACTTACCCTAGCAAGCTATGTCGGTAACTCCAGTTCTTTTCCGGATAACTTCGTTTGTGATTCTACCCTTCAAAGAAACCCCAAGCACAGCCCGCTCCATAGCGCGCTGGGTGACTTTAAATTTGTGGACCAGCCCAACTGTCCGTGTCCACGTTTCGGCACCGTATGTCATCACGGGCAGGACGCACTGGTTGAAGACCTTAGTCATCAAACATTGCGGTATTGACGATGAGAAGACTTGACGAAGTTTTCCAAACGCTGCCCAACCCAACTGGATCCTCCTGTCGGCTTCTTTCTCAAAGTTGTGTCAACCAAGCTGGATGACTTGCCCTAGGTAGATATATTGATAGATGGTAGATTGGACTCGGCAAGACGAATCGTACATGATTTTCGTCTTGTCCAAATTCATGCCGAGGCCAACTCGCCGAGAGGCTCCATTTAGGCTGTGCAGCATCTGGTCTAACTGTTCCAGCATCTCTGCCATTATGACGATGTCGTTTTGATGTCTTTTTTGCTAAATTCATTAAAATTACATGTGACCACCCCTGAGGCATAATAATGAAGTACTAAAACAAAATTCAAAATCGACCCACAATTGCCGAAAATAACACGTAACAAGTAAACACAACAAATACAATCGAATTTAGAACCTCCTCCTTTTTGAAGTGGGTTAAAAATGTCACTCGTGCGAAGCTGTACCTTATCATGTGTTAATGTACCATTAAATAAACAAAGATAGTATATCAACTCACTACAAGAACATGTGTGACCTACGTCGGATTTCTAAGTATCTGTCTCAAGTAAAAGTTGTATCATAAGAAAAATCAAGCAAGTTGACTAGATCAATAACATCACATTCATAAACAACGGAGCAGTTGTGGCCCAGTAGTTACGGCTGCGACTTACCGAGTTGTGGATCGTGGGTGTGAACCCAGACAGGGCTTTAGTTTGTGTAATACTTCAAACACCACTGCTCTCAAGACGGTGAAGGAAAACCTCGTAAGGAAACCGGCGTGTCCTAGAGCGACAAATTTCAAGACATGTGAAATCTACCAGACCGCACTGGGTCCGCGTGGAGGATAACGGTCCACTTCCACTCACCGAGAGGAGGACTGTGTCTCAGCAATGGGACCATTATAGGCTGATTACGCATAAAGACCAAACGGACAGAAAAATTGTGAATGTCAGAAGTAAAACTTTAAAATCTGAAAATATTTCTCACGTTCGATATCATTCGGTTACCTAAACAGGGTAAGTTTTTATCCAGTGTGCAAACTGTAACCATGAATTCGGCAAATCATTCTAGACCCCCCCAGCGCAGAAATTTTTCGTTTTAAAAAAAAATTAGCTGTTTCGTAGAAAAAATGCAATACCTACGCGATCAAAATGTACGGAACAGCTGACATTTTTTTGTATTACCGGCGAAAAATTTCTGCACTGGGGGGTCTAGAATGATATGCTGAATTCATGGTTACAGTTTGCGCACTGGGTAAAAACTTAACCTGTATATAGGTCGACAGACATGACCAAGTTTTACATGATAGCTAACAATCTAGGTACTTACCTACTCAGTAGCGGCGGGTCAATACAAGGCTATTCCCATCGGCCTACCTTAAAGAAATCCCACCGATCCACTATTCCAGTGTCGACGGGTCAATATAAGCCGATTCCCATCGGCTTACCTCTAAGAAGTCCCACCTCCCACCGATCCACCACTTATTATTTTAAAGTACAATTAGGTAATTTTCATGTGTTGCTAAGTATTGCTAAGAGAAACACCTGGGCGCAAAAAAAAGAAAATCTTCCATACAAAATTCTCTGTTTCCAACTATCAATGAAAGTAGGGCGTTATCTTCTGCAGAAACTTTAAGCTTGCATCACGCGATGGGTGACTTTCTTTGGAACGGCTTACCCTAGCCAATACTCCACCCGTCGCCACTGCACTATTCATTATTTCAAAGTACAATTTATTTTTATGTTTCCATGTATTACTGAAAAAATGCTTACCCTAGCCATAATTACAACCCTCGGCACTGTTACCTACCTGTTTACTTCGACAGGTACGATAAGTTTAAGAGAGTAGGTCTCTGTCCTGCTTGTTTTCACGAGGTTGCGGGTTCAAAACCTGGGCACGAGTGGGCTTTCTACGCCACACGCAATATTTCACTTTGAGACAAGTTTTATGTTGTAGCTACCTGCGCAGCTAGTCAGGTATATGTTTCTATCTATGAAATGTGATCAGCTATTGTCACAATATGAGTCACATACCAGCACAGGCTGGTTAACGAGGGCGCTATGAAACCTGCACGACACCTTTCAAGCCACCAAATATTGTTTCAATCAGCGCAGTGAAGACAATTTTCTTTATAGCCCGTGGGACGCTCCCTGTCCCCATTCTGCACCACCACGTAAAGGGTGGTGGGGTTGCGAGGGGCGCAGCCAAGCTTTCGGGACTGCTGAAATAGTTGAGCGACTGACAAAGTGACGAACGTGCTCGCGAAACACACCGACTTCCCATTTACTCCAAACTGATTTTCTTACTTATATTTTTCGCAGTCATCTTGTTTTTAAATTCGTTAATTGATGGTGCAGCTATAATTTAAATTAAGTTTACTTTTATTCGTCCATCCTGTTTATTTAAATTATCAAATGACCTCAACGCGATAATACGGTTATCTACTTTTAGAATGATTTGCGAATGAGTTTTGTTCAAGTTGGTGGTTTGTTAACAATTTGCTGCAAGTCTGCAACTGAAGTAATGTGGAAGCTGAAAATTTTGAAGTTGGCGGCAGTCGCCGCTCTAGTTTCAGGTAAGTTATTTTGATGATTCTTCAGCAGTGTTATAAAGGTTAAGGTTTTAAAAACATCTCCGATGAAGTATAAATACTATTGCTGCTATTAACTTAAATTTTTAGATAATTTCGTTAATCATTATTAGCCTTCTTTGGTTCAGCAGTCGGAGTAAAAGTTTTCCAATATTTTGTACTAAATATTCATGTGTATTCTCTTCGTACGCTATATTTTATTATTAGTTTAATACAAGATTGGACAGTGGTCATAAAATAGGCAGAGTGCCCCGTTTCAGACAAGAAGAAGCGTTTCAGAAGAGAAATAATTGAGCTCATGGACGCTTTTAAAGTGCAATCCCATTGTAATAAATTAATCCAAGTACACATTTAGTTTAAAGTACTCGTCTAGACTCTAGCTAGATGATGTCACATCACACGCAATGAAACCGTGGACAAGCTAATTATTTTCATTAATTGGTGGAGAGGGCCAAAACAACAGCCTTGTCAATTGATTAATCTGTGAGGATTACATAGTGATCACCTCGATCCACATCTATGATAATCATTCGATTTTAGAAGCAATATAAAAAGTCTGACGACTGGACCATTACCATAACATATAACATCACGCCTGTTTCCCACGAGGTGTTCGGCAGAGAGAGTATCTATAGTACCTACACCCATATTCGCCAGTTGTGTTCTATAGGTAATTTAACTGTTAAATATCGGTATTCTCAAGTGCTTAATTGCGTTGTGAAGCTCATAAGGTGCGGGTTGTTCGAAAGAGGTTCCCTGACACAGGCAACTGAAGGAACACGGGTGGGTTTTAGTCAATAAAAGTCAGACACGCCCTCCTACTCCACCTAGAGCGGAAGAAGTATTTGATGATGTCCCCAACCTCAAAAACAAAAGCTCATAATATAGTTGTGAAAATATCTCAATCGGCAAAAGGCTAGGAAAGAATCCGATAATTATGGAACTTACGGTTGTGGTAGGGAGGGGGATCTTGGCTAAGTAATAACAGCCACACGGGTCGATCGATCAGGTTATCTACTCTTGCCAAGGTTCGTCCGTGGATGGGTGACCATCTTTACATGCCCAAGAAACCTCCGTACCTCGGACAGCACGTTAGGCCGTTGGTCCCGGCTGTCATTCGTCAGAAGCTCGGAAATCTGCGGGAAAGTTATTGGTTTGTGGAGGTCAGAGGCCCTAGTGTAAGTTTCATTTAACCATCTCGATCAAACGGAGTGAGCGCGTTCGGCGCTCCGATTGGTCCGTCACCAATCCAGGGCCACTCGGAGGGCCAAACGCGCTCACTCCGTTTGATCGAGATGGTTAAATGAAACTCACACTAGGGCCTCAGCTAGGCAGTCGCTCCATGTATAATACTGGTATTCAGCTGCATCCATTAGACTGGGAGCCGACTGAGCCGAGACCAAGAAAGCTGGAGAAAGGCTAGGGGGCGGCTATTAATTACGTGAGGCAATTTTGGCGATTTTTCGATCCCCACCCCCGCTCTGGTGAGATGTCGTGAGATTTGGCTATACCCTCCCCATAATCTCACTTGAGATATTTCAAATACAACACGTATTTGAAATATCTCAAGTGTTTACTGTAAAAACGTTAATCTGTGCTTATTTACGTTGCATTTGGCTGGCTTGGCTGGCCGGTGGCAGTTTAACCATCGAGGAGCTACTGTGGTACTTTGTGGCGTTCGCATAACTGCGATAAATATTATTTTGTGGGATTTAGCCATATTGGCGGAAAAGCATGTTTTACATAATTTAACCCGGTTTTCTCGTAATGTTACATTGTTTAATTGCGGAAAAAAATATGAATTACGTGATTTTTGCCGAGTTCCCCCTCTCTCCCACGTGAGATTGAGTGAGATTAGACTCGACCCCCTCCCCCACCCCCTCCCCCACCCCCTTAACGCCTCACGTAATTAATGGTCGCCCCCCCTACGCAGATGATGTTGGTCAGGGTAACCGTTGCAACATACCGTACAAGTGAATTTAAATCATTTACAAGGAGCGTGACACTTATAAACACCACATATTACAATCGGCCCTCATTCCCACTGCTGGGTACTCTAACCACCTTTATGTGAAAGGAAGTGGGCCACGCCAGCTCTGTGGGAATCTTTGGTTCAGGACATGACGGTATCCTTACGATGTTTTCACCGTTTCATGAAATACCGATTAGCTTGTCCGATAATATTTTTCCCCTACAAATCGTAAGTGTTTGTAGAAAATTGATGGATGCGGACCTGTAGTCAAAGTTTTCACGGTATCCGATATCAAACGTGACGCGTGCGGCAGGCTGTCAGTCGCGCGCCACCTTTTGGGTCACTTCCGGTGACAAGTTCCGGTTCACGTCAGGCTTTACTCGCAGCCTAAATTAAGGGCTTCCAAAGACTAAAATTATGTTTAGACTTTTAACATTTTCATAATGTGTGTTACAGTTACCTGTTTCGTTGTAAATGGCCCAAAGTATAATTTTCGATTTTTCAGAAGTGCATAACAAAGACAACTTATTAGTCAATAAAGCTCTTCTAATTAGATATTTGTATTATCAAAAAACAACGCCTATAAGTATGACCTAAAAGTTATTTTCAGCCTTGTGAAGGTCAGCAAGTCGCTCCTGTTTAAATGTCACATAAATAACATCATATCGCCCCTGATCAAATGCTCGCGAGCACGGTTGCCGCATGCCCGGTGACTAGCGTGACCAAATGGGAAGGTAGTAGGTACAATTCCAGAGCAGCGTAACTTGTGTTCTTGACGGGAATTCCTCAATTTATTTAAAAGAAAGGATTCTTTTAAATAAATTGGTTACGTCATTGCAGAACGAGAACTGTGTTCGAGAAATTTACACATGTCTTGTATTTGTTTATCGCATGGCCACCTACAGCTTATTTGAAAGTGAATACAAAACAGCAGGTAAATTAGTTCTAACAACAGTAAACACGCGAGTTTACGCCCCAAGGTAAGGATAGGATCTAATTTTAAAATACCATCTACATTTTTTGATCAAAACACAACCACACCTAAAATAAAATTGTTTACATTTTATCACTCAAATTAAAATATGGCGGCGTGCACTGCGCTATATCTATCTACCGCTAGATTACCCAATGTGAATAATGGAATTATAAATATCTCGGGTATTTAATTCGAAAGGGATATGCGTATCTCTTCGTCTCTATCAGATCCTTTTCCACTGAGTATATAGGCAAAGCAAAAGTGATCCAATGGCAATGTGACTTATTATTTTATGTTACATGGCTAGTTTACTATGCCAGAAACTGAACAGTCACGTAAAAAACTGCCTTTGTAAACGAATCACAAAAGGAACAGTGTCATTCTCATCTGGTATTCCCACGATACGGCAACGCGTGTAAGTGGCGCATCCCAGGGAATAAAAAGAGACAAAACAGGGAGGCTGGAGGCTGTTCGGGTGCGAGCGTGAGAAATACGGGATGCTGACGTATCCTTTTTATTAGGAGAACATGAAATCGTAGGATGTTGAAGAATCCGCGTGGAATCTGGCGGGAATACTTGAGTCCTTTCAAGTGTTGGGGCGGAGTCTTAAAATAACTTGCGATGACACCAAATGACACGATTCTTTTCCTTTGTTAGATGAAGTTTTGGGATATTTCGGATTGAATGGAAACGGATTTAAATAAAGGAAACTTCTTTGTTAAGACATAATTAACTACGATTTCAAAGGTCACGCTGCAAAATAAACTGGTCATAATATATTTCCACCGTCATAGACAGACAGTCTGTAACGCAATCGTTACAGACTGTTTCTGTCTGAAAATGTGCCCCATTCTTTTTATAGCAGGCGGTTAAAGCTGAAAGTCATAACGCACGGGGTTCTTTCTAGGCGCGCCGGGCACTCCCCTGACATTTATTCGTAGACCATAAAAAGAAATATCTACCAGGGTAGCATCGCACGGGGAGGCTCGCTTCGGAAAGGCCTCGCCGCGCCCTATAAACTCGTTCCGCTCTAACAACGCCCCACTAACCTGTTTTGTTCTACCTCTTCGGCTAGATTTAATTGGAATTTATAATAAATGTTAATTTATCAATTGTTAATGCATACCAAGGGCTTCAACATAATATATACAGGATAAGTTTTTATCCAGTGCCCAAACTGTAACCATATGAATTCAGCATATCAGTTCATTATATCGATTCCATTATATGTTCCATACATTTTGACCGCGTAGGTATTGCACTTTTCTGTGAAAAAGCTATTTTTATTTTAAATACTAACGTAAAATTTCTGCGCTAGGGTGTCTAGAATGATATGATGAATTCATGATTACAGTTTGCGCACTGGATAAAAACTTATCCTGTATTATTGTGTATTGAACGAAAATTGAATGACTCGGAAAAGTTTCCCCGAGTAAAAATATTTCAAAGTCGTCAAAACTTGAACAACAACTTTGTTGCTTTCTATAAAAGTAGGAGTGCAACAACAGCCAACTTTTGTTTCGACTCTTTCACGATTTACGAATTTGTTATAAATTGGGAAATCAAACATTCTGTAACAAATTATGATCATCAAAGTCGTGATGATGATGATGACCTTTTTTCAAACTTGTGTTAAGGCGTTCGAGTCTGAAATTGTGAAAATGATCTTCATTAAACTTTCAGACATCCAAAATTAGAATAAAAATCATTTAGACACTCTGCTTAAAAGTATTTTTTTCACTTTTACATCCAGCCATCAGGAGGACCTTAAAAGGATGCTGACTGTATTTTTTCCATCGTCATCGGCCTTAAATAGGCTATTGATTTGTTTCATAACGAAATACCTTTTCATGGGAAGATCCGGCCTCCGTTTTGTTTCGCCTGGATTATTTTTTTAACTATTTTAAATCGTACCACATCAAAGTAAAACAGCAAGCTTATCAATCAGTAGTGTCCTTCTGGTAGTTATCTCCTTTTCATACAAGTAAACATAATGGCAGATATGCTCAAGAAAACAGTGGGAGTGGTGTGACCTACTTTGCACTGCTGTAAATCTGAATCACAGTTACTTAATTATCCGGAACAGTTAACCTCAAATTGTGTCATTTATCCAAATAATAGGTTTTGGGGTACATAAAGGTGAAAATTAACGACCTTACAAAGGTAATTAAGTCGGCAGGGATTAGGGAATCAGGCTAAATCGCGGTATAGTGGTGACGCGTATTGGGGTCGCGGTCCTTCGGTACGGAGGGCAAAAGGGCGGGGTGCGGGGGCCGGGGCGGTGACAAATGATGCCCATTGTCTTTCTTTATTACCGAAGGGTTGCGATGCCTCAATACTGATGACCCATAAAATCGCCAGCGAGATTGCTCGTAATTAAATTTTGTTGTTTTTGGGACAACGTTTTTGTTTAATGACTTTTTTCTGTTTTCGTCTTTTGGTGCCATTTTATAGTCATAAAACCATAGTAGTTAATTGGGGGATTATCAAATGCTTCCCATTGTGCAAAAGTTATTACACTTATTTATTGTGCTTCACGTTTTATTTTAAATTTCTTATAGATCTGTTTTAGAAAAGAGACGGGAAAATCCGTCCACTTAAATGATTTTCCTGAAGGTCCACTTCGTTTATGGTCGTTGGATTTTTCATGTTTTAATAATAAAAAAGTATGCACATAAATCTCGTCTGGAAAACATGAACTTGCACAAAGTAGGTACTAAAAAGGTGGTAAACATCGGCGTGTTCATCCCCTCATCAAAATGCCAGCCGCGCCCGCTGCGGCAAATTGACCGGACAACACTGTTATGGGAATATTCATCATTATGGCGAGTTATGTTATAGAGCAGACGATCTTACCTTTTATGGGGTTAGCTTTTATTTTTAACCAGCCATGCTGATTTTTATCTTAATTTTTTTTAAACTCACAAACACAAACACCCAGACCCGGAACAATTACCTGCAGATCATACAAATATTTGTTCCTTGCGGGGATCGAACCCGCGACACGCTGTCAATGTATAAAATGTTTTTATGCCACATTTTGTAGCGAACGCACCTTGCGCTCCAAGTAGGCGCGTTGAACAGTTGTTCCGCGCTGTCTGTGATGTGAGTAAACTTTATAAAGTGCAGTCCCCGCGGTGAATGCACTTGTGCAGTTGCAGCGCACACCGCCTCGGCCGCCTGTGTGCCTGGTGGCGTGGCCGCGCGAGTCAGCCCACCTCGCCGGCCACTTGGCAACCAGACAGACAAACAGACACGACCATGGCACACATACCGCGCTGACCACGCCGCCTGCCTCTGCTGTCCCTCTTGCAATAATTACACATTACGTGGATAATGAACTCGATAATCATTTACCTTATCTTGGATTTAAAACGCTGTTCCAGGACAGACGTGAAACTGCATGCATTGAATTTGACATGCATTTGCACCGAGTAATTAATGAACGAGGGCCTAATTTATGTCCCTGGGCTAAAATTGTTTTTATCATTAAAAACAAAATGACAAATCAATAACTGCCTCGCCTACCAATTTTAATATAATTACCGCCATCGTTTTAATATAATTATCGCCAATTGTACCGCTATAAAACAACCGAATGTAGGATAACCTACATTCGGTTGTTTTATTGCGGTGCAATTTCCATTTTCTATTAGGGCTGATATATAGAACTCTACTAGGTATATTTAAGGCCCAAAAACTTACTACGCTTAAAAAATTACATGATTTTATTAAAATGTCAAATTTAACGCTACCGTAATCTGTAATTGCAATTTGTATTCAGAAATAAACTTGGCATTACACTTTCGCAGATTTCGTTTTCGAACATATGAGGCCATATCCTTCAGATAGATATTGATCGCAATTGGAATGTTGTTGGATAAAATGTTGGCTATTGCTCTTTCTGACCAAAAATGTGTTGCCAAAAATCTACTGCTAAAAAATGGTAACAGGAGTTGCTCCGTGATTCTGACTTTTCCTATATTTTCATATATCGCACCCTTAGTCATGTAAGGGCACAACTCGAAATATTGAGGCTTGCACTTTTAGTGTTAGATGGGCTCAATATCAACTGTTCTACCATATGGCTTTGTGACACTAAAACTAAACACTAAAACAACACATACACTAAAACACTAAAAGTCTAAACCTCAATATTTCGAGTTGTGCCCTTAAATTGCTAAGGGTGCGATATATTAAGTATTTTTTTTAAATATAATTCCTTCTTTCTACACCAGCAACTTCAACTTTTATTAAGCGCATATTTTAAATGGTGAATGCAAAATGGAAAGATGAGCGCAATAGGACTAGTCTGGCATTAATCTAGCTAGAGCAATCCAAATTTTTTACACCGTAAAAAAATTTTACACCGATCGTCCTTGAAACAGGCAGAAAAGTTCACTAAACTTTTACAAAGCCCGTTGAACCGCCAAGTTCAACGTTCCAACTTTCCTCTGAAGACCACACCTCTTACAGTTTATAAGTTACCAGTAGATGGGCAACACCGTTTCCATAACAACACCCACGCGCGCGCATTCTCCGCCTCCTTGGGGGATGAAACCATTCACGATATCGAACAACCTGCTCTCGTTTCTGCCGTCCTGGTAGGAGTAGATTGCGAGCTTTCAGGAAGGGAAATAACGTGGCGGTCGGCGGCGGCGGCGGTGGCGGCGGCCGACGCTGCGGGCGCTTACTTGCTATAGCGACGAACGCGGCCCTTCGCACTCCAAGCCGAGTATGACGTCAAAGTCCTTCGTGCCCTTTTGCTCCTTTTGTCGGCAACGCTTCTACCTACAGAATATGTTGTCCTGATACTTCTTTGATCTAATTACGCATATCATTATGTCACCCCCTCTTTTATTTTCGCTGTAACGACTCCCTATCACATATTTTATTATTTTTGTTTGGAGGTATTTTTATTTAGTTACTACATCATTTTTAATTATCAACGTTGTTAACGTATGCTTTGCTACGTATGGTTTGCTTTGGTATGCTGATAATGTGTCTTGTTTACGATATTATTGTTGTATTTGTTTTGATAAAATCTACAACATCAGTAGGTACACGATGAAATATCAAGTTTAACTATGTCCAAGTAAAATAATACCGAAGTGAAAACTTTTATTAGTTAATTAATTTAAAGTTAAAACTTTTGACGAGTCAGTTTGCTGAAGTTTGACAGTCTTCTAGCGACCGACCATTTTCAGATTCGCGCACGCGCGTTTCCGTTGTCCTAAGTCCCGCCTCACCCTAGACCCTAACTGAATGCATCCATCGCTCACGTTCCCTTTCACCTGCTCCCGGACCAATATACCGTACTCTATAGCTTCGAACACGTATTAACTGGATATCGATTTCTGGTCAGCTTCACTTCTCGGCGCCTATGAAGCCCTGGTGTTTTCCGAACGGTTCGACATTATCGGCAATCGCCGATACATTTCCAATAACCGAAGTCCGTAGGAAATATCGACAATCTTAGAGCTGAAGGAACACCCCTTGACTAATAGGAAGATAATAAATTGATATATTAGTGTGAAATTTTGTAATTTGTATTGATTTGGGTATAATTTTTTAGTTGGTTAAACTTGATCGTTAAATATAGACAAATAAATAAGTTATATTTTTTGGTCCTAAAGCTTACCTATATGAAGATTTACAGGCATTTCTAGATTTTCACCCCACCTACCCCTCGCCCGGATATTGATTTTCAACAGTAGACAACGCTACCACATTCACTTCCTGCTATCCTAGCTACTCCTGAAGGAACTTCCGGTTTAAAATCCGTCCACATCCGGATTACTCCCCGGATATGAGGCCGTGAAACCATCAAATTTTCCATCGAATCTTCGAATTTTCTTAGTAGTTTACGTATAACAAAAATTTTAGTAATGTAAATAAATTGTGATAACATGAGTTAACTAAGTTTGGTTCTATGTAACTCCCTTTTTAACACGCTTTTATTAGTTTGGTATCTAAGTACGGAATGTTGGAACTCGAATTTCACCCACTTCAAGACATCAGATAGATATTTGAAATTTTGAACAATTATCAAGGACAATACAATAATTAGATGAAAAAACAAAAACACTTTGAAAAAAAAAACTAAAAAACACGGCTTGTAAGCTGAGCAAAACGAGTTTAAAAAATTAAAAAAACACGCTTATTAATACAAAACCAAACTAAAAAGAATCGAATTTTTTTGAAATTATTTTCTACGTATAGTTTGGTTTTCTATTTAAGCGTGATTTTTTTTTACTATTATTTATTTAATGAAAAATACATTCATTTTAATCGGCTATATTTTTGCCAACGGATGCATCGAGCAACAAGCGGAGCCATAGATAGCATCCATCTTGATTGTCGGGAGTTGGATTCGCAGCAATATCGCGCACATGCATACTAGGCTTGCAGAACAATACAAGAGTTCGCTCGGATTTTGTAGGTAAAGTTTCGAACTGCGAAAATACCTACAGTCCCTTCAGGGTTTAGGTATCAGTTACTTTAGGGACTTTGAAATGTAATGTATTTGCGACTATTATTATTAAAACATAATTCTCGGATTGATAGGGTTTTGATGTGATACCTAGGTTATTTAATTCAACTAAATCGCGGTTTGTGCATACATAGGAAAATATTTTTTTCTGTGATTTTCTTTTTTACTGTATGTTGTATGGTGAGTGCAGGTTTTAAATAAAACTTACTGTTGAACTGAACTGTTTCAATTCAACCACGTAGTTGAACCAGTTTATTTAATACAACCCGTATGGATTCAAATACAGTGTTGATCAATTAGTTACCATAATATTATAAGTGAGTACTTATCGTAAGTCGTAAGTCCTGACTAAAAGTACCTATTTTCAACACCCATTCAAAATATCGGCACTTTTTCTACCACGCGCGTAACAAAAATATCTAAACAACTTTGCTAGTAATAGACAGCTAGTATCATGGGGTGGGATCACCTCTTTAAACTGCTGGCTTCCGCGTACAGTGCACCCCTTGCAACCCTGTCATGGCCGCCGTCACTAAACTAAAGTGTATTTGCACACACACATACAATGACGCCTATTTGTGTAGGTTACTCACTACAGAAGCCATAAGTCAGTAGACTTCTTATACGCACACATATATACGTATTTTATACCTGTCTATGTGTTAAAGTTCATCGTAATTACCTACCACTTTCATCTGCCAGCTGCCGAGGTAGGTAATGCTAACTGCTCACTAGATTCATTTGTAATTTAATCATTTTACTTATAAGCAACTCCTAGTTACTTAATTGTTATTTTACTTTCCGAAAGGTAAAATTTTATACGTTGTAAAGTAGTTAGTGCCAAAGTAAGCTTTGCAACTTGATCAACATTTTTTAGGCTTAAAATCGACTCCCATCTATGAGGGTTTGTTAGATAAGTCGTACGCAAGAAATATTAAATTCAATGTTCATCCATTACCTTTCTATTTTCACGTCTTTCACGCGTGTTCTGAGGTAACAAACATAAAAAAAAACATACAGACGAATTGAGAACCTCCTCCTTTTTTTGAAGTCGGTTAAAAAGGAGGAGGTTATATGTTCGACTGTATGTATTTTTTTATGTATGTTCCCGATTTCTCCCCCATTTGTGAACCAACTATCAAAATTATTTTTTATATTTGAAAGAGTATACTCTTGAAGTTGTCCCATTGGCACCAAGTCAGGATCTGATTATGGAATCCCAGGGAAATTGAGGAATGTTTTTCATATATTTTCTAAAGCTATTGAGACATTTGCGTATGTCATCATCATCTCATGACGCTGAGCTGATGAAGGAAGGTACAACCTTCTTTTTTATGTATGTTCGGGCATAACGGGTATACGGGTTCGGGTTCGGGTTATATATTTATTTATTTATAACTCCGTCATATAGAGACAGACGGATTTGCAAAATTGTTTTTTGTTCGAAAGAAGTTTATTCCGAAATGGTCCCATTTAAATTTCATATAGATCTGATGATGCGTTTCGGAGACAGACAACGGAACTCTTCAAAAAATGACAGCAAATCAACCGCGATTGCTGCTATCACATAAATATGCATTGTTTTGACCCCAAGGATGCTAAAATTTCGAATTGGTGTGGGGTAGGTACTATAATTAAAAAGTGAAAAAAAAAATCCAAAATAAAACAAATTTCCGGAAAAACACTACAAAGTGAAAAATAACTTTAATTTCGGAAGTCGGTGACTTTGGAAATGTATAATTTTTTTTTTTGTCATGGGTACTATCGCCCTGAAAAATTTGAACGATGACTAAAAAAACATTCTGTATACTCATTGATTATATGCGATGTTTTCCTTTACCAATGTGAGTTCTAAGAAAAAAAAGTAAACCTTGCTTTAAAGAAAACCCCCGTCCCTTAAATGTCAAAGAAATGGAGGAAGGAAGGGAAGGGGGCTTCACACGGTTTGTGCATTTAGCCAGTGTCAAGTAATTTTTCTTTTCGATCGTAAATGTTCCGATATCGGGCACGAAGTTACAAAACAGTCATAGTCGTCTTTAGTCAGTCAAGTCAAAGTTATTGTAAAGCGGTAGTAACTTTACAACCACCTAATAGGAGTTTTTGGGGGAACACGAAGAGTCCACGTTAGTCACTTATTTTCACCTTCACTACACTTGTGCACTCACACGTAACTAAATTGAATAATTCACTACCAAAATTATACAACTTAATTCGCTATTTCACTAAATTTCATGAAAATGAAAATTCGTGCGACATGTTCCAACGTGATCCCGCCAAAAACTTCGATTATTAACTTGAATTGATTCATTCATTCCGTGTGGTGACGGACGTAAAAGAATAGCACCATCCCATTTCTTCCCGTGGGTGTCGTAGGAGGCGACTAAGAGACCTACTAGAGAATGGGCAGCAGCGTTCTCTATGCATTTTATCACTATACTGCGATCGCCAACCCGCCTGCCAAGCGTGGCGATTATGGCAAAACCCCCCCTTTTGGGGGAGGTCTATGTTCAGCAGTGGACGTATTCCGGCTGAAATGATGATGATGATTGATACATGGTTTTGCGTTTACGTCTTGAGTACTTGAGTACTTTATAGGATATTTAATGACGACTGTGGCCATTTTGTTTTCACTTCATAGATAGAAACGTACATTGTGTTAACTGCTATCTCGATATTGCATCGATTAAAACATTTAAATGATGTTTTATTGTTTAACCTTGACCTAACCTATATTTTAGAAAACATGGTTGGAACTGGCGTCTACTTAGTTTCTCGATAATTATTTAAATTGTAATGGGTTCCATAACATTTGTAGTGCAATTTGGCGTATATTTCATTGTTGTTCATTTCAGGCATTTTTGTCCTTGGCTGATGGGCATTTCCCATTACAATTTTAACGAATTGGCACATAATATATTTGTGCATGCTCTTATAGAGTCAGTAGATCTTATCGTGCTGTCAAGTAGATATCAATATTAACTTCTCTAAAAAACAGAACCATACCCCTGAACACCTCATCAAGACCTCATCCCTTGCTACGAGTCTTGTAGCCGCATACATTTAATCATATTCAAATTTAAACAATAATATCGGTAATATTTTGACACATATTTGGTTGGCAGGTCTCGCCATTCTATCACAAACATATACCCCCTTATTCATAAACGATGATTAAAGTTAAATGATGTTTAAAAGTCGAAAATGTATGGTTAAACAGACGCTAATCATCATTTAACTTTAATCATCGTTTATGAATAAGGGGCATTAACATTAACCTGTCAAACACAGCGAGCACCATCCCTTAGACCTTAAATGGAAATAATCCCTTGCTACGAAATTCGTAGCAGTGCAGAATTAATTATAAACCCCTTATTCATAAACGCTGCTTAAAGTTAAGTAATGATTAGCGACATTTTTGTGGTTTAAAAATCTCTTAACTTTAACCATCGTTTATGAATATACCCCATATTGTTTAAAACAAAATTGATATCGGTTCTTAAAGATTGTCGTGGACTGTTTTATGATCGGCTGGTCTTGACATTTTAACAGATTAATTGATTTGAATATTAACAAGTCTAACAAAAACAACACCATCTCTTCCAACTCAAAGGGAACACAACCTATGCTACCAATCTCGTAGCAACGTAGAATTAACTTTGAATTATCATCTCGATAGAATAGAATAGAATAATTATTTATTTGCATAGAAAGTAGGTACAAAAAAACATGCAGATGGTTTTATAATTAAGAGATCCTTAAATACATATACATACTACCTTAAATTAGGCATGCAAAACATTTAGCACAAGTGCTGTCACAATAATGTCAATATGAAAATTCTTTTAATATGGTCAATAAAATAAAATAAAGAATTAAAGATGTCAGGATTAATTAGGTAACTATAAAGTTTTATCATTTGGAAATTCACAAATGGAATAATAACATTTATCAATTAATAAGACTGACAATTACTTTTTAAACAGTGGATTGGACTCGTTTTTTAGTCCATCGGGTATTTTGTTAAAGATAATCGGGCACATACATAAAACACTTTTTCTTAAATACCTAATGCAGTGTTATGACCGCTAACACGTAGCATGTTTGTATACTGCCTTCTAATTGGTCGTGTTCTATTGTCAGACGATTTATTAAAAAGATGCATATTAGATTTCACAAAAGCAGCTATTTCGAAAATGTAAAGGGATGGGAATGTTAGCAAATTTAGGGGCTTGAATACAGGTACGCAACTATCTGTTACATTCAAAGAGAATAAAGGCTATACAGTCATTGGTTACTTTCATGTTACACATTGCCCTTATGCATCGTTTTTGAGCCTTAAACACCTGTTCTCTAAGACTACAATTTCCCCAAAATATTGTCCCGAATCTCAGAATTGACGCCACCAAACCATGGTAAGCAACTAATCTGGTGGGCATATTCATTTTCCTGGATAGGTTAAAAAGCACATACGCTGCTGTACTTAGTCTTTTGCATACTTTTGCGTGTGGCTTCCAGGTTAGTTAGCTATCTATTATTAAACCTAAAAATTTTGCAACATGCTCTTGGTCTATTTTTTGTCCATTGTAAGTTAAAGTATTATTTATGTCACGTTCATACGTTTTTAGAATAGCCATAGGAAGTTGTATTCGTCGTGGCAAGTCGTTAATATTATAAATTATTTTATTTTATTTTATTTATTAGGGAAAACAAACAGTACCTAACACATTACATTTTATAGGAAAAAAGTACAAAAAATATGACCAAATGTGTAACCAACAACATTTTATACAAAATACACATAAAAATAATCTTTAATCTAACCATGCTATTTAAACTAAAACCTACTACTAACTACAATAATTTAAGTTAAGACAACATTTTTGTGTAAAATAACAGAAAAAACTCATGAAGGCACGAAATTCAAATTACTGGTGACTGTGATTAAGCGTTTTGGGTACTTACCATATTTTTGAATCTACTAGCAGATAGAGCAAACATATCAATATGATGGAATAGCTTATTGTAACTATTAGTTAGTCGACGCAGAGGTGCCCGCATACCCGCGTTACTGCGACAAGACGTAACTGCAAAAAGCGGCCGTACGCGCACCCCGCAGAATATTGTCGTTCTAGGAACGATGTAACTTATTTTGTTACGGATATCCATACAGTCATATACATGGCTACACAAATCAAACAAATATACCGTCTCTAGGAGAGTGCGTCTTGATTTCAGACCAAGTAATTTATGCTTTTTAAGCAAATTATCATAAGATAACTCCGTGGCAAAACAACGGTAATGCATGGCTTTTAAGAATTTTCTTTGCACTCTTTCAATACGTTCTGAATACTTAATATAAATGGGATTCCACACTGGCACTGCGTATTCGAGCTGTGATCTGATCAGAGACTTAAACAAATATAAATAGGTGGAAGGGCGCACAAACTCTTTCGCAGATCTCATTACAAAACCGTACATTCGATAAGCATTATTTACAATTAAAAATAATAGAGGCCCTACCACAGTGCCCTGTGGTATACCGCGATACTAACTAACTATGCATAGATTGATTAAAAAACGTATGCATAGAATCAAGTCTTTGTATTTATTTGACTTAAAAATAGAAGTTTGGACGTAAATGGGAAAACATCCCTTGCTACGAATGTCGTAGCACCGTAGAATTAATTAATTAAATTATCATAATGTCATAATTATTAGTTCTTATATTAGATTGGTGTAGTCTGTTCTAGGCATGACATGGTATCGGCATCCTAACAGATTAATTTAGTATAGTGACCTGTCTTAAAAATAGAACCTTGGACTTTAGGGAACACATCCTTTGCCACGAATTTCGTAGCCGCGGGGAAGGGGTGAATTAAATGTAAGTAATTGTCATAAAAATCTTTTTGCCAGCAACATATTTTAAAAGTTATCTATAGGTACGTTATTAGCATAGTTATTAGGACAGTGCTAAATTTTATGTTGGTAAGGGTCGTAGACGAAATAAACGAAGTAGTTAAATGTTATGAATTTTGTAGTACTAATGAAGGAAGAAGAGTTAAATATAATCTCAACAGAAATGTTATCTATTGTCTACATTATGTTGAATGCTTAACATAATCGATTCTGAATATTAAGAGATCACCAACACTTACAAAACTCTCTATAAATACAAATTTAAAGAAACCTATAAGTAATTATGAATTTCGTGGCATAGTAACACCATAGTTAATTAGTTAGTTATCTTTGACAACTAAAAAACATGATAAAATTGCAAAATCACAACGATATATGCATATTATGTATAATTATACTTAGTATTATTTTTCTGTAGGTACCTATGTAGTAGGAGTATGTTCGGCCTTAGAAAATAAACGTTTGCGTTATGGCCGTTGGCGTCGATGACTTTATTTTGTGTCAATGTTTTATAAGTTGGTTTGCCTGTGTAATACCTCCATATGAAGCAATTGATTAGGTACCATTATCCTTCAAAATTATTCAGATTGTGATTGATAGTGTGTTACAGAATTTGGCAGCTATATATTTAGTAGGTTTACAAGTGGGCTTGGGGGATCTTTCGGATATTTGCTCTAGGTTCTTCAAATGAGCCTATTCCCAATTATATCATAACTTTAAGTGGTTTGTAGTAAGGCTTTTAATGAGCAAAGACATGTTTTCCAATGTTGATCTATTCCGTCTTTACACACGTAAGTATTTATTTTGTCATGAATCTTTACAAGAAGTAGGTACTTTCATACGTCATGCAGAGCCAACTAAGCCGATGATTTATGCACTTGTTTCCACGCATTGTACCATTGTTGCCTGTTCCAACCTTTCAAGTACACTTGTTCAAATAAAGTCTTGCCTCTCTGTCTGTTCAAAAAAATAAAAAGAGATACGAAAATCCGTAGGTACCGAAAGGGTCTTTGCCAACGTGCGTAACTTCTTGCGTAACTCTCTCGGTTCGGATTGGTCGGTAAGGCCACGCCCAGTGCGTAAACCGAACCGTGAAATTCGACAGGCCCTTAGACGGCCCTTTCCAACTTCTTATACTCTTTGCGTTCCTAGTAATCTGAGTTATATTATAAATAATTTAAAGGGCTCCCCGATATTATTATAATTTGACAACAAACAACTGAATTACATGTAAGCGAAAAGATGCTCATTTACAATATTATTGTTTTGTCAATAGTATTTATTTTTGTCTCTACAATGATCCTGACCAAGCCCATTGTCTTACAAACAGCCAGCTCCTTCCCACTCATAGATTTTTTTTGAGACGTGAACATAATTAACAGTAATTAAATATGCAAATGATTAAAAACGGACGCCTTAGCCCTTCAAGAAGGTGTAAATGACAGAAGGGATTTCTTTGTAGTAAGAAATAATGGGCATGTCACTCCCAATGACTTTGTGTACCAGGCTCACATAACTCTGTAGGAGTTATACTCAGGAAGGGCTTTCGCTTACCTTCGAGGGCCGGCGGGGCCGAACCACAGTTCTTCGGTTGAAGAAAAAAGTTTACATTGCGTATGAGTCAGAAATGTTAGAAATCTATTTTATTTCGATAGTTCTTGGCATTTGTTAATAACTAACAACATGACTAAAATTACATTTTTGATAAGAGGTACGATTGGCTTAGGTACGGTACTGGATTTTTTTTAAACTTTGAAGCTTCTTAATTTAATTTTTGGGATTTCATTCAAAAGAGCGCTCTTGGGTATGGGTATTAGTTTTTATGTAGGTATATTTGAAATAAGTGTGTTTTTATAGTATGTTCTTTAAGTAGTTTCTTTAAAAGTTTTAAAGAGCTTGTCTTTCCACCTATCAGGAATTAATCTAGACATTTTAAATTAATTAACCAACTTCTGGTCCTTGGATCCGGTTTGTCCTATTGTGAGCGTATTAAAATATTTACTATAGGTATCTATGTCATTTTGCATGAGCTTTTTTCCACTGTGTGAAGAATAGAAATGTAATCAAGGACTAGTATTAAAAAAAGCTTCTTAAATTTTTCTGAAATAATGTATTCTATCTAGTTGCTGAGAAAGGAAAATTGGAAAATTCCCCAAAAATTGTCATGGGTTTTTTAAAATAATATGTACATGTTATACAAATAAATGTATTATTCCTTTTACAACAATTTTACTCCAAACAATTAAAATTAAAGGACTTCCTCACGAAAAATATTACACAGTCGAAATAATTTCTTGCTGAAAAGCGAAACATCTATCAGGAAATAGCTGAAATAACACAAATTCTTTAGAGCCAAGTTATTTTTCTTGATAAGCATTCCGGCAAAGATGGCCTCACTTGAATCCCAAATACCAGGCGAACATGATGCTGTAGCAGCTCTATGGAATGCCGACGAAAACGCGCGGACTTGGAAAAATGTTGGAGAAAAGTTAGAACTTGAAAACTCGTGGGAATAATATATATATGTGGTCCGAAAGAATAATTATTTTGTAAGCAGTATTAGAATTTGTGACCTTAGTTTAATTTTTTAAACATATGGCTAATATTCTACGTTTCGGTCAAGCTACATATTTTGCACTAACTTTCTTATTTACGAGTTTATGAATTTTACTTACTTATCGCTTAGGTACTTACTTACATTGATGTTTCCGGATCGATTTTGAGATATTACCAAGCTCTATACGAATATATTTAATTTGTAACTTGTTAGTATACAAAATCGAAAATCGCTATCGTACACGAAATTGAGAACTTAACTTACCTACAAGCTAATTTAGAACAATTATAATTAAGTGAATGGCAATGTTTATCTTATTTCAATTGCAATAAATATGTCTTTAAGTTAACACAACTAACGTAAACAAATATGTCATCTAAAAATAGCCTAGTACGACACTAACTATTTTATTAACACGAGTAGGAATACTAACTACTTACATGAAACTAAAAAAGACATCAATTTAGAGATGCTCCAATTGAAGAAAAAAATCGTCCTGGATGATGTCACCCTAGATCACAAAAAACTTAAACTTATTATTACCCAAAAATTAAAAAAGATATCGATAAATGGCAGCAAAATTCGTAGCAAGTGCTACGAAAAATTCGTCCTTGATGACGTCATCCTAGATCTAACCGCTACAGCGTAGCGTAGAAGCTAGGCTCGCTTGTCTACATGTGCGTATATTTCGTCCTGTAGGGATCGCACACTCGCCCCTACCCACACACATTTTCACACCCCTCGTGAACAGCTGATCGTGATCACACACTGACGAAACACATGTGACTTCGAACTCCACCCTTCGTCTGCTACCCTGGTACTTATAGCCCACATGTGCAACCCTTTCTGACACGTGGTCGTACCGTACGTGACCCACACACTACCGACTTTCTATTTATTTTATTTGGCCTTTCGTGTCTGTATGTAATTAGAAGAATACGTATGTGAGCGGTCACGAAATACTAATTCTAATATATGGCTAATTGAGTAGCGTGAGCTTATTTCGTGCAAGTAACACAATATAAATAAGCATGACGCCCTCATTAAAATAATGTTTGTACTAGACTTTAGAGAATGAAGTTCTAAAATAATTATCTAAGTAAAATTAAGCGCAAGTACACACATGTTAAACACGCATGTATGATGTAATCTACTACAGACATGATTATTGTTTGTCATGTCGGTGAACCACGTACGAACAGCAATCATGATGCAAATGTGCTGTCTTCGCTACCACAACACAGAAGCGAAGCAGGCAGTCCGCGCCGTCGCACACGCCCCGTGACGCAGTGACATGCGTCAACAGCGACTATTGCACCAGGCGAACAGTTCGCCAGAGAGGTGCATTGCCCTTCGTTACACTACCAGCCAGTTTCACAAGACCTGCTGTTGACTGCACACGCACCTCCCTTCGTTTCTCTCCAACCAACGCTCGTCACACTGCCTTGGATGCGCGTTGGGAGAAAGAGACCCGCTGAGGGGGGCTCACAGTATGTTTCATTCAAAAATACTATCTCTGTCTTTCACGTTGCTGATGTATGCATTGGCATCACGCCTGTGTGATCTAACCTAACACACAGATAGTATTTTTACTCTTGTAATCTCATACAAGTTGTACTAATAAAGAAATGTTTACTCGTGTTGTTGTGAACTGTCTGATTCACAGTGATAAGTTCAAATAGTGAGCATTATTGAGATGAGTGGGTTTTTGATGGTTTCATTTAACCATTTGATGGACTACCTACATTTTTCTATCAATCTTTTCAGAAATTCTTCGCTACGACTAGCTACGAAAATAAGTCTAGAATACAAAAAATGTAGCTTGTAGATTTCGTAACTTTGTTTGTAGGCCGTAAACGTAGCAGTATGTGCCGTATTTTCATAGGTGCTACGAGCATTATATTAGGTACCCGAAAACTTACTCTATGATGTCTAATGATTTGATTGCAACATGTTTATTATTTTAACTGAGTTAATTAAAGTTATAAAGTAGTACCTACTTATTTTAATAATATGGATATAAAATTGAAAAACGTTTTTATCTCCTTGTTTTCATGACACCCTGTTCCAATGTATCTGGTATCTACGCATTTTTATGTCACAGTTGTTTACAAAAAAAAAAACACCCTTTTAACATTTATGCAACTACATATTGTGTGTGTATAGCATAGAACTGGAACCATTGTTTAGGTACACACAGTTGACATTATTTATTTATTCTTAACAAAGTGCCCATTTGTTAGAATGCTTAGAAAGTACCTACTAACTGGGTACGTACTAATTATATTACCTTTATTTGATAAAAATCAAATGTCGACATTATTTATTTCCGTGAACAATGATGATTAATTAGCGCTTAAGATCCATGAGTTTGAAGATAGTGGTTTGGAATAGGTGAACGTACATTTTGCTTATTTACTTAGTTCAGTAAAGTAGGTCGCAGTTTCGTTTCAATATTTGATTAATATTATATGTCTGGTCTTCTGTCTGGGAAAGTAGGTATGCAAGGGAATCCACGGTTCCATGTTAGTTTTTAATTTAATCATAGGTATATCTTAACATAATTAATTGCCTATTATCAATGTTTCTACATTTATTAATGTAATTGGTGATGTACCGTTTTATTAAGTATAAATAAATAATTGCGAGTTATTTGGACATTGAACATTTTTATTTGGTAGTATTGAATTGTACACGAAAAACGTCTACAAGAGCAGCCGACGTGTAAAAAAAGTGTTTAAGTACAAACGTACTTACAGAAATAAATTTATTTGTCCTTTAGCTAGGTATTGAAATTTTGTAAGCTTTATGAAGTCTACGATCAAAAACAAAAATAATCATGTCTTCGCAGAGGTTTTCCCTTCATCAGAATTTTCCTGCCCGGATGCAGTAACTGTGGCTTGAAGATACGCGGAAAACATAACGAATGTCAAGTATTAAATACGCAATATCTGACGTTTCATTATATACCTTCTCGTATGCAATAAGCACCTATTACTCAGGCGGAATAGCAGCCACCTTCTTACGACTTAGGAGCTCCTAGTAAACGATCTACCTCAAACGCGAACGGGTTACGTAGTGCTCGACACAGTCATCAACATTTTCCTTGCGTTTTGCATAATTTACTGGAGAATTTAATAGGTATTTAATTAACATAATTTTCTGTTTCTTAAAGCACATAATTTGGTATTTTAAGTAGTTAAGTAAATTACAAATAAATCGGGGAAGGATTGTAAAAAAATCGAATAGTCTATTATTCATATTAATTTAGTACATACCCGAGTTTAAACTTTAATAACTTACAAATTTTAATGCAATGCAGTTTAAGAATTTTTGCTACGACGTCATGCTACGGAAATTTGACGTAGCGTGCGTGACGTAGCAGTGCTGAACGATATTGTCGTCCCGTCATTCATAGTTTCATTGCCCTTGGAAAGTTAGAAGTTAACTCCTACCGAATTATGGCAACCTAGTGAGGGTTGACGTCATAAGACGTGTTAATAAAAATACTTTTACTCAACCCTCAATATTAATCGTCTTGGGGTTACGTCACCGTTTTTAAATACGCCTTTTGAATTTTTGCAAAATGTAAGTAATTTTATAAGAAACAGTTGAATTTAAATGTGAATAATGATCAGCATTAATAAATAGGCAGAGCTATGATTAAGACTCTCCACAACAATTTTATTGCTTTAAATCGCGATCCTTTTTTTGTTATTTGTTATGTAAAACTATTACAAATAACAAATTATTGTGAATTGGCATTTTGATCAACGTCGTCCTGGGAGGCGGATATTTTGGTCCTTCCTTTTTTTGTTAGTGAGCGTCACACGCACACCCCGACATGCCCAGACATGGTAAAAGTCCGTCGGATCCCGCCTACACAACACCCCACACAATGTCATGGCGCACAGTGGAACGAATGTATGGGAGCGGTTGGACGTAGACATGTCCGAAAAAAAAGAGTAAAATTATGCCAAACTAATGATGCCATCTTATTCGATTACTTAATGCCTTCATAACTTGTGGTGATGAATTTCTTCATAACTCCCATATTTCGGGAGTAATTTGAGAAAATGTGAAATTTTACTATGAAAATGAGTGTATCGAGCTCTCTCCCTCCTGATTCCGGGCTTGTTTCAAGTAGTCTCTAATATCATAATGCTAATACTAAGAGCTATATTTAATACTAAGACACATAGTGCGCCAAATGTGCACTTTCTGGGATAAAGAGTGATGTTTATTTTATAACACAATTTTTTTATTTTTTGTTTATTTTGTTGATTAAAACCGTTTTTCTAAAGGTTTACCTTATTACAATAACATTTCTGAGCAGCCAATTAGAGAAGATATAAGCTAATTAGGATATATAATCAGGGACTTAAGGTTTACATATAAAACTGATGCACTAATGATTACTGATAAGAACATTGCTATTATTTAATTACTAAATGGCTCTTAATACACTAATTTAGCATGCATCATTTACTAATTATCACAATAACTAATTACCTTGCAATATTTAACAAAGGATACCTGGGATACCTGGATTTTATATAAATAGGTCACTATTAGTAACTTTAAAATCAGTGTTGATTTACACCTCGTTGTATCCAAGCTAATCTCGCAATGTATTTTCCAAATTTTAATACAAATCTTGATATTCACGTTGCTTTATGCGCACGCGCACATAAAGATTTACGCGACTTTAACTATTTGTTCAGTGTTTTAAAAGATAACAGTTGTGTTCAGTTATGTGAAAGTGCTGAAACAAGTTTAAAAGACTGGTGTCGTCGATTTTGCTACCGCATTTATGCAAAATGGACACAGTCTGGAAGAAGCACAGATAAGTTTCGGAAGAAACATGAGATTTGGCTACAGGCTGCAATTCAATGGCCGGAATTACAGAATGAAAATATGGAACCTTCTACAGAAAATATAAGTGACGTCATCGAGCCCATAATTTCTCCTGCTAAATCTGATGCTTCAACTTGTACACATCCTAGTCCTCGTAAATCTTTTGAGGACCTTAGTAACCGGCAAAAAAGAAGACGCACTGAAGATAGTCTTTCATGCAGCAGTAGCAGCGCTGAAATTATGTTTTCGGCCGAAAGGGCGCTTCAAAAGGCAGGACAAAGCGATACAGCTTATGTTATGAAATACTTGACGGAGAATCCAGAAGAGGCCTCAAAAATCAAAGCCTTCATTGAAGGTAAATCAATTCAGGTACGGGAAATATCCCCTTTGAAGGCATTGGCTCTTTATGTATCGATGAACTTATCGAAATGGCGCTATAACACTCTTCGGGATTTCAACACTCAAGAAGGAGCTCTTCAATACCCGAGTTACTACATGTTGGTTAAAGAAAAAATTAAGTGCTATCCGGCCAAAGAAGATCTCACAGTTACAGAGAGCTCTGCAAAAATCAAATTACAAGCCTTGATGGATTTAACCTCAAGAAGACTTATTAGGTCGTTAGAAACCCCTGTTGATCCCAATCAACAGCTCGTATTGACCAGCAAATGGGGTTTTGACGGATCATCTAGCCAAAGCATTTATCATCAAAGGACGAGTGAAGATGAGCAAATCGATCTTGCTAGTAATTTTATGATTAGTCTTGTACCACTGCGGCTCGTCTCAAAAGGTGTAACAATTTGGGAAAACGAGCGACCATCTTCCACTTCATTTTGCCGGCCAATATTGTTTAAGTTTATAAAGGAAACCAAAGAAAATGTGCAGAGAGAGATGGCTGAAATCGAAGCAGAGATTGAAGCCTTAACTCCATCCACCATCACTGATGGAATTAGTGTCAAACACCAACTGCTGTTGACAATGATTGATGGTAAAATTCATTCCATTATATCCAATACAGCAGCTTCAGTGTGTGACATATGCAAGGCTTGTCCTAAAGAAATGAATAATTTAGAGTTAATCAAAGATAAACACGCAAACGAGGACATGTATAAATATAGCTTAAGCACCCTTCACGCTTGGATTCGCTCAATGGAATGCTTATTACACATTTCCTACAAATTAGACATAAAATCATGGCAAGTAAGGGGTGATATAGCAAAAAGGCAAGTTGATGACAGGAAGAAAAGAGTTCAAGAGGCTGTAAGAAGAGAAACGGGCTTACTTCTCGATGTTGTGAAACAAGGCAGTGGATCCACCAACAATGGCAACTCGGCAAGGAGATTTTTTGAAAACTACACTAAATCTGCTGAACTGACCGGAATAGATGCTATGCTTTTAAGAAAAATCTGTGTGATCTTGCAGTGTATTTCATCAGGAGAGAAGATCAACGTAACTAAATTCCGAGAGTTCTGCTTTGATACTGCTAAGCTTTACGTGGAGTTATACCCATGGTATTATATGCCTTCTTCACTTCATAAAATTTTAATGCATGGGCCAGACATAGTTCAGAACATGTCAATTGTGCCCATTGGTTTTCTATCCGAAGAGGCATCTGAGGCTAGAAATAAAGATTTTAGAAAATATAGAGAGGGGCATTCTCGAAAGCATAGCAGTATCTCATGCAATGAAGATATTATGCACAATCTTTTACTGTCTTCTGATCCACTTGTTACAAGTATCCGTCCAAAAGGAAATAAGTTTGTAAAAAAATCTTCTTTTAAGGAATTTTATGAGCTTACGGATTCTGAGAAAAGTGATATCGAATTTGTTAACATAAATGATTTAGCGGACATCGATTCTGAATTTGAATTAATTGATGATGATGATGATGACGAAGATAATTAAATGATGTTATTGTTTTAAAATGTGTAACTTAGTAAATTAGAGCTTACATCTTAATTATTTATTGTACTTTTAATGAAACTAGGTAATTTATTATCAACTTACTTAAAAGTCATACTCTCATCAGTTCTTGTGAATATTTTTGTTAATATATATTTCTGTATATATATATAATATATTTATAGACCTCTTAATAAGTCTGTCTGCGGTTTAAAGTAAATACAAATGGGGAAAAAACGTTTTTTTTTTTAAATTTTCATTTCCTTTTATCCCAGAAAGTGCACATTTGGCGCACTATGTGTCTTAGTATTAAATATAGCTCTTAGTAATAGCATTACGATATTAGAGACCGCTACTTGAAACAAGCCCGGAATCAGGAGGGAGAGAGCTCGATACACTCATTTTCATAGTAAAATTTCACATTTTCTCAAATTACTCCCGAAATATGGGAGTTATGAAGAAATTCATCACCCCAATTTATGAAGGCATTAAGTAATCGAATAAGATGGCATCATTAGTTTGTCATAATTTTACTCTTATTTTTCGGACATGTCTACGTCCAACCGCTCCCATACATTCGTTCCACTGTGTGGCGGTCCTTTCGGAAACTGATAGCTCTCTGCAACCCATATTATCCTGGTATAAAAAGGGGGCAAACCATTGTTCTTACGCACACGCATTTTTTTGGAATTACGTTAGTACCCAGTTTTGGTGCAAATAGATACCCTATTTATGATAGATTAATAAAACATTTACTAAGGTTTGTTATTCACGAATAATTAATTCATGATTTACATGTTTGTGAAAAGCATTTTAATTAATACAATCAAAGTTGTTTTTGCTAAAGTTAACGAGGAAAAGTTTATCCAAGTCCTTTCAAGTTTACATGACGTTTACAAAGTAAAACGTCATGTAAAACTACATCTTCATGATCATGCGTCCTTGGTAGAAAAGATGGGAAATTCGTTCGTATTAACTCGTTTGTTTTCGTTTACTCAGAGATTCGGCCCGAAGCAAGAGAGAGGGACATAAACACATACACTATCGGACCAAGAGACTAAACATGAAAAATACTACGAGTTTATTCTTTGCTCTACATTTTTAACGATAAATAATGCTGTATGAATTGTGTGGAATGTAATCCTAGCTGATTCTTTTAAATGAATCTACATTTTTAATATCCTGACGTTTAATGAGTGGGAGGAAACTTGTGTAATAATGTGTGTGAACCCCTTTTTAGTGTTATCAATTTGCAGCAATCATTTATACTAATCGGAATCAATTAAAAAGAATTTCGCTCAAGGTTTCGCTCTACATACCACGAGCGCCATAGATAGGTAATTTTCTAAGATAATGTAAAAAGAAAATCGTTAGGTAGTTGATTTTATTTAAGGTTTGTGGGAATTTTAAAAATTAGTTCCTTTTATATAAAAACTTTTTTTTATTATGCATAAAAGTATGCAGTTCTAATCACAGCAAAACAAAAACTGAATGACGATTTTGACCGGAGTTGTGCTAATTTTGTTTGCATTGTTTGAATGTTTACATTAAAATTATTTTATTTAGCATCAAAAGTTAAATAAGTACAAACGAAAAGTTATACGTCTGTAGTAGTACAATTTATCGCTCAATGACGTGCATTATTATCAATGTAGTAACCTACGTAGTCGGAGTGAATGGCCGTTGCAGTCGCTTGCACTCACTGCGGGCGACCACGGTCGTTGCCTTTTATCCTTGAGTATCCTTGAACAGGACGATGCTTAACACAAACCTCTTATATCTTATGCCAGCCTAGTACTTCGCAGGATATTTCGTCCCTTTGGGAAATACGACAGACATCCTTAAGGGACATACGACACGTCAGCAGAATTTTCTGCAGAACAAAGCGTGCAAATAGGTGATTTAATGTATAGATAGCAACATTTGCTTTTGTTGTTCTCTTTATTTCGTTTAGAGGCGTTTAAAAAAAATGGTATATTGTTTTTTTTTAGGTTAATTTATAAACCTTATAATTATAATAGTAGATAAGCGGCGAGGTAAAGGACATACAAATTACCTCGTGCTACTAGGACTGTTAAAAATCATATATTGCCTTTTTATAAAAGTACAATGTTAATTAAATACGCTGACGTCGGTTTATTCATGTATTTTTCTTTGTTCTTACAATACATAATATTCCGAAACATCAAGTTAGTTGGTATTCTTTTCGATCTCTTCGAAATCATGCCGCCCTGGCTTTTACAGACGTCATTTCAGCCATTTCGGCGTAACAAATTACATACTTCATTTTATCACTCGGAGAGATCTCCACCCCCAAGCCTTGAATGAAAGGGAAAGGACAAAGTACATCTTCGCGCCTTCTGAAGTCCTGCTAGTTGTTGACGTCATTCCAATAGAATCCACATCCCTTGGGTACCTCTCGAACGTTGACCTTAACTTGGTACCTGTGTAGCGGACAATATCCTCACCAAAAAAAAACACAATTAAGTATATGCGTAGTTTCGTATGCACATAACTGTAATATAAGAATGGCATAATAACATTGGTGGGCCCAGGTGGATCACATAAGAATCGCAGTCATTTGTTTAGCAAGCATCGACTTTTTATTAGTACAAGTAACATCACTCACAAAAATGTTAGCAAAAAATATGTTTTTAATAAATTGTATGGGCCAAAATAAAGTTTGCTTTATGCTGACGATGCATTCAAAGGAACATTGTATGGTGTCATAGAAATACTACGGTCGGTATAGCTATGTAAGGAAGGTTGGGTAAGACACGCCCCCAATAGTAAAAGACCCGCGGAGTCGGGGACAAAGCTAAAACGGGAGGGTGTCCCTTTGCCATCCTTGTCGCACCCGTGAGCTTTTCAAAGCTTTCTGTCTCGTCGATCTCCTCGGTCCTCCTGATGCCTTGGTACAATCCCGCGCTACAAACGCCACTGTCGCTAGCCGCTTTCTCCTTCTGATGAACTTTTTTAGTTACCGCGAGTCGAGAAAGGGACAACAAAATAATGGAAGTAGTCTTATCTCGTTCTATCGCTTGCAAGGTTTATCAAGATGAATGCATAATGAATCGCTACAGAAATATTTCAATTGCTTCTTATTAATGCTGTTTAAGAATGAGCAGACAATTTAATCTTCAATTATAAAATTTATTAAAATAACAATGATTTGCTTTTTTGTCACCGACATTAATTAACATGGCGGTTACATTCCAGTATGTCATGGCGCGCGTATGGTACCGCAGTCCCTGCAGACAACGACCTCAACTCTCCCGCCTACCACGTCCATGACACCAGTGCCGCTGACCATCCTCCAGGAACAGCCGACCCCACCATCGCCGCCTGTTTGCGCCGATGCCACTGACGTCAACAACCCGCTCGGGAGACTCCGCAGTGCCATGAGAAACTCCGCTTATACACAAATGAACGCCTTCTTTGATGCCTTCCTTATTTTCTATAGCGATGAGCATTTGGTAAGATGTGAATTGAATAATTATTCTCACTGTGAAAGGAAATTATAATCCTCCGAGTTATGTTTCAACTTACAGACTTCATTATATACATATATGCGATGACAGTAACTTAATTAAATTCAAATCAATCGTGGTAAATATCTACAAATATTTTTCTTCGCAACTGTACCAAGTTTTGTGTCGACTCTACAAAAAATTGTTATAACTGTTCTAGGTAAATTCTTTTAATCAAATGTGTTAAGAATGATAATTAAATATGGATACTCATCCATATACCTACATGTAATATGGGCACAAATCCTGATACGCGAACTTGCGTCAAATTATATAATCGAGATATATGAATAATTTATAATTAAGTTATAGTTACGGATCCATTTTTTCTCTAACTTTTGTTCCAAGCAAAATGTTTTTCTTTCCTCGGCTTCTAAATTAGCTATTATTTCAGAGCGAGGAGCCTCTAATGCCAGAGCGTCGCCTTCAATACATCAGTGGCTGGGACGGCGCCGGCACCGGTGCCGTGCTAGCCGACGGCGGCGCCGCCGTGTGGGTGCCGTCCGGTGACGTCCGACGAGCGCGGTCTATCCTCACCTGCGCATGGCTCGTCATCGACGCTGATGACCCTAGCCAGCCCACCATTACTGAATGGATATCGGTCGGTATTTTCAGCTAAGTGCTCCAATACAATAGTACAGTTCAACTATAGTTCTAGGGACTTACCATTACATCATACACTATAATTGTTCTCACATTAGAAGCAACAAGAATAATGTACACAGGATGTTGTAATAAGACTGTTCTTGGAGTTTCTTGCCAGTTCTTCTCCATAGAGATCTGTTTTAGAATGGCAAACTAGCTTCGGCTTTCTAACTGACCGAGCCTTTGGCACTTCAAAAGTGCCTGTAAAATAAATGTTATCATTACTTTTCGTCTAATGCTATCAAAACTCAAAGTTTTGATAGCATTAGACGAAAAGTTAAGTGTCATGCGATTTTGTACCTTAAATTATTGTACCGATCAAAATTATGACCTTACGAGCTAGCTTACACAATACTTGCTCTGCAGTTACTTGCTCTGCAGGTTGCGGTTGAACCAAGTCCAGTTTTCTTTATATATGATTTTGTAGGAGCGGCTAGCCCGAAGCGGTCGTGTAGGCGGCGACGCTCGTCTGACGTCGGTAGGCGAGTGGCAGATGCTGTCGACCTCCCTGCAGCGCGAAGGTCTACAGTTGGTGCACATCCCCACGTTGCTGGATCAACTCTGGAACGAAGAGCCCGACCCAGAACTCAGGAGGCCCGATTTTCCTAAAACTGTCGCCAAGAATTATGAAATTGAATTCGCTGGTATTTTTCGTTCCATACTTAATAATTAGTTAGACCTTTCATGGTCCTTGTGTGAGGTAATCTTAGACAGAGTTAGGGTACATAAAAGTTAATTTCACTGTCCGCTGTAGTAAATGCTATATTATTTATACTAGTTTGTTTATCGATTTTAGTGAAAGTTATCACGCTTCTCTATGAATCTACCCCACCCCATGACTCATAAACATCATATAACGCAACGAATGTAAAACGAGACGGATCGACTCTCCTGTATGAATTGAGAATTTAGATGATACCCAGCTGATATCATTCTACTTACTATACACGGTGTAGGGGACGTCAAAGAATCTGTTTAAAAAAAGACATCTGCTGTTTCTTATAAAGTGCAATACCCACACGATCAAAAAGTATGGAACACCAGTTTTTTTTTTTGAATAATTGACGATTAATTTCAGCACTGACAGCGGGATAATTGCGTAACACACTAACAGTAGGAATGGCTTTCATTTTGACAGTTCAACAACATTCATTGCGTTATTTACGTTGTTGACCAGACAACATTTTTGAACAAATGAAGCAATGGATACTGCTAGTATCCTTAAAAAATATTCAGATATTGTGCCACGCAATAAGGGTGCGGGTTTAGAATCATGTGTCTATACTCATATTATGGTAACAGGCGCGTCGATGTGCCTTACACCCTTTTTCGTACACATTTTTTTTAAACTTTATTGACAAGTAAATTTATCTTTAAGAGAAAGAAGAAGAAATAATCAACAAAATTTAACCATTGCAAGGTGTAAGCTGGCGAGACAAGGTATCCTCAGTACGCAACGAGTTGCGCGCCGTCGGAGCCGACGCCATGATAGTCACCGCCTTGGACGAGGTGGCCTGGCTGTTGAACGTGAGGGGAAGGGACCTGCCGTACGCCAGGCTGCTGAAGGCCTTCGTGATGGTCAGTCTGCGAGAGGTGAAGGTGTTCGTCCCACCGGGAAAGCTGTCCGTACATGTGCGGGACGCGCTGGCTGTGTATAACTGCTTTACTGTAGTCAACTGTACAAGGTAATTATTGTAATCTTTGGTTATAAACTACCTTTACCTTCGGCTTTCAGGTAGTAGTCATTTTGTTTATGTTGATGATGTTATAAAACTTCCTGTCATTGTTGTTTACATAACAAGTAGAACCACAACTGAAAAGTGAAAAACAAAAACTTTAACTTCGGAAGTCGCTAGCGAAAATCCGAAATACAAAATCAAAGTCAGCGACTTCCGAAATTATTTTAAACTACTTTTGCCAGCGGCTGCGCCCGCGGGTAGGTCGTTCGAGTAGTCGCCGACTAGTAGGGAAAGGGACTAGTCGGTCATATTTATAGTCGGCGACTAGTCGGCTAAAACCGCCGACTATGCTTAAAAATTAAAAGATGGTGACTGAAATGCAAATAAAATGGGATCCTGACGTTTTGGCAAAATGATTTTGACAAAATTTCACTATCCGAACAAATTTTAGCAACCTTTTTATGCCAATGCAATATTTAGAATGATTTTAGTATGCACATTTTCATTTGGTCAAATTTTTACTAGGCAGAATATTACTAAGCATAATGACATTGAGGCATTTGGTTTTTAATCAAATGATTTATAACAGCAAACAATCTTTTTACAGTAAACATTTAGTCAAATGATTTGTTATTAAAAAATATAAAGACAGAAATAAGATTGTTTGGGAAATATGTAATTCAAAATGCACTCTTATTTTAATATTATCAATGTACTTGATACAAAATATTTGTAACTGTAATTTTTTTTTGCAATGGACATTTTATTTGAGAGATTTCAGACTTGTGCTTTTTTCTTTTTTTGTGACGGTTCACCCGATAGTATAATCTCAATGTCAGCTGGTGAAAGGTCAATGGTTAAGAACGACGAACGAAAAACGAACTGCTACCAGAACTTCCTTTCTTTTTTTTTTGGCTGGGAAATCACCAAATAACTTCTCCTGCTCTGGGTGGAGCGGGAGGGCGTGTCAGACTTTTACTGACTAAAACCCACCCGTGTTCCCTGAGTCGCCTGTTTGCCAGGGGCCGCGGTAACTCTTTCGAACAACCCGCACCCCTGGCAGGCAACGGCCCTTGCGGGCCTCATCAGTTGCTGCTGACATCTCTTTGAGGCGCGCGTGGAACACAACGCGCCGTCGACCCGGGCTTGGTCCTTACCGGACAGCGAGCTACCCATTACTCGCCGTCCGCAAGCCCGCGCCTACGGTGGCCGGGAATCAGCCTGGGATTTCCGACGCCCAGGGCGTCTCCTGCGTAGGCCACGGCTGTGAGTGCGCATGTACTGCATATCCCTCATGTGCGCCGCCTCCCTCTTTGCGAGCATAACTGCTTCGCTGAAGGAGGCGACTGCTAACCATGCACTCTCGCTCCGTACCATGGCCTGGACCAGGGTCGGACGCGAGAGATCGCTGCCGCCGATCACCTCCACGAGGACACGGCGGTGCTCCGCCCAAGCCGGGCAGACCTCCACCGTATGCTCCACCGTGTCCTCAGGGCGATCTTCGCAATGGAAACACCCGGGCGTTTCCTCACCAGAACTGTAGGTTAGGTTGACTTTTACTGACTAAAACCCACCCGTGTTCCCTCAGTTGCCTGTGTGCCAGGGGCGGCGGTATCTCTTTCGAACAACCCGCACCCCTGGCAGGCATTGGCCCTTGCGGGCCCCATCAGTTACTGCTGACATCTCTTTGAGGCGCGTGTGGAACACAACGCGCCGTACTGGCTTAGGCTGCACGAGCCTTAAGGCTCGTGCAGCCTGAGCCAGTACGGCGTACGAGGCGGCGCACGTGAGGGAGAGGCAGTACATGCGCCCTCACGGCCGTAGCCTTCGCAGAAGACGCCCTGGGCGTCGGGATTCCCAGGCTGATTCCCGGCCACCGTAGGCGCGGGCTTGCGGACGGCGAGTAATGGGTAGCTCGCTGTCCGGTAAGGACCAAGCCCGGGTCGACGGCGCGTTGTGTTCCACGCGCGCCTCAAAGAGATGTCAGCACCAACTGGTGGGGGCCGCAAGGGCTGATGCCTGCCAGGGGTGCGGGTTGTTCGAAAGAGATACCGCGGCATCTGGCACACAGGCAACTGAGGGAACACGGGTGGGTTTTAGTCAGTAAAAGTCTGACACGCCCTCCCGCTCCACCCAGAGCGGGAGAAGTTATTTGATGATTTCCCACCCAACAAAAAAAAAAAACTAGTCAGTAGTCGACAAATTCGACTAGTCGATAAACGAAATGGGACGGTCTAGTTTCGTTGACGCAAAATACGTCGACGACCCATCTCTAGTGTAGCGAGCCCCGAACATCGCATCAGCAACGACAAACTGTCGCGGCGTCTGCGCTGCGCATATGTTCATCAAACGCCTACGCTGGACAAACGCTAGTGTGAAGGGGTTGTAACACGGCTTTGTAAATTCGAACGTCTGTAGGAACTATTTTTATTGAATTACACTATTACAATGAATTAGTCTAGATTATATGCCCTCAGTGAGGGAACTTTCAAATATTAAGCTGAAAAAAAAGAACAGGCCAAAAGGCCGAGAAGCGATACCATAAAATTGGAGCCGGGTACCCTAATTCAGTCACGGAGAATCTTAACACCGCGATTCAGAATTGTGCGTGAAATTAACAATGTCATCTATCGTGAACACTGGTAAACTTTTTCCTCTCAGGTGGATTTTTTAATATCTTTATCATCAAAGTAGGCCAAATTCGTTTACAGTATTTGGTTCTGAGTGCAAATATTATAATTGTATTCATGCGTATGAGAACGTACAAACGAAGATTTATTTATGAATGGAAAACGTGGTAAAAAAAGTATGTATAAGCAAGGTATAAGCGCAAAAAACAACACTACACATTAGCATGTCTCGGTGACGCAAACCCGTCAGTACGCAGCTAAAGAAGTTTTCACTTCAAAAATACATAAGTAGGTATGTGATAAAAGTACAAATGAACGATTTTCGATCTTTTTCCTTTACTTGTGCTGTGAGACCTGGCTTCTTGCCACATTTAATGATTTTAGGTCAACGGGAAGTACCCTATAGGTTTTGATTTATTTGCGAGTATTAAGCGGTAATTTTAGAAGGTCCAACAGACCGTATACCTACCTACGTATGTGATATTAATTCATCTTGATACCGCTTACCTGAGAAAAAGCGTCTCGACAGACAGATAGACGGACGAACAAAAAAGTGATGCTATGAAGGTTCCGTGTCTCCTTTTGAGGTACGGAACCCTATAAACAAGATGGCGACATTAGTTCTGATTTTGACCACGCGCCAACGATTCTTGTAGAGCCTGAGCAGCTATACAATATCACATGTTCTGTTTATGGTTTAGTAAAAGGTCATAGGACAGAGAGAGGTGGAAAGAGAGTAGGGAGGCTTTTGCCCAGCGGTGGGACGTTAACGGCTAATAAAACAATAAAAAAATAAAGTATATTTAGAGACAGCCTACACCCAAGGTCGGAAGAATTTTTCTTAAATACTAACTTCGAGCAGTAGTGGTCCAGTGGTAACGGCCACGACTTACGAGTTATAGGTCGTAGCTAGGTTCAAACCCAGACAGTCGCTTTACTCTATGTATATTATTTTATCACCACCGCTCTCTAAACGGTGAAGGAAAACATCGTGAGGAAACCGGTATGTCCTAGAACCAATAATTTGAAGACATGTCATATCTGCCAACTTGCGCTGGGCCCGCGTGGTGGATTACTAGTCACTCCCTCTCACCGAGAGGAGGCCTGTGTCCCAGCAGTGGGAACATTATAGGCTGATTATGAAATGATGAATTATTATATATCATCGTCATATCAGCCGAAGGACGTCCACTACTGGACATAAGCCACCCCACAAGAGAGGGATTTGCTATAATCGCCACGCTTTGTACGCGGGTTGGCGATCGCAGTATGGTGGTAACATGCATAGAGAACGCTGCTGCCCATTCTCTAGTAAGTCCCTTAGTCGCCTTCTACGACACCCACGGGAAGAAAAGGGATGGTGCAATTCTTTTACGTCCGGCAACACACGGAACCATGATGTTCGATTTTATGTTATCACTAACATAAAATCGAATAAACAATCTATCGATTAAGATATCGAAAGCCTTAACCAATCACATACTTCCCAGGGTAAACGACTACACCAACATCTATACTGAGCTGCGTCGGGCAGCTGAGGCAAAGATCCTGATACCTGCAGCAGGCACCTTCCAACGAGGAGCGTCCGCAGCCATCGCACAGAGCGTCCCACCTGCCAAGAGGATGTTCCTACTGTCTCCCATCATCTACCTGAAGGCGCAGAAGAATGAAGCTGAAGTTAAAGGCATGAAGAAGGCGCATCTAAGGGATGCTGTTGCTATGTGCACCTTGCTGAGTTACCTTGAGGTGATGGTAACTTTTGTATTGCAGTGAAATTTTTATTTGATTTTCAATAGGTCTGGTGGTTACCTGTAATAAAACAGTGGTGGCTCAGTGGCAACAGCCCAGCCACCACTGCCACTGCGCTGCGCTGCTGTTGCCACTGTGTGTGTGTGTGAATGTCAGGACATTCGAGTTGTAGGTCGTGGGGTCGAATCCAGTCAGTTACTTTGTGTAAATATTGTAATCACCACGGCTCTGACAATGTGAGCAGTGGTGATGACATTATTTGCTCCACTGCTTGCAAACCGTGAAGGAGAACATTATGAGGAAACCAGCATACCCTGGACTTAAATTCAAAGACATGTGACATCTACCAACTAACAATCTCTCTATCTAAGTAGAAGCAGACGTTGACGAAACAAAACTTAATCAGCCAAACCACAGACATAATCGGACGAAGCCCGGGTTCGACGGCGAGTTGTGTTCCACGCGTGCCTCAAAGCGTTGTCAGCACCAACTGATGGGGTCCGCAAGAGCTGATGCCTGCTAGGGGTGCGTGTTGTTCGAAAGAGATACCGTAGCCCCTGGCACACAGGCAACTGAAGGAACACGGGTGGGTTTTAGTCAGTAAAAGTCTGACACCTGCTCGCTCTGCTGACGTCCTGCTCCACCCAGAGCGCGAGTCTGCGGGAGAAGTTAAAAGACCACAGACATAATATAATATATCTGTATCTGTGAGTCAAACTATGTCATGTATTGGAAATTGGAAGTTAGCTAGTTACGATTGGTACCCCATCATTATTATAGCAATAGCCAATTTGATACAGATGGAAATTGTTACGGTACACTTCGTCGAGGAACAGGTCAGTTTATCTACGTAACCACATAACATCACGCCTTGTTTGCCCGAAAGGTTGCACAGAGGTGTACCTGTACACCCACATTTCGGCAGTTATGTTTAAGTCCCATCATGTAATAGGGGGCGAGCCTATTGCCAAAAACCGGGCACAAATCCGGACTCCGGGCTACCTGACTGAACTACTGATTTAAAATTAACCTTCCCTTTGCTACATTCAGACCAAATCAGCTCTAAATGAGATGTTGGTGGAGCAAACAACGGACCTAACCCGCGAGACGCAGGCGGGGTACATCGGACCGTCGATGAAGACGCGCGTGGCGTATGGCGCAAATGCCGCCGACTCCGACTACCGAGCCACCAACGCTTCTAACAAACTTATCTTTAAGAACGCGACGCTGGTTATACGCTCTGGAGGACAGTATGACGGTAATTAGTTTTAGAATTTAGTTTTAGGTTTTTGTTTTAATGCTGTACGCTGCTCAATGCTTGACATACCTTTATTTAATTTGCGATCATTATTAACCACAAAATCTATGACGCATTAATAGCTTTAATAGCTACAGATCTTTGCGCTGGCTAGTCTATGAAAAACCCTTAAAGCTCCTACAAACGGGCGGGACGCGACTCACGTTCAACAATGTATATGAAAACTTCACGGAAATTGTTCAACAAGTTTTGCGTCGCGCCTGTTTGAAGAAGTCTTTACTGGTCAGTTGCCGTCAACAGAAGAAAAGTTTGAACGGTGTGAATTTCGCAGAGGGGACCACGGTAGTAACCCGCACAGTGCACTATGGTGCGCCATCACGAGACGAACGAAGAGCCTACACCACAGTGATGCGCTCGTTGGCAGCACTGGCAGGGTTGCGGGCACCGGGTGCGTTGCCCGCAGCTCACGCCGACCCAGTTGCGCGGGCGCCGCTGTGGGCCGCCAAGCAAGACTACCCTCATCCTACAGGTCATGGGGTTGGCGCTGCGCTTAGCCGCAAGGAAGGTATGTATGCCCAGCGTTGTTTTATACCTAGCAAAACTACAAGGTTGAAGAGCTGAAGCAACTGATGCAGATTTCTGTCGCATCGAAGTAACTCTCACTATCGCTTAGTTTTGGTTAGGTTTGCTTACCGTGAAAATTTTAGCCTTTTTACCTATTAAAGCTATCGACAAAAACCTACCTAACTGCTGCCCGTAACTATCTATACATACAGATAAATAAAATTGGAGTGTCTGTTTGTAATATTAAAATAGCCGCTTTTTACTAAATGCATATGGATGTATACACGGTACCAGCGGCGAGGTGTCAACTTTTCTAAGAGAGAAGCCAAAGCGAAGCCGGTATCAACTACTGACTTATCAATAAAAAATACTTAGGTACTATCAATCTAAAATTAATATACGAATAGGTATAAAGAAGCGAATACTATAAAATTAAACAGCTGCAAATCAAATAAAATGTGCAATATTCCTCCATCTCGTTCTTGCTGACGCATATTTCCACGGAGTAACATTTTTATATTTCTGTCTCAGTCATAACCAGTTGTACAGCGGCTTGCTCTCGTCCATATCAAACGGTGCCACGTGACCTAAAGTGACACCATTACGGGATCGCTGTTGTGTATATTTTTAGTTACCGATTATGACGTTTTGGGGCCGAGTTAATTTCGACTTTTTTTTTCTTGTTGTAATATAAAGCTAAAAATAACCGGTTTTGTTGTTTGAATGTTATGGTGAATTAAATACCCGTAGTGTAACTATAGTTTTTGTCAATAGTAGCCACTATTGACGTGCCATTTTTTAGTAAGGCTATCCCTATTAAAGTAACCTAATAAGTCCCTAGTTGCCGATGCTAATCCCCGAAGGGAAGCCGGTAGGAATCTTGTTATATGGTGCTTTCGCCACTGCACGGTACATATACCAAAATATATTTTTTTACAATTTTTGCCTGTCTGTCTATTCCGGCTAATCTCTGAAACGGTTGGACCGATTTTGACTGGACTTTCACTGGCAGATAGCTTGTTGATATAACATTTAATATATATATAATATAAATAAATCATAAAAAATAACTGTTCCGCGCGGACGAAGTCGCGGGCACAGCTAGTAAGGAATAAAATATGATGTGCGAAACACTTCATGAAAAAGTCATTCGGTGGATTTGGAATGAACGGGTTATATTCGGAGACGTATCATAATATTTATCAACTCTCAGCGAACAGACTTGTACGTGTTACGGTCGCGAATTATATTTTGTTCAACACACAGTCTGACCCTGACCAATAAATCGCAAAAAACGTAAGAAAATTTTAATGTCGCAGGTTACCCTGGCGCTTCCTCCTTAACACTCTTGTATTTTGTTTGGGGTTTCAGATCCAGTTGTAATTGACTACAGACAAGACACCAATCTGCATACATTCAGAGAAGGATACTTTATCACAGCAGGTACGTTGGGTATGTGCCATTTGTCCTATGGAACATGACCTCATCGGAAAAAATAAAAGACCAATTTACGTAATTAAGTGCGCCCTATTGAATAGCATCAAATATACAGGATACATTTTTAACCAGGGCGCAAAATGTAACCATGAATTTAGCATATCGATCTTGACAAAACATCAATCTAAAAAACAAACATTTCTATGAAAAAGCTGATTCTTCTTTGTGTAACCGACGAAAAATTTCTGCGCTGGTGGGTCTAGAATGATGGAATGAATGGTTAAAACATTCTCCTGTAAGTATAGCGAAATAAGACAATATTACTATCGGCTATATGGCTATAGCTGTAGACGCTAACGGTGCATAAGATCAATTTTTAATCTCAAGGTTACAGATAGTTGCATTCCTTTTTTCAAGAAACACAAAATACTAACTTTTCCCTGTATATACATACTCGAAGTAGCTATATTCGTTAAAACTAACAAGCATCAATTTCCTGCATTTAATGATACGAGGATGCGAACTACAACCATGAGATCAAAATATCAAAATCTAATGTGTACTGGTAGATATAACACTGTTTTGCTTAAAAAAACATCATTGGTATGGCACCTATTATATTTAACAAATTGCCAAATTGTATTAAGGAACAGCCCTTAATAAAATTCAAAAAACTCCTGTCGTCGTTGCTGACAGAGAAATGTTATTACTCTGTTACCGATTTTTTAAATGATAAATTGTAATATTTGGTTCACTTTATCTCATTTATTATGTAAATAATTTTAGACTTAGCTGATTCATGATCTCATTTTGAATTTAAGTACCTAGTTTCTAAATTATCTAAGTTAACCACTATATTTTTTGTATGCCAACAGGCAGAATGTACTGGGAATATATCTGAAACTAACACCATTATTGTAACACCTGCATTCTATACAAATAAAGAAATTATCTTATCTTATCTATCTTATCCTATGCACTAAAAACTTCATAGGCGCTTTTGTTCAAAAACGTCATGTTCCATAGAACAAATGGGAACTACATCTACAGGGCACGTTGGTACAAAAACAAACAATCGCGGTGGATCACTTGTCACCCTAATGGCTTATTAAGCATTATGGTTGAAAAGTCTTAGGTGGAAACCTATCAAAATGTTACTAAATCCCATTTCCTCCGTAGAACCAGGCTGGTACGAGACTGGCAAATACGGCGTGCGCCTTGGAAATATTCTAGAAGTGGTATCTAAACCGAACAGCTACCTGGGATTTCATGAGGCCACTTTGATACCTTACGAGCCAAAACTGATCGACAGGAGTATGCTTACTGAGTATGAGGTAAGAATGAAAATTAGCAGTCAAGCAACCTATGAAACCTTTCTTCCCGGGAAGTACGAAGCACCTGCTTTTAAACTAGACGTGTCATGACATCTACTGAGGTCAATCGGCATACAATCCTTCCGTTATTTTACCTACGAAAGTGGTCTTTATTCCCGTTAAAATAAGGTTGCTGCTGTCGAGTGTACGAATAAACGCCGACAACTTTACTTCGACGGGACTCTTTGCCGATAGGACACTTCGCCGACAGTACTCTTCGCCAACAAGACTCATCCTTGCGATATTACTAAATAATCAAGTAACTGCCACAAATATGGAAGTAGCGCTCGCCGGTCGCTGCCGCGGCATCGCTCGCTTCGCTTGCTCGGCTCACGCGCGGTTGGTTGCAATTCTAACTTAACCTAACCTATTACCTACATGGGGCCTGTCGGCGACGAGTCCTGTCGGCGAAGTGTCCTGTCGGCGAAGAGTGCCATCGAAGTAGTCTTGTCGGTGTTCAGTCTGTCGGCGTTTAGTCGTACACTGGCCGCTGTCAGAGGTAAAATAATTGTGATGAACTGTAGAGCTGTGTTCCAGTTTCTTAAGGTGGAAAAGCCAGGATAGCTCATTTAAGCCCAATGGCTGACTATTTCCTGAAAAAAAAAACATCCCATCGAAAACATTATCATGTAAAATGTTGCCAAGACGAGACCATATGGCTCGCACTGTCAAAAAATTATCAGATTTCATGTAGAGCCAAGCTTCTAATTCTACACGCCCTAACTCTACAAGGCCTAACTTCACAAACTCTACACCTTAGTCAAAATATGTGTCTTGGCCATTTCGCTACATTCACATGGGCATAAGGTGAAAAATGTACCCACTGTTCATTACTTTTCTGTTATACAATACTTCTTGCAGTAAGGAAATTATATCATAATAGTACATTATGATATAAGTGCGGTAATTTTCAAAGCGCACGTATGTCATACGACGTTTTATAACATATTTGCGAGGAAATAAATAAAAGTCGGACTTTCTTAAACGAGTAAATCTTTAATCACTTGTTGAAGCAGTTAGAAAAATTTGAACAATTTGTAAAATTGATTATTACTTGTTCACAAATTAGCGATGCGCGCGCATCCGCGCTTTTTTTTAAGGCAAAGGCACAAAAACAGTCAGTATAACTAATAAAATAAATTAATATTATTTAGTTTTTGTTACAGACAAATGGTTGTAATTTATTGTCAAAACTAATTAAATTAAAGAATTAAATTTTTTATTTTTTTATTTTATCTCTCAAAGTTAATTTTATTCATAAAATGTTGACCTCTTTTCTGACATAAAAACTCTTTGCTAAGATTAAAAAAAGTACCGCTCGTTTTAGACGGAGCATCTTGATAAACCGTGCGTTTTACATTACAATAACGCACAAGTGCGTAATGACATACATTACGATATTGAAATTGGTGTAATAAGAGACCCTTTACGAGCAAATGTGTTATAATAATATCTAAAAGTACAATAAACTTTATTAGTCATTGATTTATGCAGTGGTTTTTTCAGAAAACCCAATCTTCCGAAGAACTTTTCTTAATTTTTTACGCGCCTGTTTTACTATAAATGTTCCTGCATCACACTCAATAACGTTGTGCATGTAGTCTAGCGTCTAACTGCTCATCAATGATATTACCTCTGTCAGACATTATGCCTGGTGAGACAGCGTGCTTTTTACCCAGGTCCACCAGTGAGTTCGAGCCCGCGACTAGATTCCCCTTAAGTAATAACGCTTAGTGGTCAACCGCTTACATAACTAACTGTACCAATCTAAAAAAATGTTCCTTCCAGATCCAATGGTTGAACGGCTACAACGAGAGAATAAGGAAGGAAGTAGGACCTGAGCTGAAGTCTCGAGGACAAAATGACGTCTTTTACTGGATGATGAACAAGACTGTGCCCCTGGAACTGCCTTCTAAAGCCAAGAAGGTTGTCAGTAACTCTGCTGAAAGTTGTGTAAATCTGCTGGCTGTTCTAATTGCCATGGCAGTGATACATGCTGTTGTGTAAAATTTATTACTGAATTAATATATCTTTGTACGAAGTGGACAATGTTTTCATCAATTTATTAATCAGACTAAGGACCTGCTTCACTTTGTATTCCGATAGCTACCACCTACTACGTAAATCTAATAATGGAACATAATTTGTTTAAAATGATAGGTGGGCACCCAAACTTATCCGGACACCAGCACCCTAATTGCCTTTAGGTCTCGTACTTACTCGAATTTTACTTCCAAGAAATTTTGTTTGTTATAAAAAATTAAAATATGATTGTGTGTATTAGTATGATTGTGATCTTCCTGTGCGAATCCCAATAAATACTTTTTCTTCCCTTCTTTCTTTCTTTAATTGAACACAACATCAATCAGAATGTCGACACGCTCATAAGAAGAATCAGAACCTCAATCGTGTTGAAGGATATTGCTAATCCATTGCTTCTTATGTTCGAAAAGTTTGTTTGCTCCACAACTTAAATAACGCAATGAATGTTGTTGAACTGTCAAAATGAAAGCCATTCGTACTGTTAGTGTGTTACGCAATACCCTAAGCATAGAATAAGTTAAAATATTTGCTCCTCAAGTAGTGAATCGGGTCTTTAGCAAAATTATAATTATAAATGTCTTCTTACATTTTTATCGCATTTAAATGTTTATAAAATTAAAAATAATTTAGAAACATGTTATTTAATACTTAGCGAGTATTTAAAAGAGTAGATAGCAATTTCTAGTTATATCGTAGAATTTATTAAGGTGGAAGGTCCAGGCCAACTCGTGAAATTCAAATTTTTCGTGAAAGTCATTCAATGGAATTTAATTAACATAGAAGGTTGGATGGAAGATTTAAATTATTATATTTACTAGTGGTCACCCAGAGGTCGAAATTCGACCATAGTTAAGAAATATTAGCTTTCCGCACTCTTTCTCCATATAAACTTTATCTGTGCTTTTCATACTCCTCCGTCTACGTAATTTTCGTAAAAAGGGGTACAAAGTTTTTAGTTCACGTATTAATACAACATTATTTTTAGTATATGCGAAACCTGAATACAGTTTGTGCAGAATAAGTAAGTGAATCGATTCCAATCATTTATACACCATGTTATATTTTTTCCCAAAAAGTTTTGCAAGTGTGATGGAAAATATTTTTACCAATTAATTACAATACAATCGCCGTACGGTTAGGTACCTACTGCCTAATTATTATCAATGAGCACAATACGACACTGGACGGTGCTGGACGCGCGGGGGCCACGTGGTGACCATGTTTATATAGAGAACCAGGAAACATAAAAAGCTTATAACTTTCTGATTTTTCATGATACCGAAGCCCTAGTGTGAGTTTCATTTAACCATCTCGATTAAACGCAGTGAGCGCGTTCGGCGCTCCGATTGGTCCGTCACCAATCCAGGGCCAATCGGAACGCCGAACGCGCTCACTGCGTTTGATCGAGATGGTTAAAGGAAACTCACACTAGGGCCACAGTTTTGAAATCTTGTACATACTTAGATTGTTTACATAAAAATACCAGACACGTTTCGGGTTCCGCATATACTAAAACTAGGGTTGTATAGATGTATAGCCATATTTGTTACGGTTGCGAATCATATTGTGTTCAACATATTATATAGCCTACACTGACCTGCAAATTGCAATAAACGTAAGAACATTGAATTTTGCGGGCTATTTTGGCTCTTTCACCTTAATTGTTACATAGAGTGCCTTTGTGAGTACGAATGTCTTATCCGAGATGGTGCCTTATACTTACGCAATAGCTGTTTCTGAATGTACCCACGTGAATGTTATTAATTTTTTGCTATTAATGTGGATGTGTTGAGTTATTATTGTAGTATAAGCATTTTAATTATGATTTATAATGTCTAGCCGGTCTATTATTAAAAAAAAAACTAACTTAAAACGTAGGTGAATATTTTTAACCGATATTTTAACTAACAACACTACCTAAGGTCGGACCAAAAAAAAACGTCGTCCCTTTGTTTTGCTGTAAGCACCAATTTTCGATTTAGACCGAAAAAAAAACTATATTCGGTTGAACGAGGTATAAGTACTTAAAAAAACACTCACCTCCGTGTGCTTCTTGATGTGTCTTGTCTTCAGTGAAGTTAAAATTTATTTTTGTTCGAGAATATTTGTAAAATATAAGTATTGTATTAGTATTTTATCTATCTACTAACTATTTCTAAATTCTTTAAAGAATTTATGAAAATAAATCAAGCACCGAGTGCCTTATGAAATGTAGTCTGTAAAAATGCTTAGTAATATGAAGTAGATCAATATTTTAAGAAACTACATAATAATATAATTGTAAATAAGTTTAATTAATCTTATAAGCATAATCACTAACTGTGTTGTTTCTATCGTTATGACGACAAAATATTATTAAAGAAATTATTATGATTATTGATTTTATCTAAGATGTATTAAAAGAAGCAATGTTCTTTATCGTGTGCACTTTGTATACTTATAAAGTAACACTAATTTACTCTTTGTATTAGTAGTTGTTAACTTATGCTGTCTGTGTAAGTCGTGTATTTATTAGGCGCCAAATATAATGGGTATCACACACATGCTGGGGTCGGCACAACCCCCCGCGTTCTATCAGAAACGGAAAGCGCCCTCTGTGGGTTGACCCCGCGTCCTGGTTCCCGGCGCCTTTCGATTTCACGAACTAAAAGCCTAAAAGTGACATGAGCGTGACGATCGAAAAGAAGAACAAAATCGAATATATCTTTTGGCAGCCGGCTGTGCTGAATATTACCGACCCGAACAAACTCAAAATAATCTATCGACTGCCACAAGATCTGCAGAACATTTTTGTGCTGTTTTGACAAAACAACTGCAAACGCAAGTTGAAGCCTGCAATTGTCTTTTGTTTCGATTGTCATATCGATACATTACACACTTGGCGTACCTTTGAGTTGGACTTTTACATTATTGCATTTCTTACTGAAGAAATGTAAAGAATAGAGGCAGGGTGTTGTTTGGGAGGCGCCCATTGTTGCCATTGTCGCCTAATAAATACCACGGCATTAATGTTATGTAGGTGTGTGTGAAGTAAAATGTACGTATAGTCTCGCTTCACTGCCAACGACGCATATCATAACCTTTATAATATCGTGCAATAAATAAAACTTATATTGAATTTTACAAACTTTTTATTCACATTGGTCCGTGTTAGTTGAATCACACATACATAAGACTGCTCTTATATACTAAATGACGTTAATTGCACATTTATATCTAAGATTGCAGTAGCTGGGAGTTGACTTTTAACATTAGACATTTACCCCCGCTTTAAAAAATACTGTACAGACAGAATCCATTCTAACTGCATTATACAGTTTAAATGCAATAAGTAAACAAGTACGCACGGCTACACATCAAGCTATACATTTCCAGTATAAGCTGATCTCGCATTGAATAGGATTTCCGTACAATGGAAATGGAAATGTATAGCTTGATGTGTAGCCGTGTGTACCTACAGAAAGAGTAGTCAGACTGAAATTTCAAAACTGTCGTCGTCACTGACTTAAGATGCTCTTACACGGGCAATTTTTTGAGCAATAATTGCTCGGCAACACTAATGGATCAATTAAGTGGAGCAATCCGGAGCAACAACAATAAATTGCCGATATGTTTCGGCAATATTGCTTCTGATTGCTTCATATATTTCATGAGTTGCGGGTTAACCAATCGGTTCGGCAATTTTTAGTCAATTTTCTTTCTATCTCGTTTGTACGTATAACTACGTCTCGTTTTTGCGAGAGGAACCGGCCGGCGGCCGAGGCGGCAGGGGAGGCGCATTGCCGAGTTTTTTAAGTTGCTCCATATTGCTCTATATTGTGCGGCCGTATCTCTGGCAACAGGTGGCTACATGTTGCCATTGCCCTAAATTGCTCGATGTAGTCTTGACGTCATAGTTAACGAGAATTGCCCAAAGTAAAGTAGTTCGCGAAATTCAAATTTTCTTCCGTCTTTTGCAATTTTCAGATCAGTGTCAGGTTGTTTTGATGATTTTAATCATGTTAATTATGTAATTACGTACGTGTAACGGTCACGAATCATATTTTTTTGTCTTCAAAACAGAGACACTGAATTGAAAATCGCAAAAAAAATACAGAAAAAATTTGAATTTTGCGGGCTACCTCGGCGCTTCCACCTTAAATGACGCTTGTGGGATTTTGTAAATGATTTGAATAATAATGCAACATGTATGAGAAAAGTGTGGTCTTATTTAAGGGTACAATGAAACTGAACAAATTTCTTCATGGGACGAACATCGTAATAGAGAAAAAAAAAATTGTCTGTATACACCCTTAAATATGACCCCACAAACTTTTGTGATTTAAGCTGTACATTATAGTTAATTATACGTAGGTTTACCAATTTAAATGAACTTAAGGAAGGCATGCTAAGTACATTTGCATGTATTTCAGTCGAAATGAAATCTATCTGTAGAGACACATACACTTACACACGTATACGAAAATTCATGATCATTTATACCAATACTCATTCATCGTCTCACCTATAATATAATTAAAGTCAGTCTGAGTTTAAATATACACGAAGATTAATTTTATTGGTACAAATAATATCATTTTCCGTATCTTCCTACTCGCCTACATCACGAATGAGATTACATTTTTACTATACCGTCGTTTTAGTATGGTAACACCGGTCATTGCCCATGCCCTTAACCTAATATCTGTCCGTAGGAACCTTAACAATAAACTATGTATGGTTTTTAGTTATTGGAACATGTTCAAGATCACGATAGGTATTGATTCAGGTCGTTAAGGAGGATGTGGGAGAGTAGCCCGCGAAATTAAAATTTGCTTACTTTTTTGCAATTTGCAGAAGGAACATTTTCATGAAATAATCATTCAATAGGATTAAATCAATTTAGAGGATTGCATTGATGATTTTAAAGATTATAATTCTGTCAATACATACGTGTTACGGTCGCGAATCAAATTTGTTTGAGACGCAACCTGACACTTAACTACTTGCAAATTGCAATAAACGTTTTTCGCGGGCTACCTTTATCGTATTAAACGGCGGACATTTTAGGAACATTTTTCCGTACTTGAAAAAATAGAAAAAAAAAATAAACATGTCGAATTAATAATCTCCTCCTTTTAGAAGTCGGTTAAAAACACTACGAAATGAAGGTGGGTCAATTACCGGTATTGCCACGTTAAAGCGACTCGGGTAAATACTATATACACTTGTTTACATTTGTTTATTCGCAATGTATGCAATAATAAAGCGTTCCATCGTAGGTACATTATGGCACGAATAAAATCAACCGATACTTAACACGAATGTGCACGAAATAATAAATGGTGCGGTCAAACATTAGCATGTGATAATAAAAATATATTAAAATTTGGATTAATATACAAACGCATTTCGCGTTACTTCCTTAGCCTTAGCGAAACACAAAATATTTACAGACCTCGAATTAACAACAATATTTTTAAACGACTATAACTTGCATGCGCCTTTGTTGCGCCACTTCTTCTTCCCAGCTGAAGCACTAGGAAGTGGTGAAGGGCGGGCGTTTTGGGGAACTGTCTTATGTAATTTTGACATTCGAAAAGTGCTGATTCTCAGCCTAATTTGAATAAATGACTTTTGAATTTTATAAGCCTTTGTCAATTTTGAATGATTCATAAAATAAACAGCTGAGATTTTAGGATAAAATATAACTGTGAATTCATTGTTTTAACAAAAAAAAAGATTATTCAAGATCATGTCGGAACTGATAAATTACAAGAGTCGAGAAGTATATAAATATATGAAATCTATTTTATACAAACTTTAAGCTTCAGTCTTAAGGCTGCGTATTTATAGTATATCACACAATATAAATTATTATAGTGGTATTTTATCAATCATAATAGCTCAAGATAGACATTATAATCGGCGATTAGAAAGGGATAGAAACTAATGAAATGGATAGGAATCATCTTCCCTAGGAAGTCCCTTACATCTAATAATTTTTTACACTTTTTCAGATTGGTTTATTCCATAATTCGATTGTGCTCGGATTCGCTGGCATGTCAGTAAAAACTTCCCCTAATTATAAAACATATACTTATTAGTCTGCAGTCTCGCTGTATTGAACACAAAATGACAATTACTGGTAACACTAGTGTAGTCAAAAGCACTTAATTCACTTGCGCAAGTTAACTTGTATTATAGAAGTACTCAGAAAATCTAATTCCGAAAAAAGATTGACCTCAAAACGTCTTCGGTCACATTACCCACAAAGCAAATTAAAAACAGACAATCTCTGAATCATCTTATAAAGTTTAAAAAAGGTGTTTAAGGAATATTATTCAGTATTGAATGAATAATTATTATTAGTAACTGTTCCTTACTCGATTTATTGATTTAGTTGATTTCCACTACAAAGCGATTTAATCAGTGTTGAAAAGTTCAATTTTGATGTTACTACTATTTCTACAGAAAAAGTTCTATATCAAACAGATATAAGCATACATTAAATAGTAAATACCCTTCAAACTAAACAAAATTCAGTTGTCAAAATTATTTATTTTACAATTTAAAAACTATTTAGTTTTACAATATAAAAAATATTTAACTATTTTCACTCATGTTTCAACAAACGTAATTATTCGAAATAATTACAATTAAACAAAATCTTAACGAGAACAATAGTTTTTTACATAACATTATACTTTAAGCATCTAAGAAGTATTTTTTTAAATATTATATCACAATGCCACCTAATAAAATAAAAATATATTTTCACAGTGTTGTCCTACACAAAACTGAGTAATGTGTGATGATATTGCAATAGATAACATACCGTTCTTTCCTAAAGCTTATACAAATGTCACTCTTGTCATACAAAAGTTAATAAAGGCTTGATTATGCCCACTGAACACATTGCCTACTACGAGTTGGCTACGAGTCACGGAGTAGCAAGCAAATGGAGTGCATATCTGAATATTAATAGACTTATCACTTAAGATACGAAAAGTATTAGCGCTTGGCTACATGAGGCGAAACAAAAGAAACTGATGCCATCATTTTCCTTTTTTACAAATCTTTACATATTACATATGACATGCATCCTGCCCCTACTAACCTACGGTGAACAAAGTTGGTCACTTACTGAACAACAAAAGTCCAAACTCAAGATTGCCAACGGGCAATGGAGCGCAGCATAATAGATGCCAAGCGTACAGACCGAGTTAGAAACACCACCCTGCGTTCCATAAATCAAATATCGGATGTTGAAAAAAATAAACAGTCAGGTGGGAGTGGTGGACCGGAAACGTCGTGCGCATACATCCGGAGAGATGGGCAAAGATCGTTACTCGCTGAACGCCTGAGAAAGAACATCACGTCGGTGTAGACCACGGCGTTAGTGGTGTGACGATCTGATAGGTTTTGTGTTATTCCTTTTAAATTCTTAATATACAGTCCTCTATTAATCAAGTTACCGTGTAAGGTAATCCTATTATTCATTAGTGGTGATAAAATATAATATAAGTCACTTTACAGCACACAGTGATTCTGAGGACGTGAAACGCCAATTAACACTCCATTCGATTTATACTACTCCGTGTTTAAAACAAGAAACATCAACCCACTATAATTACAATACTATTACACTATCAACTATTTCGAATAATACTTACAATTGGTATTGAACAGATTTGGATATGATCCGTAGAAGATAAAGCGAGCTAGTATACACCAATGTTCGTGGTAGCCGCTGTCACTAAACGTAGGACCGAGATGACACGAGATATTCGCCGTCCTACTCGCACTTCTTATGACCGCGACTGCGACAAGCTTTGGCGTTTAGTGTAATAAATGCACTACGAGTGAAGGCAAGTTTGTGGTGGAAGAGTGAACGAATTCGCTGAATGATGCTCATATCCTAAGATCTACAATTTGTACTGGCGCTGAGTCGTCCACCTTTATGTGTGTTACAGTCTGGAAAGGAATTATTTAAATGAGCTCCTTTTTTCATGTAAAGTGGAAAGATATTATGCGAGTAGGCCGCAAAAATCAAATTTTCTTCTGTTTTACACAAAATATTTACGCAAATTGCAAAAAAAAATAACGGAAGAAAACTTGAAATTTACGGGCTACAAATCAAATGTCCAATCAATTTGTTACGTCACTTTAACTTTGATTATAGCTGTTATCAGATTCACGAAACAAACAATAAATACATTAATCAAAGCAGCATACATTTTTCAGTTGATAATTATGTTTGTTTTATTGAACCAGTTCACGAATAGAGTTTGTACTATGGGTTATTCTAGATAAAAACTTACGTGAAATAAAGGAGGGTCGTCCGGATGCGGATGAAACCCAGTTTGTCTACAATTTGTGATGAACTGCATCCCGTAGTCAGGAGTCAATGCGTAGTAACCAGTTCTAAAATATTACAACAATGTTAGAGAAAGGTCTTGATTGATTCATCTTCTTGGTTAATTTTTATTAAAATGTTTTTTTTTTCTAAGAAGTAATTTGATACAAACAATTTTTTAAGACAAATCGTTCACAGTTCTTTGTTGAAGTATTTATAGAAATTGCCATTAAATAACATAATTTTAATTAATTTATTTTTAGCAATAACCACATAACTTTCTTAAGGCTCCCGCAGATAGGTGCGAAACGACTCTTGTGGGACAATTTCTATGAAATGTTAATGGAAAATATTCTACTATAGTCGCGACGAGCTTTTAGAGTGAAAAAAAGGACCGGGCAAAATCGCATGAAATGAGCTGTCATAGTTCTTGAATTATATTAAAATACCTATCTATTTTTTTTTTGGGGGGGAACCCTATGTCCAGCAGTGGACGTCTATCGGCTGAAATGATGATGAACTATCTAATGACATATACATATGTGTGGTTGGTAGACAGGCTTCCATTCGTATTTTCCGATTCACTTTTCGTTAAAAACTATTGTCGTAACTCTTAATTGACACAAGTTAACAACGGCAAATATTGGTATTTATAAAATAATTTCAATGTTTTTCAACATTTCAATTGGATTAGTAAATAACAATGAAGAATGTACCACTTACTGATTGTATTTGGGCGCGCACACGATGGCGATCGCTTCAGGCATCATCAGCTGGTACGAGCACTGCGTGTGAAGGTCCACTGACGACAAGAAGGCCGTCTGGGTTGGATGAGTCTGGAACAATTGAAATAAACAGTATAAAATTTAATTCAGAATCTTAGAATATAGCAGCGGCGAAGGGTAGAATTATGGTTAGGTTAAGCCGTTAAAAAAAAACACCGCGTGATGCAAGCTTAAATCTTCTTTAGAAGATAAAGCCCCACTTTCACTGATACTGAGTTTTAATCAGAGAATTTTGTAATACTTGGAAATACACAAAAAATATTGTGAATAAATAATAAATCGGTAGGAGGTGGGATTTCTTAAAGGTATGCCGATGGAAATCGACCTGTATAGACTCGTCGCCACTGGAATATAGAAATCATCTGGCTAGCCTTTACCCAACTACGTTGGGGTCGGTCGGCCGTCGTTCCTGTGCAACTGGATGCAGCTGAGTACCAATATTTTACATGGAGGGACTGCCTATCTGACCTCAACAACCCAGTTACTGGATAATACGATAACCCCTTGATAAGACTAGTTGCCAGACTTTCGGGCTTCTGACGACCCTTAACGACTGTCAAAGATCTACGAATGACAGCCGGGACCAACGGCAGAACGGCTTAACGTGCTTGCCGAGTCAGGGAAGTACTTAGATATTCATAACAGTGTCAGTAGATTGACGCTTGGTCAATGGATCGGTGACCATAATTACAAACCAAGATAATCTCAGATAGTGTTAATCAGGGGTGCGAGTTATTTGAAAGAGATACCGTGGCCCCTGGCACACAGGCAACTGAGAGAACACGGGTGGGTTTTAATCAGTAAAAGACTGGCACGCCCTCCTGGTCCATCCAAAACGGGTGAAGTTATTTGATGATTTCCCACCCTCAAAAAACAATAAAAAAGAGTGTTATAAAGAATATTTTGGCACCTGAATGACATTGACAAGGGGGCGTAGTACCTAAACTTGCCCAAAAAGTTAACTAACAATGGTATTTGCAATGTGTAACCAACCTTATGATAGCCGCGGCCATAACACGTGCGAGCCGAGAGCGAAATCTCGCGGAAACTCAGTTTAAGTTTTTAGAAATTAATAAAATATATACCGTCTTTCTATGACCGGGCGTACCTTTTAATCCTTCCAAATAAATGAAATTACGTTTTAGCATTGGGTCCAAGGGAATATAACAACAGGGGTTGAATATCACGTTGTTTTACACCTATGGCTTATCAATCTGACGTCTTACATGGCTGATAAAGTGTTATCTATTCTGATCCGGCAATAAACGCTTACAACTATTACGATATAATATGCAGGTTTAGATATGATAAAGAATGATTCATAACGTAATAGTCTACTTTATCCAAAACATTGACAATAGATATAAGGTTCGTGGCTAAGATACGCTTGCCGCGGTTTGTCCGTAGATGGGTAACAATCTTTACGTATCAAGACCCCTCCGTGCCTAGGAAAGCACGGTAAGCCGTTGGTCCCGGCTGTCATTCGTGGAGCGTTAACAGTCGTTACGGGTCGTCAAATACCCGAAAGTCTGACAACCAGTCTTACCGAAGGATATCATATTACCCAGTAACTGGGTTATGGAGGTCGGATAGGCTGTCGCTTCATGTGAAATACTAATATTCCCGAACCTAACACAGTTTAAAAAGGCTAGCCAGATGATGTCAGTAGATCTGATTTAATTTGTCATAACAGTGACTCATATAGGTAAACAAAACAAAAACCTTGGTCTTTGTATTATATGCATTTTGATACAAACTGATAATAAATAATCTCATTGGTTGGTTGGAAAGATTGAAATATTTTTTTTATCTAGTAGTTTTTTCTATGTTTAAGAATTAGTCATCATCTGCCTGGAATTTTCCCAACTGTGTTGGGGTCGGCTTCCAGTCTAACCGGATTCAGCTGAATACCAGTATTTAACATGGAGCGACTGCCTATCTGACCTCCACAACCCAGTTACTGGGTAACACGATACCCCTTGATAAGACTGGTTGTCAGACTTTCGGGCTTTGCGGACTTTCTGGGGTAACGACTGTCAAAGAAAGATCCACGATGACTACCGGGACCAACGGCTTAACGTGCTGTCCAAGGCACGGAGGGGTCTTGGTATGTAAAGATGGTCACCCATCCACGGACCAACCGCGGCAAGCGTAGCTTAACCTGATCGATCGACCCGTACGGCCGTTATTACTTAGCCACAAGCTCCTTATGTAATATTGCTCATCCTGTTTAAGAATGAGTCACGACCGTTATAAAGTGGCCAATTGCTGCGAATAATTAGCATTATAGTAGATACATCGGGTTTCTACCCAGTTTTTACAACAACGTACAAACTAAAATGAATATAACGAGAATGTTGGTATGTTTTTAACACAGTAATGACAATACTTCTGAACAGATTTGGGTGAAATTAAGCTGACTAATAAAGTCTGATTTGAAATACCATCGACCCTTTTGTATTCGATTACTAGTAAGAATAATAAATAAAGGATTATTTAAAATTGGCAAGCGAAGCTCCGTAGACGTGGCGGTTGGGTATCGATATACAAAGTATCTTCAAAATGAATAACTTTTTGTTTTATCATTTTTAGATATCGATACTCATATCCACCGCGTCTCCAAACTCAAACTCAAAGCATTTATTTCAAAATAGCTTCCGCCCGCGCCTTCGCCCGCGTGGCAGTCGGATTTTATCCCGCGGGAACGTATTACTAGGATAAAAGTATCCTTTGTCCTTCGCGTTTATAATATTAGTAAGGATAAAGCAATTATAGGCACTTTTTAATTGTCAGAGTCGGAAAGACGAAACTAGTTGCCCATTCCAAAGCGTAGTAGGTACCTATGGAGAAGAACGGGCAAGAAACTCCATGGACACACACAGCCAGATAATTTAATATAACCCTGTATTCATTATTCATACTATAGTCTATTCGCGTTAAGAAAATAGTAACTCATCGTTGTCACTCAGCTTAGCCACGCCTCTTGGCCAATTAGACATACACTATAATTTACTATGATCTAATTGGTCAAGGGGCGTGCCTAAGCTGCGTGACAACGATGTGTCACTATTTTCTTAACGCGAATAGACTATAATTAGGTCCTACTAGTTGGATCCTCAACGCACTGCTTAGCGCCGAGACTTGAAAATCGAACAGTGTGTTTATTCGAAGCGCTGAGATGCACTCTGTTGGATTCTCAAAGCTCCGTTCAACACCAAAGAGTTGGAAATCCAGAGCGCGATTAAATCTCGCCGCGATATTTTTGCGTCGTGCGAAAGTGGTCAAAAAGCGTCCAGGAATAAAAACGTGTGTGTGCACTTATGAACGCATGTAAGAAGTTATACTTCTTTGGCGTAACAGAACAAAAATAGGTAAAGATCTCATCGCGTATCACATCATAACTCTGTTTGTAAAAGGAATGATAAATTGATGACATTTATCATTCAAAAAGTCAAGCGACATGATGAAGTTAGCAGATAAATGACAGTTATCAGCTAACTTCATAATGTCGCTTTTTGGCTGACGGTGTGCGCGCGCATCGTAAAAGTTTTACTCTCATGATGTTTTTCAAACGTGCAAAAAGAAGTATAACTTCAAAAACAATTCTTAAATGAAATAAGTAACTTACATGTATCCATCCCAAAGTGATAAGGTTATGTTGGTCCTGGTAGTAGAAGATCTCCTCCTCATTGTTGGTGCTGCAAGAGTCCGGAGTGCCGGTCTGCTTGGGCACTATCACGTGCGTGATCTTCAACTGGTCGCGCTCCTGTAATGTGACGTCATTAGTTATGTTATGTCAAATAAATAATAGTTTAAAAAAAAACTAAAAAAACACGCTTTAAAAGCCAAACTAAAAAGTAGAAAATAATTTAATTCTATTAAAAAGCGTGGGGTGCTTTTTGAGGTATTTTTATAATCAATTAATATCAAGCACCCCACGCTTTTTAATAGAATTAAATTATTTTCTACTTTTTAGTTTGGCTTTTAAAGCGTGTTTTTTTAAACTATTATTTATTTTCTATTTTTTAGTTTTGCTAACTACAAAAGCGTGTTTTTTTTTTTTTTAATTATTGAATTGTCATAGGTCCTCGATAAGTCTACAAAGTTTAAATGAAATCTGACCGTTTAAAGTGGGTCAAAATAGCATCCAAAGGAGTCGGTTACATACAAACATACAAACAAACAAACAAACATACAAGTGAAGCTAATATAAAGCGTGTAAAAAGAGAAACGATTTAGAATGTATTTGATTTTAAACTCAGACTTTAAAAAAAGAATGTTATTAATTCGGTTGTATTTCTTATTATGTTTGTTACTCCATCAGGAGAGAGAAAAAAAAAAACAATTAATTTATAAAAGAAACATTTTTCAAATCGGTTTTTTATGATTTTTTTTCTTTTTGAAAATTATCTGTTCCCGGAGCTTTTATCGCGACAATATAGCATTATAAAGTTTTATGAATTAGGTCCGTATGAACCACTTAGCAAAGTCAAAGTGCCCTGAGGTTGATTGGGGTCGAGTAAGGCGTAACTCACGAGTATCCCAGCGAGTATGCCGCAGGTCTCTACGTTGCGCGCCGTATTGCCGGCGGCCAGGCGCAAGAACTTGGCCAGCAACGCGGCTGGCACCAGCACAGTGCGCAGGCGCGCCGCCCCGTACAGAGACTCCACGCTTGCGCCAGCGCTGTACAATATTACATTCCACCTTTAAATTACATTCTATAATGACACAACGAACCCGAATGTCACTTGTTCTACCCGTCATTGCGATAATTTTCTTGTATTGGTCCATATCCGGGAACCGTCTGGTTACCGAGATTTTGAAAAGTTCAAAGTTCCAACATACTTTAAGTTTTTTTACAAATAGGTACTATCGAGGAAACTTACATCTGACCAATTTGAAAACAAAATCCCGTGCACACAATGACCACATCTGTTAGTAAGCGTTACTATAGTCACTGAGTGCTGCAAGCAATAATAGTCCTTACGGTGTATATAACTGACGAAGCGACGCGCGCTTTACTTGTGGTTACCATTTTACCAAGTTTACAAACACGCTATGAGTGTGTGTGTGTGTAAGCGCAGGAGCTGTTGGTACCGTCCGAGACAAAGGCGAAGTCGGAAATGTGTGTGTGTGTGTTATGGGCTGACCATAAAATATTTATGGTGCTGACGCTATTCATCTTCACGCACACATTCGCAGCAAGTTTGTACACTTGGTTACTACAAGTAAAGCGCGCGTCGCTTCTGCAGATAAAAATACTGTAATACAAAGGAATTCTAACACCTTTTGTGGCGATTTGTGGGTGTATTACACACCTTGTTCACTTCAGTGGAGTTATGTAGGTAATATAAACCGTATTGTTACCATGCCTTTTTCTTCTACAAAGTTTCTGCTCTGAGTACATTCATTTTATACCCGGGCGTAGCTCGGAAGGGTCGCTAGTATCGTATACTTACGATACGATACGTTTTTACGCCATAACGGCTGAACATTTGTTGAAATTCGGCACACAGGTAGACCATACCCTGGGTTAGGAACTTAGGACATAAGAAAGTTCTTATCCCGGTAATACATTCTCGTGGTATAAATTCCTACCTCCACGCGGATGAAGCCGCGGGCTAAAGCTAAATGTAAAAGGGTGATGACTGATACTCACACTTGCGGCCGTGACGGCGGTATGATCGGAGGCACGGGTTGGTAGTGGTGCGAGGGCGCGCGCGACGGCTCGTTCGCGAAGTCGTCCGGGTACAGGACGCCGTCCATCGCCGGAGCCGACGGCGACACGGCCCACTGCTCCTGAATCACCATGGTCACACAAACACACACTAGACTACACTGTTCAACATGAAACATTGTTGCTTCATTACTATACGAACGCACAAGCATTTTGTGGTGAAGGGCGGGCGTTTTAGGGGGTTTTCTTTTATAATTTTGTCGCTCAAAAATTCTCAGCCTTTGAATAAATTACTCTTGATTGATTTGTAGTTCCAAAAATATGACACAAAGATATTGCAGCGGTAACAACGAATGTTGTCGCAACACTGGAGTTACCGTTTACTCACGAAGCGACCACTCTGCCAAATCTATCCACATTGATATCTTATCTAAAGTGTAGCTGATTTGGAGTGTACTCATACTGTATTTTCCAAATAATAACTGTTATGAATATGACGCATAGCAATCGAATAACGATAGACGTCTGTCTAAAAACATGACACGCATCTTCGTTACCTTATCTATCAGTTAGTTAGGTTGTGCCGATCGCAGTAAAATGCTGGACATACTGTGGGCCTTTCCAAAGTTAGGCACGTCACAAAACCCGGTTCTCAGTCTTCCGCGTCTAGTGTCCCAACCGACTTTCTAAGATCGTCGTTCCATCTAGCTGGGGGCCTAAGCTATGCCTACCAATACAAACGATCTCCACTCAAAATAGTAATTGTGTGTGTGCACACTATGCTTGCTGGTCACAAGCCTCTCCTATACCCTAACCTATCCCAACCTCTCTATGTTGTGCATTCTCTGGCCATCATCATTTCAGCCGAAAGACGTCCACTGCTGGACATAGGCCTCCCCCAAGCTCCGCCACTTCGACCGGTTCTCGTGCTTGTTATTTTTGGGGGGTTTGCCATAATCGCCACGCTCGGCAGGCGGGTTGGCGATCGCAGTATGGTGGTAAAATGCATAGAGAACGCTGCTGCTCATTCCCCTTAGTCGCCTTATACGACACCCACGGGAAGAAATGGGATGGTGCTATTCTTTTACGTCCGGCACCATAAGGAACATACTTAATTCATCTCTGGCCATACTTAACTAATAAAAAGCCGCTATGAGTACGCGACAAAAGATCGGGGAAATTAAGTTCGAGAAATGTGCTTCGGCATTAAAACAGGAACAATGAGATAGACTCACATCATGTAGCAGATGTGGTGATGTTGTGTGTCCATCTTTCTTGTTCTCATCAGCTTGCAGACGTTCAGCCAGTTTTGCATCTTCGCTCTCCTGCTTTTTCCTTTCTTCTTCTGCTGCACGCCTTCGCTTTTCCTAATTAAATCAAATGAGTTAGTACCATCCAGTCCATTCTGCCTAGCCTGTTCCTAACTACGTTGAGGTCGGCTTCCAGGATGCAGCTGAATAAAAGTATTTTACATAAAGCGTGCAGTGTTTCCCAGGGGGGTGACGACAGTCTGGTCAAATTCAATGTTCTAAAACACTGCCAAAAGCCAAAAGGAGCTAGTTCCGACTCTCCCCAACTTCCCGAGGTGCATCTGTACCCGTTACCAACAGCCTAACGCTTTTGGGCATGGAGTTGACGTCGGATCTCAACTTCGGCTCAACCATCGAGTCAAAAACTCAGCTCATCAATCGCTTTCCATCATGCGTGATCGAGGTCAAGAGCAGGGCCATTTAGTAATTTAAAAAAAAGGCGACTGCCTATCTGACATCCACAACCCGGTTACTAGGTTATACGATACCCTTGGTAAAACTGGCTGCGACTTTTAGGCTTCTAACAACCCGTAACGACTGTCAAACATCCAAGAATTATAGCCTAGACCAATGTCTTAACATGTTTTCCGAGTCACGGAGGGGTCCTAGTATGTAAAGATATCCACGGAACAACCGCGGCAAGCGCAGCTTAACCTGATCGATCGACCCGTGCGACTGTCATTACTTATTCGTTGTTTTTACTATAGTATTTCGGACATATCTCCACTTTCAGTACATGCTAGTTTGCTACTATCATAAAACTTTAAGACTAGCAAAAGGGAAAATTAGAGGATTGACTAAAAAATAATGCCACAAGTAAGAGGTAGGTATGTACATTTACCTCATCCTGATAGATAATATGTTCTTTGGCATACTGGTCGAGAAGCTTTTGTTTCAGTTTCTCAGCTTTGGGCATCACCTCCTTCAACTTAGCCTGGTTCACAACCTTCACTGAAGACGGGACTGATGCATACTCCGGGTGCTTCCGAATCTTTTCCAAGAATAATGTCATGAACTTAATGTACAGGATGTAAGCATTCTCGAGGCTACCCTCTGCCAGGTATACGTTAGCCATCCTGACCATCTCCAAACCTGACCTATAATACCTGAAATTTGACATTTGCCTTACTATCACAAAACCATGGTTTATGAGTCGTTCAGCTTAGACAACAGATAAACACAATGTTGTGGCAGTCAGTTATTGTTTAAAATACACAAAAATGTAACAACGTCTTATAATTACGCAACAGCATACAAACAATCACAGCAGCAGTGGTGGCCCAGTGGTTACGGCCGCGACTTACGAGCTGTAGGTCGTAGGTTCGAACCCAGCCTGGCGCATTACTTTGTGTAAATAATTTCATCACCAATGCTCTCAAACGGTGAAGGAAAACATCGTGAGGAAACCGGCATGTCCTAGAACCAAAAATTCGAAGAAATATGACATCTACAAACCGCACTGGGCCCTCGTGGTAGTTTACATTCCGTTCCCTCTCACGGAGAGGAGGCCTGTGTCCAGTGGCGTGCAGAGTTTTTAGATAGGGTAGGCAGAAATTTAAAAAAAGGCAATAAAAAAAACAGAACACCCGATTGCTGTAGGTACCTACCTACACAGCATGCAACCTGTGATACAATTAAATTAATCACATTGTTTTGTTTTGTATTTAATTTACTCCAGTTCGTACCTATTAATTTCAAATCCGGTTCCGACTACTTTTCACGATACTTGTTTTCTTTTTCATCACTAGACAAATTTTGAAAATCCATCATTTTTCTATTCTCTTTACACACACCACCTGAACAACTTCACAGTGAATATTATATATTTTTCACACTATTTATCAATGTTAAAATCTTAAATACATGCCATCATAGCTCACAACCGAAACAAATAAATCAAAACAATGGCGTCGGAATTCTCGGAATATGAAAATAATACGACAAAGAAATTATGGTTGCTTATGTAGTCACAATTCAATGAAACAATGGTACTTTTTAAAATAGTCGCATAACCAACTTTGTTCGGAAAACTTCGTTAAGTTTCCTAGCTTCTCGTTGTTAAAAATCGTAATAAGCTAGTGACTACCCTGTACGGTTGTGTGCGTTATTTGTTACATTGTGTGCCACGTATGTATAGGAACGCACACTTAATAAATCTGCATGACCACGAGAGCACACATAAAAACATTGAGACACGAATAGTTCGTGTCTCTCCCGAGGCACTAAGCGGCGCTAGTGCATCGTAATGCGAAGTTGCGTCAAATTGTACGAACGAACGGTTTATTGTATCGATAATAATAATGATACGGTCGACAGGTGGCGCTGATTTATGAATAAAGATTTTTTGTTTCTTGCTAAAATAACATTTGTTTTACATATTTATCTGATTTAGGTAGGGTAGGCAGTGTCTTTCTGTATTTATGGACTGCACGCCACTGCCTGTGTCCCAGCAGTGGGAACGTTATAGGCTGAGTATGTATACAAACAATAATTACAAATGTTATTTTTTATCAGAATTTATATAACGGGGAAGCAACTATTTCGTCAAAGTCATTAAATGGGATTAAATGAACATGCGAGGGTTGTATTGGCAAATTTAATGATCATAATTCTGTGAAGCTATGTTACAGTTGCTAATCATATTTTAATCAACATAAAACCAAACACTGTTCGCAAATTTCAAAAAACGTAAGAAAATTTTAATTTTTTTTTTAGGCTACCTTGGCCCTTCCAATCTAAGTAAAATTAACTTTAAAATAAAACTCAGTTCTATACAACAATATTCTATTAATTTGTTGGCGATGAACTGTCCAGCTCAAATCACTGCAATCATTGGTTATTCACGTGATCTATTTATCTGTACAGATTCATTTACATTGGTATATTCTGCTGACACCTGGCGTCCTTTACAAAGTCCTAAATAAACCGTACTCTAAAGGCCAAATATTTTTGAATTTCGACGACGAATGACCGACCTTCAGGTAGCATCCATTCCCCTACGTTTGTGACAATTTGTGACATTACATTAAACTATATGAAAGTTTTATGCCTTAATGACCTAAAGACCTTTATAAAAAACAGATTTCTGTTTTTGTTGACCTAGTTTTTTTCAGGAGTCAGGAGGATATTGCCAGGAGGTGTCATAACATCCTAACATGTATAAGTACTATAAGTAATCTCTAGCAGTGTCTCCTTGCTAATAATAAGAGGCCTTGTATTATATTTGATCTAAAAGTTAACACATCCTTGGTACAAGGCCATCAACTGCAACATACAACATACATAGCGCAATTCGCTGGGACACAGACCTACTCTAGGTGAGAGGGAGTCTCACCGCTCTCTTTGTAAAGGACAGTCACCCAGTCACAAACTGTCTTTGGCAAGCATAGCTTAGCCTTCAATTGACCCGTGTGGCTGTTAATACTTAGCCAGGAGCCCCACCCCAAGACCCTAATGTGTTTTACAATAAGATCCAGTGCATATTTATCCCAACATTTGTTTTTTATTCCTAAAATGTGTCATCATACTACCTTGATCATGGCTGACCTCATAGTTAAATGCTATGTTTTGTTTATATAGTTACCTCCTTGGTGGAACGTTTGGATCTACGTCTACCACTGCACCATAGTTGGCCAATTGTTTGACCCTCGCCGTAGGTTCTAGAGCAGCCAAATCAACTGTTGGTTTCGGGCGTTTTTCTTCCGCTTGCATTGTATTGATATTGTATAGTAGATACTTGTTTATGAAAACAATGCTGCTTCATGCAAAATTGTACTATGAAAATGCTGCTTAAAGGATTAGCTAAATAAAATAAGTTATAACACCAAAAGAAATAGAATGGTTAAAGATCGAAAACCCAATCAAAAACACACCACAGAGAACTAACCAAACCAAAACGACATGACAGTATGACGTTTCAGGCCGTATGACTATGGCCACTTTCCGAATTAGAAAAATAGCGCTGTCCGAGTTAGATATCGCGATTATGACAGCTAAGAACTGTCATTTTTGTCATCAATACGGAACGCTCGTGAACGCGCTAACAGTGCTCACTCAATGTTAAAACCTATTTACACCATATAAAACTTGTATAGACCATAAATTTCATCTTCTTATTTGATTATGCGGCGATTCTAGCCAGAAGCACTATTTATAAGTTAGCTAAAGCTATGATACGAATCAGAACATAACAGCACAAGTGTCATTTTTGACAGCGCTCACGGTGATATTAGTATAACGCATGGTCGGCATTATCGCAAGATGGCGCATGTCATGACGTCATCTATGACGATTCACGGGACATCGTTATCGCGGTCACGCCAATTCGGAACGGGTGTGAGCACGCTCAAATCGATATTATGATATTATCGTATCTCGGAACGTAGCCTATGACAGTATGACGTTTCAGGCCGCTTTCCGAATTAGAAAATTATCGCTCACAGCTCACATCACTAATTTGCGTTCCGAACTAAATAATTATCACGACTATGACAGCTAAGAAAAGTCATTTTTGTCAACAATACGGAACGCTCGTGTAGTTTTCATTGGTCGCTCAACGTTGAAGATTTCTATATAACTGAAATATAATTACAAGATATTTTTTGTGGGTTATCCCGATTTCATAATTTAATTTGTTATTTTTTATTCGATTTTTTTGTACAGGCGCAGGGTGAGCGAGTTTTTGAAAATTTTGACACAGGTCCACCGTCTATGACGTCACGTCCCGCAGGACTCTGAGCGCGAGCAGATTTAGCCTGATTTACTGTTTTTGAGTTTGTTCAAAAAAAAAACTATTAAACTACAAATTTCAACCTTTAATTTCACTCCTAAATACGATTCCCTTATTGTACATGCAATTTCTACACAATTTTGTGCTGTTATTAGGAAATGAGACGGTTGGGATGGTTTCGAAATCGACCCTGCTTCGGATTTTTTTTTCATCGAGCAAATTGCAATTAATCGTATTTTGAACCTTTAATTTCCCTCAAACAAGGATCTATCTATGACATATATTTTTTCAGGGCCTAAATACACGAATTTGATAATTGAATCTTAATTCTGAAACAGACAATTTCGGATAATCCCCCGTTAATTTTTTGATCACTCCACGCTTTAGCTGGTAGCACCTAGAGTCGGAATGTTTTTATTGCTGACCTTTTGTTTACCTTGTCTGTAACTTGTCTTTTGTAAAATTCATAATTTAATAGCACTTTCATCACTAGTTTATTTCTATTTTTCTATTTACATAATCAATGCCGTTTAATTCACTACCACAGACCATTTTTATTGTATACTAGCTTCCGCCAGCGACTTCGCCAGCGTGGAGGTCGAAAACTATCCCCCTTTTTTTTTTGGGTGGGAAATCATCAAATAACTTCTCCCGCTCTGGGTGGAGTGGGAGGCCGTGTCAGACTTTTACTGACTAAAACCCACCCGTGTTCCCTCAGTTGCCTGTGAGCCAGGGGCCGCGGTATCTCTTTCGAACAACCGCACCCCTGGCAGGCATCGGCCTTTGCGGGCCCCATCAGTTGCTGCTGACATCTCTTTGAGGCGCGCGTGGAACACAACGCGCCGTCGACCCGGGCTTGGTCCTTACTAGGGATGAAAATTGCCGGCAATATGGCCAAAGTTCCCAAAACTCCCAGGAATGTTACCAAACTTGCCGGCAAGATTGGGTAAGAAACGTAAAAATTGAAAACAACTTTTACTATTATAATTGCTTAGTAGGATAAAATTGCGGTCTGCAGGATGGTAGTTTTTATGCTTATCTATAATATCCAATCTGAAATTTTTGTTTTTAAATTTATTTTCTTACTGATAAACGAAAGAAAAGAAACAAGCTATCCATGATTATTCATTGGTGATGAAACCATAACTATTTTAGAGATATCGTAATTTTTTTTCTTCTGCATTCTTATAATTTAACTTCACTTGAATGTAAGAAAGTATATACATCTATATGTATACATATCTGTATGTATAGAAGGGTCAAACCTTGCAAGACGATTTGATCAGCAACAACAAGTAGACGTTTTTAACCGACTTCAAAAAGGAGGTTCTTTATTCGATCCGAATGTATGTTTGTATGTTCGCGATTTTCTCAAAAACTCTGATTTTGAAAATTCTTTTGACGGCACTGTCGGCGACCGGTGCAGTGGTTAAGTGACTGGTGTGGGGACATTTATTTATCGTAAAACAACGTTTGAGCGGTGCAGTCTTTGATCTAACTAACCGCGCCGAAAACAGTAGTGTAGACTTTCTAATATCTACCTATTATGTTGTTATAGGTAACGCGTTTTAAGCTAATTCATTTTATGAGGACAACACTTCAAAATGAGCAAAGGTAAGACAGTTTATTCTTGGACCGGTGACGTCCGGGGCGGCACCGATAGGTGCCCATAGAATAGAAAATTAATCGTGTCTCATTAGCCGGGTACTTTGTAATATTATTGTAATTTTAAATGTTATAATATTTTATATTCTTGGTTGTAAAAAATATTACTATTACTATACCAGAGAGTGAAGAAAGCTCGAGTGAAGAATTGCCAAAAACATCAGCAGCAAAATCTTTGTCGCCTTTCGATCCAAATGCTTCCTTCTACCCATGATTTATGATTCAAAGAGACACCAGAAGCGAAGGGAGAAAATGTAGGATATGTGCACGAGTGCTATGACCTTTCATTCACTCTATGCAAGTTGAGGGAAGAAAGAGGCCATGAAGCTTTGCATAAAATACTACATATTGTCATGGAGAATACGCGTCAGCAAAACAGTGGCGACCACGATAGTCAATATAAATAAATTTTAGGTGTTTATTAAATGCTAGTGTGTTATTTGATTTTTAATTAATTATACTTAAAACATTAAGAGCGTTCATCCCAAGCGGACTGTCAACAACGCATTTATTTCACGTTTTTCGTGATTATACAAACAAAAGTACTATTTTTTTTCAGCCAAGCTGAAAGATCGTTGTTTATAATTATTTTCAATATTTACTCTTTAATAAAAACCTTTAATTGAACTAAGTAATGCAAATACAAAATAATTGACGTTATGTCGATTTTTATAAGTAAATACCAAAATAACTGTAAAAAATAACATACAAACTAGTAAATAAGTACCTCCTTAATGAAATTTATGTGGCAATTATACAATCAGTTATAGTTTACTGTATCCCCATATGGGGTGGAGCAGCTAAATCGATATGTATAGATGTTAAAAGAGGACAGCGAGCATTAATCAAAATTATGTATTTTAAAAAGTTAAGGTACCCTACTGAGAGTCTATACCAGATTAGTGGCCTACTTTCTGTTAGAAAACTGTACATTATACATACGGTCCTAAAAAAACACAAGACACTTCCTTACGATGCAAACATAATATCTAAAAGACGTAAGGACATGATTGCTCATATCATATCCCACAAAGTAAAACCAAATTCGCTGCTATACAGTACAACATACGTTCTGCTCAACTATATAATAGGGTAAACAAAGAGATATATATATACAATATGTAACAAAAACCCTGTTGTTCCTTTTAGGGACGTATACACTTACCCACAAGCACAACATTTACGAAGTTATAATTTAAAAAATAAGCATTGGCTAGTCGAGAGTTCAACATCAAATAACTATTAAAATCGACATATTCAAATTTTTTTTTAACAGTATCTGATTTTACAAGTATCCTTATTTCGCACAATAGACTACGAGCTTGGCGGCTTTCTTTGATCTAATCAAAATCAGTTAAATATTACAAATATTCATAATTAAATATTTATTTTAATTATTTTTGTTAAACAGTTTTTATAAATGACATGCTTTATTACGTATGTATACCGATTCTGAAAACGTGGGTAGAAGGAACAACAGGGTTTTTGTTACATATTGTATATACTAAACAAGCACGCGTATGTAAAAAAAATCCTAACAAACTGGATAAAATCAATTTCCTTATGAAGATACTGAGGCGCTATTGCAAACCACAAATTAACTCACTCGTTTCTCAACACACACACTCACCTACCCACACACGCACGAAACACATGCAAACCCACTCTCATACACACAGTTATACACGCACCTCAATAATGTTTGGTTTTATTTTTTTCTCTTTTTTAATTTGTATTTTTGTATATCTCCTAAACTAGGGATTGCCTGTATCTTAGGAGACAGTGATTCGACCAAACTGAACTGCTAATTAACGATGAACCTTATGTTTCGAGTGTCGATGTTAATCTACCATAAGACAAAAAGTGAGTTAGCTGAGTAGTAATTTAGATTAATTTGAGCATGGATGGAGAAAGAGTGGGGTTGTGAATGTGTGTGTTCATGTTCGTGAGTGTAATGTTAGTTGTGTTGTGGTGTGTGTACTGTGTGTGTTATGTGGAGTGTGTTATGTGGTGTTTGTATGTGGGTTGTGTTTTGTGTTTCTATTTAATAGTGATTTGTAATTTGTTAAATGATGTATGCTAGTAGAGATTCGGTGTTATTGTAGTCCTGTTGTATGAGCCAGTCTGTAATTTTAGATTTGATATTGAATTTATTTAATTTTATTGTTTACTTTTGTTTGTATTTAACGAAATAATCACGAAAAACCGGTATAAATGCGCCATTGCCAGCGTGCCAGCCCGTGTGGTATAAACGCTCTTAAATTCACTGGCAGACAGAAGACACAATAAACATAAAACTCTCGTGCTCACCAAAAGATCAATCTAAAAAGCCCAATCTCGGTTGATTTACGTTTACCAGAGCGTAGATCCTATGACCACCTTCCAACTCCATCATCAGGCTGGCACAGCGTTATCATAACATTGCGTTCTCACCAGACTTACATAAATGTGTATAATTTTAGCGCTATTAGACAGGAAAAAGTTTAAAATCGATGTTATTTCAAACAGGTGAAGTTCTTAAAGCAAAGTTCAAAATATTTACAAAATAACACTACACAGTTGTATGATTTATATTTATTTCAATCGGTATCAATACCCCTCTTTCTTTTTTTATAAAATTGCAAAATTCTTAAAAAACTATGGGGCAACTATCATGAAGTTACCAAAGATATAGTTTAACTTTATCTTCACATATAAGTATGCATGGATAATTAAAAACTAATTTTAATTATCAATTAATTATACAAGCTCACTAATAATACGTAAAATTACACCATTACATAAAACCTCACGAGTGCAAAAACATTGCAAATGGCATTTGAAAAACCCTATGTAATCTGGCAACTTTGGAAACATTCCGGCAATATTGCCCAATATTCCCGGCAATATTGGAAACTTTCCTGGGAAGTTTCGGAAACATTCGGCAATTTTCATCCCTAGTCCTTAGCGGACAGCGAGCTACCCATTACTCGCCGTCCGCAAGCCCGTGCCTACGGTGGCCGGGAATCAGCCTAGGATTCCCGACGCCGAGGGCGTCTCTTGCGAAGGCCACGGCTGTGAGGGCGCATGTACTGCATCTCCCTCACGTGCGCCGCCTCCCTCTTTGCGAGCATAACTGCTTCGCTGAAGGAGGCGACTGCTAGCCATGCACTCTAGCTCCGTACCATGGCCTGCACCAGGGTTGGGCGCGAGAGATCGTCGCCGCCGATCACCAGTTTACAAACTACCTGTGAACCAAATTTCATTCAAATTCGTTCAGCCGTTTTGCGTGAAAGAGTTACAAACATCCATCCATACTCACAAACTTTCACATTTATATTAGTAGGATTCACTACACTACTGCAATGCTCCGTAATGTTTGTATTGATTTTCGCTGAATGTCGGCGCCTGCGGCCCTTTGCTTGTCACAGGCCCACAGGGATGCCGCAGAGTAAAAAAAAAAAAAACACACAAGCCTCAGACACTTATGGCATTGACAAATAATGAGGTCACGTTTGGCGCGACGGTATTTTGTCTCGTTCTGTAACAAAACACATTTTACCTATCCATAATACCTACTGAGTAATTATTTATATAAACTGTAACTGCCCGTGACATCACATCGCTCGGGCCCTAAGTATCAGAATACCAGCGCTGCGACATTTTTAAATGTCGTAGCATCATGCTGAGGTAGGACCCTTTTGGCCTCGTGCAGGACTTTGTTTTATTATTTTTTAGTTATTGTTTAATTCAAATGATTAGTTTTTTATCATTTTTGTACCATTGTGTGTCTATTTTAGTATGTGATCTTCCTGTGCGAGTCACAATAAATACTTTTTCTTTCTTACTAACTACACTGAGAAAAATGTCATTTTGGCATAATCTTAAAATATCGTGACGTTGGTTTAAAATAGATGCGTTGTCTTATAATATGTTGATAATAAGTAAATATTACGCTAGAACTGAAATGTGTTAAGATGGAATCGAATTTTTTGGGTAAATAATGCAATATTATGATACTTGTCATCGTAAAAATTTGTAATTATGAAATAACATTGTCTTCTTCAAATAATAACACAATGTAATAGAAAATGGTCCACTGTCCCATAAATTAGTATGATAATTATAAATAAGATTCTAATTAAAAAACACAATGACAGTCACCGTAATATAAATAGATTTCATAGTTTAATATGAAGAAGTATCTCTAAAAATACGATGACCTCCCCCTAATGTACTATATTAAATTATAATGCTTTAAACTTATATTTTTAAAGTAAGCATCATTTTTTAATATTACAGTCATATTATTTTATGTGAATCCTATGATAATACGATTAAATAATCTCATATTTTTAGAGTAAGCATCAAAGTTCAATAATATAGTCATATTATTTTATGTGTATCCTACTAAATTATTATTACAGAGACCCATTTATGAGTAGCATTTGAATGATGTCCTACAAATTTAAGGTGACGGCATTATATAATGAGGTCTCCCTCTCTCACTTCATTCCGCCGCCGCGCCATTTCGGTCGGCCATTTGTATTTCACCGCTACAGCCGGCAAGTCACGACTCACGACTCGTTTAATTAATAGCAATAACAATTCCATTAGTGCCAGTGAACGTGTTTGATCAGTGCAAAAATGGATATGGCTACGCGTGATCTTTTGAAGAAGTGGAATTTGGAACGCTACATCGATCGTTTTGAAAGTAAGTTGACAAACCTACCTAGTAAGTTGCTAGCATGAGCTCACACATTACATTCACACATTCTAATTTCTAGCAAGAATAGGGTCAGAGTGTCGTCTTAGAGGCACTATGAAAATATACTTAAAAAAATTTCGCGACCAATTTCAAGGTCACAGTTCTAACATAACCTTACCTATGGATCCCTTCGACATCGTTTTTATGACAAACGGTTGGTCGGAGACAAAAAACACCCAGACACTTTTAGCCTTTCTAGGTGTTACATACTATAGAATCGAGAAAATAAACGATTTGCGAAAATAACACTTTTTTGGCCGCTGTACACTCCAACCAAGAATAGTCTTGTCGTATGGTACCTACCCACCTACCTAGATATACGTTCATATTTATATTATACACTAGATTCGATGTGCAACTGCAACCCAAAAAAAAACAAATAGGTAGAGTGCGTCTAAACTAAAATGACGCGCCCCACTACCGCATTTACCGTAGTGTACGTATACAAATTTAAGTAGTGGGGCGCGTCATTTCAGCTTAGACGAGCTCTACCAACCTACATTTTATAAAGTCGATGCGACGTAGTGCATTTCACAGCTGCAATCAGGGCGCTGTTAAATTTACCTTTTTTTTCAGCTGAAAGAATTGATATCGCAACAATGCAGATGCTTAGTAAACAAGACATACATAGTATGTTCCCTCAAATAGGGGACAGACTCCGGTTTGAAGCAGCTCTGGCCATGTTAAAAAGCGACCAACCAAAAGATATGGTTTGTTTTCATGTTAAATTGTATTTCAAAAAAGTAAATTTTGTTTTAAACTTTTTGCTTACACATGCCCTGCGTCGCTTAAATGCACATTCTCCTACTTGCATGTAGGTAGGTAGGTACCTACTTATTAACTTTTATTATTTTAAAGTCTTCTTAAGATACCTAACAATTTAACCGGTGCAGTATTTATTTAAAAAGTGGAATAAAATCATAACTTTTCATCAGTCTTGTTAGTTTACCAACTAAGTACATTATTATTACCTTTTTAAATTTCTTGTTAAATTTCAGGATAACTCCTACAATTCATCACTCTTTGAAGAGGTCCTGAGGAATGACTTGTTAACTAGTCTACCTTGTAACTTAGAGCCTCTGCCACCGTGTGAAGGACTGCAAAGCTCAATCCTCCACCAAGACTGCGAAGCAGGACTTAACCAGGAAAATTTGGTAAGTTCTGCAAAATTGTAGAAAAGTACTCGTACTTACTGTTTTTTGGTTCAAGAGCAATATGTATTAATTTGTAATTACATCCATACTAATATTATAAATGCGAAAGTAAGTTTGTCTGTCTATCTGTCGGCTGGGGCAGGACCTTTTCACATTTTCATACCTAAGACACTGAACCGATGCAAAATTTGGTATAGACATTCTTTGAGACCAGGATCAGTCCTGATCTTGATCGATTAGTTTTTATCAGGGCCGGATCAAGGGACGAGGGCAGGACCGTTCACACCTGCAATGCTGAACCGATTACTAGTAAAAAAATATAACACTTCCCTTGAGTTATCTCCGGCTAGGGCTAGCTATAGCCTGTTAGTTAACGGTCGCACTCGGACACATTTAGTGATTATTTCAACGATTATTGAGGTTAATTGACCGTACATACTCATATTATCACACCTTTTTGTTACATGTACTATTATAACATTGTCTCAAAGTAAATATTATTTTAGGATGGTGACATACTGGTGATACCACTGGACTCGTCGTCGTCAGTGGGTGAAGCAGTTAGACAAGAGTCCACCGGGAGCAATTTAGTAAGTTATTGCCTATTATCCTGTACTTTTGATAAGGAATTTAAATTGACATTCAATATTGTTAACCCCCGGCGTAAACAGATAAGTTTAACGTCTGTACCTGTCCTGTCCTGTATGTGTGTACGGACGGCCGTTTAGGAGCTATACTATATGTCACAAAGATCAGTAATATATTTGGAGTTGGTGACAGCTATAACTAACAACTAAATGCATGATGCCTAGACTGGCACCGACTCCAACTGATCATTATACTGAATGGAAGGTAGGTATTGAACCTGTATTTTCAACATTTTAGTGACATTTTTTTTTAACTTTTACCTTGCATATTTAGTTTGTAATGCCATACTTATACTATTTGTGTTTCAGGTGAATACCATACTGAATTCATCAGTCGAGGGAAAACAAATAATAGCAATTGGGCAGAAAACGGGCACCTTACCCTCAAACGTGCGTGGGCGTTTATGCAAGCTGCTTATGGAGAAGCTCATTACGGCCGAAAACCCGGTACTTCTGACAGATTCGCAGCTGCTTGCTCTATCCTACGACATTGGCAGATTATTTAAAGAGGAGTCACCACCCCTATACTACGCGCCGTACCTGCCGGCTGATGCTTACCAGGCTAAGCGCAATATCTCTGGCTGGTTAGTCACCGCCAGAAGGGCTCGACGGCAGCATTTAGTTTCGTTGGGCCTTATTGAAAAGCCCAAGTCACGTTCTCGCTCCAAGTCCAGTCCTAGGCTAGACACCCCTCCACTCGCTGGAATCGACCTGACCGGACTTAAAGAAGGTAACTCCTTTTCAAGAAATTTTATGTTTTCAGATTGAATTAAATTATCAAGAACAAAATTATTGAGAAAAATATCTGAATTAGTATAAATTTTCGTTACAAATTACAAAATATCTGAATCTAAGAACCGTTATTGTCATTGTACTAATTATTAATCGTTTTAATTTTTGTGTGCAGGTGAAGTGGAGGACGTAGCGTCAGCATTAGAGCAGCTGTCAAGTCCTTCAGCTGGTCCGTGGCAGGAGGTCAGTGCCCTGTGGCGGGAGACGGTGCGAGCTCGCCTCCGGTACTTGTACTACGAGGAAGGGACATTACAGGAGTACTTCAATAAGTATCCTATCCTGAAGTCAAGTGATGGATGGCGACTCCTGACTCATGACTACGAAGCACTGTTCCCTGATAAATCCGGGGGCCTCGACGCCTTGGATGCTTCATCGGAAAACATACTAAAAGCTGCTCAGCAGAAGCTTAACACCACAAAGGACTCGTTTCTTCGTCGAAAAATAGCTGATACATTGGCAATTTGTGACGGTAAGGAAATGATTCTGTTATATAGTTCTAGGTGCTCGACCTCCCTGGGTCGGTGAACCCGTTATAAAATATATAGACAAAAAAGAATTTAAAAATTATCTAACATGGTGCAGTCGTTCAGAAGTAACGGGCGGGCGGACACACATTTCGGCAATTCATTTTTACTTATATAGATAGATTTTATTTTGTTCTGATACTTTTCCCTATTTGCTCAGTTAATGATGATGTGTTGTGTCAAATATACTATTATTATTTTCTTTCCAGATGAACAACCGGAGACAAAATTAATAGCAGCGATATTGCTACTCGGCTGTCTCTTTAATATTCCTCCTGCCCGTCGATCTAGAAAAGACTGGCAAGCTTCACGAGCGGAGATATTGGATGGATTTGTGACCATCGTGGATGATGACGCAGACGTGCAAGTGGTAATTGAGGAGCGTCGCCAAAAGCTTCAAAACCTAGGTATTAGCCTCCAACCATTTATAATTTGGTGCCGCCAGTCAGGTGTCTCCTTCACAGTATGTGACAATACGTTTTACAAGTTCACAACACTAACTGAGGCTGTTGATGTGACTTTTAAAATATTTCATGCTACTGCCGCCGAAGGAGGCGAAGGAATCAAATTTTAGAATTACTTAAATGAAGTCCAATGTAACTTCGCACACTTATCCGCACCGAATCGTACGACCTTATTCGTCCGATTCGGTAAGTGTGCGAGGTTCCATAGGATTTCATACAAGTAATTCTAAAATTCGATTCTTTCGCCTCCTTCGGCTCTGAAAAGTGTGCGTTCACCTTTAGTAATAGATTTTAAAGTAAAGTATTTGTATGAGGGATAGATTAGTCTCATCGGAGTGTTTATAGTAGCACTTTACTTGAAAATAGATATTTACTATAATAATATAACCAATTTATTGTATGCAGCTTTAAGGTGAAAGCGTCAGGGTAGCCCGCGAAATTCAAATTTTCTTACGTTTTTTGCAATTTGCAGGCCAGTGCTAGGTTTTGATTGAAATGTTAGACGCGGGTGTAAGACGTATGTAGTACAACTTATGTACTTACACCCGCGTGCAACATTTAATTAACATACAACCTAGCACTGGCCTGCAAATTGCAAAAAACGGCTACCCTGAAGCAATCACCTTAAGGGCAAAAATGTTTTAGTTATAGGTACATTAATGTAAAGTTTGTTATTTTTTGTAAATTAAATTTCTACTCGTCTCAACCTTTATTTTAATTTGTAAAAACTAGAATTATTGAACATAATGTATATAATGATTCTTTATAATGACCGACAAATAGATACTGTAATCATTAAGGCGAGGATGTTTCTAAACAAAACAGTCTTCTTTTATACTGAATATAAATGTTTAGAGTATATAATAATTATTTATTCATACTATGGAAATAAAAATACCATTCAATTTTCTGTTTAATTTATACATACATCCCTTTTCACCTTCTTACCATTCTTGCCAAGGTACTTTTTTCTATTTTTTTTACTTACTCTCCATTTTTTTAAGGTTCAAGTTTAGGGTTCTTCAGTTTTTTTTAATGTTGAGCTCACACCTAATAATATTTAAAAGGAAAGAACCAATATTGGATACTTAAAAATAAGGGGATCATGTAAGTCCAGTGGCGCCCTCAATTATAGGAGGATTGTGATTTCTAATAATCCAAACAATTTCTGTGTAATCCACCAGTATTTAGTTGTAGTCCTACTGATGGAGAATGAGTAGAACTACAACTAATCACTGGTGTATTATAGAGATATTAATTGGTTTGTTAAAAAACACAATCCTCCTATTGAGGGCGACCTCCGTAAGATAATAGGCTATAACCAGAGATATGAGGAAATAGTAGGAAAAGTAAGAGGACCTAACCTAAAATACGAGGAGGTTACCGAAAAATAGTAGGAAAAATAATAGGATATAACTGGATATATGAGGAAGGCACCGAAAAATAGTAGGAAAAATTGTATGACATAACTGAATATGTGAGGAAGTCACCGAAAAATAGTAGGAAAAATAATAGGATATAACTGGATATATGAGGAAGGCACCGAAAAATAGTAGGAAAAATTGTATGATATAACTGAATATGTGAGGAAGTCACCGAAAAATAGTAGGAAAAATAATAGGATATAACTGGATATATAAGGAAGGCACCGAAAAATAGTTGGAAAAATTGTATGACATAACTGAATATGTGAGGAAGTCACCGAAAAATTGTAGGAAAACTAATAGGATATAACTGGATATATGAGGAAGGCATCGAAAAATAGTAGGTAACTAAAACTAAATCCATGGTGACACATCATCTTAAATACTGTTATCATCAACATCAGTATTATCATCGTTCTTTTTGGTGAATCACTATGCTCCGTCCTTTGAGTGAATTCATCATACTTTAAGCTGAATTCACCTCTTTTATGATTGTCAGTTTTCTCAGTGTAATGATGGGCTCACTCAGGTTGTCTTGCCCACCAGGCTGGCATGAGCAACAGATGCACACAACAAAAATCCCCCCGACCGCCGCACAAAATTTCTGCGCTGGGGGGTCTAGAATGATATGCTGAATTCATGGTTACACTTTGCTCACTTGTTAAAAACTTATCCTACAAAGGGTGGCCCGTTTACAACGATCCAAAACGAATAGGTAGGTGCCACAAACAAAGGTTTTTCCAAAACACCACCAACAGACCACTAACGCACATTTATTTTGTTCAGCAAATTTTTGTAGTTTAGAAGAAAAAATCAATTCGATGATTCAATTTGCTATACTGTAAATGGGCGACCCTGTTTAAATCGATTCAATAAAACTCAGTTTACTTATTATCGTTCAATGAACGTTTATTATTTTATCAACAAATTGTGCACAGATCACAACATAAATAACCACACAAAAGAAGTGGACTCCAAAAACACATTGCAAAAAAGTAAACAAGAATTTGACGAAAGTTTTTTAGACATTTATACAAATTTAAGAATGCCGGGTACACGCTTGGGCACACCTTGTAAATACAGAAACAAGGCCTATGTGTTAAAATTTGTACCCATACAGGACGACATCTTACACCGGTTGGCCATGCGGCCCGCTCAGTCTGGTGGATTAAGCCTCGTAAACACCGAAAAAGACAGAACTTGCGGTTACACCGATTTATTTTGCAGTTTATTATTTTTCTCTTGCAGCAAGTCGTGACAGGTTTCCGTTTGCAGGTTTGCGTCAGGTCGCTACCTGTGCAACTAATCGCGACAGATTTCTTTTGGCAGCTACCCGCGGGAGCTTTTGCTATGCAGCTAACCGCGGCAGCTTTCTTTTTGCAGCTACCCGCGACAGGTTTCCTTTGGCAGGTACCCGCGGCAGCTTTCTTTTTGCAGCTAACCGCGGCAGCTTTCTTTTTGCAGATACCCGCGCAAAAAGCTTTCTTTCTATAGTCTTTGAATATGGTATCCATGACAATCCTTGGTAACTGTAGCGTAGGTGGAGTGCATCGTAATGGTCGACGTTTATAAGCACGCCTAAAAGCGGACACATCGCAAGGTAACTTCGGTGCAGATATATTAGTAAAACAAGAACCGCAGGGGTATTTTGTAGGAGGTGTAGCTCTAGAGCACCTAGGTGTTGGTGGACTAATATTGGTAGGACATCGACGATTTAGTCCAGCAATCGGTTTTGGTCGTTTACATGGGGGATTATGACCAGGATAGCGTACACGGTTAAAGTCAGAATATAGTTGTTGTACTCCACCCTTAGTTGTGCATGTTCGTCCGAGTCCTGGTGCGTATCGCTGTAACAATCCAGGGGGTAGTTTGTCTATGTTTGTGAGAATTTGTAACAATAGTTTTTGATATTGCAGGTTTTGCTGATAAACCTAAAATTGCGGATATGGCCCAAAATTGTGAATACCCCGAGCTTTGTGATATTTCGGACCGTTGTAGTATTATTACATGTTCCCTTATTTTCCCTATGCAGTAACAGGATATAGGTACGAAATTAAATGTGATTTTTGAAATTTCTGGGAGGAATAATGTGACATTCCTGGATCCAGCTTCCAGATTCCAGCTTTTGCGATTTTATGTAAACTATTTAGTATTTCTTGTTCATGCCCACGTTTAGAGCTACGGCATTTGCAGAGTTTTTTTACGTTTCGTTTGAAAATTATGTAAAGGTGCACTGTAAGGAATATCAGCTTGTTGGCTTGGGTGTGGCTGTGACGATGTAATTTAGACGCTAGTCTTTAAGTGGTTGATTACATGGATGCTGAATGTGGTGATGCTGGTGAATTCAGGATGCTTATCAGTTCCGGACGTACTTTTGCGTGTGGGATGCGTTGCTGTAGGAGATTGGAATCGTTGATTGATTTTCTTAGTTTGTATGCTGTGCGAATTAGGTAAATGTGAAGGTTAAATCTGTTCTGCCGGGGGTGCAGGTTGTTCGAAAGAGATACCGTGGCCCCTGGCACACAGGCAACTGACGGAATACGGATGGGTTTTAGTCAGTAAAAGTCTGACACCTTCCTCCCTGGCCCTCCCACTCCACCCAGAGCGGGAGAAGTTAGTTAAAAAAGAAAAAAAAGGTTGAATCTGTTGAAATTTGTTATTTGATGAATGCACTGGTTTAAAATTTTGCGCATCTGCACTTGCCTGAATGAGGTAAATTGAACGAAAATATGTAAAAAGGAGTTTCACTGAATCGATTTAAGCAGGGGAGGCCCCTTTTTAAATCGATTCAATATAAGTCCCTTACAGATTTTCGTTCAATGAACGTCTACTATTTTATCATCAACTTTAACATATTATATCGTAACAAAAATAACCACACAAAAGAAGTGGGCTCCAAAAACATAATGTAAGAAGGTAAACAAAAATTTGACGCATGTATTGTTGATATTTATGAATATTTAAGAATGTCGGGTACACGCGAGGCCACGTTTTGTAAATCCAGAACCAAGGCTTTTGTTTTAAAGCGTTTACCCACATTGGATGACATGTAACCTTGATTGGCCAAGCTTCCCGCTCAGTCTTGTCGATTAAGTCTCGTAAACACCGAAAAACGGTCTTGGGTCCAGGCTGTTTTGCCTCTCTTTTCTTAGCCGCGGCAGCTTTCTTTCTATTTTCTTTTAATTTGTTTTCCATGACAACCCTTGGCAACTGTAGCGTAGGTGGAGTGTATCGTAATGGTCGACGTTTATAAGCACGCCTAAGAGCGAACTCATCGTAAGGTGACGGCGGTATACATCTATTTGCTGGATTAGTAAAACATGGATCACGGGCGTATTTTGTAGGCTGTGTAGCTCTAGGTGCTGTTGTGTTATTATTGGTAGGGGGTTGACGATTTAGTCCAGGAATCGGTCCTGATTGTTTACGTGGAGGATAACTAGAATAGCGTAAAGATACACGGTCAAAGTCAGGATATGGTTGTGGTACTCCACCCTTAGTTGTACCTGTTCGTCCGAGTCCTGGTGAGTATTGCTGTGACAATCCAGGGGGTGGTTTGTCTAAGTTTGTGGGAATTTGTGTCAATCGTTTTTGATATTGCAGGTTTTGCTGATAAACCTGAAATTGCGGAATTGGCCAAAATTGTGAATTTCCCGAAGTTTGTGATATTTTGGACCGTTGTATTATTACATGGTCCCTTAATCGTTTTTTATTCGCGGTTACTGGATATAGGCCCGAAATTTTTGTAAATTTCTCCGAGGAATAATGTGACATTCCTCGAGACTGAGCTTTTGCGATTTTGTGTAAATTATTTGGTATTTCTTGTTCATTCCTACGTTTAGAGCTACGGCATTTGCAGGTTTTTTTGAGTTTCAGTTGAGAATTGTGTAAAGGTGCACAGAAATGAATAGCGGCTTGTTGGCTTGTGTGAGGCTGTAACAACTTGGACGCTGGTGTTTTAAGTGGTTGGTTAGATTGATGCTGGGAAAATTCAGAATGCTTATTAGTTCCGAATGTACTTTTGCGTGTAGGATGCGAAGCTGTAGGAGATTGGAATTGTTGATTATTATTAGTTCGTAAACTGTGCGAATTGGGTGAATGTGAAGGTCGAATCTGTTGTAATTTGTTATTTGATGAACGTTCTGTTTTCATTTTTTGTTCCCTTGCGCATCTACACTTGCCTGAAAGGAGCGGTATTATTTTTTCAGGTTCATTTCGCTGAGGAATTAGATCTAACTGTTTCTCTACTTTTTTCGGTAGCTGTTTTGACTGAGAAGTAGGAATAAGGGAATCTAATTTAGATACAGCTGGTTGCACGCTAGGAAAATGCTGAGACAATTCCGGCTGCCCTTCAGTTCCTAATGTACTTTTGCGTGTGGAATGCGATGCTGTAGAAAATTCGAATCTTTGATTAGCAGTTCGTAAGCTCTGCGAATTAGGTGAACGTGAAGGATGAATACGTTGTAATGTGTTGTTTGATGAACGCTCTGATTTATCGTTTTGTTCTTTTGCGCATCTGCACTTGCCTGAAAATATGGGTATTACTTTTTCAGCTTTAGGTTGTTGACAAATTGCATCAAACTGTTTCTCTAATTTTTCCGTCAGCTGTTTTGACTGAGAACTACGATGAAGGTTTGGCCCATCAGTTCCTAGTGTACTTTTGCGTGTGGAATTGGATGCTGTAGATTGGTATCGTTGATTATTAGTTCGTATGCTGTGCGAATTATGTGACTTTAAAGGTTGAATCTGTTGTAATTTGTTATTTAAAGAACGCTCTATTTTAAATTGTTGTCCCTCTGCGCATCTGCACTTGCCTGAAAGGATCGGTAGTACTTTTTCAGCTTTAGGCTGAGACAATTCAGGCACTCCATCTGTCCCTAGTGTAGTTTTGCGTGTGGAATGCGATGGAAGTGAAAATCTTTGAGTATCAGTTGGTAAGTTGTGTGAATTATGTGAACTTAAAGGCTCAATACTTGGAAGTTTCCTTAAATCTGTATTAGGTTGTAATTTGTTACTTGGTGAAAATACTGTTTTCAGTTTTTGTACTCCTGCGCATTTACACTTGCCCAAAATGATTGGTATTCCTTTTTCCGTTTTAGGTTGCTGAGAAATTTCATCAATCTGTTTCGCTACTTTTCCCGTTAACTGTTTTGTCTGAGAACTGCGATGAAGCGAATATATTTTTGGGATATTTGGTTGCGCACACGCACTAGGATGGTGTTGAAAGAATTCAGGTTGCAGTGATTGTTTAGAAACTTTAGGTTGCCGCATTGAAGAATGATGCGGCGGGTTCGCAGCCTGGGCCTCAGTTCGGAACATTGATTGAGCACTCAACAAGTAGGGTGGTGTTTCAGACGGTGACATGTTTTCTACGGATTTACAGGAAAGCTGTGATAGCTTCCTAGACATTTGATACAGTTTTTCGGGCCAACAAGCACACTTATTCGAAAATGTGAATGCCGTTTGAGCGCCTACGGTAGATGATGTCTTGTCTTGTTTATTTTTACGTGAATTTGACGATATTTTATCAGTGATAGATCTTATTTTCTCGACCAGTGATTTTGATTGAGAACCGCTAAGTAAAGATGAACGTTGGGACTTTAGAGGAGCCGGATACTGCGGGTGTTGCGAAGGCATTGGCATCGTTTTTTTCGCAGTCGGCGTCGGTTGATAGTTATTTATAGACGAGGAATATTGCGGATCAAATTTTTTTAAGGATTGTTTTTGACCCGAGGTTCGTTTCTGAGATCGATTAAAGAGTTGATGATTAGGAAGTTGTTGAGGTCTTGAACTTGACCGGCGATTTTTAATTTTATCTGAATGTTTTGCCGCACATCTGCACATCCCTGGTAGTATTGTATGCGATAGAGAGAGACACTGTGTTAGTATTGATTGTTTCTCAGAAAGTGTTTCCTGAGGTCGGTTAAAGTAAGCTGAACACTGAGATCTATTTCGTTGACTTAGAAGATGTTGTGATTTTGAATGTGAGTTTCTCTTAAACAGCGTTTTCAAAATCTGGTGGGACGTTCCGTCCTTCGGTATAGGAAAAGATTCGTCACTTGAACACTCAATTGGAGTCTGCGACATTACAACTGATGAATGCTCAGATGTTTTAGACTGCTGACTTCTAATACGATAAGAAAGTCTAGGGTACGAATAACAAGAATTTTTACTAAATCGTAAAGACGATGTGTTGTCGGCGTGGTAACGACAATCTAATTTACTTGAATGGGATGGTTGTTGAGAAGTCTTTGATATACGTAGACACGAGTATGATCTATCTACAATTAACGGTTTCCGTATATACCGGGGTTTTTTTGTACGCTGCCTAGATGAGCTTTGATGAATCACACATGAACAACTGTTGTGGAATATGCTGTGTCTTGAACGAATGGACATAGACGAGTTTTGCGGCGTTTGTGACATAATATGACTTCGTCGAAAAAGTCGTCGATTTGATTCGTCATCAAGCATAGATTGGCGGGTATACAGCGATGTTTTTTCAATTTCATCGTTTGGATATTGACCATGTCGTAAAAGTCTTATATGTGATTTATCTACTTTTTTAGGATTAACCTGCAAAGACGAAAAAATTGACGACCGAGATTTCTTAGTGGAATTTTCAGGTATTTTTGTTTGTTTACTTATCTTACGGCTAAATAACTTACAACCTAAACTCATAACTAATCTACTTAATTTACTTCTATCTTGAACCCGAGAAGAAGGCTCATTAACAGAGCAGGTCCCTTTGGTTCTTTCACATGACCGTATAGAAACCTGTCTTGTTGTCTTCCGTAGGACTGACTTATCTGATTCGACACATCTTTTGTCAAGATCATTATGCAAGGAAGAGCAAGACTTGCGTTTTGACTTGCGACTGAAAAGGGATTTTCGAGTACGTTGAGATGTTTCTTTACCTACAGAATCCTTTTGGGGTGGTGAGTATTCTGGTGATTTAGAAACTTTTGACAAAGTGTTTTCTATTACCTCACTCTTTCTCTTGAAGAAAGTTTTGTTAACTTTGGGGCTGTAGGGTTGTTCACCTACAGGATTCTGCGCACTTTTAACCGAACACCGACACTTGTGAGGCAAAGACTTCGGGGGTGGTGAATGAGCAGATGACTTCGGAAACTTTGACCGAGTCTTATCTACTTTTACAATATTTCTCTTAGGGGAAGTTGTACTTACTTTGGTGCCATAAGGTTGTTTACCTACAGGATCCTGCAGACTATCAGCCGAACACCGACATTTATGAGGCACAGACTTCGGGTGTGGTGAATGATCATATGACTTTGGAAACTTTGACCGAGTCTTATCTACTTTTGCAATATTTCTCTTAAGAGAAGTTGCACTTACTTTGGTGCCATAAGATTGTTTACCTACAGGATCCTGCAGGCTATCAACCCAACACCGACATTTGTGAGCCAAAGACTTCGGGCGTGGTAAATGATCAGGTGACTTTGAAAACTTTGACCAAGTCTTATCTACTTTTACAATATTTCTCTTAGGAGAAGTTGTACTTACTTTGGTGCCATAAGGTGGTTTACCTACAGGATCCTGCAGTCTATCAACCGAACACCGACATTTATGAGGCAAAGGCTTCGGGCGTGGTGAATGATCAGGTGACTTTGAAAACTTTGACCGAGTCGTATCTACTTTTACAATATTTCTCTTAGGAGAAGTTGTACTTACTTTGGTGCCATAAGGCTTTTTATCTACAGGATCCTGAATACTCTCATCCGGACACCGACACTTGTGAGGCAAAGCATTCAGGAGTGGTGATATTGAAGATCTTTTTAAAGCTGGCGGAGATTTTGTTTGCGTTTCCTTTGCTGTGTGAGATTTATTACCTATTACCTTGCTATATAAACTAGCCTCAGCTGCCGTTGGTTGGTTTGTTTCACGAGGACGGTCAGAAGCTATTCCGAATAATTTAGACTGTTCTTGTAAAGTCTGAGAAGGAGCTTGTGTCAATTGTGACTGTTGGCTTGGGGGTGGTGTTGTTGAACTAGTTTTATGATTGTTTGTTTTGTTACTATTAGTTTCAATTTGTTCCGTTTGGTTAGCTTCATTTTGCTGTGGGGTAGCACTACAACGGCAGTCCGATGCTATTCCAAACACCGGACTAGTTGCTTGTGACACTTTGGATGGCAAATGTTCAATTGATTTAAGAAACTTAGAGAGAGTCTTGTCTTTTTTAAGGATATCTGGTTGCGCGCTAGGAAGATGCTGTGAGAATTCTGGTTGCACGCTTGGGAGATGCTGTGAAAATTCTGGTTGCACGTTTGGAAGGTACTGTGAGAAATTTGGTTGCCCATCAGTTTTGCCTCTGGTTTTGGTTACTAGTGGATTTGAAACTTGATCAATTGGGGGGCTTACACCGCAAGGGCAGTCCGACGCTATTCCAAATAGCGTACTACTAGTTGCTTGTGAAATTTTAGATGCCAAATGTTCAGGTGATTTTGGAAAGTCCGATAGAGTCTTTTCCAAGTATTTGTGCGGCAAAGTATTCGGGAGTCGTGAGATAGAAGATATTTTTAAAGTTTGCGGAGATTTTGTTTGCGTTTCCTTTGCTGTCTGAGATTTGGAATCCGTTACCTTGCTCTCAGGTGTAGTTGGTTGGTTTGTTTCACGAGGACGGTCAGAAGCTATACCGAATAGTTTAAGCTGTTCTTGTAAAGTCTGAGATGGAGCTTGTGTCAATTGTGACTGTTGGCTTGGTGGCGATGTTGCTGAACTAGTTTTATGAGTGTTTGTTTTTTTACTATAAGTTTCAATTTGTTCCGTTTGGTTGGATTCATTTTGTTGTGGAATAACACCGCAACGGCAGTCCGATGCTATTCCAAACACCGGACTAGTTGCTTGTGACACTTTGGATGGCAAATGTTGAAGTGATTTAAGAAAATTATACAAAGTCTTGTCTTTTGTAATATCTGGTGGCACGCTAGGAAGATGCTTTCTAGAGAGTTCTGGGAGTTCTGGTTGCCCATCAGTTCCTAATAAGGTTTTGTCTGCTAGTGGATTTGAAACTTGATCAATTGTGGGGCTTACACCGCAAGGGCAGTCCGAAGCTATTCCAAATTGAGTATTCGTTCCATTAGTTAGTTGTGAAATTTTAGATGCCAAATGTTCAGATGATTTTGGGAACTTTGATAGAGGCTTTTCCACATTAGGAATATCTGTTTCCATGCTAGGAAGGCGCTGTGAGAATTCAGGTGGTTGAGCCGTTATTTGGTTAGATGTAGGTCCCTGCACATCGATTAAAGGCGTTATTTTAGAACTGTACTGAGGTGATTGCTCAGACACTTTAGGTTGTTGAATTGAAAGGTTCTGCGGGTATTCAGCCGGAGTTTCAGTTCCAACTCTTGTTTTAAGGGTGTCTTTGTATGGTTGTGTTGGTGGATAAATAAGCAAGAGGGGTGGTATAGGTTCAGGTGACTTTGGAAACTTTGTGATTGACGAGAGTGCTTTATCTCCAGAACGAGTTTGGTAAGAATGAGGACTTATATTGTCCCATTTTGTCGAAGGGTGGATCGCCAGGGACTTTGACTGCATTTCTTTTGCTGTGTGAGATTTGGAACCCGTTAAATTGTTATATAAACTATTATCAGCTACAATAGGTTGGTTTGTCCCACAAGGGCAGTCAGAAGCCATACCGAATGATTTAGTATGTTCTTGTAGAGTATGAGAAGAAGCTTGTGTTAATGTTGGCTGTTGACTGGGGGCCTGTTTTGCTGAACTAGTTTCATGATTGTATGTATTTTTACTATCAGTTGCAATTTCCTTTATTTGCTTATCGGGCATATTTTGTTCGGGGGGTACACCACAACAGCAGTCTTCAGCTATTTTAAACTGGGCACTAGTTGCATGTACACTTGAAACTTGTGTTATTTGAGGAGCTAATCCGTATCGGGAATCTGACGATATTCTAAAGCGCGGATTATTTGCGTGTGGTTGAAATTGTTTTAGTAACTCGTCCATTTGAAGTTGTCCTGAGGATAATGGTTGTGTAGTTGTAAAACGCCTTATTTCTAATGATCTACCAGCAAGAGATGGCTTTTGACTGGGTGGTTGCTTTGTAAGCTTGTTTTCTGTTCCGTTCCCTAAAATGATCCGACTAGTAGACAATGATTCGGTTAAAAATTTGTTTAAATTTTGTTCGTTGTTCAAACCGCAGTCTATTGCAAAGGTTTGATGCTTCGGTTTGGCCCCACAACAACAATCAACCATTTCCTTGGTAAAAGCCCTTTTTGAACGCTCGGCTTCAACTTTGCCCTTATTTTCTTGAAGGATCAAGGGTGCAATTGTTTGAGTGCCCTTGTATAAACAAGGATCATTTAACTTTCTGCTTCCTCCGAGCTCCCCATCCCAACCCCGGTCTCTCATTTTTTTCAAAGATAAAGTTTGTTTTAGGGAGCCTGTTTTATCAGAGCTAGTACTGGCACAATCCACATTTTTCTTTGGAAACACAGTTTTTTCCGGACGGACAATTTCTTTAGCTTTCCTTCTTTCGTAATCACTAGCACAATATACAGATTTTTCGATCTTGGAAGACTGTTTCTGTATAGATATGTCTTGTTTTCGAGGGACATATTCTGGTGGCCTCATTTTTTGAGGGCATATCGTATACTTGTTAGATGTACTTGGAATACATAGTATATTTTTGTTAGCAGTGCTCGGCTTGACACCACCAAGGTAATTCAAAGCTACATCACGATTGGTACTTGTCATGATGTCTGCAGTGCTTCGTTGCTTATGAATTGGAACATAAGTTTTATGGGGTTTATATTTGTACGCTTGTGTAGGTAACACAGTTTGTTCCGGACAGACACTTTCTTTTGTATTAGTTTTTTCGTAATCACTAGTACAATAAACAGATGTTTCAATCTTAGACGCCTGTTTCTGTACGGATATGCCGTGGCTTTTAGTGACATATTCTGGTGACCAAATTTTTTGAGTGTTTGTCGTATGCTTGTCAGCTGTACTTGGAATACATAATATCTCTTTGTTAACAGTACTCGGCTTGACACCGCTAGGGTAATTCAAAGCTACATCACGTTTGGTATTTGTCATTGCAGTGCTTTGTTCCTTTTGAATTGGAACTGTGGTTTTATAGGGTTTATATTTGTAACTTTGTTTAGATTGTTCGTGTTTCTCTCCACAAGGCCAATTCAAACTGATATTGGTACTTGTCGTATTATCTGCTGTACTCGATTGCTTTTGAGTTGCAACAAGGATTTGCTGTGGTTTATATTTATTTACCTGTTTAGATTGTTCGTGTTTCTCTCCACAAGGGCAATACATTGCTATATTGACACTAGTACTTGTCGTAATGTCTACTGTACTCGATTGCTTTTGAGTTTCAATAGGTATTTGATGTGGTTTATATTTATGTGTCTGTTTAGATTGTTCGTGTTTCCCTCCACATGGGCAATTTAAAGCTAAATCGCGATTGGTTCTTGTCAAGGTGTTTGTTGTGCTTAGTTGCTTTTGAATTGGAACAATAGTTTTATAGGGTTTATATTTGTAAGCTTGTGTAGGTAACACAGTTTGTTCCGGACGGACACTTTCTTTAGTTTTACTTCTTTCGTAATCACTAGTACAATAAACAGATGTTTCGATCTTAGACGCCTGTTTCTGTACAGATATGTCTTGCTTTTTAGGGACATATTCTGGTGACCAAATTTTTTGAGTGTTTGTCGTATGCTTGTCAGCTGTACTTGGAATACATGATACGTCTTTGTTAGCAGTGCTAGGGTTGACAGCGCAAAAGTAATTCAAAGCTATATAGGGTTGATATTTGTAATCTTGATTAGATTGTTCGTGTTCATCTCCACGAGAGCAACTTAGAGATTTAATGCGATTGGTCATTGTCGTAGTGTCGGCTGTGGTTGATTGCTTTTGAGTGGCAACATTGAATTGCTCTGGTTTATATTTGTAACATTGTTTAGATTGTTCGTGCTTTTGTGTTTCTGGTATATAATTATAGGCTGATTCTGATGAACAAGTATCTTGAGTGCATATCGTATCAACTGTCCTTGAAATACCAAGTAGTGGTTTGTTAGCAGTGCTTGGCTTGACAGTGCCAAGGTTTTTAAAACCTAAATCATGATTGGTCATTGTGGTATTGTCAGCAGTTCTCGATTGCATTTGAGTAGCATTAGTGATCAGATGTGGCTCATTTTTTAAACATTGTTCGTGTTTCTCTTTACAAGGGCTATTGAAATCTATATCGCAATTGGTCATTGTCGTGTTTTCAACTGTTCTCGATTGCATTTGAATTGCAACAGGTATTTGATGCGGTTCATTTTTTAAACAATGTTCATATTGTTCGTGTTTGTCTTTCCAAGAGCAATGCAAAGCTATATCACGATTGGTCATTGTCGTGTTGTCAGCTGTTCTCGATTGCATTGAAGTTGCATGAGGGATCTGATGTGGTTCATATTTGTTATCGTGTTTAGATTGTACCTGCTTCTCGCCACAGGGGCCATTCAAAGCTATATCAACATTGGTACTTGTCTTGCCATCAACAGTTCTCGATTGCATTTGAGTTGGATTAGGTATTTGATGAGGTTCATGTTTGTAACCATGTTTAGATTGTACGTGCTTCTCGCCACAGGGGCAATTCAAACCTATATCAACATTGGTACTTGTCTTGCCATCAGCAGTTCTCGATTGCATTTGAGTTGGATTAGGTATTTGATGAGGTTCATGTTTGTAACCATGTTTAGATTCTACGTGCTTCTCGCCACAGGGGCAATTCAAAGCTATATCAACATTGGTACTTGTCGTGCCGTTAGCAATCCTCGGTTGCATTTGAGTTGCATTAGGTATTTGATGAGGTTCATGTTTGTAACCATGTTTAGATTCTACGTGCTTCTCGCCACAGGGGCAATTCAAAGCTATATCAACATTGGTACTTGTCTTGCCATCAGCAGTTCTCGATTGCATTTGAGTTGGATTAGGTTTTTGATGAGGTTCATGTTTGTAACCATGTTTAGATGGTGCGTGCTTCTCGCCACAGGGGCAATTCAAAGCTATATCAACATTGGTACTTGTCTTGCCATCAGCAGTTCTCGATTGCATTTGAGTTGGATTAGGTATTTGATGAGGTTCATGTTTGTAACCATGTTTAGATTCTACGTGCTTCTCGCCACAGGGGCAATTCAAAGCTATATCAACATTGGTACTTGTCGTGCCGTTAGCAATCCTCGGTTGCATTTGAGTTGCATTAGGTATTTGATGAGGTTCATGTTTGTAACCATGTTTAGATTCTACGTGCTTCTCGCCACAGGGGCAATTCAAAGCTATGTCAACATTGGTACTTGTCTTGCCATCAGCAGTTCTCGATTGCATTTGAGTTGGATTAGGTATTTGATGAGGTTCATGTTTGTAACCATGTTTAGATTGTACGTGCTTCTCGCCACAGGGGCAATTCAAAGCTATATCAACATTGGTACTTGTCGTGCCATCAGCAGTTCTCGATTGCATTTGAGTTGGATGAGGTGTTTGATGAGGTTCATGTTTGTAACCATGTTTAGATTGTACGTGCTTCTCGCCACAGGGGCAATTCAAAGCTATATTCACATTGGTACTAGTCGTGCCGTCAGTAGTCCTCGATTGCATTTGAGTTGCATTAGACATTTGATGAGGTTTACGTTTGTAACCATGTTTACATTGTATGTGCTTCTCGCCACAGGGGCGATTCAAAGCTATATCAACATTGGTACTTCTCGTGATGTCTGCTTTGTACGATTGCTTTTGTGTTGCAATAGGGTCTTGATGTGGTTTATATGTATTCGCTTGTTTAGTTTGTTTGTGTTTGTCTCCATTAGGGTGATTGAAAACTTTATTGAGATTGGTACCTGTCGTGATGTCTGCTTTGTTCGATTGCTTTTGAGTTGCAACGGGAACTTGATGTGGTTTATTTTTATTCGCTTGTGTAGATTGTTCATGATTCTCACCACAAGGGCAATTCAAAGCTATATGGGCCTTCGTGCTTGTGATGTCTGTTTTATTCGATAACTTTTGACTTGCAACAGGGATTTGATGTGGTTTATATTTATTCGCTTGATTAGATAATTTGTGTGTCTGTCCATAAGAGTACTTCAAAGCTTTGTTGCGATTTGTATTTGTCGTCATATCTGCTATGATCGATTGCTTTTGAGTTGCAACTGGGATTTGATCTGGGTTACATTTGTAACCTTGATTAGATTGTTTGTGTTTCTTTCTAAAAGCGTAATTCATGACAGTATCAGTTTTCATACTTGATTTGATTTTGGCTGGTCTTGAATGTTTCTGAGTCAGAACACGGGTTTTATCGGTTTTATATTTGTAAGCTGGATTAGGTGGACCGTGTTTGGCGCATTTTGATGCCATATCGGGTTTAGCCTTTTCGGTTTTATGAGTTCTTTTGGAAACCTTATGATCTACCTTATTTTGTGTTTCATGTGCGTAATTTATTTTGTATGTACTTGTATTAGCTTGTTTAGTCCCCATAGGTATGTCTGCTGAAACACATTTATTACGGAAGTTAATATTCTTCTGGCGAGTGTGTAACTTTTTATTTTTCGTTGCCGATTTATGGTTTCTGCCAGATGGGCAGTTTAAAGCGTCTTCGCGTTTATTGTTATGTTTATAACTTGGAATGTGTTTTGTTGGCATGTTGTTTGTAACGTCTGTAAAACTCGTAATTCTATGAATATCACGGGATTTGCTAACGGATTTACCGGCTTCGTGCTTGGTCCAACATTTAGGTAATTGTCCCTGCAAGCCCTTTATCATTGAGCTGGGAGTGCATTTTGTAGACATATTTAGACTTTTACCTGCTAACCCAAATGTATGAGTTCTAAATGTTTCCAAATTCGTTATCAGAGGGTGTTTAGTGCCCCGGGGATGGTTAAAAACTACCCCAAATGGCAGAGTCCCATTTTTTCGGTGACTCAGATGGTATTTCGCTAAATCTTCATGTACGATATTATCTGCTATATCGTTTGAATTAAATTGTTTTGCATTAATTGTTTTATCAGCTGATTTCAATGCAATATCAGATTTTGGATTAGAAAATGTCGGGAGAATATTTACCTGTTGGCGTCGATGATGACGTGAGTCTAGTTGCGTTAAAATTGAAGAACCTTGCGAATATTTATCCCAACAACTACACTTGGGGTTACTGCATTGAAATGGACAGGCATCTCCTGCTGCCGACGATTTATGTCTTGTGTGATAGGCATCCCCTGCTGCCGACGATTTATGTCTTGAGCAGCTATCATCCTCATCCAACTGACAAGGACACACCTTTTTAAATTTCCGTGGCAATTTTTTAAGGCATCTCAAATTTGGTCTAACTTCACATCGCATACTTTGAAGTACTCGAGTGTTCGCAGGAGTTCGTCTATTTCTACGGCGTAATGGTTTCATCACCCATCCTCTTTTATCCGCATAGAACAATGTATACTTCTTTCTCGGGTTTGGATGAGATAATGGCACAAAGGAACAGCAAGCACCCTTTGGCTCCTTCTTTTTAAAAGCAAGCAAAGATGTCACATTTTTAACAACAGTGCCAACTGTGCGTGAGCACCAACTCGTCGCTGACGCCAAAAAACTCCTTTTATTTTTAGGCAAATAATTTTCAAAACACATTTGCTGGTATTCCCGACGTGGATCTTTTGTACGAAATTTATTCCTGGGAGGATAATTCATGACGGTACATGATTTTTTTGATTTATCAGGTTTTAAAACACTTGACCTCACGGGATACATGACTACCCATGCCAGAATCACCGCCAGCAAACATGGAGACCACACCACAATAAGTAGTCCAATAATAAAATACTTTATGCAGTTTCCTCCTGGAAGTTTCTTTTTTTGATGGAAATCACTAAAGTGCTTTAAAATTCTTGAAATAAATCCTAGAGGAACGTTTGGATTTTTAAAACACTTCTTTTTACATGTATTTTGTTCCGGGCAAGCATCTGTTTTACAGGGTGAACAGGGTGTACAGGGATTACAGGGTGGAGAGGGTGGAGGGGGTGGACAGGGTGGACAGGGTGAACAGGGTGGACAGGGTGGACTGGGTGGACAGGGTGTACAGGGTGTACAGGGTGTACAGGGTGTACAGGGTGTACAGGGTGTACAAGGTGTACAGGGTGTACAGGGTGTACAGGGTTTACAGCTTAGCCGGCTCCGTTCCTGTTTACCCTCGCTTGTACGGTTGTCGCCTATTAGGCGTCGACGAATGCCTCCGAAAAGATCGAATTTGCTAGGGCCTGTACCCGCATCTACAAAACTCATTGCTACGGGACAGAGTGACGAAGTGACTTCTACTGTTTCATCTTTAGCCATACAACAACGTGACTGTTCTCTTTTACATCCTTCTTCTTGATCACACTCACATTTTCTCTGAGATCTTCGTGAGTGGGTACTTAAATTATAATAAATCGATGAACTCTCGCAAAATTGACAAACAGACTTTAGTAGTCTCATTGCGTGATGTTTACAATCGGAACTTCTGTCGTCAACTTGCTGTGGTGGTGTCGATTTACGGTGTAATCTTCTTTTCAGTATTTTAAAGGGCATTTTATCTGTGTCTATGAAATTAAAACAAGACATCCGATATTGATGTTGATCCATAGATAGATTACTGCTTCGAAAACCGTAGATGTCGTTCGGTAATTCGGACTGGCGCTTCTTTTTCGCTGTCGTTTTCTCATTCTTTGCACGCTTTTTACAATATTTTATAAAACTAGGTGTTTCACGCGCAAACAAAAAGTGTACTTCTTCATTATTTTCTTTCTTTTCCTTAACATTTTCTACATTGTGATGGCCCCTAGAGTTTCTTTTGCGCAAATTGAATGTTCGTTTCTTTTGATGTAAATATGTACTGTCCCGAAACAGTTTTGTAAGACCTATGTCACTCGATATGAATTTAAGGTCACGCTTTCTCGGTGTATCTGAAACAAAAAAAAAAAACAGACCAATAAATATGCCGCCGCCGACACCCTAAACCTACCTCATCGAGTATTCGGATAGAACCAACGCAAAATAATAACCAAGATGCTCCTGATAATGGATCAAAAGGTCTGCCAGGTGTAAGCTTGCCGGAACTTAGTGTTCAAAGCAATTGAAGTTGGTAGGGAGCATTATTTCACCTGAAGTCAAAATAACATTTGTTTCTAAATTTATTCAAATTTATCAATATTAACTATTAGTAGCACTAAAAAATGTATTTTTTAAATTTAACAACGATCACTACGAGTCCAATAACTTGCTTACAATAAAGGTACAATAATCAAAACTTTGTTAAAGTTGGTATTACAGTTACTTGAATTCTGTATATGTAGGTTTAAAGAACTAAGTAGGCTACCGAGTGTAGAACCTGTAATTGTGTGAATCATCGTGGGTACAGTCAAAGCCTAATCAATAGGCTTTGACTGTACCTACGATGACCATCACCAGGATCACTCTAATCCATCGAAATTAGGCCAGAGTTTAAATAATAATGATTTGGTTGGCTAGCCATTTACTGAAGATACCCAAGTAAGTACAATCATTTTAATTATCTATACACGAAAAATACAAAAAATTCAAACCATCAAACTAGCTACATTGACGGTCAAATGACAGCAAGAACAAAATTTAAACATAATCCGTCTTATTACAAAACGCAATCTAACTTTAGTTCTAGCCTAAGACTACGTCACTTTTTGCATTACCAACTTTTCTTATATTTGGATATAGTTCATAATACAAAAATGTCAATTTAGCACTGGACTAAGTTGTCATTTTCGTGAAAGGAGCTGTATTTCGATTTCAGTTAGGTTCTTATTTCATAAACAGGCTCGATGGTTTAAGCCATAACTAAAGAAAAACCTTGTTTTGAAATCATCTGCCTAGCCTTTTCCCAACTATGTTGGGGTCAGCTTCCAGTCTAACCGGATGCAGCTGAATACCAGTATTTTACAGGGAGCGACTGCCTATCTGACCTCCACAACCCAGTTACTGGGTAATACGATACCCCTTGGTAAGACTGATTGTCAGAGTTTCGGGCTTCTGACGACCCGTAACCAACGACAGCCGAGACCAACGGCTTAACGTGCTTTCCGAGGCACGGAGGGGTCTTGGTACGTAAAGATGGTCACCCATCCACGGACCAACCGCGGCAAGCGTAGCTTAACCTGATCGATCGACCCGTGCAGCTATTGTTACTTAGCCATAAGCCCCCCCTGTTTTGAAAATATGTTTTAAAATATAGGTAAATAATAAGAAAAAATGATTCAGATTGAACTGTTCGAGTTCTAATGTAAATCAGTAAAAGTATGTACAAAAAATATAATAAATCCTAGCCAAGTTCATAAAATTGTAACATAAAAGTAGAATAAAAAAATTATTAAAATCACTTTCATCGCTTGAACTGTCTTAAAAAAGACTGATTGTCAACATCATATTCCTCTGAATCATTATAATGGACTCTACAGTGGCTCACCTTCATAACATAGAGGTTGTAGGAGATTGTTATCCAACCAAATCCATTCGTATTTTTTTGCATCCAATATTATCACTTAATTTGAACAAGCGTTTTGCCACATAGCGTTTAAAAAAGCCGTTCGAATTTTTTGTTTTATTACCGTTTTACATCGCGGCATTCCGCATGAACCTAAATTCCATTTTTTTTTTATTACGGGACCTTTTAATTTGTTCATTACGTATGTTTTATTGAAGATAACGTATCTGGCAGCATGAGTATTCGTACAGTTTTTATTTCCATACATTTTGCAAGTAAATTTATGAATCAAATCGACTACTTCTGTACCAATCTCGTATAAAAAATTCTCATCTAATTTATTGAAAGCTTCCTGGTAAACGGGATTCTGTTTTAACATCTGCATAGGTTTCGATTTACGTTTATTGTGAAAAGTAACGGAGTACCTAATCACAAAAAGTGTACGCATGTAATGCTGGTAAAACACGCCACAACGTTTCACCTAGTGTTTTTGATCATCATTATCATTTCAGCCGAAAAACTTCCACTGCTGGACATAGGCCTCCCCCAAGCTCCGCCATTTGGACCGGTTCTGTGCTTCCCGAATCCAGCGGATGCCTGTGGCCTTCACAGTCCACCTTGTGGGAAGCCTTCTAACTCTACGTTTACCGTACGCGGTCGCCACTTCAGAACCTTTCGGGCCCATTGGCCATCTGTCCTGCAAGTAGTGGGCCCTGCCCACTGCCACTTAAGTTTGGCAATTCTTCGGGCAATGTCGGTTACCTTGGTTCTTCTACGGATATCTTCATTTCTGATTCGATCACGTAGGGAAACTCCAAGCACTCTCCATTGCCCTTTGGGTGACTTTAGGCCTTCTTATAAGGCCCATTGTGAGCGACCACGTTTCAGTTCCATAGGTCATCCACTGGCAACAGGCATTGGTCAAACACTTTCGTCTTAAGACACTGCGGTATTTGGAACGAGAAGATATTGCGAATCCTCCCGAACGCTGCGCAGCCGAGTCGGATTCGACGAGTGACCTCTTTCTTGAAGTTGGACCTACCTAACTGGACAGTTTGTCCTAGGTAAACGTAGTCGTCCACAACTTTGAGTTTAGCGTCTCCAGTCATCATCAGACTGGGTGTTACATAGGCATTGAACATGTCCTTTGTCTTGTCCATGTTCATTTCAAGACCCACGCTTTCGGAAGCTCCACTGAGGTCATCAAGCATAATACTGACGTCCTCCATAGTCCAGCCATGACAAATTTATCATTGGCGAAGCGAAACTGAGTGATATACAAGCCATTGATGTTGATGCCAGCCCCTTTCCAGTACAGAACCTTGAAGACATCTTCCAGTAATCTGACACAGATATTTTAGTTGGTGGTTTAGCACACGCACACCAACGGAAACCAAATACTTGCGGGCTTATTAAGAGCCGAAGATCCAAATGCCATAAATTATACCTATTTATGAAAAATACCAGCCATCTTTACCAGCATTTCGTGCGTACACTTTTTGTGATTCCTCAGACAAAATACTTCTATTAAGTTATGTTAGCAGATGTTTCGTAGAAGGGAGAGAGAGGAGCCAACACAAAGGCGACAGATCCCTATATACCTGCAATACATACTCCGTGTGGCCAGTTCGTGAGTTAAAGTTTCCCCTTCTAAAGGCAGAATAGTACGATATGAGTTAAAAAGGAGGTATTGTCAAAAAACTGATTTTAGGCGCCATGTTTTCTATATAGTGGCACGAGCGGCAAAGACACGAGGTGGCAAAGTTGAAAATTGGAAATAACACATCAAAATCTATGAAATCAACAATATTCAAAACTCCCGGATTTTTTTTCAAATATATAGAAATAAAAACTGTGCAAATACTAATGCTGCCAGATACGTTAACTTCAATAAAACATACGTACGCAAAAAATTAAAAGATCCCGTAATAATAAAAAAAAACTAATAATAAAACAAAAATAAAAAATATTTGCGAACTGCTTTCATAAACGCTGTGGCAAAACGCATTAGATGCAGAAAAATACGGATGGGTTTAGTGGGATAACAATCACCTACAACCTCTATGGTACGAAGGTGTGCCAAGCCAATACTGTAGAATCTGTAGAGTCCATTATAATGAATGATTCAGCACCCTAATTGCGTAACTCACGATTTATCATAATCGGTTTCATTTTGACAGTTCAACAATATTGATTGCATTATTTACGTTGTTGAGCAGACACATTTTTCGAACATATGAAGCAATGATTTAACAATCTGTTTCAAAACGAAACAGATTATGATTAATCGTGAGTTACGCAATTAGGGTGCCGAAGACGCAATATCATCGTCTTCGGCACCCTAATTGCGTAACTCAGACTCGCGTAATCAGACTTAAGACAGTTCAAGCGATGAAAATGTATTTTTTTGTACTTTTATTTTGATTGTACTTTTATGTTATAATTTTATTCGCTTGGCTAGGATTTAATCATTTTTTTACATACTCCTACCTACTTTTACGTTTACCTAAAACCGATTATGTTTACCTAAAATTAGTTCTTGCTGTGATTTGACCGTCATTGTAGCTAGTTTGATTTTTTGTATTTTGTATTTAGATAAATAATGTACCTACTTAGGTATCTACAGTAAACAGATAGCCAACCAAACCATTATTATTTAAACTCTGACCTTATTTCGGTAGAGTAGAGTGATCCTGGTGGAGGTTTTTTTTTTGTCTTGTTTTTTATTTCACTTTTTGGGTTTTGTTATGTTGTAGATTAAGTATATGTTTGTGTTTTATTTTTAAACAGTATCTGCGATTGGATACGGACACTGTCTTTTTGTTGAGGTTTTTCGCAAAACTCCATTAAGGGGTTACCTTTCCTTGTTAGCCGCATAAGTTTTTGTACAGTTGTACAGTACGCGTGTCCGCCCCCCACGTAGCCAGGTGTTCAGCTTGGACGTAAGGTAGGATTTTAGGGGGCTCCTGGTGGTGGTTAGGTTGATTATTATAGGCTTTGACTGTATCTACGATGATTCACACAAAAACAGGTTCTACACTCGGAAGCTTACTTAGTTTCCTAAAACTACATAGGACAGGGCAGACATAGGACTACACAGAATTCAAGTAACTGTAAATAATACCAACTTCAACAAAGTTTTGATGTCTGTACCTATATTGTAAGCAAGTTATTGGACTCGTAGTGATCGTTGTTAAATTTAAAAAATACGTCTTTTAATGGTAGCTTATAGTTTATATTTATAAATTTGTATAAGTTTAGAAACAAATGTTAATTTGACTGCAGGTGAAATTATGCTCCCTACCAACTTCAAATGCTTTTAACACTAAGTTCCGGCAAGCTTAGACTTGGCAGACCTTTTTATCCATTGTATGGGGCATCTTGGCGTTGGTGCCATCCGGGTACTCGATGAGGTAGGTTTAGGGTGTCGGCACCGACACATTTATTGGTCTGCCAAGTACTTCCGACAGGGTGCGCAATGGCAGACCCACTTTTTTAACATAATTAATCAATGGTAAACTGTTGCCAGCACTTTAATTCGAGTATCATAAATTCATAAGACATAATTTTCACTAAAATAATACTTTTCTTTCTTTCTTTTTTTTTCTTAATACGTCAAAAAATATTGATTATTTCTATGACCCGGCAAGATCGCACTGGCAGACCTGATTTTTTTTAGGTGTTTAAGTGTTGGTTAACGATCTAAAGATAGCCTATTGTGGTAACTGATGAGGTAGGTATTTTTGCAGCCGGCTCTCGGACTATTATATCAGCTTGTCTTAAGGACCGTACTCACCGCCAGCTTTCGCTTCGCGAATTTCTTTTGCGAGCATTCTCACGCAAAACGCACAGTTTGGTGAGAAGATACTACGCGAATCCAAACACGAAAAACAAATTCTAATAGCTATGCTCGCGAACGAATGTTTGCTACACAAGTTCGCGAAGCGAATGCTCGCGTTAAGCTAGGATCAGAATCATAAAGAGAATTTATTTATTTGTAAGAATGTAGTTTTGCGTAGGTAGTATTATCTTTCTTAGAGAGTTTTGGTATTAGTAGGAGGATACGTCATTTCTTAAGATGGTTCTCAAATACTTTTATTCTCACTATGATAGTATTATCAAAGGTATAAAAACATGGCGATTTTTAAACATTAAAAATGTGTTTTCGATCGCTTCTGCATAAGCCCCCCATTTATTTCCAGCGAAAGTGCGAATTCGCTTTGGTGTAGTGAGTTTTAGGTTTATGTGAACGATTGGGGTGTCAAAAGACTTCTATCTATGAGGGCTACAAGCTAGTGAAAAAAAGGTTTAGTATACATATCGCTAAAACCCGGTAATAATGGGTGCATTTAGGTGGTTTGAAAAGGGCACTTTTAAACATATTTAGTAATATATATTTTAAACTTTTATATTGAAAACCAACTCGATAAATGGCGCACTCTTTTAATTTTTTTGTAAAAGTGATCGAAAGTGTTCGAGATATTATTTTTTGTTACATCGGCCGTATTACTTTTTTTACTCTTCATAATGACTAAAAGCATTAAAGTTAATATTATTAATGTCCTTTTAAATACATTTTAGGCTTAACTACACAATTTATTAAGTCTCACTTCTTTTATCGGCAAACTCGACCACCACGCATAGAAAATACGATTACCTCATGCCACATGCAATTTTCATACTATTTTGTGCTGTAATTAGGAAATGATACGAAAAATGGTTTTGAAATCGACCGTTTAGGAGTTTTTTTCAAACATACATAGATCCTGTTTCCGATGTGGAGGTAGAAACTAAATAACGCCCTATCATTACATATGATTTCATCGAGCCAATTACAATTTAACGCTTTCCATCAGGCTTGATCGAGGTCAAGAGCAGGCCCATTTAGTATTTTTTTAATCGTGTTTTGAACCGTTTGTTTCCATAAAACGAGGATGTTTATATGATACTTATAAGTATATTGTTCAGGACCGAAACACACTTTAAAATGTATTGATACATTCTAAAATTGATTGTAAAACAGGAAATTTCGGATATGGTTCTTGTCCTCCGGGGCCCGATACAACTTACCACCCTGTTTAAACTATTTTGTTGCGCCACTTCTTCTTCCCAGCTAAAACACTAGGAAGTGGTGAAGGGCCGGCGTTTTGGGGAACTGTCTTATGTAGTTTTGACGTTCAAAAAGTGCTGACACCAGCCTAGTTTCAATAAATGACTTTTGATTTTGATTTTGATTTATTATTTTGCATACCCAAACCCAACTTACTTTTAGGTGGTTTAAATATTTCGCTGCTCGATTTACTTCTGGAAAAATTATCTTCTTTCGATGTTCCTGCAGGACTTGTGGATGTGGTGTCATCTCGATATTTTTCCTTTGTCCCAGGATATATTTTGTCATTTGGATATTTTTTCGATGTTCCAAGCGGACTTGAGGTGTATTCTAGATATTTTTTCGATGTTCCAAGCGGACTTGAGGTGTATTCTAGATATTTCTTCGATGTTCCCGGAGGACTTATTTCGTCATCTAGACATTTTTTCGACAGACCTGGCGGAATCGTATTGTCATCTAGACATTGATTGTCGTCTCCAGTTTCATCCTTGTTTCCGTCAGTGCTGGTTTTCCAGTCTTCTTGTTTGTACTGTACATGTTCTGCAATATACTCCTTTTCACCTTCTTTTTCACTTACCGACGTATCGAATTCTACAACTCGTAATCTATGCAAATCCATGCCGTACTATAAGACAAATATTTGATTCGGCATTTCATGGAAATACATTTTTTTTTTCACGAGAACAGTAGAATAATCATTAGTCACATTAAATAAAGACTTATACAAATAATAAAACGATATAAAATTGTAAATAAATCTTATAAACTTAAAAACAAACTATCAAAATTGACAAGTCAAAAGCCATTATAGATGTTAAAACATTTTTCTTTTCTGTTCTTTATCAAGTGAATAATAAAGAAGATCACAAAAAGTATTAAACGCATTTGAAGGTTTTATTTGTACATTTTTGTGTTTTAATCTATGGGTTTTATTTTATTATTTTACGTTTAACTGTGTTGTTTTATATTTAACTGTACTTATGTAATAAAATAAAAAAACACCGTTCACTGTTTTTTTTTTTTTGAAGGATATCCCTAAATGAATATGAATAATGGATGATAATCCTTCGAAGAATGCATTCAGCAATATTGCTAAAATCGCTAATCCTTTGCGTCATAAGTACGAAAACGATATCTGATTAACAACGTAAATAACGTAAATGAAAGCCATTCCTGCTGTTAGTCTAGCGAGGGCCTGAATTCACTAGGACCACTTAACGATTCGTTACTCGTAACCACGTCAATCACACACGAATTCTGCTAATATCGTATTAATAATATCGACAAATGGTCTTGGAACATACAGAATATGACATTTCGATTCCTTAGGTACTGTTACATTGATTTTAAAAAAAGCGATATTGACGTAGTTTTCGTCATAAAGATTCCGTGGAGAATCATTATAACGATACAGAATTGGGGCCCTGTAGTTTTACGCAATTAACGCTCTAGACTCGTACCGCGGTCGACGACGCGACGGCTGGTACCAGGTGTCGCGGGAATAGAGCTCCTGCCAGGCGCGGTCCGAGGGGGGCGGGGGTCCTAGGGTCCTGACCCCGCCCCCCCCCCAAGCCGTAAACGTAAAGCTTAAAATACTTAGTATTTTTTCGAAAATATAATACATTTTCTTATCAATATGTAGGTAGTCTATGTCTGTGACCCCCCCAAAGTCTTTGGCTGCACCCGGGCCTGGCTCCTGCCTGCACCCTTATTGTGTAACACACGATTAATTAGAATCTGAATCATTTTGAAGGATACTGCTAATCCATTGCTTCATTTGTTTGAAAAATGTGTGTGCGCAACAACTTAAATAACGGAATGAATGTTTTTGAAATGTCAAAATGAAAGCCATTCCGAAACCGAAAACATCCATCAATAATATCTCACAAACTATTAGTTACAAAAATTAAAAAAAACACCTAGTGCATCATAATTTTAATTATGCGATCAAACGATACCATACCATATCATACGATACGATACGCTTCTATGCAGTGAATTTTATTTTTTATTTTCATCCGTATTTTATGGAGAGTGCTGGCTGCCGCCCCCGTTGTTACTTTTATTTCAATAAACCGATGTTTAGCTGTGCACAGAATACACCTTCTTTCTAATTTTCATCGACATAGTGTCGACTCCGAGTAAAATGGCAGTGTCATCCGACCAAACGGACATGACGAAAAAAAACTGTAGGAACTGAACCACGGCGGCCGTGACAACGGGTGTTCAAAGCCTGACAAGCGCGCACCATGTGAACGCTAGGTACGCTAAAACCATAGTAAAAGGAGTTCTCTCTTTGTACTATGCTAAAACTTTACGCGCATTCAACGCGCGTTGAGCGCTTGTCATCTGAGGCCCTAGTGTGAGTTCATTTAACCATCTACACCAAACGCAGTGAGCGCGTTCGGCGTTCCGATTGGCCCTGGATTGGTGACGGACCAATCGGAGCGCCAAACGCGCTCACTGCGTTTGATGTAGATGGTTAAATGAAACACACTAGGGCCTCTGTACGTACCCTAAAAGGGTTCCACGTTTTTGCCTTTTGGCTAAAGAACCTTAGAAATATATTGATAAGGCCAGGTGTCCGCAAATCGACCCATTTTTGATTCAGCGGGAAACAATGAAATATTCTTTGTTTTGATCTGATAAAATACACCGTGACATTTTAGTAGTCTTACAACGGCACCCGACTTTATGTATCCAATGACTACTAATAATTTATTTTAAAATAATACATTTTTGAACATTTGCTTAGTTACAAAAATGAAAATATCATTCACTAAGATGCATGACGTGAAATACCCTGTTATGTTGATGGAATGTAATGGTAGGTAGGTAGATATCTTCTACCGTTTGATACGTAAACATTAATAATAGGGAGGGTGTTTCATAATTCTAAAGCATTATTTATTTTTCTTTGTACCTATTATCTTAATTAGTGGTAACAATGTTTGAATCGCGCCTAGAGGTATTTTATGACGGATACATTGAGTGGACCACCTTTGTAAGACGACTAACATGTCGCGGTGTATAAGTTGTAGTTGAATAAACATTTTTGTTTATTCTAGCGTTCAAAACACAATAATTAGTAGTTTACTCGATCATAAAAATCGCGAAAACAGTGCATTTCTTTATCGTTTTTCAAGTCCTAATTGAAGTAGACCAAACTTTAACTTACAAAAAATATGTCAAAAAATAGGCAATGACATTTGTAAAAATATTCTAGCGTTACATTTTCTCAAAACAATTTTGTATTGTTTTAACAAGATAATTATTATATAATCAGGCGGCCCGCGCGCTTCGTTTCAGTAGCCCACAGAGTACATTTTATATACCCAGTAGCCCGCCGGGCGTCTCCGAGGCGGGATCTGTGTCGCTTTTGCTGGGTCGCTGCGTTCCCGCTAATCGATCGAAAAATACGTAATTTTATTGTTATTTTCCGTGTTCGTATATTAGATTTAAAAATTAATCTGTAAATAATGTTGTAGGTTTGGTATTCATAATTTATTATACTAGTAATTATACTATTTCATATTTTCGTTCGTAATTTTACGGTACCTATACAGACATAACAATAGCACAACTACAACAAAGATTATTTTTGCTAATAAAAATAACTTTATCTTATTACTTTTATCTGTCCAAAACATGAGTAACAAAACACATACGGCATGCAAGATGTTAAATTAAGTATATTCAGTAATATTTTGCCTCAAGGGCGAACAAATGTAAATAGACAAAATCAAAAAAATTATAAATTGGTCCATTAATTATCAATCAAATTTAATTAATAATTAGAACATAAAAATTAAAATTAAACACATATTCATCAACTCATTATAGAAAATGTAATAATGAAATACAGAAATATTCACAAAAATACTTGTAGTAAACCCGGTTATGAACTAGGGACAACTCGTTTCTAGATTCGATGCTACAACCGAAGCCGCGACGTCAAATGGCAACTTACGTGTTCATCTGAAATTTTATTTCTGCTCTTGTTTCACGGTGAGTTTATAGAAACGCTAGAATGCGGTAGGTTGAATTTGTTTTAAAAAAAATAACGTAACGACCAATTTTTTTCTGAAGTTACAAAAAAAGGTATCAGGACACTTGCGCGAATGCACTTGCGCGAATGGACAGTTGTGCGAAATAGTTGCGGAAATAAAATTTCTTCATAACATCACGCCTGTATTCTATCAAAGATTTGGGCAGGGGTGTAGCAGACTAGAAATAAACAGTCCAATTACACGTCAAAACCTTTTTTCTTTCTTAATTAGTTACCTATATTTTCCAATTTTCCACCATGGGTGTCGTGATAAAGATGATGGTGGGGTCAAAATGAGATGTGGGTGTCATTTTTAGGGCATTTGGGGATGCTAAACCCGATGGTGGTCAAAATGGAAATCCAAGATGGCGGCTAAGGAAATTTTCGACATTTCGATCATGGGTGTCGTTTTTAGGGGTGTTAAAGCCGATGGTGGTGTCAAAATGTAAATTCAAGATGGCGGCCAAGGATGTTTTAGACATTTCGATCATGTATATTGTTTTCAGGGTATTTGGGGATGTTAAATCCGATGGTGGGGTCAAAATGGAAATCCAAGATGGCGGCTATGAAAATTTTCGAATTTTCCATCATGGGTGTCGTTTTCAGGGTTTTTGAAGGTGATAAAGCCAATGGTGGGGTCAAAATGCAAATCCAAGATTTCGGCAAAGGAATTTTTTGACATTTTCATCATGGGTGTCGTTTTCAGGGTTTTTGGGAGTCCATTTTTTTTTCAAAATTTAACCCGACCATCGGCTTAAACATGAAAAAACTAAAGGCCAATGCCCATTTTGATAGGAGGCTTGGGCCCGTAAAAACTTCGCGTGTCAAGGTGATTTTAACTTGGTTTTGTAAGAAGAATAATAATAATAATACTTATTAGTATTGAAACCTGAATTTAGAAAACCCTACGTAACTTCTTCTCTTGCTAGATAATTATAATGCAAATATTTGTGCTTTCAAATATCCCTTACCTTGCCGTGCCGGCAGTCAGCGTTAAGTAGGTTGTGCCCTCACAACTTATAGGTAGTGTTGTTAAAATAAAGACTTACGGAAACAAACGCTTCGACGTTGTTTCCCTCTTAGTTCTTCGCTATCGGACAGACGACCTCCACATCATTCGAACCGCCGTATCACCACGTGCGAGAGTTTATTTTGCTTTGAACATTTATGCATCACTGATCCCTTTGTCGGCGCGGCGGCGCGTGCGTTTCGAGTAATACCTACAAGTTACCTCCAGTGTTACTATCGATTCTCACGTTTTCGAGTTGATGAATATTTTTTAAATTATTTTAAAACAAAAATATCTTTATTTTTTCACTTTTATTCTACGATTCGAAGGGACTCCTTATGGCAAGTTGTTCTGCCGCGGGAAAACAACCATTAAAATTTCACCGTGTATACTCCCTCTAATTAAAATTCGTTCGTGTTTTTTTTTGGTATATTTGCTACTTATGTTTTCTTTATTTGAGTCCACCTGTCGTCTATTTCGCGCCTAATCAGTGACATGACAAAGTTGGTTACCTATCCTAAGTTCGAAAAATATTTTTGTTCGAATTTCATTTCACCTAAAACTTTTCAAGTATTATCGTTTCGTTTGTTTTACTTCATCGAAGTCACGTCTGCCACTGTTTCAGTTGACCTATCATTAATTTAGCCGAAGCCTCTTTTGAACTGTTTTCATCTGCCAAATGATTTTTTGCCATATTTTCACCACACCGAAACAACATTTTATGGAATATTATTTTGTCACAAATATATAGCCGGTGACATGGCAGCATTTTCAATATTAAATTAAAATAGGTGATGTCATAAAAAGTCAATATGTTGTGCCAGACAATTTAGTGAGAAACGAATCGCTGCAAAACCGACTTCACGCAGTCTTGTCTGCCCTAGCTCTAGAGTGTAATTTAAGCCCGCGTAGGCGCGGAGGGGTGGGGCGGCTCGCGAACTGAGGAGCAGGTGGTTTGAAAGCCCGCCGCCGCGGCTGAGGCTGGCCGGCGAAGCTGAAGCTGCGGTGGTGAGCGTTAAAACTATCTGCGACGATAAGCTCGCGTGGGGCCGCCCAAACCCAGCAGCGTCGGAGCCGTGGCGTGACAGAAACAATTCTAGCTGCATGTAGCATGCGTGCTTGCATGTTGCATGCTTGTTTTCATGCTGCATGCTTACTTGCATGCTGCATACCTGCTTGCACGCTGCATGCCTACCTGAATGCTGCATGCCTGCTTGCATGTTGCATGCTTGCTTGCATGTTGCATGCCTGCTTGCATCCTGCATGTCTACTTGCATGCTGTAAGCTTGAAGCAAGCATCCTTGTTTGCATGCTTCTTACTGGGAGCATTTAAAACCACTTTTATTCATAATCAACTGTTTTATTAAGTACCATTACATTTAAATAATTAATTAAACAAAACAGTGGTAAAATGAATGCTCGGAAACATAATACTTCGAACAAATATTATTTCGGCTAAGTGTAACTTCGGTAAAAAGTTTTTCGACTAAATGAGACGTCGGAGTAACGAAAAAAGTCGATAGCAAAACGTTATTTTGTAAATCGGCGAAATACAGTTTGCGTAAAATAACACCTATGGTACATGATACTTCGATGGTCAAAAAATATGTCAAATAATGCATAAAGCAAAAAAAAACGTTAGTCAATAGTTTTCCGTAAAACGAAATACAAACAAAAAAAAATCGGAAAATGATCGGTTCCCGACAAAGTTAGCTAGATTACAACGGGATAAAAGCTACTGTAGCCTATCTCCGGTCATTTTAGTCGGTCGTTTAGAAAAATACAGATATTTTTATTTTCTATTTAATTGACATATTCTGTCGTCTGGCAACATTCAGGTTAAGTTTTAATGGTGGAACTGATATTTAAATTCAATAAAATGAATATCAATTATGTTTTCTAATGCTAGGGTAAATAAATGTTGATAAAAAGCTTGAACGTGTAAAAATACGACCAAATTTTTGAGAAGTAAATAGTCTTGACACGGCACCAGAACTAAGGGGCCCATTGGTGGTCTTTCTCCTTTTCTTGGTCGCCATCTTGGATTTACATTTTGACCCCACCATCGTCTTAAGCACCCCGAAAAACCCTGAAAACGACACCCATGTTATAAATTTCGAAAATTTTCTTATCTGCCATCTTGGATTTACATTTTGACCCCACCATCGGTTTAAACACCCCGAAAAACCCTGAAAACGACACCCATGATGGAAAATTCGAAAATTTCCTAGGCCGCCATCTTGGATTTTCAATTTGACCCCACTATCGGCTTCAACATCCCCAAATACCCTGAAAACGATACCCATGATCGAAATGTCGAAAAATTCCTTGGCCGCCATCTTGGATTTTCATTTTGACCTCACCATCCGCTTTAGCATCCCTAAATACCCTGAAAATGACACCCATGATGAAAATGTCGAAAATTTCCTCGGCCGCTATCTTGGATTTTCATTTTGACCACATCGGCTTTAGCATACCCAAAAATCCAGAAACGTCACCCATGGTAGAAAATTCGAAAATGTTCTTCTAAAATTTGACAATCTGTCAAATGTCTGTTTGTATAGCATTTGCTTTTAATTACTATGACTAAATATAGCTTTAATTGTTTAATTTAGTAGTTTTCATTTCTAGTAAAATATGATTATCCAGGGTTTACCCAAATTTATTTAGTCAAAAGTATAAAGTATTATTGAATAATAAAACTTCGTACGCGTAGACTATAACTTGGTTATAAAACATACCCTTTGTGATTGGTGAAAACCAAACCAACAGTTTACCGAAACCCAATCAAAGTCACTCACACTCACAGTAGTTTACTAATAACACAGAAATTCCAAAATCCGAATCGTAAGCCGAGTGCGGAAGCGCGGAGGCGCTGTAATAGTCATGAAAGAAAAGAAGATTATTGTAGGTTGTAGGCGGATTAGAATATAAGTTATGTTGCTTTACTTATATTTCTAGTTCTAAAGTTAATATACCTTCTGATATATTTTTTACTTTGACGCAAACGTTTTGCACACCGGGGTCAGCGAGTTCATATAAACTACACGCTCGCGCGACTTGCCACGCGGGGAGGGAGTTAACGCTAAATGCCTACTGCGCTGGAATAGCCTGGCCTTATAAAAGCACCAAATCCACGGTCGCACGGACGTACAAAAAACCGCGGCGGGATTTTTTCGCGCACTGGATCTTGAACGCACCGCTTAGCGCCGACAGTTGAAAATCAAACAGTGTATTTTTTCGACGCGCTGAGATGCACTCCGTTGGATTCTCAATGGTCGGTTCAACACCGAAAGTTGAAAATCGAGTGCGCGATATAATCCCGCCGCGTTATTTAAATAACTTTGAAATGACGAAACAGTAAGCTTCGAAACTCATTGCATTGCAATATTATGAATTTAAAAATAACTCACAAATAAACACAGATTCGAATATGCGCGTGATTGTGTATTGTAAGTAATAGGTACAAATGACATGGCTTCCTGCCTTCGGATTTGGGAAAATGTGCAGGATTTATTATTTATTTGGTATTTACACTAAGATTTAAAAATTAAGGACACCATGACATTTTCGAATCAGTCAAGTTTAGGTATCTGAGTGGCAACACAACAAAATTACGCGCACGCACACATTGAAACCATTGTCCGCTCGATTTTTATACAGTACCTATCTGTCTTGGTAGTTGAACATATTTTATTTTTTTATTTAACTAGCATTGTTGAGCAAAGTTACTAGTAAAGTAACTTTATGCATGTGGTAACAGTAACTAAGTTTTGTCTGCCTGATCATCATTATTTTTGGAATAACGTAAAAAACGTAAGTCCAAAAAAAAACTGTTTTCTTACGAATTTTCGGACTCGCGGTCTGAGGTCTAATAATAAAATACATTAACAATATTTATGGCTTAAAGAAATATGCCGATCGGTAATCGTAGACTATCGTTGTAATGGTTGAAAATAAACAGGATATTAATTCCCTAAAGAAAACTAAGCGAAAAATGTGTGACGACCGAATGCCACCTTAGAGATTAGAGCGCGTGTTGAGAATTTTTAATAAACACAGAAGTTATTGAATTAAAATATTGCTGATCATACTTCCAACCCCCAAAATTGATACCCATGTCGACTTTTCATCTAAAGGTTATATCCACCATCTTAAATTAAAAATAAATGATACATTCGTAATCTATACCCCAAATTATCCAACATCAATAACCAGAATGGTTATTGAATGACAAATACGTGTAGGGTTCGGGTACCTCCGTCAGCACCGAAGTTCCTTCTTCTTCAACGATGAAAAATTCATCAGCTTCCATCTTGGATTTTCATGTTGACCGCACTATTGTTTTCAGCACCCTCGAAAACCATGAAAACGACACCCATCGTGAAAAATTAACAAATTTCCGCAGCCGCCATCTCGGATTTTGATTTTTACCTCACTATTGTTTTCAGCACCTTCGAAAACCTTGAAAACGACACCCATTGTGACAAAAATAATAAATCCGCCATCTTGGATTTTCATTTTGACCTCACAGTCACCTTCAGCACCTTCGTTTACCCCTACCGCAAGCTGCGTTAACGAACTTCGTTACAAAACTGGATGACACATGCGACATTATCATTATCACACTAAAAAGGAAATTCATCCGCCATCTTGTATAACTGATTACATATTCATAATCATCACTACCTGCAGGGGCGTTCCTTTTACTAAAGCCGAAAAGCCTGGCTTTCAATTCAAAATTAAAAGTATCATTTATCAATCATATCACAACAATTGATAAGAATAATAACATTCAAATTACGCGCGTCGCACGGCGTATAGCCGGCCGCGCGCTAAATTTAGGTCCAATGAGAACTTGCGAGATATACCTTTACGCGAGATACTCATAGAATAATATTTTGATTTCGCGCTCTTCTCATCATTACACAACGCTGCAAGACCACCAGGCCGCAGTTGCGATCTCGCTCTAATGCTGTAGCGTAAAATAGGATGCGAGATCGTTTCGGTGTATGAAAACAAGTGACAAAAATATATCGGTCTCGTTCGCACCTTACGGCTTGCAATCGAGCTTCTGGATTTCTTATATTTGGGAAGAAATTGCTAACGTTAAAAACATATTTTAACTCCAAAATAATAAGAGACTTTGGCTTATATAGTCCTCTACGCAATTAACAATAGTTATTTGCTATACAAGAGTGCAAAGTTGCTTTTTAACCGCGTGCTCAATTTTGATGACCGAGCAAGCGAAGGATTCTAAAATTAGAATCCTGAGCGTTAGCGAGGGAATCAAAAGAGCACGAGGTGAAAAATCTTTGCACTCTCTTTACTCGAGTGCAACACGTAACTTTTCATCCCACCTCAGCGAGGAAATCACTAAGTTTAGGTATTAACTAGTACATAGTGATAGGTACCTAAGTATTACAGAATAATCTTTAAATTATAACAAATAATACTTAGGTATAATGAAGTAAAATTGAAAGTAACGTTGCTACAGTTTCTTAAGTTGAGTGTAATATTTTTGTTAGGTACTGTAATGTTGGTGTTAGGGACTTGTGAACCCCGTTTTTCGGTAAACTATCTGTCATACCAAATAGTTGTACCGATTCATCGGATTCCCTTGGCGTAAATGTTGGCGAGAGAGGGCGATGGTTAGGTGTTTCGTAACATCGCTTTTCGATGTAGAACGGCCAGTCCAAGGATCTGACTGAGGCTCTTTCAGTGTAATGGCTCCTACGACGCCTTTACATATTTTAGACTTATTTTGGATGGAATCCTCTATGTATCCCTCTACAACCGCATTGAACTTCCAGCCTCCATGGCGCTTAAGGGACAGGAGACAGCTCCTGAATCGGCCAAAAGTGTGGCTGAAGTTCGTCGGAAACAATGACCCGTGTACAACAGGGGTTCTGGAAGTTCAAGAAATGGTGCTATTTCTCGTGGGAATGCTGCCAATTTTATTAGCACTCATAGGCTGTCTAACACACTTTCCGTTGCGATATTGTAGACAAAAATCGATTGATTGGAGTGTTAGGCGGGCGTAAGGCTTGATATTTCTCAACAATTGTTATGTATTCCTTGCGAATGACGAAGTTGCGGTCTCTTTTTGTCTTTGTATTAGGTAAATTAATTTAATAGTAAGTCATCTGAATGTTTCTCAATGTTTTTGACGTAAAGCGTATTGTAGTAGATAAATTATTAAAATTGAATGAATGTGCAATTCACTTACTTTTGTCGCCAAATATACGGAATCAGGTTTCAATTTCAGATGCTGTGAAAACCTTAGATTTTTTTGGTTGATCACCAGATGAAGCTCTTTTTACTAATGTCACTAATTTAGGATAGGTGTCGATATGTATGTCTTTTTGGAACGAAGTTCCTTAACGCGCGTTGCGAAAGGGGGCTAGACGGAAAAAATTAAGACCAAAAGTTGTAACGACATTTTTAATTTAGACCAAAAGTTGTAACGGCCCTTTTTGCTACATTGTTGTGTACATGTGCTACATTGTCGATCGATGATTGATTGGTTGGTCGGTTGGTCGGGTGGTCGTTTGGTCGGTTGGTCGGTTGGTCGTTTCGTCGATTGGTCGATTGGTCGATTGATTGATTGGTCGATTGATTGATTGGTCGATTGATTGATTGGTCGATTGATTGATTGATTGGTCGATTGGTCGATTGATTGATTGGTCGATTGGTTGATTGATTGATTGGTCGATTGATTGATTGGTCGATTGATTGATTGGTCGATTGATTGATTGGTCGATTGATTGATTGGTCGATTGATTGATTGGTCGATTGATTGATTGGTCGATTGATTGATTGATTGGTCGATTGATTGATTGATTGGTCGATTGATTGATTGGTCGATTGATTGGTCGATTGTTTGGTCGACTGATTGGTCGACTGATTGGTCGACTGATTGGTCGACTGATTGGTCGACTGATTGGTTGACTGATTGGTCGACTGATTGGTCGATTGATTGATTGATCCATTGATTGATTGGTCGACTGATTGGTCGACTGATTGGTCGACTGATTGGTCCACTGATTGGTCGATTGATTGGTCGACTGATTGGTCGACTGATTAATCGAATGATTAGTCGATTGATTGATTGATCGATTGATTGATTGGTCGATTGATTGATTGATTGGTCGATTGATTGATTGGTCGATTGATTGATTGGTCGATTGATTGATTGGTCGATTGATTGATTGGTCGATTGATTGGTCGATTGATTGGTCGACTGATTGGTCGACTGATTGGTCGACTGATTGGTCGACTGATTGGTCGATTGATTGGTTGACTGATTGGTCGACTGATTGGTCGACTGATTAATCGACTGATTGGTCGATTGATTGGTCGACTGATTGGTCGACTGATTGGTTGACTGATTGGTCGACTGACTGTGATTGGTCGATTGATTGGTCGATTAATTGATAGATTGATTGGTCGATTGATTGGTCGATTAATTGGTCGATTGATTGGTCGATTGATTGGTCGATTGATTGGTCGATTGATTGGTCGACTGATTGGTCGACTGATTGGTCGACCGATTGGTCGACTGATTAATCGACTGATTGGTCGATTGATTGATTGATCGATTGATTGATTGGTCGATTGATTGGTCGATTGATTGATCGATTGATTGGTCGACTGATTGGTCGACTGATTGGTCGACTGATTAATCGACTGATTGGTCGATTGATTGATTGATCGATTGATTGATTGGTCGACTGATTGGTCCACTGATTGGTCGATTGATTGGTCGACTGATTGGTCGACTGATTAATCGAATGATTAGTCGATTGATTGATTGATCGATTGATTGATTGGTCGATTGATTGATTGATTGGTCGATTGATTGATTGGTCGATTGATTGATTGGTCGATTGATTGGTCGATTGATTGGTCGACTGATTGGTCGATTGATTGGTCGACTGATTGGTCGATTGATTGGTCGACTGATTGGTCGACTGATTGGTTGACTGATTGGTCGACTGATTGTGATTGGTCGATTGATTGGTCGATTAATTGGTAGATTGATTGGTCGATTGATTGGTCGATTGATTGGTCGATTGATTGGTCGATTGATTGGTCGACTGATTGGTCGACTGATTGGTCGACTGATTGGTCGACCGATTGGTCGACTGATTAATCGACTGATTGGTCGATTGATTGATTGATCGATTGATTGATTGGTCGATTGATTGGTCGATTGATTGGTCGACTGATTGGTCGACTGATTGGTCGACTGATTGGTCGACTGATTGGTCGATTGATTGATTGATCCATTGATTGATTGGTCGACTGATTGGTCGACTGATTGGTCGACTGATTGGTTGACTGATTGGTCGACTGATTGGTCGACTGATTAATCGACTGATTGGTCGATTGATTGATTGATCGATTGATTGATTGGTCGACTGATTGGTCGACTGATTGGTCGACTGATTGGTCGACCGATTGGTCGACTGATTAATCGACTGATTGGTCGATTGATTGATTGATCGATTGATTGATTGGTCGATTGATTGGTCGATTGATTGGTCGACTGATTGGTCGACTGATTGGTCGACTGATTGGTCGATTGATTGGTCGACTGATTGGTCGACTGGTTAATCGACTGATTGGTCGACTGATTGGTCGATTGATTGATTGATCCATTGATTGATTGATCCATTGATTGATTGGTCGACTGATTGGTCGACTGATTGGTCCACTGATTGGTCGATTGATTGGTCGATTGATTGGTCGACTGATTGGTCGACTCAAACTCAAACTCAAAGCATTTATTTCAAATAAACCAATTACAGGAACTTTTGAATTGTCAAGGTCGGTGAGTTAGAAAGATGAAGCTAATTGCCCATTCCAAAGCGTAGGTACCTATGGAGAAGAACGGGCAAGAAACTCCATGGACACTCTTTTAAAATCATGGTATTGTTACAAAAAGTTGGTTACATCATTATGTTGAAATTATCAATGTGAGAACGATGTAAAAAGACGTGCACATTAAAGCGTCCGTAATTAAAACAAAAATAAAATAACAATTCAGAAATTAAAATAAGCCGTGGGAGCTAGGAGATGACCAGTCCCTACTGGCGGCGCCCGTTCACGAACATGACGTGTGGATCAGCACCATTCAGCTCAACCATTTTGAAGGGAACTTAATGATCCAACACACACGCCACCACCAGCGAGACATTTGAGTGAGCTGACTGATTGGTCGACTGATTGTGATTGGTCGATTGATTGGTCGATTAATTGGTCGATTGACTGGTCGATTGATTGGTCGATTGATTGGTCGATTGATTGGTCGACTGATTGGTCGACTGATTGGTCGACTGATTAATCGACTGATTGGTCGATTGATTGATTGATCGATTGATTGATTGGTCGATTGATTGGTCGACTGATTGGTCGACTGATTGGTCGACTGATTGTGATTGGTCGATTGATTGGTCGATTAATTGGTCGATTGATTGGTCGATTGATTGGTCGATTGATTGGTCGACTGATTGGTCGACTGATTGGTTGACTGATTGGTCGACTGATTGTGATTGGTCGATTGATTGGTCGACTGATTGTGATTGGTCGATTGATTGGTCGATCTATTGGTCGATTGATTGGTCGATTGATTGGTCGATTGATTGGTCGACTGATTGGTCGACTGATTGGTCGATTGATTGGTCGACTGATTGGTCGACTGATTAATCGGCTGATTGGTCGACTGATTGGTCGACTGATTGGTCGACTGATTAATCGACTAATTGGTCGATTGATTGGTCGATTGACTGGTCGATTGATTGGTCGACTGATTGGTCGATTGATTGGTCGACTGATTGGTCGACTGATTAATCGACTGATTGGTCGATTGATTGATTGATCGATTGATTGATTGATTGGTCGATTGATTGGTCGATTGATTGGTCGATTGATTGATTGGTCGATTGATTGGTTGGTTTGGAAAACAAAAAAAAAAAAAAAGGCGCGTAACCACTCAAAACTGGGCACGCCACGATTGCGGCGGTAAGTCCCCTCTTTGAGGAGTGGTTTGAGAGGCGGCATGGCGTCTTCACCTTCCGCCTGACACAGGTCCTCACCGGACATGGCTGTTTCGGGAGGTTCCTGTTTCGGATAGGGCGGGAGGAAACGCCCGGGTGTTTCCATTGCGAAGATCGCCCAGAGGACACGGTGGAGCATACGGTGGAGGTCTGCCCGGCTTGGGCGGAGCACCGCCGTGTCCTCGTGGAGGTGATCGGCGGCGGCGATCTCTCGCGTCCGACCCTGGTCCAGGCCATGGTACGGAGCGAGAGGGCATGGCTGGCAGTCGCCTCCTTCAGCGAAGCAGTTATGCTCGAGAAGAGGGAGGCGGCGCACGTGAGGGAGATGCAGTACATGCGCCCTCACAGCCGTGGCCTTCGCAGGAGACGCCCTGGGCGTCGGGAATCCCAGGCTGATTCCCGGCCACCGTAGGCACGGGCTTGCGGACGGCGAGTAATGGGTAGCTCGCTGTCCGGTAAGGACCAAGCCCGGGTCGACGGCGCGTTGTGTTCCACGCGCGCCTCAAAGAGATGTCAGCAGCAACAGAGGGGCCCGCAAGGGCCGATGCCTGCCGGGGGTGCGGGTTGTTCGAAAGAGATACCGCCGCCCCTGGCACACAGGCAACTGAGGGAACACGGGTGGGTTTTAGTCAGTAAAAGCCCCGCCCTGAAGTTATTTGATGATTTCCCACCCAGAAAAAAAAAAAACCCACTCAAAACAAAATCGTAACTAATTTGAAATAGTATCATTCATTCAATCGAAAACCACGCGTTGCGCATTACTCACGCGCGCTTCTTCCATTCATAAAAAGTCAAGCCAAGCCAAGCTTAAAAATCAGAACAATTTGCTTTTTGCTTTGCTAACGTTTTTCATAACATTATTATGTGTAATTCGTTTATTTTTATTTTCTGTGGAGTTAAGTGTTGTGATTAGTTTTTTCTGTGATCATCAATCAATCAATCAATCAATCGACCAATCGACCAATCAATCGACCAATCAGTCGACCAATCAATCGACCAATCAATCAATCGATCAATCAATCAATCGACCAATCAGTCGATTAATCAGTCGACCAATCAGTCGACCAATCAATCGACCAATCAGTCGATTAATCAGTCGACCAATCAATCGACCAATCAGTCGACCAATCAGTCGACCAATCACAATCAGTCAACCAATCAGTCGACCAATCAGTCGACCAATCAATCGACCAATCAATCAATCGACCAATCAATCAATCAATCGATCAATCAATCAATCGACCAATCAGTGGACCAATCAATTGACCAATCAATCAATCGACCAATCAATCGACCAATCAATCAATCAATCGATCAATCAATCAATCGACCAATCAGCCGATTAATCAGTCGACCAATCAGTCGACCAATCAGTCGACCAATCAGTCGACCAATCAATCGACCAATCAGTCGACCAATCAATTGACCAATCAATCAATCGACCAATCAATCGACCAATCAATCAATCAATAGATCAATCAATCAATCGACCAATCAGTCGATTAATCAGTCGACCAATCAATCGACCAATCAATCGACCACCAATCGATCAATCAGTCGACCAATCAGTCGACCAATCAGTCGACCAATCAATCGACCAATCAATCGACCAATCAATCAATCGATCAATCAATCAATCGACCAATCAATCAATCAATCGACCAATCAATCAATTAATCGACCAATCAATCAATCAATCGACCAATCAATCAATCGACCAATCAATCAATCGACCAATCAATCAATCGACCAATCAATCAATCAATCGACCAATCAATCAATCAATCGACCAATCAATCAATCAATCGACCAATCAATCAATCAATCGACCAATCGACCAATCAATCAATCAATCGACCAATCGACCAATCGACCAATCTACCAATCGACCAACCGACCAAAAGACCAACCGACCAACCGACCAACCGACCAAACGACCAACCGACCAAACAACCAACCGACCAAACGACCAACCGACCAAACGACCACCCGACCAACCAATCAATCATCGATCGACAATGTAGCACATGTACACAACAATGTAGCAAAAAGGGCCGTTACAACTTTTGGTCTAAATTAAAAATGTCGTTACAACTTTTGGTCTTAATTTTTTCCGTCTAGCCCCCTTTCGCAACGCGCGTTAAGGAACTTCGTTCCAAAAAGACATACATATCGACACCTATCCTAAATTAGTGACATTAATAAAAAGAGCCTCATCTGGTGATCAACCAAAAAAATCTAAGGTTTTCACAGCATCTGAAATTGAAACCTGATTCCGTATATTTGGCGACAAAAGTAAGTGAATTGCACATTCATTCAATTTTAATAATTTATCTACTACAATACGCTTTACGTCAAAAACATTGAGAAACATTCAGATGACTTACTATTAAATTAATTTACCTAATACAAAGATAAAAAGAGACCGCAACTTCGTCATTCGCGGTCTCTTTTTGTCTTTGTATTAGGTAAATTAATTCGCGGGGGGGCTCAGTAACCGTGGTCCCACCTCCCACGGTGAAGCGAAGAGGAACCCCAAGGTGGGGCCGCTCGTCAGGGCTTGTGCCTCCAAGCCAACGACGTAGCGGCCAAAAAGTAGGTTGCGGTGAGGTGCATCGCAACTGAGGCGGGCCGCGATGTCGAATGGGAGGCATCGCGGCTGAGGGTTACAGGCTGCGGCGGAGGAGGAGTGCCGGTACTTCTGAGTAGCGCTCTTCCCTTCCGTAGCCTGGACGGGGCCGCCACCGTTTGATGGCGGACGCGGTGGGGCCGCAGGGGAAGAGGAGTGTCGGTATAGCGTTGGCCGCTCTCCCTATCCTGCGGCCGAAAAGTGGTTGGCGGCGGGGCCACTGTACTGACCCGTCGCAGGAGGACGTCAGCAGCAGCTGGTGGGGCCCGCAAGGGCCGATGCCTGCTAGGGGTGCGGGTTGTTCGAAAGAGATACCGCGGCCCCTGGCATACGGGCAGCTGAAGGAACATGGGTGGGTTTTAGTCAGTAAAAGTCTGACACGCCCTCCTGCTCCAACCAGAGCGGGAGAAGTCATTTGATGATTTCCCACCCACAAAAAAAAAAAAAAACTTCGTCATTCGCAAGGAATACATAACAATTGTTGAGAAATATCAAGCCTTACGCCCGCCTAACACTCCAATCAATCGATTTTTTCTACAATATCGCAACGGAAAGTGTGTTAGACAGCCTATGAGTGCTAATAAAATTGGCAGCATTCCCACGAGAAATAGCACCATTTCTTGAACTTCCAGAACCCCTGTTGTACACGGGTCATTGTTTCCGACGAACTTCAGCCACACTTTTGGCCGATTCAGGAGCTGATCTCCTGTCCCTTAAGCGCCATGGAGGCTGGAAGTTCAATGCGGTTGTAGAGGGATACATAGAGGATTCCATCCAAAATAAGTCTAAAATATGTAAAGGCGTCGTAGGAGCCATTACACTGAAAGAGCCTCAGCCAGATCCTTGGACTGGCCGTTCTACATCGAAAATGAGCTGTTACGAAACACCTAACCATCGCCCTCTCTCGCCAACATTTACGCCGAGGGAATCCGATGAATCGGTACAACTATTTAGTATGACAGATAGTTTACCGAAAAACGGGATTCACAAGTCCCTAACACCAACATTACAGTACCTAACAAAAATATTATACTCAACTTAAGAAACTGTAGCAACGTTACTTTCAATTTTACTTCATTATACCTAAGTATTATTTGTTATAATTTAAAGATTATTCTGTAATACTTACCTATCATTATGTAGTAGTTAATACCTAAACTGAAATAAAGGTATCTTGTGATTGTAAATGCTTTTTTTTTTTTGCATTTAGTGATTTCCTCGCTGAGGTGGGATGAAAAGTTACGTGTTGCACTCGAGTAAAGAGAGTGCAAAGATTTTTCACCTCGTGCTCTTTTGATTCCCTCGCTAACGCTCAGGATTCTAATTTTAGAATCCTTCGCTTGCTCGGTCATCAAAATTGAGCACGCGGTTAAAAAGCAACTTTGCACTCTTGTATAACAAATAACTATTGTTAATTGCGTAGAGGACTATATAAGCCAAAGTCTCTTATTATTTTGGAGTTAAAATATGCAGTTGATCTTGCTATAATGGTTCCTATCCATACCCCTTTTTTTGTCATTTTCTACGATTATTGTGGTGGTGAAAACGGATTTGTGTGAAAATTTTGTATAGGACTATGCAATTTATGCGGTGTAATTGTGGAGATGACTATATTATCTTTAATTTAAGAACAAATTGCCTCGCAGTTGTGATTCCTCTTCATGTAATTGGTACCAGAAAACCAGCGGTATTTGTAGAAAAATGTGATCGCGTCCTAAAAAGTTGTAGTCAATAGCTGAGTAGCTCGTAATTGGGTTTGCTCGACCGGGGAGGTGCCACGTTCTTACCGAATACCAACGTGAAGCACCAACATTATGTTGCTGCGCTTCGAATGATGAGTGACTGTGAGAGAACCGGAAGCCCAAGGTTCGGGTGAATAGGTTGGCAAAGCATCAGCAATAAGGCTGGAGTTGTTGTTGTTAGCTGCTGTGATTGCTCAAAATTAGGTGACCCGCGCGCTATTTTGCCCCCTTGACGGTATAACAAAAAAACTTTGTGAGTCGACGGCGTGTCAAACAGGATAAAATTATTCTTAAAATCGATAACCACAACGCCTAGCGCCACCTCATATCGAAAAGAAGAGTGATTTACTGAAAACTTATCTTTATTTTTCTCAGTTTGCTGACCTTTTAGAGTCGTGAAACTTTGTGTCTGTAAACAATAGAATACAACAGTTGCAAAAATAAAACAATATTTGCGGCACATTGATTTTGAGACTTACGCAGGCGCGTATAGGCCCACTGGTTATGTCCTTTATATACAGGATGTAACAGAAACCCTATTGCTATCCTTAAGCACTAAAGATACTAGCTGATATATAATCACTGTACATAGTTTCAGTCAAAGTAAAATACTCTAAGAATTGATACCAAATTTTCGGTTTCTTAAGTTTCTTAAATACAAATCATAACAAACGTGTCACCGCACTACGTTGGTCAATAACTTTCCACTTTACTTGCCAATACCACGATAAATGTCATTCGAGTGATGTGTTTGTTTCATATTGTTCTGGTATCAATGTATTAAAAATTATAATAACTTCCGAACATGTAGAGATAGGATTAAAAAACCCTTCCAATATCTTTTGATATCATCCAAAGAAGCCGTGCCCTTGATATGTATATACCTTCTCCGTTACACGTTGTATACGCAAATAAATAAAATTAAAGTGTCTGTTTGTAATGTCAAAATATGTTGTAGCTTTTTTCATTATTACATGCTTGAAAGTATGGTACAATAATGGCAAAAAAAACTGCCTATCTGTCTGCCTATCTGTTTGTTCCAGCTATTCTCCGGAACGGCTGACGGGACTTCCACTGGCAGTTAGCTGATGTTATAAAGAGTAACATATAACATTGGCTACTGGCTACTTTTTGCTTCGGTGGTAGGTTCTCGTGAGATAATTTCAGACATCCACGCGGGCGGAGCCGGGGCCACAGCTAGTATTTTTAAAGAATAATAATAATAAACCAACCGACACAACAACAAACATTTATTCGGTTCATAATAATTTTATACTTCCATTAAGATTTATTAATCAGCATTCGCAACAGAAGCAGGAGTAACAACAGCATATCAACGCTATACAAAACAAGCACGGCAACCATAATATGAAGCTAGCTACTAACGCCAAAAGATACCCCGGTTTACTTAGCTGCGGCCGCGGCAAACTGGTACAGGCCGATCTAGGAGGAGGCCATGACCAGAAGACAGGGCGAAATGCCATGTCATAACAATCTCCAGAAGCCGATTCCAGACGGCTACACGCGCAACTTCTGCAGGGCCTGTTCTCTAAGAATGGGTCTAAATTACAACTCCTAGCACATCTTGAACCAACTTCTGCACTATGATGAGTCGCTCCTTTAATTTTCTTAGCATATAATGCACATGATTCGCTAATTCCACGCTTCCTTTCACAGAAACGTGAAGAGATATTGTCGTGAGCCTTCTCCATCATTGAATGTATTTTATCACACATACATTTAGTATATGTTAAAGTTTCTTTTTTCTCCGTCGGTTTCTTCTGATTGCACCTACCAATCTTTCTAGTCGCATTAGCAGTTGACTGTAGTTTTTTTCGAGCTAGATTTAATTTATTCGCAGCTTTAGAATCTGCTTTTGCTTTAGCATCAAACTTCTTTTTTAATTGACTTCGTTGTTTTTGTAAACTTTTCTGCAATTTTAATAATTCCTTTTCTTTTTGTATTAGACATTGCTCTTTCTTCCTGAGTTCCTCTGCGCACGGAGGACCTCGACTTTCAGTGAAACATTTTTCTTTCGTATTCAGATGATCTGGGCTCGGGGAACAATTACGTGAAGTGCAACTTTCTTCTTTCACTTGCGGGCACTTACGTAGAGTGAGACTATAGGTACATACTTTTTTCTTATTGAGGTCCTTTGAGCACGGAGTCCCGGACATTTCTCTTCTTCTTCTTGTATCTTCTGAATTGTTTAGAATACACCGAGTCTAGGACGTTTTACAGACATCGGAGAAGATAGCTTGAAGTTGTTAGTAGATCTTTAAAAGTGCGATTCATTGATAATTGTTTTTTTTTGCAGGTACTTATACCGTAGGTATAAAGTATGTTCCTGCTTTTACATTTTTTTAACTAAAAATATCACGTTCTACTTTAGCCCATTTTATGTTGCCATTGGTTGCCATTCAGATGTTCATGATCCATCCATCAGATGATCCACAGAGCTATGTAAAATGTAAAATGTACTCTGTGCCACAGAGTACTTTTTTATAATATGGATGTCTCTTTGTCTCTTTGACAGCGCAAGTTTTGAAGTTTCTTATTTTTTTACTCGATCTGCCCAAGCCTTGATGGGATAAGTCCAAAAAGTTCTTCAAACGAGCTTCAGTCGTGTGTATACGCCTGACGCGACAGTAGTTGTTGGTTATAATTATAATAATATCATGTGGTCGTTGTGCACCATGTTATGGGCCGTCGTCACAGCACAAACTGTTTGGGCCCCCAAGTCACTGCGTTTAGCCAAGCCCATGAACAATCTACATGCTGACTCGTGCAACTTTAAGTAGAATTGAGCATGCAGCCGGGCCACATCACAATAGGTAGGTCCACACCGGATCACAATAGGTAGGTACATGGCACAAAAACACTCTTCGTTCGCTACACAAGTGATTTCTCAGCAGAAACTCACAGGTTTTCTGTGTTCACCTGGTTTCACACTCTTCACGAGTAATATCTAGCTTCTGCCCGCAACTTTGACCTCGTGAAGTTTCGGCCCGCGACCCACCACGTCGCAACCCATTGCCTATCCGCGCTATTATACCTACTTCGTTTTCGCGTGTGCGTCTGAATGGCTGGTTGTATAGATTCGCGTCAGGCTGGTGACCAAAAATTGCTACCTATTTTTAACCGAATTCCAAAAGGAGGAGGTTCTCAATTCGTCGGGACCTTTTTTTTTTATGTATGTTCTCCGATTACTCGAAGATGGCTGGACCGATTTGGATAATTTTTTTTTGTTTGAAAGGGTATACTTCCCAGGTGATCCCATGATCATCAAATCAGGATCTGATGATGGGATCCTGTAGAAATAGAGAGAAATTTTAAATTTTCTCTCTCTTCAAATTTTATAGGCACACTTGAAGCAATTTGTGTAGTTTTTGGAAGAGTACTTTCTCGGAGTGGTTCCATTTCAATTTGGTGAAGATCTGATGAAGAACTTTGGAGATAGGCAACGGAACTCCTCAATAAATGACAGACATGAGATTTCAGCAATCCATTTTAGATTGCTGAAATCTCATGTCTGTCAATTGTTTACACCAGTTAATAACATAACATCACGCCGGTACGCTGTGAAGGGGTAAGCACATGTGAACCACTAAAAAGTGAAAAATAAAAAAACTTTTTTCAAAAAAATAAACAACCAACTTCCAAAAAACACTAAAAAGTGAAAAATAACTTTAATTTCGGAAGGCGGCGTCACCGACTTCCGAAATTAAAGTTATTTTTCTTAATTTTTTTGAAAAAGTATTTTTATTTTTTCTACTTTTTACTACCTATTGCCAATTAATTGCTACCTACCTAACTTTGAAAGAAAACAAAAAGGGACTTCAAAATTATTAGCCACTCTGAATATCAGACAACTCTCCGTTTATGTGAACTATTCAGATTTGGGTTATTATTTTTACTTGAGTAATTTGAGAATTACTACACCCTAATTGCGTAACACGCGGTAATCGGTTTCATTTTGACAGTTCAACATTATTCATTGCGTTATTTACGTTGTAGAGCAGACACATTTTTCGACTATATGAAGCAATGGTTTAGCCATCTGATTCAAAACGAAACAGATTATGATTAATCGTGAGTTACGCAATTAAGGTGCAGGTCTGACACGTGTTATACCAACGATCTACAATTTTCACTTCCGCAGAACTTTAGGCATGAAATATCCTAAAATCCTCTCTTAGGGACACCTACATCTTCTAAGCCTCAATGTTTTAATGGTTTTATTTAGTGGTTTATGAATGATTTTACTCAATACTCACTATAGAACTTAGGTGGTGGGTTTACAAAAACATCACCATTGTGGAGCCTGTCGGTGACAGGCACAGCAAAGTAGTAGAAGGGTACGAGAGCTTTACTTTGGCAACACATAGATTATCAGATAATGTCAGACATGTACAAAAAGTAATTATGTACTTAGATTGTAAGTTAAATTGCTTTTTGCACCTATTATTTAAAATTGCTGAAAAAAAAATCATTATTTACATTTTATTTTATTTTAGATTTGCTATTGTATTTATACGTTCACACCTTGTAGGAAGCTTTAATTACTCGTCAAATAGAGCCAACACGTGCTTAAGGTACCTATCGATATTGTGCCTTCTTTGTTCCAGTCAAGTAGTATTACATACTTCGAGACAGTTCAGTACAGGGCGTGTTTTGTGCAGATTGAGATAAAAACCTCTTTGTTCGTCAAACGAGTGGCGGGTGCGCGGGTGCGCGTGAGACACTCGCAGGGAATTCGCGCCGGCCGGGATCGCATGCGCGCTCCCGGTTGTCGGGGCGATGGCCGCTGACCCCGTGCATGTTTTACTCTTTATTTTAATTGACCTTTTTTACAAATCGGCTGATAGATACACGTTGTCTTTTGCTGCTTTCACGATATAAAAAGTAGAAAAAATAAAAATACTTTTTTCAAAAAAATAAACAACCGATTTCTAAAAAAACACTAAAAAGTGAAAAATAACTTTAATTTCGGAAGGCGGCGTCACCGAATTCCATATTATTATTGAACATTGAACATTGACATTATATTATTGAACTGTCAAAATGAAACCGATTACCGCGTGTTACGCAATTAGGGTGGATGAAGATTCGAGGGACGAACTTTACTCCTAACGAAAGGACTGACCCGCAGAGAATAGACGTGTGTTGAAAAGTTAGAGGGACAAAGGGTTGCCCAGCAGTGGGACAGATGTACTGTGACTGGGGACAACGTCATGGGCAACAGTAAGGTATCCCACACGATTTGCTCTTAATAAAGAGCCATGGAATACCATTACACTTGTGTTGTAAGTATATCGAACTACTGACACAGTGCGAGACCTATTATTCATCATAGAAAATAAACACTAAGGACTCCAATCGGTATTCAAACGACACCCTCGCCAGATAAATGGAAACTTACTACACGTAACTAATTTGAATGCCCTTATCCGTGAGACTGATGCAGACGAGCATTGCAAAAGGTAAAACCATGCAAACCATGTTTCCACCTCTGCCATATCCAAGCGATTTGCGAGTTTAGTGTATTTCCTGCATCAGTGAGGTCAGCGGCTCAGGCTCCCGTCGAGCGGCACCGCGGCACTGTGCACAGTCGGCACTCTTGCGCAGAATACCGCACGACTCGGGCACAGGCGAACGTCCGCACGGCCATCGGCGCCCGCGCACCTCACACATCGAATTAGTGACAAAAACCAGTGAATATAAAATTAAGTTGATCGTGCAAAGTGAGACTTCCCTGCAAAGGTCGGATCCCTCGCGACGATTCCCAGGTATTTTTAGAAAAGTCGTGCTCTCATCCAGAACTGGTTTTCTAGTTTAACATCGCGAAAGTGACTCGAATATCTTGTTATTAATGCAGACCGGTATAACTTACATAAAAAAAATATTTCAGTTTCTGTTTCATCAATATTTTTTTATAAATACAGAGTAAATTTAAACAGTGAAGGACATGGTACTACGGGCAGTACCTATACGATAAACAACAATCTATTATTAGCAGAACGTGTCGGCTTTATTTACGCTTCCTAATAGCTACAAACATTCTTACATAGAAGATTCAAAATATAAATAACCATCTGGGTATAATAAAGCCAGATTCCTGAATCGCAACTGACAATTTCTAATAAGTCTAACTGTCATTGTCCCCTTATCACAATACACCTACGTAATTAGGTATGTGTAAAGTGTGACCGGTGCAGATAAGCGCATACAGTAGCGCTATTAACATAAATAATAGATTCGGTTATCTGTTTACAGGGCGAGTAATGAAATGGTGCGCTACCAGCTTGTTTGTTTGATCATCGTCGCCACGATGGGTATGTTTTCATTGCCAATTACCTAATTAGAATATAAACAAGACATCATTCCAACTAAGACATCATCATCATCATCTTCTTCGCAGCCTTTTCCCATCTATGAGGGGGTCGGCTTTCAGTCTAATGGGTAATACGATACCCTTGGTATGACTGGTTGTCTGACTTTCGGGCTTCTGACGACTGACGACACATTCCAACTAAATAAGACTACAAAAAGATTCTTAATGCTTTCATTGATCAGGAACTTGGCACAGTAATCATCACATTCAGCCTTGCCTTGTGGCATGAATACATAATAATAGCAACAGCTTAACGATATTCAGGATATCTCTACTTAACTGGTGCATGTCATTGACAATGACCCATTAGCGTACTGCGTACTCTCCTCATTGAGTGTTCAAACGAAAAAGTTGCAAAGGAAGTGAAGCAAACTTTTCACTACTTACAAAAACTTTCTATATACCGGTTCCGAACTGCAGAACAAGTTTAAGCTAAGTGTTAAGCAGACACTAAGCTATGAAGAAGCAAGCAAGACTGCTGAGCGTGGGATCCTGGGTTCGATGCCCAGGTCGAGCAAAGTGTTGTTGGATTTTTCCATTCAAATTTCTTAGTAACAGCCCGGAGTTTAGAAGTTGGGGTTATGATACCCCCCGTGGCTCAGAAATCACGTTAAGCCGTTGGTCCTGCCCCTGTTCTCTCTTCGGTCGTGTCAGGTTGCCGTCCAATCGGATTATGAGAGTGACGGAAGAGCGACTGCACCTGGGTCTGCGCAAGCACTTGTGCGCTATATCTGCCGCCCGAACAGCTAGACTCCATTGAGATTGGCCGCCATGGCCAAAATACGGTCTGAAGGACTATACGTATATTACGAAGACACTACTAACCCATTGGATACGCCCCTTATTTCTCTTCCGGAGAATGAGTCGAAAGACATTCCCTGTAATTCTACGTAGGTAGAACTCCATATACTTACATGATTGGGTTTGGGTAGTTAAAAATAACAATAAATTAATAACTTACGAGCTCCACCTCGGTCTATCCAGCTATCATAAATGAAGCCACTAGCACTTGAAACGCTTTTTGTCAAGTGCAAGCTCGATAACTCAAGAAGCACTTAAATTCTGACTACAGACTTATTACCACGGAACTAATGGCGCTTTAATTGTATACAATTTGTTACTCCAAATTCTGAGAAGAGTATCACTCACGTGGGAGTGATTCATGATTTCGATGATTAGTTTAAGAGCAAAAGAAGCGACTCATATGTCATAAGGAAACCCATTCTTTTTGTTATGTAAATATACCTTTTAAGTGAGATCAGAGATACAAAATACATGAGTGTCATCAGTAGTAGTAAGTAGCGTAAAATGATTTACATAGTGATTCATAGCTGGCTATTGGCATCTCAGGTGGCCGTGAATGAATGTGTTTAAATATTTACCTCATCGTGACCTTTTTCTACCACGAGTTCTTGGTGTCTGACATTATAAAAAGCGATTTTTTTTAAATTAAATGGGACTAAATGTCGCAAAGACTGATAGCAAAAAAATAATAGGACAGCATAAGATAGTGAGAACAGATGTGAGCTAACATGTTAGGCATACTTTCAGATCTAAGTAGGTATGCATTAATATATAGACACACAGACACATAGGAATACCTAATGGTAAACTAGATATACTAAAAGGTAGCTCTAGCCTACGACACTACCTACGCTGGATACATAGACGAAACGTGACCAGGCTCAGTTGGAGAAGGGACCCAAGCCCGAGTCGATTATTCCCTTTCCCGGCGCAGGTCACCGGTTCAATGTACATGCATACAGATTCTATAGTCGAATGGAAATTTCTGCTTTGATTATAACTGACCTTTACGACCATATATGTAAATATAAACGTACAGATCTGACCAAGAGAAACATTTATGGAGTAAATGGTGCTTACCACGCCTTCTACAGTAAGAATTTAATCAAATCAAGAATAAGATAATGATACCAGCTATAACAGTAAACATTGATCGTCTATTGTCGTAAGGTTAAGCACCTTTAGATGTAGCTACACCCACACTCAATTTAAAAAAAAACTTTTAGACTCTCGCAGGCCACTGATGGCATATTGGGTTTCAAGGCAAGTAAAATCAGTTTGCTTGCACTATCCATTGGTAAACGGTGTGTTCGGTAGCCCATTAGCCAATGTCAAGTCAGTAAATATTTACACACTCATAAGTACCTACTTAATGGAGCCCATGGAATTCTCAGAGACTACTCGACTGCTCGAGGCAACCAGAAGAAATATTAGAACAAATACAATTCAAAATTATTCGTGTCTCGAGTCCAATCAAAAATTTGCAGCTACGCTTTCTAAGTCCAATAATGGTAGTGAAGTTCAATCAAAGTGAAATCGAACAAGCGAAGTTATCAGTAACAACAAAGCGTCACAATATGATAAAAAAATAATTTCAAGAAAAATACGACCTACCAAGATAGTGAAACAAAAGTAGGTGAAGCCAAGAGACACATAATATCTACATACAGTCATGCAAGGATCCAAATATTATTGTTGGTTTAGCTTGTAGATCCGTGGGGCAGTGACAATGGAATGCCACCAAGATAACAGAACGTTTAACCAATTTACGGTCGGACAAAAGGAAGACTCGAATTTTATCTATGCTGATGACTCAATTGAGTAATAGGCTCCGGTCTCAGCACACAAAACTGTTCTAGAACCACGTACTCCAGTTCACGTATTACGAATATTATTTCATATGTTCGGCCCTGTTTATTTACATTATCGACTCATTAATATTAATGCATGTTTGGATAGCGATTCTACTATTACGTGAATACACGTGAGTTTGTTTGAGAGTTGAGGTCTATTTGCTAATTTGCTCAGATTTCGGTTGGGTTGATATCTAAATAAACAGAAGAACATCCGTATCTTTATACTGCGCTGTTACAATAGCGCCGACAATTGTATTAGCAGTAGCCGTATAAATTAATAATTACAACAAGCATGGTTCTGAATCAATTAGTAGTTTTCATGTGAAGTCTTCGTGAGTGCTCAGTGATTATACGCGGAAGCGTTTACCATTCTTCCGGCAAGGGCCGTGAGAATGGCGGCAATAATACCATTTAAGTCTTGTTGAAAACACTATGGAATCAATGTTTAAATAAATGGCTGAGGTACGTAATCTATTGCTGACGGAAAGAACCACAATGGACACGACAATTACTGATCAAGATTACTTAATTGCTTGGTCGCCCAATTAGTTACAATGACGTACTGCACGGACAAACAGTTTACTGAGAAAATGTAAAATCTTCATCGGTGGAACATCAGAACGGCTGCGAAATACACGGAATTGAGGAAATACCTAATTGCAAACGGCATTAATATAATAATGATTGATTACTGTCTTTATCGGTGATAAAATGATTTCTTTGAAAATACCCGTACGGAAATCCTTTTGAAATTTGGAACGGCCAAATGAAATTATCGAGTCTTTGTGTTACGTGGTAACAGGTTCATGGTTAAGTGTTGTTTCGACATCTACGTAAGATCCATGAAGACACTGAACTACATTACCTCTACAGCAGCTGTAACAACTTTAACTTTACCTTCTTTTAGATACAACTAAATAATAACTAGTTTTGTTGCTAATAGTAAAAAAAAACATTTTAGAGACCTACTGCAGTACGACAAGAGTCTTACTTTCAAAGTAATGTTTCGCATTCGTCAGCAATGCCTCCGGCTAATATTCTACGTACTAACAAGATCTAGTCGATTTGCTCCGATAAATACTTTCACTTAGAGATACGAGGTTACTCTGAACAATGAGACAGCTATGACTGGCTATGACTCACCTCATCAGTCGCTGTATCATTCGGAAATAACATACTAAAATATGAGCTCAGACGATGGTAGCCCAGGAAACCGGATTTTAACACCGTTAAGTACACATTAAGTTAAAGCTGCGCCTGACCCACTAATTGAAGTGTTGGCCGGCCGGCGACATGAATGTTTGCATTTAGATAAGTTTAGAGTCAACTGCAGTTCAGTCTTTGTTAGCTAACAAGTTAACACTGGTTATAAATGCACACTTTGGACATGGCGATAACGGTTTCTCGACGTTTTCAAATAACTTTCACGTCGGCTGTGTAAGCCGTGTTAATTGATTTGTGTTACTAAGCACTTTGTATTATAATCTTCTAGTATAAAATCTGTGTACAGCACTGATTTTCGTATTCCAGATTTAAGAACATGTTACGGCGAGAACTCGGCTACATTGAAGGAACAAGAAAGTACTCTGCCTGAACTCGCTAAGGAGGTGGAGGACAACAGTCGTTACAAAACACTAGAAGCTAACGCAACTGTTTTAAAGCTTTTAGTGGATGACAAAAATGGTGTCAGCAGGTAAGATTTGAACGTAAGAAAGGTTGTTTGGGTTTACCGAAATATATTCAACCTTTTCTGAATTCTTTTAATGTACTTACATACTTTAATCATTCTTGAAGATAGATTTCGAAAGTGTAGATACTTAAAGGCGACTGGGAACAGACGGTAGTATCGAAACAATAAGCGGTCCGGGCCGTCCGCCCGGCCTGGTAGTTTAGGCTCATAGTCAACTGTTTGTCTGTGATCGAAATTACTTTACACTGTACTGCAACGACGAACCCTAATCCCAGGATCGCCACTAGTTGAAGATACACGATAACAACTGGTGATAACGAAATTAATTTAATTAGAAACAACACTCTACAGATCAGAGGTGTTCGACATGCTCCACTCTAGAGACGACAATGAGAAACACGTGGACTTGCCTACTTTTGCTGAAGACACGGAGGATGCTCGCGTGGAGGTGCCTTCAGTGCCCGACTCACAGGCAGAGTTCTTGCAAGGTAAATATTATCCTGTTTTTAATTATGCTCAAGTAAAAAAATACTGTTGGCTTGTTGAAAAGGCGAGCTGCCTGAGACACATTTTCTACAAGTGAAGCTTATATGTTCTTCATTCATCATCTCGATACACCTTTGCGCTTTACCTACATTTGCGTCATGTACTCTTGTACCCTTTACTTGGGTCGCGATTTTATTACTATAGGTTTAGCATAATCAGCCTATATATTTCCCACTGCTGGCTGTCAATCGGTGAGAGGGAATGGGCCGTAATCCACCACGCGGGCCCAGTACGGGTTGGTAGATGTCACATGTCTTCGAATTTTTGGTTCTAGGACATGCGGTTTCCTCACGATGTTTTCCTTTGCGATTTAGAGACCAGTAGTGATGAAATTATGTACACAAAGTAAAGCGCAGATTAGGGTCTAACGTACTTTCAATTCGTAAGTCGTGGTCGTTACCACTACTCCTGAGCTTGAGACTTCTATAGATGTAGGTAACAAGAATTTAGAGATGAAATCGTCAATAAATGAATAAGTTTACCATTTTAGATCGAACTTATGTTGATCCAGAGGTTTTTGAGCGTTTTAATTCATCTGCACTGTCACTACAACGCTGTAGAAGTGCATAGTTTTGGGTCAGTCATAGGTACTTATTTACGGAACGCAAAATAGATATTAACTTTACAAACATTTATTTTCTCAGCTCCTGGAGAAGCAGTTCGCAAAGATTCCCAGAAAGTACGAAACTCATCTATCCGAGGAGAGCCGATAGGTGCTGCCGCTGGCATCATGGTCCTGGTCACCTGCAGCATCGTGTGCCTCGCCTACACAGCCCTCATCGTGTGGAGGAGGATATACTTGTAAATATACCAAAACCCCATCAAAAAATCCGAATTAACTTGAGTAAAGAGACCAGTCGCACTTAATATAATATTTATTTGTACGTTCCAAGTTTACATAAAGCGCCCATTGTGTGGTGTAATGCGATATGCGCCTTCCCGAGACCCGGTGCGTAGGAAGCGGTCAACTGGGACGGAAACCACGTTATGCCAAGTGAATATAACCCTCTCACGACATAAACGCCGAACAAAGACTCCACAGCGGTTTATTGTTCATTTTATTGCATTTCGATACAAACATCTAAACCCCTTTTATATACGTTGGAAGTAATTTAAACTAAAATAGAATTTATGCTCTTTCCAGAAAACGTAATGGACTCAAGCATGAGCTTCTACGAAATGAAGAAAATATTGCAGAGACTAGGATAGAAGTAAGTAGATATCATAGATATTACATTAATCGTCTGCCATATAGAGAAAGTCATTCTCTCTTTTAATACAGTACTATACTGTACATAAATAATTAGTTTTACGGCATTTTGTTTTTTGTTTTTATTTGTGTCAAGCACTTTTATTTCAGTGGCTTCAATTTTTCAATGCTTTTTATTATCTACTAAAAATGAAGAATAAGACCGGACTCAACAAGTACCTTGTGGAACGCCATTTTTTTTGGATTTTCTCCTTAGAAAAAATAAAAAATATTGCTTTTTCAATGCTTTCTGGTCCTTGGTTGCGATATAGTTAAAATAATTGATTTGCATAAAATCCCATAGACACTGCACTTGTTATAAATGTTGATGGTCTACATTATCATTAGCCTTACTTAGGTTACGAAGTGATCTGAGGAATATGATTATAATTATGACATTGTGGTAGTTACTTATGTTTTTCGATAGGCACGACTCGAAAATAATTAATTAACTTTTTTTTATTTCAGCTTTGAAAATTATAAGTGGGAGAGCCTCCTGAACGCTTTACTCGATTTCTTCAGATTATCAAGTTTCGGTGGCACTATCTGAGAAGCTTCAAGACTGAATTACACTAAAATTCCGTAGAATTAAACATCATTAGCAACTAAGTAGGACTTGTAGAATAATGAATCATATCACATCCATGCATCAAACACTTACAATGGTTAATGTTACTGACATAATTTACTGTAATGATAAGGCGTTTTGTCAATTTTCATTTGGTTAATATTTTTGGTCGAATATCTTTTGGAACATACCTACCATCCATAAGATATGTTGGTTCTTGTCACGGAAAGTACACGTAAAAATATGTTGCACTATCTTTATTGATTTTATAATCTTGTAATCAGGCTCCACTGATTCTAGTCAAGGCAAGTTTTTCAGCCAGAATTAAATCGCAATTTTTGCAGTCACTCTATAAAATAATAATAACTATTTTTATTTGACTCCCCCTTTTTGCTAAACTATTTTGTTACTTTTTACTTTTAGGGCTGATTTTTCAATAGTCAGATATCTTTTATCTGTAGAATAAATCTGACAGTTTGGCATATCTTTTAGACAAAAGCTGTCAAACCGACAAATTTTATCTGACTATTGAAAAATCAGTCCTTAGTTGCAAGATATTTTACTTACAATTCTTTTTATTTATATTTTGGCGAAGTCACTCGATCTATGGGAAAAGTATTTAGTAATCATTTTAAACTTTTGCTGCTTGCAAATAAATCTAATAAATAGTGCCATAGCACTTGTTTCTGCGAACAAACAGTGGTAATTATAGTCATTTTCAATAAACATGATCTTGTATCCAACTAAGCTATCGGCATGTTTAAATATTTATTTATAATTTAAAGTCAGAACATGTCTGTGATGTTTTTAATTAAGGCAATTTGGTAATAAAATTTTATAAGGTTTTTTTTTTTTCACTGATTTCTATTTTTTATAGTGCAACGGTCTCTAGATAATCTTACTGGACTAAATTCAAATAAAAAAACTCGTTTCCGTAACAGTCCAAAATTTTATTGATTTCATTCATAATCTAAAAATACTAAGTAGGTAACCGAGATGTTTATTACAGTGGCTACAACAAACATGGCCAAAAAAAACATCAAAAAATAAAATAAAAAGGCAACAAAAGTAAACTTATTAATAACATTCGTTCTTACGGTTTATTATGAACATATTTTGCTACTATGAATTACATTTATATACATATTTTGTATAGGCTAACAATTTCTGTAATAAATATGATCACAATTTGTTTATCACCTTGTTACGTATGTTGTTGTTGCTCACTTGTTTTCCTTGTGCTTAACAACAACAGGGCCGGTGTTGTCGCCGGTCGCCTTGTTGTGGGCGCCATGAGCACCATCGCAATACGGCCACTATAAAACAATTAAAAAAGATAATTTAGCAGGCACAATGCAATAACATGGGATTTTACAGCAGGCTGGTTCCTTTCAAAATTGAATGGCAACAGACAGTGTTCGATCAGGGGGCACGGCAGTGCCCCCGCCAAGTCGAGAAAAAAAAAGCAGCACGGCCGTTACCATCCTTTTCTCGTAGCAGTTCAGGCCATTTTCGACCCCCTATAACTTCGTTGTGGATTAAACTAGGAGCCTGTATTTCTAGTAACCAAGCAAACATTGTATAAACACGGTATATTTCAAATTTCATTCAATTTGAACCAGTAGTTTAAGAATTATAACTAGTCAAAGTTCTTAATTTGGTCACTCACTGACTGACCTATCATCAAAACTCTAAGGCACCTCTAGTAGACAAAGCAGATCGTTTAATGTATAAATTAAGGAAAAACGAAAATATTTTGCAATTTTGGTCCAGTTTTTTAGATACACCAACTGCATAGATAACTTTGTAATCCCATATAAATATACAGGATTACAAAGGTACATTTGCAGTGAATGAATCAGTGTACCTGTATATGTATAATCTACAAAAAGAAATGAGATGCCATCAAAAACAAAACTTGTAAAAAAACCAAGTCTCGCAACTCAGTTCTTCTACCATAAAGTTATTCCATGTAATAACAAGTTGGTTGATTTATAAGTCCCTACTTGGCAATCGCACTAAACAATCTAATTATATAATATGTATTACTTGTGAGACATTGTGACAGCCAAGCCAGCGATGGCCAAGTCAATCTATTTACTTAAACCATAAAAGATTTTTAATATTGATATGGTCACTATAAGATGTTGCTAGATCAGCTAATTACTAAAGACAGAAGGAAATAAATCAACTGACTTGGTATTACATGGATCTGACAACTTTTTATGGTAAAAGAACTGAGTTGCGAGACTTGGTTTTTTTTACAAGTTTTGTTTTTTATGGCTATAAATTATTATTTATTTACACACACACACACCAGAAAAACTGATAATGAATTATGTAGGCCATGACTGACAAATAAAACTTACCACAGTACTATTTATCTTCCTAATTGTACAAGGCATTTAACAAACTATGTACTATTTAATAAACTATGCCTATGATGGGTATGGGTATGCATAACAAGGAAGTTCGATATTTAATAACAAATATCTGGATGACCGAGCTTAGCTCGGTTTTTTTATGTTTGACGTTTTCTAAAAATGAAAGCTAGCTAGATCGATTTATAGCCCCCGAAACCCCTTGCATACTAACTTTCATGAAAATCGTTGAAGCCGTTTCCGAGATTCAGATTATATACAGGGTAAGTTTTTATCCAGTGGGCAAACTGTTACCAAGAATTCGGCATATCATTCTCGACCCCTCAGCGCAGAGTTTTCGTAAGTAATACAAAAAAAATCACCTCTTCCATACATTTTTGATTTTTCTATGAAACACCTGATTTTTTTTTTGTAAAAGCTATGTAAAAATTTGCGCTAGGGGGTCTAGAATGATATGCTGAATTCATGGTTACATTTTGCGCACTGGATAAAAACTTATCATGTATATGCATATTTACAAGAATTGTTCATTTAGAGGTATTCGATTTACCGAGTCTAAGCAATTTTAAGCCCATAAAATGCAAGATCCGCTAAATTGCACTTAAAAATGGTAATAAAAGTATGTGGCAATCTAATCTAATCTAACTAGCCTGTATTGACCCCTCAGCTGTAGGGCAAAGGCATCCGTCTCTCTTTTGTTAGAGCCGCTGCAATGAATTTCAGAAAATAAACTCGTTTATTTATTTATTTACCTAAACCTTATGTACAAGCGAAAAGACTGTACAAAGGCGATTTAATGCCTAAGGCATTTTCTACCAGTCAACCTTAGGGTGATGCAGAGACAAAACATGGCAGGTGCAACATAAGGGATAGATTTTCCATTTGTTTTTCATAAAAAGTGACTCAAAACTAAGTAAACTCACTAACTAATGTAAGCCAGATAAATGTCTTTGTTTTGCTAAACTTACATTTTTACTCCTCCAACAACGACACAGGGACACCTTCTCGGTGATGTCTTCAATGTCAACGAAATCAACAACTTTGTTGATATCTTTTCTGACAGATGGATTTACATGACCATTGGCAACTGCACGGGCCTTCATAATAGTGTCGTATGAGTAATATGAAATGCCTCCCACAACTACTGCAGGCGGGATTAAGGCAAGCCAATCCTTAACTGAAAAAGAAATAACAATAAGTTACATTTAATACTACTACTAAACTACAGCTTTTAAAACTTAGAATGCATCAATTAAAATCGATGACCAATAAACAAATAAATTATTTAACAGTTGCATGTTATCTCTAATCTTTAATTTGTCATTCATTGCATTTGAAAGTATGTCATTGAAAATTGTACGGGAATACCACAAAAACAACCTTAACAATATTTTAGACTGTTATATATTTTATTCCAAGTACATAAAGTTCATTATCTCATGAGCTACATTTTATAACTGTGTACTTTACTTTTTGTAAGAAACAAGTAAGTAAAATACAGTTAACCACCTAAACAACTATCTGGAACTAGAATAATAAATATAACATTTTAATTGTAGCTAAATCTGGGGCACAATCGCGGCCTTCCTTGGCAATTTTATCTAAATTTAACCTTTTACTTTTTTACATTATTGTGTACACATGGGTTTTAAATGTGGTTTTCTTCTTACCTCCAAGGTGAAACCAACCCCCGATAGAGTCTGGAATGGGCAGTCCAGCCAAATAATTGGGTATGGTTACTTTCACTAAGTTCGAGACAATGTACATTTTGATGATTTTATCTAGTTTTGATTATAATTTTGATGGCATTAGCAACCTAACGGCCGCCGCTCTATGTACTAGTTTTTAGGGAAGGTACGTATTTACGCGACCAGGTTTTTACACCAGGTATTTGCTTCCAAGTACACACACCAGGTACCGACCCGAAATACTTGCAAGACTTCAAGGTATTTTATACGGCTACTCGCTCAACTACGTGGGTACGCGATCATAGCTCTTAACAGTAAGAGCCTACGGAACAATTTCGCATGCAAGTATTTTTTACTTTAATGGTTTGGAAGTGTTGAACCATGAAGGTTATAATGCACTATGTTCTAGGAGTAGAGTCTTCTTACGTTGTTGCCTAGCAACTGTTATATTTCTGTTCTGTCATCGTTTTCTGATGAGCATAATTTAATTTTATATTCATAAAATGTAAATTACTTGATTAAACCACTGTGTTACAATGATGTTCTATTTTCATTGAAAGCAAGCTCAGCCAACAGGTTATGGGCCCAGATGTGATCTGGTGTAATATCTGAGCAAAATAAAAGTATCTGATCTCAATTTCGAATATGGAACAATCTGTTGTAAAGAGTATTGAGAGATTGGCAGGCCAAGCTAATTATGGCACGTGGGCTTTTGCCATGGAAATGTTCCTAACCGATCTCGATCTATGGGAGTGTGTGAACGATGATTATGTGGCAGACTCTGCGGAGGCTAAAAGAAAGGATGCCAAAGCTCGGAGTAAGATCTGCCTCATGTGCAAGGAAAATATTTATCCTATGATTATGCATCTCAAGACAGCGAGAGATACTTGGCAAGCGCTGCAAAAATCTTATGCTGACGGCGGGTTACTGCGACGGCTATATCTATTGCGGAAATTATTCAACGCCAAATTGTCAATGTTTTCGTCAATGGAGGAATATCTCAATGACATCCTGTCAACCAGCCAGTCATTACTTAGCATAAAGGCAGGTCTGGATGATGAATTTGTTGGGATCATTATGTTGGCCGGTTTAACCGATGCATACAATCCTCTGGTAATGACATTGGAGCATTCAAGCATGAAGATTACAACAGAGTCCGTACAGGCAGCGTTGCTCAAAGAAAGCTTGAGGAAAAGCAACTCAATGAACACAGCTGAAGATGACACGGCAACGGCACTGATGTCAAAGTCCAAAAAGGGTGTTATATGCCATTTGTGTAAGAAGAAAGTTTTCTGGGTATTGATATTTCACTAAAAGAACGAATTTGTTTTATTTATTAATCACTTTATTTTAAGTTAACACTGGTTTTACAATATTATTTTATTTGCAAACGAATTATGGTTCTTCATCTTGGAAGCTTCTTACATAGACCACTTATTATCTATTTTTTTTTTTTTTTTTTTTCCAGAGACGTCAAAGACATTGGTTTTTTATCCCTAACACCTTCTCCTATTTTTTTAATTATTTTTTTTTTTTTTTTTTTATTATGAATCTTTTTTAAAAAAATACAAACTTATACACTTTTACTTCAGACACCATCAAAATTTTTAAATATTAACTTATTTTTACTTCTTTGTAACAGACCTCAATAATTTTACTTTACAATTTTTCCACAATGAAACTTAAACTTATCTTTATATAATGATTTTGTAAACATATCAGCAATCTGTAAATTAGTAGGACAATACTTTATATCTAAGTAACCTATCTTATAATTTTCATGAATGAAATAGAACCTCACATCTATGTGTTTTGACCTTTTACTAAATGAACCTGTTTTTATCAACTGGATAGCACTCTGGTTATCAATATTTAAACTTATTTTAACACTTTTACCAATTAATTCACTTATAAAAGTCTTTAAATATAAACACTCTTTAACACAATCTGCAGCTGCTATATATTCAGCTTCAGTGGAAGATAGACTCACTATTGGCTGTCTCTTAGAGCACCATGATATGGGTCCACCTGATAGCATTATTATAAATCCAGTTGTGCTGCGTCTGGTCTCAGTACATCCTGCATAGTCTGAGTCACAGTATGCATCTAATCTTGATATGTCTTGTCCTGTGTTGTACATAATCCCTTTATCTCTTGTCCCATTCAAATATTTCAATATCTTCTTTATTGCTAATATGTCTTGTCTCGATGGATTTTCTGCCTTTTTACTTGCTTCATTTACAGCTTGGCTGATGTCTGGTCTTGATCTAGTTGATAAGTACAATAATCCTCCTACTAGTTCTCTGTATGGAAAGTTTGATGTAGCCGTCTCAGGTTCAGTTACCTTACCCATATTGCATGGTGTATCTGCTGGTTTTGAATCATACATATTGTACTTTCTCAGTAATTTTTCTGTATAGGTCTGTTGATGTAATAAAATTCCTTTTTCTGATCTTCTGATTTCAAACCCAATATAATTTTGTGGTTGTTTACAAGTCTTTATCATAAATTCTTTTTCTAAATGATATAGAATCTGTAATATTTTCTCCTTGTCTTTCGATATCGCCAAACCATCGTCAACGTATATAGCTATTATTATGGTCTTGTCTTCATTAGAAAAAACACACTGATCTGATTTTGTAGCTCTTAGTCCAAGTTTTCTCATAGTTTCTGTAAACTTTTTATTCCAGGTTATTGGTGCCTGTTTTAGTCCATATAATGCTTTCTTTAAATGACAAACTTTATTGTGCTGTTTTTCATATCCATCTGGGATGTTCATAAAGATGTCTTCTATTAGTTCACCATATAAAAATGCTGTTTTTACATCAAAAGTAATCATTTCATATTCCTTTGAAGCTGCAATTGCTATCAATGATTTTAATGCTGATTGACTTACTACTGGACTGTATATTTCTTGATAGTCAATGCCTTGTTGCTCAAAACCTCTCACTACAAGTCTTGCTTTGTATGTACCATTTTCTTTTATACAAAATACCCATTTATTTGACAGTATCTTGTATCCCTTTGCCTTTTCTAAATCAACTATTTCCCATGTATTGTTACTTTCCAGTGATTCCTTCTCCGAATTTATAGCCTTCTCCCAATTCTTCTTTTCAGCAGACTTCATGGCTTCTTCATAGGTAAGTAATACATAATCTTGCAGGTAAGCTGGATTTCTCCGTTGTCTTCTAGTATTTGTAGTTTCTATCTCTTCAGTGTTATTTTCTACATTTTCATTAATTTCAACTTCTTCTACTATTTCTGGGTCAAGTTCCCAGACCTTGTCTTCTTCTTCATTACTTTGTAGTTCCAACTCCTCTATCTCATAGTAGATGTCATCATTTTCTTCTTCTCGATTTATTTCTTCTTCATTAGTACCTGGTATTATTTCCCTTATCACCAATCTTCTTGTTTCTTCTTCTTTTCCCTCATTATTCTTATTATCATTAAGTATGACAATATCCCTTGCTATTTCAATTTTTCCTTCTTCTTCATTCCATAGTCTATATCCATTATTAGTATAACCAATCATTATTAACTTTTTACTTCTTGGGTCTAGTTTCTTTAAATTTGTATGTAGTTGTTTAGCATATACTTTTGAACCAAACTTGTGTATGTTAGATATATTAGGTCTTTTACCATGCCACATTTCATAAGGTGTTTTATTTTCCAAAGATTCACTTGGTAGTCTATTTATAATATAAGTAGCACAGAATATAGCTTCACCCCACATTTCTTTATTTAATTCTGAATCGAATAAAAATGCTCTGGTTTTATCTAATAATGTCCGATTTAATCTTTCTGCCTTACCATTTAGCTGAGGTGTGTATGGTACTGTATAATCTAGTTTTATTCCCTTTTCTGTGCACCATTTTCTAAAGTCATTACTTGTGTATTCACCACCATTGTCACATCGTATGGTAGACACCTTTTCTGTTCTCTCTCTTTCTGTTTCTTCTATGTAATGTCTTAAATTTTCTTTCACTTCATTTTTATGCTTCAGCAGGTATATCTTTGTAAAATGAGTGTAGTCATCCATGACTGTTAAGACATAACTATAACCATCATATGTTTTCTTTTCAAATGGCCCACATACATCTGTATGTATTAATTGTAATGGTCTACTGGCTCTGTTTCTTACTGTTTTAAATGGAAGTCTTGTTTGTTTTGCTTGTGTACAGATCTCACATGTATCTAATTGTTTTAAACCTTGTATTTTTATTCCATCTGCCACATCTGGTAATATTTCTAGTATTTTCTTCCCTGGATGTCCTAGTCTTTGATGCCATTCTAAGGCAGTGCCAGTTTCTTTCATTAACATTGTCTTTTCTTCTGTGTTTTTCCCATCTAAATTAATTTTATATAAGCCATTTTCCTTTTTTCCTGTCAATAGTAACTCTGACTCCTTATATATTTTTACAGTATCTTTAGTAAACACAACAGTTCCTTGATTATTAGTGACAGCATTCACTGACAACAAGTTCTGTGATAAGTCCGGAACGAACAGGGTATTATTTAAATTACATTTTTCACCTTTGACTTTTCCAATTCCCTTTACTTTTATCGTTTCCTCATTGGCAGTCAAGACCGATGATTGCTTATTTTCATAATTTGTCAATATGTGGATACTGTTGGTCATATGTGCAGTGCACCCCGAGTCTACTATGAATTCTTTATTTTGTGTACCCTGTTTTTCAAACTTTGTAAAAAATGCTTTTTCTGTTTTTTCCTTATCTGTTTCTTCTTTTCCTTTCTTGTTCTTATATTTGAAAAAACAATTTTCTTCTTTATGATTTGTTTTCTTACAAAATGAACATTGTTTATTCTTTAACTTACAGTCTTTTTCTTCATGGTTATTCTTTTTGCAAATACTACAAGCTTTACAGTCTTTCTTCATGTGCCCTGTTTTATTGCATTTAAAGCATTTTATTGCACTTGAAGCATTTTTCTTTGTAGCCTGAAATGCCAACTGTTTTTCTGTTTCACTGGTTTTTAAAAGTCGGTTTTCCTCACTTAATATTCTGTTTGTTAAGTTAGTCAGGGTTTTCTTATCATCTGCCATTGATTCCCAAGCAGTGATGAAATAGTTTAGGTTACTTGGCAAACAGGATAATATTTTTGACATAACCATTTCTTCATTAATTTTTTCACCCAACTGATTTAGTCTAAACTGTAGATTTTCTATGTCAGTTATTAATTCTGTAAGTGATCGACCTTCTTGTAGCTTATATGTGAAAAACTCTTGTAATAGTGATGCCTTGTTTCTTTGTTCTGAGCCTTCAAATATTTCACATAACTTAGTGTACATTTCTAGTGCATTTTTACACTTTAAAATGTGTCCTTTTAATTTTCTGTCTATACTATTTATTATAATTCGTTGCACCTGGGCATCTTTTGTTAAGAATGCATCAGATTTCGTGTCTTCTTCTTTGACATCTGACGAAATTGCTGTAGTCAGATTTGCTGCCTTTATGTGGATGTTAAACTCGAATTTCCATAGCAAAAATGTCTCCCCATCCTTCAGTTTTTCAATCTGAGCATCTGCTTTGTCCATTTTTCTTGATTTTAGATTTCCTTTGTCTTAGTATTGGCTTGACCAAGCCACCGGTTTTTATTCGTTCTTTTACGGCGTCTCTGGGCCCATAACCTTTTCTGGGTATTGATATTTCACTAAAAGAACGAATTTGTTTTATTTATTAATCACTTTATTTTAAGTTAACACTGGTTTTACAATATTATTTTATTTGCAAACGAATTATGGTTCTTCATCTTGGAAGCTTCTTACATAGACCACTTATTATCTATTTTTTTTTTTTTTTTTTTTTCCAGAGACGTCAAAGACATTGGTTTTTTATCCCTAACAGAAAGGGCATTATAAATGGCAGTGTCAACGTCGTAAAACAGGAGAAAAGTCTGAAGACAACAAAGACACGTATTTCAATAAGAAGAAAGACAGTAAGGAGACCTCGGGTCTAATGGCCGCTCTATCTATGACGGTTGGTGAGGGCCAATGGGTCGTAGATTCCGGAGCTACATCACACATGACGTCTGACGTGCATATTCTAGAAGATAGACAGTCCACTAGTTCTAAGCTAGTGACAACCGCGAACAATAATAAAATTGTATCTAGTGAACAAGGGGATGTGTATGTCATGGGGCGCTCTGTGAGGTTCGAGGATGTACTTATGCTTCCAGGTTTGACGACAAATTTGCTGTCGGTTAGTAAAATGTGTGCTAAGGGTTGCACTGTTGTTTTCGATGAGACTTGTTGTAAGGTTTACCAAAAGGATTACAAGGTAAAAGTAATTGGGAAGCCAGTATTGACAGAACCACTGAAACAGGGGTTATATGTTTTAGGTAAAGAAGCAGCAATGGTTCTGACGTGTCCTCCAGAAGAATCTTCTCGTGCTAGTTTTGATTTGTGGCACAGAAGACTAGGTCACTTGAGTGGAGCTTTGATGGTGAAGTTGAAAAGTTTGGCAGATGGTCTGACTTTTAAAGAGGTGAGCACGGAACCTTGTGAAGGTTGCTGTAAAGGAAAGGAGTGCGTCAAAATGTTTCCGAAAGGTAAAAGTAAGAGAGCAAAAGACTTTCTTGAACTCGTGCATTCGGATTTAGCGGGCCCTATGGAGGTGGAATCCTGGGGCGGTAACAGGTACTACCTGATTTTTGTGGATGACTTCAGCCGAAAAATATTTGGCTATTTGTTGAAATCCAAGACCGAAGTTTTCGCTAAATTCACAGAATTCAAGGCACTAGTTGAAAATCAGACGGGAAAGAAAATAAAGAAATTTCGTAGCGATAATGGCACTGAATATACCAATGGAGAATTTCAAGGTTTCCTGAAGAAACATGGGATCCAACACCAGAGATCAGTGCCTTACACTCCTCAACAGAATGGAGTGGCGGAACGAACAATCCGCACAATAACTGAGAAGGCTAGATGTATGGTGCATGAAGCTGGTTTGGACAAGAGATTCTGGGGCGAAGCTGTTAGTTGTGCTGTGTACCTGAAGAACCGATCTCCAACAATGGCCCTCAAGGATAAAGTTCCAGAGGAGGTTTTTACAGGAGAGAGAGTCGATCTATCGAATCTGAAAATATTCGGATGTAGAGCTCAGGTTCTGGTAAAGGATCATAGTCGCAGGAAGTTTGATCCAAAAACGATTCAAATGATAATGACTGGGTATTCGACCAATTCGAAGGCGTACCGATTTATAAATTTGAAGGATGACCCAACGAGGATTGTCATCGCTCGAGATGCTACTTTTATGGAAAATGTTCCCATGATTGTTAAAGAAAAACAAGACGCTGCTGTTCCTGTTTCTAAAAAGGATGCTGTGGTCATAGATTTACAGTATGACATTCCTGGAGTTAGTCGTTCCACTACTCAACCAGAGGTGCCAAGGATTGCTGGTCCTGTTGCAGTGGGGGTTCCGGTGGCTAGTTCGATTGAAGAACAATCTGGAAGTGCATCTAGTACAGCGAGGTCTAGTTCACCGACGAGATCGGATTCTGGAGAGAATTTTTACGACTCTGTTGACGTAGAGAATCCTACGACAGAAGAATTTGCAAAGTTCAGCTTCTGTCGACTTAGAGCGTCCTGTGGCAGAAGATTTGCAAAGTTCGAGACGTTACCCTGCTCGAAATAGGGTTCCGAAGCGGGAGAAAGACATGGTATATAATTACCATGTGTCAGAAGATCCTGATCCTATTTCTGTTAAGGATGCTATGGAGCGTTCTGACAAGAAGTTTTGGGTGGAAGCGATGAAGGACGAGTTCAATTCCTTGAAGGTGAATGGAACCTGGGAATTAGTTGATCGACCAATAGACGCTAATGTTATTAAAACAAAGTGGGTCTTCAAGTTAAAGATTGGAGCTGATGGCAGCACCCAGCGCCATAAGGCCAGGTTGGTTGCTAAGGGTTATTCGCAAAAACCTGGTGAAGACTACTTTGAAACATTTGCACCGGTAGTGAAGATGTCGTCGATTCGTCTTCTACTAGCACTGGCAGTTGAGAAGAACCTGAGCGTTCATCATATTGACGTTACCACCGCTTTTCTAAATGGAGATCTGCGTGAAGAAATTTATATGGAGCAGCCGCAATCTTTTGTTCAAGAAGGGAGTGAAGGCAAGGTTTGCAAATTGAAGAAAGCCATATATGGCCTGAAACAAGCTGCCAGGTGTTGGAACCAAAAGATTCATGACCATATAATAAAAATGGGGTTTTCTAGGTCTAAATATGACCAGTGTGTTTACACAAAGATTCGTAATCAAATTTTCACTGTAATAGCTCTGTACGTGGATGATTTTTATATATTTACAAATAGAGCTGTAGAAGCTAGGACGGTGAAACTTCAGATTGGCAGATCCTTCAAAATAAAGGATTTGGGTGAGGCAAGAGAATGTCTTGGAGTCCGGATTGAGTGGAAGAGTGGTACTGAAATCCACTTGTCTCAAAAGAAATACATCTCTAAAATCTTAGAGAAATATGGGATGTCGGACTGCAAACAAGTTAGTACGCCAGTTGAAGTGAACCTTCGCCTGAAATCTGGTGAAAAGAACGACAATACTCGATATCAGGAAATTATCGGTTCACTAATGTACCTGGCATGTTGTACAAGACCTGATATATCGTATGCAGTTACGATGCTGAGTCAGTTTAATAACTGCAACGATTCGACTCACATGGCGGCACTGAAACGCGTGCTTAGGTATTTAAAGGGGACAGCGGATCTATCGCTGTGTTACAAAAAATGTAATAAGCCTTTGGTTGCCTATGCAGATGCAGATTGGGGAAATGGGCCTGATGGGAAATCTTTCTCTGGTTATTCCTTAATTTTCGGTGGAGCTGCGGTGTCTTGGCAGTCCTTAAAACAGCGTTGTGTTGCGTTAAGTACTGCTGAAGCAGAGTACATCGCAATCTGTGAGGTCGCTAAGGAAGTGATATCAGTTAATGGGTTATATTCTGAACTGACTGGCTATAACACTACTGTTACTATTTTTAGTGATAGTCAAAGTGCCAGTAAGCTAGTTTATACTCCTGCTATTGGAAAACGTTCCAAACACATAAATATAAGATATCATTTCGTTAGAGAGTTAGCAGAGCAAAGAGTTATTTGTGTTGAATATTGTGAGACTGCCCTTATGCCTGCTGATATGATGACTAAGGGAGTTGCTAAGCAGAAACATGTGTTCTGCAGACTGCATAGTGGATTAAGTGGGGGTGTTGAACCATGAAGGTTATAATGCACTATGTTCTAGGAGTAGAGTCTTCTTACGTTGTTGCCTAGCAACTGTTATATTCTGTTCTGTCATCGTTTTCTGATGAGCATAATTTAATTTTATATTCATAAAATGTAAATTACTTGATTAAACCACTGTGTTACAATGATGTTCTATTTTCATTGAAAGCAAGCTCAGCCAACAGGAAGAATTTATTTGTAAACGCAATTTTGCTCCTTATTTATAAAGAATCACAGATCAATTTCCTATGCAAGTATTTGTACTTTCAACAGGGCTTTTGAATACGCGATTGTACTTCTTATTTGTATGAAGTCGTGGATCAATATTTGATGCAGATAAAAAACACTTGAAAGTATCTCGCTCCGTCGTGGATCGACGCTTGAGTACGTAGGTACTCAAATAGTTCTAGTATTAATTTGTAAACGCGATTGTGCTCCTTATTTATAGGAAATCACGGATCAATTTCCTATGCAAGTATTTTTTCTTCTAACAGAACTTGTAGGGATTTACTCTGCAACAATAATAATAATTTAGTCGTGCTTTATTGACGTCACCGATTGCTCGTGCATTGTGTGACTTCATTTCTTGCGAACTATTTGGACTAGCCTACTTTCCTATTTTCTAAGATTTTTATGTTTGTTAATATTTTTTGTTTTGTTTGTTTAGTATAGGTAGTTGTTAATTACGTGTAAATATGGCACCGAAAAGAAGTGTGGCCTGGGACCATTTTAAAGATTTAGGACAATATATAAGAGAGTGCAAAATGTGCAAAGCCAAAATTTCTTTTAAATCAGGTGTTTCAAATTTGACGAAACATGTTCAAAGAAAACACCTTGCCGTTAATTTAGTGGCTCGCGAAGAAGTACAACAACAGCATCTTGCGCAAAATCCTGTTGGTCAAGAAGCGATCAGGCTGCAGCAAGCGCCACCGCTACAGCCGTCAACTTCACAATTTATATAGACAACGAGAGCAAATACAAGGACGGTTTCAGCTATTTCGGCATATCTTCGCCGTGATTGCAGCAAATTAAAAAAGGACATAGACGACCGAATAATGAATTTATTTATATGGGATATGCAGCCCTTCACTATCGTTGAAGATAGAGGGTTTCGCGAACTCCTACAGTTTGCATTCCCAAATTATATCATACCGTCGCGCAAGTATTTCGCAAATAATTTACTTCCAGCACAGTACGAAGCTGTCAAAATAACAACAAAAGCGTCCGTAAACGAAGGTGCTACGACGATTTGTTTGACAACAGATCTGTGGACATCCAGAAACAATGACTCTTACTTGGCAATTACGGGTCATTGTATTGACAAAAACTTTGTACTGCAATCAGTACTTCTGGAGTGCAAGGTACTGGAGAAAAGCCATACAGGAATGAATTTAGCAGAAGAGAAATATGAAAACGTAAATATGTAAAAGAAATTATGTGCCTACTGTAAATACTTTATATTAATCATAAAATGAATTGAAACCTTTTAACTACGTCAGCTAATAAAATAAATGAACTAACATATTAATGATAATATTTCCCAGCTGACAGTCCTAAGCATGTTTTTAAGTAGGAAGGAAGGGTTTCATTATTTATTTAATAACGTGCTAACCTTTCGATTGACAAATGAATGTATTAATAAGTAAATAAACGATCTATTAATTACGGATTTTTATTCTACATACCAGTTACGTAGTCAGACCACGTGTGGGCTGACTGGGTAGCGGTATTAAATTATTTACAATTTCATAACCACGTAGGTAGGTCCTCAATCACATCTTCAATAGTTCAATAACCGCGTTAATTTTCGCAAGTGCGATCATGCTCCTTATCAGTAAGAGTCGACGGAACAATTTCGCATGCAAGTATTTTTTACTTTAATGGTTTGTAAGTATTTATTAGTAAACGCGATTTAGCTCCTTATTTATAGCAAGTCACGGGTCAATTTCCTATGCAAGTATTTTTACTTCCAACGGCGCTTTTGAATACGCGATTGTTATTTGTATGAAGTCATGGATTAATTTTCGATGCACATAGAAAATACTTGAAAGTATCCTGAGCCCTGGTTTTAGGCCCTGGTTTCTTAAAGTGGACGTACTTGGAAGCCCTGGTACTCGATTTTGCAAGTACGACCCATCTCTACTAGTTTTGTAAGTACTTCGCACTCGCAGTTACACAACCGTAGTGAATTATTTACAATGTTTAGCATACATATTCATCAAAAATTCAATCTTTAGCATTATCAGCGGCGGTAATTTTGAAATGAACAATGCCATCAGTCCATGACTCACTGCATGAAGCTAATATTACAGAAAAATAAGTCAGATTCAGAACAGACCAAGAACTTAAATAATAAATAACATATTTATTTACAACTGAGAAACGTAGAAAATCATTTATTAGACGAAAATGTAAAATGCTGTACAAGCAAGAAAATGGAGAGGGAGCAAGAGCAACCTTTAAAAAAATGTACTCTGTGAGAGCCATTTTAAATGTAAATATAAATTAATAAATGTATTAATAATGTAAATAAATTTCCTTAAGTAAAATGTATTCTGTGGTGAGAGCAACAGAGTACTTTTTTATCAATGGCAAGAGCAGCTTTGACTTTGGATCTTTTGATTTGACAGTTTGACACTGACACTCTGACAGCATAATTTGAGGCTGCTTTCCGAATTAGAACATTATCGCTCACAGCACGTACATCAATAATTTGCGGGCCGATTTAGATAATAATCACGATTAGATAGGGAACGCTCGTAAACGCACTCAAAATAAAAAAGCATAACTGTCACAAGATGGCGCATGTCTATGACGTCATCTTTGACCATTCACGGGATATCGTTATCGCACTTTCGAATCGGGCGTGAGCACGCTCAAATCGATTTTATCGCAAATCGGCATGAACGAATTAGTAAACACCCTACAGACATACATACTTATTCCATGGTCCTGCCAGCCTGCCAGCAGTCGTTGGATGTTCGTTTAATTGAAGTATTGTTATTTTGACTTTTATTGACAGGTATGTATGTCTCCGAACTTTGATGAGAACTGAGAATTTCATGCCTGTTTGATCGTCTAAGGTCCCCCTGAGGTACTCTTAAGAGAGAAGAGTTCAAAGCACAAGGATGTGTTTCAGTGGAATAACGCAAGTGGACCGGCATCGGCACCGACACTGGCCCCACAAAGATGAACACCCCGGAGCCACGGAAGACAATAAATCCAAGAGATAATTTCATACAGAAAACAAAGTAATCTGTCTAATAAAGGGAGTAGCATCGCCATAAAACGTGGCAATGCTGCCAGCCTTTTGGGCACTTGTCCGATTGACAGCGTTGTGGATAATTTTTTGATGCCCTGTGATTCTGTTTTCTCTTTTTATTTATATATGTGTTTACATATTATGAATACTATGAAAAGAGTGTAGTTTTCCACTTGCCGGCGAAAACTTTTTTATTCATCCACAACCCTGCCACAATCTTTGTAGGGGGCACTCATCATTCAGGAGTCATCATCATCTGCCTAGCCTTTTCCCAACTATGTTGGGGTCGGCTTCCAGTCTAACCGGATGCAGCTGAATACCAGTATTTTACATGGAGCGACTGCCTATCTGACCTCCACAACCCAGTTATTGGGTAATACGATACCCCTTGGAAAGACTGGTTGTCAGACTTTCGGGCTTCTGACGACCCGTAACGACTGTCAAAGATCTACAAATGACAGCCGGGACCAACGGCTTAACGTGCTTTCCGAGGCACGGAGAGGTCTTGGTATGTTAAGATGGTCACCCATCTACGGACCAACCGCGGCAAGCTTAGCTTAACCTGATCGATCGATCCGTACGGCTAATATTACTTAGCCACAAGCCCCTCATCATTCAGGAGTCATCTGAAATAAAAAAAAATCATTCAGGAGTCATCTGAAATAAAAATTGAAACTGCGCCGTCTTTGGCAGAGAAGAGAATTTCACCCCAACTAATCAAACTTCAAAATATTTTTGTATCTGTATCTGTCTTCGCTTTGGTTTTGGTTGGGTGCGCTTGCTTTTTATCGTGTGTTGTAATTATGAATAGTTTTCGTTTTATATCAGAATAATATCCGTTTTAAATAGTCCCTCATGTAGTTTTACCAAAGTGTTAATAGTGAAATCCTTCGGTGGATGCTAATCAATGCTGCTGTACACTGAATATGGCTGACGAAAGACTAGTGGTTCTGAATCGTAGTGACAATTTGGGATTCGGATTCTCTTTGCTTGGCGAAGCCGGTTTGCCACATATTATATACGAGATCGAAGAAAATTCCCCTGCCGCTCGAAGTGGTGAAGTAAGGTTTAAATTATTATTTTCACACATACAATACATTAGTTTAATACCTACCTACTTTTAGCTATAAATTGTCGTGGTAATAAACAAAAATCTAAGTAATGCACCGCAGAGAATTGCATTAAAACTTAACGATCTAAAAGTTTTTACATATTTTCCACCACTTGAAATCCTTTATTTCTTTTTCTATTTACTCCTGATCTAATGCATGTTTTCAAATCAAGATCTAATTCGTTTTTTGTGAACATCAGCTGTTACAAGTAAGTCGTTATAGTGTCTGTTATAATCCCAATACAATAGGTTACTGTGGTGAGTAATAGAGTGGGTATTGTTGTAGTAAACACCTAAAACCATTACACCTCCTGTTTATCCAGTATGATTCACATACAACTCTGAATGTTGCTAAAAATAATTAAACAATCATTATTATAATGATCTATTGAAATTCTACATTGATAACACATACATTTACAATGTAAGTATCTAATTTAATTAGTGGCTAACTATACCTGTTGTTTTTTTTTTGTTGTTTTCTGATATAAACAATGATGACATAATTTCATAAAACTTGTTATTGATTAACAGCATATTTATAAAGCTAGTGTTGACAACATTTTAATTATTTTTTATTACATTTAAATAATTCACAAAGGCAGTCCACATTCTTATGCATTTTCCTATAGGTTTTATTATTGGTTTATTATAGTTTGCCTTACTGTTAAGTTTATTAATCTATAAATGGTGTAGTTTATCAATGCTTTTAGTATAGTTAGGATGCTTTAAACAATTTCAGAATTGTAGATTAGTAAGAGTATTTTATTTATGCCAAGTAGGTATTGTTTTGTTGATATTATGTTCTCAATAGGAAACAATTAAATAATTAGGCAGTTTTGTAACATTCTAATATGTCACTGGTAAAAATGTTTTAAATAATTTATACCTACAGATTTGGCTATAAACATGAATTATTCAATCAATCAATCAATAGCCCTTTTATCCTGAAATTTCTTTCATATGCTATGCATAGTTTAATTTGCTGTTGTTTTCTTTCCTGAGTTGTAATACATCTCGAGTGCAGTGTGCCTTTTGGCAAAGGCCTCCTCTAACAATTTCCATTGCTTTCTGTCTTTTGCAAGTCTTCTGCAGTTTGGTCCTGCTGTGTGATTGAGTTCCTCCCCCCATATTTTACATAGTCAACCTCTATTTTGTTTGCCATCTCAATGGTACCATTCCGTTTAGTCTACATTTATCCTGGGGACTCCATGTGACCCACCCATCTTTATTTCATTTGGTCTATCTTATCTTGAGGATGTCTGTCACATTCACTATTAAGTAAAACATTTATGTCTCAAAGCCATGATTCTTTTGTTAGAGAATATTGATAATCTTAAACAACAGAGTTCCAGTAATATGGTGCTAGCCAGGTGTACCTGATTATTGGTACATGAAGAATGCTGATTCTGTGGGAATCAGATATTTTTTTGCAAAGAATGTGTTATTTGTCATGATTAATATCCGTAACAACATTATTTTTATTACTTAAAAAAAGAATGAAGAAATAAAAAATGTCATATGATACTTGTTGTACGTTGATACTTGAAATAATATAATAAATAATAATAGTCAATAGAAACAATTTAAAGCTAGATTGTGTTACTATCGCAATCAGGCCAAAAATCATAAAGAGAAATTCTTTAAAATGTTTTTCTTGTAAACCTAGTTCACCTTGCATATCTCCAGTGGCGGATTTACCAGCAGGGTGAGTAGGCTGTAGCTTAGGGCGGCAAATTTTAGGGCAGCGGCAGATTTGGAATAAAAAGGACTTTATTATATATGCGGAGAAAATGAGTCTCGAAAATTTTAACAATTTTACAATATTTTAGTACCTACCTACTATACATACAGTAGGTATACCAAATACTCCAATGTCTGTATATGAAAAATTACTAAACCCTGTATAAAGTAGACTAATTGTGAATATTAATTTTTATAATATTCCAATAGCGTTTCAATATTACAATTCAAGAGTTAGTAGCGGCAGCAAAATTTTTGTAGCCTACTGGCAGCAAATGTGTAAATCCACCACTGCATATCTATCTTAAACAAATTTGATTATTGTAATACTGTAGTATTAGTTTGAATGGATATAGTACTTGCATTATTGCCACCTGCATCTGTGAGGCATAACATTTCATCCAATCATATTACCTACTTTGTCCCTATCATGTCAAGGTGACCGTGTTTAGATTCATTAAATTATGCAGGTCATTTGCCTATACTTAATTGTCTACCTGCATAACTTTAATTACTTAAAATGTGCAAAATATTCCATTTATGTAAATTGTTACTCATTTTTATTCAGTCATTTTGACCATAGTTGTTGAAATGTGCCTTTTTTGGCAACTTGCTGTTGCTTACCCTGAAGGAAAACCTTTAAATGCTGTGAGCTACGAACTTAATAAGATTATCAAGCTCCAATAAGTCCTGGTAATACCTAACTTTAAATGCGTTATTGATTTATGATAACCTTACAGTGTTAACTGCATAGTGAATTAATGATAGTATGCTAAAATACTCATTAATTTCATCGTAATCTTATTTACAGTTAAAAACTTAAGAGAAAGAGAGAGTTGCGAATAGCGAATTTTAAGTGTTTACTTTAAATTCACCATGTGATGTTAATGGCTCAAATTTCCATGGACTGCACCTATCTTGCAGATTGGCTACTACCAGTATATCATGGACAATATGGACATAATGAAGTATTCAGTGACCAATACCTAGCTCTCTGAATATAACATAGGTAGAATCATGCAACTTCCCTGTTGTATACTGCCCTACCTCTTTACGACTGGCTTGTACAATAGAAACTGAATATGTTAATTTTATGTTTTGCCAAATGACGTCATAGATTGAACTCATTGAATTTCAGTGTACCAAATAACTAATAACTCTTTATTAAATGCGTTGACGCGTCACTGCATTTGCGACTCTGCGATACTGCCATGACACGCTGGGTCAAACAGACGACGACCGAATAGAATTTAATTCACTCACAAATTATATCAAGGCCGTTTTAAACATATCTTCATGACTGTGTGCCTGTAAATATTTGCGAGTAAACATTTACTTAATACAAGTCGATAAGGCACCTGAATAAAAAACAATAGGAAGAACATAATTTCCTATTTTTTATACTGCTCTTGAGTTACCGTTAAACGTGACTGCTAAGAGATTTTTTTATCGACCTGAAGGCCATACGAGAGCGAAGCTACGACCAAAAGTCATGAAACCTGTTACTTACTCACGATTGAAAACTATGTTTTAACCACAGTAATCTAAATTATTAAGATTTCTGTGGTTTTAACGAAATGGTTTTAACCAGAACATCTCTAGGGTTAAAATTATAAATAGGAACTTGATGCACATCATCTGGCTCATGCTGTGTCGAAGGCTGACAATAATCAACGTGATAGGTGTCGCTGTTTACCGCAGCGAGCAACTCGCCACACGTGTTGTGAATTACAACTTTTTACAATGTAAATGAAGGTAAATTAATCGTTATTTTTTGTTTTCCTTAACAGGTAACCTACTTATTCATTTTTAGCACTTTGTCAAGTCTACTGATGAGACCTTCCAATTCAATGTCTGAATATACAGCGGCTCCTAACTTGTTAAATTAGATTAGCAGACTTAAGTAATGTCTAATACCTAACATTCTCAGAAGTCGAGTCACCCATGTACTAGAATGTACTAGTATCTTTCCATACAAGTCTACTAGTTTTCACTACTTAAACGGCACGTAGGCACACGACCCGTGATCCCACGCAGGCGTGGCGGAGTCAGCACTCGGTGCTAAATAGTCGTTTAATAGTATTTTTTATTATTCCACTACAATTTATTCCCAGAGTTATAAAGTTTGTGCATGATAATATTATGATTGTTCTATGTAAGTACCTATATCCGGGAATTACAAAACCGTTATTCGTTTTTGGTAATAAAATTCTCTAGCAACACACATGGTGAATCAAGTTGTGCCAGATGAATAATTAGGTGGTCGAAATGGCTAACATTATTGTTCCCCAAACAAAATGATTTAATTAAACCTTTCAGGAATAATTCGAACAGTTTCCTCATTCGCGGTTGATCATAATATTTCGGAGGTTTCGCACAAAATTACACGAACAACGAGATTAAATTGACAAAACCCCGGTTGTTTTGTCAATTTAATCTTTGTAGAGATTTTATTAGGATACTAGCTATTGCCAGCGGCTTTGCCGGTGTGGAGGTCGAAAATTATCCCACGGGAACGTACTACCAGGATAGAAAGTCTATACTATATGTTAATCCCGGTTATCTATACCAATATCATAAAGAGGTACATTTTGTGAGTTTGTGTGGTTGTGGGGGTAATCTCTGGATCTACTGAACCGATTTTGAAAATTCTTTTACCAATAGAAAGCTACGTTATTTGTGAGTGTCATAGGCTATATATTAACCCGAAAAATGAAAAGGCTTTTTCGTGGTACTCGGATTTGCAAAGTAAGTCGGAGAAAAAGCGGTCGAACGAAAACGTTTCTTACGAACGCTGCCTTAAATGTGAGAGATATATGATTGAGTTCTAGAGAAAAGTTGTAGAGCTTGATAATGCCTATAAAAAAGGCAATGACAGCATATGTCTATTTTTTATATTTAAGTAACAAAAAGTAGTTTTACATATTAAAAATAATAATTTAAAACGTTAGGTCATGTTTATTGGCCATATTATCAACGATCATGAATTCTTATCAAAATAAGTAAATTTATCATCTCAAGTGTTTAAAACAAAAGACTTTTCCCTTTTACTGCATATAATTTGGACAATTGGTTAAAGCGATAATACAATAGGTATGGTACAAGTAAAAATGTTTACCGCCCAACGAAGTGGGCACGGGTCAGCTAGTAAACTATATGTGTGCCAAATTTCTTCCAAATCCGTTCAGCTGTTTCTGCGTGGTTGAGTAACAAACATACAAACATCGAAATATCCAAACATACAAACTTTCTCATTTATAATATTACGTAGGATAGTGGGATCAGTATTGTATACTCCTACAACCTACCCTGGTTGTAGGATTAAAATATTGCAGTTTTCAGTAAACACGCTTTTGATTTTCCAATTATCGAGTGAATTATTTGCGTCGTTCATGCGTGTCACAGTAAAGTATTATAATCCGAAGCTTTGCAATAATCTCGTCATATTACAGAGTACAGCACAATATGCACCGACCACAAACAACTAACGTGTTTGTTTAGCGATTGGGATCAAATGTCATTTGTTAATTTAATACCATTGATTGGACGTGATAATGCGAATGCAAACCGATAAACGTTCTTTCACTTCTAATGATTGCCTAGTACGTAATCGATCATTTTTTACATGATAAGGAGCAGCAGATTAGACAAGCGTCAAAATAAACCATGATACGTATCTTCGCACGAATTATGATATTCTGTTACCAAGGTGGAGTGTATTCACATGCAGTGAAACTTGTTTGTCTGAAATTCACAGTCGAGTTTATTGCTTTTCTTATAATACCTAATCAGATGCTGCCTCGTTGGTCTAGTGTTTACAAGCGCTACTACTGAGCATGAGGTCCTGGGTTTGATTCCCTTCCCAAGTCGAACGGTCGGTCGGTTCGATTAGCAGGCTTAGCATGACGCTTTCTATTGCTACGAAGAATAGACAGTGTTTTTTCTATACAAAGTCACATTTCGTTTCTCCATTTTTGACATCGCACCGTAGATATCCTTCTACAATCTGTCATTTTGTCTTTCGTTTCTAACGATCTTTGTCTAGGTCCTTTTATATGTAGACTATTTCGGAAGATTATTTCTTCCAAAACTGTCAAAATCACACTGACAACAAACTTTCTACTCGGCGGCCACAAGGTATATACCATCAGAGGCGTAACTGGGGTGGGGCAAGTAGGGCACGAGCCCTGGGCGCCTACCGAAGGGGGCACGAAACGTCGCCAATTATTGAATAAAAAATAAAAAGTACTTCAATAAACCATTTCATACTGTTACCTACCTAAGAAATCTGAAGAACTACTTGAATTCATTGTGTATGTAGGAGGATGAAAGTGTATTTCCAAATTGCCTATTTCTATTCTATTTCTGCTTAAAATTGCAGCATTGCAAGTTGTGAGTGATTTTTTTTTAATGAATACCTTCGTTATTGAAGGCTATAATTTGGTCAAAAAAGGTTATGCGACGTAGCTTTGCTCAGTGTAGACCGAGAAGAAAATTTACGAAGGGGGGCGCAAATGTGATGCGTGCCCTAGGCGCCATTGTCTATTGGTACGCCCCTGTATACGATTATCTACAAAATCATCATTCGTCTATAACGCATAACTGTGATAATTAATAGAAGAACATAGCTACCTTCTCCTATTGTACATCATTTAATAGTCATGTCTATTCTTCCGTCGACAAATCGGTGCTCGTGCTAGCCTGCCGGAGATGGAAGACCCAATAACAATTTGCCCGCCCTCATTTCTCACTAGTAACCTGGAATGTGGATTTGTGCCCGATTTGATGGCATTAGGCTCGCCCCCTATTACATTGGACTTAAACATCATAACCGGTTAAATGTGGGTGTAGTATGGGTGCACCTCTGTCCAACCTTTCGGGGAAACAAGTCGTGATGTTATTACCTAATCAGTATATTTTTACTAATTGGATAACCTATTACTCGGTAAAGCGATGTCTGCTACGTCTATGTAGCTTTAATAATTGAGAAAGTAAGGATACTCTCTGATAATTACCTTCGCAGCAGAACACCGTTTTTATTAATTTCATACCAGACGTCATTAAAAACGGCCATTGTATTTGATCATAGCGGTTGAGTCTCTGGTTTTCATTTCCACTTCACCTAAGTTTTTCGTATTGTGTACGTTTCGTAATTATTTCCTCCGTCTCGTTTTCAACTCGTTCGTAGTTTTCAAGCATTTCAAAGAATTTAAAGTAAGTAATGGTCGATTTATATCATAAATTGGAAGAATAAATCCATTGTTGTTGTAATTTTTCATTTAACTTACGTCTTGTTTCTATCGAATGCATTGTTTTATCGGGAATATTATTTTATTAAACCTATTTAGTGTAGTATTGTTCACAGGCATGAACAATAACAGTCGAATTCCTTGCCTCGCATAAATCATTAGAAACCTTTTTCCGCTATAAACAGGCAGAGGAAACTTAAGTCACAGCTTAATTGGCTTCCTTCGTTTTAAACAACTGAATTTCGTAACGAATTATTATAGTTACTTACTATCAAACGAGGGCTTGAGAATTTATGATCCAATCAATGTTTGATTAAAATGCGTATTTTTTTACTTTGAACACAAAAGTGTAAGTTCTGATCCTACACACTCTTTTCTGACGAAAAACTGGATATACTTAAATATCTAACAACTAGAACTTACAGGTGTACAAACAACAATACCTACTGGAGAGGACACATATCATTCATTACGTTTTTAATTACAATTAACTTGCTTGTAAATAATTATTTGTCATAAGTTGACGTCATATCAGAACTGTACTCCCATTTTAATGCTTACGTTACCGTTGCTATATCCATTCACTCCGTTCGATATATTTCCTATGACTTGTTTGAAATAATTTGGAAAAACTTCGAGTACGGTAGTCCTCCACGACGCTGTACGTCTTCTACAATTTTCTACCAGCCGTCTTCTCAGTATTCATCGCCTTTCTAGTATATCATCATTAACACAATCTAAACATTAAATCGTTTCTTTGTTTTTCCCCTTCTCAAATCAGCCATCCACATTCATACTCAAACTTTACTCACGACATGGTTCCCTAATCAGATATAAACCATGGAAACATCGAAAATCAATTCCTGCGTCAGCGGCCACTAGTCTTCCTGTTTCGTACCTACTCATTTAAATAAAGCAAGAAAATACATTATTTGACCCGGGTTGAAGCACACAATATTCACACAAAAACAGAAAAAAACTTAACAATAGTACCTATTAGTATTTAAAAAGAACCTGATACAGATGTCCATATAATCAAGGTTCTCGAAACACCCACCATATCACTATCAAATGGCATTCGGTTGTATGTAAAACAGCTGTTTGGTGTTAACGTTTATTCTCTTCCGCATACTTTCGCCTTTCGCGTTGATAGACCTTTCACATTTGATGAGACGTGTGCGTTATAGCGTAACTATCATTTAGATGACGTATGCGGCCGAATTTTCTTACATGAAATCGTCAAAAAACGGTTAGATAGGGGTATTGTCTCATTCTCTACACTTAAAACCAGTGTTTGGTAATGGTAAGCTTGGCCAATTGATCATCTTAGCTTATATTCGTGGTCATCTAATGCCACCCACGCCACAACCTGCCAGAGAGTAGTCGGTTGATTTTGTAATTAGTTAGCCTATTGCCGATTTCCTTTTTGTTTCTGTTTATCCAGCCAGCTGGCTTTTTTTAATCCAAGTATCCATAACGTAGCACAACAAGCGTCTACTGTCTAAGTCACAAAGGGATATTTAATAACTCAATTATTAATATTATGCTCATGGTAATTTTAAGTTCAGAGGAAAGTGTAGTAAAGAGTTTATTCCAGACTCTAGACAAGAACAGAACAAACTTTAATGGACAGAGGACATTTAATTTTCAGTCTAACCGGAGACTGACGGGCACTAATCAATAGTAACCACATATAAAATACTTACATAGTTCCACGTAAACAAAAGGCAAATATTAGCCCTGGGATGATGCATACCGCCATAAAAGTTACGACATAACTCATTACCCTAAGTATTAATTAATCGATCGAGTATAAGTACTCGACACACCGGACACGGACACGGACGGTCGGACGGTCTCGTACACGGAGACGTAAGCGTCTCCGTGTTGTTTAAAGAAGCAACACCCTGTTTGCTTGAATTTGCATAAAATTAAACATGTTTGAGAAAAAGACTAGTTTATCCTGAAATTGCGCTTGGCTCGTAACATTATACAAACGGTTTTGTTTTCCCGTAAAATGTTAATGAGGGACGTCTGTAACAGCTCATTCAATGATTCCGCGTTATAAATATAGTTTACAACTTGTTATAATTGGTCCTCGATGACGTGGCCGACGAGCATATTCCGGGACAGGAAATATCTTAACAAGAATATTAAAACAAGTTCCATTTGAATTTAAATGTTAGGCGCTTCTGGATTTCTGAATAACTGACATAGTTGAAGGTGCTGAGATAACAGGACTTTAGATCGTGACTAATTCCCAAACAACATTTGGCTGTCAAGTTTAATCGTAACTCGATATTGACAGCCGGTGGAAGTGACCCTCTTTGTGAACAGTGTAGGGTAGCATTGGCAATTTGATACACAATAAGCACGCTAGCTGGTCTCGGTCCGTTTGAGCTCATTTCACTCTCTCACAAGCTAGAGATAGCATTCAAAGTATAGACAAACAAATAATGCGTATCGTTGAATCGCTTGTAAGTAACGTAGATGCGAACAACAAAAACTAGGTGAAGAAGTACTTAAGTATGTAGGTGGTACATAAAAGAAGTCTCCGCGAGTGGGCGTAGTGGCTGCGGTCGGAGTTACTGGCCGCCCCAAGCGCGCCACTAGACGACTGCAATAAATTCCTGTCTGCAAGCACATGCCATATTTTACGTAAGTGTAACATTACACACATAAACAAACACTAAAGTCGATTAGGAGTTGAAACATCTTCTCAGATTTGCTACGTCAGCAGGTCTTGTGATATAATCTAACAAACGAGTAAAGTTACAGATGCCTTTCATTCAACACTTGTATAACCGCGTTCATTACTCCTTTGCTATCATATACCATATCAGACAAAGAAAAATGCGTCGCTTAGTAACCGTCCTTAGACCTATTTCTTTTGTTTGTAGAAACTTGCAAAATAAATAAGTTTTGCACCGGGTATCCCTGACCTTGTACATCCTCCCCACATCCTTTCTATGGTGGGCAAAAACTAAACATCTTTCACCAAACCACACTTGATGACCCCGACGTGTTTACTAATAAATTACTAAAGAAACCGTTTATCATACTGGTATAAAAAAGAAAGAGATGATATCGTATGTAAACAAGATGCCAATGTTCTATTTCTACGAGAGCACTGTTAGATCTTATCGAATTAGGTGCCGGAACTTCAAAGTTAGCTGTAGCGTCCATCATCGGAGCCCAGCTGCCACATAATTCCTATTTCCGCTACGCACTTCTGTAGGAGTTTGATCGAATTTATCTGTAAGCTCAATCCATTAGCGGACCCTCGTGTGATAACGACAAGTTGACAGTGGGACGGTGGGCGCGGCGGACGCTCGCACAGTTGTAGCTACTCCCCATTAGATAAACTTATCCATCGTAATGTGCTTGTGCTCGGGAAATCCTGTCTAACTCCTGTGACCAGAAACAGCATCGGAATATAAATACGACCTTAATCGAAAGATAAAAAGAACCGTGCAGTGTGATTGTTTGAGTTTCAAGTTACGAAGTGTTTTTAACAAACCGGTCATGATTAATGGACTGCGCCTCAGTGAATCATTGACATCGCCGCAAGGATGCGGACGGAGATACCGACTGTTAATCGTCAATAAAGTATTGTTAACGATAGTTTCTGTGTTAATAATAATGTAAACTGCGAGTGTGTGACTCTACATTAGCACTTAACTGAACTATATCTTACGTATCTGCGTGCGATTTGAATTTAAGGTCGGTGTTCGGCAGCATTACCAAATTTGGATGATAATATGTTACAAATTCATCTGCGCAATTTGATTGTTGAGAACTTACATGGTTTTATATTTGACTTCTGTTTGTATCTGCGACTGGCTCTGTTTCTTTATCATCAGAGGACATCATTGATACAATGCAAACTTTAAATGTCACAGCTTGAAAGTTACTTTGGCCAAATTTTAAGATGCGAACGTGGTCTAATTGAGCCAAACTTACACTCACATTATCCGGTTCTGTACTGAGACCTTGTTTGATTCTGGTCTTTCTCCTGTAAGGTTTAAAGTTACGTGTTGACTGCTGTTGAAGGCTGCGGAGTTCATGCATATGCATGTTTAAAGTACATTATCTTACAATACTGGATCGATTGTTAGTATCGTCACTCCTTGAATCCGCAGCTTCGATGTAGCAAGCAAGTTACTTTCCAGTTATGTTTAATATCCAGTCGGCTGTGACTACACTACAAATGCCTAACTGGAACCCATGCATCGGATCTGTTTTATTGTTTCACATACAGTAGGCCCAATGTTTTAAGATTTGAAATAAGTAAGTGAATACGCGTGTTGGATTACAGGTCGAGGCGGGAGACGTTTTGCTCAAGGTTAATGGGACTGATGTAAACCGGTTCACTACCCGAGAAGGTAAGGAATTTGCCATTTATCACGCACATACCACTTATCTACGAAACATTCTTAACATACAGATAACTGGCAGAGTGTAATTGAAAATGTTATTTCATCTCGTATGTAAATACTTTACTAAACGGCCACTGTGATTCAAAATTTAAATATTCTGAATCGCGGCAGCTGGCGTCTTGCGCACGGTATACCTCAATCACGAAGTTTACGCACGAATATTGAAAGAATAGTTGTGTTATTAAAACGTCAAGTTTGACCGCTATCTCTGAACTTATTAACACTAATTCAATGATCGCGTTATGGTCGGCTCGTGCCCGACACGCAACCTCGCAATTCACATTTCACACGTCTGCGTACAGACCAACAATAAGAAAATAGCCCTTTTTAGCAAAATTGATTTCCGACATGTAACCAAGATGTTATCACGAAATAAATATATGAATTCTCTTTCCTATGACCTGGACATGTTGTTTTCGTTGTATAAAATTAATAAATAACTAATAGACTTTGTTTATGTACCTTTATAGATGAATTTGATTGTTGCAGTTCTAAAATGCTTGCGACTATCGTCGGATCCTGTCACTTTAAGACTGAGAAAGGGTGAGTTTAATATTTTAGCCAGCATATTGGTGGATATGTGCTATTTGAACTATGACATTCGAGACGAGAATATATCGTGCCAGCTGCAAGTAATAAAATTCGTTTATCCCCGAGTGGTTTGGTCGAGTTTGCGAAGTAAGCCGCTACAAATAAGAGTAGCGATACGCGAAGTAATTTTATAGGTGGCTCTCGGGATCTGGGCCGGGATATCTCGTTCACAGTGGCTTTGTTCCCCTTAATAATGTAATATCTCGTCTCGACACGTCGATATAGATATTATGCTAGAGTTATTTTCCTCGTGAATGGTACATATGACGGTAGTTACAGGGCGGTCGGGTGTGCGTGAGATAACAGCTGATAGTCCGATGTGTGCAGACCCACAGATCAAAGCGAGCGTGCGGCGATACCTGGCCGCGGCGGCCGAGCGTCGCTCTAGCGGCGCGGTCGCACGCACCAACCACGACAAGTGAGTTTCTGTTTTCTGCCGTGATTTTTATACAGATAAGCCCATTGATGCTTGTGAAAGCTTGTTTGCTGCTTCAACAGCGATTTTGCGCGCGCTTGTTACTTTCTTTCATACATTCTATAAATAATCAATACAACAACAAATACTTATTTGTACAGAGATATTAATTTTATGGAATCGCAGACAATATGACTAACTTACTTGTTCTGATTATGTTCGCTTTAAGAGTGAAGCCTGGTGCATGCGGTAAGTAATCGGAAGTTAACCCCTCTGATACAACGACAGCTGATTTCTGACGGCGATAAGTGATTATTGGTAGCATGTGTCGCGACGGAGCTCGAGGGTAGTCACCACCCTCGCCACGCCGACACGTCACTCTCTGTACTCATGACATGTATTTTAGGAACGTACCACACTGCGACTGACTTCAATGTAGTACACTCGTAGACTCGACACTTAGTAACTAAGTATGTCGGTGACTTTGGATATGTATTTAAATTTTTTGTCACCGCCTTCCGAAATTAAAGTTATTTTTCACTTTGTAGTCTTTTTCCGAAAGTCGGTTGTTATTTTTTAGTTATAATAACACCAATTCAAAATTTCATCATCCTTGGGGTCAAAACAATGCATATTTATGTGATAGCAGCAATCGCGTTTGATTTGCTGGCATTTTTTGTAGAGTTCCGTTGTCTTTCTCCGAAACGCATCATCAGATATTTACATGGGAATATATACGTGTATACGAATATTTACCCAAATGTATATTGGGACCATTTCTGAATAAACCCCTTTCGAACAAATAAAGAATTTTACAAATCCGTCTATATTATGACGGAGTTATGCCCGAACTTGCATAAAAAATATATATACAATAAACATGTCGAATTGATAACCTCCTTTTTTTTGAAGTCGGTTAAAAATCGTGATTTTCACACACGCCTCACATTATCATCGGTCTAGCTTGTTTTTGCAACTTTACAGGGTACATTTTTATCCAGTGCGCAAACTTTAACCATGAATTCAGCTTACCATTCTAGACCCCCTAGCGTAGAAACTTTTCGTCGGTTATACAAAAAGAAATCTGCTGTGTAATAGAAAAGTGCAATACCTACGCGGTCAAAATGTATGGAATAGGTAGCTGATTATTTTGCATAACCGACGACAAATTTCTACGTTAGGTGGTCTAGAATGATATGCTGAATTCATCGTTACAGTTTGCGCACTGGTTAATATTTTATCCTGTATGGGGGTCGGCTTCCAGTCTAACCGGATGAAGCTTAATACCAGTATTTCACATGAAGCGACTGCCTATCTGACCTCCACAACCCAGTTACTGGGTAATACAATACGGGCCCTTAGTAAGAAGTCGTCAGACTTTCGGGGTTCTGATGACTGTCAAAGATCCACGAATAACAAGGGGACCAACGGCTTAACCTTTCCGAGGCTTTGGACTTCGTCTGTAAAGATGGTCCGTCATCCATGGACCAACCGCAGTACAAGCGTACCTAGCCTGATCGATTGAACCGTGCGGTTGTTATTGCCTAGCCACAATCCCCTGTACACGCCTCACATTATATTCCTTGATAATTAAAATATTTTCAATCTCCTCGGAAACCTTGAAAGTGTATAGTGCATATACGTGTATGCTTGGCTTGTTTTAGCTTAGAATAGGTATTTTATAGCGCGGTTAAGATATTCGAAAAGCATTACACACCAACAGCTGTTGGCAATTGATGAGATCGATTTAACGACTTTCTAAAACGGATTGAACATCTAAATATTTTTCAAACATTTTGTTCTCGGCTGCTTTTTATTCATAGACAATGATATACTGTATCGTAAATACTTAGTAATGCCGTTATGAAACCTGCTGCTTTAATTTTTGCATAAGTATGATCTTTAACTTAAAGCGTTATAACTGTAGGTACCACTTAGAGAGCTACTAAAACAAAAGTGTTACACACGCATGAAGCACAACGACGCGTTTTGTATTATTTTTTGAAGCAGAACTTGAGGTTGTCTAAGCTCATGGCTGCTCATTTTAACCCACGACGGAAATAGATGGGTGTTATAGGTTTAACTTGGGTATCTGTGTGTCTGTCCGTGGCATCGTAGCTCCCAAACGGCTGAACCGTTTTGTTTTGTTTGAAATGTCACCTAATCGAGAGTAGGTATTCTTAGCTATGATTCAAGCAAATTTGTCCATCCGTTTGTAGATAATCAGCTTTTTTTGAAAAACTGCATCAAACATGTAGTAATTTTGAAAATACAAAAATATAAACAAGTCTTTCAGACAATATTTTGTCTATCATTAAATGTCTCATAAATATTTATATCCTACCGAATCAGCAGCTTAATTTCGTAACACTATTATTCAGAATCTGAATGATTTTGAAGGATTAATGCTTATGCATTCCATCATATTATGTTTGAAACATTTGTCTGATCAACAACGTAAATAACTTAATTCATCATTATCATATCAGCCGAAAAGCGTCCACTGCTGGACATAAGCCTCCCCCAAAAGGGGGGAATTTGCCATAATCGCCACGCTTGACAGGCGGGTTGGCGATCGCAGTATGGTGGTCAAATGCATAGAGAACGCTGCTGCCCATTCTCTAGTAAGTGTCTTAGTCGCCTTCTACGACACCCACGGGAAGAAATGGGATGGTGCTATTCTTTTACGTCCGGCACCACACGGAACGTAACTAATGTGTAACGTAATTAATGTAGTTGAACTGTCAAAATTCAAGCCATTCCTACTGATAGGATACCCTTTACCCTGTGTTAAGCAATTACTCAATAGGTATATCAAAAACCTTTTTACCTCGAGTACTTTGCAAACAAACCTTTTCTCGGATGTTACTGAACAATGAGGAAATTAGTAAACGCTGTGTTACAAATAAAATAATTCATATTTTATCGCAATACAGGAGAAAGCTAGTAACGATACTGTTTACAACAGTTGCACAACACAATTCATACTAGTAAAACATTCATTGTTACTAAGTGGCTACATTTTCTTGAGCGAACTCTGCGTCATCTCAAAAACCTTCAGTTTATTTTTATCTAAGTTATCGGGTTGCGTCACAGGTCAGCGATATGTTCTGACTAATTTAGTGTACCATTGCAGCACCTCATTAAATAAAACAAGAATCTAGTGTCGAAACAAAGTTATTATCTACATAACTGCGGCGACGGGTGGAATTACGGCCAGAATAAGGCGTTTAAAAAAAGCCCTCACTGCGTGATGTGTAAGCTTAAAGTTTCTTAAGAAGATATGGCCCTTTTTCACTGATAGGTACAGAGTTAAAAATCAGAAAATTTTGTACGGAAGATTTGCTTTTCTTTGAGCGTATGCGTTTGCGTACGCTCTCGGTTCCGTGTGGTGCCGGACGTAAAAGAATAGCACCATCCCATTTCTTCCCGTAGGTGTCGTAGAAGATGACTAAGGGACTTACTAGAGAATGGGCAGCGGCGTTCTCTATGCATTTTACCACCATACTGCGATCACCAACCCGCCTGCCAAGCGTGGCGATTATGGCAAAACCCCTCTTTTGGGGGAGGCCTATGTCCAGCAGTGGACGTCTTTCGGCTAAAATGATGATGCGTTTGCATAATACTTAGAAGCACAAAAATTTAATTGAATGGTGGATCGGTGGGAGGTGGGATTTCTTAAAAGTAAGCCGATGGGAATAGGCTTGTATTGATCCGTCGCCACTGCTACATAATAATAAAATAAGGCAAGCATGTAACTTATGGATATTGTGTTTTGACAGCATGGTTGGCGCAGCGGTTAACCGATTGACTGCTGCGCTGCGTGTCGCGGGTTCGATTCCCGCACGGAACAAATATTGGTATGACCTACAAATAGTTGTTTCGGGTCTGGCTGTTTGTGTATGTGAGTTTAAATGTTTGTAAACGCACCCACAATACAGGAGTAATTCCTAGTGTGGGGCAACGTTTTTTAATAAAAAAAAAAAAAAATGAAAAAAAAATGTACTTATCTCTTGCATACGCCATGACAATCGCAGACGAAAGTTATTGTGTCAACTGCAGTTAATGTACTGAAAACTTAGTTTATGGTCTGTAACCTATTTGTGATTGGGTCGCGTGTAGTGCAGTTGGAGTGTGCTCCACTTAAACTTGTTTACTTATTTTGCACACGTGCCTTATAGTCGGGTTAGCGAGGCTCTACTACGATGGAGAAAAGATCTCGAAGCAAAAATTGCGCGACCCTCTATTGCATGTATGCAGAATATTTTAAGTTTGTAGATGCAATTATATAAATGGGTTGCCTTAAACAGTGACCGGCTATAATATTTAAGAAAAATATTAATTGATGCAATTCGTTCTTGAGGTCACCCAAGGAAACTAAAAAAAAATGCGGAGGGTACAATTTTAGCATAGACGGTCTTAGCCCTCGTACCCATGAGTGGCTTTTTTACGCGGCGATTTTTCATCCCGCAGTGGATTTACAACGCACTGCTTAGCGCCGAGAGTTTCAAATCGAACAATGTATGTGTTGGGGTGCAATTTGTTAGATTCTCAACGCTCGGCTGAATACCGAGAGTTGAAAATACAGTGCGCGATGAAAAATAGTTGCGTTAAATAATCGTCCCGTGTTAATCTGCGCTAAACGAATAATTCCCGCCAGATCGGCATCACCACCGTCGAGCAACTCGAACAGCAACTCATCAAGCAACTCGTCGAGCAACGGCTCGGGCGTGCAGTCGGGGGACAGTTGCGAGGCGCTGGTGGGGGGCGAGGACAAGCGGCGGGGGCGCGCGACGCCCAAGTTCGAGGCCTACATGATGACCGGCGACCTCATGCTCAACTTGTCGCGCGTCGAGCACCCGCACCACAACCACCACGCGCCCACGCACCGGACACACTACCATAGGTAAACCAAACTCATCTATTAACCCTTCCCTCCCTTCGTAAGTCGGAACCCTGATATCGGAGAAAAGAAACATCACAAGGAAACCTGGACTTAAAATTAATTTAACTCTGAAATCGCCAACCCGCCTTGAGCAAGCGTGGTGATCAATGTTGATGCCTTCTCTGTATAGGAAGAGGCGTTTGCCCTACAGTGCAACAGTTATAGGCTAGTATAATTATTTTAATTTTTGGGCGGAAAACAGATTCAGGCGAGATAAAAAGGATTTTTTATTGTGTCGGTAATTGCGCCAATCGTGAGGCTAAACGCTATCAGTCTGGTTTGGTGTCAGCTTAAACAGCACAGAATATTTCTAAAACTGCAGTAATCTTTTTAAATAAACCATATAAGTAGATTACTTTTGCAAACTGCACAGATAATATTTTTGAAACTTAAGTAGATTGCAAGCCTTGACTCGAAGGGAAGGCGCCATATTATATTACGGCTGATGAAGTTTAAAGGTTTACTACATCCTAATACAATTTAACTGTAGGCACTTCTAAGATAATGATATTTCAGTCTAAATATCAAGGTTCGCGCACCGCCTACATATGTTCAATTAACTCAGCTTCCTGTAACGCTGATCAACAGAACTATTTTTAAAAGGTCAGGGTAAGGGTGCCATCTCCATCTTTCAGCTCTCACTTCCTGTCGGGGCTCCAACAGATGACAGATTAATAAGAAGGCCGATGAAAGGCACATAGTTAAAGAATACGGATGTAAGCGACAGAGTAGACTGGTCATTGTAACTATTACTTATTTCTTTGTCAACATTGTTATCGGTTGTTTTAGACTACAACACGCTTTAGATTGTCCCAGTTATTTCTTACTTATCACAATAACGTAAACGCCCCTTTAGAGGCCAAATTATGACGCATCAGGAAATACCAACATCAATTGAACTGTGTTACGATCCGGTAATACTATTGAGATGTTTCTAGACGCGGTCATCGCCCTAATTCCGTAACACACTTTTATACACAATTTGGACAAATTGGGCCTGCTCTTGAACTCGATTTCGCTTGATGGAAGGCGATAGTTGGGGTCTATGATATAACGAGCGTGCCAAAAAAACCCTGTTCACTTTTGATTTGAAGGCAGTAGTAGGTTTTGAAGGAAATTCAATTGCTTCAAAGGCTTGAAAAATTCGTCTGCTCAACAACATAAAATAAAAAAAAATTAAGTGGCTGACGGAACTGTTGAATTGAAAGGCCTAGTGATCTATTGTCATTATATGTGTATTATGCAACTACCCCGTTGGATAGTTCACCCTCTTTCGCGCATTAAGGCTCCTCCAAACAGGCGCGTCGCGACTCTAAACCCCTCATCACGAGAAGCTAGAAATTTTGTAAATAAAGAACTTCTATGTTACGCAGCGACAATTCAATCAACAACAAATAATCTCAAATTCAATCTACTCAACAGTAACATACGTGTAATACGAAACTAACGAGCAATTTCACTTGGTCGGGTTATATTTTAGCAATATAAAGCGCTGGCGTCTAATGTTTTGTGGTACTGGAACGCGTCTGACTCATGAAACGTAAACAAACATTTGAATCCCTGAATGTGTGTTCAAAATGTGTGGACAAAATTTCCAGCTTCTCGTGACGGGGACCGTAGCAAAATAATTTTAATGAAAACTATGGTATTGCTCAACAAGAGTCGCGTCGTGCCTGTCTACGAGAGCCTTTACGTTTTGTCAAATAAGTTTTGATGCATTCAGTGATGCTGATTGGTGTATTCTATAGGTACAATTCAACACCAGCGTCCCCCAGCGAGAACCGCATGTGTGGCCGCGTGGAGCTGGCGCAGAGGCACAACTCGTCGCCCGACACCGGCCTCGTTGGAGACCATGCCAGTAAAATGTATGAACATTCACACCTCCTTATACCTATCGTTTTTCAAACGAAAAATTGACAGCCTTATTACAAAACACCGGTTCCGTATGGTGCCGGACATAAAAGAATAGCACCATCCCATTTCTTCCCGTGGGTGTCGTAGAAGACGACCGAGGGACTTACTAGAGAATGGGCAGCAGCGTTCTCTATGCATTTTACAAGCATACTGCGTTCGCCAACCCGCCTGCCAAGCGTGGCGATTATGGCAATACGCCCCTTTTTGGGGAGGCCTTTGTTCAGCAGTGGACGTGTTTCGGCTGATATGATGATGATGATGACTACAAAACAATGTTTTACTATAGTCATAGTTTATTTTACACCATTGAGCCTGTTTTTCACTTAAGTTGTCATTTTTGTATTAAGAACTTTACCCAAATCGAAATAAAGTTGGTAATGGCTCAGAGTTTAAGGCTTGAACTAAAGTTAGAAATGTTGTAATAAGACGATCTGAGTCCAAAAATACAGGTCCATACCATAGCAATTCATGAGATCTGTGGCCAGCCTAACACAAGTAGTGGCGGAGAGGAGTGTATGTAAACCGCAAGCGGTCCCTTTTGTCGACCCTATGATCCTGTGCCATAGGTGCGATTGCTCATAGGTTCAAGCTATACCAATTAAGAGATCTCGAAATTTAATCCCTTCAATTTTAACACAGTACGCGTATTAGTTTAACATACAGATATTTTTATACGTGTAGTACATTTTAATTCGATCTTTTGGTTGACAACCCTAACACCTGTTGGAGCGTAGCTTTTGTTTTTCACAAGAATGGCCTTAGTTGAGGTGCTGTTGATCTTTATACTGTGATTTAAATCTATTCAGCCTTTCGCAGTCGAGTCTTTAGTCTACGTAAACATATACCACCTACCTTCATGGTTTTACTGATATAATTATGATATTAGTTGAATGGTGCAGGTTCATATCTCAGCCGGCGTCGCCCGCCAGCGGCGCGGGCGCGGCCAACAGCGACGTGTGTGCGCGAGCGCACCACGCAGTGCGCACCTCGCGCTCCGAAGACCATCTCCAGGTAAGCAACGCTTTGATTCTAGTCTTTCATCATTCTCTTGCCAGTATTCCAACTTATTTGGAGGCGGCACAACAAGCCTTTTTCTTCTATATTTCTCTGTTAGTTGCCATCTCGCTAGTCACCCCTTTCTAACCATATCATCTTTCACGCAGTCCATACACCGTTTCATTGGCCTTCCCCTACTCTTACATTCATACTCAAAAATTTCCTCACGACATTTTTCTCATCCCTTCTCAGCACACGCCATGACAACCGATATCCACACAATTTTTGTTACGAAATTCACAAGAAACGTATCTTGTTTATGAATTGTCCCACTGTTGGGCAAAATTTTACCTCTTCGCCTTCCACTGTGTTGCTTTGTTAAATAAGTCAGCACGTCATGTCCTAGGCCTATAATATAAAAATTGTTAATTATTTGAAACGGCACTAACTTCAGTGGGTTTATCAAAGCAACGCGGCTTCTCCCATTCCTAGTAATAATAGAAATGAACCCCGCTTTGTGTAGAGCATCATTGTTGTCACTCATAGCTAGGGAATGCAATCTCGATTTCGAAATTCCGTGATCTCGAACTTATTCGACATTCAATCTCGTGGCAAGACTGAGCGCGCGAGTCTTAGCACTTTTTGGTTCTGGAGAAGCCTTTTTTCAATATAATAATTAAGAGTTATAGTTTGCGTGATGTACGTGTGCTGAATGGTTGCGTTATGTATGCGTAGTGCAGATGATTATTACTATACACATTGATTTTATTGTTTTGAGATTCCTAGTGTTTTTGTATTTAAGTACCACATATACCTAACATATAACTAGGTGCAGTTTTCGTTAAGAACGAGTTTAAGAATTTTTCGTTAAAAAACGCATCACAATTATTTTTTTGTTTTTTCATTGGCGAAATTTCGATTTCAAAAATCTCGAACGGCCAATTCGACACCGGACTTAGCAGCGAGATCGAGACGAGATTGCATTCCCTACTCACAATACCTGTGTGACAGTGCCTTTGTATAGCTTGATATGCCAGGAACTTTAGCATTATGTAAATACAACAGTGTCGAGTATCGCGGCGTAAGTTCCAGAAGGAGTCGTCACTAAGTGCAGTGGCGGTGGACATGGAGGAAGACGTGACGTCATCACTGAACACGTTGTTAGACGCGCGACCAGACTCCGCGACCCCTGGCCCACGGTCCGACTCCGACCCAGAGCGGGACAGGTGACACGCATGCACACTTATTTAGCTATAGGACGTGATGGCTAGTGGTGACGGCATTAGAATGCGTGTAGACTACAAATCCTGGCAGATTTTGCCAATGATACATTTGGTCTTGCAGGAAAATGTGTGCATACAATGTTCTGGTACTTAACTTAGCGTATTCGTGCGAAATATTCCTGTTATTTGATGGAAAATAAACCTTATTTCTACTGTATAAAGTTCATTTTAAATTAACGAATTAACGCGGCAACGCGAATATTTTCTCACAAATACGCCTATTGTAGTGTCATTTTATAAGGCGAAACTATTGCTTATAGAGCAAGTATATTTTCGACTTCAAAAACCCGGTCATCAATAAAGCGTTGTTGAATATTGGTAGTCGTTTTCCTCATAGTAATAAATAACACATTTTATTAAGTAAGTAGTAGCGCTACCAGCCATCATGTGCTACACAGTTCAGAATCATCATCAACCAATGTTGTTATGTTTTAACCACGCTGCTTCGCGTTAGCATCACTGCTCGGTTTATTTCTGGCACGGCAAAGCAATTAAGTTCTATTAAATCAACTTAGCCGGATTCACCACTTGTTGGTAGCTTGTAAATAAACGTCGATAAAAATTATTTGACTTTCAGGGACAATTTTTCTCTCGGTGCCCTTCGCATCTTGTGTAGGCGTTTGTTGAACGTAAATACTGCCGCTACGCACGCCGTACAACGTACGCTGCGCCGTCGTGACGTAAGCTTCGATATAATCATGTCAATGCGACATTAGCTTACCGTCACCGCGACATCAACCAACGCCAGATGCGAAATCATCTTAAGTGGAAAAACAAAAACTGGTCGTCAATAAAAGGCTTTACTCTCCGTACTAGCGAGTGGTGAATCGGTCTTGTACAGTAGTCTGGTAGTTTGGTCTGACGGTTGTGTGTGGTAGGATCGTGTGGACGTACAACGCGCCCGTGTCGTGCGCCTCGGAACGAACGCACTGCAACGGATCGGGCGCCACATCCAACTCCACTTCCATTTCGGACGGCATGTCCCAACGGTAACGTGCCTATTTTTATATAGTACTTCTTTTTGTTAGGGTAGTTGACTATTTTTATACGATAGCAAAACGTTAACGTCATTCAAAAGCTATTTTAATATTTTTAAGTGGTTTCGCACTGTTCGCAGAAGGCGAGGCAAGTAATTGAAATTAAACGCGCCACGAAATTAATTAAACCCATACGAATGTTATTTCTGGATGGTCCGGGTCCTTAAAATGCCAAAACATACCCTAAAGACGTATTAATTAAGTCCTCAATAAATAAAATTGTTGTAATTCCTTTTATTTAAATAACATAAAACTGAAGGTTTTTACGATTAGTCAACTACTCTATTACCGCCTGTATCCAACTATCGGAAACAAAAATAAAAACATTATCTTTTCTCGCTGGTGACGGTAACATATTAAATATACTTTCAATGTTAACTCAATCTTGTAGCTCTCAAAACGCACTTCTTTTCTTCCGTTCTAGCTAGATACAGGTTTTTTACCATTAAAAAAAAACTATAAAAGAAATTTTAGAGTTCCCCAATCTTATTCGGAAGCTAGATATATATCAGAAATTTAGTCCGATGCAGTGCTTGTTAACACTAGAGCAATAAGGCGTTAATACTGACAAATTAAAACAATCTCCCTTTAGTGACTAATACTTTGTTCTAATGAATTTAGTTTTATAATAAATACGTGTTTTTTGTGATTTGCATATGGTTTTACACACTTGCATTATTTCGGTTATATGTCCGATAAATTCCGTTCGAGACAGATCTTTAAATAAGCGAAAGTAATTAAAAACCGATTCGCGGTTTCGAATTTTGGGACTAAGCACATGGTTAAGTTGTATACATACAGGGTGTAAAAAGACGCATCACATAGTCATTATCTATGCATTCTGAGAAACTACGTTTATTATTGGTGTAAAAAAATTGTCCGTGGCAATGCGCAATGTATCAAAACATTGTGCTTATGGTTGCATAGGACGGTACAGGGGTGTTTAAAGTTACGTTATAACATTTACAACTTGTTATCTGAAAAAAAAAATGAAAAAACATTTTGAAGCGTTGACCTTGAATATCTCCGTAACTAGAAGGAACCCAAGTATGGTCAAATCCAAAAAAAACCTGAATGACTGATGGTCATTTGGCGGTGACAGCCCAAATAACGTCATTCGTTGGTGTTTTCATAGAGAGCGTTTTGATATCTGTAAACTTAAATCCCATTTTCCAAAGATTTAAATCGCTAAATTTGCCCTCACCGTACTTTGTCACACGAAAAAAAAACCATACTGAGAATAGTATTATAGATATTTATACGGAAACGCTTTTCCATTACAATCAAGTCAAGATAATGCGTCATTGTGTGACAGAGGTGTAAAAGCGAAACAGGAATGCCACTGTCTTTTGACGCGCATCTAAGGATTTAAATCTTTGCCGCTGTCATTTTCATGACAGACGTCACTGCGGCCGCTATGCGCGGTCACCGCTTTTCTTGGAAACCGTGTTTTAAGGTGGATTCGTTGTGCCAGGGGTGCGGGTTGTTCGAAAGAGATACCGTGGCCCCTGGCACACAGGCAACTGAAGGAGCATGGGTGGGCTTTAGTCAGTAAAAGTCTGACACGACCTCCCGCTCCACCCAGAGCGGGAGTAGTTATTTGTTTACTAACCTCGAAAAAAAGGTAGATTCGCTAAGGTAGCCCGCGAAATTCAAATTCTCTTCCGTTATTTGGCATTTACAGGTTAGTGTCAGTTTGAATTTCGCAGCTTACTCTTACCCATCCACCTTCAGTGACTTTCGGTTTCGTAAAGCGTCTTTTTTACATCGATTATTATTGTAATGCTATGTCAATGTGTAAAACTTGAGTGTTGCTATCTATGGTTATAACTGTTGGTACCATGAGTGCTGCCCTCTGTAGTTATAACATAAAGTGGCGTGTATGTTCAGTTCGTCGTCGCCTGCGTCGCCGACGTCGGCGTCGTCGTCAGTGATGTCGTCGCGCGCCACGCCGCCGCACCGGCAGCTGCCCGCGCACCACCACCACCGGCCGCTTAATGGTAACAATATTATGATACCCTATCTTACTCCCTGCGACCGAAATGCCGATAAAGGCGCACTTGCACCACAGATCCTGCTAATATGATCAATGTAAATGTTTGGATGTGTATTAATCACGCAAAAACGGAGGAACGGATTTGGTTGAAATTTCCCACACAGACAATTTATAACCTGGATCAACACATAGGCTACTTCATATCCCGGAAGTACGTTCCCGTGGGCCGCTGGCATAAGCTACTCACGAAATATGTTTAGCGCATAAGTGATTTGTGTTACAAGCGGGCCTTAAACTTATCTCGAATCTCACGGAAGTAACAGCAGACAAGTGACACAGAGATATGATAACAGATTATATTGAATAGGCTTTCGAAAATAAAGAAAAAAATGATAAAATACATTAATTTGCACTAAACGTCATGCATAAATGCTCTAGTCTCTGGTCTGGCCTCATGCTCATCGTCAGAATGAAAAAAATATTATTCCTGAAAACATGAACCAAGAGTTTTGTCGTTTACTTACGGTCTGACATTTAATTTTCAACAAACTTTCCAGGTGACATGAGTCTATCAGAAGCAGTGTCGAATATTTCAAGTCCGGACTACCAAGATCAGGACGACATGTTCGAGACAGGCCGCGAGTGTCCCCGGATGGAACTTTCCGATCCCTCCGACTCAGACTCAACTATCCTAGTGTCCGAACCCTGCCACAAACGAGCCAAATCCAACTCCTCATACTCAAACGAACACGGAAGTGACGTCACGTTGAACGGAGACCACAACAACGACTACAGAATAGTGATACAAGTGAAAGGTCCTGATAAACAAAACGCTAATGCTACGGAAAATGTAAATAATAACAACAATAGTAATTATACGCAGAATGGGAAAGAAAACGGACATAACTCACCGGAGAACCAAGGATATCAGGTAAAGGTCTGAGATTATCGCTTTTTTAAAACTAATATAATTATTTATGTTTTTAGCAATCCATATGCTTGCACCGCAGTAGCGAGGGGTAGAGTTATGGCCACGGTAATCCGTTTCCACGAGATGTAAGCTTAGTTTCTTCAGAAGATAAGGCCCCACCTTCACTAATGCTGAGTTCGTATCAGATAATTTTGTACGGGAGATTTGTTTTTGATTTACATTTTTTCAGTAATACTTAGAAGAAACACTTTAAATTGTACCTTGAGATATGAATAATGCAGTTGAGCTCGCGCTAGTCGGTTTGACCAAACTAGCGGCAGGGTCCTGCGGGTTTTGAGACCCCTTACCTGGCCGCCTACGAGCCTGACGAGCCTAACGGCGCTCCCCCCTTGTCGAATTTACCTATTACCTATTAAGGTAAGCCGATGTCAATTGGATTGTATTGACCCGTCGCCAACAGTGGCATCTTATCTACTTATCTAGTAGTCTATGGTCTTATCCATATTAGTCAATATGAAAAAATGCGACAATAGGTCTGTTTGTATAATTTACTTTCCTGAACAAATCTTTGTTTTTGGTATAGAGAGGGTTTAAATTGTAATTTAGTTTTTTTAATGACTTGTTCACTATTTCAGGAGCTCGGAAGCGGGTCAGACGGTGGGTCTGACGAAGGCTCTGACGGCGACTCTCTGCACTCGTTCCACTATAGCCCTAAGGCCGTTGACATTCCCTCAGCCGAGCGACTGGCCAAGAGATTGTACCACCTCGACGGCTTCAAGAAGTCTGATGTCTCCAGACATTTGAGTAAAAAGTTAGTATTTATACTTTAGATGTAGTAGAAAGCTTAAAGCTATATGTTTGCTTGAAAAAATGGGTTTTAGCATGATTGTGTGAAAAAAACTTGTATATTATCAAAACTTAATAAAAAAACCTTACCTAAACTTTATTTTTATCGGGGTGGAAATCCTCATGGATATCGTACGCCCCTGGGGTGGGCAGCGGGGTCTGTCAGACTCTTATTGACTAAAACCACCGCGGTGTTGCCTCGTACATACACCTGCGTCGTGCGAAGGCGACTTGCGCTGCCTTGGACGTGCTGGGCCGCGCTGTGCGGGGCACGTGCCCCAGGAGCGAGTTAGATGTTGAACTCCCCCTTACGCCTTACAGAGGCGCGCCTGGGACACAACGCGCCGCCATGTCGGGTTCTGTGGGCGACGGATTTCCCCGATTCCTCGGCTTTGGACCCGTTGAGAGGGACGTTGTCCGCCCTCCGCCGACGCGCAGTGTGCTGGTTGGAGAACAGCACCTGCTATCTCCCTTTCTGTAGCTTCAAAACAGTTATCTCGCAGAATAACCGACCATTGAACGAACTACGGTCGACAGCAACAGGTCGCTTCCCACTTCTGAAATGAGCCACAGCGCGGCTCGTCCCATCCAACACAATCGGCAAGAGTATGCTACGCCGTGTCCTCAGACAATGGACGCAGTGCTGGCACCTAGTGTTCAGCTCCCTGCTTGTGCGACACAAGTACTTGACGAAGCAGCCATGCCCCAAGAGCACCTGCGTCATCCGAAATAACAGAGAGCCGTGCTTCCTTTAGAGCCAGCCGTCGAGCACTGGTCGTACCGTCTCGATTTTATCCAGGCAGAGGTAGGGTGGGGAGCAAAAGCCTCTCCCGCCATTTCGCCACCGTTATCTGTCGCTGCAGCAGTCTCTCGCCCCGTACCTTGGCCCCCTCGCGCCACCGATGCTGTGTCGCGAGTGTGTTCGCCTCCAGGTCTCAGGATGGTCATCCGGCCAATGTGCAAGCCGCCTACCATGAGATCGTGCGATATCCTCTTTTGACTCTGACGGCCAGCACTCTCTGCGGTTTTCGCAGTATTGCGACGTGGCGGGCTTCAGGTCACCCGCCCGTGCACCGACACATCGGGGCCCCGAATAGGGTCAAGGATCGCACGATCCCCGTACAACCGCCTACAGGTGGCGCTCGAGCCCCACATTGTGAAGCAGCGGGGCCAGCGCACCCGCCGCACCAACAGCTCGGGCACCAACCGTGGAAATCGGGGTAGAACTCCCACCAGCTTTCGAGCACCAATCCCAGGTACTTCATGGTGTACACGACAGTGACTCAAACCCCTCCGACCACGATTTGTGATCTCGGTGGCGGCGCCCGTCAGGGGCCATGTAAAGCGAGGGCCTGCGAATTGTTGAGCGAATCCCAGGCGTCGTGTGCGACTCACAACTTATGAGACCGCAGCGGCAGTTACTAACGCTGCCTCCCTATGCAGCTTCGCCGAGCCGTGACCAGTGTGTAGTCCGCATAGCAGGCTAGGTTCATCCCCAGTAGAAGCTCGCCTCTGAGCATCCAGTCGTATCCTATGTTTATGTTTTATGTTAACCCGCCCCTGGACACCGCTTCCTCTGCCAGGTCTCTCACTCTCCTTGTTGCGTCAATGATAGAGTTGCAGCATGGGCGCATGCTGCAACCCAAACTGGTTGTCGTTGCAAACGGGTTTGGCACCTCTCTGCACGAACAGCTTGCTCACTTCGTCTAGCAACACTATGGCCCTATAATTGGACGATAAGTCTTGGCGCCCCGCCTTTTTGAGCAGGAGCAGTCAACGTGATTTCCTCTGAGTGGGAAACTCACTCCACTCAAGGAATCTAACCTAAAACTGTAGCTTGGGCCTCTTAGATTTTGATTTTGATCACATTTGTGGCATTGACAATTAAGCCCCTTTTCTCACGCTAACGTTGTTATATCGTTTTTCAGCAACGAGTTTTCCCGTGCGGTAGCAGAAGAGTACGTGCGGCATTTCGAGTTCAGCGGCGCCACGCTAGACTCTGCTCTGAGGACCTTCCTCGCACGCTTCGCGCTCAGCGGCGAGACGCAGGAGCGGGAGAGAGTGCTGGTGCACTTCTCGCGCCGATATCTAGAGTGTAACCCCGGCTCATTCAACTCGCAAGGTATGTGTACTAGGCCACTTGTGTATAATCTCTTCCTCTCATGTAAATAACGTACCCTAGTAGCTGATAAAATGACCGAAGACTGGTCACAATTTCCCGAAAAACTACAAGAACAATCGTTAACTCCACAGACGCAGTCCACACGCTCACCTGCGCCATCATGCTGCTGAACACAGACCTGCACGGCTGCGGCGGCGGCGGCACGTTCCGGCGCATGTCGTGCGCGGAGTTCATAGACAACCTGGCCGACCTCAACGACGGCGACAACTTCCCGCGCGACACGCTCAAGCAGCTGTACCACGCCATCCGCACGCAGCCACTGCAGTGGGCGCTGTACGTATTGTAACATGGAACACAATAGTTTTACAAGGCAGTTCATACACCTCTGTCTCTCAATCTAGTTTTCTTTCTTTCTTTAATGCGGACATCGAAAACTAGTACTTCTTCCAAACATCAGTTTGCTAAATGTAGTATTTTATAAACAAAGATGTAGTAAAAAGTAGAAAATGGACGTAGTCGGACTATGTATCTTTAGAATGAGATTCAGGGTGTTTTGTCGTCTTGCTTCCTCTTTTTAGAAGACTGCGATTTGTATTACAATTGATAATTCAAAAGTGCCTCCTAAACGCTTTAATTAAGTTATAGTCATTGAGTTGTGTTCCCTTCCACATATAACCCGTTAGCCTTCGAAGCAAGAGTAAACAGGTATCTTTTGGGCGCGCCTGTTCATCGTAGACTTCATCCATCGCTTCTCATCAGGCAAGATAGAAGTCAAGAGGCCCATTTTGCACAGTAACAAAAAGGTCTCAGTTGATGATTTCTTTTAATGTATTTGTGGCCACCAGTGACGCGGAGGCAGCCGCAGTGTCGGCGGGCGGCGCGCGCGGCGGCTCCAACCCCTTCCTGGACGTGCCGGACCAGGCGCGCGCCGTGGAGTACAAGAAGGGCTACGTCATGCGCAAGTGCTGCGTCGACGCCAACGGGAAGAAGAGTCAGTGTCCCACATTTTATGATAACGGTCAATTATATTTAAGTCCCAAAGTGGCACCAGTCACTGAAAAGTTGTATTTTTTCATCAGCTCCCTTCGGACGTCGAGGTTGGAAAATGTTCTACTGTACGCTTCGAGATTTGGTGCTTTATCTTCATAAAGACGAACACGGATTCAGGCGCAGTCAGATGTCCGATAATTTGCACAACGCTATCAGGTAACATATGTCTCACTCTCGTCAAAATTTATTTAGTGGACATAAGACCGGAATTTCGCAAATTTTCAATTGCATTCTATGTATTATCCGGACCGACCCCCAATCGCAGGCATACAACTCTTGTACTAATCAAATATTTTCAGTCTATTTGCCAGTATAATAGAATCTCATACAACACAGTTTTGCGTGAAAGTTCCAGTCTGTCTTATGGATCCTGTATTGATGTAATATCTAATTTTCACTCTTTCAATTACAGAATACACCACGCGTTAGCGACGAAAGCGACCGACTATACGAAAAAGCAGCACGTATTTAGATTGCAGACTGCGGACCTGGCCGAATATTTATTTCAAACTAGGTAAGACTACACACTCTCGGTCTTATTACAAAACAAGGTTTTTCTTTAGACATTGTTTAAACCTTCGAGCCCCTTTTTTATAATAACCTAACAAAAATCGAAATACAGTTCCTTTTATAAAACTAACGACTTAGTCTGGTCTTAGGTTGTCAATTTTCAACTTTTTACCGAATTTAGTAAAGTTCTAAATACAAAAACTTTCTCGAAAGTTTAGGCTCGCTTTAAAGTTAGATCGTGATTTATAATAAGACGGTCTGTGTGAATGTCAAAGATATAGGAAATGCAGATTCCAGCTAACTTTGGTGATGGGCGGGTGTTATGAGGGACTGTGACTGTGTGGAATATATAATTTTGACATACAAAAAGTGCTCTCTCAGTCTATTTTGAATAAATAACTCTGATTTGTTTTTTTATTTATTGAAAAAGAATACGTGCAAAGGTGATTTTTAAATCCTCTTTTACATAATAAAAATCTTAACTTCACTGACAAACAACGTGCACAGCCTTCATTCAGGCTCTCAATTAAACCGTTTTGCAAAATAATTTATTTCTTTTCACTGTTTTAATCATTGACTATGCCTATGCTAGGCCTGAAGCGAAATAGGGTATTTTACTATATACGAGAAAAAATCTAAAAATATATTATTGAGATAGCTTAGGGAAAAACCAGTCGGAAAATCTTGGTTTTAGTTGACATAACAAAATAAATTTTAAAATTCAATTCAAAGATTTCAGTTTTTTTTATCTGTTTTTAAACACGTTGAAATAGTAGCCGCCATGTTCTTACGTCATTCCGCTGTTTTAACTAATCAACTGAAAAACTTTGTACTTTTATTATTTTCGTAACTAAACTAATTTTTATTAAAATAATATCTTATAATCTGGAACAGCAAACCAAGAATAAGTAACAATAATAACTCATTTTTTTATTATAAACGATTATCATACAAAATATCAACGCATTTGTTTATACAGAAAACTGACGTCATATCCACAGAGCAATATGGCGTCCACTGCGTCCAGCGTTTTCGTCAAATTACGCGTGAAATATGACAATGTAAAATTTAAATGCATTTTGATGGCACTATTCGATTCATTCACATCATTTAGTGGTTTATTAGCATTTTAGAATCTAATTAAGACACTGTTCAAAAATGGGTGTGATACCCTATTGCTATTCTTCGTCATCGTCGTTCCCTCAATGCTGAGTTATGTGGTCTTCTGCAGGGTGGACCGCTCGGTAGATGCGGCCTCCAATCTTCTTGATCGGGTTTGACCATCTTATCGGTGCCCTGCCCTGAGCGTGTTTTCCTTCCACCCGGCCCAGTATCATAAGTCTTTCCAGACCATGCTTAGGTGAACGTATAATATATCCAATAATTTATAATTGCCATATCAATTTGCTAAATGCCAAAACTCGCAGTCGGTCATAAAAAGTGCGACGAGGACCGTGAATATTTAGTACTAGATTTTTTTAAATGGAACGGCATGAATGGCAACGTTCGCATTACAATCTGTCAAAAATGCCACTAATTTACTAAAAAAATTGACATTACGTTTAACAGAAAGGAGATCGCGACATGAATTTGAACGTTATTATCTCGTTTCGTTCTCTCGTTTGGTTTCCTCAATGCTACGACGTAGACATACTTACGTTTAATTGTTTTTGCAGCTAGCCTGAAACCCTATTATCGTTTCAAACATACTTCCTTTCCTTTTGACAGCGACTCAAAAGAGTTATGTTCGTGGGTGGAGACGATCAACTTCGTGTGCGCGGCGTACTCGGCGGCCCCGCTGGCCGGCGCCGTGGGCTCGCAGCGCAAGTTCCAGCGCCCGCTGCTGCCCTGCACACATACGAAGCTCAACATGGTACGTGATATGCTCATCATCTGCAGTATTATATATGGAGTGACTGCCTATCTGACCTCCACAACCCAGTTGTTGGGTAACACGGTACCCCTTGGTAAGACTGGTTGTCAGACTTTCGGGCTTCTGACGACCCGTAACAACTGTCAAAAATCCAGGAATCCACGACCAACGGCTTAACGTGCTTTTCAAGGCATGGAGAGGTCTTGGTATTTGAAGACGGTCACCCATCCACAGACCAACCGCGGTAAGCGTAGCTTAACCTGATCGATCGACCCGTGTGGCTAATATTACTTAGCCACAAGCTCCTCCGTGATACGTGATACCCTCTCAAGACTAATTCAGACACTACTTTACATGACCGTCACATGATCTGACCAGACAATTAATAAGGATATTATTATCTGACTACCTCGTTGTTCCTGTGGTTGCAAGCGCGACTGTTGGGCATGAGGTCCTGGGTTCAATTCCCAGGTCGGGCAGAACACTGACATCAACAACAACACTTAACACAACAACAACACACACACGACACCCAGTACCCTTATTAGCAGCCTGGAGTCTGGATTTGTGCCCAGTCGATGGCAATAGGCTTGCCCCTTATTACACGGGGCTTTAACATAACTTATGAAATGTAGGTGTACAATAGGTACACCTCTGCCTCGCCTTTCTGTGAGATTATAAGCGCGATGTAATGTTGTGTCGCGCAGCGCGAGCAGCTGGCGGAGCACGAGGAGCGCGCCGCGCGCCTGGACGACGAGCTGGCCGCGCTGCGCCACGCGCGCGACACTGCGCAGCACGCGCGCGACAAGGAACACTACCTCGTGTACGAGGTCGGTACCACTTACTCTAAATCCCTACAAATAATATAAATGCGAAAGTAACTCTGTCTGTAACGCTTTCACGGCTACACCGATCGCTCAACCGATCGTCATGAAATTTGGCAGATTTCGCGTGGATTTTGGCAAATTTGGCCTGGGATATGGAGAAGGATATAGGCTACTTTTTTAACGCGATAACCAAAATCCACGCGGGCGAAGCCGTGGGCAAAAGCTAGTTTTTATAAATATCTATAAAGCAGTTAAACCTTCATTAGTTAGCAAACTGGTTAAAACAGCAGACAGCAATAACATCGATGTTACTCAGGATTTTGCAACTTCCTTTACCAATATTCCAATTAAAACTACAAAAACTTTAAATTCCTCGCCCTCGCTTGCTATTCATTTATTAAGAGCGAATGTTTCAGCCTGTCCTGTGGAATTTAAATTTAAACATATATAATGGTATTTGTTAGGTAGTTAGGTGAGATGATACCGTCAATCAAAACACAATTGGGTTTCTCTGTAATAAAAGATTTATATTTGTTATTTACATGTTTGTTCGACACTAATTCCAAAATATAACATTAAATTAACTATAAAATCCTTGCCTGTAATAAAAGAAACGACATTTAATGCTTATAATTACAATATCAATTCTTATTTCCTAACTAACAAGTAATAGTTTTCACAATTATTCTAACACGACCACAGATACAATAAATGCGGGCGACATTGCGTTTGCTACCGTAATGGCGGTAGTAGCGCGGCCTGAATTCTAATTAAAGGAAATATATTTTCTTTACACATATAAACCCTGTGTTCGTTGTAAAGGCATAAAAGCAAGTTAGATCAAAATTACCGAAAATCTGTGGGGCATGTCTACTAAAGATTGTCAATCCAGCATTGAGACAATTGCACCCTATTTGGCTTTAATATTTAATTTGTGTGTATATCAGGGGGTGTTCCCGAATTAAATGAAGTACAGTAAAGTTATTCCACCTTTGAAATCTGGGGACAGCAAAGATACTAATAAATTATAGACCCGTATCGGTTTTGCCGGTTTTGACAAGGAGTCTCAATAATTTTAATCATATTAATATCCTACACTATCAACAGTATGATTTCACCAGAGTACGTTGCACAACCGACGACAGTGTGACGTTATTACAACACATCTTTACCGCATGGGAAGAGGCACAAGATGTCATAGGCACGATAGTTACTTAAATGTCTCACTGATGGTGGCGCGTTTATTGGATCGTTCGGGTCCCTACAAAATGGTATAGCGAGCGTCGTCGGTTGAGACTGGTCATCTCCTAACTTCCAGGGATTATTTTAAATCTTATATGTAGAATTGTTTCTTCAATTTTTTTTAATTGTTTCACTTATAGAAACAACTAGAATATTGTACTTAAACTTTAAAAGTGTTCTTGGAGTTTGTTCGTCGTTCTTCTCCATAGACATCTACGTTTTGGAATAGGCAACTAGCTTCAACTTTCCGACTAACTGATCGACTTTTTGACTATAGGGTATTACACTAGTGATAGTAAATTATATAGTGCTAATAAACCACTAAAAAAAACATTTTTATTTAATCGTTTAGTACCATAAAAATACATTAAAACTTAACATTTTCAAATTTCGCGCATAAATTGACGATAACGCTGGACGCAGTGGGCAACATATTGCTCTGACGTCAGTTTGCTGTCTAAACAAATGTGCTGATATTTTGTATGATCATTGTTTATAAATAAAAAAATGAGTTATTATTCTACTTATCGCGGGTTTGCTGTTCCTGAATGTAAGATATTATAAAAAAAAAAAAAAATACTTTCGTTCCGAAAATAATAAAAGTACAAAGTTGTTCAGTTGACAGTAATTGGCACTTATTATATACAGCGGTACGACGTAATAACATGGCGGCTATTATTTCATGGTGTTCAAAAACAGATTAAAAAAAACTGAAATCTTTGAATTGAAATTTAAAATTTATTTTGTTATTTCATGAACTAAAACTTAAATTTTCCGACTGCGTTTTGCCTTACCTATCTCAATAATATATTTTTAGATTTTTTCTCATATAGAGTAAAATACCCTATTTAATATTTGTCCAGCGGCCACTACTTTTGAAATACAGCCAATTTACGATGAGTTGATTAATTGTAGGAAATCATTGATATACAAAAACCCAAGATAACACAATCAGCGTCTCAAAAAGGTACGCATAAATAGGGCGCAATGTACAGTGCAGGTACTAAATAGTATCGTGAGTCATCTTTGAGTCTTTGTAAAAACCACTTTAAGTCACGCGAGTATGGTTGAATTTGCAAAAAAATGTGTTTTATCATTACTATAACCACTGACGTATAATTGGGGACAGTTTTGAGTGTTACTTTTGCTCGAAACTGTATATCTTGGGTTTTTTTTGTATATCAATGATGGAAATGCAATTATTTTGATGATTGAGTATGAATCATTAAAATATACCACCAAAGCTATTATTTGATGTGGTTCAAAGGTGTTATCTTTAAAATCATACAAAAGTAAAAGCAACTTCTTCACCGAAAAGTCACTTCTTTATCAGTTGTTCCTAATTATATGTCCACAACCATAGATAAAACACTAATGTACAATAGATGGGCCACTAAGGTTTTCGTTTTGTAAAAAGTGAGTTCTCCAGAAAAGAGATGGCGCTGTATGTCTCTATATCCCATTCGCTCACTAGATGGCGCTTTTTTTTTCTAGTATTAAATCCTTACATTGAAGAATGATTGTTATTTATTTGTGTGTAATAAATTAATTCTTATGTGTTTACAATAAGAGTATGATAACAACATCATATTCTGGTTCTTGTCCTAAAGCAAATGTAGACTTATTTCACATATCAAAAAACAAAATCATTCTTTTATACAAGGCAAATTACTCTTAAAATCTTAAGCCACAACATCAATAGCCATATCAGTAAATGAAATGGAATAAAATGGTAGATAGAAATGAAATAATATTAAGTTCTGTTAAAGAATTTATTTTGCACAAGAGAACTGAGACAAATTGCAAAATATATTGGCTACTTGCTTGCCTCCCTTCAGACATTTCTGCAGTGGCTCGTCGTTTAATTATGTTTCAATGATCATGCAAACAACATCTACAGACTCGCACAATGCCTTCGATAAGGATACATCCAAAATAACTCTTCAAGGCTGACTTTTTCGACATCTTGAAAGTTTCGTCGAATCCAAATCAAAAAGGCAAAATCGAGATCCAGTAGACACGTCGTCGGGTCAATAAACAAACACAGTCCTTAGTCGGAAAAGAACACAAAACAGATCACCAGAGCATCACGAAATAACGAACGAAACAGATTATTTTTTTCAAAAGTCAACGTAGGTACTGTTTCTGTCAATCATCAATTAGAGTCCGTTTCACGTAAGAATACCCCTCAGAGTGGCGCTTCCGTCGCTCTCAACGTTCAAAAATAAGCTCTATCATTATAGATTTATGCAAACTACATATAAGTTCCAATAATATTCCGTGGGACTTCTTACACGACGCGGACTTTACGTTTCGTTTCACGTAATACGCTACATGAAATGAAGGTGTTATTATTACTGTCATTTTATTTTGCTACGATATTTTATACATTACTTTTTATGTAGGTAATTGCAAAATGATAAATAATACATAAATATTATCATTTAGTTTGAGTAATAGTTTTACAGGTAGCTCTGTCTATCGGCAAAAAAATTAAACTATGGCCAACATTTCTGTACTCCTAGCATTAGATGACAGCAGTATCAATGAATATTTTGATAGCAGCCTGTGTATAGAAGTTTTACCCCCCTGTCCACAACTGCATGTATGAACGATATAGAAAGACGTGCACGTTAAAAGCGTCCATAGTAAACATTTAAACAATTAAAAAAATACAGATAATTAAAAATATAAATGCAGCTGATCGGCATGCCACATTTACATGCACGAGTTACCGTATCCATGTCTCCATCAGCCCTCTACTAATGATAGTTTGTGTATAACAGATAAAGAGGTACCGCACGTACGCGCACGTTATGCGGTCGCGCGGTGGAGGCGCGGGCGCGGAGGACGCGGCCCCCGCCGTGCCCGAGCGCGCGGCCCCCGGGCCCCCCGGGCCGCCCGCAGGCGCCGGGCCCCCGGGCACGCCACCGGCGCCGGGCGCGCCGCCCCCCTGACGCGCCATGGCGGTGTTCGCCGCCTGCGTGCTGTGACCCCGCCGCGCCGTGCGCGCGCTGTGCCTGTGCGCGTGCGCGCACGACGCGCGCCCCCTCTAGTCCCGTCTTCCCGCTCGTGTATCGTAGAGTAGTGCGGCGGACGCCCGAGAGTGCCGTGAGTTATACTTAGTGAGTGCTGCCGGCCGAGTCGTGTCGTATATCTAGTGAGTGCTGCCGGCCGAGTCGTGTCGTATATCTAGTGAGTGCTGCCGGCCGAGTCGTGTCGTATATCTAGTGAGTGCTGCTGGCCGAGTTGTGTCGTATATCTAGCGAGTGCTGCCGGTCGACTCGTGTCGTATATCTAGTGAGTGCTGCCGGCCGACCCGTGTCGTATACCTAGTGAGTGCTGCCGGCCGACTCGTGTCGTGGGAGACTGAGCGACGAGCTCGCGACCCGGCGAGCACACCGGACGAACTTCGGATCGTTTTTATAAATTTCATCGTACCATTAGGAAGTTCCGTTGTAACATTTCGCGTCAGCGATGAGGCTGAGCGGTTATATACGCTTTAATTATTCTCTTTTACTATCACAAATATTGGCTTAATTAAGGTACTGTAAGTAAAATCATTTATCATTCCATGTAATCTGTATCACTGTTCTCTAGAGTACAGATTTAAGAAAGTGATAAAAGTGGCTAGGAGAAGCTGTTGACTCATTCTTATTCCGCATGATATTCACTCGGTATTTTATTTGACAACGGCTGAATTTATTACAATATTGTAAATAGTTTTTAAAATATTGAGACTGATACATGAAGTTATTTATTTCGTTCGTAAATTAACCAGTGTCAAATCTTAGGCATCGATAGTGTATCATTACACCCCTAGGATCTCAGATGTAATTATACTATAGTTATAGAATGAAATGTTTGTGACTGATGTGTGTGAAATCTCTTGTTGATCAATCATTTGTACTTGGGGAAAATCACGTATTAATGTAATACAAGCTTTATTTAATTTTTTAACAGTCTAATGACATTAGGCAGTTAGTGATAGAAGGATATTAAAATCTGTACTATGTAATCTATTGATGATAAGTGTTGCAGCTTAAATGGTTATAAAAACATTTATTTAGAGCTTCATGCCTTGTACTGTGCCCATGTAACAGACACGTCATCTTTCAAATTATGCTAATGCTATCAAACATTGCTGAGACAAGTACACAAAGATAACTTATGGTTCTATCATCCATTAGTTATGCATTCTAAAATGTTGTCCGAATCATGCTTGTAATTTTATGTTCTGTAGTATATTTATTCAAATACCAACAAAGCACTCCCTTGATAACATAAGTGATTTATTAAATTCGCTTTAGATGTATACCAATCGTTGTAAATAAATCAATATTTTTTATGAATTGTTTACATGTTTTATTTTTATATGTTTTACTTAAAATGTATAGCTTGGCGAGTTTGTTTTATTTAAAAAAATATAAATGTTTGCTACGTGTTTGTGACATTTAACCGCCTGTACGTGATATTCTTATTCCTCTCATAATAATGTCTCACTAATCTTTAAGAAACAAACAAAAAGACCGCATAACGGGATTTGTAAGTCTGTTAAGCATAAATCATTTGCTATTTTTGCTCAATCGGAAAAAAATGATTAACTTGCTTATGGTTTCACATGATTTTAATATTTTTTCTGATTTAATCATATCCAAAATTAGTCAACTTGCAAGTATTATAAATTAATCTCTATTGGTAAGTATGGAATTAAAATGTTGGCTGTGCCGGAAAATGTAGAATATCAGTTTGATTCTGTAAGTAGCTATTGGGATTATTCTATCTGGATTTTATAACATTGTATGTCGTAAGCCAGCATGTATCTTACCAGAGCGAATATAGAAATGAAAATGACCAGTCTTAATAGCATTTTATGCTTATTCAAAATGTATATATGAAGTGAAATAAACTCTTGGGAGCCCGAAAAATATTGATCAACTCTAAAAGTACATAATAAATGTCTAAGTATTTGAAACTATTGTGTAATAAAATAGCATTAGTTTATTTTTTTCTTTTATACCAATCATAACCCCCTTTTAAGAGCTGAAATAAATATCACAAAAGGAGTTTCGTTGTTTTTCTTTGCCCTTGTAACAATACAATAAAATTATAAGGTACCGTCAACTGTGGCAACTTTACTTTCCAAAGTCAAAGTCAAAGTCAAAGTCATTTATTTGCTGTAAATGCGGTACAAAGGATGGTAGGTACATAAATTGTTAGTGCGATGACACATTTTGCCAGTAAGTTGGCATGCAAATATTAAAATAAAATCCTAGTGCTAGCATGTTAAGCAAATCTCTACACAAATGAACGGAATATTATTAATTTATTAAATTATTTAAAGTCAATTTTAAGCTTCGAAAATTCAACATTAAATAAAATAGGTAATTGCTATTCAACATAAAATGCAGTATGTATGTACAGTACGTAACACTTATTGATAGGTAAGTTTATTTACAATGCGTTTCTGTAATGATAAGACTGACAAGGAGTTTTTTTGAGGAATTCAGATATAGAATAAAAACTATGTGAAGTGAGCCATTTTTTTAGAACTATGCAAAATTTTCTGTAAGGAAGATCAGTTATGAAATTTGGAATTGAATTATAAATAAGTGGCGCCATATATACGCAACTGCGTCGGAATAGTTCGATTCTAGGAACAGGCATTTTTAATAAAAATTGTGTGGCTTTTCGTTTATTTGTTTTAATATTAGGTTCAAAAAGTGAATAATTTGTTTTAACAAACTTAGCGATTTCATATATATAAACGCAAGGAACTGTGAGAAGGTTGTGTGATTTATACACTGGCCTGCAGGAATCAGTCCAGTCCATATTGAAAATTGCTCGTATGCATTTTTTTGTGCTAACAGAACTCTAGAAATTTCAGAAGAATTTCCCCAGACAATGATACCATACCGGATGACGGAGCAAACATAGGCATGATATACCATTAAAGCAGTTGATCTGGATGTCTCATTTTTAACTTTCTTTAATGCAAAAACAAACCTATTGATTTTCCTTGGCTGCTCTCTCGAAAAAAGCATGCAGATGAAGCCAGTTTTCATAGGCATTTATAGAGAAATTGCATCTGAAAAAATAGTTAGTAATCTACATAATAAGATACGTAATTTGGTTTTGAAATAATTTTTCTATCGGTATCACATAATAAGAAAAAAAATCACCAAATCACCTCCAAATCGTTGGGTTGAAACCATTTTACTCCTTCAATTTTAAACAAAGGAGTTCAAAAAAATATATCTACTGCTTTGCAATACAAAGGAAAATGATTTGGTTTTTGTTACTTTTTTTAAATATGTATTATTTTTATTATGATAAATTAAAAATGCGTCCGATTAAAGACTGCATCTACATCACCCACGCACTCCCGCCCGTTGAAGACCGTGATGATCCATTACCTCTCGTCACCCCGGACGAAGTTCACGAGATTATCAAAGGTCTGAAACCCCGCAAGGCCCCCGGCGCTGACGGATTCACTAATAGGGTGCTCCAGATGCTGCCCGCTCACCTGATCATGCTCTTGACCACCATCTTCAATGGTGCCTTGAGCAATAACATCTTCCCGCAAGCATGGAAGCAAGCCACGGTCATCGGCATTCCAAAACTTGGCAAGCCCAAGTCCGAGCCCACGAGCTACCGCCCCATCAGTTTACTGAATTCGCTCGGTAAAATCTATGAGAGACTTATTAATAAGAGACTCAGAAACTTTGCCGAGACGACAGGCCTCATTCCCGACGAGCAGTTCGGTTTTAGAACCCAACACTCGTGCGTGCAACAGGTCCAACGCATCGTAGAAGAAATAAGCGCTGGCTTCCAGCGTGGTACGATGACTGGTGCAGTATTCTTCGATATAGCGAAAGCTTTCGACAAAGTCTGGCACAACGGCTTATATAAGCTGTACAAACTCGGTGCGCCGTGCTGACCCCTCTCATTTTCACGCTATTTACTAGCGATATCCCAAAACGTAGACTGGCTAAGTTGGCACTGTTCGCAGACGACACAGCCATTTACTACGCTGGGATAAATCAGGACGCGATAGCCTCCAGGCTCCAGACCGCAGTCAATGTTCTTGGCGCGTGGTTTAGAAAATGGAGGATTGAGCAAATCCGGACAAAAGTCAAGCGGTTCTCTTCTCAAAACCGCCAGGTCTGTGCCTGACCCCCCGCGGCCCATCTCCATGTTTGGCAAGCCTATCCCTTGGGAGAAGCAAGCTAAATATCTAGAAGTGATCATGGATCAGCACCTCTCCTTCTCTGAGCACATCAAGAAGGCGCGCTCACGCGCCGCCTTCGCTCTAGGAAGGTTGCACTCTGTTCTGAATGCACGCAGCAAGTTGTCACTCAAATGCAAGTTGCGAATATACAAGACGTGCATAAGGCCAATCATGACCAGCATCATGCTAGTGCAGTCTTTGCACACACTAAGCCCCGATAAATCCATAGGATGCAGACCCTCCAGAACCGTTTCCTTCGCCAAGCTACAGGCTCGCCATGGTATGTTAGGAACGAGATCCTCCATCTCGACCTTAGAATCCCCACCATAGCTCAGTTCCTTAAACGCATCTCAAAGTGTTTCTTCGAATCCGCCGCGCAACACCGCAATCCACTGATTGCGAAGGCCGCTAGTTATGTCCCCAGTAGAATCCGCCGGCCGAGACATGTCTTTCCGACCCTGATGACCCCATCACTCTCCTTCAAGAAAGCAGTAGGGCCACCAGTACAGCACACAAATACAGACCGTGTTTCCGACCTCGCTGCCGAAGTCCTCGCGCCCCGCGAAGACCCCGAGTTAACGAAATGTCCCCCACCAACCGTCCCTTGCCCGCAGAAGTGCCAGCCCGCGCCGAAGCTGAGCAAGTAGAGTTAAAATCCCCATGATCTAATAATAAAGAAATTATTTGATCCAGTCTGTCCCCACTTGCTGCCCTCCCTAACAGTGACTCCCTGAGCCGAGGCTCGTAGGGGAGAGCGGGGCTGGTAGTTCCCAGGGTAAGTTGTTCCGACAGCAATAACTTTGTAAGGAAAAGAGATAGCCATACATGTGAAATGCGCCGTTAAAGCGTCAGGTGACGCGCCACGCCGGCAGCCATTTCAGTTACTCCGGCGACGGCGGTTGAGTGGCTATGTGCACGTAGCTGTCAAAACATTACGTAAGTACATTTTTTCGTGTTTTAACAATTTGGTCTATCTCTGATTAATATGGACCGATTCATGCGTAACTTTCCTAAATTGTAGTGACATTAGTAAGATATCTTATAGCTTACGTATTTTTAAATTGATTATATTAGTCCGCTTATATGTCAGTCTTCATAAATAAACGTAATTTGGGGCTATAAGTTCCTTCCTGAGGGGGCTGGCTGTTCCCCGGAACAACTTACCCCAATTGACCTTTAATCGTAACTAAAATTCTTATGACCATTTTTTTTTTCTTTATAGGATGCGAAACTACAAACATAAGACAGAGAGAGGTAAAACCTCCGAAACATTTTTGCGTCAAGCTGCAGATGCTGTCATCAAGGAGGGAAAACCTATTAAAACTGTGGCAAGAGAACTTGAAATTTGCCACATGACGTTACATCGATTTGTTACAAAATTAAGAGCTGGCAGGGTTCCTGCCATAGGTTATAAACCCAGGCCAGTGTTTACCTTGGAACAGGAAAAAGAGTTAGCGAATTACATTTTAAAGTGTTCCTCAATATACTTCGGTCTTCTGCCCGGAGAGGTGCGTAAACTCGCGTATGATTGTGCAGTAAAATTTTCTTTGGAAGACATTCCCCCCTCGTGGCACAAGAATCGAGAAACTGGAGCTGACTGCTTCACTGGATTTATGAAGAGGAACCCGGTTTTATCGATAAGAACCCCAGAAGCAACTAGTGTGGGACGTGCATCTGCATTTAACAGACATAATGTAAATGATTTTTTCTAAAAAAATCATTTACATTATGTCTGGGTGAAATTCTATTAAAACATAAATTGACACCATCAAGAATTTTGAGCCTGGACGAGACTGGAGTAACGACTGTGTTGAAGCTAAGAAAGATGGCTATTTTAACTGATACACCAGAAAAAATGCATTGGCTGAAGAACAGGCAAAGAAGAAGACAAAAATGAATTTAGACATTGCAAAGAAGGGAAAAGGGAAAAATAACGATAAAAATAAAGGAAAAGGTAAAGGCAAAGGGAAAGGGAAAGAAAAATCTCAAGAAAAAGCTAAACGAAGAGTATTACAAGAAAGCGAGAGTGACAGCGATAACGATCTGGACTGGTGCTGCATAATTTGTTGTGATTCTTATTCAAACGGTCGTCCAAGAGAACAGTGGATAGAATGTACCATCTGTAAAAATTGGGCTCATACCAAATGTTTAGATAAAGGTGATGAAGTCACTTATGTGTGTCCCAACTGTGAGTCAGATGAAGAAATGGGTGATAAATAAGATTACTGATAAATAAGAACGGAGGTTACCAAAGTTAATTACGCCTGATTAATGTAAGACTGATGACTAATCTTAATTACAATTTAACTAAATAAAAAAAGTTTATCTGGACTACTATTGTTTTGTAGGCAATTTAAAAAAAAGTTTAATTGTGCATAGAATAAACATTACATGCATACATTTATAGAAATAGTTGTTTTATTTAAGAAAACCTATGTTATTCTGACAATATAAATTGTGATAATCGAAGCGGAACAATTTGCCTCGAAGGTGGAACAACTCGCCCCAAAGCGGGGCTGAATGTTCCGATCCGAAATTTGACAAACATTTGCTTCTGTAAAAAAATTATATAGATATTAGTAGAAGTTCTTTTAATATTACAAAAAAACGATAAGCATCCGTTCAATATTTGCACATTTTGACATTAAAATCCGTCATTTTCATAATAAAATTTCATGTTATTTGAAAATCGGAACTTCCAACCCCGCTCTCCCCTACCCTGCAGGGGGTGCCCTCAGTGCGCAGTCGCTATAGGTTTAAGTATTAGTTTTGTAAGCCCTGACTGGAGGCTCTTAGTCTAAAAGCTATTAGTCCACACAGGAAAGCCCGGTTGAGCAGTTACGGCCTCTCAAGGTCAACTGCGAGATGTCATTTCCAAAAAAAAAAAACTCACGCAGTCGTCCACAATATCAGTGCGGGGTCATCGTGTTGCTAGGTGGACCTATGTCGCGTTGCGAGAGGTCAGCACTACGAAATAAAATCGTAAAATATTACTGCAAAAATTAAGTTTTGTAAATACTGGAGTAGGTTTTTTTCTCCTTTTATATAAGTTGTGTTTTATAGTTATATGAATTGTACAGCTTTATTAGTGTTTAAATTTAGTTTTTAAAACATGGTCAATAAGCAGAAACGAATGAAGAAAGTTTTAAAATAATATTACAAACAAATTATAACAATACATATTTCACTATACACTATAGCTTTAGTTACCTTTCATAAAAGTAGTTAAGTACTGATTATAAAATTCCTATAATCAAACAAAGTCGTAAGTATAACGCTTGTGTGTCATAGAGTAGTGAATGGTCACAGAAGGTCCCCATCCACGCAATGACTTTCAGCATGTAAGTCATTGCGTGGATGTTTTAGAAAGAGAAAGAAAGAAAGAAAGAAACCAACACTGAAAATGCTCCTGAAGTAGGTGTTAATTGTGATTATAGGTTAGGTACTTGCTAGAAATTTGTTGATTTATTGATTACTGGCGTAATTATTTTCAATAATGAATTTATATAAATAAATAATAATAGAATATTATATATTTATTTAAAATCAATAATTAATAGACATATTATATAAAGAAGTAAACTTCACAGGCAATGTTATATCGGTAAAAGATTAAATAATAAAACATAAACATAACGAGTGTGCGTTACCCAGGCCAGATGTTGTCGAAAATGGTCATTTGAATCTTATAGATAATTAGTTTTGCGGCTTCTGTAATTGTTGCGCACATTTTTAAATTTGTTGCGCTTATAGTTTTTTAATTATTTCACAAAAACATTTCCTGCTGGGGTAACGTTACCGCAGCCAGACCTTTTTCTTTCTAATGGGAATATTTAAATAATTACTAGCTATAAAATTAGTTGTCTAGATGAAGTAAATGTTGTGCCTTATTTTGTATTTGTTCTTTCATCGGTTGCGAAGTTATTCGAGATTTTGTTGGGGTAACGTTTTTGGTTTTGCTAGATCTTTGAAATGGTTAAGCGGATTCTTATCATATTTTGTACATGGCTTCTTGGGAATTAGTTTAAATTTGTTCTGCAATAAAAAAACCAAAATAATACATAGCTTAAAGGTTATTTCATTAAATAGAAAAACACTTCAATTGGTCGCAGCACTCTCAATAAGAGCTCTAAAGACTTACTTTAAACGTTATTTTAAAGCTTGTAACTGCCTTCAAATGTACGTGAAGTTTCATTAGTATCCTGTAAGTATTTAACAAGTTATGATGATATTGAGTTCTTCACGAGCACGGTCTTGATGCGCGCGGTTTTATTTGGCCACTGGATTGGATATATGAACTGAATGTTATGTCAATTATTAGTTTTTTAGTTCAGTTGTATATCAGTAAAATTTCAGCTCAGTACATTGGATAATTAATGAGATAATACGATTAAAGTCATTAGGAAGTGAATGACCGTGGTAACCCGACCAAGTTTAGGTGGTTACGAAAAAGCGAAAACGCAAAACATTATGGTACCTTCTAAAATATGTAGGATAGTGTTACAAATTTAGTACAGACATGTACACAAGTTTAAAAAAAACTACGTGATTATTAAATAATTTTTATTGACAGGTAATATAATCATTTCAATTGAACTTTTAAAGTATTATTAAACTTATACTTAAAAACAATCACAGATTAAAATTACAGATAGTAATTTTGCTTTTTTGAAATTTTCCATTATTTTTTAATTAAATTATAGATTTCAGTATACACAGTACACAGTTACAGTTTTTATTTAAATATACACATATTGGACTGTGTAATGATCACAGATAATAAATAATATACAATGGTTTTTTTCAGTTAACACTAAACTTACGGTGCGTACAAACTATATAACGTATCATGTTATTTTTATTTACCTACACATTACATTTGTAATAATCTATTTAAGTCATGATCCATAGTAATAAAGATTGAACAGTGGCCAGCAGGTCAACCTACCTAAATCGTAGTAATATATACCTAGCTAGATATAAGTATGTACTCACCGTAGATTGAGAGTTTTACAGACGTAGAGGAGAACTTCAAACGATATTTTTTATAACTTCACCACGCAGCCATAGTCGCCACCACACTCATACGTAGGTATTATGTCGCCATCACCGCGTCCATCATCGCGGCCCACGGCTATTGCTATGTTGCCATTCTGTTTATGCCTACAATAAAAACAAAGAGTACATTTTTTTTGTCTAAATCCTTAATGGGGTTTCAATTGTAGTTTTGCTACCTACATATTTGAAACTCGAATCGTCATCTATTTGCGAGTTTATATCAACACGAGTGTCGCAACAAGGTAATTATGGATTTCTTAAAGTCTACGTGTCCAAGGAGTTTGTGGAAATAAATAAATACCTACCTGTTGCGGTAGTCCCGACTCCCGACATTGATAACGATAAAAATCGGTCGCTAAGTCATGAATTTCATTAATCAAGTTTCAAGTCATATTTTGACAATATACCTATACACAAAAACCTTCCACTTGAATCAATCTATCTATTAAAAAAACTGCTTCAGAATCCGTTGCGTAGTTTTAAAGATCTAAACAAACAGGGACAGACAAACGGGAAGCGACTTTGTTTTATAGGTACTATGTAGCGAAGGATAAATATGTCGTTATAAGAGAATAATAAGTTCCTAAATTTAAATATTTAAGCCTTAAAAAAATACAGTTTTAGATAAGTACCTAACAACATGTACATATTAATAATAATTTTGCTACTATTTCTGTAGTTACATTATACAAGCTTACCTTGTTCGTGAATTCATCAAGCAGCCTGCACCATAACTATGATCATCAATAGAAGCACTCCACATTAGCAGTAATTCGCCACACTTATTATTTTACATTAGCTCTCACGCACTCTATAAGTATTTGCAAAAACAGGAAACGAAACTGCCGAAACGCATGCGCACTCTACAAGATGAATTATGTGATTACGGAGCATGTTTAGTGCGATATGCAAACAATGCGCCCCTTCACCCCACCCCTTCCGCGTCTCACCGAACGACATGTTATATCAGTGATTTTTGATAAGTTTGTGCAACTGGAAGATAATAATAATGTTTTCATAGTACAGATATTATTATATTATTAATGTATTTAACAGTGTACGCGTCTGTACCCAAATTGTAAGGTGTATTATACTAAACATTTCAAAAGATAGTATAATGTTCTGCGTTTTCGCTTTTTCGTAACCACCTAAACTTGGTCGGGTTACCACGGTCATTCACTTCCTAATGACTTTAATCGTATTATCTCATTAATTATCCAATGTACTGAGCTGAAATTTTACTGATATACAACTGAACTAAAAAACTAATAATTGACATAACATTCAGTTCATATATCCAATCCAGTGGCCAAATAAAACCGCGCGCATCAAGACCGTGCTCGTGAAGAACTCAATATCATCATAACTTGTTAAATACTTACAGGATACTAATGAAACTTCACATACATTTGAAGGCAGTTACAAGCTTTAAAATAACGTTTAAAGTAAGTCTTTAGAGCTCTTATTGAGAGTGCTGGGACCAATTGAAGTGTTTTTCTATTTAATGAAATAACCTATAAGCTATGTATTATTTTGGTTTTTTTATTGCAGAACAAATTTAAACTAATTCCTAAGAAGCCATGTACAAAATATGATAAGAATCCGATTAACCATTTCAAAGATCTAGCAAAACCAAAAACGTTACCCCAGCAAAATGTCGAATAACTTCGCAACCGATGATAGAACAAATACAAAATAAGGCACAACATTTACTTCATCTAGACAACTAATTTTATAGCTAGTAATTATTTAAATATTCCCATTAGAAAGAAAAAGGTCTGGCTGCGGTAACGTTACCCCAGCAGGAAATGTTTTTGTGAAATAATTAAAAAACTATAAGCGCAACAAATTTAAAAATGTGCGCAACAATTACAGAAACCGCAAAACTAATTATCTATAAGATTCAAATGACCATTTTCGACAACATCTGGCCTGGGTAACGCACACACATAACGAATAGGTATTACGACGATTTTTTGTCGTTCGTTTGTCGTAAGAATAGCGGTTATCGTGTATTTTGCTAACAAACGTGAAATGCATGCAGATTTTAGTACAAAACTGAACCGTTTCTGACGGTAGTAACATCTACCCCAGTACAGAACGGTTAAATTTGTTAGATAATTTTGATAACACGAGTAGGATCACGAATAGTTCAGTTGGTAGAGCGACTATACCCCGTAGATCGAAAACTGCCCACGGGTGGCACAGTCTATATAACATTAGAAAAAAATAGCAGACATGTTTTTATTATAATTATCATTTTTCATTATTATCAACTCAGGCTAAAGTGGGTCAATAATATTTATTTAATCATAAATATTTTTTTTGGAATGTTTTGGTGAGATAAATAAAATAAAAATTCGCTAGTCGTTCCATCAGAGCCAAATGCTATGAAAACATTTCTAATATGTGGGAATTATAAAAATATTAAAATATTCCCATGAAAATACATATAATAGAAAAAGATTACAAGTTCTGGAAGGGGGTGAAAATCACGTTTAAAAATTCCGTTCCAATATCTAGATTCATAGATGTGAGCATGTTTAAAATGAAGGAACCGAGAAGGAAGAAGGAAGCAAAGAAAACAGAACAAGATTTTGTCTGGGTATCGAAATTATCAATAGTAAATGTAAGTGGTGAATACTGAGAAATAAGTGAGAGAGAAAAATAAAAATACTAAGTGAAAGAAAGTTACATTTTAGTGAATTTTAGTTATAATCTATTTGTTTATAAAATATAACAGATAATCTGATAAACACTAGTGATAATTATACTACCTATCTACCTACCCTACCTGCCTTACCTACCTACCTGTTCTAAAAATTTAGTTAAAAAGATACATCAAGTCCTTTAAATCATGTTTCAAATCAGGTTGATTTATACTAAAGGTTATATCTACCCGTGGCTTCTAAAGCGTTTTACAATTTTATTCGTAACCATAGCCAGAAAGGAATATTCATATCAATAGATAATAAATAAAAACAAAATTGAACCACTTTTTATGCGGTATACATAAAAATCCATTTAATTTCCACGATGACTTGACCTTCTGTGATTTCGATACTCTGTGACAAGACTAGGCAAAGCGACGCGCGGTGGCGGGGCGAGCCGCTCAGTCCTTTTCTGTTGTATGCGGGTAGCGGAGTGGCGCGAAGAGTGGTCGTCAGCTCCGACCAAATGCTCAAGGTTTTTGGCGTGGTTACAAGCCTTAAGCGACTTTACCAATGAGCACTTTAAAAAATATCTCTCGATTACTAAAAATTTTTTACAAATAGTAGTTTATTCTTCTTCTGTATCGGTTGGATATTAAATGGCGGTAACAGATTTTCAGTTATCGAGAGAAATTTAAGTTCAGTTCTCATTGGTAAAGTTGCTCATGGAAAGTAAAGATGCCACAGTTGACCGTACATGACTTGACTTGTTAAAACAATGCATATTTATGCGATAGCAGTAATTGCGGTTTATTTACTGTTATTTTTTGAAGAGTTCCGTTGTCTGTCTCCGAAACGCATCATCAGATCTATATGAAATTGAAATGGGACCACACGGGAAGCACGAGCTTTACGAATAATCAGAATAATTTATGTACACACAGTAAAATATATACGAGTACGAGATACGGCATTAAACAATTGAGTACAAAGGTACTGCTAATTTCTTCAGAAATTTCTTCCAGCAGACCTGCGAAAAGAGAAATGTAGACAATAGTGTGTGAGAACAAGAAGAGAAAATATGAATATGTGACGTCTTAAACTAAAATAGACTTACACATATAATACAGGAAATTAACATATATAATTACGTAATGATAAAATAAATAAACAATTATATTTAAATACATATACATACCTACACAATTATGAGGAAAGGTAATGCTCTTTTACTCGACATTTGAACAGGGAAATAGTTTTTAAGTCAAGGGAAATAGTTTTTAAGTCATGAATGCTCGGCGGAAGGGAGTTCCACAATCTTACAGCATGGACAGAGAATGAATAAGAATAATAACTAGTTTTATAGGGATGGGATTTAAGGAGGGATCTAAGGTGTGATCTACACGGTGCGTCGCTAGGACGAGCGTAAGAAAAACGCTCACGCAAGTAGGAAGGATAAGAAGGGTTGTGTAAGATGTTGAAGAGGATACATAAAATCTGAGTGTTCCTGCGAAGGCGGATTGGGAGCCATTTGAGTTCTTTGCGAAGGTGAGAAACATGGTCATACTTTCGAAGACCGAAAACGAAGCGAATGCACAGGTTTTGTAGGCGCTCAAGCTTGTTTAATACCTCCTCAGTAGCATCCAAGTAGCAAGCGTCGGCATAATCTATAATCGGCTGAATAAGTGTTTGTGCCAAAGAAATTTTAGTCTTCAAAGGCAGGAGACTTTGAAGGTATTTCAACGAATGGAATGAGAAATGTACCTTTCGACTGACCTCATTGACCTGAGCACGCCACGAAAGATTGGAGTCGATAACTACACCCAGATCTTAAGCGGTTTCGGTATAGTCAATGCGAACACCATCGAGATATAAAGGCATCAGAGATGCAACATCAGCCGCATTGCGAACGAATCTGCTGCCTATGATCATGGCCTGGGATTTAGTTGGGTTATTTTGCAAACCAAATGACAGCCCAGACGCTGATGCAAGCCAGGTCAAGGTTCATTGCAGCAAGTGCAGAGCCCGCGTCAGCTACAGTAAAATGCCGATAAAGCTGCAAGTCATCTGCGTAGAGATGAAAACTAGAGGAAATTACTGTGGTAACAAGGTTTATGAAAATTAAAAACAGAAGAGGAGAGAGAACGCTACCCTGAGGAACACCCTCAGTGAGGCAACACCAATCAGAGAAGGACTCCTCCAGGCGAACACACTGAGAGCGTCCTCGGAGATAAAAACTGAACCAGGCTAAAGTGGAAGAAGAGAAATTGATAGATTGGAGGATACCTAGTAAAATGTCGAAATCCACTGAGTTGAAGGCGCTACTAAAGTCAAACAATACAAGAACAGTATGGGACTTATTTTCCATTGCCCAGCGGGTGTCGTCAGTTACTTTAAGAAGCGCGGTTACAGTACTGTGACCCGAACGAAAACCGGATTGGAAAGTGGAAATCAACGAGTTTGACGCCAAGAAACATGATAGTTGTCTCTGAACTATGTGCTCAAGAACTTTAGATAGAAATAGAAGAATAGAAATAGGTCTAAAGTGATAGTTTTATAATGTGCCAAAGTATTTTCTACTCTAAAGCAACAGCCTTAAAGATAGATTTACAGTGATTTATGTCGTATGATTATGATAGTCTACAATGACGTATTGTACTGGAGAGCTATTATTGGAAGAACAAACGAACCGAATGAGCCGTTCGGCCGGTGACTTGGGTCAGTCATCGGTGTCTCGCTGAAGTACGGAGGTAGTGAGTCTGAGTGAGCTAGTAAGCTATTTAGCGAGCGAGAGAGTGAGCGAGAGCGACGTCCATCAAAAAGAACCAGCTCTTTTCTATCACTCGCTCACGAGCTACCCATATCTATTTTTTAGCCAATCATGTATATCAGGGTGAGGCTCACAGAAAATGTACCATCACACACGGGAACTTGTAACGCACGATAACACACTCGAAATACGTGACATACTGGAAATATTGTTAAGATCTGTTCACACGAGACAAGACTATTTATTTAATGGAATTTCAAATAAAATACATTATAGACCAATTTATTTATTAAACTCAAAAACTTCACGAACTAATCTTAAAGCATTATTTCAAATTAAATCAAAATAGGTACTTAAAAATGCAAAAAAAAAAACGAATTTTATGTTATTAAATAAATCGTTTTCGAACACATATTTCGTTTTTTTTTTGTTTTTTATGTACTTGTACATATATATATATCCTACTCAAAATAAACTTCGTCGCTAGTAGCAGCTAAAAAGTATTCTTTTGGCCGCTCAATGTTTTGTGTAATCTTAATTTGTTTTACAATGAAATCTTCAGTGATTATGTCTTGATCTTTTATTTTTGGAACAACAAACTTTAGTTCTGGTTTTTTTACGTTTTTCAAAAACCGTATGTTAAAATAACTTTTTCCGTCTTCTAGACGAATATCTTCAATAAAACCGATGTAGTATTTCCATGAGCCTCTTTGGTAGTATCTTACTAATACTGTGTCTTTGAAACATAGCTTCCATATTTCTGATTGAATTTCCGATATCACTTCCGAGTCGTTAATTAAACTGTCAAAGTCTTTTAAATCATTCTTGTGAGCCGTAGCCAACACCGTTTCTCCCTTTGTTTTTATTATTACCTCATTTTCATTTTTTTTTTTTTTTCTGGGTGTGAAATCATCAAATAACTTCTCCCGCTCTGGGTGGAGCGGGAGGGCGTGTCAGACTTTTACTGACTAAAACCCACCCGTGTTCCCTCAGTTGCCTGTGTGCCAGGGGCGGCGGTATCTCTTTCGAACAACCCGCACCCCCGGCAGGCATCGGCCCTTGCGGGCCCCATCTGTTGCTGCTGACATCTCTTTGAGGCGCGCGTGGAACACAACGCGCCGTCGACCCGGGCTTGGTCCTTACCGGACAGCGAGGTACCCATTACTCGCCGTCCGCAAGCCCGTGCCTACGGTGGCCGGGAATCAGCCTGGGATTCCCGACGCCCAGGGCGTCTCCTGCGAAGGCCACGGCTGTGAGGGCGCATGTACTGCATCTCCCTCACGTGCGCCGCCTCCCTCTTTGCGAGCATAACTGCTTCGCTGAAGGAGGCGACTGCCAGCCATGCCCTCTCGCTCCGTACCATGGCCTGGACCAGGGTCGGACGCGAGAGATCGCCGCCGCCGATCACCTCCACGAGGACACGGCGTTGCTCCGCCCAAGCTGGACAGACCTCCACCGTATGCTCCACCGTGTCCTCTGGGCGATCTTCGCAATGGAAACACCCGGGCGTTTCCTCCTGTCTTATTCGAAACAGGAACCTCCCGAAACAGCCATGTCCGGTGAGGACCTGTGTCAGGCGGAAGGTGAGGACGCCATGCCGCCTCTCAAGCCACTCCTCAAAGAGGGGACTTACCGCCGCAATCGCGGCGTGCCCAGCACTGGGTTGCGACAATCGCACTTTCCACGTCGCCATGAGATCCTGCCGGAGCTCTGTCCGCCGTGCCGCGATTTCCCGCGGCAGCGGAGTTACGCTTAGTTTGGCCTCCTCGCGCCTCTCCCAAGTGAGCGCGAGGACGTTTGCCTCCAGATCCTATGGCGGTAATCCGGCAAGGAGGCCCGCCGCCTCACCGGAGATCGTGCGGTATCCCCGGATCATCCGGATGGCCATGACCCTATGGGCCGCCTTCACCCGGCGTGCTGGTTGGCGCCTCAATGTAGGCGCCCACACCGGCGCCCCGTATAGGGCCATGGCCCGCACGACCCCCGCGTAGAACCTCATTTTCATTACATGTAAGAAAGTGAGTGTCGTTATTATTTTTTTCATCTTCATGATTTGACTGTTCAGTTCTTTCTCTTTCCATCTTATTAGGGTCTATTTTTTTTCTTAAATCTGATAGATTCTTCTGCTCTTTCAAGTTAAAGCTTGTATCATCAAAATAATCTTCGTTATCTGTAATATGATACTCTTCATCGGAAGAATCATGCAAAGAATACAAGTCTTCGTCTGTGCTGCTCTCATATTCTTTTTTAATTTTGTAAGTTGTTTTAAGTTGCATGTCAATAAGTTTCCTTTTCTTCTCTTATTTTCTTTCTATTTCGTTTTGTTCTCTCAGCATTTTTTCTTTTCTGTATCAAGAACTTTTCAGGATTTTTTTCTTTCAACCTTTCTCGATAGAGCTTCTGTCTTTCAGCAGGTGTTAGTGGCATCTGCAAAAAAAATATTGCTGGAAGAAAACATGCTATGTAAAGCGTAGTGTGGGTTAACTTTCAGCTACGTGCACCGACGACCATATAAAAGCTGCGAGTACGCGTTGCATGCAGCTGGCACAGGAACGCGTGTTTTGGGAAAAAACTTGGGGAGGTCTTTGCCTAGCTGTGTACATCTCATGCTGTTGTTGATGGACAAATTGCAATGTGCATTAAGCTTTACATTTATCACGTGTGTTACATAACACAAATTCGTAACACACGCAACACACGTGAACAAACACGCGTGAATAACATAACCTAAAAGCCGTGTAGAATATTTAACTGCAATGCAAAGTAGTGAAAAACTGCATTATTTAATAATATACATATCCCTCTTAGTTGTCCTTACCCATAAAAAACAAAATGTTAATACTTACCATGCAAAATTACTTCCGAAAAGTCGCTCAAATCCAATTACGAAAAACAACACAGCACGAGTACAACCTTTTCCTTAGAAACCATGATGTCTGTGTTGCTACTCCCTATTACAAAAAAACTACTGCGTAACAAATCGTTTATAACACACGTGAAATATTTTAGGCACATTTGTTTTTAAAATCATAATTTTCTCAATTTATACATAATTAATTATATCTACTATTGGGACAGTAGTTTTTTTCCTATACATGTTATATAATACTAAGAAGTCACGATAAACAGTACAAACAAGATGAAAAAAAAAAAGAAAAAGAATTCGATTAGGGGCGGACACATTTTATTTTTCTATGAAACAATAAGTAAGTGATTTGTTGTACCGGTTGGTTTTTGGTTAAATTCAAATAAATTAACAATTTAATTGTCTTGATATTAACAAGTGAATAATATCCACCACAGGAAACAAATAAATTTATTTATTCCGAACTTTCAAAATATTTTTCTTCACTCAAAATTCGGCTCACGAAAAATATGGATAAAGTACATTATTTGTGAGCCTCAACCATCAACGAATGTACCGCTAGTATGGAAAAGTTTAGCGATACCGATAGAAACACAAAAAAAAATTGCAATTAGTTATACTTGTTAGTTTGAAAAATACTTCTCTTTAAATAATCGTTTTTTAATTATCTGACCACCACTGTAGAAGGTATTTTTTTTAAGTAGGTAGAGTTCATATTATTATAATAAGTTGTTGTAGTTCTACTACTATAGTAACACTTTTTTTTGTGTAATAAAGGGTGTTTCTACAATCAGATTATGCCCGTTGTCCCGGTTGCGTTAAAATTATAAGTATATCATGGTAATGTTTACAAGAGTAAAAACTAAGAAGAAGAAAGAAGTTAAATCCTATTTTTGTTTTTATCATCAGAATTGTTTTTTTGTTGTTTTTATCATCAGAACATTTAAATTATTTGTGTTTCACACCAGACACCACCCTTTCATTTATAGCTAATCAAAAATTTTGTTATTTTCATTTGTTGTTCTGTAGTGTGCTCTATATAATTTGAATCATTTGACCATACCAGCCAGCAGCAACCACAAACATTTTTTTTTAAATATTATTGGTACATAATTGGTACTGTGGGCTAATAGCAACATTGCACATGAGACCCATGTAAGAAACCATAATGTAACTTCCTAACCTAGTACAATCGCACCAATTTGAAATATTGTGATGTAACAAACCGGTAGCGCACCGAGGACACACATTGTGGCATGTCACGTGACGTTCCGAAAGCCCGCCAAGCCACAATAAGGATCCTCCCGATGCACGCGGTTTTTGTCTTAATTTGTATTAATCAAACTCCAAACGATATCTTTTAGGAAACTTATGACTTCTTACTGGTCTTTGATGTGCCACCTCAACCTGTTCCGAGACTCGCACATCACTGTTGAAAGGTATATTGGATGTCGATGTCGTTGCCTGTAGGCCGCCTACTCTCGTGGCCGCCGTACCTGACTTAGATAAATTACTCATTTATTACATCATCGGACTACACTGACTGTCTCACTCAACTTTTCTTCTTTCATTACAGGAAAAACAAGTGAGCTTTGTGACTTGTGGATGGCTTGCCGTCTCCGGTAATACAGAACGACGCGGCACGGCAGTCCCATGACTGCCTTTGTTATTTTTAACGGCAGTAACTCTGAATGGTCTATTAGTCAGAACTCTCTATATATTCAATGTACTCTGTGGTCAGAACAATGACCACGTTGGCCACAGACTCTGAAGTCTAGACCCCCGATCTCCGACTAGTTTATAGATAGCTGTGCCCCCGATAAATAAATTGTCATTTTTGACATGGCACTTTGACAGTTGACAATTTAACTTTGACGTGACGGATTATAGTAAAATGTGTATGTGGGAACTAAAGTAAAACGTGTGAATTTAGAAAGAAAATCTAATAGAAATCATGGATTACCATTATGAGCAGACAAGTGAGGTGGAAGCATTAGACTCTATCTATTATGGAGATATGCAAGGTAAGTTGTGGCTTACTCACCCATTTATGCTAAAATGTTCCACTTAAATAACAAAAACCATTCTTTGAGGAGGTTTATGTATGCACGCCGGTCGGTTTACATTCATACATTGGAGATGGAGAATTCCATGTTCCTATTGGTATAAAGTTTAAAATTTTTCTTGATACCTTTAATTTCAAGACATGTTCCATTAGCTTATTTAACTTTTGATTGCAGTCATTGAAACCAAACCCTTCCACAAGTTTAGTATACCAATAAAGTCTGAAGGTTTCGACGACGGAGAAGGCCTTGCATGTCAGCTAGTCTTCACATACACAGCCAAATACCCGGATGAGTTACCGGTCATAGAAATAGAAGATGAAGAAAACTTTGATGATTTAGTTGATAAGGATGAATTACTCTCACATTTAACGGAACAGGTAATGTAGAACTACTTACTTTGATAAATTTAAGAAATTGCATATGAGTTTGAGCATGTTGCCTCTTTGTTTAAAGTTTATTTTTATTTTTACTGTTTTGTTTTTTAGGTTAGTAATTAGTTAATACCAAACAACTAGAGTGTTGTGGCGCAGCCTGGGAGAGGCCTATGTCCAGCAGTGGACATCGATAGGCTGAGTTGATTGATTGATTGAAACAACTAGTCTTAATAAGGTAGCCAGAAACTGGTCAGATAGGCAGTTGCTCAATGTAAAATATTCTTACTGAGCTGCATCCAGTTAGAAGTTGGAAGCCAAACCCAACAAAGGGCAAGAGGCTAGGTAGATGATGAATAAGTAAATACCAAAAACTCATCACTTTGCTATTCAAAATTATTACTAAACCGACAAATAATAATAAACCATTTGTTTAATTACATCTTCTTCTCATGCCTCTCCCATTGCTGAGAGTTGGCCATCAACTCTGAATATATCCTTGTCCTTTGTGCTATCATTAAATTAAAATATGTTTGTTGCATAAATCCAGCGAATTGCATGCTCAATGTTGAGCTAACCTGAGGTCCATAGTCAGGTAGATAGATCAAATTTGCTTTATTGAACACCAAAAGGATATAATCCACATTTTGTATTTTGTAACCAAAAATTAAATTGGCCGGCCAGAAGAATATACAGTTTTCTTAACAAAAATAACACATGTAATATTTTTTACCATTAGGGCAAGAATATACATTGAACCTACTGCTGCTATTTAAATGTGAAAATACTTCCTCTTTTTATCTTGCAATCAGTAGCCCAAGCCTTTAGCAGATGTGTTCTGTGCTGGTTGGCATTTCGAGTATGGTCATCCAGTGAGGGCCTTCCATCGTTTTTTTTGCTTGACTAGATCAAGCTACGTCACATGTGTGCTGTCTTTTCAATCTATGTGGTTGTGTGAAAATACTTAAAAAACTTACTTTGACTATATATTTATAATATTTTCATGTCCATTTATACCATGGGCAATGGTCTGTAAGCAAATGTCCATATATTATTGGTAAAAAATATGATTTTTGGTCATTTCAAACTTGTTGACTTTCATTGTCATATTAAAAAATGATCAAAATTTTTCCCGAAAACAGTTTTTTTTTTGTATTGAAATGTATTGTCTTTTAACAAGTTACTAACAACAGAAAAATTAAGAAGTCTAACTCACATTATTTTCAGGGAAATGAAAATGTAGGCATGGTGATGGTATTCACATTAGTATCAGCAGGACAAGAGTGGCTCAATGTGAGGTGGGACACCATCAAGAAAGAGAGAGAAGAACAAGTACTAGCCAAGAAGAGGGCAGAGGAAGAAGCTGAGCAGGTCAGCGGTATTTTTTTTAACTATCTAAACACTATTGGGAATTATATTTTGTCCAAGAATTAAGTATTTGTTAATTCTGTAAGTATCTACCTGGCTAACCTTTGCAAATAGCTAAGGTTAGCCAGGTAAAGATCATCTAATTTAAAACTGCACGCCACTCCACCTCTTGTGGCATACACATTTCAAATGCTTGTATTAAAATTTTAGTGGAGGAGTGTTCAGTTTTAAATTAGATGATCTATATCTGCTAGTATCAATTTAGTTTTGGCTGGAATAGAATCTCATACAAGTGTCACTTTTCTATATAAATGGTTAAATTCAAAGGTTCATGAAATTGTACTGATTGCATTCCCAAATGATTCCTGATTCCACCAATATCTTCTTCTCGCATTTCATTGAGTAAGCAATCATGCTAATCCAGTTCCCAAATTCTTTTCATTTGTCTAGTGTTTCTTTTCATTTTTCATTAAAAGTTTCTTTACCAAATGTATTGCAGGGACTAATATAACAGAATTTAATTCATTCTGTAAAGATACGTCCATTTTGAATGCCAAATAATGAGCATGAGCATCTCAGGCGTGCTAGAAAGAGGTGTGCTCATAATATGTATGAGCTGCTGGATGAACTGATTTAGATGAAATTTATTGTGTATGTTTGAGTAGGTCCTGGAAGGTTTAGATTTACAATTAGACCAGGTAGATGGCACTGTTTGGGCAGGACATCTGTCAGGGTTGCTAGTGTATGATAAATTCAGATTTTAAATAAGTTAGTGAGAATTAAATTGAAAAACCTTGGATATTTTTCCATACAAGCTTTATTGAAGTTCTATAATGCTTCTTTGTAATATAACTGTGTTTCTCCTACTTACAGAAAAGGTTTGAGGGTACCAGAGTCACAGTGGAGTCATTCCTAGCATGGAGGAAACAGTTTGAGATCGACATGGGCATTCCAGCTAAGAGGGAAAAGGAAGCTAAGGATAAGAACAAACTAACTGGCAGGGAACTGTTCTTGAGAGACACCACCCTCAATGAATCTGACCTTAAATTCCTTGATGATGGTTAGTATCTACATACAAATCAAATTGTGTATCAGTTAGTTTAATCTGAGTCAGTCTTTTCTTTTCTGTATGATTTTGTTGACCACTTACTAGCCGTAGACGAAGTCGCGGTCAACAGCTCGCGACTTCGTCCGATCCAGGATGAAAAGTCTATATCCTAACCCAGATCTATCCGTGTGACATAGGACGATCTGCAGAAATGTGGCTGGTCTAAAGACCAATAACAACGACGGATATGTTATTAGATAGGTATTTTATTATAGTTCAATAACGACTATGGCGGCTAGTTCCAAATCGCTGTGTGAAAAAAGTTATGGCGATCTTTCGTATGGCTGACCTGCAGGCCTAGACAAAACATATTTCTGTTAGCGTTCACGCCCAACGCTACGCCAAAATGGACGAGAATGAAATTGCCTGCGGAAAGATTACGTCGTGTCCTTTCCTCAAGTAATGACATTCCTATACAGTCTGGCGTAGCGTTTCGCGTGAACGCTAACAGAAATGTGTTTTATGAGCCCTGGACGATAGATAACGGAACCCTTGCATAATTAATCACTTCTAGTAGTCATAGTTTTAATATTTGCAAATTCTTATAATAAAACAATAACGTGGTTTCATCGAGATGACCTGTTTATGGACCTGGATGCTAAATGACGGTACTCTTGAATTAATGAATAGGAAGAATAAGAATAGAACTACTTATACATAATTTATTTAACGTTTATTAAAGAGTAAATTTAGCCAACAGTAGGAAATAGCCAGTAGTAGAATGAATTAATCATATATTTATTTGCAAAATTATAGGTAGCTAACATAAGTTATTAAGGTCTATGGGTTTCACTATGTTCAGCATTTCAGTCTTGCAAATATTTAGAATTTTTTTTTAAATTTTTAGTTTTTTTTTCTACTAGTAAACCCCCCATCGATTGTGGACTCACTAGACGGGTCTAAACGATGTCTTTTCAATTTAACTGATTACGAGGATCTGATGTTTGCCTTGGATGCTAGATAACCTAAACTCTTGAACAGCTACTAGTGAGCAGAGATGAGATAATTACCATTAAATTCAACCAACAGCACATTGAAGGCTGATTTTTCACTTTGCAGGCGTAAAGTATTTGTATTTTTAAGTAGCAGCTCTGGTAAACGGCACGAGGCTCGGCCCCTTATACATGGAACTTAAACTTTACTAGCAACTTATAGGTGTTCCTTGATTACTACACTCCTAGCTACTACTAACTATTACTCGCTTCTACTAGTTTTATATATTCTTTTTTATTAAGACTCGTTAACTCCATACTCAATGGGTTTACAAGTAGGCAATCAAGAGTTCCGTAATCCACCGTGTAGTTAGCTATCAGGTCCTCGACATCAGGTTAAATAAACAGTACTCGTAAAGATACATCTTATGAACCCACACTCGAGTGGTTTACTAGTAGCCATTCAAAAGGTTTCGTTATCTAGCGTTCAAAATATACAAAATCGTAATTTTACAAGAAAGCGTTTTTAACGCAAACTGTGATAACTAATAGAAGAAGCAGGTCTACAATCAGACCAGCTCGATGGTACCATATTATTTTGTCATCATCGGAGTGCACACAGTACAAATTTTCAAACTAAGACCACTAGAAGTGATTTATTATTCAAGTATTCCGTTATCTCCCCCGTCCAGGCCCGTCCTACGAAACATCGCCATATTTTTTTTCACACGGCGATTTGAAATTAGTAGTAGTAGTAGTTTTATTGATCTATATCAAAATGATAGGCATTAATAACATCGGTTTGGTTGTTGGGACCATTTTGTCCGGTCTTTGTTTTATCACAATTGGTTCAGCCATTTTACCGTGAAAGCGTAGCTAGCGAGCGAACAAACTGACTTTCACATTTATAATATTAGTTAGGATAGTGGTGATCCCAGGGTGTAAAAAGATTTATTTTTGAGCATTCTGTTCAGTTCTAGAATACCTGGTAATAATCAAATAAATAATTTTAATAAACAAGAAGTGGTCCTTAGCAGCTTTAAACCAGAGAGAAGTTAGCCTTGCAGTGGTGTCCCACAGGGTTTAAAAAAATAAAAAATATATATCTATTACAGGAGATGCAGTCAAAGTCGACGAATCTCTGTTCCAAGACTTGGATGACCTTGAAATATCGGACGAAGATGATGCAGACTACGTTCCAGGACAGAGCGGCAGTGAAAGTGATTAGCATACGATGTGCCCCTCCTTGAGGGGACAGTGAACGAGTGTTAGAACTATACGCCTACTCGGCTGACGCGCGGCCTTTGATCAGATGTGGTTTACCCAGTTACTCAGTTATTGTTCAATAAAACTACTTATATTTACTTGGAGAATATTTTATTTACACTTTGTCACTAACGTAGGTATGTACAACGGACAAGTGAAATATCAAAGAAAAAGCGATGGGACAACTATTATAAATGGCAGCTCAATAAAAAACAAAGCGCAAGACATCACTAATGTTCCTTCCGTGCAGCTTGCCAATAAAACGGACATGACATAATATGCAGTAGAAACTATTTTAAATAACAAAACGTCATATAGATCAATAATATAATAATTATATTCGTTCTCCCTAACAATACAGAAAAACTAACAGTAAATAATGCCGTCCACTCAACATCCTAAGGAGCACCGCTCTTAAGAGCGTTCATTCCATGCGGGCTGGCGATGTCGCATTTCTAGTGGTTTTTCGTGATTATTTAATTAAATATGAATCAAACTACATTTTTTTTTCAGCCAAGCACTAGATCCTTGGTATTTTTAACATTTACTCATATACAAAACATTTATTCGTAATAACTACTGGAAATAGAAAATAATTGACAATATATCGATTTTTATATGTAAATACCAAAATAACTGTAAAAAAGTAGCACAGAAACTTATAAATACCAACGATCTAGTGTTTGACTGAAAAAAGTAGTACTTTGATTTAAACTTAATTAGATAATCAAGAAAAAATACTTGAAATACGACGTTGCCAACCCGTGCTGGATGAACGCTCTTAACTGTATTTGGATCGTTGTTTCACTCCCATATTCAATGGTTTGTTAAAATGCAAGTAATAGCGATTGAACTGCACTTGATTTGATCAGATAGTATAATATCAGACATAAAATGTGATCAAGTAGGAGTTGAGCAGGCGACATCAGAATGCCACCTCACGTAATTAAAAACGTTCAAAATCTAGTCGCAGTCTCATCTCGGCGACAATCAATTGTCAAAAACTGGTCAAAAAAGTATGGAAACTCGAGGTATTTTTGACAGACTGAGATCAGACTGTGAACGTTCTTAAAATTACGAGAATTGCCTCTCTGTTAAATATAATACTTGTCATATCTATAAGTAAACACCACAACATTCAAAAACCCAAAAGTTCTTGAGCAACAGAAACAAATCTAACTTGGCTTATTAAACATTACTTAACATTAAGATTTTCTAAATTAGACGACACAGTAATTAATAAAATAGGTATCAAAATATATTCACGATGTGCAGTCTTCAAAACGAATCTGTGAGAAATAAGGACAATAACACGTCTAAAAATCTAGTAATAATTAACCATAGATATGTAAGTTTTGATTAAAGTAAAAACATAAGTGCAATTAACATAATTATCTTATTCATACTAATTGCTAGGTAAGCACTTATGTATAATTTTAGACACAGGTATTACGAGTCAGTAAATCAGTTCATTTGCCTCAAAGAAAATGAATAATTAGGAATGTTTCAAACAAAATAATAAAACACCTAGAACATGGTTATAAATGGAATAGTAATAATACAATGACAACAACATTATTTTATAGATAACACACGTTACAACAATGTTCATTGACCTATTCAGAACGTGCTAACACGCTTATTATTTACTAGATTTTAATTCCGATATCACATGATGGACATGGTACCTATGACTTATTTTATCTGAAAGAATGCGTAACCGTAATACCTAGGCCACATGATTGGTTATTCAAAACGCAATATGCATCAGTAACCAATCACAACAAAGGTAATAATAGACTATTGTTATTGTGTATAAAATATAATCATAATCAGCCTATCACGTTCCCACTGTTGGGACACAGGCCTCTTGTTTCTGTGAGAGGGAATGGGCCATATTTCACCGCGCAAGCCCAGTGCGGGTTGGTGGATGTCACATGTCTTCGATTTTTTTGGTTCTAGGACGTGCCGGTTTCCTCACGATGTTTTCCTTCACCGTTATTAGAGCAGTGGTAATGAAATAATTTGCACAAAGCAGGCGCGGTCCGAGGGGGGGTCTTAGGGGTCATGACGCCCCCCCCCAAAGCCGTAAACGTTAAGCTTAAAATAGTAATTTTTCGAAAATATAATACATTTTCTTATTAATATGCATATAATAGGTAGTCTTTGTCTGTGACCCCCCCTCCCCCCCAGTCTTTGGCTGCGACCGCGCCTGGCACAAAGTAAGTGCAGCTCCAGGCCTCCCACAAAGTGGACCGATGACCTTGTGAAGGCCGCGGGAATCCGCTAGATGTGGGAAGCACAAGACCGGTCGAAGTCGAGGAGCATGGGGGAGGCCTATGTCCAGCAGTGGACGTCTTTCGGCTGAAATGATGAAGTGCAGCTCGGGTTTGAAGACTTTTCATCCCACAACTTGGCCACCACTGCTCACATAAATGTAACTCTGTGGCTAAATACGAATTAACCACTACGTCTAGAACCGATCAACAACATCAAGAGGTTGTAGTTGTAACTATAAACTATAGGCCAATACATAAAGTCAGAATGTTTTCATACGTGAACTTTTGTCTATTGTGAAAATATAGAAATATTTGTACCTAAAAATATTTGTATACGTTCCTAAAGTGGGATTATGGATTATACTTATGACATAATTTATACATGTAGGTAAGCTGTCCGTGTCAGTGGTCCCAATGAATCCGATTTATTGTTCGTCTTTCGGTATTGAGACTGAATTTTAAACTTTACAAAGCTATCCTATCTACGCTTGTGTAAAAAATATTAATGAAAAATATTAATGGGCGAGTTCGCTGATCTATATGCGTAAACTAAGACAGTGTGTGTAAAAGCTTCTATCGAGCAATGTATTGACAGCTACTAAGGACGCCGACAGAGAATATTTCTCGCTAACACAAACTCTTAAAGACAGTTCATGACATGAGAACTTATCAACTTTACTATCCGCTGTTAGCTTAGGAGCCGACGACAAAAAATGAGCGGCGTACTTTTGTGTCTGCTAAAATGGACGACACAGCATAAACATGACGCGTAAACCATCCGTTGCAAGAACAAATGCCATACCGCAAAAGATTTTTGGACGTGTGCGTTCACAACAAAATACAATCAGAGGACGCGCTACGGTAACCCGCGAAATTATATTCTTACGTTTTTTGCAATTTTCAAGTCAGTGTTAGGTTGTATGTCGATTAAAATATGATTCGCACCCTAACAAATATAGCTTTATAGAATTACAACCCCCTAAGTTCATTTAAGCCGATTGAATAAATTTTTCATGAACTAAACCCCAGTAACCCTAGCGCTTCCCCCTTAACAAAGAATTGCATAGATTTCATAAACATTTTCAATATCCATTCATGTTACGCATCATGGTACCCCTCGACCCTCTGGTCAGAGCTGAACCGAGCGGCAATAAATACCAATGGGTATAACTACCGTGCGGCTATAAAAACCAATGGGTATAAGTACTGAGAGCGCCTGTAAAAACTGTACTAATTAAAACCGCGCCGGCCCTAAGAACCGAGAGGCTACATAAACCGCGCGGTTATAAGCTGGGATGGAGTTTACTTCAGACGTTGAGTGACGTTGGCGAGGGCTACTGCGAAGGCCTGGAGTGCTGAGAATGGGTACTGAAAGTCCAGAGTGTAGGCGTTGCCGTCGATACGTCCAAATTGCATTACCTGAGGAATTAACAACATATTTGTTAGAAATCGATGTTAGATTAACGTATCGAAGAGCCATTGCACGGGGAGTGCTATTAACCTTTCTGCACAGTTGTAGACTATACAAATACCTACACATTTTCGAATTAATTTAAACCCAAAATTAATAAGATTGCAAATAGCTAGATAGTTGAACACGTGAGATTTGAGTCAGAAAACAAGTTTTATTTATGATATTTAGTAAGGCAACATATTAACTTTATCTAACAACTGAACGTTCAACATTTCCTTTAGTTCTAATAACGATGATTTACATGCGCAATTATGAGCAACATTCATCTACCCTTAAAAAAACAATATAAAAAGCCCTCTACCTTCACCAATAGCAACACATCATAATACATTACATCACGCCTTGTTCCCCGAAAGATTGGGCGGAGCTGTACCTATAGTACACCCACATTTCGCCAGTTTTGTTTAAGTACCACGTAATAGGGGGGAGCCTATTGCAATCAACCGTGCACAAATCCAGACTCCGGGCTGCCACTGAGGTATTCCAGATAGAAAAACCCAATAACACTATCCCCGACCTGGGAATCCAACCCAGGACCGGCTCAGCAGTAGCGCTTGCGAACTCTATACCCACCTGTTTCCCATGATATTCAATCTGGAAGTTCTTGGCAGACTCCTGGGTGACTCTGCCGCCGAAGTCGAGCTGGTACACCTGGCTGTTCTCGTTCCACATGGGCGCCTTGTTGTGCATGACCAGCTGGCGCCGCCCGCTGCTGCTGCTGCTGCGGCTGTCGCTGGTAGAACTAGAACTGGTGGCTGTTACTACGCCACCGGCGCGCTTTAGCTGGAAACGAGGTGGTGCTATTGTATAAAACCGGCCAAGAGAGAAAAATCAAAATCAAGTAATTTATTCAAACTAGGCTGACAGTCATCAAAATTACATAAGCCAGTCCCCCCAAAACGCCCGCCCTTCACCACTTCCTTGTGCTTTAGCTGGGAAGAAGAAGTAGCGCAACAAACTCCCCAGCAGCACAGCTGTCTGTTAAGTTAGAAGAACTTGATTCTATACAACAGTAGGTAATTAACATTACGAAACACAAACAACATTAAATTGCCCATATGTCAGCCAGCACACGCCAATGTACCAACAAAACATTGGAAACCATAGGTAGGGTCACGTGGGGACAGTTATTTTTTGCTTAATTTACAGACAAAACTCCTACATGATTAGGGCGAGCCGTATGTATAATGAAACCTGCCAGGAAATATATATAGATATTTTCAATACTAGTGTGGCTAAATTAAAGAAGGCTCTTTGCAATCACTTCTTTGACAAAACAACATAGCCCTTCTATTATATATTATACGAATATACAGTATGCGAATGTAATACTGCCTGTTACTTAGTACATAGTTAATTGTTAATCTATGTGTGAAAACTTGTAATTGGCCATCACCATGTTAAAGACTTAGCAACTATTGTGTCTGATTAGCTGTAAGTTTACCAAAAATAATAAAATAAAATAAAATAATTTCAAATTCAAGTTAGACAGTACAATATAAATAACATATCTTAAATGAGCATTATACTAAACAGAAATTCGACAAGACATCCGTGTCTGAACTAGATTAATAAATATCTGTATCTCAGACAACAGCACTCTTCCTTAGAAGCTTACATGTGCAAATCCTGCGTACGGACCTAAGAAGCAGAAATACCTATTAACGAATGGGTGTTAACATGGATTTGTCGGTACTGGGTATAGGTTTTCGTCGCCTGGAAGGTATAGTTGGTGTTTCAAAGTTCACTCTCGTAAGCTGCTTCAAGACAGTGTGCAGTACGAACAATTGGCGGACAGAGAGGACCTCACAGGTTTGGTACAGATGATAAGTTGGGAACAAATACGGACGGAAAGTGCTTACTTTGCGAATAGCTCTTTGGGCTATTTCCAGTGGCTTTAGTATGGTGTTTGGTGCACCCCAGACAGAAATACAGTATGACAAAATTGATTTTACCAAGTGCCCGATATCCCTGCTTCATTAGTTTGGGGTTTGCAACATATCTCAGATTTTTGAAAACGTATATAAGTTTTCTTAGTCTAGCAGTGACTAATTCGATATGGGGCTTAAAAGGCAGATTGTTATCTATTGTTATTCCTAAATATTTTATGAACTTGGTCTTGAACAAATCTGAACATTGGCAGATTCAACTGTTGCAGTAGTTGTGTGCAATTAAAGTGAGTAATGTAGGGGGTAACGTTTTCAATGCGTAACTCTAACACACCCCGTGTTAGAGTTACGCATTGAAAACGTTATGTACTGCGTTTTATCAGCGTTAAGTGTCAGCATGTTACTCCTCAACCAGTGGCACACGGTATCAAAACCACGTTGAGCATCCGCATAGACCCGTTCGCACGTATCAGCCGAGAACAGAAGAACAGTGTCATCCGCATAAGAAATTACCTTTCCACTCATAAAAGTGAGTCCACAGAGTTCTTTTAAGTACACAAGAAAGAGACTGGGTCCCAAAATACTGCCCTGTGGTACACCAAAAGTGACAGGTAAGTCACTGCTAACAAGTTTATCGATGTTAATACATTGACAGCAAACCGAGAGGTAATCTTCAAACAATTTTAGTTGTTTACCGCTTAAACCCAACCTTTCCAGTTTACTGAGAAGTAAAGGCACAGAGATCGTGTCAAAGGCCTTTGCCAGGTCCAAAAATACTCCAACAGTTTTTTTACCGGAATCAATATTCCTAACCACGCAATCTACAAGCTCGTGGACAGCATCAGAAATTGACTTGCCTGATGGTTATTCGTTTCCAGCTACTTGACCAATCTACTGTTGATGATGAGTTCCAAGAGCTTAGAGACAGATGGAAGAATAGAAATGGGCCTGTAGTTGGTGACACGACTCTCTATGTCACCAGATTTATGGATCGGATGAACGACCGACTGCTTTAAAACAGTGGGAAATGATCCTTCGTCTAAACACATTTTGAAAATATGGGTCAGAGCAGGGATAAGCACGTTTCTGTTTTCTTTAAGGAGGTGGTTGGATATAGAGTCCCATCCAGTACTATACACATTTTTGAGATCCAAAATCAGGCGCTCTAGCTCTGATTCGTCTGTTTCGAGCATTACAAAGGAGTTAAATGAGCCAGTAGATTGAGGAATAAAAGCAACGGGGTGTCGAGGATTTTGGCAGCTGGTTGGTCTTGCTGGCTAAATTTTTACCTACCGTGACAAAGAACTGGTTCACATCATCAATCGATTGTGTTGGACAAGGAGTGTCTATTAGTTCTGAAGCATTATTTTTTACTTTTGTTGTGATATTTTTTAATGCATCCCATATTTTATTTTTATTTTTACTCGCCTGCTCTAAATTTTTTTTATTGTACTACATAAAACGTTACGTTTTTATTTACAGTAACAGGAGTCACAGTATAACATCAAGATTAAGTGTTTTCTCAGTCTTATTCGCCGCCATCTTAAACAGCTGTCATCGGAAGTCAAATTGCTGGGTGAACAGAAGAAGGCGCGACTTTATGTTTTTTTTACAAAAAAAATTTAAGAATTTGGCTAGTGGTTTTTTGTTTTTGTTGGAAACCTATTAATTTCTGGTGAGTCAGTGTATGTTCTCATTAATCTTCAATTATTTGGTGTGTAAATAGTAAAGCAAGTTTATTGCAATTTCCAACCTACACTTTTTAACGATTTTTTGTTTTAAACGTAAGTTACGTAACGCTTTTTCGTTACGTAACTAAGATATATTTACAAACTGCGTTAAAGAACTCTAATAATCTGTTACAAATAGATAGGTATGCGATTTTTTTTTTAAGTTTACTTTTTAAGAACACGGGTAATTGACAGTTACCTTATTCCTGAGCTGTGCCTTCTGGAAACTCTCCAGGTCTCTATAGTTCCTGCCGTTGACCTCACTGTATCCACCACCGGTGGAGTACTCGTCATCAGAACTTTCGGACGGTTTCTTGTTTCTTCTTCGATTCAAAAGTGGAGAGTTCAAAAGTTGCCTGCAATGGTAACCAATAAAATTATATTGTATGGATTCTCTTAAATGACTAACGGACTTAGTCGTAGTTTGACATCGGAATATAGATAGGTACAGTTAAACCAGAAAAGGAATGCGCTACGGTAATCTTCGTGTTAACGAATTAGTACGAAGGTCGCGTCAAAGGCGCAGCTTCTAAACTTTATACGGCCGCGCTTTGCACTTATCATTGCGTATTGTAATTATTATTACTAAATAAGCAAATACTTCCATGTTTGGATAACTAGCCTATAAAGTTCGCACTTTTGTGACACATGCCTCCGCTCGGTGAGGAGCGGGAGCGGGCCGTTATCTACCACGCGGGCTCAATGCGGGTTGGTAGATGTGACATGTCTTCGAATTGTTGGTTCCAAGACGACACAGAAAACGGTGATGAAAATAATTTACACAAAGTAAGTCTGGCTTCGAACATAGACCTACATTTCGTAAGTCTCGGCCGTTACCACTTGGCCACCACTGCTCATGTTCTAGTTTATAACAGCTGTATATTAGATTTCGATATCATGTTTTCGTATTTCCGAAGATAGACGATGATTCCCGAAGTGCAATCTGCTCTTGGGATATTAGTAAGATATGGTAATAATTCCTATTCTTCAAAAGTTGCAAATCGGTGAGAACAGATTCAGCTGACCTGATTGGCGAAGCAGAAGAGTAGCGATGCTTGCGCGGCGGGGTGCGCGGCGCGGGCTCGCCGGGCGCGGGGCCGGCGCCGTGCGCGCGCGCAGGCCGCGGCCGCGGCGACGCCGGCGCCGAGCTGCACTCGCGCGCCGCCGCCTCCGCCGCACTGGTCTTGTCCGCACGACGCGACGACCGCGACGCAAGCAAACGCAACGCCAACTGCTCCAACGAACCTACACACAGAACACCTATTATATCTTCTGCAGTTTCTTTTGAAGTGTTTGTCCTCTCAAAGATATCGTTGCGCGAACAAGTGACCGTCGCGTTCATTTTTTTGCGCGCCGACAGAGGGTGCCTTCCGATTTTCCGGACAAATACGTGACATATGAATGCGACGATCGCGTATTCACCCGATTATTTGTGTTAGGACGCGGCATCTACCTGTGTCCATGCCGAGTCGTGCCGTCGTAGACTCCTAGGCAAGCTTCATGCGTTCTATAGAGAAGCGGGCGGCTATCGGAGTAGAAGCGGTAAGTGTTGCGTGTCAAGCCCAGGTGTCGCGTCAAGTGGCCGTGCGAGCCGAAACGAGGAGTTAGTGACCATGTACCGGCTGGTGAACTCCGAACTAAAATTAACATCTACCTTTAACCCCTCAAGCGTCAACGGAACACCAAGTGTGCATAAGAAAAAGTGCTCGAAATGTCGACGGAACACCATGTGTACATAGTGTCACAGCTGCCATTGGACGATGGTGTTTTACGTTTATTTGCACTTGCAACACGATTTGGCTGTATCATTCGACTAATCGATTCATAATTGACCGGTTTTAGTAACATTTTAAAGGGAACACCACCAAAATGAACGAAAAAAACCTTTTACAATATGCATCTGTGGTTTTTGACGCGAGACGCCATTGTGGCGCCATTCGTGTCAAGATTCTGCCGTGTTGTTTTCGTTTGTAAAATGAACGTAAGACGAAAGCAATAAGTAAATCTTATACAGAATTACTGAGAATTAAATTTAGATTTCGAATTGATTTAAGGTTTATCGAAAAGTGATAAAAAATTCAGTAAAAAACGCTACGAATGTTTTGTAACGCACAAATTTTGACGATGATGAATGCCGTATTGAGTCAATTTGAGTCATGTTTTTATGATAAATATTGTTGTATATTGTTTGAAATACACATAAGTGGCTAGCTTATTAATCTACGAACATAATTTGATTAATAGCTACTAATATTATTGCGTATTGTCATTGGAAACGTATTTCAAAGAGTAAAATTCGGCGATATTGCCGGTACCATGAGATAACGAGATAGCGGTCATGGTACGGGGGACATTCGTCAGTGCAAAGTACTAACTGCAAAAAAAAATACTGATTATATTTATTATAGTTTTGTGATAGCATTTTTATTATTTTATGTAGTTTTCTAATCTATCATGTCATAAATAATAAATGTCGAGATATTTTTTTTTCTATTGATACATCGCGAAGTATAAGTTCAGGCAAATTTTATCATGATGAATAACCATAGCAGTTACCTCCACATACTTAGTTTTTGTTGTTTGGCATAATTGGACTATTATGTTCCCGCTGCTGGGACACAGGCTTCCTCTCTGAGAATGTGTGGGTTGATAGGTGGATTTAGGTATAAGGAAAGATAGATATAATAATTTAGTAATGTACTGTCCAACATAATTGTTACATAGCTGTTAGAAAATTAGTGTACAAAGTAATGATGGCTCATTATTTTCAAAGAACAATATCGAAATAATGATTGGTATATCTCAAAACAAAAAGTCTGACGTTTCATTGAATAGGTTGTTATTAAAATCTAAAAGTAACAGAATATAATAAAAATAATAGTTTTTAATAAAATAATAACAAAAAATGTTACTTGAAAATTATAAACATACAAATATTTCGTTCGCAGCGTTTTTGCGCCAACGGTACTTTCTGGCCGCTGCCCGCCATGTCAGATTGCCAGCGAGCGGTAGTTTAGCGACCGAATGCGCGGAGTTGCCGCCATATTTTTTCGTTGTGTTATCAAATAGTTTTTATTCGTTTTTACAGTGTAGGACATTATATCTAAGCGGAATAATTTGTGTGAACATTGCCTACACATTATTGTGTTATCCTGTAAGTGTTTTTTGGTGAATATATGTGTGAATTCGTTGTAATGTGAAAAAGTTTTACGGCTATGTCAGTGAAAATGATAAAAGTGAAAACATATGATATCACTGCGAGATAAGGTCAGATTTATTTGCATATTGAATGGTATAAATAGTTAGATAAACTCATAACGAAGCCAGGAAGGTATAATATATACCATGATAATGGCTATAAATTGCCGATATCTCAGTTTTTCTGAAGGTCTACCCAAAAATCAAAAAGTACGTTCAACTACACCGACACTTGGGGCGTTTCGGCAAGCGGGCGGCCAGACGTGTGAGGGGTTAAGGGTGCAGCCGGGGATAGAAGCCGTCGAAACGTTACCCGAGATCCTGCGTTGAGCGGTGTCACCACCGGAGGTTAGTGTTCGATGGCGGGTGAAGAAAAGCATCTACTTATCGTACTAACTGTAATACTTGCTGTAGTCGGAGTCGCTGTCGGTTTGCAGGCGCGCGGGGGGCGGGGCGTGCGGAGCGGGCGCGGCGGGGGGCGGGGCCTGGCGCGTGCTGCAGGCCACGCACACGTAGGTGCGCGCGTCCACGTCGCGCCGGTCGTAGGGCGACACCAGGCGGCACGCCGTGCACACGGGGTAATCGCGCCGGCGCCGCGTACCTTCCGAAGCCGAAGTCCCACTATTGTCCTCCCCTCCCGTACTATTACACCGACTGCTAGAATTCGTCACGTCCGTTTTCGGTGACACCGAATCCACCCGTGACTGCCGCTGACTCTTATCCACTGTCAGAGACATTTCACTGGAGTCGAGACTCCTGGATTTTCCGCATCGTCGTAAGCTCGGTGTTTTAGTGCACTCAGTCTGCTTAGCGTCGCTTGCGCGGACGTGACGCCTGTTCTTCCTGTGACGTTTATTGTTGACGAGTACCAGTCTCCTTGGTGGTTCCCCGCGTAAGGCGGTCAAACTCACCTGAGCGTGTAAGACCTGAGGGTCAACTAGATCAAGGTACCCAACACTGCAACTTCGAGTCATCGTGTCATAAAAAGGGACGGTAGCACAAACGGGGCTGATCGGTACCACAGTTGTAGTTCTCTGTACCTTACCGGTTACTTCCCTAGCCTTATCAGTGAGGTTACTTATAGTGGTATCGATTGGGGTCTCCTCATCAATAAACTTCAAATCCTCACTCTTCTGTAAATGTTTGATCGTTTCACCGCGTTTAGTCAGAGCATCCGGATGCACTTCATGTTCGTAGTTCTTGTTACAAAGTGACTTCAGAATCCTCGTGTTCATTTCGAACGAAGCTGATTCACCTCTGCTGCAGATATTTTTACGCAGTTTTGATAGACAGTTGTCAGTGACGTGGTTATCACACTTCTTGATCGTTACCTGTCGGCTTGGCTCAACACTTAGGTTGAGGTTAAAGGATTGCTGTTCTAAGTTGGATAGATTTCCTTTGAGTGAAACGTTGTCTCCGCGAACACTGTAGTCGGTTCTGCCTCCGCAGAAGTCTCCCCTGCCCCCGCAGGTGACAGTCTGCGGGGAGGGTCTCTCGAATATGATGTCTGTGGGTGCGACGGCGTTCTTTGGCGATTGTAAGGTTGGTACTGAGCTTTCACACCTCAGCGGCGATATAGCGTGTCTGTTGGGCACCCCGGCCGGGTTATTAACTCTCCTCTCGGCGGGCTGGCTCGCGTGCCTGACTGGCGTCGAGTACACACTCTCAGGCACATTATTAATCGTCTCATTAGTATCAATATATGGAAACTCTTCGTAAGATTCCGCTCTCGCTAGCGACGGACTGTTCTGATTATTATTATTAGCTGTGTAACTCTCATTCTGATTGATGTTATTAGTGTTGTTCATTCTTTCGTTGAGAGTTAGCTTCCTTCCTTCCTTCCTTCTGATATTATTATTATTAGTGTGTGACGGAGAATCATTGGAGTCGTTGGACTGAAAGACTTCTTCTTCATCCTCGGAAAAGATGTTAGGATTAAACGAAGGGTCTGGACCTACGGGGTGGTCATCCCTGAGTTCTGTGATCATGAGAGTCATCTGCCTAGGCTGGAGGTGGAGTAAAGAGGTCTTATACGTGACCTGGCCTAAATTTGCGGGTACATTTTTAGCTAAACCATGCATTTTAAATTTAGTTCCCCATATATTAGATGTAACTTCTACTAAACGTACGTCCTGCAACAAGAACTTGTGTGAAAAAATATAATTTTAAATACAAACAAAAGTCAGAAAATACCAAAATTCTACGTGTTCATTTCCCATAGTATCTACAAATATGTGGTAGCATACCTCTGGCAAGGAGTCAATATAAGCCAGTTCGTCGGGCGGTTCGTCCTTCTCACTGGAGCTTCGTACCTTTCGTCTCTCCCGAGCTCGGCGGCGGCGCTGGAGCCGCGGTGACCCGGAACAACCTATTGAAATATTAACGATTTATTCATGAAATGAGCATTCAGTACTGTGGAGTAGTGTGGAGTAGCGATGTGCCGAGTACGGCTTGACTCGAGTGAGACTCGATTTCTGCTTGAATACCAATTTATTTTGATTCGAGTACGCCGGCCTCGATTCCGGTACTGGAGTCAGGAAGAACCGATCTTATACTCGCTACTCGATTCTATTATGCGAGTCCAACTGACTCGAGTCTAGTATTCGTGTTAGGTTGACTCGCTCGTACTCGATCTCTGTTTACTTAAGCAATGAAGTGACGCCTATTAATACAAATTTGAACCTGCAACATTTTGTTTTGATTTCTTTGTTTCGTGTCAGTAAGCTGATACTGTGAGTGAATTTCATTGTTTGTTAGTACTAGTAGTGAAGTCATTCTATTGTAATGAACTTTATTACAACATGGCGGCAAAAAAAGAGCATCAGGTGTATGGAAGTGTTTTGAAAAAGTGGACAGAGACAGAGAGACAGCTTTTAGAATGTCAAAAATGTATTTTTGTTCTAAAACCGGTAACGGCGAGTCCGTTACCGGTTTTCTAGTTCTAGACTCGAGTCAACATTCGAATACCAAACACCGAACTCGAGTACTGGGCTCGAATCGCGGAATTGAGTCATGATTCGAATACTGTAATCAACCGACTTGAGTCGACTCGATTCACCAAGACAGCGACTCGGCACATCACTAGTGTGGAGCATAATTTGATTGAAGTTTGGCACCATGGATGCTTAAAATATTCGCAACTGTATGATGGATATACAATTATTATTGGTAAATCTCACTTACGGCTATTAAATACCTATATAAATTTGACCCTTAATGTAATACGAGTTGATTTATGGAAGAACTTCGTTCCAAAATCCTCGTTACATTCAGTATTATTTTCTATAACCATATTTAAAAAAAACTGAAGTTTTAACTTACAGCGCATACTCAATGCAATGTTGCTTTTCAACATCCACGCGGACGGTTGTTGCCGGGTCAGCTGTGTATGGTATTTCACATTTGTGCTGTTTTCCGTCTTCGAAGCTAGTTGCATAAAACGCTAGGTTCATATTTAGCGCGTGGCCGAAATCGGAACCAACGCCGCCATCTTGTTTTGTCAAAGAAACCTTACCCCCCACTGTCATTGTCATTTGGGCGCCAAAAGATCCTCGTCGCAGTCTACATATTATGAAAGGTCATACCTTCCTCCCGCTCGGTGTCCGAGGACGAAGTGTGCGCGGAGTGCGCGGTGTGGCGCGGGGTGCGCGGCGTGCGCGGCGCGCGGGGCGAGGCGGCGCCGCCACTGGACGAGCTGCCCGCGCCGCTGCTGCTGCTGCTGCTACTGGCGCGGACTACCACGCTGCTAGACACTTGCTCCGCTAGTCATGTGACGACATGATACACAAGTTAAGTAGTCTAGAGGTACAAGGACCTAATTTTTAGCACCAAAAGAAAATATGTGTATTTATTTATTTAATATGGCACTCCAAAAACAAATTCACAAAAACATTCCTACATACAAAATTTCTTAAACGAATACTATTGTGACCTTGTCACTTACAGGTGTGCACAATTTTTACATTATGTGATATAATGATAATAGACAATAGTGAAAATTGTGGACAAACCGTTGTAGGATCATTGAATCATAACATCGACATTTCAGTAACTTTGGTAACAATACGGATTATGTAGCTATCTAAACATAACAGTGAGATGTATGTAGTATAAGAAAAAAAAATAGTATAAAAGAAAATTTAAAAAACAACATTAATGGCATACAATTTCTTGAAATAATGTCCCAAAAAATACTTATTATTTGTATTTTTAAATCTACTTCGGGGCCATTGACACCCCACCCCTTATTCATTATTTTTTTTAAGAATAAAAATCTATATATGTAAATCTAATCTAGAATTAATATTACCTTTGTTTGAGCGATGTTTAGACAGATAGTATTTTTATAGATCATAGACCATCATTTAAATATTTATAATATTTTTTTTTTTTTTCGAAAATACGACACAGAAAGAGAAAAATAAAGCAATCTCAAGGCAAGTGAGAATTTCCCTAACAATATTAAAACCGTCTAGCTCCTAAATAGTCGTAGTGAAACCGTTGCAGAGAGACTGTTAAAAAAATTCTTCGTTTCGTGGCCCACCCTGTATTAAACAATTACAAGCAAATATCTATCTTATTTACTCAACATACCTTCAGCTTGAGGATCGAAGATGACAAACTCGGGTCTAATCTTGCTGGTCCTTCGTCCCTTGAGCAACGGCACCAAGCCCCCGAGATGTTCTAGATACAGGGTGTATGCACCCGCTTCTTCGTCGTCGTGACGTAACATGGTGCAGTGTAAGCGACCGCCGGCTGCTGGAGGCCGGGACACGAATAGACGGAGCTCGTTTGTTTCGGGGACGTTGCACTACAAGTACAATCAAATAATTCATTTAGGGCATTCAATTACATTTTTATCAAATTTACTTTTGCACATACACTCCAGGACTCTTAAATCGAGCCACCGTGTATATTTATGTTTATGGCCTAAAACATTAAAATAATTTTATAGTAACAGGAAAAAATTATACAGTTTTAAAGCTCACATCACATACTGGACATCAATTCGGTATCATCCTTGTTCCAGACTTAAATTTGAGAAAAAAGAAGAAAATCGGCGTTTGTTGTTCGCTCGACTAGCAGTTATTAGAGCATCAATACGTTAATAGTAATTTCGTTAATTGTTTCGTTTTGCATAAAATAAGTAACCAAATTGTATTTCGTATTTTTTTTATCTATTCTGTCGTTCAAATTATAGATACTGCACCTGAAGTAGCCGCACAAGCCGTGGCACTTCTTTAGTCTGGGCTTAGTCAGCGATACGTAGTGCACAACTTCACGTAAGTCGTTCTCCCGTTCTAACAATTTACCATTGATACCTGGAGACTGGCGGTTTTCAACGCCGTTCAGGAGGACCACAAAACCACCACCATCACTAGAACACGACAAGATCGATTTATCTTTGCCACCAATCTGTGTAATTGTCACCTGATTGAGATTGTTCTTGAACAATTTCGACATCCAAGAACAGTTTCGAGACTTTCATAAACTGACTGTTTGCGTTGGAGCTGTTAGAAGGAGACTCGAAGAACGTGGCCTAAACCTAATGGTCCCAAACTGACACGAACTCACAGAATGGCGCGTACGCCCCTAAAGTTTGAACGCGAACTTTTGCATTATGGACCCAGGTTGTTTTTACGGATAAGTCAAGTTTATGCTGTACGGCAATGAATGATGTAGGAAAGTCTACCGAAGACAGGGAGAACGTTTTCAGCAATGTTGCATTGAAGAGAAGGTGAGTTATGGCGGTGGGCCATGGACAGTCTGGGGCGAAATTTCCACCGAAAGAAAAACTGGCCTTGAGGTTGTGTTAGGACCACGTTTGCCACAACTAAATAGCGACCGATACATTCATCTATGCCTAGAGGGTCATGTGATGCTATGCTGAGTTAGTGGGCCAGCTTTATTTTATAAATGATAGTGCGCGCACTGCAAGAAATGTTCGAGAATAGTTCAAGAAATTCTGATATGAATCCCGGTTAGTCTTCGAGTAATAGGGAACATGAATAAAAACCTATACCAAAACCCAGCGCGAGTCCCGCAGGCGCAGCGCGAGGCGCGGGTCCCGCAGCGCCTGCGCCGCCCGCACGCGCGACAGGGGCGCGAGTATGTGTGTGTTAACGTTACCCGTATAGTGTGCGCGAAGAGATTGGCGAGCGCCGGCTGCAGGCGCGGCGGCAGCGGCAGGCACGGCGCGAGGCGCGGGTCCCGCAGCGCCTGCGCCGCCCGCACGCGCGACAGGGGCGCGAGTATGTGTGTGTTAACGTTACCCGTATAGTGTGCGCGAAGAGATTGGCGAGCGCCGGCTGCAGGCGCGGCGGCAGCGGCAGGCACGGCGCGAGGCGCGGGTCCCGCAGCGCCTGCGCCGCCCGCACGCGCGACAGGGGCGCGAGTATGTGTGTGTTAACGTTACCCGTATAGTGTGCGCGAAGAGATTGGCGAGCGCCGGCTGCAGGCGCGGCGGCAGCGGCAGGCACGGCGCGAGGCGCGGGTCCCGCAGCGCCTGCGCCGCCCGCACGCGCGACAGGGGCGCGAGTATGTGTGTGTTAACGTTACCCGTATAGTGTGCGCGAAGAGATTGGCGAGCGCCGGCTGCAGGCGCGGCGGCAGCGGCAGGCACGGCGCGAGGCGCGGGTCCCGCAGCGCCTGCGCCGCCCGCACGCGCGACAGGGGCGCGAGTATGTGTGTGTTAACGTTACCCGTATAGTGTGCGCGAAGAGATTGGCGAGCGCCGGCTGCAGGCGCGGCGGCAGCGGCAGGCACGGCGCGAGGCGCGGGTCCCGCAGCGCCTGCGCCGCCCGCACGCGCGACAGGGGCGCGAGTATGTGTGTGTTAACGTTACCCGTATAGTGTGCGCGAAGAGATTGGCGAGCGCCGGCTGCAGGCGCGGCGGCAGCGGCAGGCACGGCGCGAGGCGCGGGTCCCGCAGCGCCTGCGCCGCCCGCACGCGCGACAGGGGCGCGAGTATGTGTGTGTTAACGTTACCCGTATAGTGTGCGCGAAGAGATTGGCGAGCGCCGGCTGCAGGCGCGGCGGCAGCGGCAGGCACGGCGCGAGGCGCGGGTCCCGCAGCGCCTGCGCCGCCCGCACGCGCGACAGGGGCGCGAGTATGTGTGTGTTAACGTTACCCGTATAGTGTGCGCGAAGAGATTGGCGAGCGCCGGCTGCAGGCGCGGCGGCAGCGGCAGGCACGGCGCGAGGCGCGGGTCCCGCAGCGCCTGCGCCGCCCGCACGCGCGACAGGGGCGCGAGTATGTGTGTGTTAACGTTACCCGTATAGTGTGCGCGAAGAGATTGGCGAGCGCCGGCTGCAGGCGCGGCGGCAGCGGCAGGCACGGCGCGAGGCGCGGGTCCCGCAGCGCCTGCGCCGCCCGCACGCGCGACAGGGGCGCGAGTATGTGTGTGTTAACGTTACCCGTATAGTGTGCGCGAAGAGATTGGCGAGCGCCGGCTGCAGGCGCGGCGGCAGCGGCAGGCACGGCGCGAGGCGCGGGTCCCGCAGCGCCTGCGCCGCCCGCACGCGCGCCAGCAGCTGCAGCGGCGCCACCACGCGCCACACGCGCGCCGTGCACACGGCGCCGCCCGCCGACACGAACAGGCGGCGCGCGCAGTGGCCCCACGTCAGGGCGCGCACCATGCCCTGTACGGGCAAGAAGAACCTTAAGCGACTGCATTCTGGAAGTTGGCAACATCACCCATATGTGACAAATATTACGCTGTTTTGATTAATTTATAACAACACCTAATTTAATGTTATTATTGTAATTCATAATCAATATTTTAGCACACTACAAAACGATATTTCATAATTGAATTTAGTAATATTGATACATTTGTCAAACCAGCGAAATATTTGACAGCTATTTGCTAGGTTGCCAACTTCCAGAACGAGCCTTTTCACATGAGAGACTTTTACCCACTCTGTCTGCGTCCACATAAGAAGTGGGTAGGGCGACATTTGTCTTGTGGAGAAACCAAGGCTGATACTGGTTTAGTCTTTTCCTGACGTATGTCATATTTTGTACTTTTTGTTAGCCAATAAGTCGGTTCTTCTTTGACGACAACACTTTTACCATTTGTTTAACCATTAATTATTCTCCTCTTGCAACTGAGAGCTTCCAGAACTTTCGAGCGAATAATAATCACAAAACTAATTAGTTAAATAGATAAGTACTTAATACGAATCAATACTATATATTTTATAAACTTTTAAGTATCTGAATTTCTGTACCTAGAAACAATGTATTAAACTGACCTGTGTGTAAGGTATAGGGACGGTATAGATGAGAGCTCCGACATCCGAGTAGAACTTGACGACGTTCTTATAAGGCGGTGAGTCCACCGGCTCGTCCGCTTCTGTAAACGACAAGTCATGGTACAAAGTAAGTCATGAGTTCAGGACTTAATGATGAGACCCACTTCTGGCTTCAGATAAACCCCTTAAAATGGAAGTGTCAGGGTAACCCGGGAAATTCAAATTTTCATACGTTTCTTGCAATTTGCGGGTCAGTGTCTTAACATACAGCCTATGTTGAACAAAATATGATTCGCGACCGTACACGTACCTATGTATTAACAGAATTATTATAATCACTAGCTTTTGCCAGCGGCTTCGCCCACATAGAGGTCGAAAATTATCCCATGGGAACGTACTAGCGGGATAAAAGGTTAGGTTATAAACTACGGTCAACTGTGGCATCTTTACTTTCCATGAGCAACTTTACCCATGAGTATCTACTGTACTTAAATTTCTCTGGATAACTAAAATCCGTTGCCGCTATTTAATGTCGAAGCGCTACAAAAGTAGAATAAATCCACTACCTATATGAAACAATTTTTTAGTAATCGAGAGATATTTTAAGACAGTTCTCATTGGTAAAGTTGCTCATGGAAAGTAAAGATGCCACAGTTGACGGTATCTGTATGCCATATTTCATACAAATCCGTTGGGCCGTTTTTCCGTGATTGTGTAACAAACATCCAAACTTTCACATTTATAATATTACTAGCTGACCCAGCAAACGTTGTTTTGCCTTATAAATTATTTAGGGGTGGACTACCCCTAACATTTAGGGGGATGAAAAATAGATGTTGGCCGATTCTCATAGATACCGGATAAGCACAAAAAATTTCATCAAAATCGGTCAAGCCGTTTCGGAGGAGTATGGCAACGAAAACTGTGACACGAGAATTTTATATATTAGACTAGGATTATAATCATTAATACAACCCCTAAGTTGACTTTATCCTATTGAATGACTATTTCGTGGAAAAATCTTTCTGTAGGATTAAAACATAGAACGTGATACTAACTTGCAAATTGCAAAAAAACATAAGAAATTTTGAAGTTTGCGGGCTATCTTATCGCATCCATCATATTATGGCTACAATAGACTATTGTTTGAAATGGTTTACTAATCGCACTAAGTTCATAATAAGTAAATGAGGATTCCAGACTCATCCTCTAAAACTAGCGCTTTGCTCAGTCGACAGTTTGACGAAAACAGATCTCCAGACCGATCAGCAATCTACGTACCAATTTTGGGCCCCAATTCTGTATCGTTATAATGATTCCCCGCGGAATCTTACTAGTTCAAACTACGTCAATATCATTTTTTTAGAAATCAATGTTAACGGTAAGGAATCGAAATGTCATATTCTGTGAATTTGTCGATATTAGCAGATTTCGTGTATGATTGACGTGGTTACGAGTAAGGAATCGTTAAGTGGTCCTAGTGAATTCAGGCCCTGTTCGAATGTTCGACCGTGAACATTCAAAGGCGCATGCGATGCGACCGTTAAAATATGACTGACATAGCAAAGTTAAAAACACAAATAGATAAATATGTAAGTATAGATAAATGGCTGTCTACACCCAAAGCTTAACAACTCACAATATCCCGAATATAGTAACATATTGAAAAGCGAACCTCAGCCCCAAAACGAATGCGTCGTTTATCAAAACGATAGAATGGCTCACTCAACACATCAATTTATCAATATCACGTTCTCATAGAAACCTTTCAGGGCGGGCCGACGCGATATGTAGGTGATTACGTGCCAAAGGTGTGCAGTGACGACTAAGTTACCTACGGGGCTTTTGTGGACTGTTTTGATTAGAAATGAGAGTGTCAAAGTATTTTTTTTCAACACGCTTTTATTATTATTACCTTCACCTGTATCTATCTATCTACGTATGTAACAGAATCTTTGAATGCGATTTTCACCCACTTCAAAACATCAGACTTTTCAAGAACCGATGACAATTAAGTTTTCACATTATCCTGACCAGGATCTTCAAGATTAGCAATTTTATTACATTTTTCGGAGAAGGAGCCTTCTCCTCATCCTTATCCAATGAAGGCAGCTGGCGCGCCATTTACCCACTCCCGACTATTCTAACGAAAAACTGTTAAAGTGGGTTTTTCTTTAGTCGACTATTTTCTACTTTCTAATTTGGTTTTCTATAGCAAGTTTTTCAAAATATTTTTTAACCGACTTCCAAAAAGGAGGCAGTTATATATTCGACTGTATGTATTTTTTTTATGTTTGTTCACCGATTTCTCCCCCATTTGTGGACCAATTATTTAATTATTTGAAAGAGTATACTCCTGAGGTGGTCCCATTGGCACCAAGTCAGGATCTGATGATGGAATCCCAGGAAAATCGAGTGCAACCCTCAAATGTTATAGGTATTAACAATGTTTTTCATATATTTTTAAAGCTATTGAGCCATTTGCGTATGGTTGTCATCATCTCATGACGCTGAGCTGATGAAGGCATGATGATGAGCTGATGTTTAAATATATTTTAACTTGTACAGTATACAAGGTTAGAGTTTAACCGCTAGACACTGGTTAAAGTTAGTTGCTGGGCTTTGGTTGTGAGGTTTCATAGAATTTCGGAGAATATTTGGTAGAATTAATGTGATGTTCATTATTACTTTTGATTCGGTATTATACGACGCGAACCTCTGTTTCTCACTCCTGGTACAGAACCGAGTAAGATACCTACGTAGATTACCACTAGATTATCAGGTTAGTCGATACTCACCAGCGATCAGTGTGCCAGCTACAGCCAGCAGTTCCCTGGAGTTGGCCCACTCCATAGCAAGCGTGTTACCCCTCAGTCCCGTCGACACTCGCACCGGACTGACGTCATCATGCCCTCTCAGCAGCACTATCTCCCCATTGCCGAGAGCCACGGCTAGGACGTGCCCGCCATTGTTCTCCCCTCCCTCCTCTCCTTCCTCCATCTTGAACTTCTCGCAGGACCACGCCATTGATGTGATCCCACCCTCCGCGACTAATTGAACCTGTTGTTATGCGTCGACTTTTATATACAATGTTCATAAGTTAAGATATTGGTAGAGGGGCTCAGAAACAAAAATAAAATAGAAAAATGAGTTATTTTAATTTGTGAAAGAATTAATTAGGCTTATTTGCTTTAAAAGCATGGTCGTGAGACCATGCTAACAAAAGTAGTCCGTCGATACAATCTTACGATTTTATTTTTGTTTAAATAGATAAAAACAACAGATAAGATAACTCAAATATTTTAATGATTTTCTGTTACTTACTTGTTTTTTAAGGAATAAAGAAAAATGTATTGTCAATGAAACGTGGCGGTCAAAGGACCAAAAAGCAAAAAGACCAAATTCTGTACCTATTGTAGTGAAGTCTTCACAGGGAATGTACTTATACGAAATATTGTAAAAGATTTTAAAGGAGTAAATAAATATGTCTTTTTGTTCCGTTTCTTCGTCATACGAAACTAACTTTTGGAAGGAGTAACTAGCATCAATTCGACTTTTTTATCTTCAAAAGTGTCCTTTAATGGCCTGGACTTAAAATAAATTACTTGACTTTGATATTACACATTTTTTTAAAAATTTGTTGTCAATAAAACCGCGCCCTCTAGCATAACATAACGCAGTCTTTAATATATTCCCATAAGCTATTATTATTGTACATATATTATGACATAAGTTAAGACCAGATTATCTTCAACACCAACCTGTGACACCATAGCTCCATGGACGTCCATCACCACGAGCTGCGCGGAGGCGGTTCCCAGGTACACCTGATTGTCATCAGGCGTCCAGCAGCCGCATGTGATGCGCGCGTCCAGCGACAACATGGACGACCAGTATCGCTGCCCGGCCACCGAACCGACCAACACGAACCCGTCCTACAGAACAAACATTTGTTAGGTAGTTAACATAACTGGCGAAATGTGGGCATACTATAGATAGACCTCTGCGAAACCTGCCGGGAACTACAGGCGTGACGTCATGTGTAACTCAGCAAAAATTATTGCAAAGCAAATTGACAACCAAGATCTTAACTCATAGATTGTCCGAAAATTTCAAATCACATCTCGTTATTTTTGGAGAGACTTATGAAATCGTGCAATTGACGTAGTGTAGCAATATTCACAACAATCAATTTCTTTTCTTTTTAGCGTATCGATGGTATAAAGTTCAAACATCTTTGGCCCAAAATTCGGCTGCGCGAACTCTGCTTACTGACGCAGTTATAAGGCCATCAAATGCACAGGTGACAGGGCATGCAGCGCAGGATGATGAGGTGCCACATACGCACTTGAGATCTGAGTCGTCCGTGAACCATGGAGACACCGTAGAGATTGTCTTTGCTCCGGCCGACTTGGGTTCGAAATCTATTTCCAAGTCAGCCACAGTAATGTGTGCTCAGGCGTTATTATTTTCCCTGATTGTATATTAATTCAGCCGGCACCCACTCTCCGACCTGACTTCGTGGGTGTCGCAAAAGGTTAATAAAATATAATGTCAAGTCCAACCTCCTCCTGTGGGCTAATAATATTATCGTATTCACTGCAACGTCTTATTAGTCAGGCAAAAGCTTTGATATTATTAGGACTTTTAAATTATGAGTAAATAAAATATGTAAATAACGCTCGACGGCACACAATATTATATTGTTCTCAAAGCTCTTTGCTACACTGAAATATACTCATATAATATACCTCGGTAATTACTGTTAACGTTTCATTTTCATTCGTAATAATACGTAACGAAGGTAACACTTCAAGTAAATCATTATTACTTAATTACCTAAGCGGCAATTTAACCGAATGAGTACCAAATAATGTGATGAACAAAATATAGCTATGTTTATTTAGCATTTCGTTATATCATACAACCATTTTCAATCTACGGAATCTAAGCAGAACATATTTCCTCGATTGCGTAAAAATAAGTAAGAAAGGATGTAACAATAAAGGACGCCCGTAAACCGAAGAAAATGGGCTATCAATCAACCCGAAAGATTTCATCTCTTATAACGTACCCGATCACCGTGATGTTATAATAAATTGTATTGGACCCACAGCCGCTACAAAGTTTATCGTCCCTAACCGATTTCACAATTTTATTGTCACCATGCAAAACTTTTCCATCAATACGGGGGTGTTACCGTGTTAGGTCGCCCCAGTCGCCGGCCAATATTAGCATAAAAAGAATCCAACGAGGAGCTCTGCCAAAATCATACCGTCAAGGTCTGTGTGTCCTAGTTATCGTAGACAGACCTACTGAAGACAATGGGATACGTCACTCGCCGTAAATTATAGCTGTAGTATTACGTACCAATTTGTAACATAGTGACAAGCTTTCTGGGTATTATTTAGTCAATATCAGATGCCTGTACACGCTTATTTGTCAGATATGTTTAGAACACAAATACACCTACTACAGATCTGCTACCTGCAGCAGACTAATGGTTGTACCGACAGCCTGTCGACAGATGCATTACGTAACTTGCGACAACCAAGTCTCTCGACGCTCGCTAGATATCGTAGGTACCTATAAATCGTTGACGTATTTGTCTGTCTAGTCTGCGAGACAATATGACGAGTAATATCAAGATCGAAGCACGCCCCCGCGAAATCGGCACACCTTTCTTAGCACGTTTCACGTTTGTTTGTGTTCAGAGGTGTCACGTAACGTTCGCCTCTCGGCATCACGGGGAAGCCTTTTAGCAAATTGCTTGCGACATTTTGACTGATACGGCGGAGGCTTTGCTCCCAATTCACGTGGATGCACATCACGTGGCGAATTGAACTGACACGTTGTCGATGTGTCGATACTTTGATAGCGAATCGGTCAACTGCGAACGTGAGGCAGAAAGAAGGACGAATAAAATGGGACAACTTATTTTGGGTTGACGTTAACATTTGGGAAAAAATATGTAGGAAAGTTATGCCTACGCATTCGTTCTGAAGTTTTACTCATTATAATTTCCATTATGGAAAACTATTTTCAGCAAATATAAGCTTTTTCTCCAATTGGCGAAGCTTTATTTTTTCGCCAACTTGTTCTAAATACGGTAAGGGCTACCGGGTAGCAGAATACATCCAATTTGCTTACATAAGACACCGCCAAACATTGTTTTATAACAAGCTCACACTGAAAGGTTTCAGAGCTGTAGGCCAGTTTAGGTAATAGATAGGTATAGCTACCTTTACGACCTCGTTTGGCTCACACATACCTATTTAACATACAAATTAAGTCTGATTTGCATGTTTATAATATAATTCAGAACTTTAGGGCGGCCATTTTAATACGAAGAGGAATCAAATTAAGAATAATGTATGATAAGCTTTAAATTGTTTTCTAAATATATTCACCACCCGGTTACAGTATTAACTGCAGGGTATTATAGGGTATTGTACTCTATATAAGAAAAAATCTATTAATATATTATTGAGATAGTTTAGGCAAAAAGCAGTCGGAAAATGTTAGTTTTAGTTCATGAAATAACTTAATACATTTTAAAATTCAATTCAAAGATTTTAGTTTTTTTAAACTGTTTTTAAACTCCATGAAATAGTACGCCATGATAGTACGTCATACCGCTGTTTAAACTAATCAACTGAACAACTTTGTGCTTTTATTATCTTCGTTACCAACGTATTTTTGATTGAAATAATATCTTACATTCAGGAACAGCAAACCAACGATAAGTAGAATTACTCACTCTCATCATTTTCACTCTCAACTAATTTTTTTTATATTATAAACAATTGTCATATAAAATATCAGCGCATTGAGCGCGCACAGCAAACTGACGTCTTACCTACAGAGCAATATGGCGTCCACTGCGTCCAGCGTTTTAGTCAAATTACGCGCTCATTTTTATGGCAGTAACCGATTTTTTTTGGTGTTTTTGTAGTTTATTAACATTTTAGAATCTAAATAAGACAGTTTTCAAAAAATGGGTGTAATACCGTATTGCGTAACACACTAACAGTAGGAATGGCTGTCATTTTGACAGTTCAACAACATTCATTGCGTTATTTACGTTGTTGAGCAAACAAATTTTTCGAACATTATGAAGCAATGTATTGGCAATATCCTCCAAAATGATTCAGATTGTGATTGATAGGGTGTCACGCCAATAGGGTGCCGGGCTGTCAAATGGGTCCTTTCTGTTACTTTACTCTCCAGTCCTTTAATTTGGGATACGAATGAATATTTTATCGACTTCTTATTATGAGGAAGAGATGTGCATCTGGATTGAGGGCCCATTTCTTTTTCCTTGCGATACGAAATAAGACTTATAGGGAAATTAGTAAAAAATAGTAAAAACTTAAAGCAAAAGGCCATACATTTCTTAAACGTGAAATAAAACTGTTATGATTAAATAACTTGGGCTCTCAATCCAGACGCGTGCATAAAGTGGCATTGTCTAAATCTCAGAAAGTACTATCTCTGGGTTAATCATTTTTAAAATTCGAAGTTCAATTACTTTTTAACAAATAAGTTTTGGGTCATTATTTCTTTTGAACTAATTCACAGAGGTATCTTAGTAAAATATATTAAAGTCGTATGTATGTATTTCTTCAGATAAATTCATGTTTTGCAGATTCCTCAATAAAGACATGAATGCCGCCATAAATCTATAATGACATATTCCACAGATTTGGGAATTTCTTAAAATATTTAAGAAAATCTTAACTAAATTCTTAAATAAAAATTATTAACGCACAGATAGTACTTTCTGAGATTTAGACAATGCCACTTTATGCACGCGTCTGGATTAAGAGCCCAAGTTATTTAATCATAAAAGTTTTATTTCACGTTTAAGAAATGTATGGCCCTTTGCTTTAAGTTTTTACTATTTTTTACTAATTTCCCTATAAGTCTTATTTCGTTTCGCAAGGAAAAAAAATAGGCCCTCAATCCGGATGCACATGAGGAAGAGGCCATAAAAAGGGATTCTAAGAACAAATGTACAAAACCGTGCAGGCTCGGCAGTTCGGCACATAAATCACTTTACGTAAACTTCCAAGGCGGCAACTATTACAAAGAGTTCAATTTGAATGTATTACTTTGGGAAAACGTAATATGACCGTGCCGCTTTTTTTGCTCGACTTGGCGGGGGCACTGCCGTGTCCCCAGATACATACATTCAAATTATAAATTGCTATAATCTCATTTTTTATTTATGAAAGGTTTTAAAGAAAATCTTATTAGGCCCATTGCATCCGTATGGTAGGTCCATGTTTGAGAGTAACGGATTACATGGATTATTCAGCCTTTATTTTTATTTATTCTTTCTTTTATGATTACGTTGCATTTTGTAGAGAAAAAGGAGGAGGCTTTACACTAGCTTTTTATAAAGTAATTAAATTTTAATGATTTTATTTCTGCAAGTAGGTTAGTACAATAGTTATTTGATAAGCAAGGCTGCAAAGTTGTTTTTTGGCGCGAGTACTTGTATTGAAAGCTGAGCAAGCGAAGGATTCTAGGACTGAACCATGAGCAAAGCGAGTGGTTCAAATATAGAATCCTGAGTTTAGCGAGGCTTTCAAAGGTACGACACGCAGAATACGTTTGCTGCCGAGCGCAACACTCAATTTTTCACCTCACTACAGCGAGGAAAATTGTAGGTGCAAGAAAAATTGCATAAATATTATATTAGATTAGTGTACTTAGTTCAATTAAGTATGATTGCATTGTAGTCTTCGAAAAGGTTTTCACGCCCTTAGAATGTCTCCATGCATTGAACAAATTGTACGTTTTTATGTACTTTTCACTCGATTTTTTCGGAAGATAATTCAATTCGGCATTATGTACCGCTTGCACTAACTCTGCAGGTTTTAAATTTATATCTTCATCGCTGCTGGACTCGCTCATATTATGATTTCTTACGATTTTATCAAAAAACAAACCAAAATTTGGAAAGCGAATTGAATGGAGACGAAATTTTTTAAAGTTCTTTTTTTTCATGCCGTCGTCCTGCTGGCCAGTGCGATTATTCTAAAAATGGGATTGGCACACTAATGCATTTTCAGTGGACTGGCAGTATAGAAAGTTATTGAATAGAAAGGTTCGAATTTCAAAAACTCTTTCCACGCTAGCGGGTAAAATGCCGAATCAGAGAAACAGAATCTTTCCGAGGTTGTGACGTGAAAACGCATTTACACGTCAATCGTATTTTAAAAACTCCTCCTACCCAGTCTCCTATCGTCACTACTCTGAGAATAAAGGCTGAAAAAACCTCAGAGGTCACAGTCTCTTTTAAAGTCCAGACATACTCTTGGTCAGATCATGTGGATTGGTGGCTGAAATGGTCTTTTGTAATAATAATAATGCAGCTCAACTCAGAACTTAAGGAGCTCAACGATTCGACGAACAATACCAAAGAAAGGACATTCGATTGAAATTTCTTTCAAACACTGAAAGTGATTTAATTTTTTTTGTGTTAGATTATAAATTATATAAATGCCAAACCTGATAACATATAAGGGCCATCCGACCATCGTGTGACCATGAGAAGTGAGTGACCGGGGTGCTGCGGTCATTGATGAGCTCGATGCTCCATCGTCCCTCGTACTTGATCCACACGAATATTACGCCGCTGCTGTCACACGACGCCAGTTTCTGGTACGGTTCGTTCCATTTCACGAGGATAACCTAGTTACAAAAAACAAGAAATCAATCACTTAAAGTGTTATGCAAAGCACTTTCCGGTGGTATTTGTTCTTTTCTGAAAGCAATTAAACACTGACACCGTTTTTATGCCCTTAACATTATTTTGCTCTGAAAACTGCTGAGAATCTACCTTGCTGTAAAAAAATCTCAGGTTTAAAAAAAAACACACGAAACAAGTCAAAATAAACAAGAATTGCCCAGGTGAAGATGAAGGCTGCATCTCCATGAAGGGATGTGCATAATTACTTACGTCGAATGCAACGAACGCGAGTCTGTTGAGGTCTGGTGATTCAAAATAATGAGGGCCTGTCAACCGAATCGCCTACCGGATGCTTTGCTAGCAAGGGAGGATCAAGGATTTATTTTATAGGAACGTGGGCCAGACAAATAGGATAGATTTTATTTTGACCATACGTACAGGAATAAGACGTACTTTGTCGACATAGGTAGCAGTGGCGGAAGCCTGTCGGGGCAGCGGCAAAACAATATCAGACCCCGGTGTTTGCAGTTTATGTAAGTATTTCTAGTAACATTTTGCAGGTCTCCGGCCACCAGAACCAGGCGCGTTTTTACTTAATCCGTTTTTGGAGGCACGTGCCCCTGTGCCCCACCCCTGGATCCGCCCTTGTTTGCTAGTCATATCTAGTGGTAACATCCATGCTAAGCCCCTATGCCAGATGCAAAGGATTAGAAGCCCAATGCTGGTAAATACGTCAAAAAATCTCAGGTTATTAGGAGACTTATCTTAACTTTTTGAGAAATTTTCATGCGAATTTGATTTTCAAAAAGTTATACAGTGAGCAAAAAAATGGGCAATTTTTCTGCGACGTAAAGAAACTAAACGTGGCATTGGCTAAAAGCACAAACCGTGCCAAGCCAAAATAAAGGCAAAAGCGTAGTTTTCGGCTTTAAGCTTTATTGACAGATTGAGACTGATATCACAGTGCAACGGTTTAAAAAAATACGGGAATCGTCCCTCTGTTTCGATAATCAACACCAAGTTTCTGCTTTCAGTTTCAGCAGCCAACTAAGTTAAGAGGAGATTAATTACATCACAAATTAACGCACTAATAAATCTGCTTAGATTTGCACTAATCCAAGTTAATTACTACATAACGTAGTTACGCTCGGAAGCTCCGAATATACACCTGTCTAGGATTGCCGAAAGCAGAAAGCATCGTTTCGGACTTGGGCGTTATTCTTAAAGTACGTTTAATTGGCTTAGGTAAATGTAATTAATAGAGGGTAGTTAAGTTACTATGATAGAGCATTTGTGTATGGTGGGCGGTGGTGGTGGGTGTACCTTTCTTCTACGTATATTAATTTGTTTTTAGGGTTCTGTTTATGGTTCTGTATTCAACAAGGAACCCTATGTAGTATCGCCATGTCAGTCCGTTTGTCTGTCTGTGACTTAGCTTAGAGACTTCTAGTAAGTACAGAAAGCTGTAATTTGGCGTGGGTATTATTAATCACGCCGCCAAAGTGGTTTTTGGGTTACCTCCCCAGGATCCAATAAACAGGCATTTTTTTTTTGTTCAAGTTGTGGAGTGTCGTCGTTGTGTAGGCCGTTCTAAAACATTGAGGTCGTTGCGTGTGTGTGGAAACCATTTTATAATTCAGGGATCCAATTGCAAAATATTAAGCGTTAAAGTGCTTATTTATATTAGGTCAAGAGTGTATCCCACGGCACCGTGCCTGCTAAATGGTTTTCGGATATGTGAACAAAATTGCTGCACTCAAAGTTAAAAGGAAAACTATCACAGCTTTACAAGTTAACTAATAGTTTAAGTTAAGTAATAGTTGACCAATTTATATTTGCAGACCAATACATTATACTGGAGAACATGTTTTTCAACTTAACAATTTACAACGTTAAGTTTGTTCGTAGGATAAATTCATTCCAATTACGGAATCCTTCATTGTACGACCCGCACTTGGCAGATTTTTTTACCTAATACAATTTTCTTTTCTCTTTCCAGCGTTGTATTTTTCAAAACTATTTTCCATAACGATTGAAGCTCTTCTAGTTTTTGATGTAAAAAACTATATCGATGTGAGGTAAAAGTACGATAGCTACACACACGACCCCAACTTTTTAATTTGTCAACTTCAACATTAACTAGGAGTACATCTACATTGCGAATACGAATATATTCCCTCGTACATCCAGCGCCAAGAATCCACTTTAGTGACAGCTCTAGATTAATTACCGTACGTAGTCTTAATTAAGTAAGGTGCAGTGCTAAGTAAAACACTCGTTCTTGAGTAATATATACTCGTAGGTACTACAAAATACTGATGTTTCAGAGAATGGAATTCTGAAAATGAAAAGGATCCCAAGAGTTTTCTTGATATTAATTCTGTAGTTTACCGAGTAAACCCCACTTTAATAAGGAGAAAATATTTCGCCAGCTTATATCCTAAAGAAACTGATGAAATACACATTTTTGCTGTTCAGACATTCTATTAATTGGGCCCAATATTCGAGTAGGTCCCGCAAGTGCTCCCGCAGTAGTTAGCCGGACGTAATTGATTGGTGGCAGCCATGGGCGGTCGCAGTAAGGACGTGGTTGAGCGATGCGACGCGCCCGATGCAATCCATCACTACAACACTATAAACCCAAATACTCATTTCAGTGCTGCTCACGCTTTCATATGACACCAGCACAGTGAGACTTTATGATCAAACCGCATGAAACTTTCCTCAAATCGTAAAAGAAAAGCGTAAACGATAGAACACAATACGACTCTCAAGGATGAAGGTCGGCACAATAAATTGAAGACTATATTGCCAGCTCGGCGTATAATACAAAAGCGACTCGTTCAACTTTATGGCTACTAATAGATATCAGCTTTGACTACTCAAGTGGAACAACAAAACAATATTAACATAAAGGGAAATTCCTCTTTACTCAATTGGCGGTATAAACGTGCTTGAGCTTCTCAAGAGATATAGGTACAAAAAAGGCTATATTTGAAGATTATAGTCGTCGCGCTCCAGACGCAATGATATTACACATTCCACGTGCCCTTCGCTCCATATAAGTTACACCCACTTAGAGAAAACAGTCGGGATGCGAAGGAATCCGACGTTACACACACCGCCAGCAATCACACGTTTGACACAAAGCTCTCGGCTCCGCATTGAGAGTATTCAATTTATGAGGTCGCATGTATAGACAGTATATGACAGTAGTGTGTGTGCACGTTTTAGTGTACCTACCCTTGTGTAGACAGACTAGTAGAGAGTATTTTGGATGTGAGGCTAACAAGGAGATAAAATATGGTGGACAAGGTATCGCACCAAGTTTTAACGTTTTTAAAATGATGATGAGTCGGAGATTTGGCATGACCGTATAAAGCCAAGTGAAGCATAACCTTTACTCAGTTCATAGTAGCCGCGAGTTTGAAAAGAAGATTCTGCTGTTGAACAAGAAACATCGTGGAATTCATTGGAGTACAACTTGACAGCAGTCCAGACACCCGCGAAATTCTTATAAGCTTATTGGGAATAGGAAGTGGAAGGTTACAATCAGTAAATGACAACGATAAATTGAAAGTAAGTAAGAGCGTAGTGCGAGCAGCACCCTTGATGCGTAACACACTATTAATCAGAATCAGAATAATTTTGAAGGATGCTAAACCATTGCTTCATATGTTCGAATAAATATCAACTTTGTAACGTAAACAGCGCAATGAATGTTGTTGAGCTGTCAAAATAAAAGCTATTCCTACTATTATTAGAGTGTTACGCCCTTCTGTGTGAGCTTACGTATCTTACCTATTATACGTACACCACGTAGTTACGTACTTTCCTACCTATGTTCATCTAGAAACTAAACTTGAAGTTAGGAACCGCGGAGCAATAACGGTCTCATGGGGTTTTTGCATACTAAATTACTTGGCAACTCGTAAAATATTCGTAACCTCAGAATATATTAATTTACCTAATACACCGAAGTCCTACAATACTTGAACTGTTTATTTCGACTCGATAAACAAAAAGTTCTAAGTTCGGTAATTACATTTTTGCCTGTCGGCTGCAGGTGTTGCCGGTGTTGCCACAGCCTATTATTAACAACACGTTGACGCCACACTTGAACGAATAAATAGGTACAACACGAGTACCTACCTAAGTGTTATTTTTGCAAATATTATGCTTCGATAAATATAAAAGGGCTTCAGTGTAGACCACGGCGAGTGGCCCTTGAACACGATACGGTGGGGCTTAAAACAAAGTCATGTCGCTCGAGGACTTTGCCTTTTGAATCTAACGAAGTCCACTTATTCCTACGCTTTTTCTTCTGCAAGATGTGCAAACAAGACTGTGCAAACTTTACATCCCCAGCTTGCTTTACATACTGTGCGGCAAAGTTTGTTTTTTTTTTTTTTTGACGGTTAAATCATCAAATAACTTCTCCCGTTCTGGGTGGAGCAGGAGGGCGTGTCAGACTTTTACTGACTAAAACCCACCCGTGTTCCTTCAGTTGCCTGTGAGCCAAAGGCCACGGTTTCTCTTTCGAACAACCCGCACCCCTGGCGGGCATCGGCCTTTGCGGACCCCACCAGTTGATGCTAACATCTCTTTGAGGCGCGCGTGGAACACAACGCGCCGTCGACCCGGGCTTGGTCCTTACCGGACAGGTATCCATTACAAATTCATATCATAAGGCGGTGAGAGAAGTGCACAACAGTGGAGTAGTGTGGAGTTTCATGAATTTTGCATGACTTGTTAATGACTGTATCGCAGTGGGATCGCATATGAGCCATAGTAGCCCAGTGGTAACAGCAGCGACTTACGAGTTGTAGATGGTATGTTCGAACCCAGGTGCTTTACTTTTTGTAAATTATTTCATCAACACTGCACTCAAAATAGTGAAGAAAAACATCGTGAGGACACCGACATGTCCTAGAACCAAAAATTCGAAGAAATGTGACATGTGCCAACCTCGCGCAGCGAGGTGGATTTACTGCCCACTCCGTCTCACCGAAAGGAGGCTTAGCTCTGTGTCCCAGGTCCCAGCAATGTGAAGATTATAGGCTGATTATGTAACGACTGAATATGTAATGGATTCTAGGAATTACTTTAGATTCAAAATTGCAATGGGGTGCCCACATTAGAGCTCTTTCAAGTAGATTAAGCTCAGCTGCTTACGCAGTAAGGAAAATAAGGCAGTTGACTGATGTAGCCACAGCTAGGTTAGTATACTTTGCTTATTTTCACAGTATTATCTCTTATGGCGTTCTGCTGTGGGGGTCGGCAGCTGACGTAGATTCAGTTTTCATTCTACAAAAGAGGGCAATCCGCGCAATCTATAAAATGGGGCCTCGCGAGTCTCTTAGAAACAAATTCAACGAAGTTAACATACTAACTCTGCCTTCTCTTTATATCCTAGAAAATATCTTGTATGTTCGCAAAAATTTAGGTCTTTTCAAAAAAAGATGCGACTTCCATAATCTAAATACACGTAGTAAAGATGAAATTGTGATTCCAAAATTTAGATTAACTAAAACTAGCAAGTAATTTCTAATAAACAGTATCCGCTTCTATAACAAGTTGCCAAAATCGGTTACAGAACTTAGCGATGGAAAGTTTAAAACTCACATCAAACGTGTCCTTATCAAAAAAGCATATTATAAGATAAAAGACTACGTTGAAGACAAGGAAGTTTGGCATTAATTCCTTCTGCACATGTGGCTTCCCTGGTAACTCATTAGCACCATAACTTTGTGAGCGTCTATTAACTGCTTCCAAATTACAATGTTAATTTTAATTATTTTATTTTTTACACTTTCTGACATATTCTCGTCATTATTTGACATTATACAACCCTTGTAATATCGAGTATTTATTAGTGATTCTCATGGAAATCATATCACTTGGTTTAAATAGGTTGATTTTACTTATGTAGATTCTTTTACATATTGTGAATGAGAGAACGTTGTAGGCCTACAGTTTCTATTCTTTATTTTCATTCCTCTAAGTACCTGGTACTTATTGACAGGCCTGCACTGTCCTCCCATACCTAATATCACTGTAATTTGAAAACATTATAAAATCCAATTATTTTTAAAAGAGTAACCGTGGAGTTTCTTGCCGGCTCTTCTCCATAGGAAACGACAAATTGGAACCGTGCACCTAGCTTCTGACGTTTCATAAGTGCCCTTGCAGGTTTATGTGAAATAAAATATTTTGATTTTGATTTTGACTGTATCAATACTTTAAGCCAATTGGAGTGGGCGAAATTCCAAGTTAATTAATAATGGTCCTTCTAGGCTGAATTCCCAGAAGGGCCAAAATTACGTACTCTTTCGGTACTGCTAGTTAGATATATAATCTGTACATAGCATCGCTGATTTTGTGAGTACCTAAAAGAATAGCAAGGTAGGTTATGAGTGTATGACCTTTCAATTCTAGGTACAGAATAGACAGAAATAACAATGAAAGTACTAGTACTCTCTGATCATGTGCGCATTGTGACAAAGCAACATGATCAACCTATAATGTTGCTACTTCTGGAAATCCACCACGCGGGCCCAGTGCGGGTTGTCACATATCTTCGAATTTTTGGCTCTAAGACATGCCGGTTTTCTCACGATGTTTTCCTTCATCGTTTTTGAGAGCATGGTGATGAATTAATTTACACAAAGTAAAGCGTCTATTTGGGTTCGTACCTATGACGTACAACTTGTAAGTCACAGCCGTCACCACTGCCCTCGGGCTACCACTGCTTACCAGAAAACACTGCTCGACAAACACTTCAATGTCCTGAACATATTGATTCCGGTATTGTTCAATTATCCGACGTGAGGTACCTGCCAGTATAAAACAGATGTAGGTACAGAACAACAAATAACGAGGACAAAGGAATCCCCTATTGAGCAACGATATTAAATCACAGCTCAAACACTCGATACCTTCAGAAAAGTCCGTAAATAAGTACCAAGATTTTAATGAGGAAAGGTCGTTTTCCGATATACCTACCTACACAATTATTTATATATTGTGTTCTTCTGTTATGCAGGGGGGCAAAGAGCAAGGATATCGACGCACAACGCCGCACTCTATTACCATGGATTCAGTATAATATGATTCTAAAACCAGGGTCGCCGGCGCGTTGTGTTCCATGCGCGCCTCAAAGATATGTCAGCACCAACTGGTGGGGTCTGCAAGGACCGAGGCCTGCCAGGGGTGCGGGTTGTTCGAAAGAGATACCGTCACCCCTGGCACACAGGCAACTGATGAACACGGTTGGGTTTTAGTCAGTAAAAGTCTGACACGCCCTCCTGCTCCACCCAGAGCGGGAGAAGTTATTAAATGATTGCCCACCATCAAAAAAATAAAAAATAGATATTGTCGTTTTCCATGGAACATGATTACAGTATGAGCGTCAATGTCCGTGCCGTCTTATATAATACGATTTGGTCTTAAGGACAGTGTTTAAAGGATTTTGACATTTAAACGGATTGCTTTACGTTCCTTCACTCTACGTTTATCTCGCTTCACATCTGTTTTTAGCTGACCGCAGACTCTTTTCATTTATTTTGTAAAATGTATACGCCAATGCACAAACCACGGTCATGTAGATGTTAAAAACACTTGCTTATCTCTCGTTCCCACATTTCAGTGAATCTCAACTTTCTAACGTGAATAGGTCGCAAGTTCGCTACGTTTTCAGGTTTTCAACTCAGTATTAACGGTAAGGTTTTCTCTTTCAATAAAAACAGAGTACCTACATCGTATCCCAACAGTTGTTTTTGTGTGTAATATTTTTTATACTGAGCACTCTCAAAATTATCTTCAGCCAGAATTATTTATGGGTGGATTTTGACTGGAACTTGTAGTATTCATAGAATGTCATTATCGTGGCCGCAGACCCGACCTCTTGAGCGAACAAGCTTTCCATCTTCCACAAAACCAAATTCGAGGAAAACCTTTCAAACGCGTAGGCAGGTAGGGACTTCTTATGTAAGCTATCTTATGTAAGTCCAATCAAATCTATACTTAGATTTTTGCCCTTTTCATGAGATACCATCACGCGATGGACGCGATGTCACTAACACTGATATGTATCGAGATTAGGATGTCGCTTTCCTGACGAATCGAAAGGTCACAACAATTTAATAGTCGTTTGCATTATTCAAACATTTCCTGTTTTATCATACTTCAGGAAGGAATTATCAAATGCATATTTCAGCGAACTAGAAACAAATCAAGTATTACGACAGTGTAACGACATTTCACATCCATTCGAAAACCATTGGCGAGATCGTGACATGAAATTAAACTTCAATTTACCGTGTGTTCTGTCATCAAAACCGTAAGACTTTGTTTTGCCAGGTACTCGAAATGGATGACTCAATTTTAGGTCAGGGTAGACTCGAGTAGAGTTATATTCAACCCAAACCTAAATAAAAAATCGATAAAGTTTTCCTACGCCGCTTTTGTGAAAATACGTTGAAGGGAAGGGATTGTGAACTGGAAAAAACTATTATCGACTGAACAGTCTACTTTGAATTCTTGTGAGACCCGCGGCATTATTCAGAAAATAACAAAAATTAGAAAAGGAATACTTACGTCTGATCGGTGTCCCCTCAAATTGTAATTTGTACGCAACGGCAGCTCGTGCGGGCGGCGCGCGTGCGACGATGTAAACGTCACTCCGACCACCCCGCGCACGTTGCCAGTAGCCAGCCAGCCCTCTTGGTAGTAGTTGTTGCGGTTCAACTTCCAACCTTCCTCCTATTCAAACAAAGCATATTTTAATCGCGCTGCATGTTTAACAAGCCCTACAGCCTACAGCCTCGAATGAAGACCTTGGCCTCGCAATAACGAGCGGTGCAGCAAGAAATTGTAGCCTTTAAATTGCAGAGTAACGCGAGTCTTTTGAATTGATCACAATGAATATGAAAATGCATTCTATTGTACAAGAATAATTGCGAGTAGGTACCTAATCTGGTACCTAAAAAATCATTTTTTATAAATAATAACGTAAGGGGAAATTGTTAGTATTGTACAAACAAATTATACAAGAGTCTCATCATTATCTAGCTTTTTCTCAACTATGTTGCGATCGGCTTCCAGTCTAACCGGATGCAGCTGAATACCAATATTTTACATGAAGCGACTGCCTATCTGAACTCCACCACCCAGTTACTGGGTAATACGATACCCCTTGGTAAGACTGGTTGTTAGACTTTCGGGTTTCTGACGACCCGTAACGACTGTCAAAGATCCACAAATGAACAAATGACAGCCGGGACCAACGGCTTAACGTGCTTTCCGAGGCACGGAGGAGTCTTGGTATGTTACGATGGTCACCCATCCACGGACTAACCGTGGCAAGCGTAGCTTAACCTGATCGATCGACCCGTGCGGCTGATATTACTTAGCCACAAGCCCCTTCTCTTGCCCGTGGCATACAATTAAATTAAAGCAACAAATGACTTGCGTAGTCTTAACAATAAAAGTCGCACCGTCTTGCCAAGGGCATTTAAATTGTATCATCTCTAAATAATGCTTTGTGGAAAAAAAATACACAAGAGGCTGTTAAATAAAAATTGTACAAGCGCAGACTTCAAGTCATACACACACACACACACAGACTTCTACTTTTGAGTATACATGTTTTAATTGTAATAGCATAAATAAATAAACATACGCAAGTACCAGTTGGAAAGGGGAGCTAAGCCGAAAGGGTAGTAAAGCACCCATAGCAATGAATAATACGAAACATTCTCCTTGAACTTTGCTTTAAAAAATCATAACGATATTAACATTCAAGAACGGAAGTAATTTAACAGTTCTACGGACCCGTAGTAGGAACCCTACGGATAACTTTACGAGGTCTCGGAATATTCCTGGCTTTTAAGAGGGTAGGTAACAAATTAAATCTATGCACACTCTCGCTTTTGGCGGTAGCTAACTTCGTTAGAGCACATCAAACACTTCCTCCAGGCTCTGGCTAGGTATAGCATAGCACATGACAAATGGTGCCTCTGAAGAAAATGTTAATGCAATCAACTGAAACGTTTGCCATAGTATGTAGAAAAGTATTTATACTTTACTAGCTGCCGCCTGAGCTTCGCACGGTTTTTACTACTTGATAAATCATGGAGATTTCTTTATTAGATTATGTACCTAAGTTTAATTTGAATGTTACATACACATGAACCTTCCGGAATACATTTTCAAAATTATTGTGACAACCGCGTCAAACCAGTTCCCTTTTGTAGAAGAACAATGAACGCGGTCACACAGAAAAGTGACTTTAATTAATAATACATACATAGATATAAGTAGAACATAGATTTATATAGAAGCTGAAAGGCTGTGAGTTGCCTGCACAAATCGAATAATATTTTCAATATAGGTACAAATAGCATGTTCACTTGTACGGGCCGCATTAATAGGAAGCCAGGCAATTAACAGGCACGTAATGGTGCATGCCCGGCCCGCCGACGGCAGACCGGAGATCGAAGGCGAAATTGCCAATTAGCTAGATATTACGATCCGACACCCTTTCCTCCATTAATCCATACGTTGGCGCCCAATTAGGACATTTCTTACCAATATATACCCTATCCTGTTGGGAAATCACTCTACAGGTTGACAAATTGATTATATGATTTTGGATCGCTGTTTTAAAATCACATTATGAGGTAGCTACCTACTAATGCTTTAAGTGTATTTGTGTAGCCTACCTTTATTGCTTGACCTGGTAGGCTAGGGCTTTTCCAAATTAACGGGATTAAAGGGACTTAAACTCGATTTCAAAATCCCAAATTAACACACATAAACCCGAGAGAGTTGACGAGTGTTTACTTAATGGTGTTGTCCTAACAATGATAGAATTAATCCGTAGCCAAGGTTCACTAAAACACTTAGGACCATTTTTAAGCTAAAGGCGAAAATAATTAGCAAAGTCTGTCTTTACTTAATCTGGTTGCTTTAATGAAACGTATAGTTGAAAGGAACGATTTAATTCAGGAAAAAGGGGAAAATAATGAAACATTTGAAAACATTATACACGGTTTTAAGGATACTCCTAATGGTACGTCTGCTCTTTAATGTAAAACATTATTAAAGAGTGAAATCGGTCGGAAATTTAAAAGTAGACACTTCATTAAATCAGTCACAAGCGTGCTCATAGTTCAGTGTCTCCAATTGCCTGTGACTAATGCGGACTGAGAGTTCAGCATTTAAAATAACTGTATTTACGATAAGGATCCTATGACGGCTGCTTGAGACAGGAAACATTATCTGCGTAAAGTACATTCGCGTTAAGAATGCAGTGAGTCATCATTATCCGTCGGCCTAGCCCCGCCCCCTAACCAATCAAATCTTTTCAAATTACAATCAAATCTATTCATTTAACTTAATTTTTTTAAATATAATTTGTTTGAATTTAACACCACTGTTAATACACCTTTATCTTGCAGTTGCATTGATGACTCACTGCATTCTTAACGCGAACGAACTATAGCCTCTTCCCAGCTATATTGGGGTGGGCCTCCAGCCTAACTGGATGCAGCTGAATATCAGTCCATAACCCAGTTACTACGTAATACGATACCCCTTGGTAAGACTGGTTGTCAGATTTTCGGGCTTCTGACGACCCGTACCTAACGACTGTCAACGATCCACGAATGACAGATCTGCTTGTGAAAGATATATAATAACCATTAGTAATAGAAACAGTTATGTTATACTTTCACGACTCGATGCGCTAAATTTTAATATTTATTCGAAAGATAGAACCCAGACTATGACATTTTATATTAGGCCCCGTAATTAATTAACTATGTACTTCGTCTGAAGACCTATGTAGAAATAAATTTCTGAATAAATTAACGAGATAAGTGTTTTTAACAGACAGATGATAAAATAGAATTTTAACTAGCTAACTTTTAATGCTATGTTCTCTTGTGTAGACGAATTCAAATTAAAGCTTAGATACCTACTAATTATGTTAAGATAAATTAACATTTAAGCTGTTACTAGGGTTCTCAGGTAAAAGTGGAGGTGGAGTTTCTTGCCCATTCTTCTCCATACGAAACTACCTTTTGGAAGAGGCAACTAGATTTTTTTTTTGTTAATTTTGTCGCTCAAAAGTGTCTTTTATGTGCCTATTTGAAATAAATCTTTTAACTTTGAGTTGGAAAGATTTGATTTGGCGGCAAATTGCAAATCAAAATACCAAAAGAAGAACAACACCACAGATAGAGCAAGCTTAGTAGATTGGCCTGCATCAGAAAGGCATTAATGGACCTAATAATAGGTACGTTACAGCGGCGAGGTGTCAATTTTTCTGAGAGAAGCCGAAACGAAATCGGCTTTAACTTACTGACTTATCAATAAAGTATACTTACTATCATTCTAAAATTATTATAGGAATGTAAAGAAATAAATACAATAAAAATGAAAATCAAATAAAATGTGCAATATTCGTCCGTTTCGTGCTCGGTGACGCATTTTTCTATATGTCTCTGTCATAACCAGTTGTACAACGGCTTGCTCTCGTCCTATCAAGCGGTGCCACGTGACCTAAAGTGACATTATTACGGGATCGCTGTTGTATGAATTTTTATTTCCCGACTATGACGTTTAGGCGCCGGGTTTATTTAGAACAATTTTTTTGATGTAATACAAAGCTAAAAACAAACATTTTTGTTGTTTGAATATTATGGTGAATTAAATACCCGTAGTGTAACTATATTTTTTGACAATATAGCCCCTATTGACGTGCCATTTTTTAATAGCGATAGCAGTTGCCGAATCCCCGAAGGGAAGCCGGTAGGAATCGTATTATATAGTGCTTTCGCCACTGTACGTTACAACAAAAGCAGTCTTGCTTAGTGCAGCGTTGAAGGCAGGTTGCCTTAATTAACTTTTGCCATTTAAAATGAAAAAGAAGAGGTAAAGTTACCTGCCATGAATAAAACAAATTATACAAAGGACCTTCATAAACTATGTGTGAACACTATGAACCATACATTCCTCATACATATATTCATTGGAACGAAAGGAGCTTCCGGGCTTCCCTTCCAAAATTATCTATTCATTCCTTTCGATGACAGTCGTAAAAAAAGCAATTTTCTTCCCATTTCCACGGGGCCCATCGCGAGGTACATTGTTGCATTCTTATGGGATGTTTCGCAGTAGCGCGTCCAAATTACCCCTAGATGACGAGCGATGCATAGAAATGGAATTAAATAGGTCAAAAGCTGGTAGAGCCAAAGAAAGGTTAATTAAATGGGACCCCTTAACGCCCTGCCAGTAGCTTCGACAGTTCAGTTCGGCGTTGTTACATAGATTACAGTTGCTGCGTGGCTCCTGAACATCTCTTAAGCAATCTTTCAAACCTATTTCAGTAGCCATAAACAAATTCATGAAAGCAGGGCGGTTTACGTTACGTTTGTCTAACAAAACAATGAATTATGGAACAATATATCTACAAACGTATATTAGGAAACTATAACCCTATGCGTATGCTTACGTTATGTGTGTGGCTTTGTTTATCGTCCATATTAATGCTATTTCAGGACTTAATAATGCCTTACTTACCAAAAGTCAATTTACATAACAAAATTATGGATTATTTTCAAGTACCTAAGTGCCAAATACACAGGTATTTCTTTTGACTTGTTATTTTAGGTGAGTAGTCACAAGCAGTTAGTGAAAAAGCTAAAAAAATAGTGAATACTTGACATAAAATGTACTGTAACGCAAAAACCGATTTATAAAATGGCATTGAGCCTAGGTTCCGCACAAAATAGGTATAAGATCACACACACGTAGGTAGATTCTAAAATTAGTATTATACGTAGCGAAGTTACGGCGATCGTAGGACTCTTTTTTCAGCGAGACCTAGGTCGAGAGTCGCGAGTATCAACATGAACAATGAGTGAAACTCACCTCGGGCAGCTCGTCGGGCACCTTCCCCATCCAGGACAGCGACAGGATGGAACAGTCGCATTTTGCATTAACGTTTCTCTCGAAGTGAAGATGCATTTCGCTGTTTCAGTTCAGACATAAACTCAAACGTACAACATCGTCGCTATATTATGCAGACACGCGCGGAACTCGCGAGACGATTCGTGAACGCTCGAGCTGGCGTCTCAACGCGCACATTTTACGGGATTTAGTGATAAAACATTTGGGAACGGATTTTGAAAGATCATTTATGTTGGATTGTGAAGTGGTCGGCTGAGAGCGCGTCGGTCGGGTCGCTGACGTGACGGAGGGTGACAAGCGAGCCTTCGGCGGCGGACGGCGCAGGTATTGATTGCGCACGGGGGCGCGCGCGCCCCACGACCTCTACCGCTGCCGCGAAAAACCGGGAAAACCCGCGGAAAGCCCGCGGAGATGGCGCTGCGATACTGAACACAAGGACTAATTTCAACACCTCCGATACTATGAAATAAAAATAATGAAATACTACACTCATGTAACACAGGTAAATATTTAGATTATTAGATTTAAGAGTTAACATAATTATGTACTAAATTCAATCATAATGATGAAGAATTAAGTAATACCTACTTCTTATTACTAGTACAACATTATTATCATACTTTTCTAAGACGGCATCGCGCCGTGCGTGACTTACTTTTTGGGTACATATTGACACTCATACGTAAATATTTTAAGCATTTGTCGAATTGTTAATTCGAATCTTGAGAAGCAATTAATTATTTAGATGTTTGCAAAAATGCCTAAAATATGCTGGTATAGTGTTATGGTCCTACTATACGGATTTGGCAAGTTCCTCACTGCGACTCTATTAACATGCACCCGCGTTTATTCTTACTTAATTATACATAGTGTGGACATGAACAAAAGCGGTAGGTACGCGGTACTCATGTTTTTTCATTTCCTCGAAGCCTGCGTTGTTAATGAAAGGCTTTTACAGTTGATGTCGAGTGTATTCGAGTGAGGGTTGTTGGCAAACTCGTTTTGGAATATCGCAATATTTTTTTAGGTATGTATGTACTAGCTAGCTTACCTAAGTACTTAACATTCTATTAGCGACCGTTTAAGCGTAATAAATAAAAAACAATATACTACATTCTACAGTTTATTGCCTATAAAATCAAATTACATTACATTAGGGCGATAAAATATCACGTGAAAGGAATAAAATATCACAGAATCCAGACTAAATAATTAAATAGAGAGTTCATGATTTAAAACTTGATTTCCTTGAGAGTGCCCCACGTGAGTCCGGACTTGACTTTGACGGGTAGAGGTACTCTTAGCTTGACGGTTTCTTCCATGACTTGTTTGATAACGGTTATGAAGTACTGTTGGTACTTTTCTGGTACTTCGTATATGAGTTCGTCGTGCATCTGCAGTATGAGGCGAGGCTTCGGGTCGAGCCTGTCAGTCCTGGTGTCTATGGAACACATGGCTGCTTTCGCGATGTCTGCGGCAGAGCCTTGGATTGTGGTGTTTACTGCTTGACGCTCGGCAGCGCCTGTTGTGCAGCAATAAAACGAGTGTTATGATAAAAAGCATTATTGATGGACACATTTTTTTTCGGAGTACAATCTTATCTGAATAATTATGCCTGATTCTGCTCTTTTTGTGTCTAGCTCTATGCAACAACAAAATTTTGCACTAACAAAATGGGCATTTAAAAGGTTTCATTTTTAATTGCATAGGAAATTAAGTTCATAACCAATTAAGAACTGAAAAGTAATCCTACAATCCAACAAATATTATGAATCTAACAGTTTGTACCTCTCGATGTTTGGATGTTTACAAATTCGAATTTTTGTTACTCAATAACGAAAAAATGGCTGAATGGATTTGGATGAAATTTGTCAAACAGATAGTTTATAACATGTATTAGAATATAGGATACTTTTTCTCCCGGTAGTACGTTCCAGAGGGATAATTTCTGACGTCTACGCAGGGGAAGCCGCTGGGAAAGCTAATTTGTTATAAAACTAGCTTTTGTCAGCAGTTTCGCCCGCGTGGACGTCGGTTTATTGTACATATAAGCTTTCCTCTTGAATCACTCTGTCTATTGTAAACCGCATTAAAATCCGTTGCGTAGTTTAAAAGCGCATAAACACGAAAAGCGACTTTGTTTTATACTATACTAGCTTTTGCCAGCGGCTTCGCCCGCGTGGAAGTCGGTGTATTGTACATATAAACTTTCCTCTTGAATCACTCTATCTATTAAAAAACCCGCATCAAAATCCGTTGCGTAGTTTTAAAGATTTAAGCATACATAGGGATATAGGGACAGAGAAAGCGACTTTGTTTTATACTGTTACGCGACAACATTAGTTACCACTAGCGCCATCTAGTATCGAGTAGCAGAATTAATAGAATTAAGATCTTTCTAGAAATCTCGATGCTAGATCTTTCGACATCTGTTCAGTCGAGGCCGGTATGAACTCGACCGTTCCAGATGTCTCTTTACTAGAATGTTCTATTGGCCCTATAAAAGGCCGGAACAGATCGCGACCCGGGCAGTATTGTCGAGCGATAGAAGCGAAACACATCTAAAGCGATCTTCAAGTGCGACTTAGAGTGATTAGTAGTGCAATTGTGTTTTCTAATTAGTGTGTTAAATTAAAGTGTTAATTTTGGTAATTATATCGGCAGTTTTTAATTGTCACGAACCCCAAGCTCGTAACAATTGGTGTCAGAAGCGGGGATTAAAATCATGCCGATTTTACCTAAAGACGACACGGAGGGTATCCGTACCCGGAGTCAACGCCAGCAGGAGACGGACCAGAGGCGATTCGGTGCAACGCCACAGACGTCGGAGGGCCAGCTACTAACCACGGAGGCCGGCCCGTCCACAGCTGCTCCAGCATCATCAGTAACAGATTTTGCTGCTCTGATGATGATGCTGCAGGAACAGGCTCGCCGACAGGAGGAACAGGCTCGTCGGCTGGAGGAACAGCTTCAGCGCGATAAGGAGGAGCAGGTGCGCCGCCAGGAAGAGCAGATGCTCCTCATGAAGGACCTGCACGCAACCTTCGGGAAAGACATGAAGGAGGTGAAGGTGAAGGTTGCCCAGCATGACCACCGCCTATTAGAAGCTGAAACTCAGATCAGCAAGTTTAATGACGTAATTGCTGATGTGAAGCAGGAATTAGGTAACCTTAAACTTGGGGATGGAATCGCAGCTCCCGTAGCTACAACACCTTCGCTGCGTGGATTCAAAGTGCCGCCGTACGATGGGACTTCTTCCTGGTCGGCCTACAAAATTCAGTTCGCGGCTGTCATGAAGGCGAATGGATGGAATAGAAGTCAGGCCATGACTGCCCTCACCCTAGGCCTGCGCGACCAGGCTTTAACTGTTCTGGAAGCTCTCGGTACGGAAGTGACTTACGAGCAGCTCCTTGAAGCATTGGAGGCTAGATATGGCGACGCTCACCTGGAACACGTGTTTCGTGCGCAGCTCAAGGATCGTGTGCAACGAAGTAATGAAAACCTGCAGCAGTGGGCCCTTGAAGTGGAGAAGCTGGTTCGTAAAGCGTACCAGTCCGTACCTGCGCTTATTGATGGGAACCTGGTGCAGGCATTTATCGATGGCATCCGCGACCTTGAAGTTAGAGCTACTGTGAGGCTCGGTCACCACGGAACGCTTAAGGACGCCTTGGCCCATGCACTGGAGGTGGAAGCTGTACGGCAGGATCATCGTTCCCATCGCGTCAGGGAGGTTGTAGCGGCTTCAGTTCGCGATCGGAATAAAGGATACAGCCCTAGGTGCTACGGCTGTGGGGAAAGGGGCCACCTTCGATCCAGTTGCCCTAAGCGAACTGCAGAAAGGGAAGATGGTCAGTCTCCAGAGGGTAGTGCGACTAACAGCACCGCCCAGCAGCAGCAGGGAAACGAGTAATAGCCAGGACTGCGGGGCGGGTGCTGGCTGATGTTCAAAGAGCCCCAAGGATTTCGATCACACAAACCCATGACGGGAACAGCTTAATCATCAAGGGCGAGGTCAACGGCACGCCTTGTAAACTGACCATAGATACTGGAGCCTCTCGTACGGTCGTCAGTTCCCAAGTTATAAGTCGGTTCCTTGGGGACTCCGCATACAGCCGAGAACGCATTAATTTGGTGACAGCCACCGGTCAGCGCATACCCGTCCGTGGAGAGAAGGAGATGGAGTTGAAGCTAGGCAACAGGATCTACCTGCATAATGTCATCGTGGCTGATATAATGGACGATTGCATCCTGGGCCTTGACTTTATGAGGAAGAATTGTTGTGAGATTGACGTCAAGCAAGGAGTTATGAAATGTGGACGAGAGGAACTTTTTATGGAAGGGGCGTTACCAGGGAATGTGTACAGCCTTAAGAAGATTGTTCTCCCTCCGAGATCAGAAACGATTGTGCCCGTTAGTCTTCCTTGGAATCCTGGGCAAACTCATCGTTGTGTACTCGTGGAAAGGGTAGACAATAACCTTCCATGGAAAGTGGCACGAACTTTGGTCAGAGCCACCGACATCTCAGGGGTACGTGTGCTGAACCTTTGTGATCAGGAACAAATTATTGAAAAAGGCACACTGATTGGTACTTGCGAGCAAGTGGATTGGTTGCGTCGATGCCAATATCTATCGACTGGGACTCCCAGCAAGGATGCACGAACGAGAGTGACCACACTTTTAGAAGACTGTCGCAGCGCTCTATCTCAAAATGAAATGGCCAAGGCGAAGAAGATGTTAATCAAGTACGCCGAAGTTTTCTCTTTAAACGATGCTGACATTGGGAAGACTGGCTTAGTTCAACACAAAATAAATACAGGAGAAGAGTTGCCCATCCGTCAGCGGCCAAGGAGATTGCCGGTAGCGCGTGAAAAGGAAGTGGAAACCATGATTGAGGGAATGGTGAAGGATGGTGTTATTGAACCTTCATCTAGTCCATGGTGTTCACCTGTAGTGCTGGTAAGAAAGAAGGACGGCAGCATGCGGTTTTGTGTTGACTATCGTCGTTTGAATGACGTTACGAAGAAGGACAGCTACCCTTTGCCAAGAATAGATGACACGCTGGACATGCTAACTGGAGTAAAGTGGTTCAGCACGCTGGACCTGAAAAGTGGTTACTGGCAAGTTGAAATTGACCCTAAGGATAAGGAGAAAACAGCATTCTCGACAGGAAAGGGTCTGTGGCAATTTAAAGTTATGCCGTTTGGATTGTGCAACGCTCCAGCAACGTTTGAAAGGCTGATGGAACTTGTACTAACCAAGTTAATTGGCGATGCCTGTCTGGTCTACCTGGATGACATCATCATCGTAGGTCGTACGTTTGAAGAACATCTTCAAAACTTGGAACGCGTGCTCATGAAGATCCAGAGTGCCAACCTCAAGTTGAGTCCGAAGAAATGTTCACTATTCAAACGGCAAGTTAGCTTTTTGGGGTATGTAGTGTCGGAAGAAGGTATCGGCACGGATCCAGAGAAAATCACCGCTGTCAAGGATTGGCCAGTTCCAAAAGACAAGACACAGGTCAGAGCATTTTTGGGGTTGTGCTCTTATTATCGGCGATTTGTTAAGAACTTTGCGGATATAGCCAAACCCCTGCATAAGCTAACTGAGGAAAAGCGACATTTCTGCTGGGATGAAAGTTGCGACATCGCATTCCAGGAGTTAAAAGACCGACTGTGCAAAACACCTATTTTGGGGTACCCTGATGCAGGCAAAGAATTTATAGTTGACACGGACGCAAGTGACATAGGACTTGGCGGTGTGTTGTCTCAACGGAATGGTGATCAAGAGGTTGTGATAGCGTACTTCAGCAAGTCTTTGTCAAAGCCGGAAAGGAACTATTGTGTCACGAGACGCGAATTGCTTGCTGTAGTAAAGTCATTGCAGCATTTTAGCAAATATCTTCTGGGGCGGAAATTCCACCTACGAACCGACCATGCTGCATTGAAATGGCTATTGCAGTTTAAAAATCCAGAAGGACAAGTTGCGAGATGGATTGAGCTACTGCAGGAGTACGACTTTGTGGTCGAACATCGCAGCGGTAAATCTCATGGCAACGCAGATGCACTGTCAAGAAGACCTTGTCCTGAAGACTGCAAGCATTGTACTAGGCAAGAGGGTAAGGAAGTGGTACCTGTGAGGATGCTCAGGACAGACCTCAGCAACGAGTGGAAGGAAAGCCTACAACGTGCACAGCAGGAAGATTCGGACATCAAGCCGATTCTGGAATGGATGAAGGCCAGAGCTCCTAAGCCCAGGTGGAGTGACGTCTCAGCAATGAGTTCGATCACAAAGAGCTATTGGGCCCAATGGGACAGCTTGGTGATTCAGGATGGAGTCCTGTGCCGTAAATGGGGAAATGCTCGGGGAAATAGCTGTCATTTGCAAATGGTTGTCCCTAAAGCTCAAGTACCGGATGTTCTACAGCTGTACCATAATGGTTGCTCAGGAGGTCATCTGGGAGTAAAACGGACTCTACTAAAGATACGAGAACGGTTTTACTGGATCCACTGTCGGGACGATGTCGAGGACTGGTGTCGCAAATGTACAAGTTGTGCAGCTGTAAAGGGACCTCAGACTCGTAGTAGAGGTGCATTGAAATTGTACAATGTTGGTGCACCATGGGAGAGGATAGCCCTTGACGTTGCGGGGCCGTTTCCGGAAAGTCAAAGTGGTAACAAGTATTTCATGGTTGTGATGGATTACTTCACTAAGTGGCCGGAAGTCTTCGCCATTCCAAATCAAGAAGCTTCGACAGTTGCGGATAAATTAGTTCATGAAGTCTTCTGTCGTTTTGGAGTACCTTTAGAAGTTCACAGTGATCAAGGAAGGAATTTTGAGTCCCAAATATTCCAGGAAACTTGTCGAGTTATGGGTACTCATAAAACAAGAACAACTTCTTACCACCCACAATCGGATGGAATGGTGGAACGATTTAATCAGACATTAGAGAGGTACCTAGCAAAAGTTGTGGAAATTCGGCAACGGGATTGGGACAAGCACATACAACCATTTTTGCTGTCATATCGAAGCGCTGTTCACGAAAGCACATCGGTGACACCAGCTTTCGCAAACTTTGGCAGAGAATTACGGCTGCCTGCAGACCTGATCACCGGAATACCACCTGATGCCCCACGCAGTATAACCGATTATGCGAATGACTTGCGGAACAGAATGAATGACATTTATGAGCACGTCAGACAATCAGGCCAGCAAATGTCTGAAAAGATGAAAACCCGGTATGACCGCAAAATAAACAATAAAGGGTTTGACGAAGGTTCACTTGTGTGGTTGCACAATCCAGTCCGCAGCAAAGGGAAATCTCCCAAGCTTCAAGCTAAATGGGACGGACCGTACCGGATTGTGACAAAGATCAATGACGTAACCTATCGGATACAGAAAGGCGCAAGAGGTACTCCTAAGATCGTCCATGTGGATCGACTGGCGCGTTATTATGGGGCCGATAATGCTCGGGGCGAGCATGTCTTAGGAGGGGGCAGTGTTACGCGACAACATTAGTTACCACTAGCGCCATCTAGTATCGAGTAGCAGAATTAATAGAATTAAGATCTTTCTAGAAATCTCGATGCTAGATCTTTCGACATCTGTTCAGTCGAGGCCGGTATGAACTCGACCGTTCCAGATGTCTCTTTACTAGAATGTTCTATTGGCCCTATAAAAGGCCGGAACAGATCGCGACCCGGGCAGTATTGTCGAGCGATAGAAGCGAAACACATCTAAAGCGATCTTCAAGTGCGACTTAGAGTGATTAGTAGTGCAATTGTGTTTTCTAATTAGTGTGTTAAATTAAAGTGTTAATTTTGGTAATTATATCGGCAGTTTTTAATTGTCACGAACCCCAAGCTCGTAACAATACTATGTAGTGATAAGGAAAGGAAAGGATAAGTACTTACTTTTCTTAGCTCCAGCAACACTGTTAATCTCGGGCAAATATCTCCTTCGTTTAGTGAGCGTCTCAACGAAACCTCTCGCCTTGCACTCTTCTATAACCGACCGAGTGAACACTTTCACGGTCGGATAGGTTTTATAGAACGAGTCCATGAACACTGCCGCCTCCATCTCCGCTACATCGAGGACCTGCGCCAGTGTTTTGTTCCCCATTCCATAAATAATTCCGTAACAAAGCTGCTTGGCTTTCTGCCTGAGATCATCGTCTACCTGTTAATAATTCAATGTTTTGCCAATATCGCCCATAAAAAGTTTTAACTTATAAGGTAAATATAATGAGGAGCCGGGCTCAGTCATGTGCTCTTTTATGTTAAGCTTCAAAGAACAATAGAAGATTGCGCTAAATATAGCAGACTATCGTTGCAGATTTTGTGGAGCTAGGTTTTGGGTCTGAAATAATGAAACTTCTTTGTCACAGGCAAATAAAAAACAATTACATTATAAGTATAATATGATATAGCCACTTTGTGAGTCGGTCAGCACTTTAATCCTAATAAAAACCAAACAAAACCTAATTGACAAAGATATTCAAATAGAAAATCTTACCTCATCCTCAGGCAAATTGCTCCATGACGCCGCAATAGACTTAAAAACATCCATATCAGAGTTCATAATGTTCATCAACACCTGATCTTTGCTAAAGTGCGTCAGTATCCTCATTTCCAGCTGACAATAGTCTGCCGACACAATGACGTAGCCGGGGGCTGCTTTGAATATATTCCTACAGTTGAACTCCACAACGTCATCACTTGCGACACTGTGCAAGTATTCAGCGGGGATTGAAAATGTGCGCGGCACATTCTGTAGGTTCGGCTCATGCATACTGATCCGGCCCGTGCAAGTGAACATTGTGTACAACGGATTTATTCTGCGAATAAAAAATATGAGGTTTACGGCAAGCTCTCACTTTAATTAATCCTCCCTACACGAAGAGTAACCGCGGGTAGTAGGGGGTACTACCCGCGGGGACACGTGTAAACTACTTATAATAAAACAACTTTTTCTAATTTGCACCACGTAGGTACGCATTCCCTTTATGCGAGTGAGTCCAATTTATTTGACATTTATATTTTTATTTTATGTAGTCCTTCGCTCATTAAGTGCAACCGACTGTTAAATACACATACGTAAAGTCTTCAATTAGAGGTTTTAAGCGCATTGCAGCGTGACCACTGCGTTTAGAACCTATTTTTTTTTCTAGTTCATATGACTGGTCATCAGGTTTATTTCTATTTATTCGAATTTCGCACTTTAACAAGGAACTTATGTAATTATTGGATGAGAAGGCTTGCTGAAAATATGTACCGATTGCAGTCAAACTCTTTAATTTTCTAATTATAATTGTGCCATGTAAATTGCACTGAATGTACAAATACACAACAAAGATTTACAATCTGATGTTCACCTTCAGTTTTCCAGTATTCTCTTTTAATTTAAGCCAATTTACGTGTAGTCGCAATTGTTCTATAATAATATGTACTTTAACTTATTTATATTTCGAATTAATAAAATAAAATATACTATTAAATTATTTTACGTGCAGTGATTTTTTATTTTTTAGTGATTTACCACCCGTACACATGGGAGTAATGAATCGCTGCAATATACTACCTAAAAAGTCATATTTGCAACTGGTAATAATTACACCGATTGTGCGGGATGGGCTTTCGATCCGAATAGAGAATACAAACGTAATGTACCCTCAGCTCAAGGTGAACAAGATTGATAACATAAAATCTGAATTGCTCCAATATGCTCGTCCGTACCGAGCCGCGCCTACCGCTACTCTACATGTTCAATTAATCTTAATATAGTATGAAACATTTCTGACACGACATGGATCTGTATCGACCTCTTTCACTTACGAAATAATTTACTGGGTCGAGAGAAACCTTAATTTCTCCTAGGTTAGAGCGGATTAAACCACATACGATAGATCGTCGTCTTTTTCACCGCGGTCCTTTAATATTTAACTACTTAACTACTTAAATTGCGTAGTAAGTGAGACTAGTCATCATCATCATCATTTCAGCCGAAAGACGTCCACTGCTGGACATAGGCCTCCACCAACACAAGACTGGTCGAAGTGGAGGACCACTTCGACCGGTCTTGTGCTTCTCACATCTAGCTGATTCCCGCGGCCTTCACAAGGTCATCGGTCCACCTTGTGGGAAGCCTTCAAACTCTACGTCTTCCGGTACGCGGTCGCCACTCCAGAATCTTTCGGCCCCATCGGCAATCTGTTCTGCGAGCCATGTGCCCTGCCTGTGCCTGCTGTGAGAATACTGTAGCAGGTGAAAACTGCGTAGGAACTAAAAACTGCGTAGCGAGTGAAAACTGCGTAGCAATATGTGTGCCCTGCGTAGCAATACGTGTAACCTGCGTAGCAATACGTGTAACCTGCGTAGCCATACGTGTTACCTGCGTAGCAATACGTGTTACTTGCGTAGCAAACCGTGTAACCTACGTAGCATTACGTGTAACCTGCGTAGCCTTACGTGTAACCTGCGTAGCCTTACGTGTTATCTACCCAGATAACACGTTTGCTACCCAGCAAACGTGTCTATTCTTGCAAGTGGAAATTACCTGAATGAAACCTGCATGTGGAAATGCTGCCATATACTTACTGGTTCAACTAAAATATGAAATGATAAACTGAATACACCATGTCTTGACTGCCTTCAGTAGGTACTTGAACTGTATACATTATTACACAAACTAGTAGAAATCTCAGGTTGGTAGCTCATCCGAGAAATCGTTAAAAAATAAACTATCACATTACCTATCTCCTTCGCTGTAGATACAAGCCTTCTCAGTGAGGGGATACAACGTTTTCGTCAATATAGAATTAAGCTTCCTCCAATAAATAACAGTACTTGACAGGGGACTGTTGTGCGAAGTTAGCACGCTCTTCTTGGTGCTCACTTTACGTCCGTTGTATATTCCCAGAACCTGTCAAAAGATAACCACAGTTATATGAAATGAATGATGAAATCAAGAACAGATTAAGCTTTAGAATTTGACTTTCACACAGGTCAGGTGCTATAAGTCAAAAGTAAAATCACGATAAAAAGTCATTTATTCTAATTAGGCTTAGAATCAGCATTTTTGAATGTCGAAATTACAGAAGACAGTCCCCCAGAACGCCCGTCCTTCACCACTTCTTAGTGCTTAGTGCTTCTTAGTGCTTTAGTTAGGAAGAAGAAGTGACGCAACAAACTCTCCAGCAGCACAGGGGGCCTAAAAACGCCACATAAAGCGATTCCTCTAAAAGCAATTCACTTCCGAATTCCCCTATGATTCTGTTATTTGACATTTTACATTAATAAAGCAATTCATAATTTGGTGACCATTTTACGAATTTCTATACAAAACTGTCAAATAGATGAATTGCGTGCTGTCTACGCAGATAATATTATGAATTGTCAGTTTATGACCATTTTACGATTTTAAATATGATTCATAATATTATCCTATTATGATTCTGCCAAAACGGCCTTTTTAGACGCCCTGCTGTCTGTTAAGTTAGAACTTGATTCTATACAATAGTATACAAAGTAATTAAGAATACTAAAAGAAGAAACACAAAACATAAAAAAGTAAGTTCATAACTAAAATCCAAATACGGAAAGATCAGGCTCTAAAAAGTATGAAACAAGAAAATATTCTCATCTGAAAGCTACCAATGATAGTTATTTGTCAAATTGTTATAAGTCGTTTTGAAGTTATAAGGGAACAGATGAACATACATCCTTCGCCGTAGTCGGGTAATGAAATTATTTGTAATTATAACAGCTAGCACAAGTCAATATACCAGCAAAACCATTGCAAACTATGCTCAAGTGGCAGAGGCGATGCCCTAAGCGCGGGCCACACAGCAGAACGGACGTGAGAAGAGGACGAGACGCAGACTCGTTGTCCCTGTTACATATTATGCATACAAAATGTATAAACACGAGCTGGCACAAAACATACAGAAAGGACAAGCCGCAGGCGCGATGCTTTTCCATTTGGATACCGTCCCGTCCTCGTCTCACGTCTCTTTTGGGTAGCCCGCACCCTGCAAAGCTTAACTATTCCTAAAACTCGATGTGCAATATATATAACACTGCACAATTTAATATCTTTAATAAAACTATAACAGACGTAGCGAAATATTGTACGTATTGCGAAAGTTATTAGGTACCTTGGCAACATCTTTCGAAGAGTTAAAGTTGAAATGATATCCACAAAGTTTGTACGCCTTCTTTTGCAGACTTTCTTGGGAATTTTTTACATCAATCAAAAGTCGAGACGCGAGATCCTTGTCTACGGTGATTCCGTAATATTCGCAGTTGGCCAGAATCTGCGAAACTTGGTTTTCAATATCTGTCAAAATATCGTTAAGTTAACATTAACAGACTTTAATAAAGCAATCATCAAGAATAGATGTACTTGATGGTCCTTTTGAGTATCCTAAGAAGCAAAGGAACGTCCCTTAGAAGGCCAATGTTGATTGTGTGACTGTACTCTGACGCTGTAAAGCTGATAAAGCCCTGCTTCACGTATCTATTATGTACGATGATTTTTATAATAGAAACAGATTGCTAAAAGAAACAGAAAGAAAACAAAAAAAATAAAACACGCTATACGCACCTATGACACTTCGAGCAGGTTGTAGAGATGTGCGTAAAGTTTTTTCTTGATTCTCAGCAATCATCCAAATTGACCAGGCCTTCAAGCACAAAACTTCCGACGTATCTAAAGTCTTTAACCTTTTTTGCTGATAGCCAACTTTTAACAGCGTTTTTGTGAAATCTATTCCGCAATACTTTTTAGTCTAAAATACGAAATTTAGTTTTAGTACCTACTGAACGAAAAAGGAAAGCAATTAGTGCGTAAAATACTTCCACCACTTACTAGATAATCAACGGCCGGTATTTTTTCGCTGCTATCTATTAACCATTCAAGTAAAGATATATCGATACAATTCGTCGATGCATTTATACCAAGCCATCGTTTCAGGTAAACGTTCACCGTTTTTGAACACAAAAGTTTTAAATTCAACGTGTTTTTCTTAAACCAGCTACGTAATACATTCATTATCATTTGCACACTATCTAAAGATGAAAAGTCAAAAAAAATACTTGTTCCTTGATTTAAGTAAATAACTATCCCTTTTATTGGGCAGGCTTCATTTCCTTCGTCGATGTTCCGAACAGGCTTTGGAATACCAGCTATATTGCTTCCTATAATTTCATTACTGGATATGTTAATTTTTTTCAAAACCAGGTGAACAGATGCAGTTTGTACACTTTGAACTATATTATATAAATTCTCAATAATATCGTTCCCTCTTAAAACATAGCAATCCACTTTGTATTGATGAAATTCTATGCAAAAGCTTTTGGATAGAGAACAATTTAGCTTTGGTAAAATACATTTATTTTCTTTACTTGTTACTTTAATTTCGTCTCGAATTGCAAGTTCTTCTTTTTTCTTTTTTATCACAGGTCGTATCTCTTTATATGAGATTTTTCTGCGTTTGGAAGCAACAAGATTCTTATTAACTAGCTTATTATTAGCTACAAGACGATTGTTTTCAAACTTGGCAACTTCTCTTTCTATGATGTTATCGTCTTCATAAATCAATCTGATATCTTCGTTTTCTGCATCGTCTTCACCTTCAGTGTCCACTAACGTGGATTTAAATGCATTTAAAATAGTGTTGGAGTTCATATTAGCATAATCTGAAGCCGTTTCTTGCCTTAACAATATAATTGGGTCTTTGTCAAGCAATTTACTGGGTATTGAGTCTATAGGCAAACTCTCTTCAAATAAACTAGAATTATCTCCATCTGAGGAAAATAAACTTATGTCTTTTGTCGAAACATGTGTAGAGGAACTCAAAATATCTGACTTTTCGATATTATCTGATGCAGCAGATTTTTCTTCAACTTCACCAAAACTAATATTAGGTGAAAACATTTTGTCAGATGTGCGCAACTTTGTTAAATTATCTAAACCAGCTTCAGTGAAATTTAAAGAATCCCATATAATATCGTTTGATAAACTTGGACTGTTATTTTCACGTTTAGTACCGTATTCTTTTGAAATATTGGCACTTGTTTTGGACACTTCATTTTTATCCATAATACGCTTAACACTGTTAAAATTAGCACTATTATTTTTTTCTTCAACTTCTTGCATTTGAGCTACTTGATGATTAGTTTCTATGATTTTGTTAGTGGTATTGTATTTAGTTATGTTTGCTTGCGTGTTTTTAGGCTCGCTTACTTCTTCCTCATCAGTGATTTGATTCTTGAGACTTAATATTCCATTACGACTATTATTTACATCATGATTTTTGGTAGTTTCTAGATAATTAGAAATTGTTGCAGATTTAGAATCCCACTTAATTTCTACAACACCTATTTCAAGAGATAAATATTTTCTTGCTTCCGCAATAAGATTCACCGCGGCTTCTTTCGTAGTAATACCACAATAGCCCGTAATCCAAATAGTTTTAATCTTATTACGTTTCCTTATATCATTACTGTCGTCATCATCTCTTTCCTTTTCACTTTGAAATGGTATTGACTTGTGAAGAATATTTTCTATAGTATTTGCATCAGTTGATGCGATACTGGAAATTGATTCAAAGCCTGCGTCGAAAAGCGTTCGGGCTCTCATACCATTTAAAGATGGCAATTTCATTAACTCTAGCAGTTCAGAGTGAATCCCAAAATGTAAACGATCTTGGAATTGTGATATTAACATTTCCATATTTTTCCACCCCAATTGTCGACAAAAGGCTGTTACCATACCTAAAAATGGATTGGTAGTTAATTATATTTTTTTTATGTGATTTGTGCTTGCGTATTATGGTTCTGCGGGTCTAAAAAGGCCACATTAAGCAGTTCCTCTAAAAGTGATTCATTTCCTGAATTCCCTATGATTCTGCTATTTGACATTTTACTTTAATAAAACAATTCAGAATTTGGTGACCACTTTACGAATTTAAATACAAAACGGTCAAATAGATGAATTGCGTGCTGTCTACTCAGATAATATTATGAGTTGTCAGTTTGTGACATTTTACGATTTTAAATATGATTCATAACATGATCAAATTGTGATTCTGCCAAAGTGGCCTTTTTAGACCCCCTGTAGGTATCACCAAAACTGTTTATGTTATTTTTATTATTTTCCATGATTGTGGCTAAAGTTATTAGTATTTCTTTATGTCAATAAAGACATAAATTTTTAATTATAAAATATTAATTATTTTAAATATTAGAATAACAAATACATAAAACATCGGTATCGGGAAGACGGGCCAAGCGGTCAGGGCTCCAGAGAGGAACCTCCTAACAATGCGAGCCGTGTCAAGAAATAGGTACTGCTTTCTGAATCAGGCCCTTGACCCAGCTGCTCAACGAGAGCCACCTCAGGTGTTGGTCGAGGCTCTTGGCTATCAAGCCATTGGCTGTAACGACTATCGGTACAATGATCGATGAATCCACATCCCACATGTCGACAACCTCGCGAGCCAAGTTAAGATACTTGATTTGTTTATCTTTCTCAGCTTTCACGATGTTCCCGGCATGCGCGACCGTTATGTCATTAGTATTCTGGGTTAGATAACGGATGAGGGACTTCTTTTTTGGTCCTTTCATAATTTTTGGTCTTTTTGTCCTGTTTATGTAATTCTGTTAAGATTTTAACCAGCTAGCTACTACAGTTCTAAAGATACAGGTTCTACCTTAACAAGGTGCCGTTCGCACCTTTGGTTACGGAACCCGAAAAAACAATTAAAGAAATAACTGCACTCACCTGCGAAGGTCGCAGCTCCTTGTTGAAGACTCTGCAGGAAGCCCCGGGCGCATTGGAACTTTATAGCTACCTCTGCTAATGGAACCTCATTTACTAGGTCCTGTAATGCTAAGGCAGTATAAAACCTTAAATAGAAAATCAAATAATTAAGTTACAATATACTAATTTATTGTATTCAATAAGGCATATCATTTTATATTTAAATTGAACATTTACCTTTTGTGTATGTTCACTTTATTTTGTATGTTGCTTGGCTTGTTACCGCCTCTCAGACATCTTATAATAAAGCTCTCTTGAACGCCCACCAGTTCTCCCACTCTCTTCATGGCCTTTGTGAGAGACTCCCAAAGAGTCAGCATATGTATCCAGTCTATGTTGCCCCACTGACTACTCACACTGTAAGGTGTTACTAAATATATAAGATGCAAATCTGTCTCCAACACTAGACACTGGCGAGCCTTCTGCAGCTCACAAAATAATGACAGTCCATCATTTGGAGCCATTGAGGAGGAGAGACAAGCTTTTCCTAAAGGAGTAGCAACAAAATGCTCTTCATCTCCTTTAGTTTGGATTCTTACCAACTCAAAGTTTTTTAATTCCTCTAAAGTATTTTCTAGCAGACAGTTTTGTGTAGCTGATTTGTCCTGCTGATTGTAAAGCAAAGTGCATTTTGAATACAAATCTAACTGTTCTTTTGTAGACAATACTTGGCTAGCTATCATTTCTAGCACTGCCCTCATATATTTATCCTCACTTTCAATACAACTCTTGACTGGATCTAAAGAGCCCATCATTAAATCAAACCCAATTTTCTTCTCAGCCTCTGTGCATATCAAGACACTCTCACCCTTAGTATCTCTGCCCATTCTTCCAGCTCTACCAATCATTTGTTTGTATGTCAAGATATTTATTGGTTGTCTTTGAAACACAGGTGACCGAATGATAACTTTTCTAGCTGGCAAGTTCACCCCAGAACTTAGTGTAGATGTGGCTACCAAGACTCTAATCGCCCCAGTCTTAAATCCACCTTCAACAATGTCCCTTTCGTCAAATGTCAGTCCAGCATGATGGTAAGCAACACCAAATGATATTGTTTTCTTTAAAACTTGATCTAAACCAACTGGACAATTCCTCAATTGTTCAAGAACTTCTAGAATATTGTCAGTTTTGAGCTGGCTTCTTAAAACAGAGCCAGCCTCATTGCCCTCACGTCCTAGTTTATAAAAAGAAGATGATACAGACTGTGCTAAACTTTCACACCAATTCTTGGTCATACAAAATATGAGGATTGAGCATCCACCTTTAATAGTTTCCAAACATATTCTTAGAACATTATCTCCGTCAGCAGTTAAACTCATGTCTATAGTATTAACACAAGCTCCTAATTTATCATAATATTTATTCCCAACCAAACAGTACTCATCAAGAGGGATTGGTCTAAACTGTGTGATGAACAACTCAGCATCCAGCCAGTTAGCTAGACTTTCTAAATTAGGTAATGTAGCTGACATACCCACTATTTGTATTTGTACACCCTCAGAATTGGATGATACATATTTAATTTTAGTCAAGAGCAGTTCAAGAATATATCCACGACTGGGATCACCCAGCAGATGTAATTCATCAACAATGATAGCTCCTAACTCTGTTATGTTACCTTCATCTAGCAGTTTGTTTACTAGACTGTTAGCTTTCTCAATGGTACATATAGCAACATGGACAGCGTGTAAGCCCCCAGGAGGGGACTGAGATCCCATGAACCCCTCCACTCGAATCCCTGAGCTTGACAGTATGTCCTGAAGATAAAACATTTTCTCTCGAACGATTGAAACAAACGGTAAAATTATAATCACCTTCTTTTGGCGTTCCAAAATAGTTTTTATTGTTAGTATTTCTGCAACAAGAGTCTTGCCAGCAGATGTCGGGGCTGAGTATACTAAGTTACAGCAGTCAAAAAGTACCTTTGAGTTACCCAAACAAGTAACCTGCCACTCAAACATTTCTGTAATACCTCGTTCTTCATATTTTTTTGCTATTTCTAGAGGTAATCCCCAGTCTCTTAACTTTTTATTGTTACTCCTTTGTATTTGAGATATCACTGGATTGTTTTGGGTTAAGTCGTCTAAAATTATTGTGGTACTTTGTGAATTACTGTTAATCTTCTTACATACTTGGCCACTTCTTTTTAATCCTGCATCATTTTGTTCGGAAGTGTATTCTTTTACAACTTGCAAAGAACTTTGTAATTTGAATGAATTATCGAAGCAGTTATCTAAGAAGCCAATGTTTTCGGCTATAAATTGAGTATCAATAACTTCTGTATCCACATTAGCCATTATTATTATTATAAATCAATGTCGTAAAATAAATACAAAATTCATTTTCACAGAAAATCAAATCAAAAGCAACAGACAAAATTGGTAACGTCAATCACAGAGTACTTTTTACTTAAGGACGTCAATCACAGCCGTCAATTTTTGACGACGACATTTGGATGACGTTTATTAATTTTTTTTTTTTGGCTTCACATGGTTTGTGCATTTAGCCAGTGTCAAGTAATTTTTCTTTTAGATCAAGTAAATGGCCCGATATCGGGCACGAAGTTACAAAACAGTCATAGTCGTCTTTAGTCAGTCAAGTCAGAGTTATTGTAAAGCGGTAGTAACTTTACAACAACCTAATAGGAGTTTTTGGGGGGAACACGAAAAGTCCACGTTAGTCACTTATTTTCACCTTCACTACACTTGTGCACTCACACGTAACTAAATTGAATAATTCACTATCAAAATTATACAATTTAATTCGCTATTTCACTAAATTCCATGAAAATGAAAATTCGTGCGACATGTTCCAACGCGATCCCGCCAAAAACTCACGTTTATTAATTGTAAACAAAAACTAGAACAGCTGAAAACAGTGTGGCCATTCTAAATAAGGCGGCTTTCGACTGAACTATCCAAAAAAAAAAAAAAAAAAAAAAAATAGACGATTTCGGAAACATGGTATTCGATAAGATTCCGTACCGAATCGAACTTCAATCAATGTTATAATAAATCTAACACCCGAAAACTTTGCCAGTTTTAATCAAATAGATGACCACTATTCTTCCGAAAGCTGTTTGCTGTCAAGAGCAAGACAATTCAGGTTACCGAAATGTGCAATATAATGTGTCATTTTCTAAACAATAGGATGTCGAATGCTTTTGCTGGTCCTGGTCCAAGATTGTTACTGACAATAATCGAACTGTTCAAGGGTTATTTTCAAACTATCAAATCATTCAACAAAAGATTAATTATTTTCAAGTGCTCGACACGTGACTATACGCTGAAACAGTAAAATAATACAAAGAGAAAAATTGGCACCGACATGACATGTATTGTAACAAGTGCTGCCACCCCGAGTTTTCACATTTTATCATGGGGTTAAAGGGGTAGACAGAAACCGCCACAAGGAACTCTTTCCTTATTGCCCTAACCTACTCCCTTGACTTCGTCCAACGTTGATACATAAGGTTTAGTGACTTTCCAGCTATCCGTATCCGTATCTCTATCCGTTACATTTTGACGGATCTTTTACCTTATTAATAATTACAAATTGCACAACTAAACTTCTTTGTAGACATTTTTTTAACTCGTATAACAAACACAAACATTATCTATGCTGCCCAGTGTCTCACTAAACTATAAACAAATAAAAACAAAGAAAGACACGCGCAACGCAAGTCGAAACATGTTCTGTCACGCAAAGCGTCAAGTGGCGTCAACTATCGTTTAAAAGTCACGCGCACCGACACCGATTGAGTAAGAAAGTTAAGATCCGTATCCGTATCCGCGGACCTTGACGCCAATTATCTGTATCTGCGGATCTACATTTTTTATGATACGGCTAGGGTTGCCAACTTTTTTTGACAAAAAAACGTATAAAATGGTTTGAATAGCAAAAAATAAAGTATTTGGAAGAAAAAAAAGTATTTTTCAAATTTCATGTTTTATTGCCTTAAAATGTTTATTTTTGTGTGCTTTTAGCACATTCTAACAATTTTTTGCTATGTTTAAAAAAAATCAATGCTTGTTTGACAATCAAAATTTAAGTGTAAAACTCTACGAGCGTTCAGACAGCACTGCAGCCGTCTTTGCCCTGTCCTGTTACATTGACATCACATCACATCTGACATCTTACATTTCATTCAGTAATTATAAATCGTTTCCGTCATCCGTTTAATAGTTAAGTACCCATAATTAGTGTTTTATTTTACGAATGTGATTCGTAAAACAAAACACTATAATAAAGTAAAGGTCACATACTTTATATGTATGCAGAAGTATAAAGTATAAATACCAAAAATAAAGTAGGATACGTTATAAAGTATGGTTGGCAACCCTAGATGCGGCGCATCACTAATAAGGTTGTATAAGTAAACAACGACTATTGTGAGTATAGATTTTACCTGTTACTTGGTTTTCTCCGCGTCTTTATTTATTTATTTGAACTTCTCGCACAGATAAAAGGTAGGTACAAAGGCGGACTTATTGCCTTAGGCATTCTCTACCAGTCAACCAAGGGTGGAGAAGATTAGATGGCAGGCGCTTTGGATGATAGGAACAATGATTTAAAAAAAAAAACTATAAAATATATTCTAATGAAACATAAATAAGTTATAAACTTATAATACACACACATGCATACTATCTACTATAATATCGGGTGCGGCGATTGAACTGTCCGTATGTGAAAATGAAATATTTCTGTTAATTTTTATATTTAATTAGACACATTTGCCATGTGAAAAGAGAAACTTCAAAGTTTTATTATAACTTATTCCGAAGGAATAAAACCGCCTTTAGCCTTTACTACAAGCTGAGGGGTAATTGCGTAATACGCTATCCGTAGGAATCGCTTTCATTTTGACAGCTCTACGACAATCATTGCGTGGTTTACGTCGTTGAGCAGACGAATTATACAAACATATGAAGCAGTGGATTAACAATAGGCTTCAAAATGATTCAGATTCTGATTAATACTGTGTTACGCAATTAGGGTGCAGAAGTCTCTTTCTGAACTAAGCGCACGCTGCTCGAACGACGTCGTCACTCAAACAATTCCATTCTCGCGTAAGAGTAACTTTGAGCGCTTCCACCGAAGTGTGTTTTTTAGCACAGGCCCTGGTCTGTAAAACACCTTAAATACACAAGTCCAGCGGATTCAAGTCGGGCGATGACGACGGCCACATATCTCGGTCGATCAGCACTGGAACGTTTGCTTTCAACCAATTTTGCGTTCCAATTGCTCTGTGCGATGGTGCCGAGTCTTGCTGAAAGTCCAACGCTCAGAACCGAATGTGTTGCGTGCCCGCGGTATCAGCCCTGGTAGCAAGACTTTGTTTCGGTAGATTTGTTGGTTTATTTTGACTTGGTTGCGACCCATTGGAAGAAAAACGAGCGGAGAACGGCCTTTTTCAGACACCGCCGCCCAGACCATGATTTGGTCGGCTCCTTGGCGTCGAGTGACTTTCAATTCATCTGAATGGTCGCTGACACGTCCCTTCAACCAAACACGGTCATTTTGTTTGTTTAAAAATAAAAACTGTTCAACGCAAAAAGTTAACACCAAATTGGGAAGCTCGCCAGAGTTGAGCAAGCGAATCAGCTCTTTCGATCGATCCAACCGTTTGCTACGCTATAAAGCAGTGAGTTCCTGAGAAAGGTTTTTTTAATGGTTTGACTTTAAGCCTTTCTTTCAATATGCGACGAACGCTGCGATCACTCACCTTGAGATCCTGCGCGAGCTGGTTTGGTGAGCGCGCTGGATTTCTGTCTAATCGATGACGCACCTTTTCGACAACTGTTGGCGCCCGCCGTTGCAGTACAGCGTCGTCCGCCACCGTAGCGTTTCTTAACGCTACCAGTCTCATTATAACGTTGAATAGTGCGATGCACAAATTTCTCGTTCAATTGAAGATTTGGCGGCGCTCGCCATATTTCGATATTCGATTTTCCCTCCAAATGAAGAGCAATCACTGAATTTCGTTTTAAATCCATTGTTCTAAATTTGAATGTGTTTCTCTCACAACAGAATCATTTCAAATGATGATAGAGAACATGGAAAAGACCAAAATTTGAAATTTTGGCGGCGTCCGATTCAGTGGTTCGAATTTTAAAACAGTTAGATGGAGATGGACAGTTCAATCGCCGCACCCGGTATATACTTATAATATATAAATATATATATGTACAAATTCAAGGGAGAGAGGTGTTGAGAAGACTGTACACTACTTGTTAAGAAAATACCTCTGCAATTTCCGCTTAAATGCATACCGACTGGTGGCCGTCCTGATTTCGAGAGGAAGCGCATTCCAAAGAAGAATGGACTGAATATGAAAGGAAGAATGAACAAAGTCAGAAGTGTGAGAAGGACTGAGTAGAAGAAGATTGTTAGAAGAACGCAGGTTCTTAGTGTGAGATGAACATAGATATTGGAAATGAGACACAAGATAAGAAGGAGGAGTAGGAGAGTTGAGAAGGGAGAAAAGCGTACCTAGTCAAAGCGCGCAAACCCCTTCTTTGGCGAATGGGCATCCATTTGAGCTCAGACCTATAGCTCGACACATGATCATATTTCCTGAGGTTGAAAATGAAACGGATACAATTATAAATAAAAACTTTAAAAAAAAAACAACAGACTTCCAAAAAAAACACTAATGTCTGAAAAATAACTTTAATTTCGGAAGGCGGTGACAAAAAATTTAAATACATACTTATCCAAAGTCACCGCCTTCCTAAATAAAGTTATTTTTCACATTTTAGTGTTTTTTTTGGAAGTCGGTTGTTTTTTTTTTAAAGAAGTTTTTTTGGTGTAATCATTAATCTTATGCTTGGTTCCGACACTAATCAGATAAATACTGACCGTCCCGGACTTCATGTAGCCTACAGGCCGTCGCTTTTGGTATCAGACTGGCCAAATGAGGAGTTCTAATATGTGAGCAACGAAGACGTGACAAGAGACAAATTTAACGCGCATGACTTTCGCAAATCTTGGCACAATCTTGTACATACCATACTTATCATACTTGAACCCAGGACATAAAAAAGGAAAATACAAAAACCCGCAAATAGATTATTCAATATTTATTTGTGATCACAGAATATGCCACAAGGCATCGTAAGTAAGTATAATATTACAAGGCTCTATTATAAATCTAAAAATTCTACTCTAGCAAATTAACTAGCCAATAATATAAATAAGTATTAACAACCATTATAACTAAAATTGTATGTCCAACGATCCAAAATTGTTTGGTAGGTAGTTGAATATAATGTAACAATATGTCTATGGGTGCTTATTATAATATACAATGCAAAAGACTATGAAGGCAATTCTATTTGAATTTAATTTAATTGCATAAAATGAGATCAAGGTAAATTTAAATTTCTCTCAATGTATTTTGTCTCAGCTGTATGTAACAAAAAATAAAAATATTTCATACAATTTTTTTTAAACACAATAGCTCAAATAGTGCTGAAAAATTATTCTGTAAATTAGAGTAAAAATAACATATTTATTAATAAAGTTGTTCACTCTTTATTGAAAATCGGAATAATTAAACTAAAAAATTAAGAAATATCATAATGAGATTTTTGTAGCTGTTGGCTCTTTACCTTCTGTCAAGGCTCTTGATTCATGAACAAATGACGCATACGTTATGCCCTGGAATTGAAATCATAATATTAAAAAAAATGTTAAAAAACTATAACTTACTACACTGATGTGCCCAGTCGCTGTTTTTGTGGATCAAGTCAACTCGAGTCGATTTATATGGTATTCGAATGATGACTCGATTCCGCGATTCGAGCCCAGTACTCGAGTTCTATGCTTGTTATTTGAATGTTGACTCGAGTCTAGAATTTGAGTTCAGAACTCTAGTCTGGAAATTCGAGTCCAGGACTCGAGTCTAGAAATTTGAGTCCAGGACTCGAGTCTAGAACTCGAGTCCGTTACCGATTTTAGAACAAAGAGGGAAAAGCGAAAAGGAGTAAACTTCATACAGCATGTAGGTTTAGCATACATGTTTAATGAAAATATTTTTAAACATTACAAAAAAAAAAAACAGAACATACTAAGGAGGTATCTAGGAACCATAAATGAGATCTTTATCCACATTTTTAGAGTTCATCTTCAGAGCTTGCTTGGACAGAAAGGTCATCTGAAGTTGCCGTTTTCGTAGTGGTGGTGTTTCGCCGTCTGCGATTGAATGGGATAGATTGGAGTTATTGTCTTCGTTAAGTGGCGTTCCACCTCTAGAACCAGAAGCTTCTCTTAATAAATCGGTATCACTCTGAGCGGTGGTAGTTGAAGGATTGTCAATGTGAGTCGAGTTAATGATAAGATGAGCTTTATTTAGGTGCTTTATCAAATTAGTTGTATTTTTAAAGTCGTTAAATACGGAACCACAGTTTTTGCACTATATTTAATCGCCGTCCACTTTCTCACCTCACTTCCATACACCTGATGCTTTCTTCGGCGCTATGTTGTAATAAAGTTAATTACAATAAAATCACTTCACTACTAGTACTAACAAACAACTAAATGCACTCACAGTATCAAGCTTACTGACACGAAACAAAGAAATCAAAACAAAATGTTGCAGGTTCAAATTTGTATTACTAGGCGTCACTTAATTGCTTAGGCTTAAGTAAACAGAGATCGAGTACGAGCGAGTCAACCTACCACGAATACTAGACTCGAGTCAGTTGGAATTGCATAATAGAATCAAGACAGCGAGTACAAGATCGATTCTTCCTGACTCGAGTACCGGAATCGAGTCCGACGTACTCGAATCAAAATAAATTGGTATTCGAGTAGGCGAGTCCAAAGCAGGAATCGAATCTGACTCGAGTCAGTCCGTACTAGGCACATCGCTATACTATACACAAAACATTAAAAATCAAAATCAAAATATTTTATTTCACATAAACCTGCAAGAGCACTTATGAAACGTCAGAAGCTAGGTGCACGGTTCCAATTTGTCGCTTCCTATGGGGAAGAGTCGGCAAGAAACTCCACATTGATACACAAAACCCCCGGATACACAACCAGCGCCTAAAAGCGTCCGCAGCACGTGCGCAGGTGTCAAATAGTGTCGTCATCTTTCAATCAGTCTTTTTGGACATTGTTTTGTAAAAACCACTTTAAGTCATGCGTGTAAGGTTGAATTTGCAAAAAAATGTGTTTCTCAAATATAATTGAGGACAGTTTAAGTGTTACTTTTGTTCGAGACTGTGCGTTTTGGGTTTTTTAAACGACTTCAAAAAGAAGGAGGAAGGAAAAATAATTTTAATTGCGGAAGGCGGTGACAAAAAATTAAAATACATACTTATCCAAAGTCACCGACTTCCGAAATTAAAGTTGTTTTTCACTTTGTAGAGTTTTTCCGGAAGTCGGTTGTTTTTTTTTAGATTTTATCGTTTATCAATGACAAAAACACTTTTTTTAATTGATACATTACCTGTTGCATGGCAGCCCTGACAAACCCTTCATTAGCTGAAACAGTAAGAGCCTTGATCCTGTGTCCAAAATTAAATATAATTTTGGATCTTAATCTAACATGGCCTCTTACTTTTAAATTCTTTCTTGGATAATCATCTTCGCCTGGAAGCAAATAAAAGTACAACTTTAATTTTAATAAAGACAAATGAGATCCACCACACAAAAATTGGGACCAGTATAGCACTGGTCTGGTTCGTGACTCGCCTCGCACGCTGGATTGAATACGAATCCGAGAAAAAACCCTGTCGATGATGCCTGCCATCCGAATTTTCCTGGATTCTATGACATGACGCATTGCGTAAGCACTTTCAACCTGAGTAGAACAAGAACAGTGTTCTGTTGTTGGCAAAAATCTTACTTTGATCTTATTTCAGGTACTTTAATGATTTACCTACCACCATAATCATCAGGATACACTCTGACCATATTCTTCAGTTCCTCTGTTCTCTTGATCTCCATTGCCCCACCTAAGTTATTTACAATTTTCTCAAAGTCATCCCAAGCAGTTCTGCAGCATACTAATGTCTTATCTGAATAAAAAAAAGCAATTGATGAGTATAAAGAGGGGTATACTCGAGGGATGTAGGAATGTACAACATACGGACTTGGTAAAACAGTTCATATTTGTAGCAGCACAATAAATGAATACACAATGAGTCCTATGGAATAATCAAAAACACGAAAGTATAGCGTCCGTCGCACGATCGCAGCGTGCACGGACGCTTTGTCGATTGCCCACGCGAGCGAGCGCTAGCAAAGTATTGGGAAGGGCGGGAAGCACGCATTGTATTTTTGTACTGACTGGTATCACGAGACCTAACTTTGACGCGGCGACGCGTAAGCAACACACTATTACATGAGTATTATTTGGGGTAGTAGCTTTAAAATACTGGGGACTGCATTGGTTATATTTTTTCAAAATTACCTTTAAATAATCTTTCCAAAACTGGTTTGACTGGTCTCTTGGCTTCCCATGCAGATTGCTGAGTCAGTACTTCTTGTTTAAACACATAATTACAGTGTCCATTTGTCATGTTGCTAACGTATGCCATCATTGCTGTCACATCAAGGTTCAGTGTTTGAATTTCTGGATGTTTATCCATACACTCCGACATTTCTTTTAATGATGGTTCTTGGCTGAAAGTAAGACAACAGATAAGTTAAAAATGTGTTTGAAAAGGTTGTCAAATTATTTTGATTGAGTTTTCAAATCCAATCCAAGATCCAACAGAATAAAAATATTACCAGGCTGAGTAATAAAATTTAATTTAAAAATCTCTGTTCGGTAATTTCTTTATCAGTCCTTTGAATGTTGTGGTATTTTAAAAACATGCATAATAAAAATATTAAAATTAAAATTTATGGAATAATTACCTGCCTTGAAGGCATTCTTCATCGCTGGACTCTTCATCCCAAGAATCATTGCCATCCTCGCAATGGTTTGAATTTGGCAATATTTCACCTTTCACTATCACACCAACAGCTTTTAATTTATTAGCCAAATTCTCCTCTATGCCACTCATAAATTCAAAAATAATCTGAAATATAGAATAAAACATGTAATACCTAAGCTATTGCAATAGCTTTTTTGCTCTAGTTTCATTTACAACATTTTTATTCAAAATGGCAATCTAACAATAAACATTGTATAACAAACACACAAAATTGCACAATAAAATAAAATGATTGCACATTTTGATGAAAAACAGACAGATGATGTTAAGATTCATATGAAATGAAACATACTTTGGGAGGTTGATACATGCATGGGTATAGTTTGGCACACTCCAGATAATCCTCTGCCTGGTCTAGTATTGAGCGAGCTCCATATGAAGCTTTGCCTGCACTTAGTGCTGATAACGACTTAGGATTTCTAGCAATTACTGGAACATAAATATTTTTTTTATATTTAAACAACAACATTATAACATAACATCACGCCTGTTTACCCGAAGGATGAGGCAGAGGCAAATTATTATCATAAATATTGTTTTTATTTTGTAATACACTTGGTTTCGTTTCTCACCTTTAGTCCACACCCTGCCTTCCTCGCTAATTATATCAATAACTAATTTAGAGATGTCGTTAATGTGAAAGATTTTACACACAGCAATAACGCCAGGCCGCAAAGCGGAGTCCACCATCGCGCCAAGATGCCGCAGATTTGAACACGACAGCTGTTCGATTTTTACTTTCTTGGATTTTTGAAGCTACAACAAACAAGTTTTGTATGCTTTAATTTGAAGGAAAAACGTGGAGTATCAAATTTCTCGTAGATTCATTACCTTCCTCAAGAATTCAATTTCTTGCCTTATTTTCCTTTGTAATTTCATAACTCCGTCTATTTCATTTAATGCCTCCAATTGCACGATGAGATTTTCTCCAAACGAAACTTTTTCATTTAGCAAGGTCAATAGTTCTTCGGAAGTTTCCATTTTAATTATATTCATGAAAAGATTTCAGAGATTTCATTTATTTACAAAATTTTGCCCAATTACTTCATGTCAATTGTCAACATTTCAACAGTCAAGATAACGTCTGGGATATCAAATGTCACACGTTCACGTTGACGCGTGACATTGTTAGTAGTGCTGCACCTCATTTCCTTAGGCTGAGTGCTGCACTGCAAAATAGTGCCACAGATAAACAGTCAGAAACATTGCTTGCACGCGTTGCACGCTAGGTAATGTGATATGCTAGATACACACAGTGAAGTTAGTCACCGACAACTCACTTATCCCATAACCCAGTGTTGAAAAGTTGTGGAGGCTGAAAGCCGGCCCCCAACCTAAACATGTTTATGGTTGGTAAAAAGAGTAGTTTGTGTTGAAATGTATCGTCACTGGTATGGTGAATGTTATTGTATATTTTATTGGAAAAAATATGTCATTTGTAAGAATCCCTTACCAATAAAATACTATGTATGTTAATACTTGAATAATACAGATGATAGAAAAGGGATAAAACAAGAACAAAACTTTATATTACCCAACATTAGTCTTTGGGTCGGATGGTTTCATAGAGTATCAAATTTAAAACGTTCAATGTTTCTAAAAATACCAATTGAAAGCTATTTATTTGTAAAATTCATAGTTATTAATTGTGGTTGCACTGTTGGCATTGGAATGAAATTATTAATCCAGAAATAAAATAAACAGAAATGTCTGAAATTCTGATTTACCCGCCATCTTTGCGATTCGTTGCCGCTATCACGTGACCATAACCTAAACCGGCCAATCAAAATTCAATGCTACAATACTAGCCAACAACCACAATTTTAAGAAATGGCTGACGATAAAGAAGTAGAGAAAACTATTGCGGAAGACTTGGTTGTAACCAAGTACAAACTAGCGGGACAAATTGTTAATCGTAAGTTCATGTGAAACTGTGTACGTTTATTATAATTTTATATATACGCTAGTGTTCGATTTTGTGATTGAACCTACGCTACGTAGGTTGGACCGATGGACGCGTGTCATTGCCATGCGGACAATGTGGTGCCGATATCCGTGCCAAGTTATTTTCATAAACGGATGCATTTTTAACCCAGTCCAAATTTTATTTTACAGGTGTCCTGGAACAGTTAATTGCTAAATGTGTGCCTGACGCATCCGCCCGAGAGCTTTGCGAATTCGGCGATAAGCAAATTCTAGACGAGACTTCAAAGGTGTTCAAAAAAGAGAAAGATTCCAAGAAGGGTATTGCATTCTCAACATGCGTTTCAGTGAACAATTGTATATGTCACTTCTCGCCGATTCCTAGCGAAAACGATTATATCCTCAAGGAGGGTGACCTCGCTAAGATGTAAGTAATTTCAAATAGGTAAACTATTGAACTTTGTTCGAAACTCGTTCATTGCCCCCCTTTTTCTTTGTCTTACTATCAGTGTAACACGTAGGAACTGTTCTTTCGAGTCAGCATTATGAATGTGTACTAGTACATTATTAGTGAATAATTTTGCATTTGTTAGCACTGGTTTTCACCCTTGCTTTTATAACCTCAATAACAGAGCTGTTGCCCCTAATAAGTCACATACTACTACTACTTATCTGTTTTAGTCCGGTTTGTTTTTATAATTTGAGACTTGTAGGTACTGAATAAGTTTAAATTTATAATTTCCATAAATAGATTCTATGATAGAGATAGAGGTTAGTTTGTGGATCTATTGTAATGTATTGTCTTTTTCAGAGACCTAGGTGCACACATAGATGGATTTATTGCGGTTGTTGCCCACACCGTTGTTGTTGGTGGTGTGGAGGTGACAGGAAAGGCTGCTGATGTCGTCCTTGCTGCCCATTATGCTAGTGAAGCCGCCCTGAGGTTGTTGCGGCCTGGTAATGAGGTATACTTTAACTTTTAGATGTTTTCTCTTTGTCTTCTGAAGAAGATAAAGAATGTTATTTTTTTCTGTGTGTGTCTTATTATTGAAGCCTATTAGATTTTTGTTGATTTAATTTATGACTTATCAATTGTTATTGTAAGTAGTATTTAGAGTAAGCTTCCTGTATGCATGAATTTATTACTGTTCTAAATAGAAACATTCCATGTCAACAAGTAAAAATATCTTATTTGACTACTTGCCAGCTCTTTCATAACATTTAACTTGCCATACATTACCAATACAGTAAATACATTTAGTTTTCGTCTTTGTAGAACTATGCAGTAACTGAAGCAGTGCAGAAGATCACTGCAGAGTATGGCTGCAAGCCTGTAGAGGGCATGCTCTCACACCAACTAAAGCAGTTCCGCATTGACGGGGAGAAGAGCATCATCCAGAACCCTTCTGAGGCACAGCGTAAGGAACATGAGAAGGCAACTATGGAGACTTATGAAGTTTATGCGATGGATGTACTAGTATCCACTGGAGAAGGAGTTGTAAGTATCTGACATTGCCCAATATTTAAAAATAAACTTTATACAACATTTTATGGATGTGAAGCATCTTGTGACTTAAAATAAAGTTGAAATTGTAGCATTGCGAAAATGCACACCATTTTGTTGAAAAAGGCCCTGATTTCTTTCCAGTCTTTGTAGAATACATTTTCTGGCAGTACTCAGGGGATAGAAACAAGTGAAATTCTAACTGAAATGCTTCTTATAGTATTTTGGTTTTATCTCACTGACATTTAAACTATAAAGGACTCTTTTTATTACCCCCAACAGAAAAACATGGGGTTATAAGTTAAAAGTGTGTGTCTGTCTGCAGCATCTTAGCACCCAAATGGCTGAACCTATCTAATTTTGTTTAAAAGGTGACTTGACCAAGAAGGACACTTGATCAAGTCTACTTTCAATAAACCGTCACCCGTCATGATGATGAATTGATCAAAATATTACCTACAATTTATATTTAACATAAAGGGCCAATGCATATCGTTGTTTTAGTTTTAAGAGGGTTTTCTTAAATCGAAACTTACTGTTCACTTAATAAAATTTTGTTTTTGATGTCCAGGGCCGAGAGATGGACACCAGGTGTACAATATACAAGAAAACTGATGAGGTTTATCAATTGAAACTGAAAGCATCAAGAATGTTCTATAGTGAGGTAAGAGCAATTCTGGTGTTCAGTAATTGAGCATAAAATATGCAATTAAAAGAATGGTCTTGTTTAATCAATATTAGAAGTTATAACTAACATCTATTTATGTGACAGGTCCGTAATAAACATGGTTCAATGCCCTTCAACCTACGAAGCTTCGATAAGGAGACCAGTGCAAGATTAGGCGTCGTCGAGTGTGTCAACCACAAACTTATTGAGCCTTTCCAGGTATGATAAATCTTTTTTTAAGATAATTTGTAGTATATTATTCCACTAGTAAAGTATCTGAATTTGCTCAATATTTAATATTTTTGCTGAACATTTTAAGGATGTGAAGCATCTTGTGACTGAATAAAGATGATTAAGTTACAGCAAATGCTATTGCATTCCTTTTTGTTGAACAAGGCCCTGAATTCTTTCCAGTGTTTGTAGAATACATTTTCTGGCAGTACTCAGGGAATAGAAACAAGTGAAATTCTAACTGAAATGCTGCGAATAGCATTTTGGTTTTATTTCACTGACATTGAAACTATAAAGAACTTTTTTTTTTAAGTCCCAACAGAAAATAAGTTTAACATATGTGTATCTGTGGCATTGTACTTGTGGGAGCTCCCAAATGGCAGAACCTATCTTGTTTTGTTTGAAAGGTGACTTGACCGAGAGGATTAATTAGCTGACTTAAATACGCCTCGGTAGTACTACCGAAGCGTATTTTCGAGGCCAGGCCTACAGGAAAGTACCTTCCTGTGTGTTACTTTGCGACCTCTAAACGGGGGATGCTGCTGGCAAAAAGCTAGTAATAATAAGCTTCGGCTTTCATTAATGAAGTAACATAATATGGCGCAACTTTTTAGGACTGACAGTTTCAAGACGATGCACCTTGAATGAAGGATGGACATATTTATACTATATCTAATAAATAAATAAAAAACATTTATTTCTAGGTTCTGTATGAGCGTTCTGGCGAGCTTGTGGCACAGTTCAAGTTCACCGCCCTGTTGTTACCGAGCGGCACGCATCGTATCACCGGTCTGCCCTTCGAGAAAAGTACGTGCAAGAGTGAACGCAGTATCAAGGACCTTGAACTCAACGTAAGTATTATCTACTATCACTGTAAAGACATTATAATTACATTGTATGTCTCATCGCCGTACATTTTTCCCTGTAATCTTTCAAAGCATGCTTTCACAAGGTGTGATTTGAACAAGCACAGGGTAAATTAAATGTAACGCTTTTGAGCCGATTTGCGTATCATTCGCATTTCAGTTTGATTCATTACGACATATCCACATTTAAAATTGTCTAATGTAATGAAAGGAAATTCAGATTATTATTTTGTTAAATTTCGCTTCTTACAGGCCCTTCTCAACTCGTCCGCGAAATCTAACAAGAAGAAGAAAAAGAAAACTGGTGCTGAAGAACCGATGGAAGTCGAAACTGTTGCCTAGCAACGGGATAAATTGCCCAGGACATAAACGAAATGAAATACAGCTTCCCCAACATACCCTTATAAGGATATCTATCTAACAAGCCTTTTAAGCCAACAATCCGACACGTCTAAAAAATATGTGATATCAAATTTTAATATTGTAATCTGTGTTACATTTTGGGCTTGTGAATTTACTATACTAGAGACCACTTTTAAACCTTTAAACTACACATAGGTAGGATTTGCAATAGTGATACAAAATGCAACTTATGTGTGCTGTAATTTTATCAGGTAAACTAACAATAAAATGTTCTTTTGCTTTCAATACGTAATTGCTCATTGACTTCCACACTATTGGAAACAATTTAATACTTGTACATAAGATGACTTTTCCCACTGACATAGGTGATGATTTTGCACTGTTGTATAGTATAATTTCATCAGACAATTTATCAAGACCATTCCTTTTAAAAAGTATGTTTTAGTCTTTGTAATGAGCACAAAATTTAAATTCCTTTAAAAATATTAAATTGATACCTTATTTTATCAATTAGTAATATCGGCGCGACTCTATAGAAAACAGTTACAAGTTGTTGTTACACATGATTTTACAGAGATTATATTGCAGATGTTCCACATTTAGTTATACATTTTTCATTATGTTCATGTTGATGCCAGTTACATACAATGTATTAACACAACCAAGCTTTCTATCTTTCATTTCAAATAGTTAATGTTATAAAAAAGAGAATTAGTTAAATGGTAATTTTATATTGAAATTGTGATGGGCGTTCATGTTTTGTGAAAGTCACGTCTGTGTTGTGTCAACCGCAATATTTGTTGAAGCTTGGAAATGTTTACATGTTTATGGAGCTGACCCTAATTATTAGGTAAAGTTGTCTATGTGAATATGTGACACTGCAAGAAAGGAATAAATCAAACTGTGCCACAGTTGTGGGCTGTTTTTGTATACTTTTGTTTTTATTTACACTATACCTCATGTAAAGGTCCGGCAGCTTAATTGCGACACAATCCTTTTCATTTAGAGAATATAGTCAATACGTACATTACCTTGTCGAGCAGAACTTTCTAACATACATCACCTGTATCCCCTGCAAAGTGAGGGATGACGGGAATCTGCTTTTTGCTATTTCTCAAGCGCGCAAGCCACTTCCCTTGCTTCGACAAGCGCTTGTTGAGCGGAGTTGGATGTAACTTTCTAAGTATCCGGAAATAATTCGGCACGTCTCGTTCAAAGCAATGTCAACCTATATACATACTAAGGGCACGGCTTCTTTGGATGATATCAAACAATATTGGACGGGTTTTTTAATCCTTTGGGCGTGGACACAGACACATGTCTACGGTGCAGCGGTTGCCGCCGTGTGGCCACGCCCTATCTCTACATGTTCGGAAGATATGACATGAGAATTTTTAATAGGTACATTGATACCAGAAACCGAACTTTTCAAACTGAAATAAAAGCATCACTCAGTAGAGATTTACCGTGATATTGGCAAGTTAGTAACGTGGAAAGTTATTGACCTACGTAGTGCCGTGTTTATTTATAGTTTATTATACATGTTTATTATTTCAATTTATGAAACATGAAACCGAAAATTTGGTATCAATTCTTAGTGAGTACCTATTTTATTTTGAGCTGAAACTATGTCTACTGATTCTATATCTTTAGTACTTAAGGATAGCAATAGGATTTCTGGTACATCCTGTATAATGTTCGGAGGTAGAAGAAAATGGAACAGTGTGTGGCAAATGGCGACAAAATTAGCAACTGTTGCTGTATTCATCGCTCGTCAATGGGCATGCCTTACAAATACCTACGTAGGTACATTACCGTGTCGTGTTATCGTGTAGTATCGAACCGAACAGAAAAGGCAAAAAAAATTAAGCAGGCGCAGTAGGGTATTTTATTCTTTGTGAGAAAAAATATACTATTGAGATAGCATAAGCAAAAAGCAGTTGGAAAATGTCAAATAAATTAAATGAGTCGCACTGTCAAAAAGTTATCAGATCTCATTTAAAGCCAAACTTCCAACTCTTGAAGGTCTAACTTCACAAACTTTACGCCTTAGTCAAAATCTTCGCCATTTTGCTACATTCACTTGGGCGTAAGGTGAAAAAAATTTCCACTGTTCATTACTTTTCTGTTAAACAATAGTTCTTGTAGTAACGAACCGGCCAAGCCACATAATATTTTGACTAAAGTGTAGAGTTTGTGAAGTTAGGCCTCGTAGAGTTAGAAGCTTGGCTTTAATACGAGATCTGATAACACTGGAAAACAGCATGTCTGTTGCATGAGATTTTTTACATGAATCTGAATAATTTTTCCACGCTGATTTCAAAAATATATGCCGTTTTTATGTAGCAGCTCCAGTTTTGGAGTTACGAAGTGACAGGGTTTATCATTGAAAATGCACATAGTTTAAGTTTAAAAAAAATATTAAATATATTTATTCTGAATAAAATTTCCTTTTTTTGAATTTTCTAGAGTGAGATGTGTGAGAGGAGCTTTATGATTGTAGAGTTGGCAACACCGAGTGCTCTCTGGAAGGTGGTTCAGGCGTGTAGACCTAAATTGTAACCTTCCTTTGAATAATAAATTATCTAAATACTGCTACATAAGAAGAGTTTTATTATATATATATAAAACATCTTACATGGCGCTGCACAGGATATAAAATCGACGCTGAATAAAGTAAAGAAAACAAAAGGGTAAGAAATGGAGCAACTGCAACCGCCGCCGCCATTATCTTTGGTTGGATCGAAATCTAAAAAGAGAAGTTTCGAAAATTGGAAACAGCGGTTTGATCTATATTTTCTCGCCAGTGGAGCAGATTCGCGTCTAAATGACCAACAGAAAAAAGCTCTTTTATTACATTGCATCGGCGAAGAGGGCCTCCTAATATACAATAGTTTTGAGGACAAGGCGGCCATATCGTTCAATGAGATACTCATACGTCTGGAGAAACACTGCAGTCCACCCACAAATGAGACATATAACAGATATCTATTCTTCTCTAGAAAACAAAAAACAAACGAACAATACGAAGAATATCACACAGCACTAAAATCTCTCAGTTTGGATTGTAACTTTGGAGACCTAAAGGATAGTCTTATAAAAGATCAAATAGTACTTGGAATCACGGATGATAATATCAGAGAAAAACTACTAAGAATACCGGACTTGACACTTGACAAGTGCATGAGTATAATTAGAGCCGCTCAAGTTGCTCAAAGTCAAATAAAAACTTTAAATAGTGAATTGTCAAATGAAGTAGGTGCAGTAAACAAGGGAACATGCAGTCGCCCATCAGCAAGTAAACGAGAAACAAAAGTCAGGGGTCGTAGTAGAACTCCAGGTCAAGCAAGATATGGTGCGAGAGGAACATCCAGTAGCAGACAATCAAATTATCAAGAAAGGTCAGGTGAGCATTTTAAAAAAGATGCCAGTACATCAAGACCGTGTAGAAAATGCAATAAGTTTCATGATTATGCTAAATGCCCAGCGCATGGTAAAAAATGTGTAAAATGTAATAAATTTAATCATTTTGCTTCATGTTGTACTTATAAATGTTCAGTAGTCAACAGTGAAAATATAGAACAGTTTAGAATAGATACAGTTTATGCGGTAAACTCAGTAAACAAGGAGTGGTATATAAGTGTACAAGTAAACAACAAATATGTAAAATTTAAAATTGATACAGGTTCTCAAGTGGATATCATTAATGGAAATACAATGAATCAATTAAAATTGCAATTATATACATGTAAAAATATAAGATTGACAAATTTTGATGGATCTGACATCAAAATACTTGGAACTTGTGATGCAAAAATAAAATACAACAACAGTGACTGTATATGTAAACTCTTTGTAGTGAATTTTGACACACCCAGTATTTTAAGTTACTCAACTGCAGTAAAGCTTGGTATTATTAATAGTGTGAGTTTGGTAAATAAAAGTGACATTGTGTCAGAATATAGTGAATTATTCACTGGGTTAGGTGAGTTAAAATATGAATATGATATTAAATTAAAAGAAAATTGTGTACCTATTGTAGAAAGACCTAGAAAAATTCCATTTAAATTGCAAGATCAAATTAAAAGTGAATTAGATAAATTGGTGAAGTTAGGTGTCATTAGAAAAGTAAATGAGCCTACTGAATGGGTTAATTCTATGGTTGTGACAAAGAAAAACGATGGTTCTATTAGACTGTGTTTAGATCCACAGAATTTGAACAAATGTATAATCAGAGAGAGATTTAAAATGAGTACTTTTGAGGAATTAGTCGCTAGAATGCCTAATGCTAAATATTTTTCAGTGCTAGATGCCTCTAAAGGATTTTATATGATTAAATTATCAGAAAAGAGTCAATTATATACAACATTTAATGCTGGTGAATTTGGTAGGTATTGTTATAAAAGATTACCTTTTGGTTTAAACTCAGCACCCGAAGTTTTTAGTAAATGTTTTCATGAAATATTTTGTGACATTGAAGGGGTAGAACAATATGTTGACGAATTGTTAATATGGGGAGAATCTAAAGAATCCCATGACAAGAGATTAAAACAAGTTTTGAATAGGGCTAAACAAACAGGAGTAAAATTCAACAAAGATAAGTGTCAGTTTGGGGTAACTGAGGTCAAGTATGTAGGCCATATATTGAATAGCACAGGTATTAGACCTGATTCAGAGAAAATTAGAGCTATTGTTAATATGAAAGAGCCCACAAGTAAAAAAGAGTTACAAACATTTTTAGGAATCATAACTTATGTATCTAAATTTATACCTAACTTATCAGACATTACAAATTCATTGAGAGAATTAGTGAAAAAAGATTCTGTATTTGTTTGGGGTGAAAAACAAAAGGCAGATTTCAATAAATTAAAACAAATATTAACTACAGAACCGGTTTTAAGATTTTTTGAGATGAATAGTCCTATTACATTGTCGGTTGATAGTAGTAGTACAGGGTTAGGAGCAGTTTTATTGCAACATAATGCACCAGTAGCTTATGCTTCTAAAGCATTAACTGAGTCACAGAAATCATGGGCACAAATTGAGAAAGAATTATTAGCAATTGTATATGCATGTGAAAAGTTCCATCAATACATTTATGGCAAACAAATTACAGTAGAAACTGACCATAAACCACTTGAACAGATATTTAAAAAATCTATGAATGAAACTCCTTTAAGATTACAAAAATTAAGAATGCGCGCGCATACAAGGTTATGACTTAGATATTAAATATAAACCGGGTAAAGAACTCTTAGTGGCTGATGCATTATCTAGAGCATATGTACAAGACAACATATGTAATCAGGATATTGATGAAAAGATAGAAATGCATGTTTGTATGATTATAGAAAATTTAAATATAAGTGAGCAGAAATTAAAAATATTTCAAGAAGAAACGGCTAAAGATGAAAATTTGACATTGCTTATTAATTATATTCAAAATGATTGGCCTAAATATTCAGATATTCCATTTCAATTAAAGTTTTATCATTCTATTAAAGAAAGCTTATATGTAGCTAATGGTTTAATATTTAAAGATTCAGCTTTGTTAGTACCAAAATCATTACGTTCTGACATGTTAAAACAAATTCATTACAATCATATGGGTTATGAAAAATGTAAAAATAGAATAAAAGGATTGTTATATTGGCCACATATGTATAAAGAAATAGAAGATATGATTAAAAATTGTGACATCTGTTTACAGTATCAAAAAAGTCATAGTTATGAACCATTAAAATTAAGAGAAGTTCCTGATAAACCATGGAGTACAGTAGGAGCTGATATGTTTTTCTTTAATAATAAAATCTTTTTATTAATAGTAGATTATCTTACTAAGTATATAGAATTATGTGAATTAAAAAATCAATCTGCTGAGGAGCATGTAAAAGCTTTACAAACAGCATTCTCTAGATGGGGAATCCCTGAATTATTATATACAGATGATGGAGCTCAATACAGAAGTTCAGTATTTGTAGATTTCTGTCAGCAATTTGGGTTTAAACATAAGACATCAACACCTTATTATGCTAGGTCTAATGGGATGGTTGAGCGTCACATTCAAACAGTTAAAAAGTTGTTGAAAAAGTGTTTATTAGAAAATAAGAATATAGATTTAGCTATGTTAGAATACAGGAATATGCCTATTGATAATGAGTTAAAGTCGCCAAATGAGATGATGATTGGTAGACAAGTAGCTTCTTTGTTACCTGTGAACAGAAATGGTTTTGAAACAATGTATAAGAAAATTCAAAACTATGTACAAAAGAAAAATGTAAGTTATAAAATGTATCATGATAGGAAATTTAAGGGTAAAGGAATGATATTCTCTAATGGACAAAATGTTTATATTAGAGATAGAAATAAGAATAAGTTAATTCCAGGTAAAATTGTAAAAGAAGGGGATAAAGACAGATCCTATGTAGTATTATTGGAAAATGGTCAGAAAGTTCTGAGAAACAGATATAATATATTTAAAGGTTCAAAATACAGAAAATTTGATGTAAAAAATACATATGATTATGATGATGAGGATCTAGATTGTATAATACAAAGTAATACACTAAATGAGAAAGGTTATGATAGTGTAACAAATGATAATGTAATAGATGATGACGGTGTTGACAATTTAAGTTTTAGAGATATAGACTTTAATAATTATATTGAAGATAATATAAATGACAGTTTGGAAAACAATGATAATCTAAATTTCGAATATGTTAATTGTGACATGGATAACTTTGTAGATTGTTCTGATGAACAGACTGAGCTTGGAGCTAATAATGACATAGCAAATAGTAAAACCAAGAAGACTGTTACATTTAATCTTGATGATACTGTGGTAGAAAATATAAAAACTAGAAGTGGTCGAATAGTTAAGAAACCAAATTATTTGCATGAATACTGTAATGATTAATTATTTTTAAGAAAAGAGAAGGGATGTGAGAGGAGCTTTATGATTGTAGAGTTGGCAACACCGAGTGCTCTCTGGAAGGTGGTTCAGGCGTGTAGACCTAAATTGTAACCTTCCTTTGAATAATAAATTATCTAAATACTGCTACATAAGAAGAGTTTTATTATATATATATAAAACATCTTACAAGATGTATTATGAGTACTATTTTGAATGCTCCAACAATAATCAGCCATCATATGTTCATTCCAGTACCCCTGATACCTCTCCTCCATAGTGCGAATATCCTGGTGAAAGCGCTCTCCTTGTTCCTCGCTCAGGTCACCGAGATTTTCAGGAAAATAGTCTAGGTGACTGTGAAGGTAGTGAAGCTTAATACTCATGTTGCATCCAAGCCTCTGGAAGTGTATCAGCAACTGTTCAACGTGCTGAATGTAGCCGTCAGACTTCCTATTGCCCAAAAAAATTCTCACTACCCAAACAAACTCCTCCCATGCACATTTCTCAACAGCTGTCATATGGTTGATGAAATTTTTATCATCTAACAACTGACTGATTTGTGGGCCATCGAAAATACCACCTTTGATTTTCTCACTACTCAATTTTGGAAACACTTTTTCAATGTATGTATATACGAGTACATATTCAAACTTCGTTTTGACGAATCAATGAGCAACCGCCACTGATTTGGATTGTACTCTTTTAATCCCATTGCAGTCATTAGGCCCGGAATATCACGACAAAACACAAAATTAACTTTTTTAGTAAAGAAAGGAAGTAAATCCTTTTCCCTGTTACGGTAGTACGATATCTTCGTTTCTCTGGTCAACAAATTTCTTTCTTTCAATCGGGAAGCTAAAATTTCTGATGCCGTTTTAGACAGTCCAAGGTCCCTGATCAAGTCATTTAGATCATCTTGATTTAGTGGTCGGGGACTACCGTAGCAATCAAAATCACTGTCGCTACCACTGCCGTCGTTTTCGGTTTGTCCGCTGCACTGGTCTGGATTTTCCGAAGATGTACATGGCTGCTGTGGTGTTGATGTGTCAATAATACTCAAGACTGGTCTTATGGCAGATTTTAAGTTTGGATATATCCACTTAGAGGACTTTTTGTGGTTTATTCCTATGATTTTCGTTACGCAGAAATAACAGTCGTCATGATGATTGGATGGTTCACGCCAAATCATAGGAGCTTTGTACTTAAAAGTGGGTCTTTTTTTGTTTGCCCACAGTCGCAAAGATTCAACACAACTTTTGCATACCAAACTTGGCATCCAAGGTTTAGCATTTGACGGCAACGGAAACCCAAAGTAGTCGAAGTATGCCTTTTTCACAAAGTCCGACACATTTAAACGAAACTTTTTGAACATATATTCTCCACAAATAACACAAAAACAATCAGGTTTATTTAAACACGTCCTTCTTGAGGAAGCCATAATGAAATTTATAAAGGAACTAGTTAAGTTACACCGCTATTGATAGAAACTACCAACTACTTATGTAAATTCAAGACGGTACCTGTATCTCACTAACTAGAGCTGCTACAAAAAATCTGAGGGTATATTTGAAATCAGCGCACCCAAATTAGTAAACAACAGTAGAAAAACTTCATGCAACAAAAAAAAAGTTTGATTTTGTTTTTCTGTGTAACTTTTTGACAGTGCAACTCATATGTACGCCTTGGTCATTTCATTTTGAGACAGAGCGCTGCGACAGTCTTCTAAAAGTGTGGTCACTCTCGTTTGTGCATCCTTGCTGGGGGTCCCAGTCGATAGATATTGGCATCGACGTAACCAAACCACTTATTCGCAAGTACCAATCAGTGTGCCTTTTTCAACAATCTGTTCCTGATCACAAAGGTTCAGCACACGTACCCCTGAGATGTCGATGGCTCTGACCAATAGGTTCGTGCCACTTTCCATGAATGGTCATTGTCTACCCTTTCCACGAGTTTATATACTCTTCGATAAGTTTGCCCAGGATTCCGAGGAAGACTAACCGGCACAATCGTTTCTGATCTCTGAGGAAGAACACTCTTCTTAAGGCTGTACACATTCGCTGGTAACGCCCTTTCCATAAAAAGTTCCTCTTGCCCACATTTCATAACTCCTTGCTTGACGTCAATCTCCAACAATTCTTCCTCATAAAGTCAAGGCCCAGGATGCAATCGTCCATTATATCAGGCTCGATGACATTTTGCAGGTAGATCCTATTGCCAAGCTTCAACTCCATCTCCTCCCCACGGACGGGTATGCGCTGACCGGTGGCTGTCACCAAATTAATGCGTTCTCGGTTGTATGCGGAGTCCCCAAGGTAACCGTAACTTATAACTTGGAAACTGACGTACGAGAGGCACCAGTATCTATGGTCCGTTGACCTCGCCCTCGATGATTAAGCTGTTCCTGTCATGGGTTTGTGTGATCGAAATCCTTGGGGCTCTTCGAACTTTCAGCCAGCACCCGCCTCGCAGTCCTGGCTATTACTCGTTTCCCTGCTGCTGCTGGGCGGTGCTGTTAGCCGCACTACCCTCTGGAGACCGGTCATCTTCCCTCTCTGCAGTTCGCTTAGGGCAACTGGATCGAAGGTGGCCCCTTTTCCCACAGCCGTTGCTACGGCTGTGGGAAAAGGGCACCTAGGGCTGTATCCGTTATTCCGATCGCGAACTGTATCCGCTACAACCTCCCTGACCCGATGGGAACGATGATCCTGCCGCACAGCTTCCACCTCCAGTGCATGGGCCAATGCTCGGGACAGCTTCGGTGTCTCGTCCTGTCTGTTTGTGGCGAAACCACAAATACGCGGGCGGCGACGCGAAGCGCAGTGGCAACGCAGGGCGCGGCGGCAGCGCGAAGAGCGCACAAGGGGAGCGGGGGCACGATTGCTGAGTAAATTCCGCTACTCGACTATAGATGGCAGTATTCTCAGTGGTCGCAATTTTAGACTTAATTGTGATTACAATAAGGTTGACATTCGTGTCGTAGGTCGATATCTAGTGCAACTCGACCAAGGTCACACAAGTGCAGCATACATTGAATTTTGAAATACATCGATATCGATAGATACTTTTTTTCGAATTAAACCAGAAATCGGGTGTCTTGTTGGGAGTTCAGTAATAAAACTGTAGGAGGAATGACGTAGTATTCATTGAAAATTAACTCATAATAAATGCGTTATTGTGTAAAAATTTGATTAAATTTTTGCTATAAAGCATCTATACAACCTAATACACTTCTTAAAATAAATTTTGTGTATGAATGTTAAGCAACCTATATTTGTATTGTAATGTTATTTTGTAATAAATATTAAATTACTGTTTTTTTTTAAATCGATATCCATCGATAAAACCAACATCCGAACCGACTATATCACGAATTGAGTAGTGAAGTACTTTCCAGCACGAAATAATGAATACAATCAATCCAAAGTAAACTTTAATCGCGTAAGGTTGATTTTAATTAGACGTTATATAAAATTATGAGTAAATTAAAATTAACCAAGATTTTATTAGAAAACAAATAAAACCGTACCGATGATACGAAACACCTCCATTTTAAAGATTTATTCTCCTACTAACATTTTTGCGGTCCTAAATGGAACAGTTCGGCAGAGCTACGGAAAAATAAATTTGTCGCGAGACTAGCAACTCGACGCGATGTTAGAGCACGACTGGGACCAATTAATCGTAACAACGCTTATTTGTAATTTGTGGCACGCGTGCCACGCCTACTTTGCACTTCCATGTTTTCTCTGTTCCGTGGAAATTTCTAGAAAGATCTTGACTCTTTTTTTTAATTTTTTTTTTTGGCTTCACACGGTTTGTGCATTTAGCCAGTGTCAAGTAATTTTTCTTTTAGATCAAGTAAATGGCCCGATATCGGGCACGAAGTTACAAAATAGTCATAGTCGTCTTTAGTCAGTCAAGTCAAATCAAAGTTGTTGTAAAGTGGTAGTAACTTTACAACAACCTAATAGGAGTTTTTGGGGGGAACACGAAAAGTCCACGTTAGACACTTATTTTCACCTTCACTACACTTGTGCTCTTACACGTAACTAAATTGAATAATTCACTATCAAAATTATACAATTTAGTTCGCTTAGCTTCACTAAATTCCATGAAAATGAAAATTCGTGCGACATGTTCCAACGCGATCCCGCCAAAAACTCGATCTTGACTCTATTTATTCTGCTACTTGATACTAGATGGCGCGAGTGGTAACTAATTTTACCATGTACCCGGTAGGTATTCATTGTGGCGCGCAACAATATATAGGTGCGGATAGAACTGTACCATTCCCATGCTTTTGTTTTTAGGACCATTTTTTGTCAGATGATTGCGTGAGGTCATTTGCTTAAGTATAAAAAACATCATTTGCTTAAGTATAAAAAAACTCTGTGCTCCCAATGGGAGCACAGAGTACTTTTTTATACATAAGCATTCCCATTAATATTATTATACTCTTTGACTCTGTGGCTTAAGTGTCGATTTGCTATTCAGGAGCATTTGCATTAATAGGATTATTATTAGGACTTTGTGATATGAGAGAGGTTGAAACCTAGTGCATGAATGTGCTACAAATTCCTTTTTGTGCATAAGGGTTTGTTTACAGTTTCATTAGATACTTTTGGAAAAGACTACACAGTTGAGGACACAGTTTTTCTATGAATGTCCAGTCCTTTCACCTCTGATGACATCAGCAACCTTAACATATCAAGAATAAAGACCATTGATTTTAACAGACTTACGAGGCAGTAAAAATAATAAAATGTGAATAACAATCACTGTGATTTTGAGTGTTATGTATAATCAAACTGCAGTATTGAGCTACCGATCAACCTTCGGTGTTAGGCTCTAGACAGACGGACTGCATTCAACTGCAAATAATTTGAATGCGCCCAGACTGCAATCAGACAGCACGGTTGCTTTACAGTTCTATTGCAGTAGTACTAACTGCATTCAAGCTGCAAATTTGCAGTGGGATTGCAGTCAGTCTGTCTAGAGCCTTAGTGGTTTTTAAATTTATCATCATAATAGGAAGAAGAAATGAATAATCAACCTTGTTTAGGTTTTATTTCCCATTAATAATAATCACATTTTGAATAAATACAATTTTTCCTAAAATCTTCATTTGTTTTCTTGTTTAGGAGTTACAGTATCCGTTGCAGCTTGTTCACTTGCATCCAGAGCTGTGTTAATATATTCGTAAGCTTTGATTGCAGCATTACTAGTGTGTGTAGGCAGGTCAACTAAGAAGCTGAATGTAGTCTTCACTCCACTATTCCAATAGTATTTAAACAGGTACGAAATTCTATCTTGTGATGGCAGTGGCGGTAACTAAAAACATAATAGAAATTGTAAATGATTCATACTTAACATAAATATCGAAGGTTATGCAGAGAATATACATCACAGGTTACCTCATATGGTATTTGACTTTTAAGTTCCCCAACATAAGGTGAAACTCCTTTTTCTAGCTCCTCATACAAAGCAGTTGTAGTGGCACTGTCTTTCCAAACTCCCTTATCAATGGTGTAATATACCGCCGAGCCTAGAACAGCTGATTTTAATCCGAATCTAAAAAGTAAATAAAATAATGATAGCACGATTACGACACAATTTTTTTTGTGCACATTCAAAAGAAATAATATACTTGCATTTGAAACATACATCCTGTTATCAATACTTACTTTAACATTTTTACGAATATGTGATCATCAAAGTAAAAGATACTGAATTTATTTACTTCTTAATTATGTAATAATCGAACAAGAAACACAATAAACCATGCAAACAATTTTTTGACTTTGATTGAATTGGTTGACAATTGATTTTCCAGTATTGCCAATTAAAGTAAGCGGTCAAGAATAATTTATGAGGTCTCGCTCTCTGGTGAGGAAGAATAGAGCTGGCCTCAATAATGGGTAAAGTTACGGAATTCGGTTGTAAAATTTGTTTATATTCGTTATTAACACTTAAAACAGTGGTAGTGTAACAAAATGACACGTCAGTGGTTATGGGTTAAATCTTATACGTTCTTGTCAATCAGAATTATTGAACTTACTACCCGTACTCCGAGCGAAAAGGCGTTTTCACGTCAAAATATGAAAATCGGAAAAAATAGGCGAGTATAATAAACAAGCCTTACAAAAGATCCATGTTCGCAATTCCTTTGCTCTGCGAGTGCGGATTAGAGGACACCTCCGGATATGTCGTCTTGGTCTCACCAAATTTAAAATCCCTCTTCCGATAAATTTCCCTCGTTCCTCTCTTGAACTTGAACTGTCGTTGATGATTTTCATCCATCACAATAATATAAATTTATGATTTACTTCCCCAATCTGTATAGTTTTATGTTATTATTACCTATTTTTAATGCTCTAACAATTTTATTAAAAGTATATTTTTTATTTATTCTTTGTTTGTTTCAGTACAGTACTAATCCCACAAGATCAACATTAAGCCCAACTGTATCATCGAAGATTATTATAGTTCTTTTATTTTAATTTTAATAACGCACAAATGCTTTTCCAATTCAATTTAGACATTGGTAGAATCTTAGAATAATAACTTATTCTAAGGGTAGAATAGTCGACATCGGCTTTGCTTGCCATAATAAAAATAGAATAGAATATACAAGACGGCAACTGGTTATTGGCGGTACATTAAACGTGTAGAATGTATTTCTTAGCGAATAAAATCAGAAACGATGTCAAGTTATAGGAACCACTCACTGCGCTTTAGCACCCGGCGCTTTTTATAGTACCATTTTTTTTTTTTCGGGGCGAGGAGACCCATAGAATGTTAAATTTGAAAACCCCAAAGTGTGCAAAACCATAGGAGCCAAGAAAAACAATTGTAAAGATTGCTAAAATAAAGTCGGAATTGGTGGAATATTGGTTGATGTGATCTATGACATATTCCAGATCAAGTTCACTAGTGTAAGATGTTTTATATATATATAATAAAACTCTTCTTAAGTAGCAGTATTTAGATAATTTATTATTCAAAGGAAGGTTACAATTTAGGTCTACACGCCTGAACCACCTTCCAGACAGCACTCGGTGTTGCCAACTCTACAATCATAAAGCTCCTCTCACATCCCTTCTCTTTTCTTAAAAATAATTAATCATTACAGTATTCATGCAAATAATTTGGTTTCTTAACTATTCGACCACTTCTAGTTTTTATATTTTCTACCACAGTATCATCAAGATTAAATGTAACAGTCTTCTTGGTTTTACTATTTGCTATGTCATTATTAGCTCCAAGCTCAGTCTGTTCATCAGAACAATCTACAAAGTTATCCATGTCACAATTAACATATTCGAAATTTAGATTATCATTGTTTTCCAAACTGTCATTTATATTATCTTCAATATAATTATTAAAGTCTATATCTCTAAAACTTAAATTGTCAACACCGTCATCATCTATTACATTATCATTTGTTACACTATCATAACCTTTCTCATTTAGTGTATTACTTTGTATTATACAATCTAGATCCTCATCATCATAATCATATGTATTTTTTACATCAAATTTTCTGTATTTTGAACCTTTAAATATATTATATCTGTTTCTCAGAACTTTCTGACCATTTTCCAATAATACTACATAGGATCTGTCTTTATCCCCTTCTTTTACAATTTTACCTGGAATTAACTTATTCTTATTTCTATCTCTAATATAAACATTTTGTCCATTAGAGAATATCATTCCTTTACCCTTAAATTTCCTATCATGATACATTTTATAACTTACATTTTTCTTTTGTACATAGTTTTGAATTTTCTTATACATTGTTTCAAAACCATTTCTGTTCACAGGTAACAAAGAAGCTACTTGTCTACCAATCATCATCTCATTTGGCGACTTTAACTCATTATCAATAGGCATATTCCTGTATTCTAACATAGCTAAATCTATATTCTTATTTTCTAATAAACACTTTTTCAACAACTTTTTAACTGTTTGAATGTGACGCTCAACCATCCCATTAGACCTAGCATAATAAGGTGTTGATGTCTTATGTTTAAACCCAAATTGCTGACAGAAATCTACAAATACTGAACTTCTGTATTGAGCTCCATCATCTGTATATAATAATTCAGGGATTCCCCATCTAGAGAATGCTGTTTGTAAAGCTTTTACATGCTCCTCAGCAGATTGATTTTTTAATTCACATAATTCTATATACTTAGTAAGATAATCTACTATTAATAAAAAGATTTTATTATTAAAGAAAAACATATCAGCTCCTACTGTACTCCATGGTTTATCAGGAACTTCTCTTAATTTTAATGGTTCATAACTATGACTTTTTTGATACTGTAAACAGATGTCACAATTTTTAATCATATCTTCTATTTCTTTATACATATGTGGCCAATATAACAATCCTTTTATTCTATTTTTACATTTTTCATAACCCATATGATTGTAATGAATTTGTTTTAACATGTCAGAACGTAATGATTTTGGTACTAACAAAGCTGAATCTTTAAATATTAAACCATTAGCTACATATAAGCTTTCTTTAATAGAATGATAAAACTTTAATTGAAATGGAATATCTGAATATTTAGGCCAATCATTTTGAATATAATTAATAAGCAATGTCAAATTTTCATCTTTAGCCGTTTCTTCTTGAAATATTTTTAATTTCTGCTCACTTATATTTAAATTTTCTATAATCATACAAACATGCATTTCTATCTTTTCATCAATATCCTGATTACATATGTTGTCTTGTACATATGCTCTAGATAATGCATCAGCCACTAAGAGTTCTTTACCCGGTTTATATTTAATATCTAAGTCATAACCTTGTATGCGCATTCTTAATTTTTGTAATCTTAAAGGAGTTTCATTCATAGATTTTTTAAATATCTGTTCAAGTGGTTTATGGTCAGTTTCTACTGTAATTTGTTTGCCATAAATGTATTGATGGAACTTTTCACATGCATATACAATTGCTAATAATTCTTTCTCAATTTGTGCCCATGATTTCTGTGACTCAGTTAATGCTTTAGAAGCATAAGCTACTGGTGCATTATGTTGCAATAAAACTGCTCCTAACCCTGTACTACTACTATCAACCGACAATGTAATAGGACTATTCATCTCAAAAAATCTTAAAACCGGTTCTGTAGTTAAGATTTGTTTTAATTTATTGAAATCTGCCTTTTGTTTTTCACCCCAAACAAATACAGAATCTTTTTTCACTAATTCTCTCAATGAATTTGTAATGTCTGATAAGTTAGGTATAAATTTAGATACATAAGTTATGATTCCTAAAAATGTTTGTAACTCTTTTTTACTTGTGGGCTCTTTCATATTAACAATAGCTCTAATTTTCTCTGAATCAGGTCTAATACCTGTGCTATTCAATATATGGCCTACATACTTGACCTCAGTTACCCCAAACTGACACTTATCTTTGTTGAATTTTACTCCTGTTTGTTTAGCCCTATTCAAAACTTGTTTTAATCTCTTGTCATGGGATTCTTTAGATTCTCCCCATATTAACAATTCGTCAACATATTGTTCTACCCCTTCAATGTCACAAAATATTTCATGAAAACATTTACTAAAAACTTCAGGTGCTGAGTTTAAACCAAAAGGTAATCTTTTATAACAATACCTACCAAATTCACCAGCATTAAATGTTGTATACACGCTGCTTTTTAATCGGCTAGGGAGCTGCTGTAGGAATGGTGTATACACGAAATGTAACCACTACGTAATGTTTTTTGTTGAAAAAAAAAATGCACATTTGTCAATAATAAATACGGCTCGGAAAAATCTTTAGGGTTGTTGTATAGGCTCAAAACGTTTAAGAAGTGATAACTTATTTGCAAAAAAAAAATGATTTCGACAAAGAAAAGTACGAAATCTCCAATAACATGAAACCATAGTCACCCTACAACAAACGAGAGTTTTTATAAATTTCTTCAAAAGCGCAAAAAAATAGCCAATAGGAAGAAAGTAGTCGAAACATGGTGCCGCCCCTTTCTTTTGTTCCCGCCGCCGCGCCGCCGGCCGCGCCCGCGCTGGCGCCGTTCGAGCTACTCTTGCGCTGACCGGCGGGCGGCATGTCAAAGCATTTAGTTGACCGGTAAAAATCGCAAGTGACGGATGTGTCGCGCGCTATTGCATCCTGCCGCTTCCGTGTTTTCATCACCATGGCTTACGCGCATTACCGATATTCAAATATTGAATATTTCCACATGATGGAAATGTACATAATATCAGGACACAATCTTAACGAAGCCCGAAGATTGTATGGTGAACCCCAGCACATGGACTCGCTTAGGGCTTCCGGTATTGTGCATCCACAAGTGCCGCGACCGGAGACAATATTATCCACAGTACAACGGCTGTTAGATCACGGTCAATTCCGTGCGCCAGCGCATGCTCAAGGTTCGGGTCGATCTACGTACAGCCCCGATCTAGAAGATGAAATTCTTGAGTACTTTGAAGAGGATCCAAGGCGAAGTACAAGAATGGCTGCTAGGCGTTTCGTGTAAGCAGATTTTACGTGTGGAAGCTCCTCAACAATTCCGGCTTACACCCCTATCACTATCGTCGTACCCAAGCACTGTACGACGGTGATGAACAACAGCGCATTCACTTTTGTGAGTGGCTGCTCAGTCATTCGGGGGCGAATATCTTGTGGACAGACGAGTCCACATTTACACGAGTAGGACTCTTCAACATACACAATGAACACTGGTGGAGTCACAATAATCCACACTTAATCGCTGAACATTCGCATCAAATACGTTTTAGTGTGAACGTGTGGGCGGGTATTATTAATGACCAAATTATTGGGCCAGTGTTCGTAGAAGGGAGTCTCACAGGTGGAACATACAGAGACTTAATCCAGAGGATGGTTCCACGATTAGTAAATTTGCGAGGTATGTACTATCAGCATGACGGGTGCCCAGCACATTACGAACGTTCAGTGCGTGCCTATTTAACCAGTCAGTTTGGGGACCGGTGGATAGGACGCGGGGGGCCTGTAGCTTGGCCGCGCCGGCAAGAAATCCCGATTTGACACCTTTATTTGTGGTCTGAAATAAAAAGATTGGTGTATACTGAGGAGGCCCAAAATGTCAGACAATTGAAAAGAAGAATCAAAAGTGCTTTTAGAATAGTGAAACGTGATAGAGACACCTTGAATAAGCTGAAAGACAATTTGCAGAGAAGGGCTCGATTGTGTATTGAACAAAGTGGGCGACAATTTGAACAATTATTAAGGTATTCATAGTGTAAATAATTAATTCGGTAAGTGATCTTAAGCTCCATAAATTATTGTAAATAAGTTGAATTCACTTTTTTAAGTACGCCAGAAATGTTTGTTTCACATAATTTTTTACCAATTACCGCAGTATTCAGTGTTCAACTACATTATTTCTGACGGTCGTAAGCCCGTATAAGTATGAAGGGGGAAATGAAATCAACAAGGCATGCAATAACATAATAAACTTATTTACTGACAGAAAAAGTTTTTGGTTTTTATTATTGAGTATCAAATTTCATCAAACAACATTTTGTTGATATGTGTTTAAAAAGTGAACAAAGTAAATAAATAAAATACGTTAGATCTGGTAATTGAATCCACTAACCTACGGTTCGCGGTTCTGCGCCTTAACCACTCAACCTATGGCTCTAAAATATGGTAGGTAGAGTCAATGTCCGACCGCCACGCATTGAGCGCGCGGCGTGTAGGTACATAGTATTATTGCCTACATTTTGTGTTGTGGGGTGTCTAAATTTCGGTCCGGGACATAATCACATTTTTTTTTTTACTTAATTGAACAGGTTTGCTGATTTGATAAAACGATAGATGGTTTAGACAGTATTTGGTATATAGATCGCTATCGTGGCAGCTCCCTAGCCAATAAAAAAGCAGCGTGTATAATTGACTCTTTTCTGATAATTTAATCATATAAAATCCTTTAGAGGCATCTAGCACTGAAAAATATTTAGCATTAGGCATTCTAGCGACTAATTCCTCAAAAGTACTCATTTTAAATCTCTCTCTGATTATACATTTGTTCAAATTCTGTGGATCTAAACACAGTCTAATAGAACCATCGTTTTTCTTTGTCACAACCATAGAATTAACCCATTCAGTAGGCTCATTTACTTTTCTAATGACACCTAACTTCACCAATTTATCTAATTCACTTTTAATTTGATCTTGCAATTTAAATGGAATTTTTCTAGGTCTTTCTACAATAGGTACACAATTTTCTTTTAATTTAATATCATATTCATATTTTAACTCACCTAACCCAGTGAATAATTCACTATATTCTGACACAATGTCACTTTTATTTACCAAACTCACACTATTAATAATACCAAGCTTTACTGCAGTTGAGTAACTTAAAATACTGGGTGTGTCAAAATTCACTACAAAGAGTTTACATATACAGTCACTGTTGTTGTATTTTATTTTTGCATCACAAGTTCCAAGTATTTTGATGTCAGATCCATCAAAATTTGTCAATCTTATATTTTTACATGTATATAATTGCAATTTTAATTGATTCATTGTATTTCCATTAATGATATCCACTTGAGAACCTGTATCAATTTTAAATTTTACATATTTGTAGTTTACTTGTACACTTATATACCACTCCTTGTTTACTGAGTTTACCGCATAAACTGTATCTATTCTAAACTGTTCTATATTTTCACTGTTGACTACTGAACATTTATAAGTACAACATGAAGCAAAATGATTAAATTTATTACATTTTACACATTTTTTACCATGCGCTGGGCATTTAGCATAATCATGAAACTTATTGCATTTTCTACACGGTCTTGATGTACTGGCATCTTTTTTAAAATGCTCACCTGACCTTTCTTGATAATTTGATTGTCTGCTACTGGATGTTCCTCTCGCACCATATCTTGCTTGACCTGGAGTTCTACTACGACCCCTGACTTTTGTTTCTCGTTTACTTGCTGATGGGCGACTGCATGTTCCCTTGTTTACTGCACCTACTTCATTTGACAATTCACTATTTAAAGTTTTTATTTGACTTTGAGCAACTTGAGCGGCTCTAATTATACTCATGCACTTGTCAAGTGTCAAGTCCGGTATTCTTAGTAGTTTTTCTCTGATATTATCATCCGTGATTCCAAGTACTACTTGATCTTTTATAAGACTATCCTTTAGGTCTCCAAAGTTACAATCCAAACTGAGAGATTTTAGTGCTGTGTGATATTCTTCGTATTGTTCGTTTGTGTTTTGTTTTCTAGAGAAGAATAGATATCTGTTATATGTCTCATTTGTGGGTGGACTGCAGTGTTTCTCCAGACGTATGAGTATCTCATTGAACGATATGGCCGCCTTGTCCTCAAAACTATTGTATATTAGGAGGCCCTCTTCGCCGATGCAATGTAATAAAAGAGCTTTTTTCTGTTGGTCATTTAGACGCGAATCTGCTCCACTGGCGAGAAAATATAGATCAAACCGCTGTTTCCAATTTTCGAAACTTCTCTTTTTAGATTTCGATCCAACCAAAGATAATGGCGGCGGCGGTTGCAGTTGCTCCATTTCTTACCCTTTTGTTTTCTTTACTTTATTCAGCGTCGATTTTATATCCTGTCCTCAGCGCCATGTAAGATGTTTTATATATATATAATAAAACTCTTCTTAAGTAGCAGTATTTAGATAATTTATTATTCAAAGGAAGGTTACAATTTAGGTCTACACGCCTGAACCACCTTCCAGACAGCACTCGGTGTTGCCAACTCTACAATCATAAAGCTCCTCTCACAACTAGGTACCCCAAAAGTCGAAGTTCAGTTTTTTTTTTACTATAAACATTATTTGTAGTTAGATATTGAGAGGGAGCGCAGGGCACTGGCAGTCCGAGGTAATATGGTGGCACGTAGATTCTCCCGCTGTACCGACCAGGTTAAGTTATCTTAACCTGGTCGGTTATAGGATTATGTATATTCAAGGCATATTGTCAGGGTCTGTACTCAGGGGCTCTATGGACTAGCTACACCAAAAGGTAGCTAGATGTCTTGCGTGTCCAATTTAATAATATTTTGAGAATGTCCCGTTTCTGTAGTATGTCGGAAATGTTTGCATAGAATCGAACTGACGGCTTTCATGCGATCATTCGATCAAATTTTGGGAAAACTCTTGCCGAGCAGATTCCGAAAGATTGCGACCAACCTACTTTAAAAAAATCAAGCGGTTGCTGTAACCCAAGATCTTTTGCTATGTTGGACACTGATGAAGATGAAATAACCCGAATAATTTCTAGGCTAAAAGATGATTGTGCAGCTGGATGGGATAATATAAGCAATAAGATCCTTAACGCATATATTTCGAATCTGTCTTGCCGAAGGAGTTTTCCCTAGTTGTCTAAAAAAGGCAGTTGTAATTTCTAACTTTAAATCCGGAAGTAAAGACTTGACCGCCTTCTTAATAACTGCATTCAATTCGTTTTCAATCTTCGTAAGTATGATCAAGATCATGTGTCCGCGCACCGGTTGCTTTTAAAATGGCTACCCATCTGTCAGCGCAGAGAGTAGAGAGCTCTGTCAATGTTGTTTTCCATACTCGACAAACCCAATTCTCCTTCTTACTTGACTTCCCAGGTTCAATACTTGTGCTCTGCGCATAGTAAAAACCTTCGTTCCACCAATAATCGTCTTCTACGATGTTCCTCTCACCGCTCTGGTTTAATTAAATCTTCTTTCTTTGTCCAGGCGGTGTTTCTTTGGAATGCGCTCCCTCTGAATATCAGGATGGCAACCAGTCGGTTATCGTTTAAAGTGAAGGCTCGTGAGCATATTCGTAAGAAGTTGGCAGAATCATCCCAGCGCTGATTTGCTGGATTCGTTTTCTCCTCTATCTGTCGTTATTTCTCAAGACAAAGCTTATTTTTGTTATATATATATGTATGTATCTATGTATTAGTATGTATTATTTCTCGAGTAACCTATCCCTTACGTTGCACCTGCCATGTTTTCTCTCTGCGTCACCCTAAGGTTGACTGGTAGAAAATGCCTAAGGCATTAAGTCCGCCTTTGTACAGTATTTTTTTACTTGTGCATTATGTTTTAATAAAATACAGTGCAGTTAATAATTTTAGGCCAATATCCTTACTACCTTCAATTTCAAAAATACTAGAGAAAATTATAAACAGTAGACTTGATAAAATGACCTAGAGAAAAACAACATTTTATCCCCTGCTCAATTTGGTTTTAGACCCAAACTATAGACAGCCGATGCGGTGTATAGCTTGACTGATTTCAGAAAACCTCGGCAAAGGAAACCAGACCCTAGGAGTCTTTCTCAATTTAGCCAAGGCCTTCCACACGGTGTCTGTTTCTGTTCTTCTGGATAAATTAGAGGCCATAGGAATAAGAGGAACACCGCTGAAACTTTTTACTAACTATTTACACGGCCGATACCAGTATGTTAGAATAGATAATATTACGAGTGATGAGCAGAAAAATACTGGTTTTGGTGTTCCGCATGGGAGTATTTTAGACCCCATAATATTCCTGATTTTTATTAATTATGTGTGTAATCTAAATAATAAAGACGGAAAATTATATCGGCGTTAATATTTACCGCTAACACCAGTAGTGAACTGTTCGAAATCGCTCAATTAGGTTTAAATTCTGTGACTAATTGGCTTCAAGGCAATTTACTAACATTAAATGCCGACAAGACTAACTATATACACTTCTCCATGCGCAAGCCTCAACTTAACATTACTAACACTACTAACTCATCTGTATGCCGATGAAAGTGGAAACCGTATAGTCGTAGCATGTATAATTGCCCTTTTATCTTCAAAACGAGCTACATTCAATACCTGGGGGTAATAATGGACGACACACTTTCTTTTAGAAAGCATATTGAAAGCCTAACTAAAAGAGCGCGCAAACCCATATATGTTTAGGCACGCCACGATTGCGGCGGTAAGTCCCCTCTTTGAGGAGTGGTTTGAGAGGCGGCATGGCGTCCTCACCTTCCGCCTGACACAGGTCCTCACCGGACATGGCTGTTTCGGGAGGTTCCTGTTTCGAATAGGGCGGGAGGAAACGCCCGGGTGTTTCCATTGCGAAGATCGCCCAGAGGACACGGTGGAGCATACGGTGGAGGTCTGCCCGGCTTGGGCGGAGCACCGCCGTGTCCTCGTGGAGGTGATCGGCGGCGGCGATCTCTCGCGTCCGACCCTGGTCCAGGCCATGGTACGGAGCGAGAGGGCATGGCTGGCAGTCGCCTCCTTCAGCGAAGCAGTTATGCTCGCAAAGAGGGAGGCGGCGCACGTGAGGGAGATGCAGTACATGCGCCCTCACAGCCGTGGCCTTGCAGGAGACGCCCTGGGCGTCGGGAATCCCAGGCTGATTCCCGGCCACCGTAGGCACGGGCTTGCGGACGGCGAGTAATGGGTAGCTCGCTGTCCGGTAAGGACCAAGCCCGGGTCGACGGCGCGTTGTGTTCCACGCGCGCCTCAAAGAGATGTCAGTAGCAACAGAGGGGCCCGCAAGGGCCGATGCCTGCCAGGGGTGCGGGTTGTTCGAAAGAGATACCGCCGCCCCTGGCACACAGGCAACTGAGGGAACACGGGTGGGTTTTAGTCAGTAAAAGTCTGACACGCCCTCCCGCTCCACCCAGAGCGGGAGAAGTTATTTGATGATTTCCCACCCAGAAAAAAAAAAAAAAAAACCCATATATGTTTTAAAAAAAATTGCGAACGTTAGCAGATTCAAAATTAATCACACAAGTTTATTTGGCCCTATGTCAATCAATTATTCAATACTGTATCACTTCTTGGGGTGGTGCACCTAAAACTAATTTGCTTCCTCTTGAAAGAGCTCAGAGAGCAATTTTAAAGGTAGCAAACTACCATCCCTTCTTCTTTCCTACAGATCTGCTATATAAATCCTACAACGTACTCACTGTTTGCTCCCAACCGTCCCTTGCCCGCAGAAGTGCCAGCCCGCGCCGAAGCTGAGCAAGTAGAGTTAAAATCCCCATGATCTAATAATAAAGAAATTATTGATCCAGCCTGTCCCCACTTGCTGCCCTCCCTGAAAGTGACTCCCTGAGCCGAGGCTCGTACCCCGCAGGGGGTGCCCTCAGTGCGCAGTTGCTGTAGGTTTAAGTGTAAGTTTGTAAGCCCTGGCTGGAGGCTCTTAGCCTAAAAACTATTAGTCCCCGCAGGAAAGCCCGGTTAAGTAGTTACGGCCTCTCAAGGCCAACTACGAGATGCCCTTCCCAAAAAAAAAAAACTGTTTGCTCCTTCCGACCTCGCCGCTGAGGTCCTCGCACCCCGCGAAGAGCCCCAGTTAACGATCTGACCCCCGACCGTACCTTGCTCGTTGAAGTGCCAGCCCGCGCCGAAGCTGAGCAAGTAAAGGTAAATTCCCCAAGATTTAATAATAATGAAAATATTTTGATCCAGCCTGTCCCCACTTGCTGCCCTCCCCCCACCAGTGACGGCCTGAGCCGAGGCCCGTACCCCACAGAGGGTGCCCTCTGCGTACAGTTGCTTTAGTTATGTAGGTCTTTATGCCATGGCTGAAGCTTTAGTTTTACAAAAAAGCATTCACAGGAAAGTTCGGTTAAAACATTACTTTTAAAACCACTTTTTATTTCAGTGCCTCTTAATGTGGATCAGTTATTGCTGGTGCATCTGGAAGTTACCTACAGACCAAAAGATACTATCTGCATTAATTAAAACTCTTTATGTGGCCAAAGACGAAACAACAATATTGCAAATTCAGAATATGATTCTTACATTAATTAATTTGTGCACGAAAGAAGAGCAGATGCAAATATGTAGTAATCTGAAGTCAGTGCCAAAGGGATTAAATAATGATTTCTTAGTAAGGATTAATTCAATAAAAGAAAGTATTAGGGTATTTCTTCAGTTTCGACATTATTTGCACAATTTTTGTACAAAAAGCATAATTTAATTTTTATTAGAATTTGATTGCGTTACGATATTTGGCATTATTTAATTTATCAGATAGGTGAAAGGCACGCATATAGTTCAAACATTGATAGAGTTATTGCCACTTAAAATATGTGACAAGTTACGGTAATGAACCCTACCCTCGGTAATGAATTCTTAGGTATACGGTGATGAAATACAAAGACATGGTAATGATACCAAAAGATGTGAATAAAAAAAAACAAAGGTATCTTAGATTATCATTCATTGTTTTATTAAAAAATCGTCCTAACAAAATAACTAATCGTTCTTCCTTAATTTAATGGTGTTGGTAACAATCAGCCTTCCAATGTCTTAATAAACGAATCCGATTTTGATAGTCGGAATGCGATCACAAAATGCCTAATGTCAAAAATATTAAATGACTAAATAACAAATAATAATAAGTCTTCGATAAATTAATATTTTTGGTAATCAGCTTTCTTGGATACTAATCAGACTTTGATAATAAGGGACCAATTACTTATTCAGCTCAATTCAGCTCGTGTCCATATGAAACACGAGTTATGCATGGAGATACGTACGTGTTGGTCGGATGCGTACCCATCTCTATACAAAACTGGTATTTTCTATTGACACTTGATAAGCAGAATAAGTGTAATAAGAGTACAACTACACAAATAAAATGTACCAAAAATCAACATGATTAAATAATTTTAAACTTCCACGTCGAATCATTATGAATATTTTTCAAACTTTTTAAGTATTTTTATATATTTATATAATTTTAGCAAATTATGCATTTACGTTTTTTAAAAATACAATTTTACTTGATTCCTGCTGCATTATCTTTGGCAGTCATTTTTCCTACTCCTTTTCCTTTATATTTACCTTTCTCTCGATGTTGATTTTCAAGAATATTTTCTTTATTTTCTCTCTTTTCTATATCAACGTCTGGGTCGTTTTCACATTTATCGAAATCAGATATAAATTCCTCAAACTTATTACAGTATGACCTGCTTTCAGAACCAAAAAAAGTTAAGTTTTGCCAATCGCCAAATTTTCTAATTGCAGATAAAGTGTGCACCTTCTCTGGTGATTTAAATTCCCTTGATGTGGAGGCTTTTTGAGGCATAGCAGGAAATATTATTATGTCTCTAGCTAGACCTTCTTGTTTTATTATATTGTGTGAATGCAACTTCTTACGCCGTTTACTCGGGTATACGGTTCGTATGAGTTCCGGACTATAACTGCCTGATTGTTGTGGTACCTCATAGATTTCAGGAATAAGATTAAGTGCAGGTACAGGTACCAGTAACGAATTATCTTCAATTGTTGGTTCTTTGTAAACTTGAGTAGTTACTACTTTTTCCAAGCTGTGAATACCGAGATGGTAATGTTGACACACTTCCTCTTCACACCTAAAACAGCTTCGGCTGCGCATCTCTAATCGATCTCTTTCAGAGCCACACCTCCAAATGACTTGGTGGACGGCCATGGTTCCTTTAAAAGATGGAACGCATTTAGGCATTATTACTTGTTTTTCGTCTATGTCCGAATTTGTGATTTCCACGATTTTGATATTTGGCAGGTTTGCTCTTGTGATTTCAACAAATTTGGAAAATGTCCCGACGTCTGTTCCTGTGTTGACAATTCTGTCAGCGGTCCTTTTGACTACCGCTCCCAGGCCATCTGGAGCACCTTTTCCATGTCCTACTTCCATATAATTCCAGGTTAACTTGCGAAGTGCTATAAATTGTTTTTCCAATTGAGTCAGAACATAAAACATATTTCGGTTCCTGTATTGGCTGCTGGGACTATCGCTATAAAAGTGCAGAGTATCAATGAAAGGTGATATTTCAGAAATATGACTCAAAATCGGGCCCAAGTGTGCCCAAATTGCAACAGCTGTGTGTTTCAAATTGTCGGATACGGTGCAAACTGAGTAGGTTTTTAACTCAGACGTTTCGAAGTCTTTGATATATATCACTACGGTGTGAATAGAAACTTCTTTTCTGCTACCGCCAAAATGAAAAGACTGAATCTCCGTGTGATGTTTAAGGGCGTAGTTCTCACTAAAATCTAAATGTACCACAGCTTCGTTTATCTGAATATTATGTTTTAGTTCTTTAAGAGTTTTATTTTGTACAACAACGGTAGCACAATGAGGCAAAAAATGTGTGATAACCTTTTCTAACTTATGAATAACATCTAAAGGTGGTGCATAATTTTCAGTTTTAGCCCAAAGAATGTTATGTCTCACTTTTCCATCCTGCTCATAGGTGTTAGGAGTCTTACGCCATTCAAAATATTTGATTTGTATATCATTGCTAAATGCTAAATATTCAATTACTTTATTTTCACATATCGAACATTTACGATCTAGGCACGCCTCATTATATCCATCACAACAAAGGGTGTTTAAAAGGTCATGATTCGTTTTTATATTTGTGATTTCTGCCTTATTTAGAGCCTTTATTAGTAGCTCTGAATTGCAGTGATACACACATTCACACGTGTTTCTATTTGGCTTGGGAAATAACACCCAAAATGGCCTTAATTTACAGAAAAAACTGTAAGACACAGAAATATTTTGGTTTTCAATGCAGAATTTTTTGTACAAATTTTTAAGAGTATCATTTAAGTACCTTTTTTGTTTTCTGTTCTTCTTTCTAGTAATATACTCCTTTATGCCTGGTGCCACTCTCGTATTCTCGTCTTCATTAAAAAAACACTCAATTTTTTTTACAACTTCCTTTTCTTTTTTTATGTTAAAATGTTTTTGGACCATTTTTTTGGCTATTTTTCTTGTCGGTCGTTTTTCATCATTCCCTGTATTCTTTTTAGTATCTATTATCTTTTTTTTATATATGTTTAATAGTCTCTTCAATTTCTTGTTTTCTTTTTTTACATTGCAAAGCTTATCTTTAATTTTTTTCATGTCTCTATCTCTTTGATATCGCACATGTCTTATTTTTGCTTTTAATTTAAAAATCATATCAGTTTCGGTTTCGTAATTAATGGTCCCAGTTTCCTTTATAGTAGAAGTTGATAGAACTGAGTCAAGGGGATCATTGCTACCATTTACGTGAGGCTCCTCTTGTGATTTTTCGTTGTCCAAAACAACATTTTCAATTTGTTTTTCTAGTTTTTTTTTATGTATATATTTCTTGCTATTAACTCTCCATCTTCTACGTCTATCTCTTTGAGCACGTGGTGTTAAATCTTGGATACTAACAATTTTGTTTTCAGATTTTCTCTTCAAGTATCTTGCTTTTTCCTTTTCTTTTTCAATATTATATAATTCTTCGTTTTCTTTTAAAGCAGCGTAGCGTTTACGCTTAGCTATTCTTCTTCTAGCTAAAATTTCCTCTTTTGTCTTCTTAGGGCGTGCCATTTTAACTGAAATATTAAACACATTTATTAAGCAACAATATTTAACAGTAATTTCCTAACCGCTTTAAAAATTATTTATTTTAAAAAGTACTAAATAGAAGTTGAGTCATTACCGTATTTTTCATTCATTACCGTGACCTCAAAAAGGTTACGGTAAACGACGGTAATGAAGGACACGGTTATGAAAATTATGCACTTTTAAGTTATTTTACATTTTTCTATAAACAGTACATGTCATCTACACATTAAAAAATGAAAATGAAACAGAACCGAATGAATTGATATAACAACAAGATACCAAGTTTATTTACGTATCAAGATGTAAGCGGACTTGTAATGAAACACAAAATGGACAAAACAGTGTCAATACTCACATCGATCGTAATTTATGGCGCGAAATCTTGTGTACGTCCTTCCACTGTTACGTTTGCCGGTCGACTGAAGAGCGGGGGGGTGGCAGTTCACTATAAGGCGGTATGATCAAAGGTTTTTGTCGCACAAATTCGATTTACCGTCATGGTTCTGGTAATGAGTTTTGCGCCGTTACAAAATTTTAAAAACACATTAGTCCTTAATTTATTTATAAATCTACGGGTTAGTTTATGGTTATGAAACAAATAAAGATTAAGTCATTCGACACATTCGGCAATTTAACGTTATTAGCACTAGATTTCCTATATTACTAATAAATATATCAAATCTAGTAATGAAACAGGTCCCTGTAATGAGTTTTTGGGTTATTTACATTAAAATTCATGCATGATTAACATAGAAACTCAAAAGACAAAATACAGCGCTTATTAAAAATCGTAGGTTTCCATGACATACATATATTTAATCGAGTTTAAACCTAAGTTCAAATTATTTACGCACTAGAACTTGTGATTTTGGTATACTTTGAATATTCACCCATTAATTGTTAGGGTACTTGTTTCATTTATTTTTAACCGACGGAAAATAAGGAGGTGGTTCTCAATTCGACGCGTATTTATAAAGATATGTTCATTCTTTTATACATATATCTACTTCATAAGAGAAACTCCTCTAAAATTTATCATAAAAACAAAGCATGCGAAATGTCATTCAATAAAGTGCCTAAGTATGCAACTATTTTTGTTTTCCCTCTTGTTTAATGCAATCTGTTCTGGGACATTCAGCAATAGGTAGAACCCACTGCCCCATCCGATTGATACTACAGCTCATTCATGCTGGTTGTTTAGTAAACCAAGGGATCAATGTCGAGGTAATACTTCATTGCTTGGGAAGCCCTTCTTTCAGTCTTGTGAAGGTGGTGGCACATTCATTCATAAAATCAACGAAGTATTTTTCGATGCCTACGTACCTACTATGCGGGAATATTTCCCATAGCTACTTGTGAATACTTATTATTTTTGTATGGTTTAATTTCGAATGGGCCCGGTTTCGGGCTGATGTTATGTATGTGTTATGTAGGTACATAACTTAGTACAACTTACAAGTTTAGTTTTGCTTTACGATGTACGCAACTAATGTATTTTTTTAAATAAATAATTGCTATAATACTTGCGTAATTTTTTACGAAGATTTTTTAGCAAAAAGTTTATTTCCTTAGAATAGGCATTATTCAACTAGAACAAAAAAATTGAACTTATAGAACCAATTGAAATAATATAGGTAATAGTTACCGTTTTACTATGTACCTCGATACATAATATTAAATATGTATCTAATATAAACTCATCTTAGTACCTACCAACGTATTTATCTTTATATGTACATATTATTCTCGCAAAATTACATTTGTACAACTTATTACGTAAATACATATCTAAGTAGATGCAAGAAACATTCGGAAGTTTACTAATCGTATTTTACTCTTAATTAATGAATGAACGCGTCAGAACATAAAATCAAGAAATATGTCAATCGTCGCATAATTGAAAATAAACCACAGTACAATGACTATAGAGTTGTTTATTGTGTACTCTTTTTACGTTTTGATTACATTCTCCGTTTAAAGCGCAAACGGAATAGTTTAATGAGCAAGTAACGCTACCCGCCGCTAGATGTCACTATAATGCATATAATTCAAAGCTGTATTTCGTTACTCATAAGATGTATATTTGCGTAACGAGGTCGTTACTATTTCTCCTCCTATAGGGATGTACCACTATCGTTTACTTATTTATCGACATTCCGTTTTATTTTTAAGCAAAATACAGCAACAGCTAGAGTCAATAAAATATTACTATGTTTGTAATCAAGTGTATATATAAATATATTTTATTACATACTTACGATTATAGAAAGTATAATTAAGATTTGTTATGTTAAACTAATGATCCGATTTTGAAAACTATTCTATTCATAAAAGATACAGTTGTGGAGTTTCTTTCTATCTTATGCGATAGATATTAAACTACGGGATTAATTACTACGGGTAAACTAAAACCGCACACAGGGTTAAATTTTTTCCGATATAGCATAGAACAAAGAGAACATTGTAAGTTTAAAAATATCGATAACGGTGATCTCTAATTGAGTAGCTGACTCTGTAACATGTGCATTGTTGGAAACTTCGAGAACAATGTTTGAGTTTAAAAAAAAGGAAGTAGACTTTAAAATGAGTAGAATAAAGTCAACTTTTACTTGTCTTTAATCTTTAATAACGCGTTGTTGCGTCGCCAACTAGCGGTCAATAGTCGAACTCTAGCTATATTTTCCTTGTATTACTAATTATTCTCGGGGAATATTACCGATTTTACTCAAACATTACGATTCGCGAATATTACGACGGGAATAATTCGGAATATTTCCCTCCAGCAACTCTAGCTCTCCACGTAAGGCGTCTGTCAAGGTATATTCCAAGGTATCATATGACCTCTGCTTGGGGAACTTCTATTCTATGTCATTTAATGTCACAGTTGGGGTCAATCATAGATTAATATACTAATAGGGTCAATTCTTGGCGTGTAATGAAAGTCACCCGGACTAACTTTGTTTCGTTGACATATCTTCCAATCTTAAGCGCAGATCAGCTTGAGGCTGTTTTGCAGTAATGCAGATACCTCTCTCGGGCATACATCAGTACCCAGTATGCCCGTATCATCGGCATTGGAAGTGCTAATTAGAACATTTTTATTTAACGGCAAGTCGGCAGTACCTAAATAATATGTGCATCAGGATGGAGGCCCCAATAGTTAAAACTTAAAGCAAAGGGCCATAAATTTCTTAAAAATGAAATAAAACTGTTATGATTAAATAACTTGGGCCCTCAATCCAGACGCGTGCATAAAGTGGCATAGCCTAAATCTCAGAAAGTACTATCTCTGGGTTAATCATTTTTATTTGAGAATTTAGTTTTTTCTTAATTTAAGAAATTCCCAAATCTGTAGACACCCCCTCGGACCGCGACTGGGTGCAGTATAGCATTAAAGAGGTAAATAAGAAATGATATAGCGACTTCTGGTAACTGCTTTACAACGGACGCGGTTATTAGGTCGTGCCGTCGTACCTTTTGGTTTTCAATTTATTGACTTGGAAATCTCTAAATAGCTTCGTTAACCCAAGGCGGCCGGTGCAATGACAATCTCCATAGATTGGGACGGCTTTTTTTTTTTGAGGGTGGGAAATCATTAAATAACTTCTCCCGCTCTGGATGGAGCAGGAGGGCGTCTCAGACTTTTACTGACTAAAACCCACCCGTGTTCCCTCAGTTGCCTGTGTGCCAGGGGCGACGGTATCTCTTTCGAACTCAAAACTCAAAGCATTTATTTCAATTAAACCATTTACAGGCACTTCTGAATTGTCAAAAAGTCGATCAGTTGGAAAGTTGAAGCTAGTCGCCCATTCCAAAACCTAGATCTCTATGGAGAAGAACGGGCAAGGAACTCCACGGTCACTCTATTAAAATCAAGTTGAAATATGACAAAATCTTGGGAACAACCCGTACCCCTGGCAGGCATCGGCCCTTGCGGACCCCACCAGTTGGTGCTGACAATCAAGTTGAAATATTACAAAATCTTGGGAACAACCAGTACCCCTGGCAGGCATCGGCCCTTGCGGACCCCACCAGTTGGTGCTGACATCTCTTTGAGGCGCGCGTGGACCACAACGCGCCGTCGACCCGGGCTTGGTCCTTACCAGACAGCGAGCTACCCATTACTCGCCGTCCGCAAGCCCGCGCCTACGTCGGCCGGGAATCAGCCTGGGATTCCCGACGCCGAGGGCGTCTCCTGTGGCGACTAAGGCCGTCAGTGCGCATATACTGCCTCTCCCTCACGTGCGCCGCCTCCCTCTTCGCGAGCATTACTGCTTCGCAGAAGGAGGTTACGGCTACCCATGCACTCTCGCTCCGTACCATGGCCTGGACCAGGGCTGGACGCGAGAGATCGCAGTCGCCGATCGCCTCCACGAGGACACGGTGGTGCTCCGCCCAAGCCGGGCAGACCTCTACCTTATGCTCCACCCTGTCCTCAAGGCGAATTTCGCATTGGAAACACCCGGGTGTTTCCTCCCGCGTTTGCGAAACAGGAACCTGACCTGCGTCAGGCGGAAGATCAGGACGCCGTGCCGCCTCTCAATCCAATCCTCAAAGAGGGGATTTACCGCCGCAGACGGCTCAGATCTCAAGTGCGTATGCGGAACTACCCCACAGACAATAGCCCACCTTCCATCATGCGACGCATGCCCTGTAACCTGTGCATTTGATTACCTTATGACTGCGTCAGTTAGCGCAGTTCGAGCAACTGAATTTTGGGGCCCAATGGAATGTTTTAACTTTTTACCACTGACACGCCAAGAAGAATTTATTATATCTAACCCTAGAAATAGGTCTGCATCATCAGTGTCATACATTTTGACTAAGATGTCAGGTTTGTAGAGTTAGGGGCTTGGCTCTACATTAGATCTGATAAATATTTAACAGTGAAAGCGTTATGTAAGTCTTGGCAACCTATTTAACATGACATATTTTAGGTGAGTAACATTGTCATCGTACGGAACCCTCTCCACGCGAGTTCAACTTGCACTTCCGATTTTTGCGAAATTGTACAAATAAATTGATTTGATATTTTTATTTATTTATTATTCAGAAAGCTTACAGTATAATATATCCATATTTAGGTTAATTATGTACATTTTGAGCTTATTCAAAAAATTACGAATTCAATTTTAATCCATCCCATCAGTCGTCTGTAAATGATCGCTTTTAGCAATATGACCTACCATAAACTTTATATAGCGTGACACAAACACAACCCTATGTAAAATTTCTAAGTTTTTATCTGTAATTTATATGGTGAACTTTTTAAAGATTATTCAAATCATATTAATTTAGTTATATATAGGCACTATAGTGAGTATTTGCCACAGACTAGCCCTATAGGGCGACAATTTTGAGTAAATATAAAATTCATAAGATTATATTAGTCTAGTTAAAATATCACAGACTTCATCAATAGAAGGCCTATCCTTTTTGTGATGCTCTAAACAACGCTGAGCTAGCATAAATACATTCTGAGCTTGGGTCCAATGGCCAACAACACTGTCTAAAAGATTTGTTATATCACCATCTACACAGTTATCTTCAACATAATTTTTAATGTTGTTATTCTCACCATTAGCTATTATAATTGGTTTCAAACCAGTTAGTAATTCCAGCAAAACTATACCAAAACTGAAGATGTCATTTTTCTGTGTGACTGTACCATTGAAGCCTTCAGGTGCCATGTATGCTGAGGTCCCCATCGGCTTGGTGTCGATGTATGTTGTTTCTAGTTGTTTAGCCAATCCAAAGTCACATAACTGCAATAAAATAAAAGTTATATAAGTTATTGATAGTCAGTTGAAATGTATAATATAAGCTGTTGTTATATTCTGCTACCTTTGGCACACAGTCCTGAGTTAGCAATATGTTAGCACTTTTAACATCTCCATGGAGAAAATAGCTTTTTCTGGTAGACACAGATTCTGACAGATTGCCACTGTCATCATATTGTGGTGGCCTTTCACTGTGGTGAATGTACTTCAGTCCTTCAGCAGTACCTTTCATTATGTTTATTCTTTGTGTCTCTGTAAGTATCTTTGCAGCAATTTTTTGTAGCAAGGACCCACCATCAATGTATTCACACACAATACATGGTGTCAGTCCATCTATTGAGTACCCATATATAGGGACAATGTTTTCATGTCTCAGATGAGACAGTGATTTCACTTCAGTGTTAAACACCTTCATTGCTAACTCACAGCTTATCTGAAATTGTGTTTTCACTCTCTTTACAGCCAGAGACCCATGTTTATTATGTGTGCCAACATACACATCTCCAAAGCCCCCACTTCCTATTTTCCCACTGGGTCCAACTGGCTTATCTACAAATGATTCAGAAAAATTATTTGTTATAGTTTCCAGCTCTTTATAATCAAACTGAACTAGTTTTTTATCTTCTAATATGGCATTGTCTATGATGCTGAATATGTTATGTACAGATGTCATGGTACCACCAGCACCATACTGAGAAATTTCACTTTGTGGTGTCATGTCTACCTGAGATGATTCACTCTCAGTAGCAGTTGACGCGGTTGTTACAGAATTGATTGTTTCTGCTTCAGTTCCATTGGATTTAGGTATCAGGGCACTGAAGTCAGGAAACTCCTCTGAAGTCATAACTTTGGAGTCAGAGCTGGAAAAGTTAATCAGGTTTGATTGGTGTTTCATTAAGGCAGTACTTCTATTGCCAAAAGTTTGTAATACACTGAGATTAGGTATGTCTGCGCTTTGTATGGTTTCAGAAAACTTTATTAAGTCACTTGGTTCTTTGAGTTGTCTTGTAGTGCGATTACAAGCAGCTTGATCATGACTTGAGTGATGAAGATTATCACTTTTAATTGAAGCCATTGAATTTAATCTTTGTTCCACACTTTCGTCATTTAGAAGGGCTGTTAGGTTGATCGATATAGGAGCTCCCGGGCCATCAATGGGCCGACGTGGTGGTGGCTCTGTAACAAAAAAAATGATATAGTAGTACTCACCTGACTGTCGGGCATAGGTCATTGGAATTCGATTGCCTACCTCCTAGCATGCGTGCGATTTCATCAACAGCTCTGATTATTTGGGCCTGGTCTAAAATCTTCATGAGAGTTTCCAAAGTTGGTCTAACTTTGCCTGAAGTACCCCATTCGTCAAATAACACCTCAGCACATGTTCTGCTTGTGTTTCTGGCATGTTCTTCTATTAACCTGTTGACGGCAAAAAATACATGGATTTTCTTAAGTGGTCCATAAAATACAATTTTCGTGGTTGCAAAGCTTGTCCGATAATAAAGTGGTTACCTCAAATGTTCTTGGTTGTATTTACGTTCGAACTGTTCACTTTGCAAGTCTTTCGGTATGAGGGGTACAACTTTTTGCCAGTCGTTGTTGTTCTCCAAAATAGTTGCCAAGTTATACAGAGAGGCTGAGGGCAACTTCCGTAACTCTACATTACGCTGCACTATAGGAGAATTAATCATGTTTTAAGCTTTCTGTTACACTTCTGCAAAATTTTTAACTATATTGCGTTCTATTTGAGATAGGAGAAGTTGAGTGATAATCTATTGACCTATTTTCCTCAACTGACTCATTGACATTCTGCGTCAGCCAACAAAACAAACAACATTTTTTTTTTTTTTCCTTTTGGCAATTGAGCCGATGTCGACTATTCTGCCAATGTCGCGTTTAGACAGCAGCGCAGCGGCAGGCCGGCGACTTTGTACTTTGTAGTAGGTCTACAGGTTCTGTTAGTCGCAGTTACAATTTTATGTCATTTTCTTTTAAGAAAGTTGCTAAAATTTTAACAATTTTGGGAGAGAAGAGGGAATGGAAATTAGTTGGGAGAGGAATGTTACATTTAGAAATTTTGTTATAGAGGTCGAAAGATTTTGTATTCAAGGAGCAGGAGAAGAATATATGGTCCAAAGTACCGTCCGCAAGACCGCATTCGCAAAGGGAACTGTCCCTAACATGGATCTTATTCAGAAACACTGGGCTACAACAGTGTCCAAGTCTTAGTCTGCAAAGCGAAGAAACAGTTCTTTTAGCCAATTTTGGGTATTTGAAAAACCAAGGTTTCCGCTGGATGTTGGGCTGTACAGCTGCATAGTAGACAGCCTTGGTTTTTGAGGTCTCGTTCCACTTTTTTGTCCACGAGACGAACAATTTAGGTTTGGCACCATTTCGCAAATCGTAGTTATGGGCTACGTAGTGCTTTCGATCAGCCGGGTTTGACGTGGAATATTTTGCTAACGAATCAGCGCACTCATTACCAACAATACCCGAGTGACCAGGAATCCAGGCTATCTCGATGTCCAAGCCGTTTTGGGAGCAGTCAAATAACAGGCTCTTAATTTCTACAATGATTTTACTGTGGATTTTACTGTGAAGTTTGTTTGGGGTTCGGTCGGGATGGCTCGTAATTCAAAGAAACTGCGTTGGACTATATTATTTAATTTATTTTAGACTTCCAGACTACATGACACAGGTTGACAAGGGAGAGACCGGATACTCTCGTCCCATAGATAATTAATATATTTTATTAATCATAGACTACAACATGCCCCTTTTTAAAAGAAGGCTGTCAGACTGACATTGACTTGGACATTGACAACTTTTTGACAAGTGACATAATATAAACATAACCCTACTTTGCTAAACAAAGTTACGTTACACAAACAATAACAATTTACATTGAAAAATTATAGTCAATCGTATTAAAATCATTATAAATATAGTTATACAATAATATCTTATTATGAATTAGTGAGTGCATGTCAACATTACAATAAAAGTTACAATTTACAATTGAATTACATTATGTCAATATTCTTGTGAAATTATCTTATGTTCTAAACATTAAACATTACAAATTAAGTCTTTGTGTTTTCTTTAACAATCTTCCCCTAGAACTATATTGTCTTTTAGCATTTACAGTTTCATCATTACATGGTAAAGGGGACTGTTCTCCACTACTTGGTATACTTAATTCACTTGGACTTTGAAGTAAGTTCTCAAAGTTTCTATATTGAGAAGACATTGGACTTTCGATATCACATTCGTTATAATCATGTAGACTTTCAGGTGAAACTATTGTTTCATCGACATTAACAAATATAGGTGACTTTATTATGTTTTCTGACTGACTAGGTGACTTTATTATATTTTGAGATTGTTTTTCAGACTGACCAGAGTGATTTGACTCTATTGATAAAAATGAATCTGAATCATAGCTCAGTTCATGACTTTGACTTGACTCTGGACTTGGTTCATGATAAGTGGAGATGAATATATAACTATCATCCTCCTCTTCTAAAACTTTTGACTTATTTAGTTTATTATTTAGTTGACTAGTCTTAGGACTGACCTTAAAATTGACTTTTTTGTTATTATTTTGAGAAATATTTTTCTGACTTGACATTTGACTTTTTGACTTGTAATTAAAACGAATATGTTGACTATTCCTACGGTAAGTAGTATTATTACAATCTTTGACAATAAATGATCTTGGATATTTGGTTTTTGACACAATAGTACCTTCTGTCCATATAATATCTTTAGGATTTTTCTTAAAGTATATTTGGTCATTTATGTGAAACTCTGGATATTTTTTACTGTTTTTATCATAATAAGACTTCGTTTTTTGAATTTTTTCTTGTTTCTTTTTGTTATGTTCTGTATGCTTTACAATCTTGGGTCGTAAGTGACTAATTTTGTTAGGTAGTTGAGATCTTAATGTTCTAGACATTAAAAGCTGTGCTGGAGAGCTAAAATTTCCTCTTGGTGTATTTCTATATTGCAAAAGACCTAAATAAGGATCTGATCTGGACTCATCACTTTTCCTTAGTATATTTTTTATTATTTTTACTGAGACTTCTGCTAAGCCATTGGATCTTGGTAAGTATGGACTTGAGACAATGTGTTCAATGTCCCATTCTTGTAAAAATTTCCTAAACTCACTGGAGTGGTATGGCGGGCCTCCGTCTGAAACTAGTTGCATTGGAATGCCATGACGTGCAAATATAGATTTTAGGTGTGCAACGACATTAGATGTTCGACTGTCTTTATTTAAATTTGCAATTTCAATATAATTTGAATAGTAATCTACTACCAATAAATATTTTTTATCTTTATACTCAAATAAGTCTGTAGCTAATTTCTGCCAAGGAAACAAAGGTTGTTCGTGTGTTAACATTGGTTGTTTTGATTTATTTGCAGAATAAATTGAACATGTTTCGCACTGTCTAACTTTATTTTCAATATCCTGTTTAATATTTGGCCAATAGACTACGCCTCCTGCTAAGTTTTTCGTTTTTTCAATTCCTTGGTGACCTTCATGTAATATATTTAATATTTCTGTACGCATTGACTTAGGTATGATAACAGAATTGTTTTTGAAAATTATATCATTAATTACATGAATTTCCTCTTTTATGTTCCAGTAAGGTAATGTTAAATTATGACAATGTTCTTTACATTTAGGCCATCCATTTTTATAATATTCTATTAATTTTTGAGAAACTAAATCTTGTTTAGTTTGATTTGTAATTTTTTCAAGTTTTTCTGGAGAAATGGCTAAATTAGAGGTTAACAAGTTTATGTGAATATTAATATTTGCGTCTAAGTCTTCTAAACTGACTAATTCTTGGTTAATATTATCATCTTTGACTGGAGCACGAGATAATGTATCAGAAACATACATCTCTGAACCTTTTGTATAATACACACTAAGATCATAAGCTTGTAATGTGATCATCATACGTTGTAATCTTGTTGGTACTTCTGACAAAGGTTTTTTGAATAATGTGACTAGAGGTTGGTGATCTGTTTCAACTTGAATAGGTTTTCCATATAAATATTGGTGGAATTTTTTACAGCCAAATACTATTGCATAAAGTTCTTTTTCAATCTGTGCATAATTAATTTGACTTTTGTTTAATGACTTCGAAGCATAAGCTATCGGATTTTTGTCGTGTAGAATGACTGCACCTACAGCGTGTTGTGATGCATCGACTGACAATCTAATCGGTTTTTTCATGTCGTAATGGACTAAGACTGGAGATTGACATAACATTGACTTTAATTTTTTAAATTGTGTTTCATGTTGCTCTAACCATTGCCACTGATTATGTTTTTTGAGCAATTCTCTTAGCAAAGAAGTTTTTTCTGCGAGATTTGGTATATATGAACCTACATAATTGACCATTCCTAAAAATCTTTGAAGTTCTTTGACATTATTTGGACTTGGCATTTTTAAAATTGCTTTTACCTTTGACTGATCAGGTGATACACTTTCATTGTTGAAAATATGACCTACATAGCGAATTTCAGACATACCAAATTGACATTTGGATTTATTGAACTTCAAATTGACTTCAGACGCTCGCCTGAATAACGATTCTAGTCTTTCATTATGCTCTTCAATAGTAGAACCATAAACAAGTATATCATCTACAAATATAATTATACCTGGTAAATCTCCAAATAATTGTTGCATAGTCCTATGGAAAATTTCACCACTAGAGCTAATTCCATATGGCAGTCTTAGAAATTTGTATCGACCGTATGGACTGTTGAATGTACAGAGGTCACTACTTTCCTCGTCCAAACATATAGTCCAATAACCTGAGCTTGCATCCAATTTTGAAAAAATTGATGCACCTGCAACTTTAGACCTAAGATCATCGAATGTTGGGTACGGGTAATGAGGACGTTTTATAGCTGCGTTTAAGTTTCTAGGATCAAGACATATTCTCAATTTACCATTAGGTTTTTCAACTAAGACAATTGAGTTTACCCATTTAGTTGGCTTATCAACTTTTTCTATGACCTGTAATTTTTCCATATATTCTAATTCCTCTTTAAGACGTTTTTCTAATGAATAAGGTATTCTCCTGACTGGACAGACTTTAGGTGTAACACTACTCTCAATATCTAGATGAGCTTTGTATGGTAGACAACCTAGACCCTCAAATGTTTTAGCATATTTAGAAACAATTTCTTGTACTGACCTTTGTTGAATTCCATATATTCTTTTCACAATACCCAATTTTTCACATGAATTCCATCCTAATATTGTTTTACATTTACACTCAACAACAACAAAATAAAGTTTTGCGGTTATTTCATTTTCAAATTTACAGTTAAGAATACATGTACCTAAATTTGGCACTAATTGTCCTGAAAAAGAAAAGATTTTATCATTTGTTCTTGAAATATTGATTTTTGAGTGGGAACTGGACATAATTTTATCTAACATTTTCTTACTAATGACATTTGTATCTGCACCTGTATCAATTTGACATGTAAGTTTGAAATCATTACAATAAACATTTATTTGCCAATTTTTTGTGGATTCAGAATTTTGAATTGAATTAATAACAAAATTATTAGAAAAATCTTTTGACATTGACTGTTCATAAGAAATATTACCAACCTTATGGTCTGATTTCCTGAAAAAGCAAAATTTGGCAAAGTGACCTTGTTTTTTACAATTATTGCAAATTATGTCCTGTGCTGGGCATTTATATTTGTGAATTTGTCCACATCTAGTACAGTTCCTGTCTGATGATTTATTTCTGTTGATTGATTGATTTCTTCTCTGACTATTGTTTCTTCCATGACTATTTTTTCTTCCATGACTATTGTTTCTATGTACCATATTACTTCGATGGGTTGATCGACTTCTATTTTTATAGTTTTGTTTTTGCTCTTTGATCCCTTGAACAACTTCCTTTTTAATTTCTTGGTTGTTTAATTTATTTGATCTCTCTTGAGACAATTCTAAACTTTTTGCTATTTTCATCACCTTTACAACTGTAAGATTTTCTTCCTGTAAGAGTCTTTCTTTTATGTGTGTGCTAATCATGCCTATTACGAGCATATCCTTGATCAATTCTTCTTTTAGATTACCAAATTCACATGTGGTAGCTAGGTTATTCAATGTGGTCAAGTATTCATCCAATGATTCATCAGTTTTTTGGTTTCTTGTGAAAAAATTATACCGTTCTACCGTTACATTGATGTGAGGACTGAATTTCTCGTCAAATTTCTTTAGGATGTCGTCTAACTTTGTAGTATTTCTATCTATATTAAAACTATTAAAAATTTCTATTCCGTCATCACCAATTGCATTTAGGAAAATTGCTGTCTTTTTCGAATCCGTTACTTTAATTAAATCATTCGCTTCACTGAAAATTTCAAATCTAAGTCTCCATTTTTTCCATTTTTCTGCCGCATTGTCGCCATTTTGTATGAGAAGCGGTTTCAATTGTACAAGGAACGCTTTGTCCGCCATGTTGATGACTTGGGTGACTTGTAGTAAAAATTTTTACTTACGATTTGCTTGACTTTTACCTTTTCCTTTTAATTTTCTTTAGACATAACTTCTGACACCATGTTTGGGGTTCGGTCGGGATGGCTCGTAATTCAAAGAAACTGCGTTGGACTATGTTATTTAATTTATTTTAGACTTCCAGACTACATGACACAGGTTGACAAGGGAGAGACCGGATACTCTCGTCCCATAGATAATTAATATATTTTATTAATCATAGACTACAACAAAGTTGATTTTGTTTAAGGGCCTGAATACTACTACGCGAATCTGAAAAAAATACTGCTTTAGCTATTTTATGTGATTTTATATAGTGTATGGCAATTGTAAAGTTTGCTAAAATAAAGTCGGAATTGGTGGAATATTGGTTGAGGAAGATCACGTGGTGAGTCTTAATGTGTTTCCAAGCAATAATGTGGTCTATGACATATTCCAGATCAATTTTAGTACCCCAAAAGTCGAAGTTCAGTTTTTTTTTTTTACTATAAACATTGTTTGTAGTTAGATATTGAGAGGGAGCGCAGGGCACTGGCAGTCCGAGGTAATATGGTGGCACGTAGATTCTCCCGCTGTACCGACCAGGTTAAGTTATCTTGACCTGGTCGGTTATAGGGTTAAGTATATTCAAGGCATATTGTCAGGGTCTGTACTCGGGGGCTCTATGGACCAGCTACACCAAAAGGTAGCTAGATGTCTTGCGTGTCCAATTTAATAATATTTTGAGAATGTCCCGTTTCTGTAGTATGTCGGAAATGTTTGCATAGTGTAGTGTACTAACATTTCTGAACGCAGAATTGAAGATGATTGTTGAACGAAAAGAAGGAAGGGGGGAGACAATTTGAAGATGGAGATTTTTTCTGTATGCTGTATTTCATTATAGAGATGGGTCGTACTTGCAAAATCGAGTACCAGGGCTTCCAAGTACGTCCACTTTAAGAAACCAGGGCCTAAAACCAGGGCTCAGGATACTTTCAAGTATTTTCTATGTGCATCGAAAATTAATCCATGACTTCATACAAATAACAATCGCGTATTCAAAAGCGCCGTTGGAAGTAAAAATACTTGCATAGGAAATTGACCCGTGACTTGCTATAAATAAGGAGCTAAATCGCGTTTACTAATAAATACTTACAAACCATTAAAGTAAAAAATACTTGCATGCGAAATTGTTCCGTCGACTCTTACTGATAAGGAGCATGATCGCACTTGCGAAAATTAACGCGGTTATTGAACTATTGAAGATGTGATTGAGGACCTACCTACGTGGTTATGAAATTGTAAATAATTTAATACCGCTACCCAGTCAGCCCACACGTGGTCTGACTACGTAACTGGTATGTAGAATAAAAATCCGTAATTAATAGATCGTTTATTTACTTATTAATACATTCATTTGTCAATCGAAAGGTTAGCACGTTATTAAATAAATAATGAAACCCTTCCTTCCTACTTAAAAACATGCTTAGGACTGTCAGCTGGGAAATATTATCATTAATATGTTAGTTCATTTATTTTATTAGCTGACGTAGTTAAAAGGTTTCAATTCATTTTATGATTAATATAAAGTATTTACAGTAGGCACATAATTTCTTTTACATATTTACGTTTTCATATTTCTCTTCTGCTAAATTCATTCCTGTATGGCTTTTCTCCAGTACCTTGCACTCCAGAAGTACTGATTGCAGTACAAAGTTTTTGTCAATACAATGACCCGTAATTGCCAAGTAAGAGTCATTGTTTCTGGATGTCCACAGATCTGTTGTCAAACAAATCGTCGTAGCACCTTCGTTTACGGACGCTTTTGTTGTTATTTTGACAGCTTCGTACTGTGCTGGAAGTAAATTATTTGCGAAATACTTGCGCGACGGTATGATATAATTTGGGAATGCAAACTGTAGGAGTTCGCGAAACCCTCTATCTTCAACGATAGTGAAGGGCTGCATATCCCATATAAATAAATTCATTATTCGGTCGTCTATGTCCTTTTTTAATTTGCTGCAATCACGGCGAAGATATGCCGAAATAGCTGAAACCGTCCTTGTATTTGCTCTCGTTGTCTATATAAATTGTGAAGTTGACGGCTGTAGCGGTGGCGCTTGCTGCAGCCTGATCGCTTCTTGACCAACAGGATTTTGCGCAAGATGCTGTTGTTGTACTTCTTCGCGAGCCACTAAATTAACGGCAAGGTGTTTTCTTTGAACATGTTTCGTCAAATTTGAAACACCTGATTTAAAAGAAATTTTGGCTTTGCACATTTTGCACTCTCTTATATATTGTCCTAAATCTTTAAAATGGTCCCAGGCCACACTTCTTTTCGGTGCCATATTTACACGTAATTAACAACTACCTATACTAAACAAACAAAACAAAAAATATTAACAAACATAAAAATCTTAGAAAATAGGAAAGTAGGCTAGTCCAAATAGTTCGCAAGAAATGAAGTCACACAATGCACGAGCAATCGGTGACGTCAATAAAGCACGACTAAATTATTATTATTGTTGCAGAGTAAATCCCTACAAGTTCTGTTAGAAGAAAAAATACTTGCATAGGAAATTGATCCGTGATTTCCTATAAATAAGGAGCACAATCGCGTTTACAAATTAATACTAGAACTATTTGAGTACCTACGTACTCAAGCGTCGATCCACGACGGAGCGAGATACTTTCAAGTGTTTTTTATCTGCATCAAATATTGATCCACGACTTCATACAAATAAGAAGTACAATCGCGTATTCAAAAGCCCTGTTGAAAGTACAAATACTTGCATAGGAAATTGATCTGTGATTCTTTATAAATAAGGAGCAAAATTGCGTTTACAAATAAATTCTTCCTGTTGGCTGAGCTTGCTTTCAATGAAAATAGAACATCATTGTAACACAGTGGTTTAATCAAGTAATTTACATTTTATGAATATAAAATTAAATTATGCTCATCAGAAAACGATGACAGAACAGAATATAACAGTTGCTAGGCAACAACGTAAGAAGACTCTACTCCTAGAACATAGTGCATTATAACCTTCATGGTTCAACACCCCCACTTAATCCACTATGCAGTCTGCAGAACACATGTTTCTGCTTAGCAACTCCCTTAGTCATCATATCAGCAGGCATAAGGGCAGTCTCACAATATTCAACACAAATAACTCTTTGCTCTGCTAACTCTCTAACGAAATGATATCTTATATTTATGTGTTTGGAACGTTTTCCAATAGCAGGAGTATAAACTAGCTTACTGGCACTTTGACTATCACTAAAAATAGTAACAGTAGTGTTATAGCCAGTCAGTTCAGAATATAACCCATTAACTGATATCACTTCCTTAGCGACCTCACAGATTGCGATGTACTCTGCTTCAGCAGTACTTAACGCAACACAACGCTGTTTTAAGGACTGCCAAGACACCGCAGCTCCACCGAAAATTAAGGAATAACCAGAGAAAGATTTCCCATCAGGCCCATTTCCCCAATCTGCATCTGCATAGGCAACCAAAGGCTTATTACATTTTTTGTAACACAGCGATAGATCCGCTGTCCCCTTTAAATACCTAAGCACGCGTTTCAGTGCCGCCATGTGAGTCGAATCGTTGCAGTTATTAAACTGACTCAGCATCGTAACTGCATACGATATATCAGGTCTTGTACAACATGCCAGGTACATTAGTGAACCGATAATTTCCTGATATCGAGTATTGTCGTTCTTTTCACCAGATTTCAGGCGAAGGTTCACTTCAACTGGCGTACTAACTTGTTTGCAGTCCGACATCCCATATTTCTCTAAGATTTTAGAGATGTATTTCTTTTGAGACAAGTGGATTTCAGTACCACTCTTCCACTCAATCCGGACTCCAAGACATTCTCTTGCCTCACCCAAATCCTTTATTTTGAAGGATCTGCCAATCTGAAGTTTCACCGTCCTAGCTTCTACAGCTCTATTTGTAAATATATAAAAATCATCCACGTACAGAGCTATTACAGTGAAAATTTGATTACGAATCTTTGTGTAAACACACTGGTCATATTTAGACCTAGAAAACCCCATTTTTATTATATGGTCATGAATCTTTTGGTTCCAACACCTGGCAGCTTGTTTCAGGCCATATATGGCTTTCTTCAATTTGCAAACCTTGCCTTCACTCCCTTCTTGAACAAAAGATTGCGGCTGCTCCATATAAATTTCTTCACGCAGATCTCCATTTAGAAAAGCGGTGGTAACGTCAATATGATGAACGCTCAGGTTCTTCTCAACTGCCAGTGCTAGTAGAAGACGAATCGACGACATCTTCACTACCGGTGCAAATGTTTCAAAGTAGTCTTCACCAGGTTTTTGCGAATAACCCTTAGCAACCAACCTGGCCTTATGGCGCTGGGTGCTGCCATCAGCTCCAATCTTTAACTTGAAGACCCACTTTGTTTTAATAACATTAGCGTCTATTGGTCGATCAACTAATTCCCAGGTTCCATTCACCTTCAAGGAATTGAACTCGTCCTTCATCGCTTCCACCCAAAACTTCTTGTCAGAACGCTCCATAGCATCCTTAACAGAAATAGGATCAGGATCTTCTGACACATGGTAATTATATACCATGTCTTTCTCCCGCTTCGGAACCCTATTTCGAGCAGGGTAACGTCTCGAACTTTGCAAATCTTCTGCCACAGGACGCTCTAAGTCGACAGAAGCTGAACTTTGCAAATTCTTCTGTCGTAGGATTCTCTACGTCAACAGAGTCGTAAAAATTCTCTCCAGAATCCGATCTCGTCGGTGAACTAGACCTCGCTGTACTAGATGCACTTCCAGATTGTTCTTCAATCGAACTAGCCACCGGAACCCCCACTGCAACAGGACCAGCAATCCTTGGCACCTCTGGTTGAGTAGTGGAACGACTAACTCCAGGAATGTCATACTGTAAATCTATGACCACAGCATCCTTTTTAGAAACAGGAACAGCAGCGTCTTGTTTTTCTTTAACAATCATGGGAACATTTTCCATAAAAGTAGCATCTCGAGCGATGACAATCCTCGTTGGGTCATCCTTCAAATTTATAAATCGGTACGCCTTCGAATTGGTCGAATACCCAGTCATTATCATTTGAATCGTTTTTGGATCAAACTTCCTGCGACTATGATCCTTTACCAGAACCTGAGCTCTACATCCGAATATTTTCAGATTCGATAGATCGACTCTCTCTCCTGTAAAAACCTCCTCTGGAACTTTATCCTTGAGGGCCATTGTTGGAGATCGGTTCTTCAGGTACACAGCACAACTAACAGCTTCGCCCCAGAATCTCTTGTCCAAACCAGCTTCATGCACCATACATCTAGCCTTCTCAGTTATTGTGCGGATTGTTCGTTCCGCCACTCCATTCTGTTGAGGAGTGTAAGGCACTGATCTCTGGTGTTGGATCCCATGTTTCTTCAGGAAACCTTGAAATTCTCCATTGGTATATTCAGTGCCATTATCGCTACGAAATTTCTTTATTTTCTTTCCCGTCTGATTTTCAACTAGTGCCTTGAATTCTGTGAATTTAGCGAAAACTTCGGTCTTGGATTTCAACAAATAGCCAAATATTTTTCGGCTGAAGTCATCCACAAAAATCAGGTAGTACCTGTTACCGCCCCAGGATTCCACCTCCATAGGGCCCGCTAAATCCGAATGCACGAGTTCAAGAAAGTCTTTTGCTCTCTTACTTTTACCTTTCGGAAACATTTTGACGCACTCCTTTCCTTTACAGCAACCTTCACAAGGTTCCGTGCTCACCTCTTTAAAAGTCAGACCATCTGCCAAACTTTTCAACTTCACCATCAAAGCTCCACTCAAGTGACCTAGTCTTCTGTGCCACAAATCAAAACTAGCACGAGAAGATTCTTCTGGAGGACACGTCAGAACCATTGCTGCTTCTTTACCTAAAACATATAACCCCTGTTTCAGTGGTTCTGTCAATACTGGCTTCCCAATTACTTTTACCTTGTAATCCTTTTGGTAAACCTTACAACAAGTCTCATCGAAAACAACAGTGCAACCCTTAGCACACATTTTACTAACCGACAGCAAATTTGTCGTCAAACCTGGAAGCATAAGTACATCCTCGAACCTCACAGAGCGCCCCATGACATACACATCCCCTTGTTCACTAGATACAATTTTATTATTGTTCGCGGTTGTCACTAGCTTAGAACTAGTGGACTGTCTATCTTCTAGAATATGCACGTCAGACGTCATGTGTGATGTAGCTCCGGAATCTACGACCCATTGGCCCTCACCAACCGTCATAGATAGAGCGGCCATTAGACCCGAGGTCTCCTTACTGTCTTTCTTCTTATTGAAATACGTGTCTTTGTTGTCTTCAGACTTTTCTCCTGTTTTACGACGTTGACACTGCCATTTATAATGCCCTTTCTGTTAGGGATAAAAAACCAATGTCTTTGACGTCTCTGGAAAAAAAAAAAAAAAAAAAAATAGATAATAAGTGGTCTATGTAAGAAGCTTCCAAGATGAAGAACCATAATTCGTTTGCAAATAAAATAATATTGTAAAACCAGTGTTAACTTAAAATAAAGTGATTAATAAATAAAACAAATTCGTTCTTTTAGTGAAATATCAATACCCAGAAAAGGTTATGGGCCCAGAGACGCCGTAAAAGAACGAATAAAAACCGGTGGCTTGGTCAAGCCAATACTAAGACAAAGGAAATCTAAAATCAAGAAAAATGGACAAAGCAGATGCTCAGATTGAAAAACTGAAGGATGGGGAGACATTTTTGCTATGGAAATTCGAGTTTAACATCCACATAAAGGCAGCAAATCTGACTACAGCAATTTCGTCAGATGTCAAAGAAGAAGACACGAAATCTGATGCATTCTTAACAAAAGATGCCCAGGTGCAACGAATTATAATAAATAGTATAGACAGAAAATTAAAAGGACACATTTTAAAGTGTAAAAATGCACTAGAAATGTACACTAAGTTATGTGAAATATTTGAAGGCTCAGAACAAAGAAACAAGGCATCACTATTACAAGAGTTTTTCACATATAAGCTACAAGAAGGTCGATCACTTACAGAATTAATAACTGACATAGAAAATCTACAGTTTAGACTAAATCAGTTGGGTGAAAAAATTAATGAAGAAATGGTTATGTCAAAAATATTATCCTGTTTGCCAAGTAACCTAAACTATTTCATCACTGCTTGGGAATCAATGGCAGATGATAAGAAAACCCTGACTAACTTAACAAACAGAATATTAAGTGAGGAAAACCGACTTTTAAAAACCAGTGAAACAGAAAAACAGTTGGCATTTCAGGCTACAAAGAAAAATGCTTCAAGTGCAATAAAATGCTTTAAATGCAATAAAACAGGGCACATGAAGAAAGACTGTAAAGCTTGTAGTATTTGCAAAAAGAATAACCATGAAGAAAAAGACTGTAAGTTAAAGAATAAACAATGTTCATTTTGTAAGAAAACAAATCATAAAGAAGAAAATTGTTTTTTCAAATATAAGAACAAGAAAGGAAAAGAAGAAACAGATAAGGAAAAAACAGAAAAAGCATTTTTTACAAAGTTTGAAAAACAGGGTACACAAAATAAAGAATTCATAGTAGACTCGGGGTGCACTGCACATATGACCAACAGTATCCACATATTGACAAATTATGAAAATAAGCAATCATCGGTCTTGACTGCCAATGAGGAAACGATAAAAGTAAAGGGAATTGGAAAAGTCAAAGGTGAAAAATGTAATTTAAATAATACCCTGTTCGTTCCGGACTTATCACAGAACTTGTTGTCAGTGAATGCTGTCACTAATAATCAAGGAACTGTTGTGTTTACTAAAGATACTGTAAAAATATATAAGGAGTCAGAGTTACTATTGACAGGAAAAAAGGAAAATGGCTTATATAAAATTAATTTAGATGGGAAAAACACAGAAGAAAAGACAATGTTAATGAAAGAAACTGGCACTGCCTTAGAATGGCATCAAAGACTAGGACATCCAGGGAAGAAAATACTAGAAATATTACCAGATGTGGCAGATGGAATAAAAATACAAGGTTTAAAACAATTAGATACATGTGAGATCTGTACACAAGCAAAACAAACAAGACTTCCATTTAAAACAGTAAGAAACAGAGCCAGTAGACCATTACAATTAATACATACAGATGTATGTGGGCCATTTGAAAAGAAAACATATGATGGTTATAGTTATGTCTTAACAGTCATGGATGACTACACTCATTTTACAAAGATATACCTGCTGAAGCATAAAAATGAAGTGAAAGAAAATTTAAGACATTACATAGAAGAAACAGAAAGAGAGAGAACAGAAAAGGTGTCTACCATACGATGTGACAATGGTGGTGAATACACAAGTAATGACTTTAGAAAATGGTGCACAGAAAAGGGAATAAAACTAGATTATACAGTACCATACACACCTCAGCTAAATGGTAAGGCAGAAAGATTAAATCGGACATTATTAGATAAAACCAGAGCATTTTTATTCGATTCAGAATTAAATAAAGAAATGTGGGGTGAAGCTATATTCTGTGCTACTTATATTATAAATAGACTACCAAGTGAATCTTTGGAAAATAAAACACCTTATGAAATGTGGCATGGTAAAAGACCTAATATATCTAACATACACAAGTTTGGTTCAAAAGTATATGCTAAACAACTACATACAAATTTAAAGAAACTAGACCCAAGAAGTAAAAAGTTAATAATGATTGGTTATACTAATAATGGATATAGACTATGGAATGAAGAAGAAGGAAAAATTGAAATAGCAAGGGATATTGTCATACTTAATGATAATAAGAATAATGAGGGAAAAGAAGAAGAAACAAGAAGATTGGTGATAAGGGAAATAATACCAGGTACTAATGAAGAAGAAATAAATCGAGAAGAAGAAAATGATGACATCTACTATGAGATAGAGGAGTTGGAACTACAAAGTAATGAAGAAGAAGACAAGGTCTGGGAACTTGACCCAGAAATAGTAGAAGAAGTTGAAATTAATGAAAATGTAGAAAATAACACTGAAGAGATAGAAACTACAAATACTAGAAGACAACGGAGAAATCCAGCTTACCTGCAAGATTATGTATTACTTACCTATGAAGAAGCCATGAAGTCTGCTGAAAAGAAGAATTGGGAGAAGGCTATAAATTCGGAGAAGGAATCACTGGAAAGTAACAATACATGGGAAATAGTTGATTTAGAAAAGGCAAAGGGATACAAGATACTGTCAAATAAATGGGTATTTTGTATAAAAGAAAATGGTACATACAAAGCAAGACTTGTAGTGAGAGGTTTTGAGCAACAAGGCATTGACTATCAAGAAATATACAGTCCAGTAGTAAGTCAATCAGCATTAAAATCATTGATAGCAATTGCAGCTTCAAAGGAATATGAAATGATTACTTTTGATGTAAAAACAGCATTTTTATATGGTGAACTAATAGAAGACATCTTTATGAACATCCCAGATGGATATGAAAAACAGCACAATAAAGTTTGTCATTTAAAGAAAGCATTATATGGACTAAAACAGGCACCAATAACCTGGAATAAAAAGTTTACAGAAACTATGAGAAAACTTGGACTAAGAGCTACAAAATCAGATCAGTGTGTTTTTTCTAATGAAGACAAGACCATAATAATAGCTATATACGTTGACGATGGTTTGGCGATATCGAAAGACAAGGAGAAAATATTACAGATTCTATATCATTTAGAAAAAGAATTTATGATAAAGACTTGTAAACAACCACAAAATTATATTGGGTTTGAAATCAGAAGATCAGAAAAAGGAATTTTATTACATCAACAGACCTATACAGAAAAATTACTGAGAAAGTACAATATGTATGATTCAAAACCAGCAGATACACCATGCAATATGGGTAAGGTAACTGAACCTGAGACGGCTACATCAAACTTTCCATACAGAGAACTAGTAGGAGGATTATTGTACTTATCAACTAGATCAAGACCAGACATCAGCCAAGCTGTAAATGAAGCAAGTAAAAAGGCAGAAAATCCATCGAGACAAGACATATTAGCAATAAAGAAGATATTGAAATATTTGAATGGGACAAGAGATAAAGGGATTATGTACAACACAGGACAAGACATATCAAGATTAGATGCATACTGTGACTCAGACTATGCAGGATGTACTGAGACCAGACGCAGCACAACTGGATTTATAATAATGCTATCAGGTGGACCCATATCATGGTGCTCTAAGAGACAGCCAATAGTGAGTCTATCTTCCACTGAAGCTGAATATATAGCAGCTGCAGATTGTGTTAAAGAGTGTTTATATTTAAAGACTTTTATAAGTGAATTAATTGGTAAAAGTGTTAAAATAAGTTTAAATATTGATAACCAGAGTGCTATCCAGTTGATAAAAACAGGTTCATTTAGTAAAAGGTCAAAACACATAGATGTGAGGTTCTATTTCATTCATGAAAATTATAAGATAGGTTACTTAGATATAAAGTATTGTCCTACTAATTTACAGATTGCTGATATGTTTACAAAATCATTATATAAAGATAAGTTTAAGTTTCATTGTGGAAAAATTGTAAAGTAAAATTATTGAGGTCTGTTACAAAGAAGTAAAAATAAGTTAATATTTAAAAATTTTGATGGTGTCTGAAGTAAAAGTGTATAAGTTTGTATTTTTTTTAAAAAGATTCATAATAAAAAAAAAAAAAAAAAAATAATTAAAAAAATAGGAGAAGGTGTTAGGGATAAAAAACCAATGTCTTTGACGTCTCTGGAAAAAAAAAAAAATAAAAATAGATAATAAGTGGTCTATGTAAGAAGCTTCCAAGATGAAGAACCATAATTCGTTTGCAAATAAAATAATATTGTAAAACCAGTGTTAACTTAAAATAAAGTGATTAATAAATAAAACAAATTCGTTCTTTTAGTGAAATATCAATACCCAGAAAACTTTCTTCTTACACAAATGGCATATAACACCCTTTTTGGACTTTGACATCAGTGCCGTTGCCGTGTCATCTTCAGCTGTGTTCATTGAGTTGCTTTTCCTCAAGCTTTCTTTGAGCAACGCTGCCTGTACGGACTCTGTTGTAATCTTCATGCTTGAATGCTCCAATGTCATTACCAGAGGATTGTATGCATCGGTTAAACCGGCCAACATAATGATCCCAACAAATTCATCATCCAGACCTGCCTTTATGCTAAGTAATGACTGGCTGGTTGACAGGATGTCATTGAGATATTCCTCCATTGACGAAAACATTGACAATTTGGCGTTGAATAATTTCCGCAATAGATATAGCCGTCGCAGTAACCCGCCGTCAGCATAAGATTTTTGCAGCGCTTGCCAAGTATCTCTCGCTGTCTTGAGATGCATAATCATAGGATAAATATTTTCCTTGCACATGAGGCAGATCTTACTCCGAGCTTTGGCATCCTTTCTTTTAGCCTCCGCAGAGTCTGCCACATAATCATCGTTCACACACTCCCATAGATCGAGATCGGTTAGGAACATTTCCATGGCAAAAGCCCACGTGCCATAATTAGCTTGGCCTGCCAATCTCTCAATACTCTTTACAACAGATTGTTCCATATTCGAAATTGAGATCAGATACTTTTATTTTGCTCAGATATTACACCAGATCACATCTGGGCCCATAACCTGTTGGCTGAGCTTGCTTTCAATGAAAATAGAACATCATTGTAACACAGTGGTTTAATCAAGTAATTTACATTTTATGAATATAAAATTAAATTATGCTCATCAGAAAACGATGACAGAACAGAAATATAACAGTTGCTAGGCAACAACGTAAGAAGACTCTACTCCTAGAACATAGTGCATTATAACCTTCATGGTTCAACACTTCCAAACCATTAAAGTAAAAAATACTTGCATGCGAAATTGTTCCGTAGGCTCTTACTGTTAAGAGCTATGATCGCGTACCCACGTAGTTGAGCGAGTAGCCGTATAAAATACCTTGAAGTCTTGCAAGTATTTCGGGTCGGTACCTGGTGTGTGTACTTGGAAGCAAATACCTGGTGTAAAAACCTGGTCGCGTAAATACGTACCTTCCCTATTTCATTATTTTTCAAATATATTCTGGTTCAACATTAAATTGTCTTTTATATTAGTCCTGGAAGGCCCAGGACACAACATTAAATTTGGCGACGAAGTGAAAAGGATTCACGCACACGCAATAAAATGGCAAGTCTTTTACCATTTAAACCATTTCAAGAAGATGACGACATTTCTTGTTATTTAGAAAGGCTTGAGCAGTATTTTACGGCAAACGAAGTCAAAGCGGAGAGGCAAGTTTCCATTTTGTTAATATCTTTACATGAAAATGTGTACAAAACATTAAAAAACATTCTACATCCAACTTTGCCGAAAGATCAAACTTATTCGCAATTAACTGCAGCTTTACTTTTACGATTCAAACCAAGAGTAGCACATTTCCGCACTAGAATTACGTTCGATAAACTGCAACAAGCAGAAAACGAGTCAGTATCAAGGTACGCTCGAGTCAGAGAAAAGGCGGCAGAATGTCAGTTTGGCACACAAATGATTAGTGAACGAGTGAGAGACAAATTCGTAACAGGTATGCGGGCAGGACCGATTCAAGACAGATTGTGCGAGGAAGCATTAGAGAAAACGGCTGTACAATTATTAGACATCGCTTTAAACAAAGAATGTGCACTGCAGGAGCATCCAATTGCTGTTGACAAGGTGTCAAGTTTCAAGAACACAAAGGGACAGAGAAAGGCTGATTACAAGAAGTATACCCATACAGCAAACAAGACTGAAGAGCAATCTCAGGTTTTAAAGTGTGTTCATTGCGGCAAACCAAACCATTCATTTTCCAAGTGTAAATACAAGGCGTATACATGTAAACTTTGTAAGAAAGTCGGACATTTAGCTTCTGTGTGTAAAAGCAATGCACATAATCATTTTTTAAATGTTTCTAATGAAAGTGAGAATGGTAAGGATGATATTGAAATATTTTCCAACCATATAGATAAAACAAAGGATGTTAATTATGTGTCACCATTTTTAATTGAATGTTATATTAATTGTATACCAATTTCCATGGAATTAGACACAGGTGCAGCAGTTTCATGCATTCCAGAGACAACCTTTAAGTCTAACTTCTCTGATGTTCCTTTATTAGATACAGATTTGCAATTAAAAACTTACAATGGTCAAATTATTAAGCCGTTAGGAAAGATAGTGGTTCCTATATCTTATCAGGACAGACTGGTTCAGGGGGAACTCATTATTGTCAAAGAAGGGTCCAAAAATTTATTAGGTAGGGATCTCATACAAAAGTTTAACATTACAATTAACAAATCCATTTCTGTTAATTCAATAGAAAATTTAAATTTGCAAAAATTATTAAATGATTATTCAGAAGTTTTCAAAAATGAGTTGGGAGTTATTAAAAATGAAGAGGTTAAATTAGAGCTTATTGAAAATGTCAAACCAATTTTTTGTAAACCTGTTCCCATTCCTCATGCTTACAAAGGAAAAGTTAATGATGAATTAACACGCTTAGAGAAAGAAAATGTCATTACTAAAGTTGAGAATGCTAAGTGGGGCACACCATTAGTACCAATAATGAAAGAAAATGGTAAGTTACGGTTGTGTGCAAATTACAAAATTACCATGAATAAATATTTAAAAGATTTTAATTACCCATTGCCCAAAATTGAGGATATTTTTACTGCTTTACAAGGTGGAAACAAATTTACAAAATTAGATTTGCGCAATGCATTTAACCAATTATTACTAGATTCTGACACAGGTGAACTTTTAGCATGGTCTACACCTAAGGGTATTTTTAAATTAAATAGGTTACCATACGGCACAAAGCCAGCCAGTCAAATATTTCAGGCGAAACTTGAAAAAATTTTATTAGGAGCTAAGGGAGCTGTGAATTTCATTGATGACGTTTTGGTGACAGGGTCTAATGATGCTGAACACTTGCAGAATCTTAGAGAAGTTTTAAAAAGATTTAAAGAGGCAGGTATAAGATTAAATAAAAGTAAATGCAATTTTTTTCAAAGTGAAGTTAAATATTTGGGGCATATAATTTCTAAAGAAGGGTTAAAAAAGGACAACTCTAAATTAGAGGCCATTACAAAGGCACCTGCTCCCACTACAGTAACTGAAGTGAAATCATGGATTGGTATGGTCAATTATTATGCAAAGTTTATTCCACATTTGTCAGCAAAATTGAGACCAATGTATGATCTTTTACAAAAAAACAGTAAGTTTTGTTGGTCAAAGGAATGTCAGTGTAGTTTTGACAATGTAAAAAAAGATTTAATTTCAGACAAGGTTTTGGTACATTTTAATAGAAAATTGCCATTGAGATTAGCTTGTGATGCATCTCAAAATGGTATTGGTGGAGTTTTAAGTCATGTCATGCCTGATGGCATGGAGAAACCAATAACTTTTATTTCAAGAGTTTACTTAAAGTCTGAAAAAAATTATTCTATGATTCACAAAGAAGCATTGGCTATATATTGGTCAGTTAAAAAATTATATCAATATTTAGTAGGGACAAAATTCGAATTACAGTCTGACCACAAACCGTTGCAAGCTCTCTTTGGGGAAAACAAAAGCCTTCCTCAGATGGCTGCTAGCAGATTACAAAGATGGTCTTTATTTTTGTCAGAATTTGATTATACTTTTAAATATATAAAAGGTTCAGAAAACCTAAAAGCAGACTGCATGTCTAGATTACCTGTAAAACAAGTAAATAAGGAGGACTTGGATGGTGAAAACAATAATGATTACATTAATTTTATTGAGGACCAAAATGTAATAGATTTAAATTTAATTAGGTCTGAGACTAGAAAAGATCCTATTTTGAGTACAATTTTTAATATGATTAGGTACGGTTTTCCTGAGAATTCTAATGAAGTGAATTCAAATGAGTCTTTAAAACCATTTTTTAACAGGAAAAGTGAGCTTTACATTGACAAAGGTGTAATTATGTGGGGATACAGAGTTGTAATACCAACTAAATTAAAAAGCACTTTGTTACAAGAATTACATTCAACCCATCAAGGGATTATTAAAATGAAAAGTAATGCCAGGTCATATTTTTGGTGGCCTAATCTTGATAAAAATATTGAGGAATTTGTAAAAAATTGTAACATCTGTATGTCAAGTCGTCCAGAGCCAAAAAAGGCAAAAATTATTTCATGGCCAAAAACAGATTTTTCATATGAAAGAGTGCATGCGGATTTTCTAGGTCCAATTGATGGCAAAATAATTTTATTAATTGTAGACTCGTATTCTAAATGGCCAGAAGCTTTTATAATGAAAGGATTTGACTCTAAGAGTACTATAGAAAAATTTAGAGAATGTTTTGCTAGATTTGGATTGCCAAAAATAGTAGTTACTTACTGACAATGCCAAAACATTTGTATGTCAAGAATTTTCTATATTTTTGTCTAAAAATGGTATCAAACATATGACATCACCTCCATTCCATCCTGCATCCAATGGATTTGCAGAAAATGCGGTAAAAAGTTTTAAAGCTGGATTGTCTAAAGCTTTAAAGGATAGAGCTAATGTGGGAGTCTCTTTTGAAACATTAATGAATAGATATTTATTTTCCTACAGAAATTCTGTACATGTTATAACTGGTGTTTCACCTGCTGAGTTAATGTTTCAAAGGAAGCTGAGAACTAGATTAGATTTGTTAACTTCTAAAAATGTTATTAATTACAAAGACATTGAAAGAAATGTAAAAGGAAAAAGAGAAGAGATATTTAAGGAAGGTGATATTGTGTATTGTAGAGATTACAGAAATCCAAATAAAAAGCAATTTGTAAAATGTATAATTGATGAGGTATTAGGTCAAAGATTGTATTTGTGTAAAGTAGTTGATGAGAATTTGATCTGGAAGAGGCACTTGGATCAAATAATTAATGCATCTTCTTCAAACCCTATAGTTAATGAAGAGTTTAACCAAAACAATGCTATTTTAAGCAGATCAACACAGCCTGCAACATTAGAACATCAGCACCCTTATGTTATTGAACCAAATATTGTATTACCGCAGACACAGGATATTCCAACTATCAATGACAATTTAAATGACTTAATTTCTAATGCAAATATTCCTGTGGCTGAGGAAACACCTCTATTACCTGTAAGACGTTCTGAGAGGACTGTTAAACCCCCACAACGTTTAAATTTATAGGGAAGAGTATATGTAGTGTACTAACATTTCTGAACGCAGAATTGAAGATGATTGTTGAACGAAAAGAAGGAAGGGGGGAGACAATTTGAAGATGGAGATTTTTTCTGTAAGCTGTATTTCATTATTTTTCAAATATATTCTGGTTCAACATTAAATTGTCTTTTATATTAGTCCTGGAAGGCCCAGGACACAACACATAGAATCGAACTGACGGCTTTCATGCGATCATTCGATCAAATTTTGGGAAAACTCTTGCCGAGCAGATTCCGAAAGATTGCGACCAACCTACTTTTCAAAAATCAAGCGGTAGCTGTAACCTAAGATCTTTTGCTAGGTTGGACACTGATGAAGATGAAATAACCCGAATAATTTCTGGGCTAAAAGATGATTGTGCAGCTGGATGGGATAATATAAGCAATAAGATCCTTAACGCATATATTTCGAATCTGTCTTGCCGAAGGAGTTTTCCCTAGTTGTCTAAAAAGGCAGTTGTAATTCCTAACTTTAAATCCGGAAGTAAAGACTTGACCGCCTTCTAAATAACTGCATTCAATTCGTTTTCAATCTTCGTAAGTATGATCAAGATCATGTGTCCGCGCACCGGTTGCTTTTAAAATGGCTACCCATCTGTCAGCGCAGAGAGTAGAGGGCTCTGTCAATGTTGTTTTCCATACTCGACAAACCCAATTCTCCTTCTTACTTGACTTCCCAGGTTCAATACTTGTGCTCTGCGCATAGTAAAAACCTTCGTTCCACCAATAATCGTCTTCTACGATGTCCCTCTCACCGCTCTGGTTTAATTAAATCTTCTTTCTTTGTCCAGGCGGTGTTTCTTTGGAATGCGCTCCCTCTGAATATCAGGATGGCAACCAGTCGGTTATCGTTTAAAGTGAAGGCTCGTGAGCATATTCGTAAGAAGTAGGCAGAATCATCCCAGCGCTGATTTGCTGAATTCGTTTTCTCCTCTACCTGTCGTTATTTCTCAAGACAAAGCTTATTTTTGTTATATATATATATGTATGTATCTATGCATTAGTATGTATTATTTCTCGAGTAACCTATCCCTTACGTTGCACCTGCCATGTTTTCTCTCTGCGTCACCCTAGGTTGACTGGTAGAAAATGCCTAAGGCATTAAGTCCGCCTTTGTAGAGTATTTTTTTACTTGTGCATTATGTTTTAATAAAATACAGTGCAGTTAATAATTTTAGGCCAATATCCTTACTACCTTCAATTTCAAAAATACTAGAGAAAATTATAAACAGTAGACTTGATAAAATGACCTGGAGAAAAACAACATTTTATCCCCTGCTCAATTTGGTTTTAGACCCAAACTATAGACAGCCGATGCGGTGTATAGCTTGACTGATTTCAGAAAACCTCGGCAAAGGAAACCAGACCCTAGGAGTCTTTCTCAATTTAGCCAAGGCCTTCCACACGGTGTCTGTTTCTGTTCTTCTGGATAAATTAGAGGCCATAGGAATAAGAGGAACGCCGCTGAAACTTTTTACTAGGTAACTATTTACACGGCCGATACCAGTATGTTAGAATAGATAATATTACGAACAGTACGATGAGCAGAAAAATACTGGTTTTGGTGTTCCGCATGGGAGTATTTTAGACCCCATAAAATTCCTGATTTATATTAATTATGTGTGTAATCTAAATAATAAAGACGGAAAATTATATCGGCGTTAATATTTACCGCTAACACCAGTAGTGAACTGTTCGAAATCGCTCAATTAGGTTTAAATTCTGTGACTAATTGGCTTCAAGGCAATTTACTAACATTAAATGCCGACAAGACTAACTATATACACTTCTCCATGCGCAAGCCTCAACTTAACATTACTAACACTACTAACTCATCTATATGCCGATGAAAGTGGAAACCGTATAGTCGTAGCATGTGTAATTACCCTTTTATCTTCAAAACGAGCTACATTCAATACCTGGGGGTAATAATGGACGACACACTTTCTTTTAGAAAGCATATTGAAAGCCTAACTAAAAGAGCGCGCAAACCCATATATGTTTAAAAAAAAATTGCGAACGTTAGCAGATTCAAAATTAATCACACAAGTTTATTTGGCCCTATGTCAATCAATTATTCAATACTGTATCACTTCTTGGGGTGGTGCACCTAAAACTAATTTGCTTCCTCTTGAAAGAGCTCAGAGAGCAATTTTAAAGGTAGCAAACTACCATCCCTTCTTCTTTCCTACAGATCTGCTATATAAATCCTACAACGTACATTTCGGTTGGAATGCGTTTAATAACAACACGTAATTGCCGGTCCTCGGGTAATGCGTAGGTGTGAAAAGACACACCTCTGTACCTAAGCATTTTAGTGAGGTCCCTGTAATCTCGCGACGTAGGGACGGTCACTTTGATCCCCTGTAGGGTTGATCGGGCGCTGGTGTAGGCAATACGTGCCTCGGAACACCATTTGGACACATCGGTCCACTTCCCCTTGTCCTGGATGAACACCGGGGGCGGCGGGGGCACCTTTTTCCCTGCAGCGGTGCGGGGCGCGACGGTGGGTGCAGACGCGGACGGGGATGCGATCGGGGTGGGGGCCGCGGCGGGGGTCGGCGACGGCCGGGTGGGGGGGCGCGAAAGAAGGGACGCCGAGACGTCCGTCAGCGCGATTTTCGCAGCTTGCGATTTTCCGCACGTCTTCTTCTTGCGTTTCTTCCCCTTGCCCTCGACAGTGGTGAAGCCACTCTCTTCTGTGGACGAGGGGGAAGAATCGGAAGCAGAAGCAGCTGCTTTGTCCGAGTTAGAATCCGAATCAGGGTGTCGGTATCAGAGGGCGCGTCTTCGGCGTCCATTTCTTCGGCGGGCTCTTCCGAGAAGGCCGGAGAGGGAGGGCAAGCCGGGGCGGCCGGAGATTCGGCCGCGACCTTCTCTAGGTCACCACCTAGAGAAGGTCGCGGGCGCGGTCGCAAGAGCGGTCGCGAGAGTGATCGCGGGAGGATTCGCGGGCGAGTTCGCGGAGGTCGCGGGAATCGCGGTAGTGAGGGAAACGGGCGCGGGAGGCATAGCGCGGAATGCCTGGATGGTTTGCTCGATGTCATCGGGCTACTCGGGGTGCGTGGAGAGAAGTAACCTCATATCGGCTTTAAAGGGTTATCTGGGTCTCTGGCTGTAAAGAGAGTGAAAACACAATTTCAGATAAGCTGTGAGTTAGCAATGAAGGTGTTTAACACTGAAGTGAAATCACTGTCTCATCTGAGACATGAAAACATTGTCCCTATATATGGGTACTCAATAGATGGACTGACACCATGTATTGTGTGTGAATACATTGATGGTGGGTCCTTGCTACAAAAAATTGCTGCAAAGATACTTACAGAGACACAAAGAATGAACATAATGAAAGGTACTGCTGAAGGACTGAAGTACATTCACCACAGTGAAAGGCCACCACAATATGATGACAGTGGCAATCTGTCAGAATCTGTGTCTACCAGAAAAAGCTATTTTCTCCATGGAGATGTTAAAAGTGCTAACATATTGCTAACTCAGGACTGTGTGCCAAAGGTAGCAGAATATAACAACAGCTTATATTATACATTTCAACTGACTATCAATAACTTATATAACTTTTATTTTATTGCAGTTATGTGACTTTGGATTGGCTAAACAACTAGAAACAACTTACATCGACACCAAGCCGATGGGGACCTCAGCATACATGGCACCTGAAGGCTTCAATGGTACAGTCACACAGAAAAATGACATCTTCAGTTTTGGTATAGTGTTGCTGGAATTACTAACTGGTTTGAAACCAATTATAATAGCTAATGGTGAGAATAACAACATTAAAAATTATGTTGAAGATAACTGTGTAGATGGTGATATAACAAATCTTTTAGACAGTGTTGTTAGCCATTGGACCCAAGCTCAGAATGTATTTATGCTAGCTCAGCGTTGTTTAGAGCATCACAAAAAGGATAGGCCTTCTATTGATGAAGTCTGTGATATTTTAACTAGACTAATATAATCTTATGAATTTTATATTTACTCAAAATTGTCGCCCTATAGGGCTAGTCTGTGGCAAATACTCACTATAGTGCCTATATATAACTAAATTAATATGATTTGAATAATCTTTAAAAAGTTCACCATATAAATTACAGATAAAAACTTAGAAATTTTACATAGGGTTGTGTTTGTGTCACGCTATATAAAGTTTATGGTAGGTCATATTGCTAAAAGCGATCATTTACAGACGACTGATGGGATGGATTAAAATTGTTTGAATAAGCTCAAAATGTACATAATTAACCTAAATATGGATATATTATACTGTAAGCTTTCTGAATAATAAATAAATAAAAATATCAAATCAATTTATTTGTACAATTTCGCAAAAATCGGAAGTGCAAGTTGAACTCGCGTGGAGAGGGTTCCGTACGATGACAATGTTACTCACCTAAAATATGTCATGTTAAATAGGTTGCCAAGACTTACATAACGCTTTCATTGTTAAATATTTATCAGATCTAATGTAGAGCCAAGCCCCTAACTCTACAAACCTGACATCTTAGTCAAAATGTATGACACTGATGATGCAGACCTATTTCTAGGGTTAGATATAATAAATTCTTCTTGGCGTGTCAGTGGTAAAAAGTTAAAACATTCCATTGGGCCCCAAAATTCAGTTGCTCGAACTGCGCTAACTGACGCAGTCATAAGGTAATCAAATGCACAGGTTACAGGGCATGCGTCGCATGATGGAAGGTGGGCTATTGTCTGTGGGGCAGTTCCGCATACGCACTTGAGATCTGAGCCGTCTGCGGCGGTAAATCCCCTCTTTGAGGATTGGATTGAGAGGCGGCACGGCGTCCTGATCTTCCGCCTGACGCAGGTCAGGTTCCTGTTTCGCAAACGCGGGAGGAAACACCCGGGTGTTTCCAATGCGAAATTCGCCTTGAGGACAGGGTGGAGCATAAGGTAGAGGTCTGCCCGGCTTGGGCGGAGCACCACCGTGTCCTCGTGGAGGCGATCGGCGACTGCGATCTCTCGCGTCCAGCCCTGGTCCAGGCCATGGTACGGAGCGAGAGTGCATGGGTAGCCGTAACCTCCTTCTGCGAAGCAGTAATGCTCGCGAAGAGGGAGGCGGCGCACGTGAGGGAGAGGCAGTATATGCGCACTGACGGCCTTAGTCGCCGCAGGAGACGCCCTCGGCGTCGGGAATCCCAGGCTGATTCCCGGCCGACGTAGGCGCGGGCTTGCGGACGGCGAGTAATGGGTAGCTCGCTGTCTGGTAAGGACCAAGCCCGGGTCGACGGCGCGTTGTGTTCCACGCGCGCCTCAAAGAGATGTCAGCACCAACTGGTGGGGTCCGCAAGGGCCGATGCCTGCCAGGGGTACTGGTTGTTCCCAAGATTTTGTAATATTTCAACTTGATTGTCAGCACCAACTGGTGGGGTCCGCAAGGGCCGATGCCTGCCAGGGGTACGGGTTGTTCCCAAGATTTTGTCATATTTCAACTTGATTTTAATAGAGTGACCGTGGAGTTCCTTGCCCGTTCTTCTCCATAGAGATCTAGGTTTTGGAATGGGCGACTAGCTTCAACTTTCCAACTGATCGACTTTTTGACAATTCAGAAGTGCCTGTAAATGGTTTAATTGAAATAAATGCTTTGAGTTTTGAGTTCGAAAGAGATACCGTCGCCCCTGGCACACAGGCAACTGAGGGAACACGGGTGGGTTTTAGTCAGTAAAAGTCTGAGACGCCCTCCTGCTCCATCCAGAGCGGGAGAAGTTAGCTTTTTTTTTTTGCTGGCAACACTGCCCAAGTGACATGTATAAATTTTGTTCCGTATTTTAAAATTAGTTTTATTTAATTTTTAAGTGTAATTATGGTGTAATATTATAACTAAATGCAAAATAACTAAATAAATATTGAGGATTATTGTTTTCCTGCAAAAATTCAAAGTAAAACACAGTGTTTGGTTACACACCGTTACCGGTAACCTATTACGAACAGCTGACGCTCGACCTGCGGATTTAAAGGGGGAGTATTGTTTGTTTCTATTCTTTAATTAGCACATAATCGTAACTTGTTACGGTGTCTAGCATTGACGCATGAAGACTTCTTTGTGTTATGTGTCACTCTATATTTATTTTTAATATGGTGCTAGGCAACTGTTATTATTGACTGTCGGTATGACTTTAAAAAGAACAAAAGGTGTATCTCATAAAAATATATAAAACTATTTAAGACTATTCAGTACGTTTAAATCCGCGAGTGAGTTAAACTGATTCTTTAGCTAGAATAGGCCGGTCTAAACCAAGTGTAATAATCCAAAGTGTTGGTGCTCTCGTTCATTAGCTTCTGCAAACCTCTGTAAGGTATTCTTTTGTTTTTCTACCTATCTACAATTTATCAGGTTTTGGACCCGCATCTGACCTTGAAGAGACTAATCATGGATTATTCTACTAAAATAGATATCGGCAAACTCACAGGAAAAGAAAACTGGTCCACATGGAAATATAAGATTTCCATCCTACTTGATGGTACTGAAAAAGCCCTAGAAGTAGTGGAAGGCCGTTTTCCTAAACCTACCCTCGCGGTCGGAGCAGGTGACGCTGACATCGCTAGCTATAATACGATGATGGCCAATTATAAGAAGGCTGAAACTGGCGCTCTACTCATGTTGACGACTAATATGTCTGAGGACACACTCAAAAAAGTCATGAGATTTAAGACTGCTCATGAAGTCTGGTTGGAATTACACAGACTATTTGATGGACAATCGGAAGATAGAGCTTACAATTTAGGTTTGGAGTTCTTTGGACTAAAGCATGATAAGGCGGACGATATTCCAACTCACATGTCAAAACTTAAGAACGTCTGGAACGAATTGAAGGTGGAGGTTGCCAAGATTGACTCCACAGCTAAGCTTCCTGAAATGTTTCTGATCTGTAAGGTGTTAGACACGCTGGACGACAGGTTCTTCAACTTCAAGTCAAGCTGGCTGATGCTAAGGCAGTCTGAGAAAACCATTGACAGTCTAACAAGTAATCTATGCGCATTTGAGAGAGATCTGGTTTGTCAAGTGAGCTCGAAGGAGGAAGCACTAGTGACTATACATAGAGAGCGACAAATCAAGCGCAATAAAGACGAGCAACTGACTTGCAACTACTGCTCTGGCAAAGGGCATAGAGTGCGCAAGTGCAGAAAGTGGATCAGAGATGGGAGGCCACCTAAGCCAACTCCAAGCACGTCAGGCTCTAGCTCGAAGTCCAATCAAGTGCAACACATCTCGCTGATGGTAAACACATGCTTGTCAGGACGAACACAAGATGTTCACAGCTGGTTTGTCGACAACGGAGCAACGACGCACATTGCAGTAAGGAGCGATTTCTTCATGGAATATGATGAATTTGACGCTGATCACACAGTTACGACTGCAGATGGGACCACAATTCCAGCGTTAGGAAAGGGAACCGTAGTGGTAGCATCAAATGTCAATGGAAAGAAGGAAGAAATCAAGCTTAATGATGTGTGGCTAGTACCATCGTTGACGAAGAACTTATTCTCTCCGTTAGCAGCGCAAGATAGGATGCAAAACAGCATTTTTACAGCAACAACTAGAGAGTGCAAGCTCGATATTGAAAATATCACAAGAGTTGTTGGCAAGAGAGTTCCGTTTGGAGGACTCTACAAGTTGAATATGGAGACAATTATTCCAAAAAAGCAGAAAACCATAGAGGTTAATGCTATAACCGGGTCAAATATGCTGCAACTGTACCATGAACGCTTTGCTCACCAGGATAAGAACCATGTCATTCGTGTGGTGAATCGCGAGTTAGGCATGAAGCTGAATCCTGACAAAATTAAATGTGAGAGCTGCATATATGGAAAGGCTCATAGAAAAACGTTCGGAACTAGGGAAAGAGCATCGGCTTGTGGTGAACTAATTCACGCTGATGTCTGCGGACCCTTTGCAACACCAAGCATATCCAAGTACAAGTACTTCGTCTTATTTAAAGATGATTACTCTGGATATCGCTTTGTCTACTTCATAAGACAGAAGTCAGAGGTTAAGGACAAGCTGATACAGATGCTTCAAGAAGCAAAGAATACAGGTCATGTTGTCAAGACGCTGATGAGTGACAACGGTGGCGAATTCGAAAATGAAACTGTTCGGAATATTCTAGAGAAGCACGGGATCAAGCAGCGACTCACTATGCCGTACACACCGGAGCAGAATGGATGCTCTGAAAGGGAGAACCGTACACTTGTAGAGGCAGCAAGGTCAATGATGTACTCAGGTGGAGAGCTACCTCAAGTGCTCTGGGCTGAACTTGTGAACACTGCAGCATATGTTCTAAATCGGACAGGACCATCAAGGGTTGAAGGAAAATCTCCATACGAGTTATGGCTTGGAAGAAAGCCTAGAATCTCACACCTCAGAGTGATTGGAAGCATTTGTTATGCTCACGTGCCTAAACAAAAGCGCAGGAAGATGTGCAAAAAGGCAATTAAAGGAAGACTTATAGGCTACGAGAATGATGACGGTTATCGCGTCTACGATGGAACACAGACACTGAGATCAAGGGACATAACGTTCGAATCAGACGTCGAGTTCAGGATAATGACAAGCGACCCCATTATGTCGGAGGGAGCTGAGGTCAGCGATAATGGACGTGTTCTCATTCAAGAAGTACCTGAGTCACTTGTCGAATACCAGGAAAACGATGAAAATGATCTTGAGGGAGAAAGAGCTGTAGATCAAGTTCATGTTCAAGATGAAGCAGTTCAAGAAGATATCGAAGTGGATGATTTCGTTGATGCTAGTGATGAGCAAGACCAACTAATTGTAGCTGAGCCTCGATACAATCTTCGAGACAGGTCGACCATCGCACGACCTAAGAAGTATGAAGACTTCGTATGCTTCGTAGGAGTAGAGAAATTTCCTGAGACATACAAACAAGCTGTTGAGAGGGACGATAGTGCCGAATGGCTTAAAGCCATGGCGAACGAGATCAAATCCCTAGGTGACAACAAGGTTTGGACGCTATGCGATTTACCTCCAAACAGAAAGGCGCTACCTTGTAAATGGGTTTTTCGCATCAAACGCAATCCAGATGGTACAATAGACAAATACAAGGCAAGACTGGTAGTCAAAGGATTCAAGCAACGTAAGGGGATAGAATATGATCAGACGTACAGCCCAGTTGCCCGTATGTCTACCATAAGAGCTCTGTTAAGTGTCAGCGCCATGGAGAAGTTATATCTGACACAGTTCGATGTATCCACAGCTTTTCTGAATGGGAAGTTGAAAGAAGAGATATACATGCAGCAGCCTGATGGATACTCAGATAAATCTTCAAAAGTCTGCAAACTTCAAAGAAGTCTGTATGGCCTCAAACAAGCACCTCGGTGTTGGAACTCATGTTTTGAAGAGATTCTGCTGGATAAAGGATTCATACAGAACGAAGCTGAACCCTGTCTTTTCACGAAGGTAGTGGGAGACAAGAAAATATTGATTACCTTATATGTGGATGACGGACTGGTAGCCTCGACAGATGAGGCTCTAGCTAACCAATTCCTCAAGGAATTGGGAGGCACGCTGAAGATCACCACAAAACCAGCATCCTACTATTTGGGATTGGAAATTGATCGATCGGAAGACGGTTCTATTCTGATTTCTCAGCAATCGTACGCTAAGAAGATCCTGGAACGTTTTCAAATGTCAGATTGCAATCCAGTCTCGACGCCCATTGAAAGGACATCTGAAGAAGGGAAAGTCGATGATACCTCTGAAAATAAGTATTTTCCTTATCGTGAAGCTGTAGGAGCACTAGCGTATCTAATGACAGGTACGCGCCCCGACATTGCATACGCTGTCGGAGTAGTTTCAAGGAAATTGGAGAATCCTTCCTGGACTGATTGGCTCAAAGTGAAGAGAATATTCAGATATCTAAAAGGGACTATATCTTTCGGAATAAGATACAAATCTGGAAAGCACAAAGCCATCATTGAAGGATACAGTGATGCAGATCACGGCGGTGATGAGCTCACAGGACGCTCTACCACCGGAGTTGTTTGCTTGTATGCTGGAGGACCGGTGTCCTGGCTGAGTCAACGGCAAGCATCTGTTGCCATCTCAACCACGGAGGCAGAGATAGTAGCTGCCAGTGAAGGTGCTCGCGAACTAGTTTGGCTACAGAGAGTATTTAGCCAACTTATGACACTACAAGGCACACCGACGCTCAAAGTGGACAACGAAGCTGCAATACGTCTCGCTCACAATCCGGAGTTTCATAAACGGACCAAACATATTCGTATGAGACACTTTTTTGTGCGCGAGACAGTACAAGAAGGATTGATTGACGTGCAGAAAACAAGTTCTGCAGAGCAGTTAGCTGACCTATTGACAAAGGCAGTTCCGAAGCCAAGGCTCCTACTATTGAGAGCAGGATTGGGGCTGCAGTCATCATCACATCAATGAGGGAAAGTGTTACGGTGTCTAGCATTGACGCATGAAGATTTCTTTGTGTTATGTGTCACTCTATATTTATTTTTAATATGGTGCTAGGCAACTGTTATTATTGACTGTCGGTATGACTTTAAAAAGAACAAAAGGTGTATCTCATAAAAATATATAAAACTATTTAAGACTATTCAGTACGTTTAAATCCGCGAGTGAGTTAAACTGATTCTTTAGCTAGAATAGGCCGGTCTAAACCAAGTGTAATAATCCAAAGTGTTGGTGCTCTCGTTCATTAGCTTCTGCAAACCTCTGTAAGGTATTCTTTTGTTTTTCTACCTATCTACAATTTATCATAACTGAGACTCATTAACATACTCAGTGAAACCTAATATCACAAATTTTGGTTCAATTGGCACCCTGCAGGGGTCTTAGTCATTTTGTTTACATAGATTAGGTATCAAAACTTTTGTCGTGAATTATCAAAATACTGCAATTCTGGTAGTGTTTTATTGTAGATAACAACAGTAACGTTGCCCATCATTTTGTTTTGAATTGCAATCTTTAAGCAATCAGTAAATGTTTTTTTTTTAAATTTTATTCTAGGTACCCTACCCACATAAGAATTAGTAAAATTATAAGACTATAGAATCAGTTAAACTTTGTCCTTAATAGTATAATTTCAGTTGCATTTCAATTAGATTCAGTACCGTACCTCATTTACCTAAAAGCTACACTAACTTCTCTCATTTTTCCTTTCATTTCTAGTTTACCCTTTTGTTTAGCTGTCTAATTAGTTCTCACCGTTTCTTTCATTCTACTTTCAGTACTTAATCCTGAAACCATGCCTGTGATGACCCGTAAGGCTGCGGCTCAGGAGTTGGAGCTTAAATTAAAAACGACCCTTCAAGATCTTAAGGCTTCAAACGGTAAATGTGATCAGCTGCTACAGGAAATTGATGATAGTGAGAAGGAAGTCGAGAAGATCGTTTTCAAAAATACAAGCTTGAAACAGGAGCTAGTTGACTTACATCAAAAATATCTGGATGTCGTTGATGAACGGGACAAACTGCGATTGGTCACAGATGGTTTCCATAACTGCAGTAACTTATATGAGGAGGCATTGTGTAAGGTTAGGGACCTAGAGGAAGAAATAATTCATGCAAATGTTCGAATTAACAAGTTACAGCAGCAAAAAGAATGTACTCAGGCTAAGGAATCCAATAACTTATATCATGAACTATTTAAAACTAACTGTAACCCTCACTCCTTAGTAACAATAGACCTAACTGAAGATTCTATATTGAAACATAATAACAGTTGCTATAAAGTAAGTCAAAATAAAATAAAGAAATATGCAAAACTAAATAAAATCATAAATAGATGCAATAAATTCAGGAAACAACAAAAACACAGTTCCAATAATATTAAACTAAGGAAAGAACGTGTTTTTCTAGTAAATAAACTGAAAAATTATGAAATGAAATTAGAAGATAGTAAAAACATTTATCAATTTGACACTCAAAGATTACAGTCTGAAATTGAGGTACTTGAAGAGTCACTCCATTCACTTTATATTAAATATGTGAGCTCTCAAAAACAAATAAATGAACACATCCTTGCTGCAAATGAGTTAGTGCAAATGTGTAAGGATGACCCAGCTAGAGTGGACCTGACGACTCTGGGCTCTACTCAGTGTTCTTGTCAGGGGGAATCCAACCTTGAGGATCTCCAACCTGTGGCAACGGAGGATCCGTCCCGGTCTGGGGAGGCTCGAGATTGTTTTACCGCTCAGGATACACCTCAGATCATACAAGGTTCATCTCAAGTAGCACAGACAGAGGCTTGTGGCCTCACTTGTTCTAATAAAGTTTGTTATAATTCTATTATGTTCTCAGATAGTTTAGGGAGAGGGTTAGGTAAATTATTGAATAACAACCTTAGTCTATCTGCTGTTAATAATTGTATGCCAGGGAAATCCTACAAAGAGATGGAAGATGGCATCATTAATTGGGAATAAATATGATCAAAAGGCCATTATTTCTGTGTTAGTAGGTAATAGTACTAATGTAAAACAAGATGACATCACTGATAGCGTCACTGAAATCTTGAAGATTAATTGTCAGAAAATAATATTGTGTGCTTTTCCTTACTTTGAGCAGTTGTCAAGTAGGCAAAATCATAATATACATAAGCTAAATAACCATATGCATTTATTAGCTAATTGCTATAGTGACAAACTTATATTTTTTGACACCAACACTTTTGTTGAGAAATTAAAATCGACTAGGGATACTGCGTATCTGCCCATTAGTTTTAGACGTCAAATAGCATGGCTATTAGCTTTTAATATAAACTCAGACATAAGTAGTATGTCGAAGTCTACTGTAATTACAAACATTAGTAATAATACTAATATTAAGGTAGTTAGTGATACTAATTTAAACTAGTAGATAAGACAACAGATGGTACCAATAAAAATGTTTTTAATCGCACTGTCACCAAGGTATCATCTAGCTTTCAATTATTTAATTGTAAAAAAGGGGCTAAGCAGAATTCCTTGAAATTGTTTCATCAAAACATTCAAGGGTTTTCTTCCAAACAATTGGAAATTGAATTGTTTTTAGAAAAAACAATGTTTGATATTATTTGTATAACTGAACACTGGTTGAAAGATTATGAAATGTTAATTAATTATGAGAACTATAGTGTGGGCAGTTGTTTTAACCGGAAATCCATGCTTCGTGGAGGTTCACTTATATTAATTAAAAATTGTATAAAATCTAAGACTCGCACAGACATAGTTAAACTATCAGTGGAACATAGCATTGAACTGTCCTGTGTTGAGCTAGATAAGCATTGTATAGTGTGCGTTTACAGACCTCCTAACTATCAAAACTACTCTATATTTGAGTCAGTAATGGAAGATGTTTTGGCAAAACTTGCAACTGGTAATAAATCAGTAATTATTTGTGGGGACTTTAATATTAATATTTTGGAAAATAATTCAAATAGTAGCAGATTGTTAAGCCTCTTTAAATCATTCAATCTTTCAAATGTGTTTTTGGAACCAACGCGAATAACTACGGCTACTGCTACATGTATTGATAATGTTTTTTGCGACTGCAACTATTTAGATAAAGCCATTGTAAATTATCTCCCTTCTGATCACACCGGTCAAACCGTTACTTTTGAGTCCAACACACCAATTCAAAAAGTACAGATACAAACTAGACCTATAACATCGGGTAAGTTAAATAAGTTTAATAGCACTTTAATCAGCAAGTTAAGTGTTGAGGGCCTAAATTTGAATAATGGTAATATTATGTACAAAGAATTATTTTCATTAGTCCAAACTGAGTTCAGTCATTTTTTTAAGCAGAAATCTAAAACTATTTGCCCTAAATTCTTATTCAGTGACTGGGCAACTAAAGGAATCAGGAAAAGTAGAGAAAGATTATTTGAACTGTATGGCCTTAAGCCGTTTATTAACACAGAAACTTTTACTAAGTATGTTGCTACTTACTCTAAAACTTTTAAAAATATCTGCAAAGTAGCTAAAGCTTCATTCCTTAGCCACAAGGTTAAATCAGCAGATAATAAAATTAAGGCAGTTTGGAAAATTATTAACAATGAAACGAACAGAAGCAAAAGGCATAATAATGATTACACACTGGACACTTCCCGCGGTCTCATTAGTGATAACATCGATGTTGCTCAGGAATTTGCAACTTTCTTTACCAATATTCCTATTAAAACTACAGAAACTTTAAATTCTTCGCCCGCACTTGCTATTGATTTATTAAGAGCGAATGTCTCAGCCTGTCCCGTGGAATTCAAATTTAATCATATAAGCCCGGTGGTCGTTTTAAAGGCATTTAAGCAACTTAAGATCAAAATGACCGAAGATTTGTGGGGCATGTCTACTAAAGTTTGTCAATCCATTATTGAGACAGTTGCACCCTATTTGGCATTAATATTTAATTTGTGTGTTGATCAAGGGGTTTTCCCGGATTTAATGAAGTACAGTAAAGTTATTCCACTCTTCAAATCTGGAGACAGCAAAGATACTAATAATTATAGACCCGTATCGATTTTGCCGGTTTTCAGCAAGGTGTTTGAAAAAGTTATGTTAAACCAAATGCTCAATCATTTTAATCGTAATAACATCCTACACGATCAACAGTATGGTTTCACCAAAGGACGTTGCACAACCGACGCTGGTGTCACCTTATTGAAACACATCTTTACCGCATGGGAAGAGGCGCAAGATGCAATAGGTATCTTTTGCGACCTATCCAAGGCGTTTGATTGCGTGAATCATGAAACACTTCTCTTGAAACTTCGGCATTACGGACTGGGTGAACTTGCGCTTAACTTAGTAAAATCGTACTTGAATGATAGACTGCAGCAAGTTCAAATAAACGGTGTGAATTCCTTGGGCTTAAAAGTCAAAATGGGTGTACCGCAGGGCTCAATATTGGGTCCGTTCCTCTTTTTAGTATATATAAATGATTTACCTTTTTTACTAAAAAACCGACCTCAAATGGTGTTATTTGCTGATGATACATCACTGATTTTTAAAGTTAAAAGACGTACACAGGAGCTTGACGACGTAAATAATGCTATAGTTAAGGTCCATAATTGGTTTACTGTAAATAATTTGGTATTAAATGGAAAGAAAACGAAATGCATAAGATTTGCGTTACCGAATGTTAGAAGTAGTGAATGTCATGTTGTATTGAATAAGGAGATACTAGAATTCGTCGAACAGACGGTTTTCCTGGGGATCACGCTTGACTCAAAGCTACAGTGGGGTCCTCATTTAACATCACTTGCAGGGCGGCTAAGTTCTGCCGCTTACGCTGTTTGGAAGATCCGCCAATTAACAGACGTGGATACCGCGAGACTGGTCTATTTTAGTTACTTTCATAGCATCATGTCTTACGGTATCTTGCTATGGGGACGGGCTGCGGATATTGAGTCGATCTTTATTCTGCAAAAGAGGGCTGTCAGAGCCATCTATAACCTCCGCAGACGCGAATCTCTAAGGGAACTGTTCAAAACAATTAACATCATGACGGTACCTTGTCAATATATCTATGAAAACATTATGTATGTTCGGAAAAATCTACATCTTTTTAGTAAGATAAGTGATAGGCACAATTTTAACACTAGAAATAGGAACAAATTAGATCAACCACGTTTCAGATTGTCTAAAGTACACACTTCTTTTATGGGGTACTGTGTAAAATGTTATAATAAAATACCAGTCGATATTCTTGAACTAAATGAAAAGAAATTTAAATCATGCATTAAACGCACACTATGTAGACAAGCATATTATAAGTTAGATGATTATATCGTCGATAAAAATGCTTGGCTTAATGCTGGTCCTGCTACACAGCCACCTGGGCATACTAGTTAAAATTTTAATATTTGAAAGAGAAGCTTCCCTTTTTTATTTTTTCTGACATTACGAACATTTTTGTTCATAATATTATAATTTTTGTGACATTACGAATGTTTTATTTTTGCTGATCCAAGTGTTAGTTACTTTATATACGTCAATATATATTAAATGTTTTTTCTTTCTTTTAGGAAAACAAATTTTATTAATATTTCAAATAGATTGCAAACTATAGTTTTGTATAATTTAGAAGCATTTTGTTTGAATTTTGTAAATGTGAGTACCATGCATCCGTTTATTGTGTTGTTATGATGTACGTTGACTTGAAAAAGCATGGCAGTTGAGAGTATGTCATGCTCACATAAATGTCTCACTGATGGTGGCGCGTGTGTTGGATCATTCGGTTCCCTACAAAATGGTTGAGCTGGATGGTGCTGATCCACGCGTCAAGTTCGTGAACGGACGCTGTCGGTTGAGACTGGTCATCTCCTAACTTCCAGGGCTTATTTTTATCTTGTATTTAGAATTGTTTATAATTACATTTTTTTACATTGTTCTCACATACAGAAGCAACAAGAATAATGTTCCAAGATTTTGTAATATTTCAACTTGATTTTAAAAGAGTGTCCGTGGAGTTTCTTGCCCGTTCTTCTCCATAGAGATCTACGTTTTGGAATGGGCAACTAGCTTCAACTTTCCAACTGATCGACTTTTTGACAATTCAAAAGTGCCTGTAAATGGTTTAATTGAAATAAATGCTTTGAGTTTGAGTTTGTTATTTAATGATTTCCCACCCTCAAAAAAAAAAAGCCGTCCCGAGGAAATCAAGGCCGACCTTGAGATCCAAGGAGTCCCAGCCCAACAAACAAAAATTGCTCTTGTAGTGGCTTATATTGCTAAAAATAATATTCTTATAGGAGCTGCATTATCGCTAATAAGGGTGCGTTTGGGCACAAATTATAAAGACAATAACCTTATACCCTCCTTATAGTTGCTTTATTGTCCGCTTTTTTTCCTTACACGTGTTATATTATGACAAGGGACAAGGCCAATACACTTGTAAGAATCATATAGAAAGCGTTAATACGGGCGATCACCCTTATACGTGTTTTATTATGGTCCGATACAAGGGAGTTAAACTCATTGCGGCAAATCAAAGGCTCTTAAAAAGCCGTAGGCCCTTATAGCCGTCTATTTATGATTCTGCAATAAGTCTTTTTCTTAGTGATCTAAATTTTCGCAACAGTTTGGCGAATAAACAGAAATGTCAACCATTTTACTAAAAAGTGAACGGTAAGTTATTATTTTATGCAGTTTATTTATCTGATTTATGTGCTCGTCTATAGTGAAAAGTGTATGGGAATTCAAATGCATGATAAAGTGTGGTACGCTGTGTGTTGTAGTATCAACCCGCCCTTGAATTTAAGCTGTTTTTGTGCTACAAACGTAATTTATTAATTAGTTATGTTATAAACAGTGCTATTATGAGAGCAAAACGATTCGCACATCGTCTACAAGGAGTCTATGAGACTGAAGACTTTATAATGGCATCATTTGCTGCTTATGCTTTCGCCATTTTACATATCGTTAGGGTTCCTTTCTCACGAACAAAATCCTGTACCTAGCTAGTCTTGTTCCCATATGTATAAAATTTATGTTTCACTATGGTTGGGTTGGCTGGAAGAGCTTTTTTTTTTGGGTGGGAAATCATCAAATAACTTCTCCCGCTCTGGGTGGAGCGGGAGGGCGTGTCAGACTTTTACTGACTAAAACCCACCCGTGTTCCCGCAGTTGCCTGTGTGCCAGGGGCCGCGGTATCTCTTTCGAACAACCCGCACCCCTGGCAGACATTGGCCCTTGCGGGCCCCACCAGTTGGTGCTGACATCTCTTTGAGGCGCGCGTGGAACACAACGCGCTGTCGACCCGGGCTTGGTCCTTACCGGGCAGCGAGCTACCCATTACTCGCCGTCCGCAAGCCCGCGCCTACGGTGGCCGGGAATCAGCCTGGGATTCCCGACACCCAGGGCGTCTCCTGCGAAGGCTACGGCCGTGAGGGCGCATGTACTGCCTCTCCCTCACGTGCACCGCCTCCCTCTTTGCAAGCATCACTGCTTCGCTGAAGGAGGCGACGGCTAACCATGCACTCTCACTCCGTACCATGGCCTGGACCCGGGTCGGACGCTAGAGATCGCCGCCGCCAATCGCCTCAACGAGGACCCGGCGATGCTCCGCCCAAGCCGAGCAGACCTCCACCGTATGCTCCACCGTGTCCTCAGGGCGATCTTCGCAGTGGAAACACCCGGGCGTTTCCTCCCGCTTTATCCGAAACAGGAACCTCCCGAAACAACCGTGTCCGGTGAGGACCTGTGTCAGGCGGAAGGTGAGGACGCCATGCCGCCTCTCAAGCCACTCCTCAAAGAGGGAACTTACCGCCGCAATCGTGGCGTGCCCATGGCTGAAAGAAATCTCTTAATAGGATTAAGCTTGCTTTTGTGCACTAGTTTTAAGTTTAAAATATAATTATAATTGTAAATAAAGAAATAAAGAATATAATTACATGTATAATATGTTTGTCCGCAGATATTGCAATGGTAGTATATACATATTGGCAGATTTTGACAAATTTCTACAAAGAAAAGATCTTAATTTACATAATATGCGATGGTCATGGAAGTGGACACATTTTATTCTAAGAAAGGAATATTTTAATTGTACATATCTGACCCTTTCTATTTATATCATTATCTTTACAATTATATTCTTCTTCACTGGTTTTTGTCATTCTTATTTTCTATAAAATAATCCCCTGCGGAACCACTGGCTGTTTCGTTGGTATCGGCTTGGTCATTTTGTAGCATCATAGGAGTAGAGGTGGTGGGTCTATTGCTCACAACCATGTTTTCGTAGACTTTTTTAACTTTTCTTCTGTAACCACCGCTCCTTATATACTTCTTCCAGTCTTTTGAATCCATTTTTAAATGTAAATTCCGCTCCGTAATAAATTCACACAATCTGCTGTATTTCAAAATAGCGAATATAGTTATGTAAAACATTTTAATGTAACCATATCGAGAATAATATTTTTATAATCACTGTATAATGGAATACGGATTGCTTTCGTCCTTGTAAAGATCATATAAAATGTTAGAATTTGTTTGTTGGATAGACGTCTTATCAAATATTCCTTTATGTTAAAAAGCATCATAATTACCTTGTGCATTACTTTTCTATGAATAATTGACCATATTAAAAGCCTTTTTATGACTCTGAATATTATATGGCTAAAACGCAATGTAAATAACCTCTATAAGAAGAACACAGCCAAATTATTAGAGTAAAGGTAATATTAGCCAAATCTTCTAATAATGCGCCACTATAAGGAACATTGACATAATAAATGCTCTTTTATAACATATATAAGAGTTTAGACCTTATAGACTTATTTTTATAAGCTTAGTTTGTTTGTTGGGAGTATTAGAGGTGCACCGCATGCACCGTGCCCGTCGCGGAGTACCTTTTGACATGGTGCTCGTAGTATGCCCTCCCTCAGAGGGCCATAATCCGATCTTCCAGATCAAGACGGTTTGCCACTTGTCTGGTCTAAAAATTTAAAAACCGCGAAAATCCGGTATAATCGGTCAATGTCACCGATGCCAGTTGTATGGCCACGCACAATCGCACTGTAACGCGAAACCTAGGTGCGTCAAGTGCCTAGGGGACCACGGCACAGCCGACTGTGCCCGGCTAAATGCCCGAGATGAGATCGCCCAGTTCCTCGGCGACCATCAAATTGACATATTATTAGTACAAGAGTCATTCCTAAAACCCTACAACCGCGATCCGAAAATTGCAAACTATCGTATAGTGCGCAACGACAGGTCGCGTTGTCACAAGGGTGGAACACTCATTTACTATAAAAAGTCATTACACTGCATCCCTATGGATCCCCCCACCCTCAACCGGTTAGAAGTTTCAGTCTGTCGACTAAGCCTGACGGGTCATGAACCCGTCACGATAGTCTCAGCCTACCTTCCTCCCACTCCCCAACCGGAAGATTTTAAACCAATCGCCGATGACCTCTCCGCCCTGTTAGGCATGAGTGACTCTGTTATCATAGCAGGCGATCTCAATGCAAAACATCCCGCTTGGAATAGTTCCAGGCAAACGACTAGAGGAAGACGCCTGTTCGACCTCTGTTCCTCCTTAGTCTTTGATGTCGTCGCCCCGATGACTCCAATCCACTTTCCTCACGATGTAAATCATAGGCCCGATGTACTCGACATTGCCATTCTGAAGCGAATCAACCTAAGGTTGGATTCCATAGAAGCAATAAACGAGCTCACCTCTGACCATCGTCCGGTTGTCATGCATCTGGCCCCGCGAACGGGTCTCCCAGATTCAGACCAACCCCCCCTCACCAAAGTGGTAACGGACTGGAGGCGAGTAAGCGATTCGCTGAAAACCAACACATCCCCCCACTTGAATTCCATACCCGACCATTTCGACTCTGTCGCCGACACAACGGCTGCGATCGACTCATTCACGGGTCACGTACAATCTGTCCTGAACGAGTGTTCAAGGGAAATTCCTGAGGTGGAAGACCACCGATGGAAGTTGCCGGACGATATACGCGAACTGCTAAATGAGAAGAACGCAGCTGTTCGTGCCTACAGTAACTTTCCTTGGGATGCGAACAAGGCTCACATGCGCTATTTGCAGAGGTCTGTAAAGGCGCGTCTTTGCAAGAGCTTCGTGACGCTAGCTGGGACAAGATGCTGAGCGAATTAGAGCCGACTCACCTAGCCTTCTGGCAACTTCAGAGGAATCTCAAATCCCAAGAAGTCTCCTCCATGCCCCCCCTGACCAGGCCCGACAGCACAGTCGCGTTTGACGACACCGAAAAGGCTGAATGCCTTGCCGAGAGCCTCGAAGCCCAGTGCACGCCCAGTTCTCTGCCAGTAGACCAGGCACACCTCGATGAGGTGAACGCTGAAGTCGAACGCAGAGCCTCCCTCCCGCCCGTCGAAGACCCTGATGATCCAATACCTCTCGTCACCCCGGACGAAGTTCACGAGATTATCAAAGGTCTGAAACCCCGCAAGGCCCCCAGCGCTGACAGAATCACCAATAGGGTGCTCCAGATGCTGCCCGCCCACCTGATCATGCTCTTGACCACCATCTTCAATGGTGCCTTGAGCAATAACATCTTCCCGCAAGCGTGGAAGCAAGCCACGGTCATCGGCATTCCAAAACTTGGCAAGCCCAAGTCCGAGCCCACGAGCTACCGCCCCATCAGTTACTGAATTCGCTCGGTAAAATCTACGAGAGACTTATTTATAAGCTACTCAGAAATTTTGCTGAGACGAAAGGCCTCATTCCCGACGAGCAGTTTGGTTCTAGAACCCAACACTCGTGCGTGCAACAGGTCCACCGCATCGTAGAGGACATAAGCGCTGGTTTCTAGCGCGGCTCTATGACCGGTGCAGTATTCTTCGATATAGCGAAAGCTTTCGACAAAGTCTGGCACAACGGCTTATTATATAAGCTGTACAAACTCGGTGTGCCCGACCGTCTCGTACTCATCCTTCGAGTCTTTTTGTCGAACCGCATCTTTCGTTATCGCATAGAGGGAGCGATTTCCTCCCCCCACCCCATACGCGCCGGCGTCCCTCAAGGCGCCGTGCTATCCCCTCTCATTTTCACGCTATATACTAGCGATATCCCAAAGCGTAGACTGGCAAAGTTGGCACTGTTCGCAGACGACACAGCCATTTACTACGCTGGGATCAGTCAGGACGCGATAGCCTCCAGGCTCCAGACCGCAGTCAATGTTCTTGGCGCGTGGTTTAGAAAATGGAGGATTGAAGTAAATCCGGATAAAAGTCAAGCGGTTCTCTTTTCGAAACCGCGACACAGACCTGACCCCCCTCGGCCCATCTCCATGTTTGGCAAGCCTATCCCTTGGGAGAAGCAAGCTAAATACCTAGGAGTGATCATGGATCAGCACCTCCCCTTCTCTGAGCACATTATGAAGGCGCGCTCACGCGCCGCCTTCGCTCTAGGAAGGCTGCATTCTGTTCTGAACGCACGTAGCAAGTTGTCACTCAAGTGCAAGTTGCGAATATACACGGCGTGCAAAAGGCCAATCATGACCTACGCTAGTGCAGTCTTTGCACACACAAAGCCCCGATACATCCATAGGATGCAGACATTGCAAAACCGTTTCCTCCGCCAAGCCACTGGCTCGCCCTGGTATGTTAGGAACGAGATCCTCCATCTCGACCTTAAAATCCCCACGATAGCCCAGTTCCTAAAACGTAATTCAAAGCGTTTCTTTGAATCCGCCGCGCAACACCGCAATCCACTGATTGCGAAGGCCGCTAGTTATGTCCCCAGTAGAGTCAGTCGAATCCGCCGGCCGAGACATGTCCTCTCCGACCCTGATGACCCCATCACTCTTCTCCAAGAAAGCAGTAGGGCCACCAGCACAGCATACAAGAACAAAAAACCGTCTTTCCGACCTCGCCGCCGAGGTCCTCGCGCCCCGCGAAGACCCCGAGTAAATGAAATCCCCCCCAACCGTCCCTTGCCCGCAGAAGTGCCAGCCCGCGCCGAAGCTGAGCAAGAAGAGTTAAAATCCCCATGATTAATAATAAAGAAATTATTGATCCAGCCTGTCCCCACTTGCTGCCCTCCCTGAAAGCGACTCCCTGAGCCGAGGCTCGTACCCCGCAGGGGGTGCCCTCAGTGCGCAGTCGCTGTAGGTTTAAGTGTTAGTTTGTAAGCCCTGGCTGGAGGCTCTTAGCCTAAAAACTATTAGTCCCCACAGGAAAGCCCGGTTAAGTAGTTACGGCCTCTCAAGGCCAACTACGAGATGCCCTTCCCAAAAAAAAAAAATTGTTTGCTCCTTCCGACCTCGCCGCTGAGGTCCTCGCACCCCGCGAAGAGCCCCAGTTAACGATCTGACCCCCGACCGTACCTTGCTCGTTGAAGTGCCAGCCCGCGCCGAAGCTGAGCAAGTAAAGGTAAATTCCCCAAGATTTAATAATAATGAAAATATTTTGATCCAGCCTGTCCCCACTTGCTGTCCTTCCCCCACCAGTGACGGCCTGAGCCGAGGCCCGTACCCCACAGAGGGTGCCCTCAGCGTACAGTTGCTTTAGTTATGTAGGTCTTTATGCCCTGGCTGAAGCTTTAGTTTTACTAAAAAGCATTCACAGGAAAGTTCGGTTAAGCAGTTACGGCCTCTCAAGCTCAACTGCGAGATATCATTTTTTTTAAATCACTGTTCGACAGCTTTTATTAAGCACTTAGTATTAAACAGAGAGTACATTATTATAATGGTATTAAAACAGCAAAACAAAATGATTTCCCACCCTCAAAAAAAAAAAGCCGTCCCGAGGAAATCAAGGCCGACCTTGAGATCCAAGGAGTCCCAGCCCAACAAACAAAAATTGCTCTTGTAGTGGCTTATATTGCTAAAAATAATATTCTTATAGGAGCTGCATTATCGCTAATAAGGGTGCGTTTGGGCACAAATTATAAAGACAATAACCTTATACCCTCCTTATAGTTGCTTTATTGTCCGCTTTTTTTCCTTACACGTGTTATATTATGACAAGGGACAAGGCCAATACACTTGTAAGAATCATATAGAAAGCGTTAATACGGGCGATCACCCTTATACGTGTTTTATTATGGTCCGATACAAGGGAGTTAAACTCATTGCGGCAAATCAAAGGCTCTTAAAAAGCCGTAGGCCCTTATAGCCGTCTATTTATGATTCTGCAATAAGTCTTTTTCTTAGTGATCTAAATTTTCGCAACAGTTTGGCGAATAAACAGAAATGTCAACCATTTTACTAAAAAGTGAACGGTAAGTTATTATTTTATGCAGTTTATTTATCTGATTTATGTGCTCGTCTATAGTGAAAAGTGTATGGGAATTCAAATGCATGATAAAGTGTGGTACGCTGTGTGTTGTAGTATCAACCCGCCCTTGAATTTAAGCTGTTTTTGTGCTACAAACGTAATTTATTAATTAGTTATGTTATAAACAGTGCTATTATGAGAGCAAAACGATTCGCACATCGTCTACAAGGAGTCTATGAGACTGAAGACTTTATAATGGCATCATTTGCTGCTTATGCTTTCGCCATTTTACATATCGTTAGGGTTCCTTTCTCACGAACAAAATCCTGTACCTAGCTAGTCTTGTTCCCATATGTATAAAATTTATGTTTCACTATGGTTGGGTTGGCTGGAAGAGCTTTTTTTTTTGGGTGGGAAATCATCAAATAACTTCTCCCGCTCTGGGTGGAGCGGGAGGGCGTGTCAGACTTTTACTGACTAAAACCCACCCGTGTTCCCGCAGTTGCCTGTGTGCCAGGGGCCGCGGTATCTCTTTCGAACAACCCGCACCCCTGGCAGACATTGGCCCTTGCGGGCCCCACCAGTTGGTGCTGACATCTCTTTGAGGCGCGCGTGGAACACAACGCGCTGTCGACCCGGGCTTGGTCCTTACCGGGCAGCGAGCTACCCATTACTCGCCGTCCGCAAGCCCGCGCCTACGGTGGCCGGGAATCAGCCTGGGATTCCCGACACCCAGGGCGTCTCCTGCGAAGGCTACGGCCGTGAGGGCGCATGTACTGCCTCTCCCTCACGTGCACCGCCTCCCTCTTTGCAAGCATCACTGCTTCGCTGAAGGAGGCGACGGCTAACCATGCACTCTCACTCCGTACCATGGCCTGGACCCGGGTCGGACGCTAGAGATCGCCGCCGCCAATCGCCTCAACGAGGACCCGGCGATGCTCCGCCCAAGCCGAGCAGACCTCCACCGTATGCTCCACCGTGTCCTCAGGGCGATCTTCGCAGTGGAAACATCCGGGCGTTTCCTCCCGCTTTATCCGAAACAGGAACCTCCCGAAACAACCGTGTCCGGTGAGGACCTGTGTCAGGCGGAAGGTGAGGACGCCATGCCGCCTCTCAAGCCACTCCTCAAAGAGGGAACTTACCGCCGCAATCGTGGCGTGCCCATGGCTGAAAGAAATCTCTTAATAGGATTAAGCTTGCTTTTGTGCACTAGTTTTAAGTTTAAAATATAATTATAATTGTAAATAAAGAAATAAAGAATATAATTACATGTATAATATGTTTGTCCGCAGATATTGCAATGGTAGTATATACATATTGGCAGATTTTGACAAATTTCTACAAAGAAAAGATCTTAATTTACATAATATGCGATGGTCATGGAAGTGGACACATTTTATTCTAAGAAAGGAATATTTTAATTGTACATATCTGACCCTTTCTATTTATATCATTATCTTTACAATTATATTCTTCTTCACTGGTTTTTGTCATTCTTATTTTCTATAAAATAATCCCCTGCGGAACCACTGGCTGTTTCGTTGGTATCGGCTTGGTCATTTTGTAGCATCATAGGAGTAGAGGTGGTGGGTCTATTGCTCACAACCATGTTTTCGTAGACTTTTTTAACTTTTCTTCTGTAACCACCGCTCCTTATATACTTCTTCCAGTCTTTTGAATCCATTTTTAAATGTAAATTCCGCTCCGTAATAAATTCACACAATCTGCTGTATTTCAAAATAGCGAATATAGTTATGTAAAACATTTTAATGTAACCATATCGAGAATAATATTTTTATAATCACTGTATAATGGAATACGGATTGCTTTCGTCCTTGTAAAGATCATATAAAATGTTAGAATTTGTTTGTTGGATAGACGTCTTATCAAATATTCCTTTATGTTAAAAAGCATCATAATTACCTTGTGCATTACTTTTCTATGAATAATTGACCATATTAAAAGCCTTTTTATGACTCTGAATATTATATGGCTAAAACGCAATGTAAATAACCTCTATAAGAAGAACACAGCCAAATTATTAGAGTAAAGGTAATATTAGCCAAATCTTCTAATAATGCGCCACTATAAGGAACATTGACATAATAAATGCTCTTTTATAACATATATAAGAGTTTAGACCTTATAGACTTATTTTTATAAGCTTAGTTTGTTTGTTGGGAGTATTAGAGGTGCACCGCATGCACCGTGCCCGTCGCGGAGTACCTTTTGACATGGTGCTCGTAGTATGCCCTCCCTCAGAGGGCCATAATCCGATCTTCCAGATCAAGACGGTTTGCCACTTGTCTGGTCTAAAAATTTAAAAACCGCGAAAATCCGGTATAATCGGTCAATGTCACCGATGCCAGTTGTATGGCCACGCACAATCGCACTGTAACGCGAAACCTAGGTGCGTCAAGTGCCTAGGGGACCACGGCACAGCCGACTGTGCCCGGCTAAATGCCCGAGATGAGATCGCCCAGTTCCTCGGCGACCATCAAATTGACATATTATTAGTACAAGAGTCATTCCTAAAACCCTACAACCGCGATCCGAAAATTGCAAACTATCGTATAGTGCGCAACGACAGGTCGCGTTGTCACAAGGGTGGAACACTCATTTACTATAAAAAGTCATTACACTGCATCCCTATGGATCCCCCCACCCTCAACCGGTTAGAAGTTTCAGTCTGTCGACTAAGCCTGACGGGTCATGAACCCGTCACGATAGTCTCAGCCTACCTTCCTCCCACTCCCCAACCGGAAGATTTTAAACCAATCGCCGATGACCTCTCCGCCCTGTTAGGCATGAGTGACTCTGTTATCATAGCAGGCGATCTCAATGCAAAACATCCCGCTTGGAATAGTTCCAGGCAAACGACTAGAGGAAGACGCCTGTTCGACCTCTGTTCCTCCTTAGTCTTTGATGTCGTCGCCCCGATGACTCCAATCCACTTTCCTCACGATGTAAATCATAGGCCCGATGTACTCGACATTGCCATTCTGAAGCGAATCAACCTAAGGTTGGATTCCATAGAAGCAATAAACGAGCTCACCTCTGACCATCGTCCGGTTGTCATGCATCTGGCCCCGCGAACGGGTCTCCCAGATTCAGACCAACCCCCCCTCACCAAAGTGGTAACGGACTGGAGGCGAGTAAGCGATTCGCTGAAAACCAACACATCCCCCCACTTGAATTCCATACCCGACCATTTCGACTCTGTCGCCGACACAACGGCTGCGATCGACTCATTCACGGGTCACGTACAATCTGTCCTGAACGAGTGTTCAAGGGAAATTCCTGAGGTGGAAGACCACCGATGGAAGTTGCCGGACGATATACGCGAACTGCTAAATGAGAAGAACGCAGCTGTTCGTGCCTACAGTAACTTTCCTTGGGATGCGAACAAGGCTCACATGCGCTATTTGCAGAGGTCTGTAAAGGCGCGTCTTTGCAAGAGCTTCGTGACGCTAGCTGGGACAAGATGCTGAGCGAATTAGAGCCGACTCACCTAGCCTTCTGGCAACTTCAGAGGAATCTCAAATCCCAAGAAGTCTCCTCCATGCCCCCCCTGACCAGGCCCGACAGCACAGTCGCGTTTGACGACACCGAAAAGGCTGAATGCCTTGCCGAGAGCCTCGAAGCCCAGTGCACGCCCAGTTCTCTGCCAGTAGACCAGGCACACCTCGATGAGGTGAACGCTGAAGTCGAACGCAGAGCCTCCCTCCCGCCCGTCGAAGACCCTGATGATCCAATACCTCTCGTCACCCCGGACGAAGTTCACGAGATTATCAAAGGTCTGAAACCCCGCAAGGCCCCCAGCGCTGACAGAATCACCAATAGGGTGCTCCAGATGCTGCCCGCCCACCTGATCATGCTCTTGACCACCATCTTCAATGGTGCCTTGAGCAATAACATCTTCCCGCAAGCGTGGAAGCAAGCCACGGTCATCGGCATTCCAAAACTTGGCAAGCCCAAGTCCGAGCCCACGAGCTACCGCCCCATCAGTTACTGAATTCGCTCGGTAAAATCTACGAGAGACTTATTTATAAGCTACTCAGAAATTTTGCTGAGACGAAAGGCCTCATTCCCGACGAGCAGTTTGGTTCTAGAACCCAACACTCGTGCGTGCAACAGGTCCACCGCATCGTAGAGGACATAAGCGCTGGTTTCTAGCGCGGCTCTATGACCGGTGCAGTATTCTTCGATATAGCGAAAGCTTTCGACAAAGTCTGGCACAACGGCTTATTATATAAGCTGTACAAACTCGGTGTGCCCGACCGTCTCGTACTCATCCTTCGAGTCTTTTTGTCGAACCGCATCTTTCGTTATCGCATAGAGGGAGCGATTTCCTCCCCCCACCCCATACGCGCCGGCGTCCCTCAAGGCGCCGTGCTATCCCCTCTCATTTTCACGCTATATACTAGCGATATCCCAAAGCGTAGACTGGCAAAGTTGGCACTGTTCGCAGACGACACAGCCATTTACTACGCTGGGATCAGTCAGGACGCGATAGCCTCCAGGCTCCAGACCGCAGTCAATGTTCTTGGCGCGTGGTTTAGAAAATGGAGGATTGAAGTAAATCCGGATAAAAGTCAAGCGGTTCTCTTTTCGAAACCGCGACACAGACCTGACCCCCCTCGGCCCATCTCCATGTTTGGCAAGCCTATCCCTTGGGAGAAGCAAGCTAAATACCTAGGAGTGATCATGGATCAGCACCTCCCCTTCTCTGAGCACATTATGAAGGCGCGCTCACGCGCCGCCTTCGCTCTAGGAAGGCTGCATTCTGTTCTGAACGCACGTAGCAAGTTGTCACTCAAGTGCAAGTTGCGAATATACACGGCGTGCATAAGGCCAATCATGACCTACGCTAGTGCAGTCTTTGCACACACAAAGCCCCGATACATCCATAGGATGCAGACATTGCAAAACCGTTTCCTCCGCCAAGCCACTGGCTCGCCCTGGTATGTTAGGAACGAGATCCTCCATCTCGACCTTAAAATCCCCACGATAGCCCAGTTCCTAAAACGTAATTCAAAGCGTTTCTTTGAATCCGCCGCGCAACACCGCAATCCACTGATTGCGAAGGCCGCTAGTTATGTCCCCAGTAGAGTCAGTCGAATCCGCCGGCCGAGACATGTCCTCTCCGACCCTGATGACCCCATCACTCTTCTCCAAGAAAGCAGTAGGGCCACCAGCACAGCATACAAGAACAAAAAACCGTCTTTCCGACCTCGCCGCCGAGGTCCTCGCGCCCCGCGAAGACCCCGAGTAAATGAAATCCCCCCCAACCGTCCCTTGCCCGCAGAAGTGCCAGCCCGCGCCGAAGCTGAGCAAGAAGAGTTAAAATCCCCATGATTAATAATAAAGAAATTATTGATCCAGCCTGTCCCCACTTGCTGCCCTCCCTGAAAGCGACTCCCTGAGCCGAGGCTCGTACCCCGCAGGGGGTGCCCTCAGTGCGCAGTCGCTGTAGGTTTAAGTGTTAGTTTGTAAGCCCTGGCTGGAGGCTCTTAGCCTAAAAACTATTAGTCCCCACAGGAAAGCCCGGTTAAGTAGTTACGGCCTCTCAAGGCCAACTACGAGATGCCCTTCCCAAAAAAAAAAAATTGTTTGCTCCTTCCGACCTCGCCGCTGAGGTCCTCGCACCCCGCGAAGAGCCCCAGTTAACGATCTGACCCCCGACCGTACCTTGCTCGTTGAAGTGCCAGCCCGCGCCGAAGCTGAGCAAGTAAAGTAATACGTAAAGTTGCTATTTCTTTAAAGTAACTCAATTAAAACATTTTCTAGCTGTATAATTATTTAATGTTGCGATTAGTAATTAGTATGATTAGTAAAGACATAATTATATTGATTTGCACACCTCATTAGTTTATAATACAATGAACCTTTTATACCTGTAACACCTTTTTAACATGTATTATGCAAATAAATTATTTGAATTTGATTATGTACAGGCAGAAGATCTACTTGTTGTCTGCAAATAAAACCGCTAACATGCATTTTTACTTTTATTGACCTCATTATATTTTAGTCATTACTTTATTCACATTGTTAATTTGTTACTTTATGTATTTGTGCATTTTTGTAGTCTGAAACACAGGTTCAACCTAGTTCACGCAAATTAGCACCTGTGCTCTATTTTAGTTGTTAAAGCTGGCTTTCAATTTGCCTAAACTGTCAAAATGGAGGTCGATCCGATCACTGCAATCATTTACAGCCGTGCAAAACCTCGCGTAGGGAGAATTAGCACCCAGAACTGTTCTTCTCTGCGGAGGGCAGAGTGGCGTTATAGGATTGCGAGGAATTCTGGAGGGGGCATGGAAGTTAACATTATTTAATATTTGCGATCAGTCAATTTTATGGGCCATGACTTTGCACACAAACATCGCGTCATTCAGTCGTCGATGTTTGTCAAGTGAAACCATATTAAAATGTTTGAGCTTATCACTATATGAACGTATTTTCTTGGCCAAACCGCTGGCATAAGCCAGGTGCCCCAGAAAACGTTTTTGTATACGCTCAAGACGCAATGCGTGGGTAGTATAGTGTGGCCGCCACACCACGTTACAACACTCTAACATGCTTCGACTCAGACAATTATAGAGGATAATTTTCGTTCTACAGTTTTTAAATTGTTTTGTTTCTGATAACAAATTCTAACACTTTGGAAGACATTTTCACTATATGATCTATGTGAGGAATAAAAGTTAATTTCTGGTCAAATACATATAACACCAAGGTCTTTTATTGTGTCTAATTCTTTTATTTTATCTTCATCATTAAAATAATCCTGGTTAGTGGGATGATGTTTCCTAGTAAATTTTACATGGTAACACTTGCTAGGATTTAGGAGCATGTGGTTTATTCGGCACCATATCAGCAATTCATCCAAGTCGCTTTGTAATTCAGAGGCGTCATGCTTAGATTTAACTATTGTGACGAATTTTAAGTCATCGGCAAACATAAAAATTTTACAGGGGCGAAAGCAGTTCGGAATATCATTAATAAAAAAGTTAAATAAAACCAGCCCCAAATAAGATCCCTGTGGCACACCCGAGGATATGTGCCTGACAGTTGATCGAAAGCCATTGACTACTACAGAGAAAGTTCTGTTCTCAAGATACAAGCTCAACCATGAGAGTAAAGATCCAGCTATACCATAATTTCTTAGTTTGTCAATGAGAATTTTATGCGAGACCCGATCGAACGCTTTGCTGAAATCTGTATATAAGACATCAGCTTGATGGCCGGAATCAATTGCTGGCGTCAATAACTCAGTAAAAAGTGTCAGATTGGTATTTGTGGATCGAGACTCCACGAAGCCATGTTGTAACTCACTGAAGTAGATTTTAAGATGATTTTGAATGTGAGGGCAGATCATAGACTCAAAGATTTTACTTAGGGTTGATAAAATTGAAATGGGTCTATAGTTCGAAACTAAGTCCTCATTGTTGGATTTATGGATGGGGACGACCTTTGCTTCCTTCCATTTAGAAGGGAAGACTCCACTGGACAAAGATTTATTAAAAATAAGCAACAGAGGCGTGACCAGCTCATTTGCACACTCATCTATGAATATTGGTGGTATCCCATCTGGACCAGCACCTTTGTTGCAGTCTAAACTTTTTAGTTTTTTGTATAAGGCTTCACTGTCAATAACTGGGTTGTTTAGAGATAAACTACTTTCTAGAATATTATTAATGTTTGTTGTTTCATCGGTACGGTAATAATTTTCAACAGGGCTGTATACAGAAGAAAAGTAAGAAGCAAAGAAATCACACAACTCCGTGCCATCTGATGATGCAGCTATGCTACCCGTCATAGATAAAGGATACGAGCTGGATCCGCCCCGTTTAGGTTTAACATAGGTCCAAAATGATGGTTAGAGTGTGTTCAAGATTTTTTAAGTAATTATTATAGCAAATCGTAGCAAGTGCATCACACTAATAATGTATTTTATAAATGATTTATACAGTAGTTATTCATGCAATAAATTTTTTTTTCGTTTATTTAGTAATTTAGCCCTATTAAAAAAAAAGGTATTCTAGCCCTTTTTATAACTCGATTTTTCCCGAAAATCTGACACCCAGTTGCCAGCACTGTGGTTTAGTAAATCGTTATTGTCAATCAGTGGTGCCAGATTGGGGGTAATGCCCCGAAATTTAGGGGTTTTTTTTAAGTTATGGGGGAGAATTGGGGACAATATTTTTGACGGGATATTTGGAGAAAGAAAACTGTGTGTGGAGGGCATTGGGGGATTTTTATCAACACAACTGTACTGTAAGGCACTAGGAATTTTGTCGTTGCCTTTTTCTAACGTAGTTGTGGAAAGAGCCTTCTCTCAAGTAGCTATTATTAAAGACAAACTTCGAAACAGATTGGTCATTCACACTGCCGAGTCCATCTTGAGAATAAGATATATATTGCTAGAAGGATGTGTTCATTTTAATTAAACCCAGTTCAAAGATGCTTAACAGATTTAACTCAGAAAAAACGTACGGAATTGCAATCGACGCGGGTGAAGAGGCTGATTTAGTCATGGACGCTATTGCTGAAATTGTATAAAATTGTATCTTTCATAAAAATAAAATAAAAATTGGGGTACTACACTACTATATAATTATGTGGGGGCTTTTTTTCAATATTGAATTTTGGGGGGATTTCGGGGAAGGTTTGGGGAGAACGCGAGACGGTCATCTGGCAACACTGTTGTCAATTAATAATACAAAGTACTCTGTGAGTTGCACAGCTTATGATCTTCCTTCAGTTCAGCTTCAGTCTTGTTAAATTGGTATTTATATTGTGTTGATGATGATAGACACTTTTATAAAATTTGAAAGATGTATCAACAATTGTTTACTAACTAGACTTTCCAAAGTAAGCTATGACAATGATTACCATTACCACATCGAATATCAAATAAGAATAAGTAAAATCGAACAGAATTTTCCTGAATTATTAGATTTAGTAGAAAATGAAGACTTCAGGGAGCAGCCAGAAATATGTTCAAGTGCACTGTATTCTCTTATAATTTTATACATGGAATTAAAAACGAATGGTCGATGGAACACAGAATACCTGAATACAAAGGATTATGCTGGAAAATTGAACCTGGCATTTAAAACTAAATATAATATTGCGTTACAAGAAATATTTTTTAAAGACGATTTTTACAATGCACAAGAACTTTTTGATAAATGCATTAAAGAATTGCATCAGAAAATGACATTAGCTCATTTTCAGCAGTATCCCAGCCTTGTTGAAGTTTACTGCTTGTTATTGAAGAATGTTCGGGTGAGTGATCTTCATATTATGCACCAGAAATATTTCATAATTGTCCTGCCCATATCTTAAGATATCAGGGTTCTGTGTAGCTTTACTTTCATACAAAATAAAACTATCTGCCTAACATTTTCTCAACTATGTTGGGCTCTGCTTCCGGTCTAACCAAATGCAGCTGAATAGCAGGTATTTTACATTGATTGACTGTCTATCTTACCTCAACATGGGCGCGGTGGCCCGAGATGGGGGTCCTAGGGGTCGTGGCCTCCCGTAAACCGTAAGCCGTAAACGTAAAGCTTAAAATAGTAATTTTTTTAAAATATAATATTTTTTCTTATTATTAAGTAGGAATTCTTTGTCTGTGACCCCCCAAAGTCTGGCTGCGACCACGCCTGCCTTAACAATCCAGTTAACGGCTTAACATGCTTTCCGAGTCGTGGAGGGTCTTGATATGTCAATATGGTCATCCTCAGGCCTACCGCGGCAAGCATACCCCTTTTAACCGGTTACGTTGGATTAATCCGACAAATATTTTTTTGGGCAAATATTTTTATTTTTCCATTTCGCCAGGGTTGTATAGTTACGACCAAAATACCACAGCTCGTTTAATCTGTTGTAAGAAGTTAAGTATTGCACATCCCTTTTTGTTGTAGGTATTTATTTTTCGATTCACTGTGCCTGGCGCTGGGGACACGACAACTGATATGAATTCGGGCTGTTAAAAGGTTAATCTGATTGATTGACCTATGCAGGTGTAATTGCTTAGCCAGAAATCCTTCCATACATCTCTGTATATAATTTGATAGATACGCATCATTACTTAGCTGCTAGTGTGTCTAACCAAAGAATAATAATAAGCTAAACTAACGAAGTTATATGTACAGAAAATGTATTAATCTTCCATTTGCAGGAATATAATGTCACTGTAAATATAGCAACTGTAATACCGGTGGCGTTATATATGATAGATGACCACAATCCTTCTTATAAAGTGAAAGGTTTGCAGTGCTGTGTATGGATAATGCAGTGTTTGGTATGTTTCTTTTGTAAAAATTGCTTTCTTTCCAAATAAATAATAGTATAATTTTGAAATCAGTTCAGAAGATAAACATTGTTGAGAGAGACCACTCATTACAGGGGTAAAAATCATTACTGAAATGGCTTAAATAATATTTTTTTATGACTAAGTATGTTGTTTCAGAATTCTGATTGTTTTAAAACTGGTAATTTCTATGAAGTTGTGTTCAGGAGTCTCCGGCACAACATTCATCAGAAAGATATTATAGTAACGAAACTGTTATTTGAATGTTTCCCAGATTTCATAAAACATCTGCCTCCAAAAGTGAAGGTGAGTTCAAAAATCAATTGGCTAAAAGGGTTTGTGCACTTTCTAGATTACTTGTACAGTTTAGACATGACAAAATTTGTTTTTTGTTTTTCAGAAGGATATTTTGGATGATGTGTATTCATGTGTCATAGAGCAATTGACCACAGAAACTAACTTATACCGTAAGGCAGTTTGTTTTGACTTCACTACAAAAATAATAGAGATGCTTGGTGTCCACTGTGTGAAGAAGAAAATATTAAAAGACATAATTTGTGACAATTTAGACATGTGTTGTAATGAAGGTGTTTATGACATACTAATACAACATGTTATGGAGGTAACTACTGTTTTCATAATTTTTTTGTTTACTTGTTTAAGGTGTCCCACTGTTGGCAAAGTACTCCCCAAGAACTATCACTTAGAAGGACATTTTTAGGGTTCCTAAGGATGCCCATGAGACTCTATTTCTAAAACTCCACTGCCCATTTGTCTATCATAAAGCTGTATCTTTTGAATTGTTAAAAAATAAATATGGTTGTACGGGACCCTTGTGTCTGACTCACACTTGGCTGCCGTTATTGTGTTGAGATGAAACCTTGATTTCACTTTGGTTTAGTTTTCAGTTCTTCCAGTAAGATAAAGGTTAAAACATTACTTTTAAAACCACTTTTTATTTCAGTGCCTCTTAATGTGGATCAGTTATTGCTGGTGCATCTGGAAGTTACCTACAGACCAAAAGATACTATCTGCATTAATTAAAACTCTTTATGTGGCCAAAGACGAAACAACAATATTGCAAATTCAGAATATGATTTTTACATTAATTAATTTGTGCACGAAAGAAGAGCAGATGCAAATATGTAGTAATCTGAAGTCAGTGCCAAAGGGATTAAATAATGATTTCTTAGTAAGGATTAATTCAATAAAAGAAAGTATTAATTGTTAGGGTACTTGTTTCATTTATTTTTAACCGACGGAAAATAAGGAGGTGGTTCTCAATTCGACGCGTATTTATAAAGATATGTTCATTCTTTTATACATATATCTACTTCATAAGAGAAACTCCTCTAAAATTTATCATAAAAACAAAGCATGCGAAATGTCATTCAATAAAGTGCCTAAGTATGCAACTATTTTTGTTTTCCCTCTTGTTTAATGCAATCTGTTCTGGGACATTCAGCAATAGGTAGAACCCACTGCCCCATCCGATTGATACTACAGCTCATTCATGCTGGTTGTTTAGTAAACCAAGGGATCAATGTCGAGGTAATACTTCATTGCTTGGGAAGCCCTTCTTTCAGTCTTGTGAAGGTGGTGGCACATTCATTCATAAAATCAACGAAGTATTTTTCGATGCCTACGTACCTACTATGCGGGAATATTTCCCATAGCTACTTGTGAATACTTATTATTTTTGTATGGTTTAATTTCGAATGGGCCCGGTTTCGGGCTGATGTTATGTATGTGTTATGTAGGTACATAACTTAGTACAACTTACAAGTTTAGTTTTGCTTTACGATGTACGCAACTAATGTATTTTTTTAAATAAATAATTGCTATAATACTTGCGTAATTTTTTACGAAGATTTTTTAGCAAAAAGTTTATTTCCTCTATAGAATAGGCATTATTCAACTAGAACAAAAAAATTGAACTTATAGAACCAATTGAAATAATATAGGTAATAGTTACCGTTTTACTATGTACCTCGATACATAATATTAAATATGTATCTAATATAAACTCATCTTAGTACCTACCAACGTATTTATCTTTATATGTGTTGTAGTCTATGATTAATAAAATATATTAATTATCTATGGGACGAAGGCATTCGGCAGCCCCAGTCAACTTTGTATGGAAAGAACGAAATGCCTACTAGGGCAAAACCTTTAACTTGCCATTAGAAAAAAAAAACAATGATTTTGTGTGGTAACACCGGTAACACATAACTTCCGGCAATGAAATTCAAATTCAAATTTCAAATCAAAAACAAAGTTCACAATGGCGTCGGCAAAATAATTGTTTGGTTGTTTTGTTGTTGTCTCTGCTTTAATTTCGTGGTATTTTCGGATTTGTGTTTAGATTTGAAAATCTTCACCTGATCTAACCAACGTTGAGTCGAGCTAATGCTCCTCCGTTCGAGCGATTAATTGTTCTGATTGAGAAATTGACTCTTGTGAGAAAGTGACATTTTTTGTTCTTTTGTTACAATGGAAAACAAAAGGAAATGTTTAAAGTGCGGCTGCTCACCTGCTAAAGACGGCGTGAAGTTGTTTCGATTTCCTAAACCTGGAGTAACTAACCTGATTCGGTAGGTAACATTACGAACTTCTCATTTTCTATAGTCCTAATTAAAAACGTAATAGAAACCATATAAAAACTTAACTTTTGAACCCTCTCTAGTCGGGGGATGGTAAAGACTGTAAAAAGGAAAAACCCACAATTTGCAAAGCTAAGAAGTCCCACTGTAGTCAAGATATAACCTATATTTTCATAACGAAAAATGTCATGTCCTCTAGGTAGGTACTTAAATCTAAGGAAAACTGATAGACTCTGCCTCTAAGACGATCCACAGCCCAAATTTTTTGCTTTGACATTTTCCAAGTTGTCAAAACACAAATTTTCATTCATGTTTTGTTTTTATTTTCCGCTAGCTGTTTATTGTGGGCGAAGTACATTTTCCCTGAAAAGGAAAATGCATCCTTAAATTTACAACAAAAACTGCATACTGAGCACAGAATGTTGTGTCAGCGACATTTTAAGAATGCAGATTTTGTAGACCATTCAAAGACAAAGCTACTAAGAACCGCTGTCCCAAATGATGTAAGTAAAAAATATAAAAACAATATAAATCCTTAGACGCTTTATCTCACTGTAATAATTAAAGATCTTTGTCATTTCACATAAGATCCTAATCTAGGCATAAGCAGTAATATGGGGACTAGAGACTATACATAAATATATAAGTATTAAACATCCAGACACAGAACAAACATCTATGTTCTTCACATCGATAAATGTTTGTCCTGAGAGGGTATCATACCTGCAACCTAAAGGCTCAGAAGGCAGAACTACTACCTCTACTAATAATGGGCTTCGGCCAACATAATGTTATAATTATTCTTAAAAAACTATTATTTCATTCATTTTTTTTTTTCATTTCAGGGAGAACCTGCTTTACATGTATATTCCTCTGCAGGACATTCGCAAAAGAGGCCCTTTTGTGACATTTTGAATTTGCAGAATACTGAGACTGCACCGCAACAGAAGGCAAAAGATAATGAGCCAGTGGCCGGACCATCAACTCAGCCCTATGATTGTCATCAGGCAAAGGAAAATGTGCTGCCCGTGGCTGGACCATCAACTGCACCCTATGATATTCATCAAGCAAAAGAAAAGCCAGTGGCTGGACCATCAATTGCTTCACCCAGCTTAGCACAACAGACTAGAGAGAGCATGCTACAAGAAAAATGTCACAAATACATGCAAAAAGTTTGCCAGCTACGGAACCGTATAAAAAATCTCAAAAAGAAGGAGATACTAAATGCCATTCATGAAGATATAGCAGTAAAAAAATTATCAGAAAAAATTACACCTGCATTTGCTCTGCTTTTACAAGGGCAAATTAGAAACTTTAAAAAGAAAGTGACTGGTCGGAGATGGTCAAAAGAAGAAAAAATTACAGCACTGAGAATTTTTAAACGCTCTCCAACATGCTATCGACTATTACGACGGTTGTTCCCATTGCCTTCAACCAGCACTTTGAAAAGTCTCCTCCGGAAATTGCCATTTGGAGTTGGAATAAATAAACCAATGTTTACAGTGCTAAAAAGATTTGCAGTGACACAAACACCAGGGGATAATTATTACGCTTTATTGTTTGATGAAATGTCCATAAAAAAGCATTTGCAGTATAATCCCAAAGATGACGTTATAGAAGGATACCAGGACCATGGTACCCAAGGAAGGTCACCAATTATAGCTGCATATGCTCTGGTTTTTATGATCTCAGGCATAAGAAAAAGATCTAAGCAACCAATTGCCCATTATTTTTCAAGTGGATTTTCAACTGCAGACAGGCTTGCAGTGCTTATAAAAGAGGTATTTTTTTTATTCTTACTCAACCTGACCTGTCTCACAATAAGGCTTAGTAAAGTATTATCATTCATATTAGTGATATTATGACGTCATTTGTGCAACTACTTGCATTTTAGTCATAATTTTGTGATGAGAAAAATTCTACTCACATAGCTCGCTAAAATGACAAACCCATAACGGACTAGCCATTAATTTATTGTTTTGCTCCACCATTCTACCCCTTCCGGCTAATCAATCAGTTTCACCAATGGGATGCAAAGTGGCATTTGTGGCACCCATTAGTTAAAGCGGTTAGGGCTGTGCTTTGCCTGTCACAGTCTATGTCACAGCACAGTGTTTTATATGTTTAGATGTTGATAGTTGATATTTATCACCCATAGGCTTTAAACAGATTTTTTTTTTAAATTTCAGGTTTTAAATCAATGCTTTGAAGCAGGTATAAATGTTGCAGCTATTGTCTGTGATATGGACGGAGTCAATAGACGAGCTCTTACGATTCTGGGTTCAACAGTACAGCATCCATACATAAAACTAAATAACAAAGAAATTGTTACATTTTTCGATCCACCGCATCTACTTAAATGTTTCCGAAATATGTTTATGAAATATAACGTTGAGATGACTACACACATTTCTTCTGATGGCTTAGTTGGAAAAGGTAAGATATAATGTATCAAATAAGTATTTAAAAAAAATTAGAATTTAAGTATAGTTTTATTATAACTAGTGGTCGCACACTGATCGAAATTTGACCTCATTTTATAGTTGCAATAATTTTATTCATGTGACATAATGATAATGTAAAAAAATGCTTATCTACAGGTATTGCAAAATGGTCCCATATAAAGGAATTTTACAAAGTGGACAGCACCAATCCCAATTTTGTATATGCACCAGTGCTGAAAAAAGATCATCTAGATCCCAACTCAAAGCAGAAGATGAAAGTGAACCTAGCTGCACAAGTGCTGAGCCACTCTGTAGCAGGAGGAATGTTGGCGAGAATATCCAACGGTAATTAATATGGAATGTTCAAATACAAAAAAAGTAATTTAAAAAAATTAAATCAACTTCAAAAAGAAATTAACTCAAAATTATGAAATAACTTTAATTTCGGCAGAGTTTCTATGGACTCCCGAAATTAAAGTTATTTCATAGAAGTTGATTGAATTTTTTTTAATTATGTAAAAACTGGAATATTTGTAATGAGTAGTGTGGTTGTAATGTGGTTTGTTGTAAATATTGCACTAGATTTTAAGATGTTTTCCCTTTGACACCCATAGCTCGCATCAATAAGCTAGGCCATCACACTTACAATTACATGCATTGTGTCGAATTGATAACCACCTCTTTTTTGGAGTTGGTTATAAATTAATTCTATTATAGGCATGTAGGTCATTCCAGTGGTAATATACAAATTCTACAATTGATGGAAAGTTAGTACCAACGTTTTCTAACCTCACACCTCATTAGTATTTTTTTATTAACCACAAATGTTTCAATTTCAGGTTCAATTAGTACTGAAGGTACTGTGACAGCCAGTCTGGTGACAGATATGGACAAGTTATTTGACTTAATGAACGCTGACAGCCCAGACTTAAGGCGAGGAAAACCTCATTCCACCAATTGGTCCTTGAAGAGCCCACACTCCGAATTCTTCGAAAAAATGAAAGTTTTTTTTCAAACAATGAAATTCATTGATTGTCCTCGGAGGCCGCCATCGCAAGATGGATGGCTAACAACATTAAATGCGTTTTTAAGATTACGGAGAAATTTGGAGGCGGGTAATATTACCACCCTGGCTACCAGAAGGCTGCAGCAGGACCCAATCGAAAATCTGTTTGGATGCATTCGGGGCAACTGTGGGTCCAATACAAACCCCACGTGTGGCCAATTTGTGGCAGGATTGAAAACTGCTATTCTCAGCAATTTGTCCAACATAGGCACATCAGGAAATTGCGAGAGTGATAATAATACAATTATTAATAACTTTAATACTTTTTTATCAGCCTCACAATCGCGGCCTACAAACATAAACACAGAAACTGAATTTGTTATTGAGGACATGCCTGAATTAATGGAAGAAAATATTGAAGAAGAGAATGCTGAAATTCAGGCCTGTGCTTATGTGTGTGGGTTTATTGTAAAAAAAATAAAAAACGTATGCAAAGCCTGCCACAAAACTTTTTTGACGCAGACAATGGAACCACAACATTTATTTGTAGAGTGCCGGGAGTATAATGAACTGAAAAAAAGTTTAAATTATGTAACGAAGCCAATGATAGCTTGCGTTGAGTGCTGTGCAACACTCATAAACAAGATCTTAAAAGAAAATGGCCATACAAACTCTTTAAAAAAAAGAATTAAAGAAAATATAAAATCAAAAATTAACTTCGATTTTCTTAATGAATGTGTAGAACACAAAGAATCTAATATTGAACATATTACAAACAGTGTTTTTATCATATGTATCAAACGTTTTTGCGTCCTTAAAAATAGATCTTTTTCCCAAGAAGCATCAGCTGCTGCCCTCAATCGCAAGATGAAAATTATTCTTCACAAATAGTATTTTTATTGGTGAACAGTTGTTGCATTATGATTAAAAAAAACTGTTTTTGTTTTCTGTTTATAATCTGCTGAATATTAGATTTTTGTGTTTTACACTAATAAATGAATTTTGATACCTATCCCATTCATTGTTAGGAAATCGGAGATATTAAAACAAATGAACAGTAAAACACAAAAGCATATTATATACATGTAACGTTTTTTAAAACATGTTTTCTAAAACTAATGTTAAAAATAGGTACTTATATATCCTTTGATTTGTTGTTATTTTTCTTGTTACATAGATACTTGTCCAAACAATGTGTTAATTACATACTATAAACCATTACTATATTATACCCTTGACTGTTTTGCATATGATAAAAAAAACACTGTTTTCTGTTTATAATCTATGAATGTTGATATCTCATTTATTGTTAAGGAATAGAGATTAAGGAAATAAAAGAAAAAGGAAGCTCTGTATTCAACCCGTATGTATGGCGATTTTCTCAAAAACGAATTAACCATTTTTTATAATTCTTCTTTTCGTTCGTCTTGGGTTGATGTAATTGTATTCTCATGCTATCATTCTCCTGCCCTTATTTAAATTAATTTAGGGTCGGCGCATCATGGCTTTTTATTCCATACTTCTCTATGTAATTATTCAACTATAAATGCTTAACAGCTTCTGAAGTCAGTGTCTTCAATTTCTCGTTTCAATTCCAAGCTAAGGTGCATTGAAAAATTGAAGACACCGACTTCTGAAGCCGTAAAGTTTTTATGAAAGATTTTTGTTAATTTTAGGCTATTGAAGTCGGTTTTTACTTTGTTAAAGTAAAATTTTCTTGTTACATTGATATTTATCCAAACAATGTGTTGTACACATCTTAAACTATATAGAATATGCACTATATTATGACCTTAACTGTTTGCCGTGTAAATGTGTATTATGTAGGATGGTTTTTCACCTGATTGTTGGTATGTGATGTGCTATTTAGTTAGAATTTAACCATACGTAACTCTCAGTTATTCAAAAATAGAGAAAATGTCTCAGTTTGTATGTAGTTATCTATCTGATAGAAAAGTAAATTAAAACATAATGTCTCATTATCGTTGTTTTATTTTCTATTTTTTCTAATACTCTGGGCACTCTCACTTGTAAGAAAACTCGAAATACGTGACGATTCGAGTTTTCTTCAAGCGAGAGTGCCCAAACTTAATAAAATGTAAGAAAGTAGGATTGCGGCGTTTTAAATTTCGCGGTGCATGATAGTTTTGTGGGCGTAATCTAGATGTCGCTAGAAACGACTTCCGTTTTTTCTTTTTTGTTTGAAGTTGGCGTTCTTCTCCGCTAGGAGTATAGTGTTCTGTGGCATTCGGTCTCTCCCTTGTCAACCTGTGTCATGTAATCTGGAAGTCTTATAAAATAAATTAAATAATATAGTCCAACGCAGTTTCTTTGAATTACGAGCCATCCCGACCGAACCCCAAACATGGTGTCAGAAGTTGTGTCTAAAGAAAATTAAAAGGAAAAGGTAAAAGTCAAGCAAATCGTAAGTAAAAATTTTTACTACAAGTCACCCAAGTCATCAACATGGCGGACAAAGCGTTCCTTGTACAATTGAAACCGCTTCTCATACAAAATGGCGACAATGCGGCAGAAAAATGGAAAAAATGGAGACTTAGATTTGAAATTTTCAGTGAAGCGAATGATTTAATTAAAGTAACGGATTCGAAAAAGACAGCAATTTTCCTAAATGCAATTGGTGATGACGGAATAGAAATTTTTAATAGTTTTAATATAGATAGAAATACAACAAAGTTAGACGACATCCTAAAGAAATTTGACGAGAAATTCAGTCCTCACATAAATGTAACGGTAGAACGGTATAATTTTTTCACAAGAAACCAAAAAACTGATGAATCGTTGGATGAATACTTGACCACATTGAATAACCTAGCTACCACATGTGAATTTGGTAATCTAAAAGAAGAATTGATCAAGGATATGCTCGTAATAGGCATGATTAGCACACACATAAAAGAAAGACTCTTACAGGAAGAAAATCTTACAGTTGTAAAGGTGATGAAAATAGCAAAAAGTTTAGAATTGTCTCAAGAGAGATCAAATAAATTAAACAACCAAGAAATTAAAAAGGAAGTTGTTCAAGGGATCAAAGAGCAAAAACAAAACTATAAAAATAGAAGTCGATCAACCCATCGAAGTAATATGGTACATAGAAACAATAGTCATGGAAGAAAAAATAGTCATGGAAGAAACAATAGTCAGAGAAGAAATCAATCAATCAACAGAAATAAATCATCAGACAGGAACTGTACTAGATGTGGACAAATTCACAAATATAAATGCCCAGCACAGGACATAATTTGCAATAATTGTAAAAAACAAGGTCACTTTGCCAAATTTTGCTTTTTCAGGAAATCAGACCATAAGGTTGGTAATATTTCTTATGAACAGTCAATGTCAAAAGATTTTTCTAATAATTTTGTTATTAATTCAATTCAAAATTCTGAATCCACAAAAAATTGGCAAATAAATGTTTATTGTAATGATTACAAACTTACATGTCAAATTGATACAGGTGCAGATACAAATGTCATTAGTAAGAAAATGTTAGATAAAATTATGTCCAGTTCCCACTCAAAAATCAATATGTCAAGAACAAATGATAAAATCTTTTCTTTTTCAGGACAATTAGTGCCAAATTTAGGTACATGTATTCTTAACTGTAAATTTGAAAATGAAATAACCGCAAAACTTTATTTTGTTGTTGTTGAGTGTAAATGTAAAACAATATTAGGATGGAATTCATGTGAAAAATTGGGTATTGTGAAAAGAATATATGGAATTCAACAAAGGTCAGTACAAGAAATTGTTTCTAAATATGCTAAAACATTTGAGGGTCTAGGTTGTCTACCATACAAAGCTCATCTAGATATTGATAGTAGTGTTACACCTAAAGTCTGTCCAGTCAGGAGAATACCTTATTCATTAGAAAAACGTCTTAAAGAGGAATTAGAATATATGGAAAAATTACAGGTCATAGAAAAAGTTGATAAGCCAACTAAATGGGTAAACTCAATTGTCTTAGTTGAAAAACCTAATGGTAAATTGAGAATATGTCTTGATCCTAGAAACTTAAACGCAGCTATAAAACGTCCTCATTACCCGTACCCAACATTCGATGATCTTAGGTCTAAAGTTGCAGGTGCAACAATTTTTTCAAAATTGGATGCAAGCTCAGGTTATTGGACTATATGTTTGGACGAGGAAAGTAGTGACCTCTGTACATTCAACAGTCCATACGGTCGATACAAATTTCTAAGACTGCCATATGGAATTAACTCTAGTGGTGAAATTTTCCATAGGACTATGCAACAATTATTTGGAGATTTACCAGGTATAATTATATTTGTAGATGATATACTTGTTTATGGTTCTACTATTGAAGAGCATAATGAAAGACTAGAATCGTTATTCAGGCGAGCGTCTGAAGTCAATTTGAAGTTCAATAAATCCAAATGTCAATTTGGTATGTCTGAAATTCGCTATGTAGGTCATATTTTCAACAATGAAGGTGTATCACCTGATCAGTCAAAGGTAAAAGCAATTTTAAAAATGCCAAGTCCAAATAATGTCAAAGAACTTCAAAGATTTTTAGGAATGGTCAATTATGTAGGTTCATATATACCAAATCTCGCAGAAAAAACTTCTTTGCTAAGAGAATTGCTCAAAAAACATAATCAGTGGCAATGGTTAGAGCAACATGAAACACAATTTAAAAAATTAAAGTCAATGTTATGTCAATCTCCAGTCTTAGTCCATTACGACATGAAAAAACCGATTAGATTGTCAGTCGATGCATCACAACACGCTGTAGGTGCAGTCATTCTACACGACAAAAATCCGATAGCTTATGCTTCGAAGTCATTAAACAAAAGTCAAATTAATTATGCACAGATTGAAAAAGAACTTTATGCAATAGTATTTGGCTGTAAAAAATTCCACCAATATTTATATGGAAAACCTATTCAAGTTGAAACAGATCACCAACCTCTAGTCACATTATTCAAAAAACCTTTGTCAGAAGTACCAACAAGATTACAACGTATGATGATCACATTACAAGCTTATGATCTTAGTGTGTATTATACAAAAGGTTCAGAGATGTATGTTTCTGATACATTATCTCGTGCTCCAGTCAAAGATGATAATATTAACCAAGAATTAGTCAGTTTAGAAGACTTAGACGCAAATATTAATATTCACATAAACTTGTTAACCTCTAATTTAGCCATTTCTCCAGAAAAACTTGAAAAAATTACAAATCAAACTAAACAAGATTTAGTTTCTCAAAAATTAATAGAATATTATAAAAATGGATGGCCTAAATGTAAAGAACATTGTCATAATTTAACATTACCTTACTGGAACATAAAAGAGGAAATTCATGTAATTAATGATATAATTTTCAAAAACAATTCTGTTATCATACCTAAGTCAATGCGTACAGAAATATTAAATATATTACATGAAGGTCACCAAGGAATTGAAAAAACGAAAAACTTAGCAGGAGGCGTAGTCTATTGGCCAAATATTAAACAGGATATTGAAAATAAAGTTAGACAGTGCGAAACATGTTCAATTTATTCTGCAAATAAATCAAAACAACCAATGTTAACACACGAACAACCTTTGTTTCCTTGGCAGAAATTAGCTACAGACTTATTTGAGTATAAAGATAAAAAATATTTATTGGTAGTAGATTACTATTCTAATTATATTGAAATTGCAAATTTAAATAAAGACAGTCGAACATCTAATGTCGTTGCACACCTAAAATCTATATTTGCACGTCATGGCATTCCAATGCAACTAGTTTCAGACGGAGGCCCGCCATACAACTCCAGTGAGTTTAGGAAATTTTTACAAGAATGGGACATTGAACACATTGTCTCAAGTCCATACTTACCAAGATCCAATGGCTTAGCAGAAGTCTCAGTAAAAATAATAAAAAATATACTAAGGAAAAGTGATGAGTCCAGATCAGATCCTTATTTAGGTCTTTTGCAATATAGAAATACACCAAGAGGAAATTTTAGCTCTCCAGCACAGCTTTTAATGTCTAGAACATTAAGATCTCAACTACCTAACAAAATTAGTCACTTACGACCCAAGATTGTAAAGCATACAGAACATAACAAAAAGAAACAAGAAAAAATTCAAAAAACTAAGTCTTATTATGATAAAAACAGTAAAAAATATCCAGAGTTTCACATAAATGACCAAATATACTTTAAGAAAAATCCTAAAGATATTATATGGACAGAAGGTACTATTGTGTCAAAAACCAAATATCCAAGATCATTTATTGTCAAAGATTGTAATAATACTACTTACCGTAGGAATAGTCAACATATTCGTTTTAATTACAAGTCAAAAAGTCAAATGTCAAGTCAGAAAAATATTTCTCAAAATAATAACAAAAAAGTCAATTTTAAGGTCAGTCCTAAGACTAGTCAACTAAATAATAAACTAAATAAGTCAAAAGTTTTAGAAGAGGAGGATGATAGTAATATATTCATCTCCACTTATCATGAACCAAGTCCAGAGTCAAGTCAAAGTCAAGAACTGAGCTATGATTCAGATTCATTTTTATCAATAGAGTCAAATCACTCTGGTCAGTCTGAAAAACAATCTCAAAATATAATAAAGTCACCTAATCAGTCAGAAAACATAATAAAGTCACCTATATTTGTTAATGTCGATGAAACAATAGTTTCACCTGAAAGTCTACATGATTGTAACGAATTTGATATCGAAAGTCCAATGTCTTCTCAATATAGAAACTTTGAGAACTTACTTCAAAGTCCAAGTGAATTAAGTATACCAAGTAGTGGAGAACAGTCCCCTTTACCATGTAATGATGAAACTGTAAATGCTGAAAGACAATATAGTTCTAGGGGAAGATTGTTAAAGAAAACACAAAGACTTAATTTGTAATGTTTAATGTTTAGAACATAAGATAATTTCACAAGAATATTGACATACTGTAATTCAATTGTAAATTGTAACTTTTATTGTAATGTTGACATGCACTCACTAATTCATAATAGGATATTATTGTATAATGATTTTAATACGATTGACTATAATTTTTCAATGTAAATTGTTATTGTTTGTGTAACGTAACTTTGTTTAGCAAAGTAGGGTTATGTTTATGTTATGTCACTTGTCAAATAAGTTCTCAATGTCTATGTCAATGTCAGTCTGACAGCCTTCTTTTAAAAAGGGGCATGTTGTAGTCTATGATTAATAAAATATATTAATTATCTATGGGACGAAGGCATTCGGTCTCTCCCTTGTCAACCTGTGTCATGTAATCTGGAAGTCTTATAAAATAAATTAAATAATATAGTCCAACGCAGTTTCTTTGAATTACGAGCCATCCCGACCGAACCCCAAACAATATGTACATATTATTCTCGCAAAATAACATTTGTACAACTAAACCGCATACAAAAACTTATTACGTAAATACATATCTAAGTAGATGCAAGAAACATTCGGAAGTTTACTAATCGTATTTTACTCTTAATTAATGAATGAACGCGTCAGAACATAAAATCAAGAAATATGTCAATCGTCGCATAATTGAAAATAAACCACAGTACAACGACTATAGAGTTGTTTATTGTGTACTCTTTTTACGTTTTGATTACATTCTCCGTTTAAAGCGCAAACGGATTATTTTAATGAGCAAGTAACGCTACCCGCCGCTAGATGTCACTATAATGCATATAATTCAAAGCTGTATTTCGTTACTCATAAGATGTATATTTGCGTAACGAGGTCGTTACTATTTCTCCTCCTATAGGGATGTACCACTATCGTTTACTTATTTATCGACATTCCGTTTTATTTTTAAGCAAAATACAGCAACAGCTAGAGTCAATAAAATATTACTATGTTTGAAATCAAGTGTATATATAAATATATTTTATTACATACTTACGATTATAGAAAGTATAATTAAGATTTGTTATGTTAAACTAATGATCCGATTTTGAAAACTATTCTATTCATAAAAGATACAGTTGTGGAGTTTCTTTCTATCTTATGCGATAGATATTAAACTACGGGTAAACTAAAACCGCACACAGGGTTAAATTTTTTCCGATATAGCATAGAACAAAGAGAACATTGTAAGTTTAAAAATATCGATAACTCATTATCGATAACGGTGATCTCTAATTGAGTAGCTGACTCTGTAACATGTGCATTGTTGGAAACTTCGAGAACAATGTTTGAGTTTAAAAAAAAGGAAGTAGACTTTAAAATGAGTAGAATAAAGTCAACTTTTACTTGTCTTTAATCTTTAATAACGCGTTGTTGCGTCGCCAACTAGCCGTCAATAGTCGAACTCTAGCTATATTTTCCTTGTATTACTAATTATTCTCGGGGAATATTACCGATTTTACTCAAACATTACGATTCGCGAATATTACGACGGGAATAATTCGGAATATTTCCCTCCAGCAACTCTAGCTCTCCACGTAAGGCGTCTGTCAAGGTATATTCCAAGGTATCGTATGACCTCTGCTTGGGGAACTTCTATTCTATGTCATTTAATGTCACAGTTGGGGTCAATCATAGATTAATATACTAATAGGGTCAATTCTTGGCGTGTAATGAAAGTCACCCGGACTAACTTTGTTTCGTTGACATATCTTCCAATCTTAAGCGCAGATCAGCTTGAGGCTGTTTTGCAGTAATGCAGATACCTCTCTCGGGCATACATCAGTACCCAGTATGCCCGTATCATCGGCATTGGAAGTGCTAATTAGAACATTTTTATTTAACGGCAAGTCGGCAGTACCTAAATAATATGTGCATCAGGATGGAGGCCCCAATAGTTAAAACTTAAAGCAAAGGGCCATAAATTTCTTAAAAATGAAATAAAACTGTTATGATTAAATAACTTGGGCCCTCAATCCAGACGCGTGCATAAAGTGGCATAGCCTAAATCTCAGAAAGTACTATCTCTGGGTTAATCATTTTTATTTGAGAATTTAGTTTTTTCTTAATTTAAGAAATTCCCAAATCTGTAGACCCCCCTCGGACCGCGACTGGGTGCAGTATAGCATTAAAGAGGTAAATAAGAAATGATATAGCGACTTCTGGTAACTGCTTTACAACGGACGCGGTTATTAGGTCGTGCCGTCGTACCTTTTGGTTTTCAATTTATTGACTTGGGAATCTCTAAATAGCTTCGTTAACCCAAGGCGGCCGGTTCAATGACAATCTCCATAGATTGGGACGGCTTTTTTTTTTGAGGGTGGGAAATCATTAAATAACTTCTCCCGCTCTGGATGGAGCAGGAGGGCGTCTCAGACTTTTACTGACTAAAACCCACCCGTGTTCCCTCAGTTGCCTGTGTGCCAGGGGCGACGGTATCTCTTTCGAACTCAAAACTCAAAGCATTTATTTCAATTAAACCATTTACAGGCACTACTGAATTGTCAAAAAGTCGATCAGTTGGAAAGTTGAAGCTAGTCGCCCATTCCAAAACCTAGATCTCTATGGAGAAGAACGGGCAAGGAACTCCACGGACACTCTATTCAAATCAAGTTGAAATATGACAAAATCTTGGGAACAACCCGTACCCCTGGCAGGCATCGGCCCTTGCGGACCCCACCAGTTGGTGCTGACAATCAAGTTGAAATATTACAAAATCTTGGGAACAACCCGTAGCCCTGGCAGGCATCGGCCCTTGCGGACCCCACCAGTTGGTGCTGACATCTCTTTGAGGCGCGCGTGGACCACAACGCGCCGTCGACCCGGGCTTGGTCCTTACCAGACAGCGAGCTACCCATTACTCGCCGTCCGCAAGCCCGCACCTACGTCGGCCGGGAATCAGCCTGGGATTCCCGACGCCGAGGGCGTCTCCTGCGGCGACTAAGGCCGTCAGTGCGCATATACTGCCTCTCCCTCACGTGCGCCGCCTCACTCTTCGCGAACATTACTGCTTCGCAGAAGGAGGTTACGGCTACCCATGCACTCTCGCTCCGTACCATGGCCTGGACCAGGGCTGGACGCGAGAGATCGCAGTCGCCGATCGCCTCCACGAGGACACGGTGGTGCTCCGCCCAAGCCGGGCAGACCTCTACCTTATGCTCCACCCTGTCCTCAAGGCGAATTTCGCATTGGAAACACCCGGGTGTTTCCTCCCGCGTTTGCGAAACAGGAACCTGACCTGCGTCAGGCGGAAGATCAGGACGCCGTGCCGCCTCTCAATCCAATCCTCAAAGAGGGGATTTACCGCCGCAGACGGCTCAGATCTCAAGTGCGTATGCGGAACTACCCCACAGACAATAGCCCACCTTCCATCATGCGACGCATGCCCTGTAACCTGTGCATTTGATTACCTTATGACTGCGTCAGTTAGCGCAGTTCGAGCAACTGAATTTTGGGGCCCAATGGAATGTTTTAACTTTTTACCACTGACACGCCAAGAAGAATTTATTATATCTAACCCTAGAAATAGGTCTGCATCATCAGTGTCATACATTTTGACTAAGATGTCAGGTTTGTAGAGTTAGGGGCTTGGCTCTACATTAGATCTGATAAATATTTAACAATGAAAGCGTTATGTAAGTCTTGGCAACCTATTTAACATGACATATTTTAGGTGAGTAACATTGTCATCGTACGGAACCCTCTCCACGCGAGTTCAACTTGCACTTCCGATTTTTGCGAAATTGTACAAATAAATTGATTTGATATTTTTATTTATTTATTATTCAGAAAGCTTACAGTATAATATATCCATATTTAGGTTAATTATGTACATTTTGAGCTTATTCAAAAAATTACGAATTCAATTTTAATCCATCCCATCAGTCGTCTGTAAATGATCGCTTTTAGCAATATGACCTACCATAAACTTTATATAGCGTGACACAAACACAACCCTATGTAAAATTTCTAAGTTTTTATCTGTAATTTATATGGTGAACTTTTTAAAGATTATTCAAATCATATTAATTTAGTTATATATAGGCACTATAGTGAGTATTTGCCACAGACTAGCCCTATAGGGCGACAATTTTGAGTAAATATAAAATTCATAAGATTATATTAGTCTAGTTAAAATATCACAGACTTCATCAATAGAAGGCCTATCCTTTTTGTGATGCTCTAAACAACGCTGAGCTAGCATAAATACATTCTGAGCTTGGGTCCAATGGCCAACAACACTGTCTAAAAGATTTGTTATATCACCATCTACACAGTTATCTTCAACATAATTTTTAATGTTGTTATTCTCACCATTAGCTATTATAATTGGTTTCAAACCAGTTAGTAATTCCAGCAAAACTATACCAAAACTGAAGATGTCATTTTTCTGTGTGACTGTACCATTGAAGCCTTCAGGTGCCATGTATGCTGAGGTCCCCATCGGCTTGGTGTCGATGTATGTTGTTTCTAGTTGTTTAGCCAATCCAAAGTCACATAACTGCAATAAAATAAAAGTTATATAAGTTATTGATAGTCAGTTGAAATGTATAATATAAGCTGTTGTTATATTCTGCTACCTTTGGCACACAGTCCTGAGTTAGCAATATGTTAGCACTTTTAACATCTCCATGGAGAAAATAGCTTTTTCTGGTAGACACAGATTCTGACAGATTGCCACTGTCATCATATTGTGGTGGCCTTTCACTGTGGTGAATGTACTTCAGTCCTTCAGCAGTACCTTTCATTATGTTTATTCTTTGTGTCTCTGTAAGTATCTTTGCAGCAATTTTTTGTAGCAAGGACCCACCATCAATGTATTCACACACAATACATGGTGTCAGTCCATCTATTGAGTACCCATATATAGGGACAATGTTTTCATGTCTCAGATGAGACAGTGATTTCACTTCAGTGTTAAACACCTTCATTGCTAACTCACAGCTTATCTGAAATTGTGTTTTCACTCTCTTTACAGCCAGAGACCCATGTTTATTATGTGTGCCAACATACACATCTCCAAAGCCCCCACTTCCTATTTTCCCACTGGGTCCAACTGGCTTATCTACAAATGATTCAGAAAAATTATTTGTTATAGTTTCCAGCTCTTTATAATCAAACTGAACTAGTTTTTTATCTTCTAATATGGCATTGTCTATGATGCTGAATATGTTATGTACAGATGTCATGGTACCACCAGCACCATACTGAGAAATTTCACTTTGTGGTGTCATGTCTACCTGAGATGATTCACTCTCAGTAGCAGTTGACGCGGTTGTTACAGAATTGATTGTTTCTGCTTCAGTTCCATTGGATTTAGGTATCAGGGCACTGAAGTCAGGAAACTCCTCTGAAGTCATAACTTTGGAGTCAGAGCTGGAAAAGTTAATCAGGTTTGATTGGTGTTTCATTAAGGCAGTACTTCTATTGCCAAAAGTTTGTAATACACTGAGATTAGGTATGTCTGCGCTTTGTATGGTTTCAGAAAACTTTATTAAGTCACTTGGTTCTTTGAGTTGTCTTGTAGTGCGATTACAAGCAGCTTGATCATGACTTGAGTGATGAAGATTATCACTTTTAATTGAAGCCATTGAATTTAATCTTTGTTCCACACTTTCGTCATTTAGAAGGGCTGTTAGGTTGATCGATATAGGAGCTCCCGGGCCATCAATGGGCCGACGTGGTGGTGGCTCTGTAACAAAAAAAATGATATAGTAGTACTCACCTGACTGTCGGGCATAGGTCATTGGAATTCGATTGCCTACCTCCTAGCATGCGTGCGATTTCATCAACAGCTCTGATTATTTGGGCCTGGTCTAAAATCTTCATGAGAGTTTCCAAAGTTGGTCTAACTTTGCCTGAAGTACCCCATTCGTCAAATAACACCTCAGCACATGTTCTGCTTGTGTTTCTGGCATGTTCTTCTATTAACCTGTTGACGGCAAAAAATACATGGATTTTCTTAAGTGGTCCATAAAATACAATTTTCGTGGTTGCAAAGCTTGTCCGATAATAAAGTGGTTACCTCAAATGTTCTTGGTTGTATTTACGTTCGAACTGTTCACTTTGCAAGTCTTTCGGTATGAGGGGTACAACTTTTTGCCAGTCGTTGTTGTTCTCCAAAATAGTTGCCAAGTTATACAGAGAGGCTGAGGGCAACTTCCGTAACTCTACATTACGCTGCACTATAGGAGAATTAATCATGTTTTAAGCTTTCTGTTACACTTCTGCAAAATTTTTAACTATATTGCGTTCTATTTGAGATAGGAGAAGTTGAGTGATAATCTATTGACCTATTTTCCTCAACTGACTCATTGACATTCTGCGCCAGCCAACAAAACAAACAACATTGTCAGTGCTGTGTCATCTGTCACTGTCAGTGATGTGTCAATACAACTCGACTAATCATAATTAGTGATGTATCTGGGTTGGTCTTTCCACATGAGTAACTTCCGTTTAGTTACTCATGTGGTCTTACAGCATTATGTTAAACGCTCTAAAGGCTTCTACACACTATGCCGGCGGCCTAATATCACCTGCAGCATACCCGGAAGGGAAAAACCCGCCGGCTGTGCCGACGGCATGTCTGTACGAGCCTTAAGACTCTAAGGTGATGGTTGGCACAAACAGTAATCGATAATTATTTTACCGAATGAGCTGAGATAAGATGATGTCTGTTTTCAGAAAGTAAAAAAAAAAAACAATATATTCAATAAATATTTTTTTGATAACTTAATTTATTTATATTATTTCCTAAGTGTAAATAAACTGACGATCCCGTTGGCCTTAAAGGGAGTTATCAATATAACGTTGCTTTGTAAATTATTATCTAATAGAACTAGTTATAAAAATGATTAAAAGTCTAGGCTTTCTCTTGTAAAATTGTGTGGTAAATGTGCGACAACATCCCGGATTTGTGCAAGCTTGTGTTTGGCGGTGATGCGTCGCCACAGAACTGGACACTCGGTGTTCTCGCACTCTGCAGATTGACCGTGGCCACAGCATGACGCGCAGATCTGTGGACAACAGTATTTTATTTTTTGTTAAATATAGCTATTTGTCAAGCATTGATTTGCAGTCATAGCCGTAGATAGTCTTAGATAAATAGGCCCGATAACATGTAGTCGCTTTTTTTTCGTATCAGCAAAAGCTATTCGAGATAACACGGTCAATCCCAATACTTGGTAGCACTGCAAAACCTGTCAACCAAAAATATTCCTATGCTTCAATTCAGGACTTTAGACAATTTACATTCATTGCTAACTTACTCATCCACTTTAATGTTATGTACTCTTGTATTTATGTAGTTTTGTAATAAAAAGGTCCCTGAAAAATGTTGGTTGCAATGGAACTTCAACTTTGTCATACCATTGAGTTTGATACACACGGTGACATTTCCAGTTTTAGCCTATCTCGCATTGTATAGGCTTTTCGTACAATGAGAAATCAGCTTATACAAACATGACAATTATCTGAGCTCGTAAATTCAAGTTTAGTGACCATACTCACAGCAGCACAATACTGCACATGTTCGTTCCCGGTCGCCAGCCTCAGAGTAAGCGTAGCAGCAGAACGTTGCGCGCGACTGGCGCAGGCGCAGGCGTCGCAAACGGCCGCGCGCGCGCTCCTGGCGCCGCACACTGCGCAGCGCTCGCGCCACATGTAGCGCGCGATGCCAAGCCCGCCTGCGCGACAGGACTCGCGTTGTTGGATCTCTCGGGTATATCCTACTTCGTTCCACCTGAAATTTCGATGATAGATTCCATGAATATAATAGAAGAATGTCAAACAACCAAAAATACGAAGGCATGTGACATCCACCAAACCGCGCTGAGCCCGCGTGGTGGATTACGACCTACTACCTGTCACATAGAGAAGGCCAGTATCCCCGTATTGAGAACATTAATGCTATGCATATTATTTTAAAACCAAAAGTATTGCAGCCGCGTTGCGTCGATATATCAAATGCTTATAAAACCCAAATCCTTCAGATCGTACATGAAAAATGTGATAAATAAAGGAACAGCATTATTGATTGTTTGCTTAAATCTGTTAATAAGTAAATGTTGTTATTATAGTGTACACGAATATTTAAATAAATCCAATAAAAACTATTTATTTCAAGCGACGCAGGCCCATAGATAAAAGGTCGTACAACGTCCCATACGACGTTGTACGACTGACGCCGATGTCACCTTATTAAAACACATATTTACTAGGACTAGGTGAACTTGCGCTCAGTCAAGTAAATCTTATTTAAATTATAGACAGCAAAAAGTTTAAATAAAGGTGTCAATTCAAATGGTTTAAAAATAAAAATGGGTTTTCCACAAGGCTCGATACTAGGTCCTTTTCTCTTTTTAGTGTATATTAATGATCTACCCCATTTATTTAAAAACAACCACATATGGTGTTATTTGCTGACGATACATCCTTAATTTTTAAGGTTAATAGACGCGCAACAAATCATGACGACGTAAATAACTCCCTACTGCAGGTACAAAATTGGTTCATTGCTAATAACTTAGTATTAAATGGGAAAAAAACTAAATGCATAAGATTTGCTTTACCGATTGTTAAAAGTACTGATTGTGACATAGTATTGAACAAAGAGAAACTAAATATCGTCGATGAAACTGTTTTCCTGGGGATCACGCGCGACTACAGTGGGGTCCTCATTTAACAGCTCTTGCAGGACGGCTAAGTTCAGCAGCATATGCTGTGAGAAAAATCCGTCAATTCACTAATGTAGAAACCACGAGACTAGTCTATTTCAGTTACTTTCATAGTATCATGTCTTACGGTATTTTAATAAGGAGACGGGCTGCAGAAATTGAGTCTATTTTTATTCTGCAGAAAAGAGCCATCAGAGCAATATATGGCCTCCGTAGGCGAGATTCTCTAACTGTTCAAAGTTATTAATATCATGACGGTACCTTGTCAATATATCTATGAGAACATCATGTACGACAGGAAAAATTTAAATCTTTTCAGTAAAAGATGTAAAAGACACGCCATTAGGACTACAAAAAGGGACCAATTAGTTCAACCAGGTTTCAGACTGGCTAAAGTAGACTCATCCTTCATAGGGTACTGTTTAAAATGTTGCAATTAAATACCTCACCACATACTGCAACTGAATGAAGCGAAGTTTAAGTCTTGCATAAAAAGCACACTATGCAGCCAAGCATATTATAAGTTGGGCGATTACATCACTGACAAGAATGCCTGGCTAAACACTAAGCAGTGTTGACTTGCTCCACAAGGTCGCTAAAAACTAATTTGATCAGCATTAGCAAATATTGTTGGAGCTGCTGAAGATGGTAAAACTAGATATTTTTGCATTGTATAAATTCAATCTTTTAGTATTGTATAATTGCATAGCTCATGTGTGAGCACTATGTTCCTACTATAAAACTACCATTTGGTGGGTACGTCTTTCATTGACTTGAATGTGCCCTGGCAACTGAGTATTTGTCATGCTCACTCAAATGTCTCGCTGGTGGTGGCGTGTGTGTTGGATCATTAAGTTCCCTTCAAAGTGGTTGAGCTGAGTGGTGCTAATCCGTACGTCATTTTCGTGAATGGGCGCCGCCAGTAGGGACTGGTCATCTCTTAGCTGCCACGGCCTATTTTATTTCTAAATTGTCATTTGATTTTTGTTTTTAATGACGGACGCTTTTAATGTGCACGTCTTTTTACATCGTTCTCACATTGATAATTAGAACTTAAAGGATGTAACCAACTTTCTGTAGCAAATTGTTAATAACAATTTCATGATTTAAAAAGAGTGTCCATGGAGTTTCTTGCCCGTTCTTCTCCATAGGTATTGATAATTTATTAGAACTTAAAGGTTGTAACCAACTTTCTGTAACAAATTGTTAATAACAATTTCATGATTTAAAAAGAGTGTCCATGGAGTTTCTTGACCGTTCTTCTCCATAGGTACCTACTACTACGCTTTGGAATGGGCAACTAGCTTCATCTTTCCGACTCTTTGACACTTCAAAAGTGCCAAAAGTGTAATTGGTATATTTGAAATAAATGCTTTGAGTTTGAGTTTGAATACCTTAACCTAAACATACATATTTTTATTAAAACTAGGGATGCATCCGATACCGATATATCTGCGATATTCGAAGTTTGCCGATATATCGGCATCGCCGATATTTTTATGACCGATTCAACGATACTTTTCAAATTACGCGCTTTAAAAATGTAATGTAAACGCGGGTGTTGTCTCGTCTATTTCGTTGCAAACGAGGCACGAACTAAATATACTATTAACTAATCTCAACCTGTCTATAGTTATAAACGGTTTTATTTAGTTAGTCCTGATATTTGTTTTTTTTTAAAATATTAATTTAAAAAATAACCTGACTTGTGTTTTATTTATTTTACCTTCATTTTTGAAATCAATAAGCGGTTCGGTATCGCCGATATTTTTATAAGAGCATCGGTATCGGTATCGTATCGGAAAAAGGCGTATCGAGGCATCCCTAATTAAAACCCAAAAACTAATTTAGAATACCCAGAAATGTATTTTTATTGTTTTAGAATAAGTTATGAGATTATGAGATAAACTGTAGGTCCTCATCACTACCTTCTAAATTTCTTTTGCTGTGCCCGACAGGGTCCACGATTGTGTCATACAGCTAATGTTTACCACCTAAGCATATACATTGTAGAATGAAATAAAGTATTGAGTATTGATAATATTGTAGTCTTTAATAAAAAGGTTTCAAAAACTTAAAAAAAGACTACAAAAAATATGTTTAGGGTTAAAAGCGTTTAGTGATTCGTAGCGCAAGTAGGTGCCTAAAGACCTAGACTATTCTAAAAGTATTTTCTCACCATTTAAAAACATCGACACCAAGCAGCGACAAGCACCGATGTAGCGGCGGTAGCAACACTCTCGCCGCGTAGTACGTTTTGTGTGCTTGTAAGGTGGGGTCCCGCTGGAGCTCTGCGGGCGTGCGGGCCAAGCGCACCAGTGGAGCGCCGGGCGCGCCCGCTGTCACCTGCCACGACACGCGCCAGCCGCAGCGCGGGGCGGCGCGACGGTCGTGGGAGAGTAGGCGTCTGGAAACCATTTAGACGATATTATAGTAGTTATACGGTGCATGTTCTCGAGAGAAAAAAAAAAGCCTTTTTGTATTAGTATTCGGACTGGCTACGAATATGAAGATGGTATGTAAAATGATGTGAACGTCAGCAGGGTATTCGCCTCACACGCTAATAGCAGCAATGGTTTCCATTTTAACAGTTCAGCAACATTCATTGTGTTATTTAGGTACGTCGTTGAGCAGACAAATTTTTCGAACCTATGAAGCAATGGAACATATCAAGCAGAATCCTTCAAAATGTTTAGCTGTAGAATTAAACCGTGCTATGCAAACTTAAGAATTCTGGTAGGTAATATTTAATTGTGCATAAGACTTTAGTACAGAGCTACAGACTTGGAAGAGTTACATAGGTTATTAGAGTGTAAATAATATATTGAATTCCTACCCAACAGCCAACAGACGTTCTGTTTGCGGATGAATGGACGAAGATGAAGATTTTTTGGAATTTCAGAAATACTGCGAGCGGGATAAATGAAACTGTTGTTATTTTGATTTTTTTTAATGTTGTAACCTGAACTTTAAATTATCTTTTTTTATTTATATGTGTCTCTATCTTTAGTTATTGTAATTGGGTTTTTAATCGTATTAATTAAAGACAATAAATAAATGACACATACTTAGCTATTTCATTAGGTGGTGCAGACGCTCCAGGCCTGTACCCAGCCGCGCCGTGGTACTCGCGCGTGAAGAACAACTCCTGTGGCGGTAGAGTGCCGTCCACCAGTCGAGATAACGTGGCCATCACTGAGCGCTTCACTCGAGACACGTCACCGGTATCGAATAACTCGCATAGAGCTCGCTGGAGCAACTATGAAATAAATTTAGAATTAAAAAACGCTTTTTTATTAATTTATTCTAAAAATACCTCAAAAACCACCCCACGCTTTTTTGAAATTTTTTTCTGCTTTTCTAGTTTGGTTTTTAAAGCGTGTTTTTTAGTTTTTAAACTATAATTTATTTTCTATTTTTTAGTTTTGCTAACTACAAAAGTGTGATTTTTCAGTTATGGAACAAATTTATGGAATTATCATCAGTCTTCGCTAACTCGTACAAAGTACTAGTCAACTACTACAAAACTAGTAACTAAGCTATAAAGTTTAAATGAAATCAGACCGTTTGAAGTGGGTCAAAATCAAGTCCAAAGGAGTCGGTTACAAACATGCTTACAAACAAACAGGTGAAGCTTATAAAATCGTGTTAAAAAGGACTAAAGACAGCCTCTTTGGTCTAGTGGTCGAATCTCAATCCAGGTAAAGTGTTATTGGGTTTTATTTATATCTGGAATTTCTCAGTTGCAGCCCGAAATCATAATTGGTGCCTGGTTAGTTGGCAATAGTCTCGCCCACTATTTCATGTGAATTAAACAGAACTGGCGAAATGTGGGTGTACTATAGGTAGTCCGACGCCCAATCCTACGGGGAATCATGGCGTGATATTATGTAAGGAGTAAAGACCAAAGACGATTTGGATTTACGACACCGGCTTTGCTTTATCATCTTAGAAAGGGACGTGGGGTTTATTTGTCTGAAGAGGATTATACAATTGTAGATGTGTGGTCAACTAAATTAATTTTCTTTGATTGAAAGGCGGAAAAATTTATTGGTATGAACGACGCTGAATGGTTAACTTTTATCAAAATCAAATGTTAATTCAATGTGATATAATTATATTGTAACATTTTGCATGCCATGTGCGTGTATACTCGTGTTTTGGACAAATAAATTATCTTTATCTTCAGTCGTCAACTTCTCAGTATCAAATAAAGGGCAAAACAACGTGCGCCTTTGCACGCTGTTTTGAGTTATTAACACGCCCAGAGTAGTCACTGGACAGCGCCCATTAGCTGCGTAATGAATTAAAGGCTTCTCAAATAACATCAATCTTCTAAGTTCATAGAATTCGATTGAATTACAATTTCAAGAAAAACTCATTAAATGACGTTAGATCATTTGAGTCATCAATACAACCCGTTTTGATGACTATAATGATTATAATTATGTAACGCCGGTTTTGTTACGGTCGCGAATCATATTTTAGTCAGCATCAGTGGCGGATTTACCAGCAGGCTGAGTAGGCTGGAGCCTAGGGCGGCAAATTTGCTAATTATTTTTGCCCTATGAAAAATAACGCGGAAAAAAGAAGTCTCGAATATTTTAGTACCTACCTACTATACATACAGTTGGCATACCGAATACTCCAATGTCTGTATATGAAAAATTACTAAACGCTGTGTAAAGTACACTAATTGTGAATATGTTTTTTTTTTATATTCCAATAGCGTTTCAATATTACAATTCAAGAGTTTAGTAGGGGCAGCAAAAATGTAATAGCCTACTGGCGGCAAATGTGTAAATCCGCCACTGGTCAACATACAACCATACTGCAAAAAACGTATAAGAAAATTTGAATTTCGCGATGTGCCCTGGGCCTTTAACCATACTCCAACAATGACAAGTTCATGAAGATTATACTGCCTTACTTTCACCCCTGCCGGACATCCATCCCTCCTGACAGTCTCGATTCCTTTCGCTTCATACACGGGCTTCTGCTGGTCCGCACTCTCGTACATGTAGCCAACGTAACGCTTCTTAGTTTGTAGAATACATGGCTGGTAGACCTAACAAAATAAGTAATGAGTTATTGGTGCGTTCAATAAAAGTGATCAGGTTGAGCTATACTTGCCACGGTTAATCCGTAGATGGGTGACCATCTTTACATATCAAGCCACTTCCGTGCCTCGGAAAGCACGTTAAGCCGTTGGTCCCGGCTGTCATTCGTGGATCTTTGGCAGTCGTTACGGGTCGTCAGCAGCCCGAAAGTGTGACAACCAGTCTTACCAAGAGGTATCGTGTTACCCACTAACTAGGTTGTGGAGGTCAGATAGACCGTCGCTTTATATAAAATACTGGTATTCAGCTGCATCCGATTAGACTGGTAGCCGACCCCAACATAGTTGGGAAAAAACTAGGCAGACGATGATGGTGCGTTCGATAAACTAGCTTCTGCTTAAACTTACTAATGCGATTGTGCACCCAGTTGAGCTAATTTCGAGAAAAAATTAAAGAAAAGAAAAAATGCTTAAAAGTTAAAAATTTACGCGTGTTAAAACCAGCCACTAGTTAATCATTTTGGATATTTATTTATTGAAATTTTGTTATGAAATACGAAAACAAATTCTCCAAAATCGTTTATTTATTACTGTATGGTAGCTTTGGGCGTATACGCACAGCTTCGCTTCTATAAGTTACCTTTTCAAGTTTGAGTGCGACAGGCGAGGGATTGTCAGCGGTGACCGCATCGGCGATCTGCTGCCCGAGCTCGAATGCTTCGGCGCGTGTACCGCCCGGCACTCGTACGAACATTGAGTCCGTGTCGCCGTAGATTACCTGACAATGGATTTTGAATGTTGTAACAACCCAGGTACCCTCCGGAGATAGTCAGTAACACCAAGGCGTTACTGGCCTTCCTTGAGGAGCTGGGCTGGGTCGAATAATCGATTTCCCCAGCCGTACGCAAAATACGCGCATTGACGTGGAGTTGCCAGACCAGTCCGTATTACCAACGAATTTCCATGCAAACTTTCATCCCCTAGTTAAGCCCTACAGGGGACGAATTTGCAAAAAATCCTTTTCCTTAGTGCTCACTTTCGTTCAGCAACTCTTATGCAAATTCATGCTTCTTGACCTAGCGGTTTAGGCTGTGCATTGTCTGTCAGTGAATGAATAAATCTAAGATTGTTATGTGACGACACTAAGTAACCACATTCAGAGCACAAACTAGCAGTTGTTGTTGTGGTTACGGATGAACAACTTCATGTACCTATCCGAATAAAACTATCCTACATGTTAAGCTCTGTGGCAATTTTAGATGAAATCGTCGAATTTTGTAGTTGAGGCCTCGTAGCACACAAAAACAAAACAATGCATCAGCAAAATTACAATAATAATTTGATTTTGTACAAACAAGATTTAAAATTATATAGGCCGGAACTGATACTAGACAAGAAGGCTAAACGCATCAAGATATGAGGGACACGAGAGCTTAAAATTCAAGGGTGTTCCTAAAACACAAGGGCAATATTCGTAAGTTAGTGTATTTATCTTCCGGTGCGAGTTCCGATGAATACATTTTCTTTCTTTCTAAGAAATTATACTTATGTATGTACACTCCAGTTACCTTAGCATTCCATTGCGTGCTCTCTCGCACCATCTTGATGGCTCGCTCTAACGTCTCGCGTCCTTTCGACACGACACTATCGCCGACCTCGACACACGGCATACGCCCACTAAAGTTAGCTGCCGTATAACCGTATGTCACATTAGCTATCAATTTGAGACCTGAAAAGAAAAACGAGATAACATATGGCGATTTGGATATAAATTTTGCTAAGTCACGACTAAAAGATCGCAGAGACCTTTTTAGAGCAGTGGTGGCCCAATGCTAACGGCCGTAACTTTCGAATGCCGAAGGTCGTAGGTTCAAACCTTGACAGGCGCTGCACTCTGCGTAAATTATTTTATAACCGCTGTTTTCAAAACGGTGAAGGAAACATCATGAAGAAAATGTCCTAGAACCGAAAATCGAAGAATGTGACATCTACCAATCCGCATCAGGCCCGTGTGGGGGATTATTTACGGCCCACTCCCTCTCACAGAGAGGAGGCCTGTGTCCCAGCAGTGGGAACATGGGCTGATTATTGTAAGTCACGGTTTAAGTTATACTTGTCGAATTCAATAAATGATTTGGTATTGAAAAGAAGGCGCATTTTATAGGTGATTTTAGGCTTATGATTATGTCAGCCGAATGACGTTTTGCTCGACATATATGTCTAGCAAAACGTGGGGGAATTTTGGGGGAAGCCTATAGGTTTCCCCCAAATTTCCCCACAAAGACCTGTTCGGAAGTAACTGTATCCAGCGGATTTTCAGCACGCAAAAGATTAAAAGATTTTAAGACTGAAAAAGACCCTGGTATATCTATATAATATTAATACGAGAAGCAAAAACTTTTTTGAAAATTACGTGGACGTGGAGGAGTATGAAATTAGGTACAGTTACAGTTAATGTGGTGAACGAGTGCAGAAATCTTATTTCTTACATAGAATTAGCATTAGAAAACCGTTAAGTTTTAAATGAATAATGGTCGAAATTCGACTGGGCGACTACTAGTTTCTATTAATATAGTATACTATGGTATGGTGTTATGCCTCATCATCATCATATCAGCCGAAAGACGTCCACTGCTGGACATAGGCCTCCCCCAATTGGGGGATTTGCCATAATCGCCACGCTTGGCGATCGCAGTATGATGGTAAAATGCATAGAGAACGCTGCAGCTCATTCTCTAGTAAGTCCCTTAGTCGCCTCCTACGACACCCACGGGAAGAAATGGGATGGTGCTATTCTTTACGTCCGGCACCACACGGAAACACCACGGTGTTATACCTAACTGCCTAGAATGCATAGCCTTTTTCACCGCTTCATCAGTCTGCACTTTCATATTCTTCTTAACTGCTTGTCTCGCTGCTAAGATTCTCCTCAATAACGCAGGTAAGACGCCTCGACGTACAGATGCCTTGACATATCCGACTCCTACGGGCGACCAGTGAACCAAGCCTTTTTTCACTAATGTTTCTAATTTAGCTTTTGGTATTCTGAGGCGCCATGTTCCAAATTCGTATGCTGCTTCACTTAATAACAAAAAACAAGAAAAGTCAAATTTCCAATAATGAAGAAGGGCATCTTAATAGTAAGGTGTAGCTGTATAAATATAAATAATGCATAAAATGAAGGTTCAATGGGTGAGTCATACGCCCTAAAATGTTGGCTGATAGCAGGATTTTGAAAGCGTTCAAGGTCGAACGAATAGTCCCGAAACTTTACGGTGATAGCACGATTTTCCCTCTGTCTTCTATAAAAGATATTTATTTTTCTGTTGTAAAACTAAACGTACCCATTAATATTTTGCACCCGTCCGATACACGTTGAAAAGCAGTAGTTGTAAGCGATCATCATCGATGGATACAGACTTTGGAAGTCCAGAACTATGACGGGATCGGTGTAGAAACGAGATTCTGGCGAGACAAAACATCCTTCATTACAGTCTTTGTGGTTTATACATAGTAGCACTTAATAAAACTAGAAGGAACGGCAGACACAAATAAAATCGAGTCAATGAAAACCGCATTCGCAATTTTTAGGGGGATACAATAATACCTATATTTTCTATTAATTTTCTCTTCTAAATCAGCTTGACTTGTGTGTTTGATACTTGTATTGGTATGACATCCTTCATACCTGGTTCAAATATAAGTGGCAGACATTCAGGGGCCCTCATGGCGGCTCTTTGCTTCACAGTGGGCGACAGGGCCACCAGGTTGAGAGGCCTCGCCGCTCGCAGCATCAGGGACTCGACACGGAACTGTGAGCCTCGAGATAGTACTTCCCACCATTGCAGGCCGAAAAGACGAGCTAGTTCTGATGTTCTATCTACGTTAACAGATGGAAAAAGTTATTAAAACTTAGAACATGAAGCATGTATTGCCTGTAGGCCCGAAGGGTGTCCGTTTCAATGGCGCGACCACGGCGTAATTTCAAAAAAAAAATTACCAAGATTTTGTAAAAATTTGTAAAAGTTGATTCTCAAAACCATAAATTTGTCAAAGTTATGGTTAAAAAGTTTATAAGCGTTTGAACGTGGCCGCGCCATTGAAATTCGGAGAACCGCGCGGCCTCGGAGATCTTTAAAACTAAGCGTTGCAGAGACCTCAAATTTAGGTAAATTATAGATTGAATTTGTAAAAAAATTGTAAAAATATAGAAAAAAATTCTAGATTTATATTTTAGGAGCTGCTGCCCCATTGCCGCCCCATCGAAACGATGAAAATCACGTTATCGCCGATATCTCGCTGAAAAAGCAACGCAGAGGTCTGAAGTGTTTTGTAAAACCTAGATTTGAATTTGTCGAAATTAGTAAAAATACAACAAAAAATCCTAGGTTTATATTTCAGGGGGTGTAGTACGGTATTGCGTTGAAATAAGTCGTGATTATCTATCCAAGAAAGTTAGTAGAATTTTTTTTTTGAAATTACGCCGTGGCCGCGCCATTGAAACGAACACCCGAAGGGGTAGGTTGAATGTTTTACGTCCGCCAGTAATGGTTTAAGTTCCATATTATAGGGGGCGTTTCTATTGCTTTTAACACAAATCCCGACTCTGTGTATTTGTGAATGAATGGATAAACCCAAAAACATTGCCAAACCAGGGCATCTCGAAGGTGGAAAACAAAACCAGGATACTACACTCAACAATCGCAAGCGCCCCACCGTCTGACGCGTTTACGCTCCAGACAGACTATTTGTTCAAAATTGAGATAGTGTTCGAGAATGTAATTGAACAAAATTAGAATAAAAATAAGTACTAACTTATAATATCAAGTTTCTCCAACATCCTCACAGTCCCTGACATCCTGGTCAAATAGTGCTCGACTGGAATCCATCGTAATATCCTGGTATCATCCTGCCACCACGTCGACAACTGGGCATAGCTGTACTTGGGAACTCTTTCCTTCAACACCTCATACATGCAGTTCTCAAAGCTGTAGCTTGACAGCGCCATCTCATGGCGAAACAAACGCCAAACGTTTAACATTATCCTGCCAATAACCCTCCCTTCAAAATCGTTCTCTTCTCCTCTCCAACGTTTTTGTCGATACTTTTCCGTTATTCTAGAAACTTCTTTAACTATCTCTAATCCTAGAATTTGCGCTCTTTCTAAGATATATCCCCATGAATTCATTTCTATTTCGTACCCGCACAATATGTCTGGGTCGTGTTGCATCACTAACTCGATCACTTTTTCTAGAAGTTCGCTCTCATTGTCGACGTATGTTACATCGACGTTGAAAATACATCTGTCTAAATATCTCACTGGTGTAAATGTCTCGACGACTATGATTTTTGTGAGAATTTTCTGTAAGCGATGACCTGGTGGGCAATCGTTTGTTACTGTTACGAATAATACTTCGATAGGATCAATTACAGGGTCAGGGTTTAAGTCTCCTCTGACTGAAGTGTGAACTTCAGCTACCATGACTGTAAGGAAATTGGCCTAAACAAAAAAACATAATTATGAATTTGATTTGTTAAACAACATAGGGCCTACTATAGTTATCTTGTTTGTAAAACTACAACTATGTGATTTCAATACTTACATCAACTAAAGGAGCCTCGATAGAACCGCTATCTGGCCGATTTTCGGAACTACCAAAGCATAAAAATGAACCATCGGGTTGCTTAGTTACTTGGAGACTATTGTTCAAATTACTATTCTCCTGTAAAAAACAAAACTTTAGTCCCCTACAAGGTAAGCTGCAAAAAAGGTTTGTTAATTTTAACCATTTTTATTACGAACCTTTTCATCTACTTCCAAGCTAATACTGTTATCAATTTCATATTTTAGACCTAAAGCTTGTGAATTATCAAGTTCATCGATATTTTTACTAATATCTTCATCATTGGCAGTTTTGTCTTCTTGTTTTACTTCGCTATCTTTGTTCAATAACCACTTTTTCATTTCATTGCTGGTCGGTGGTTTTTTTAGAGGTTCTAGAATACATTTTCTGTTGCCAGCCAGTAGTACCTTCAATGCATCTGGTTTTGTAGATTCTTGAGACATTTCATTCGTTTGCAGAAATAGTAAATGGCGCCATTCTTCTATACTGGTCATGCCTAATACTTTATCGAAAGGTTTCTGATCTCTCGATAGTTTGCTATTTACTTTTAATACCATTTGGCCAATCTCTACTTTGTCTCCTACATCCTTATGATCTGAATAGTAAGGTTCACAGTTTCTTACTTTAGGGATTTTATACAGTAGCAAACTTGAGCATACATAGCTCTTAGTCGGAGGTTTTATTTTAGGTGTTAATATTTTGAACACTTTTCCTTCCAATAAAGTTACGTTGTGTTCAGTTTTGACGTTCACTTCCTTGAGTGCTTCGCCAGTTTCTATAGGTGCTTCAGAATTATTAACTTCTATACTTTCACGTTTTTGTATGAACATTGGCTCAAAGTTTAGAGCTTTAACAGATTCTTGAGATTCACTGACAACTTGATTGGTTTCTTCAAGAGACATATCAAATACTTTAGACTTATCATAAAAACTCATTATACCTAAGCTGTTGTTTTCAGGGGAAGATTCTATTTCATTATCACTGTCATTGAAGGTTAGATTAAATGATTTATCAACTTTAATATTCGAAGGTCCTGGTTTCGGTTCAAATTGTTTTTCTAAATCATAAGCTTCTGCAACTACTGGCTGCAAAGGTTCATGGAATTTTGATACTTTATTGACTAAATTTACAATTGATTCATTTTTTACTTTGCATTGTACACCACCTTCATCAGATTGTAATGACTTATCTAAAATACTTTCAGGTTCAGGCTTTATAACTCTTCTCAGATGTGATTCTGTAATATCTTCTATAGTTTCTCTGGAAACATTTATTTCATCCATTTGACTTATATCTGTTGTAGATTCTGACTTATCATCTGATTCATTTTCGTTTTTCTTTTTGGATTTAGGCCTTGATAAGCCAAGTTTAAATGGTCTCATTTTCCTTTTTCTAACCTTCTTTGTATCTGTACAGTTAACAAATCATCAATAATTAGAAATTATAAAAAAAGGAAGTTCTATGGAACAAGATTTGCTGGCGTGCTACCCCGACTATAGGAGGCTTTAATTTGGGTAATAAGTTTTGTTTACATTTTTAGTTTTTGGAGTATCGTTTTCATTGCATGTGCTAGCTGAGTATGGCAAATAATTTTATTTAATGTTCTGAGTCTCGTAATGAGAATTAATTTGCTTCTGCTTTGATCTACTATTATAGTTCGAAAAGTGCTAATTCTCAGCCTATTTTCAATAATTGCCTTACGAAAATAAAAAATAAGGGCAGGAGGATGATTATGAAGTAAGACGTTTTTTGGCTCAATTGACGATGATAATAAGTGAAGAAATGGTCCACTAGATAAATACTTACGATCTTCGTCACACGTTCCGTCCAGCTGTGGAATGCTAGCGCCATCCCAAAACGAATCATTCCATGAGGTTGAAGTTTCGCTTTCATCATCTTTACTAAAATAAACATCACTGTAGTATAAAAATATACATTTTATAGTTATTATGGGAATAGTTAGGTGCCTACCTCTTGTCTCGATCAAGGATGATGGTTTCCTCATCAAATATTCGTGAATATTCAGCATCGTCTGAATCAATATCTCCTTCCTGCTCTACATTCGCAGGTGTACCCATCACACTATCCTCTTCTATGGGTTTCTCGTCCATGTCTTGCAACATTTCTACTAGCTCTAAATCTTCATTATTCACTAAAAAAATTAGAAATTGAATGAGAAACTGTTCTATTTTGGGCAATGCACTGATCTGTTAAATAATACATACATAGAACCTGACTATAATGCAGAGATAGACTACTGTTCAGAGCCAAACTTTCGTCGACAAATGTGCTATCAAAATCCTCAGAGTTGGAAATATTTCCTCTCAATGTTTGATTTAAACTTGCACCCAATGAACTTTCAGGTAAATGAACACTAACATCAACAGCATTGAATAACTGTGTTCCTTCCATACTTTCAGCTGGATATTGTGCTATTTCTAGAGGCTTAATATTGCTTTCAGTTATCACAGGTTTATCAACTAAATTGGACATTTTAATTAAAAATATTTGTTCAAACTTGTAATGTGATTCTGTCTCCTCAGCTTTTATTCTGCCTTGAGATAATGACTTTGAAGCTAGAGAAATATTTAACTGTTTTCGCCTTTCTGATTCTTGATTCCATACTTCTTCTAATCCTGGGTTTTCGATTCCATCGCCTTTGCCTATTCTCTGCCGGTTGATGATGTGTGATGCGGCACAATCTGCTTCATAGTAACAGGAACTTTCAGGTTTCAGTCCAAATTCATTAGGGCTTTGGGCTTCACTGCTGTTTTGTGATATCCCTGCTTTACGAAACTTGACACATTGCAAATCTATGTTGCTCATTCCAAATAAGTTGAAGTCTATGAAAAATTGTAAAGTGAAATTCAAATGAGACTCATGGGGCTGGAATGCTTGTCCTAAAATGGCTCCGTTACTGCAGAGTTCTACAGCTTGTTTGATTAAACCAGGACTGTATAAAAATACTTTCAAATATAAATGTTCTTTGTAGTGGTATCCATAGAAGGGTCTGAAAAATGATATTGTTTAAAATATGGGTCTAAGAATACTCATTAAAATGTATACATGTATTTAAAAATAGATTTAATACTAACAATCCTTTAACTAGTGATATTTTGTAAACATGTTGGTTTGATGATGTTGCTTGTTTCAGTGCAATATTTAATGCTTTATCCAAACTAGCCGCAATCTGTAAAGGTAACTTACAAGTTAGATCTGAGTGGAACAAGTGATTATTAGAAATAGTCTAGTTATTGGAATTATTAATACTTTATTTGAGTTTTATTTGGGTATTACCTGATATAAAAATTGTGGTTGAGGGTTTGGTGTTGGGCATGGTATGTAGAAATATGGAAACACTCCATGTATGTGAAGACATGCTTTATGACCATCAGGGGTAGGTCCAAATATCCTTAGCACTGGCACCTGAAACATAGTATTTTGATTGCAATTTATTTATGTACGAAATATTAAAAAGCTGATAGGAATATTGTATTCTGATAGAGCTACCAATTCTACCTATATACAGCTGAAAACAGGCATACTGCCTCCCTGAAATGATTTAGTTAATCATCATAATTGCAATACCCTAACCGGTCAGTGGGTCGTCTTAGGACTCCCTCGGACAGATTAGAGTGGCCGTTGTATTAATGTAGTTAATGAACAGAATTACGACAGACTGACTTACCTGTTTTATATCTGATCCTCGGAAATCTGAATAAATGACATCAATTCCAGGTGTTGGTTTACTCAAATAATGATCACAGACTACAATTCTAACTGAAAATTCAGGATTCGCGCGACTGTCTGAAACCAAACAAGTTGTCATACAACGACTGGTGCTAGAGTTTTAACCAAATAAAGGTAATTTACTTACTATCCAAGGCGCTCATGCTTTTTAAGCTATGAAAATGAACATAATAATATCGAACGCTTAAACTCTTATAAATTAGATCGGCTGAAAGTTTTATAATTTATTGAAAGCAATTTCATGTTACAACTTGTTCCATAATGAGTCAGTGTTTCACTTCATCTTCATGTTAACAAGCTACGGCTCGTTGTTTGCGAAAATGTTTACTACTTTTGACAGTAAGTGAAAACCTCTCCGTTAGGAGTTTATAAAATATATAAATGTTCTGTGGTGAAAACTGACCACAGCAGAGTCCTTTCTAAACTGACAGATTTTTTTTTTTTTTTGATTTTGGCTTCACACGGTTTGTGTATTTAGCCAGTGTCAAGTAATTTTTCTTTTAGATCAAGTAAATGGCCCGATATCGGGCACGAAGTTACAAAACAGTCATAGTCGTCTTTAGTCAGTCAAGTCAAATCAAAGTTATTGTAAAGCGGTAGTAACTTTACAACAACCTAATAGGAGTTTTTGGGGGGAACACGAAAAGTCCACGTTAGTCACTTATTTTCACCTTCACTACATTTGTGCACTCACACGTAACTAAATTGAATAATTCACTATCAAAATTATACAATTTAATTCGCTATTTCACTAAATTCCATGAAAATGAAAATTCGTGCGACATGTTCCAACGCGATCCCGCCAAAAACTCCTAAACTGACAGTTATTTAAATACTCTTTGACTGACAGCTAGCTAATTTGATAGTGAGGGACTGCAACCACAAATAAAATAAAAAAAACATTGAACGGTTCCTAAATTGGAATGAATAAATAACAATAACACATGCACAATAGCGATTTCAACAGCCACAAAAATTTCAATATTGCTCGACAAAAGAAAGTTATGAAATTTTAAAAACTATTGAAGGGTGATTTGAAAATCACTCGCGTTGCTAAAATCTTTGTGTGGACGTGATTTCGTGAAATCCGGAAATTACGGTTTTCGTAGTCCTATGCGGTTTACCGTAAAAGGTTTAACGAAAACGTGTCAACATTACGTATGCAAAAAAACCTCAGTACAACATTAATGACAGTTGACAGTTTCAGCGTCATTCAATCCTTCAGTCAGTTTCATTCACTCATTCTAAATTGGACGTGTTTTTAATACATTCACAATTTCATTTCATTACGCTGCGTGCTACTTTTAAAACAAATTTTAAAATAATAATCATTGTTGTTGAATCTCTATTTTCGTTTCTGTGTGGTGAACATAAAATTCTTAGAGTGTTGTGAATAGTGCGGTGTTTTGTTTAATAAAATTTACAGCAAAATGTAATGTTTTTTGAAAATGAAGTGCTATTTATATGAAAGACACTACAAAGAACCACCAATATTTGTTAAAAGATAAGAATTTTACAAAAACGGGATGATGGATGATGATGAGGCAGACTTGCGCGAACAGATATTCCACAACAACGTGAGGGAGCAAATCGTGAGTATCGAAACAAAGGCTATTAAATCCCTAGTCCAAGACAAGACAACAACATCATTCTCCGTGCGACTTTGCCCCAATTCGTATGTAATCACCAAGTTGATTTATTCTTTTTCATCAACCTAGATTATATAAAACAACAATAGGCTAAACCTATGTATCTTAGATTCGTTCTAGTTCTTAGCGGCATTCAGACAAAACCCTTACGTTTTCGCTAAAAAAACAAGTAGACTGGTTTTCCGTGTCATCAATTTTGTGCGAAATGGCTTGAGTGACCATGACAGTACTGTTATCAAATCTTATTCTTTCAAGGTTGGCCCTAGTTGGTGAAGACCCTCTGTATATTATTATAAAATGAATAATTGTATTACAACATAGTTCCTTCAATAAACAGACAGAAGGATAGGTTTTCTAAGACAACCTTTTTAACAAAACATATTTCAAAGGAAATACGAAAAACTTGAGAGTTCTAAAGTACCAGACTAAAATTTTGATTATACCAGGTTGACTTCTAGATAAATATACTACATCCATATTAAGATAATAAAAAAAAAGGTTCCGACGAATTGAGAACCTCCTCCTTTTTGAAGTCGGTTAAAAAGTTAAGATTAATCTTAACTTTTATTGAAAATGCAAAATTAAGTTTGTTTGATTTTTATGTTTTCACACTAAAACGGCTAAATGGATTTGGATTAAATTTGGCATACAGATAAACCATGAGCTGGGTAAGGACATACAGTACTTTTCATCCTGGATCGTAGACGATGTCGCAAGCAACAGCTACTTGTACACAACATTGAGCAGCTTGTCTGTAACGTGGCAGTTTTGCTGACCCAACAATGGTAATACACAGGGCATGTGACCGTATTCTGAGCACTGTCAGAACTTATATTTGCTAGGTATTCAACTACATCTGGTTAGACTGAAAGCTGACCCCAACATTGTTGAGAAAATACTAGGCAGATTAATTGTATCTGGGTCATATCTATAATAGCGTTGAATATTAAAATATATCAGCTGAAAGACATCCACTGCTGGACACAAGCCTCCCCCAAAAGGGGGGGATTCGCCATAATCGCCACGTTTGGCAGGCAGGTTGGCGATCGCAGTATGGTGGTCAAATGCATAGAGAATGCTGCTACCCATTCTCTAGTAAGTCCCTTAGTCACCTTCTACGACACCCACGGGAAGAAATGGGATGGTGCTATTCTTTTACATCCGGCACCACACAGAATGGCTGATATGATTAAAATATAAAGAACTTTCCAATAGTAGAAAATATATTATAGTAAGAGAAGTATCATAAATAAAACAATTTTAATTGGTAAAAGAGACGACTAAAACCCTGCCAAATAATATGGCTTAATGCATAGCGTAATTATTAGGAATGATAAAATATATTATGTAAAAGGGCTTTAAACTAACTAACTAAACAAATAAATACAAAAACACAAGGAGACTTAGGCGTCAAAGTATTCGTCCGCATCGCTGTCATCAGGAAACGTGCCCAGAAGACTGGCAGCATTGCCACGTTGAATGGCAATGCTAATTCTTTGGCCAAAGAATGACCCAGCCCTCTGGTCACGTGAAGTGTCGACCAGCCGGCGAGAAATATCCTTAAAAAGGAGACGTGCACTCGGGCCCCATGACCCGAGCGTTTCGACCCCAAACGGCGCAAAAATGTAATTACCAATAAGGTTACAGTATTTACGCCGCTTGAGGGTCTCAGCAGCCGCAGCAGCGGCACCAGCACAGCCCGCCGTGCTAGGAACATGAGATGGCACAAGGGTATCGACACAGGTTGCATCCCACACCATAGGTCTACCCATTTTCCAAGGCAATAACGTCATACCGTCTGGTCTCTTCCCATCGTCACGTACCAAGCCGTTTGGTTCTAATACCGCTGGTACGCCGGCGGTGACAAGGGCTCGACGAATAATATCGTTGATGCTGGCGTGGCGTGCTATGCGACCTGCGCTCCTGCCGCAGGACAGACCATGGTGCCCGAAAATGTCGACAGTTTCACCGCAATGACACCGATGCGGAGCAACACAAGGTGCGCCCAAGCGGAGACAGGTAGCAAGCCGAAACGATGAGTCATCCATCATAGTGCCTATGGTGGATGACGGGAGCGCCTGAAGCCTGTACGAAACTAAATATAAATTTAACTCGAAACTATGTTGGCCAAGGAGAAATTTATTATTTAAAATGCATTCTTACCTACATTTTTTAAAATGAGTTACCTACTACTTAGCTAATCTATACATCTTGTTCTATTCATACATTAAAAAAAAAATTGAAGTGTCTGTTTGTAAAATTAAAATAACCAGTTTCTGCTACATGCATATGAATATATATGTGATACATATACCAAAATAATATTTTTTTTAATTTTTGTCTGTCTGTCTGTCTGTTTGTTCCCGCTAATCTCTGAAATGGCTGGACCGTTTTTGACGGGACTTTAACTGGCAGGTAGCTGATGTAATAAGGAGTAACTTACGCTACTTTTATTTTAGAAATTTTTATTAATATATATAATAAACAAAGACAAAGCCGCTAATAAATAACAAAAAATCAAAAATACTATTTTTTTTGTGCTACCTTTATGTCTGCAATATTGGCAATCCATCATGATTGTTTAGCACTAACAAGTTTGTATTTATTCAGGAACCCTAGTTTGATGATGTGCTAGTTTAGACAGGGGTACTTATATGTAGGTACGAAGCCCGAAAGTTTGACAACCTGTCTTACCAAGGCCTATTTCATTACCTAGTAACTGCGTTGTGGAGGTCAGATAGGAAGTTGCTTGATGTAAAATACTAGTGTTCAGCTGCATCCGGTTACGCTGGAATATGACCCTAACACAGTTGGGAAAAAGAATTATATTTTTATTATTATAATAAGTCGTAATAGCTGTCTATTGGGCTCAGCTCATCCAACATAATAATATACCTATTATCATTTGTCATTGACTTGAAAACACTTACATTTTGATTCGGCTCGAAGGGCCAAAATGTAAGGGTCTTAACTTGGACTTTAAAATGATAGCAGTGGACTGTAAAACCTGACAATGTATATCCAAAGTAATTGTACAATATATAAGAAATAATAAGGTGCGCGTGTTTCGTCGGTTGTTCTGGTTAGTGAAGTGAGTTGGGCACTTGGCCTCTCTCCTTAACCCGCGCAGCCGCCCGCGCTGTCCACCACGCATTCGCCCTAGTCCTGACGAAGATAGCCGACGGATCCCGAACAGAAAATGAACAGCTAAACAAATTTCTTTTGAATACTCTATTTTGATTCATACCAGGCTATTAACCCACTGTAGGGCAAAGGCCTCATCAGATACAAAAAAAACTTTTTCAAAAAAATAAACAACCGACTTCCAAAAAAACACTAAAAAGTGAAAAATAACTTTAATTTCGGAAGTCGGTGACTTTGGATATGTATTTTAATTTTTTGTCACCGCCTTCCGAAATTAAAGTTATTTTTCACTTTTTAGTGTTTTTTTGGAAGTCGGTTGTTTATTTTTTTGAAAAAAGTTTTTTATTTTTCACTTTTTAGTGGTTCACATGTGCATACCCCTTCACAGCGTACCGGCGTGATGTTATGTTATTAACTGGCGTAAACAATTGACAGACATGAGATTTTAGCAATCGCTATCCATTTGCTATCATTTATTGAGGAGTTCCGTTGCATATCTCCGAAGTTCTTCATCAGGTCTTCACCAAATTGAAATGGAACCACTCCGAGAAAGTACTCTTCCAAAAACTACACAAATTGCTTCAAGTGTGCCTATAAAATTTGAAGAGTTCTCTCTATTTCTCCAGGATCCCATCATCAGATCCTGACTTAATGATCATGGGACCACCTGGGAAGTATACCCTTTCAAACAAAAAAAAAAAAATTATCCAAATCGGTCCAGCCATCTTCGAGTAATCGGGGAACATACATAAAAAAAAAATTGAAAAAAAAAGGTTCCGATGAATTGAGAACCTCCTCCTTTTGGAAGTCGGTTAAAAAAGGAAATGAGCAAATATAACCATGGCTGGTCAAGGGAAATACAGGTACTTAATTATGAAAAACTAAAATAGTTTATTGTTTTGGTTCCAGATCTTCCTACTACTATTCATCTTGCTGTACCTTGTGTCATTTATGTTGATTGAGAAGTTCAGACGTCGAGACAGCGAGGATTACTTCACTGGAGACGAAGATGAAGTAAAAGTTTACCGTATCAGCCTGTGGCTGTGTACATTTGCTCTAGCAGTGTCACTTGGATCCGCTCTCTTACTGCCAGTATCTATAGTCAGCAATGAAGTGCTTATACTATACCCAAACAGTTATTATGTCAAATGGCTCAACAGCTCTCTTATACAAGGTGAGTTTCATTTCTATTCATTTATGTTGGTCATGATGAAGCCTCATCATGACCAACATAATAAACATGTCCAAAAAAAATTCTAGAACCCTTGAAATCCTGCATCAGCCAAGAAATCGTAAGCAAAAGTAGCCCTGTAATTGTTAGTGGTATTAAGAAATAAGTAAATTTTACAAACATACAACTACAGAACTCCACGGGTTACGGTCCTTACATCCTCTTTTTATTCGTTTACGTTCATACGTCTAGTCAGGCACGCACGCCAGTTACGAGTACTACATGGATGTACGAGGGTCATTCAATAAATACTTAGCCTACAAAAAGTAAACGAAAATTTTGGAAAAGTGGGAATTTATTTTTCAACATAGTCTCCTTTTAGTTCGATACACTTAGCCCAGCGATGCTCCAACTTTTTTAATCCGTCCGAAAAATAGTTTTTATCAAACTCTGCAAAATAGGCCTCCGTGGCGGCGATGACCTCCTCATTCGATCCATATCTATTCCCGGCGAGTGATTTTTTTAGATTAGGAAACAGAAAGAAGTCACAAGGGGCCAAATCTGGAGAATACGGTGGATGGGGCAGCAATTCGTAGCGTAATTCGACCAATTTGGCCATGGCAACGGCAGACGTGTGAACCGGTGCGTTGTCGTGGTGAAACAGCACTTTTTTCTTCGCCAGATGGGGTCGTTTTTTCTTTAATTCGGCGTCGAATCGGCCCAATAAATCGGCATAGTAAAGCCCTGTAATTGTTTTACCCTTCTCGAGGTAATCGATGTAGATCACACCTTGTGAATCCCAGAAAACGGTGGCCATAACTTTTCCGGCCGATTTTACAGTTTTCGCCTTCTTTGGAGCACGTTCCCCGGTCTGGATCCATTGTTTTGATTGCTCCTTGGTCTCTGGTGTGTACCAGTGGATCCAGGTTTCATCGACGGTCACAAAACGACGCAAAAACTCCGCTGGATTCCGCTTAAATAGCGCCAAACACGTCTCCGATGTGGTCTCACGGTTGCGCTTGTTTTCTGGTGTGAGTAAACGCGGCACCCATCGCGCCGACAGCTTTCTCATGCCGAGTTCCTCGTGAAGAATATGATGCACTGTTCCTTCTGAAATGCCTACAGTCTCAGCTAGCTCCCGAACCTTCAATCGGCGATCTGCCAATACGAGATCATGGATTTTTTTAATGTTTTCCTCCGTAGCAGCTGTTTTCGGTGCACCTGGACGTGGTTCATCAAAAACCGACGTACGGCCACGTGCAAACTCGTTGAACCAATTCTTGACGGTGGCCATCGATGGAGAAGAGTCACCGTACACAGCATCCAAGCGCTCTTTGATTTCGATGCGCGTTTTCCCTTCCAAAAATAGGAATCGAATCACCGAACGATATTGCTCTTTTTCCATTTTTGTAAAACCGATCGACACGTTCGCTTCCATAAGTTGTCAAATTAAAACAAATGAAGGGATTGGAATAAAAATTTGAAAAAAGAATTAAAAAAGAATGTGCTACACTGTGGTAAAACTCTTTTGAAACTACGGCGCCCTCTGGCGATGAGGCTAGGTACTTATTGAATGCACCTCGTACCATAGACATAGAAAATGGAGCGTTATCCTCACAAAAGTGACCACTCTCTAGAAAGAGACAAAGCGACTGTGCGGCCGATACATATCTCTTTTCTATAAGGCTGTAATAAGAAACTAGAAAGAGACAACTACTGGCCGCACATTCGCTGTCTTTCTCGTACTTTTCGGTCTGTATTCACTGCACAACTCAATACGGAATGCGCAGTCCATTCTCTATGTCTATGCTTCGTACGCACCTAGGGTTGCTAGCTCTTAAAACCGAAAACCGGACAAACCACCCAGTTTAGCCTGGAATTTGGGTAAAAAGGGCCAGAACCACTAAATTTTTTAGGCTTAGGGTAACACAACAATTTAAAAGTAAAACAAGGCTTTTTATCATTTACAATAAAATCAAAATATAATAAAACAACAAGAACATTCAAAAGTCTTCTTTATTATTAACTTGTTTTGCCAGCCGCTTCGCCCGTGGTGGTCGGTGTATTAGGTATCGACTTCAAAACCTTGCTCTTGAATCACTATCTATTGATGACAACCGCCTCAAAATCAGTTGCGTAGTTTAAAAGATCTAAGCTTACATACAAACACAAAAAGCGACTTTGATTTATACTATGTAAAGATAACCAACACATGACAAATGTAAAAAAAATAAAGGTTAAATTTAAAAAGCGTAACAAAAGTCCGACGTGCCGAACTAATTTGCCCGCACACGTAACCAAAAAGCCTGACTTTGTCCGGCTTTATCCGGACGCCTGACTGTGCTATACGCACCCGACCTTTCGGAAGAACATCACCAGTAAGGTCACTATTGTGATGCCATAAAAGGACAAATGTATTATGTTTCCACACACATCTGCCTTGTAAATATCTCTTGTTAGTCGCCTTTCACACATTCTCTCAACATGTCTAAACTATCTAAGCATACACTTTGTGGCACTACTGCACCATTGCCTTATAACGCATATACACATAACTTTTTTTCCGGCGGTGCAAAACCATCAAATAACTTCTCCCGCTCTGGGTGGAGCAAGAGGGCTTGTCAGACTTTTACTGACTAAAACCCACCCGTGCTCACTCAGTTCCCTGTGTGCCAGGGGCCACGGTATCTCTTTCGAACAACCTAGCAGCATTTAGCAATATAAGTTTTATGATAGAAAAACCATTGCTATTTGTAACAATATTCCATTTTCCATGTAGGGACAGATTAAGGAAACCATACAATTTTAAGACACACAATACATTTTCAATGCTTGTGTTGATATTACCTAGTCTCTGTTGTATAAACAGAATGATACAAATATTTACTCTGTCTAGTACAATAGAAATTGTGAAGTCTGATGTAATGGTATTGTGGGTATTGCATAATAAATCAATAACGAAAACAACACAACTTACTACCTCATTAAATTATATTTGGTTTCACTCATTGTGAATACTTTTCAAAATATTTAGTTTCATATCTATTTCCTTAGCAACACACCTCAATGGTTTGGTGGCCATGAGCGTGACTACCGAGCGTCCTGTAGGCTGTAATGTATTATATTATGCTTTATTAGTATTAATATACAGACTTGTCCTCCAATAGGTGAGACTAAATGATTCTGAATAAAGTATTAAAAATATTAATACCTTAACTGCCTATCCCTTCGGGTAATCCAAGCGTGATGTAGGTACGTAATGGATTGCCGTGGGGGAACATGATTGATAAATATAATAGCTGTCACCTTTTTGAGTATACCACGAATAGAGGGCTATTCTACGACGCGTTTTTATGCAGCTTATGAATCCGAAAGGCGAAAAAAATCGTTCTGACGATTTCATCGTAAAATCAATATGTATTGTAAAGTGAAACCTTTTTGAAACGCGTCATTTCACTTGTGTTGTTATGTAGACAAAGCTTATGCACAAAGTCGTTACGGACACAGACACACACACAAGCCTCAAACAAGGTGTGTTCAAAGCTAACTTTCCAGAATGGCCCTCCTGTATAACAGAGAGTAGTCTTCTCAGATATAGTATTAATTGTAAACTTGTTCCAGGATTATGGAACCACGTATTCCTGTTCTCAAACCTGTCGATGTTCGTGTTCCTGCCGTTCGCTTACCTGTTCTCGGAGTCGTCCGGTTTCCCTGGATGCCGGGGGCTGAAGGGCAGGGTGTATGAAACCTTCATAGTTCTCGCGTTACTTGGTGTTGCCATGCTGGGCCTGGCCTACGTCATCTCAGCGTGGTTGGAAGGTGACCGTTCCAGTATTGATGCTCTGCTAAGTGAGTATGATTTATATTTAAGAATAATTTCAGGACTCAAGATAGTGCCTAGTGGCATTCGTTACTTATAGCAAAAAACAGGAATCAAATTTAGATTTTGTTGGTATAAAAAGATTAAAAATACAGAGGAGCCCAGATTCTAAAATGTTCAGATTATGAAAAATAGAGGTTTGCTATTTTGAAGCCACTTTCGCAAGAATTTTTGTCGCTAATGCACTAATGGCTTAAGTTGGGTGGATTTGCCATCCACATATTATAAATATTACTATGCTCGCTTCTAAATGAACAAAATGAACACTTTGAATTTGTGTGACTTCCCATATTATTTCACGAAAACTGACTCCTATGTTGTGATTTACAAATAGCATAGTCAACGTAAATAATATTCATGTCCGCTGTGTTCAATTGAGTGTGAAGAAAGCGAGCGCACAGTAATTGTTCGGCCACAGTCAATGTTAATGGATGCGCCGATTTCTGTGGAAACTGTGCTAGTTTTAACAAACACGGAATTTTTTTAAACAGATAAGTCTGGTTCAAACGGTACAACATCGAAGAATGTATGTATTTGTTTGTGTTATTAAACTGGAGTTGTGCCCGATTGCCTGTTTTATAACATTGGGGTTAAACATAACTGTCGAAATATGGGTGTACTATATGTACACCTCTGTTTTTCCCCTCTAGGATTACAGGCGTAATTTTACGTTATGTATTTGTTTAGTCCACGAATTGGGTTATTTTTCTAACCGAAAAATACTCTCTGCTATCTCAATGTACTGCTTGCTTCACAGATTTTGCACCGGTTTTACACCCTGCTTAACTAGGCTTCTCGTATTTAAAATATCAAACTATGATTAAACGGCTTCTTCGTTGCATCCACACGCAAAGTCACAAATAAATTGTGGTGTCCTGATTGTTATGCCCGTCGTTACACATCGGTACCCCGGGCCCTGACAATCAAACCTACGACGCGTATCAAATGTATTGTATGTAAAATTGTTTTAACATGTTGTTATTGTTTGCCCACAGATTTGTGGACATACCTCCCTTTCCTGTATTCCTGTGTGTCGTTCGTGGGAGTTCTAATGTTACTAGGTGAGTCATTCTAATTAACATTTCTTTCTTATCGATTGTCATTTATTTTTAGAACGTCAAGTGCTTAACAGAGGATCGGTCGTTAGCCAGTCCACTTTCTTTATTGTAAAAACTGGCTACGTATAGACAGGTTCTATGCAACTTTTCTTTCAAATTCACATCACACATGTATTTTTACAACGTGCAATATTCTCTTGCATTCCTTGCTCGCATGCGTATGCGCTGCATGTGCTGTATTATTAAGAATTCTACGAATGTTTGTTTGTTTAGACTTAGGTCTATCGAAGCTTTATGTTACGTGACGTCAAGTGGCTTCACTGGCAGACATTGACCTCTAATTTTTACATTCTGTTTATTTCGTTGCGAGTCGTTAGTGAAGGTAGAGTGCAGCGAACTCTGGGCTAAATTGGATTTTTTCAATATGATCGAACAATACCGACATTAAAGTAAGTTGGCTGGAAACTTGTGACGTACATAGTTACTTCAGTGTATTAAAATCGATTACTGTGAAGTAGAGCAGTAGTATTGTTTATCGATATGACTGCACTGATAAGGCGCATTTAAAGCAGCCGCAATCTTACAGAACCAATAAAGTTTATTATCTAAGCATACACGTGAAAACATAAATAAAGCATGGCGATGGCGAACGTGTCTTATCGTCGTCCGGCAACATGTCCGATTTACAATCATTTAAATAGAATAATTAATAAACTTTCAGTAAATTAAACATAAATAGCAGCAGCATCCAACTTTCTAAAATCTGTAATTATTCGGTTTCCTCCTCATCGCCGTAACCTTGTTCTTTGTCAAGGAAGTGTTTGATGAGGTCCTCGTGCTGCGCGAACATTTCGTCCAGTTCCTTCCTGGACTCTTGCAGCTTCTCTTGTTCTTCAAGTTCCTTGTATGCTTTAGCTTTGTAAAGCCGTGCTCTGAAACTGTTTTCGTTGAGACGAAGCGCCAGGTCACAGTCTTCACACACCTGCAAGTGAATAATTATTTTTAGAGTTACAAGGACGGTTTTTTTTGGTTCGGACTCAAGTGTGCCTACGGAGCCCTATTTACTAAGCCTCTGTCCGTCCGTCTGTCAGTGGGCTGTATCTCATGAACCGTAACAGGTAGGCATTTGAAATTTTCACAAAATATGTACTTCTATTCCTGTTATAGCAACAAATAATAAAAATAAAATAAAGTTAAAATTAAAGGGGGCCCGAACCCTTTAATTTTTAACTTTATTTACTCTCCATACAAGAAACATGTAAACAAAAATGTAGTGTTCATTATTGTGTTGTAGTATAACCCTTCATGAGCAAGCCCGACTCGCACTTGGCCGGTTCTATCTGCATTATTATTTTACGCTTGCAATAATAGAAAGGCGATGAGCTGGCAACCTGTCAAGATTGGAATTTTATCGTTTTATGCCAAGTGCGGTTACAATTTATACCTTGGCACTTATACCTTTGGGCCTATCCCAGTTAGTTATCATCGATGTACCCATTCGATTATTACGTCAAACATTTAGTCCATAGCACTATAGGAACTAAATGTTCAGGTGAATGGGGCCGATATGCAATATTTGTTCAGTTTGCATGATGTTACCTTTCTGGTTATTGCGTATTCTGAATTAGAATGAAGAACGTTCTCGTTATTTTAAAAGACTGTCAAGCTAATAACAAAAAACTGGCAAAATGAAAATCCTACTCTAATAGTTATTATAAATGTGAATATTTGAAACTCAATCACTCAAAAACGGCTGAACGAATTTGGATGAAACTTGGCACACAGATAGATGCTGCTGGAAAAAGTTACGTTAAAAATATGCTAGTGTAGTGACGCAATATAATGGAGCACAGTCCTGAAAGAGATGTCATTCATCATCTGCCTAGCCTTTTCCCGATTATGTCTAAGGTCGGCTTCCAGTCTAACCGGAATCAGCTGAATATCAGTGTTTTACATGGAGTGACTTCCTATCTGACCTCCACTCCCTTTTGTAAGACAGGTTTTCAGACTTTCGGGCTTCTGACGACCCGTAACGACTGTCAAAGATCCACGAACGGCAGCCGTAACCAACGGCATAACGTGCTTTTCGAGGCACGGAGGGGTCTTGGTATATTAAGATGGTCACCCATCCACGGATCAACCGGGGCAAGCGTAGGTTAACCTGATCGATCGACCAGTATAGCTGTTATTACTTAGCCAGAAAGCCCCCCTGAAAGAGCTGTAATTTTGCTTGTAAAAAATATATATGAATGCATCATCAACACACGTGGTTGCATGTGTTGATGCCATAGACGTAGTTAGGTCACGACAATAGCATAAATAATTTATTAATACCACTCAGATAATGCTTGATAAGTTTGTTTTTGTATGTAACAAACGTGCGCTACCTATAAATAATATGGGTCTTTAATTTTAATAAGTTCGAGTTAATTATTATGTTTACAAAGCTTCATTGAGTCTTATTAACCAGACATATTTCTACAAAAAAGATATATTATGATAAACAAGACTAGAGTTTTGTCATAAATAGTAAGATGGTATTTCATTCTTTCTTCTTAATTTACGAATTAATTATTAATCATTTAGTTATCTGTGCAATAATCGCATTATCGAATCTAATAGCTATTATCTTAAGCGGTTTTTATGTGTTAACCATGTAGATAAAATTGTTGATTTGTAGATTAGGTTCACGATTGTTAGGTAATCTATCATTTTTATATCCACATTAGCATTTATTTAAATAGAACAATCGCTTAATGACTGTGACATTGCGGATCCGGGACATTAACCACGTTCGCAAAACTTAATAGCAATGACGGCGTGTGAGAATCAACGCTTATTAAAAACTAGCTTTTAACAGCGGCGGGTACGCCTGCGTGGAGGTCGAAAATTATCCCACGGGAATCAAAATCAAAATCAAAAGTCATTTATTCAAATTAGGCTGAGAATCAGAAAGCCGGGAAAGAACTTAATCCAGGTTACAAACTATATACAAACTTTCACATTTATATTATTAGTGGGATAGTAGGTGGGATTTACAATCCAACTATGCAATACGACGTCAATAATAACAATATCTTGTTTCGATATTGAATCCATCAGTGGCGAAAGCATCATATAACACGATTCCTACCGGCTTTCCTTCGGGGATTCGCATCGGCTACTCTGTCGCTATTAAAAAATGGCACGTCAATAATAGCAACATTCAAACAACAAAAACAAAAATGTTCTAAATTAACCCGGCGCCTAACCGTCATAATCGGGAACTAAAAATTTCATACAACAGCGATCCCGTAATGATGTCACTTTAGGTCACGTGTGACCGTTTGATATGGACGAGAGCAAGCCGCTGTACAACGGTTTATGACAGAGATAGATATAGAAAAATGCGTCAGCCAGAACGAGATGGAGGAATATTGCACGTTTTCTGCTGTTCAATTTATTGCATTTAATTCGTCACAATAACTGACTTGACTGCCTTAATGCTGACTTCAATTTGGCTTCTCTCTTAGAAAAATTAACACCTCGTCGCTGGAATCCATAATTACTAAAAATGTTATAGCCACGCTAAACTCGGATGTCTGGGAATAAACTGGTCACGATTACGAACTTTGACCTTATCCGAAATACCTAGTGATAACAGGGTACGTGTTGAGGAGCTGTGTTTATAGAACTGACCTTGTCGAATTTTTCTAGCTTGATTTTGGTGAGAGCTCGATCGCAATACAGCATAGGATCATCTCGTACTTGCTCAATGGCTCGGTTGTAGCATGACAGTGCTCTGTCATACTCTTGACGACGGAACGCCTTCATAGCTTGGGTCTTCAGCGTGTCAGCTTTCTCACGCCGAACCTTCCGGTCCTGGTAGCGCTTTTCAGCGTCCTTGCTCATTTCTGACATCCATGCTTCTTTATCCATCTCGCCCTGGTAATTTGAAAATAAATCAATATGAAATTACTCAGGAAATTTGGAGCAGTGGTGGTCCAGTGCTATCAGCGTCGACTTACGAGTTGCAGGTCGCTCTCAAAATGATGAAGAAAAACATCGTGAGGAGACCGCCACGTCTTAGAATCGGAAACAAAGATATGTGACTTTCACCAACTCGTACTGGGCCCATGTGGTGGATTAATTGCCCACACCTTCTCACAGAGAGGAGGCCTGTGTCCCAGCAGTGGGAACGTTATAGGCTGCTATTTTGTAATGGCCTAGTCTTAGAATTAAGTGACAGTAACAGCCTGTGTGAAGGACGCGGCCTTCGATCGATTAATTTGTAATTATTTATAATCATCTATTACGAAATTGTAGGTAGATAGGTACTTATTTAATTCATTTATCACGACTGAAGATAGTGCTAATGCCAGCCATAAATTGTGTAACTACCTCATTGGCACTGCTATCACAAAATATTGATGAAGCTTAGTCATAGATGACAAATGGAATACGGCATTCTTTAGGTTTTGGGGTACTCACAGCTACACATCAAGCTATACATTTCTAGTATAAGCTGATCTCGCATTGTATAAGATTTCCGTACAGTGCGAGATCAGCGTAAATTGGAAATGTATAGCTTGATGTGTGTAGCCGTGTGTACCTATCATATGGTACTGTTGGGCTATCTCGTTGGTCACAAGCACTCCTGCTGAGCATGAGGTCCTGGGCTCGATTCCCAGGTCAGGCTGTGTTATTTGGTTTTCCATCAGGAATTTGTCAGTAGCAGGCCGAAGTTCGGATTTATGCCCGGTTAATGGCTCTAGACGTGCTTCTTTTTGGTATAAACATAACAGATTAAATTCCGATTATACCCAGTTGTACCTTTTCCTCTGCCTTACCCTTCGAGGATTCTAGGCATTTTTTTTAGGTGGGAAATCATCAAATAACTTCTCCCGCTCTGGGTGGAGCAGGAGGGCGGGCCTCAGACGTTTACTGACTAAAACCCACCCGTGTTCCCTCAGTTGCCTGTGTGCCAGGGGCCACGGTATCTCTTTCGAACAACCCGCACCCCTGGCAGGCATCGGCCCTCGTTGATCTAAAATCAGTTGATGCTAAAATCTCTTCGAGGCGCGCGTGGAACACAACGCGCCGTCGACCCGGGTATGGTCCTTACCGGACAGCGAGCTACCCATTACTCGCAGTCCGCAAGCCTAATTATGTTAACATTTACTTAACGCTTCTAAGTGAAACTGTCAGGAGTAATGATCATATATTGCAGTCAAAAATTGGCGTAATTTTGATAATAATTAGTACTAACTAGGACCCTTTTTCTATGTGAAGGTCCTTATTATACAATTAGGTAAAGTAGGTACCTATTAGGCTACACTACATGTACCTACCTACCTACCTATTACCTTCTATAAATGCCAAGCAAATGCCAAGATACTAAAAATATTTGACTAACGATTGCTACCTACTTTGTATTGTTTGATTATGTAAATATTTGTACAGACAGTCATGTTTTTGGTCAGTCACGTTATGTTCTACTGACCGATTTGTCCAAAACGTTATTTTAACACGTAGGTATATGTGATAGGTATTGCAACGTTAGCTTTAGATAACACCCGCAGAAAAATCTATAGGTACCTTGTGCTTATACAGAGTAACTTTAACCGAGGACGAAATAATTTTCCTCGTTTTTGTGTGTACTTAACAGCAAAACAACGACGAATATATGTCTGTTTGATATTTTCTTCTTCCAACACATTACTGATATTATCTTTCCGAACCTAGCGTGTAATTTAATTTTAAAGATCAATAGTGAGGCAGCGAAGACGCCTCATCGTAATGAATGTATGTAAACACTAAACATGAATATTTCTGTCCGCATTGCAAATAGAGAACAACAACAGTATCTACACGAGGTAGATGTTTATTTATAGAGAAACGCGAGCCAAATTGTTTTCACTGATAATATAATACGAGACGTGCACCTACTCGCATCTCGGAGGTCTACTACGAAAGTGCATTGCATGACGTCAGAGATGCATGCTGCAGGTGTGGTCAAACATGAATAAACCATGCGCGAGAAGCCGAGCATGTCATCCGAATGATTCCGAATCCATGCCCCATCGTGATCTCGTTATAGGCCCCAATAATAACATGATCATCAGACCTAGATTAGTCTATTACGAGTTTTGACGACCCAATTACAGGCCCACGTGTTATCTGGCACCTATGTAGTTAAATATAACGCTTTGGCATGTTATTGTGCTGTCGTCGTTTGCAAATACATAAATATTTATGTATGCCACCTACGTACCTAAGTATTTTTTTTCACAACTCAGTCGCGAGTCTGGGAATTAACATTCTGTGTGCCTGTAACTGAAAATGGTTCACACATTCGGTAATGTAGTGCACACCCAGGTGTACTTCTGATAACCTAGTTTCACTACGTATACAATTAACCGTATCGAATGCTTCTGTTAATTCCATATTTTTGATTAGGAACGCAAACTATGTCGTGGAATGTTTTAATATTGTGTAATTAAGAAATTGTTTAACAGGATCGTTAGCATACCTTCTAAATAGTTCAACTACTAAACCTGTTTATTCCGTTTTCCCCTACACTATCCTAAATCGTTACATTAAAGACCGAAGCATTAAAATAAATTGCTTTATTTTCATTATATGCACAAAGAGTGTCATAAATAGGATTATACTTCTGTTTTTAACACGCTTTATTAAAAATAACATTAATATCTAAGGAATCCAATAAGCTCGTGCTCACCGCATCTTTATTCCCGAGATTTTTGAATGCTTTCTCATTGATCAGAGTGCGATTTTGCTTCACTTTCAGCCGAACATCTTCGTCAAGTATTACTTTTCCATCCAAGTACTGGTCAGCGAGGGCTTTAGCTGCATTTGCCTTATCTTTGTCACCACTACCCATATCCCTGACTAGATTCGATACTTCAGTGACTCGTTGCATGAAGTTGTTGAATTCTTCATTTAATTCTATCGATTTTTTATCCCTGATAGCTGGGTTGTTAGCAATGCTCATTTTTGCTATTTTTTGGTAATACACTTTAGAAATTCAGAAAATCGTGTATTTAGCTTGTTTACAAATTGTCAGTAACACAACTACTGTTTACATGGCAACCGTTGCCAAGGTAAATAAAAACCAATGTCGAGTGACATGTGAAAAAAAAATCAGTTTGTCTATTTTTATCTAGTGACGGCCAGTATTTATCATATTTTGTTTTAACTACGTCTTTCTACAGTTAATTTATGTTTCTAAGTTACGATTGCTCTCGAGATTTTTATGTTCTAGTTGATTCTATATTTAAGTCAAGGTGAGTTAGAAATGTTTCCGAGTGGTAAATATAAAACATGTGTGATCTGTGTAAACTTGGGGGAATTTACTTCCTTGTATTTTCTTTTTCTTCAATATTGAGTTCTCTATGTTGTTTGTGTTGCATGCAAAACATAGTAGTGCGTAGGAAAACAAAAACAATTGACTTGTGACTTTAAATAAAAACACTACGGGAGTTTTTGGCGGGATCGCGTTGGAACATGTCGCACGACTTTTTATTTTCATGATATTTAGTGAAATAGCGAATTAAGTTGTATAATTTTGGTAGTGAATTATGCAATTTAATTACGTGTGAGTGCACAAATGTAGTGAAGGTGAAAATAAGTGACTAACGTGGACTTTTCGTGTTCCCCCCAAAAACTCCTAATAGGTTGTTGTAAAGTTACTACCGCTTTACAATAACTTTGACTTGACTGACTAAAGACGACTATGACTGTTTTGTAACTTCGTGCCCGATATCGGGCCATTTACTTGATGGAAAAGAAAAATTACTTGACACTGGCTAAATGCACTAACCGTGCGAAGCCAAATCCCAAAAAAAAAAACACTACTTAATTAATATGCTGGTTATGAACGCGATAGCTAGTACAACTTTTTGTTAAATTTGAAACCGGAATTAAATGTTATTTTTCATATCCAGGGTTAAATTAAAGCTAGCAAAACCCCGCAGACGTGATGGCTTAGATGGATATCGATATCTAAACACGAAAAAAAAAAGATTGTGTTCAACGCCCGTTGATTTGGTACTTGAAGCATGAGTTGAGAAATTCTGTTTTTGGTTTCATCTTGTTTAGACAGTGATACGACAATGATATCACGTCTGTGAACTTTACACAAATAATTTTTGAAGTGAAAACTTCTTTAGGCGCGTTGGCCATTTTTTTAGATGGAAAAAAACAATTGAACTCGCGACACCTTTACCGACACTTCTGAGGCCGTAGTGTGAGTTTCATTTAACCATCTAAACCAAACGCAGTGAGCGCGTTCGGCGTTCCGATTGGCCCGGGATTGGTGACGGACCAATCGGAGCGCCAAACGCGCTGTTACTTTTAGTTAGGGTTGATCAGTATAAATTACATGTAATAAAAGATGTCACCTGTTTGGTAAAATAGCTGCCATTTTTTTACATGTACAACAGTAACGCTTTAAATGAAAATTGTAATATAATTTTTGTAGTAGTAGTTTATAATAATTAATAAAAAAACACTTTATTTAAAAGTATTTCCTGCACAATAATTTTCTGACGATTCAAAAAATATTTCCTGACGTTTCAAAAAATACACACGTAATTGTTCAAGTTTTCACTTCTTTCGGCACTCCCGGAGTGACACTGTTTTAATACTAATATTTCAAGTGACAATTTTACTACAGTTGATGACCCTAAAAAAAACATCAAATTTTGTTTATTTTTTGTTTGATCATTTGTTAAGATATGTATCGTATAGATAGATACACTGCTGGCCAAAAGTTGCGTCTGTGGAGGTCCGCTAGCGAATTCAATTAGACCCTGTATTAAGTAGCTAGTGTAGCTACCCGATAAAAAATACAACCAGACGCTACCTTCTTTTATATCAAGAATGTTCCCACGTGTTAAATTATCTCACGCAAACAACAATCATCTGAATATGTTTGGATTGCCGAAGTCATGTCGATGATAAAATTAGAGATGATACAAAACATCGTTCATTCATTAATCAATTGGGATATTTCGATCGGCGTTCCGCAATGTTATTGTACACCTTTAATTTGTGTACATTAGCAGTAGTACCTTTCCTTAATACTATTGTAAACCCATGTTAAATGTTATTGTATGCTGTTGGTGTACCTACTATATTATTTACTAGCTGCGCCCCGCAGTTTCACTCATCAAGTCTCGATTCCTTGGGATAAAAAGTATCCTATCTTTTAATCCAGGTCATGGTCTACCCATGTCCTAAATTTCATCTAAATTCGTTCAGCCGCTAGCGTGAAAGCGTAACAAAAAAACATACGTACAAGAAATCTAATCTTTTCTCTATAATATAAGTTTAGTTTAATTTATTTTATTTTAGACTATGTTGTCCCACTGCGGGGCAAACGCCCGCCCGCCGCACACTGGTCCCAAATTAAAAAAAAGTGGACATTGATAGTAGACCGCTGATATTTTTTTTTTATTGTTGATATAATGATAACAGATAAGGCAAAAAAATATTATTGTCCTACTTCAAATACTTTTCTCTATAAAAAATATTTCTTTTTTTTTGTATGGGAGTGATTACATTTTACTCAATTTCTCAAAAACCTTAAGCGATGTCGAGATGGCATTCACATATGTTAGAAAACTAATAATTCTGAGTATTTGGCTCGAAGAAACTTATTGCTTATCTCTGCGTACTTTCGAGATAATAGTGACAGAAAATAACAATTTTTTTTAATGTTAATTGTTCGCTTTTTTTAATCATAGCCTTACTCATATCGCAATAGGTCCGCTGGCCAGCAAAATGGAGCTTCGACGCGAGTTTGCCGGGATAACAAGATGGCCGCCTCTCATGACGTAACGTAATACGGTCACGAATCGCGCGCGTACACCTCACTCAGTGTACAACTAAATGTGGTTGCGATAAGACGTGTCCTTATTTTTTCTGTGCGCTTGAAGAAATGCTTGTTGTTTGTTTGTTTTGTTATTGTTGTATTTTGAATCTTTGGATTTTAAAATCAAATAATTTTTGTTTGTCTTTCTTTCGTCGAATTTGTTTTCGTAATTTTTTTTGTTAAAATCAAAGTCACTTTGTCTTTGATATCTTTGATTCTAATTTGTTTTCAATTTTCCTTAAAATTATAATATGTCCGCATTTGTCACCAACTTAAGACTTATACGTTGTTCTTAAATCAGGAGGTGGTTTTAAAAATGTCGAATTTTTATTTAATGCCCTTATTGAACGTATTGGTGTTGAATTGTCTTCCGAAGATTTGAGTAATATTAAATTATTTTGTCGTAATTTTTCAAGTAATATCTCAAAAAGATGGTCTGCTTCCAGTAGAGCTCAAAAGACCTTTCTTAACAAAAATTCAGACTGGTTACAATCCCAAATAGTTTGGCCAAAATGTCAAAATATCGATTTAAGCAGCATTTTTAAAGTTGCCGAGGAAGTAATTCCAAATTTCGAAACGCAAGTGGATACTCATCAATTAAGTTATGGTACAAGTAAAAAACCATTTGTTGATATATCTGATAAACCAGAAGAAAAGGCGTTCTCTAACACTTCTAGATCACACAGAGGAGGAATTAGTTTATGCTTTATGTGCCAAATTAAAAGTCTAAAAAAACAAAATTAGCAGCTATATTAAACGAACTCAGCCAAAACAAGGAAAAATGTGAGATGGTACATGATGTACTATTCGCTAAAAAGACTGACAAACCGTGTTTACCAGATGATAAAACGTTAGCGCTTTACACCTCAACAAATTTGTCAAAATGGCAATATCGAAATTTAAGAACTATTCTTGCTTCAGAGAAAATGTATGGTCTTCCATCCTATCAAAAGCTCCTGGAAGCTAAAAAAACTTGTTATCCTCCAGAGTCAGACATAACTGTAACTGAATCTGATGCTAAGATAAGACTTCAATCGCTTCTAGATTTGACAACTAATAGGATATTAAAAACAATTCAGCACAACTCTGCCGACAAAAAATCGCTAAAACTAATAAGCAAATGGGGTTTTGACGGGTCATCTTCTCAAAGTAATTATAAACAAAAGTCACACTCCGACACTAAAATTGACGATTCTTCAGTTTTCATGATTAGTTTGGTTCCGCTTCGTTTGGAAGAAGAGAGTGGTACTATCTTGTGGCAAAATCCTGCTCCCTCTTCAACAAACTATTCTCGTCCAATTGGCTTTATATTTGCAAAAGAAACAAATGAATTGATAAAGAAGGAAAGTGCATCCTTAGAGGAAGAAATTCGTAATCTTGTTCCCACAATTGTAGATAATTTTGATATTAAACATGATTTGTACATGACTATGATTGATGGGAAAATTTCTACTGTGATTTCCAATACTTCTTCTGCAGCTGTTTGTAATATTTGCAATACCCCACCTAGCAAAATGAATGACTTGGACTTTGTATCCAAAAGACTCATCAGAGAAGATATGTATAAATATGGTCTGTCTTCGCTTCATATGTGGATAAGATGTATGGAATGTATTTTACACATTTCGTACAACTTAGACTTCAAAAAGTGGGCTGCACGAAAAGAAGATAAATTGTTAAAAGAAATTAAAAAGAATTTGACACAAGAAGAATTCCGGGAAAGAACTGGTTTGTTAATTGACATAGTAAAACAGGGATTTGGTACAACCAATGACGGTAACACGGCAAGAAGGTTTTTTGAAAATTATGAAGTATCTGCTGAAATAACGGGTATCCACCCTGATTTAATCAAGAGATTTGCAGTCATTTTACAAACAATTTCATCTGGTCAACTTATTAATACCAACTTGTTTAGGGAATATTGTAAAGAAACAGCAATGCTATATGTAAACTTATATCCATGGTATTACATGCCTTCAAGTGTCCATAAATTGTTGATACACGGTGCTGATATTTGTGAAAATTTCTCCTTTATTCCGATAGGCATGCTTTCCGAAGAAGCTTCCGAAGCGAGGAATAAAGATTTCCGGAATGTTAGAATGGCACATACAAGAAAAATCGGTAGAGTTCAGACTAATTTAGACATTATCCACAGCTTTCTAATTAGCTCAGATCCTTACATCAGCCATATCAAACCAAAGTTTGCTCGTTTACATAAACAGTTGTTTCCAGAGGCTAGTGCTTTGATCTTGAACAATGAATTGCTTTCGTTGGAAAACGAGGAAATAGAGATTTCTCAAGAGAATATAGACCCAAATATTAATCTTTCACCATAATATTTTTTCAGAATCGTTTGTGAACATATTCAACTTTATGTTTGCAGCTTAACACATTCGATGCCAAGCAAGAAAAATAAAAATAATTAGTTCGTGAGCCCACAACTCGCATCCGAGTCGTGGCTATAAGTAGTCTCGCTAGTCGGGTCCTGGGCATGAACAGAATCATCAATAGCTACTTATTGCGACGACTCGGATGCAAGTTGTGGGCACACGAATCAACTATTTTTCGACCCATATGCTGGGTGCTTGGCATGGAATGTGTTAATATGTCTTCATTTTGATTGTTTTTTAGAACTGATGAAAGTACTCCTTCAGAAAGCTCATAGCTTTTCAGTCATTAGTGAGCCCCCATAACCTCTTTTACAGAGAAGTCTCTTTTTACTTATTTGACATTACGCATACATTATAATTATGTGCTAAAGTAAGGCTATGATTAAAAAAAAGCAAAAAATTAACATTAAAAATAAATGTTATTTTCTGTCACTATTATCTCGAAAGTACGCAGAGATAAGCAATAAGTTTCTTCGAGCCAAATACTCAGAATTATTAGTTTTCTAACATATGTGATTGCCATCTCGACATCGCTTAAAGTTTTTGAGAAATTGAGTAAAATGTAATCGCTCCCATACAAAAAAAAAAGAAATATTTTTTTTACAGAAAAGTATTTGAAGTAGGACAATAATATTTTTTTGCCTTATCTGTTATCATTGTATCAACAATAAAAAAAAATATCAGCGGTCTACTATCAATGTCCACTTTTTTTTAATTTGGGACCAGTGTGCGCCGTCCTCATAAAGTGTGCTGTCTACATCTCTTCATCTATTTTCCTATAGCGGGTATGCTTAAAGAGATTTCTTTAGAAATAAGAAATAAGTAACGCCTATTTTTCTGCTCTTTTCTTGTCAGTACCGGGTCAAATTCAATTAGCTGGCTATACGTTACCCACGTGTTGGGTGTTGTTAACGAAAATCTAATGAAACAAAAACAAAACAATTTTTTTTTCATCATTCTTAGCCCCTTGTCAGCTGTTTGTGTAATTTTTCGTGGAACATAGATATTTTTTACGAAGTTCCAAAAACCTTACCATAACAGTAGTTTGGTTGCCTTAATGAACATGTCACAAAGTCGTTTAAAGTTTTGAGTAAAGTTGGAATAATGAAAAAAAAAATCTTTTTGGTTCATTAGTTTTCGATATCGGTATCCAAAACGTGGATAAAGTATTGCCAGATATTTTAATTTGACCCGGTATACATGTGTGTACATAAAAATAAATAAATAAAATGTTTAAAACAATGTTTGTTTGTGCAGTGTTCACTCCACTCGGCTTCGTGCGACTATTCGGCGTGGTCGGCGGGGTGCTCGTCAAGCCGCAGTTCCTGAGGGACCTCAACGAGGAGTACTATGTGTACTCGTTTGAAGAGGAGACCATCAGGAGACGGATCAATAATGCTGTATCTACAGGTAAAGATAAGGATATCGTAAGGGATACTAGTTTGCCGATTGGCATGAGCCGAATCAAAGCTTGAATGAGTAACCATTTGTGTAGCAATTCATTCGGGTCGGCTTTGTTGTTCGGAAAATACTGCCGAATCGAATGTACCTGAGTACCGATAGCAATCTAAATACAGTCAGCCCAGAATTTGGCTGCGAGCTTGGCACTTTCAGCAACGTCCATCAACTACTGTAGCGTGCAGACAAGAGGTCATGCTGATATAAGTACCCCATTGTTTATGGGGAAAGCACCACATATATATTTTCATATTTTAAGAGACTTTTGATCCGATCCTATTTGTTGGATAGAATTAGAATACGTGTACCTAAGGGGTGATTTTTCAACAGCCAGATAACTTTTATTTTAGGAATAAATAACTATGTCGGTTTGACAGCTTTTGTATAGAAAATATGCCAAACTGTCAGATTTATTCTTCAGATTAAAGTTGAAAGTTGACTATTGAAAAATCAACACTAAATCAAACACTTTTTTTTATCGTTGCTCCACACTAGGAATTTCTCCTGTATTGCGGGTGCGTTTACAAACATTTAAAAACTCACATACACGAACAGCCAGACCTGGAACAACTACTTGTAGGTCATACAAATATTTGTTCCGTGCGGGTATCGAACCCGCGACACGCAGCGCAGCAGTCAATCGCTTAACCACTGCGTCAACCCTGCCGTCAGACATTGATGCCCTAGAACAGATCGCCAGATGCGCCGACGTAGACAGACCACGTACTTATACTATGAAAGCGTTTTGATCGTAAATTTACCGTAAGCCGAACACAAATCAAGTTAACAGTTACTTCGTAATAATTTATGCTATCAGCTAGGTAGAAGGTTAACTAAACAATGTCGTAGCCAAAACCTCTCACGTACACAAAGATACTACTCACTACAAAGACGCAAATGATGCTGCGTTTTGCTTCCTATCTGTGTGACGTGGCTATATTCTATAACCTTAAGAACTGACAAGTCGACCTTCCCAATGCATTACGTTTTTAAATCGCATCGCACCTGCCGATACGTAGGCGGAAAAAAAGCAATTGTACATTAGCAATACATTGTAGTACAATTATAGATATAGCTCAAGATGGTTCTTTAGATTATTTTATAGTTGTCAAGTGAATCATTTTCATGGTTTAGTAATAACATCGATTTCTCAATGATAATTGCGTGAATGTTGAAATTCTGGGATATGGATAGGCCGTGAGCGTGACCCCCATCGAGCAGCATCATAGGTCGATGATTACAAAGTGGCACGCGCTTTGTTCCGGTGTTCATGTATATCGACGGCACTCTTCGTATAAGATTTTGCGGAATCATCTTCCTTCAAATCAATGTTCAGACGTACTTATCTGTTTTAATTACAACTGTAGCGACTCCACTTCGGTTCACACGGTTTTTACGACTTGACAAAACGTCGAGATTTCTTCATTACATACTAGCTTTTGCTAGCGGCTTCGCCCGCGTCGATGTCGAAATTTATCTCATAGGGACGTACCTACTACCGGGTATATACAACGTGTAACGGAAAGGGTATATACATACCGAGGGCACGGCATCTTTGGATGATATCAAACAATATTGGAAGGGTTTTTTAATCCTATCTCTTCATGTTCGGAAGTTATGAGAATTTTTAATACATTGATTTTAGAACAAATTGAAACAGACACATCACTTGGGAGAGATTTGTGATATTGGCACGTAACGTGGAAAGTTATTGACTTTCATAGTGCGGTGACACGTTTGTTATGATTTCAATTTAAGAAACATATGAAACCGAAAATTTGGTATCAATTCTCAGAATATTTTATTTTGAGCTGAAACTATGTATAGTGATTCTATACTAGCTGTTATCTTTAGTGCTTAAGGATAGCAATAGGGTTTCTGTTACACCCTGTATACTATGTTTTAGCTATCTATCTGTGTGCCAAATTTAATCCTAATCCGTTCAGCCGTGATTGAGTAACAAACATCCAAACATACTGTATGTTTTCACTTCAATTTAAAATACAATTAGTAGGATAATTATATAAGTTGAATATTAGTGTATACACACCCCGGAACTTTTCGGAATAAATTGTCCACATGAAGATGAAAACCGCATCAATATCCGTTAAGCAGTTTAGAAGAACAACGCTGTCACACAGATACGAAAACCGACTTTATAATATGCACGAGTATAGTTAAAGACGTTATGATACTAATGATCAATCAGTAGGTTAATTTATCATAAGGTTCTTATCATACCTTATGTTTTCGATGATTCAAAGCATTCCGAACTTGTTTTTTTTTAAATTACTATGTACACAATGGAGTACGTTCAACAATTAGAACTGTATTCGCACATATAATTCGGTTAATTAAGATTCTATTAGCAAGGATGACGCCACTTACACAATGAGTTGTTTATTTTTTCTGTTAGGTAGTAATTTGTGAGGCGTTTCAACTGTTTGAAGTTAACTGACGTGTTATTAAGATAGTTGCTGATCAATTTGAACGGTCCCTTGTCATAACTATATTCTGGGTCGATGATTCCTTGTTACATAACTTACATGAACATAAACATGTAATTCCCGAAGGATTAGGCAGAGGTGTATCTATGGAACAACCACATTTCGCCAGATATGTTCAAGTTCTATGTAACGGGGGGCGTGCCTATTGCCTCCAACCCGCCACAAATCCAAACTTCGCGCTGGTACTGAAAAATCTATGGCGGAAAATCCCAATAACACTTTGCCCGACCTAGGAATCGAATTCGGTACCTCATGTTCAGCAGTATCTCATGCGACCTTTAGAAAAACGAAGCAGAGTTGCATAACTTTTAAGTAAAACTCTTCCCGTGTGACTAGTGGTTATACCATTATCCCCTTGACTCGGAAGATCTTAATTCCTATAAACTGTAAACGTTTGCAGGCTTTATGCGCTCAAAACATACATACACTTTACTATGCAATGCGTCTCATCAACTTATTTAATATTAACCACGTGACATCGTATCCTCAATGCCAGTCGGTTCGGGTGCGCCTAATCGACGTGTAATGTTTCATCAACTACACATTCCATCGTTTGACATCGTCTGAAGATTTTTATGACTTAAAAACTAAATGAGCCAAGACTTCTGACAGTAATGACGGCATAAATTGCTGCAGTTGGTGTATTATTGTATAGCTATTCTGGTTTTGAGAGTATTTTTGGATAATGAGAATTTAAATTGTGTGGTGCCTGGCAAAGAATAGTACCCGTTTCGTATATCGTAGGTGTCGTTGAGCTAATAAGAGAGTATATCCAATTGTCCTACTATTTTGACTTTTTTGAGAGTTGTCCCAAAGTGACTTGTATAGGTAAAACGGCTCCACGTCAAAGCGCATATTTTGTGTACTGGTGGGAGTGCGTACGGGCTCTCTGGCCATCAACTAGCCTGTCCAACATAGTGGCAAACACCAGCGTAACACACTAACAGTAGCAATGGATTTTATTTTGACAGCTCAACAATGCTGATCAGACAAAAATTTTTGAACAAAATGAAGTAATGGATTGAGCAATTAGCGTGCAGGTCTCTCCATTCCTTTCCCAAATTCTAGCGGGCCTGAGATACGCTAATCAGCTGGTGTAGCGCTAATTTACCTTTAAATATTTCATAGGAATGTTATTGTGATGAATTCAATGGCAAAGGCGAGTCAACAAACTGTGTAACGTCACCGTATCATAATAATAAGATGAGCGCCAGCGCAGCAGGGAGTGGCCTACCGAACACTGCCAATGTTTACAAACATGCTCAACTGCTCCACACTTCCAACGTATTGCTAGGTGTCTAGAGCTTATTGATAATAAAAATAGAACCTTAATAAGATAATTATGATAATAATCTGCACAAACAGTCTGGACATCCTTCCCAGCTGCAGATCAGATTCATCATCCATCAATCGTCATTCATGAAATTTTTTCGTCGAATCGTGTTATTTTTTTTCAGATGTTACTGTTCTGTTATTGTATTGTCCGTCGGAAACTGCAACTGCGTGGATCCCTATAGATGTATACGCCATGGAATCCATGCAGAAGAGGTTCCTAAAAGACTGAAAACAGTCCCATGAATCAGCTTATTTGTATTATTTCTTAGAATTGTGTTGATTACCACAATATGACGTAAGATTATAAATAATTTTGTTTGTAAATAATTATACGCACTGTTGATTATATTTTCTGGTTGTCCAGCGCAATTTCCTGAAAATTCTAATAGAAACACCATCATTCATGAATAAATAAATATTGTTTATTGATTCGAATACAATAGGCTGTCATTGCCTACTTACCTACGTACAGATGTGTGCTTGTCTGCTGTATTTTTCACTGTGTAAATTGCAATAAATAAAATAAATAAGAAATATTTGAATTCAAGTATCAAGATCCATCGGTACAGAAGCCAGCACATCAAGCTACCCCAATCTGTCAATTTTTAAAATAGATTTTCAACTTTATTACAAAATAGTAAGGTTCATGTTCAATTGGGAAAATTTGACAGTTTGGGATAACTTGATGTACTGGCGTCTGTACAGTAAAATTCTTCTTCTTCTTTTCGTGTCGATGGTACTCGTACACTGTTTTCTTTAACTATTGTTAGAGCCCTGTAGGTGGCCACGTTTATTGCGGCATCAGTGGCTTTATGGAGATCATCCAACGTGCAGGTGAACGGGCACTTAGGGCACTCCAGCAAGTGTGGCACGGTCTGAACAGAAGCACCGCACTCGCACTGGGTGTTGGATGAGTCAGTAATCCCCCACTTTGACAAATTGTGTCTGCAGCGGCCTACTTGGGTACGCAATCGATTGAGAGCTTTCCATATAGGTAAGAAGCTATTACGACTTTTAAGCCGGCCCGGGATCGTTGTGTTATCGTACAGGGGATGTCGGGAATCGGATTCTTGGATCTTTTTTTCCAGTGCGCATGCGACATCCGTGGTGCGATTCCTGCAAGCGGGTAGAGCTTGTTCAGTGAAGTCGGTTTTAAGCAGCCCGATATTATGCGAAACGTCTCATATAGGGCAATGTCGACTTTCTTGGCGTGAGTAGATCGGTGCCACGCTGGACACGCAAATTCGCCAGCAGTTGTGCGAAGGACATCGGGTGCTGCTCCCCAGTTAGTAGCGATGAGCGACGTAGCAGGTTATTATTATTATTATGGGTCCCAACCTTCTGCTTCGTTTTGTAGCAATGCGACTTATACCATTAGCGCCCTCTCTAACGTTACTCCCAGGTATTTTGGGTTTGAGCAATGTTCAACTGTAGCTCCTCGCCACATGATGTTAAGGGCCCGATTTGAGTATCTGTTACGGAGATGGATGGACAATAAAATTACAAAAATGTAAATAAAAATCATGATGATTGATTTAACAAGGGACCTCCAAAGCGGGCATATGATCCTATCAGCCAAAGTTTTCAAGATTTCGTTGCGGTTGCGCAGATCAGGCATACCGTCATTTCGCGAATGATGGCATGGCTATCAGTCCGAAACAGCGCGAACATCATGCAACGATTGTAATGTAAACTCTAAATGCAGTGTCAATAAAATTCTAAATGACATTTTCTTTAGAAGAATGCATAGGTTGATTAGCTCTCGATTGAAAACTTCGAAAAATTTATATTGAATAGTGTATCCGAAAATTCGAAGTCACGTCCAAGGTGAATACCTATTATAAAACAAAAATAATATAAAACTCTAGCTTGTTTTATGTTTGGATAGCTGATAGTATCATTAACTTTTTGTTATCAGACATCGGTTTTATTACTCGTGTTACCAATATCGTTTTTTCTTTAAATATTTATTGCAACTGGGTTTCCATTTAGGTATTGGTCCGTTAACTATGACACTTTTAGCCTTCCTTACCGATTTCCATAACGTCGATCCATAGAAATCAATTACTTGCGTGTAAAGCAGGGTCCAGACGTGTGTAACGCGTATGTAAGATTACGTGTAATTTAGCGTCAACAGTGTGGACGGCACACGAACTCAACGAAAATCGTGTAAGCGAATCTTTTTCCAGAGCTGTTTCCACTTAGTTGCTACGAACATAATAGGAAGGTCATAATAGCTGGTGCTACTTTTATTTACACACGACACAACCGTCACGAACGCCGCGCCGCCCAAACGAGCAATGCGAGCGCCTTTGTGTTCGACTGTTCGCGCTAAAAACCGACAGCCGATGGATCCTGGCGAGCGCCGGTGCAAGCGTTACATGTAATGCTCGTAGTGCCGTCCACACACAGAATTTGCGTTACATTTCACGATACATGACATTACACGTTACACACGTCTGGACCCGGCTTTAGATGGCTGGTTTTAGTTTTGAGCACCCGCACCCTAATTGCGTCACACGCTTTCAATCAGAATCTGAATCATTTTATAGGATATTGCTAATCCATTGCTTCATATGTTCGAAAAATGTGTCTGTTGAACAAAGTAAAATAACGCAATGAATGTTGTAGAACTGTCAAAATGAAAGCCATTCCTACTGTTCGTGTGTTACGCAATTATTACCCCACTGGTCACAACTAGAACGATAATGTTGTAAGAGGTATGTAGTTGTACAAATATGTAGCTGACTTAGGTCTCTCGTTGTGCATTTCGATGAAGCTAATCGAGACACTTTTCATCGGTGACTAGGATTGCCAGGTCTTAAAACCGAAAAGCCGGACAGACCAGTCCGTTTAGCCGGACATTTGAGTAAAAAGGCCGGACTCCCTTCATTTTTAATCTTAGTACTGTTGTACCACAATGTAAAAAAAAGTAAAACAAGCCTGTTTTATCATTTACCATAAAACCTTCTTCAATTCGAATGAAACAACAACAAAATTTAATGAATCGGTCTTGTTTATTATGGATAGTGCTCGCTAGCGCTAGCGATACAAGGTTAGGCGGGCGGAGCGGAAACCAACACATGGCAAATATAAAAAAAAATGACAAATTTAAAAAGCCTAACAAAAGCCGGACAGACCTGACACCATATAATTTGGCCGCACACGCAACCAAAACGCCTGACTATGTCCGCCTTTATCCGGACGCCTGGCAACGCTATCTGTGATTGTTCCTGCAAAAACAGAAACTGTTCACTCAACGGTGTTGTGGTAGTGTATTCAACTTAGGTACGATTTATGTTGAGATTATAGCAAACCACTAACCACCACCCACCAGTCACCACTAATCATTCAACCAACCAAACATTTTTCTTGTATTTTTCCATAGTGACTAATGTATACTTTTGTAACCATCGGGAGGTTTTTATTGTCGTGGCCGTTAACCGGCTTAGATTTGTAGACAAAAATACAGTCTAGTTAGACAATACTGCAGTTAGATATCTCTTTATTTTGAAATACTTTGTTTATCCTATAGTCTTATAGAAATCTAAAAGGTTATCACAATGACACTATGTCTCGGCCACGAATAGTTTAACGAACCATCAGATGTGCAAGGCAAAAACAAACTGAAGAAATTGTGTGCGCCTCCTTGTTTATTTTGAAAGGATTTATGTATCTAGGTGTTTGATCTGATCGCCTTATCTTTAAAACAAGTCATCATTAAAGGATATAATAAGTGTTACCTACTTGACTGATAAAAGTCTGGTGTAAAAATAATACTGCATATTTTAAAGATGTTACGTGTAAGTTTTAGCTCTGACAAATTTAAATATAGGTATGTCACCGTAAAATTGTAAATACCGTTAGATTATAATATTGTGAACCGTCTAAAGATTGTGAACCGTAACATACTGCTTACAATTTAACGCATTATTTTTCGGCAGATTATAATCTAACGAAGTGAAGTTAGTCGTATTTGCAAAGTAAGTTGGAGAAAAAACGGTCGAACGAAAACGTTTCTTACGAACGCTGCCTTAACGAAGAGAGATATATGATTGAGTTCTAGAGAAAAGTTGTAGAGCTTGATAATGCCTACAAAAAAGTCAACGACAGCCTAAGTCTAACTTTTATATTTAAGTCACAAAAAGTAGTTTCTTAATATTAAAAAATAATTTAAATCGTTAGGTCATGTTTATTTGTCATATTATAACAATTATGAATTCTTATCAAAATAAGTGAATTTATCTTTTCAAGTGCTTAAAACAAAAGACTTGTCCCTTTAACTGCATATAATTTGGACGAATGGTTAAAAAGATAATACAAAATAGGTATGGAACCGCGACCGTGGTGTAATCTATTGAGTGATATAAAAATGTTTGCCGGCCGACGAAGTGGGCACGGGAAAGCTAGTAATAAATAACGTCCTAGGTTTTATTGACACTAGTGGTTTCTATTTGTAAGACATCAGGGGGGCAAATCCCGTAATTTTAAGAACGTTCACAGTCTGATCTTGATCTGAAACTGTCAAAAATACCTCGAGTTTCCCTACATTTTTGACATTTGATTGTCGCCGAGATGAGACTGCGACTAGATTTTGAACGTTTTTAATTACGAAAATTGGCCTTGAGGTATCAGTGAAAGTCTTTTTCAGCTATCCCAATCGCGATCATATCTACTGCTTCACTAGACTTTTTAATACCAAAAATTTAAAACAACACTGGGTTTTAGAGGTCAGAGTGGCGCAGTCGCTCCATGTAAAATACTGGTAATCAACTGCATCTGCATATACTGGAAGCCGACCCCAACTTAGTTAGGAAAAGTGTAGACAGATGATGATGATGAATTTAAAATATCACGCGGGTTCCTATCGTTTATGAACACCTGTGTATATGGCGTCTGTTCGTTTGGTCGTGTCTTTAAGTTGTGTCTTACTTAACATACCTACATTATTTCTTATTTTCTCCAGGAGTGGGCTACATATCCCCCGAGCCCATGTACCCTGACCGCGGCGACATATCGGCGCCTTTAGTCGCAGATGTGTCGATAACGAAGGACAGCCAGCATGCGTCAGTGCGCCTGGGCAAGGAGACGCCCTTGCTGCGACTGAGGAACGGTGCCTTGCAGGCCGGACTCAGCGACAGGCTACACAGGGTCGTGGCTATGAGGAAGGTAAGAGACACTAGAAAATCTAAATCAAAAGTAATTTATCAAAATTAGGCTGAGATCAGAATCAGCACTTTTACATAAGACAGTCCCACAAAACGCCCGCCCTTCACAGCTTCTTTGTGCTTTAGCTTGAGAAAAAATGGCGCAATAAAACCCCCCAGCACGAACCATGTTATAGGAGTTACAAACTGTGTGTCCGATGGGATTACCCACCGGTAAAACTGGCGAACTTACACACAAACTTTCATCCCCTAAAAAACCCCTTTAGGGGATGTTTCATTTCTTGTGCTTTCATGCTTCTAGTCACAGCGGGCTAGGCTGTACGTTGTCTGTTCTTGAATTAATTAATATAAGAATTTAATTAGGAGCTTAGCTGTGCCCGCAGATTCACCTGCATGTCGGTAATTATTCCACGGTATCGTGCTACCGGGACAAAAAGTAGTATTGTAACCAGGGACTGAATTACCCAAAAATTAAGGTACCTTTAAATTTCGGTATGACGTCATACCGTTAAATAAGGGTTACCGAAATATTTCGATACCGTTTTTATTTGCAGTAGCGGAATTTTGAGTTTGGAAATGCATACCGGTATATTTCGGTAGCAGTACCTAAACCTTAATAAATAGGGGTTTTCTTTGATGCTCACCTGAGAAGCTCTGATTGGCTGATTGCACATTAGTATGACTCAGTTTTGGTTTTTATTTCCGATCGGAAGGACACGGCCGGGAGTGTAAACTGGACTAAGCCGAGTGCCTACCTAAGGTTTTTTATATTTCTTCTTTAAGGTTTTTTTTTCGTTCTTTTTATCTGACTGATGTAGTGGAAAAATGTTTTCTCATAAACATGGTTTCTATTCGTTTATGTAGGTATCTGCTCTATAGCAGATACCTACATAAACGTAAGTACCTACAGTTACATTGTTTTTTTTTTTTGTGGGTCGCCTTCCCCCCCTCAAAAAAAAAATCATAGGTGAGTCATCTGAAAGCTCAGATTCAGAAGACTCTATTATAAAAAATTAGACCTAGTCTCTCAGTCTCATAAAAGACATAAATATAATTATGAAGTAGACCCCGATGGCGCAACTTCAAAACTGGATTCCCCAAGTTCACCGGATGCATTTGAGACCGTCGAAGTAAATTTTTGTAATACCCTACTAAATCACGTAGGCATGCTAAATTGTACGTTGTTATTAGGTACTATGTGTCATTTCATCCCTAACGCCGCCGCTGGGTTGTTTGGAAAAAAAAAAATACGATACTTATTCTAACAACCAACAGTGAGACAGTAACAGGCTGATGACGATGAAGGAAATGATATTTTTCACCATGCGATTCCGCATTATGTAGGTAGCGAAAATTCTCAACGCGAAACGAAACATCCAGCTCCAGCGACGGCAAGTGCGTGGCTGGGCGTACGATTGAATCACTCCAAAACTGTAGACTATTAATGAGATTTTGAATGCGTGTAGAGCGGGAGTTTCGTTTCTATGGAATGTATTATTTATTTTTCGGTGACATATTCTACTGTCTACAGTGCTCTGTTTTCCAGGGCACACGCCCAGGATGCGTTGTTACCAAATTTTATTGAAAGCAGCGCAGACCTTTGCTATACACACTCAATCGTGTATTGCATAGCTCTTGCGGCATGTCAGCTCGTGTTAAATTTCTAAACTCTGACCGAGCTGCACGACCAAAAACCGCCGCACCAGCCTGGCAATGCAGGATTGATGGTCGTATTAATGAGGTCAGGGTACTCATCAGGAAGCTCATCTGCTTCAGGGAGGGCAATACACGCCCAAGGGTGATGCGTTTTGTGAAGCGGGCATTCTCGGGAACTACTATTAGTTTTCGAGACTATGCATCCCGCGTCACAGAGCGCATCGACTTCCTGAAGTAGAAAGTTTACACATGTGCAAACCGTATCCGTAGGTATAGGCGAAGAGTGGATCGGTACACTCAGAACCGCATGTTTCAGAACGATGAACGGTGGGTATACAGAGCTTGGGAGCAGCCCATATCCGCTCAAGGTGTGACTGACGCGAATCCACCGAATAATGATGCCATGGGTGCTTTTTGGTGAATCATTTGGTCGGTGCCCGTCAGTTACACTGATAGTGATTGGATGCGTGTTGTTGAGCGGGCGTGTAATCCAATACCAGACATGGAGGCTATTAGCATCGGTCAAAAATGCAAAATCCAAAGTCATTTATTCAAACTCGGTTGGTGTTAGCACTTTTTGAACGTCAAAATTACATAAGACAATCCCCCAAAACGCCCACCCTTCACCACTTCCTTGTTCTTTAGCTGGGAAGAAGAAGTGGCGCAACAAATTCCCCAGCAGCACAGCTGTCTGTTATGTTAGCAGAACTTGATTCTATACAATAGTTACGTAATTAACGTTACGAAACATGAAATTAAAATATTTGCCATATGTCAGCTAGCACACGCCAATATATAAAAAAAAATAGTAAAAAAATTACTCAAGCAGAAATAAATAATAAAAACAAAAACAACAGAACTCAAAACCTAAATTAAAGCCTCTAGGCATAAAGGGCGTGCCCGCTTACGTATGCAATGCGGCGTTATGTTCACATAATTGTAGCTAAAAGTAACAAATGTTAAACTAGGACCTTCGCAGTAAAATAAACAGTTAAAACTATTAACAATAATAAAACTATGGTTAGCAAGACGACCAGTCACCACAAGCAGCACCCGTTCACGAGCATAACGCAAAGATCAGCCATAACCCCCTCGCCATATTTGAGGGAAGGAGGCAACCCGACCCCCGATGCTACCGCAAGCAGTGACATCTAAAGTAGCATGACAAACTTGCTGCCAGTTGCTCAGGCAAGTCCTCTGGATGTGGCCCATGCAGTACGTCTGTTGCCTAACTGGAAATCTCCAGGACCAGACGGACTGCACAAATTCTGGATAAAATGGCTACAAAGGTCACACGCCTGCTTAACCTCGCAATTCCAGTCATCATTAGAGACTCGGTCGCTACCAATGTTCTTTCGACAGGAATAACCCACTTGCTCCATAAATCGGATAGTACTGCGGAATCTAAAAACTATAACCAAAAACATGTTAACCGACTGTCCATAAAGTTCTTACATCCTTTCTTAGAAAAAAAAATTGCGAACCATATTGATGGTAACTCACTTATGTCTGTATCTCTGAATGGATGTAAGAATGGGTCCCACAGTACTAAGGAGCTGCTCCTTATAAACGTGTCCATAACCCAACAGGTTCGTAGATATCGGAAGGATTTTTCGACATGTTGGATAGATTAAAAGAAGGCCTATGACTCGGTGATACATACATGGCTCATGAGGGTACTGGAGTAGTCATGTAAGTCGTGTATGAGGCAGTGGAGGATGGTCCTTCTCTATCCAGTATGTCCACATATCCGGACGATCGATGAACCGATCAGGATTGAGCACGGAATATTTCAGGGCGACAGTTTCGAGTCCCCTTTGGTTTTGCTTAGCCTTGAATCCTCTAAGCACACTTCTGGAGGATTCAGCTATAGGCTATCGGTTAAGAAGAGGTGGTCAGGTGATTTCACACCTCCTTTACATGGATGATTTGGAACTCTTTGCCCTCTCAATTTGCGTCTGATGGAGCTACTGAAGGTAACAGAAATGCTCAGTAGCGCCATCAGGATCAAATTTTTTGTGGACAAATGTATAGTCATACATCGAAAGCGAGGAGAGATAACTCGTGGGGTCCGCAAGGGATGATGCCTGCCAGGGGTGTGGGTTGTTCCAAAGAGATACCGTGGCTCCTTGCACACAGGCAACAGAAGGAACACGGGTGATTTTAGTCAGTAAAAGTCTGACACACCCTCCCCCACCTCCACCCAAAGCGGGAGAAGTTATTTGATGATTTCCCACCCAAAAAAAAGCGGGATTATAAAATCCGTGGGAACCCAACTTACGGATTCTAAATACCTTAGATCCCTCTCCTCAACCGAAACGTACAAGTATTTGGGTATGTTGGAAGCATTAGGCATCAAATAGGTCGACATTAAAAAATCGTTGAAGGAGCGCTTCTTTGGCCGCCTGAATAAAGTGTCAAATAGTCTTTTATCAGGTGGAAACAAGGTGCGCGCCTTCAACGGTTGGGTCATGCCGGTTTGATGTATTCTTTCGGCATACTCAAATGGACTCAGACGGAACTTGACGCTCTGGATAAGAAGGTCCGTTCATTGCTGATGACATATCTGATGCATCGCCCACGGTCATCAGTGATGAGACTGTACATCCCGCGGAAGTGTGGAGGCTTTTTAAATGCTAGAACACTCTACAACCGCGAGATTTGCAGTCTCAGGGAATATTTCTATCAAACTGACGTGGGGATGCAACGAGATGTAGTCTCAGTGGACAAGGGCCTCACCCCAAACCTCAGTTCTTGGCGAAAGAGAACTAGCGCAAATCTGCAGTACTAAATACTAATGATCATAAGGAAGTATGGCAAGGCAAAGAGCTTCACCGACGCTTTTTCCGGGCTCTACATGGGCCTGATGTAGACTTTTAGTGTTGGTACCCTGGCTGCGTTTGGGCGACCTCTTCGGGGAACCGAAGGTTTTTTCTGTGCGATTATGGATGAATTTATCATGACGAATAATTATCGGAAATACATTGTCAAGGACGATACGGTTGACATATGTCGGGCATGCCACTGTTCCGGTGAATCAATCCGATATATCGTTTCCGGTTGTTCTCGTCTTGCTAACGGCGAGTACTTGCACAGAGCCACAGACACAATCTAGTAGCTAGGATTATCCACCACCAACTTGCTTTGCAGTACAACCTTGTGGAGTCTGAAGTACCATACTACAGGTATGTGCCCGACCCAGTTCTCGAGAATGGTCACGCCACATTGTACTGGGATCGATCTATTAACACTGACAGGACTATTGTAGCCAATAAGCCTGATATTATGGTGATAGATCGACGAATACGTCGTGCAATGATTGTTGACATCGCTGTTCCTCATGACGAGAATCTCGTGAAAGCTGAGCAAGATAAGAAAATCAAGTATCTTGACTTAGCTCACGAGGTTGTCGACATGTGGGACGTGGACTCAGCAATCATTGTACCGATAATCGTTACAGTAAATGGTCTAATAGTGAAGTGCCTCAACCAACACCATAGGAGGCTCTCATTGCACGGCTGGATCAAGGGCGTGCCGTATGCGTGCCGTGTCCGGGTACCGCTTTCTGAATCAATTCAGAAAGCGGTACCCGGACACGGCACGCATAGTCAGGAGGTTCCTTTCTCTGGAGCCCTGACCACCGGCATCTTGGACCCTGCTCCTGATGCCCATGGGCCACTATTTTTAATATTTTTAAATGTTTTTGTATAATTTTTGTAAAAATATTAAAAAATATCCTTAATATGTAAGAAAAACAATAAATGAAATAATAATGTGTATAAAAAATTTATGGTCTATATCTGAAATAAACGAACGAAGTATAATAATATTTTTTCATAAAATATGACTATTGCATAAAAACATGACGTTTGCCCTCAAACATAACTTACAGACATTACAGAGATAAGTTCACGATTCCTATGATTACCAGTAATCACCAAAATATAGTAGGTAGCATTATTATCATTGGTTCTCGTCCATTTATTACGTTGACCAACGATCAGCGGTCGACAAAATAAAACATATTACCCGGCGCACAGTCGGCAAGATACAAAGAGATAAGTAATAGAGGACCTACAGCAAAATGTACAAAATACAAGTTCTAACGTGTTCGACCGCCGTCTCGCTTGTTTTTCGGTACCGAATTCGTATAAAGGTTAAAACCGTTATTTAGCCCAACCTTTTTTTATAAAGGTTTCGGTATAGCTCAACCTTTATTTCAAATCGGTACCGATATATTTTTGAGGTATCTTAACCTCATACCGTAACCGCTTTCAGTCCCTGATTGTAACACCTTATAACATTAGCTATCTGCCAATGAAAGTTCCGTCGCAATCCGTTTCGCAAATTAGCCGAAACAAACAGACAGACAAACAAAATTACCGTATATACTTTCATATTATTATGCATAAAGTAAAAAGCTGGTATTTGACATTACAAGCAGACACTTCAATTTTATTTCTATAGATAAACCTAGGTAGGCCAATGTCCAGCAGTGACCGACTTTCTGTTAATAATGTTGATGATCTTCACAGTTTTTTTTAGTTTCTATTTATTAGTAGTTACCTGCTCTATTCACGAGCCTGGATTAATAGCCATCTTTGTAATTTAATAATTTCTTCTCTCACCAGGAAGTACAGAGCCAGCGCAAGACGTCATCCCTGCAGCGCAACGTGGTGTACCCGCTGGCGATGCTGCTGCTGCTGGCTCTCACCACCATCACCGTGCTCATGGTGCTGCAGAACACCCTTGAACTGCTCATCGGGATCAAGGCGCTGCCACTTAGTACACGGGTATACCATGTTCCATCCATAAATTATTTTATTTCTGTAAATAGTTTTGTACAAAACACTTTTACACGTCAATCACATTTTAAATCAAGGTACGGTCAGCGTTTCCGATCAGACTACTCCACGGAAACATACTTAAGAGTTAGTCTCTTTTAAAGTCCAGGCATTATCTTTGTCTGATCATGTGAGGACCATGTAGATTAGTGTTCTAAATGGTCTTTTGAGGAAAGAATCACACAGATTTGAGTTGACCTGCCCAGTCAATGCACGCATTTGCCAGTAATCCATGATGGCCAAAATGTATAGTTTTTCATTCTTGATATGTTTACGAGAACGGTACCCATCGATTTAGAATGTTAACGGGATTTATTGGTTTTAGTAACAGAGAATACCTGCTATAAACTGTAAATAAATGTAGGTTGGTCAATGACTGCTTTTGATACTATATTTGGTACCAGTTAAAACCAGATTTTTGTGTGTAGAATCTGCCAAAACAACTTTGATGATCAGCCGAGGCTTTTAAATGCTGCCCTAAATGTGCACCAATACGATTTACGATTACCTCACCTACATGCATTTTTAACGAGACACATTTTTACGTTCCAGCAATTCACATTGGGTATAGCATCCCTGTCGAAGCTGGGCTGCGCGGGCGCGGTCCTGGAAGCATTCCTCATCGTGTACCTGTACGCGGCGTCGCTGACGGGGCTGGGCACGCCGCTGCGCGCCCTGCGCGTGCTGCCGCGCGCGCGCCGCACGCCGCTCGCGCGCATCATCGCGCACTGCACGCTGCTGCTGGCCTACTCGACTGCACATCCGTTGCTTGTAAAGATGTTGGGTACGTTTTTAACCATTTTCTTAGTACATTCCTACGATGCCCATTATTCCTTTTTTTGTTTCTTAGAGAAAACTTTTAAAAAATTCGAGGAGAGACTCGCTTCGAATAGACGACCAACGAATGGGAAAAAATAGGTGACGTATGTAAGCATCACGCACGATAATCGCAATTAGGATTTAAAGGTGATAATTGTCTGGCAAATCTCGCATGGACAGAAGTCTCGAGTCTCGACGGTAGAGTAACTCTTCTCGTTTAAATGAGTCCTTATTGTTCATGCCAGAATTTTTAATGCAATTTCTGGTTCTGAGAGTACAGCATGTGATACATTTATTTAATTTCCACCAGGTATAACGAACTTCGATTTGTTGGGTGAGTTCGGCCGCATCGAATGGCTGGGAAACTTCAAACTCGTTCTGTTATACAATGCCATATTCGCGGGCACGGTGACGCTGTGCCTTGTCAGCAAGTTCACGGCCAGCGTGCGCCGCGAACTGTACAACAGGTTGGTGGAAAACGTCAACACGGTCGCGCACTGCGTGTCTTTCCTCAACAACTGAACGGCCACGTCTGACATCCTTTGTTCCTAAGTTTACTTTTACCATAGACTGCCCTCATCTAGCAGCTATATCTATCCTCTATGACTGCTGAATCAAATTACCCATGCGAAAAGTAATTGGATGGGTTTCGTATAAGTATTTTATTTAGAAATATCCTTCACAGATCTGGTTCATCATTCTATTTAACATTATAACTGGCGCAGTGAACAAATTTTTATTCATGTTTCAAATACAAATGAAAATATTGGAGATATTGTGTTGTAGAATAATGTCTCCTCTTCTGAAATAGCATAAACTTTGGAACAATTGAAGTTTATTTAATGTAATAATAAATGACAATTTAATAGGTATTATTAATAATTAAATTACTAGGTATTGGTTCAAATAATTAATTAATTAATTACAAAACATGTATTAATAAGTGTTCACTACAGAAATGACAAAATAATAAAAATAGTAAAACAACAACATAATTACTAACATTGTAGACAAACACATAGTAAGATTATTGCATTTAATTTCTACCAATTTACTATTTATTTCGGTTCCTATTTTAGTATTTTATTGTATACAAATTGTGTCATAATTGCTATTTGTAAATTATAATATTGTAACGTTTTTGAGGAAAGACTCGCTAGAATAAATTTGAATTTTTTTATTACCAATGAGACTGAATTTGTTAAAGTTATGATTAGGAACAGGAGATTATTTATTTTATTTCGTTACGTCTATGTAATAACTAAATGTGACTGGTGAATGAATTACACTAATTAGTTTTATTATTATCTAAATTAAACAATTGTGTAAGATTATTATTGCCATGAAATTATAAATGTACCTTTTATATGAAGCCACATTTTTTTTATCTTGTCTCAATTTCCTTTGGTTTTCGCTGTTCATTAATATATCACGCAGTGATTTTAAATTTATAAAAGACATTGAAGACTGTTTTTATTCTAGAATAACTTTAGATTTATGTAAGCTTTTGTTGCTCAATTTTACATCACACAAATTTACCCTGCAATGGTGATGAATATGAATATTGTTTTTATTTCTTGTGGTTTACTTTTTGAGGCTAACTGATACAACATTCTAGTCTTCTTAGACCTCTGTTGCAGGGAATCCTTATATAAAGTTCAGCATACAATCGTAATATTCTTGAACATTTAAGCCATTTTAAATAATTCATCTGCTATCATTATTTACGTGCTACTAACGTGCAAACATGCAGTATACTTAAGGAGAGTTAGATTACACATAATAATGTAGAAACATAATATATGTAGTGTGTTTAAAATGTTAAATGTTAACGAAATAATGCCAGTGGTGCTACAAATTATCATAAATATAAACTACAACACACCACAAGAATAAAATATGTAATGTTATTATGTAATGTACTTAGAAGAAGCATGTTAGGGCGCTTATGTAAGTCTTGTGTGTGAATCTCGATTGTTTGTGAGTAGATTAATTATATTTAGTGTGCGGATTTTATACATTTTGTATTATCTTGTACCAAACGTTGAGATTGCATTTGAAATAATACATTATAAAAATTGAAATTTGGTCCTTTTTATTTCTGCCCACACAGATAAATATTCCCTTGTAGCGTTAGGACTTGGAGCATTAACATATACCATGCTTAGTGATTCATATGAACGCTTTTTTCAGCTTCTACTTATTGCTTTAAGCTTGTATCACTCTTGCATTTAGAGGTCTTTTATTCAGTCTCATTAGGTTTGCTAAGAGCTGTATACCTAAAACGAATGTTCCTTTGAATTTAGATTCAGGTGGGTAGCAGATGGGTTCTCATTCCCAGAGGAAGCGAAGACGAAGGCGACCTTAAACACAACGCGGGTGGCGGCCGAGAACACTTCTGTTGTTGAAAACGTAGAAAAAGATGATGTGGAACATATGAAACCAGAATAAAATGGCTACAAGGAATGGTGCTGTGAAATGCAGAATAAAAGCCAAATTATTGTATGCCATAGTAACATAGGTAGGTGTTTAAAATGAATATGTTCAGCTTTAGAGAATAATCTGTCTAGCTAGGCACCACTCATTCAAAAAAAAATCTAGCTCTAAATAAGTTGATCCTAAAGCTCCGACCAAACAGGCGAATCCCTTTAGAGATTCCGAACGAAATTCGCTCACGCTGAGGGTGTCAACTATCTTTTTTAAAGGTGTTCAAATTGGCAATGGATATATTGCACCCTTAGTAATGTAACGGCACAACTCGAAAATATTGAGTTTTTTACTTAGTGTTAGATGGACTCAGTATCAACTTTTCTACCACTTGACTTTCACAGAAAGAGAAAAAAGACAATATTAAAGCGAATACTGTAATTGTGTCTCTCACCACCCTCTCCTGCAGGCGTAGCATGACGCTTTCTATTTCTACTCTACTGTAGAATAGAAATCGCTTGTCTACATTTCTCGGTGAAAAACTGTCAACTGTATATACGTAAATGTCAGCCATCAAAAACATAGGTAACTTGTAAAAAAAAACAAGTCTCGCAACTCAGTTCTTCTACCGTAAAATGTGAGATCCATGTACATAATAACAAGTCGGTTAATTTATTCAGTCCCTACATAAGGGTCCTTCTGTCTTAAGTTATTACGTAATTATATATATGTTTTTTTTTCGAAATAAAGAAATATTCTATTCTATTCTATTCTAATTAGCTAACATAACAACATCATAAAGTGACCATGTCCATATCAATATTAATAAAAATCTTTTATGTTTCAAATAAATAGATTGACTTGGCCATCGAATGAAAACACAATGTATCTCACAAGTAACACATATTATATCAAATTAGATTGTTTAGTGCGATTGCCTGAAAATTCAGGCTTCTAGTTTTATCCACAACCATGTTATAGGGGGTCGAAAATGGCCTCAACTACTTCGAGAAAAGGATGGTACGGCCGTGCGCATTTTTGCTCGACTTGGCGGGGGCACTACCGTGCCCCCAGATTTTTGTCTACTCTTCCGACGACAAAACGTTTGTCTACGGTTCTCGTGCCCAGTAGGACCCCCGCCCCCTCGGACCGCGCCTGGCTAAGTCTGCTGCGCCCGCGTCGCCGCTAGAGAGGCCCAACTAGCCGGACCGCTGACTACGGCCAAAAAAAAATCAGAGCTATAGCACTTTAAATTTTGATGTTATGAATAATATTACTTAATATAATATGTAAAAATATCGGGTTCCCTGAATTTTTTTTCCCAAAAGTTGATATTTTTTAATAGGCCTTCACTTTATTAAGGGTGCAATATCATTCTGATCCAGCCTGTCCCTTAGTCCGTACCCCACAGGAGGTGCCCTTGGCGAGTAGTAGATTAGTTTGTAAGTTTTAAGCCCTGACTGGAGGCAGGCGTGGTCCGAGGGGTCATGAACCCCCCCTCGGCCCCCCAAAGCCGTAAACGTAAAGCCTAAAATAGTAATTTTTCGAAAATATATTAAATTTTCTTATAAATATGTAGGTAGTCTTTGTCTGTGACCCCCCCAAAATCTTTGGCTGCGACCGCGCCTGACTGGAGGCCTTAATATATAAAGGTAGCCACAGGCAAGTGTCTGGTTAAGCAGCGGACAACCTCCTAGGTTCCAATCTTGATGAGCTAGGGATCGCAATTGTGCATTATTTATTATCAAGCAAACAAACTATTTAGATGTGAAAATATAAAATATGTTTAATCTTCTTTCAAAACACAAACATTTAACAATTTTATTTCAATTACTTTACTGCAAGGAATTCAATTGACTGAAATCATACTAGGTTTATGTATAGATGCAATTACTATATTTTTATGTTTAATGATATTATACCAAAAAGAACTATGTAATCTAAATGTTTTAACTTTGAGGTTTGAGAAGAGATGAAACCCACTGTAATCTGTCTGTGATGAGTAATTAGTAAATGTTGAGTATTGTACAAATTAAAATATATTGTAAATAGGGTCAGTTTATATTAAAATTATGCAATTTAATCTTCAGATATTTTATTGAGTGTTTCACTTAAGGAGTCAAATACCATGTAGTGTTTACCACTCTTCCTGCCTTTTGCTTTGAGGATAACTCTTCTTGGATTGTTCCTCACCACTTCCAGACTCTCATTACAATTAAGCCCGAGTATGAATCCCAAGTTGATAACATCATGCAGATCTCTCACTTGCATGTCATTCTCAGCGCCACTAGTAACAATAATGTTTCTAGACTTCCCAACAGCATGGTAATTGTGAGCAGTACTGATTATGTTTTTCCTGGATGTTGAATCTCTTATAGCAGGTGAGTACATTATCTCAAAGAATATACCCCTCTCCACAGCTTGTGAGTACAGTTTCCGACTGATTTTAAAAGGAATCTTACTTTCCGGTTCAAATGTTATTATATCTATATCCATAGATCCACAGGCATACTGGAATGCTTGTAAAGTTTTTGGTATTACAGCAATGATGTCATACTTCTTTAGATTCTCTGATTGGTTCACTTTATGAGCAACGCCAGAGTCTGAGAATTCAATAGTTACCCTTTGTAAAATATTAAGCTTTGTGGTGTTTAAGAAATCTTTTGAAATATCTATCGGCGAAGGCACATAGTCTCTTTTATCTCTGGCTTCTCCTTTTCTTTTCTTCATCTTGGGCTCATTTGAGGGTTCTTCAACGTGTGTATTTAGGGCTATTGTATTATATCCAAGTTTTTCTATCAGATGTAATTTCTCATGTTCAAAATTCTTGCTGATAAATAAGTCACAAAAACCCCAGTTGCGATTAGTCATATTTTATAATAACAATTTCTTAGAGAACCAAATCAGAAAATAAACATTTGCTCGATAGTACACTTGTCTGAATGAAGTTGTCAAGTTACTGAAGGTCAGTGTTGCCAACTCCAAAAGTTCAAATTATCGAATTCCAACGTCGAAATTATCGTATTGTGGGCAAAATTATAATACCAATTTTTTTTACGAAAAAAAACCTAAAACATTCATCAAACATTGATAACAGTGATAACAAACAACAATGACTAGTCAAAGGAGGAAAAGATGCTAAGTTTCACCACTAGTAGCGCTAGCAGCACAAACCACCAAACTTTACACATGACCATGGAGTTTATCACAAGTCACAAGAGTCTTTGTTTAACTTTTACAGTCTGTGTTCACGCGTAATATAAAGAACCACGCGTGATACATTCACCACGAAATATAATGCTAGCTAGAAGAAAATATAAAGTTACTAGCTTTTGCCAGCGACTTCACCCACGTGGAGGTCGAAATTGATCTCACGGGAACGAACTTCTGAGATGAAAAGTATCCTATGTGTTTATTTTATTTTATGTTTGCGTGATTGAGTAACCAATATCGAAACATCGAAATATCCAAACATCTAAACATACAAACTTTTACATTTATTATAATAAGTAGGATCTGAGAAAACCATAAGAATACCTACAGTATATAATGCGGAGTCGCGATCGGATGGAAACAAGTGTTATTATTTTAATTTGAAAGAAATGTGATGGAGTGAGAGAGACAATTACATGTTGATGTTGGTTGACATAGGTAATTAACAGTTGACATTGACGTTTTTTTTTGACATTTTGCGTTGTATTTTGTCTGATGAATACGTTTTGTTCATGGAACAATTTTTTTTTTCAAAGTTCATATTTATCGTAGATTTAACAATCACTATCGTATGTACAGACGCCAGCACATCAAGCTACCCCAAACTGTCAAATTTTCCCAATTGAAAATGAACCTTATGTACTTGGAATAAAGTTTGAAATCTATTAAAGAAATTTGACAGATTGGAGTGGCTTGATATGCTGGCGTCTGTACATCGTACCGGCTAAATTATCGTACGCCCCATAATTATCGTACGGGTTGGCAACACTGCTGAAGTTAGTTGCCGCTTGAGGCATGCCAGTACCAAAAAATTAAATCACGCCGTTAGAAAGAACTTCCTTCGGCTCGGTGCTTTCAGTCCTTTTCGTCGTCGTCGAGTTGAGCGGAGGCCTGACAGTGTTTGCTTCGTTTAGAATTTTGTTTTAGAAATCGATTTGTAGTTCTCGATCTTCTTTTGAAATCGTTTATTAGTCGAGTACTATAAACGTCCCTTGTAGTAAAAGCTTGTTATTGTATGTAGAATTTTTAAATAAACAAAATTATTATTATTTTAAAGTTTGAAAAAGTTACTGACCTGATAATTACGCTTAAAAAATACCCTTTGTCAATTATTGTTTGTCAATGTTTACGTTGTCAAACCGTGTCAAACGGTTTGCTAAAAGTAGTCGAAATTATACTTGGCTTGTAGTCTCTTCCACAAAAGCCAGAAGAGAAGAAGAAGAATCGAAGTTGATTGAGAATTTCTCGAATTTTATTCGTATCTGATTATGGGTTTTCGTATTATAATTGCCGGTGAGGCTCAATGCTTTGCATACGCGGAAACCGTTCTCCTAGCAGATTATCTTTCTCAACAACTTCCAAACTTTTCCTATAGTTGTATTCAAAAAACGGTACGAGATTGGAAGGTACGTTACTTTACAAATTTTGAAAAAAATACCACTAATAATTTGCACCAATGTCAAAAGCAGATGTGTGAATACAGAAATTCTGAGTGTGTCACCATTAGCCACCACCGCCGTCCTGCATGTATGAAGTAAAGGCAAGCTGAAGCCGTAGATTGATACTATTCGATTGATTAAAGTAAACTCATAATTGTTTTAGAGTTGGTTATGCAAGGTCAACGTGAAAAACAAATGGCATCATACGGAGTCACCTATCGTTTGGAAAGAATTGTTAATGAAGGGCAGCAAGCCACATTATATCGGTGGGGCGTCAGAGTTTCTGGATTATTGTTATTCATATTACAATTTTGATGCTTTATTTGCTTCTGAAAAATACGAAGGATTGTTAGACAATATTCTACAATTTAAAAGGAAGGTTCGTTTGGAAAGTGTTATGCTCAATGTAGCGAACGATAAAAGTCCGGTAAAGACTGTGACCAAGAATCATTTTGTGGTTACGATTTCTGGCGCTCGCCACTTATTAGCGATGCATTTGATTTCCGGTTTATTGGCTCCGGAGTACACATATGGGGATAGATTAATAAATAAAATATACTTGTATGATGATTGCTGTTCGAAAACATTTATGAATTATGTAGAAAAAGAGTGTTCCTATGTCCGGACTGATATTCCAGGCAGAGTTGTGAAATATGTTGAGAAAATTGGGATAGCTCTCACAAGTACAGATATGCTGATAGTCCTCGACCATGAGCCGTTTGAGTAAGTAAAAATGCTATAGCACCCTTAGCAGGGCTTTAAATTATATTCATATATTTTAAAGGTCTGATAAGGGCTGTCGTGTTCCGGCCTCTCTCATGTTAATTTAATGTCATGTTAACATCATGCATTTTTTTAGTGAGAAGAAACCAATTGGGCAATGGCTGCGTGAGAACAGAAAAAAAATGAAAAACCTGGCCCTCATGATCAATGCGTCAGGACCACGTAACTTAAACATTATTTTTCCCAATTTAGGGCCAGCATGTTATAACGCTACAATTCTCAGAAATCACGTTAATATTGATACAAGTAACATAGTTGTTGCAACTTCGGATGTAGGTATGGAGATTTTACCCATAGTAGCTAAAATCGCTGAAGTCCCCATGAGAAATATATTTTGCCCACCTGTTTGGGGATTTGTTGGCATAAACCAGCTGGTCGATGTTAGAACAACGGTGCATCAGTATAACAGCTTCGAACCGTATAGAAGATGCACAAGAGTGAAGAATTCCACTCTAAACATTGGATCAGTGACTCCGGAAATGCGAACTTTATATTATTTGATGCATTTCGATGATACCTTATGGACAAAAGTAGCTGAAATGAAAGCAAGTATTTAATATTATGTAAATTAATAGTAATAGACGTATGTGCATAATTAAATACCTTTAGATACATTTTGAATACTGCCTCGTTGGTCTAGTGGTCGCAAGTGCTACTACTAAACATGAGGGGTTTGATGGTTTGATTACTAGGCAATTTAGTATGGCAATGTGTTATTGTGGTTTTTCTATCAGGAATTCTCAATAGTACCCTGGAGAATCGATTTGTACCTGGTGGATGGCAATAGGCTCGTCCTTCTATTACATGGGATTTAAACATAATTGGCGTAACGTGGGTGACCATGCTAAGGTACACCTCTATCTAACCCTTCGGTGAATTACAGGGGTGATGATATTTTTAATAATAGTAAAGACCTTTTCAGAAAATGTATTGTCTGGAACCAGCAGTTGAGGCAAGATTAAACAAAGCTAAAGCCGTATTAAGTTTGATAAATTTGTGGCTTCTGAATCCCAGTCCCGATCACATATTATGCTTAGGAATTAGTTGCAACGGTAATTATGAAGCATCACAATGTTTATGTACATACAAGGTTTAAATGTTTTAGTCACTAACGTTATCTTTCATTAAATAGGATCTTTTGGATTACATTTTGATGGGATATTTTCCCAGCCCGCAAGATTTATTAATGGACGTTGGACCCCAGCAACTGATTTTTTAATGCCGTTGGATCGCGAAATGAAGTTATCATACTTAGAAAAAATGGCAGATTTCGTAATGCACTTAGGACCTAAAGACCTACCACCACTTGTACCATATTATCCATGTGGATGCAAACAAAAAGTTTTCAGTATTAATAAGTAGTTTTTAAAAGATTAAATTTTAGTGTTTTATGTCTTGTACGTATTTTTAAATTAGATTTTATGTAATCGATTATTTCGAAGCGATTGTTCGATTGTGAACTGTCACTCGTTTCTGAACGTCAAATTCGAGGGAGCGCAGTAGTCAACACGACAAGAGGTGAAGGTAGTCGAGTTTCGTATGAGTTAGTGGTAACTGAGTCGTTGTGTAGATTGTTTGTTTCGTAATTCGCAGGCGAAGGAATGTTATGACGTGCAGTAACTGTCTTTGTTTGAATAACACTCGTTTTAAACTTTATTCGACAGTAGTAGAATAATGTGATAGAGGTCGATAATGTGCTAGTAAACGGATATATTGCGACATGATATTTTCCAAAGTATGATCGTTCCAGTAGAAGTTATTAGTATAGTTAGGCTTTCGTATTGGTTAAGTTGTGTGAATATTGTGCCAATAATGAGATAGTGGAGTGTTGTGATGTGGTTGTGGGACATGTGGCGGGTGCTGTGGGCCGTGGAGGCGGTGGCGCAGCTGGCAGCGGTGCTGGCGACGCCGCTGGACCCCGCGTCGCCGATCCCACAAGGTGAGACGAGAGGAACCTTGCCGCCTACGCTCGTGGTGCTACCTAGCGCCGTCTGTGCTGTGTTTCGCATGACTTTATTCATGTATATGTCACACAAGCTTGTTTTACCACTTTTGTTTACTTTAGTTTCTTTTCAAATTGTCTTCATTAAAACTAATTTGCTTATGAATCTGCGTGCTTTTTATTTAGTAGACTTTTTAGCACAATCATATTGAACTTTCCAAAAGTTTGATTGTTAAAATACTTTTGTACTAATAACTGAATTACTGATGAACAAATGACACTTGAATGTTATTTCTGGATGGTTAGCAGAACTATTTGTAACAACCTTAGAATTTATATGAAATAATGCTGTTAAAACAACTAACTATACAACAGTAGCTACTCTTTTTCTTTTGTTAATAAAGTAACTTATTATTTATTCCTTCCCAGTGGAGCTATGCAAATAGGATCCATTATGCTCGGTGAACTAGGAATTTCACTTGTAAAATTCTTAAACCAATGTCAATCACCATGCCACACACATTATTCACTCTTTATACTTAAGAAACTGCCACACAGTTTTGTAATATTTTTAATATATTTATTTGAGGATTGAAAATAACTCTGCAGCTGTCATAGAAATGTTTTGGAGTTTACCTTGTGAATGTAAATAATTATGTAAAATGATAATTGATCTTCACATATCATTGGGGACAATAAAATAACGGTAATAGTTGGTGGTTGGACTTACTAGAGAATGGGCAGCAGCATTCTCTGTGCATTTTTACAACCATACTGCGATCGCCAACCTGTCTGCCAAGCGTCGTGATTATGGCATAACCCCCATTTTGGGGGAGGCCTATGTCTAGTAGTGGACGTCTTTTGGGTGAAATGATGATGATAAATAGTTGGTCAAAAGTAACAACTTTTTCATGCAACATTTATAAGTCAACATGAGTATGATTGAAAGAAAGAGAATACCGTTTATTTGGACACAGTTCGTGAAACACAAAATAAATAACAAAAAAGTGAATATAATTAACTATTGTATTTTGACTTTGGGCGATGCTGCATGTCAGTCGTAGTAGGGATGTGGACAAATATGTTATTTATGTTAAAAATATATTAGTTTGTATATTACCAAAGTAATATATTTTTCTATGTCAAAAATTCACAACCGTTATTAATGGCCATTCCTATAATTTATGGACTGTAAATGGTTAAAATAAGACTCTTGTATCTTTACCAATAATGAAGCAAAGACCTCATAGCTTTGCATTGTAGACTCTCCCATATGGGAGTAGCTATCACAGGTAACATTAGCTTACCAATGTATTTATTTGCCCATTTTAGCAATAATAAATGCTATCATTCGTAACCAAAACAATTCGTTTTTGTTTATAGGAACCAAGTTTATAGACATCATTAAAATCGATAAAAATGATGATGTAAAATTGCATAAAAATTGATGAATGAATGAAACAAAATAGACAAATAAACCCATTTCCTTTGACTAGGTGATATAACATTTTCCAAGTGACAGCAGGATTTGATCTTTATCCACAGCCCTGCATTTTTTTTAAAACAACTAAATCTTCAAAAACCTTGTTTTTGAAGTTGGTTAAAAAACAACAAAATAGTTGTATTCCTGGTTAAAACAAAACTATGCAAATAATAAATAAATTCACCTGTATAATTACACTGATTAATAGAGTCGTTAATTAAGATCAAAATCTGTTATTGTATTACATGTAGAAATTAATGTAAATAACAATATATAATTTTCTTTTCAGTTCAATTGCCAAAAAAAAAATCCTTTACTTCCATTGATTTTTCATCATTGTATTTATTTTCATCTTTGTTAAAACCGTGAGGAATAATTTGATGACTTTATAATTAATTGTGCACCTGCTTGCTAAATATAAAATAACATCCGTATTGGATCATAGACCACTTTCAGTTCCCATAAAATTAGACAACTGTCCTTTCACTGAAAGAGACTCATTGAAAACTTTAGCAGAACGAGTTTTAAACACTGAAACCATTACCATACAATAATTGCATGCTTCGCTTATCTCATTTAGTTTTGGTCCTAACTATCTTGGTGCTTGTAGGTAAATCGGGCTGTTGTCGGCAACTCCACGTCAAAGCGCGTATTTTGCGTACGGGTGGAAGATTCAGGTATTCGATCGACCCCAGCTCCTCGAGAATGGCCAGCAACGCCTGGTGTTGCTGACAATCTCACGTAGGGTACCTGGTTTACCGAAGTATTTTGCCCTGTAACTAGCGACCACTGGGCAGTTGGGAAGTGCTATTGTAGGTATTATTATTCTAGGTCGAAGGAGGGGCTTGTGGCTAAGTAATATTAGCCGTACGGTACGTCGATCGATCAAGTCAACCAGGGGGCATTACCCAGTAAGTTGTGGAGGTCAGATAGGCAGTCGCTCCATGTAAAATACTGGTATTTAGGTGCATCCGGTTAGACTGGAAGCCGACCCCAACGTAATTGGGAAAAGGCTAGGCAGATGATGATTATTCTAGGTGGAACTGCCAGGGTAACCTGCGAAATTCAAAGCTTCTTCCGTGTTTTTGCAATTTGCAGTTCAGGGTCCGGTTGTATGTTGCTCATGGTATGAACTGGGAGGGTTATATTGATGATTTAATGGTTATAATCCTGTTAAGCCATATTTGTTACGATCGCAAATCATATAATCCACATACAACGGGTGCGGGTTGTTCGAAAGAGATACCGTGGCACCTGGCACACAGGCAACTGAAGGTACACGGGTGGGTTAAAACCCACCCGTGTACCAGACAAAAAGACTGACACGCCCTCCTGCTCCACCCAGAGCGGGAGAAGTTATTTGATCATTTCCCACCCTCAAAAAAATTAAAATAACATACGACCTGACACAGACCTGCAAATTGTAAAACAACTGAAGAAATTTAGAATTTCGCGGGCTACCTGCCGCCATGATCATTTACCATTCACCTTAAAGTATGTTGAATGTATGTGTATCTATCCTCAAAAAAAAATCTCTGTTACTAACTGCTGTGAAAAAAACCCTTAGGCGGATCCTAAGGATTTTGATAACAATTAGAGGTCGTTTAAAAGTCTGAACTTTGCATGGACTTCAGTACAGTAGCCAGTTTTAATATTAGGAATAACTCACGTATCAAAGACTAAACCGACGACATTTTGTACGGGAATCAATCTACGATCAGAGGCCTTAGTGCGAGTTTCATTTAACCATCTCGATCAAACGCTTCGAGCGCGTTTGGCGCTCCGATTGGCTCTGGATTGGTGACGGAAAATTCGGAGCGCCGACCGCGCTCGAAGCGTTTGATCGAGATGGTTAAATAAAACTCACACTAGGGCCACTCAGCCCACTATTCACCTAAGTCGTCGTTCACACGGACGTACTAAAATAGCAGCGGGATTTTTTCGTGAACTAGATTTTCAACTCTGTGTTGAACAGAGCGTTGCGACTCCAACATCTGAGCGCGTCGAAAATCGAACACTGTGTTTTACTGTTCGCTATTCACTTCGCTGTTCTCTCGGCGCTAAGCATTGCGTTGAAAATTCAGTTCGCGAAAAAATCTCGCCGCGATTTTAATACGTCCATGTGTACGTCGATTTTGTTAAAAAATATGGGAAAAGTTCATCTTCCCTGCAAATTATGTATTTGCGTTCTATTGAAGGACCACCGTTTTTATATTCTGCGGAGTTCTACGGCAAATCCCCACAAATTGCTCCCTGAGTCGATAATCTGGCAGCAAGGGGGAGCTATCCCTCTCCGGAGGAGCGCATTCCCACCATGACACGCGCATTAGTTGCCGCTACACGGAGAAATTTTCTCATTTTCTTTTAATTGCAATCGACGTAAGTATTTTGATGATATCGATCTCATTAGAAAAGAAAAATTATTGCAATAAAGCCAAAATGTTATTGGTAAATGCACATATTATCACTGACGGACTGTGAGATCAAAAGTTGGTGGGAGTGATTTATCATCTATCTCATTTTAAGGCAAAGCAGAAAAAGGCTTAGGCGAGGGTAATTCAATCTTTCTAGCTTTATACCTACTTTCTTCTTCGCTGTTTCTTCGACAGCTTGACCAAAGAGTTGGTTATTTGAGCTAGATTTGGTGTAAAACGACTCCATCCTCGAACCTGCGAGATGTGGTATAAAAATTTGTGTGGAAGCTTATTGACTCTTTTAAAGTCACTTCTTTAAATGTAATCATTTATTGGCTGAACAAGGAAAACACGGAAACATGTGTGTTACAATTTACAATAAAAGGCATCGCGACTAAGAGTCACGGAGGATCCATGTGTTTTTTTTTGCCTTGTTTTTTTGTTTCACTTTTTGGGTTTTGTTTTGTTGTAGATTAAGTATATGTTTGTGTTTTATTTTTAAACAGTATCTGCGATTGGATACGGACTCCGTCTTTTTGTTGAGGCTTTTCGCAATGGTGATATAATATATTGTAGTTATAAATAATATAGTAATAAATAGAAACGTCCGTTATCGTCGCGATCGGGGTCTCTTCTCTCTCTGCCCACTCTACCTTCGCTAACGGCGGGGTGTGTAGGCGGCTGAGGAGGGGGCACGCTCGGCACTACATAGCAACAACCTCGTACTTACTATGTCCGTAAAAAACCCGTGCTATACTCTTCTTATCTTCTGTCACTTCATGATACAGTGGTGGATACCACGCGCTGCACTTCACCGCAAAGCAACCGTCGTCAAATCGTTATTGTAAGTTCTCTATACGCTTTAAGAATTCTTTACCTACTAATGAGGGTAAACTAAACTTACTTATTCCATTTCAATCGGCAGCTGATGCCACTTTTATGGTAACACCGGATGTACCTACACCTCGCATGTATTTATTCCATGTTAGTCAAGCTGTCTAGCTTGAAGTTTATTTTTTACGAAAAAGATAGGTTTTGCGTTCTTCGTTTTTATTTAATTAGGAAGGGTTTTAATAACAACGTTGTTTAAAGTTTTAAAGACTTTTTAACGAAAAATGTATAGTGGCAAGCAGATGAGGTAAGCAGACGTTTATCATTACTTAACTTTAAGCAACGTTTCTAAATAAAAGCAAAATACTTTTACTAGGTATATCAAGAAAATAATTATTATTATGGGTCGGAAAAGTTCATAGCAGAACAGAAATATTCAGTAATAAAAATAAACTTGTAAGAACAGAACGTCCGAAATCTTCTGGCGCTACCACTACCTACCTAAGGTAGTGGTAGCGCCAGCAGATTTTCAACAGTTGACAAATGCAAGCGAAGTTGACCATAAACTTAGTTGCTAACTTTACTCATGTTTCACTATTTATTACTCTGTGTGTGTAAGAAGATACCTACTTTTGCATAACTTAAATACATTGTTTTGGGGGTGTAGAAGGGAGGTATGTTCGAACTTGAAATACGAAGCTATTCGTTTGGTGAAGTAGTTATGCACTTGACGAATAAATTAAAATAATTAACGGTGAGTTTGAAAGGAATTGGATTATAAAACTTTACTGTTGTGAGCGCATGCGCGGACGGCGCGTCGCCGACGCACGATCCGCGTCGGTGCGGCAAACGAGGGACACATCAGTTGCATAACAAGCGGGCGCTGCGGTATCCGGCTAACGGGACTGTGGCGCGAGGGAGCTCCACCTCCGAGTCTAGACGTGCTATCGCGATCGTGTCAGATTCGACACCACAGATAGGATATCCAGCCAGCCACTCACATCGATAAGTGTTTTGGCAATTTTTCGATCACATCTAGATGATGCGATAGTAACGCGCTGCAGACTCACACGAATCTTCCTCGTTTCGTCATTTCTCATCACGAAATATGACTGTGAAACATGATCGCGGACCGTCCGACAGAGCGAGCTTATTCGTGCGATCATGAACGAGACCGTGACTGATCGGACACAGTGCCCTGGCGGACGCAATGATGCCAAGTAGCTTTTTAAATTAGAAAGAAGGTCACTTGATCACCACTCCATATTAAAAATACATAATAAAGAGTAGAGTGTTCCTGTTTGTTTATCTAAATTGACTATTTTAACGTATTCGTGTAATTACATGAATACGTTAAAATAGTCAATTCGTAATCGCCGAGTACGGAAGGCGCAGACCGCGAATCCTGTTTGTGTTCGCGCGTCCATCGAACTGGTTGGCAGAGGGCAATGAGTCTCATTACATGGCAAATGACTTTGCTAGCTTCCAGTGGCTCGTTACATTTACGTATTAGCTCGTTTACATTATACAGGGATTAAAGGCTGGTCAGGTCCAGTAAGAAACATCTTTAATGTTCTCTTATAACTTGTTCCAAGATAAATACCATACTGGATGTAAGGGTCCTGGGGAGCTAGCAGAGATATTTTCCCAAGAATTGGATAAATCAAACGATGGTGTTTAGAGGCCAAACATAAATGGGTGTGGCACAATCTCAGCCGTCCAGAAATTCAGAACAATGTCAAAGCAACTATGTCATCCAGGTAATTGAAACTGTGTGCCTAAAGTGCGCAATTGAAACAATTTATCGCTCGACGACCAACCATTGTCAAATTGACGTTAACAATAAAATGGGAAACCAATTGGGGAACCGTTATTAAAATGTCACAGCGTAAAGAAATACCTCGTTTGATGTTGCGTTGCCTTTGTTCCTTATAACGAGCTATCAAAGAAGCTGCGCGCCCCGACTCGGCTCGAATAAAACGAGTGTTAAAGGCCGCCACTTGGAATGTTTTGCTACAAGGTACGAGTACTAGAGAAATCTTTTGCAGCTATAAAAGATTTCAGGGAATTAGAACAGCGAGCAGTTTAGTCTTAGACGGTTCCCTAAAGTTGTTAATAAACCATTGGCGCAACTATCCATTTGGTTAATGATTGACTAAACTGTATCCATCAACCTAATATTTCTCGCCACATCTCAATTTGAATGGTCTGAATGATAAATATAATTCAATTCTGTTTTAAGAAACCCATTGAAGGCACGTAACAATGGGGTCTATAGTATTCCTTCACAACCTTTAAAATTAACAATACTCATTCTCAAGAAATACGAAGAATTCTTCAATCTTGATAGCTTTTAACCTGTGGGTAAGCAACATAATAAGATTACAACACAATTATCAATGATGCGAACATTGCGACAGGATTTGTCGTCGGCACTCGACTCTCCGCAGCGATTGTGTTAGCGAGGCCGCTGTTAAAATTGCCATGAGTGCTATTAGTATATAAATTGTATAGCAAACACTTGACATCCAAGCTATTTATCGCCCTTCATAGGTTTTAGTTATCTTGCCTTAGTCTCCACTTAATTTCCTATTCATTGCTACTGTATGGTAAGTATACGTACTCTCAAGCTATTTGAGGTGCCAAATGCACATAGAGAATTTAACTCAACTGGAAGTTGCTATTCTGGGAAGAAGATTGTTACATGCTTTTCTACCCCTTTTTCGTTAGCTTTTAGAAGTGAACCGTTATTTTTCGCTTTGGTTTTGTGTTCTTCAATATTATAGGTATGCCACATGTATCCGCTCCAGCTGTCAGTATCTAAACAATTCGAAGGTAGTACTGTTAAAAGCCTTACATTCGCTGTTAATTCTCTAACGAACAAAATATTGAACACACGGAACGTTTCGAGAGTAGAAATATAACCTGTATTTTTCTGCGCCACGAACTCGTAAACCGATAGCGAGGAATCTCTTTAACTGTCCTTGTACAAATTGGCTTGCCATAAACAGCCTCTTTTTATAGCGAGTCAATTCTTTTGCAGCGTAATGTACTTACATGCCTACTTGCCCATGTCTTTAGGGGGTATTTTGCTTTATTGCAAATGTTTTAGATGAGAAGAGCTTTATTTACTTCGTAGAGATTTCACAAACCTTAATAAAGCTTGTGTTTGTAGTTTGGGATAGAAGGGAAGCTTTCGTAGTTCGGAGAATTATATCACAAGTGAACATGTTGCAAGTCCCCCTGAGGGCAGACCTTTACTATCCGTATTGTGTTGCGGGCCCATCGGGATTCAGCGGGGTTGCGTACTGCGTAACACACTAACAGTAGCAATAGGTTTCATTTTGTTCAACAGCATAAAAACAACGTATATGCAATACCTTACAAAATGATTGATGATGGCTTTACTGCTTGATTTCGAATGTCATACGCCCGATGTCTAATTCCCTGAAGTGGTTAGATCGAACGTCCGGTTTGCCGCTATTCCATAGCATCGATATACCACAATTTCGAATAGCCATAAGATCGACCGTCCGTTTCGCCGAAAAGCCATTGCAACGGTAGGTCCTATCCATCGAATGTCTATGGGCTCGACGTGCCAGTAAGTCGAAAGCTATTCTATTCTACATAAAATATTCAAGAAGAATAAAAATGGAATGTAAAATGGGATAAAAAAACAAACAAGCAGTTTGGTTTGATTTGTTTTTTATCCACATCAACAACACTAACACATAGTGATCTAACACACAGTGATCTAAATTACTAATATTTTACATAATAAAAATGTCAGAAATAGGTAACTAATAAGATGTAGTATTGAGAGCAGTAGTGGGCCCGCGTGTGGATTAAGGCCCACTCTCTCTCACAGAGAGGAGGCCTGTGTCCCAGCAGTGGGAACATTATAGGTTGATTATGTCCCATTTTACATTCCTTTTTTATTCTTCTTGAATATTTTATATAGAATTACTTTCGATTTACTGGCACGTCGAGCTAACATACATTCGATGGATAGGACTAACGTTGCAATGACTTTTCGGCGAAACGGATGCTCGATCTTATGGCTATTCGAAATTGTGGTATATCGATGCTATGGAATTTCGGCAATGCGGACGTTCGATCTGATGACTTCGGGGAATTAGCGATCGGGCGTATGACATTCGAAATCAAGCAGTAAACCCATTGATGATGATAATTAGGGCGCTGCGCTGGTCTAACTTAGACCCATTTGAGGAAAATCACTTCTTCGGTGTTACTTTACGATACCAATGCTCACAAACACAATTTCTAACTTTTGGAGTAAAGACTGGACTTCTGAGCATCGATGCAAGTAACTGTAGGTAAGTATAGTATGGCCACGATTACCTTTAGTAACTTCGTATTGAGCAAAAAAGTCAAAGAAACGAAAGTACAACGAGTACTTAAACTTCAAGATGGCGCTGTAAATAAGTAAATATATCACGTTCGTCATGACATAGGTTGGTACTAGGAGGGGCTGGTATACCTCTGAGGAGTATTAATTTCTTAATATATCTCTTGGCTCACTGCGACTAGATAAACTGGGAATCTAGCAGGGCCGACCGGTTGTTGAGCAATAATTTTATGTGTATGTGCGCAGGAGCTAAAATGATCTAACCAGTTCCGTCTATGCACTGACCTTTACTTAATATCGTCTTCGTCACTACTTTTAATGTTTATAAACGGACAACCTTGGTCGCCGAAAACTTGTTTCCTTAGTGTCATCTGCAAAAAATGTAAAATACAATGGAAACTTATTTAACGCTACTTTATTTTTAATGCTACGTGATCTTTGATTGGTTCCACTCACCCAGGTATTATGATGCATAGCAAATTCCGGATTAATATTATGTATAAGATATCTTTACTCGAGACAAAATTCATTGTTGTGAATTGTGAATAACTTACTAATTTTATAAGGATCAACGTAGAGAACTAACGAATCTTACGTTAGTTCTATATGTTGAAACATTAAAATCAGATCGATAGTAAAATCAAAGACCCTAGAGTAATTTGTTATTGAAAAAGTACAATTTATAGAGGTCTGATTACAGAATAGCGTACATAGATATTATGCGTACCAGCTGTTTTTTTTTCATGCAAATGTAACATTCACATCGCCACAAGCAAAATTAATTAAAATAAAAAGCGAACCGTTGTTTCTTTTGTAACGGCGCTGCTCGTGTTAAAAACTGACTAGCTATTAAAGAAGCAATTTCTTTTTTGTATGCGTCATGTTTGTCTTTTTTGGATAACTTTTTGTGGTCATCAAAATTACGATTTAAATTGAAATTCGGTGGTTTCGTTGGCTGAAAGTAGAATCAATTTTCAAAGTAGTATTTACTGTTATTATGTTCAAACATACATTTTGTTTTTACTTAAAACCTGCTACCAGAAATGGTTTTAATACTTACTTTTCGGAGGATGCCCCTTGATTCTTGGTAATTGATAATCTTGTTTTACGCTGCCAAGACAGGAAGTTCTTCTATAGAAAAAACCTCAAATAAATAAAATTAGTCGGCTGAAGCCGGCTAAGCATACGCTTATCTTCAATTAGTGAAAGGTTGAGTTTCAGCCAATTTCGACCAGAAAATATAACACGTTACTGTTTTGTGTCAACGGAAGACGGAAGGCAGCCACAAGGTCGCGAGCTGTCGCCTTGCCCTCTCAACCCCTCCAGTAATTATTTTGACACAAGCCAATTAATGGCGGCGTGCCTCATGGTTATAAGCCATAATTAAATTTTGATTATTATCTACTCAACTCGTATATTCAGCCAGAGTATGCTTATTGGCGTGGTTTTCAGCAACGTTTCGTTTATGAAGATTGCGTGGTATACATTAGTTGTTTATGATGAGTTATATAATGTTCAATACTCTGATGCGGTCGCGATGTGGCTTGTCTGTATGTGCTGTGTGGGACCGGTTGTCGCATGAACCCGTCACGTACTTGATTAGAGAAATCTAGAGTACAACATACTTTAACTGCACTGCAGGGTTATTAGAAAGGAGTTCGTTGGTTAAATCTTGTAAAAGACGTTTCTTATCATCATCATCTGCCTAGGCAGATGGTGAGAGATGTCTTTAAAACAAACAAAATATTTAATTTCACATAAACCTACATGGGCACATAAGAAACGTCAGAAGCTAGGTGCACGGTTCTAATTCGTAGTTTCCTATGCGGAATAGCCGGCAAGTCACTTCACGGTAACTGTTTTAAAATAATTGGCTTTTACGGTGTATTTAAGTGTTAATCCTACTAATATTATAAACGTGAAAGTTTGTGAGGATGTTTGGATGTTTTTTACTCAATCACGCAAAAACGGCTGAACAGATTTGGAGGATGAAATTTGGCTCACAGATAGTTTATAACCTGGATACATACATACATAGGATACTTTTTATCCCGGTAGTACGTTCCCGTGGGATAATGTTCTTCCTCCACGCGGGCGAAGCCGCTGGTAACAGCTAGTAGTTTAATATAGTTTACCCAACAGTGGCGAAGCTACAATTTTTATTAGACGGAAGCCGAAGAAAAAATTGTTCAGTTCTCATAAACATGTAGATAACATCAAAGTTCAGTAATTCCTTTACTTTTTCTAAATGTAACGGCAGCAATGGTCGGAATTCTTGGTTTAGACGTACCAAAATGGCTAATCTTATATGATGTTTTTCGCTAGTATGTAATATCTGTAATGTGATTTGATACACACACATGTGTTACATATTTTTTAGCAATAGTAGAAACTAAGAAGAAAGACAAGTTTCTTCCAAAGGGAAGCCGATAGGAATCTGGTTGTATGGAGGCTGCGCCCCTGTTTCCTAACTATGTTGGGATCGGCTTCCAGTCTAACCGAATTCAGCTGAGTACCAGTATTTTACACGAAGCGACTGCCTATCTGAACTCCACAACTCAGTTGCTGGGTAATACGATAACCTTCGGTAAAACTCTGGGGGTCCAGACTTTAGATCTACGAATGACAGCCGGGACCAACGGCTTAACGTGCTTTTTGAGGCACAGAGGGGTCTTGGTATGTAAAGATATCTCTTAACAGCATGTGTAAATTTTTATAACATATAATACTAGGGATTCTGTCCACATGTGTTCAGTTGACCGAAAAGCCGTTAGAAAAATTCTGAAAAAACACCTAAATTGCTCGTTTTCGTCTAGACAATAAATACGTGTGCCGTTCGAAACTTACCTATAAAGTATGTTTTAGATTTAGTTGCTTTTTTTGAGTAAGTAAGTAAGTAGGGGATTATAAATATAAAGTAAGCAAATCTTTGACAAGGGTTTTTTTAAATCATTAAATACCTTCTCCCGCTCTTGGTGCAAAAGGAGGGCGTGTCAGACTTTTACTGACTAAAACCCACCCGTGTTCCCTCAGTTGCCTGTGTGCCAGGGGCGACGGTATCTCTTTCGAACAACCCGCACCCCTGGCAGGATCTTTGACAAGGTCAAAGGACAATACTCATGCAATATGAAAATATAAGATAATTTATAAAGCAATAGAACCTGTTTTATTGGTTAAATTTATGGCTTTTATCTTTTGTTTTGTTAATCCATTGTTAGAACTTATATGTATGCTGTCTGTGATGCTTTTAGCGTTAATGTTCACTTAACATTTGTATTACTTTTAGAGGCCCGTAAATTCGTTTTTAGATGTTACTTTATCCACTTAACGAAAACGGTTGTAGGTGTTATAAAAAGGCTAAAATTGGTTTGTAAATAAAACAACAATGCACCCTAATGGACATAGCAACAATGTGCCTAGTACAGTCGAGTTCATTAACATGTTGGCCTTTTCAGGCTTCAAAAATATATGAACCTCAAAAAAGTTCATAATATTGTGACAATTATAAGCATCAGTAAATCGTGGTCAAGATTTAGATTCATTAATATGTGACTGCTTTCTCTCATAACTTTTCATATTATTGCCTAATGGACAGCGTATATTATTGAACCGTTCGCATGAGGATATATTTTTGATCTATAGGTTCTATAGAATTTATTGAGCTATCCAACGCTCACAATATTTTGAATCCTTGACAGTGCCAATATATTAATGAACTCGACTGTACATCCAAAGTCATGTAGTCCGACAGCTCATGCGTGCTTACTTAAGAACCAGGAGCTTAGATCTCACCATCATCTGTCTTACCTTTTCCCAACAATGTTGGGGTAGGCTTCCAGTCTTACCGGATGCAGCTGAATACCAGTTCTTTACATGAAGCGACTGCCAAGGGCTTAGATCTATACCTACTGTTATTATAAAAAGGTAAAAGTTGTTTGTTAGTATGTAGAGGGTAATCTTTGGAATTACCAATCGGATTTGAAAAAATCTTTTGGCATTTGATAGCCTAATTCGTAAGGATCGTGATAGGCTATACATATAACGTTCACGCTAAGGACCAGAGCAGAGCAAAAAGTCACAAAGAAAGCTAAGCGAAAACCATCGGTCACTAATAAAGAACGCGAAAACGGAATAATAGCGCAGGTGGGTGATGGGATGCGACGCGGTGGGGTGGGGACGAAAATTCACTCGGAAGAAGTCACGGGCAGAAGCTAGTCCTACTTTCCTACTATATATATATGTATATATTTATTATTAATAATATTAATATTTTAATCACTACATAGTATAAAACAAAGTCGCTTTCTCTGTACCTATATCCCTATGTATGCTTAAATCTTTAAAACTACGCAACGGATTTTGATGCGGGTTTTTTTAATAGATAGAGTGATTCAAGAGGAACGTTTATATGTATAATACACCGACCTCCACGCGGGCGAAGCCGCTGGCAAAAGCTAGTATGTTAATATTATAAAGCTGAAGTTTGTTTGTTTGTTTGACTGAACGCGCTAATCTCAGGACCTACTGGTTCGAATTGAAATATTCGTTTAGTGTTGGCCCATTTATCGAGGAAGGCTATAGGCTATATAACTTCACGCTTAGACCCTTAGGAGCCGAGCAAAGAGAAAAAGAGTCACGAATACGAAGTACTCGCATGGGCAGGCGATTCGAAGCGACGGAATGTATCGGGGGAGCAAGAAATTTGACGCGAACGAAGTCGCGAGCAGTAGCTGGTAATATTATAAATGTGAAAGTTTGGATGTTTGTTACTCAATCACGCCCAAACGGCTGAACGGATTTGGATGAAATTTGGCGCACAGATAGTTTATAACCTGGATTAACACGTAGGATACTTTTTATCCCGATAGAACGTTCCCGTGGGATATACGACCACCACGCGGGCGAAGCCGCTGCGCTGGCAAAAGCAGACGTTTTACAACATGAAATAAGGTAACTTTACTTAAAAACATTTCAACTTTGAGGTCTATCAATCTCTCTGTGAGGATTCCTCACAACATATGGCACATCAATCCATCCTATTGCACATAACTGCATCACTAAGCGACAGTTCAATGAGTGCAGCAACCTCAAAACTTAACTGATCTGCCAAGGTTCTGCAAAATGGTAAAGTTGAACTATTGAATAATAAAAGGCTGCTGTGGTTAGATCCGAATGTGTTTAACTTACATGCTGAGGTGAAGTCATCGATGGACCATGCAGTGACGTCACCACGTCATCCTTGTCGGATTCCTACTGACGATCAATGCCGGATACGTCTAAATGATAGGAAATGGAATTAGGTTCAAAATAGTTTATGGTCGTGATCTTTTTAGTTTTCCGTACCCAAAGGGTAACCAACGAGACCCTTTTACTAAACCTCCGCTGTCCGTCCGTCTGTCTGTCAGCGGGCTGTATCTCATGTTCATAATAGGTTCAGCTGAAATTTTCACGTAATGTGTATTTCTACAACAAATAATAAAAACAAAAAGTTAAAAATTAAAGGGGTCTCCGTACAAGAAACGTGTTTTTTTCGGCGTTTTTTGCATTGTAGTACGGACAACTTCGTGCGTGAGTCCAACTAGTGCTTGGCCGTATTTTTTAAAAGATCATGACTAGTTCTAAAAGTTAATTAGGTTAAAGACGTTTGTACATAAATATAATAATCACCTGGCCATTAAAATAGTAAAGCTTGATTTTCTGGGAAATATACAACGTTGTCATTCTGCTCAAGATGATTTGTAAGAGTTGGTTATGAAGATAAAAAACACAACATCGCATTATGTTGGCGATCGTGGCGATCTGAGAGCTCAAGCGACGACTATTTTTGGTAAGGTGTAGTGTAGAGTAATGTCGGAAACACAATAGCAAGAATTTCTTCAAACTTGTTATACGATTGACGCCAAAAATGGACGATCTGGGTTAATCAGGTGCAGAGAGTGGCTGTATCTACCTAATCGGCAAATGGCATTTTTTGGAGAGTTAAGATCTTAGCATTTGGTATTTTTTTAAAGAAAGTTAGGCCTGCACAGCGACTATCTTCTAAAGATTAGGTAACTAAGTAGGTAGTGCTGAGATGAGGTCCTGGGTCCGGCAAAGTGTTATTGGGGTTTTTCATCTGGTATTTTCCGATAGGACCCGAGTCTATCCCTTTTATTCATAAACGTTGCTTAATATTAAGATACTTTTAAACGTCAAAAAGGTAAGGTTAAACAATCGCCAATCATACATAACTTAATTTTAAGCAAAAACTGCTTAGTCTCAGCCTAGTTTGAATAAATGATGGCCTTTGATTTGATTTGAAACGTCTATAAATAAACCTCAATGTTTTTGCCAGATCAGTGGCAACAGGCTTGCCCCTCATTGCATGATATTATATAACAGGTGAAATGTATATGTGTACCTTTGTCTTCGGAGTATACAGGCGTGATGTTGTTATTAGGTACCTACTTCTCGATGATCTTTAAAGTCTTCACATGCAGATAAACCGGATACTTACCAGACTAGACATATATCTATCTCTACATAGCATTTAATACTAAGGCAGAAGTCTGCAGACATATTTATGTAATTAATTTCAAATACCTAGTCGTGTAAAGGTAAATACAATCACTTGCACAATTGCACGTCAACCATTGTTATTTTGTCAGGTTAGGCAAGACTCATCTGTATTTGTAGCTGTGTGGCTACAAATCACTACATAGTATAAAACAAAGTCGCTTTCTCTGTCGCTATATCCCTATGTATGCTTAAATCTTTAAAACTCCGCAACGGATTTTGATGCGGGTTTTTTTAATAGATAGAGTGATTCAAGAGGAAGGTTTATATGTATAATACACCGGCCTCCACGCGGGCGGAGCCGCTGGTAAAAGCTAGTACACAATAAACTTGTATAACGGTCTGAGTGTAGGTTGATGTTCTTCGAATATATACCTACTTATCTATTGTTAGTGAAACGGGTCGACCTACGTGCAAGTTTTTCCTTTAATTTACAGATTTACCTTCTTTTTTGTTTTTTTCCTGTTCAGCCGTTAGGTATTATAGTAAGTACAGTATCAAGTATCAGCATTGTTATATTTTATGCGGCTAATATGTAGTGATTAAAATTCTGGTTAAATGATAAATGATTTTATTTCTGTAAGTAGGTTTGTACAAACACTTTTACACATCAATAATATTTTTAACCTAGATGAGGTCGGCGTTTCCTATCTGACTACTCTGAGAAGAAAGCCCGAAACAAACTCAGAGGTCATAGTCTCTTTTAAAGTCCAGACATAATCTTAGTCAGATCATGTGAAGACCATGTGGATTGGTGTCTGAAATGGTCTTTTGAGTTGAGTTTTGCTCATTAAATACAAATATTGGAAACAATGAAAAGTGGTAGGTACGTGTATAATAAGGTGGTGATTAATTTTAGTAAAACGGGTAATTCAATAGCAATTGAACAAACCTAACCTAACCTAACTGTTTTTTTCCTCGCCATTTTAGGCAATCGTATTATCATCAGCAATGCCATCAGCCATATATACAATATGTAATGCCAACTGCGGAAAATTTCAAACTATAGAGTAATTAAAATTGTTATTTGCAAAAGTAATATACCTATCGAAAAACTCGAAACACGATTTTAAAAGTTTCCTGGAAACACGCTAAACTGTACTTTTGTGATTTCCGCGTATAAATAAGTTTGCCTCGTGTAATAAGCTGATAATATAAGAACATTAGATCCGTGCACTGGCACTAATAGCTAAGATTAATGTTATTTACAGTAATCGGGATGTAACTGTACATGTTCCTTATTTGGCAAGACGAGTTGGGCGTAACACATTTTTTATATTCTAGCCGTTGGAAAGGTCAGGCCACTTCGGGCACCTCGGGCAGTCGGGCTCGGCTAGCTATCAAATTGTTTTTGTGAAGAAGAATAATGTTGTATCAAAGTGATGAATAAAAATAACACCGTTATTTAACACTTATAGAAGATTGAGTTTCTTATTGTATTATATTGTTTTTTTTTTTATAACATAGAAATTGGTTGATTTGATTGGGAGTTCAGCTTTGAATTACTACTGATAGAAGGCATGATAACTCAATAAGGAAGCAGCTTTAAAGCCCTTCACTTAATATTCATCTATTATTTTCCAGCGCCAATACAAAATCTTAATAATAAAGATTTTGTTTCCCCAAATATAATTAAGTTCTTATTGCATTATAACTGGAATGTAATATTTTTAAAAGCATTTGCTTGGCGCAGATTGATCCCGAGGGAAATTACTTTTTAGAGTCGTTCTTCTCTTTTGATTTAATTTGGTTTCTTGCAATACCAGTTCATTTGAGGCAACACCATCGTTCCGATCACACGGGTCTAGTCTATTGTCTATGGCAGTAAGGCATATAGTTAAACCCAAGAACGCAGCTTAGTTATTGGATCTAACATTACTAAGGATTCTGCAAGACGGGAAGTGGGAAATGTAATAACTACTGCTAACAGAATGTAATATTACTGTAATCTTGCTTGTTGTAGTACATTTGTTAAGCTGTAGTAGTTACATAGACTGCGCACCGCGTCACTAAAAGGCCAAGTGTTAATTCCAACGGTCGATACTACATTAATTAATTATTATGAAGGTAATAAGAAACAAAACAAAATAATGGAAGTCTAGATCGTATAGTCAACCTAGCAGAGGTTATTTTTCTACGTACGTTGAATGGCTAATGGCAAACTTGTGGTCCTGCGTACCTATACCTACCCTGACACCTGTATTCACGAGGAACTAATGAACGCTGGTGTAAGAGCTATCCATGTGGCAGACTACATACTGGCGGGAAAACTGTAATACGTATCTTCAGCAAGATAAAAGATTGTATCCAAAGATCTTGGTTGATGAAGTTCTCCTGTAGAATGTTACTCACTAGGATTTTGAATCAGCGCTTAGTTCAAAATCCTAGCGAAGTTCACTTACTGAATAGAATATACATGTTTTGTTGAATTACAATATCATTTCGGTAAACAGAAATCAATGAAAGCAAAATATTGACTAAGTTTCAATCCGATTAAAAAGTTTCAAGTTATAGGTAAATTGGAGCCAATTACGATAATGTTTTGGACGAATCAAATATTATATTTATTTAATAAAAAGTATTCATGTTGGATTCTATAAATAACAAGAAATCAAATAGAGTCTTTTTCCAATAAAATTACCGTATTTTTTGAGGTATTTTTCATCCATCGCTCCCACGCTTGTTCAACGTAGTCAGCGTTCGGAACTTCGGAAAAAATATTCATATTTGTCCTCATTGAACGAACCTTATTTAATGAAAATTTATTTTGTTTCAGGTACGTGATATTACCTAGTTGTCGATAGTCTAGTTTGGTAGAAATATAGGTAAGTGTTGCGACATAGTTAACAATTATAACGTTCTTGTTAAAGTTGCTGAAAAAAGGGAAATCATTTCTACAATGAAGAAAAGCGAAGCTCCTAATTCGTATAAACAATTTTTTTCGTCTCCACCAACTAGTTACTTAGTTAATTGTAGGTACTTGTTTGATAGCAGGCGTGGGTTAATATGGCTTACTTTCGACGATCGCTAAACAAGTCCAAACTACAAAATTTGCAAAAAACACCGTAGCGAGAAGTTTATTCGTTTATTGTAATAAAGTTTCAATTTAATACGAGTTCGCCTTCTGTCTAGACACAGCTGAACATCGGCCTCATTTCCGTGCTGTCTAATTCTACCCAACTACCCTACGTTCATGTAGGCCGCTGAAATTTCGAAGTCAACCATAATTACTCAATTAATTTCATCGGAGTCGCGCTCTGCGGTTTAGTTCGTGTTCATTTCATTGCATAACCTGTTATTAGCTCGCTCTTGTTTGCAGGCACACTGTTCTCACAGATTTACAACACACTTACACGAGCCAAATAAAAACAACTGTGGGAAATTTTATACAGTGCGCTTAAACATATGGCTCTAGCGCCGACGTAATTGGCGAACGGTTGCACTGAATAATTTAGTGGAATAAGTATTACGGCGATGTTATATTCAGCGCGGCACGTTTTAAACCGTACTATGTACATGTGAAAACAAATATGTGTTCGATGAGCATCTACAAATGTACTTAACTTTACAACTATATTTGTGTCATGACTGTGTTTTGTTTCGTTCACATATTCACACATGACGACCGCTACTTATTTTAAATAGCGGTCGTCGTTGTAGCAATCAAGTAATTTCTACAAATGGACAAATATGAATGGATAACAATTAAGATAATAATGGGGAATATTCGGTGAAAGTTTTGTATAAGTATGAGCCTAGAAAACGTTTCGTTTAGAACGTAACCGGTCACGAAGGGGGCTTGTTTGTTCGTTGTTCATTTTCTCATTATGAGGAAATTTGAAACGGACGTAATTTCGATTAAACAGTAAACAAGTATACCTGAGTGACGCGTGCGTTGGGATTCCTAAGTTGAGGCGAAAATTTTCAACAAAAGTAATTATTTGTTCGAGAATTGCGGCGGCGCGCACGCCCCCAGTGGCCTGAACATTTCCCCACTGCTGACAACCTAATTGTTTAAGGAAACAGCTTTCAATTATACCTCGAATTGCCGTCGGGTTTAAATCGAGCACTTGAAGAACCTACGTCGTGTCTAAATAACGGTATCGGTAAGACACACCCGAAAGGGATAGAATAACGCTTGCTAGCGGTCTCGTCCCTTCCCTCCGCGGGAATTTTGGCATTTTAATTGTCTCATTAAAGTCTTATTAATTTGACTCCTGTAATTGTATTGCCCATGTTGCGTGTCCTCATGTATACATAGAGGAAGTTTCGCGTCGGTTGGCGTCTCATGTGCTTACGAAGTTATACGGTGGTTTAATTATGTAGAGACACCCCTGATGACTTCCGGTAACGTTGATATCAAATTCTTTTAATTATGAAAGTGCGATTATCTAAGGCAAGTCGTGTATTAATTTGTTTATAATACAAGGTTTTTTTTTATTTTGGGTGGGAAATCATCAAATGATTTCTCCCGCTCTGGGTGGAGCAGGAGGGCGTGTCAGACTTTTACTGACTAAAACCCACCTGTGTTCCCTCAGTTGCCTGTGTGCCAGGGGCCGCGGTATCTCTTTCAACAACCCGCACCCCTAGCAGGCATCAGCCCTTGCGGGCCCCATCAGTTGCTGCTGACATTTCTTTGAGGCGCGCGTGGAACACAACGCACCGTCGACCCGGGCTTGGTCTTTACCGGAAAGCGAGCTACCCATTACTTGCCGTCCGCAAGCCCGCGCCTACGGTGGCCTGGAATCAGCCTGGGATTCCCGACGCCCAGGGAGTCTCCTGCGAAGGCTGCGGCCATGAGGGCGCATGTACTGCCTCTCCCTCACGTGCGCCGCCGCACGGAGGTGACGGCTACCCATGCATTCTCGCTCCGTACCATGGCCTGGACCAGGGCAGGACGCGAGAGATCGCCGCCGCCGATCGCCTCTACGAGGACACGGCGGTGCTCCACCTAACCCGGGCAGACCTCCACCGTATGTTCCACCGTGTCCTCAGGGCGATCTTCGCAATGAAAACATGGCGTTTCCTCCCGCCTTATGCGAAACAGGAACCTCCCGAAACAGCCATGTCCGGTCATGTACTGCCTCTTCCTCACGTGCGCCGCCTCCCTCTTTGCGAGCATCACTGCTTCGCTGAAAGAGGCGACTGCTAGCCTTGCACTCTCGCTCCGTACCATGGCCTGGACCAGGGCCGGACGCGAGAGATCGCCGCCGCCGATCGCCTCCATTTAATACAAGGTGGGGTAAATCATTTTTGGTCTTGGAGTTTGTATAAATGTAATTAGAATTGCTGATTACCACCTTTAATTATAAATTCTAAACGTGTGTAATGCTGTCAGCGTGATGAGTCGCGACGACAGTGCGTCGTGTCACGTTGGCTTAGCTTATAGACTACCTACCGGAACAGTATGGATACGTGAGTGTGAGCACTCGCCACAACTGATACCACAGAGTACTAATTACCCAACTGCGCCAGAAGGAGGGTTATGTTTTTCGAGTGTATGTATGTATGTATATTTCTTTGGCACGCTCTGTAGCCTAAACGGCTTGATCGATTTCAACTTGCGAGGTGCCGTTAGATTCGTCTTAATTGTGACACTGTGTGTATGAAAATTGAACAAAAAAATTAAAATGGTCGATTTTTGGCGCCATATTTTTTTTTCTCTCAAAACCTTATTGAGTGGGGTATCAAAATAAAGGGTTTCATAAATAGGTCTCCTTACGTCAAAAATAATTATATTAACTAGAAACTGAGAAATAAAATAATAAATTAAAAAATCAAAAACCCGACTGCATGAGATTGCTTATATTATTCAGTCTAATAGTCATCCTTTTAAAACAAAATTCTTGTTTCCATCTATTTTAATTAAAGTTCACTTTTTAGGCAGTCGGGTTTTTTGATTTTGTAATTTTTTATAGGGAATAGAGGTACACCTCAGCGACCAACCAAATGAAAATGTCAGTTTCATGTATTTGCATACTTATAGGAGAACGATTACCCGTTTGCCACTACTAAGATTGTCTACCCTGACTGATACTAATGATCAATGTTATTTCGTTGAATAATAGTGCAGACTTTAACAAAATCTAAACTAGAGAGTGTCGAAAGCTCAACTTTTATAAAGTCAGTTACTGGTGTTGTCAAACAGTTAGCATGCTCAGTCAACTACCGTAACTGTAGGTTTTAACAGGAGAACCGCCTAACCTTTGACTTTAACATTCGTCGAGGGTGTAGCGGTTTGTTCATAGTGTTCAAACTACGCCTTAAGGGGAACCTAGTCGCGGGCTCGAACTCACTGATGGGCCTGGCTAAAAAGCACGTTGTCTCACCAGGCATCATGTCCGACAGAGGTAGTATCAGTAATGAGCAGCTAGAAGCTAGTCTACACGCACAACGTTATTGAGTGAGATGCAGGTTCATTTATAGTACAAGAGGCGCGTAAAAAATTAAGAACAGTCCTTCGGAAGATCGGGTTTTATGAAAAAACCACTGCATAAATCACCAATAAAGTATATTGAAATTTTCGATATTTGAGCTTTGTCGGTACCGAATTGGGTTTTCAGATTTTACACTTCTTTTATTATTTAAAACACGCCCAAAGTTAGGTTAAATTAGTAAGTATAACGAATCTTTGTTGGCTCCTAACTTCTTAATAGCTCTTTATTTTAGTATTCTGTTTCCGTAAAGACAATATTAATTTTGAGACAAAACCATACAATGTTTAATTTTTGATGTACATTGTGGAACAGTGGAGTAATACACTTCCGAAGTTTGTATGGGAAAAATGTGGACTAGATTCGCCTTAAGGAACTACTCACACTTATTCAGCTCTGTTCAGCTTTTGTCCATAGAAAACAACGATTTTGTATAGAGTCCGTTCAGCTTTCGGCGGCTGAACGGATGCGTACGCATCTCATACAAAATAGTTGTTTTCTATGGAAAAAAGCTGAACAGAGCTGAATAAGTGTGAGTAGTCCCTAATACTACAATATAAAAGAAAATATGTCTGCGTAATCTTTGTCAATATGACTTAATTGCCTCATTGGTGTAGTGGTTGCAAGCGATACTGACGAGCATGAGCTTAGGTCTTCTCGACTCCCAGATCTGGCAGTGTTATTTGGGTTTTCCATCTGGAATTTACTAGCAGCTCGGAGTCTGGATTGGTGTCCGGTTGTTGGCAATAGGCTCGCCCCCTAATACATGATGCTTAAGCAAAGCTGGCGAAATGTGTGTGTGCTATAAGTACGCCTCTGCCTAACCGTTTGAGGAATAGGCGTGATGTTTTGAGTTATAATTTAACTGAGCGTAACTATTTAGGTAATAGCCCAAAATAATCTTCTGAAACAAATGCCAAGTCACTAACCTAAATAATAAATGGTCGAAAGTCCCAAATGTCGTTACAATTAAAGCTTAAATAGACGTGATTAATAAGCAACCTCTTGGCATTCAAGTTTCATTACCAGGCCGAAGTACGCACAGTTTTGACCGTCAAGTGGTATTAATTGGTTTAAATCAATTTAATTGAGTAAATAATCCCTTCTGTGATGTTGAGATTGGTCTAAAATTAACTTGAACCAACTATTACTGTCTTTCTGTCTTGTCCTCTTTGTTGTTGGAACGAGAAACATTAGGTACGTTTTACACACATTGACTTATTACTTGTTAATATTCTAGGGAAATCGTATGTATACTTACATTTACGTTTGTAAATATTTGGGCCTTGTATCTATTTTTTAATTCTTTTTACCTATTGTGGTATGGTAATTTTATTCTAGGTGCATCGTTATCACACATAATTATATAATTAATGTATGTACAATATTTGTTAAACATTTTAAAAGAGTAACTGTGGAGATTCTTGCCCATTCTTCTCCATACGAAACTACATTTTGGAAGGGGCGACTAGAATCAATTCTATTTTAATGTAAATGTTGACGTTCAATAGTGCCTTAAGTGCCTATTTGAAATAAATGTTTTGATTTTGTTTTTATTATAATCATCCTATCATGTTGTCCTGCTGATGGGACACAGGCCTCCTCTGTGAGAGGCTGTGGGCTGTAATTTACCACGCAGGCCCAGTGCGGCTTGGTGGATGTCACATGTCTTTGAATTTTTGGTTCTAGGACAAGTCGGTTTCCTCATGAAATTTTCGTTCACCATCTTGACAGCAGTGGCGATGTTTGCCTGGGTTCGAATGTACAACCAAGAACTGGTAAGTCGCGGCCGTTTCTACTAGGCCACACCGCTCTCACGTTTTATGGCCAAAACTTAAATGTAAACAGGTGTTACTTTTCTAGCAAGCCTTTCCTTAACTGGCGTTACCAGTTTTTCGTTTACTTCCTGATGGTTAATCTGTGTGTTGTTGTTTCTGTGTATTTATTTGATATCTCGCCGACCCTGACGTGTAGTGTTGTGAACATAATAATGTACTCTGTGGTTGTGAATGAGCACGGACATAGACAAACATGCAACATTTTATGCCGCGGACGCTTATATGTGGCTATGTGGTTTTTGTCTGTCAGCCTAACGTGGAACGGTAGGCCTCATATTAATTTAAGTCAGCATGTAATAAGGTCAGAGATAATTGTGGCATTTGTTTTTCTGTTTGCGGTGGAGAAATGTGAGCATCATTTTGTTTGTTTTTCTTTTTGGCTTGCCCGGCTTTCTTTTTCTGCATGCGTTTGTGGTTTTTAGCTTTGTTTTGGGTTAGTTCGATAACGTGTTAGTCTTTTGTCATCCATCCAGACTATGTAATACAGTATTGATTGACGACAAGAACCTACAACAACTTAAAATACTTGGTATTTTCTCTGTATTAGATCAAGTAGAGCAGTACTTTTATCGTGTGCACGTGAACCGGAACCCTCGGTGCTTATCTTGTAGATCGCAAGGTCGCTACGCACCCATATGTGTGACAGTGTGACATTGTACAACTAGATCGGAAGAGGTGTGGAAAGTTTAAAATGCGCATACCTATGGGACACGTGCGCCAGTCACGTCGTGTATAGCGCGATATTTTCGCAAAGCTGGTTATGATTTATACTACAACAAGAACAGAATATTGTTTAGAAAAAATATTTCGGGTGTACTATAAAAAAAGGAATATTCTCACATCGACAGGGAAAAAGCCAGGGAAACCCAGGGACCAGGGAATTTTTGTACCATTGTGTGTTCATTTTAGTATGTGATCTTCCTGTGCGAGTCACAATAAATACCTTGTCTTTCTTTTTAACCCAATTCAAAAAAAGAAGGAGGTTTTTTTCGACTGTCTGTTTTTTTTAAATGTTTGTTACCTCAACTGGGTGAACCGATTTTGATGATTCTTTTTTTATTTGAAAGCGGGTGCTTCCCTTGTGGTGGTCCCATTTCAATTTCCTAAAGATCTGATGATGCGTTTCGGAGACAGACAACGGAACACTTAAAAAAATAACAGTAAATCAACCGCGATTGCTGCTATCGCATAAATATGCATTGTTTTGACCTCAAGGATGATGAAATTTTGAATTAGTAGGTAGGTACTATAACTAAAAAGTGAAAAATAAAAACTTTTTCCAAAAAAAATAACAACCGACTTCCAAAAAAAAACACTACAAAGTGAAAAATAACTTTAATTTCGGAAGGCGGTGACAAAAAATTAAAATACATATCCAAACTCACCGACTTCCGAAATAAAAGTAATTTTTCACTTTGTAGTGTTTTTTCGGAAGTCGGTTGCTATTTTTTTTTCTTTCTACGTAAACGAAAAATTCTAAGAAGTACAATGAAAAATCTAAAAAAGTACGTAATCATTTGATTTATAAGGCCGTGGCAGTTCAGCCACAGGCACGGAACCCGGTTTTAGACCCAGCGTTGGGCAAATCGAGCTTCGTGGGCATGTTTTTATTGGATAAGCGGTTGACATTTATATTATCTTCCTCTTCTCAGACAATACTGAGCGAAAAGACTGGTATATTTCTTACATACGTCAAGGCAGCAATGCCTTGCACTCGTCTAAAGGGACATTTACTATGTCATCACGTCTATAGAAAAGGGCTTACGTCGAATTGTTTCGTCGCTTTATCAAGTAAAAAGCCTCTTATTGTAGTTACCTTATTCTTTTGACTTTGTCTCACACAAACTAAGTAAACAATCTTATTTATTGTGTGTAATAACGACACTTAAGCCCTCTTTAAGTAGGTACTTAGGACCAAAAATTATAGAGATTTCCAGAAGGATATTGCTGTTTTAAGTTAGGCCGTAAAATAAGTTTTAAATGTCCAAAATACACAGTTTGTCGTATAAATCCTCAGAATTATCATTTGGATAAAGAATTAAACAAACATCACTGATTTTTTTAAACTTTATTACAGCAACGATTCGTAGACCGGGCTCGCTGTTGCGACACAGTTTCAACAAGGGCTACACTACATTTCCGTCCATTTTCCGAAAGCTTTCTCTTATTTACTCACACTAGTGCGTCCTCCACGGTAAAATTGTTAGCTGACGTAATAGCGTTTACTTCCCCATCAACTTCCATTTCTTAAATGAATTCAGCCTTATTGAAATGTTCTAGCTAATTGTTATTCATCGTCTGTCGTCGGTACGGCCGTGTCTATATGTACTGCTTTATTACCTCCATGAGTACTTGGCATGATTTATGTGCAGATCATTTGCGAGTGCATCGTCCTTCCGTCTGAATCACGGATCGTTAACCCACTTCCGCCCACGTGTGGGTTTTAGAACCACATAAAAAAATGTTAGCTTGCTTAATCTGAGTAATGTTTTGAATACTTGTTCGTAGTGGAGTCGTTTAAATAACAAAAAGTGTGGGCGTGTCAGGGACCTTTGTGTGTGTCGTATGACGCGTGAATATTTAACCGTTTCGGGTTTTTGTCCTCGAATTAGCATTTACATTTAACAATTAGAATACACATGTAGTTCAGTGTACTGTGACGACTGTTTAAACTCTTTTTGTCAGGATATTTGAGTATTTTCTCGAAGTAATTTTTGAATATGTGACAACCATGTCCGCGTCGATGGTCTGTAACAATAATTCTTTATACCTGAACCTGATAGAAGCACGTTTGAGCCAACAATACAAATTTAAAACACATCACGTACTCTACAGTCGTAGATAAAGGATTCCCAATCCTTGATACAACATCGATCTCAGAGCTTCGTCAGACTGTCCTCCAATTTGTAGGCCACCAGCTATTGGACGACGACTTATAAAAGCTGGTTCCTATAAAGACGAGTTTTCTTCGGACGAAATGGATTATTTAGCGAACAATTGAACTTCGGTCGTCCCTTGATCAATTTTGGATAAGGTATTTTGTTGGAAAACCCTTGCGCAGTAAAAATCGTGGTAGAAATGAGAATTAGGAAAGGTAAATGTTTTAGATGTCAGAGGTTAACTTTATGGGGCAATATTATTACTCGAACTAGCTTTTGCCCGCGGCTTCGTTCGCGTGGATGTCGGAAACTGTATTTTCGGCATCAGGCTCGTTCCCACACAACGGAGCAAAATTAGGCTTTTTTTCAAATATATTCAATGTACAGTTTTGATTTATAGGTTACTATTTTATTAAAGGTGTGTATGGATATATATATAGTTGTACCTTAGCAGACTAGACAAAATACTTTTAAACAAATATATTATAACAAACTATTATGAAATTAACCAGAAGGACTTAACTTCGAATGTTTATCAGAGTATTTCCCAAGTCTGCGGTGACGACATTATAGATTGAATACAGGATCCTTCGATTCTGATGTAAAACGACCGCAAGCCCTAGTTGCGATTGCGGTCATCTGAACACACCGCACCACAATATGACGGAGCTGTTGTCTATGGAAAATAGATTGTCAAACCGAACCGTCCTGCAGCGCTAGTGGTTGACTCATTACACCGGAGCTAATGAATCGTTTTGTAGTTTGTCAACTGTTTTGTAAGGCCCATCATCTCTGTTTTAATTTATCTTTAGCGGTAGGTTATCCTGGCCGTCCAAGTTGGTCGCAGTTACTTGGCTATTTAGTATTTTCAGGACCTTAAAATAGGCATTATTTTAATACGAATAGGTCGTATAGGAATTATTATGTTTTTTTACGCGTATCTGGGTTGAAATGCTCAAACACTTCTGGGCAAATCGTCGACCGTTGAGCGTTGAACGATATGGCGGATGTTAAATGGTCAAATCATGAAATGGCGGCATATCGTGAAATGGCCAGGTAGATCACGATATGGCTATTTCTACTATCGGACCCACGTACATAAAAGAAATATTAAGTCGCGAAAAACCGCCTATTGAATCCTTAATCGCTTCATCGCTGAGTCGCCATTAATCATTGTCGTGCAGGTAGAAAAAAAACTCCTAAAAGCAATTTTAGGAGTTTTACGTAACAATACAAAAACAGCCAGGGGCCAAAGAGCGAGCAAATTAATGTTTAGTAACTATTAGGTTTTAGTCAAAACACTATTTAACTAAGAGAAATGTATAAAGTTGTTGTTGATTTAGGTTGAGCGCAGTATGAAGGTGACCCATATTATAATGTCTATAAACTTTAGAATAGTCTAGACCGTAATGCTTCAAATGCTGTAACATAATACAGTATCAAAGATAAAATTACGACTTCATTCGATTGTTCATTACAAAAATAGCTTACATCTCGCGCCTCACAGAGTTAATAAAACACAGACTGATTTCATCTGAATTCAAAAGCAATTTAAATAAAATACATCATAAACATAGTCTGGTCTGTGTGTGCGAGTTTTTGTTGCTTTTATGTAATTGGAAATATTGTTCGATCTATAGTTGTTTGTTTTTTTCAATGTTAGATTGATTTTGCTATTAATATTCAACGTAATAATCAACATATTCAATTCATAAATGTTTTATTTGTCGTGCATACAGAATAACTTTTTATCCAGTGCGCAAACTGTAACCATGAATTGAGCATATCATTCTAAACCCCCAGCGCAGAATTTTTACTGTTCCATACATTTTGACCGCGTAGTTATTGCACTTTTCTATGAAACAGCTTTTTTTTTGTATAACCGACGAAAAATTTCTGCGCTGGGACCCCCCAGCGCAGAAAGCGCAAACTGTAACCTAGAATGATATTCTTGGTTACAGTTTGCGCACTGGATAAAAAGTTATCCTGTGTATACATTTGAAGCGGAATTACTTATAACTTAAACGTTCAATGTACGGGCCTCGTAATTATTGTATTCGATAACGTTTGTTGTATTTTTTGTACGTTTTGCGCAGTTTTGTGTGTTGTGCTCATGAATCATTCAGTTTTAACCCTCTCCATATAATTCGTCCGTCAACATAGCTCTTGTGAACGGATTCATGGGATTCATGTATTTTATCGCTTCCCTTTGAGTCATTAATGTGCAAGTAAGTAGATACGTTAGTAAGTGCAAACAGTAGCCCGTAATGGAAAAGTACTTGAAGAAAAATGGCCGCAGTGTGTACTGCACTAGATGCTGTGTATTAGTGCTAAAATAAGAATGTTTTAATGTTTTAGTCTAGGTAAACTGTTTGCCACGGAAGACTGTGTAGCAAAAGGTATTTCTTTGGAACTAAAATAGATAAATAAGATTTATATATTTGACGGCGCAGCAAGTGGCGCCGTCTAGGTTTGTTACGCAGTTACTGGAATCACCGAAGAGGTCGGATTAAACACTAGTTGGTTACTATCACTCTAGCAGAGCGTCTGCGTCGCCTCCATGGTTGTGTGGTGGCTGTCTTGTAATGAAACTGTCGTACCACGTCCATGACGAACTGTTCTATGCCAGCACAATCCTGAATTACTGAACCACTATGCCGTCTGTTGGGACAGATAAGCTCAAACCTGCATTGGTTCATTCTTCAAAAGGCTCTTCAGACATGGCCCTGCATTATTAGATTCACATACAAATGTAATAATTTATAGTTTGGACATTAAAAGAGACCATGACCTCTGAGATTGTTGGAACATTTCTTCTCATCAGTCAGCTAGGAAATGCCAGCGCCATCTAGTTTTAAAATATTGATCAACAAAATATGGAAGTGTAAAGATCTACTTACATAAATAAACATTTCATTTCACTAATACGATGACCACTTCTTAAAGGTTATCTTCCGTTATATAAATAGCATACACGGGGTACTGCGTAACCTCATTTTCAATAAAGATTTGTCCTACCTATGCTTAGTCCATAGTTTCAAAGTACTTCATTTCTCTGCTAAAGCTGGGCCAATATAACCCTCTCCACTCAATTTATTCCTTCTATCGGATTTCCTCTACGGAGTTTGCGTGAATATTTATGGAGTTAACTTTTACTATGGAGCAATTTAAGCAATATCCGTCTTTATTGATCCTAAATTATTGTAGAAATTATGAGGGGTGACGAAATATTCAATGGGCATTGTTCTTTGTATTTTGCATATCTATGTTGGGTGATTTTATATTCATTATTGATAGGTATTGGTTTCCCTTGGGTGTTAGCCCACGTTCTCGCAGACGTTATAAAATCGTGGCGAGATTTTTGGCGCACTGTATCTTAAACGCACTGTTTAGCGCCGCGCTGAGTTGAAAATATAATACTGCTTTTTCGACACGCTGAGACTCGCTCGCGCTGCAGTCTGTTGGACTCCCAATGCTGGGTTCAACACCGAGGGTTGAAAATCCAGTGCGCGAAAAATACCCGCCGCGATTTTATTACGTAGGTAGATACGTGTGAATGTCGACTTATTAGCTGATATAATTAGAAAATAGGGTATTACACTCATTTTTGAAAAGTGTCTTAATTAGATTCTAGAGTGCTAATAAACCACAAAAAAACACAACATTTTTATTTAATCGATTAGTGCCATAAAAATGCATTTGAATTTTACATTTTCATATTTCGCGCGTAATTTGACGAAAACCCGGGACGCAGTGGACGCCATATTGCTCTATGGGTATGACGTCAGTTTGCTAAAAACAAAGACGCTGATATTTAATATGACAATTGTTTAAAATTTAAAAATGCGTTATTTTTCTACTTATCGTTGGTTTGCTGTTCCTGAATGCAAAACGTTATTTAAATAAAAATTGCTTTGGTTACGAAAATAATATAAGTACAAAGTACTATTTCATGGTGTTCAAAAACTTTTAAATTGTGTTTTAAAATTTATTTTGTTGTTTCATGAACTAAAACTAACATTTTCCGACTGCATTTTGCCTAAGCTATCTCAATAATATATTTTTAGATTTTCTCGTATAGAGTAAATTACCCTATTGTTTGGGTTCGTAGAAATTAAATTAATGCTGTCTTCAAAGTGTTTAAACAGGGCTGTGTGTTGTCTCCTCCAATATTTAGATTCTAGAATAAATTAAGCGCTACGTCTAGACGATATTTAATAACAAGCAGCTCTGGCTTCTATGTATTTTCCATATAAATCGAAAATAAATGACTAACATAAGTGATGAGATGGACGACTAACAAAACTTGTGTGTGGCTTACATTTTTTTTACAACATCGAGTGTCACCTTGTATGGATGAAGCCCAAAATATGTTGCCAGTACAAAAAACATCATTAAGTATAATATTCACGAAATCTCAATAGTCTTACAATAGATATATCGCTCTGAAGCATTTCAAGAATTATGTAGCATTGCTATTCAACCATGGCAATGCTGCCTCTGGGTACGTTCTCTGGTTACGTTGCCGGATGCCAGCGACGCCTAAGTGTCCTTTTGTTTTTGAATTTATTTGTATGGTTAGTTAATTTTATAAGTACCTACATATACTCCGTTTGGGATATGATTAGACATTTAAATAAACCTTTTTTACAGTCCGTTCAACTGATTTTAACTTCTGTTGCGTTATTAGCTTAAATGGAATCTGCAGTAAACAGTTATTGTAACCACTTTTTTGCTTTTAATGCCATCCTTCTGCCTACGGAATAGAAGTCAAAATCGGTTGAACGGACTGTAAAAATAGGTTTATTTAAATGTCTAATCTCATTTCAAATTGAGTATAGTTGTGTAATAAATTGTATTTCACTATCCAATCGTGCTTCAAGTATGTTTGCAGACATAAGTAATTGGTAAGTTTTCAGACATTCCTACACACACGTAAGAGGTCGATCATAGCATCTAAGATCGGCCTTTCGTCCGCTGTGTCTGCGGCGAGAGGGTCACTAATAATAATATGTTCTCAATGTCACCTCGCGATACGAGCTGTTGGCACTTGGCACATTCAGCCTTGACATTATCTGTATTGGCGAGACATCTCTATTCGCAATAAACTTGACTCACACTTCTAATAGCACTTTTTTGCAGATAAATAAATACCTTTTTGAGACTAAATTTTGCCAGCGGCTTCGCGCGCGTGGATTTCGGAAAATATCCCACGGGAACGTATTAGGTACCGGGATTTAAAGGAAGTTCCCAATACTTATATGATTGCAAAACAAGTTTTTTTATTTAGATCAGGTTTAAATCACTAAGTCAGTTTTTAAATTAAGAACCCAAAATGTATCGAAACACAGTTCTTTTTTACAAAACTGACAAAGTCCAGTGCTCGAGTTTTTGGCGGGATCGCGTTGGAACATGTCGCACGAATTTTCATTTTCATGGAATTTAGTGAAATAGCGAATTAAATTGTATAATTTTGATAGTGAATTATTCAATTTAGTTACGTGTGAGTGCACAAATGTAGTGAAGGTGAAAATAAGTGACTAACGTGGACTTTTCGTGTTCCCCCCAAAAATTCCTATTAGGTTGTTGTAAAGTTACTATCGCTTTACAATAACTTTGATTTGACTGGACTGACTAAAGACGACTATGACTGTTTTGTAACTTCGTGCCCGATATCGGGCCATTTACTTGATGGAAAAGAAAAATTACTTGACACTGGCTAAATGCACAAACCGTGCGAAGCCAAAACCCAAAAAAAAAAAAAAAAGAAAGTCCAGTGCTCAGTTGTCATTTTTGTATTAACTTTATCCAAATCGAAATAAAGTTGGAAATGCAAAAACCGGCTCAGAGCTTGAAGCTGGAACTAAAGTTTGATCGCATTTTGTAATCAGCAATACTCATGTGTTTAAATTTCTTTCGAATTCGTTCAGCTGTTTTTACGCCAATCAGGAACATACATTCAGATAAACGGACAAAGGAACAAAACTTCTAAAACCTATATTTTCGTAATCAGAATCGGTCCTGATGTACCCAATAACTTTTCTCGAAAATATTCCATGAACAGTTTTGACTTCGCTACGATTTTATATAGGTAGAGATTCTAGGAGTATTAGTAAAATTATTCTTAGTATTTCCAATCTTCTCATTTGCAATTCGTGGCGGGGTCTTTTAGGATCGGTTTGTAAAATTCTTTCGGTTCTAAACTAGACTTAGCACGTTATTTTTTTGCATGTGAAGCTTTCAAAGCGTTGAAGAGATAGCTTTGAAAAGCACTGCGCTTTATACAGCGATTGCTTTAATACTTTGTAGAAACCTCACGCTGGTATCTACACTGAAATTCAGATTGTATTCCTTTTGGTTTGGTTTTGTGTTCTTAAGGTGAATGTAGTCCACATTTTTCCCATACAAACTTCGGGAGTGTATTACTCCACTGTTTGACAATTTATACCAAATTAAACATGGTATGATTTTGTCTCATTATTAATATTGTCTGTACGGAAACAGAATACTAAAATAAAAAGCCATTAAAAAGTTAGGAGCCAACAAAGATTCGTTTTTCTTGCTAATTTAACCTAACTTTGGGCCAGTTTAAGTAATAAAAGAAGTGTCAAATCTCAAAAATCAAGTCGGTACCGACAAAGCCCAAATATCGAAAATTCAATATACGTTATTGGTCATTGATTTATACAGTGGTTTTTCATAAAACCCGATCTTCCGAAGGACTTTTCTTAATTTTTTACCCGCTTGCGTTACTATAAATGATCCTGCATCTCACTCAATAACGTTGTGAGTGTAGACTAGCGTCTAACTGATCATCACTGATACTACCTCTGTCGAACACGATGCCCGGTGAGACAGTATGCTTTTTAGCTAGGCCCACCAGTGAGTTCGAGCCCGCAACTAGATTCCCCTTAAAAAGTTTAGCTAAATATATTGGTAGGATGAAACATACGTGCGCTTGAATTTATCGTGTAATGCTCGGTTCCTATAAACGAAAACGAAACGATAGCATGGTATGGTGGATCAAATGGTAGGATTTTTAGTGCCAAAACTAGGCAAATAAATAGATTCGTAAGCTATGGGAGGGTCTACTATGCCAAGCTATGAGGCTAGCTTCATTATTGGTAAACACACACGAATCTTACTTCTAACAAATAACGGTCCGTAAATTACAGGAATCGGTCATAAAAGGACTATACCATTTAACTAGTCTATTAAGGCTATTAGTATTAATGGGTGACAATTCAAAACAGTATCGTTAACTTTGACCTTTACATAAATGTCAAATACAGCGTAGTTATTTAATTATGATACAATTATTTTTGTAGTTATAGTTACACAATATTGTCAAGCGACCGGAATTATAAACGGTTTCTTATTTATTCATTAAAATGTATGATGATTAAAAACGTAATTTTTTACATCGCGTGTTCTTATTCCCGGCTTGAGCATTGTGACGTCGGCCATAAATAAACATTAGCTAGAAATAATCGTCGCCATTTTCCATTCGATATGCTTTACCGATATTATTGCAAATATACGACTTAATTAAGTTTTGAAGCCGACTGTTGGTTATTAAAATAATGTAGTATTGCTTTTATCTGTGAATTTATATTGTAATATTCGTAATGGCGTGATTATGAAATGTATTGCACTCCGGTCCGCTCGCAATTTTGCATGGTTTATGTACCAATATGGTATTGAGATGTCTTGCAATTTGTTTATCTTACATAAGTAAATATGTGCAGGGAACGGTGGACTTCTTTGAACTGTAATTTGAGAAAAGGTAATAATAATGAAGCAATACAGTTTATTCATCAAATAGTAACAATACAGTGTGACATATTCGGCGGCAGGCGAAAGCCAGTGTACGACTAAACGCCGACACTCACTACGCCGACAGACTGAACACCGACAAGACTTTAATTCCATGTTAGTGGCAGCTACTTGACTATTTAGTAATAGCGCAAGGATGAGCCTTGTCGGCGAAGAGTCCTGTCGGCGAAGAGTCCCGTCGAAGTAGTCTTGTCGGTGTTCAGTCTGTCGGCGTAGTCTGTTGGCGTTTAGTCGTACACTCGACGAAAGCAGTGGTTGCGACTTACGAGTTGTAGGTTCGAACCCAGACAGGTTACTTTATAGTATAAATGATTTCATCACCACTGCTCTCAAAACGGTTAGGTTATGATCGTGAGGAAACCGGCATGTTCTAGAACCAAAAATTCAAAGAAAATGTGACATCTACCCACTCCCTCTCACAGAGAGGAGGCCTGTGTCTCACCAGTGGGAATATTATAGACTAATTACGCCATTTTCGGTGAGCCACAAATTAAGCGTAGCTTATATTTTGTGGCTCTGCAATGCCAATTTTACAAAGTTGTAAAAGATAAAGGGTTTATTGTAGTTTAAGTCATCATCTGCCTAGCCTTTACCCGACTATGTTGGGGTCGGTTTCCAGTCTAACCGGATGCAGCTGAATACCAGTAATTTATATGGCGTGACGGCCTATCTGACCTCCACCACCCTGTTTAAAAAAAAAAAAATATTATTGCATGGGCACGTATCGTCAGAAGCTAGGTGCACGGTTCCAATTTGTCGCTTTCTATAGAGAAGAGCCGGCAAGAAACTCCACGGTTACTCTTTTAAAAATAATTGACTTTTACAATATTTTCAAAATTCGATGATAAAAGGTACGGGAGGATAGTGCAGACTATCGGGCTTCTGACGACCCGTAACAGCTGTTAAAGATCCATGAATGACAGCCGGGACCAACAGCTTAACGTGTTTTCCGAGGCAGGGAGGGGTCTTGGTATGTAAAGATGGTCACCCATCCACGAACTGACCACGGAAAGCATAGCTTAACCTGATCCATCGACCCGTGCGACTGTTATTACTTAGCCACAAGCCCCTTCTACATTGTAGTTTAGGTATTATCGTGAATTGATTGCCGAACATGGCCGGTATTTGATTACTCCGCTGAACATGCAACGTACCATCTTGCAGCTCCAAGAAGATAATTATAATCTTAGACCGCCTTGCTTGTCGAGCAGATCGGCGCCGTCATCAACCTGAAGTAATGTTTTATGGTAAACATTGATTGATTACCCACTAACGAACGACTAAAAGCGGAAGTATGTCGAGAAAATTGCAGGAAATTAAATATCTTCTATTGATTTACGATGTTAAATCATCCATTAAATATCCCGTAAGTTAAGTTGGAATATATAACTGCAAGTGCATTAAAAACCATGTTATTAATAGCATAGTCGCATCGCTAACGGATATGAATGCTCGATGCTCACTGCTCAGTAGTTCATTCATACTGTATACAGTGAACATCCGCAACGAACGAATGATTAAGTGAATGGTATCGCACGCTCCATATACCAGTATCGTTGATAGGTATATCATGATGTGTGTACCGCCCTATTACTGTCGCCCAACGGATTGGTACACATTGATGTGTACGTACTTATTGTGGTTTTCAATATGTACCATCACTATTTACATTTGCCAGTTACCAAAATGTGGAATGTGGGTTTGGTTTAGAGAGTAATATGGTGGAAATAACGCATTTGGGCAGTGATTGTTTGTGCCCGTAATAGCAACGATATTCGTTGTATTTACATGATGCATATTTGAAGCTGAAGCGACTAAAGCAAAATCCTGGGTTTTAACAACAAGTATTAGCTGTACATTCCATGTTATGTAGAACTCTAAATAGACACGAATCAGTCGACCATTAATATTGGCAGACCAAGTAAGGAGAAGGCTAGATATAACCTCTATGCAACTGTGTATACCGACCAACACTACCGTGAGGTAATCTGTTCGAATTACGACGTTGAAAATGGGTGTATTTGTAAACTCCATACATTTTCCCGAAATCGAAACCTCTAGTAGTGGCAATGTTGATCAGACGCTGTAGCGTTGACTGTGCGATTTATTCCCCAAAGTGTATTCATACAACACACCCGTCACGTTAGACGTTCGTGATAGTCGTAAATAAGAATCCTCACCAATTCCGTACGGTATTGGACTATCGAATAACAATCGGTTGGAGCAATAACAATAGCTCAGCCCCAGTAATACGTCGACAAGACGTATGTGGTACATAAGGTGTGTTGAATGTGCTCGGAACGAAAGCATCATGTAAATACGTCATTATGTATGATATGTAGTGCAACAATATAATTGTATGACATATTCTCACGCAGTAACGCGTGCATTAAACGAGCGTGTAATTGCACTGTTTAACTGTGTTTGTAACGCACAATGGTTGTTGTCAAGCACTCTTTCATCCGCCTTGTATCTGACCATCTTGAAGAGAAAAAACCTTTTCTTGCCCCACATTATTTGGTGTATGAAAAATTGTAATCTCGTCAAATGAATGTCGATGTCGCAGAAGAAATAAATCGAGTCTTATTTCCAGTAATTCATTTTCGCTGATGTGATTGGTATCTTGTCTAAATTAATGTTACTCGTGTTATGTACTGAATCGATCTATATTTCTCCTCTGTATTTTAATTTATTACGACTCGGTTTACCTACGTCCCTTTTTAAAGTCTCCCACAAAGCTTTGTCGCGTTTAAGCGAGGACTTAATGAAAGTCTGGTATGGAGGCGTAGCGAACCAAATCCCCCTTTAGCTGAGGCCCGCGAGGCCGCGAGGGCACAGATTTATAAGGATTTTCTTTCGTCGACTTCGTAACACTTTCATACGTCTTCCTGTATTGAAAAATTATATTCGCTTATAAAGTGATCTGTTCAAACGAACTGCGTTCGCAGGAATTTAGGGTTCTTTATTACAGAAATCGGTTTTATATCGTTTAATTTATTTCGTTCACGTCCGTTATTATTTGTTTGTACGCTGAGCCCCACACCAAGGGTTCGATATTCGTGGTTTAATTTAGATATTTGTGGTTCGGAGCGTCGGTTATAATATAAAGTTAGATTGGTAGTCCTCTAATTTGAAATAATGAATGTATCATACGGATTTTGGTTAGTTGCGTAAACTGAGATATATTTGGCGGTCACTGTTGTGTAACTACAAGCCACCGAAAACATCTATTTTAGGGACGTGTCCCAACGCTAATACATTATCATCATTATAACGACCCGAAACAATAAAGCTTTTGTACCAAACAGCCCAAACAGGCCACCAAATAGAGCGCTGTACCGGATCCGTACGCTCGTATTATTGTGATGTGAGTACTTAATTGAGCATCGGTACTAGACTCAGCGTCGGCGTCATTGCACGAGGCCAGGCTGAGCAACGGCTCTGATTAACGAGTTCCGAGGACTGTAACGTGACGTCACCCGCGTGAAATTGGATGCCAACGCATATCACTGTTTACTCAAACTTTGAACGTTTCAAACATATTCTTGACAAACAAGTTGCAGAACTAGCTTCAAATGGATATTTACAGCAAATACGCGTTCCTATGCCTGTTCGGACCCCCATACTTGTCGCTTATGTGTGTTTTGGTCTTACATACACTTTTTTGCCACTCAATTTGAGCTTCTTTTTTAAGTATTTATTATTCAAATACATCTGGAACAAGTATTCTGGGAAAATTGTGGCTAGACTTACCACGCATGACTATATTGGAATTAGTTTTCTTATGTCGTCTGCTCGCGTTCTAAGGAGTCTTAATTATACTTATTAGCTATTTGACGGCACGCTATAAATAATCTTTTAATATTGTAATTATCTTTTAATACTTGACCTTCTGTTTCTGAAATCAAAATAAGGTTTATTTAAGTATTTAATCGTAAAGAAAGGAAAATGCTTATCTACGTAGAAAAAGCATTTTTGCTAGACGAATTTCTTTGAACTTACAACTATAATAAGGTTAAAGATTCAGGTCAAATACAATTGCGGGAACAAAATAGCTCTTTATTGCCCAATTCCATCAGTGGAACTCGTAACACGAAGGAAATGCAATCTTTCTTAACGCTAAAAACCTTTAAATCGCTGCTTTTAACACAAATAGCTGAATGGCTCTCATTAGCCGGCGCCGGATGACGTTTTAAGAAGAAAACGACACTTAATTAAGCTGGAGATTTGTCTGCATTAAAAAAATGTGTCTGAGTAGCTACGTTTTCTTTTTAATGCGGAACAGTGTTTCATCTTTGCATTGGTTGGCAAACTTACGAATAAAATAACCATTTTTTTTTGTGATTTTGCTAATGTTAACTGCATTTTTTTATCACGACGCGCGACGTGTTCATTTTATTTTTGCAACAGGAAAAGTACATTGGTCCATTTTATTCTTAGTGAAACTACACTGACAAAAAAGAAAGAAAATAGATTAATTTAGCACAGGCTAAGAAAAACACATAACATAGCTATTACCCTGAAATAAAAAAATAAGCAAAATTATTAAAAAGTGTTAACTGCATCGTAAGTAATTAATTATTAGCAGGAAAGTGTGCCTTACGGCTGCGACTAATATACCCAGTTCAGCAATAAACTGCTTTGAGATTTTGTGAAAAAAACATTTCTTCGCTCTCACGCACATTACTTCCTCGATCTTACAATGAATCAGAACAGTTCACATGGAAATCACACATTCTAGTCTGTTATTTAACTGGCCACGTCCTCTAACCACTACACAGCTAACTTAAGAAGTCATTTATCTCTTCAAACTGTTGTAAATAGCGGCTAACATCAGTATTCGTCCGGTGCGCCGCCGGAACGTTAATCAGTCCTCAATGCAAGACACTTTAATGAGATTTCTTTTGGGAATCAACTGTTCACTGTTCCGTATTTCCCCTTGGAGGCTTTATTGCTAGAAGTTTTTATACGAGAGAATTTGAAAACGCCCGTGACTGTTGCTATAATTGAATCTTTTGGCAACGCCAGCGAAACTTTGTTATTTTGTTCCCTATCAATGCTTTGTGTAAATGGCAGTTCTTAGAATGTAAATAGTGTTTACTTTTATTTCTTTTGCATGAGTTGAACGATTGGTAGGTAGTTTGTGTGAGTTAACACAGCTATTGAATAATAAAATGACAATATAAAAACATATATAAAACTTGTACTTTGTTCACTTAATCCGTATATTGTGTCAATAGTCGGATGCTCCCGCATCACCCCGCGCACATATTTATTTTGTGAATCGAAAACTGATTTAAGCTCTAATTTAATTAAACTCATATTCAACAAATTTTGGATCATTTATTAGCGGCTCGGGATCATTATGTCTGCTTAGTGGCATTATTGTTAAAATTGAAATATTGGAGCCGGAAAGTGGTAATATATTAAACAATAAAATCAAATTGTTGTGTAAAACAAGCATCAAATCTAATATATTTACCACGTAAATATATTTGATTTGATTCCACTAACCACTAACTCATGCATTTAATCCGTTATTTAAATTTTATCCGTCAAGTTGGTGGGAAAACAGTGGAGCGTAGCCGTAGCGCTACGGAGTTACGAGCTCTCGTAGCGCTACGATCACTGTAGAGCGGTGTAGAAGATTTCAACGCTATCTACGGAGACGTGTTGAGAAAATATTTTTACTATACTTGTTAATGCTTGTTATGGTTATTGGAGCTTAGTTTATAACTTCATACATAAACCGTTAATTTATTTTGTGCAGTGTTATCCAAAAGTAACTACGTTATAAAGGTCTTATTAATTGCTAGAGTTAAAAAAACGTTAAATGATAAAATTATTTATTCATGTTTTTTTTAGATCTAAATTCTGTATATACGTATATCGTGAAAAGTATCTGTTTTAAGAAACATCCTTTTCCGCTCCGTGGTGTTTCCCAAACCAAATTAAAATAAACAGTTGTTCCTATTTGCCGTTGACTAAACAACGTTTCAAAAGGACAACTTTGATGTGTAGGCGAGGCGAGTGCCTAAGTAAACTGAGACTACCATTTTACGGGCCAAAAAATATAATGAGGCCGAGTAACAAATTCGATAAGGTCTTGGGCCTTCCTTACCGAAACGTTAGAGATTTTTTGTTCCAAAATTATGAAACAATTTCACCCTTGGAAATAAGGTTCCAAACTTAATTTGGGAAATGATTCTGTAATTTATTTTCTTTGGTATATACGCTTTTTTTACTCTCATTTTTGCCGAGATAGTTGAATAAGGTGGTAATTCTGAGAGTGAAGAAAACACCTCATTAGGCCCTTGGTTGATTTTTCAAGCCAAGTTTCTATTTTTAGTATTTAGAAAACCTCACCTTTTCATCCCACTGGGCAAAATATATTTGATATAATATGCCTAAATATAAGAACATGCTAAGTATGTATATAACGGCACATAATAAATCTGTTCATTACACTAACTGCCCCCGCTCTAACTTAGATTAACTTAATTTTTCATCAAGCAAATGGCGTCGTGCGGAAACTTGGAGTATTAATGTTTTACACCCACCGCCATGTAGGTACTTGTCCTCAGTACATTCTGGTTATGTATGTCCCTATATACTACTAGCTTTTGTCAACGACTTCGCCCGCGTCGAGGTCGAAAATTATCCCACAGGAACGTACCATCGGAATAAAAAGTATCCTGTATTATTCCAGGTTACAAGCTATCTGTGTGCCAAATTTTTATCCAAATCCATTCAGCCGTTTTTGCGTAATTGAGTAACAAACATACAAACTTTCACTTTTATAATATTACTAGCTTTGGCCCGCGGCTCCGCCCGCGTGGATGTTGGTTATCGCATAACAAAGTAGCCTATGTCTTTTTTCATATCCCAGGCTATATCCCTGCCAAATTTCATGACGATCGGTTCAGTGCTTTAGGCGTGAAAGCGTCACAGACAGGCAGACAGACAAAGTTAGTTTCGCATTTATAATATTATAGTAGGGATAGTATGATACTCAGCCTATATATTCCCATTGCTGGGACACATTATGGCAAGCCCCCCAAATTGGGGAGGCCTATGTCCAGCAGTGGACGTCTTCCGGCTGAAATGATGAACGATAATGAAAGTGCCTGACTGCAGTGGCGTGCAGTCCATAAAGACAGAAAGACACTGCCTACCCTACCTAAATCAAGTAAATATTTAAAACAAATATTATTTTAACAATAAACAAAAATCTTTATTCATAGATCAGCTCCACCTGTCGAGCGTCAATCGTATTATTATTATTATAGATACAATACCCGTTCGTTCGTACCATTTGACGCAACTTAGCATTGTGATGCACTAGCGCCGCTGAGTGCCTCGGTAGAGACACGAACTATTCGCGTCTTAATGTTTAAATGTGGGCTCTCGTGGTCATGCAGATTTATTGTGTGTGCGTTCCTATACTTACGTGACACACAATGTAACAAATTATACACACAACCGTACAGGGTAGTCACTTTGACAGGACGACTGACGAAACTTACCAAAGTTTTCCGAATAAAGTTGGCAATGCGATTATTTTTTAAGTAGCATTGTTTCATTGAATTTTTGCTACTTATACTACCATTACTTCTTTGTCGTATTATTTTTATATTCCGATTTCCGACGTCATTGTTTGTTTTGATTTATTTTTTTGGTTGTGAGCTATGTATGCTAGCATGTATTTATGGTTTTAACGTTGATAATAGTGTGAAAAATAGATAATATTCACTGTGAAAGTTGTTCAGGTGGTGTGCGTATAGAGAAATGAAAAAAAAAAGCATTTTCAAAACAATCTTTCGGTGAACATAAAAAAAAAACCTGTGATCGTGAAGAGTACTTGTACACCGGATTTTCAATTAATACAAACTAAAGGTAAAGTCAATCGTAAATTCAGTACACAACAATATGATTCATACAGCAATCGGTTATTCCGTTTCTTTTTCTTTTTTTAAATTTCTGCCTACCCTGCCTAAAAACTTTGTGCATGCCACTGCCTGACTGTGTTCCAACTAACTACCGACATCTCGTAAGTCGAGGCCGTTACCATTAATGCACCACTCTTCTATGTCCCTATAAAGTACATTTTTGTAGCAAGTATATTTGTAGACATACCATGGAATTCATCATCAACATCAGCATTTCAGTCCAAAGACGTCCACTGCCGGACATAGGTCTCCCCCAAGCTCCGCCACTTGACTGTCCTTCTCGCATCCAGCGGAATGGCATTATCAGTTAATGGTTAATGGAACCATGGAATTAGTATGTTCTATATTATGTCCCTTTGTGACTGGTTCTGTGCTTCGTGCATCCAGCGGAATGGAATTAGTTAACGGTTAAAGGAACCATGGAATTAGTATGTACTATATTATGTCCCTTTAAAGTACATACTAATTCCACGGTATGTCTACACTGCCACAAGGATCTTTTGGCGCCCGAATGAGTTGACATTAATTTGTGAAATGTATCGAAAAAACAAGATGGCGGCGTTAGTACCAATTTCATTCACGCGCCCGAAATATCCTTGTACAGCTATACCTGCTATGAAAACTCCATTGTTTGAAAAGAGTTTTGAAAGTTCACAGGTTTCTTCATTACGTTTTTAATGGCTGGTTTCATTTTGAGCGGTGATTGTTGAGAAACGATATCAATATAAGATGCGGTTCTTTCATTTGTTATTCCTGACTGTGTTGATTTATGGAAATATATAAAGTCCTCTGCGGTTGAGAGATATTAAATTCCATAAATCTAAATGATTATACTTTATTACTCTGCTTTAAACTAGTAGGTCATTACCTACTAATGCCCGTAAATCAGTTGTAGGGGGCGCTACTAGCTCAAAAATAAATCCTATCCTATTAAACTATCACACTTGCTTACTAGTCTAAAAATGAGGATAGTTCTATATACAAATCTATCAAAATATTTAAGCAAGCAATCCAGCTTGCTAGCTTACCAGCATAATCTCGTACGTGTTACCTGGGGGCCCATTAGAGCTTCAAGCTTACCGTTTAATTAGGATAATATAATATGCCATTTTCCTGAGCGTTCACCTCAATTAAAAATCTTGTCTCCAGCAGCATTCAGCCAATATGGTAATGAAATCAAATCTGAAACCACTCCTGCACATTACGTCCGTGTGTGATGACGTCACAAAACAGTCGCCATGTTAGTTCGTCTGGCAGCACAATGGCGTCTTTCGTGCGACTCGTACGAACTACTTCCGCGTGGATGCGTCCACCTCTGTGCTCTTTAAAACTGTGTTTACACCTTATATCACTACGTAGTAGTGTTGTAATTAATCTTTATTAATCACAACAGTACTTCGTAGTGATATAAAGTGTGTTTTCAATCAATGATACTTACTGTATTCATCAAATTACATGATAACACATCATAGGGATAGCCCTATGGGTTCACCCTTGTTTGATAGAACAACGTTTGATATGATATTACTAAATCGAATTTTAGTTGCAATAAAGTCATTTCGAAGAATTATTCATTTGACCGAATAATTCATTGGTAAATTTTTATTTAGCGTAATTATTTATTTGAACTAATTTCATTTGAAAATTCGTTTCTGTCACGGCTCCGGCGCTGCGGGGCTACGGCGGTCCCTCACGAGCTTATCGTCGCAGATGGTTTAACACTCACCACCGCGGCTTCGGCTTGCTGGCCGGCTTCGCCGGCCAGCCTCAGCCGCCGCGGCGAGTGTAACAACCACCCGCTCCTCAGCTCGCGGGCCGCCTCGCCCCTCCGCGCCTACGCGATTCTAAATTATACTCTAGGGGTAGGGCAGACAAGACTGCGTGGAGTCGGATTTATAGCGATTCGTTTCTGTCAACCTGAAGAACCTAGTTTTTTTTTTTTTTCACAGTAATTATACAAATTTGGGGTTGCGAAAGGATTCAGTGTTGCGTTGCGTTGCGTTGCGTTGTGTCGTGTTGCGTCGCGTCAACCGGTGCGAGTACGAGGGACGGTTCGCGTATACTAAATGTGTCTGTCTAACTAACTATTACGTACGCCTACATACACAACAAGCCAAGGGCAAGAGGAGAGGATTTCCTTTATTCGATAGTATAAATTTCGGGAACAGCGATATTAAAATAATGCTTCTTCGGTAATATTGTCTGAACATTATACCTTTTGATCATTAGCGCAAATGTTGTTATAGCAAATAAATATTCGATGAACTGAAAATTCTGTCAAACGATATTATACAAAGTGATGATTTTCTTAAACGTTGTTCGATTTAGTAATATTATATCAAACGTTGTTCTATCAAACAAGGGTGAACCGCCCTATGATGTGTTATCATGTATTTTGATGAATGCAGTAGGTATCACTTATTGAAAAGTTTTCAATCTAGGCAGCCTCTAGCCGCTTGAGGCTGCGCTAATGTCCATGTTCGGGGTCACCAGTATAGAGGTATTAGGGACAGGGTGTAAAGTTAACTCTGTTCACTCAACCTCCATAGAAAAGGGAGGACCTTCCGACCAGACGGGTGTTGTGTCTGGTGGGCTACTGCCTGACGATTGATGTCGGGACGTTATAAATGTGTCGCAGATGGATTGTCGAATCAACGGTTTTACATGACCGCTAGCTGTTTTACAACCGTTATGTAACATAACTAAACGACATTTAGCAAATGACTCGTACTGCAGTTACTGCCGATCTGTTCTGTAAAGATCTCACCGTGAAGACTGAAGTGAACTGAAAATAGGGACAATCCCTAGCATCTGATGGAAAGCCAGCTCGCTTCAAGATCACTACATCTATATTGACAGAAGAGTATGAATGTCGATGGCTATAAGAGAGGTAAACACCAAAGAAACGATGGATGGACTGTGCGGATGATGATGATGATGGTTAGGAATGGTAAAACTACCGAGATGACGACTAATAGCGAAGTGTGGAAGATAGAAGATATGTTGCGCCGACCTTAACTAAATGGTGATATGCAGCAGAATGATGATGATTTTTACATAGTAAACCGGCAGTTACTAACTAATTAGCAGGTTACTTTGGAGTTTTTACACTCATAGAATGTATGTAAGTACCTATGTACTTTAATGCCTAAATTAATATCTCTTTATAGTCTATTTGCGTTAAGAAAGTAGTGACTCATCGTTGTCACTCAGCTTACCCACGCCCCTTGACCAATTAGATCATAGTAAATTATAGTGTGTCTGAAGGGCTTATCTCAACTGGTCAATGTGAACAAACTATGATCTAATTGTCAAGGGGCGTGGCTAAACTGAGTGGCAACGATTTTTTTTTTTTGGGTGGGTATTTATCAAATATCTCCCACTCTGGGTGGAGCAGGAGGGCGTGTCAGACTCTTACTGACTAAAACCCACCCGTATTCCCTCAGTGGCCAGGGGCGACGGTATCTCTTTCGAATAACCCACACCCCGCCCCACAGTACCCACCCCCTGTCAGGCATCGGCCCTTGCGAGCCCCATCAGTTGGTGGTGACATCCCTTTGAGGCACGCGTCGAACACAACGCGCCGTCGACCCAGGCTTGGTCCTTACCGGACAGCGAGCTACCCATTACTCGCCGTCCGCAAGCCCGCGCCTACGGTCGCCGGGAATCAGCCTGGGATTCCCGACGCCCAGGGCGTCTCCTGCGAAGGCTACGGCCGTGAGGGCGCATGTACTGCCTCTCCCTCACGTGCGCCGCCTCCCTCTTTGCGAGCATCACTGCTTCGCTGAAGGAAGCGACGGCGGCTACCCATGCACTCTCGCTCCGTACCATGGCCTGGACCAAGGCCGGACGCGAGAGATCGCCGCCGCCGTTTGCCTCAACGAGGACACGTCGGTGCTCCGCCCAAGCCGGGCAGGCCTCCACTGTATGCTCCACCGTGTCCTCAGGGCAATCTTCGCAATGGAAACACCCGGGCGTTTCCTCCCGCCTTATCCGAAACAGGAACCTCCCGAAACAACCGTGTCCGGTGAAGACCTGCGTCAGGCGGAAGGTGAGGACGCCGTGCCGCCTCTCAAGCCACTCCTCAAAGGAGTGACAACGATGAGTCACTATTTTCCTAACGCGAATAGACTATAGGTACTTTCTTCGGTTAAACTGAATCGGTTGAAATGACAGTCAAAATAAATTTTAAAAGCTACAACACCTGTCCTGGATAGCTACAGTAAGTTCTGAGTTGAGGTGCACGATTACTGCTGATAAAATACGTGTACTGACTGGACAGCCCACTCAGTTTATGTGGTTTCTTCAAAATACCATTTCAGACAACAATCTACATGGCTTTCACAAGTTCATTTGATCTGACTAAGATTATGTCTGGACTTTAAAAATGACTGACCTCTAAGTTTGTTTCGGCCTTTCTTCACAGAGTAGTTTTTTTTTTGAGGGTGGGAAATCATTAAATAACTTCTCACGCTCTGTATAGAAACACATGGAAACACCGACCGCATCTAGTTTTATAAATATGATTGACGTGTAAAAGTGTCGGTCCAAACATACTTACAGAAATAAAATCATTTATCAATTATATTTTCCTTAACCGATAAGATTTCCTAATAAGCAATTATAGTTTTTGTAAAGTCTTATCGATTTAAACGTATTTCCTCCTAGTAACTCAATTAAAGCCGTGATTAACCGTATTTTATATGTAACAGAAAATTATATTTAATTGGAGTCTTTATTCTCATTTGAACCAACATTCCAATTACAGAAAATAAGGATTCATTACCCGACCCCGCCAGAAGGAGGGTTATGTTGTTCGAGATAAGTATGTGTGTGGAGTTCTTTGTCGCGCTCTGTAGCCTTAACTAAACTTGTTTTAGTAAATGAAACCTGATGTCGTAAGATTTCCACTCAAACGCAATCGCGAGCAGAAGCTAGTTATTTATGTAAAGGTACGTCGAACGAACTCGTGACGAACTGAATACATTTCGTTATTTTGCTAACAAATTCTAACTGTAATAATATTTGTCCGTAAATGTTTGCGCAATAAATAACGAACATTTTAGTGATCAAACAATAAAGTTATGACAAGTTCGCTAGTGTATGTGACGTTGTTATAATAGACTGAAATATTTACATTTCAGCAAGCTGCAAAATACAGGCTTTTTGTCAACAATGGATTTATTTGTTGAATGTGACCGTTAGTTTATTGGTTAATATTGCAGTTTTCAATCGAATTATCAACATAATAAACACGATAGTGAATTTATAGTACAAAAGTACTCCTATAAAAGCGCCAATTGTAAATCGCACACGAAACGTTCCGTACAACCTTAGGATATTTAACACTTATATAAAAAAAAAATATGCTTTAGTAAAAAAATCACGTTTCTTGTAAGGGCACCCACCCTCTTTAATTTTTAACTTTATTTTCGTTTTATTGTTTGTCCTAATAGCGGCCACACTCTCTTTGAAAATTTAAAGTGTCTGTCTATGACGAGAAAAAAAAACAGTGTGTGAGTTGTGACAGAAGGATGGACAGCAGAGACTTAGTAGTAGGTTATCGTTGGCACCCTTTGGGTTGCTACTGGGGAGTTTGTTGCGCCATTTTTTCTTCTCAGCAGGCTTAGCACGAGAACCGTAGAGAAGCGTTTTGTCGACGGGAGAGTACACAAAAATGACACTCCCGTGTAGACTGTTGACAGTTTTGAACCGAGAAATGTAGACAAGCGATTTCTATTTCACGGTGGAGTAGAAATAGTAAGCGTCAAGCTAAGCCTGCTGGTAAAGCACTAGGAAGGGGATGCCGGGCGGGCGTTTTGGGGGACTGTCTTATGTAATTTTGACGTTAAAAAGTGCTGACTTTCAGCCCAGTTTGTTTATATGACTTTCGATTTGGGTATGGAAGCCTAAAAAGCAACTTCCCGAAGGATTTTTACTCTGTTCGTCGGAAAATTCAATCGCACAACAGTTCAAGCGCGTTTCGTGATTTAACACAAGCTCGTTCTCATCAGTTTGTATATTCACTCCGAAAATGGCTGCCCTAATTGCCTTTCTAATCAATGTTTATTTAATTTAGCAAAATCAACGGTCAAAGCAGGATTGTTAGAGGATGGATTGATGATCGCACTTGTTGTTAATTTAAACGTAGCTGCTCAACTTTTGATCTATGCTCTGTTCAAAAAGGATCTGATGAAAGTGTAAACAAACCTTTTTTAGGTTGGGTTTTCACGCTATCACTCACCAAAACAAATTAGTAACACATTCATCTGTATTATGAAGGTTTTAACATTAACGTCGAAGACAAGGAAGTTTGCCAAAAAATCTTTTGCATGTCAGGCTTGCCTGGTACCTCATATCATAACTATGTAAATGTCTATTATCTGCTCCGAAATAACGATGTTTATTTATTTTTTTATATACTTCTTTGACATATTCTTCTCATTATTTAACATTATATACTTACAATTCATTATTTTATAGTGGTTGCAATCATGTCATTTGGTTTAAATAGTTTTTTTAATATATTTATCCTTATTTGATATTTTGTGAATGCGAGAACTTTGCATGTGCAACAATGCATTGTGGACTGTAGATTTGTAGCCCATTTTTACTGTCCTCCCATACATATTAACACTGTAATTAGAAATTTTAAAAGCTGATTTTTAAATGAGTAACCGTGGAGTTTTTGGTCGACTCTTCTCCATGGGAAACTATCAATTGGAACCGTGCGCCTAGCTAGTGACGTTTCGTAAGCGCCAATGTAAGTTTATGTGAAATAAAATATTTTAATTTTATATATCACCACTTTTTTCAATAAAATTTTCTTCAGATAAGTTTGGAACACACTATAGTTATCCAACTCTTTGGATGCCTTCTTTGTAAAAGAAAATGTCTGGTTTAATACATGGCAAAGAAACGATGTGCAAATAAGAGGTGAGTAAACTCAAAAATAGATGAGTAAACATGGACATCTAAAAGGGTAGCTGCTAAATTAAGGTGACCCCTGGCAAAGGCGTCATTCGACCATGCCTGTCCCGAAGTGCCACAGTAATGAGACCGCATAAATATTTAAAGTGGCAACACATGTTGTACTTACTTGGTAATACTTTGTATTCACTTATTATATTTAGCCCTTGAATGTTTGTGTGAACTCTTGAGGTGAATACAAGCCGCCCAAGCTTCGCAAGGTTTTAAGGATCTAAATTCATTTATTATATCCAAGTTCACTATAAATGTCTTCATCGTTATCATTTATTTGTTTAACCATTTATGTACTTTCACACACATATAATATAAACTCGTATAAACAGACAAGAAGAAAAGAATAGGTACAAAGGTGATGTTTATTTCTATATAAATCACTTCCAGCATACCTAGTGATAGGAGAGAAGATAATAGAGATCATCTGCTTAGCCTTTCCCCATGGTGGGGTCGGCTGCCAGTCTAATTGGATGGAGCTCAATACTATTATTTTGCATAGAGCGACTGCGTATCTGGCCTCTACAACTCTGTTACTAGGTAATGCGATACCCCTTTCTAAGACTAGTTGTCAGAACTTCGGGCTTCTGGCGACCAGTAACGTCTGTTGAAGATCTGCAAAGTTCATTTTTAATGTATTAAACTTATTAAAAATGATTTTTCCGCATCTCGGAACAATTTTAATCGGCCATCGGCCACTAACCAAAACGGTATTAAAAACGAGCCAGTGAGCTGCAGCGTCTAATAAAAACCCCTTTCAAGATTCGCATAAACATATCTTTTATATAGACACAGAAATCCCATTTACCAGTGACAGTTAACACACAGTTAGCACACTGCAAAGAAAGTACCAGTACTCAATTTTCTAATTTCGTAGAATCAACTTAAAGTTTAAAGTCAGCGCGACAAGTCCACTAGTTATCCACACTTCACAGTGGTCGAATTCGAAACGAAATCAAAGCACTATCAAGAAGCCCTCTTTACTGCAAATTGGGTTAGAGAACAAGAGGAAGCCACTACACGCCACTCTGGACCCTCCGCCAAGCTCTCGACTCTAACTGCCGCGGCGATATGTAGGCGGTCTCTTTGATACAACATTAATTTATGTGAGGGCTCTTTGTGACGAAAATCGCTTGTAGACTCACTGGCATCAGATTCATATGTGTTGTTCACATGACTTATACACTACGTACATATCATCATGTAATCAAATAGTTGGAACCGTTTGATTCGCGTATACACCAGTTAAATGCTCATCGAACGTTGGTAAATAAATCTGTTGTGTGCGAAATGTTTTATACATGTGGAACATGCTGCTGGTAATGCTCTTTTGATTAGGGCCGCATTGCGCACAATTTTGAATCGGTTTTAGGTGTGCACTAATAAATTATTTAACAATCAACTATCTGCTTAATTTTATGTTTTATGCAACAGCCTGAATTTGGTAAATACTTTGTGTTAAAGGCAGCTAACAGCATAATTTATACCGATGCGCAGAAATATAATTAGGATTGCTAGTAATGATCAGCATTTCAATAAAGATATACAATCTGAATGGTTCTTTCATTCATGGAAACGATACAAATTCATTTTCGATAGTTTTTCGAAACAAAAATATCTACCTAAGTGTCCAAAAGCCGCAGTACTACGTTCAGTGTTAGTTTTTTTGCTCGTCGGGGCACAGAGTCTGTGCGAACGATCCCTCCCGGAGGTGTCTGTGGCACAGACACCTCCGGGAGGGATCGTTCGCCTAGTGTTGCTACTTAAACACTTTGCGCTGAATGGGATTGGTCCGCGGACGACCCAGCTGCGCTCTTATCCACACTTTAATCTTAATGGCTATTTACACCGATCGTGTGGCAGTTATATGAATACTAATGTTCTGACAACGCATGCAGAGGGAGGTGTTATAATATAACAGAGTTATTGTACGCGCTAAAACCCCTGAGTCAAGTTGGGAAGCTAATGTTTGCTTCGACTTATGACTAACGCTGATGCTCGACGGCGGCGGCGTTTTGTTTAGACATGAGCTAAGGGATGAGGATTTGATTCCCCTCCCTTCAACAGCGAAAATCTATTAGGCCTTGTGCCAACTTTAGTCTAAGTAGTCCGTATAATTCACGGTCTGTAATGGTATCTACTATTAAATGAATAGCCGTCTACATTATAACTTTTAAGCCTCTATTTATTTTCCTAATTCCATTGTAAAGGGCTGCCAATTCAAATTCAAAAGATTAGCAAAGGTCAAAGTGCAATTTAAGTTTGTAACTTTCATTGTAATTTCCAATTATTGTTCTAAAATCTAGAGTCTTTTATACTGGCTACTAGTGTTTGGCGCGGCTTCGTCCGCGGTATGTAAGAAAACATCCCACTGGTACGTACTACAGGGATTAAAAGTTTTATAGGGTACTTCAGGTTATAAAGTATCTGTGTGCCTTTCATCCAAATATAACTCTATGGGGCCATTCAAGTATTACGTAAGCACTACAGGGGGCGGGAGGTCTTTGCTTTGCTTATTTTTGATGACATGGGGGATGGGAGGGTCTGGATGGTGATTACGTCAGCAGTATTAAATTTTTCACTTTTTTGGATTTTCTACAAAATTTGGTCGATTTTGGTTTGAACACATATGGCAACCCTACTTGACTATGAATGGCTTGAAGAAAACGATGACGATATTCCAAAATCACACGTAAGTGGGCATACACACAACATTGAGCAGCAAACATCCAATGTCATCGAAGACTTAGAGTCATGGATTCATTCGTGTGTCATGGATTAAAAGAATGTTAATTTGAATTAATATACCAAAATTTTTAAAGTTTGGTATATTATATACCATTGGTATATTATATATACCAAAATTTTAAAAGTTGGTTTGTTCGTTAATATATAAAGATGATAATAACTGAATACCATCTCAATAAAATTTGCTTAAATACATATTATATGCGTTAAAGTTCTCTATTCCAAGCCTATTCCTTATTTCTGGACTTATAACTTCTGCTCATGAATCAATAAATAAACCAGAACACATTGAAAAATGCATGTACCAATGTTTTTTTTTTTTTTTCTGGGTGGGAAATCATCAAATAACTTCTCCCGCTCTGGGTGGAGCGGGAGGGCGTGTCAGACTTTTACTGACTAAAACCCACCCGTGTTCCCTCCATTGCCTGTATGCCAGGGGCGGCGGTATCTCTTTCGAACAACCCGCACCCCTGGCAGGCATCGGCCCTTGCGGGCCCCATCAATGTTTACGTGAGCACATGTAAGAGCTTTGCTTACTTTTGCTGATGAGTGGGAAGGGGTTTACAAATTTCAAAAAAATCTGGCCATATTGGTTTACGAAGCTCCTAGTCGCATAATTTTTTCCGCCATCTTAAACAATCATCGTCATATTTCGGCCAAATTACAAAAAATCTATTGATGAATTATACACCTAAACCTTCCTCACCTTAATCACTCCGTCCGTCTGGTGAAAATCGTATGAAAAGCCTTTTGGTAGTTTTTGAGTTTATCGCGTTCAGATAGACAGACGCGGTGGGCGGCTTTGTTTTAGAATATGTAGTGATCGCTTTAATGTATATTAATTAAACTTGAATAGGACGCGCCTTTGTTGCGAATTTATAATTAGCCTTTTACTATTTAGATTTGTTTAAGTTCGTTAACATTAAGGATTAAGTTCCGTATAATGACTTCGAGTATAATAATGAACTTACACCGATGTTCGAGAGCGACAGAACAGTTGTGAGATATAATGAGTATTTCTAACTTGCGGTAATGGAAAGACCGAATCGTCGAGGTGTGAATCGTTACGGTTCGGTGTGATAGGCGGCAACCGCAGGCACCTCGTAAAGGTGAACTAAAACAGTGGGTTCATTACTTTCATTGCCGAAGTTCTCTACTCCCTCATGCATTACTGGGGCTTTAAATTGAACTGTTTATGTATTCTGTAGCTACCTCCGCCGGGGACCGCGCTCCGAACCGCACTGAATTATGTGCCGTGTTATTACTGGCTCTTGAGATTGTTTTAAACAGTACATGCTGTATAGTATCGAGGCTCTGTGATATTTAGGCGCTACTGTAACGAACCCTCGTTTTTATAATTTACTGCTGTCGATTTTGTTTCGTTCGGGTTTTGCTGGTTTTGTCCGCGTTGTTTTGACAACATCACTTACTTGTTCTAAGAAATCAACTCGCGACTTTTACAAACAAAGTAAATTATGGTTACAAAACAAATAAGTTAAATTATGATTACAAATAAGGTAAATTATGCTTACAAATTAGGTAAATTATGCTGCTACGTGCTAATTAGCCCGTGAAATGCCTGTTATTGACATTTCTAAATAAGTAAACGATATTTGTTTGTTTTAAAATAATAAAACATAATTAACGAATTAATTTTTTTGCATATCGATAAACCAGGAACTGGCCGTATTCTCCAAAGCAGCAAAAAAAGTGAGACATTACGTACTATGTTGCACAACCTTCATTGTTCTTTTGCGGTTCAACTAATATTTTTATCAGAATATTGCCCATTAAAATTACAAGCAATGAGACAAATACAACCGCAACGTGAAAATTGTAGATCATTATTAAACTCGTAATGAAATGCTTAAACTGTGAACAGTTGAGAACATATTACAATAGTATCTATATTCCGATGATAGTTATACATATATGTATTAGTGAAGTACGCGAACATTCGAGAACTTGTTTTATGAGCAGAGAAGTTTTGTATATAACAACACCGTGATCAGTAATTACCCTCCGTTGTCCAACCAGTGGAACACAAAAAACGTTCGTAAACAAATAAATGGCATGTGCGTTCATAATCACTCTCCGGCTTTTTGTACCCTTTTTACTTTCCTATACAAACCTAATTATTCATGGCTGTATAGAAATCGAAACCCAATTTGCGTACATTCCCGATGCCATGAGCCCGCGCCTACTTTCTCTCTTCACGCCACAGTGGGCTCGCTATGTCCACGAGTCAATGACTTGGACATTTGTTTTTGTAATTACGTTCTCATAACTAGCGCCAATCGTAAATTACCGCATTCACTAGTCGGCTTTGACACTGTAAATTATTCTGACCGAGATAATTTGGGCACGCGAATGTATTATCCCCAAAGCAACGGAAATTCGCAACTGCATAACAGATGGCTCAAAGAACCGTGTACTGATTTACTGATTCCTGTGACACCCACTAATTCATAGTATTCTGTTTGTAGTTTGTAGCGTATGCTAGATAAATTGTTTTACTCGCATGCAAATGTTAGCACATGGAGGTAAAGACATAAAGCAAAATATACCATTCACACTTCAACATTTTTACAGCCGAAATGTTACTGGAGGGGACAATTTTAAAGCAATTAAGCTTGAAGTAGTTGGTATGTAGTTTCTCCGAATGCAAAGTGTTTACTAAACATCGAGCCACAAAACAACTTTGCACTAACGTCCAACCCATTAACCTGGGTTTAACTATTTATCACACAGGTGACCTCCTTCCCAAGTCGTCCCAAAGATAATTTAGGCAGCGTTCCTCGGCACCTTTAGGGTCAAAGTGTTACGAAATTGACTCGGCGAGAGCCCTCCGGGAAAAAGCCTCATTTCGAGGTCACCGAACATTTTTGCCACGTATCCTCGTGAATATTATAAAGGGCAGCCGCATTTCACACGTTCCGGTGACGCTCGAAACGTTCAATTCCATCCAGGGTAAGCTTTACTGGTGACGTGTTTAAACTCGGCTAAAGCATTATGTTTATCCCCTAAGACTTGTGACAAACCCTTGGGAGCGCGTTACATTATTTTTGCTATGTTAACTAAATGAATCGAGCGACTGATTCATTCAGGAAAATACAAATGTAACTTTTTATTCGACTTGTGTAAGACTATAAGAACTATCCAACTAAGTGGTTTTGTTTCCGTAATGGTTTTTGAGAAAATGAAAGAATTTTCGAGCGTACGATATAAAAGAAAAGTGCTGTAAGTAAGTACTTATTACTAAAAACCCCAAGACAAAATTGGATATTGTTTTACTTTAAAAGTGAAAAACCTGTCGAACACGGAGTTTTTCCAAAGATAGAAAGATAGAGAACAGAAAAGACAAACCTGTAAACTGATTTTGATAGACACGAATTTTCTGTAGAATTTCTCGAACAAAGGGAAATTCCTGTCGCCTTTTCTGAAAAAATGTCCTGGAATTTGTAATCAGCATTGACCACGTCTAGCGCCCTTGGTAGTTAATGTTAATTGGATTGCGTGTGAAACACAAAATTGAAAAGTTATATAAATCAAGAAGGCCATTAAGTGTGTCTAAATATGCGTGTGTAGCCTCCTAATGTACTGGAGCCCGGCACCTGTTCCCAAGCAGTAAATATAATATATTCCCATCAGAGGCTCTGCAATAATCAAGTTATTGGGAAATATTTATTGACTTCCTCAGCGCTCCCTTTACGTAGCCCCATATATCTTGTATAGGAAACATGTTTTTGGTCCGCTAGTAATTTGTTGGCGCTCTGCGCTATTTTTGTTGCGGATTTTATTGTTGTTTAGGATCCAAACGTGGCAATACTTCATCCCTGTCTCCCCCAGTCCCGACATGGGCACAAATGGGAAAGGGTCAACGTTATGGGGTTCTGTTTGTGCTGCGCTGTATTTTCGCAGACAGCGAGGGGTAGCCATTTTATTAGCCCAGTGATCTGGCTTTATGAGTCATGTTTACTGTAATAAACTCGTTCGTTCCCTTCGAAATGAGCTTCCATATTGAAACTTATGCGCTGCCAATATCCGAGCCGGCGAGGTTGACATAAACTGTCTTTTATAGGACCTATTTAAATTTTATATTTAATTTATACCACAATCAACACGGGCTTGATTAAGAACTTGATGGTAGTACTATGTCGATTGCTTCGAAGTAATAGCCTTTTACGAGTGGGAATGTGTATGAGTCGACACTCGACTGTCATTCATTGTGCGTGCGCGTAGCCAAAACCTTCAAATAGGCAATATAAAGCTGACGATATAAAGTATTTTGTTTGCAATATTATCTCAGTTATATTTCTTCACGTCAGCCATAGATGAGGCTGTCAGCGAAGACATTTTGTATTATGGTTATTAGCCATTGCTTCGCAGGAATTCCTCCAGTCCCGAGAGTAATAAGACCGGTTCTCTTCAAACACATTACTTCGATATAAAGCAATTTAGTGGATGTTCCCCCGTCACTCACACGTCTTAGAAAGTGTCCCCGCATGCCTAGTTAGGAGCCAGGCTTACCGCAGTTATCTGCGTAGGGTCGATGTCCTTACGGACAACGGCAAACTTGCCACAATTAATCAGCAACGCCTGGGAATAAGTAACGAGCGAAAGGCGATTAACTCCACCGCCAATTTGTTAGCCTTGTAATATAAATTTTTATCATATTTTATGCCTCTTTTTATTTGTACCGCTAAAAAGTTGAGTTATCTAACACGTTTTTACGGCCTTTATAAAAACTTTGGTTGCTGTCTGGCATGTTGGGCACTTAATAAAAACTTTTTCAAACATTTAATTTAGTAATATGGCTTCATCTACACTTTAGACTTATGATAAATTAGATTTGGTTGAGTTTTTGGGCGCCACAAAAAGACCAATTTTACTTCGAAAGTGCTGAATTGTCCGTACACCTAAAACTGTATTTTTTACATCAGAGTAATCGTGGTACATCATATAATTGTAGTGTAAGCTTGAGTAATGTTCGGGCTTGCACCTTTTCGATCCTTAATGATAGGCTTGCGGGTAGTCCGCCGTGCTCTCATCCTGGACACCGGAGTGGCCTCCCTCGTCAGTCAGGTACCGCATGACTGATGGGGCCGCATCGACGTGATCAAGGTTTTGACCAATTCGACCGCAGAGCTGTTCCCGCTAATGCGGCAAAGGATTAATCAACAATTAATTTGCTTCATTTGCCCGCCGTGTTATGCCTGTTTACGTAGCTATTCACTAATTATTATGTAATATTCTATAATTGTATGTGCCTATATAGCTCGCGACCAGAGCTCTCAATAGTAGCTCTGGAAGTTCTGCTATTATTATGAGTAGGTTTTGCGCTTCATGTTCGCGGTGCAGATCCCCAGGCGAGTGAGTGGAACTCGCATTTTATCTTTGCGGATTCGTAATTGCAGCATAGGGCCGCTTTATTTTACAGAAAGCAAGGCTACAATGTTTTGTGAGCTACAATCTCGGCTATATTCGTTATTCAAATTACCCTCAGCTTCAGCGTTTTCATGTTTTAATGAAACTTGTAAAGCAAAGTATGTAAATTAAATCTTGCTTGAAAATTGTGTTACTACTCCACATGTTGGTGCGTTGGTCGTCTGGTCTCAAATTATTCAAATGAGCAGCGGCAAAGGTCACAACGCTAAGTCGACAGGAACTGCACCCTTGAGAGTTTATTGTCCCTGGCACATAATGATTCATCTTGTGACCTCTTTTGTGAGTGACCTGCTTAGAACTGAGCAGAAAAGTGTGTGACGTATGCCCAAATCATGACCTTTTAATACCCAAACTGGATCAACGAAACCGTACAGAAATAGAACACGGACTAAGAAATCGTGGCCTTATTGGAAGCCTTTCAACATTTGGTTCAGTTAAGTCTCCTTATTGACTCAAAGTATCGAGGCATAAACAATGTCTCGAGCGAAAACATTGAAGCGAAAACGAAAAAAGTCGATATAGAGGCTCGTTTGTATCAATTTATTTGCATTTATTTGGTAGCAACACTGCGAAGTGTGAACATTTGGTGGCGCAGTTGTCCGCAGGCTGGTCGTTGAGTGTCGTGGCGGCGTCGTTGCGACACCGGCGACGGCTGCGCCCGGCGAGATGCGAAAATTATGCGGTTACTGGACGATGCCATAAACGTCTGCCTCCACCACATAGTTACACGGACACTTGGTGGCTACCTATATTTTTATGGACATCATTACCAAAGGACGATAGAATGTTACTGGTGAAATAATAGAGGATTCAATGAAAGGTCGTGGTACAAATGATATGGTTTTTCAATAATTATGTGAGTATCGAAAAATTGCGAACTAACATAGCAAGCGAAAAAGAAAAACCACAGTTGCAAATATTGATTGTTTACGACTACAACGCCCACATTGTAGGGTATCACGTTTTGCTTGCAAAAATATCTGTAGGTGTAGAAAAGACACTGTGGGTGTTTGTATTGTGTAACACGCTGCCGATAACTTTCATCTGGGAAGCCCTTGTTACGTATGCTCTCGACGAACAGAGAAAGAAATTGTTGCTGCCTTTTTAGAGTTCATTGATTGGATATCAGCAGTACTAGAAATACTAGAATCTTCTTTGGCTCTGTCCACATTATTGAGATGTATCGATGCCCATATCGTCTCAAAGTAAGTATCGTTACGTTCTTTACTGCGATAAAATTATTCTAAAGGGGACATAAACATTGCTTTATTTGCAGTACATAAAAATATCAATGTACTGTAAATAAAGCATTGTACTGTATAATTTATCTATCCATAGTAATCACTTACTATGATTACAGAAAACGTTGCGCACAACACCATAGATATATTTTAAGCCAGACCCAATGTTTATTGGATTGCTTTCATAAATCTTGCAGACTTACCAAGACGATAAGACAACGACGCACTATTGATGAGGCCCATAAACCTGCACGTTCTTAAACGATGATTATCTAAACGAACTTTTGTATTCAGTTATTTCAAGTCTTTATGTATTCAAATCCTTTTAGTTGTAGATGAACTTACTAAATTGCTTTTTTAAGATAGATTGAAACATCAATATTATCATTAATATCTCAAAGAAAGTTATTTTCAGCTGAAAGAAAGAATGCTAAAAGAAGCTTTATGTCAACAAGATAACTATTTGGACGGGTTGAATAAAGTACCTTTAGACTTGAGCTTATTACTGAGATTAGGAGGGTTTTTACTAGATTTATTTCACATCTTATCTATCTAGTCAAAAGGAGCCGTGCGTAAATTGTCTATGTTTGTTTCCAACGAATGGAAGTTTATTTAAATAAGAGAAACGAGTAGAATTACGCCCGGTTGATCTCGCTCGTCTAAATAGCCACTTAGAGTTGGCAGGAGCCGAACGGTCCTTAAATATATTGCGTTGGGTTAGTCCCATTTACCTCGGGGGATCTTAAAAAGTTGTTCAGGATTCTACATAGTCAAAGTTTAAGAATTTATTTTTAAGCACGTGAGATATTCTCGGTTAATGTTTCTGAAGGGAGGGAGGAACGGAACTTTGTAATGGAAGAGTTGAAAAACGTGAAGTGTATTATGGAGTGGAGTATTTAATGCTTTCTTTCGTGATCCAGTGGGATTGCAAACCGTACCAACTTAACAAGTTTTATAATTATTTGATTTGGTGGGAGGCTAACAAAATACATAGCATTCGAACCACTCGTTTTAAAACAACACTACGCCTATTTTTCTGGGGTTAGGCAGAGGTATACCTACCTATAGTACACCCATTTCATTTCGCCAGGAATGTTGTAGTAATATGTCAAAGGAGCAAGCCTATTGCCATCAACCGGACACAAGTCAAGATTCCAGGCTGCTACTGAGAGATTGCTGATGGAAAACCTAATAACACTTTGCCCGAACTGGGAATTGAACCCAAGATCTTATGTGGAGCAGTAGCGCTTGCCAACACTAGACCAACGAAGTAGTTGGTCAGAGCTTGACAGCACGGTTGGCGCAGTGGTTAAGCGATTGACTGCTGTGCTGCGTGTAGCGGGTTCGATTCCCGCACGGAACAAATATTTGTATGACCTACAAGTAGTTGTTCCGGGTCTGGCTGTTCGTGTATGTGTATTTAAATGTTTGTAAACGCACCCACAATACAGGAGAAATTCCTAGTGTGGGGCAACGGTTTAAAAAAAAAAGTACTTTTAAAAATCCTTATTTATTAAATAGGGAATACAGTACATAGTGTGAAAGCATTTCTGCATGGAACAAAGAGCAGGATTCAAAATGCAACAACAAACGAACAAAAATGGTTCATCGATAAAAGCTTGAACAATTTGTTTTCAATTCATAATGGAATGAAATGAAGGGAGATAAAACAATACTAGCACACGGGGTTAAAACAGATTGAGTCTCATCCATCAATCTGACTAGCCTTTTACTAACTGTGTTGGGGTCGGCCAGTCTACCTGGATGTAGCCGAATACCAGTATTTTACGTGGAGAGACTGCCTATCTGACCTCCACAGCCCAGTTACTGATTAACACGATACCCCTTAGGCTTCTGACTACCAGAACAGATTAAGTCTGATATCCTCTTTTAAAAAAAATTGGAAAATTAAGAAATTTTCGTCGGTTATTTAAAAAAAAAACACCTGTTTCATAGTTTTTGACTGCGTAGGTATTAAAATTTTCTATGAAACAGAGGCCCTAGTGTGAGTTTCATTTAACCATCTCGATCCAACGCAGTGGCCGCGTTCGGCGTTCCGATTGGCCCTGGATTGGTGAAGGACCAATCGGAACGCCGAACGTGGTCACAACGATGTCCCTGCCCCCTGTTTTGAGATTCCTGATGTATATCGTTTTCATTAAACAGACGGCTAGACAAAGATACACCTAATTAAAAATTAATATTTCGTTATAAGTACCGTTTATACTTTGATATGCATTCAGTAAAAAGCTGATATATGGACACATTACAAATAAACACTTACATTTTATGAATTATTATTTGTATGTATGTAGTGTGTTTACTGTTATATATTATTTGAATATATTACAAATGAGCAGATTTTCAGTGTTGTTAATATCTCATGTTTCAGTAGCTCCTGCCATATGTTGGAAACTTGTATTTATGATCTAAAGTTGTGGACGTAGCGAACTATAACCGAACTCTTGCGCCATATGCCGCGGAACATTCTAGAAAGGCGTGTTACTTGTTAGTTACTTCATAAAAGTTACCGTCGAGTGTAACATCTCATTATACTTCCAGCTTTAACATGGATACGGCACTTTTATGTGCGAACTTTCTTTTTATTTTAGTACTTTTTTTTAGAGGTACAGGAACTCGTAACACAATACTGTTCGCGGTACTAAGGACGCTAATGCACAAGCGTGTTGTATTTCTTTCAATATAGCTGTGAGCAATGCTTGGTGCCTTTTTACAAAATTGCCTTTGATGTAAAAGTAAGGAATGACAGGGTGCTGCTAAAATGTTAGGTGTGTTTATGTTGTTTGCGTCAGACCTTAATTGCTTGATGTTTTCAAAGATATTTTATTGTTTATTCTAAATTAAAATTACAGGTACGGCCACTACACAAGAGATAAATAAGTGTTGCTGGATATAGTTGAAGTTTACGAAGAAACCGGTGGAAGTTTTCGAATAAAATGTTATTTGATTAATGGAAAACAAATTGGAATGGAATTTATCAAATATTTTTTAATTCGAAAACATCCATGGGTTTCTTTCTAGACTCAATCCAACAACCATGGTTGTTGGATTGGTTGTGATTGTACATATATAACAACTTAGTTCACAAACTAAAAATATAAATCCAAACCTAACTAAAACTATTAATAACAAATTATATTTTCGAGCCGTTTGGGGTTGTGAAACACTTGGCCCCATGGGTCCGAGTGCCCACTTGGTTTTCTGAGACATTGCCTAGCGGTTAGTCGACTCTTCACGTGACCAGAGGGCTGGCCTATTCTTTGGCCAAAGAATAAGCATCGCCATACAACGTGGCAATGCTGCCAGCCTTTTGGGCAATTTTCCCATTGACAGCGATGCGGACGAATTTTTTGATGCCCTGTGATTCTTTTCTCTCTGTTTTTATTATATACATGGACATACTATTAATATAATTTTATCAAGAAACTGAAATATGAAGAGAGATTTTAAATAAAATAAGTCGTGCTAACAATATTGCACGATTGTTCAGTTTAAGTGGAAATACCTAATCCATGGTTATTTTATAAAAAAGAGGAGCTTAAAGATGATTAAATAATTCTTTTCAAAATCTTAATTTAGTCACTGAATAATCGGTTTACCTCAGTTGATTACATTTTAACCCCTTTCTAAGCCTTTCTTAAGGGGGAAGAGCTACGGTAGCACACGAAATTCAAATTTCCTTTCGTTTTTTGCAATTTGCATGTCAGTTTCAGATAGTATGTTTATTAAAATACTAGCTTTTGCCAGCGGCTTCGTCCGCGTGGAGGTCGGTGTATCACTACATATAAAACAAAGTCCTCCGCCGCGTCTGTCTATCTGTTCGCGATAAACTCTAAAACTACTACACCGATTTTCATGCTGTTTTCGCCAATGGATAGAGTGGTTCTCGAGGAAGGTTTTAGTATATAATTTGTTAAGGTTTTGTGTAAATTGGTTGAAATACGACGATAATTGTTGAATATGTCGGTTAAAATCATGCCGGCTGGAATCTTTACTGACGTGCGCCGCGTAAACCAATAGAGTTAGGTGAAAACAATGTATTACGGAATGATTGATTAACACTTAGGATACTTTTTATCCCGATAGTACGTTCCCGTGGGAAAATTTCCGACCTCCACGCGGGCGTAGCCGCGGGCATTAGCTAGTTATACATATAAACCTTCCTCTTGAATCCCTCGTATTTATTGATGAAAACCGCATCAAAATCCGTTGAGTAGTTTAAAAGATCTGAGTGTACAAACACGAAAAGCCACTTTGTTTTATACTATGTAGGGAAAGATGATTCGCGACCGTCACAAATGTTAAACATGACTTTTCAGAATTATAATTGTTAACATCGTCAACAGAACCCGCTAAGTTCATATAATTAGCCGACCTAATCCTGACTATTCCATGAAATAGTCAATCGTGAAATATTGGTGATTTTAATAACACAGGCCTTCAAAAATAATTTTTTTTTGTGCCCACTCTTCTATGTTATAATTTTGTTAATTAACCCTCGAGAGGTCGTACGGAGTCGTCAAAACATTAAAGCTACGTACAGGTTTGTATCCATAGATAGATACTGTTGGAGTATCACACGGGAGTGCCCCAAAGACGTTCATCGTAGAAAATGTAAAAAAAGAAGTTTCTAACCCGTTGATTAATTTAATAAAATTTAATAAAATGGTTTAAAATCGTTTATTTTCTTTTTACATTAAACCTGCGATTTCTCGAAAACTACATACACGTAGCATTACAAAAATGCTCAGAGTCAGGGTATCGAATTTACTTAAAATTTGCTTTAGTTTTAGCGGCACCAAAATCGTTGTAGACCTGTGTAATAATTCTGTAAATACGTACTTGGTAATCAAAATAAAATCTGACAATCCATACCGTCAACGTCCATACCATGTTGAAAACACCGGTTCTTTTCCGATCACCGAAGTTTAAGCAACATCGGGCGCGGTCAGTACTTGGATGGGTGACCACCTGGGAAAACCGCGTGACATTGGCTTTTTAGGGAGGTCAGCACTAACTGGTAGTATCCGCAAGGGCCTATGCCTGCCAGGGGTGCGGGTTTTTGGAAAGAGGTACCGTGGCCCCTGGCACACCGGCAACTGAGGGAACACGGGTGGGGTTTAGTCAATAAAAGTCTGACACGCCCTCCTGATCCACCCAAAGCGGGAGAAGTTATTTGATGATTTCGAACCCTCCAAAAAAACACAATGACTCGAATTTTGCCGTCTACCCCGGCAGTTCCCTCTTAGGAAAGAATGCCGCACCGACCATTTATAGAGACTGCACCCACGTAAACCCACCTTCATCATCATCATCACCATTATCACCACTATCACGCCCATCATCATCATTATCACCACTATCACGCCCATCATCATCATTACTACCACCGCCACTACCGTCATCACCGCCATCATTATCATTGGCACCCTTGTTCCATCCTACGCTGGCTGAGTATAGGCTTCCATTTTGTACCATGACTTTGTGGAACAGTTAAGCAGAGAACTTAGTACACAAATCAAAACATAGTGTCATAAAATATCCATATGTTTTAACTTTCAGAGAAATGCGTACTAACTCTTGAATGTCGTCGTAAATGAATTCAGAGTAAATTTAAACTGACATACTCCTGCATACACTTAAAGATCTGATGTTAATTTAACGCAAGTTTGTAATGGCGCGTATTAGTAAGTGCCTTGTTAGTACATAATAGGCTCTGACTGAAGCTGTCATATAAAACGAACAGTAATTGGGTACTTAGATATTGACTTAGTCCTGATTAGGGTTACTTTCCGTTCGGTTTTGTCCGGTTATATATGCGGCTTTTTGGCCGGCCGCCGTCCAGTCTTTCTCCAGACTTAAAAAAAAATTTTTTTTTTTAATTAATTTATTTAAAAAACCACAGCCACATCACATACATTCAACTTATGCTAGAAATAATCTTAATAAGTAAAGAACAATTACGGCGTACATAGTATTGATCAAAATATCTTGCTGCCTTGAAATACTAAACTAAAAACTAAAATAAACTACAGTAAAACAGACTAGCATAAATAAGCCGGGCTACGCCCAAAACCAACAAAAAAGTTAAGATATACAAATAATAATTAAAAAAAAACACTACAAAGTGAAAAAAAAAACTTTAATTTCGGAATTCGGTGACTTTGGATATGTATTTGATTGATTTTTTTGTCGCCGCCCGCCTTCCGAAATTAAAGTTATTTTTACTTTGTAGTGTTTTGTTGGAAGTCAGTTGTTTTTTTTTTTTTAAAGTTTTTATTTTACACTTTTAGTTACAGTACCTACCCCACATAATTAGAAATTACATCATTCTTGGGGCAAAATAATGCATATTTATGCAATAGCAGCAATCGCGGTTTGTTTGCTGTCATTTTTTGAGGAGTTCCGTTGTCTGTCTCTGAAACGCATCATCCGAACTATATGAAATTTTTATGGGACCATTTCGGAATAAACCTTTCGAACAAAAAATTGGCAAATCCGTCTATATTGACGGAGTTATGCCCGAACATACATAAAAATAAAATATATATAGATATAAACATATCGAATTAATAACCTCCTTCTTTTTGAAGTCGGTTAAACATAGAAACAATAAAATTTTAATTGAAAGGAGATTAAGAAAAACTTGGCAAGGATAGCGCGGTTTTCTTTCTGAATCACGGAAGCTTGTCGCTAAATAGATCTAAGTTAGGGGTGTTTATTACAGTATTGTTGAATTCATTGCTCATTCGTATGACTTTTTGACATAAGGGTATTGTATTTTTTTTTAAAGTTAAATGACTATAGAACAAATTTAGATTCTTGCTTTTTGTCTAGTGGTCGTAAGGGCTACTGTTGAGCATGATGACAAAGTGTTATTGGGTTATTTATCAGGTATATCTCAGTAGCAGCCCGGAGTCTGGTTTTGTGCATGGTTGATGGCATTAGGCTCGCCCCCTATTATATGGGAACTGCGTAACTGGCGAAATGTGGGTGTACTATGTGTACACCTCTACCTATCGCTTCGGGGATTACAGGCGTGGTGTTGCTATGCTAATTTTTTTTCAAAATGATAACTTCTCTGGCGTTCTTTTATTTCAATGGATTTACGTAGTTTCGCTTCATCCGGGAGGCAGTTTCTTCTTTTCGATTTGTTTGTCGTAGCTTTGGTAGTTTGAATACGTTTTTAAATAACGAATGGTAATTTACTAGTAGGTAGTCGAGTTGACGATGTTACAAATAAGGGGGTGAATGCGAAATCATAATTTGCCTAGCCCTTACCCAAATTTGTTGAGGTCGGCTTCAAGTCTAACCGGGTGCAACGGGATACGAGTATTTTATATGAATCGACTGCCTCTCGAACCTCTATAACCCACTTATTGGGTAACAATACCTTTTGATAAGACTGGTTGTCGGACTTTCGGGCTTCTGACGACCCGTAACGACTGTCAAAGATCCACGAATGACAGCCGAGACCAACGGCTTAACGTGCTTTCCGAGGCACGGAGGGGTCTTGCTATGTAAAGATGGTCACCCCTCCACGGACCAACCGCGGCAAGCGTAGCTTAAGCTGATCGATCGATCCGAGCGGCTGTCATTATTTAGCCATAAGTTCCACATTGACTGCGAAATATATTTATGTACATATTTGTAGTCTTGTACACGTTGTAATGAAGTGTCGCTTAACACAATAATAGAAACACATAAAACCGTTTTACCTTGTTAAGCTTATAAGTAACTTGACTATTCTATTAGTGGCTCATTACGAACTAAAGGTATACAATGTTCCCACCGACACACCTAGTCATCGAGTTCCCAGCGCTTCAGAAAACATGAAGTTAAACAATAACATTCTTTATGTAACTTAATGTACACTTACGTACAGTTTTCTTTAAGTGCTTCTCTGTGTGATGAAATGTGACCATTTCGGAATAAACCCCTTTCGAACAAAAATATCGAACATACATAAAAAGACATTGAAGTCGGTTAATAAAACACATAACAAAAAAAAAAACATGAAAATCCACTGCGCTGTACAATTGCCGATAGCAGGCATTCCAATTAAATTAATAACACGACCCTTTCTTGTTGTGACCAAGTGATCCTTTTTTAAAGCCGAGATCCGATTGAATTTAAAAGGGACTTAGCAATCGAGCCCTTCTCAGAATCTGCAATATCAAATGACTGGAGCAAAAGGAATTTAATCATACGGGAGTTGCAGACAGTCTGTTTTGATGTGGTTCGTGTTCTGTGTTGCAAGTTTACAGGAATGTTTTTGATAGTTTTCAAAGACTGCCGGAATAGATTACCTACCTACGGAATTTGAAGTTGGCGACGCTGTAGTTTATGAGGCTTTTGTATTATAATGTATTATACTTCGAGGTAGAAAATTATCCCACAGAATCGTACTATCGAGATACAAAGTCTCCTATGTGTTAATCCAGGTTATAAACTATCTGTGTGCCAGTTTTCATCCAAATCCTATTAGTAGCAAATTGATATTAATGATATACTATCGTGAATTCATGCAAGCCTGGTACTTTTTGTAATGTTACTTCCCAGAAATTGTGCACAACGTGTAAAAAGATAGACACGAAAAGACTTTAATTTTTTAATATGTACTAACGTTAGCCAGCGACTTCGCCAGCTTGGAGGTCGTAAATTATCCCACGGGAACCTACTATCGGAATAAAAATTGTTAAATATACTATGTGTTAATCCAGATTATAAACTATCTTTGTGCCAAATTGTATGTCATCAGCATCAGAGTGATTGAGTAACAAACATCTAAACTTTCACTTTTATATTATTAGTAGGATAGATGTAAAGTCGAGATCCAGAGAGAGAGGCCAGAGATCTTACAAAAGCCACCAAGACCCGGCTGGTTCTAACACTGGTTTTCCCTGTGTTCCTATTCCTATACGCTGCTGAGACGCTTCGCGACGTTGAGAAGAAAAAAATAGACGATCTGTAAATGGTGGGCTGGACAAAAATGCTTGGGGTATCGTGGAACGAATTTCGCAGCAACACCTCGATACGCCAAGAACTCAACATCAAAAATCGTCCATCTATTCTGGTGCAAACGCGCATCCTCAAATACTTCGGACGCGTCTCGAGGCGTGATGGTGACTCTATAGAGCGCCTTGTCGTGCAGGGTAGAGTGGAAGGCACTAGATCACGCGGACGCTCACCCATGCGATGGACTGACCAAATAAAACCCGCAGTGGGCGATCCCTTGTATAAGTGCACCTTACATTCCTAAAATCGGAGTAGATAGCGAGAAATCGTGAGGCGAATTACGTCAGCCCCTAGAGAAGAAATCCATGAGGACCACGACCGCTCTGACAAGAGTGTTACGACGAAGAAGAGAAGAAGATGTAAGGCCAGGTTGTTTTATGTGGAAATGCACAACATTTGTGTACAAATGATCAGCTACAGTAAAAGCTTATAAAAGACTTGATATTCCGATTTTATTTCTACAGTATTACATGTTCAAATTGCTAAAATCGTCTGCAGTCTGCAGGTTTATTGCGGGTAATATTTTGTAAAATAATAAAAACATCGAAACACATCGTATTAAATGCTTTTCCAATATTTCCACGAAATGTTTTCGTTAACATAAAAATACTCACATGAATGTGTTGTACTGGAATTACTGACACACATAACATACATTAACGGTTTTGGTCAAAATACACGCGGAATGAATGGTAGGGCTGGTTTTATTTTATAATCTTTTTGATTCTTTTTATTTATTTATCAACTTCTGTTAGTAAGTATATGTATGTAAAAATCAATTGCTGTTCGTTAGTCTCGCTAAAACTCAAAAACGGCTGAACCAATTTGTATATACGTTTTTTGTTTTCTTCGCTCTAATCCAGGGCCTCAAGTCTGCTATTACAATAGTGTCAGAATGGTCTATCATTGATTTCAGAATTGTTGATTTTGACAAGTTTGGTAATCTACTAATATAATGGCGTCATTATGACTTTCCAATGATCAGCCACTGACACTCCATTGAAAGAAAAGGCATGTATTGGTAATCTCGTACATAATGACAAATGAATGACTGACTTAGGCGGTAATCTGCTAAAATTTAAAAGTAATAAACTAATAAATAAGATGTAAGATATATATAAATGAAATCGGGAATGAATAAATGTTCAAATTTAGTAGCAGTTTTTGGAAAATCATTTCTACTAACGGGTTTTATAATAATGGCAATACGACAATGCCATTATAACACAATTCTATTACGAAACCATTGACAGACCAATGATCGACCATTATGAATTTAGCAGATTACGAACTTTTAGCAAAATGACAATGAGATCGTGTTGGAATGACGAATTTATAAAAATAGCAGACTTGGGCCCCAGGTGTGGTTGAAAATTAGGAAAGACCCAAAGCAACAGCATTTTCTATGGGAATTTTGTATAATTATTGAAATTTGGGCAGAATAACGTATGTCGGGAAGCGGGAAGCTAGTAATATAATAATGAATTACCGTGTGTTAGTCTTGCAAAACCTCGAAAATGGCAGGACCGATTTGATGAAACTTTGGAAATGCATTGCAACGCATTCCGCACTAGTAGATTATAATATATTTGCTTGCCACATGTGGCATAACTTGATGAGACCAATGACTAAGCTTAAGACTATATAATAAACCTACCATATTCTGACAAATTATTGATTATGATTATGACTAGCTTTTGCCCACGGCTCCGCTCGTGTGGATGTCGGTTATCGCGTAAAGAAGTATCCTATGTCCTTCTCCATATCCCAGGCTATATCTTTGCCAATTTTCATGACGATCGGTTCAGCGGTTTAGGTGAGAAAGCGTAACAGACAGACAGACAGAGTTGCTTTCGAATTTATAGTATTATTAGTAGGGATTATTTGGACAGTGAAACCTGTCATCAGTAGGTAATCTATCTTTTTATATCGTGGTTGGTAGTTATAGTTTTAATTGTTTCAGTCTTTCTTTTGCATTATAGCCCACCCAGCTATGTGTGTATTTAAAAACCCAACCAACAACCCACACAACTTATATTTTATGATGGAATAAAATTAACAACGAACTAGTTTTCGACGCAACATCGCGTCGCGACTCTAGTAGATCAATTTTTATTAAAACTTATAAAAATCGCGTGGCACCGTAGCGTCGCACCTGTCTGTGGGAGCCTTAAACTCCATCACAAATTACTAAGATGTTCAGATCTAAAGTAACATCAGTTGGCGTTCTAAGCTTGTAATGACGTACTGTTCTGCATACATTTCGATTTTATATTGTTTTAAAGAAGACCGTTTTGGAAAAAACCCAGTTTTCTCCGTATATTTTTGCAGGTTTATTTCAAAGACTCTCAATTTCGTTCGTGTCGTCTGTTGATATAGTAAATTGATATTTAGTTAGGACTTCTAAGAAAGAGCTCTATCAAAAATATACTCAAGTTGTTTTTACTTGGTAGTTATTTCGGTTGGTCCATTAAAGTATATTTTGAGCAGTGGACTGTGAATAGATTGTATCTAGCCCAGCTACTTTATCTGTGTGTGTTGACTTAACGGTCAACTCAGTCTGTCGCAGACGCCTACTAAGGTAGGTCTTGTACCTAGAGATGTCAGCATCAACTGGTGGGATCCACAAGGGTCGATGCCTGCTAGGGGTGCGGGTTGTTCGAAAGAGATACCGTGTCTCCTGGCGCACAGGCAACTGAAGGAACACGGGTGGGTTTTAGTCAGTAAAACTCTGACACACCCTCCTGCTCCACCCAGAGCGGGAAAAGTTATTTGATGATTTCCCACCCTAAAAAAAAAAAACTTTCTCGTACCTGTGTGGTGGAAGAGCCCGCGAAATTCAAATTTTCCTCTGTTTTTGCAATTTGCAGGCATCAGGCTGTATGCTGATCATAATTAATATGATTAGCGAAAGTAACACGTATGTATTGATAGAATTATAATAATTGAAATAATCAATATAGTCCTCTAAATTCATTTAATCCCATTGAATTACTTGTTCATGAAATAGTCAAGAAATTGACAAAAAGTGATGCTTCGAATTAAAAAAGAGTTGGCGAGCAGCGAGTGCACGACGGAGACGAGCGATTACTCGCTGGTATGCGTAAATACCAAGCGGGAGTCTCGCGACCAGGCGAGCGTCGCCGCGTCGCTAAGAGAGTACTCTCTTTGATAGCTCTTGTCGCTGCGACAGACGAGTACTCGCTAGCGGTGTGACTAGTCAGCGTTCAACTATTGATATATGTATCTCTTTTACTTACACGGGACCTACAATCTTTTGTACGTTTCTTGAGCGAGAAAATCGTCGATAGCTTGTCGCTTTCTCGTCGACGTTGGGACAGGTGCCCAAACATAAGCCTCGTTCATTTAAATGACGGTTTAGCGCCTGTCACTTGTCACTTACCGTTGAACAGAATTCTATTCTATTCGTAACTTGAATACGATTCCGTAAAGTCAATGACCCCAGTTTCAGATACACAGAGCCTTAAAGCTAGCAATGTATTCTATGTGTGTGTTAATTATTATCACTAATTAGTGGCGAATGTGCATTAAAGCATAATCACGTCATTACAATAACCTAACATCATCAATAAATGATAGCAGACCGCACAGTCGACAGGCGGGCTTCATTTGATGTTCAAGCACTGATAATGCAGTGTTAGATTTACCCGCAAATATTATGTAGGTTTGGACGAGTTAAACATGAACGCTGTTATTGTTTCTATTAATATGTAATATAAATGTTTTGTTTATAACCGACTTCAAAAAGGAGGAGGTTCTAATTTTTTCAATTCGTCGGGTTGTTTTTTTTTTGTTTGTGGAGCGGATTCGAAAATTCTTTTTTTCTAAGATATGGTATGCCTCAGGGTTGCTCCCATACTAATTTTATTAACTTTTCTGTGGTAGTTTTTGCGTTAGCTCCGATAATACGTTTTTAATCTACTTTGTGTATCTTGATGACATTCTACTACTTCCTGTCATTGTTGTTTACATAGTAAGTAGTGGTATACGTATTGGTGTGGGATAGGAAACTTTTTGCAAAAAAACAGCCTTTATTTTTCACTTTTTAGTTAAGGTAGGTAAGTACCTTAAATAAAAAGGGAAAAATAGAGGCTGTTTTTTTTTGCACAAAGTTTTTATTAATAATGATAGCAGCAAATAATAAGAACGCCTCTCACTCTCAACACAACAAACTTTATCATCAGTCCCTTAAAATAACCTTAAAAAAATATAAGTCTCCACGTTCTACGTTCAACCCGAGTATTACTTCTCAGGCGAAACGGCAATAAACTGCTTTATAGTCTCAAGCGCAGCTGAGCCGGTGGAAAATAATTATATAGCGGGCTTTCAACGTTATTTTCAGTGTAAGCATTGGATGTGAAAAGCCGGTGACGAGCTGTGGGCGGTAATGGAGGTGCCGGTCGCCGAGGGCCCTTGCCGGCTGTATTGTGCAGTGGCCGCTGACAAGCGATTGTGGGGCATAGTGGGCTATTGTGGCTCATGTGACCGTGTGCGCATCTGTCACCGCTCGACCGTTTTATTCGGCCAATGTACACGACTTGTGACTATTGGACAGTTGTGACGTCCCGCATCTGCATAATGACCATCGCGATGTTGTGAATGAAAGCAAGAAAATAATGAGCAGGTGTCCATCTTTATACTTAGTGCTTGACAGTAAGTTTAACATACATGGATTAGGGTAGATAATGTAGCAAACGTGTTAAGGTCGTCGACACCTCGGAATGTGTTTTTCCATTTATATCGAAACTTGTTTTAACTAAATAATTTTCAACGAAATCTCGTTCAATTGAAAGCTCTTGTTTTGCTTTTGTAGTTTTTGTTCAAAACATAAACAGTTCGAGTTATTTTCATTGAATTATTTAAAAGTTATTCACAACAGTGGTTCGGCTGGAATTGTATTTTCTTTGAGTAATCATTAAACAGTCAAGCGTAACGCAAACACAATATCACAATATTAATTACCTATTAATTAAACTGTGTGCAAACTACTGTTTGATATTAATTAATCTCACTGATCATAAATATACAGTGGGTTTTGTTCAACAGTTGGACTGCAACTGTTGTTTAAAATCAATAGACAATTAATTGGTCTATAGGATGATATCTTTTGTTCATTTCGTTGAAATACCGTCAATAAGAGTACAAATTATTTTTTTTACAAACTTACTCAAACTTTCAAACAAAACATTTAGTGACCGATGAAAGTGGACTGTACGCAAATGTACTAAATCCACGCAGGGCATTTTAGACAAACTCAACCCGGCAAGGAGATGTTTCATTCACACACGAGTGAAAACTGACTGTACATAGTTTATCTTGTGTAGGTAGCAGAATATTTACTGCTTATTAGTCCCACGTTGGGCGCCAGGATGCAGCGGCGTCCCTAGTGCGTTGTTTACGCGTCACGCGATCGATATCGAGCCTCACTCGCTCCGATATTGAATTTTAATGAACCGCACCGACCTAATAACCATACCCGGAGTTCCCGAATTCCTAAAGTGCGTTAAACTCGGCACTGGAACTTCTCGCGCACTTCAAACGGTTCTCATACGACTATCAACTGTCATGATTCATGCTCATCTTATATGTTTCCAGTGTAAATGGATTTTACTGGTATCGAGTCGAATTTCAAGTTACCCCTAGTAATCCCTAAAGTACCTTAGATTCAGAAATCATTTTCTCGTTATTATAAAAAGGAAAAAATATTCTAAGTACAACAGGGCCAGATAGTGCCGATTTGATGTTTGTGAGAATATAATCAAAATTATTTCAGACCGAGTGATCCAAAAAATAATCTTCCACGCTGTTGAACGCAGCGTTCCATTTAAAAAAAATGATTTACAGCAACCGTTCTATACGCACGCACAACATGGCGGGCGCTTATAAAAATGTTGCCAGTAAAAAAACAATACTCCCTAACCCGATAGGCTCACCGAATCAGATTTAATATCCGCGGATATGGAAAGCCAATGTGATACCCTCGTTGGAATATTAGGAATCGATATGGTATTATCGAGGGATGTAAAAGTCGTAGTATGTTATTATCATTGTAACCGCAAGCTGTCACGAGAGGTCTGCGCCCCTTTGGCCTTCAAGCAATATGTAGTTGTCCTAATTGTGAATATACTTACTGACCTAAGTATACGTATACTACAGAATTTATTTTTATTTATTCCTCATAATTTTCATTTCCAAGATCTTCAAATTTTCCTCGAAGCGAAGGAGAATTTATCTTTGCATTTTGTTTGGCACAAAAAAAACGGTTTAGTATTTTTTTAATTCCTATGAAAAACAAAAGGGGAAGAAAAGGATTTACTGCATAAAAGCCTTGCTTTGGAGCCATCCCCCATAATGTTCTCTGTAGGTAGGTACTCCTGTATTCTGCAGGGTTTAATGATTGTAAATGTGATAGCTGGAGGATTGTGAAGTGCATTCAAACGAAAGAGATACAGAGGGCAAGAGTCCCATAAAGCAAGGGTCACTGCGGATTGCGGATGGATACCAGTTATTGAACTTTTCAATGGACTTTTTATCGTTGTGTTTGTGAATATTCACAGCGGATGATTTTGAAGAGGGTTCGACTGCTGATCAGGACCCAAACTACAAAATTCTCTGTTGAATCATCATCATCTGCCTAGCCTTTTTTTCTCCACGAATTTTAATTGAATTTAAGCAGGCATGGCGTCTATTAACGAAATCAGAAAAAGCTAAAAACTTATCGTGTCAGAATTGATTAGGGCGAAAAGCTTCGGCACTCGTAGGTACCTAAATCTCAACGGAGTCTGCTCATAGCAGTTTAATCTACAACAACGGGCGAGATTTCAAACTTCGGAAATCATGGTACTTTCGTATTCTTTGCAGCTTTTTGTTATTAATTTCGAATCGCGTTATATTACAAGGATATTAGGCAGTTTGGGGAATGTAAGTTTTACTAAGCATTCTTTTAGAATAGAATACACGTGGTTAGCTTATGTAAAATGTTTGCAGAGACAAAATATCACATTATGCGGACAAAACGCGAGCTGTCCCATCTGTCGTCACATTGTGACTGTCCGTCTCGACAATAGCGCAATATAAAATACACATGCAATAAATCTAATAAAAGTCTTCTCAAATGGTCCCATTTTATAAGTTAAACTACGATTTACTATTTTACAAGATAAATTGTTCTTTAACTACGATAACAGTACGGTTCGCTAAACCGGAGGCAATTCAAAGGATCAAAAGATTCTAAGAATCACTTCGCATTAATTGTTAAATTCTTTATTCTGTTCACTTTTCGAGTCTTTTGCAGCACGCTTGGTCACGGCTATACACCCCTGCTCGCCGATCCGTGACCAAAAGTATTATAAAGGACTCGTTCCAATGAATAGTGTTCGCATAAATATCAAGAAAACTTTTTTCTGTATTGCCACAATTACGATTGTATTCTGGCGTCAGGCTACGATTACCTGCACTTCTGCTAAGCTATAGTTGTTTGCATCTTCCTCGCTTTCCATCTAAAGTGGCTCTACACCCGAGCGAGTATGCCACCTTTACTCTTTTTATTTTTCACGCTCCCCTTCAGCGCAGAGGTTCGTTTAATTGCATTAAAAAACTTATTATTCCATGCTGTATTTTTGCTTTATGACGTTGTATATGTAAATTGGAAAATTCTTGCAAAAAAACAACGCATGTTTCTGACTAAAATTGTTATCATCTGCCTCTTCTAGTTTATTTCTTTTATTTTTATAAAATAAATTGGGACTTCATTAATTTTAGGGTGCTGTTGTCTTAATTTAGTTTTGAGGGAGAGAAGTAAAACTTTGCTTCCATTTTGGTTTGTCTATTTTGGGGAAATGATTTAATATTTTCACAGGCTCCCGCCTACCTCACTCAACGGAAAGAAAATACATAATCGTCATCATAAAGCTCACAAGCTCCATTATTGTAGCTACTAACATCGTTGTAACATTTTTCTTCTCACAGTTCTCAACATTTCTTCGCAGCTTTGTGAAGACAATAACGCTATAACTAAAAAGCAAGACGTTCAGCAGCGAACCAAAACAAAGCTTCGAAGGAGGCACACGAGAACCCATTTGTACGTAAGAGTTGACTGAATATGACCATTTAACCTGCGCCGTTCCCCTTCCAGTTGTTAAAAGGAAAGCATTTTTCAGAGCACTGGATGCGCGACCGGGTGCAATTTGTGCTCCCCGACGTCGCCATAGCTGCTTGAATACAATCGCGGAATGTAACCGTTAAATTACGCGAAAATGTTATTTATTCACGGGACGACGGATCGATTCAAGTTTGTGATCCGAACGTCTCCCGAATGCTTTGAATTTCCTCTCACTATAAATTGTTTTCTTTGTGAAATATTTCGCTTAGTTCGTTCCTTTTAATAGAATTTGTTTAGTTCGTACTTCGTGCTATTGATATTATTGGCTGGATATTCGCTTAGTGTAATATTTCTATTCGATTCCTATGTGTTTATTTAGACTCTGGCATTGGTGGCAGGGATATCGACGCGCAAATTGTTACCATGAATTTAAGCACATGATTGGTTTTATTCTTTGAGCGCATCATATATTTACAGTAGGAATAGATACTGATCCTCGAGCTTATTTAAAACATTGTAAAACCCATTTATTATTAAAAGAGTAACCGTGGAGTTTCTTGCCGGCTCTTCTCCATAGGAAGCAACAAATAGGAACCGTGCACCTAGCTTCTGACGTTTCATAAGTGCCCTTGCAGGTTTATGTGAAATAAAATATTTTGATTTGATTTGATTCGATTCTAGAGTACCCCTAGATTAGAAATGAATAGTCAGTTATCAGAAAAATGAAATATCTACACGATATCTACGACGAAAAATTTTAATGCAGGGGGTTTCAGAATCACAATTATGCTGAATTCATGGTTACAGTTTGCGTGGCGATGTCATGCCACCATGTGTTTGTACCGTGAATATTAAAGTGAAACCACGCAACAAAAACGCTTAAGTAAAATTAATACGAAACCGTTTTTAAAGGTTCAGAAAAAACTGGTCGTACCATGTAAGTATAGCAGACAACTTTGAGCACGCATAGTTAACCGCGGGAAAAAGTAACGGTGGTGTATTTTAAATCAATACATGTTTTTGTATCACGTACGTATGTTTTTCGACTTCTCTGAACCGAAGCGTTTAGCTGATTCCTAAATACATTTCTTTGCAGAAAACAGTTGTGTCTTCGAAGTTGTTTACTGACGGAGAGCAAAGTTCCGAGAGCAAACTAAAACTGCTGACGCGTTATGATTTTTTCCAGTTCTTTTCGTGTGTCTTCGTTCTTATGTGTGTTGTTTTGTGTACGTTCCCAATTTATAGAAAAAGGAGCAAGTTTTTCTGGGCTTTATGTGCCCTGGGAATGATGTGAAGCGTTAAACTAAGCTGCAATATTTGAGCAATGTACTCGTATTAAATCAAAAGAGACAAAAGACGATTAATGTTAAGAGCATTTATTCCAAGCGGGCGTGCAACAACGCATTTATAGTAGTTTGTCGTGATTATTTAATTAAATACAAACAAAAGTACTATATATTTTTCAGCCAAGCACGAAATCTTTGGTATTTATAATGATATTTAGCATTTACTCTTTAATAAAAAACATTTAATCGGACTATGTAATGCAAATAGGAAATAATTGACGGTATGTAGATTTTTATAAGCAAATACCAAAAGAACTGTAAAAAAAGGCCAAACAAACTTGAAAATACCAACGATCTAGTGCTTGGCTGAAGAAAATGTTTACTTTTGTTTGTATTTAGTGAAATAATCACGAAAAACTGCTATAAATGCGGCGTTGCCAGCCCGCGAGGGATGAACGCTCTTAATTACATCACGCTTATGACTTATCCTAGTTTACACTCAATCATCACTACCAGCATTTGCTTAGCCTTTTCCCAACTATGTATGGGTCGGCTTCAAGTCTAACTGCATGCAGCTGAGCACCAGCAATTTATATGTAGCGACTGCTTATCTGACCTCTACAACCCAGTCACGGAGTAATACGATACCCCTTAAAAAGACTGCTTATCAGACTTTCTGTTTTCAGAATGTACTGAAATATCACGAATGACAGCCGGGACCAACGGCTTAACGTGCTCTCCGTCCCACGGAAGGGTCTGGTTATGAAAAAATGGTCCTCCATCCACGGACCAACCGCAGCTAGCGTAGTTTCACCTGATCGATCGAACCGTGCGGCCCCTTACTACTCAGCCACAAGCCCCCTAATTTAATCTTATTATCATATCAAAAGTCCGTAGCGAGTCATTTGTCAACGCAACAATAATTCTACAGAGGAGGAGGATTTCTTCGCCCGCTCTTTCAACCCCGTAATATTACTCAGAGCTCGCTCCATGCCGACTATTCCCGACCAACCCTTTTTTTGTGTGAAGCTCGTATTTTTCAGTGGCGAGCGAATGGAACGCAATTTGTATAACTCGCAGCATTCCCTCTTGTTATGCTTGTACTGCCTCTGAGAAACGGATGTGTCGGCACGCCAATATTTCTGTAATGATGCCTTCTATACTTTATTTGAGTCTAGCGAACTGTCTGACTGCTTTGAATTTATAATTGCTTTCAAAGTAATGCGACAGTACGACGCTTGTTAGACTGTAAGCTGATATTTATTGAGTTCCTAGTAGTTTTGCAACTGCCACGTCTAAATGCGGTTTGTCATAGACCTCTGATTTTAAATTGAAAAGTGTATTTCAAATTCAAGTTTAGAGTGTCGATAAGGAGCGGTAACAGTTGACAAATAGTCCCAAGTGCAATTTATTGCGTCGGATATTATTGTACGATCGGAGCCCCCTCGGCCGCAGACACCTCTGACATTGATGTACTCCCCAATCTTCAATCACACTTTACCTGAATTTCGGCTCAGTAGTTGATTAATTTGTTCATCTAATTTCTTGCTCCATACAAATGCATTGTGGGAAGTTGTGCGTGGCTATTATTTCCATATTTCTCAGCTGGCTGTTGACACCGGTCCGGAACGACTTCTCGCATTTCATTAGGGGCTGTTGTTATTGCTATTAGTACGTGCAGCAGGAGCCCGGCTGTGTCTAAGTACCCGAATACGTTATCTCGCGTGGGAGAAGATTAATTTAGTTTATTGTGGTGCGCGTATATTGAACCCCGCGATGGCTGTGAGGTCGCGCGGTTCGTTGGCCGCTCCGCAACATCACGCTGATTTGCATGTTTCTTACCGATTTCATGCTCTCCTTGTTTCTTTGTTCGCTTATTTCTTTCTCGGAATCGTGACAAACCGAATTCGTTGCATGACGCTGACGATGATTCCGATATCGTTAATAATTTTATTAAAGTGCACCTTTTGTCTCAGAGCTGTGAGTGCACGTTGGCATGCGTCTCGTGGTGATAATGAATTCAAAAACATGAAACATTTAATAGAAAACGAGCGTTCGTGTCCGCAAGGTTTCGTTCCGAGAACTGTTAAAAAAACTAACTCGGTGCATAATGGTGGAGTGATACGAGTGAAGTGGTCGCCTGCTCGGTGGAGTGGAACGCCCTGAGATCGTGTTCGCGGTTGTTGGCGCCTGATTAAATCTGTCGGGTGCAAGTGCGGCAACATGCGGTCACCGACGACTACCTCCGGCGCGGCGCACACCCGCACCGCCGCACCACCGCACTCCCGCACCGATGCACCGCGCACCGGTCCCTCGCTGAAATCAGACGCCGTGCACGCCTTACTCGCTTGATTTAATAACGACGTCCAGTTTCAAGAGACGAAAACCAACTTGTTTGTATAAACATGCCCAGAGCACCGGTGCATTGATTTAGAGTGCTAACAGAACAGATATGTGTACAACTAGTGCTCGCTCCCTGTTGCGTAGTTTACTGTCCGAATAAATATTCGTGAACGTGGGCGAGTGTGCAGCTGAATAAATTTTTTCACAAAACTGAGCAGCGGCGGCAAAAAAACGTTCAGGAGCTCTCTCCGGCCGGCGACCGGCGCCCAGCGACCGTCACAAATTATCTGCGCGCGCCTGCCTGCATAAGACTTGCTAATTAACATACTCACCAGTGTACCACATTTAAATGTTTAATGGCTTTCCTAAGGGGATGCGGGTAAAGTGCCGCTGACGATTTTTTATTCATGCGATTCAGCTGAAACGATTTCTTCTATTAGGCATTGGAAAATGCCTATCATTTTTATTTTGGAAGGAGGGCGACGTGGAGCGGTGAGCGAAACGCAAATTTCGCTGGATTTTGTTATTATTATTTGGCACCGGTGAAGATTCACGATAGCGTGAGCTTGTGAAAAATCTAATAAAATAGGAGTGCGGGCGTGAGATTGGAAATATCGCTTAATGTCCTGGCGGGACCGCAGCGTCTCGGCAGCGTCTCGGGCGCGGCAACGGGACGAACACGTCCAAATTATCTCGGACACAATGGTGGCTCCTTCTACGTGGCCGCATCACTTATCACGATTTGATTCACTTATTTTTTTTGCTTATTTATCAGATATCGGGTTCCTTCTCTCATTGTGGAGACTGATTCAATTTTTCGATTAAAAAATAATATTTAGGAAACGCTTCCAATTGGAGTGAACTGGACTGGAATAAATTAATTTGTTTGGTGCGGTATTAACGTGAAGTTTGATGAACAATTCATGGGATAACACTTTATGTTATTAATATATTCATGCTTAAGTTTGCTTATCGCACACGCACGGGGCGGAGACAAATGTTTGTTCAGAAACGTTAGCGTGTCTCGGTAATACTGCTCAGTGTTAGGTTAGAGATTCCTTATTAATTGCACAAACTGTAGCATACTTAATTAGTGATGCTTTGGAACTAACACATCTTATTTATCTCCGCGAAGTGGGAACATTATAGGCTGATAATACAACGTAGCACAACAGTCATACATACACCCTTGCGGAATCACACGTTTACACAGGCACCTTCCAGATTCGCATCATAAGGTTGCATTTAACTTTTTTCTTAACCAACGCGACGTAAAATAAGTGTTGCTAAGCGATCAGCCACTTGCATTTTCCGCGCTTGATTGCAAGTCTGACTTATTGCCGACTATGATTCTTGTGTGACCCAATTCCCAACTGGGTGCTCTGTTTACCCAGTTACGGATGCAGGTACTACTCGTATCCATGTAAAATATAGCAAGGATATAATCGTGTAAGAACTTTATTCATATTCGCAAATGTTGTGAAAATCTGTTGTGCTTGTGCACGTTTGTTGATCTTTCATACATACAGTCACGCCTTTTCCCATGGAGGTCGGCAGAACCTACAGAACGCCACCTGCTACGTTCCTTACGTACTTCTTTTTTTACACGCTTTTTACTAGCTTCACCTGTATATTTGTATGTTTGTTTGTAACCGACTCCTTTGGACTTGATTTTGACCCACTTCAAATGGTCAGATTTAATTTAAACTTTGTAGACTTATCGAGGACCGATTATAATTTAATATCTGAAAAATCACGCTTTTGTAGATAGCAGAACTAAAAAATAGAAAATAAATAATAGTTTAAAAAAAACTACAAAAAAACACGCTAACCAAACTAAAAAAAGCAGAAAATAATTTCATCAAAGCGTGGGGTGTTTGAGATTAATTGATTATATACAAATACCTCAAACAGCACCCCACGCTTTTTTGAAATTATTTTCTGCTTTTTTAGTTTGGTTTTTAAAGCGTGTTTTAAAGCTTTTTCAAAATATTATTAATTTTCGTTCACGTTCATACTTCAGCAGGCTTAGCACGAGAACCGTAGACAAGCGTATTGTCGTCGGAAGAGTAGACAAAAATTACGTTTCCTGTATACGGAAACATCAACTGTCAACTGTGTATAGACAGTGGACAGTTTTTCACCGAGAAATGTAGACAAGCGATTTCTATTCTACAGCAGAGTAGGAATAGAAAGCGTCATGCTAAGCCTGCTGGTCATAACGCACGCACGTTTGTTGATCAATTGGGGGAGTTTGTTGCACCACTTCTTCTTCCCAGCTAAAGCACTAGGAAGTGGTGAAGGGCGGGCGTTTTGGGGGGACTGTCTCATGTAATTTTGACGTTCAAAAACAGCTGACTCTCAGCCTAGTTTGAATAAATGACTGTTGATTTGATTGCTCCTAAACAGCCGGACGAATTTGGAAGTGCCTCGAAAAGCACGTTAAGCCATTGGACCGGGCTGCTATTCGTAGATCTTTGATAGTCGTTAAGGGTAGTCAAGAGCCCTAAAGTCTGGCAGCCAGTCTTACCAAGGGGTATCGTGTTGCCAAGTAACTGGGTTGTGGAGGTCAGATAGGCAGTCGTTCCATGTAAAATACTGGTCCGACTAGACTGGAAGCCGATCCCAACTTACTTGAGTAAAGGCTAGGCAAATTGTATATGGCGGAACGAATTTGTATACAATTGTATTCAGAGCTGTATTACCGGATAGAATTTTGGATTAGCTAAAACAACAATTCGAGGTTGACACAAACTAGTTAATAAATTACTTCAGGCATGCTACTTTTCATTATAAAATGTAGAGCCTTCATACGTCACCCGTGCTCTTGACACGGGCACGAGTGTACTCCAACTGACGGCAAGTTTTTAATTTTCGTGATAAATTACAGTTAATATCAAGTGTTGTGAGGTTTGTATGCGCGTATATTTTCCAGCAAGTCTCTTGCACGCCTTTTTATACGAGGAAGTAAAGGTAACATTAAAAATGAAATGTAGTTTCAGCTAATTATGTCTTCGTTCGACTTTTTTCTTTTAATAGCAACGGCAGCAATGAAAGTTAAAAGTTACACGTAGCTCTTTTTTAATGATTCTTAATAAGGTGGAAGTGCCAGGGTGGAACGCTATACTTTTTTTGTTTACGTTGTTAAAATTTTATAATATTAAATTAAAATCGTTCAATGAGGGTTAGAGGGTTGTTCTAACAGTTTTAGTGGTAATAATCCTGTAAATACATACGTGTTACGGTCGTGGTATGGTCGTGTGGTAGATTAAAGCCCGCTCCCTCTCACAAGAGAGGAGGCCTGTGTCTCAGCAGTAGAAACATTATAGGCTTATAGAGATATGAGGAACAGGGTGTAAAGTTCACTCATACTCTATGGAAAAGGGAGCATCCTCCGACCAGACGGGTGTTGTGTCTGGTGGACAACAGCCCGACGGTTGATGTCGGCATGTTGTATACACCGAGAAATTTTAATGGTTGTTTTCCCGCGGCAGAACAACTTGCCATAAGGAGTACTTTCGAAGCGTAGAGTAAAAGTAAAAAATAAGGATGTTTTTATTTTAAAATAATTAAAAAAACATTTATCAACTCGAAAAAAAAAACTACTCAATAGTAATACTAGAGGTACTAGGTAACTTGTAGTACTGCTCGAATCGCACGCGCCGCCGACAAAGGGAACAGCGATGCATAAATGTTCAAAGCAAAGTAAACTCTCGCACGTGGTGAATTTAGACAATGGTTAATCTACCATTTTTTGTTTCTAATATTTTATTTGTTTATAAAACAATTTTATTACCAAGACAAAACCATTTCGTTGCGGGAAAACAATCATTAAAATTTCACGGTGTATATACGAGTCGCGCGGTAAACTCTGATTGCGCGATGTAGGAATATTGTGATGTCAAGTCTTGCGTAGTTCGCATGTGGCATTGTAGATGGCGCCACATCACTTTTTGTGTTTCAAGTCTTTTTGATGCGTAGTTCGCATGTGGCGTTCCGCGTTATAGATCAGCCCCAAAGAGCCCACCCGTCACCACTTCCTAGTGTTTGAGCTGAGGAGAAGCCGCCACAGGCTGATTATGTATTTTGTTACGGTCGTGAATCATATTTTGTGCAACATTATAGCCTGACACTGACCTACAACTTGCAAAAAAACTCAAGACAATTTCAATTTCGCGAGATACCTTCCACCTTAAGCTTATTAATTTAAAACAAGCGATCAATCTGAAACTTGTGCCATTCACTTTATGTTTGCTATATTTTGAAGATTCTGTATCGAGAAAAGTATAAAAAACATTGACTGACATATACTGATGCAGATGGTTATAAACTCAAACTCAAACTCAGACTTTGAGTTTGAGTTTGAGTTTGATACAGATAACTTTTCCAGTGCACAGGACCACGGTAAACAGGTTTTGACCTTTTCTGAAAAAAAGTGCTTTTTTGAGTTAACTCTGTTTACATCTAGGTGTGCGAATTATAAACTCAAATGTATGTATTCTATCCATCTGTGAAAAAAGGCTCCACTAAAAAAAAGTGTGCATCATTAGAAGCCCAAACAGGTATTAGAGGTTCAATATTTTTTTTAAAGTGTGTGTGTGTGTGTGTGTGTGTGTGTGTGTGTGTGTGTTTTTTTTTAGAAGGTCAATAGATTTTTTGACAATCAGTTAAATATTTCCTATAACTATGTAAAGATATGGGAATATTTGCACAATAAATATAGTTCGAATTTCGAAGTAAAGAAAGATTCCAGGGCGGACCATAAAAGTTTCTTACCGTTCGTCATAGTCTGAATATATTAGAGCTATATATTATGTGCAGAGGTTTATCCAGTGAGGCAAACGCCGTAAATGTTTCTAGTATCAATATCTCTCGGGTTCCCTGTGTACCTTACAATATTTTGTGTGTTTTATGTTTATGTTTCCGTCGCCAATATTTTGAGTGCGAAAGTATTTTACGGGACTTCTTTTGTATACGTGGAATGTTTGATCAAAATCCAGTGTTTTATCTCTGAACTCGGCGACAGATTGCTGTTTGTTTAAACATTGACTTTGCACAGTTTGCACATAGTGTTGTTTGTTTACACATTGACTTTGCACAGTTTGCACATAGCGTAGTTTGTATAAAAAAAAATCATTTATTTCAGGCCTTTACCTATATAAAATTAAAAAGGAATTTACAGTTGCCATGCTTGCACTATAAATGTATGTATTAAAATTTCAGTTATTTTTACAAGATTATTTTTTATGTTTAATGTGAAAAGTCTTTTAATAAAACAATATTTAAATGATTGAGTAAAATATTGTTTTATTATAAGACTTTTCTTCAAGCTAAGCTTTATCCTGTGTTTAACTTAAAAGGTTACTAGTTAACAAGTTTTCTTTCAGAATATTTCTGAAGATTACGTTATTTTATGAAAGTCCTCCTTTGTAGAACTATTTAAATAAAAAGCTCAGCGTTAAATATTTAAAAGCTCATTTTTTACGCCTAGATGGAAAAAATTAAAGCGTTCGAAGAGTTAAAAAAATAATTAATTTAGGAGTTGTGAAGTCAGTCTGGTGTGCCGTTATTTGTATTTCTTAATTACGACGTAAAAATGAATACCTTTAGAGTAAATAACTTTGGAGAGAAATTCTTAGAATTCAGCATTCTATAGCGGTCAGTTTTTGAAAAGGAAATGTAATTTGTGGCTTCGGGAAGTGTATTGATCCTTGAACGAGTTTCATCCGAGTCAGCATCACCGCGGGCTGACACCCGCAGTCCTAAGCGACATACAATTCAATTCCAAACTTAAATTGTTATGCATGACTTTCCAATTTGTGGGAATCGTTTCTCAGCACCACAAGTTAACTACATATTTATGAGGCCCTGTAAGTTGGGGTGGAGAATATCAGAATATCTGGATTACTCTAGAATATATTCCCTCATACATAAGCATAGTTTGTAAAAAATCTGTTGGTAGGTAAGGCGTGAACACAGAGAGGGGATCGGCCCCGCGAGCTTGCGGGCACTTGCCAGACGACGGCAACTACTTCGCTTAACTAAACTTGAGAGCATACCCATCTGAATGGTGTTCGTTTTCCTAGGAAAATTTTCTACTTCTGCATAAAACTGTATGTAATTAGTTTTGCTGTATAGGAATTGGTAGCTTCATCGAAACTAAGTCTCTAAACACATAACATTACTGAACTGACATACGAAGTTATACTTCTAAGGATTTCTGATATTTTTCTGTATTCGTGAGAATTTAACGAAATCGAGACATTGCAATAGTTTAGGCAAACATCTTCAATCGTGACCGCACATTTATCTAGATAAGTAAAGGGGCCATGGGCTTAATGTGACTTGGGTGGCAAATGAATATGCGCACACGTCGCGTCACCACGAGTTCGTTCACACGCACTCCCACACGCATGCGTCCGCGCAGCTATCCGGGAAGCGACGTTCAGCGAACACAATTATGAACCTATTGTATTGGACACGCTACGTACTTTGTAATTATAGATATCGTGCAAACTCGCTGCCGTGAAATAAATAACCTGGCATTGACAGTCAACTATTACTTTAATTCTAGTTTTTTTTTACAATACCTAACAATTATTCTATTTCTTACTAACTTCTATAGTAATTGAATTTAATGCGGCCTTAACCATGACTTAGAGCAGTGGTTGCCCAGTGGTAACGGCCGGGGACTTACGTGTTATATAGGTCGTGGGTTCGGACCCAGGCAGCCGCTTTATTTTGTGTAAATAATTTCATCGCCACTGCTCTCAAAATGGTGAAGGAAAACATCGTGAGGAAATCGGCATGTCCTAGAACCAAAAAAATCGAAGACGTGAGACATCTACCAACCCGCTCTGGGCCCGCGCGGTCGATTATAACCCACTCCCTCTCACAGAGAGGAGGCCTGTGTCCCAGCAGTGGGAACGTTATAGGTTGATAATACTAACCATGATTCGTGTTAAGTCGAAATGATTAAACGGTAACACGTTACGAAGCCACAGTTCTTATTGAATATCGTCTTGCTCGGCGTGATGCATCATTCTCGAAAGTCGCCATCAATCATTCGGCACTGACTGACGGCTACAAACAATGCTGTATTATCGTGAATGTTGTTATGTCATGCTGCATGACATTACTTGCGCGTATTACGTGCTTATGTATTGAAAGCAGGAAATTGAGCGCCGATAAAAAGCTTTGTATTGAGGATTTTAATTTAAAAGCTGAAAGAGAACTGCTGCACTTCCTAAACGGTCTAAACTTCAGTTCACATTTTGGATTACCTATTTTGTTACCGTTTTATATGCTAACAACGGCTGCAAAATATTCGATTCTACAATCGCAACGCCCTCCGGTAAGTGACACATCGACGGTAAAGAAACGTCCATTCTACTTAGGATTCGACAGAGACATATTGAGGCAAGAAACTACAGACTAGGTGGAATACACGTCAAAATACCCCAACTAGAAAGGATTTCCAGATATGACGTGAAAAATTGGGTTGTTTGTCCCATATTCATAGCGTCGACCGCGATAAAGCCACCAGAATTGATGGCCGTCGAAATTGGCCTATTGACAAGTGACGTCATCGATTCCGGAGCGGCGGTGACGTTGGCACGTCTACACTCGACGCCGGTCCTGTGATGAATGCCGTTTTACTGAGGGTTGATCGTGATCGTTTCAGCCAGCCTACGCATGCGACCTATTTTCTTTCAGAATACCCACGTGCTAACACAAATCACTCCACGTAAGCACTCGTAAACATATGGGCAGGAGGGAAGGGTGTGGATACCGGAATTAAACCCCGCCCCTATTAAGACAATCGGAACGTTATCTTAACGAGTGCTCGATGCTAGTCCCATACGTAGATAGGTAATGAGATCGATAGGATCCCGTTTTCAGTAAACGAAGATTAAACACCCGTATGTTTAATCTTCGAAGCACTGCCATTTGATGTCATGAGTTTTCGTTACGTTTTCTTATTGCAAAATGTAAATCTCCTAAATCCACTTTTCCGGTGAGAAGCTTTTCCAATATTAAATCTCGAAAAGGACAGTATTCACGGAGGAGGCTTTGTGGTAGGTATACATACATCTTCTTACTTAAACAAATAATTTGAAAGCCTTTTTTCAATGAATCTGAATTTTTAACGGTCACTCGGCAAATTTTCGTTCTAGTTGAATCCTACTTCCTACTAATATTATAAATGTGAAAGTTTGTGAAGATGTTTGGATGTTTGTTACTCAGTCACGTAAAAACGGCTGAACGGATTTGGATGAAATTTGCCAAAGTAATCGTTTGTTACCTGGATTAACATATAGGATACTTTTAATCCCGGTGATACGTTCCCGTGGATAATTTTCGACCTCCACGCGGGCGAAGCCGCAGGCAGGAGCTAGTGTCCAATATGTATCAGAGATGAAATAAGTATGTATTTCATAAATCAACAATATAATCAACTCAGGCGGGTAGTTAGCGATTATATTCCCCATGCTCAGTTTGCGGTCATCAGAAGCCCGAAAGTCTGACAACCAGCCTTCCCAAAGGGTATCGTATTACTCAATAACTGGGGTCAGATAACAGTCGGTCCATGTGAAATACTGGTACTCAGCTGCCTCCGGCTAGCCGACCCCAACATAGTTGGAAAAAGGCGAGGCAGATTGATTTCTTAATTTGCTACAAAAAGTTAAAATATTTTTATAATCAACGTGATTTTGCTTGGGCGCCATTTAAGTATATTAGACAATCGTCTGAAAATATGTAAAGTAAGCGAAGGCATGAAGTTTTAACATTTACTTCGTTAGCTTTACATAATTCGCTTCTTTGCTTCAATAACGTGATAAGTCCGACAATTAATTTTTTTATTATTTGATAATTGAAACCGCCGTGACCGACTTTATTTTTCCAAAAAACGTGGTATCTTTTATGCATATTATGCACAAAAGATACCACATTTTAAAATATATAAAAAAATGAATTGTCAGACTTATCACGTTAATGAAGCAAAGAGGTTTGTCGGACTTATCACGTTATTGAAGCAAAGAGGCGAATTATGAAAACAACACAATATCAATATAATAATAATATATAGTTTATTTCTCTCATAAAGGTACATTGTTACAGTAATTTTATCCAATTTTGCCTTATTCTAGAACCTTTGTGAGAGCTGGAGTCTGAACTAGGTTCGGGACCTGTAAGACAGATCTCTAGGCTCACACTCCTTTAACATGATCATATTTTACGGCATTTTAATTCTGAGTATAAATAATACTATTAGAAAATAATTTTGAAAGAGAGGTAAGACTATAATAAAGTTATGGTTATATTTGTAATACTATGAAACATGATTCTGAAGTTATGACTTTTGTTGAACAATGCCCTTGCTCATGCATAAAAATTATGCAATCGTCCATTTTGAAAGTTCACTCACGAATCCCGATTGAATAGTTTCGATATTTACAGTATGTTCCAATTTTTTGCAGGTCAACTCTGCTGAAATAATGCACAATACGGGTCCACAATCTCATCGCATCTTTCTTGAATTAAGTTTCGTGCACTTCGCATCAAAAATATCAAAATCCTTGCATAATATTAACGTGGCTCTACGAAGCAAAAGTCAAGATGCTTGAGAGATTACTCTTACTTGCAAAAGCTTATCTAGAGCATAGTATGCCTTATGAAAATCTACAAGACATTGTTGGTACTTACTACACATTATTTCGACTTTGTATTTTGTGTTCCTCGTCACTGTTCCATTTTATCATTTGCGCGAAACGTCACCTAGTGCGAGTTCCTTTCAAACCGTTTAAAGACTTGAATGTCGAATAAACAAGGCAATAAATACTTTATAGGATTCCTGTGAGGCACAAAGGAGAATAGCGTTGCACTTGCATTTTATTGCACCGCGCTCGTATTGCGATGAAGCCAGCGCCGGGCCCCGACAAAGTAAAGATGACAAAGAGACGTGAAATGTCATTTAACCTTTGTCGTGCATAGACGTCGTGACTCTTGTAGTTACGTAACAATAATGAGATTTTAATACAACGTACTGTAATAGATCGAAACTTGTTGGGCAATCGTTTGGTACAATTTCCGTGATGAACTTGAGTTAGGAGTGAAAAAACGTTGAGTAGGATGTGCGCTTGCGCAACTTATAGAAATCAGCTGTGGTTACTAGTTTACTGTGGTCGTACATAAGACATACGTGCTAATAACCTATGACACATTCTCGTGACGTGTAGCCATTTGAGATGGTTTAAAACACCTGAGACGGAATTGGAATCTTCTTTAGCGAAGTATCTACTTATTTAAAAATGTAAAACAGCTCAGAAGATGACCATTTATTTATTTATTTAACCATTTATGTACACACATATATAAACAGACAAGAAGATTAGAACAGAAAAATAGGTACAGAGGTGATGCTTATTTCTAAAGAAATCTCTTCCAGCATACCTGCGATAGGAGAGAAGATAAAGAAATGTAGACAGCGTGTGAAAGGGTAAATAAGAAAACAAACTACATTGATTTACGATCAAAAACAATAATACACTAAACAAATTAAACAACTAATATGGGAATATACTTACATACATAATTACAAACATACATACATACATATTTCTAAAATAAATATCACTAAAATATTAATAATAATAATGTAAATAAAATAATATATACACAACTATGACGATGTGGACAGATAGTGTTCTTTCACTTTTCTTTTAAAAACTGCAACAGTTTGGCAGTCCCTAATGTCGGGCGGAAGTGCATTCCACAACCGCACCGCGTGCACAGTGAAGGAGTAGGAGTAGAAGTCAGTGGAGTGGGGAGGGGACTTAAGGAGGTTTCGAAGATGCGACCTGCAAGGCGCATCTGAAGGACGGGCGTAGGAAAAACGGTCCCGCAGATAGGAAGGGGTTTTCGGATTGTGAAGAAGGTTGAACAGCAGACACAGTATCCGAGAGTTCCTGCGAAATCGAATGGGGAGCCATTTGAGTGTCTTGCGAAAGTTGGAAACATGATCATACTTTTTAAGATTGAAAACAAAACGAATACAGATGTTCTGCAAACGCTCAAGTTTATTTAAAAGTTCTTCCGTAGCATCCAAAAAACAGGCATCGGCGTAATCTATGATGGGCTGAATGAGAGTTTGAGCAAGAGAGATTTTGGTGTTAAAGGGCAAGAAGCCTTGCAGACATTTCAGCGAATGGAAAGTGTAGTGCACTTTCCGACTGACTTGAGCGACATGACGTGAAGTTTTGATGAAATTAATTAAGCTATTAAAAATATATTATACACTGTTATTAACAAAAGTTTTCCTTTTGTTTCAGGTAAATTAAAGGAAGGAGAAGGCTAATTAGTGCATGTGAGGTGTGAAATATACCAAATTGATTAGCTGACAACCAAACAAAATTTAAAATCTGATTAATGGTATACGATAATGGTATATATTGGTAATATAATAAAATGGTACATATATATGAATGACTTACGATAATTTTTATTATTATCAGGCTTATTTACACTATATAATATTGGAAAGAGGTAAAGTTTATGAGTTTGATTGTAAGAAGTAATCTCTGGAACTCCGGGTCGGATTAAAAAAATATTTTTGCATTTGATAGCCCAATTCTCGAAGAAGGTTATCGACTATTTAACATCACGCTACGGCCCTAAGGAGGAGAGCAAATTAAAAAAAGTCGGAAGGAACGCTAATTCTAAACGAAGTAATACCGAGGGAGGGCCATGGGATAACCACGCGATGCTGGCGCATCGCGGGCCCCGACCCGCCGGCTTCGCGTGGTAGTTGTGGCCCAAATTTGACGCGAAGTCGCGGGCAGAAGCTAGTTATATATAACCTTCACTGCAGAGCGTCGAGGGACTAATAATCAAAAACCGAAAATAGAAATCGTCGATACGCGTCGAAGTGAAAGGGTGTGCTACCAGAAAAATGGCTTAACAAAATCAGTTCCCGAGATATCTCCGGAGTGATGGATGCGGTGGGCGAGTCCGCTTAATTGCGAGCCTTCATCATTTATATTGTAGTCGTTTAATCACAGCGGACTGGACGCTAGAAGGTCTACGATAGCGGCCGCCGAGACACTTACCATTATATTTATTGGTGTCACAAATTGTGGACGTTTAGCGACGCTGCTCACAAATAAGACGGTAATTAAGTTGTATTGGGTGTCCGGCTAAAGATAGTGTGACTAGACACCTTATACATAACATAACATCCCGAAGACTTAGGCAAAGGTGACCTTATAAGTCGTAAACCGATATTTGGCCAGTTTTGTTTAAGTCCCATGTAATAAAGGTCGAGCCTATTCCCATGAATCGGGCAGTAACCCACACTTCTGGTTGGTACCGAAAAATTCCTAATGAAAAAACTCAAAAACACTTTGCCCGAGCTGGAAATCGAACCCAGGCCCTCATGCTCAGGCAGTCAGACACCTTAGACTCAGTGGTACTTGCAGTCTAATCTAGACCAGACTACCCTTTCGGTTGCTCATCGGTACTCGGCACCTTTCGAAGTATTTAGGTGACTGAACTACTCAATGACTTACTAATTGAACTTGACGTCATACAATTTACCCGTTAATCACGTTCTGTATTTGGCTACATCAAAACTTTTCCTACAAAAATATGTTTCTGTTCCTTAAGTAACGTTAACTAAGCAATTAGGCTTCCCACGCGTTGTCGGATTTACATAAACAATTAAGAAAAATTATTGACCATTTTAAATAACCCTGTGTTATCCGTATCTATAAATAAGTACAATTTGTCCTTCACCTTCATATTTACAAATACTTACTTAACCTTCAACTTCTGTGGCTCACAATTAAATTGAAGCACCTCACATCGTCTAAACAGTGTTTAGACGATGCGAACATTAATTATTGCCTTTGAATCATCATCATCTGCCTAGCGTTTTCAAACTATATATGTTCGTTACTTATGAAATACCACAGGCAATGCACTCGCACCGTGTTATAAGGCTTTATGCACATTTTAAATGTCCACAAAACAGAGACAATGTATAAATTACAATCGATATGAATCATATACCTGTGCTCACACCACTCTTATTGTATAAACATACTTCAATCCTTCAATCACAATTCCAAGCCTCAAAGAGATGACCAATTGATGGGGCCCTCAAGGGCCGATGCCTGCCAGGGGTGCGGGTTTTCCGGAAGAGATACCGCGGCCCCTGGCACACAGGCAACTGAGGGAACACGAGTGGGTTTTAGTCAGTAAAAGTCTGACACGCCCTCCTGCTCCACCCAGAGCGGGAGAATGATGATTTCCCACCCAAAAAAAAAACACAATTCGAAGGAAAAGGCTAAATTCGTCTGCGCAACAACGTGAATGTTGTGAACTGTGATAATGAAAGACATTAGCCAGTGTATTACAGAATTACCCCACTAATCAGGGAAAAGGTTAAGTACTTAATCTTTTTATCTATTCTGTCAAATGAAGAAAATAAAATCCGCTAGTGAGATGAAATATTACCCTATGAATATTAGTTTTCTAGCTCGACTATTTCTATTCGTGTCCCTGCATCCTATTTATCAACTGCGCCATAGTCTCAGTGACATCCTTTATGTGTAACTGGGGACTCGTAACTTTTTAACATTTTATGTAATACTGGTAGAGGAGTTTGTCAGTACTACTTACAATATTTGTTAGCTCTGTAACGTAAAAAGAATATATCACAGCTACGTACGTTGTTTTAAGAAGCAAACGCTCATAAATCTTTGATGTTAAATTAATTGAAGTTACCGTCTGAAAGCCTTTTAAATTCTGAACGACTAACAAAGATTCAGTACATATTTAACTTTCATTAAAGAAAGTTACATTATTTTGTCGGCAAGTTTAATTAATGTACGATTTATTAATCTAGATACTAAAATCAGTGCTTAGAATAACTTTTACTGCTGGTCGTCCAGTTGTCGAAATTCGACCATAATGCATTAAAATTTTAAATTTAACTTGAATAAGGTTCTATTGTCAATTATTTTAAAATAAAAGCATTCTGGACTCCTTCTCCATATAAACTCTAACTGTGCCAAATTTCATACTTCTCCGTGCGCGTAGTTTTCGTAAAAACGGGTACAAATATTTTGCGTCACGTCTACATAGAGATTTTCTTAATTAGATAGCAATTGTGGAAAAACGACTGCGCTAATAATTCCAAACCCATATATCAACTGTCATATTTGATCCTTTTCTCCGCGGTTGGTTGGAAAATGAAGCTTTCACATTAATGATTGTAAAATGTAACGAGGTGCTCTCGTATATTTGTTTAGGACGGGCTTTATTCCAAGAGATTAAAACAGTAGCAATTAACGTGAGGGATGGCGGCCACCATAATATCTTCTTACAGAAGTTTATAGGACCCTCGCGAACCGTTATAAAATAGGAAATTGTGTATATCACACGCTGGGGAATTGGATCCAGCTTTTAGTGAAGGAGAACTATTAGTTTTATTTTATTAGTGTTTAAAGGTTAAAACATTTGGGTCAGTTCGGGTTGGTCAAGGATTGGTGTAGCTGTAATGGTATTAAAGTTAAGTGTTATTAAAAGCTGCGTCACTTAGTACAGCCACTTTTTGTATTTTTTCATTCAGCTTTTTATGTTTTGATTTTCAAAATGGTATATTTTTCTTTTTTGTCTTTTACGCTTGTTCATCATCATCTGCCTAGCCTTTTCCCAACTATGTTGGGGTCGGCTTCCAGTCTAACCGGATGCAGCTGAATACCAGTATTTTACATGGAGCGACTGCCTATCTGACCTCCACAACCCAGTTACTGGGTAACACGATACCCCTTGGTAAGACTGATTGTCAGACTTTCGGGCTTCTGACGACCCGTAACGACTGTCAAAGATCTACAAATGACAGCCGGGACCAACGGCTTAACGTGCTTTCCGAGGCACGGAGGGGTCTTGGTATGTAAAGATGGTCACCCATCCACGGACCAACCGCAGCAAGCGTAGCTTAACCTGATCGATCGACCCGTGCAGCTATTGTTACTTAGCCAGAAGCCCCTCCTCCTCCTCTCTTTTACGCTTGTTACCTATCATAATATTATATTGTTCTGACATACTCAAATACATATAATATCCGCCTAAAATACTCCCACAATGGTTGTAATCCACCACGCTGGGGCCCAGTGCTGGTTGGTTGGTACATGTCACATGTCTTCGGATGTTTGGTTCTAGGCCATGCTGGTTTCCTCACGATATTTACTTCACCGTTTTGAGAGCAGTGACGATGTAATAATTTGCTCAAAGTAAAGCGTCTGGGTACGAACCTACGACCCACAACTCGGTAAGTCGTGCCCGTTACCACTGGACCACTACTGCTCAAAAGTCGTTCTTATGTAAATGTCACCGTAAAATTGTAAATACCGTTAGATTCTAATCTATCTCGCGAGATTGTGAACTGTCGAAAGATTGTGAACCGTAACATACTGCTTACAATTTAACGCATTATTTTTCGGTAGATTATAATCTATCTAAGTGAAACAGTCAAATTGTGAACTGGTATCAAGACGGATCGTACCTTGCGCTGTTACTAAATAGTCAAGTAACTACCACTAACATGGAAGTAGCGCTCACTCGGCTCGCGCGCGGTTGGTCGCAATTCTAACCTAACCTAACCTAACCTATTCGGTCGGTAAGCAGTTTGGTGCAGTTCACTATTTATCGACGGTTTATAATCTCGCATGATAGATTATAAACTAACGGTGTTCACAATCATACAGTGACAAATATAATATTATACAAGGTGTAATTTTAATCACCCTTAACCTCATAAGGGGTCATTGTACTCATCATTATGAACAACTTTTACAGTGAGCTCAAACCTGAAATCGCGAAAAAAAAATCAGCTGTTCCATACATTTATGTTCGCATAACTCGTCAGATTGTAAGGAACAGCTGATTTTATTTTTGCTTTTTAAAAGTTGTTCATAATGATGAGTACAATGACCTCTATGAGGTTAACGGTGATTAAAATTACACCTTGTATATGCTTCCTTCTGTTTTCCCTGTTGAGCGAAAACAACAAGAGATAGGAAATCGCACTCAATTATACCTCGTGTGGACAGGTATGTAAACTCGCGAGCTACCACAATATCCCACAGTGACGTAATGGAAAGACAACATTTATGTAATTTTAATACAAAAGTCGTCAAAGTCCCGGAATGTTTAAGTTGGCGGCGGTCGCGACAAAAGCTTCTGAATTAATTAGACTTCATGTTTCTTCAAGCTAAATTAGAAGGTGCTTGTAGTCTGTCGCATTTTGTCACACTACTTGTTATTATTCTGAAGTTCTTTGTTATGATATAGGTGCTTTACTGTAATACGCTAAAAGGGTAAGGGTCATACGTCTTGTTGTGGATAATATATTCCCTAATACACTTTGTTACCCTTGTCCGGATTCTGCTCCTACGTACTATGACAAAGTGTTTACGAATATGCAACAAAGTAACTACCTATCTAGATTTTTTCTATCTACAAGAAAGCTTGTAAAAAGGTTAAGTACTTACATCGTTTTTTTATAAAACGAAAAAGAAACTCAATTATGTATGTAGCAAATAAAAACATTTTGAATAAGGAACATAGGTAACTATTTTAAAAAGAACATAACAATTTTGAATGAGGAACATAACTCATTGAACAGAAATATTTTCGTGGCAAGGGTTGTTTCAAAGTCAATATATTCATGCCTTGTTCACTACCCAACTAGAATTAGCGGAATACGTAGAAACGTTAACGTAACAAATATGTGAGGCTATTTCCGAGGGCAGGCGGCCACGCGACACCACGAGCAACATGTAGCCTCGCATAGCCCGTAGTGGCGTGCGAGTAAAACTGGCCAAGTCAGTTATTTAAATTAAATTTGCATAATTCAGCACAGCGAAAGCTTTCACATTAGCCCGGATTCCGTGGGACAGCACCACGCAGTTTTATTTGCCCCCGTCGCTATACGAACAGCATAGCTTAGGTAATTTATTGAAGTACAGAGAATTACCCTTTGTAAATATTGAAACAGTCATCCAATCTTGAATAGGTTTAATGCCGTCGCGATCTACCAGGGTAGCAGGATTTGCTGAGAGGAAATTTTGGAAGTAATGTGCCCCGTATTACTGTACGTTTCATATGAAAACTAAGTGAATAGCGAATTCAGACTACATTAGTGCATTTGTTGCGGGCGTATTAGATTCTTCATTCACAAGTAGAGCTTCATTTTATGTATGTAGATACCATTTTTTTAATTATAATTTCTATATGTGCGGAAACTTTTATGAATGTACTTAAATAGCGTTAGGTACATTTCCTTGACTTACACTAAATATTGAGAAATGATTTTATTTCTGTAAGTAGGTTTGTACAAACACTTTAATACGTCAATCATATTTTAAAACTAGATGCGTTTCCTATCTGACTACTCTGAGACTCAGAGGTCACAGCATCTTCTAAAGTCCAGACAATACTTGGTCAGATCATGTGTGATGCTGATGACCATGTACCTGAAATGGTATTTTGAGGAAAGTATTTACCACAGATTGAGTGGACCTGTCTAGTCAGTGCACGCATTTCACAGTAATCGTGCAGCTCAACTCAGAACTTAAAAGAGCTCAACGAAGTTGAAATATTATAAATATTATTATAAACGAAAACCAAGGACCCTTTTGTGGTAAGGTAACCGTCACAACAAATCGTACTGTATGCCACGGAATGCAAAAACATTCCCTCGGACCCTAGCAATGGATTCACAATATGTATAAATAAGAAAGTCTTTTCTTTTACATTTTCATTTTCTCGAAAGGCGCACGAGTAATTTTCTCGGTTGCCCCTGTCTTACAGAATCAAACTGAAACAAATGATAGGTAATCCCTCTTAAGCCTAAAGGGAATTCTTGAGAATCAATGAAAATTCCCGCCCCTTGTAGGTGACCTTGTCAGGGCGCCCTCCGCCCAATCTCTTGTCAATTTTCTTATTATCGGAATATGGAATCGCAGTCGTTGCTTAGATAGCCTTCGAGATATAAAGTATTTGTGCCCATGATCTGTATTTTCTATGCGAGCTACTAAAAGGTTTCTCGAAGACTATAGAGTTTCCTCTACTTGTATGAACATTATTCAATTTCAATATACATGTGTTTTGTAAAATATTCTATTGAAGCGTATTGTGATAAAAATAGACGCTTGTATCAATTTATCATACGCGTCGTCATATTGATAAAATAGAGTAGTGTGAAATGTGATAAGTGTGAGAATACTAGCTTGTGCCAGCGGCTTTGCCGCGTGACTTTCGTGACGTACTACTAGGATAAAAGTATCCTATGCGCTAATCTAGATTATGAACTATATGTTTGCCAAATTTCATCTAAATCCACGAATATCCAAACTTGCAAATTTTTACACATTTATTATATTCGGAGGATAATGTGGCTATAATTTCTAAACCAGTATCTGCAATGTGTTATCGAATTTAGTTGGGGGAGCGTACAACGTTCGTGAATTTCTTTGACATCCCTTAGGACGTCCGGGCTCTCCGGGATAATGGAATCCTGGGCCTTTAATATTGCGCTAATCGTAAACCTGCCATTTGTACAGACTTACCTTTCGGGTTTGTGGTATTTTTTCTTGTGATTATTTATCCTATACCCATGTCAGACAACATTTTGAGTATTTTTTTAATTTTATATACCTAGCTATCCTACCAATATTATAAATGTGAAAGTTTGTTTGTTCTGATGTATGTTACTTAAAAACTGGCAAAAGCTAGTCATCATCATCATCAACATCAACCAGTTCACACCGCCCGCTGCTCGACATAGGCCCAAAAGAGGGTTTCTGCCATAATCGCCACGCTTGGCAGGCGGGTTGGCGATCGCAGTATGGTTGTAAAAATGCATAGAGAACACTGCTGCCCATTATCTAGTAACTCCTTTAGTCGCCTTCTACGACACTCACGAGAAGAAATGGGATGGTGGTCTTTTACGATCGGCACCACACGGAACTGAAGCTAGTAAACTTAATATAATCCACCATAAACTAAATAAGTTCTGTTCTGCAAGCTTTTGTAAAACAATACACATCAAATTACAAAATGAACACAAACTAAAGTCAAAATTAGAGTTCTCATTATAGGTAATTCATCTAACTTGTACACTATCTCCTGGTCGTGTCCTCCGCCACAATCTCGCTCTAATTTGCCGTGACATTGCGGTGCAAATACATTTGAAAGTAGTTACGTCGCAATTTAAATAAAAGTTCCACTTTACTTTGAAATTGAAGACCTCTCAACAATTCATTGACTTTTTAACATTCCTCTTATCTCTTACCATGCAGATCAGAGGGGTAATTGCGTATCTCACTAACTGTAGGAATTGCTTTCTATTTGACAGTTGAATATCCTTGCAAAAATTGTAAGGATCGTATCATAAAACAAAACAAAACAAAACAAAACAAAAAACAAAACAAAAAAAAACATGGACGCTCACAACATATTAATTTAATACCCTGCATGTCTGATTAGTCAGTTTATGTAAACGCATGTTTGACAAATAAATGATATTTTATCTTTTATCTTTATCTTTATCTTTAAATAAAAGCTCACTACAAAGTGAAAAATAACTTTAATTTCGGAAGTCGGTGACTTAGGACATGTATTTGAATTTTTTGTCACCGCCTTCCGAAATTAAAGTTATTTTTCACTTTGTAGTGTTTTTTTGGAAGTCGGTTGTTTTTTTTTAAGTTTTTATTTTTCACTTTTTAGTGGTTCACATGTGCTTACCCCTTCACAGCGTACCGGCGTGGTGTTATGTTATGGACTGTTGTAAACAATAGACAGACATGAGATTTCAGCATTTCCAGTCCATTCGCTATAATTTATTCAGGAGTTCCGTTACCTATCTCCGAAGTTCTTCATCGGATCTTCACCAAATTGAAATGGGGCCACTCCGAGAAAGTATTCTTCCAAAAACTACCCAAATCGCTTCAAGTTCTCTCTATTTCTCATGGATCCCATCATCAGATCCTGACTTGATGATCATGGGACCACCTGGGAAGTATAGCCTTTCAAACAAGAAAATAATAATCCAAATCGGTCCAGCCATCTTCGAGTAATCTCCCGATTACTCACATAAACATATTACACACATAAAAAAAAGTAAAAAAATGGTTCCGACGAATTGAGAACCTCCTCCTTTGTGAAGTCGGTTAATAAATAACGGGTCCATTTCGGCTTGGAGAAAATGATACGTAAAATTGGTCCAAAAATCGCGAGCCTCTGTGAGGTAAAGGTGGCCCATATAAAAGACGTGCCATTGCCGGCACTAGCCAGTTGCAGCTCAGCCACCGTAGAGGCAACAAAAAGGAAGAAAAACAAGCCGAAATCTGCGGACAAGACTAGAAGACTTATTCAAGAAGTGTTTTAATTCTGCCTCTTCTCTGAAGAAGTCTCCGTTTCCCCGAAGCCCTTTGGGTAGCAGTACCTACTCAACGCATTCAGGGGTGCGTGGTGACGTGTGTCGCTAGCAGAACTACTAGGTTCAGTAAGTAGGGAACACGCGTCAACAACAGTGGGAGAAGTCCCAGGGCGAGTGCGGGTGCTGGTCGTGCCCCACCGTCCGCTACAATCATTCATTCCGTTACTTACGTTGCTGAGAAGACGAATATTTTAAACATATGTAACAATGAATTAGCAATATCCTTCAAAATGATGCAAATTCTGCTTAATAGGTAGTGTGTTACGCAATTAGGGTAGGTACAGTTCATCAAAATTCAGAATAATCTCTGGTCGCGCCCTTTGAGTGACACGCATGACCGCACATACATTATAATGCTTTATAATTAGCTCTATTTTATTTAGCAAAGAGAAGTTAGTGTAATCGACATTTTAGGGGTTCGGGTCGAGTTTGTTTAGGACTGGACGTAACCTCTCCGAATATTGGGAGCGTGATTGGGCGCGCGAGTGGTCCTATATTTATTGTGTACATAAATCTTTAAGAAAAAGGTAAATACGGGGGATGAAGACGTTATATTTCTCCGAGACATGTTCAGTCGAAAGTAAACTCGTATTTGTTCAACCTCTCTATTTTTATCCGTTAAGACTAGGATTTATGTGATGTAGTTTGTGCCGACGTGTAATCTCTGCATTAGCGCATTGGAAAAAATGGTTGTTAATATTATGTAGTTGTATTTATTTTGTAGGTGTATTAGATTATATCCGGTTGGTTCATGTAGTACACGTTGACACACGCCATCTTGGGATTGGCTTAATTAGTAGTCTACATCAAGCTGCGGCCTTGTTTGATTACCGTAATAAGGTCTATGATCTTGGCGGCAAATCTTTTTTGCTATAAAAAATCCTAGAAAATGACGAGAACAACATCTGATAAAATATAATCATAATTGTAATTAATTGCTAAAGAAGTATCTGAAGAAATCCGAGTGTAATGTGGTCTACACTTGCTAATAATTTCTTTTGGATGGTATGTTACAGGGCCATCTATTCAGATTATATTTGTTTCTATTGCTCCTGCTGTAATAAAAGTCTAAGCCTTACGTTGTTGCCTATTCTCACCACTTGCGTGAGAATAATAATAAAAATAACTTCCCTCATTCCAGGCAATAAATGGTACGCACAACAATGACCCACTCTCCACTTAATAAAACCACATGTTTAATTTATTTGTTGTTACTTAGTTACTAAGAACCACCTAGGAGGTCGGATAACAGTGTCACTGGCTGGTGACAGCCAGGGCCGTCTTTTCCATTGGCCACTCCAGGCACTTGTCCGGGGCCAACGATATATGGGACGCCCTTAATTCCTGGCAGCTAAGAAAACATAAGTTCCCAGGTGGAGTCCTAAAATCTCGCTCGCTCGCTTCTCTCGCTCAAAGAAACACCTACATCTTTATGAATGGTCAAAAGACAACCTAACCTATCCGAGGCGGCGTACTAAATTCTTGAGCTCGGTCTGTTTCCATCGAGGCCCTTTGATATAAATTGCCCAGGGCCTCCAAGACGTCCCTGGTAAGACAGACACTCTATTAGAGCGCTACGCGTCGCGCGTCGCATCGATGGTATCGTGGTGGCTGTCTTTTGTTGACAGAGAGGATGTCAAGGCGTACCACGTCCACGACGAACTGCTATATTCCGGCACAATCCTGTTGATATTGAAGCTTCTGAGCAACAAATACGATGACCACTTCTGGTGAAGGCTATCCTGCGTCGTTATAATAAACTAGCTTTTGCTCGCGGTTCCGCCCGCGTGGATTTCGGTTATCGCGTAAAAAAAGTAGCCTATGTCCTTCTCCATATCCCAGGCTACATCTCTGCTAAGTTTCATGACGATCGGTTTAGCGGTTTAGGCGTGAAAGCGTAACAAAAAGATAGAGTTACTTTCGCATTTATAATATTAGTAGGGATTTCATCATGTAGCAACCATGCGCCAGTCCCTGTTATGAACTTAGTAAATTACGTCGAAAATTCGAAATACCCGAAATTGTTGTCGCAAGTTCCATCGTTCGGTTTATGCGCGTTATAAATTAATAAGGAATTACATTCTGACTGCCAAGTCCCATAATGGGCAGGTGGAATAGGCAAGCGCTTTGTGGACTAACTACACTTGTTATTGAATAGTTTCAGTCAACAATGTGCCCCTGAACAAAGGGAACATTTCGGGGCTTTGGTCAGATACTTTCTTATTTATATCACAACTTCACAGTAACGGAGTTTCGAGTTTTCTTTTGTTGTGTTTGTGGTAGTTCAACATTCGCGGTTGTGCAAACTCATCACAAATTTTATTGTTTGTTTTATTTATTTTTTGTTTCGTTCAAAGGGTAATGAACTCGGCTATTGTTTTTTCCTTTTTTGTTAATGTAGGTATTTTTCACATTTATCCGGATTCACTGAGTTTTACAGTTTATTTGGTCCTTTGATGTTTTAAATAGTTTAATCTTCGTACTGCTTTTTAATCTTATTTCTATTTTCTTCCACAAGTTTTTCAATTAATCATAACTTATCCCTACTTCCCTACTAATATTATAAATGCGAAAGTAACTCTGTCTGTATATCTGGCTGTTACGCTTTCACGCCTAAACCGCTGAACCGATCGTCATGAAATTTTGGAGACATATATCCTGGGATATGGAGAAGGACATAGGCTACTTTTTACGCGATAACCGGCATCCACGTGAGCGGAGCCGCGGGCAGAAACTAGTAATATTAACAGCGTGGAAGTAAGTTTGTTTGTTTGTTACGCTGTCTCGCTAAAACGGCTGAACGGATTTGGTTGAAATATGACACACAGATAGACCATGACCTGGGTAAGGACAAAGGCTTCTTTTCATCCTGATTCGTAGACGAATTCGCGGGTAACAACTAGCACTTAATAAATGAACAACTGAAACTATAAAATGTAGTGTTTAATAATGGAAATGATAAAAAATTCAGATCATAATATTTATGCTTTAAAAGGCCGTTCGTTAGTTCTCATTGTCTGCTGTTTTCATTTCAGTAGGCGAGTCTACTTCACTGAAGTTAAGACATCTAAAAGCTTGTTTTAAAACTCTCGCTACACACATAAAATCGCTCACATTTAAAATAAAAGTAAGAAAATTGAACACATTTGTTAGAACGAGCAAAGAAATCCATACTAATATTATAAATTCGGAATTAACTCTGTATGTTGACTTTTCACGCCTAAACCACAGAACGGATTTCGATAAAAATTTGGCAAGGAGATAGATGGAGATTCCATAAAAGTAAGGTTTTTTTCAAGGAATATAAGTTCTTAGTTAGAATCTTTTCATCCTACTTATATAAGTATATATATAATATTATAAATGTGAAAGTTTGTATGTTTGGATGTTTGTTACTCAATCACGCTAAAACGGCTGAACTGATGTGGATGAAATTTGGCGCACAGATAGTTTAAAATCTGGATTAATACAAAGGATACTTCTTATCCCAGTAGTACGTTCCCGTGGGATAACTTCCGCGGGCGAAGCCGCGGGTAGAAGCTAATATTTTATATTGCCCAGAACGAGTTTGTCGCCAGAAGACCCTTTCCTTTCCCTATTCACTCATACACGTAGTTAGATTACTTACATGTTCTGAAACAACCCGGGTAAACCACTAGCATAATTTTAGGGCCCATTAACTTCGTAATGCCTCAGAGTATGTATAAATCAACAACGCAATGTGGTTCTGCAAAGAGTTCCTTCAACTTTATACGTATAGGGGTGAACAAAAACAGTACCTACGTACAAATATCAGAGCGAGTTCAGTTGAGTCGATCTCTTTATTTCCTCTTCAAAGCGGCGACAGCTGAAGAGATTCTCAGGAAAACTTTGTGATTCAAGATTTAAACGTTGTCAAGCGTAAACATAACCTAGTTTTGTTTTTGTGGTTCCCTAAACGATATTTCTGCTGTTCCTAGTTGAATAATTACAGTTTTTTGTGGTTTTTGTAGCACCCGTCACACTATACTCGCCCTGTTCCTTTTGACACATAAATAAATATCACAAGAACACTTCGAGTGACAATAAAAATAACGATTGTTCCAGAAAGTTTGTCCCAGTTAAAAGTTTCTCTTCCATTTCTCAAATGACTCGTACAAATCTTGTTTTTGCTTTTTTGTGAGTTACTACGAAAAGGAAGACTTTTATCCTTCTTGTATGCAATGTTTTTATTCATACTTATTACGAGAGCTGCAACATCTTTCAGAGATGCAGGATGCTGCAGCTACATGACTTCGCAGAAACAAATGAATTTGATTTAAAATGAGAGTGTACCATTGTAATTGTTTGGTGTTTTAAAAATACTGCAGCGCCAGTTATGTTAAATGGGAACAAGTATCGCGCTATTGATACTGTTGGTTGTGTTTTATGTAATAATAACAACGTACAATATGTTTTTTTTGTACACAAAACACAGTGCTGTATGTGAGTGGTGTTTGTCGTCGCCGTGCCCGCGGCCGAGCGGCCCGAGGCGCGATCCGATCAGCCGGTGACGCCTATTAAACCCGCAGAGTGGGAACCCGTGTTAACCTGAGTTTGCTTTTGTCTTAGCAACGGGGTGTAGGTGGCAACTCAATAGTTGAGTTGTTATAGTATAATCGTTCGTTTAGTTTTTTGTTGTTCTATATTGAATGACATACATTGTATCTCCAGGCCTTTGTATTAAATCCTGTCTGCTGAAGATATATAGAGATATACCTTAACAAAAACATTGTTTTCAGTTATTTGTAAGATAAACACGTTAGGACTTAGATTAAATGTGTTTTTTTTTCTCAAAACAAAGGGAGTCTGCGTTTTGTTAGAGGCGTGCCGTTTACGAGGGTCGGTATTCAAGCGCCGGACCACAGCATGTGTTTACTGCGGCGACTATAAACGTTAGCTTTATAACCTCTACAACTGTCTCCACAAACGTTCGAGGAGAATGCGACTCCAACGACCGTCGTAAAGACTAAATTCAAGTGCCCTGTACGGCTAATTAATCCGCGGAATGACCCACACCACAACTTTTATGTCACTGTACTTAAGTGATGACGTAAAGTTTTTCGATACGACCCACGCTACCTCCGCAAATAAACTCACTACAATGTTCGTCAAAAGTCCCATCTCTACGAAAACCTATCTTTTGTCCTTTTTATTGAATGAGAAGTTTTCATATTTGTCCGTGACTGGAAAACTTTTTGTCGTACCAGAAATCGCCTGTTTCCTATTGAATCTTTTTGGGGTAAAACTAAGTCAATCGAGAAACTCATTTGTTCGTGCAGTTCCGATAAGGTCTCATGTTGCTCAGCCCTGTGAAATACAACACAACGACTAAATGAACCTGCCTTTGTCGTTTACGAACTTGCTTTTTGTTTTCTTTCATCGACATCGACACTATTACCATCTCTTACGTAATGTGTTTTCCGTAGTATTTTTGTTCCGGATAAGTCCTTGGCGTAAAAATAACTAGAAATAGAAAAACAATATCCTTACTCCGACTAATAATAGATATAGGTTAATTCCTACATACATTAGATTAATCAAATTGTGTAGTTCCATTCAGACTTGACCTTTATAATTTTGGCTGGCAGCTTAATGTTTGTTGTCATTTATTGGGTCAAAGTCGCACCATGGACTGGCGGGTATCCAGCATCCATGAAGGTCACTTTACAATTTTGCGTAACCTTTAAATGTTCTTTTTCCCATGCTCAAGTTGGCCAGTTACCAAACAAAAAAAAAGAAATGTTGACAGTTAACTGTTTAGAGTTAAGTCAAGGTCGCGAGAAAGCAGCAGGTCAGTGGGACAGTTTTATTGTTAATAATAAACTGTAAAGTGGGCCAAAAACAGAATTTCATGAATAAATAATTAATTTGCGTTTTGTATTTATGAGATTTACATTATAATAGGTAGTCATCAATCGCATTTACGTTGATTCGAAACCGGATTTAGAAATTGATACCTTTTCCTGATTCAATTTAAACATAATTAATTATAGCACTTCTCAATAGATAAACAAATTTACAGAAATTCCACGTAATCAGAACCTGAAGTATTTGTGTTAGAAAATTACAATTTAATCAGTACACATGTGGGCAATTTTCCGTGCCACTAAGTGTAATTGGCACAGGTGCCGTAGCCTGTCGCTGCGAGGTGTCACCGGTCCAATTTCCTGAACACCCCTATTCTCCCCCCTACGACTGTTATTGGATTTTTTTGCAATATCCCTCATTGCGTACCGACGCGGATGCGAGTGTACTCGAATTACTTGCCAACACGCACTTGTGAACGGTACGACGCTTTTTGATTCCCCGCCTCCCTGTTTAATATGATCTCCTAGTATTTCTCGGCTACAATTCTAACGTTACAAAAGGATATCTGTCGCAACCCAAGTTTCGTGATATTCCTTTATGGTTTAGACGGTAATGCGGGATTCAACGACCTACGATCAATCTTCCAATTCTATTTGAACTAAATACAGATAATTGGATCCCGTTGAAATAATAGACATCAGTCATTCGTGTTATTCTTCACAAGCTTTTTCCAGCGGCTTCGCCTGCGTGTAGGGTGGAAATTAACCCACGGGAACGTTCTACCGGGATAAAAGTATTCAATGTGTTAACCCAGGTTATAAACTATCTGTGTGCCAAATGTCATACAAAATCGTTTAGCCGTTTTCGCGTGATTGAGTAACAAACATCCAAACATACAAACATTCACATTTATAATATCGAGGTGTATTTCTGCAGAAACTAGCTGAAATAGTAAATATTGTGTTCATAATCAATTAGTTACGATGGCGTGTTATAAGCGCAACATGCTTGTTATTATAGTTTTTGCAAGCTGTAAAGGTTAGTAGGTTATTAGTGATAGTGTCACCTTAATTAATGGTTAAAATAAAACTTTATAAGTTTGCATTAATTAATTCGATGAAATGTAACACTTGCGAAACTACTTATTACATGCATTTGCACTTTGATATTTGAAATGCATTTTAATTTATTTTTAGTCATTGCTTTACATTTTCTATCACAGTATTTTTCAAGTCTCCATTTTATTACCTATTTCTATAATAATTCTGTTTCACTATATATTTGAATTTTAAAGATTTGAGTATTTATAGCATATTTATATATCTTCTTATAATATGTATATTAAAATCAATTGCGTTTGTCTCGCAAAAACTCGAAATCCACCCCTGTATTAGGGTTAACCGTCGCTCTAATTAATACAGGGGTGGATTGAAAAAAATTTAAGAAGTCTATAATTCATACAAATCTGTGAGATTTTTGTGTGATTTATAGACAGGACAGAACAACGTCTTTCGTGACAGCTAGTCTACAATAGAACATTATATTTTTATGAAGCCCAATAATATTCCCTATATCACATTTAGATATGTTCGTATTTGTTAAAGGCATATAGTTGTGCTTTCATAGGCCTTAAATTCTACCTGGAATTGAGGTACGTACCAATTATATATTATCTACGTAAGGTAGACATATGCCCTCCACCGATGCCCATTCATTTGATGTCTATCTGTACTATTTATACAAGCGCTACAGTGTATTTATAGCTCTCTTTATTTTTCTCTTTGCTTCTTTTTAGTAGATAAATGTAAATTACAAACGCTTCTAACATACTACATATTAAACACATAATATGCATAAACACACAACTTCTTACCATGGGGGTAGGCAGAAACTACGGAACGCCACCATCCTTATTACCATCCTTGTTCCATCCTAATACTCCCTTTTCTTCGTTGACGTTATTACATCAGCAGGCTTAGCCTGACACTTTCTATTTCTACGAAGAATAGACAGTGCTTTTTCTATACAAAGTCACATTTCGTTTCTCCATTTTTGACATCGCACCGTAGATATCCTTCTACAATCTGTCATTTTGTCTTTCGTTTCTAAGGATCTTTGTCTAGGTCCTTTTATATGTAGACTATTTCAGAAGAATATTTCTTCCCAAACTGTCAAAATCACACTGACAACAAACTTTCTACTGGACGGCCACAAAGTATATACGATTATCTACAAAATCATGATTCGTTTAGTCCGCATAACTGTGATAATTAATAGAAGGGCATAGCTATCTTCGCTTATTGTACATCATTTAGTTAATAGTCATGTCTATTCTTCCGTCGACGGATTGGTGCTCGTGCTAAGCCTACTGGTCATACACGCATGCCCGGTGGTTGCGAGATAGTATTAGATTTCCCACCTTAAAAAAAACCCGACCATTCTGAAGAGCATCACCAATAAGGTCACTAATTGACCACTGGTCACTAAGGTGTGGGACACCATAGAGAGACATTTCCCGGCGTTTTCACACACATCTGCCTCGTAAATAACATTTTTTTATAATTAAAAAAAAAAACGTTGCCCCACACTAGGAATTACTCCTGTATCGTGGGTGCGTTTACAAACATTTAAATTCACATACACACACAGCCAGACCCGGAACAACTACTTCTAGGTCGTACAAATATTTGTTCCGTGGGGGAATCGAACCCGCTACACGCAGCACAGGAGTCAATCGCTTAACCACTGCGCCAACCGTGCTGTCATTATAATTAACTAGCTTTGCCAGCGGCTGCGCCCGCACAGAGTTCGGTGTATTATTTATATAAATCGTCCTCTTGAATCACTCTGTCTATAAATGAAAACTGCATTAAAATCCATTACGAAGTTTAAAAGATCAAAGCGTACAAACACGAAAAGCGACTTTGTTTTATACTTTGTAAGGATAAATAATTAGTGCCATCAAGAACATCCTATCAGAGCTATTATAAAAATATTGTAACTAAGAACTAACATTCCTTAAAAAAAACCTTACTTGGATGGAAGAAAAAACATGCTTATACCCAAACGGTCCGACTTCTGTACGTAATAAAGCCTAAATATTTAATGAACAGCCAGTGTAGTGTTTATATCGTCTCGATTGTCGGAAAGGATTTCCATAAAAGCTTTATTTCGTCCCTTATCTTTATCCCTTTTGTATCGACATCACTGATAGCAACTGGCTCGTAAATCTTAATGACTGAGGATCGTTAGATTGCTCACTCGTAATAGACAAAGATAACAGCTTTTGTGTCTATGGTAATTTTTGTCAACTCACTCATTTAATACAACCTTGTTTGTACGAGTAATTTCCTTTGCCTTGTGGAGGAGGAAAAGTGGAAATTGAATGTTGCATGCAAAATTTATGAATGTTGGGCGTTAGACATGACAGTAGAATGTTGATCGTAGAATGTGGATTCTTGATTTAATGCAGAAATGTGGCAACGTAGCTAATGAACGAAATTATTCTAATTTCAATGCACTAATAAATATGCATTAATTATGTATAATTCGACGCATTGTTGTTATGTTCTACGCCGTTATACATACCGTTGTTACGACATACACTGGTAGGAGCACATTTTAATAAGTACTTGTACTACTGGCTTAAATTATTAATTATACTCTTCAAGTCTAACATGGATTAATATTTTAGTGTTCAGTAAAGTATATTCTATTTAAGGGAGTCGTATCTTATCGAGCCTTACATTATGTAGTTTCACAAGCCAATTTTCCTACTCGCAAAAGAAAAATCCGTTATCGCCATTCTAAGGTCTCCACAAAAACAGAACAGGACAAAGCATTTTCCTTTAATTAAACAAACTGTTTTGTTACTGTGTTTACTTTCATTAGAAAACAAGATTCGGAACAAAATAAGAAACGCCCGGAATTGAACACGCGAGTTTTCCGCATTTTCTATTACGTAGAGGAATATTGGCTTTAGTACGACAGGTATTAAGGAAGTTTATTGCTTGACAAACGTGAATCTGTCAATAACAAATTTCACGGTATCAGTGAATGTGTACGCACACACAAAATGTTATCCGCATACCGCACTGAAAATCCATACAATACAATACTATAATGGCTATGGATCAACTATCTCATTACGAAAATTTCATTCCAAGCACTTACTCGTGCTTTGCATTTAATTAAACATTATGGAAAGTAACATTTTAGGTACTGCCTAAACTATTTTGGAGTAAATATGAAAACTGAATTGGCCAAGACTACAAAATAATATCCTGAGGACGGAGTGTCGGATTATAAATGTTGCTCTGTGGGGAGTAAATACAGCAATCGCAATACATACTGCCAAAAAAAAAAACACGCACAAAAACAATGTCATCACCACACGGAAGTAGTAGTTACTAGCAAACATAGAAGTATTTACTATTTCCATGGATCACCAATCCGCACAGAGCATGGCATTCGTATGTACCTATTATATCTAAATTTAAGCTCCTTGCCATGCCACTTTTGAACCACCTTCCACTTAACTATGCCGTCAACAGACTGCCAATAAGGAGGAATGATAATCCTTTAGCTTAATTAAGCACTGCCGCTAGATTAGTGGCATACATTACTTGCATCATTATTCATCCACTAATTAGGTCGCTCTCTTATTGTCCTGAAGCTTTCATGTACGGAGATTGATTACCCTACAATAGAGCGATGATTTGATTCATTAAAATCCATTATAGGTGATATTGTGATTACTACAGTACTTATGTAGGTATAGACAGTGTTGGTAAGCTGTGTTGATATGTTATCTGCATTATATGAAAGCTGATACACACGGACCAATTTTAAGTTAATTGATCCGAGCTTATACCTGTCAATTATTCAATTGATGTGTAAAGATTGTACGCCTCAAAATGGCAGAACGCGGTATTAGACTCGAAAACGAAGAACAATGCTTGCTAAATGTGTATTAGTATTGACGGAATTATATTACCAGGAGCGTGTTTTCGATACAGTACCTACGTTAAAGGAAAATGGTACTGTGTGTAAGCATTTATCTACAGAGTTAGGATACAATTTATAATGTATCAATAGAGATAAAACAAACTACCTTACAATGTTTTATTTTAATTTTTATAAACTATGTGTTAACTATTAATTAATAAGATACTGATTATTCTGTAAGTATTAGTTTTAATATTGTTGATAAGTGTTTCAACATTCGGACAAACCTATTGAGGTTTTTGTGATGTTTCTGTTTATATTTCGCTTTTCCTTTATTAATAAACATAAAAAAGATAAGATACAAAGTAAGTAACATAATTTTACTAACTGGTCCGCAGTTAGTAAAATTACGTTACTTACTTTGTACTTGAGAGTTTACCAAAGCCTGAACACAATAGCCTGGAGAAAATATGATACAAAAACGATTGTAGCCCTCATTTCCAAAGTCTAGTCTAGCTACAAAGAGATAAAACCGAGTCGCTTAAAACATCTTTGTTTTCAAAGAATATTCAATTTCTTAGCTCTAGGTATATCGCCTTTGTAAAAGAATTGCCAGTAGATATTCAGTACACAGTTTTTCTAGCATTGGTTTTATTGTTCTATTATATTTCTTTACGATTCGCCTGATAGAATCCAATTTGTTTACTTATGTGTGAATTTATTTTTGCGAAGAGAGAATTGAAATTAATAAGAGCTGTTATGAAGATTACCTTTTAAGCCGGGCCTACATTTAACTAATTGGCCTAAAATCTTTTTTACTTTGAGGCTTACTAAATAGGTCTCGCTTTTTTAAGACTGTTTACTGTATTGTAAGTTTTGCTGAGTAGTAATTTAGATTCGGTTTGTGTCTGTAGGCACTATTTCAGGTTGTCTAACGAAGCCTTCGTTGGACTCATTTGTGGCCAATATTTTAAGCTTATCTCTTACCCTTTACAAAGATGGAAGCCGTGCAGAGTCGTGCTACATTATTCAACAATGTTATCTCTCAAACTTGTCTTGTATTTCAGGACTAGAAACTAGTTTTTTATCTACAAAAATGTCTGAATACTTTGTGGGAATACCGCCACTGGTATCTCGACTTACATGCAAAATTTCAGACAAAACCGGAAACTTTTTGAATAGTTTGAAACAAATCTTTCTGCGGCCTTCATTCACAATTGGACTCTCGGAGCACGTACTGCGGAGTTTTATAGGTTTCATCTTTTATAAATACAGGTTTCAGCTGTAAAGTTTACCGCTATCGTAAACTAAATTATTATTATCATTTACCACAGTTCGCGGCTCAACATTAACCTCTTTTAAAAAGAAGGTATTACCAATAAGTACCGTAATAACTTTATGATAGGCGAGGTGTTGATGTAATAAGATCTCGAGCCGGAACTATTATTCCGAGATATTGCATTACGGGAACTCAAGGCGGTATGGAAAAATTATTGGGAAAAGTATTACTTGCATTGTGAAATATTTTCACATCATAAAACTTGTTATTTGCCAATAAGCTTTTATAGAGGTAAGTGCATTAGGCGTATTGGTAATTCGTATTGTGAGATTTCCTGAGGTTTTTCTTATATTAACAAAATGTCGCGTAGGAAGGTACACGAAAACGATATTTTTTAGGCACTAAATGCTCTATCCTGCAAAACATCTTTTGGCGTGCTCATGGCCATAACCATAGATATTTTTTTATTTCATTAGCCTATACTGCTGAGCAAAGCCCCCCCCCCCAAATCTTTATCAGGTGCTGTCCGAGAGAAGGGTCCTAGGGCTCATGACACCCCCCAAAGCCGTAAACGTAAAGCTTAAAATAATATTTTTTCGATAATATAATACATTTTCTTATTAATATGTAGGTAGTCTTTGTCTGTGACACCCTCAAAGTCTTTGACTGCGACCGCGCCTGTTCTTTATAGGCATCCTTTTCCAGCGGCACCTCGATCCGAACCCTACAATACGCGTCTAGGCACATCTTACGGTCATAGAAATGTAAAATAAAAACGTTCTTTCTTATATCTATGGCCTTAGCAGAACCAATGTAATTTTATCAATCTACTACACACAACAAGCCACAAACCCAGCTCACTAAAATACAACTTTATCAGGAGCAGAGGCAGGGAAGTAAAACATTTTCTATCAGAATTTCCCACGCGGATCGCAGGTGCGATGCGGTGCGGTGCTAACCAATAAATAACCCAACGTTAGCTTCCCTGATCAGTGTAATCTAACTAGACGTGATATACTTAGGTAGGCGGCGCTTAGGTACACTGCACCACAGCCTAGGAACATAGGTATACTGCACCACAACCTCGGTGCAAGCTCAAGAGTAGCTCGTCGAATGCTGCATGAAAGCGACAGTGAAGCCAATGCCGTCATGTAGCGTAATTCAAAATTTATCTAGATGAAGTCTGAAAGCTTTTCTGCGACGGTCTTATACCAAAACAAGAATGGTTTTGATTTTCAGATTATAAACTTAGGCACAGAGGTTTTCTTTGAGGGAGATGATGAATATTGCAGCAGTTTCTAGAAATGTATGTTGTTATCAGTTGTTCCGAGAACTTTGTGCACATTATGTAAGTAATGAAACGAAATGTTTATTTAAGTACAAAGTAGATATTTTAAGACAGACTTTTTACACACGTCAATATTTGAAAACTAGATGGCGCCATTTTTTGGCTGACTCATCCATGAGAAGAAATGCCAAAACGAAAAAAAAAAAAAAGAACGAAGAAACAAACGAAGTCCATAAATGATGTTATTAAGATTTTATGATGATTTGATATATCTTACATGCAGGACCATGTTGGAAGGGCTTTTTGAATAAAGATCTATTGCAGCTTTGAGCTGACCTGTCCCAACAGACGACATGCATTCATTCGTCATCGTGTAGCTCAACCCTATTTTAGGGAACTCAACGAATCGTCACAACAAGTACATAAACTTGCCCGCAAATCAATGCCTCGTTGGTCTAATGGTAACGCAAGTGTACTGAGCATGAGGCCCTGGGTTCTATTCCCAGGTCGGGCAAAGTTTTGGGTTATTTATCAAAAAATTCTCAGTAGCAACCCAGGGTCTGAATTTGTGCACGGTTGATGGCAATACCAGCCTATATTGTGATCAACTATATTGCAGACCCTCCCCTATCACATATCTGACTTAAACATAACTGGCAAAATGTGGATGTACTAAAGATACACCTCTGTCTTCAGGGATTACTGGCTTAATGTTATAAACTTGCCCACATTTTGATTTTATAGAAAACTGCCGTTTCGATGTTAATAAAAATGTGTTCATCCTCATAGCAATGGCCAAATCCACTGAACTCGATAGCGATAAAAAATGGTGTGAGCGCTCTAAAAACAAAGCCTACTAAAATACACCATCGACAATGGCTGTACCAAATTGACTGTAACATCAATCAATAGACAATAGACTAGTAGTGTTATCAACTGAAAACTACTGTTACAACAAAATTCCGCAAACCTTGCAATATTAATGCTCTTATATCCTTCATTAACAGTTTATTAAAAACTAGTGGCCCGTCCCGGCTTCGCACGGGTGGGATCTCTATTTTTTTCTAATAATTAAAATAGGCATTTGACATGACCTTTGTCTTGTACATGTTCATTTTAAGATCCACTCTTTCGGAAGCTCTACTGAGGTCATCGAGCATTGCGTTGGAATCCTCCATGGTCTCAGCCAAGACAACTATATCATCGGCAAACCGAAGGTGAGTGATGTACTCGCCATTGATGTTGATGCCAGCCCCCTTCCAGTCCAGAACCTTGAAGACATCCTCCAGTGCAGCGGTGAACAGATTCGGAGCTATAACTTCTGTCTGCCTCACATCTCGCTGCAGTAGGATAGGTTTCGAAGTCTGGTTATGGAGTCGGACTGACATAGTAGCGTTTTCATGCAGTCACTTCAGCACCTCGATGTACCGATAGTCGACCTGGCATCGTTGAAGAGATTGCAGAACAGCCCATGTCTCGACTAAATCGAAGGCTTTTTCGTAGTCCACAAACGCTAAATAGAGAGGCAGGTTATACTCTTCGGTCTTCTGTATAACCTGCCGCAGCGTATGTATGTGGTCTACGGTGCTAAAGCCTTTACGGAATCCGGCTTGTTCGGGAGACTGGAAGTCGTCAAACTTGCGCGCGAGACGGTTCGTGATGACCCTCGAAAACAGCTTGTAGACATGGCTCAGAAGTGAGATGGCCCTATAATTCTTAAGAAGGTTATTGTCACCCTTCTTAAAGAAAAGTACCACCACACCTCTATTCCATGTCTGTGGCGTTTTGCCCTCGAGTATGACGGAATCAAACAGCTTTTGGAGAGCCTTAACTGGTTTTCTGCCAGTCCTCAGGAGTTCGGCCGTAATTCCGTCATCACCCGGCCGGTGCCTTTTTGTTTTTAAGCTGCTTGAGTGCCATCGTACCAGCTAACGTCCGGGATGTCTTCGGTGTAGGTTCGGGTCAATCTGGCTCTTGGGTCGTTTGCCAGATTCGTAACGGGGTTGCTTGTTGACGTGTGTAACTGTCCATAGAACCTCTCAATCTCTCTCAACAGCGCAGGCTTGGTGGACACGATCCTGCCATCATCGGTCTTCAGTTTCGCAAGCTGACTCTGCCCAATAGACAGATTCCTTGCAAAGACCTTGGAGCCCTTGTTCCACTCTATCGCATCCTTGATGCGGTCCATATTAAAACGGCGAAGGTCGCTTTTCAAGGACGTAGAGATCCGTCTATTGAGCTGTCGGTACTTTACCGCGTCGTCAGAAGACTGCAGGATCATTTCACGCCTCTCTTCTACATTAGCTGCAGAGATGCCCATGTAACACCCATTCTCATGACGGTCGGAGGCGCTACACTCGAAGTGGTCGACAAGTATGTGTACCTAGGACAAACTGTCCAGTTAGGTAGGTCCAACTTCGAGAAAGAGGTCAATTATCGAATCCGACTCGGCTGGGCTGCGTTCGGGGAGGCTTCGCAATATCTTCTCGTCCCAAAAACCGCACATACCGGTCGAAGTGGAGGAGCCTGGTGGAGGCCTATGTCCAGCAGTGGACGTCTTTCGGCTGAAATAATGATGAAATGATGAATTTAAATAGCCTATGTTACTGAGGGATAATGTAGCGTTCTAATGGTGAAAGAATTTTTGAAATCTGTCCAGTAGTTTTTGAGTTTATTCGTTACAAACATACAAATCCTCTTCATAATATTAGTATAGAAGTATAGACTAGCGACTTGCTCCTGCTTCGCACGGTTTTTACAACTTGACAAACATCGACTTTTTATTTTAGCTCGTATTTAAATATATACACATAACCCTTACGGAATAAATTCTTTAAATGATTGTGAAAACCGCATCAAAATCCGCTCCGTAATTTGAAAATACAAGACACGAAAAGTGAGTTTAATTTATATTTGGCATATATACACAAATTATATGTAATTTAAGCAGCATGCATGTAAAAGTAACAGTATACAACCTTCCCTACATAATCCCTAATTCCTACCGTAACATAAATAAACAGGCGAGTCGGCGCCACAAGGTCGCGCCTTGTTTTCTCCATTTTCCCCTTCACAATACGTATATAAAGAATCAGAGGGCCGTCGAATACAACTGTTCCCAATTACCAAAGTTGCCCCGTATCGAAAGACCATTAATTATTTATGTTTTTCTTATTAATATGATAACAAATGCATGCCCAAACCAGATAGTCATTCAGCATTTGTAGGCAGCATGACCCATGTTTTGGGTCTTTGGAGCATATGTAATTAGAGGGTATTGTTATCAGCTTTACGATTCTCATTTATCATACAGTGTTCAACAGAAAATAATTTCAGCGATTATTATCAGGAATATCGGGAATGTTGTGCGTACAATATGATTACAGCCGGAATATTAATTCGTTTGAATGAACCTAAAAATACTTGAATATTCAACGCAGGATTTCGTTTCAATTCAATATTGTTTAGACAAACATCAAATATGATTATCATCAAAAAACCAATGATTGTTGCTGTTCAGATTATTACAAAGTCGTACGAAGAAATTAATCTCGCTTTTACCCGTATATCTGAAATATCTGGCACAATATGTGTTGGCAAGCTCAAATAAAGGCGACCGAATCTATTGAGTCTCTCTACTTTAAAGGCATTTTCTTGGCTCATCGCTGTCTTCTTCACACTTGTTATGTTTCCCATAAGTTGGAATGAAAACGGGGATCCCATAAGATAGTCGAACACAATGTTTTGGAGATCTGGACACAATAGCGACCTCGAACGGTTGTGTTAGAAGGCCAAGCTATTTGGAGATGATCCAAGAGGGAGGCTTCTTATTATCGGAGCGTTGATTTAAATAAAATAAAGAAAGATATCCGAAAGAAGGAAATTCTCGACGGAGATGAAAGTTGAACAGCGTCTGAGTAGGTTGTAGACTAGTCCAATGCACAGGTTATGTCAAGGACTCTCGCACCCACATATTTACATAAATACATTATTAATTGCCATTAACCGGGAAAATAAAGATGTTTATCATGTTTTTGAAGCGATTAACTAAAAATATATAATGTCATGTAGGTATTGTGCTTCTAAAATTAATAAGCTGTATATCCATACTTAATAGAAGTCGTGGGTAGCAAACTGGAAAATAATACCTCTATAAAATTTCAATCACTTAACATTAGGCTTCAAAACACGTTGAAATTCTCTGTAAATTTTCAAGTTACAGGATTATACTATCAATATACTATACAAGTCCATGTAACTGTAATTTGGAGTACCTAACATATCATTTTCATACGCAGTACACACAATGTTACTTCGTTACACAGTGCTGCACGCAGGCGAGGTTGGAGTTCTTCCGCTTTTTACACAGCCTTGGTGAAGGTTCCACTGATTATAGTCTTGGTTTATGTGCGGATGACACCTAGTTACCTTGAGCTAGCTATTGTCCACGGCTAGGGTCATAGCATCATTTGTTTCATCAGTAATTTGTGAAGTTTTCGCCTTCACCATGAAATTCCGAATGTCCACTAACTAAGCAGAATCGGTGACTGGAATAAATACTTGTAAGTTCAGTTAGGGAGGGATGTTGAGGAAAATAATTATCGTTATCATATTGTAAAGAAACATTAAAATATATTTCTGCAAAAGATTTTAGAAGAAGGACTTTCATAAGAGGAAGTCTCTACAATTGCCTCCGGTAAAACAATTAGCATCGTCTACAAATTGAAAGAAATACGCTTCGTTTCACCAGCCGTAATGAACGTACTTGTCGGTAATTTTCACGTGTATTTGCAAAATTCGGTACATTTATATAACTCGACTTATAACCCACTGAGCTGCACACATAACATCTAGTGCGTGAATGTTGTGAATGACGACGCTGATCTCATCAGCTGACAGCACATTTACACTTCATAACAACTTTATTTCAACGAACAAAGCGCTATACTCGCTTGGCTGGCGAACTCTTAAAGTTGGTAAATAAGAAACGTAGCAGAGTCGCATTTCATTCAGTAGTTGACGCCAGTTGCGTGTAGCGTACGAGGGGAGAATACTAATCTTTGAAGTCTGCACAGAGGGAAGGTCGTCTCCGACCCGTCCTCGCTTATTGAAGGGGATCGCCGGCTGCTGGGAAACAATCAACTGGATTTCTTAGGAGTTTTCACCAATAAACATTTTTCTAGTAACTTTGAGAAATGAATTTTCACTTAGTGGTAGAATCGTTTGAATTCACGTATAAGCTTTATAAGTTTCCCTCATATCGAGCAAAGCACATTGGCAGGTCCTTATATGCACTTCTAAAGTCTAGAATGACTCTTAACATGCACAAAGGAACCTTACGTAATAGCTTATGTGATCCATAAAAGTGTTCACATGCAAGAGCAGACTGTTACATAATGAATTTACCACCTTGCAGGCTTCCTAAGTGTAGTTAATTTACCGACACACCGCCAAGCGCTTGTGGCTTACCTGTCAAACCTAATCTAGCGAATTCTATTAACGTTCCAATTGCACGATGACCCAGTTTCCGATTGTCTCCACAATTCGGACACGCATTTCGAGTAATGTATTCGGTATTTGGTATTCGGAACGCACCTGAGATAGCATAAATGAGTCATTGATGTGTTTATATTAGCAGACGTTCATGATACCGTGACGAAGGCCGTCTCGCTTGTTCACAGTTTTGCGGAAGCATTTCTTTAAATCGACTATTGGCCAATCAAAGGAACGAGCATGAAACAGGTTTTATTAGCTTTGAGGACAAGTCCAACACTATATATATAAATGGAAATACAATTTCAATGTAGATGCACATTATAATTATATTGTAACTGAATTAAGTATAATTAGCCTATAATGTTCCCACTGCTGGGACACAGGCCTCCTCTCAGTGAGAGGGAGTGGGCCGTAATCCACCACGCAGGCCCAGTGCGGGTAGTTCCCTCACGATGTTTTCCTTCACCCTTTTGAGAGCAGTGGTAATAAAATAAATTACACAAAGTAAAGCCCTGCCTGGATTCGAACGCAAGACCTACCACTCTAGGGGCTGATACCACTGGGCCACCACGGCTCAAAGCTCTGAGCTTGTACATTTTAAATGAGCGACATATACTTAATTAAAGTTCCGGGCATCAAGCTATATGAGTTCTCGTGAAATATTTAAATTTCAAATTAAAATACTTGAACATAATAAATACAAGTTCGGAATTTTCCTGTTCAAATTGTGTCTCGGTGTTTACAGCAAGGCTGACGGTGTTCCAAATTGTTTCACAAAATAAATAACGTTCCTTATCTTTGCGCTTTTATTCATGTTTATATCTTTTTATTTTGACTTAACAATGTAAGCGTGCTCTGCAATATGTCAACGCGAGGCTTTGTTTTATAGCTTTCTCATCTCATGTTTTTATTTTCGTGAATAATTTTATGATCCCTTTTCATTTTAGCACCTTGTTCGGCAAGGTCGCATTGCAGGTTGAATTTGATACATTGGAGGGTATTTGAACTATTTCCCTCTCGCTATTATTACATAGTAGTGATGATAGTAGTATTGACTACATCGTTAGTCCGTTTTGTTTGCTCGTCGTGTATTTGGGCATCAACAAAGTGAGCCTGCACATACAAATGTAGACTATTTCAGCTGCCTGCAGTGCGTTTGAGTAATTCTGTTTATACTGTAGCAAATTAATGCATCACACGGAGCCTAGAGGCGTTGATAACTTCTCTCTGCGAACACAGAATTGCACTTTATGCGCCTTAACTCACTTGTAAATTTCTCAGGCTCCAGGTTCCACGTGAAAACAATGCCACCAGTGATTTTTATTTCTCAGTGGAATGGATCGTGGATCATTCAAACAGAAAGGAGAAATAATCCTCAAAGTAAACAATATAGAATTTCACGTTGGTATGAGTTTTGAATTCTGCCGAACTCGAGTTGTGTTTACTAAGTGAGTTGACGTGTACCCTTGTACCGGAAACTTTAATCAGGAAGGAACAGTTAATTAATAATAACAAACTGGTTTATTTTAGCTTTAACAAAGTTGCTCATGTTCACTCACGTTTATTTTCACAACAATTACTGTTTTCTGCCTAAATGGTTGCCAATTAAACCGTAATAATGGAGGCATCTTTTAGTCTTAAATTTTTTCCAGATATTTTGTTCTCAAGTATCAACCTACTTGACCTGGTTTTTAGAGTAGGCTACAGATTCATCGTGTTTCTATCGGGATTGGGAATGACGATTTAAGACTGTGGATTTCAATATTTGATTTTCTGCTTCTTCAGTGAGTGACTCAATGCCATATCCTATCTGATAAACGCACTTAGCCTGGCTTAGATAGAACACTATAACGTTCATAGCCAGCTTCCAATACTAAAGGAGGCCTCAGGCATTAAGTCCGCCTTTGTACAGTATTTTTTTACTAGTGCATTAAGTTTTAATAAATACAATAAATAAATAAAGGACCACTTGCATCGTAAAGAGACCAGCAAGTACATATACCACTTACAGCGTGTATCACAATGGTATGGTCCAATTTAAGGTTGTGGTACAGACCACCAAACTGACCAACTTTCTTCATGGGACCAACATCGTAATCGCCAAAAATATAATCAGCGGTCCCATATATTTGGGTCGAGTAGGTATTGAAGTTTTTATGAGACAGCTGATAGTTTTTTCGCGATTACGATGGTAAATTGTACTACAGCTTGTAACGTTACGGTTGTTTTTTTGGGTGGGTAATCATCAAATAATGTCTCCCGCTCTGAGTGGAGCAGAAGGGCGTGTCAGACTTTGACTAACTAAAACCCACCCGTGTTCCCTCAGTTGCCTGTGTGCCAGGGGCCGCGGTATCTCTTTCGAACTACCCGCACCCCTGGCAAGCATCGGCCCTTGCGGACCCCACCAGTAGGTGCAGACATCTCTTTGAGGCGCGCGTGGAACACAACGCGCCGTCGACTCGGGCTTGGTCCTTACCGGACGGGGAGCTACCCACTACTCGCCGTCCGCCAACCCGCGCCTACGGTGGCCGGGAATCAGCCTGGGATTCCCAACGCCCAGGGCGTCTCTTGCAGCGACTAAGACTGTGAGGGCGCATATAGTGCCTCTCCCTGACGTGCGCCGCCTCCCTCTTCGTGAGCATTACTGCTTCGCAGAAGGAGCTGACGGCTACACATGCGGAGGAGTTACGCCCCGGCGTTTAGCCTCCTCGCGCCACTCCCAAGTGTACGAGAGGACCTTTACCTCCAGATCCCATGGCGGCAATCCGGCAAGGAGGCCCGCCGCCTCACCGGAGATCGGGCGGTATCCTCGGACCATTCGGATTCCCCAGACCATCCGGATTGTAACGTTACGGTAAGAAAGAAAGAAAACATAAACAAAAAGGTGCACGCGGCAGAAACTTCGGCGTCGCGCTGCTCAGGATGTTCGTTGTCAAAACAGGCAAAGGTAACTAAAGTTTTGCTTTTCAGCGGGAACACTATTCAAAAACATAATTATAAAATGTTAGTAAAGTGAATGTCATACGATATCATACTGCTAAAAACATAACAATGAAAAAAAAAATAGATGTGGTTTTGTGTAGCAAAATACCACAACCTTCCAGAAACACGCTGTATAGGTAATGCCACATGTATCATAGTCATGTAAGGATAACTACTTGCACTTTCATTGTGTAACATACTATTTATCACAATCCAAATGATTTTGAAGGATATTGCTTATCCATTGCTTCATATGTTCGAAAGATTCATCTGCTCAACAACATAAATAACGCAATGAATGTTGTTGAACTGTCAAAATGAAATCCATTTCTACTGTTAGTGTTTCACGCAATTATTATCACTCTGGTACCTACACGTTACATACTCAACCCCAAGTACCTACAGGGTTGAGTTCGACGAGGATACATCGAGTGCCGATCATTCATCTCGATCAATGACACTTGATTACCTGCCTCTACCTGCAGTGGAATGCCAGTTGGGTACTCCGATTCGATCATTGCCTTATTCGAATAGCTGCCATAGCCATAGTTCTTGAAAGGCTGGGAGAGGTCCAAATAGTTGCCAGCATACAAAGTTAGCTGAGTTATTTCTGAGGATTTCTAGAGTCATGTATAAAAAAAGAAGTCTTTACTTTTGCCAAAAGGCTTTACAACAAATACACTAATACTTCTTTTTTATAAATATAAAAGATTAGATACTCAATTAGACATTCTCACTCTCTTGAATGAATGTATCACATTTAACTAGATTTCACATTCAAATTGTTGTGTACTTGACTTTTTACTTTGTACTTAGTGAAAACCATATGATTTTTTTAGATGTTATATTTGTATACAAAAAAAAAATTGTATTATTTTCGTTGCTTTTTATTAAAAAAAAATATTAATGAAACTAAAAATAGGTACGTAAGACATTATTTAAAACAAAACTTTTGTTTTGTATGTATATTGAACATGTATAAAAATGTTTGTTGAGTTCTGCAGAAACAACACAAAGTTAACGAGATCCTATTTATCTATTAATTAAAATTCAAGATTTCTACTAAGCCCCACTCTGAATTCGGGATTTTGTAGGCTTTACTGTTAAAACATGTATGTATACAAGGACTTTTGTATTAAACTCGAGTGATTGCTTTTCTCCTGTTTTATCTCCAAGTACGAGTGGCTCTAGAAAGACACGTTTTACAAACAAAAATAGACACGTAAAGGGAAAGGAGAAGTGTAACGATATTCGGAGGAGACGATGAATAAACAACAGATGTTTATGTCACTCCTCCCGAAGGGACCGACACTGCATGGGTCGAATTTATAAATAATCAATCCCACTAGCTTTACTTACGTACGTGTTTTCCTGTAAGTGGATACAGGGGTTTATTTCAAGGGGGACAACGAACGACACTTCTTTAACATACTGCCTGGGAAAAGCTGAGATGGGAATGCCGAGAGGGGACGCCCTAGGCGGACTATTGGACGTGTTCCTCAGAAAGGCCAGGTGTGTAGTACTCGCAACCGGCCTGCGTGTATGTGCAGTGGCCCTAGTGTGAGTTTCATTTAACCATCTCGACTTTACGCATCGACCGCGTTTGGCGCTCCAATTGGTCCTTCACCAATCCAGGGTCAATCGGAGCGTCGAACGTGGTTGATGCGTTAAGAAATGGAGGGTTTTTGTTTTTTGAGGGTGGCAAATCATCAAATAACTTCTCCCGCCCACCCGTGTTCCTTCAGTTGCCTGTGTGCCAGGGGCCACGGTATCTCTTTCGAACAACCCGCACCCCTGGCAGGCAAGTAGACACTCACACTAGGGCCTCAGATGCATAAATGCAAACAACGCAAAAGGAGTAAGTAAGGATCATACCAGGTAGCTTATTGTAGTTTCTGCCAACCCCCATGGCAAGAAGACATGAATTTAAGTTCTTCAGTAATATACGAATTAATGGGCCCATTGTCCGTAGCATAATATTAATAGGGCGACGGTAGAAACATTTGTTGCTTATTTAGCGAAATATTGTTTCAATTAAAATTCTAGCCAGTTTTGCATCATATTTTGCAACGTTAGCTAGTTCGTAGCCAATTTAAATTCGCGTATTCATTGTATTTTTAACCGACGAAGCAAAAAGTAGGTTTATGATTTTGACCGGTATGTATGTATGTATGTATGTTCATCTGTTCGCTCTTAACTTCTAAGCAACTTATCATAATTTGACAAATGAGGTGTCGTTGGGTGCGCCTTGACTTCATTGTCCGCCGCGCCGGTTAGGCTGTGTCGTCGTCACGTTAAATAGAATATGGCGCCCTCTAGAGGACATAGTCATGAACAATTTTTTTTTATGATGCCGTGTTGGGTATCGAATGAAATCATTTTGAACAAAAGATCATTTTGTAAATGATAAAAAAAAATATTGTTTGGCAACCCCGGTAACCCCAAAATATTTTTTAATAAATAGTAAGTTCAAAACTAAAACCTGACTACTAAACCGTAGTAAGCGATCATAAGCTTTAGGGCAAAGTACCTACGTACTAGATAATTTTCAACTTGCTCTACCAACAATTTCCAAGTACTCACATATCGCGGGTAGATTCCTAAGTACCCGAAATATCTGACTACTTTGACAGTTTAACCTTTAAACATGTTTAGGATTGCTGTATTCTGATATCGTATTAAGTAGGGTTAATCGAAAGTTCTAACCATGTTTATGCTTAATTGTTTGAAGTATTAAAGGGCTTCTAGAAATTCGTAGAATCTTGATTATACAAAGGCGAGGTATTAAACTAACTACTAATAACAAGATAAATATTTAGAGAGTATTCAAATGGTCTTTTCTGTTTTAGGTAAAACAGAAGGTTTACCGATCATTCGTATTCGGCCGACTATACGGCAAAAATGCCGAACATTCATCCGGATTACTAAAATGTATATAAGCATATAAGAAGTACCACAATTATAAATATATACAAGTGGGCCCTTTATATAACCAAAAATGATATTTTGCCAATAGTCCTGACCGTCCGGGGGTAGCGCCATCATCGCCTGGACTGGAACTGGAACTGGACTGGGAGGTTTGTGTGTTTCAACGCGCTCGACAATAAGGCGCCCCAAATGCTGCCAAATATTCCGTTCGGAAAAATTTTAACCGAGTATTCGGGCAATTATTCGTATTGGGTGAAACCCGTATTCGGCTCATCACTAGTAAAAAGCTGCTTTTACGTACAGTGAAATAATTAAGCAGATCTATTCCTATGAAATACAGTTTTAATAAAACAATTAAACATAGTACTGACGGCCGAACTCGGAAGTTGGGAACTTTAATTGGATTAAGCGCAGTACGAGTGGTTAATAAAAAGCGATGCACGGACCATTCGGCGGGACTACGTACTCGAAACTCTGCCAGGAGTCTTGAACATTTTGCAGACATCCCTTTGAATGGGAATGTTGTAGTATTCGAGCTATCGGATTTAGAGGTGGTCAAACAAGTGACAAACTGCTGTATACAGGTGAACGAGAAGTTATCTGTCTTCTGTGTGGGAATGGTTCCGATGTATTCATGGTTGCACAAAACACTCTGTTGCATGCTTTGATACAAGTTGGAGCGCGCTAGGATAGTGCCCGCGAAACACGATTTATCTTACGTTTTCCACAATTTGTGAGGCTGGATATTAGAACACAATATGATCCGCGACCGTAACATGTATGTATGTATTTACAGAATTATAATCATTATAATCATCAACATGACCCTCTAAGATCATTTAAATTTCATGAAATAGTCATATAAATAAAATGTGACTTTCGTGGGCCACCTTAGTCCATCCTCCTTAAAGGAGCATTATTTTCACTTGTATTACGAAGATCACTCTTACTGCTACGACATAAAGGCGCTGTCAAAATGATACCTTTGTGATATGCGGCTGACTGTACCTATGTTTAATTTAGGCGATTATAATTATACTTAGTTCTTTTTTTAATTGCTGTATGGACTAGGGATGCCTCGATACGCCTTTTTACCGATACGATACCGATACCGATGATCTTATAAAAATATTGGCGATACCGCTACGCTTATTGATTTAAAAAATGAAGGTAAAATAAATAAAACACAAGTCAGGTTATTTTTAGTAATATAATAAGACCAAATAACAGGACAAAATAAATAAAACCGTTTATAACTATAGACAGGTTGAGATTAGTAGGAAATAGTATATTTAGCAGAGTTAGTTCGTGCCTCGTTTGCAACGAAATAGACGAGACAACACCCGCGTTTACATTACATTTTTAAAGCGCGAAATTTGAATAGTATCGTTGAATCGGCCATCAAAATATCGCCGATGCCGATACATCGGCAAACTTCGAGTATCGCCGATATATCTACATCGGTATCGGTATCGGAAGCATCCCTAGTATGGACCAGCTCTTGACCTCCAATACGCTTGATGGAAAGCGATGGATTAGGTCTATGATGGAACGAGCGTGCCCAGAAGATGCTCGTTCACTTTTGATTTGAAGGCAGACGGGTTAAATGTGACAAATCAAAATACTTTGATATTTAAGTAAAAGTTAAAGCTTTCAAATTATTTATTTAATGGCTCTTAGAACACTTATTAAAAGCTTAAGCTTATCACTCAAAAATGTATTACCCGGATTTCTCTGAATTAACCGAATATTTCCAATAACATTGTACCTCTCTCGAAGTATTAGAAACACGTCGAAGGCTATTACTTCGCTTATCTGTAACGCCGCACAGGATCCTCTGTAGGAATGCGCCAGCTAACTACCGAATTTGAAAAGCCATCCGGGAAATTTGAAACTCGCAGTACGATTCTTCGAGTACGGAATAAGTAGCTAAGGAGGTGATACTCAATCATTCTTACTGCTTAAGTTCTTCCTTGGGAGTTATAGAATTTCTACATACTTACCTGATATTAAGGTCTGGATTTTTATACTAAGAGAATTTTACCGTCCGAATGTTTTTAGAAAATATAGGTATGTTTTCTAATCATGGTGAAATAAAAATGTAACACAAATGAAAACATGAATATAAATCTTTATTATTGTCACTTTCTATGTAGGTATGTTTTGTTTCAATTTGTAAATCATATTGCTTCGGCATAAGTATTTGAGAATAAAGGCTTCTTAAGACAGGCGCGACGCGACAGCGCGACGCAGACGAGACATGAAATCGAAATGCTAATCTGTATTCAACACACAATGGCCGAACGTGGTCCACTAAACCGACACAATACAATTAATTGTTACCAACACTAATTGCGTCTCAACAGCACTATAGGCATGTGCCTATGATGCTATTAACCCATCAACTACTATGGTGGGTTAACGATCACAGCAGTGCGTGGGTCGCGGGTTGCTCACCCGGCCGACGAGAGGCAGGTTAATCACCCCTTCCCTTAAAGGAGACGATGACGACAAGAATAATTTTTTTAGGAGCCTACGCACAAATTAGATGAGAAGCACTTTATAAGAGCTCTATTTTAAGATCGGATTATAGGTTCTAGGAAGGCGTGAAATATCATTTTTTGAAATGTTTTAATTTTAATTCTTTCTACTAGATGGCACTCAAGAAGGTCTGCCAGGGGTGCAGGTTGTTCGAAAGAGATACCGTGGCCCCTGGCACACAGGCAACTGAGGGAACACGGGTGGGTTTTAGCCAGTAAAAGTGTGACACGTCCTCCTGCCCCACCCAGAGCGGGAGCTCCTACCCTCAAAAAAAAGTACTTCTCTGTGTAAATAGTAAAACTAAAAGTCGTCTACTGAAAAATTACGCTCTAAAAATTATGTAACAAGAAAATAGTCCTATGGATGGATCAGGCGCGGGACCAATCGCTTAACGTGCTTTCCGAGGCACGTGGGTATCACACCGCTAACATCCAAACTCCGGGTCGTTACTAAGAAATTCCTAATTGAAAAACCCAATAACATTCGCCCAACCTGAGAATCAAATCTAGGACCCACACGAAAATCTTCGTAAACAGCTTTTCATTTCCTAGGAAATCTACCTACGCAATAAACAATAAGTTGAAAGCTAAACGTAAAAGGAAATACAGGGAAAGGAAATAGCGCTGATAAGATAAGAGCTAGGCAATAGCTCACATACGAGGGTTCATCGAGCCGCCGCCGGTACTTGACGCAATATATCACAGGCCTGCGGAATCTTATTGTTTTATAGCTCTTTTACTGAAGCACAGTGAGTCAGTGTAGTATGAAAATGTTTTTCTTTCGCTGTGACATATTTATTTTAGTGTAACTTTTGTCCGCGGCTTCGCCCGCGTGGAGCTCGGAAATTATCCCAGCGAAACTTACTACCGGGATAAAAGAATCCTATGTGTTAGTCCAGGTTATAAACTATCTGTGTGCCAAATTTCATACAAATTCGTTCAGCCGTTTCTGCGTGATTGATTAACAAACATCCAAACATGAAAACTTTCACATTTATTATATTATATAGTAGTATAGGATTTTTTCGTGTGAGAGCAGGCAAATTAATACACGACTTAATAAACGCCAGAAGCAAAGTCCTGACTTGCTACCAAAGAGAATTAAACCACTTGAGAGCTGATAGACCGTTTTCGTCTAGGCACACGACTCACCACTGCGGGCCGGGGGGACGAAGAAAATACAGCGGTTGTGATTGGCCGATGCAACAATGTCAGGATGAATGTTGCAGAAATAGTGATTCGCAAGTCAGTTTTGGGACAATAATATCGATATCGATAAAATCGACGTCCATTATTTCTACATTTTTTTGAAAATTATACTGATAGGGTGCTAACTGGGTGCAAACAACACTGACGTAACACTTCTTTAAGTTAAATTCAATTAAATCAATCAGCAAATTTAATCGACTAATTTAAAGTATGTCTAATAAAAATAATAGCAATGCCAATTCCTTGCGGAAAATGTAGAATTACCTAATTTTTACCATTAGGAAACATCAATATATTTTTTAAAAAACATCAATTTCGACTTTGTTTTGAAGTTGTCACAACACTACAGCATTAGTACAAATATAATGAGACAGACGTATTGACAATACCCTAATGATAGGAACGGAATTTTCAAAAAGACATCAACGCGGTATACTTTTTTGTGCCATTTTACGTAAACAACCAGTTTAGCTTGAGCCCTGCAATTATTCATAATATTATTAAATTATAAATATATTTTACTTACCAATGAAAAGTTATGCCATTATTTTATAGCTGGATGTTTTAGACGATTTCCCACACCATTTAATTGAACAGGAACTCATAATCGTTTTCAGAAATGTTTGAATAGGTATCAAAATAACCGCGTGTGCAGAGATCCAATACCTGGTGAAAACTAAAATTGCCCCTCATATTGTCATCTAACAAGTGCAATTTCATTTATGTGTCGTGAGCCTGAGTCGCCCTTATGTGCAGTCAAGAGGCTATATAGTAATTGCTTGCTACACACTCACAGAGGCTGGTCTTCATTTCTTCTCAGGCAACAGTCAGCTACGAAATTCCGGCGCCATCTATACTCCATAGGTTTAGGTAGTTAAATAATGGTAAACAAGAAAAAACAAGTGGCTCATAGATGCAAAACCTTTTATTTCAAATGTTAAAATCATATTATTTATTGTCATATACCCCCATATTTATAAACCTTGCTTAAAGTTAAGTAATGGTTAGCGACTGTTATGCCATACTTTTGTACGTTTAAACATCTCTTAACTATAATTAACGTTTATGCATATACCCCATAATAATAGGGTCTATTCTGAATCTGAATCAGGGTCTATTCTGAATCTGAATAATAAATCGTTCCGTTGTATTATCAATTATTTTGCTAGCTTTAATAACACAATTTAACAAAATCGAAACGCAGTCGCAAAATCGTAAATGCCGATTGTTGAGAGCGCTTTCAAAGGCGTCTGGTTAGCCGACTAAACGTAATACCTGCCACTTCAGTTGCCATACTACATTACATTTCTACTTTTTAATTTAGCTATTCGTTGTACTTTCTAAAAGGTTAGAGATCATGTCTCTTTGAGCTGATTACAAAATATTATATTATTATAATAAATTTAACTAAAAAGTTGTGGTCAAGTAGTTACTTCTAGGAATAAAGTTTAAGAATAAATGATAAAGTTTAATACACATTTATAAAAGAGGAAACTATCGTATAAGTCGAAAATAAATTTGTTTTTTTATACACCGTATTTTTATACAAGAAAGTATCAACTATAAAAAAACCCTATCTACGATTTGTTTATCTTTATTCAACTACCTAACTAAACCTAGTATCCGAGTATAGGTTTTAAAATATTGACCAACAAAAAATAAACATTTCATTTCATTAAAGTTGTTCCTGAACAACACATATAGGTACATTTATTATACGTATCTCTCACAGCAGAGAACCTCATACATTCGTTTACCTGCTTATTAATTGAAAAAACTAAAATCCGACTACTGAAAACGGCCTACTACTTTTAGAGCGTGATTTTTCAGTAGTCGGGTTTCGTTTTTTTTTATTAACAGTATTAACACCGATAAAACATAATCCCCCTTATTTATAAACGATGATTAAAGTTAAATGATGATTAGCGTCTGTTTAACCACACATTTTTGACGGTTAAACACCATTTAACTATAATCATCGTTTATGCATAAGGGGGAATAAGTTCAGCTTCATTTATTCAAAAACAGGACACAGAAACTACTTTCGAGAACTATTTATTATTTCAAATAAAACAATTGCTCGTTATGTACTATCATGAAAACATTACAGTTATTCATATCTCTCACAGCAGAGGACCTCACAAATTCCTTGTCTCAGGATTATATAATTTTCTAGCTTCCGCCCGCGGCCGCCTTCGCGTAGTGTGTTGATAAAAAGCAGCACAAGTCCTTCCCCAGGCTTCAGACTATCCTTAACAAACGTGGCAGGCAAGCTTTAACATTCTTATCGTGGTAACTTTTAAACTATTCGTCCAAATTACTTTGTGTAAAAGACAAAGTTTATTTCCATTAATACCAAAAGCGATATTCACTATTTTGGCTACAGTGACTTCCACATAAAAGCTATAGGTAATATATACTGTATCGGATTATTATGTTTAACTGTTTATGACAATGTGTTACTCTGATATATAAGCTATATTACTGTAAAGTGTCATCAAGTGTGTTCAGTCGTTTTTGCGTCAAAGAGTAACAAACATTCATCAATCCATCATCAAAAACTTTCGCGTTTATAATATAATATAGTAGGATAGGATATAGTATTTCTGTACGTGCCTCATAGTAGTTAGCATCTACGTACATACTCGTAAATCCGAGATAGAGAAGTTTGTTAAACTGTTAATGAACCTAATCACTGCGGACGCCAATAAATTAGAGGCTCACCATTATTACAAGTTACAACGTAATTTTCATACTTATTCGAGGATTGAATAAAATTAATATAAAGTACGATATTCATAAACGCTACCGTAATTCAATTAGTAATAAATTCGGTCTCGCTTCATCGTTAATACTTTATTACTTTGTAATTTACAGGGGCTCACTGGATCGATTAACTTATGGAGATCGTTTTTAAAATTAAATATCCCACTGGTATTTTTTTTATTTTTATACAGGACACGTTAATTGTGTTTCAAAACGTTTATGAAAAAAATCGTTACAACAGGAAGGAAGGAAAATTAATTACTTTAAATGTAACCATTAGGGCTTTCAGAAAAGCAATTAAGTAAACATAACAAAAAGTCTTATGTTTTGGATTTTCATGTTTCATATTTATTCAATAAGTACCTACAGTTTCAACGGCCTAAGGGATGTAAATGCAGGGTACTCTTCAATAAGAACCGGGATGTATTCAAAACCAGTGCTCCACGGTTCCGACTCGCGCCGTGTTCTTTCTATTGGCAAGTACTGCATCTAATGGAAAATCCATTTATGTGGAACCGTAGCAACCCGGATGCACTACCGCTACCCTAATAAGATCTCTTAAACCGCTCGCGGCGGTATCAAAATACTTATATTATACTGAAAGTTGGAACCATTGTATCAACAGTTCGTTTACGATTCGACAGTTACTAGTATAAAGAAGTCTTCGTGTATTCTTTTGCAGAGCTCAGTAAGTACTTAAAATTTATCATTGCTAACGTCTGAAGACAGACCTCTCAGTCTTTTATAAAGATTATTCAAATCAATGCGAAACAGAATCGCCAGACCGATAAATTCGCAAATGAATACGACTTTAAAAATAAATTTTCTTTTTGAAGTTTGTTGAAGGGATGTCCACGTCATTGAAAGTTGAAGTAATATAGTTTGCGATCGATACCTACTGAAATATTTTTAGAACAGCAAATACTGTTGAGCTTTCTCTCATAACTATGACAAGCCACTAAACTTTGTAGGTAACGATAAAGTCGATGTCTTTGCCTCATAAATAACAAAGACCCTAATGAAGATAACAAAATAGCGCTGTTTTAAAAAAACATAACTCACAGAGACAGACCACCCTTTCAAAATGAAGAGCTACACGTTCAAAGAAATTCTCTACAAATTTCGAGTTCTAAACAATCAAAGTGAGAAATGACAGCAATATAATGTTCGACAACAAACGATTGTTAACAAAAGCCGGCTACAAACTCATCTGCCGCCAGATCAACCCTTTGATATTTGATGCGGACGCATTTTTCATCTGTCCATGACAGCCCGGAGATATGAGGGCCGCAGCTTGTATAATCACTGGAACTAATCTGGAGTACGCCACGGCAGACTGCCGGTGTAGAATACGATTTTCCATTGAACCTTTCTTGGACTGCGCGAAGCTAATAAGCATTCAAGCGAACTTCATTAAGCCGCGCCTGAGGGCGAGGCTATTGATTTTATTCAGCTCTAATAAAGGTAATTCTCCACAAAACGACGTTCAGTCAGGTTTCAAAAGAAGCCTCTATAGGTGCTCTTTGTTGAGTCTCAAGTCTCAGCGGCGACGGCGGACGCTATTAAAAAAGCTCAGCATCAAAATCTTTGTAGCATAATATTATACTAACGTGTCAAGTTTTTTTATTATGTTTTTAATAGAGATGGGCCGACTATGACTTTGGCCGACTAGCCGAGTAGCCGACTAGTCAGCTGCAAAAAGGCCGATTAGTCGGCCGAGCCGATCATTGCTTTCGGTTGAGTTCGGGTGACATCGGCAATGTTCAAAATGGCATTCCTACTTGTTGCCAATTGTCTGCTATAGAGTTTCTTCGTTAGAAGTGTTAATTAATTTTAGTTTAGGTATTTAATTTCTGGATCTAAGTAAAATTAATTAATGGATCAAACAAAGGGTTCCTATTCCTTCCTATCCTAATTTACTATCCTATTCTAGATTGCACTCAAAGTAAACTGTAAAACTGATTCTATAATAAAAAAATAATAACGGTAAAGATTTTAATTTCATTTCAATCACCGTCTTTTAAATTTTTAAGCATATTAATACAAGTAACAAATGGGTCGACTAGTCGGCGGTTTTAGCCGACTAGTCGCTGTCTACAAATAGGTATGGCCGACTAGTCGGTGACTAGTCGGTACATCACTAGTTTATAATTTATACGCATACACATCACGCATTGTTTCCCCGGAGGGTTGGTCAGAGGTGTACCTATAAGTACACCCACATTTCGTCAGTTATGTTTAAGTCCCATGTAATAGGGGGCTAGCCTATTGCCATCAACCTGACGCAAATCTAGACTTCGGGCTGCTACTGAGTATTTCCAGACAAAAAATACACTTTGCCCGACCCGGGGAACGAACCCAGGACCTCATGCTCAGCAGTAGCGTTAGCGGATGAGTTCTTCGACGACAATGTCCCATTATTTTTGTATTTATTTATATAGTCATCTATTGCACCTAGTGTAAATAGTTGATTAAAATTATAAGTCTTATATCATCAAATTAGGTATATTTATCAAACTTTTAAATAGCATCGTAAACTTTAATGTTAATTAGAACATTTCCGTATTAATACTTAAAAGTTAATTGAAAGTACTGCTCATAAAGTATGACTAACGGTTCGCTAATAAAAAATATGAAACAGAATTTTCGAATAGTACGACATGGTTTATTTTGTGCAATATTTCAATTGAAACATTTATTACCTCGCTGATATGTAAACTGAATCCCTATAAAATAAACCAACATGTTATACATTTCACATAACGTAAAGTGCTTGTTTCATCCGCGCTGGCTTCACCTGCAGCGCTTTGCAGTATTTATTCAGCGATAAAATAAGTGTGAGTGCAAAGCAAGGTTGTTATAGCAACTGGAAAATCCCAGTATTCCCCTAAATGGTTGTTGTTGTCAAAAGTTTTGTAGCTGTATATTTGCTATCTTGAATTTATGGAAAGGAAGATTGACATGCTTAATGAATTTTCATTAACTAAAATGTGATAGGCTTGATACCGTAGAGTTATGTTTGTGACGAGGCTTTGAAATTATTTGGTGTTAAATGTTTCTGCAATGCGTACCTAGATTCTTTTTTTAAACCCAGATAGTAATTTGACAGGTGTCATGTCAAACTCCTATCATAAAAAGAAAAAGCAAACACAGACTTAAATTGTCAGATTACTAATTGAGATTTAAAAAAAACCCTTTTTAAACCAATTATTTCCTGAGTTCAGTATCTTCAGTTTTGTCAGACCTAATGACGGAGGTCGTAATTATTAAAGAAAACGAATATTTTGAGAGGTGTCGTAAACGTAGTTATCTTTTGCCTTGACGCGACGTAAATGTGAAAAGTTCTATTATTACCATATCGCTTCATTGTACCATACGCGTTCGTATCTTAACTATCTCCACTGGTATTTTGATTTGACAATAGCTCAAAGATATAAAAGATAAGAGAAAGTTAATATGTAATGTCTGATTGCTACACGCCGCAATTATGAATCAAACAACTTTGAATACAATGCTTCGAATGAAGTTTGAATGTCATTTCATAAATCACGATTCAAGCTTCTACGATGTTGATTAGCAGATAAAATACGTCTTGGATATCAAACATTTTGTATCTACGTCAATAAAATGAAAAGGCCCTGTAAGTAAACAATTTCCCTACATAAAAACGTCAATGGAGGAAAAGATTCAACGTTTGTAAGCCTGAAATGACCCTGTCCTCTTTCCGAGAAATGTTTACGTCTCCGAAATCGGAAAGTGTGAAGAAAAGATCCTTCAAAGGAACTAGACGACTGGGAATTAAACAAACTCAAACTCTATTTACATCCGAGATCCATCTTATTGGGTCTATTGAGAACCGGTAGTATGCACAGACTGCTAATTTGCAGATACTTGAAAATTTTCATCTCAGTCGCAGAACTGTTACGAATGTCTGTTTATTTGGGTCTGCGAACAGTTCAGCCGTTCAGCTGACTTCATTCGGAAACAAATAAAGGACTTGGAAATTAGGTAACTTGTACATACTTGGGCGAAGTTTGGCATACCGTGTTGGGTAGTCAGCTAAGGTGGGAGTCACGTTCATCCCGCCGGCGCCATCTAGCGCACGTCCCGCGCTCATCGACAAATGGCGCGAAAAATTATACACTTTGCATTCACTACGCTTGGCATACGAGTGCATTACATTTGCCAATATTTTCCGACTGCCTTCATATTATTTAAGTATAGGTACTTTCTATATTCTTTTCTAGTTTTCTATTCTACCACTTTCGTGTTGCAAATCGCTGTTGATTTTACGTTTGAATGGTCTTGAAATTACGTCTCTAACAATCTATTTATACAAACTGTCAAAATGTGTGGATTCTACGTGTAGAGAATGTAGAAGTCTTACAGTATTCAATTACTTAAACAAAAAGTTTTACCAAAGAGCTTGAAGCTTGTTAAATATACCCACAACGAAACTTATACTCCAAAACAATAATTCCGTTTCAGACCATCTGTCGGGGATGCGGAGTTTAGCTAGCACAAGTCCAAATAAATCCCGTTCCGATCCTGCCGGTACTAATCTAGGCTAACTTCTGAACCCTAGACGCGTGTAAATCCTAGGAAAGTCTCGGGGGAGTCGGGTAAGGAAATATATTGCACTTGATTTTCCAATTACGTTGATGGTGGGACTCATATTTCCGTCTGAAGTGATATATTGCTGCGTTGGATATCTGATAGGGATCTTGTTTGTACCTACACGTCTCTTTATTAATTTGCGTTCGGCGATTAATCAGTGTTTGATTTGTTTTGTGTGAGGGTGTTCATGTGAATTATCTTAAATCTTTGTTTAAATGTCATTCTTAATTTTAGATTAAATGGTGGTGTACCTTCATGTGAAAACGGTGAAGGAGAACATCGTGAGGGAACTGGCATTCGTAGAATCAAAAATTTGAAGGCATGAGGCCGCAGCCCGCTCTGGTCTCGCGTGGTAGATTATAGCCCACTCCCTCTCGAAGTGATGAGGCCTGTGTTCCCAGCAGTGGGAATATTAGTGTACTTACTTGTGGAGAATTCTTGGTCGGAGGTGGTGTGTTATTCTAAACTAGGTTCTGCCTGCGACGTCGTTCGCGTCAAATTTCTTGCTCCCCGACCCACCCCGTCGCTCGCCTCGCCTGCCCGTGCGAGTACTTCGTATTCGTGACTTTTTTCTCTTTGCACGGCTCCTAAGGGTTTTAGCGTGATGTTATATAGCCTATAGCCTTCCTCGATAAAATGCGCTATCCAACACTTAAAGAATATTCCAATTCGAACCAGTAGTTCCAGAGATTAGCGCGTTCAAGCAAACAAACAAACAAACTCTTCAGCTTTATAATATTATAAATAAAAAATATTATATACTAGCTTCTGATCGCGACTTCATTCGCGTCAATTTTTTTTTCTCCCCTGACCCACCCCGTCGCTTTGAACCGCCTGCCCGTGCGAGTGCTTCGTATTTGTGACTTTTCTTTTTGCTCGGCTCCTATGGGTCTTAGCGTGATGTTGTATAGCCTTCCTCGATGAATGGGCTATCTAACACTGAAAGAATTGGAAATTTCAAATCGGACCAGTAGTTCCTGAGATTAGTGCGTTCAAGCAAACAAACAAACTTTTCAGCTTTATAATTAGTGTAATAAAGTATAGATACATCTTTAACAGCTATGTTATACATTAACTAAACTATGGAAAATCTGTGTAGGCATGATCCATAATACTTTTAATAGGTAGGTAAACCTTTTCTCATTAGCTTACCTACCACCATTTTGCTTATAGATGGAAAATTTTAAACAATCCTTTCAATTAAAACGGCGTCAATCATTATGATTTATCAGAAGTCTATCGCGTCGAAAATTTTAATTAAAAATCCTTCATAGGGCTGCGTTTTAACGATACTTTTATGTAAATGTTCATTACACCTGTCATGTCGGCAATGAATTTATTATTTAAGTGTGTATCGGTGGAAAACCTTAATGATTCCAAAATTGTGAAATCGTTTAAAAGTTTAAATGAAAATGTTTCTGAATAATAAGTAACTAGAACTTATCTAAATAAGTAACTAGAACATTGAATTATAATTTAGAATAGATACCACATAAAAGGGTTGAGAATACGAATCTCCATATTGTTTTGTTTATTGTGTTAGACATATATTTGACCGTCTGTAACCCGTCTTTAGCCATGATAGCGGGTCGTTGCCTAGCTAGAACATCTGAAAATTTAATTTGTAGATAAACCGAATGGTTTACATTTATCTGCGTGAGTTCTTGGAATTCAAATATTCTGCATTCTTAAAATTCACGGATTTATTTATTTTATTTGTGAGTAAATGTTTTGGCAATGGCAATTGGAAGACCCTTTCTTTCTTGCTCTGGTAAAAGAAAATAAGCTGTGTCAATAACACAATATCTGAGTGCTTAGAACTCTCCTGCTATTTAATTAATTATGTTTAAAGAGAAAACTGACATAAAAATTGCCGTATTTTGTTAGAAGTAGCCACAGCCAACGTCCACTTTGGAAGATGCTGATGATGGTATCACAGAGTACATTATTATGATGGTATTGAATGAATGATTTCATCAGAGGACCATTTTCCCCGTTACAATCTGTCAAAAAATCTTTAATTTACAATTTTGAATTTTTTTTGACATTGATTGAGTTGCTGAGATGAGAATGATTGCGACTTGAAATTGATCGTTTTTTTAAACGAGACTGGGCCTTCTGGATTACCTACGAATATCTATAATAATTATGTAATTATTACATTTAACACCTATCTGATGTTTGATCTCCTTGTTCCAGGGTTGTCGCTGTCACCATTCGTGCGGCACTGGCAGCCAGCGGCGTACGCGCACGTGCGTGGACATCGGCTACGGCGCGCTGCGCTTCCGCCGCCCGAGCCCCCGCCACCGCCTTTGCGACTGTCTTTCCATGCTCATAACAAGTAAGTGAAAAACTTATTTTGTTACAAGCCCCCATTGGCAAAATGTCGAACTTACACGGTTACTCTGCGTCTGAGGAGAAAGGGTTATTTCGGATATTTACCGTCTCCCAGTGTTCCCTCTGCCAGGAGCGTGACGTACACAGTTACGCATACCATTGGTGGTGTAGGTAATTTTTTATTGTCTCATTATCTATTCAATTTCTTAAAAATACATTGTGATTTATATATACATACATAAAATCAGACTTTGTTTACCCGAAGGGTGGGGCAGAAGAAAACCTGTAATACAGCGAAAGAAAAAAATAGTAGTATTTCGATACCTAATGTGACTTGTATTTTGCATACAGCACTACGCTTTGCTTTGAGCTATACCTTCTTGCGGTTTGTAGCATTTAAGACCTGCCAGTGTCTATTTTCTAAAAGCAAAGTACCTGCCAGTAGGTACCTTTACATTTACCATTGAAATGGAATTTAAAATACTCCAAAAATACACTCTAGCCGCTAGCATAAAAGAACGGAACTCCAAAACCAAAGCGGAGCAAATTGTATGTCACGAAATTCATTAAACCGGTGAAGTAGATGTGTGACTAGGCAGGTTGACTAATGACTCATGACGGCTAAGTGATTTCCAGAGCTGATCGATTACTCAATGTTAGATTGTATCGCAAAAGTCTACACAATTTTTTTTTAATGGACTTAGAGGCCAATGTCTTATGAGTTATGAGAACATCATGGCTATAGGGACGTGTTTCTTTCTCACCGTTAATCTGTTGTGTGTTTATTGTTGGTATCGTAAATTACGACTTTAATGGCTGTTTTGTGTTCGAAATTGACAAATTGCGCGTAACTGAGGAACCGGTTATACAAAAAAAAACTGGTAGTATTTGTTGTAGTTACAGATAAAAATTGTGGTAACTACTGTCGTTTGTGGATCTTTGACAGTCGTTACGGGTTGTCAGAATACCGAAAGTCTGACAACCAGTCTTACCAAGACGTATCGTATTACCCAATAACGGGGTTGTAGAGGTCAGATGGGCAGTTGCTCCATGTAAAATACTGGTATTCAGCTGCATCCGGTTAGACTGGAAGCCGACCCCAACATACTTGGGAAAAGGCTAGGCAGATGATGATACAAATAAAAATGAATAACAAAGAGTGCTATGTTTTAAGAATAAGTAGTTTCGTGATTCTATGCAAAGATATCTTTTTGTGAAGAAACACCAAACTTGGTTATAAGCCGTAATTCTTTCTAAAAATGCTTTCCTACCTAAAAAAGAAAACTTTAAATGGCTTGCTAAAGTAAAATTCTTGAAAATTCTTTTAGCTTTTGTAGTGAGATAAAAAATATAAGCTGAAGTTTACGACCTTAAGAGTTTGGCACTCGGCAAACTGCGCCTAATTCCGTACGTTAAAAATTAGCGAGGTCCCTGGTTTTATAGCTTAAGTAAAACTTTTAGCTTGAAGCAAGTAGATACTTATTTCACTTGAGAAAAAGGTTTTGTTTGTACAGAGTGCATAGTTTGACGGCTCGGTTGGCGCAGTGGTTAAGCGATTGGCTGCCGCGCTGCGTGTCGTGGGTTCGATTCCCGCACGGAACAAATATTTGTATGACCTACAAGTAGTTGTTCCGAGTCTGGGTGTTTGTGTATGTGAGTTTAAATGTTTGTAAACGCACCCACAATACAGGAGAAATTCCTAGTGTGGGGCAAAACATTAAATTAAAAAAAATTAAAGCTCTTTTTTTCATTAATTGAATGTTGTGGAAAAGTTGATGTAACGTCTTGTTTACTTATAAATATCATAAAACTTTGTGAAAAGCTATTATTTGTTTTCTTCCACTTTTTCTTGTATTTTTTCTGAGTTTGGTACAAACAGGCAAATGTGTTTGTTTTCAGCAAATTAAGTTTTCAATCAACTATGAAAACCTGACTACATATTAGGCGAGTTGTTTGTAGGTACCTATTTATGTTTATAAAGTACCTACCTACTACTTCGCCTCATAACGAAAAAGTACCAACCTACGATTGTGAAAAGTCAAATAATCTGTAGTGAGTTATTATATTTCTATCAAAATCAGCAGTGCTTCTAATCTACCCCAAATCTTACAGTTCCTCTATTAGCTTCTAAATCCCGTCTGTATCAAAATAACGAAGGGTTAATACACTACAACTTAGCATATGACTGAAATTAATTATTAATTGATCTCCTTGTACGTGTCGCGTTCAAAGCGGGTGGCCATTGTACATGAGTAATGGCAGCTCATATCCAATTAAATGAGCATTAAGGCATGCCATTATATCTGTGTGTATTAGGACGGTCGTAATACCGGGATGTGAGTTGTTTGGCAAATATTACGGACACAAGCTTACCATTGAAAACTGGTAAATGTACTTGTTAAATATTGTTTCAGAAGATTGAAAATTTAAAGTACATTTCGAAATAATATTTGTGTATAAGTTTGTGTGTATTTAACTAAAGTTAGTTACAATCGCGCAGTTCAGTTACCATTAATAATCGAATAGTTTCGTTTATAATTGGTCATGGTCCAGTCTGCTTTATTGGTACCTAGTGTACCTATTTAAAATTGTCAAGACCATAAGTCGAAGTTCACACGGACGTAAAAATATCACGGCTAAATTTATAAGCACACTGGATTTTCAACTTTAGATGTTGAACCGAGCATAGAGAATCCAACAGAGAGCATCTCAGCGCGTCGAAAATCGAACAGTATTTTTTACTGTTCGATTTTCGACTGTCGGCGCTAAGCAGTGCGGTGAAGATCCAGTGCGTGAAAAAATCCCGCCGCGATTTTTTACGTGGAACATGGGTACATGGGCTAAGTGGAAACGCAGTTACGAGGGCTAAAGCGACTTACACAGATTTGCGTAAACGAGCATTTCCGCTGAAAATCACAGTAGACCCGCAAAATATCGGGTACACTCAAACCAGAAGTTCAAAGGGAAGCTCGCAGTCGGTACAGCAGTTCATCGCCTCAGATAAGTTAATTGAACGTGTTTCAGACTAATCCATTTGTAAGTTGTGTACGGCGAGCGTGCACATCAACCGTTGGCCGGTCCATTCCCTTAATTAAACCATTCCTGCGCCAATATAGTAGAACGTGCCCTTTATACCGACGATTTCAGATTATCTTTGGTGACGATCGCGTATGTTCAATGATACCGCTCTATGATAACCGACGGCCACAAAGTTGATTCACTGCACTCAATTTGTTGATTTAACTAAATAACTGTTATCTAAATCTATTCATGGACATTCAGTATAGAATGACCAACTAAAACGATAGTGTTCGGGCTATTATTGTGGGAGAGAGTATTCATTAATTATTTCAATTACAGTTGTAGGTAGATATGAATTGGTATAATATGGTTACAGCTTACTGTTACTGCAAACCATTAATCGAGGTTACTATAACTAGTTTTCAAACACAGGTGTTTTAATTAACATACTATGTGAAGCAAGTGATTATTATGAGGCTAAAATTGACAAAGGCTGCTTCAAAACTCTCGAAATTACAAACCAAGATTTTTCTTTAGGTATGGTTAATAACCATCAAGCTTGTTCTTGAAGAACCTAACAGAAGTCGAAATACAGTTCTCTAACAAAACTGACAACTTAGTCCGGTGCTAAAGGTCGCTGCGCAAAGCGGGCGCGGCGCGGCGGGACGGGACGGCGCACACTGGTCCCAAATTAAAAAAAAGTGAACATTGATAGTAGACCGCTGATATTTTTTTTTATTGTTGATACAATGATAACAGATAAGGCAAAAAAATATTATTGTCCTACTTCAAATACTTTTCTGTAAAAAAAATATTTCTTTTTTTTTTGTATGGGAGCGATTACATTTTACTCAATTTCTCAAAAACTTTAAGCGATGTCGAGATGGCAATCACATATGTTAGAAAACGAATAATTCTGAGTATTTGGCTCGAAGAAACTTATTGCTTATCTCTGCGTACTTTCGAGATAATAGTGACAGAAAATAACATTTTTTTTTAATGTTAATTTTTTGCTTTTTTTTAATCATAGCCTTACTTTAGCACATAATTATAATGTATGCGTAATGTCAAATAAGTAAAAAGAGACTTCTCTGTAAAAGAGGTTATGGGGGCTCACTAATGACTGAAAAGCTATGACCTTTCTGAAGGAGTACTTTCATCAGTTCTAAAAAACAATCAAAATGAAGACATATTAAGCTGCAAACATAAAGTTGAATATGTTCACAAACGATTCTGAAAAAATATTATGGTGAAAGATTAATATTTGGGTCTATATTCTCTTGAGAAATCTCTATTTCCTCGTTTTCCAACGAAAGCAATTCATTGTTCAAGATCAAAGCACTAGCCTCTGGAAACAACTGTTTATGTAAACGAGCAAACTTTGGTTTGATATGGCTGATGTAAGGATCTGAGCTAATTAGAAAGCTGTGGATAATGTCTAAATTAGTCTGAACTCTACCGATTTTTCTTGTATGTGCCATTCTAACATTCCGGAAATCTTTAATCCTCGCTTCGGAAGCTTCTTCGGAAAGCATGCCTATCGGAATAAAGGAGAAATTTTCACAAATATCAGCACCGTGTATCAACAATTTATGGACACTTGAAGGCATGTAATACCATGGATATAAGTTTACATATAGCATTGCTGTTTCTTTACAATATTCCCTAAACAAGTTGGTAGATGAAATTGTTTGTAAAATGACTGCAAATCTCTTGATTAAATCAGGGTGGATACCCGTTATTTCAGCAGATACTTCATAATTTTCAAAAAACCTTCTTGCCGTGTTACCGTCATTGGTTGTACCAAATCCCTGTTTTACTATGTCAATTAACAAACCAGTTCTTTCCCGGAATTCTTCTTGTGTCAAATTCTTTTTAATTTCTTTTAACAATTTATCTTCTTTTCGTGCAGCCCACTTTTTGAAGTCTAAGTTGTACGAAATGTGTAAAATACATTCCATACATCTTATCCACATATGAAGCGAAGACAGACCATATTTATACATATCTTCTCTGATGAGTCTTTTGGATACAAAGTCCAAGTCATTCATTTTGCTAGGTGGGGTATTGCAAATATTACAAACAGCTGCAGAAGAAGTATTGGAAATCACAGTAGAAATTTTCCCATCAATCATAGTCATGTACAAATCATGTTTAATATCAAAATTATCTACAATTGTGGGAACAAGATTACGAATTTCTTCCTCTAAGGATGCACTTTCCTTCTTTATCAATTCATTTGTTTCTTTTGCAAATATAAAGCCAATTGGACGACAATAGTTTGTTGAAGAGGGAGCAGGATTTTGCCACAAGATAGTACCACTCTCTTCTTCCAAACGAAGCGGAACCAAACTAATCATGAAAACTGAAGAATCGTCAATTTTAGTGTCGGAGTGTGACTTTTGTTTATAATTACTTTGAGAAGATGACCCGTCAAAACCCCATTTGCTTATTAGTTTTAGCGATTTTTTGTCGGCAGAGTTGTGCTGAATTGTTTTTAATATCCTATTAGTTGTCAAATCTAGAAGCGATTGAAGTCTTATCTTAGCATCAGATTCAGTTACAGTTATGTCTGACTCTGGAGGATAACAAGTTTTTTTAGCTTCCAGGAGCTTTTGATAGGATGGAAGACCATACATTTTCTCTGAAGCAAGAATAGTTCTTAAATTTCGATATTGCCATTTTGACAAATTTGTTGAGGTGTAAAGCGCTAACGTTTTATCATCTGGTAAACACGGTTTGTCAGTCTTTTTAGCGAATAGTACATCATATACCATCTCACATTTTTCCTTGTTTTGGCTGAGTTCGTTTAATATAGCTGCTAATTTTGTTTTTTTAGACTCTTTTAATTTGGCACATAAAGCATAAACTAATTCCTCCTCTGTGTGATCTAGAAGTGTTAGAGAACGCCTTTTCTTCTGTTTATCAGATATATCAACAAATGGTTTTTTACTTGTACCATAACTTAATTGATGAGTATCCACTTGCGTTTCGAAATTTGGAATTACTTCCTCGGCAACTTTAAAAATGCTGCTTAAATCGATATTTTGACATTTTGGCCAAACTATTTGGGATTGTAACCAGTCTGAATTTTTGTTAAGAAAGGTCTTTTGAGCTCTACTGGAAGCAGACCATCTTTTTGAAATATTACTTGAAAAATTACGACAAAATAATTTAATATTACTCAAATCTTCGGAAGACAATTCAACACCAATACGTTCAATAAGGGCATTAAATAAAAATTCGACATTTTTAAAACCACCTCCTGATTTAAGAACAACGTATAAGTCTAAGTTGGTGACAAATGCGGACATATTATAATTTTAAGGAAAATTGAAAACAAATTAGAATCAAAGATATCAAAGACAAAGTGACTTTGATTTTAACAAAAAAAATTACGAAAACAAATTCGACGAAAGAAAGACAAACAAAAATTATTTGATTTTAAAATCCAAAGATTCAAAATACAACAATAACAAAACAAACAAACAACAAGCATTTCTTCAAGCGCACAGAAAAAATAAGGACACGTCTTATCGCAACCACATTTAGTTGTACACTGAGTGAGGTGTACGCGCGCGATTCGTGACCGTATTACGTTACGTCATGAGAGGCGGCCATCTTGTTATCCCGGCAAACTCGCGTCGAAGCTCCATTTTGCTGGCCAGCGGACCTATTGCGATATGAGTAAGGCTATGATTAAAAAAAAGCGAACAATTAACATTAAAAAAAATTGTTATTTTCTGTCACTATTATCTCGAAAGTACGCAGAGATAAGCAATAAGTTTCTTCGAGCCAAATACTCAGAATTATTAGTTTTCTAACATATGTGAATGCCATCTCGACATCGCTTAAGGTTTTTGAGAAATTGAGTAAAATGTAATCACTCCCATACAAAAAAAAAAGAAATATTTTTTATAGAGAAAAGTATTTGAAGTAGGACAATAATATTTTTTTGCCTTATCTGTTATCATTATATCAACAATAAAAAAAAATATCAGCGGTCTACTATCAATGTCCACTTTTTTTTAATTTGGGACCAGTGTGCGGCGACGCAACGCTGAGCAGTTGTAATGTACTAGATATTACGGACCACGCCACGCAGAGCCGTCCCGCTCGACGCGACGCGACCCGCTGTGTGCAGCGACCTTTAGTTGCCATTTTTGTAATAAGAACTTTACCCTGATCGAAATAAAGTTAGAAATACTCAGAGGTTTAGGGTAGAACTAAAGTTAGATCGCGTTTTGTAATAATACGGATTGCATATCTACTTACACCGTCTTATGCGTCTATTGAACACTTCCTCCACCATCATGCCATTAAACAACAAAGCGGCGCTCCACTTCCACTGCCTTCACACTATTCTCTGAAGAGCATCGCGCAGTAAATAAATAAATAGTCACACACATAAGAGTAGCGTGCCTATCAATACTGTTCGCCTTGATAGGCATCAGGGCCTCTTCAGACCGCTCCAATAATATTTGAGTTATGTCTATTCTCTAGGTATTATTGGTGGTACTCTCAGCTGTATTGAAGATGGACAATAGGGGAGGAACGGTCCTTAGTAAGGAATATTTATTACTATAGCATGATTTCGAGGACGCTGTCTTCAATATCTCACTGAAGATTGAAGTCTTCGACGATGAATACATATGAAATGAAAGCATTTCTGTGGCGGATTTCGACCAGAACCAAGTGTACACACTTAGGTAGCGTTTTGATTAATACTTTATATATGCATACGTAGGGAAGGCTTTTGCATATCTTAAGCGTTGTAATTTAGGTGCATTGTGTAAGATATTGTTTAAGTCCTTGCTTTGTAGACGATGATTGTCAATTTGTCGCCATAACGTTGCTATGTAGGATTAATCAGTGTGCACAAAGGGTCCCTGGAGACCTCCATGTACGCTTCACTACCCACCAAGCTGGCGGTATTGATGACGGGCAGAGATAGCCCGATAGTTACCTGAAGGACGACCTAGATTACTTTGAATCCGGAAAATTAAAAACCAACCACGTTGGTTTTTATAGTAAAAAGTTGTTGTTGTTGTTGTTGTTTGTTTTGTAGTAACAATTTGTAATGTAGGATTTCGAACATTGGAATGATTTCTTGGGGTTGTTTTTTTTAATATATTGTCTGTTAGTATCCGGTTTGTGTAAGATTGCTTCTGGTAGTTATTGGAATATTTGTGAAACACCATCTCAATTTGATTCAACATGATTACGCAAATTCGAATGCAAAAAGGCAGAGCACTTTTTTTGCGTGGGAAATCATCAAATAGCTTCTCCCGCTCTCTGTGTCAGCCTTTTACTGACTAAAACCCACCCGTGTTTCGTCAGTTGCCTGTGTGCCAGGGACCACGGTATCTTTTTCAAACAACCCGCACCCCTGGCAATCTTGAGCATGGCCTGGAAGTTTATTATAAAAGCGTATACATTGACATCTGAATGACCCGACCCATATTTTCTTGAGCCTTGTTGGTAGTACAACAAATTTGTGTTTGTTCCTAGTATTTATACTATGGATATCACTGTATTTTTAAACAATTTAATATTTTTATTACATTCAGTCATCAGTCATTACATTAATTTCCTTAAATTTTTGTCTGAGAGAGTGTCTCGGACTTAATTTATAAACTGATCGAACAGCTCTTTTCAGCAAGACTAAGATAGTCTGAATGTCGGCGGCATTTCCCCACAACAGAATACCATACGACATTACACTATGAAAATAGCTAAAGTACACTTGACGCGGACAGCGCGTGTGTCAGTTAATTATTTTTCTAACAGGGTATGCTGCAGAGCGTAGCTTTTTCGACAATTTATCTAAATGTGGGCCACTGAAGCTTGGCATTCAAAGTTAAGCCCAAGAATACAGTGCCATCTTCAGGATTCAATTCTTCGCCCTTTATCAACACATTAGTTTTCACCTGCCTATTGTGAGGTAACGTAAACTTAATGCATTCGGTTTTTTTTTCATTAAGAAGTAAATTATTAACATTGAACCAGTGAACTACTTTTGATTTGATGTTTCACAGTAGAAGAGACGATGGTAGGAGAAAAGCCTAGTCTTGAGATGTAGCTAGCTAGAAAGGTTGACTAAATAATAAACAAGTAATGCATCGCGGCATAGGATATCTCAAGGTACCGTGCAGTGGCTAAACACGTGCATGTATTCCACCAAAGGAAATCCTCAATGCACGTCATGTTTTTCATAACAGGAACTGGCTTTTATGTTTAGAATTGTTAACGAAATGATTGGTTGTCAATCTATTCAAATAGGAAGAGGCCCAAGTAGGATACAGCCGATTGCAATTGATGTTAACAACTTTATTCTTCGGCTGTTCGGCGCAGTCGTGAGTGATGTCAATTTAAATTGTTACTATTTAGGTAGGTATGACTGGTGATTGCTAGATCGGGTTTTTCATATTCATCTTGCATAACGTTTTTTGTGAAATGAACTTTGATCGCATTTATTATATATAACGTTTGGAAACGTTTTAAGGTGGAAACCCGGTAGCCCGCGAAATTTAAATTTTGTTGAATTCTTTTTCATGAAATAGTAATTCAATGAACTTAGAGCTTCTATTGATTATAATTACGTAAAACCATATTTTTTACGGTCGCGAAACATATTTTAATCAACATGCAGCTTGACATAAATCAGAAGAAAATTTTAATTTTGCGGGATACCCTGGCGATTCTACTTGAAGCTCTTAGTGTAGGTTTTCCATTTTTTAATAAGTACAGAACCTACTGTAAAATTTTGTTGATAAGTAGGTAAGTATGTAGGTCTTAGGTATACTTACAGTTTATTTTTAAATCTACAATAACACCGAGACCACCAAATACTTTCAGCGACACATTGAAGCCGCTATAACCAAAGCCAGTTAATAGAATCATTTGAAGTAACGACACGCATAGCTTGCCGTTACAACGAAACTCCATTTTAATCGCATTACGGTCCAATTGTACGGCTGTGGTCCACATCACGAATTGCAATGATCACATAATGTTATGGTCGCGTCACGGCACTGCTGGAATCACGGACTGGACCGGCCAAGTATAACCACCACTTAACTCAATGGCAGGATCGACTGGCCTAAACGTTCCGCTCGGTAAAGTCTAGTACACTGGATATTCGGTTCTCCACAACTTAAATTGAAAGCCGATGTTGTTAACATGGATAGAACCGGATAGTGACACTTTAACAATTACTGGAGGTTGAATATTGTCGTTTCTAAAGCCAATTTTCCTATTCCAGCAACAGCTTTTCATTAGGAAATCGAAATAACATTTCCCATTAAGAAATAAACGGAGCACTTCTACGGATTAAGTACTCGTAGCATGAAATACTCTATCACAAAGTTACTCTTGACTTTAGTCATTAAAATAATGCTCCGTAACACCTGCGTCTATGACAACAAGTAATGTTACCTACTCTATTAGACTTTAACTTGTACGATAAATAGCTGTTGTTTATTATAAAGTTTTGTAAAAGTCATACACATGGTTACTAGTCCTCGACCCAGAAATGTACTCAATTAAGTATTATGTATCGGAAAATTCATAGAATATGGTAGACATGTTTGCCTAATTAAACTTAACGAGCGCAAAGAAGTAAGGACATAATAATTAAACATATAAAATCCATCAACTCGCTAACAGAATTTCTATAACGACTTCATTATACTTAATTAAACTTTGCTTTCTAATTTGCGTAACGAGTTAAAGTCGACTTATTTGTTTACACGCCAATTTATCATAATTGGCGAGAAAAACACGACGCGAGGTTAAACTTGAGATAGAAAAGTTAGTTTTAATTTTCGTTGCGAAGTGTAAAATCCGCTAGATTTTATCTGATTTGGTTGCACTCGGAACGTGATGGTGCCGGCGCCGTGTACCGGGGACTGCGTCCAGATGCTAACAAATAACAAACTGTTCCACCGCTTTGCACATACTAATCTAGTCTGACGTTTCAAATTATTCAGCACAACATTGCTACGGATTTTTGTAATCTATAGGTACTACACCTACTAATATAATAATGCTGAAGAGTTTGTTTGAACGCGCTAATCTCTGGAACTACCGGTCGGATTTGAAAAATCTTTTTGCTGTTGATAGTGTTGATACACTAATTCTTGAGAAGGGTTATAGACATTTAAATGCACGATACAACCCTTAGGAGCTACAAAAAAGGCAGAAAGACCGCTAAGCGAAAATGTAATAATTAGTGATGTACCGAATAGTCGGTAAAGCCGACTAGTCGGCCATATTTGTAGTCGGCGACTAGTCGGCTAAAACCACCGACTGGTCGGCCCATTTTTTACTCGTGTTAATATGCTTATAAAATTAAAAGCCGGTGATTGAAATTAAATTGAAATCTTTACTGTTATATTTTTTACTATAGAATCGGTTTTACAGTTTACTTTTAGTGCAATCAGGAAATTAGGATATTAAGGAAAAGGAACCCTTCGTGTGGGCCTTTAATTAATTGGACTCCGATCCAGAAATGTATCTATGTATGAGGACATATCCAAAGCCATGCATGGCTCTAAAACTCACTTCACCGTTGTCAAGGGGGACGACAACGCGAAACTGGGCAAACGGGACGATGATGAGCTGAGAGCGGGGCAATTTGGAGGTGGACATCGGAACCACCGGGGTCACTTACTGGTCAGTTTTATGGAAAAGGAAGGCCTCTTTATGATGAACTCCTTCTTCAGAAAACGTGAGCACAGAAAGTGGACCTGGCAAAGCCCTAATGGTTCAATTAAAAACGAGATTGACTTCATTATGTCGACGAAGAAGCAAATATTCAATGATGTCTCTGTGATCAACGCGTTGAAACCCGGAAGCGATCACCGCATGGTAAGAGGCACATTGAATATCAACATGAAGCTGGCAAGTGGCAAGATGTCGGCTGATGAAGTCTACGCTCCGTCCAGCCCTGACCCAAGTCCAAAACCCCGAGTGCTTTCAGCTGGAACTCCAGAATCGTTTCGAGTGCCTAGGGACCTCTGTGGACGATTATACCGATGGGTTCGTGAAAACTGTTCATACGGTCGGGTCTAAGGTCTTCAAGACCCGTAGTACTAATGGCAAAAAGAAACTCTCTGATCCTACTCGGCAGCTAATGAAGAAGAGGCGTGAAATGATCCTGCAGTCTTCACACGACGCGCTAAAGTACCGACAGCTCAATAGACGGATCTCTAAGTCCTTGAAAAGCGACCTACGCGTTTTAATATGGACCGCATCAGTGACGCGATAGAACGGAACAAGGGCTCCAAGGGCTGCAAGAGATCTGTCTATTGGACAGAGTCAGCTTGCAAAACTGAAGACCGATGATGGCAGAATCGTATCCGCCAAGCCTGAGCTGTTGAGAGAGCGAGAAGTTCTATGGACAGTTATACATGTCAACAAGCAACCCCGTTACGAATCTGGCAAACGACCCAAGAACCAGATTGACCCGACACTACACCGAAGACATCCCGGGCGTTAGCTTGTACGAGATTAGGATGGCTCTGAAGTAGCTCAAAAACAACAAGGCGATGACGGAATTACGGCCGAACTCCTGAGGGCCGGCGGAAAACCCGTTCTTAAGGCCCTCCAAAAGCTGTTTAATTCCGTCATACTCGAGGGCAAAGCGCCACAGGCATGAAACAGAGGTGGTCTTTCTTCTTAAGAATTATAGGCCCATCTCACTTCTGAGCCATGTCTACAAGCTGTTCTCCAGAGTCATCACGAACCGTCTAGCGCGCAGATTTGACGACTTCCAGCCTTCCGAACAAACCGGGTTCCGTAAAGGCTTTAGCACAGTAGACCACATACATACGCTGCGGCAGGTTATACAGAAGACCGAACAGTATAACCTGCCTGTCTGTTTAGCGTTTGTGAACTACGAAAAAGCCTTCGATTCGATCGAGACATGGGCTGTACTGCAATCTCTTCAATGGTGCCAGATCGACTATCGGAACATCGAGGTGCTAAAGTGTCTGTATGAAAACGCTAGTATATCAGTCCGACTCCAGGACTTCGAAACCTACGACGTTATTACCCGACTGCGCCAGAAGGAGGGTTATGTTTTTCGAGAGTATGTATGTATGTAATTATGTATGTATGTATGTATGTATGTATGTTTGTATGTATGTTTGTATGTATGTTTGTATGTATGTATATATAATTGTTTGGCACGCTCTGCAGACTGAATGGCTTGATGGATTTTAGCTTGAGAGGTGTCGTTAGATTTGTATTTACTGTGAGTGTGATACTGGGTATATCAAAATATAAAAAAACACAATGGCGGATTTATGGCGCCAAATTCAATTGTTTGGCACGCTCTGCAGCCTGAACGGCTCGATGGATTTTAGCTTGAGAAGTGTCGTTAGAATCGTATTGACTGTGAGAGTGACACTGGGTATATCAAAATAAAAAAATGCCGGATTTTTGGCGCCAAATTCAAATGTTTGGCACGCTCTGCGGCCTGAACGGCTCGATGGATTTTAGTTTGCGAGGTGTCGTTAGATTCGTAATTATTGTGAAAGTGATCTATCGTAATAAAAAAAATAAAAAACGGTAATTTAAAAAACAAAAAAAACCGACTGCTTTTCTGAGTATTCATGGAAAAGCCCTAAAACAAGAAAGTCGTTGTACCCGATTGCACTTAACTTAAGAATCGCCAGTTGCTAAGGCGATGCATAAGCATCGCTAATTTATCTGCTTATAAAAGCAGATAAATTGTAGCAGTCGGGACCGTGGCAGTGGGCACGGCACATTGCTCGCAGAACAGATGGCAGATGGCGCTGAAAAGTTCTGGAGTGGCGACCGCGTACCGGAAGACGTAGAGTGGGACGGCCCTCCACAAGGTGAACCGATGACCTTGTGAAGGCCGTGGGAATCCGCTGGATGTGGGAAGCACAAGACCGGTCGAAGTGGAGGAGCCTGGTCCGCCAGACTCCTCCACTTCCAGGCTTATGTCCAGCTGTGGACGACTTTTGGCTGAAATGATGATGAAGATGATGATGGAGATTCAGAAATTAAATACCAAAATTAAAATGAATTAATATTTCTAACAAAAAAGAAGAAACTCTATAGCTAACATTTGGCAATAAGTAGGTTTGCCATTTTAAACATAGCCGATGTCACTCGAAATTAACCGAAATCAATGATCGGCTTGGCCGACTAGTCGGCCATTTTGCAGCCGACTAGTCGGCTAGTCGGCCAAAGTCATAGTCGGCCCATCTCTAGTAGTAATATCTCCCGGGCCAGGGCGGGCTATGCGATGTTATGAGATATATTTTATGTTAAAACAAGAAATTTCACGCGGTTGAAGTCAAGGGCAGAAGCTAGTCTAATATACGAACAATCTCGTATATTTACTCTTTCTCCGAACGATCTATAAAAATACGAATGTATTGTTTCAGTTTGCGGTAAACTGAAATAAGTTCGAGGGTTTTATTAACGTAGTTTCCTTTAGTCTCCGATAAAGTAAAGTAAAATGTAAATCAATCATCTATGAAACGAACCTTGTGCTCTATTACTTGTCTTCGTATATCGCATAGCGATGTCAGATAATTTCATTCGTATAGAGGAAATCAGGCACTCGCGGCCGTCTGTCGTGGTTTGACGAAGACTATCCACCCAAGATCCTTAACCCTCAAGAAATACTGAGCGTAAAAGGAATTTACCTCTGCCTGGTATATTTAAATTAGCTTTCTGCCTCCCTCGCATTTTCTTCCTTTACTCACGGCTGGAAAATGTGGCGTGACGACCCGACAACGTGTCTCATTACGTATTTTTTTATTATTTTGTTTGGTATTGGAATTTTTTTAAATATTTAATACCTTCTGTTCAAAGAGTTTTTATATTCTAGACTAGAACGGCTAGAACTAAATTAGCATAATAAAAACAGCTGGCCACAACAACCAAATTCCCCGAAGCGTATCCAACTTAAATATAAGTTCTGAAGCAGTATTTAAGCTGGAGTTATTTATGATCCAATTTATAAACAAATGATGAAACTTCAATGCACGAAATGTGTAAACAAAATGCTGCGGTTGCAGATTTAGTTACATAAGGCGTCGTGATAAGGTACCCACGCATTTAGCCGCGTTGAAGCTTGAAATTGGGACAAACCATCGACTCGCAACGAGAGTCGCCACAAACGGAGACAAAAGTACAGAAAGGTGTTTAAATTTAAATTACGCTTCACAGGTAACATCAAAGAGATTAATGTAATGTGGCACATCCACCCACAAAATACGTTGTACATTTTATACGAATAACCGTGAAAACCGTCAGACATGTGATTATTGATTTTTCGTTAAATAAACTGGTAGACTGGGCACGCGTGTCTACTGAAATCCTAAATCATGTTGTGATGTTTGTCAAACACACACCTGAATATATAAGGTAGGGCAGGGAGGAATATTTTATGTTTTTCCTGTCTTTTAATTAAATTATTAAACGCTAGAGCCGCGCTTCGCTTTCATTTTCGCATATTGGGCACTGATTTATTTGGTGGGATTTTTCACAGATAAACTTATAATAACGCTACAGTGAAAACATTTGTGAAAACAGTAGGTACCTAAATAAAATGAAATGCTGTTAAGAGGATTCACTTGAGAACGGTTGGACCGATTTGGTTGTTTTATTTTTAAATGTTCGCAATAGTCCAAATTAGGTTGTAATTAAAAGCAATATTGGAAATGTTTCCCGGAATATTATCAAAAACGCGAAAAACGAAACGTTCTTTTTTCTATGGGCTAATTTGTATGAACTATTGCTGGGCAGGACGACAATAGTCTGTCGGGTACACTAACTATTAACTAGAACAAAAATATTGTTTTATTTCTGTACTAGCTGTACTGTTTCTGGCTTCGCCCGCATGGAGGTCGGAAATTATCCCACGGGAACTTGCTACCGGGACAAAGAAATTTACCTATGTTACTCCTTTAGCTATCTGCCAGTGAAAGTCCCGTCAAAATCAGTCCAGCCGTTTTGGAGAGTGGCCTGGACAGACTTTTTTTGTTACTTATTGTACGTACTTTCATATGCATAAATAGCTGTTTGTTTGACATTACACACAAAAATTTTATTTGTTTATTTGTATCCTAGATATCTAAAACATGTTTCGTCTTATGCTCTATAAGCTCTGTGCTAGTTTTTGCATTGCCAGCTTTATTTCGATTGGGGTAAAGCCCCTCGTCTGTTAGGCAGACTCATTGAGTCTGTTATCAATAGAAAAGTAATTGTGTTACTTTTTTTTTTTTTTTTTTTTTTCATTTTGGCTTCACACGGTTTGTGCATTTAGCCAGTGTCAAGTAATTTTTCTATTAGATCAAGTAAATGGCCCGATATCGGGCACGAAGTTACAAAACAGTCATAGTCGTCGTTAGTCAGTCAAGTCAAATCAAAGTTATTGTAAAGCGGTAGTAACTTTACAACAACCTAATAGGAGTTTTTGGGGGGAACACGAAAAGTCCACGTTAGTCACTTATTTTCACCTTCACTACACTTGTGCACTCACACGTAACTAAATTGAATAATTCACTATCAAAATTATACAATTTAATTCGCTATTTCACTAAATTCCACGAAAATGAAAATTCGTGCGACATGTTCCAACGCGATCCCGCCAAAAACTCCAATTGTGTTACTTAATTACTTGACACTTGACAGTTTGTACAAAAATGACAACTTGCGCACTGGAGTAAGCTGTCAGTTCTGTAAAAGAAACTGCATTTCTACACACACCGGGGTCTTTTTTAATTCACAAACTGGCTTGGTGGTTTCAGCCTGGGGCCCAAGTCTGCTCTTTTATAAATTCGTCATTCCAACACGATCTTATTGTCATTTTGCTAAAAGTTCGTAATCTGCTAAATTCATAATGGTCGATCATTCGTCGGTCAATGGTCTCGAATTAAAATTGTGTTATAATGGCATTGTCGTATTGCCATTATTATAAAACCCGTTAGTACAAATAATTTTCCAAAAACGACTACTAAATTTGAACATTTATTCATGCCCGATTTCATTTATATATATATTTTACATATTATTTATTAGCTTTCAATTTTAGCAGATTACCGCCTAAGTCAGTCATTCAATTGACATTATGTACGAGATTACCAATAAATACCATTTCTTTCAATGGAGTGTCAGTGGCTGACCATTGGAAAGTCATAATGACGCCATTATATTAGTAGATTACCAAACTTGTCAAAATCAACAATTATGAAATTAATGATAGACCATTCTGACACTATTGTAATAGCAGACTTGAGGCCCGGTACCAAATAAAAACCTTATTTGTAATAATGGGATTCGAGTCTCACACGCGTCATAAACAATTGGCTCATACACTTTTCAACCACACTCTGTTTACACTAGGATTACAAACTTTTCGGTCATAATACGTTTTGCATATTTTAATATGGTAATAGTAACGCAACGCAGTGCGTATTGTGTGCACAGCATGAAACGCGACAGGCGCGGACACACCACAACAAAATTTAGTGTTTAGCTGTTAACAATAGTACGTGACTTGTTTTACAACTGGATTTACACATAATGCCGTACTGTACTGTTTATGGAATGTTCTACTTTTTCGTTGCTATACGTAGTTCGCGCATTTATTCGTTCTATACGAATTTATTCGTATAGAGTTCAGATAAGATCTCATTTTTCAAATTACTGTAAAAGTGTTTTTGGTTGTAGTGATTGATGAAAGCAGAAAATCTTAGCTGTACGAAAGTGTATAGGTAGATTTAATATAGAAGAAGACAAACAAAAAAACCTAACTTAACCAAGTAAAACTATTCACAAGCTAAAATATAGCGTCGAAAAATTCATCCGCATCGTTGTCGACTGGTAATGCCCAAGAGTCTGGCGGCATTTCCACGTTGTATGGCAATGCTTAGGTAAAAACCAGCCCTTGGGTCTCGGGAAGTGCCAACCATCCGTTTGAGATTATTAAAGACGAGACAGATATTTGCGATCATGCAATATTATTTAAGTTAAATGTTTACAAACAACTGCAGTTAGTTAGGAATTAATAGTGTTACAGAGTGTTATAGAGCGGAAATAAACGTAGCGTGGCCGGTTGCGCAGGGCGGCACTAAATGGAACATAAAGCTGAAGACCATGTGATTTGCGGCCTGCCCAAGTGTACGAGCTGGTACGGTCAACCGCATCAGCAGCAGAACTACGAAAATCACCCTTACTACTACGAAATAAAGGCCCTGGGAAGATCAAACTGTTTACGTGAACGTGCAGTTAACTGTACGAGCTGGTACGAGCACAGCACTCAACAGTGAAATGTGTGCTCAATTTAGAGGCAAATTGTGATTACTACTTTTTAATAGAAGAGCATAGTTGTGTTATTTATACTGACGAATAATGCCTGACTGTAGGTATTTTTGTATAAAATGGTGAGAAAAGAATACTCTAAAATGCTATACAAATAAGGCAAGGTAAACCCCAAGTTTTATAAAATATACAGATACACCCTTACTTAATTAAAAGCAAATCTCGGAAAATTGGCTATAAATATATTTTTTGTTCGGGTAAGCGTTGTGTCATCGAGCGTACCTTCATCACGGTGGGTAAACCTGCGCAACGTATACCGCCATCTAATCTCAAAAGCTCTGGATTCTGAGTCCTATTAAAATTTTAATATAGAAATGAACAGGCCCTGCGGACGCTTTATCCCACCTAACTTTTATAACGAGACCCAGTTTATTTGTAGATTATTCAAATTATACTTTAGTAAGTTTCCAAAATTAATTAATTAAACGCTAACGTAAATATCGTGACGATTATCAAGGTCGAAATTAGACCGAAATTTTGAGGCTCCATTGCTTAGCAGCGGTAGGTATAAATTAGTTTTATAATGAATGTCTGGAGTGAAAACATCGGATAACTAGGTGGGGTGTACATGTACAGTGTACACAGTGAACCTAAATGTTATCTGCTAACTACATGTTTCCTTAGCTTTTAGAATATAATTTTGATTTGGGTTGAGCTTCATGACTAGGTTCCTAGCTTTCATTAGAGCCACAACTCATTAAGTTGACCTTGGCAGAACCCTGTACTTACATGTATTTTGTATTTAGCGTATAAGCTACAAACATACATTTATTTACTTCCAATGAAATAATATATAATAGTACGTAAGTATGATCTAAAATCTACTTCAGAAAATTGATATTCGGTTAGATAAATTTAAAGTACTCCCCTTTTAGAATAAGCATGAAAAAGGTGAAATCAAAGATTTGACTTGCCATTATAAACGTATTTGGAATACCCTCAAACAACTGTCGAACTGACCGCAAGTTTAATTGTGTTTCTCAAACGAGGTATTGACCAAACCCAACTTTCAACAATCCCAAGAACTTTTCATTAGACGAAAGACAATAAAACTTTTCTTTTCCACAAATTGATGAATCCTTGTTGATACGGCCCTTTTAGATGTACTGAATAAATTTTTATTTATGTTAAACTTTTGATTTAACGCCCTACTCTTACACTTAGGTGGCATTTTAATGACATCTGTTTGAACGTAAAAAACACAGTATTTTTCGTATTTATTCCATTTTCCGCTTGAAGTTTCTACCTTATATAATTTTCAAAAGGCAATGAAAGTAAAACAGAGTTCGTACCTACACGTAAACACAATTCACCCAAAGCCCGCTCGCCCATCAACACATATCGTGAAAATTCAGGGACCTGTAATAATACGCCCTAAGTTACATGAAACCTATTTTGAGAAGACAAGATTAGGCTTCAGTTCAATTACAGCGGTGAACGTACGTGAAACCACTTCCCCGTGACGTCGTCACTTAATATTCTAGAGCTCGGGTTTCCACAATTACACTGCGAGGAAGCCTCCAGGCCGCCTCCGAGCCTGTTTGTTACCAGAAATGAGTAATGGCTTCTGGAAATTGCCTTCGCTAATAACTTCTTACAGAGTTTTCAGGTCTGATCTACCCTCAACAAATAGGGATGGACGAGCGCTGATGTACACCAACTTCTTAATAAAAGTTAAGGCGGAATTTTCGCTGTCACTTTGTTTTGACTTAAACGCCTTGTTTATTAATCATTGTCGACTCTGGCTGCTGAAGATGTGAAATCGTGAAGAAATTTCACTTTATTTTCTTTTCGTCCTTCGTCGGGTACCAGCTTTAAGTTCAGAAGAATAATAATGTTTACTAGCGCTATTTATTTACGTGAATACTAAAACGAGTAAGTACCTTGTTTCGGGTTCCATTAAGTTCCAAAGATTCAGAAAGGTATTACGTTTCATTCAGCGTGTTCTTAGATAGACACATACCTATTGAAGACCAATCTACAAATCGTAGATATCGGTACAAACAGAGTCAGTTTCTTAGTTTTCATACAATAAAGTACTTTTGTACCTATATACCTACTACTTCATAAACTGCACGATCGACTGCCGTCGGCAACTAAATAACCCGCAACACTAATCTCGTTACAAGTCCCCAAACCCCAGCAAATATAAGTTGTCGACTTATTAATATTTACTCAAGTCTCAGTTAAATATTACTCCTGAGACTATTTCAAGTTAATTTCGCGGGACCAATGGAATTACTCAGGTAATTAATTCGTTAATCAAGTTAGAAATCCGGTTGGTAAACAATAGACCTGGCGAAATTCCGACGCGCTCACTCAATTTCGTAATGAAAAAGTTATTTTTATGCCTCGTTAGCCATTTCCTATACTTACCTTTACATAAATATCTGCCTAATTACTGAGAGGATAATTGCTCCTGGGCACTTAAACTTCAAGCCGATATTTTTTGCGTCAGCAAAGTTGAAACTTTCTTACAGTAAATGTTCTTATAAATATAGTTAAGTATATTCCTCCAACGTAGTAACTACACTTCACTAATATAAAAATACCGTTTGAATATATTTAAGTAAAAAGTACAAAAAAACATTGTGTATGAAAGTTAAGCGGAAGAAAAGACGTTGAAAATAGAAGTGTTTTCTTTTGTAGTTATCCTACTTCTGTTTTTTTTTCATGGAAATATAATAATCACTCATTAAAAGTTCAAGAACTAGAAAATAAGCTTCTATGAAAATAATAATGAAGGAACTTTCTACCTGACGTAGTAGAACTAACTTCACCATAATAAGTTGGTACATCTTTCCGACTGGAAGAATGTATTTCTAACACTACGAAAGTTTTCGCTTTTAATTGAGATTAATAAGCGTCGTGATTGATGAACTAGCTAGGACCTAGTTGATATTTACTTCGGCTTTTTCTCTTAAATCGCCGTTGTGTCAGTTCCAGCAATATCAACGCACCACGTCATATTAATGTCGCATGTCGCTTGAAATTCCTCACGTCGCCGGGCAAAGGTAAAAATCGTGCTGAAAATAATGATCACCCACACCACCGTGAATACACCTTCGCCCCGTCGAGAGGAACACTTCATCGGTTTCGTAGGATTGGAATCAGAGCAAGTTTTCCTATAACGAAGTTTGATCAGACAAACAGGAGCGACATCCGACCGTCTATTCGTCTAACATCATTAGATACCGCTCGTTAGTGCCGCTTCTGACGTCCAATCTGGGGGAATTGTGAAAATTTTATTTCATTGAGTTACAGACGCCCTACATCTTCGAATCTGCCTCGTAAATAGTGATGCGATTCGCTTTGATTACGATACCTCGACTGTCGACTGTTCAACAGAGAATATATTATGTTGATTCATGATTTCGTTTGTAAATACTTAAATGTCATGTTGGATTTAACTTTGAATAAAGGAACTGTTGTTACTGCTTCTACTTGTTCAATATTGTTGTCTATTCATCGGTTTCTGCAAATAACTAATGCAATTTTGTCAGTTACAGTTGAAAACTGGATAAAACCTTCACGTTGAGTTCCTCGACAAATAGCGATAAAATCACTTCAGTCATACACATAAATGTTTCATGTCGCTTCACTAAGAATAAATGTATTTGGAGAGAGTCCTTTGTAGGATAACAATACTATCATGAGACGTTATTGTATTCAGAGTCATGTTACATTGTAAGGGATTTGCTTTTGCGGTAACTTGTCAAAGAGACTCGTGTCTCCTTTGGGGATTGTTTAACAAATCCTTCAATCTTAATCTTCTCGGTTTTATAAGATTGCTCGCCATTGTTATTTTAATCTATGAAAGTTAAGTTCGACATTTGTAAGTTAAACCATCAATTATAATCCGCGACGATAGTGAATACGTTTTCCTTGTTATGTTACAGGACATGTAACATCCTCAGATTGTTGTTTTCAAACATCACTATGGGTCATAGTTTCTTAATCAATCTAACTGTCACATCCTCGTCCAACAACTAACATTATTTCAGTCCGGAAATTTGATTTCAACGCGATCCTTGCTGGACAGTTCTGTGTGTCATTTAAATTCAAGCATAAAAGACATACAGACTATATTATCCGGTGTAACGGCTAACACGTCCGAGAGTGCTACCTTTTATTACCTTCACATTATTAAGACACCTTAAATAAAAGTTACCAAACTAAAAACATTAAAAGGGCACGAGGCCCAGTATATCAGAATTATACGCCTGATTTATTAGCTATTACACTGTGCTCTACATTTTAATACGGACAGTTTGAACTCAGTGTGAATAGCATTAAATCATAATTAGTTGTACGTGCTGTATGAACATTATATGAGGTCGGACGTATTACGTGAAATAGCGAAACTTTGCGCACTTCAACTCCGCGAGCTTAATGCTTCGACGATAAAGAGCACTTTTGCATTAACGCTGAAAGTAGTTGCTCTTAGAGCAATATCGACTAATGGAGGGCTAAAGTATCTGCAAATCATCTTCTTATAAGGATCCTGTTGTCCGTTACTGGGCTTTACTATTCTGCTCGGACTTAAGCATCTGTGCTGGCTGGCTGTGTTGTCGGCTTATACTACTGCATTCATCCTTCTTAGCCAGCCAGCCAGCGTTTCTATGGGTCTTATTCCAAGAAACCTGCAATAATATGATTTATGATATTTTTAGTAATGTTGTATTTTTCTTTTTTTTTTTACACTGTTCTCGATAGGTACTTGGAACTGTAGCAAAAACCAAATAGACATATCCCAAAATAAATTTAAGAAACTGATAGAGAACTTAAAGATTTTCAATAATCAATCCTTTTCGTTACAGAGAGTTCAAGCTGGTACTAAGACCGGACCCCAGCTCAGTGTTCGCAGACGACGTCCAGTTCCATTCTACGAGCGGTGAAGTGGACTTTAATCCTGCCAAGGTCTATTCAGGGAAGCTGGAAGGTTAGTTTAAAGTTCAAATTACTTATTATTATACTAATCATCCTACTATAATATAATATATAATGATGGATGTTTGTCACTCAATCATGCAAAAACGGCTGAACAGATTTGGATGAAATTTCGCAAACAAATAGTTTGTAACCTGGATTAACACATTGGATACTTTTTATTTGGGTAGTAAGTTCCCGTGAGATAATTTTCGACCTCCACGCGGTCGAAGCCGCTGGCAAAAGCTAGTGACAAAATAAAATCAATGCACAACATTATCTGAATCTGTAGAAAATCAGGAAAAGTTGTGTTTAGCAATTTCATATTCCACATTTATATCAGTTGAGTCTCTCTTAACTACGACCATCTCAGACGACGGGTTACTTATGAAATAAAAAAGTAAAGTGTGAGAACGCTAAGTTGCTTCACATCTCGCGCAAATTATAATAATCACTGTGGGGAAATTAGCTATTGTGGTGCAGTAGTAAACTTGTCATATTAATTAGCGGGATGTAGCATTTAAACCTATCAGAAACGTTACAAGACACGTTGCTTTATTCTAAACCTATGTTCAATTTTATTTCGCGTTCGATTTCGGAAATCCTTTTCACATATACGAATACCAAGACCTCAATCAGAACAAGCTTTCAACAGTCTTATCAGCTCTTAAGTAACTTCAACAATGTTATCATGTTAAAAGTTTTCACCAAAACCAGCTATTATTTCCGGGCTATTTCTCTTTATAAAATTCTTCTTACGAAAAATAAATGTTCCCTTACTTTTTCGTAAAAATGAACGTTGGATGTGAGATATGTGCTTAAATTTATAGCGCAAAGTTCAGTCTAGCCTAAAAGTTTCTCCTGATATGATGTAACCTGTTCAACGTGAAAGTGAGCGCTATTTATATTATAGTAGCTGTGCCCGTGACTTCGTCCGCAAGGCATAGTTATGTTTTTATTATTTTTAAATTTATCTTATATATATTAATAAAAAATCTAAAATAAAAGTAGACTAAGTTAGTCCTTATTACATCAGCTATCTGCCAGTGAAACTCCGGTCAAAATCGGTCCAGCCTTTTCAGAGATTAGCCGGAACAAACAGACAGACAGACAGACAAAAATTTAAAAAAAAATACCGTGTATACATCCATACGCATTAAGTAAAAAGCGGTTATTTGAATATTACAAACAGACACTCCAATTTTATTTATCTGTATAGATGCATAGATTAGAGGTTTCACGGGCCATTTAATTCTAATTTACGTTCAGGTCAGCTTGATAACACAAAGTATAAGGGTCTAATTGTAATTTAATTTTACCAGAGAGTACGCTTTATAGCTCTCACTGACTTGGTAACCTTTTAAGTCTGCTGTGTATCCAGGTCGAATCAATCGCCTCTCCGTTACGTCAAAGGCATAATTAAATATAATGGACTCTTACTAAATAGTATTGCTGTTAAATCTTACCAACCGACCCAGTAATTAAAATAAGAATTCGATATTATAATAACGGTCGAGGAACCAAAGTAATTGCCGCGTTAAATACACATAGATGTAGCGATGAACACAATAAAACATCACATAATCTAGCCGCGGCATCAGATAAGCATTAGTGATGTAATCCCGGGTCTTAGCCAAGAGATGTCTGCGCAGGGCTGACTGTATAACAAACAATGGGATCGTATCGATGGTATATTTTGACCACTGGGAAAATCGCGTTTCCGTTCATTTATTTTTCCTTCTCAGAGATTGACCCTTAGGTAATATCATTAAAAGATTTAATTAAAATGATGGAGACGACGACGTCTTTATAACAGTTTTCATTACCTCAGTTATTAGAGGTTTAAGATGATTCTTGATATTTTTTAGAACCTAATGAAGACAAGCTTTGGTTAATGCCCTTCAAAAGTAGATGTCTGCAAAAACGGAGACCTTTCAAATTCAATTATAGTTCAAGGTTTTCAACAAAATGAAAACGAAAGATGAAAATTCATTCACATTTTAAAGACGACTAGAAGTCTAGGTCCTCATTACCTTAAGCGGCAATTCGTCAACCCTACAGAATGAGGAACTGTAGCAAAGGCAGTCACGTGCGAGCCGACTCGTTTGTGCCAATTCATGCAGCCTCCTAATACATGATGTAAGGCAGGGCTATGCTCTTAATACTTTACCGAATTCCACAGACATACTCGAGCTTGTCGGGGCAATTCGTGGTGTAGGTATATTTGATCGTTAGCATACTGGAGAGGTATTTAGGTGGCTTAACCGTTGCTAAGTGCCTTCATAATTTATTGTGATGTGCAGCTAGATCAGATGTTGTCAACCTATACCTAATTTACATTGAACGCCCCTGGATCACAGCTGTCATAAGCTTCCTTATTTTGGCACAGAATATTATGTACCTATAGTTTTTTATACATTTGAGGTTAAAATAAAGAACTGTGAAAATACGATTAAAAAAACTGAAAATAAATCGTCATTAAACAACATTCCGCGAAGCATCTTTAAGTACATAAATTACTTTAGGTTTAAATCCAGAATACGCAAAAACTCGACAGACAAACGAGGCGATTTGTAAATTTCCATCATTGCAGTTCGGAACATTCGTTTTTATTATTCATACCCACCATTAATTGTTCGGTGGGATGCCAAATTAAATTGTTTCCGTTAAACGGATTACTTCTTTGTACGAGGTTTCTTTTCATTACGAGCGAAAGTCCTGTTAAAAGGGCTTTTTCGTTAATAAGTTCACAAATTAACGTTAGGGAAGTACTGTTTTCTGAAATGGCTAAGAGGCACTACTTTAAGGGTCAGCACTAGGAAATCGTGTTATGGGATTTCGATAAGTTTATATAGAAAACTTAAAGTAATTGCCACGAAAAAATATATCTGGCTAGCTCAAGAGTTGTACTATACCGTGAAACAATCGGATTGGGGATAAACCTTGTAGATGATTGTTAAAAAAATATTGAAAATCACTAAAAACGTGTAAAAAGCACTGCCGTATTTTGATAACTTAAGGCTTAAGTAAGAAGGCACCTATTTAATTTATACTTAAAAATAAAAACAACATAAAACAGTGAACCCAATACATTTTTCAGTTTTCCATAATAATACTTCTGTTTTGCGTAAAAAATTCGCAAACTTTCTCAATTTTGATGCCCGAAATCTCCATACAATTTACTATGGCGACGCGTATTACCCGCTATATGACAGAGTTCGAACCGCGGAGCTCAGTCGACCGCACGTCTTCAAGGTGGGAGCACGTCGCTTTTCAAGTAAAAAATACGCGGCAAATAGTGGCCTGTGCGTACACGAGATTCCCCGCACAGTGGTCGGAACTCCCGGAGTCAGAACAATAATTGGAGCAAAATGACAAAATATTTATTAACCGGCTCAGAAAACTATTAGTTGATAAATGCTATTATACACTGAACGATTTTTTAAATGACGACATCAAAATGGGATGACTTTCACCATTATTTTATTCATATTTAGACATTAATTTAATTATTTTTATTTGACTTTTGTTTTTATTTTAATTTTTGTACGTTTTATTGTTTGACTTATTCTTTATTTTATTGTTTACGTTTAATCTGTGACATAATTATAATATTCATTCCTCTTATGTAATTTCTTTCATTCAATGGATTTGTATTTACAACCGTATTATTATTATGTTACGTATTTTCTTCAAATTACTTAATTGGATTTTAATGGTACCCTAAAATGTAATATTATTTATTTTTAATTGACTAGTTTTTTAATGATATCCGAATCCCTATCTCGTTTTGTAAATTATGACGTTCTATACACTTATTGAATAAAGCATGCTACTATTTATAATTTACTCAATTGTTGTGCCCGACAGGGTCCATGTGAACTTTATAAATAATATTAAGATCTTGTACACACATGAGATATGCAATAAAGATTTGAATTGAATTGAATTGAATTAATTTATACAAGGTAAGTACTAAAATTTAAGATTTTTACGCTCGAATCTTTTTGCACGTATTTTTTATATTGTGTCATTTATTATTTGTTTGTTATTATTTTTACGTCTCTTATTATTACAAGCTTGCTTCGTTCGCAGGTAGGTATCTTTCCGGTTCATAATTGTAATCTTATTTTCAAGTACTTGGTGTGACATAATTTGTTCTAGGTGGTGAAAAAGACCTAGATGGTGTCCAGGGTCTGATGATGAAGCCATCCGGTGGCCATAGGATCTCTTTAACTACACAACATAGCCCAGTCGCGTTTGGGCTCGTAAGATTTGTCTCGACAAGTACTATATATCTGGAATAATATCCAGGGTCTGATGATGGAGCCAACCGGTAGCCATAGGAACTCTTTAAGCATACAACATAACCTCGTCGTGTCTGGGCTCGTTAGATTTGTCTTTACAAGTACTATAGATCTAGATGGTGTCCAGGGTCTGATGATGAAGTCGAAAGGTGGCCATAGAAACTCTTTAAGTATACAACACAACCTCGTCCTGTTTAGGCTCGTAAGATTTGTCTTGACAAGTACTACAGATCTAGACGGTGTCCAGGATCTGACGATGCAGCCTGAAGATAGCCATAGGCCACCCCGAACTCGAAACGCATGTTTAAAGATTTTAACGTTTATTGGAACGAACTTCTGCGGCTTACGGTAGGAGTTGACTAGTAGAAATCGTCACGCGAAAAAGCGTTCATACTTGTATGCCCCCACCATGCGACTTTCTTCTTTACACTTTGAACCTCTGAAAGTGTGAATTTGGTCAAAATGTAAATCCAAATGGCGGCTGCGAAAAGTTTCAAATTTTTCGCCATAGATGTCGATTTCATAGTTTTCGAGGGTGCTAAAGCCGCTAGTGGGGTCAAAATGAAAATCTAATATGTCGGCTGATAGAATTTTGTATATGGATTTTAAACCATACGATACGTGAGAAGGAATCTTGTTCCTGACGGGTCTCCCGACCGCACAGGTTTTTTTATTAGGTGCATGCATGTTGTGTGCTCGTAATCGTAAACCTAAACCATAAAAATAATTATTGTTTCGTTTACATTGGATTTTTTATAGAAAAATATGAGTACGGCCAAAAGCACAAAATACAAGAGTTTTTTGCCAGCCAGAAACGCGTGCATTGGAATAAAAAACGAAAAAGGATAGGAGTGTGCGAACCTACCTACATTTTTCCAAAAACAGTATCTTTGACTAACGAAGAGCGTTCCCACTAAATTTTCAGTATCTGTCGGCCGGTTTTTTTGTTGTTTATAAATTGGTAGCTATTGTACTATATACCTACTTATGTTTTTTGTCAGTAACGGGTATAAAATTGTATCTGATTTGTTTCAGGGCTGCATTTGGCGAAATCCAAAATGTTGATAATAATTGTAATACAGAAGTTAGCACCTATTTACGTTTAGTTTGAAACAGTGAGCGAATTGGAAGGCGAGTAAGTGGGCGAATGCTTGAGCGAGTGATACAAGTGAGTGGAGAAATAAATAAGAGAAAGAAATTAGTCTTGACTTTGTTTTTTAAAATCATAATATAACAGCTAATTGATACCTACATAGAAAACTGTGCAATAAACCACCCCCTCTCCCATCCTTCCTTACTAAGTATAAATGCAATGAAAAGAACAAAATAGTATCCACTTATATTTTAAATATTGTCTTCACGCTTCCCGCCGTTCGAACCACTATGTAAGCATTTATGTGTGCGTAAGCGGGGCGCACGCGTCTATTGCTGTGTGAGTAGCGCTTCAATACCTAATTTTCTCTCGCGCTCGCGGTGTATACGGCCCTTAACTCGCAAATGAACGGTCGGGCCGTAAATATATCGTCTAAATTAATCTAACAAAGTAAAAAAGATACTAATACGCAATGTTACGTTTTCAATTACTTAGTAACTATAGGGACGTGTGTCAATGGTCTGCAGTTTGTAAATATACATAAAGAGACTAAAACACCGCGTTATAAAACAAATCAGTCGTCTGTAACTTCATTACAAAATTCCGTTTTGCTTTAATTAAAACATAATTTAGTTGAGTACTTTAGACATACTCCAACCCTTCACTTATTTCCCAAGTCTTTGAAACAACCAATTAAACATGAGCCCAACAAACTTCTACATTCTGTGACTAACTTAATAAAAGGAAATTATGTGCTGCGACCCATCTGGAACGCTGGAGACAAAGTGAATTTTGAACAAATTACTTCGTAAGTTTAATGAAGTATGTTTCGCGCAAATTCGTCTTTTTGTTTAGGTATACGTAATAAAATTATAAAATACCTTGAATTCATCATATTTATAAAGGTCAGAGAAAATAGCAACAAAATTCCAAACACAAAAAGTTTGGGCTCATAAATCACGAGCCCTTCAAAAATTTCATCCAATTATTAAAATTCTTCGCTTTTAAATTATTCGCCCTTTGTTCGTTATACTCGAACAAAGATCAAAATCCCATAAGAATTGGGGCAGGTGGCTTCCGTTAAATTACGCATCACCATTACTCAAAATCTTGATCCAGCGTTCCGGCCGCCCGTAATAATGCAGCCTCTGATTTTATCCCTGAAGACATTAGACCTCATTAAAAACATTTATCAGAAGGAAGCTGGTCCATTACAAGCTTTCGCGGTTGTTTTACTAACCGATTTTTGTTACCCTTGCCAGAAAATGAATGAAGGAGAAACGGAGTGTAGGTGAGAGCAGTAATTACCGTTATTTATGAGCGGTTTCAATCCCTCCCCTACTGCGACTGCAAGTTGTGATTTTAATTCATTCAGAGTCCCGAGGCTCTTTGCACCTCGAATTAGTTTGCATAAAATATCGTCTGCCATTTATTTGAGCGCCCCCAAGTTGTTTGTATTTGAAAGGCTTATTTTGAAATCCTGAAGTCTTTGTATTAAAATTCTCTATTTATTTTAAAGTATTCATTAAGTAATGTGTAAAAATCAATAACTAAAAAAATTATGTTGCTTTTGTTTAGATGACGATTCCTCTCACGTCTACGGTGTTATCACGGCAGATGGCCTCTTCGACGGAACAATTTGGACTCCTACGGAAGAATATTATGTGGAGCCTATATCTCGGTATAACATCGACCATCCCTCCATGCATAGCGTTGTCTATCGAAGGTCAGACGTCGAGCACCCTAATGATCCAAGTCAAGGGGCACCGTGCGCGTCACATCTACTCCATATGAAAAGAACTTTAGGACAAGAAGTTGAATTATTTAACTTCACCGATCAACGAAACCTAAAAGACTCATCTCTCAACAATTTCACTGAAGATCTCCGTAGCGAAATACATAGACGCAAGAAACGATGGCTCCCTGAAGACGAAATGCAAGATGACGAGCCAAAGAAGAATCCTGAATTACCTTTAGACTTAGACTTTCCATACACCAGCAACAATGAGCCGGGTGATAAGTTAAGCACTAGAAAACCTAAAACCAAAATCGATAAAAGTAACCTCATAACCAAGGTGCGACTCGATTCGGAAGAATCGAGACCAAAGCCAAAGACGCACGTCGAAGTGATAAAAACGAAAGCAGGAGTTGTAACTGTTAGTAAGGACATAGTCAAGAAGGAGCCAGTAGGGTACACTGTGTTGTCAGCGAATGCGAGTGACGACGGTCGACATGTGAACAAGAGAGCGACAGTGGATCCGAGGAAAACTACGTGTCTCGTGTACTTGCAGGCCGATCACATGTTCTATCAACGATACGGCTCAGAGGAGGCGTGTATCGAAGTCATGACGCGTCATGTCCAGAAAGTTAACGCAATATATAAAGTGACAGGTAATCTTCAACTTCGCTCAAGATACGCCGAGTTAATCATATTTTCCAACTATTCCTTTACTAATGGTATAATTCGTTTTAGATTTCAACCAAGATGGAAAACCAGACAACATTACGTTCATGATTAAAAGAATTAAAGTCCACACACTAGACGCACTGAAAGATCCTGCCTATAGGTTTCCCAATAACTATGGAGTAGAAAAATATTTGGAGCTTTTTTCAGGTTTGCCTTTTTTCATCAATATTCAATTACGCATTCAAAACAGCGGCCGGCTCTCCGGAGGGCAATTCCACAAAGTTAAGCTATTATACTAATGAATTAGAAGTGCTTAAAAGCGGAAGGCTTGTTTCATTTTTTATAGACATGATTTAATTGTGGAAAATTAATGATTCATTTTCTTTCAGAGGAAGATTATGATGCCTTTTGTTTGGCATATATGTTCACTTACCGAGATTTTGAAATGGGAACACTTGGGCTGGCTTGGACGGGTGATCTGAAAAACGCCGGTGGCGTTTGTGAAAAGAATGGGGTGAGTGTGACTGTTGACAGATATGTTTAAAGTTTTATTTTGTTTTATTAAACGTTCTAATTTGTTTGGTAGCATTACCGCGGCAGTATGAAGTCTCTGAACACGGGCATAGTGACGTTGCTGAACTACGGCAAGCACGTGCCGCCGGCCGTTAGCCACGTGACCCTCGCTCACGAGATCGGACACAACTTCGGATCACCGGTAATTATTGGCTTTTAAGTTTCAACAGAACTGGAAACCTTGTGGTTCTACTTCAAGGTTTTCAGTTAAGTATTATGAAAGTATTCGTTTATACAAATCATGTCAGATATTTGGTAAACTCACGACTTATTTGTCAATTTGATGATTTCATAGTATTTTTAGTTGAAGGTACAGTTCTAGAAACTTAAGTCGTAATTTATATTTGCCGCCAGCCTTGCGTTAACTTACTACTAACTTGATTCAAGACACATATTTAGTTCACCTAGAACTGCTCTTCGTATCGTATGAAGTTGTATTTCGAATTTACATGTAGTTTTGCATTTAGCAAACGAGCACTTGATAGTTCCCTCGCACCATTACAGATCTCAAACCCATAGGAAATATCTAGAAATGAGTAAGTAACTAAAGTAACCTGCGAAGCCTAATGAGACACAATTAATATTACCTATCTAATAAAATTGCCTTGACCTGCACTGGGAAAATACGGTGCTACTTTAACGCGCGTAGAGTCCGCCCGAAAATGGTTTATTTTTGCCAGCCATAAACGAAAACAATATTCAGCCTGGTTTGTATTTTCGGCGGAAACGTAAAAAAGGAAAAAACATAGCCAATAGGTTTTTCTTTGGTAAAAGTAAAAGAAATGCAGTGTCAATCTTTTAATCCCAATAGGTAGGTACTTATTTAATCGTTTTAACTTTTGAATGAATCTTTATACTTTTCTCAAAGACGAAGATGTTTTATAAATAATCAAACAATCTGATATAAAATTTGACAAAGCATTTTTGACTTTCCCGGAACAAATGAATTGAAAGCATTCGATTTTCTGCACTTACTTTTTTGGCCATGATGAATTTCGGAGGACTCTATCACGGAGGCACATGGGCAACTATAAATTTATTGAATGTTTGATCTTCCAGCACGACCCAGAGGTATGCACCCCGTTCGGCGAAGACGGAAACTACATCATGTTCGCCAGAGCCACCAGCGGCGACAGAAAGAATAACAACAAGTTTTCGCCTTGCTCGCTACGAGCTATCGACCCGGTACTCAACAATAAGGCGAGGTCGCCGAAGGGATGCTTTACAGGTAAGACCTTTACCTACATGAACAACACGAGGAAAAAGTTAAAAGTAATAGATTTTGTTTTGTCCACGGTGTTTAATTCATTGTGCTGATATGACTGAAAGCCAGAAATGCCAATTTCTGGCTTTATTCTGGGGCATGTCTTTTCACTAGCGACTCGTGCCTCGTGATTACGATGCGCCCTTAACTTAGCGCATCAACCGATGATGTGTCCCTACACGCAGATCTTCAAAACTTAATCTCTAGCTACCTATAGGTAAATAGTATACTATTTTGACCGCAATTACAGAATAATAGAACAGAATAAAATTATTATCTATTAATAATAATTCAAGTTACTATGTTAAAGCACGACGGTACACTTGAACTACAAAAACCGCCCTTAATGCAACGAAATAAAAGCGATGTCAAAGTATGATGTCTAATTTGAGGTGCAATATTTTTATGAAACAAAATCTTTTTCAGAACCTCAACCAGCGATTTGCGGTAACGGCGTGGTAGAAGAGGGTGAAGAATGCGACTGTGGCTGGGCTTCCGAGTGTACTGACAAATGCTGTCGCCCGCAAGCTGCGAGGCCAAATTACAAACCGTGCACGCTTACTGAACATAGCGTTTGCAGTCCTAGTCAGGTAACAACTGTAAACTACTGTATAAAAGGGGATCAACATCATACAATTAATAGCGATAGCTCGGGATCACGAATATAACTTTTGTAAAAGTTCAATTAGATGTCGAAGACGACGACGCTATGCATTTTTAACAGAAAAGGAAAATGTACTACTGACCATATCATAGAAATTTGGCTCCTATGCATACCTATTTTAAATATCGTGGTTGACGTGCTATGTAGTCCAGATAAAAAGCTAACCTTTTAGCATAATTAACCTAAACTTACCCATAAATACACAATACGAAGAAAATGTAGTGCAAAAATGCTAAAAAACAGTGTGAACATTCCAGGGTCCATGCTGCACTGCGTCTTGCACCCTCAAGTTTGGCGACAAGTGTCGTTCTGACAACGGATGTCGTGACGCAGCCTTCTGCGACGGCAAGCGAGCCAACTGCCCACAGAGCCGACACAAGCCGAATAGAACGCGGTGCGATAAGGAACTCGTGTGTTATATGGGAGTAAGTATCTGTTTGCTTTGAGTTTTGTGCTAATCATGTTCAGAAGTAGATGTAGGTCCATTTGAAATTTCTTGATGACTCAGAAGGTACGGTTACATTTCGGCATCGTACTTATTATACTACAAATATTACTAAAGTGCCCGTGTGGTTTCGGACGTACAGAATAGCACCATCCCGTTTCTTCCCGTGGGTGTCGTAGAAGGCGACTAAGGAACTTACTAGAGAATGGGCAGCAGCGTTCTCTATGCATTTTACAACCATACTGCGATCGCCAACCCGCCTGCCAAGCGTGGCGATTAGTGCAAAACCCCCCTTTTGGGGGAGGCCTATGTCCAGCAGTGGACGTCTTACGGCTGAAATGATGATGATGATGATTACTAAAGAGTCAAAAGAAAGATAAAAATAACAAGGCCGTAAAACGTGCTTACATTGTATTGTTGCAAAGAACTGTAACTGTAATATATTTCATCCCATTCCACTTTGTGTCACTGTTTTAGTGTGCCATAGTTACTCCAAGTGGCCATTACCCCACAACCAAAGACTAACGGCAAAAGGTTGTGACACGTTGAACAAGGCCAATAGCGCGCAAAACGATATTTGATGTTCTATTCGTTTACTAAAATGTTGTCTTCTCTCCAGGAGTGCACGGGATCCATCTGCCTGGCCTACGGTCTGGAATCCTGCCAGTGCGCACCTCGCAAGGACGACCCGCGCTCGGCGTGTGAGCTGTGTTGCCGCAAGCCCGCCGGCGAATGCCAGTCCTCCTTCAACTGGAACACCTCGCCGTATGATGTGCCCGATATGTATGCTAAACCAGGCACGCCCTGCAATGATTATAATGGGTAAGTTTAGCTGAGAAATTGCTTAATAACTACCGATTGCAACTTAAAAAAGTACACCCTAATATATTTTAACGCAATATTAAATGTATTTACCTACAGCCGCATTCTGAAAAAAAGTAATTCAATTGGCTGTTGTTATTTTCCTAATCTCAACAGTTTAAACAAGTTGTGAAATGTTAACACGTTTTTGACTTGATGGGCTTTTAGTTGTTGGAATTTATTATTTACGGAACAGCAGAATAGTATACATTTTTCGGGGAACTCGTGGTGTGTACAGATTTTTTATATAAACCTACTGCAGGCTTACCAAAATTAGCTCCTTGTTCGTGCACTATTGCCAAGTGAAAGAAAAATACCTTTGTTTTTTCAATGTTTTTCCTTTGAAATAAACCAATGAATTCAAAAGTAAGCCAACCTGGGTGTGGATTTTTCTTCATAGAAATTTTTGTCAAGTTTACATATTATTCCAGGTACTGCGACGTGTTCCAACGTTGCCGCGAGGTGGACCCGTCAGGACCGTTAGCGACGTTACGCAAGCTACTGCTGTCAGACGAAAGTATCGCCGGCTTCAAGCGATGGGTACTCAAGCACTGGTATGCGGTACTGCTGATATTGTTGGCAGTCATCGCTCTTCTGGTGAGTCCTTTGTTTTGGACAATATGAGCTTAACACTGGCCTTTATTGGCAAAGACGAGTAAATTGAAAAGTCCCAAAGACATTTAAATATACTTACAGTTACAGTCCTGTCAGTCTTGTCAGTACTTCTGACAGTAGCAACCCAATAGCAACTTTATTGTGACTACAAATAAGGTCACTGTGATTCCGACAAATTTGTCAATGGCAGCAACCCAATAGTATCCTTATTACAACGACGATAAAGATCACTGTGATTTTACAGTGATTCAAAGTCAGAGGTAGAAAAAATGTAATGTATGAAATGGCTATAACACGGCAAATTGACGTAGGCCGTAGGTTGACATTTCCTTAACAATAAAACTTTTCTGACTGTACAATGACTTCTGATAGGTAAATCGTCATGGTAAAATAGTCCATAGGTCAATGGGAAAAGACGCGTTTCAACACGAGCATATTTTGTTCTTATGAATACTCAACACTAAAATAATCTGTTTTGTTTAGCGATGCTGCAAGGCACTTGATGTTGCAGTAGAAATTGACACTAAGTGTTAGTGTCTTGCTTAGGTATAACTCCTCTGGGAAGGTATATTACTGGAACTTTGTATTAGAGAGCTAGAATATATTCGCCAGTGTGAACAAAATTATCTACAGGCTAGAATATGTATACAGGGGTGCCTGGAACATGACACGCAACTAGCTAGCATGGATTCAGCATATGATGCTGAACGACCCTGCATTGGAATTTTTCGTCAGTTATTTTAAAAAAAATATCTGTTCCATACATTTTGACCGCGTTGGTATTGTACTTTTCTATGAAACAACAGAATTTTTTGTTTGTTAACCGACGAAAAACTTCTACGCAAGAGGGTTAAGCGTCATGAGCTGAATTTATGGTTACAGTTTGCGCGTCGATGTCGGGATGTATGTTCGAGTGACAATCTTTTGCCAATGCCTTTACCTACACGTACTGCAAGTCATTGATCAAAATAAAAGGTTGAGCTAGTATCCATCCACTACAGTTGATTGTATATCATCATCACACAATCTTCATTTATGGCACGAAAAGCAGTAGAGCTACTCTAACGTATCTATCTGTTACTACTTAAAAATAAACAATGTCCTAACTTAATTATGTGTGTTTCTAGGTGGCAAGTACTCGTTTCCTGGGCCGTCACGGCAAGAAGCTAAAGTCGGTGACCATCATCCACTCTTCTACGACTGAGACCGTCCGACTGCCAGACGCTGCCGACCAGGGATTGATCGTTCATACGGCTATCAGGTATATAACTAACTATCTTCTAGCGGACACCTTAAACAGAGTACCTAATAAACATTCCACACCACAACAGCCCCTCCACCAGTTTCGAGGTCAGGACAAGGTCTGACCTTGTTCTAACCAGAACAGGGCACTTATTCTATGCTTTACATACCGCTATGCCTCATTTGAGTTGAGCAGAATATAGTGTCCCGAACATCATTTAACAGACTATTCATACAGCTAACTACTAATACTAATGTATTATACTCTACTATAAGTTACCAGCCTAAGTCGTAATATTTTTATTTTACTACTTAACCCCAAGTAGACATATTCCCGATATCGCTGCGCGAATATTATTTGTAATGGAGCTTGCTGCTAACGACATCGCATATTACGCCAACGCAGATGATAATAAAGTAGCAAACACAAAATTAAAAAACCTCCGACCCAATCAAAAACCTCAAAAAAGAAAACGAATAAAATGTATTCGCCTTTTAAGTTTAATAGGAAGTTGTAGGTAGTAGTAGTATTTTGATCAAAGCATTGTCACTTCGGGGGACGGCTAATGTAAATGTTATCTGTCTGTCTGGTGTTTTTATTGAACATCCCCCAACATAAAAAATAAAACTAATGCATCGCATATTAATTATTGCTACTTGTACCATCACTACTTTAAAAGGGGTAACGCCGCAGTAATGGTTTCAAGAAAACATTTAGAATCTTTACTCACAACATTTTTAGTTTGGTTCTTCGGTTGTATTCGATACAACTAACTGATTGCCGTATATTGTTACAGGTCAAAACTACCTCTTAAGAAGAAAGTAGCTCTACGAACTCGAGCTTATCGCAATAAGAAAGACCATAAGAAGTTAGGAGACAAAGCCTCTCCGCTACACAGTGCCAATAAGAAGAGGGTAAGTCGCTAATAAGATCATAAAAAATACTAATTCCAGCTAAGGGTATTTTTAAATGCTATAATTTTAATTATTTTTTATAGAAGCCGAACAGTCAAGCAAAATTAGAAGAAGTTCCTAAAATAGCAAAAGAAAATACAGTCATTGTCACAAACGCCGAAGGCAAATCACCAAAACACGTGATCCTTTCTAAACATAAAGGCAAAATAAAGAAAAGAAAAACGAAAATGAAGAAAGAAATAATAGACTACAGTTCTATGCAGAAACACCCCGCCTCTCCGATCAAAGATAACGAAGCTTTGAGTAAGGTGCAAAGGTGGCTGCTCAGTTCACCGCAACCTGCTGCCATACCTAAATCCAAATCTATACCTGTCGGTCTCACAGAGAGAACGCATAGACAAGTACAGAAAGGCTCGAGAAAAACTAGACCGTCCAAGAGCGCCACTAACTTGTTGTCCGGCGAGAAGGCCCGATTGCAAGTCGTGTTCAAACCTCCATTTAGATTCAGTGTCAAAATATGTAAAAGTGATAAAACGAAAGTAGTTCTGGACAAATCTTCTAAACCCGACGTGGACAGAAAACGACACGAAGCAGTACCTCAACTAGCTCCTGCGGATGTAGCGAAAGCCAATCCATCCAGTAAAGCTCCAAAGCTCTCTAACTCTACAAGGATTGCAGATAACACTGCAAATCCCAGTGCTCCTAAATTAGAAAAATTACTTAACCAAGAAAACAAAACCCATGGTTATGCTAATTTACTACCTCGGAGTGCCAGTGACTGTAAGTTAACGAAAAAAATACCGGAAGTTAAAGTTCGCAATGGACATAAAAAGAGTAACTCCGTTGGCCAAAATAAAGAGACTACTGAGAGCCGCCAAAATCTTATATCACAAGAAGATTGTGAAAACGCTCACGTTTATGAAAATGTAGTTATGTCACAAGACACTTTCGTTCCTAAGAGTTGCAGCATGCCTCGCCGACAGACCAGTGTCGGCGGCGGCATAGCTCGACAGAGCAGCTACGGTCATTTACCTAGAGCTCAAATCCGCCCACATAGACATAGTACAAACAATATAAGCAGATCCAGAAATAGCAGCACCTCTGAGCTGGAACACTTCTACAATGTTATTGAATCTCTGCGACGAAATAACGCCAACGATGTAAATACTTGTAACACAAATACGAGCAGTTCATCTGGTAGCAGTCGACACGACAGCACGCTGCTCAAACACAGTTCAAGTTCAAGGCAAGGAGGAAGTAGAACTTTGCGTCAAAATAGTCTAGTCGATAAGCCGACGCGGTCCAGTCCGACCGAGTCTTCAAAACTTCAGAGACAGCTCAGTGAAGTAGAGTTGGCCAAGTCGCACGGCGACAGTGGGCTGAGGGGCTTCCAGCTAGTCGTGGGGAAGGATAAGTTAAAACGACAGTTAAGTGATAATGAGTTATGTAAGTCCCGCGTGCAGTTGGCGATGCCGATGTCGGCGGGCGCGGAGCCGCGCCAGGCGTTCTGCTGGAGCCAGCGCGCCAGCCTCGACTGCGACGCGGCGCTGCGCCGACCTAACTCTACGAATAAAAAACGAACGACTTACACATTCGGTGAACTCAAAAACACCGTCCCTAACGCGACCGACACATCGCCACCTGAAGACGTCCACATCTCCCCCGAGGAGTTCTTAAAAATAATTGATAATTAAGTATTACTGGGGACTCGTAAACGTATTATAACCTCGAGTGGTTATTTAAAATATGAACAAATAATAAACGTGTATATTAGATACCTATTTGCAAGATGTACTGTTGTCGGCTGGTGTAAATATTGTAATTTGCTTTTAATATTAGTACTAATGTAACCTGCCACTGAAACAGACCATTGCTCAGTTTGTCTCTCTCATCGTACATACTTGCAATGTTATGAGAATTACACACGGAAACAGTAATACTCTTCAGAAGTACATTAATTTTAGTTTAGCTTATTTTGAGAGCAGTATTTTATTACGCCATAAAAATAGGTTTTCATTCATTAAAACAATACATTTAATAACAATTTTGCCATTAATGTTATTGGAACCGCTGTTAATGTTTTTGCATTATTTTGTATTCTTATTACTAGAATTATTTGGCGTAGTAGTATATGTAACTGGCAATGATCTAGTTTCACTGTACGATCTCTATAAAATGAATCTCTATTTTTTCTACATGCTATGTATTGTACAAATTTACTCAAACCTATGTAAAGTGTTCATATAAGATTATTTAATTACTTTAAAAAAAAATACTTTACGTAATTTGATTTTATTTTATATTTCTTTTAACATTTTCTAACATTTTGTTTTTTTAGATAGCTGTCAATTAGCATGTCAATCTGTTTAACAATATAGTTGTCTAAGAATTTTGCCTGTACACCATAATATTCAAAATACAAAGTAACTATAATTTAATAATCAAGGCTGACATAGGGTTCTATTATAAGATTACTTACCTAATAAATTGCGATACCTTATGAAAATTATACATTCATTCGTTAAATACATTTGGATCAGTTTCCATTAATTCGAGACAGCTCCAATGCGTGCCCGTCGTTTATGCTTGTCACAATTATTATCACTAAGTAATTAATAAATAACAATTCAGTGTACCTGTGTCATTTAAAGAAGGTACAAGGATGCTGCCTCATGTTCATATCGCATAGGCGTAATAATTTTCTAAATCAATAAGCTCATAAAATATCATGAACTAATTGTAAACACTTGAAATTCTTCTTACCTGAAACGTGATAGAATCCTATGAAATCCTGATGTATAAAACAATAAACACAAACGAACGTATAACGGTTTTATTGATAAAAATATTTTTCTATACGTATTGGATTTAATCAAACTAATAACGGACTCGTACGTAAGCGAATTCATGGCTGTAACTTTGTTCTTTACATTTTTTGTTCTGCAATATCTGGGATGGAATGTAATTTTGTTAATTCACGTATTAGTATGACAATATTGTAGTGCATAATGTAAGTAAATAATAACTCTTCGAAATATTGTAATTGTTAATAATGCTGTCTAGTTGTTAGGTACAAAAATGTTTTGTTTTTATTAAGTTCCCGCCTAAATTGGGTCTTGTGATAAATGAATTTTGTCTATGATTTTTTGTATCCAAAGAAGGTTGGGTAAGTAATTTTTTTTTTTGGGGTTTGGCTTCGCACGGTTTGTGCATTTAGCCAATGTCACATTTGAGGGTAGGTAATTATTACTTTATCAAATAATAGGTCTGAATACAATTGCCATATGCCATAATGCAATTAAATTATATTGCAATAAAATAACAGCTACTAAATTATCGTTAATTATTTTTGAGAAATATGAGAGATAATAAAGACTTATTTTTCAATTCCCATGTATTTTGTATCCGTTATTTTATTGCGAGTGAAGTTCATTAATATCTAAACTAAACCTACGGCTACACTACACATACAACGACTTGTCAGACATATTAATATTATGCTGACCCAGCGAAATATCAATCCGGCAAACAGAACAAATATTAGGTATATTAGGTGCAGCAAAGGTGCATGTATGTATATATTTTATGATGATTTTATTTCTATCTCAGATATTAATCAGAATGTGTTCCAGTATTTTCGTGAGCCGTGCGAAAGCTTTGCGGCTGTGGCACAGCGTTTATGAGCTTCGAGGTAGGGAGGTAAGGGTAAAACGTAAAAGCTATTGTATTGTATAGGAACTGATTTCTAAAAAGATCCTAAAGTATTGGAAATGTTACAAATTTGTATTTTATAAAAATACTAATGTGGATAATGTGAGGATATGTATAAGCAAGTGGCCACGTCTGCTGGATTTTTGACTACAGCTTATACCTAGATATTTGCATTTATCCATACCTTCAAACACTTATTCTAGAAATCTATATCTCTTGAGTGATTATGTTTTATCTTGTATAAGTCTATTAACTCTTCCTTAGTAAAAAATTCGATTTAAGTACATGTTAATTGTGAATTTGATATTATATAATTAAATGTGACTAGATTCTATACATCTATTTAATGGTTTTATAGTTGGTAAAACACTTTCCATAATGGATTATAAAGACAAACTTTATTCTAATCAAAACTATCTTTAATTTACTTACAATACAGATCTTTGTGATGTTATCTGATATTTACGCATCTGACTATAATCTCATTGTATTTGTTCCAAGTGCCTTATGAACAAATCATTACATTCCTACTTACATTCCAAATCATATGCCTATTATTAGTTTTAACTCCCTCGTTTCTATGGATTAAAAAATGTACGCCGAAAATATTTATTTAAATTACTCTAATATTATTTATGGTCTGATCGCAGCAAAAATTGTATTATGCATTGTATAACTTTCAACTTTTGAGTACTTAATTAGTCTGTGATAGAATACCTACGTTTATACAATTTATCATACTATGAGTTTTTCGTCAATCTTTGTTAATTTAGTATATTTAAGTACCGTTAACATTATTGAAAGTATCCACTATGAATACAAATTTGTAATAAATTCATTTTCTAACATTTTACTATTTTTTTCTGCATTTTTAATGGATTAAAAAGACTCCAAATATTACATGTCTATTATTTTGTTATTCTTGTAGCCCCTTACCTAGTCTATATAATATCTACTATATAATTCTCTGCCTAACCTTTCGAGGATTAATAATTAGGCGTGATATTAGTCCATAGCATTTTCTAAAGAAAAGTTCTTTAGACCGAGATGATAGATGTAATAAATAAACATATTTTTTTACTTTTTCCACCCTGTTTAAAACCTCATTATATCGGGCATAAACACGTTCTATAATTAATTTCAAAATGACATTCATTTATCAAATCGATTGTCTTTTTTCTTTCACAACAAATTATTGACATATTTTTCGTCACAGAACTGCGTGTTGTGAATAATTGTGATGAAATTTTGCATAAATATTTTATAATGGCTCCGATACGTTACAGTCTCCACTACGAAGATTATTCTGAGCATTTGATGTCGAGATTTGGTAAACTCTTACAAATGCAGGCTTTAGTCGACATGACACTGATGTGTAGCTCTCACACTTTGCGCGTTCATAAAGCTGTACTTGCTGCAAGTAGTGCATACTTTCAGGTAAATGATATTTGGATAAATATTTGTTTTTTTGCGTCACTTAATATTTACTTGCAGAACGCAAACTCTTCTACAAAAATTTTGCCGCCAAACTGTCTTGAATTTTTTGCACATCATTTCAATAAATGGGTACCTACAAATTCTTATTTTCTAGGAGGTTCTACAAAAGCAGGCGGGGGAACCACTGATAATTTTAAAGATGCGCTTTAGTGTGTTAAAATGTTTAGTAGAATTTATGTACTGTGGGAAAACACAATGCTTGGAAGAGAATTTAGATGAACTGGTGTCTGCAGCACAGTTCCTTAAAATTAAAGGACTATCGAAGGTGACCAAGGAAGGTCTGGGCATCGCTAATAACAGTAAGTAAGGATTTCTCCATTAATAATTGATAATTGTAAGTCTTAACAACAATACACATTCGAACTTAACCAGTTACTACATAGGAACACCTACCTAGTTAATATCTATGAGAATTAATGAGGAATTATTTAATTTGGAAAAATAAAATTCTAGGTGAAATGCCTATCTTCACTCCACCGGTGGTGATAAACAGACCTCCGCAATCGCTTATTGATTTGCATTCTCAGGTAAACATAACTATGTTAATACAATTTTTTTTTTATGGCTGTGATAAAGATTTTATTGTTATCCTCGTCATTATTTGAATAATTATTTACGTGGCCCAAAACATTAAAGTATGTCACTACTAGATACTCCTAGTGAGTTTTCTATGTTCCTAAAATCATAGCCACCTAGATTTAGAGCCGCATATATAGAAGGTACAAACTTATCTAACATTTACTAAAGGTAAACGCACACCTTTTCGCGGGAAAGAACCGACCGCGCGCAAATATTGTGTGAGTGTGAAAATATGCGAGGTTTCATAGAAATATAGAATGTCAGACAAGTATGTATGTCTAAATTCGATTCTTATGGCTGCTTCGGGGCTGATAGTGTGCGTTTACCTTAAGTATACCTATCAAAGATGAAATGCATGCCCATAAGGAAGTCCTACGTACCCAGCAAGCATTCATGAGTGCTACTTGATTTCATAGAGGTTCTTTCTTTGTTCTACATTACTTAATATATAGGCGTTTAAATACCAATATACCTAACTACTATTTTTAAGGAGAACGACAATAAAACGCCGCAGGCTTCGCAGCTTGCACCAGCGACCAGCACTAGCCAGCCGGTGGACAGTAGAATGAATAATAATAAGGTTGGTAACCTTGCATGCTTAAATAATAATACCCGATTTGTGAGATTTTTCAATCGTCTGGTAACTTCTGTCTGAAATAAGACGTATTCGTAAAACGTATTCGTGAAACTGTCGGTTTTGTATACTTACAAAAGCTGTTAAAACAGACAATTTTATTCCATAATAATATAAAAGTTATCATATGACCCAAATATGTTCGCTAGAACGTCCTTAAAAACCACGACCTATCGTCGCGATAATTGGTACCAAAGGGTGGATTGGGTACCTAAATTTGTATATTTTCAAAGTGGCTTTACCTATAAGGTACGTGCCTAGATAGTTAATTGCTTAACATATTGTGCACGTATTGATACATTGGTAACACAGCCTTATTTTAATATCGTAGATGAGGTTGTTAGCGTGCCAAAACAACCGCACGAGGGCTGACTTCAGTCCAAAGGAGCTTTGTGATCTCCAGTAGTGACTCCACCATGTTTGTTACTCACGTCTTGCGTTCCCATCGCGACGTTTCCAGCGCTTATGTTTCTCACGTTATGTGGCAACGTTTGTTTCCATCCGACAGCCCTACGGTCGAAGAGACGTGTCTAACTATGCAAATGTATATATCGCACCTTTAGAATTATAGAGACCTATTTTGCTTGCGTCTAATTTCGAATTAGGTCTCTATAATTCTGAATTATACAGATCTATTTTGCTTGCGGCTAATTTCGCATTAGGTCTCTATAATTCTAAAGATGCGATATATAATTATATACACTTATACGCACGGCTTCACATCAAGCTATAAATTTCCAGTATAAGCTGATCTCTCATTGTATAGGATTTCCTACATTGCGAGTTCAGCGTAAACTGGAAATGTATAGATTGATGTGTAGCCGTGTGTACCCTCTTACTAATAAACACGGAATAAAGGATTACCCCATACGTTCTGTGGCAACGTTTGTTCCCATCCGACGGCCCTACATGCAAACATGGTTGTTGATAAGATCTGAAGGCGGCCTTCGAGAGCAGAAGTCGGATTTTCGGAATATATACATACAACTTTACAAAGATCTTTTGCCGCGTGGCAAAAATCATAACTAATGCTGTGCTAATGCAGCGGTCTTGCTTTTTTAATACAATTCCACAATTTTTTTTCTCCAACAACGCCCTCTGTCAATAGCATTGATGCGCCAAAAAGTTCTCGAAGCACGTCTAGATCCTATTCACGTTCTCCGTACGTTGAAAAATTCATGCTTTTTTATTTAGTTGTTGTAATAAACAATAGTTGGCAGTACTAGTAGGAGTAGACAATGTTTCCACTTGGGAGAAGAGCTCCCAATTGTTTGAGAATCTGGTCTCACAGGCGCGGTCGCAGCCAAAGACTTTGGGGGGTCACAGACAAAGACTACGTACGTATTAATAAGAAAATGTATTATATTTTCGGAAAATTACTATTTTATGCGTTGCGTTTACGGCTTTGGGGGTCATGACCCCTAGGACACCCCCCCCCCCTCGGACCGCGCCTGTCTGTTCAGCGTCGGTATTGCAGTGCAGGTAATAGGTTTCATACTATCTGGCACTAAGCTGAGCTGAACGAACTTCAATCTTCACTGATACGTCTGCAATCTATACACAGTCAAAATCGCTGCCGAGCATCCTGCCCGTCTCGTCGGTCCTAGTTCCCTCCAAGTAAAACTAGATATTATCCATGGCGTCTTGTGAAATCATTATCACAAGAATGTATATTGTAATGTATAGTATTGTAATGTATAGTGAATGTTATAATATTTATGTATGTTATGTTAAAGCCATATGGCTTTCCTCACAGAATTATAGTGGGAATGGAATAGAACTAATCGGCGCCCAGCGGTCAAATTTTGACCATGTTTTTTTTACTCATTTAATGTACTTATATCTAATGCAATAATACATTAAAATATTAGCATTCTGCACTCCTGAACTGTGCCAAAATATTATAGGTACTCCTCCGTCCGCGTGACTATCGTAAAAAGGGGTACAAAGTTTTTGCTTCACGTACTAATATATAGACTATATTAAACAATACAACAGCTTCAACTTAGAATTAGCCTCAAATGCCATGATTTTAGGAAATAGGCATTCATTATGGTAATATGAAGTAACCAAAAAAACTTTCACATTCACAATATAAGGAAGACATGGAGTATTGATGATTTTTATGATTTTAATTCTATAAATAAATATTTGTTACGGCTGCAAATCATATTAAGATCAACATAGCTACAACCTAATACTGACCTACATATTGTAAGAAACAAAAATTTGAATTTCGCGGGTTACCGTGAAGTTTTGCCTTATTTAATGATTTTATGGTGCGTGCGGGCCTAATTAGTCTACCTATCGCACAATTTATCTGCAGGACATGGTAGTGCGTATTCCCTTCGACATTGAGAACGGAGGTAGCGCCCCTGCGGTGGACTACTCGGATGCACCGAGAGCTATCAAACCACGCCGAGGCAGGCCGAGCGTCAGAGTAAGTACCTAGAACTAAGAAACTCTTAAAAACAGATTAAGGCAGTTCACTGTCAGGTCACAGGACACACACATAACTTCATGAAAAAAATGTGTGCCTTCTACTTTTCCTAGAAGCGAAATCTAAAACGAGTAAGGAACTGCCCTAGTTAACCAGCTTTCCGGCGGAGATCCCCGAGCTCCCTTGAATTTTGCTGAGGCTACCACACCATGGATTTCGTCGGCAGTAATAAAACATAGAACCCTCCCTAGAGTCTAGACTGCAAGTACACCTAGCGTACGTTTTATAATTATGTATTTCCCAAAAATCAACATCATCCTCGGCCTTTTCCCGATCGCTGTTCCGAACTCACACCCTCCCCAACGATTATATCTATCTATTACTAACTAACTATAGAAATAAATACAAAAACGAAACGACACTTGGCATCGAAGTATTCTTTCGCATCGCTGTCATCAGGGAACGTGCTCAGAAGACTTATGTTTAAGAATTATGTTGACTTTCTCTTTCGGTTTACAGAGATCAGGTGCGTGGGAGGGCGGCACTGGCGCACTGGGTCGCGCTGCTGAGCGTGCATTGATGCGCCGAGAACAGGACTCGCGCAAGGCTATACACCAGTTGAAACATCTGCAGACTCGGCATATGCAGGTACTGTTAAAAACCGCCATAGCAACCTATTTTGTACTACAATCTGCCTAGTCTTTTCCAAACTATATCAGCTTCCAGTCTAACCGGACGCCACTGAATACCAGTATTTTACATGGAGCGACATGCCTGTCTGACATTCACAACCCAGTTACTGGGTTACACGATACATCTTGGTAAGACTGGTATCAGACTTTTGGGCTTCTGACTACCCGTAACGAATGTACAAAGATATAAGAATGACAGCTGGTACCAACGGCTTTACGAGCTTTCCGAGGCGCGGTTCTCAATATGTAATTGATGGTCACCCATCCACGAACCGACTGCGGATCAACCCGTGTGGTTGTTATTATTTAGCGACGACCCACTCCAAAAAACTGTCCAAGTTTTACCAATAAACTATAGATGATATCTGTACGAGAATATTTAGGCGCGTGTCCAAACTCGGAACTACCGGTGCCATCTTGTTTTTTCAATACCTACATTACACAAAACAATTTCACAAATGATTACCAAAAGCGTCTTCCTATCAACGTCATTCGAGTGCCAGAAGATTCTTTAAGCATTGTATGTGTAAGTACTTCTTACAAAATCATTCAAAGTTCATCTGTTTCGTTACAGGACTACATGGACAGAGTGACTCTCTCACAAGCCGTTAACAGCATCTGTGGCCCAGAATCCTCCACGAACTATATGAATATTGACAACGACCTCATGTACATGGACCAGACGGTCTCGTCTAACGTGCTCGATCCCACCATCGCCTACAATAAAGAGCACTCCATCGGAAACGAAACGATCACCAGTTACTCTAACACCAACCCTATCAGTTCCGTTGACAGCTCGACGGGTGGCATCAGTACTGCTATGTCACAATATGTCAACGCACTCAAAAGCGCCGGACTCCCTACCGACTTACCCATACTCTTTGAATCCGGTGATGGGTCCTACATTAACGTCAATGAACAAGTACTACTGGACATGGTGCAAAGCAGCGAAATACAATACGAAGTCATAGAGCAACCAAATATTATCGAAAAAGTAGCAGATCCAAGTGAAATCAAAAGCATCGATGACCTATCAAAATCTATAGAAAGAGGAGAAATGTTACTAGGTAATAAAGGTTACGGCTCGAATTCCGATTACGACAAAGACTCGTCGCAGTACAATCGTACCGAAGACACTATTAACAGCCTCAACGCAATCCTACCTGACAACTTGGAATCCTTTGAAGAGCAGCAAAACTATGTGGTATTAGATCCGCGCTTACAAGAAAACAATAATTCAATCGATCACGTAAATGCTCATGACTTCTCCTGCATCGACGGTGATATGCAGTTCTTTACGAAATCTATGAGTGATGACGTAAAGAAATATTACGAAGATCAACAGTTGCATGACGCTAGAGTTATTGAACAATTATGTCCAACGAGTACTTCTTTGGATACCAATTTCAGTATTTCGTTACTAGACTCCAAAAGTTCTAATTTAAGTCAACAATATAATCCTCTTAACGCTGAAGATTTGAGACGAAACGAAGACTGTTATGACTTTGGGCTGCAACTTCCACAAAGTGCCGTTTTTAAAGAAGACGCTCTTGATTGTCTTATGGCGACGCCGAAACGTAATGTTGATGACGATCAAAATAATTACGAGGATAGCACACAACTCGATCAACGAGCACAAGAGAGAGACGAAATTATAAAAGATTTGATGAACATTGAAAATAAAATGAATATGGCACAACACAATTCAACTGCTAAAGATGATCAAGATAACTTAAACTCTAATTCTGATTGTAACGTTCAAAATTATAACGTGAATCCTCTTAATGTTCCAAGTGTGTTCGACAACGATTCTGACAATATGAATATGAAAGAGTTGAACTCTGCAAAGAACAGTAGTGGAGATTTGTCTGCAACATTGACTTCGGGCGAGTTGCAGTGGGGTAATCTCGATATGAGTAATAAGGAGCCCGGTGATAACGACTCTAATGAGAATAACGAACATCGAACCACTAATGAAAGTCAGATTGATGATGCAATGGTGTCAGAATCTCAGTATGATCATTCTGTGATAGATTTGACCGGATCTGTAAATCACAAAACGGAGCAATGGGGAGACATTATGAATGAAACCGATGATCTAAATAAGGAAAATGAAGAACCTCATACAGATGACGATATTAATTCCTCGATAGAAAATAACATACCATTTGCAGTCGGACTGCTTCCTCTAAAACAGGCGCAGCCGACGGAAGAAGGGAGTGTATTGAAAAGGAAGAACTCTATTGGTGTTGATTTATTAGATAACGTAGACGCTAAATGTTTAAAGCGTAAGGTGAAATACAAGAAATTGTGATAAATTTTTATCATTATGATTAAAATTATAAAAAAAGTTTTAAACTTATTTTAATGTTTCATTTTCTTAAACTACGTAATCTATTTGTTTGAGTCGTCGCGCGGCGGTTCGGTCGGCATTAGTGGATACCGATCAGTAGTGGCTATGAATATTAAATACTTACCCTATCGCAGTCCACTGTTGGACAAGTGGACATAGGCCTCTCTCCAAAGAGATCTTAAGGTTCAATAGAAAGTCGGTATGAAGAAATGTCATAAAAAAATTGTGATCCCATGTCTCAGTGCCGCCATCTAGCATAATATAGCATAATTTTGATTTTGATTTTGATTGACAAAAACTTTAATCTCGTGCGTCAGTAACACCATCTTAATAGCAAACATACGAAGACAACAACTTGAATATAAATCCAAAATCCGTAGATTTATGGATAAATCCGTAAGCCAAAACATTTATTTCAAACTAACTTTTCCCATCGGCTTCGCCCATGTGGAGGTCGAAAACTATCCCACGGGAACGTAGTTCCGGGATACAAAGTATCCTATGTGTTATTCCAGGTTAAAAACTTCCTGTGTACCAAATTTCATTCAGTCCCGTTCAGCCGTTTTTGCGTGAAAGAGTAACAAACATCCATACATACATCCATACATCCATACTCACAAACTTTCACATTTATAATATTAGTAGAATAAGTATTTCAAGGCAATTTTGAACGTCAACACCATAGTGTATAGTAATTGAAAGTTAAAATAGAATTACAATTAAAATAGAATTGATTCAAGTCGCCCCTTCCAAAATGTAGTTTCGTATAGAGAAGAATGGGCAAGAAACTCCACCGTTACTCTTTTTAAATGTTTAAGTACTTACAATATTTTAACATACATTCACTATATAATTATGTGTGAAAACCATGCACCTAGAATAAAATTACCATAGGTACCAAAATAGGTAAAATAAACCGAAGCAATGACAGATAAATTAATTTATGATAGATACATGGTGTTCACATATTTATTTATACCGAAGTTTTGCAACGCTACAAACAAGTGATTTTCAATATTTTAAATTTATGCGTTTCAACGCCATCTATTGAAATTATACGTAATAACGTTTCAACGCCATCTAGTTTTGTTTATTTTGAATAAAATTATTATTTTATTCAAAATAAAAATAAGATGGCAGGTTGGTTTTCAAACAGATTTAAAATTATTTCAAATAAACGCAATTGCCCCAAAGATGCCAATGCCCCGGTTGACCTTAAGCATCATCCTCACAAAAAATAGTAATTACGAGTGTTAAGGTGATAAATATTATAATCCAGGCTGCTATTTTGATTAAGTTAGGTACCTACCTGATGACTGTATTTTTATCTCTATACATGTACAAGCTATACAACCCAGGACATTGTGAAATTCCTCCTCCTTTCATAACTGATCTTAACCAACACCCTAATTGCGTAACGCACTATCAATCAGATGCTAATCCATTGCTTGTAATGTTTGAAAAAAAATCTACTAAACAATATAAATAACGCAATGAATGTTGTTGAACTGTCAAAATTAAAGCGATTCCTACTGTTAGTGAGTTACGCAATTACCCCTCTGTTTCTGGAAATGTTATAAACTCCCGTGCACCTCTACGGTATGATAGCTTCTGAAACTCTTGACAATTCGGCCACATGTAGCTATGTTAATCCCCACCCATGTTTGCCATTGTCAGCAACTGACTATTATTGGTATAAAATCCGAGGGCACATAATAGTTTTTTTTGGGGCACGGAAAATTAATTTACAGGTTAATGATAACATAGGTAATGGTACCTAACGGTTATTCCCAAAGTACCCCAAAAAAGTTCTCAAACCGTTCCATGAATAATATAATATTTTTAATTAGGTTTCATTCTACTCCATGATAATATAAGTATTTTTTTTTTAATAAAAGACTTTTAATAAAGTTCCATGTGGTGCAGGACGTTAAAAGAATGGCACCATCCTATTTCTTCCCGTTGGTGTCGTAGAAGGTGATCGCCAACCCGCTTGCCAAGCGTGGCAAAACCTCCCAAAAATGACCAGCAGCCCTGCAAAATGGCCCCTAGTATCTGGCGGCCCGCCTACCCTTGGCTACGGTAGCGGCAAAGGTTACGATGAGGCAAGGGGTGCTAAGAATCTCAAGAAGAGATCTGGCTACCACAACAAACGAAAACTATACCTGGCAACTTACAACACGCGTAGAGACACACACACGCGAGAAGATTGCCGAACGAGTTCGGTAATCGCGAGTTCTTCCTCGAGAGGAAGAATTGAGCAGGTTACGGTGGGGTAAAAAAATGGGCGGGCTTAAAAATCACATAAATCACAGATTGTTTACTTACACTAAGCTATATGTTTCTTTTAAAATCACAAATCACAGATTATTTACTTACACTAAGATATTTTTTATTAATACGACCTCATGGCTAAGGACTGACTGGCAAGGCTAGCTGGACTGGCATGGGAAGGAACATCTATCGAAATCTTGCAAAAAACTTACATCTCACACAAACCAAATCTAATGAAGGTACCTCGTATGAAACGCCAATGTTTTTGAAATTTCGACCCGTTCCTTGGGGTCATTAAGAAAAGTTGTTGCAGATGGGTGCTGCTGATTCCCACTGTAAAGTTTAGTTTAAAAATACCCTGTTTTTTAAATAATGCTGTTCCATACATTTGGACCGCGTAGGTTGCACTTTTCTAAGAAACAGCTGATTTCTTTTTGTATAACCGACGAAAAATGCCTGTGCTGGGGCTCTACAATGATATGCTGAATTCATGGTTACAGTTTGCGAACTGGTTACAAACTTATCCATTATTTAAACAACAGGGTTATTTTAACCAAACTGTTTAGTGGGAATCAGCACCCATCTGCAACAACTTCTTTTAGTTAATTTAGTTAAATTTAATAATTTTAGTTTTTAACTTAGTGTAAGTAAACAAACTCTGATTAATGTGATTTTTAAAGAAATAAACATTAAGTTTCTAAATGATTAGATTTAGAAACTTAATGTTTGTTTCTCTGCCTGAAAAAGGTCATTTAAGTAGCTCATTATCTAAATAAATAAAAATGAAATGCTGCTCGTTAGCGCATTACTTGACGGCTGTGCCGATTTGGGTGTGTTGATTTTAAAATTTTGGATTTGGTTTTGCAAAGAAAAATAGAAAAGTTTTTTGGATCTTTTTCAAATTCCGGAAGATCTGAATGTTAGTTTTTTTTTTGGTTTTTTTTTGTATGAATGCTCCCATTGCACAGGACACGGTTTGTCCAGCCAGCTAGTTCAAAATATAAATAGTCCATTGTGAGGTGACATTCGCACTTCTAAATTGTTTTTTCATAGAAAGTTGAAGTGGAAGTTGAAGTTGAAAGTTGAGTTGAGTCATCTTTTTGTAATAAAAGGTTTAATTTAAGTTTAGCCATTAGTTTGACTATAAGAATGAGTTATTTTGGCAAAGATAAGCTTACCGTATCAACGCCAGCAAATAACATATCACTGGCCATGATGTGAGCGGCTTCTTCATTGATTTCCAACAATTTCTCTAAAACTCCCTTTTCGGTAGTAGATTTGTTCTTTAGGTTATCCTTTCCCATTTTGATGAAGTATTTTGTTAAACTGAAATCATAAACAGTACCAGTACCTACTTTACCTCTTTTTATTTTGTGGGATATTGTTTAGTGGTTTTAAAGGATTCCAATCAATTCGGGCGATATGAAGATCGGAGCAAACAGTTCAGGAAATTGATCTAACAAAAATCTTAGCAACTTTCATATCCAGTCTAAGATCAACGATCTCAAAAATGAAGATAAGTTTTTTAATTGAAAACGAAATTCGCCTTTGAAACGACATATATCTTTTGCAACTTACTTTTCATGATGCTCGTACAACTTCATAGCTTTCTTATACATTGGGGTTGAAAACAATCTCCAAAGGTTTGGCTTGAAATCCAATTCATTGGCTGTAACAAATAGGTCGTGGACGCACTGGATCAACTGCCACTCTGGAGAGTCTGCAGGCAAGTTGGGATCCAGACAGTTCAGGCGGCAACCAAGAGCGACTGTGCCGATAGATTCCAGGGCCCATAAGTTCATCTCCTTCTCGAAGTCCTTTTTGATCATGTTATTTTCACGGTTGGCTCTCATTTTAATTTAATTTAGAATCCGTGGGATATAATTTCTTACACAACAGGTGGAAAGTTTTCTGTAAACAATAAACCATGGTCACCCTAACGAAAAATTCGAAACGTATTTTAAGGCTTTATAAAACGAAATATTTTTCTTTTTTACCTATTATCGGTAGTTCTACATATTAATAGTTGTTGTTTACAAAAAAATCTCGCTACTACTTTCTTTCTTCGATAGATAATCACGACTTATTTCAACACAATACCGTACCACAGCTCCTGAAATAAACCTAGGATTTTTTGTTTTATTTTTACTAATTTTGACAATTTAAAATCTAGGTTTTACAAAAAACTTCAGACCTCTGCGTTGTTTTTTCAGCGAGATATCGGCGATATCGTGTTTTTCATCGTTTCAATGGCGCGGCCATGGGGTTATATAGTCTAGCAGCTCCTAAAATATAAACCTAGGATTTTTATCTATATTTTTACAAATTCAATATATTATTTACCTAAATTTCAGGTCTCTGCAGCGCTTAGTTTTAAAGATCTCCGTGGCCGCGCGGTTCTCCCCATTTCAATGGCGCGGCCACGTTCAAACCCTTATAACTTTTTAACCATAACTTTGACAAATTTATGGTTTTGGGAATCAACTTTTACAAATTTTTACAAAATCTTGGTAGAATATTTTTTTTGAAATTACGCCGTGGCTGCGCCATTGAAACGGACACGGATCTACGATTTTTACGAACCGGGGCAGAAACTTGATAGTGGCGCCCCTCTCTATAATATAAATTAATTAGGTGTGGACCTGTGTGGCGGCTTTTTCTTACAAGTCGAGGGTGACCAACCAGGCTTCCGTATGCTAGGCGCTTTGTGGAGCAAGTTTTTTTATTTTTAATCATACTATATTATGATTTTAGCACCCCCTGAAACTGCCGCCCGGGGCGGGTTCCCCGGTTTGCCCCACCCCCTAGATCCGGGGCTGCTCAAAATGGATGTCGGAACGGGTCCCGCGGTACTAAGAAGCTGCTCCTCATTGATATGGCCATTAGCAGGTTAGCAGGATTAGCAGGTTCGACGTTCTCGAAACGATCTTTCGACATGTGGGATAGATTAAAAGAAGGCCTATGATTCGGTGCCACATTACGTGGCTCATGGAGGTGCTGGAGTTGTATAAAGTAGCACAACTCTGCGCACCTTCCTGATGTCACGTATGGGGCAATTGGATGAGGACGGTCCTTCGATAACCAGGGTGTGTGTGTGTCCACCACGACTACATCTAGCAATTTAGGACAATGGCTAGCTGGCAGCTGTTGTCGGAGATATGGCCAGACAATATCATGCAATATAGAGCAACTTAAAAAACTAGGCAATACACCCCCCCCCCCCGCCTCCACCACCGACCGGTTCGGACGCAGTACACAAACGAGATGGAAAGAAAATTGACTAAAAATTTCCAAACTGATTGGATATTCGGCAACTCATAAAATATGTGGAGCAATCTGAAGCAATATTCCCGAAACGATTATTGTTGCTCCAGATTGCCCCACTGAATTGATCCAGATTAATCCATTAATTGCCGAGCAATAATTACTCAAAAAATTGCCCGTGTGTAAGAGCACCTTTATGCTCGCTATGCTTCAATAAATATACAACTACCTTCATAACATACAAATAAATAAAAACTAAAATTATTGTTATTATTATAGGCTTACCTTGCCGACTGAGTTGGTAATTGGAAAAATAATATTTCTGGTTTCATATTTCAGTCTATAATTTTCCCACTGCTGGGACACAGGCCAGGAGGACACCAAATACATATATGAGAAACAAAACACAATCGTTTTCTTTAAAATTTTACTGGAAACAAATACATATTACAATGATAATTTTAACATTTATAAGGCATTTCATATATTTTTACATCTAGTATAGTCCGATTCAAACTTTATGACAGCTCTGAAGTGCGCTACTCGCTGCGCAGTACCCCATCCCTCACCCCCGTGGACGTAATAAAATCGTGGCGGGATTTTTTCGCGCACTGGATTTTCAACTCTAGGCAATAAACCGAGCATTGACAATTCAACAGAGTGCATCTCGGTGCGTCGAAAATCGTAATGTGTATTACTATTCGATTTCAAGTCTCGGCGGTAAGGAGTGCATTGGAAATTGAGTGCGTGAAAAAATCACGCTTGTGAACTGCGCAGCGACACATCTCATGTTTCAAACCGCCGTAAGATTTGAATCGCGCTGTACCTACACTACAACAATTGTCAGAAATATTGAGATTCGTTTAGTAGGCATAAAATAGGCGGGATTAGTGTACCAATTTGGTACCCATATTCCTTAATCAGTTTCTAGATTGGAAGTATTTATTATCCGTTTTTTAAATTATATTTACTCGAATGAAAAATAATAGCGAGTTTATGGGATAATTGCTCTGATGAATGAAATGATTGTGCTCAGATTTTTTTTAAATTTCTTGTTATAAACGTTAGGGATGGAGTAGGTAGTATTTATTGTAATTAATGTAAATGTAAAGCCTTCAAAATGAACACAAGCTGAAATTGAATTGTCACGTTTTTACCTAAATTTGTATTTGAACACTTGTATAATATAAAAATAAAGCTTATATTAAAAAATAAATCAGATCAATGATATAATGGCTCGGATTGGTGGTAGCTACATTACAAATAGCCGTTACATATTACAAAATATTATTCTTAATCTACCCTATGTGATATGGACCTAATTATTGAAGAATTTCATATAAAATTCTGCTTACTAAATAAGTAATATCAAATGTCATTAAATTACTTATTGTCAATAAAAATTGACAGGACATTACATAATAATTATAAAAATAGTAGAATATACATATCATGAGAAGAATGTAAAACTACATATAATTGGTATCAATAACCATTACGTTACCTACAACTATCGACATATTTTGACCTGTTTAACAGAAAAGTCGTATTACTGGAAATAAATGAATGGATCGCGGTTTTTGTGCTACTGAGTTAAAGCAGTGAGTAGTCTTTTAGTACATAAAAAAAGGAAAAGAGCAGCCTAATTGTTACATCTACGGATATGTTAAAAAAAAAACAGTCTAATAGTTACGCCTACGGACATGATAAAATCACACAGGTTAAACTAACTTAAAGCCTTAAAAAAGTTTCCTTAATAAGTATTTTCCAAACACATAGTAAAATTATAAATATCAATAAAATATCATTAAAAGAGTTCTGAGCGAAAATAATGGCCGGAAGCGATCACAACCTAAAATCAGTTAACAAAAAAAAAGGAATGCTTTAACATTAGTAAAAATACATAATTACATAAAATAAGTTTCCATAGCATACGTAAAACGAACATCACGAGATTACCCAATTACGAGAGAAACATAAAAGAAAAGAGGTAAAGAATAATAAAAAAGTTTGTACATATTGTTTATGGGCGGAGCTTCTAGCGGAGTACCCGTAGGAGTCGGTGTGGTAGTCTCCCATTTGGAAGGTAATAGCTGGCGAGGACATTCGGCCGTCGCCTCCGTTGGAATAGGCGAGGACTCGCAGGTTGTAAGACTTGCCCGGGGTCAGGTTCATGACGTAAGCCTCCAGTTTATGCTCCACTAGTATTATCGTGTCGTTCGCGGTGCTCATGTCCTGGTCAATCTCCCATACTCTCACCTGGAAACAATATTAAATATTGCTTAATACTGTTACTGACAAAACTGATAAAATTGCACATTTATTTACAAATATTATCAGGTATTGGAACCGTAGCAGATGGCATTTTGTAGTTTCTGCCTACCCCCATCGGGAAAAGCCGTGAGGTTGCGTATGTATGTAGATACAATCGTTTTTCATTTTGACGGTGCATCTATGGACTATGTTATATCGTTTGGGCCCAGTAGGTGTCCACATATAAAGCGGAGTCGTTGTTCAGAACGTCAAGTTAACTGGTGCTGGTGAACGGATATTTAGGACACGTGCCTTCCCGTCGCGAACAGTAGTGGCTTATTTGAAAAGCAGTGAAGCGATTTCCTATACCCAAATAGGCCGATGCGAATATAATCGTGCAAAGTGGGGCATTATCGATTCATCCAACACCCAACTGATAGCTGCATACAACGGCGTTGCAATGTCATCTATGGCAGTTTACCAAATAGGTCAAGTTGAAATATGTCGAATTCATAGCCCAACTTAACCAATCTCAGCGCAAACGGGATTGTACTCGTTTGATTGAAGCTTTTCCTGGTATTTTGGAAAACTGGCCGAAATATGTAGTTACCTTATATCCTAGCAAAGGTTCCTCTTCATCGGTCGGCTGCACGTAACGCCACACGACGCGCACGGTCGTCGGGTTGTAAGCCCACACGTTAACGGAGGCCGGGGGCTTCTGTGGCGCTTTGCGGAATGTTCGCTCCAAGTAGCGCTCGCTTTCGGGACCCTCGCCCGCGGAGTTGAAGGCCATTACCTATAAAAATATAACAAAAATTAGTAAATGAAATACAAATTGTGTAAAGATAAGTTGTTTACTAGAAAATTGGAGTGATAAAGATAGCTTGTATTATTTGTTATGCCTATTTTTGCAGTCAACAAGTTGCCTTTAGTTCAAGATAACCTTTAGTTCATTTGAACGATACTTTATTATTTATGCTTTGCGAATGCTTTTTTATTTTTTAATATTAAGGATAGAAATATTACCCATTGTTGCCCAGTACCCAGTACCCATCTGACCTTCACAACCCAGGTTGTGGAGGTCAGATAGAAACTCGCTCCACGTGAAGTACTGGTATTCAGCTGCATCCGGTTAGACTGGGAGCCAACTCAAAAATAGTTGGGAAAAGGCTAGGCAGACGATGATGAAAGGAAATATTACCTTAACAAAATAGTATGTGTCGGGTTGCAATCCAACAATGAGAGCCCAATGGCGCGTCGTTCTGGATAGGTAGTAGATGCATTCTTCTTCCTTGTTCGCCTGCTTCCAGTACTTGAGACGATGTCCGATGAGCTTGCCGCGCAGTCTCTCGCGCGACTGGTCGATGGGGTTCCACGTCACGTTCAGAGACGTCGAATTGTACGACCTGGCGTACACCATCTGAGGAGCCACCTGTGGCATGTCCTCCGCAGAGTATATCGTTGCCACTTCACTTTCCGGACCCGCACCGATGTCGTTGAAAGCCTGCACCTTCACGTCATACGGCGTAAAGAAATAAGTTGTCGATATATGAACAACATAGGTTCCAATATTGCCGAACTTCTTGAGAGCCAACGACTGAAATTCCACCTCGGTTCCGTTGCGACGCCAGAATATCTTGTAGTAAATGCCTGGCCCATTCTGTAAAGACGATGGCATGGGGTTCCAAGTAATAGTGAGATCGCCAGTTTTTCCTCCGCCACCTCCTACGTTAGCAGGCGCTTCATATGGTTTATCAGCTGGAGTAGAGAATTGTGGGCTAGGTGCCGAAGGTTTTCCAGCTCCCAAAAGGTTTACAGCTTGTACCCTAAATTCATAAATCGACCATGGCATTAGAGTCGTGGTAATAGTAGCACGTTTACGACCATTATATCGGTCGATCTCTATCACGTTGGCCACATTCTCGCTTATTACGTACCACGTCGGGTTCCAGTGTGTGCGACCAGTCACTATGTAGCTGGTGATTGTACGACCGTTAGAATTGCTGTCAGTCCATTCTAGCGTGACGGATGAGCGTTGAATGTTGAGCGTCTGTAAGCCGCCAGGTGGTCCGGGCGGTCCTTCAATACGTAACTGTGTGTGGGATGAGATACGCCCGATGGCAGATTTTACAATACATTCGTAGTCTCCGACATCTGATAAGCTTACGTTTAAAATAGTGAGTTCACCTCCATCGATTTTTATCCTTTTGTCGGCGTATAAATCAGCTGCTTCCTTCATGCGAATACCGTTGTGGTTCCAGAGGTAAGCTGTGTCTAACATGGGGTCGATCTCAGCATTGCAATGTAAAAACACCACTTGATTAACTTGCGTTGTGATTCGCGGAGGGAGGCGCTCGAGGAAGCGTGGAGCGCGCAACACAATTAATCGGCCCCTGCTCTCATCAGTTCCGTATTGGTTTTTAGCTGCGCATGTATAGACGCCTTCGTCATCTCTAGACAGCTGCCGGATTATTAAGTTTCCAGTTTCGGCAATAAATCTTTTACCACCAGCGCCGATTACAACATTATCTTTCTTCCAAGTGAATGTAGGTTTGGGGGCTGCTTCAGGGTTACATTTCAAAGTAACATTACCACCCTCTGAGCCATATGTCTCAGATTCAAGTGGACGCTTTTTAAATGATGGCTTCAAAGACAACACTCTCAACTGTCCTGTTGAGTAGCTTGCTTTTAGTTGATTTTTAGCTTCACACTGGAACATTCCAGGATCTCTGGTAGGATCTAAGTATTTTATTATTAACACGTTATCTTGAATAATATAACGATCTCGATCTTCAGGTTCTAGGGTATCCATTGAAAGTTTCTGCCCATTTTTCCACCAAGTATAGTTTACATCTGGAATACCAAAAGCTTCGCAATTCCAATGTAATTCGCCTTTATTATCCATGTGCTTATTAGCTAGGGGAATTGTAAAGTTAGGCATGGCTTGCACCTTCAGGAAGACACTGTTGGATATGTGTGCCCGGTCATTAGTCACATCACACAAGTATTCTCCTTCATCTTCTACTCCGACATTAGGTATTGTTAATACGCGATCATAGTTACTCAAATGTGCTTTTTTTGGCATATTGCTATTCCTTCTGGTCCAATTGTAAGCAGGCACTGGATAACCAAAGGAAACACATTCAAGGCGAACCTCCTGTCCTACTATTACTGCTTCAGGGAAAACTTTTGGGAAATTGTTTGGAAACTTAAGTTGCTGATAATCAGAGTGTGGATAAACATAGAGCGGGAAGAATGGTCCATTGCGGCCTGCATCAGAAACCTTGCTCATGACATTACAACTGTAGTTGCCCCTGTCAATAGTCTCTAAAGCAGAGAAGTAGAGCCCTCCATCATAAGACACAAATACTCGCTTGTCTTCTTCCACAAGATTAGGAAAGTAGTAGCGAGCCCACAAGAAGTTAACTGCAGGGTAGTAAGACGGTGGATCACAGTACATTACTTTGCCCCAATATTGATTACCGCTTTCAACGGACCTCTTCTGATTGAATTCTCGAATAAAACCAAAAGACAAGCGCACAGACTCTGATCTAATTGTACCAAATTTATTAGAAGCTGTGCAGTGGTACCTTGCATTGTCTTTATCAGTATCTGGCCCATAAATCATGAGTGTTCCTCCACTAAGTACAAATCTGGTATCAACTAACGGATCAATTTCAGTGTAAATAGGGCTGTCAACTTGGTACTCCTCTCTGTACCACTTGTATACAGGTGCCGGATATCCTCCAGCAAGGCAGGTCAACTGAACATGGTAATTTCTCATTGGATCATAGACAGTGTCTTCCGGCTCCTTTATAAAGTAAGGTCCTCTAGGAATCCTCTCAGGGTCAAAAGTTTCCAATCCATATGTAAATGACCTTTCTTCTTCAATAAGATAGTGCAGTCTTTGTGTTTGTCCTTCACAGATGAAGTGATGATATTGAGTACCTTCAACAGGAGACAAGCCCCAGCGCCCGTCTGGGTGGGAGAACCTGTACACCAAGTAATCACGAGGCAGTAAGTTATAACTTGTGTATATTTGAGAATGATCATTGAAGAATGCATTTTCCAATCCAGTCAACTGAGAGCCATCTGCATCATTAGACCAATACCCTGGTGATTGTTGGTGAGCACCAATATACCATGCGCCTTTCTGAGGGTCTAATCTCATTAAGTTTGTGATGATAAATCCATGTTCTTCAGGGCTATTGACCGCCGCCAGGTCGGCTTCGTAAGCCAAACAAATTTTACGAGCCTCATTTCTAGGGCGATCGGGCGACTTAGTAAACCGGTAACAAGATTCCCGGAATCTTATCCAATTTGGCGGACACTTGTATCTCTCCTCAAAGTCCAAGCCGGCGTAATATGTCGCCGTATTTTGAGGATCAACCTCATTGTCATTGGGGCCGAAGTTATCAGAGTTAAAATTGTCTTGGTAAAACGAACTCTGGCCCGAATTGTAGTCGTTGCTGTTTACGGGAAAACTGCCGTAAGGTACTTGTGGGTTTGGACGATACTGAGTTCCATTCTGGTTATTATCTTGGTATGTTTGTTGAGGATAGTTTGGATTGAACGTACCACTAGATTCAGGAACTTGGCTTCTCACACAACTCGACAATGCGAGTAATATCAAAACACACTTCATTTTCTGTTACAAAACAAAGAAATAAAGAACATTATTTTCATGTCACTGACAGATATTATTTGTGTGATGAACACGTCTTCTACAGGCTTTATATCACAGTTTTATTTTAAAATTCGTTTCATTTGAAAATAACTTGATGATGACAAACACTTGCCTCGCCCTAAAATTCATTCAAGGAAGAAACATTCATTCAACTTTAGTGATGTTTAAAACTGACTTATTTGACGTTTTCGGTTTTTAGGATCGTACGCAGCCGTATAGTTATTTGTATATTGCAACCCTGACAACTTCAGGCCGAAACACACCAATAACATGCCGCCACCCCACGCCATTTTTTAATAAATTTATGCTGATATGAAAAAGTTTACGCGGGTACATTTTTGCGTGAAACATTTTTTCTGTTTTTGTGTTTCAACCTTAGGTACAGATATCCCAAGAAAAATATAGATAATCATCAATCAATCACTTAGAGAATCATCGTCCATTTACGGAAATACGAACACGCAAAGATGATATCGAATATAGGGCTGTTACAACCATGGAAGAACTTGACTATTTTGTATTAGCAAGATTACCTACAAAATTAAAAACTAACAACTCTTTAAACAAATCCAAGACATTTGAGTAACAACTGACGATCTGCGGCTACAGATAGGTAAGCCGACCCTGAGTGAGAGTAGACAATGATAAGTGCACAGTGCACTGCTACTAGAAGCGCGACGGTACAAAACATAAAAACTTCGCCTCTGTTCCCATAGGGCCATAGAAGCGAATACTGTTTGTGTTTCAAGAAGAAAGCGCCACGGTAGTCCGAGAAATTCAATGTATTTATATCCATAATTGTCACGGTTGCGGATCATATTTTAATCAACATACAACCTGACTCGGACCTCAAATTGCAAAAAAACGTAAGAAAAATTGAATTTCATAGGCTACCTTGTTTTTTTGGGTTCCGTAGCCTAATGGCAAAAAACGGAACCCTTATGGATTCGTCATGCCTGTCTGTCTGTCTGTCCGTCCGTATGTCACAGCCACTTTTTTCTGAAACTATAAGAACTATGCTGTTGAAACTTGGTAAGTAGATGTATTCTGTGAACCGCATTAAGATTTTCACACAAAAATAGAAAAAAAAACAATAAATTTTGGGGGTTCCCCACACTTAGAACTGAAACTCAAAAAAAAAAATCATCAATCCCATACGTATAGGCAATCTATGGATAGGTCTTTGAAAATGATATTGAGGTTTCTAGTATCATTTTTTCTAAACTGAAGAGTTTCGCGCGAGAGACACTTCCAAAGTGGTCCCCGCAACTTCTAAAAAAGAGAATGATAAAACTAAAAAATATATGATGTACGTTACCATGTAAACTTCCACCGAAAATTGGTTTGAAAGAGATCTAGTAAGTAGTTTATTTTAAATACGTCATAAATCGTAAACCGCAATTTACCTTTCATTTAATCAACTCAAATAAAAAACATTTAATTTCATAAACATAAACCTTATGCATAATCCGTGAACCATTATTTTCTAATAATAAATCTGTAATAGGTGCCTAATTAAATAATAATTCTAATTCGCGCGTTACTTGCTGCTACGGAACCCTTCATGGGCAAGTCCGACTCGCATTTCAGACCTCCACCGTATGCTCCACCGTGTCCTCAGGGCGATCTTCTTAGTGGAAATACCCGGGCGTTTCCTCCCGCCTTATGCGAAACAGGAACCACCCGAAACACCCGTTGAGGACCTGCGTCAGGCGGAAGGTGAGGACGAGCCACCTCTCAATCCACTCATCAAGGAGGGGAGTTACCGCCGCAATCGTGGCTCTGTCCGCTGTGTCGCGAATTCTCGCGGCAGCGGAGTTACGCCCCGGCGTTTGGCCTCCTCGCGCCACTCCCAAATGTGCGTAAGGACCTCCAGATCCAAAAATCAGTAAAAAAGAAATCAAAATCAAAAGTCATTTATTCAAACTGGCTGAGAGTCAGCTCTTTTTGAACGTCAAAATTACTTAGGCCAGTCGCCCCAAAACGCCCGGCCTTCACCACTTCCTAGTGCTTTAGCTGGGAAGAAGAAGTGGCGCAACAAACTCCCCAGCAGCACAGCTGTCTGTTAAGTTAGAAGAACTTAATTCTACACAATAGTAGGTAATTAACTTACGAAACACAAACAATTTTCAATATGTCAGCTAGCACACGCCAATATACCAACAAAACATGGAAACTATAGGAACTGACGTCGAAGTAAATAATAATTAATAAAAATAAAAAATAAACGTAAACAGAACTTAAAATTTAAATAAAAGCCTCCAGGCAAAAGGGCGTGCCCGCATACATACCTATGCAATTCTGCATTATGTATACACCGTGAAATTTTAATGGTTGTTTTCCCGCAGCGAAATGGTTTTGTCTTGGTAATACAATTGTTTTATAAACAAATAAAATATAAGAAACAAAAAATGGCTGGTTAAACATTGTGAAAAATCACCACGTGCTGGAGTTTATTTTACTTTGAACATTTATGCATCGCTGTTCCCTTTGTCGGCGGCGCGTGCGATTCGAGTAGTACCTACAAGTTACCTCTTCAAGTGTTACTATTGAGTAGTGTTTTATCGAGTTGATTAATATTTTTTTAAATATTTTAAAACAAAAAAAATCTTGATTTTTTTACTGTTACTCTATGCTTCGAAAGTACTCCATATGGCAAGTTGTTCTGCCGCGGGAAAACAACCATTAAAATTTCTCGGTGTATATAGCTCTAACTTGAAGTAACAAAAGTTAAGCTTTGGAATAAAATTAATAAAAACTTAATACAATTAACAATAACAAAACCATGGTCAGCAAGACGACCAGTCACCACAAGCACCATCCGTTCACGAGCATAACGCAAAGATCAGCCATTACCCCCTCGTCATATGTCAGGGAAGGGGGCAACCCGACCCCCGACGCTACCGCAAGCAGTGACATCTAAGGGAGCAAGACGAACTTGCAGCCGGTTGCACTGGCAAGAATAATACGAATTGTCGAGGTCACTAGCTAACTACATATTGCAAAACAACTCATTAAAAAAAAACATTGTAACGAGTAAATTAAATCAACAATAAATTTAAAATAAACTGAATTATACAGACAAATAAAATAAACAATTATATGAACCAACATAATTATAAAACCTGTCAGTAGGCAAGCTAATTCAGCTGAAAGAACATAAACATTGTCTTGAGTTAATCACGGCGAACAACAATTCTTATCGTTTAAGTAGTCGTTGATAGAATAGTATGCCTTTGAGCAGAGGGTGGATTTTACTTTAGCTTTAAACGCATTAAAATGCAAATCTAGCAAAGAAGAGGGAAGCTTGTTATAAAAAGTTTTGCCAAGACCAACAAAAGAGTTATGAACCTTCTGAAGCCGGTGATATAACACGTAGTTTGTCCTTATTTCTAGTATTAATATTATGAATATCACTGTTTTTAGTGTACAGGTGTATAATTTGCATAATATATAAGATTTTGGTTCCGTGTGGTGCCGGACGTAAAGAATAGCACCATTCCATCGCTTCCATGGGTGTCGTAGAAGGCGACTACGGGACTTACTAGAGAATGGGCAGCAGCGTTCTCTATGCATTTTACCACCATACTGCGATCGCCAACCTGCCTGCCAAGCGTAGCGATTATGGCAAGTCCCCCCCCCCCCAATTGGGGGAGGCCTATGTTCAGCAGTGGACATCTTCCGGCTGAAATGATGATTGATGAATGATGATAAGATGTTGGCGACGTTGAATTGCGATGCCACCGTGAGAATCCCAATATCTTTAAAAAATTCTCTCAGAGAAACTCTAGCACCTAGTTGGTAAATTGCTCGAACAGCTCGTTTTTGAAGAACAAAAATATTTTGAATGTCAAATCCCACAGTGGCAATCCGGCAAGAAGGCCCGCCGCATCACCGGAGATCGTGCGGTATCCCCGGACCATCCGGATGGCCATGACCCTATGGGACGCCTTCAACCGGCGGGCTGGTTGGCGCCTCAATGTACGCGCCCACACTAGTGCCTCGTATAGGGCCATGGACCGCACGACCACCGCGTAGAGCCTCCGGCAGGAGGCGTTTGGCCCCCCTAGATTGGGCAGGAGCCGCTTCAGAAATGCTCCGCGAAGTTTCACCTGCTGTCGAGGACGAGTCCCAGGTACTTCATCGTCGACTCGACGCCGATGTGAACCCCTCCTGCCGTTATCTAGGAACCCGTCGGTGGCGCATTCCGAGGACCATGAAAACACATGGCCTCAGACTTCTGCAAGGCCACCTCGAGTCCCAGTTGCCGGATCCTATCGACGATTGTCGCAACCCCGTGTGTCACAAAGTCAACCGCCACCTGGTACGACCTCCCTTGCGCCAGGACCAGCGAGTCGTCAGCGTAGCAAACTACACTGACGCCGCTAGGGAGGTTGGCGCGCAGCACCCAATCGTACCCGATGTCCCACAGATGCAGCCCCAGGACCGATCCCTGTGGGACACCGCACGACATCTTTCGCCGGTTCCACTCTCCTTGGTGACCGGGGTAGACGACGGCCCTGTCCGCCTAGTAGGTCTCGACCACACGACAGAGATAGGTCGGCATCCGCTGATACCTCCCTGGTCAGTGCCTCCCTGATGCAACTCCAGGGCAGGATGTTGATGGCAATGGCGATGTCTAGAGACACCGTCAAGACGTCCCCCACCCTGGGTCAACGCGGAACGCCCCCTGTGGAAACCAAATTGGCTCTCCGCCAAATCCGGCCCCTCCCGCACCAGCCGCCCGACGAGGCGGTCTGCAATGACTCCTTCAAAGAGCTTGCCCACCTCGTCTAGCCAGATAGGTTAGGTACTAACGGCTAACCTAACCCTGAATGGAAGCCCCAGCATCGCAGGAGATTAGGTGTGGAGGGGAATAAAACATATATATTTCATTGTTCACGGTTTTATTTTCCATGTTATCAACAAGAAATAAGACTCAATAATTATAGTAATACTTATACTGTAAGTATAGCTAAAACAGATAAAACATTACACGATTTCGATACCATTCAGAAAAGTATACAATTCTGTTTAGATCGTTAGTTACATTTACTCCAAAAATTATCATTATTTTTCATGCCATTTTTCCGCGCGCAAGATAATTCTCCTAATAATATTTCATCACAGATTAATAATGTACTTCTTCGTTTCATGTTTTCACAAAGAAATAAATAGATAGGGCGGAACAGGCCTTGACTACTGCATATAAAACTGCGAGCTACTTCGTACAGAGTCCCAAAATATTATACAGAAATATGTGTGCTGTACTAAATAATGCCCATGAATAAAACAGCTATTATTGTGAAAACCGTTCATTGGCATTACTTAGCTCAGATATTTGCCGCTCCAAAATAAGTTAAATAATTATTTGTTTACAGTTTTATTTTATTTACATTGTTAATTTATTTTTGCGATATGCGTATTATGATTTAATAAATTTCCCTAATTTTTTATAGCACTGTATAAATATAAAAACAACTCATTTATTAATTAAAGTAAAATATTTTACAATATTAATAAAAATATTTTGGGGAGACAATATTAGCAAACATAACAAAGAACAAAAAATGCCATATTAAAAATTTATAAAGAAGTTACTAGCATAATCTCAAAACATTACATGATTATAACAGTTCATAGGTGATGTATTGATAACGAAACATTTACTGGAAAACCAGATAGAAGAACTAGTCGAGGAGCGCACGATAATGTCCATAATCTACTCGCATACGATACTGCACTTGTCCATGCTCGATGACTTAAGTACGAGAGTCGCGTGCATAAGGCCATCCAACCCTGTGACTTGACACCTTCACTCCGAATACATAATAAAAAAATCATCTACAATGTTCAAAGATAACCACGTATACTATTGCACACACAGTATAAGATTATGCTAACGCCTTACAATTAACAGTGTGGTAACTACATGTCGTTTATTTCCTAATAATATTATTATAATTACACTAATCATCTCGCTTCGCTCTTTACTTATTCAGCTATCTACCCAATACACCGTAAACCAACGTTAAATAGCACCCATGAGAATATCGAACATTTAAAGCAACATCTATACGCATTAACTATATCTAAACTATTTACAATATTTACACAAGTTGTTCATTCATAGTATACACAACATCTCACAAGCCAGACTTTAGAGTGAGACAAAAATTTATTGATTATGAAATGGCTGCCTTAAAATACACAGTCTCATAAAACGAATATGTTTATAATATTGTTCTTAAATGAGATACATGTTACATTACAAATTATCAGTCAAGCGTGGTATTAAGATCTCGTTATTGAGCCGTCTCCAATCGAACGCGTGTATGTGTTTATTTAAAAACAATGTTATATGTACCCATGACATGAAATAAGTATCATGTTATTATTAAATCGTAATGCTATCCTGTAGCAAGAATAAAGTCAAGTCTTAAGGACTATAGCGGCACCGTCTTATAGACGGCCACTACATTCACTGCAAAACAAAATGACATAAGAAGAATCACATTAAAAAACAATTTGATAATGACGACGACGTTATCATACAAGCGTTATCATGAAAAAACTGCTTTTAAAACAAATGAGTGTAATGTGATATATCTAACTTAATGTCGGCCTCTCCTCTATAGAGGGTGAAAAGGTTATTTGATCGTAGCGGCCCGGGGGTTTGTCGTAGTGTCAGCTAACCAGTACGGTCTCGATCTTTAGAAGCTGTCGGAGCTTGTCTGTGACCCTGACGAGGGCCACCTTCGAAGCACGCACGTTGACCTTCTCTCCGGCGCCGAGCAGCTGGTGACACTGCGCACGCTCTAAGAACTCCTGCGTGCGAATCTCGCGCAACAACTCTTTGGGTGATCCAGACCCGCAGTGGATCTGTTTCAGTAGACTGTCCTTCGATTTGATCTGAAAATAGAGATAAAAGTTTGCATGAGTGATTTTAGTTGAGAATATGTTAATAAGAGTCATAGATAATTCAGTAGCAAGAATTGAGAATTGAGTTATATACCTATAGATATTAGAAAGATCCTAAATATTAGTAATTTGGCGGAAGATTGGAAAAACCAATGATGACCATTGTCCAGCAATGGATATGGTATACTCCTGTAGAGTGATGATAAAAAGTAAGTCAACTACCTGTAATAAATTGGTAATATCCTGCAGCAAACACCATAACCCCTCAGCCGGCTGGCCGGTGGGGGTCCTCAGGCTGTAGAAGGGCGGCAGTGGAGCCTCGGTGCACTGGATCTCGATCATCGAGTCCGGGGGCGGCGGCGGGGTCGCGGGTGGTGGGGACGACAGGGCGTCGCAACCCATCTCCTCACGGTCTGGAACGAAGACATTTTGATATAGACTTTTAATTGCACAGATTTTTCGTCGTGGAGTCCGAGAGGCACTCGCTCCATGTACACTACTGGTATTCAGTTGCATGCAGTTAGACTGGGAGCCCACCCCAAAACCGTAGGCTAGACAGATGATGAATTGATCAGATTTTTACGCATATCCTAAGACCCAAGACGATCATTTGTCTGACTCATTTGCAACTATCCAAAAAGTAATAGGACATTACATACAGGACAAGTTTTTATCCAGTGCGCAAACTGTAACCATGAATTCAGCATATCATTCTTTTACGTCTGGCACTACACGGAACTTATAAAAAGTAATAGATATTAATAGAATACTAGGGAGTTAAGTGAAAGCTTTCTGCGTGCGTGGGCTAGATCAAATCGCGAATACGATTACAGAATAGAGTTTGTTTGACCTACAAAATTATATGTATCCGGGTGTTTGCAAGTGCATTGTGTCGGATTCCTACGATTCAGAAGGAGAGGAAATACTGCGTGGCGCATCGTTTTGAGATAAAATGAAAAAATCAAAGTTCATTCATCCGTGCGCACTCAATTTTACGACTCTTGTTTATTCAGTAATTAACCAACTACTGTTTACTCGTTCTGGGAAGTCACAACGAGATTTCACGCAGTAATCACGCGTAATTAGTCTCTCCCGCGAATGTGAATGTGAACACGTGTGCGGCATGCGATCCCTTTGATACGGACGCTATAAGCGAAGAAGCGACAAGCGCTCTTGAAGAATCAAGATCCGCTCCACTAGTAAGTAACGTAGGTGTGAAGTCGACGTTAGTGAGTACGTACGTATTTACTTTCTTACCTATAAGTTCAGTAGGTGGAGGGAATCGCCAGGGTTCAATAGCCTTCCCCTGTACATCAGCAATGTGTAATCTCAGCAGTATGGCAGCGGAGCCCTCCGTCAGTTCTTCAGGGGTCTGACCCGCGTAAGTTCCGAGTAGTGGGTCCGCGCCGTACGCAAGTAAAAGACGTATCACTTCTACGTGGCTGTTCTCACAAGCTTCGTGTAACGGTCTGAAAATGAAATATTTCACTTTAGCTAGATACTTCATGATGATCATGTTTTAATCATTGTAATTTTCTTGAAAAACATTAACGGACCTGATTCCTCCTTGGGCAGCAGCTGACACGTTTGCGCCGTACTGCAGCAGTAGTCGAGATATTCGGACATGACCATTCGCGGCTGCCACATGTAATGGCGTAAAGCCTGCGTTGTCTTTCGCTGACGGGTCTGATTCCAATTTTTCTAAACAATATGCGACGCAATCCTGTAAAAAGATCATCATTAGCTATATTCAATATTTTTTTTAACAATATCGCGAACTGGTTACAAGATACTTACTGTGTATCCTAGTCTGGCAGCTCTATGGAGATGCGTTTCTCCAATGCTCTTATTGATGAACCAGCCCTTGATCTCCTTTTTAATGTCGTGTACTGATTCGGGACTCGGCTTGACAGCTGGTCTACGAATTTTAGTGGCATTTTCGTCTCTTCGTATAATTTTCTTCTTCTTCCTGATATAATCAAATCCAGAACTAAATTTCCTTCTCCCAAAAAGACGCTTTAGACGTCTTTTTGTAGTTACACCTTCAGTTGGGGGCAAAGAACTACCTTCTACTTTCGGTTTGTCTTTATCTTCTGAAGTAGAATTTTCATTTTTATGTTTGTTTGCTGACAATTCTTTTGTTCTTTTGTGATTCAGCGATTTCATAATGCTGTTCCTTTTTTTTAAGCGCATGAGCCGACCCTTTGCATCGTTCCTTTTTAGTGACTTAGTGCTTCGAAGTCCGTCCCTTATTGAACTAGATCTTCTTTTAAGTTTGTCTTTTACGATCTTTCTAGGCTTGAACTTGGGCTTCGGTTCTGGTTCTTTCTTTATTTCCACAACTTTTATTTCGTTTTCTTCCGGAAGATCTTCTTCTCGACAAGAGGTCGGAGGCGCGGAAGCTGGCCGTTCGTCACCAAATACTTCTTTGATCGTAGCTCTTTGTTTAAGCACTCTACTTTCTGTTCTTGTCCTCGATTTTAGAACGACCGGAGAGAACTCTTCAGTAGCACCAATTAGACCATCTGTGTCTTTAATAAATGAATTTCTAAACGCAGTTACAGTCTCTTTTCTAAAAGCTCCTAAATAAAATATATCCTCCATGAATTTTTCTTTCTTTACACTGTAACTGCCTTTATTTCCGTTTTTTACCAGTCCTAAGCTAGGTGTGGGCAGTAATTCATTCGACGATTTTTTAGGTATGACTTTAGGTGTTTTTTCGTCTTTTTCTTTATCTTTACTTTTTTTTTCTTTTCTACTCTCTTCCTTTTTACCACATTTTTGAATCAAAACATCAACAATAGAACTACTTTTCTTTTTGTTGATCTTTGAAGACAACACAGTGGAAGTCGATGCCTCTGAATCATAATGCAACTTATTTGGTGTAGAATAACTAGAATTCGAATCCAAATCGCTATCAAGGGTGAGTTTGTCATTACGTCGTGCATATAAATCATCGGTAGCAGCTGATGGTGCCGATGAAGGAGCCGGAGAAAGAGGTGCGGGATCCAAATCTGGTAGAGATGTGGAACCCCTGGTAAAAATTACACCTGACCCTCTAACAAAAGGACCACCGGAACGCCCTCGCGGTATCGCAATAAGTCGAGTTGGCATACGAAGAGAACGTTTATATTTATACAATTCTTCTTCCCAACCTGGATGAAAACATGAACCATCGCCAAATGTTGGTTTCTGTACTGGCGTGGAACTGTTACTTGCGCTGCTGCTATCATGTTTCTTTGCAGGAGAAGATTTCACTGGAGTCTTTGAGTTAGGTGTAGTTTTGTTATCTTCAATTTTTGTGTTTTTACGTGTTCGAAGTCTTCTTGCTACACTAATATCGTCATCATCGCTATCGGAACTTGAATTAACATCTTGTTTCTCATTTTTGTTATTGTCAATGGACAATTTTCCTTTGGATCTTGACATTTGTCTAGACAGTTTTCCCTTGCCTTGTTTTTCTTCTTTATCTTTTGGTATTGTGGAATCCAGTGATTTTCTAGTATTTTTATTTACATCTACATCACAACACTCAAGTTTAACATACGCAGATTTCTCTGACAAATCCTTTAATAATTGATATTTGAGACGATCACTTTTTTCCTTTTCTTTAAGAATCTTACTCTTTATAAGTGGCTCATCATCGTCCGTAGATTCACATTCTTCTTTTATCACAGTTTTAATTAGTGTCTTTTCTTTTGGTTCCTTTCTCGACGACACAGATGGAGACGAATTATCAGATTTTTCAATTTTAACTTTCGCTTTTGCCCTTTTATCATTCTTTTTATCACTTTTGGTTTTTTCACTTTTATTAGATGGCTTTTCAACAGAAACTGGTTCTAGGTCAACTGCCATTTCATTCTCATTCCTGATATCTTCTTCATCCATCGGCTCTTGTTTAATAACTATAGGTGGTATTATCTCTTCTACGGGTCTAGTAGTCTCTGCCGTGGGTTTGACGATCTCTTCCGCAGGTTTTGTGATCTCCCCCGCAGCTATTGTGGTCTCTCCCACAGGTTTTGTGGTCTGTGCCACGGGTTTTGTGGTCTCTCCCGGTAATTGAGTGGTCTCTTCTGGGGATTGAGTGGTCTCTCCTGACGTTGACGTGATAATCATTGGAGGTTGGATCTCCGACACAGAAGGTGTTATTTCGTCTACCGGTTTATGTAAACTATCTTCAACGGGGCCTAGGCTTAGAGAATTTTCGGCTTTACTTTCACTTTCGTTCTCAAGAGTGTCAATACGTCTTTTGTTCACTTTCTTTTTATGGCAACCAGCCTTTAACTGTTCCATAAAACTATCACACGCATTTGACCAATCTAGATCTTCAACAGGAGCTTCATTGATTTCGTTTATACCTACTGGTTCTAAACTCTCTAAAATATTCTCCGTTTTGATAGATATTACTGCGTCTTTTTCAATTTCTTCAATGTTCATTGGCTCTGTTTTAACTTCTGCAATAATTGATACAGGTGGCTCTTCATTTTTAATTACAGATTCTAACCTTAAATTGTCTTCCCTTATTTGATTGAATAAATGAGTCTTTCTGGGAAGTAATTTTAACTTTTCGTTTTCAGGTGGTGTCTGCTTCGTCTCAACTTTCGCACTGGTATCTTGTGACGGTGGCATTACTTTTAATTCTGCTTTTGTTCTTATTCTGGACGCAACATCGTTTTCAGGTGAAATTGGTTTTGGATCCGGGCTATTGTGATAATCTGAGTCGCGTGGTAACGAATCAACAGCTTTAGGCATTTGTATATGTTGATGTAAGTTGGGAGTAATGTGGTTAGACGTAAGTTTCGCGAAATGTTTGGATGCCTCTGCGTCATTATCCTTTGTAAGATCTGTGATATCTATCACAGAATCTTCTGCATCGTCTATTATGATGAGGTCTGGAACCTGTTTGGCTTGTCTAGGTGGCTCTACAAATCCTGTTTGTTTTGTTTCTAAACTATTTCTTAGTATACTTAGCACCCTTTTATCAGCGGGTATACCACTGGATGGATCAAAATGATGCGAATGCATATCTCTAAGGCTCGGAATTTTTTGTATAACATGATGACGGCTATTAACAGACGGATTCCTATCATGATAGTGGGCGTGATAATCGCTCGTTTCACGAGCTAATTCAGGGTGATATGGATTATTTGAGTATCTGCGGTTTGCTTGACTATGATGTTCCCGATAGACGCCAGGAATGGCAGGACGTTTTTGTTCGTTTTGGTAAGTTTCCAACTGTTGTTTATATCTACTATAGCTATAGACAGGCTGTTTCAGGAGTTCACGTTGTTCGCGGGTTGACTGATTTAGATGGTCTATCCGACTATCTGCTGTCCAGGTTTCATAACGAACTATCTTCTCCGGAATGTTACTAACAATTGGCCCTGAAGGACGTTTTCTCTCTTCTATGATAAAGTGTCGGTCATCACGAACTCTGTTATCAGGAAGACGTTGCTCACCTAGAGATCTTGTAAGATCAATATTAGGAACGTATTCTCCTCTCACTGGAACACTGCGTTCTTGGTAGGGATGCGGAGATTCGACAGGATATGCCTCAGCCGCTGGTCTGACTGGACGTGTGTCATACGAGCCATTGTAACGCATTGATGGATGTGCCGGTTGGGGCGGTGCCACGTATCCATGCGCAGCACCCCTCTCCCCGTATTGGGTAAAATTTGGTGCAAAGTCTACTTTATGCGATGCAACATAGCTTGTGGTTGGTGTATGTGCGTGACGACTACTTGACGAAGATGGCCGATGAGGCAAGGCAATCATTTTATTTTCTGCCGCAGAATCAACTGCATCGTCTTGGGTTGTCGATGAGTCGGCTGAATTTTTGACTGTCTTTACAGATAAATCCAACGGAGATTCCCGTTTTTGCTTACTTTGACTGACCTGTGTTACAGCGACAGGCGGTTCTTGCTTTTGTTTAGTTTGATTCATTTGATTGACGAGTGTCGTTACAGAAACCGTCATGCGAGCCTGGTTAGGGTAACCAGGTTTTACCGTCGACCGCGCGGGGGATGTTTGGACGGGCGCAGAAGGAGCGTAGTCATAGCTAGTCTTAGGTGCAGCTGCTGGACGATAAACAGATCTTGATTGCGGTGAGTTTTGAACAATTGGAACAGGCGCACTAGGTCCATACCTAGACGTTGATGTTGAAGGTGTCGGATAGTGGTAACCGCTTCTACTATCTACAGATCTACTCATATTAGGATAGTCAGCACGTGGTGGCAAGCGAGCAACGTCATGTGGGTGTGGTGGGATTGGCACTGGCGACCGTTCTTGTGATCTAGATGAGTAATGTGCAGCCATGACATCCATCGGTGCATGTTTATATTGAATTTGGTGATGTGTATCTACACGGTGACTCTGAACAGGCTGCGCGACCGGTGCAGGTCGGTAACTCGGATATGCTTGTTGCGGATCATATTTTCGCTGTGGGACCACAGGATGCCTGTCATAATGTGACGTGGTTCGTCCGTACGGCGAAGTGTCGCGACGTTGCTGTAGGGGTGCATATTGCATTTGTGCTGATCTGCTATCAGCAGAGTGCCTCTGGGTCGGAGGCACTGGCTGCGGATGATGAATAGGTGGAACCCGATCGTTAGGTGGAGGCGGCGGTTGCGCAGGTTGCATTTGGTATCGTTGTGTAGGTGGACTTTGCGCGGCTACATCGCGCAATCTCGATGCTGTGTGTTGCGGCATCGACCCCGATAACCTTGCATACGTTTGTGGGCTATGACGCGAATGTGTCGAGGGCTGAGGTGAAGCTACCGGCCCGTGAGAATTTCTGCTACCTTCTGACATGTTTGCATCATAATGATACCGCCCATAAGGTTCCGGTGGACGTGACGTGGGATACGGGTCTGGTGGTCGACCTGGAGCATAATGATCAGGTTGCCTGGCAGTCGGCGTTTGCACCCGATGTACAGGTTGACGGTACTGTGCAGGTGGCTCCAGCTGAGACTCTGGAGCCGCAGGTGGCTGCAGTGGCGCGGCTGATGGCGGCCGCGCGGGTGACGGGCACGGAGCAGCAGGCGCAGGCGCGGGCGAGGGCAGCGTCCGCGGCGGCTTGCGGATTATGTGTGACGGAGGTGAAAGTGTACCCGCTGCCTCTTCATCATCCTCGATCTCGGGCTGCTCCCGTCGCTTCTCTGCTGCCTCGCGCATTACCGTAGCCTTGTGAATAATGTGCGGTTCAGGCTCAATAGGCTCCGAGGGTGGTCGTGGTGGAGCTGCGATTGGCGTCGAGCTCGGGACGGACGGTGGGGCTGCGGCGGCAGAAGGCGGTCGTGACAAGGGAGCCGGGGCCCCTGATTGCGCTGGAGCTCCCTCTTCTGGTAGTGGAGCACTTTGTGGCCATAAGGGCTGACCGGAGCCGTCTGCCTGCGCTTGCTTCGGCACCCCCATAAAGTACTGGCGCGTCCCTTCCAGTACATTGTTAAAAGACACGTCCATACTCCGTCTCCTCTAGTCACCACCTGTAACAAACAAAGCATAACATAATTTATAAATTATTTAAAGTAGCTTTATGAAAAGAGACAAGTACTTGTTAATATAATCACGAAATGCTAATAAAAGCGATATTCATCAATCATCGCAGTGAGCGAGTAAATGCCTATATCGATATTGAACGCACGACTTCTCTAAGGTGCGTGGTTGGGTCGTTACCCGGCGGCTGCCCTTGAGTGTACTTCGCCCCCGCACACACACATACGCACGATCGTGTAGATTCGCGATATCACATACACTGTTACAACTTCCGCATGAGTATTTTGCTCAAAGTTAACTGACCTTCATTCGATTGAATGTCAAAAACCCTGTGTAGTTAATTAGCGATTCTCATAAGAGGCCACAATTATTGCTAAACAAGTTATAATTTGCGTTTTGTGTATCATCAATATCATCATGGATAATTTTATGGCTGACAAAAGAAAAACAATAACATTTCTAATTTATTCGAATTAATTGCAATAAGAGTTTAATATAAATAGTCTGATATTTATTTTCTGTGTACTAAATGCTAAGAAACATACATGCTTAGATCAATTATTTACAGAACATTGGTAATTTCTAGCAATGAGGAATATCGCACTGGACACCTTTTCTTTCATGTACTGTGAACACAAAAAGAGCACAAGTACCTACTTGGTGCCGCATATGTATTTGGGAGTCAACGATTAACAACTTATTGTTAAGCGTAACCTTCACTAGTAACGTTTTTCTTTAATTATAACTTATAAAGAAATAACTAATGTTAATTAGCGGTCAGCGACGAGCTTCAAGAATCTTCATTTACATTTTCCGCTCAACATATAATATGCATGACTATATGAGGACAGTTAGGGTTGACAACAGCTGTGTTGGTAAGTTAAGGTAGCAACGACCATGACTGAAATATACAATTTAAATGTAGACAGTTGTTTGTCACACGCATGACTCTCGAACAAGTAGTACCACTGCGTAAAAAAATTACATGCAAAAAAGTAATGCATATACTTCTAAGTATATCCGTATGGGGAAAGTTCCGCTTGTTTACAACCAACATCGAGTGTCAGCTAAGTTAGAAAACATCCGGACAATTAAACCGCTAAAGTGTTGATGCTTTGTTTTTCTTCCGATCCACCCCCGAATAACAAAGGAAATGTTTTTGTCTAAGCTTCAGTTTTATTGTTCAAGTTCTGACGTTTTTATACCAAGTGCCAATGTACTGAAAATGGAACGATTATACTTCATCGGACCTTTATCGGATTCTCACATAAACTGGTATCGTAAACCCAGTCTGTGACAGTGTTTGTTGTTGATATTGTAACTACGCTTTTCCGAACACAAATTTGTCAAGCTTCCCGGACGGAGGCTGGTCTCCAGGCGACGGCCCTGGATCGATTGCAGGCGAGCCCTAGCAACGGTGACGGATGGATTGCGAGCCGCGGACAAACAACCCGAGCAGTTGCATTGCATCGAAACCGATTAAAACAGTTTGAATTTTGAACGTTCCATTGTCATAGACAATCCGCCGTATTGAAAATTTAAAATACTGCGAATTCTAAACATACTTTTGTTTTGATTTTGATTACACCAATAAGGTCGATTTACAAAACCCTACTTAGGTACCTAAATTAATTCAATCTCGATTCACGTTAGTAAAATGTTATGGTAATTCTATTAATGTAGTTTATTTAGGTACCTACTACCATAGTTGCATACGTTGAATAGATATGTAGAGGTAAATAACTAGGTACCTAACGACTGAGCTATTGTTTTTGTTGAACATACAAGAAAAGTAAACTGTTGTAACAATTGAATTGTTTTTCTAGTCTAAAAGTATACAATTGGTGAATTGGGTCCGCACTTATTACGGTTACAAAAATAAACCAGATTTTAATTGTACTGAAAAGTTGTCTGACCCTAACAAAAAGAGAGAAATCATTTATTTTTGTACCAACCAGACGACTGAATCCAGTCTACAGACAAGCAATACAATTATTAATTCTAAGGTCCAATTATGTTAGTAAATCCCTGGAGTATTAACAGAAGGACCGATCGATCCCTACTCCTACGCTATTTATGCTTTCGTGAAAGGTCAATGTCACCTACCCGACCGTCTGTGAGATACGGGGTTAATGACCCCGCGACTCACATTATTTACCTATCGCACGTAGCTATCTACGCATTGAAGACGTCAGATGATAGTACGAGTGGAAATAATAATCACAGATAACGTAATTCTTATACACCTACTAGAGCATCATTTGTGCATTTATTTGACACAAACATTTATTTGTCGATCTAAAAATTCAATTAAGTAGTCCTTTCTACCTCACCAATCGGAGAGATAACTATCTGATAACAAACCTGATATGTTGCTTTCTATCTTATCTGTATGTTTTTAACTGATTACGGACCACAATACAAAATGAAACTTCGAAAAATATTTTTGTGGAAATGTAGAAAATTCACTTGTTTCTCATAAATAACAGTTCTTTCAGTCTGAAAGGGTTCTATAAGACTTCGTTAAACTTCAACGTTGTGGATTCAGTGAAGAAATTACATTCAAACGCAAAATTCAACAGAAAGAAAACGTCTAACTGCTTTCGAACTTAACTCAACTTCGTCGAGTATTGCACCTAGAAACATTAACCAGTTTTAATTCATAACTTTAATTTCGAAATTATAAAGTTAAATACACTGTAACTAATAATAGAAAGGGGTCACATTCGTAAGTTTGGATGTAGGAGGTAATATTCGGAACTATAATCTGCACTCTAATTGCGTAGGTAAGACACTATTTTTCTCAATCTGAATAATTTTGGAGTATGTTATTGCTAATCCATTGCTTTAAAATTATGTTAGAAAAAATTGTCGGTACGCAATTACCCCGCCGATTCCGAAGATTCTTTCACTAATGGAAAGTTACAGTGCTTATTGCCGGGTGTCACAGGATTTACATATTTTAAACAAGACATTTCACGCGGACGAAGTCTCGGACAGAAGACAAGAAGAAGAAGAAGAAGAAGCCATTTTAGTTTATAACAAAGCTAAAATGGTCGTTTTAAAGCGAAATAATTTCACGTGTGCATCGGTGCGTTACAAGATGCAATTACGCGTGCTGCACTTATGCGGATTCCGTTATGAGAACACCCCACTAGAAAATCTACTTAGCTATGTAATAGAAAGATACCGGAATTGGTTTTACATAACGGGTTTTTAGCCCTAGCTTTATTTATAGTTATAATTTATCGGACATAATCCTTCTGCATAGCATTTAGCAAATGCAAGATGGAATCGTCCCTGTTACTAACTTGACTACTTATATTTTGTGTCTTGTCTGTCTAGCTAGATGGGTACGTTGACACTGCGGACCACAGGACATTAAGGCCCATTTAATATGTTCATCATTTCTAGTTAATTGTTTTATCATAATGAATTTCTTCATCTTTCTTGATAAAATATTATCAAGAAAGATGAAGAAATTCGTTTATAATCGTCGTGAGCCATCGTATTTTGCCGTTCTACAAACTAATTCGTACTGTGCTGTAGTCCATGTGTCAATCGACCAAATACCAATACAAATTGCGTAATGGAAGCTAAATTGTTAAATAGGATTGATTACGATTTACGATGTTTGCATTCTCGGCATTGTTTCTACTGGTTTATGTTTACGAAGAAATCTACATTAAAAACTGTTCATATAGGCAAATGTTATAATGAAACTCTAATGTGTAAGTGCTAATTGCTTCGTCCGTAAGGAGACTCGGGTATATTTTTTTAAATATGAAGATACGATGAATAAAATCGATCAAAAAACGTTGTTTTGAAGTTAAATTATCGAACTAATCCGGATTCCGTATAACTCTAGGTAGACTATATTAATTAGTGCGACTTTTCCTTATAAGACATCACAACAAAATAATAAATGTGTATATAAATAATAATAGTTGTATCTCGATGATTTCAGTCTATTTTTGTCGGCCATAATTATGTATATCTAATTATCAACTGCCTACAGAACTCTGAACACTAGGCAGAGTTTTAAAACAATGGCGTATTGATAACGGCATCAGGAAATAGGTAAAAATGAGTAGTATAGGAACATAGGAGTATTCAAACTTACGTGGTATAAGGGCTACCCTGCTTGATGAGAGTGGCGACCCCTAGGCGCGTTCATGTCTTCGGATTCACTTCCAGTAAGACCTGAAATAAAAGGAAACTCTAATTACATTCAAATACTTTCTATAGGAAATCGGCTACTACAGCAATCTTATCTTTACCGTGCAAGACACTTAAAAATAACACGAAAGAAAGGGAAAATAAAAGGACGTAATGCGTTGGAAAACGTTTGATTTTCCTATGGAAATTAGCAGTAACCGTATATAAATACTTTTGAAAAGTTCACTTCACATCAGTTTTCACGGTGAAATTTTACAGAATAGATAAGAGTGTACCATAACATTATCATTCGTAGGGCAGTTTATGTACGATAAGGAAGGCAATGCAAGGTGATCTCTAACCTTAGCAGTTAGCATAGCTCATAGTATAAAATCGTATGACACTTCACATCTCGTACTCGTACTGTCATGAACTAAGTAAGACTCTGTAAAAAAATCACCGTGAAAATTTGCGTGAATTATGCGTGAAGTGAGCTGTCAAACAATAGTGTCATTCCCGAACATCAGAACGGTAATTTTTTACAGAATAGATCGGCTACTATAAGAGTACATGTGTATATTGTTGTGATAACTCCCCAGAAGAAGTTAAGGATGTACTCGGACTTTATAATCGTTTAGCTATTGGCAGACAGCAAATTCAAGGTTATTAGTTTCAGAGCAAACACATAACTGGTCTAAGAAAGATTACGTCATTTATTATATCAATCGTATTATTTTTATTGAATAGGTGACACGAGTATTGAGGGCACCTTCGTTTCGCTTCTCTGTGGCTTTGTTCTTTACTAGCTGCCCGTCCCGGCTTCACACGGGTGGGGATCCCAATTTTTTTCGTTCGACCGTTTTTTCTCCTACTTACTTTCAAATCCGACCACCACGAAAAAACCTTTTCATTTTTCGGGTTAATATATTGCTTATGACACTCACACATAACGTGGCTTTCTATTCGTAAATTATTTTTTTTTAAATCGGTTCAGTAGATCCTACAACCTCACAAACTTTACCTCTTTATAATATTAGTATAGATTAATGAAAAAGTCATGGAAGCAATAGAAAATAGGGCAATAATCTTGATCCATGAAGAAGTGACAGTAATAGTTACTTTCGTTTTCCGTTATAATCGTTTATTCCATCTTACATTGCATGGCATCACCATTAACACTAGGCAATGGCATTACAATCCAAACAGTCCAATTATCGTCGAAATCACGAGTTCTACAAGTTAACTTTTTCCCTCCATTCTTACAACTGATAGCTGTCAATCTCTTGACATTCGATTAAAACCACTGACACACATGCCTTTTTTTGTGTTGCACAAATCATCTTGCTTTGGTCATATGCTTACTTGCAGAAGTAATATCAACACGAGCAATACGCAGTAACTTGCACACTATAAATCAAGTAAATTATCGTCGCGAACTATTGATAAGATGTTCCATAAACACACATTAGTTACTTTATCAATAGTTCACAGCCCACGTACGTCACACTCAGATAGGTAAGTGTTGCACCAAATGGACATTGACCCACATCCAACATCCGTTGACAAGCGATTCAGCACATCATGCGAATTGACTTTTAAATCGATTTTGTTGAATAAAAGAATACACAATAGGTATGTTCTGATTTCGAATGACGCGTTTTGTTTTGTGAACCTTGTGTGAACGACAGAACGATTATGTAAACACTACCTACCAAATAGTCATAGACTATAATAGAGCAACCGTTGTACTATTGTGTTATTTCATATAAGAATGGTAAGTAAGTTTGTAGGTACCTAGTAGTTACTATCTACACCTAGTATTGTATAAAGCAATGGAAACTGTTAAGGATCCGATCTCTTAGTAAATGAATTGATTATATTCCAATTTCAATACAAGACGGAAGCAGTGAAGTCAAAGATGTTCCCTCTCTGTTGTGAAATTAATTTCCCTTTGCAGTGGAAAGGTGGAAAGCTCAGTTATAATTTGAAATGTGAATAAATAATCTCTTTGAAATTATAATTAGGAATCTTCGAGCCGCTTAGGGTCGAAACGAAAGTGGTACACTCCGAACAGCGGAACACAATCACATTTTCAATACATCACTTACGAATGAACTATTTATATAATCTTCAAAGATAGACAACTAATTATTCGATTAAGCAGATCTATAGATCAGTAAGCTAATGTGGATTGATATTCATGATAGGTACCGTCACTCACGGAGCTGGAAAATTTTAATCAGGATTAACGTATTATATGTATATTTAAATTTATTTAAGTTCAAGCGTATAATGTACGTTATTAAAACTGCACTTTTGAAGATCCAAGATTACAGATGGTCATAAAACTGCTATATCGCGATCTGTAACCATCATTGACGTATGTAAACGTCAAAAAACTTTAAATTTTCTCCAACAACATTGCGCGTGTGTGTAACACTATTTACGTACACAAACGCGCTACAGCTGTGGTGGGTCGTTGCCCCCGCGAGCCGCGCGAAACAAGGTGAATCGTAATGTCTGTACTTTTTGTCTCCTTCATTATTGAAATGAGACTCCAAAACGTTTTTATACCTAGAGTTTCGCAACTTCTATTAATAATAATGTAGGTAGGTACCTATGAGATCACTACACGAGTGGCATTACAATGTAGGTGTCAGGTAACGAGTCATCGCGTGAATACTTAGAAACTCTAAGCCGATTTTAATGAGGCGTTTTGCGAGAATTTCCCTTGTGATTTTAAAGATTTTGTGCAGAGTAGCAATGAAGCGGGGTTCCTATATCCCTCACAAATGATGATGCAGGATGCAGTACCTCTCGTTATTAAAAAACAGGAAAGTTTAAATAATTATTACTAGATCTGGTAGTCTGGCTTTTAGTTAATTTTATTTATTTAGCTGAATTCGTAATATCGACATTGTAAGAGCTGTTTTTCCTTCATTCGTTCATTAGAACGAATGGTTTTGAGCTTTTGCATCGTAGAAAAATTGAACGTAAAGTCTCGACAATGACTTTCGCTACAAACACTCAGTAAATGTAGATATACTTCATTCTTAAATTCCATCAGCAATAAAATTTTCGTAAAATAAGGGCACCAAACTAATTTCAGAGTCAATTAATCTTTCCCACACCCTGGTAAGGCACGTTCGTATAGCAATCATAGCGACTGTCCCAACGTGCACTCCCCACGGAACCAAGGCAAATAATGGCCAAAGGGGATGCGTAGGGGAATGAAAATTATATCGACTCTCCCTCCATCTCCGGCCATTTTACACTATGGGCCCCTATAGGGTCATATTTAATTGATTCCCTGAACGAACACCTCGTTCTATATTTTTTTGCCATTACCGAACACTATGCAACAGTAAAACCTTTTTCTTACGAAGTTTTTAAAGCCTCTCATACCAACTTCTTAACATTTTGTTATCCTTAACATTTTATAATTATGTTGACCTCCTCCTTTTTGAAGTCGGTTAAAAATAAAGCGTTAGCAACTAATGGGACAAGCAGGTAATAAACTATAAAGTGAGAGCCTCTATGAAAAAGTCAATAATAAGTCATTAACAGAACTTAACATTTCTTAGATATATTAAATCTAAGAAACGTTAAGTTGTTCCAATAATATAATAATGCCACATTTTCATTGTAAATTCATTTCGTTCTAGCTAGACAGCAACAACATTATTGCGGAGTTGGCGGCTAATCCGTCTCATTTTATTTGTTTCGGGCAACATTCGGTTGGAATAAAAAAAAGACAATACAAGTTTCAAGAAGAACTGAGGGTCCACATTTTTCTAATTAACGATTTAGAGATTAGAATAGATCACAAAGGATCTCGGCAGCCAGTGGGCCGCGGCATAGTGAAACGTATCGCGGCGCGGGAGCGGCTGTGGCCCACATTACGCGTTCTATTTTTCATCAGTGTTGCTAGCGCCCTCTATTATTAGATCCGCATTGTTTATGGCCGTCGACCGACTAACATCGACCAGTTTCAATTGCCTTTACTTCCTGTATTTGTTTCTATTTCTGTTATGAAATCTTGTGTTTTCATCTTCTGTGCATTTACAAGCACAACACTATGCCACAAATAACATCACAAAGCATTTGCGCTGTTTCTGAAGAAGAGAAATATTAAATTTTTTCACGCTTTAACGCTAACTCTACCTATAGGTCTTTGTTAGAATCAAGTCTCGTTAACTAAAATTAGTGAAAATTTGCTCACAGGTATGCTAATTTGGGAGCAATAGGTACCTGTCACGCGTCGAAACCCTTGTTTTAAACAAGAACTGATTAGCCACGTTGTTCTCCGTACACGAGTTCATTTAGTGAGAAACCCTGCGCATGATAAAGTAAACAGAATCAGAGACTTTATAAAAACAATACATAAAGTAGAATAACACAACATAACACAATAAACGATGTTTAGTCACGGGGGTGCCCAGCGATTTTGTTTAGGTTGTAAATACGGAAAATTATAGTTCTACGATGAATGCGTAATATTATACGTATAAACTATGTATTTTAGACTTTTTCAGGGATTCCAATTTCATCGTAAAATGAATCAAAACAAGAATGAATAAATAACGTCTAGGCTAAGTGAACTTTAACACGTAATGGGAGCCTTCTTGGAACATTTAAGTTGATCTTAATGAACTTAACCTTACGACGAGCGTAGGCTTTTAGGAAAACATCGGAAATTTTGCAAAGAAAATGTAACAATAAACTCTCATATAGATCGCAAAATTGCTGAAATACAAAGGATTCTCTAACGTAAACCTACGCTTTGTTGTATCATACATCCAGCTGACCCCAATCATTTAACAGTTGCATTGCTATATCTTATTAAGATTCGATTTACAGGAGCGAACAGCTGTGTATTCTCATAAATAGGTTGAGATAAAATACCTACAGGGTCTATTTTAAGAGTTGTAACAACTAGAGCTCGACGATTTTTGGAGTGTCTCCAACATTCACTTACAATATAAAGATCGCACGTCCTTTGTCTACATCGGCCTGCGAACTACAACGAGGAAACTCTACGAGTTTCGGAAACTTCTCACCACGTTTCGGAATTGTTTGTTTGTGTTTTTTCTCCGACTTACCGAAAGTTCGAATAATCCGATTTGCATAATACGTATTGTTGGATAACGAAAAAGTTGATGAATGGAAATGCTAATAGGAAAACATAAAGATGTGAATTTTACGGTTTTTTTCAGTCAGAAGGTTACAGATAGCGCTATTAGCCGCGGAATCGATAACCGTTGGGGTAGACGACTAGACGTGTTTTTGAGAGGAGACCGCGTATCGGCAAATATAAGGTATGACGCCCTCAGGCTAGGTAGAGCGACGATCTTGGCAGGGTGACTGGTAACAGTTGGATGAGATTTTCCGAGAACCTAACTGAATGGCGTGCAATTGGGAGGCCTATGTCGCCTATTGCAGTGGGTGTTGTAGGCTGAAGATGATGAGGTAGCGCACGTTGTCAATAATAATAAATTTGATAAATACATATGCTAACTTGTTAGTTCTATTTTTCGGCTCCTCCACCACTTAACTGAAATCTGAATGGGTTTCATATGATCGCGCGTTTTCTCATGAACAACGCTTAGCTATACAATATTAGCTCTTTCCAGTTACATTGAATTTACAAAAAAGTTCCAAGAACCTGCAGTGTCATTGTCCACGTACATTATTCGACATCCAATAATTATTGAGCATGCATGTCGGTATGAATAATATTTTGGCACAACGCATGTAGTGTACATTATTATTTAATAATAATAAGAGCGTCATTGTTAAAAGATGTTTGTTTTTCAATAGTTATTTTTGTAACAGCACCGTCCTGTCTAGAGCGCGTTGCATTGCGGAAAATGATTTTTATTGAACAATTTTCAACACGATCTCGATCGCGCTTGCGCAATGCATCCGATTAGAATCCGATAAATGTCAACTCGAAACTCTGAAGTAGACATAGTAATAGTACTATGTCTGTGGCTACTTCAGAGATTTGTGGGGTGTCACGCAATAGTGCAGTGGCCAGGGGCGCGTGTTTGGGCATTACTCTTTCATCCTATGGTATAAATGCACTATGGCAAAAAGGAAAGCAGTAGAAGCTGTAATCAAAACCCAGGTGGACATCCGCAGGAACCAAGACAGGATGGGTGGTATCACAGTTCTGTTTAGTAGCGTTTTCTGGCAAACACTATGGTATGCAACCCCCAAACAAATAATTGTATGGGGGTTGCATAGCAATCGAATTCTGTCCGTCAGAATTTAAAACATTCCCATTTTGGTTTGAACTCTGATCTTGAATTCGGATTCGTTTCGAATGCAATACGAAAACCGTATAATCTCATAATTTTAGTCGCATCGTTATTCGTCCGATTACATGGCGGTCGTGTGTTACCATGTTAGAAGGCACGTCAAAGGACGTGTTAATAGGTTTTTTTTTGAGGGTGGTAAATCGTCAAATAATTTTCCCGGCTCTGGGTGGAGCAGGAGGGCGTGTCAGACTGTTACTGACTAAAACCCACCCGTGTTTCCTCAGTTGCTTGTGTGCCAGGGGCCATGGTATCACTTTCGAACAACCCGCACCCCTGGCAGGCATCGGCCCTTGCAGGCCACTTCAGTTGGTGCTGACATCTCTTTGAGGCGCGCGTGGAACACAACGTGCCGTTGACCCGGGCTTGGTCCTTATCGGACAGCGAGCTACCCTTTACTCGCCGTCCACGAGCCTGCGCCTACGGTGACCGGGAATCAGCCTGGGATTCCCGACGCCCAGGGCGTCTCCTGCTGAGGCTACGGCCGTGAAGGTGCATAAACTGCCTATCCCTCACGTGCGCCGCCTCCCTCTTCGCGAGCATCACTGCTTCGCAGAAGGAGGCGACGGCTACCCATGCACTCTCGCTCCGTACCATGGCCTGGACCAGGGCCGGACGTGAGAGATCGCCGACGCCGATGTGTTAATAGGTAAGACGAATCTAATTGTCACACCGTAAACCACGTGAGTATAAGTTATCTGTATATGTCCCACATAGATGCCGTAGAACGGTACCGAGCGAAGATATGTCTATGATTACGAGCTCTAGCATCTTACGGATTGATCACATAAACACGGTAGTAAAGCTAAAGGTCCTCTTGGTTTAACTCAACTGTAATGTGGATGGTGTTTTTCACCATGTGATGAACGACACCCATTTTTCTATAGTTCCGTACCCCAAAAGGAAAAAATAAGAATCCATGTAGGATCATTTCGTTGCCCGTCCGTCAGTTTGTCAAGACTCTTTTTAACCGACTTCAACAAGGAGGAGGTTCTCAATTCGTCGGAACCTTTTTTTATGTATGTTCCCCGATTACTCGAAGATAGCTGGACCGATTTGGATTTTTTTTTTGTTTGAAAGCGTATACTTTTTTCAGGAACTCTTAAAGATATGAAGTGGAAATTAACATCAAATACGTAGGTCTAAGGTTTCTTTGAGCTCTACAAAAATATAAGCTTCTAAGTCAACGCAATAAAAAATACAGCCATTATGCGACTTATTTTGATACTAGCAAATAAATCAAAACCTACTAGTAAGATACTACTTCCCGTTGACCTAGAAGCACGAAATTTGGCAAAAAGCAAGGTCTCACAGCACAAGTAAAGGAAAAAATCCGAAAATTGTCAATCTTAAGTTTTATCACATATTTATTTGTTTGAGAATCGACCGTGACGTATATCGATGTCTGGGAGGACATGTTTTTCAACTACAGTTTAAAGTTTGTTCTTGGGATAAATTCACCCCAACTACGGAAACCTTTATTGTACGTGGTCCGACACGCACTTGGCCGGTTTTTTTTAAAGTAAGTGATTAGTTATGAGATTAGATTACAAAAAAGAACAACATAAATTGCAACAACATTTAGAAATCTGTATTAATTAACGAAAATACCTCAATCTCGTTTTAATTGCTTTAATTTGATTTAAAATTGGTATCGTTTATCGTAAACGAAAGTAATCTCGATAGCAACATCGCCGGGTCGATTGTGACACTCAACATAGTTGTTTTCCTTCAGTTAGTGTGTCAGTGGGTCAATAGTTGGCTGCAACCGTACAATTCGCAAACAACTCACGAACCTGCCCAGTGCCTCACTATTATTAAAGCGTCGCTTCATAAAACTCACTGGCATATTTAAAACGTAATAATGGCCTATTTAAAAGACAATTAAAAAAAAAAGTAAATAATAAGATGACCTTTCACCAACTTCTTCCCAAAATATTTGTTGTTGTTGAATGAAATGGGGGCTGGTGGCTAAATAATAACAGTTGCACAGGTCGATGGAAGGTTAAGCTACGATTGCCGAGGTCAGTTCGTGGATGGGTGACCATCTGTTACATGTCGAAACCCGTCCGTGGCTGAAAGCACGTTGATTGGAAGCCGATCCCATCCGATTTATGAAAAGGCTAGGCAGATTGAAATAGTTGAATGAAATATGGTAAAATAAAATAAAAATTGTTCCAACAATGTCTATGACCAGAACGGGCGATTACCTAACAATGTGCGTTTCCTGCAAGCAATAGAATTGTTCGTAATTCTGTACATATTGTTGCGGTTACATAACTCGTGCCAGTGATAATCTTTCGCACGATTCTGAAATGGCGCACCATTCGATGGCAGAGTTGTTAACACTACTGCTGGCAGTTGTGCAAACGAATGGCGGACGAAAGAACTTCTCTATCGGTCACCGGGCCAATGTCACGGCACTATTCTTGCACTAGGTACTTCACTTGTTATAGTCATTCCAAATTCAAATAATGTTATTTCTTAAATTTCTTATGAATTTCAATGACAGTTTTAAGAAATATCTACTTATCTGGATGACATAATAGTCTCCGAGCAATCGAGCCAATTTTTTCCCACGATTTTTCGAGTAAATGGAAAACTTTGATAGAATTATCTAATCTAAGATTTGGAACTTCGAGTTACATTTTAAAGTAAAAACAAAATAGAAAATAATATGATTCATGGGTAAGCAGACATTAGAGTGAACTCGAGCGGATCAAGCGGACCAAGAATGACGTCAACGTACGTTTCTATGCAGGTAATATTTATATATTTGTGCATGTACTCGCCACGTTTCTCGTAGGTATATAAGTATAGGAAGCGCGGACGTTATCTAAATAGATAACCTTTGTAGCATAGTGCTCTGGAATTATATAAATGTAAATAATATATCAGTGGTTAGTTACGCGTTTATTGATAAAACTATTTAACACACAGATTTTTTGTCAATATTTTAAATAAGTAAACGTCAGTAGTTCAGTACCTACCTATCGAAGGTTGTTTATCACCCCGAGGCATTGCCTTCAGGAGTGTTATTTCCAGAAATTAGCGAAAATAAAAGTGAATCACGTTTGAATTCTTTAAACTAATTTTTTTTTTTTTTTTCATTTTGGCTTCACACGGTTTGTGCATTTAGCCAGTGTCAAGTAATTTTTCTATTAGATCAAGTAAATGGCCCGATATCGGGCACGAAGTTACAAAACAGTCATAGTCGTCGTTAGTCAGTCAAGTCAAATCAAAGTTATTGTAAAGCGGTAGTAACTTTACAACAACCTAATAGGAGTTTTTGGGGGGAACACGAAAAGTCCACGTTAGAGTCACTTATTTTCACCTTCACTACACTTGTGCACTCACACGTAACTAAATTGAATAATTCACTATCAAAATTATACAATTTAATTCGCTATTTCACTAAATTCCATGAAAATGAAAATTCGTGCGACATGTTCCAACGCGATCCCGCCAAAAACTCTTTAAACTCATTTAATTTATAATTCGCGTAGATTTTTTTTTTACTAATTTGTAGGGATGCATCCGATACTGATACCGATGCCGATATATCGGCGATACTTGAAGTTTGCCGATGTATCGGCATCGGCTATATTTTTATGGCCGATTCAACGATACTTTTCAAATTTCGCGCTTTAAAAATGTAAAGTAAACGCGGGTGTTGTTTCGTCTATATCGTTGAAAACGAGGCACGAACTAACTCTGCTAAATATACTATTAACTAATCTCAACCTGTCTATAATTATAAACGGTTTTATTTAGTTTGTCCTAAATTGTTCTAAATTCTTATTTGTTCTAAAAAGAACAAAAATTAGGACAAACTAGGACAACTATTAATTAAAAAAATAACCTGACTTGTGCTTTAATTATTTTACCTTCATTTTTTTAATTAATAAGCGAATCGGTATCGTATCGGAAAAAGGCGTATCGAGGTATCCCGAATAATTTGCAAATTGAATTAAATTCAATCGAAAGTTTAAACTGTCGCCGAATACCTAAAAGAGTTGCCAAGTGAATACAACAAGTATGTTAAAAATGCGAACACCCGCCTGAGCCAAACCTGCTAACGTGCTACAACATAAAACGTCCATAAAAGTGTTGCAATATGCAATAATAATCTGTATAAATGAGCGCCAATGAGCGGCTCCAAGTAACGCGGAAATGGAGGTGAAAGTGGGGTGAAAGCTGCGCGCAACGTTTACCTAATCGCATTGGCGCGGCGGCGCGGGCGCAGCGGTGGGCCGCGTTACATCAGCACCACACGACACAAATGTGAAAGTCAATGTTACATTCGATAATCGTGCTGTTTGAGACACACATGATGACTGGCACACGGAATTCGCGAGAGTTACCGTTACTTTGTACCGTTAAATCTGTTTAAGTAAGAAGCACGAACTCAAAAAGAATTTTCTTACGGTACGCAAATACTTTTTGCACCATCTCTCCCACCATTAACACTATGAATAGTGTAAAATGCTTGTAAAATACTGCTACAAGCAATGACAGCGATCAGTACGAAAGCGATGATAAACATATCCTATTGACGATGTAGTAGACGTAATAGTAAAACTAGAACTAAGGAAAGATGAAGATATTACAGTTGTTAAGGGTAGAATAACCGCTGATATTATGGACAAAGTTAATGTGGATACAAAATTAGCACTAGCGTACTAAGTAAACAAACACGAGGACGAGGTATTTCACGAAATGGAGCGTGCAGAGAAAGTGCTCGGACGTTATCGTAACGGTAAGTGATAGTCGGTATCTAAGTGGGTCGTTGCTCGGCGCAAACGTTAACTAGCGCAAACTGCTGTTATCTGCTAAATACGTACTTAGCTCTATTTGTGTACACAACAAACAGTCAAACGCTCATTTGCAAATCTGAACAATAATATTGCTAAAAGGAAAGCAGGCTCAATCGATTGTTATCAATGTAGGTGGCAGTAATTGAGTTTATCTATAAAATCCTTGACCCAAAATGATTAAGTGGCTCGTAACAATGCAATGTATCTAATGTAACAACGATTTAAAAATTGCCAATTTCTTAACTCATTAATTAATGAGCTTTCTCCACATATCGCATTCTTTGATTCAACAAGTTTATCGTTAACATTATTGTTACCAGATTTTGACAACTGTATATCAAAGCGTTTTCTCCTAGAACAGCATTTCCAAGAACCAATAAAATATTGAAATCCTAACTAGAATCACTCTGAATTTTGAATCAACAACGGACTCTTTATCGCCTAATCGGTTTGCTGGTAATAATTCGTCGTAAGCAGTTAATATCAGCGATGGAGGTTGTTTTAAAGTGCGAATAACGAGTGCCTTCCTTGTCATATCGTCAGTGTCTGCGGCGAGTAGGAAACGCCAGCCGCCCGCGAGCGTGCCTTGACCCACTTTAAATACCTCTTCATGAGCGCGAACCAAGCTCTCGCTACCACATGTTTGCGAAGCAATAATTTAAATTTGAATTTTGAGTAATTCGACTAGCCCATAAACATAGAAGACAATGAAGAAAATCAACCAGAACACCGAAATTACGTTTTAGGAGAGTCGACTGTAGGGCCAATATTTTTTTCACAATTTTGGGGCCTACCACAAAATTGGTATTGTGATCCTTCCGATTTTATGGAAGTGGGTGGACTCAGCAAAACCAAGGAAAATGGTAGTTAAAGTAATCAAACTGTATATGGGTTGTAAACAGTGATTAAACATTTGAACAAGCATCGGGAGAACAAAATGTCAACCGTGTTCTAAATTTAGTGAACTTGCTCACGAGGTCGCGATGCGCGTCAGTCAAATCGTAAAGATGGCGCCCGTATATTCGCAATCTCGATGTCTCATTAGCTTTGCAGCCTTGCTCAACAATTCACAATGAGTAATTTATACATGTAGCAAATAGATTCAGAAGGCCAGCATAGCGAGCGAGCGTGAGAATTCGTAGAATGTTTACTGCACCTGCCTGGACTCTCCGAATCACAATTTATTGCTGACAGAAAAAATCTTGGGCACACACAACTGACTTGTTGTGTTTTTTTTTTATTGTCTTATGGATATCATTAGGTAATTCGTTTTCTACCACTCTGTTAAGTAGGTATGCTATTCATACTAAATGTAAATCTGATATGTATTGCTTCTCATTAGGTATGGTCTTTTCTACGCGACGTTAGTCTATGTTGACGACATACTCAATTTTTTCATGAATCCTGAGTCAGGTACATGTTGTACAAGCTTTAAAAATACATATACTATAGAGAATCCTTAGTCTGAATTTATCGGAATTACTAAAATTAATAATAATATATTATTCCGTGATGATAACTTGAGTTGTTTAAACAGGCAACGTAATAAAATTGAATTTGACATAAAAGTAGATAAAGAAAAGAAAAACACTTACAATGGCCATTTAGCTGCTGAGAATCCAAATAGATAACAATCCAATAATGACACAAATCACTTGTTTACAGAGCATAACAATCAGAGAACTGTCGATGAAGTGTACACTGCACTTTTTATAAATCAATTAGCTCCGATACAATTCTGTCGTTGCACACACACTGAGAGGATAATTCACGAACTCCACTGTGAGTTTCTTCAATAACAGTATTAATAAGATTACATAAAACCACACACACCGTATCTGGGATCACACCCAGTTCCAAGTAGGTACCTGTAACAAGACAAAGCGGTAGTAAGTTTTATGACTCTAGTTGATAGTCACCGAGGATAAAACTAAATTCTTAAATACAGGACGATATGATAGATAAGACACGTGTCACTTACTAGATTTGTGAGTTTTAAAATGAGCACAAAATTAACTATGACGTAAAGAAGTCAGTGTTAGCGATGGCGCGGAACGTACAGTCTGTCCGCCGACCAAACGCTGACTGGCTGGCGCAATGGAGGGGCGCTGGGGAGGGGGGGGGGAGGCAGGCAGACGGAGGACAAAGCGAGGGAGGGAGAGCGTCTAGTCGACTGGTTGGTCGACCTATTGGCTTGACACACACACAGCAGCAATGTCAGACAGAAGATTGTAGGCTGTTTTGTGCAGTGCGACACTATACTTATGGTTTCGAACCGATAGGAGTTTCTTATGCAGCTGCACGAGCCACACGGGTTTTACTTGAGATACTACATACATCATTAGATGTTAGACCAAGAGATAAATATTTCAAGAATTTAACTGAGCGACCATCCGAGAAGTATACGCAACCTTCAGAGTTTCTCATGGTCAGGCGCCCGAGCGTAAAGGTCATCGCGTAGTTGCTACAGCAAATAACAATGCTTGTCGAATTGCTTAACTAAAACTGTAAACGAACACAACATTTTTTAGACTATTGGCTCGGGGAGATATCAATAGAGCTATCCATAACTTATCGGCGACAAATGAAAAACTTGCTTCAATGAGATAGCTGCTGATAAGTAAGAGCCGATAAAATGTAAGCTTACGTTGTAAGGGCCATGGAAACAATCTTTATGGCGTAGCGTTAAAGTTTCCTCTTCGTCTGTTTATTCATCGTCTGTGAGTTCAAAACGTTTCTATTAAAATTTGTTGTTTCTGGGATGCCTTAGTTTTCTTCTAAATGATGTCTCTTTGGTATCTTTTGAAATGGAAACATGAGTACAGTTCGATGCATCCAGTATACCTACTTCTAGAATGTCAGACAATATCGTTGAATAAATTATCAGCAGTAACAAGGTTAAGAGCCTGAATTTAAGTTCCATGTTGAAAAAATACGCTTAGTAGATTCTAAGAGAGCTAGGAAAACGAGTCGTAATGAAGGTGACAAAACGAAATAACCGCGAACCGGTCCAGCTAATTTTACATACAAACTAATTACAAACCTATTTCAACCACGATAAGCAATGAAGGCCTGTTGGGACACCAATAACTCGTTTCATTAACGATAAGTTAACTATTACAGAATTATCTCCTAAACACAATGTCCGTGGCGACTATATAACAACTATAGAGATTAGATAGATAAAGGGTAATTAGGGCTTTAGTTATTACAACATTATATAATAAACTGAAGGGGGAAATTGGTGACTAATGAATTTAAATTCTGTTACGATTGAGAAAACGAAATTGGTAACAGGCAATTCATTTGAAATTGTAATAATGACAAACGTTAACGTTAGATTTAATAAACATGATGTATGTGAAGTGTATCCTCATGCAGCAGTGCTCTCTCGGACCGCTACGCACAGAGATAAATAAAAATAAATACGCAGATAATCTTCGTGGGGGTAACGCACTTGTTTGGTTCTATATACCTCTCTCTGTCTCGCGCTTTGATCGTTTTTTTTTTCATTCCTATGCCAAGTCATTGCCTTACCAGTTTATTTATTTTTAATGGCAGCAATTTAACTCGTGGCAAATTTTACGGACCTTTCACTGGGACTACTGTTGGGAGCTTTTGTGATAGCAAATTTGATATCGACAATACCATGATTGAATTCCAATTCACGTTTAAACAATTTAACTTCATGATTAGAATATTTTGCTCTGCGTGTCGTCAAATTTAGACATGAAAGAAGAATGTAGAGGTTTCAACATTTGGGGTTTTCTTGTCTTTCTAAGCATATATACCAAATTGCAAGCATTCATTGCATTTTCCAAGTTTCAAGCATACATGCTGGTAAGTGAGGTTCTAAGATTGATTTCTGAGGCAGCAAAAGCCTACTAGATGATAGATGGAAGGATTGTAAAGAAGCTGTCCTAACTTATTTTCGTATTGTAGAATGTAGGTCAAATATTATTAGTTTCTATACTGAATTCTTTTTTCCAAGTAACGGGACTCAATTGTTTCTCGCCGACACACAATTTTGCAAAGCCAATAACCATCGATATCCATGCGAGCAGAGAATTTGTAATGTACCGTATTCACAAGTTTGGCAATATACAATTTTACAATTCGATTCACTCAGAGATATATTCGGTTATATTGCAAAATCGTCATCTTATTGCAAAATCCGCAAGGTCAATAATACTTATATGGCTAAGCCACACACGCACATAGTTTACCTCAGTCTCAGCACTTTACCATTGTAAGCAACCGGTCAGCCGCATACCACGTATTTCACCATTTTTAAGCTTATTTGCAATGTCGGTAAATTCACTCAATACGTGTGAGCACGTACCTCCGCGGTTGGATCAAGACTGGGACCTGTTCTAGAGAAAGTGACCGTTTCCAAGCGAATACTTTCCAAGTGATCGTCGAGTTTCGGCGAGTCTTACACGCCGAGTTACTGAGGCTCTAGCGGAATATCGTTACCCCCCTTTTGCGTAACGAGGTCGCGTTTAAAGTTCGTCATATCTCCGTAACGGTTAGTAACAAAATTTCACTTAGGTAAGTATTTCGACCAGTTGCGCAACTGATGAACTGACACGTATGGACACAAAGCAAGAAAAATAATTGTCACGATCTCGCGTCACATCACGTGCACGCGATGCGTCGATTTCAATGATAGTATATTCGCAATAAAGTGGAAGTATTCCGAAAGATTTGAAGACAGTTAGTGAATTGAATTTTATCATTTTTGCATAAAGGGAATATATTAGCTGCATACAATAATCGCAGCTGTATATATATTTATATATATAGTATATTGTATGTATATACGCCAGCAAAAATTCGTGATTAGAATTACTAGTCGACTACTTTATTTAAACTATTGATTAGGTAATCCATATGTAGCTGCATAATTTCTATAGTTTGCATTGTTAATTTCAGATTGATTTAATAGCACAGAAAATAAATTTTGGTAGGTAATATATATTAATTAATAGGAGAAACAACAGACATAACAGATGGATAACAATTTAAATGAGACATAGAGCCAATTACAGGTTCTCCTGAGTAAAAAAAGTAAAAGTATTACAAACCTAGGATCACTAATAACCTCAGGTTTTGGTGGTAAATCGGTCAATTGAGAAGTCTCCATTTACCACCAAAACCTATTCTGCACGAACTCGGCTGCACGCTGATTTCTTAAAAAGTGTAAGTATAGTGCAGCATTCGTTGCTTATATATGTCCAACTAGCTTTTGCCAGCGGCTTAGCCCGCGTGGAGTTCGGTGTATTATACCTACATATAAACCTTCCTTTTGAATCACTGTCTATTTTGATGAAAACCTGTGAAAACCGCATTAAAATTCGTTACGTAGTTTAAAATATCTAAGCGTACAGACACGAAAAGCGACTTTGTTTTATACTATGTAAAGATACGCACTACTTATACACTTTTTAAAGAAGTCAGCATTCAGCCGAGTATAAAAGGAAAATACTTTAAAACAATTTTCTCTCACTACACACGGATTTCTAGGAAGCTAAATTTTGGAGAAACTAGCAGTGAAGTGAATTAAAAAGAGCACAAAATAAAAGTGTTTCGAAGTAGTGGTGTGCGGTGGTATTCGTTTTCCGTTATTCGAAACGGTCTCAAAGAGCCGCTACGATACGCGACGTTACGTTTCACGGGCCAGGCAGCATACAAACTTATAAAATTACGGTCGTACCGCGAGGTGTCACAAACTATTGAGTTACACGGCTGTACACGTGCGATGTCAAACTTGATTATGATGTCACATCACTGCTGCGTCATTAGGAATGTCGTTGTTTTCCCTTTGACAGATGCTGCAAGTGATATCGATGTGGGTTAAGTAATAAATTACTTAATCGTTCTGATATGACACGCTAGAGACATGCGTGGGATGTATGTTTAGGTTTAAAGGTCATTCCACAGTTTACAAACACTGTCAGACTACGTAGGTTAGCTACAGTCATATCTGCGATGAAGTAAAATAAATAAAATAATACTTATCTGTGATTACTTGGTTAATTATTATGCTCTGTCATCATTAGACACTAGTTCAGCAGCATTTTGCAATTATTTTCCGGGTACAGAGGCCCTAGTGTGAGTTTCATTTAACCATCTCGATCAAACGCAGTGAGCACAATCGGCGCCCCGATTGGTCCTGGATTGGTGAAGGACCAATCGGAACGCCGAACGCGCTCACTGCGTTTGATCGAGATGGTTAAATGAAACTCACACTAGGGCTTCTGATAGAAACAGAGAGTTTATGAACTTTGTTAAGTAGGTTTACGTAAATTGCGTCGATTGTTCTGAATTTCTACCCAAATCAATTGTTTTTTCTTTAGTTCCTTTAATCCCAGAGACTATTCTGACATTTCAAGTCTTTTGTGTTTGGTTTTTTTAGGAATTTAATGTAATTTTAGGACATGAGTTTGACATTACACCTGTCAAATTTAGGTTTAAAAAACGAACTGTAGTCAACTAGTCTGTCTGTCTCACCAATTAGACTTAGAAAAATCTAATAGTAATTGCATAACTGAAATCTACACCAGTCATGCAGAATTCTCGAATGACATACACAAACCATTAGAGCAAGCACAGTTGGTTAGGTACACCTAATCAACATTAACAAAGATAATAAATGAGTATTATCTTTAAGTAAATAACGTTCAATGACACTTCCTTATCAAATTAGGTACTGTATTCATTTGCTATTTCGTTTATCTAAATGGTGACAAATCTAAATGTGTTTGAAATGACGGCCTAGTTGTCACTGATTACCTTGATTGTAATGAGTTAGAGTTGTCCCTGACTTTGGGTGTGTTAACTCCTTAATAACTTCAATAAGAATATGATCCCGTTTTTGAATAAATTTATATTGACTTCTATTACCACCATCTTCTCGGTATGCAAAAGATTTCTAATCAAATCCATTCTATGAACAATATGATTATTCCATCTGTGTGTGTGTGACTATTGATATTGACAGCCATTGTCAGTGGTTGTCCGTTTGGTGGCAAAATGGAGCTCGTAATAACAGATTGGTAATTCAGTTACCTACATGCGAGAGTGGAGAGCTGGAGAGATAAAAATCTGTTGCGAAATCCGTTGTCAATGTGTCTAACTTTATGCGATGGAAATGTTTATATCATCCACAATATTCGTTTTACCGTTTTGTCTATTAATCGCTTCACACACAATTTTCATCATTCACGTTCTACTTTCCCTATTCTTTTTTTTTTTTTGTTAAACCACAACAGGAAAAAATACCCAGGATTTCATAATTAGTGCTACCTACTTAGGTACTTAGCCAGTATAAAACAATATGAAAGTAACTGTCCCAGAAATCTACAATTCCTATTGAAGTACTGTAAATTATGTAGGTAAGTAGGCAAACGAGTTTAGTGGTCGGTATAAAAGTGATTACAAGACAAGCGAACAAGAGCGCGGGCTGACCTTGCTTCGCTCATGGACACCACAATTAGGTCACTAGGTCAGAGATTTTGCGCTTTTTCGCTCGCTGCGTTCCCCTTACGACACTTTTTTTTTCTTGTGTCCAAACCAAATAAAGTTCTTTTTAAAAAAGTTTTTGAAGCTGTCAACCGTTTTGGTTTCTTGAATGTAGAATACGATTATTTTTTTAATCAGTCGATAATGGAACACTGATAGCTGGAATGATATTTTCAACAAAATAATTAATCTTTATCTTAGTATAGAGTCACGGTACTTATACCGGACCCCATTTGCATTCTGTTGTTGGTATTGCATTCTTTATTTAAATTAAGTTTCTCGACTACAACCTTCAAGAAGGTCAGAGGACGTGTATAACTGTATCAACACAAGCAAATTATTTAGTAAGTGACTGCAAAACATGCGCATAATACTTAGTTTCATAAATATTACATTTACATTTTAACGTAAAACCTTGTTCCGTTTCGGTTACTAGAACCTATTTGATATTATCTATTCAATTGTTTAGTAAAGAATGGAGGGTGGAATAATCGCGTAAGTTTTCCAATTTATTGTTTTAAATAATAGATTAATTAATTATTTGTTTTCTAAAATATTTGGCAGGAAGGCGAAAACGTGGGCCAAGAAAGGGATAATAAAAAAAAAAATGGGCGTGATCGCATAAACGTGGAACTTCTTTAAAAAAAAACATGAGAGATTTAGTGTGAGGGACAATGAGAGTTATTATAACCTTCTTCTGTTTCATGTTACGAAATATGCCTAAACGTGACCCTTCCTTGAAATTCCGATAATATTATCGAGTTACCGCCTAAAAGTTTCACTTCAAAAATGAAGAAAGGCTCTCTCATAACTTGAGACTATCATCACCGTGAAACAATGTAAAAATGGGCATGATGATTTTGATGAAGTGATATGATGGCTTTTGTCTATTAGGGATTTCTCCACGGCAGCCCGCAGTTTAGATTTGTGCTTGAAGGATGGTAATAGACTCGCCCCCTATTACCTACTTCGGAATAAAACATATTGGCGAAAGGGAGGCGTCTAAGTAACAACTCTATAATCACACATCTCTCATAATATTAGTCAAAAACACCTTCCAAAATAAGGATAATTAATTAAATTATTATTGAAGCATTGGAACGGCCTTTCTTTTGGATCGCCTAATTAAGCGTTGTTTTGACCCCAAGGTTGATGAAATTTCGAATTGGTTTGGGGTAGGTACTATAACTAAAAAGTGAAAAATAAAAACTTACTTGAAAAAGGCGATGACAAAAATTAAAATACATATCCAATGTCACCGATTTCCGAAATTAAAGTTATTTTTCACTTTGTAGTGTTTTTCCGGAAGTAGGTTGTTTTTTTTTTAAGGTTTTTGTAGAACCATTTCCAGCGAATTCAACAGATTCCTAGTTTGAAAACGAACATAAAACGAAGAATTACACATTTCTGGGAACTGTACATAACAACGAGAATATTGCATTTAAATCCTGTCAAAGGAGACGGGAAATAACTGTGTACCTAATTGAAACGAGGAATTCTGCACTCGACTCTATCTGTGCATTCGAAGGCTGCGGTTCTAGAGTTTTCATTGAAATCATAGACACACTAGATGTCGGCCGAGAAGAATGCAATTTGAAATTTAATCCGCATTCAATAATAAATTGGGTTCATTGACATAAATAATTGCAAATGTAAAGATAGAAATTCGATAGAAATTCTATTTATGATTGTGAAGGTAAGAAGATACCTCTTTAAGTAATTGTGTGAAAATAACACAATATAAGCAACGTTTGCGTTTGAATTACGTGATGAACAATCGTTGGAATCTAATTACATACTTACTGCCGCTAACAATCATAATAAAACCTTGTGTCAATGACCAGCAAAAAAATTAAACAAATGTATAACCTACGATGATACCTAAGAGTATGACGAATCAATCGTGCGAACGTCTTGTTTCAAATTACGTGTCTAATATTTCTAATAATAATTAATCATAATAAAACTTAAGGTGAAATTTGCTGGTCACTGTCAAGCTGTATTTTGTACATTATTCTAATTCGCGACCGTAAAAAATTAACTTTACATAATTACAGTACAACCTTCTTGGTTCAAATACTTCCATTGAATGACCTTTTCATGAAATAGTCATTCAATGGAATCATAAATGACTTTAGAGGGTTGTATTGATTATTTAATGATTATCAATCTGTAAATACACATGTTACGGCCGCGAGTCATATTTTAATCAGCATACAACCTGGCACCGACCTGCAAATTGCAAACTACGTAAAAAAAATTGAATTTCGCGGGTTACATTTTTGAGATCTTTGTTTCTACCTGTTCGAGCGAGTCGGCGTGTACGGCAAGTACGCGGCGGCGTAGTAGGCGTAATATTCTAGACTCTTCTAAAGTTCTAAACTAGACCTTGTGGTCACGTGGTTCCGTGTGCGAAATGATAATCATGTGACCGGTATGTGTCCATGGAGAAATATCTAGTAATTGTGATTGTGTAAAATGATTTTTTTTATGACTGTTGTGGTGAAAAAGACTCTTGGGAATGTAAGAAATTACCTTTTTGGCAAGGTTGTATGAACTACGGTCTACGATTAGTGGAATTGAATCAAAATAAATACCACCATGAAGACAAATAGAGCCATGAAATAAAAAGAACCCATAGCTAATAAGGTCGTGGCACAATCTGTATCATATACATCTGATTGTATGTGGGTACCTGTGTGACGCAGTACAGTGATAGTAAGATGCTAAAAAGAGCCGATAAAAAATATAAATAGAATTAGCGGTAAGATAAGGGATAAGATTGGGATAGGGATAAGGGAAGGGGATAAGATTGCTCGTGTCACTAAACTCACTATTTTCTAACAAGGTAAATTCGATTGAAATTATAATGTTTATATACTGTACCTACGTAGGATTGTAACAATTTAGATAAGCGTGACCTTAAACCGCACTTTTTTTAATGACTAATGAAGTTCAGAAATAAAGGCAATTGTAGACAAACGTGCTTTTCGCTGGAATCCCGCTTCCGCGCAATTCAATTGTCTGACCTTCGAATCCAACCTTCGGCTAGACTTCCACTCGATTATCGTTTTCATTGCGAATTCGTTTAAACTGCGCTCATGCTACCTTGCGTCGCCCAACATCGATGTTTTTTACGATTAGAAATCCGGATACTTAGGTGGGCACAAAATAATCAGACAGATAACGTGGGAAACACCCCACCCACCTACATAGTTATATTGATAACATCCGCCAGTAGTTCAAAAGTAAATAAGTATTCCGATAACTATTGCTATTGCTTGAAAAAGAATTTCTAGGAATTTTCATAGTACGAAAATAATAAAAGAAAATTTTAATTGGAAGTCTTGCGAAGTTAAAAGCATTCAGAGAATTCTTATAGGCGATCTTTAATCAAACAAACCTGTAGAGTGCGGACGCTGCGTTTAATAATAGAATGCCAACGACACAACTTTTTTCAATAAGTTTTTTTTTGTGAAATATCTACGACATGAGTTGGGAAGGGTCCCCCATTTACTACATTATTCGTGAGCAGAGCCACAGCAGGTAGTTTGACTTCTCGTTTACACAGGTCCAGGGAAGGGATGGACTGTCAGTATTTTTTTGGGTTAACCTTACAAAAAAAATACTTTACAATGTATTGCCCTTTTGTATTGTCGCTAGTGATTTACTATTGTTAGAATAAAAATGGGGTTACGTCACGCGTCGCATTTTTAAAGATTAATTTTATTTATTAACATTAAGTACCTTACTATCTTTGTTATCGAAAGCGTTGTCATCTTACGTAACAGTTTTAAAAATCCGCCGTCATGGCTATTACATTTGATTAAACACTACTTAGTCAGATTAGCCAACTCAAACTGCAAATCCGTATTTCTAAATTGAACATGAACATCAACAAACAATCAATAACTCTGAGTTACAATGGCGATGGCGCCCACGTCAAGTACAACACAATGTAGTGAGGGCGTGTGGATAAGGCGAGGTACACTGTCCAGTTTACTGATCCCAGTGAGCTATCCCTATAAAAAAAGCGTTAGAAAAACGAAAGAAAATTGCGGCTTTCCCAACACGCGAATAATAAATCGTTGAATGCGTCACGGTTGTGCCGCACGCTTATGTAGTGGCAGCGCATATAGCGGTGTAACACACGTCACGGTAGGTACAGATCGCGACACGTAAGTTGAACCAAAATGGCGGATTTTGTTTCAACTTACGTGCCGCGATCAATCTGTAATTTATTTCCAAATTTCAGTTACATCGATGACTATTGGTAACTTCATTCTTTTTCCGTGCGAGGCGAGGCAACGAGTGCACGCGGTCCTACCTTCGGTTGTTAGTTCTGATTTTGGTTCAACTTACGTGCTGCAATCTGTACAAGTTTGTGCCACGTTACACGAACATGACACGCTACACATTGTGTTACACGTCACTTCCCCCGCCTACTATGAATCTTTCTTTCACATTTTGACCACATCAACATCCATATTCTGAAATCGTTCCCGAAGCTATTAATTTTATTTTTTGTTTCCCGTCTAACGTATGGTCACAGATGTTGCGCAACTCGAAGGCCGCTAACAATGTCGCGCACATTTTGTCGTCGGCAACGCGTATTGTTCACCATTTTATTCGACATTTTGTAAATTTATTAGTAACATGTGACTCTTTGCGTATAGTCAACCATAAACAGAAACAGTTTAGGTATTTACCTAGCTTTCGCCAGCGGCTTCGCCAGCGTGCAGGTCGGAAATTATCCAACGGGAACGTACTACCCCGGGATATAAAGTATCCTATGTAATAATCCAGGCTAAAAAGTATCTGTGTGCCAAATTTCATTCAAATCCGTTCGGCCGTTTCTGCGTGATTGAGTAACAAACATAAAAACATCATAACATACCTAAAACTTTCACATTAATTAGTATACTAGCTTTTGCCAGCGGCTTCGCCCGCTTGGAGGTCGGAAATTATCCCGGGATAAATAGTATCCTATGTGTTAATCCAGGTTGTAAACTATCTGTACTTATGCCAAATTTCATACAAATCCGTTCGGCCCTTTTGGCTTGATTGAGTAACAAACATCCAGACATACAAACTTTTTCACGTTTATAATATTAGTATTAGCAGGACAGGACAGTAATAAAGAGTTTTATGATATTTTTTTTTCAATACAATCACTTGTCAAAGTAGGTAATTGCTTAACGATTTATTTGAATAACTGCCTTGCCAAAATTGCCATTAAACTAATCATTGTAATCGCCCGAACTATTTGAACGAACAGGTTAGGGGACATGATAAATGAACCCCGTACAAGATTATCGAAAGGGGACTGTCCCATCGCACGCATCGATGCGTGCTCCGATACGAAACACTATTCGTAGTCCCGGGGTTGGTTAACAAATAATAATAACTCGAACCGATTACAGGCGGCGAGTCATCGACCTTCGAAAAATCTGACCTGCGCCGCGCGCCGCAAGGTTGCGAGCAAGCCGCGCCGCGCGCCACTCGCTCGCCTGTTCGCCACTCGATTCACTTGAATATTTTAAACATGCTTCCTTACCGACTTTGTGTTCGCATCTAAATCACTTATCAATTTCCATTAGCGATTAAATACCTTCACAGTGTACTGAACTTGGTATAACATCACGACCATACTGTTATCGTACATTCGCTTGCCAATAACCAGTCTGTTTTTGATTACGATCCGCATACGCGTCCATAGACAGAGGACAACAGACCGTATTTCGCTGTCATTCGGTGTCCTTTATTGGCGGAATTGGTAATCTCAAGGTGCTTTATTCGATTTGCGAAAAGTGCAGAAACTCGTCTTTCTTGAAAATAAATTCATATGTCGGGGTCAGGAAATGTCAACAAACTGTGAAGGTGATGGAGGTGGGTGTATGTAAACGATTGTGTAAACAGTAATAAAGACATTGAATAAAAATTAAAACCGTACAGCTCATGCATTGTTAACTAAAACGATTATTTAAACTACCTACAGACTATTTGTTTAAATATGGTAATAATGCCTCTAGCCTGAAGTTTGCAAGTTGGTAGCCACGCACCATAGCAACACCACAACCCGTATCCAGCAGTGACGTTTACAACCTCTACACGAAGATGAGCATTTATTTAAGGAAACCTAAATAAGGCAAACAAATAGCCATACAACTCCCATACATAGTAGGTACTTAACTCAGAAAATATGATTTTTAACATTTTCAAGAGTTTAAACGCAAAATGGTAAACAAAGACAGATTATTTACAAAAAACAGGTGTATGGACGACCGGGGCGGCTCGGGCACACGTGGTTCAGTTTGTTTAGCTTCAGTCGTCGGCGCAGGTCACCGTGACGAAAAAGCCAATCATCTCGTGTAAATACTTGAACGGGACCTCTCCGGCCGCGACAAGATGTAATCACAGCCCTGAGAGTCATGTCGGTGTCGCAAAGTAATACGTTGGCACTGTTATTAAAACTAGTATCTATCTACTACCTCGACAACATAGTCATTTAGGTGTGCTTGATTGTAGATCCAAACACAAAGTTATCGGATTTCAGATTTCGAGCCATACAAAGAAAACCCAGATACACATCTATCTATCTAAGCAACCACTACAAACAATAGTCATTGTGCAGCTATGAATAGTTTGTAAACAATTACGGACAATCTACAAAAGTAAAACATCGGGCGCGACAGTTTAATCTGTAATAGGAACTCTGTTTTACAGCACATTCCTTATAAAAGTAATCGAGTCGTGATTACTGTGCAGAATACGTCAATTTACCTAATCAAGTCGCACAATACGCACTGAATGAGGTCGTGGAAGGTGAACACCCCTGCAAGGAAAACCGTTGACCCTCTCGGCCACATCCGTGTGTACACAGCCGAGCCGTTCGGCCATCGTGCTCTTTTTATCATTATTTTTGGATTTGTAAAGCAACTACTAATAGAATAATGTTCATTGATATTTAATTTAGTTTTATCTGCATACATTCGTAAGTGAGGTTCATTTATTTAACCATTTATGTACAAATTATACACACATTTATATAAACAGACAAGAAGAAAAGTGCAGAAAAATAAAGACAAAGGCGATTCTTATTTCTAAAGAAATCTCTTCCAGCATACCAGCTATATAGTAGATGAAGAGATGTCGACGGCGCACAGTGGAACGAATGTATGGGAGCGGTTGGACGTAGACATGTCCGAAAAAAAAGAGTAAAATTATGCCAAACTAATGATGCCATCTTATTCGATTACTTAATGCCTTCATAACTTGTGGTGATGAATTTCTTCATAACTCCCATATTTCGGGAGTAATTTGAGAAAATGTGAAATTTTACTATGAAAATGAGTGTATCGAGCTCTCTCCCTCCTGATTCCGGGCTTGTTTCAAGTAGCGGTCTCTAATATCATAATGCTAATACTAAGAGCTATATTTAATACTAAGACACATAGTGCGCCAAATGTGCACTTTCTGGGATAAAGAGTGATGTTTATTTTATAACACAATTTTTTTATTTTTTGTTTATTTTGTTGATTAAAACCGTTTTTCTAAAGGTTTACCTTATTACAATAACATTTCTGAGCAGCCAATTAGAGAAGATATAAGCTAATTAGGATATATAATTAGGGACTTAAGGTTTACATATAAAACTGATGCACTAATGATTACTGATAAGAACATTGCTATTATTTAATTACTAAATGGCTCTTAATACACTAATTTAGCATGCATCATTTACTAATTATCACAATAACTAATTACCTTGCAATATTTAACAAAGGATACCTGGGATACCTGGATTTTATATAAATAGGTCACTATTAGTAACTTTAAAATCAGTGTTGATTTACACCTCGTTGTATCCAAGCTAATCTCGCAATGTATTTTCCAAATTTTAATACAAATCTTGATATTCACGTTGCTTTATGCGCACGCGCACATAAAGATTTACGCGACTTTAACTATTTGTTCAGTGTTTTAAAAGATAACAGTTGTGTTCAGTTATGTGAAAGTGCTGAAACAAGTTTAAAAGACTGGTGTCGTCGATTTTGCTACCGCATTTATGCAAAATGGACACAGTCTGGAAGAAGCACAGATAAGTTTCGGAAGAAACATGAGATTTGGCTACAGGCTGCAATTCAATGGCCGGAATTACAGAATGAAAATATGGAACCTTCTACAGAAAATATAAGTGACGTCATCGAGCCCATAATTTCTCCTGCTAAATCTGATGCTTCAACTTGTACACATCCTAGTCCTCGTAAATCTTTTGAGGACCTTAGTAACCGGCAAAAAAGAAGACGCACTGAAGATAGTCTTTCATGCAGCAGTAGCAGCGCTGAAATTATGTTTTCGGCCGAAAGGGCGCTTCAAAAGGCAGGACAAAGCGATACAGCTTATGTTATGAAATACTTGACGGAGAATCCAGAAGAGGCCTCAAAAATCAAAGCCTTCATTGAAGGTAAATCAATTCAGGTACGGGAAATATCCCCTTTGAAGGCATTGGCTCTTTATGTATCGATGAACTTATCGAAATGGCGCTATAACACTCTTCGGGATTTCAACACTCAAGAAGGAGCTCTTCAATACCCGAGTTACTACATGTTGGTTAAAGAAAAAATTAAGTGCTATCCGGCCAAAGAAGATCTCACAGTTACAGAGAGCTCTGCAAAAATCAAATTACAAGCCTTGATGGATTTAACCTCAAGAAGACTTATTAGGTCGTTAGAAACCCCTGTTGATCCCAATCAACAGCTCGTATTGACCAGCAAATGGGGTTTTGACGGATCATCTAGCCAAAGCATTTATCATCAAAGGACGAGTGAAGATGAGCAAATCGATCTTGCTAGTAATTTTATGATTAGTCTTGTACCACTGCGGCTCGTCTCAAAAGGTGTAACAATTTGGGAAAACGAGCGACCATCTTCCACTTCATTTTGCCGGCCAATATTGTTTAAGTTTATAAAGGAAACCAAAGAAAATGTGCAGAGAGAGATGGCTGAAATCGAAGCAGAGATTGAAGCCTTAACTCCATCCACCATCACTGATGGAATTAGTGTCAAACACCAACTGCTGTTGACAATGATTGATGGTAAAATTCATTCCATTATATCCAATACAGCAGCTTCAGTGTGTGACATATGCAAGGCTTGTCCTAAAGAAATGAATAATTTAGAGTTAATCAAAGATAAACACGCAAACGAGGACATGTATAAATATAGCTTAAGCACCCTTCACGCTTGGATTCGCTCAATGGAATGCTTATTACACATTTCCTACAAATTAGACATAAAATCATGGCAAGTAAGGGGTGATATAGCAAAAAGGCAAGTTGATGACAGGAAGAAAAGAGTTCAAGAGGCTGTAAGAAGAGAAACGGGCTTACTTCTCGATGTTGTGAAACAAGGCAGTGGATCCACCAACAATGGCAACTCGGCAAGGAGATTTTTTGAAAACTACACTAAATCTGCTGAACTGACCGGAATAGATGCTATGCTTTTAAGAAAAATCTGTGTGATCTTGCAGTGTATTTCATCAGGAGAGAAGATCAACGTAACTAAATTCCGAGAGTTCTGCTTTGATACTGCTAAGCTTTACGTGGAGTTATACCCATGGTATTATATGCCTTCTTCACTTCATAAAATTTTAATGCATGGGCCAGACATAGTTCAGAACATGTCAATTGTGCCCATTGGTTTTCTATCCGAAGAGGCATCTGAGGCTAGAAATAAAGATTTTAGAAAATATAGAGAGGGGCATTCTCGAAAGCATAGCAGTATCTCATGCAATGAAGATATTATGCACAATCTTTTACTGTCTTCTGATCCACTTGTTACAAGTATCCGTCCAAAAGGAAATAAGTTTGTAAAAAAATCTTCTTTTAAGGAATTTTATGAGCTTACGGATTCTGAGAAAAGTGATATCGAATTTGTTAACATAAATGATTTAGCGGACATCGATTCTGAATTTGAATTAATTGATGATGATGATGATGACGAAGATAATTAAATGATGTTATTGTTTTAAAATGTGTAACTTAGTAAATTAGAGCTTACATCTTAATTATTTATTGTACTTTTAATGAAACTAGGTAATTTATTATCAACTTACTTAAAAGTCATACTCTCATCAGTTCTTGTGAATATTTTTGTTAATATATATTTCTGTATATATATATAATATATTTATAGACCTCTTAATAAGTCTGTCTGCGGTTTAAAGTAAATACAAATGGGGAAAAAACGTTTTTTTTTTTAAATTTTCATTTCCTTTTATCCCAGAAAGTGCACATTTGGCGCACTATGTGTCAAAGTATTAAATATAGCTCTTAGTAATAGCATTACGATATTAGAGACCGCTACTTGAAACAAGCCCGGAATCAGGAGGGAGAGAGCTCGATACACTCATTTTCATAGTAAAATTTCACATTTTCTCAAATTACTCCCGAAATATGGGAGTTATGAAGAAATTCATCACCACAATTTATGAAGGCATTAAGTAATCGAATAAGATGGCATCATTAGTTTGTCATAATTTTACTCTTATTTTTCGGACATGTCTACGTCCAACCGCTCCCATACATTCGTTCCACTGTGCGGCGTGTGTAAAGACTTGAAGAGAGAAAAAAACGTAAAATGCAAAACTTTTCACTTTTGTAATAAAATAAAACAAATCATAAATGAGAATACATATACATGCATACACATACCAACATACTTAAAAAAAAACACGAAAATATTAATAATAATAAGTAAATACATACGCAACTGACGAACTAGAAAGATGGTGTTCTTTCACTCTTCTTTTAAAAACTACAACAGTTTGGTTATGGTAGGAATACCAAATCAATATCCGACCCGTTTACCTTTAACAGTTTTTTATTGCTTTTTGAAAAGCATTAAAAAACTGTTGACCTTGGAACAATGCCAACATTGCTGACAACGGTGACTGCATTTCCCTGCCGTATTCTAATTCGTATTACTTAGAAATAACCTTTAAAATGGTAATTTACTTGGTGAATGATTAATTGAAAATCAATCAAACTGAGGTTTTGTGAAGTCATGATGGCGACGAGATGACAATGTTCGGACTTTAAACATGTTAACGAGGGACAAGTGACCGTAATGAACCTTATCGATATTATGTTCAATATTCTTCTGCGTTCGTGACAACATTTTATTTAAACTGAAGTCTGCCACAGTAGCTGATGTCTTGTTTACCTACAGGTGTATGGGACAGGTTGGACGATGCGACATTGTTTGATTGGGAAGAGGGGTCGTATTCGCTTTTTTTGTTGTTTTTTTCGGAACCCTATTTTCATTTGTATTGCTTGTTGCTTCAGCAACCACCATGACCCACTTTATGCAAATGCAACAATGTTTCTGCATCTCATATGAATAGACATGTACCATAAATTGTAATACAGAAATCTGAATAAGACACACAGATAAATAAAAAGAAAATTAATTAGATGTCTTCTTCGCGACCACTGCTTGTTTGAAAAAAAAATTAAGAACATGGCAACACTCCGTACAGTGGTTTTAATAAGTCACAAACGAATTAACGAATCGCAATGAAGCGAGTGAAGGGAAACTGATGATGATCAAATCGTTGCGTAATTTGTTTTTTTTTTACATATACAATGAACGCTTGTTTACCAACACGTTTCATTGGTAGTAATCAATTCGATCAATAGAATTGTCGACTGTATCTACTCAAATCACGTGGTTGGCCACATTATTTTTCTACAAAATCCCACTTTACAAATACGACGACATAAGCAGGTAAAGATATATGTATTCTGTTTCGCAATTCTGTGTGAGATATGTGAGAACTAACAATTGGAATCGGAACAGTGTCAAATCAAATGACAAAGAGCGAAAAATATTACCTACTATGTCTCAAATATGAATAACATCATCAAATATTGGTGTGACCACGGGTTTGACTATCTTATTTGTATTAGATAATACAGGAGACAAATTATTAGGATATCGATGTTCGTTGGCCTAGATCCTACTTCCTTCTATCCTACTAAAAACTATAAATGTGCAAGTTTGTATGTTTGGATGATTGTTACTCAATCACGCAAAAACGGCTGAACGGATTTCGATGAAATTTGGCACAAAGACAGTTTATAACCTGGATTAACGCATAGGTTACTTTTATCCCGGTAGTACGTTCGCGTGGGATAATTTTGGACCTCCACGCTGGCAAAGTCACTGGCAAAGCTTAGTATAATGTAAACTGGTTTTGCAAAAGCTAAGTAAATAAAGAAAAAGCCACAAAACATTTGTCACGGTGAAATTTTGTTTTAGCGATATCTGTCAATCAATGACGAGATAAAAGGATAATCAACCGTTTATCGAATTCCAATAACTCATTTGACAACGTCCGACTGACTTTCGAGTTTGATTATTTCATTTTACGTTATTTCCGAAACATTCGGAGATAATAACAAACAACAAACAAGACAACTAACAATAAAGAAGAAAGTGTGTTCAAAATACAAATATTTCTTTATCATACATAATGGCATATTTAATTCCTTTCTGAATGCCCATTGCTTTAAAAAGATAAGTTCACGGCACGAAGTGGTGGTTTTGCAAGCAACTGAGCGTTCGTCATTACCAGTGGCAGCGATTGGAAATGCAGGATACCGTTGTTAACTCCCGCTATAGAAAATTGACGTACACATATCACTTTTCCCTTCCTGGTAGATCGAAACGAGCCATTTACTCATGGACTCAGGTACTAAGCCAAGTGGTGTTGTTTTGTGATCGCAAACGCAAATAGCAGCCGGCGACAGGCCTTGAACTTTGTTTGTAATGTCTCCGCAAACGAATTAATTAACTTGTAAGTTCAATAATTCATTGGGTACAATGGTTCTTTCATATTTTTGTTTCGAATGTTCAAGGTTGTCTAGAAAACGAAGTTTTACGAATATTGGCACTTTGTTTTACAATAAGAAGAGATTTAGTAAAGTGAGGTGTTCATGAGTCTTTGAGGCACGGTCTGGGTGAATTTTCTCTAATCTTGTTGCTAGTTGCTAACTTGACGTCTATCACTATTTATTTATAAGACACTAATCGGCGAAGAAGCTACGTGCGAGTGATTGATGAGCGATTAAGAGTAATGAAAAAATTCACGAGCATTAGATTTATCACATTTAACGTAAAGATCGCTGAAAAAGTATCATGAGTGATTTCGCGATGAGTAGATTAAATTCCAGTGGGTTTTATTAGTGAAAATATAAGTTTTGCTGATAGTAGCACAAAAAATAAACTTAAAATTGGACTTTGGTTGGATTCATTCATTGTTCAAATAACTCCACATGTCAGAATTTAGTTTACATAGCAAAATTTAAGTTGTCAGCTAAATAAAAAGCCGTGAAAATATCTTTAAAAGAACGACCGGAAAGCGAGACGTGCGTGAGGACAAAAACATGAAGTAACTTTCGACTATTTTCGGCATTCGGTGTTACGAAACCATTTGCGAAAGCGAATTATTGCGACATCGCCGGACCGCGCCGACTATTGACAGTTGAGTTTTGACTATACTTCGCCACCTCGATATAACATCGGAGACAATCTGTTGATAAGTTTCAGTTTTTGTAGGTCCCGTCCTGGCTGGTGGTCCCGCAATGAATGATCGCGTTTTGAATTGTTAATAATTAATCTTATTTTTTGTTGTGAACTTGCAAATAATAAAATCGTGACTGTGTGTCGCTGTTCAATTTGAGTCGCTTGTTTTGTAAATGTCATTGTCATTGTCAAGATGACTACATATAAGTAGGCACATAGGTATGTCATGTATCACGTGTATGTGTTTTCATGTGTTATCATTGTGGTTCTGTCCCATCTGTCCCATTCCCATGTGGCATGGATGAACTGAAAGTACGAAATACCGAGCCATTAGGTACCTACCCATTTAAGAGACCGTTTGTCAAGGGCAATTTGTGCATTTACTTATGTTATGTAGCGTAAAAGGGTTAACGATGAAAATCGGATAACAGTATATTCTCAAATTTCGAACGAATCACAAAAATTTTGGCTTAGTTCAAAAGTGAAGCGAAGATACTTTATCTGGTTTCACTTTTAAAGTTTCTTCGAAAGAGTTGCGATAGTTCTGACTTGACCCATTTAACCCGAATGTGGGGTGTCATTAATAGTTCTTATGAGATGGTACTCGCAGAATACAAGCTAAGGAGAATGTTCGGCAGGTAAGCAAGTAGGTACTCGGTGTAAACTAGATAGAGATGACGGTAAGCTACATGTAGAACTGGTTCAGGCGGGCTTGGGGCCGGGGCGAAGCACGGGCGGGGGCTGCGGGCCCCAGACGCGGGGCGTCATTGACCTGCGGCCCCGGCCCCCGGCCCCCGAGCCCGGGCGCGAGCCGCGATACCACGACACCGTAACTTCATTGTGTCGCTGCACTGCGAATCAAATTCGATGTAGCGGACACTTTTTTGCTAGACCAGGAGACAAGACCACTTTTGTACTCCCAACACGTCTTCGACTTAAAGAATTTCGGTGCGAAGTATTCGTATTGAAGCAAGAACTTTCTGCGAAATTTTTTTTTATGAGCCACGCAAGCCCGACCTCGAAGTTCGCGGAAACTGTTCATTGTTAATTAATGCATATTTATTTTTTGATAAGCCCCTGAATAATTAATTAAGTTCAGTAACCTTATAGCTTATTTTTACTTTGACATAAGTAATTAATTGTACATTTTTTTCCACGGCGATTCATGAGTCAAATACTTAGGACTGAAGGAAATTAATTGAAATTCATTACACGGGTCGCTCCGGCACCCTATTTGCGTTAAACAATATAAATCAGAATCTCCATTATTTTGAAGGATATTGCTAATCCATTGCTTCATATTTTCGAAAAAATATCTGCTCAACAAAGTAAATAACGCAATGAATATTGATTAACTGTCAAATTGAAAGCCATTTTTGTGTGTTGTGCTATGACCCCGCAGGGTCGGCATGACCCAGTGCCGCCTCCTACCCTTGTTTAAAGTACATACTGGTCTAAATATTTAGTGATAAGTTCAATGTCTTCCAGGCCTGAACGGGACGTTCACATTTTGAGAACAAGTCTTTTCTTTATACAGGGCCTGAATTCACTATGACCACTTAACGATTCCTTACTGGTAACCACGTCAATCACACAAGAATTATGGTAGTATCGTATTAATAATATCGAGAAATTCACTTGGAACATACAGAATATGACATTTCGATTCCTTACCGTTACATTGGTTTAAACAAAGACGATATTGACGTAGTTTGAACGTAGAAAAATTCCGCGGGGAATCATTGTAACCATACAGAATTGGGGCCCCTGGTTTAGTAAAGTGACTCGAAGCACGTAAAATTTTGCCCCTGACTATTTAACACGGGTGTTTTATTCACGAACACGCTTCCATAGATTCGCAATTCACCATACAATAGCAGAACTCATATAAATTCCAGTTGGACTGGGAACAAATCGTACAAATGTAACAAAAACTTTTTCGAAGGTCGTGCGGCTGACAAGTGAGCATTGAGCCCGCCACCCGACCCACTAGGTCAAGTTCATTATTAAAGGATGAATAGATCACAGAGGGAGAATTTCAAGCGTTAATACCCTTCACAAGCACGCCTTTAGAAAAATGTTAAGGTGATCATATAAATAACTCAATTTCAAAAGCTTTTAACGTTCGAGCTCATTACGTTTTTATACAAAGTTATTAAAAATCCAGACAGTCTGACTTGTTAACTTGTCGACATGAACTCAATAATATAATGAGATCTCAGATAGTTGTGCCAATTTATTCTGTAAATAATCAGCCGGTCGATTCTGTGAATAATCAGCCGGTCGATTCCGTGAATAATCAGCCGGTTGATTCTGTGAATAATTAACCGGTCTATTCTGTAAATAATCAGCCGGTCGATTCTGTTAATAATCAGCCGGTCTATTATGTAAATAATCAGCCAGTCAATTCTGTGAATAATTGAACGGTCGATTATGTAAATAATCCGCCGGTTGAATCTGTAAATAATTAGCTATTCTGTGAATAATCAGCTGGTCGATTCTGTGAATAATCAGCCGGTCTATTATGAAAATAATCAGCCGGTCGATTCGTTTGATTTGATTTTAGGGCGAATCGAAACGCGTAGGAGGCCATTGGCACGTTTTGAATTTTAGACAATAAAGCTAGGAAAACAAGTCACTGCAAGTACTTGCAATAAGGTGCCTAAAATTCAAAACGTACCAATTGTGTATTACGTATTTCCGGAGTTGTCGATTCGCCCACAAATAAATTGAATAATTGAACGGTCTATTATGACAATAACCAGCCGGTCAGATCTGTAAATAATTAGCTATTCTGTAAATAATCAGCCAGTCTACTATGTGAATAATCAGCTGGTCGATTCCGTGAATGATCAGCCGGTCTACTGTGTAAATAATAAGCCGATCTACTATGTTAATAATTACCCGGTATATTCCGTAAATAATGAGCCGGTCCACTCTGTATATAATCAGACACTTCGGCAAAAGTATCACCGTGAGAACTTAGGTGGTTTGAACTGTCACACTATTGATAGCCCACTTCATAGACCAGCTGATTTTCCGAGAACCCACGAAGCACATCAAACGTTGATTTCACCGATCATCCGGACTATCAAGCTGTCACACTATCCGCCGATTCATATCGTATCTTCAAGATAAACTACATATCTGATTGACAGTACAGTTCAATGGTTCCTTATCCTACTTTCACGTATTCTATAAATAGCTCTACCATTAAGAGCGGGTATAAATTGTGTAAAAACTCACCATGCCATCACTTCTAACAAGTTTCTATTCGATTTTCTGAAAGGCCAATACATTCCTTTAAACAAACAAACGTTCCGTATCCGCAAATAACATAACATTATTAGATTATCATGAAAACAATAGATGGCTATTTAGAAATAAACAATAGAACGTTTGACCGGATGCACTAATTAAAGAAATGGCAGGTGCAGAACAACATCTTAGTTCATTCGTGGTTCGAATCTCTGACTGTTTTTAGAATTGATTGGAAATAACAAAGTACCTTTTGACAAGTTATTTTAGCCTATTCACAGATGAAAATTATTAATGGACGTCTATAAGACAAGTAATTAATACATGTAGGTCTGAAAGAAAATTGCTTAAAATAGAGTGGGTACGATTTCTAACTCGTACGAATTTATTCGCCCGAATAAGGCGAATCGGCAGCATCGATCAATTACAGAAATGCAATAAAGCTAGGAGTTGTCGATTCGCCCACAAATACATTAACTTCGTGCGAACAGCCTATAGAAAATAATATATTATATAAGTGTCGATTCGCCTGTTTCGGGCGAGTAAATTCGTGTGAATCGATTAATAAGCTGTCTGGGTTGTATAACAAAATAACACAAAAGAAGGTACATACTGTCTTTTGTGTTATTTTATTGGCGAATCCATACGAGTATTACGAATGGTCTAAATATGTTAAACCAAAACCGGGTAAACGTAATACGTTATGTTTATTTTAGAATGTAGGTAAACAGATTCCAATATGAATTTCAGATGGGGAACAGTCTTACTAAATATTAATACGAAAACCAAATATGTTGGCTACAAGCGGAGGCTGGGCTTATAATGTTATGCGGGTCGAACAGATAACCTTCTATTTTGTGAAGTTGGTTAAAAATTGGGTCGAGCGCTGGCACGTTTACCTACATAAATAATTATCTTTTAATAATCATGTTTGTACACCTACACATAGTACTGATTATAATCTTTACGAATGCAAAGTATTTAAGTTTACTTTTATTATCACTAAATCTGCTGCCAAGCCTGGATCAGCGGACAGAGCTCCGGCGGGATCTCATGGCGACATGGAGAGTGCGATTGTCGCAACCCATTGCTGGGCACGCCACAACTGCGGCGGTAAGTCCCCTCTTTGAGGAGTGGATTGAAAGGCGCCAGGGCGTTCCCACCTTCCGCCTAACGCAGGTCCTCACCGGACACAGTTGTTTCGAGAGGTTCCTGTTTCTGATTAGGCGGGAGGAAACGCCCGGGTGTTACCTACTACTGCGTAGATGGACCGGAGAACACGGTGGAGCATACGATGGAGGTCTGCCCGGCTTGGGCGACCGCCGTGTCCTAGTGGAGGCGATCGGCGGCGGCGATCTCTCGCACTCGCACCCGGCCCTGGTCCAGACCGTGGTACCGAAGATTTTTTGGAGAATAAGAACTAAATATTTTTGCATAATATTTGCTACAGTTTATTTATTGGTCATGTATTTCCCATATAGAAACGAAAGAAAATACGTTTATTTGCAGTACCTAAACATGACGCAGAGAAAGAACACAAACACAAAAAAGAACAATTTGGGGAAAAATATGCGTCACATCCACGCAAAACGGCCATCGTTCAGCACAATGAGTACGACCCTATACGAAACTGAGCCCCAGCGTTGGTTTTCAGTAAATATATATTTACAAAGTGACTTGCCTATGTGTATGGTAGGCATCCATTTTATGGACGATGGTATACGCTATTCCATATTTCAATCGACCTCATTTCCTGATTGTTGATTGATGACGGTAATAAAAATAAAGCAATAAAGCGCTACTCACTTTCTTTCGAATCCAACTCCGCCATAAAACATAAAACTCATAAGCAGAACCGCGGTACAATGATGTTTACAAAATATAAATAAACCAAGGTGACGCCAGATGTCACTGGCTCTTTATCTGTAGGCGTACGATTTCATCGTGTTAACGTTAAGAATTGTCAGAATTCTGTGTATATAATATAACCTTACCGCAGTCCCACCGTCACCTACGAAAATAAAGCTAATAATTTTAGTTAACTATAACTACCTACAACAATTTTTCTGCGTTTCAAATGGCCATGAATTTTAACGCTGCAAACTTTTCTAGACAGGTTATGATCGTTTTACGACGGCACTAGACTGTTTTATACGATATCTATATATCTTATAATTATTCGAATCTCGTATTGTATGAAGTTGAAACATGGATGTCGAAATGTTAATAATCCGATAGTAAGTAAAACTACAACTTAAACGTACGTAACTAGCTTCTACCTACGACTTAAACTTAAACCTACGACTTCATCCGCGTAAAATTTCTTGTTTTTACATCAAATATATCCTCTGACATTCTGGCACTACGACTAGTGAAAGTATTTTAGGAATCGGATCTATTGTTCCGAAGATTACCCCTACTTACAATACAAACTCACAAATTTTACCTATTTATAATATTTGTAGAGCATAATGCTAACAACTTACTAGGAACTAGAGAATACAATCCCGGGACCCCAAATCCCGGGATCTCGGGATCCCGGCCGTTTTCTGACCACGAAAATCCCGAGACTGTACTTGGCTAATCTCGGGATTTTCGGAATTGCCACAAACAGGTGTGGTTTGTGGCAATTTTTGAGAACACGTACCAGACTTAACACAAGATGAAAACATTAATGGAATGATAAAGAAGATCCGCAAGGTAGTAGTGTAGGTACTTATTTCAAAAGACCATTGAAAAATGAAACAGTAGGTACTTCAAAAATATGTGAAAAATTAAAATGGAAAGAGCTGTGACTTCTTTTGTAAAACCAGGTGGAATAGTCTTTTAACAAAGCTGGAGCGATTTTATCTTTTTGAAATTCTAAATAGTTTTTTGTTTTGTCGTTTTATTTCTTACAAATGTGTTTTTTTTTTGTCTTTTTTCTTCTCTTACTATATTATGTTTAGTGTTGTGCAACAATATTTAAAACAATTTTTAAGAAATGACACAAGTTTTTTTTTAATTGAGCCCATATAGAAATCACATGTAGTCTAATTCCGGGATAGCCCCGGGATCCCGGGATTACGCTTAAAAAATCTCGTAATCCCGGGATTGTACATGCTCGGGATTGTATCTATTCTCTACCAGGAACTCATAAAAGTATCGATGGCCTACCGGTTCCTCACGGACACATGTCATACATTCATCAGTCATCAAATCATTCTTCTGCCCATAAATAAATTTATTTCTGGTCCCCATTCCTTTTACTTCCATACTTCTCTATTAGTCATCATCTCGGTATTCACTCCTTTTTTAGCCATATCATCTTTCATACAGTCCATCCATCGTTTATTAGGTCTTCCCTACATAAATAGCAATCCACATTCATTCATACTCAAAAATTTACTGATTACTTATATCAGTCATAAATTAAACACACTAACTCAGGTCTTTAGAACAAAATGAGAAGATAAATAAACGATTTTCTATCATTACAACAAATGCTATTAACAAAAGTCAAGGAAGCTACAAAGGAATGCGAAGTACCTATCGTAGAATTACAATTAAAATATTAGGAGGGAAAATCAAACGACCCGTTCAAGAATATCCGCTGGTGTATTTTTAAACAGGCACAAACAATGAGACGATGGTCGTGAGGAAACCGGCTTATTGTCCTAGAAACAAAAATTCGAAGATATGTGACATCCACCAAACCCACACTGTCATTCCTCTCCTTCCCACATAGAGGAGGTCAGTGTCGCAGCAGTGGGAACATTTTAATGTTCCCACTGCTGGGACAAATGTTGATTAAACTTATGCTACAGACAATGTACGTACTTGATATAAAAAAGGAGAATAGAAAAAACTTTTTCGTTTCCGGATATCGGAGGCACGGAGCGACCGTCATAATCGTAAAGCTATTGTTTGCACGTAGTAAAAAGCTTTCTACGGACAGTTTGCGTCCTGTGAATATAGCATAGCGGCCATTGTTGGCACAGCCTTGCTTATCGAAATGTTGCCGACGACAGACATTGGACAATCGTAATCAGCTGATGGGTGAGAAACAACAGAATGTTATGGGGTTCTGCAACGTGAATGGATACCAAATTACAAAATACTGGATAAGTTTTTAACCAGTGCGCAAACTGTGTGTCAAACCATGAATTCAGCATAACATTCTAGACCCCCCAGCGTAGAAATTTTTCGTCGGTAATACAAAAAAAATCAGCTGTTATATACATTTTAACCGCGTAGGTATTGCACTTTTCTATCCTCAAATGTTCGAAAAAATTATCTGCTCAACAACGTTAATAACGCAATGAATGTTGTTGAACTGTCAAAATGAAAGCGGTTTCTACTGTTAGTGTGATACACCGCCGGACACGTACAGCGAGGGTTGGTTCGAGGTGGCGATGGCGCGGGAAAATAATTCCTGGAAGTATTGGGGGAGGCCTTGGCCCAGAAAAAGTACTAAACGATTTTGACCATTTCATTTCGTATGGGTTCAATTAATCTAATCTAGTCTCTCTAGTGATTATGGATGAATGCGGTTGTATTTAATGTATTTAATTTTATCTGAGTTCGAGGCTCTTCGAGGAATTTTTGGATGAATTTCTAATACGTACGAATGTTTAACATGTATCACGGCAAAACGACTGAGCATCTGGCATTCGAGGTCATAACATTCTTTTTTACGAAACGAATTTGAGCAATTGCCTCGAGTCGCGATTCTAACCGAAAACATGCAAAGTTACAAACTGTTCACCTAACTAACCCAAAAAGTTAAACCCGAGGTTACACATTTATACTAGAGCTGAGAATATTGGTTGAAATTGTTTATTGGTTATTAGATAATGGTTAAAAAAAATATCGATGAATCTATTGGTTGAAAATATTCGTTAATATTTTTATTCAAGCAGTTAACTGCAACATGGTTAATGGTTGAATATCCTACTAATGCATGTTGAAATTGTTAAGTTAAATTCAATGAACTTTCCTTCATACTTGAACAGGCTTTTTTTTTGGGTGGGAAATCATCAAATAATTTCTCCCGCTCTGGGTGGAGCGGGAGGGCGTGTCAGACTTTTACTGACTAAAACCCACCCGTGTTCCCTCAGTTGCCTGTGTGCCAGGGGCCACAGTATCTCTTTCGAACAACCCGCATCCCTGGCAGGCATCGGCCCTTGCGGGCCCCATCAGTTGCTGCTGACATCTCTTTGAGTCGCGCGTGGAACACAACACGCCATCGACCCGGGCTTGGTCCTTACCGGACAGCGAGCTACCCATTACTCGCCGTCCGCAAGCCCGTACTACCTACGGTGGCCGAGAATCAGCCTGGGATTCCCGACGCCCAGGGTGTCTCCTGCGAAGGCCACGGCTGTGAGGGCGCATGTACTGCATCTCCCTCACGTGCGCCGCCTCCCTCTTTGCGAGCATAACTGCTTCGCTGAAGGAGGCGACTGCTAGCCATGCACTCTCGCTCCGTACCATGGCCTGGACCAGGGTCGGACGCGAGAGATCGCCGCCGCCGATCACCTCCACGAGGACATGGCGGTGCTCCGCCCAAGCCGGGCAGACTTCCACCGTATGCTCCACCGTGTCCTCAGGACGATCTTCTCAATGGAAACACCCGGGCGTTTCCTCCCGATATTTGAACAGGCTTAGGACTGACTAGCATTTATTTAGGTTAGATATTCGAATATTTTTAACACGTGAGAATATCATTATTTCAAGTAAGTAAGTATCATTATTACGTCTCGGCATTTGTTAAAACAGCTTCACATTAATCAAAAACAATACAACGCGATGACACGGCTTTGTTATTCGAATAACAAAACAAAACTAACCTATTCAATCAATCAACCATTAACCGACCCAAATATTTGTTAAAAATATCACTTGCGTTTGTTTACAATAAAATATCCCCAACAGTAAATGTGTTTTATCATAAGAAAGATAGAGTATAAAATTGAATGCACGTAACGGAATGCATATTTTAAAGAAGTTGAAATATTTTTATTCGATAATGTTAATTTTGTTTATCGAATATCATAGTTAATTTTAATGGTTGATGGTTATATTCAACATCTCTAATTTAAACCCTCCTGAAGGTCAGTGTGTTAACTAAGTATTAGTTTATTTTATTATTTTAATTAAGTACATGATAATCAAGAATATATCAATGATAATTAACATTCAGGTCTTGAAGGTCGATCGTCGAAGTTATTTTTAAGCATCCGTCATAGTCATATTGAACGTTTAATTTTCTGTTAAAATAAGTTTATTACGGTCTCTCTCATAAATTCAATGATACTGTCTAGATAATATTAACATCTGCTCACCTTTGCTGGCAGGATCGATGCGGCTAAATTAGTTGTTAATCTGAAACAAAAGTAATAATTAGTGTCAAAACGAGAAAATTGTGAATAGAGATACAGATTGTAAACTGCATATCCATAATAATAGAGCTCGGTCATTTGCTACGTTACGTCTACACGGGTTATACGCCGCGTCTACGCCTGGCCTACGCTGGCTACGTCTATCTCATCGCCTACGCGCTACGCCACGTCGACGCTACGGCAATGCCTACAACTTCCAGCGTAGCCGCGTAGGCATTACTTTAACTCTTTGTATGCCGGGAACGTGGATCCACGCGAAACACAATGGCTTTTAAATTTTTTCTGTAATTACGGCATTCTACCGGTTAAGAAATAAAGTCAAAACAACTGCTTGAGTTACCAAAATGATATAGCTCCCATAAAATAAAAGAGAATGACTATCACAAATCAAATTATCCTAAATCGTAATATCAAAGTGGATTTAGCTTTCTATTAACGATGCGATGTCAACGACCGTCCTTTTTGCCTTTTTTCTTTACTGTGTAAGAATTAAGGAGGCTTTAGGTGTTTCTTAGCAACATTTTGTAAGGATTAGAACTTTAGACAAAAGATCCTAGTAGTCCGCTAGAGTATTTTTTGAGGATGTTTTCGTAATCACTTAGAAGTCAGTTATTCTGACAATAATTTGCTGATTAAAATCAGCTTTCGCTTCCCAATTTACAACTCATTCATCTGGCTGACATGTGGCACAGAGATAATGAGATACCACGGTTTTTATGGCAAGTGGGAGAAGTGCCAACTGACGAAATTTGGCATTTTTGTGGAGATCGTATGTTTCCATACGATCTACATTTGAAACATGTAGGTCTATCATTTAAATAAATTCCGTACACTATTATATTAAGTTTAAGCCTTTTGAATGTTATTTTAGGGGCAGATTTTTTTACGTTACCCATCGGGACCCCTTCGTGCCTCGGGAACGGTTAAGTGGTTAATTCCTTAATTCCCGCCTGAAATTCATTAAAATTTGACAGTCGTTCGTTACGGGTCGTCAGAAGCTCTAAAGTCTGACAACCAGTATCAGCTCGGAGTATCGTGTTACCCAGTATGTGGGTTGTGGAGGTCAGAGAGACAGTCGCTACATGTAAAATACTGGCATTCGGTTTTATCCGGTTAGACGGGAAGTCGACCCCCACATAGTAGGAAAAAGCTAGGGAGATTGATTTTTAGGGTTCCGTACCCAAAGGGTAAAACGGGATCCTATTACTAAGACTCCGCTGTCCGTCTGTCTGTCTGTCTGTCACCAGGCTGTATCTCTTCATGAGATACAGCCTGGTGGCAGACAGGCCGTGATAGTTAGACAGCTGAAATTTTCACAGATGATGTATTTGAATTCACAGATGAAAATAAAACAAATATTGAAGGAGGCTCCCATACAACAGACATGATGTTTTTGCCGTTTTTATAGATAATGGTGCGGAACCCTTCGTGCGCGCGTCCGACTCGCACTAGGCTGATTTTTATTACGTTATTTTGTTCAACCTCGATGGATTGCAAAGTTCAGTGAATATTTATCTGCCTTTATGTTTTCCTTCGTAGTATATTTCACTGTAGAGGTCGACCCAAATTGTTATGTTTCATGGCTGACCTGCCTATTATAGAGATAAATAATAATATTATCATTTTGTGCTATGTAACGATTACTGATTGATTGGCTCTGTAAGATAATACTTAATAGTTATCGTTGTATGATGGATGATGAATTGAGAGGTTTTATTTCATCGTGTTTATTATGATATGGCTTTTATAATACTAAATCATAGTTCACTTGAATATTATAGGTATTATAGGTAAACCCGGTGGCGGACCCAGGATTGTAGTTTGGGGGCGCTTTACCCCCACTGACTGTGGGTTTTAGCACAGTTAACACTAAAAAAGCGCAAAACATTTCATTAGATTAGATTAGGATTACTTTTCGCAAATTCCTCACGGTATATAAAACAAATAAAAAATCAATTTTTGAAATGTATGTATGTCTGTTTGTTCCGTTTAATCTCTGAAACGGCTGCACCGATTTTGACTGCCTTTCACGGGCAGATAGAGATAATAATTGATGGCAATTGTACCTACTAAGGTAGTGTTATGCTTGCTTAAAAGTTTCATTAGAATAATATCAAGTTCACTTTAAGATTTGTCACGGTAGAACTCAGATGCTTTTGAGGGGGGCTTGAGCTCCCTAGCCACACCCCTGGATCCACCATTATTTAACCCTTCAGGGATTACAGCCCAGATGGTATAATAAGTTAAAATTCAAACAGAGTCCACCCTAAAACCCAACCTACAAGACCACAAGACCTACATGTTAACTACATTATCTGTTAAATGTTTTAAAACAGGTTGCATGTAGCAACGTAGATTAAATTGCATTACGCCCGTGCTCGGGAACGAAGGACCGAAGATTAAACGATGTTATATGATCTGTACACGTGGCTTCGAAAGTTGCAATATAGGTCATGTTAATACGCGATTTATACAAATATACCTTTCATATTAACCGTTTCACTGAGAATAGACTGCACCAGCTTTCCCCGAGGGTAGAAAACCGATACACGTGTATATTATTGATTAACTAACGACCTTGGTGAAGATATTGCTTTACTCTGCTTAATACAGGGTGGCTCTGGCACTGTAGAGCAAATAGTAACCATGGACTCAGTACTGTAAAGGCTGTTTCCCAAAGGCGACCTTATGTGGTACCGGCAGGTGATAAAATAGCTTGTATTCACATTGGAACTGTCAAGGGGATTTATAATATAATAACCCTTAAAATATTTTAGCATAAGCTTTTTGTTTGGGAAGAAATCACTTAAATGACAGGCGCGAGACTGTTGACACGTAATCTTGGAATAAACGAAATAATCAGTGAATACACGCATAAAAGTGTTTCATAGTTAAATCCCGGTACAGAGAGTCCCTCAGGCCCTCACCGTACCTACATGATTCTGAAACCTCTGCGTTTTTAGCGGTCGTTTAAAAAATAATGCTGTTCCATTCATTTTGACCGCGAAGGCATTGCATTTTTCTATAGAACAGCTGATATTTTTTAATAACCGGTGAAATGTCTACGCTAGAGGGACTAGACTCATGTACTGAATTCATGATTACAGTTTGCGCGTCGATGTCCCTGCCAACCGCTATTATGCAGAGTAAAGCAATAATTATCTTCATCAAGGTCGCTAATCAATAGTATTTTAACACGTGTATCGGTTTGTCCTGCCACCCTGTATGTTATACTAATTATGTAACTTCAAATTGATTAAGGGGCCTGTGCGAGTAGGCTACGGCCCCCTTTCAACGGTCCGGGGCCTTGGCGTTCCGAGATCTATCAAATACATTTTAAAAGTAATAATAATCCTTTTATTTTCAGGCAACACAGGCTCATAGATAAATGTTAATGTTGTGTTAGTAACGTTACTATGTATTATGAACACAGGGATAACTCGCAGATTCAAGGAAAATGTTGACAAAATCCGGTCCTTTTTAACGGTTTTCCGGAACTCTGTTCGAGGAACGAAGGACCTATTTGTTGGAGTTAAGTTGATAACAATTTCATGGGATTGTTTGTTATGTCGGTACTCCAAAACATAATCCTTTTATGCAGGAAAATAGCTTTACTTTGAGGAATATATCTACTCGTTATAATTATCTGAAAAACAAGGTGTTCAAGGAAATGTATGTAATTAGGTAGACTTTACAGGATTTAATACCTTTTGAAGGCCGAAATAACGTTATAACGATTGTAAAAATGTTCGAGAGGATTGTTGTTTATTCAACCGTTTAATGGTCTTAAAAGATTAAAAAAAGAAAGCTACTTAATTAATTTTAGTTGGGAAAACTTAAAAGTTTTATTGATGTTTATAAAACATGATTATAATGTGATCTGTTAAATCTCGAAAACCAAATTTTGGAAAAGTTGAAACGCGAAACCTAGCAAGTACGTAATTAAAATATCTTTCAATAATTTAAATATTTAACGAGAACCGAAAGACAAGAGCGAAAGTTATACAATCAGTCAGCTTATTATAACTTTAACTCATTCTATAATATTAGAAATTGTTAATGTAAAAAAATATATACCGTATTGATTATCGACTATACCTAATGATAACTAGGGGGGGGCGGGGCGCTGATAGGTAGAATATTAAGTTATCTTGGCTTAGGTACTGGCTCCAACACAAACACACAACTTTATTACCTTTAAGGCCTAACTATTTTTTTGTTTAATACATGCATGAATTTCTAATAAGAACAAGGAGAAGTGTTGATCTACAGCAGAACCCAACGTCATATAATTGATTGACTCGTGATAAATGGTCCCAGTACTCAACAGATCAGGTGAGTGCTCTGTAATTTAAATGTATCATCTTTCGCAACCGACTGTCAATATGAAACGAAACAGCTTTCGTTGATTTAAACAGAATCGAAATTATATAAATAGCGAGTTAACCACAGCGTAAATGTTTGAAGCAGGGTTGTTGCGTGTATAGTATCAGCATCCGCGGATTATCAGCATCAGCAACAATCGATGCTGATTTTTAATGCTGATATTTTAATGATTTTTAATGTCGTGACATATAAAAAACTAAAAATGACTCACGACTACCGTCTTCTTTATAAATGTAACGAATGTTTGTACTTTTATTTTGTTCAAAAATATAATATAATTATTTAGTGTATATAATAACTTGTCTTTGATATATTCCAAACAATATTGATTCAACATTTGCTAATAATTTTATAGAATATTTTTATTTAAGTAATTTATTATGTCAGAATCAGCATTCCGCTGTATTGATCTGAAAAAATCAGCATCAATATCCGCACTAAAAACCTGCACCAGCAACATACCTGGTTTGAAGCACTTGGCGAACATAACGTAACCAGTGACCACATGTTAACCCACTGGCACGGGGAATACTGTGGAATGCAGCCCGTTTCCATTACTGATACAGTAGTATTTTCTTTATCTCTGAGAGACTGACCGTATAAGCTTGTATGTCTTTTATCGGACATAAGTCTCACATACGTCGCTACACGATGAGCCTTAAGGGTCAAGAGAGAGCCTGCTAGCCAGTAACACTCTTGATCACGATCCTAGATGGCAAGTACAACATAGAATCTGTCAGTTTTAAGCCGACAATATGGAAAAAAGTGAAGCTACTTATCTACCTATTGGAAAAAAATAAACTAGAAGATGGAACTAGCTAAGGGATAAAGGACCTATTCAAATGTGAGCTAAGATGTAAAGATGAAGATCGACATGAGCCTCCACTGTGGATTATACAGGTTCTACTACATAATCCCATCTTCCTGTATGTAGTCCTTAATTTTCGTCAACTTCGTTCTAAGGAAGAAATTATTTGGTAAAATTATTGCATGGTTTTACCAGACTCGATTAATCGAATGAACCCTGAGATTTGCACCAGCCCTTGAAGCCTCATGTTTCATGGTGCTACAGATACCATTACTTATCAAGGAGTAGACCGGGGGGCGCCCGCCGTAATGGTAGGGAAGACGTACCTTACCGTATTCCTTTCCTTTAATGACTGGGGTAGTTTGTAGAAATCTGTTCAATACTGACTGCAGATTACAAGATACTTTCCTTATTTATTAGAAGAAAAGATAAAATCCACATCGTAAACACATGTAAGAATTTTTAACGTCACAAGTCTTCACTAGGCGTTTCATAATATAATCTTAAACCGTGCCAAGACGAAGACAGTCTTTTATTGATTTTACTGAAACAGTGACGTCACGTGCAACAATAGGCGTGCCAATTCGTCAATGAACGGCGCAAACGCACGACATGGCGGCCGCAAGATGGCGGCGGTGAAAGTGGCCGAGGTGGCCGATGGTCGCTGCCGTCGGCGTCGCCTCGTTAAATCTTTGCACAACCTGTTCTAACTGTTATAACTAATACTAGGCTAATTGCTCGCTTTTGAAGCTCCAGTATGTCTGTTAAGTTGGACAGTTTCAAGCTAGTTGTAACGCTGTTTAATTTAGTACGATTTACAAAATTAGGTACTTTTTGTAAAACTTTATATTTTCGTCATTTTCATTCGGTTAATTTAATTGTGTTAATGACACTGTCACCAACTTTACCTGTCCACTTCTTTTAATTTCCACATGAGCTTAATTATCTAATATATGTCAGTGCTACAATAAATTATGAAGGTACGTCGATTTTGGCAAGGAGGAATAATTCAAGGATGATATAATAGAAATACAAGCCAATGTCAACGAATATTGTTTGATAAAGCAATCCATAACGCTGACCCTGATCGTAGATTGAGGCCGCTGGCGGTTTCGCAACGCGCCCGCGTAGCGCATCCGGAACTAGCATCGCTCCAAATTGTTTCACCTACATACATGATCACGCGAACTATTGTTACATAGAGAAGAATTTTCTATTTAATAATATTATTATAATGCATTACGTAAAGTCCTATAAATATCAAATGTAGAAATGTTTTTATTAGACCAATTGGTACTAGAGAGCATAATAAAGTTGAAGCTGGCCATTTCAAGGAAGACCGTAACGAAACGTTAGGTACGTAGCTGCCTGTTAGTTATGCATATAAAGCAGTGTAATATATACATGCAACAAGTATTTAGCTAATAAAACTCGGTGGAAGCTGCCAGCAACACTTTCATTTGTTTGGAGTTATAACTGTGAATGTAGATGAACGTCTGTATTTATTTTCATTTCGTGTGAATGACAATTGCAAACAGTGCGTTGTGGATAATTGTGTTAAACATACATTGGTGGTCATAAATTACGTCTCTGTATAACACAACAGACTTAACGTGATTACATGTTTTTGTACTCAATTTGATGGCAAATCAATTAACCTTTACAAAGTAGAAGAACAGTGATTCAGTTACGGTCAACGGACAGCCAATAACACAGCTGTTTATAAAACATATTATTGAGTTAAGTCTGACCTGAAACATCGATAACTTCGTTGCTCCCGGCTATGGCAGACGTTAAAGGTACTCTGTAAAATGTGCCTAATAGAATTCCTAAAGATACCTTTCCTTTATTGCCTACAGTAAGCTTTCTGTAGGCTCTGGCCTCCGGTCGAAGTCAAAAGACTTTGATAATTGCTTTATTGTTATGAAATTAGTTATTTTTTATTTATAGGCAAGTTGTATATTCAAAGGATCGTCAAAAGGAGACTTGATATCAGCGTTATAGACAATACTGTTAACTTATTCATTGGAAAGAGTATAAATTGGTCTCTTATACATATCTCTTGTCGTCTGACTCAAAAATACCCAGAATTTTCCCATTCGAATAATATGGTCCAGTAAAAACCTTACGTATTTTCCGCATTTTTTATAAATCAAGTGTTCCCCGAGGGTCAATCTTTGTTCCTAAACTGGTTTAAGCCAAAGCATATAAAATTATATTTTAATTTTTGCCTTATAATGACAAAACTACTAGAAGCATTAACCCTGGATAAATTGGAGACGGCCCCCGATAAAATTTTGAATTATTATGATCCCGAGGGCAACTATAGTGTCAATATGTATTCAAGTTGATTGACTCCATATTATGCAGGAATCATCTTGACAACCAAAGCAATAACCATATGAATATATGACGCGTACCTATAATAAATATTGAACAATATTGCCTTTGGAACTGTGTTTAAATAGGTATGTTATTATATTCGGAAAGGGTACGATTACGATTGTTTCAGGTGTAAAATAAATTTTTCACGCGTTTTACGACACAAAACCCAGAATCCTCGAGACTTGCGAATTAATGGGCATAAATCAGACAAACCCGGTTCTTGCGATGAATTATTACGAATCATGGACGCGTGTAAAGCAATCTTGCTCAATTACTGCCGAACGCCTAACCTTGCCTGTTTGTGAGGATGTGACGTCATGGGCCCCGATATCACAATGTCTGTTTCCTTTTACATTGTGACTATTGATTACCGTACAAGCGCCAATTTTAGAATATTTGGACATTTGACTGGAGCAGTTTACATCAAGGTTAAGACAAGGTTAAGGCATTCGCTGAAATTGCAGATAGGCATCATTTATGATGTCTATCTGCAATTTCAGCGAATGCCGAATTTGGAATTCCAAGGTCAATGGCAAATAACTCGTGTTACAATATATTATATCAACGAAGTAATTTTTTCTTGTTTAAGCCTCCATCAATGCCAGTATCAGGAAGCATGAAGTCTCTAATTAATGACAGCAGATTTCATTACTTTACTAGCTTCCAAGTTTTCGTAAATGAATACGCGGAATCAATTCAAATCTACAGTATCAACAAATAATCCGATAACCCATCGACCTAACTCGGTGTGGAATAGGACGATACGAGCGTGAGCACCGAGACCAAGTCGAGGACATTAACCTCCGGCTATCAGCTGACGACATCGGTCCAACCGCGAGAAATTATCATTCACGCCATATTTCGGTCGTTCACTGCCTCTCCCTTCGTCACGGAAACAAGTGACATTCTGACAGCTACGACTAAGGGCCTCCCAACTATATTGTCAGCGTTCGACATTCTCATGAGTTTGATCTTCCGACCCAACTCAGCGATCTTTGGATTCATTTACTTCTTTATGATTAAAAAATGAACTCTTTGTTTTAAACAAGCATCCAGCACATTTCATAACATCAGGAACATTAATTAAAATACAGACATCGAACTGCAAGCGTGATTCACAAAAACTTCCGGTTACTCACGTTATTTTTGGCGTTTGACCCGTTTATTCAGGAGCATTCTTCGAAATTCATCTCCGAATACCAAGATTTATCCAACATTCCTACGCATTTGGGAGACGTCTTCCAATATTTCAACATTTACTACTAATAAATCTTGTCAGAATGGATCCAATTTATCATGACCAATGTGGGGTTTGTTATTATTGCTTTGATATTGAGGTGGCCTATTTAGTAGTACATTTTTCACGTCCTTCGTGCAGTGTCATTGACTACGCGCCGCTTGCGCATGTTCAGGTACGCGCGCAAATATCGCGACCTAGTTTGTTGGCGCAGACCGACCGCCCCAGCTCATCGCGCATGGCATCCTTCTATAAATAGATGTAATGTTGAGAAAGCACGACCAACATCATATCATGTCGTTCTTTCGTCGCCTCTCTGTCTATCTTTAATATTGGTCCCAAGTTCCGAATCTTGTGTTACATTTTTCGATGTTTCTGTACCAATCTCAGCTTGAATCGGTATTAGAATCTTCATCGAATTATCAAAGTTGTCCTTGTCATACATATATATGGCTTACTTTCCTGTTATTTTATTCTAAAAATTAAGTTTACGAGACTTACGTATATGTCATTGTCATGAAATATTGGCAAAAATTTTCCTCGTTCTCCAAACCGTATATATTCCAACAAAAAGTTGCGCTGTCATGCTCAAAATTAAGTGATTTTTTATCATAAGAAGTTAATATAAATCCTTTTCGCGTTAGTCATCTCATCCATTCAAATTATAGAAAGTTTTATTTGGGTGAGAGCAGAACTTTAAACAATTGTTCCGTCGTTGCCGCCTACTTCAAACTTTTTCATCGAGGTGTGGAGTTGGTTGCGTCAACAAAAAAGTTCAACTGTGTGTATTTATTGCTGAAACACATTTCTGACGATGTATTTTTTCATTCGTCGTCGGGCAAATGGTTAACAGATTGAACAGAATCGTGAGAGCTCGAGTGTCTGGTGACCCAACGCTCGTCTGCGATGTCGAAACTTCTCAAGTGGGCACACTCGTAGAGCACGATTTAAAAACCCGTCCCCGAGAGCCTTGAAGCACTTGGCCACTTGCCACGCCCATTTGAGGAGCTGGCTACCATTTTAGCAGACCAGTTTTGTCAAATTAGCTTCCTAATTAGAAAATTGTGTTCCAATTTTTTATCGCTTCCTACAGCCATATCTTCAATTCAGAACTTCACATTCCACATTTCATCATTTTCTATCTAACAAAGGCCAGATGTTCAACACTCGCTGATTAAGGAACAATAAAGTTTGCTCATCGGCACTTCCGCATACGTAACCGTCTTTATCAAGATAATGGCATTGAAACATGCTAACATGGTAAACATTTCCTTATTTTAAGTCAGGCAGCGGCAGCGATCACCTATTTCAGATCATCGCTGATCGTGGCATATCACAGCTTCACTTCTGCCTTAACTTTATCAGGAGAATTACTAACGAAAGCCTCCGCGAGCAGGCATCGACCGCGACGTCGGCTAACGGTACACGTCTTTCGAACTACGTTCAGCTCCGTGCCAATCGTGGCGAGAAGCGAATCCAATTACTTTGCACTAACTTTTTTTAAGAAATAGATTTCATTATAAGCACGACACCGCAATCCGGTTTCTGTCCACGTATGCGCTCTCCTCAGAGGTGTCTCGGCATTACCTCGCGAGAGTCGGAGGGACGACGCCAACTCAGGCACGACGACGGACGTAGCGCGACCAGCTCCAATTCACTGTCACCAATTCACCACAAAACAAACTTAAGTCACTTCGATAGCGCTCCTCCGAAGCGTATCATCCAGTTTTTATAGCAACTTCCAAGAGTTTTTAAGGTTATTCAAAGAGAACACACGAATTAAGAGACGGCTAAAGGCGCTCTTGTGAACGACAAGACGTCCACACACGGGCGAGGCTCGAGGTAGACTGAGTCAAGTAGGTACTGTCCCCGGGCGGGTAGAGAGGGGGCGAGGTCTCATTCGCTCTCGCAATCACGTCCACGGTGGGGACGCGAGCGAGTCGCGAGGCAGGCCGAGAGGTAACGAAACGAGCCGAAGAGTACCCGCTAATCCCGCTATCACCGCTATGGCATGACGGGAGATCGCAGGGGCGCGGTGCACGTGCGTGCAGCCGACAGCGACGGCTTGCGACCACCAGTGCATCAGGACCTGTGGCGTAAAAGGACATTGACACATATTTCGTGTGACTGTATTGAAAAGCGACTATAATCCATTGCAAAAAGAACTGAGACTGGCCCGCATTGCAGACACTGGTATACTTACAACAAAAGTATAGAGTAACAACATTTTGTAACAATTTTCTTTGTAGCTGAAAGTTTTCCTCGTCAACAAAGTAAAGTTTGCCATTATTTTGAACGGTAGAGTTACCTTATGTATTTACGGCCTCTTCAACTGTGTATTGAGCCGTTTTCAGGAATTGTCGTTTGGTTACAATGTTGATACTTTTTATTATTTTATATCTCTTTGTTTTTCATAACTTTTCTGTCCGAATACAGTTTAATCTTCGCTCTCTGGATAGTAGGTTATTATATACTTAGTGATACTGATAGTGTTATTATATGTGTTACAATTTCGGCAAGAGTAACATTCTGTGTTTGATACTTAAGCAAAATATCTTCAACAATAGCGCTATAGCGTACAGTATAAAAAACAAATCCGTTATGTAGCAATCAAACACGCAACAAAAACTTGAACATGAAGCAAATTTCTCTGCGCGCTGCGTTTTTGCACAGTTCACGGTTGAATCGCGTTCCGCGGTATTGCCAGGAAACTCGTTACTTATCCCCGAGTGCCCGAGTGAGAGGGTGACGGACTACCACACTTGTATAGCTTCAACTCTTTTTAACACTTAATAAAATCTTGGTGATGGTTGATGTATTCCGTCGACTTTCTTCGCTATCGCCGCGTTCGCACAACTTTCCGATGTCATTGTTCTCTAAACACGTGGGAAGGTTTTGTTTTTGTTCCACTTCCATTTGATTTTCTGGTCTTTATGACTAACTTGCATTGTTATTAAATATTTCATCAAAACAGTTGATGGCTTTTGTCCTGCTTCTTTGAAAACAAGGGGAAATTATGTGTGTATATGAGCCATGAGAGTTTTGAGAGATTTATTACAATAATAATAATTTAAGATAAAATGTATTAAAATAAAAATAATAATGATAATTTAAAATTCATGGGGGTTATGTATATATTCCAGAGAGATTTTGGAATATATACATAACCCCGATGAATTTTTGGGAGCGTAAATTTTGGGACGACGAGAAGGCCAGTCGAGCTGGACAAAACAAACGATCACGTGAACCGTGGTGGATCGAAGCAGCTGGACATCATGGGGAGATATTTGCCCTGCATTAGGATGACGCAGGTTGACTCTCCTAGTAATTTTGTGAACATTTAATTATCTATCCACAGCTTGAAATATTATTTCATAACTCTCATAGTGATCACGTTACACTTGTACATCATGTACTTATAGTTTTTTTCTTCTGATTAGCATGAGATGAGAAGGTAACTACCTAACGAAAGTATTCTTCTTAAGGCATTTTAAATAGTTTGAATAATACCAGGTAGGACTACATGGTGTGATAGACATGAATGACACACACACACAACTTTAATAGAAGACTGTTTTAATGGTAAATAGGTATATAAGAACTTTACATAGAAAACATTAGTATACCACAACAGAAAGTACCTAACTGTACAATAAGTACCTAGCCAATAGGCAAATTTTCGAACGCAAGCTGAATTTTAAGTAAAAACTTCGACTAGCCCTCTGTCAACTTGTAGGTAAATAAGTAACGAGTGACATCATTATCTATCCTAACGTTTGTAATCGTCAATCGCGAGTTCACAACAATGCAATATTAGATAACGTGGAAAAACACGTGACGTGTTTGTGTACAAAACACGGGCTTACTACGAGTGGAGTAACAACTGACGGTCGCGTTACACACATGAAAAATTGTGAAGAGAAAATATAATATCGAGTGTTTCCTCTTATATATTTGTATTTGCGGAGTTCGCGCAGCTGAACTTTGGGCCAAAGATGTTTGAATGTTTTTGCCATCGATACACTCCGAAGAAGAATATTTGTTTTGGTCCTGCACCCTAATTGCGTAACTCACGATTAATCATAATCGGTTTCATTTTGACAGTTCAACAATATTCATTGCGTTATTTAGGTAGCTGAGCAGACACATTTTACGAACATATGAAGCAATGGTTTAGCCATCTGTTTCAAAACGAAACAGATTATGATCAATCGTGAGTTACGCAATTAGGGTGCTGGTTTTAAAATACGTAAATAAGTTCGGGTTTAAAACCGTAATATCGCGTCATGACAATTGACAGGTCACTAACCTATCACTTACGACTGTGATAAGGGCTCGCTAACACTTACATTTATAAATAAAACCAACAGACAAATGGTAAATAGAAGAGAGAACTAACGTTTAGACGGTTTATGAAGATATTTTCCGAGAACTGCTCTCGGGAAAATATAGATCACGACCTTGTGACTGGGACTGGCCTATTTAATTAGCGACGAGTCTACATAGCTCTGTTTATGTTATTCAAAGATAGACTTACGCAAGGAAAGATACACGATTTTATATAAATATTATTGATGTTGCTTCAGGAATTCGTGTGCAGGTTTACTTCCTGAAAATACGTCCTTCGCGTTATTTGGCTTCGGTAACGTTTGCAAATCTGTGTCATAGCTGGTATCATTTAAATTCTTACACGTGCGATTTTCTATAAAGATAGCCGCTTACGGTAAGTTTTTTATCGTTGCCGTAGTATCTCTATGTAGTCTGTGATCGTTGCTGACACAGTTACATACCTGCCAGTAAAAAAACACACAGCACTACAACATTTTGGTAAAATTTTTAAAAGAGTAACTATGGAGTTTCTTAGCCGTTCTTCTCCATATGAAACTACTTTTATGAAGGAGAGCGCCTAGAAAATAAATATTATATTTTCTTGTAAATTTTGACGTTCAAAGGTGTCTTTTAATGTTCTAATTGAAATAAAAGTTAAATAAAACTGATTCCCTTTGATCAACTGACCATCTATAACACTGCCAGGGGTACGGATTGTTTGTAGCCTCTGGCACACAAACTACTGAAAGAACACGGGTGGGTTTTAGTCAGTAAAAGTCTGACACGCCCTCCCGCTCCACCTAGACCGCGAGAAGTTATTTGATGATTTCCCACCAAAAAAAAAACCATCTCTAACATAATTAGCAATAATTAGCTGTCGGATATAGTAATAATTGTAGTTACAATATGTACGTCAACTGTGTCAGGTGGCGCCACCTATCACCTTAACAGACGTTACACAAGTTTGTAGTTTATTATCAACGTCACTTTCCTCAATGCGTTTTTCTTCACGTTTCTTCTTAGTAGTTGCTTACATTAGCACATGAAACACATTAAATAGAAAAGGTTTCATAAGAATTGGCGTTTTTATGGCCATGTTCGAGGTACCATTTACATTATTTATGTTTATTGTGGTGGGTATTCAACGAGATGAAATCGTAAAGTGATATGATAATGGAAGAACGAGGAAGATGATATGCGTAGGAAATATGTTTGGAGTAAAGACATGTCCCACATAACAGTTTCTATTCATATTTGGATAAGAATGGTGTTATTAATATTGTATCATTAGATATGTTGTTTATAATAATTGTATAGCGCAATAAAAGACCATAACGTTATGAACAAAGAAGGAAAATACCCACGTACCTATATAGCTTGGAAGTCGTTACGAAGCCGACACAAAATACTTAGATTTTTTTTTAGGGTGGGAAATCATCAAATAACTTGTCCCGCTTTGGGCGGAGCGGGAGGGCGTGTCAGACTTTTACGGACTAAAACCCACCCGTGTTCCTTCAGTTGCCTGTGTGCCAGGGTCCACGGTGTCTCTTTCGAACAACCCGCACCCCTGGCAGGTATCGGCCCGTGCGACATCTCTTTGACGCGCGTGTAGAACACAACGCGCCGACCCGGGCTTGGTCCTTACCGGACGGCGAGCTAGGTACAAGGTGGCAGGGACATCGACGCGCGAACTGTAACCATGAATTCAGTAGGTAAATGATTCAGACCCCCCAGCGTAGTTTCTCGACCTTTTCCTGACTACTTTTACGCGTAAGGCCAATGACCTTCACAATGATTTTCCTTTTCAACGTCATAGAAAAAGCATATTAACACAACACAACCACAAAAATACTTTAATGTATTTATAAATTTTGACGTGACAACGTCTTATAAATTGGTTTGCCGGGTGACACTTCAAGAAACTGCGTTACGCTCCGCTCACGTTATGCGCTCACAATGAGAGCGAGTGAGAGGCACGCGTCCCTTCCACTCGGGCATGGTTAGCCCGCCTAAGAGCGAGAGAGACAGACATAAATATTATTATTTATGTCTGTCTAATACAATTATTTTACCACTCAAAGTCGTTGTCACGTAAAACTTTCGCCCGTATTTACCTTTTACCTGTACTTATTTTTTATTAAGAGTTTGAGTCATTGCTAAGATTAGTTGAACTATAACCTGCGGGATAAATGCGTAATACACTGTCAGTTGGCTTTCATTTTGACAGTTCTACAGCATTCATTGCGTTATTTAGGTTGTTGAGCAAATAGATTTTTCGAACATAATTAAGATTGCGTTATTTAGGTTGTTGAGCAAATAGATTTTTCGAACATAATTAAGAAGCAATGGATTAGCAATATCCATCCAAATCATTCAGATTGATTACGCAATCCGCGCGGTGGTGTGGGTCCCATAAAATAAAAATAAAAATAAAATAAGCCTTTATTGCTGGTTCTACAATGATTATTTTTTAAATATCGGCGTTCGGTGCACTCTTTTTAACTAAACCGCTCGTCTTTCGACAAAGGCCTCCTCTAAAGATTTCCATCTCTCTCTGTCTCACCCGCTGAATGCAATTCAAAGTGGGTCCCCTAGCACAGCATCAAATAAATCTATTTTTTATTTCTATCTTTCTTCTTTTAATTCAATTAGTGCTGCTTTACCTGATTAAATTGACACCAGGCGCAGTCATGGCGAAATCATAAACCGGCCTGTTGTCACGAAAAAAAGAAGGTCAAAATTATGAACCTCGAGATGCTGTGATATATTATTATAACAAGCCACATTTCCTGCCTATCCGATAATTTTGTCAAGTGCGACTTGAGTCGCAAGGCCGCGCGGTCAATTGAAATACGACGCGATTGCTTTATATTATGGTACTTCCTGTTTAACAGACCTGTCGCACAATTATGTAACTGCTATAGTTAAATAAACCACAGCTGGTAAACTGTATAAATAAATATTTACGAGAGTATGAGTGTATAACAGCGTACAAACTTCTGTTTTGTTGCCATAGAGACCGCAGTAAATGTTTGACCTCGTTTCTGAGATCTTTGTTTTATTTTTACGTTTGTTTGCAAAATCTATTGTTTTGAGTTTTAATTAATTGCAAGAATACAGTTAATTATCTTCTGCATTTAGTTTTCCAATTATGATTCCTGTTTTTCACCAATAAACATGTTAGCATGGTAACATGATTTTTAATACACCTGGCAAGGTCTACAAATATGCGTGATAAAATTTAGAATTTATGGCTTAACTGTAACCTCATTTAGTTTTATGAAGGTGGATTGTGCTAACCGAAATAAATAATAACTGAATGGTTGAACGGCTGTAGATAGCTAAACAGTGAACAGCTTTCACGTCACACATCGGTGTTTAATAGCCAGTGCCAGTGTTGGTCCTTTCTTTAGTATTGTCTGTTGAGTCTTTGAGCTACTCAGGTTCTGAGTTGAGCTACACTATTACTGACAACTGTTTGCACTTACTGGACCAGTCAACGCAAATCTGTGTGATTCTTCCCTCAAAATACCGCGTCAGGCACTAATCTACTCTACATTGTCTTCACATGATCTGACCAAGAGTAGGTATGTCTGGACTTTAAAAGATACCCTTGAGTTTGTTAAGCCATTTCTTCTCAAGGGTAGTCAGATAGGTAATGTCGACTCCATCGAGCTTATTTTCTTATAATATGACGTGTAAAAGGGATTCCGATATCCTATTTACAGAATATGCTATTAAAAGAATTAAAAAAAAAAAAATATAACAGTTTTAGGCTCACTTTTTCCGAAGTTTCGTTGGACTGGGTAGGTAGTTTTATAAATATCTCTGATATCTCTAGTTTATGTTTTATCGTTGTCAAAGTCAACACAGCCACAAGAGCCATCTCTAAAAGATTATTCGCCCACCACAATCACGGTAACCCATTTCTCAAAGTCATTTACAATTTGCGTGGGAAGAAAAATGGCCGACCTTTCATTTTTATTTCTATTCCACTAACCTAACTTATTTAATTAATTACTCGTCCACATATTTAAAGCTGGTCGTGATTATCCAAAAAAGGTTTTAATTTTCATTCATAGACCGGTTTTTTTTTACTTCCTGCAAAATGAAACCTCTTTACATTGATTTATTATAATTAACATTCAAGTCTAAGTTTTCCTTGTTCCGTGCTCTAAGTGATCTAACAAACAATCTAGACTTATTACAGTACTAGCGTAATCGTAACTCGTAAGTTAAGGATATTTAGGTTATCGTGCTGTGAGTAAACAATACAAAATGTACGTGAATAGGAAGGTAATGTAGCCATAGTAGCGTTTTCGTGGCTTACTTGACCTAGAAAAGAGGTTGTGTGTAAATTTTCCATAAAAAGCATACCTACTGCATATCTCGGCATATAACATAACATTACGCCTATATTCTGCGAAGGTTTAGGCAGAGGTACAAAGTAGGTAGGTACATCCATATTTCGCCAGTTATGTTTAAGTCCAATGTAATAGGGGGCGCGCCTATTGCCATCAAACGGGCACAAATCCAGACTCTGGGCAGCTACTGGAAAATTTCAGATGGAAAAACCCTTTAAACACTTGCCTGGCCTGACCTGGGAATCGAACCCGGGACCTAATGCTCAACAGTAGCGCTTGTGATCACTGGAAAAATAACTCAGTCCTTGGTAAATAATTATGTGATTATGTTAAACAAGACATGACTGTGGGTTTCTAAAACGGTATTTAACTTAATCACAATTTCCAGTAGTGCCGTTTAAAGCAAATTATACGTAGACGTAATTAGCAAAGCATAAGATTAATAAAAGAGATTATGGTTAATTTAAATATCTTCAGTTCTACGTTAATTATTATGAATATTAATAAGGTTGTTTGTAATTATTACGATAGAGGGACAAAATAATAATTAAGTAACAAATAACAAACGCAAACATGGGGAAACGTTTAATTAAATGTCGGCGGATTAACTAGTTTTAGTTTAGGCTCGGATATGCCTATAATTTCAGATAAACCATAAATATATATTCAATATTTTTCTATTCGTAGCAATATCGTAGCGCATAGGCCTACGAAACCTGCGGGATGTCTACGGGCTACGACATAATTTTTTTGGGAATGTCAATTTGATTTTTCCGTAAATGATTTGACGAGTTTTGTGCAGATTTTTGAACTGGCTCTAAAACTAGAAACACGAGTTATTCACCTTCTAATCTAGTGGAAATATTTTCGAAAGGAGAAATCGGTCAAACTAGTTTTTGAATATAGGTAGTTCAACAACTTTTAAACTTCCAGTACTTAATATCTGTAACTAAAATCTAATAGATCTCGTGGTGAATAGAACAGAGTAATTATTTTTATATAACGTAGGCAAGTTCGCACATCTCTGCATTGTGTGGCTGTGATGCAACGCGTTGTGAAAGCCGATACTGCTGGAATTGGGTTAGCACTGCGCGCGCGGCGCTCGCACCGCGCGTGCTGCGGAGCACGGCGTTTTTATTCTTGTTAATTTAGTATGGCTGTATTTGTTGTTATAATTTGGAGTTTTGTGTATTTAGGATTATGCTTGATTTAATATCATTAAGAATGGTTTGAAAATGTCTTGTTAGGTAGGTTGACTAAACACACAACGTTATTTACATTCAAATTCCTCTTTATCTACATATTAATTAAAGTTACTTTCATGTCTGTCTGTGTGACTGCAGTGTTCTCCTAAAATTCATAACGGATTTTGATGCGGTCTTCACCATCATTAATAAGAGATTGTATTCCGGAACGTTTACGTGTTCTAAATATTAATATTTAACTTAAATACTTTAAATAAAGACACCTGAATGTTTTATAGAGGTATAAGGAACAGGGTGTAAAGTTCACTCATACTCTATGGAAAAGGGAGGATGCTCCGACCAGACGAGTGTTGTGTCTAGTGGGCAACTGCCCGACGATTGATGTTGGGATGTTGTATACCTATATGCGGATCGCGCGGTAAACTCTGCTTGCGAGATGTAGCTATGGTGTGACGTCAAGTCTTGTGTAGTTCGCATATGACATTGTAAATGGCGCCACTTCACTTTTTGTGTTTCTCAAGTTTGTTCTTTTTAAAGTTCGTATGTAGCATTGTAGATGGCCGCCACAGTTTCATCAAGACGTAATTAGCTAATAACCTTCTCATATCAACCAACACATAATCTGACTACCAGTAACCCCGAAAATCGTTGAAATACTATGGTTCTGTCAAAATAAAAAATTGCAGTTAGCTAATCACCTTTCAAGATGGGACCACCACCATACAAATTACAGTTTCTTGCATAATTCTTGCGGTTATACAACACGCTGCTGTATGTTCCGGTTAGGTATGAAAGTCGTTGGTCAAGGTCGACTGCTCCACGTTGAAGTGGCCACTTGAAAGGAGGATTTAGGAAAGAAAGTTCGTTTAAATAAAAACGAAATATTTTATTTCACATACTTAAACCTACATGGGCACTTACGAACCGTAAAAAACTGGGTGCACGGTTCCAATTGGTCATTTCCTACGGAGAAGAGCTGTCTCCATCCCGGTAAAGAAACGGAAAGATTGCTAAAAGAACGTTTCCGTTCCTTCTATTACACTGAAAATACTATATTATGATACTCAAAAGAAATAGAGTTCATAAACTACTTACTTGTTACTATACCTTACTTTAAAGGATTAGCGTTTCTTAAACAACCTAACAGTAGTATGGTTTCTAAGAATCTGTTCGCGTACGTAGAAATAATAATAACCCCACCTCTCATCTCTCTCCTCCTCCACACTCGTCGTGGTGGGGCTTGCGCGCTCCTGAACTCTAGGTATATACCAGTAGAGTTTACTTTGCCGAAACAGGTCTAGGGTGAGGAGTCAGACTAAGAGAGCTCCGGTTTGCCTATATTGGCCGGCCGGAGTGAACACTGATGATGAACAGAGTCGGTTTGAGTTGAGATCCGAAAGAGCTAATGTGCTTGGACTGACCGGAGGAAGAAAGTATTCCAGTAATGCTGGGGTCTTGATCATCCTCCGGGCTCTGGGATTCTTCTGATAGCTGTGGAATACTTCTCCACTCCTCCAGCATCACAAGTAGTACTGCCTCCTTATCGCTACATCACTGTCTCTAGGCAAGAACCTATATCTTGGGAATCAGTGTTCTTCCGTTGTAAATTAGGTGTAAAAACTTCTTAATCACAAACATGACTATTACAAAATTGAATGACATATTAAAGTCAATGTGCCCATCATTATTCAATACTTTCTCAATAAGGAAAGCGATTTGATTTTTTTTATTATTTTTTATTAACTAAACTGTCACGTCAGCCGCATGCACAGTGATTGCTTGGGAAAAGTCCCCACACGGTGGGTGCCTGAGGAGGGACGGTGTCGTCGACGCCGGCCCAGGAAGAGGTAGCGAGACGACCTAGACGTTGCACGGGTTGGATCGAGCTGGCTCTAGAAAAGGATTTCTGGAAGAATTTGGGGGATACCTTTGCTCAACATTGGGAGAGAGAAGGGTAATAAAAAAAATCGACTCATTTATAAACTCAACATAATATAAGAAATATTGTTACCTATAGCTATAAAAGTGTAAATTACATAATATTATGCAATTTAGCAACTCATCTCATAAATGTACCTAATCAGCAGTTTTTCGTTTTGTCTAATTATAGAAGGATAAGTCACATTGATGTTATCACGTATTTTTTGATAAGCTAAAGGCACGTTGTTGTTTCTTTATATAATTAAATGGCTTAATCACTCAATAACTAGGTAGCCTAGACATTATGTATGCAGTAACTGTAGGTATGTACTTGGGTGAAACTTCATACCCATTAGGAATTTAGGATAGCTCAAAATCTTACTTATTATTCTTTAACGGTGGCTTTTATTTAATCAGCTTAGTTTTCAACTCCTAAATGAATATTACATGATCTGAAATGTTCAGTAATTAATGACTAATGAGTTAAACAAGTCTGTTTATGTAAATAAAGATTCCAAAACATCGTACAACCGGCGCTACGTCGTAAGATGCGTCATTTACAAACGGTGGCGCCATCTATACATAATATAAATTGTAGTTACTTTTGGTGTCTGTCTGTGTGATCGCGTTGTTCTTCTAAACTACGAAACGGATTTTGATGCGGTTTTCGAAACGATTTAGATTATGTATTCCGGAAGGTTTTTGTATGTTTTGCATAAGTATTAAACCTACATATATTACAGAAATCTCACTATTCTGTCAATACATAAAAAATGCTAGAGCAGGGGCGGGTCGCTATAATTTTCTATATTTTCCTTGTCAACGTTAACGACTATGACAACATAGCACATAATAATGAGCACTAAGCTAACTTAATAATAAGGCTACAATTGAATGCCATGTAAAATAGCACTCTGTGTGTAGGTACATAAATATATCAACGTGTCTTATGTATGACGATAATAGTTTCATAGCCGGATTCTATTAAGCGATTACAATAAAACGTCTATGACTAGGCAAAACTAACGAATAGCTTCCATTAGGAAGGCTATTAATATTTAATACTTACGGCTCGATTAATTAGTAAGTAGCCCAGAAATTGTTGAATGGCCGTGTAGTGAGACATCCTTACGCACAGAACTAAAGTTCAATGCTCTACTTACACTCAATAGATTTGATATTCGGCAGTAATCGTAATTATCGTCATTGTAATTTTGAACCCTACTATGATAATACGAGTGCAGTGGTGGCTCAGTGGGATCAGCCGCGATTTGCGAGTTGTAGGTCGTAGGTTCGAACCCTGACAGGCTTTATTTTGTGATTTTTAACCGACTTCAAAAAAAGGAGGAGGTTCGCAATTCGACTGTATGTTTTTTTTATGTTTGATACCTCATAACTTTCGACTGGGTGAACCGATTTTGATGATTCTTTTTTTATTTGAAAGCTCGTGGTTCCCGTGTGGTCTTGTTTCATACAGATCTGATGATGCGTTTCGGAGACAGACAACGGAACTCTTCAAAAAATAACAGTAAATGAACCGCGATTGCTGCTATCGCATAAATATGCATTGTTTTGACCCCAAGCATGATGAAATTTCGAATTAGTGGGGTAGGTACTATAACTAAAAAGTGAAAAATAAAAACTTTTCCAAAAAAAACAACCGACTTCCGAAAAAACACTACAAAGTGAAAAATAACTTTAATTTCGGAAGACTGTAACAAAAAATTTAAATACATATCCAAAGTCACCGCCTTCCGAAATTAAAGTGATTTTTCACTTTGTAGTGTTTTTCCGAAAGTCAATCACCACTGCTCTCAAATGGACGAACATCGAAAGGAAACCGGCATGTGCTAGAACCGATAATTCGAAGACGTGTGACACCTATCAACCCGCACAGGGCCTGCGTGGGGTATTATGGCCCACTCCCTCTCAAAGAGAGCAGGCCTGTGTTTCAGCAGTGGGAATATAATACGCTGGTTATGTACTTATGATGTATGAATTGTATGATAAAACTGTGTAGTCTTAATTGCCATCATAATTTTAAAAACAAACAAACTAATCCCTACTTAAATATCATAAATGCGAAAGTAACTCAGTCTGTCTGTGTGTTTTCACGCCTAAACCGATGAACCGATCGTCATGAAAGTTGTCAGAGATATAGCCTGGGATATGGAGAAAGACATAGGCTACGTTTTTACACGATAACCGACATCCACGCGAAGGGAGCCGCGGGAAAAAGCTAGTTGTATCATAAACCCATGTCCGAGCCTGCCTCGTTGACATATACGTCGCAACTGCTAAGCATGAGGTACTGTATTCGATTCCCGGGACGGGCAAAGTATGATTGGGTTTTTCTATCAGGAATTTCTCAGTACCAGCCCGGAGTTTGGATTTGTGCCCGGTTGGTGACAATAGTCTCGCCCACTGCTACTACCTACTTAAATATAAAACTGGCGAAAAGTGGGTGTACCTACTATACATACACGTCTGCCTTACCCTTCGGCGAATACAAGCGTTATGTTATAAAACCATGTACCTAGTGTAGCCATATTAGTTAAATAGGAAGCAACAGGGTACATATCCAACGATGACGTAGAGTAAATAGTAAATTGCAATGCATCAGTCAGTTCGCAGTGCCGGTGCATCACGATAACCGTGCGCATCAAACAGCTGACTCTGTGAACTTATCGCGCACTGGATTGGAACAGCCTTGTGTGAGGATATCCTTGCGATTCTTATCTTGTCCCAAATCACTAGAGCTCGGAGAGAAAAGAAAGGTATGGAAAGGTGTATCTACAGTAAATGACCTGCACGGACCTGCACCCTAATTATTGCGTGCCAACCCCCTAAAATCCTACCTTACGTCCAAGCTGAACACCTGGTTACGTGGGGGGCGGACACGCGTACTGTACAACTGTACAAAAACTTATGCGGCTAACAAGGAAAGGTAACCCCCTTATGCGAAAAACCTCAACAAAAAGACAGTGTCCGTATCCAATAGCAGACACTGTTTAAAAATAAAACACAAACATACTTAACCTACAACAAAACAAAACCCAAAAAGTGAAACAAAAAACAAGACAAAAAAAAAAAAAAAAATATTGCGTGCCTGCCAGGGGTGCGGGTTGTTCGAAAGAGATACCGTGGCCCCTGGCACACAAGCAACTGAGGGAACACGGGTGGGTTTTGGGTCAGTAATAGTCTGACACGCCCTCCTGCTCCACCCAGACCGGGAGAAGACATTTGATGATTTAGTCAGTAATAGTCTGACACGCCCTCCTGCTCCACTCAAGCGGGAGAACACATTTGATGATTTCCCACCCAAAAAAAAAACCTAATTACCTAACATACTTTCAATAACAATCTGCGTCATCTTGAAGGATATCCTGTGCTTATCCAATCGTGCATCATATGTTCAAAAAAACTGTTTGAGCAACAACGTAAATAACGCAATGGATATTGTTAAACTGTCAAAATGAAAGCCATTGCTACTGTAAGTGTTTTACGCAATAATCCCCCTGGTGAATGCCGGGAATCCGCAGGATGCGAGAAGCTTGGGACTGGTCGTGGTGGTTATGGTTTTGTGGTTGTGGTTGCTCCATGGCATGAGCTTCTTTCGGTTGAAATGATAACGATGAATGATTACGAATTTCTGGGATTGTTGATTCGTCTACAAATAAATTAACTTAGTGCGAGTCGCCGATAGAAAATAGTATCCTTTAAACAAGGAAACACTTACGTACGTAAGTACACGTACCCCATTTTACGAAAATTACGCGGACGCAGGAGTATACAATTTGGCACAGTCATAGTGTACGAGGTGCATTCAATAAGTACCTAGCCTCATCGCCAGAGGGCGCTGTAGTTTCAAAAGAGTTTTACCACAGTGTAGCACATTCTTTTTTAATTCTTTTTTCAAATTTTCATTCCAATCCCTTCATTTGTTTTAATTTGACAACTTATGGAAGCGAACGTGTCGATCGGTTTTACAAAAATGGAAAAAGAGCAATATCGTTCGGTGATTCGATTCCTATTTTTGGAAGGGAAAACGCGCATCGAAATCAAAGAGCGCTTGGATGCTGTGTACGGTGACTCTTCTCCATCGATGGCCGCCGTCAAGAATTGGTTCAACGAGTTTGCACGTGGCCGTACGTCGGTTTTTGATGAACCACGTCCAGGTGCACCGAAAACAGCTGCTACGGAGGAAAACATTAAAAAAATCCATGATCTCGTATTGGCAGATCGCCGATTGAAGGTTCGGGAGCTAGCTGAGACTGTAGGCATTTCAGAAGGAACAGTGCATCATATTCTTCACGAGGAACTCGGCATGAGAAAGCTGTCGGCGCGATGGGTGCCGCGTTTACTCACACCAGAAAACAAGCGCAACCGTGAGACCACATCGGAGACGTGTTTGGCGCTGTTTAAGCGGAATCCAGCGGAGTTTTTGCGTCGTTTTGTGACCGTCGATGAAACTTGGATCCACTGGTACACACCAGAGACCAAGGAGCAATCAAAACAATGGATCCAGACCGGGGAACGTGCTCCAAAGAAGGCGAAAACTGTAAAATCGGCCGGAAAAGTTATGGCCACCGTTTTCTGGGATTCACAAGGTGTGATCTACATCGATTACCTCGAGAAGGGTAAAACAATTACAGGGCTTTACTATGCCGATTTATTGGGCCGATTCGACGCCGAATTAAAGAAAAAACGACCCCATCTGGCGAAGAAAAAAGTGCTGTTTCACCACGACGACGCACCGGTTCACACGTCTGCCGTTGCCATGGCCAAATTGGTCGAATTACGCTACGAATTGCTGCCCCATCCACCGTATTCTCCAGATTTGGCCCCTTGTGACTTCTTTCTGTTTCCTAATCTGAAAAAATCACTCGCCGGGAATAGATATGGATCGAATGAGGAGGTCATCGCCGCCACGGAGGCCTATTTTGCAGAGTTTGACAAAAACTATTTTTCGGACGGATTAAAAAAGTTGGAGCATCGCTGGGCTAAGTGTATCGAACTAAAAGGAGACTATGTTGAAAAATAAATTCCCACTTTTCCAAAATTTTCGTTTACTTTTTGTAGGCTAAGTATTTATTGAATGACCCTCGTATATGGAGAAGGAAAGCTAATATTTTTAAATTATGGTCGCAATTCGACCACTGGGTGACAACTAGTATTATTTAAAACTGACGATAGTCCAATTCGAGCGAGGTAATTCTTCGACTAATAAACCGAATTAGAAGATATATACAAATGTATTAAAACGTCTAAGTGCACTGAACTATTAATTATGCATCGCCGTCGGTGTGTTGGACTGTAAACAACTGCCGCCAGTCCGCCACGTGTATACACCGGGTGCCAAAAAATAATGTACAAGCACCTACTCAATTTCAGACAACTGCATAAATAACGCAGTCAAGGTACATTATATTTGGCGTGTTTAGCAGATATAAATGCCTGTTGCTACTTATAGTTTATATTTAACTCTGTATAAATCGTCAACTGATACGTGTCATCATTCTTTGGCTTGTCCAGGATGTGCTAAATAGGTAGGTCCGAATGAGGAATTAGGAACGATTACCGAAGTCGGACTGTGGATGGGTGATCTTTACATAGCAAGACCCCTCCGTGCCTCGGAAAGCACGTTAAGCCACTGGTCCCGGCTGTAATTTGTGGATCTTTGACAGTCGTTAGGGGGCGTCAATTAATTACGTGAGGCGTTTAGGGGGGAGGGGGTCGAGTCAAATCTCACCCAATGTCACGTGGGGGAGAGGGGATCTCGACAAATCTCATGTAATTTTATATTTTTTTCCGTAAAGAAACAATGTAAAATTGAGCGAAAACCGGGTTAAACATGTTTTTCCGCCAATATGACTGCCAAAATGCTACAAAATAATATTTATCGTTATACGAACGCTACAAAGTAGCACAGTAGCAACTCGATTGTTCAAGCGCCACCAGCCAGCCAAGCCAGTAAATAAATCCAACGCAAATAAGCATAGATTATAACGTGGTTACACAAAAAATACGCATTTTAAAATTTCTCACGTGAAATTACGGGGAGGAGTGTCGAGTCAAATCTCACGACATCTCACCAGAGCGGGGGTGGGGTCGAAAAATCGCCAATATTGCCTCACGTAATTAATGGACGCCGCCTTACGAGTCGACGAAGCCAGTCATACCAAGGGGTATCGTATTACCCAGTTACTGGGTTGTGGTCAGATAGGCAGGCCATGTAAATGACTGGTATTCAGCGGTATACCGTTATACCTTCTGGAAGCCGACCCCAAAATAGTTGGGAAAAGGCTAGGCAGATGATTATGAAGACCAGAATCTGAAGCCATACAAAAAGTAGAACTGTTAAAGATGATTAAAATAAGAGAAATAAAAAAATGAGAATCTCAATGAAGGTCAGACACAAAGCACATACAAAAAACATCACAAGACTTAAAGCTTATTAAAAATCCAAGTCCAACCAGACATTACTATTCCGGCCGGCTAGGCTGTGACATGGCTTTGACCCGTACGGATTTGGGTCAAGAGGAATCGATTTATAACAACCAAGTTTGCATCTATTCGACTGAACTGTTCTGATGAATTATAAAGTGGCATCAAAGTGGAGCGGTATTTCGAGCTGCCTGATTTAGGCACAACTTTAAATTATTCGGAGGGATTGACGTAACCATTGCCAAGTTTAAAGTGGGTAGAGCTGCAAGCTTATTAAATTGCCACTGCATATTTGTATTGAGTTTGAATGTTTGATCACAGATTGGGTTCGAGAAAATTCAGAAATTAATCGATTATGAACACCCTGAGTTTTTGACGGAGATTTATTTAACAATGAACACGATATTGTCGCCACGTTGGTAATTTGCAGGGACGGTTACCGTTACCAATAAAATATCGGCAAAACTACCAAAAAATTTCGCTCCGTTCCGTTAAATATTTATCGTTAAAGTTATCGTTAAATCATAAGATTTACCGGTATTTAAATAGCGTTACTAATATCGTTATTTCGCTTAATAAGATATTATAGAGGTAATTGAAAGCCTAATTCTTCAGCTTTTGAATGACATATCACTTTTGTAATTACCATTTATCGTTTTAGGAAAATCAATGTATATGTGCGCCGTCTAGGCTTGAGTCGATTTGGTTGCTCGCGAGTGTAGTTTGAATAACACGGTTAAAGTTGAAAGGTACGCAGGTTATTACGTTTGCTTTGAAAACGTTGAAATATCGGTACACTTCTTTCGGCCCATAATAATATTTTTTACACAAACAACTAGTTGATAAATCAAAGCTAGTAGACGTAAATACGTTCGGCGTACGCGACGCGATGATTGTGTGCCGTATGATTATGAAATAAAATACGCGCAAGCGCGAGTCTTATCGTATTCGTATCTTTTCGACGACGCGACGCGACATCGCGTCGTAACATCCTTTGTTGCCGGTCTGCTTAGAGGAGCCGAACGTAAGGCGCGCGAGGCACTTGGTTCGGTTTGGCAACGTCGCACAAAATGTTACTTCTTGTTTAGCGAAATAACGATATTAGTAACGCTATTTAAATACCGGTAAATCTTATGATTTAACGATAACTTTAACGATAAATATTTAACGGAACGGAGCGAAATTTTTTGGTAGTTTTGCCGATATTTTATTGGTAACGGTAACCGTCCCTGCAAATTACCAACGTGGCGACAATATCGTGTTCATTGTTAAATAAATCTCCGTCAAAAACTCTGGGTGTTCATAATCGATTAATTTCTGAATTTTCTCGAACCCAATCTATGATCAAACATTCAAACTCAATACAAATATGCAGTGGCAATTTAATAAGCTTGCAGCTCTACCCACTTTAAACTTGGCAATGGTTAAGTCAATCCCTCCGAATAATTTAAAGGTGTGCCTAAATCAGGCAGCTCGAAATACCGCTCCACTTTGATGCCACTTTATAATTCATCAGAACAGTTCAGTCGAATAGATGCAAACTTGGTTGTTATAAATCGATTCCTCTTGACCCAAATCCGTACGGGTCAAAGCCATGTCACAGCCTAGCCGGCCGGAATAGTAATGTCTGGTTGGACTTGGATTTTTAATAAGCTTTAAGTCTTGTGATGTTTTTTGTATGTGCTTTGTGTCTGACCTTCATTGAGATTCTCATTTGTTTATTTCTCTTATTTTAATCATCTTTAACAGTTCTACTTTTTGTATGGCTTCAGATTCTGATCTTCATAATCATCTGCCTAGCCTTTTCCCAACTATTTTGGGGTCGGCTTCCAGAAGGTATAACGGTATACAGCTGAATACCAGTCATTTACATGGCCTGCCTATCTGACCACAACCCAGTAACTGGGTAATACGATACCCCTTGGTATGACTGGCTTCGTCGACTCGTAAGGCGGCGTCCATTAATTACGTGAGGCAATATTGGCGATTTTTCGACCCCACCCCCGCTCTGGTGAGATGTCGTGAGATTTGACCCGACACTCCCCTCCTCCCCGTAATTTCACGTGAGATATTTTAAAATGCGTATTTTTTGTGTAACCACGTTATAATCTATGCTTGTTTGCGTTGGATTTATGTACTGCGTTTGGCTGGCTTGGCTGGCTGGTGGCGCGTGAGATTGGGTAAGATTTGACTCGACCCCCTAAACGCCTCACGTAATTAATTGACGCCCCCTAACGACTGTCAAAGATCCACAAATGACAGCCGGGACCAGTGGCTTAACGTGCTTTCTGAGGCACGGAGGGGTCTTGCTATGTAAAGATCACCCATCCACTTAAAACCGTTCTCAAATCTTACGTGCCTCATAAAGGCGCTGTCAAGGTCAATTTTATTGTATCCAGAAATATGTGGGTGACTATACCTTTTTGGAGACAGGAATATTTCGTTTTATAGGATTATTCGGTCGCAGCTAATTTGAATATTTTTTTCAATTCTATTGTAATTTTGAATTTGACGTTTTTCACCTAAAATTTTGATTGTCTAAACTAAAATCTCTGAACTAAATCTGACTATTTTATTCAAGATTTAAAAGGTGTAGAATAAAATTAGTTATCATGAACTAAAATTCACACCAACACCTCGACTTCAGGTGCACAAACAGAGCTGTATCTTTTTTTCTTTTCTTTTGCATATAATAACTTTTGCAACAAAAAATGGTGTGTCCTATCGCAAAAATAATGAAAATTTCGACATCCGTTATGAAACTCATAAATCTCTAAAACTCCCAATGTAGGTAATAATTTTTCAAATTTTCCATACAAAAACTGAAAAATTCCATATAAAACACGTGGCAGCGACAAACTGGCTCCGGCTCTAAAACAGTAACGGTATGTATAGAAAAAATACCGGTAATTCGGCCCCTGGTAATTTGATCAGTAAGCTTTGCCGATATTAGAAATAAATGAATAATTTATATCATCATTATCAGCCTTTAGTCTTTTCCAAATGATGTTGGGGTCGGCTTCAGTTACGCCGGATCTAGCTGAATACCAGTATCAGACCAAGATTATGTCTGGACTTAAAAATAGACTGTGACCTCTGAGTTTGTTTCGGCCTTTCTTCTCAGAATAGTCAGTCAGGAAACACCGACCTCATACGATAGACGTGTAAAAGTGTGTGTAGGAACAAACCTTATCACAGCAATAAAGTCATTTATCATTACATGAAGCGTCTGCCTATCTGACCTACACAACAGGCCACAACCCAGTTGCTGGGTAATACGATACTTCTTGCTAAGACAGGCTGTCAGAATTTCGGGATTCTGACGACCCATAACGACTGTCAAAGATCTACGAATGACAGCTACAACCACGGAGCGGTTTTGATATGTAAAGATGGTCACCTGGACCAACCCTTGAAATATTCTACCAATCCCTACTTTTTCTACTAATATTATAAATTCGAAAGTGACTCTGTCTGTCTGTTAAGCCATCACGCCTAAACCGCTGAACCAATCGTCATGAAATTTGACAGAAATATAGCCTGGCATATGGAGAAGGATATAGGCTACTTTTTTTTACGCGATAACCGAAATCCACGCGGGCGGAGCCGCAGGCAAAAGCTAGTATTGAATAATGTATAATGATGATGAATTTTACACACACCTGTTTATTGTTTATTGTTGATGTAGACATGGGGAAAGAAGATACTAGTAGTTACCATATTTCCAGCAGCAGTAGTAGTAGTCCTGCTTGATGGCTTCTAAAAATACCTATTTTTATAGAGCCAAAGCGTGGTTACCTGCTAGATAGCAGGTAATCACGCTTTAGCTCTGAGAGAGGTCAAGGCATGTCATTTGATTTGATGAGTAGGTAAACAACTTCAATAGACAAATAATAAGCCAGAGCCATTTAAAACGTCTATTGACCTTGAGAATAAGCACAAAAGGAAATAATTTGCGTAAATACTCTAATCTAAAGGTTATCGTGCTCAGAAACGAGATTTTCCATATTTTTTTTCCTTCTTTACTTCCACTTACCTTACTTCGTAATTTTAAGGAAGGTGACTTTGTGGTTTATGATGGTACCTCCGTAAGACAATGACAGTGAGGTAAGTAGATTGTGTTTCTTTCAGATTGGCTATAACTTTCCTTTGTGTTAGTTGCCATGCATGTCGTGAAAGAGAAGATTATGCTTGTTTAGTAGGTAGGTATTTCTTATTTATCAAATCTCAGAACTGCTGGAACTGGTTCTCTTCCGATGATGTAACGAAAACAAAAAGTTTCGTGTTGTCAACCCTAAATCCCTCCCCCCGTGATGCTGCAGCATCAGTTCAAGGTTACTTTATTCGCCTAATATCATTGAAGTAATAGAAAACCAAATTTCGACTAGATCAGCTCAAATCCCTTCATCAACCATAAAAGACCTGATAATCTTCAAACAGCTGAGCCAATTTTCTTTAATCATAGTTAAGACCACTCTCGATAAAGACCACGTCCAGACAAAAAAACATCGGTACAGCCGTTTACGAGCTACAGTGCCACAGACAGACACACAGACATAGCGGTCAAACGGAGGTTAAAAAGTTTCAAATTATATTATTTACTGAAGCAAATATTGCCTAGTTTCAAGTTTATTAACCGAAGGAATAAGATTTTTCAAATACCTAAACTGTGTCCCCGATTTTCACCCCCACAGGGATTGAATATTGAAAATCTTTGGTAGGTCTCCATAATTTGAACCAAAGTGTATTTATACCACTTTTTAAGTTAATATAACCACGCAGTAAAATCCTACCCTTGAAAATGTTATCATTCTTTTTTGCCCCGTATGGGTCGGTTTTCGAAAGATCTTAAAACTTAGCATTGTTTTTTCTGTCAAAATTATTAATACTTACTGAGTTTCAAGTTAATCGGACCCGCATTGAAATTCAAAGGCGCAGATTTTCGAAAACTGAAACATTTTATTCTTTATTTCTTTCACCTATTAGGTCGAATTGTGACTTTCCTAGTCTCAGTAGTTTTGGCTGCGCGTTGATATGTTAGTCGGTCAGTCAGTTAGTTTCTTCTTTTATACCTATAAAATACCGTACAGCTTGCATCCTCTCGGGAACAGGTGGTGATACTGGATGTCGGAGTTGGCTTGGTCGATAATACCACTTTGCCTAACCAAACAGCGGCAGACTGGTAGCAATGAATGCTTTGAATGGAATTTAAAATAAGTACTCTTATAAAAAATGTTTTGTTGAGATAGGTACTTCACATTTATAATTGAAGAGCACTCTTTTTATTCATACGCCATAAAATCAATACGATTATACTAAAGGGTATTTAGCAGGGAAAACCCCTATTTAATCTCAGAAATCAAAAGGACGCTGACAACTTTACCTCCACACATGCGACTATGGGAATTTGTATGCGTCATTTGAGTTTAATGACTCACTTTAAAGGTATCGACCTTACTTAACGACATTAGGTTCGGAGAAATAGATGTTTAATTGTTCGTCAGAATTAGGTATAGAAAGAGAAACTGTATGTTTACGTTTATATACGTAACAAACAAACACAGAGCGATGTACCGTGTACGACAATTATTCTTTGCAAAAAGAAAATAGTTTCAGCACTCGATCTTTTGAAACGTATTTCTAAGTATAGAATCAAGAAAAGCCATAAAACGCGGTTCAGTAACATCATATAAAAGCAATTACACAGATATACACACTGGCAGATAATAAATTAGCGTTACTAAACCGTCACGCTTCTTTGATATTCTCTCAGAACATTTTAAAAAATCTGTTAGGTTTATGATTAATTGAACTGTTGACAATGTGACGGAGACGTTTTTAGTATATACTTAGGTATGTACTTATGTATTATATTTTCACATGCCACGCTCCGGGTCAATCGTATCAGTTGAGTAATACTGTGACAATGCGATAATTGCCATTATCTGTTTACTCTGTATTTGTACGCTTAATATCTAAGAAAGTAAGTAGATATTATAGTACATAGTAAATATTTACTTCAACTTGTTGTTGAACTTTCTGCTCTTGTTGTAACTTTGCTTACGTGTGTATTTGTTTGCACCTACCTATATTTTTACAATAAAGAAGACTAACGAAATAACAATGTTTTACATTATGGAGAACCTTCCCGTTTCTCGATTTTCCTCAACCCCGTAGGTAATTTATATATATACCTACACCCTACGGGGTCGAGGACAATCGACAATGATGTTTATTAATAGGCGTCTGAATGTATTATTTAATGTGCATCAAACAGTAATAATAAAAAGGTAAACCGTGAAACAAAATAAACCTAAATGATAATTAGAACCTACCGAACTTCGGGCTTGCGGACGGCGAGTAACGGGTAGCTCGCTGTCCGGTAAGGACCAAGCCCGGGTCGACGGCGCGTTGTGTTCCACCCGCGCCTCAAAGAGATGTCAGCACCAACTGATGGGGCCCGCAAGGGCCGATGCCTGCCAGGGGTGCGGGTTGTTCGAAAGAGATACCGCGGCCCCTGGCACACAGGCAACTGAGGGAACACGGGTGGGTTTTAGTCAGTAAAAGTCTGACACGCCCTCCCGCTCCACCCAGAGCGAGAGAAGTTATTTGATGATTTCCCACCCAAAAAAAAAAACCTACCCAACTTAAGAATACATGTTTGATCTTTGATTGACTGCAAAATATAAGCGAATGCGTGCGCGCACCGTTGCACGTTGTCGTGTCGATATCGCAAAAACTGTTTGCAACCGGTTTCGATACCAAGCCTCGACAATCGGGTACCACCATTGAACACACGCGACTGTCAGAAACACCGTACTGTATCAAAAGTCATTTATTCAAATTAGGCTGAGAATCAGCACTTTTCGAACGTCAAAGTACATGAGACAGTCCCCCAAAACGCCCACCCTTCACCACTTCCTAGTGCTTTAGCTGGGAAGAAGAAGTAGTGGAACAAACTCCCCAGCAGCACAGCTGTCTGTTTAGTCGGATAGACTTGATTCTATACATACTTAGGCAAAGTAATAAACATTACGAGACACAAAATATTAATTAAATAATTAGTCAAAATGTCAGCTAGCCATACCAATATACCGACAAATAAAATGAAAACTGTCGAGGCCAAATAAAGCCTAAAACAACTCATCATAGAAAATATTGTTATGAGTAGATCATGTCAATAACTAATGACATAATAGATAGTTATAAAAAAAAAAATTGTTAGACAGGCAATAAAAAATAAAATAATAATTATATGAACGCATATAACCTGTCACTAGATACGCCGATTCTGGAGAAAGAACATAAACATTGTCTTGAGTTAATCACAGCGACCAACTATTCTTGTCATTTAAATAGTCGTTGATGGAATAGTAAGCCTTTAAACAAAGGACGGATTTTACTTGAGCTTTAAACGCATTAAAAGGCAAATCTAGCAAAGAAGAGGGAAGCTTGTTATAAAAAGTTATACCGAGCCCAACAAATGAGTTATGAACCTTATGAAGCCGGTGAAAGGGAGCACGTAGTTTGTCCTTATTTCTTGTGTTAACGGTGTGAATATCACTGTTTTTAGTGTACAAGTGTATATTTTGCCTAATATATAAGATGTTAGCGAATATGAATTGTGATGCCACCGTGAGTATACCAACATCTTTAAAAAAGTCCCTCAAGGAAACTCTGGCACCTAGCTGGTAAATTGCACGAACAGCACGTTTTTGAAGGACAAAAATATTTTGAATATCAGCAGCTTTGCCCCACAGCAGAATACCGTAGGACATAACGCTGTGAAAATAACTAAAGTAGACTAACCGAGCTGTATCGACGTCAGTGTATTGTCTTACTTTTCTGACGGCGTAGGCGGCTGAACTGAGCCTCCCCGCTAGGCTTGATATGTGTGATCCCCACTGAAGTTTGGCATCTACTGTTATGCCCAGAAAAACTGCCGAGTCTACGGTTTCAAGCACCTCTTTATCTAAGACGATGTTGGGACCTAGACTTCTAACATTCGGTAAGGCAAATTTTACACATTTTGTTTTCTTGGCATTGAGAACTAGGTTATTTGCCGTAAACCAATCCGTAACCATTGAGAGAGCACTGTTTACGTCGTCAAAATCTTGTCTATTCCGGTCTACTTTAAAAATAAGAGAAGTATCATCTGCAAACAGTACAACATCACAAATACCCTTTAAATAGAATGGTAAGTCATTGATATACACTAAAAACAAGAATGGGCCGAGTATTGAGCCTTGAGGCACACCTAACTGAACTGGTAGCCTGGAAGATTTTTCACCATTAATTTCTACACATTGGAACCTATTTTGTAAATAAGAATTTATTACTTTTAAAGCTTCGTTATGGACACCGTAATAACACAGTTTTCGCAAAAGCGTTTCATGGTGCACGCAATCAAAGGCTTTGGAGAGATCACAGAAAACTCCAATAGCATTTTGCGAGTTCTCCCATGCTTTAAATATGTGTTTCAACAGAGCAACACCCGCATCTGTAGTCGAACGACCTTTTGTAAAGCCATATTGTTCATTATGAAGGAGGCTATTTGAATTAAAATGTCTTAGCAACTGCTTGAGTATTAACTTTTCAAATATTTTGCTAAATGCAGGTAAGATAGAAATAGGCCTGAAATTACGAACGTCATTTTTATTACCTGATTTAAATAATGGTATGACTTTACTACTCTTCATGAGGTCAGGAAAAGTTCCTGAATCAACACATTTATTAAAAGTGACAGCTAGATAGGGGGCTACGATATCTATTATATTATTCAAAAGTTTAATGGAAATGCCCCAGAAATCACCAGTGTTTTTAGACTTAAGTGTGTTAAAAACATTAACTACATCACGAGGCGTTACATGTTCGAAACTGAATAGGTCACTACACTTAGGCACACTACTATGCAAGAGGTTTTCAGCTTTAGAGGGGGACGAATTTAAGGAGTGAGTCGTAGCTACAGGTATGTTGGCAAAAAACTCATTAAATGCCTGTGCTACCTCAGTTTCTTTACTAATTAATTTATCGTCTACCATAATCTCTAGTTGTTTGTCTTGTTTAACCGACTTACCCGTTTCATTGTTAATTATTTTCCAAGTGGTTTTAATTTTATTATTAGAATTTTTAATTGTGTCGCTTAAAAATTTTGATTTTGCAAAAGCACTAATCTTTTTAAATAACTTTGAATAATTTTTGACATACTCTAGGAAAGGGGTATCAAACCTGATTTTTTTAATCCATATAACTCGTACAGTCTCGCTCTACTTTTGTAAATACCTGGAGTAGCCCATTGGTTAAAGCCAACGGAGGTGCCATTAATGTTAAAGGTTTTGGTCTTGAAAGTAGATTGGTACTCTTTTTGCACAACATCAAAAAGGGCTCCATACATTTCATTCGGATTCTCGTGTTGTGCTATAGATGGTGTAATTCTATGAGCGATATTATTTTTAAACCTTTTGCAACGACTAGCTGTATAAGGCCTGCATTCAAGTGTATGCGGCTTTTTATGTAATGGCATGGGGAATCTAGCTAATAAACCACAGTGGTCGGACGTTAAGTCAGTTAACACTAATTTACTTTTGGCATCACAATCACTAAATATATTATCAAGACATGTTGACGAAGATGCCGTGATCCTAGTAGGTTCAAAAAACAAGTTAATTAAATTAAAAGACCTAAACAGGTTGAGAAGTCTAATACTTAATGGAGTAACATCTAAAATGTTAATATTAAAATCTCCGCACAAAATTATACTTTTATTACTTGATTTTAACTTATTGAGTAAATCCTCCATTACCGATTCGAAACTAATGAAATCCCCAGAGGGGGGTCGATAAACGCAAATTATAACGTATCGCTCGATTTCAACACAAGACAACTCAATAGTGCGCTCAATGGAAAGGTTAACTAAATCTAAACGTTGTTTACATTTAAACTTGTTTGAAACAAGAACTAAAGATCCACCGCGAATAGCAGTTTTAACTGTGTATGACCATCACTCTCCATTTTTGTTGTTATTAAATTTAAATTTAGTGTTTTAAAATTAACTAAACATAGCTAAGGCATTCGACATGGTTATGTTCCCACTTTGGTTTATAAGCAGGTAGTTTTTGGAAATATCCAATGTTGGGTATTTTCAAACACCAGACAAAACAATCATTGTACACGAAATATTAAAACAATCTACAATTATATAACGACTTAATAAAAAAATAGTTTGGTGTTCCGCAAGGTAACAACTTAGGACCAAATCTCTTTTACTCTCTTTTTCTAATACCATACCTAGGTACTTATGTAAACAACGTTGTTTCTGTCGTATTTTGTGTTATTGGTGTTCAACATCGATCATACTGACTTCTGACCCACTTTAATCTTAAATGAATGTAAAAGATCCCACAATCCCATGGCTACACTAAGCTACAATTCGCATGTCGTGCTCGTGATACAGCCGATTGTACCTCAGAAAGAGTGATTTACTAAGGCCCGCCCACGGCTCAGCCTCGCTCATTATAACGATTTACAAACACTATAATTACGAACATCAGCATTTATTATCGTGTTCTCCGGAAATTAACGGCTATTTGAGGAGCAGATCAATGAAATATAGCCACGGGATCGCTCAAGAATAAGTAGTTACGTACCTGCCTAAGCTGCTTAGGTTACTTCGCTCATTAGTATTAATAATCGAAGTAATTGGGAAGTCAAAAATTCTTTGAATCCAATATACCTACCGTCTAAGAAGCAACTTTATCAATTTGATTCGGAGAAAGAAATAGGTAACTATGACACATTTGAAATCTTAGAAAACATTTATATACCGTAGGTACAAAAAAATAACAGATAAAATTTCATCGTGACACCAAACACACATTTTCTATTTAAATGGAAGTTTGTCCATAAAATGTCGCCGAGAGATAATGTTGTTTGTAACCGCGTTCTATTGACAATATCTGGATGACCTGATTTTTTTTTTTGTTTGATGTTTTCTAAAAATGAAACCTAGCTAGATCGATTATCGCCCCCGAAACCCCTGCATACTAAATTTTATGAAAATCGTTGGAGCCGTTTCCGAGATTCAGATTATATATATATATATATATATAAATTGCTCGTTTAAAGGTATTAGATAGATATAAACGATTTTCACTTGTTTATCTGAAACAACAACAAACTGAACGTCGTCGTCGGCTTCCACTCGACCTGAGTAAACATAAAAACTTATCCAGTTGTTATCCCAGGATAAACAAATATGTCCGTTTCTACAATATTTTTGAGTGCAAAAGTTCGTAATCTTGATTCATAATTTTTGTTGTTTTGGCAGACGATAAGTAGATTTCAAAGCTGACGACAAACGATAAATATAATATTCGCAAGTGGTTCGGTTCAAGTTACGATGTTGTTCGATCTCTATCTTGATTGAAAAACCCTAGGAATCATTATAATTATTAATCTATTACACCTTCTTACAACAGCCTCTGAATTGTGTGTCTGTTGATTGATATAAATCTTTAATCAAATCAGTTCGATAAATGGACAGTAAATTGTTCGATTGTCCTCATTCTGTAGATATCGATAGTTCGTCACGTCACTATGACGAAGGTTGGGCCGTTGTATCGAGCGTTGAAACGAGATATCGATATGAAGGGTGCTCGTTTATCTCTGTCGTACATGTCGTCGTGGTCGCGGCTATCGGTCGGCACTCGGCAGTGCTCGGTGGTAGAGTTGCGCAAGCGCAGGCGGTCAGGCGCGCGAGGCCGCCACTCGGCCTCATTCTCGTTAGGTACGCAAATGTCAGGATCAAGGCCGCTGTATGAACATTCAAGAATTTATTCAATCTTATTCATGGTTTATATTTACCATTCAATACATATGATAGGCCTGAAATAAAACGAAAGAAAAGTCATACTTAAATACAAAATCAAACCAAAACCTACTTACTTACTAGTATAGGTACCTTTTCAATATAACTTACCAATCGTGTGGATTTTCAGCTGTTTGTCTTCGCAGGATCCCGCTAACATTTGTCTATTCCGACGACTCTATCCGCGTGACAGGTCAACCGTTAATCCAATTAAATACTTAAACTATTGTTTTTTTTATCCTTTGAAAGCAACAAGAAGTCCTTTTCTGAACTGCTACATCCGAAGCTATCAAATTATTTGTCCGGGTGTTGGCATGTTAACTGTTGGTAGGTATTATTTTATAATCGGGCATCATAAACGAACGCTTTACGTAACCTACGTAGCCTAACCTAACTAGGTATGTACAAAGATTTAGTTTTTCTTGAAAATCCCATCTTTTCTGTCAAGGGTCCGTGTGACGGATGGATAAGTAGGTCAGCACATTAGATAATCTTTACACATTCCAAACTTCATTTTTAAATCTGTTAGTGTAAAGAAACTAGCAATTCCTTACAATAGACATTTATGTTCATACTACCTGCCTAGACTTTTGCGCTAGCCTAAGTTAGGTTTAGGGTCGGCTTTAAGTCTAACCGGATGCTGCTGAATACCAGTGTTAGAGATGGGGCGATTGCCTATCTGATCTCCACTACCCAGAGTCCCAGATACACCCATTAACTGGGATGTCGAGATCAGACAGGCAGTCACGCGATACCTCTTGGTAAGACTGGTTGTCAAGACTTTCGGGGTTCTGACTCCTCGTAACGACAGTCAAGGATCATCGAATGACAGTCAGGACCAACTGATTAACATGCTTTCCGAGTCTCTCAATAAGGAATGCTCACCCACCCATCCATGGACTGACCTCGCAAGTGATGCTTAACCTTAAGATCGATCCGGCTGTTATTATTTTAAACATATCATTTATTATTATTATTCACTAACTAAATACTTTTTCTTGTTAAGTGGTCAAATTGCAAAGCAAGCGGGACGAGGCTCCTAATGATGTCCTTTGTTGAGCAATCAATATTGCATTATCGTGCAGATACGATTTAAATTGACATCGCGCCATTTTATAACTGGCAACATCTGTATTCTTTTCAATTTGCCGGAGACATACAAAGCTTTTATAGGTCGTAAAGCCTGCATCTTATTGCCTGTTACTGCGAATAAACGATAAATCCATGATGAAAGAGCCACAGAAACAAAGTGGTGCCCAATTTGAATAAGGCTGATCAATACAAAGAGTAGCAAATACGTTGTCAAACTTAGATAACACTTGATAGAGCAATGATTGGGTGCAAGTGACGGAAATAAAAATAGTCAATGGTCACTTGATGTGACACTAAACAACAGAGGGGTAATTTGCTTTACACCGTCTATGACAGTAGAAATGGCTTGCATTTTGTCAGTTCAACAACATTGCATTATTCAAGTTACTCAAGTTATATTTTCAAACAAATGGTGCAATGGATTAGCAATTTCTTTCAAAATAATTTGAATTGTGATTACGTAATTAGGGAGTAGATTAAAGTTGTTAAAGTATTCTAGGAATTAGGTAATAAAGGATTTTTTTTGTTGAAATAATACTAGAACAAAATAATGTAGCAACGCTCTCATTTATTCGATCAATAGCAATTAGTGGTTTCTTAATTCGGTACAATATCTTTCAACATTTTTATCAATTGTTGGGAGATAATATTGTATTCCTGTCAGAACTACCGGTGCGTATCGTTCACAAAATCGTAAAACCCACTTCACACGTATCTACGCCATTTACCGTGATGGTAACAAGGGTTTTCCCAGAACAGTAATAAAACAGTGTAATACCGTATTATACTTAAAAAATAATAAGAGCCGGCGAAGTGCGAGTCTGACCACGCACAATGAGGTTCTGTAGTTGGGATGAATTTTCTCCCACAGAACAAACTGAACTTTGTGGTTGAAAATGTTCTATTCCATACATCGATATTCGTCACAGTCAATTCTCTAAGTACAAATAACTAAACACAAAAAAGGAAAGAAAAATAAAATGAGAGAAATGTAAGTTTGTAATCGCAAAAGTTTTTTTTTATGCGATAAACTAAAGGAGATTGTTCCTTAATGCTGTAAAATCTTGCTTCTCGACGTACGTATTTCATATAATTTAAACATGATACCTCCACGCGCTTCTGAGAAAAAGGGTCTTGCCAGATAGACAGACGGATAACGAAGTGATGCTATAACGGTTCTGTTTTTTCCTATTGTGGTACGGAACCCTAAAAAGAAAGTTAGCAAGGCACGGTAGCACTTACCAATTTTCCTCTCTCTTCCTACCAGAGAAGCTTAACAAAATCCGTATAAATAGCATCTAAGTAGTGCTATTTCACGCCTATGTTCCGCCGTCTCAAGAGTAATTAAAAAGTTTCTCTCGGTAAAAAGCGACGTGTGAAACAGGCTTTACAACCAAACTGTCGACTAACCCGAACTGCCGTAATACAAACAATTTCTTACCGAAATAGCTGCAACGATCATCGAGCTTTAATTATTACGTACAAAAAAAAAACAAACGTTTAATTAACATCTACTTGAGCTATTTATACAAGGTGGCAGGGATATCGACGCGCAACCTGAGGCCATAATGCGAGTTTCTTTTAACTATCTCGATCTATCGCATCGACCGCGTTCGGCGTTCCGATTGGTCCTTCACCAATCCAGAGCCAATCGGAGCGCCGAACGCGCTAGATGCGATCGATCGATATGGTTAAAATAAACTCACAATAGGGCCACTGTTCCAACGCATGGATTCAGTAGGTATACGATTTGGAACAATAGAAGTGCAATACCTACGCGGTCAAAATGTATGGAACAGCCATTGATGTACAATAAACCCAAGATGCACAGTCTCGAAGAAAAGTAACACTCAAAACTGTTCCCTATTATCTATACATCAGTGGTTATAGTAATATGATAAAACACTTTTTCTGCAAATTCAACCTTACACGCATGAAGCAATATCCGAAAAGACTGACTGAAAGATAAATGACGATACCACAGAATACATGTTCTGTGGACGATACTATTTGACACCTGCGCACATTGCGCCCTATTTATGCGGACGATTTTGAGACGCAGATTGTGTATTTGGGTTTTTTTGTAAAAAATCTGCTGATTCATAGAAAAGCGAAAAGTAAAAAATTCGATGTTCGCACTGATATACAGTGCGAACAGCAAATTTTTTACTTTTCGCTTTTCTATGAATCAGCAGATTTTTTTTTTATAACCGGCAAAAAATGTTTTTGCTCGAGGGTCTAGAGTCATATGCTGAATTCATGGATACAGATTGCGCTTCGATATCCCTGCCACCCTGTAGAGTATTTTGATATTCAGACTTTAAATGCAATTATGAAAACGTGAAATATAAAGTCGTATGTGTGGACTGCCGGCAGAGCGCTCCAGCGGGCAATAAAGTAAACTAACCTGTAATTAGTTGCAATTACCGCGGGCGTCTTGATGGCCGACGTTATTTATTGTATAGCGTCCACAATATACTTTAAATAATAACGTAAGCAGCTTCTACAGTTATTCGAGTCTGCTGGTCGGATGTTTACACAAAGAGAACTAGTTTTTGTTGCCGACTTCGACTTGATTGAGTTTAAAAGCTTCTTCAAACAGACGCGACGCGCCGGCGCGACTCGACTCTCGTAGAACAATAATCTATGAAAACTTCATGGAAATTGTTCCAAAAGTGTCGCGTCACGACTGTCTGAATCAGCCTTATGTTTACATACACATCGTAAAAGTTAGAAAACAATAGAGAATTTAGTGTGATGAAAGTTCTAAACTATATTAAATAATAATATAGGTACATTGTTTTTCGTTCGTAAGCAATCATAATAAATACTTAAATTCTTTATTTTACACGTTTTGAATGCTGAAAATCGATCTTTCAGGGTGACATAGTTCCTGCAATTTGTACACTAGAATTCTAGATTTATCAGGCATAAATACAGGTTTTATTTACCACCTAGTTCGGATGCAGATAGTCCCAATATTACAAACTTTAAGCCATTACTTAGTGTATATTGTCATTGTTCAATTTTGTAATACATGCTTTTATTTCGGTGAATAAATATTATTATTATTATTTTAAATATTATATACAGGATTCGTTTTTTTTTCAGTGTGCAAACTGTAACCATGAATACAGCATATCATTGTAAACCCCCCAGCGCAGAAATTTTTCGTCGGTAATACAAAAAAAAAATCAGCTATTCCATACATTTTGACCGCGTAGGTATTGCACTTTTTTTTATGAAATAGCTGATTTTTTTTGAAAACCGACGTAAAATTTCTGCGGGGGCTAGAATGATATGCTGAATTCATGGTTACAGTTTGCGCACTGGATAAAACTTATCCTGTATGTATTATAAATATGATGATTGATCATTCGCAAAATCTTAAATAGGCAAGGATATTTATTTGAATGCCTGCATAAAAGCGCGCTGTTAGATTTTCAACACTCGACTAAGTACCGAAAATTATAAATCTAATAGCGCACTTTTAGTTATATCAACTGTTACTGAAAACGGGAGAATCAGTATTTGTTTTACAAAATAATACTCACAACGGTCTAGATAAACAAAGTAGATATAAGACGCGTCGATCTTATTGTTTACACTTTCTCAGGCAGAAATCTAAGTCACATCCAATTTAAACAGTTTTCATTTTTATTTTCTGTAAAACCTAAAAAAGACTAGCCACTGCCTACTCCGAACAGTAATTCCACACGCAAACACGAAGTACTACACCATACTCTACTCAATAAAAAATGTCAACAGCGGTCATTACGATAAATTTTAGTAAATACTTTTCATATCGTTATTTAAAGTTACGACCTATAAAACAGTAACAAAACTCTACATTCACTCATTCATTAATTCTTCGTAAAAACTTTGTTGGCCTATTTCACCATCTCTGGATAAACTTTTATCTAGCAAATATCCTAACCTGTTCATTCGCATTTTCATACACTTTTTACCCGACTGCGACAGAAAGAGGGTTATGTTTTTCGAGTGTATATATGTATATTTCTTTGGCACGCTCTGTAGCCTAAGCGGCTTGTTCGATTTCAGCTTGAGAGGTGCTGTTAAATTCATCTTAATTGTGAGAGTGACACTGGGTATATTAAAATTGAAAAATATTAAAATGGCCGATTTTTGGCGCCATATTGTCTTTGTCTCAAAACCTATTGATTAGGGTATCAAAAAAAAGGGTAAAGAGTTTCATAAATAGGTCTCATTAACGTCAAAAATTATTACATTAACTAAAAACTATGAAATAAAAAAATAATTTACAAAATCAAAAAACCCGACTGCCTAAAAAGTGAACGTTTGGCCGGATAGCCACTGTCCGGTAACCAGACAGTAGCCACAGCAGCCAGTTACTGAGGGCCCCATTAGCCCTCGACTTTACGCATCGACCGCGTTCGGCGCTCTGATTGGCCCTGGATTGATGAAGGGCCAATCGGATCGAAATCGCCGAACGCATTCGATGTGTTAAGTCAAGATAATTAAAAGAAAATTACACTAGGGCTACTGGTCTTACTGGACAGTGGCTGTTCGGCCACTGTAAAACAGGCCCTATGGTGGTATTTTAAATATGAAATTCATATGTTTTCGTAACAAAATAAGTGGTAATGCCTCATCTATCAATGACAGATACCTACGTGCGTTACCTACTTTCAATACGTGTCAAAGTTAAGTGCCGTGGGCTACTTCAAAATAAGTTGGGCGTTGCGTGGGCTAACTAACACCTACGCTCAGTAATAGAATTAATTAATTATTTTGACATCCTCAAAATGGGTATCCACTACGTTATCTTTTGGCTTTGTATAAAAAAGTGAACACGCATAACTACCTACTTATATTCTACTTTCCCCAACATCGGATAAAGTATGTGCGCATTGTTTAGTGGGCCTAGTGTAAGTTTCTTTTAACCATCTCGATCTAACGCATCGACCGCGTTCCGCTCTCCGATTTGTCGTTCACCAATCCAGGGCCAATCGGAGCGCCGAACGCGCTCGATGCGTCAGATCGAGGTTATTAAAAGAAACTCACACTAGGGCCTCAGAATGCAAGAAGTATTGCAGTTAAATAGAGTTACGTATCAAAAGAATTTAACTTTATTTTCTGTGTTGACTTGACACTCCTATAAATAAAGTACCTACAACAAATCAGTAGGTCAGTGGGACTGATCCGAACTAATTGGACTTCGACCTCTATCTACGAAACAAAACTTACCTACGATAAATCGATACTTTGAAAACCAAACAAGTCATAACTCACACGTTTTGTTGTTTAGAAGTCTAATTTTCTTCCCAGATGCGTAAAAAACTGGTAATTCAGGCATTTCATAAAATATTTAACCGATTTCATTAAAATACCGTCGACCTTCACAAGCACCTGATATTGGCATCCTAATTTTCAGTTTTCTCGCTAAAAATAAACACGTCAGGTTTCATCAAGGGTATTCAGGACTCACGGTTGGGGGAGCGTATGTGTTTAGGACAAGCAAACTTGAACGTTATTTTATTATACCTAGATCCTTTAATTTGTTTCCATATTACCGAAGTTTGATATTGTTTATTAGGTATCTAGGCAAATTATCTCTGAAATCTCTCAGGTAAATAAATTATATTTGAATTTCAGCTTACGTTCGATCGTGCTGTGTTCAGCAAAAGCTGAGCTACTGACTAAGAACACTCTCTAAGCTAGAAAACGTCTCGCATTCATCTTCAATACATCACGGTCGTGTTGGTTAAAACTGAATCCTATAATGATGTGTACGTTTGTTATCTTTCGCGGACTCTGCTGACCGTCTCCTGGCGGCGGCGTAGACCGCCAGCTTGGATGGCGACGGCAAGCTGGAGTCTCTAGGACGGACTAGGGATTCCCGGGATTCTGCAGCTGGAAGGGACGCAGATGTCGGGACGGAAGGCAGCTTGCGAACAGTGTCGTATGGCAGAGGTGAACTGCGTGACGCAGTTGACGCGATGGAGCCAGAGCCGTCAGAATCCTGGAACAAATTTTTCCTTTAAAGCTACACAATATCTGATTATAAAATGAAGCCCAGCTGGTGAACCTGAAAGCCCGTTGGCATGTTTTGCGCAGCCTGCTATCTATGGAGTTAGATCAGAGCCAAGACAGTGCGTCGTCGTTGTACACGTGGCTCTCTTTCTCCATCTCAACAGATATCTTAGAGCAAGAGTTTGCCGAGAGAAGGCCAAACAGAAAAACCTAACGGGGTAGCAGACCACTTACAGTGCTTGTCGTCGTGAGACACGGATCCCCAACCTAAAATACAAGAAGTACCTAGCATAGATACCTACGATAGCTTTTCATCTAAGTACACCAGTGCGGAGAGATCTGGCACAATTTTAATTCAGTTTCTGAATACTGCACTCGTCCTATCTGGAGCAACGCACGAACAATACCTACTGCTAACATTATAAAGCGATAAATTATAAATGTTACCATAACGCGGCCTTGGCTTAGCACGGGGCAATGACATCAATGTACGCAGCGAGCTTTAGTGAACTAAATTTAGTTTTACCTTCGACAGAACTAGGAAGGATTTGTTAATTCCATTGGAGCTTTAAATAGAACTAATCTTTGTTTGTCACAATTTGTGGTTGAACTAAAAATAGAGCAGACGAGAGCGACTGACGTCAGAACTATAAATAAAAATATTGATAGATGTGCGATAGCAAAATAAGTAGATACCTAGTTAGTGTTGGATTAAAATTGCACTCTAGTTCATCGAAGTCATTCATTATACGTAATTGAGTGAACAAATTGACCTATCGTTCACTTGTCGAGACTCGAGTGCATAGAGAGGCAGGTGCAGGCGACACTCTCTAATAACCCACCTGGAAACTACGTGAACGTCGCTCGCTTCCACTATTATGACTTACTAGCCTTTCAGTTCTTTTGATAAACCATTCAAGTCGTTTCTTGGTATAGAGGTCGTCAACCAAGTGACAAATCATAATGACGTGTCCATCTCCATCAATATTCAAGATTGTGGCGATGCAGACTCAAAATAAAAATAAAACACTCGAGTCAGTAAAAATAATTACAGTCTCAATCAAAATCGTACTGTTCTCTGAAGAACTAACAACGATGAAATGAAAGAGAAACCATAACTGAATTGCAAAGTAGAGCAAAGAAATTGTTCGTTACGTTAAATTACACTGCTATTACTTCGTCGAGCCCCCGGATATAGCTCCAAGTTTACACCAGCCAATTACTTATCGTAAGTAGTGTAGGGTCTGTATTTCTTCATAACCAAATACTATTTACCTACCTAATATATATCATATCCCCCACTAAATCAAGTTATGTTGCATCATCGTCGATGCCAAAATGCCAAAACGCGAACCAAAGTTTAAAAAACAAAATGTTTTGAACTTTGGTTCGCGATCGCACCTTATACCTACTAGTACCAGGACAGTAGCTTTTTAGTAAATATTTCCTGCTTCGTGGTCAGCCTAAAGACCCCATAGCAAAATACGTTATCAACCAGACAAAATTATTAACTTGTTATGACGGATATGGGGAAAACATGGGTGTAGGTATAATCAGAAGTAGTTTTTCCGGCTGGCAACAATAAGGATAATCGTAATAACTTCCCCTACCTACCAGGTCTATTTTGATACCTTTGAGTTGTCTCAGTTTTACAGAAATAAAATTCCTCATGCAGGTAAATTCAACCAATTCATATTTCAAAATACTCAATTACTCTTTTTTTTATTACTACACTCCTGAGCCTTCTTCCACTCCTTCCTTATTTCACAAGCCCGCGCGTCCTCTTTCCAGTTTTGACGGAACCTATCCAGCTCGACCCGCCTTCTCCTACGTGGTCAGCCGCGACCCCGCCTCACTGTCTCAGGGCTGTTGCCCTGAGGCAGTGAGGCGGGGTCTGTGTTATTTAGGCCCACCGTATGTCCGGCATGCAGCAAACATGTCCTACCCTGTCTCATTTTAGTTGGGCAGACTTTTGGGCCACGTCTGTCTGCTATCTTTGTCTTGAAGGAAAATCAGTAAGGTACGGAGTTTTAGTAGGTAATGGTAGTCATTCTGATAAAGCCTAGTACACAATAGGTGACCTTAGTCCACACGCAAGACAAATATAAAGAGTTATTCTTGATATTTGTCTTGCGCGCGACGACGGCCTACAGATACGAAGATAAATATCTTCTAGCAAGACCTACATTTCAAAAGCCTTACCTGACGAGGATCCCCGTCTCTGTCGCTACCGTAGATAGAAGAACGAAGTTTCTACATTTCGAAAGCCTTACCTTACGAGCATCTCTATGTTCCAAGCGGTCGTATCTCGTATTCCTGGCAGAAGGTTTCCGGGGCGGGCGGGGCAGGGCGGAGGGCGGGGGTGGCAGGCTGGAGGAGCGCGTCTGCTGCGAGGCGCGGCCCTGGCGCTCCAACAACAAGGCCTCCTCGCCACGCCCCCCACCGCCTCGCGCACCCACTGTGCCCAGACCAGGGAAGCAGCATAACCCACGCTATGGAGGTAAGAAGCTTCTTATAATTTGTTTCACGGTCTTCATTCCAGATTAAATTTGAATGACGTAAAAACATATGTAAGTCATTTCAATGTAACTCTTGGGTGGCGGTTTAGTCTGCATGTGCATTTAGTGTTTTATCTATGAGTCTGCACATATTGCGCATATTTACTCTCCTATATGGGGTGATGTTAAACGTCATTCTAAACAACTTTCTCTTTAAAACGAATACTAGACGTGTAAAAAAAAAAAAAATATAAGAATTGAAATAGTCTGTCTACTTTTGTCAATTGCTTTTTTTTCACGAATCGTATAGGTAATGACTGGTAGAACAATATATTATAAATTATTTATTTGCTGACTTGCTCTAATTCTACGCATTGTATTTGTAAGTTAAATTAATTAATGCCTATTTTAATTTATAAGTAAACAGTTCAACACTGGTTCCAGTGAGTCAACGAATGTAGAAAAAATCTGTGTTAACTTCCTTCTATTAAAATAAACTAATCAATGTTTCGTTATTATTATTCATAGGTACTGTATTTATAGGAAACTTATACTTCTTCGAAGTTAACTGTGACCTAAAAACTGAAAAACCTACTTGAAGACCCAATTATTGTAAATTACACTGTTTCAATAGCCTTGACATTTTATTGGATTTATTATGGCGCCGGCGAAGTTTTCGCAACCACGAAACATGCGATATTTTATAGCATGATTTCTATAGCCCAAAACTCTGACAACCAGTATTAACAAGGGGTATCGTGTTACTCAGTTACTGGGTTGTGAAGGTCCGATAGGCAGTTCTCAACAGCTCCATGTAACACTGGCATTCAGCTACATCCGGTAAGACAGGACGCCGACCCCAAAATAACTGGGAAAAGGCTAGAATAGATTGTTTGAGGTGGCACTTTTACCTGAAGCAGTTTAGTAGGTACGATACGACCTTCGCACTGGAAAAGATACCAGCACCTAACTAATTACTTTAAAGAGCTACTTGGCATGGCAAACCATAGTGGATTTTAATATACAATACGCAAGAACCACGCCCCCTGATGACGCAACTAATGCATACGCTGTTCTGTTTACCTACATGTTTGTTAAGACTCGACTATTATGATAATATGACCGCATAATGACATTAAAATACTCTATACATTCCTTGAATAGAAAACCTTGTGTTATTCCTTTATAACTAATAAGATGTTCTAAAAATAAATTGGGTTTAGGCGTGGTAACACTGTTATCGAGTTAATGAACTGGCACAATATTACAATATATAGACAAATGCCATTATTTAGTGATTCTTACCTCATTGCGGAAACGGTGCTGCCCGAAGAAAGTTATAACGTGACTACTCTAGTAAGACCACTCCAATTATAAATAAACAAGGTTTTATTCATCCAAATAAATTACCATGGAATAATTGATAATGTGAATCATTCATTAGCTAAGCAAAATGCTCTGTCTAAATCTGGTCCAAGTGTAATTTTATACATAGCTATTTTTTATCGTTTTAATCCTTTAAAAGGGTCATTGTACTCATAATTATGAACAACTTTTACCATGGGATCAACCCCGAAATCGTTAAATTAAAATGAACTGAGGCCTTAGTGTGAGTTTCATTAAACCATCTCGTTCAAACGCGCTCGATGCGTTTGATCGAGATGGTTAAATGAAACTCACATTAGGGCCACTGATCCATACATTGCGTCGAGATATGCGTGATAAATGTATGGATCAGCTCATTTTTATTTCACGATTTCAGGGTTGATCCCATTGTAAAAGTTGTTCATAATGATGAGTACAATGACCCTTTTAAAGGATAAAAAAGACAAAAAAATAGACATGTATAAGTTTTGTGTAAGTAATAGGCAAAGATAACACAGACGATAAAATATCGCGCTCTGGATTTTGAACTTTCGGTGTTAACCAGCGTGTGGAAAAAACACACTGTTCGAATTTAAAGTCTCGGCGCTAAGCATAGCGTCCAATATCCAGTGCGCGAAATAATCCGAGCACGATATTTTTACGTCCGATGCGAAAGTGGAAATTTACACTGATTGAAAATACCCTACAGTCTGCAACATTGTTGCTCAGTAATTATGTGAGACCCGTAGTTATCAGTCAAATAACACTTGATAAAAATATTAAGTGAAAGGAATATCAGTATTGTGTGTGTAAAGGTACATTAGGTACTTGTGTGAGATTGAATGTGGCCTATTTAGAGCAGTCTTGTTATAACGACAGTGTCAGTAGGCTATCACTGCAACACTCCAAACAAAAGCGAATACATTAATGTTAATGTTACGAAGAGGCAAATTGTTCATTGTACATTTTCGCCTTTAATTCAGGGCAATATCTTACATCCGGGTTCTGAAAGGTCTTTTAAGTTTCTGAATAATTAATCTAATATCAAATCTCATGTCAAATGCTGAGATTAGCATAGGGATGGTATAATCAGCGTAAAATGTTAGCAATGTTGGACGTAATCCACCACACGAGCTCAGTGCGGTTTGGTAGATGTCACATATCATCGAATTTTAGTTCTAGGAGATGCCGGTCCCTCACAATGATTTCCATCACCATTTTGAGAGCTAAGATAGGTTGCCGGAAATAACAACAACCGATTATATGACTACATGATATTTGACAGCAGATTAAATTATTTGAATAACCTTTCAGATGGGGGTTAAACACTGCCAAGCATCTACGTGTTAGGAGCAGCCATTAAAACATTAAAACCACAACAAACAAAACATGATGTTTATTCTAAAACATGCTTCTAAAAATATGATTAATATTACATCGAATACATCTTACAAAAATATATCTGTATACAATTCCTTAGTACTTAAACACTAAAGCCTCCGGGACAACGGCGAATATAATATGGGTGAACAGTTTTTATTATAAGGCCTGCTGTGATAGGGGCAGTTCAGACAGAGAGTAAAAATTCTCGAGCAGGCTCGAGCCTTCTCTGGCCGCAATTCAAACCGAGTTGCGTGCATGCGCGAGCCGACTGTGTCGATATTCATATAATTTTCTACTTTTAACTTAAGTAATACGGTCCTATTTTCAATGGAGCCAGTAACTTGCTCGGGATTTTTTCCGTTCTTTCTGAACTGACCCTATATAGGGTCAAATTAAATGAACTGGCGATACCAGTTGACACGTGTTGAGTTTTTTCTCAATTTTGGCGCCGCAAGAATGATACGGCGCGGCGTGCGGACTAAAAGTGCACGCTGCGGCAACAGACGATATGGATCGACAGCCTCAAAAAGCGCACGACATTTAGAATTTTATTTTGTTTTCTTTAGTTTATTTAAGATTATCATAAAAAAGTAAAGTATACATATGGTTTCATTGTTGGTAAAGCCGGTTGATTTAATTGGACCAAGTATATTTATACATTTTCTGACAATACAAAATGTAATTCATCACTGATACTGATGTCTAGTTTCGTTTATCGTTCGTTTTTAAAATCTGTTCAAACTTTGAGTCGTATTAAATAATGGTTCGATCCTTATGTTCAAAATTTTCACAAGCACCTGTTGCTCTATATTAATTGTTGACATTGGTCATTATAACACTAGGCATTCATTATCTAAATAAATGAGATTTACAAAACGAAATAATTTTCCATAAACTATAGCTGCATGGGTTTTAGCCTATAAATACTACACGGCGTTATAGAGTCAGTTCAGATAAAACACAAAAATGCCCGAGAAATTTACTGGCTCCATTGAAAATAGGACCGTATGACCATAGCCTAAAGTAGAAAAAAAGAGCAACCGAGTCGCGAGCATGTCTGAGTCGACTGTGTCGATATTCAATTTAATCATTGGTAATACAGTCCTATTTTCAATGGAACCAGTAAATTGCTAGGGCATTTTTCAGTTCTAAACTGACCCTTAGGGTCATAAGCAGCAGTGAATGTAGGAATAAGATCGTCCTAATCAACGCTTTACAAATATAAAATAATGTTAGGTTAATCTCTTAGTAATCACACGGCTTTGCTTATAACTACACCGTCTTGAGGCAACTTAGAAGTGACGAGACTACAACTTGTTTATTTTCTAAACATACAATTTAGACTTATCTTGTTCAATTATAGGAACAAAATCAGACCTATAATCGAAACAATTATAATTTCAAATCCCTTAGTGTGTTTTTTAATCCAAAATAAATACAAAAAAAATAACGTAATTCTTATCTATATGTCCATTTTAAGGAGTACATTTCATAAATGGGCCGAAAAAAATAATATAATAGGTACTAACTTTGGCATATTTTTGTGACCAATGCCTCTGTTTTACTTCTATATAAAATCAGAATCACACGAATATCATAAGAAGTCATTATCATTAGGATGGATGCGCTAAGATAACCCGCGAAATTCAAACTTTCTTCCATTTTTTTTTTAAATTTGCAGCGCAGTGTCAGGCTTGGCAGGTACTGCCAGGGGTGCGGGTTGTTCGGAACAGATACTCGTACCGCGGCCCCTGGCACACAGGCAACTGAAGGAACACGGGTGGGTTTTATTCAGTAAAAGTCTGACACGCCCTCCTGCATCACCCAGAGCGGGAGAAGTTATTTAATGATTTCCCACCCTCAAAAAAAATAAAAAGGCTTGGCAGGTTGAAGATTACGATTCGCGACTGTAACACGTATGTACTGGGAACATTTTAGGCTGATTATGTAATCATTAAAGATTACATAATCAGCCTAAAATGTTCCCAGTGCTGAGACACAGGCCTCCTCTCTGTGAGAGGCAGTGGGCCGTAATCCTCCACGCGGGCTCCACGCGGGCTGGTAGATGTCACATGTCTTCGAATTTTCAGTTCTAGGACATGCGCGTTTCCTCACGATGTTTTCCTTCACCGTTTTGAGAGCAGTGGTGATGAAATAATTTACACAAAGTGTAGTGTCTGCTTGGGTTCGAACCCACGACCTACAACTCGGTAAGTCGCGGTTACTGGGCCACCACTGCTATATTAAACACTAGCTGTGCCCGCGACTTCGTCCGCGCAGAATAGTTACTTTTTTATTATTTATATTTATATTACATAAATATATTAATAAAAATTAATACAATTTCTTAAATAAAAGTAGCCTACGTTACTCCTTTTTACATCAGCTATCTGCCAGTGAAAGTCCCGTCAAAATCGGTCCAACCGTTTCAGAGATTAGCCGGAACAAACAGACAGACAGACAGACAAAAATTTAAAAAAAATGTTATTTTGGTATATGTACCGAGTATACATCCATATGCATTTAGTAAAAAGCGGTTATATTAATATTACAAACAGACACTTCAATTTTATTTATCTGTATAGATATAATTCTGTAAATACATACGTGTTACAGTCGCGAATCATTTTAATCATCAATACAATCCTCTAACTTTATTCAATCCCACTGAATGACTTTTTCACGAAATAGTCATCAGCATAAAAACTGACCTGCAAATTGCAAAAAAAGGAAAAAAAAATTGGCGGCCTATCTGGCGTTTCCTCCTTTAGTTGTTAACTTTCACCTTGCACAATATTTATTACAAAAAGCCCTATACTTGAATAAGAACATGTCACCACCACTGTGCTTAGTTGTTTCGGTCAATACAGGATAAGTTTTTATCCAGTGCGCAAACTGTAACCATGAATTCAGCATACCATTCTAGACCCCGCAGCGCAGATTTTTTTCGTTGGTAATACAAAAAATCAGCTGTTCCATACATTTTGACCGCGTAGGTGTTGGACTTTTCTATGAAACAGCAGTTTTTTTTTTTTTTTTGTATAACCAACGAAAAGTTTCTACGCTAGGGGGTCTAGAATGATATGCTGAATTCATGGTTACAGTTTGCGCACTGGTAAAAAATTTACTCAGTATAGTACTAGATTTCTGATGAGCGAATCAAAAAGGGCCGGATAATTAAGACCACAAGGAACACAACATTATTTGTGGTCTTATTTTGCAACATAGTTTTTTCAACCTTATTGCTTAGAAATTCTGTTTTATGTTTCCATAAATAGTATGGTACTTACTTATTTTAAAATGTTTACTTTCAATCGAAGTATTGCAAACGATAATGAACTTTATGTTTGCGTGTTAAGGTTCATAGTCAAGCTATCATAGCGGCCAATTGAGTAAATTCTTAATCTAGTGCTATTGTTGGTCGGAGCTTAGTTGTTAAATAATTTGATTGAAGTGCAATGTACATAAACCCTAATTTTGGCACGTAAGCTACTTTATCAAAGCTTCATCATGTATCTTCATCAGCAAATTATTTTCAAAAGCACAGTTCCACTATATCTCTTTGCAATGTGAATGAAAAACTAAGCTTAGTGGTTGTTCTAGCTCCATATTAATAATTTTCTCTCGTCTCTGAGTTGTTTATTCAGAAAAACTATAAAATTCTAACCTTTTAACAAGTCAAAATTGAGTGTAGTTTATTAATACAGACTTTTCATTAAAATAACTTAAAATACCGACTTTACATTTATCCTTAGAAGACTAGGTTCCTACTAGTGGAGTGTAAAAAAACAGTTGTAAATATACATTTACGGAGATTCTTATAAACTATGTGGCACCAACACACTCTTGGTGAAGACTAAGACACAGTTAAAGGCACATCATTTAACTTATGTTCAGACTTCTATTGTCTTTGATCAGCACTCCAATTGCGTAACGCACTACTAAAGAAAACCTTTTTCATTTTGATAGTTCAACAACGTCCATTGTGTTGATTTTGTTACCATGAATATGGACTTTAAAACATAAGGTGTGCAATGGTCAATGTCGAATGGAAAGGAATTGTCATTAATAGTGTGTTACACAATTTTAATAGGCTGCAGGTTAGGGTTATGTAAACACTTGGAATAAAATCACACAGAACACAAAAACGAAGCGTTGTTCGTGATCATTTGTACATCGCCGGAATGTTTGTGTGAGTAAGCGGGATCCTTAGAGCTTAGGAATGTTTATAATAGTCGGATACTTGCAAAGTTTTGTAACTTTATCAAAATTGGATTTAAAAAAATGCATAGTTCGAGAGATCTATTGAACGATCAATTCGATTATATTATCGAGACTTTAAATATCGTTCTATAATTTTTTTATTCTATTTTTTAAAACCAGTTGTTCGTTTTCGGAAGTAGTTATGGTACATATTTGGAGTGGCGTAACTGGGCTGGGGCAGGCAGGGCAAGATCTCTGGGCGACTATCGAAAGGGGGCGCAAAAAGTCGCCAATTATTAAATAAAAAATAAAAAAAACATCAATAAACCATTTCATACTGTTACTTAGATGTAACAAATCTGAATTGCTACTTGAATACATTGTACAGTACGAGGATGAAATCGTATTTCCAAATTTGCCTTTTTCTATTCAAATTCTTTTAAAATTGCAGCATTGCAAGCGATTTTTTAGCAAGTTGTAATTAATACTTTCGTTATTGAAGGCTTATAATTGGTCAAGAAAGGTTATACGACCTAGCTTTGCTCAGTAGACCGAGAAGATAATTTACGAAATGGCGCAAATGTCATGCGTGCCCTAGGCGCTATTTTCTATTGGTAAGCCCCTGTATATTTGACAATGCTCCTGAAAAGGTAAATAAATTGCAACTTTTTTGAAGTGGTTCAACTCTAGCGTTGAGCATTCACACGGACCTAACGTGTGAATGCTCAAAGTTAGGGCAAGTGTGTTATGTGAGGCGAGTGTGTACAGCGTGTCAGTAGTAGTCGCGGGCGGCATGCGCGCGCGCCTCGGGCGCCAGGTAACTCACGGCGGGCACGGGCGGCCGCTCCAGGCGCGACTCCAGCGCCGCCAGCTGCTCGTCCAGGCGCAGGGATGTGCTGTCGAACCCGCAGCCTGGGGCACACAACTCATGTTAGCATACGGACTCCCACATAGATAATACAACATACCAGACGCGGTCGCCGCCAAAGACTGGGGGGGAGTCACAGACAAAAACTACCTACATATTAATAAGAAAATTTATTATATTTTCGAAAAATTACTATTTTAAGCTTTACGGTTACTGCTTTGGGGGGGTCATGACCCCTAGGACCCCTTAGTCAGTAAAAGTCTGACACGCGCTACTGCTCCACCCAAAAAAAAAAGGGTAGAACAGAGGTGTACCTATAATACACGCACATTTGCGCCAGTTATATTTTTATAAATTACGTCACACGTTAAGAGGGAGGAGGGGGTCAACGAAATGTGACATTGTGTGAAAAGGGCCAGAGGGGTCAAAATCTTAGTGACGTCACATGTGAAAACCTAAAATACTAAAACTCTACTTATCTACTTTTACTTCTAAATATAGAATTCTAAAATATGTGACGTCACACAAGGGGGGAGGGGGTTTTACAAGTGTAACCACCTGTGACAAGGACGGGTGGGGTCAATAACCATAAAATTTGTATGACGTAATTTATGGATGGCTCCTAAGGTCGATATTGCATAATATTATTTGTATCGCTACCTTTAAAAAATCCGCGGAGTCACGTAGAATCTGGGTGTGATCTGACCCTCACTCTCTGTTGCCATTACCACGGCCCCCTTAAAAATGCGTCCCTTTACAACATCCTTAGAAGGAAGAAACCCATCGCTACTTACCGCTAGAGTTATCGTTATGCGGGGAGTAGTTCCTGCGCGCGAGGTGGCGGTACCGGCCGGCCACGCTACCGCCGCCCACGCCCTCCGCGCTCGAGAACGATGCGCCGGAGGATAGACCCACTGGAATAGGCACAGCTCAAGTTAGAACAATCTTGTTTTTAATGGTCACCAACAGAAACAAGGTACAGGAATACACAAAAGTGACTAGCAATATCTTTGTACCCCTTTTTACGAAAATTCCGCGGACGGACTGGTATGAAATTTGGTACAGTTAAAGTTTATACGGAGATGGAGTGCAGCAAGTTAATATTTATACATAATAAAAAAATATTTTTTAAATGAATTATGGTCGAATTTCGACCACTGCGATCACTAGTAAGCAAGACAGAAATATATATTCTTTCTTGTATACCCCTTCGCGTATGCAAACTTTTTGTTCCGTCCTAGTTGTTAGCTTTCAACTGGGGCCCAAGTATTATTCGACTACATTAGAAAGTACCAATTTACAAGAGACTGTCAAAGAGTATCGCTATTGGACGCTTCACTTACATTAAAAAGAGTTTGCGAGTCTTTTGGGAATTTTATTGCGTTATTCCTTCTTACCAGCTAAAATACTGGGAAGTGGGCCAGATTGAGTCTTCTTTGGTCTCTTGTAACACAAAGCCTAATTTGAATGAATAGAAAATCGTTTGTTATCCAGATAATGCAGTAAGCAGATACACAAGTTATTTTTTTATTGATGACAAATGAGTACAGCACGTACTGCCACTTCATAGAGGATTTAGTAACGTACCAAGTTCCTCTCGGCTAGAGTTATTCCTGAGTGAGGCGCCGCTGTCGTACGCAGCGCTCGTGTGCTTTTGCAGCACTTTGATCATCGCGTCGCGCTCAGCCACTTTAGATTCCAGCTCCTTTACTCTGAAGAAATAAATTAACTTTAATTGATCGTGTTCTAGGTGGCGTTTTTTAGTTTCTGCCTACCCTCATGGGGAAAAGGGGTGACGTTATGTAAGTATGTCATGTTCTCAAAATCCAGATGTAAACACAAAAGAGTCTGGATGAGATTTATCCAGTTTTTGATAAGTAAAGGCCGCGCAAAAGATTACAATGGCATTAATTTAGTGTCCTTCACCACACAATCCTCACCTTTGAAAACTTCATGAAAATAAATTTTGAGAACGCCAAAAAATAGTCAATAAATAGTCATAAATAGTCACCAAGGTAACAAAAATAGTCGCATTAAGATTCCGAAGTTATAGCTATATGTGGGTGAGGATTGTGGGGTGAATGTCACCACACAATCCTCACCTCAGTACGAGCAAACGGCTGGGAGTATCGACTTGGTTTCTATTCCAAAAAATAGTCAAAAAATAGTCGTAACACTATGCCAAATCTCAAAAATAGTCCTTAAGGAATTCCAGAGATATAAAGGTGTCTTGGTGAGGATTGTGTGGTGAGCCTTTCTCGCCACAATCCTCACCTTATTACCGCGGAACGCTTACGTTTTTTAATTTGAATTTGGTGTCAAAAAATAGTCAAGAAATAGTCGTCTCCAACCATGAAAATTTGGGCCTGATTTACTATGTAGAAGTATGTTAAACTTCCATGTAAACTTCTACATACATTGTATTTTGGTACAGTCGCGAACACTAAAATTGCAAACTATTTTATTTACTTAATATTGTTGTATATTAATTTAAAACGCTAACAGAATACTGTAGTTACTTACATTGTTTCTTGACTCTCTAGACATTTCCTTTCGGTGGCTATGTAAATATTTTTTTTACTAATATTTAGTAATGTTTTAATTGAAATTAAAAATCCTAACATCATAATGCATTTTGATTTTTCATTCGATTTAACCATCATTCAACATAAAACATGTCATGAATCGAGTATTTTCCTCACATCGCTTTTATGACGTCACCGAGTCTCGCTACACCTCGTTTTTATGTTCATTAAGATCCAAATATTTTTTCACTTCACAACCTCGGAAAGATTCTATTTATTATTCGAAATCTGCGTGCAAAGTGAATTTTATCCTCTAGCGTGGAGAGAGTTTTGAAATTCGAATCTTTCTATTCGATGATTTTCTATACCGTCAGTCCACTGAAAATGCATTAATACTTATTTCATGTCAGTGCGCCAACCTTCTTTTTAGAATAATCGCACTCAGTGGCGTGCCTAGGCGTCAAAATCAAGGCAAGCCGACAGATTTTTTTCCTATTAAAAAACAGCTAAGGGATTGGCTCATGTTCTCATGTTTGCTAGTATTACTAACACCATTATCATAATTTTGGTTGGAAAACCGAAGATAACTAAATATAATAATTACAATTTTATTAGGGCAAGCTGGGCTTTTCGGCTTCTACGAAGGTACCGCCGCTGATCGCACTGGCCAGCACGACGACTGCATGAAAAAACTAAAAAGAAAAAAATAAAATATTTATTGGTATTTTAAGTTGTAGGTAATATTTTAATCAACGTATTGTCAAGTCGGGGGATGGTCAAAGAAAACACCAAACAGAGGTGGCCTAGCATTTGCATTAGCTGTCTCCAGACTTGACAATACGTTGATCAAAATATCACCTACAACTTATAAGACCAAAAATATTTTTTTTTTACTTATTAGAGTTTTTATTTTTGGGTCGGGGGCTTTTTAAATTTTAAATTAACTTTTACTCGCTTAGATTTAAGCGAGACATCGCAGCGTTGCGTATGTTTCCCACAGTGAAGATTGTTACTAATTTATCCTCATTCTTCGTCCTGACCACCTTTATCTATAACCTATTCACTGAGACCTTTTTAATGAACCCAAACACGATACTTTTGCTGTTTGTTTAGTGAGTTACTTGGGTATCCTGGAAATTCCAGGTGATGCTCCAGCATCGGTTCAGGTTACTTTGTTCGTCTAATATCATTGAGGTAATAGAATACCAAATTTCGACTTGATCAGACCCGTGGAAGATGCTCAAATTCCTTCATCAACCTGAAAAGAACTGATAATCTTCAAACGGCTTAACCGATTTTAATGAAACATGTCTAAGAACACTCTCGACTAATTCACCTTTCAAACAAACAAACAAAACCAAAATCGGTTCATCCGTTCGGGAGCTACGATGTCATAGACAGACAAACACACACACACACGTCAAACTTATAACACCCCGTCGTTTTTACGTCGGGGGTTAAAAAAGGCAACTTTTAAATTGATCGTATCTATTCTATTTAAAATGATAGCGAGACTACCATAGGGTCATGTTTGGAACATGAATTGACATGTCGATAATTTTTTAAACAAATGAATATTTAGTGTTGTTTTAATAAAGAAACCAACTGTAATTATTGTGATACACACAAATATTTTATTCCTTCCTAAATTGTTTTTTTTTTATCACATTCCCTACACTTCATACCATTAATAAGTCTTGTATATTTGGTAAGTATCATTCATAGATAAAGATAAAAAAAACTATCCGCCCGACAACCTCGCACGCATCGCAGCCGCAATGGCAATTCGAAAGTCAAAATGCCGAACAATCAGCCGCGGAACATTCAGCACTTTGACAGAGAGCATGAGTATTTGGTATTCGGCTAAATCATGAAAAAATACGTACTTAATAATTTTGTGCTCGACTGTACTCGACTCGAAAATGTATGTAGAAGTTTACATGGAAGTTTAACATACTTCTACATAGTAAATCAGGCCCAAATTTTCATGGTTGGAGACGACTATTTCTTGACTATTTTTTGACACCAAATTCAAATTAAAAAACGTAAGCGTTCCGCGGTAATAAGGTGAGGATTGTGGCGAGAAAGGCTCACCACGTAATCCTCACCAAGACACCTTTATATCTCTGGAATTCCTTAATGACTATTTTTGAGATTTGGCATAGTGTTACGACTATTTTTTGACTATTTTTTGGAATAGAAACCAAGTCGATACTCCCAGCCGTTTGCTCGTACTGAGGTGAGGATTGTGTGGTGACATTCACCCCACAATCCTCACCAACATATAGCTATAACTTCGGAATCTTAATGCGACTATTTTTGTTACCTTGGTGACTATTTATGACTATTTATTGACTATTTTTTGGCGTTCTCAAAATTTATGGTGGTGAGGATTGTGTGGTGAAGGACACTTAATTTAATAGTACAATTGGTTTCACAGTCATGTATTTAACTGGGCCTGTTTTGGGATATCCTTAGCAGTGAAAATCTTAAACCATATAGTAGGAGCTGCAAGAAAACTTTAGATGAAAAACGTTTCATGTTTGCGCTCTTTTTAAGGGAAGATATCCAAGTTTTGGCTTTTTTTTAAAGGGATATTTTTCTTGTCTATCAATATTTTCAGTCCTAATTACATAATATGTATCATAAAACTCATTTTATAACCCACCTGCCCTCCAGATCAGCTAGTTTCTTCTGCGCAGAGTGCAGTTCGTCCATGTGTCGTATCTTCTCGTTGCGCGCCTCCGCCATGAGACGCTCAGACTCAGCCGACGTCTTCTCCAACGCCGCGATCTTGGCGTCCCTGAAAACGGAACTGTTTTGAGTTACAATGGTACTTCTGTTGAGGTTAGAAGCGATGGTATCGGGTTTATGCAATGATAATATTAGTAAAATTAAGGAGAGATACACGGTACGCAAGTGGGACGCAAAAACTTGGATAATTAGCCTAGTCTTCTTCGTCTGGTCTCATTTTCGCTACCGATAATTACGACATGCCGTCCTTCTTTCACGTGACATCTAATAGTGTGACATTTGCCGTTATTCAAGATCTGATGTTGGGTAAGTTTACTGGGGTATTTACTTTAGTTGGGACAAGTATTGAATTATAAAGTACGCTTGACTCTTGCTACTTTTCCTAAAGATTAGGGAAAAATTCTGTCTTTCGGTACTTGTTGTTATGGAATTCCGCATTTATTTTAATTATTATTTATATGTTTTCGTTAGACCTTAATCTCACCTGAAAGTAAGCGATGATGTGGTCAACTATGGAGCATGCTTGCGTAGAAGTAACTTTACTTACATTTGTTGTTGATCTACATGGCCTTAATCAAATCACTTAGTAGATTTGACCATAGTTAGGTCTTGCGTGCTGCCCAAGCGCACAGTTATCGTTGAATTTTCACTGATGTTATACCTACGGTGACTACTTCCGTTTGTAACAACTACAGGTGACGAGCATGTGATCTGATGTGGCTCATTTGTGGCGCACCAAAAACTAATCTGCTTCCTCTTGAAAGAGCACAGAGAGCAATTTTAAAGGTAGCAAACTTCCATCCCTTTTTCTTTCCCACAGATCTGCTTTATAAATCCTGCAACGTGCTGACTGTTCGCCAACTTTTCATTATGCACTTAGTATTAAAACAGCACACCATGCTTACCTACACTGCTGACAATACTTATAAAAGACGGAATGATATGTATGCACATCTAATGCAACCTCAAAACATGTCTTTGTAGAAAGATTTTTTACATTCTTAGGCCCATTTCTGTACAATAGGTTAAATACAAAACTTAGTATCTATAAATTTAATTACTTTAGCTGTAAGAAAATTATAGTTAAATATTTACTAACCATCGCTTATGCACAGACAGAAGATCTACTTGTTGTCTGCAAATAGAACGACTAACATGCTATTTTATTACTTTTACTTTTATACCTTAGTTTTAATTTACTTTTTACGTCACACACATTGCTAATTTATTACATTAAGTATTTTTGCACTTCATAGCCTGAAACACAGGTTCATCCGAGTTCAGGTAATAAGCAACTGTGTTCTATTTTAATTGTTACTATACTTTGTAAATGTGCTCCTTTTTATAAATAAACGATTATTATATTGTATTATTATTATTATTTAGCCTATCTTGGCAGCGAAGGTACGGTCACCAAAAGAGATATGTAAAGTCGACGGATATAGTTGAAGTTTTGTAAGAAACCGATGGATGTTTTCGAATAAAATTTAATTTGATGAATAGAAAACATCCGTGAGTTTGAGTTTCGTACAAAATTTCAACTATATCCGACAACCCTGGTCGCTTATTTTTTTGGTGACTGTACCTGCACCGGGCGGACTCATTACAATACCATTATGGTAAGCGTGTTGTATGTTGTGGTATACGTATGGTATACCATACAGATGTACTAGCTACTGACTTGGGGATGGAGGCGGCGGATACCGCAGCCTGCCGCAGCGCGGCCTCCTCCAGGTAGCGCTGCTCCCACTTGGCACACTCTCCCTCCAGCGCCAGCAGTCGCTCGTCTCTCTCTCTCACTTGTCTCCTTAACTCGGCTTCTCCTCCTCCCGGCCCGCCTGCAGCGCTTGCGCCGCCGCAGTTGCACTCGCGCTTCCTACGTAGACAAAACATTTGTCAGAAACTAAGTAGAGGCGAGCGTTCGGACTGAGTGTCTAATGAGGCCCAGTAGTCGCGGCAGAGACTTGTACTTGGCCACTTCTGATACTGATTTTTATTTTTAAATGTTTTATACCTCAGAAAAACAAGTGGCTGAAACCGACCACTTACAATTATCTAGTGACGGCGATTAAATTAGCTGGCAATACTTTGTCCACGTGTTGGATATCGATATCGAAGACTAATGAAACAAAAAAAAAATAACCTCATTCGAACTTTGTTTAAAACTTTAAATAACACTATAACATTTAAAGTCGCGGTCAGAAAATGTTTACCACCTTAAGGTTTATAATTGCCTGCACACATCTTTGTCACAAAGTCAATTTATGTGATTTGACTAGCGCATAGATTTTTATGAACATGAAGATCGGTCGCAAAAAGGTGACTTACTAGATAGGTTAGTTAAAGAAAAACTTTTTTTTAAAGAAAACGAAAAGATAAGTTATTTGGCGTTATATTAACTAGCATAGAGACGAGACAAAAAGGATACGGACATTCAGACAAAGCATAACGGTCGAACTTGAAATAATGACATGGAAAATTAAAAAAAATATATTTCATTAAAACTATCAACAATATATTATTTTAATAACTAGTGCAGCCTCCATCAGCAGCTATGACGGCATGTAGTCTATCTCGCATAGATGCGACAAGCTGCGCCGATAAATCAGTCCCCCTGATGTTATACCATACCCGAACACAATGTGATCTAAGAGCTTGAGGGTTTCTTTCATTCTGACAGTCCCAGCGTTGAACCACTATGCCCCATAAATTTTCAATCAGCTGACCGAGCAGGCCATTGAATGACACGAATGGCACGGTGCAGGTTAGGTAAACCAAGCCATAGTAATCCGTAAGGCCGTGTGAATAGGTGCATTATCCTGGACATATTCAATTTGTGGAAATTCTGCTGCATTTTGTTGTGTATCCACAACGCGCACAGTAGGCAGCAGCACCTCTTGCAAAAGCGACACATAATTATTCGTAGTAAGCCCTACTTTCTAACGACGTCAGACATCGTCGTGGTTTATCCACCCCATATGTTGACAACTATGCTTCAACATTCAGTGTGGGGCACGACATGAACTTCATTATAACGAGTGTGATTATAACGAGATAAAGTTAATCTTCCATCTTCCGATTTGACTCGATTTAAAAGTTTTTTTCTTTACTAAATAAAATCTGGATGACCGAGCTTCGCTCGGTTTTTGTTTTTGATGCTTTCTAAAAATTGAACTATAAATAGGGATTTCGGGGGCGATAAATCGATCTAGCTAAGATCGATTTATCGCCCCTGAAATCCCCTGCATACTAAATTTCATGAAATTCATTGGAACCGTTTTCGAGATTCTGATTATATATAAGGCATACACAAAATATTCGAAAGGGTCATTGTACTCATCATCATGAACAACTTTTACTATGGGACCAAACCTGAAATCGCGAAAAAAAATCAGCTGTTCCCTACATTTATGTTCGCATAACTCGTCAAAATGTAGGGAACAGCTCCAACAGATATTTTTAGTCCGCGACCGTACATTATGGGAACCAAGCGATAATTATGTTATGGTTTTTGTAAATTCGTAAATAAGTTCCACGATAATTTACAAAAACAGCTGAGCGATCTACGCGACGCGGTTCGCGGGCCCCTTCGGCCATCAAACGTCGAAAAACATATTTTTTCTCGTTTTTTGTTTCATCGGTTTCGCTATCGAGGGCCAACACGTGGACAAACTATTGCCAGCTAATTAAATTTGTCCCTGTAAAGAGAAAATTGCTAAGAAATACCAGTAGATCAATTCCCGTCATTAAAAATGTTTAAAATCTCATCCAAGCAAAATTCAAACACAAAAAATCTTGTTGTTGGAAGTTTCAGGTATTTTATTGGACAGACTGAGATTTGTAACTTTCTTAAAAATACGGGAATTGCCGCTCAGGTTTTATATACGGTCCAAGACCGAATAGAACACGTTGTTTATAATATAATTCCCACTACCTGAGAGTCTGCAACTCCTTCTCTAGCTGCGCGCGCAGTTTCCTCTCCGTATGTTCTCGTCTGTCGGACGCTTGCTGTAGCGACGCGAGCGCACGTTGTAGACCCATGACACGCTCCACGTAACCACTGGCGTGACGACACTGCATTATAAAGATGGATGCTATCGTCAAGAAGGTTTGAGTCGAAATCATTTAACATCACGACCGGCATAACCAGAACAGCATGTAAAAGTACACAGAGTGTAACAGAAACCCTATTGCTATCCTTAAGCACTGAAGATAACAGCTAGTATAGAATCACTATACATAGTTTCAAATTAAAATAAAATACTCTAAGAATTGATCCCAAATTTTCCGTTTCTTATATGAGTTTCTTAAATTCAAATCATAACAAACGTGTCACCGCACTACGTAGGTCAATAACTTTCCACGTTACTTGCCAATATCACGATAAATCTCTTCCGAGTGATGTGTTTATTTCAATTTGAAAAGTTCGGTTTCTGGTATCAATGTATTAAAAATTCTCATAACTTTCGAACATGTAGAGATAGGATTAAAAATCCCTTCCAATATCGTTTGATATTATCCAAAGAAGCAGTGCCCTTGGTTTGTATATACCCTTTCCGTTACACGTTGTATATGGTATTTCTAACCCTCGGAGTGGAACCAAGTATTGAGTTGAAAAAACATACTGTTCGACTATCAACCCTCGGCACTAAGCAGTGCGTTGAAGATCCAGTGCGCGAGAAAATCCCGCCGCGATATTTCTACGGCCGTGCGAACGATGAGTAAAAATTGTTGACGCTCTGATGTTGTTCGTAGGCTTAATCTTTTTGCACAGCTAAACATGTCGATGGTACGTTATATCCCAAAGCAAATTATATAGTAGCTAAATAATATTTGTTTACAGTAACTTCAACGTTGTCTACCTATAACAAATGCAAATCATCAAGCAAGGTACAAAAATGTAAAATTGCTTCTGCTTGGGTACGAGGCTTTTGGCTCCTTTGTATGTATTCATAGTATTTGCGCTATATGTATTTTATTTGTTTGTGCAGAATATACAACTTTTCTTTCTGTCTTCTTTCTAGAAACAAACTCACGTCTTCCTCCAGCCGCACCACGTTGGCCTGCGCGTTGGTGAGCGCGGTGTCCAGTATGTCGATGTGCGTGCGCTGCTCCTGCAGCGTGGCGCGCTGGGCCGCCATCTCAATCTCTTGGCGCTCTTTGGCACATGCCAACTCTTTATCTGCACAAAACACGTTTTATTTGTTTTTATACTTTTTTACCAGACTACGATTTTACCCGTACGCAATTTGTACGATTTATGCCTTAATTATATGAAATAATTACTTCTCAATACGTATTTTTTTGGTTATACGGAAACCGAAAGAAGACATAGTATCGATTTTTGGAACTAAGTTGCGGTAGGAGTAAAATGGTAGAAACTGCCACGTAACAAAAATATACTAGAGCCTCACACACTCACACTGTCTCTATTATATTAGAGACAGTGAGAGAGAGGGAAAGATAGTTTTCGTGCCAACAGTGATGTCAAAATTAAAATCCAAGATGGCGATAACTTTACGGATATTCTAAAAACTTATACTAGATGACTCTGTATTAAAAATGGGTATTAAATTCACAGTTTCTTTCTCTCTCTGTCTCGCTCTATTAAATACAAGTGTGTGTGCGAGTATCGCGTACGGAACTTTGTTCTAAACGGGGTCACCGCACACTTTAAAAAAAAAAATATTCACCGTCCTACTTGCACGATTTATGATAGCGACCACGGCACGCAAACTTAGAACAAAAAATGTACACCGTATACTCTATGGTTGGAAGAAACGAACAAGACAGGCCTCCTCACCCCCTTCTATCATTCTTCACCCCTCTTTCGCCAGGTGCCAAAACCATAGACCATTTACAAAATTCACTGTCGAATTTAGGCGGTTTTCGAATATGTTTTCAGTTTACCGCTTCTGCTATTTATTTACCGCCATTACAGTTTTGTTGTTGATCGAGTGAAGTTTGCGTTGATTAATTTCCGTACTGTCTTATCCTCTCAGTGATTAAACTGTAATATTTTGCATTGGTGGCAAATGAGTACATATAACACTGTCCAGCTAAAAATAACATTTCCAAAATAATAAAAAGCCAAATTAAGTCTAAATACTCATTTGGCTTTCTTTCTTGTGAAACACATAAAAAATAAATTAAAAAAGCCTTCCTTGACCATGTGTTTAAATTAGTAATTTTCAACTGGTGTTGTATAATAAATAAAATAATAGAAGGCACAGATATATCCCGATTAATAGGAAAATCTCTTCCGAGAATGCAACCTAAGGCATATAATAAATATAAAACTAAATTAAAAAATAAAAATCTTAACAAGTATTTGTTGTTTCATTTACATATTTCTCAGTAGTTCCCTGTAATTTATAAGTTTTACATTATTGGATTTGAGCTACGAACAAAAAAAAAAGATCTGAAAACAGTACCTACAATAGGGTAAGTGAGGCTTTCTGTGTGAGCCTTTGCCTAAAACTCAACAACTAAATTAAAAAAAAAACGAACTGTCATGTTTTAAACTTCCAACTTTTGACAACTCTACTGACCATTTTTTCTCTATGGGAGTGGGTCGTCTGATACGTAGTATCTCTAAGTAGTCTGTGATAGCGACTAAACCGAATAGTAGAATATAGCACAGCACACATTCACAAGTTACCGTTACGATAATGATTTTGACAAAAGTAGGTAAGATCTTACTCTGTGTAATGAGTTGTGCGATGAGCATCTCCCTGTTCTGCAACTCCTTGCGCAGCGCCTCCGAATTGCTCTCGTTTTCAGTGCGCGCTCCTTGTGATACCAACTCCACCTAGAATGGGAATGTTTGGTTGTAAAATCTAAAACTAATCTCCGCTCTTTGAAGGGTGCATTCATAGTCATCCCATTACGTTCCCACTGCTGGGACTCACGTGTCCTCTCGGTTTCCTCAGGATGTTTTCCTTCACCGTTTTGAGAGCTGTGGTGATGCGATAATTTACATAAAGTAAATCGTCTGTTTGGGTTCGAACCTACGACCTGCAACTCATAAGTCGCTGCCGTTACCACTACAATAAAGGCACTATTATTGTAATGTATTATCTATACTAATATTATAAAGAGGTAAAATTTGTTTGTAAGTTTGTAAGTAGGGGGTAATCTCTGGAACTACCAATTGGATTTGGAAAAATCTTTTTACATTTGATAGCCCAATTTTTGAGGAAGGTTATTGGCTATTTAACGTCACGCTTTGACCCTTAGGAGCTGAGCAAAAAAAAAGTGAGTGCGTGCGGGCGATGGGTTGCGACGCGGCAGGTCGGGGGCCAATATTTCACGCGGGCGCAGCCGCTAGCAAAAGCTAGTCAGTTATTATTATGATGAATAGTTTGTTTTCTTATTCGTAGAGTAAAACGTAAAGTTTTATATATCTTTTACACAGTGACACAGGTTTTTGTTTTGTTTTAACAAATGGCAATCAAAAGCTTTTCTACGAGATACGTCTGGTCGTCAGTGGGGACATCCTGTCGCATCATCCTTTACTTACGATTGTTGCAATTTTCAGATCAGCGTCGTTGCGATTCGCGACCGTAACAAATACCCTGTCTCTTTCGCCTTAAGTTCTATATTCACCAACTTTTGTCGGAATCTAGCGGGTCGTCGCGATACCTCAAAACAAAACTGATGTTTCTATAGTAGGAAACATACATATGTAACATAATACACACCTGTTGTTTGAGCGCCCGGTTGAGATCGTGCAGCCGGCGACAGTCCGCCTGCAGACGCACGCGCGCCGCCCGCTCCAGCCGCTCCCGACGCTCGCACGAGCCCACCAGCTCTTCGTGAGCGGTGCGGACCTTCTCCACTTCTTCTTCGAGCTAAGAAATAATCATATTTCGTATGATTAAGTTATATATGGTCGAACAACACTTCACCCTACCATAATTGAATATTTGCAGAGAAGTTGATAGGCAGGGCATGTCAAAATGGCAGATAGATAGGTCGGTTAGGTGCATAGATGGATAGATAGGTCGGTAATATACTGTTTCGGAAGAACCTGGGACTCCCGACACAGGGAATCCTATTGTGAGGACCAGTGTATTATGCAATTTTTGAACTTTTTTTGGGAGAAAATGATTTATTGTACACCAAAAGTACAATAGTTGCCTTAGTAATATCCCGAGTGAAGGGAAGCAACAACAGCATTCTGAGGGTGTTTGCGGAAAGGCTGGATGGGCGTTACAATGGGCAGGTTTACCAAGCTACATGTTGGCAACAAGGCTTGTTAAACTTTCCTGTGATTGTGATTTTCTTTTTCTTTCTTTTTAGTGTTCTAGCATGTTACTAATATAGTTTTTTTAACATGTAATACTAACACCCTATGGGCCTTGATGCCTGACAATAAAACATTTTAATTTTATTTTTATAATAGTAGACAGTGGGACAAGCGCCAAGCGTGGCGATTATGGCAAATCCCCCCCTTTTGGGGGAGGCTTATGTCCAGCAGTGGACGTCTTTCGGCTGATATGATGAGACAGTGGGACTAGGCCGGGCATGTCTGCCGCATGTCAGATAACCAATGGGCTAAAACAACCACTGATTGGGCCGAACTAAACGCACGGCGCGGCAGGCCAAGACGAAGATGGCGGGACGACCTTGACTCCTTCCGAAGGGACTGGCCAGTACTGGCAAAGGACAAAATTGTGTGGAGGAGGGAGAGGGAGGCCTTTGCCCTGCAGTGGAGCAATACAGGCTAGTTAGTTAGTGGTAGTAGTAGTCTGTGTTTACTTTACTGGTGGTACAGACGCCAGCACATCAAGCTACCCCAATCTGCCAAATTTCATTGATAGATTTTCAACTTTATCACATAGCATAAGGTTCATGTTCAATTGGGAAAATTTTATAGTTTGGGGTAGCTTGATGTGCTGGCGTCTGTACATACATAACCGCATGGACAATTATTTTCATCTTACATTGACCAACTCTTATGAGTGCATGGTAAGGCCCCAAGACTGTAAAAATTACACGCCAGCCTCGACATTTCGTATGTGAAGGCAACGACGTGAAAGAGAAAGCCATTTGCTATTTAACAGCAGTTTTAAAAAAACTGTTTGCATACCATACAGTTGATTGAAATAAGGCAGAAGATTTATTTTTTAATAATGACTTGTTTTGCACGCGGCTTCGCTCGCGTAGAGGTAGGAAATTATCCCTCGGGAATGTACTACCGAGATAAAAGTATCCTATGACCTAGCCCATTTGCCAGGTCTACCTGTGTGCCAAATTTAATCGAAATCTGTTCAGTCTTTAAAGATTAATTTTCATTAATCGATAGGGCTTGTACACATATTACTATGTAAATGCGGGGTACAAGAGATTTCTGTAACGCATGCATGTTTTAGTTGATAAGGAACGATTGCGGTATAGGGAGAACTACCCCGTATGTTTGGCAAGTGTAAGTCTCCACACGCTTTTTACCGACCGATGAATTTCATTGCTCGCTGCGCCCGCTACGACGATTCCCCGCAGCCGGGGTACCGGCTGTGTTATCCACTTATAACTTTCATTAGTCATTCCCCGCAAGCGAGGAGTCCCCTGCATGCTGTGTACACCTTGCGGGGACTCCTCGCAGGCAAAGTTCAGACCGAGTGATCGCCTAATGAAAATGATCCATTTTTTATATCAAATTAAGTATGAAAGTATTGATTGTATGAGCGCCCGCACACACCGACGTCGCCTGGTGTAAAGCCATGAATAATGTCTAAAAATCAGTGTTCACAAAAAATGCCTGTTCACTTTCTTTGAAGGTCGTAGAGTTACACTGCAGTGTCACTGTGTCATATTTATAAGTAGTTATTAAAACAGTTAATCGAAACTGAAATTGGCACTGGCAGATCCGTGGGCGACTACGACCCACGGCCTGTTATTTCAATCTTCATGATGTCAGTAATACGGTGTCAACTTATTAGAAAAAAAAAAATATTGAAACTATTTTGTATAGAAAATACGCTATAAGTTTACGAACGAGCTCAGCGCGTTGAGAGAAATGGGGTATCGCTGAGCCGAGTGGGAAGAGAGTCAAGTCGCAGAATTACGAGCGCGTGGCAACTGTTTTGAAATTACACAATGTCGGAAGCTCGTTTTGCACAGTCATTTTCATGTTGATAATAGACTACTAAACTAACCTAGAGATTGTCCCATTTGTCCCTTCCACTGCTTGTTGCTTGTTGCATACACATTTCAAATGATTGTAAACAAATTTTGTGGGGCGTGTAATTTTAAATTAAAACATTACCTACCTATCGAGTTAGCTAATTAATCATTTAAATATTTACATAGGTACGTATGCATGTTTTAATAACAATATTTTTAAATTTATGGAATCAGGCGTTACTTTGCGAAAATCTACGACGATAAAATGCGGAATTAAAATGAAATATTTTCACCTTATTAGTCTTGGCAACTCGTTCACAGGCATCAGCAAGTTGTCTCTTGAGCTGATGGTTCTCAGCAGCTAATGCGTCAAGAACAGCCGTGAATGCGTCATCAGGTTCTTCTAACTCTCCTTCACCGCCGCTGCACCAACCACTGGATTCTGAGCCCCCTGGTACTGCGCGAACACCAACGCTATGCCCAGGAATTAGAGGTCAAATTAGATTGGAAATAATTATATTCTTTTTTGACAAACAATATTATAAGAACTCAATAACAATATTATTTTCACACACTGCAGTTGCTTGGTGTGTATGAAGATAGATATGTAAGAAATGAATTAGGGAGTAATACAGCCAGAACTTTTAACCTGATACCATCCAACCTGCGGAGTTAAAGTATTAAGATCTTGAGGTAATCCTTATAAATTACTGTCATAAATATAAGTCGAAAATACTTGGAAAATTGATGGATTGGTCTTCCAACCACAGTTGTAACCATCACTTTACAGAGTTGCTGAACCACATTGCTTGATCAATCCGTTGGAAAAACATTGCTGTTTTTGCATTGCTGTTATTTAGGGCAGCAGACCTGTAAACTTGGGAATATATTAAAAGAAACATAAACCCTCTTAATAATAAACACGGAATAAAGTTATACCAGGAATACCAAAGGAATACCCATACATTTTCATAGGTTTAAACTTAGAATAACTTTATTATGTGTTTATTAGTAACAGGGAATCTATTCTCAGCCTCACCTTGTAAGATCAGGCTGTGACCTCGACAAATTCAGTTTCTCCTTGCTAAGTTTAGCTTTAGAGCATTTCCCCTTGGCTTTCCTCGAGTCGTCTCGGGGCGGTGCGGGGGCGCGGGGCGACGAAGGGGGTGTAGGGCCGCGCGGGGTCGGCGACTGTGCTACTTCCTTAGCTAGGTGCTTTAACACTGATGACTGGTTCAGAAAGTCGTCAGGGATTTCTGTTATTTCCTATTTAATAACAGAAGATCATATAATATGGCTAAATTACAATGTAGAAATTGGAATATATACCAATAACTGAATTTATGTCAGACCTAAACTATTATAACTTCCTAGGAAGCGAAACTGGGCCTACAAGCATCTTTAACGCATTTGGAGTGGGAATTTACTTAATTTTTTTTATTTCTAAGACCATGTAACATCCATTGTTCCTCTTACGCTCTCATATCAAAAAGTATCATTATTATACTAAATGTTTATCATACCTGAACACCATGGTCAGGTGGACTAGTATAAATCCTCTGGCCTCCTATATCAATGTAGTTGGCAGTCATAGTCACATTTTGTTCCTTATGCATCTTGGGTACAGGTATCCCACTAGGTTTCTTCAAGCCTTCGTTCTTTTTCAGAGTGTGGTATGGCGACGATTGTGTGTTTGGGTGTTTCACTTCACTACTAGTTCGTTCGTGCTCTCTGTTGGAGATAGTGTGTTTGATGGTCTTTGGCATGATTAGGATAACCACTGTTACTACATGTTTAAAAAGTGTAAGCAAAACTTGCATGGATATTCACAAAAAAAATTGGGCCAACAATTTTTTTTTTTGTTTCCTTTCTTTTTTTGAGGATTCATTGCACTCTGGGTTTCTATGCCAGCCTCATAGGATCTAACATATCATAGCACAATTTCTCAGAACATTATTAGAATTGAAAATTGTTGACTATTTTTCTAGTTATAATTCCATGGCAGGGACTGCAATTTCAATGTGGAAGACTCAGGACTAAGCGCAAAATGTGCCAGTCAACAAACTGGAATTTGAGAACTTAACTGGTTAGTTAAATTCCTACAGATATTTGTTTAAGTCAAACGGTCTTTAAATTAAAAAGCATATTGATTAATGACCACAACTGTAGTAAATATTAAATAAGTTCTTACCTGATAGGCGTAGGTCTCGGAGGCCAGGAGTCGTCCTGGTTGTGTATGATGAGAGTGTTGTATGAAGATGAGGACACATCTAAGGAGCTTCGGTTGCTGTTGCCCCCACCCACTGAGTCTTTGAGTGAGTTTCGATTGCTCCCCGTAGCACTTTCCTACAATTACAATAGGTGTTAAAATTTACTCACAAGTTATTAGCATATTACTAGATTCTGCCAGCGGGTTCACCCGCATGGAGTTGATAAATTATCCCATGGTAACATACTAATAAGATAAAAAGAATCCTATATGTTAATCCGGGCAATAAAATATCAAATGCCAAATTTCATCCAAATCAGTTTTTGAGTGTTTGAGCATTTTTAATATTAGTAGGATAGGATTAAACTGATATTCTACCTTAAGGGAATTCCGATTATTGTTGTTAGATTGGGCCTGGTTCTCCTGTCCCTGTGGCTCTACCCTGGCTGTGTGTCGCACAACATAGCGCTCTTCTCTTGACAGGTTCTCGTTTGATGTTGACACATCTGTCTCACTACCTGATAAACTTTGTGGAAAACCGCTTTGCACTAGACAAAGATGTTTTAATATCAGTTACATTGTTTCAATTACTTAAAGTTATTATGATGATGTGTTTTCACCAAACAAATCTTTAAAAGTGAATAATTCTGTTTGGAACGACAATGAACGACACGATTTTGACATACATAATCTGTAATCGTATTTGCAAAAACAAACAAGGACATATGAATCTATGATTCATAACTTAGGTATGTGATCAAGTTTATTTACAAATTAAAGTTGCTTATTTACCAGGTTGTTTCTGTGTCCTCTGGATGTTGTTAGCGAACGATAGGAACCTTCCCGTCGGTCGCATGGACCCCATTTTTGCTAACGTAATGACCTGATAGATTTCAACATGAAACCATTTCACACCACTGACCAACTACACTCGCATACTCCTGTATGCTATGCGTCCAGCATCTGGAAGTAAGATAAGTTACTCATGTTTATTGATACTGTCATAGTGCTGTTCCGCATAGAAATAGAACACAATAAAAATCACAAGGTATTGAGAGTTTCGACATGAAGAGCCGTCGATATCATGAAAAAATATAGCTATAGCTTCGATTGATTAAATAACTATCACGCAAACACTTACAACTTAGAAGGAGATGTAAATTACTAAAAATTAAAAATATTTTTGCACAAGCTTGAAAGCTTTTGATGGATGGGGTCAGCTGTCAATATTCAGAGTGAGGATACCATCTCAAAATCAAAAATTTAGATTTATTGCCACCTGGTAAAAATGTATTTATGATTGTAATTAAAAATTGCATGATTTTTTTCACAAATCTATTGCGCTATTTCCTGTAAAAATAAGTTTATTTGAATAGTAAATACATTAAAAATATATAAAAAAACAGTGTGTATCTAAACCGAAACCTGGCAAATGAACAAATATTATTATAAGATAGAAACGAAAATCGGACAGGATCTATGGCTATGTCACTGTCACTTTTATTTCAATTTCATAAAATTTCATTCAGAGTGAAATCCAAAAGTATAAAATCAGAAAAAAATCTTAAAAGTTACATTTAATTTTGAGTTGCTTTAAAAAGTTACTACTTCAACCAGAAAAGTGTTTCTGAACTTAGAATATATTTTTTATACTAGGTACTCAATAAAGTTGGCAAAAAATGTTAGCACTAGCACGGATAATCCGACGGTTTCTGCCGTCGTCTTGTCAGACATTAAGGGCAGCGGGAATTACAAACTTAAGAAAATGTTTGAGAAGTTTTAATATGCCCTGTAAGTACATGACTAGAGGATTAACCCCATTAACTATTACTTATTCCCTACTAACTATATTACTTATCAAACTAAACTTAGATAAAATTTAACTCAAATATGAAATTTATTAAATTTAGCTTAGTGAATGTACACACAGTACAACGAAAGTAATCTTACTCTCGAATGTATTACTTTCAGGTATTTTTAGATATGCTCCATCTTCACACTTACCAAGTATCAACACAGTGCGTTCATATTCAGTACAAGTCAACTGTGAAGAGTTAACTGTAGATTATGACTATGTGAAACAGGCAACAGCAAACAGCAGTACTTTAATAATTGATGTTAGGGAACCTCACGAAATCCAGGAGTTTGGGAAGATTCCGAACAGTGTCAACATCCCATGTAAGTTAATATTTTCTTTCAAATTTAACACTTTCTTCCCCAAGATACTGTTTAGGCATAAAGCCTTCTTACTAATATTATCTATGCCTATCATAGAGAGGTTACCAAGAGTGTGCTAAGACAACTGATTGTGACGAAAAGTAAAAATATATTTAGCTGATTATAAATATTTTTCTAGATACCTAATATAATTCACTTAAAAAAACGAAGATAAAATTGATGATTTAAGGTTGTAAGTAGGTATCTGATTTTATTTAATACCAATTAATTACAAACTTACATTAAGTTTGCCAGCCATGACTTGTGTCCCAGCAGCAAAAATATTATAGGCCCATTATGCTTATATTAAAAACTAGCTTTTGCCCGCGAGTCCGCCCGCGTGGATGTCGGTTATGGGACTACTCACACTTATTCAGCTCTATTCAGCTTTTGTCCATAGAAAACAATGATCTTGTATGAGATGCGTACACATCCGTTCAGCCGCGGAAAGCTGAACAGACTATACAAAATCATTGTTTTCTATGGACAAAAGCTGAACAGAGCTGAATAAGTGTGAGCAATCCCTATCGCGTAAAAAAGTAGCCTATGTCCATGTCCATGTCCATGTCCATGTCCATATCCATATCCATATCCATATCCCAGGCTATATCTCTACCCAAATTTCATGAGGATAGGTTCAGCAATTTAGACGTGAAAGTGTAAGAGACAGACAGAGTTACTTTTGCATTTATAATATTAATATTAGGGATTAACTATTTTTTTTACTATTTACAGTGGGTAATGTGTCACCAGTGCTGAGTACAATGCCTGACAAAGACTTTGAGAAGGCCTACAAAAGGCCCAAGCCAGTAGAAGATACTGAGATCATATTCTATTGTATGATTGGTAAGAGGTCTGGCATGGCACAGCAAAATGCTGTCAACTTAGGATTCAAGAAGTAAGTTATAATTATAATAAGTAGTTCAATTCTTTGCATCAGATAGCTACTTATTATAAATAAATGAGAAAAGTTTTATTATTTTACCCATTCTACTATTATTATTTGTAAGAAGTATCAACAACTTACACACAATTATATTGAGTGCAAAGCACAGTTGCTCATTCTGCTCACATTTTTTCTTGTTGCTTTTAAATTTAAAAATTCAGATTCAAGGTGGGGATTCACTGACTTTGCTAAGTGTTTCAAACGACTATGAACCACCTTCATTCAAATAAGGTCCATATTAAAATATAAATGTTTTCATACGAATATGAACTTTATACTAATAGTAATAATGTTCATATTCGTATAAGACAAGCAAAGTCGAAATTGAGAATCTTGCCAATCTAGATTCATGGAAAAGAATAGCCCTACCCTAAAATTCCATGGTTAGCTCACACAAAGAAGATATGGGGCGTCAATATACCCCAGTGTAGTTCAAATTGTTGTTGTGTTACAATAGTACTTGGGTATTTAAGTGATGATCAACTTAACCATTATTTTGCTTTATTGCAGCGCAAAGAACTATCTTGGCAGTTTTACTGACTGGGCCAACAAAACTCAATGAAAAGAACTGCTTATCTGTTTGTTGGTAATATAGTTGATTTGTCCTTGACATTTTGCTGACACGACTTGTCTTCGTACTGTAAAATTTGAAATGATGTAATTTTATTTATTTGAGGTAAACAATAAAAATGTATTTTATTTCTGAAATTGATTTTGAGACTACTCTATCACTGGCTGTGGAAGTTGCTGACCAGGTAATAAAAATCGTCACAAATCTTGTAAGTAATATAAAGGATTCAAATGAATAAAAAAGACCAAAAATATTTAATGAAACATATATTTTCAAATGCACATTTTACTACAATCTTAATATTAAGTAATATCAATGTTGGGAACTTCATTTGCGCTTGCTTGACCACTCTGACCAGCTTCCCATATAATTTTTCGAACTGAAAATAAATAAATTTAATAATGTAGTAAGGTTTACTCACTGTCTGTCTTTTGCCGATATTTCATGCGTTACTAAGTTTTTTTTTTCATAACTCAGCTGCGTTCATTTCACGTAAAGGCAGGGACAGTAGCTGACTCCAACTAAAGTTAGTGCTGGATAGAGTCGAGAACTGACCCTCACTGTTTACATGCAGTCAGTCAGTAGTCGTGTATTTCTTCACGGTGTACGCACGATACTGAAGTCAGTATAAGGAAAAATGACTTCTCGGACTTCTCGAAAACAGCAGACTTGCCTGATAAAAGATTTGACGTAAATGTCGACGAAGTCGACGAACGACTTGGATAAGAAAATGTTGACGAAGTCGATCGACTTTGGATACGAAAATGTATAGACGATAGTAATGAAACTGGTTGCTCTGCTTTGTTGTTAAAACAATTAAGATTTGAATAGAATAGAATTTTATTTTCTCAGAATGTAGGTATTTACAAGAAGGTGGTTACAATAATATTAAAGAATCCTTGTACATTCTACCATTTTGGCATGCAAACATTGATGCAGTTCATCATCAAACATACAAACTAAATTTTTACCAATACCTACACGAATTGTGTCGTGTAGGTATTGGTAAAAATTTAGTTTCAAATTCTTTACGAATAGGTACACAACTAAAATTTGTCAGCTTAGAAAATCCGATACAGAGTACTAACATTTATTTATTAGAAGTGCACTTAGTTTCTTTTTGAAAGTTGCTGGTTCCTCTTTTATGGAATTAGGAATGTGGTTAAAAATAGCCGGTGCCATTTCAAAAACACTTCCTCGACAAAGCAGCCCTGTATCTACCTGTGCGTAACAAGTTTTGGTATTGAGATCGCAAAATTACATCTCGGTATCTGCTTTCCGATAGTCTTTCACGGTTTTCCTAACAATGTGAAACACCTAGGTAGTGTAAAAACAAGCAAAAATAATTACTCTTTATGCTACCTACTTTTTGTACCCCAAATCTAGTGCCTCGTTTAGGGCTTTAGAAGCCCGTCTGCCGGACTGGCAATAGAAGATAAGATCATCATCCCTCGACGGCTTTTGGCGTTTATACTTGCGCCTGAAGTCTTCGTCAGACATGCTCCCTAAAGTTTCTTGGACACTGGGCACTGTAACAAAATTAGATGTGTTATAAAGTTATAATACACGTTAACTTTATGGCGACTCTGTGCACTCGCTACGCAGTACCTCATTCCTCACCCCCGCTGACAGATGAATTTATTAGTTGACATTGACAAACACACGGACGTAATAAAATCGCGGCGGGATTTTTCGCGTACAGGATTTTCGACTCTCGTTGTTGAATCGAGCTTGAGAATCCAATAGAGTGCAGCGCGTCGAAAAAATACAGTAAGTATTCGATTTCAACTCTTGGCCCTAAGCTGTGCGTTGAACATCTAGTACGCGAAAAATTCCGCCCATGTCAAAGTCAAAGCATTTATTTCAAATAGGCACGTTTAAGGCACTTTTAAACGTCAACCTTTACATACAAAATGTCGACTTACTGCGCAGCGACGCGCCTCATGCTCAGAGCCGTGAAATCGGGCTGTAGGAAAGCGGTTTTGGGAATCAACTTTTACAAAATCTTGGCGGAGATTTTTTTTGAATATCGCCGTGGTCGCTCCATTTCAACGCACACCAGGAATTTAACTTGGTTATCAGAAGGGCAATTCCCGTATTTTTAATAACGTGCACATTCTAGTCGCAAACTGTCAAAAATAACATGACATCGTCGAGCAAAAGTTGAGAAAGGATTACCACGCATATAGATGGGTAGTGGGTTAAAACCCATTCTTCCCAATTGGGTTATAACCCGGTGATTTGGGTTTTAACCCATTATCACCCATTTTACTGGGTGAAAATGGGTATTGTTAAATATACATTAGTGGGAAGTACAGTCCACTACTAGCTTGTCAAAATAACAGCCTGAAGACAAAATCATTATACATTTATCATTTATTAGAAAAATTACAACAAATTAGTAACCGTACCTAATCATCATCATCATCACTTGCATCCGAATTACGGTCACAATCTAAAAATTTGAAATTGTTAATGCCGGACGTAGATGGTTCTGGGCTATTTGTAAGTGGCTGCGTGGTTTGGTTATTATATCTCCGGGATTTTATATGTATTAGTGGTGAATCAAGCACGCAGTCCTCAGAGTTATCACTTAAAACATCGAAGTGCTTGTGCAAAAAATTCGAATTTTTAACCGACTTCCAAAAGGAGGAGGTTCTCAATTCGTTGGAACCGGATCGGATGTATTTTCCCCGATTACTCGAAGATGGCTGGACCGATTTGGATTTTTTTTTTTTTGTTTGAAAGGGTATACTTCCCAGGTGGTCCCATGATCATCAAATCAGGATCTGACGATGGGATCCAGGAGAAATAGAGAGAACTCTTCAAATTTTATAGGCACACTTGAAGCGATTTGGGTAGTTTTTGGAAGAGTACTTTCTCGGAGTGGTCCCATTTCAATTTGGTGAAAATCTGATGAAGAACTTCGGAGATAGGCAACGGAACTCCTCAATAAATGATAGCGAATGGACTGGAATTGCAGAAATCTCATGTCTTTCTATTGTTTACACCAGTTCATAACATAACATCACGCCGGGACGCTGTGAAGGGGTAAGCACATGTGAACCACTAAAAAGTGAAAAATAAAAACTTTAAAAAAAAACAACCGATGACTTTGGATATGAATTTAATTTTTTGTCACCGCCTTCCGAAATTAAAGTTATTTTTCACATTTTAGTGTTTTTTTTTTTTTTGAAGTCGGTTGTTTTTTTTTTTTTTGAAAAAAGTTTTATGCATTATTTTATGTTGCCCTTTCCGTCGTGGGTCTATTTCTTTTTTTACTATGTGCCTATTTAATTTGTCGTACTTTGCATATGAAGTCCATAGCGTCAATTTCTTGACTTTGTTCAAGTTCAGATTCTTGGACTTGGGGGGCCTAATAAGTACGCTGCAAAGTGAATCGGTTTCAAACACAATACTCGACCTCAGAGTCATCTAGTCCAATGTCCTATTTTTGCAAAAAGCACTTTTTAACTTTATCGTATATAATTTTTTTCCTTTCTTTTCTGTCTAGGCGATAGATTGTATCTCACTTAATTCAAAATTTCATTTACGTAACAATGGTCGTATATCCATAATACACTAGAGCCAACCAGTCTGAACTTCGGATGTCTGTGAGTATGAACGTCTTTTAAGAGACTAAAAGATTTCTGCATATTCTAGTTGCTTGCACTATCTCCTATCATCGTAGCAAACTTATTTGTTCCATATTCAGATAATGAAGCCAATTCTCTTGTCACAAATGCCTCAAAACTACACTAAAAATCATTTATTCCTGTCAAACTAAGATATTTCCCATTCTGAAGTGATACAACTTAACTATATTTTAGTTTGACAGCACTAAGATGGCCCTGAGTTATTAAATCCGCGTGATTACCCATCTCTAGCCATCCCCGCACACCAGCCATATCGCGCTACATGTTTATTAAAAAAATCAAAAATGTTTTGTTTTCACCCAGCCAAACCACCCAATGGGTGGAATAAAACGGGTGATAACTGGGTTTTAACCCACTAGTGGGTTTTAACCTGGGTGATTACCCATCTCTAGCCACGCATTGCGACTGGAATTTGAAATACTGTAGTTGTAGGAGAATAATAATTGGCCTTCGATTCGAGAAATCAATTGCTTGATGATGATTCTGTGATGGTGCAGGGGTACCAAACCCATAGAATCACAATAATCAACAATATTGATGGAAAAAGAAAAAACTGTTCTATCAACCAGTATTTTTTCCCACACGTGTATAAAGTTCAAGGTTTTAAATAATGATATAAGTACCGGCTGAATTTTTTTAGCGTCTGGACAACAATATCACGTTTTGTGCAGGTAGAATGGAACTCATATACCCTAATCTTTGCCTGGTACCATGTATTTAGTAAAAGTTCCGAAAATCCTTAAAATACATGAAAAAGAATACATCCTACGGCACTCGCGTAAAACTAATATTATCCAAAATAGGTAATAGTAAACGGCGTCAGCTGCGATCGTAAATGAATGAAGCATGATGGAAGTGTGAGCGAGACGCTAGCATTAACTTCGCTCTCCTGCGCACAGGACGATACCGCCTGATCCCCAACACACTCACGCACACATTTGCGCGTGTACCTACATAACATACGTCACAGTGCTGTATGTAGTTGTAGTAGGCAAATAATTTCAGTGTCTTGAAACCGTAAACCAAATAAACTACGTCTCGTAAGATCGGTAAAGCTTTGATAGAAATGTAAACAAACCTGCTGATGTTAACTACTTATAACAATCACTCACATTCATCTGTATTTGTGCGTTACGCACAAATATAGTAGGTACCTACGCTGTTACGTGATGTGTAATAAAAAAGGACTCCAACAAGGTTGTTTAATCCAAATCGGATACTACAATTACAAAATTACAGAAAATTACTTAGGTATTATTTACAACAAAAAAGTACCTTTTCAACGATATTGCAATATTTGTTCGAAATGTCCACCGTTTCTTTCTAAACACAAACTCTCACGTTTTTGCAAATTGGTTGTTAGACTCCTAGGCGTGTCTGTCACTTTTCAGAATATTAAAAACTTCTATTAATCGCTGTTATAACTCATTTACACTGCGAGCTTCTTCGGTGTACACTAAAGCGTTTTAGTTCGGCCCACAAATAAAAGTCTAATGGCCTTAGGTCTGGTGATCTCGCCGACCAGTTCACAGGTCCACCGCGACATATCCACTTATCATGGAATTCACTATCTAAATATGCGCACACAGATCGCTCGTTGTGAGCTGGACACCCGTCGTGCTGAAAGCACATGTCCGGCAGATAGTCCAGAGGAACGTCTTCCAACATTGTCGATAACGGCCTGTATCATTTCACGATACGTTATCCCTGTCAATCGACCTTCGATACAAACTGGACCAATTATGCGAACGTGTATTATCCCGGCCCAAACATTGACACTGAATAGAACTTGATGAGCGTGTTCGTTTATTCTAAGTGGGTTTTGAAAACTCCACCAATGCTCATGTGTAGGTACGTTGTAGATACCAGCGCGGGTAAATATGGACTCGTCGCTCCATAGAATGTTCGCCTGCGGGAGGAGTTGGAGTATTCGTACGTCATTATGAAAACAATCACTGGGCGGTCGAAGCACACACGGTTCAAATGTAAAAAAAAAACAGCGACCGACGTCACACTATGACTAATCGCAGGTCTAGTCACGAGAGAGAGAGCACGAGACGCGGTACTCGGGTCGAAGGGCGCGCGGAGGGGATGCGCACGTGGTGACACGTGATCAGTACGCCTAAGGAAAGATATTTTTTTTTGTGATAGCAGTTACCTATCCCCGGCCGGCTTCAATCAAAGGATTGAATGTCGCTACGAATTAATTGATCATTTCTGCGCGTAGAGTAGGGTGCCTTTATGTTGGGTTTTATTTGCCGATATTTTTACTTGTTTTAATTTTTTTTTAATTTTAGTATGAAAAAGCTTACTACAAATAAGTAATAGTATTTATTGATAGGTTAATTTCATTTTTTTTTAAAGAAGTGAAATTTCTGTGCCATAGGCTTCTACTCCGTTCACCTATTGTACTCTATTTTTTTACAGACATATCATGCGGTATATACGATGAACCGAAGATATGAAAAAATATATGAGCTGGCACAGACCTGGTGAAGCGTAGCGACATGATAGGCGCGGATCCCACTGCCAAACATGATATCACTGCCAAACATGATATCACTCCCAAAACATTATAGACTTTATTTTAATCATCATCATTTCAGCCGATAGACATCCATATTGCTATAATAGTCGCAATTTTGATTGGTAACGAAAACCGCGTAGCTTTGCGCTTCGTCAGGTCTGCGACGGCTTAAAACCTTAATAGAGATTGTGATGTGGAAAAAGTCTTATCATAAATGTTGAGATGTTTGACTTGGTTATCATTTTCTAGATAAAAATGCGCACTTTGCACTTGAATAAAAAAAAATAATTACATGGTATATTAATGCTGGATGGAATCTGGCCAGTGCCAGCCACCTCGTCGGGATCACGGACATCAATGACTACCTTCTTTGGCTCTTGGATCACCTCCAACATGTCTTCATAGCTCAACACTCTCTTAGGATCCACCATTTTTTTTGTTTCGTCTTGATTGTGGCAATTTGAATTTGTTCTGCCTACCATACAAATGTGTGATGTGGCTGTAATAAATTGTCAACAGATAAAACATAGGAACTTAGGAAGTTGCTGCTGGGAATGCAATTAATTCAACTGAAGTGCCAATACTGCTGTGTGTAAATGAAGTTACTACTCTTTACATATAGGAGATGCAGAACATATAAATATTCCATTTTAAACATCTCAAATCAATGAATTTAATCATTTTTATAAATGATATTGTTCACTTTTTGTATTTATTTATAAATCACATTTTTAGTGTCTAATTTCAATGTTAAAAGAAAAGTGTAACAAAACTGCATCTTTTGAATGTGGAATAGACGACACATACCTTTTCAAATCACACACATATTGGCACAATAGTTAACAATGTAAAATTAGTTAAGCTGTGCCGAAATATATTAAAAACATTTGAGACAAACCACTGAGGATCACAACACAAAAACAATAATGAACACAACTTTCAAAGCTACAAGATTATGTCCTACATTAATCTTCAAAACACACTTGTGTAAGTATAACACCTACTGTGCAAACAGACTTGTGGTGAAGTAGTCTAGCATTTATTGAATGATTATGGAAACATGCAACTTATAACACTCCATAAATTTACCAATTTATTGTAAGTCATAAATCAATAATGTTAAAGCTTATAAGTTAGTGCTATTCTAGAGAGCGCAACGTTTCTAATGTCAATGACGAATGAGGCATTGTGAATAGCTAAACTTGAAGGTAAATCAATAGTACAAAGGCCATTCATGCATTATTATGGAGCTAGGTAATCGTTTTAGTCACATGACATTTATATAATATTTATATAGAGTACCGATTCAACACAGATACGTACGTCTGTTCGCCTTAGCAAAAGCATTTCGAAAGTAAACTAGTGATGTATGGAATGAAAACATCTTGCAATCTCTAAATTCCTTCACCCACCGTCTAAAAACACGAAATCAGCAAATCAATTATATGTTTAAAATTATGTACTAATAACTATTAGTAAAAATGGAATAGCTTGCCTCTGCTAGTGTTTTGGGGACATTCCTGATTAATATTATTATACTCTTTGCATTCCTGACCACAACATTGAACTACAATACAATGTCAATTACACCTGACACTTGACAGGTTGACTTGACATTGACAATGACATTAAACAAAAGAAACCAGTCTGTCAATTTTGAAAGCTCTACTTTTTTTCACGCCGGCCTCGCACGCTTGCCAGACCTCGACCTCGAAAAACCCCTACAAATATAATATTTGGATTAGGCGGGCAAGCACCTACTGCCAATCATGGGTCGGTTTTTGACCTCTTGTGCACAAATCACAGAACTTGCGATGTACATATTTTGAAACTCCGACTATTTATCCTTGAAAAAGATTTTAATTTGCGGCAAGTGTCTAGTTTGTGGTTTTTCTGCTGCTATTACCCCTAGTAGTAAAGTTTGTGCAGAGCTAGGTATTGAGTATTGACGAAAGTAGTGAGGATTTTGTATAGTTTTTCTACACCTAACGACGTGATACACGTCACATAGGTTTTTTTTTTTTTTGTGGGTGGGAAATCATCAAATGACTTCTCCCGCTCTGGTTGGAGCAGGAGGGCGTGTCAGACTTTTACTGACTAAAACCCACCCATGTTCCTTCAGCTGCCCGTATGCCAGGGGCCGCGGTATCTCTTTCGAACAACCCGCACCCCTAGCAGGCATCGGCCCTTGCGGGCCCCACCAGCTGCTGCTGACGTCCTCCTGCGACGGGTTAGTACAGTGGCCCCGCCGCCAACCACTTTTCGGCCGCAGGGGATAGGGAGAGCGGCCAACGCTATACCAACACTCCTTTTCTCCTGCGGCCCCACCGCGTCCGCCATCAAACGGTGGCGGCCCCGTCCAGGCTACGGAAGGGAAGAGCGCTACTCAGAAGTACCGGCACTCCTCCTCCACCGCAGCCTGTAACCCTCAGCCGCGATGCCTCCCATTCGACATCGCGGCCCGCCTCAGTTGCGATGCACCTCACCGCAACCTACTTTTTGGCCGCTACGTCGTCGGCTTGGAGGCACAAGCCCTGACGAGCGGCCCCACCTTGGGGTTCCTCTTCGCTTCACCGTGGGAGGGTGACCACAGGTACTGAGCCCCCCCGCAACGACAATGCGGGAACCCCACTGGGGGGGACATCACATAGGTACGGCGTAGTATTCGATCCTGGCATACCGAAAAAAAAAAACCGAGTAGTTATACTGTTTTTGTTTAATAAAATAATCACATAATAAAAGTGAAAAATCATAGTTACTAAGTAAAAATGTATTGTTGTGTTTCTGGATGCTCGAACACTTCAAAGAAAACTCAAAATAAATTAAATGGTGTGAAATTCTATTACTTTCCCACGGATATAACTTACTTTCCTTGGTTACGTGATAAACGACAAAAGGCAGTAAAAAAAATGTGTCAGTATGAGTTTCAAAACATTTAGAAATTACTCAATAATGTTATTTGTAAAGATACCTGAGTTTTGTATGTAGTGTATGTAGTGTACTACTATTCAATACAAACAAATATAAGTAATCATAACCTCAAATAATTTTTGTTAGTTTTCGTTAAAGCACTATCTGGAGAATTTTTACAGTAAATTAAAGCACAAATGTGCTTACTTTTTTCAAATAGGCCTGCCTTACATTTGCAATTTGCTCTTCTAATATTTATATTGCAATCAAGCTGAGAAGATGGCGTCATGAACACAAATAGTAATATAGACAAAATATTTGCGTGAAAAATGAGTTCAGAAAATACTTTACAGTTATTTTGACATCATAAACGTTAGAAATCGTTGTTTGAGCTACATTTTCAGGATTCATAACTGTTTCTTCTACATATAAGACATGCTCGGGAAGAGTTTTTGGCCTTTGGAAATATTTTGACCACGCTGACGATCATTATTAATCGGCCAGAACCCTTATGTTATAAGTTTAATCATTAGAAACGATATAAAGAAAATGTAAACAAAATAACATAAACATTGGCGGCAACACGATGACAGGTCTAAACAGTTTCTTTTTTTGACCACACCGTGGCTCTCGTGTCGATTTGTGCTGCCATCTATAGTTCGTGGACGTTTCTTAGAGTACCATTTATTTGTAAGTTTTTGACATACTTCATGTTGTGATTTAATTTGTGTCTTTTTTAAAATCCTCATAATTAAAAAAATATATTCTAATGTTGGTGATTCATTTTAGTGGTTATGAGTATGCTAAGTCTAGTTCACAATATTTTTATACTTTAGGCAAAGACAGGCTAAGAAATCACAAAAGTTCGTTTTACTAAATTGAAAAGACAGGGTAATTATGAATTACCTTTTGAATGTAATCTCCAATTGTCAAGCCCGCATTAGCTAATGACCTCGGTGAGGTAATCACCTCATGTCTATATACTTAAGTACATAAGTATGAATGAATCTAATGAATTACTAGTTACAAGCACACACACAAAGATTAGGGTATACGTTAATTTTGTAATTAGTGCAGGATCATCTATGAGGGTAATTAGGTAAATGTAATACCCTGAATAGTCAATAACAACAAATAATCGAAAATCACGTTCGTAACTTCAGTTCATTTTGAGCATTTCTACTGCTAACATCTGATATCACGGTGCGTCTCAGTGATTATGAATAATGGAAAGCATAATACAAACTTGGATTTGTTTGTTATTCTGAGGAACCAGGATACTTCTTCCTTCCATCATGAAATATTGTTTAATTCAGTTGTTACTCGACTGGGTTCTAGCCTTTCTGATGAAGATAGTGTTACCCCTTAGAGCATTTAACCTATGGAGATGGCAAGCAGCGAATCACTGAACAAATTTTTCTGCCACTTTTTGCGGGAGGCGAGGTAAACACATACAGCACACTACAAAAATTTGACAACCACACACAGATACATGCTTCCTATTGCTACAAACGCACACGAAAAAATAAGCCACACACTAAGGAAATAAAATACACATTGACAAAATTGTACGTATCTATGCAGTTGCCTAGGCACACTAGGACACAAAGTGCTAGTGATGTGACACAGACAATGAATGGTATTTCATAGCATGAATGAATGAATAAATTGTTCATTCGTTTTATTTTCTTGCACACAAAAATATGCAATATGATTAGTGCCTGCGAAACTACGTACGTACAGACGCCAGCACATCAAGCTACGTCAATCTGTCAAATTTATTTGATAGATTTTCAACTTTATGACATATACCTAAGGTTCATGTTCAATTGGGAAAATTTGACAGTTTGGGGTAGCTTGATGTGCTGGCGTCTGTACAAAGCAATTTTAGTATTAGAGAAAAAGAACGATTGTATTTATTTTTATAGTCAAACATTTTCTCATATTACTTAACATTATAATATGCCAAAATCAAAATCAAAAGTTATTTATTCAAATTAGGCTGAGAATCAGCACTTTTCGAACGTCAAAATACATAAGACAGTCCCCCAAAAACGCACACCCTTCACCTATTGCTGAACCTGTGCCTTTCCTATACATTTAGGGTCTGCAATTCGGGATTCATACTTGAGGCCCGTTCTTTAATACGGGCATGTATATGTCGCAACCTAACAAAGGATACGGTAAGCGAAGAGGTTGCACTTCCCGCAGTGTCGGAGACGTTGCAGAGGCAGATGGCCCTATTGTATAAGTGGCCTAAGCATCAGCCAGCCAGTTCATTAAATGTTGTATTAGACGTATCGGCTGAATATCATTCAGGCCGCTAGTTGAACGGCGCCGTTTAGTGAAAAGGCTAGGCGGTTGACCAAACGGCTAATTAAACCAGTTGGCTGCGACATATACGTGTCAAAAAGTAGGAAAGGGTAGAATATTTTAAATAATACAATCATTCAGATATACTTTTATTATTTTGATATAAATAACACTTTTACACATCCGCTTTTTGTTTTTCTTTTACTATTTGAATTCAATGTTTCCTAGCTAGATGATGAAACATACTAAATTTAAAGATGAATTTGTATCTTGACTAAGGTTATCTGTAAAAAAAAATAAGTAACAGTTTAAATAAGTGCCAACAGAATCAAACGAAAATGATGCCCATTCATTTTATTTTGTACGTACTGCATTTTCACACACCACACAACACCCTTGAAAAAGCTGGAAAAAGCCTACGGTCCGCGGTGGTATTTTAGATTTGGCCATCATATTATCTATTTTATTTATTGTGTTTCTTAATCAAATTGCATGAGCTACAAAAACTTACATACGAAACGAACACAGTTATTTTTTACTATCCTAATTCAACAAAAGAAAAGAATTTAAATTGACTCACAAAGAACTGAAATTTATTGTGTTTATAATAATAATGTTTTTTTTTTATTTCAACCTGACTTGTCCAGATATATACACAAAAAAAAAACTGGTTACTGAACATACTCCCATGGTTCTGCAAATTTGAAGTGGCAGATCGCTTTTTGCACGAGAAAACTGCACAATTAACCATTTTTTGGGAGCACTCACTTGCGACACAATCAAAGAGTATAATAATATTAATGGGAGAAGAGAGCCCTCTTGTGTCATTTCGAAGCATTTAAATTCGAAACGCCATCTACATCTCTTAACGGGAACTAAGGCTCTATAGGTTACGTAGATAGGAATGTTGCGCGTATACGTAAAACGGGATGAATAGGGATGCAGGGGACTAGGGGTGAATCGAGACGAAACTTTAAAGTGGATTTTACCGTTGAAATTATGATCGTTTTCTGCCAATAAAGGAAAACAGTAAACATACTAGAGTCCTTTTTGAGACTCTAGTATGTTTACTGTTTGCCTTTGTTGGCAGAAAACGATCATAATTTCAACGGTAAAATCCACTTTAAAGTTTCGTCTCGATTCACCCCGTTTTACCGGTACTGACTGAATGAATGTATATGTGTAGGTGGGTATGGGCGATCCTTCAACGTAGCCCGCGAATTTCTAATTTTCCTACCTCATCATAATAATTATGTTGATCAAAATGCGATTCGCGAATTTTATGACGATGCATCTACTAAATTAAGGGGCTATGATAGATATTTTAATGATCGTGATACTGTAAACGAGTCGTCGTTAAATCACGCAACTATTTGTAAAAAACATAAGAACATTTTAATTTGGTGGGCTACATTGAAGAAATTACCTTATTACATTTGAATAGAATTGGCAGTTTCACAGTAAGGAACGGACATTTTACATCAAGTTCATGAAAACAAAATAACACAACTGGGAAACATTATCTAGGTACCTTTATGTTGCTCAGAAAACTATAAAAAAAAATGTAACTGTTCCATATTACAATCAATCAATCTGCCTAGGCTGTAGCCAACTATGTTGGGGTCGGCTTTCAGAGTGAGCTATTTTAATTTAGTAATTTATTGTTCCAAATTACAATAAACTACTAAAAAAATAGCTAAATATAAATATAAACTACTAAAAAGATAACTTTATGAAATTAAACAGAAAAAATATTTTTTATATTTTATTGTCATTCAAAATCAAAAGACATTTATTCAAACTAGGCTGAGAGTCAGCTCGTTTTGTACGTCAAAATTACATTCCCCCTAAACGCCCGCCCTTCACCATTTCCTAGTGCTTTAGTTGGGAAGATGAAGTGGCGCAACAAAATTCCCAGCAGCACAGCTGTCTGTTAAAGTGAGAAGAACTTAATTCTATATATTAGTAGGTAATTAACATTACGAAACACAAAAAACATTAAATTTGCCATATTATGTCGTAGTAATAGGTATGTTGGCAAAAAACTATTAAATGCCTAAGCTACGTCAGCAACTTTCTCATAAAATACAATACATATTGTTACAATTTTATAAATCATGCATTTAACGCACACTATGTAGACAAGCATATTATAAGTTAGATGATTATCTACACTACTATTATAGAGGTAAGATTTGTATTTTTGTATGTAACAAATAAACATAAAAACTATTGGACCGATTTCTTTTGCTGTTAAAAAGCCACATTATCATTGAGTATCATAGGCTATATTTATTACTAGAATAAATTAGAGATCCTTAGAAATCCCTACTAAAACCCACCCAAGGTGTAAAAAAATTAGACATAGAATGTCTGTCATCGCATGCGTTGCGGAAAGTATTGATGATAGAACAAAAAATCTCTAGTCTACTATATTATAGAACATATTAATATCTATAAAAAACTTCGCGAGATCATATGTCCAACTATTGTAGTTATGTCACTATAACTACTTTTTACATTTTAAAAGTTGATAGAAATGCTGTTCAAAATCAGACATGTTATCAATACCTTTGTATAAATTCTTATCCAAATAAATTATTCCGTATTCAAGAATGTTTCAGTACCTGTTGATTACTTTTTGAATTATTGAAATCGGACATTCCATTCAAAAGATATTACGAAATTACTGACTAAAATCCACCCGTGTTCCCTCAGTTGCCTGTGTGCCAGGGGCCACGGTATCTCTTTCGAACAACCCGCACCCCTAGCAGGCTCTCGCTCCGTACCATGGCCTGGACTAGAGCTGGACGCGAGCGGTTGCCGCCGCCGATCGTCTTCACGAAGACACGGCGGTGCTCCGCCCAAACCGGGCAGACCTCCACCGTATGCTCCACCAACCGGCGATCTTCGCAGTGAAAACACCCGGGCGTTTCCTCCCGCCTTATACGAAACAGGAACCTACCGAAACAGCCGTGTCCGGTGAGGATCTACGTCAGACGGAAGGTGAGGACGTCGTGGCGCCTGTCAAGCCACCGTGGCATGCCCAGAACTGGGTTGCGACAATCACACTCTTGGGACTCTTTTTGAATAGTGACAAGGACATCACTTTTTCTTCAATTGAAAACCGTCTCTCTTTGGATTTCTTTTTAGACTGAAGTTGCATGTGAACAAACAGTTTTGCTGGTTTTGTCATATTTGAAAATTTTTTGGAGATTTTCTGCATTAGCCAATCGTGCTCTGAATGTTTGTCCTTTTTTGCGCAAACGACCTATTTAATTTTGAAGATACTTAATTTTTGTCTGGAGTGGCCTCGTTTGTATGTAATTGAACTGCACCCCAATACTTTCACGAGCACCTGAAAACATCATAATTTATTTATATTTTGATTCAATTGCTCGAATTTGGAACTATTTCTAAACAAATAAATTATTTAGTTAAAAACTAGCTGTATTTGCAACATTACTCATGTGGAATTTCAATATTCGTACAGGCCAATGCTCAACAGTGACACAGCAATAGGCTTTAATTATAACTAGCTGTTGCCCGCGACTTCGTCTGCGGACCTTCTATGACCTTCTCCAAGTTATGGTCTACCCATGTACAAAATTTCATCCAAATCAATTCACCCATTTTGCGTGAAAGCGTAACAAACAAACTCACTTTCGCATTTATAATATTAGTTATGATGCTGAAGATAAATTACCTTTGACTACTCATTTTTGTTTAGGTCTGCATAACGCGCTATAATTGTGCTCTAATTGCACAGAATTTGAAGCAGCAGTGCTGTGACTGTGACTTTTACCTGAAAATATATACAATACATGAATAATGTAATATGCAAGAGAATGCACCATGTTGCACCATGTTGTTGTTGTTGTTGTTGAATATAGACTAATAATTATAATACCTGAAGTTGAAGTAGCAAAAAGAGAGGCATTAGTGGATGGATGACAAATACTGATAGCCTCAAACTGCAGAGTCGTAGCAGCGATGCCATTTCATCTGAAATAATTACAATGAAAACATACATGTCAATATTAATACACATACTAACACAACACAAATGTAACTATGTAGATCATCATGTAGGCACTGAAAAAATAAATTGTCAAATTAAACACTGAGTTTATTGATAAATTACAAAATCATAAACATGTTTAGAATAGAAGAGCCACATTTTTTTTAAAATTATTTGTTGTTTGGTAATTACCTTTTAGTGTTAGTAAAATCTGACTTAAGCAGATCTTCTTACATTGTATTTTGTATTAAGTAATCTAGTATTCAACTCACCAGGTAAATAAAGAGTTAGCATTGCCAATGCATTTAGACGCTTAAAGCGATTACGGTGTTCATCAGTGAAGTGAATATCACATATTCTCTTCTTCTTGTAAATGTCACTGTCTGCTAATGTTTCCAGATTGTATCCAACAAGATTAACTCAAGCTTTGAAATGTTCAGCAAATTTGCCAGGATTCGGAAATGAATGCATCACATTGCCTGAAACCAAAAGAAATAATATTGTATTTCTTGTTTTTTAAGCGCGATTTTGTCCATCCTTAGGTTGCTTGTATGAGATTGCAGAATGTGTTAAGGCTGTTCACGGTACTATATAGTATGTATATTGTAATTAAATGTAACTGATGTATGACATCTAAAATAATTTACATTAGCAGGCCTATAAGCAAAATAATATTCATTCAAATCTCAAAGACGACCCACTGACCCAGTTGGAAAAGGCAGACAATTGAATAATAACAATTAAAAACAATTGTGTCTGCAATTTGTCAGGTAAAAGAAAAAAAAAATACTACGAAATCGGGACTTTTGATATTATGAGAAAAGCCCATTTTTAGAATATCATATTTTGAAAATGATTGTTTTAAGCCGTGTGAATCGGCGGAGCCCCATGTGCACCAGCGGGGCTCAACGGTCGGGCGGCGAAGTGGCTCACATGTGGCTACGCGAGGTTTTATCGGAGAATGAAGTCCGAACGAAGTCGAACTCCGCCCCTAAGACGACCCACTGACCAAGGATTTTCTAACATGGTGAACAGAAGTTCTGTTTGAGCCATTGAAGTAATTATGTAGTACATGCTACATTTTATTACCTCAATGGTTTGAGCGGGCCAAACAAAAAAAATACTTACCAGTGTCCTTACATCCAAAAGCGCAACGGTGAGGCATTGTATATATTTTGATAGACACAAACAGCACAAAATAGCGTCTTTTCGCCAGTATACAAATAAATTTATGTAACACAACAGTTTTTCAATTTTTTTGTTAAATTGCTAGTCACAACATAGTCACTGAAAAATATTAGTTTCCGGGTAATAATCCACTAAAAGGACGGAGGAGAAACTCAACTCGACGTCTGATGTAGACAAAACACTCAGAACCCAATATTAAATCACAAAATGGACAAACGAAATTACGAAACAAACAAGCGCGGGCACAAGTTGAGCGACCATTAGTGTGATGTTGCCAGTTGCCAGAATAGAATATATCACACAAGAAATCGTGACATGGCTGCCATAAAAGTTAAAGCTGGACAGTTAAGAAATAAAATAATGTGATAATTTTGATGAAAAATATCGTAATTAATCTCTAGAAAAATACTATAAATTAAATTAGAGAACTGAGTTTCATTTGCGTTAAAATTGTGATTACAGAGACATCTGTCGATAATTATGAAACTATTAGGTACTCTGTTAAGTAATGTAGATGGCGACTCTTTCTTTACTGAAGTTGTGCTTCGTTCTAACTGTCCCCCCCCTGGACACAATACGATACACAATGACAGCCGTTTTTTTTTTTTTTTTTTTTTTTTTTTGATATGGGCATCTCGTAGTTGACCTTGAGAGGCCGTAACTACTTAACCGGGCTTTCCTGCGGGGACTTTTAGTTTTTAGGCTAAGAGCCTCCAGCCAGGGCTTACAAACTAAAATTAAATACCTACAGCAACTGCGCACTGAGGGCACCCCCTGCGGGGTACGAGCCTCGGCTCAGGGAGTCACTTTTAGGGAGGGCAGCAAGTGGGGACAGGCTGGATCAATAATTTCTTTATTATTAATCATGGGGAATGACAGCCGTCGCGAATCAACTAGTTTTATATAACGTGCATGGCCTTAGGGCCATTTGGCAGAGGGGTTCACTCAACTATGCCGTCTCCATAGGTTAAATGCTCTAAGTGTTACCCTGAAGGAATTTTGTCGAAGGTTCACACGGGCAGTTCAAAAGAGATGGTTACGATCCCACAGCAAAAGTGAAATTTTTAGACGCGAGTACGGCTTCAAGCAAATATTGACTGGCCAAGTTTGGCCAGTCAATATTTGATGAGAAATCGGTTTGCACCAACGCAACGCAATGCAACCAATAAGTGAACATATTTGTGCTGAACCTGTACCATCAACGTCAACGATGACATCTATTTCAACAATCACTTGCCGCCAGCACGGGCCCGAGCACTTGCCGTCAGCACTGGCCCGAGCACTCGCCGCCAGCACTGGCCCGAGCACTTGCAGCTAGCACTGGCCGCCAGCACTAGCCGCCAACACTAGCCGCCAGCACTAGCCGCCAGCACGGGCCGCCAGCACTGGCCCGAGCACTTGCCGCCAGCACTGGCCCGAGCACTTGCCGCTAGCACTGGCCGCCAGCACTAGCCACCAGCATTGGCCCGAGCACTTGCCGCCAGCACTGGCACGAGCACTTGCCGCCAGCACTAGTCGCCAGCACTGGGCGCCAGCACTGGCCCGCAGCACTAGCCACCAGCACTGGCCCGCAGCACTAGCCGCCAGCACTGGCCCGCAGCACTGATTTTCTTTTTTTTTTCTTTTTTTTCGAAAGGCTTACAGAGACAGACTAATAACATAATAATAATAATATAAAACGAACTTAATTAAACTTAATAAAACTAAATTGCTAATTACAAGCCCCCACAGACAAATACAAAATTATTACTCCCTCGGAGTCAAAGTTACATCCTATCTGTGTACTTATAAGCAAATAAATGATTTCTATTATTTTTAGTTAATCCCTCAAGTTTGTTAATTTCCGTCAATAGTTCGTTGTTTTAATTTTAAGCTAATTCGGACAGTAATTGTTCATGCGCTGGCAGGTGCAGCATGTACAAAAAATGGTTTTGCTAAGAGCTTCCTCAGTGTGCTTGCATTGGTGCATAAAAGGACCTTCTTTACAACAAATTTCGTTAAAACTGCGACTGGCTCTATGAAAGTATGCATTACGCCAATAATTAGTGTTTGAACTACTGTGTGTGTGGGTACTTATAGAAGTGGTCGCTGTCGCAGCCACATTTGATTAGTGTGTATCGGTAATTTTGAAAAAAGTTCAGGACAGTTTTTTTTTTGGGTGGGAAATCATCAAATGACTTCTCCCGCTCTGGGTGGAGCAGGAGGGCGTGTCAGACTTTTACTAACTAAAACCCATCCGTGTTCCCTCAGTTGCCTGTGTGCCACGGGCCGTGGTATCTCTTTCGAAAAACCTGCGCCCCTGGCAGGCATCGGCCCTTGCGGGCCCCATCAGTTATTGCTGACATCTCTTTGAGGTGCGCGTGGAATATAACGCGCAGTCGACCCAGGCTTGGTCCTTACCGGACAACGAGCTACCTGTTATCGCCGAGTGGCCAACGGCGCGTCAGTGACGTCACTTCCCGATGATGCGCGTATGACCTCGTTCCCCTCCCCAACGGCCGCCGTCAAGATCGTGGACGAGCTCTCGCTCTCGGTCTCTTTTCGCTTCGGACCTTTATCGCGTGCACACGCTTTAAATAATACTATTGCTGTCCAGTCTCGCTTTATAAAGTTATTTTTAGTAGTAATATTTTGTAAAATGTAATTATCAAATTGATTAATTACTTAGTGCTATAATTGTTTTTGCATTAATATCTTGTAATTATTATATGGTTGATTTTAATAAATGCTTTACCTATTCTCATAAGAAAAAGAAAGTGTGTGTGGTTCTTTGAATAATAAAACTGTATTACTAATCGTGTTTCTTTTCTAACATCAGAAGTGGTATTCACAACGCTCACCGGCCGCAACATGCCGCGTGGACGAAAACGCAGGCGAGCACAGACGACAAGCTCGGATTCCTCTACCCGCACACCGCCGCGAAGTTCAAGCTCCAGTTCGTCGAGCTCGAGCAGCAGCAGTGACCATGATCGCCGGAGGAGAGGGAAACGACGTCGTAAAGTATCGCCAACCGTTAGTCAGAACGTTGTGTTATCTTCAGTAATTCCCGAATTTGACCCGTTAGTGGATGACGTAGATATGTGGATTAATGTGCTAGAGGCTAACGCTCGTGCTTTTGGGTGGTCCGATAGTATGATTAAGTATCAAGGGTTGCAAAAATTACGTAATACCGCCAAAACATGGTTAGATTCTCTGCAGAAAAATGAAACTATGTGGACTAATTGGCGTTGGAGGCAGTGGCGTGATAGGCTATCGAATACTTTCCAAACCAAGCGTAATATGTACACGTTGTTAAAGCAGTTGGTAGAAACCAAGCCGTTACCGAATCAGTCCCTTTATGAGTTTTATTTCCAGCAAAAAGGCAAAATAGATAGGCTGCAATTGAAATTCAAAAATCGTGATATAGTTTCAATTATTGTAGGGTCAATTGGCGATCCGAATATTAGCATTGCCGCCGAAGCAGGTAGTTTTCCGTATTGTGACGATTTGGCGTCATTTTTGCATGGCAAAGTTCATTCGATACCCGATAAAAACATAGTGCAAAAAAATTATTCATCGTCAAAGCCCGGATTGCGTCATTCCTCATCATTGCAGGGACATTTAAATAGCAAGCCTGACGTTAAATTCGAATCATCTTATAGTGGTAATAACGTTACTAACAGTAATTTATCGTGTTTTCGTTGTGGTGAATTAGGGCATAGGCGGAATAATTGTAATATCAAGAATGATATTCAGTGCAATTTGTGTAGTAAGCGGGGGCATTTAGAAAAAGCATGCAAATCGAAACCTAAACCAAAAGTGGAGACGGTTGAGGAGGTAAAAATGGTTAGTGAGCCTAAAAGTAAGCAAAAGTTTTGTAAACAGGTTCTACTGAATGATTGTAAATGTGAGGCTTTTGTTGATATGGGTAGCGACTGCTCGTTAATTACAAAGGATTTGATGAAACAGTATAATTTACAACCATTTAATTTGAATTTGCCTATCAATTTGGTAGGTTTTAATGGCACATCTAGCCAAATTTCAAAAGCTGTCGCTGTCAATTTAAAAGTGGATACAGTGGAAATGTTCACGCTTTTGTACGTCATTGATGAGTTAACTGGGTGCGATATGTTGATAGGACGTAATTTCACAGAGGATAGTAGTATAATGTATACCCGTGTGAGGAATACGTTGACTTTTGAACCGATAAAGACAATGAAGGTTTTTAACATTAACACGAACACAAATAATAACTTTTGTAATAAGCACGAGATTCTATTAAATTCAATTCTTTCGAAATACCTACCCTCATTGTTTTTCTGATGATTTGTCCACTTTGGGTAAAACTAATTGTGTAGAGTTGGAAATAGAGTTAACTTCTAATAAACCAGTTTGTTTTCGACCATATAGAATGTCTGAATCCGAGAAAAAGATAACTCGAGAAATTACGGATGATTTATTGAAGAATGGAATTATCAGGCATAGTAATTCGGCATATGCGAGTCCTGCTCTGTTAGTGGACAAACCATCAGGGGACAAAAGGCTGTGTATTGATTATCGTCAGCTTAATAAAATTACAATTAAAGAGAAATACCCGATGCCCATTATTGAAGATTTAATTGATAGATTACATAACTGTAAATACTTTACTTCGTTAGATTTAAAAAGTGGGTACCATCAAATTCCAATAAAATCAGAAGATATACGAAAGACAGCATTCATTACACCAGATGGTCATTTTGAGTTTTTAAGGATGCCTTTTGGGCTAAGCAATGGCCCATCGGTTTTTCAAAGGTTAATGAATACTGTCTTAGGGAACCTGCGTTTTGGAAAAGTAATTTGTTACATGGATGACTTACTCATAGCCACTGAAAGTCTAGAAGAAAACGTAGCTTGCTTAGAAAGTGTGCTTGAAATTCTCCAAACAAATGGTCTCACTATTAATCTTATTATGTGTGCATTTTTTCAAAATAGTATAACGTTCCTTGGTTACGATATTTCCGAAAGTGGCATCCGGCCAAGTTCAAAAAAAATAAAGGCTATTGAAGAATTTCCCTTTCCAAAAACTGTTCATCAATTACGCCAATTTTTGGGCTTAATTAGGTAATTACTTTCGAAAGTTCATTAAAAGCTGTGCAAGTGTCTGTAGTCCTCTAACAAAATTACTAAAAAAAGAGGCAATCTGGAAATGGGGTCCTCAGCAAGAACAGGCAGTTATTAAAATAAAAAAAGAACTAATTGACAATGCCGTCCTAAAAATATTTAATCCTAAATTGCCGGTTTGTTTGTATGCTGACGCTAGTCGTGACGGTTTAGGTTGCATAATGGTTCAAGTTACAGAGAATGGCGAACAACCAATCCATTTTTATAGTCGTCAGACCAGTAACGATGAAAAAAAATATCACTCGTTTGAACTTGAGCTATTAGCAATCGTGGTAGGCTTACAAAAATTCAGGCACTACTTACTCGGGATCCAATTTAAGATTTTTACCGACTGCAACGCTTTAAGGCACGCTTTACAAAAAAAAGAGATTGTTCCACGTATCGGTAGGTGGGTACTACAAACCCAAGAGTTTAATTTTGAAACAATGCATAAGCCGGGTACGCAGATGCAACATGTAGATGCCTTGAGCCGCAACCCTGTTATGGATAGCATCATGTCAGTAACAGAATCTGATGACGTGATGTCCATAACTGAGGGGGACTGGCTTCTATCTGTGCAACTCCAGGACCCAAGCATATGCAGTATTAGAGACATTTTAGTGTCAGGTGAGGCCGACGCAAATAAACAGATTTTTAATCAATACGAATTGCTTGGCAATAAAGTATACCGTCGGACTGAGTTAGGTAGGAGATGGTTAGTGCCAAAAACATGTGTTTGGCAAATCATTAGGGCTAATCATGATGACCTGGGACATTTTGCGGTTGATAAAACCGTTGAAAGAATTAGGTCAAAATATTGGTTTCCACATTTAAAGAAAACGGTCTCAAAATATATAAAAAATTGCCTCAATTGTATTTATTACAAAAATATTCACGGTAAAAAACCGGGTAAACTATGTCCAATTCCAAAATATGCCAGGCCATTTCATACACTACATCTAGATCACTTGGGTCCTTTTGTAAAATCCACACAACAAAATTCCTATTTGCTGGTCATAGTCGACTCGTTTACCAAATTTGTGTTCATTTCTGCGGTAAAAAACACTAAATCTAAGATTGTTATAAATGAGTTAAATAAAAAATTTAAAGTATTTGGTAATCCCAAGCGTATTATTAGTGATGCCGGTAGTGCGTTTACTTCAAACGCTTTCAAGACTTTTTGTTGTGAAAAGAACATTCGATCTCATGTTATAGCCACTGCTGTGCCGCGTTCGAATGGTCAGGTCGAACGGTATAATTTAACTATTTTAGAAGCATTACGTAGTATGGGTGCTAATACGGACAACAATAAATGGGATCAACATATCACAAGCATACAACAGGGTATTAATAGCACGATTAATAAAACCACGTCTGCTATTCCTAGCGAGGTTTTCTTCGGATACCGTATTCGAATGAATAATGATGGAATTACTGATGATGATGCGACTGAGACCACGGTTGATCTCACGACCTTAAGAAATAAAGTTGACGAGAACATACAAAAAAATGCAGAGAGACAAAAGGCAACCTTTGATGCAAAAAGGAAGGAAGCGCGTTTTTATAAAGTTGGAGACTTGGTCGTGATTAGAATTCCGAGTATGTCTAACGACGGACAGAGCACGAAGTTGATGCCTCTTTATATGGGGCCATTTCAAATTATGGAAGCACTAGGCCACGACCGCTACAGGGTTGCTGATATGAGGGGCGCTGAGAGGAGTTCTAAACGTTACAATGGTGTTGCGTGTGTCGAGAACATGAAGCCGTGGATTCAGATCTTGGACCCAGATACGCCAGATGTTATCAAAAATTGAGGTAACAAGAACATTTCCTAAAAAAAAAAATCTTTCAATTAGTAGGTATAATGTCAGTGTAATCTTATCAATAATAAAGCATAATTATAAATAATTTCACCATTCACTTATAAAGATAAAGCTGTTTTATTTTATTTACAGTATTCGAATAAAACATACAAATAATGATTTAAAATTGTCAAATGCATCCGCTTCAAACATTTTCCAGTTGTAGTAGAGTAGCAGAATTGTATAGTTGGTAATGGAAATCCGTGGTGAACACCATCGCCATATACATGGTGATACACAACTGAGATGATTCTGAACATCACTTGGTTTAAGCCATTTGGTTGAGTTGGTTGGCCGGCGATGGGATAGCCAGCTCCACCAAATTCTGTTGCCCTGCTCTGCTGCGTACATGGTTCAATATAGCAATAACCAGATTTTTCTAAAGTGGAATTTGAAAAATCAGGTTATGAAGTACTACTATTACTGGGATTAATATTAGATTATCTTGTTCTTAGCTCCTGCATCAGACCATATCGCTGTTCGGGGACGAACGCGACAGCAGGACGGCCGAATGTTATCGCCGAGTGGCCAACGGCGCGTCAGTGACGTCACTTCCCGATGATGCGCGTATGACCTCGTTCCCCTCCCCAACGGCCGCCGTCAAGATCGTGGACGAGCTCTCGCTCTCGGTCTCTTTTCGCTTCGGACCTTCATCGCGTGCACACGCTTTAAATAATACTATTGCTGTCCAGTCTCGCTTTATAAAGTTATTTTTAGTAGTAATATTTTGTAAAATGTAATTATCAAATTGATTAATTACTTAGTGCTATAATTGTTTTTGCATTAATATCTTGTAATTATTATATGGTTGATTTGAATAAATGCTTTACCTATTCTCATAAGAAAAAGAAAGTGTGTGTGGTTCTTTGAATAATAAAACTGTATTACTAATCGTGTTTCTTTTCTAACATACCCATTACTCGCCGTCCGCAAGCCCGCGCCTACGGTGGCCGGGAATCAGCCTGGGATTACCGACGCCCAGGGCGTCTCCTGCGAAGGCTACGGTCGTGAGGACACAAGTACAGCCACATACCACTGATTATGGAGTACTTTCGAAGCATAGAGTAAAAGTAAAAAAATTAAGGTTTTTTTGTTTTAAATTATAAAAAAATATATTTATCAACACGATAAAACACTACTCAATAGTAACACTAGAGGTCACTTGTAGGTACTACTCGAATCGCACGCGCCGCAGACTTAGGGAACAGCGATGCATAAATGTTCAAAGCAAAATAAACTCTCGCACGTGGTGATTTTTCACAATGGTGAATCTGGCATTTTATGTTTCTAACATTTTATTTGTTTATAAAACGATTGTATTACTAAGACAAAACCATTTCGCTGCGGGAAAACAACCATTTATATTTCACGGTGTAGGTATATATAATTTCGGTGAAGCGATGGCTCCTATGTAGTCAAAACCTTACGCCAAGTGAGACCACAAGTGAGACTGAGCAAGTGAGCGAGTCCGATGCATAGAGGAAGAGGAGATAGAGTAATCACAGAACATACACACACGGAACGTGTTGGAGATCGGACGTGTGCCAATTTTTCGAACCCGCCAACCCCCGCTATGATTTGTTACCGGCAGAGCAAAAAATTGTTTGTAAATAATAATACGTGTTACATATAATAAACTAAATACAGGTATATTTGTGTATATCTAATTATTTACAAGCTTTATTTCGTAGGAAATTAAAGTAGTTAATATTTTGTCAAACAAAATGGAAAACTACAGAAAGTAAACACTTTCGATCCAGCGCTGGCTCTTCGAAGGCTAGTATACAAAAAAGAATAAGGATGGTTTGACAATATTATTATTAACCTACATTCATTATATTTTACGCGTTATAGATTACTATATTTATTTATTATAGATAACATACTATTTGCGGTTTGCAAATTTATGTACCTACGCGTAATAGATTTGCAAACCGCAAATAAGCGTGTGGAACAGAACTGGAACCCTATGTCCGTGTAAAGAAAGACGCCACGCGCGCAAAAGCTAGAATGGTTCATTTTTCTCGCGGAACAGATTTACCAAACGTAACAAGTGCGCAAAACAGTTGAATTTGAAACCTATGTCATACAGCATAAAGCCGCCACGCGCGACAATTTTATAATGGTTTATATACTGTTTTCAAATATCAAAGCGGTAAGTTAAAAAACAACAAAAAAACATGATTGCCTGGATAGGCACTGTATGTGATAATACTATGACCTTGAGCTGGTCCACCGTAATACGGAGTTTCCATAGAATAAGTCAACATTCACACGGTCGTCATTTCTTTTTTCGCGCACTGGATTTTCAACTTTCGGTATTTAGCCGAGGTTGAGAATCCAACAGAGTGAAAAATCCAGTACTTACGCGAAAAACATCCCGCCGCGATTTTAATACGTCTGTGTGAACGTGGACTTATACTTATTATTTTTCTTTCTGTTTTCGACATAGGTTATGACATATGTGTCACTACTTGTCATGGTATTCGAGAAATTCAAAAATGTAGATTTGCGGCGATCTACATTTTTTTAATTTTCCATCATGGGTGTCGTCGTTTTCAGGGTTTTTCGGGTCACTAAAGCCGATGGTGGGGTCAAAATGAAAATCCAAAATGGCGGCTAAAAAAATTTTTCTAATTTTCCATCATGGGTGTCCTTTTCAGGGTTTTTCGGGTCACTACAGAGAATGGTGGAGTTCAAATGTAAATCCAAGATGGCGGATGCAAAAATTATAGAATTTTCCATCATGGGTGTAGTTTTCAGGGTTTTGTGGGTCACTAAAGTCGATGGTGGGGTCAAAATGAAAATCCAAAATTCGAGGAAGAGGTCAATCGTCGAATCCGACTCGGCTGGGCAGCGTTCGGGAGGCTTCGCAATATCTTCTCGTCCCAAATATTCGCAATGTCTCAAGCCGAAAGTCTTTGACCAGTGTGTGTTGCCAGTGATGACCTATGGTACAGAAACGTGTTCGCTCACAATGGGCCTTATCAGAAGGCTTAAAGTCACCCAAAGAGCAATGGAGAGGGCTATGCTCGGAATTTCCCTACGCGATCGAATCAGGAATGAAGAGATCCGCAGGAGAACCAAGGTAACCGACATAGCCCGAAGAATTGCCAAACTTAAGCGGCAGTGGGCAGGACATTGCTCGCAGAACAAATGGCCGATGGGGCCGAAAGGTTCTGGAGTGGCGACCGCGTACCGGAAGACGTAGTGGGAAGGCCTCCCACAAGGTGGACCGATGCCCTTGTTAATTTGACACCTAATGTCTGAAGATGAAATTTCTCTTCTATCGAAATACTTAAAATAAAGCCCCGCATCCAAGTTTCACGAGACGAATTAAAAAACCTAGTTAGAAAACATTTATATTTCCATAATATTGATAAGGATTTTTACGACTCGTCTGAAGAACTATCAATGACATCTGAAATTAGTTCTTCTGATGATGATGATGAAATGAAGACAAAAAAGACATAGGTCTTAATCGTATTAAAAGGGAAAGCAGACCACGTAAAAAGAAAGACAATTCGTTATGATGACAAATCGGAAAACGAATATTTTTCTCACTCAACGGACTCTTACAGACCATCGAGTGAGAGTGACACTGAAAAAGAAAACCTAGCTAGTAATAGTCAACAAACAGAATTCGGAATAAGAAAAAAAACAAAAGAAACAAATAGGTACACAAGAAAGACCAAAAATTACTATAAAAGAACAACAGAGACGATCACTTAGTTTGGGTGACCAAGATCAACAAGAAATTGATTATATCTTGAGCAAAAGCATTATTAGTTATGACAGCGACGTTTTTAATTGGTTTGTTTAAGTATTCAGTCTACCTTCGATTTTCTCCTTCTTATTTTGTTATAAATGGGTAGCACATAACTTGTCTTCAACACACGAGGAAAACTGTCGAAACAAGGACTAGAATACACACTGTTCAGAAAATCTAGCAAACCGAGGTCTTAAATACACATTGTCTGGATAAGCTACCGAACCGAGGTCTTTTGTGTTAAAGTTAACACATAGGACCTCAGATAATACAACAAACATGAAATTAGTGTAGTCTGTGTATGAGGCGACAGTGGCACCATCTGGTGGAAACACAATGTTTGTGTAAGATTATGAATAATCTTGATCAAACCGAGGTTCAGACAACTTTTTCGTATTAAGTAGGTATATAGAAAGACTCCAAATCGCTTGCAGAATACGAATCTTTGGTCAAGTCAAACCGTGGACCCTCGAAAAGGTCCTCGGTCGTCAGACTCGTGCCTTGTGTATTCATACGCACGTCCTCGCATGGTATTTAAAACGAACACATTTATGCGTGTGTAATGTCAATGTGTGTAAAAATATGAAAAGCTAATTCAGACTTTATTTCTTAACAGTAAACGGTAAAAATAAAAATTTCACCAAACTAGGTAAGTAGGTCCGCAGTTTACTAAAATATTCTTTGAAACCTATTGTCTCGTGTTCGACCGGACTTTACAAGAATGCACAACCGAATCTCGCGGTTAAACGTATAAAAATAAGGTCTTAATTCGGTTCAATATTTTCATAGAAAAGGGCACCTCTAACTAATAATGAACTCTATGTGACAGACTGAACGATTCATTTTTCTGTTTGAATTGCCTGCCTTTTTATAAGCCGCCGCAAGCATTGTCGCATAAAAACTGTTTTAGGCAGGTTTTACTTATTTCGTATTTATCATATACCTACTAGTCTAGTTGAATAGGTACGAGTACCTACTAGGTGATTCGTGATGCGAGAGTGGTGAATTAAATGTCAATTAATTTCTCTTGTTTACAAGGAGATGTGATAGTGGTAAACACCGTGCCGTGCTTTCGATACAACGAGATGATGGAGATAAATGAACTTACACCAACCTAAATCGTACCTGAAATGAAATACCTACTTGTACTACTTGAAGGTACACATGGCTACACCTCAAGTACAGCTTGATGTTTAGCCGTGCGTGCTTAGGCTTACTTGCAGCTTGCAGCCGGTTATTCGTCCGACGTCCGTTGACCCACCGCGGGCGCGCTAAACTGACGCACACGCACAGCTGTGCCGCGCTACACGTCATCAGCATCACCGAGCGGATCGAGTACGATCTTGCGTTTATGAATGAAATAGTGGAAGCGCTAGGTACTAAAATTTAACTCGAATGACAGAAAAAAATGATAAATTTCTAACTTTTTTAATAGATGTCTTAAAAAAAAATAACAATGCCAATAGTGACTGTTACTCGTCTGGAGTTAGTGTTTCGGCTCCAGAACGATGTAAAATTAACCGTGTATAAACCTAGGATTTTTCGTTGTATTTTTACTAATTTCGACAAATTCATATCTAGGTTTTACAAAAAACTTCAGACATCTGCGATGCTTTTTCAGCGAGATATCGGCGATATCGTGTTTTTCACCGTTTCAATGGCGCGGCCATGGGGTCTTGCAGCTCAGAAAATATAAATTACCCTATAGGATTTTTTTCTATATTTTTACAAATTCAATCTATCATTTATCTAAATTTCGGGTTTCTGCAACGCTTAGTTTTAGATATCCGTGGCCGCGCGGTTCTCCGCGTTTCAATGGCGCGGCCGGCCACGTTCAAACCCTTATAACTTTTTAACCAGAACTTTGGCAAATTTATAGTTTTAGGAATCAACTTTTACAATTTTTTACAAAATCTTGGTCATTTTTTTTTTTTAATTACGCCGTGGCCGTGTCATTGAAACGGACACTAATTTCCCACACATCTTCACACACTGTATCTCAAGGTAGTAACAGGTGCTATCATTTGGGCAAATGGCCGATGGCGCTTGATGTCATCGTCTAATGATTTTGATAATAATTTGTGAAATAGAGAATAGGTAGGTATGACTATGGAGCAGTTTAATTCTTTACAAGAACAGTAAAATGTCCGCCAGCCCCTGATAGGTACTTCTTGCACGATCACATGTAGGACATATTTGATAGTCTTGATACCTACTTGTCTTTTTTCTATGAGGTTTTTTAAAAGTTGTAGACAGGCCTAAATTTGACCTAAGTACAACTTAGTTCCATCTTCTTTTTTCATGGTCTTACTTAGGTACATTATTTCTTTTTGATAGTCGTAGTGAGCTCTAGGCTAGGTTAAAAGCATTTAAATCAAATAACAAGATAATTTTCTATCAATTTATTAAGAAATTCTTTCACTTAGATATTTAGTTTTTACAAAAATAATCTATTCTATATCATCCATAACCTACAATTCAAGTTATTACAAAGTTATTTTTATTTTTAATCCTCATAATCAGTCTTGTAACTGTGACGTTGAAATCATATTAATGTGATGTGATGTTTGATATAAAAATACGATATAATCTCTGTATTTGCATTATAACTTTCATTATTTTTTGTGTTAAATTTTAGTTAAGTAATTCAGCTTAGTAGGTAGCCTAGAAGAACCTAAAGTAATGATAACACAGATTTTTAATTTCAAAAACAATGTACTTAAATAAAATTGTTCAGGAGTATTTTTTTCTATAATAATTTTGAATGACCATGCCTTTGAATATTTTCTATTAAATTGATAAAACATTATGTTAAACACGGTACCTTTTTAATTAGTTCTGAGTAAGTTGTAAAGACCGATTTAAAGCATACTAAACATATAACTCTACATTAGTGGCATAGTTAACAAAAAAACAAGAAAATTGTACAAAAAACGAGTTGAAAAAATGACAACAGTCAATTAAGTCACTGGACAATTTGATAATCTCAGCTAATTTTTGCGTTCATTAGCACTTTAAAAACTGTTTCCTAGATTAACAGTTTGTATATTAAGATTAATAAAATACTTACCTTACCTCTGAATTTGTGACAGAAGTATTACTATAACTTAAGCTTATAAACATAAAGAATGTATACTTTGTGTCAATTTATGCTTGCAGTCTAAATATCCTACAGTAAAATCACAAACACACCTTTAATTCTTTGCAACTTTTTCAAAATATTTCTTCTTTTCATCTGGGTTCGGTATTATCTGTAAGTGATAAAAATTATAAAACATTAAAAACTTATCTAAAACAATTAAAAGTAGGTACTTATAGATTAAAAAATATAAATTAAATGTTATCTAACATTATCAATTAATTTATTTGATACGCACCGTATCTTGACCTGGTTTCCAACCAGCGGGGCACACTTCGCCATGCTTATCTGTATACTGGAATGCTTGCACTAGCCGTAGAGTTTCATCAACTGATCGTCCTACAGGCAAATCATTCATTGTGATTTGCCTCAAAATACCTTTTTCATCAATAATGAATAATCCTCTCAAAGTATGGCCAACATCTTCTAGATAAACGCCATAGTCTTTGGCAATGGAGTGAGTTAAATCACTCAATAGTGGAATATTAATTTTTCCTAAGCCTCCTTCTTTGCGTGGGGTATTTATCCAGGCAAGATGTGTGAAATGAGAGTCAACGGAGCATGCCACCACTTCTGTGTTAATCTTCCTAAATTCTTCTGCTCTTTCAGAAAATGCCAAAATTTCTGTAGGGCAAACAAAGGTGCTGAAACAAACAAAGATTAAAAAATAAGTCCACATTCCATTTTGTGATTTGTAAGTAATATAAAAACACTTTAGTTTCGTGTCTTCTAAATTAGTTATTTTCGGATTTTATTATTTAGTCAAAAATATTACTTAGAGATTTACTTACAAATCCAATGGGTAGAAAAAGAACACCAAATATTTCCCTTTGAAGCTTGATAATGAAAGTTGAGTAATTTCTCCATTAACAACAGCAGTGGCTTCCCATTCCGGTGCCGGTTTTGAGACTGCAAATTGAGAGAAAAATACGAAAAGTTTAGCGGTTCTAAATCATTATAGTTTATGGATGTCTTGATTTACGGTTTGGTAAAATAAATACTTACTCATCGCTTTAGTAAACTGTAATTTGTGATCAATCTTTCTTGCGCCGCCGGGAAAAACATTACCGCTTCCAAATGAATAACAAGAATCACTTTCGAATATTGAAGATTCGCATGAAATGCTAAATGTCAAAACAAGTATTAGTGATATCAAATTATATTTCATGGTTTTTGATTTATAAATAATACCTTGCTTAAGTGCAGTGTTAAGTTTTAATGACTTATCTGACACGTTTCGTATCGTAGTAGACACCCACGCACCCACCAACAAACAAGTCCACAAAGTGTCAACCAACTCTGACAGTATCATTGACACAGAAAACTGTGTACGTGTGTACACAGTTTTCTTTAGTGTGCGAAGTAACACACACGTTCACACTTTGTTATCTCTTGAAAACAACATCACCAAAAAATCCAATGAAAACGCAAACACGTAAGCAAAAGCAAGTATGCATTCCGTTCCATTTTAATAAAATAATTCATCAAAATCATTTATTAAATTTCAAACATAGTTTAGCAGTAGCTGTAGGATCACGAGAAACTGAAAAGCGAAAGGTAAGTTTATGAAAAAACTGAAAGAACAGTAGCTATTTTGGTCTATGAAAAAACAGATTTTGGTACCACAATGAAAATATTACCAATCTATTAATGTCACGTGTAGTGTGTGATTATCATTATAAAAGCCGGGGAAAATATAATTAAATAAAATAAAACTCTTGCTAGTCAGAACGCAGGGTATTCATATTGTAATTACCTACTTATATCTGAACGCATTCGTAACTTTTACGTTGCTAGTGATGTCCATACTTTTTCTACATGTGGAATTATTGATATTTAAATCGCAGTCAATGTCAACCGTATTAAGTCATCAAATTATATGATTTAGATGTGTTGAGAAAAAGTGCGAAGGAAACACCTTCGCACTTTTTCTCATCACATCTGACATTAGCAGTTTGGGAAATGTGTGAGAGTTGTGTGCGGGAGAACGAATAAAAGTCACTCTGATATTTACGGTTATAATACCCGTACAACACACAATTAATTAATATAACTCAGAAGGAGTACTGACAGGATATAGAAGTATTATTTATATGTACCGTTATAAATATTAGCCACGAACCATTTTTCCTTGCTAAGTCAAATTGACAGAGAACAGCCTTTTAAAGTTTTACTCGCGATCGGACGATGAAGGTCCGTATCCCACAGCAGAATTGTCGACATCGGCACCATTGCCATGGACAAAAATAGAATGGAATAAATATATATTATTTAGTAAAGCTAATCTAATAATTAGAAACGTGTTTACTATTAAAAACCTGTATTTACATTAGACATAGTAAATAGATCGATTACGTTGTTTCCTTTTGACAAGTAGAAGTGAATAATAGAAAAATATTTTATTAGGATGTCGGCATTTACGATGGACGGACTGTATGATGAAGACATGGTTAGAATGGGTATGACTACGGATATGACGACTAATAGAGAAGCGTGGAAGAATAATACATGTTGCACCGACCTCAAAAAAATTAGGATAAGGGCAGGAGAATGATGATTTAGTGTTCTATGCGGTATGGTGTTTTTTTTATCCATGCTCTACTTGATTTTAGGTGAAAAACCTCTCCATGCCATCCAATGCCATCCAATGCCTCAGATTAAAACGCCAAAACATTTTTTTTTACGTAGTAGGTACTTTTAACGATTTGCTTCATGATAGTCCGTTCCGTTGACTCGGTTCACTCAACTCGGTTGGTTGTGGTAACATCACTATTATGCGCTTCGTTTCGTTCGCGTTTCGCGAGTCGTATAATTTTTCTGTTTTTGTGTTTTCAATGTAATTTTAAATAGAAAAATGATTTTATTACCGTCTTTAAGTTTTGTTTCCTAAATTTGACAAGTTTTGAGTCCATCGCATCGGGTTGCGGTAAGTTTGGAAGTTTACTTTGGAATAACACTTGTCGTTCTCGTTCATTATGGCGGTCTCATTACATACTTCGATTCAATGCTAGTTGTAATTAATTTCGTCATAACCACAAAACATTTACATATAGTGGAGCGAGTGTATCGCGTCTGTAATTCTATATTTCCCAATTTTAGATGGACGTACAGGACGATAGCGTTTTGGACGTTGATTTGTTAGCTGATGATGGGTCTGAAGAGGAAGGCGAAGCCCCGCCGTCGTCAGGTATGAATAGTTTTATCTTCAGTAATTGATTTGTAGTAAATGCTTCCAATTACCCATTGGTACCCAGAGCTTAAACAAAAAAAATATTCATGCTATGCAAAATTGTAACAGCAAGTTACACTTTTGCTTGTTGTATGTTTTTATAGCATACTGCCCTGTGGACCTTAGTCCTTGTTGTGTTTCTGAAAAATGCTCTTTAAAGCAATCATCTTTAATTTGTAAGTTGTCTACATTATTTGGTTAGAGTAAAAATGTTCATGTTGTTGTTTATGTATATTTTTTTGTTGAAAAATAAGTTTTAAAACTAATTTTATGTCAAATGTCAGCAAATGTTAGATAAAAATAAATTGATGTGTCTGACCAATTAGTGCCTGGAAATAATGTAAAAAAAACTTTTTAGATTTCTATGCAGGACCTGGATCAACACCTACATCATGTGCATCATCACCGCGGGGCGAGGAACCAGCTTCTCCACATGGTGGTGTGTCGCAACCTGCATTCTTCCATCACCAGACCTATACACGGCCATTCTTTACATCAGGCCGTAGGGGGCCAGGTCGACCGAGGAAGGAAGGTCCTAAGTTAGTTCGCGAGGGCAAGATAGTTAGAAGGTAAATAACGGAAATGGTATATTTTGGGCAAATACCTAAAAAAATAAAAATTGACATATAATACATTTTCAAGCCAAAAACCAAATCTTGCAACTGAATTGCTCTCACACAACTCTAGTTGAAGATTGTACTTATAGGTATTTTAAAAATGAATGAAGTAACAAATTAAGTAGGTATCTTGCTAGTTCTCTTTTATAGACCACATCTTTAGAACATACACATTGATTCTAATAATATGTTCAAAATACTACAACCATGATCCATTTTTATCCAATTAGCCTTTTATTTGGCTTATTCTTAGCTTGTCCTTGTGTGTAAGTTATTGCAAACTTTGAATTACAAACAATTACAATACTAATTTGGAGATTCATGATGATTTCACTCAAATCAGTCACTTGCAATGGGCAGTCACCAAAAGAGATAAGTAACCAGCACTCTAATTGCGTAACTCACGATTAATCATAATCGGTTTCATTTTGACAGTTCAACAAAATTCATTGCATTGTTTACGTTGTCGAGCAGACACATTTTTCGAACATATGAAGCAATGGTTTAGCCATCTGTTTCAACACGAAACAGATTATGATTAATCGTGAGTTACGCAATTAGGGTGCAGGTTGGATATAGTTGAAGTCAGGGCTGGGAGAAAATACATGCTTTGCTTTAATTGAAATACAAATTAAAAATACTGTATCGCAAGTAATAAAAATACGAAATACAAAATATAGTGTTTGTACAAACCTACATACAGAAATAAAATCATTTATCATTTATATTTAAGTAAGGTATTTGAAATATGAAATACAAAATACAGTATTTTAGCTATTTTTGATTGAAATATGAAATACAAATGACAAAATACAAAGAAAGTAATCTAGACCAGCACGGGCTGAAAAGTAGAGGAAAACAAGATTAATTAAAAACTGGAAACTCTAGATTTTAAAATGTACTGTCAGACAAACAGTCTCTTGCTGGAGAGTGAATAAAAACTGCTAAAGAAAACAATCTTTCTTTCCAGTCCTGATGAGAACAAACTTGAGTTAAATTGTATGAACACATTTTTTATATTTGGATAGCGCTCAAGAATTGAAAGCTCTTTGCTTCTATCATTTAGGTAGGAAACTGACCAACTCTAACTCCATTTTAGATGTCTGTGGTTGATCACTACCTCTTTTTTCAAAAACAATATAATCATCTTCTTTACTAGTGGTGGCTACTCCTGCTGCTTCCAGGCATTATTTCATGTTTTTTGTAACTTGTCTCTATGGCATGAATGGCAAGATTTTGAATTCTTTGCCTCTCATCTGTTGTGAATTGTGATACTTTCTGGCAAACAACGCATTTTATAACTAGGGTGGTACCATGACGCTAATATGGCTCCATTTACTTCAGGTGGCAGTTTAAAAAAACTTATCAAATCTTTTTTCCAAGCTCTCTTTTAGTTGTGGTACAATGAGAGTAATATGCCTCAAGTTGCTATCCTGCAGTCAATCTAATCTGATTCTTATAGACATTAAAGTAGGCAGAAGTTTGCCATAGTAACAATTGTTGCCCTGAATGTAATCTAGAGTTGTAGCAATTGGTTTCAATACTTCCATGAATTCCTCCAAGTATTCTAGTTCTACGGCAGATAAAGTGTTACTCTTATCCAACTTATCAAATAGGTCATTTAATTTTGATTTGCTTCTCATAAGCTGTGCTACAGAATCATACAGAGAGTTCCATCTTGTGGGACAGAGATATATTAACTGATGTATTGTGAAATGTATTTTGAAGCCTCAAGTATTTGAAATACTAATTACAAAATACCTCGGCGTCAGGTATTTGAAATACGAATTACAAATTACATTTTAAGGAAGTAATTGAAATACAAATACCAAATACGTATTTGTATTTCAATTACAAGTAATTCAAATACTGCCCAACCCTGGTTGAAGTTCAGTAAGAAACATAAAGATGTTATCAAATGAAATTGGATGTAGTTAAGCAGAAAGGACTGTATTTAGTATATCTTCTATTTACCCTTGACCGGATTTTACCCATGTTTGCAATGTGATTGATTTGATTAGAATGTTTCATTATTACAATTAGTGTCCGGCTGAAGGTTCTGTTTCGGCAAAGAAATCAGATTTTGGTTGCAGTTTCGGTTTCAACCAAAAAATGGCCGAATCTTCGGCCGGACCAAAGTCAAAGCATTTATTTCAAATAGGCAAATAAAAGGCACTTTTGAACGTCAACATTGACATTAAAATATAATTGATTCTAGTCGCGGGGTTCCAAAGTGTAGTTTCGGCCGAAACTAGCATTCATCGTTTTTTTATACAAAAGCCATAAATCTTTACTCAAAAATTTAAGTCCTAGTAAAAATCTCAGCTTACTAGCAGATTTTTTCAAATTACTGAATGGGCTGCTCTTGACGTCGATCACGCCTGATGGAAAGCGATTGATGAGGTCTATGACGGAACGAGCGTGCTCAGAAGATTCCCTTTCCGGAAGATTAATACAAGCTCTAAGGGCAATAGCAGGTGCAAAATCACACATTTCTGCATTACTTAGGTACTGAATCGCGTTTTGACGATGTTGAATGAATTGGGCCGAAAGATAACGCGTTGTCGCTGTGTCCAGCTTTCGAAAAACGATTAAATCGCTGATTGCTGATGGTAAAAAAACGCGGTGTTTAGAGCTCAGTTGCTTGACAGAGCTTTTGAAAAACAACGAAATTACTAATTGCAGATGAAAACAGAAGCATGAAGGCCCGTATTTAAGTGAGGGGTGGTTTTCAATCGTCATTCGTTTCTTACACAAAATCTGCCAAACGTCATTTTTTTTCTTCGATCAAAAGAAATTTGAGAATTGCAAAATCAACCCTTAAGGGGAACCTAGTCGCGGGCTCGAACTCACTGATGGGCATTGCTAAAAAGCACGCTGACTCACCAGGCATCGTGTCCGACAGAGGTAGTATCAGTGATGAGCAGTTAGACGCTAGTCTACACGCACAACATTATTGTGTGAGATGCAGGATCATTTATAGCACAACAGGCGCGTAAAAAATTAAGAACAGTCCTTCGGAAGATCGGGTTTTATGAAAAAACCACTACATAAATCAATAACCAATAAAGTTTATTGAACTTTTCGATATTTGAGCTTTGTCGGTACCGACTTGGTTTTTCAGATTTCACACTTCTTTTATTACTAAAACACGCCCAAAGTTAGGTTAAATTAGCAAGAAAAACGAATCTTTGTTGGATCGTAACTTTTGAATGGCTTTTTATTTTAGTATTCTGTTTCCGTATAGACAGTATTAATAATGAGACAAAACCATACCATTTTTAATTTTTGTTGTACATTGTCCAACAGTGGAGTAATACACTCCCGAAGTTTGTATGGGAAAAATGTGGACTAGGTTCACCTTAAGGTGATTCATAAAACCCGATCTTCCGAAGGACTGTTCTTAATTTTTTACGCGCCTGTTGTACTATAAATGATACTGCATCTCACTCAATAATGTTGTACGTATAGACAAGCTTCTAACTGCTCATCAGTGATACTACCTCTGTTGGACACGATGCCTGGTGAGACAGCGTGCTTTTCAGCCAGGCCCATCAGTGAGTTCGAGCCCGCGACTAGGTTCCCCTCAATCAAATTATTTGTTACAAACCATATGGTTTCGGCTGGAAATAGTGTTTCAGTTGGACATTAATTATAATAATATCATAATGCTTATCCTAAATTTTGACTGAAGCCTTATAAAAAATTTAACAGCCCAATGCATTGGGCTATTTTTCACTCAACTGTTATGCAGCATAACACAAGTGGCTGAGACTTAAAGCTCTGGAAACTTTATTAACAGATACAGAGGAGGCAATGCAGGTTCTCTCAGAGGAGCTAAGAGGCACAGGGGTAGCCGCGATGATTCCCTGGAAGATATGATGGATGATGACGATTTTTCAATTCCACCCATACCAGAAGAACCACCTTACATGCCGGAGAAATGGTATGTTGAACCCAAGTTTTAAATTAATATATTGTCAACTTTAACAACCTAACATTAAAGTTGATAAGCCAATGAATTGTTTTAAATCATGTCAATGAATTAAATGGAAACAATCATGCTATGTTAAATATAATTTCCAAATCTAGGCCAGGAAAACTATGCGCCCTCTGCAATCTGAGCGAGCGCAGTCAGCTCGGCCAGGGTGAGATGCGGCAGATAGGTTGCAAGCTCGGCGAAGGGGACGGCAGTTCCACCCCAGCGATCTCCAACTCCGGTGGGGCCACTCCCACCAACGCCACTACACCATCCAGCACCCCCAGCACGCCCGTGACCCCGGGCTTGGTGTCCCCGCCGCCTGAACTTCTGGACGCTAACCAACACCCCCTAGCGCTGCCTCTGAGCAGGCGTCAGAAGGCGTTCAATAAGTGCAAGTGAGTGATAGTATTATTGTTGTTAAAAAAGAGTGTCCTTGGCGGTTCTTGCCCGTTTTTTTCTATAACCTACTATGCTTTGGAATAGGCAAACTAGCTTCATCTTTCTGACTGACATACATCTTGACAATTCAAAAGGTCCTGATAATGACTTAATCGAAATACATGCTTTAAGTTTGAGAAGCTTGTGGCTAAGTAATAACAGCCTTAAGGGTCCATCGATCAGATTAAGCTACGCTTGCCGGTCGGTCCGTGGATGGGTGACCATCTTTACATATCCGGACGCCTCTGTACCTCGGAAAGCATGTTAAGCTGTTGGTCTTGGCTGTCATTCGTAGATATTTGACCGTCATTATGGGTTGTCAGAATCCCAAGTCTACCAACCAGGTTTATTAGGGGGTACTGTGGTACACAGTTACTGGGCTGTGGAGGTCAAATAGGCAGTCCCTCCACATTAAATACTGGTATTCAGATGCATCGGGTTAGACTGGAAGCCGACCCCAAATATAGCTGGGAAAAGGCTAGGCAGATGATATTGACCGGTTAAGTTTGAGTTGCTATGTCACGTATTTTCTTTCTTTACAATTGTCTTAGTCATCATCAAGATACGTCTTTCAAGTAATACTAAATTGTATTGATAGTACAAACCAAACCAGGAAGTAGGTAATGATAAGGTATTGAATCACTATACAAACTGTCATCATTGACAATAGACTTAGATCTTAATGACGTCATTCTCAACCTTCACAAATTTAGTTTTTTTTTTTTAATTCACAGGACTCCTCTATACAACATGGAACACACAGATGAATTGTCCATCATTGGTTTCGGCGACGTTTTGGAGTTATCAGGGGTAGTATCATCAGGAGCTCTCTATGTCCATCGCTGTTGCCTTGAGTTCAGCCCGCCATACCAGGATCATGTGTTTGCAGCCTCGAATTCTGATGAGGACAAAGACCAGTTGGAAGAGGCGAGGGTCAAAGGGATCGTGTCAGCTGCTCTGTCGAGGAAATGTGCCTTTTGTAGCAGATATGGTGCAAGCATACCTTGTAAAGTGAGTAATAACTATGTTTAAGGCCGATTTTTCAGCCACATCTGAAAATTAATTATGGTAGTTTGACATATTTGGCATACAAAAAAAATCGGCCCTTAGTCCATAAAAAGTGATTTAAAAAAAAATATCAAAGAATCTGTGAAGATAATTTTCATAATATTGTTGTAATATGTTTGTTACAGATGAGCTGCAGCAAATATTTTCATCTGCCATGTGTACTTGCTTCTGGCGGATTCATAGACTTCCAGATTAAATCCTCCTTTTGCAAGGACCATCTTTACCAAGTGCCTCTAATTTGTAAGTTTGTCAACAGTATTTTGATACTGCCTAAATTTTAAAAGCGATTTTCGCGCGAATATCAGATTTTGAGTTGTGTTTGTACGTCATATATAAAGGACTAGCTTCTGTCCGCGACTTCGTCCGCGTGGAAATGTTTACTTAGCGTTCTTTCTAATTTTTACTTCTGTTTGCTCGGCTCCTAAGAGTCATAGCGTGATGTTAAGTTAGCTTATGGCCTTCCTCAAAAATTGGGCTATCAAAGATTAGCGCGTTCAAACAAATAAAAACATAACGTAAAACGTAAAATTCTTTTCTTTCTTTTTCTAAATACTATAAACACTGCGAACTTACGTAGTCTATTAATCTGTTAAACAACACATTTCCCAGACTACATGATAAATATGATGATTCTAGAGACCATCTTATACGCATGAAATATTCCACAGGTACCGCTGACATAGACTGTAGGACGTGTAGAACTATCGGCGATATTGCTAACTTGATGACGTGCGTGACTTGCGGCGGCCACTACCACGGGACGTGTGTAGGTCTCGCGCAGCTGCCAGGTATGTTGTATGAGAAAAATGGTTTCTTCTTTCTGCTAGTGCAGAAATAGAGATAAGACACACATTTAACAATAATAAGTACTACAATAAAGTTTTACTATCACCTATTTGTGCCTACGCCAAAAAGTTAAGCTCGGTTTGATAATATTCTGTTGTCCAACAAAGTAGCGTCACCCGCAATTGTTTTCTAGGTATTTTGAGGGTGCTCATCATTATGATCATCATGATTTTAGTCGAAAGAAATGTGGACATAGACTTTCCCTAAGCGACGCCATTTCCAGCAGATTCCTGCGGCCTTCATCAGGTCATCGGTTGTTGTTTTTTCGCATATCTAGTCAAAATGCTGGGAGCAATTGGTGGTTTTCCACAATTTCTAGTTTAGTCCCATATTAAAAGTTCAAAATGATGAGTCATTTATTCAAATTAAGCTTGGACTCGACAAAATTACACAAGTTAGGACCTTCAAAAGGGAAGAAGTGGCCAAACAAAATCGACTAGAAATACTTCTTTGAGGTTTTAAAGTTCTTTTTCACCTCACAACCTCGGAAAGATTCTGTTTGTCATTAGAAATCTGCATGCAAAAGTGCATTTTACCCGCTAGGGTGGAAAGTGTTTTTGAAATTCGAACCTTGCTATTCAATCATTTTCTATAGAGCCAGTCCACTGAAAAGGCATACTTATTTCATGTCAGTGCGTCAACCCCATTTTTAGAAGAATCGCACTGGCTAGTACGACGACTGCATGAAAAAAAATCTTTTTTATTTTTCGTCTCTATTCAATCCGCTTTCCATCATTTTGGTTTGTTTTTTGATAAAATCGCGAGACATCATAAAATATGAGAGAGTCCAGCAGCGATGAAGATATAAATTGAACACCTGCAGAGGTAGTGCAAGCGGTACATAATGCCGAATTGAATTATCTTCCGTAAAAATCGCGCGAAAAGTACATAAAAGCGTACAATGTGATCAATGCATATAGACAATCTAAAGGCGTGAAAACGTTTTCAAAGACTACAATGCAATGCGATACTTCTTTGAACTACACTAATTTAATGCATTATTTAGGCTGTTTTATTGCACCTTGCATTTTCCTCGCTGTAGTGAGGTGAAAAATTGTGTTTCACTCGGCAGCAAAGGTATTCTGCGTCTCGTACGTTTGAAACCTTCGCTACGCTGAGGATTCTATATTTGAACACCTCGCTTCGCTCATGGTTCAATCCTAGAATCCTTCGCTTGCTCAGCTTTCAATACAAGTACTCGCGCCAAACAACAACATTGCAGTCTTGCATAACAAATAAGCATTTTTTACACCTTGTTTATTTATATAGGAGTACGCTCCGGCTGGTCGTGTCGGTCGTGCCGAACGTGCCAGGTGTGCCGCGGCGAGACGGGCGCGACTGGTCTGCCACCGGTCGGGCACGACGCACGCGCCGTCACGTGCGAGCACTGCGACAAGGTGTACCACGCCACGTGCCTTAGGCCTGTCATGGCCACCGTGCCTAAGTATGGCTGGAAGTGTAAGGTTAGTATTTCAATCACATTCTGCTCAACATGTTCGTTACTTGATGCTGATAGAAATTGCTTCAAGATTACATAAATCGCCCTTTTTCCTGGATTATAAGAATAATAATAAGAATAAGAATCTTTATTTGTAAACAGGTAGTTACACGGTATGTGAGATATCACAATATTAGTTATGATTCTCAATGTTTTGCTGCAAAGCGTACAAATATTATGAAATTTCAATTTATTAATTTATAAACATTTATATGTCAAATAATATTGAATAAGTTATACACAACTGGTAGTCAAAATCATAATGCAATTAAGTAAAAAAAAAAAAAAAATTGTACAGAGGTCAATATAAAAATATCACTAAAATTAGATGTCAACTAACAATGACGTCAACAATTAAACATTTTAATGATATTTTATCCTTCAAAAACTCAGTTATATTATAATAAGATTTATTTACAAGAAACATAAATAAATACCATCAATATTTTTATTATTATTTGATATCATAAATATTATCATAATCGCCCTATAATGTTCCCACTGCTGGGACACAGGCCTCCTCTCTTCGATAGGGAGTGGGTTGCAATCTGCCACGCGCGCCCAGTGCAGTTTGGAAGATGTCACATATGTTCTCAATTCAATTCTCAATTCTCAATTCTTTATTGCGTACCATAATGTATAAAGTTGGTAGGGAATTATATTAGTCACAATTATGGACCCTGTCGGGCACAGCATAGATCAAGTAGGAGAGAGGAGGAAGAACACTGCGTGTTTAATTTGATAAATATTACAAGTTAAGTTGTTAGTAAGCTGTTGTTGTTAGTAAGGTGTTGTTAGTAAGTTGTTTTATTATCACAGAATTAAATTTATGAATCATTTTTATTATTTTATAAATTATACACATTTATTTGTTAGTTTATTTACTTATTAATTTTTATTTATTACGTATTTAATATTTATTATCTCTAATGTAAGTTGTTTATTGGATGTTTCATATTTATTTAAAAGGATGTTCGAATCGGTTCTAGGACATACCGGTTACCTTACGATATTTTTCTTCACCATTTTAAGAGCAGAGGTGATGAAATTATTTACACAAAGTAATGCGCCTGTCTGGGTTTGAACCCACGATCTATAACTCGGTAAGTTGGGACCAATATCACTGGGCCACCACTGCACTTTCTTGGAGTACACGTGGAATACACTTCTGCGATTGGTTTGATCAATCAGATTAATACAGTTGCCATATTCTGTTGGTTGTTACGCATCTTGGTATGTAAAATGTATGACGGTTATTAGGCAAAAAACTAACTCTTCATTGCAGCCTTTCCAGCTAACCAAAGACATTGGTACAACAGCCAGTATTGACCCACCGTCCATCATCCTTTCTAGCTTAGTCTCCTGACCTTTCTAGATAAATAGCTTCTACAATATTTCATTTCCCACCAGTGTTGTCGCGTCTGTTCTGACTGCGGGTCCCGTTCGCCCGGCGCGGGCCCGTCGTCCCGCTGGCACGCCCACTACACAGTGTGCGACTCTTGCTATCAACAACGGAACAAGGGATCATGCTGTCCGCTGTGCCGTAGAGCGTATCGCGCCGCGGCGTACAGGGATATGATACGATGTATACTTTGTAAAAGGTCAGTAATTTTTCATATTTGTTTTCCTACTGTCAAATTTTTTAAGAGCTAACTTTCAGTAACTACACAAAAACTACGAAATATTACAGTGGCTTTGGAACTAGGAAGTTTTATTTATTTTAAACAGAATAGCCGAAGCGCACTATTTAAATACATTTTAACAATATAAACAAAAAGAAAATTAAAAAAAAAAGAAAGTAAAAAACAAACAGATTCCGCGTAAGTAGGTACTACTTAAGGATACGTACACACACACACACACATTGCAATCATACTTTAAAAATTCTATTATGTGATGTTTTGCCCGCATACGGGGAGGCCCTCGCATAAAGCTCGCAAACCAAATAATAACATTGGATTAAGAAATTGACTAAGGAAAATGTCCCTTAATTTTATGTACCTTCTCATACAGTCTCAAAGCGTGTAACTCATAATCTTTTGGTACAGATACGTACATGGAATGTGCGATCCTGATGCAGAACCTAACCAATACAGACAGAAGAAAGAACAGAATCCATCATATGAGTACAGTTGTCCAATATGTAAGGCACAGATGCAGCTCACTGGCTCCAAATCTGGGTGTAAGTATCTTACAGTTGTTGTATTATCATTGCAATTTAAACCCTATGTCAATGACATAAAGTCACATCACGTGATTTACAACCACTAAAACTATGAAATTAAAAGTAAACCTCTCTTTTAATTCCATAGTTTTAGTTCTGAGACGACTAATGTACTTATTCTCTGACATTTCTATAGCTTTCGACGAAGATACAGTTGCTTCAACATCTCAAGACTCCTCGTTCGGTGATGAGAATTCGCAGCAAGAGCAGGATCCTCTTGCTATAGAAGCTAAGGTAATTTCTTTCAATGTTTTATTTTTTGCAAAGGTTAAAGGGAATCCGCTGGATGCGAGAAGCACGGAGCCGGTCGAAGTGGCGGTGCTTGGGGAAGCCTATGTCCGAAGTGGACGTTTTTCGACTAAAAAAATTATGATTTGAAAAGGTTAAAAGGACTGTTTGCTCATTTGAAGATACAAATTTTGGCTAAGTCAATAGTGGCCGCCTGAAAGTGACAATCGTTACGAGTCGATGTTCATGGCTATAGAGCATACAGTCGCCTAATAGTAAAGAAACGCTTTTTACCAAAAACATTAATAATTTCTTATTCCTCCTAGCCGGATGTCGGTCTCGGCAAGGGCAAACCCTTCACAGTCTCAGCGAAAGTGGCGAAAAAGAAGATAGGTGGATACAAGCTAAAGGGCGGGTTCCCTCCGGCGGGTAAACTGGGTTTCCAGAAGCGACAGAGGTCTGTTCTGGACTTTGGGCGGAAGAGAGGATCTAAACCAAAGATGAGGGGAGTGTTTGGAGTACCAGGACTGGGTCTGCAAAGACCTCAAGCGCCTGATAATAAAGCACCTGAAGATGATCCGGGTAACAAACCTTCATGTGAAGACCTCGTTTGTACAGGCTCTTAATCCGCTCGAAATATTTTATGGGCTATTCCATCCGTCATACTAATCAACTTTTCTTGTGAAACCATGAGGGGCTCTCTCTAATACCGTCAACGAAAATGGGCCCTTCCGAAAATAGTCGATCGGTCAAAACAAGTGTCCACCTAAATTTTTCGGGAATATGGACAGTTGTTAAATTGTGTTGTCGGTCATTCTTAGTTCGGGCCCCGATCAAATCATATGTCTGTAAGCGATAAGGAGTAGGAACTGATCGTAACTTCGGCCGAAATTAAGGATTTCGTGCTTAGGGAGTTCACTCACTTTATCCAAACCGTGATAAAAACACAATTTTTCATTGACATCATCTTCGCGTCTTCGGAATTCCAAAGATACACAAGAATAGCTGGGGTCCCTAACTTAAGTCATTGTATTGTATTTTGTTTAGTATGACGGGTAGAAACGTCCATTTAAAGATTTCACGTGCCTGAATCTTCTATAGGCTTTGTATTTATTACATTAGCTGCAATTATGATTACCATTCTCTGTTCCTTTAGGTGTGGAGAACAAATTAGTGTTATGTTCAAGTAAAGACAAATTCGTTCTAACGCAAGATCTGTGCGTGATGTGCGGCGCTATTGGAACTGACTCTGAAGGGTGCCTTATTGCGTGCGCGCAGTGCGGACAGACGTATCATCCTTATTGTGTTAATATTAAGGTGAGTTTTTGTTATGAATCAGTAAAAATGTAAGTACAGTTATAAGCTTTGAATTTTCAAGACGTCCTTATATTGCGTCAACTTTATTTATTTTTGTCTATGAAAGTTATTAAAGGATGGGGAATATTTACGATTCTGGAGCTTCAGTTGCGTATTATTTGTGGGTAGCTTAGGCATAAAACGGGGAAACTTTCGTGAGTGTTTTACAAAGGATAGTGACTTCGAAAATGCCTGTATTCATGAGTTACTTTTTGCCACATAAATTTTTCGTCCTTGGAAATCATGGGCTGCGAAAGTATGTGATTATACAGTATTTTGCTACTAACACAATTTTTGCCAATTGTTAGTCAGTTCGTAGTTCATGACTTAAGTAGTTGACAACTTGGGCACCGAAGTTAAGGAATTCTTGGCGCCCAATAGCCATAAGAATATTTTAACGCTATTGAGCTTCAGGGCAGAATCGCCCAAAGTCCCTTATTTGTGTACACAGGCTATAAAGGCTGTTACAAAATTGTAATTGTATGATTCTTGTACGCAGGTATCTCAAGTCATAGTAACGCAAGGCTGGCGCTGCTTAGACTGCACGGTATGTGAGGGCTGCGGCGCGCGCGGCGACGAGACGCTCCTGTTACTGTGTGACGACTGTGACACCACCTGGCACACGTACTGCGCGCGCCCGCCCCTGGCCGACGTGCCGCGCGGCCCCTGGCGCTGTGAGCGGTGTCGGCGCTGTCTGGTGTGTGGGACTAGGCACACGCTTGCCTGGTGTGACAACTATACAGGTACGCAGCTCGATTTTTTACGTCTTACGATTTATTTACGACTTTCCCTTCATTGTGAACACTTGTAAAAATTTTTATAGTTAGCAACAGTCTTGAACTGATTAAATACACAAACATTTATCAAACTGCCACATGTTACCGAGAAACAAAAAAAGATGAATGAGTGTCGAAGTTTTGTAATAATTTTAAGTGGACACTTGAGTCGCGTAAACATAAGATAAGATTATCGTCTTTTTTATATGCTTTGGCGGGCTGGTGTAATATTTTTATTATGTAATCGTTATTGTAGTGTAATAGTGATTACTATTAAGTGATGTTATTATTAAAATTTGTATTTTATTTACATTTCTGGGGCCTTGAACGATAAAAGTGGGAGAAAAATAACAACACTCGTTTTTAATTTGAAACGTACTTATTTTATTGTAAACCCAGTTACATGTTTACATTACACTGAATAGAAAATATTGTACAAATTCCGAAACAGTTACAGTTTCTTAAGAGTTTCATAGTAAAATAGCGAGAAATCGGAGTTTAAACGCAAGGGGACCCAAAAGGGGCGTGACCTAATCTAGGCCATTTGCGTTTATCTAGACTGTTCATTTGACAGCTGTCACACTTGAAGGGATAACTAGCATTTAGGGTTACACCACAAACCCATAAAAGTGAAACCTCAGCGTCTTAAAGTCAAACCATTTATTTCAAATAGGCCATTAAAACTGCAATAATAAATAATAAAAATTATAATTACAAGAAAAAGTATAGAATTTATTCTACGAATCTACTTTTCCAAAAGGTAGTTTCGTATGGAGAAGAACGGGCAAGGAACTCCATAGTTAATTTATTAGACTTTTACTGTGGTTCTTATAAACCTGTAATAATTGTCGCGGGTATCGTCCCGACCGGTTGAATATCTGCTCTGATCGTGATCAAGATCGCGTCATTAACCAACAATAATTATGATACGCCCAAGTTGCACTGAAAATTGTAATTTGGTTAACGTCGAAAACTGACTTTTCCCGAACGCCGCACTTGTCTGCAATGAAAATGATTATCCGACAGTGAAGCAAAATATTAATACACAGACTAATCTTAGATAGTATCTCAAGCAGCTTACTGAAGGAATAAAATAAAATTTTGTTTTAAATTATATTACAATATTTATAGTAAGTTTTTCTTACAGAATGTGCTCCGTGCGCGTCACTAGTAATGTGCTGCGTGTGCTCGGAGCCGTACTCGGACGGCGAGCTCATCATACAGTGCGAGGGCTGCCGGCGCTGGCTGCATGCAACCTGCGACTCTATACGCAGTGAGAACGACGCCGAAGTGTGCTGCCGTGCTGGGTAAGTTTTATATCAGTCATCTGCAAACATACATATTGTTTCTCTCTTTTTGACGGCGAACGGAGCAATTATTAACAGAGCAAAAATTAAGCAAGAGGTTAGCACAATCAAAATGGTGATGACATGATGGTTGCTTCAAGTTTTTGCTATGAAGGAAACATTACGTCCAGATCTGTCTGGCTTTTCTCAACCACGTTCGGGTTGGAGCAATTTGTGTTTTTATGATAACATTCGCACGAATCAATCGATTAGATTAAGTTATGCTTGTTGCGGTTGGTCTGGGGATGGGTGACCATCAATTTTATTTTTAATGGTCGCCCATCTTCACATACCAAAACCCTTCTGTGCCTTGGAAAGTACGTTAAGCACTTGCTCCCGGTTGTTATTTGTAAATCTGTGACAGTCATTACGGGTAGTCACAATGCAGAAACTGTGACTATCAGATTTACCAAGGGGCGATACCCCTTATTATTCAGAAACTAAGCTGTGGAGGTCAGATATGCTCGTGATAGTCATGGTTTCGTGATAGTCATAACTCATGATGGGTCAGATAGTCGTCCCATGTTAAATACTAGTATTTAGCTGAATCTGGCTAGACTGGAAGTCGACCCCAAAATAGTTGGAAGAAGGTTAGGCAGATGATGTTGGGTTAGTTTCTAGTCTTATTGTCTATCTGATTTCCACCACCCAGTTACTGTCATTTAGTTCAGGCCTCCGAGTATTCACCTCATGCTCATGAAGACTAGACGTCGGTACAACACACCACGGTGCCTTCCCCCTCAGATACAAGTGCGTCCTGTGTCGCGGGCGCGAGCTGCCGCCGCCGCACCTGGCGCGCGCCATCACGTGCGGCGCCGGCGCCGGCGCGCCCGCGCCCGCGCCGCGCCCCGCCCCGCGCCCCACGCCGCAGTCGCTGGGGCTGGCCGGCGAGTACTACGTGGACGACGTGTGTCTGTCGCAACGCGGCGCACACCACATGAAACAACTTGAAGCGGAAATGGGCATCACCCATACCAGACGCAAAAGACGATTCAAGAATGACAACACCGAGAAAGACGCAGGTGATTATGCATCAGTGTTGTTTGTGTCTTGTCCGCGTGTGCTTTGCATGTTTTATACAAGGTGTAACAGAATTAACACCCCAATTAGAGTATTGAAAAAATCAAACCGTTATTTAAAAAAAAAAACTTGACATTAAATTAAATGTTATTATTGCCTTGAAATAAAATAGTTTTTTTTTTTAACTCAATCAGCGGCAAGTATGGCAAAATAGTTAGATTTTGAAAAAATACTCATATTAAAAGTTCGTGAAATCAATTCAGTAGTCAATTAGCAACAAACTATTTTCAGGTCTTGCGTTTATTCTGTTACACCTCGTAGTAGTTATTTTTTGGTTTTTTATATAATGATATGCTTATTATAAAATCACTATGCTCTATTACACAATGCCAGCCAGTATTTTTGCTTAATAAATAAACTGAGGAATAATAAAACCTCTTCTCCATATATCTATGCATAATATTTTATTATTGCTGTATATAGATATATATTTAATATTTACTTAGTACATGTAAGATGTGTATCTAACATGAGTTTTTGTATGTTCGACGCTGGCATTGTGGATTAGAAATAATGGCATCTATTGAAACAGTGGTACAGAATGCTGACGTCGAGATGGGCGACGACTCCAAGCCAGACAGCACGGCCGAAGTTAAGGAGGAACCTGGTGAGTCTCATCGAAACGAATACTATTATGAAGAGAATCCCATAGAGTAAGTTTGTAAGAGCTTTCAGTAAATTGAAACCCAGAAAAATTGTATGAGAGTGGGCCATAATCCACTGGTAGATGCCACATGTCTTCGAGTTTTTGGTTCTAAGACATGGCGGTTACCTCACGATGTTTTCCTTCACCGTTTGAGAACAGTGCCGATAAAATAATATACACAAAGTACGGCGTCTGTTTGGATTCGAGCCTACAACGCTTAAGGCTCAACCGTATTATTCTGAAAACTTAGCTTTCGTCAAAATGTCTAGATTTTTATCAAATGCAAAAAAAAAACCGAACCATATATCGTGGTTTCTTGAAAGAGAAGCTAAGCGCGTTTTCACCGAATACTATGATATGACCGAATTGTACGGGACATTTGACTCCAGATAAAAGTATTCGCGAAATCACTTTGTCAAATTCATAATAACATTAGCTCAAAACTGATCCTTCTTTTGTCAAATCGGTGAAAACGTAGCTTTACTATTCAACATTTGGTCAAACAGGTGTACCCAACACGAATTTCAAGGAAGGCATTCTATGGAACGTCGCTAACGACGGCCCGCCTCCCGAAGGATTCACCATATACACAACTGATTCAGGCCTTACGGTACTGCGTAGAAAGAGACAGAGGAACTTGAACAAACTTGGCATTGGCGGCTTCGTTGTTAGACAGAGACAGACGACGGCTAAGGCGCAGGCTGACGAAGAGAAAGAGGGAGATGGAACGCAGGCTTCTGGAGGTGAGATATGACATGAATTAAATAGATTTGGTTTACGTTATAGGTTTTATCATAGTTAACTCAATACTATTCAAAGTATGAGAAATATAATTTGTTGAAAGATTTATGAATTTATTATTATTATTGTAATCCGGATTTTTGGTTTGTGAGTTAGGACTGCAGTACATACCAAAATGGTTAATTATGCAGGTGCATATTTTGCAACAAAATGTTTATGTTCACTGGATTGCATCCTGGTTTGCGTACGTAATGAAATAAGAAAAGGAAGTTGCGATTGTCTTCAAACTTGTGTGTATTTATACAGAATCGCCGAGCAACAAACGCAAGCCCCGTCGAAAACCGCGCTCTAAGCTGATGGAGCAGTTCCCATCATATATGCAAGAAGCTTTCTTTGGCAAAGACCTACTAGAACCGACCAAAGCTACAGTCACATCTACTGGTAAGAATACAGTACACATTTGTATATTTTGTATATCTGTGTTTAAGAAGATTGCGCTAAGGTAGTGGCCCGCGAAATTTTATTCAATATAAGTATAGCCCTCTGGCACCTACAATTTGCAAAATTTGTAAGAAAAGTTGAATTTCACGGGCTACCCTGGTACTTCCCACTTAAGTATTTCAATATTGAAATCGACCTGTTTAGAAACATCTTTGTATGTGTCATCCGTATAAATTTCATCTTCCCAGTCGCTTCCGACTCGAGGGTCGTAATTACGATGGACAATTCGCTCCACATTCGATCTACAGACAAAATTGAATCTTACTTGGTGTAAAACAGAGTCCTTATTTCACTTTCTTCCTCAGCTAACCCAGCAGAAAGTCCAGGCGGTACACTACGCCCCGCTACACCGGAGGGGTACAGAGAACTGCGTGACTTTAAGTGGGAGCTCGATAACTCAGACAGCGATGGAGAAGATGTACTGGCTGCGTTGACTAGCTTCAATGATCATGATGCGTCTGTCATTATGACGCTTAATACGGTACGTTTTAAATGTTAGCTTTAAGTAAGACGTGGATTTGTACAGAAAGTTAAAGTTGTTCAAGATTTAAATGGCATTACTCGAAAATAGGTAAGGGCCTGTTTCACTCTGTCCAAGCGAATAGGTACTACCAACCAGACAAGTTAAAGATAAATTCAACATAATTTGTAAGAAATTTGTGCAATGTTAACTGGAAATTATCCGAAGATGGTATTTTACAGGCCGACGTCAACATTTACAAAAAAATATATTTGATTCTAGTTGTCTTTTTAGTTCTTCTTCTAGTTGTTGGTGTTTGTGTGTGTGTAGTAAATAATAAGCTTTTGAAAAACACTGCTGACCTAATGTCCAATTTCCTATACAGGACGAAGTAGACATCCTTAACTCCCTAAAACCAAAAGATGATAAGGATTCTTCCACCAATTCTGACGGTACAGTGAAGATAAAGACAGAGATCGACGACGGTCAACTGAAACATACTGAGGACTCCACGGCGTTGAAGAACGCGATACTTGGCCCTCAACCGGCTGAGGCCGAACAACCACCTACTGTGGCTACTGAGAGTATACCCACAGTGCATAGTACGAAGACCGAGCCGATTAGTGGTGAGTTTTAACTATGTTTTTTTTTTAAATATAAAAACCCAAGATTTGAAATCCAATAATTTAGACTTCAATTGTGTAAAAGCAGTTTTTAAACAATAGAATTACGTAGTTAAATTTTTTGATGTTCTTGGATTTTGTTTTATTTGTCGCAATTTTAAGAAAAAGATTTTCGAGTATATTATATGGCGTTCCCTCTTTAGGGCAAAAGCCTCACAAGAAGTTTATTTAGTGTGGTCAAAATCAAGGTTCAGGAAGGTATGACATTTACGATCGACGCCAAACTATTAAAATAATTCATTGAAATGTAATTCTTTTCTTGGTCCTTACCAAGCTAAGGTATAAATTAGAATGATTGCAAAGAGTTTTTCAAATTCACGGCAATCATTGTTACTTATACTTTATGACATTAAGATAAGAGTTACTCTGCAATGACTTACTAAAGGTTTTACGTCATTCAAATGTTGATGTTCTACTTTGAACACGTGAATGTTCCGGAGTTCCCACATCGCCTTGCTTCCGTTAACACTGCATATTTCTTATCATTGTGTTTACAATATTTCCGGTCTAGAAACATGTGGTTCATCGCAAGCATCAACAATATCTCCTAAAGACGACCTGTCTCTGTTAGGCGTGAATCTAGACGCAATGGTGCGCGACGGTCTACCTGACATGGACAGCAATGACGTAGATGAAATATTCAAGGGAGTTCTCACTGATGATTCCCAGGTTTGTGATATGTTTTGATTTGCTAAGTTTACATTCCTTTGAAATTGCCTTAATTCTTCGTAGGTTCATGCCATTCTAAATTTCCAGTCACCAAAGTGGCAATGCGGCTAACTGCCCAGGATGTTGTTTAGGCTAATTGAATGAAAAGAACTACACAGGGTCGCAGGGATATCGACACGCACCATATGAGTACAGTTCAATTCAGTACATGCGTCTGAAAAATAACCGACGGATTTTTTTTACGCAGGGTATCATCAGCACGTGATTCTAGACGTAGCGTTGAAATTTTTCGTCAGTCAAAAAAAAGCAATACCTGTTCTATACATTTTGATAGCGTAGGTAATGAATGCACTTTTCTACAAAACATCAGATTTTTTTTATAACCGACTAAAAATGTCTACTGCTGAATTCATGGTTACAGTTTGCGCGTTGGGGCATCGACGTGCAAAGTGTAAACCATGCGTCGAAGTCACCGTGTACTAATAATACATTGCATTGAAAATTTCTTTGTACCATTAATTTAAGTCTTATCTATCGAATGCAAGTATGTATTTGTTTGTATAATTAATTATCATGCAAACAGCGCTCTAAGAAAGTTTGTGACGTCCAGGAATCGCAAGAGTCTTCAGTATCGTATGTGAACTCGATGGGAAGCACGCCGTACTCTCAACAACGGCAACAACTTCAGAGCCCCATGGAGTATACCTCACCGTATCCGGAGTTTGGTGGCAGCAGGTTAGTTCACGTTATTGTTAATTTGTAAATATTTGATGTGGCTTGTGTAAGCCTTACTAATCATTCCATTGGTACTATTGTTTGATAGGCCCGTTAACTAACAGGCCGCGCCGGCGTTGTTACCCCTGTCGAGGCCTATCTTGGTCCGGGCCGAGCATTCCCATAATTATGTCAAGCGATATGAAGCGCATGGCTGCGTGTGCAGCCGCTGTGTGGTTTTATTCAGTGCTCAACATTCGATAAACAAAAAGGAAAGGCAGAAGAAACGCGCCCGTAAAGGCCGCGACAGCCGCCCCCGCGCCGCGCCTTTATATGACTGGGCGCGATCTGGCCTGTGAGAAAGCGGGCCGTGGGATCGCAGCATTAAAAATACTTCCTAGTTAACGTTTAAAAAAATAGTTTTGGGCTAGAACCAGCTCACTCATCGCATGAGCAGTTTTGCGGTCAATCTCGGGGCATGGCAGGTCATGTTACTTGTTTGGTTATTAAAGAAACAATACTTAAGTATTGCCGACCCCAACATTGTTTTGAAAAGGCTAGGCACATGATGATGAATACAAGTGCCACGAAAATCAGAAAAAGTTGGTTTGTCTGCACATTTTTACAATATTAGATGATAATTCATGTTTACATTTAGTTGTTATTAACTTGTCCAACATTGCATGTGTACCGTCCCCACAGCAGCAACAGCGCCATGAGCCCGCTGTTCTCCGAGAGCGGCAGCGGCGGCGCGGCCTGGCCCGACGCTGCGCAGGCGCCGCCGCCCTCCTACAACCAGCGCAGCGCGGACAAGATGAGGGCTGATGAGAGTACGTACTGTACTGGGCTTACTTTATACCAAGCTAGGACTTCTGTATTGTATTTTACGTACAATACGGCCGATGAATGCTGAGGAAATGCGTTCCTTACGAAGCATGTCGTGTGATTTAAAATGATAGGCTAAGGAATGATGTGATAAGCACTGATCGGATAATCGGGCGCTAATTTACCTAAACTTCACTTTTATTCCCAAGAAAGAATAATACGGACATGCCTTTCGGGGTCCCGGAATCGTTCGTATAAAATACAATAAATTAGTCGATTCGATCACTAATCTGTTAGATAGATAAATCAATTTCCACTACTTGACCACATTTTTTATTGATGTTCTATTTTTTTAAATAAAATAAAGATACTAAATCAAAATAACCACTGCTCTAATTTCATTAAATTTGTTACAGTTGTTATTACAAAATTGTTAAATTCCGGGAACCCGGGATTACTTATTTATTCAGAAAGGAATATGCATATTATTCATTTGTGGAAAGAAGTTTATGTATATAAGCGTAAATGCACAAACCGTGCGAAGACGGAAACCAAAAAAAAAGCTCCTGAATATCCGATCACTGATGGTAAGGCAATGGTGCAGTTTAAAAGATGTATTGACAAAAATTAAAAAGAGTATACTTAGATGGTTTGGTCATGTTGAGATGATGAATGAAGGACGACTAAAAAAACTATTTACAAGGCAGTTGTGAGGGGGAACGCTGGGAGGGGATGGCAAACCTCTAAACCTCAACGAGCCATTTTTCCCAAAAAATATTGAATATGGTATTTAACGTGCGAACAATCTTGGCTTATTGAAGAAAAACTAAATACTTTCACAATAACAGGTACTCATTATTTGCAACAGGCATATACTTGTGCTATTATGAAGTAATCAACGTCACACCACCTTATTTAATGAAAGAACAAATTGGTGCAATTTCTGGTATTAGGTTTATATATGGACTTTTAGCAGAATGCAAGCTGAGCTGGAATCACGTGACATAGGTACGGTTTCTGAAAGTAACCACTCTGGGTTAAGAAGATGAAAGTATCACGCTCAGATTTCTATGTTTGTTACTGTAACATAAGCTGCCGTGCCCAAATTATTTAGTTGTGTGCCACCAACGGCACGCCTGCCATTGGTTCGCCATCCCTGCCCTAGGGGGACATATAGTGATGTTCTTGGTGATGTTCTACAGAAAGGTCAGCGTAAAGTAGTACTCGCAACCGCCGTGCGTGTATGCCTCGGTGTATGAACGTAAACCAGGCAAAAGAAGTATATAAGGATCGTAGCAGGTGGCGTTCTGTAGTTTCTGCCTACCCCCATGGGAAGACGGCGTGAGTTTATGTATGTATGTAATAAATAAATAGCAGATGAATCATGGCCGGTCCGAAATTTGCGCAGAAGGCTGCGCAAGACATTTTTATCGGTACCAAATTATGAAATGAGGCAAGTGTGAGCGAGAGAACATACGCGAAAGTTCGTATTGTACGAGTGGCAAAATAGATCATTTGATTCACCCTAGCTGCCCAAAAAAGGCTAGCAGTCTTGGTGGTACTAAGGATCTTATAGAAGGTAAAGTAATACGGTCAGGCCGAATAGTCTGAAGCTTCGTATTTAAAAGTGGAAGGGGAAAAAGTCTCAGAACATTGTTTCAGCAATATGACAAAGTTACGTAATCATGGAAAACAAAAGTTGCAACTTTCTCTCAATTTTGTTTCCCATGAATATGGAGCTTGATTAAAAAACAATAGTTATTTGTTATGCAAGGCTGCAAAGTTGTTTTTTGGCGCGAGTACTTGTATTGAAAGCTGAGCAAGCGAAGGATTCTAGGATTGAACCATGAGCGAAGCGAGTGGTTCAAATATAGAATCCTGAGTGTAGCGAGGCTTTCAAAGGTACGAGACGCAGAATATCTTTGCTGCCGAGCGCAACACACAATTTTTCACCTCACTACAGGTAGGAAAATGCTAGGTGCAAGAAAAACAGCCTAAATAATATATTAAATTAGTGTACTTAGTTCAATGAAGTATGTTAGCATTGCATTGTAGTCTTCGAAAACGTTTTCATGCCTTTAGAATGTCTCCATGCATTTAACAAATTGTACGCTTTTATGTACTTTTCGCGCTATTTTGGAAGATTAATTTACTAATTAATTAACTCAATTCGGCATTATTTACCGCTTGCACTAACAGGTGTTAAATTTATATCTTCATCGCTGCTGGACTCGCTCATATTTTATGATTACTTACGATTTTATTAAAAAACAAACTAAAATTATGGAAAGAGAATTGAATAGAGACGAAATTTTTTAGTTTCTTTTTTTTTTCATGCAGTCGTCCTGCTGGCCAATGCGATTATTCAAATTGGGTTGGCGCACTGACATGAAATGAATATTAAAGCATTTTCAGTGGACTGGCTGTATAGAAAATTATTGAATAGAAAGGTTCGAATTTCAAAAACTCTATCCAAGCTAGAGGGTAAAATGCACTTTTTCATGCAGATTTCGAATGACAAACAGAATCTTTCCGAAGTTGTGAGGTGAAAAATTGATTTATAGCTCTGTCGGCTATTATCAAGTTAATTTATAATACAAACATTCTGATGATCATATGATTGTCGATTTTGTGTCCCGCTGCTGAGCAGAGGCCACCCCTTTTTCCTTCCAAACCTCCCTGTTTTATGCGTTCTCTGGCCATGTTGGCCCTGCAACCCTTATCAGATCGTCACACCACCTTCGCCGTGCTCTACCTCGACGGTGATGTCTTCTAGTTCATGATTTTTTCTATATTGTTAGTGTTAAAATAGCGTTATAAGATCTGTTATATTCAACCACCAACAATATTCAACACCCTATAGGTCTAGGGTCGGCAGCTACAATATCAGCCGTCCTGTACGCGAACACCAACCATCCGGAATGGAAAACCGAGTTCCCCAACTGGGTGGACCGCTGCAAGCAGATACTGAAGAAATGGCGCGCCTTACCGTCCGACCAAAAGGCGCCATACCTACAGCGCGCGCGGGACAACCGCAGCGCCATCCGCATGAAGAAGGCACAACAGGTATGTCCGCTTGTGTGTCACTAGATGTGGTGTGTGCTAACCCAACTCACTTGCCACTGTGTGTCATTCACACTAAGGGTTGCTAGAACGGCCATACTGAACCATCGTTCAGTATCGCCCTACTTGGACCTTCAGTATTTCACTGTGCGTTGAAAAAACGTATCATTGCTCTAGTATAATTGTCTAGTAAAGTGTCCGTATATGGTATGTCCCGCTCACGGCCGTCCTAGGAAGTGTTATCTGTTGTTAATACCACGGTTGCTGTAGATTCTGTCGCCTGTCTCAACGCTAGCACAAGTGTACATAACGCGGCTGTAGGATACACGTAGCACACCATTAGTAGTTCTATGTTTTGTATAAATAATATTAATTGGTCACTATACTTAGCAGTTGAACAACGAAGTGAGAGGATCTACAGTACTTGCCACTATAGTTTAGCCACCACTCCTTTCGGGCAAACACTTTGTGTTAATGTATTTGGGGTAGCTACTTTTATGATCTCTACATTCTGAATATTTCTTTTAGTGCTAGTACTTATATTGATACTTGTGTTCTATCATTTACTTCATGGGATCTGCATACGGGTTCGATTAGCACTGTTTTTTATTCATTCATATATATCATAGTTTCGTACGAGCCAGGATTTTATCGTGCACGCATTAATAAAACACATTATAATATTAGCTGCGTCGGTTCAGGATCTCCATCTTTTGTCACGATGATCATTGTTTACCGTTGCTAGTACACCTCAATATCATCACCATTTCACACATGAGGGTAGGATTAAAGATTCCCGAACCCACCGCGTAGTCAGATACACTATCGAATTCCTTCCGACATTTATACCGACCCTATCCATGTATCGCGTCGACCGACGAGATCCTTCAAAATCAAAGCCCGGGGAGCGACTCGACGGAAGCGACCACGAGATCTCGCCCGGGACACTCGAATTGTTACTAAGAAGTGAAATGGGGCGCGACAGAGCTCGAGCAGTGGCACCAGCGAGACCGATAGCGGCGCAGCAGTGGCCGGCGCGGCCAGCCCCGCGCCCGCGCCCAGCGCGCCCAGCACGCCCGCGCCCGTGCCCAGCGCGCCCAGCGCCGCCAGCAGCGCGGGCGCCGCGCCGGCGGCGGCCGGGGTGCGCGCGCCCAACGTCACGGTGACGGCGCGCGGGCTCCTGGAGGCCGACGCGCACATCCGCGTGCTCACTCCCTCCGAGATCATGCGCACGCTGCCGCGCCTCCCGCGACACACGGTACCGCGACACGCGACACCTCGCATATACACTACACACGCACACTACACATGGCTTACACGAAGATTCCGCGTCACACATTACATTTAACTCTCAGCTTATTTGTTCTTAACAGACAATAATATTATACTCTTGCGAAAGTGGAATCGACAACACAATCACTACATAACTTGACACACCAACACGTATCGTGTGGCGTGTATATGCGAGATACGTTTCGATTTGTTGGGTGATCGCGCGACGTCGCACCACGCGATCCTGAGCACTTCCTCCGATTTTATTTTTTAAATTCAGTCATCACCCAACAATAATCTTGGCTGTTTAATGGCGTTGGACGCTGTGTGATTATTTTGTTAATTTACTTTTAGCTTTTTTTTTATTCGAGACCATTACCCTCCCATCGATTCCCGAAAGCCTCCCGGACTCGTGTCCCCTGTTTCCGTAATGTTGATTTTATTATTTTCGCTTTGCCTTGGTAGTGTTGGCTTTAACATTGGACGCTGTTGGTGGCTGGTTGTGGTGTGCTAACAATTCTAACACAGTTCGATGTAGTTCACAGTTTATTTGCGTCGTTACGCTCTTGTAAAAAGCTTTGTGATGTAGTTTGTAAGTTCACAGGTATAGTTGTTAAGTTTTTTCTGTCCAACTCTGTACTATGTAAATAATCTATTAGGATTAGGTTTTATTTTACAGATAAAGCTGTTATAATAGATTCTGTACAAATAATAGTTATTACTAGGTATCAGTATTTTATTTTTGGTATTGTGTATAGTAAAAATATTAACATGACGTAACATATCATTATGGGATCATCAATTAGTATCTATTAAGTTTACAAACTTATAATATTATAAGTTATATTTGTATTATTTAAACTTAATGTATACTAACCATGCATCTCATAGTTCGGCATTATTTTAATTAACACATAAGCATGGATATTCCTTAATTTGAAGCATTACATACTAATAGACATGTTAAAAAAGAGATAAATAAATACATACATTGCAATTTTATTTGAAGTAGTCTTGATTTGAATTGATTGAGTGAATAGTTATGTCAAACTATTCACTGTAGCAGTTATTACCAGGCCCATGTTCAGCAAAAGAAGTTTAAGCGCCAATATGATGAGCCTTAGAACATTTAGACTTGTATAAAAGAAATAGCAGTAGTTGAAAAAAGGCCCATAATAATGTTCTAGTAATGTAAATAGAATATTTAAAAAATATAAAAATAAAATGTAATATAATATATATTATAATATTATTATATATTTTATAATATTATATTATTATTTTATATTTTTGATATTAATAAATAAATTAAAAACATTAACTTCATCTCTAAAACGATGTAAATTGTCATAGGATAGTTACAGTTACAATAAAATTGCCTGCGTAGTTACAGCATGTTATATTAATAGACAACAAGTACACGGAACTGATTGTCATTGTATAGGTTGCAATTAATATTATACTTAGTGGTGCGGCGACTTAATATTGAAATATTTAAAATTAATATTTAGTATTATCTCTTAGGAGCTTCACGCACCGAGCGCAGTCTGGCGCGATGGTGCCATGCAGAAGGAATTGGATGATGCGTTTCATGTGGATTTGGACTGCGTGCGTTGTTTCAAATATATATAATAAACTTATCGCACTGAAAGACGCTCAATGTGCAGAACGTATAAACACATCTGCTCTATGATTTGTCTTTGGCTTGATTTATATCAATAAACAATTTCGCTGTTATGCGTCCTGTACGCGCGACGAAAATCGTTGTGCGTCCTGTTCTTCGAAATTCGTTATTAATAAAAGTTAGAGCTAGTAAGACAATTCTAAGATCATTTGTTTTGTGTAAAAAAGCTTTGATTACGGGCGTTTACTTTGAATACGTCCGATTATTTTGTCCGTATACAATGACAATTGATTGCCGTGTACTTAGAAGTGGTGTCGTGTTAACTTGGGCTGTGTGACGTAGGAGCAAGAGCGGGCGTGCAATCAACAGCGCAGTGCTCGGGAGGCGGAGCAGGAGCGGCAGTGGAAGCATCTGCAGCAGCAGCGCCAGCAGCAGACGCAGCAGCAGCAGCAGATCATACATGACCAGAGGATGCAAGGTACCTACCAGTACGATCCCGCCGTCAGATTCTTATTCCCCTAATCGAAGAAATTCATCATACATTTTCTATGGCGCCGATTCCGCCAGATTAGTTCCACAAAGAATAAGTAATTTATGTACAGTCGAATTTTTGATGTCTTCGTCAGTTTTCAATGTTTTTTTTTTCTTTCTTTATTAAGTTAGGAGCTCAGACCTGGTCGCTTACTGAGTCTTAAAAGTTCCGCCTTTGGGTTTGCCAAAGATCAATGGAGCGCAGCATTTTAGGCGTAAGACGAACCGACCGAATACAAAACACCACGCTGCGGTCCAAAACGGGAATCTTAGACGTAGGCAAAAAAGCTCCCAGGCCAAAATGAGACTGGGCAGGTCACACCAGCCGCATGCACAGTGACCGCTGGGCAGTTGTCGCCACACTGGGTGCCTGAGGATGGACAGCGCCGCCAAGGCCGGTTTTACAAAAAAAAAAAATCAGCCGTTCCATACATTTTGACCGCGTAGGAATTGCAATTTTCTATGAAACAGCTGGTTTTTTTTTTTTTGTAAAACCGACGTAAAATTTCTGCACTTAGGGGGCTTACAATGATATGCTGGATTCATGGTTACAGTTTGTGCACTGGATAAAAACTTACCCTGTATAAGGAGAGTCTATAAAATCACATAACTGATATACACAATAAGACCTTAAACGAGTTTGTACAATTTATCACGATAAACTAATAGACTCTATCCAAACCAGCTTACAAAGTGCATGGAAAGCAAAGCATACAACTAAAGCCCGCAGTACATCATCAGATGGCCACATAATAGCTAAAGACCGGGAAAAATGGCAATCTTTGGTAGAGGCCTTCACGTTGAGGGGGGCTCAACAGGAACCGGTGAGACCCAAAAAAGGGGAACCCAAAAAATGTAATTAATATTGTTTAGGAACTTAAAACTTTTTTAACTAATAGGAAATAAAAGGCTTTTTATTTATTTTTATTATTTATTATGTGTGACGTAACAATTAAAGCAGATCCTATCGTTCAATGAGCAGACAAAAATCGTCCTTATGGTGACAAATTCCTGATGTCGTGAATTTATTTATACAAGCTTTTATTTAGATGATTTAGTAAATTTTGCTAGATGTTTCTTGGAACTGAATCGACATGATTTTGAAAATTAGGTGATTCATTAACGGCGTTAATTAGTAAATTATAGACGACTAATAAGTCTTAAGGTGAATCTAGTCCACATTTTTCCCATACAAACTTCGGAAGTGTATTACTCCACTGTTTGAGAATGTACATCAAAAATTAAACATGGTATGGTTTTGTCTCATTATTAATATTGTCTGTACGGAAACAGACTATTAAAATAAAAAGCCATTAAAAAGTTAGGAGCCAACAAAGATTCGTTTTTCTTACTAATTTAACCTTACTTTGGGCGTGTTTAAGTAATAAAAGAAGTGTAAAATCTGAAAAACCAAGTCGGTACCGACAAATCTCAAATATCGATAAGTTCAATATATTTTATTGGTCATTGATTTATGCAGTGGTTTTTTCATAAAACCCGATCTTCCGAAGGACTGTTCTCAATTTTTTACGCGCCTGTTGTACTATAAATGATCCTGCATCTCACTCAATAATGTTGTGCGTGTAGACTAGCTTCTAATTGCTCATCACTGATACTACCTCTGTCGGACACGATGCCTGGTGAGACAGCGTGCTATTTAGCCAGGCCCATCAGTGAGTTCGAGCCCGTGACTAGGTTCCCCTTAAGTTATATTTGCCAAGTGGTGAGAACCTCTTGGAAATAAGCTTCTTTAAAAAAAAAATCCGTTGTGATGAGAAGATTTGAATATTCGTGATTGCTATTTCACGCACTAACCTACACGTATATCCGACCCGAAAGCAGCCATGCAACGGTTACGCGCGCCCGATGGAAGTTCCCCACCGGGCGCGGGGGCCGGCGGGCCCATGCCGGGGGCCCCGCCGCCCTCGCCTGCGGCCCCCGCAGAGGCCCCGCGCAGTGCCTTCCCTGCGCAACGCTTCCCGCTACACTACGGGAACAATGATGACATCAATAGGCAGCTTAGGGATTTGCTGCAAAGACATCCAGAGAAAATGTGGCCAGGACGTAAGTTCTTGTCGTTGTTTGTTTTATGCCTGGCTTTCTATGAAAAATTATCGGAGAAAACTGTTTTACAAAGATGCTTTCGTAAACAACTGCTGGTGGCTGGTGTTAACCTACAGCGAGCAAGCTTTTTTATAAAAAAGTGTTTGTTGAGACCTTTCAGAATTACAAAATGTCCTTATACGTGAAGCAAAAACTTTGTACCCTTTTTTACGTAAATTACGCGGATGAACAAGTATGAAACTTGGCACAGTTTAAGCACATGAGTAACCAAACGGAACAGGGGCAAAGCTTCATACAACCGCGCGAATCGGTTGCACTACTACAAGCAACTCAGGGTTAGTGCGACGCACGCACGTTGTTTGTTTTATTAGTTGCAAGTTTGAATATTATTAAAACTTGAGTGGACCTTTTTTGTGAGCAAGGTCAGCTGTCACATATCGGCGCGGGACTTGACGGCTACTAAACCTCATTGTCCGGCCTACACCGATTAATGTAAAAACGTGGTATTATTAATAATGGTTGTATATTGTACTGTGTGTATGAATAATACTAGAAAAAACAAAATATATCATACTTTAACTATCCCAAAGAGTACAATAGGTAAGTAAATATTTGATTATTACTTTTTCAAGTAAGTACCTTTATTTTATTGTATGTCCCTTTTTTAATAAGAAGAGGGCACTACACGGTGTGTTCTTACCTTTTTTTTTGTTATTACAAGCTTTTACTAAACATATTTTAGGTATGTCTGGTGGTTTATTTGTGTTCAGTCTGTGTGTTGACATGCAAAATATTGACAAAAAAAATCATTGACATTAATTTCTATTGCCAATTAACAATAATTATTTTGTATTATGAAATGTGCGAATCTTTATAATCCAGTCTTTATAATTCAGACTTATTGTATTTTATTTCATCATTGAGACTTGGCTGGCTTGATTTATATTTTTTATTACTTACAAACATTTGTACACCCTCTGGTATAACATAGCGCACGCTTTATTATCTTTATATATCATCATTATTGTACCTACCTTATGTTAAACAAATGACTTATGGCTTGGTATGTAGTAGGTATGTGTGTTAAGTTCAAATATTGCAAGTACGATTTGAACCACTTCCCGATGTCTGTTTGAGTTGAAATTTTGTATACCGTAACTTCAGTTACAATGCATAATATGATAGATATAACCTGATGCTGCAGCCAGGATTATCTCCTCACTAGGGAACTCTTCAACGGGTAGTAGCACGGACATGAAATTTGATATGTTAGTTTAATTTTGATAGTTTAACACGATTTTTATCATGAACTGCTGCTGCAGCCAACATTGCCTCCTTACGAGGGAACTCTTGAACGGTTAGTAGCATGGACTCGAAACTTTGTATTTAAATTTAATTTTGTTTGCTAAACATGATCTTCACCATAAACTGCTGCTGCAGACAGGATAGTCTCCTCACGAGGGAACTCCTCTACAGCTATTGTAGCATTATCATGAAAGTTTGAATACGCGTTTAAAAACATTTTTAATGAAAATTTATCATTAATACCTACATCGTACTTATTTCTCGCTATTAGTCGGTCTGTCTTTAAATTAAATAAAATTTAAAAAATAGGTATCATCATCTCCCTAGTCTTTTCCCAACTAGCTTGGGGTCGGCTTCCAGTCTAACCGGATGCGGCTGAATATCCGTGTTTTACATGGAGCGACTGCCTTTCAGACCTCCACAACCCAGTTTTTGGGCAACACGATACTGTTGGATAGACTGATGGTCAGACTTTCTGGCGTCCTGTAACGACTGTTAAAGATCTACGAATGACAACCGGGACCGGGGACAAAAAACTTTGTTAGATTCAGAATTTACCACAGCATTAAAAGAAACAATAAATGATTTAAAAAAATATATTAGAGTAAGTAATTTGTAAAGTATTCTATCATACTGAACAATAAAACAGTTTAACAAAGGTTTTGTTTAATTTGTCTTTACATATTGTGATAACCCTACCAAAATAGGTACGAATTTTGCACGTTCTTAAGAAGCTTTGCCTCTGTTCCGTTTGGTTACTCATGTGGTGTGTGTAAGTTTATGTGGAGAAGGAGTGCTTAAAGCCAATATATTTTTTATAAAATAAAGCGTTAGAAAGAAATACATTAAATTAATTTAAAAAAACATGTCGAATTTTGACCACTACTTTATTTAATTGCATGAATGTGATTTCCCATCACATTTCCAAAGCCTACCTTTGTTTGTAAGATTTTTTATTAAGTTCGTTATTACCCTTAAATCGAATATCTTTAACATAGAACATAGCGAGGCATCCTCCCCGTCGCCCGGCGTGGCTGAAGGCCAGCCCTTCCGCCAGCCGCTACCCGTCACGCTGCGTGCGCGCGCGCCTCTCATGCACGCTAACCGGCCTGACCACCACTGTGAGTACTACAATATTAAGAAAGGTCTGTTAAACAAGTAAAACTGTCAAACCAAAATGTACACTCAAGATTACAATCACGGTCCGGGAAACAAATTGTTTATGAAATTGACACACTAAGCCAATTAGCCGTGTTAGTTCATACAATTTTTAAAGAATGACAGTTGTGATTTAAATAAACGAGTACCTATTTTAAATTGTAGTTGTAGTCATTTTATAAACAGCTAATTTCGTCTATAAATACTATACAATTCGGCAGCTGATATTGTTCATTTTGGCTTTTTGAACAGTGTTATATATGTGTGCATGCGGGACACCCGCCATGTTATCTTATGAATACTCGTCAGTACGCTAACAGTAAGCAGTGGTTTCACTTGTCCCCATCCCATCCATATTTATCGAACAGAAACCTGAAAACTTTTTGTTAATTTGGCGACAATTGTTGCAGTGATTATGCAACAGCGTTTAATTGCAGACAACAATCAACATCAGCAAAATGTCCAGAATACCGCCGCGCAACACATGGTTGACCAGAAACAAAATATGCAAAATAGTGGTAATAACATAAAACATATTTTATTTCTTATTTATATAATTTGTATCTCCACAAACGTTCTGCAGGTTGACTTAAGACTTAATCAACTTGTTTTTATGGTGGAGTACATTATTTGGTCATTTGTATATTTGAAATCTTTGCCTGTAACATATAGTTAAGCTAAGTTGGCATTGATTTAAATGCATTATTACGTACACTTAAAGTTTTTACATTGACAGTAGGCTTTACAAAGTAAAGATTCCTAATGTGAATACGTTTTACAGCTCCCAGTAATGAAAACAAGCAAGAGTCTAATCAAGAACACGGTTCGGATGAGATGGATATGGGAGATATGGATAAACTTGAGCAAGATGGCTCTAATATTGGAGAGGTAATGTATTTAAATATGACTTACTTCTTTATTGAGAAAGTATCTAGAACATTTTGTGGTCGATAAAATAAGAAAAAATAATAATTAACAAAATCTAAATTTTACAATAAAGACCTTTATTGCATCCGACTGAGATTGCTTATAGTATTTAGTCTAATAGTCATCCTTTTAAAACAAGTTTCTTGTTTCCATCTTTTTAAATTAAAGTTCACCCTTTATTTTGATACCCCATTCAATAGAATTTGAAAATATTCTTAGAAGACACAATATGGCTCCAAAAATCGGCCTTTTTTTTTTCAATTCTGATATACCCAGTGTCACTCTCACAATTAAGACGAATCTAACGGCACGTCTCAAGCTGAAATCGATCAAGCCGTTTAGAAACATACATTCGAAAAACATAACCCTCCTGGTGCAGTCGGGTAAAAATAGTAAAGGTATACGTTAAAACCGCATTGAGAGCAAAGTGAACTGTAAGGTTTGGCATTATAGTATACCATGTATTTAATAATAGCTTCTGCCTGCGATTTCGTTCGCGTTGCTGTCAGACATTATCCGTCAGGAACGTGCTACCCCTATCCCCAGGATGCCATCCATGTCCTTTCCAAAATTTATCGAAATTCGTTCAATCGTTTAGGGGTAAAAAGGGAACATACAGAGTAAATTTCGATTTTATAATAATAGTATAGATTCTTGCCATTATGTCAAATTCTGGCTGCGATAGTAATATGTTGATGTAAATTGCTTTTGAATCTCTTAATTCTAACCTGTAATGTTTCTAAAGGTGGGAGATATCCTAACTGGACTAGGCGGCGAAGACGATGAAGTGTTATTCGAGACGTTAACCTCCGAGATAGGCGAACAGTTCAATATACTGGAGTACGCCGACCCAGAGCTGGCGGCGCTGAATGACGAACACATCCTGGACGGCTTGGACTTGGCTGACGATGGCCTGCCTGAGAGGCATGCCAAGAGAGAGCCAGAGTGAGTCCCTATTAAGCCGATAATCAGACGTCTCAGTCGCTTAAATGATTCGTCGAGTCGAGTGAATATTCATTTTTGTTTCATTCCACGTTCATACTACAATGACAAAAGTGTATAGGAATGAAAATACTGCTTCTTTCATTTCATTTTTCGATCGTCCAGTAGGCGAGTGCCGAAATCCAATAATGTTGGAATAGTCCACTAATGAATATTTTTAATTTACTTTTGATTCATCTGATAGTGAAGCGTCTGATATCAAGGCCTATTGAAATAGTTCTACTTTTAGGTTTTAGTTTGTCTGTACAAATAATAGGTTGGGGAAAAAGTTTCTTCGCATTTTTTAAGAAAATTCAAAACATTTTTTAATAAAGTTTATTTACATTTAACTAAAGTATGTAGGTACCATTTTGTTCGATAACTTTTTGCCATCTTGTAGGTAGGGACATGATCCCATTGCTATAGAAATTTTGGGACTTCTGGTCAAAATACCGCGACAAGTGGTTTTGGCAGTCCTCTCGTGATGTTAACCTGACACTGCCTAAATAATTCTGAAGAGACCGAAACAGGTGGAAATCTGAAGGTGCAAGGTCAGGACTATACGGCGGATGCATTAACACCTCCCAGCCAAACTCTCTTAATTTTTGTTGGGTGGCTAAAGATGTGTGAGGTCTAGCGTTATCATGATGAAAAACCACACCCCTTCTGTTGATTAATTCCGGCCGCTTTCTCTCAACTTCTTGCTTTAATCTCATCAGTTGTTCGCAGTAGATTTCAGAATCGATGGTCCTGCCTGGTGGTAACAGCTCATAATGAATAATGCCCTTCCAATCCCACCACACACACAGCATCACCTTGTTGCGAGTTAACCCGGGTTTCGCCACAGTCTGTGAAGCCTGACCGGCCTTTGACCACGACCTTTTTCGCACGTTCTTGTCATACGTGATCCACTTTTCATCACCAGTTATCAGCTTCTTCAAAAATGGTTCGGTTTCATTACGTCGTAATAAAGAATCACAAATGAGTACACGGTTCATTAGGTTTCTTTCAGTGAGCTCGTGAGGTACCCAAATGTCGAGCTTTTTTGTGTACCCAGTTTTTTTCAAATGCGCCAAAACTGTTTTGTGGTCAATTTCCAGTTCTTCAGCTACGTCGTAACTACTGGTATGCCGATCTTGCTCCACTTTTTCAAAAATGGCATCCATTTTATCCGTAATAGGGCGACCAGAGCGACATGTATCTTTGACATCAAAATTTCCGGATTGAAAACGCTTAAACCAAATTTGTGCTACTCTCACAGACACTACACTAGGTCCATAAACATCGCAAATTTTTTTCGCGGCTTGCGTTGCATTTTTACCTTTTTTGTAGTAAAATTTTAAAATGTATCGAATTTCTTGATTAGATTCACTCATCTTGACGGTACGAAAAACAAATGAAAATCACACATTTTCCTAATTTGAATTTGGAATTATGTTCTTTAAAATTTAAACTTTCAATGATACCAAAACCAGCCAGATAAAAATAGTATAGCCAAAGAGATTTTATTACAAGTTCATACATACGAGGGTCATTCAATAAATACTTAGCCTACAAAAAGTAAACGAAAATTTTGGAAAAGTGGGAATTTATTTTTCAACATAGTCTCCTTTTAGTTCGATACACTTAGCCCAGCGATGCTCCAACTTTTTTAATCCGTCCGAAAAATAGTTTTTGTCAAACTCTGCAAAATAGGCCTCCGTGGCGGCGATGACCTCCTCATTCGATCCATATCTATTCCCGGCGAGTGATTTTTTCAGATTAGGAAACAGAAAGAAGTCACAAGGGGCCAAATCTGGAGAATACGGTGGATGGGGCAGCAATTCGTAGCGTAATTCGACCAATTTGGCCATGGCAACGGCAGACGTGTGAACCGGTGCGTTGTCGTGGTGAAACAGCACTTTTTTCTTCGCCAGATGGGGTCGTTTTTTCTTTAATTCGGCGTCGAATCGGCCCAATAAATCGGCATAGTAAAGCCCTGTAATTGTTTTACCCTTCTCGAGGTAATCGATGTAGATCACACCTTGTGAATCCCAGAAAACGGTGGCCATAACTTTTCCGGCCGATTTTACAGTTTTCGCTTTCTTTGGAGCACGTTCCCCTGTCTGGATCCATTGTTTTGATTGCTCCTTGGTCTCTGGTGTGTACCAGTGGATCCAGGTTTCATCGACGGTCACAAAACGACGCAAAAACTCCGCTCGATTCCGCTTAAACAGCGCCAAACACGTCTCCGATGTGGTCTCACGGTTGCGCTTGTTTTCTGGTGTGAGTAAACGCGGCACCCATCGCGCCGACAGCATTCTCATGCCAAGTTCCTCGTGAAGAATATGATGCACTGTTCCTTCTGAAATGCCTACAGTCTCAGCTAGCTCCCGAACCTTCAATCGGCGATCTGCCAATACGAGATCATGGATTTTTTTAATGTTTTCCTCCGTAGCAGCTGTTTTCGGTGCACCTGGACGTGGTTCATCAAAAACCGACGTACGGCCACGTGCAAACTCGTTGAACCAATTCTTGACGGTGGCCATCGATGGAGAAGAGTCACCGTACACAGCATTCAAGCGCTCTTTGATTTCGATGCGCGTTTTCCCTTCCAAAAATAGGAATCGAATCACCGAACGATATTGCTCTTTTTCCATTTTTGTAAAACCGATCGACACGTTCGCTTCCATAAGTTGTCAAATTAAAACAAATGAAGGGATTGGAATGAAAATTTGAAAAAAGAATTAAAAAGAATGTGCTACACTGTGGTAAAACTCTTTTGAAACTACAGCGCCCTCTGGCGATGAGGCTAGGTACTTATTGAATGCACCTCGTACTATAATGCGAAAAGACTTTTTCCCCAACCTAATATAAACAAAATACATTAGGAAAATTTACCTGTTGTTCTTGATGATTGGACCACAATCATTTGCAATTATATAGGATCATCAGTACCATACCCTATGATATGAATAAAACATGTTTCCGTTGTCCCTGGCAGTATGTCAAGAGAGTATGTCAAGCTCGCTTAAATGTCTCGCTGGTGGTGGCGTGTGTGTTCGATCATTAAGTTCTCTTCAAAATGGCTGAGCCCAATGGTGCTCATCCATACGTCATGTTCGTGAACGGGCGCTGCCAGTAGGGACTGGTCAACTCTTAGCTGCCACGGCTTATTTTAATTTCTTAATTGTTATTTTATTTTTGTTTTAATTACGGACGCTTTTGATATGCACGTCTTTTTACAGCGTTGTCACATTGATCATTTAGACATAATGATGTAACCAACTTTTTGTAACAATATCATGATTTTAAAAGAGTGTCCATGGAGTTTCTTGCCCGTTGTTCTACATAGGTACGCTACGCACTACGCTTTGGAATGGGCAACTAGCTTCGTCTTTCTAAGTTACCGAATTTGACAATTCAAAAGTGTCTGTAATTGGTTTCTTTGAAATAAATGCTTTGAGTTTGAGTATTATATCAACCACTTTGAGAAGTAGAACATTGAACAAGTTATTATTCTCCTCTTTTCTTTCAGAGATGAACACGAACAGGCACAAGACAACAAAATGTACAATGACTTACAAAAGGCCGTTAAAAACATAGAATCTAAAGCGGAAGTGAAGTCAGAGATCGAAGATATAAAGCCGGAAGTGAAGTTGGAAGCGCCTTCGACGCCCGCGCCCCAGCCGATGTACAGCGACCCCGTGCAAAGGGTCATGACACAGAACCAGCAGATGGCTAGTATTTATGTAAATGTCCAATTTTTTATTTGTTTTTTTTTTTACTTATTTTTTATTGCCTGCACCCATGAATGGGATACTCTCACGACTTTCTTCAATGGCAGAAACTACTGCATTCTTAAATACTGTTTTAGTTCCTTTATTTTATAACTTTTTTTTGTAAACTTCTATCTGAGGGTCGTTGTACTCGTCCTCATTTCTAAGTATAAGTCTTATTGAACATGTTTTGAGGGTTGATAACGCAAGCGACTTTGCTCGTAAATTGTATAGAAAACCGATTCAGATAGGCTTATGTCCATCCCATCTAATGTTAATAGACGATTATAGTTAAATTTTTTAAATGCTCCATGTTTTATGTTAAATGGTTTTTTATTCTTCCAAACAGAATGCAATGCAAGCCATCAAATCGGAAGTGAAACTAGAAAATGAAGAAAAACCACAGCGTCCAGTGTTTACGCAAATGTTCACAAATGCACCACAGCGGCTGCAGTTACATCATCAGGTAAACTTATCGCCTTAGGAAGTTGGTGTGTCAGCGTCAGTACCCTTGCTTTACAATTTTAAATGACATCAATTTTTTAAGAGAAAGAATTCTTTAAAAAAAATTGAGACACTCACAGGAAAACAAACAATAAAAAAGGAATATTAAAAACAACAAAAGAATTCAGAGAAAAGAATTCAGATTTCAAAAACTTGAGCCATCGAAAACGATGAGAATTTGGGGTTTTAGTCAGTAAAAGTCTGACACGCCCTCCTGCTCCACCCAGAGCGGGAGAAGTTATTTGATGATTTCCCACCCGCAAAGAAAAAAGTCAGAAGAATGATGACATTTTTGGCAGCTCTTTAGCTAATAATTGTTCTGTTTTATAGCAACAGCGTCCGCAACAGTTCCAACCTGGACAGCAGGTGATGAGCCAACAAGTGGTGCAGCGACCGCAAGTGCAGTTCACTGCAGCACAACACATGCATTACGCTCAGGTATGTAGGCGCTAGAACATCTAGTGCATTTTCAGGGCAAAACCTAGATATTATAGTATTAAGGGTCAGTCTATTAAGGGAATGCGCTAAGATAAACCGCGTTAGAAAGTTGTGTTGATGATTATAAGTCCTGAATAATATTTTGATCAATATAAAACTGGATACCTACAAAATGCAAGGAAATATTTATAAAACTTGCAGGTTATCGTAGAGTTTTCGCTTTAAACTTTTGAACGTAAATTTGATACAACATTTGTAAAATTGCCGTCAGTCTAGTCTTTAAAGCTTGAGTAGTAACTAGAGTGCTCTTATGGCGAAGGCACGGGAACGCAGTGTATTACAATATTCACGGTTTGATTTAAGGGCGGCAACGCGGGCGGCTCGACGGCCGTGGGGCCGGGCATCCCGGCCAGCGCGGCCAGCATCGTGTCGGCCATGACGGCGCAGGTCAACGCGGCGCTGGCGTCGGGCCGCAGCATCGCGGCCGGCACGCGCCTGGTGGCCGCCGACGGCTCCGTGGGCATCGTGCGCGCTGACCGCACCGTGGCGCTCGCGCATCTGCCTTATGCTGGTCAGTATTACAGCTTGAGACCATCCAGTTCTGGGTATAGACGTCCTGTACTTTCTCTAATACTTTCAATTCTATGTTTTCCGCTATGGGAATACAGGTGGATAAATGTTCTTTCTGCTGTCATGTTTAAACACACTTATTCAGCGGTAGCCAACAGAACATAAAGAAAAACTAATTTGTTTGTGTTAACTTCAGAAGGATAACAGACGTGGTGGGTATCGATATCTAAGCACGATAAAACAGTTTTCTCAACTCATACTTCAAGTATCAACACTATCAGCGATAAAAAAACATCAAAAAATGTTTTTTTAACAGACTTCTTTTTACTGTCGAATTCATGACCTCTTCTCCTTTTCGAAGGAGAGGATTTAAAACGATCAATAATTACATGAATGTAAAATATTAATAAAAAAATAAAAACAAAAAAAGTACGAACTTAATAAACATATGAAAAAAAAAAAAACATAATAATAAAACTCGACTGCATTGTATTGCATTGTTCTTACATTGAAAAAAGCGGCCATTGAAATTTTCCGTATTAGACTAGGACCGTTCAGTGAAGTTGACAAATTAAATAAAGAAGTGAAGAAACATTAAATCAAAATCACAGTTTTCTTTTCTATATAGTTGTTATATAAACAACAAAAACAAATCAATAAACTCTATCCCATCCTTTCTTAACGTAATTTTTTTACTATGCTTAACCAACAATTCAGCGTTTTCGATGTGTACGCAATGACGCGACCGACACGATATTATTTGACATGTGCGCACAATTTCAAATTGTGCGCTCTATTTACATAGACGGTTTTGAGACGCTGAGTGTGTATCTTTGGGTTTTTTTGTATACAGTGTTACATTTTTTATTCGGTCTCGCATTATAAAGTATAAAGCTGAATGTTTTGCGGTATTGACATAACAATTAACAACGCAATATATAATGCTAAGTCGGTAAAGCAGATTCTATCGTGTAATGAGCGGACAAAAATTGTTTTTTAATGTTGGATGTGACTGTACATTGTTACATGTTGAGATAATTTACCCAACATTAGCTACACAGTCCAATGTTGAAGCCATAAACGTAGTAGTGAAGTGTGAGCTTTCCCACAGCGACAATAGCCGGCGGGCAGGTGGGGCCGGGGGGCCCTGTGGGGCAGCAGGCCGCGAGCCCGGCGCCGGGCGCGGCGCGCGCGCCGCCGCCGCCGCCCTACCCGGGCACGCTGCGGCCGCCGCAGCCGCCGCCGCCCTACCCGCAGGTAGGCCCACACTCGTGCGAGGGACGCCGCCCGGCCTATTCTCTAACTATCGCACCGATTTTTACAGAATAGACCGACGGTTCTTGACGTGACACTACATACAATAATAAGCTTAATTAACCATGCATAGTAATCATTTTCAGACGTATATTGTCTACTTATGCGAAGTAGCAAAACTATTTTGATTAATTTGGACATGACTGTCAATTTATAACAAAAAAACTAAGTGACACCCCTTAACGACTCCACGTTTTTTTTTTAATTTTTGCTCAAATCTTTTCATCAATTTTATTATACTTATGTGTCACGTCAAAAATCGCCTAATAATGTTTTACTTACCAGATCTAAGATACTATTAATGAAAACTTACAAAACTGAATGAAAACTTACGAATAAGTAATCTTACTAATATTAAGTATTTTGATAGTCTTGGAGGATTTTTGGATACATTGTCGTGCATGCAGTAATATTTTTTATCTACATGTTTTTTGTATGAATTTGCTTCGACACGGCGACGGTGTCGAAGTAAATTCAATGGCTTTAAATGTATGCAGTAAGCTTGGGTTCACATTTACGAGTCACTGTCGATTGTCACTGGACTGTCTCACTAGAGTTGCAATAAATGTGAACTAGTAACAATATTCATCAGTCGCTTCGATATTCGATCGCATCGCAGACAATGTGAAGTTGAACGAGCGCAATCATATCCAAAGCAATATTAATTTGTCTATGCGTTGGTGGCGGATCCTTTCGACTGTAAATATACGCTGAAATGAAAGACGTCGCTTGTTTTATTCGTTACAAGCTTAGAAGACTAATATTGCATGGGTATGCAATCGCTTACAATTCATACGACCATGCCGGACAACATTGGCGTTATGTTTCTTTCTAACTCTATAAAAAAGTAATATTCAGAATTTTCTAACAAATACAGACCGTCACAATATTGACCTTTATACCAATGTCGTCTTTACAAAGGGTAATCAAGAAAAATATCAAAATGAGTCGTCTCTATAACATGGGTCGTATGAGTTGTGTGTCGTAGGCTGTATGACGGCGGAGTACAGGCGGTGTTTATTGCATGTCGGTGGTTGATGGTTGTTGGCGCGGGCAGCCCTATGAGGCGGCCGACTGGGGCGACTGGCTGCACCGCCGCCCGCTACTGCTGCAGGTCAGGCGCTCACACACCGCACATAGGCAGCCCAGCGATATACCTCCTTCACTCCCTGATAGCACGACGAGAAGTTAGGAGGGGGTTCTGTTAAGTCACGTGTGTTGGTAGAAAATGTACACAAATACTTCGTACGAAATTAACGTTATTCTATTTCTTATTATGACAAAGCCGATATCGATAATTCTACCAATGTCTAAAGTAAATTGGAAAAGCAAGTGATATTAACGTTGTTAAGGCTCTAAATAGCTTCGTTCCGAACTCGCCGTTTCTTTGGGAACCAACGAATACGAATGACCATTTACTGGCCTTAAGACGTAATTTCCGTATATAATGTTTATTGGAACCGAAATCATGTCGTTGATTTGAAAATATAGGTGCCGAAACTGAAGAGAATTCCTCAAACCAGAGATGGTAATTAAGAATATGTAACCAGCAACTTGCTAATATTTACTGGTACTACATGCAATACACGCGTGACTTAGCAGATATTCTCTATTCTTGTTCGTACCCAAACAACAGATTAAATACTATACAGAATTCTCAACTTCCTAATGTTGGTCTTGTTCTTTATTGTTATCTAACACACTTGTTTGTTTCCTTCGTTGACGAACATTTTCAATGTTGAAAATTTCGCTCTCAATTCCTAAAATAAGTTAAATGTAGAAACCTTGATATAAGCCAATTATTAAATCTGTAAATGTATTCAAGTCTATAATCTCCTCTTCCATTATATCCTCAACTTAGATTTCCTTTCCTTAGGTCCGAGTCGGATTAGAGGGCCTTGTCACCGCTAACCACCTAGTTCGTGTCTGTTTTAACGCTTTTTACTTGGCTTGCTCGCGGCACGCATGCGTACTGACTACTAACCTTTGTACCTTTTCAGCATCCTTCCTAACACAAAAACACTAACGTTCTAAACAACACTAAAAATAAAGAAATTGTTTTATTAAATATCTTTTATTATTTCTTATAAAGACAGTGTAGACGTTAGGATTGGATTACCTGTCTCATCTTGTTTTAATGAAATAGTGGTGGTGGAAGTTCGATATCATTTGGTTGTGGGCCGCGAGCTTTGAGTAGTTAATCATGATGCTGTTACGGAAGGCAGGTAAAAGCAATATAATTGGCAATGAAAGCATGAAAGTTTGGTAGATATGCGAGGTCCCAAGATGGAACAAAAGTATTGCGAGCATGAAAGCTCATAAATGCATGATAAAGACAAATGTATGCGATATCCATGCAAGACTGTTACTATCATTGATCAACCATAGATCTCTGTTTATGCCGTGACACTATGGAATTAACAATCGTAACATAATTTGTTTGCGGCCCCAGCTATCGCTAGTCGCAGTACGTTTGTAGACAGCGGCCCAAAATAACGTTAATAAAATTAAAATGTCAAAAATTGAATATTTAGCGTTTTATCTTGTGTAAAAATGTACTCATTCTTCGGCGTCATTTTTAACTTTGTTTCCTAAAAAGTGTTAAAATATATTTATTGTGCTATGTCAGTGCAACGTGGAGTCATAATTTCAGTGGATGAGCGTGGAAAAAGGCAGTGTGAGATAGTTAAAATTCTTGGTGTTAGTCGTCAATTAGTTTCTTCAGCGATTTAAAGTTCTTCAGCAATATAACGAGCTCGTTAACATCGGATACCGTCCTGGAAGAAGACGCAAGAGGACTGTTACTACTTCTAGGAACCGATACATTATCAAACAAAGATTAGTCCGTAATTCACAGACCAAGATGAGGAAAATGTTGCGAGACTTTGAGATTAGTCGCTCCACCATACAGCGCATCGTAAAATATGATCTACAATTGGTACGATATAAACTCAAAAATGCGCAATTAGATGATCGGCTTGAGAGATATCGTTTGATTAAACAAAGCTCCGCAACGTCAAATTGGGAAAATATCGTGTTATCTACCGACAAAATATTTTCGATACAACAAGCCCATAATCACCAATGTTACAGGATCTGGTCTTCCACTCGTCCTGGAGGTGCTGCTTTAGTTCCACATCGCCAAAACGCTGAAAAAGTTATAGTTTTGGGGTGCGATTTGCGTCACTGGCAAAAGTACCAAGAAAACTGCCGAAAAGACATTCTTGAAAATGTGCCTATTCCTTGGAGGCAACAGCACTTGGTAACCGGTCCATGGATATTTCAACGAGACTTTGCTCCAGCGCACAGGGCCTAAATATTCAAAATTGGTGCCAAGACAATTTTCCTGGTTTCATCAGCTCCAAAGAATCGCCATCCTACTCTCCTAATCTGAATCCCATAGATTACGCATCATAGAAGTGTTGATGAGCTAAAGGCAACTCTTACACGGATGTGGGACAAAATATCTTTGGAGAAAGTGCGGAAAATTGTAGAACAATTAACCAAGGATTTGTATCTATGTTTCTGCGCTAAAGGAGGTTATTTTGAAGTCAAATAGGGATTCTTGAATAAAATAAAGTGTATTTTTAATTTATAACCTTATTTAATTCACGTATAAAATTGATAAAATATCGCGTAAAACTTAGTGTCAACGTTATTTTGGGCCATCCTGTAAGTGCGCAGAATGCTATTGTCATTCCTTATGTTTAAACTGTACAAATAAATAAAAATGTTATTAATTACTCAGGCCATACATATAACATTCGTAGGCGTAGTTATAAATCAATAGGAACCATTAGAACAATATTTCACATTTAAAAACATTCATGTAAATTACACAGACACAAAACTTCTAGATGACTTTTAGTTTTGAATAGTACATTTCTGTTAATTAGATTGATGCTATTATAAAAAGTACGATTTATAAATGTACTTAGATTATTAGCACTGCGTTGTAATCTCACATTTGTTATTTTTGTTAACAGACTATCGATAGAGTATGCGCACTGAACTATTAGAACTACCTCTTAGTCACATCTACTAGTTTAAAATGTTATGAAGTTATTTTTCACTTCACGAGTAATTTGTAGTTAATTCACTCGTCCGAGCCGACTGAACTTTATGTAGATTGTAATATCTGTAATCAAAGATCTCCAAGAACCTTTTTATTTTCTTCACAACTAGAATTATACTTATTTTATAAGAATAACTAATTTGCTTTTTAATAACTGTTTCATTCGGCTCAACACTCAAGATGAGACGGGTAAAATTAAAACTTATAAACCGGCCACAAACCAATGTATGCATCGATATAAGTATTGATTGCCGTATCGTACGCACCGAGCTCGATTCACAAAACGTGACGCTAGGTGACAAAACTAGGAACCCTAGGAAACTAGCATCGCGACCGGTGACGAAGCTAACGGTGGCGGGCGACGGCGCAGGCCGGGCGTCAACAACAGGCTTACTTTAACCGTCAGAACGTAAACCAGGAGCAACCATTGCTTCTCGAGGAGCTCCTGGAGCAAGAGAAGCGCGAGCAGGAGCGCGAGGGCGGCGACTGGGCGGGACCCGGCGCAGCCCCGGCGCCCGCGCCGCCGGCCCCCGCGGCCCCGCCCGCCGTGCCGCTGTACTTCGGCACGGCGCCGCCGGCCCCGCCCGCGCCCGCCGAGCGCGACCCCGACCCGCACGCGCGCCTGCTGTACGAGCAGTGGCTCAAGCAGTACAACGCCTTCGCCGCCGACCAGCAGCGCTACTACGAGGTCGAGGTTCAGAAGCTGAGGAAGATCCGCAAGGTGAGCCGCAGTAGTGCGCTTTCGTGTTCGTGAGCTTTGTAGTGGCGAGCCGTCCTCCCGGCCGTCGTATAGAACTTTACAGGTGGCGACTCCGGGCTCGTGGTAACTGAACGAACCTGTCACTAACTCGGGGGTTTGACGCGGGGTATCGGCCCGATTTTACACTTGAGGCTTTTCGATTTGCAGTCGCTGAATAGCAAGCAGCGTCAGTTGCGCAAGTCGGGCAACGAGCTGTTGCCGAACGACGCGGCCGAACTGCAGCGTGTGTCCACTGAGCAACAGGCGCTACAGAAGCATCTCGAGGCTGCACGCAAGCAAGCCCGGCAGCACAGCATGCTTATACAGGTATCCTACAAGGCCTTAAATTGTCTAGAAATAAATATTAAAATTTTCTGATTGTTTATTAATTATTTTTGTTTTGTATTTAGGAATACGAGACAAAACAGCGTCAACAGAATCCGCAGTTGGCGCAACAATCTGTCATTAACCAGCAACAAATTACGTCGAATCCAACCGTATTTACTCAGAATCAGAACATGAATCAGGGGCAACAAGTGCAACAGCAGGCCACGATCAACAGGCCGATGCAACTAGGTTTGCAAGGCGCTACTATACAGCAGCAACAAACACTTATTCGGACCCAACAGACAGTCATTGGAGCCGACGGTCAGCCAATATCCCAACAAAGGATAGGACTGGTGACGTCACCGCTAAACACTCAAGGAAGACTGCTCCAAGGTGGTCGTACCCTTGTTATAGAACAGTCTGGTCCACCGCAACAGCAGTTAGTTAGACAACTGTCAGGTGTTCAGGATAGACCGCAGTCTGTAGGCGGTATGGTGCAGTTCGGGCAGCAACAGATGAGTGCAGTTAGAACCTCTATGCAGCAAGGACCTCAAACGCCAAGAACGCCCGGAGCTCGCCCAGCCATGTCACCGTTACACGTGCAGTCACCACATTCGCAGTCTCCGTTACATTCGCTCGCGCCACAATCTCCGCTGCATCATCTGACGTCACCGATGCAGTCGCCACTGCATTCTCAACAGTCTCCTCTACATCATACGTCTCAATCTCCGTTGCATCCATCTACGCAGTCGCCTCACCATACGCAACAGTCACCGTTGCATTCACAACAGTCGCCAATGCATGTGCAGCAGACGAACATGCCGCACCAGTCCCCAATGCATCAACAGTCGCCGATGCACCAATCCCCAATGCATCCACAGCAATCGCCTATGCATCCACAACAATCCCCTATGCATCAACAATCTCCTCTTCATCAACAAACGCAGATGTCCCAGCATTCCCCGATGCCCCAGCAGTCGCCCATGCATTCCCAGCAGTCACCCATGCATATGCAACAGTCGCCGATGCATACGCAACAGTCGCCTATGCAGACGTCGATGTCGCCGCAACACTTCTTGCAACAACTACAAGCTCAGAGGACCAGTCCTCAGTTGCCAACGCCTAGTCGAAGTCCTCAGGTAAAATGGACTTATTTTGTAGAAAGGGAACTTTTTTAAGGAAACTTTTTGTAACGTGGATTTTGGACAAATTAAAATTAATCTGGGTAATTTTATTTCAGATATACCAACAATCTCAAATTCAGAGTCCAGTAGCGTCACATTCGCCGCAAATGCAAAATGTAAGGACGACTATTCACACAATTTATTTTGTTGTTTGGCTTTTTATGACTGCTTGCACCGGAAATCGCTTAGTATGTTTACGGCTAAACGTATTCAAAACATCGCTCTGTTTCTGTCTATCGTGGTGCAAGCGGGCCGTGTATGTGCTTCAATCTACACTAATATTATAAAGAGGAAAGATTTGTATTTTTATATGTAACAAATAAACTTAAAAACTACTGGACCAATTTTAAAAATTCTTTCACCGTTAGAAAGCTACCATAGGCTAACATAGCCTAACATATGCTATATTTTATCTTCGTATTCCTACGGAAACGGGAACTACGCGGGTAAAACCGCGGAGCGCTGCTAGTTATTAATATTTTAATGATTTTGTCGTAGGTTGACTACGCAACGGGTAGATTTTCTCGGCCCGCGCCTGGTTGTTCTCCTCTACCAACACGATTCGCTAGACCGCCTCATCATCAACAAGGTACTTGAATTGAAATAATGAAATACCGCTTAATATTTTAAACGTCGTGAAGTTTTAGATGCTAAAGTTTACTTTTATCATCAGGAATGAGAGTAGGAGGTCCTTTCGGAGGTCGTCAGCAGACTTCACCGCTCGGAAGCCCACAGCCTCTACCTTCACCAGGAAACCCTGCCAATGAGATGGCTGTAAGTATACCTACTCAGTGACAATCGTAGAAATTATTATTTAGTAGTACGTGTTAGTTGACAGTGTCATTTCCCACACTCCTAAAAAATCTAGAATCATTTGGCGTCAGAGGCCTGTCCCTAGATTGGCTCAGCAGCTTACTTGTCAGGTCGACATCAGCTCGTCAAAATTGGGGATAGCGTGAGCGGCAGTCTTCCGGTTGCATTCGGGGTAGGTACCTCAGGGAAGTATTTTGGGACCAACACTCTTTATCATGTACATGAAAGACATTCTGAGGCTTAATCTTGAACAGTCGGATGTTATTTGCTACGCTGATGCTACTGCTATAATTTTTCATGGTACTTTTTGGGAAGAAATTGAATGTAGCTGAAAAAGGAATGAGCATAATAGCAACATAGCTAGAGCAAAATCTCTTGACAATGAACTTGAAAAAAAATCCTTGACCTTGCACGTCACTCGATGTATTTAACCAAAAATTGACGCACTAAAAATACACAACAGCAAATGCAAGGTCTTAACAGCAGCAGCCCAGATCAGCAAATCAGCAGATTGCAGATCTTGAATCAGCCATCTCCGCTACCGATTGCAACTGCAACGCCATTGTCAGAGTAGAAACCACAAAATATTTAGGCAGAATATCCGATCAGAACCTGTCTTTCAAAGTACAAATTCGAACACTCGGTAAAAAGACTCGCAAGTTCATCCAATCTGTCCTACAATACTGTATAAGTGTCTGGGGCAGTGCCGCTAAGACATGCATGCTGGAAGTGGAACGGGCCCAGCGAGCTTTCCTCAAAGTTCTTCTGGGAAAGCCGCGGCGTTTCTCAACGGACCAACTTTATACGGAATCTGGGGTTTTACGCGTTCGTCAGCTGTTCATCCTAGGGTCAATTCTTAACCTCATTAAAGTCAACACAAAACGCTCGAGCTGCAGTAAGAGGGGAAGGAAAACAGAAAATAAAAACAAAAACCCTGTTTGCGACCCGGTTTTCGTCGTATTTACCAATACGGGTGTTTAATGCTATACGCAAAACCTTCCCTATATCGAAAAACTAGGCTAAAACTAAACTAAAATAATAGTTGCTGGGCCGGAGTTATGAAGAAACAAAGTTTACTTTACAGCACATGTTAATATACACTATGATAGAACACATACCCTTACTCATACTTACACCACACACTTACTCACTTTAACTGTCTTGTATCTATGTCATTTATTTTCTTTGTTCTCACATTATTGTACATTTAAAAAATCATAAGGAACTTCTGAATTTCTAACAATCTTGCGCTAGCAGAATTATTAACTTTGGGCACTGTTTGGGTCACCAAGATAGAGGCTGCACCTAGTTTGGGACCCGCTGCTTAATCTGTGTAAGTCTTCTCTAAGTGAAAATTTCATACCATGTAAAACCACTTTGTATATTTAAGAACCATGTGTAAGCTAAATAAATGAATTTGAATTTGTTTAACTTTAATTTTTCTTTCGTATAGCGTCAACAAATGCTACAGCGGCAGCAGTACAGTCCTATGGGCGGCGCCCCCGCCTCGCCGTCAGTGTCTCGGTCCCCGCACGTGGCGCGCACTCCGACCCCGTCGGCTTCCCCGGCCGCGTCCCCGGCGCCAGGCGGCATGCACGAGCACGGCGGCGGCATGCACGGCTCGCACGGGCCGGCGCCGAGCGGCATGCAGGAGCACGGCGGTGGTATGCACGGGCCGCACGGGCCGGCCCCGCTGCCGCCCGGGTACCGCTACTTCAAGCCCGGCCTATTCGGCGGAGCGCCCGGTTGGCCGCCTAGAGACGACGACCGTCGCCGTCCCGCACACTTAACCAAAGTATCCATATTAAAGAGACGGACACCACCACGGCCACGTCTTCTAAACACCCCTTCCCATCATGGTGAAATAATCGACGATTCGAATAACTCGCCCGGCGCATCCGACGCGCGTAGTTATGTTGTATACACACCCGAAGCGTTAGACTACGGACAACGCAGCTCTCGTATAGACGACCCGCGCTCATCGCTCACGCGATCCGACGACGATGATGACGTAGAAGAGCTAGTGGAACATCTAGACGATGATGATATTGTGCTGGTTGAACCTGACGCAATATCTCCCGAAGAACGCATCGCTACTGAGGAAGATTTTGAAGAACTTATTGACAGTGGCAAACCTGATGACGAGATGGAAGATGAAGTAACTGAACGCGTGCCTACACGTACCGAGACTACAACGAAAACTGTAGCAGTTATTAGTCTTTCAACAGGCAAACAGCCGGCTAGCGTACAACAGTATAAAATCCTCAATCCTGGCGCCAATTCACGGGCACGCTTACCTCTCCTCAGTGCCACCATGCTATCTCCACACACCAACACAAAAATCCTTGACGAAGTATCACAAGCCACTGTCGCCTCTGTCTCCATAGCTAACCAAACTATATCAGTGCCGGTACTAAAGAATCTGTCTGTACCTATGGCAGGTCATGTAGGTGGAGTAGGGAAATCACAGATCAAAAAAGTACCCCTAAACTTAACCAATCCACCTCTTACGATAAACATGTCGACACCGCCGTTGTCTAAGCCAATCAGTTCGGTCATAAGCGTCATATCAGCGAATGTACCAAAAGTCGCAAATATAAACCCGCCCCGCGTACCCGTTTCAATATTGACACAAAACCAAGTAAAACAAAAGATACTTAAAACGATAGAGAAACCGATGATGCTTGCTTTATCTAACTCCAAACTGTCTAGTTTATCTGTAACGCATGATGCAACGCTTCCAGCAAAGATATTCCAAGACGATGCTGCGTCGCCTGATAGTACTGTTTCTTCTGAAAATCAGGATAAGGATATAAACATAAACCCTATGTCGTCCACATCACATCAGTTATCAGCAATGAGCTCTCAGGTATCATCCCATCTGGACCAACGACCGGGATTGTTCAAGGAGCCAAATAAAGACATTGACATAGAAACCGAAATCAGTCAGCAGACGGAGCTGCCACACACACTGTGTCTCAGTGATCGCACGCCATTACTTTTAGGAAAGGCAGAAATAAAGAGTCCCGATCCCATTCCAGAGAAAATTCCTGATAATATAATGGAGGGAGATGATGAGGACAAACCGGAAGATAACATACCGAGTAACTTATTGCTGGCTTACAATAAACTCTCTGAACCGCCGCTACCGCCTCCTATGGCGGACAGCAAAACAGAAGAGAACGTAGTAAAAACTATAAAAGCCATAGCCAATCAAACCAAAGAAATGGTCATAGATTCAAACATGCAGATAACGTCAGATATGGCGCAGGATTCCGTACAAATATCCATACCGTCTCCTACGCCGTCACAGGAGCGATACTTGAACGATATTACTATGCAGGAACACCACGAGACTGCTGAAAACACAAAGCATGTAGAGACTTTTGAAGACATGCTCTGTATACTAGAAAACATTGGCGATGATGCGAAAACATACGGCATGAAACAACCGAACCCAAAACCGCCTAATCCAAACGTTCAAAATCCGAACATAAATACTCCAAAACCGGATCCGAAAGAGACACAAGAACAGTCTGCTTTTGCGAAGCGGGAGCCAGAAAGACTTGCATTACAGTCAGCAACTGTACCTCAACTGTCACCGCTGTCACAGCCAGCGGAACTGACGTCAAATATGGCGAATGTGTCCCAACAATTACGAACTATCATGTCCTCCCTTAACCCGAACACGTCAAAAGTGGATACACAACCTGTTATGAGGAAAAACAGTGATGCCACAGCACCTACACAAGTGAACTTTGAGAATTTATTACCGTCTTCAAAAGTGGAAGTTGCAGTGTCAAGACCATCTCCTATACAGAGGATTGATAAGCCTCCTACAACTATACCGATTTCGGACAGTATGCCGATGAGTGTAGCCCAAGCGATCGGCTCAAGAGTCAACACTCTTTCATCCATTGGGCAAATGAGAAAGTCTCCTACCGTATCTCCTATAAATTCTCCAGTAAGCTTACAAAACTCGTTGATGAAATCGCCCGCTCCTATGATCTCAAATCAGTCATTCTCTCACATGGATGATTCAGGGCCGACTTCAGTCGCTTCTCAAATAATTCAAATGCCAGCGCTTTCGAAAATACACAATTCGACTGCTCCTCCTACTATGATGCACTCAAACACGATAACTACAAGCATGAGTGGATTCCAAAAGAATCAGTCACTGCCTACTAGTATACTGGGTCATACGCTATTACAACCTTCAAGACAAATAAGTGCTAGTAACTTACCATACAGCCCGCAAAGTATCAGTACTAGTCAGCCGCCGGCGCTAGTCATGACGTCCCGACCAATGTTGGGGAATAAGGAACCGGCGCCGAATGTAACTGTACGCACACATAGCATTGTTAGTTCAGGGATCAATCAGATTCAAGCGAAACCAGCCCCTCCAGGCTCCATTAACTTTATCACGTCATCGAAACTCCTACACACGCAATTGACGTCACCTCTTAAGAGGTCGAAGTCTACCGATGAGCCTAAGAGTGAAGTTATCGTTGGTCACATACAACCCACGAAAAGACACAGCGTGGAAGCTGTAGTTGTAAAGTCTGAACCTATGGAGACTGATGAGCCAAGTACATCCGCAACTACCACTGACGCAAGCAATAAGCATGGTAATAATAATATGCAGCAGTCGACAGCTAACCAAAATAAAAACGATGAGTCGCAGAATGTGTTGTTGAAGCAACTGCTGCAGACTACAACTACGGCAGCTACAGTGGTGCCTCAACGGACTATGACCCTACAGAGAACTGCGCCAGCATTAGGTACTATACCATCTCTAGAGGCTCAGCTAGCCAGACCTTCAATACCACCACCGACTCTATCCTTGGCACAAGAAGTAGAAATACCAAAGAATTCGCCACGACACAACATTATGACTAGCAACGCAGTGAACTCGCAGTTCAACACACGACCCATACAAACGATCCCCACTTCCACGATATTATCTCCACTAACACAAACGTCGACACAGTCCTTGATGGATGTCCGCAAGCCGCCTATCAAGATGATGAATAAAGAGGACACCACTCCGATACCAGAAAGTTCACCCACTATGAAATCGATGCAAATGTATCCAATGAGTATTGAAAATCAGCAGCTGCAACAAGCTATTAAGAAAGAAATTCTCCCTCCTCAGCAAAGTCCAGGACTTGTACATAGACCGTTTACTCCTATGGATGTGAAGAAGGAATTACTCGATGAAAGTTCCCAACAGTCAGCAACGTCAGGTGTTTCGACCGCATCAGATCAGGGCAAACTGGACCAACCAATGAAGGAGGAATTTCCAGAGAATGTCAACATGGACACTTCATCCGAAGCTAATAATGCTCCGGAAACTCCATCAGAAGCCAAGAAACGTAAGCGACGTGAATATCAGCAGAAAAAGCGAAAGCAGTTACAAATGAACATGAAAGCGGCCGCTGAAAATAATATGAATGCAGCCAACGCTAAGAAGAGACCTCGCAAGGGTTCTCGGTACGAGGAGGATTACGATACTTTTATAGACAACCTCATGGCTCAGTTACGTCTACTTCCAGCCATGCAAATACAAGAACCCGCTTTAACTACAAACTTCGCAGTTTGTCCACTATTCGGCTCTGGTGACTTGACAAAATTAAAAAGTAAAGACTATGATGTATTAAAAGGCGACTTAGCTGGCGAATTCGGTAATGCAAAGATACCAAACGTTGGAGACTATTACAATACGAAACCATTCGGAGAAGCGGAACCTTTGCCTGAGAAACCACCTGCGTCGACTCAAAGAGGGTTCTATGACCAAGAATTCCAGCCTATCCTATTCGAGGATGATCCAGACGATAAGAAACTAGACTTTATTTGTAAAGAGAGAGACACCGATACGCCTGACAGCATCGTTAGCTGCTCAAGTCCCGAGTGTCTCGAAACCGAACCTCCTAACCGGTTCCCTGGTCTCAAACTCATTGACGATGATGAAGAAGACGAGGATAGTGACTCAGCATCCGGCCGGATATCACCGGTGATCCCCATCATAGCGCCCGTGCCGATCAGAGTGAAACCGGTTTCATTATACCAGACGAAGGACGATGAAGACAACCAGAAAGCATTGAAGACTCTAGACACAGACGCCGCCAAGGTTAAAGGTGGAGATTCACCCGGTAGTACAGAAACGAATGAAAACGTCACCGTCACGCTTACCCTCACATCTGGTGCCGCGGAAGATATTCTCGGCGTACTCAAAGAGCTCGCCGGGATCCTACACATTCCGCCACCGACATCGTATCAGATCATAGAGAGAACTGCAACTCCACCATCACACAAACTTGGCCTTTACAGGTCAAAAGGCAAAGATGGGAAAGAAGGAACGCCTATTGATATCCAAAGTATACTGAACGGAGCGGCGAAGTTCTGCCGTCATTGTGACGTTGTTATCTTAGATTCAGTAGTCAGAGCTAAAGCTTCCGAATTCCCATTACTCTCCGCCAACAAAGGCAACGCTGAAGAAATCCTCTGCGACAGTGACTCAGAACTATACTTTTGTAGCACACAATGTTACGAGAGCTTCGCGTGGCGCCCTACAAACATCATCCTCGATGGAAAGACAAAGACCACAGTCAAAGAAGCAGCCAAGTCAGATGTCGATACCAACTTGTCGAAAGAACGAGATGATTTCGACACAGCGTCCACTGAAAGCATGGAGACTGACGATTTAGATATAAAACCAGACATCAAAGATGAGAAAATGGACTTATCATTCATGGATTCCCTTGACAACGACGAATTGATGAAAGAAGTCGGTGATGACGTCAGTGCGCTTGATGAAGACCTAAAGAGTGAACAAGACGACAAGAGCAACCAAAGTACTGCTGAGAGGGAGAAGTATAGAGGCATACGGTACAAGGCGTGGTCACCGGGCTGCATTGGACCACCTGTGAAATACAAGCGACCTACTGACAGAGAACTAACTGAACTGGTATTCCGTACTGGTGTCGCTATAATGCCAGTAACAAATGAAGACTCAAGGAGATGTGAACTATGCGGTATTCAAGGTGATGGTGTGGCTGACGGAGTATCAAGGCTATTAAACTGTGATGTAAATCGATGGGTGCACTTGAATTGTGCTCTGTGGTCGGAAGGTGTGTACGAGACTGTGAGCGGAGCGCTCATGAACGTAGAAACTGCACTAGCAGCCGGTTCTAACGCTACGTGTGCCGTGTGCCGTCGACTGGGTGCTACTGTTCGATGCTTCAAGGTGCGCTGTGGCAGTGTGTACCATCTGGGATGTGCTGTCAAGGATAGCTGCGTCTTCTATAAGAATAAGACTGCGTTCTGCGCTTCACATGCTCCGAAGGTGAGTTACTATGTGGTATACACCTTATATATTCATATTTGTCCTAACTCTAGGTTTCTGTTGGACATAGGCCTCCTCTCTGTGAGGAGTCGGGCCCAGTGCGGGTTTGTAGATGTCATATGCCTTCGAATTTTTGGTTCTTTGGTGGTTTCCGCACGATGTTTTCCTTCACCGTTTAATTAGCAGTGGTTATGAAATAACTTACACAAAATGGACAATAAACGCACTAACACATATTTATCTCTAACAGAATGAAAAAGACAACGAACTAACTACTCTAAGCGTACAGCGCCGCGTATACATATCTCGCGACGAGCAGCGACAAGTAGCTTCTGTCATGCTTCACTCTGACACCAATCATCTGATAAGAGTTGGAGGACTTATATTCCTGAGCCCCGGGCATCTGCTGCCGCACCAGCTAGCTGCATTCCACACGCCAAATTATATCTACCCTATTGGCTATAAAATTGTAAGTACTGTGTTATCTATTTGTGAATTGAGTATACAAGATTTTTTTTTTTAAGAACAAGAATTCCAAACTAGCTGACCGGACATAGTCCTGTATCCTAAAACTCGATCGCAGCGCCACCTACCGAGTCCAATTGTGAACATCCAGGGACCCCACTGCAACACGAAAAAACGTCATCAAAATCGGTCCAGTCGTTTAGGAGGAGTTCATTGACATACACACGTATAGAAGAATTATATAATATGTAAAGAAATGCACATTTAAGAAAAAAAATCTCTAGGAATTTCATACTAAATTCACTAACGATTTATGAAACCAATTTTATAATTTCAATCTTGAGTTGATTGCCTGTTCAAGGAGTAGTAGTTGTAGCAGTTACCTAAGGCGCGTTCCGTGGCACTGTCTTGTACGATATTTTCCGGTAAACATTTTGGATCACACGTCAACATCCTACTGTTCATACAGTGAATAAGAATTGCAGTATGAAACTGCCATGTTATCCCGAAATTATACAGAAAAAAATATCGGATAATCAACGCCGTGTGAACGGGACTTAAGGCTGACCCAACAACGTCGCCCTCAAGTATACTAAAAAAATCCTCTTTGGCTCATATAGTCGAGGAGTGACCTCTCCCTGCTTCGGACGGTTTTTCAGCATAGAAGTCTCATGCCAGTGCGTTAACGGTGATCTTACTGCCATGTCAATTATTTCTTGTATGGCCAAATCAAGTCAGTAACGTATGTCGTATTTCATGTATTACCAGGTGCGCTTCTACTGGTCGATGTCCCGCGCCAACTGCCGCTGCCGCTACCTGTGCTGGATCACGGAGGAGGCGGGCCGGCCGCGCTTCCACGTGCGCGCGCAGGACGAGCCGCGCGACGAGTGCGCCGCCGCCACGCCGCGCGCCGCCTGGGCTAACGTACGTGTGCACTAGCTGGAAGCATCTCTACTTAGGTCAATTGAGCTTGAAGTGAGCTGTCATTACATTTATTTCTAGGGATTGACAATAATGACCACAACTTCAAGCTCACTACACCTTTGTTTTTACGGTTAGATTTATACAGAACAGATCGGTTGTTCTATATCGTGACCGCAAGCCCACCGTTTTTTTTTTTGAGGACGGGAAATCATCAAATAACTTCTCCCGCTCTGGGTGGAGTGACTAAAACCTACCCGTGTTCCTTCAGTTGCCTGTGTGCCAGGGGCTACGGTATCTCTTTCGAATAACCCGCACTCCTGGCAGAGCAAGCCCACCGTCACCCATATATACCTTCATTGTGCATGTCAGGCCACACAATAAAGGCTTCCGAATTTGGGACAAATTTTGCGAATTAGTAAAAATCAACAGAGGGGCAATTCTCGTAATTTTAAGAACGTTCAGTCTGATCTCAGTCACAATCTGTCAAAAACACTTGGGGATTCCCTACATATTTTACATGATTTTGACATTTGATTGTCCCCGAGATGTTACTAGATTTTGATCGTTTTTAATTACTAGAATTGGCCTTTTTTGTAAGAATGTCACCGGATACACGTTGTCAACAGATGTCAGCTTCATCGTGTTTAAAGGTTTGTTCATGTATTTATAGAAAACAAACTTTATGGATCTTCAAAACAACAATTTATACATATTAAACAACTACAAGTACACAACAAGTACAACAACTTTTTTTAAATATTGCTCTTAATTTTTTTGCATGAATTTCGGGTACAAAATTTCTTCGATTTTATTTTATTGCCTGTTTCATTGAGTTCGTTAAGAAGCTCGTATGTAGGGGTTTCAATGACAATGCGGGAAGCAAATAAAGGTAGATCACTAAATGCGTTTAGCGTTAAACATATTAAAAACATCATTCTGTTTCTGCCTTTTTCAAACAATAGACATTTGGTGATTTGTAGTGCAAGCGGGTCTAAAATATTAACCAGTTGAACAATTCTGACCATATTACTTTTAACAGGTATTAGACGCTGTAGCAGCATTACGTGAAGGACGGAGTGAAGACGGAGTTCTCAAGCTATGGCCCAATTACGTGACGGGAGAAGATTTGTTCGGTTTGACCGAGCCTGCCGTAGTCAGAGTACTTGAGAGTTTACCTGGTAAGTGGATTGATTGACTGGTCGTGGTGTTTGACAAATAGCTGATAGTTGATTTTTATAATAAGTGTGACCTCAGAAAGTTTGAAGCAGTCTACAACTACCTGAATAAGACATTGTGGAATGCCAAGTATGTACATAATACCTGTTGTTGTTCCTACACTTCAATTGAAATGTAGGTAAACCAGGAGAGGGGAATGCACTTCGGTAATCTTCGTGTTTCCGAATTAGCATGGACGTCGCGCCACATGGTAACCCTCCCAGAGGTAAAACTTCTAAGTTTTGTGCTGCCACGCTCTGCGGTAGTGCGCTCTGTATCTATAATAGTACGTGATGGTATAAAGTTTTTTTTCTGTCGTGTTACCTATTCCAGTCTCAGATTGTCATTTGTTACTCAAAAGTTTTGCAAAGCTTCTAGAATTATATAGTTCTAAATCAACGCGTGCTCATTTCCGAAGATAGACGATGATTACCAAAGCGCGTACTTCTCTCGGAGTAGCATGTGTATACGGTCGACGCAGTAATGTAGCCGCAACTCCCTGGCAGGCGTGGAGACGCTGACGGACTACCGCTTCAAGTTCGGGCGCTCGGCGCTGCTGGAGGGCGGGCTGGCCGTGAACCCGTCGGGCTGCGCGCGCTCGGAGCCGCGCGCGCGCGCCTCGTGGCGCCGCGCCTGCACGCGCTCGCTGCTGCCGGCCGCGCCCGCGCCGCCGCCCGCCAGCGACCACCCCGCCTGCCCCTACTCCAAGCAGTTCGTGCACACCAAGAGCTCGCAGTACAAGAAGATGAAGAGCGAGTGGCGCAACAACGTCTACCTGGCCAGGTACCGCACCCTACCGCACGCACTCGTGCTGCTGAGAGAGCCTTTTTAATTTCACTGTAACCATTGAAAATGTGCATCGTGTCTATCCTAACTAGGTATTCTCCCATTATCTAATAAAACTAGAAAAAAATATATAGGACATACAGTTGATTTGAAAAATACGACACCTAAAATCGCGCATGAAAAATATAGGACATTATAAAATGTAAATAAATTATAAATCAATCTCAGCCAGCAAGTTGAGCAGTCACCACAAGCAGCTCCCGTAGAACAGGATTCAAAGTCTAGCCGTCACCTCCGCCATATTAAAAGACAAGAGACGACGGAACCCGACACATGACGTCACCACATGCAATATACGAAGCATAACGAATGTGCAGTACAAAATGTTACAGTATTAATGTCAATCCAATTCAAAACAATACGGTAAGAATGAGAAAAGAAATTAAAATTAGTGTTCAATTAGGTTTAAAGCTTCTTGCAATCAAACCAAGAAATTCTCGCTTGATTGTCGTATTATTTGAAAGCTGTGTGTGATCTTGTAAAGAATTAAGATGGACATGTGTGAAAAGTAGGTTTAGATGGTGATTGGGTGGAACAAGAACAACATATTGGATAGTAGATAATGTGGTTGTTGTGATGTTTTTGTACATATGTAGACGAAGGAGGCATATACTTAGAATTGAATGGACAAAGCATGTCATTGTTTATAACAAATGCCCATGATGTCAAAAAGAGGTGCCGTAAATCTCAAGTGTTTGTTATTCATTACAACCTGATACGAACAGGCGTTCTTGAGAAAAATGATCTAAACAGACAGACGGACAGAAGTAATCCTAAAAGGGTTCGTTCATTCCTTTTGAGGTACGGAACCCTAAAATACAATTTCAGTGGTTGCTAAAAGGATTGCATCTTTTTAAACTGTATCGATAACAGCAAATTATCCGGGAAAAACCATGGCGTCACTTGAGATGAATCTAAATAATACAGGGTGGCCGGGTGGCACCTTGGATCCAGTCATTGAAATACAAAAAACCCAAGATACACAATCAGCGTCTCAAAAATGTCCGCATAAATAGGGCGCAATGTGCGCAGGTGCCAAATAGTATCATCAGTCATCTTTCAGCCAGTCTTTTTTTTTGGACATTGCTCTCTAACAACCACTTTGAGCTATGCGTGTAAGGTTGAATTTTCTAAAAAATGGGATTTTATCATAACCATTGACCAAAAATTCGAAGATATGTGACATCTACCAATCCGCCCTGGGCCCGCGTGTTGGATTACGGCCCACTCCCTCTAACAGAGAGGAAGCCTGTGAGGAGGAACGTTATAGTCTGATTACGATAACCACTGACGTAAAATTGGGGACAGTTTTGAACAGTGTTACCAACTCTCAAAAATATTCCCCCTAATGTTAAAGTCAAAAACCCCTAAAATTGACACCTTGACTAGAAAATCCTCCAAAAATAAAATGATGAAACACTTACCTTTTAAGTCTGGTTTCCCAAGTCTTCGTGTACATTTGAGTATATTTCTTTTTACCCTCTTTAGGCATATTAACAAAAAATTGCTTCTCGTCGCAGCAGTTAAATTACAATAGCTAATTGCAAAATTGAATTAAACTAAACAAACAAACAATAACCAACGTATTCGTAATTTCCATAGATAAAGTAACCACGGACTATAATCACCAGAATATAAATAAAGTTTAAATAAAAAATCTGTTGACAGAAGAAATAAAAATCCTTTTATTTTGGTTAACACTAGCGATGGTTGTCTTTTTCTAAAATATGAGAAATTGATAATTGAAGTGAAGTTAGTTAAGTATCGAAATTATCAAAACTTATCGAAACATATGGATTCTGATTCCTCATAGGGTAAGATTAAAGCACGTGCGTGCAGCGCGCAATTCAAATTTCTATTTTTTTTAATTAAACTCTCAATTCTTAGTAACGAGAAATTACTCTAGGTCATGATGTGTCGCTAGGTCAACAAATGAATATGATTAGCTGGATTTGGTTATCTAAGGATCTATACTTGTAAATAAAGAAGCCCCTAAAAAAACATCTAAAAACATAAAGCCCCTAAAAAAACCCCATCACACTTATTTACCCCCTAAATTTGGGGGGAAAACCCCTAAGTTGGTAACCCTGGTTTTGAGTGTTACTTTGTTCGAGACTGTGCATCTTGAGTTTTTTGTATACAATGGATTCAGTACATTATTCTGAACCCACCAGTGGAGATTTTTTTTGTCTGTTATTAAAAAAAAAAATGCTGTTCCATGCATTTTGACCGCGTAGGTGCACTTTTCTATGAAACAGCAGATTTTTTTTTTTAATAACCGACGAACAATTTCTACGCTAGGTCTAGAATTATGTGCTAAATTCACGGTTTCAGCTTGCGCGCCGATGTCGGGATTGGACCTTATATAATAACCAATCATAATTATTTCTAGATCCAAAATCCAGGGTTTGGGTCTATACGCAGCCAAAGATCTGGAGAAACACACCATGGTCATAGAGTACATCGGAGAGATCATTCGTTCCGAACTATCGGAGATAAGGGAGAAACAGTACGAAGCTAAGGTAAGAAATATTATATAGTGTCATTCTTACCAAAACTCCTACAAAGTGCAGCAAATCGTCGGGGGCGCAAAAAGTCGCCAATTATTAATAAAAAATAACAAAAAAAACCATTTCATACTGTAACCTATATCTAAGTGTTATCGATTTAGTGAATGTGAGTATCAATACAAACCATCTCTGGTTTAATGATACAAATTAACGAAATTGTATTAAGACAATACCTACGAATAAAAAAATAAAAAAAAATCTGAAAAGCTACTTGAACATATGTGCAGTACGGGGATGAAAGCGTATTTCCTAATCTGCCTATTTCTATGCAAATTCTCTTAAAATTGCTGCATTGCAAGCGATCTTTTACCAAGTTGAAATTAATACCTTCGTTATTGAAGGCTGTAATTGGTCAAGAAAGTTTATGCGACCAAGCTTTGCTCAGTGTAGGCCGAGAAGATAATTTACGAAGGGGCACAAATGTGATGCGTGCCCCAGGCGCCATTTTCTATTGGTACGCCCCTGCCTACCCCAGGCACCTTTCACTATTTGAGGTGAAAGCTCCAGGGTAGTCAGCTAAACTCAACTTTTATTTATTTATATTTATATATACTTTATTGTACACCACAAAAAATACACAACAAAAAACAAAGTACACTATAAAATATACAATGGGCGGCCTTATCGCTTTCCGCGATCTCTTCTAGGCAACCTTTTCCTATGTTTATTGCAATTTGCTGGACAGTGTCAAGCTTTCATGAAACTTTTTGACTTTTTCATGAAATAGTAATTCCATTGAATTAACCTTATTATGGCCGATTCCTGTTATTTACGGACCGTTATTGGTTAAAATGCTGGCTCTTGTATCTTTACCAATAATGAAGCAAATACCTCATAGCTTTGCATAGTAGAACCTCCCATCCAGGCATGGTCGCAGCCAGACTTAGAGGGTTGAATTGATGATTTTAATGACTTTAATTTTGTAAAGCCATATTTGTACGGTCACGAATCATATTTATATCAAACATACAAGCTAACACTAACCTGCAAGTTGCAAAACAAACGCAAGGAAATTTAAATTTCGCTGGCAGCCTTAGCGCATTTTACTTAACGCTAAAAGTATTAAAAGCATAATTCTGTCTCTGTCATCTTCAAACGATTGATAGTAACAGAACACAGAACGATGTTTTGAAAACGTTTAGCGGTTACTCTGTAAATGTATTTTCTTTCGTTCTAACTTTTGCATGATGCATGGTGTGATGACAGAACCGCGGTATCTACATGTTCCGTCTGGACGAGCGGCGCGTGGTGGACGCGACGCTGTCGGGCGGGCTGGCGCGCTACATCAACCACTCGTGCCAGCCCAACTGTGTGGCAGAGACTGTCGAGGTGGACCGGCACGTCAGGATCATCATCTTCGCCAAGCGACGCATCGCGCGAGGGGAGGAGGTAACGGTTCAATTCATCTGTATTAGCATTGCATAATTAGCCTATAATGTTCCCTTCCCACTGTTGGGAAACAGGCCTGTTACGTAGTACAAGGCCGTGATGGGATTTCAAAAATGACAAAATTCCATACAAACTTTCATTCGCTATTTAATACATTTAGAGGATGAATTTTGAAAAATCCTCTGTGCTCAATTTTGTTTTAAGGGACTATTCCTAATTCTATTTTTAGGGACATAAGACACTGATCTTGTCTATTTTATTTACAGTTGGCATACGATTACAAATTCGACATTGAAGACGACGCCCATAAGATCATGTGCATGTGCGGCGCGCCCAACTGTCGAAAGTGGATGAACTGAACGCGACGCTACAGTACTGGCCTTCGTGACCTGCCACCCGAGACTGAGCGACTACACGGACACCCAGTGTGCCACACTGGGACCTTCGTCAGTTGTATATTCATGTGTACTCGTCAATATTGTATCACATTCACGTCTGCACATAAACATACAACCATACCTGGCTTTGACTTTTAGCGTAGGAAAGGCTATGATAACTAGTTTTATGTACCAAAGTGATTGTACTACATGTAAGTAAATGAATCATATTAGACTTATTTAAGATTTCACTCTGTTAAAGCTGACGTGTGATCATCTACTAATAAAATAATATCAAAAGTTTACCGGTAATCTTCAATTTTATAACTATATTTAACCGCCGCGGTAATCAGTCGGAAGTTTTTGTAAATAATATTAAACTGATATAGAAGTTGTTATTGAATTTAAATGTTTTAGACGTGAACGTTTTACGAGAGTAGAGTGTAGACTAAGTATAATTTTATTATGTTAAATGTATTTTATGGATGTTTTGTGTCGCTGTTTTAAATGACTTTTTATGAATAAACATTTATTTCAGAAGTATCGCACCTAAGTCGTCACAATTAATCAATATTTGCGTATACCGAATGTATACTTGAAAATCTCAGCAGTGACTAATTGTTAGGTTAAGTTACCAAATAGACGAGTCTGCATTTAGTATGCATAGAGCACAATTTATTTAGCGATGTAAATATCCTCTTTATTAGAAATTATGTAGGGCCCAATGTTAGGCGACACGTGTATTGTGACACAGGGTAGTAATATAATAATTTCTAATGGAGTGGCACGAGACGCCACGATGTGCCTGACCCGTTGTTGTGTAACGTCGTAGCTGAGACCTACGGATACCACAGCGCGCCTTCCGACGGTGGATGGACGTGAATGTATACCTGTTGGCTGTTTGAATGTATGTGTGAATGTCCGCGTGCGTACTTTTATTCACATGGTTTATTACATACACGTATTCAGCTGGAGAAGTAGTAGGAGAGAAAAGGATGATATATATTTTCGAGAGAAGACATGACATTTAGTGATGAAATTATTTTACGAATATTTACTCAAAGTAATGGTTTATACATAGTTCCACCGTCTCAAATAAATGGTGTGAATAAAACAACGTGCACATAGTAGTTAGTGTAATTATTTATGTAATAAATTTAATAAATAGTCCCAAATGTGATATTACCTCACATAATTTCGCGTGAACTTCACTATGTAGTGGCCATTATAACCTATCTACTAGGTTAGCTTGTTGCGTTACCGCTACGCATATACGACGCGTTGTATAATCAATGGAATGCGTTCAAGACGCTTGTAAGATCTGGTTGTAGAGAAAATATTAAATAAATGTATGTATGTAGCACAAGGAATTATTGTAACGCAAATTGCCGTCTACCAATGTTATGAATTCATGCAATGTAATTTTAAGTGTTAAATGTGCAATATCATATCTTGAGTACAGATTGTAAATATGACGGTACTGCAGTGAATCAGTGATGAAGAGTTTTAATGTAATCATGGAATAAGTATGTTTTATGCATTGTTTATTATCAGATATACACCTCTCATTAAATATTTCCATCGATTTTATTTAAAGCATTCCCATACATTTTGCACTAAAATTTGACTCAAATTTATTATTTTCATGAGAGAACATTTTGAAAGTTTAAAATTATGTACTTTAGTAATATTCTATACAATTAGTATTTTTATTGCATTATTTTCCTATAATTAAAATTTTAATTAGTATAAAACATCCTTTTATTTTGGCTCCTATTTATTCCTCAAGGGACACGAAAGCCATCTGTTTTGCTCCGTCGAGGAATTTATTGTTTTTGGGATTCCTAATATGTCTGGGGAGAACGGTATGTTACATCAATCTTCTACATTTCTAAAATATAAATAAAACAAAGTCGGGTCGGTTAGTTACACCATTTATAACTAAAGAACGGTTGGACCAATTTTTATGATCTTTGATTTGTTGAATTTGTCTCCACCCCAAATAGCAGATTATATTCCCAATATTCATTAATCATGGGAAAAATAAATAAAAATATGATTATAATTCATTTTCTATAGTAATATTATAAAGAGGAAAGCTTTTTTTGTTTGTTTCCTCCGAATAGGCTCCGAAACCAATCAACCCAAAGTATCAAAATAGGTGTGTCAGCATGAAAACGCTTTATGCCTTCGAAGTACCTACCAGGTTGTTATAACTCGATAGGACCACACCTAACATCAGCTAGAAAACGCTTTTTCCCTTACCAGGTTATCATAATTTGGTAGATCATGCGCATCACTCATTCATAAGCTGATGCTGATGATGATCAGATCATGTCATGTGTGTGTTATGTGTTTTTTATTTAACATTTAGATGTTAAAAAACGGAAAACATTCTGAGACACCCGTTACAACAAAAAATCCTAGGTTTATATTTCAGGAGCTGCAAGGCTAAAACCACATGGCCGCGCCATCGAAACGGTGAAAAACACGATATCGCAGACATCTCACTGAAAAAACATCGTAGACGTCTGAAGTTTTTTGTAAAACCTAGAATTGAATTTGTCGAAATTAGTAAAAATAGGTACAACAGAAAATCCTAGGTTTATATTTCAGGAGCTGTAAGGCTAAAACCACATGGCCGCGACATCGAAACGGTGAAAATCACGTTATCGCCGATATCTCGCTGGAAAAGCATCGCAGAGGTCTGAAGTTTTTGAAAAACCTAAATTTGAATTTGTCGAAATTAGTAAAAATAAAACAAAAAATCCTAGGTTTATATTTCAGGAGCTGTAGTACGGTATTGCGTTGAAATAAGTCGTGATTATCTATCGAAGAAAGTAGTAGCGAGATTTTTTTTACCACATTTATAGTCTTGCAGCTCCTAAAATATAGACCTAGGATTTTTTTTTTATATTTTTACAAATTCAATCTATCATTTACCTAAATTTCAGGTCTCTGTAACGCTGTTTTAAAGATCTCCGTGGCCGCGCGGTTCTCCGCGTTTAAATGGCACGTCTACATTCAATTCAAACCCTTAAAAACTTTTTAACCATAACTTTGACAAATTTATGGTTTTGGGAATCAACTTTTACAATTTTTTTACCAAATCTTGGTAAAATTATTATTTTTTAAATTACGCCGTGACCGCGCCATTGAAACGGACACATTTTTAATTGGTTTGGCTTTCTAGTAAAAGCCGTTTCTGAGATTAGCGTGCACAAACGCACAGAAAAACAGACAATTTTTTAGAATTTTAGCAATGACTGTTAGCAGTCATTGTTTTGGGTGCTATTTGCGTTGGATAAAGGTCCCAATAATATTTTCTCAAATATCTTCCATGTACAGACAGCGATCCGTTACATTTTTATTATATGTATATATATTGATTGATTGGGAAAAAGCAGTCACATATTAATGAATCGAAATCTTGACCGCAGTTTTATGATGCTTAATAGTTGTCACAATATTATGAACCTTTTTGACGTTCATACATTTTTGAAGCCTGAAAGGGCCAATATATTAATGAACTCGACTGTACAAATAAAATGAAACTACAATTTATTTCATATAAATTTTATTACAAACTTTTTTTTACTTAAACTGCAAATAATATACCAAAGAACATTGTCTAAGTGAAGCTGGAGATCCAGCACACGTTGATCGCAACTAAGATGTGATTGGAAACGGCTTGTCTAGCGAGGCCACGGGCGACCTCCGGGGGCGGCGCCGGCGCACGTTACAAGCTTGTTTCGAGCTTCACGTGGAATCACTAACAACACAATCTCTTACTGCTGGCTGTCATGCTGAACAAAATACGCGTCTGATAATGATCAAATTGATTGTGCTTGAAAACAAACTGAAATGATCAAATACTGTTATGCATTCCATTTTACTGCACCGTCATTTAGTATTAATGGAAGATATTTGTATACTATTAATACCTTAACTGAGTAAGTATTAAAATTCATTTCATGTCTCAGCTACCACTAACGAGGACTAGCCGTTTCTTTATAATTGTCTATTTAAAGTTAAACATTCCGAAAAATTCAAATGATTGAAATAATTTACAAAAATATAACATTCGTCACTTTAACACATACAACACAATGAGTTTTACTTGATAAATACATAATCGAGTCAAAATTATCGCTCAAGTTGGAATGAGAATAAGAAAATAAATATTATATTTTGAATTAAAATTGTATCTTACACTCGACTCGAACCTGAGACGGAGACCGTCTGTACCGCTGTATAACTATATTAGAGGACATAAGAGATGACAAAGCTGCTTGTACAGATTAGTGCGACTTTGTCTCAAGAGTTGAAGATATTTGGCGATGAACTCATACATAATACCAAAATTACCATGCTTTGCACCATTACCTTATTTGTATAGACATAAATTTATATGGTTTCACAAACCTAAAGAACTTTGAAGAAACCTCTGACGCAATCGTTAGACTTACGTAAAATTATATTTGATGTTTCAGTAGTTTACAGCCAAAAACAAAAATCACTGAACAATACAGCTAGCAGCTACTCGTAGCTGAGATATCGTAGAACCGCATTACTTGACACATCGCTGACTAGTAATGCTGGCGCCACCGGCTCGCCTGCACTTACATTTTGTACTTTAACACTAGTATTGCTAGCAACTAAGCACTCCAATATTTTGCATCCATAATGGAAGCTGCATTTAAAACCTCATTGTATAATAAACAGAGAATTAATCTCAAACTCAGGGTACTGCCGAATCAGTTACTTAACCTAGGAAAAAGAGGCAGCATAACAATTTATTATTTTATTGAAGTTGATCCTTAAAATAATAAAAGGATTCGTTTTGTAAACGTGTAATCTCGGTATCGAGATGTTACAAACATTATTATAAAGCATTACTAGTGAGCGATAGTTAGGCTGCTTACAAACGGGCGCGTTTCGAGCATATATACATCTTGGAAACGTAGCCGCTTATTGCTCTCTAGCTATACAATCGCCTCATGACTGAAACGAAATTGCCGTAACGTTACCGGCAGTTCAGAGACCAAAGCTTGGTCCACAGTGCAACGCTAGTTAAGATAAGAAAAGCATCAGTCATCAAAATATGTACAAAAGAATCAAGTCCGTTTCATCTTCAATTTGTTTAAAATACGTGTTAATTTAAAGTAATTAAAATGATAGACAGGCACAGTATATTATTGCGTTTGGGCGGCTACGTTTTGACATTTATATGAGAAGCATACGCGAGTGGAAGCGAGCCGAGCGGCGGCGTGCGACCGGCCGCGCTGCTCAGTCGATGTACTGCGCCAGCCAGCGGAAGCCCTCGCCGTAGCCCTGGCGCTTCAGCACCGAACACATGAACAGCTCCAGGGGCCGCCCGGGCAACTCTGATCTGGATACCTTGCCCTGGAACAACACAATATTATCACGTTACTAACCAATTAATAACTGTCGTGGATTTCGGTCTAGCCAAAATAGTAAGTTTTTAAATGATCAATTTATTATTTCATCCTTAACACATGACTCTTGGCGCAGTGAATACGATTAGAAAGCATCATCAATTTGCCTTCGACATTTCACATAACGGCGAGCGTTTTCAAACCAACGAAGCCCTTTCTATAATGACTACGACGATAATGAGAAATTATAAATGATTTTATTTCTGTAAGTAGGTTTGTACAAACACTTTTACACGTCAATCATATTTTTTTAAACTAGATGAGGTCGGCGTTTCTTATCTGACTACTCTGAGAAGAAAGGCCGAAACAAACTCAGAGGTCACAGTCTCTTTTAAAGTCCAGACATAATCTTGGTCAGATCATGTGAAGACCATGTGGACTGGTGTCTGAAATGGTCTTTTGAGGAAAGAACCACACAGATTGAGTGGCCCTGTCCATTCTGTGTGTAATCGATAACATACAACATTTTCGATATCTATATAATATACTATTGCTCTTATGTCCTATCTCGAGATGTTTAAATACAGTACTAGTTACAATCTCAAGTTCTGTAGGAAGTAAATAATGAAGTATGTCAATTTTATATTACACTTGAAGTCAATTCACTAAAGAGCTTGTTTTGTATACACGTACCCACACTTTTGGCGAGGCAATATGAGATAAATAAGACAGATTTCAATATCAATGTCTGCCTATCGCTTCTAGACATATCCGGCAACAATTTATTCGTGTATATAGATTCACATGAATAAATAAACCTTGACAAGACTGCATACCAACTAAACGGTATGTGGTAGATATTGCAATATGCTAATATAATTCTATAAGTAGGCCCGACTTATATACGCGACACCATGATGATGATTTATACAGGAAAAAAAAAAATCAGCTGTTTCACAGAAAATTGCAATACCTATGCGGTCATAATGTATGGAACAGCTGATTTTTTTGTATTACCGACGAAAAATTTCTGCGCTCGGGGGTTCTAGAATGATATGCTGAATTCATGGTTACAGTTTGCGCACTGGATAGAAACTTATCCTGTATATCACTAAAGTTACTAGGTGATGCTTATCATTTAATCAACAATTAAAATAAATAAAAGGTGCATTGATTTTTATGATTATGATGCAGGCTTTTGAAAAACTACTATATTTTCAGATTATTTACGATTCTGACTGACTGACTATATCATCTTTATCATATATATATTAATACGTGAAAACCTTTGTACACCTTTTTACAAAAATTGCGCGGATGGAGGAGTATGAAATTTGGCACAGTTAAAGTTTATATGGAGAAATAGTGCAGAAAGCTTTTATGTTTATACCTACTAGCTGTGCCCGCGACTTCGTCCGCGCGGAATAGTTATTTTTAATTATTTATTTATATTATAATATTTAAAAAAATACAATTTCTAAAATAAACGTAGCCTAAGTTACTCCTTATTACATCAGGTATATGCCATTGAAAGTCCCGTCAAAATCAGTCCAGCCGTTTCAGAGATTAGCCGGAACAAACAGACAGACAGACAAAAGTTGAAAAAATGTTATTTTGGTATATGTACCGTGTATACATCCATATGCATTTAGTAAAAAGCGGTTATTTTAATATTACAAACTGACACTCCAATTTTATTTATCTGTATAGATGTATAGATGTGAAGGGTGGGCGTTTTGGGGAACTGTCTTATGTATTTTGACGTTCGAAAAGTGCTGATTCTCAGGCTAATTTGAATAAATGATTTTTGATTTTGATATAATAATGTATCTATAGTTAAATGAAATATGGCCGATTTTCGACCACTGGACGAGCACTAACTAGTATTCATAATTAGATTTTATTATACATTGTAGTGCTTATCTCAATTACATTAGAAACGCAACTTAAAGCATAAAGAACCACTTATTTCGCAAGGAATAATTGCAACTCAACATGACTTGTTTAAAAATTACGAGTTGATAAATAAACACGAGCACGTTCGTGCATTAATGAGGAGATAAAGTTACTAATAAATAGATAATACGTAGGGGACAAGGTCTACGGTAGTACTGTGTTATGGTAGGAAAGATTGTATCATTACATTACATGTGAAAACTGACAGATATGAATTCAGTTATCTATGTCTATGTGACTATGCTGAAATTCGAATCTTGCGGCATTAAAATTTACTTCTTTATGACAAGATATTAACATCCTAAGGTAAGGCAGGCAATACGGTTAATTTAAACTTAACAGCGCAGAACATTTGGCGTATGTCGCATAAAACGAATGATAAGAATTTGGTTAATTGGGTCAGTTGGTCGTATTTAAATTTTGACAGTAACAGGATGATAGTGTGAAGCAAGGAATAAATTAACAAATGCTAGGTTAATGAGGGTTTTCAACAAGGTTAACGACTATTTGCTTGGGGCACTGTTTTATCCCTCTGCCAGGGGTGCGGGTTGTTTGAAATAGATACCGCGGCCCCTAGCACACACGCAACTGAAGGAACACGGGTGGGTTTTAGTCAGTAAAAGTCTGACACGCACTCCTGCTCCATCCAGAGCGGGAGAAGTTATTTGATGATTTCCCACCCAAAAAAAAAAAAGTTTTATCCCTTATTTATTATAATTTTTTTCTAAACTATCAGATAGTTTACGTATATTTTCAAAAAGTACCTAAGTTTACGAATTCTAATGCCCGGATTTAAAGTATGCCGGCCGGAGTTTTAAATCCAATCGTGCTATTGCTTTGTGGAATCAACAACAACAGAACTGAATTTCTTCTTTTCGAGTCGATGGTACTTTTTAAATTATATGTTGTAGGTGGTCAGTGCGGTAGCAGCGTCAGTGGCGTTTATGATACTCAAAAGTGTAAGTGGTACTTGGGACATTCTAGCAAGTGGGTCATATTTTGGACCACGGAGCACCACACTCGCAAAACTAATAATAATAAACATTTATTTCTCACCACAGTGTAGAAGTACATTTCGTACATTCAGAACAATAATATTAACTATAATTATAATGGGGGAGCCTGGTGAAGAATTATATGTGTGTGGTACTAACCTTTCCAGTAGTCTGTTGGTAGAGGTTGAAGAACTGACGGAGCTCATCTTCACTTGCGGCACCGGGTTTGTCGATCTTGTTGCCGAGGATGAGCACTGGGCAGTTGCTGAGGGTCTCGTCAGTCAGGAGGGAGTCCAACTCAGCCTTGGATTCAGGGAGGCGCGCACGATCGCAGGCGTCGACCAGAAACACGATGGCGTCTACTGCGGGGAAGTAGTCGCGCCATACGCGCCGCGCCTGCTGATGCCCGCCGAGATCGAACGTTGTGAAGCGCATACTGCCTATTGACAGCTCTTCCGACGCTGTGGAATTAAAAGCATGTCAATGAAGATAATGCCTAAATTTAAGCGTCTAAATTAGTTTCTCGTCTCTATTTTCGCCGAGTTTCTGGAAATTAAAAGTTACTCCTTGTGTTTTAATTTTAACGATTTTAAACGGCGTCAGTGGTGAAGACTGTATATTAGTAAAAAAAAATGAAATATTTCAGATAAAAAAAAGTCATGAAGTTCGATGTCTGATATCAAACGGTTATATTTCTTAAACAATAGCAATATTTTATTTTGTAGTATGTGACCAACTTTCTTTACAATTTATTGTGACACTTGATTCTTAATATATATGAATTATAAATACTTGGCAAATAAATAAATTACAAGTACCTACATAAATGAAGTAGGTACTAAGAATTTTCCATGATAACAGATACACACAGACAATAAAGTTGTATATTTGTTTATCTAGTAGGATGCAAATATGTGACAACCAGGAAATCGATAAAAACAACAAAATGTGTTACGAAAATTAAGGTTGCAGAGTTGCTACTGCTTCCTATACATAATAATGTAAATAAACTTACGATTTACGTAATACATATTTTTAACGTCGTCATAATTATGCCATTCAGCATGACTTTGCTCTACCTTTAATATTCGTAAAAATAATTGATTCAAAACAGGAAATTAGACTGCTTTAGAAACCTTGAAAGCCTTCATTATTAAAACTGATGAAGACCACTTTTCTGGCAGATTAAAACTTGTTTGTTATATAAGATATAACTACAGACATTGTTATTTTAGCTGTGTAAATAGTATTTTTTGTGAAACAACATACATACAGTACATATATGCAAATAATGTAAAATATACGGAAAACTGTAAATGCAAGTTTTATGAGTATTGTACTTTTATGTTCTGTTAATATTAGTATAGCCGCATGGTATGGAGAGCAGTGGTGGTCACCTGGGCAACCTTCGAATCTTTTCAAATTGAAGGTTGGTTCGAAGCCACAAAGACGAAGAAACGGGCACGTCCTAGAACCAGAAATTCGAAGACATGTGACATCTACCAACCCATATTGGGCCCGCGTGGTAGATTACGGCCCACTCCCTCTCAGAGAGGAGGCCTGTGTCCCAGCTGTGAGAACACTATATAATGATTATGATGTGGTACAAATGATATGAAAAGTTTAAAGCAAATTTTCTTTTTCATCCATTTGTTGTGAGTGCAACGAGGTTACAAAAAATAAATTTGGCTGTAATACTTTTTACTATAAGTAATCCAATTCCAAAGTAAATAAATCACAGCATATTTTTGAAGATGAAATGAATGATCATCACTGAAGAATTTTTTAGAATTAATATGAATACACATACCTATGTATTAATTTTAATTAGCTTAGCTTAGCTTGTTGTATTTTGCCATGTACCTTCCTCATGTTGACTATTGTATAATTTAGCCGTCGAATAATTATATAATAATTAGAGTCGTAAGTGTAACAGGCAGTAAAGGAATTGAGATTACCATGCCAGATAAGCCTTTAAGATTAGAAAATTAAGGAGAAACATCTTACATATGGATGCAGCAGGTTAACGCTAAAAATAATAGTGCGTATTTTTCAACTTAGTGGTGTTTATATAAGCAATAAACCAAATGAATTTTAAAAACTTATGATGGTATCTCAGCCCGCTATTTTTTACATTGACTGGTCTGTACCAGCAACATATAACCCCAAGGCGTTACTGGCGTTCCTTTAGGAGCTGGGGTGGATAGAATAATCGATTTTCCCAACCATAAGACAATTCACTCATTTACATGGAGCTGCGGACACCAGTCCATATTACCTAACAGTAACATGTAGCAATGGGCCCTAAGTTTCGGTGCAGCAGTGAATGAATACTTACTGGGATGCAACGTGGGGACATGTTGTGCCAATCTGTCATCCTTTAGCATGTGCAGAAGTGTGGTCTTGCCAGCATTGTCCAAGCCTAAGAACAGTAGCTTGCCTGACTTCTTCCATAAACCTGTTGGAGAACCAACCTCATTAGTTACTTCATAGGCATTATACAAATTTTTCTTAAGGTGAATGAGTTTAGGTAGCCTGCAAAATTCAAATTTTCTTATGTTTTTTGCAATTTTCAGGTCAGTGTCAGTGTTACAACCCTCACGAGGCACAATTCCAAATTATACCTGCCACATTGCCGAATATCGGGCCAAACATTTGCACTGATAGAATTCTAAAATATGTAATTTAGAAATTAAGTTAATAATCCCATTCAATTACTATTTCATGAAAAAGTCATTCATGGGAGTAAATGGACATAGTTACGCAAAAAGGATCTAATCCACATGAAGTTCGTTCTTTGTATTTGTATTAATAAAAAATATCTGATGTAGTCCATAGATGTGGCTTGGTATCTAATAGTTGTAGATATGTTTAAATTTGTATTTTGTCACATGGATCTTTTGTGATATTAAAGATATCACCCTGAAAATATGTTTTGGTACTCAATTTTGGAAAAAGTGTGGATTGGATCCTCTTTGCGTAACTACATCCAAATGAACTTAAGAGAGTCATATTGATGATTTTAATTGTGTGAACCAATATTTATCACGGTTGCAAATCATAGCAAGCCGTAAATGGATTTCGCTTCCCTCTTAAATGGCAATATTTAATTATTTTGCATAATTGTTGTATATGAAGTCAGTGTAACTTTTTACAACTACATTATGCAATATTTTATAGCCAACTCATGAATACAGATGCCAATATTTTGGTTGAGGAAGCAATATGTCAGCTTAAAAAGGCTTAGGATAATTTGTAGGTCAGCGTGTCAAGCTCGCTACAAATGCGACCTTCATGTTTTCATCACTTATTAATAGTTGCTTTGTTTGTGCTTCAATTCTATTGTCTATGAATTATTTACAGTTGCTGCTAGTTTATCTGAGCTCAGCTGTAATTGGACTAAAAATATATCCATTTTATAAAAAAAAACATCCTCAGATTCTTCATCACACTTCATCACACAGATTCTTCATCCTCAATTATTTGATTAGTCCTGGTATTTTTAATGTTTACTACTAAGTTAAGTCCTTTAAAATTATCACTTTATCAAATCTGGGGAAATTAAAGTTACTTTTGTTTAATAATAACATTTTTTACTGAAGCGCAAATATTGAGTAAGTTTTGGCATTAGAAATATTTCTAATGTTGTTCAGTCTTATAGTTTATTTACTAGTCGCTATTCCATAAAGCTGTAATATTTTGATCAATTGGACAGAATCCTGGATTAGGACTATTTGAAGACATCACAAAAGTCTAATAAGAATAGTACTCACCAAGGAACCCAAGAACGCCAGTGAACCAATCCAAGATAAACATTTTGAATCTGGAACGTAGGAAATGATATTATTTCAGGACATCTCCACCTTCATCACAAAGAAGAACGTATCAACGTATGGGATGAGTAGTGACTTGCAAATCTTTTTGTTATCAATTACGTCGTAGTCGCCAGCAGTGGAATATCACTGAGCAATGCCACCGCACAGCACACACGCCATCAAACTTGTTCAGACATCGAAAACGTAGTAAGAATACAATATTGAATTGAGTAACATGAATGACAGAACGTCATTCGCGTACTTGAAACTTCGAACTTGAATTACACAAAAACGCAAACGAAATACTCACTTTTTAAAATTGAACTAGTTTAACTAATGCTAAAAGGAAGTTTATCACAATATTTCACACTTATTAGCAATATGTTACGTCGCTAAAACCGACGATTTTTCTCAGCAACGAATAAGCGATGAAATATGAATCTGTTGGCAATGACGTACGCTATTTCCGGATGTTGTCACATTGCTTTATGGGTGCGACCATTATATACTAATGAATTTACTACTTTTTTAGTTGCATAGAATGCCAATAAAAATACTTCCAAATGCGTATTTACAAATAAAAACACATAATTTGAACAGCGGATCTCAACAATGTTAAAATTGGCCCACCCAGCTGATAGACTTACTCGGTCAATAAAGTGTGATTTTTTAAATTATTAAAGGTACAGTTACACATGCTCATAAAATGTCATGCGTATTAGCATGTTAAAACAAGCGTGCTCTTCAAACTGACACAATTGCTTTTGTTTATCATGCTTTTTTTCAAGCATACTCATAAATAAGCATGCTCTAAGCAGATAATTGAACGCAAAATACGCGCTTTGACGTGGAGTTGCGGACAACAGCCTGTATTACCTAGCAGACAATTGAACACACATGCTATTTAAGCGGGGGCTGGAAGCTTCGGTATTCGACATTCTAGCAAGTTCTCTGCCGGTGTTCCAGTGCAGGTGAAACATAGAAAATCAAGTGGTCCTCCCCACAGAATTGAATAAAATCATAATTTTATTCAATTCTGTAGAGAGCGAATCAATCGTTCGCAGAACGACTGATCGATACTAGCATGCTCAATAAGCAAACCTGTTCAGACGCGCTAAAAGCACGCTCCCTTCCACCCGCACTGCAGGTAGCAGTGCATTTACACATTTGCCGCCAGTAGGCTATTCAATTTTTGCTGCCCCTACTAACTCTTTTGAATTGTAATATTGAAACGCTATTGGAATATTTAAAAAAATCATATTCACAATTAGTGTACTTTACACAGCGTTTAGTAATTTTTCATATACTTACAGACATTGTAGTATTCGGTATACCTACTGTATGTATAATAGGGACGTAATAAAATATTGTAATTTTGAAAAATTTTCGAGACTTCTTTACTCCGCGTTTATTATAATGTTTCTTTTTCCATCAGGCAAAAAAAATGAGCCAAATTTGCCGCCCTAGGCTCCAGCCTACTCAGCCTGCTGGTAAATCCACCACTGGCAGGTAGCATGCCTACAAATCGAACGACTGTCGATTTTTGAGCAAACTCGAAATTAGCATGCTCATTATTAGCAATGTTTCGATACACATGCTACTGCTACCTTAACAAACATCTTTATAACATAGGCGCCACAGATAGCCCACTTTGCAGGGGCTGCCTGGACGCCGAGGAATCAGCCACCCACGTCATCCTGGACTGCGAGGCCGTGGCTACTCAACGTGAAGAAATCCTCGGAACAGTGAGGTCGCTCCGCGAAGCCTGCGAAGCTCCCAGGAAGCTTCTGAGCTTCTGGGCGGAGCTAGGCTGGGTCTGTTAGCCAGAATCCCCACGCACAACGGACCGAATGGGAGTCTACGTGCGGAAAAGGGAGTCCAATCATCATCATCAACATTATACACATGCTACTAAGTAGGAATTGCTCAATAGTGGCATGCTTTCGTGCTAGTAATGAGCATGTGTAACAGTACCTTTATGATAACCACATCATGAGTCAACAGTCTATTTTTTGGATTTTTAATTATTTTGAACACATCAATACGCGCGTTGCCATGTGATTAGCGCAAACTGGTGAGGTGTGGTGAGGTAATAATAATTCCAAAAGAAAAAAAACTAAATGTTTTACTCGAGAAAAAAAGAAAATGAAGGATCATTTCACTATTAAAGAATCTGAAACAAGATGCGCTGATTTTTCTTTTCATTGTTATGTCATTTTATTTCAATATGGCATATAGATATTATAGTGAATAGTGTAGTTTTTAAACTATGATGCTGGCAACATTCACATCCGGATTTCTTTCTAGTTTTTGACAGCTTTCAAAGCTAAGGTATCTTCAAGTTTTATTAAAAAAATGCTTTATTTTTAACGATTTGTAGAGAAATAATCCCTGTTCCGAATAGTTAAAACCCCCATAGATCATCTAGTTCTCCGTACGCGGTAAACAGTGTGTGGATTACTTAGATATTGTAAGGTTACAAAAGTGGTTCTGAAGACAGTGTTGTTATTTTCAGGCTGAGCCATGGCACCGAGGAAAAACAAAGTAGCGAAAGAGGAGGTCCAGGTAACTCTGGGCCCGCAGCACTTGGTGGGCGAGACAGTGTTCGGTGTGGCTCACATTTTTGCCTCTTTCAATGACACATTCGTACACGTTACTGACTTGTCCGGTCGGGAAACCATCGCCCGTGTTACCGGTGGCATGAAGGTGAAGGCTGATCGTGATGAGGCCTCACCGTACGCCGCTATGTTGGCTGCTCAGGTTTGTTTACTATTCACACAATGATATCGGCAATAATTTGCGACTTACATTTTGAGGTTATGTCAGTATTTGGGTGATGAGAATAGGTCAAAGGTTCGTGCATATATTTATTCGAATCCCGGAACCTGTCCTTAGTTGTGCTAAGATTTAAAATTCACCATAAATCCATTTTTTTTTAATTTTCCCATTGTTTTGAATGAAAAAATACACAATTATAAAGAACTATCACCTATTTCTTGTATAGTTTGACAATGGTATATGATTGCAACATGTCTAAATAATGGAAACATAGAACTTTTGATTGGATATGATAAACCCCTGGTTTGAACAAACATTTACTAAAAGGTACTTGTATTACTGACTTCATAATTAAATGTGTTTTCAGGATGTTGCTGAGAAGTGCAAGACTCTTGGCATCACCGCCCTGCACATCAAACTGCGTGCCACTGGTGGCAACAAGACCAAGACACCTGGACCTGGTGCTCAGTCAGCACTCCGTGCTCTTGCTCGTTCCAGCATGAAGATTGGTCGCATTGAGGATGTTACCCCCGTGCCCTCAGACTCTACTCGCAGGAAGGGTGGCCGAAGAGGTCGCAGGTTGTAATCTGTTAGTTTAAGCATACTGTGGACTAATAAAGGAGTTTGCAGTATTTCTGTGTTTTATTCTGCTTTTTTATTTAATGAAATTACCAATGTAGCATTGCAGTACCCAATTGACGATAGATTTAAATTTCCTTGGCATGGCCTTCCCTAACAGGAAAGATGTCCTTCCTTCTAAAACATTTATCCACCTTCATAAACATGCTCACTATCAGCAGTTACCACTATCCAATTGCTTATTAAAAAACACATGCCACCTATCACTACAATCATCTCTGAAAACAATCCTATTAGGCACATACAATAAGTCAGTAATTATACATTAATAAAATTCACATCTGTTTCCCGAGGGGAAAGGCAGAAACTAAAGAACACCAGTAACCATCTGTCGCCGATAACCTCTATGGTTATCTTTGGATTGTACCACAGTATGTCCAAGGCCTTGATAATAATACAGATGCTTTGCCGGCCAGTCTGCAGTTGTTGACTGTCTGTTAGAAGTGATGCGGTGATCAAAGTACTTCATTATTGTGATTTGTTGAAGCCGACGACAGCTCGCCGCCAGAGACATCACAAGCTCTGAGGGGTGCTACATCCATAATTGGTAGGCACGATTCGGCACAACCGATTAGATATTTATGTTCCGGAAAAGCTGCTCGGTTTAGCTCGAACTGTGCCGACCCGACCGTGTGTAGCACCCCTTAGGGGCTTACGCTAAAACTCGTGGGGGTGCACGCTCGCGTACCTTAAATAGTATAAGCAACGCTAAGATGGATTTCAGTCTACCGCGCTCCGGTGCGCGGGGCTGCGTTTTTTAAAGTTAACCGTAGGTATGTACTTCGGTTTGTAGACGCCAGCACATCAAGTCATCCCAAACTGCCAAATTTTCTCAATAGAACGTGAACCTTATGGCTATATTTTAAAGTTGAAAATCTATCAAAGAAATTTGACATATTGGTGTAGCTTGACGTGCTGGCATCTGTACATAAAACACGCATAGGCCAACACACTGACAACACATCGACGTTTGTGATCACACGCGGGGGCGCGTGGCGTCCCGCAAAGTAAGGCGCAGATTTTTGCAAATATCTAATGGAGATATCCACGTTGGAACTCTATAATGACAGGTTCATTTTGCCGTTGCAATCTGCAGCCCCAGGGGCACAGAGACGCAGAATCAAACCACATAAAAAAGTAGAGGTGCTCCACGGGGCGTGGCGAGTTGTACTTTGAGATCCATATAATGGACAGAACCGAAAAATGCCCGAGCAATTTACTGGCTCCATTGAAAACAGGACCATAATACTATAGCCTAAAGTAGAAAATTGTATGAATAACGCGTATGCTCGCGAATCGGTTGCTCTCGGCCATCTCTGTGGACGCAACGGTGGGCGTCCAGAGAAGGCTCGAGCCTGCGCGAGGATTTTTTCGTTCTGTCTGAACTGATCCTAACTGGCGTGAGAGCAGGAGCACGTGGCGGGCACAGAGGTTACCATTTCTCCACTTAGTAACCTAGTTGTCTATGTAGCTGCCGTGCTAGCAAAGGCTGTTTCTGCCAAAATATACATTCGTCATGTTCATGCATTTTTCGGTCTCTTTCTATAAGATGCGACAAAAATATAAGGATTTCGACAAATTGTTCAGCATGATATGAACTACCCGGGAAACCGTGCTTGCCCTAATTTTAGTTAGGTACTATAGTTACTGTCAAACGGGGGGTGAAGAGAAATTAAGAGCCTAGACTGTGTAGGTACAGTTTTCTTTCTAAAACAAACCTAGTTTCGTCATTGAGATGTAATTTAATTTCCATAGTTCTGTAATTTTTCGAGTGGTTGGTATAGTGTAGGGTTGCCAACTTTTTCGAGAAGAAGTATTTCTGATTTCAGAGAGTAAATAAAGAGTACAGATAAATAAAAAGAATACCATTTATTCATTTCTCTTTATATATTTTCTAGCATTTTTTAACTGACTTCAAAAAGGAGGAGGTTCTCAATTCGATTGGCATTTTTTTTAAATGTATGTATACCGATTACTCGAAAATAGCTGGACCGATTTGGATTTTTTTTTGTTTGAAAGGGTATACTTCCCAGGTGGTCCCATGATCATCAAGTCAGGATCTGATGATGGGATCCTGGAGAAATAGAGAGAACTCATCAAATTTTATAGATACACTTGAAGCGATTTGGGTAGTTTTTGGAAGAGTACTTTCTCAGAGTGGTCCCATTTCAATTTGGTGAATATCTGATGAGGAACTTCTGAGATAAGCAACGGAACTCCTTAATAAATGATAACAAATGGACTGGGAATGCTGAAATCTCATGTCTGTCTATTGTTTACACCAGTTCATAGCATAACATCACGTTGTGAAGGGGTAAGCTCATGTGAACCACTAAAAAGTAAAAAAAAAAACTTAAAAAAACACTACAAAGTGAAAAATAACTTTTCGGATAAAATTTCGAAAGTCGGTGACTTTGGATATGTATTTTAATTTTTTGTCACCGCCTTCCGAAATTAAAGTTTGGTACATAATTTGTTTTTTGAATTTACAAGTATTGTAGGCCGCCAAAACGACCAAAAAATTACAATATGTTGTTGTCGTTTTTATTAGTCTGTATACTTTATGTACCCACTCTGAAACCAGAAGTAGGTACTTAAATTCTTCTTTAAAAAGTTGGCAACCCTTGTGGTTGGTCCCTATAGTTTTCATGCAGACTACGCTGTGAGGAGACATCACATCTCATGGCATGTACAACAACACCACCTTCATTATGTCTGATAAGAGCCAACAGCTTTGTTTGGCTTCTCTTTTTGGATTGAATAGAAAATAGTCTGTTCAGTTAATTTACCTCTGACAACACCAACTCAACAGCAACCCTATTGTAACGAGAATGCAGTTCACTGTGATTTTGTCAGTGACGCAAAATCAGGGGTAAAATTAATGTAAACAGACTGTCCATCCAAAACAGAAACATAAGGGACTACTCACACTTATGAGTAGTCCCTAACAGGGAAAAGTAATACACGAAAACAAATGATTGTGAGAACATTGTATGTTATTAACCATATATTAATATTTCAGATAAATAGTTACTGTTTTAAAATATACACACTACGCATTTCTACCGTAAACATTTTATAAATACATGAGAACTTATAATTTTGAAGTGTGTTACGTTTTTTAAAAAACCTCCTGGTACATAGGTACCTATATTCCATATAAAATTATTGCACAAAGTTGTTGCGGACCAGCCTGCGGGGCCCTATTCCGCCCCTAACACCATTCGTGTTGACATGTTAACGTGTTAATAATACATACATAATTCTAAAAAACCCTTTATAAATCACGTAGCTGTTTTATATCACACAAACACTCTGCTTCTGTTGCTATTTCTGTTTCCATTTTGCCGAATTTTTTTAAAGCTTTTCTGAAACATGCCATGGGCACAGAAATATTTGTGATTGAAGAGATATGAAAACTCTTTGAAACCAGCATTCTGCTAAATTTCATAAATGAGATCAATAGTACATTATAGTATATTAGCACATCTTGAAAACATTGCTCCATGAGCATTCGACTCACCTACAGTTGGGATGATCTTTCCATCTCACCACAAACGGTAAATTTTTGTCTTTATTCTTACAGTAAAATAAATTTCTTGTTAAATAAATATTTCAATCCACAACATTAGGATCGTAAAACGTTATACAGACTTCCAATAAAATTTTAAACGATAAAAATTGACATTAAAACGTTATGCTATGTTAACACAAAAAAATTGTTAATTCAGTCAACATAATTACGAGAACTTATAATTATTAGCTTTGAAAATTTAAGTTACAACAATAGCTCACATTAGTTTATAGCTCATGCCATTAAAAATATTACTATCAATAATAAATTATAAAATAAAATATAAGTGTTATACAACTGTCTAAACTCGTACAGGTGGCAAGTCGCAGTCGGGAACGATATTATCCTAAACATTAAACGAGGCAATGTCCTAACTAGTTCAAGAGTAAGGAGAAGGGTTCACACATAATTTTAATGGCATAAGTTACGACTGGCGTCTGCTGCCCCACACACTGCTTTCGCCAACGTTCAAGATGTTCAGGTAACTAGCTGGCGGCTGCCAGCGGTCTAGTCGCCGGACACGTCGGCCGCCTGCCACGATACAGAAAAACTCATGTAGCTTTTTGATCGTTACATCCAAAAGTGTTTAACTCTTCATGGCAGATGCCCGAACAATTTACACGAAAGTATCAGTCCTAAGCTTGAGTGCACACAGAATGGCCGTGCGTCAGTGGTGCAGGGCGCGCGCACGCTACATGGCCGTCTTGAGGCGGATCTTCTTCAGGTGCGGCGGGGCCGGCGCCGCGAACGAGCGGCGCTTGGCCGGCGCGCCCGCCCCGCCCGGCCCGGCCGGCCCGCCCAGCGCCGTGCCGCCCGCCACGTCCTCCCACGTGCCGCCCAGCTGCTCGTCCGACGACGACGCCGCCATGGCGCGGCAGCGGCCGGCGCGCGCGCCCGCGCCGCGCACGCTGCGCGAGAAGCTGCGCTTGCTGAGCTTGGCGGACACGACGGACGCGCGCGCGGTCTCCGCGTCGTCAGCGGAGCGTCGGCTCGTCTTCGCCTTGACCACGCCCCCCGCCACCTGCGTCTTACTCGAGTTCGGTTTCCGAATCGCTAGAATGTTCCTTCGTTTAGTCGATAACGTTTTCGGCTTGGGTTCGTTCTCGCTCAGGTACTTGGTGCGGGAGGCGGTCTTGACGGGCTCGTTCTTCTTGCTAAACTTCATGCTGAGGTGCATGATGTCGAGCCCGGAGCGCGGCGGCAGCACGGCCGGGCTGCGCTTGCGCTCCGTGTCCGTCTTGGCGCCGACGTAGGTGTTCTCCTTACGCTCCTCCGTCACTTTCCCCTTGGAGCGCGCGTACAGCGGCACGCGCACGGGAGAGGACGCCTTGGGCCGCAGACGAGACATCGTTAACTAGAAAGAAACGCGAACATTTACAGATAACGTGGCAATTGTGATTCACAATTGTGGTTGATGATAACAAAGAATCGAATGCAACTATTAAATCCACACCGAAACTTTAGTATTGCAATTATAGTGTATGTTAAATGATCATCGAACAGCACACTTCCACTCCCACAATTATATTCTTACCACGACTAGTACAAAACGCTTGTTGTGTTTAGTAGTTTAACACTGAAAATTAAGAGTAAAAGTAGTGTTATCAACAGAGAAAAGTGTGTATTGAAGCATGCACAGTAAGTTAAAAAAAATTAGCATACAAGACATTTGTAGTGTATAAGTGACAATAAGTGTGTTAGATCGGTTCCTGATTGACCGTTACGGGCTCAGCACTGCTGCATCACGTCCGAAGCATACTGTTAAGCGTGTTTCAACCCTTATGTTGTCTTGTGCCAAAATATGGTCGATTTTCCTAATCAAATGCGACTAATCGTCACCTGACCTGGGTCTCACGAAGTTTTAATCTCAAAATCCAAAGTTTGTGACTGGCCTGCACTTATCATTCAGAAACCGTCATCCATTAGCACGTTTTGTTCATGCCAGTTAGTACATACCTGTGGGCGCATGGTGCGTGTGTGCGCGCGCAGCCACTCCCGGACGGCGGACAGGTTGCGGTGCTCGGAGCACGGGATGCGCGAGTTGGGATGCTGCCCCGTAAGGTCTAGGATCGACGCGCCGAGAGACCGACCCACCTACACAGTAATGTTGCTGTATGTTATGCGGACCGAGTAAAATCTATTTTGAAAGTTTTGCTTAGTTGGTCTACCGGTTTTTAAGTTTGATCAAATCACTGAAACTGTTTAAATTATTTATATGCAAAAAAAAGTAAAGTCAAACCATTTATTTCTTTACCACCATTACCAATGACTATTATATAACATCATCACGCCTGGTTCCCAAGGGTTGGGCAGAGGTGTACCTATAGTACACCCAAATTTCGCCAGTTATATTTATGTCTAAACAATATTACTTAATTTTCAATTAAATGCCTGTAATTGGTTAAACAACCGTTGTAGACTCATTTATTTTTGCATTACATGTTCACTATACTTCCATTTTGCTTCACCACTAGGTCTCGTCGCGTCATTGGTCCTTCGAGCCGGATGCTTGATATTGCAATCATAAAATAATTTGTTTAATTTTCGTCCAACACGAATTAGATTAGAAACAGTATCAAAGAAATGAGACAAAGATACTAGTTTGTTCATTGCGGGTAACTGTTTACCTGATCAGAAAGATGAATCTACATAGTTCCAAATCCAAAGCGTAGTAGATTCATGTGGAGAAGAATGGGGTAGAAAATCGATCAACACTCTTTTAAATAAATCAAGCAATTTGATTTTGAATTAAGCAATTAGTAATTTGATCCAGCTTTTATTAACCGAGGGGATAGATTCATACACAAGTTTTAGTGTATCATATTCACAGAAGGTTCAAATAACCTTATACCTTCACACCTGTTTACTAATACAGGCAAAATGACTTATAATTAATAAAATACCGTCATTGCCATTACACGTTCTTTGATGTTGTGTAAATTATTTGATTTACATTGTACAAGCATTGCCATTTCGGGATCTTTAAATAGGCAATAAATAATTTGAATACAGCTACAATTTATCAAACATTTCCACTATCTGTTACTTACGTAGTTTATAGTAATGTCAGGCACCTTTGATTAGTCTCAGGATATTTTGACGAATATAAAATAAGTGCTTAATTAAGCAGCAAGTGTTAATATTAATAATAAAATATCTGGAGATTTTTGAAGAGGTATATTTTACAAAGCATTTAAGTATATGTATCAAAGCAATGTTCAAACTACTAGACTTAAAGCAAATACATATGGACAAATATTATACCGTTTATGTTGATAACGGTGATGATTCTGTTGTGCACCAACTAAACTTAATTTAGGCATTTGCTAGCTTTTTCTTTCTAATGAAACGAGAAAGAGACGGAAATAAATTAGAGCTGTCAATTTAAGTCTAACTAAAATTTTCTTCGATGCGATTATGACGAACGGCATGCTTACAATCACGCCAAATTCAAGACAATCGAGACCTAATTTACTTTGACAGATCTAAAGCGTCACTTGTCTTTTCTTTCGCGGTGGATCAGTAAGAGATATCAAAACTTTTTATTTTAGTTTAGGCGGTGAACAAAAGAATCAGCACCAATATTGTACAAAATAATATGGATACGTTAGCAAGGTTTAAGACAAACCTGTGCGGGGGCTATCTCTTCGAAAACCTCCAGATTCTTTGCACGACTGTGTCTTACCTGAAACGTGTTTACATTCTGAGGACCGTATTAATAAACTGTATTTTAAAGACATTGTCTTTTTGGGCTTTGCCGCAGTCAGGTATAAAGCGAGACGATTTGGAGTACTTTCAGGGGTTTCAAGGACTCATTATTGTAAACAGCTTTTACTGCGAAACCAACTAGTTGCTAAAATTAGCAGATTTATTTTCTGATATTTTTAAGCAGCTCACAGGATAATAGGTTCATTCAAACTGCCCAAGTTTGTTTCGACTGTGTTTTTCTAAAAGTTAACTTACGGTGATACTATAAACATACAATTCATCGACACTGCGAGCGAGCCAAGTAAGTAAGGGAAAGGACAGCCGACGGACACTTGCGCTGACGCTTTTCATTGCGCAAAATATCGATATTAAGAGCAAATTGCAAAGTCAAAATCCCTTCGTTAATAACTTCGCCAATTAGATGCTCTCCGGGACTAATATTTAAGTTTATTTATTTTCGACTTGTTTTTTACCAACGCAAAGTATACAGTTGTGGTCAAATAATTAACAACGATTTGGTGTTCCAGAATTTTTTATCTTAATATTTTATAGTAATGTATTCCTTCTTAGAAGTAACTAGTTATGTTATGAAATAGCTACATGAATAGAGCAAACGGGTTTTAGGAATATAGAATGAAATCGCTAACTATTTTTTTTACAAATTTTATATATTCTCCATTAGTAACAGATTGAAATAGTAATGAAGCTGGATAAATAATTAGAATTATATATTAAACTGCTCGAGAGTTGTTTTATATGAAAACTAGATTAAATACAACACATTTATGTGAAGTGCGTAAAGAAAAAAAGCTATTTAATACATGTTAACTAAAATTAATAGTTAGTAGCATGTCCACGGCTTTTAATTACTGCTTTACAACGCATTGACTCTATACATTTTTGATATTTCGCAAGAGAGATAGAGTTCCATTCTTCTAAGAAAACGTCGTACAGCTCTCTTAAATTGCCACACTGTCGATTCTTGATTTCGCACCAAAGATGCTTTATTGGGTTTAGATCGGGGCTGTTAGCTGGCCAATCTAAAACAGAAACTGATTGCGATGCGAGAAATTCCTTCACGGTGCTTTGGATCATTGTTGAGCTGGAATGTCCAAATAACCGGTAGCACGTCTTCAGCATAAGGTAACATTGTTTCTTCCTGTATATTTTTGTATTGGAATTAATCCATGTTTTCTTCTATGAGCTTAACAGGTCCAACACCATGTCCAGAAAAGCACCCCCAAATTTTCACATTTCCCCCACCATGCTTTAATGTCTTTTTTGTGTACTTAGGGTCGAAAGCTTTATTCGGAGGTAATCGTACATATAGTTTTCTATCAGAATATACCCTGTTTATGTTTGTCTCGTCAGAAAAAATAATATTTTTCCACTGTCTAACTGTCCAGTTTTCATACCTTCTTGCAAATGCAAGCAGGGCTTGCCTATGGCTCCTTTTCAACATGGGCATCTTCCTTGCTATCCTTCCGTGCAACTTTTCTTTTATCAAACGCCTTCGAAACGTGCGTGCAGGGATTGCTGAAGGGTCGTTTTCACCAAAATATTATTTTTTCAGCTCATTAGACCCTTTGAAAGGATTTTGTTTTGCCAAACGAACGATATTTCGATCATCGACGAGATGACTTTCTCCGTTTAGGTACACGCGGAACATTTGAACTAGGTTGATACGTGGCAAAATGCTTCACAGCATGGAAAACCATCGTTTTTGAGCAATCCAGATGGTCGGCTATCTTTTTATACGACCAATAATTCTCGCGAATTTTTATTATTACTTCCCTTGTAGATTTATCATAACTTTAATTTTTCCCCATTGTTTTCATATGAAGCAATCACCTTTAAGACTTTTACAGCACTAAATGGCGCCCTAATTATACGAATAGTGACCTACAACCACAGAACCACAGAGTGTTCTCTATTTAAATTTAAATAAAAAAATAAACTATTCGGCGTTCTTAATTATGTGCCCAGCCAGTAAGTAGTAATACTAGGTTCAGATCGAATGTATAATGTTTATCTTTTGATTTTTTAGCCAAATATCAAAGAATGTACCTACCTATAGTATGAAAAAAAGTTGCGATACCGAGAGAAATACAAAAAAAAAATACATGCGATTAGTTATACTTCTTAGTTTGAAAAAATCTTCCCTTTAAATAAGCGTTCTTAATTATATGACCAACACTGTATATTTTTCGGCAGTATAAACAGAGCTTTGCTGCTGTTCGCCAGGTGTGAATATTGAGAAAAAGAACAATCATAACTACAGTGGAAACATTGAACAGAAATGTTTTATTTGTTTTTAGAAGAGTATTGTCATAAATCTGGATTCAATCAAATGTATGACTAAAAAAAACCATGAGTTTTTGAATTGAGGAATAAAGGGTCCTCTCGCAGTGCCGACTCAAAACCAACGCTTCGCAACATCTACCTAGATGACGTGCGGCGCACAAACCTGGAAGGGGTTTACCTCTTCGAAGATGTGAGGTGTGTACTTGGGTGGCAGCGGGGCCGGTGGGGCCAGCGGGACGGCCCCCGGGCCCTCGCGGACTGTCGGCGGGAGCACGTTCACCAGGCGCCCAGTGTTGTAGTTACACTCCAAGGTGTACGAGCGCACTAGGCCGGTGGCTTTGAACACCGCGACCCGGCCTGAGCCCTCCCTGGACATGCCATCGCGGCGGTCCCTGATATGATAGAATAAAATATTATTAAATGTTGGTTGTTAACAAATAAAGGTTAACATTAAAATAGTATCGCTACAACATACCTTTTCAGTGTACAATAACTATATTTTGTTACTGGTTTTCTTTTGAACACAGATTTTTATAAAATTAAAAAAACCAAGCTGCTTATAGGCAACATACTTACAATGTTTTTTAGGCAAAAAAAAGAAACAGCACTTGCATTGCTATAAAGAATATCGATAATCATTTTTGGCATCGTACAGCACCAGTGTAATGTGAAATGAAATCTATTTTTTATACAGGTTTTATAATTTTGGAAGTGACCTAACAACCACTACGATGTGACTACCCAGGCTAAAATGTAGCCAGTTTGATCATATTAACACAGTATATTACTCACTTGAGATACATATTCCGTTCAGTAAAGTTGCAGGAAGAGAAGTGGAAGTGCAGGTTGTTCATGGACATGATGCGAGGCAGCAGCATGCATTCTACACAGCTCTCCAAGTCTTCAAAGTGATTGCCGTACATAAATATACCTAGGAAATAGTTGATGGTCAGTTTGAAGCAATGGGGAAGAAAACTGTCAAATTAGTTCCACTTAGATGGCGCTGGAATGCTACAAGGATCATTTGGCGCTCGAATGACGTGGACAGAGAACGCTGTTCGTAAACCTTTAGTTTTAGTTCAAGAAACAACAAAATAAATGTTAATATACAATTTAAAGATTTCAGTTTTTTTTATCTGTTTTTGTACACCATGAAATAGTAGCCGCCATGTTATTACGTCATGCGGCATGTAAACTGAGCAACTTTATACTTTTATTAGTTTCGTAACCAAAGTAATTTTTATTTAAATAAGTAATATTTTGAATTCAGGAACAGCACACACCAACGATAAGTAGAAAAACAACTCATTATAAACAATAGGGTATTTTCCAATATATTAAAAACTATTTTAATTTGAGATTGGGACGAAATATGTAACAGAAAAATAAAAACAAATTGATTTATATGCATTTTCTCAAATAAAAACGATCAAATTTTTTTTTGTTGTTTTGAATTTACCGCCAAAACGCTCCCTACGATGACTTTTTATCACGTGATCACAAGTGACGTTTCCCAGATAACGGCAGGAGGGTTTCAAATCGGCGTCGAGTCGACGATGAAGTACCTAGGACTCGTTCTCGACAGCCGCTGGAACTTCGCGGAGCATTTCCGACGTTTGGCTCCCAGACTGGAGCGGGCCGAGGCTGCCTTGAAGCGGCTCCTGCCCAATCTAGGGAGACCAAACGCCTCCTGTCGGAGGCTCTACGCGGGGTTCGTGCGGTCCATGGCCCTATACGGGGCACCGGTGTGGGTGCCTACATTGAGGCGCCAACCAGTACGCCGGTTGAAGGTGTCCCATAGGGTCATGGCCATCCGGATGGTCCGGGGATAACGCACGATCTCCGGCGAGGCGGCAGGCCTCTTTGCCGGATTACCGCCGTGGTATCTGGAGGCAGAGGTCCTCGCGCACACTTGGGGGTGGCGCGAGGAGGCCAAACGCCGGGGCGTAACTCCGCTGCCGCGGGAAATCGCGGCACAGCGGACAGAGCTCCGGCGGGATCTCATGGTGACGTGGAGAGTGCGATTCTCGCAACTCAGTGCTGGGCATGCCACGATTGCGGCGGTAAGTCTACTCTTTGAGGAGTGGTTTGAAAGGAGGCACAGTGTCCTCACCTTCCGCCTGACGCAGGTCCTCACCGGACACTGTTGTTTCGGGAGGTTCCTGTTTCGGATAAGGCGGGAAGAAACGCCCCTGTATTTCCACTGCGAAGATTGCCCTGAGGACACGGTGGACGTCTGCCCGGCTTGGGCGGAGAAACGCCGTGTCCTCGTGGATGCGATCGGCGGCGGCGATCTCTCGCGTCCGTAACTGGTCCAGGCCATGGTACGGAGTGAGAGTGCATGGGTCACCTCCTTCTGTGAAGCAGTAATGCTCACGAAGAGGGAGGCGGCGCACGTGAGGGAGAGGCAGTACATGCGCCCTCACGGCCGTAGCCTCCGCAGGAGACACCCTGGGCGTCGGGAATCCTAGGCTGATTCCCGGCCACCGTAGGCGCGGGATTGCGGACGGCGAGTAATGGGTAGCTCGCTGTCTGGTGGGGACCAAGCCCGGGTCGACGGCGCGTTGTGTTCCACCCGCGCCTCAAAGAGCTGTCAGCACCAACTGGTGGGGTCCGCAAGGGCCGATGCCTGCCAGGAGTGCGGGTTGTTCGAAAAAAATACCGCGGCCCCTGGCACACAGGCAACTGAAGGAACACGGGGTGGGTTTTAGTCAGTAAAAGTCTGACACGCCCTTTTGCTCCACCCAGAGCGGGAGAAGTTATTTGATGATTTCCCACCCAAATAAGAACCACAAGTGACGTCAACTTTGTTTAAATTAAAGCAGTTGTAAACATGTGAATTGTCGAGTTTATAATTAACAAGATTTTTAGGTGCCTCTGTGCACAAGTACTTCTAACTGCGCCACACAAAGTATTTGTACCGGTGCCGTTTACACAAAGCTGACGTCGCGTGTGGTCACGTGATAAAAAAACTCATCGTAAGGAGCGTTTTGGCGGTTAATTCAAAACAACGAAAAACAATTATTTGATTTTAATCGTTTTTAATGGAGAAAATTTGTCTGTTACATATTTCATTCCAATCTTCAAATTAAAATAGTTTTAAATAAATTGGAAAATACACTATTGTCCCGTTTGTATAGCAAACCGACGCATTTGTTTATATAGCAAACTGACGTCAGACAATAAAATACAGCAATATGGCATCCACTGCGTCCAGAGTTTTCGTTAAATTACACGCGAAATTTGAAAATGTAAAATTTAAATTCATTTTTATGGCACTAAGCGAGTCAATAAAAATGTTTATTTTTTAGTGGTTTTTTAGCATTTTAGAATCTAATTAAGATACTTTGCAAATATGGGTGTAATACCCTATTGTTTGTGAAATGTTACTTGAAATGTATTCAAAAACCAAGGTGGCGGTTCTAGTTCAATTTAGGCCCCGCGCCAAAATAACCTTGTAGCGCTATAAGCGACGTTTGTTACTTTTATTTAATTAATAACGGAGTTTCTTGTTATAACTTTGCTGAGAGATGGCAAGTGGTTTGTGTCGTCACCAATTGGTCGCTTTTTATTCATGGTCACTTTGACAAGTGACAAACACTCCGCGTTCTGTCTCGGTTAAGCTTCCAGCAAAGAACCCCATTGAGTTGGTTTTGATTCTTGTAAAACCAGTCAGCTTGGAAGTTTCAGGGCGCTACCTATTCTAAATATTAGAAATCGGTGAAGAGTTTGCAAATATGGGTGTTGACCGACTGCGTTCAACGATTTACTTTAAAATATGATTATTATTTTGCCTTGCACATAAACACACAAGTAGAATCTCGAAAATTCGTCGAAAAATTTGCGTTTTAATGCATTTTTATCAGCATTAGGTGGACATTGAAAAGTGCTCCGTGTCTCAAGATTAGATTAATACTATTTTAAGATCCAAGAACAAAAAAGGTTTTCTAAACCGAACTTGGGAGTATTTTGATGTTTTTCTTACCAACAGCCGCGTTATATCCTTACCTTTCTTAGAAGCATGTCCGTGCAAATCTATATACAAGTACAGGCCGGAATCGACCTCTTTAGGAGGGTTCAGAGCGGTTGAGACCTTCATTGGCGCGTTGTTGTTGTTGTTGTTGGCACTGTTGCTAGGCACCGGCGCGCACTTCTTCTTGGCTTGCTTTGGAGTCGCAGACTTGGGTTTGTCTTCTTTCGGTGGTGGGGGGAAAGGCTGAAAACACTTCTGTTTAAAGGCGGTGCGCTAAAGTATCGATTTCAAATTTTATCCGTTTTTTGTGCAATTCCAGGGCACTGTCAGGTTGAATGTTGATTAAAATATGATTTGACTGTAACAAATATGTATTTATACAGTTATAATAATTACAATTATCAATGCAACTCTCAAAGCTAGAATAGGCCTCTAAAGTCATGATTATATGAAAAAGTAATTCAATAAGCTAATTTGAACGATGATTATAACAATTTATGATTTATGGAATTATAATTATAATTCCATAAATCAAAAATTGTTATTGTCGTGAATTATATTTTGATCAAAACCTAATACTGACCTGCACCTTGCAAAAACGTATGATAAAAACAATTCCGGGAGCTACCGTGGCGCTTCGCCTTAATATGTATCAAAGGAGAAATAACCAGACTGCGTTCGATCGGCGTCGACCATTCGATATTGAGCGCCACAAAATGTATTTTGTGGCGCTCTGTGGGCTTCAAGACCCATAATTGAATATCAAATTAAGCAACATGGAACGAAAAAAAAGTTGGAACCTTCAATATCTCCGTAGCCGGAAAAAAAATTATCTCTATGATAGGAAGGCTTTGTTGTAAGTCATTTTCGTCAACCGCGTCAGCCAGCTGGAGTCATGTCGCAGTGACGAGTGTGTATACTCACGAGCAGCGGCAGTACATCCCCGGTGCTGGCGGCGGCCTGCCAGCTGGAGTCATGTCGCAGTGACGAGTGTGTATACTCACGAGCAGCGGCAGTACATCCCCGGTGCTGGCGGCGGCCTGCCAGCTGGAGTCATGTCGCAGTGACGAGTGTGTATACTCACGAGCAGCGGCAGTACATCCCCGGTGCTGGCGGCGGCCTGCCAGCTGGAGTCATGTCGCAGTGACGAGTGTGTATACTCACGAGCAGCGGCAGTACATCCCCGGTGCTGGCGGCGGCCTGCCAGCTGGAGTCATGTCGCAGTGACGAGTGTGTATACTCACGAGCAGCGGCAGTACATCCCCGGTGCTGGCGGCGGCCTGCCAGCTGGAGTCATGTCGCAGTGACGAGTGTGTATACTCACGAGCAGCGGCAGTACATCCCCGGTGCTGGCGGCGGCCTGCCAGCTGGAGTCATGTCGCAGTGACGAGTGTGTATACTCACGAGCAGCGGCAGTACATCCCCGGTGCTGGCGGCGGCCTGCCAGCTGGAGTCATGTCGCAGTGACGAGTGTGTATACTCACGAGCAGCGGCAGTACATCCCCGGTGCTGGCGGCGGCCTGCCAGCTGGAGTCATGTCGCAGTGACGAGTGTGTATACTCACGAGCAGCGGCAGTACATCCCCGGTGCTGGCGGCGGCCTGCCAGCTGGAGTCATGTCGCAGTGACGAGTGTGTATACTCACGAGCAGCGGCAGTACATCCCCGGTGCTGGCGGCGGCCTGCCAGCTGGAGTCATGTCGCAGTGACGAGTGTGTATACTCACGAGCAGCGGCAGTACATCCCCGGTGCTGGCGGCGGCCTGCGAGCTGGAGTCCGTGTCGCAGCGCCGGTCCACACTGTCGCCCGCAGACACCGCCACGCTCTGCGTCGACACCACGGAGCATACTTTCTGTATTATCAGACAAACAGACGTATTGAAGAGGATTTAGGATATCAAAAACAACATTGAGTCATTGAAAAAGGCTCAACTTACAGAAATAAAATCATTTTTCACTGAGTTATCAAGTGACATGAAGCATTTTGATCAAAATGTCTAAATCCAAAATGTAGGACGGACGGTTTTCGTTCCCATTTTTAGGATCGATCGCCCCTAAAACTGCCTAACAAATGAGTGTGCTCGCTTGACAATAAATGTCTAATTCCCAGTTCCCGAATTGTCAGTAAGCGCTGGTTGAAATGCTTTATTATTTTAAATTACTCGACGAACCAATTGGATCATAGATGTTGAAATAATTATCCGTTAGTGACATTTCTGATTTGAAAATCGAAACATTGCAGTTTTATCTGGTTATTGGGAGTTTCAACTTACGATTTCTTCGTTGGAATCCGTGATCACGTATCTCTTGAAGCAGTTGGTACAGAAGTGGATGTTTTCCTCTTTGGACAAAGAATCCATGTCTTGTGACTGTGGACAATTGTCATAAACATTTATTAACTGTCCTTCACTATTTTATAAAGGATCTGGTTAAATAATGTGGACTCAATTTAAAGATAAAGGATGTTATGACTTTGTATGTAGTAACTTTTTAATCGTCTAAAATGATCGCTAAAATGTTTTTTGTAAGCTAAAATGGTTTTATAATAAAATGTGTCTTGCTAAGTGATGTTACGTAAATCTATATTTACAATTATATTAAAGTTGAGGAGTTTGATGGTTTGGACGCGCTAATTTCTAGAACTACCAGTCGTATTTAAAAAATATTTTTGCATTTGGTAGAGCAATGCTTAGGAACCGAGGAAAAAGAAAAGTTACAAAAACGTAACCGAAAACGAAGGAACAGTGCGGTTACTAAATTAACAGCCACATCACCAGTTTCTCCCCGCGGAGAAACTAGTGTTTTTAAAATGTCAATCATCTGTTTGTGGACGCGCTAATTTCTAGAACTACCAGTCGTATTTAAAAAATATTTTAGCATTTGGTAGAGCAATTCTTAGGAACCGAGGAAAAAGAAAAGTTACAAAAACGTAACCGAAAACTAAGGAACAGTGCGGTTACTAAATTAACAGCCACATCACCAGTTTCTCCCCGCGGAGAAACTAGTGTTTTTAAAATGCCAATCATCTGTTTGACGTCTCCATTAGTGCGCTTATAACGCGAGAAAAATTATATATTATTATTTTGTTCCATTTGTTAAACATTAGAAGACTCAATAGTACCTTCTTGGATTGCTCATCGACCTGTTGTCTCTGGTGTTCTCTGTACTCGTCTATGGAGGTGTGATAAGATGACGTATTGTCTTGACGGTTCTGGGTGGGAAAAGGAAGAAGGTTGGATAGGATGCGGGGATGTAAAACACTGCCTACCCAAGGTTTACTTATAGCTCATTTTCATTAGTCGATAACTCGGTCAATATACAATATCAGCCGGGACTCCCCGACTAATCATCATTTGCCTAGCCTTAACACAACTATGTTGGGGTCAGCTTAAAGTCTAACCGGATGCAGGTACTTTACACGAAGCGACTATCTACATGACCACCACAACCCAGATACTGGTTAATAAGATAAATAAATAAAATTGGTTGTCAGACTTTCGGGCTTCAGACGACCCGTAACGACTGTCAAAGACGGCTTTACGAGGCGCTGGTGCTCTAATGACTCAAAGTCATAGTTCGATAACGCGGTCAGTACATCGAAACCCGTAGCGGGTATGGCGACCAATGAAATTTATCGGTTGGTAAAAAGCGTGCGGAGACTCACACAAACACCCAATTAAATGCCCATGAAAATGAGCCTTCAAACAACTGCCAAACGTCCAAGTTCTCACTATACCGCAATCGTTCTCTATCGAAGATTGAAAACTGTAATACGGACCCTATGGCAATCTTTACAGTAATCTCCAGCACCCCAACAGCGGGCCCAATCGACCAATGAAAATGAGCATTTAAGGCTATGAGAAGTAAACTTTTTATTGATAAAGTAACTTGTTGTGTCCTCACAAGCATGTAAATATTATTATTTTTTATCGCTTTGTAGCGATCACAGGCTTCATTCAACATCATCTTACATGAAAAACTAGAACCATAACATTGTGTTTAAACTAATTGTTTGAAAAATATAACACTGTTACTGGGACAGTCGGATAAAAATAGAGTAATAAAAGCACGATACAAAGATCCGAGTAATTATTAAATTCATTTGAACTTATTTTACAACAGCCGATTTCAATTGTCAGAAAACTTTTATCTGAATATCAAATAAGGCTATTTGGCATATTGATTTTTTTATATGCCTTTTAGTCTGTGCTAAATACACGTATTTTTTTTTCGTATTTTCTATGCAAAAGCTGCGAAACTCGTATTTTTAATCCTCAGATAAAAATGATATGGAATTTGAAAGCGGCCTTAAAGTAAGTAGATGCAATACATACCAGAGACACATTATATCCGGGCACCATGCTAGTGATGCCAGGCATGGTGACCTCTAACTTGGACACCGCCAGCCGGCACTCCTGACACCAGCCCATCTTCAAGTTGGACGTGCGAGAGTCCCTGCCGCATATTAAACTGTCACTGTGAACGGTTTTTAACGATTCATGCAAATATTTCGTTGATTAAATTATTTAATCACGTCGGTGGTTACACAATGTCTTTCGAGTTGATTTAGCGTAGTAGCGAGTTTTTACCCGACTAAGGGGAAGCAAAACTGAGGGCTATGATTTTGACCGGTATGTTGTATATGTATGCGTGTATGTTCATCTATTATCTCATATCTTCTAAACTACTTATCATAATTTGACACATGAGGTGTCGTTGGAAGCGTTTTACTCGTCCGCTGATTATAAGCTATGCGACGTCACATTAAGATGAATACACGGCGCCCTCTAGAAGGCATAAAGTGATGAACTAGAACAAAAAAACAATGATGCCTTGGTGAGTTGCTTTACAAATAAAAGGGCTTAGTTAAAAATATCGTGAACTAAACCCATTTTTTTTTAAAGTAAGTCAGATTACTTATAACAAAAAACAAATTTGATTTTTTTTGTCTGTTTGTTCCGGCTAAACGGCTGGACCGATTATGACGGTACTTTGATGGGCAGATAGCTGATGTTATAAGGAGGATCATAACTTTTTGCCGGTAGCATGTTCCCGTGGAAAAATTTACGGAATCCACGTAGCGAAGCTACCGGCAGCGGCTGGTTTATTATATGTATAAATGAAGGTTTACCAACACAGCTTTTGTATATGACACATCATAAGCACAGGTAACAATAGCCTCGGATTTACACAATCGCCAATTACCTATTAATATTCTAAATATAAGGTATATTTACCCAGTGACAGTGGACGTCGACTCCATAAGCAGACTGATACTGTTCTTCAGCGTGTCACGAAGCGGTCGCAGTGGATTGGGCGTCTGGAAGTTGAGCTCATCACTCGTACTTAAATGAACCGTGGACCCCAAACAGGTCCGTAGCGTGTTGTCGTTTAGTACGGTGGATGTCTCCTCATTCGAGTGTTTGGATGACGAGTCGCTCGTCTGTGATGGCTGCTCTTGGATTTTCATATCGTACACCTGAGGGAAAATATAAAATCATTTATTTGCGAAGTAAATAAGGTTCAAAATATTCCGTTATATTATTATATTCGGCGTGCATATTCTACCAACGTATTTATAAACTTAGTGGGTATTTAAAGACATTGGTGATGATTCTGTTGTAAACCAACTTAATTTAGGCTATTGCTATCTTTTTCCTTATAATGAGACAAGAAAGAGGCGGTAATAAATAAGAGCTGTCAAATTTAGTTAAACTAAGTTTTCCTCCAACCTCCATAAAAAAATCAGCTGTTCCATACATTTTGACTGCGTAGGTATTGCACTTTTCTATGAAACAGCTGATTTTTTTTTGTGAAACCAACGTAAAATTTCTGCAATAGGGGATCTAGAATGATATGCTGAATTCATGGGTACAGTTTGTGCACTGGACAAAAACTTATCCTGTACATTCCTATGGCTCATCACTACATAGTATAAAACAAAGTCGCTTTCTATGTCCCTATATCCCTATGTATGCTTAAATCTTTAAAACTACGCAACGGATTTTGATGCGGGTTTTTCAATAAATAGAGTGATTCAAGAGGAAGGTTTATATGTATAATACACCGACCTCCACGCGGGCAAAGCCGCTGGCAAAAGCTAGTTTTGATTATAAAAGGAACTCTTGTGAAAATCTTCATGTATGGACCCAGTGGTTTAGGCTGTGCGACGATCGTAACCGAATGAATAAATTTAAGATTTTTATTAAGGGGGAAGCGCCAGGTTAGGCATTATCTAACCTTTTTATTTATTAGGATATCCGATACTTTAGCGCATCCACCTTAAGTGGAATCACGGTCCAATACTGGATATAATTACGGATTTCTTACAAAATTAAGTCATGCTTTTCTTACTTTATATTATAATGTCGATAGCATAAGAAATAGGACTCTAGAATTGCATCTATAACCTTTACCTACTACATATTTACTATACTGTATACAGTATATTTGCTCAAACTCTTGCTCTCTGGTTCTTGAACATTATAAGTTACAGGATAGGCCAGAAGAGGCTATATTCAACTTTTCAACTTTCTTATACTGTTGAAAGTAAAGTAAATATGGTCGGTTATTTTTTCTGAACAATAACCGGTTCAATGAGTAAATCTTTAAGAAGTCAATCGATTAAAAAGTAAATCTGTTCTAATTACATCCAACATACACACAATTACGCCTTGTTCCCATGGGGTAGGCATACACTACAAAACGCCAACTGCTACGATTCATACATACTTCTTTTGCATTGTTTACGTTCATACATCCAAGTCATACACGCACGCCGGTTGCGAGTACTACGCACCTGGCTTTTCTAAAGAACATCACCAATAAGGTCACTATATTAAGTCCTTCTACAGTCTGTTCGCTGAGAGTTGATACATATTATGATACGCCGAATAGCGACTGTCGTTTAATTATCGCAAACTGTATGGCGGCTGTCGCTTATCTCCCGCTTTCGCCGTTTTCGTGGTACGAGGCACGTAGGTGTTGTGAACTGCGGCCCGAACGGCGAACGGACGCGGCTGCCATATTGCCTATAAATAATTAGCGGGCCGCAATTTATAATGAGTTAAGAAACCCTGACTTTATCAACTCTCGGCGAACAGACTTTAGGGCATTTTTATCCCGTAATTTCCTTCCTGCCTCGTAAATACCTTTTGTTAGTAGCCTTTCACTCATCCTCTCATCATGACTAAACCACCTAAGCGTACTCTTTTCTAAGCATTTAATTTATTGTTTGACTGTAAGGGCGCGTACTAAAAGGTCCTACATACGTCAAAAGGTTAATCAGATCGTGTTTTAATTAAAATGAGTGGATATGAAAGCCCTCAACACAATCCCCTTTAGCGTCGCTTCGTTGATCTTATTCCAAATTGAGTCGATAAGATTGACGATGTATTAATTCATGCATTTTTCACGGATCGGTTGACGCGAAATTAATTAAAGAGTAGGATTAAGTTAAATGTCAGGACATGATAAAATTAATTATCGATAATCCTCATGTTTCTGATATATTTGTATGTGTGTTCGCGTAGTCGAAACAATCTGCTTTCCATTTTGGTATCTTTCGGGGTGGAATAAACGGACATTTCTTAGTGAATCTGGTAGATTGGTTTGTTTGATTCTGACATATGTCGGGACCCTGGGGTCCCAAACCTTTGGAAAGCATACGAGAGGCCGGAGCCAACTTGCAATGTCCCTTTGACAATTTGAAGTGTTGAGGCCAACCGACGATTATCCCTGTATGCACTGTGCAAGTGCGCCCAAGGACAATCCCCGGTTGGTGTAAGACTTGCAGAATATGGAAAAAACATATTGGGCTATGGGTTTGGCTGGCTAAAGTGGATTGGTTACCTAGAAAACGAACCAATAATAGCTAGACCCCTGCAGCTAAATTAGAATCTTTACATAGTATGAAACAAAGTCGCTTTTCGTGTCTGGACGCTTAAACCTTTAAACTCCGCAACGGATTCAAGAGGAAGGTTTATATGTATAATACACCGACCTCCACGCGGGCGAAGTCACTGGCAAAAGCTAGTTTGAGTTATTCTTTCATTTTGCCACAAATATTTGAAATGGTTTTCAGATCACGAAATCACATTTCTTCTGCGAAATATTAGGCAGTCATTGTACTGTTTATTGCAAAACGCATTTAAAGTAGACTAAAATATATATTTCAGTTTTTTTAATGATCATTATGGGCGGGTGCCATTCTATTTCGGGTACTGTAAGAATGTCGTGGTTTTAAATACACAACTCTGTAGGCTATAAAATTGTCGAAATAATTACGATTTGTTAGCTTTGCTCACGCGAGCCAAATATTCATTGTATTTTTACTCGAAACGCGAACTTATAAGAAGGCATTTCAAGAGATATGCCTTCTTGCAATTCAGGTAGGCTCGCTAGCATTTTCTTTGGGCAAATAGTCTAACACTAATGTTCTAAATGGAAGATTTACTTAAAGATTGTTTTACTGAAGCAAATAAATGATTATAATTCTTCGCGCATCAGCTAACTTATGAGTCTTATGACCATTGTCATAAGATTCAAATTACAATGATCGAAATGATAAAATTATGTTATTACACTAACCTGTTCAGCCAAATGCGCAGCCTCTCCACTCAACGACTTGAACTCTTTCTTGGAGTTCTCCGACGACGGCGCTTTGATGGTGGTAGATGACTTGTTACAGGTTATCGGTTTGACAGACTTGTCCCGTTTGTAGTAGTCGCCGCCTTTGTACGGACCGCTGGCACCTTTCTTCTTTGATTTTATATCTAGAAGCTGTGGGAAAGGGACAGAGATTTGTATTTTAAATGAAGCGAAAAAGAGATAGTGTTACAGTATAGTTCGAATCGAAGTCTGTAATTGGTTTTTTTTCTATGCATATGCATGAGCATTATGTACCTAGGTACCTACTATAAAGCTACCATTCGCTGGGTCTATCATTGACTTGAATGTACCCTGACGGCTTATAAGTCGTGCGCACTCAAATGTCTCGCTGGTGGTGGCCTGTGTGTTAGACCATTAAGTTCCCTTCAAAATGGTTGAGTTGAATGGTGCTGATCCATACGTCATGTTCGTGAACGGGCGCCGTCACTAGGGACTGGTCATCTCTTAGCTGTCAAGGCAATTCTTTTTCTAATCTTTTTATTAAGGACCCTTTAACGTGCATGTTTTTCTGCGTCGAAATCTTTCGACACGAATGATGTAACCAATATTTTTTTAATTTGAAATAGCGTCCGTGGAGTGTCTTGCCTGCTCTTCGCCATTGGAACCTAATATACTTTGGAATGGGCAACTAGCCTCATCTTTCTGACTGGCCGACCTTGACAATTCAAAAGTGCAATGGATTTATTTGAAATAAATGCTTCGAGTTTGATGCACTACGCCAAATAAAAGTTATTTTGGGTTAAAATGGGTATTACATAATCAAGTATAATTTATCAAAATTCTTAAAATAAAATGGTTTATACTGTAAATAGGATATCGGAATCACTTTGAATTGAAAAACAAGCTAGATGGAGTCGACATTTCCTATCTGCCTACTCTTGAGAAGAAATTGGGAAACGATCTCCCAGATCAAAGTTTATTTTAAAGTCCAGACATAATCTTGTACCTGTACCTATCTTGGTACCTGTTTGGAATGGAGCATTTGAGAAAAGAACCAAAAAAAATTGTGTGGACCTGTTCAGTCAGTTCACACATTTAATATAAGCCGCACGGATCGATCGATCAGGATAAGCTGCGCTTGCCGCGTATGGTTCGTAGATGGGTGACCATCGTTATATACCAAGACTCCTCTGTGCCTCGGAAAGCATGTTAAGAGGTTGGTATCAGCTGTCATTTGTGGATCTTTGACAGTCGTTACGGGTCGTTAGAAGCCCGAAAGTCTGACAACCAGTCTTACTAAGGGGTATCGTATTACCCAGTAACTGGGTTATGGAGGCAGATAGGCAGTCGCTCCATGTAAAAAGCAACCGCAACCGTTTACACTGGAAGCCGACCCCACCATAGTTGGGAAAAGTCAGTTTTCGTGTAGCTCAACTTGATGTTGTGTAGTACCTACCTCGGAACTCTCGCTAATGTTCTGGATGCTCCGCGATGTAAAACTCTTGCTGTCATCAGACAAGTCTTCCTTTTCACAGCCGTAATGGTAGTACCTATAGAAAAATAACTTATTTAATTGTTCCAAGCTCAGTAAAGAACATACTATTTTTACCAGACTACGGCGAAGTAAAAGGGTTATGATTTTGACCGGTATGTATGTATGTTCATCTGTTCTGTTATAACTTCTAAACTACTTATCGTATCGTTTCTGATGTTAATATTATTTTTAAGTGATTTTCATTAGTCTGGTTTTAATCTTGAACTTACTTTTTTGAATATAGTACTTATTTGCACAGTTTTTTTTTAAATATTTTTTAGTTACTCGTTACAAACTTACAGAAGAAGATATATAATCTAGAATCGATTCAGAATCCTTGGTTATGTTATCTAAACTTCAGTTAAAAAGGTCTTTGTTAGGAAATAACTTACCTAATCAACGCCCTAGAAGCGTAAACAGTAGGATGCAGATGTAATATGGGGTTCAAATATACCCTGTTCAAATTAACCCCCCTCGTGTCGGTCCTATAGTGGCCCCTGGCAACTCCGTCAGGGTTGAGGAAAGGAACCATCTTGAAGACGTAGAGCCTCCTTAGTTGAATCGCGATAGGATCATTTCGTGTTAATAAAAGGTTGAGGAACCCGTTGAAGACGAAGCTTGATGGTGTCTCCCCTGGATGTACTCGAGCCGATATGAAGATCACCTGGAGGAAAAAAATGTAGGTAGGTAGTACTTATTTCTGTTTTGGCTAATCCATCGGTTTGAGAGCGAAACAAGTTTTTTAATGCCAGTTGAAACTGAACTCGCGTTTTTACGCATACGGTCGCAATTGGTATAAACAGTTTGGACCTGGAAACTCGAGGCTTTATGAGACCTGAGACTGTCGACCGGGTGATATAATATAATTATGGCAATGGAGTCTCGTTTGACAACATCATAGATGTCTTGTAAGTATTCGGCTTATAATTACGATAAAACGAACATAACATCACGCCCTCTTTTCCTGAAGGTTTAGGCAGAGGTGTACCTAAAGTACTCCCACATTTCGCCAGTTATTTTCAAGTCTCATGTAATAGCGGGGCGAGCCTATTGCCAGCAACCGTGCACAAATCCAAACTCCGGGCCGCTACTGAGAAATTCGAGAACGAAAAACCCATTAACACAGCCCGACCTGAGAATCGAACCCAGGACCTCGTGTTCAGCAGTAGCGCTTGCGACCACTAGACCAACGATCAAAACGAATATTGGGTGCTCAAAATCCAATTATTTTATATCTGGCTTGACTTTTAATTATTTTTAACAATACCGACTGTATGTGTTTCACAGCAAAATTGGCCAGATTGAGAAAAATCATAACATCTAGATCTACTAAGCTGTTTACAAAAGACTATCTCATAGTTGTGAGAAAAATATTGTCTTTATCATAATCAGAGGTCGGAGTAGGTAGATTGATTTAAGGTCGTTGACGTCAAACGTAGAGGATAATATGGATATGCCTCCAAAATACCGGAACTTCATATTTATTGTGATATTTGTTCCGGAATTTTGAAATTAGCACGAATTTGTGTTTAAGGTGAAAAACGTATTAATAATATCAATCTACGCTACCAGTGTTAGCTAATAGTGAAAGAAATCAGTATTTTATTTTATACAAAAATACCTTGGAATGGTTACACCGTATTTTGACCCTTACTGTTGAAAAAAAATATTTATGTTTTTGTTTAATTAAAAATAATTGTATAGCAAGTATATAAAATCAATCTACCTACTCCGACCTCTGATCATAATAGTTAGTTTGCAAACCGTTAATAAGATACAAAATTCTTCTTTTGCGCGAAAGTATGTTTGCTGGCGTGTGTTTTCATTTGTGTGTGTGTCTGTGTGCATGCATGATTGAATTGCTTTTTTAGGTAGAGGTACCTACTAACACAGGGCTGATCTTGTCCTATCACAAAAGTTAAGTTATGTCCTATCACACTAGGAAATTATCAATGGATTGCTTTTCATAAATGATTAATATTTTCGTTAGCAAAGCATGCAAGCCTTGCATGAACTAGAAGAAAGAAGGGAGAATCCATTATTAAAGAGTTATTTGGACCACCGAATTTTCCAGCGCAAGCCAGTATGGCGTGCGACAGTTCACTAGCTTCAATTCATTGTTATTACATTCAATAAGTGAGGTATGTATTTTGATTCTCATTATATTATAGTCTCATAATATTATGTACAAAGAATATTTTAAGGCATTTCATTATTCACTAGCTTTTGCCAGCGGCTTCGCCCGCGTGGAGGTCGAAAACTATCCCACGGGAACGTAGTACCGAGATAAAAAGTATCCTATGTCTATTCCAGGTTACAAACTACCTGTGTACCCAATTTCATTCAAATCCGTTCAGCCGTTTTTGCGTGAAAGTGTAACAAACATCTATACATACATCCATACTCACAAACTTTCACATTTATAATATTGGTAGGATTTGAGGTAATTTTGCTTTGATTTATTAGTGTAAGATGGAAAGAAATGTTGGTATTGCCTATGTTCGCCGTTCGAGAGCAGTGGTGGCCTAGTGGTAACGGCTACAACTTACGAGTTGTAGGTCGTAGGTTCAAACCCAGACAGGCGCTATACTTTGTGTAAATTAATTCATCACCCCAGCTCTCAAAAAGGTGAAGGAAAAGATGGTGAGGAAATCTGCATGGCCTAGAATCTAAAATGAGAAAACATGTAACATTCATTAACCCGCAGCGCGCCTGCGTGGTGAACAACGGCCCATTCCCCCTCACAGAGAGGCTATGTCCCAGCAGTGGGAACATTCCAGGCTGATTTAGCAACATTCAAGAGCAATCTTATACTTGAACTTTTATTAGGTAAACTTGCTATGGTAATTGGTATCCTATGATAACGTAGGTACAATTGGATATTGCTTAACATAAATATCGATGATAGACGATCTGATATAAATACTAAAAGAAAAGGCTTACTTTTTTATTATGGAACTTGAATGGTCTCTCCTGGTTGTCAGGGAACAAGTTCCTGAGTCTGTCCTCTCTCTCTGTGGTTATCCCGTGGTGTGACGTAATTGTCAGTAGATCCACGCGCCTACCTGAATGTTTGAAACAGATTAATATCACTCCAAAGAGGCTGAAAATCGAGGTGGTAATTGGTTGGAAAATCATTGACAAGTTTTGTTTTGATTTTTTTATTATTGTCAAGTGGGATTGATACGTGTACACTTAAGATGGTTCTCTGCTTCTTTGAAGACACAGGATGAGAAAAAAAATGACTGTAAGTCGAAAATCACACAGACGTAATAAAATCGCGGCGGGATTTTTTCGCGCATTGGATTATCAACTCTCGGTGTTGAACCGAGCATTGGTAATCCAACAGAATGCAGCGCGAGTGAGTCTCAGCACGTGAAAAAAACAGTGTTCGAATTTCAGCTCTCGGAGCTAAGCAGTGCATTGAAGTTCCAGCGCGCGAAAAAATCCCTACCCGATTTTATTACGTCGGTTGAAAGGTGGGCCAAAACCCACCACGAAAATTAGACAGCTGGATGGCATGTGGATTAGACATGGGTAGTTCGCGAACGATTGAAAGAAATGAACTACTTCATATAACAAAATAAAATTATCATTCAATCAGTAGTCTTTCAAATGTGTCTCTAGTTCACTTAGTTGTCTTCATTTTCGCTATTTCGATTTTTAAATACGCCAAGCGTAGACAAAAATTTCTAACTATCAGTAAAAAAAAACAAAACAAGCTCCTTACTTGATAAAAATAGTTTTGCTTAAATTCATATTTCTAGGTATACAGTCCTAAGCCTGTGTAATGTATGAATGAAAATCGACATACGTTTAAAACTGAACTAGTGAAGTGCATCTTTTGTCGTAACTTGTCAAAAACTGCAGTTACCTTATGCTATGGACTCGTTCTGATTTGCTGAACTAAATGAAGTACTGAAGTAAATGAGTGGACTACTTCGTAGGAAAGATATACTTCATTAATTTATTTTTACTGACACATTTTGCGCATGTCTAATGTGGCCGCTGACCAGAGCTCTATTTTTCTTTGGTACCGCATCCGCATTAGGGCTTGTGCCTTGTGGCTATGTAATAATATAGCTGCACGGGTCGATCGATCAGATTAATCTGCGCTTGCCGCGGTTGTTCGGTGGAAAAGTGACCAACTTTACATTCCAAGGCCCCTCCCTGCCTCAGAATGCATGTCAAGCCGATGGTCCCAGATGTCATTCGTCAGTCATTCAGAAGCCCGAAAGTCTGACAACCAGTCGTACCACATTATCGTATTACCCAGCAACTGAGCTGAGGAGGCTAGATAGGAAATCGCTTCATATAAAATACTGGGATTCAGCTCCATCAGGTTTGACTGAAAGACATTGACCCGATTACTTGCATATGACGTCACGACTACCAGTTGATTTACTAACATGGTCGTCTTGCAATACAATGAAGAGAGGTAACAAACAAAACTAAATCTTACCTTCAAGAGAATAAATAAGACATTCCCTATTATAGTAGATATCGTCCAGAGACTGCGGGGAAGGTAGCGGCAACATCTTCAAGTCTATGGAGTTGAGAGCGATCTGCAGCTCAGCGAACGAGAACGGGTAGGTGAACGCAAAGAATGTGGTCGCTTTTAGGTTCTCTGGCGTTCGGTACTTGAAGCTCAGTGTGAAGGTATTGTCGTCCGTCTAGAACAAAGTTGTGGTATACTTAAACGGGTCGAATATAGGTACATAGTTGAAGTTTAGTAACAAACTGATCCATGTTATTTTTTTGCAAATGTAACTGAATTAATAAAAACAAACAGTTCATTTATCAAATTAAATTTCATTCAAACACATCGACCGGTGTCTTACTATTTCATGAAAAATTAATTAAATGGAATTAATTGAATTTAGAGGGTTGTATTGATGTTTTTAATAATGATTATAATTCTGTAAGGCTATATTTGTAACGGTCGCGAATCATATTTTGTTCAATTGCTTGACACTGATCTGAAAATTGTAATAAACGTTAGAAAATTTGAATTTTTCGGGCTACCAACCTTTCGCTGTTTGTGTTGCTTTTAGCGGTATGACCGCCCATTGTAACGTCGTATGTAACTCTCAAAACTTCGTATTTGTATTTTTTTTTGGTTTATAATAATGAGCATTGTCTTTGTCTATCCACACAGGTTGGCGGGAAAATCGGCACGCAATCTGTTACCATGGATACGGTACCTAATTCTAAACCCCCTGCGTTGAAATATTTCGTCCGTTATTTTTTTTTGCTGTAAGTATCGTACTTTTCTATGAAACAACAGATTCTATTCTTGAGAACCGACGAAAAATGCCTATGCTAGGTATTTTAGAATTATGTGGTGTATTCATGTCCCTCACACCCTGTACCTATATTTTTGGATGGCGAATTTCTACTACTTATAATTCTACTAATATTCAACTTGATGTCAAGTTAACAAGAAGAAAAACACTCGTTTACGATAGGAAAGAATCTGACGACTGTGAATGAGCTTCAGCAAGCATACTAGCTAAAACAAAAGTCTCTTATGCATAGTTCTGTGGATGATAGGGGGATCAATAAGTGCGTGCCAGGTTTTTCGGCATCAAGAAGCATTTACATAAGATTTTAGGGTTTCAGCTTAAGTTCTGCGCATTAAGGGGCTTCATTATATCCGCTGCTATGTCGAGCAGTTTTTTTTATCAACCTTGCCGACTGAATACCTCCTCATCTTATACCCATCAAAAGTAGCTACTTACACATTTTTCAAATCAAATCATACTGGGATAATAAATAAATCCTACCTTAACTACTGTGCAAATATTTTCATCATAAAAAGAAATTTGCATTAATTGGTATTTGTTTTTTATAGGGATCCAGAGAGCTATTAATTGTTTGTTTTGTTAAGTAGGTACATACCGAGTGTACAGGACGATCCCTGATCCTCTCCCACTGAGGCTTGCCGGGCAGCGTCCGCGTCACCGGCGCCATGCCTTGGTTGTACATCTTGCCTTGCTTGTTCAGGTTTATGAGATTCAACCGCACCTGTTTACAGAATTTGAAACTTAACTAAATACAAATAAGTGCTAACTTGGGATATAAAGGTCAGGTCATTTAAACTTTGAATATTGGTAGTTTTCAACATGTTTATACATATATAGTAAGTACCATATTGTAAAGACACTAAGCCTTTAGATATGTAAAATGAAGGTTTATTGTTTAAAGAACATGTAGGAATGTGAAGTACTGTAATAACTATGATTCCATTGGCCTCTATGGGGACAATAAAATAAATCTTTTGTTTACTTCATTCATTGAAACCATAACAATGAAGAAACATTTTCTGTATATTCTTGTAAATATATATGACAACAACAGAAAATCAGCAGAACCAAAACTGAATATACATGTGTTCTGCGATTTCGGCTTGATGGCGGTCCAATCTCCTCCGACTTTCGGTATCACTTTCGGTTCACTCGTGCAAAGCGATGGTGAAGTAGATCGGACGGTTAAGAACAGAATTAACACTGGATGGATGAAATGGCAATAGGTCACGGGAACAATCTGCGATTCCAATATCCCCCTTAAACTTAAGGGGAAGATATACAAAAACGATGGTTAGAACTGCTGTCTTGTATGGGTCAGAATGTTGGGCCACAAAAGGAATGAATGAAAGGCATTTGAGATGCAGCAGCTGAGATGAGAAAGTTAAGAGGGATGTGTGGTGTTACAGAAATGGTAGAATAAGAAATGAGTACATAAGCGGAAGTCTGAAAGTGGCACCGATAATTGAAAAGTTGTGTGGAAATTGGTTGTCTTGTTATGGGCATGTGATATGGACGAATGAGGAAAATTTTGTGAGGAAAGTTTTGAGTTTGAATGTCGATGGCTATAAGAGTAGGGGGAGACCAAAGAAATGATGATTGGACTGTGTGAATGATGATATGGTTAAAAAGGGTGTGACTATGGATATGACGACTAATAGAAGTGTGTTCAAATAAATTGGAATAAGGGCAGGAGAATGAAGATGAATGATTATCTATGATAAAAACATGTCTTTCAAATTTGAGTAATAATTATGGCCTTCATAAAATAATTACTGACTTGGTAAGTAATATTGCATATTGGCTTGTGGCTAAGTAATATTAGCCGCACGGATCGATCGATCAGGTTAAGCTACGCTTGCCGCGGTTGTTCCGTGGATGGGTGACCATCTTAACATACCAAGACCTCCCCGTGGCTCGGAAAGCACGTTAAGCCGTTGGTCCCGGCTGTCATTTATAGATCTTTGGCAGTTACGGGTCGTCAGAAGCCCGAAAGTCTGACAACCAGTCTTTCCATGGGATATCGTATATTACCCAGTAACTGGGTTGTGGAGGTCAGATAGGCAGTCACTCCATGTAAAATACTGGTATTCAGCTGCATCCGGTTAGACTGGAAGCTGACCCCAACATAGTGGGGAAGAGGCTAGGCAGATGATGAAAATAATGACTGTGTATTTTGAATGCCTTTGGTTTTTATGTTTGATACATAGTCTTTATAGAACAATTGAATGAATTAACAAATAGGTTGAATGTTTAGCACATTTATTTGATTTTTCACTATTTCAATAAATTATAAAAAAAACAATACTTTCTTCATTTATTTTATGGGAAAACTAATTCAAAGAGCATTATAATTGATAACCTCACTTACCAGTACGCCAGATTCACTGGCCTGCACCCCGAAATAGAACCAGGTGCGGTTCCCATTCTCAAACTCTGTGCCAGCACAGTCGGGCCGAGTCCACAAGTTGAATTCATAGTCCGGAGTTTCTGATAGATTTGTCTTCAGGTTCATAGACGGAGCTGATATAGAAGATATCTTGTTAATAATTAAGCATTTATTTTATATAAGGCTTGTGACAGAATCTATAAACTTGCTGGAGAGAAAGGGTAATTCAATTTTATTGAGTCAATTTAGTAAATAAATGAATAATAACAAGTCCTTCTTTCTGTCCTTCTCAAAGTCATAGTCGTCTAGCCATGCCAAATTACATGCAAAACCGTTCAGCAGTTTTAGTGTGAAAGTGTAACAATTGAACTCACTTTTGCATTTATAATATTAGTTACGATTCTGAGAATCGTTTACTTTGCTAATTTTAATTAGTTCAAGATTTGAAAAAGCCGTCTCTTTGATATGCAAGTCAAAAAGCCTGTGCGTGCACTCACTTGACTAACAACTTAGTACTACTATTTGGGTTTGTTTTATGAATAAGTGAAAGGTGTGCCCCAACTACATGTTATGTATTTTTTTAAATGGATTATGTTATTATTTGTGTTGTGTTTATTTATAATTCTGTTGATTTATGAATGAAAGTGTTTTGTAAATTACAAAAGACTGGCTATGGGTTTCATATGGGAAACTAATTAGCAAGTTAGCTGGAAAATTCCATTTGATTAAATTAAGTTTCTTTGCTGTGCTGTCAGTACTTCTTATCTATGTCAAGTCAATATTGAATGAATCGGTGCACCAGGGCACATGTAAATGTATTGAAATGTCCTCAAATCTATTTCGAGCACTCAACAATAACAAAAAGTCCGTGAAAAGGGCACCAAATTGGCAACTACTCCCGAAATTATTGAAGGTCTTTGTACTTTGCGTTTTTGCGCTAATTAGTCAAATATGTGCTTACCTATTAGCTCCGTAGGTACCCGTTCTACATGTCCGAGATTTCCGGAGTCAAAATTGTGTATAAAATAAAATCCACCGCACTCAATAATATTGTTGTGATCCATAACTAAAATATTACCGCGGACTACATTATACAAAAAATCATAGTCGCCAAACTTGTTAGCCGCTGGGTACACATTACTTTATCAATTTGTCCACTGAAATATAGATCCAATCTTCATGTTTGATTAGTTCAAAATGACAATATATAAAACGGAGGCTGCTCTGTTTTTCTAAACAAAATTATGTAATTTTGTTGACATCGATTGACGGATAACAGCTGATTTGTTTTATTGGTGATCTTTTTAATTTTTGAAGTGTTTAAAACCAGTTGGAATTATCAATTTTTAGTTTATAAATATGCAATTTTTTATGGTAAGTTTTAACTATTTCCTCGATTGCTTTATTTGCTATCACTTGATATTTGGAAAGACACATGCCATAGTGAAATTTGATTCAAGATGGCCGACTTTTCAACTAGCTGGCGCTGCTCGACTCGACTTGCGTACAAAGAAAACAAAAAATGCCAGTTTGAAAAAATATTTTTGTGAATAAACTTCTTTTTTGTATTTCATTATAGTTATAACTACAGGTTACCGGGGCTGCGTTACATACGTGAAAGTAAAGTAAGCTGACGATTTTCAGCTTTAAATACTTTGCTTTGCCAGTCTTATCTTCCCTGTCCAAAACCAACCAAATAATCGTTATGAGCTTTTTTGCACATTAACACTAAGCCCGATTCCCCGTAGCTCTAATTATGAATAAATCAACCATTTGCTTTTCGCGATAACAGTTTCGTTGATAAATAAAATAATGAATCAATATGGCAACACCTAAAATTTTGTACGTCATCTTTGGGCGTTTCCGTCCGGTTTTTTAAGTCAAATTTTATCTTCACGCCTCTAGCATCCGCAATGACATAAGCAGGCTCAAATTTTGTTGTAGGTTAGGTAGCTTATCTTTGTAAAGGTGCTTTTACAGGGGCAATTTTTTGAGCAATTATTGCTCGGCAACACCACATGAGTAACCAACATAATGGATCAATCTGGATCAATTAGGTGGATCAATCTGGAGCAACAACAATAAATTGCGGATATGTTTCGGGAATATTGCTTTTGATTGCTCCATTAGTCAATTTTCTTTCTATCTTGTTTGTACGTATAACTAAGTCTCGTTTTCACGAGAGGAACCGGCCCGCAGCGGTGGCGGCGGGGGCGAGGCGTATTGCCTAGTTTTTTTAAGTTGCTCCATATTGCATGATATTGTGTGGCCGTATCTCTGGCAACATGTTGCTACATGTTGCTATTGCCCTAAATTGCTGGACGTAGTCGTGACGTCATAGCTGACGAGAATTGACCAGGATGGAGCAATTTTAAGGTGCGCTTACACGAGCAACTAAAATAGTTCCATCCTGGTCAATTCTCGTCCACTTATAATTTTTGCTCAGCAACCTCGTTCATAGTGCGAAAGGATAAACCAATACGTAGGAAGGTGCATCCAGCACAAGGTGGGAACCGCGTTTGTATTGTTGACTTACTTTCATCTTACATTACATTATTGAATGAAGTCACCACCTGTTTTCAGATTCCATAGGTAGATTATCAAGATCAGGAACAGCAGGGGACAGGTAACAAGGTGTTTTATTGTTTGGGGACAGGGTACGTGCCTTTACAGCCCTAAACAGGTATTTCTATTGTCATAAATAATCTTTACGAGTTTTGAATTGAGGTTTTATTCCAGAAAAAATATAGGTAGGTAAATCCAACGGGTTGTTTTTTTTAAATGTCCCTATAGCATAGCACCAACAATGCCCAACAATGCAAATAAAGGAGGGTGTTGTTGTATTTTTTAAATTGTAGGTAGGTTTTAAGCTCGTTTTAATATTCTAATGTCAATGACTTGGTTCTTCTAAATAATTTAGCGTAAGTCATCTAAGTACGTACCTATAATTATTTCGTGGGTAGGGTAGTAGTATGATGTTTTTTAAATCCTTTATTAAAAAGAACCTAGTTCTTAATAATTCATTACTATCTAGTCTATAAAACTGATAAGCAATTTTAATCTAACTTAATTTTATACATGATGATTATTTTAAAACTTAGAATAGTGTCCCTTGTACTTTACACAAGTCCGTTCCACTTTCTTAGAGTCTGATATGTTGAAATTATAAACACTTTGTTCATGTTGCTTTGTTCTTGTTCAATTATATGTGTCATTGTCACTATTATTTCTACACTTTTTACACTACACTAACTCAAAAGGTTTTGTTTGCGCACTATATTTGTTTGGTCTAACAGCTGAATCGCCTCGATGTTTACATGTTGATGGAGTCGTTGTACATGGGCCTCAGCAAATTTTTGGATTATTTATTTATTTATTTATTCATTTACACATACAATTATTTTTACAGGCAGAACCCAAGGTAGTAAAAGTAGTCATACAATACGACACCCAGAGACGCCACTCAAAATCTGATCACACACCTACAGTGGTCCAAGACTGACCAGTCCCAAGCAACGGCTCCGTTTGCCGGCCCAAGTTATATAGCGGACAACACACTAACTGTCACTCTCTGGAATTCCGCCAATGAGCAAGAAAAAATGTCCAACTGCTGAGTGATGCTGGTGATTATGTTGGTGACTGGTTCCATTTTTAGGTCACGATGGAGGTTGTCATTTCGAAATATCTCATCGATTATATTTAAAAAAAACTCAGCTGTTCCATACATTTTGACCGTGTAGGTGTAATACCTACACGGTCAAAATGTATGGAACGGCTGAGTCTTTTTTTGTAAAACCGACGTAAAATTTCTGCGTTGGGGGTCTAGAATGATATGCTGAATTCATGGTTACAGTTTGCGCACTGGATAAAAACTTTTCCTGTATAGGGCTTCGATATTTAGCTGATGTTTTTTTGATAGGGCTGGGTTCCTTTCTTTCTCTTTACTTACACCATTCCAATTTACGGAAAGGGTTCCAGAAGTTAGAACATCGCGTAGTGTAGTGTGTACTGTGTGAAGGCTTTTAAGGAATTCTTTAATAAAAAAATTACTTGTTCAAATTATATTATATTTAAACTATAACCATACAATGTTCCCACTGCTGGGACTCAGGCCTCCTCTGGGTGAGAGGGAGTGGGCTGTAATCAACCAAGCAGTGCGGGTTGGTAGATGTCACATGTCTTCGAATTTGTGGTTCTAGGACATGCGCGTTTCCTCACGATGTTTTCCTTCACCGTTTTGAGAGCAATGTTGATGAAATAATTTACACAAAGTAAAGCGTCTGTCAGGGTTCGAACTCACGACCTACTACGAGTTGTAGGTCGTGAGTCGAAGCCGACACCACTGGGCCACCACTGCTCTCTTTCATTATATTTAAAGGGATTTCAAAATAACAGAGGCCCTAGTGTGAGTTTCATTTAACCATTTACACCAAGAACATGCGCCCTCACAGCCGTGGCCTTCGCAGGAGATGCCCTGGGCGTCGGGAATCCCAGGCTGATTCCCGGCCACCGTAGGCACGGGCTTACAGATGGCGAGTAATGGGTAGCTCGCTGTCCGGTAAGGACCAAGCCCGGGTCGACGGCGCGTTGTATTCCACGCGCGCCTCAAAGAGATTTCAGCAGCAACTGATGGGGCCCGCAAGGGCCGATGCCTGCCAGGAGTGCGGGTTGTTCGAAAGAGATACCGCCGCCCCTGGCACACAGGCAACTGAGGGAACACGGGTGGGTTTTAGTCAGTAAAAGTCTGACACACCGTCCCGCTCCGCCCAGAGCGGGAGAAGTTATTTCATGATTTCCCACCCAAAAAAAAAAAAAAAACCATTTACACCAAACGCAGTGAGCGCGTTCGGCGGCGGCGTTCCGATTGGCCCTGGATTGGTGACGGACCAATCGGAGCTCCAAACGCGCTCACTGCGTTTGGTGTAGATGGTTAAATGAAACTCACACTAGGGCCTCTGAATGAAAGGACTCGTTTTTAACTCAAGTTTGTATTTTCAGTTTTTCATCCTTACATTTATAACAATATTAAATAAGCTTATTTTAAGTATACAATACATTAATATAATAGATTATTTAGGCGTGGCACTTACCTACGGATTATAAAAAAAATTACATTCCATATAATTTCGAATAACTTGGCCAATAAATGCCTTCATCACAAAACTTATAACTTGTTATAGTACCAACGTACCAATAGTTACTAAATTATACGTGAACTATTTACCTATTAACTTTTATCTACATCCTTGTTTCCTATACATTTGTCTTTTCTGAGCACAATTAATTAATTTAGTGTGAAAACAAACGATCTTATGAGACATGGACGCGACGAACTTTATTTGGCATCTTCCTTTTGGCTCATACACCAAAACAATGATTTATGATTCAACAAAATAGGGAGGTAAGTATATATTACAAAATTATTTCAAATGAAATTGATCATGATAATCGCAGAAAACTCTAGAAACTCATAATTATTTTCTTCGTTTCTTTTGCTTTCTGCGGCTGCAACCACAGTTGCGTTTAAATTTGCATCCTGGTTTGCATACAGGTCAAAACAATGATAAAATAAAAAATATATCACAATCGGAACTATATCTAGGGCACGTGTTTTGTATGTACTCTTACATAATATGCTTACACTAATATTACGTGTAAACGAATGTAATGGACAATTTCCTACAAATATTATTTAATAAGGAACGGTAATCCTACTGAGCCAATACATGTTTCTTCTACCGCGTACATATATAAGAGTAATGTATATTCATTACACCAACAAAATATAAAATAGAACGATACGACTAGAATGCCGACACAATGAGCATTGGGATAATCATTACACTGCCTTATTTACGTGATACTTTAGACTTTACAGCGTGAGAAGATAGGTTTATTAGGTAGGTTTGTCCACGTAAATGTCTCTTGGAATACTTATGCATTAAAAAAAATCGGTCTAATTGATAAAGCACGTAGGTCTGCTATCGGAGTAATTCTTCCTTTGTCTTTGGTCACAAAGACACTTAAATTCATTAAACGGATAGTCGACTCATCGTTGATCCATTTTGAGCTTTCTTCCCAAAAATCTTAGTACCACATAAATCAGGCTATTTTAAACCTAACATGCATAATGTGAAATGAACGAAATGCTCTGCTCAGTTAAAAATAAATGGAAGCAAAAAAATAATTAGGTAACATTTAAACACTCCATCATTTATAAACATTTCACATTGACATTCTTAATCCGATCTCTCTTTACACTTATGATATTTGGCGCAACATATTGCTAATAAATACAGATAGACTGTGATATTTATAATCTAGGGTACAACATCCAACTCATAGTGTTATATTTGACTGAATATTTTGGAAAACGTGGTCCATACGGCAAACGGTACCTACATACACGACCCAGAGTTGACCATCACACCCAATATTTGTGTTTTAACAGGTAATTAATTGCATAGATAAATGAAAATTCTGCACAAACGTAAATGCAGCAAGTTTTTGTGTCAATTAAAAATTATAGTGATCAATTTCGAGGTGTCCAATCAGGTGAGCAGTAGCGGAAGACAAATCGTGATCGTTTGAGCAGACGAAAGTTAAGAAACAATAGTGTTGTGGTCCTTAAAACAAAACAATTTATATGTACATCGAACTTTATCAGGGTGCGGCCACACTAGGCGTATCGTGGCTGTCCGAGGGCTCACGACTAACAACAATGAGCATAAAACTAGCATTACACACATACGCCCAATTTGGTCGTCGCCAACCTTACGCCAAATACTTATTCCGAATAGCGCATTCCAGCTCACTTTGAACAATATTAATAAAAAATTGTCTAACCTAAACCGTATCGTTAACCTTTCCCCTCGTCGGGTATCGTTATAGAAACTGTATTGGGTCTCATGTGTTTGTTGTCCGCGCTATGTACACTGTGCTGTGGGACACTGCGGTGGATCTCCTCCGTCGTGGTGAGCTTACACTCCACCACGCGGTAGTTACACGTGGGTGAGCCACAGTCGAAGTCTGGACGTATGATCACGGCGTTCGGTATGTCATCGAGACATCTCGGCTCCTCTTTGAATGGGGGACAACTGTAATTAGAAAAAGAATATTAGTTTACGATATGTAAATGTCAAACTATCTAAATGCAATTCTTGGTTCTTTGTCGGTCCCAACCAGAGATCTCAACAAAATCTATGGGCTTTTAGTCATGGTAGTACCGCATCTTCTGACCTGATGATCGTACATCAATCAACTCATTCTATCGCATTCTACTGCTGGACTTAGGCATCTCCCAAGCTGCGCCACATCACCCTGTCCTTCACCTTCCGTATCCAGTCTGTCTTAGCCACCGTCTTAAGGCATTCGGCCCAGCTAGCTGTGGCCGCTGGGGGGTGTCCCACAAAATTGTACATGACTTTTGTTTTGTCCAAATTAATGATGGCGGCTGATTGTACTCCTCGGTCTTCTGTACAATTTGCCGAACAGTATGGATGTGGTCTATGGTACCTATTGGAAGCTTATCGAAAACCGGCTTGTTTTGGTGGCTGGAACTCGTTAAGTCACCTGGCGAGATGATCCTAGTGAACAGCGTATACAAAAACGTAGCTTAGATATGAGATGGGTCTATAGCTCTTCAGCAAGGTTTTGTTATTTTTGAAGATGATCATTTAACGTATTGATCGTATATGCAAATGGAAGACCCAATGTAGGCTGTTATAACATATTTACCTCAGTGGTGGCGGTGTCGGCGAGCGTGATAGAGGGAAGCTAGCGACCTCCCTAGATATCGCGAGGGATTTGATGGAGCCGAAAGTCTGTTCAGGACTGAGAGGAGCTCCAAGCACTGACGCCATGCCTCTGTAATAGTGAACAAGATTATTTTATTAGAAGTCTTTAAAGAGAGAGAGAAACGGGTACAAGTACTCGTAAAAGCACATTAACCAGAGAAGTTTCTGCACATACCCTTTCTACGTTCAAAATAAGTTAGTTCTTTTAGAACTTGGGGAGTGGCAAGAAGTCCAGATGTTGGGATGTTAACCAATTACCGGCTCGTAGTATTCATATTCACGTTTACACATGATTAAGCAACGTAAAAATGAAGACTTCGCACCGGCAATTGGTGGCAGCGTGGCAGATCGGGCGATGCTAAAAAAGACGTTCGGTATTCCTTCTTCTTCGTCGTGGAAAGCTTGTGCAATGTGGTTAGTGATGATGAATGATGAGGCTAGTAAAGTTACTTACACAACAGAATCCGAGGGCACCAAGAAAGGTAAGGGGGGAGGACACGGTGCATCAGCACGCGCTGGCGAGGCGGGCTCGGCCGAGCGCGGGCAGCGCGCCAGCTCGCCTTCCTCCATCAGCCCCAACCAGCTGCGCATCCAGCGCCACAAGCCCGACGGAGTGCCTGCAACACCCATCACTACTCCTTAGCATACACAAATACATAATCGAAAATCGTTTATTTAGGTAAGGCTCAGAATGAGTACTTTAAGAACGTCTAAAATTATAAAAGATGGTCCCCAAAATAATTCGTAGTGCTTTATCTGGGAAGAAATGGTGCAATCCCAGGAGACTCCAAACTCTTAATTGGAGTAAGTAGAGATGTAGCGACCAACAACCCCAGCACGGTGTATCACAAAATATCCCAAAACGTTAAATCAATTGAAAAGTTTCTCAAAATCTAAAACAAACTTCTAATAGGGTATCACATAATCGAAGTTAGCATAAGTACTTACGAGAATATTTTCTGCTATTCTGCGGGCTAAGTGGGTAGAAGTCGCCGTGAATGGGACAGTGGAACGCCAGCCTTCGTTGCCGACGTTGGGCCGCGCGCATTAGCATGCATAACACGATACCTGGAATAGACAATACATTCCTTTTATTTAGCTGTTGTATTAGCGAGAATTAAGGCGTCAATACGTAGGGAAGTCAAATGTGGTTTGTTTAATGTATTGCCGTTCGATGAGGAGAGGTCTTTGTCCAGCTGTGCCTCTTACTGCAGTTATCAATGATATTTGACGTTAAATTAAAAGAGCAAGAAAAAGGCGTTAAATAAATGATTTTATTTCTGTAAGTAGGTTTGTACAAACACTTTTACACGTCAATCATTTTTTTTAAATTTAGTTCAGGTCGGCGTTTCCTATCTTCTGACTACTCTGAGAAGAAAGGCCAAAAACAAACTAAGAGTCTCTTTTAAAGTCCAGACATAAACTTGGTCAGATCATGTGAAGACCATGTGGATTAGTGTCTGAAATGGTCTTTTGAGGAAAGACAATGAGTGGAGCTGTCCAATCATCCAGGACAGTAAACAAACTTGCTGACTGATCTTTTAGCACAGCATGTTCTTTATTTATAAGGACCTCGTGCCGCCGATACGCTTTAAGAAGACACGTTAATACTGCTTCATATTTTTTTAATACATGTACTAAGATTGATCCAATATCATGAGGCTAATCCGCAGACAATCCTGCTTGAAGGTCAGGTCATACTTCAACACCCTAATTACAATTACTAATGTATGTAAACATTGACAGAATGTTAGCACATGGCTTTAAAGCATTTACACATGTTAATCATTGCCTATATTATAATAATGTGTTTGTGAATCAGTAATGAATACTAATCATCGTCTAAGCTCAAACAGAGCTAAATGCGATCAATATCTGATGGGTTCCCGTACATTGTGACCTCGTCTCTGAGAGCACTTTACTCGAAATAGCCACAGCCCTTAGTTAAAAAAATAAAAGTTAAAGACTTTAACAAAGAAAAATTTTTTGATAAGTTTGGGAAGATGCTCACGGTTTTTGACTGTAGGCTTGTTCCCTATTACGAGAGTGGGACTAAATGTAGTTCTCATTAAACCACTGCTGAGCAAGCATTATCAGACTATGCTGTTCCCATTGCTGTGACACAGGCCTCCTTTCGGTGAGAGGGAGTGGGCCGAATTCCACCACGCGGGCCCAGTGCGGGTTGGTGAATGTTACGTCTTCGAATTTTAAGCTCTAAGACATGCCAGTTTCCTCACGATGTTTTCCGTCACCGTTTTGAGAGCAGTGATGATGGAATAATTTACACAAAGCAAAGTGCTTGTCTGGTTTCGAACCTACGACCTACAACTCGTAAGTCACGGCCGCTACCACTGGGCCACTACTGCTCTTCCGTAAATTTGACTATAACTATTTATTTGTAGTTCTTAAGTAATAGTTCGGGCTATTATTGGAAAATGAATTAAGAGTTACGCAACCAAAATCTGTAACATTTTCCGTCTATCTGAAACCGTTTGACGTCACGCGTATGACGTTGTAGTGTAACGACGACGGCTGTAGCGTATAATCAAGACAACTCTGTCGCCCATGATTGCCATAATAACTAGCTTCCGTTAATTAACCCTTACAAGTCAAGCTGTAAGTGCTTCCTGCGTCAATCTCATATTTGATTTCACTCTCGTTAGTCATTAATAGTTAAGTACTAGCTGTTGCCCGCGACTTCGTTTAAGATCCAGGATACAAAGTAGATGTCCTTACCCAGATCATTGTCTATCTGTGAGGCAAATATCATCCCAATCCGTTCAGCCATTTTAGCATGAGAGCGTTTCAAAGAAACAAACAAAAAGCTTACTTTGGTGTTTATAATATATAAAAAGTAAGTAGGTATTACTTAAACGACAGTTTTTTTCTCAGTGTTATTCGAGGACACTAGTCACTTCAGTAGCTAATAACATTATCTAGCCTTTTCCCAACGATCTTGGGGTCGGCCTCCAGTCTAACCAGATGCAGCAGTGTCTAAGCTACCTAAGCTACCTATTATCAGTAAACAATTACTTCCCAATATATATCTCTGTTGGCAAATCAACATCCACGTAGTGAAACCACGGTTTTGATTAGAGCCAATCTCTAACTCTGACGTCACGAGCCACTAAATTTAATCCATGGACACCATAGACTCAATAATAAACCAGAATATAAAGTAATACATACCAGCAATAGTCATTAAAGCTCCAGCGACGATGCACACAGGGCCCAACACTCGAGAGTTGCCTGTGAAAGCGATGCGGGCCGCGTAGTGGTCGGGCTCTTCATTCTCACCGCAACCGCGATACGATGCCGCTGTAATAAAATAGTTATGTTATACATGTGCTATTTAATGGGAAAGTTTTTAATTAATCACCTTAGACTGCCGCAAGTAATTCACTGCTTGAAATAGGCTTTACAGAATACTCAGTTCTACGCCATCAGCTTGCAGTCTGTTAAAAATTTTAAATGTTACAGTCATGTCAGATTATAATAGTATAATCTGACATGACTGTTACATTTACAATGTTTAATTAACATTTTTAATTTTTTAATAGTGTTGGCAACACCGAGTGAAGCTACTTCGAGCGTTGGCGGTGAACTTTTTGAAGTAAGGAACTTCCCGCCATTATTTCTCTGAAGGCGCAAAACGCTTTTGATTTTGTGTTTTTGATATTATTTTCGCATTCATAAATAGCTATTACTTGTTTAAACACCTTCCGTATATGAATGTCAATACTATAAACATCTAAGAGTCCTTTAAAAGGCATTGGAAACATCTAATCAATGTAAAGGTCTTTCGAACATAGCAGACAAGAGAACGACGTGTTGGCACACGTCATACTTGACACTCTCAATACTCATCGTTCGTCGTCACATCGCGAAAATATATAATATTCTGCAGATCATGTGGACCGTTTTTGTGACGAACGTCGTCGGTTACGTTGATGTGCTTGGATATAAGTAATTTTGAAGTGCGAAGTCTAACAAAGATGCTCGAGGCTAATATTATGTTAATAACATAGTTCCTAAGAAATAAATAACAGCAGCAGCTATATCCGTGAGGATATACGTGAAAAATATACGAGAAGCTTTAGTGTTTATGTTCCTAGGAGTATCATTCTGATTCTGACAGCGTATTGATTTATAACACGTTATGTTTGTGTGCCTCGATTCAACGCTATTTTATTGCATTATTTTTTTCGAATAACAGCTGAAATACCGACAAGTTATGTAAATAATGTACGTATTCATCATCATATCAGCCGAAAGACGTCCACTGCTGGACATAAGCCTCCCCCAATACGGGGGGATTTGCCATAATCGCCACGCTTGGCAGGCGGGTTGGGGATCGCAGTATGGTGGTCTAATGCATAGAGAACGCTGCTGCCCATTCTCTTGTAAGTCCCTTAGTCGCCTTTTACAACACTCACGGGAAGAAATGGGAAATATCTACAATAAAGTATGCAATTACTATGAACTCTTGTCCTCGTTCGCAAGGACATAAAACCCGAAAACGGAGGATTCTGGCAGTACCTTTATTGATTAATTATTTGTATAGGTAGATGCTTTTTTATGATACCGAACTGGGATGGGCGTGGGAGGGTCAGAGTACATTATGGACATCTATTTTCAGTTTAACGTGTTCTACTACGTTAGATACTGTATTTACAGTCTGATGGATTCAAATAAGCGTAGGCGAAGGCTGCAGTTCCCAATAAAATTTCTTGAAGCGTTCAAATAAAAGTTTCTTTTTTGTTTGGAATGTGCGCGTCTATCCGAACGTGACGGTATTATCACGATTACACAGAGAAGTAAAATGTATGGAAGTATATGAAGATGCTTTAAAATTTCCGTCCAAAATAATGTTAAATTGGGTCAAATTAAATTAGCTGGCAAACCTTTCAGACGTTATCGTATCTAAAAACATGAAATAATATATTTTTAAGATTTTCTGTGTTTTTTGGGGGACAACGACCGCTGGTAGTGTTGTTACTTGAAGTATGAGTTGAGGAAATCTGTTTCTTTTTATTTTATCGTTTGTTTAGATATCGATAAAAATGGAGTCTGTGAAGTTTACACAAAAAGGAGACGATTTTTAATCCAATTTTTGTAAATGACCCCAGAAAAAAGTGTTTAGGTTTTGGTACCCTTAACGATTAAATTTGGGCCTGGATAATATCGTCTCGTTAGAAACTATAAAAGCGCACATTTAGTCTAGGCACGACCCTGAAGAGACGGAAATCGGAAAATTTATGATATTGGGTTTGGAAGTAATTTTGTTTTCGTATCTGTTTAATGTCTAGGTACCTACGTAAAGAATATGAAGTAATTTCCTCGTATTATTAATGGATGATCGAGGTGCATTACTTTATTGGTTTATTCAAGTTCAGGTTCATAATTAATTATGACATAATAATATAATGTATTAAACAATAATAAAGAATACTTCACGAAACAAAAAGAAATTGCTTGACCTTTGATGCGAAGCAGTTAGGAAAGTTACGTTTTAGTTTTCAGCTGAAACGATCTATGGTTGAAAATATAGCTCTACTTTTGGCAACACTAGGGATTTCTGAGTTGAATGATGGAGAAAGAACAATTTGTCTTATGATGTTTGAAGGCAGGTTTTGCAGATGCTAATGTAGGGTGTAATGATATCTGTGGTTTTCGAAACTATGGAATAGAACTGCCCTTTATTTAACACCATGAAACCTATTTCAGCTACCAAACAATGTTCCTCGTTGCTGTGTCCCGGTTTGAACGCATCTGCGATGCCTTTCCACGTCTCCGATATCACATTTACATGGACGGCAGTGAAAATCTCTTAATTATTTACGCAAGAACATAACTTACCGGTTAACACACATCCGACGAGCATAAATAGGAATCCAAATATAGGCAGTACTATCTGGCAGTTGGCTGCGACGACGACGCCAGCGACCGCCAGCCCACCTTCCACCTTCTCCACGCGGAGACGAGATATGGCTGGCGGACATCGTGGCTTGCCCACCGGGGCCCGCACCAAGGGCTCCCCGGGAGGTGACGTAGTCCTGTCAACAAAGAAAAAATATATTAGAGAGACGTTCGGTTTTCAAATATGAGTGCTATTGTGCCCGTCTATTGATGCCATGACAAAACACAAACAAAAAAAAAAACAATGTAAACGAAAAGTTTATGCTGTTTTATGTGCTTTTATTTGAATTGCATTCTATTTGCAAAAATCTAGAAGCAATAATGTATGTTACGAACATTATTATTTTAATTCAACACTCACATTTAATTCTGAACAGTTTAAGCCCGAATATAATTAATTATCAAAATAAACGAGTTCCTTGTTCTATTTATCTAGCGAAAACAATAGAGAGACGACCACATTTCGCCGCCAGTAATTATTATTTAGTAAAAGCAAATATTTCGTTGGCGATGTTAGGAGTATCTAATATAATCTTGGCTCAACCTTGAAGGTTCAACGTAGACCAGGGACCATGCTATTTCTGTTACCGATATACCGTCTCGTGATAATTGCCACTTTCATTGCTCATTATAGTTTCGGCTGTTTTATTTTGACCATCGCCATATTACTTTACGTATTAGGGATTTCCTGTAACAGCTTTTCGTTACTGTGAAAAGGATCTTCCTACTGAATAAATCGACGGTCCCTACGTACATAGAGACATGTCAAAAACCGAGGTTCGCATCTACGACACTTATTCGTTGTAAATATAATAGGTACTTGTTCTCATATACGATTTGTAAATGACGTTAAATAAGTAATATTAAAAAAAATATAAATATACAGGTGTGTGCTTAAGGAAAATCTAAACCCAATTGTGCAATAAAAAAAAATCAATTTTTGACATGTCTTTATACCGTCGAAATGTCAGGCATGAGCTAGTGTGATTTTACCGAGTTTGTCGTCACGGGTCGGCTGACGCCCGGAAGTCTGACATGACAATCTTACCAAGGGGTATCGTATCGTACCTTTTGCCTAGTAGCTGGGTTGTGGAGGTCAGATAGGCAGTTACTCCACGTAAAATACTGGTATACAGCCGCATCTGGTTTGACTGGAAGTCGACCCTACATAGTTGAAAAAGGCTAATGAGTGTGAGTTTACCGAGTAGGTAGGTAGGTGAAGTTTCAATATGAAGGAACTTTTAATGACACTCATGGGGGATTTCAAATACGGGTAAGTATTTACGCCCTGCTATTAGGTGTAGCAGGCAGATTCAAGAGGAAAGTTATCACTAAAATTAATCCATGTCTTCTACCTAAAGACACCATTTTCCGCAGATTACTCAGTTCAATGCTATTTAATGACATAAAACGTTAAAACAAAAAGAAGCAACAGTATTTTAAAAACGACAAAAAACAGTTAAACCGCTAATCTATCAACGTTCGGATTTTACGAGGCTGAGCGAATCGTAAACCATGGCCAGATGCAATGAAGACGTTAATAAAAAAAAACTTGTAAAAACTCATTAAAGTCGAAACAACAGAAAGCAGCAGAGAATTGACCGGGTAATGAGCAACCACTGGAGCGCTTTACAGCGCAAATCATATCATCACCTACGCAAAATAACTGCTAACTGACTAACTGTTGAGACTTGAGTATTATTTAGACTACCTTGCGTCAGAAGGTAGGTAGATTTGGGAATGACACGTAAGAGTGGAGCACGCTGTTGTTACATATTTTTTTTTTTTTAAGTCTTCGTTTAGAGTCTTCTACGATATTTTGCATATATCGCGCATGCATAAATCTTTTTATTGAAATGAGATTCCAATATATTTAACGACTATTAAAATTATGTAAACAGAATTACATAGTCGAACTGGTTTCATTTAGTTTGCCACAGCCTACGTAATCATTTTCACCAACATTAGTTTCTCCTTGCCTAAAACCACCTAATCCAAGGATGGTTAAGATTATTTATGTTGAGAAATGAGCGCAGTTTAGCTCGGGCCTAACCTCGGCGCCCGAAACATTAAGTTTTGAGGTTACCAACATGAAAATATTAATCATTCGGCTTTGCAGATAATTTTCTGCCAGATTTGGGCAAATATTTTGAAATGAAATATCTGAGATGATTCTCGAGGTCAGCATATATACAAGAGCTTGGCTGAACTGAAATATGTATAAAAAAAATTTTAAAACTCTGGTATCTAGATTAAAGCTTGGTATCAAGTGATATGTTTGTATATTGTTTGATTGATCGCTCTGTTAATATTCTAGGAATTAAATTAATCTTATAAATTCTACCTACGTCCACCAATAAATATTGTACAGTTCAGTTCACTAACAGACAACCACTCCCACACAATCGTAGGTCTAAAATTACTAAAGTTAACTTCCAAGAATACTTCAGCATTTACCGGACGGTTGGAGTCATAAACACTATTATCATCGGCTAAAGTAATGGTATTTTAAGTACACTTTCCGTCTTTAAATTATGTATTAAAATAAACGTTTTAGAAATTGCTCCCAAAACATGATATAATGTTGTTTGGACATTGTTACGAGATGGATCATCGTAAGTTACCTTGGCGTGTTTTGTTATTATCTGATTCATTTGTTTCCCTTCCTATAAGTTAATGTTTAGTTTATGACAACCTAAAAAGTCCACATTTTTTTTTGTTCTAACCTTGTCTTGGCGAACCAAACTAATCTATGGTGGGAACCATTGGACTGTTCGAAATAAATTGACTACACTATTTTGGTCTTTAGAGCAGTATAGTCTAAGGTTCATGAAGAAAACAAGTTGGACTTGATGATTTTGTATCTCAATGTAAAACTTATTAACATATCTACATATTACTCTATACTCCATGTGAAAAACTAACCTAATTGTCCTGTGTTTGTGTAAACGTATATTAATCCGCTGTCGCTTGGATACAGTGCTGTTATATAAAAACATAGCTATTACAAACAAGAACCGAGTTTCGTTCAAGTAAACAGCAATAACGTCCCTAAAGCCTTCTCCAAGTTGCCTGCCAGGGGTGCGGGTTGTTCGAAAGAGAAACCGCGGCCCCTGGCACACAGGCAACGGAGGGAACACGGTTGGGTTTTAGTCAGTAAAATTCTGATACGCCCTCCTACTACACCCAGAGCGGGAGAAGTCATTTGATGATTTCTCACCCAAAAAAAGTCTTCTCCATATTCAATATTTCCGCTAGTTATGAAAATATCCGCGCGGACGTAAGATTATCGCGACGGATATTTTGCGCACTCTTTTGATTTCTCTATGCTCGGTTCAACACGGACGGTTGAAAATCCAGTGCGCGATAAAACCTCGCCACGGTATTTTTACGTCCTTGCCAACGTGGTCTTCGATGCGATTTTGCCCGTTTCCTATCACCGGTTTTTTATTATGTCTATCGGTAGCTGCTACTTCAGCCAGACACATTTGATCGCCGTCAACAGGTGATAAATCATACACTTTGAGCATAAAAAGTGCTCCATTAATTCTGAACACACGTGTCCCACAACGTGGAGTAGTTCTAGTGACGTGAGTTTGGCACTGAACTCGTGTCATATAACTCGTAAAACACGACTATTGCTCAATATAACGGTCCGTGTGGTCCGTGTGTCTGGGGTTAAGAGTTTATTAGCGTTTTCTGAGGAATTGATGTTTACTGAAGTAATTCTGTAAAGTGGAAACGATAATTTTAGTTCATTTTCTGTTTACCTTATAAGGGACGTCACTTCACGTAATCAAACGTGTTTGATTGATTGGTTGTTACGTGAATATCCAATATCGCGCGTCGAGTGTGATTAATAAATGGTAAATTAGAAATTATTTTATTTCTGTAAGTAGGTTTATCCAAACACTTTTACACGTGAATCATAAAATACTTTAAATGCTAGATGAGGTCGGCTTTTCCTATCTGACTACTCTAAGAAGAAAGGCCGAAACAAACTCAGAGGCCACACAGTCTCTTTTAAAATCCAGACATAACGAAAATGTAGAGAGTTCGAAATTAATAGTTCACGTTATGTAGGTACTTAGGTATTTAATGTTTTAGCACTTAGCTTTGATTCTGAATTATTTTACCTACCGATTTCAAAGGCACATAAAATTGTTTGTAATTCTAATAAGATAATAAATAATATATTTCATAAAATTTCCCAAAAGCAACTCATTTTACTCCTCAATTACTCTGTGTACTATTTCTGTATATTTCAAAGCAAAGCGACGCTCAATTGCTTTTGAAACAACGTGTTTTATATACGATACATATTCACGTGGGTTTATTACAGTTAATTGGAGTTGAAAATGTTGTTCATATTTTTGATGTTTTATCTACAATTCTATCATTCATATTATCTATTTCGTGTTATTAAAAGTAGGAATGATTTCATTCAAGGTTTAGGGCAAGATTAGTAGTATCTTTATGTAAACAATACCTAGTATACCTGCTCATTTCCATACCTATAAAATCATGGGAGTAGGTACATATTGTCTAGCCTATGTATAAGGCTACTCGAATTAATTCTTACTTTCTAAATGGATGTTGACGCCAATAATTGAATATCATTGAATGACTGTTTTGCATACAATAGTTCAATATGCTATAGGAAGCGCTCAAGTTATATTTAAACTCACTTAGGTATATGCTACTGTTGAAGCCATTTGTCTGGTTTTTAATACAGTATGGTTTTGATGGGTTCATGAAAATAATATTTGAATTTGATGCCATAAGATTGAAACAACGATAAATTTAATTTTGTACGTTGGAAATTGAACAGATGTCCTTATCAAACAAAAGATCTATTTCTCAATTAACCAAACAGCGGAGTAACCTTTCATTTTGTCAGTTCAACAATATTCATTGCGTTTTTTTATGTTGTTTAGCAGACAAATTCGAACAAAAATGACCTATAATGAAGCAATGGATTAGCAATATCCTTAAAATGTTTAAGATTCTCATTCATAGTGTGATATGCAATTAGGGTCCGAGAACACCATCGAAAAATCGATTTAGGGTGTGGTCGCCTGAACGACAGTTGGCAGGAGAAATAATACAAAAACCACAGACACAGTCTACGTCAGCAACGGGTCGCAGGCATAAATAATTGTTCCCTTTATACATTCTTTGTCGTCTGTGGCAAATATTAAGTTGTAGCCTTGGTACATATAGGTATCTTCGTTCCCTACCAATTTGGAGAACAATACTCGTGTAGGTCGCTAAATTATGTTATGCCCACTGAGCGTCACTTCCGTCCCCAGTCAGTTAAAAATGCGACTCATATTCTAAACTAAACGAATAAATAAATATTAATACGTTTTGAATGATGTGTCTGGTCCTCTGCCATTGGCTGGAACTCGCTATTTTCAGTTCTTGACGCAGTTATCTCGTGAGACGTCCAAGTTTTTCGCAGCGACCTTTTGACTTTGGGACCTTAGACGTAAAGCTGTCTTAATATCTGGGAGCACGTCCCTAACCTTAATATACACACACAATAAATTGTGATTTACGGTTGACACGACTAAAAGGATTTGGGGAGCAAATGGGGATGTTATTTCCCTACTTTGTTGGTATAAGGTGTCTTTGACTTTGTTATTTGGTTGTGACATGACTTTGGAATTACTTAGGCGAATAAATTATTTTTGTACTAAAACTTTCGATTACCAGTTTAAGCGTAGCATAATCTTCTATGACGATTTCATTGCCAAGTACCTAGTTTATTATTTTTCTCGGATTCTTTGCTTTATTCAATTAAGAAGATAATTTTCTTAATTTGTTAGATACTATAATAGTGAGGTTGGATGATGTATCGAAATGTCATTTATGATGAATGACTATCAAAAATAAACGAAACCGGATATTATTTTAAACAGCAACTTTTAAAGCAGCCATTGAAAATCAATATCTTTGCCTAATTCAAGTTATCAAGAGACAAGTTTATGCTGCAATTTCCAGATTCCAGAGTTCCTTTTACAAATCAATTGGCGGCCATGATGGTAACATGACAAGAGAATAATGGCGGGAACTTAACGGTGGTTCCGGTTCGGCTGCGTCAATTAACCGTGGTTTCCGATCCACTGGCCGTGGACAAAGTTACTGTTTTCTATTATAATGGATTGTGTACATGTTCGGCGATATTACGTGTAGCTACAGCGGAATTTGAATATTTTCTATTTTTATTACATCATTTCGTTTAGCACCGTAAGGGATTTTTAAAAGGTTATTTTTATATTCTATGAAGTTATTTTTAGTGATAAATTATTTTAGAACTGAGCAATTTTTAAAGGCTATTAAAATTGGCATAAACATCATCTCTTGTCTTAAATAATCCCAAATGTTGGATGCGAAACGATCATATATTCCAACAAAAAAAACATCACAATCAACAGTTATAGAGGCTATTCCTAGATTATTTCGATTAAGATTAAATAAAGATAATTTTAATTGTAAACCAACTGTCTACAACCTCGTGTGGTTACACGCAACGTTTATTTCAGTTGGTTTATTCTGGTAGACGCAGGGGGCAATTTGCCGTCATTAGCTGTAGCAGTCTGTTCAAAAATAGTCGCCGTCCCCCCACATAATCAAGCAATGGAGGACGTGTCGGACGAACGTTTCCTGTAGGTATACGACCTATAAACACCTATGAGAAAGAAGTTGTTTCATAAAAAATATTTTTGGGATTTACGCTTTAGGTAGGTAGATGTCCGATTTGAATCTAGAATATCTACGTCCATCTTTGAAGTGCGTTAGATCGTAGATCGTAATAATATGAAGGAAATAAAGCGATTGAATGGAGTTTATGAATAGGCCCAATATATCTGCCTATTGTGATAGTTGACGATGACTACTAAGAAATAGATACGTACACACAGCTCCATTAAGTGGTTGGCCCTCCAAAAGACATGGTACGTTCAAATCCGCGCTAGGCCCAAGTTACTTTTTGTATTTTGCAAAAACATTGTATTATAATTACTGTATTGTTTTAGTGAATATGGTTAACATTTACGAGAAGTCATTCAACAGCTAATTAGACCGGAGGTTACAAGACTGCTTGCCGAACATAATATGTGAGGATCGAATCCTGGGCTCAAAAATGTACTTTTTGTCATGAAATATTTTTTTATTATAAATAATATTTTATATTTATAAAGAATTTAAAAATGAAGAGAAATTAAAAACTTTCATAATATTTGATAATGTTATTATTTAATAAAACTTTGATCTTATTTTACTACAAAGATTTTACAATTTTATTTGATAATTTACAGATAACCTAATATATATTTTGCCAACTGACAAACTGCTCCCTAGACAAGTGACATCCTTTTAACGCAAACGAAAGCGCTAGAAATAGCGCTAAAAATGTCAAGTGATGTGTCATGTCGTTTCTGCATAAAAACGTTTTAAGTGATCGTATACATCAAACGTTGTAGTTATAACTTGAGGGTAGGGATTAATTTTATAAAGAAAACGTAAGTAAGTTAAATTAATGGATACCCTCAAATAATATAGTCTATCGATTATACAGAGACCCAATGATGAAGTGACTCGGACGATAGTCGATAACAATTTCATCGCAATTGATATGGGCTCGTTAGCTAGTTCGTCAATCTTATGCGCTTTCGTTCGGTAACGCGATGGTTCGAATCCAAACAATAAACTCTTTTTGAAGTATTCTGTAGAATATTCGAAACGAATTCAATGTTGTATGTTGTAACATTTTAAAACTTGAGGGGTTAGCACATACTGACGCTGTGTGTACCGACATAAACACAATACATAATTAAGTTTTTATGAGGACATTACAGTCACTATGGTAGTTGAATGCTTTGCGTGCACAATTTCTGAAACTATACATAAGATATTTGGGATATTCAAGAAAATACAATGATTTATTGTTTTCCAAAATTGAACACAGCGTCATATCTGTCCTTTTTGCGGAAAATATCCATGTGTATGGATACTCACTTTGGTAAAAATCGTTGCGAGTGGCGTCGTGACGCACTTGGCTCGCACAAATCTCCCAGAGTTCTAATGAATATTTGACTATAGTTACTTCATGTTTATTTACACCTACATACGCACACGTACCTAATGATGGGTTTAAAAGTGTCTTCTGTGAAACAATTTTCCGATTTTTTTTTTTTTTGAATACTTTACGATCTATATCCGACTTTTTTATTATTGAAACACATCTCGTAGTAAAACTCAAACGAGTGATTTGGGATTGCACAAAACCATGTAATAAATTATAGCCTTTACGGAAGTTCTAAATACTTGTTTATTTAAAAAACCAATGAAAATGACATCACGAGAATTTCATTGCGTTTACTAAGTGTGGTATTTGTATCAACTGAAATGGTAACACTATGTTTTATTGCTATTTTAAGGGCAGTCGTATTATTGGAGTGTCTTGTTTCTTTAACAGCCACGTGTTTCGTAAACAAATGGCATGATAATATTTTTTAAGGGCCAATATTTGTGAGTGTTTACACCCGAATCCTACTGCGCTTGTAATAAAGTCTAGTAACTAGCACATTTAGACTTTTATTTCTTCACCGTCTGTTTATAGCGACAAGGTTTCATCAACTACGAATCCATTCGAGCGGACGAAATTGTTCAAAGCTGTCTGAAGACTCGGATGATTGGATGTACCGTTTATTCGACGCTTCCGACAAACTCGACACGCGGGGATTAAATCACGTTTATAGAGACGCAATTCCGTAGCCAGGCGAGTTGATTGACAAAGGGCTGTCATGTCTAAACGCTGAAACCAAAGCTCTAAGTAGAACAAACGAATTTTCGGAGGGAAATAAGGAAGCTCCTGTTCCACGAAGTCTTAAAGTCGTTTTATATTAAAGCGACACCTCACGACACCTGTTGCTAAGGTTAATAGGAAAAACATATAAAATACATTTTCTGGAACAAAGTGAGGAACACCAAAGACGTCGGCTAGGGCTTAAGTTAGAAGATTACGGTTTAAGGCTAAGCTCGTCTTGCTCCAATCCTGAAGCTTATATAGAAAGAATTGCCGCCTTAAATACACAATGGCCTCACACGAAGCCGCCGGACGGAAGCTAAAATTAGATTAGAAAAGGCATTCCAATTGGTGCGGGAATAGAATAACAACGCAGGAATTCGTCTGAAACTATGGGTAAAGATGGAACAATTATGGGAAGTTGTCGGAACAATTGATCCCACGATAGGGACAGTTCATGACTTTGATCCCTCAAATCCTTTATTGGGATAACTCGGAACTTCACAACACTGAAGATTCTTGGGTTGTTGCTGAGCATGACTTTGCAGATAACATGCTTCTGGTTGGTCAAATAGTTTGTCACGTTTTCCTCAAGTTTGTAAGCACTTGAGCAGTTTCGAGCGATGTCAAGTGGAAGAGCACAAATATTATTTCTGTGCATCCTGCTCGCGATTTCATAGCCAGAAGTTATTATATCAACAAATGATAGCATAGCTGATATTGTGATGTTTCTTGCGTATTTCGCTTGCATTACGTAAATGTATGATATAAACAATGTTTTTGTATCAGACGAGCTAAACTAACGAGCAGATTGCCCCCACTTGTGCCAGACTGAAAGGAGTAAAAGAAACAAGGAATGGCGGCACAAGCTAAGCTTTCACTAGTTGCACCAGACAGAAAAGAAGGATTAAAGTACGGGAGGCATTTGCCCAGACGGGGAGTGCTCGAGATAATTCGAAGCTCATACAATCTCTGTTGGCAAACTGTGAGAGTTATAGTTAGGTTTTCGTTTAAAACAGGTAAATAGTATCAACTTTCGAGTTTTCTATTTAAAGCTGAACTTAATAACTGTTGATGGATGAGATGTTATGATGTTGTAAAAGTTGGCAATAAAACTAAGCTGTTACTGGTTTCTAAGAATCTGGAGAAAATGGCTATTAATAATAGATTTATTATCTGTCTCTTAGCAAGTAGTTTTCATCAGTTAAAATGGCGGTCGAGGACTGAGTTTCGAATTCCATGGTATGAAAATGTTACAGGTTTTATTCGGCTTCCTAATATGTTTTTAGTAGGTAAGTAGCTCCTCGTAATTTTTTTTCCCAAACTCAACAACAAGCTTCATGAAAATGGCATGAGACCCACAAATTCTGTCTTCAACTACCTAAAGGTAGCTGAAAAAATATAGTCGTGTAGATAAAACAGAATAAAACGAATAACAAAAGGAATCTATAAACGGAACAACTTCAAAGTTCAGCTAACGGTCTTCCTCCAACTAGCCACAAGCGATGAGGAAGCGGAGAGGCAATTAAACAATTCACTTGAAACGGAACACACAATAGAATTGTACTACAGAGTACAGATTTCCTTTCTGAGCGGAACTTTCTGCGTTATCTGAATACTAATGAGAGGGAGCACCGCCCACCGATCGATGGATCTGGGTAAAGGCGCGGTTAGACGAATACAACAAGAATATAATTTTTCTTCTTAATATTTTCGGGGGTGAAAATTCTTCTGAGGATAAATAACTTTTAATACAGGATGAGCTCTGCAAAAAATTAACACAAGAGCCAGGGAAAATGTATGAAGCAGCTGATGACAGGCCTACACTGTCATCCCCTACCTATTAACACTGTAATTTGAAACCATTGTAAAAACCAATTATTTTTTAAAGAGGAATCGTGAACTTTCTTGCCAGCTCTTTTCTATAGGAAACAACCAACTGGAACCGTGCACCTATAGTCTCTGACGTTTCATAAGTGCCCATGTAGGTTTAAGTGAAATAAAATATGTGGATCTTTTTTGTTTATTTTAAATTAGCCTAAAAGTAAAGATTGCCAAAGAACCTAAAGTAAGCCTCACGATAGTGTAATTGCAAGCCAAACAGTTATATCGTTGTGAGATTGCTCTGCAGGCTTAGCACGAGCACCGATTTGTCGACGGAAGAATAGACATGACTATTAACTAAATGATGTATCTACAATAGAAGATAGTTATGTTTTTCTATTAATTATCCCAGTTATGCGTTCTAAACGAATCATGATTTTGTAGATAATCGTTTATACTTTGTAGCCGTCGAGTAGAAAGTTTGTTGTCAGTGTGATTTTGACAGTTTGGGAAGAAATATTCTTCTGAAATAATCTACATTTATAAGACCTAGACAAAGATCGTTAGAAAGAAAAGACAAAATCACAGATTGTAGCAGGATATCTACGGTGCGATGCCAATGGAGAAACGAAATGTCACTTTGTATAGAAAAAGCACTGTATATTATTCGTAGAAATAAAAAGCGTCATGCTAAGCCTGCTGGTGAGAAAGGATATAAATGTTCTAAGAACGTGAGCGAGTGTTTAGTCTGAGTACGTGATTAGTGATTACTCTCCGGATGCGGTTGCTATTCAGCTTCTTCAAAAGTTTTTTCTTTTTGATATGCGGTAAATACGCGCATGAACAGGATGGAACACCCATTTACGTGATGCTAATGATCATTAGGTTAATGTGCTTTTGGTCTGAGTTGGAATGTGCTTAGTTTGTCTGTTGTAGTACTCTATTCTTGCACTCGTATCTTCTGCATTTGCCTTTAGATTTAAACTGAACCGTGATGGGTTTTATCATAAAACAGCTGTTAAAATAAATTCTTAAACGCTTAAACTGTTGCTTTTTCATGAACTTTAAAGCACTAAGTTTTGACAAGTCGTTTGGAGGACGTTCAACGGAACCACAATTCTGTTACTTGGCAATGTTATATCGTAATATTATCTGGAGTTTAGTAACTATAACTTTTACAGTACTCTGGAAATGTACCGGAAAGTTTTAATACGTTATTAAAGTTATGCAACGTCCATAACACGCTTTCGTAGGAAAACAATTAAATAACGGGCCGCGTGAAAGTCGTATCGTGGATTATGTTCTCTTAGTAGTTATCTTCTAATAACACGATTTTATCTTATCCGAGATGTTATCTAATAACAATAGACGGAGTATTTTGGTAGATTAGCTAACTTTAAACTTGTTTAATCTTAACTACCTATCTTATCTTTTGCTAGGATAGTGCTACTGGCTGGTTTATTATTTTAAATTTCAAGTTTCGAAGGCGGCCATCTTGATATTGATTTATGTTAGCAACTGGCAGCCAGACAGACGGCCTGGTACCTGCTGGTGCTATGGTATGTCGACTAATGGATAAATTATCGAGCTGATAAGTCATATTAAAGGCAAAACTACAGTTACTAGGTAAGTAGCTACAGTTACTAAGTAGGTACCGTTACGTTGAATTGAAATTTCATTTAAATGTTTAACTCATTGGCTTTTCATAACTGTGACACCAAACATCTGAAACTACAGTCTCATTTGCATTAAAATGTAAGACGAATTCTTATGCATAAAGGGCGTAGCTGTGGCGTGTAGGTACCTACATCAGTAGGTTCATGTATGAGTTATATACTTAACATAAAATATAGGTAAGTCTTTCTCTCTATTTAATTTCATTTACAGACACAGGTGCAGAATTCCTATTAAACTTTTTACAGCATCAACGAAGCCAGTGATGATATTTTTTCCAATCTCGCCTTCGCCTTATTAAAGTTCCATCAGGTGTGAATTACGTTCCGACAACTCGATGTAACATGTAACATCGAGATGATTATAGATTGTGGCAGGTGAATAAATAGTGGCAACACTGCCGACGTACGGAAGCGTCGGAGTGGAAACCAGACTGGGTTCAACGTCCCTGTCCCGGTCCCAAGCGGCGCCCGCGCTTGGTTACAGTGCAACCTTATAAATATAAATTATATTATGCACTCTAAACAGGATATGGAGTAAACAAAGGCTAGACGGTGCCGACGGGACGGGACGGTGCCTGAGGAAGCTATTTTGAATATTCAAAAGTAAATAGAAATTAGTTAAGCAAAGTTCATAGACTGCAGATGTTTGCTTTTTAAATAAGCTAAAGGCTTTTTTGATGACATCCCTGATTACCAACTAGTTTTATGAATGTGGTTAGTACTGAAAAATGTTGCTTTCTTTGTATTTATTTGGGCCGGCTTTTACAACATACTGTAACAGAAGATTAACAACAGTCATGATTGTTTTTAACCTAGCAACACGCCAGAAATGTCGCTGCGAATAGAAAAAACAGAATACAATAACCTATAATCATAATACCACCATGTTATGGACCCGCTGCAAGGGAAAGACCAATTCTCATTTAGAGTATTAAGGCATGAGTATTAATCACCAGGCTTGCTCAGGACGGATCGGCGATTTCAGACTTATGTTAACTACATATATAGGTAAATCCAGGTTTCCTCACGATGTCACCAATCCAGTGTGTTTTCCATCACCGATGCCAGCCATGTCCAAGACAAACTCAGAAAGTACATTTGAATTGAAAAAATCTCATCTTACCCAGAAATGAAAATAGCTACTGACACACAACGCACTGCAAGAATAGTATTTAGACAAAACAATACTTATAACAATATTCTAATTACTATTTGCCGCTGAGATTAATTTATCGGCGCAATCAAAATGGCGCGTAATTGAATAACAGAAAATTCTTTTCAAATGTAAACGGGGTAAATTTATGAGTTCACGCGTATTGTAATGTCGGGCAAAATGAGAGGAATTTTTCATAATTGAAATGTTTCAAAATGAAGGGGTGGTTAGAATGAAAGTTTATAGGACAGTAGATACCTAGACAAATGGATGGAATATTTATGACTGTGCATCAGTACTTGGTAAAAGAGTCTAAATAAATGTAGAATGGTTTCTTTAACGGTTTTAAAAAGGAATGTGTTTCTTATGTTTTCTTTTGCTAAAATCTCAGATTAAAAAAACATCTAAGTTTTCCATGGAAATCGTTGGAGGAAGTTGCATTTGGCAATCTAGTCTTATCTGAGCAAATGTTCAGGTATATCTTTTCTGGAAGCCTATCTTAAAGCCAGTTACAGGCTGATCTAAACATGTATTTTAGTTTAAACAAACCTTATAAAGAATCAGTCCTGCCGATATATTGTGCAAAAATATCGTCGTGAAAACTAAGGTGAAGTGACAGCCGTCAATAGTGTACATCAGGTGGAATGACAGCTCACTTCAACCTAAGTTTTCAGGTGGAGATTTTTACAGAATACACCGGCTTTAGTATTTTCTAAAGCTGAATAAAATCAATAGTTACCTACTGAAGAAGATATAAGAATTTGTTATTTTCGAATGTAAACACAATAAACAGTAATGTAATGTAACAATGTTAAATGTGTCTGCAGAACACAACTAGTGACGTCATAGCACATGCCTTTCACATTATTTCCCGATAACCGTGTTCTTGATTGACGCTGATGTTCCGATTCATGTGATTAAACCATTTTTCCGACCTAGAGATTGGCTGTTAGCCAATTAGTAATCTCAATGTATTGTTAACAAAATTAGAGTACCTATAGTTTATTCAGCCCATAACATTCTGCACTCTGGGGACACTCCTCTCTGTGACAGGGCGTCGGCCGTAATCCACCATCCTCGGTAGATGTCACATGTCTTCGAATTTTTGGTTTTAGGACATGCCGGTTCTCTCAGGATGTTTTTTGAGAGTAGAATCAGAGTATAGTTTAATTTGTGAAGGGCAGGCGTTTTGGGCAGTCCCCCATCTTATGTAATTTTGACGTTCAAAAAGTGCTGACGGTCAACCTAGTACGAAAAAAAAAAATTTAAGCAAATCAGAGTTCGTTCCTACTCTATACATAATAGTTGAATTAAAGCATGTCATGTTAGAAATTAGCCTCTGTGCAGCGATGCGACTAATAAGGTTTTAGTTGGAGAGCCAATTTCCAGCCGCGTTTGGGATATTACTTGAAATTCACACTTGCAAAGTTTGGAGTAACGGGGCTTTTGAAGGATCTCACGAGAATATTGTGTTTGTCATACCGATATCTTCTGTGTTTTGTTAAGATTAAAGGTCTGACGTAATATACAATGTTATGATTTATCTTTATACGAGAATACATCCATAAATTAAGCTGTATTTTGTTGGGGAAACAACTTTGAATTTGAGAAATGGGTGCTGGTTTATTTTCACAACTTAATACAAGATCAAAGAAAGCTTTTTATAATAAAACTAGCTGACCCGTGCCCACTTCGTTGGCCGGTAAACATTTTTACTTGTGATGAAATTATGAGTGTGGTTCGGTTAGTACTAAGTGCAATGATTTATTTCCTGACTGCCAAAAATATTATAAAGATGTAAAATTTGTAAACCTCACAAACTTTACCTCTTTATAATATTAGTATCGAGGTATAGATATAGAAGTATAGATTAATAACATAGGTACCTATTTTATTCATATAAAACTGGAAGAACCTTCGCACAATATGTGAAGACCTTACTAATGTCTTATTTAATTAAATAGAGTTCTCACAAAAGAAACAGCCACCATCGCCTGAATAGACGCACCTATATCTTCACACAATAGTCCCTTTTCCTGAACCTTGATTTCGATACCTATTGTGAAAGAACTAAGCGAACAAAGAAACGACAATAATAGAATAAAGAAAAAGATAAGAAAACGAGGTAGGAACCTAAAAAATATAAGAAAAACTGTTGCCACTTAACGGAAAAATAGTAGGTATGTGTTATCTGTAGTAAGTCTACGAAAAGATTTAGAAGAGCGTTGTTCAACAGGCTATATCTGATCACAATCAGATAAAATATCTGCATTCTGTTTTTTTTTTAACTAGCTAAGTTTAGGCAGTACATGCGCCCTCACAGCCGTGGCCTTCGCAGGAGACGCCCTGGGCGTCGGGAATCCCAGGCTGATTCCCGGCCACCGTAGGCACGGGCTTGCGGACGGCGAGTAATGGGTAGCTTGCTGTCCGGTAAGGACCAAGCCCGGGTCGACGGCGCGTTGTGTTCCACGCGCGCCTCAAAGAAGATGTCAGCAGCAACAGATGGGGCCCGCAAGGGCCGATGCCTGCCAGGGGTGCGGGTTGTTCGAAAGAGATATATCGCCGATATATCGCCGCCCCTGGCACACAGGCAACTGAGGGAACACGGGTGGGTTTTAGTCAGTAAAAGTCTGACACGCCCTCCCGCTCCACCCAGAGCGGGAGAAGTTATTTGGTGATTTCCCACCCAAAAAAATAAAATAAAAATAAACCCTGCTTCGCACGGTTTTTGTGATTTGATAAAACACCGAGATTTTCTATTACTGTAAGTTATCTATGAATAAACCTTCCGCAATAGATCCTATAAATTATGGTTAAAACTGCATCAAAATCCATTGCGAAGCTTAGAAGAATGACGCAGTCACACACGAAAAGCGACTTGTATAGAATTCTTATGAAAAACGTCTGAAAAATTAATATACCCAGTAGCGTCTTCTTTGTGTATCCGAGGCTAAGTTCCTGTATCCCATAAAACATACCGGCAATACATGTACTTTGAATAAAGAACAAAAATAAAGAAAATGGCGTCCTCATCCGCTCCCTCAGAACAGGTATCCAACAAGCAGACACGTTATACAACAGTTAAAGTTTTTCTCACGTTGTAGGACATGGAATACATTCGAGGAGCTACAAAACTCGTTACTACGTATCTAGTGAGCAGCGAAACGGCAGGACCTTTCTACCTTTTTCTTTTTTTACACGAAATGTAAACGTTCTAAAATAAAACTGTAACATTTTTTTGCTCTTCGTAAGAAAATTCTTTGTTAAAACGTTACGTCTTTAGGGCCATTGTGAGAAAAGAATTTGAAGTGTTTAGTAGAAGTATGCTTACGTCATAGTTTGGTAATATAAAGCTTACGAGTCCCGAATTCCATGTGTCTTGGATTACGAGGGTTTTAGCTGAGTATCTAATAGATGGGCTCTGGGTTTCGATTGCCCATAAATTAAACTGCTAGGGGCAAAGGTCATACTTTGTTCAGTCTTCGGCCAGCTGAGTTGTGGGCAAACACATTGCCAATAATAATCATCTTATCAGCCAAAAGACGTCCACTGCTGGACATTAGCCTCCCCCAAAAGGGGAGGAATTGCCAATAATTATAGCTTTGTAAAAAAGAAGAATTTGCATAGCGTCACCTCATTTTCATCAGGTTCTAAAAAGGTTTTAATGTTATGTAATTGATTAATTGAGCTAATATGTCTTTAAATTCGCATGACGTACATTAATCGATTATGTATTTTACGCACATTAGAAGTAAAGTTTCTTTGACGTAAACGGTTGGATTGCAGCGTGAAACACGTGAACAGGTAGTGAATTACTGTTTAGCATTATTTAGCGTTCACGGGTTAAAAATTGGTAATATACACAATAACTAATTCACTCTTGCATGTCATGTTATGGTGTCAAACTTGAAATTTTATTTCACGTGATAACATTGTTTTTAGCGTATGCAAATCAGTTTCTAGTTACAGGCAGTTCTGGAGGTGGCTCGTAATAATATTAGTTTCAGTAATCCAAAAACAAACTATACTAAATTGGATTCCATGCAAAACTCACGTGTTCAGGCACGGCATAATAATACCGTATTTTGTCCACTAAATAGATAATTCACGATCCAATTACCGCCTGTAAATTGTAAAGTAAAATATCATGAGGCACGCCAGTATCGAATGATCCGATTAATTTCAATCACTCGAGATGATCGTGGGGAATCGAATGCGAGATTTTATTGGAAAAATCTGATATGTCTGAAGGAGTGTGTGTCGTAAATTTCTTATAGGTTTAGTGGATTAGATTGCGTGTGTTTATTTTCTTGCTTTTAGTGTTCCGCACTAAAAGGAATCATTTATGGGACGATTCGATTATCGGGAGGCTGTCACACGCGATTACCTCGGAATGGCCTGACGGTTCTGTTTTTTTTCGAGTTTATCTTTGACAACAAAAAATAATGAATTTTGACATCTACAGGATAAGTTTTTATCCAGTGCGCAAACTGTAACCATGAACCCAGCATATCATTCTAGACCCTCCAGCGCAGAAACTTTTTGTCAGTAATACAAAAAAAAATCAGCTGTTCCATACATTTTGACCGCGTAGGTATTGCACTTTTCTATGAAACAGATGATTTTTTTTTTGTAAAACCGACGTAAAATTTCTGCGTTACCCCCTAACGCAGAAATTTTCTAGAATGATATGCTGAATTCATGGTCACAGTTTGCGCACTGGATAAAAACTTATCCTGTATACTATTTATGAAGATTGCCTCAAGGCAAAACATTTTCAGAATAGGTTATGTTCATGTCTTTTCTTATCAACATCTCCTGGGAGCAAAGGAGTTACCGAGGTTAATAATATACCCAGCATTATGGCCCAAACCTTCTTATGTAAACGGTAAATCAATCCGGGGCTAATATTTGCTAAGCTTTATAGGCAGGGCTGGCTGGATAGGATATCAGGTCAATATAATACTGTGGCGCCGACTTTACCTATACCTAACTAGTTAAATAGTCGTGAAAAGAAAATCTTTGGCTGTTTTTGTAGATTCTCAATTATCGATTTTGTTATGGCTAATGAATTTCAGTGTACGACTAAACGCCGACAGACTGAACACCGACAAGACTTTACTTCGTCGGAATTCTTCGCCGACAGGACGCTTCGCCGACAGGAGTCTTCGCCAACAGGGCTCATCAGGTAGGTAATAGGTTAGGTTAGGTTACAATTGCGACCAACCGTGCGCGAGCCGAGCGAGCGCTACTTCCATGTTAGTAACAGTTACTTGACTATATAGTAATAGCGCAAGGATGAGCCTTGCCGGCGAAGAGTCCAGCGCCAGACACTTTCAGTTTTCCCGAATTTTCTAATTGTCCCGGCAACTTTTCTATTTTTCTTTCCGTAAAGATATATTTCGGACTATAACAAAAATTGTAAAATAAAATTTTCCCAAATAGGTCCCGCCGCCCGTTCTGTGGCCCGAGTGCCCTTCACCAATCTGGGGCCAAACGGAGCGCCAAACGCAGTCTATGCGTTCAGTCGAGATGGTTAAAAAAAAACCTCTGATATAATCCGCTTACAATCGAACAGCATTTTATTTTTGTTTATATAGATGGATAATATGATAAAAAGTTCGTCAATATCTTGTCATGGGCTTAATTGCAACAAGGTTTTAATGACGTACTATTTAAACAGCTTGTCAAAACACCTGTTTTTGTCGTTAATGTTCAGAATGAGTTCACTACAGTGTCACCTCTATAACATCATATTTTATAAGTAAATAGACGTTTACGTATCGTCAATGGCCAATAAACTGTCAATTACATAATAGTTACTGTTAATAAAAAATGGATAGATACCTTCTATTGTTAATTTGAAGAGGGATGTTCAATGTCATCTGTGCTCTATTTATAGGCCGGCTGGACGTTCACGTGCCGACTATTCATAGACACCTACTCGTACTTCTTTTGTTACAGTCGTGAAGTTTCGTCAAGATCGCCGTCTTTGTGTAGGTGACACGATATAATAATATACTTAAGCAAGCCTTGGCAACACAAACTGGAAGTATTCTGAAGTTTGTTTACCGATTCAGGCCAATTGGCGAAAAGTTTGCCGTAAAAACAAACAACTTAATATTTAAAAGTTTTTATTGCGGATGAAATTGAAATGGAGCAACGTTACGCAGAACACTGAAAAATCTGTTGTCTAAAAATGATTCCCGTAGTTATAACGTTCCTATTTGTTTTAAAAAATGTTGCCAGCGTGACGCACTTTCAGTCACAATCTGAATAATTTTGAAGGATATCGCTAATCCATTACTTCACATCATCATCATCACCATATCAGCCGAAAGACGTCCACTGCTGGACATAAGCCTCCCCCAAAAGTGGGGAATGTGCCATAATCGCCACGCTTGGCATACGGGTTGGCGATCGCAGCTGGCGATCGCATTCTCTAGTAAGTCCCTTAGTCGCCTTCTACGACACCCACGGGAAGAAATGGGATGGTGTTATTCTTTTACGTCCGGCAACACACGGAACCATTACTTCACATATGTAGGTATAAATATTACTAAATTACTACATGAATGAAATATTTGTCAGCTCAACAATGTTAATGACGCAATGAATGTTGTGGAACAGTCAAAATGAAAGCCAGTACCACTTTAGAGTGCTAAATACGCAATGACCCCCAGGTGATGGGATTTATTATGTAGTATCGAAACCTAACCAATAAAATAAGCCACATAACATTTATCCATGATACCTGATCATCGTTAATTGTCAACCAAGAGCAAGAGCATTAATTAAATATGCCATGGAATATTCCATAAGTACTTGCGTAGATAATACTTAGTGTACCTACCTACCTACACATTTATCCAGTAATATAAAGTGCTCATCCCGCGCTAATCACACCTTCCGGTTCATTAAACGGTGGTCGAGTCAGATGATTGGCGCTGACGACCATGGTCAATTATTTGTAATGGCAACATTATTACATGCTGCGTACTAAAGAGAAAAAAAGTTGGACTATGACTTTTTGAAATTCGAAAATGGAAATCCAGCTGCTGTTTCGATTTACTGTCTCAGTGAGATTGTTTAAAAAAGAATCTGCATTAAGATCTTTAAAAAATTTGAGTTCAAAAACTAAAACCCAACTATTGAACAATCGCTCTCTAAAAAGTAAGAAACAAGAAAGCATTCTCATCTAAAACCCGTCCCCCCCAGTGGGTTCTCGCATTGTCGTTGCGGGGGGGCTCAGTGGCCGTGGTCACCCTCCCACGGTGAAGCGAAGAGGAACCCCAAGGTGGGGCCGCTCGTCAGGGCTTTTGCCTCCAAGCCGACGACGTAGTGGTCAGAAAGTAGGTTGCGGTGAGGTGCATCGCAACTGAGGCGGGCCGCGATGTCGAATGGGAGGCATCGCAGCTGAGGGTTGCGCCGAAAAGTGGTAGGCGGCGGGGCCACTGTGCTAACCCGTCGCAGGGGGACCAAGGGTACCAGACACGGGGTCGTCTGGGGCCCTTATGCTATTTCGTTCCTGGGGTGGTCACGGCATGCCATGTGTCTTGGTGCGCTGGTGATAGGGGTTATTCCCCTCCGAGGAGGGTCCGGTGACGGACAGCCGCGGCGAGTTCGCGGATGGCTTGTGCGTTTCCGTGTTCCCGCCTCAAGCGGCACTGGAGGACACCGTGGAGTTTTAGTGGGTAACAGTCCCACATAACTGCGCTATCTCCCCGTGGTAGCGCAGTAGGCATTTCTCCACATTAAACAAAAAAAAAAAAAATGCCCGGGTCGACAGTGCGTTGGGTTCTACGCGCGCCGTCACAGATGTCAGCAACAACTGGTGGGGTCCGCAAGGGCCGATGCCTGCCAGGGGTCCGGGTTGTTCGAAAGAGATACCGTGAGCCTTGACACACCGGCAACTTAGGGAACACGGGTGGGTTTTAGTCAGTAAAAGTCTGACACGCCCTCCTACTCCACCCAGAGCGGGAGAAGTTATTTGATGATTTCCCACCCTCAAATAAAAATCTAAAAGCCGTGGTAGCCGCCATTTATGATTACGCCCCACAGCCAGCGGACGATCAAGACGCTTCCAATGATACCTGATTTGTTAAAATGTGATTAGTAGTTTAGAAGTTATGAGGGAACAGATGAGCATACACACATACAAACATAAATCGGGTAATGAAGCAGCAACTTATCAGCTTATTTGTTAACTCGCTGCCAGCTTTGAGCGTCAGAAACATTCAAAAGAACATTAACAATAATTTAGTTGTTTACAACATTACAGCAATATTAATTGCGTTTCTCACGATGCATTTTACAATTTGGGACATTTGTTTACACAAATCGAAGTATAAACATTTAAATTGTATTGCGAACATGTCACCACATTCAAATGAGCCAGCAAATACGTCAATAGTAAATCCTCTTAGCTTGTTAAGCCTGTTTAATACTGTTCATGTATTGTGGTAGTTCATTATGTGGCTTATTGAAGCCCTGTAGGGTTACGGCCGAGGTCGCAGAGCGCCTTACGCGCGTGACCGCATGATTAATGTTGCCATTAGAAAATATTGTTTCTGAGGAGGTTGTTAGTAAAGAGCATGTTAGTTGGCGTTTATAATTGGGTACCTTACACGTGGTCGTGTTTTTCTTAAGGCCAACCTAATTATTAATCAGAGATAGGTTACTACCCCAAAATTCCCTGGAAATTATGCTTTTGATAGTGAAAGATCCTGTTCAAATCATTTGCGAGATGGTATATTTAATCGGTACAGTCAGTACCTATTGCCCAGTTTCTGAAAAAAATACCCTATGTCATTTGTTATCAGATATCAAAATCGGCTTGTGTAATTTGATTATGTTACAATGGCAACGGGCTGACCACCCGGGCCTCATGTTTCCACCGTCATACTTTTTAAATCGGTCAGATCTCGGTTTGCAGAAGTGTGTGCATCACAATATTTGGTTTACGATAACAACAGCGAAGATTGATTGTCTAACGAATATGTACAAACAACTCGGGGAGGTACATACTTACTTATCTTGCTTCATGTAAATTTTTAAGTAGCCATTTTTTTGTTTCGGAGAAAATGATGTCGGCACGTCTTTCTTGCTGATTTCTATAAACAGCGGAACAATCTGCACTGCGTTATGGTGCGTATAAATATTGTTATCAGACATTACCCTGAAAAGTAGTCCATTGAACTGCTAGGGCAGATAAGAAAAGTACCTTCTTAAGTGAAATACTCTCCCGTCTTGCTGTGCCTGTACGTAGTCCGTAATCATTATTCTCACAGCTCAAATTAACCGACACTTGGCCCTGTTTAGGGCATTGATTTACTAAGTTTAGGGCTATATTCTATGCCAAGCATACATTACTTAGTTGACTGGTAACTGATTTATATTTGTTTGTGTCAATTGGTAAAAAAAAAAAAACTTTTACACGTCAGAATTAGAGTATGTTTAGATGAGTTCGGTGTTTCCTAATTAATTACTCTAAGAAGACAGACCTCAGGAAAGACAGAAATTAAGAGGTTTCTTTTAAAGTCCAGACATAAGCTTAATCAAGCCTTAAGAGGACCATGCAGATTAATGTCTGAGATGTTCTTCTGAGGGAAGAACCATACTAATAATATAATTAAATTAGGACCCTTCCCAATACCTTGCATCAGAGAAAGATGCAACTAAGACAACAAATCACCACAGATGATAAACGACAGTCGCATTGACACCAAAATATTAATATAACAGAGTGTCCTAATAAAATTATAAATAATTCTGGCATCTCTCAGGGTCGAAATGTAGGGCAGAGTCTATTTAAAATTAAAATGTAGGGAAAACCGCGAAAGTGCAGCCATCTTGGTCAGTATAAAACTGTTCGCTTTATGTATAAGTAGGTGACGTCAGAGTTATATAAATACATTATGCCAATGTTTGGATGCAGCTGTATGTAAATCTTGGCAAAATCGATAGGCTTTGCAGTTGAACTTGCTACACTTCTGCTTCGCTTAAACTTTGATAGCATAAACTTATATTTCAAAGAAGTAGTAGGTGTAGATTGTAGAGATATCTTTTCAAAACTTGTATCTACATACTATATAATCATAATATGATATTATAAGTATAGTAAGTTTGTCTGTAGGCGGTCATCTCTGGAACTTAGTTGAATTTGAAAAAATCTTTTATACGATTAAAACAAGAAATCTCATGCGGACTAAGTCGCGAGCAGGAGCTAGTTTTATATATAAATAGAAAAAACTAACTATACAAATAAATAGAAAGACAAGACGACACTTAGGTGTACTCGTCCGTCCGTGTCGCTTTCATCCAGAAACGTGCCCAGTACTGTGTGAACGTTTTTTCTTTTAAGAAGGACTATCAAACGAATGAATGCAGTTAATCTTCTTTAATTGATTCAATCCCACTTAAATTGAGCAAGTTATTTGGCAGATGTCTTGATAACCTAATTAACCTCCATATCCTTTCTTAGTACTCTTAGTAATACTAACAATTTATATTGGTGACGAAGTCTTTCTTTTAACGCAGCCGATTTTGGCTTACGCATAGATAAGTTATAAATAATAGTGAAAAAAATATTTATGCCACAATAATGATAAACGTGTCCATGTATCTACTTATCATTTCACTAGCTAAGATTTATAATATCCAGACTGTTTCATTAATTCGCACATTCATAACTCGCCCACATAAATCAAACGATATCTGATCAAAGAAAAGAAACAATTTAAAAAAGAAACGACAAAAATTTGCGGATGAAAAATAATCACGAAACATAACCAAAGCCAATTTATACATGTTACAGAAAAATAAATAAAAACTGTTACATTCATGAAAGAAAGAACACTGGGTAATCTTTAACCCTTAAATGCATGATTTTTACTTTTTAGCAAATTAAATTTATTTGGACGAAAGATTAGCTCTTTATTAAGAAAAATAATAATAATAAAAATACTTTTTTATGGGTTGGTGGAAATTTACATCTTTATGTAATCAGAACTAACCTACTGGGAACAAAATGTGCAGTAAGATAATAAACTGACTCATTATGGTAAAAAATAGTTCAGAAACGAAAAACTGGCATTGAATTGGTTGATGGAAATTGCCATCACCGTGCATTTAAGGAATCTACTCATTATAAGTAGTTACACAGACAGCAACTATAAATTGTAATTTATTCATACCGTAACTATTCGTAAATATGTGATTTAACCTCTTACAGCAAAATTCTCTAAACAATCGTGAGTTTTTGAGGTCGATTAATCAACATCGAATAATAAAAATAAAAAATAGCTTATTCATTAGATCATAATTGAAATGATCTTTCATGTGATGCATTAAAACTTACAGAAATACAGTATTTTAACGTTTGTTAACTGTAAAATCGCGTCTATAAAATCACGAAAATCAGCGAAATCGGGAGTATTTCGTTTACGGCCTCTTAAACTAAAGTACAAGTCATATTATAATAAAGACATCTACATGTTTCGCCAGGTCGTAAAAACCATGTGAAACAGACGCGGGTCGCTAGTACCTATACCATAGAAAAACACAAAAAGCCTTCATTAGGTGAATCAGATAATTGTGACGAACACAAGATGATCATTTATCTTCCTGTCTAGAACCTGCTTTATCACGCTTCAGCAGACGATTAATAAATTAAGTAAGAAAGCTCCAAGCTTACGCGTTCAAAAAATATCGCTCAGGGTCACGGCTTTCGTGATTATGTCTTATTAGAACTTGCCGTAAAAATGACTAGGCAGTTGGTTACTATGAGTTTACGATAGTTAAAGCGAATTCAAATGTTTTTATACACGCCTTAAAAAGAAAAGAAGGGTATGGGAACCGAGTGCCCACTTAGTTTTTCAAGAATTTGCCAAGCGGTTGGTCGACTCTTCACGTGATCCTGACCTATTTATTGTCCAAAGGATCAGCTTAGCCATACAGAGTGGCAATACTGCCAGCCTTTTGGGCTCTTCTAATGTTGACAACGATGCGGACGAATTTTTTGGTGCCCTGTGATTCTTTTCTTTATTATATACTTGTCGTACATATTATTATTCAAAGACTTTTAAATTATGTTAATATTTTAAGATGATTAAAATTATTATTTGACAATGATAAATTTAAGTAAATACGCCTACAAATGTGCTACGGTGCTACGCCGTAGCAACGTGCTCTTGTTGCCTTTTCAATAATTGTTTTTTGTTGTTGTTGTGTTATTGACTCGAAATGAAAGAAGTTTTTATTTATTCAAGCGTTTTGCGTGCTAAGTATCAGTAAGGTTAATTGAGTAGTATTTTAGAGTTGCTTTAGTTGTCGTTATGTTTGCAATAAAAGTTATGAAACATGCGTTTTAATCATGAAGGGAAAAATAAAGTACTCTCGAATTTCACCAATGAAAACGCTGTCAGTGTCATTATTTTGACATTACCAGCTCTTGAACGCGGTGTACATGTCGTGTTCAGTTTCATTGGTGAAATTCGCACTTTATATATTCTCTAGTACTTAGTACCTACAACTAGTAACTATTATTTTAGTTAAATTTTTCGCAGCACAAGTCTGAAAAGATCAAAAAGTGAAGAGTGGAGTTATAACAGCTGTTTATCTAGTAGATGCAATTACGTAAAATACACATTTTATTAGCACATTGCCTGAAAATGTAAACCAATAAAAGAACAAATAATTATCTTGCGTAAAAATAGGTTGACCGGTGCTTTAACCTGGTTACTGCGATTGTGTATTTTATTCCGGTGTGGAAAAGACCATAGTTGCTCATCTGCTGAACGTGATATAAACATTTGTTTTATCTTCACACACACCAAACCAGCATCGAGTTCTCGTAGTAGAAGCATGTGGTAGAAGCACGCGATTTATTTCGTGTTTTGCAGACATAATACGGTAAATTGTGAAGTCGTGGCGTGCTAAAGGAACAGCTTTGAATGGTGGTTCTTCTCAAATTAGCAGTTTTGCGTGAAAGCCATGACCCTCGAGTACTGAAGGTCGGTCTCGTGGCAGTCGGCGACGTAGCCTTTGCCTCAGTTATACAACTGAACACGGAGGCTTTGTGTCGACCTCTTTATCATGCGCTTACGTTTCATATTAATATTTATATAAAAATAACTAACTATGCAGCCGCATAGTTGTTTAAGGTTCCACGTGGTTGAAAATATAAATGTACAGAGTTCAAACTTTGACATAGTTCTAGCTAGCTAGCACGTGTTTCATTATTTAAAGAAGATTCAAGATTAGCAATAAAAATTCTTGAAACATCTCAATGATTTTAGCCGGTCTATTGTTTAAAATCTTGCGGTGAAAACTTAGGAGGTTAGTGAGTTTGAAGTAAGCTTCTTTCCACAAGATGCTTGGGATTGACACTATTATGTTAGCTCTTTTGACATTATAATAATTGTTTTCTGTTTCTAATTCTGACCCTGTAACACAGGTCTTTTCTAGCATAGGGGTCATTGATCAGTTATTTTGTGCCAGGCTATTTGCACGCTTACATCACGTGTCACCTTGTGTCTATGTACATTTTATGTCAAAATTATAATTTTAATTCTAAATTCTAATTCTTATACATTTTGCTTTTGTTGTAATGCCAATAAACGCATTTTTTCTTTCTTTCTCTTTGACAGCTCACTTCACATGAGTTTTTACCGTGACATTTTTAAGAAATAGATCAGCGAAGTGCTTGAATAAAAAATGAATTAAATGCCTACATTCCCAACACAGCAATACTATTTGGGCTAAAAGCGAATGGTGTTAATGTTACAGTAAAATAAAATAGGCCGAACATAACACTCGATGTTCCTGTTTTATTGCTTTTATTACTGACGTTACTAAGATTGCAGGTGGTATTTGTATCAAGGAGAAATCTTTTATTGTGAGAGCATTGAAATTTTCCATAATAACCTGGAAATCTGCCTGTTCTGCAAACATCTCACCATGAGAACTTAGGTGAAGTGAATTTAAAGTGAGCTGTCAATACAATATATTTTTTTCTTAACTTTATTGCATAATATAATTAGAAAAAAAAAAATCGCCCGCGGGCAAGGTAGAAGAAATCGAACGAATGTTATTACGTTATTTCATAAAATTCTAAAAGTGCCAACCGCCCCTAATACGTGTTTTTAGAGTTGTCGATTTGCCCACAAATATTTAAATTAATTTCGTGCGAATAGCCTACAGAAAACAATTTTTTTTTAAGTGTCAATTCACTCGTTTCGGTCGAATTAATTCGAGCGAATCGACTAATAAGCCTCAATAGTGTCAATCTCTAGCATCCAATGGAATGACAGCTCACTTCACGTAAGTTTTCACTTTGAGAATTTACGGAATAATCGGCTGCATTTAGTAGCTTTTTTTTTTTTTCTTTATACACAAACAGTACATGCAGAAATTTACTAATGTGACCCCATATGAAGAATAAATCTGAATGTTTGACCTAGATCCCTTTGAGGAAACGGATGTTTATCTGTGAATAAATCTGTATTTCTTTGATTATTTCTGCGGTTCAATATGTTTGGCGGAAACGAATCGAGGCGTTTAAATATTTGGAAGTTCAAACTTCAATTGATGTACATATACTCTTTAGGAATTCGTGGTATGCATACGTAATATGGTGGAGGAACACGTGCTTCTTGTGTAATAATATTCCTCATCATTATTATGCGGGTTTTAAACAGCTTTATCTAAAATCAAAGCTTATAATAGAAATGAACTTTTATCTGCAATCTGAAGATAAAGCGATAGGGACATTTTGAATAATGATAATTTAAGATATTCCAACAATATTGTAGTTGAAATTACGAACCACGATAATAATAACAGAAAATGATCACACAAAGAGAAAGCCACAATCACCATACCAGAAAGAGATCTTAAAGAAAATGGACAATAAAACTGAAAGAATTTCATTTGCATATAATTAACATTTTTGTATTTTATGTAAATTGGATCTGTGTTAGTCTGAACCCTCCGCAATGCGATGCTTAACACTGCGAAGGGCAGATTTCACCGCGGTCGGCTTAAACCGCTAACACGCGATTCTCGTTTAACGTTTTCCCGGAGATTTTCTCACACGCATGCTCTTAATCACCAAATTACGTAATAAACAATACACGTCAGATTTAAAATGATCGATGCAAGTGAAAACTTGTTTCAAGATCTTCGTAGAAATCTCTAGAATAGAGTTTAAGGTTAAGCGTCCTGAAAATAACGTTGTTTTCATTTCGTTGTTTACAACTTTTACCTTCAACACGCGTTAGCACTTGTGTTTTATTTCGATTTGTTTCAATATTTTATAACATCTGTAAACACGCTCACTTCGTCCCCATATATTATCGGTAATGTGGCTCATTGACGTTCCAGTTCAGCCTTCGCAGTTAGGAACAGCTAGTTTCATCGTGCCTGTATTTCCATTTGTGACTAGCTAACAGATATAATAAAACAAGTTCTAGATAAGCAGTTTAACTCTTTCTTATCGTTCAATACATTCTTGGTGCGCTGTTGTTTCAGGGCCAATGTAGCTCGTTAACTAGAGTTTACATACGTAATGCCTACGGAAGTCTATGGTTAGAACCATAGACTTCCGTAGGCATTACGTATTTAAACCTTTGTTCTATCCTAAGTTTTCAAACCTAATAAATATTTAATTTGAGAAAGCACAACTAACAAAGCAACGTCTATTTATAGTTGTCATTGTAAATTGTAAATTTATTGTAAATTGTAAATTTATTATTAAGACACGTTTTTTTGACATTTTAGCACAATAAATAAACGAAGCAGACTATTAAGTCCTGTCTAAATATAACGTTTATTGGCCGTGTGGGAGGGAATTCACCCAAGAATAAGACATGTTCAATTTGTATTAAACTTTAGCTTTAAATATACATGGGTAATGATTTTATTGTGGCACCAACTAAATTGAATTTAGACTTTTGCGATTTTTTTCCTTCTAATGAAACAAGAAAGAGACGGAAATAAATAAGAGCTGTCAAGTTTTACTAAGATTTTCTTTAACGTAACTATGACGAACTTGGTTCATTATGCTTAAAAACATGAAAAAATGCAAGGCAGTCGAGACGTTATTTAGTTTGACAGTTCTAAAGCGTCACTTGTCTTTTTCTTTCGCGGTAAGTCAGTAAGAAATAGCAATACCTACCTTATTTTAGAAAAGGTGGTGAACAAAAGAATTGGTACCATAATCGTGTGAGTTAGTTTAGGAGTTACGTATGGATTCGTATTAATGAAGGAAAGAGAGAATAGAACAAGAATGTTTACTAATTTATAGCAAAAACAAATGGAGTAGTTTTGATCGTTCAGCTTCAGACGCGGGTAAAAGGTCCAGCTTTTTCCATCAAAACAATTTGTTTTCTTCCTCAACTCTGTAATGGCTTATATGAATCAGCGGTATTATGTTCGAAACACAGTTTTTCTTATTAAAGAACCTACGTTTTGCTTTTATTTCTCTATAAGATCACCTGCGAGCGTATTAGCACGTCGAATACCTAAACATTCATAGAAGAAACTTGTTAATCAGGAGTAATGGCGACAGTGGCGTGTCTGTCAGCAGTTCTTAGCTACCTAATACTGAGTTATCAGTATTTCTCAATATTGTGGGCGAGTGGAAGGTTGCTTCATGCTTTATGTAATGCGCTTTATTACATTTGAACTGCACATTAATACCGGACTAATTATGTTTGAAGAATTATCTTTATGTAGAGTTTGATCTACTTAGAGTATAGTATTATTTAACTTAGTTATTTTTTTTTGCGATTTTGGATATATTTGATTAATTGATGAAAATGATGACATTGATACCACCTTCATCATCATCTGCCCAGCCCTTTCCCAACTATGTTGGGGTCAGCTTCCAGTCAAACCAGGTGCTGTTGACTACCAGTGTTTTATATGGAGGGACTGCCTGTCTGGCCTCCACAACCCAGTCACTGGGTAATACGACAGGTAAGTACGTGTGTAGCCGTGTGGCTACACATCAAGCTGTACATTTCCAGTATAAGCTGATATCGCATTGTATAGGATTTCCGTACAGTACGAGATCAGCGTAAACTGGAAATGTATCCCACTAATCATTATAATTTCAGCCGAAAGACGTCCACTGCTGGACATAGGCCTCCCCCATGCTCCTCCATTTCGACCGGTCTTGTGCTTCCCATATCCAGCGGATTCCCGCGGCCTTCACAACGTCATCTGTCCACCTTGTGGGAGGTCTTCCCACTCCAGGTCTTCCGGTACGCGGTCGCCACTCCAGAACCTTTCGGCCACATCGACCATCTGTTCTGTGAGCAATGTGCCTTGCCCACTGCCACTTAAGTTCTTATATCAGTTGCTTTGGTTCTCTTGCGGATCTGTTCATTCCTGATTCAATCACGTAGGGAAACTTCGAGCACAGCCCTCTTCACTGCCCTTTGGGTGACTTTTAGCCTTCTGTAATGGCCCATTGCGACCGACCACGTTTCCTAGTGCCATAGGTCATCACTGGCAACTCACACTGGTCAAAAACTTTCGTCTTAAGTTCTTATACAGAGAAGGCACGTCTATTTATCACCACACTTGCTCAAGACTGTTGGCGATTAGACATAAATATAATACTTCCTTACATATTTATTTATTTAAAAAAATCTATATACCTATTTGCAAGTGTTTTGTATTTATATTTATGTTGTAAAAGTTCGATCACATTCACTTACATGTCTGATAATGATACAGAGTAAATTTTTATCCAGTGCGCAAACTGTAACCATAAATTCAGCATATCATTCTAGACCCCCTAGCGTACAAATTTTTCGTCGGTAATACAAAAAAAAATCTTCTGTTTCACAGAAAAGTGCAATACCTACGCGATCACAATGTATGGAACAGCTGATTTTTTTTGTATAACCGACGCAAAATTTCTACGCTAGGGGCTAGAATGATATGCTGAATTCATGGTTACAGTTTGCGCACTGGATAAAATTGTATCCTGTATAAGTTATGTATCTACCTGACTTCCGCAAATCGAGGCCAATGAACTTAAATAAATAACTCTTAAAACAAATAACATTATAACGTAATTTATCTTCCAATTCTTTTAAGTGAAGCGAATACAAAGTATCGTTTCTTTAAAAGTATGAAGCTTTTGCCAAAAGAAAAAATGTAAAACGTGATTGGCCGCGGCAAAAAATTAGTTCATTGACCTCGAGCGATGGTTGATAGTCTGACTTTGAAGTCTCATGATAGTCTATGCAAGTTTGAATGCCTATTTCATTACGAATACCAGTTTTTATTGGGAGACTCTTTTTGTATACATTTTTTGTACAATTTTTTATAGGAAACATTTAGTTTTATACTTATATGTGACTTTACAAACTTTCATACGAATGCTAAATAAGTAAACATTCATTTTAATCAAAGTTTTTATTACTCTCGAGTTTCGTTGTTCGGTACAAAGTTCAATGTTCCGAAGTATTTGGTATTAATTAATAAATTTGTAAGCAAGACCAATTTACAACGTGGAAAACATGTTTGATTTCAGATTTCATTTATTTTGTTTCAGAAAAGTACTACGTTGAACATTGTTCTGTAAAAAACAGCATGGGATGAATAAAAAACCTACGAAAATAGGCAATGTTAACTTTCGGAACAGTCAAGCGCAAAAACGGGTTTTGTGTAGATAACAGTAATTTATTATGAATAGAGCGGCACGCGTCAACGGCAGAGGCTACTGCAGCCGCCAACATGTCTACGACTGCCGTCCAAAACGCCGCTTTTGTATTTGAGCACCTTACCATTCTTACCTCAAATACACTAGCGGTACGTTGTCGACGGCTGTCGTCGACGCGTGTCGACAACTGCAGTTGCCTCTGTAGTTGACGCGTACCGCGCTATTCATAGTAAATTACTGTTACACAAAACCCGTTTGTGGGCGCACACTTAGTTGAACTAGGCATGAATTATGAAGGTACGTATCTAAAATAACAGTTTGAAAAGGTTCTCTAGGCACTAGTACCAAAGGACTGCTATTTTAGTGAACCTGTTACAAAATACTCTGGCTTCAAAGACAGGAGCAGGTGTCCAAACAAATTGAATTTCCATTGGGTCTGTAAGTAATGTAGGGATGTCAGCAGGTGTTGTGCAAACATTTTTTATTTACTGCGGGTATCCTCAATTTGTATTGTTTTGTATTCATTGGAAGAGCCGCGTGTGGCCGTGAGAATACTTTAAATATAACAAGGCACATCTGCAAACACGTTCCAATTATTTTCGCGTGAAATATTTACGGCTTCAGTCTGTTCCGGACCAATCACAGATAAGTTGGTGAAACCGAAATGAAATATATTTTCGCAAATCAAATAGAGTTGAACTCAACAGCGTTGATTAATTGCCGCCATGGGATCTGGAGGCAAAGGTCCTCGCGCACACTTGGAAGTGGCGCGAGGAGACCAAATGCCGGGGCGTCACTCCGCTGCCGCGGGAAATCGCAGCACGGCGGACAGAGCTCCGGCAGGATCTCATGGCGACGTGGAAAGTGCGGTTGTCGCAACCCAGTGCTGGGCACGCCACGATTGCGGCGGTAAGTCCCCTCTTTGAGGAGTGGCTTGAGAGGCGGCATGGCGTCCTCACCTTCCGCCTGACCAGCCAGGTCCTCACCGGACATGGCTGTTTCGGGAGGTTCCTGTTTCGGATAGGGCGGGAGGAAACGCCCGGGTGTTTCCATTGCGAAGATCGCCCAGAGGACACGGTGGAGCATACGGTGGAGGTCTGCCCGGCTTGGGCGGAGCACCGCCGTGTCCTCGTGGAGGTGATCGGCGGAGGCGATCTCTCGCGTCCGACCCTGGTCCAGGCCATGGTACGGAGCGAGAGGGCATGGCTGGCAGTCGCCTCCTTCAGCGAAGCAGTTATGCTCGCAAAGAGGGAGGCGGCGCACGTGAGGAAGATGCAGTACATGCGCCCTCACAGCCGTGGCCTTCGCAGGAGACGCCCTGGGCATCGGGAATCCCAGGCTGATTCCCGGCCACCGTAGGCACGGGCTTGCGGACGGCGAGTAATGGGTAGCTCGCTGTCCGGTAAGGACCAAGCCCGGGTCGACGGCGCGTTGTGTTCCACGCGCGCCTCAAAGAGATGTCAGCAGCAACAGATGGGGCCCGCAAGGGCCGATGCCTGCCAGGGGTGCGGGTTGTTCGAAAGAGATACCGCCGCCCCTGGCACACAGGCAACTGAGGGAACACGGGTGGGTTTTAGTCAGTAAAAGTCTGACACGCCCTCCCGCTCCACCCAGAGCGGGAGAAGTTATTTGATGATTTCCCACCCAAAAAAAAAAAAAACAGCGTTGATTAACACATTTCTTTCAATTTTTCAATCGTTAGTTAATTGGCCCGCCAGCTCAAATGCTTCATATTTCTAAGCAACACGTCAAAATAAGAAGTAAAATGACCCAGAAATCTCAATCAGTGACTCGGTTTTTGGCTCAGTGCGATTTTTTTACACCTATAACGGTAACTCGGCTGAGGCAGTAGTGATGTTCATAAACAACATTAACTATGGTATCACTGGCTGGCAAGAGAACTAGGGTTCGGCCGTTCGACCACACAGAAGATAAATACTTTTCATGCCCCATTACGGTTTCACATCGATATGAAATTCGGTGATAGATTTGTAAACAGTAATGGACTGTAAATTGAAACCCAACTGATTTTATCGTCTATGTGTAGTTTAGACTTTAGTCAGGTGATTCATTGAGAGCAAAGACGTATACCGTTGTCTCAACACGTAATTTAGCTTACCGACCTGTACTAATTTCTTTGTAAAACATTGTATGATGATTCATCTTACGTTAATTAGCATATGAGGAGAAACCCTTTGTTATGACTTTCATTTTTTCTAAGGCTTTGTTTTTACCATGACATGTAGTCATTATTCACCTCCAATTATCGTCAAATTGGCCTCAAATCGCGAATTCGACACCCGATAAATTTCGCATTTCCAACCAATAAATTCAAAGTCCGGTCAGTGTCAACGAACGTGAAGGAAATATCCATTATTTTGTTTTTCTAAAAACACATGACATTATTTGTGGCCATGACCAATGCGCACGGCCTACATTCACTATAGATACACTTTCGCTTCCATTTAAAAATTCGAATATTTGCGCGGGAAGGAAGTTGACATTAACTCATTCGTTCATTTCGTTCTCACGCTTGTGGGAAATCTTCAATTAGAGACAGATTTGTCACTGTAGATGTAGATAGGAACAGCTTGCCATTACACAGTTCTTAGAGCGTTGATCTTATTAGTCTAAAATTGAGTCTATTATTAAAGTTGGTTCACCGTCCTGACTGTCCTACTCTAATTGGCGACTAGGTACTAACCCCGGATTCCGTTAGTGCTGTTAGGAGCCCAGTTCAATGGATCGTAATTACACTAATAATTCTTAGGGTCACAGAATACACGACGTACATTGTGCGTATGTAGTCTTAGGTAACGGTAAACTGATGAGAAACAACGGTAATATTAGCGAATAGGAAACAAAAAAGAATGATTAATGAATTAGGGACTGGGCTGAAATGATGCAGTGTTAAAATAATTGTATGAAGACAAGGTAGTTCATTATAAAATAACAAAGCTTTCATTAAAAAAAAAAAAGATTTTAATAAAGTCCTTGTTAAACTTCTTTGTTGGAAAAGGTAAATTACAGTGAATGATAATACAGGATTATATTATAAATTAGCAGTAGGTAGTATCTATTATTTGGTTAATAATAATTTCGTTATTAGTATGTTAACTTGGTACATTGCATCACTTTAGTAATTATAATGAAGTATACCTGACACGCGTGATTATCTATTAATACGCACAAATGGTAAGTAAACAGATACATTATACATAGGCACATCGATTAATATTACCATGTTTTTCTGTAATCTGTTAGTAGTTTAAATGCTCTCATGGACTCCTAAATCGAACCATCGTATGTTTTAATTAAAACATTAAAATAATGCTGAGTCAAAGAAAAACTTTTATGCAGTTTCGAAGTCGACATACTGGCCATATTGGTGCCATCATTATTCAGAATTTGAATTCTTGATAATTTTAAAATGTTTTATACTTCTATATGAACAAGTGCAGGGTGACTCATTTTGGACTCCGCGAGTGTACTTTGCGATTTATTTAAGTGAAGATTGAATGAATGAATGAAGTAAAACGTGATATTTAAAAAAAAAAAAATTATGAACTGACCTTTGCTATGCGCAATATGAATTTGAATGGTATGTCAAAATATTTGGTCAACAAACTCTGACCACCTAGCGCCTAATAGGCAGTACCTAGTATTGTTTACTTTGGACGCAAAGGAAGGCTAAAGGTGAAATCTCCTAGCATTGAAATTTAAACAACTTAATAAATAGGTATTGTTAAAATTCATCGATCATTGTTTGTTTAAATCAGAATCTAGTATTTCAGAAGTTTAACCTTTTACAAAAATGAAGCCCCAAACAAGAACATAAATACAAAAAAAAAATTTGGTTATTAATCCCGCAGCGCGAAATTCGAGAAAATTTTATTTTTTTATTTTATGTAGCCTTAAAAATGATAAGCTCTTACTGCAACATACATACATACCTACCAACCTTTATGAAAGCATCGATTTCTTTCATTTTGAATTCCAACCTGGGACCTTCTTGGAATAATAATAGAATTGTATATTTACGATTTTGCGAATTCTTCAGACATGGATCCTCAAAACGCTTTCTTCGATTTAAATGGCAAATCTTTTATGAGTTTAAGATTATTTTTATATCCATGTCTTGGAACTCCAAAGAATAGGTTACAAATACTAATATTAGAATATGTTTGAGTATGTCCTTGTGAACTTACCATAACAATTCGATAGCGACAAAGCCTACCTATATTTAATATGTATTATTCTGGTAGTGGTCCTGTTTGTTCGTCCAAATGTTCAGATTTTCTTATCGATTTTATTCGGTCTATGATCGTTCAATCGATTAATTGAATGATTGTTTTATGTTTCGATATAAAGTGGTGTACTTTTGTAATTATTGTTCGAGGTACAAGTACTCACAAGGTCATGTGGGGTATATTACATCTATCTATAAAAATTATAGTGGGGAAAAATAGGATTTTTGACAGTAGAAAAAAAACGAAGAATGAAGTTATGTGTGGTATTTATCAATCACGATGTTCTTATTTCTCTTGGCTTCAATAATGTTGTATTGCTTTTAAGATTAAGTGTACATCGCATCGTGTGCTCCACATACCGAAGTTTATTTGTGAAGAATTCTCATCGAAGTGGTGTTTAACATTTATCATCAGTTACTGTTCTCAGCGCGCTATGGAGCGTGCTACGCTCGGAGTTTCTCTGGAGGATAAAATCAGGAATGCAACTATCCGGAAAAGAATAAAGAGTCACCAACATAGTTTGCAGAGTAAGCAAACTGAAGTGGCCCAGCCATGTGAGTCAATGGACTTATGACCGGTGGAGCAGACAAGTCCTGGAATGGATGCCGCGTACCAGGTAGATAAACCGACGGGTCAGACTGGGTGCGGAAGGCGGATGACAGGGTGTTGTGTCGCAGCCTGAGAGAGCATGAATTGGGCTAAATTGATTGATTGAACTGTTCTAGTAATAGGTTTACATTTTGTAATATATTGTGAAGAAAAAAGCACTTGGCACACGAATTTAAGTGTCTTGGAACAAATTATAAAAATACAAAATGGCACCCGAATTTAAGAAAAATAAAGTTTTAAAATTGGAAGTATTTAGAACATCATTGCTCGTCATGTTCCCACTCTAATCTTTTAGATTTAAAACGTCGTTTTAACAGAAGGCACTCAAAAATATCGAAGTTTTGATGCTACCTTTTGGAATAAGTACATTTCTGTGTATAATGAGTTCATTATACACAGAAATGTTTTCCCTTTACCATTACAAATAAAATTTATACCGCCAGTAATTATTGAAATATCTACCAGGAATACTAGTGTTATTAAAATTCCCCGGAAAATGGCCTACATACACTAGTACATTCGTCTATGGTAATATATGTCAAGGGAGCCGTTTACGACACGACCTACTATCGTGACGTTGACCCCTAGTTTGAATTACAAACTTGAGGAGTTATAAATTGTTACCTGTGACTATTTATATCACTAATCGAAAGCCAATTGTTTGTTTTATTTCAGTAGATCAAATACGAATTAGTTCAGGGTGAGAATTTGTAGTAGTTACTAACTTAAGTACTACTTAAGTTGACATCGTACGTGGTGATGGAAGGGTGACGGACACGTCGTGAGGATAGTTTTGAGCATGCCTGTGAATGTAAGAGCAGGAGAAGACCAAAGATGGGTAAGTAGTGATAAAGATGAAATGGTCAGATATGGGAATGTTAACAGAGATGCCAGCGGAAGAAAAAGACAGCTGCGCCAACCCCAAGAATATAAGGATAGGGGCAAGAGTATGTTGAATTGATTGACTAGGTATGAATTAGTTCAGGGTTAGAATTTGTACTAGTTGCAAGTTCAGAATACGCTCAAGTTGACATACTCTAGTTAAATAGGTTGATACGAGAGAAATCAGCGTAATGACAGAGTGGGTTGGCTGTAATAATGGTACGCCTTGGCTTATCATCAATTCTGATGAGGTTGATTGAAAAATTAGTAACTGTGCTAGATTAACATGTTATTATAGCGAGAGAACTCGAACACTGCACAAACAATGCAACGATGCAATTAGATATGTCTGACTTTTATTACCTACGGAAGAGAAGAAGATCGACTTTTACGGGCAGATAAAAACAAAATAGCCGACACAGAAAATGAAGTAAATGAGGATTTCAAATTAGGTTGAACTGAACTAAAGGAATGTCAGAACATGCCATCTAAAAATTGTAGTGAAGTTTTGAGTGTCGCCTAAAAATATTGACTATTTCGATATAATATCTTAAGTGCGATCACCTCTTCCTTAACCTAGTAGAATTTATTCCCAGGTGTAAGCAAAAGATAACAATATCCTTATTTTGGTTTGCTTATTAAAATTTAGAACCAGCGCCAATGTTAATAACAAAAATGCTTAGGAATTTTTTGCATAAAGACCCAAATAATCTTTTTGTTACATGGTTCTTCATTGCGAAATAATTGTGACTAGAGTAGATTTATCGGCGACATTCAAATCTGCGTTTGTTTTAGAACCACAACTCGGTCATTGCACCTTTCTTTGTTTCTCAAAAAACATGAAAAAAGAGTATTCGTTTGTCGTTTCTAAACGAGGTTTCATTGGCCATTTTATCAGACTCAAATTTATCAAAGTACCATCTCGCCTCGTAGATTAAGTTTGGTTGACAATTTGATAAGACCCGAGCCGACCTAGCCCGATCTTTTAGGATTCCGTACCCAAAGGGTGCCTTCGGATCCCTGTTACTAAGGCTCCGCTATATGTCCGTCCATCCATCTGTTGTCATAGGGCTGTATATTTTTAACCGTAATAGGTAGACACTTGACATTTTCATATAGTGTATAACTAATATGGTCGCTGTAACAAATACGAGGAGGTCATAATACAAAAAAAAAAGTATTTTTTTACTAAAGTCTAAAAAATGAGTTAAATATTGTATGGTGGTACGGAACTCTTCGTGAGCGAGTCTGACACGCACTTGGCCGCTTTTTATCTCGCTTTCTGCCCCGTAGCAACCATCAAAGGCGTCTATACAGGTTACGACCTGAAGGAATTAGGTACTTTCAGTGTAACAAAAGGTCGTTATGATGGAAAATATTATTTGTAGGTACCTAAGATGTTCGTGGTTATTTCCTTGTTGGCAGGGAGAGATAGGGAAAAAATACGGGTTTATCCGCAAAGCCTTTTGAGGGTGGAGTCTTTAACGAGTCACGTTGTTTATTATACCATCGTTTTTTTTCTTTCGTGATATTTTTTGTTACTTACGTGCGAAAAACAAGATTTTGCTTCGTGCTTCTAAGTCATGCCCAAAAAATCTTTAATACTTACCATATACAATTGGATTTACGTTATTGCCTCTAACTCCATGCTCATGCGTATGTTTCCATTTAGTTTCTGTTAAGGCCAGGTCAGACTATCACGATTCAAGACACCTGTAGCATAGCCTACAAAAGTCCAGTCAGCCTACGTCATCTCCAAATATACCCTGCCGTCTATATTCGAAGTGCTGGTGCTAACACCGTTATGTATGTGCATAACTTATTATAACTTAAGTCAATTTAGCTCTCGACGCTGCAGCCTCCAGCATAACCATCTATTCACTTACACAGAGACGGGTCCCGAGCCTCCCTAAACATCGTTAATATTTATAGCGATAGTTATTTGCATTTATATTCCGTTTTTGGTAACAAAGCCTTGTTGACAGCTCTGTGGGGTCTCAACTTTGGCCTTTGTGATGAATTGGTTATATATAACTGGCCTGGGGTTGTAGCACTGTTTGTATTGTTATTGAGCTTAGGTGTTTGTTATTGATGCATCATTAGTTACAGGTTGTTTGATTTTTTTTTGGTTTAGCGGATGAACATATCGAAGAATCTGAAGTACTTAACAGTTACGTACGGCTATACTAATATTATAAAGAGGTAAAATTTACGAGTTTATGTTAATAAGAGGGCAATCTTTGGAAGCGAAGGGGTTTAGCAGGCAGAAGCCAATATCTAAATGATTATAGCCGAGGGGTATGAATTTCAAAAAGAACTAAAAAACTTTAACGTTTCCATACCTACATTTGAAAAAATCGTCAAGAGTCCCGAGTACACTCGTAAATACCAGAGTACTTATGTGATGCTATATTAATCCTAAAACCTTGTTTTACTCTAAAACATTGTTTAATGTGCCGTCTTCACCTTACAACACTTTAAATTGTTCATTGCGTAACAGTAGAATGTCACAACCACGATGTAGGGAACAATGGACAGTGTTCGTCGACAATTTTAATGAGACTGCTAAGGAAGGGTTCGCTATTACAATGCCCCCTTCCTGTACCATCTGATGATGACAAATGACAATTACGTTCACTCCAAAAGGAATTTTAAATTACGTTCTATAACGGTAATGAATGAAGTTTTTCGTTCATTCAGAGGATCCAATTAGAAATAAAGAACGTTTTATTTCTAAAATTAAAAATGTTTGTCTCTGTTCAGTCACACGATGGTTAGTCCACACCAGACAAATTAATAGGGTAGGTACATTCTTATCAACAAAAAATCTTTTTGTCTGCGAGCGTGGTAATCCAATTTGGGGTCCCTCCATGTTCCTATTTTATTCTTCTTTTATAGTGTCCTTTATGACGCATAGGTTAATACACGGTTCACGGCCAAGTATCTCATGGATGCCATTCAAGTCGGAAAGGAATGTCGATAAGGGATCGGATAACATGGGCTTTTTTCACTGACCCAATAGGGATTAAAAAAGGTTAAATTAAAAGTATTAAAACCGATCCCCTTCCATTCCTTGCTATCTAAAATCAGGATCTTTATGTTACAAAGTTTTAGGTTAAGGAATCATTTCGCGAATAAAGGACAAAAAAGGGTATTTTACAGGATTCGGATAACGATAACATGAAAAGCTTTTAGCGACATTGAAATGTGAAACAACGTTTTGTTTTTCTTTTGGATAAATTCTAAGACTACCTGCTGCCCGCGACGAAGTCTTGTGTTGACTTTTTTAAAATCAAATTATCCGAAGTAAACCTTTATAACTTATAGCAGTGGAAGTCGCCCGTCAAAATCGGTTTATCCGTTTCGGAGATTAGCCGGAAAAACAGACACGTGTTAGAAAATAAAATGCTTACAGGGAATAAATTACAGGGTACAGGGGTTCAGCTATGGACATCTATGAGTTACAAAATATGCGTGCAAGAACAATCGATAACATACTACATAATTGTTGAAGTTCTCATTACATACCTTCATCGCCACAACATTTTACTACACACTATGCGAAACAGCTAAGAAATGTTTTAATACAACTTTGACGTAGTTGAAACGAAAGTAAGAGATGTTGGCAACAGTACAAGTTTAGTACAAACGGACTCACAAATGACCGACGGATTTATTTGTAACAACAGCAGAACAGCTGATAGCTAGCGCTTTATTTTTGATAACTGCTGCAGATAGCAGCGCTCGAGCGCCAAACGTCAGCTTCCAAACAATATTTTCACATAAAACTGCTGTTTAACGGGCTTTTAATCGGAACTTGGACTGTTTTGTATCTTCTTTTTTTAAGATTCCTTAATCTCGAGCTCTTCTGTACTTCATTGAGGCGTAGTTTTTACTAAATGTTCAGTAAAATACATATGTCTATTGGATTGAAGGGGACATCCCACAAAGACGTCATTTTGCCGACAGACGCGACAAAATCCAAAAACCACATATTATTATGAATGTTAAACAAGCATGACAATTTATTGACAGCACACTACCAAACATTTTTAAGGAAAACGATTATAAATAGATTGAACATAAACTAAATAATAGTAGGTAGGGTCGTTTCGCCGGTATCGCGACCACCTTCAGTAGGCGACCATTTCACGGACTAAGTTTCTTTAAATCAAGATAATAGTATTTGTAGAGGTAACATAAATAAAAAATAAATCTAACTTGCTTTATAAATAATTATGAATTAATAATTTACACAGTTTGAAACAAAACGGTTAACCCAGAGCCGAAAAAAAATTGCTCAGTGCGCGTCTTGATTCAGTAGTGAGTTGATGTACTGCGAGTTGGAAAAAAAATAACACGGCGCGCGGCGCTCAAAGGTAAGTGTTATTACTTATTTCATGTTTTGCACATAAGTTAGATGTTAAATTGTACAAGCGATAAATTTTGGTTATTATTTAGTTGTATTTTGCTATTTTAAAACGTATTATTCAGATAAAATCAAGTGGTCGGTAATCGAAATGTTTATTTATCAAAAACGTTAGATAGCGACCACATGGTCGCAAACCGACGAGAACCGTATTATTTTGTTTTCATTAATATGATTCTAATGCTTCATACAGGTCTGTTACAATCTTGAATGTAGCATTGTAAAAGGTTTTCTTTGTAGTTCTTTGGTAAGCGACCACCAGTTTCTTTGAAAGAACTTTGTTTAATTTACGTACAAAATTGGGTGCTAAACAGGTGGTCGTAAACCAAAATAATCGAAATAAAGACATTGGTTTCCGACCACCATAATTTAGTATGAGAGAAATAACGGCCGCTAACAGAAATAAGTATGAAAGAAAGTTCATTGAGTATGCGACCATGTCTGATATTTTTCTGATTTAATTTGGTTGGTTATTGAAATGTCCGTTTAATAATTATTTTAACAAGCAACCATGTGGTTGTACCTAATCTGTCGAAAACTAAATATTATTATTTTTCAGTTTAAAACAAAATTAGTCATAAAAACAACAATAAATTATTTTATATTACTTATTTTTAGATGGAGCTCCCAAATAATTCAGAGTCAACAAAAAAAAAGAAAAAGACTGTCCAGTACACTGAAGAAGCCCTGAAAAAAGCTCTGGATGAAAAGAAGGGAAGGGAATAAGAGAAACATGTAAACTGTATCAGATCCCGAGGACCACGATACAAGATCGGCTTAGTGGGAAGAGGTGTGATACAATCGAGACAAGGGGATCAGATCCTGTATTGGATACAGAAGGCGAGAAACAATTAAAGAGTGACTTTTGGACATAGCAAAATGCGAATTCCCGGTCAAGAAACAGGAGCTCTTGGACACAGTACATAAAATTGTTAAAGATCATGGAAAAAAGAATCCTTTTCAGGATGATCGTCCAGGGCAAACCTGGTACTCAAATTTCCTAAAACGCCATCCCATTATTAATGTTGATTATTTTTAAATATTATACTTACTACATATTTAGGATATTGTTTGACTAATTATTGTTAATTTTATTACAACCATGACTAAGTTCCTACGAAATGTAAGATTGTTATTTTTTTAATTATAAGAAAACATTACACCAAATGATCAGGTACCATATTTGTTTTTACTATAATAGGCAAAAATTTAAATATTTTTAAAGCGATTATAATTACTTTAATGGCATGTTTTTCATATTAAAATAGCGGTCGCAAACCAGCTCACTGGTGGTCATAAACTGATAAAAATGGTCGTAAACTGACGTTTTCGCTATATTTTCACTTTTTCAGCATTTAATAAATATTTTTGTATCAATGTATTTTATTTTATGTTTTGTATCCAAACTAGACTATATTTGGGACAAATCCATATCAACATATACTATTTTGCGTGAAGACAACATTTTTTTTTTCTCATCTTATGTGGGCAACCCAGCTAACTGGTCGCTAACCGGCGCAATGACCCTATTAATAGTTTACACGCCACTTTACTTTTTCAAGATTTGCATCATATTGAAATTTAGGAACTGTGGAATATCGTGCGTTTATTGTTTCAATTCAATTTGATTTGTAAAGGCAACGTGATAGCTGCCTATGTCACGTGACCCAGGTTGTGTAGATTTACTTGTGAGTCGTGACCACATCACCACAAGTTCTAGAGTTCTATATAGATCTGAAGACGGCACATGTTGGAGGCACGTGTTTGCCTAGGGCTCTGTTTACCTTTAGGATTGCGATTTCTTGACGTGTGATTGAGAAACTTGTGCCCAGCTATGTATTTACTGTGACATGTGTCGATATGCTTAGATGATGGCTTAAAGGGTCCCCCAGGGATCTATTATTGGTCCAGACTTGATTCTTCACAAATAGCTTTAAATTAGTCATGTAAGCGATAACGTTTGTGGTCTGGGGGACACCGAGCAATATTTAGCTTGTTATATAAATTGTCGTATTAATTTTTATAGCCTTGTACTGAAAGATTACAATTCGTTTTACTCCAGAACAGAGTTTACAACACAATAAAACTGAGTCAAGTATTTCAAAACGTTACTATCGGGCTTCCGATACAATATTTCCCTCAGTTCGATTTGAAACTCGAGGGTCGTAATAAACAGGAGTGCATAGAACTGATTGAGGACAATATTGGAAGTGCAAAACAATCAAAGGCTTGTGACGAGTCCACGGGTTCCTTATAAAGTTTGAATGGGATATCCCTAGAATGAATCCCTAGAAGACCTTGCAAACGCTTTTCAATTGAGATTGTCATAAAGTTCATTTAAACAAAGCAGGAATTTTGCTAAATATTCTGGTTTAACCAAGTGCGTGTTCATTAAGTTAGTATTTTGGTAATGTGGCAATCTAGAAAGTCGCCTGAGAGATTGAGTTATGGCACGTGAAGATGGACAATGACCTTACTCTACACATCAGACTACAATCATTGAATACTTTCAAATTGTAGTTGGGATATCTGGCATGGGTAACAAACAATGATGCAGCATTATAGTTATATTATAAAAATTTCGTTTCTGTCAAAAAGGGGAAGGAAGAGCCAAAGACCCGTCAGTTGTTATTTAGTAAGATTTCGCTCTTGAATTTAAAAGATAAATTATAATTGAATTAATTTGAGAAAATCCAGATCAGTTAGATTTGTCCGCTTCAACGAAATTAAATAAAAGCCAATTTACATCGAGAGTTGGATTGGGTGGATTTTCGACCACCAGATTTAATCCCGTTCAGAACACAGAAGTGAATTAATGAAACTGTTTTGTTTCTTATCTATTTCTCATATCGTGTAAAGTTTTGTCTCGTGAATTTCCTACCAAATTACCCAGTTAATTAAAAACAAACAGAAGTTAAGATACATGGAAGTCATGTTCGTTAAAGTAAACAATCATAATCCATAGAGTTATCTTTATTTAATAGGTAAACAATTTACAGTCATTTACTTCTCGTTACGAAGCAACCAACACTAGTATGATAAAATTCTTGAAATTATTGTAAACGAAGTAAAACATATCTAATAACATTATCATTAGGGTAATTGAAAACTAGGTAGATTTAGATGTGTGAAATGATAATAACTGTAAATTTATTCATAACAAGCTGCACCTACTTTTGCATTCAGAAGTCATTTAAGCTGTAAGCAGGGGTGCGGAAACCATTCATTATGCCTAATGGACATCGCAAAATAACTTATAATGTCACATCAAAGACGAATAATTTCAAACTAATCAAAGAGAGTGACCGTATAATTTGATTAAACCCAACACCTCGAACGTTAAAACAAACGATGTTTTACAAATACTTGAAACGAAATATGACAAGAATATTGATCATCTCGTAAAACCAATTTTTATAAAACCGCCTTCTTCTGCTGGCGCTCGCCTTTGTAATCGTAATCGTATTCATTGTGCGTTTCATTGTTAAGCGCACATTATGTAGAGCCTCTAATGAAACTCCCAACGTTTGACATCAACGTGTCTGCAATTATGTAATGTTGCTAAGAAATAAAAAGCTTCACACAAACGTTGCGTGACCAATAAGAAAGATGTGCCAAAATATACACACAAACAAAATCTTTAACGACGTGATCCACATACATAATGTTATGATACAGCTTCCTTATTCCCAAGATAAGCGAAAATAAACATAAAGCAATACTCAAACTGCGAACGATGGACGAGTACATAATGGTCTAAGCTAGCTAAGGGCTTTCTATTATTCTACATGAGTGTGGATCGGGAGGAGATCTCACCAAACCGGTTGGCCCTTCATGCCGGCAGTTGTCCGTTCGAGAGAGAGTAGAGCACGCAAGTGCATCACTCCTTTCAGCTACGCGCACAAATCAACGCATACCATTTTTGGCTGCAGCAAATTTCACCGGTCATCTTCTTTATCAAACACAGCACATGTTCCAAAAAACAGATCTCACACTAATATCGTCAATTTTATATATGGAGCACCCGCGAACACGGCCCGACCGCGCCGTGGCTTACGGACGACTAATCGAGCCCGGCGAGTACACCCATCTCGCTACGGAAAAATAAACGGGATTGTGCGCAGTCTGTATACGACTTAAATCGAAACAGAGCAAACTAATATGAATTCTATGCACATGAAGATAGAGATGATGAAGAAGATTTTACTAAAAAAACATGTGTTGTTATGACTGGGCAGAGAACTGGTGATTGTAGCCCGCTAGTTGCAGTGGAAAGAAAGTAGGTGCATTTCCCCGAGTTGGATGCTGCAGGCTGCGAACCGAAATGCGGTCAGTGTCGCTGCTGTTTTCATGATTTAATAATGTGACATAGAGTAAGCCGCCGCCCTCATTGGTTTTGTTGGGGCCGTAAGCAAACGTAAAGTTAACAGCTTTCTTAAACTACATCACAGTTTTCCAGCACCGACTCCATTTTTAGAAGTGAACCACAAAATACCATGTTCCAGTGTAATTATGTTTGTTTTGAAAAGTGACGTTCTAGTTACCAAAATATCAGATGCTTGTGCAGCAGGAACGCGGAATATTTACCTGTAAATAAAACAGAATAAGGATAAGTTGATTATCATAATTAATGCTTTGATTCTCAACGTGGAAGTAAATTCAAATAAAAAGGAAAGTTGATCTATTGGAACCATTGAACCGGTTCTAAGCGACTTGTCCGGTGGTGGTGGTACTACATGTTGACTGGTAGGCTGAACCGTTGCAGCTGTACAGCTGTTTCAACACTAACAACATGAGTATTCGGCGGACAATTATTATTGGACTAACATAAAATATTGATATTATAGACATAACACAATTTACGTAATTTAAAACGATACATTATGAAATATTCTGACGTAAACAGTGTATATGTATAGATTAACGAAGACGCTGATACCACGGTAGAAGGAGGAAATTATCGCACTACAGAAATGCTAAACAGCTTTAGCTTTGTCTACAAATCTACAACACCGGATATAACCACTACAATGGTTCCGATTAGATGGTCTCTTTAATTGCCTTCGATTTTACATTTTACAATAATGCGAGATAATTTGGGTTATAGAATTGTATATCAAAATGATTAAACTCTTCTTTTCTCGCGGGATTTGTCGCTATCTACATAATGAATAAATGCTACATAATTTTTTAACATGTTTTACTACACCACTGCAAAATGAATGAACTAAAGATGTTCTCCAAGAAAATCCCCGGGACATGAAAGAAGTAATGAATTCCCAACATCAAACAAAGAAACGAATTCTTATCCTTAAGGTGGTTACACGAGCAACTAAAATTGCTCCATCTTGGGCAATTCTCGTTAACTATGACGTCACGACGACATCCAGCAATTTAGGGCAATGGCAAAATGTAGCCACCTGTTGCCAGAGATACGGCCACACAATATGGAGCAATATGGAGCAACTTAAAAAACTAGGCAATGCGCCTCCCCCGCCGCCGGCCGGTTCCTCTCGCGAAAACGAGACGTAGTTATATGTACAAACGAGATAGAAAGAAAATTGACTAGAAATTTCCAAACCGATTGGATATTCGGCAACTCATGAAATTTATTGAGCAATCAGAAGCAATATTGCCGAAAAACATCGGCAGTTTATTGCTGTTGCTCCAGATTGTTCCACTTAATTGCTCCAGATTTATCCATTAGTGTTGCCGAGCAATAAATGCTCAAAAAATTGCCCGCGTAAGAGCACCTTTAGGGTATTATATCCAATAACCATAAAACTGAACTGTCCCCTGGAAGGTAAAAATAAATTACCCGTATCTGTAGTCCTATACACATATATCCTGTATATACCACAGTAATGTGCACTGTTTGTCGCAATACAATATGTTTGTCTTTCTCTTATGAGACGAAACGCAAAACATGAGAATGATAGTTTACAAAACTTACTCATGCGCCACAAGATGCCTCCAGTCAGTTATGGCAGTGACTGAATGATTGAACACATCCCAAACATTTGCATTGCCACCATCTTTCAACAATTCTTTCAAGTATGGCAGTTGAATGGTAGTCTAAACATATACATTATTACATTCTGTACCATTCATCTTGTTTAGTTTTTTCACTATCTGCGTCTTTAGAATGAGATGCATTGATTACAGTGTTAAACCTGTATGTCAGTATGGATTGAGGAGCTAACTGCTCTGAAAGTTAAATTAGATGTTCATACATGTTATTCATTGTTTTTGATGTCTGGTTATTTGTTGGACCCTCAAGAGATCCAGAATTTCGGTCTGATCCGTTTAAGTCCTATGCAGTTTCCAGATCTAGCACAATTTTTGTCCTACTTAAATGACTTCGTAAGTATCCATGAATTATCAAGCCAGTTCATTAGTAGAATTTAACATAGCTATAACAGATCACGGTAAGATTGTTAGCCTAGAAATGAATGAGAACCAATGCTAATAAACTATAATTTTTTTATTCAGGGTTGTGTTTGCATTGGTAGATAAAACAAACATAATATATGAGTGTATAGACTTAATCTAACAATCTTCAAATTCATAATATCGTCCCACCCACTTTACTAAATAAACATAGAATATTCTGTCTGTGTTAGTGTTTACATAATCAGCTTATAATGTTCCCACTGCTGGGACACGGGCCTCCTCGTTTGGACAGGGAGTGAGCAGTAATCTAACTCGCGGGCTCAGTGCGTCTAAATTTCACAAGTTTCCGATTTTTTATTCTGCGACATCCCGTTTTCCTCGCGATGTTTTACTTCACCGGTAGTTAGAGCCGCGATTATGAAATTATTGACACAAACTATAGCATCTGCCTGGGTTCGAACCAACGACAACTCGTAAGTTTGGGCCATTTCCACTGGGCTATCACTGCTCTCAGTGTTAACGTTTAAACCCTTTCATTCCATTGATAATATACTCATTATATTAAATTGTTATCACGAATTGATAAAATTGAAAATTGACTGAAAATTGTGGATATATTAAGATATACGAGTACCTATGTTATTATTTCACGAATTTTGTGAGTGATTTATGTACGTCACTGTTTTTATAAGTATGGATAAAATTATAGCTTTACTTTTTGTTGGTTTGTGGTTGTTGTTGCTAACACAAATTATTATCTTTGAATTGTACAAGTTATGGTAGCTACATAACTATTTTGATCATGTTAGGATTCGATGGCTCTTTTTCCGGCACATCGTTTGACTGTTTTTTTTTGACGCATTGTGTCTTTTTTTGCCCGCATTTTTCTCCTTTAGGACTAGAATTTGAAAATCCTTTAGATTTTTGTTTTTAAGAGGTCAGTCCATCACCCATCTTTTTACCTGTGACAGCCGCCACATTCATACAACACGGGCTATCTCCGATAATATAGGTTAAGTTAGTCTAATCGGTAGTCAGCACCTCAAAATACTTCGAATATACCTATTTCATACAATGGCTTGAGAGTTTGAGGAAAAGTAACTATGGAAAAGTAAGCCCGCTATTGTTGACATCATGCAACCATTTTTTCTCCATGAACCTGATTTGCGTGCACGATAAGCGCTTCATGGCACTTTTATTCACAGACAGGCACGGAAACAAAATGTACTATGCCAATAACCTAAGCTAATCGGCAAAAAAGAGGCCATGACGTAAAACAAACTTTGTCTCTGTCAACACTGTAAAGGAAGCGTAAAAAATGAATGCAGTAGCGTATCTTTATCTGTTTGTCTGCACCTCACGCGATGGTTTACAAATACAGAAGAAAGAGAGGTCGTAACTTGTGACATGAGATACGTATGACAGGCTGTTGCCATGTGTTCCTTTGTCTCTACAAATAAGTATTTGTTGCACTGCGTGAGTGCTAACACATGTTCATATTACTCCGCAACAAAATGTAATTCGGTTATCTCGTAAATTAGCCGTCTTTTGTGTATTATTTACTTTTTGTTTGGAATAAAACGGTAAAACAGCCATGTGTTTAGGCGTCATGCGCGGTGATCGATTGGTTTTTGGCTTGATGCTTTTTTTTTAAGGCATCATCTATTTCTGTCATTAAATCTGTGTTGTGTTCTGGTCTGTGACTTTGTTGTTAATATTCTTGTTCCTCAAAAAATTATACTACTCTTTAACCTAAAGTCGTTATATGTACATGTGTAGAAATATTTCGTAGCTGTAAATCAGTAACAGCAATTATCAAACAAATTGGTGTTAATAACTAATTTACTAGTTAGCTTAATGGAAGCATAGCTCGTTTCCCGTGGTTAACTCTATAGATGCGCAAAGATAGACAATGATAAATTGTGTTTTTATCGCTCATTATAATCTCCTCCTCAGCTCCAGTGCTTAACTGGTCTAGAGATCTATTTTTACTTCACAAGATAATTTAAATACCCTTGAAGGCGACAGACAGTAAAGGCGACCTTGGGAAATGAGGGATGATCTTCATTTTAGAAGGTCGTTTTTTAATCTTCAGGGTGAAACCTAATCTTTTATCATGGTGCAAAATCAGCAAAATGGATGGCCTGTTTCTTGGATTGTTAGCTTAGGGCATATTAGTTTAGTGACCGGTATCAGAACAACCTATCTTCAGTCTCTCCATCTGGCAGTTTGAGTAATTTTTACTGCCTATCCAAATGTCCTCTGGTAGTGTTCGTCGAATCGTTGCTCCTTCAATTCTGAGGTTCAGCTGCATGATTACTCATAAATGCGTGCACTGAATAGACAGGTCCACTCAATTTGTATGGTTCTTTTTTCACAAGACTATTTCAAACACCATCTACATAGACTTCACATGATCTGAACGAGATTATGTCTGGAGTGTATAAGAGACTATATGACTATGGCCATTCTTCTCAGAGTAGTCAGATAGAAAATACGGACCTCATCTAGTTTTTAAAATATGATTGACGTGTTTGTACAAACCTACTTACAGAAATAAAATCATTTATCAAGTAAGTTTGATAAAAAGAGACGAAAAAAATTGGTCGTTTGCAGACAATTCATTGATTAGCAAAACCGACTCGTTCAATGTATTACAAATGAAATTTTACGCGGTTCGCTTTTAGTTTGCAAACAATGTTACTGTAACAATAGATACAAACACATGTGTGAGTGTGTGCACGTCCCATTTCAATATTGAGTTTACAAATTATTGATGATATACCTACACAGTTACTGAGTTACACAGTCAACATCATCCGATAACAACTTTAGTACATTTTAATTCAGAATTGAATCGATAGAAACTCGCCTCCTTAAGCCTAAAGGTGTGCTTAAACGAGCAACTAAAATTGCTCCATCTTGGGCAATTCTCGTTAACTATGGCGTCACAACTACATCCAGTAATTTAGGGCAATGGCAACATGTAGCAACCTGTTGCCAGAGATACGGCCACACAATATGGAGCAATATGGAGCAATTTAAAAAGTAGGCAAAGCGCCTCCCCCGCCTCCTCCGCCGCCGGCCGGTTCCTCTCGAGACGTAGTTATACGTAGAAACGAAATAGAAAGAAAATTGACTAAACATTTCCAAATCGATTGGATATTCGGCAACTCACGAAATATATTGAGCAATCAGAAGCAAAATTGCCGAAACACATCGGCAATTTATTGTTGTTGCTCCAAATTGCTCCATTTAATTTGCCCAGATTGATCCATTAGTGTTGACGAGCAATAATTGCTCAAAAAATTGCCCGTATAAGAGCACCTTAAGGCAAGCAGACGTTGTTCTCAAATCATAAAGTAGGTTTTCTGTTTGTAAATAGTAGACATATTTGGTTAAATTATCTACGTAGATTTAAACCGTTTTCCGAAAAACAATAACTTCCCACGTAGACGAAGATTTACGTTTGAAACAAAAGAAATGCGAAATGCAAAAACCGTTGTTTTTCCTGTTTTATTGTCAATTAGTCACTTTTGTTTTTGAATTTTGTATGCGTCGAAATTGGAAATTTTTGCGAACACTGCCGTGATTGGTTACAGTTACCGCCTAGTAACCGCCATTATTGAAATGTACGAAATTTGAGCTCAGAAACCGGGTTCATAGAGTGTTAATTGATTAATGAAAACGGGTAATTTTACACCTGTGCTTAAATTGAAACTGTAACCTCGTTACGGGAAATAGAAATAGACTATGTACACTCATTGTACAGTTAGTTTGGAAAATAACAATAAAAGTGATTTCATCTTCAGTTAATTTGCTTCAAAATGTTTTAAGGCGCAGGATACTTGAGGATAGCCAAACCAGAAATGGTCTTCGTATTAGTGGTTCAGTAGCTTCGATATCATCAGGATTGTGCCGGAATTATAGTAGTAGTTCATCGTGGACGTGCTACGACAGCGGCTCCCTTGACATCCTCTCTGTCATCAGAAGATAGTCGCCACGTAGCCGTCGCTGCGACCCTCCACTACAGTGACAGTAATCAGCCAGTGTCAGGGCTCCTGCAGACCGACGCGACGCGATAGCACGATGTGACTCTACTTGAACAATTTCTATGAAAACTGCATGGAAATTTATCTACTAGAGTCGTGGCGCTCCGGGCTACTTGAGTCTTCACTCTTATGCGACCTTTTTGGTTATTCCAGTAAAATCGTAAAAAAACGTAGATGGCGCCATTTGCTGCGCCGCCATGGTTATTTCAACAAGCGTCAGACAAAAAATATTGGATAAAATGAATATTACGAATGTCTCTTAAAAAGAAATGGTTCAAAAAGTAGGCAGGCAAGAAGTATTTTATTGTAAAACCGATTCATATTGTCGGTAACGGAAATAGCGCTGATAGAAACACGCGATCCACAAAATGGCGCGATGAAATGAACGAATTTGTCGCTTTTCCGAATAAAATAAAAAATATGAGGCTGTTTTAGAGCGTCGAGCAGTTTCCTGGTTCGGCGACGCCTCAGGGCATTGACGGAAACAACATCTACGATGCGAAAATGCACGAAAATCTGTGAAAATCCATTCGACGAATGTTTGGTGAACGCCCTCGGCAATGGACACGTATTGAGTTCCGATTCCGTGTGCGATATCCGAAAGTGGATTTTGATGTGATCGCATTCACGTCAAACGTGCTATATCGTTTTCGAATAGGGACGTTTTCAGCTTGAAGATATTTCCTTTCACGATTATAGGTTTTGAATCTTATTAGTTAGTCAGTTTACTGACAGTTTTATTGATTTGATTTGCTCAAGACGCATGGCGGTTATCCCTGAAAATCATGTAAACTGTTGATTTAGATAGAGAATCGCCTAAAGGAATAAAAATCCAATATTTTTCTGAACAAAAGAAAACAACACGTTGTAGTCGGAAAAACGACCATATACAAAGAAAACAGACTGAGCACACAGGTAAAAGAATAATTTTCCTGTAACTATGGTTACTCGTAATTGACAAACTTTTATCACAAAACATTGCCATGTTTCGATGCCGAAAGCAACTTAATGAGAAGATAACAAAGTAAGTATATTATTAATAATGTTTAGTCTGATTATTACCTGGGGCAACGTCTTTGGTAGTCGAAAAGCTCTCTAGAAAATCTTTCAGGCGAATCTAATAAGCTATTAGAATTTGCCGTCAACAGAGAGATGTTCTTTTTAAAATTGATTGAAAGTGTCATTGACTGGAGTTTTTGTCCTTGCAAAGTGACTAATATTAGCTAGCGGATTGGATTAGTTAGTGGACAGTAGAGATGAAATCATAGAAACACGTATAGTAGCAATATTATAAATTTATTAAAAATAGTAAGCCAATGCTCTAATAACAAACAGAACCTGACCACCGCTCAGACGTAACAAAAGAACAAAACACTATATTTTAAAAATATGACATTTATCTACAAAAAAGATTGCACCACAGCCAGTCGCCAACATTAGCTTTGTCGTGTGAACTGAGTGCCGCTACTAGTTTAACGTTAAAATAAACTGTGACATTCAAGTGATGTTGTTGGATTCAAAGCTGACCTAGCTGTTACAAATTGCATTCAGCAATAGATAATTTTATATCTTCATCATCATCATCATCATCATTTCAGCCGAAAGACGTCCACTGCTGGACATAGGCCTCCCCCAAGTTCCGCCACTTTGACCGGTTCTGTGCTTCCCGCATGCAGCGGATTCCTGCGGCCCTCACAAGGTCATTCAATTTTATATTATTGTTTACTAATCAGGTCAAAAGGTTAAGATTAATTTGGGCAAATTAACTGACTCAAAACAACTGGAACACCTTAAAATTAAATTGTAATCAATTGAGCTGATATTCGTCTGGAGAAAACTTTATCCGTATTCTTAAAGGAGAAGCCAGGGTAGACCGCGAAATTCACATTTTCTTAAAAAACTTAAGAAAATGTGAATTGCAGGCCTGGGCCAGGCATGCCTTTTGTAGGTCAGTGTCAGGGCAGGCTGTATGCTGAACAAAATATGATGCGCGACAGTAAAGAGTATGTATTTACAAAATCTTATTCATTAAGATCGTCAATATAACTCTCTAAGTTCACATAATGCCATTGTATGACTACTTCATGATATAGTCATTCATTAGGATTATATAAAATAACGATTATAAGTTTGAATTTCTCGGGCTACTTTAGCGCGAGCGTCTTATGTGTCTCTCCCTTGGTAATTTATTCACATTTTATAGACACTACATGTAATATAAATCCTCCCCTAATATCCTGCTTTGCTTTCCCACAAACTGTGCTGCAACCAACCTCTAAAATGAAACGAATTATTGATAAAGTGCGCCAGCTCGCATTCGAGCACAGACTTTACATATTACATAGGCGCAACGTTGCACATACTGTCATCCTAATTTAAAGTAAATTACCTTGTTATCCAGCTTTATTTGGATTATGTTTTTGTATATTTATGCCCTCTACAACTATTAACTAAATAATATGGCTCATGGACTTTCAGGAACAAGCTATTACAATCTGATTCATTCAAAATTCATTTTGAACGATATTGATAAGCCATGCTTCATATGTTCGAAAAATGTGTCTGCTTAGCAACGTAAATAACGCAATTTATATCATTGAAGTGTCAAAATGAAAGCCATTTTTACTGTTAGTGTGTTACGCAGTAACCCCGCAGTTTAAAAGTCTCTTTATTTATTCGCTGGATAAGTCATATTTACGAAGACTTACAGGGAGACATACAGAGCATTATTTGTTCTCTTTTCTCTTTTTATGATCAGTTTTGTAGCAAAGCTTATCCCCATTAAGATTTCACTTACCAACGAATTTTACTGGCAGTTCGAAAGTGTTAAGATGTTGAAGATATCATCGATTTTTGAAGATACGGCGGTAAAGCCGAGTTTATCGTCAAGTGGGGCTTGACAGTCCCCGGACACAAGGAGCACTTACAATCTTGGTGACTCAAGAGCATTGTTCAGGAAGTTCCTACAGCACAGTGAATAGCTTTACCGGAGATGTAATCATCTATTTCGTATTCAAGTCATTGTTTCAAATTGATGTTAACTCCATTTTAACAAATATCAACTTTATAGAATATTTTTATTAGGTAGAAGAATGACCACACAGGTAATAATATAATTAATCAATTAATAAAAATAACAAATGTATATCCTAACTTAACAAAAACTGTTCAAAAACTATAATAAACTAAAAATTCGAAGGCGTTTGTGACATCTACTAACCCACATTGGGCCCGCGTGCTGGTAGGATATGCTGATAGGACGGCCCACTACTCCCTCTCACTGAGAGGCGGCCTGTGTCCCTGCAGTGGACACATTACAGGCTGATAATGCTGTCGACTGGGTAATATACCCGAGAGACTGGCGGCATTACCAAGTTGTATGACAATGCTTAGCCTCTGGCCAAGGTAAAAGCCAGCCCTTGGGTCACGGGAAGTGTCAAGCAGCTGTTTCGAGATAGATTTTATAGTAGCCAGTACTGAGAAATTTGATTTCAGAATAACTATTCTAGTCAAATATATATTTGTTTACATGTTTGGAAATTGAATTTCGAACGCACTACAATGTTACATTATCCGGAAATTACACAATCAAAGCTCGTTTTAACAGATTTAATCGAAAATAGTTTTAATTGGTTGCTTTTGACAGGTGTTTTCGAAAATTTTGTGCCACTGACAGGTTGATATTGTCTGGTCTTCGTTAAAACTGCAACTCTTTGGTATGTACGTTAATTGACACCTAGTCCGACACAGTACGCGTTTGACGCCGGCAGCATACACATTGCGTATGGAAATGTGAATACGTGCCGTTAACACACCCATCTGGGAATTTTTATCAGCTTTTCTATTCCCTATTTTGGATTTTGCTGTTGTTGTGTATCTTTGTTATTGAACCACGCTAAGTGTCTACATACCTGCATTTTAGAGCATCTAATGAACGCCTCCAATGCTACTATTAATATAGTTAGCTATTGGCCCCGGGTAATCTAAATAGTACTATCGACTGGAATAAGAGGTAAAGAGCTTAAAGTGCTTTCCTTCCGAGGTACGGAAGGGGCTTGGTATGTAAAGATGGCCGGACACCCATCCACGGACCAATCAACCGAAATTCCATCGGCGACAACGGTAATGGGTCGAATATATTGGATTGTCAATAGTTCCTGAAAAACCTTATATTCATTCCGAAATTATGAAACTCGTAGAAATACGAAACGCTTTGAAAGCAATTGCCACTAGATTAATCATTCTAGATTACTGAGTAGGCAACTTCTAACGAAGACTGTGCTTCGGTCACAGCTCTAAACATCTAAATCTCACTCACAAACCCGGCACAAATACATTAGCATTACGCAAGATAGCAACAAGGGCCGAGTGTTCCGGCTTCGTGTCGCTTACATAAAACCATTGGGATCGTTTGGGGACGCGAATAAACTCACATTTTCTCATATCACAGACCGCCATGTTTTTCTTTATACTTTAGGTGCACGTTTTAAGGGAAACGTGGTTATAATTTCGTATGAGAAGGGTTGGCTGTAAAATCAGTTACTTTGGTTGTTGCTTATGTAATACAAATTTTACCGTCTAGCAAGCTTGTAAAGGGCTACAATTTCCTGTGTTTGTTATTCAGTCGGCCATTTTGTTTAATTTCAGATTTTTCCTAATAGTTTTGTTTGGGATTGTAAGAAACAATGGCAGATGATGATAAACAGTAATCAGAGACAATATGTTTTAAGGTTCAGATTTGATATTGCCTAAAAGGAAGTCACAATAGTTCACACTGTATACGATGCAAACGATACTCAATTTGATCTGTGTATTGTTGTTAGATGAAATTGTATATATAGTATACTATAGTATAGATATACCAAACATATTCGATTTTACTTCTCATTCGGAGATAGCATCAGCAATTTCAAAAATGGTACATTTGTCTAAGGATATGGCATAATACAAGAAATAACTTATGTATACGCTCCGCTATATATTATCGTCATATAACAAATGACTGTCGGCCGGAAAACTAAACCGGTATTTAAAATTGGGATTCTAAGAAATGAATCAGTTTATAATATGAGATACAGCGTAGGATGACTCTGACTCAAGAACATTATAATTTCTCATAAAACGTTCAATACTAAATAAACTAGCTGAATTTAGAAGATTATTAAGGATTGATTATCATTTTTTAGATTAGATGATTCATTTGTGTATATGCGTCATCGTTGGCGTGGTTTTAACTTTGGTGATCAATACTCGCCATTTGATAGTATTTTGAGATGTTCAAAACGGTATCTGCGAATTAGTATTTCTTATTAAAATCTGTGTTGAAAATGATTACTACCTGTCTTTATATTTTTAAGACTGTTTCCGTCTTATTACAAAACGCGATCTATGTATTTTCAACTTTACTTACATTTATTAAAACAAAAATGACAACTTAGCGCCAGATTCAGTTGTCAGTTTTGTAAAAAGAATTGTATGTCAATACCAATTGGGTTCTCTACTAAACTATACCTAAGGAAAAACCTTGTATTTGACCGTTCTAGTTTTCAACCCCCGACGCAAAAACGACGGGTTGTTATAAGTTTGACGTGTCTGTGTGTGTGTGTATGTGTGTGTGTGTGTGTGTCTGTCTGTGGCATCGTAGCTCCCGAACGGATAAACCAAATTTTGATGTTGTTTTTTTTTTGTTTGAAAGAAGAATTAGTCAGAAGTGTTCTTAGATATGTTTAATCAAAATCGGTTCAGCCGTTTGAAGATTATCAGCTCTTTTTGGTTGATGAAGGGATTTGAGCATCTTCCAAGGGTCTGATCAAGTCAAAATTTGGTATTCTATTACTTCAATGATATTAGACGAACGCCAAACAGAGGAGGCCAAGCATTGTCAAGTCGGGGGACGGCTAGTCTCCTGACTTGGCAATGCCTTGATCAAAATATTACTTACAGCTTAAAAGGCCAATAAATAGCTTTTGTTCGGGTCGGGGGTATTTTAAAAATTTTTACTTGTGCTGATCTGAGCCCCAGGGTAGTTAGGTATTCTTTCCAACGCTATGAATTATTCCTGATCCCTTTGTTTTCCACAATGACGAAACGAAAGAAAACAGCCAGGAGGCAATAGGCGCCTTTTCTTTGTTGCTTTTGTTTTAGTCATAATTATCTCTGCCATTTTTATTATTATAGATTTTTTTATTTAAAGTTTGTTTTGAAGTATCCTCAACTTGTTTCCATACAGCCTGTTTCGTTGGTCCAAGTGGTTGCGATTGTCTTGAGTTTGGTTTCCAGGTCAGACAAAGTGTTATTTTATTTGCTTTTTTTTTCTTAAGAATTTTTGTCTCTGTATTGGTGACTGCTTGTTCTCTGTGTTTTCTTTTTTTTTGTTGTGTTAATTCCACGATTCATATTTCAGAAATTACGTTCTAAAAATACAGGCATTTATCTAATCACAGCACTTTAGTCCAGATTCTGACAACATAGATTGTATTCCAACAAAAATATGTTTACATGCTGAAATCTATAATAATTTGGGCATCCATTCACATCCCAGAACATTCTGGAAAAAAAACTCATTAAACCGGTATTACGCGTTTTGTCAACATCATTAAGGAGACTTTATAGGAAACTAGCAAAACTGCTGTTATTAGGACGTGCTTAAAACCGGCCACCTATTGTAACGTATAGTTACGTGTAGGAGTAAGTGGGTCGTTATATCAGCCAGTCGTTGGCATTCAGTTACTGATTGTATGGCCGGTAATTGGATGGGTGACCGTGTCATCTCGTCTTTCCGTTGTGTACTCGTAACTACTCGAAATTCGACTGCGATGGTATTGAGAATCGATGATTGAATTTCGTTCACTAACGGACCGCAATACAGACTCTAATTGTGTTTTGATTTCATAATTGAATACCCGATTTTAATTATGAGTTACAGGGTTTCGGAAATGTCGAAGACATTTTGTGTAAACACATCAAATGGTTGGTTACATAAGTTCTAAAATTGTTTCCACCATTGATTTTTCATCTTACTGATTTCCACCGTAAGCAGTATTCATTCTATATTGCTCGTGCTCGTGGCTAGTGTTGCTCATTTCATTTAAGCTACACTTGCTGGGGTTGGTCCGTAGATCCATGTGAACTGTGACCATCTTTACATATTGAGACTTCTCCGTGCGTCGGAAAGCACGTTAGTTCTTGCTGTAATTCGTGGATTTTTGACAGTAGTCGTTACGGTTCGTCAGAAGTTCGAAAGGCTCACAACCAGTGTTACCAAGGGAACCACCTATTACCCAGTTACTGGGTTCTAAAATTTACTACTATTCAGCTGCATCCGGTTAGACTGTAAGTTGACCCCAATATAGTTTAGAAAACGGTAGGCAGTTTGATAGACACAATTCATTCTACAAGTACGTATTGCAAGTTTCCCACAAAAAGCTTAACGAAACTTTACAATAAATACTCTATACGCTTTTAAATGCAAAAAAATGTAATACTAAACCTAACTACTGCTTAAAATTCGTACAATTTTTAAGGTTGAACGACCTCGAGACGTGTCGCAGGAACATTCTATTTTTAAACGAGAGGATACTGACAGTTTAATTTCGTGTTTCGTAACTCTAACGTGGTCGGTGTTAAGTGTCAATGAAGGGCTATAAAGAAATGCAAAACGTATGAAGATTAACCTCCTTCTTCTTCTTCTTCATTCATAAAATTGCTGTATTATGTCTAGAGATCGGATAATCGGATGCATATTTACCTAAAGTTAATTTTTAGTTATGAAAGTATGGACGGGGCTGCTTAAAAATATTTTTTGATAAAAAAAATCCCGGGATGCCAGGAACACCGGGAATGCATAACTAGTCAGGTGTATAGTATGGAAGCGACTTCTAAATTACACAGACACATATTTATTTAAAATTAATCGCGATGCAAATATGTGTAAGTAGGGTGTTTAAAGTCTGTAAGAGTGGTGGTGGTGTGTGTTAGTTAAAACATTTTTTTTTACATTAAATGAAGATTTTTTCGATACAAAAGCGCGTTCCATATTAGCCAACACCGCAACTTTAGGTGAATATGCATCCGAATATCCGATTTCTGGTGATAGGTGTCAATGAAGGGCTATAAAGAAATGGAAAACGTATGAAAATTAACCTCCTTCTTCTTCTTCATTCATACAATTGCTGTCTTATGTCTAATTGTCTTACTGAAGACATAGATGGAATTATTCATCAGTGTGACTGCTATGACTGGACTAGTCATCCATTGCTGTATTTATATAGCTACTAAACTGTTGAAGATCTTTCCTAAACAGGTAAAAAATAATGCGACGGAATAGGTAAAATGTATAAGACGTGAACAAAGCTTATAAAATGAGAGATTAGTTTTCCTCGAAATTCTAGCATCAAAAATCAGGTGAACCGGGTGTTTTGACGCGACTGGAAAATCTAGAGACCTATTTCGAGCTGTAGTGGGCGCAATCAATCCTATTTTTATCCAGTATGATGGTACAGGATAAAAATAGATGTAAGTTTAGACGGCACGGTTGGCGCAGTGGTTAAGCGATTGACTGCTGCGCTGCGTGTCGCGGGTTCGATTCACGCAGGGAATAAACATTTGTATGACGTACAAGTAGTTGTTCCGGGTTTGGTTACAAAGGCACCCACAATACAAGGGACATTTCTAGTGTGGTGCAACGTTAAAAAAAAAAATCCTTGAACAATGTTCGTAGGTATGGGCTTAGGTATTAAAAGAAGAGATTCTATTATCACCATTTTAAACTCAACTAGTGTCGAGTTCTAGAGTGGTTTTACATTCACGTTAAGAGTTATTTTATATTCACGTTTAGTAACGTGAATATAAAACAACTCTTAACCTACCTATGCAGTTTTATTGAATAAATAGAACACGTTTTGCCAGCGGCTTTGACCGCGTGTATGTTGGAAAGTTTCCCACGAGAACGTAGCTTAGATACTACCGGGATTAAAAGTACGAGTACCCTGTATTATTTATTCATTATAATTAGTTGTATCATCATCAGAGTTCGGAGTAGGTAGATTGATTTAAGGTCGTTGACGTCAAACGTAGAGGATAATATGGATATGCCTCCAAAATACCGGAACTTCATATTTATTGTGATATTTGTTCCGGAATTTTGAAATTAGCACGAATTTGTGTTTAAGGTGAAAAACATATTAATAATATCAATCTACGCTACCAGTGTTAGCTAATGGTGAAAGAAATCAGTATTTTATTTTATACAAAAATACCTTGGAATAGTTACACCGTATTTTGTCTCTTACTGTTGAATTAGAAATGACGCTTGACAGTATGAGACAAAACTTAGACAGGGCCTTTTGTTTCTTTATCTCATGTTCATCTATTCAAATTAATATTAATAATTCCAATTCCGGAACTTTTCCGGTACTTCCCGCACATTATGGATAAAATGGCATGTCCATATTATAATATCTTGACGCAAGTATATAAAATCAATCTACCTACTCCGACCTCTGATCATCATCATCATTATTATCATCATTTCAGCAGAAAGACGTCCACTGCTGGACATGGGCCTCCCCCAAGCCATCGACCGGTTCCGTGCTTCTCGCATCCAGTGGATTCCTGCGGCCTTCACCAATTGGTTGTATAGTTGCATTCTATTCTAGTAGGTACAGTTTATTTTATTATTGTACCTTAGGTACCTGGTTGTCGTAGGTAGGTACGTCTTTATTGGGTGACCGTCGATAGTCAGCGCTGTCCTGTCGAGAGAGCCTTCTTGTCACAGTCATGACATGCAGCTGCCTATTCGTGTTTTTTGCTCGTGATTTGAATGTAGATATATTTTGTTTTACTTTTCTGTTTGCCTACTCGTCTTAATTATCTTTTTGTATGCACGTGTTTCTGTGACAAAGAAATCTATTTTCCTTTTTGTATTGTCTGTGCCAAGTTTCAGCCAAATCTGTTCAGCTGTTTTTGCGCCAATCTAGAACATAGATCCAGACAAACGAACAAAAATTCTTCGTTAGTTTTTATTATATGTGTAGATATGTACCTATACATTCCGTCGCAGATTCGCAGTAAACAGCGAAACTAAAACGGGTGTCAATCTTTATTAGATACTGCACATACCATCGGATACCACCGGAGTGGTGTCTATTGCAGCTTCAGAATATTAAATATGTAGTTGTAGACACTTACTTAAACTCATCTTTATAAATATCAGCTTGTAATTGCTATATTGAGTAAATGTAGGTAAATAGTGTGTTAGGTTAAATGAGGGAAATACTACAAGGGAGTGTTTTACTCATAGAAATGACTAACCTTAACTATAGGATCAACTCTGAAATTGAAGAAAAACGACTGTTGTGTACATTTTTTCGAGTTATGCGAAAATAAAGCAGCTGATATTTTTCTCCAATTCAGGGGTTTTATGGGACCTGCCATTGTAAAAGTTGTTAATTTTTATGAGCATCTACTTATCATCATCATCATTTCAGCTGAAAGATGTCCACTGCTGGACATAGGCCTCTCCCAAAAGGGGGTTTTGACATAATCGCCACGCTTGGCAGGCGGGTTGGTGACCGCAGTATGGTGGTATAATGCATAGAGAATGTTGCTGCCCATTCTCTAGTAAGCCCCTTAGTCGCCTTCTACGCACCCACGGGAAGAAATGGGACGGTGCTATTCTTTTACGTCCGGCACCACACGGAACGGGCATCTCCTACATTCCTTATGTCTCTCGTTTAACCTAACACCCTGTATTTTAGTTAGGTCCAGGTGGAATTATAGGTTCCTAGATCGTTAAGGTAACCACAACTTCTCAAGTTCAGTAGAGGCTCAACCTATTCTTTGGCCTTTATTGACGTCAGCTGTTTGTCTGGAGATCCTTATACATCTTTTAAGGATCTTGATTTGTCTCTCTAGAGATTCATGTAAGATGACTGATATCGATCCTACTATGGTACTAATATTATGAATGGGAAAGTTTGTATTTGGATGTTTAGATGTTTGGATGTTTGTTACTCAATCACGCAACACCGGTTTTTTTTTTTTTTTCTGGGTGGGAAATCATCAAATAACTTCTCCCGCTCTGGGTGGAGCGGGAGGGCGTGTCAGACTTTTACTGACTAAAACCCACCCGTGTTCCCTCAGTTGCCTGTGTGCCAGGGGCGGCGGTATCTCTTTCGAACAACCCGCACCCCCGGCAGGCATCGGCCCTTGCGGGCCCCTCTGTTGCTGCTGACATCTCTTTGAGGCGCGCGTGGAACACAACGCGCCGTCGACCCGGGCTTGGTCCTTACCGGACAGCGAGGTACCCATTACTCGCCGTCCGCAAGCCCGTGCCTACGGTGGCCGGGAATCAGCCTGGGGTTCCCGACGCCCAGGGCGTCTCCTGCGAAGGCCACGGCTGTGAGGGCGCATGTACTGCATCTCCCTCACGTGCGCCGCTTCCCTCTTTGCGAGCATAACTGCTTCGCTGAAGGAGGCGACTGCCAGCCATGCCCTCTTGCTCCGTACCATGGCCTGGACCAGGGTCGGACGCGAGAGATCGCCGCCGCCGATCACGCAACACCGGTTTAATTGTTTAGATCAGTGGTGGGCAAACTTTCTTAATGGGGGGCCAGAAAGTTTATGAAATTTCAGAGGAGGGTCAGAATGATAGAAAAATGTATTTTGTGTTGATTTATCATATAAAAACATTACAGCATTACACACTTGCACAAATGTAAAAAAATACAATTTAACTTTTATTCGAAGGCCCTGCCATGGTAGGCGTGTGAGACATATGAAATTGCTTTTGATTTGCCATAATATTTTCGAATGCAGGTTCGAGCTGTGAGCAAGTAACTTTCAGTAGCGCGAAAAGGCTAGTTTAGCTGGCTCCTTTACCTATGCGTATATTATTCTACTAAGTAGAATCTACTTTATACTTCTGGACCGTCAAAATATAATTACCGCGGGCCATATACTATTCATGTCGAAGGACCGTCGGCGGGCCGGATTAGATACTTTCGCGGGCGGGAGCTGGCCCGCGGGCCGTACTTTGCCCATCACTGGTGTACATTATAACCTTGATTAACACATAGGATACTTTTTATCCCGGTAGTACGTTCCCGTGGGATATTTTTGACCTCCACGCGGGCAAACTTTAACATTAATGAAATGTACATTAACATTTAAAACAGACTACGCAACTAAGACTAAAAACTTGGAATGGTTTTCGAGTTATTCTTAAATAATTTTCACTGTTTTGATATTCATTGTCAGTGGAAATTAATGGTGTGAGTCAGATTCGTCATCAAATAGGATTTCTGGAATTCTGACGATGGCGACGCTGAACTAAAATAGCCCGTGACAAGAATTGTAACTGTTTGAGATTCCCTTGCAAAGAAATATATTAAGTGTTATTTTCTCCAGAGTTTCGTCATCAAATATTCGAATCGCCCAAAACATTATATATTCGCCTTCTTAGGTACTGCTTGTCTTAGAGATTTCCACGAAAATGACACAGCCCCTTTCTCATCTGAAATAGACGCCGTAAAAGGCACTTAAGTCTTATGTGACTTCCTCGCGAATATTGTATAGGGCTTCACATTGTGGCAGTCTATCCGAAGCTTTTCGTTTAGCAGTTGTATTTTCCGGGCTGCTTACTGGCGCGATTTCTCTAATACACATCATTCAATGGCCAGCTTAATGAAAAAGCTTTGGTCGACCAAAACACTACGTAGTAAGTACCACCATAACATCACGCACCTCTTCACTTCTATACACAACAATAGGAAAAACCTATATAAAATGGCACCTCTTATGTAAATAAACCACTTCACATTCCATTTCAGCGACGTGTGCCGAATAAAACTGTCTAATCTCCACTTCTCGAGTTCTCCCGACACTTGGAAACGTACAGGATGTAGTGCGGAATGCAGAATACGATATTTGAATGTTCGCAACTACTGATACCTTGAAAGAGAAACTAAAGACAGGGAATGTGGCAAGAGACAAGTTCTCCTAAAGGAATGTTAGACGAGAGGTAGGTTATACTTTATATGTAAAATTTTAAGGAAATGTTGGAATTAGAATAAAAGAAAAAGTCTTTCTCAAAGAAAAATAACATTTTGAGCCATAAGAGTTGTATAGTTTAAGGAACTACTCACACTTATTCAGCTCTGTTCAGCTTTTGTCCACAGGAAACAACGATTTTGTATAGAGTCCGTTCAGTTTGCCGCGGCTGAGCGGATGCGTACGCATCTCATACAAAATCGTTGTTTTCTATGGATAAAAGCTGAACAGAGCTGAATAAGTGTGAGTAGTCCCAAATCCTAAATTATGTCAAGTTGAAAACAATGCATGCTTAGGTATCTATTCATTCTTCGTATCTGGTTAATCCTTGGTAACAGTAAATAGCGTTTCATCGTCAATTTTTCAGCACATTAACCTTTGGAAAATCGACCATATTTAAATTACATTACCAAACAGATTTTCAAAGGTAACCTTACCAAACAAAAAACTCACTTAGTTCTAATTTCTTTTAATCTAATTTTCTACGTCATCCTCCATTGGATGGATTCATTAGCTGGCGATCAGACAGCTTAGCTGAGTTAGCTGTAACTTTAGAACCTATTAGTAGGTACAATTTACAAAAGTTTTCTCACTTAGTACAGAGGTCATTACACTTTAAGGCCTTCGAATGACGATCGAGGATTTAAAAGGCTTAAAAGGAAAGCATTCACCCTATCATGTTGGATGAAAAAGTATTTTGTAAAGGTTTACAAACTCTGATATTCAAGCAGAATGAAATTTGAAAATTGCTGAAAAGTTTTATTTATTTATTTATTTACTGGAATATGGCGGAAATATTATCACGTACAACGGTCATGTATAGATTACGTATTTATTTAATGTTATAACAATTATATATGTACTTATCGGCATCTACACCGCCACATGCGAACTACGTATCACACTGACGTCACGCGAAATCCTGCATCGCGGAAGCAGAGTTTAGCGCAACTAGAATATATACAACGTAGAACGTACCGATATCAATCGTCGGGCAGTTGCCCGCCAGACACAACACATGTCAGGTCGGAGGACCTTCCATTTTCTATAGAGCATGAAACTTTACACTCTGTTCCACGTACCTCTATATACAGGATATTTTTTATCTAGTGCGCAAACTGTAACCATGAAAATCAGCATATCATTCTAGAACCCCCAGCGCAGAAATTTTTCGTCGGTAATACAAAAAAAACAGCTCTTCCATACCTTTTGACCGCGTAGGTATTGCACTTTTTTATGGAACAACTGATTTTGTTTTTTGTAAAACTAGAATGATATGCTGAATTCATGGTTACAGTTTGCGCACTGGATAAAAACTTATCCCGTATACGTTGGTTTGATTTGTAGTGTTTAGTGGGAATTTTTCAGCAGAGGAAGTTGTAGGCCGCTGTTATAAAGATGGTGATGTTTTCTGCGAATATTTTGTTGATCACGCTTAGTAGCTCTTAGTCGCTCCATGTAAAATACTGGTATTCAGCTGCATCCGGTTAGACTGGAAGCCGACCCCAACATAGCTGGGAAAAGGCTAGGCAGATGATGATGATGATTGGTGGAGTTTCTTGCCGGCTCTTCTCCATAGGAAGCGACAAATTGGAACCGTGCACCTAGCTTCTGACGTTTCATAAGTGCCCTTGCAGGTTTATGTGAAATAAAATATTTTGATTTGATTTGATTTGATTTGATTTTGTTGATCACGCTTTTTAAACATGTGTAGGATATGGCGACTAATGAGATTACGTCCTGCAGGCTTAGCATGACGCTTTCTATTTCTACGAAGAATATACATTGCTTTTTCTATACAAAGGCACATTTCGTTTCTCCATTTTTGACATCGCGCCGCAGATATCCTTCTACAATCTGTCATTTTGTCTTTTGTTTCTAACGATATTTGTCTAGGTCCTTTTAGATGTAGACTTTTTCAGAAGAATATTTCTTCCCAAACTATCAAAATCACACTGACAACAAACTTTCTACTCGACGGCCACAAAGTATATACGATTATCTACAAAATCATTATAATCAAATTGAAAATTCATAGAAAACATAAAAATTCAATAGAAGAACATAGCTATCTTCTCCTATTGTACATCATTTAGTTAATAGTAACGTCTATTCTTCCGTCGACGAATCAGTGCTCGTGCTAAGCCTGCTGTTCCTTTTAGCGATCAATACTTACTTTCACACGTGTCAATTCACCAATCCGCGATTATGGCCCGCTCTCTCTAACAGAGTGTGCCCCAGTATTGGGACCATTATTGGGAGATTAAGCTTATGCATAGGCTACACGTGTCAATGAAACGTGTTGATCATTAATAGTCAGGTTTGCTGCTGATCTTGCTGTCTGACGTAATCTTTTTACGGTACTAGAGAAGAGTTTTCAATAGTTTATGTTAACATTCGCCGATAGATATTTACATACATCTATCTTCCCATGGGCAGGCAATAACCAATAACCACAACAAGCCACCTGCAATACGATCTTTACACCCTTACGTTGCTTAAACAATATGTAACAAAAACCCTGTTGTTCCTTCTACCCACGTTTTCAGAATCGGTATACATACGTAATAAAGCATGTCATTTATAAAAACTGTTTAACAAAAATAATTAAAATAAATATTTAATTATGAATATTTGTAATGTTTAACTGATTTTGATTAGATCAAAGAAAGCCGCCAAGCTCGTAGTCTATTGTGCGAAATAAGGATACTTGTAAAATCAGATACTGTTAACATTTTTTTTTAATATGTCGATTTTAATAGTTATTTAATGTTGAACTCTCGACTAGCCAATGCTTATTTTTTAAATTATAACTTCGTAAATGTTGTGCTTGTGAGTAAGTGTATACGTCCCTAAAAGGAACAACAGGGTTTTTGTTACATATTGTATATAGTACTAGCTTCTGCTCGTGACTTCGTCCTCGTCAGATTTCTTGTTTTAACAAAAAATATATCCTATGTATAAATCACACTAGGCAAAATTGTAACTTCCACATTGGGGGCGTCCATTAATTACGTGGGGCGTTTGAGTGGGGAGGGGTTCGTTTCGAATCTATTCAACTCACCCAATCTCACGTGGGGGAACCCACGTGAGATTGGGTGAGTTGAATATAAGGGGAGAGAATAGAGGGGGGAGTTGAATATAACGTATTATTGTAATATTTATGTATTTAGTTTCTGCAAAAAAGCAATGTAAAATTGCGAGAAAACCGGGTTAAACAGGCTTGGGCACCAATATTGCTAAACCTTAGATAATAATATTTATAGCGATTATGCAACGCGACAAAGTAGCACAATAGCCCCCGATTGTTAAATCGCCACTGGCCTGCCGAGCCAGCCAAACGTAGCGCATAAATCCTTCGCAAAAAAGTACAGATTAACGTTTTGACACTAAAAATACGCAAAATATCTCACGTGAGATTGTGGGCCAAATCCCACCTAAGGGAGGGTCGGGTCCAAAAATTTACCAAAATTACCTCACGTAATTAATGGACGCCCCCATTAGTGAATAAGTTTAAGAATTGGATCAGTAGTTCCAAATGTGCCACTTAACATTTAATATCATATACTGCGTGTCCTATCAGCTGCTGCTGCAGCTAACGTTACAAGAACTGATAGACCGCTAGTGATGGCGTCAAACATGTATCCGAATTTTGGTCTGAGTGCATTTAGATTGCCATCGTCACCCTACGAAGAAGTAGTTCCGAAAATAACCCCCTGCATATAAACTCACAAATTTTACCTCTTCAATGTTAGCATAGGTTAAAAAAGGCTTAAGATGAAAAAGTCACGCCTTTTTACTATATCGTTAAATATGAATGTATTGTATTGAGTGATCGCACCTAAGCGAAGTGAGGTGCGAAATGAGTTCTGATAACTTTTAGATTTCCAGAATATCAAGCTAATCTGTTTTCTATCTACTTCGATTTAATGGAAGAACGATTCGTAATCGTAAAACCGATGTGTTTTCCTAGATAAAACTTTCAACATAATATTAAAATTCACGATAAATACTTGCTGCGTAGAATTCTGGAGTATTAAGAATTTCATATAAAAGTATTAACTTCACATACATAAATGCCTTCTTCTTATGGGGGTAGGCAGAAACTACAGAACGCCACCCGCTGCGATCCTCATACATACCTACTCATTTTGCTTCGTTCGTTTAATTTTGTTTATTATTTTTGGACTATGTATTAAACTATTAATTAAGTACGTATGCTTTGGCAGGCGTGTGTAAATTTGAGTTAAGTATTTACATTAAAATTAATGGAATGTGCCACGATCAAAGAGTTGTCACCGGCAGGCCCCATCATTATAATAATTATGTACTTATTACGATAGTTGATAACGTCAGCAACTACACGCCTAGATCTATGTCTACCTATAGATCTTCGGATCTTATATTAATATTAATTAACATGTAAGGCGTGTCTATTGGTATTCGAACCATGAAAATATGGAATACTAATACATAGCGAGATATTTACTATAAGTATCGATACTTCCTACACCGACAAATGATAAGTCAACCGCTAATCAAACACTTCAGATTATACCTTCTTGGGATTTATTTTATTCACAAAAAGTGGCTGTTTATTTACGTAGCTGCGAAATGCCTGATAGTCCACTTGGCGTTTCATTATGACTCCCCGAACAGAACTGATAGTGATTATCACAAAGCATTGATAAACATTACTCATTCACGTAGGTGAAAGCGAAAACAAAAACATAACACGAGCTAACGTTCAAATTCATTCTAAATCATTCGAAAAGTTCGTATAGTTTCATAACGTTGCGCATAATTTGAACAAAGAACATGATTAACATTTGAGTAACGCGTTCGACGACGCACACGCATCCTTGCAATGAGATTGAGAAGTGATTCAGAATACGGCTCTCGTCGACAGTTTTGGTTGAGAGCCAAGCAAAACGTGGTGACAATGAGAAATGTATTAACTAACATTGGGGTCGTTCTTAGAAAATTAGTCAATCAGGAAGATGTGAACGTTTTTTAACCGACTTCAAAAAAAGGAGGAGGTTCTCAATTCGACTGTATGTTTTTTTAAATGTTTGTTATCTCAGAACTTTCGACTGGGTGAATCGATTTTGATGATTCTTTTTTTTATTTGATAGCTGGTGCTTTCCGTGTGGTCTCATTTCAATTTAATATAGATCTGATGATGCGTTTCGGAGACAGACAACGTAACTACTCAAAAAAGTAACAGTAAATCAACCGCGATTGCTGCTATCGCATAAATATGCATTGTTTTGACCCCAAGGATGGTGAAATTTCGAATTAGTGGGGTAGGTACTATAACTAAAAAGTGAAAAATAAAAACTTTTTCCAAACAACCGACTTCCGAAAAAACACAATAACTTTAATTTCGGAAGGCGGTGACAAAAAAAAAATATAATATCCAAAGTCACCGACTTCCGAAATTAAAGTAATTTTTCACTTTGTACCTAGTGTTTTTTCGGAAGTCGGTTTTTTTGGAAAAAGTTTTTTCTTTTAACACATAGCATAACATTACCCTATATTCCCCAAGTGTTAAGCAGAGGTGCACGTATAGTACACATACATTTCGCCAGTTATTTAAATTCCCATGTAACAGGGGGCGAGCCTATTGCCACCAACCGGGCTCAAATCCAGACTCCAGTCAGCTATTGAGGGCTGAAAAATCCAGAAAAAAAACCTAATAACACTTTGCTGGGAACGAGCTGGGAATCGAACCCAGGTTCACATGCTCAGCAGTTGAGCTTGCGAGTACTAGACAAACGATTTTCGCATTTCTAGAGGGTAGATTTATCTAACCTTTTACTAAAAAAGCACGTACATAAGTACTGACGAAGAAAACCTTTAAATATCAATGTGCTCTCTACTCGTGGTTGCCGTAAACATCTCTTTACTTATGAATTATGATTTATCAGGGTCCTACACTAGAAACACTGTGATTGCCAATTGTTTTGACTAGTAATGCAGATAAACACAATACAGATGCTATTATGAGCTTTTGAATAATTTTACGATATGCTCTTTAAGCATTTAGGTGACAAAAGTTGTTTTTTTTACAAGGCCCAATTACATGGGACTTAAACATAATTCGCGAAAGGTGGTACTTACTCCAGGTAATACTCTGCACAACCTTTCGGGGAAACAAAGCGTGATGTTATATTTTGTGTTAAATTAAATGAAGTGGCAAAAGTTCACCGACGAAAGGCGTGTCGATATCTAATGATGATTAAAAAGCGCCAAACTCATTATTTCAAATTCCATTGCCAGCGGTCGTTGACCCCGAAATCAGATGTTTTGTTTGAAATTATAAGTTTAGACAGTGATATTTGGCGCTACTGCTGACCATGAGGTACTTACTATAACAGGTTTTTGTTTTTCCATCTGAAATTTCTTAGTAGCATTTAAGTCCCACATGGGACTTAGATAACAGGCGAAATGCGGGTTTACTATAGGAGGACGTCACCACTTCACCACCTCTGAGAAACCCTATTGGGGTATATACTAGCGTGATGTTGAAGCAAAAAGGAGGGTTATGATTTTGACCGGTACGGATGTATTATACAAGGTGAACTTTTAGTCAACGTTTAAATTTTCAGGGTGATGGTACCCGTGAAATTGAAAAACTTTCTCCAAGGCACATGGGTCGAAATATGAAAAAAAAAATCGGACCTCCCATGCAAAATTTAAACGGTGACTAAAAAATCACCTTGTATAGGTATGTACGTATATAGATACCTATATAATACATAATTTATTTATTTATTCTCTAATAAGTTTTAAACTTCTTAAAATTCTATCTTCTCGTTTGACAAATAAGATATCATTGGAAGCGTCTTGATCGTCCGCGTGTTAAAAGCCGTGGTCGCATGCCACCTTAGCAATACATTCTTACAGTAGTAAGCGATCGTAAAGCTTAGGGCGGAGTGGCACATGACCACAGCTTTTAGAAAAGAAAAAGATATATATCGTTTTTGGGGGATTGTCTTATGTAATTTTGACGTTGAAAAAGTGCTGACTCTCAGCCTAGTTTGAATAAATTACTTTTGATGTTGATTTTGATAAAAAGATAAAGATAATTTTATTTTGCAAATATATAGCTTAACCTGAACGACATGTGTGGCTGTTATCAGTTAGCCACGAGCCTCCCGAAAAAACAACAAATTGAAAAAAGTCGGCGACTTTGGACATGTATTTTAATATTTGTCACCGCCTTCCGAAATTAAAGTTTTTGAATAGGACTTAAATGTAAAAATTTGTATAACAAATAACAAAAATTATTACAAGATCAGCCATATTTTACTACGTAGGCATGCAAAAGATACACAAAAAATTAATTATATTAACGTTTCACCACTAAAAATCTTCAAAGTCTTTTAAACCAAAACCCGGCTAATGAAAAATCACGCTCGACAGAATATTTTCTTGTTTTATACCTTTTACGAGCGTGATTTTCCAGTAGTCGGGTTTTAGATTTTGAACTTACTTTTTTATTTTACAAGATTTCGATACCCATCAAGATAAAGTTTCACCAGTTCTATTTGCTCTTGTATAAGTTCACACAACGTGACAGTTCACGTCGAAGGATTCCACTCGGCTTTACTCACGCTCGTATTTCGGACTCAAGACTTTATTCATGAACTCTTGAGGCGTTCAGCGAGGACAAAATTCGACCTCGGTTCAAGAGAAGTCACACACTCGTAAACTTCCTGGCTTTGCAGGAAAATCGCTGTTGGAAACTTCAGGGAAATCTCTACGAGGTACTTTAATGCTATAGGTACTGCTTTGCTAGCATTTTTTCGGACTTATGTTTAAAGTGTGGTAGATTAAAAGAGGGACACAGTTCACACAGTAATGTTTGATGTGTGCGGATGAATGGAATTACGGAAGAAGATGTTGTCAGTAAATATCAGTCGCACGGGTCGCTCGATTAGGTTGAGCTACGCTTGTCTCGGTTGGTCCGTGGATGGCTGACCATTGCCTCGGCAAGCACGTTAAGCCGTTGCTCCCGGTTGTTATTAGTACATTTTTGTCACGGGTCGTCAGAAGCCCGAAAGTTTGACCCACCCAGTAACTGGGTTCTGGAGGTCAGATAGGTGGTACCTCCATGTAAAATATTGTGGTATTCAGATACATCTGGTATACTGGAAGCCGTCCCCATCGTAGTTGGGAAAAGGTTAGGCAGACGATGATCTTGTCAGTATGTCAGTGGAGTATTGTGAGATGAGCGTAAAAGTAGTCGCGTGTCGAGTAGTTGTATACTTTTTTAATGTTGTTTGTGACTTTAACTACTACAACTAACTAGCTTGTATCGTCCCACTGCCAAAGGCCTCGTTCTCCCTCCTCCACACAATTCTGTCCTTTGCCTGTACTGGCCAGTCCCTTCGGAAGGAGTCGCGCTTCTTCGTCTCGGCTTGCCGCGGTGGCGCCGTGCGTTTAGCGACTTTAACTAATGTAATTTTATTGGCCTTGGCAGATTTATGTCAAAATAAATGTAAAATTTTAAGGGAGTGTGGGGTAATTATGAAAATAAACAACCATAGGGCACTATGGGACTATGTCCGAAATATTTGAAAATTGATCAGCTGTTTCTTACATTTTCTTGAATATGTATGTCGCAGCTGATTTTTAAAATCCGTAAAAAGCGTAATTTAGAAGAACAATACTATCACATAGATAGATACTAAAGCGATTTTAATTTATAATAAATGTAGACATGTGTGTTCTTGAATCAGACAATGTGTTTAGGATGCAGTAAACATCTTACGCTTCCTGCACCTTTGATCCCATCGGCATTACGATGTGCGACAAAGTATTTATACATTATTAAGTATGTACTATGTCGTATACAACGTGTAACGGAAAGGGTATATACATACCAAGGGCACGGCTTCTTTGGATGATATCAAACGATATTGGAAGGGTTTTTTAATTCTATCTCTATATGTTTGGAAGTTATGATAATTTTAAATTCATTGATACCAGAATAAATTGAAACAAACACATCACTCGGAAGACATTTATCGTGATATTGGCAAGTAAAGTGGAAAGTTATTGACCTACGTAGTGCGGTGCCACGTTTGTTATGATTTGCATTCAAGAAACTTAAGAAACCGAAAGTTTGGTATCAATGCTTAGAGTATTTTATTTTGAGCTGAAACTATGTATAGTGATTCTATATCAGCTGGTATCTTTAGTGCTTAAGGATAGCAATAGGGTTTCTGTTACACCCTGTATAACCTAACCTACTCAGTACTCTTCTTCATCATCTGCCTAGCTTTTCCCTACTATGTTGGGGTCAGCTTCCAGTCTAACCAGACGCAGCTGAATACCAGTATTTTACATGGAGCGACTACATCTCTGACCATATAACGTATTTAAATTTTTGTCACTGCCTTCCGAAATTAAAGTTATTTTTCAATTTATAGTGGTTTTTCGGAAGTCGGTTCATTATCCTTTGGGTATTCTCAAAGTCAATCGAATCAAAACCATGCATATTTATGCGACAGCAGCAATCGCGGTTGATTTGCTGTCATTTTTTGAAGAGTTCCGTTGTCTGTCTCCGAAACTCATCGTCAGATCTATATAAAATTTAAATGGGACCATTTCGGAATAGACCCCTTTGAAAGAAAGCATTTTGCAAATCTCAATATATGACGGAGTTGTGGCCGAATATACATAAAAAATATATAAACATATCGAATTGATAACCTCCTCCTTTCTGAAGTCGGTAAAAAAATAGTAAGCAATGCTCTCAAAATGTAGTCCCATCTAAAATCCCTAACGGATGTGATGTGACGTTGTACCTAACTGTAATTTATCATTGGATTCTCTCTTTGTCTGCTTGGTACCATTCTACCGCCCACAAATATTGAATCTGTTAGTCGCCAGGCAATAATTTCTATCAACCTGTCGGCCCATGCCAATTTATCAAGCGTAACTCCAATCTCGGAATATCTCATATAAATACGATGTAAATTCAGGAATTAAGACTAATTTACAAGTTTTTCAGAAATAAGGTTACAGGAAAACGAAATCCAATTTTATCATGAAAAGTCGTGTTCATGAAATTCAGGAATCGTCAGTTCGGTAAACCATGTTTCCGGTAAAAATAAGATTTCCTTGAATTTGTTAAGAGAACTGTCGAATGCGTCAGTATTATATAGGTCGAACCTATCGGTTTGTTTATAAATATACTTGCTGATTTTTACATTAAATCGACACGGGTTTTTTCGTCGGTACAGTCGAGTTCATTATTATATTGGCCCTTTCAGGCTTCAAAAATATATGAATTGTGTGCATTAAATTGTGGTTAAGATTTAGATTAATTAATATGTGACCGCTTTTTCTCATAATTTTTCATATTATTAATGCACAGCATATATTATTGAACCGTTCGCATGAGGACATATTTTTCATCTATAGGTTCTGTAGAATTTATTGAGCTATACAACGCTCACAATATTTTGAATCCTTGACAGTGCCAATATATTAATGAGCTCGACTGTACTGGATTTTTAATTCTCGGTGCTGAATCAAGTATTGAGAATCAAAACAGTGCAGCGCGAGTGAGTCCCAGCGCGTCGAAAAAACAGTTGTTCGACTTTCAACTCTCGGCGCTAACAATTACGACCAAAATCAAGTGCGCGAATCAAGTGTTACGTCCGTCAGTGGGAGGGAACGTGGGCTCCTTAGAGCGTTTAATAAAGTTAGGTATCTAAATTGCTTGTTCATCTTAATAATTCTGTTTGGTGGGGTTTTCAGTGGAGAAAAAATAATTGATTGGAGATACAGATACGCTATATGAGGATTCGTGTTTTCCGAAGTGATATGTGATCAAGTGTGATGAAGTTTATAGAAACTTGATAGTAAACTTGATAGGAAGCTGCTAATTATTTGGTTTTAAGGATCCCGCAGACAAGCACTACTTGACAGCGCGACGCACGCGACTGCCTGAGTCGACTCTTGTGATTAGGAAAATTTCCATAAAGTTTTCGTAGTAATTGTTCTACTAGAGACCTGTCGTTCTAGGTAGCTATCCCGTCGCTTCTGTTTGCGGTGGTCTTGCACAATATTGCATGAATAGTAGGTACCTATACATATTTCTGGTACTAAATTTGTTGCATGTTCAAATAAATCACAATGTTTGCTGTAAGATTCAGTGCTTGGACATTGATTTCTTTTTCAACCACCGCAAAATGATTATTTTGAATAATGTATCCAGTATATAGTTGTTTCCTGTTTAACTAAACTAAATATAATGTATAATATTTTCACCATCCAGAGTTGTTTGTTCCAGTTTTTTTTGGGAAAACCCCCTGTGAAATGAAATGTTTAAAAAGTTAGAATAACAACTCTATGTGATTCATCAATGAATTGTGATCAATAAATGTTTTAAGATCACCCTATAATCTATGTAAAAACAAAAGAGATCGTACTTATTTCCAGTACATAAATATTTAAGTACATTCCGAGAAAATTCTCGAAGTAAATCGTTTGTAAGCGTTCATAACAAAACGTTATATTTAGACATTTGAACTTCTATTTTTCTCAGTACACTTAACTTTAGCTGTTGTAGTAAATATAATGGTGGAATGGTACCAAAAGACTCGCAAAAAGACCGCATTACCTAACGAAGTATATAGGTACTATCTAGCTTTTTCCAGCGGTTTCGCCCGCGTGGGCATCGAAAATTATCCCACGGGAACTATGTGGTAATCCAGGTTATAAAATATCTGTGTGTTAAATTCCAACCAAAGCAGTTTGTAAATAGAGGTGTTTTTAGATAATCGACGATAAATTTCTTGGCTGGGGGCAACAATCATGTGTAGAATTCATGTTTCAGTATTTGCTTTGACGTCGACGTCGCTGCTACCCTCTATTTTTAGTTCCTATGTTGCCAGTTATGAATGAATATGTCACCGTATGATTGTGAACACCGTTAATTTATAATCTATCTCGCGAGATTATAAACTGTCGATAAATTGTGAACTGTACCACACTGCTTACCGACCGAATAGGTTAGATTAGAATTGCGACCAACCACGCGCGAGCCGAGCGAGCGAAGCGAGCAGCGCCGCGGGAGCGACCGGCGAGCGCTACTTCCAAGTTGGTGGCAGTTACTTGACTATTATTTTAGTCTTGATACCAGTTCACAATTTGACGGTTTCACTTCGATAGATTATAATCTACGGAAAAATAATACATTAAATTGTAAGCAGTATATTACGGTTCACAATTTTTCGACAGTTCACAATCTCGCGAGTTACATTATAATCTAACGGTATTTACAATTTTTACGGTGAAAGATATAATTAGTTGCCCCAGTATTCCACCATGATTCACCAGTCGAAATTCCACTATATTTAAAAATAAAAAATTCTGCACTCCTTCTCCCCATAAACTTTAACTGTGTCAAATTTCACTTCTCTGTCCACGAAATTTTCTTAAAAAGGGGGTAATTATTATTTATTTATAGAAGATACCTATGACATAAGACAGTCCCCTAAAACGCCCGGCCCGTCAATCGTCAATTTGATACAATGTTGTTATATTGTATGATTTTACATAACACAACAAAGGCAAAGGTGTACAACTTATCCTTAGGTAAAACCCAAATTTATCCAGCTATGTTTAAATTATGAAATAGGGGGCGAGGCTTTTGTCATCATCCGGGCACAAAGCAAGAACTGGGAATCGAATTTAGAACCTCATGGTCAGCAGTACATATAACAAGTAAAATGTCTAGGATTAATGACAGAGACCTAGTTTTGTTTGAGTTTCAATAATGTGCTACAAAATTGTAGAATAATTATCTACACACTGTAATTACCCCCTAACTAGGACACCCACCTAACTACTTTAGCGTTTTTAAAACAATACCCCCAAAATAAAACTTTGACTTGTAATTGAAACGTCGGTCATGAGGTCACACCTAGTTTGACGTCAATTTAGAAATATTTTTGAACTTATTTCATTTTGAGTTTGTCGTGTGGGCTGAGAGAGAATTTTATATAATTCGTAAATAGCTGAGGTACGTTAATTATGTCATGTCAATGCTGTCATATACACCGTGACATTTTATTCGTCTTACAACGGCAGCCCACTTTATGTACCTACCCAATGACTACTATCTACTACCATTCATAAAAAAATTTTTTTTTGAACATTGTCATCAAAAACATGAAAATATCACTAAGACGCATGACGTAGTTTGAAACACTCTGTTATGGAGATGGAATTAATGATGGAATGTAATGGTAGGTAGGTAGATATCTTCTACTGTTTGATACGTAAACATTATTAATAGGGAGGGTGTTTCATAATTCTAAAGCATTCATTATTTTTCTTTGTATCTTAATAAATGGGAACAATGTTTTAATCGCACCTAGAAGTATGTTATGACGGATTCATTGAGTGGACCATCTTTGTAAGGCGACTAAAATGTCACGGTGTATACAGGGTGACAGGCAGGGACATCGACGCGCAACCGGTTACCATGGATACAGTACATGATTATGGAGTCCCCTGATATATGCTGCCTGCATTAGCTATTTTTAATTTGGTCAATCTTTCAGACATACTGATCGGTCACTCGATTAGGCGTAAAACCTATTGATTTGAAATCTATGAGCTTTTTAAAGCCTCCTAAATCATGTATTTTCAGCCATTAACTTTGTCACCAAAACAGCGCAGCCTTTTAAAATTAGAACATTCGATTTTCTTCTATTTTTGGTTGCATGACGTCACTTAGAACCACTGGGTATAAACAAAGCAATATCGAAATACATCATCTACATGGTGCCCACAGAACCAATATCTAAGTGGTTTTGCATTATTTAATAGCAGAGCAACGTCGTGGTTTGGCTGCATATAATAGTGGTCACTGCCTCGCCGCCATTTGGCAAGCCACCAGCTACGATACGTGTTGTATCGTGTAGAACGGGGACTTCACACTGTGGTGTAACTGAAAATGATGTTCGGGTCGATGGCTTAAGGATTATCTGTTTGTTCAGTAGGTAGTAAGTTACAGTTGCGTTTTGTGGTTAGTAGCTGAGGTGGAACAATTTTAAAGGCGAAAAACTTTTGACTATCGGCAATTTTTTTATAAAAGTTAGGGTCACCGGTTTTTGAGCTGCCTTTAGCTTTTCGTGGTATTTATAACTTTTTGTTAGTGTTTTGAAAACTATAAATACCTGATATAATCAGAAAATTCAGTTAAACAAACACCTCCATTTTTTGATACCCTTAAAAATACGGAAAAAGTTTGTATCCGTGGGTCTACTCTTCATTTCCGTCAACGAAGATACGGACCCGTCTGAAAGTAGATAATTCGTCAAAACAAGGGTCAAATTTAATTTTTCGCACTGGCGAAATCGCATCGCAGGTATGGATAGCCGCCGAATCGTGTTCTCATTCATTCTGAGTTCGGGCCCCGAACCAATCTTATGTCCGCAATACGGAGTAGGATTCGCCTGACGGAGTAGTCCCCCTGGGCCGTCATATCCCAAAACAACGTTTAACAATGCCGTAAACACACAAAAAGTCTGGTAACTGCGACGCAGCTGAAAAGCTCAGTGCAAACCCGTGTACGACCAATTAAGCAGAACAATAACTTTATTTCCGGCAGACTCCACAAACCGCTAATTTGTTGTACCGCAGTGCGAACCTTCTCTAAAGGCTCCAGCAAACAGGCGCGACGCGACTAATAGATGATTCTGGTGGAACATGAAATCTGGTGATTTCATATAGTTTTTACTTAAGGCGGAGATTTCTTGAAAACGATCAAAAAGGTGGTTTTTAAAACCAGTGTATCTCTTTAACCGTAAATAATTTTGAAAGCAAAAAAATATATGGTATTTTCAAGTTTATTTTGCATACAGTGATCGAACTCAAAACATAATTAAACATACTTTAATGCAACAAAAAATCATCAAAGTCACCTCTTAATTATCTTTAAAATCGGTTTATCCCTTCAATAACAATTATTATTATCATTAAAAATATACCATAAAATTCCAAATGCCAAACTGCATCCAGTGATTGATTATTTATTATTAAATAGTTCATATCTAATTTTATACGATTTTATTTGCATTTTTACGACGTACGTTTGCTTTGCGTTTGCTTTTGTTTTTGCAGATTTTAACCCGTATCGGATTGCAATAAGAACTATTATCGCTCACAACGACGTTATTTAAAGTTACCAGGGCCTTAAATTGTTCCACCAGAATCGCGTCGCACGGTCGTGTCGTGCCTGTCTGTGTGAGCCTTATTGTTATTACGCGGTATAACGTAGTAACTGTCACGCTAATTAACCGCGAGTACACGTGACTGGCCCACGTCATGTTATGTAAGGAGTCGCACTGTCTGCAGATCGTACTTTGATCTATGGCATTTTGTTTATTTTAAACTTCTGTCTGCGTCTTCATCTGTGTGAAATGTTTTAACATAAAATATATCCTACTAGCTGTACCCGCGGCTTCGCCCACGTGAATGTTGGTATTCATCTTATATCATCATCTATCTGCCAGTGATAAGCCCGTCAAAATCAGTCCAGCCGTTTCGGAGATCAACCAGAACAAAGAGACAGACAGACAAAATTTTTAAATATTGTCTTTTTTGTGTTCTGAACTTTTTTATTTTATTATTACTACTCATAATTATGTTAATACCGCTATTGTAATCAGATTTACAAATCAATGCTTTTTGCTGTCGTAATTTTGAAAATGGTAGCAGTAGAGTCGTTATGCAGCAACAGCTCAATAAAGGTTATAAAGATGAGTTTCGTTGCACACATGTACACGCATCAATATGCCAGTTTACGCTGGTCTCGCACTGTACGAAAATCCTATACAATGCGAGACCAGCTTATACTGGAAATATACCTATATCTTGATGTGTAGCCGTGTGTACCTAACTGCCGTGGAAAATATTTAAAATGTACGAAAGAAATGAAGAAGGGTTTTTTCAATGCATTGCGGTGTGGCCTCATTGCACTGGACTGGGCAGGTACAGTTCAAATTCTAATTTAAAATTTGAATTTGAGTTAAAATGTGTTCTTAAGAATGCAAAAGTGCTATTGTTATCAAGAAAAGCCATAATTTACAGCATTCCTATTACAGATATTTTTAAGAATTTTTTTATTCTTAATTTTGAAATCCATACTCGTCCTCACGAAAAATTGGCAGATTCTAGATTTGCTATAAACATGGACGCTCTAATGCAACTAGTTTATAAGAATTTGCACTTGCAGAGAGTTTTTTTAATGCTCTTTAGATCAGTAAATACTTACCTCTAAGTACCGAACTTAAACTTTAACCCTGTTGCCACCAAATTAATAGAAGTCGTAACTACAGTTTAATGTTACTCGTTACTGCATCTAAGCTATTATAAATTAACATTACTTAGTCTGGCTTAATGAAAATAAACTTTTATTATATTATAATATCCACACAGTGGTTCTTAAAAGACGAAAAGAACTGCCAGTCATCGGGTCACCTTATGTCTGAAGGTTACGTAAAGAAAAAGAGCGATTAGTGATTGATTACAGTGTGTACGTAGGTACGTAGTGATTTTAGAAATAAAATGGATCTCTGTGATGTAATTAGGGGCAGCATCAAATGCCCTGAAATCTAACACACGTTGCGGTGCCTAAAAACATTAACAAATTAGTAAATTTAGTAGTGTATTGGCATGCGCAAACGAAAACGAAAAAAAAATCTTTGCAGGCTACATGATCCATATAAAAATAATTTAAAAAAGTTATTGGCATTAAGTCCGCCTCTGTACATTTGTGTGCTTAAAGTGTTAAATAAATGAACGTAAACTCTCGCCTTTCTTCTTACGCGGCCATTTCCAACCACCGCTTGTAGGTCTTGGTAGAATACATCCTATTAGCTTGGTCCTTAACTATACTTTTTCCACGCGTACCAAACCTGGACATGAATGAGGCAATTCTGCTTCTCTGAATAGTACTCGTGCCACTGCGAACATTCCAGATGCACTTCAGAAGCGCTTCAACCCCATAAGTATGTAGATGTTGTGGTACTGAACACGTATGCCCAAGACTTCTTTGTATACTCAGTCCAGAGCTGGCACGTATAGAAACTTTGACAGTACGCTCTGAATAGGTGCACTTAAGTCTGTATTTCAGCCTTAGAAAATGTTCTGGCAAGCATGTTTCCCACAATCGATAGGGCAGGACGTTGGCGATCGACATCCGCATCGTCTTTCATATCCGATGTCAGTATGTGACCAAGGTACTTGAACCTCTCCACAAACTTCACCGTCTGCCCCCCAATGCACACTGTCGGAATGTTTTGAGGCTCCATTCGCGACCTGAATATCATCAGTTTAGTTTTTTTTTTGCATTTTAAACTAAGTCATGGGTTTTAGCATACTGATCACTAATAACCAGGAGCTTTCTTAAGGCTTCATTGGGGGGGCTGACCAGAACCTTCAGCATACATCCGATTGTTCACATAACGATCTCCAAATCCATGAGAGTGTATAACTTTGTGTAGGTACGTAATGCATAATTCTGCAGTGAAACTCAAACTGCATCATTTAAAAAACTTGTTCTTGTGAACCATACGATATTTTTGTCTAGAAATACCAAAATATATTATGGCATTTACCAGTGGCGTGCTGTCCATAAAGATAGAAAGACATTGCTTACCCTACCTAAATCAGATAAATATTTAAAACTTATATTATTTTATCAATAAACAAAAAATCTTTATTCATAAATCAGCTCCACCTGTCGAGCATCGTTCGTATCATTAATATCATCGATACAATACCCGTTCGTTCGTAAAATTTGACGCAACTTCGCATTGCGATGCACTAGCGCCGCTGAGTGCCTCGGGAGAAACACGAACTATTCGTGTCTTAATGTTTATATGTGTGCTCTCGTGGCCATGCAGATTTATTGTGTGGGCGTTCCTATACATACGTGGCACTCACTGTAACAATTAACGCACACAGCCGTACAGGGTAGTCACTGGCTTTTTACTTACTCCACGATGAATTACGAAACTTACCAAAGTTTTCCGAACAAAGTTGGCTATGTGACTATTTTTAAAAGTAGCATTGTTTCATTGAATTGTCGCTACATAAACAACCTTTGCTTTTTTGTCATATTATCTCTATATTCCGATTTCCGACGCTATTGTTTGTTTTGGTTGTGAGCTAGAATAGCGTGTATTTAAGATTTTAACGTTGATAATAGTGTGAAAAATAGATTATATTCACTTTGAAAGTTGAAAATAAAAAATGATGCAATTTAAAAACTACATTTCGGTGAAAAAAAAAACAAGTAACGGTAAAAAGTAATTGTACAACGAAATCCGTTGTACAATTACTTTTCACCGTTATTTGTTTTTTTTTTACTACTACTGCAACTAATACAAACTAAAGGTAAAGTCGATCGTAAATTCAATACAAAACAATATGATTCTTAATTGCCTCACAGGTTGCAGGCTGTGTAGGTACAGCAATCGGTTATTCTGTTTTTTTTTTTTGCTTTTTTAAATTTCTCTGCACGCCTTTGGCTTTTACCTCTTGCTCATTATTGACGTGACAACGTCTTATAAATTGGTTTGCCGGGTGACACTTCAAGAAACTGCGTTACGCTCCGCTCACGTTATGCGCTCACAATGAGAGCGAGTGAGAGGCACGCGTCCCTTCCACTCGGGCATGGTTAGCCCGCCTAAGAGCGAGAGAGACAGACATAAAAAGTGCAAGTTATTGTATGTATATTTGTATATAAATACGTATGTATGTGTAAAGGTAAAAATAAAATTTTGTTAATATGAAATTCAGTGCGAGATTCTTTGTATAAATTAATGTTTTAAATATAATTCTTTGTATAAATAAGTGTTTTAAATTGTTACTATTATTTCATCCTTCTTCCTACTATACGAATGAATATTCACATTAAAATTATTTTACCACTCAAAGTCGTTGTCACGTAAAACTTTCGCCCGTATACCGACTTTACAGGCAACCAATTTTTTTTTTTTTTGGTTACAAAACACAGCTCACGTTAAAAATGAACCTATTAATTCCGCGTTCGGGATAAAATTCAACATCATTTCGCTCGTAAGCCAGCCCAAGTTTAATTATAATCTGTCGGCTATCAGCAGGATTACCATCAAAACTCCGTCCAATACTCTGGCCGGGTTATTATTATTCATATCATTTGCATACGGTTGTGTAACATCCAAGCATCCATTCATCTATCTGCAATAACAGCTGATATATACGTTCTGATGAATATCTTATGCTTACAGCTTAATGGTCTGAAAGTTTTTATAGAGGAGATATTTTTGTTAAGGTCTTTTTTGTTCATGTCTTTTTTGTTAATTGGGTTCGATACTAAATTAGCTTTTTATTGTACCTATATGACGGCGTCAGCGATGGCTGAGGGATAGCGCCGTCATCATCTCGATTCGGTGGTACGGAATCTATAGTGCCGTTTTAGGATAAAATACGATGATGCAGCAAATCAATTAGTATTTAACTTTCAGAATAATTAACACAGTACAATACTAATAACGTTAACGAAATATTTTCTAAGTTCGTGCAAGCCGACAATTTCGCGCAGGAGAACTGGAAGCCTGCATTTATTCGTTGTCCTCACAAGACTGCCTCGTCTTGCAGTCACTTCCCCTCACTCGACTCTGCCCACGAGGTGCCCCTTCTAGCAAGCGCGTCACGGCGTTTACCTTCACCTTGGTACTACAATAATCAATTGAGAGACCATTATCCCTTAACTTTTATAATTTACGACATAAGTAAGTATATATAATTGTGACTGGTAATTAATGATCGATAGTACCTTTGTTTAAATCAGGTAGTACATCAGACCCCTCTAATTATAGGCCTATTTCAGTACTACCTACCTTTAGTAAAATTTTTGAGAAATTAATTTTAGACCAATTGCAAAGATTTTTTAATAAACATAATTTATTACATAACAAACGGTTCGGTTTTACAAGGGGTCGTTCAACTACCGATGCCAGTGTTGAACTCTTAGGGCATATTTACAATGCATGGGAAGATAAATACGATGCCTTGGGCATTTTTTGTGATTTATCTAAAGCTTTCGATTGCGTGCTTCATGAAACTTTAATCAGGAAACTCCGTCATTATGGGATCCGGAACACCGCTCTGGATCGTCTTATATCATACTTGTGTAATAGGATTCAGTGTGTTGATGTAAATGGGAAAAGATCTCCCGGATCAATAGTATCTATGGGAGTCCCACAGGGCTCAATTCTTGGTCCTTTCTTGTTTCTTATTTATATTAATGACTTGCCTTACCTCATAAAGGATAATCATGAAATAGTGTTGTTTGCGGATTGCACTTCACTTTTGTTTAAACTTAAACGTCAGCAGCTGGTTAGTGACGATGTAAATAGCGCAATCTCAAAAGTAGTTCATTGGTTCAATGTTAATAATTTACTTCTTAATGAAAAAAAAAAAACTAAATGCATTAAGTTTACGCTACCTCACGTTAGGCAGGTGAAAACTAGTGTGTTGATGAAGGGCGAAGAATTGAATCCTGAAGATAGCACTGTATTCTTGGGCTTAACTCTGGATGCCAAGCTTCAGTGGGGCCCACATAAAGATAAATTGTCGAAAAAGCTAAGCTCTGCAGCATACGCTGTTAGAAAAATTCGTAATTTAACTGATATAGAGACAGCCCGTTTAGTGTACTTCAGCTATTTTCATAGTGTAATGTCGTATGGTATTCTGTTGTGGGGAAATGCCGCCGACATTCAGACTATCTTTGTCTTGCAGAAAAGAGCTGTTAGATCAATTTATAAATTAAGTCCGAGACATTCTCTCAGAGAGAATTTTAAGGAAATTAATGTAATGACTGTGCCTTCACAGTATATTTTTGAAAATCTTTTATATGCCCATAAAAATATTAAATTGTTTAAAAAATACAGTGATATCCATAGTATAAATACTAGGAACAAACACAAATTTGTTGTACCATCAACAAGGCTCAAGAAAATAGGTGGGTCATTCAGATGTCAACGCTTTTATAATAAACTTCCAAGCCATGTTCAAGATGTAAGTATCAAAAAATTTAAATCATTCATTAAACGTAAGTTGTGCCTGAAAGCCTTTTAGACCGTTAAAAATTATATTGAAGACACAAAGGCTTGGGATTGACCTGCTCCAATTTTTGCATACTAAATGTTGTTTTTGTTTTTGTTTTTGCAAACTTATACTCTTTGACATTTGGTAATTATTATATACACATTGACATGAATATTTACTTTGAGAGGTATAATATTATTATTATTTTAATTATTGTGAATGTGAGTTTTTTTTGATTTTGTGACTATGTGGGTCATATATATATATATTTTTTTGTGTTTTCTTCATCTCTTTTTCAGTTAGTTTTTAGTATTAATCTAGCAGTTTGAGTACTTTATGCGGCCTACCCAAATGTCCTATCTTTGGTATTGTTCATCAAATCGTTGAGCTCCTCAAGTTCTGAGTTGAGCTGCACGTTACTGATAAATGCGTGCACTGAATGGACAGGTCCACTCAATCTGTGTGGTTCTTTCCTCAAAAGACCATTTCAGACACCGATCCACATGGTCTTCACATGATCTGACCAAGATTACGTCTGGACTTTAAAAGAGACTGTGACCTCTGAGTTTCTTTCGGCCTTTCTTCTCAGAGTAGTCAGGTAGGAAACGCCGACCTCATCTAGTTTAAAAAACATGATTGACGTGTAAAAGTGTTTGTACAAACCTACTTACAGAAATAAAATCATTTATCATTTATCATTTGATATTTAAACACATGATTGTACTCATTTTAACAAACAACTTTGGGAAAGTTGTTTGTTAAGATAAGTAGAAACGATTTTTTTCATTTATCTACCTTATTGACCCCAATTTTATCACCCCGATAAAATATTGAGTAGGTACCTAACAAGAATAATACACCATCAGCTGTAATTTAATTTGTTACCTACAAACAAAAAAAAAAATCCACTTTTACCGTGCATTATTCTTTTTTTTTCATTAATTTAACAACGGATCGCGTGCGCGATATCATCAACTGTGAGTCGCTTGATCCCGGGGTCAAGCGACTCACAGCTGATAGGCGCGATCCGTACGGGGTGGTTAAATTAATGACAAAAGAATCATGCACGGTAAAAGTGGATATATTTTTTTGTTTGTCAGTAACTAAATTAAATTACAGCTGATGGTGTATTATTCTTGTTAGGTACTCAATATTCTATTGGGGTACTTGGGTAAATGCGCTAGTTAAATAAATAAAAAATGTTTTTCTCTGGGAAAGTTGTTTGATATGATGAGTTCAATCATGTGTTTAAATATCACCCTATATAGGTAGAGCTAAGCTATAATATAATACCAGCATATTTTTGCTGTCCCAAGGCAGGGCAGAGGCCTCTTCTCATGAAAAGAGGGCACGAGCATTGATCACCACGTTTGCTCAAGACGATTTGGCGATTTCAGACTTCTACTAACTATAAGTCCAGGTTACCTCAAAATGTTTTCCTTCACCGATGTTGGAAATATCCAATATAAACTCAGAACGTTCATATGAAATGAAAAATTTACCCGATTGCCCGGATTTTAACCCATAACCGCGTGCATGAGTGACGAGGCCACTGTGCCATCACGACATCTAATGCATAACACATATGGCTATACCTAATTGTCAATGTTATTACTTATTATATTATACATAGACCCACGTCAGTGTCCGAAATAGAAATAACATTGACCGCTTAATTGCATTAGGTCCTGTGTTTCATCCCTGCCTCCTAATTCAGACGCACCGGTTGATCGATTAGGTTAAGCTATGCATGGCGCGGCCGGTCTGTTGATGGTTGACCGTCCTTACATACCGAAACCTCTCTGTTACTGGAAAAGCACGTCAAGCCGTTCGTCCTGGCTGTCCTTCTTGGATCTTCGACGTTACGGGTCGTCAGAAGCCAGAAAGTGTGAAAAACAGTCTTACCACGGGGTACAGTGTTACCCAGTAACTGGATTGTGGAGATCAGATAGGCAGTCGCTCCATGTGAAATACTGGTTTTCAGCTGTATCCGGTTAGACTGGAAGACCCTAACGTAGCTGGGAAAAGACTAGGCAGATTATCAATGAGACTCTGAATAATTTTGAACGATATTGGTAATCTATTGCTTCATATGTTCGGAAAATTTGTCTGTTCTACAACGTAAATAACGCAATGAATGTTGTAGAACTGTCAAAACCATTCCTACTGTTAGTGTGTTACGCCAACCCTCAGGTCTGATCAAAATATTGTTTCAGCAGAATGACGTTTTCTATTTCTACAAAGAATAGACAGTGCTTTTTCAATACAAAGTGACATTTCGTTTCTCCATTTTTGACATCACACCGTAGATATCCTTCTACAATCTATCGTTTTGTCTTTCGTTTCTAACGATCTTTGTCTAGGTCCTTATAAATGTAGACTATTTCAGAAGAAAATTTCTTCCCAAACTGTCAAAATCACACTGACAACAAACTTTCTACTCGACGACCACAAAGTCATGATTCGTTTAGAACGCGTAACTGTGATAATTAATAGAAGAACATAGCTATCTTCTATTGTACATCATTTAGTTAATAGTAATGTCTATTCTTCCTTCGACAAATCGGTGCTCGTGCTAAGCTTGCTGTAAATGCTTGACAGCAGCTTTCATTAGTGAATAGTATTCCGACTTACGACTTTTTTCTTGTTACATGTAACCACATTACGTTTATGTGACCGACTAAAGAGTACCTATTTAAGTATGTACAGCTCCACTTATCCCTCTTAGGATCACAGACCCGACATGAGACATCGGTCTATTCATAAATCCAAATGACATGACTCATTATTGCATTAAGCATGTAAAATAGAACACTCGCTTATAAACTGCAAACAGTCACCAGAACTGGCATCTGTTAGTACGTTTGCTCACAGCATCCGTTATATATAAGTATTGTGCTTCCCTATATGCAGTTCATATGTAAATCGTGTTTCGACAATTTATGACAGCTGGAAGCCGGGGTTTGCCTCGAGCGACAGCGACCAGACGTAATAAATAAACTATTACTTATCTTATACAGACCAACATACCAGTAGCGCCATCTGTTACGAGAAACACACACTACACTACAAGTTAGACAGTAGATATCTACCAAATCACATCTGTGTTGAATTTCCATTTCCATTTTCACAGAGCTAAGTTAGTAATGGAGAATAGTTGTATTTCTAGGAAGCAAATAATGATTGATTATGTCAACTTAAAGTACCTACCTTTCCGGGGCTTGTGGCTAAGTAAGAGTAGATCGATTAGATTAAGCCTTTGCCGCGATTGGTCCATGGATGGGTGACCATCTTTACATACTTATTTTTACATCTTTATTACCCCTCCGTGTTTCAGAGAGCTCGTTAAGACGAAGTCTCGGCTGTCATTCGTGGATTTTTGACTCGTTACGGGTCATCAGAAGCCCGACAGTCTGATATTACCAGTCTTATCAAGGGATATCGTATTACCCAGTCAGATTAGCAGTTGCTCCATGTAATAAACTAGTACTGAGCTGCATTCGGTTAGACTGGAAGTGGAAGGAAGCCGACTTCAACATAGTTGGGATAAAGCTGGGCAGATGATGATAGTACCTACCTACCCATTTATAAAGTAGGGTGAGCATAAGCATAAATAGGCCATATTACAGGATAAGTTTTTATCCAGTGCGCAGAAATTTTTCGTCGGTTATACAAAAAAAAAATCAACTGTTCCATATATTTTGACCGCGTAGGTATTGCACTTTTCTATGAAATAGCTGATTTTTTTTTGTATAACCGACGAAAAATTTCTACGCTGGGAGTCTAGAATGATATGCTGAATTCATGGTTACAATTTGCGCACTGGATAAAAACTTATCCTGTATAGCATACCCGTGTTCGAATAGGCAGTTTACCTATCACTACATAGTATAAAACAAAGTCGCTTTCTCTGTCCCTATATCCCTATGTATGCTTACATCTTTAAAACTACGCAACGGATTTTGATGCGGGTTTTTTTAATAGATAGAGTGATTCAAGAGGAAGGTTTATATGTATAATACACCGACCTCCACGCGGGCGAAGCCGCTGGCAAAAGCTAGTTATTTATAAACGTGGAAACTCCAAAAAGTATTGCTATACTGAAGTGTATACTTTGTTACTGTAACATAAAGGGAGAAAGTGTTTTGTGTACAGAGAATGCTGATTAAAAAACAAAAGTATTTCTTGTTTTTATAACACTGATGTTTGTTATGTGCCAAGTAGGTAGCGGATATTATCTCAACAATTTGCCTCTACGTAACAATATTTTGTTTATTAACATACTAAACGTGTATATCAGTGACCAACGACGACCCCAAAGAGATAACGTTTCCATGTATAAATTATCTAAAAAAGCTTTCATTATTTTCTTCTTATCGCCGGCTCTATTAATGATAATTCTCGTCAGTCTAACATATTTTTATTAAATACTTCATTGTACTGAGTAAGTCGGTAACCTGCATGAAATTGGTAACAATTATTATGGGCATCGTTTATGTATTCATTGGGATATAATTTTGGTGATACACCTTTGACAAGTTGTGGACGGTGAGTTACGTATGACCTACGGGACTAAAGGCAGTATTTTCTCAAAGTTTGCATTGCTGCTGTTGTTGATTACTTATTTATAGTCAGATATATCTTGGTAATTTTGTTGGTAAAGGCAAAACAGACTCGAAGACAGCCTGAGAAAGTAGAATCTACTTTGCCTGACCTTTATCTCCTAGTCTATAATGTTCAACTCCTGTGCAAAAGCCTGTATTTCTCTTTTAATCTCATCTATTATCGTTCACCTTTCTAATTTTCTACAAAAATATATTAAACAAATCTTCAATCAAAACATGATCAAAGTATGCCATTAAATTATAAACATCTAATTTAGATCTCGTATCCCTCTAGGGAATAAACATAAAGATACCTTACCAAAGAAACTAATCCATTAATTTATCCAAACAGGGGACGCCAACAGACATAGTTTAATTAATGGAGGACCATTCGCCACGTTTCTGTCATTCCCTGGCCAACGTGCCGACCTAAATAACTATTAGGGACAGTTGACTGCACGATCATAGAACCACTTTGACCTTCATCAGGCCTGGGGTAGTACAGAGTTTCAATGGAAAATCGGCCAGCTTATACTGGTTTTTTCCACTAACGTGCGGTCTACTATACCCGGGTAAATGGGCCGAGTTCTACGTTATATTCAATGCTTTTGGACGAATTCTGATCGTTTCTATCGTAACGAGGCCGCGCCAGGGGAATGATGATGCCAGGGTATTGATAACAGGATGGATGATCGATACGCATCTAAAATTCAAGGGAATGAGGGTCTATATGTTTAGGAGATCCAATTAGTTTGTTCGAGTTGGTTTATACCGACATAACCTTGAGATTGAGTGATGGGAGCCCCTGAGTATGAGATTTTTGAAAAACGTGCTCCTAATACGAAATATGCTCCTACATAATCAACAGTAATACCTTTTGATTAATAAATAAATAAAAAATAAAGTAGGTTTGCACAAAGGCTTTTACGAGTACACGTCAAACATATTTTAAAAACTAGATGAGGTCGGCGTTTCCTATTTGACAGAGGTCACAGTCTCTTCTAATGTCCACCACGCTTAGCACGAGAACCGTAGACAAGCGTTTTGTCGTCAGAAGAGTAGACAAAAATGACGTTTACGTGTAGACAGTTGACAGTTTTTCACCGAGAAATGTAGACAGGTGATTTTAGAGTAGAAATAGAAAGGGTCATGCTAAGCCTGCTGACATAATATTGGTCAGATCATGTATTATATTTTCATTATTGTATTTATATTTCGACCTACGAAGGATTAAGTCGATTCGATAGGACGTGCAGATTTTCTGTTGTGATCTCACAGTTAGTCAGCAATCACAGAGTTAATTCCAAGCAAATATGAAGCAGATAGCGTATCGCTATGTCCTGAGCACAGTTCCAACCTTCAGGATGCTTCCAAGAAATCTGAGACTTAAAATTTATTTTGCATTTTAACTAGTATTAGGAGTAGCTAGAACCAATCTCGTTACGTCTGACCTTTTCGGATACTAAAATAAAATTAATTATGGCTGGAAATAGAACTTTACCGCAGCTTTACCATAAACATTAAAATTTTAAAAGCCTAACTTGTATATCGGGTGAGTGCAGCCCACTCATTAATAAGTTAAGCCCGACCTACTTTAGAGCAAACGTTCAGGTTGCTGTTGACATAACCCAGTTCTTGTTTTCTTGCACCAAGTCTAATTTCGAAGTTCAAAAGCTGTCTGAATGTGTGTTTGTGACTTTGTATGCATATACATTAATTAATTTAAATTTTCGCTTGGCGTTAAACGTACTTGCAGTTTAACTTTTTAAACATATCAAAACATCACGCTTGTATTCCCCGAAGATTGGAACTGAGATGTTTAATAACACCCCCATTTCCCTGTTATGGTCTACCCTGTAGTAGGAGCTATCAACCGGGTATAAATCTAAACTCCGGGCTCAACTGGAAACGTCTGGACCTCAGGATAAATACGTATACATATATTGTTTAATTAGATAAATCGTATTTCGACCTGTGTCTGCCGGGTAAGTACTTCCAAATATACTTGTCTTTGGGTAAATGGAACGGCTGGGGTACCTTGGGGACCTCGATTAATTACGTAGTCGGGACTAAATCGGACAAAAAGCGTAATTACAATTTTCCGTTTAATAAAACTTAAATGATAGCCTGGGATTGGAATTACGTTTTATTAGTTGAGATAGACGATACGAGAAACTGAAAAGAAAAGTTCTTTTGACTGTTTAGAATACTGGGTTCTGCCCGGGAGTTCGTCTGCGTGGAAGTGAACTACCTATAACATAATATCCTGATTACTATTAGGATCTCAGTAATTGCGTAGTATTTTGTAAATAAAAGAACTTATGAAAACGGATCAGTACTGCCAGGGATTTACCTTTTACAAACAAACAAGCAAACGCTTTTACCATTTCAATATGTTATGTTACGTAGTCCCTCTAGTTGTACACATCCATACTTATGATTTTTACACTTCTATTTCGTAACTCAAGACGTCAACTTCTCTTATATTATATGGGATATTCTTGCAGTGGCGTGCAGTCCATAAAGACAGAAAGACACTGTCTACCTGCCTAAATAAGATAAATATTTAAAACGAATATTATTTATCAACAAACAAAAAATCTTTGCTCTTAAATCAGCTCCACCTGTCGAGCGTCGATTGTATCATTAGTATCATCGATGCAATACCTGTTCGTTCGTACAATTTGACGCAACTTCGCTTTGCTATGTACTAGCGCCGCTGAGGGCCTCGGGAGAGACACAAACTATTCGTGTCTTCATGTTTTTAGGTGTGCTCTCGTGATCATGCTTATTTATTTGGTGGGCGTCCCTATGCAAACGTGGCACACAATGTAACAAATAACGCACACAACCGTACATTGGCTTTTGACACGACGAATTACGAAACTTACCGAAGTTTTCCGAACAAAGTTGGTTATGCGACTATTTTAAAAAGTAGCATTGTTTCATTGAATTGTCTCTACATTACTTATTTGTCTTATTATTTTATATTCCGACGCCAATGTTTGTATTGATTTATTTTTTCTGGTTGTGAGCTAGGATAGCATGTATTTAAGATTTTAACGTGGATAATAGTGTCTAAAATAGATAGTGTTCACTGTGAAAGTTGTTCTGGTGATGTGTGTATGGAGAAAAGAAAAAATGATGCGTTTTCAGAACTATCTTTCGGTGAAAAAAAAACATACAAATGGTCGTGAAAAGTAGTAATACACCGTTGCAATTAATACAAACTAAAGGTAAAGTCAATCGTAAATTCAATACAAAACAATATGATTCATTTAATTGCCTCACAGGTTGCATGCTGTGTAGGTACAGCAATCGGAAATCTGCCTACCCTGTCTAAAAGCTCTGTGCACGCCTCGGGATTCTTGTAGTTTAGTTCTAGTTAATAAATAAATTTATTTGTCTAAATTGCTATTTACAAATATAGTAGTTTTTTGGTTTTACTTTTGAAGATGTATTTGGTACTTGAAAGTTACTGGGTCAAACTTGTTACCAGACCATGTACACTAGCAAGTCTAAGAGTTACTGGTGACAATTTGACATATCAAATTGCTTGATGATCCTCATCCATTGTGTATAACTAAGGTGACGATTGCCGTATCCTGTGGCACAAGTGGAGTGGCCTTGGGCCCTCCAATCCGCTTGCTGTTGGGATTGAGGATTTGAGGCCCCCTGCGCACTTGTGACTCATCTAAAGATATGTATAAAGATGAATGTGGGTAATAGCTGGTGGAGATTTGTTGCTTTATTTTTCTGTGTCATTGAGTGCCAGGCGGTGGCAACCTTGAGTTTATAAAGGCATGAATGAAATGTTTATTACTGTAGTAAAAGATCCCCGTGTTATGTTTCCAAGGATTGGGCGAGAAGATGAGAATAATGAGCATTTTTATTTAAGACTGGTTTCTGCCCGCAACTTTGTCCGCGTAAACTTTCTTGTACCCCCGACCTATCCCGTCGCATCGCATCGTTTGCATCGATTTCACTTCGGGTTCTTTCTAACTTTTTTCTTTTTGTTCAGATTCTTGGGGTACTTCGCGTAGTGCCTTCCTGCAGAATTGTTTTTTTTTAAATCCAACTGGCAGTTCCAGAGATTTGCGCGTTCAAACAAACAAACTAACAACCAAACTCTTCAGCTCTATTATTAGTATTGATAGTTGTTTACTCGTTATCAAAGCCATAGCTTGCATGAAAAGAGAACATTTCTTTATCTCCTAGACCTATTCTCGTTGATATATTTCCATAATGATTGTCCCTTTTCCAAAGGTGAATTGATGAGCTGGAAGATTCTAGAGACCATTAACTCAGGTACAAGTCGTAAATCCAGTATTTTCTTGTCTAGAGAGACAGATATACGATATAAGTTGTGGTAACAAAATAGCTCGCGATGCTGTGTAGAGAATTAATCTAGTGCTAGACGGTGTCTCATAAGGTGAAGCAGGAAATTGCACAATGTGAGCTATCTCGTTAGATTACGTTGTACGTTGAGGAGTCACTATAACGTGGATGATAATCCTAGTATATAATATATAAATACTAGGATTTTCATCCATAATATTATAAATGTGAAAGTTTAGATGTTTGGATGTTTGTTACTCAATCGCGCTAAAACGGCCGAACGAATTTGGATGAAATTAAACACACAGGTAGATTATAACCTGGATGGACCTGGACACTTTTTTATCCCGGTAGTACGTTACCGTGGGATGATTTCGCAACTCCACGCGGGCGAAGCCGCTGACAAAAGCTAGTGTATTAAAATATTTTTGTGAATTCGAGAGTTTTACTTACTACTATTAAGTATAGGTGACAAGGAAATATCCCATTTCTTACCGTGGGTGTCGTAGAAGGCGACTAAGGACTTACTAGAGAATGGGCAGCAGCGTTCTCTATGCATTTTACCACCATACTGCGATCGCCAACCCGCCTGCCAAGCGTGACGATTATGGCAAAACCCCCTTTTGGGAAGGCTTATGTCCAGCAGTGGACGTCTTTCGGCTGGGGTGATAAGTACTTGGGACATTAAAAGGATCTCAATATTGTGTAAAACATAATTTGTTAAAATATATTTATTTTAGTAGCTGTACATCTTTTGAAGATACTTTTCAAGGATATATTTTAGATTTTATTCGTTGTAAATGGCGTCAAGAAGTCTCTTTGAAGCTTTGAAGTTACGCTCGTATTCCCGGGAAAATGAAATACATGCTTTTAGAGGTACAAGCAAGTATACGTTGTTCATAATTCATGAGGTAGATACAAGCTACAAGTACTTTCCCGACTTGTCTTTGCGGAGTAATATCACTATTTTTACCCGACTGCGCCAGAATGATAATGAAATATATATGTATGTATATTTCTTTTCGCAAAATAAAAAAGCCCGACTGCCTAAAAAGTGAACTTTAATAAAAAAAAGGGAAACAAAAAACTTGTTATAAAAGGATGACTATTAGACTGAATAGCAGTCGGAGTCTTTATTGTTAAATTTAAGAAGATGTCTCTGTTTTTTGTTTCCATCTTTTTAATAAAAGTTCACTTTTAAGATAGTCGGGTTTTTTTATTTTTTAAATTAGTTTTTTGTTTTTACTGCATCGTTGGTCGCAAGCGCTACTTCTGAGCATAACGTCCTAGTTTCGATTCTCAGGTCGGCAGTGTTATTAGGTTTTCCATCACGAAGTTTTCAGTAGGAGTCCGGAGTCTAGATTCGTGCCCGGTGGATGGCAACAGACTCACCCACTATAACATGAGTCTTAAACATAACTGCCAAAATGTGGGTGTAGAGGGGTCATGTTAAGAATAATAAAACAATAGGGTATTTTTCTATGAAAAAAATTAAAAAATATACTATTGAGATAGCTTAGGCAAAATGCAGTCGGAAAATGTTAGTTCAAGAAATAACAAAATAAATTTTAAAATTCAATTCAAAGATTTCAGTTTATTTTACCTGTTTTTGAACACCATGAAATTGTAGCCACCATGTTACTACGTTATACGGCGTGTCAATTGAACAACTTTGTACTTTTATTATTTTCGTAACCAAAGTAATTTTTATTTAAATAACATTTTGCATTCAGGAACAGTAAACCAACAATAAGTAGAATAATAACTATTTTGTTTTTTTAATTATAAACAATTATCATATAAAATATCAGCGCATTTGTCTATACAGCAAACTGACGTTATACCCACAGAGCAATATGGCGTCCACTACGTCCAGCGTTTTCGTCAAATTTTTAAAATTTTTAAAATGTAAAATTTAAATCCATTTTTACGGCACTAATTGATTAAATAAAAAACGTTGTGTTTTTTTTGAGGTTTCTTAGCACTTTAAAATCTAATTAGGACACTTTTCAAAAATGGGTGTAATACCCTATTGTACAGCTGTACAGTCACGGAAATCAAGCGGCGTGCAAACTCCTCTATCCGAACAGGTTTCTGTGGCGGACTGTCACTAACGTGGCAGCCTGGCAGATTGACACTGGTGACTGTAGCTTGCCAAGGGGCCTTGACATGAGCACGTTATGTTGTGAATCTCAATAGAAGGCTTTTCACCTGATCCACCCCGTCCACATCGTTAAATAAATTGACAGCTTACGTAAATTTGCCGTGTTATAACCAATTGAAACGGCTGTCAGGAAACACTTCATTTTTGAACATACGGACTATTTAAATTGGTAGTCAATTTGCTGAGCAATTGATTTCCCCGACGCCACAGTATGGCCACCTGCTCTGGTCCTGTTTTACTGAGGGGCGATACAATGTGTTTCTATACCAGTCATTCCTTGTCCTGACAGTTTCAATGTGCTTGAAGAAGACAAATTACTGAGAACCGCTGTTGTAGGAAGGTAAGGGTTAATTTAGTTTTCTACCTATATCACATAATATGATTAAGAAGAATAATAAGTTACCTACATTAAGAAAAAAATATTAATAAGATTTATACGGTATTTTACAGATGTAAAGAAAATATAAAAAATAATTGAGGATAGCCCGCGAAATTTTTAGGGTTTTTTTTTTGCAATTTGCACGTCAGTGGTAGGTTGTATGTTGATTAAAATATGATTTGCACGTACACGTATATATATATATATATATATTATATGTAAGGGTTACGTTTCCGAAGCCTGGACGTAGGTTATTTACAACCTAAATGCAAACGGATACCAATAACCTTTCGCCTTAAATTGGTTGTTTTGCATCAATTTAAAACGTTTGACGCTTGTAATGATTCTACTTATTTTATTTTGGCGGCGCTTTACAAAGGATGCCTAAACCTAAAGTCGCCGTCTGGACTTGGGGTCGAGCGCGGTTATGTGTGAGCCTAATACAGTGCTTGCTAGAGTTGTAAAAAAAAATGTTTTTAAATGTGTTTAATCTCAAATAATGGTTTTAACTGTTCTCACAGCACAGTGTACAAAAAACCCAAAAAAAATTAAACAAAAAACTAGATTTTTTTTATGGTCCTACATCGAGAATCACTAGCCCTATCACCTGTCTTCGTTTTCGGAAGCGTTTTCCTTACGCCCTGTATTTATAGAATTTTAATCATGAAATTATCAATATTTTTTTAATTAAAACATGTTATGGTCGCAAAAAAAATAATTTCACGGGGTACTTCAGCGGATCCACATGGATCTGTCACATAATGTCTTAAATATATCTAACTACGTAATATGTGCAAGAAACTCTTCTTCATTTGTCAACAACTGGTGCTATTTATTTATCTTAATTACAGCCAAACGTTGCTATATTTTCTTATCTCAGAAACACGAATTAAAATGACATAAAAATATCCACAATAACATCCCCACCATTTTCCTTCCCGACTTTTCGACAACAACACAGACAATAGTCATAACGAAGTATTGGCAGGCCGCCAGCCCCCTGAAATTAACAGTCAGGCCGCCGTTACACCGAAACGAGCGTGACTGACGAGCCTCCATCACATCGTAGGCACGCAGCGTTTCATTAAAATGGTAATGATGGCGCGAAGGATTCCCTTGAGTGTAATTAAAGACAGAACTCCGTGCTCATTAGATATTTTTGGTGAGATTTATCTGTCTGACATTGGACCATATTTTCTTACTCAGCGAGAGGAATTTTAACTAATACCATGGAAACAGCTTACGGGTTTCTGGCTAAGTAATAACAACCACACGAGTCAATCGATTAGGTTATGCTGCGCTTGCCACAGAATGTCCGTGGATGGGTGACCATTTTTACATACCAAGAACCCTCCGCGTCTTGGATAGCACGTTAAGCCGCTGGTTCCACAGTCGTTACGGGTCGTCAGAAGCCCGATAGTCTGACAACCAGTCTTACCAAGGGGTATTATTAACCAGTAACTGGGTTGTGGAGTTCAGATAGGCAGTCGCTCCACGTAAAATACTGACATTCAGCTGCTTCCGGTTAGACTGGAAGCCAACCCCAACATAGATGGGGAAAGGGCTAGGCAGATGATGATGGCCATGGATACAGTTCATTGAAATATAAAAAAAAACAGTTGATACTAGTCGGTGACATTGTAGATATAGTTCTTGTTGTGTATTGAGATCCACGTTGAAGTACCAAAGGTTTACAGAGCCCATAAAGTGTGGAGATTAGCATTCGTAGTGACAGCTTATCAGCTCACTTCCTAGTTTTTTTGGCAACACAGAACGTGTAATTATTGTTTTTTCGTATTAGTGTGACCGAGAATGTTGAGTTAGTTGCCTTGGTAGGGAATCAAATTGTGAATAAGACGATCAATGTTCAACAGATATTGAAGTGCTAAGAAACTTCAAATTCCTCATCTGTCTAGCCTTTTTATATTCTATCAGAATGAAGCTGAATACCAGTATTTAAAATGAAGCTACTGCCTCTCTGATCTCCACAACCCAGCTACTGGTTAAGACTGGTTGCCAGACTTTCGGGCTTCGGCTTAAGAAACATATTCTACTTAAACTAGATTTTGGAGTTTAGACCACAATTTAGTTAGCTTCACATTAATATAACTAGGACTTGCCAAACTGGCAAGTTTGTTCAAGCCACGTTTATCTTAGTCAGTCAGCCACCACGTCTATTGTAAAGACGCGGTTTAAACTTGCAGGAAGACTGCCAGGAGTGCGGGTTGTTCGAAAGAGATACCGCGGCCCCCGGCACACAGGCAACTGAGGGAACACGGGTGGGTTTAGTCAGTAAAAGTCTGACACGCCCTCCTGCTCCACCCAGAGCGGGAGAAGTTACTTGATGTTTTCCCACACAAAAAAAAACTTGTAGGAAGAGAATCCAACAAATTAAATATCCTAGCTGAGACCATATCCTTGTTTTTCTCTATATTACGTTCCCACAGCTGGGCACAGGCCTCCTCTCTTTAAGAGGGAGTCGGCTGTAATCTAACACGCGTGCCCAGTGCGGGTTTGTAGATGTGTTTTTCAATTTTCGGTTTTAGGACCGGCCTGTCCTAAAACCAAAAATTGTCGTTTCCTTACGATGTTTCCCTTAATTTTTGATAGCAGTAGTGATTAAATTATTTACACAAAGTAAAACCTACAATTCTTTAGTCGGCGCCGATAACGCTAGGCCACTATTGCGCATAAATTCAATACAATTCAATACAAAACGTTTATTTCGGACAACAACAATCAATATTTTGTACAGTAGGTTGTTTGCACTATGTTAGTACCAAAAAGACCAGCATACACAACTTATCTACCATAACTGCAGCTTACAGCAAGCCATAAAATATCTCTGCGCCACTGCGCTTTACACCCAACGCAGGATGATAAGGTACCTACAACATCTCGTAAACAAGTCACTCACACCAGTGAGACAGATAAACAGCTGCACTAGGCTATTTTTAGAACTATGCTATCACTAAGGGTGAGTATTATTGCGTTTGGAAAGTTGTTATTAGATTTCTAATATATCTGTCCTCTCTCATATCATTCACTCTGTATGTGAAAAGATTTTGATAAGACGAAAGTCATGTACGTCTTGTCGATTCTGCTCTAATCCACATCAAACTCTCCCTTCGTGGTAGTGTTAGCCATGTTCGAAGGACCGATGCCCGCTGGTGTAGACGAGACCTGGGGGACCGCGTTGCGCAAGCGTTGTGTGGGATACCCTCCAGCTAGATGGACCGACGACGTCATAAAGGTGGCTGGGACAGACTGGATGCGGAAGGCGGACGACATGGTGTTGTGGCGCAGCATGGGAGACGCCTATGTCTTTCAGTAGACTGCGATAGGCTGAGTTAATGAATGTGTTTATTTACCTATGTTAACAAGTAAAAATAAAAAAAACAGATTTCAACGTCATCAAAATTCTGATCAATCATCACAGAACTGTCGCAGTTAACATTAGCTTCAGTTAAATTCTGGAAGATGTAGGTTGTCCATGATGGATAGGAAAAGAGATGACGGGGTTGCACACTGACACTGTGTTTACACCGTGACATTTTAGTCGTCTTTAGGCTCGTGCAGACTAGCGCGACGCGACGGTCGCGTCGCGACACTCGTAGAACAATTTCTATGAAAACTTAATGGAAATTGTTCTACAAGTGTCGCGTCGCGCTGTCGCGTCGCGGCTGTTTGAAGAAGCCTTTACACAGGTGGTCCACTCAATGTATCCAACATAAAATACCTACAAGCGCGATTAAAAAAGTTGTAGGTACTATGAAAAATAAATAATGCTTTAAAATTATGAAACAATGTTAATAATGTTTACGTATCAAACGGTAGAAGATATCTACCTACCTACCATAATTTCATTACATTTCATCATTCATTCCATCTCCATAACAGGGTGTTCAAAACTACATCATATGTCTTAGTGAATGATTTTTTAAATTATTATTCATATGTCCTAAAATATCATGTTTTTTTAAATAAATGATTAGAGTCATTGGATACATGAAGTGGGCTGCCGTTGTAAGACGACTAAAATGTCACGGTGTATACTGGTCGGAGAAGAAAAAATATCATCACTCGTGGAGACTCGACTGAATTATGACATATTTTTAATGTCGAGGTTTATGTAACTTCGCCGCTTTACCATGAACTACGATTTTTAGTCTGTGTTGGCAATATTATGATAACTGGTATTGTTGTTTGTTCCGACGAAGTAAATGAACTTGAAGAGTACACACATTAGCATTGCTGAAAGTCAAAGGGTCGTTTCTTTAGTATTTTCTTAACGTTAAAGTATATTTTCACTTTTAATAATAGGTTCTTGCTTCATAGGTTCCGTGTGGTGCCGGACGTTAAAGAATAGCACCACCCCATTTCTTCCCGTGGGTGTCGTAGAAGGCGACTAAGGGACTTACTAGAGAATGAGGAGCAGCGTTCTCTGTGCATTTAACCACCATACTGCGATCGCCAACCCGCCTGCCAAGCGTGACGATTTTGGCAAATCCCTCCTCTTGGGGGAGGCTTATGTCCAGCAGTGGACGTCTTTCGGCTGTTAAGATGAATAGGTTTTTGAACAATAAAGAAAAGTTAATGAAACTGAAAAACGACTTTAAAAAAAAGGTAAAAAGTGTACCCGTATGTATTCGTTAGGTACTATAACAATTACTACTCGTTACTATCGTATCGTTACGTTACTCGTCACTTCTGATACCTCATATCATGCTCTATGTTATGTTAGAGAAGCGAATCGAGTCGAATTGCATACGCGTACAGTAGGTATGACTGACGGCGCGGCGTCGTAACATTCGTAATTTGTATTATACATACTAATACATCACATACCAAACTGCGTAAGGTGCATTTTTTTCACTTTTCCGTATTTTGAACCAGCACTCTAATTGCGTAACTCAGGATTAATCATAATCTGTTTCGTTTTGAAACAGATTGTTAAACCATTGCTTCATATGTTCGGAAAATGTGTCTCCTCAGCAACGTAAATCACGCAATGAATATTGTTGAACTGTCAAAATGAAAACGATTATGATTAATCGTGAGTTACGCAATTAGGGTACAGAGTTGTGTTTAAATTCATCGAATAAGCGCGCGCATGCGTAAAACATACGATCAGCAAACGTTTCAATGCACGAATCAACGATACTTGCGTGAATTGAAACAGTGTAGGTTACCCATACTACGAAATGTGCGAGTAACGAAATGCATTCGTGTGTAACGTTTCGTTACTCGGTACTAGATGGCGCACTCGTTACTCAGTACCGAATACACACGGTTTGCTATAGCTCTAACGAGAAATATTAAGAACAAAAAGTACCTACGGTGTTCTCCATGCCAGTTTGCAAACATTTCAGAAGGACTTTTAAAAATGCTCATTAATTGTTCATTTCAGACATTTTAAGCTCCTGCCCATGCTTTTCACAGAACAAAAGCTGCTGAAAGAGAAAAATGGCGGAAAATTAACATTTAACAACTTAAAACTGTTCGCTAAAATTATTAAGTTTCCACGGAAGTGAGTTTCCGTTCTTTCCTGTTTCTTTATGCGATTTTCACTAGTACAGTCGAGTTCATTAATATATTGGCCCCTTTCAGGCTTTCAAAATATATGAACGTCTAAAAAGTTCATAATATTGTGACAACTATAAGCATTATTAAATTGTAGGCAAGATTTTAGATTCATTAATATGTGACTGCTTTTTCTCTTAATTTTTCATATTATTACCTAATGCACAGCATATATTATTGAACCGTTCACATGAGGACATATTTTTGATCTAGAACAGGTTCTATAGAATTTGTTGAGCTATCCGACGCTTACAATATTTTGAATCCTTGACAGTACCAATATATTAATGAACTCGACTGTACCTATGGTTACTTGGTTTCCAGTTGATTCATTTAATATGTAGAAACTTTATATGAAGTCGGTATTCCTGCATTCGTATAATTTTTGTTCATATTTTGTGAAGTTCCAAAAAGCGTATCGGCGGAATCAGTTAGTATGGCACATCTCAAACACCTCTTCTTAGTAAGTTAGTACAAAAAATCATGAATATTTCAGCAAGAAATTCTATTGTTTATTGCGAAAACAATCACCGGATAAATGTAGAATGTTTAATGTAATTTCTGACTTCTGTTTCGAGGAAACGTCCATCGCTGTAACTCGTTTTTTTCATGTTTATGTAAAGGAGAATGCCCATTTTTCTACGGACCGCCGTTGCGCATCAAATATTTTTGTATGATAGCATAAATTGGATATAAAAGAGGGCTGATGTCGTACTTTCAAAGGAAATAAAAATTATCTATGTATTTTGTAGGGTTTAAGTTGTTCTTCGATTTTGTGTTCAGTTTCGAAGTTAGTTTTGTAACAAACCTTTCACCTAAAAAAGCAGTCTTCTACCACAATATGATTTGAATTCACTTACGACAACAGAGAATAGTTCGAACAAACCAATGAGTGACCCCAAATAAATAATATTACATAGGTAAGTCATGCTAAATGTAGGTTTGCATCATCATAATTATTTCAGCCGAACCACCTCCACTCTTGGACATTGGCCTCCCCCAATCTGCGGAACTTGGGGGAGGCCAATGTCAAGCAGTCACTTCGACCGGTTCTGTGCTTCCCGCATCCAGTGTATTCCTGCGGTTTTCACAAAGTCATCGGTCCACCATGTGGGAGGCCTTCCAACTCTTACGTTTTCCGGCGCGCGGTTGCCACTCCAGAACTTTCCGGCCCCATCGGCCATCTGGTCTGCGAGCAATATGCACTGCCATTTATGTTTGGCAATTCTTCGGGCTATGTCGGTTGCTTTGGTTCTCCTGTGGATCTCTTCATTCCTGGTTCGATCACGTAGGGAAACTCCACCCAAAGCCCTCACCATTGTCCTTTGGGTGACTTTTAGCATAGGAAGTAGAAAACAAAAATGCTTGAATATGGGAATGAAATAGTTTTATTGGTCCATATTATCGTCATATTCATAAAATATGTCGTCTAAAAACGGGACCGGCGGCTCAACAGACCTAAATCGAGCCGAACTAAGATACCACAAAATGGTCATAATGTGAGCACAGCACCCCACTGTCCTATTACGCACCAAACAATTGCAATAATAGCCCGTAATATCAGCTACTGAGTTACATGTAGCCCTATTAACTAAAATGTAGGTGTAGTACACCTTACTGCTAACATGTCGTGACTTTATTCTGCCCCTTACTAAATACTTGTCCGTTCCTAGTACCAATGGCAAATCATCCTCAATGTCGTTGGCTAGTTCAATTTCATATTTTCCATTCCTACGGACATGCTCCCCATAATACGACCGAGCCTGTTTGATCTGATAGGAGCCTAGAGCTATTGTCATCAGATCATGTAATGACAGTCTTGGAAATGTGTCCAAATGTGGATGTTCAGCATCTATAGTTAAAAAAATAGCTCTCCTTCTATTAATATTTTCATTTTGAATGTACTCTCCCAAATAGTTTCTAGTATGTAATCTAGGTTTACCTATTTCTAAGAACTGTTGAGCATCAGGTAGATCCACAATTGGTGTATGGAACTTATTTAAAAGTGCACATGCAATATTAAAATCTAACATCAGGTGTGTTGATGCACGGTTGAAGTATTCTTGGCGAAATAATTTAAAATCGCGTTTTATTCGCCCATTTACAACTTCAACCACCCATCGACACATTGTAACACATCTTGATCGATTGGCCTGCTCTGCTGTTAACTGATTTTTGCCTTCCAAAAGACCAATGGTTTTACACATTATTGCCACAGACAGGCAAAATTAAAACAAAGTCGAATCAAACTAAGAAAAGTATAACTGGTGGTTTTTATCTCATCATGATGCATTTACATGAAAATAGTGCTAAAAGGGTTGGACAACCGTTTCTAAGTATTATCTATATTATCAATACAATATTATTGATAATATAACAGTATGTACCCATTTACAATTGCACACATGTCTTAAAAGTATGTGTATTCTGAGAAAAGTGGTAAAAAATTACAACATAACTTAATTGATACTAACTGTAGCTGGAGTAATCCAAAATCGTAAAATTCTTAATATTACATCCGTTGCCTCCCCGACTTGACGACAGGGTAGGGGATGTATCAAAGAAAGGGAACAGTTTACGCAGCGTGACATTTTTAACAAAATAGTTGGTGATTTACTGCACAGAGGATACAGACCGTAGTCGTAAAAACGTTCTACACAATCCATACCACCAGCACAGAAACAGTACAATGGTCTTCAAAAGAGTTTTTGGTCGTACAGGAATCCGAAGACTCGACTGGACACGAACTCAACGCAATGATAAGTTAAAATAGCACAACAAACAACGCATTTAATACAGCAAAATTCGCTGCCTAGCGCCGACACTTTGTTTGACAATGATACTTTTGACAGTTTAATTTTCACAATTTCACATTGCCTATGATAGTGTTACCAACTCTTAATCTAAATCACCCTGACTTGTCAGTGATTTGTCAAATAAAGAAATATTTTTAATTAGTAAAAGAATATTATTTTATTTACGAAAATTAAATAAATGTAATAATAAGGAAAATGGTCATAGTTGCAACTACATATATTTAAAACGCTGAGATTTATAAATAATTTAAGCTGTGACATTTTTTGTGTCTGCCCCTAGAATATCCGTTAAGACCGCTTAGGGGGAGGTTTTTGAAATTGGCAACACCGTTGCACTAAAATATACGCCATTTAAAAAAAAATGTGCAAAGAAGTCGAATAAATCACTAATTAAATACAAAATATTAACTCCACATAAGATTTCGATCATGGGACCTAAGAAAAGTTAAAAAAATATTTTATAATTTATGAGTATATTTTTATGGCCATACTCTTGTCCTTTAAAGCGATACTGATTTTGGTCAATGTCCTTTAAAGCTTCCTTTCAGCATCGATCAAGAAAAATTTATAGTAATGGAAGTTTCCGCTATAATCTACTGATTATTTAACATGTAATAAATCATATTAAGTTATGACAAGTATTTGTTGCAAATAAGTGTCATCATAACTCATTATCAGTTCCTTATTGTTCCCGGTGCTGGGACACAGGCCTATGAGAGGGAGTGGGCCATAATCCACCATGCGGGCCCAGTGCGGGTTCGTAGATGTCACATGTCTTCGAGTTTTTGGTTCTAGGACATGCCGATTTCTTTACGCTGTTTTCCTTCACCGTTTTGAGCATTGGTGATGAAATTAAATACACAAATTAAAGTGCCTACCTAGTAACCTACCGATAAAATAGTACAACATAGGTACTATTTGGTAGTGAATTAGTACCTATGTAGAAAAGTCGAAAGGCTAGAATATTTTTGGCCAATCGAGAGAAAAGGTCAGTAAAGGGACTACAGGAAGGGCGTGGGTACACGTCAAACTGTGTGACGTGTTCTGGTTTTGAATCCAGCCACAAGTTCTTTTTTTTGTAGATAGATATGGTGCGAACGCGTGTAAATGTCAAAGGTCTGTAAAGCCGACGAACCATGGTCAGATCCGGAACTTGATTAAGGTTGGGTTTTTTAAATGTCTGGTTTTTCTAGATATTTTGTTTTTTGGGTAGGTACGGACCGGACATGCTCATATACACCATAGTATGAACTGTTAGGAAAATGACTATTCTGGCAAAAGGAGAAGACATTGTCGCTACAAAAATCACGAAGATATTTTATATAAGTTTCTCGTTTAGATACCCGAGCCTGGCACTATTTTGGCCTAGTGTTATTCACACTACGTGATTACGTGCGTGCCCCCAGAGTTTATCATAGTTTGTCTTTATTTAGCTCACAGACGCAATATACCGTGAAATACTTATCTCACTTACGTACGACGTTAGAATTATTATTTGGCAGCATAAACAACAGTTCTGATGAACATTCTGACGATTGGTAAGATACGGCTGGATAAATGTACTTCCCTTAACGAATGATAGATTTACATATTATTTTCTTAAAATATATTTATTATAACTTCTTCTTCGTGACACTGGCACGACAGTATGTAAAATTACATGGGCCACTTCGCTACTTCCACAGCGTCTTCGGTGGCAGCGGTCACATTGCCTGCATGTTTTGGAACACATGGGAGGATAGGAGATGGAGCATAGTTTGCGACACAGTTCCACATCCAGCAACTGCTGCTGTTCGGTCGACTTAGCCCCATTTCACGAGGTTGGGATTACATCTCCCCATTTGGGTCTGGAGACGGTTCAGGGACTTCAAAGTGGACCACGAAAGATTACACCCTGCAGGAGGATGCTCCTTTGGTGGTAGATAGTAAGTAGGATGGGGAAGAGTAGGTATTCTGCCAGTTTGCAACGGGTGTCCAACGGGGTTTTATGGTAGAGACACTGTTGATTTTATTTGACCCTATGCTGGATAACGAATAGTGAAATTTTGATACCTTTACAGCATCTTAGTTTGAATGTGACATAGGAGTAAAGCTCCCAATGGACGAGCTTTTTCAGGATATAACAACCTTACCTAATTCACGGAGCTTTGTGAAATAACCACGCGAGACTTTTCTACTTTATTTCTAGGTTACAGGCGCAACGCAATGAAACGAAGCACACGTCCACTCGTCCCAGTTGGACGTGAGCTACGAAGTAATGGGTCTATAGGTAGGCTTCATCATTGTACAAAAGACAATTGCGTCACTTACGAAGTTACGAGCATACGTAACACAGAACATAACATCACGCCTTTAATATCCAAAAGCTTCACAGGTTCACCTACATCCGATTTCACAAATAACAAGAACCAATCCTGGATGAAGAAAAGCTTGGGGAGATTTTTCTGCCAGTTGTGTAGGTATAAGTGTTATACAGGTAGATATGAGGGACAGGGAGTGAACTTCACTTATCCTCTATAGAAAAGAAAGGTCTCTCCGACTAGACGGGCGTTGTGCCTGATAGGATCCTGCCCGACGATTGCAGCTGAACTATTCATCAGACAACCGCCACACTATAGTACTGTGGCGACCATCTACAATGCCACATATGAAACTTCAAATCAACAAATGTGGAAAACACAAAAAGTGAAGTGGCGCCATCTACAACGCCATATGCAAACTACTCAAGACTTGACGTCACACCGCAACTACATGAACTACATCGCGCAGGCAGAGTTTACCGCGCGATCTACATATATGCAAAATCCCGACATCAATCGTCGAGCAGTTTCCCACCAGACACAACACCCGTCTGGTCGGAGGATCCTCCTTACCAATAGAGTATGAGTGAACCTTACACCCTGTTCCTCATACCTCTATAGTACCACGGATGTGACGCTTTGTTAAAGTGACAGTTATCAGCCAGTGTCACTCTCCTCCGACCTCTTTGGCGCCATTATATTTACGCTGTTATATTTTTCTTACTAAGTAAAGATCAAAACTGACAGGTCGGCCATTTCATAACCGACCGTACTTAAAATGCCGAACCGAGTTATGACACATTTGACCGTAGGACACTACCGCCCCAAAATTGTTATGGACATTAAACGCGTGTCTTTACGACATCTTAGGGAACATTAAAGTTACGTACCGACTACATAAAGGCAGCTGGGTAACTAAGTAAGCTATTTACCGATACTCTTGACGTATTATGTAGGACCATTCACGTTTTCATCTTATTTCCTCACTGCATTTTATTGAAAACAGCAATTTTACTTCTGTTGACGTAGGCACAAAGCTCGCAATATGTCTTGGAGAGCGCGCTGGCGTAGTGCTTGCGATCTGTGTGCTCCAACCGCTAAGTTGTAACCTACTTTCTCACAACCAACTTGCATGTACTTAGGTAGATAAGCGGATTTCTGGATAGTCCAGGTCTATAAAACGAGAAAGCCTTAGGAATTAGCATAAGTTTACATACAAGTTAAACTGGATGGATATTGACTTAGATTTGCTTTTCGTTTCAGCGTATACAGGGTAAGTTTTTATCCAAAAAACTGTAACTGCAAACTGTAACCATGAATTCAGCATATCATTCTTGACCCCCAGCGCAGAAATTTTACGTCGGTTTTACAAAAAAAAAAAATTTGCTGTTTCATAGAAATTTGTATGCTGTATACAACAGCTAAATATTGGGGTAAGGATCAAATGTTTTGGATAGAAAATTACCTAACCACCATTGCCTTAGCCAAACATATACATAAAACATTTACACCGTTCCACAAATAATAGTTTAAGGTGTTATCAGCCTAGCAATGATCTCGTACATAATATTTATAAGTGCAAAATGATTCCGGAATGAAGTTTTATTAAAACGATTAAGAAGGATACGTTAAGGTAACCCACGAAACTCTCGACTATTTCATGAAGAAGTCATATAAACCACAGTTCATACTAACACAGAGGGTTTAACAATTATATTTCTATAAATACCTATACACGTGTCACGATTGCGAATATTTTTTTGTTCAACCTAAAGCCTGACACTGGCCTGCAAATTGCAAAAACAATCGTTGGCTAGGTACCCTTATTTCTTCGCTTAATCTTGAATGCATAAAAAAAGAAATAGCACAACACACCTAAGCAAAATTAAATGAAAACAAAATAGGTACAGGAATACTCTAGGTACATCCCCATCTACTGTAGGAATCCGGTTTTACTACCTAACTTAATCTAGAAAGTTTTTGTAGCGGAAGGTTTATGTCCTATGGATGAAACATGGCCGACAGGCGTTTAGAGGCTTTGAGTTTTACGAGACAGTTGCGATGAAGACTTGCTGAGCGGGACTTGAACGATTTATTTTATGAGATAAAAAAAAGATTTGTGTTTCATCTTATCCCTGGATTCTATCCAATATCGAATCATTACTTCTGGTTAGGACTTGGGAATCATTGCAAGTACTTAAGAGCGCCCACGCGGGCTGGCAACAACGCATTTATAGTAGTTTTTCGTGATTACTTCATTAAATAAAAACAAAAGTACATTTTGTTTCAGCCAAGCACTAGATCGTTGGTAGGTAGGTATTTATTATTATTTTCAACATTTACTCCGTAATAAAAACATTTTATTATACTAAGTAATGCAAATAGAAAATAATTGACGTTACCTATGTCGATTTTTATAAGAAAATCCCAAAAAAAAAAACTGTAAAAATAGCATAAAAACTTGTAAATACCAACGATCTAGTGCATGGCTGCAAAAAATGTTTACTTTTATTTTGTATTTAATTAAATAACCACTAAACAACGCTATAAATGCGCCGTTGCCAGCCCGCGTGGGATGAACGCTATTAAGCATTACATAAAAAAGTAAAGAATAGCGTAGCATAGTTAATCACAGCGTAATAGAGCGTAGTTAAGCGTAGCACTCCGCAGAATGGCGTAGCACTCCGCAGAATGGCGTAGCAAGCTATACTATGCTTTAGTAATTGACCATTATGATCATAAGTTTCATTGCTACACATATTTTCAAATATACAATAAGAACGGTTCATTTAATGAACGAAACGAATGAACGGAGTTCATATAAATGAAATTGAGGGTTGTATTGATGATTTTAATTACGTATTATAATTCTGTAAATACATACGTTATACGGATGCGAATCATATTTTAATAAACATACGACCTGGCACTGACCTGTCAAATTGCTAAAAAAACGTAAGAAAATTTTAATTCCGAGGGCTACCCTGGAGATTCCACCTTAAGATGAATCTAGTCGACATTTTTTCCATACAAACTTCGGAAGTGTAATTAATCCACTGTTGACAATGTACATCAAAAAATTAAACACGTTATGGTTTTGTCCTATTATTAATATTGTCTGTGCGGAAACAGAATACTATAATAAAAATCCAATAAAAAGTTAGAAGCCAACAAAGATTAGTTTTTCTTGCTAAGTTAATCTAACTTCGGGCGTGTTTAAGTCATAAAATAAATGTAAAATCTCGAAAACCAAGTCGTTACCGACAAAGCTCTAATATCGAAAATAAACTTTATTGGTAATTGATTTATGCAGTGGTTTTTTTCACAAAACCCGATCTTCTGAAGGACTTTTCTTAATTTTTTACGCGCCTGTTTCACAATAAATGGTCTTGGATCTAACTCAATAACGTTGCGCGTGTAGACTAGCGTCTAACTGCTCATCACTGATACTAACTCTGTCGGACACGATGCCCGGTGAGACAGAGTGCTTTTTAGCCAGGCCCACCAGTGAGTTCGAACCCGCAACTAGATTCCCCATAAGACTACAAAACACTAAGTTTGGTAATAAAAACCATCAGCTTTTAATTACAGGAACCGAATGTAGGTACTGAACGTAATTTTTACCTTAAATTACGCAAGCTTTGCCGAAGAAAAGAGGTTAATGCCGCTCATAAACACGTGTTTGTTGTAAAGTTTTCCAACACGCTGCTGTTGTGGTTATACTGGTATCGTATAATGGTGTTACCATAACATGCTGAATTTAGTTTTATGAGGATCATATAACGATGATTCCGATTATGTAGTAGGAATACAGGGTGACAGGGGACATCGACACGCAAACAATAACCTTGAATTCAGCACATGATTCTAGACACCCGTACCGTACCGTAAACCCGGGTTACTTTGATTCGCAGGATGACTTTGATCAAAACTTCCATTTCATATAAAACCGCTAATTGCGTAAAACGAAACGCAACATGGTAGTTTTTTTTTCTAGGTTAGCAATACTTAAGAACTGTCAAATCCTTGCCTACACGGACACGCTAGGAATTCACTAACAATTTTAGTTATTTTTCCTGTTGGCAGATTTTGATTTTTTAAATTGTATTGGCAATTATAACATTTTTTTCTCTCAAAATAAAGCAATATTTTACACGTATTATTACAGGAATCGAGAGTTATTAAAAAACCGATTATTGGACATTTTTTGTATATTTTTATAACCACAAATTTAAGAGATATGAACTTTCAAAGATCAATATTTGATATTGTTTACCGTACACATTGTTCGTAGATCATAACAAAAAAATTTGCTGGTCACAACTTACTGTGTAACACCTACGCGGTCAAAATCTATGAAACAGCAATTTTTTCTTAATAACCGACGAAAAATTTCATTCTGTTTGGTTCAGAATCTCTACTGAATACTGATAGTATTCAGTCCATGGTTTTAGTATGGACAAGAGAAATCCTATTGCTGAATACAGTTGATACTACATGGCTCAACTGGCATAAATATTGATTAACGTCCGGAAAAAGGGTGAAATGTTGTTCGATTTGATTGGATTTGGATACAACTGTGGCCTAGGGTTCGGTACCAGAGTATCATTGTTCAATCCATTAATATCAGCACTCCTGTACCTAAACAACGGCTTAGAATCTTAGCCGTTGTTTGACGACTAAGAATAATTTGCAGTGAAAACAAAATCTATACTAATATTATTTAGGTTTTGTTTGTTTGTAAGTTTGCATGTAAAGGGTAATCTCCGGAACTACACGTCGTATTTGAACAATTCTTTTGATAGCTTAATTCTCGAGGAAAGTGGAAGGATTTTTAACATCACGCTACGACCCGCAGCAGACAAAAATAAAAACAAAAGGAACGCTAAGAGCAACCAAAGTTCACTTTTTACTTGAGTCGGATTATTTGATTTTGTAAATTATTCTTTTATTTCACAGTTTTTAGTTAATATTTTTTTTGACGTTAATGAGATCTATTTATGAAACCCTTTATTTTGATACCCCACTCAATAGATGCTGAAAAAAAAATTTTTTTTTGAAGACAATATGGTACCAAAAATCGGCCATTTTAATTATTTTTCGATTTTGATACACCCAGAGTCACTCTCAGAATTAAGCGCATCTAACGGCACCTCTCAAGCTGAAATCGATCAAGCCGTTTAGGCTGCAGAGCGTGCCAAAGAAATGTACATACATACATACACTCGATAAACATAACCCTCCTTCTGGCGCAGTCGGGTAGTAAATCGTTACCACGCTGCAATAACAATCCATTTGGACTATGTTGTAATTAATTACGATAATCTAACCATCTTCTGGAATTCTACCATGTAATACTGATATCTAGTTCTTCTATCATCTAAAAATACTTACGTACCTCTGTACATCATAAAGGTCATGCACCCTTTGATACAAAACAGCTTTAGCTTGTCTCTCGCCGCCCTAATCTGGGTCGAATGATTATCTCCCTGTCGTCAGGGCTTAATTCAGGAATGAGGTGCGCGTATGATGAGATTGTGTCGTAAACTGGGGAATTTATCATCCTAGGAGGTGGATTGTACATATGTGCGTAATGTCTGTTGTAAGCAATTACTCTAGAAGGTTTTTTCAGTATTTTCAGTATTTAAAAGATAATGAGATCTTAGGTCTAAACCTATGATTTAATTATCTTTTAAACACTACACCATGTCAAAACCATACCAACCTCCAAATCTTTGTTGGTCTAATGATAAGTAGGTAAGTGGGTGATTGACGTGTCTATTATTTGATTGTTTTAATTCTCTTTAACTCCTAAATCTCGTTTTAAGGGTAATTGTACTCATCATTATGAACAACTTTTACTTTGGGATCGTGAAATAAAAATGAGCTGATCCTGATAATTTATGTTTGCATATTTCAACGCAATGTATAGATCAGCTCATTTTTACGAAAATTAAGTGGATATTCATACTCCTCCGGAGTATGAAATATGATACAGTAAAAGTTTAGTATGCACATGCTAATATTATTACATAATAATGCATTGTGAATATATGAAGTTTCAATGAATTATGGTCGAATTTCGACCACTGAGCAACCACTAGAAATTTTCTATTCTATGTTTTTGTTAAAAGTTGACTCTATAGCATTCACTTGTTTACGATTAAGCCAATCAAAAATAATTCGTAGACACAGATCGTGAATTAAGTTTGATGGTAGAACATCACTAAAGTCGCTTTCTCTGTCCCTATATCCCTATGAATGCTTAAATCTTTAAAACTACGCAACGGATTTTGATGCGGGTTTTTTTTATAGATAGAGTGATTCAAGAGGAAGGTTTATATGTTCACCGACCTCCACGTGGGCGAAGCCGATGGCAAAAGCTAGTTTCTCATTAAATAAAATAATTATTTTGTATTGTTTATTGATTTAGCTTTTGCAATAACTGTGTCTTATCTTACATTTTGTCAATTATTTAGTAAGATTGGGAAATACGCAGCGGAGAAATTGTGCATTTTAAGTAACTAGGTACGTTTAGGTCATTTGAATTGTGATTATAGACTAGTTTGGGTCAAGTTACCTATACAGGGCCCGACTGCATCCAAATAGCATACTTACCAAAAAAAAACTGCATTAAATAGCAAAGCAAAATTCTGTTTCGCAAATAATTCTGTATTGTGTAAACTTTACTTTAAACAAAAATATACTATGGTCCACTTACAGTTATTTTGCCTCTGACAGCAGCGACCTAACGGCAGCCTTATTGTAACGAGAATAAAGATCTCTGTGATATTGACTGACACAAAAAGCTCAAAATGATAACTTTATAAAAAACTCACAGAACAAGTCGAAAGCTACATGGCAAATAGTCAATAGACCTAAAAATAACTCTCCTAAAGAACAAATAATGACCATTAATAAATGTGACCTAACCTTTCCAAACCCCTCTGACATTGCAAATGCTTTTAATAATTATTTTATAGATGAAATTGAGAATAATATAAAAACTGACATGAAATTTAACAATAAATTAGACAATATGACAAGGCAATCCATGTTTATGCAGCCTGTTCTAACAACCGATATTGTTTCAGCTATAGGATCACTTAGAAATACAAGTACTGTAGGATTTGACGGTATGTCAACAAAGGTGATAAAATTTGTAAATGAACTTATAGCACCCGTACTAGCACATATTATGAACCTTGGCATTGTTGACGGAGTTTATCCCGAAGACTTGAAGAAAGTTATTATTAAACCACTTCATAAAAAAGAAAAAAAAACTGATATGAAGAACTATAGGCCAATAGCAAAAATTTCTATATTTTCGAAAATTTTCGAAAAAATTATTTATAAGGCTCTGTATTGCTATCTCAATAAATTTAACTTATTATGCAAGGAACAAAATGGCTTTAGAAAGAATACCACGATCAACATGGCTATTTTTGATTTTTTGCATGGCATTATGTTAGCAGTAGACCAAAAAACTCCTATTTGTGCTATTTACACAGATATGACCAAAGCCTTCGATTACGTAAAGCACGATGTCTTATTAGACAAACTGCGTAGCTATGGTATCAGAGGTAACATTTTAAAACTACTCGAATCTTATCTCTCCAACAGAATGCAATGTACAGAGATTGCCAGAATATGTGACAAAACAAAATTTGAAAGGAGTTTTTTATCTCATTCTAGATTAATAAAGTTTGGTGTCCCACAGGGCAGCGTCCTTGGGCCACCTCTCTTCTTAATCTATATAAATGATCTGCCAAAGGTAACTCAACATCAAATGGTGATATTTGCAGATGACAGTACTGCCATAGTGAAATGTATTGATCGCAATATTTATCAAGATGACATAAACAATACTCTATCGGACATAATTAATTGGCTTGACAAAAATAATTTAGTTATAAACTTAAAGAAGACCAGAATAATGCACTTTCACCAAAGAACTGAAGTACCAAAAGTAAATATCAGACATAGTAACTGTGACATTGAAGAAGCTAAAGAAGCAAAATTCTTAGGTTTATTCCTTGACAACCAGCTTAACTGGAAGGCCCACATTGATGACCTAAGTAAGAAAATAAATAAATCAGCATACGCACTTTTCCAAATTGCTAGGAAAATTAATATGGATGCGCTACTAGTTGCATATCACGGCTTAGTAGCCTCAATTTTACGATATGGTATTATTTTTTGGGGCAATTCTACTGATAAAGATATCGTTTTTAAGGCACAAAAAAGATGCATAAGATCAATGTGTGGTCTGAAAATTGATGATAGCTGTGTACCATCATTTAAATCGCTCAGAATACTTACCTTACCCTCTTTATACATTTTTGAAATTAGTGTTTTCGTCAAAACAAACATGAGGTTGTTCGAAAAAGTGTCAACGTTACGAGATGTTGCGATTCGTAGCCAATACGCAAACTTTTTAAGCAATCAGCGCTGTAACACTGCTTTAGTGAGAAAGAGCGTTTTAGGCATGGCTCCGCGCATTTACAACAAATTACCAGGTGTCATAAAAAATTTGAATGTTACACAATTCAAAAAAAAATTAAAATTGTTATTAATTGAAAAATGTTATTATACGACTGATGAATTCCTAAATGATAAATTAATGTAGACTTATTTATTTGACTGAATATTGTGACTAATTGTAATTTATGATTATTTATTTATGCATTGACCGTAGAAATCATTCCACATAGTGATTTTTAATTTTTGTTTTATTTTTTTATTATAATTCTATTCATTTTTGACATACCAACCAAATATTTTATGTTTACCTCTCGCATAGTCATTATTTTATTTCGCATGCAACCATATTTGTACGCCTCTTGGCATAACATAGCGACCTATGACTCTAATTTAAGAACTGTATACACTACCTATGTTACACAAATAAAAATGATTTGATTTGATTTGATTTGATTTGATTTGATAGACTTGTTAGTGGCAGTAACCCATAAGCAACCTTAACACAACGAGAACAAAGGTTACCTTGCTTTGACAGTGACGCAAAATCAGAGGTAAAATAAGTATGAACGTCCTTTTTGTTGTAGTCATCGTCGTAATCAGCTTATAATGTTGGAACTGGCTTGGCTTGGAGCTGGGACACAAGCCTCCTCTCTTCGAGAGGGAGTGAGCTTTGATCTAGTGCGCGGACTCAGTGCGGTTTGTTAGATGTCACATATTTACGATTTTTTGGTTCTAGGACATGTCGGTTTCCTCACGATGTTTTCCTTCACCGATTTGAGAGCAGTGGTGATGAAATAATTTACACAAAGTAAAGCACCTGCCTGGGTCCACGGAATAGAAAAACCTATGGAAGGGCCCACGCAGCTATCACGCGTGTCACCGCGTGTCACAATTATACGAAGAAATATGTTAGAGAATAACAACCTTCGTCAGTTGTAATAAGTCTGTATGGACAACAAATAAGGTTTTCGTCAAAGTTGAATTTGTTGTTCATACAAAATTAAGACTTACACTATCTGACGAAGGTTGTTATTATTTTACATATTTTCCGCATAATTGTGACACGCGGGACAGCTGCGTAAGCATTTCTACTGTTTTTTCTATTCCGTGCCTGGGTCGCCCACAAATAATTCGAAAGTCAGGGACTGTTAAAATATCTAGCGTTAACACGTATAACGATGACAAATTACAAGAATCACAAGCAACGGCTAGAATTACCTGCTAACATTGCGTGTTAAGTCAAAGACCTATTATTCACTCATCCCTCGCACAGAAAGGCAGGGCAAACTTCTAACTTCTGAACAATTCAGGCCGATAAAATCGAACTAAGTTCTTCTACCATCCTTTGTTCGTAACTTTGCAAGTACTCGGACGTAGGTACGTACCCAAAGTCATACAATTTATTGACCCGGCCTGAAAACAGAAGTTTGGATGTCATTAGGGTCAGCAGCTTTTGTCAAATGATTATTAGAGAGTTAGGAGATTGTGGTTGTTACGTCATGATTTGGGGATCTTGATTTAAAAAAAAACATTTATTTCTAGCAGCACAATAACAATTTTAGGAATAACGGATTACATATAATATTTATACAAGGTGTAACAGAATGGACGCAAAACTCGAAACCAGCCCGTTCCCAATAGACCACTGAATCGATTTCAGCAACTTTTAACATGAGTACTTTTCCAAAAAATTATACATTTTGCCACAACCACCACTGATTGAGCCAAAGAAAACCCAATCCCATTTCAAGGCAATTAAGGGTCAAGTTTCAATGCATAAAAGGAAAGCTAATCGAAAACACGATTTTCGTAATAATAACAGCTAGCCGTAAAAATATAATAATAAAAAAAATAAACAACCGACTTCCAAAAAAACACTAAAAAGTGAAAAATAACTTTAATTTCGGAAGTCGGTGACTTTGGATAGGTATGTATTTTAATTTTTTGTCACCGCCTTCCGAAATTAAAGTTATTTTTCACTTTTTAGTGTTTTTTTGGAAGTCGGTTGTTTATTTTTTTTGAAAAAAGATTTTTATTTTTCACTTTTTAGTGGTTCACATGTGCTTACCCCTTCACAGCGTACCGGCGTGATGTTATGTTATTAACTGGTGTAAACAATTGACAGACATGAGATTTCAGCAATCCCTGTCCATTTGCTATCATTTATTGAGGAGTTCCGTTGCCTATCTCCGAAGTTCTTCATCAGATCTTCACCAAATTGAAATGGAACCACTCCGAGAAAGTACTCTTCCAAAAACTACACAAATTGCTTCAAGTGTGCCTATAAAATTTGAAGAGTTCTCTCTATTTCTCCAGGATCCCATCATCAGATCCTGACTTGATGATCATGGGACCACCTGGGAAGTATACCCTTTCAAACAAAAAAAAAATTTTCCAAATCGGTCCAGCCATCTTCGAGTAATCGGGGAACATACATAAAAAAAAAAAAAAAAAAAAAAAAAAAAAAAAAGGTTCCGACGAATTGAGAACCTCCTCCTTTTGGAAGTCGGTTAAAAAAATTAGAAAAAATAAGTGATTTGGTCATTTTATTAGGCTTTTAACTCAATACTCAATATTGGGGCGTATGAGGGGGACGCGTTACTTACGTTACACGTTGTATAAAAAAAAACAAAAAGAATAGATGTCATGTCGAGCGTATATGGTTGTTAGAGAGAAATTCACACTGACCTCCGTACTAGTAAAAACTGTATCACGGTAGAATGATGATTTGTGGAAGTTGATTAAATTAAAATGAAGTAAGTGTGTTCCCCTTTTTTATTAAAATAAGCATAAATCAGCCTATAATGCTCTGCTAGGACACAGTGCCAGGCCCAGTGCGAGTTGCTAGATGTCATTTGCCATGTCTTCGACTTTTTGGTTCTAGGAAGTTTTGAAATAAGGCTAATCTAATTTTTGTTTAGGGCAATAATTTCGAAACTTGGAACTTTTAAGTAGGACGTAGACCTAGTTTGCTTTAGTTTTTTTAAAATTGAGGTTCAATATGAGTTGTAAACGCTAGCCTAGTTTTGCCTGTTTTAGGCTATCATTTTGTAGAGAAAGAGAGCAGCATACATCACCGATGTATGAATACTATGTACTCCTTCTTCCCGTAATTACAATCTACATGGTCCTCACATAATATGACCAAGATTAATTAAAAGGGTCTGTGACCTCTCTGATTGTGTCGGCGTTTCTTTTCAGAGTAGTCAGATAAGAATCACTGACCTCATCCAGTTTGTAAACATTATTGACATAATAAAGTTTTTGTATAAACTTCCTTACAGGAATAAACATAAAATAATTTAACTTTACTAGCGACCCGCCTCTGACTTCTCACGATTTTTACGACTCGGAAAAACATTGAGATAACTATATGGTAGAGGAAGAGGTAGGTTATTACTAACAGCCGGTTGATCGATCAGGTCGAGAAGCTACACTTGCCGCGGTTGATCCTTGGATGGGTGGCCATCTTTACATACTAAGACCCCTTCGTGCTTCGGAAAGCTCTATAATTCGGTGGTTCCGGCTGCCATTCGTGGATCTTTGTCAGTCCTTACGGGTCGTCAGAAGCTCGAAAGTCTGACAACCAGTCTTACCAAGGGGTATCGTATTACTCAGTAACTGGGTTGTGAAGGTCAGATAGGCAGTCGCTCCAGGTAAAGTACTAGTATACAGTTGCATTCGGTTAGGAAAAGACTAGGCAGACGATGATCGTAGAGGTATCTTCACAATAAGAGTAACATATAAAGGGTGTAATCACTATGATTGAATTAATAAAACCCACGATTACGGGAATATCTAACACGTAACCAAGTAAAGTAAACAGGTTCGTCATTGAAACGTGCCCAAAACTGTTATCATGTTGATAAGAATAGCTTATCTATTGATTTTAGATACAAGTACAGTACACCAATATATATGAAACGTATCAACTGATTATTTTCAGGTCATATCAGGGGCTGCAATCTATATCTATAAATCTATCTTTATATATATTAGGTTGGGGAAAAAGTCTTTTCGCATTATAGTATGTATGAACTTGTAATAAAATCTCTTTGGCTATACTATTTGTATCTGGCTGGTTTTGGTATCATTGAAAGTTTAAATTTTAAAGAACATAATTCCAAATTCAAATTAGGAAAATGTGTGATTTTCATTTGTTTTTCGTACCGTCAAGATGAGTGAATCTAATGAAGAAATTCGATACATTTTAAAATTTTACTACAAAAAAGGTAAAAATGCAACGCAAGCCGCGAAAAAAATTTGCGATGTTTATGGACCTAGTGTAGTGTCTGTGAGAGTAGCACAAATTTGGTTTAAGCGTTTTCAATCCGGAAATTTTGATGTCAAAGATGCACGTCGTTCTGGTCGCCTTATTACGGATAAAAAGGATGCCATTTTTGAAAAAGTGGAGCAAGATCGGCATACCAGTAGTTACGACGTAGCTGAAGAACTGGAAATTGACCACAAAACAGTTTTGGCGCATTTGAAAAAAACTAGGTACACAAAAAAGCTCGACATTTGGGTACCTCACGAGCTCACTGAAAGAAACCTAATGAACCGTGTACTCATTTGTGATTCTTTATTACGACGTAATGAAACCAAACCATTTTTGAAGAAGCTGATAACTGGTGATGAAAAGTGGATCACGTATGACAAGAACGTGCGAAAAAGGTCGTGGTCAAAGGCCGGTCAGGCTTCACAGACTGTGGCGAAACCCGGGTTAACGCGCAAAAAGGTGATGCTGTGTGTGTGGTAGGATTGGAAGGGCATTATTCATTATGAGCTGTTACCACCAGGCAGGACCATCGATTCTGAACTCTACTGCGAACAACTGATGAGATTAAAGCAAGAAGTTGAGAGAAATCGGCCGGAATTAGTCAACAGAAGGGGTGTGGTTTTTCATCATGATAACGCTAGACCTCACACATCTTTAGCCACCCAACAAAAATTAAGAGAGTTTCGCTGGGAGGTGTTAATGCATCCGCCGTATAGTCCTGACCTTGCACCTTCAGATTTCCACCTGTTTCGGTCTCTTCAGAATTCTTTAGGCAGTGTCAGGTTAACATCACGAGAGGACTGCCAAAACCACTTGTCGCGGTATTTTGACCAGAAGTCCCAAAATTTCTATAGCAATGGGATCATGTCCCTACCTACAAGATGGCAAAAAGTTATCGAACAAAATGGTACCTACATATTTTAGTTAAATGTAAATAAACTTTATTAAAAAATGTTTTGAATTTTCTTAAAAAATGCGAAGAAACTTTTTCCCCAACCTATTATAAAAATGAATCGCCGAAATGTATGTACGCGCATAACTTCCGAACGACTGCATCAAATTGGATGATTCGATTTTTTTATGTGTTCCTTACAAGGTTTGTAATTGTAAGTATGTAAGAAAAAAGAAATATAGATTTGATCAGAATTAATTTTTATAATCTAATACAAAAAGTGATTGACGGTATGCGACAGAAGACTGACAGATCTTTGACGAAAAACAATTACCAACTTATTTGATTTTACCAGTCGCGACTGGAGAAATAAAATATGGCGGTACGAAGTTCGCCGGGCCAGCTAGTACTGTAACAAATAAGATCAAAAGAGCCTCAACAATTGAAGATACTCAGGTAGGTACCGACACGCCTTGTGCAGCTAGATATTGCTATCAATCATCGTTGCTGACTGGGTAATCTTTCTTCACGGCAATATTCGTGAAACTCATGCTTATTTGCATCTTATTGTATTTGCACTCTTAGATAAAGGTAGTCTATAAGTTAAGTTAATTTCCATTGAAGTTTTTATTCGATCACATACTTAATATATTTATAATTGAATAAACATAAAAGTAATCAAATAAAAAATTGTTTTAACGGTGTTAGTGATACTAGGGCACCATTTTCTGCAAACATATTGTGAAATACCTTTTTCAAATGTAGCTGCATTTTTCGTGATGAATTTTTTAAACTAAATTGCTAACTTTAGAGCTGAGGGTCTACTCTCTACATGAGCGCCGCCCAGGAGCAGGGTGCAAGACGGTGCATTTTCACCCCCCTGGCTTGAAAATAAAATGCATGTACAAAAAACATTCAGAACAAAAAAAAAACGACTGGTAGAATAATAGAGAACTCAACCTATTCCAAGCGAGAACCTAAAAAAAACCATAGTTTCGACCGACGTACATATTAAAAATAGTTCGGGACCCCAAATAAGAATGAATCACAACACGATTTGACAGTTTTCCTTAGTCCCGATATAAATTTGCCCGCCCGAAACATTGAATTTGACACTCGTTTTGACGGATCAACTTCTTTTGGATGAGTTCGTATCTTCGTTGACGGTAGACCCACTGAACGTTCATACCTACACCTACCTACACTATCACTACTACTCCATCAACTGCTAACCTTTTCCCAACTATGTTGGGATGGGATCAGCTTCCAGTCTAACTGGAAACAGCTGATTACGAGTATTTTACATGGGAACTGGGTAACACGATACTGGTTATCAGTTTCATCTCAGCTCATTCATCTATCTAATTATATATATATCTCTACAAAGACACCATCGGCACATAATGAAAACGAGCCCAAACTCGATGGTCTTGCGTCATTTCGTTATAAAGTTCCTATGGCCACCTTCCGGCTCCGTCATCAGATCACCTCTATAGTACTAAAATATTGCATTATCACAGACTTTACATATATGTGCTAAATTGCAGTTCAATAGAACACCGGCAAGTGGGTCAAATATAACTTGCACATTTAGAAGGAAGGACAGCTTATACACCGTGACATTTTAGTCGTCTTACAAAGGTGGTCCACTCAATGTATCCGTCAGAAAATACCTCTAGGCGCGATTAAAAAATTGTTACCATTAATTAAGATAATAGGTACAAAGAAAAATAAATAAGCTTTAGAATTATGAAACACCCTTCCTGTTAATAATGTTTACGTATCAAACGGTAGAAGATATCTACCTACCTACCATTACATTCCATTATTAATTCCATCTCCATAACAGGGTATTTCAAGCTACGTCATGCGTCTTAGTGAACGATATTTTCATTTTATTAATTATTCAAATGTTCAAAAATATCTTTTTTTTTTTAAATAAATGATTAGTAGTCATTGGATACATGAAGTGGGCTGCCGTTGTAAGACGACTAAAAAGTCACGGTGTATACGAACATTGCAAGTAAAAAAATCTTGTGAAAAGATTATGATGAAGGTGTAGATGCAGGTGTAGGCAGACATAACACTTTAGATAATATTTTGATACACAAGATAAAGTCTATCAATATTTATCTAAAATACAATAACTTTCGTTGTTGCAAATGTTCGGGAGAGTTCTCTGGTATTGCAAAATCCATTGTTTTATCTTATCATCTTATATAAAGAGATAATACATAGCAAATAATGAAAAGTAAATAGCTGGTAACTATTATTACTCTGTTTGTGTGCTCCTGTATGTTTCCACTGAAGTCGTTAATTGATTTAGATAAGAGCTGTCTGTTTTTCGTGGGCTGAGTGTTAATGGTTTCATTTAATTGGTAATTTATTATACGATTCAAATGGTATGAAATCAAAATCAATCAAAAGTCATTTATTCAAATTAGGCTGAGAATCAGCACTTTTCGAACGTCAAAATACATGAGACAGTCCCCCAAAACGCCCACCCTTCACCACTTCCTAGTGCTTTAGCTGGGAAGAAGAAGTGGCGGAACAAACTCCCCAGCAGCACAGCTGTCTGTTTAGTCGGATAGACTTGATTCTATACAAACATAAGCAAAGTAATAAACATTACGAGACACAAAACATTAATTAAATAATTAGTTAAAATGTCAGCTAGCCATACCAATATACCGACAAATAAAATGAAAACTGTCGAGGCCAAATATGGATCAATCTATCAACATGTACGAGACAGATTGTTTGCTATATCCTGATGTTTATGCTACTCTACATTGTAGGTGAACGACAAAAGTGTAAATTCTAGAGGTAATCTTTTATTGAACACTACAGAAAGTTCTTGTTAAAAGTCTAGGCCTAGGTTCTATATTTATAAAATAATGCAAAAGTAAGTTAGTGTGTTTGTTACGCTTTCACGCTACGATTCGCCGAACGGGAACCTGGGTAAGGACATAGGTTACTTTTCATCCTGGATTGCAGACGAAGTCGTGGGAAACAGCTAGTATCAAATAAATTATACGTTGATTACGATATGTGCTGTTGAGCTGGCTTGAAAAAGAAAAACACTTAAGTCTGCTCTAATTAGCCTGTTGCATCCACTGAAAGCGTCACAATAAATTCTAACACGTCATCATCACTTAAGCAACACGTGGCTAATAACCATTTTGACCTCAGGGAGTAGCTAGACAAGCGCCACCTGGCGTTATTTATTTTGATCAAAGTGAGTCAGGAAAAATGTGTTGTATTTCCTGTTCTACAATGGAGCACACTTAATTCAAAAATGTAATGCAAACGAGTCCTCAAGAAGTAAGACTGTACCTAGACTTAAGGGTCAGCACTAGGAAATCGTGTTATGGGATTTCGATAAATTTATATGGAAAACTTAAAGTAATTGCCACGAAAAAATATATCTGGCTAGCTCAAGAGTTGTACTATACCTTGAAACAATCGGATTGGGGATAAACCTTGTAGATGATTGTTAAAAAAATATTGAAAATCACTAAAAACGTGTAAAAAGCACTGCCGTATTTTGATAACTTAAGGCTTAAGTAAGAAGGCACCTATTTAATTTATACTTAAAAATAAAAACAACATAAAACAGTGAACCCAATACATTTTTCAGTTTTCCATAATATTACTTCTCTTTTCCGTAAAAAATTCGCAAACTTTCTCAATTTTGATGCCCGAAATCTCCATACAATTTACTATGGCGACGCGTATTACCCGCTATATGACAGAGTTCGAACCGCGGAGCTCAGTCGACCGCACGTCTTCAAGGTGGGAGCACGTCGCTCTTCAAGTAAAAAATACGCGGCAAATAGTGGCCTGTGCGTACACGAGATTCCCCGCACAGTGGTCGGAACTCCCGGAGTCAGAACAATAATTTATACAAGGTAAGTACTAAAATTTAAGATTTTTACGCTCGAATCTTTTTGCACGTATTTTTTTTATATTGTGTCATTTATTATTTGTGTGTTATTATTTTTACGTCTCTTATTATTACAAGCTTGCTTCGTTCGCAGGTATGTATCTTTCCGGTTCATAATTGTAATCTTATTTTCAAGTACTTGGTGTGACATAATTTGTTCTAGGTGGTGAAAAAGACCTAGATGGTGTCCAGGGTCTGATGATGAAGCTATCCGGTGGCCATAGGATCTCTTTAACTACACAACGTAGCCCAGTCGCGTTTGGGCTCGTAAGATTTGTCTCGACAAGTACTATATATCTGGAATAATATCCAGGGTCTGATGATGGAGCCAACCGGTAGCCATAGGAACTCCTTAAGTATACAACATAACCTCGTCGTGTCTGGGCTCGTTAGATTTGTCTTTACAAGTACTACAGATCTAGACGGTGTCCAGGATCTGACGATGCAGCCTGAAGATAGCCATAGGCCACCCCGAACTGGAAACGCATTTTTAAAGATTTTAACGTTTATTGTAACGAACTTCTGCGGCTTACGGTAGGAGTTGACTAGTAGAAATCGTCACGCGAAAAAGCGTTCATACTTGTATGCCCCCACCATGCGACTTTCTTCTTTACACTCTGAACCTCTGAAAGTGTGAATTTGGTCAAAATGTAAATCCAAAAGGCGGCTGCGAAAATTTTCAAATTTTTCGCCATAGGTGTCGATTTCATAGTTTTCGAGGGTGCTAAAGCCGATACTAGTGGGGTCAAAATGAAAATCTAATATGTCGGCTGATAGAATTTTGTATATGGATTTTAAACCATACGATACGTGAGAAGGAATCTTGTTCCTGACGGGTCTCCCGACCGCACAGGTTTTTTTATTAGGTGCATGCATGTTGTGTGCTCGTAATCGTAAACAATTATATACCTTATAAAAATAATTATTGTTGCGGTAATAGTGAAGTAACATTGGATTTTTTATAGAAAAATATGAGTACGGCCAAAAGCACAAAATACAAGGGCTTTTTTGCCCGCCAGAAACGCGTGCATTGGAGTAAAAAACAAAAAAGGTGAGGAGTGTGAGAACCTACCTAAATTTTTCCAAAAACAGTATCTTTGACTAACAAGAGCGTTCCCACTAAATTTTCAGTAGCTGCCGGCCGGTTTTTTTTATAAATTGTTAGCTATTGTACTATATACCTACTTATGTTTTTTGTCAGTAACGGGTATAAAATTGTATCTTATTTGTTTCAGGGCTGCATTTGGCGAAATCCAAAATGTTGATAATAATTGTCATACAGAAGTTAGCACCTATTTACGTTTAGTTTGAAACAGCGAATTGCAAGGCGAGTAAGTGGACGAATGCTTGAGCGAGTGATACAAGTGAGTGGAGAAATAAATAAGAGAAAGAAATTAGTCTTGCCTTTGTTTTTTTAAATCATAATATAACAGCTAATTGATACCTACATAGAAAACTGTGCAATAAACCACCCCCTCTCCCATCCTTCCTTACTAAGTATAAATGCAATGAAAAGAACAAAATAGTATCCACTTATATTTTAAATTTTGTCTTCACGCTTCCCGCCGTTCGAACCACTAGGTAAGCATTTATGTGTGCGTAAGCGGGGCGCACGCGTCTATTGCAGTGTGAGTAGCGCTTCAATACCTAATTTTCTCTCGGGCTCGCGGTGTATACGGCCCTTAAAAGAAAAATCCTGCGGGGTATTTGGTTTTGTCAAAATGGCTTTCATTTTGACATTCAACAATACTTTTTTTAAATTTTGTACAACAGAGTCATATTAAAGGGTGTACTGATGCCTCCTAAACTAGGCCCTGTGTTTTAAGAGCCAAAGTTCCTCCAGGTATAATGGCATACAATTGACATGACAGTTGCTTAATTTTTTTTTTTTTTGGTTTTGGCTTCGCACGGTTTGTGCATTTAGCCAGTGTCAAGTAATTTTTCTTTTCGATCAAGTAAATGGCCCGAAATTGGGCACGAAGTTACAAAACAGTCATAGTCGTCTTTAGTCAGTCAAGTCAAAGTTAAAGTTATTGTAAAGCAGTAGTAACTTTACAACAACCCATTAGAAGTTTTTGGGGGGAACACGAAAAGTCCACGTTAGTCACTTATTTTCACCTTCACTACATTTGTGCACTCACACGTAATTAAATTGCATAATTCACTACCAAAATTTTACAATTTTATTCGCTATTTCACTAAATTTCAGGAAAATAAAAAGTCGTACGACGTGTTCCAACGCGATCCCGCCAAAAAAACCCGCTTAAAATGTATGTATTCGTATGTACGTAGTGTGTAACTATGTGTATAAATGGAGTATAGATTAGCGCCTTTTAGCAGAAATAGGTCGAATATCGGCAGCTCTAGGATTACGTTCAGTAGTCAGCTTGTTCAAACTCATACGGACACGCTGTGATGTAATGCGGCGGCAAATGGAAAGTTCAGTGAACAAGACAAGCTGATTGAAAGCCGGGCTTCCGTTTTCTAAATATAGGCTTGCAAAGCATGTATGGGTTGCTGCCAAAACCACTACCTAGGCTAATATTGTTTGGAGAATTATTTATGTACGTAGTCTAGTAGCTAGGTATAGTTTTTAAATAGTTATAACCGGAATTTTGATGATCGCATATCAAATCCCAACCCTACAAGTAGGGTCCTGGCAGGAATGCGGGTTGTTCGAAAGAGATACCGTGGCTTCAGGCATACAGGCAATTGAAGGAAAACAGGTGGGTTTTAGTCAGTAAAAGTCTGACACGCCCTCCTGCTCCAGCCAGAGCGGGAGAAGTTATTTTATGATTTCCCATCGTCAAAAAAAAAACCCCACAATCAACAGGGTCATCACTGGTTGAGCAAGCTGTCACTTGAAAGTGACAGGAGCGTGACATCCCGCGCTTTTGAATTACCGGGCGATTAGGATATTAATCAGGGAGTAGGTATAATTAGTGCAAATAATAACGTAATCGGTTATTAACATACTTTTAATTATCAAACAATATCTACCTACTGTATTTACAAATAAAGATTCTTATTCTTATTTAGTTTGCATTTGAGTATTATGATTCTTGCCAATGCAACTGATGAACTGGCAATGCAATTAGGCATTATTTTGTAAAAGGTTGAGCTAAAGTACAAGGGATGTGGTCTATAAACCACGAATAAGCTATAAAAATCACATTAAATCGCGGCTTTAGCCTAAATAGCGTCAATAAAACACAAATCATTTATCAGGCTTCCTCAAATAAGTCAAACTTAATTAATTCGTAGGTACGTAACCGATATTCAACTTACGTAAACTCGCACTGATCAATAGGTAGTAGTTTTATCGAAGAGAAGCCCATAGAGTTGATAATTGTGTAACTAGTTATGTAATCGTTCTGTCCATAAATATGAGACGATGGATTCGTTAAGGGAGTGCCAGGATAGCCCACGAAATTAAAATTTTCGTACGTTTTTTTTTTGCAATTTCTGGTCAATGTCAAGCTGTATTGAACAAAATTTTATTCGCGACCGTAACAAATATACCGTGTATAGACCGCACATAAACAAGGTGTAACAGAATAAATGCAAGTCCTGAAAGAAGTTTGTTCATAATTGACGACTGAATAGATTTCAATAATTTTTTAAATAGGTTTTTTAATTATGTGTTTTGCCATACCTACCACCGATCGAGCCAAAGAAAATTTTATCTTATTTCAAGTCAATAAGACTCTATTTTAAATGCATAAAGTAATGCTAGGGTCAACACGATTTTCTTAATAATAGCGCGGGCTTGCGGACGGCCAGTGATGGGTAGCTCGCTGTTCGGTAAGGACCAAGCCCGGGTCGACGGCGCGTTGTGTTCCACGCGCGCCTCAAAGAGATGTCAGCACCAACTGGTGGGGTCCGCAAGGGCCGATGCCTGCCAAGGGTGCAGGTTGTTCGAAAGAGATACCGTGGCCCCTGGGACACAGGCAACTGAAGGAACACGGGTGGGTTTTAGTCAGTAAAAGACTGACACGTCCTCCTGCTCCACCCAGAGCAGGAGAAGTTATTCGATGATTTTCCACCGAAAAAAAAGCAGTTAGCTTTAAAAACAATAAGCTTTGGTCATTGTGTTATGCTTTTAACTCAATACTAAATTGGGTATGAGGTCTTGCGTTAATATACGTTTTATAAGAAAGAAAGAACAGCACTTGTTGCTCAGTGATGATTGGTTGGTGGCAGACAAAAGTAAATAATTGTGGCTGATGCGAACAAAGCGTCTCTGAAGAGTTTTTGATCTGTATTCAAATACATAGACAAGCCACTATTTGACTTTAATCAAAGATTAAAAACGACTTAACCTAGAGTACGTAGAATATAGTCCAAAATTTTCTTTAATAAGTACGGAATGCAAACGCGGAACAGTTTTAGTAGTTAGCGCTAAATGAGAAAATAATATTCCACAGCCGCTGGTCGACTAATGCAAATTCGTGCGTTCAACTTTACTTTAAAGCTCCAATATTTTCATGAAAAGACTTCATTAAAAATTTACGTTGAAGCTGAAACACTGGAACGCTGGTTTCAGATGAAAAATGCACTAATAACTTTAAAAACATTCAGTAGATTCGCGTTGATTACTTTGAGTTTTTTACTGTGTATGCGCACGTATGCGTATTCTGCATATTTGCGAGGAATGTGATTCAGTAGTGAATTTTGTTCCTTTTAATGAAGACATCGAAGGTCCGAATTTGTTTGAAACATTTTAATATAATATTGATTCGGCTATGTATGTATGCATGTTATGCGGAGGAATAAGAGACGTCCTGAGGAAAATTTTGAGTATGATTGCAAACCAATAAATGATTTGATTTTGATTTGATTTGGTTGTGGATTGCTATAGGAGTAGGGAAAGACTAAACAAATGATGGATGGACTGAGTGAAATAAAATATACTACATCAAGCACTAATTAGGGTAACAACGAGTCGGGCACAAAAGTATTTTTCCAAATACATATTGAAAAGTAAGGAGCAGAGTCTTACTGTCTGCGTTGAATCTATGTAATGTAGAAACGTACAAACCGACCACGGAACGTCAATACAGATACATAATGCAGACAATTTGTATGCACATGTTAATTATATTAATAGAACATGTACATACATACATACGTAGCTCGTAATCTATGATAGCTTAATAGAAACAGCGCATTTTAATTAAAATTAATTCAATTAAAAGCCACTCTGTTATTACTGATGTATTCTCGTACCTATGTAATATAATATCACGCCTATTATAATAATTCTCCGAAGACAGACTTTTACTGACTAAAACCCACCCTGTTCCTTCAGTTGCCTGTGTGGCCACGGTATCTGTTTTGAACAGCATGCTGAACATATACGCCTATATATAGATACATTGTGCAACACATACACGTGCCGTACATATAACGTTGTAGATATGTATATTAAGACATGTGTCGAGTCAAAGTGCAAAATAAACTGATGACAATAGCTCATAGGATTTTATGCACAATTAGTTTTAAGTAGGTACTAGTCGAGTTAGGTTAACGTATCTTGGATAATGATGGGTATATACAAATATATTAAGTATTAATATTTTAATATGATGGGCTTATGGCTAAGTAAAGACAGCCGCACGGTTCCTTCGATCAGGTAAAGCCACGCTTGCCGCGGTTGGTCCGTGGATGGGTGACCATCTTTACAAATCAAGATCCCTCCGTACCTCGGAAAGCACGGTAAGCTGTTGGTCCCGGCTGACATTCGTGGATCTTTGACAGTCGTTACGGGACGTCAAAACCCCGGAGTCTTACAACCAGTCTTACCAAGGGGTATCGTTTTACCCAGTAACCAGGTTGTGGAGGTCAGATAGGCAGTCGCTCCATGTAGAATAGTGTATTCAGCTGCATTCGGTTAGACTGGAAGCCGACCCAAACATAATTATATAATAATCGTAATTTATTAAATAAAAACGGATACAAAAAGACTACATTCATCCAACAGTAGTAAATTTCCTACACAATTATAGTGCCTAAAAATAAACTATTTCTAAAATATTTTATGCAAGTGATAATGTCTCGGAATTAGAACGATAGGTAGAGAGTTAGGAAAAGGCAGATGATGGCCATGGACAAAATCTCAAAGAATAGTACGAAATATCAAAATTTTGTAACATGGTTAGATCATTAAGAACTAAAGAAAAAATTATAACATTAAAGCTGTAAAAGCTGCCACTTATATTTATTTATTTATTTATATATGCTTTATTGTACACCAGAAAATACATGACAAAAAAAAATGAACACTAAAAACATACAATGGGCGGCCTTATCGCTTTCAGCGATCTCTTCCAGGCAACCTTGGAATGTACAGTGATTGCGTGGACATAAAAATGGGGTTGTCATTGGTGCAAAATATAGATACACTATACTATTATATACATAGATACATTCATATATATGCTGTATAATAGATACTTATATACATACATACTACTATATAGGCAAAGACAATAAATTACGACTACAGATTATAACAGCTACAACAAAATCACAACAACAAGTCATGCTCCTTCACGAGTCTCTTGAATATAGGTAACGATTTCGCGCGTTTTATTTGAACTGGCAATGCATTCCACAAACGAGCGGCCTGAACAGAAAAGGATTTGTCGAAGAAAGTTGTGGAATGCATTGGCAGTTTAAGCTTTAAGTTGTCTGATGGCCTCAACAATTTCGTGTGAGTCGCAAAGGTACTGGAAACGTACATACTTATAGTCAATGCAATTTCTAAATTGCTTAGTTAGGTAGATTGTGCAAGAGAAAACTCTGTCAACCCGTACTTACGACCTGTAAATACATAATCTCCCATACATTGTTTTCTATGAATAATCGATAAACTAATTAACTTGCTTGTTGTCTAAACGTCTGCTAATTATAAATGTCACGTTTGCACCAGCGTGTGAATGACAGCTAATCATGCCTTTTGCCACTACACATGGACTAATTAACGATGCTGAGAAATTGTAGCACTGATGAATTTAATGGGGCTTAGGGATTTGTAGTCTACACTCACCAAAAATATTTTCATGTAAAATGTTGCCAATACGAGACCATAAGGCTCGCACTGTCAAAAAGTTAACAGATCTCATGAGGAGCAAAGCTTCTAATTCTACACGCCCTAACTCTACAAACCCTACCCTATTTTTTTTTTTTAACTTTTTATTACTATGACTATTTATTGATTATATTGTAATTCACAAGTCCCCAAGGCGACATCTAGGGGACTTGTGGCGAAGTAACAACAGCTGCACGGGTCGATCGATCAGGTTAAGCTACGCTTGCCGCGGTTGGTCTGTGGATGGGTGACCATCTTTACAGCACGTTAAGCCGGAGGTGCCGGCTATCATTTGTGGATCTTTGACAGTCGTTACGTTTCGTCCGAAGCCGAAAGTCTGACAACCAGTCTTATCAAGAGGTATCTTATTACCCAGTAAATGGGTTGTGGAGGTCAGATAGGCAGTCGCCCCATGTAAAATACAGGTATTCAGCTGCAGCCGGTAACACTGGAAGTCGACCCCAACACAGTTGGGAGAAGGCTAGGCAGAAGAAGAAGAAGACTTGGCGACACCTAAAAGAATAATAAATAAAATACTGTTTAATTTTCAACGCCCGGCTGAGCGCCGAATATATATTTAAGGTTAATTCAAATGGGCATTACTTAGCCTACGAAGAGAAGTTTATGAACGGTGGATAATAATTATGTGCTTAAGTCAATACAAGCAAAGACAGATCAATCATTTTTCTTTGTACACAATCGTGATTTTTGTTCCATAGTGACAGTTGATTGTTGAAATATTGTTGATTGTTCAGAGTTTCCTATCTAATCGTAGCTTAACAAAGTGCAAATAAAAGGTGTGACTGATTAAGATATCGTTCCTCAGATCAAATTTTTGAATGTTTACATTCAATTAATTACGCCATAATTTTCAACAATAACAAAAGGGCATGTCAATATCGAAAATTATGGTGAAATTCGTCAAAATATTTTGAAACTCATTTTTTAGTTTCCCGTATTTTTAAAGAATGTTTGTATGCAAATCTCATTACAAAAAATATTTACCTTCCTCCAATTTATCTGCACTTGGATATTGATTATCGCTTAGATGAAATGGCGATTTGCATATTTTAAATACGAGAATTTATAGGTACTACGTGGAGTTGTACTTGTGTACCTATGATTTCACCAATAGAGTTTATTTTACTCTGCTTAAGTTATATGTTAAAGGGTTATGGGTTATGTTAGTGAACACAGTTTTACTATGCCTCTTAGTAGTTAGGTAGCATCATTTGAAAATCAACTTACAAATAATTATACTTAAACGACCAACTAAACGCAAGTGTCCCATCTTGTTTTATGTCCTATTTCGTTCACAATCTCCAGAGACATTGATGAGAGTTTGATGTCAATTTGATGAGTTTATTACGGTACCGGGGGAAGCACGGAACAAAATAAATATTTAAATAGGTATACAACCTTCATGGTCTTTAGGTACCTACGATTATGAATTTGTTTGGTAACAAGGATCAACACTAACATTATAGAGAGGAAATTGTAAGTAGGGGGTTCTATCTTCGGAACTACTGATCGGAATCCAAAAATTCTTCTAATGGGTAACTTCAGCAGAGGTCCAAGCACGAGGTTTGCCAGCGAGCCATGGAGAGCAGTATCCTGGGGGTTCGAATTTCGGGCCGGTAACACAACACTGCGCGCCAAAACCAAGATCACAGCCGTTAGTTACCCAGAAAGTCGCTCCGCATCAGCAGAGACTGGGCCGTACATGTCTGTCCAAGTCAGATGACAAATGGGCTAAGAGATTCACCGATTGGGTCCCACTAAACAGTCGACGACATCGCGGCAGGCCGACACGAAGATGGCGGGACGAGCTTGACTCCTAACAAGAGAACTGGAACGCACTAGCAAAAGACAAAATTGAAGAGGGAGAGGGATGCTTTTGCAGTGGGACAATACAGGTAAGTTGGTCTATCTAACTAGCCTACATTGACCCACTCGGCAATACCGAAGCATCTCAATCCCGTTCTATATGGGAAGCTACAGTATTGCCGAGTGTCATACATATAAGATATATTATTTTTAGTGATGTACTGATTAGTCGCAGACTAGTCGGTGACTGGTGATTGAAATGAAATTGTAATATTTACTGTTATTATTTTTATTACATAGAACCAGTTTTACAGTTTACTTTCAGTGCAATCTAAAGTAGGATAGGAAATTAGGATAGGATGAAATAGGAACACTTCGTTTGATCCATCAATTAATTGGACTTAGATCCAGAAATTCAAAAAACCAAAATTAATTAATACTTCTAACAATAAAGAAGAAATTCTATAGCAAACAATTGGCAATAAGTAGGTTTGCCATTTTGAACATTGCCGATGTCACCCGAACTCACCCGAAAGCATTGATTGGCTTGGCCGACTAGTCGGCCCTTTTGCAGCCGACTAGTCGGCTAATTGGCTAATTGGCTAGTCGGCTAAAGTCATAGTCGGCCCATCTCTTTATTTTTCTTTTATACTTTTATTAGCTTCTGCTATTCCTACTTTTCCAACTAATATCACGCAATAGCAAATAAATAAATCACGCAATAGCGGCCAAACGGATTTGGATGAAATACGTATAGCTTTTGTACCGCGATTAATACATATAATACTTTTTATCCCGGTAGTACCTACGTTTCCGTGGGATAATTTACGACCTCCAAAGTTGAAGCTCGTAAAGGATAAAATGCTTGACATAAGTGCACTTTGGTTCCGTTCGTTGACCGTCGTCACCGATATTAACATGCATTACTCACTTATCAAGTTACCTGCTAGTAAACACATCGTGACCAGAACTACTTGGTTCAACACTTAATGTATCATAGTTTAGTAAGACGACTCGCGTTTTATTAACCATAACGTCACTCTTGCGTACTTCTACCGTCTTTTGTTCATTCTTTGTCGTTCGCATTTTGTCTTTAAAATGATGGCATTCCTGACAGTTAGTCAATGAAGCCGTTTTTAAATGGAAGCGTAGACGATTCGACATGTTTCAAATCAGTATCTGTTGTTTTTCTCATTTGAATGATAGACGTTTTCTGAATAATTCAAATAAGAATATTTGTTGTTTGTGAAGCGAGAAGATATGTATTTGCTTGAATTGAGGTAAGAAATGTTCAACTTTGGTACCTGTATATAGGCATGTTTTTAGTTCTCGGCTGGACAAATAATGTATTTTGTCACACGAAGAATGATCCAGCATTGAAAACGATTGCATGTTTTTTCAAAACTCATACCGTTAAGTTGGTGTCCATGGAGTTTCTTACCCGTTCTTTGGAATGGGCAACTAACTAGCTTCATATTTCTGACCGACCGACTCCTTGACAATTCAAAATGTCTGTAAATGGTTTAATTGGAATTAATGCTTTGCTTTGCTTTTGCTTTTATGCTTTGCTTTTGCTTTTATGCTTTGCTTCTGCTTTTATGCTTTGCTTTTGCTTTTATTTAATTTCTTCAAAATTGATTATAGATAGGTATTTAACTGTTATGTAAATAGGTTTTATATGCAATCAGGCATTCAACCTACAGTTTAAATGTTCACAAGCACGCCTGCAATCCTGTAGACCACCAACATTTCTTATTACTAAGTGCGCATATGAAGTGATTATTCAGAAGTCCAATTGGTAGTCAAATGCGACTAGCTTATCACCTTTTGTTATCTATTATGTCACAAAGTTTGCTAATTCGTTTCCCTAAACTTTCTTCGTGTTCCAAGCTATTTTCGGGTCTGTTGCCATGCCAGCTTTATTACCAACAATAAGTTTTCTGTTCCTTTGCCAAGTAACCTTAAAAGTTCTTGAAGGTCACAAATATTTTCTCCGAAAGACCGGGCAAACAAGTCATCCCTCATCTAAATACGGATAGGACGAATCTAATAAAAATGTACTTAATGAAAAGGGAAGTACTTACTCGCCATTCGTTTTAAGGCACCCGCAGGGCGCAGACCCGCAGAGAAATGCGACGCGACTCTAGTCATCAATTTCTATGAAAACTTCATGGAAATTGTTCTACAAGAGTTACGTCGCGTTGTCGCGTCGAGCCTGTTTGCGAGAGCCTTTATTTGCTTCAGTTTCATTAAGTAAGTAGGTAAATAAGGAAGACTTTTTCTGTTTCTGTCACAGATGGTGAAATACAGTGCGCTCTTGGTACAGATTGGATGAACAGCATCAATCATATTTAAGCCGTTAAATCTTAATCGTACCTAAAATCTTAATCGTACCTAAAATCCTATTGGTTGATTATATCACTTCACTGGCTCACTACCACACCAAGTGCTAACGTGCAGACCTGCGTCCCTTATATCTGTCTCCCGCCGTTCCTCGTGACTTGTTAGTCATGACTAGACCTGACGATGATGATCGATGATGACCTTAGTGACAGCAGCTGTCTCCTCTTGTTTGAATGAGACAGAGATTACATAGGTATCTACTAAATAGATATACTACAGTACCCAAGAAGGTCGCTGCAGACACAATTTGTTGAAGTGGTGGACTAAAGAAAGAAAGAAAGAAAGAAAACCGTTTATTTGGACACAGTTCGTGAAACACAAAATAAATAACAAAAAAGTGAATTTAATTAACTAGGTACAACAGTGTGTGCCTCACGGCTGCGCCAAAAAGGTTCATTTCAGCATTAATGCCAGACAGATGCTGTCTGACGCTGGTTTTCTGTTTACTACAGACCCATACAATACCCAGGGCGCGTGCGGTGCCTCACATGCCACACCATGCCTTTGCTGGAGTGCCCTAAATGCTCGTCCACCTGTACCTTGGATGGCCTAAAGAATGCTACTGATGCCGCAATCAACGTGGCCACCTACTGGGCTCAAGCGATATACAACATCGAAAAAGATTACCATCGACCCGAAAAGTAGAAGGTACATCAGATATAATTATGAGAGACCGGCTTCAGAGATATCAAGTGGATTAAGTACTATGATCTCTTAAGTGGATTAAGTCAGGAAAACATGCTTTGTCTTCATAGAATTTCCAAAAGCTGATATTAGTTTCCAAAGAATTAGTTAATCTGTTGTTCCCGACTATTATTAACTGTGCCTACATCTTTAACAGTCGTTCCGCGGGTAGTCAGAAGACCGAAAGTCTGACAATGTCTTACCACCGGGTATCGTATTGCGTTACCCAGTAACTGGGCTGTAGAGGTCAGATAGGCAGTCGCTCCATGTAAAATACTGGTATTCAGCTTCATTCGGTTAGACTGGAAGCCAAACTCATTATAATTTGAAAAGGCTAGGCAGATATATTGGATTTCAAAGAATATGAAACATTCCTTACATGGAGGAAATTTGTATGCTGGTATCTAGACAATGATGTGACACGCACTTGACAAATGCAGACCATTTCTTTTGTTTGAAGGTATATAACAAAGAAATAGGGAAGGAAGTAATGTCCAAGGTATTAGACAAAATATTTATTAGTAGGAGTGACTTGTAAATAAACATGATAAGATAGTTTACTACGCATTATTACTAAATAGAAAATAAGTGAATGTAGAACATGTTTCTATCGTAATAAAATATGGACAATTCAATAGTCTGGAATAAACGAATTTTATTTATTTTTAACCGACTTCAAAAAGAAGAAGGTTATCAATTCGAATGTTTATATTTTTATTTTTTTATGTGTTCGTTTTTTTTTTGTTCGAAAGGGGTTTATTCAGAAATGGTCCCATAAAAAATTCATATAGTTCTGATGATGCGTTTCGGAGACAGACAACTGAACTCCTCAAAAAATGACAGCAAACAAACCGCGATTGCTGCTATTGCATAAATATGCATTGTTTTGACCCCAAGGATGATGAAATTTCGAATTGTGTGGGGTAGGTACTGTAACTAAAAAGTGAAAAATAACTTTAATTTCGGAAGGCTGTGACAAAAAAATAAACAAAATACATATCCACAGTCACCAAATTTCGTAATGAAAGTAATTTTTCACTTTATAGTGTTTTTTGGAAGTCGGTTGTTTTTTTGTTTTTGAAAAAAGTTTTTTATTTAATATTATTTTTCCAATTTTACGTCGCACGGACCTAAAGATATCGCGGCGATATTTTAACGCGCATTGGATTTTCAACTCTCGGTGTTGTAACGAGCATTTCGAATCCAATAGAGTGCATCTCAGATTCTCAGCGTATCGAAAATGGAACAGTGGATGTTGTTGTTCGATTTTCAACTCTGGGCGCTAAGGAGTGCGTTGAAGATCCTTTGCGCGAAAAAATTCGCCGCGATATTTCTACGTTAATCGAACGAAGACTAGTGCCTACCTGTTAATTATTTGTAAATAATGTAAGGACGTAGATATTTTATTTAGTTTCCTCATACCTGTCCTTTGCGTCATATTTCCTTAGATCTGTGGATCGAACAATCTTCTAAGTACCTAGTCATAGTGGTTATGAGTAATAGAAGATAGGTACCTATACGATATAATATTTGAAGTAACTTGAAGGATTTATTGTATATATTCTTTATACTAAGCACCTGTTCCCGTAAATTGAAAAAAAAAAAAAAAGAATTGGCAACCGTCCGCGGTTACCCTATGGATACCCGTGGGTGATTGCGTAACACACTAAGCGTAGCAATGGCATTCATTATGACAGTTCAACAAAACTCATTGCGTTCTTCACATTGTTGATCAGACAAGTTTTTCGAATATAATAAGTAGAGACCGATCTCTAATTACTATATTCGAAAAAAATGTCTATGGCGAGATATCCGAATATTCGGATGCATATTTACAGTTGCGATGTTGGCTAATATGGAATGCGCTTTTGTATCGAAATAATCTTTATTTAATTTATGTTTTATACATTTGCATCGAGGCTTAAACATTAATTCTAAATAAATATGTATCTGAATAGTTTTGCAATGCTAAAAATTTAGAAGTCGCTTCCATACTATACACTTGACTAGTTATGGATTTCCGGTATTCCTGGCAACAAAATATGTTTTAAAAGCCGCTTCCATTCTTTTATAACCAAAAATTAACTTTAGGTAAATATGCATCCGAATGTCCGATCTCTAATGAATAAGTAATGGATTGGCAATAGATATCCTTAAAAATAATTCAGATTGTGATTGATAGTGCGTTATGCAATTAGGGTGCCAAGCTTTAATGATCCTGATCCCCCATCCCCCATGGGTAAGTTTTCCTACCTATCCTACTTACAGAAGTATAGTAACTAAATAGGTTTGTATTCACTTTTGTTCCAAGGGACATTAATGCAGGTCCTCTGGATGACAATTTTCAGCATAATGCATGTAGCGACGTGTCGCTAAATTTTTTGTAAAAGAATTTCTATTAGATTCTCTTTATTATCAACATTAATACTGTAGATGTCTTCTTTACGTTTTTAAGAGTTAAAAAAGAGAGTCACCACCAAGAGGAAGATGTCTGAGGAAGAATAATGGGACTAGAGACTAAGGATTAAACCTAAGTACAGAATTTGAAATGCACTTGCTTTGAAAGCCCTTTATTCCGTACTTAATAAAATGTCCCTTAACACGGCGTGCCTACCAACAAAGGCCTCCTTCAACGATTTCCACTGTTGTCTGTCTTGATAGCAATAGAAGAGTTCAACTTTAAGCACTCATCGAACAATAAACTTAATTAACATAATTAACGTAATTAGTAGTGTGACGTAATTAGTAGGTATTGAGTAGTGGGTATTTGAATAGCCTGGTCCAATACAACAACTAGATCATTACTGATTAGAAATAAAAATATATTGTAGTTGTAACACGTATAATTAGGTATGTCTGTGCCTAGGGTAGCTCAATAATCCTGTTTAAGATTTCGTTTTCATATTGCCAAGTGGGCGGATAAATAAGTGTTGGTACCTTAATTATTGTCGTGAAATGGTGGACACATCACACATTCCTGGACAGTGAGCCATCAGGCTCGAAAACCTGATATGGGACTCGTTGAAATGTCCCTACCATAATAATTTAAATACCTCACTGCGTGCAGGTACTCGACCTTATATTTAAATTCCGTGGAATAATTAATTAACGACCTCCGTAATTAATTTGATCGAGTAAGAGTTCATAGATTTTTTTGTTTTAAATAATGTATGCTGAATAAAAATCGTCAGATAAAATTAATAAATAAAAACAATTGATTAACTTACCCAATATCTCTTGTATCCAAGGAGTTATTGGACGACCTGGGCACCAGGGGCCGGTAGCTGGACCGCGTCATGATGATCACCTGGTCAGCACCTCAGTTCACAAAACATCACTAATCACGATACAGTTAATTGAGCAATCGACGCGCCTGACGGATTGAGCTCCATGCAACAGACTGATTAACACTCCCACTGTTTACTACGCCCGCCACCGGCTCTTGATAACTTATCTACACATCGAGGACATATTCGTCATATCGACGACTCAAATGATAATAATAAACACGCCGAATACGGCTGTGTTTTTACTGTTGCATTGGTACTCTGGCCAGCGATCAATAAAGTTTTAGCTAGGGTGAAAGCTCTTCGAACCACGCCTCGGGGGGCCGGTTTCGCGAGCTTTTATATTGTTTCGTTTAGTGCCATCTATCGGTGGGCTCTTGAACTTCAATTTCATGGGGTGAACGCCTGAACGAGCCTATTGTAATCTAGTAGAGTGCTCCAGCCAAGTATTGATTGCGCGGCCAGCTGAGGGAGTTTAAAAATAGAACTTAGCCCTGGTTTTTTTTCTGGGCTTATTTTTCGGTCAACTGCCACGATGATTTTCGTCCTTTAAAGGGTATGGACATATGATGGATACAAAGGCATTGGATTTGATAACTTATAAAACTTAAACTTGGCTTTTGTTTATGACGCCTAATTATTAAAAAAATAAGTACCTACCTATCTAAATTATGAAAATGATAAATTTCGGCAGAAATAAATGCATCATCTAGGTATGTGACTTCAATCAGACTATAAAAAGCTTAATGCAAATTATCTAACAGACAAAAGTTACTCACAGTGATGAGTAAGCAAGACAATCCTCTTTTTCTAAGGCAGCTCTAAGAACTGACCTACGGTTGACATTGAAAAACAAACAACTGTGAACTGTGTTTATTTTATCCAGATTCACACCGAATAACTGATGAAATCTTTCTAATCACTATGAAACATCTCGTTTGTTGACTATTGGGATACTGCATGCTGTTGGCAGCAACTGTCACTTCGACTAAGGTACAAAATAATTATACCTATTGAAAAGTATAATAATACCTGCAAATACTTTGAAAATAGCTAGAAAATACTTAGAAAATATAATAGGAAGTATGAAAATATTGAAAATAGCGAAGTATAAAATATTGAAAATAGCGAAGTATAAAAATATTGAAAATAGCGAAGTATAAAAATATTGAAAATAGCGAAGTATAAAAATATTGAAAATAGCGAAGTATAAAAATATTGAAAATAGCGGACTCGACATACCTAGGTATAGCCTAGGTAGGTATATCGAGTGCGCTATTTTCAAAGTATTTGCAGGTATTATTATAGTTTTCAATCCTCTTTTTCTAAGGCAGCTGCAAGAACTGCCCTACGTTTGACATTGAAAAATAAACAGTCCCCCATCATCACACAGTTTGCTCATCGATGTTCCCTACATTACATCCTATAGATGTAATGTGGGGAACATCGATGAGCAAACTGTTACTATGAATTCAGCTCATGATTCTAGATTCAAGATTCTAAACTAATATTATATAGAGAAAAGATATGAATTTTTGTGTGCTTGTTTGTTTGTTATGCTTTCAAGCTAAAACGGCTGCACGGATATGAATTAAATTTGGCATATGGGTCGACCATGACCTGGGCAATGGCAAAGGATAGTTTTTATTCCTATATTCCCACGGGAGCAATTGAAATCACGGGGCCCAGCTAGTACCCGAAATTAGAAGTCAGTAAAAAAAAAATCTTTGACGTTGTATGAAACAGCTGATTGGCTGAATTGCTACTCTGAGACTTGATGATACATGATTAAACATGTGCTGAATTTATGGTAAAAGTTTGTGCGTCGATTTAGGTATAATCTCTCTACCTGTTGGAATTCCCCAGGAGCGTTTCTTTCGCCACTGGAAAAGCCGTTTCCAGTTTTATTAAATCTAACAGTTTGTGTCGAGTAACCGATTTTCCGAAGCTTTGTTCTAAGTCTAATTTATGCCATGTCACGTTGGTGTGAAAACTGTATCGTAGATACTAACATTTCTTGTACTTAATTTATTTATTTGCTACAACTAGAATACCTGGCAACTTGGGTACAAATTCCAAGTAATACAATATATTGTATAGTGATATGTATCCATATTATGTATGATGATGTATGGCACCGAAACGTGGTTTCTCACAACGACAGTGGGCCTCATAAGAAGGCTAAAACTCTCCCAAAGGGAAGAAGAGTTCCGTAGGAGAACCATGGTAACCGGCAAGGCACAATGCTCGCCGTACAGATGGCCGATGGGGCCGGAAGGTTCTGGAGTGGCGACCGCGTACTGGAAGACGTAGCGTTGGAAGGCCTCCCACAAGATGGACCGATAGCCTTGTGAGAGCTTGGGGGAGGCCTATGTCCAGCAGTGGACGTCTTAAGGCAGAAATGATAATGATGAATACAATAGAATATTTATAGACAAGCCTGTATTTATTATGTTTACAATTAACAGGACTGGATAATCACTGAGCCGTCAAAATACTCATGCAGTCACTAATTATAATTAAATACCCGTCGTCACCACACAGGAAGTGCACATGCTTCCCTTTGCGTCGACCAAGCTCTGTGGACTGTGAACCGCGGCGCGAATCCAACCATGAACTCTGCTGAATGCAAATCTGCAGCCTACCACAATGCCTGCTGATTCCCACAATAATTTGGAGATTGTGATGTGTAAACAAATAGGTATGTATATGTATAATACATAGGCAGGTATTTACATGAAAATGGATAAGTAGCCAGGGTCGTCGGATACAGTTGAAGTGTAGTAAGAAACCGATGGATGTTTTTGAACGAGATTTAATTTCATAAATGAACTATCGTTATTGTTATTATTTATTTTCTAAATTAAGTTAATATAAAAAAATCTTAACTTAAAAACCAAGCTCCACAAAACCGGTTTCATGGTTTATCTGTGGGAACAGAACAAATAGTAGGTACCAATTACCTTATTACACATAAGGTTTATTATTGCGGTACACTTAATTTTCACTTATTGCACTTCACTTATACATAATGTAACTATTGTTAGTTACATTATTACATTTAACATCTTAAATGTATGGAAATAATAAAAATATAATGCTACCCAATCACCCATTCACTCTCTTCCAACAATTTGCAAACCACTTTCCTAAGATCATCGTTTACAAATTCCTGAAAAAGAACTGCTTAAGTAATTTGGCAAAGCGTTCGGTCGCTGAAATAATGTACCATGTAATGTACCGCCTATCAGCGGCGAGGTGTCAATTTTTCTAAGAGAGAAGCCAAAGCGAAGTCGGCTTTAACTTACTAACTTATCAATAAAGAATACTTACCACCTTATCATTCTAAAATTAATCTAGGAATGTAAAGAATTAAATACACTGAAAACCAAATACAATGTGCAATATTTCTCCATCTCGTTCTCGCTGACGCATTTTTCTATATCTGTCTCTGCCATAACCCGTTGTACAGCGACTTGCTCTCATATATATCAAGCGGTGCCTCTTGACCTAAAGTGACATCATTATGGGATCGCTGTTGTATGAATTTTTAGTTCCCGATTACGACGTTTTGGCGCCGGGTTATTTTAGATTTTTTTTTGTTGTAATACAAAGCTAAAAATAACCGTTTTTGTTGTTTGAATGTTACGGTGAATTAAATACCCGTAGTGTAACTATATTTTTTGACAATAGTAGCCACCTATTGACGTGCCATTTTTTAATAGCGATAGAGTTGCCGATGCGAATCCCCGAAGGAAAGCCGGTAGGAATCGTGTTATATGGTGCTTTCGCCACTACCACCTATGTGTCTGTTTTCTATTAGCGAAAACAATGGATGTTTTCGATTATAATTAAATTCTTTCTTATTTCTTGGTTTTTATTAAACTTCAAGTACAGCTCAAAAAAATTACGTTGGTTTTACAAAAAAAAAGCTGTTTCATAGAAGAGTGCAATACCTACACGGTCAAAATGTATGGAGCAGCTGATTTTTTTTTGTATTACCGACGAAAAATTTCTGCGCTGGGGTATCATATGCTGAATTCATGGTTACAGTTTGTGCACTGGACAAAATCTTATTCTAAACAAGGTGTAACAGAATAAACGCAAGACCTGAAATTAGTTTGTTCCTTATTGACTACTGAATCGATTTATGTAACTTTTGGTATAGGTATTTTTTACAAAAATAATGTATTTTGCCATACCTACCGCCGATTGCGCCAAAGAAAATCCAATCTTATGTCCAGGCATTAAAGGTCAATTTTAAATGCATAAAGTATTGCTAGGGTCAATACGTTTTTCTTAATAATAACAGTTAGCTTTAAAAAAATAAGTTTTGATCATTGTATTATGCTTTTAGTTCGATACTCTTATTGGGGTGTATGAGGTCTTGCGTTGATTATGTTACATGTTGTATATCCAACGACCCTCGGACACCGGACCCTTTTGGACACCGTACACGGTACCTAGAGGCACTGCGGAAAATCAAGCATCTATAAATGCTGTTCCTAGTCGTTGTGCATTTGTTTGTTTGTGCACCGCTTTACTACTGAGGGCCAGTTCAAGGTCTAAGACTTACCACCAACGTGCGAAACTGTACATTCGATTTTTTTTTTTGCAATAAGTTATTGATACCTATTTCGTCTGTGAAGATTTACCGGTTAGTAAATTGCTAAGAAATTACAGCCGCACGGTTAGATCGACCCCAAGTCCAGGCGGCGACTTTAGGTTTAGGCATCCTTTGTAAAGCGTCGCCAAAATAAAATAAGTAGAAACATTACAGAAGCGTCAAACGTTTTAAATTGATGCAAAATAACCAATTTAAGGCGAAAGGTATCCGTTTGCATTTAGGTTGTATATAACCTACGTTATGGCTTCGGAAGCGTTCCCCTAACACCCTGTATACATACCAAAGCCTCGCCGTGCCTTGAAAAGCACGCTAAGCAGTACCGGCTGTCATTTGTGGATCTTTGACAGTCGCTACGAGTCGTCAGAAACCGAAAGTCTGACAACCAGTCTTACTTTACTGGGTATCAGTATCCAGTAACTGGGTTGTGGAGGTCAGATAGGCAGGGGCTCCATGTACTTAAAATACTGGAATTCAGCTGCATTCAGTTAGACTGGAAGCCGACCCCAACATAGTTGGGAAAAGGCAGGAAATTTTGAGTTGTATAGGTCGCGGCACGTAAGTTGAACCAAAATCAGAACAAACAAACGATGGTCCTTCTAGCAGTCACTGATGTAATGTGTGCTGAAGTTAGGAAATGACAAAGGCGGTGACAAAAAAATTAAATACATATTCAAAGACACCGACTTCCGAAATTAAAGTTATTTTTCACTTTGTAGTGTTTTTTTGGAAGTCAGTTGTTTTTTTTTTCAACTTGTAGTTTTAGTACCTACCCTCCACCAATTCGAAATTGCATCATCCTTGGGCTATTCTCAAAGTCAATCAAATCAAAACAATGCATATTTATGCGATAGCAGCAATTGCTGTTGATTTGCTGATTTGCGGTTGATTTGCTGTCATTATTTGAAGAGTTCCGTTGTCTGTCTCGGAAACCCATTTTTAGATCTAAATGAAACATAAATTTACATAATTGGACCATTTCGAAATAAATGCCTTTCGGATAAGAAAATAATTTTGCAAATCCGTCTATATATGACGGGATATGTCTAAAAAAAACAACATGTCGAATGGTTAACCTCCTTCTTATTGAAGTCGGTTTATAAATTACAGATAGAACGTAAGTTAAAACAAAATCCGCCATTTTGGCTCAACTTACGTGCCGCAATCTGTCTCAAATTTTAAATTAAAGCGCTTGTCTGGGTTCGAAGCCCCAGCCTACAGCTGGTAAGTCGCGGTCAAGCATCATATTGTACTCTTTCACTTCATCCTTTTTTTTGGGTGGGAAATCATCAAATAAAGAAGTTATTAATTCAGATTCAAACTAGACTTAAATTTACTGATGTTTAAAGCTACATATAAGTTCTCAGATCGACATTAAACCTTTCTGAATAGTTATAATGTATAATGTACAATGTGAGTATGATTATGAATACCTTTTTTATTTTTTTGGTGCTCTGGGTGGAGCACGAGGGCGTGTCAGACTTTTACTGACTTAAACCCACCCGTGTTCTCTCAGTTGCCTGTGTGCCATGGGCCGCGGTATCTCTTTCGAACGACCCGCACCCCTGGCAGGCATTGGCCCTTCCGGGCCCCATCAGTTGGTGCTGACATCTCTTCGAGGCGCACGTGGAACACAACGCGCCGTCGACCCGGGCCTGGTCCTTACCGGACAACGAGCTACCCATTACTCGCCGTCCGTAAGCCCGCGCCTACGGTGGCTGGGAATCAGCCTGGGATTCCTGACGCCCAGGGCGTCTCCTGCGACGACTAAGGCCGTGAGGGCGCATGTTCTGCCTCTCCCTCACGTGCGCCGCCTCCCTCTTTGCGAGCATTACTGCTGCGCAGAAGGAGGTGACGGTTACCTATGCATTCTCGCTCCGTACCATGGCCTGGACCAGGGCCGGACGCGAGAGATCGCCGCCGCCGATCGCCTCCACGTGGACACGGCGGTGCTCCGCCCAAGCTGGGTTAGACTCCACCGTATGTTCCACCGTGCCCTCAGGGCGATCTTCGCAGTTTCACTACACCCTTGGGTGCATCTTAGATGGGAGCTGCTGATCCTTAAGTCAAGAAGATGGCACCAGTATTCTCTCGTGTTTGTCAATAAGCGCGATTGCACAACATATTCTACATCTGTCAAACGTAGTGTTAATGTAGAGAACTATAATCTAATACAGTTGGTTTTTAATCGCATTAGTCATCGTATAAGGCATGGAAGAGTCAGGAAGTACTTAAAGGTTTATAGACTGATATCAAGCATCACTAAAATGATGACATTTAGAGGCATGATTACATTTTTACAACTTTTATAAGGCAACTCTATTCACTGCAGAAAGAAAATGAACGAATAGTTTATTTTAATCGTAATTCGTGACTTCATAATTGCCTTCTGTTTTGAATTAACTGCTGTAAATAGTTTTTCATAATTAAGTTAGTAGTGTTATTATTGAATATTGATTCTGGAGTTCTCAGGCTATTTGTATTAAGATACATCCTAGCCGATATTTAGTTATACAGGGTGTAACAGAAACCCTATTGTTATCCTTAAGCACTAAAGAGATACCGTGGCCCCTGGCACACAGGCAACTGAGGGAACACGGGTGGGTTTTAGTCAGTAAAAGTCTGCTCCACCCAGAGCGGGAGAAGTTATTTGATGATTTCTCACTCAAAAAAAAAAGCACTAAAGATAACAGCTGGTATAGACTCGCTGTACATAGTGATGTGATAATTTGTGTCATGTAAAAGGGAAATAATATCAATATTTTGTTCTCAAATTATATTGGTTGTGCAAATCTTAACTAATATTAATAAATTAAAAAAATGATTTTTTGGATGTTACTTTGTGACGTTTTCAACTTGAACCGGCTGAACGGATTTGGATAAAATTTGGCATATGGGTAGACCATGACCTGGATTAGGACATAGTGTAATACAGGGTGTAACAGAAACCCTATTGCTATCCTTAAGCACTAAAGATAACAGCTGGTATAGAATCACGATACATAGTTTCAGCTCAAAATAAAATACTCTAATTGATACCAAATTTTCGGTTTCATATGTTTCTTAAATTCAAAGCATAACAAACGTGTCACCGCACTACGTAGGTCAATAGGTCAATACATTTCCACGTTACTTGCCAATATCACGATAAATCTCTTCCGAGTGATGTTTTTATTTCAATTTGAAAAGTTCGGTTTCTGGTATTAAAAATTCTCATAACTTCCGAACATGTAGAGATAGGATTAAAAATCCCTTCCAATATCGTTTGATATCATCCAAAGATGCAGTGTTCTTGGTATGTATATACCCTTTCCGTTACACGTTGTATATGTCACCGTAACGTTGTAAATACCGTTAGATTACCGTTTATAATCTATCTCGCGAGATTGTAAACTGTCGAAAGATTGTGAACCGTAACATACTGCTTACAATTTAACACGTTATTTTTCGGTAGATTATAATCTACCGCAGGGAAACCGTCAAATTGTGAACTTGTATCAAGACGGATAGTACCTTGCGCTATTACTAAATAGTCAAGTAATTAGTGCCACTAACTTGTAGGTAGCGCTCGCTCGGCTCGCGCGTGGCTGGTTGCAATTCTAACCTAACCTAATCTATTCGGCAAGCCCGCCTACGGTGGCCGGGCTTGCGGACGATGAGTAATGCGAGTAATGGGTAGCTCGCTGTCCGGTAAGGACCAAGCCCGGGTCGACGGCGTGTTGTGTTCCACGCACACCTCAAAGAAATGTCAGCACCAAGTGATGGGGCCCGCAAGGGCCGGTGCCTGCAGCTGTGCGGGTTGTTCGAAAGAGATACCGTGGCCCCTGGCACACAGGCAACTGAGAGAACACGGGTGGGTTTTAGTCAGTAAAAGTCTGACACACCCTCCCGCTCCACCCAGTGCGGAAGAAGTTATTTGATGATTTCCACCCCAAAAAAAAAAAAAAAAACGGTGTTCACAATTATACTCACATCGTACATATACATACTAAGAAAGGTTTTATGTCGATCTGAGAACTTAAATGTAGCTTGAAATATCAGTAAATTTAAGTCTGGTTTGAATCTGAATTAATTAATACGATACCAATTTTATACAATACAAACATGACAATATGTCATGTTTATTTTTATTTTATACAATTTTGGAAAAAATGGACTTCATACAGACATTGATTGACAATGATTTTGACCTTAGGTGAATCTAGTCGACATTTTTCCAAACTGCGGTAGTGTATTACTCCGCTGTTCAATAATGTACATCAAAAATTAAACATGATAGGGTTTTGTCTCATTATTAATATTGTCTGTGCGGAAATAGAATACTAAAATAAAAAGCCATTAAAAAGTTACGAGCCAAGAAAGATTAATTTTAGTTGCTAATTTTACCTAATTTTGGGCGTGTTTAAGTAATAAAAGAAATATAAAATCTCCAAAACCAAGTCTGTACCGACAATTAAAGCTCAAATATCGAAAAGTTCAATAAGCTTGGCGTGGTTTTTTCATAAAATTCGATTTTCCGAAGGACTTTTCTTAATTTTGTACGCGTCTGTTTTACTGTAAATGATCCTGCATCTCACTCAATAATGTTGTGCGTGTATACTAGCGTCTAACTGCTCATCGCTGATACTACCTCTGTCGGACACGATGCCTGATGAGACAGCATGCTTTTCAGCCAGGCCCATCAGTGAGTTCGAGCCCGCGACTAGGTTCCCCTTAAACTGATTTTCTTTGATACTAATAATTAAACCTGAATAAGCCTGAAGAGCCTTTTAAAAGTACTCTACGACAATGCCTGCGACAGTACAGAAGCTTCAGAACTTTTGTTCTACTAACTTAACTAAGGACGCGATGACTATAATTTTAAAATTATTCACTATGATTTGCTACAAAATATATCGCAAATGATCGATTTGACTCAGTAACCCTGAAAAGAAAACGTTGATAGGTACCTCCTCAGTGTTTATTGTTTTTTATTAAATAATTTTCTTGTTTTCATTAGCATCCACAGCAGGTGGTGTTTCAGATCTTTCAGTAACAGCTTCGTTTTCATCTGGTTCATCTTTATCTGCTTTCTGTTTATCATCCATTTCTTTTCTCCATTCTTCTAGTTCTTTTTCAGCGTTTTTTATGTCGTCTTCTGTTACGTTGAGGTCAGGGTACCGCCTCTGTGAATTAGTAATATCGTTAAGTTATTTTTTTTATAATTAAGTACCTGATATTCCCTTTTTTAGAAATATCTCTTTTAAAATAAATTACTTATAATTTTCAATTAAAGTTTTATAAATTTTTTTAAACTAAATATTTAAGTTAATATTTTATATAATTGAAATTAAATAAATAAATGAAAAGATGAAAGAAATGATCAAATTCATCTGTATTTATGTGAAATAAAAGAATATTACATAATAATATAGTTATGTTTAATATAACAATGAAAAGCGTATGTCTAACTATGGACGAATGAAGAATTACCTTTAGTTTACTTTTGGTATGATATTAACATAAGTTAAATACCTCTATCTATTCTTGCCCATCTCTTCCTCAGTTATTCTAAAGAAGTGACTGCTTCTTCCATAAATTGTTTACTTATGAAATTAACCCCTTGGTTACCAAATCATAGGTACCTATACCCAAACATAAACACTCCGTTGCTACCTGAATATTAAGGCAAGTCTAAACAAACTGCCTTGTATGATTAATTATAATCATGAATTATCAATAACTAGCTTTTGCCAGCGGCTTCGCCCGCGTGGAGGTCGGTGTATTATATATATAAACCTTCCTCTTGAATCACTTTATCTATTAAAAAAACCCCCATCAAAATCCGTTGCGTAGTTTTAAAGATTTAAGCATACATAGGGATATAGGGACAGAGAAAGCGACTTTGTTTTATACTATGTAGTGATAGTCATTCGATGACATCATAACATAACTTTTCTTTGTTGTTTTTCATCTTTTTCTCAGTTAATTTTTAATGTTAATCTGGCAGTTTGAGTAATTTATGCGGCCTACCTAAATGTCCTTTCTTTGGTATTGTTCGTCAAATCGTTGGGCTCATCAAGTTCTGAGTTGAGCTGCATGATTACTGACAAATGCGTGACTCTGTGTGTGACACTGATAGGACAGGTTCACTCACTCTGTGTGGTTCTTTCCTCAAAAGACCATATCAGACACCAATACACATGGTTTTCACATGATCTGACCAAGATTATGTCTGGACTTGAAAAGAGACTGTGACCTCTGAGTTTGTTTCCGCCTTTCTTTTCAAATTAGTCAGATAGGAAACGCCTACCTCATCTAGTTTTAAAAATATGATTGACGTGTAAAAGTGTTTGTCCAAACCTACATACAGAAATTAAATCATTTATCACTTAACATAGTCTTGTTTCCCAGAAGAGTTGGGTAGATAGGTGTATCTATAGTTCACTCCTATAGTGCATACATCTATAGTGCAGACGGTGACCACCAAGGTGGTTTTAAAGGTAAAACTCCTACACCCCCTGGTTTATCCCGCTAAAAGCCCAGGCGTCTTTTGAAAGTTTCCCCCCGAAATCAAAAAAAGTTAGAACTTAGAACTGCGTTGAAATATTTATCATGATAGTGGAGATGTGGTTCAAGTAACTTAGTTACACTGTCCAGTTTAAAAGACTAATAAAAGTACGAGATATATAAAATGCAGAGCAACAGAAAAGAGAGGACACTCTGAAAGCCAGAGTAGCTTATAAAATCTCGAAGACAAAACCAGCACTTTATAAATTGAATGTGAGTGGTCCAGTGAGTCACAAAAGTAAGGAAATGGGAGCACTAGGTCTCTATGTCAACTCCTTAAGAAAAAGGTTCCGTTTTAGAAGGAAAGCTAACTTAATCATCACTATAAACGACACAGATTAATCGTTGCATAGTTAGTCCTATATCGTCATGAACTTATATCGCACTAACCTGAAACTCGTTCAAGGTAGCTTGTATATTTTCCTGCTGCGTCCTTAACCTCCTTGGCAAAGAGAACACCGCATTGAACAGCCTCAGCATTAGCCATCCCAGCACAGTTAAGACTCCATACATCACCATAGACTTTATCATTGCCCAGTAATCCACACCTACTAGCTGGTGCTTCATTTTTGAAACGAAGATTGGACCGAGCTGACTAAAAAGTGGAGTTTTCACGTCTTTTCCTTTTCTTAATTCAAAATTTTCGCGCGTATTTCCAGGTGTAATTTGTATTTGGAACAGATTTTATGTTCTTATTCAATGATGATGTGATTTATGTCTTAAAGGTCTAATGGCCACATGAGTAATGGTCTGTAAGAAACGGCTGTGTTTATGACAGTGACCTATTTGACTATCGATTCTATGTGGTCGTAGCTTCACGAATAATTGATGCAGCCAGACGTGGTCAACTATGTTACTTTTTTATTAAAACCTTCATAGTTTTAATAAAAAGTTTTTAATTATGAAAAAATAACCTTTTTGTTTTTGTATTTTTTTTTTATTTCTACTTCATCTTTCTGCTGCAATTTGAATGGTAGGTAGACAAAATTAAAAAAAATCGACTAGTTTTACATTAAAATGTGTCGACGAAGCACCGTAAAGATATAAGCCCGCATTTCTAAGTAGGTAGGTACCGTGTCCTATCTGCCGTCCCATAGATTTATTTTCTTATCCTCTTTTTAAAAAAAATAACCGTAGATTCATTCTCTAAATACCACTGCAGGCAACACTAATATTTTTATGCCTTCGTAAAAGGCGACTGCACTGTAAATTCTCATTTTGCTTCAGAACCTAACGAATATTTAGAATAATGGAATGGTATGGAAAAAAATAAACAATACGGCTGGAATATAAACGACTTATTTGAGACAAAAATATCTACGTAGGTATTGCGACTGTTTTTCCAGGGGGTACAAATAAATGTACATAACTCACTGTTTTGAATATTTTGTCGCCACTTATCGTCCACAGTTCTGAATTCTGGGCTACTACTGAACTGCTACTGAAAGGAATAGATTTTTATGAATTAATTTCAAGACTACGAGCCTAACAGCAGTCAGCCCAGTCTGACAACCAGTCTTACTAAGAGGTATCGTTATCGTGTTACCCAGTAACTGGGTTGTGGAGGTCAGTCGCTCCATGTAAAATACTGGTATTCCGATGGATCCGGTTAGACTGGAAAACGACGCCATTATAGTTGGGAAATGACTAGCCAGGTGATGATGATGATGATGACTACGAGCCTAGCAGCAGGCGTTGAAGATCAAACGCGAGTAGGTAGGACCAAAAACGAGGCTCTCCAAAATGTTATCAGTACAGCAGTTTTACTTCGAAAACGAGTGTAAGCAGACAAAAAGACTCGACAAATTACTTTCGCAGAAGTATTTATAACAAAAGTGCTTATTATTTTATGACACAAAGCTGTTTACTGTCCTCCTTACAGTTGGTAAAGTCTAGACCTCTTAATTCATCTGAACTGGCAGTCAGTTCGCGAGGGCAACGCCCGATAAGAGCTGTTGGTCTAATTCCGACGCTCACAGAATCTCATAAAATGCTTAAAACAGAGGTAATTGCGAAAACGATTATGGAGAGAGAGCCGTGACGTTTTGTCCCTATGCTTTATCAAAAGACTTTTCGCGTCAAAAAATATATGTTTTTTTTTTCAATCTATTTATTTTCACATGAATTCAAAGGTTTTTACACTAAAAAATAACGCTCAATCTTTTCGAGGCAAGATTATGTGCGTTATCGATCAAATTTGGGTTAGCTCGCTTACACAGGTCTTTGTTTGGTGGACCCACACGTAGGCACCTCCCGCATTCTAAACTTTTCAACGGTAAAGTAGGTTTTCAAGATGTTTTTAATTTGTCGCGGTTTTTTGTTTTCCAATTGTTTTACTATTTCCTTCGGTAATTTATTCAGAATGCTTGGAAGAGCACACGTCCAGACCTTTTACCGTATTCATTGTTTACTTTTGGCAGTTTATACAGAGGCAAGTACGACAGGTTACGAACAAAATTAGGTCTACTCATTTTCTGTAACTTACTCACATTGTGTTCACAGTAATCAGAGACAACAGCTATGAGCAAATGAAATTGTTTATTCTGTAAATAGGACTTCTACGTGTTATATTAAAAAATAAGCTCGATGGAATCGTTCTTATCTACCTAACTCAAAGGTCAAAGGCTATTCTAAGGAGGATGCGCTATGGTATCGTAAAATGAGGCTACTTTGCTCCGTGAAGGTAAATATGCCCCAAATAAAAAAAAAAATATTTCGATTAAATCTCTAAATCTACAAGGAAATTTAAATGCTTTTTAACGCATCCGATAAATTTATTATAGGATTGGCCACACTAAATACGCACTTCCGGTTTCCGCCATTTCTTTACTTTGAAAGCAGCCATAGTTTTGTTGTTAGTGTTTTGTGGAAAAAAATAATAGTTTGTCAAAGTTACCCCTTTCGACGAGATCTACGTGGATATTTGAGGTAAGGAGGGTTTAATGTAATTTGCTAACAATAGCAGGTAACATTTATTTGATGTATATATTTTTTATTTGAGATACTACCCTCTTTTACTTTCACGTTCCTTTGTTGCGCCATGTTTGGGGATATTTTGCTCCTGGACCAAAGTTAGAAATTATCTTTTTGAATACTTTTTATTTTAACTGCTAATTAGCGCATTGTAAATTGAAATTTCAAGTAAACTTAGGCCACTTTTCAATAAATAATTACCTATAGACCGTAACGGTTTTGCTAGTTTTCAATAAGGTAATGTTAAATCAAACGTTCAATCATTAACACGATCAACAGTATAGTTTCATCAAAAGACGTTGTATAACCGACGCTGGTGTCATCTTATTAAAAGACATTTTTAACGAATGGAAAGGGGCGCTAGATACAATAGGACTCATCCAATGCATTTGATTGATTGAATCACGAAACACTGCTTTTGAAACCTGAGCATTACGGACTGGGTAAACTTGCGTTTAGCTTAGTAAAATCATATTTGGATGATAGACTGCAGCGAGTTCAAATAAACGGTGTGAATTAATTGGGCTTAAAAGTCAAAATGGGTGTACCGCAGGGCTTAATGTTGGGTCCATTCTTTTTTATTATTTATCAATTAGTTTCCTCATTTAAATAAATAAATAACTTTTTTTTTTTTTTTTTTTAAAACGTTGCCCCACACTAGGAATTACTCCTGTATTGTGGGTGCTAGCGACACGAAGAATAAGAAGATTGCTTAGAATGGTCTTTTGAGGAAATTACCACACATATGGTAGAGCAGACCACACCATATTAGGTAGATCGAGTGTGAATTTAAATAACTGAAGGTACTTTAATACGGACACGGTTGTTTTGGGAGGTTCCTGTTTCGGATAGGGCAGGAGGAAACGCCCGGGTGTTTCCATTGCGAAGATCGCCCTGAGGACACGGTGGAGCATACGGTGGAGGTCTGCTCGGCTTGGGCGGAGCACCGCCGTGTCCTCGTGGAGGTGATCGGCGGCGGCGATCTCTCGCGTCCGACCCTGGTCCAGGCCATGGTACGGAGCGAAAGTGCATGGCTAGCAGTCGCCTCCTTCAGCGAAGCAGTCATGCTCGCAAAGAGGGAGGCGGCGCACGTGAGGGAGATGCAGTATATGCGCCCTCACAGCCGTGGCCTTCGCAGGAGACGCCCTGGGCGTCGGGAATCCCAGGCTAATTCCCGGCCACCGTAGGCATGGGCTTGCAGACGGCGAGTAATGGGTAGCTCGCTGTCCGATAAGGACCAAGCCCGGGTCGACGGAGCGTTGTGTTCCACGCGCGCCTCAAAGAGATGACAGCACCAACTGATGGGGCCCGCAAGGGCCGATGCCTGCCAGGGGTGCGGGTTGTTCGAAAGAGATACCGCCGCCTCTGGCACACAGGCAACTGAGGGAACACGGGTGGGTTTTAGTCAGTAAAAGTCTGACACGCCCTCCCGCTCCACCCAGAGCGGGAGAAGTTATTTGATGATTTCCCAACCAAAATAAAAAAGGTACTTTAATTAATCTCCTCTCATGAGGATAGTAGCTTTTATCTAGGTACAAGACTTAGTGATGGATACGCAACTCGTAATTAAACTACCTCTTAATTTTATTTAACGAGATTTTATTTAATTTTATATATACGTACAATGCGGAGTAACCCGCTTTCTGGCAACGCCCATGGGATTGAGTTACGCATTAATAACCCGACTGTTTAACTTTATTGTTGTGAAATGTTGAATAGCGATATCTAGGTTGGACCCTCCATAATTAACAAATGTTTTGGTTATGGTGGAATTTTCCCTAGGTACATAAACTACGAAGGTATTTGAGTCCTTTGCTCTTTGAGTAAATAGTCACTAAAGTATCCCAAGCATCTCAATTGCTAAGTCCAATAGAATGAAAAACGACGCAAAATGAGACCGATCAAAGGCATTTCTACCGGAGACCGTAGCCTATTAATACATACATTCGCAAAGCATGCAACTTTAGGCCCCGGTTTTGAAATTATTTGCAAAAGCCGACTAGATATTCTCTGAATTATTGCGTGGGTGTGAATTAATATACTTACAATGCAATGCAACAGTCGGGTCTAATCTGCACTCGCTGTTCTAGTAGTCGCAAACGCTACTATTGGGTTCGATTTCCGGGTCAAGCAAAGTGTCATTGGGTTATTTCCATCAGTAAATTCTCAGTAGCAGTCCGGAGTCTAGAACTGCGCCCCGTTGATTGCAATAGGCTCGCCCCCTATTACATGGGACTTGAACATAACTGGCGAAATGTGAGTGTATTATAGGTACACCCCTACCTAAACCCCTGGGGATTACAGGCGTGATGTTACATTTATGCAACAGTCGGAATATTTTGTATATAGCGAGTCTGAGTCGCGTCGTGGGACCGAGTCTGAGTCTGAGTCGAGTTGAGTTTTGAGTATCTTTCCACGTTGTGCAAGACGAAGCATCGTATTCTAAATATTAAATACATTTCCATCCTGATTTGTACGATAGGTTCCTAGCTATTTGGTTTTGGGTATCCATATCGAATTCTGTCTATTTGCGTCTACTTAAGTAGGTAACATACCTAGCTTTGAGCTAGTCCCCTGTATATAGACTGGTCCACTGAACCGTTACGTTTCAAAATCCTCCCACGTTCGTTCAGATTAATTCAACATCACAGTACACTAAAATAGCAAGCTTAATGCTATGCTATATATGGTGAATGGAAGATGAGTGGATTGTATGACACATGGTATTATGGCTAGAAAGGATGGTATGGAAGAAAAAGACAATGTTGCGAGGACCACAAACAAATTGAGATCAGCAGAATGTTGACGAGGATGCTATGCTTTGCACTAACAAAGTTCTAGAAATAGTTTGCGTATCTCTATCGCAATAGAACAATGTCTTTTATACTATCTTGATATCTTCAAGTTTCACAATAGCTTCTGAGTAATACAATATCGTACAACGCCCTGTTCACCTTGCAAAGACAAATAGAGATGTATCTCCGTTTTCAAGACAAATAAAATTGTAACCACGTAACGATAATATAATAGGGGCGATAGTTATTTTTATAAAATCCTTGAAATTATCACTGAATTGATAACTAAAAAACGCAGTTATTTGTACATTGATCCAAGTGTGTCAAGGAGCTAGATTATTCTAAAAACGGTTGTTTATATTCATTTTTGGCTAACCGAAACAAGTTGGTAGGGAATTACGTGTAATTATTTAATTTCTATTTGACCTTTAATGTTAGCAGTTGTTACTTGCCTACCTATGGTTGTAACAATCTTGATAAGATGAGAGATGCAGGTAGAATTATGATGATGACACTTTTTTGTGAACGACTGCCTGACTGTTTCCGAACATAGTGTTAAATGTTTGTTTTTAATTATTAACTAATATAAAATCACGCCTTGTTTCTCTGAAGGGTTGGGCAGTGGTGTACCTACCTATAGTACATCCACATTTCCCCATTTAAGGCCCATGTATTAGGGAGCCTATTGCCATCACCATCATTTCAGCCGATACACGTCCACTGCTGGACATAGGCCTCCCCCAAAAAATAGGGAGGTTTTCTATAATCGCCACGCTTGGCAGGCGGGTTGGCGATCGCAGTATGGTGGTACAATGCATAGAGAACGCTGCTGCCCAGTCTCTAGTAAGTCCCTTAGTCGCCTTATACGACACTGGGCTACTGACTGAACACACCTTAGGTCATACTAACACTATAATCTGAGGAAAAAACTAACCGTCCGTCGTCGATTGTAATATTAATCCAACGTCATAGAATCCTTGACCGTGTACTGCACTTACTATAACGCACGTCTGCGTTTTGCATGGCTGACGTTTGAGGAAAATCTAGAATTATTCAAATATTATCACAACACTCAGATTTATTTCGCGAATTCATAATATACATGGTAAGATACCTTTTTATTCCCTCCCGTTTGGAACGAATTCCACGGAGCCCGATCGAGTTTTTACATCTACTTTAATTTAGTTTTGTTTTTATAAGTGCTTCCATGCGTAATACTCCTAAATTGATGTCGCAGATGGATAGTCGAAATCGTGGTTTTACATGACCGTTGTGTAAAACAGCTGAACAACCTTCAGCTGAACTCATTGCGCTCTACCCAAATTTAGACGTTATACAGAATGGCTTTTCTGCAGTTACAATAAGCGTTTGGTATGGCTTCTAATGCTGAATCGGTAGCAGCCATTAAGCTAGGCCAATTGGTTTAGGTTAGGTTAGAACTGTGACCAACATCGCGCGAGCTGAGCGAGCGTGCGAAGTGGACGGTGCCGCTGTGGCGATCGGCTTGCGCTACTTTTAAGTTGGTCACAGGTTTTCTTTTTTTTGAGGGTGGGAAATCACCAAACAACTGCTTCCGCTCTGGGTGAAGCAGGAGGGCGTGTCAGGCTTTTACTGACTAAAACCCACTCGTGTTCCCTCAGTTGCTTGTGTGCCAGGGGCGACGGTATCTTATTCGAACAACCCGCACCTCTGGCAGGCATTGGCCCTTGTGGACCCCACCAGTTGATGCTAACATCTCTTTGAGGCACGCGTGGAACACAATGCGCCGTTGGCCCGGGCTTGGTCCTTGCGGGCTAACGAGCTACCCATTACTCGCCGTCCGCAAGCCCGCGCCTAAGGTGGCCGGGAATCAGCCTGGGATTCCCGACACCCAGGGCGTCTCATGCGGCGGCTAGGGCCGTGAGGTCGCATTACTGCCTCTCCCTCACGTGCGCTGCCTCCCTCTTCGCGAGCATTACTGCATCGCAGAAGGAGGTGACGGCTACCCATGCTTCGTATCATGGTCTGGACCACGGTCGGACTCGAGAGATCGCCGCTGACGATCGCCTCCACGAGGACACGGCGGTGCTCCGCCCAAGCCGGGCAGATCACCGTATGCTCCACCGTGTCCTTAGGGCGATCTAGGCAGTAAGTTGGTCACAGTTACTTGGTAATTTAATTTGTTCCTGCCAACCTGTATTAAAATTGTCCTTAGAATCACATGTTCACTAGAGTTAGGGTCAATTTCACTCGTATTAGTTACCTACTCGTTTTATTTATTTCTGCTTTGGACGCTTTTACCTATTGTCGTTATTAAATGACATGACATAGAGCCACGACCTTCAAAATTAAGAACTAATATTTACAAACTGACGTTTTATTTCATGCATTCATGTTTTATACCTGTAATCGTTGACCCGCTAAATTGATAAATGCAAAACGTTTATGCCATTCTGCTTGTTATAAGTTCAGTAATTATGGAAAATCTAAACGTTGTTCAGCAGGCTGTTTTACATAACGGAGCTGTTTCGTAAAACAGCGAATTCAACAATCCATCTGCGACATTGTCATCCACCCTGGCGCATACAGGCCTTTTGAGATGGTTTCTAGACGCTAAGATGAATCGGTTCCTACCTGTCCATCTGCCTACCTGTTTGCTAAAAACATTGCATATTTCACCATTTCAAATGCTACAGAGAGCATAAATATATATGTATAATGCCACATTAAGCTCGAGCTAACATTAAGGGGCCCAGCAGATGAAACTGTACCTACGTGGGTATCTATCAGTTTCCGGCACTTTTGCTGACCAAACCGTAGTTTTCACCTAAAAGGTAGGTACACCAATGAAATACCTTTAATCAGGCGTAAAAATGTTACGAGCACATGGAATCGATAAACCAATAAATAAACCATCGCTAGCGGGCAATTATCACGTGTGAACCGACGGCCCGTACAACTGTGCCATATGGTGGAAATGTTAGAATAATTCTTTCATACCAATACCGCATAATATTCATAATTTATCAGGGTCTTTCTTTGTCTCAAGTTTCGTGGGAACTTACTGCAAATTATAACGTGTATCGATCTGACTGTTAAAAGGAAATAGGTACCTACAATTGTTTGTTTTCTTCGTCCTTGCTAGGTTGTAAGGAAGTTTTATAGTTCAAGTAGGTACGTTCGGAGGGCGAGTGTTTATTCAATTGAATCACGTTCTTTAATCAGCAATTCAGCACCCTAATTGCGTAACACATGAAATTCCTAATTAATTGCTTCATATTATTGTGACCTATGTAACAATCGTTTTATTTTGGGAATGACATCTCGCAGGCCAACCTAGGAGGTTGTCGGCTGCTTAACAAGAATTGCCTGTGGCTGCTTCAATAAATTAAGGCCTTCGGCCAGGGCTTAAAAACTTAAAACTAAGCGGCTATACGCTAAGGGCACCTGTGGGGAAAAAATCGTCTGCTCGACAGCCTAAATAACGCAATGAATATTGTTGAATTGTCAAAATGCAATGCAAGGCGCAATTGCAGGTAAGTGTGTTACGCAACTACCCCGCAGGAGTCAGAAGTACAATTAATTGTACCAAATAATTAACTCCTATGATACTAGGGACTGGGCAGTTTCTTTGTTGTTCAATCTAATCTCCATCACAGATCTGTCGGTACAAGTGTAGCCACTCCATATTTAACGCGTCAGTTTTAATGTTTGACGCATTATCATTAGCATTGCCATTGCTACAGGCCCAACACGCTTCTTAGTGTCATCTACAACGGACCTTGGCCCGTTTCTTCAGCCAAAATGCCATTGCTACAAACCGAACATGCCTCTTAGGTGTTGGCATATACAACGAATCTTTTTTTTTGGGCGGTAAATCATCAAATAACTTCTACCTTTCTGGGTGGAGCAGGAGGGCGTGTCAGACTTTTACTGACTAAAACCCACCCGTGTTCCTTCGGTTGCCTGTGTCCCAGGGGCCGCGGTATCTCTTTCGAACAACCCGCACCCCTGGCAAGCATCGGCCTTTGCGGACCCCACCAGTTGGTGCTGACATCTCTTTGAGGCGCGTGTGGAACACAACGCGCCGTCGACACGGGCTTGGTCCTTACTGGATAGCGAGCTACCCATTACTCGCCGTCCGCAAGCCCGCACCTACGGTGGCCGGGAATCAGCCTGAGATTCCCGACGCCCAGAGCGTCTCCTGCGACGACTAAGGCCGTGAGGGCGCATGTACCGGCTCTCCCTCAAGTGCGCCGCCTCCCTCTTCGTGAGCATTACTGCTTCGCAGAAGGAGGTGACGGCTACCCATGCACTCTCGCTCCGTACCATGGCCTTGACCAGGGCCGGACGTGAGAAATCGCCGCCGCCGATCGCCTCCACAAGGGCACGGCGGTGCTTCGCCCAAGCCGGGCAGCGGGCAGACCACCGTATGCTCCACCGTGCCCAAAGGTGCCTAAGTTACCTTAGATTTTTCTCCATGTTAATGAGATATTGTTAAATGATAAGATATTGTTGTAGACAGACTGAAATATATTTTTTTGTATTACTGTTGGTTATGAAAGTTGTAATGAATATTGTTGCTTTATTAAAAAAAAAATAGTTTTTGTTAAAAAGGATTTCTAATTATAAGTTTATAAACACTAACTATTGTAAAAGTAACTATGTTAAGAAATATATGTGATACTAGATAATTCCTCAGTTATGTATCTCAAAGATACTCAAAGTAGCTTCCTCGTGTTCTCATTTACTACGTAATACTATGTGCCATATTTTTATGATTAAATTTCTTTCTAGGATTATAATTTGTAATGACTATTTTGCCTATTTTTAAACCCGGGTAGAGGCTCCCTACTTGGGGGTTCAAGTCTCCCACCCAGGCGGGAGATATTAGCCGAATGTCACTTTGTTAGAAATCGTTAATTACTCAATAAACTATTAATGATGTATCAAACTTTATTAAGAGAAAATATAGCTAAATAATGCACCCTTAAGATACAATTTGTAGAAAATAACGATTTGTAAGTATAGAAAGATTTATGAGCATTTTAGTGGAAGGCGGGTATACTCTCCCGGACTCCCCCTACATTGCTACCTAGGTGTTATAATTTAAATGTATACTTCCACTTCGAAAAAACACGACGTAAAACACTTTAAATACAGTGAAAAATTCTGCCGCTTAAATACCTACGGTTAAAAATGTTGACTGAAGTAGTTAAAAACACGGGAATAGACAAATATAGAAGAAAGACTATAGACCACATTCTTAATCAGAATTGAATTTAACGTGCTCTGAGCGCCAAGTACTTGAAATGAAGTCGAAGACTGACGTCATGAAACAAATAGAGATGTACCTCATTTCCTACAGCTCTGAGTTCTGTATTTGTTTCTTTGATACTTATAATTTATACTGGTTTTTCATACTAGGGATACTGTGAAATAAAATAATTATGGAAATATTTAACTCGTTTTTATTTATATTCGTGAAATAATAAATAAAACTTGCAAACAACGCGTATCTCATTCATCGATATGACGATACCCTCATCACTACTGTTTGCTATATATTTCGTTATTCATTTATAGCTTGGCGCCTGGTGAGGCATCGCGTTCTGTGTAAGTTGGCGGTGAAAAGGTAAGCAGTATCTTCAATCAAATTGGCATTGCAGCAGTCCCGATATGCCTCTTATCTGTAGCATCTTCAACGAACCTTAACCCGTTTCTTCAATCAAAATGCCATTGCTGCTGACCCAATATATATTTAAATATATCTCTTAGGTGCATCTACAACGAACTTTAACTCGTTTCTTAAATCAAAGTAATCGATCTATGTATTCCAGCCAAGTACATAAATAAAAATTAAATGCTGTTCGTTGGTCAGTGCATCACTTGAGAACTGTAATATTGTTTGGACATTGTCTGTTGGGTCAAGTTCAGTCCGCAGCAATCTTCAAACCTACACCGTTTGGCGTAATACAGATTTATTTGTTTTCAATTAAAATAGGTATTATCTACAACTGATTTTAATCAGTGTTATAATCATATTAAACAGCTTTCATTATTTGCTTATCATCAAAATTAAAGGGAGCAGGTTACTTTGGTAGATAGACGATTTAAAAAGAAATAAAGACAGATATAAAAAGTGTTGAAGTTTATTAAAAATTGATACTTCAAAAATAATTAACATAAATTAAACATAGTCAACGTAGCATTATAATATGGGTAGCTTTACAATATACATACAGTGTTTTACTTTTCTTTGTCTGATTTGGTAAACAAACACGGTAAAAAACGAGTTTTCGAATCAACCACACAATTAAACTAAAGTAAGTTTAACTAACGTTACTTTCAGAGTTTATCTTGGACATTACAGACATCGGTACAGGAAAGTATCGTGAGGAAGCCTAGACTTATAGTTAATAATTTAATTTTTCTTCAAGTTTTTGCAAGAAACACATCAATCAATCAAGCCTATCGCAGTCCACTGCTTAGACATAGGCTTCTTCCAGGATGCGCCCCTGTACTCCCCCTTTAGGTGCGCTTAAACAAGCAACTAAAATAACTCCATCCTGGTCAATTCTCGTCAACAATGACGTCACGACTACATCCAGCAATTTAGAGCAATGGCAACATGTAGTAATCTGTTGCCAGAGTTACGGCCACACAATACCACGCAATATGGAGCAATGCAAAAACGAGACGTAGTTATACGTCCAAACGAGATAGAAAGAAAATTGACTAAAAATTTCCAAACCGATTGGATATTCGGCAACTCATATTGGCGGCATTCAGAAATGTGAAATATATGGAGAATCAGAAGCAATATTCCCGAAACAATTTCCGCATTTTATTGTTGTTGCTCCAGATTGCTCCCCTTAATTGATCCATTGGTGTTGCCGAGCAATCTTTGCTCAAAAATTACCCGTGTAAGAGCACCTTTACGCATCTAGTCTGTACAAGCCACTTTCTGAAGGTGGTGGATCCATGCAGCTAGGTAAGAAACACATACAGTATAACATCAACGGCTGCTTCGAATTATCCCTTAAAAACATTTTTTTTTTTTCAAAATAGGAATCTCGTTACGTCATATTTGTTTACCAAATTAACACTAGTAAAGAAACTACACTATACTTTATACAAATTATTTCTGATTCCGTTTTACAATCCCAGATGTGTATCAACGTTTGAGTTAGACGACAATTTATAATTTAATGTGCAAATAAACGAATGTAATGTTACCTGCGAAAAATATTTTATGCGGATGCCACTGGTTTTGCGCAAAGCTAAAATTTTAGTATCTCGAAAACCATATCATATTTTGGTCATTAAAAAAGAAAATGTTTTCAAAACAATGGAAGGTTTGTTTTTCTTACATTTAATCGGACTCGTAGTAATCGAGCTACCCTACATATTTTAAAAGGAATATTTTCTTCAGGCATCATTATTAAAAAATATTAAGTAATTAAATAATATTACAATGGAAAAAGTCTTCAGTCAAATTAAATCGATAGTACCTAAGTTATGCAGATTTGTAGAAAGATACTTTTTATTTTTTAAATCTTGTGACAATAACACACGTATCAGAGATTATTATTTTAGTTATCAATATACATTTTTAAGAACATTATACACCTTTGGTTATCAGAAGAATAAGTTAGATATGACTTTGTTTATTTTATTTTTTTACAAAATGGTCTCTGAAATGCAAAAGGACAATTCTTCAGAGTAATTTGAAAAGTACTTGTTTACCTATATTTCTATGATTTTTTTTCCGTGGCTGAATGACCGTGGCCGGAAAGCACGTTAAGCCGTTTGTCCCGGCTGTCATTTGTGGATCTTTGACAGACGTTACGGGTCATCAAAGGCCCGCAAGTCTGACAACCAGTCTTAGAGGTAAGATAGGCAGTCGCGCCATGTAAAATACTGGTATCCAGCTGCAACCGGTTACCCTGGAAGCCGACCCCAACATAGTTCGGGAAAGGCTATTCAGATGATGATACCACAATAGAATTTGGGACAATGCATTGCATTTAGAACATGCATTATCAGTGGAAAGGGTCAGATGGAAATTGATAACAATCAATATGAAATACGACTTTAGATAATTTATCGAGGCAATTAGGTGTCCTGACCGAGATACCGATAATAAAGAATTGCGCATTTTCCTTTGCATTATCTGCAATAACTTTACTTTTTTATTTATTTTGTGGTAATCTTTGGGTTTGTTTCATATGGACACCGGGACAGTATTCAATGAAGTTAAGATAATATATTTTATTATTTAAAACAGTTATGTATATACATAGGGCTGGTATATTATGTCTTTGACTAATACTTAGTTAACAGGCATACTAAAAGGTTTTTGGAACCTGTTCCGAACTTTGGTATTTCGGCGCATACGCATCTCTCTCTTGCGCGAATCTCATTGGCCCCTAGACCTCAATATACCTTATTTGAACATTTAGGTGTTTAAATATAATGAGAAAACAATGATTGCGATCAGTAGAACCGACAAAAACTATGTACATATTTTTTTACACGAATTATATACGTAATATATTTATGATATGGAATGGGTAGTAATGTTTGCTCAAACATATAAATTGGAATATATCATAAAATTTTAATATATTGACTGAAGTCTCAAAAAAGAACTTTATTGTACACAAATTACAAAATTAAATAAATAATTCGATGTAGGTAATAATAAAATAATTATGTGATTGGATTATGATTGCAGTCACGATTCTACGACACGGAGTAAAAAAATACTATAGGAGCTATTTTAAACATAGATTTTTCTTTCACAAATGAGTATAAACAACATAATTATCAAGAGATACAAACATACAGAATTTGTTCTGAAACTGAGTAAGTTTATAACTGACTTATTCTTATAAAAGCTGCCAGTACCCACCAAACGCGTAACGTTATCATCATTTCAGCCGAAAGATGTCCACCGCTGGACATAGGCCTACCCCAAGCTCCGCCATTTCGATCGGTTCTGTGCATCTTGCATCCAGCGGATTCCCTTGACCTTCACAAGGTAATCTGTTCACCTTGTGAGAAATCTACGTCTTCATAGCATGTATACACCATAAGAAATTAATACAATTCCTAATTGAATTGGGTCAGACCCCAAAAGGAGGAAGACCTAGTGATTCGCAGGAATCCGGGTATGGCCAGCAAGGGTCATTCGTTAGGGCAACTTTTAGGGACTATGTTGAGCAGTGGACATCTTTAAGTAAGATGATGTGGTAAGATTTTTATTGAAAATTGAAGTTACACATCAAAATAATTTGCCGAATTCAAATCGAAAATCGACTGCCCCTCGAATTCAAATTCGAGGGCAGTCCTAATCTCCTTTTAATTGCATATTTATCCCGCTGTGTTTGAACTCATAATCTCTGACAATTTATTCATTGCACTACTATCTACTTTACCGTTGTGTATTCTAAGTTAATTTTTGCGTCACCACTTTCAGCACCAATAAAATTTTAGGTTGCAATGGAATTTGAACTTTGTCTTGACTTAACATTAGGTTGGTTGTTCAAAAACATGATGATAATCTCAGATTCCGAATTCAAAACAGTCTGTCAAGATAGCCAGTACATTCTTACTCAATTTTCGAACGACACACGTTCTACTTACAAAGTGAGTTAGAAAAGTAGTAAGACTAACGTTACATACAGCACATAGGTAGGTACGTTTGGTATAAAAACTCCTTGGTGGGGCTTACGGCATATTCTGAAGGCATTCCTTGATCTGCGTCCATGCTTGTAGGTTCTGGGAAGAAACAGGTTTATTGATAACAGGTTTTTGTATTTTGTAAAAATACCGATCAAACTATCTCCGTTTGAAATAAGATTAAACATTTAAATAAACCTTTTTTACAGTCCGCTCAACCGATTTTGACTTATATTGCGTTGGTAGCTTGATAACTGGCATCTGCAGTAAATAGTTGATATTTTGCTTTGAATGCCATCCTTATTCCTATGGAATAGAAGTGACTGTAAAAAGATTTATTTAAATTTCTAATTATATCTAAATAATAATTAAAAAACGATTGAAAATTGTGAGAACCACGATCGTGCGCCAGTTTAAACGGCTGTAAACAGAAGTTTAACAATGACAAGAGAAAATAGAAGCTGAATGTGCCCATACTTTAAATAACTATTAGACCATTCTTTTAATATCTTCGATCATCAATATTCATCGATCATTCATACCGTTTCTTTCTTTTGTTTTTTTGGGTACTTAATCCTAATACCTAAATCTGAGGGGTGGTAGCTACATGCTTGTTCGGGTTTTCATGATTCGGCACCGGCCGAGAGGTAAAATCGAGTGTATATTTAACGCCCGGCTGTGTCAAATCGTGTCGAATCATGCTAAGTAGCACCTTACATTTTAAAACAAATACCAGTAAGGTTTTTTATGTATTGTTTATTAACTGACCTTTTTCGCCGCCTTCACCTGCAGAGTAATAAAGCTAACGAGTGACTCGTGGAGATCCTTGTCTTTTTGTTTTTGGAAAAATTCTATCTCTACCTGCGCCTTCTTGGTGAATTCTCTGTAAAATGAAATAATCAAATAAGTTATGATACATACACTACTGAACTTGCTTTATCAGAAGAATTCTTTTTTAATTTATGCCCAAAATTAATCATGTATCTCCTTCCAAATCTTGATCCTGGTCTTTCAAATACATATGCATAAAATTCGCCCACTCAAAGATTAAAGAGGGTAAACTCGTCCATTGATAGCTATGCTATGTCAATTAAGACATCAAAAAGTGATCCAGAATTGATAATTGATTTCATGAGAAAGTTTAATCTGGTTTAGAATTTTAAGCGAAGTGAACTAAGACAAAATTGTGTTTCCTTTAAGGGGTTTAAAGTTTAAACCATTCTTTTTACACAACTGACCACTTATTCCGAGGCTAAGTTGTCATTTTTGATCGGCGAAAAAAAGGAAGTTCTCATTTCGACGCATGTTTTTAATGTATTAAGAACTTTACCCCAAGGAAATTCTAAAACTAGCTCAGAGCTGTAGGCTAGAACTTAAGTTATATTGATTTTTTTTAATAAGATGATGTCATAGGTTGTTTTCATTAGTACTTACTCTAAATCTATCTTAGCCTTTTCAATGGCGTCCTTGTCGCCGACTATCTTCCCGTCCAACGCGCGCGTGGTCTGGTCGCGCACGATGTCGGGGTCCGTGGTACCGAACAGGCGCGACATGATGCCAGACTTGCCGGCCGCCGCACGGCTACGCTCTGATACCCTGGGGGGAGACGACAAAATGACAACTGATTTTTTGACAGAGCAATCAAAAAAATATTTTACTAATCTCTCTGTGGTGCTCCACTCAAAGCATGTATTTCAAACCAATAGGGTATTTTACTCTGTACGGGTGTCTAAAAATATATTATTGAGATAGATTAGGCAAAAAGCAGTCGGAAAATATTGGTTTTAGTTCATGAAGTAACAAAATAAATGTTAAAATTCAATTCAAAGATTTCAGTTTTTTTTTAAATCTGTTTTTGAATACCATAAAATAGTAGCCGCCATGTTATTACGTCATACCACTGTTTAAACTTATCAACTAAACAACTTTAAATTTTTACTATTTTCGTAACCGAAGTAATTTTTTATGAAATAATATCTTCAAGAACAGCAAACCAACGATGGGTAGAATAATAACTCATTTTTAAAATTATAAACAATTATCACACAAAATATCAGCGCATTTGTTTACACAGCAAACTGACGTCATACCCACAGAGCAATATGGCGTCCACTGCGTCCAACGTTTTCGTCAAATTACGCGCGAATTATGAAAATGTAAAACTCAAATGCATTTTATGGCACTAATCGATTCAATCAAAATGTTGTTTTTTGTGCTTTATTACCATTTTAAAATCGAATTAAGACACTTTTAAAAAATGGGTGTAATACCCTATTACATGCACTTTTGAATAATATTGTCAAGGGGTTGGTCAGTCAAAGCGTAGTAGGTACCTATGTAGAAGAACGGGCAAGATACACCACGGACACTCTTTTTAATCAAAATAATGTTACAAAAATTTGGTTAAATCATTCAAGTTCAAATTACATGTGAGAACGATGTACAAAGACGCTGCGATTTATAGTATACGCTTGTTCAGAACAGCCGCAAAATCGAATATACGAATTGTACCTAATTATGGCGACCCGAACACGTACGAGCACGCCCTCAGGATATAAAATGAAATAATAAATCGACATATCAGAGGGTATCAATCGCATCAAAGCGCAAGACGCACTTTACTACAATATAATATAGATGGCAAAAATCGTGGAAAAGGTATCTCTTTTAGGACAAACGAGTTACGAGCTGTAGGTTCCCAGATAAGCGCTTTATTTTGTGTAAATTATTTCATGACCACTGCTCTCAAAACGGTGAAGGAAAACATCGTGAGGAAACCGGTATGTCCCAGAACAAAAATTCGAAGGCATGTGGTATCTACCAACGCACACTGGGCCCGCTTGGTAGATTATACGGCCCACTCACCGAGAGGCCTGTGTCCTAGCTGTGGTAACATTATAGGTTGAATTCGTTAAGCAGATTCATGACTAATTTTCAAGCATTTATCCTATCTTATTATCTTACCTGTTAGTGAGTGTGTCCTGTGCGTTCTCTAACGTTCGCTGCAACGTTTCATGGTTGCTGCAAAGTTGCTGCAACGCGCTCGCGTAGAAGAGGTACTCTTTTAATTGGTCTGCTAGCTGCTCTTCATCTTCTGCTACTGAGTCTATGCTGTCTGCTATTGAGTCTGCGGAGAAAGATACCAAAACTGTTAAAGTTTTCAGTTTTTATGTCGATTTTGCCCGCCATTCTGAGATCCGGTTGGTGGCTGGGTTTATATGTAAGAATTGAATACAAGATAAATAGAGAGAAATTTTTGACATTGCAATACAACATGTAAAATAATTAACGCAAGACCTCATACACACCAATTAGAGTATCAAGTTAAAAGAATAATACATTGACCAAAACTTTTTTTAAAAGCCAACTGTTAATTGAGAAAATCGATTTGACCCTAGCATCAGGGTCAGTTCACACCGAGACGCGACGCTGCGCGCACGTTTTAAGATAGCAACAGAATATCTAACTTATTTACAACACGAAAAAGTATAATTTCACTACGAGCGCGAAAGCATGTCGAAGAACGCTGAGATGCGCCGTGTTGTGCAGCCCGTATACCTTATTGTGAAGTACATAAGATCTATTTTGTATCGTGATCTTAAAAAGTGCGCGCAGCGTCGCGTCTCGGTGTGAACTGACCCGTACTTTATGCATTTAAAATTAAGTGTTATTGCCTTGGAATAAGATTAAAATTTTCTTTGGCTCAATTGGCGGTAGGTATGACAAAATACATAATTTCTAAAAAAGAAATACCCATATTGAAGCTTACTAAAATCAATTCAGTACTTAGTCAATTATGAACACACTATTTTCAGGACTTTCGTTTGTTCTGTTACATTCTACATTGGGCCAATTTAACTGTTGAATTGAAGATAATGAATATGGCGTTTAATACCTAATCAACACTAAAGGATATCTCTACAATAACTGTTTTTGGTTTTGCAACTAGAAAACAAAGGTAAAAGTATCAAGTACTATCTGCCTAGCGTTTTCCCAACTACGTTGAGGTCGGCTTCCAATCTAACCGGATGCAGCTGAATACTAGTATTTTACATGGAGCGACTGCTATCTGACCCCCACAACCCAGCTACTGGGTAATACGATACCCTTTTGGTAAGACTGATTTATCAGATTTCCGGGCTTCTGAAGACCGTTAACGGCTATCAAAGATCCACGAATGACACCCGTGACCAACATCCTAACGTGCTTTCCTAAGAAAGCAGAGGTCTTGGTATGGACCGCCCATCTACGGACCAACTGCAGCAAACGTAGCTTAACCTGATCGATCGACCTGTGCGGCTATTATTACTTAGCAACAAGCTAAGTAGTATTAAGCATAGAGAAATAATTTCAGGTAAAATAGTCACTAACATACCGAAGTAATGCCCTGCCTTTTGGAGACCATCCCCCATCTCCTTCTCAATGACGCTCCACTCACTGAACAGCTTGCCGTAATTCGCGTGCAGCTTGCACAGTGCGTAATTCTTTTCTATTATTTTTGATCTGAAATATTTAAAAATACAATTTTAATATTGAAAACGCTGTGGCAATGAATGATAAATAATTTTATTTCTATAAGTATACAAGATAAGTTTTTATCCAGTGTTCAAACTGTAACCATGAATTCAGCATATCATTCCATAGATTTTTTTTTGTAAAACCGACGTAAAATTTCTGCGCTAGGGGGTCTAGAATGATCTGCTGAATTCATGGTTACAGTTTGCGCACTGGATAATAACTTATCCTGTATAAAAATATTAGCAGCTGGACTCCTTCTCCATATAAACTGTAGCTTTTCCGTCCGCGTAATTTTCGTAAAAAGGGGGTACAAAGTTTTTTTTCACGTATTAATATACATATAGATGAATATTTCATGAAAAAGCCATCCAATTAATTCTTAAATAGGACGCGGCTATACAGTTGCATAGAAACCAGTCGTGTCGTTGCGGTCTGTCATTTTAATTAGGCGGCGTTACCGCTGCGGTTTGCGGTTTCTTTCTGAAGAGCACCTTAAACAGCTATAGAATTCAAACATATTCCATGAAACTATTGAAGTAAATATATTTATGAAAATTGCTTCATGTTTAGAATTATAATTATTAGTCACAACTTCACACGAATTTAAATCAATCAGAACAATACATCTAGAAAACTGTTGCCATCACGCATAGAAAATAAGTTTAATGATAATGACATACGAGTCATTGAATATATGCATTAGAGAATTATGAATTATGAATATTTTAAACAATCAGACTTTGCTTGATAGCTATTTTATAATGTATTCAGAATGATCAAAGCTAACGCAAAAACTACGCAAGCAAAATTAATAAAATTTGTATGAGACCACCCCTGAAACATACCCTATCCATTCAAATAAGAATCGATTCACAATTACCGGAGATATTGAGGAACATACACAAAAAAAAAAAAAACAGAGGAATTGAGAACCTCCTCCTTTTTTAAGTCGGTTAAAAAGAGATGTGATAATCATAGTAGAACTCACCTAGTATACAGAAAGTTTCCTAAATTAGTTTCTAATTGTTTCCCGTAATTTTTGACACTCTCAATCTCTGGATCGGGCTTTTTTAGTCTGATGGATACTGATAATGATTTGATCTTGTTTTCAGCCTGTAGTATGTACCCTGAAATCAATCACATATAATATTTATATGTAGATAATGATGTATAATTATTTGTTTTCCACTGGTAGGATAAAATGTGTACCCCTAAAAAAAAATTTGCCTATTTTTACAGAATTACTCATGCCTGTATGCAGGGCTTGAAATACCGGTACTTTTAGGAAACGGTGCCATTGGCCTTGATGTGATACTGGTACCAGATTAGTACCTGTACTATTGATATTGCTAATCAGTATTGGTACTGTACTGGTACCAAACTAATATTTCCGTAAGTTAGACTGAGAAAACAGATCAAAAAAGAATATTTAATAGGCATTAGAACAATAACTTCAAGGTACAAATACGAGATTTGTGGTATGCGGGTACTGGAGTTTAATATCGGTACTTGTTAGGTGAAGTACTGATACTAGTCTGGAACCAGTACCATTTAGAACCGGTACCATACGGAACCGCTACCCAGGTAATGAATTGCAACTACCGCCAAGTACCGGTTCCAAGCTCTGCCTGTATGTATACCCCAGTGATGGAAGTACAATTGTGAGTATCTAGGCAATGGCCTTTCACGGCTACTACTGAAACTACAAACTGACTCACATCTGTTTCTTTGTAAAATACAAAATGCATATATTTAAGCACCTAGAGGTTAAGTTTGTACTTAGAATTTCCTGATGAAAAGAAAATACTTTATATATACAGGATAAGTTTTTATCCAGTTCGCAAATCGTAACCATGAATTCAGCATATCATTCTAGACCCCACAGCGCAGAAATTTTTCGTCGGTAATACAAAAAAAAAAAACTGCTGTTCCATGCATTTTCACCGCGTAGGTATTGCACTTTTCTATGAAACAGCTGGATTTTTTTTGTAAAACCGACGTAAAATTTCTGCGCTAGGGGGTCTAGAATGATAAATGATGGGGATGATGATGGGTTATGGTGAATTCATGGCTACAGTCTGCGCACTCGATAGATCTTACGCTGTATTCAAGTTTAACCATCACTTTGCGTCATCCGGGGACTGATGGTTTGACTTTAATATATATAAAGTACTAGCTGTGCCCGCGACTTCGTCCGCGCAGAACAGTTATTTTTTTATTATTTATTTATATTATACAAGGGTAAGTTTTTATCCAGTGCGCAAACTGTAAGTATGAATTCAGCATATCATTCTAGACCCCCAGCGCAAAATTTTTTCGTCGGTAATACAAAAAAAAAAATCAGCTGTTCCATACATTTTGACCGCGTAGATATCAAGTGCACTTTTCTATGAAATAGCTGATTTAAAAAATAAAAATAAACACAATTTCTGAAATAAAAGTAGCCTAAGTTACTCCTTATCACATCAGCTATCTGCCAGGGAAAGTCCTGTCAAAACCGGTCTAGCCGTTTCAGAGATTAGCCGGAACAAACAGAGAGACAAAAATTGAAAAAAATAAATGTTATTTTGGTATATGTACCGTGTATACATGCATTTAGTAAAAAGAGGTTATTTTAATATTACAAACAGACACTCCAATTTTATTTATCTGTATAGATTTATTTCCTGAACATAACATACCACTATCAGTAATAGTTTCCCGCCAACCATGCTCCTGTTGCAGGAAGTTGATGAACTGGTCATCGAAGCAGAGTCGAGGGTGCGACGCGACTCGCAGCAGGAAGTTCTCTAACCCAGCGCGTCTTCTCTCCACAAACTCTGGGTCTGTGGTGTCTGACTTCCTCCAAGCATATAGGACCTGGATAATGGGGTTATTTGTGAATATTAAGTTCGTTACGAATACTTACATGAAATGTTTTAGGTGATCATACAGTCTAATTATACGGAAAATTGTTTAGTATGACGAATGGAAACGCCCCCTAAAATATTTCGTGAATGATATTATCTATCGTCCACACACAGCTTTTTAGTATTCCTTCTCATTAATAATATTTAGTAACTAGCATGGTATGAATATACTGCTAAATATAGTATTTACTCAAAGCATTTATTTCAATTGAACCATTTACAGGTTTTGAATTGTCAAGTAGTCAGTCAGTCAAAAAATATGATGCTAGTTGCCCATTCCAAAGCTTAGTAGGTTCCTATTGAGAAGAATGGGCAAGAAATTCAGTGGACACTCCTATAAATAATAAAGTTTTTTAAAAGAACAACCAACAAATTGATTAATGCAGGCGTTTATAAGTATCTATAAATACCTATTTTAAAAGTAAATAAGTTTCGCAAAAAGTTGCATAATTTTTATCATAAAATTTTTATCTATATTAATTTATTTCTGTTAAGCAAATATTACATCAACCTGATAAAACACAAGTGTGATAATATTTTATCTATGTTTACAAATACTTTTTTTTAATTATGCAAACAATGTGCAGGAATTCTATTATTGACCTAGGAACAATTATATACTTGTTTTTATTAACTACTCGCTGGATCCGACAGACGTTGTCCTGTCTTAACTATGAATATTGAATTCGCATTGTATATAAATATGTTACGCGCAACTTTTTTATTTTTTTCTTTCACAAGAACCTTCTCCTGACTATATTGAACACAACAAAAAAAAGATTTAGCAAAATTGGTCCAGCCGTTCACGTGTGATGCCGTGACCAAGGGGAAATAGGGACTCATTATAAAAATGAATCCCTTTATATAAACACTAGCTTCTGCCCGCGACTTCGTTCGCGTCAAATTTCTTGCTCCAAGACCCACCCCGTAGCTCGCCTCGCCTGCCAGTGCGAGTCTTCATTGCTCCGCTCTCCTATTGGTCTTAGCGTGATGATATATAGCCTATAGCCTTCCTCGATAAATGGGCTATCCAACATTGAAATAATTTTTCAAATCAGACCAGTAGTTCCTGAGATTAGCGGGTTCAAGCAAACAAACAAACTCTTCAGCTTTATTATTAGTATGACTTTCCAAAAATGATTATTTACTTTTCAGCTTTTTATTTCACTATGTATATGCTCCTTAAACAGAATCAAACATAAAAACACACTGTACTTGAATCTAGTCTTAAACTGAGATGTTTTGTTCTACTTTGTACTTAAATGGCCTTGATACTGAAACTGACTCATATGTATTTCCTAGGAAAATACAAAAAGCATTAATTTACACAGGAAATCTTTGATGACAAATGCACGACACAGGGATTTCATACATTGATCAACTATTTTTAAGAACATTTTTCTCCTACTATTTCTTTCAGCAAACAATATAAAAATAATAGCTCAATGTGCAGTTAAAATATTGGCCGGTCCACAAGATGGTACAGTATGTTTATTTTAAAAGAAAATAAACTCACTCTTTTCTCAGGTAGCGGTGGTATGATAACATGTGGGTATGTAACAAGTAGGTAGTCATGAATCTGCTCGAACTCTGTGTACCGTCTCCATATCGTACTGATCTTTGACTGCACTAGCCTGTAATCTGGGTCTGTCACTCTGGAATAAAATGGATGGATAAAAATATTAGGTGCCATTTTGTTTTGATGGACGCTGCTGAGAGGGCCAAGTTTGTAGCCAAAATATGGGCCGAATGTATATAGATTGCTACCGACACACTAAGTAGTAGATTTGATACATACATGCACTGGCATATTTTAGTCAAAGAAGGCTAGATATGCTGATTATCGCAATAAGTCTGGTTAATCTACCAATTTAGATGATTACAATACACCCAAATGCGTTTTTTGTACCAAACTTGGGTATGTGTTATCAACAGGTTTATCACGAAATCTGTATTAAAAATTGAGAGGATTTCTGTACTGAACAGATAACATTTTAGGCAGTATGTGCGAATAAGTTTTAAATGAAAAACATAGGGAATGAAAAAAACAACAGCAAAAATAGAAAGCATGTTATCATGTTTTTTGAAAAGGATATGACCTAATTAGCTTTGACATTTCAATCACAGTCTCTTGCTACGTTTGAAAGCGGTGTGGGCACGAGTAATAAGGCTAATGGACGGCTAATTTGCTAAGAAAACAATAGAAAGAACAACTTACTTCAGATCGATTAGATATACGGTGTAATGATCACGGACGTGCAAGGTCCCATTAGCGCGCTTTTCTGACTCCACTATCGATATATCAACGTGTTTTAACAGCGTATCCTGGAAAAAACACAAGGATAAATACTATTTATGGCATAAATAAAGAAAAGTAGGCGTAGTTTATGCACAATACCTGACTATCAAAGTCTTCCGCTGTTTCAATAACGCTTGGCGATCTTGACGCCTTGATCGGCGAATTTTGTGCTGACATTTTGGTTTTCACTGAGATGTAACTTAAAGAAAACTGAATGAGGTTTTTATTATAAAATTATTTAAAATTTCCAGACAAGAAAACAGTGGCAAACTGACAAATGCTAATGACAACACAAATATCAAAATTGAAACACAGATTAAAAATTAATCTCAATGTGACAGCAGGATAGCTATATTATTTTTTCATTTGTGTGAAAGAGTAAACAGTATGCGGCGGTTATTGCGGCGTGATGCGATACTTTATTTTTTTAGTCGTGGAACAGGGTGTTTCAGCGTTCCATTATTATACCAGTACAAGATTTTATGCATTGGTTTCAACAAAAGTTATCAATGAATTTTTACGTTTCAAGGTCAGTGTGCTGATGGCGTACTGGACGATGTGGATGTGGTTACTTACTAAGTACCGGGTGCATACAATAGCAATTACACCTAATACATGGCGTCCCACGACTTTGCCACTCAGTCCGATCTAGTCTGTCCCTTGCTGTCCTCTTCCAGCGATGCCCTAAGCCGAGGTCCTTACCCCACAGGGGGTGGTACTGGTAAACCGTATCAGATGACTAGTCCTTCTTACGGCACCCGTTCATAAACGTGAAAATATTGACAAGAACTGACAATAGCTGTAACTGTTTATTGACGAAATGACGAGGCGTCTAACGGAGTTATTGTTGAAGCATCTATGTAGGGCTCTTATTACGTACAGCATGTGCACAGTGTGTTGTTAATTCAAATGTTTGCACTGCTCATTGCAAAAAAAAAGCAAATATTCTTCCATGAAACGACTAATTGCCCACATAAAATATTATTTTGATCAATCAATTGTGAAAGTAGCAAACATATCAAGGTAACAACAAGGGCTATAGGCAAACACTTGTTATGTAGCGCAAAAGGTTCTTAGAAATTACAGCTGAGGGTAAAATTATTTGGCAAAGTTATTGTGCCTGTCTGGCGGTTTCAAGAGGTAGGTTTTTGATTACGTAAATTTGGGTCTGTCTGGGTAACAGTCTGATTACTTTTATAGGCCCTGTTTGGCAGTTCAACAGTTGGTAGTGAACTAAGCATCTAATTTACGACCTACCCTAGCCAGACTATCGTCCATTTATTACTTATCTGTGGTCAGTTTCGACATTTACGTAGCCTCTCTTCTTAAGTAAAGTATAAATATTAAGTACCTACTAACTTTTGCCAGCGGCGTCGCTCGTGTGGAGTCGTAAATTATCCCACGAGAACGTACTACCGGGATAAAAGTATCCTATATGTTAATCCAGGTTATAAACTATCTGTGTGCCAAATTTTATCCAAATCCGTCCAGCCGTTTTAGCGTGATTGAGTAACAAACATCCAAACATCCTCTTATAGTATTACTAGCTTCCGCTCGCGGCTTCGCCCGCGTAGAAGTCGGAAATTATCCCGCGAGAACGTACTACCTCGATAAAAAGTATCCTATGTGGTAATCTATCTGTGTGCCAAATTTCATCTAAATCCATTCAGTAGTTTTTGCGTGAAAGAGTAACAAACATCCATACGTACAAACTTTCGCGTTTATCTAATATATAAAATTCTCGTGTCACAGTTTTCGTTGCCATACTCCTCCGAAACGGCTTGACCGATTTTGATGAAATTTTTTGTGCTTATCCGGTATCTATGAGAATCGGCCAACATCTATTTTTCATCCCCCTAAATGTTAGGGGTAGTCCACCCCTAAATAATTTATAAGGCAAAACAACGTTTGCTGGGTCAGCTAGTAATAATATAATATATTAGTAAGGATTAGGTATGGTTACTAGGAAGTAGGATTAGGTATATACAACTAGATACGAAATACTAAATAGGCAATTAGGCAGTCTCTTGTAACTTGACTTTCTAAAGATAATAATGAGTAGCTTAAGTCTTATAAAGCTACCGTTCTACTTTATTGTATAGGCTTTGCGTCTCACTTTACTTTGGGCCGATTTTTCACTGGTTAAATAACTTTTATCTGGGAAATAAATAAGGTGGTTAGAATTATGTTTTTGGGAAACCGATGCTTTGCTTGTGCATATAATCACAGAACATGTGTGGCTTGCATTGAAGCTTTGTATAACAATATAAAGCTTACCTGCATGCTTAGCACGAGAACCGAAAACAAGCGTTTTGTCATTGGAAGAGTAGACAAAAATGACGTTTCCGTATAGACAGTTGACAGTTTTGTACCGAGAAATATAGACAAGCGATTTCTATTCTACAGTAGAGTAGAAATAGAATGCGTCATGCTAAGCCTGCAGAGCAAGATGAAGTCCGTAGTTTCGGCTGAAGTGACGGGTGTTTCCAACTCCGTTTCATTTACGGACGTAGGATCAGTTTGGGGCCAGATCTAAGAATGAATGACACCACTGTTTGACAGGTGTCCCTACCCCCGAAATATATTTGCCCGTCCAAAAAAGTTCATCAAAGTTTAGATTTATTTTCGGACGGGCCTGCATCTTTGTTGACGGAGTTAGATATTAGGCTCCCTGGATTGCTTGGTTTATTAGGTCTAGTCTAGTACCTACCTAGTTTCAATTTTAGAACACTGGAACAAGAAGTCCTCCCCTGCAACTAGTGATGTAGCAAGAGCCAAGAAGGATCGCATTTGACGTGTTTTTCAGGATTTATCTGTACAAGGGACTTGTGGCTAAGAGATAACAGCCACACGGGTCGATCTATGGCTAAGCTACGGTTACACACCAAGACCTCTCTGTGTCTCTGGAAGTAGGCTAAGGTATTGGTCCCGGCTGTCAGTCGTTGATATTTTACAGTTATTACTGGTAGTCAGGAGCCCAAGTCTGACCAAAAGTTTTACCAAGATGTATGATGTTACCCAGTCAAAATCAAAATCAAAATATTTTATTTCACATACCTAAACCTGCGACGGCACTTATGAAACGCCAGAAGGTAGGTGCACGGTTCCAATTTGTCGCTTCTTATGGAGAAGAGCCGGCAAGAAACTCCAGGGTTACTCTTTTAAAAATAATTGGGTTTTACAATGTTTTCAAATTACAGTGATAATAGGTATGGGAGGACAGTGCAGGCCTGTCAATAAGTACCAGGTACTTAGAGGAATGAAAATAAAGAATAGAAAATCGTCTATAAATCTAGTCTGTAAGGCCTACAACGTTCTCCCAATATGTAAAAGAATCTGCATTAGTAAGATCAACCTATTTAAACCAAGTGACATGATTTTCATGAGAATCACTAATAAATAGTTGACACTAGAAGTGATGTATAATGTTAAAAAAAAAAAAATGACGAGAATATGTCAGAAAGTGTAAAAAATAAAAATAATAAAATTTAACATTGTAATTTGGGAGCAGTTAATAGACTCTCACAAAGTTATGCTGTTAATGAGGTACCAGGGAAGCCACATGTGCAGAAAGAATTAATGCCAAACTTCCCTGTCTTCAACGTAGTCTTTTATCTTATAATATGTTTTTTTGATAAGGACACGTTTGATGCGAGTTTTAAACTTTCCATCGCTAAGTTCTGTAATCGACTTTGGCAACTTGTCATAGAAGCGGATACTGTTTATTAGAAATGACTTGCTAGTTTTAGTTAATCTAAATTTTGGAATCACAATAACTGGGTTGTGGAAGTCGAACTGGAAGCCGACCCCAACTTAGTTCGGAAAAGGCTAGGTAGATTGACTCATCTGCAGTTGGTGATCGACAAAGCGCTGTCGTTAATTTAGGTACCTACCTTTTACCATATCTTCTTTCTTGTACTTAGGTGGTTTGGAAGCTTTTATTTCTTAATAATAGATCCGGTAACAAGCATTGACTAGAGTGGCTTTATAAGCATTGTAAAGAAAAAAATCTAAGGGAATCTTTACCTATGAATAATCGTATCTATTGTTACGAGAATATTGTGAGAAAAAATAGACATTGGGGTCGTTAACACTCGCTTCGAAAATGTACCTAGGTATGTACTTAACGTTGAATTTGCGGAGAATGTGAAAATAAACTTTATTATTGTAAGTTCTACGCCGAAATAAGGAATGAGTTATTTCACAAACTTTCCTAAGGGAATTCTTACGCGGCGCTTACACCCCAGCAGTGTAATTCGTAGTGATAATAAATATCTCACGGTGTCTCGGAGGTGTTTAATATTTTATAGAAGGATTATAAAACGTTGATACGATCTCGGGAGTGTGTGGAGTGTGCATTATGTGGGATTATTCGGTGGCCGGAGCGTAGCACATGCTATAAAACTTTAAAGCGCTTCACTTCGCTCGATTGTTTTACCAGATTTAAAAGGGAACACAACTTAATAAATAGTGCATGAGAGCTGCGACTTGTTTATGTTTCCTTAAGGAAATTTCCTTCCTGTAATGCTCTACATTAAGTAGGTAGGTACTTATGTCCATGCCTTTTAACCGACTTCAAAAAGCAGGAGGTTCTCAACTCGTCGGAACCTTTTTTTTATGTACTTATGTTCCCCGATTACTCGAAGATGGCTGCATCGATTTGGATTATTTTTTTTTGTTTGAAAGGGTATACTTCCTAGGTGGTCCCATGATCATCAAGTCAGGATCTGATGATGGGATCTTGGAGAAATAGAGAGAACTCTTCATATTTTATAGGCACACTTGAAGCGATTTGGATAGTTTTTGGAAGAGTACTTTCTCGGAGTGGTCCCATTTCAATTTGGTGAAGATCTGATGAAGAACTTCGGAGATAGGGCAACGGAACTCCTCAATAAATGACAGCAAATGGACTGAATGGATTGCTGAAATCTCATGTCTGTCTATTGTTTACACCAGTTCATAACATAACATCACGCCGAGACGCTGTGAAGGGGTAAGCACGTGTGAGTCACTAAAAAGTGAAAAATAAAAACGTTTAAAAAAACAACCGACGTCCAAAAAAAAACACTAAAAAGTGAATAATAACTTTAATTTCGGAAGGCGATGACAAAAAATTAAAATACATCATATCCAAAGTCACGGCCTTCTAAAATTAAAGTTATTTTTCACTTTTTAGTGTTTTTTTTGGAAGTCGATTGTTTTTTTTTTTTTAAGTTTTTTAAATTTAACTTTCGAGAATAAAATGATTGAAAATAATTATTTAATAATAGAACGATTTGTTTCAAAAACAGTTTTTGTCGATCTAGCTAAGCTATGGAAAAAGTAATTCAATAGGAGTTAAAGATACGATTCTGTGCAAGATGGTGAAAGTATTCAACGAGGATTGCAGTAACAGATGTGGTACCTACAAGTGTGTTTTTTTTTGTATTGAAAAAGTAGGTTCTGACCTACTTATTTCATTTTTGTTAAAAATGCTGTAAACTATTTAAAAAAAAAAACCTAAGTATCTGTACAATTTACAGTAAGTAACTGATTCGAATCACAGTTTTCATTAAATTGTGTCTAATTAAAAATTCATTCTTTTAATATAAAGTTGTGATAAACGGGAGGAAAGGAAAATACCTAATAGGTACCTACATGGATTAAATACCTGTGTTGAATTATCTGATTTTCAACCGTCTGGTAGGCTGACTTAGCTACCAGGTTAAGTAATAGGTAGATACCTATGTTAATTAAAAATAATTAAAGCCTTTGTGATTTGGCCCTTTAAAAGGTAAAAAAAGGTTAATAACCTAAAAGAAGGTTACCTACATTCTTATGGCTACTGGCCAGTTTACCTACTGGAAAAACGGAAAAACGGATGAGAGCCATCTAATACCAAAAAAAATATTAAAAGTAAAACTCTAATGGCCTCCCTTATATGTTTTGTAAGCAAACTGCCAGTGACTGTCGATTATGATATGTACGAGTTATGATGACACATCCTTTTTGAATAAATATTAGGTATTTGTATTATCTATTTTTTCGTTTTGAAAGGAAAAAAAAGTTAATAACATAAAATAAGGTTACGTACGCTCCTATAACTGGCCAGTTTACTGGAAAAACGGATGAGAACCATTTACTACCAAAAAAGTCATTAAAAGTAAAACTCTAATGGCCTCGCTGGTATATTTTGTGAGCAAACGGCCAGTGACTGTCGATTATGATATGTATGAGTTATGATGACACAACCTTTTTGGCTTAATTATTATTTGTACGTACCTCAATGAAACAAGAATTTAATATAAAATCACGCCTGCAATCACCGAAGGGTTAGGCAGAGGTATGCCCATTTCGCCAATTACGTTTAAGTCCCATGTAATAGGGGGCAAGCCCATTGCCATTAACCGGGTTTTAATCCAAACTCCGGGGTGCTACTGACAAATTCCTGACGGAAAAACCCAATAGCACTTTGCCGGACCTGACAATCTAACCAAGGACCAACTCACGTTGCTTGCATATTTTGAATCCTCACGAAATAATAGTTCCACGTTTACTTTAAGACCTACAACACGCAAGGAAATCGCGAACATACTGACTACTATTAAATCGAACGCTGAAGGTTGCGATGGCTTTACCATAAATATGATTTTACTGACACTTCCTGTAACTTTGGACGCCGTGACAGCTGTAGTAAATACATCGGTTACATCCTCAACTTTCCCTGAGTTATGGAAAATTGCCAAGGTGCACCCATTGCCGTAAAATCAAAATCAAAATCAAAATATTTTATTTCACATAAACCTGCAAGGGCACTTATGAAACGTCAGAAGCTAGGTGCACGGTTCCAATTTGTCGCTTCCTATGGAGAAGAGCCGGCAAGAAACTCCACGGTTACTCTTTTAAAAATAATTGGGTTTTACAATGTTTTCAAATTACTGTGATAATAGGTATGGGAGGACAGTGCAGGCCTGTCAATAAGTACCAAGTACTTAGAGGAATGAAAATAAAGAATAGAAAATCGTCTATAAATCTAATCTGTAAGGCCTACAATGTTTTCCCATTCACAATATGTAAAAGAATCTACATTAGTAAGATCAACCTATTTAAACAAAGTGACATGATTTCCATGAGAATCACTAATAAATAGGGGCTATTTGAAGCGATGTATAATGTCAAAAATGACGAGAATATGTCAGAAAGTGTAAAAAATAAAAATATTAAAAATTAACATTGTAATTTGGAAGCAGTTAATAGACTCTCACAAAGTTATGCTGTTAATGAGGTACCAGGGAAGCCACATGTGCAGAAGGAATTAATGCCAAACTTCCCTGTCTTCAACGTAGTCTTTTATCTTATAATATGCTTTTTTGATAAGGACACGTTTGATGTGAGTTTTAAACTTTCCATCGCTAAGTTCTGTAACCGACTTTGGCAACTTGTTATAGAAGCGGATACTGTTTATTAGAAATGACTTGCTAGTTTTAGTTAATCTAAATTTTGGAATCACGATTTCATCTTTACTACGTGTATTTAGATTATGGAAGTCGCATCTTTTTTTGAAAAGACCTAAGTTTTTGCGAACATACAAGATATTTTCTAGGATATAAAGAGAAGGCAGAGTTAGTATATCAATTTCATTGAATTTGTTTCTAAGAGACTCGCGAGGCCCCATTTTATAGATAGCGCGGATTGCCCTCTTTTGTAAAATGAAAACTGAATCTACGTCAGCTGCCGATCCCCACAGCAGAACGCCATAAGACATAATACTGTGAAAATAAGCAAAGTATACTAACCTAGCTGTGGCTACATCAGTCAACTGCCTTATTTTTCTTACTGCGTAAGCAGCTGAACTTAATCTACTTGAGAGAGCTCTAATGTGGGCACCCCATTGCAATTTTGAATCTAAAGTAATTCCTAGAAATACAGTTTCCGAAATAGCATCTAGTTTCTTGCCATCAAGTTTTAAATTTAGCCCTACTTGGGGTACATTTGGTAATGAGAACTTAAGACATTTAGTTTTGTTCGCATTGAGTAAGAGATTATTAGCCGCAAACCATTTCGAGAGAACAGCTAGACTATCGTTGACATGTAAGACATCCGTATCTTTTCTATCTATTCTAAAAATAAGAGAGGTGTCATCAGCGAATAAAATTATATCCGAGAAGTTTGCCATTAGGTAAGGAAGGTCATTAATATAAACTAGAAATAAAAAAGGGCCAAGAATTGAACCTTGAGGCACGCCCATCTTAACTAGAGACCCCGAGGACGTTGCCCCGTTAACATTTACTTTTTGCTGCCTGTTTGATAAATAGGAAAGTACAAGATCAGCAGCTCGTCCACGAATTCCGTAGTGGTGTAATTTACAGATGAGTGTGTTGTGGTCAACGCAGTCAAACGCTTTGGAGAGGTCACAGAAAATGCCAATTGCATCCTGGGACTTCTCCCAGGATTCCAAAATGTGACTGACGAGTTTTACTCCCGCGTCAGTCGTCGACCTACCTTTCGTGAAACCAAACTGTCGACTATGTAAAATCCCATTTGAGTTAAAATGTGACAACATCTGGTCTAGCATGACTTTTTCATAAATTTTGCTCATTGCTGGAAGCACAGATATAGGTCTATAATTTGAGGGATCACTCTTACTACCCGATTTAAAAACTGGTACTACTTTACTATGTTTCATTAAGTCAGGAAACGTACCGCTGTCTAAACATTGATTAAATATGCCTGTTAGGACAGGGGCAATTGTGTCAATGATACCTTCAAGAACCTTAACGGAAATCCCCCATAAGTCTTCAGTGTTTTTTAAATTAAGACTATTGAATGCTGTTTTAATTGTGGCAATAGAAATGGGTTTGAATTCAAAATTTGGAATGTCCTTACTGATGTTTTCTTTAAGAAGAGATTCAGCTAATACAGATGATGAGGGTAGAGACTTCGTAACCTCTATTGGGATGTTGGTAAAGAAATTTTCTAGAGTCTCAGCAACTTTTAACTTATCTGAAATGGTTTCATTATCAATTTTTAGAGCTAACTCATTCTGATCTCGCTGTTGTGTGTTTCCAGTTTCTTTGTTAATTACCTGCCACACAGCTTTTATTTTATTTTTAGAAATATTAATTTTGTTTCTTATTAATTTAGATTTAGCTTGAGCGCAGACTCTTTTGAATATCTTAGAATAGTTTCTTACATAATTATGAAGGGCCTGATCAGAAGTCAGTGATTTTTCGTGGTACAAATTATATAAGACATCTCTGCTTTTTCTAATGCCAGCTGTGGCCCATTCGCTAAATTTTGGTTTAGGAGTGATTGTAACTTTTTTTACAGGACATGCTTTATTGAATTCTTGGCATACTGTAGAAAAAAATGTGCTATAGTTTATATTGGGGTCTTGTGAATCAAAACTTGCTGTTGAGAGATTGCTAAGAACATTATTTTTAAACGTTTCCAATTTATTTTTAGTCAGAGGTCTCAATTCAATGGTTTTATCTAGGTGTAACTTTTTATCTACGTGAAACGATACAAGCTGACCAGTATGGTCTGACCTGACGCCACTAATTAAGGAAGAGTCCTTTATTTTACAATTAGTAAATACATTGTCTATGCATGAAGCGGTGGTTGCTGTTATTCTAGTCGCTTCATTAAATATACATTTTAAATTGAATGATTTAAACAATGAGATAAGCTTACATTTTTCTGGTGAATTAACTAATAGATCAATATTTAGGTCACCACACACGAAGACTAATTTATCATCTTTAAAAAGTTTACCTAATATTTCTTCCATTATGATCAAAAATGATGACAAGTTTGAGGCTGGTGGTCTATAAACAGATAAGAAAGTATGGCCCTCAACCTCTGCACATGCTACCTCACATAAGCGATCAACAGAGCAAGCAGTGATATCCTTTCTCTCCTTATATCTAAAACAACTATTGCATAATATCAAAGTACCACCCCCTATAGAAGACCTGTTGTACGCACTGGCAACTGAAAAATTATTTACATTAAACAACATTCTATCTGGTTTTAACCAAGTTTCACAAAAACATAGGATATCCATATGATATTTATCTATTAACATTTCCACGTCTAGGATTTTGCCAGGGAAGCGATTTATATTTTGGTGATACAGTAAAATATCCTTATTATGCTTCTCTGTTGTCGTGTCTAAAAGTTTAAAGAATTAATTACAGTATTATTAGAAGAACTAGATAATACTGTTTCGTCACTAAACCTAGTCTCAGTTAAATTATCAATAACTGCGTGTATATTGTAAGCTAACAAAGTAGCTAATACATGTCGACTTTTCTTGGGAAGAAACATATGTTCCCGAACTAGCACAAAATCTCTAACAAAATTGTTAGTATCAAAATACAATAAACGGTCACTATGACGACATGTCAAAATATGCATTAAATTATTTAGGCTAAAAATATAATCATTTTCTTCATAATTCAAATTTTTTGAATATGGCAAAGCACATAATATTATTTTACCTAATTTTAATTTTAGTAGGGTGTCAATACCGTTAACTATGTCCCTTTTAGTTAAACTCAGACTGTTTCCAATTAAAAGAACTACCGTTGTCTGCTCATCCAATTTTGTTTGTTTTATTTTATGAACAAGCTCATTAAAGTGCAGGTTATGGTAGCAACAATTAGTTATAGTGTGTTTTGAGCGGTTATTTAACAATGATCCAAAACCTGCTCCTAATCTATCAGAATATACCAAAACATTACTTTGAGTGGGATAGTTACTTTCCAGTGTATGAGGTAAGATGGGTGAAGTGGCAGAAACAACATGCTGTGACATGAGAGGTGGCGGAGTGGGAGCACAACTACAGGTGAGATTGTTTGTCAGCGACTCATACCTCTCTGCATTGTACTTCACCAGGTCCACCAACTCACAGGCCTCCTGCAGACGGTCGCTTAACATTTGTTGACTGGACTCATACTTACAAGATATTTCTTTAAGTGCATATTCCCTGCTCAGTAATTCCTTTTGAAGGTTTTGTATGTCAACATTGTACATTAATCTGCTTGTTTCCAACTTATGATTACATAAATTTAGTTGGCTTTGTAAGTTGACACGTTCTTTCCTAAGATTTAGGTTAAATTTGTAAATACTTTGCGACTTCAAAAGTTTCTTGTACTTTTTAATATTCTTACTAATTTTAATATATTTCTTAATTTTATTATGACTAGTTAGAGTTGGACATCTAGTTACGGTATCGTCCCCAGTCAGGTCTATGGTAACGGTGGGCTTCACATACTCCAGTCCGGATACACTACCAACCAGCTCTTCGTAAAGGTTATTGGTGTTGGCAACCTGTTCGCTGGCTTTCAGAGAGTTGATGGTGGAAATAGTGTTGTTGGCTTTGCATAATTCTGCTTCAAGGCCTGATATCCGTTTCAGTGCATGGTCATGAGTGTCACTGCAATGTTGGAAGTCTGACACTAGTTGACGGAGAAGGCTATGCTGGTCAAGTATGTCCATGTGCTGAGTGTGAAGTTCAACAAGCTGGCTCTTGAGTTGGGTGTTTTTGTCGATAATCTTCTTCACTTCAACCTCACTGTCCTCTCTTTCCTGTAGCAGCTGGTCGCATTCTTTTCTTGATGCCTCCAGCTCCTTCAGTGCCGCTTTCAGCTTGTCACTCATGTCACGAACAGTGGCTCCGCGGGTCATCATATTAAAAAAGTTCCCCAAGTGGCACCTGGAATGTGACAAGAAACAGCTAAGTGTATGAGGAAGCTAGATAAGTTGAGAACTTGGGAAGATATGAGAGTAAGATTGGAAGAAATAGGTAATAAAAAATAAAATAAAAAATAACAGACAAAAAAATGAAGTTTTGGAATAGATTATGAAAAATGGAGGTATGTATAAGAAAAAAGGAAGCTATTCAATTTGTTCTGGGGCTTTATCACAATTTTAATTGTTTACAGGAAGACTTTTATCAATTTTATCACATAAGTTAATAACTGGGTTAGATAATTTCCACTAAGCGAGTAATATAAGAATGTATAAGGACATGAGAATAATACCTAACAAAGTTTTATCATTTTTAAACAAAGTCAATCAATTAGGGATAAATGTGTGTGAAGTAAAGTTTGCAGTATTGGTTTTCTGTCTGGGGCAAGTGTTTCCGTCTTCGATTTTGCTTCCACAATATTTGTCAAGCGAAAGGAGACATAAACGGTGCCGGTGTGTACTGGACGTTGCTCATAACCCTGAGCAGTGTTTTCAGATGTTGTATTGTGTGTAAATATTACTAGATTAATGAATAATAGAAAACAAAATACTCCCCGGGTTTGATGAATTCAAATCCGCAATCCAGTTTTGGTTGACAGCCGGTAGATGATTTTTCAAAGTGTCGAATATTATCAATAATCACAACAAAAACACGGCACAAACACTGCGTGAGACACTTTATACTTAGATTCTAAGATAAACAATACTTTTAACATAAAATAAACACAATTTTTAAATAATTTAGTAATTTTAAACTACGAGGTCGTTTTTTCACGACCTGTCACCAGTGTTACCAATGTAAACTCTTAATGCATTGGACATGAAGGATCTTAGACCTATTAGTATACTGCCGGTACTCTCTAAAGTTTTAGAGAAAGTAGTTTGTGCGCAATTGGTTGATTTTTTAGAGACTAATAACATCCTCCCAGATGTTCAATCGGGGTTTAGAAAGGGCCGTAGTACAACCACGGCATTGTTGGATGTTACAGACAATATCCTGTCAGCTCAAGATAATGGGTTGTGCACTCTTTTGGTCTTGCTTGATTTTTCACGCGCTTTTGACTGTATTAACGTTCCTCTATTGTTAACCAAGATGGCTTTTTACGGATTCGACGTGGATACAATAAAATGGTTTGAGAGCTATCTTGGCGATCGTACGCAATTTGTTGAAATACGACGGGCGGACGGCTCAACAGTTGTCTCTAGGCAGCGCACAGTAAGAAGGGGGGTTCCACAGGGCTCGATTCTTGGCCCAGTATTGTTTATTTTGTATTGCGCCGATGTCATAAAACATATAAATAAATGCAAATACCACATTTATGCCGATGATACACAAGTTTATATATCATTTAAGCCGGAAGACTATGAACAAGCATTAAATGATCTTAATACCGATCTTGAAAACATAGTGCAATGGTCGAATGCCAACACGCTTGCCTTGAATCCTACAAAAACCAAGTATATGCTTTTTGGAACCGAGAACCAGTTAGGTAAAATTAAACCCTGTGCCGGCTGTGTCACTGTTATGGGGGAGCCTATTGAACGGGTATACGAAGCACGTAATCTAGGTCTTATCATGGACACGGAACTTCGTTTTCACAAACACGTGTCCGAGTCTATTCGTAATTGCTATTATAGACTTAAGATTTTATACAAAGCCCGTCCCTATCTTAGTGAAGAATTGCGAGTCCTGCTGGTGGAGTCTTTGGTTTTATCAAAGTTAAATTATGCGGACGCAGTGTATGGCCCACGACTGCTGTCAAAAACTGAAAAAAACATCCAAAGACTTCAAAACGCATGTGCACGGTTTTGTTTTAAAGTTCCCTTTAGAGGACATGTTACACCTTTCTTAAATGAGCACAACATTTTAAAAATGAAAGCTAGACGTAAACTCCACTTGGCAAGCCTACTCTTTGGTGTTATTAAGTCTCACTCCCCTTCTTATTTATATGAAAGACTGTCGTGGACAAGAAGACACAAAATCGGTGAGGGAAGAAAATGTTCCCAACAACTTTCCATCCCACAGCACAAGTCGGCGGCTTTTAGAGGTAGTTTCCGTTACGCAGCTACCAAATGCTGGAACAATATCCCTCCTCCCATAAAGTTTAGTAAAAGTTGCTCGACTTTCAAATTGAAATTAAAAATATTTCTTCTAAAGCATCAAAAAGTTTACGAAAATGTTAGAGCCGACATATCTGCCATTTAAAATAATTTATTCCTTTTATTACTTTCCGATTTTATTATTTTTCAATTTCAAATCTTATTTAATTTTTATTCGTCAACTGTTATTAAACGAAAACCTCATGAAAATCTGTTACGTAGTTAAGAAGGACAACGCAGTCAAACGATTTTGTCTTAAAGGTAGGTTCTTTCTATTTATTATTTCATTGTAGATATGCAAATATTGGGTATTTATTCTAGTTTTTCAGTCATCACAACACAACGCCTACTCTCAAACACATGTATGCCACAACATTTTCTTTATTTTATTTTAATTTATTTTTAACTCTATTCATTTATTATTACGGACACACACTTCACTATGTACTTATTATTCGAGCGTATGGTACTCGTGGGTTGCAGCTGAAAATCAGCGTCAGGTGGTGCATACTGTGTAGCCACTTGACATTATGCTGAGCTGAGGCCCTTTTGGCATTAATAACATTGTTGTGTTTTATTTATAATTTTAAGATTTTATAAGCTGTAATGCCAATAAACGCACTTTTCTTTCTTTCTTCTTTCATGCTCATCATTAGCGCGTGCGACCTTCAGACCAGACAGACAAGAAATTATGTAGACTAGCTGACCCGACAGACGTCCTGTCTTAACTATAAATATTGAATTCGCATTGGTATAATTAATAAAACAGCGCGCATTCTGTCATTTGCTGATAGTTACGTCAAACAACTGACAGTTATACATCTAAACAACTGACAGTTATGTCAAACGCCCTAATATGGTTACAAAGGGTTCAAATGCCAAACGGTTACATTAGAAAAGTTATGGTCGTTAAGTTTTCTTAAATTTTCTAACGTTACGCGCATCTTTCTCATTCTTGTCTTTCATACAAACCTTTTTCTGACAATAACAAACACAACAAAAAAAAAATAGCAAAATTGGGCCAGCCGTTCATGTGTGATGCGGTGACCAAAGGAAATAGTATTCATTTTTATATATATATACCTAGACATTTTCAGAGTCCCTAAAGAGTATCGGATTATTGCATTTCTTCGTACCTATTTTACATATGGTGGACGGACGGACAGTAGGTGGACCGATAACCTTGTGAAGGCGGCGGGAATCCGCTGGATGTGGGAAGCACAAGACCGGAGTTGAGGAGCCTGGGGGAGGCCTATGTCCAGCAGTGGACGTTTTTCGGCTGAAATAATAATAATAAGTTTATTGATCCAAAATATACATAGGTTGTATACTTGTTACATGCTAAGCTACTACGTAGTTAACTAACAAAGGACACAAGGGGTGGAAAACAATAATTGTCTATATTAACAAAAAATTAAATACTATCTCCTAAACTAGGAATGACCTGTATCTTAGGAGACAGTGATAAGACCAAACTAAACTGTAAATTAATGATGAACCCTACGTTTCGAGTTTCGATATTAATCTACCACACGACAAAAATGTGAGTTAGCTGAGTAAGTAATTTAGATTTAGATATTTGAGCATGGATGATGATGATTTTACATTTAAATCCGTGTTTAGCTACAATAGAAGTCTAGACTTCACACTGCAGTACATTATACCCAGAGTACCCAGTACATACCTGCTAAGAGCAAAAAGGTATAAAATATTTAGGTATGTTCCTTTCTATAAAGTTTTACATTCAAACCCTATATTTAGAAACGTTGAATATCCTATTCAAAATTATTCTTCCCATAGACGCTCAAGCTCAATGAAATAGCAAAGGGCCTTTACGCGAGGCAATGGATCTATTTTCATAGGACAGGTGTAAGTCGATAGTGGGCAGATTATACCTAGACTACCAACCTTATTTAGGTAGGTATAGAATATTGCGAAACATATTCATGAAGCCGAGCCAGGTGCCAATGAATGGCCAGAGTGGTGCGTAGGTGCAGAATAGTTACCTAGAATAGAATAGAATAGAATACTCCTTAATAAGAGCACCTGACGAATCTATACCTACAAATAATATAAAGAGGTATACGTAATTTGGTTATAAGTTTGTATGTATTGCATTTGATAGCCCAGTTTTATTAATATTTGACATCACGCTACGATCTAACGCTAAGTAAAAAAGAAAAACGTGGTTGGGTGATGGGATGCGCAGCGGTGGGTCGGGGCGAAATAGTAGATAATAGTTGCAAATATACTAATTACAAATATGAATAGATACAAATCTACTTGTTACAAATGAGAATAGATACAAATATACCAGTTACAAATATGAATAGATACTAACATACTAGTTACAAATATGAATAGATACAAATATACTAGTTACAAATATGAATAGATACAAATATACTAGTCCGTCGCGACATACTAGTCCGACGCGGCTCTGAAACATCAATTTCCATTAAGTTTTCATATTATGTCTGAAGTACAGATATTTTCTAATCTAGTCAGACACAGATGTTCAAAATTTGTACATAAGAGTCGCGTCGCGCCGGTTTGCGGGAGCCTTACATATAGAAATTGTACATTATATTACATAGTACTATATCCAGCGATAGCCTCCTTCTTTTGGAAGTCGGTTAAAAAGGGATGTACCTGTGCAAGGATGGATGAAAATAAACAGAAATATCATGTTCTCAGCTGGTCCTAGGCCTCCTCCAAGCATAGTCACAATAAACGGAGTGCTACACATCTAGCATCCAAATCATCCAATAGATTTCCGTGACCTTTCCACGACGGAAATATACCTAGCTTATAAATTAATCATGAACGTAGGCGGAAAGCTATGAAAATCCTTTTACTTTAGGATTAATTTGGATTTGGCTTAACAAGTTAATGCGAAGTTAATGTATATATTAACGGGTTAAATATAGATACTCCAGTGACTTTGTTACCAAAAGATAGGTTAAATTCGTTCTAAATTCAAAAACAATATACAGTTACGGATCGCGACACGTAAGTTGAACCAAAATGTCGGATTTTGTTTTAACTTACCTGCCGCGATCTGTAATCTATTTCCAAACTTCAGTACACGTTACATCAATGACTATGCTAGCAGGTGACCTCTTCTTTTTCCGTGCGAAACAACGAGTATACGCACTTTTGTTTGTTCTGATTTTAGTTCAAATTAGGTACCTGCCGAGATCTATACATGTTTTTTATCGATTGATGGCCAGCAAGTAAGACACCATCATCTGCCTAGACTAGTCCCAACTGTGTTAGGGTCGGCTTCCAGTCAAACCGGATGCAGCTGAATACCAGTATTATACATGGAGCGACTGCCTATCTGACCTCCGCAACCCAGTTACTGGATAAAACAGGTGGTCAGGCTTCTGACGACCCGTAACGAAAGTCAAACATACTCGAATGACAGCCGGGACTAACGGCTTAACGTGCTTTCCGAGGCACGGAGGGGTCTTGGTATGTGGTCACCCATCCACGGACCAACCGCGGCAAGCGTAGCTTAAGCTGAACGATCGACCCTTGCGACTGTTATTTCTTAGCCACAAACTCCTTAGGAAGTAAGAAACAAATCCCTACTAATATTATAAATGCGAAAGTAACTTTGTCTGTCTGTTACGCTTTCACACCTAAACCGCTGAACCGATCGTCATGCAATTTGACAGAGATATAGCCTGGGATATGGAAAAGGACATAGCGGCACGCGGGCGGAGCCGCAGGCAAAAGCTAGTGCTGAATAAATTAAAGCTGTTTTCTTTTAAAGGCAAAGTAAACAGCCACTCTCCTCTTCCCGCTTGAACTGCAACCTGGCTGTGTAATAACTTGCCTTTGACGCAAAAAGCCGTGTCAGGAATGTCGGAGTTATTATTACACAACAAACATGCTAATGGCGGCTCGCGTCACGGGAAATAGGGATACATTGTTCGGTTTAAGTGGTTTTTGACACACCCGCCTTGCTTCACCAGCAGATGTTTAATAAACTGTCTCTAGGCATTAGTTAATTTAAACATGAGTGAGTGTACCTGACAGGTCTTACAAGTGAACTGATAAGGCTGTTTGTGAAGTTTCCAGTGCCTTGAAAGTGTTTTGCATTTCAAATTGATCAGTAGCGGATTTAGGCTTAGGCCCGTGAGGCCCGGGCCTAGGGCGGCAAATTTAGAGGGGCGCCAAAAATTTTAAGACGACTAAAATTAAAAATCGATTGGGTTTTCTGTAAACTGGAAGACCAAATTTTAAAGTTTATTTTCATGCGCTCTTACAATCTAAACATAGTACCGTTTCAAGGGTAGAATTAATTATTCAGAAAAGTACTAAAATCCGAAAAAAATTTTTTTTTAAAGTATTTGTATTTTTAGCCTTAAAGTTAGGAAAGTAAAAGGGCTCCATGTCGTCTTGGGCCTAGGGCGCCATCAAATCTGAATCCGCTACTGGAATTGATCTTAAATGCGGTTAAATTGACGATGAAAATGAATCAACCATCTGATTTACCTTTTGAACTATTTTAGGTACTCCCCACCGAAGTTCCTCCCTCCTGCCGTATCCTGCTTCTTCTTTCCTCTTTCATTTCTTGACTGCATCGTTGATCCTTCTTACATTACTCCGTGGTCTAGTGTTCGTTAGCGCTACTGCTGAACATGAAATCCTGGGTTCCATTCCCAGGTCGGGCAAAGCTTATTGAGTTTTGCTATCTAGAATTTCAATTTTGATGGCAATAGGCTCGCCCCCGTTTACATGGGACTTAGAGATAACTGGCGAAATGTGGATGTACTATAGGAACACCTCTGCCAACCCTTCAGGGAAACAAGGCGTGATGTTATCCACTGAACTGTATGCCCGTTTTCACTGACACTTAGCGACACGTAAATGAATGCCTAAATGGCGTTGGGATTTCAACTTTCAACGGTGAGCCGAACGTTGTAAATCGAACAGTGCCCTTTTATTTAGGCGTTCATTTAGATGTCGCTTAGTAGGTATTAGGTAGTGAAAACACTTTTTGTGGAAAGGGTCTAGGTACCTACCACTACACCAATTACCTATAGGTACCTGCCTTCAATCAGTATTGCTGACCTTACTGTGTTCCAATTTGAAGAGTAGGTTTAGGTAAAACAGCAAGCACATAAAATTTAACATGATATCTCGATTAGGTTTTCAGGGTTCCGTAGTCAACAGTTCCAGTATAGTTTCGCCATGTCTGTCCACGCTTAGCTCAGAGACTCTTAGTTCTTGAAAGCTGTAATTAATTTGACATGGATATACAAATTAATTATGACCGGAAAAGTGAAATTTTAAGCTTTAAAGTGCTATTTTTTGTCAAAGCCGAGCGTCCCAAGCTGGCCAAGTGGTTTTAGAATATGTGAAAAATTTCACGGTAGTAGTATAAATAAAATGAAGTTAAAAGGAAAACTATCACAGTTATACAAGTTAACGAGTAATAGTGAACCAACTTACCTACATTTGCAGTCGGTATGGGAGAATATGTTATTCCACTACAATGTTAAGATTTTAATGGGATTAATTCATCCCAACTACGGAACCTTTTATTGTGCTTGGTCCGACACGCGCTTGACCGGTTTTATATAAATATCCTTTAACTAAGCATTGGGTATCAGAAAATAAACTTTTTCACGAAAGTTACTATCTTACAAACGAAGATATCCAAGCCTCTATTCAACCGTATCGGAATTCCTATTCCTGCTGAAACAAGATTTACCCGTAGACAATGTTTTTTAGATCACTTCCGTGGGCATCGATTTACGCGCGCAAGGGAGCGAATAAGATGCCTATCCCGTTGTTCAATAGCCATGTAAACAAGAAATACGCAGTGTAACGTGAAATAATAACCCTAGCTGGTTATCTCGGTAGAACCGTTTGTTTGTAGAAAAAGGTGAATGTACTGTTATTTTTAGTCTGTGGCGCATATTTTGACGCGTAAGCGTATTGTGACGTTGGTTGTGATGGTTTTATGACGTCGACAACGATTTGGGACAAATAAACATTTTTCATTTTTATCATTTTCAATAGTGTAGATTATTATCTATGGGTTCATAGGTATGCAGTTTGCCTGTTCTGCTTATCCTGTTTCCTATATACGTGCGTAAATAAAAAAGAAACCAAACCTTCATCACTTTGAAAAGTGAAATATACCTAGTGACAATAGGAGGCTTCAAAAAATTGGATATAACCAATTTTTTTAAGCCTCCTATTTCAAGTCGGTTAAAAAGTGACAAAGCTGCATTCTCGTAAAATCTAAAAGAACGTGTAACTTCAGGTTGTTTTTTTTTTTTGTATTGAAAATGGTTAAATTGAGTATCATCCGTAATCGTACTAAATAGAAAGCAGATTACTTTCGCATAATTATTATACATACAATAAACTCGTGAATGTCGGATGTTTTTTTAAAGGAACGTGCTAACGTGGAAGCCTTCTTGTCACAGTCACGGCGTGCAGCTGCCGATTATTTATCTTCTTTATGCCTATGTATAAATATCTGTGTGTGTATCATGTTTTTTTTTAATGTTAATTATGTCATCTTTTATATGCACGTGTTTCTGTGACAAATAAATCTATTTTTCTTTCTTTTTCTTTCTTTCTTTGCTATCGGGGCAAGGCCTATGTTACTCCTTATATCATCAGCTATCTGCCAGTGAAGGTCCCGTGGAAATCCATCCAGCCATTTCGGACATTAGCCAGAACAAACAGACAGACAGACAAACATTTTAAAAGTTATTTTGATTATATTTAAGTAACTGTACTTAAATATAATAAAAAATAAGAGCTTTTTACTAAATGCATAAGAAAGTATATACGGATATAAAAAGCGGAAAGTCTATACAAATAGACTTTTTACTCCGTTTGGAATAAGATTAGACATTTAAGTAATCCTTTTTTACAGTCTGTTCAACTAATTTTGACTTCTATTACGTTGGTAGCATGATAAATGGCATTTGCAGTAAACACTTGGTATTGAAACCACTTTTTTACTTTAAATGCCATCCTTACGTCTACGGAATAGAAGTCAAAATCGGTTGAACGGACTGTAAAAATGGTTTGTTTAAATGTCTAATCTTATTTCGAATGGAGTATAGATGTATAGATAAAAGCGTTGAAAATTCCAAAACATCTTGTTCTGGAAGATGGAAAAGTTGTCGAACATAGTTGAGAAAAAGTTCCTTACCCTGTCTGCGAATTTCACCCCACGCACAACACCCACGTCGAAACTTGATCAGCTGATAACGAATGTTTTGGAGAAGCCTCGGATTGTTACCGAGCTACGTCAGGACCGGAATTTTAATGACGTCATAATATGAATAGTTTAACGAAGTTATTAAATATTTATCTAAATTCTTTTGTATTTATTTTAAATATTGAGAATCCGAAGTCAAATCAGTGTGGTGTGCATAAAAGGCTTACCCTAAAGCAGTGGGCGTTCGGATTTTTTTTTAACATTTACACATCAAATTGTGGCTTCCGCTCGCCTTTGTAAATAAACAAGCATTTATACACCGTGACATTTTAGTCGTCTTAGAACGGCAGCCTACTTCATGTACCCAATACCTGCTATCTACTACTATTCATATATTTTTTTTTTTACATTTGCCTAATCAAAAACATGAAAATATCACTAAGACGCATGACGTAGTTTGAAACACCCTGTTATGGAGATGGAATTAATGATTGAATGTAATGGTGGGTAGGTAGATATCTTCTACCGTTTGATACGTAAACATTATTAACTGGGAGGGTGTTTCATAATTCTAAAGCATTCATTATTTTTTGTTTGTATCTATTATCTTAATTAATGGTAACAATGTTTTAATCGCGCCTAGAGGTATGATATGACGGATACATTGAGTGGACCATCTTTGTAAGACGACTAAAATGTCACGGTGTATATACAATTTAGAACAAAAACATAAAAATTCAATATCGTATCAGTCGTTCGTCAGAGTTTCTGGTTATTAATTATCATAGCCAGTTCCACCATTCCCACCATTGATGTGCATTCCTAAAAGTTTATGAAAATAGTACCTTACTCTAAGTACCTAATTATAAGTAGATTTAATCCAACCCCTTTCACGCACTTTTCACCAATCCTGATGTCGGTATGATTGGAAAGTTTTCTCAATAACCCTCGTAAATGAATTTGACACTACAACTATCTCAATTGCATACAAGAAAGGGAACCACTGAAAGAGCTTCACTATTACAACGAATATTCACCAAAAAATACAACGTTTAAATTCATGTAACATTTTATTTCGTAAGCTTGGACTGAGCGTTTCTGAAGCCTGGATTTTGCGCTGTCATCCAATAACATTACCTACATGGATTTAAAAAAAGACCATGATGTACCTATCTAATTAAAAATCGATAGGTACATTTTGGTATTTTAATTAAGCTCTATAAAATAGTTAGGTACCTTTCAATATCTAATTCTAGTGGAGCAAAGGTTCAATCTACGTCAGGCAAATTAGCAACTGTGTTATATTTTAAGTGTGTTCCTTTTATAAATAAACGATTTTATTATTATTTATTGACTTCATTTATTTTTATAATAATTAAATACATTATTAAATATTTTTATAAAACATAAATAAATTATGTATCTCGTCTGATTGATTTATTTCACCGAAACGAATGTACCTACGGTATATTCTTTGCATCAAGACGATTTTTAAGCGGCCGTCTTCATAAAATTGGAAAAAAGTGTCCACTTTATTTCAACATCTGCAGAGCTAGCCATAGGTTATGAACAACTAAGGCTCGTATATCAACTACTTTATTGCTTTGTGCTTCTTCATCCAATGACACTAAAACAGTGACGAAGCGATCGTTAGTGACAGAAAAAGATACATCCGCAGTGTCTGTGTCAACATCCGTTATGTTGACGCACACAAAAGATACAGCTGACTGAGATCCAAAATCCTGAAATATAAAATGGAATACTGTTATAAAATCGTGCCTAGTTTACGAGTTGTATGTCGTATGTTCCAATCCCATTTCTTGCCGTGGGTGTCGTAGAAGGCGACTAAGGGACTTACTAGAGAATGGGCAGCAGCGTTCTCTATGCATTGTACCACCATACTGAGATCGCCAACCCGCCTGCAAAGCGTGGCGATTATGGTAACCCCTCCCCCAAAAAACTGGTTGAGGTGGCTGTGCTTGGGGGAGGGCTATGTCCAGCAGTGGACGTCTTTCGGCTGAAATGATGAAGATGAAAACGTGTGTTCAAACCCAAGCAATTATTTGATTATGCTCTGTAAAAAAGCTCAATATTTTTTCTTACCGGTAGTGAAACGTTCAATCTCTTGGATCCTTTAACTAGCGTAGATTGCGTATCATAATATTGTCTGAAAGGAAGTATGAATCGACGACCTGAAAACCAAAGAAAAAAAAATGTAATGGACACTGGGCAAAAACGTATGAAACTTGTCGTAAATGTCCACTATCTACATTACTGGGAACTAAGAAACTGAACAGGCAATATGACATAGTCTCCACAAGTAAAAAAATCATGATTCCGTCATATTTTCGTTTTCGGTCATCATAAACCAGCCGAAGCTTGGGCTATGCCAAAAGCTAGAGGTTTGTGACTTATCACGCGTTATTCGGCCGACTTCTTAAGGCTAGGTTGTTCCGGCCTGTGGGCCTTTGAAACGCTACCTCCGCCTCCCCCAAATGCACCGCGACGTATTTATTTACGATGAACTGTCAACCATTTAGCAGAAAATCCATGCCATAGTATAACATATTGCAGTTGATCATGAATTCGCGTTCGTCGCCCGTCCAGAGCAGTCGTGTATCATTCTTTTTTCGCAAAATACTTTAATTAGTGCTCTTCAAATTTAACTAATAGCTACACAAAAATAGAACTCAAACTAAATAATTTGTAATTACGCCATTTCGTCCCTGTGTCCTGCGCCTCAAGAACAACTAGCCACTAACGGACGTGCCCGCGCCCGGCGCGCCTCACCTCCGCGTGAGTAGAACAGTTGCTATTTTTTAACTCGCTCACACAGTGACTCGCGCGGTGTACGTTGCTCCAAACAAGTAAATCACTCATAAGTGCACGTGCCCTCGTCATTGAAGTTGACCTTGCATTGAATACTGTCGCAGTCGCGTTATTATGAATGTGCAAAGATCGCCACCGAGTCATGCTACCGGCACTGCCGCCGGCGTAGGCGGTGGATCACAACCCGATTTATCTAAGCTGAGCTCGTATGCATTAGACCCGCAAATTACGTATCGGAATAAAAGGAAACATGAATGTGAATGCGCCACCGAAATCAAAGAAATGCGTTCGGAATTGTCCCGTATCGGGTCGTTGCTGGAAAAATACGTTGGATCTAATGAACAGATTATGATTAAAATGCAGGAAAGTATAACTGAGGTCAAAGCTGAAATCACCGAATTGAAATCATGCAACGAACAAACTGCAGACATGATTCGTGGAAATACAGCGCAGATTAATGAGATTCAATCATCGACATCTGGCATGATAATTGAACATAAACTATTGAAAACCACTGTGTCAAAATTGGAGAAACAACTGGCGCTAGGAGAAAATCAGTTGAAATCCTTTGAGTCAGAATTTAACATGTTTAAACCCACATCTTCGACTCCAAACCCTCAAAATCAGCTATGCTTGAACGAACAAATAATTAAAGAGGTAGCGAATCGAAATAGCAGGGAAAAAAATATTATTGTTGTTGGCCTACCGGAACAGTCCGCTGCTACCCTAGAAGAACGAATGTCCCAAGATGACGCCGATATTTTAAAAATTACTCTACTAGTGTGCCAAGACCTCCCGAAACCAATTAAAATCTTTAGAATAGGTAAATACTCACCGGGAAAAAGTCGCAGAATCAAGGTATGCTACGACACTTCAGCACCCGCCAAGCATCTCCTACGCAATAAGGAGAAGTTGCCAGATAACATTAAAATATTCTCAGATCAAACTCCAGCTCAGCAAAAATATTTTAAAAACCTGAAAGAAGAACTACTCCGTCGTCAAAACGATGGTGAGAATGGACTGACCATAAAATATATAAATGGCACGCCTACCATAATAAAAACTCCTGCAAAAAACTACGAACAATAAACGATACCATACTTTCGACAGTCGCCAGTAATACCTACCAAGTAATCAACAATTACCAACATATAGAAACCAACAAATCACGGCTCAGATTTTTCTACCTTAATGCTCGAAGTATACGCAAGAAAGGAAAATTTGACGAACTTAAATGTATTCTACAATCGCTACCTAGTACTATTCATGTTATTTTACTGACTGAAACCTGGATTAGAAATGAAACACAAGCCTTGGAACTACAAATAAATAACTACTCGCACTACTACAACTACAGAACCGATGCAAGAGGAGGTGGAGTTTCAGCATATGTCCACAATGACCTCAAACATAGTTTATCAGAGTCTAAGTACACAGGAGGAAACAACTATCTATGGATACGACTAGAGCGATATGCATTGGAGGTAGGAGTCGTATACAATCCCGGCGATACTAACTACACGGACTTTCTTGAGGTTTATGAGTCCCAACTACAACAAAGAAAGAGGGCAATAGTGTTCGGAGATTTTAACATTGATCTATTAAACAAAGACAAAAAGACTAAACGATATAATGAACTCTTAAAGGGAACTGGACATACATTGCTAAATAAAACAACTCAAAAGTATTGTACAAGAGAATCGAATACCAGAAAATCTATTTTGGACCATGTCTGCTCCAACCTGCAAAATGATCACTTCCACATGGCAATAACTGACTCGTCAATGTCAGATCACAAACAAATATATGTCGAACTCAAAAAAACGAAATCCCCTGGAAAAATACGTACCCAATACGAAGCAATTGATTTTATGAAACTACATGATATACTTGAAACAACAAATCTTGAAGAATTAACTGATGATTACACACTACTTGAAAACAAAATAAAATCAATAATTAACAAAAGTAAAACAACAAAGACTAAAATTTTAAACCTGCCCCAAAAAGACTGGATAAATAGAAACATAATTGATGATATCAACCAAAGAAACGCATTGTGGACAGAACTAATGAAAAATCCGAATAACACCGCCCTGGAAGCAGAATTCACCACCAAACGAAAACAAGTTGCTAAACACATGCAAGATACAAAGAATATTTACTACTACAAAAAATTTTGCGATTGTAATAATAAACCTAAGAAAATGTGGAATTTAATTAACATCCTAGCAAATAATAAAATAAAGCAAAATTGTGCTCCCTCAAAACTATTAATCGATTCAAAACAGATTACAAACCCAAACGAAATTTGTCAGTTTTTCAACGAGTACTTCGCCACGATAGGTCCCCGTCTAGCGAATGACATACCTAGATGATGATGATTATTCACATGCTTTACCAAAAACTCCTACCGGAAACACTCCTGTGTTATCAACTCTTGATTCATGTTCTGCAAGTGAAGTTACGAAAATTATATCAAATCTCGACCGTAACTGTAGCACTGGATTGGATGGAATTACTACCAAAGCAATGAAATGCATAAATCATCTTATAGCAAACAACCTGAGCAAATGCTTCAACAATCTGCTAGCTGAAGGTCATTTTCCCGATAGCCTGAAAATGGCCAAGGTAACTCCCATTCACAAATCGGGTTCAAAAATGGACCCAGGTAACCACCGACCCATTTCAGTTTTGCCTATAATGTCAAAAATATTAGAAAAAATTCTACACAACCGTTTAAACAAACATTTAACGTCTATTAACTTTCTTTCAGACAGACAATATGGGTTTAGACCAAAAAGCAGCACACTAACAGCTACAGTTGATCTCGTTACTAAAATTAAACAAAATGTAGATAGAAACAACATAGTCCTTGGTATCTTTATTGACCTCAAAAAAGCGTTCGACACCGTAAGTCATGAATTGCTAATTAAAAAGCTAGAAACCATTAAAATTACCGGTAGTGCCTTAAAAATGTTCGATTCCTACCTCAAAAACAGATCGCAATTAGTTAGAACGGATAATAATTATCAAAGTGGCACTTTACCTATAACGTGTGGAGTCCCCCAGGGATCAATTCTTGGCCCTCTGCTCTTTTTAATTTACATAAATAATATTCAGGAAATCAAATTACATGGCCATCTTACTCTATACGCAGATGACACTTGTTTATTTTATTTCGGATCTTCCATCCATGATCTAGTTTCACAGGCTCAAGAGGATTTAAACACCCTTTTTTCATGGTTTCAGTACAATCTATTAACTATAAATATTTCAAAAACATGCTATATCTTGTTTAAAGCAAAAAATAAAACAATACCTCCACATAATCCATTAGTCATAAATAATGTGCCCTTGCAGCAAAAATCTTGTGAAAAATATCTTGGACTAAGAATGGACAGTTTTCTATCGTGGTCTATCCACATGGAGCATATAAAAACAAAGCTTACGTCACTACTTGGATCGCTCCGAAACATAGTGCGATGTATTCCACATAGATTGCGTCACACCATCTATAACACCTTAGTAAAACCACACCTACTATATCTGATTGAAATTTGGGGCAGTGCAGCCAAGACGAAGCTAGCTAGCCTTCAAGTCGCACAAAATAAAATAATAAAAATGATTTTTAACTACCCATATTTAACATCAACGCGTAAAATTTATGAAGAAACGAAAATAATGAACATTAGACAGCTATATATCTACAATACATGTATTTTCATTCGGAAGGCACTCAACCAAAGTATACAGACTAACATATCGTTTACTAAAGTAAAACAAGTAACCCAACGTAGCAGTCGTCGAGCTAGTTTTCTAATTTTACCGAAGATGAGAACTAAGTTTGGCAAAAAAATGTTAACTTTTGAAGGAGCACAATTTTATAATAAAATACCCTCATGTATAAAAAAATTACATTCATTTAATGCATTCAAAACTCAATTAGCTGCATATTTAATGACAAATTACACCTTTTCTAAAAGCTGAATGCATTGGATGTATGTATCATAATTACGGCAATGACGTCTGTGACGAACTTTTATATAAATAATTTACTTTAAGCCTTGTTCTCATGTAAGTGACTTTGTGTCTTTTTTGAGAATAAATAACTTTAAACATACATCAACGGAATTATTTTTGCTTATGTTCGATATTTTTTCCTTAGTTTTAGATACATTTTATGGTAGAACTAAAATCTATACATCTATAGGTACATATAAATAAAATTGGAGTGTCTATTTGTAATATTAAAATAACCGCTTTTTGCTACATGCATATGAATATATAAACGGTACATATACCAAACTAACATTTTTTTACAATTTTTGTCTGTCTGTCTGTCTGTGTGTTCTCGCTAATCTCTGAAATGGCTGGACCGTTTTTGACAGGACTTTCACTGGCAGGTAGCTGATGTAATAAGGAGTAACTTAGGCTACTTTTATTTTAGAATTTTTATTTGATTTATTGATTCCATATCCTGTAAGTTACCTAAGTATTGAGCGTTTTCAAATGATCAGATACCGACGCCAACCCGATTCCGATAAGTTAGCAGCTACACACAAACCGATATAATTATTATCGGCCCGATGATATTGGTGAATATCGATGACCATCGCGAGTCACCAAACGACTACAATACAGTAATTACCGACGTCTCGAAGTCGGCAGCGCGAATAAGCGTGTTCAAGTGAAATAATGGCTGGTTCTCTCACCCCGCACTGCGTCTTCGCCGGTAGAAATTGTCCGACATCGGTGTCAGACACTGTCTGCGACGATATAATTGACATTAACAACTAAGTATGTAAAAGCGTTTAGTAGATACTAAACGTATGCGAAAATCTGACCGCTGATAATGTGGCGTTGTCGGTATCGGCTTACGCGCTGTGTTGTAATTTACTGTAATTGTTAATGTGATGTAATCAACTAATTTTATTAATGAAACAAAAGCAAAAATGTATTTTCATTCAAAACTAGCTTTGCCTGAGGCTGGTAGTTCCAGAGATAGAGATTTCAAACATATATAAAAAAACCGGACAAGTGCGAGTCGGAATCGCCCACTGAGGGCTCCGTAGAAATTTGTAGGTACCATATTGTAATAAAAAACACTTGAGAGGTGTCAAGGGACAACCGGATGGAACGAAGTTCCTTTAGTGAAGGAATTGTAACAAAATTTAAAAAATTGTACATATACATACACACGCACACACACACAATGCACTCTGTCTGTGTCTCTGTCTGCAGAGAAACACGCGCACGCCGCACGGCTTACAACAATGTAGCAAAAAGTGTCGTTACAACTTTTGGTCTTGATTTTTTCCGTCTAGCCCCCTTTCGCAACGCGCGATAAGGAACTTCGTTCCAAAACTTCGTTCCAAAACTTCGTTCCAAAACTGAACTACTTAATGCAATGTTCTACTTAGATGTTTGATTAAATTGTTTAATACGAGCGCTAATCCTGCCGATAAACTGTCACGCAGTTTGGCAGGTTTATGGGATTTGTACAAGTTTAGGTCCAAATAAATTTTATTTATTATCTCAATTTATGAGTTCAATCAATCGATCAATCGATCAATCGATCAGTCGATCAATCGATCAATCAATGGGTCAATCAATCAATCGGTCAATCGATCAATCAATCGGTCAATTAATCAATCGATCAATCGTTCAATCAATCGATCAATCGATCAATCGATCAGTCGATCAATCGATCAATCAATGGGTCAATCAATCAATCGATCAATCGATCAATCAATCAGTCAATCAATCAATCGATCAATCGATTAATCGATCAATCGATCAATCGATCAATCAATCAATCAATCGGTCAATCAATCAATCAATCAATCGATCAATCGGCCAATCAATCGGCCAACTAATCAGCCAACCAATTAGCCAACCAATCGGCCAACCAATCGGCCAACCAATCGTCCAATCAATCGGTCAATCAATCGGTCAATCAATCGGTCAATCAATCGGTCAATCAATCAATCGATCAATCGGCCAATCAATCGGCCAATCAATCGGCTAATCAATCGATCAATCAATCAATCGATCAATCGGCCAATCAATCGGCCAATCAATCGGCTAATCAATCGGCCAACTAATCCGCCAACCAATCGGCCAACCAATCGGCCAACCAATCGGCCAACCAATCGGCCAACCAATCGGCCAACCAATCGGCCAACCAATCGGCCAATCAATCGGTCAATCAATCGGTCAATCAATCGGTCAATCAATCGGTCAATCAATCGGTCAATCAATCGGTCAATCAATCGGTCAATCAATCGGTCAATAAATCGATCAATCAATCGGCCAATCAATCGGCCAACCAATCGGCCAACCAATCGGCCAACTAATCGTCCAATCAATCGGTCAATCAATCGGTCAATCAATCGGTCAATCAATCGGTCAATCAATCAATCGATCAATCGGCCAATCAATCGGCCAATCAATCGGCTAATCAATCGATCAATCAATCAATCGATCAATCGGCCAATCAATCGGCCAATCAATCGGCTAATCAATCGGCCAACTAATCCGCCAACCAATCGGCCAACCAATCGGCCAACCAATCGGCCAACCAATCGGCCAACCAATCGGCCAACCAATCGGCCAACCAATCGGCCAATCAATCGGTCAATCAATCGGTCAATCAATCGGTCAATCAATCGGTCAATCAATCGGTCAATCAATCGGTCAATCAATCGGTCAATCAATCGGTCAATAAATCGATCAATCAATCGGCCAATCAATCGGCCAACCAATCGGCCAACCAATCGGCCAACTAATCGGCCAACCAATTGGCCAACCACTCGGCCAACCAATCGGCCAACCAATTGGCCAACCAATCGGCCAACCAATCGGCCAACCAATCGGCCAACCAATCGGCCAACCAATCGGCCAACCAATCGGCCAATCAATCGGCCAGTCAATCGGCCAACTAATCGGCCAATCAATCGGCCAATCAATCGGCCAATCAATCGGCCAATCAATCGGCCATCAATCGGCCAACCAATTGGCCATCAATCGGCCAATCAATCGGCCAATCAATCGGCCAATCGGCCCATCAATCGGCCAATCGGTCAATCAACTCTGTCTGTGTCTCTGTCTGCAGAGAAACACGCGCACGCCGCACGGCTTACAACAATGTAGCAAAAAGTGTCGTTACAACTGTTGGTCTTAATTAAAAGTGTCGTTACAACTTTTGGTCTTAATTTTTTCCGTCTAGCCCCCTTTCGCAACGCGCGATAAGGAACTTCGTTCCAAAAAGTTATGGGCAAATTTATATTTTCGCGAAAACTTGTAAGTATCAAAACTTACTATTTTTATTTTTTCAACTTTTTATTTTTTGGAATTTTTCCTTTACTTGTGATGTAAGATCTTACTTTTTGCCAAATTTCGTGATTCTAGGTCAACGGGAACTACCATATAGGTTTTCGACCCAAAACGGTCGGTTTCGGTTTTTTAGCCGATTCTAATCGGCTAAAAATCGTCGTACTGTTTCGCTTATACTGTAACCAAATGCTTTTGTTTTTGATGTTTGCCACCGCTCATAAAGAACCGTAAATATTGTGAGCACATGAAGAAACAATTGCCGTACTTTATTGTCTAGTCACGTACCTACTGCTCCAGCTATAATTTATCGAATCTATCATTTTAAGACATCAAAATTAAATTTGTATATATTTTTTATCCGACCCGGTCTTGTCGGATTACCGACCCATTGGACCATTTGCCAAGACAAAAGTGGCATAGATCCAAGTATATGTCATAGATACGATACGATACGTCGCCACTGGGTTGTGGAGGTCAGATAGGCAGTCGCTCCATGTAAAATACTGATATTCAGCTGCATCCGGTTAGACTGGAAGCCGACCCCAACATAGTTGGGAAAAGGCTAGGCAGATGATGATATGATACGATACGTCTTTGACGAACTTGATTGGGAACATGAGCACCAAGTTATACTGTTAGCGCATAACCACTGCCTTCACACGGCGCTATTTTTCAAGCACGTTATAATATTTTATCGTATAGTGACAGTGACTTTTGGTATTCAAAACTGAAAGTTGTTCACTCAGAGCCAATATGATAAAATCACCGATCCTAGAAAAAATCTTGTGTTGCTACACATTGCGGACAAATTGTTTACCATGTGATATTAATGAAGGATGATAGTAGCGAAGACAGGTCGGTGGAAAGTAAATATCATAGTTGATATGGATGACAGATTCATCTTTTTAACAGATTCAATTTTAAAAATCTTAAAAAAATGTTTTTGTACAAAGTTCTTCATAAACGACGATAAAACATTACATACGACTCTCACTTGACTATTATTTTATCGATATTAATGTGTAATGTGTCAACACTATTTTAAGATGACAATTAAACGTCATCATATTTACTAGAAATAATCACATTTTCGAAAACAATTTTATGAATTAAACCTATAATATAATTACAAGATATTTTTTGTGAGTTATCCCGATTTCATCATTTAATTTGTTATTATTTTATTCGATTTTTTTATACAGGCGCAGGGTGAGTGAGTTTTTGAAAATGTTGACACAGATCCACCCTCTATGACGTCCCGCAGGACTCTGAGCGCGAGCCGATTTAGCCCGATTTACTGTTTTTGAGCTTGTTAAAAAAAAATTTCAACCTTTAATTTCCCTCCTAAATACGATTCCCTTATTGTACATGCAATTTCTACACAATTTTGTGCTGTTATTAGGAAATGAGACGGAAAATGGTTTCGAAATCGACCCTGCTTCGGATTTTTTTTTCATCGAGCAAATTGCAATGAATCGTGTTTTGAACCTTTAATTTCCCTCAAACAAGGATCTATCTATGACATTTATTTTTTTCAGGGCCTAAATGCACGAATTTGATCATTTAATCTTGATTCTGAAACAGGCAATTTCGGATAACTCCCCGTTAAAGCTCGGTAAAATCAGGTGATGTTCGGCCAACTTCGGGATGAATCGAGTCCACTCGTGGTTTCACTTAGCTGACATAAACGGACGCGGTTTTGTTTTAAAGTTGTAAAGCAAGTATATGTCGTATTTTTTGTTCACGAGCATGCAATCATACAGTGGAAATATTAATATTTTTAATGTCTAAATTATTTTTGTTTTCGGCCGTAAACTAGACTAAAGCCGCTTCGTTTTCGTTTTCGGACACAAAAAAAAAATATATTTACCGTACGCGTAATCACAACTGAAGTCCATGATATCATCAGTACCAACATTCTTAGCAAATGTCACACAAGTTGTTACAGCTAGAAGTAGTGGGAATATTAAGTTCGCCATTTTGTCAACTTATTGCAACGCACGCGCACTCGTAGGTACTGAAATGTTTTCGTGTTATTTAGTTAAATAACCAATTTAGCAGCATCATGCTGAGATATGCCTTGCCTTTTGGCCTCGTACGGGACTTTGTTTTTTATTTTTACTTTTTGTTTTTCTCTAATTTTAATTTATATTTTATTAAGTATGTTATTTAGTTAAGTTTGTGTTATTCCTGTGCGAGTCTAATAAATACTTTTTCTTTCTTTTTTTTGCTTTAATTTCATTCGTTTAATTAATGTGAATAATCGATTCATTGTTACGAATTAGATTTTTATTATGCATTAGGTATATTATTATTCAAATTAGACAAGCCATATTAACTCTTAACAAGTATACCTATGTTTTAAATAATACCTACTTCATTTGGTGTAAATAAAATACTTATATGCATTTTTTATGGATGATCATGAACTTTTTGCGCAGCTGTGAAGTACACACTGTTGTTATTGTTTATTTTCCGGCGAGGCCTATATTGACATAATCCGAGACATGAACCGCAATTCCGATTCCGTGGTTCAGACCGCTGTTGGCAAGACTAAACCCTTTCCCATCACTGTAGGAGTACACCAGGGATCCGTCCTTAGGCCGTTTTTATTCAGCGTAGTATTAGACGCTGTAGCTGCAGCGTGGGCCAAATGGCGTGAGGTGTCTGGTGCCATTGGTGACCCCAAGATGCCGTTTAAGCTGAAAGGACAGGTCTATAAATCCATCATTAGGCATGTTCTTTTATACGGTAGTGAAGCGTGGCCAGTACTTGAGCGGCACAAGCAAGAACTGCGTGTCACTGAGATAAAAATGTTGCACGGGATGTCTGGAGTTACGCGAAGATACCGCGTCAAAAACTCACGCATTCGCGGCAGCTCCATATTCGTGACATAGCAGACAAATTGCAGGAGTGTCGCTTACGCTTGGTACGGGCACGTTTTACGGAAACCGGCAAGCTACGTAGGCAACAGATGTCTGGCCATGCCGCCTCCGCCAGGCCCGGGCAGAAGGGGAAGACCCAAAAAGTGTTCGCTTGACGTCGTAGCGGATGACATGCGTGCCAATGGACTCACTATAAGAGATGCAAAAGACCGTCCGAAGTAGAACCTTAAAAACAGTAAAGCGGACCCCGGGCTCCAAAAGGATGCAACCGGGAAAACGCGAAGATGTTGATGATGGGTCAAGACTCCACAAGGCTGATACAGTGTAGCAGTTGGAAACAATAGTGGTTTAAAATGGCTGACCTTAAGAATTGCACGTTGGGCGATCTCTAAAGGCTTTATCGCAGTCTTTACAGCACCTCCCCATGATGATATATAATACCTAAGAAGCGACTGACAGAGTGTTTTAATTTTGTTTAAGCAAATCAGGATTTGCAAGGTGCCTTAGATAAAAAAAAAAAGAGTTTTCTTATCCAACCACTCAGCAGTCGGCTGTGCTCTACTTTGTTATTGTATTATGTGATTCACGAACTGTGTCTAAAAATAAACAGTATGCTTTGTTTCTAAACGGTATTCTATCATTTCGCCAATACTCATAGTAATACGCAATGGGCATACTGGTCGAAACTCGCTTCTTTTCTTGGTGAGAAGAGGCCTTTGCAAAAATTACATGCTAATAATATACACCGTGACTTTTTAGTCGTCTTACAACGACAGCCCACTTCATGTATCCAATTACTACTAACCATTTATTAAAAAAAAAAAAAAAATTTTTGAACATTTGCATAATTAAAAAAATTCAAATATCATTCACTAAGATGCATGACGTAGCTTGAAACACCCTGTTATGGAGATGGAATTAATGATGGAATGTAATGGTAGGTAGGTAGATATCTTCTACCGTTTGATATGTAAACATTATTAACAGGAAAGGTGTTTCATAATTCTAAAGCATTATTTATTTTTCTTTGTATCTATTATCTTAATTAATGGTAACAATGTTTTAATAGCGCCTAGAGGTATTTAATGACGGATACATTGAGTGGACCACCTTTGTAAGACGACTAAAATGTCACGGTGTATATCACCTGTAAAAACCTCCCGAACTTCAATGTTTATTTTATAGGGTTCGGCGTTAGGTTGACCACCTGCCGGGGCACTTTAATACCCCTGGTTTATATCTGGCCTAAGAATCTATAAGTCTTGGTAGATCTAACACCAGTTATATAATACGACTTTTAGCAACGATACAAACACGAGTGTGTGAAACACGTGACTGCTCACGTAAGTAGCATTAAAGATGGCGGCCGTTCACACTGCGCTGTTCAGTATGAGAATAACATTTCAACAGTCATAAGGTTTCAAACAAATGCGGTAAGATTTGCCATGTGTAGGTGTGATCCAAAAAAAATACCGGACAAGTGCAAGTTGGACTCGCCCACTGAGGGTTCTGTACAAATTTGTAAAAACCATTATTATAATAAAAAAAGATTTGGGCAAATTTAGATTTTCGCTAAACCTTGTAAGTACCAAAATTTACCTTAATTTGCAACTTTTTTTATTTTTTAGAATCTTTCCTCTATTTGCTTTTTGCCAAATTTCGTGATTCTAGGTAACCGGGAACTACCATATAGGTTTTCGACCCAAAACCTATATAGTACTTCCGGTTGACCTAGAATTGTCAATTTTGGTTAAAAGCAAAGTCTTACGGCACAAGTAAAGGGAAAATTCCGAAAAATTAAAAAAAGTTGAAAATGAAGGTAACAGTTTTCGCGAAAATCTAAATTTGCCCATATCTTTTTATCATGTTGACTCAGGACCTTGATTTTCATACAAATAATAGGGACTATAGATTTCAGTATCAGTGGCCCTAGTGTGAGTTTAATTTAACCATTTACATCAAACGCGCTCACTGCGTTTGATGTAGATGGTTAAAAAAAACTTTTTTCAAAAAAATAAATAACCGACTTCCAAAAAAACACTGAAAAGTGAAAAATAACTTTAATTTCGGAAGTCGGTGACTTTGGATATGTATTTTAATTTTTTGTCACCGTCTTCCGAAATTAAAGTTATTTTTCACTTTTCAGTGTTTTTTTGGAAGTCGGTTATTTATTTTTTTGAAATAAGTTTTTTATTTTTCACTTTTTAGTGGTTCACATGTGCTTACCCCTTCACAGCGTACCGGCGTGATGTTATGTTATTAACTGGCGTAAACAATTGACAGACATGAGATTTCAGCAATCCCTGTCCATTTGCTATCATTTATTGAGGAGTTCCGCTGCCTATCTCCGAAGTTCTTCATCAGGTCTTCACCAAATTGAAATGGAACCACTCCGAGAAAGTACTCTTCCAAAAACTGCACAAATTGCTTCAAGTGTGCCTATAAAATTTGAAGAGTTCTCTCTATTTCTCCAGGATCCTTTCATCAGATCCTTACTTGATGATCATGGGACCACCTGGGAAGTATACCCTTTCAAACAAAAAAAAAATTATCCAAATCGGTCCAGCCATCTTCGAGTAATCGGGGAACATACATAAAAAAAAAGAAAAAAAAAAAAAGGTTCCGACGAATTGAGAACCTCCTCCTTTTGGAAGTCGGTTAATGAAACTCACACTAGGGCTTCTGGTATAAATTTCAATTTGCTAGGTGCACCCGTTCCTGAGAAAATCGGTGGTGACATACGAACAGACAGACGGACAGACGGACAAGACAATGATCTTATAAGGGTTGCTTTTTACCTTTTGAGGTACGAAACCCTAAAATGACACAGTAAAATATCGTACCTACAGTTCAACGCAACGCATACACACGCGCCCTCCCAGTGGGTTCCCGCATTGTCGTTCCGGGGGGGGGGGGGGGCTCAGTAGCCGTGGTTATCCCCACGGTGAAGCGAAGAGGAACTCCAAGGTGGGGCCTCTCGTCAAGGCTTTTGCCTCGAAGCCGACGATGTAGCGGCCAAAAAGTAGGTTGCAGTGAGGTGCATCGCAGCTGAGGCGGGCCGCGATGTCGAATGGGAGGCATCGCGGCTGAGGGTTACAGGCTGCGGCGGAGGAGGAGTGCCGGTACTTCTGAGTAGCGCTCTTCCCTTTCGCGGCCTGGACGGGGCCGCCACCGTTTGATGGCGGACGCGGTGGGGCCGCAAGGGAGGAGGAGTGTCGGTATAGCGTCGGCCGCTCTCCCTATCCCCTGCGGCTGAAAAGTGGTAGGTGGCGGGGCCACTGTGCTGACCCGTCGCAGGGGGACCAAGGGTGCCAGACAAGAGGTCGTCTAGGGCCCGTATGCTATTTGGTTCCTGGGGTAGTTACGGCGTGCCATGTGTCCTGGTGGCCGGTGATAGGGGTTATTCCCCTCCGAGGAGGGTCCAGTAACGGACAGCTGCGGCAGGTTCGCGGATGGCTTGCGCTTTTCAGTGGAGCCTCAAGCGGCACTGGAGGACACCGCGGAGTTTTAGGGGTTACAGTCCCACATAACTGCGCTATCTTCCCGTGGTAGCGCAGTAGCCATTTCTCCACGTTAAAAAAAAAAACAAAAAAATGCTTGGGTCGACGGCGCGTTGTGTTCCACGCGCGCCGTCAGAGATGTCAGCAACAACTGGTGGGGTCCGCAAGGGCCGATGCCTGCCAGGGGTGCTGGTTGTTCGAAAGAGATACAGTCGCCCCTGGCACACAGGCAACTGAGGGAACACGGGTGGGCTTTAGTCAGTAAAAGTCTGACACGCCCTCCTGCTCCATCCAGAGCGGGAGAAGTTATTTGATGATTTCCCACCCAGAAAAAAAAACGCATATATGCGCAACTTGTTGCGATGGATTATGCACATGTTTCTTTTTCTTTTGATTATCAGTATTTTATATGGAGCGATTGCCTGTCTGATCTCCACAACCCAGTTGTTGGATAACACGATATCCCTTAGTATGGACTGGTGGTCAAGCTTTCGGGCTTCTGACGGCCCGTAACGACTGTCAAAGATCGACGAATGACAGCTGGGACCAACGGCTTGATGAGCCATCCAAGGCACGGAGGGGTTTCGGTATGTCAAGATGGTCACCCATCTACAGTATTGGTCCTTTCTTTGGTATTGTTCGTCGAATCGTTGTGCTCTTTATGTTCTAAGTTGACTTGCATGATTACTGATAAATGCGTGCACTGACAGGACAGGTCCACTCAATCTGTGTGGTTCTATCCTCAAAAGATCATTTTAAACACCAATCCACATGGTCTTCACATGATCTGACCAAGATTATGTCTGGACTTTAAAAGAGACTGTGACCTCTGAGTTTGTTTCGGCTTTTCTTCTCAGAAGAGTCAGATAGGAAACGCCGACTTCATCTAGTTTTAAAAATATGATTGACGTGTAAAAGTGTTTGTACGAACCTACTTCACTATCACTACATAGTAATAAAACAAAGTCGCTTTCTCTGTCCCTATATCCCTATGTTTGCTTAAATCTTATATGTATGCTCTTAAAAAATACTACGCAACGGATTTTGATGCGGGTTTTTTTAATAGATAGAGTGATTCAAGAGGAAGGTTTATACACCGTGACATTTTAGTCGTCTTACGAAGATGGTCCACTCAATGTATCCGTCATGAAATAAGTCTAGGCGCGATTTAAACATTGTTACAATTAATTAAGATAATAAATAGGTACAAAGGAAAATAAGTAATGCTTTAGAATGAATGCATGAATGCTAATGTTTACGTATCAAACGGTAGAAGATATCTATCTACCTACCTACCATAACATTCCATCATTAATTCCATCTCCATAACAGGGTGTTTCAAACTACGTCATGCGTCTTAGTGAATGATATTTTCATTTTTTAACTAAGCATATGTCCAAATTTTTATTTTATTTTTATAAATGATTAGTAGTCATTGGATACATGAAGTGGGCTGCCGTTGTAAGACGACTAAAATGTCACGGTGTATGTCTAATACACCTACCTCCACGCGGGCGAAGCCGCTGGCAAAAGCTAGTACAGAAATAAAATCATTTATTATTTATCATTTTACGGACCAATCGTGGTAAGCGGAGCTTAACCTGATCGATTGATCTTTCCGGCTGTTATTACTTACCCTAACAACAACCCAATAGGATTAAATAGTAGTTTAGATAAAATTTCTTCCCATCCGTTTTTAATTTATGATGATGAAGATTTGACTGTGTAATTTTAAACGTCTGTTTTAACCGTCTGGTTAGCGATTACCGCGACTGAATTGCTGCAGAGGTGCTGTAAAAAGTATAGTATCCGCCCTTACACACAAAGTTATTGGACCCGCATCATACGTCGGTCGGGCGAAAGTTATACAACACAGGACTTTTTGGTCGAGTACATGGTTTAGCGACTTATTTTTCGTACTTCCTATTGACATAGGCGCAGAGGGTCACGGTTATGGTACCGTAAAAAGGCAATCCGGGTTGTAATACAAATTGTTTTGGAATTCATATATTTTTGATATGCGTACTATTTAGATTGCCTGGAAAATCTTTATAAAATATGAACCAACCTAAGAATGGAACCAGCCACTTCTACAAATAACGTGTTCCTTTTTAGGATCCCGTACCGATAGCCGAAAGGGTGCCAACGGAACACTATTACGCTGTCCGTCCGACCGCATTTTTAACAGCAACCGTATTTTTCACATAGTGTGTATTTCTATTGCTGCTATTAGAACAAATAAAGTTAAAAAAATATAAGGGGTATCAATACAAGACACGTGTTGTTTTCTGCGTTTTTTGTCTTGTGGTACGGAACTCTTCGGATGCGAGTCCACTCGTACTCGGCCGGATTTTTTTCAGCTTTTGTAGTGACAATTTTTTATTTTAATTCATCAAATTTCTATTATCACCTGCTCTACTATACCTTCGGATAACGTCCGGTTAACATTTCCAGCAGATAATTAAAAGAAAATTATTATTATTAACTAGGTTTTGCCAGTGACTCCGACCGCGTGGAGGTCGAAAATTATGCTTCGGGAACATCTATCGGGATAAAAAGTATCCTATATATTATTACAAGTTAGAAACTATCTGTGTGCTTCATCCAAATCCTTTCAGTTGTTTTTGCGTTATTATAAACATCTAAACATACGAATTGTCACATTTATGATATAAGTAGGATTATAAATCTTAATTTATTCAGACTACAATGCGGTCTACTGTGTTACTTACAAAATAGCGTAGCCTTTATTAGTACTTATAATACGCAAATAACGCGCACAATGGTTGCCTATTTTCAAGAGACTCGTGAAGGAGCATTACTTGTCGTTATATTTTTTTTGTAGCTGTTAATCTGTAGTCGTAATTTATTTTCTTTGTATATATTTAGTATGTATCTATTATACAGCATATATATGAATATATCTATGTATCTATTATAGTAAATTGTATTTATATTTTGCACAGATGACAACCATTTCAAGACATCACTGTCCATTCCAAGGTTGCCTGGAAGAGATCGCAGAAAGCGATAAGGCCGCCCGTTGTTATGTTTCTAGTGTTAAGTGTATTATCTTTGTAATGTATTTTCTGGTGTACACTAAAGCAGCAACTAAAACAGATTGGGTCTTACGTGTATTTTAAGTTCCATTTTTATTAACCTATCTTGTAGACTGTTCCTATTCTAAATAATGTGGAACGACCCTTTCACTCACATCACAATCTTCAAAAACAATTGAAGCACATCTGTTTCAATAATATCGTTGCTATCAATCAACACATACGGGCTCCAGATAACTGAAATCCAAGCTGCAATACTGACAAGCATCAATTCTATCACAATGGGGACTGATTGTGTGCGACACAATACCTAGGCACTAGTCATTTACGTCCGGTATATAACAGACTGCATACAGCCAACAAGAAAGCTAGGTCAGAAGTTACGATTAAATTTGTAGATCAACTAGCGACCCGCCTCTGCTTTGCAAGGTTTTAAGACTACATAAAAATCGAGATTTCTTTAGGTCACATAACACACATATCGACCAATAATGTTGCCGCTGCGCTGACGGGGAACGGGCCGTAATCCACCACGCGGACCCGGTGCTGGCTGGTAGATGCCACAGAACTTTAAAATTTTGGTTCTAGCATACGCCGTTCCGTTTATTAAGCTGAACCTACGGAAACAGAATACTAAAATAAAAAGCCATTAAAAAGTTAGGAGCCAACAAAGATTCGTTTTTCTTGCTAATTTAACCTAACCTTGGACGTGTTTAAGTAATAAAATAAGTGTAAAATCTGAAAAACCAAGTCGATACCGACAAAGCTCAAATATCGAAGAGTTCAATAAACTTTATTGGTCATTGATTTATGCAGTGGTTTTTTCATAAAACCCGATCTTCCGAAGTCTTCGATCTTAATTTTTTACGCTCCTGTTGTACTATAAATGATCCTGCATCTCACACAATAATATTGTGCGTATAGACTAGCGTCTAACTGCTTATCACTGGTACTACCTCTGTCGGACACGATTCCTGGTGAGACAGCGTGCTTTTTAGTCAGGCCCATCAGTGAATTCGAGCCCGCGACTAGGTTCCCCTTAAGTGTTAGTGTAAAAATAATGTATTATAGATCAATGACGTATTAAATAGACGCGTCATACACAAATATTAGAGTACTCAAAAACAGCGTAAACCATTAATGTAGTACTTCCCAGTAGTACATACAATAAGCGAGGAACAGGGAAGAGCCATTCCTTTTGCTGTTGCTAGAAAGAGATATACATATATATTTAGTTACGTCACTAGCGTGTCGCCGCGTCACTGGATTGTACGTGACTTATAACAGGACAGGCAATTACTTTGCAATTATCTTGACAATATTGAGCGCCTGTAACGGATCTAAAGGTAGTATATCATTGAATTGAGCCCTGTATTTGATACCCAAACCGGCAACAACGACGACGACGACTACAACGACGTAGAAGAGGCACGATGGACCAAAATGTAAGGGTCTTCACTTAATTGGACTGTAAAAACTGTTAACCTATATCCAAAATAAGTTTACAATATCAGAAATTATTAAACCGCGCGTGTGTCGTTGATTGTTCTTGCTAGTGAAGTAACCTGGGCTCTCGGCCCCTCTCCTTGACCCGCGCAGCCGCCCGTGATGTCGACTATAGCCGACGATCATAGCCGACGGCTCCCGAACAGCATCATTGAAAAATAAATGCTGTAATCCTTCTGTATTGCCTGTAGCATGTACACTAAAAGCTAGAGCTACAGATGATACCGATTTCATGCGAGTACTATTGAAAAGTACTGAAGTAGACTTCCTGGAAAGTATTGGCTCGGCGATTTGAAGTTCTCACATATTGTGGTCGATGTGATTTTCTTTTATCAAAGGCTATGAATTAGAGTTTATTCGATATAGGTCCGGATGTTCATTTCTCGCTTTTGAGTTTTCATTGCGATTTTAAGATACGTGTACATACCGTTCGTATTAACATGTAATTTTTTTCATTATATTTAAGTTTAAAATTAATCCATTATATGCATACCTACCGGAAAAAATTCTCTAAATGATGATGAAAACCACATCAAAGTCCGTTGCCTAGTTTAAAAGAACAACAGACAGAAATGAAAATCGACTTCATTTTATAATACTTGCAGGGAGGGTGCCAGGAAAATCGACGAGCAAACTGAAACTGTGAATTCAGCAAATGATTGTAGACGTATTTTTTTAAATAACCGAAGAAACATTTCTACGCTAGAGGTAGCGTTCCATAAATGGTGACCGCGTAGGTCTCTTCCATAAAACAACAGTTAAAATTACCAATGATAAATATCCACGTGGGGTTCAGAAACATGAACTAAATTCATGGTACCAGGATCTGCGTTGAAGTCTCTGCCACTTTGTTAAACGTTTAAGGTGTCGTTGATTCAGGATTGTTTGCGTTTTGTTTTTTTATTGTGGGTGGGAAATCATCAAATAATTTCTCCCGCTCAGGGTGGAGCAGGAGGGCGTATCAGACTTTTACTGACTAAAACCCACCCGTGTTCCCTCAGTTGCTCGTGTGCCAGGGGCCACGGTATCTCTTTCGAACAACCCGCACCCCTGGCAGGCATCGGCCCTTGCGGACCCCACCAGTTGCTGCTGACATCTCTTTGAGGCGCGCGTGGAACACAACGCGCCGTCGACCCGGGCTTGGTCGTTACCGGACAGCGAGCTACCCATTACTTGCCGTCCGCAAGCCCGCGCCTACGGTGGCCGCGAATCAGCCTGGGATTCCCGACGCCCAGAGCGTCTCCTGTGGCGACCAGGGCCCACGTGCGCCGCCTCCCTCTTTGCGAGCATTACTTCTTCAAGATTGTTTACTATTTCAATGTAATTTATCCTCTGTAATAGTTTTATAATTCATTTGTCACTAAAGTATGTCATTTAACGGAATCAGAACAATATTTGATTTGACCGGATTATTTTTAGACTAAAGACTCGGTTTCCAGGGAGTTGCCAATAGATCATTTAATTGAAATTATTCGTTCGTTGGCTGACGTGTTAAGTTTTAAGGGATGTTGACAGATTAGAACCGCTTTTATGTTTATTCACTTGACTTAAAGCAATTAATTGGTTCCTTTGAACAGTTACAGCGTTGTCACGCGTCAGAAGCATCACCATTGTAATTATAGATATTGATGTTATGGTACCTACGACATGACTAATTATTAATACTACCTTTTGCCCGCGGCTTCGCCCACGTGGATGTCGGTTATTGAGTAAAAAACCCTATATCCTTCTCCATATCCGAGGCTATATCTTTGCCAAATTTCATGACGCTCGGTTCAGCGGTTTAGGCGTTAAAACGTAACAGACAGACAGAGTTATTTTCGCATTTATAATATAACTAGCTTTTGCCAGCGGCTTCGCCCGCGTTAGCAATTACACAAAACCATAACAAATTATTCACATAAACCTTCCTCATGAATCACTCGGTCTATTGGTGAAAACCGCATGAAATAATCTGTTTCAATAATATCGTTGCTATCAATCAACACATACGGGCTCCAGGTAACTGAAATCCAAGCTGCAATACTGACAAGAATCAATTCTATCACAATGGGGACTGATTGTGTGCGACACAATACCTAGGCACTAGTCATTTACGTTCGGTATATAGACTGCATACAGCCAGCAAGAAAATTAGGTCAGAAGTTACGATTCGATTTGTAGATGATCAACTAGCGACCCGCCTCTGCTTTGCAAGGTTTTAAGACTACATAAAAATCGATTTATTTAGTTCACATAACACACATATCGACGAATAATGTTGCCGCTGCTAGGACACAGGCCTCCTCTCGGTGAGAGGGACCGGGCCGTAATCCACCGTGCGGACCCAGTGCTGGCTGGTAGATGCCACTGAACTTAAAAAATTTGGTTCTAGTATACACCGTTCTGTTTATTAAGTGTTAGTCTAATAATAATGTGTTATACATCATTGACGTATTATAAATAGACGCGTCATACACGAATATTAGATATCTCAAAAACAACGTAAACCATTAACGAAGTACTTCCCAGTAATACCTACGTACAATAAGCGAGGAACAGGGAAGAGCCTTTCCGATTACTGTTGCTAGAAAGAGTTACATGTATATTTAGTTAAGTCACTAGCGTGTCGCCGCGTCACTGGATGGTACGTGACTTATAACACGACAGGCAATTACCTTGCATTTATCTTGCCAATATTGAGCGCCTGTAAGGTAGTATATCATTGAATTGAGCCCTGCATTTGATACCCAAATCGGCAACAACGACGACGACGACGTAGAAGAGGCACGATGGACCAAAATGTAAGGGTCTTCACTTAATTGGACTGTAAAAACTGTTAACCTATATCCAAAATAAGTGTACAATATCAGAAATAATAAAGCGCGCGTGTGTCGTTGGTTGTTCTTGCTAGTGAAGTGACCTGGGCTCTCGGCCCCTCTCCTTGACCCGCGCAGCCGCCCGCGCCGTCGACTATAGCCGACGATCATAGCCGACGGCGCCCGAACAGCATCCTTGAAAAGTAAATGCTGTAATCCTTCTGTATTACCTGTAGCATGTAAACTAAAAGCTAGAGCTACAGATGATACCAATTTCATGCGAGTACTACTGAAAAATACTGAAGTAGTCTTCCTGGAAAGTATTGGCTCGGCGATTTGAAGTTCTCACATATTATGCTCGATGTGATTTTCTTTTATCAAAGGCTATGAATTAGAGTTTATTCGATACGTCCGGATGTTTCTTTCTCGCTTTTGAGTTTTCATTGCGATTTTAAGATACGTGTATATACCGTTCGTATATTAACATGTAATTTATAACGAGTGACAGTGACAAACTATTGATTTTTTTCATTACATTTAAGTTTAAAATTAATCCATTATACGCATACCTACCGGAATAAGTTCTCTAAATGATGGTGAAAACCATATCAAAGTCCGTTGCCCAGTTTAAAAGAATAACAGACAGAAATGAAAATCGATTTCATTTTATAATACTTGCAGGGTGCTAAGAAAATCGCAATCGCGAGCAAACTAAAACATCATGATTGTTAACATATTTTTTTAAATAACCGAAGAAACATTTCTACGCTAGAGGTAGCGTGCCATAAATGTTGACCGCGTAGGTCTCTTCCATAAAACAACAGTTTAAAAAAATTACCAATGATAAATATCCACGTGGGGTTCAGAATCATGAACTAAATTCATGGTACCAGGATCTGCGTCGAAGTTTCTGCCACTTTGTTCAACGTTTAAGGTGCCGTTGATTCAGGATTGTTTGCGTTTTGTTTTTTTATTGTGGGTGGGAAATCATAAAATAATTTCTCCCACTCAGGGTGGAGCAGGAGGGCGTATCAGACGTTTACTGACTAAAACCCACCCGTGTTCTCTCAGTTGCCTGTGTGCCAGGAGCCACGGTACCTCTTTCGAACAACCCGCACCCCTGGCAGGCATCGGCCCTTGCGGACCCCACCAGTTGCTGCTGACATCTCTTTGAGGCGCGCGTGGAACACAACGCGCCGTCGACCCGGGCTTGGTCGTTACCGGACAGCGAGCTACCCATTACTTGCCGTCCGCAAGCCCGCGCCTACGGTGGCCGCGAATCAGCCTGGGATTCCCGACGCCCAGAGCGTCTCCTGTGGCGACCAGGGCCGTGAGGGCGCATATACTGCGCACTACTTTTCCCTCACGTGCGCCGCCTCCCTCTTTGCGAGCAAAGACAGATTGTTTACTATTTCAATGTAATTTATCCTCTGTAATAGTTTTATAATTTATCACTAAAGTATGTCATTTAACGGAACCAGAACGATATTTGATTTGACCGGATTATTTTTAGACTAAAGACTCGGTTTCCAGCGAGTTGCCAATAGATCATTTAATTGAAATTATTCGTTCGTTGGCTGACGTGTTAAGTTTTAAGGGATGTTGACAGATTAGAACCGCTTTTATGTTTATTCACTTGACTTAAAGCAATTAATTGGTTCCTTTTAACAGTTACAGCGTTGTCACGTGTCAGAAGCATCACCATTGTTATTATAGATATTGATGTTATGGTACCTACGACATGACTAATTATTAATACTAGCTTTTACCCGCGGCTTCGCCTACGTGGATGTCGGTTATTGAGTAAAAAACCCTATGTCCTTCTCCATATCCGAGGCTATATCTTTGCCAAATTTCATGACCCTCGGTTCAGCGGTTTAGGCGTTAAAACGTAACAGACAGACAGAGTTATTTTCGCATTTATAATATAACTAGCTTTTGCCAGCGGCTTCACCCGCGTTAACGATTTCACAAAACCATAACAAATTATGCACATAAACCTTCCTCATGAATAACTCTGTCTATTGGCAAAACCGCATGAAAATTCGTTCAGGAGTTTTTGAGTTTATCGCGAACAAACAGACAGAAAGACAGAGATTTGCGGCGAGGCACTTTGTTTTATAATAATTAGTGAAATATTCTAAATATATTATTAGTAGGGATGGTAGAGATTTACCGTCACACAATCCTAAAACAAACCTCTTCTTTTTCTATTATTACTACATCTTTGACTACACGGGCGGAACATTTAGGTTTAAAGATATTAACTCTCGAAAAAGATAAATTAAACTCACTTTTAAGAGTGCAATGTGTCTAAGGTAAATTATATACATTTAAGTTCGTCACAATCGCTAATGCTTCATTTATGACAATCATAATCAAATGCAAATCTTCTATCATCAACATCGGTGTGTGACTTCTTTGCCGGGACATGGATAGATGTGTGTCGTGAATGTTTGAGATGATGTGAGAAGACGAATGAAAGATAATAATAATTATATAACCTAAAATAATGTTTTTTTAGTTCACTTGCTTGCATTTTGCTTAATTTACAAATGTTATTGTAAATTTTGAAATTTTCTCGTGTTCACATTTTTTTAAACATAATTGTGTTTTACGTAACCCCACTAGGTTACGGCACTTTGTAGTTTGTAAATTGTTCGGGACAACGCCTTTTTGTTTTGATTGTGGGAAATCATCAAATGACTTCTCCCGCTCTGGGGGGCGTGGCTGACTTTTACTGACTAAAACCCACCCATGTTCCCTTAGCTGCCTGTGTGCCAGGGGCCACGGTATTTCTTTCCGACAACCCGCACCCCTGGCAGGCATCGGCCCTTGCGGACCCCTCCAGTTGTTGCTGACATCTCTAACGGCGCGCGTGGAACACAACGCGTCGTCGACCCGGGCATATATATTTTTTTTTGTTGAACGTGGAAAAATGCCTACTGCGCTACCACGGGGAGATAGCGCAGTTATGTGGGACTATAACCCACTAAAACTCCACGGTAGGACAACGCCTTGGGATGCTATTCTGTAATGCCGTGCATGTTAACTTAAATAAATGGATAAATACATTTACTTTTTAGGAAGGGTGTTTTTGCTATAAATAAAAATTCAAAAGAAATATCTAGCCAGTCTTTCCAGGTTCTCCAACAAAAATTGAAGCAACAAAGTTACCTAAACTTAAAATTCGTCCAATCAAAAATCTTGTTCATCTCAAACTTTAGTATAATTGAATTAATTAAACAATCTTTCATTAAGACTGTGACTTCAAAGAATCTTTTATTTTGTCCCTTTATGGCCAATAAAGCCGGTGGAGACTGTATTTCGTGTTTGACGTTCATTGCGTACTTAATTTGTATTAACTGGACTTAAGTTCAGTTGTGTGCATTCATGGATATTAGGCATTTAGGTCATGGGGTCGTATCGGTGCTACAAATTTATTATATTACTGGCTGTGCCCGCGACTTCGTAAACTGTATACAGTTTTCATCTAAAGTGTGGAACATGTGAAATTCGCGTTTTCCAAGAGCTTTAATTGTTTCAATAGGAATAGAGTCCAGTCCCAATCGCTTTGCTATTTTTGAGGTGTTGAATAGCAGCCTTGGCCTCAGACAGCAGAATGTCAGGTTCCAAATCCCCACCGCTCGGGTCGGTGCATGCATAGTGACGTGACTCAGGGTCTTGGAAAAGAGATTGACAATACTTCTTCCATGTTTCTGAAATTTGGTCTAGTTCAATTATGACTTGGTTATTTTCATTTTAAATGGCCCAGGTCTTTGTGGGTAGGGATTTTGTGATATAGGTCCCTGGACTCATGTCTACCAGCATGCGTCTCTATCTCTTCACAAATTTTCTGTAGATAGGTATTGTGGTCACGTCTGCAACACGCCTGTTGCAATTTTAGCGCACATCTTATTAAGTTCTCTCATGCCAACTTCTTGTCCTTTTTTCTGACTCCTCTCTTCAACCAGAGCAAGGGTAATATCTGTCATCCTAAATTGTCGTTTGCGCATTTCACACTTTGGCTTGGAGTCTGTTACTGCATTTTGGATGAGATTTTTTGTCTTGTGCCATAACATATCTGGTGTAGCATCGTCACGGTTTACTTCGGCCCAGTCTGCCCAGTTTCGTTCGATAGTCATACCGAATTTTGACTTGTCTGTGACTTCTATGCTTCATTCTTTAATAGGAAGTCTGACAGCCTTCAGTTTTAGCCTCATTTTGGTGATCAAAAGGTCGTGATCTGAACCACAACTAGCACCAGGCAGTGTGTGGGCATTAAGGATGGAAGTACGCCAACGGGATCTGATTCCGAGTTCTTTCTCCTAGCGAAGTCCAGGTATAAAGTCTTCTTGGGTGATGCTGAAAAAGACTGTTAGCTATCACTAGACTATGTTCGTCCACAAACTGTATTAATCGGTCCCCATGCTTGTTTCGCGTTCCAAGCCCGAAATTTCCTATCGATTAAGATACGGGAATTTGCTCCAATTTTAGACTTAAAATCATAACAATCTTAATTGACTTATAATCATAAGTAACTCCCTGTTAGAGATTTTTTCTACGGCTTTTTGCAAACTGGTGTAGAAATTCACAGTGACATCGAGCTTAGCGGTACTGATGGGGGAATATACCCGTATAATGTTAGGATTCACAGGTGATACCTTTAGCTTAATCAAACTAATGCGGCCGCTCATTGGCTCATATACCAATACACAATTGTTCAGATGTTTAGGCACAAGAAATGCGACTCCATGTTCGCTTCTGTTGTCATTTCCAGAAAAGTAAATGGCATGAGTGTCGGTTAGGAAATGTCTAGTGTTGCATAATAAGTGAGTGAATTTAGTAAGATCTCGAGTATTTTGTGACGTTCATTACTGGTAACAGAATATATATATATTTTTATTGATTCTATACGCAGTTACTTTCGCATTCTTTCGCTAGCTGACATATGGCAAATATTTTAATTTTATGTTTCGTAACGTTAATTACGTAATTATTGTATAGAATCAAGTTCTTCTAACATAACAGACAGCTGTGCTGCTGGGGAGTTAGTTGCGCCACTTCTTCTTCCCAGCTAAAACACTAGGAATTGTTGAAGGGCGGGCGTTTTGGGGGACTGTCTTATGTAATTTTGACGTTCAAAAAGTGCTGACACCAGCCTAGTTTGAATACATGACTTTTGATTTGATTTATGTTTTTACTAGCTAATGGGATGTGTTGCCATGCTTTTGTATATTTTTCTTTGTTAAATACCTTCTCCGGCGTGCACACAACTTACCAAACCTATTTTGAGAAATCCCTGCCACCCTATATACAAAGTGTAGAAAAAAACAGAATAAACGTAAGTCCTGAAAGTATTTTGTTCATAATTGACTACTGAATCGATTTCAACAACTTTTTCAGCAAAGTAACCTGCGTCTGTAAGTTCAAAGTTAAGTAACTGTCCATTCAAGAGATTCAAGAGACATCCCTCAAAGTTCTACGTTTATGCAAAAGTTTAGTATTTTTTAGTACATTGATAAAACATTTTTCCACCGTTTTTATTGAAACGCCGTGAGAACACGCTCCAAAATGTAACAAACCGGGAGACAAGCCAACGTGGTTGGTACCACGCTTTAAAGACGCATCAGAAAGCCAGAATTCGTTTACCTCCCTGCCGTGTGTACCCCCTGCCTAGTTTAATTATGTACGAACAAGCTTGTAAGGGCGGTTGCTCACACAATTATTTCTGCGTCGTCACACCGGAGCTTCACTAATTAACTTGAAATCAACGTATGCTTGAAAAAGGGTAAATAATATAATATGGAGTCTGTATGTTGTTAATTATATCATAGAGAGGCTGTTTATTAATTTATTATTGAACGTTAAATGGTGCCGAAAAGTTGATTATTTTATAGTTGAATTACATTGTAGTTGTTTATTACCTACCGATAACTAAATTAGTCTGTGAATATCATGAATTTTGTTTTGTGACATTTATGATACTCAAAATTGTGGTGAAATAATTGTGTAATGAAAAACATAATCTTGTCGTTGAACCATTTCACATAATTATGTTAGCGAATGAATAATGGTGAAACCGCTACATTTTATGCATGTTATTACAACCAGGTTAAGCTAACTTTGCTGCGGTTTGTTTTACATACCAAGACCGCTCTGGTTTGGTCTCAGCTGTCATTCTTGAATCTTTGATAGTCGTTACGAGTCGTCAGAAGCCCAAAAGTCTGACAAACAGTTCTCGGTGTCAACCAGACCAAATGATATCGTGTTACCCAGTGACTGGGTTGTGAAGGTCAGATAGTCGTTTTATGTGAAATATTGGTTTTCAGCTGCATCCGGTTAGACTGGAAGCCAACCCCAACAAAGTTGCGAAAAGGCTAGGCAGATTTTTTTTATTTCAGCCGGAAGACGTCCACTGCGGGACATAGGCCTCGCTTGACAGGCGGGTTGGCGATCGCAGTATGGTGGTACAATGCGTAAAGGACGCTGCTGCCCATTCTGTAGTAAGTCCCTTAGTCGCCTCCTCCGACACCCACGGGAACGGATGGGTGCTATTCTTTACGTCCAGCACCATATGGATGATGAATTATCCGACAAATTGTCGTATGAACCAGTGTTGTGTTCATAAGAAAAATACTCTCAAAACGACAATAATTATTATTATAATCGTGTAAGCCGTTGAGCGCTTACTTACAAATGGCTTCAAGTACGCAATCGTTTGACGGGTTAATATAACTGAATTCTAAAGAAAGTTTTCTAGTTTGAGGCAATCCTACTGTCGACTATCTAGCCTCCTTACAATGTTCGGGTCGAATTCTATCCTAACCCAAAATGGCTGAACATTCATATCTGACCCCAGAAATCCAATTAATGGGAAAATACCGATATCGAAATAACTCTATTTCAGGCAGTCAAAACTGCCCCCGACAACTGTCTTTGTTACTAAAACCTATAGAAACGTTAACTTCGGGCATTTTTGTGGGTCCAACCGATAAAAGTGGAATAGGTTATCGATCGGATCAAAAATAGTCACCCATCCAGAGACAATACGCGGCGAGTGTTGCTTAACCTAACAGACTGATCGATCTGCTTGACTACTTGTAAATAAAAATGACGATAAATCCTTTTTCTTTATCTTTCGAGGCAGCCGACTGTAACATTGCGTTTCTTTACGTATTGGTCCCTTGACTTCTGACGGATGGAGGGCATTTGGACCTTTTTTAGTTGCTGTACATATATGGGCTTCCAGTTAGGTTACAATTTGTAAGAAATCCATACTTAGCTAAACGTTTATCGAGTTTACGCATCACAAACGTGACAAGTTAACTTATGACTTAAGGTGAATCTAGTCCAAATTTTTCCCATACAAAATTCGGGAGTGTATTACTCCACTCTTCGACAATGTACATCAAAAACTAAACATGGTATGGTTTTGTCTCATTGTTAATATTGTCTGTACGGAAACAGAATACTAAAATAAAAAGCCATTAAAAAGTTAGGAGCCAACAAAGATTCGTTTTTCTTGATAATTTAACCTAACTTTGGGCGTGTTTTAGTAATAAAAGAAGTGTAAAATCTGAAAAACCAAGTCGGTACCGACAAAGCTCAAATATCAAAAAGTTCAATAAACTTTATCGGTCATTGATTTATGCAGTGGTTTTTTCATAAAACCCGATCTTCCGAAGGACTGTTCTTAATTTTTTACGCGCCTGTTGTACTATAAATGATCCTGCATCTCACTCAATAATGTTGTGCGTATAGACTAGCTTCTAACTGCTCATCACTGATACTATCTCCGTCGGACACAATGCCTGGTGAGACAGCGTGCTTTTTAGCCAGGCCCATCAGTGAGTTCGAGCCCGCGACTAGGTTCCCCTTAAATTAGAACGATAAAAAAATGTAAATACTTGTTTCACACAATTATATTTACTTAGTTTTAGTACCTTGGGTGATAAATAATAATTTTGCTTGCTGTATTTCTGAAATTCTGTAGGATAGTTGTATTTTTTATTTGTAAATCGTTCGATTTTACGTCACGCACTCGAGCTAGAGCTAGGGCCTAAAAGTTTATTTATTACGGCGTGAACGTTTATAAAGTTGAAGAGCTGTTTTCTATAAATTAGCAAAAGGTGAGTTCGCATTAGTTTCAACAACATATTGATGTCAATTTCCGCCATTACCGGTGCTCCATTTGCATCATTGCCCGTGACACGTAGCACGGTTACGGCGTAGCTCTGTTGTTGCTACGCCGTAGCCCACGTGCTACGATTTGCTCGCCTCCAAAATATTCTGGAATTTTTTCGGAAGAAAAATCCTACAACACAATACTAAATATGAAAAAGAATTGACGTAATTTTTTTTAAAGATCTTACTGGATAGCACATGAAGAACATTAATTTTAAGTCAGTTGATGTACCAACATCATTATTAATTAAAACACTCCGAGGATCACACGCCTCATTAATTTCGTTAAAGAAACATGATGTTTTCTTATCACTAGAAAACCACTAAAAATTCACGAGCATCATAAATACGCTTAGGGTCATTCCTATGGGACCGTTTTGCTGTCGCTCCACATCCGAAGCGTTCATTGATCAATATCCCACTTTCTGGTAAAACTAGTTTGTTTGTGAAAGCTAGTTAGAAAGAAATGTTTATCATCATGCATTTTTGTATATTGACATTCGTTTTTAAATTGACATTATTATTTTAACTTGACATCAGTAGTATTTAGTGACATTAGTTTTGTATTTAATCTTTTATTTGTTTTCAGTCTGTGTGTTGACATGCAAAATATTGACATTAAAAATAAACATTGACATTGATTTCTATTGCCATTTAACAATAATTATTTTGTATTATGAAATGTGTGAGTCCTTTATAATCCAGTCTTTATAATTCAGACTTATTGTATTTTTATTTCATCATTGAGACTTGGCTGGCATGATACTTTTAAATACATGTTTTTTTATTACTTACAAACATTTGTACGCCCTCTGGTATAACATAGCGCGCGCTTTATTATCTTTACATCATAATTGTACCTACCTATGTTAAACAAATGAATAAATGACTTATGACTTATGACTTATTAACCGCCCTTTCGTTTCCTTACACAACATTGCTCCTAATGTATGTACGGGCTCGGAATTTAAAATAACAGCAATGTTAATATTATAAATATTAAAGTTTGTATGTTTGGATATTTAGATGTTTGAATGTTTGTTACTCAGTCACGTAACAACGACGGTGGCACACAGATAGTTTATATTCTGGATTAACACATAAGATATTTCTTATCCCGGCAGTATGTTCCCGCGCGATAATTTTCGACCTCCATGCGGGTTGCAGACCAAGAGCTAAGTTAGCTAAGTTAGTTTAGTTTAGCTTGTATAGCTGACACTGTTTTTCATACTTGTGTTTATAGTTTGCAGTCTACACACTAGTGTGGAAATTTACTTCAACGAATAAAGCTAAAATAACATAGCTTAGCTCTTAGTCTGCAACCCGCACCACGCGGGCGAAGCTAAGCTAGCTAGCAAAGCTGAAAAAGCGTTTTAAAAATAATTAAATAAAATTACGCTGTTTTAAATATTATTATAATTGTAAAGTATTATACAATAACGTAGTTAGCATTGTTTGCTGTTAATGTAGTTAGTTTTGTTTTAAGATTGTAATGAGCGGGTCGCCATCACACAGATTAACCCTGAGAGGTTTTCATTGTGTGGCTAAAATCAATGGTGTAATAAGGTTAAGTGTTATCGAAATAAATAAATATTAATAATAATAATAACGGGGGTACTCAATAAGTTCAACACTTTGGTTTTGATTTTTAGATATATACTTTATGTCCAAAAATTAAAACTTTTTAATACAACCACAAATTATTATTTGCAAACATTGTAAACAATTTTACGATTTTTCAAGTACCTAATAGCGTAATTTCAGTGGAGTTATGCCGTCTATGTATATCGATAATGTAGTATCATGAAGTATACGACCTTAGGTAATAAAACTAAGTTGACCGACGACGTGTTTTAAACTGACATTGTAAGGCTCATTTTGTTCTATACTAGTTTCTGCGCGCAATTTCGTCTGTGTGAAATTTTGGACCCGACCCAACGCGTCGTATCCTACCCTATTACTTTGTTTTCTACCTTTTCTCTCCCTCCTCTACCGGTTGTAGTGTGATGCTAAATAGCAAAACTCTTTCTCAAGAATTGTACTATCAAAAAAAAAAAAAAACATTAATATTTTTTTTCAATTCCGACTAGTAGTTCCAGAGATTAGCGTGTTCCAACAAACAAACAAACTGTTCAGCTTTATTATTTGTATAAAGATTAGCAATTATCGATATCCACTGTTAGTATAGAAATTTATTACAGTGTTACTTTTTACAGTGTTTACGGTATAAAAGTAGTGACGTGATAAGTTTTGTGGCATGTAAAATGGAAATAATATCAACATTTTGTTCAGAAATTATATTGGTTGTGCAAAACTAATAATGTTAACCAGTGTAAATAAAATAATTTAAAAAGAAATATTTGATTTTGGATGTTACTTTGTGATGCTTTCAAGCTGAAGCGGCTGAACGGATTTGGATAAAATTTGGCATATGTGTAGACCATGACTTGGATTAGGACATAGGGAAATAGGAGGTGTAACAGAAACCCTATTGCTATCCTTAAGCACTAAAGATGACAGATGGTATAGAATCACTATACATAGTTTCAGCTCAAAATAAAATACTCTAAGAATTGATACCTAATTTTCAGTTTCATATGTTTCTTAAATCAAATCATAACAAACGTGTCACTGCACTACGTAGGTCAATAACTTTCCACGTTACTTGCCAATATCACGATAAATCTCTTCCGAGTGATGTTTTTATTTCAATTTGAAAAGTTCGGTTTCTGGTATCAATGTTTTAAAAATTCTCACAACTTCCGAACATGTAGAGATAGGAATAAAAAACCCTTCCAATACCGTTTGATATCATCCAAAGAAGCCGTGCCTTTGGTATGTATATACCCTTTCCGTTACACGTTGTATATCCCAATATTCCCACGTGTTCATGACTTATGCGGGAGAAACTGCGGGGCGCATTTTAGTAGGTAATACATATGTGTTACTAAGCTCCAAGCTGCAGCTGCTGGGTTGCTGCTGCTACTGGTCGTTATATCACGAACCATGTGCTCGATGGTTTTTCCCATCGGCAAAATTGACAAACCTCCGTACAGTTTATTCTCAACTAGCAGCGTTCCACAGTTTCGCCCGCGTAGTTCCCGTTCCCGTAAAAATATGTGGATAAAATATAGCCTATGTTACTCAGTGTTAATGTAGCTTTCTAACGGCAAAATATTTTTTGAAATCGGTCCAGTAGTTTTTAAGTTTATTCGTTATATGCAAAAATACAAATCTTTCCTCTTTATAATATTATGATATATTATTATAATTGTTATAATTACAATTATAATTATATATTATATTAAATTAAATAATATTATTATTACAATAGTGTAGAAGTGTAGATTTAACCCTTACATATATGAATTTTCAAAAACATTAATCTATAAAAAGAACTCGTTTGCAAAATTTCATTCTTCTAGATCCGGTTTTGGCTGTGCGTTTTCTATTAGTAAATCAATAAGGTGGTGTGTAATTAGTGAAAAAAAATAGAATGCTGAATTATTTGGTAGGTACGCAGCGACACAGCTAAATATCCTACAAATCAGACAGTAAAAATAATAAAATGAATAAATAAATGTTGTTTTATTGCAGGTAATGTACCCATACACAAAAAAAAAAAAAATTACAGTAAAGAAAATAAGTTAAATTAAAAATAATAATAAAATAAAATAAAATTCAAAATATAGAGGTATGTATAGGTACCCATAGTCATCAAAAATACATTAATTCTGTCGTCATGTTTTCTCATTTTTTGTTATATAACTAACTGTAATAATGTGTGTGTATAATAATAACTGTAAGACCTACAAAGCCGTCAGTATCGAGTCTTTCAAAGTCAGCCTTTTATGGCTTGTATGGAAACAGATGACATGTTGTGTTACCTAGAATAAAATTAGGAACATGGGTTGGAGAAAGACGATGATATCGGCTTTTGCAACATTACGTTCATGGGCTCAGCAGTCCTTCGGAAAGTTCCTCTGAATAAAAGGTATTGCCGAGTCCATTAACATACCTAGCAGGAGTGTTAATGAGTTATCAGGATCTTCCGCTTAGTTAATGCTCATCATCTATATAATGCTGCTCATCCTTTTAAGAAATATTATGATAATAGCTCACCTAATACAATGCCTTCTCTACACATTAATTGTGGCGAGATCAACGATCTGCCTGACACATTTAGGCACTATTGCGTACCAATACAACTATTCATTATGGATTCACAAACACAGCAGTCAGTTTACGGTAAGCGGGATTGGTTTTGACGGTGAGCACGCTGAATTACTTGCATGCAAATTAGTGATAGACCGAGAACGCTCGCAAATTGGTATTAATCGATTCACTCGGTATAAGCTCATAGACGCTCTGTTTGGATGAGATACTTACCTAATTGCAATTGGATTCTGGTCTGCTTGATATTTCTACACCATTGGCTTTGGCTTTTATTAGTATTTAAGTTATTACATACAGAGACCGAAATAAGTTCAGATAAGGAAATTACGCAAGTGATAAAACATTAGAATTTGAGAAAAACTAAAGAGATAAGGAAGGAGTTTTCGTGTCTTATTCTTCCCTAGATCACTACCTAAACAAAACTTAGATTTTCAGTTCTCAATTTGCCCCAAGGGATTTGCTTGTAACACAAGATCGCAGGTATGCAGTAATCGTATGTTGTTAACTTGCGCGGTACAAGACGCTGCCGAGCTATGCCAACATTCATGACGAGCTCCCCTCGAGCGTATTTTATAATAAGCGATACACCGTGCTACATGCACGACTATGCAAGCTTACAAAGCCTGGATAAGGATGTGGAAGATAATAGGCAATAACATTACAGAAAGAAGCATAATATTTACCTATTTGAAGCATTCTACCTCGTTTGTTTAAGTAACTAGCCCAAATTAGGGCAAGACCACACAGCAACGTAACGCATTGAAAAAAAAAACATTTACACTATTATTATTAATCTTTTAGTGATATTTCTTTTAGAAGTATGTATGTATGGTTGTAATTATGTATGTTAGTAGGTATATTTCCATATTCTTTGATTAATTTATTTAATTAATTATTGTTTTTGATTTTAAATGTAGTTTATTTTCTCTTTTACCCTTACACACGCTGTCTACATCTCTTTATCTTCTCTCCTATCGCAGTTATGCTGGAAGAGATTTCTTTAGAATTAAGCATCACCTCTTGACCTATTTTTCTGTTATAATCTTCTTGTCTGTTTATATATGTGTGTACATAAATGGTTAAATAAATAAATACATAAACTGACACATTCTTCGCATGCGGGTGGGCAGAAACTACAGAACGACCAGCTACGATCCTTATATACTCCTGTTGTCTCCCGGATTTTCCCCCTCATCTGCCTTGTTAGTACCTTTTGTTCGCCTTACATTCATTCTCTTAATATGCCGAAATCGTCAAGGGAAACTCGTTTAAATTTTTGTCAAAACATCTTCTTTTAAACCGCACTGTTGCCTTATCACATCATTCGTCAACCTATCGTCATTACGGTAATTGTCTAATTTATAGGATGTTTAGCTGTGTCGCACACTAATAAACTCCTTCATCACTTTCGTACATTTTCTATCACGTACATTACAGGGGGTTCCATCGCACTTTCTTGTATGAAAATACGTTGCGTTGCGGCCCGTTGCGGCAGTAATGTGTGCTTGGCTTTAAGGATCCCAAGCGCATGGTGACACTGTCACGATTGCCGAGTTGGGTAGTGGCAATAACTTGGTTTTTCCATCAAGGATGTTTCAACGGTAGTCTAGATAAATTTGTGCCAGGCTAGTGACAAAAGCCTCAACACCCCTGTTAGGTGTGACTTTAAAATAACTGGCGAAATCTTGATGTATATACTTTACAACCTGCTGCTACAATGGCGACATAGGGCTAATGGCCAATAATCATATAATTTGAAAACCTCACGTTAGGCAGGTGAAAACTAGTGTGTTGATGAAGGGCGAAGAATTGAATCCTGAAGATAGCACTGTATTCTTGGGTTTAACTCTGGATGCCAAGCTTCAGTGGGGTCCACATATAGATAAATTGTCGAAAAAGCTAAGCTCTGCAGCATACGCTGTTAGAAAAAATCGTAATTTAACTGATATAGAGACAGCCCGTTTAGTGTACTTCAGCTATTTTCATAGTGTAATGTCGTATGGTATTCTGTTGTGGGGAAATGCCGCCGACATTCAGACTATCTTTGTCTTGCAGAAAAGAGCTGTTAGATCAATTTATAAATTAAGTCCGAGACATTCTCTCAGAGAGAAATTTAAGGAAATTAATGTAATGACTGTGCCTTCACAGTATATTTTTGAAAATCTTTTGTATGCCCATAAAAATATTAAATTGTTTAAAAAATACAGTGATATACATAGTATAAATACTAGGAACAAACACAAATTTGCTGTACCATCAACAAGGCTCAAGAAAATAGGTGGATCATTCAGATGTCAATGTATACGCTTTTATAATAAACTTCCAAGCCATGTTCAAGATCTAAGTATCAATAAATTTAAATCATTCATTAAACGTAAGTTGTGCCTGAAAGCCTTTTATACCATTAAAAATTATATTGAAGACACAAAGGTTTGGGATTGACCTGCTCCAATTTTTGCATACTAAATGTTGTTTTTGTTTTTGCTAACTTATACTCTTTGACATTTGATAATTATTATATACACATTGACATGAATATTTACTTTGAGAAGTATAACATTATTATTATTTTAATTATTGTGAATGTGAGGACTATGTGGGTCATATTTTTTTTTTTAATAATTGTTTTTTTGTGTTTTTTTCATCTCTTTCTCAGTTAGTTTTTAGTATTAATCTGGCAGTTTGAGTACTTTATGCGGCCTACCCAAATGTCCTATCTTTGGTATTGTTCATCAAATCGTTGAGCTCCTCAAGTTCTGAGTTGAGCTGCATGATTACTGATAAATGCGTGCACTGAATGGACAGGTCCACTCAATCTGTGTGGTTCTTTCCTCAAAAGACCATTTCAGACACCGATCCACATGGTCTTCACATAATCTGACCAAGATTATGTCTGGACTTTAAAAGAGACTGTGACCTCTGAGTTTGTTTCGGCCTTTCTTCTCAGAGTAGTCAGATAGGAAACGCCGACTTCATCTAGTTTAAAAAAAATATGATTGACGTGTAAAAGTGTTTGTACAAACCTACTTACAGAAATAAAATCATTTATCATTTATCATTTATCATTTGAAATAAGATAACATAATTCGGGAATAGAAAATTAGCGCCTGCGTCGCTCGCCGACATAGGGCTATCTCTTACCTTCAATTCGCTTACTCTTTGCACGTTATTCGTTTTAATTTCATTGAAGTGATGTTATGCTCCGTGACCTCGATAAATGACCTCTGCGCTACAGTTTTTTAAGTATAGGTGTTCCGAAGATTCTATTTTAGAAAATTGTAAATAAATCAATAACAAATAACGTTTACTTAATGAAATTAAAATATGTTCATAACACGAAAACGCAAAACTGTACACGTGTATTAAATTAACGGCACGCTGTATAAATCTCTGTCAACCCCCTCAGAAATTACATGATGACGTGATTGACTTGTAGGGCATGAAGTGATTGAATTTATGCTAGACCGTTGAACTCGAGACATTAGCATAGACATTAAAACGATAAGCCACTCTACGAATGAACATGCCAGACCTTTAATTAGTAACACTTGAGAATACATATATAAACTCACGCCTTTTCTCCGTTTAAGATCCACTGATAAAACCCGAATACTGGAAAATTATGCTCTAAAAATATGAAACAACAAAATATTCTCATCTGAAAGCTGTGGTCGAATGCCACTTTGCCTTTAAGCTTATAATCGCTATTGCGATTGTTGGAATGTATGGTTTTGTTACGGTGGATGGCATACGACCACGGCTTATAGATAAGAACATGTTCTTGATTCATATTTTTAAAGCGTGATTTTTCGGTAATCGGGTTTTAGTTTTTGAACTTACTTTTTATTTTATTTTTGTCGGGGTTAGATAACAATAAATACATATACTAGCTCTTGCCAGCGGGGTCGAAAACTATCCCACGGGAACGTAGTACTGGGATAAAAAGTATCCTATGTGTATATCCAGGTTACAAACTACCTGTGGACCAAATTTCATTCAAATCCGTTCAGCCGTTTTTGCGTGAAAGAGTAACAAACATCCATACATACATCCATACTCACAAACTTTCACATTTATAATATTAGTAGGATATATAGATTTGATATGTGCTAATTAAGCCCTTTCACTTGATACCCAACACAGCATTATATACAAGTAAACGTTTTTAGTTCATGACTTTATATTCTCTAGAGGGCGCCCTATTCACATCATGTGTTGTCACATAGCATGTAACTAGCGGACAATGAAGACGCTTCCAACGACACCTCATTTGTCATATTGTGATACGGAGCTTAGAAGTTATGAGGGAACGATGAACATACATATACAATACATACACACGTATCGGTTAAAATCGTACCGTATATTTTGTTTCGCCGTAGTCGGGTAATTACTGTATCTACCCTCAAAATGTAAATAAATCGAATACACATTAAAATACAAAGCCGTTAGTAATAATGGCACTACCGAACTGTTCACCACTTAGCAATGATACATCAAACAAGTGACGACAATGGGAAATCCAATGGTAGGGTGACGACAATTGACGTTCAAGGGGGATGTGATTAATCAACGTGTATTGTGACCTCGAAAGAATTATAAGGTCAGATACATTAGCTAGCTGATTGGTGTGTATATGTCGCAGCCATCTGGTTAAATTAGCCAGCTAATTGGATGCCTAGAGCATTCATTAAACGTATCAACGGCATCCAATACGATGTAAAACGTATAAGGATTTTGATCCCTATACGTTTTTACTTTGAGATACTTTTAAAACAAGGTCGGTTGGCAGCAAGTTGGCAGAGCCAACGAGGGAAACCTGGTTGGCTCTGCCAACTTGCTGCCAGCCGACCTCTACGATTGTTTCATAGGTTGAAATGCCATGTTTTCGAGATAAAAGCTATTGCAAATTTAGAAGAATAGAAAAAAAAGAAGCGGTCAGCTTTGAGAGCTGACAGTCCCCGTAATGTTGTAAATGAAGAAGTACAAATTCTAGAAATAATTACTAGTTATCGACTATTGAATACTCACGCCATTTTTTGCACCCGGGCCTGCAAGAGCGCGAAGCTATTAAAACACGCCTAGTACACGGCGAACCTAGCGTGGCGGATTACAGCCCACTTCCTCTCACAAAGAATATGCGTGTGTCCCAGCTGTGGGAACGTTATGCACTGATTGTGGGATAATACAGGCTAGTTCGATTAGACTTCATTAGAAATCGTAGCAAACATACTGATTTGACCTCGTTTTGCTATATTTATATACTTACCAACAAAGAATGCCTGCCATAGGATAAGTAGTTATAAAACCTGAGGGGCAATTCTCGTAATTTTAAGAAACATTCACAGTCTGATCTCAGTCTCAATCTGTCAAAAATACCTCGAGTTTCCATAAATGTTTGCCAAGTTTTTGACATTTCGTTGTCGCCGAGCTGACACTGCGACTAGATTTTGAACGTTTATTACAAGAATTGACCTTCTAATTAATCTAATTAGAGCATTTCGGAGAAACCCTGAATAACTTTTTTAAACAAAGTGAAGACTTTTCACGGAAACAAAAGAAGCTGTAATCAAATGTTCATGCACGATTCCAGGAAAGATGAAGGTTCCTCATGTATGGTAAAAGAAATAAATAAAAAACATCGTTATAAAAAAGTTAATCTCAAAATTAAAACCTGACTGCGTAAAAAGTTAACTTTACAAAAGATGGAGACAAGAACATTTTATTTTAAGAGGTTAAACTAAATATGTTCCTATAAGCATCTTATGCAGTCGGAGGCGATTAAGGTCTTTGTTGTTAAATTTAAGTAGATGCCTCCGACTGCATGAGATTGCTTATGATGGCCTTTGGTTGTCACCATATTGAATTTTTATAACTGTCATGTCTTTAGTGACACTTGCAAGATTAATATAAATCGATTGACGACAAAGGAACAAATATACATACATCAGCTGATGACCACATTACCCTTCTTTGCGTCGCGCAGTCGGGTAATAAATTGTAAAATTGTTTTCCCCAGAGATCCTAATCTTTAGTTTATTATTTTAATTAATGTAAAAGATAGCAAAATTGTGCATTCAATTAACTTTATTTACATACTTAGATATAATTTTGACTTGTCTTTTTATTCAAAAGATGCCATAAAAAATCAGCATCATCCATTTTTCTTTAAAAATAAAGTTTTGACTTTATTTTTGTTTGATGTTTTCATAAAGCCGAGGCCTTTAAGACAAAAAAATATTTTTCTGTAACGAAGTTATCTTTAATGCATTGAAGTTATTATTAATTATAGATAACCTCGTTTGCTAACGGCACTTAAGTTCATAGTTTTGAATATTGTAACATTTTATGTTAAATAATATATGACATTAAAATTATCTTAGTTCTTTAACTTAGATCATTTTACTTGCCAAGTAATCTACATAATTAAGAAGACTACTAAGTTACGAACAAACATCTTTAAGTACCTTTTTTCGCATCTAATCAATTTTTTGGCCCTTTACATAGAAAACCCAACACTAGAAGAATTTAGAGAGTAGGTACCTTAGTGTCCAATAAATATCTCACGTTTTAGCACAACCACGTATCTGTGTACAACGTGGCAGGGACATCTACGCGCAAACTGTAACCATAGGCTCAGTAGATATATGGTTCTGTTCCCCTCTGCGTTGACATTTTTCAATGGTTATTTAGAAAATATAGGCAGTCATGGGAACTGCCGAGAGAAGTTAAAACCGAGAAGGTAAAAACTCCACGCTGTCCTCCAATGCCGCTTGAGGCGGGAACACGGAAAAGCGCAAGCCATCCTGACGGAAATCCATCCATGGAAAAGCGCGAACCTGCCGCAGCTGTCCGTCACCGGACCCTCCTTGGAGGGGAATAACCCCTATCACCGGCGCACCAGGACACATGGCACGCCTTAACCACCCCAGGAACCAAATAGCATACGGGCCCCAGACGACTCCGTGTCTGGCACCCTTGGTACCCCTGCGACGGGTCAGCACAGTGGCCCCACCTCCTACCACTTTCGGCCACAGGGGATAGGGAGAGCGGCAAACGCTATACCGACACTCCTCCTCCCCTGCGGCCCCACCTCGTCCGCCATCAAACGGTGGCGGCCCCGTCCAGGCCACGGAAGGGAAGAGCGCTACTCAGAAGTACCGGCACTCTTCCTTCGCCGCAGCCTGTAACCCTCAGCCGCGATGCCTCCCATTCGCCATCGCGGCCCGCCTCAGCTGCGATGCACCTCATCGCAACCTACTTTTTGGCCGCTACGTCGTCGGCTTGGAGGCAAAAGCCCTGACGAGCGGCCCCACCTTGGGGTTCCTCTTCGCTTCACCGTGGGGATGACCACGGCTACTGAGCCTCCCCGCAACGACAATGCGGGAACTCACTGGGGGGGGGGGGGGAATAGTTCACGTTCAAATTTCCTTATAATAAACGCAAATAAACTACCTTAAGCCAACAACCTGACTATCTCACAATACGTCACCGACTCAAACCCTTAACCCATATCATCGAAGTATCAACAGAGCCGGTTATACGCTACCCTACCCGCTACTTACACCCCCCTATTGTTTACGCTACGTATAAAAAGATACAATTTTCCTCCGACATCACTTTATCCAACCAAGTGTTATGTAAAGGAAAAGCCTCAGGAAGAGATATATTCGACGTTTCCGATTGTGTGAAGCTCACACATGGGTACGGCCAACTATTCATCTATTGAGCACTTTATGTGGTAGAGTTTTAGGTTTAGTTTAGGTTGGAAGAAATTATCTGGGCAAAAACGACTGACACCTTCTGGTACGAAATATATTATGTTTGAAAGGTTTTTAATAACAATGGGTTTTGTGGTGACGGAGGGATTAAAGGTTTTTGAGCAATATTTGTGTCATGGATGTGTATGTTTTCTATATCCATGAAATTTGTAAGGTCTTAACTAGAAACGAGTTTCTTTACTCAAATTAAAGGTATTGTGAGTTATGTGATCTTGTTTTCTATCTGGATTAAAACAATATAATTTTCCGTGATGAAAAGGGCTTCCTCGTTTATTGTAGTGTGTTCACAATAATTATATATGTGATTTTCCGTTTCAAAAATTCAGTTTAATGGATTTTTATTAGGTTCACCTGTACATTTGTTTATTTGTTTTTAACCGACTCTTTACCTGGATTTATTTTTGACCCACGGTTCAAACGGTCAGATTTCATTTAAACTTTGTAGACTTATCGAGGACTGATGACAATTTAATAATTGAAAAAAAAATGGAAAAAACTTATAAATCACGCTTTTGTAGTTAGCAGAACTAAAAAATAGAAAATAAATAGTAGTTTAAAAAACTAAAAACATGCTTTATAACCGAAACTAAAAAAGTAGAAATTAATTTAATTCTATTAAAAAGCGTGGCGTGCTTGATATTAATCGATTATAAAAATACTTCAATGCGGATTATTTCTATTAAAAAATTGAAATAATTTATTTTCTACTTTTTTAGTTTGGTTTTAAAAGCGTGTTTTTTTTTAGTTTTTTAAAATATTGTTTTTCATACTATATAATTATGTCCTAAAAAATACAAAACAGAAACCTTTTTCCGTCTTTGAATAAGTTTATTTAAAGACATCGAAGTTTCATGACCAACACTTTAATTTACATAAGTACCTACCTCAGTTCAAATCTTTTTTCGTCCTAGACGTGACTTGCGAGTTAATTATTTTTTTAAGTTCCCAGATATCTGTTCCATTCACGCCGCGTCGCCCCATCAAACCGTGTAATGGTACAGAAAGTAAATAAATTTTGTCTATCCTTCGTAGAACGACGAAGTTATTTTTTTTCTCAAAAAATGTTAAAATTGTTCATTATTCCAAGCAAGTTGCGACACTGAACGGCTCCACTATGTCATGAATTTAACTGTGAACAAAAAATGTTTGTCCCTATGGAGGGTGGAAAGAGCTAGCATGTAGACATCGGTTCATGATATGACTAGCTTTTGCCAGTGGCTTCAACCGTGTAGTACTCGAATTAAAGGGGGGTATAAACCAAAACTATCCTATCTTCAATTTAATTGCTCATGAAATTGATAAAACTTAGATATAAAATAGAAATAATACAAGTAACTACATGATATTTTCAAACTTTTTGTGGAACAGAAACACGAAATATTAAAATTTTCTTGATAAAAAAACATCACGAGGCTACCTCTAATTTTTACATATTTTCAATTTGTATCTAATATGCTAATTATTTATTTAAATCCCAAAGGTTTATTTACCGTGACAATCTAAGTTAGAATCCGTAGTTGAATAGCATTTGCCGCGGGTCGATCATTTATCTATTAATTTTCAATACACAACTTGAATTACAAATTAGTTTTATCATTTAAATGTAGGTAACTTACCGTATATATATTTTGGCAAATATTTTTAATGTGTTTTGACACACATACATATATAACATCACGCCTTGTTTCCCTGAAGGGTTGGGCAGTGGTGGTGAGTGGTGGTGTGGTGGTGGTGTGGTGGTCGAAGGTATTCTAACATGATAAAAATATTTGCTAAAATTGAGAGCGAGATCTGCGAACAAAAGTAATTAGTTTGTTTCCAAAAGTACTAAATAAATGAAGGCTTTTTTACCAAAACTGTGTGTGAAGTCTCACAAAGAGGCACAAAGGTTATTATGGCCTTATGATGAATGTGTTAGGTAACTCAAAACGTCTGCTCGTGGTTAAGGGGGATGCTCAATAGCCCGCAAAATTCTTTAGACGTTTTAAATTTGTCGAAAAAGTTATTTTTTATGATGAGAACATTCTGCTTCTTACCAATTAAATCTTACTGATTTACAGTGGCGTAGCGTGTGGGGTGCCATGGCTCCGAGCGGCATACGAAAGGGGGCGATTTTTTCAATTGGAAATTAAGATGTTTTTTTTATTAAAACCCATTAGATTAACTAGAGCTCTGAGACTAGACTAGTCTAAAGACTGACTGACATATAGATCAAATACCTAACCCACTTCCAAATGACCTAGACAGTTGAAGTTTGGCATCCAGCTGGATAATGGTGTGTATAGAAAGGAAAATATTAGAAAACAGTATTTTTTACGATTTGATATTGATTTGAATTTCCAAGTATTCGCGACGATGCGTCACCAAATAAAAAATAAAAAAATTCTGACAATAACTTAAATTCATAGTAATAATAGTGATAGTTAAACCAATTAGTATATAAAACCGTAAGTACCACCCCTACAAACCTCATTTAAGTGGGCTATATAGCAGTAATTTATAGTTTTTTAGTGCGTCTAGGTAACCTAGACCGAGACCTAGCCCTGGACCTAATTTTCAATGATCTAAACCTAACTTAAAGACCACTTGATTGAGTTTGTATGTCGTGTTACTTTAGATAGTAATTCTTAATATTTATGTTTTTGCCAACCCTCTTTTCAGGGTGCGTCACGCCCTGAAAATCATAGTTGACAAGTTTTAAATATCAGATTGTTTTAAGTCTATCGACCAACCTGAAATATCTAAAATTAGATTTGAAATCGATTCAGTAGTTTTCAAGGAAATCAACTTATAAAGTAATTTTTATTGACAATTTGTATAATTTTTCAGTTTTGCTTGAAATATTCTTTTAGTATGGTAGATTTAGCTAAATTAGATAGGAGATAGGGGATTTTATAGAGAATACAATGTTATGTTACATGCCTTATGTATTTTAATAATTTGATCTGCTAAAAGTGTAAATCTGATGTAACTGTGATGAAATATAGTTCAAATAAAGCTTTAAAACAGGAAGCAATTAGCGGTTCTCGTTAAAGTAAAGTTTGTAAGCAACCATGTAATTTAACATAATTTGTAGTCATCGGCAAGGTTCTAATTTAAATCTTTATATACACCGTGACATTTTAGTCGTCTTACAACGGCAGCCCACTTCATGTATCGAATCTTTTTTTTTTTTTTTATAATTTATTAAAAAGAACTCAGTTCTTAGTAATTCATTACAATCTAGTCTATAAGACTAATAAGCAATTTTAATCTAACTTAATTTTATACATGATGATTATTTTAAAACATAGAATAGTGTACTTGTACTTTACACAAGTCCGTTACACTTTCTTAGAGTCTGATATGATGAAATTATAAACACTTTGTTCATGTGTTATTATGTGTGTCATTGTCACTATTATTTCTACACTTTTTACACTACACTAACTCAAAAGGTTTTGTTCGTTTTAGTCTGCGCACTATATTTGTTTGGTCTCACAGCTGAATCGCCTCGATGTTCACATGTTGATGGAGTCGTTGTTCATGGGCCTCAGCAAATTTTTGGATTATGTTGGTGACTGATTCCATTTTTAGGTCACGATGGAGGTCGTCATTTCTTATGTATCTAATGACTACTAATCATATAAATTAATAAAAATTATTTTGGAACATTTGCATAATTAAAAAAATGAAAATGTCATTCAGTAAGACGCATGACGTAGTTTGAAACACCCTGTTATGGAGATGGAATTAATGATGGAATGTAATGGTAGGTAGGCAGATATCTTCTGCCGTTTGATACGTAAACATTATTAACAGGCAGGGTGTTTCATATTATTTATTTTTCTTTGTACCTATTATCTTAATTAATGGTAACAATGTTTTAATCGCGCCTAGAGGTATTTTACGACAGATAAATTGGATTGACCACCTTTGTAAGACGACTAAAATGTCACGGTGTATAGATATAGTTCATGTAATGTTTCGAAATTGCTTCTCTGAAGACTTGTAAGAAACTTGTGTTATTAATCAAGTAAAGTACCCCTCAGTCAGAAGTTGTTAAAAATACCCCCTACCCGATCAGAAGTTGGGGAACTGTTTCTTTGGGACATCGTTAAAAACATTGGTACTTACGTCATGACGAACGGAAGATAGTAGCCGTCCTGAAGATATCTGGAATCTATAGGTGCAGGACGTCAGCGCTGCTTGGACTGGGAGACCTACATACACACCGAGATAAAACCTATATAGGCATACCCCCTCCCTACACACCCTTCGCGCCCAAGCAATCATGCCCGTCCAGCACACCAAGCAATCGATTGCTTTTCGAAATTATAACAGTAACAAACATTTTTTTCTTTCGCAGGAGAATAAGTTGCATGATGAAAGGCGCTTTTATCGTTTTGAATAATTTATTTCATTTACAATAATATGGCAGACCCCTTTTGAATGATGAATAAGTATACATTTTTCCTTTACAAAAGTGTTTAAGGGATTTAATCACTTTTGTAAAGGAAAAATTAATCAAAAATATAAGTAAATGTGAAAATGGGAGCCAAGTTCAGTATTAAGAATAGCGTGGTTGCCGACTGAGCCGACAAAAGAATTAAGATCTAAATGGATGCCAAGTTCTGTAGATAATCATGAAATTTATTAATGAGAATATACAACTTTCTAAAATAAAACACAGTATCTTGTCTTTTTCTGATACAGCGATGCTTGCTATTTATAAATATAAAATAAATTGAAGCTCAAGATTTGACTTGGTTAGTTTTTATCAGCAAAACAAAATTTTCGAAGAGTAAGATATATTCATCTTACAATATAAAACCTGTAACTTGCGTGAAAAGTAGCCTAAACTTTAAACCAATAATTAAATTGCGGTGGAATTCCGGTCGGCCCCGGCTGGCGAAAACCCACGCTACGCGACTGCTGAGTTATAATCTTTCACAGTCATCATCGTTTCTGCCGAAAGTCGTCCACTGCAGGACGTCGGCCTCCGCCAATCGCCGCGACTTCGTCAAGCGGGGTAATAGGGTATTACATCCATTTTTGAAAAGTGTCTTAATTAGATTCTAAAGTGTTAATAATCCACAAAAAAACACAACATTTTTATTGAACCGATTAGTGATTAGTGCCATAAAAATGTATTTAAAATTTTACATTTTCATCTTTCGCGCGTAATTTGACGACAACGCTGGACGCAGTGGACGCCATATTGCTTTGTGGGTGTGACGTCAGTTTGCTGTGTATACAAATGCCCTGATATTTTATATGATAAAAAAATGAATTATTATTTATCGTTGGTTTGCTGTTCCTGTATGCAAAATATTATTTAAATAAACATTACTTTAGTTACGAAAATAATAACAGTACAAAGTTGTTCAGTAGACAGTAATTGATACGTCGTATGACGTAATAAAACGGTGGCTACTATTTCATGGTGTTCAAAAACAGGTAAAGAACACTGAAATCATTGAATTGAATTTTAAAATTTATTTTGTTATTTCATGAAATGAAACTAATATTTTCCGACTGCTTTTTTCCTAAGCTATTTCAATAACATATTTTTCGATTTTTTCTCATATTTAAATACCCTATTGTGTACCACACTAACACGAATGGCTTTCGTTTTGACAGGTTAACAACATTCAGTGGTATTAGCAATATCCTGCTAAATGGTTCAGATTGTGAATAGCATGTTATGCAGTTTTTTTTTTTTTGGGTGGGAAGTCATCAAATACCTTCTCCCGCTCTGAGTGGACCGGGAGGGCGTGTCAGACTTTTACTGACTAAAACCCACCCGTGTTCCCTCAGTTGCCTGTGAGGAAGCAGTTCTATGCTTCTCGCATCTAGCGGTTATAATGGTTCATAAATTTAGTCTTAATTTTAGTGAATTACTTATTTATTTAAACCATTGCCTCTTGTATATATATCTTCAATATTTTTATATAATCTGTCGAAAGAGACTGGATCCTGCGACACAGGGTATCCTAGTGCGGGATCCAGTGTCATACCTCAATATTGTAACACTTTTTTATGTGCCAATAAATAAACTAAATAAATCACTATAATGTTCTCACTCCTGGAGCACAGCCGTCCTCTCGGTGAGAGGGAGTGGGACGTAATCCACCACGCGGGCCCAGTGCGGGTTCAAAATCGAAATCAAAATCGAAAGTCATTTATTCAAATTAGGCTAAGAATCAACACTTTTCGAACGTCAAAATACATAAGACAGTCCCCCAAAACCCTTCACCACTTCCTAGTGCTTTAGCTGGGAAGAAGAAGTGGCGCAACAAACTCCCCAGCAGCACAGCGTCTGTTTAGTCGGATAAACTTGATTCTATACATACATAGGCAAAGTAATAAACATTACGAGACAGAACATTAATAAATTAATTAGTCAAAAGGATGGTGGATGTCACATGTCTTAAAATTTTTGGTTACTTGGTTATATTTGGTTTTTGGTCATTTTTGGTTTGCTTTACTTTGTGTAAAATATTTCATTACCACTGCTCTCAAAATGGTGAAGGAAAACATAGTGAGGAAACAGGCATGTTCTAGAAACAAAGAAATTAAGACTTGTTATACCTACCTGTACAATAAACTGAGCTGGATCGCTAGTAAAAGAGAATGCGCAAGTAGACAGTGCTCCCAACAACTCACCACTCAATCGCACAAGACAGCTGCCTTCAGGGGAAGTTTTAGATATCCCGCATCCAAATGCTGGAACAATATTCCCCCGCCGATAAGGAATCTTAAATCTATTGGCACCTTCAGAATTCGACTGCGCCAGTTTCTTATCGCTTCGCAGAAAAAACTGGGTATGGCGATTTCGAATACGTCCATAATATAACTGGCTGTCGTGTTCTTCTCGATTTGTTCCGTTTTCTTCGCGGAACTTATCGTCACAAATCTGTAAACAAATGCAATAATGATTGAATAATTTATGAGTTTACTGTTGGATAGTAGTTAACACATGCCTATTTTTATTTATTGCAAGCATTACTTTACTCACACGAAGGTACGCAAATATAGTAACATTACGATTATTCATTTTCTTATACATTATACATTTATATATTTAACCCATCAAGTAATCCAATACACAAACATCAACAAGAATGCTTCCAAATACTAAACTTTACTGTAGAATACATTACTTAAACATTGCGGGTACTTAGGTACTTACATAATTTTACTCAGCACATTCCACTTTTCACAATACCAATAATAGTTACTCGCGTAGTAACCTCATCTGCTCGACGTCCGTAGGTCACTGCAGGGATTCAGCAGAATATCAGCGTCAGGTACATTTGCCTGACACATGCTGAGCTGGACTCCCATTTGGTGCAACTTTGAGACGCACACCGCACTTTTGCACTCCACCGCACGTTATTTAATTTGAATGTTAACTTGTGTCATAGCCTAAAGTGTCATCACTACACTTATGTCATCCCATTTTCATGTAATTAGTTTTAATCTCATCGTGCTTTGTTTGTTGTGTTATGTCTTTTTTTATGCACCAAATAAACGATTTATCTATCTATCTATCTATCTATATCTACCAATCCGCACAGGGCCCGCATGGTGGATTACAGCCCACTCCCTCTCACTGAGAGGAGTCCTGCGTCCCAGCAGTGGGAACATTATGGGCTGATTATAGAAAGCGCCTGTCTGGGTTCGAACCTACGATCTATGACACGTAAGTCGCGGCCGTTACCACTGGGCCACCACTGCTCTCGATCTCTCTCTTATAATGTTTATTATTCTGTAAATAAACATTCGTTACCCTCGCGAATCATATTTTGAGAAACTTACAACCTGATTCTGAGCTACAAAAGACAAGAAAAGTAAAATAAAAGGAATTCCACGGCCTTCGTCAGCACACTTACCTTAAAATAAAAATATAACCAGCTAAGGTACAGTCTACTTTGAAGCGAGTGTGCAAAATTACTAAAGAAAGTGAAGTACTAATGGATTTTTCTCCGTGTAGTTGGCGGTTCATATATTTTGCTCATGAGAAGCAATTTTTAGTAGTCAAAAAAGAAAGGAAAGTTAAGAACAAGAATATGGTTTCTGTAGAGATACAAAAAGTAGGCTAATTCTTTGATTTCTAAGCCTAAGACTCTGAGTATCATTTTGTTATTTTTGTTTGGTTTATTTTTTTCTCATTTACTTTTAATCATGGTCTGGCAGTTTGAATAATTTATGCGGCCTACCCAAATGTCCGTCGTTCCGTGTGGTGTCGGACCTAAAAGAATAGCACCATCCCATTTTTTCCCATGGGTGTCGTAGAAGGCGACTAAAGGACTTACTACTACTACTACTTACCTTCTTAACTTCTTCCAAATTACAATGTTAATTTTATTAATTTTATTTTTTACACTTTCTGACATATTCTCGTCATTATTTGACATTATACAACACTTGTAATATCGAGTATTTATTAGTGATTCTCATGGAAATCATATCACTTGGTTTAAATAGGTTGATTTTACTTATGTAGATTCTTTTACATATTGTGAATGAGAGAACGTTGTAGGCCTACAGTTTCTATTCTTTATTTTCATTCCTCTAAAGTACCTGGTACTTATTGACAGGCCTGCACTGTCCTCCCATACCTAATATCACTGTAATTTGAAAACATTATAAAATCCAATTATTTTTAAAAGAGTAACCGTGGAGTTTCTTGCCGGCTCTTCTCCATAGGAAGCGACAAATTGGAACCGTGCACCTAGCTTCTGACGTTTCATAAGTGCCCTTGCAGGTTTACGTGAAATAAAATATTTTGATTTTGATTTTGACTAGAGAATGGGCTGCGATCGCCAACCCGCCTGCCAAACGTAGCGATTATGGAAAATTCCCCCCTGTTGGGGTCGTCCACTGCTGGACATAAGCATGTCCAGCAGTGGACGTCTTTCGGCTGATATGTTGATGATGATGACTCAAATGTCTTTTCTTTGGTATTGTTCGTCGAATCAAAGAGACTAAAGTAAACAAAACCTATAGACTAAACGCATGGCATGTAAAAAAACGGAACCTTTCATTCGAAAATTCATCAAAATTCAATAGCTATCTACAATGCTTTTCATTTAGTGAAATATATGAGACAGAAAATGTTAATGAAGCGTATAACATGCTTATGCAGTAGTTTGGTTTGTTATACAAACTTTGTTTTCCTTTCAAGTTAGTTATAATAAAACCGAAAAAAAAATAAGTGGATTTCTAAGGGAATACGATTATGTAGTAGGAAGTAGCGTCACCTTCTATGGGAGCACAGACTTGAGCTATCACAAGAAAACAAACACAAATTTAAAAATTACTCTCGGTGCTTTAGGAAAGTTGTAAAATTAACTCAAAAGACTGAAAATAACTATTTTATTAAGAATTCACTCAATAACTCAAAAGCGTCCTGGCAAGTTATAAATAATAAAGCATGTACTTATGAACTCATTTCTCAGATAAAAATAAATAACACAATTATTAATAAACTCAAGGAAATAGCAGACGCTTTCAACAACTATTTCATTAATCAGATAAAAAACTCACCTAAAATATCACTCGAAATAAGTGGTCTACACAAAAACCCTAATACATTTTCAGTTCATGAGACCAGTTGTACCTCCAGACGTTCTCTGGGTAATAAAATAATCAAAAAATAAAAATAGCGTATGAAGTAGCAACGAAAGTTATAAAATTTGTATCAAATAACATAATCATACATATTAGTCATATTATTAACTTAGCCATCAGCACTGTTATATTTCCTGACGGTTCAAAAACAGTCATAGTTAAACCGCTTCACAAAAAGAATTGCAGGGAGGATATAGCTAACTATAGACCGATTGCTTTAATTCCTGTGTTCTCCAAAGTGGTAGAAAAGATTATATATGAATTAATGGACAACTTTCTGGCAAAATACAACATACTATGTAATGAACAAGCAGGCTTTAGAAAAAATAAAAACATTAATACAGCAATATATAATTTTTTACACGAAATAATGATAAATATAGATAATAAAACACCTATCTGTGCCGTTTTTACAGACATGACTAAAGCTTTTGACTGTGTCAATCATGATATCTTATTGAACAAGCTTAATAGCTACGGTCTAAGGGGAAACGTGCTAAATCTCTTAAAATCCTACCTTAGTAACCGCACACAATATACGGAGAAATCCAGAATTTGTTTTAAATCAAAATGTGAACAATATTAATCTGATGCTAAAATTGTTAAATTCGATGTACCGCAAGGTAGTGTATTGGGTCCCCCGCTGTTTTTGGTGTATATAAATGATCTGCCCCGTCAGATACCAAATCCAATGGTTCTATTTGCCGATGACAGCACAGCACTGATAAAATGTGCAAATATTAATAATTATGAACAGGATATCAACATTAGTCTTGGAAATATTATTGCTTGGCTTGATAAAAAAAAAACACTTGAGAGGTGTCAAGGGACACCCGGATGGAACGAAGTTCCTTTTGATTAATTAGTGAAGGTATTGTATTAACATTTTATAAATTATACATATACGTACACACACACAATATAATAATATATAATATATAATATATATTGTCTGTGTCGCTGTCTGCAGAGAAACACGCGCACGCCGCACGGCTTACAACAATGTAGCAAAAAGTGTCATTACAACTTTTGGTCTTAACTTTTTCCGTCTAGCCCCCTTTCGCAACGCGCTATAAGGAACTTCGTTTCAAAACTTCGTTCCAAAAACTGAACTACTTAATGCAATGTCCTACTTGGATGTTTGATTAAATTGTTTAATACGAGCGCTAATCCTGCCGATAAACTGTCACGCAGTTTGACTGGTTTATGGGATTTGTACAAGTTTATGTCTTTGGTCTTTGTTTGGGTTTTGGTCTGGTTTTGGATGTTCAATCCGATCAATCCGATCCATCCGATCCGTCCGATCCATCCGATCCGTCCGATCCGTCCGATCCGTGCGATCCGTCCGATCCGTCCGATCCGTGCGATCCGTCCGACACGCCGCACATCTTACAACAATGTAGCAAAAAGTGTCGTTACAACTTTTGGTCTTAATTAAAAGTGTCGTTACAACTTTTGGTCTTAATTTTTTCCGTCTAGCCCCCTTTCGCAACGCGCGATAAGGAACTTCGTTCCAATAACCTGGTAATAAACTTATCAATGACTAATGTGATGCATTTTCGCCAACGTACAATTCCACCGATCGTTTTTCTTTTTGGGTGGGAAATCAGATGAAATGATTTATTAATTTACTTTTTAACTATTTTATTTTTTTGCTCATGACCTTATAATAATAATAACATAGGTGACTTTATCTATTTGTAAAATTTTGCATGCCAAAACTCAGGCAGAAGGTAGCCGGCTCACTACATTTTTTATAACAACTTTATTGTACAATACCTACATTCTATGCAAATAAATGATTTGATTTGAATCGTTGAAGTCTTTAAATTCTGAGTTGAGCTGCATGATTACTGATAAATGCGTGCAGTAAAATAAATACACATTTCATCCGTTATATTGAAGTATTTAATACGGGGCGAGCCTATTGCCATCAAACAGGCACAAATCCAGACTTGGGGCTTCTATGGAGAAAGTCCAGATGGAAAAACCCAATTTTTTATTTACCCGTCCTGACAACTGAACCCAGGACCCCACGCTCAAAGGTAACGCTTACGACCACTAGACCAACAACGCAATCCCTGGATATTTATGATAAACAAAATTTTAAAGTTATATGTACAATGACATCAAACGGGACTCTTAATTAAATTAAAGGCTGTTTCCCAGAACCACTCTGTTGGCGTCAAATCTAGATTACGAAAGCATTAAGTACTAGTTAATTAAATTTGGTACTTCATTCGCGGTTTTCACTTGCTTGTAATTATTTTGTTCACAGGTCTGATGTCGATTAATTACTGCTGACATTTTACGGTTTTCAGATAGACAAGAGTTGTTTACGTTTTCGAAAATCAAACGCAGTGAGGTAATGTTTAAATGAAATTTATCATTGAAGAAAATTTTTTTTGACGTTTATAAGTGTTTGTACAAACCGCTGTACGGTATGGAACGACACAGAATTACTATTTCATGAAATAGTCATTTAATCGCTCCCGCACCCGTTGGATGGAGCAGGAGGGCGTGTCAGGCTTTTACTAACTAAAACCCACCCGTGTTCCCTTAGTTGCCTGTGTGCCAGGGGCCACGGAATCTCTTTCGAACAACCCTCCACCCCCTCTGGCAGTCATCGGCCCTTGCGGACTCCACCTGTTGATGCTGACATCTCTTTGAGGCGCGCGTGGAACACAACGCACCGTCGACCCGGGCTTGGTCCTTACCTGACAGCGAACTACCCATTACTCGCAATCCGCAAGCCCGCGCTTACGCTGGCCGGGAATCAGCCTGGGTTTTCCGACGCCCAGGGCGTCGGCTGCGGGAATTAGGGCCGTGAGGGCGCATATATTGCCTCTCCCTCACGTGCGCCACCTCCCTCTTCGCGAGCATTACTGCTTCGCAGAAGGAGGTGACGGCTACCCATGCACTCTCGCTCCGTACCTTGGTTTGGACCAGGGCCGGACGCGAGAGATCGCCTCCACAAGGACGCGGTGGAGCTCCTCTCAAACCGGGTAGATCTCCACCGCATGCTCCACCGTGTCCTCAGGGCGATCTACGCAGTGGAAACACCCGGGCGTTTCCTCCCGCTTTATATGAAACAGGAACCTTCCGAAACAACCGTGTCCGGTGAGGTCCTCCGTCAGGCGGAAGGTGAGGAAGCGGAAGCGGAGGTGCCGTGGCACCCCTCAATCCACTCCTCAAAGAAGGGATTTACCGCAATCGTGGCGTGCCCAATAAAAATCGGTTAATTTATCACAGAAACACAGACAGATATGAAAAGCAATTTTCATTACCCGATTATGGCGAAGTAAAAAGGAGGGTTATTTTATAATATGTAACATATATATGAGGTTGATGTTTCCTATGCTACTTATAAGTATATCTATTATTTCCTACTTTGAGAAAAAAGCACCGAAAAATACTCATACGTCTATTTTAAAGTTCAGAAATTGTCTTGTCAGATCAATGTAATACCATACGCGAGATCTAACGTGTTATTTTCGTTTCCTGAAAGACGCATAGTATTTTGTCTAGCTTAGGTTGATTAAATATAGGTGGTTATAAAGATATTATAACCTAAATTATATGAGGTACCTAAAATCTTCATTTATTTTGGCTTAATTTTCCCAGACTCTTGAAACTAGAGTATTCACGCGCTGTCGACAAATTTTGCTCATTACAGTAATTCTGTATAATGTTGACGAGACGAGACAAACTGGAGTAAAATGTCAACAATGTTAGGGGTCTTAGGAGTTTCTTTTATACATTAGTACCAACTCATTAAAACAAATAACTTTGTTTGTCTGTCAGTACTCGCTCCAAATTGTCCTACTATTCTACTAATATAAAATTGAAAGTTTGGATATTTAGATGTTTGGATGTTTGTTACTCAATCACGCAAAAACGGCTGAACGGATTTAGATAAAATTTGGCGCACAGATTGTTTATAACCTGGATTAACATATAGGATACTTTTCATCCCGGTAGTACGTTGCGGTGGGATAATTTCCGACCTCCACGCGGGCGAAGCCGCTGGCAAAAGCTAGTTCAACTGTTTAACATTGTCTACCTGTACCTAGAAACATGGAGCGACTGTTAATCTGACCTCTACAACCCAGTAACTGGGTAACACGATACCATTTTGCTAGACTGGTTGGCCTGATAAATACATTGATGTTTCATTGAAATCGATTGACTGTTCTATCTACTTGCAAAATCTATTGGGTTTACTCATACATCTGTATTGATGAAATGAAAACACTCAGTGTGTCGGACGCTTACTATCTAGCTAAGCTAAGCTAAGACCTGCTTTGTTTTCATTTAATCTTTGGTTACCTATCATATGTTCGAAAAATATTTCACCGAATTTCATTTCACCTAAAACTTTTCAACTATTATCGTTTCGTTTTTTTTTTTATTTCATCAAAGTCACGTTTTGCCTCTGTATCGGTTGATCGATTCGATTTATTTCGTTACTCAGACGTTTCATTTGGTCCAAAAACTTTTTACCGAAGTTACACTTAGCCGAAATAACATCTGTTCGAAGTATTATGTTTCCTAACATTAATTATTTATCACTGTTTTGTTTAATTAATTATTTAAATGTAGGAGGCACTTAATAAAACTATTGAACAAAAGTGGTTTTAAGTGGTCTCAGTAAGAAGCATGCAAACAAGGATGCTTGCTTCAAGCATGCAGCCTGCAAGCAAGCATTGTTTTTGTCACGGCTCCGGCACTGCGGGGTTTGGGTGGCCCCACGCGAGCTTATCGACCCAGATGATCTTAACGCTCACTGCCGCAGCTTCGGTTTGCTGGCTGGTGGACGCCAGCCAGCCTCAGCCGCGGCGCCGGGCCTTCAAACCACCTGCTTTAAGCTCACGGGCCGCCCCATCCCTCCGCGCCTTCGCGGGCTTAAACTTCACTCTAGGGGTAAGGCACACAAGACTGCGTGAAGTCGGTTTTGCAGAGATTCGTTTCTTACTAAATTTTGTAGCACAACATATTGACTTTTTATGACACTATTTTAATTTCATATTTTAAATGCTACCAAGTATCCGGGTATATAATTGTGACCAAATACCTAATATTCCGTAAAATGTTGTTTCGGTGTGGTGAAAATATGGCAAATAAATCATTTGGCAAATGAAAAAAAATCAAAAGAGGCTTCGGCTAATAGCAAAAAATGATTTTGTAAATCGGCGAAACATAGTTCGGTAAAATAATACTTAAGACACATGATACTTAGATGATCTAAAATATGTCAAACAATGCATATAGCAAGAAAGACGTCGATCAAATAGGTTTCGGTAAAATGAAATTAGAAAAAAAAAATCGGAAAAGTGATCGGTTCCTTTAGAATAGAATAGAATAGAATAGAAAGCATTTATTCGACACAGACACAACACAACAGCAACAAACACATAAAAAAAGAACAATAAACATGACAATAAAATTGCAGTAAAAAAAGTGCTGAGCGTGCCCATACCGAAAGGGTTGCCATCTCAGCATTTGCTGGGCGTCAGACACCCGGCGCTGGTTTTCAGTTGGCACCCTGCAGTGACACACGGACGTAGGCAAATAAAAAAGATACATATACATTAAGATAATAACAAAAAATGTTTAAAAATACGTAAATAAATAATGTAAAAGATTTTTGTTTGCTACTTAGTTCGGAGATTTTTAAAAAAAATACCCACGAATCTTTAATCTTTCTTATTTTATTGGGTATTTACGATACTATAGAAACACCTCGCTGACTGGTTAAAGGTGTAACATGACATGAACTATTCTCATAATACACAACACTTTAACACATGTACCCAGTAGTCCAGTGGTAATCCCGTAGTGGTGGCCCCGATTTACGAGTTGTAGGTCGTGGGTTCGTACCCGGGCAGGCGTTTTACTTTGAGTAAATTATTTCATCACCACACTCTCCAAACGGTGAAGGAAAACATCGCTAACAACACAAAAAAATCCGATAACACACGACATTATAGGCTAATTATGTTATCATCTGCCTAGCTTTTTCCCAACTGTCTTGGGGTCAGCTTCCAGTCTAACCGGCATGCAGCAGATGGCAGAGCGGCAATGCAGCTGAGTACCAGTATTTTACATGGAGCGACTGCCTATCTGACCTCCACAACCCAGTTAATGGGCAACACGATACCCCTTGGTAAGGCTGGTTGTCAGACTTTCAGGCTTCAGACCACCTGTAACGACTGTCAAAGATCCACGAATGACAGCCGGGACCAACTTCTTAACGTGCTTTCCGAGGCACGGAGGGGTCTTGGTATGTAAAGATGGTCATCCATCTACGGACTAAGCTAGCTTAACTTGATCGATCGACCTGTGCGGCTGTTATTACTTAGCCACAATCCCCTCTATAGGCTGATTATGTAACTGGCGGAATGCGAGTGTATTGTAGGGTACAGTTCTGTCCAACCCTTCGGGAATTACAGGCGTGGTGTTATGTGTTTGCATAACATGCATATTCAGCCTATAATGGTCCCACTGGGCTACAGGCCTCCTCTCTTCAAGAAGGACTGGGCTATAATCCACCACGTGGGCCCGGTGCGGGCTGTCTTCGAATTTTTCGTTCTTGGACTGGCTGGTTTCCTTACAAGTTACTAAAACATAGTAACTAAACTCAAGCAGATATAAATAATAAAAATAAAACAATAAACGTAAACAGGGCTCAATACCCACATAAAAGCCTCCAGGCATAAACGGTGTACCCACTTACATATATAATTAATTAAAACTGTCAAAATTAAAGCCATTGCTGCTGATGGTGGTATTAGGTAATTTAATTTAACGAGAGCTAGCTATTAACAAATACGTTCGTGTTATATTCCTGAGCTACTGAGAATTTTCTGATGGTAAACCCCAATAAAATTTTTCAACGTCTATTTTTTGTATGTATTGAAAATTAAAAGGACGCAAAAAAAAAGGTGCTGTTAAATATGAGCTGTTCGACTAACTCACTTAATAAAATTCGCACGGTGTAAATGATACGGTGCCGGCAGCATCTCGGTTAACCGTAGCTCTGCAGGATGACTGCGTCATACCGGAGGCTTTATAAATAATACCGAGTTTTAGTGAACACTGCCAATCCCGTGTCGTGATAAATAGGGAATTGTATGTGCAACTGAATGAAATATTAGCAGTATTATTTAACTTTCATAGAATATTATGAAATTGTTGAGTAATAACCACTCTCATACATTGGGATTGAGCCTATTAAATAAAATATCAAAGTTAATCGAGTAAGAAATAATGTTGTTGTTTTGTAATGTTATAAAAATGCGCTCACCCATTTGCGTTACCATATTTAAAAAAAGATTTTGAGTTTTATAATATTACTAGCTTTTGCCAGTGGCTTCGCCCGCGTGGAGGTTGGTGTATTATACATATAAACCTTCCTCTTGAATCACTCTATCTATTAAAAAAACCCGCATCAAAATCCGTTGCGTAGTTTTAAAGATTTAAGCATACATAGGGATATAGGGACAGAGAAAGCGACTTTGTTTTATACTATGTAGTGATAAAACACCGATCGTTTCGAATATATGTAGACTCAACCTCTAACGTAGTTATATGCTTGTTAGCGTTTCGTTTGAAAATTCTGGTTGGAAAATTCAAAAGATTGCAACAAACGCATTAAGTGGATGCAATTGGATCTCGTCACGCACATTAGGCGGCCGGAAGTTGGTACTCAATTGTTCGGTATCATTCCGGAATGGTCCAACTATTGACGAATTCGAGAGGATTTGGAGATAGACTGCAAGCACGCTTGTTCGATGTGCATAGCTTAAGCAATATACAATTTAATAAATCTAATAATGCTAATTACAATGAAAATAAAAAAAAATGATGATGTGACGCAAACTAAATTTCTAGGCATAACACTAGATCAATACATAAACTGGAAATCACATATTGATACCGTCTCCAAAAGAATAAATAAGTACGTATATGCACTTAAAAAGTCAGGAATATAACACACGTTTGTTTTTTTTTTTGGGCGGGAAATTATCAAATGACTTCTCCCGCTCTGGGTGGAGCAGGAGGGGGCGTATCAGACTTTTACTGACTAAAACCCACCCGTGATCCCTCAGTTGCCTGTGTGCCAGGAGCCGCGGTATCTCTTTCGAACAACCCGCACCCCTGGCAGGCATCGGCCCTTGCCCCATCATTTGCTGATGACATCTCTTTGAGGCGCGCGTGGAACACAACGCGCGGTCGACCCGGACTTGGTCTTTACCGGACAGCGAGCTACCGAAGCAGGGTAAAAAACTTAAAAAAAAAACAACCGACTTCCAAAAAAAGACACTACAAAGTGAAAAATAACTTTAATTTCGGAAGGCGGTGACAAAAAATTCAAATACATATCCAAAGTCACCGACTTCCGAAATTAAAGTTATTCTTCACTTTGTAGTGTTTTTTTTGGAAGTCGGTTGTTTTTTTTTAAAGTTTTTTACCCTTACAAACGCTGTCTACATCTTTTTATCTTCTCTCCTATCGCAGGTATGCCGAAAGAGATTTCTTTTGAAATAAGCATCACCTCTGTACCTATTTTTCTGTTCTAATCTTCTTGTCTGTTTTTAAATGTGTGTACATAACTGGTTAAATAAATAAAATAAATAAATAAAAAATAAACTTATTTGAATTAAGAAATCGTCGACGAAAATTGAGGTTAAAGAATTAACCTCAATTATCAAATGAGGGGAGGACTTTGGGGGAGGCCTAAGTCCAGCAGTGGACGTCTTTCGGCTGAAATGATGATGATCAAATGAGAAACAACAAAAAAATTACGAGTTTAATTGTTCAAGTAATCAAATCTAAGAACTCAGTTTGTTAGTAGCACTGCAAATTGGCACACACAGGTACGTTTTCTGATCAATTTTTATATATTTTCATATGATAATTTTGGAACAGAATCTAGTGAACAGAACCTAGTGTGAATTTCATTTAACCATGTACACCAGACGCAGTGAGCGCGTTTGGCGCTCCGATTGGTCCGTCACCAATCCAGGGCCAATCGGAACGCCGAACACGCTTACTGTGTTTGGTGTAGATGGTTAAATGAAACTCACACTTGGGTCTCAGATCATATGTCCGCATCACGTAAAGTAATTATAGAATACGCTGGCATTAAAGTCAAATACGGAAACAAAAATTCTAAGACATGTGACACCCACCAACCCACACTGAGCCCTCGTGCGCCTATCAGAGCCCGCTCCCAGAACTAACACTGAGCCCCGAATCCTAGCAGTGGAAACATTATATGCTGATATGATTACATAGGTTCCATAGGGAATGACAGTCCTTTGATACGTTATTCAATACTTATTTCAAGAAATAACAGACACAGTATGCATAATGTACCAATCCATCAGACACAGGCAGAATTTCTAACCCTTAAATATATCTCGACTTGGAGGAAGTATTTTCAGGACGATGATTAACATAAATCTATAACAGTAATGTATATTATGTCTAATGTCGCTCAATTTGGCAACCTGACAAGTGGCAATCAATCCGAAGATGCCATTCCACGAGTCAGAGAAAGACGCCTATGACTACATCAATCTTAATTAGGTACGTGGTCGAGCAAACAGGAAAATTGTGATTAATTTATGTCTGTAAGGCTTAGTGCGCATTGCGATTAAACGCAGGTGGTTTAAAATAGCTGGAAACACTAAACCGCGAATAAACACGCACTGCGTCTGGCGTTTATTCGACAGTGTAATACCACCATAGATTTCTAGCAAGCAGCGGGTATTGTAGTTTTGGTTAAAAAAAATTGAAAACGTTATAAAAGCCGCTACCATACGTAGTAGGTACATCGACCAACTGATCAAAGGCATTTGAAAGAATACATTAACAAATTCTTCAACGATATGGCTGAGAACCCGATAAGTTTTTCATTACTACAGAATGTAGGAGGTTCTTTCGATAAAATACAAGCTGTGGCCCAGTATCTACATGAAGATACTTCATTTCATAAGGTTACCAACAACCGAGTGCGGTTAACCGCCGTGCATACACCACCATACTACTTATTTCTTTGTGATACAAAAAGACATGACGACGACGCGATGACGCGCTAGGCAAATGTAGGAAATAAATAACGTTTTTAAAATCAGTCACCGAAAAATCCTGCTAGAGGGTGCACTTGTATAGAAAGCTGTACCTACGTAACATTTTTTGGCGGTTTCAAACCGTTTGCGTTTAATCGCAGTGCGTGTTAAGCCTTAATGAAGATGGATATTTCAATATTATGTAAAGGGAAGGTAACGTTATACACTCTTGACATAAGTTTTTAAAGGACACTCTTCCAATGGACTTACAAACTTACTTATTTCGAGCGGGATCGAATCGTCGGTCTGTGACGCAGAAACCAAACGCTCAACCACTACGCTTGTCGTGCGTGCCATCAAATCACACTTTTTTATTTTAAGTTGATAAAGTGATGCTGCCCAGGTTCAGATAATTTTCTCTAGTTTCTGTTTGTAAATTGGATAAATTCTAAGATAATACAACAACTATACATGTTTCACAATCAGCCTATACTGACAGACCGGTTCTGTATTTTTCGCATCCACAGCAGATTCCTGCGGCTCTCACCAGGTCATCGGTCCACCTTGTAGGAGGCCTTCCAACGCTACGTCTCCAGTACGCGATTGCCATTCCAGAACCTTTCGGCCCCAATAGCACTTAAGTTTAGCAATTCTTCGGGCGATGTTGGTTACCTTGGTTCTCCAAAAGATCTCTTGATGTCCGATTCAATCCCTAATCCTCAGTGCATAGCTAAAATTAAATTCACACAAAAACATTTTTACTAACACAGACTAACAGTGAAATTCACAAACAAAGTCACGGCGTTCACAATAACTGTGATAATGTGATGTGATTACATAATAATTTCATCAGCATTTTCGTAGGGTTTATTTTCTTACAATTACGAGGTAGCTCCTACAAATGCCTAGAATTCTGTCTGCTTGGTAGTCATTAACGCCAGATGCTTACTTAATTAGGTCGAGTCTTGTTGCTTTTACTCGGAGTAGGTAGGTAAATTTTTTCTTATAAGGTGGCATTCCGGACCATTTTAGGCAAATATTTGTAACAATTTTCTTTTCATGGTTCAGCATAGTTCAACTATAGATACTGAAGCTCTCATAGTTAAGTAATGGTAAATAAAGTTAATTTATACAGGGTAAATTTTTAACCAGTGCGCAAACTGTAACAGAATATTATTCTAGACCCCCCTAGCGTAGAAATGATATATCGGTTATACAAAAAAAAAACAGCTGTTTCATAGAAAAGTGCAATACCTACGCGGTCAAAATTTATGGAACAGCTGACTTTTTTGTTAAAACGGACGAAAAAAATATTTCTACGTTAGGGGCCTAGAATGATGAATTCATGGTTACAGTTTGCGCACTGGTTAAAAAATTATCCTGTATAGAGGTTTTAAAGGGTACAAAAAACCCATATATGCACATGTGTAGCAGTATTTGGGGAGCAGTGGTATCAGCTTCGACTTACGAGTGGTCGTGAGTTTAAAACTCAAGCAGGCACTCCACCTTGTTTATTTAATTTCATCACCACTGATCTCAAATCGGTGAAAGAAAGCATCGTAAGGAAACCGGCATCGCCATGGGATCTGAAGGCAAAGGTCCTCGCGCACACTTGGGTATGACGCGAGGAGGCCAAACGTCGGGGCGTAACTCCACTGCCGCGGGAAATCACGGCACGGCGGACAGAGCTCCGGCAGGATCTCATGGCGACGTGGAAAGCGCGATTGTCGCAAGCCAGTGCTGGGCACACCACGGTAAGTCCCCTCTTTGAGGAGTGGCTTGAGAGGCGGCATGGCGTCCTCACCTTCCGCCTGACACAGGTCCACACCGGACATGGCTGTTTCGGGAGGTTCCTGTTTCGGATAGGGCGGGAGGAAACGCCCGGGTGTTTCCATTGCGAAGATCGCCCTGAGGACACGGTGGAGCATACGGTGGAGGTCTGCCCGGCTTGGGCGGAGCATCGCCGTGTCCTCGTGGAGACGATCGGCGGTGGCGATCTCTCGCGTCCGACCCTGGTCAAGGCCATGGTACGGAGCGAGAGTGCATGGCTAGCAGTCGCCTCCTTCAGCGAAGCAATTATGCTCGCAAAGAGGGAGGCGGCGCAAGTGAGGGAGATGCAGTACATACGCCCTCACAGCCGTGGCCGGGACATCGCAGGAGACGCCCTGGGCGTCGGGAATCCCAGGCTGATTCCCGGTCACCGTATGCACGGGCTTGTGGACGGCGAGTAATGGGTAGCTCGCTGTCCGGTAAGGACTAAGGTCGGATCGACGGTGCGTTGTGTTCCACGCGCGCCTCAAAGAGATATCAGCAGCAACAGATGGGGCCCGCAAGAGCCGATGCCTGCCAGGGGTGCGGGTTGTTCGAAAGAGATACCGCGGCCCCTGGTACACAGGCAAGTGAGGGAACACGGGTGGGTTTTAGTCAGTAAAAGTCTGACACGCCGTCCCGCTCCACCCAGAGCGGGAGAAGTTATTTGATGATTTCCCACCCAAAAAAAAAAAATGAAACCGGCATGTCCTAGAACCAAAAAATTCGAAGACATAGTTATGACATCTACCAACCTACACTGGGCCCACGTGGTGTATTACGACCCACTCCCTCTCACAGATAGGAGGCCTGTGTCCCAGCAGTGGAAACATTATAATTATACTGATTATGAAACAACTACACGATGTATTAGCTTAGAATTTATCCAATTTACTGACAGAAACTGAAGAAAGTTAAATCGGCATGTCCTAGGGCCAACAAATTCGAAGTCGTCTGACATCTCCTAACCAGCACTGCGCCCTTATTGTAGGCTGGTTACATGTGAAGACGAATCATCAGAATGTAATTCTAATTTTCAGTGTAGTTCAGCGGCATATTCTGATTTACCTTCTGTGCTCTTTTCGGCATACGACAACTGTCTCAAGTTGTAAAAAGATTATGGTTGCAACAACATTAAAAATATGATTGACATCCGTTTTTCCTAGACCAATCCCTTTCCAGAACATACCTCGCTAAAATGAGAGGATTCGCACCGCCATTTTTGTCGCGAAGAACATTTCCGAATTGAATCGCATGACGAACGCATCGGCGTCGTCCGATCCGCTTGAAAATATTGATAACTGTGGAATCACAGCATTTTCACCTGCAACAAGACTTATAATCAAATGTTTGTGTTTGTGTGGACAGTAACTTGAACCCCAGTTGCCCCTAAACCGGTGCACCTGCGACGACGCGAGCACGTGGCTCCCGTAAAAGGCTTGTGCTTTCCCTCCTAATTGTTTCGGGTTGTTTTCTATTGTCCTACACTCACCGCAACTCGAATACCTATCTCCAAACGTTTGTCAATCGTTTTTTTCCGCATCGCAAATACAGTCCACTAAATAAGCCCTCCGCGCCACCAGATTAGTACATATTATCAGGATTTTCAGTCATGGACGCTCTTAAATTGCACCTCAAATGTAAAAATAAAAGGGTTGATATCGCTATATAGCTTACAGCTTTCAGACTTTCAGATTAGCATGAAAACAATACCCCGACGTAGCTTACCGCTGTAAAGTTGTTTCAACAACAGAAATGCGGGTGTATTAATTCACAACTATTGTTTCTAGCAGTTTCAGTCATATTTTCAGGATGTTATTGCATAGGTTTATAAATACAATATTTCTGGATGTATTATTGTTAAATAATTCTGTAGTTTTTGTTTTTATTATTGGGGCAAACCTAACGTGATTGTAGTTTGAAAATTAAAAGTGGCGTGGCAATAAATGCTTTCCTTCTCTGTACAGGAAGGTGCTGTTGGTGGACATACACTCAAAATATGCCAATTGCCAAATATATATTTCTGGAGTAGTCGATTCGCCTACAGAAAAGAATATATTATTTAAAAGTGTCAATTCCCCGTTTTTGGGCGAGTAAATTCGTGCAAATCAACTCATATGCCGATGGCGGTGACAGTTACAATTTGGACTAAAAGCCATAGCCAGAGTCTGACGCGATAACGTCATTTGCTATTTGAATTTGACAAATCATTTGAAATTGTATAACTGTCAACTGTTTGCTTGAAAATTGACATTTGACCCACAATATTTTTACGTCAAATGGTTAAACGTCATTTTCTTTGAAATCAGCTGCTTTAGAGACTCGGCCGTTTTTTCCTTAAAACACTGTTAAAGTAGGGTTCTGGCGTTAATAACTTTATAGTAGATTTATAAAGCCGTTTTTTTTGGTGGGAAATCATCAAATAACTTCTCTCGCTCTGGGTGGAGGAGCAGGAGGGCGTGTCGATTTTTTACTGACTAAAACTCACCCATGTGCACAGTCTCACACACTCACAGTTGCGTGTTTATGAATAACACTTTTTGTAAACCAAACTAGCAACTATTTAGATGTTCGAAAACTTTTTATGAATATCTAAGACTGTTAATATTTAACAATACCTACTGGTTACTATCAGCCAGTACGATCCCACTGCAAGGCAAAGGTCTCTACCCGTACCCCGTGGCTTCCAGCTATTTCGATTTGGAATGTTTTCACATTACGAGTAGGAATTTGATACCTACTTTTTTGTCTGAGGGTTATATTTATCATTAAATCCCGCCCTAAACGCTGTGGGCGTAAGAATGCTCACCTCTATTGAACCCTTCAAAGATTGCGTGACTGGTTTCCAAGTGCTCATATTACGAACGTTGTAGGAACTTCGGCTGTTGACCCTTGGTCGTCTTAACCCTACAATGTTTAAGAGAAACACTTAGTTTTGTGCCGCTAGCCGTTTTATTACACAACCAGTTCTAACTTTGATCTAAGCTTCAAACGTCCTGTCAGCTTTTGTATTTCGAATCTTATTCCGAATGATTATCTTATTAAATAAAAGTTTTTATTTTTTTCAGCCAAGCACTGGATCGTTGGTATTTAGAAGTTTCTATGCTATTTTTTTTACAGTTATTTTGGTATTTACTTATAAAAGTCGACATACCGTCAGATATTTTCTATTTGCAGTACCTACTTACTACGATGATTTTTGATTTTATTTAAGAGGTTAAAAATAATTATGAACACCAACGATCTAGTGTTTTGCTGAAAAAATTACGAAAAACAATAAATGCGATGTTGCCAGCCCGAGCGAGATGTCGGCTCTTAATATTCTAAATACAAAAGTGACAACTCATAGGCCGCATCATAACAGAAATCAGAAGTCGCGCTCTTTTAAATGCATATGACGTATTGGCACGATCAATCTAGTCGCGTTTCTACGCCATCATTCACACAACCGACCACGTTAAATGCGTGTTTCTCCGACTCTCGTTTTCTATTCGGTACGGACATGGGAAAAGAAAACTGTTTTCGTTTTTGGAACCTAGCCGACATAAAGTTCGAGATTCAATAAAGGTTCGTTGGTTTAAAACTTGTTCTGCAGATAAAAACTATTTTGTAATAAGGCTGAAAACGTGTTCGCCAACAAATAGCTTGTAGAAGGAAAGCATGCGGCGATGTTGAACTAAACATTTTAGATTGCTGCAGGATTTATATACTTAGCTGCGGTTTTGGTGCTCGTGCTTGGCTGCAAAACCAATATAAGGTTTAAAATGAATTTAACTTTACGAACGTGATTTGTTTCGTATTCATATAGTGTTCCTACCCCTGTATAAACATTATTTAGACAAGTTAGCCACCCTCACCCGGGCTATGTTTTGAAGTTTAATTGTTAATTTTAGTTATACATTATGGAAACCACGTATATGCAATAAATGAAACCACATAATTGTTATCGACTATCCTGACGATACACAAAAAATAAACAAAATCCGTCCAGTAATTAGGTTAAAAGTAGACGTCTAATTTTAATGAAATTTTAACACTGTAGAATTAGGATGACTAGGTCAATGATTCAATGAACTTGAATTCTTGAACATTGAAAAGTGACGTTGCCATTCAGTGCAAGCTATCACGACGCTGTTACCTATTCTACTTATTCGCCTAAAATGTGAAATCGGTATACCTATAAAACAGGCTGGCTCCACGCCGCGAGTTTCTTGGCGTTGCTCTACGCAAGTACATTCATTTCGCTACTGTATGGATTTTCGTACTGTGACGGTACGGCCCACTTCCCCACACATAGGAAGTAGGGTAGTTCACCCAGTGCAGTAGTGTGCAGGGAACATTGTAGGCTGATTTATAAATTGAATCGGAATGTTGCCATTTTTCGGGACATTAATAGTTGGAATTACTGGTATGAAATACTGGAATTCAGCATCCGGTTAGACTGGAAGCCGACTATAACATAGTTGGAAAATAGCAGGCAGTTGTGATGATCTGTTATACTAGCTTTTTCCTGGTTTAGTCCGTTTGCAGGTCGGAAATGATCCAACTACGGGTACGTGCTATCGGGATAAATAGCAGCCTATGTCCTAACCCACAATCATATTAATAAAAAAAAGTACAAATTTCCTATATCCTAACTCAACTAAAACGAACGAACTAAAATTAAGTGTCAAAAAATTCATCCGCATCGCTGTCGACTCGGCGCGTTGTGTTCCACGCGCGCCTCAAAGAGATGTCAGCACCAACTGATGGGGTCCGCAAGGGCCGAGGCCTGCCAGGGGTGCGGGTTGTTCGAAAGAGATACCGTGGCCTCTGGCACACAGGCAACTGGAGGAACACGGGTGGGTCTTCTTTTTTTTCTCTTTGTTATTTTTTTTCCCCTACGTTTTTAATTATTTTATCTTTATATTTTTAGTCTGGGTTCATACTTTATTTTTATTTTTCTCAAGATAGTATAAAATGTTTTTCTTTTTGTTTGCCTTTGTATTATTATTTTTTTTACTTTTTGCGTTGGCATAAAACATCTAAACACTGTCTCTGTATTACGAGAGGACACTGGTTCCTGCAACACAGTTATATAACTAGCGCAGGAGTCAGAGAAATTTAACTTGGTGTACCTACTTTTTTGCCAATAAATAGATTTTGTATCTCATCAGTAAAAGTCTGACACGCCCTCCCGCTCCGATCAGAGCGGGAGAAGTTCTTTGATGATTTCCCACAATAAATGAAAAAAAAAATCGCTGTCGACTGGTGTGTATCATAATAGCGTAATACTAGAATAATTTGAATAACTTACCTTTTGATTTTGAATAATCAAAGCATGGAAAAAGTCGCACATTTTCCTACAGTTACAATATCCCGATGATAAGTCTTATCCCTGAAACTCCTATGATTATACCTTCACAACAATACAATGAAACTAATATCCGCAATATACGGCCACTAATCATATTTAGCGTCCATAACGATAATCGATCGGGATCGTGACCGGAATGTGACGAACTTAATTTCTTTTATGAACGAACTTAGGAACGGATTGAGGAATATTGTTCCAGTCTGTGCTTTTTATGTTTTTCTACTGAGATGATTTTGATAAACACAATGATTTTGAATAGAATTAGAACATGGATGATATGGTGTATGTGCGTGAAATCATTATTTGCAGAGAATGTGCATAGGTACCCAAATTTGACAATATTTTATTACGCTGTATACTTTTGGGGGTTCCGTACCCAAATGCAGCTAACGAAACCCTATTACTAAGCCTCCGCTGCCCGTCCGTTCATTTGTCAGCAGTCTGTAATCGGCAATCATGAATCGTATTTTTCAAGCTTTTATTTAAGCGGTACACACATCAAAAAAAGTTTGTGATCACTAGCGTAAGCTGATATAATTTTTTAAATTGAACTTTATCAAGAAAAATTCTTTGTTGTGTTTTCTTTAAATAGAAATACCCTGTTTGAAATTTTAAATAAAACAATTAAAAAAAAATTTTTTAGTAATTAATCATAATGTAATTGTAACAGAAATTTGATAGAAAGAAAAATACTGTTTAGCCTAACTTAAACAACAATTTATTAATGAAAGGTTTATATTCAATATAATATAACACCTCCTCTGGCTCGAACACATGCACATCCTGGGCATACTGAGAATCAAGTTATCCAGCATTTCATGGGGTAACCTGTCCCATTCTTGAATAGCGGCTTCCTATCGGAGCTCTGGCACTGTCTGGGGACGTGGCTGACGGTTCCAAACAGCTCGCTTAAGAGCATCCCACGCGTGCTCTATTGGTTTAAGTCAGGCGAGCCGGCAGGCTAGTCTACCCTTGTGATGTCGTATTCTCGGAGAGCAGCATTGGCTTCGTTGAGCTCGATGGGCGGGCGCATTATCATCGACCAGTACAAATTGGTGCCCATGGTTTACTCAGAATAGTCTGACAATTACATCAATAGCAACTGCTTTTTATATGTTTGCTGTCATGAAGCCTCGATACGGGATCAAAGGCGTTCTAGCTCCAATCACAATACCACCCCAAAAGGACACCGCTTTCCCGCCTTGCAGAACTGTTCCAGTGGCAGTTGTTTGCTTTTCACGATCTTCTGGTCTTCTCCAGACACGGATACGTCGGTAATCGGGATGAGTACTGCTTCGCGATTCGTCAACGAAGAGACAGTTTTGCCAAATCTTAATTTTGCCGAAGCCTAGCCCACTGCAATCTCCGTCATTGTCGTTGCCGGGAATTCAGAGGAGCTCGCCAAGACCTCCGTGCTCGTAATCCAGCCTGATGCAAGCAATTCGGAATGATCTGAGTGCTAACTTTAAGCCCAGAACTTCTGCTTTTATTTTAGTAGCGTTGATTGTTGGGTCACGGGCTGCCAGCAATCTAATATAGCGCTTTTGGGCAGCAGTCAAAATAGTTGGGCGACCACTGCGGGGTCGGTCAGCAAAATTACCAATTCCGTGATACCTCTGCAACCTGGTCACGACACAGGATTGGGATATAGCAACTCTGCGTGCTATTTCTCTCGTGGTGTATCCTTCTTCCCTCAAAGTTACTATTCTTGCTCGTAAAACTTCTGATAATCCTTTAATAAATAAAGTATTTTAAATCCGTTAAAATTGACTAAATCAGATTTTTTTATGAGCCTAAGCTAGGAACTTGAACTGTTTTTTTGTTTTATATTCTAAATCTATATTTTTAAATAAAGAATCTAAAAAGAAGAAGTAATCATAATATAATCTACCGTAACAAAAAAGATTTCGATTTTTCAAAGTGATCAAAAACTTTTTTTGATGTGTGTATGTATGTAACTGTTTGTTCGGGTGGAATCTTGCAACTCAATTTTGAAGCAGATATCTTTAACCGATTGAGCTGAAATTTTGTATACACGTTTAGTTAGGATGACAATGCATGGTTAGCTGTGTGACGTCATTCTAAATCCAACATGGCGCATCACCTAAGATAGCGGACTATTATTTTTTAATGCACACCTACAATATAATAATATAGAAAAACATGAAACGCTAGAAGATGACATATTGACAGTTAAAATTAAGTGTAACACATGCTAATAAATGTTCCATATTTCTCCTGCCGTCAAAATGTAACACGCTTTTATTTAAATTATTGAGATTAAATTATTTTTAACTTTTTAGTTCGTTTTATTGACAAGTAATAATAAAAGCTTGTTTTTAAAGAAGTTTTTTTTAAATTGTATTTGTGAGTCGAGGCGAGTCCCACTCGCACTTAGCCCGATTTATCGTTTAGGCAATGGCAGAACAACTACCCTGGTACGATGACTTACCTTATCTTATGTATGTGTACCTACCTATTCATAAATTCGTAATAAACAACTTCTGTAAGAAAAGCGCCAAAAGTACAAATACGCACCTATTACTTTTAAATTTAATGTGAAAGGATGAATTTAATATTAGGTTCTTTGACAACACGAAATGTGTAGAGTGCCCTTTACATCATTTTATTTTTGTTTTTGAATAGATGTTCTTATTTATTTTCAAATCAAGATAAACGTATATTGCGTGAAGTGAGGCATAACTTACGCTTTATAAAGAATTGTGACGTAATAATATCTGCGTATTTATTGCCTCGTTAGTATATTGGTCGCAAGCGTTTCTGCTAAGCGTGAGGTCCTTGGTTCGATTCCAGGTCGGGCAAAGTGTTATTAGGTTTTTCTATCTGGAATTTCTCAGTAACAGCCCGGAGTCTGGATTTGTGTCAGCTTGATGGTAATAGGCTCGCCCCTAATTACATGGGACTTAAACATAACTGGCGAAATGTGTTCTATAGGTACACACAAACCTTTTGGGGAAACAAGGCGTGTTGTTATGAATGTGTAGGTATAGTGTTGTAATGCGAGACAGACATATATATACCCATGTCACCGTATGATTGTGAACACCGTTAGTTTATAATCTATCTCGCGAGATTATGAACTGTCGATAAATTGTGAACTGCACCATACTACTTACGGTACCGACCGAATAGGTTTTTTTTTTTTTTTTTGTCTTGTTTTTTGTTTCACTTTTTGGGTTTTGTTTTGTTGTATATGTTTGTGTTTTATTTTTAAACAGTGTCTGCGATTGGATACGGACACTGTCTTTTTGTTGAGGTTTTTCGCATAAAGGGGTTACCTTTCCTTGTTAGCCGCATAAGTTTTTGTACAGTTGTACAGTACGCGTGTCCGCCCCCCACGTAGCCAGGTCTTCAGCTTGGACGTAAGGTAGGATTTTAGGGGGCGACCGAATAGGTTAGGCTAGGTTAAAATTGCGAGGGCGCGGGGCGAGTGGCTAACGCAGCGATACTTGGAGTTGCGTCGGTCACAGCTTCGCGCAGCCCTGGTGGCGGAATGGCGGAACAGGCTCTCATGCCCTACCGTCGGCCCCGTCACCATCGGGGCGGTCCGGCCGGTACTCGAGCGCTGGCTCGGGAGGAGGCATGGCTCCCTGTCGTTTCGGGTGGCACAGGTGCTCTCGGGGCATGGTTGCTTCGGGAAGTACCTGTGTCGCATAAACAGGGAGCCCGACGCTCGGTGTCACCACTGCGTCGACTGTCGGAGGACACGGCGTGGCACACGCTGGCAGAGTGTGCCGCTTGGGAGGAGCCGCGCCGAGCCCTCATCTCAGGAGTCGGCAGTGACCTGTCGCTGCCGGCCGTCGACTCGATGGTCGGCAGCGAGGAGTCCTGGGACGCGGTGGTATCCTTTTGCGAAACAGTCATGTCGCAGAAGGAGGCTGCGGAGAGGGAGCGGGAGATTGCTTCGAGTAATTCCACTTTGCCCCACCAAGCCCGCCACCCTGGTGTGGCAAAGTGGACTGCCTAAAATTTTGCAGTGGAATATGCCCCACTATTCTGATTTGATGGGGCGGATAACACTAGCATAAACACTTTGTGGATTCTGCCCCACTAGGGTTGGCACCTCAGGATTTGTGTATGAAGGAAAAATGGAAAGAAGAAAGAAGAAGAAGAAGAAAATGGAATGGATGAATGGAATGGGATGGATGGAGAAGAAGATGGATGGAAGGTGAAATGTAACCACTGACGTTAGGATTTGACAAGTCTGAGACAAGCAAACGTAAATCTAAATACATCAAAATGGTTATTTAAACAGTGTATTAAGGTTCTACTTTTGTAAAAAACTGTCACATATTAAATCTTCCTGGATTTAATTAAATACATTATATAGTTGTAAAATTTGTAAAAGGTATACCAAATGATGAAGAATCTGTGATTTTGAATAGTTATGTAGTAAATATGTTTCGTTTTAAGAACATATCATAAGAACAAATCATTGTTTAATTTGTGATTATCAAGATTTATCTTAGTTAGTAAAATTTTATTTGTAAAAGGTAATTAATCTGTGATTTATAAACCGATTCCTTCCAGAAATAAATAGTACATTAAAATTATTTATTTATTTTTTACTTTTATTTAAACCACTTCGCTACGTATTAAATCTAAGCTTCCAGCACTAATAACGTTTTACTTACAGATATAGGTATACATTTATTTTTTTTACAAACAAATGTAAAAATACATGTTAACCTTCATACACAAATCCTGAGGTGCCAACCCTAGTGGGGCAGAATCCACAAAGTGTTTATGCTAGTGTTATCCGCCCCATCAAATCAGAATAGTGGGGCATATTCCACTGCAAAATTTTAGGCAGTCCACTTTGCCACACCAGGGTGGCGGGCTTGGTGGGGCAAAGTGGAATTACTCATTGCTTCCGCTAACCCGACCCGCAGCAGACGCACCGGGCGTCGGCGAAAGGTGGATAACGCCCTCTTCCAGCCCCCCTAAATGGGTCCAGGGGCGACAGATCTGGGGAAATCTGTCACCCCCTACTTCTTAGGACCCGAGATGGCGGCGCGTAGTGCTCCACGCGCGCCTCTCTATGACGTAAGGGGGGAGTTTAACACCTTACTTCCCCTATCGCGAGGTGGCCCGCAGAGGCGGGCCGGCACTAGCCGGGGATCGCGGAAGTCACACTAGTTCCCGTGATCCCCGGTGCAAGTGGAAGACGAAACACCGGGGTGGTTTTAGTCAGTAAAGTCTGACAGACACCTCCGCCCTCCCCGTGGGGAGGACATCCATGAGGATTTCCCCCTGTAATAAAAAAAAAAGGTTGAAATTGCGACCAACTGCGCGTGAGCCGAGCGAGCGAAGAGAACAGTGCCGCGGCAGCAACCGTCGACCGCTACTTCCCAGTTAGTGGCAGTTACTTGACTATTTAGTAATAGCGCAAGCTACTATCCGTCTTGATACCAGTTCACAATTTGACGGTGTCACTTTGATAGATTATAATCTACCGAAAAATAATGCGTTAAATTGTAAGCAGTATGTTACGGTTGCGTGGGCACGCCACGATTCAAAATCAAAATCAAAAGTCATTTATTCAAATTAGGCTGACAATCAGCACTTTTCGAACGTCAAAATTACATAAGACAGTCCCCCAAAACGCCTGCCCTTCATCACTTCCTAGTGCTTTAGCTGTGAAGAAGAAATGGCGCAACAAACTCCCCAGCAGCACAGCTGTCTGTTTAGTTAGATAGACTTGATTCTATACATAGGTAGGCAGAGTAATCAACATTACGAGACACAGAACTTAAAAATTTGTCATATGTCAGGTAGCCATGCTAATATACCAACAATTAAAATGAAAACTTAACTCAAGCACAAAAAATAAAAGTAAACAAAGCATATACCAAAATAAAAGTCTCCTGGTATAAATGGCGTGATAGCTTACATATGCAATGCTAGATTATGTTTACAAATGATAACCTAGAACCATCGACGTAAAATAAATAAACAGGTAGGTATTTATTAGCAACAATAACAGAATCATGGTCAGCAAGACGACCAATCACCACAAACAGCACCCATTCACGAGGATAACGCAAAGATCAGCCTCCCCCCTCACCATATTTGAGGGAAAGAGGTAACCCGATCCCCAACGCTACCGCAAGCAGTGACATCTACGGGAGCATGACGAACTTGCTGCCGCTTACTCAGGCAAGAATAGAATTATCAATTGTCGAGGTCGCTAGCTAACCATAATGCCATACAGCTCATCATAAAAAAATATTGTTATGAGTAGATCATGTCAATAACTAATGAAAAAATAGATTATAATTTTAAATAATTATATGAACCCATATTTAAATAGTCGTTGATGGAATAGTAAGCCTTTAAACACAGGTTGGATTTTATTTGAGCTTTTAATGCATCAAAAGGCAAATCTAGCAAAGCAGAGGGAAGCTTGTTATAAAAGTTTATACCAAGCCCAACAAATGAATTATGAACCTTATGAAGCCGGTGAAAAGGAGCACGTAGTTTGTCCTTATTTCTAGTGTTTACGGTGTGAATATCACTGTTTTTAGTGTACAAGTGTATATTTTGTCTAATATATAAGATATTGGCAAAAATGAATTGTGATGCTACCGTGAGAATACCAATTTCTTTAAAAAAGTCCCTCAACGAAATTCTGGCACCTAGTTGGTAAATTGCTCGAACAGCGCGTTTTTGAAGCACAAATATATTTTGAATATCAGCAGCTTTGCCCCACAGCAAAATACCGTAAGACATAACACTGTGAAAATAACTAAAGTAGTCTAACCGAGCTGTATCGACGTCAGTGTATTGTCTTATTTTTCTGACAGCGTAGGCAGCTGAACTGAGCCTTCCTGCTAGGCTTGATATGTGTAATCCCCACTGAAGTTTGGCATCTACTGTTATGCCCAGAAAAACTGTCGAGTCTACAATCTCAAGCACCTCTTTATTTAAGACAATGTTGGGACCTAGATTTCTAACATTCGGTAAGGCAAATTTTACACATTTTGTTTTCTTGGCATTGAGAACTAGGTTATTTGCCGTAAACCAATCCGTAACCATTGAGAGTGCACTGTTTACGTCGTCAAAATCTTGTCTATTCCGGTCTACTTTAAAATTATGAGAAGTATCATCTGCAAACAGTACAACATCACAAATATCCTTTAAATAAAATGGTAAGTCATTTATATACACTAAAAACAAGAATGGGCCGAGTATTGAGCCTTGAGGCACACCTAATTGGACTGGTAGCCCAGACGATTTTACTCCATTAACTTCTACACATTGCAACCTATTATGTAAATAAGAATTTGTGACAGTAAGTCCCCTCTTTGAGGAGTGGCTTGAGAGGCGGCATGGCGTCCTCACCTTCCGCCTGACACAGGTCCTCACCGGACACGGCTGTTTCGGGAGGTTCCTGTTTCGCATAAGGCGGGAGGAAACGCCCGGGTGTTTCCATTGCGACGACCGCCCTGAGGACACGGTGGAGCATGCGGTGGAGGTCTGTCCGGCTTCGGCGGAGCACCGCCGTGTCCTCATGGAGGCGATCGGCGGCGGCGATCTCTCGCCTCCGGCTCTGGTCCAGGCCATGGTACGGAGCGAGAGTGCATGGCTAGCAGTCGCCTCCTTCAGCGAAGCAATGATGCTCGCAAAGAGGGAGGCGGCGCACGTGAGGGAGAGGCAGTACATGTGCCCTCACGGCTGTGGCCTTCGCAGGAGACGCCCTGGGCATCGGGAATCCCAGGCTGATTCTCGGCCACCGTGGGCACGGGCTTGCGGACGGCGAGTAATGGGTAGCTCGCTGTCCGGTAAGGACCAAGCCCGGGTCGACGACACGTTGTGTTCCACGTGCACCTCAAAGAGTTGTCAGCAACAACTGATGGAGCCCGCAAGGGCCGATGCCTGCCAGGGGTGCGGGTTCTTCGAAAGAGATACCGCGGCCCCTGGCACATAGGCAACTGAGGGAACACGGGTGGGTTTTAGTCAGTAAAAGTCTGACACGCCCTCCTGCTCCTCCCAGAGCGGGAGAAGTCATTTGATGATTTCCCACCCAAAAAAAAAAGTATGTTTCGGTTCACCATCTTTCGACAGCTTACAATCTCGCGAGATGGATTATATAATCTAAAGATATTTACAATTTTACTGTGACATATATTGAGTATTAGCGTTTACAGATAAATCAGCGGTCTTTGTGATAAACAGCAATTACAAAACGTGTTTTTTTTTTGGACCATCCAGTTTTTGAAATGCGAATGTTACTACGATTAAAATACAGTTCTTTTTACATATCTGACAACTTAGTACGGTGCCAAGTTATCAGTGACCTTTGTCGAAATAGGTTAAGTTCGAAATACAAAAATGGCTTAATGTTTAAAAAACTAGGTCAGGCGATAAATCGTTTTTTTTTTTTGGTAACGGAAAGAGTATATAATGAGACTTTGATGAGGGTTCGTTATTGTAGCAAAATGAGTATGTAGGGACTGTAGCAGATGCAGAACTACAGAACAATATAGTTTTGTTTACCCATTTGAGAAAAGGCGTGAATTATCATATGTATTATTTTTTCATATATATTATTAAAATAAACATATTAATATCATCGTTATCGATATCGTTCCATACACGAACTTTTTAAGTATATAATATATATCCAGTTAAATTTAAAATTAACGGATCGCAGGATAAGGAAAGGACTAAAAAAAAACAGATAAAAATAAACCTTTTTCCTCCATCCATCCAACCACCCTCCAAATATTAACAGTACACTTTCTTCAATTTCACTTTATCTGAATAATATACCGGTTTAAGGAAAAGTATGAGACAAACTTGAAACCGATTTAAGTAACCCGAAACAAGACGATTTTCCTTAACTCTTACACAATCTTGACGCAGGCACACAATTCTCGAGACGGATCGCTCTAAAGTCCCAACGAGTCATTTATCAGTAAAAAGTGACAAATCCCAGCTTCTCACATTCCTACTAGAATGGATTTATTAAAGGAACCCCAGTACACTGGTAAGGGTGTAGGCACACAGACAGGAGCTATACTTGCTGCTTAGAGCTTCGTGCCATGCAGCATACTAGGTGACATGATCTAGCGATGCTGTTGCCCGTATTTTTACATCCTTCTGTGTACTATGTCGGGATGTTTGTTACTCAATCACGTAAAAACGGTCGAACGGATTCGGATGAAATTTGGCACACATATGTTTTATAATCTGGATTAATACATATAATCATATAAAACTTTTTATCTCGGTAGTACGTTCCCGTATGATAATTTTCGACCTCCAGATGGGCAAAGCCGCGGGCAAAAGCTAGTATTTCATCATTTTTTGATGATTAATTAATTATGCCATAGAACGACTTATTGGTGATGTTTTTCGGAAAGATCAGGCGCGTATGCACATTACTTGCAACCGGCGTACGTGTATGACCAGCGCGGTAGCTGCGTTAAGGTGCTTTTACACGGGCAATGCTTTAACCTATTATTGCTCAGCAACACTAATGCATCAATTTGGATCAATTAAGTGGAGCAATCTGGAGCAACAACAATCAATTGCGGATATGTTTCGGCAATATTGCTTCTGATTGCTTGGATATTTCATGAGTAGCCGAATATCCAATCGGTTTGGAAATGTTTAATCTAGTGATGTACCGACTAGTCGGTACATCACTAGATTAATAGGAATAGGAACCTTTCGTTTAGTCCATTAATTAATTGGAGTTAGACCCAGAAGTTAAATGAAGTAAAATTAATTAATACCTACTTACTACTAAAAAAAAATATTAAGCAGGCGCAATTCCAGTCGGCGCCGTTTGTTTTCTTGAAAACGTTACACAAGATGTTTGTACTTAGGGTTTGGTAACAAATATTCCTATATTTTCCGATACAGCTGTAGCCGTTGCATTTGCCTTATACTAGATTTAGTAAGCTCATTGCATTCCTTATGAAGTAAGCTTTCACTGATTATGAGTTTTTGCAGTTTTGAGCTGATATACAACCAATATTAGACGACATCTGAAACTATTTTGCTATTTGCAACAAATTTTGTTTAAGTTTCAGGCACTACCGCAGGTATTGTATTTACTCGGTACTAGATGTTTTAGGCTCATTGCATTCCTTTTGATACAAGCTTTCTTCGATTACGATTTTTTCATTTCTGAGCATGATGATGATGGGACTCCCTTTCCGCACCTAGACTGTCATTCGGTCCATCTTATGTGGGGATTCTGGCTAAAAAAGCCAGCCTAGCTCCGCACAAAAGCAAAGAAACTTCCTGTGAGCTTCGCAGGCTTCACGGAGCGACCTCACTGTTCCGAGGATTTCTACACGTTGAGAAGCCACGCTCGCATTCCAGGATGATGTGGGCGGCTGATTCGTCGGCGTCAAGGCAGCCCCTGCAAAGTGGGCTGTCTGTGGCACCTATGTTAAAAAGATGTTTGTTAAGGGGGTTATGATCCATAATTGTTCCTATGATTATTCTAAGGTTATTTCTACTCAGGCTGAAAAGTTTTTTGGTTAATCGCGGGTGTGCAGCTGATAAAGCCAATTTTGACTGTCTACAGTCTGTTGCCCGTGACCATCTATTGTTATGAAGTTCGGTTGATCTTTGGCGAATCCACGCACGAAATTGTGAGAAAGGCAGGGGGAGAAGTGGGTACGGGCCTAGCACTTTCATATCTGAACCTCTCTTCGCAAGTTCATCTGCGGCATCATTGCCTAAGGATCCACTATGCTCTTTGATCCACTGGAGGGTAATACGACTGGGCGTTGATAAACTCCCAGAGCTAGATGGCACTCAAAGAATAGTTTGTTTGTTTTCTAAAGCTTTGAGCACAGATAGGCTGTCGGATAGGAATTCTGAGCATTTCTGAGCATAATTACGGCCGATATGATACGATATTTGGAGTTATTTTGCTATTGTCAATTTCATATTAATTTTTAACCCTTTGGCCAATATATTTGTTGTTTTTCTGTATGCCCTAGTAGTGCTTTGTAACTCTTGACATATACGAATTGGATGCTTATTTTTTTAAGTTGCTACCTACTTCAGCAACAACTGCACTGTTCGAGGTACGCTACTCATCAAGCGAAGCTCCTAGCTGTGTGTATTGGGCCTTAGAACTCCAGTACACTGTATGAAAGTAAAGGATCGCTTGCCGGCTTCATAAGGTGAGACAGGTGTCTTACGAAACGGAATAAGATCGTTTCGTGGCCTAAATAAGGAAAATAAAAGGTCGCTGTACCGATTGTATGCCATGTGGTGCCGATTTTTCTGTACGGTTTGTATTTAAGTTTCTGGCTGACATCAGAAAAATGAGGCTGACCTAAATATTATATTGTTTTAAGATTATTCCGATCTATGTTTTATTATTAACCTGAAAATAATAAAACTTTTACCAAAAAAAAAACAACCGACTTCCGAAAAAACACTACAAAGTGAAAAATAACTTTAATTTCGGAAGTCGGTGACTTTGGATATGTATTTTAATTTTTGTCGGTTGTTTGTTTTTGGTAAAAGTTTTTATTTTTCACTTTTTAGATGTTGATTAACTGTTATTTAAAAAAAAAATCCGTTGCCTGTCTCCGAAACGCATAATCAGATCTAGATGAAATTGAAATGGGACCACACGGAAAGTACCAGCTTTCAAATAAAAAAAGAATCATCAAAATCGATTCACCCAGTTGAAAGTTATGAGGTAACAAACATTAAACAAAAAACATACAGTCGAATTGAGAACCTCCTCCTTTTTTTGAAGTCTGTTAAAAATCATTTATAATTTATTAAATAAGCTTGGTAAGTGTATAGCAATATTTAATCAACTATTTAATTAGGTACTCAACATAATATATATTTTAAAGAAACATTTTAATTTTGAAGCTCGAACTTGCTCGACTTATAAATTAGGAGATCCCCCACAAACATCAAATATTCCCATTGGTTTCGTTTAAAATCTTATTAATTTAGAAATCAAGACACATACATACACACCTTTTTTCGATGGGGATAGAGAAAACTACAGGACAACTCTTTTCGTCCACTTTCATACACAGAAAATGTTTAACAACTCCCCTAAAATAATAGAAAAGTTGAACAAACTACCTGCAACGCTTAATTTAAACCCCGCATTTCATTTTGCAAATACATTTGGACAGCCGACATGAACCTGTAGAGACTTGTAATGCACTTGACATCAAAATAAGCTCTTTGAGAACGAAACTGTGGTTATACAGCCTGTCTGCATGCCTGCTTCTGCTTTTGTCATGTTTTATAACCAAGCCGAGAATCGCTTTCCATTAAATGGGTCATAATTAAAGGCAGTCCAAGTTTTCAAATGATAGCAACTTTGAATGCAGTCAAAAAATGTTTAAAAGTTTGTAGCATAAACATAAACAGTTCATATTAGGGTAAAAACCGGATAGTTGCCACACTTTTGCAAATCACTCTATTTCTGTCAATATAAAAAGCAAAATACTTTATAAGTGACTGATACTTTGGTTTTCTAAAAAAAAAAAATATAAAAAGTAACGAACATTTATCTTTAATATTTTGTCTTCCCATGCAATCGCACAGAGACATGCGACACGGTCAACTTAGTGATGGTTAGAGAGTCTTTCGATATGTTAATAGAATAGCATGCGATTCATCCGCGAAACTAAAGTAATTCCGATCGGGGCAACTATACCACTGGGGCAACTATCCTGATTTTACCCTACTGGGCTGCAGAGTTCAGATACGTAGTCGCTCTATGTAAATTATTAGTATTTAGCTGCTCCCGGCCAACCGCCTTTTTCGCAGTTGGGAAAGGCTAGGCAGATGATGATGATGACAGGTGAGATTTCAGAATAGACCGACTGTTGCGTAAGTAGTTGCACTATTGCACTCTATAATACTACCAAACAAAAGATATTTAAAAGGCAGCTGTGAGTGGAAAAGCTCCGTTGAAAATGCTCTGGGTTGCCAGGCGGGCGTGCATGACCAGGTTGACGTGTTCAATATGGTTGATTGGGACTTAGTTGGTTATTGGGTCTGCACGCCCAGCACGCCATTACACATCCAGCAGTTAATCTAGCTGAGGCATACTGAGCGCGGGCGGCGCGCGGCAGTTCGAGCGCGCTCGCGCATGTAGAACGCATACTCGGACACGCATCTTGCAAGCTCAAACATGGTCAAGCATCAAGTTTGAACGTATATTTAATTTTGCAATGTATGGAATTGTCATAAGATTAATTTTTCAGTAGTCTCAGAAAAAGCTCTGCTCTGCTCTGCTCTTGGTGTGCGCTGACGCCCAGGAGGACATATACATAGTTATACCTTATTGGTGATGTTCTTCAGAAAGGCCAGGTACGTAGTACTCGCAACTGGCATGCGTGTATGACCAGTGGCCCTAGTGTGAGTTTCTTTTAACCACCTCGATCTAACGCATCGAGCGCGTTTGGCGCTCCGATAGGCTGAATTGGTGACGAACGCGCTCGAAGCGTTTGGTTGAGATGGTTAAATAAATCTCACACTAGGGCCTCAGATGAATGAACGTAAACGAGGCAAAAGTAGTATGTATGTGAATATTTGTGTGTATGTATGAATAGGTATGTAAGGATCGTAGCTGGTCGCGTTCTGTAGTTTGTGCTTACCCACATGGGGAAAAAAATGGTTGCCTGTAAAGTTGGTTTACCGACGATAATTATACGTGATAACGTCATAAGAAAACAGGTCGATCGTGCCTCTCTATCGCTTGTTCCGCGGTCTCGCTTGCACGCTCGGCTCAGGCGGAACGTGACAATGAGTCATGCTTTTTCGTGCGTACAGCCGGCGTTCATCGATTTATAAGACGTTATCACGTCAAAAAAGTTTATGTATGTGTATGTACGTATGTGTGTTATACTGCCATTTTCAGGAAGATCACATAGTTAACAGGATTACACCACAAACCAGCTGAAATTCAACATGGCTGCAGGTAAAGAAATAAGCCCATAATAAACATTGATGACTTTTAGACTTTTAGTAGTTCACACAAAAATTTCTCGCTTCCAGCAGTTTTCACATCAAGTTTTTAATAACATACCTAGTACCGTGTGAGATCGGGTGTCCTAATTAATAAAGCTGCGTTTGGGCGTGACGTAATTAATTAGCCCATATCCGGCGATGGGCGCGTACTGGCGTGCCAGCCCGTCGTTGTCCATAGTCAACACTAATCTGATTGGTTTTTCTTGTGTCATATTTAACTTTGAAGACACCAGTTCAATTTTATGTTTTGCTACATACTAGCTTCCGACCGCGGCTTCGCCGTCATGGTATGTCGATAAAAAGTAGCCTATATTCTTCCCCAGGGTTCAAACTGTAGCCATACCAATTTATCACAATCGATTTAGCCGTTTCGGAGATTAGTCGGAACAAACAGATGGACAATAACATTAAAATTGTTTTTTTTTTGTTATAAGTACCGTATATACCTACTTTCATATGCATGTCATAAAAAGCTGTTGTTGCTTGTAGAAGAAGTTTAAATACACAAATACAAGCACTGTACCTGTATGTTTAATACCAACATCAATGGTGTAAATTAATAAGTGTAATTTTGTAATCCATGAAGTACCATGGAGTATCATATTGGAGTCCATGGAGTTTCTTGCTGATTCTTTATTAAAAAGTCTGTGTAAATAAATGGTTTAATTGAAACTGATGGTTTATTTTCAAAAACGTTCCAAAAAAAAACAGGCGACTTCCGAAAAAACACTACAAAGTCTTTGGATATTTATGTATTTTAGTGGTAGTTGTTTTTTTTTTTAGGAAAAAGTTTTTATTTTTCACTTTTTTGCTATGGTAACTACCCCACACCAATTCTTTTACCACTAATTGCCATGTAAACAACTGTGACAGGAAGTGGCAACATATTATCGAGGTACGTAAAGTGGATTAAAAACGTAGGTATTATTGTGGCTGACGCAAAAACTACCAAATCAAAGTTAATAAAATTTATATGGGACTACCCCTGAAGCATAACCTATCATTTCTTTTAATCGCGAGACATCGCGTAACAAACGTACAAAAAAAAACATGCAGACGAATTGAGAAGCTCCTCTGTTTTGAAGTCGGTTCAAATAGTTTACTGTATATTTGGTATACTAACAATAGAACATTTTTATGTGCTCAAACAAGTATTAAATTAATAAAAATTCTAAAAGTATGTGATTTAAAAGTAAGTTAAATTCGTTTATTAAAGCAATATGTAACTATTATTATTTTAATATTCAATGGCTTTACTAAGTATGAGCTAATAATTCAGTTAATTAACTTGAATTATTAATGGCCGAGTAGGTGAATCTAACAAATTAAGTAGCGATTAACTCATTCATGATGTTATGTTTATTTTTCGTAGGTGTGTAGGTACCTAAGTATACACTTAGAGATGGTAGAGATTAACTAATTTAAAACTGCACGCTAAAACTTCTATACACGCATTTGAATTTGTATACCACAAGCAGTGGGGTGGGGCAATATGCAGTTTTAAAATAGTTGATCTGTACCTAATGGTACCAAAGTAAACATTTAGAGGTGGCAAAACTCGTAAGGTAGGACGCCCTCAGGCTAGGTGGAGTGACGATTTCCGCAGGGTGGCTGGTAGCAGCTGAATAAGAGTGGCTGTGAGTTGAGCTGAATGCAATCCTGCATTGGAGAGGCTGCTATGTCTAGCAGCGGACTGCTGAAGGCTGATGATGATTCCAAAAATCAATTATTTATACCGTTACTATACAGACAATTGTTATACAGAACCCACTAGTATTGGTAGTGTGGAGTTATCACAAATAATATAGTTAAATTCAATTATAAAAGCAAATATGGCAGGAATTATGTGAAGGATTTCTTGGTACAGTGGGGAAATTGATGGTTTCTCAAATAGACATACTACGTTAATTTGTCGACTCGTCCACTTGTCAATATGTCCATCATTAAGTTTAATAAGTTTTTACAGGATTTCTTAAACGTTATCAAGAAAATAGGTAACCTTAAAAATCAATGTTGAGTGCAGTGATGTCAACAAAGTAACTAAGAGTCGTTAGCTGTCAAAACTTGGTTCAGCGTATCGATTGTGTGAAGTTGTTGAAAGGTTTAAAGAGAAAAGTTGAACGCGGAAGTTGTTCCAAGGACGCCGTCTTCTGCAGATGACGAATCAAATCAATATTTCTGAAGATACGAAAGTATTGAGTTTCCAAGTTGAATTTAGGGGCACTAGTTTACTTTAATTTTTTCAACATGTCGATGGCAATCTATGAGTCGGGTCAGAACTTGGCTACGAGTTTGGCGCCATCAGTATCGTCCATTAATTCCTGTTCCTGTACTGGAACAAGGCAATGAAAGATAAAATATAGTAGGGGGCATCCGCGTATTTTTAATAAAGGTTAAATTCTCTGAATCTCTGTGTCAATCTGTCTCTCTGTCTATCAAAAATACCCCTAATTTACCTATTTTCATGACTGATCTTTGACGTTAATTGTCGCTGAGATATGATTCTGACTAGATTTTGAACCTTACAGGAATTAGCCTTCAGAACACTAATTCTCGTAAAATAAAAATAATAAAAAATGTTCCAAATCTTGTGGCAGTCACATCTCAGCGACAATTAGGTAAATGTCAAAAACTTGTCAAAAATGTATTGAAACTAGAGGTATTTTTGACAGATTGAGACAGAAATCAAACTGTGAACGCTTTTAAAATTAGGGGAATTGTCCCTCTGGTGTCCCATCGTTTGCGTAATAGGCTACTTTACCTAAAATACACTATGTAAATGTCTGAATTAGGTTAAGAACGGGCATAATCCATGTTTAATTGTGTTCATACTACTTATCTACGGGTGTCTTTATCTAATATCTACGAAGCTAACATAAGTAGGATATCCTGAACTTGTTCTAAGACGTCCTTCACAAATCCTACACCTGAATTGAAATTGAAGGGTATAAGTAGACCCTTCGATGTCCTTTCACTAATCGTCGCCCTAAGAACATTGATGTCAATGGGAATCGGGTATTGATTGGGTATCCTAATGGTAAGGTCTTTGTTTAAAAGTTCCTTTCATTGGTTGGGAATTATTGTAAATTTGAGTCGGGAATCGACCACAATCCTTTGAATCAGCGGAATAAGCTGTAGGAATGATTTAGTTTTCTACGATCTAAGGAAGATTAAATAACGTAAAATAAAGTTATTACATAAAGTTAATACGACTCATACCTGCCTGGCCTTTTGCCAACTATTTTGGGGTCAGCTTCCAGGCTAACCGGATGCATATTCAATAAAGTTATTAAAAAATGGTTGTCTGTAAAGTCGGTTCACGGACGATAATTTTACGTGATAACGTCATAAGAAAACGGGCCGATCGTGCCTCTCTATTGCTTGTTCCGCGCTCTCGCTTGCACGCTCGGCTCAGGCGGAACGTGACAATGTGTCATGCTTTTTCGTGCGTGCAGCATCGCGTTCATCGATTTGTAAGACGTTATCACGTTAAAAGGTCACTGCAAGTACATGCAATAAAATGCATAGACTTCAAAACCAGCCAATTGCTTAGTATGTATTTGTGGAGCTGTCCATCCGACCACAAATAAATTAATTTCGTGCGGGTCGTCTTTATATTAAAAAACTAAAAAACACGCTTTAAAAACCAAACTAAAAGAGTAGAAAATGATTTAATTCTATTAAAAAGCGTGGGGTGCTTTTTGAGGTATTTTTATAATCAATTAATAACAAGCACCTCACGCTTTTTAATAGAATTAAATTATTTTCTACTTTTTTCATTTGGTTTTTAGAGCGTGTTTTTTAGTTTTTTAAACTATTATTTATTTACGATTTTTTAGTTCTGCTAAGTACAAAACTGTGATTTTAAAGTTTTTTTTTTAATTTTTGAATTGTCATCGGTCCTCGATAAGTCTACAAAGTTTAAATGAAATCTGACCGTTTGAAGTGGGTCAAAATCGCGCCCTAAGGATTCGGTTACAAACATACAAACATACATACAAAGAAACAAACAAGTGAAGCTAATTTAAAGCGTGTAAAAATAATATGTGTGAAATTGTGTTCGTTTCGCAGTGATTATATCATCAGCATTCTCCCAACAGTATTGGGGTCAGCTTACAGTCTAACTGGATGCAGCTGAATACCAGTATTTAATACGGAGAGACTGCCTATCGAACCGCCACAGCACATATTTACTTTATTATACGATACCAGTAGTAAAACTAGTTAAAACGACTACTTTTGGAAAAGTTTTCTGTAAATTGACGGATTATTCGAAGCGAATAATTAAATCTTCAAAACTGTCAACGGGCAGCAAGCCACAACCAAAATAAAAGTAGCATTATATGCCACTTAAATGTAATTTCCTTTTCTAACAAAATTTAAATGACACGAATATTCACTTTTGTCAACACAAATGTGAGTGTTGCTCGGATACAATTGGGTTGCCCGTAAAACAGATTAACTGGACTGTGTACGATGTCAGTGTCCCTTGTTTTTAATTAGAATTAACTTGGAATGGGACGAGTTTTGTAAAAATTGCTGGGAATTTTGTTGTGTGTTAGGTATTCAATTATCTGCACTGCAGTGATAAATTTGTGGTTTTTACCATGAAGAAGTTTAGAGATTTTGAAGAGATATTGTAATTATTACTTACTAGCTTTTGTCCGCGGCTCCGCCCGCGTGGATGTCGGTTATCTTGTAAAAAAGTAGCATATATCCTTTTCTATAGGCTATATCTCTGCCAAATTACATGAATGACGATCGGTTCAGCGGTTTAGGGGTGAAAACGTAACAGATAGACAGAGTAACTTTCGAATTTATAATATTAGTATGAATTAGTAGGGATTGTGAAGGTGAATTCCATTAAATGAGTTTATTCTGTGTACTTTTAAAATTTCGAATATGTCGTAGATGTCCAGGTCCACGTCATGGCGTCACGATAACATAGGTAAGCAAAATGTATAGAAGTATTTGAAGGCACTTTTAAATTTCTATCCACGATATCGTTTTAACGTGCACATATTTCCATACATTTTATGGATTTGAACGTAGAAATCCATATTTCCGTTCATCATCAACATATTTCTGTCGAAAGACGTCTACAGCTGGACATATGCCTCCTCCAAGTCCCGCCACTTGGACCGGCGGGTCCAAGGAGGGACACCACCTTGGAGGGTTGACGATCACAGCATGGTGGTTAAATGCATAGAGAACGCTGCTGCCCATTCTCTAGTAAGTCCCTTAGTCGCCTTTATGGCACCCATGGAATTAAATCGGAACTGAATAATAACGAGATAAAAAGTATCCTATGTGTTAGTCCAGGTCTTAAACTATCTGTGTGCTAATTTCATCCACATCCGTTTAGCCGTTATAGCGTGATTAAGTAACAAACATACAAACTTTCACATTTATAAAATTATTAGGAATAGGATAGTAGGATAAGAAAAATTGTAAGCTATCCAGTGTCAAAGACTTTCATATTTCCCTCAATCCTTCGCAACTCGTTCACAAATGTGCGGACGCCAGAATATTAAGCTACCCCTAACTGTCGAATTTTTCCAATGGAACATGAACCTTATGCTTGTGTAATATAAAGTTGAAAATCTATTAAATTTATTTGACAGATTGGGGTAGCTTGACGTGCTGGCGTCTGTACTACAAAGGAGAGAGTTTATTACCACAAAACAGTATTGTCGTGTCGTCACATCGAAAAGCTTTCAGAAGGTAAACGCAAATATTCCTCACTCGACTAATGTGAGAATTTACGGTAGATATTACAGTACGTAGGTACTGTAATTTTGTGAATATGTAGACTAACCTTTTGTAGACATAGCGGGTGGAACCTATAGAATAAACAGCTCGACGGGAGTATTTTAAAATATACAATGTGTTACATAATTAACGAAAGATCTCATACACCCAATTACAGTATTGCCTTAAAAGTATAATACAATTACCAAAACTTATTTGTTTTAAAGCAAACTATTATTATTTCGGAAATAGCGTTGACCCCAGCATAACTTTATGCATTTAAAATTGAGTCTTATTTACCTTCATTTAAAATTTAATTTTCTTTGGCTCAATCGTCGGTCAGTATAGCAAAACACGGATTTGAAAACAGAACCTATATTAAAATTCACTGAAAACGCCTACTTTTAGGGCTTGCGTGAATTCTGTAACACGTTGTATACTTAATCTCTCCTCACTTTAGGCAGGTGAAAACTATTGTGTTGATAAAGGGCGAAGAATTGAATCCTGAAGATAACACTGTATTCTTGGGCTTAACTTTGGATGCCAAGCTTCAGTGGGGCCCACATATAGATAAATTGTCGAAAAAGCTAAGCTCTGCAGCATACGTTGTTAGAAAAATTCATAATTTAACTATATAGAGACTAACTGATATAGAGACCCGTTTAGTGTACGTTAGCTATTTTCATAGGGAATGTCGTATGGTATTTTGTTATGGGGAAATGTCGCCGACATTCTGACTATCTTTGTCTTGCAGAAAAGAGCTGTTCGATCAATTTATAAATTAAGTCCGAGACACTCTCTCAGAGAAAAGTTTAAGGAAATTAATGTAATAACTGTGCCTTCGCAGTATATTTTTGAAAATCTTTTATAAGCCCATAAAAATATTAAATTGTTTAAAAATACAGTGATATCCATACTATAAATACTAGGAACAAACACAAATTTGTTGTACCCATGTATACGCTTTTATAATAAACTTCCAAGCCATGTTCAAAAAGCTTGGGATCTGCTCCAATTTTTGCATGCTAAATGTGTTTTTTTTTTGTTTTTGCAAACTTATACTCTTTGACATTTGGTAGTTAATAAATACACATTGACATGAATATTTACTTTGAAAAGTATAATATTATTATTGTTATAATTATTGTGAATATGAGGACTTTTTTTGTTTTTTCATCTCTTTCTCAGTCAGTTTTAAAATTAATCTGGCAGTTTGAGTACTTTATGCGGCCTACCCAAATGTCCTGTCTTTGGTATTGTTCGTCAAATCGTTGAGCTCCTCAAGTTCTGAGTTGAGCTGCATGATTACTGATAAATGCGTGCACTGAATGGACAGGTCCACTCAATCCGTGTGGTTCTTTCTTCAAAAGACCTTTTCAGACACCGATCCACATGGTCTTCACATGATCTGACCAAGGTTATGGCTGGACTTTAAAAGAGACTGTGACCTCTGAGTTTGTTTCGGCCTTTCTTCACAGAGTAGTCAGATAGGAAACGCCGACCTCATGTAGTTTAAAAAAATATGATTGACGTGTAAAAGTGTTTGTACAAACCTACTTACAGAAATAAAATCATTTATCATAATAATAACAGCAACAACTAAGAAGTCTTATCGTTGTCAGTTTTATTGTTTTTTCAGGGTAGGTGTCTTGAAAGAGATTTCTTTAGAAGAAAATAAATACGCAATATCTTCGTTATTTAAGTACTACAAGAGAATGTTGACGCAGACGCTACGCTGCTTTATTTAATAAAAATGTAATATATCAAGTTGATTTAAAGATTGTGTTGGGACAAAAAGCTTCTGTGAGTGATTCACTTAGAAATCTTAATACGATAAAGAAACTAGACTCTTTCCACTCAACTCAGAAAAATCCACAGAAAATCCTTCTTCAAATAGAAACTTATTTGAAAAAGAGCTGCAATCGTTAGCGAAATGCTGAAGAATAAAAATCAAAATGGCAGCAATCATTCAGTTGAATTATAGTCGAGTGTCGAATAAACCTATATACACATTCGTACCGACAAATATATATTGACAGTTGAAATATTGTGTTTCACACGACGTGGACTGTGTGAAAAAGTGGCCGATTTTAAGATCACACCTTGTGTCACACCGTCACATACCGAATTGGGACATTTTATGACCGAATGTAAATAGGGGTAAGAATTTTTAAACTGATTTTTTCTTGTGTTCCAGATAAATATTATAAACTTGATAATATCGTATGGAGAAAAACTTCTAGAAATTATGTAATGACGATAATTTATTCCCTCGTAAGTTTTTATTATTGTAGTATTTACATTAGCTTAGTTGTAGGTATTAATGTTTAATTACCAATATGCTTTATCTCACAGTTGTTAATAGATTATTTTTATATCAGTTTCATTTTAAATGTTAATGTCCCAATTTAATTGAAATGTAAAGTGAGTTTACTCACTTTACATTTCAATTAAATGAATGAACCTTGCCCTGAGTAAATCTAGATCGGGCGGGTAGCTACCTAATATTCTAAGTCCGAAACATTATCACTTGTACTTGTAATAAAAATATTTTAGGAATAGTTTATTTTTAGGCACTATAATTGTATGTGAAACTTACTACTGTTGACTAAATGTACTGTTTTTGTATACGTTTTATTAAATAAATTATTTTTTATTAAAAACTAGCTTTTGCCAGCGGCTTCGTCCGCGTGGAAGTCGGTGTATATACATATAAACCTACCTCTTGAATCACTCTATCCATTAAAAAAACCCGCATCAAAATCCGTTGCGTAGTTTTAAAGATTTAAGCATACATAGGGATATAGGGACAGAGAAAGTGACTTTGTTTTATACTATGTAGTGATTATTATATTATAAATATATGATTCAACAGATCTCTTCTTTAGCAGTTGTTACAGATAGACAGAAGCCCAAGTCAGACAACCAATCTTACTAAGGTGTATTGTGGTACCCAGTAAGTAAAAATTGGGATATGGAGGACAGATGAGTAGTCCTGATGACAGCTCTAACTAGCTTATAGTTTTAAATGTTATTACGTGTAAAAGTAGTTCCTATAGGTATCCTATCCTATTTCCATAATAAACAATTTTATTTCACATTCGCTTGATGTAAAATACTACCAGCGCCTGGTAGGACTGTAAGCCGACCCCAACAAAGTTAGGAAAAGGTTACACAGATTCATTTTTGATGCAATTCCTGGAAGAGTTAAGAGTAATTAATGAATACACATTAATTTGCTTTGCTAAGAAGCGGCGCTTACTACGAGAAATTCTAACAATATCTTGCTGTGTTACCAGACGTTGGATGATTGATCTTTTAACATTAATTAGATATGCAAAGTCCAATATTCTTAGAGCCCCAGCTGTTTCTCTGTTTCGAGACGGTGTAAACGCGGCCAGACTGCGGATGAACTAAATGACGTAAATTACTGCCGACAAAAAACTACCATTTGTATGTGTCCCTAAGCTCAAAATAAATTAGATCCAGGTAAAATAAATTGTAACAGTAATTTTTGTTATTTTTCAGGATTTCAGTAGCTAATTCTAATTCAAGTGAGGTGGTCGATACTCTTGCTTTTGAAAAGCTCAATGGGGGAGGCAACTGTCAAAATGGCGCTGTCATAGCTAGTTCTCAAAAAATACAAGGCGTAAGGTGGTTTTATTTTATTGATGTGAAAATAACACGTTGTTGTGTCCCTAAATACTTCGAAATTTTAGTCCACCGTTTCCCACAAGACCCTGAAATTAGAAAATTGTGGCAGCAAGGTGTCACAGCACAAATGGGTAGAAAAAAATATCCAAAACTCTTTCATTTGTAGGTATTATTCGGTATCGAAAATTATAAGCCGTATCTTGAAGTTACGTTACGTCGTCGTTTTCGTCGTTACGTCGTGTTACGTTATCGTCGTTGTGTCTTTATTTCATTCGACTCGCCTATTCACTCCCCAAACTAACAAAATATTATTTTTAATGTATAGTGTGGTTTGTCCTTTCAATGATGAGTAGGTATAACATTTAGAAAAGATGTGCATTTTTAGCAATATAACAAACATTTTTACTAATGTATTTGTAAATTGAATTTGTCTGCCTCCAACATGGGTTAACACTTTTATAGTAACTCTACAGAAAAACTACAAGACGTACAAATAAATTATAGTAATATGACAAGGGTCGGGGAACGAGAGAGTTGTAGCTGGGGTGTTGAACGAGAGGTCGTGAGTTCGAAACTCGGCGGATGCTATCACTTACGATATGCTTAGCGACCCAAATCTTTTCTTTGTTTTCAGATATGAGAGTACCGATAGGTATTCGATCTAAGATGGTTTCGCATCAGTCTTTAGTTTAAAAAATACAAAAAATATATGATATATTCAAGTCTTTTTTGCATACAGTGATGGAACTCAAAACATAATTAAACATACTTTAATGCATCAAAAAAATCATCAAAGTCACCTCTTAATTATCTTTAAAATCAGTTTATCCCTGCAATAACAGCTATAAACATAATTAAAAACGACAATATTAAAGTCATTCGTTAAAATGAAAACTCTTGTATCTTTACCAATTATAAAGCAAAGATCTCATTGCTTTGTGTAGTAAACTCGCCCATATGGAAGTACCTAGCTATCTCAGGTAAAATTAGCTTGCTAATCTGTTTTCATGCCCAGTTTGGCAATAAAAATGCTACCATTTTGGTAAGCAAAACGATTCGTTTTTGTTTATGGGAATCGAGCATTAGTGACTCAAAATCAAAATCAAAATCAAAAGTCATTTATTCAAATTAGGCTGAGAATCAGCACTTTGCGAACGTCAAAATTACATAAGACAGTCCCCCAAAACGCCCACCCTTCAGAGCGAGAGAGATTCGTGGAGTAAGCGGTCCTCAATGTTATCAGCCAATTTAATATCTGTCAGGAACAGCAAAAAGTTTGAAGGAAAACTATCAAAAGAAGTTAGATCCTGAAGACCCCCGAAGAGACTTTAATTACAAACTTTTCCTGACAAAGCGGTCTGTTGAATTTGAAATTGATCAGATATCGTTAACGGCCACACAACGAGTGATCGGAATATTGAAATTAAGCTTGGGCATTTCTCGTTGATTGTTATTGGTATAAAAAGTGGTCTAGTGCGAGTCGCTCACGAAGGGTTCCGTAAATCCGTACCACCGTAAGAATATTTAAAAAATTTTTAAAGCGCCGATAAAACGTATTTCTTGTGTGACCTCCTTTCATTTTTAACTTTATACTATTTTTATTCTTTGTTAAATAACGGCACGACGGCACGGTTGGCGCAGCGGTTAAGCGATTGTCTGTTGCGCTGCGTGTCGCGGGTTCGATTCCCGCACGGAACAAATATTGGTATAACCTACAAGTAGTTGTTCCGGGTCTGGCTATTTGTGAATGTGAGTTTAAATGTTTGTGAACGCACCCACAATACAGGAGATATTCCTAGTGTGGGGCAAAGTTTAAAAAAAAAAAACGGCCATAACAGTACACTCTTTGAATTTTAGGTGTCAAATGAAATGAAATCATTTATTTGCATGATTATGGGACGATCGTAACATGAGATGATACATAACTACAACAAAAAAAAATTAAACCATATTCTAAATACCACGGCTACCACCTACCTATGGTTCTAATGATACAGTCCTGTGACAAACGTGCGGACAGCGGAGCAATAGGTCCCGTTGCCACAATTTGGGTACGGAACCCTAAAAACAGCGAGAATATTTCCTGTTATGTATGAGTCAGAGGATATAATTGAATTGGATTGATACGTTATATTGGTGGTGACTTCTGTTATAGCCTTGTTATTTATTAGCTTCTTTGAAAATCTGAAAGCTGTGTGGGAGTTTGACGTAATTTTTACTCGCTTCTTTATTTCTACAGATTTAACCATGGTTTAAGATGTAATTGTGGCATAGAGGATGTCAAGTTTAACCTGTTAATCTCGACTAATTAATTTTCTATTGCAATGGAACCGACAGGTTACGCGCCGGACTTAATTGAGCCTTTGCGTTTTATTTCAACGTTTTGTGCTCTGTTTTCTTGGTAAAGTGCCATAATTTTCAAACAAATGGTACCAGGATCTTACGCATTCCCATTGTATTAAACTTTGCCATAATTAATTAGGGTTGGGCTGCACTACTGTCCTCTCCCAACAATAAATCCAAAACGTACAATAAACTGTTCATTTATAAACCATTGTTTTACGAAGTCGCTGGCATGGCGTGATTCCCCGCTGATTGATGTGTACGACTGTACCGGCAACCATCTTAAGAAGATCTACACCGACCTTCTCTAAAATTCGAACCTCTAATAATTTCCCATTTGTGCTCCTAAAAATATGATTGACCTACAACATTTTATTATAATAATTGAGCCTCTTTTTGTCAACCGTTACTTAACTGTAACTAACTTGGATTGGTCCCAGTTTAAACCGACCGACTGTGAAAAAAGCCCAGAAATTGAAAAATGGCTCAATCCTACTATCTTACTTATCCTTATAATATTACTAGCTTTTGCCAGCGGCTTCGCCCGCGTGGAGGTCGGTGTATTATACATATAAACCTTCCTCTTGAATCACTCTATCTATTAAAAAAACCCGCATCAAAATCCGTTGCGTAGTTTTAAAGATTTAAGCATACATAGGGATATAGGGACAGAGAAAGCGACTTTGTTTTATATTATGTAGTGATAAATGTGAAAGTTTGTATGTTTGAATATTTGTTACTCAATTACTCAAAAACGGCCAAACCTGGATTAACATATCTGGATATTTTTTATCCCGTTAGTATGTTCCTGGGAAATAATTTCCGACCTCCAGGCAGACTAAGCCACTGACAAAAGCTAGTAATTTAGTAAAGTATGCATTATTCAAAGCGCATCTTTTTTAACAGGTTACTTTATTTAAAAAACTGTATATAATAAGAAGTGCAAGATATTTTTAGATAATCATTTCATCATCATCATATCAGCCGAAAGACGTCCACTGCTGGACGTAAACCTCCCCCAAAAGGGGGGGTTTTTGCGATAATCGCCACGCTTGGCAGGCGGGTTGGCGATCGCAATATGGTGGTCAAATGCATAAAAAACGCTGCTGTCCATTCTCTAGTAAATAGATAGATAATCATTTAGGTATTATCATATGTACATAAATGTTAGTATTATAAATGAATAAGATTTATTAATTGTATAATTAGTTAGTAGTGTTGTACTCGTGTTCTTCCTTTCAATTCGAATATGTAACATGTGGATTTTTTTTTTTGGATGGGAAATCGTCACATAACTTCTCCCGCTCTGGGTGGAGCAGGAGGGCGTGTCAGACTTTTACTGACTATTTACTAAGACTTTTAATTGCCTGTGTGCCAGGGGCCGCGGTATCTCATTCGAACAACCCGCACCCCTGGCAGGTATAGGCCCTTGCGGGCCCCATCAGTTGGTGCTGACATCTCTTTGAGGCGCGCGTGGAACACAACGCGTCGTCGACCCGGGCTTGGTCCTTTTCGGACAGCGAGCTTCCCATTACTCGTCGTCCGCAAGCCCGCGCCTACGGTGGCCGGGAATCAGCCTGGGATTCCCGACGCGCAGGGAGTCTCCCGTGGCGAATAAGGCCGTGTGGGCGCATATACTGCCTCTCCCTTACGTGCGCCGCCTCCCTCTTTGCGAACATTATTGCTTCGCAGAAGGAGGTGACGGCTACCCATGCACTCTCGCTCCGTACCATGGCCTGGACCAGGGCAGGACGTGAGAGATCGCCGCCGCCGATCGCCTCCACGAGGACACGGCGGTGCTCCGCCCAAGCTGGGCAGACCTCCACCGTATGCTCCACTGTGTCCTCAGGGCGATCTTCGCTGTGGAAACACCCGGGCGTTTCCTCCCGCCTTATCTAAAACAGGAACCTCCCGAAACAACCGTGTCCGTTGAGGACCTGAATCAGGCGGAAGGTGAGCCATCCGTGACGCCTCTCAAGCCACTCCTCAAAGAGGGGACTTACCACCGCTATCGTGGCGTGCCCATGTAACATGTGGATAACGTAGTTAGTTACACACTGATAAAATATACCTAGATTATAAGCTATTGTTAACCATGTATAGTGTGTAATTGTTGGTTTTCCTCAATAAATAAAATAAAATGATCAGTTCAGTATTTCCCTCAATAATATATCTACCAGTTCTAATGCGGAGGTCAAGGTAAATTGGTGGTTTTTAGGGAATTAATCACAGTGTCACAGTAGCATCTAGGCGGCTTTGAAACTCGCGATATATTGGCTAGAATTACGTCTTCTTATTGTGGTCTGTTCTTTTTAAGTAAGTAGCGAGAATGGACTAATGGAGTTATTTGTGCAAAATATACTTAGGTAGTTCGTATTTTCTTTTCAGAGATGAGTAGAGTTGTAAAAGTGATATACCTAATTACTTAAGTTTGTAGTACGACAACATTGTGTGCCTATTGGACGACATTCTACATCAAAATATTGCGCAGAGTTTTATCGTACACTGGATTTTAAACTCTCAGTGTTAAACCTAGCATTGGGAATCCAACAGAGAGCATCCCAGCACGCCAAAAAGCATATTGTTTATTTGTTTATTTAGTATTTCATGCACAGAATTGTACAGAGGTGGACTTAATGCCATAGGCTTAGGCATTTTCTACCATTCGACCTTTGGGTGATGCAGAGGCAAACAGCGGTAGATGCTATCACGTAAGTCGTGTAGTAATATTTATTTAAATATAAGTAAATATTTTTTATTGTTTTCTTTTTTTCTCACCACAATATCCTTATAAAAGAGTTACATAGAACAATATTGTCCAGTTATGGGCTAATAGAATAATATTGTGGGAAACTGCTAAGCTAAAGTCGATATTTCAGGCCACCAGGTTTCCGCCCCAAGTACACAATTATGGTTTCCCGTAAACTATAACTAGACAATAATATATTTACATTTGACATTTAGGAGTGTTCGTGTGGTGAGTGGATGTGTCAGTGTAAGCGAGTGTAAGTGTGTAAGTGTGTGAGTGTGTGAATGAGGGTGAGTGGAGTGAGAGGTTTCTTTTTAGCGTCGGGGATCGGGTTGCCCCCTTCCCTCAAATATGACGAGGGGGCTTTTTTTTCTGGTTGGGCAATCATCAAGTAACTTCTCCCGCTCTGGGTGGAGCAGGAGGTATGTCAGACTTTTACTGACTAAAACCCACCCGTGTTCCTTCAGTTGCCTATGTACTAGGGGCCACGGTATCTCTTTCGAACAGCCCGCACCCCTGGCAGGCATCGGCCCTTGCGGACCCCATCAGTTCACTTACCGCCGCATCGTGGCGTGCCCAGGCTTCATAGGTTCATAACTCATTTGTTGATCTTGGTATAACCTTTTATAACAAGCTTCCCTCTTCTTTGCTAGATTTGCATTTTAATGCGCTGATTGCTAAAGTAAAATCTAACCTTCTTTCAAAACCATAATATTCTATCAACGATTACTTAAACGATAAGAAATATTGTCTTGAGTTAATAGCAGCGACAAACTACGCTGCTATTAACTCAAGACAATGTTTATGTTCTTTCAACAGAATCAGCTTACCTACTGACAGGTTATAAATTAAGTTAGTTCATATAAATTTTTATTTTATTTGACTGTATAATTCAGTTTTATTTTTGTTTTTCATTCATTCTTGACATAATCTGTCATCAATCAATCATATTATTCTTCCAGAGCAACCGGCAGCAAGTTCGTCATGCTCCCTTAGATATCGCTGCTTGCGGTAGCGTCGGGGGTCGGGTTGCCTTCTTCCCTCAAAAATGACGAGGGGGGTTTTTTTGGGTGGTAATTCATCAAATAACTACTCCCACTCTGGATTTAGCGTGGAGAACGTACCTTCAGTTGCCTGTATGCCTGTGTGCGTTATGCTCGTGAAGGGGTGCTGCTTGTAGCGACTGGTCGTCTTGTTGACCATGGTTTTGTTTATGTTAATTGTATTAACTGTTTATTAATTTTATACCAAAGGTCTTTGTTTAACGTTTTTTTAGTTCAAGTTACACGAATTGATTGATTTGATGATTTGATTTGATTTGATTGAAGTTACAGCTGTATTTTCATAATGCAGTGTTGTATGTGTAAGCAGGCACGCCCTTTTGTCCCTGGAGGCTTTACTTAGGTTATAAGTTCAGTTAAATTTTTTTTGATGATTTATTTATCTTCATTACCTATTATAGTTTTCAAAGTTTTGTTGGTATATTAGCGTGTGCTAGCTGACACAAATATGACAAATTTAATGTTGTAGCTGTGTTGCTGGGGAGTTTGTTGCGCCATTTCTTTTTTCCTGCTGAAGCACTAGGAAGTGGTGAAGCACGTTTTTGGGGGACTGTCAAATGTAATTTTGATGTTCAAAAAGTGCTGACTCTCAGCCAAGTTTAAATAAATGACTTTTGATTTTGATTTTTTTGAACTGGACCCGGTAAGAATGGAAGCCGACCCCAATATTGTAATTGAGAAAAGGTGATGATACATATTATGCAAATAATTGTTCTATGAAACATGAAGACCGCATTTTAACCAAAGAGAAAATTTTCTAAGACAGAATCATTATTTTATGGAACACTTACAATTGTTTTAGTTTCGTAGTGATTTTATCATAATCTGCCTAGCTTCCTTACAGTGTTAAGCTCTGCTTCCAGTGTAACCGGATGCATCTGAATTCCAGTAATTTACATGGAACGGCTGCCTATCTGACCTCCATAACCTAGTTACTGCACACCTTACTACTACCACTAACCCTTAAGTCCTTTTTTGAATTCGTAGTGATTTTAGAAGGAGGAATAAATAACAGGAATGGAAAAGGAATAGTAATTCCATTTCTATAGTTTGAATTTCAAACCTCTAAATTGTTCCATAGATTATTCCTTTCTCAGTCTACATTTAACGAGTTCATTTTCCTTGATAGTGTTGTAATCCATAGGAATTTGTCTGTGCCGTACTTCAGCGCTTTATTAGTCAGCCCACAAAACGTTGATGGCGGGGTGTGCCGAGTTACTCCAGCTAATCCTGGCTGATATCTTTAATGGGTCATAAAATTTGCTCCATGAACTGATTGTAAATGTTATTAACCTTTTATTGTAAATATGGTGGATTTAGCTTTACTAATCTACAAACATCAAGTATCTAGGGATCGAGCACGATTTTGCTAATTACAAAAATCTAGTTGTTTCTTTATATTTTTTGTAATTCTTTCTATGGATTCATTTTAGTATTTTTTTTTATTTGAAAAGGGAATTGTTTTTGAATGTTGGTCAAAAGTTGCATTCGGAGTTTTTGGCGGGATCGCGTTGGAACATGTCGCACGACTTTTTATTTTCATAAAATTTAGTGAAATAGCGAATAAAATTGTATAATTTTGGTAGTGAATTATGCAATTTAATTACGTGTGAGTGCACAAATGTAGTGTGAAGGTGAAAATAAGTGACTAACGTGGACTTTTCGTGTTCCCCCCAAAAACTCCTAATAGGTTGTTGTAAAGTTACTACCGCTTTACAATAACTGTGACTTGACCGACTAAAGACGACTATGACTGTTTTGTAACTTCGTGCCCGATATCGGGCCATTTACTTGATGGAAAAGAAAAATTACTTGACACTGGCTAAATGCACAAACCGTGCGAAGCCAAAACCCAAAACAAAACAACAAAAAGTTGCATTCTTTTGAGGAAATAACCACACATTTGAGTGGAGCAGAGGGGTAATAGGGTATTTGGCTATATATGAGAAAATTCTAAAAATATATAATCGAGATAGCTTATGCATAAAGCAGTCGGAAAATATTGGTTTTAGTTCATGAAATAATAAAATAAATTTTAAAATTCAGTTCTAAGATTTCAGTTCTTTTTTATCTGTATTTGAACACCATGAAATAGTAGCCGCCATGTTATTACGTCATATCGCTGTTTTAACTAATCAACTGAAAAACTTTGTACTTTTATTATTTTCGTAACCAAAGTAATTTTTATTGAAATAGTATGTTACATTCAGGAACAGCAAAACAACGATAAGCAGAATAATAACTAATTTTTTTAATTATATACAATTGTCTTATAAAATATCAGCGCCTTTGTTTATATAGCAAACTGACGTCATACCCACAGAGCAATATGGCGTCCACTGCGTCCAGCGTTTTCGTCAAATTACGCGCGAAATATTAAAATGTAACATTTAAATACATTTTTATAGTACTAATCGATTCAATAAAAAAATTGTTTTCTTTTAGTAGTTTATTAGCATTTTAGAATCTAATTAAAACACTTTTCAAAAATGGGTGTAATACCCTATTGCGTAATACAATGTCAGTAGGATTCGCTTTCCTTTTGACAGTTCTACAAAATTCATTGCGTTGTTCACGTTGTTGACCAGACGAACTATACAACCATATGAAGCAATGAATTAACAGTGAGCTTCAAAATGTTTCTAATTCAGAACATATATATAGTGTGATACCTACGCAATTAGGGTGCCGTTCAGTCAGTGCAAGCATTGTCAGTTATCGTGTAGCTCAAGTTAGACCCTGAGGAGCTCAACGACTCGTCGACAATACCAAAAAAAGGGCATTTGGCCTCAAATGGCCTAGCGTGAACAGTTTATAAAACAAGTAACGCGCGAATTATAATTTATTATTTACTTATGCACCTATTACAGATTTATTATTAGAAAATAATGGTTCACGGTTTATGCATAAGGTTTATGTTTATGAAATTAAATGTATTTTTTATTTTTATATTTGAGTTGATTCAATGAAAGGTAAATTGCGGTTAACGATTTATGACGTATTCAAAAAAAAACTACTTACTAGATCTCGTTCAAACCAATTTTCGGTGGAAGTTTACATGGTTAATGTACATCATATATATTTTTTTAGTTTTACCATTATCTTATTTTAGAAGTTACGGGGGGGGGGGACACATTTTACCACTTTGGAAGTGTCTCTCGCGCAAACTATTCAGTTTAGAAAAAAAAAAATGATGTCAGAAACCTCAATATCATTTTTGAAGACCTATCCATAAATACCCCAAACGTATGGGTTTGATGAAAAAAACAAATTGCGTTTCAGTTCTAAGTATGGGGAACCCCCAAAATTTATTGTTTTTCTTTTTCAATTTTTGTGTGAAAATCTTAATGCGGTTCACAGAATACATCTACTTAACAAGTTTCAACAGCATAGTTCTTATAGTTTCAGAAAAAAGTGGCTGTGAGATACGGACGGACAAACAGACAGACAGACATGACGAATCCATAAAGATTCCGTTTTTTGCCATATGGCTACGGAACCCTAAAAATGCTCGTTTCGCGCCTAATAATGACCAATTTTAAGAGTTTATTCACAGTCGCAAAACAAATTACCTACTTATCTCACACGATTATGGTAACTAGTTGATTTTTATTGAAAAACTAGCTGTTACCAGCGGCTTCGCCCTTCGTCGTAAATTTCCCCCGAGAACGTTTTACCTGGACAAAAACTATGTTATGTGATAGTCCAGTTTATAATCCATTTGTGTGCGAAATTTCCTCCAAATCCGTTCAGCCGTTGTTGCGTGATTGTCAAAAGTAAAAAATAAAAACACAATGGGCACAATGCCCCGTTGACTATTTATGCACAAGTGCCAGAGCATGCAATCATCCATTTTCTATTGTGTCTGATGCACAGCTGTCAATAAATAAATTCCTTTTCCGAGACACAAAACGAAATAAAAGAAACGGTTCTTTGATGGCAACTCGTCTTTGTATTACAAGGAGGTATTTCTTTGCAGCAGTTTCTGTTACAAGGGTCGATATTAACTATGGTAATAATATACGATGGGGTTGGCATATCCGTGCAGATTTAAAAACCTCCTTTTGATAGCGAAGAATAAAATAAAAAATCTATGGTAATAACTAGTTAAGGTTAAGCACAGGAAAATGATGATGACTTTTTGTATAGGCAGAATTGTTACCAAAATTTGGTTAGAGAAAGAGACTAGGTACATACTTTAAAAACATACATAAACTACATGCTTTCTTCCCATAGGAGTAGGCAGAACTATAGGACGCCACCTGCTACAATCCTTACAAACTCCTTTTGGTTAATTGACGTTTATTATACCAGAAGGCCAATTCTCGTAATTAAAAACATTCACACGTTCAAACGTTCACGTTCTAGTCGCAGTCTCATCTCAGCGACAATCAAACGTCAAAAAGTTGTCAAAAATGGATGGAAACTCGCGGTTTTTTTGACAGATTGAGACCAAAATCAGACTGTGAACGTTCTTAAAATAGGGATTTACTCTGTACGAGAAAAAATCAAAAAATATATTATTGACATAGCTTAGGCAAACTGCAGTCGGAAAATGCTAGTTTTAGTTCATGAAACAACGAAAGAAATTTTAAAATAAAATTTAAAGATTTCAGTTTTTTTAGTCTGTTTTTGAACACCATGAAATACTAGCCGCCAGGTTATTACGTCATACGGCATGTCAACTGAGCAACTTTTTACTTATGTTATTTTCGTAACCAAAGTAATTTTTATTTAAATAATTTGCATTCAGGAACAGCAAACCAACGATAAGTAGAAAACTCATTTTTTTAAATTATAAACAATTGTCTTATAAAATATCTGCCCTTAAAATTTCTCGGTGTATAGCAAACTGACGTCATACCCACAGAGCAATATAGCGTCCACGGCGTCCAGCGTTTTCGTCAAACTACGCGCGAAATTTGAAATGGTAAAATTTTGATTCATTTTTATGGCACTAATTCATAAAATAAAAATGATAAGACACTTTTCAAAATGAGTGTAATACCCTATTACGAGAATTGCCCCTCTGGTTGTAGACGCACGCCGGTTGCGAGTATACTACGCTCCTGACTTTTCTGAAGAATATCACCAATAAGGTCACTATATGACCTTCTTAGTTTAGAGCGTCTCCTCTTTTCGTTTCTACTCATATTTGCCTTGTAATCGTGTGTTAATCCCCTTAAATTTTAACCCCCGACGCACAACGACGGGGTGTAATAAGTTTGACGCGCGCGTGTGTGTGTGTGTGTGTGTGTCGCGTGTGTCTGTCTGTCTGTTTGTCTGTCTGTCTGTGTGTTTGTAAATTTAAAATTTAAAAAACCCCCGACTCAAAACAAAAACTCTAAAAAGTAAAAAAAAAAGTATTGGTCTTTTAAGTTGTGGGTATTATTTTGATCAACGTATTGTCAAGTCGGGGACGGTCAAAGAAAACGCCAAACAGAGGTGGCCTAGCATTTTGATTAGCCGTCCCCTGACTTGACAATACGTTGATCAAAATATTACCTACAACTTAAAAGACCAATACATATTTTTTTTTAGTTTTTAGAGATTTTATTATTATTATTTATTTATTTACATACATACGCTACCATTACAGTGTCCCCAACTCGGTAGTGTAGTTTATTAACCATAGGTATACAATTTACAACATATATCTATGCCGCTTCAGATTTAACAATTAAAAACATGACACGTGCAACGTTACCCTTGCGCACTCGACCAGTGAACTTGAGAAAAGATCAAAAGATCTATTCTGTCGGCAACCAAATTTACTGTACGCATTGTTCGCATCAGGGGGACGTTGTCTAACAGTTTAGTTCGGCCGTATGGCACCGCGGCCATGGCAAGTTGGCCCTTCGTCGGCCTCGTCGGCCATTTATCCTCTCAACATGACCAAATCGTCGAAGACAAGACTACCAGCCGTGTAATTGTGTAACAAACTAACAGTAACAATGGCTTTCATTTTGACAGTTCAGCAACATTCATTGCGTTATTTATGTTGTCGAGCAGACACATTTTTCGAACATATGAAGCAATGGATTAGCAATATCCTTAAAAAGGATTCAGATTGTGAATTATGGTGTGTTATGCAATTTGGGTAGGTACAACACAGTACAGTTTTAACTAATAAGTATAAATGTAATTATAAAGCTATTGTAATAAAAGTCTTATTTCGGTCAGTAAATACATATTCTTCAGCAACCAGTTTCTTGGTCAGGTTGTCCTTCGACATAGGCCTCCACTCATTTCTGTCACGAGCTAATATTCTTCAACCTTTTGATAAGTCATCTTCCTATCTCTTAATTAGAATACACTTTTGTCTTTTCCACTCCTGGGATACCATTTCATTACAGCTTTTGTCCATTTTCCTCTGTTCGTCTTTATAATGTGACCGGTCCGTACATACTATAGTCTATGTACTATAATAGTCTTCCCCAAAAGGAACCGCGGGTACAAATTATAAGTAAATGTAATAAAAGAACAGTCACTGCTCCGGGGAACATTGCAGTAGGTACAGCTGTTTCGTAAGAACTACGAAACTTAGCAAGTTTGGTTCCAGATGACTACTTTTAGACACCAGACTATTTCGCCGGTCGCCCGAACGTCTGCAAATTAAACTTTATCTACTGGTTCCGTGGTTTCAATTAAAACTACTCACTAATTGTAGCTGTATAAGATTCCTAGTGTACTACAATGTTTATACTAATTTTGTTAAGTCATCGGTACAGTTGGGTTTAACTTTAAACATAGGGTGAAATAACTTTTTATTATTATCTAGCGTTGTGAAATTATACTTAGGGCGAATTTCACTTATTAAATTGGACGTGATCAGCACATAGATTACTTTTAGAGATAGAGCTGTCAGTGTCAATATTTTCTGTGGAATATTGACACTGACAGCTTTTGACTTGGTTTAGAGGTGCTGACCTCATTTCATTTCATTTTAGAAATCCGCACTAAGGCTTTAAGCTACACTATTTTCAAAGCTGATAAAAATTAAGAATTGGTTTTAATTACCTCTTTCTGTAGGTTTCATGTTAAAGATAACATTTTTTTTAATAAAAGATTAATGCCCGTATTCACCGACATCCCCTATACTACCACCTCCGTATGGGATCTTTAGCTTAAAAGCTCCTCCAAACTAGCCCCTAAATTAACTTTCGTTTCACCATCATTTTTACTTCCTAACTAACACATATTTATGTGACGTTTTGTTTTCGATAATAGTGGCTGATTCGTGTTTGAACTTATCAATACTTTGTAACAAGATAGCTTTTTATAAAATTCTCTAAAGTATACATTTATATGGATACAGATATTTATAAATCGTGTTTTGACAGCAATAATAAGTATTATTTCGTTCTTATTTTGAATAAATTTCATGTTTTCTTGCTTATTTACTCTGTGTATATGTCGTAGTCATTTGGTTAAATTAGCCAGCTATTTGGACGCCTAGGCCGCTCATTAAACGCCCATTAAATCCAATTAAATAACAAAAGGACAAGTAGCCAAGTCATTGAGCGCAACGTTTAACCAGATGGCTGAATGTCGTGTAGTCATTAGTTAAATTGGATATTAATGAATTTGTGATGTTTCTTTATACCTAATACCTAGGTAAATAACTAGCAATACTGAAATGTTTTCCGTCCGTCCAATTAAGTACATTAAATTACTAAATTTAGGGGACTTTTTAACGTTTAACTGACTCCTTACTGTTGGTGAAACAGAAACCAACAGTCCTTTAACCATTCTTAGGGATCCCATAAAGTTAGGGGATGTCGGTGAAACGAGCATAAGTATTCTAGATGTTTCAGAATAAAATCATCATCATCATCATCATTTCAGCCGAAAGACGTCCACTACTGGACAAAGGTCTCTCCCAAAAGGGGCGTTTTGCCATAATCGCCACGCTTGGTAGACGAGTTGGCGATCGCAGTGTAGTGGTAAAATGCATGGAGAACGCTGCCGCCCATTCTCTAGTAAGTCCCTTAGTCGCCTCCTACGATACCCATGGGAAGAAATGGGATGGTGCTATTCTTTTACGTCCGGTACCACACGGAACAGAATAAAATACTGTTTTTAAAATCCGCTACATAACACTGAGCGGGCATGAATCAGGCTGTAAGGACAAGCCAGACAGCTGTAGCCTGCAAACAGGTTTTCGTAGAAATATCTCAAGCAGTCTACCTGGCCTTTACCCAACCATGTTTGGGTCAGATTCCAGTCTAACCTGATGCAGCTGATTACCACTATTTTACACGGAGTAACTGTCTATCCGACCTCCACAACCCAGTTAGGTACTGGGTGACACGATACCCCTTGATGTAGAAATAACTCAATCAATCAACCTCGCCTTTTTCCAACTATCTTGTGGTCAGCTTCCAGTCAAACTTGATGCTGCTGAATACCAGCATTTTACAGGGAGCGATTGCCTCTATAACTTCTACAACCCAATTACTGGGTGACATGATACTCCTTGATAAGACTAGTTATCTGAATTTTGGGCGTGACTAACCGTAACGACTTTCAAAGATCTTCAAACGACAACCAGGACCAGCAGCTTTACGTGCTTTCCGAGGCACGGAGGGGTCTCGATATGTAATTGATGGTCACCCATCCACGAACCGACAGCAGCAAGCGTAGCTTAATCCTTCGATCGACCTGGGCAGCTGTTATTATTCAGCTGAGAAATTCCTACATACATTATACTCAGCGGCATAATATTCTACGTAAAGTTCGATTTTTAATTGTATACTATATATACTACTAATAGTTACTGAAACTAGACAGTTCAAAGAAAATAATGTTACCATACTAAAACTAATAGTGTTGGGGTAGTGAATGATTTTGCGTTAAGAACGTATGATAAAAATAGTTTCATTTTAAATTAAAACCATTTTTATCATTCGTTATAAAATTTTAAAAATTCTTTTGTAAGATGTGGACTATAATATTATATAATAACGTATTAATAAAAGTAATGCTTTTATTTTATTCTAATAGAAATAAACTATAAATAAATTACCTAATTACTGAAAAACATGAAATGTAACAATTTCCACAATTTTCAATATGCATATCATGTTTTTAAAACAAGTTAGGTACTATAAATTTAAATCAAATCAAATCAAATCAAATCAAAAGTCATTTATTCAAACTAGGCTGAGAGTCAGCACTTTTTGAACGTCAAAATTACATAAGACAGTCCCCCCAAAAAGCCCGCCCTTCACCACTTCCTAGTGCTTTAGATGGGAAGAAGAAGTGGCGCAACAAACTCCCCAGCAGCACAGCTGTCTGTTATGTTGGAAGAACTTGATTCTATACAATAATAGCATATAACCATCATTCAACGATAAATGAAAATTTAATTAATAAAAAAATAAAAAAAATAAATGGTTTATGCAGTCAAGTTAAATAAACAATGATATGAAGTAATTCATATGACCTGTCAGTAGTTAAGCCAATTCTGGTGAAAGAACATAAACGTTGTCTTGAGTTAATCACAGCGACCAACAATTCTTATCGTTTAAGTAGTCGTTGATAGAATAGTATGCCTTCGAAAAAAGATTTGATTTTACTTTCGCTTTAAACGCATTAAAATGTAAATCTAGCAAAGAAGAAAGAAGCTTGTTATAGAAGGTTATACCAAGCCCAGCAAATGAGTTATGAACCCTATGAAGCCGGTGAAAGGGAGCACGTAGTTTGTCCTTATTTCTAGTATTAATATTATGAGTATCACTGTTTTTAGTGTATAAGTGTATATTTTGCCTAATATATAAGATGTTAGCGAAGATGAATTGTGATGCCACCGTGAGAATACCAATATCTTTAAAAAATTCTCTCAGAGAAACTCTAGCACCTAGTTGGTAAATTGCACGAACAGCTCGTTTTTGAAGAACAAAAATATTTTGAATGTCAGCCGCTTTACCCCACAGCAGAATGCCGTAGGACATAACGCTATGACTAACTAAAATAGACTAACCGAGCTGTATCAACGTCAGTGTATTGTCTTACTTTCCTGACGGCGTAAGCTGCCGAACTGAGCCTTCCCGCTAGGCTTGATATATGTGATCACCACTGAAGTTTGGCATCTACTGTTATGCCAAGAAAAACGGCCGATTCTACAGTTGCAAGCACCTCATCGTCTAAGACGATGTTGGGTCCCAGATTTCTTACATTCGGTAAAGCGAACTTTATACATTTAGTTTTCTTGGCATTGAGAACTAGATTATTCGTGGTAAACCAATGCGTAACCCTTGAGAGTGCACTGTTTACGTCGTCAAAATCTTGTCTATTCCTGTCTACTTTAAAGATAAGAGAGGTATCATCAGCAAACAGTACAACGTCACAGATACCCTTTAAATAGAATGGTAAATCATTAATGTACACTAAGAATAAGAATGGACCCAATATTGAGCGTTGAGGTACACCTAACTGAACTGGTAGCCCGGACGATTTCACACCATTAATATCTACACACTGGTGCCTATTATTTAAATAAGAATTTATTACGTTGAGAGCTTCATTTTGAACACCGTAATGACGTAGTTTACGCAATAGCGTGTAATGGTGCACGCAATCGAATGCTTTGGAAAGATCACAGAAAACTCCAATAGCATTTTGTGAGTTCTCCCATGCGTTAAATATGTGTTTCAGCAGAGCAACACCCGCGTCTGTAGTTGAACGACCTTTTGTAAAGCCATATTGTTCATCATGAAGGAGGCAATTTAAATTAAAATGTCTTAGCAACTGCTTGAGTATTAACTTTTCAAATATTTTACTAAATGCCGGTAAGATAGAAATAGGCCTAAAATTTCCAACGTTATTTTTATTACCTGATTTAAATAATGGTATGACTTTACTACTCTTCATGAGGTCGGGAAAAGTTCGTAAGTCAACACATTTATTAAAAGTAATAGCTAGATAGGGGGCTACGATATCGATTATATTACTTAAAAGTTTAATAGAGATTCCCCAGTAGTCACCAGTATTTTTAGACTTAAGTGTGTTAAAAATACTAACTACATCACGAGGCGTTACATGTTCGAAACTATATAAGCGACTACATTTGGGCACACTACTATGCAGAAGGTTTTCCGCTTTAGACGAGGACGAATTTAAGTTGCGAGTCGTAGTTAAAGGTATGTTAAAATAAAAATAAAAAGTTAAAATAAAAAGAATTGCATGAAAGTACATTATTTCAAGTTCAATCAATTTCGTTCATTCTTAACCTCACTATCGTTTTAAATCTGGTAACCCTTCAACTGTCAAGTCACTGAATACAATTAAAAGTCGAACTATACTCGTAGGTACAAAGTCCAATAACCATAGGTACAATACAATACAGGGAAGGCCGCAGATACGTCCATCTGTTTATTCAACATGAACGCACATACAAAGGGAAGGCCCGGCAATAATTAAATCGGCCAATTTGCGACGTGAAATGCGGAACAAAGGAGATGAAACATATTAGAATGCTGAGAGATCGATCCCGGCTGCTTCCACTTTTATAATAGTACTATATTCATCACTTGATATAACCCAACTGGAGCCAAAGTGCTTTTTAAAGAACAATATTTAGTGTGTGCTGAAATATAGTCAAGGTTAGTATTGTATTGCAAAAAATTGCGTGGAAATCGATTTACTTTTACAATTTTGTATACGATTTATGAGTGAAGCTAAAACCTAACCGACCAAATAACCCGGTACTAGCTTTAAAAAAAGACAGGTATGTAGCCTTTAACATCTAGTCTTTGTTTCAGGCTTAATAGGCATTAAGATTTTTTTTTGGGTGGGAAATCATCAAATGACTTCTCCCGCTCTGGGTGGAGCGGGAGGTCGTGTCAGACTTTTACTGACTAAAACCCGCCCGTGTTCCCTCAGTTGCCTGTGTGCCAGGGGCCACGGTATCTCTTTCGAACAACCCGCACCCCTGGCAGGCATCGGCCCTTGCGTGCCCCATCAGTTGTTGCTGACATCTCTTTGAGGCGCGCGTGAAACACAACGCGCCGTCGACCCGGGCTTGGTCTTTACCGGACAGCGAGCTACCCATTACTCGCCGTCCGCAAGCCCGGAGTAGTAGGGTAATAGTATAGTTCGAAAGAACAATCACGCTTTGTTTTCCCGAAGGGTTGAGCAGAGGTATACGGTTGGTAGGTTGTGGCTATAGAACACCCATTTTTGATTAGTTCTGGTTAAGTGCTATGTAATAGAGGGCGAGCTTATTGCCATCAACATTAATGCGAACTACTACTGAGATGTATATTATCTACTTGTAACCAAATTCAAGTGAATTGATGAACAATTTAAATCTAAAAACTACAGGGATGATTCCCAGTAATTCATTATTTCCAGTGAAATCAGGTCTCAGTGAGACCTGTGTCATATAATCTTTAACCAACCCAAAAAAGTTTTGTTTGTTGTGCCCGCATTGCAATTGCAGAATGCTAAATTATTATATTCTTGTCTTGGACGGTGGCCCCTTTACCAAGGAAGTTTAGTTCTTGTTAATTTGTTTTGAACTGTTGATTCAATTAATCGTCAGCAGTTTGCACTTTGCTTCGATCGAAGTCTTTCAAAATATCACAATGCTATTTTAAAATCTACTTTATGCTAACTGTTGTCCTACAATCTAGGACGAACAGAAGTCCATGTTCTTAAATAGAAGAATAAGAATAATATTCATTTGCTTATTAAACATGTCTATCTGTGTACCATTTTTCATCCAAATCCTTTCAGCCATTTAAGCATGAAAGCGTAACAAACAAATTTACTTTCGCACGTATAATATTAGTTAGGATTGGCACAAAGCTGATTTTACCTTTAAGTCATATCAGAAATTTGTGCCAATATTCGGGAAAAATTTCTCACTTATCGCGAATACCGAAACTTTGTACCCACATTGATTTATTGAAAATTTTATAGAGGATTTCCAAGAACTTGAATATTGTATGCAAATGGCTTTATGAATATAGACGAAGCTTCAGGTATTGGGGACGTAGAAATATTTTCGTTCGGTTTTACACGTTTAACATTGTAAACGGGTGACAGTGTAAATAAATACCTACTAATATTGTGCACTTTTATCATTTCTAACGTGCTACGGCATCACGATAACACGAGAAGTAAAATGTATGGATATATTATAAGAAGACGTGTATTTTCAATCATTTTGTGGATGTGGACCGTTACGATATCTGTAAATATAATATCGTGAAGTTGACATTATTAAAGCACACATTACCATGGTAACACAGGAAGTGAAGTTTTATATTATTTACTTACTTGTAGATAAAGAGTAGTGCTGTGTGAAACTATTAGCACAAACACTGCGCTTGGCGATCGAGCTAGTGGCTTGTTTTGTGCTGTAGGTACCTACTGCTACTATTTTAGTAATAGTAAGGATCCAATGGAAAGAGAACACTTGGTTACCTATCCTAGAGCCTTCTAAATAAACCTACAAAGCTTGAATGAGTTATTGATTAAAAATAGGTTTTGATCTGAATCGAAGATTTAAATCGTTAGATTCGCCTTTCGCTTCAAAAGATAGTCGCGTTTCTGTTTCGTTTTAACCTCTGACACACAAAACGCTGTAGTGATTTAACTTGATTGTCATGGAAATGCTATTAAATATTGGAGGTCACAAACTTGATCTAGGATAGTAATATAATTATGTTCCTACGACAACAGAAATTAAAACTACACTTTAGCTCGCAAATAACAATGCCTAAACTATGCTTAATAATGTGTGAGCCTACTCTTCTCAATATGGACACTTCTTCTCGTGACTAAGTGCAGTGAAGGCAAATCTCGCGATATAAATCTTTGATCTGCATGAAGTTTTTATTTATTTTGCCATAAATATTTTATGACTCACACACAGTAAAATAGGGAGAACCCATTCTTTTTCCTTTTTCTCCCTAACCCGTTGTTTACCATGCCCTTCCCAGTTGTTATGATTGCTGTCCAGTGCAGTACACATAACGACAGATGGCTAGTTTATCACCAGCCATTGACATTAAGTATGTCGTTTTCACAAACGGCGCCACGAATTACAGCTTGCGCAGAAAAAGGGGATTCCATATTTTCCCGTTCGGTTTTAGATGAGTAAAATTATTCGTTGGGGTAGTTTTTTTTAAAGTGAAATGTGGTTGGATTCAGAGTTGTGATATTACCTACTAAGCCTCCTTGTCTGTCTGTCTGTCAACGGACTGTATCTCATGAACCGTAGACAGTTACAATTTTAACAGAGCACACACTCTGTATGTATATTTTTATTCCGATGTAACAACAAATAATAAATATAAAATAAAGTGAAACAAAAATTTCGGAAGAACACGAACAGAGGTCGAAAAAACACTTTTTTGAGGTATCTTTCCATGAGGTACGGAACCCTTCGGTTCGTTTTTTTTCGATTCTATATTTTATTTTGGTTGTATTTACCATTTTAATAAAGGACTGAAAGAATACCGGATCAAAAAGTGTAAATAAAAAAAAAAATCGTCGTACTTATAACTCATCTGTAACCTGCAGAAACTTACGGTTTACCAGACTTAATCAGTTTATTGGATAGTACTTAACATTATGGGATTTTAAATTTTACGGCCATAATATTTCCTGGAATAGTCGAGACTTTGGGCTCGTAAAGCGGTCAGCGGTAAATATCCTCATCGATTTCGAGCCAATTTGCTTGAGAGTTTCATAAACATCGGGTTAACCTAATTGGTTTAAAGTCAAGTGTATTTTATTTGTCAAAGGATTATAAAGTTTTTCAGTGGCAGAAAAATATTTTGATTCATGAAATATATTTTTTTATACTGTTAACCTGTCAGTTAACCTGTCATACTTGTTAATATTCTAGGAAAATTGTATATTTACTTTTACAATGTTTGTAAATGTGTGGGCACCATGTATCTATCATAAAATTAATTTATCTGTAATTGCTTCAATTTCATTATTTTTACCTATTTTGGTACAGTAATTTTGTTCTGGATGCATCGTTTTCACACATAATTATACAATGAATGTATGTTAAATATTGTAGTTAAATCATTTTAAAAGAGTAATGGTGGAGTTTCTTGCCCATTCTTCTCCATACGAAACTACATTTTGGAAGGGGCGACTAGAATCAATTCTATTTTAATGTAAATGTTGACGTTCAAAAGTGCCTTTTAAGTGCCTATTTGAAATAAATGCTTTGACTTTGACTTTGAGTGGCGTCTGAAGCTTGTTTTTTACTTAGAACTAGCAGTTGGATGACCATCCAGGAGGCCCGAGTTGTTCAGGTGTCTATTTAATGTTTGATCGACTTGGCAGGCAGCAGTTCTAAATGTTCTAATTAATGGTAGGTACCTACCCAGACGGATTCCGTAAAGACTTTAGCACCGTAGACCACATACATACGCTGCGGCAGGTTATACAGAAGACCGAAGAGTATAATCTGCCTCTCTGCTTAGCGTTTGTGGACTACGAAAAAGCCTTCGATTCGATCGAGACAAGGGCTGCAGTCCCTTCAACGGTGCCAGATCGACTATCGGTACATCGAGGTGCTGAAGTGTTTGTATGAAAATGCCACTATGTCAGTCCGATTTCAGGACCAGACTTCAAAACCTCTGCAGCGAGGTGTGAGGGAGGGAGACGTTATCTCTCCCAAACTGTTCACCGCTGCACTGGAAGATGTCTTCAAGGTTCTGGACTGGAAGGGGGTTGGCATCAACATCAATGACGAGTACATCACTCACCTTCAATTTGCCGATGATATAGTTGTCATGGCTGAGACCATGGAGGACCTCAGTGCAATGATCGACGACCTCAGTAGAGCTTCCGAAAGAGTGGGTCTAAAAATGAACATGGACAAGACAAAGGTCGAAGTTGTAGACGAGTACGTTTACCTAGGACAAACTGTCCAGTTAGGTAGGTCCAACTTCGAGAAAGAGGAAAATCGTCGAATCTGACTCGGCTGTGCAGCGTTCGGGAGGCTTCGCAATATCTTCTCGTCCCAAATACCGCAGTGTCTCAAGACGAAAGTCTTTGACCAGTGTGTTTTGCCAGTGATGAGTTGATGACCTATGGTACAAAAACGTGGTCGCTGACAATGGGCCTTATCAGAAGGCTTAAAGTCACCCAAAGAGCAATGGAGAGGGCTATACTCGGAGTTTCCCCACGCGATCGAATCACGAATGAAGAGATCCGCAGGAGAACTAAGGTAACCGACATAGCCCGAAGAATTGCCAAACTTAAGTGGCAGTGGGCAGGGCACATTGCTCGCAGAACAGATGGCCGATGGGGTCGAAAGGTTCTGGAGTGCCGACCACGTACCGGAAGACGTAGAGTGGGAAGGCCTCCCACAAGGTGGACCGATGACCTTGTGAAGGCCGTGGGAATCCGCTGGACGTGGGATGCACAAGACTGGTGCCCATAATTATTGAGTAGTGAGAGCCCGTCTCTTCGTCCGCGTGTAATTTCTTGTTTTTTTTTTAACATAAAATATAGGTACTATCCTATAGCATGATATTACTTCGTTTTCTCCGTACTTTTCTCTTTTTTCTTTTTACTCAACTTCTTAGGGTCGTAGCGTAATATCAAATAGCCTCTGCAAGAATTGGGCTTTTAAATGTAAAATAATAATCAAATCCAAGCAGTAGTTCCAGGCTTTACACCCTACATACAAACTTACAAATCATTAATGAATACAGTGTTGATTGCCTTTTGAAACCGCCACATTAATTCAAAATGTTCACAAAAGGATGCGAGTAAAAATTAACATTAAAATGGTGCTTAAGTTAATCATCGTTGACTGTACGGTCTATCTACTCTTCTCAAGTTCTAACCTTTTTTCTCTACCAAAGCAACTCTTTATAAAAATAGGTTTTATATCGTTGTCCTTTAAACATGAAAAAGTTCCCGAGATTAACATAGGCCGGAATATATCAACATAAATTACATAACAATCTGCGACACCAGACTTCGCAAGTTGTGACGTCACCAAACTTTGTGAAGAAGTCATGTTCGAAGTCGCGGGCAGTAATTGAAGGAAGTTTATTTTCTTGAGTGGGTAACCTTTCCCACATCATAGTCGGTACGTTTTCCTTCAGAAATATTTCCTTATGAGCCACAAATTGAAAATCTTCTATATATATATAAAAATGAATCGAAATGTATGTACGCGCATAACTTCCGAACGACTGCACCAAATTGGATGATTTTTTTAAATGTGTTCCTTATTGTCAGAACAAGGTTTACAATATAAGAAAATTTAGATTTGATCAGAATTAATTTTAACAATCTAATACAAAAAGTGATTGACGGTATGTGACAGAAGACTTTGACAGATCTTGGACGAAACAGTCGACCAACTGATTTGATTTTACCAGTCGCGACTGGAAAAATAAAATATGGCGGTACGAAATTCACCGGGTCAGCTAGTATACAATATATTTTTGGAGTAAAACGTGTCGGTAAAAGTGAAATATTGGCCTGCATAAAAGTTTTGTGGCTGCTGCATTATTTATCAATTCAGAATCAAAATATAAAGTCATTCATTTATTCAAACTAGGCCGAGAATCAGTTATTTTCATATGTCAAAATAAGACAGTCCCTCAAAACGTCCGCTCTTCACCACATCCATGTGCTTTAGCTGGGAAAAAGAAGCAGAGCCCATCTGTAGCACTTAAGGCGAATCTAGTCCACATTTTTCCCATACAAACTTCGGGACTATATTACTCCACTATTCGACAATGTACATCAAAAATTAAACATGGTATAGTTTTGTCTCTATTGTCTGTACGGAAACAGAATACTAAAATAAAAAGCCATTGAAAAGTTAGGAGCCAACAAAGATTCGTTTTTCTGAAAAATTTCTGAAAAATTACCGTCACACGTTCTCACGGGTCTCATTATCATCAATGGAAGGTATTAGACGCATCTTAGAGCTGCGAACTTTTTTGTAAATATGCATTACTCACTACGTTTTCTACTCAACAAATACTTAAATAGAAGAAAAAGAAGTAATGTTTCACTCCACGGCGACGATATCCAAACTAATAAAATTTTAAATACAGTTAAGATATCGTTCTAATATAATATTTTATAAGCCGAGTTTTGTGAACTTTTTTTAATAGGTACTAACTTTATACTTACACTTGGTACTAAATAAAATGGCTAACTATACAAATAAATACAAAAACAAAAGGGTGCGTTATTAAATATTTATTAAGCTAAACAGTTTGCTGAAAAAAAGCGCTAGGGCAGTTATTACGTTCAGAGTACGCCTATAAATACTCTTCAAAGAAAACATTATACAAAATTCCCTTAAATCAATTAAAGTTTGTCTCTTACAGCCTCAGCTCATTATAATACAGAAAGTGAAGTCGAACAAAAACGCCGATGACCGCAGTCTCCTTCATTAAAATTACTTAGAGAACTTTACTTTTAAACATTCTTGCATAATTACCTCGCACTTTGCAAGTGGTCTTCTGTTTTATCAAATGTAGAAGACGTTTTTAACCGACTTCAAAAAAAGGAGGAGGTTATCAATTCGACTGTATGTTTTTTCTCCTTACCTCATAACTTTCGACTGGGTGAACCGATTTTGATGATAATTTGTTTATTTGAAAGCTCGTGCTTCCCGTGTGGTCCCATTGTATTTTTGATGATGCGTTTCGGAGACAGACAACGGAACTCTTCAAAAAATAACGGTAAATAAACCGCGATTGCTGCTATCGCATAAATATGCATTGTTTTGACCCCAAGGATGATGAAATTTCGAATTAGTGGGGTAGGTACTATAACTAAAAAGTGAAAAATAAAAACTTTTCCAAAAAAACAACCGACTTCCGAAAAAACACTACAAAGTGAAGAATAACTTTAATTTCGGAAGGCGGTGACAAAAAATTTAAATACATATCTAAAGTTACCGCCATCCGAAATTAAAGTTATTTTTCACTTTGTAGTGTTTTTTCGGAAGTCTGTTGTTTTTTTGGAAAAGTTTTTTTATTTAAACTAACGTGAACCTAAGTGATAAGTAAGTTGTGACTTTGACAGTTATCAGATTCTAACTACTTACACAACGCAATTCAGAAACCGCTGTTATTTAATGCTAGGATCCTCACTTTCTTAAAGGCTCCCGCAAACAAACGTAACGCAACTCTAGTAGAACAATTTATATCATCAATTGTTCGTCGTCGCGTCGCGCTGTCTCAAGAAGCTTTAATCCTATCTAATTAGGCAGGAGCCTTTTGGCCTCGTACAAGACTTTCTATTTTAATTTTTTGCTTCAAAAAACTTTTTGTGTTGTTTTTTATAGTTTTTGTACGATTGTGTATTTAGTTTAGTATGTGATTTACCTGAACGAGTTACAATAAATAATTTTTCTTTCTTTGTTTCTTTCTAATTATAAGTAACTGCTAACTACATAACAAATTACGAAATGAATGTTAAAAGTTCCATATTGATAATAAATTATCACCATGTTCTCTCTAACATTGTTAATTACAATGAATTTATCCAATATTTAATGTTATGTTCTAACATATAATTATCAGTTTTAATTAACAGTTTATTGTACCATTTAATCAATATTCAATCAGTCAATGGTCTTTCTTCATATACATAGGTTACAGCGGTGTATCTTGTACACCAATTCAATTCATACCCCCATAGGTAATAATAAAGTCTTACAACGAAGATAATGACAACGAATAAAAGAACTCGTCGCAAAAGAAAAAAAAATGCTATCGAATTAAAACGGTGAAGGAAAACATCATATGGAACCAAAAATTCGAAGACATGTGATATCTAACAACCCGAGGAGTAATTACTCCTCGGGTTGTTAGATATCACATGTCTTCGAATTGAAAATGAAAGCGATTACGATCTACTGATTACGCAATTGCGTAATCAGTAGATCGTAATCGCTTTCATTTTGATAGTTACACAACATTCATAATTGCTAAACATAATTTTTTTTCGAACTGATTCATTAAAAGCAATTAGGGTGATTCACTGGGCTCGCCCTCTCACAGGGAGGAGGCCTTTGTCTCAGTAGTGAGAACATAGGCTGATTATGATGTCGGATAGTTGTATTTTTTATTAAAAAATGCTTCGCATTAATGTTCAGTTTACGTCGCGAGTTCGTGCTAAGGCCTCTGGAAAATGTTCTCCAAGAGAACGCCTGAGCATCTCAACGCATCATTTGTTTACTTATGATGTATTACGACTTGTGCACGTGGAAACAATACATTTTGGTGGCGAATAATGTAAAAATTATCAGCCTATAATATTCCCACTTCTAGGACACGTAATATCAAGAGCAGCCGTGTTCATCTCGTAAGTTGGGCCTATTACCTCTGGGCCACAACTACTAAGCGAGTATGAAAATAACATTTGTTCTTCTGGTGTATTCATTTCTGCGGATCTGTTTAGCGGTGTCCGCTTTCTTATGAAATTGTCTTGTTGTCAGGTTGTCGATTATCGTCTTTATTCGTAGAACCTGATAAGTGGATAAGTGGAAGGTAAGATTTCTTCGTTTTTTTTTTTATTTGCATCTGAATTATTATTAAAATTCACTGTGGCAATACTGTCAAAATACAAATGATTAAAGTTCTTACAAACGTATAGGTAAATGTGATGAAAATCATTAAGGCAACTGAATGTATTATTCTACTTTGGCAACACTTAGAAATAACGGTTATGATATCGTTATTTTCGGGTGGGGTAAAAGTCATTTTTAAGTGACTTCAAAAGGAAGGAGGTTATCAATTGGACATGTTCACATATTTTTTTTATGTGTGTTCGGGCATAACTCCGTCATATATAGACGGATTTGCAAAATTCTTTTTTTTTTCGAAAGAGGTTTATTCCGAAATGGTCCCATAAAAATTTTATATAGATCAGATGATGCGTTTCGGAGACAGGCAACGGAACTCTTAAAAAAATAACAGCCAACAAACCGCGATTGTTGCTATCGTATAATTATGAATTGTTTTGACCCCAAGGATGATAAAATTTCGAATTGTGTGGGGTAAGTACATACTATAACTAAAAAGAAAAAAAAAAGAAAAAAAAAAACAACCGACTTCGGACTTCTAACTTCGGAAATCGGTGACTTTGCATATGTATTTTATTAAATTTTTTGTCACCATCTTCCGAAATCAAAGTTATTCTTCACTTTGTTCTGTTTTTTGGAAGTCGGTTATTTTTTTATTTGAAAAAAGTTTATAAATGGTAAAATGCAGTGCAATGCCAGTCGTTGCTGGATTGTGAAAGAGTACAGTTGTGCAATTATAAAGTAGGTATTAGCAAGAAAATCGTTTTTTAATTTTACTACTGTTGCTTGAGTTGCGACGAGTAAAGTTCTCATTTTTACGTCATAAAAATATTTTATGGCTTTTTCTAAGCAGCAAGCGTTACCTGAAAAAATAAGAAAACATAAAAATTTAAGAACTATCGTTGCTAGCCTATTGACTGAATAAGAGCGAATTTTACCAAACCGTTGTAGGTACCTAGATTAAGGGCTGATTTTTCAATAGTCATAGAACTTTTATCTGAAGAATAATTATGTCAATTTGACATATTTTCTATACAAAAGCTGTCAGACCGCAATATTTATTCCTCAGATAAAAGTTACTTTTCAATAATTCTTCAATAGTGGGCAAAGATAGATACCCTGCCATACAAACCATAATTTCAATTCCCGGTCCAACTTTTTATTCCATTCAAAACCCCAAACGCTCCCCTGTGGTTTAACATAACATCAACTTCACAAAGTTGCCTCAATCTGGCCGAAAATTTTAAATAATTTGCAGCACATCGTCCGACACAAAATGCTGCCGGTTCAGGGACTTGTCCGAAGCACTTTACGCCTCCCAGGCCCTCATTAAGTCGGGGCAGTAATCAAATTTGTCACGTTAGACACGGCTATGTCGCATGACAGATTAATGAGGATCTCGTGATAAAAACAATGTTTTTACGAGTTATTGTTAAGTCCGAGGTACGAGTAATGAGGGTAGAATTATGTCGGGTTGAGATTTTGAGGGTTGTTCGATATGTTGATGTGGTGGGGCTCATTCATGTTTTGAAACGTTGATTTTTCTCCTCTATTATAATAGACCCGGTGTAATTAGGGTTCCGTACCCAAACGGTGCCATCGGGACCCTGTTACTGAGGCTTCCCTGTCAAAAGATACATCAACAACATGAACAGTAATAGGTAGACTCGCAATTTTAACAGACTGTTTTACGAGTATTGCCGCTACAACAAAAAAGAATAAAAACATGAATCTAGTGTTAAATATTGTACGATGGTACAGAACTCTTGGTGTTTTTTTTTTCCTCTATCATGCATGATGGACTCAGTGTAATTTTTCTAAGATAAAACAAAAAATTGTTTTGTGCATGAATCGGACAGTACTTCTGGAGGAGGTGCCAATAGCTCAGTCGTTACGCTGATTTCAGCGATAAGCCGAATTCCATAATAATAGTGAGTAAGTACTACAAAATGTCGGTTCATTTTGTACCATACCATAAGCTCTCAACATAATTACTTCTGAGTGCGACATGTTATGTTTCCATTTACTAGGCACTGAATCCACTGAAATTCTAAACACTGAATTACTCATGAGCTCTAGTATGCTCTTAATTCTTAACCGTTGAACTTCGTTTCAAGTAACGCAAACAATGAAATAAACAAGCATTGGCCATCAATCTATTTGCCTAGTCTTTGTCCAACTATTTTAGGCTATGTTTAGTCGACTTCCAGTCGAATCGGATACAGCTGAATACCAGTATTTTATATGGAGCGACTGCGCATCTGACTTCCACAACCCAGTCACTGGGTAACACAATACCTCATGATAAGACTGGTTCTCAAACTTTTGTGAGTACCCGTAACGACCGTTTTTATTTTTTTTGAGAAATCATCATATCACTTCTCCTGCTCTGGGTGAAGCAGGAAGCAGGTGTCAGACTTTTACTGACTAAAACCCACCCGTGTTCCCTCAGTTGCCTGTGTGCCAGTGGCGGCGGTATCTCTTTCAAACAACCCGCACCCCTGGCAGGCATCAGCCCTTGCGGGCCCCATCAGTTGCTGCTGACATCTCTTTGATGCACGCGTGGAACACAACGCGCCGTCGATCCGGGCTTGGTCCTTACCGGACAGCGAACTACCCATTACTCGCCATCCGCAAGGCCGCGCTTATGGTGGCAGGAATCATCTGCCTGGAATTCGCGACCCGTAACGACTGTCAAAGATGTACTAAAGACAATCGGAATCAACAGCTTAACGTGCTTTCCTAAGGAGCGAAGAGGTAACATAACATTACTTAACATCATGCCTTGGTTCCCTGTAGGGTTGGGCAGAGGTGTACCTAATAGTACACACACATTTTGCCAGTTATGTTTAAGCCCCATGTAATAGGGGCGAGCCTATTACCATCAGACTCCGGGCTGCTACTGAGAAATTCCAGATAGAAAAACACAATAACATACATAACATAACATAATCATTTATTTCAGACCAGGTCCATAAAACTTGTTAGTTATAACACCTTGCCCGACCTGGGAATCGAACCTAGGACCTCAAGCTGAGCAGTAGCACTTGCGACCACTAGATCAACGAGGCAGTCAAACAGGCAGGCAGTGAAGAGGTCTGGATATGTAACGAATTATCACCCACCCATAAACCTTGGATCGACCCGTGTAGCTTAAAAGTGCTCTTACACGGGCAATTTTTTGAGCAATTATTGCTCAGCAACACTAATGGATCAATCTGGATCAATTAAGTGGAGCAATCTGGAGCAACAACAATAAATTGCGGATATGTTTCGGGAACATTGCTTCTGATCGCTCCATATAATTCATGAGTTGCCGAATATCCAATTGGTTTGGAAATTTTAGTAAATTTTCTTTCTATCTCGATTGTCTCATTTTTACTAGAGGAACCGGCCGGCGGTGAAGGCGGTGGGGGCCATATTGTCTAGATTTAAGTTGCTCCATATTGCATGATATTGTGTGGCCATATCTCTGGCAACAGGTTGCTTCTTGTTGTCATTGCCCTAAATTGCTGGATGTAGTCGTGACGTCATAGTTGACGAGAATTATTAACCAAGATGGAGCAAGTTTAGTTGCTCGTGTAAGCGCACCTTTATTGAAGTGAAAGTGAACCTAGTCCACATTTTTCCCATACAAACTTCGGGAGTGTATTACTCCACTGTTGGACAATGTACATCAAAAATTAAACATGATATGGTTTTGTCTCATTATTAATATTGTCTGTACGGAAACAGAATACTAAAATAAAAAGCCATTCAAAAGTTAGGAGCCAGCAAAGATTAGTTTTTCTTGCTAATTTAACCTAACTTTGGGCGTGTTTTAGTAATAAAAGAAGTGTAAAATCTGAAAAACCAAGTCGGTACCGACAAAGCTCAAATATCGAAAAGTTCAATAAACTTTATTGGTTATTGATTTATGCAGTGGTTTTTTCATAAAACCCGATCTTCCCAAGGACTGTTCTTAATTTTTTACGCGATGATCCTTCATCTCGCACAATAATGTTGTGCGTGTAGACTAGCGTCTAACTGCTCATCACTGATCCTACCTCTGTCGGACACGATGCCTGGTGAGACAGCGTGCTTTTTAGCCAGGCCCATCAGTGAGTTCGAGCCCGCGACTAGGTTCCCCCGTGTTGGGCATTTTTGAGATGGGAAAATCAATTGAACTCGCGACACTGTTACCGACACCTCTGTATATAAGTATACATATATTCAGTTCTTCTAACATAACAGACAGCTGTGCTGCTGAGGAGTTTGTTGCGCCACTTCTTCTTCCCAGCTAAATCACAAGGAAGTGGTGAAGGGCAGTCGTTTTGGGGGACGGTCTTATGTAATTTTTACGTTCAATAAGTGCTGACACCAGCCTAGTTTGAATAAATGACTTTTGATTTTGATTTATTTTAATTTTATTGTGTATGTATGTACATAGATGTATATCTATGTACATACATACATGGCATGTATATGCATGTTGGCATTTTTTGAGATGGAAAAATACCATTGAACTCGCGACACTATTACCATTCCCGTTACCGACACCTCTGTACCTACGAATTTGAAGTGAAACCGTCTTTAGGCGCGTTGGGCATTTTTTAAGATGGGAAAAATTAATTGAACTTGCGACACTGTGCGAAAAATACATACGTAATTGTTCAAGTTTTCACTTCTGTCGGCACTCCCGGAGTGCCACTGTTTTTTATTGAAGCACGAGTTTGAAACACGTTTTAAGTACTTAATGCATGCAATAAAATGAACAAGCATTAGACATGTTGAATTTATTTCTATTGAAGAAACATGAAAAGTACTTACCTACTCAATACAATTACTTTAGGCCGTAGATTTCACTTTGAAAGCCCTGTTATATTGCGGTCTTTATATGACGTGACGTGAAATTAAATTGTCCTACTTATATGTATAGGCTGATATTTTTATTTTTCAACTAACAAAATATATTTGAGTTTTTATTTTCCAACCAATAAAATACGTTTTTATGTGACGTGAATTTTATGTTTTCTTTTCAAACGTTAATTTATTTACTTCGGTGAATATTATTGGCATTTGTTCATAATAATGGCACGTAATCCCTCGCCAGTCCCTAACGATGCTGTGAAATAATACATTTCTCGTTGTTTTGGGTTTTTGTAACAGGCGGAGGTTAGCAGAAAATTCTATTAAATAGCGTATTCTCAGGCCAACTACGGCCACATAATTCCGATCCAACCCATCGTTTGCTGCCCGTTCCTTGTTGCTAAGCAACGCCCTAAGCCAAGGTACCCCACAGATAAGCCACTATACGCCAAGGGGACTACCCTTAACGTATTGTCATCATCATCATCGTTTCGCCGAAAGACGTCTGCTGGACATAGGCTCCTCCACTTCAACCGGTTCTGTGCTTCCCGCATCCAGCGGATTCCTGCGGCCTTCAAAGGTCATCGGCCTTAACGTGTAGTAGCTTACTTTTTAAGCCCTAAGGGTCTTAATTTATTTAAGACCCACAGGCAAGTTCGGTTTAGCAGCGGACAACCTCCTAACTTGACCTGCAGATTCCATTCCAAAAAAAAAAAACAACTACAACCTCCTTTTAAAAATTGCCATCGAGGTCGGTATTTCACGTCCATACGGCGGAATGTTGGTAAAGTTTTCAACTAGAAATAATCGCACCTTGGATGAACCTCATTGGTTACGATATTGCCACTGCGCAAAGTTAACTTACTTAAAGATCTAACTCGATTTCAACGCCATCTAGTTTGGGCACGCCATAGTTGCGGCGGTAAGTCCCCTCTTTGAGGAGTAGCTTGAGAGGCGGCATGGCATCCTCGCCTTCCGCCTGACGCAGTTCCTCACTGGACACGGCTGTTTCGGGAGGTTCTTGTTTCGCATAAGGCGGGAGGAAACGTCCGGGTGTATCCATTGCAAAGATCGCTGAGGGCATGGTGGAGCAAACGGTGGAGGTCTGGTCGGCGTGGGCGGAGTACTACCGTGTCCTCATGGAGGCGATTGGCGGCGGCAATGTGGTCCTGGTCCTGGTCCAGGCTATGGTACGGAGTGAGAGTGCATGGCTAGCAGTCGCCTCCTTCAGCGAAGCAGTGATGCTCGCAAAGAGGGAGGTGGCGCACGTGAGGGAGATGCAGTACATGCGCCCTCACGGCCGTAGCCTTCACAGGAGACGCCCGGGGCGTCGGGAATCCCAGGCTGATTCCCGGCCACCGTAGGCGCGGGCTTACGGACGGCGAGTAATGGGTAGCTCGCGTCCGGTAACGACCAAGCCCGGGTCGACGGCGCGTTGTGTTCCACGCGCGCCTCAAAAAGATATCAGCAACACCTGATGGGGCCCGCAAGGGCCGATGCCTGCCAGGGGTGCGGGTTGTTCGAAAGAGATACTGTGGCCCCTGGCACACAGGCCACTGAAGGAACACAGGTGGGTTTTAGTCAGTAAAAGTCTGACACGCCCACCTGCGCCACCCAGAGCTGGAGAAGTCATTTGATGATTTCCCACCCCAAAAAAAAACGCCATCTAGTTACATTGTCGATACTAATTCAGTTGGCGGGAAATTCATAAGTTGCAACTTGGTAAAGTGTCTAATTAAATACTAGCAGCTTGATAACGAATGCTTTATTATGCTCATTTTATTGTGAACATTGTGAAACATTTTTATTCGTTTTAAGTGGTACTAGGTAAAAAATATGCCCAAAGTCATATTCAAAATCAAATGCATGTTTTTTTTTGCAATTAAGAAAAACAGGGCCGAGATTTGAATGAAGCTTCCATTGAGCAGTTTAAGGGGGCATCAAGTATTACGTAAGCACTACAGGAGGCGGGGTTCTTTGCTTTGCTTATTTTTGATGACATGGGGGTGGGAGAGTCTGGATGGTGATTACATCAGCAGTATTAATGTTTTTACTTTTTTGGATTTTCTACAAAATTTAGTCGATTTTGATTTGAACACATATGGCAACCCTACTTGTCTATGAATGGCTCGAAGAAAACGGTGTCGATATTCCAAATTCACACGAAAGTGAGCAGATACACAACAATGAGCAGCAAACATCCAATGTCAGCGAAGACTTACAGTCATGGTTTCGTGTGTCATGGACTGAAGACTGTTCATTTGAATTAATATACCAAAATTTTAAAAGAAGTTTGGTTTGTTAATATATAAAGATTACAATAACTGAATACCATTTCAATAAAATTTGCTTAAATAAATATTATATGCGTTCAAGTCCTTAATTCCAAGCCTATTCCTTATTTCTAGACTGCTGCTCATGAATCAATAAACAAACCAGAACACATAAAAAAATGCATGTACCCATGTTTACGTGAGCATGGGAGGGGGGGGGTAAGAGCTTTGCTTACTTTTGCTGACGAGATAATTGCAAAAAATCTGCTTACGTAATACTTGAATGGCCCCATACCTATAGGTGCAATAAAAGAAAATGCGCCATAATAGTATTTGATAATTACGTCCGTTTATCATTTATTTCAAGTAACAATAAGCCAAAATCGATAATAGAAAAGAGTGAAGATCAATTTATCTTCATGTGATATTGGTGATCATTTTGCACTAACCAACGCATCATTGTGCAGCGAATTGATTTATTTGCGCTCACGATTCACGTACTCGGTAGAAAGTCGCCGCGTCGTTTACATAATTGTTCATTAACAATAATGTAAACGGCGTTCCACCATATCACGTAGAACAGATAAAAGTCAATAATATTCAGAATATTATTGACTTTTATTTACTTCCATCTCCTCGCCTTTATACCCACGCACAAGAGATAATAAGACCTCTCCTAATAAAGACATGGTATTGCCTTTACGCCACGGTCCCAAAGCCCGTTAACTGACCCCCGAGAGGCTGCGGGAACCGTCGCATCCAATAAAGCCCGTGACGGCCACCGCCATCAGTCCGATCCGTCGGGAGTCGGTAAGTTCAAAGGCACGGCGGCGCACATTAGGGATAGAGCGAATTTTTTGTTCAAAAACACCTAGAGATCGTAAAAATAAACCAAATGAGACAATTTGGACATAAATGTTTGTAGTTAAATTCTAAAGAGACTGACGAAGCCGGATTTCTAATATTCCTTAAATCTAAAAACTTCATAACCCACTAAAACCAAAGTAAAGCTAGTTTTACCCTGCTGTTTAACCCTTTCAGTCACGAATTTCAACTAGCACTTGTCTGGAAGTGCAAATATACGCTTCCGATGTATTTTTCGTCGCTGAAAACGAATCTGATGTCAAAAATGCAATAAACCGAAAAACATTTCCTATCGTAGGGTGGAAACAACCCTTTTTTTCATAAAAAAAATTTATTTCTCTAATTTAATCATTGTTTATTTCGTATCAGGAAAAAATCTCATGATCACTAGAGTATAATATAAAATCAGTCATAATATATAAAAAAAAATATTCAATACATATGCAATATAAAAATAAATATTTACAACCTAATTTCGCAAATCGAGCTTCGTGAGTGTCTTTGGAATTTGATTTCAAACATTTATTTGTCAAAATCGTTTAATTTGATTAATATTTGAGGTCTCTAGGTGGTTTTGAACATTCTGTCCCCAATGTGCGGCGGCGGGCGCGGCGCGGGACTGCCTGTTGCGGCCTGTACGGTGCGTTTCTTTTGGCTTTAATAATATGGCAATGCTCGGCACGGGTCGAGACAGGCCTTTTTTAGTTTGGGCAATCATCAAATAACTTCTCCCGCTCTGGGTGAAGCGGGAGGGCATGTCAGACTTTTACTGACTAAAACCCACCCGTGTTGTTTCAGTGGCCTGTGTGCCAGGGGCCACAGTATCTCTTTCGAACAACCCGCACCCCTGGCAGGCATCGACCTTGTGGACCCCCTCAGTTGGTGCTGACATCTCATTGAGACGTGCGTGGAACAGATCGCGCCGTCAACCCGGGCCTGGTCCTGACCGAACAGCGAGCTACCCATTAATCGACGTCCGCAAGCCCGCGCCTACGGTGGTTGGGAATTAGCCTGGGATTCCCGATGCCCAGGGCGTCTCCTGCGGCAACTTGGGCCGTGAGGGCGCATAGATTACCTCTCCTTCACGTGCGCCGCCTCCCTCTTCGCGAGCATTACTGCTTTGCAGAAGGAAATGACGGCTACCCATGCACTCTCGCTCCGTACCATGGCCTGGACTAGGGCCGGACGCGAGGCCGATCGCCGCCACCGATCGCCTCCACAACACGGTGGTGCTCCGCCCAAGCTAGGCAGACCTCCACCGTGTCCTCAGGTCGATACACGCAGTGGAAACACTCGGGCGTTTCCTCCCGCCTTATACGAAACAGGAACCTCCCGAACAACCGTGTCCGATGAGGACCTGCGTCAGACGGAAGGTGAGGACGCCGTAGCGCCTCTCAATCCACTCCTTAAGGTGAACCTAGTCCACATTTATCCCATACAAACTTCGGGAGTGTATTACTCCACTGTTCGACAATGTACATCAAAAATTAAACATGATATGGTTTTGTCTCATTATCAATATTGTCTAAATAAAAAGCCATTAAACAGTTAGGAGCCAACAAAGATTAGTTTTTCTTGCTAATTTAACCTAACTTTGGGCGTGTTTAGGTAATAAAAGAAGCGTAAAATCTGAAAAAAATATATCGAAAAGTTCAATAAACTTTATTGGTAATTGATTTATGCAGTGGTTTTTCATAAAACCCGATCTTCCGAAGGACTGTTCTTAATTTTTTACGTGCCTGTTGTACTATAAATGTTCCTGCATCTCACTGAATAATGTTGTGCGTGTAGACTAGCTTCTTACTGCTCTTCACTGATACTACCTCTGTCGGACACGATGCCTGGTGCGACAGCGTGCTTTTTAGCTAGACCCATTAGTGAGTTCGAGCCCGCGACTAGGTTCCCCTTAAAGAGGGGGCTTACTGCCGCAATCGTGGCATGCCCAGGCCGAGACAGGCCTCGACGCACGCTACAACGTCTGGCGCACCTTTTTAGCTAACGGGTAGTGGGACCACAGCATTGAATGATTTTCAAGAAAAGATGTAGGTTGATGCCTATGGCATTAAGTCCGCCTCTGTACATGTTTGTGCTTAAAGTATTAAATAAATAAATAAATAAATAAACAACATTCTAAAATCTTAAACACTTTAGAACTAGATAAGCGTATAATTTTGTATAAATTGTAGTGAAATCCATCATCGTTATTAAAACTAGTCACTTTCTCAACAGAACTTTTGTTTAAAAGTACTTAGGATTAACTACGAAAAATGTTACCACGAAACAACTGTTTTGCCACTTTCTTTCAATTCAAGGAATTGCAATTGATAAATTATTTTACTTCTGTAAGTAGGTTTGTCCAAACACTATTACATGTCATTCATATTTTATTAAATACATGAGGCCGGCGTTTCCTGTCTGACTACTCTGAGAAGAAAGGCTGAAACAAACTCAGAGGTCACAGTCCTTTATAGTCTAGACATAATCTTGATCAGATCATAGAGAAACCATGAGAAGACCATGTGGATTGGTGTCTGAAATGGCCTTTTGAGAAAAGAACCACATAAATTGAGTGGACCTGTCCAGCTAGTGCACACATTTATCAATCATGCTGCTCAACTGAGAACTTAAGGAGCTCAACTTTTTACAAAACAACTCTTTTTGTTAATAAATTAATTGCCTAGTACTTTAACGCGTTCAGATAATTGTCTAAGTGAAGTCCTAAAAGTTTCCAAGTTTTAGCATCTTCTTCGGCTAATTTAAGCATTAAAATTCGCTTAAATAAGAGTGGCTTAAAATAGAATTAATTGTCACCAGACAAATGATTTTGGAGTTTAATAACCTTAATTGTAGATCAGTTAATTATTTTTGATCTTAGTTTACTCAAGATTATCTTTCAGCTCTTTTGTCTAACGATTTATTTCTGTTCATAAATGTATAACAGTAGGGTAGGTACTTAATTTAATTTGGCTACTGGATTGCCTACTAAAGCTTATGATTCCTCTTTCGTTTTTAAAGTACTCTTTTAAAATATAATCTATTCTAATATTATATTATATTATTGCTTGTTTGCTTTGTGTTTATTATTTATGTTGGAGCTTTGGCATAAATGTTGCTAGAAACCTTAAAAATAAAAACTCAGAATATAGAAACGTTTCTAGTGAGCGAGCCGAGCCGCGATCACACTCGCAGCCACAGGTCAATAACACAGGGTGGCGGGGGAATCGACGCAAAACTGTGACCATAAATTCAGCATGATTCTAGGCCTCTTAGCGTAGAAATATTTCGTAAGCTATAAAAAAAACCTGCTGTTTCATAGAAAAGTGCAAAACCTACGCGATCAAAATTTCTGAAACAGCAATTTTTTTTTAAATAATTGACGAAAAGTTTAGAAGTAGAGTTCCGAAACATGTAATGAAACCATGCAGTATAAGTTTTCACTAAAGATGACTCTTCGAAAAGGAGTTAAAAAGATCTTATCAATTTAATAACAACTAGATAAATATAGACTTATATCGTACAAGTGGTATGTAAACAATATATTGAACTCATAAGAGGGTTCGTTGTTTAGAAAGAACTTGTAACTCCTGTCTAGGATACTCTTGGGTCCTCTTGAAACTGTACCCGTTGAGTGAAGACGCCACGTGTATCGTTGTTTGAAGATCTTTTAATAGAATATTTTTATATACATCTTTGTTTCCGAAAGTGTCAATAAGATTGTTTTGTGATGTTTCTCCGTTTGTTTATGACCCTGGTGATCTGCAGAAATATCAATTAAAGTATCAGATGAACCTACCTAAGAAGCCCGACCTGAATCAACATGCCGGCGACGTCGTGAAAAGATCCCTTCTATAAATAAATACCACCCGTCTCTCCGCTAGTCTAATGCTTACTCAAGCATGCATATCCGGTAGGCTCGCAATCCTTTCCTATCCTAAGGGTATGGCTACCTGACCATTACCGGCCCCCGGTCTACTTCTTGATATGCAATGGCCTCTGTAAAACTATGAAACATGAGGCTCCCGGGGGCAAGTGCAAATCTTGGGGTTCATTCGATTAATCGAGTCTGGTCAAGCCACGCTGGGATCGGTGCATTTCATTCATTCATTCATTGACTGTTTCCTATCATCATTATCATCATCATTTTAGCCGATAGACGTCCACTACTGGACATAAGCCTCCTAAACTCCAAGCGTGACTGTTTAGCACTACAGCAAGACATAGATGCCATATACAAGTGGAGCTTAGAAAATAAGATGAAATTTAATCCCTCGAAATGCTTTTCAATGACATTCGGTCGAATGCGGCACCCAGTCAATTATTAATACAATTTAAACAACAATACCATCATAAAAACAACAGCCATGAAAGATCTGAAAGTCACATACGACCCGAAGCTCGCCTTCCATGACCACATTGCCACGGTAGCTCAGGAATCCTATCAAAGGTTGGGTTTTGTGCTGCGTAATTGCCGTGATTTTTGCTCCGCACACGCCATCAAAATAATATTTAATGCTCTCGTACGTAGCAAATTAGAATCTAGCTCCTGCGTGTAGAACCCACATGAAAGTACCTAAGCCCTTTTATTAGATAAGGTACAAAAAGCGTTCTGTCGGTTTCTCTACAAGCGTTAACATGGCTATTATCCTTACCTCTGTTCGACTAAATTTTTACTGGGATGCCTCGAATATAACTCGTTAGAGGTCAGACGGGCAAAAGTCCAGCTCACTATAGCTTGTAAAACTCTCCGTGGCACTATTGACGCGCCTGATCTGCATGCTGAGCTGGCTCGCTTTTTTGTCCCAGACGTCCAGAGAGAGAACACAGGCTGTTTGCTGTGAATCCATGTCGCAACGTTGCGCATGCTGAGTTCCCAGTACCATGAATTCTGGCCGCACTCAATGATCTCTTATACACTAACCCAACAAACGATCTGTTTGCGGACGAATGGACGAAGATTTTATCGGTAGGTCAGAGGGATTTATGAAAGTGTTGTAAAGTTTTTACTTCGTCTTGATATTTTATATTATTTTCTCTCATTTGTGCATATGTTTGTTTTTTTATGCTGTGTCTTTAATTTCTGTAATTGATATTATACAGTTTTAATTAAAGAAATAAATGCCGAAAACCCTCTGTGTCTCGGAAAGTACATCTTTGATACTCGTTAAGGGTAGTCAGAAACCAGAAAGTGAAAACCAGTCTTTCCAAGGGGTTGCGTGTTATCCAATAACTGGGTTGTGGAGGTCAGTTTCAATGGCTTCATGTACCAAATACTGGTATTCAGCTACACCCGGTTAGACTTCAAGGTAACCATAATAAAGTTGGAAATAGACCTGAGATATTTATTGATTGTTCTATCTATTGATATATCTAGGCAAAGGGTTTATCCAATCTCTGTGGGGGTATGACTATATTATTTAGTATGTGTGGCAAATCTTGATTTGGCTTGGTGCCTTATCGATTCAATATTAAGCGTCTACTTATTCACTTAGGCAAACAGCCAGTAAAACATAATCGCCTTTTACTGGATGATGATTTGATTTTTTTGTGTTTTTTTTTTTTAACGTTACCCCACACTAGGAATTACTCCTGTATTGTGGGTGCGTTTACAAACATTTAAACTCACATACACAAACAGCCAGACCCGGAACAACTATTTGTAGGTTATACCAATATTTGTTCCGTGCGGGAATCGAACCCGCGACACGCAGCGCAGCAGTCAATCGGTTAACCGCTGCGTCAACCGTGCCGTCATATGATATAAATGTTTGGCAAATATATTTAAGAGTGTGAATGAAAATAAACATGTCACTCAGATGCCTTGTTCACTATGCTTTTAGGCATAGACAAGGGATTTATGTTGTGTTTGCGTTGTTATGAAGAAATTTTTCAATGTTAGAAAGAATACGAAGTTATTTTTATTTTGTACTGAATTTGAACCTAGATTTTTTGGGGTAAGAAAAGGTCAGCATTAAAAAAAAAACCGATAAAAAATCGCGTGAAGGGACATCTCGCCCACGCATAAACTGGCCCTGATGTCAACTTTTTAAAATGTGCATGGGAAGATCCGCCTGAACCAGTTAAATAGAACGGGCCAGATGTCTCCTATTCAAAAGTAAAGGGATATTTCGACAAAATCGTAACTTTTATTTAAATATCTGATAAATCTATAAAAACATAGGGACCAAATAACAATTATTTGAAGAAAAACAAATACAGAGTAAAGTAACTATTATATCAAACTTATAAGTACATAATTAGCTATTTCATACAATTTCTTTACCTTACTTTTGAATAGGGGACATTTGGCCCGTTCTACTTAACTGGTCCAGGCGAATCTACCCATGCACATTTTAAAAAGTTGACATCTGGTCCTCAGGCCAGTTTTTGCGTGGACGAGATGTCCCTTAACCCGATTTTTTATCGGTTTTTTTATGCTGACCTTTTCGTAAAATGAATTTACAAAGCGAAAACGTGTAACTTTCACCAGTTTCGACAGCCGTTTCAACGCACCTCTGCTTAAGCACGTTGCTTCTTTCGGTTCTGTGAACAATATAAAAAAATGTGTATATGTGTGTCAATGGTAGAGTTTCAATAGTTGGTTATAATATATTTGTGTGCCAAATTTCATTCAAATCCATTCAGCCAATATTTCGTGATTGAGTAAAAAACAAACATGTAAACATCTTAACAAATAAACTTACACATTTATAATGTTAGTAGGAGTAGGATCCACCTCGCAACATCCAGTGTATAAGAAGTTCCGTGACGGTCAAAATGTTATTCTTTTTTTGGTCTAACTTCGAATTTGCAAATGGCTCCGCATGCACGCGGTGAAAATTAGATCTACATCTTTCGTCTCATTTACTCTTTAGTATTAAAGTGAGACAAACGTATTGAGCAAAAACGCTTCCAAGAAGGTTCGATCAGTCGGCTTATTTATTTTCGTAATGTGAAACTCCTTGGTTTGGTTACTTTTAAATCTTAGCAAAGAGTTTTTATGTCAGAAAAGTGGTCAACATTTTATGAATAAAATGAACTTTGAGATATGAAATATAAAAAAAATAAACATTTCATTCTTTAATTTAATTAGTTTTGACAATAAATTACAATCTGTAACAAAAACAAAAAAATATTAATTTACTTTATACTGGCTGTTTTTATGCCTTTGCCTTAAAAAAATCGCTGATGCGCGCATCGCTAATTTGTGAACAGGTAATAATCAATTTTACAAACTGTTCAAATTTTTCTAACTGCTTTAACAAGTGATTAAAGATTTACTCGTTTAAGAAAGTCCGACTTTTATTTATTTCCTCGCAAATATGTTATAAAACGTCGTATGACATACGTGCGCTTTGAAAATTACAGCCTCTGCTTTCTTGTAGCCATCGCCTACGGCTCGGGCTAGCAATATCGCTTCGGCTGTAATTTTCAACTTACCGCACTTATATTATAATTTACTATTATGGAAATTAAAAAAAACCGTAAAAAATATGCACGGTGCTATACAACGAAGTATGCGGTAAAATAGGTACTTAGATGAGAGTAACTATTTTACCGCACGTTCCGTTGGTTGGCGCGTAATTTTTAACTTTCGTACAATGTATACAGGCTTCGTAAATGCATTTTTTAGGCAAATGTGTTGAAAAGTATTTGTTTCACATCCATCTCGTATAATCCACGACACTAGTATAGTTCGTCCCTTGGCGGGCGTTTTGGGGGCCTGTCTTATGTAATTTTAACGTTCAAAAACTGCTGACTAGTTTGAATCAATGACTTTTGATTTTGATTTTGCAAAAAAATGTGCTGAACAGGCAAGTTTATCAAGATTCAAGTAATACGAACTAAGTTTTGAAACCAGAACAAGATGTTACCACATTCACCTGCTATTTACCAAGCAAATAAACACCTTACGAAACTTTACAAATTAACATAGTCAAAGTGAACAAACACTGACAATATTATTTAATACCCTAGACGTTCTAAATATTTCATCAGCAACTTAACTTAATGAGACAAAGGGCCGAACTCATTAGGAGCTCCTAACTAAACATACTAATTAGTGGTGGTGTGTAATGAAGCATGTTTATGGTCTACGGGGCCACAGATAATATAATAATATACCAGTATAGGCCTAAGCGATGTAAATTAAATGGCTGGATCACTTTGGGCTTGTTATCTTTGAACATAAGACGGGTGTAATACTGTCGGTATCTTGGTGTTAATTATTTATATAATACACACACAATTATTTATTGCGGTCGGTAACTTTTTTGGTTGGCTTCGCTCGTCGACATTAATTATTTCAGTTGCTACGGCGTAGCTGTCGCTACGCAAGCTACACGTTTTGTAGCAAGCGTAGCAAACTTTTTAAACGTGGTGGATTTGGATTAGCATACATTTGTAAGATTTATGAATACCAGTAGTAAGATTATAACTATTAGGTTCCTTTTCGATGTTAATATTACGTTTATTTTTTAAGTCTATGAGAACTTTTAATTAACTGTAATTTGTAAAAAAAGTAAGTCTTTTCTTTTAAATGTTTACCAAAGCCAAAATTACACACAAACTGTAAGTAAACAAACATACCAAGCACGTTTACATAGGATTTACTTTATTCATGGTGTTACCGAATAAGGAAAACAAAAACAGAAAAGTCAACAGATTTACACAAGCGAAGGTTGTTGTATTAGTAGATTTTATTAAAGAACTTGCCAATTTTTGGTGCCAGATGTACGCCAGATGAACTGTTTCTCTGGTATCGAACAAATTAACTTGAATAACTTTGGATAAAGTAACTTTAGTGCCCACTCGTGTGGAAGAAAGTAAATGGGTTTTAAAGTATTTGTCTTCTCAGGTCTTATTAAAGTTTTTACTTTAATTTTCTATGTAACCTTTTTTAGCTATATTGAGACTGGTTTTTATTTTATCTGGTTGAATGTCAGTATTTATACTACCTGACCCCGGGGCCAAGTAGTTACAGCGATATGAATATTCTCAGAAAAAGGTTGGCCGACGTTCGAGCCTACCTGCAACATTTTGTTATTAGGCTGCGGCCGCAATGGCCCGATAAGGCGAACTCCACTTCACGAGCTCTCTCCTGTATACCGCTCGACGTCTCGCCGTAAACAGAGAAGCGAAGTGTGGTTCGCTTTATCGCGACAGTGTAGCCATAGCATTACGGTTCTCGCAAAAAGGTAGGTTTAATACGTACAACTGTATATAATTCAAACAGAAGTCTAACCTAAGGCTATTTTTCTAACAAGATTGGGGTCAGAATCCATTCCAAACAAATTCGACTGATCTTCATAATTTTACACGGACGGCCATTTTGACTTCCCAGTAAAAATATTATGTTACCTAATAATACTCACGGCGAAATAAAGTTTAGATAAAATATTATAAACTAGCCCGCGACTGTCTGCATTAGCCCTTTAGCCGTTTTAGTTAGAATGGGAAATAAATAAACATACAAAAAACCTTATCATTTATTAAGTAGAGCAGAAATAAAAATCCATTTTACCGCTTTTAAACCAACCATAATTGGCTACATTTTACAGAATTATATGAAAACGTAGTAAAATAAAATATTTCCTTCGGTAAGAATATCAGAACTATTCTAAATCTCTTTCAATGGCAGATATAATACCCTACTAAGGACGGCTTTTTCTTGAGTATACCTAGTTATTAGTTCTACAGTAAAGTTTTAGCTAGTCTGACGTCACAGAATGAAGGATTTCAGTCCAACCATGTTGCTGGTTGTAATTGCAGCCGTATTAAACTAGTACGGGTTCAGCTTTGAGGGTAATATTTCTCAGTATGTTCTCGTATGCGGACTAGAAATAGAATAATGGATTTTAATCCAGTTTCAAATGTAGCAGCAGAATGTTAAAATAATACTTTAGGGGTCAAAAACCATTGAATAATAAATATTTTAGGGTAGCAACTAAAATTTTAATCAGAAACATAGTTGCTTTTTCAGCTAGAGGGTTTGGGACGGTTTTTTTTTTTTTTTTGCTTCAATCCAAAACAGCTATTTATATGCTAGAAGTTTTTTTTTGTAATAAAATTAATGATTTAAAACCAAATGAACATAAACCCCGCCGTCATATTTGTCTGTTGATTCTAATTAACCGACTTCAAAAAGGAGGAGGTTCTCAATTCGTCGGAACCTTCTTTTTTTTTATGTATGTTACCCGATTACTCGAAGATAGCTGGACCGATTTGGATAATTTTTTTTTGAAGGGGTATACTTCCCAGGTAATCCCATGATCATCAAGTCAGGATCTGATGATGGGATCCTGGAAAAATAGAGAGAACTCTTAAAATTTTATAGGCACACTTGAAGCGATTTGGATAGTTTTTGAAAGAGTACTTTCTCGGAGTGGTCCCATTTCAATTTGGTGAAGATCTGATGAAGAACTTTGGAGATAGGCAACGGAACTCCTCAGTAAATGATAGCAAATGGATTGGAATTGCTGAAATCCCATGTCTGTCTATTGTTTACATCAGTTCATCAACATAACATTACGCCGGGATTTGTGAAGGGGTGAGCACATGTGAACCACTAAAAAGGGAAAAATAAAAACTTTTTACAAAAAAATACAACCGACTTCCAAAAAAAACACTGTGTAGTATGTTTTATTGTGACTACACATTGAACCAATATTATGGAACATTTTAAAACAACACAAATTCAATCAAACAAATCAGCCTATCGTAGTTCATTGCTGGACATATTTTATGAAGGTCTCACTCAAGCAACGCCTCCACACCCTGTCCTGCTCCTTCCGCATCCAGTCTGTCCCAGCCACTTTCTTTTTTTTTTTTTTGGGTGGGAAATCATCTAATAACTTCTCCTGCTCTGGGTAGAGCGGGAGGGCATGTCAGACTTTTACTGACTAAAACCCACCCGTGTTCCCTCAGTTGCCTGTGTGCCAGGGGCACGGTATCTCTTTCGAACAACCCGCACCCCTGGCAGGCATTGGCCCTTGCAGGCCCTATCAGTTGCTGCTGACATCTCTTTGAGGCGCGCGTGGAACACAACGCGCCGTCGACCCGGGCTTGGTCCTTACCGGACAGCGAGCTACCCATTACTCGCCGTCCGCAAGCCCGTGCCCAGCCACTTTCTTTAGGTTTTCGGTCCATCTAACTGGGGACGTCCCACACTACGCTGTTAACAGGACTCGTCTGCCCCGCCGACCATCGGTTCTTTTACAAACATAGCCAGGCCACTGCCACTTCACTTTCACTTTTGCTTACTTTGCTAGTTACGCCAGTAACTCCAGTTCTTTTCCGTATAATTTTATTTCTTATTGAAGCCTTTGGAGAGTCCGAGCATAGCCCACTCCATAGCACGTTGAGCAACCTTGAATCTGTAGATCAGCCCGACTGTCCATAAGTCTTATTATGAAATAAGATGGTCGACAATCAAATGTGTTCTTGTCTTTGTTTATATAATTTTGAGGCTGACTGTACTACTACTATTACTGTAACAGACAAACAGTGAGTTTGAAATCCTCGGCTTCTCTCAGGCAGCTTCAACTAGCTGTCTAAAGATGTCCCGGCTTCTAAGGCAACCCGCAAGCCGCTAACTTTTCAGCTCTGTCACCGTTACGATATGCAGCTGTCTCTTGCGCATAGTTTGGTTGTCGTTTACTTGTTATTATTCAGATACTTACTAAAGGGGCTTTTGGCTAAGTAATAACAACCACCCAGGTAACAGGGCTACGCTTGCCACGGTCGGTCCGTGGATGGGTGACCTCTGTGTCTCGGAAAGCCATTGGTCCCGGCTGATATTCGTGTATCTTTGACAGTCGTTATGAATCGTCAGAAGTCCAAAAATCTGACGACCAATCTTACCAAGGGATACCGTGTTATCCCTTAACTGGGTTGTGCAGGATTTTTATTTGAGGGTGGGAAATCATCAAATGACTTCTCCCGCTCTGGGTGGAGCAGGAGGGCGTGTCAGACTTTTACTGACTAACGCCCACCCGTGTTCCCTCAGTTGCCTGTGTGCCAGGGGCCGTGGTATCTCTTTCGAACAACCTGCACCCCTGGCGGGCATCGGCCCTTGCGGACCCCACCAATTGGTGCTGACATCTCTTTGAGGCACGGGTACGCAGTCGCTCTATGTAAAATACGAATTTAGGCCAAGCAGATTTTTGAACTAACAAGGCAGATGTGAGTGAGAACGCTGGGAGGGGACGCCCTGGAAAGACATATAGTGACCTTATTGGTGATGTTCTCCAGAAAGATCTGGTGCCTATTAGAACCCACTCGCAACCGGCGTACGTGTTTGACTAGATGTATAAACGTAAACGAAGAAAAAAATAATGAAAGGAAAGTTCCTTTCATTATTTTTTTTCTTCGTTTACGTTCACTATGTAGTGAACGTCTTGTTCCCATGGGGTTAGGTAGAAACAACAGACCGCCACGTGCTACTATCATTACAATACATCTATGTAAGGAAGTGGCGTTCTGTAGATTGTTTTTGCTTTGGTTCATACATCTGGTCATACACAGCATCATCAGTTTGTAATGTTCCCACTGCTGGGACACAGGCCTCCTATATGATAAAGGGAGTGGGCCGTAATCCACCACGCGGGCCCAGTGAGTGTTAGATATCCCATCTCTTCAAATTTGTTCTAGGACATGCCGTTTTCCTCACGATGTTTTCCGTCACCGTTTTCAGAGCAGTGGAAAATAAATTATTATACACAAAGTAAAGCACTTACTTGTATTTGTACCCATGACCTAAACCTCGTAAATCAGGGTCGTTACCACTGGGCATTCACGCTAATTTTTAAATTGAACTAGAGTTTATTCATTATCCATAATTTCATGTTAATAATACGCCAACTTTGTTTTACGAATATCAGTATTTAATGGCTTTTGTGGTTGTGGCACATCAGCCATGTAACACCAGGATCGCTTGACTAATAAATAATTTCTCATCGTAATTTAATTTATTATATTTTATATCATAATATTTTACGAATTATTTTTTGAGTACTGACAACGTTTTAATTAAAATTAGATTAATATCCGGTGGTATAGTTAATTGGTTTGAGCAGTAGGTACAGCCTGGATAATAGTTCATCTAATTGATGATTGATTGATGATTCTGTTGTGCACCAACTAAACTTAAGTTAGGCTATTGCTATCTTTTTCCTTATAATGAAACAAGAAAGAGGCGGAAATTAAGAAAATCTTGGTTTAAATAGATTTGACAGCTCTTGGCTGTCAAATTTTGTTAAAATAAGATTTTCTTCGACGCAACTATACCTACTCCATTTGAAAAGCTTAGACATATAAACAAACCTTTTTACAGTCCGCTCAACCGATTTTGACTTCTATTCCGTAGGCATAAGGATGCCATTAAAAGCAAAAAAGTTGTTACAATACCTACCAAATGTTTACTGCAGATGCCATTTATCATGCTACCAACGCAATAGAAGTCAAAATCAGTTCAACGGACTGTTAGAAAAGGTTTATTTCAATGTTTAATCTTATTTCAAACGGAGTATATGACAAACTACATTCATCATGCTATTAACACCACATACAAAGCAATCGAGACGTAATTTAGGTTGACAGTTCGAAAGCGTCACTTGTCTTTTTCTTTCGCGGTCTGTCAGTAAGAGATAGCAATACTCTTATTTTAGTTTAGGTGATAGACAAAAGAATCAGCACCAATATATTTGTTTAGAGTCTTTACTCATAATAATATTGTGGTTATCACTCATTCATAAAATTGTTGCTTAACCTGTAATTGGCAACTGTGTAAGTCCAAAGCTATTACCGCAATACATTTAATATATTATTATCTGGATAACCGAACTTTGCTTAGATTTTTTGACATTTTCTAAAAATGAAATCTAGCTAGATAGATCAATCGCCCCCAAAACCCCCTACATACAAAATTTTATCAAAATCGTTGGAGCCGTTTCCGAGATTCAGATTATATATATACATGTATACAAGAGTTGCTCGTTTAAAGGTATTAGATATTACGTTTGTAGTCGATTTATTAAACAACTATCTGTGTCCGCGGCTTCACTCGCGTGGATGTCAAATTAAGCCGAAACAAGCAGACAGGCAGACAAAAAACAGATATTTTGTTATAAGTATCGTACAAAATTTCATAAGCATTATAAGTTCAAAGTAAAAAAGACTTAAGCGTTATAACTATAAAGTTGTTATTTTGACAATACAAACAGACACTCCTTCCACTTCCTGAAGAGTAACTGCGTACTACAGTATCAGTAAGAATCGCTTTAATTTTGACAGATCCACAACATTCAAGGCGTTATTTTCATTGCTAATCAGACAATTTTTTCGAACATGTGAACCAATGGATTACCAATACCCTTCAAAATTATTCATATTCTGAGTTACGCAATTAGACTGGTGGCTTTATTAAAGTAATGGTCGACATCCAAAATTACGGATACGATATGCTGTAGTTAATGTTGTTTTTAGTCTTAATATATTCCAAGTTTAGTTTCAATATGTTTTGTTTATAAGCAGTTTATTATGTAAACTTGGAAATTCAAATCTCAATATAATAACGCAAGTTTCTAGAGATTAACATCACATGGTACAAAAATGCAACTATGCTTTAACTACCTAGCTATCCAATAACTTAACCAAAATCACCTTTCCCTTAATTAACCTGCTTGCTTTTATTACCCGACTACGCGACGGCAAAGACAGGGCTATCTTCTTCATGCATAAATGTATGTGTATTTTTGTATTTGGGATTTTTATACTCGCAAAGCACTCTAACATCTGGATGGATTTTAATACATGACGTGTCTATCGACTCGTCTAGGTTACACGATAGTCATAGATTTGTTTTAAAAAGACAATATTAGGCGTCGATAAGAAATAACGAAATAATTTAATAAAACCCAGACCATGTGAGGTATCAAAATAAAAGGCTTAAAGATACGAGTATGATTCCGAAAATACGGCGTTCCACTTCAATGGCAACATTAATTTAATACACGTATCTATAAGGTTTTGCGTTTTAGTTTTATGAACACATTATTTAAATTTCCATTAAATGTTATTTTTTATTTACAGTTTTCTAAATTAGCATCTTGGAACAACCTGTACTTGAAAAACTATAATACAGAGGTCATTTCTTCAGGGTCACGGAACATTACAACGTAGCAATGAAGTTAAAATGGTTATCGTCCAAAGAGTAGGTGAATTGAAGGAAAGAGGGAGCCTAAGTTTTCAATTTACCAATGATTATAAACTAATATAATTTTTATGATTACTGACCGCTAGCCCTACCTGTGTGTATAATGTCGTCATTATAGCGGCATGTTGTATAAATAGTAACAAAATAAAAAGCTAAAAAAAGTATTTAGCAAAATCAAAAAATCTGACTGTAGCAAAAAGTCCTAAACAAGCTCACTTTTCAAGCTATTTGATGCCGTAAATCTGTGATTGAACTAAAGTTAATGCCTAAGAACACTTACTTACTTCCCGTGTAATAGTTTGGTTATTTACCTAAAAAAGAGCACACCAAATCTAGATTAGTTTTCTTTTCACAAGATAAAGCTGCGTGCATTAAAGTGAATCAGGAATAAAAAAAAAGCCACTAATCTGATGTCGCGCGCACAGTCTTGTGGTACCAACATTATGGGTGAAGTAATTCTATTACCATTTCATTTTAAGAAATTGAGGCTAAAGTACTAAGTAATGCAGATCTCAAAATATCTCGCTTTTAACATTTTCGAGTAGATTATCCGACAAAAAATATCTACTAAGATGTTTTTTAGATTTAATAACATTTATGCTAAAGCGCGGGGATTTGGTGTGAAAACATATTCAAATGTGATCCTTAACGACTACAGATTTTAGGGGTGAACTAAGTTCATCTTTTTCTTTTCAAGTCCTTTTTCAAGCAATACTGTGTAAACTTTTACAACTTTTTCATCTGCGCGCACTGTAAATGAACGAGTTCGTCATTCGTTCTTATTTGTCGTGTAAATATGTGTTCAGCAGACTGTCTGCTGACGGCTTGCCCATAAACTTTTTTTAGGGAATTATTAAGAACTAGCTTCTGCCAGCGACTTCACCCGCGTGGAGATTGGAAATGATCACACGGGAACGTACTTTCGGGATAAAAAGTATTATATGTGTTAATCCAGGTTATAAGCTATCTGTGTGTCCATACAAATCTGTTCAGCCGTTTCTGCGTGATTGAGTTACAAACATCCAAACATCTAAATGTCCAAACATGCAAATTTCACATTTATAATAGGTATTAGTACGATAATTTGTTGGGTCAGTCTTACGAAATTAATTAATTAATAATAATTATAATCTAGGTTTTTATCTTTTACTCTAACTAAAATACTCAACATCGTTTTTGAACAGAGGTCGCCAAACTAGGCATCACCTGTAACTTGGAGCTTGAGTTGCATTATCTGAAATTTTAGTTTGGGGAATGATTGCGGTATGTTAAAATTTATTTCAGGATGTTTGATAATGGACAAAATAGTTAATTAAATAAGGGTAGCGCTCTATCAAGATAAAAAATAAAATAACATTGAATAATAATATTTTTTAATAATTTCAAAGTGCGAGTTCGAGTGGTAGTGACTTGAGTTAAGAGCATTCATTCCACGCGGGCTGGCAACAACGCATTTATAGTTGTTCCAACGATGACTGTGCATGGCTGAAAAAAATGTTTACTTTTGTTTGTATTTAATGAAATAATCACGAAAAACCGCCATAAATGCGCCGTTGCCAGCCCGCATGGGGGAAATGCTCTAAAGAGCTGGATCTATGCCGTTTACCTTGCTCGATTGGGCGTTACCGACGAAACTGCCACGCGCTGTCCCCGCAAGCCCCTGGCAACACGCATACGCATCTACCAGCGGCGAGGTGTCAAATTTTCTAAGAGAGAAGCCGAAGTGAAGTCGGCTTTAACTTACTGACTTATCAATAAAGAATACTGACTATCATTCTGAAATTAATATAGGAATGTAAAGAACCAAAAACAATGTGCAATATTCTCCTATCTCGTTTTCGCTGACGCATTTTGCTTTTTTTTTTTTTTTGTTTTGCTATATCTATCTCTGCCCTCTCTGCCCTTTGTACAGGAATTTGCTCTCGTACATATCAAACGGTGCCACGTGACCTTAAGTGACATCAAATGGGATCGGTATGAATGTTTAGTTCCCGATTATGACGTTTTGGCGCCGGGTTATATTAGATTTTATTTAATTTTTGTTGTAATACAAAGTTAAAATAACCGTTTTTGCTATTTTAATGTTACAGTCATTGACATATTATATTACTGCGTAAGGACTGGGCGGACCGCATGTTACAATGACGCCTCGAACTTGGTCCCAAAATGGTCTTGCCTTTATAGAAAGAAAAGAAAGAAAAATGTTTATTCTGCACAAACAAAACGCACATTACAAAAAAAATAAAATTATGCTGAGAAACTGAAAATGCACACATACAATTTAGACAAAAGCCCCGTATCCAAGTCGGAAGGTTATACAATATTTTGTCCATTGACTGTTAATGTCAGTCAAAGCTTGGGACCATAGACAACTTATATACTGCGTTACGGCGCCGGTAGTTATATAATATCCATCAAAACAAAAACAAAATGCCGATAGCAGAGTGCATTATACTACTTCATACCAAAAAAACCACAAATTATAAAACAACAAAGCCGTGCGTCGTATCTGTGCAAGAACAGGTCGTTGCTCAGCAAAATGCTGTGACTTCGGACGGACCTAGTGTCAACAGCGCTGTTTTTCAGAAACAACCTTTTGGAGTGACGTAAAGACGCTCATCGTATGATCTAACATGTTACATTATCGGGTAAGTGCAATTTTCCATGAAAAACTTAAGTAATAGCTGAGCCTACTACTTGTAAATATGAAACATATCTGTAATAAACAGAATAAATTATAATTATTGATTAAAATACATAAAATAAAACAATGAAACAGTGCTAATAAATATTAATGCTAAATAATAAATTTAAATGTCGTGTACCATGGGAGCTGTAATGGTATGGCGGCCATTTGCGTGCCCCTCGATCAAAGCGCAGTTCCCAACCAATTGGTATAGCTTATAATAGTGTTAATAAAGATAATTTTGATTTTAGTGGGATTCTCTTTTCGATGTACGAAGAAGCAAAATACTAGGTGTATTTTGCTGCATAACCAATCAGTTAAAAACCAAACCAAGAACTCAAGTGACATTAACACAGACCAGACCCAGCCAGGGCAGAATCAGACAGAGGCCACACACACTGTTGGAAAGCCAAATCCATTGCCTGTAGGCCGTGACCCTCGGGGTAAGTATAAAAAAAGGAGTTGTTAGATCCTAGCTAAATCATGTGGTTGTTGTTGTATCTGCATGAAATATATCTTTAAAATACTCAAAAAGTGCTTTTTCGTTCTCAGGACTCTTATTGGCGGAGGAAGGTTATTCCAACAGTGCGTGGCCGCATATCTGAAGCTCCCCCTGAATGCCATGGTTCTATGTTTTGAGGAGCAAAGAGGTTTGGTAGAAAAACGCGGTTCGTATTTACTTTGTCTCCACTTTAACTTCTCAAACAAATAGTGTGGTTTTTGTGTAGTGACTACTCCAAAGAGTAAACTAGCCATATGTAACTTTCTCCTAGCAGCCATTTTCAAAATATTATTTTCGTTTATAAATGGAGTGACATGACTTCTACGAGGTATCTTTACACAGAAGCGCGTACATGCATTTTGTATGCGTTGTATTCGCTTCTCCGTTCTTGATAAAAGACACGGGCCATACACGGTATCACAATAGTTAAGTCTTGATAAAATTAGGCTATCCACTAATTGTTTACGCAAATCAACACTCAAGAAGTCTCTAATTGAATATAGGAGTTTCAATCTATAAAAGCAATTCCTCATGGAGTTACTGATGTGCTTCTCAAATCGTAGTTCTGGATCCATGGTTAACCCAAGGTTGCACGCTATATCCACCCTTTCAATTTTTTCCCCCCTGATAACGACTTCTGGCCTGGCTGACAGTATTGCGCTGATCATTTTCCTACTTCCTCAAACCATAAATTTAGACTTCAATGGGTTTAATACTAGTGAGTTATTATCTGACCATAGCGCTACCCTTTCCAAATCGGCATTGATTTTTTCTACTGCCTCTAATGTATTTGCTGGTTTAAAAGTTATATATAATTGGATATCATCAGCGTACATGTGATACCTACAATACTGGAAAGACTTAATAATATCAGCACTGTAAAGAATATACAGAAGGGGCCCTAAGATGGAACCCTGAGGCACACCGCGTAGCACCTGACGAGGGGGGGATGATATCCCTGATCCATCCTCCTTCTGAATTTCAACGAGCTGTGACCTATTTTGCAAGTAGCTAGCAAACCATTGTATTGTTTCCGTTGCAAAACCATAATAGGCCAACTTGGAAAGTACTGGAGTTTGGAGACTGGAGTTTGGAGATTGGAGAAGACTGGTGTTTATTGCATCGAAGGCCCGTGAAAAATCAAGAAGTGCAAGGATTGTTCCCTCCCCCCTGTCTCGTGCCTCTAGGATATTCCCAACTACATCAGAAAGGGCTGTGGCCGTCCCACGGCCCTTTCTAAAACCAGACTGCAGGTCAGGGAGCATATTGTTTGCTTCTAAATATTCCAACATTTGGTTATAAACCACCCTCTCTAAGACCTTAGATAAACAAGGCAAAATGCTAACTGGACGTAGATCTTTAAAAGAACTTGGGTTACTGACTTTAGGTAGAGGACGCACAATAGCACACTTCCATAAGTCAGGAAAGGTGTTGGTGTCTATCGACTTATTTACTATTGTGGTGATAGCCTGAAGGGTGGTTGGTAACGTTAGTGTTATCATATCAAGACTCACTCCATCAATCCCTTTAGCGTTAGACCCCAAACTCTTAATAATTTTAGAAATTTCTTCCTCATTAATATTTCTTAGCTTGAATTGAGTTTCACCAAACTTGTTCGTATCGAAATATGAAAGCTGCGATTTAGGCAGTATGCACTGTCCTGGTACGTTCAGGAATGCTTTGTTAATCTCGTCTGGGTCATTAAATTGTCCGGGAAGCATACCTTCACTATGTTCAGAGAACACATCTGTCTTAAGATTTTTCCAAAGCTTTTATCGAAGTGAACTAGAAGGCGATCGGCTGTCTTCGGTACGGTCGTAAATTTTACAAGCAAAAATGCCAAGTTGTGCCGTGAACTACGACAAAAAGCACAATAAAAAAAATGATAACATTTCATATCACCGGTAAGTTAAAAATGGTTACGTCTAGGAGCAGACCACGCCGATTGACATCGTGGTTCATACTAGTTCTAATAGATGGCGTTAGTGTTTTTTGTAGGGCGACCGCGTCCGTCAAATGTTCGAACGACCGTATCTTTACAATTACACCTTTTGACGTGCCATTTTTAATAACGATAGAGTTGCCGATGCGATGCGAATCCCCGAAGGAAAGCCAGTAAGAATCGTATTATATCGTGCTTTCGCCACTGGAACTTACCTATGCGCACGGCCACAGTAGAGACAAGTAAAGCAGTATTACGTCTAAATAATAAAAACCAGCGTTCTGTGAACCGATTTTGATTTAGTTTTTGTTTTGTTTGTAAGGTGACGTAGTCTAGACTTTTCTTAGCTTTATTAGATGAAATTTTGAATTTCATACAAATAATTTGGATTAAGTGAATATTTTTTATGAATACAGTAAAGGAAGATAAAAAAAAATATGCAACAGAGACATTTATTATCAATTATACAATAGTGAATATTTTTGTTTCCTCGTAAGTGTCGTTACACATACGAGAAAACAAAAATATTCACTATTGTGAAGAGTCCAAAAATATGTTTTCCCTCGTGTAGTTTACAGCCCTCGCTTACGGCTGGGCTGGGGCCGTAAATGCACGATTGTGGATAGATCGTGCACGATTGTGTACACCTTTGGCCTCTTGTAACACAATGTACAGAAGCCCACACTTAAAACTATCCCAAACTGTCAAATTTTCTCAATTGAACATGAACATTCTTTTGTAATAAAGTTGAAAATCTTTCAAAGAAATTGGACATACTGGGGTAGCTTGATGTGCTGGCGTCTGTACTGTTAAATGAGGACACTAACGAACAATATTGTGAACCAGAAATATAGCGACTATTTTAAAATTCAAAGAAATTTAACTCCTTAATCACATTCGCTTTGGTTCTGGTTCACAATTTTTTTTTTTAAACGTTGCCCCACGTTAGGAATTTCACCTGTGTTGTGGGTGCGTTTACAAACATCACACTCACACAACAGCCAGACCCGGAACAAATACTTGTAGTTTATACATTTTTTTTTGCCGGACGGCAATCGAACCCGAGACACGCAGTGCAGCAGTCAATCGCTTAACCACTGCGCCAACCGCGCCGTCATATTGTGAACAGTCATTTTACGCACGAAATTAAAAACGAATAAAATTACGTTATTTTTGCTCAGAGCGTCAGTGTCTATCCTTGACAGTGGTCAGCGATGCACTGCCGCCCGTCGCCCGCAAGAGCCCCCGCCTCAACGCGCATCAAGTTGTTTCGAAAAACAACCCATCTTGAGTTATCAAACACAATTAAAATAAAAACCGTATACTAAAATTTTAGTGATTAAATTGCCTTTTATATGGTGAAAGTTTCATTGAACTACGTCCGATAGTTTTTGCGTGATTATCGTTTTTATGTCCGCGATAGACCTTACTTTACCAATTAATTACATTATGTTATAAAAATAGGATTTAAAATGTTCACATATCAAACGACGATGAAAATTGTCTAGTTTAACATATAATTTTTTCAAATACATGAGACAAGCCGTTTAGACGTGATTTTCAATTTAAAGTCCCTAAAAGTCATCTATCTCCGCCTTAAGTTGAGTTGAGTGTGTATTTTTGTGTGAAAGAATTGAATACAGTGTCTGAAAGACTTGCATGAAGATTGTATGACGGGGAGAGAAGCCAACTATTTGTCATTCTTTGATACCAAAGCTGTGAGAGCTTTGGTATTACATCTAAGTAATAGTTGGTCACATTATTTTTTCAATAGATTAATAAGTGCGTTCGGCTTAAATTAAAAACTGTGTTATAACTGATAGCAATTTAACTACTCTCATTGTACACAAAAGCAATATTGTGTCAAAGTCAAAGCATTTATTTCTAATATTGTTTTGTAAACCAATATCTAAAATAATATGATGTATTATTTTATGACATTGATTTAGATTGATTATGATATTGATGTATTGATTTTTTTGTTGATTTTTTTGTTATTGATTTTGATTTTGATTTTTGTTTTATTTTTTATTTATTTTTAGTTGTATATAACGGCGCGTGGCATTATTAAATAATGAAAATCAGTTAATTTCGAGAGTTGTAATTTATTCTGTTATTTTAACGATTAATCGATTTGAATTCAACTAAATGGTAATTTTTAATTAAGAGCGGGTAACACCGAATGGAGTTGCGTCTGTCATGGCGGGCGACGTCGTGTCAGTTCATTAAGTTGTTGAAAGCCGTTGCATGTGGTGGTCACTCGCAAACCCATTGGCTGTAAATCGTTAATTATTGCCGCAATCCTTAATTGTTTAAGTCATTTAAGTATCTGTAAAATTAAAATAGTGAACAGTCAACGCTACAGCGTATTTATTTCAACGTTTCCTGAAGTTTAACGCCCACTATGGATTCCCGTACTGATGAAGTCACAAATCAGCAATCAGATGAAACAGTCCGGCCTTCCTGATATCCCGTTATATATAACTAGTTTGATTATGTCTAAACTCGAGATTATCCTATGGAGTACAACTATCTGCGTGAACAACCCTTCAATCTTATTAGAGTAACTAAATGCAAACAGCCATCTTTTTTAAATCCCAGTGCAGTATAGGAAGTTTAACCAAAGAAGACTAACATAAACTATATTCTGATGCAATGAGTGTTCACGGATCGTTCAGTCAAAGTGGATGAAATTGGAAATTCAAATTTTTTGACGCTTTTACATGTTAATAGCGAACTACGGAAGTTTTTGTATTAGTTTTGTTGGATCTAGTTTTTATTTATGCTCTTTTGGCGTTTTATAGGGTCATCATTTAATTGACATTCACTGTCTCATTCACACAAGTTCTGAGGTAGCTGGACGGTCTCAAGGATTGACTGGACAACTCTTCCACAAGTTTATTTTGACAATTCAGTTGTTCCTTTCAGTGAGAAAGTTAAAAACTTGGGGATATTTATTGATAAGAACTTCTCTTGGACTGCCCAGCTACAGGAAGTTAGCCGCAAGCTATTTGCATCCGCCGCGTCATTAAAGAGATTGCGTAACTTTCTTCCAATTGCCACCAAGATTGCGCTTGCACAATCGCTTCTTCTACCCATCCTTGACTACGCTGATGCCAGCTATCATGACCTTACCTAAGACCAACTCGACAAACTTGAGCGCCTTCAAAATTTTTGCATAAGGTTTATATTTGGCTTGCACAAATATGACCGTGTTTCCGAATTCCGAGTGAAGCTCAAGTGGTTACCAACACGCCATCGCCGGAATGCTCACATTCTTTCCCTTTTGTATAATGTGCTTTTCTCCCCTTCCACCCCTCTCTATCTCAAAAATCGTTTTCAGTTTCATTGTGACTCCCACACGAAATTCTTAAGGTCATCAGATAACTTGAAGCTTAAAATGCCTATATATTCCACAACTTTCCTCGACCATTCCTTCACTGTCCAGGCCGCTCGGTTGTGGAATGCATTGCCAGTTGTAATTAAACGCGCGCAGTCGTTTTGTGTTTAAAAGACTCGTAAAGGATCATTACCTGTCGTTGTGATCTGCTTCTCATTCCTAACTGTAATTTTCTATGTAAAGTCATCATTTATTTTCTTTCCTTATATATTTAGTATATATGTGTTTATGTATCTATTATAATAGGATATGTATATATCTATGTATCTATTTTAATCTATTGTATATTTATTATTTGCGCCAACAACATCCCCATTTTATGTCCAGACCAATCACTGTCCATGCCAAGTTTACCTGGAAGAAATCACGGAAAGCGTAAGGCCGCCCATTGTATATTTTGTAGTGTACTTTGTTTTTTGTTGTGTATTTTTGTGGTGTACAATAAAGTATATATAAATAAATAGATGACACTAATGTCATCTATCAGGGAGCACGAATGGAGGGGAAATGCTAATCGTGAAGCAGTAAAGCTTGGTTTTGTAGTGAAATCAACTAAAGGTAGTTGCGCAAAATTAGCCCGCGAAATTTCCTTATACTTTTAAAATTCCCTTATACTTTTAAAATTTCCTTATACTTTTAAAATTCCCTTATACTTTTAAAATTTCCTTATACTTTTAAAATTCCCTTATACTTTTAAAATTTCCTTGTACTTTTTGCAATTTTCAGGTCAGTGTCGGGTTACAGTATACCGTCGCTGTCATTCCATTTTACACATTATCATCATCATCATATCAGCCGAAAGACGTCCACTGCTGGAAATAAGCCTCCCACAAAAGGGGGGATTTGCCATAATCGCCACGCTTGGTAGGCGGGTTGGCGATCGCAGTATAGTGGTCAAATGCATTGAGAACGCTGCTGCCCATTCTTTAGTAAGTCCCTTAGTCGCCTTCTACGACACCCATGGGAAGAAATGGGATGGTGCTATTCTTTTACGTCCGGCACCACACGGAACCGTCTGGCACCACACGGAACACACATATACAAACATATACATAACAAAAACAAAAATTATTTTTTTCATTACTCCTTGAATAGTTAAAATTATGTGTTTCCTGAGACAGTCTGTTTTTACATACGACTTTTTGGAATGACAGCGGTGATATATGGAAACAAAATATGATTCGCGACCGTAATAGAAACGGTTTTGCAGAATTAACGTCATTAAAATCATCAATACTTTCTACTGAATGACAAATTAAATTGAAATTATAATTTTTTTAAATTAAATTGTTTCGGGAAGAAGTCACGCATTGGGGTTAATTAATGAATTTGGAGATTTTTATTTTTGAGGTTGGGAATACTTCTTCCGCTCTGGGTGGAACAGGAGGGCGTATCAGACTTTTACTGACTAAAACCCACCCATGTTCCTTCAGTTGCCTGTGTGCCATGTCGCTTCCGAACAACCCGCACCCCTGGCAGGCATTGGCCCTTGTGGACCCTACCAGTTGGTGCTGACATCTCTTTGAGGCGCGCGTGGAACACAACGCGCCGTCGACCCGGGCTTGGTCCTTACCGAACAGCGAGCTACCCATTACTCGCCGTCCGTAAGCCCGCGCCTACAGTGGCCGGGAACCAGTCTCTATTCTCGACGCCCAGGGCGTCTCCTGCGGCGACTAAGGCCGTGAGGGCGTATGTACTGCATCTCCGTCACGTGCGGCGCCTCCCTCTTCGCGAGCATCACTGCTTCGCAGAAGGAGGCGACGGCTACCCACGAACGCTCACTCCGTACCATGGCCAGGACCAGGGCTGGACGCGAGAGATCGCCGCCACCAATCACCTCCACAAGGACAAGGCGGTGCTCCGCCCAAGCCGGGCAGACCTCCAACGTTTTCCATCGTGTCCTCAGGGCGATCTTCGCAGTGGAAACACCCGGGCATTTCCTCCCGCCTTATCCGAAACAGAAACCTCCCGAAATAACCGTGTCCGTTGGGGACCTGACCGGAAGGTGAGGACGCCATGTCACCTCTCAAGCCATTCCTCAAAGAGGGGACTTACCGCCGCAATCATGGCGTCCTCAATTTGGAGGGTTGTATTGTTAACTTAAATGATAACACTGAACAGTACTGAAAGACGTCCACTGGTGGACACAGGCCTCCTCCATGGATCTCTCTGAGCTGCCTGCATCCAGCAGATTCCCGCGACTCACCAGAGTTTTTGGTTTATTTTGTAAGGACTTAATTCATAATGCGCCTTCCTGTGCGTGGTCTCCACAACGGAACTTTTCAGCCCTATCAGTCATTCCTTATAAACGGTAAACACCGTATAAAAATTGAACTATTCACAAGAAGGTATACAAGGTATTTTTCGTAGACCCAGGACGGAAGCCCTGATCTATTTTTGGGTCGCCGTTAAACCTTTGACCGAAATAGTTTACAGCAAAATAACCCTTAATTTGCGAAAGATTTGGGGTTTAATTATTACAAACGTGTATAGAATATTGTAATATAAATGCCTTGCTGGAAATAGAGCGTCCCGATCTCCACTGACGCTGAAATATGAATAGTTGGTCACTTTGATCGCTTACAAAAGAAGAACTTTCTGTTCTAATTAAACCATGTTACTAGATACCAGTTAATTTGTTTTTCATGTTGTGTTTAGCATTTTTTTATGTTTACCTATTTTATTTAGATGAATGAAGCAGAGCTGAGAATGATGATGATTATGAAGCTTCAAGTTGACTTTAAATAATTTAATTAATAAATAATGTTGTGTACATTTGTGTAGTGATTTGCTTATTGAAATTAGTATCTTAATTTAATATTTGCGTGCTTATTTACGGCGAAATGTGTTATCGCACTAATAATTTATATACTAATATAAATATAACATCTTTTGTACTTCATTTTGATTTTATTAAATCGACATTTCTAGAAGGCTAGTCAAAATAGTGGAAAATTTGGTAAAAACAACGAAACACAAACAAAATGAACAGAAGTTTCAAAAGAATCGTTTTGTTCCAACGAAATGTCCAAAAACATATCGAACAATTTACTGACAGTTTGAAATTTGAACGGAAACGACAGACACACGCGTAAAGTGCAGAACACACCGTGAGCAAAGCTAAGTTAGCAAAGGTTAGTTCACTAAGTTAAGCGTGTTATCAAGCGTGTGCGAGCTAATATCAAGGGTGACAGATTTATCTAAGGTTATCCGGAATCGTCGGGTTAGCCCATATATGTATGTATAAGTTCAAATAGTAGGTCCCACGACAAAAAAGGCGTTTTATTGTCAGAAACCGAGGAACACGTCTAAATAAAAATATTAGTTAGCTTGGATTTCTAATAAACGTGGCTTACACCAATTGAACTGAACGTGATCACCTTTTTTATTCCGCGTTCAAGAGCCGTCAGTGTCAATATTCCATAATTTTGACACTGACAGTTCTTGAACGCGGTTTAGATGTGCTGAATACGTTCTGTTTCATTGGCGAAATTTAGTCTTAGTAAAACAGAACACACAGTAAAACCTTTTTCACTTAACTTAGCTATACAGTTCGCCGTTGAAAAGTCACCTCCACTTACGTGAGCTACACTTAGCTTATCTCACAGTGTAGCCTGCGCCTAACTGTGACATGCCTTATACAGGAAGGGACGCATCTTGTTTTTGATATCGCTGGCTGAAATTATATGTTATTATGTGCGTTCAACTTGATGTAATAATAAATTGGTTTTCTTATCGTAACACGTGATTGGGAGTTTTTGGCGGGATCACGATGGAACATGTCGCGCGTTAGTGTAATAGCGAATTAAGTTGTATAATTTTGGTAGTGAATTATTCAATTTAGTTACGTGTGAGTGTACAAGTGTAGTGAAGGTGAAAATAAGTGACTAACGTGGACTCTTCGTGTTCCCCCCAAAACCTCCTATTAGGTTGTTGTAAAGTTACTACCGTTTTACAATAACTTCGACTTGACTGACTAAAGACGACTATGACTGTTTTGTAACTACGTGCCCGATATCGGAACATTTACGATCGAAAAGAAAAATTACTTGACACTGGCTAAATGCACAAACCGTGCGAAGCCAAAACGCAAAAAAAAAACACATGATTGCCGATAACAGCTAGTCTATATGTATAGGTACATATAAAAATATAGTATCAAAGTCATAACTGTGCATTGAATAATAAAAAAAAATCCACAAGATGTGGAAATGATTGTAAAGCCGAAAATATAGTTTTTAAAGTGTTTGGCCATTTGTATGTTTGTCTGGAAATATATAATGTTCCGGATTCGCTCAAAATACTACATAGATTCTGTAAAAAATTTACACAAATATTCATAAATGGGCTATTTATATTATCACGCTATTTGCTATGGGGGATTAGCAATATGCATTATGTTTGTATCCCTCAACAGTTAACCTCGAGATTCTATTACATGACTTACGAGTTGTAGGCCGTTGGTTCCAAGCCAGATAGGTGCTTTTCTTTGAGTTAATGATTTCATTACCACAAACATCGTTATGAAACAGCCCTGTCCTAGAACCAAAAATTCGAAGACATCACACATCTACCAAACCGCACTGGGCTAGCGTGGTAGATTATGGCCCACTCCCTCTCACAGAGAGGAGGGAGACTTGTGTCCTAGCAGTGGGAACGTTATTGATTGTTAAGTTACCTTGTCACGTGAGCGAAGCCGCGGGCATAGCTAGTCAACAATACATTTCTCGAAGGGCGTTTTTATTTCCCTTCAGGTAATTACTGTTTGTCGGTTAACTGTTGACATCTCCGTAAGTGGATCATGATCATGAAAGACGCCAGCGTCCCCAATGTCCCCCACGTTGGGGACGCTGGCGTCTTTCTGATTTCTGGACGGTTGAGGATTTTATTTTCACTTTTATGGCACATTTTATGTTGGCGCGTAAAGATAACTGCGTGTCAGTTTTAGCGCGTTGGTTTTTACTAGTTTTTCTTGCAGTTACGAATGATGAGGGGAATAAGTCGTTGCTATTTGCGTTGATTGCATGAAAGTGGTTTTCTTTAAGCCAAAATGACATAACATGACTACGTAAAACTATAGGGCTACTTTACGTTGGTGCTAGCGCACTCTTGTATTTATTTTATATTTCACTAAGGAGACAACAACACATACATATGTATGTATGTTTTAAAGGAAAAGTTTGTAATTTATGTTCTGATTTTATTTTTAAATTAATTTAAATAAGTAGATTTTTATTTATATATTAGTAGTAGCTTTAATTTTATTTTAAGTACTTATTCCAAATTTTATGGTTTTTCTGTGCCCTTACAGGGTTGATATTTCTGTATCTAGCTTTAAACCCTTTGTTACATCTTTTGTACAAGAAGGAACAAAATAAATAAAGGTGAATATGAATATATGACCAGCCACGTTTTATAAAAAGTTGGGCCCAAAGACCAAAAGCCGGCCAGCGAAAAAAAAATGTGATACCCTGGTCGGGGAAGTCCTCTTTATATTTTTTTACTATGGCGATTAATCTCTACAACCATTCCTTCAGCTGTTTTTTTAATTGAAAAATCTTTCCTTTTATGAAAATATAAAACTACTGAGTGACTAATCTTGACTTTAATATGAATTTTCTATACAATAATTATTTTAAATATAATTTTGGAATAAACGAGATCTTAAATAATTTTATCGCCTTTGGTTTTGCTGTACTCCTTTCTAAGAAGCAATATTCAACAGTAATGATTGAGTTTACAAAATTATTAGAAATACGAAACGTCGAGAGTCGAGACGAACCTTTGTCATATTTCCAATAATGTTAAGAATAGGTAAGATACTGATATATTAATTGGGCCAGTCGTAATTGGTTCGTTAAATAAAACTAAAATTGTGTGGAATCAGAAATCATTGAATTGCCCCTAACTAGTGTTTAACATCAACAGAAAAGATAAATCAGTTTGATAATAAATGTATTTTATTTTAGAAAATGAATTTTGTAAAGAAAATTCCGGTTTTAATTAAGACTCACCTCGTAAAATGGAAATTCGGTCTGAATTTTACCTTGCGCCCGTACTGGGCAACTTTAGACATTGCAGTAGTTTTGAAACTTTTAATTATACAATGTAAATGGTATCCATATCTTTACTAATTTGACGTTTTAAACTTTGACTTTTGATATTTTTTATTTGCATTGCAAATTATGTTCTCTTCGTGTAGATCTTGATAAAATGATAATAACGTCAAAGTCCAGTCATTTATTCCCAATAGACACATAAAAGGTGAGCGTCAAAATGAAGGGACCAAATCTCCAATGTCTGTCATGCATATATAAAAAAAGAATATCATTAATCTACTATTTCCTTCCTTTGCTATAATTTTAGCTACCTCATCATGTACATAATATTTTAACAAAATGCTTGGTCCCTCCATCATGATATCAAGATACAGGGACCAAACTGATAAACTACTCCCCGGAATGTTCTACCTACTTAGTGTTATAATACCTTAATTCTACCTTAATATTATTGTTTTTGGCTGCCCGATATATGTATCGGGCAGCCGGGCTGTTATCCACCATGCGGGTTCAGTGTGGGTTGGTAGTTGTCACATGTCTTCGAATTTTTGGTTCTAGGACGTGCCTGTTTCCTCGAGATGTTTTTTCTTTCACTGTTTTGACAGCAGTGACGATGATAACCATCGTCACTGCTGTCTTTCACTATACAAGTATTTAGATCGAGAAGTATCAAGTATATAGATTTTCATTTGTTCCAAATATTATCTTTTAGAACACTGTTTAACAGATTATTGTGGGATGCATCGTACATTGCGGTTATTGGGCCACCTGGCTTTTCAGTTTCTCTTTCTCGTAATTGGAGAAAACTCTTTTTTTTTAAATCAATGTGTTGTCGATTGAGCGTTGGCAGGACTGGTCTGCGGTCGGACTACAGTGTCGTTTGTCGCCCAGCTACGGAAGGCATTTCATAAAAATACATAGAAACCAATAGTGTCGCGGCAATACGTGGCCTACGCGGCAGCAAAGACAAGGTTTTGTTTCTTTACATAGATCTTTTATATTCGATAAAACTCTTTTACAGTTATGAAAATATATATCAAGTTAGGTTCTGTAAACACCACTTATTAGAAACGGAATAAACTCATTTAGTTCAAAAGGTAAGCATTGGAGCAATTAGTTACTTAGTTTTATTACTCCTCTCCCTCAAACCACTTCAACTTAAGTTCGGATCCTCCCTCAATTTGTGCTCTGATTAAAAATACAAACTCTTTTATGAATCTTTAAATTGTTTTCCTACCTTCTTTTTCTACATTGTAATTAATTCTAATTATTATTGAGAAAAATCTTCCGTCTTTGTAATAACTGATTATGATGGATAGAGAGGGTACTTAGAACCGTTATTAAACTTTTTATAAATGAGAAACGGTCGGGAGGTGTCGTGGGACGTCCGTTTGGACCCAACCAAGTTCCTTTCGCATTTGCACATTTTGACCGTCACACACTTTTGTTTCGTAACAAAAGTGTTGGTCAGAAGGTTACTGTTTTTTCGGTCTAGCTCTCATTTGCCAAGTGTGCACACCTGCCAGTCTAATCTGTAGAAATATCACCGTGAAAACTTAGGTGAAGTGATACTGACGTGAGCTGTCCGTAGTGTCATTCCCTAGCCTTTGGTGGAATAACGGCTCACTTCAACTTGAACAACATAGCTATTGTACAAAAATCTCACAATGAAAGCTAGTGAAAGCATAAGTGAAGTGAGTTTAAAGTGAGCTATCATTCTATCTGAAGCTAGAAATTGACACTATTGACAGCTCACTTCAAGCTCGCATCACTTTACTTTTTACGGTGTGATTTTTACTCGGCTCGGCTGGTGAATACCGAAGAGTATACCGCCTGATAAGGAACTTCTTTCACTTCACACACACACACACACACACATTCGTTCGGGACTTGGCCCACGTTCGCACGGAAGGCGGCGGGATTTTATCGCGCAGTGGATTTTAGGTAAATGAAAAATATCCTACTATCCTACTACTATTATAAATGTGAAATGTTTAGATGTTTGGATGTTTTTTCCACAATCACGCAAAAACGGCTGAACGGATTTGCATGAAATTTGGCATACAGATAGTTTATAACCTGGATTAACATATAGAATACTTTTTATTTCGATAGTACGTTCCCGTGGGATAATTTCCAACCTCCACGCGGGCGAAACCGCTGGCAAAGCTAGTCATCTAAGAATTCTCAAACTCAATGTAAGTAGTCCTGTAATAGGTATATGATAACATTAGGTGTGATATTTAAATGTTTTTCTTTCATTGTGACGATCGTCATAATCTACCTAGGAGGATCCCAATGCTGGGACACAGGCCTCCTGTCTGCGTCTTCTTCATCCACCACGCGGGCCCAGTGCGCGTTCGTTATGTCACATGTCTTCGAATTGTTGGTTTCAAGACATGATGGTTTCCTCACGATGTTATTCTTCATCGTTTTGAGATGAGTAATGTGAGTAGGTGATGAAATATTTTACACAAAGTAATGTGCATTCGAAGCTACGACCTATTTCGTATTTCACCGTGGTTTCACTGGCTCCCCTGTCATGCTATTTAAAACAAAAGAATACGCTGTACCTTTATAATGAGTGTATGTAGCTAAAATAAAATAAACGTGAGTTGATCCACTATTTATAATTAGCTCGTAAATCTCCAATACATATTGCAGCGGGTCCAATAAAGTGCCACCAGCTCCAATTAATTATTGACCTTATTTATTATCGCAAGGAACAGTTACATTTGCATATTATTTTTAATTCCTTAATGAGCACAATATTTTGTTTCTTGTTTACTAACATCATGCAATTAAGTCATTAATAGTAAGTACAGAATTAGTTTGCATGCAATGTACAGGTAAATAAGTAATTATTTCATATAATATGTTTATTATATGTACCTATGTTTATTGCTTTCACATCTTTTAAAGGTGGCAAATAATTAATTATTTAACTAAGTATCATAAGCATGGTAAAATTTAATATTTTATTCACAATTGCCCGGTCGAAGAGGCGGAGCTTGGAGGCCTATGTCCAACAGTGGACGTCATTCGGCTGAAATGATGATTCGGAATTCAAATGAAATATAAATAAAAACAGTTTATACTTTACAAATAGGGAAACGTGGGGGTAGCCCGTGATATTATAATTTTTTTGTTCGTCAGCTTCAAGCTATGGACGGTGTAAGGGAAACGCTTCCGAAAACGAAGACAGATGATAGGGCTAGTATGTGATTCTCGATACATTACCATAAACAAATCTAGTTTTTATTTATTACAATTTTTACCTATTTTTTTAGCATTTTTTGTACACTATGCTGTGGTAGTTAAATGAACCATTATTTGAGATGAAATACATTTAAAAACGACCCCAAATCCAGGCGGTTTTTAGGTTTAGGCATTCTTTGCAAAGCGCCGCCAAAATAAAATAAGACAGAACCGTCAAATGTTTAAAATTAATGCAAAATAACCAATTTAAGGCGTAAGGTTATTATAGGTATCGTTTGCATTTAGGTTTGTATCGGAAGCGTTCCCCTAACACCCTGTATGTTGAACAAAATATGATTCGACCGTAAATACTTTTTCAGACTAGTGCGACGCGACAGCGCGACGCGACTCTTATAGAACAATTTCCATGAAGTTTTCATAGAAATTGTTCTACGAGAGACGTGTCGCGCTGCTGGTCTGAAGAATCCTTTATTCCCGTCCCAAACCCATTGTGAATGGTTATTTCATGAAAAAGCCATTCAATTGGATTAAACGAACTTAGAGGGTTGAATTGATGATTTTGATGATTATGATTCTGCCCTACTAATTGTAAAGGCAGTACTTGCAAAAAAGTGGTTTCGTGAAAAACGCGGAAATCTAAAAGTAAAATATTCATGCAGGTACTGTGAATCTCGTTGTGTGTTTTCCCATACAAGTTTGCCCCTAAGGATGCCATTTCCTCGCAAAGAGGGAGGCGGCGCACGTGACGGAGAGGCAGTACATGCGGGCCTCACGGCCGTAACCTTCGCAGGAGACGCCCTGGGCGTCGGGAATCCCAAGCTGATTCCCGGCCACCGTAGGTGCGGGCTTGCGGACGGCGAGTAATGGGTAGCTCGCTGTCCGGTAAGGACCAAGCCCGGGTCGACGGCGCGTTGTGTTCCACGCGCGCCTCAAAGAGATGTCAGCACCAAATGGTGGGGCCTGCAAGGGGCGATGCCTGTCAGGGGTGCGGGTTGTTCGAAAGAGATACCGCGGCCCCTGGCACACAGGCAACGGAGGGAACATGGGTGGGTTTTAGTCAGTAAAAGTCTGACACGCCCTCCTGCTGCACCCAGAGCGGGAGAAGTTATTTGATGATTTCCCAATCAAAAAAAAAGGATGCCATTTCTGCAAAAAAGTGAAAACCCATAAGTGTCGATTACTGCAGATACAATTAGCAGGGCAAAATTGTAAAGCACTATTTGTTATGGTAGCGAACAAGATATTTTAATCAACATACAAACTGACCTGCAAATTTCAAACAACGTAAGAACAACGTTAATTTCGCGGGCTACCTTACCGCATCCTGAGGGGCTCGTGGCTAAGTAATAACAGCCGCACGGGTCCATCGATCAGGTTAAGCTAAGCTTGCTGCAGTTGTTCCGTGGATGGGTGACCAACTTTACATACCAAGACCCCTCCATGCCTCGGGAAGCAAGTTAAGCCGTTGGTCCCGCCTGTTATTCGTGGATCTTTGACAGTCGTTACGGGACGTCAGAAGCCCGAAAGTCTGACAACCAGTCTTACCAAGAGGTATTACCCAGTGTATAGGCCTAGGTGGAAGTAAAGCGAGTGGACTGTATTTTATAAAGGTTAACTAGGTGGTTCACAATTATAGCAGAATCAAAGGGAATGTCCGAGCGCGGTCGTGTCGAACGTTGCAATGCCGCAAAGTTGTCGCGTCCCGGTCCCCGCGCCGCGCCGTGCTGCGTCGCTTTTTGACGACGTCGTAGTGTGTTCGTTGGATTTGTATGTATGTGTGTGAACACCCAGTAACTGGGTTGTGGAGGTCAGATACGCAGGAAAAAGGGAAAACGCTAGGCAGATGACCTTACCGCATCCTCCACAATAGACAATCAGCCTATAATGTTCCCACTGATGGGACACCGACATCCTCTCAGTAAGAGAGAGTGAGCCGTATGCACCACGCGGGCCGATTGCGGGTTGGTCCTCCACTACAACTATTGGCAAACGAAAATATGGCGTCGAAAGATTAATCGGCATCGCTGTCGACTAATAACGTAGGTCACCAAGAGATACATTATTATGTATCATACTAACAGCAGACATATAAAGATACACACAAAGCCTTTGTTATAAGTATGTATTTCGATAGCAACTCATTTCATATAAAATTTCTTCTACGTATACCCTTCGCGGATTAGTTAGATGAACACTGAGGGTGAACTAGCTATAGAGCGCCTCTCAATGTGCGAAGCTGTTTCCCAAAAATGTTGGGGTTGCCTTCCAGTCAAGCCGGATGCAGCTGATTACCAGTATTGCACATGAAGTGACTACTTACCTGACCTCCGCAACCCAGTTATTGGGTAATAAGATACTCCTTGGTAAGACTAATTGTCAGAGTATTGGGAGTTTGATTACTCGTAAAGACTATCAAAGATTTACGAATGAAAGCTGGGACCAACGGCTTCACGTGCTTCCCGAGGCATGGACGGGTCTTGCTATGCAATTGATGGTCACCCATCCACAAACCAACAGCAGCAAGCATAGGTTAACCTTCGGTCGATCAATGCAGCTGCTTTAATTTAGTCACGAGTTTGCGAGCAATAGTGCGCCTATATGAACGATTAAAATGTAGGTACCACGTAAATGAGAACGTGTGTGAATTTTACACGTTTCTTTTTTTCTTTTAAGTATTCATATGACAAATGCTATGAATATATACTTGAATCAATCAACCGGGATAACTTTTAAGATGAAAAAAAAAATACCTACTTTAAAAAAATTAAGCTCAAATGAAGAACTATCGAAGCCATAAGTGTAAAACGTTAGCGCTCTGTTTAATATTCTTACTTCGTGGTATTGTAGTCGTTAGAGCTAACAAAAAGGTCTTAGCTTTTTGTTAGCGCTGCAAAAAGGCGAGTTGAAATCGTAATATGATTAGCAAGCATTTTTTTCATTTATATTATTCTGTACTAGCGTTTTCTAGCGGCTTCGCCCGCGTGGAGGTTGTTAACTTTCCCACAGGGAACGTACTGCCGTGATAGAAAGTATTTTATGTGTTAATCCAGGTTATAAACTACCTGTGTGTCAAATTTCATCCAAATCCATTCAGCCGTTTTTGCGTGATTGAGTACTTAACAAACTACGACACATTCATACTTTCACATTAATAATAGTAGTAGGAAGTAAGATTTTCTGCTAGTAGGTACTTTTCTTTAACAAAAAAAAATAAAAATAGTTTATTGGTAACACAAGTATAGGTATTAACAAAATTTTTGTGTTTGGATCCTCCTTTTATGCAAATAGTGCCTGTATTAGGAGAGCCCGCTCTTCCATAGCAAGACGTGGTATGTATATTAAAATCAATATGTATAATTCTTATGCTAAAACTACTTAAAATTAACATTAACTTAAACTTACCTAATGACCTCGTTATTCTTTTGGCTTATTAGTTGACTCGCACGAATTAACTCGCCCGGAACGGGCGAATGTCACTTTTAAATAACATCATATTTTCTATAGGCGACTTGCACGAAGCTGTTTACAAGCTTAGCTAAATTGAGAATTTCAAAAATTCGTATCGGCTCTATTAAACCATTCTTTTAGCACTTTTGACAACATTCTTATTGTATTGAAATTTCACCAAGGATTAGAGCCATACCTCACCGAAACGCAAACCAAACGTATGGTTGGCTGCGTAACTGAGAGGACGCCAGATGAGCAGCTCATTACACAGGGTGGCAGGGATGTGCACAATTAAACTGAAACCATGAATTTAACACATGTTTCTACATACGGTGGAGGTCTGCCCGGCTTGGGCGGAGCACCGCCGTGTCCTCGTGGAGGTGATCGGCGGCGGCGATCTCTCGCGTCCGACCCTGGTCCAGGCCATGGTATGGAGCGAGAGTGCATGGCTAGCAGTCGCCTCCTTCTCCTTCAGCGAAGCAGTTATGCTCGCAAAGAGGGAGGCGGCGCACATGAGGGAGATCCAGTACGGTGTGTTTTTTTTTTTTTTGCATTTTTTTTATCACAGCCGTGGCCTTCACAGGAGACGCCCTGGGCGTCGGGAATCCCAGGCTGATATGAGGAAACAACACATGCAATGGATGTAGGTGTGGGATCCGTTAGAGGCATAATTTTCTTGTAAAGATTTTATTTTAATTCACATTTCGATATTATCTCAATGCATGTTTGTGTCCCCTTCCATTTCATCCCCCACATATCATTGTTACATGATCTTACCAAGAGAATGCTACTCTATTCGTGTCTAATAAGAATAGAACTGTGATTTTTCTGGATAAAAGATAAAGCCACACGAACATGTACAAGAAAAAATAAATAAAAAATTAAGTCGGCGCAGTCTGAGTCCGCGCCGCGCCGTTTGCTTTCGGGAAAACGTTTGGTCACAATCAGTACTATAATTTGACCTGTTATTGTGTTCTTTATAACGTGAAATTTCTTCAACTGTCGTTTTTTTTTACAAATACAAATAGATTAACAGCCGAAATGAGGCGAAATATGTTTTTACATTGGGTTTTGTAACAAATGTTCCTATGGTTCGGATACTGCTTGATCGATACTAGAAGTAGACTCACTGGATTCCTCATGAAGTAAGGTTATATCAATTATAATGATTTTTTAAGTTTTGAGCAGATTTACAGCCAATATTAGACGACATCTTAAAATATTTGGTTATTTGTGACAGATTTTCTTAAGGTTTCAATCACTGCCGTAGGTATTGTATTTGCTCGGTACTATATTTTTTAGGCTCATTGAATTCCTTTTGAAGTAAGCTTTATTTGGTTGGATTTTTATTTTGCATTTCTGAGTATATTTAGGGCCAATATGAGACGATATATGGAGTTATTTTGTTTTTTTGTATTTCTGAGCACATTTAGGGCCAATATAAGACGACATATGGAGTTATTTTGCTGTTGTCAATTTTATATTAATTTTTAACTCTCTTTCGGCCAATATTTTTGTTACGTCTCTCTTTGCCTTAGCAGAACTTTATCAATTCTTGACAACATTACTAGAAACAATGTTCTAACTTAAAACATTTTTGCGCTACATGAATTGGAATTTCGACTCATAGTGAAAAATAGAGGGTCGCGCGCATGCGTATGCACACGCCGTGTGACGCCATAGGTCAAATTATATCACGTTTAAATATCGTTATAAATATAACCTGTCTTTTGAATGTTCAACCATTACACTAGTACTAAAACTCTCGTAGTTTTTAGCGGTTGAAATCTTAAGTTTTGTCGGTCAGAAATATTGAACTTACTACCAGTACTCCGAGCGAAAAGACGTTTTCACGTCATAAAGGCTATAAATTTAGGTAACTGGGTGGATATTTGAGAGGTATTGATCGAAGAAATACCCTACAGCCACATTAAAATATGGTGTTCACTGAGAAGCCACTTAAACTTTCAACGCAGTGACAGCTTAATTATATCAACGTTACGTGCCCAATACATAAGAGGCATTCATCATAGGCTTTTTACCAAAATAATATCAGGGGCAATACTCGGCAATTAGAACGTTCACATTCTAATCTCGGTATAAAAACATTTAATGTACCTACATTTTTGACAAGTTTGTCATTCACTGTCGCTGAGATGAGATTTGAACGTTTATAATGGTCAGGAATTGATCTTCCGGTGTCTAAATATGCTATTTGATCTAAAATTACACTGAAATTGTAAATTATTTCAAATCCGTAACTTTAATTTGCTTTTTAACAGACGAACTAAAAGGCCTCCAGATATGGGTAAATTTTATAAAAGGTTTATAATAGTAAAATAGTAATAATAAGGCCGAAAGCCTCGATCAACATCTCTCGAGGCTCTCGTTTTCAAGGGCGCGGATTTTCAAGGTCCTTAGCAGGGCAGGGCATTAGCAGTATTCCTTTGACAGGAACCTCCTACTACTGCTCGCATCGTGAAGAGGTTCCTGTCTTTGGAGCCGCAACCACCGGTAGCTTGGACCCTGTTCCCGATACCGGCGGACCACTATTTTTAATATATTTTTTGTTATGTTTCTTTTATAATAGTACATTATGATATAAGTGCGGTAAGTTGAAAATTACAGCCGAGGCGATATTAGAGGCTGTAATTTTCAAAGCGCACGTATGTCATACGACGTTTTATAACATATTTGCGAGGAAATAAATAAAAGTCAGACTTTCTTAAACGAGTAAATCTTTAATCATTTGTTAAAGCAGTTAGAAAAGTTTGATCAATTTGTAAAATAGGTTAGGTATTACTTGTTCACAAATTATCGATGCGCGCGCATCAGCGCTTTTTTTTTAAGGCAAAGGCACAAAAACAGACAGTATAACTAATAAAGTAAATTAATATTTAATTGCTTTTGTTACAGATAAATGGTTGTAATTTATTGTCAAAACTAATTAAATTAAAGAATTAAATGTTTATTTTTTTACATTTTATCTCTCAAAGTTAATTTTATTCATAAAATGTTGACCACTTTTCTGACATAAAAACTCTTTGCTAAGATTTTAAAAAGTACCGTTCGTTTTAGACGGAGCATCTTGATAAACCGTGCGTTTTACATTACAATAACACACAAGTGCGTAATGACATGTATTACGATATTAAAATTGGAGTAATAAGAGACCCTTTACGAGCAAATGTGTTATAAAAATATTTAAAGTCGTAGCTATCTTTTTTTAATTTTTTTTATAATTATTTAATCCAATGTGTTAGTTTTATTTTTATACATCACCTGCCAAACTGCAAAGCAATTTGTAGGCAGTAGGTTCTCGTGGATTTATCACGAATCTTTGTTTGGTTAAACATAAAAACTAAATCCAAGTCAAAACCAGGACTAAAACTAAGACTAAAACAATGGCTCCGTTGGCAAACACTCCACATGTGAATACAGAGTAGTTACCCATACAACCCTGGGTTCCACAGCCACAGCTACTACACTCAGCGGCATCAGCCTCTAATACGTTGTTAAATGAATAAACGAAGTATGATAGTAAAACCATTTATTTTCAGGTTACAAAGACCCATAGATTAACCTAAGTATCAATAAATAGTATCATAATAGTTATGTGCCAGGTTCTTATGTAAAATAAATTTCGCTTACATAGAAACATAAAGAATTTCTGTAAGATGCACGTAAGGCCCTCCAATGTAATTGAAACTAATGGAGGAAGTGAATAAGAAAATAAATGTATTCCCGTCGCACCGGCCGGTCATACATTACGTGCCCGATAACGCCTATCATTCGTACCTACCTTACGAGCTAGTAAGTTAAGAGGTACACTTTTATTATTTACTAGATACGCCCCGTGGTTTCACCCTTATAAGTCTTGGTCACGTTTGAATATTAGGATAAACAGTATCTTAGGTCCGAATCCAAGTTTTGGTCTAGCTATGTACCAAATTTCATCCAAATCTGTTCTGTTGTTTGAGCGTGAAAGAGTAACAAAGAAAAATCAAATCTTTTCCCTTTTTTTTGGTATAGACAACAACTCATCTTTTACAGTACGTTTTCAACGTTTTCGATTGAATTATCAACTCTATAATTGTATGGACTCATCGACAATGTTGTACTATTTTTTTCCATGAAATTCCAGTTAATTAGTTGGTAAAAGCGTACCGTATATCTGATTGCCAGGTACTTACAACATACATAATTTTACTACATAATATCAAAACTATGAATTCAAATTGACGCTAAGTTAAAATCACGGCAATGCTCACAAACGATTATTTTCATGACGTCATGAAATCACGCAACGAAAAGGACCAGTTGTTACAAATTATCATATTATAGTAGATAACGTTTGTCTTGTAAAAAATGTCCCGAAAGGTGGGCATCCATTGCCGTTAAATGGGCCGAAATCACGAGCGGGACATTTGGTAGGTTTAGACGAAAATAGGGTTGACTGCATATCGTATTTACGTCAAATATCTATATACCAAGTATGGAAAAAGACTTTCTTAGCATAATATTAAAATGAATCACTCTTTGCTTACTAATATTTTGTTATCGGACTACTTTACTCTTCCACAATTAAACAACGACTGACTTAAAAAAAACAACTTACAATTAAAATACATCCAATCCATACATTCAAAGTCATTCACATCCAAAATTAAAGTAATTTTTCACTTTTTAGCTGTAGTTCCTACCCCACACCAATTCGAAATTTCATCGTCTTTTGGGTCAAAACAATGCATATTTTGCGATAGCAACAATCGCGGTTGATTTGCTGTCATTTTTTTAAGAGTTCCGTTGTCTGTTTTCGAAACGCATCATTCGAATGGAACCATATCGGAATAAACCCCTTTCGAACAAAAAAAGAATTTTGCAAATTCGAGTATATATGACGGAGTTATGCCCGAACATACATAAAAAAATAACGTAAACATGTTGAATTGATAACCTCGTTCTTTTTGAAGTCGGTTAAAAGTTACTCTTCCCCATCCAGAAATCGTTATTTCTGAATGGGGAAGAGTAACTTTTAACCTTTTAATTAATATCAGAAACGTATATTTGAATTGTTGCCAAAATAGAATAATACTTTCAGTTGCCTTAATGAAAACATATGTCAAAAGTTTGTTTAAAAATAATTTTGTACTTTAGCAGTGTTGCCTAAGTAGGTACTTAGATATTATAAGTCGGTAAAAAAAAACATTTTTTTTAAATTAAGTAAATCAAAGAATTCACGACAATATAATGGCTGGACTTCAGGGTCAGCACTAGGAAATCGTGTTATGGGATTTCGATAAGTTTATATAGAAAACTTAAAGTAATTACCACGAAAAAATATATCTGGCTAGCTCAAGAGTTGTACTATACCGTGAAACAATCGGATTGGAGATAAACCTTGTAGATGATTGTTAAAAAAATATTGAAAATCACTAAAAACGTGTAAAAAGCACTGCCGTATTTTGATAACTTAAGGCTTAAGTAAGAAGGCACCTATTTAATTTATACTTAAAAATAAAAACAACATAAAACAGTGAACCCAATACATTTTTCAGTTTTCCATAATATTACTTCTGTTTTGCGTAAAAAATTCGCAAACTTTCTCAATTTTGAAGCCCGAAATCTCCATACAATTTACTATGGCGACGCGTATTACCCGCTATATGACAGAGTTCGAACCGCGGAGCTCAGTTGACCGCACGTCTTCAAGGTAGGAGCACGTCGCTCTTCAAGTAAAAAATACGCGGCAAATAGTGGCCTGTGCGTACACGAGATTCCCGCACAGTGGTCGGAACTCCCGGAGTCAGAACAATAATTTATAAAATCTTAAATTTTAGTACTTACCAGTACTAAAATTTAAGATTTTTACGCTCGATTCTTTTTGCACGTATTTTTTATATTGTGTCATTTATTATTTGTTTGTTATTATTTTTAAGTCTCTTATTATTATAAGCTTGCTTCGTTCGCAGGTAGGTATCTTTCCGGTTCATAATTGTAATCTTATTTTCAAGTACTTGGTGTGACATAATTTATTCTAGATGGTGAAAAAGACCTAGATGGTGTCCAGGGTCTGATCATGAAGCCATCCGGTGGTCATAGGATCTCTTTAACTACACAACATAGCCCAGTCGCGTTTGAGCTCGTAAGATTTGTCTGGACAAGTACTATATATCTGGAATAATATCCAGGGTCTGATGATGGAGCCAACCGGTAGCCATAGGAACTCTTTAAGCATACAACATAACCTCGTCGTGTCTGGGCTCGTTAGATTTGTCTTTACAAGTACTATAGATCTAGATGGTGTCCAGGGTCTGATGATGAAGTCTTAAGGTGGCCATAGAAACTCTTTAAGCATACAACACAACCTCGTCCTATTTAGGCTCGTAAGATTTGTCTTGACAAGTACTACAGATCTAGATGGTGTCCAAGATCTGACGATGCAGCCTGAAGATAGCCATAGGCCACCCCGAACTCGAAACGCATGTTTAAAGATTTTAACGTTAATTGGAACGAACTTCTGCGGCTTACGGTAGGAGTTGACTAGTAGAAATCGTCACGCGAAAAACCGTTCATACTTGTATGCCCCCACCATGCGACTTTCTTCTTTACACTCTGAACCTCTGAAAGTGCGAATTTGGTCAAAATGAAAATCCAAGATGGCTGCAAAAATTTTCAAATTTTTCGCCATGCGTGTCGATTCCATAGTTTTCGAGGGTGCTAAAGCCGATAGTGGGGTCAAAATGAAAATTTAATATGTCGGCTGATAGAATTCTGTTTTTGGATTTTAAACCATACGATACGTGAGAAGGGATTTTGTTCCTGACGGGTCTCCCGACAGCAAAGGTTTTTTTTATTAGATGCATGCATTTTGTGTGCTCGTAGTCGTAAACAAGTAGATACCTTATAAAAATAATTATTGTTTCTGTAATAGTGAAGGAACAATGGATTTTTTATAGAAAAATATGAGTACGGCCAAAAGCACAAAATACAAGGGCTTTTTTGCCAGCCAGAAACGCGTGCATTGGAGTAAAAAACGAAAAAGGTGAGGAGTGTGAGAACCTACCTACATTTTTCCAAAAACAGTATCTTTGACTAACGAAGAGCGTTCCCACTAAATTTACAGTAGCTGCCGGTCGGTGTTTTTAATAAATTGTTCACTATTGTACTAAATACCTACTTATATTTTTTGTCAGTAACGGGTATAAAATTGTATCTTATTAGTTTCAGGGCTGCATTTGGTGTAATCAAAAATGTTGATAATAATTGTAATACAGAAGTTAGCACCTATTTACGTTTAGTTTGAAATAGTGAGCGAATTGGAAGGCGAGTAAGTGGACAAATGCTTGAGCGAGTGATACAAGTGAGTGGAGAAATAAATAGGAGAAAGAAATTACGTCTTGACTTTGTTTTTTAAAATCATATTATAACAGCTAATTGATACCTACATACAAAACTATGCAATAAACCACCCCCTCTCCCATCCTTCCTTACTAAGTATAAATGCAATGAAAAGAACAAAATAGTATCACTGCTCGCCCTGGTATGTTAGGAACGAGATCCTCCATCTCGACCTTAAAATCCCAACGATAGCCCAATTCCTAAAACGTAATTCAAAGCGTTTCTTTGAATCCGCCGCGCAACACCGCAATTCATTGATTGCGAAGGCCGCTAGTTATGTCCCCAGTAGAATCAGTCGAATCCGCCGGCCGCGACATGTCCTCTCCGACCCTGATGACCCCATCACTCTTCTTCAAGAAAGCAGTAGGGCCACCAGCACAGCACACAAAAACAGACCGTGTTTCCGACCTCGCCGCCGAGGTCCTCGCGCCTCGCGAAGACCCCGAGTAAACGAATCCTCCCCCAACCGTCCCTTGCCCGCAGAAGTGCCAGCCCGCGCCGAAGCTGAGCAAGTAGAGTTAAAATCCCCATGATTAATAATAAAGAAATTATTGATCCAGCCTGTCCCCACTTGCTGCCCTCCCTGAAAGTGACTCCCTGAGCCGAGGCTCGTACCCCGCAGGGGGTGCCCTCAGTGCGCAGTTGCTGTAGGTTTTTAATTTTAGTTTGTAAGCCCTGGCTGGAGGCTCTTAGCCTAAAAACTATTAGTCCCCACAGGAAAGCCCGGTTAAGTAGTTACGGCCTCTCAAGGTCAACTACGAGATGCCCTTCCCAAAAAAAAAAAAAAAAATAGTATCACTCTACGCGCGACGCTCGACCCGGACGGACGTGTGTGAAGTGCTCCTGTCTGCTGCGTGATTTTTCGCCGCTATCCAGATTCGCCGCGCCCCGCTGCGAACATTGTAGCCGCCCCGGCTACTGACGATTTAATTAGTTGGTGAATTTATTTCACTGATTAATTCAGTCAAAACTGTCTTTTTCAAGACATATTATTTCTTTGACGGAGAAAGCTTCGTGTTAAATTCACTTGGCCCTCTCCGGGTAAAATCCACTGTTTTTGTGGTCCTCGCTTGAAACCTCACGGTGTCAACGAATCCGAGGGGGTGTTGACCCGACTCACCCGCCGAACCCCTTCAGGGCTAGGCATCAATCGGACGGGTCCCAGACCACCGGCCTTGGGGGATCTCCTTGTCGGTACTGGTGACAGTTTTGCCTCCCCAGCTACTCACCCAGTGTCTTTGGGGTGACAAACACCCCTCGCATTGGACGTCAGGGCCCTGTTGCACATTAAGATTGGCAACAGGTTTACAAGCTTAGGGCTCACCAATAGGTACACACCCCCCTGCCTACACCCGGCAGGGAGGGCCACACATCCCCGGGCTATCCTCCCGGGGAAGTAGACGTTAGGATTGTTAGGAGTTTTTAGGGAAGTAGGCCGCTCCCTATGAGCAATCAGTAGGCTCCCCATCGCGACCATGGTAACCTCAAAATCGGCCTTTTTGGCCGAAATGAGGTTTCTCCTGTCCACTCATCCCGAATTGCCCGACGATATCGAACGGACAATCCAGGCATTCCGCGCTATGCCTCCCGCGCCCGCTTTACTCGCTTCCGCGATCCGCGCGACCTCCGCGAACTCGCCCGCGAATCCTCCCGCGATCACTCTCGCGACCGCTATCCCGACCGCGCCCACGTTTGCGCCCGCGACCTATTCTAGGTCTCCATCTCCGGCCGCCCCGGCTTGCCCTCCCTCTCCGGCCTTCTCGGAAGAGCTCGCCGAAGAAATGGACGCCGAAGACGCGCCCTCAGATACCGACACCCTTACTGGTGATTCGGATTCGAACTCGGACAAAGCAGCCGCTTCTGCTTCCGATTCTTCCCCATCGTCCACAGAAGAGAGTGGCTTCACCACTGTCGAGGGCAAGGGGAAGAAACGCAAGAAGAAGACTTGTGGTAAAACCCAAGCTGCCAAGATCGCGCTGACGGACGTCTCGGCGTCCCTTCTTTCGCGCCCCCCCACCCCGCCGTCGCCGACCCCCGCCGCGGCCCCCACCCCGATCGCATCCCCGCCCGCGTCTGCACCCACCGTCGCGCCCCGCACCGCTGCGGGGAAAAAGGTGCCCCCGCCGCCCCCGGTGTTCATCCAAGACAAGGGGAAGTGGACCGATGTGTCCAAATGGTGTTCGGAGGCTCGCATAGCCTACACCAGCGCCCGATCGACCCTTCAGGGAATCAAAGTGACGGTCCCTACGTCGCGCGATTACAGGGACCTCACAAAAATGCTCAGATATAGAGGTGTGTCCTTTCACACCTACGCATTACCAGAGGACAGGCAATTACGGGTTGTCATAAAAAGAATTCCAACCGAAATTGCGACCGAGGAAATCAAGGCCGACCTTGAGCTCCAAGGAGTCCCTATCCTACAGGTGCACCGCATGCACCGTGCCCGTCGCGGAGTGCCCTTCGACATGGTGCTCGTAGTATGCCCTCCCTCTGAGGGCCACAATCCGATCTTCCAGATCAAGACGGTTTGCCACTTGTCTGGACTAAAAATTGAAAAACCGCGTAAATCCGGTATAATCGGGCAATGTCACCGTTGCCAGTTGTACGGTCACGCACAGTCGCACTGTAATGCGAAACCCAGGTGCGTCAAGTGCCTAGGGGATCACGGCACAGCCGACTGTGCCCGGCCAAAGGACCGTGCCCTCTGCGCGGAACCTCCGGCGTGCGTTCTATGTGGTGAATCCGGTCACCCCGCGAACTACAGAGGGTGCTCGAAAGCACCCAAAACCTCTTCTCCCAAACTGGCGAAGCGTGCCGACGCCCGCCAGCAGAGGGAAGCCCCGTCGTCCAAACTCCCAGACAGGCTCAGCCCTCAGAGGCCGAGCCCCTGGAACCAGTTTAACCATCAGCAGGCATTCCCTGCGATGGCATCCGCTAGGCCCACTCCCGCCCCCATCCCTCCGCTCAGGGACCCGCGTACCGGCGCCCCCGCGCCCTCTACCTCGCCCCCCCGCGTTTCCGTACCCGCCGCCGTCGCGACCCCCGCGACGCTCCCAGCTGCGCTCCCCGCAGCCGCAGCTAGGCAAACCGCTGGCCCCGCGACCAGCATAAACGGCGTCTCAGTGTTCAACACACTGAATAGCATTTTTCTCCGTTTCTGTACCCCCGTGCCTACCGCATGGCACAGGAGGTGCAAGCAGCCGTAAACGAAAAAGACATCGCGAAGGTCTTTTACATCTACGAAGCGTATCCCGACGTTACGCAAGCCCTCGTCCAATTCAATAACTCAAAATGAATAATACGGCCCCCGCGAGACTAAAACCCCGATCCCTAAAGCTAGGAACGTTTAACGCCAACGGTTTACTAACCCAACGTGATGAGATCGCCCAGTTCCTCCGCGACCATCAAATTGACATACTATTAGTACAAGAGTCATTCTTAAAACCCTACAACCGCGACCCGAAAATTGCAAACTATCGTATAGTGCGCAACGACAGGTCGCGTTGTCATAACGGTGGAACACTCATCTACTATAAAAGGTCATTACACTGCATCCCTATGGATCCCCCCACCCTCAACCGGTTAGAAGTTTCAGTCTGTCGACTAGGCCTGGCGGGTCATCAACCCGTCACGATAGTCTCAGCCTACCTTCCTCCCACTCCCCAACCGGACGATTTCAGTCAAATCTCCGATGACATTTCCGCCCTGTTAGGCATGAGTGACTCTGTTATAGCAGGCGATCTCAATGCAAAACACCCCGCTTGGAATAGTTCCAGACAAACGACTAGAGGAAAACGCCTGTTTGACCTCTGTTCCTCCTTAGTCTTTGATGTCGTCGCCCCGATGACTCCAACTCACTTTCCCCACGATGTAAATCACAGGCCCGATGTACTCGACATTGCCATTCTGAAGCGAATCAACTTAAGGTTGGATTCCATAGAAGCAATAAACGAGCTCACCTCTGACCATCGTCCGGTTGTCATGCATCTGGCCCCGCGAACGGGTCTCCCAGATACAGACCAACCCCCCCGCACCAAAGTGGTAACGGACTGGAGGCGAGTAAGCGATTCGCTGAAAACCAAAACATCCCCCCACTTGAATTCCATACCCGACCATTTCGACTCTGTCGCCGACACAACGGCTGCGATCGACTCATTCACGGGTCACGTACAATCTGTCCTGAACGAGTGTTCAAGGGAAATTCCTGAGGTGGAAGACCACCGATGGAAGTTGCCGGACGATGTACGCGAACTGCTAAATGAGAAGAACGCAGCTGTTCGTGCCTACAGCAACTTTCCTTGCGATGCGAACAAGGCTCACATGCGCTATTTGCAGAGATCTGTGAAGACGCGCATGCAAGAGCTTCGTGACGCTGGCTGGGACAAGATGCTGAGCGAGTTAGAGCCGACTCATCTAGCCTTCTGGCAACTTCAGAGGAATCTCAAATCCCGAGAAGTCTCCTCCATGCCCCCCCTGACCAGGCCCGACGGCACAGTCGCGTTCGACGACATCGACAAGGCCGAATGCCTTGCCGAGAGCCTCGAAGCCCAGTGCACGCCCAGTTCTCTGCCAGTAGACCAGGCACACCTCGATGAGGTGGACGCCGAAGTTGAACGCAGAGCCTCCCTCCCGCCCGTCGAAGACCCGGATGATCCAATACCTCTCGTCACCCCGGACGAAGTTCACGAGATCATCAAAGGTCTGAAACACCGCAAGGCTCCCGGCGCTGACGGAATCACCAACAGGGTGCTCCAGATGCTGCCCGCCCACATGATCATGCTCTTGACCACCATCTTCAATGGTGCCCTGAGCAACAACATCTTCCCGCAAGCATGGAAGCAAGCCACGGTCATCGGCATTCCAAAACTTGGCAAGCCCAAGTCCGAGCCCACGAGCTACCGCCCCATCAGTTTACTGAATTCGCTCGGTAAAATCTACGAGAGACTTATTTATAAGCGACTCAGAAATTTTGCCGAGACGAAAGGCCTCATTCCCGACGAGCAGTTTGGTTTTAGAACCCAACACTCGTGCGTGCAACAGGTCCACCGCATCGTAGAAGACATAAGCGCTGGTTTCCAGCGCGGCTCTATGACCGGTGCAGTATTCTTCGATATAGCGAAAGCTTTCGACAAAGTCTGGCACAACGGCTTATTATATGAGCTGTACAAACTCGGTGTGCCCGACCGTCTCGTACTCATCCTTCGAGACTTTTTGTCGAACCGCACCTTTCGCTATCACATAGAGGGAGCGATTTCCTCCCCCCACCCCATACGCGCCGGCGTCCCTCAAGGCGCCGTGCTATCCCCTCTCATTTTCACGCTATTTACTAGCGATATCCCCAAGCGTAGACTGGAAAAGTTGGCACTGTTCGCAGACGACACAGCCATTTACTACGCTGGGGTCAGTCAGGATGCGATATCCTCCAGACTCCAGACCGCAGTCAATGTTCTTGGCGCGTGGTTTAGAAAATGGAGGATCGAAGTAAACCCAGACAAAAGTCAAGCGGTTCTCTTCTCGAAACCGCGACACAGACCCGACCCCCCCCGGCCCATCTCCATGTTTGGCAAGCCTATCCCTTGGGAGAAGCAAGCCAAATATCTAGGAGAGATCATGGATCAGCACCTCTCCTTCTATAAGCACATTATGAAGGCGCGCTCACGCGCCGCCTTCGCTCTTGGAAGGCTGCATTCTGTTCTGAACGCACGTAGCAAGTTGTCACTCAAGTGCAAGTTGCGAATATACACGGCGTGCATAAGGCCAATCATGACCTACGCTAGTGCAGTCTTTGCACACACAAAGCCCCGATACATCCATAGGATGCAGACATTGCAAAACCGTTTTCTCCGTCAAGCCACAGGCTCGCCCTGGTATGTTAGGAACGAGATCCTCCATCTCGACCTTAAAATCCCAACGTTAGCCCAATTCCTAAAACGTAATTCAAAGCGTTTCTTTGAATCCGCCGCGCAACACCGCAATCCATTGATTGCGAAGGCCGCTAGTTATGTCCCCAGTAGAATCAGTCGAATCCGCCGGCCGCGACATGTCCTCTCCGACCCTGATGACCCCATCACTCTTCTTCAAGAAAGCAGTAGGGCCACCAGCACAGCACACAAAAACAGACCGTGTTTCCGACCTCGCCGCCGAGGTCCTCGCGCCTCGCGAAGACCCCGAGTAAACGAATCCTCCCCCAACCGTCCCTTGCCCGCAGAAGTGCCAGCCCGCGCCGAAGCTGAGCAAGTAGAGTTAAAATCCCCATGATTAATAATAAAGAAATTATTGATCCAGCCTGTCCCCACTTGCTGCCCTCCCTGAAAGTGACTCCCTGAGCCGAGGCTCGTACCCCGCAGGGGGTGCCCTCAGTGCGCAGTTGCTGTAGGTTTTTAATTTTAGTTTGTAAGCCCTGGCTGGAGGCTCTTAGCCTAAAAACTATTAGTCCCCACAGGAAAGCCCGGTTAAGTAGTTACGGCCTCTCAAGGTCAACTACGAGATGCCCTTACCAAAAAAAAAAAAAAAAAATAGTATCCACTTATATTTTAAACATTGTCTTCACGCTTCCCGCCGTTCGAACCACTATGTAAACATGTATGTGTGCGTAAGCGGGGCGCACGCGTCTATTGCTGTGTGTGTAGCGCTTCAATACCTCATTTTCTCTCGCGCTCGCGGTGAATACGGCCCTTCATAAAGGAATGTAATAGGTAGAATTGGCTAGTTATGTTTTTGTATGTACGGAGCGAAGTTATTGCCACATTCCGGCCTATACCTAACTGGGCTGTCCGAATTACTTTTCGTTATCTTAGTGTAAAAAAAACGTCAGAATAAAAAATTAAACAAATCCCATATACAACATAAACAAATCACATATACAATATTTAATGTTACTCTACGGTACAACTTTTTTACGGTACAGTTTTACCGTGTCTTCATTGCAAGTCTCAGGTGAGAAATTACAACAATCTTACCTTAACCATTAAGGAGAACATTGTGAGAGTCATAGACGGTTTATGGCGCGCTAAGTACACACTAACTTAACCCGAAGTTATTGCCGTGAGGGCGTGACCTACAGGGGTACGTACGCCACGCTTACAGCCGGTAAGCTTTACTAGCCGGCCTTACTAGCTTTTTATTGGTCCATTATTTGGATTGCCAATCAGGTGTTAGATAATTTAGTGGTGCAAGGACCTCTAAAGTTGTAAAAACAACTGAGTCGAATTAGAAACTAAACGTAAACCTGATGAATACCCAAATAGTCGCTAGAAGAATAAAGATGAATCAAAAGTTTATTTAAACTGTAGATTGGTGCTATTACTTCGAGTTCACCGGCTTATCTTGTTGTGGCGAGTGATGATCGATATCAGTGTCGCACGTTTATAGTAACATACGATTCAAGTAATTCTAGTTTTTTGGTCGTTAATCTTTGTAATTTCAAAGATGTTGCTTTTGTTGTTGTTGTCGTTTGTTGTTGTTGTTGTAGTTTTTTTGTGTGTTTTGTGTGTTTGTTGTGTGTGTTTTGTGGTTTGAGTTTGAGTTTTGTTGTTTTGTTTTGAGTTTTGTTTTGTTTTGTTTTGAGTTTTGTGTGTGTTTTTATTCTTATTGTAACTATGCTTGCGTTATTAAGTTTCGTCAAAGAAGCTCGGTGTAATGTTTATGTAGCTGCATTACTTTGTTATAAGTTCCGGCCAATTAGATGCTTACTGGACATGAAATTAATTATTTTGCATTTGTTTGGATGTATCAGGACTGTTTACATGTTTAATTATTTTATCCCGTGTGAAGTAAGATGGTCGAGTGCATGAATTTATTTATTTCAAAAAACTGAAACATATTTTACAAATTAAAAATTGGCTAGTTTTGAATACAAATGAGTTAAGCATCTGTAGCCGAACTAGGCAAAACCTGTATTTCAGCTATCAGCGCCAGTCCCCTCGGATAATTTTACATATATCGTAGCCATTAATATTAATTTTTACAGGATAATTAACAGTAAGTGTTATTTTACACAATTTGTTATGCGGTAAATTACTATAATGTAGAGTATGAATGCGTGACCTCTCACTGTGTGGGATGGAATGTGAGTGTGTGAATTGAGAGAGGGTGTGTGGGGGTGTGTGTAAGTGTGTGTATTCCATGAAAAAGATAAACATTTGGAAGTTTAAGAGTGTACTCTAGGTTAATTTTGTAAATCAAACAAGTTAATGCTATAGTCGTGATCATTGTGCTATATGCAGTAGAAGTTTAGTCTTATAATAATTTAGTTTTTGCAAATATTCAGATACCTTTTTTTTTGCATTGAGTTTTTGTTAGTGAGTATATCTTTATAGTCCTGTTTAATCTATTGTAAAGAAAGGGTCCAATGAAGTTCGTGAAGCGTTGGCAAAATTTACTTTTAAAGTGAGTCAATCTGCTACATACCAAGTCTGCTCTTCGTTTTTGGAGGATTTGTGGGTCATATACCTATTTACTATGCTGTAGCAGAACTATACTTATTATAAATAACTGTCTAACAGTCAAGACTCCACAACGCCGATACAGTGTAGCACTTCGAAACAATAGTGGTTTAAAATGGCTCACCTTGAGGATTGCACGTTGGGCGGTCTCTAAAGGCTTTATCGCAGTCTTTACCGCACCTCCCCATGACGATATACAATACGTAAGAAGCGACTGACAGAGTGCGTAGTAAATTTGTTTAAGCCACTCAGGATCTGAAACGTGCCTTAGATTTAAAAAAATGTATATGAGTTTGCTTATCCTACCGCTCAGCAGTCGTATGTGCTCTTTGAAGTTGAGCCTACTATCTATTGTAATACTAAGATATTTAATATTTGGCACTCGTTCCAGTGGATGGCACGCGCAGTTTACTTCGGAGTGACACTCATGTGCTATGATATTATGGCCGAAATTATTGTTACTTGTTACCAAATGCTGCAAATGCAAATGCTTGTTGCAATGCTTGTTTCTTACATAGATAGTTTTGATTCCTGTTATTGTTAACTAAGTTATCGTACAGAAATTACAACAATAGTTGTTACAATATTTATTTAGGAATGATCATCCAGAAATTTGGCTACAGTAAGTAGTATCTACCTATTTTGATTATTTTAGGTCTGTAATTGTAAATTGTAATGTAGATAAAATTCCTGAGAGTTGTGTTTAATTGTATTATGACCAACCCAGTTTCATCAAACTCTAAAAAAAGTTTGTCTGTAATAAAGAAAACAATTTTATTTTGTGTCCAAACTCAAAAAATATCACAGGATATTTATGTAAGTTGGTATCTGACTTCATAATTTGAACCATTTCTTCGTCAAATTAAAATTACTACCGTTCAATCCTCAAAAGAATTGACACAAGGATTGGTAAGCAGTTCTTCAGTCTTCTTGGTACATCGTCAGGCAATACAAATAAGGGCTTTAGGTGTTAAGAAGCGTCAAGAATAAACGGAGCAGTCACTAGACGATTCCGTACAAAACCGTGAAAAAATACCGAACAAATTGCTGAATATCTACAAGAATGATAGATTTCATTAAAAACATTTAAAAAAATGGAGCGAAACAGAGCTAAAATAATAAATGAATTATTGTTCGATTAATTTATGATTTAGGACCGAAAAGGAATTAAATTTGGGGGCGAATTATATTTATAATATATTATATTATATATATTTCTTCTATACTAATCTATATCTATACTAATTATAAAGCTGAAGAGTTTGTTTGTTTGTTTGCTTGAACGCGCTAATCCCAGGAACTTCTGTTTCGAATTGAAATATTCTTTTAGTGTTGGATAGCCCATTTATTGAGGAAGGTTATAGGCTATACAATATCACGCTAAGGCCCGTAGGAGCCGAGCAAAGAAAGAAGTCACGAATACGAAGTATTCGCATGGGCAGGTGAGGCGAGCGACGGGGTAGGTCGGGGAGCAAGAAATTTGACGGGAACGAAGTCGCGGGCAGAAGCTATTATTCTATATAGGGCGAATTTTGTTACGCGAATGCGGATATACATAGCTGTTTTTTGATCGTTTTAATCCCTTTAAAGGGTCATTGTACTCATCATTATGAATAATTTTTACTATTGGACCAACCCTGAAATCGTGAAATATAAATGAGCTGATCCATACATTTATGTTCGCATATCTCGACGCAATGAATGGATCAGCTCATTTTCATTTCACGATTTTTGTTTGTGCTCGCCATGAGCATAAACAAAAATTAAAGTCACGTCGATAAATAATTAAATTTTTACTCATAGGGTCAGCAAGTGACATCCTTAAATGCCTTCAATACTTCAAGGGCAAACAAGAATCGTGTAGAAATTCGGTCCCTTTCCTCTTACAAATGGTTTTTCAAGTTTATCCAAATTTTTTGTGCTTCTAAGTGGGGTCATGCTAGATAATTAGGTACTTATTCCGCTGTTTGGGGCCTGCGTGTGAGCACAGGGCTGTTGAAGGTCAGTAGACCGTGACTTTAAGCTATTAAGGGCCACGTAAATAGGGCTTAGCTTAATTTGGAAGATAGCCTTTATGGATTTTTTCGGTAAATACAATTGATGTAGATCAAAAGTTAGTTTCTCCTGGAGCACAAAATGTCGTGGTACACTCTTTGGCTTGCTTGAGGCTTTATATGGCTGTATTTTAGCTTGGGTTAGTATGATGCATTATATGTTTATGTTATTTTATCATATAATCTTATTGATATACAAAAAACCTACTATTTTTAGGATTCAATTAACGCACGAAAAATAGCGTGGTATATAAATACACCGTGACATTTTAGTCGTCTTACAAAGATGGTCCACTCAATGTATCCGTCATAACATACCTCTAGGTGCGATTAAAACATTGTTACCATTAATTAAGATAATAGATACAAAGAAAAATAATGAATGCTTTAGAATTATGAAACACCCTCCCTGTTAATAATGTTTACGTATCAAACGGTAAAAGATATCTACCTACCTACCATTACATTCCATCATTAATTCCATCTCCATAACAGGGTGTTTCAAACTGCGTCATGCGTCTTAGTGATATTTTCATGTTTTCGATTATGCAAATGTTCAAAAAAAATTTTTTTTAATGAATGGTAGTACATAGCAGTCATTGGGTACATGAAGTGGGCTGCCGTTGTAAGACGACTAAAATGTCACGGTGTATATGCATACGAGGTGCATTCAATAAGTACCTAGCCTCATCGCCAGAGGGCGCTGTAGTTTCAAAAGAGTTTTACCACAGTGTAGCACATTCTTTTTTAATTATTTTTTCAAATTTTCATTCAAATCCCTTCATTTGTTTTAATTTGACAACTTATGGAAGCGAACGTGTCGATCGGTTTTACAAAAATGGAAAAAGAGCAATATCGTTCGGTGATTCGATTCCTATTTTTGGAAGGGAAAACGCGCCTCGAAATCAAAGAGCGCTTGGATGCTGTGTACGGTGACTCTTCTCCATCGATGGCCACCGTCAAGAATTGGTTCAACGAGTTTGCACGTGGCCGTACGTCGGTTTTTGATGAACCACGTCCAGGTGCACCGAAAACCGCTGCTACGGAGGAAAACATTAAAAAAATCCATGATCTCGTATTGGCAGATCGCCGATTGAAGGTTCGGGAGCTAGCTGAGACTGTAGGCATTTCAGAAGGAACAGTGCATCATATTCTTCACGAGGAACTCGGCATGAGAAAGCTGTCGGCGCGATGGGTGCCGCGTTTACTCACACCAGAAAACAAGCGCAACCGTGAGACCACATCGGAGACGTGTTTGGCGCTGTTTAAGCGGAAACCAGCGGAGTTTTTGCGTCGTTTTGTGACCGTCGATGAAACCTGGATCCACTGGTACACACCAGAGACCAAGGAGCAATCAAAACAATGGATCCAGACCGGGGAACGTGCTCCAAAGAAGGCGAAAACTGTAAAATCGGCCGGAAAAGTTATGGCCACCGTTTTCTGAGATTCACAAGGTGTGATCTACATCGATTACCTCGAGAAGAGTAAAACAATTACAGGGCTTTACTATGCCGATTTATTGGGCCGATTCGACGCCGAATTAAAGAAAAAACGACCCCATCTGGCGAAGAAAAAAGTGCTGTTTCACCACGACAACGCACCGGTTCACACGTCTGCCGTTGCCATGGCCAAATTGGTCGAATTACGCTACGAATTGCTGCCCCATCCACCGTATTCTCCAGATTTGGCCCCTTGTGACTTCTTTCTGTTTCCTAATCTGAAAAAATCACTCGCCGGGAATAGATATGGATCGAATGAGGAGGTCATCGCCGCCACGGAGGCCTATTTTGCAGAGTTTGACAAAAACTATTTTTCGGACGGATTAAAAAAGTTGGAGCATCGCTGGGCTAAGTGTATCGAACTAAAAGGAGACTATGTTGAAAAATAAATTCCCACTTTTCCAAAATTTTCGTTTACTTTTTGTAGGCTAAGTATTTATTGAATGAACCTCGTACATTATAATTATTTTTGTTTTAATTTTGGTTGTTTATTGTGTTATATTGTATTATTGTAATTATTATTACCTACTTAAACTTAATTATGGTTATAACATAAATACCTTTTTATAACATATATCTTGGTGCTTATTGTTTTGATTAAAAAGAAAATATAAAAAGCAAATGTTTAACTACATTCCTCCCTAATTGTTGTTTACAAAAATGAAAATACGAATGATGAAATATTTAGTAATCTCAAAAAGCGCTCCATCATCTGAAGTTAACTATAGCGATCAATCAATGCTTTGAACGATTTTGGCTGATATTGAAATTTAATCTGTTATCTGGATAAATAGGCCGAAGCTAGGCAAGCAATTCCTTAATTCGGATTAAATTCTAGTGAAGTTGATAGGTTCTTAATTACACAGCAGTCGGACGGATCCAACCTTCTTAATAAACGACTTATTATTACTGAAATGGTGTTATTTTATTACCCTTTTGACGTGAGACAAACAGGGGCGGGTAACAATTATAAAGCGTTTGTAAATATGGGAGAAGAATGTTAATTTCAAGTACATTTTTCAGACGTAACTACTTACTGTTGAAAAATTAATACAACCCTGTTAAACATTTATCTGTTTCATATTCTTCTTTGGAATAATAAAGTGGTGTTATGCTCCTACTCTCATAGTTGTTGGTATGTGAAGGCTACCTACCAACCAACTTACATATTTAGTAGCTACCTAGAGCAATGGAATGAAATTTATTTGCAATTATTTTAGAACATTACAGATGATCGGGTTTATCAGTCTCTAAAATAATGCGCTAAAACTAGCATGCAAAATTATTGACCAAATGTGACCTTAATAAAAAATATATTTTATCAATATAATCTATTTATTAATACGTAAAGTGTAAAGCTTGGAGTTTCATCGACTGAGTTTCGTACAAATATCTGCATACTCCAAGAACTCGGCATAAAGCAACGCTTATTTTCTATAGTACAGTCTCGCATTCTAGCTTTCTTTGGTCACGTTTCAACACGTGATAGCCTTCTTCCCATAGAGCGCCTCGTCATCCAAGGTAACGTGGAAGGTACTAGACCGCGCGGGAGGTCACCGACTCGATGAAACGACCAGATTAAATCTATTATGGATAGTTTCATAAACGAATGCACTAGAATGACCTTCAGCAGAGACAGATGGCGGGACACCGTGAGGCGTATTAAATCTGCCCCCTTCATAACTACGACTACGTGACGACTACGACGGCTCTGCCAAGAGCGTACCGACTAAGAAGAAGAAGAAGAAAGCAAAAATTTATCCCATTTTTACGAAAATTACGCGAAGGGTGGAGGCATACCAAAATTTTACATGGAAACGGAGTGCACAAAGCTATTATTTTATATAAATAAGAAAGCATTAAAAACAAATAAAGTTTTAAATGAATTATGGTTGTGGGCGAACACTAGCTATAATTTGAATGTCAAGCATCTATGCAAATCATCATCATCGTCGGTCTAGCCTTTTTCCAACTATATGGCCTATCTGGATGCAGCTCAATACCAGTATTTTACATGGACCGACTGCCTATGTGGCCTCTACAACCCAGTTACTGGGTAAAACGATAACCCTTGGTAAGACTCGTTGTCATACTGTCGGGCTTCTGTCAGCGGGAACCAACGGCTAAACGTGCTTTCCGTGACCCGGAGGGGTATTTAAAGATGGTCACCCATCCACGGATCAAAAGCGACACACGTAGCTTAACCTGATCGTATGTAACCTTAATCATCTGTGAAAATAAATTTAGAACATTTCAGTGTGAATCTTTAAAGCTACTTATTTGAATAAAGCATTTTATAACGTATGCCTTGTTCTACCGCTACTCGCTGTCAGTCAAACCTTACCCTAGGCATAATTACTGTTGTTCAGTCAATGAGAAAAATCTCAAATATTTTTGTAAATAAATCATGAGAATAATGTGCGTGCCCACAAACTGACCCTTCCCTTTATTGCCCATTTCCGTGATGACGTAGTTGATTTTATAAAGGACGATATTAAGATCTCATGTTCTGAATTTAATTTTTAAACGATTTCCCGCTGAGATATAAACATTTCTTTGTCATGGGCGCATTTTGTGACCACGTTGAGGTTGTGACTCTTTAACTTGTAAATATTTTTGTCGTAAAAATAAGTTTTATTCATTGAATAGAACACACTTTTGTCTAGAAGATGAGTGTCATAGAGTTCGAGAGTAGAGTATATGTTAGGTGAGGTTACCACTATGTAGGTACGTACCTACGTGTCGTAAAGTCTACGTCTAAAAGTCAACCCTAGCTAGATTGATATCCTAGGAACTTTTTACGCGGGGTTGCCTTTGGTAAATAATTTTCTCAACGTGGAATTTGTGTCTCGTGTACCGATCACATAAGTAAAAAATGCCAACTCTTCAGGTTGTCTGAGCATCAGTAGGTAAGTTTGTAGTTTTATTGAAACACTAAAATAATTTTGTTTGTTACTTAAATTGTTATGCTTTATTACATAACTACTAAAAAGTTAAATTTATAATTTAAAAAACCCCCGACCCAAAAAAAGAACTCTAAAAAGTAAAAAAAATATATTTATTGGTCTTTTAAGTTGTAGGTAATAATTTGATCAACGTATTGTCAAGTCAGGGGACGGCTAATGAAAATGCTAGGCCACCTCTGTTTGGCGTTTTCTTTGACCGTCCGCCGACTTGACCCCGCCGTTTTTGCGTCGGGGGTTAAAAAATGGCAAATTATAAAACAGAGTTGCTGAGAATCGTGCTCTATAATATTCCTATAATACTGCCACTGGTACACAGGCCTCCTCTCAGTGTGAAGGAGTGGGCCATATTCCACCATAGGGCCCAGTTCGGGTTGGTCGATGTACATGTCTCCGAAGTTTTCGTTCTAGGACATGCCAGTTTCCCCATGATATTTTTCATCACCGTTTTGAGAACAGTAACTAACCTAACCTAATGAAATAATTTACAACGCAGGTAAAGCGTCTGAATAGTGCTGAATCGCTTGCAATTGGAGAGGCCCATGTCCAGCATTGGAATGCTATGTGCTAATAATGATGTTGACACCCCATTTCTTACCCTTCGAGAACCTATAAAGAACCGAAATACGAAAATGGAGACACATTTTTCACGAATAGAACGATGTTTTGCGCTTCACATGAGGCCATAATTTTTCCCTTATGAGGGGAGGTGTTAATAGGCATAATAAATAAACAACTATACAGAACTCGTAAAAATAGACCTGCCACAGGCTCGCAGCTGTAGGCTTTGAGTCGGAACACAAGTTTGGTGCGTTTATTTTATATTGGAGGGTCGTTAGCAAGGATATTGCTATGTACTATTGACATTACATTTTCAGTTTTATTAGTATTTAATATGTTGCTGTGCATGCCGTTGCAACAGCTGCTATTGTAATTAATAGCAATGTTAATACCCACTTCGAGCGTGAGTTCATTAGCATCGTAAGAAATGTAGCAATGTTTAATAATATCATACTTAGTTACAAAACACCAATTACTATTCAACATTTATGGACAAAACTCTACACAGGAGTGCCAACAAGTACACATCGTTGGCACTTTTAGACGTCCACTTCTACATGGGACTTAGATAATATAAATGTTGAAATGTGTGTACTAAAACTCAGCCTACTCCTTCGGCGAATACCGGCGAATTGCGAAGCGTTGTGGAATTACGAAAATAAGTAAAACGTCGTTTGCATTTCCAAAATTTCATTGGAATTAAAATAAATTGATATAAAGGTGTCGTCTAATTACGTGCCATCGAATAGCATCAATAAAAGCGAAAGATACAAAAAGTATTTTTAATTTTCAACTCTTTCTGATAAAAATAAGGCTACCAACTAACGTTATTATTTTGAGGTAGAAGCTGTTGTTAATTTTAGCTAAGATATTCATAACACTCCTATTACGTGGCGGAGCTTCAGGAAGCAGGCAGTATTAATAAACGGAACACATAAAGCTGGTGCTGGAAATCTGTAGAATTTACGGCACGTTGCAAATAATTTTAGCTGCATAACTTACCGAGACAACACCAAATAGATTCGCAAGAAAAATAGCGAGTAAAAATTATAACAAACGTCAGTTGGAAGAATACCGTTTATTTGGACACAGTTTGTGAAACACAAAATTTAATAAGAAATTAAAAAAAGTAAATACAAATAGCTACAACAGTGTATGGCTCACGGCTGCGCCAAAAAGGTTCATTTCAGCATTAATGCCAGACAGATGCTGTCTGACGCTGGTTTTCTAATGAATCTTTAGTTACAAGTGACGAGGAGTACAGAACAGTTTCAACATAACCTAATAATACAATAAAAATAAACTAAAAACATCACCTAATACATCATTTTTAAACTTATAAATAAACAAGCAATCATATAAACTTTGTAAGTTTATATGATTATACAACATAAAATGATAAGCAACATAAAACGAAAACAACAGGAACTTAGCGAAACCGACTTCGAGCGATCAACTACATTGATAAAAAAATAAAAATAAAGTAGTGAAGGACGATGGTAAGGTTTCTTTTCCACCAGAGATGTGCTATGCCACCTTGCTACGGATGCGTTGGATATCATTCAATCATATTTATTGGTTCACATAGCATAGCATTGGTGGAAATGGGTTCAACTATTCGTGCTATACATGAGAGTTATGGATGCGACAGTGGTGTTGCTGTGTGCAGGCTCCTTTCTATCGTAGATTTGCATAGTTCGAGCTGCGTATCTTCTTCGTGCATAGTTCCATAGCTCAGCTTTCACATCCTCGTAAATCACAACTTTTTTGCAAAAGTGCGTAGTTCTCGCAATGAGCGTGCGTGTTTGATGATGTATGAACGGGTTTGGGGCAAAGGAGTAAGTAAGGATCGTTGCAGCTGACGTTCTGAAGTTTCTGCCTATCCCCATGGGAAAAAGCGTGAGTTTATGTGTAAATAAAAACTGTTTGGAATATGGCCGTTTTTTCATTAACATCAATAGAAGGCATTAGAAGCATCTTAGACCTGTGCACGTTTTTTCCTTAATGTAGATTTGTACCAAAAAAAATAAATAAAAAGAAAAGCAATGAATTTTACTCTACACGATTTTCACTATACGCTTATGATAGTCAGTGTGAAGTACCGAGGACGTGAATTCGTGATTTCGAATAGTTTCCAGGTATTACTGACTTGAATTCATTGTTCTGTTATTTTATGAACATATCATTACTAATACATGAATAAACCACCACAAGATCATCAACTGCACAGGTGATAATGCAGCACAGGATGGATGGTGGGCCATTGTCTATGGGGAGGTGCTGCATATGCACTTGATATCTGAGCCGTCCGTGATCTGTGGATATTATCTGTCTTCTGTGGTTACATTTATGTAGAAATTCCCAAGTCAGCCACGGTAAGACGTGCACAGGCGGAAAGCTCTTAGGTGGTTTGATGAAATTATCAGGGGGTTTATACAACTTCCGCTATCACTAGATTACATCTTGCCGTGGAGGCGTTACTATTGCATTGATGATGATAAATGATACGTGAGAAATGATTTTATTTCTGTAAGTAGGTTTGTCCAAAAACATTTACAAGTCAATCATATTTTAAAAACTAGTTGAGGTCGGCGTGTCCTATCTGACTACTCTGAGAAGAAAGGCCGAAATAAAATCAGAGGTCACAGTCTCTTTTAAAGTTCAGACATAATCTTGGTCAGATCATGTGAAGACCATGTGGATTGGAGTCTGAAATGGTATTTTGAGAAAAGAATCACACAGATCGAGTGGACCTGTCCAATCAGTGCACGCATTTATCAGTAATCATGCAGCTCAAATCAGATCATGATCTACGAGTAATGACTGCGTCACTGGCCAAAGATGTTTGAACGTTTTGCCATGAAGAATCCATCGACAACACTGATCTCATAGTTATGTTTTACTATTCTGTAGCGCCAAATTATAAATTGTTAATTAATGTTAAATATGGCAATAATATTATTCTTAAATTGATTGTGATAAAATGGACTGTAATACTGTCTACCTGAAATCTCTTTATTTTATTAATATATTGTTGAATGTCCAGACATTTTTAACTTTTCTAAATGATACATTATGAATGAACTGCTGAGGGTTGTTGGACAGATTGGAACGAATTGAATGTGTGAAGAGAATGAGCGAGACGAGAGTGGGAGAGGTCAAGTTGAAAGAATTTAAATGGCGCATTTACAGATACAGGAGGTATTTGGACTGGTTGTACTGTCGCTGTAAATAGTGTTAGAAGATAGATACATTTTGTATTACCTACCTATTAAATTGCATACAGCAAAACAAACACTAAATGCTACTAGAAAAACCTTTGTTTGTTGTTGCTAAGAAAAGTAAATAAATGCTAGGTCTTTCTCGATACCAAAAAAGTAGCCTCATGTAAACTATACAAGTAAGTCTAAAAATTAATGTTTTGATATCAGCTTTAAACGCAAAGAATCAATAAAAAAAATACGGTGGAACATAGAACCTCCTCTTTTTTTCGTTAAGTCGGTTAAAAACGACACCTCCTCTGCGAGACTGAGAAAAAAATCTCTTGGTGATTGTTTAAAATAAACTGTAGTATTAAAAAAATTGAGATTCCTTATTCTCATTTTGTTTGACATTATTTTACATAATGTTTATTGATTGAGTACCGAGTTTATCTTGGACATGACTGACATCGGTGAAGAAAAACATCGAGAAGAAACCTGGATTTATCCTACTAATATTATAAGTTTGTGTGTATGGATGTATGTATGGATGGATGTTTGTTTGTTACTCATTCACGCAAAAACGGCTGAACGCATTTGAATGAAATTTGGCACACAGGTAGTTTGTAACCTGGAATAACACATAGGATACTCTTTATCCCGGTACTACGTTCCCGTGGGATAGTTTTCGACCTCCACGCGGGCGGAGCCGCTGGCAAAAGCTGGTAGATAATACACCGTGACATTTTAGTCATCTTACAAAGGGAGTCCACTCAATGTATCCGTTATAAAATACCTCTAGGCGCGATTAAAACATTGTTACCATTAATTCATTAATTAAGATAAAAGGTACAAAGAAAAATAAATAACGCTTTAGAATTATGAAACACCCTCCCTGTTAATAATGTTTACGTATCAAACGGTAGAACATATCTACCTACCTACCATTACATTCCATCATTAATTCCATCTCCATAACAGGGTGTTTCGAAATACGTCATGCGGTTTAGTGAATGATATTTTAATTTTTTTTTATTATGCAAATGTTCAAAAAGGTTTTTTTTTTTTTTTGTTAATGATTTGTAGTCATTGGGTACATGAAGTGGGCTACCGTTGTAAGACGACTAAAATGTCACGGTGTATAACTGAAATCCCAGTTTCCGAATCGCATTGAAGTTTTCTATGGGACAACTGATTAGGTTTTCACGGTTATTACAATTTTGATACCATGGACTCAGTTAACAGTCATTCTTAAATTTGCCCACAAGTTTCTGATTCACCCTGTTTAGATAGTCGGTACCTACCTGCATAAAATAGCATCATAACACGTTTTATAGGCCGGCCTAACAGCTGAACTACCAGACGATATAAGCACCGTTGTGTTAGCATAACAAACAAAGCAAGGCCGGTATTATTCCGAGCTAGTAGCGCAGCAAACGTTTAGCTCGCATTGTTAGCCGTAAGCATAGCTAGTGACCTCAATAGCATATGAAACGAGACTCCTTTCCATTTTCTGGCTATCAGGCTATTTCACCAGATGGACGAGTTTCGGACTGATTAAAAACATCAGTACTTACTACGCCTTGGTAGGTATAAGAAATGTTTGCAATACCTATGAACTAATAATTTGGTTCATAGTAGGGTAAGATTTCTCAATAAGCGAAGCAGTAGGGTGTATATGCGGACGTGCGGCAAACTGTGTCCTCTCCTAAGCCTATCCTCCTCTCTATGCCCCATAAAATGCAGCCAATATGACCTCTGCGCTGCCGATAATTTCTTATTAGAACCTCATTCCGATACTGAGACCATTTTTACTTGAACGAAATTAACTCTTTCTCTGTCTTTAAATAATTCATAATCGTCCTAGCCTTTTTGCACCTGTGTTGTGGTCGGCTTCCAGTCTAACCAAACGTAGCTTTTGTACTGCCCATCAGACCTCCAGAACCAAGTAACTACGTAACATGATATTATAGGTATGAGGAATTGAGTATGAAGTTCGCTCATCTTACATAGAAAAGGAAGGATCCTCTCACCAGACGGGTGTTTTGTATGATTGGCCAACGATTGATGTCAGGACGTTGTATTTAATTAAGCTAGTTGCGCGGAAAACTCTGCTTGCAAGATGCAGGATTTTGCATGTCGATTTAGAACCCGCCACAATACCAGATGAACGAACCAACTGAGTAGCCTGAGTAGGTAATAAAACAGTACCTTTATAACAAGCATTTTACTTACCAATTATCTTCGAACACTTATCGTAGTTGAAGTGTTTTCCAATAACTGCACAATATTGTTTTTCTTCGTTTTACTAACGAGACTTAATCTGTAAACAAGTTCTCACGGACTTTGTAAAGGAGTTTCCAATAACTCAAGCTGATCTACTTATTTAACGGAAGTACACCTTACGTTTTTAAATATTTTTCTGCCAAAGTTAATTTAACAGAACTTCGCCTAGCCATGATGTTAAGCAGAAACTTAGAGCTACATGCTAAAAGGTCCCTAATATCGGGTTAAGGGTTGTTAATAAAATTTGTTAAGCACTGGTGCCCAGTGGTAACGGCGTCGACTTAAGCGGAACCCAGGCAGGTGTTTAACTTTGTGTAAATAATTTCATCACTAGGTACTGCTCTCAAAATGGTGAAGAGAAGCATCGGGAGGGAACCGGCATGTCCTGGAACCAAAAACTCAAAGACATGTGATATCTACCAACCCACTGGGCTCGCGTGCTTGTCTCGAAGAGAGAAGATGCATCTCAGCATGGAACATTAGAGGCTGCTTATGCTACTAAAATAAAATTAATAACTTACAGACATATAACAGATAGAAGGGGAGTGACGACGGAAATGGCGACTAATAGAGAAGTTTGGAAGAAAAAGACATTTTTACAGTTTAAGAGTAGTTGTATTGACTTGTCCCGTATAATGAGCGCCTTGATGTTAAATGGCGGGAGTTATAGTGGATAGAAACCGAAAACCTCTGGGCATTCCTTCGACAGCGGTCAAACTGAAAGGTTGTAAATACTTATCTTATTCCTATTTGATATGCATCTTTTTTGTTGAATTCTTTATAATCATTCTGACTTTTCACTTCCTTTCTTAGTACTTAAGTCCGCGACAGTACAACTTATGTACTTTCAATCCTAAGCTGGACATAAGTACTAAAGCCTTCCGATTTCTGTTCAGTGTAGACTTGAGAAAGGAATAGCTTTTAACCCGTCACTTGGCTGGTAAAAGGCTCTTCGGACTAAAGATTTAAATCGCTAGATTTGCCCTCACCGTACTGTTAAAAATCACTCCGTATTTATCATAGAAGAGTGAGCTCAAACATTACTAAATATAGTCCTGTAGTCCACATTTCGGTCATGGCGGCCAATCTCAACGGAGACTAGCCATTGATGCGGGAGATATTATAGTACACAAGTGTGTGCGCAGACACAGGTGCATGGTCTTTTCCCTCACTCTTATAGTCCGATGGAACGGCAATCCAACAGAAAAATCAGAGCTTTTACCGAGAAATTCTTAATAGAAATAACCAATAAAGTTTTTACTTATAATTTGTTACCCAGGACCCACGGACGAACGGGGCAGCATTTTCATGACAATCAAGTCTAGTGACTGAAAGAAAAACGCGTTTAATGGCATTACAGAAAGAAAATTACACCTTCAAACTATAAAAAAAAGAAAATAATGACTATAATGCCAAAAAGGGATCAGCTCAACATAGCGTCAGATGAAAACACAAGATGCACCACCTGGTGCCGATTTTCAGCCGGAACCGACTTAGTCATAGTGTGCCAGAGGTGTCAAAATGAGACAGAAACGCAATTCTCTTTTGACGTGGTAGGGCGCCTCTAACGATTTAAATCTTAGATTCAGACGGCCATTTTAAGTTTACTCAGTTGTATTGCTTATTTACTTTTCGAGTTAGAATAAATAGGAGTAAACTGAATTTTACGGGTGAGTTTAAATGTTGGTTTAAGGCAAACGGTGCTGGCAAGTTGTCGTTGCAAATAACAGTATAAGGTATTGTATTTATTTTTTAATGCCATGATTGTATGCAGTTGCATGTTACAATAATAGGTTGGTATGACTACAATTCTGCCTAACCTTTCTGGGATTACAGGCGTCATATTATGGTATGTTATTACTGCCATTGAGTGGTAAACAAGCGAAGCAGAGCAGGAGACCAAGTCTGCTATTTTTATAAATTCGTCATTCCATCATAATCCCATTGTAATTTTGCTAAAAGTTCGTAATCTGCTAAATTCATAATGGTCGTTCATTGGTCGGTCAATGGTCTCGTAATAGAATTGTGTTTTACTGTCATTCTCGTATTGCCATTATTATAAAACCCGTTAGTAGAAATGATTTTCCAAAAACGACTGCTAAATTTGAACATTTATTCATGCCCGATTTCATTTACATGTATTTTACACATTGTTTATTAGTTTGTTGGTGTTACTTTTTTAGCAGATTACCGCCTAAGTCGGTTCATTTGTCATTATGTACGAGATTAACAATAAATCCAATGGAGTGTCAGTGGTTGACCATTGGAAAGTCATAATGACGCCATTATATTAGTAGATTACCAAACTTGTCAAAATCAACAATTTTGAAATCAATGATAGACCATTCTGACACTATTGTAATAGCAGACTTGAGGCCCAGGTGAGTTGCCTACATTTTTCAAATAGAATCCTTTCAATAATTTTCTGAAGCTATTCATGTACTAGCGTCGATGCGATGCTTTTGCTTTACATGTAATAGTTTATCTGCAAACCCTGGCAAATATTGGGACATACCTGAGATATTGGAAGGTATAGGTATAAATACATAACATTTGTTAATATAAAAGCTGCATGACAGACTCATTACATACTTAAGTTGCCCTCGCTATCATCCTTGCCACTCAACTGAGTTATCTTTATACGACACGAGATTCAGTCTGTCTCTTGCTGTCCTCCCCCGGCAACGCCCTAAGCCGAGGTCCATACCCCACAGGAGGTGCATTTAGCGTGTAGTCGCTTTGATTATACAACATTATTCATAGTATATGTGAAACCTGAATATACTTTGTTCGGAATAAGTAACTGAATCAGTTCCAATAATTTTTTATTCCATGTTATATTTATTTCCAAAAAAGTTTTGTTAGTGTGATGGAAAATGTTATCTCCAGTTAATCACAATACAATTGCCGTATGGTTAGGAACCTACTTCCTAATTATTATCAATGACCAAAATACGACGCTGGAACCGCAGGCGTCGCGGCGCGGGATGCCGCGTGGTGACCATGTTTGTGTAGACAACTAAGGAACATAACAAGCTTATAACTTTGTGATTTTTCATGATATAGTTTTGAAATTTTGAACGTAGATTTTTTGCATAAAAATACTCTAGACACATGTTTCGTGTTTCGCATGTACTAAAACTAGGGTTGTATAAGTCTTATGCACTGGCTAGAGGCCTTCATTTATTAAGTCTTCAAAAGGATAGTCCGGTTACGCAGCCGACAACCTCCTAGGTTGCCCAGAAAAAACCTACCTCCAAAAAAAATTACTCAATACATACTTGAGTAGACACACAACTGGATTGTCTTTATACACCGTGACATTTAGTCGTCTTACAAAGGTGGTCTACTCAATGTATCCGACATAAAATACCTACAGGCGCGATAAAAAAAATGTTACCATTAATTAAGGTACTAAGGAAAATAAATAATGCTTTACAATTATGAAGTCCCATAACTGTTAATAATGTTTACGTATGAAACGGTAGAAGAATTCTACCAACCAACCATAATATTACATTTCATCATTCATTCCATCTCCATAACAGGGCGTTCAAAACTACATCATACGTCTTATTGAATGATATATTTTTTAAATTATTATTCACAATATGTCCAACATTTTTTAGTATAAATGATTAGTAGTCATTGGATACATGAAGTGGGCTGCCGTTGTAAGACGACTAAAATGTCACGGTGTATACAACACGAGATATTCTCATATTATGTAGTTCGAGCCGACACGAGAGAATACTAAATCAAATAATTCCGTTCATGCGGCATAGAGGTAGCGAGTTCTTTCATCATATACCAGGAAACTGCTTTGAAATTACAGTACAATTGGCGACAGTGTAAGTGGTACCAGTACGTGCCATTCGGCACGAAAGGTGTAATCGAATTGGAAAGAAGATATTTTCCCACGTAGCTACAATGTAGGTCAAATGAAGATCTGTAGGAAAAATAAAGATTACAAATGAAATTAAATGTTTATTTATGTAAGTAGATCTTATAACACACTTTTACACGTCAATATTTTGTTAATCAGTGGAATTCCCTAGCTGACTGATCCCTAAGAGGAAATTCCGAAACTAACTCAGAGGTCATGGTCTCTTTTAAAGTCCAAACATTATATTATTCGAATTACATGTGAGTCTAACGATGCAGGGCCATGACTGGAGGGCCTTTTGACGAAAGGACCATTACAGCTTTGAGCTGACCTGTCCCAACAGACGGCATGTATGTATCAGTCATCGTGTTTCTCAAGCCTATTTTAGGGAGGTCAATGATCCATCACAAGACGCTACCAGATCTGCAGGACATAATTTTGCAGAATATAAATACGAAATTCTCTAACTTGAATTATACCAGTAACAAGTTGCTATTTCGCTATTATTTACGATTATTAATATTTTTGCTGCTATTTGGCTTCGTGGCTTAATAGTCACGAAGACAATTAGCAGTCACTTCAAAACAGCCGGTTTTTGATCAGAAGTTGACTTCGTGGATGGTTGACCATCCATAACATTTCGAGACCCCTCCGTGCCTTACAAAAGCACGTTAAGTCATTGGTCTCCGCGTCGATGGCGTGTTGTGTTCTACGCGCGCTTCAAAGAGATGTCAGCACCACTGGTGGGGTCCGCAAGGGCCAATGCCTTCCAAGGGTGCGGGTTGTTCGGAATAGATACCGTGGCCTCTGGCACACGGGCAACTGAAGGAACACGGGTGGGTTTTAGTCAGTAAAACTCTGACACGCCCTCCTGCTCCACCCAGAGCGGGAGAAGTTATTTGACGGTTTCCCAACCTCAATAAAACGGTCTCGGCTGCTCACGAATGACTCGTAGTTCTCTGACAGTTGTTACAGGTAGTCGGGATGAGTCTACCAAGTGGTATCGTGTGACGCAGTAAGTAAGGTTGTGGAGGTCAGATAGGCAATCGGTCCATGTAAAATACTGGTATTCAGTTGCATTTGGTTGGACTGGAAACCGATATTATCATCTTTGGGAAAACGCTAGATGGATTGAATCAATTCAGTTCCTGGAAAATAATGATATTTTGCTTGATGATGAGTAGTTACAGAATTCCGAATTTTTCGATAACCCGTTACGACTATCATAAAAGACCTAAGGTTTGTCCAGCCTTTCCAATTTTGATGTGTGAAAATTGGACACCCATCGCCAAACTAACTACCAGAAGCATAGCTTTACTCATATAGAGGTATGAGGAACAGGGTGTAAAGTTCACCCATACTCTATGGAAAAGGGAGGATCCTCCGACCAGACGGGTGTTGTGTCTGGTGGGCTACTGCCCGACGGTTGATGTCGGGATGTCGGATACATACGAGACGCGCGATAAACTCTGATTGCGCGATGTAGGGTTTGTGTAACGTCAAGTCTTTGATGGTTAGTTCGCATGTGGCATTGTAGATGGCACCACACTCACAACACAAATCGATTCATCCTCTGTTATTCCAAAAACCCATTCATTGTCCTCACGGCTCGGTACTTATTTTAGCATATACAACAAAAAATAGCGAGCTTTGGCTGCCACACTATTTGAAGTAAAAACTAAGATTTTCTTGTCCATATACGCAGATATACTAACCCCTGATCAGACCTTTATCCAGTATTGCATTGAAATTGTATTTTAGGGTATATGTGACTGCTTTTTTTTTTTTTTTTTTTCTGGGTGGGAAATCATCAAATAACTTCTCCCGCTCTGGGTATACTGTGACTGCTCAGCAACCGTTATTGATGAAAAAAGACAATCCCAAAAACGAATCTAAAGGTTTTTTTTAAATTGCTGAATGGGCTTGCTTTGAGCTCGATCACGCTTGATGGAAAGCCATGGTTGAGATCTATGATGGCGTAGGCTAAGCGGCCGCAGAACATTGCTCATAAAGAAAATAATTATTGTGAAACATGGAGTGTCCACGGTATGAAAAGGAGATTAATTAAAGTTAAAAATAAAATTAATCTTTTGCTTTATTTCGTGGAAAACCTTAATTAAACTGAGATGGAAAATAATATTGTAAAATTTAAAACATTTTGAATTCTTCATCCATTCCTTGTTGCGTAGCAATGTCATCCTTTCTAGTACTAAAAATAAAATAAAATAATATAACATAACATCACGCCTGTATTCTCCCAAGGGTTAAGCAGAGGTGTACCTATAGTACACCCAAATTTTGTCAGTTATGTTTGAGTCCCATCTAATAGGGGGCGAGCTTATTGCCATCAACCAGGCAGAAATCTAGTCTTAAGTCCACTAATAACACTTTGCTCGACCTGAGAACCGAACCCAGGACCTCATGCGCTTGCGACCACTAGACCAACAAGGCAGTCAACATAAATCGCATGTGATTTAGAAATTTAATAGTGTCCTAAATAGTACACCCACATTTCGCAAGTTGTGTTTAAGTGCCATGTAATAGGAGGCGAGTCTAATAGTGGGTTTGGTGGGCTTATTATAATTATGAATAATACACCTTCCACCCACACCCACACACACCTACACACACACACCTACACACACACACGCACCTACACACACACCACTCCCATACACACACTACTCACACACACACCACTCACAAACACACATCACACTACATACAATTTTACTTTTGTATACCATACAGTAAAAGGACAGTTCACTTGAGATAAGTTTTTTTATCATTGTAAGCCTTAACCGTAAACTACTGCTTAAAGTACAGGTATACCCTACCTTAAGGGTAGTAGAGACCTATAGGATTTGCAACATATACTATAAATATATTTACAAACCAAATATCAAACTGTATTTCAAACTCTGTATGTTTTTGGATAAATAAAGATTTATAATATTAATAAAATTATGATGACCAATCCATCTCGATATCCCATGGTAAAAAACAAACTTCCAAAAAAAAAACACAACCGACTTCCGAAGAAACACAACAAAGTCAAAATTAACTTTAATTTAGGAAGTCGGTGACAAAATACTAAAATACGTATCCAAAGACACCGACTTCTGGAATTGTTTTTTGCGGAAGTCAGTTTAAAAAAAAAACGATTTACGCGTTAAACTGTTAAAACTTAAAGCAAGAAAATCTGCTTGATATTATAGCGACTTAAAATGAAGAACGATATTTCTTATCAAGGTTCTGAATATCAAAATAACTAATAACGAACTTAACTCGTTAATGATCGGCTATTCTAGTTCATATAAATTGGTGAAGTTTACCGGTTTTCGCTTCACCAGGTGAGCTCGTTACGATAGGAATCGGAAATTTACGATAAAAGCTTAACTTTTCACTTTTTTGTTCAAGTTTATGGCTGTTCTGTTTATTATTTACTTTGTTATATTTTATTTAGTTTATTGGGGATTGTGATGTTAAAGTATATTGATATTTTTGGTAGGTATTTTCTTTTATTCAGAACTAACAAGCCAGCCACGGTTCTTCGCAAGGTTTTACGACTTAACGAAATACCGAGATTATTTTACTATACAGTATGGCACGGACATCAACGCACATCCTACCACTGATTCAATACACGATTTTGAATCCGCCTACGTGGAAATGTATTGTCCGCTATTAACAAAAAAAAACTGCAATACCTACGCGGTCAAAATGTATGGCAGGGCTAATTTATTATTTAATAACCCACCAATAATTTTACGGTATAGTCTAGAGTCTTGTGTGCTAAATTCATGGTTTCAGGGGTTGAATCTAGTATCCTTTGGCAGGAGTTGGGGGGTAAAAATTGTTAAACTGGGTAGGGCTTGGGTCTCCAATTATAAAGCTACCACTCATATTAAAAGGTAATGCATATTTTTCGAGAAAATTACAAAATAAGTTTCCAATCTCAAATCAGCTAAAAGCGATAACGGAACGTTAAAATGGCTGATTGACAACCAAAACTGACACAATATATGTATTATGTTCTTACTAACCACATAGCATTGGTTGAAGAAGCACCTAAGATTTTGCCGTATTTAAGTTCAATACTCAAAGAAAAACATACCTTCCTTGCTCGATTACCTGACTTCACGCCATACTCAGCGCTTGCGGTGATCTATGGCACAGCAAGCTGTCACCTGTCAACTGTCAGGTCATAGCGTCTAAAAATGTTGCCGCCATGGACGTAAAATTTTTTCTCTCGTTCATTTTCTTAGAAAGTTAATAGTTTCTGGTAAAACTTTATAGAAAGTGATTAATAGTGTTTTTGGTAAGTGATAAATAGTGTTACGCTGATCGTTAGTCAGCGAAATGCCGAAATGCGAGATTAAAAGCTCACATAATAAACACGTATTCGCCGGTGCCGTTGTAAAGCAACCGTTTGTAGCGAACTTGAGCGACGAATTGTCCTACGTGCGTAAGTGGTGAAAAACGCTCTTCATCCTCGGAGGAAGTAAGTAGCTTCTTCGCACTGCTGACCAACAGACCGAACAGATTGGCACGGTTTACTGTAAGTGGACCTACGCATTTATAATGGAATAAGTAGCCAAGTAAGTGTTCAATTTCTATGAACATGACACAATTTCCACATCATATCACTAACTTTACAAAAACACTCATCAAACTTCTAACCTGGTTCTGGTTAGTATCCACTTCGGAAGTGCATTGTGGTATAATACACAATCCGGTTTTGTTTTAAGAGACAGAAGTATTACAACTGAAGGATTTCAGTGTAAAATATGATAATTCGGTAGACAAACTCCGCTTCTAAGACAATCCACTGACCGATATTCCTGTTTCAAGCAATATCAAAATAAACCAAATAGGTACCAATTAAAGAAAACCTCAAATTTATAGTCATCTACCCCATGTGTTTCACACACTGCATTAGAAGTCAAAGAGTATAGACTTAAGCCACTAAACCAAACTAAAGATTATTTAGTTCCCGCGGAGGGAGTTTTGGTTGGATGCTTAATGTGGGTGGGTGTGGGTAGCTGAAGGAGCTAGTTGCTAAAGCAAGTTTACAAGGACTTGTTAATTAAGCAGCAACCTACCCAATAGGCTTGTACCCTACTGTCACCTTTGGAAGTAGTTGGAACGTTTTTCAGGAAGTGTATTTTAATTTTAATTATTTATTGCTGTCTAGTGGCAAGCTGCTGTTAAATTACAGTGGTTCAGCGAAGACCTGATCTTTTTTGAAATCTGAAATCTAGCAGATATAAATAGCATTTAGAACATTAATATTGCTAATTAAAAATGTTAAGTTTCATAACTAAGTAGTAAGAAATGCTAAATATTTGAACAACATTTAATTTACTATGCTATACTTCTGTATTTTGTAATAATTAAGGAAATCTTATAGTTATGATCAGGATCATTGATCTATCAAAATATGAAAGGGAATAAATACATCCACCACACAATTTAAAACTGACAATATTATAATTAAAGCTATTATTGCAAGTAGTACTTGTTTTACTACAAAAAAAAAAGGAGTTTGATAAAAGGGGATCATTGCAAAGATACTTTTGACAAAAATCATACTGCCTAAAGAACCATGTAAAACTTCAGAATGAAAGGCTTATTCCTTTACTGTTTTTATACTGAGATAATAACAGGAAATCCAACACTGAATATGTTTATATTCACAACAATTCAATTTTGAATAAGTAATAAGTCTTTAGTTAGCAAATTTCTATTAAACCCACATTATAAAAACTGTGGATATTTTTTGGTTTTAATACCTACTTTACACACCAAGATTACTAAAAAGTAAAAAAAAAAAAAAAAGTATTGATATGTTAATTATGGGTAACTTTTCATGAAATAGTCACATACCAACAACTCCGAAGAGCTTTTAGAACCAAGAAAAATATGGTAATTGACAGCACACCCTTTTGGCTTTTCTTGGGTTCTCTGGACGATCAGCCAACTGAGTGGCAGAGAATTTGCGAGCCTATGGTATCCGCATTCTTGTTAATGTAGTTCAGGTTGATATGAGCTGGCCTACTATTAAAACTCAGTTTATGATTTGTGTCTCGGAGACGGTAAGTCCTAACAAAGCTTAGGTGACAAATTAATTTCCTAAGTCTATTCTGAATCTCCATCAGGAGTAAGAACATGTAAGCCTTCTTTGGAACACTGATACTTATAATAAGACCCTGTGTGCAGGCAAGGTGGAAAGGAAGATGATAATATCAACACTTCATACTTTGTTCCCTGAATAAAGTTCAAAGCGTATTAAATTTAGGTGTTCCATATATAATTGTTGCAATCCTTGCAAGGCAATGCTTGTAGTCTCAAAAGTTTTTGAGAAGGGCAGACCAAGACAAATAGAAAAAGGTTGCTCTACTGGTTGGCCATAATTAATGTGGTAGCTAGAGGCTATTGATAAACCACAGTTCAGTTCCTCTACACATGAGTAAGGAAACCCACTTCTTGTCCACACATGCAGTGGATGAAGGGTAAGGAGTCCACATGAACGGGCTACCCTATACATTCAAAGGATGTCTTTAAAAGATTACTTTTAGTGACGAGATCACTCATTGTGCCACCCTTTGTAAAATATCACTTCATATTTGTAATTCATAAGGTGGACATTATAAATAATCATGTATTCTATCCTACTCTTGTCAGGAACTTGACCAAACCAGAAAAAATGGCACTCGAACTTGGAGAGATGTTTGCCATAAACGCAGTAAGTAATAAGCAGCCAAAAAGCCAGTCTTGAGAGTACATATTCTAGTTCAATCCGACAACAACATTTGTCGCACATCTGGGATGAGCGAGGGATTCGTTTCCCTAGTGTCCTTGAACCTAACTTGCAAAATTACGAAGTTAGCAGGTTAGCTGGATATTACTCTGTCAGCGGTTTACCTCCTGGGGAGTTTAAAAGTGTTATAACGGCTTAGCCGACCGCTTATCCTTGAACAGGCCAGCCAGATGGGCTCCTGTTGCTCCAGGCCCCAGGCCTCGGAGGCCATGTTTTCCAAGTGGGGCGTCCCCGACGTCGACCTTTTCGCGTCAGATAAGTCGGCCGTTGTGCGACAGTACGTCATATGGGACTCAAATGAAGGCTTGGCAAGCTTCTGCGATGCTTTCAGTTAGAGGTGACAGCAATGATTAGTATGGGTGCTCTCTTCGCCCAATTTAAAACCGAGCGCTCAGTCATCTGCTGAACTCGGAGGTGGGTCGGGTGCTTATTATGTATAAATGGCCCATACTGGACCCAGTGTACCTGGCTCCCGTGCTTGGACACGAGATGTCTCGGAAAGCCAATACCTATACAAGACCTATGTAAGAACCTCTTAAACCTAACAAGCTGCAACTAACCTAACCTAACATACCCTGGAAATTGGGGGGGGGGGGGGAAGGCAGTCAGCTTGTAAGAGGCAGTGGTTGGTACAAGAACAATGGATTTGCTGAAATATGGTTGGAGATAATCCATACTTATTACTAATAAAGCTCTTATTCAGAGGTGAATGTCATGGTGTAAATTGCATGGCATTAGTCCTAAATAACCTGATCCCAATTTACTTATTTAAGCAAATACTGTACCAACAGATCTGATGTTAGATCTAGACATTTTCTTGTCCACTGAGTAAGTTACAAAAGCATAAGCTTTAGCTAAACCACTACCAAGAAAGTAACCCAGGTGTGATAGATCGTTTTTCCGCCTTGATTGGAGGATTTATGGGCTCACAGAAATTAACAATCAAGTTGTTTACTTAAAATCTACCATAGTTATTGTTGGCTTTGGTTTACAATGACAGGCATGGCTAAGCTTGCTCAAAAGATTTTTAAACAAAATACGATAGAGGTGCCTCCAAGAAGTATAACGTCTGTGGTAGCCTTCGGGAGGCTGACTACTGAGTAGCACATCAGATGAAATCAAAATGGAAGAGCCACTAGACTTACAGAATTATTACTTTCAAAAAGTAGTAAAGGAGAGGGCTACCTCAAGAGAAGTTGTCTCAAGCCTATAATGTTCCCACTGGTGGGACGAAAGACTGCTCTTTATGCAAGGGAAGGAGGATTTATTATATGAGAATTTTTAATTCCCTATGAAAGTATTTGAAAATGTTTGGGTACATTTTTGTAAGTCCATTTAATTGACTAATGAAGGGACTTGTACTAGAATACCCCTTTGATCATTCATATGCAAAGATTTAATGTATTGATCATGATAATAAAAAGGTCTTAAATAAATTTCAGTTACAAAGGAATTTTAACTTTGTCATGTATGACAAGTATATTTTCCTACATCATTATAGAAGTATTTATGAGTTTCTGTACCTTTGATTGAGAAATATTTTTACCGTTGATCTCAAGTTTCAAGTAGGTATATTACCTAACTTGTATTAATTATGGATATGAATGAGTGATCCAATTATCCTTTAGTAATGAGATGATTATTTTTAATTCAGTTTAGATCTCATTGATTTTAAATTACCTTTATATCATTATATTAAAATTTCATGTTAATGTTTTATAAGGCAAATAGATTTGCTATTTATCTATAACAATTTATGAAAGATGTTTTCATTTCTGCATTTTCTTGTATGAATAGATTGAAAACTCTTAATTTTTGGTTTTAACAGTTAATGAATTCAGACGAAAATATTCGTCAATTCCAAATATGAATAATTCACATAGCGTCTACATCCTTCGGGTAGTCTTCACCAGCAGATAACAAACAGGTCTTCAACCAATGCTATGTGGTTAGTAAGAACATAATAGAGCTGTTTTGCATTAAAACAAAACAGTTATTATGTGATGAAGAACCACATAGCATTGGAGCAAGGTGCTTGCTGATGAGTTTTGAAGACTTCTATGACCTGACAGTTGACAGGTGACAGCTTGCTGTGCCATAGATCACCGCAAGCGCTGAGTATGGCGTGAAGTCAGGTAATCGAGCAAGGAAGGTATGTTTTTCTTTGAGTATTGAACTTAAATACGGCAAAATCTTAGGTGCTTCTTCAACCAATGCTATGTGGTTCTTCATCACATAATAACTGTTTTGTTTTAATGCAAAACAGCTCTATTGTCTGTGGTGTAAAATATCGTGCTAAATCGTTAAAACGGAACGTAAAAAAATAAAACATTATAACATCCTAAAAGTCCTGCTTAGGTGAAAGTTAGTGTACTCCCACTGATCGTATGTGTGTTTATAAGGCAGTTACAACTGTTACTAGGAGGACTTAGGATGCAAGAGAGAGCGAAGCAAAATTACGACTTGGGGCACCCCAACTCGGACAGGTTAGGTTAGAAGAGGATGGCCGGATTTAGTGATTGAGTGAACATAGACCCTGCCATCCCCTTCGTGGCTTTTTTTCCGACTACGCCTTTTAGGCAACTTTTAAGTATTTTGAGGTTAGGTTACAAAAAAACATTTTTCTCGGAAACGGTGAGTTACCTTTCATGGGAGTGGCACTAGAGAGGAGGGGGGCACAAACACCCCCTCCCCCACTCCCACTTCCCCCCTCCTACCAAACGATACTAATTTTTTAACGTGGTGGTTAACCAATTCATGGTTTTTGTTTTTTTTTTTTGAGGGTCGGGAAATCATCAAATAACTTGACCTGCTCTGGGTGGAGCAGGAGGGCGTGTCAGACTTTTACTGACTAAAACCCACCCGTGTTCCCTGTGTGCTCGGGGCGACGGTATCTCTTTCGAACAACCCACACCCCTGGCAGGCATCGGCCCTTGCGGGCCTCACCAGTTGGTGCTGACATCTCTTAGAGGCGTGCGTGGAATACAACGCGCCGTCGACCCGGGCTTGGTCCTTACCGGACAGCGAGCTACCCATTGCTCGCCGTCCGGAAGCCCGCGCCTACAGTGGCCGGGAATCAGCCTGGGATTCCCGACGCCCAGGGCGTCTCCTGCGGCAGCTTGGGGTGTGAGGGCGCATATACTGCCTAGGCTACATAGGTTAGGATTGTAGTGTATTATTTTACAGAAATGTCTAAATGGACGTAACTATACAAGGTAGCAGAGACATCGACGCACAACCTGTTACCGTGGATTCTGTACATGATTCTGGACTCCCATACGTTGAATTTTTCGTCGGCTATTTATAAAATACTAGCTTTTGCCAGCGGCTTCGCCCGCGTGGAAGTCGAAGATGATCCCACGGGATCCTACTACCTGGATAAAAGTATTCTATATATGTTAATCCAGGGTTGATCTTGTATTTGTTGAGGTGACTGATTTCGCCTAGGCTGATTTCTCAGAGCGGAATCCAATCAACAAGCAAGGCATATAGATCGTGAACCAACAAAAGGAATCTGAAAAAAAAGGAATAATATTAACTCATAATATTTTATCAATTCCATCATCGTTCCGTCGGTCATTTTATAAAGACTTACCCTCGTATTCACAAACATTACAATGAGGTCTCACAGTGTGCGCAGACGTACGTACGTTTTTGAGTGGCAATCGGCACTATGAGACCCTTAAAATGAACGCATAGGTAATCAAAGCATCATTTATCTAATTATCATAAATAGACTTATACAGCAAGAGTGTGGAAGAGTTACAGCCGTATTCACAAACAATAAGCTGGGCACTATACGTTGCTTAATATAGCTAGTTGGCTAAAGGTAGCCATATTGTTTGTGAATACGGCTGTAACTCTTCTACACTCTTGCTGTATAGGTAAGTCTATTTATGATAATTCGATAAATGATGCTTGAGAGTAAATGATTTATTTTAAAAAACGCCGCCGGAATGATTGTACAAAGGGAACAATAATAAAAGCCCACCACAGACGTAGCTATAATATAAAATTTATATTTCTAGTACGCACCAAAAACTACGCAAAAAAAAAGCAAAAGCAAAATATATGATTAATACATAATAAAGCTACATCTATGACGGGCTTAAAACCAATCTGATAAGGTACTCACCTCACGTAGTGTTATTTCCTGTAATAATAACTCGGCGAGATTTCGGAACCTTTCAAGAAACAGCTGTGTGAGGCTGTGTTTGCTGCACCGCAACACAGATCGGCTACATGAAACACAACTATTTTGTCTTTCCATATTATCAACTAAATCCAATCCAAATGCAAACTACAAATCCAATAAACTCGCCAAAGTAATTGATAAAAACAGTAGAAGCTCAAGTAACACACAGATCGCAACGACAAACGATGAAAGACTGCGTGCGTCGCATGTAGGGCATGCAAACCGGATACCCGGATAACCGTAAAAACCGGATAACCGACTGATTTGAAACCCGGGTTTTTTAGGATAACAAAACCGGGTTTTTCGGTTTTGTTTAAAACCGAAAAATGTGAACAGGACGGCGAGGCGGCGTTAGTTTCGTTTCTATTTTGGCTACGTTAATTTAGTTCCTTGTCGCACTACTATACCACGCTGCCGCCATTTTATTTTTATAGTGTTATGAGTGAGTGAGACGAGTGCACGTGTTGTGTTTATCGTAGGTAAGTTGGTTACATTCTTTTATATCACTCGTATATTATGCATTGCTAATATTACATGAAGTGTATGACCAAATACTGAAATTTAATCACAGCAAATATGTTATGCATATAAGTAATAGCTATAATTAATTAGGTTATGGCAGCCGGCACGTTCTCGTTTTTGTAAATATGTAACGTACCTATAATTAATAAGAGCCGGTTTTTATTTGAAGTAGTTTGAGCTGATCACAGCACATTGTTACATTTAAACTTTAATGTTTTGATTACGTATATTAACAACGAAGTAAATTTTAATGGTCTTTGGATAATGTGAATGTTAAAAATATAAAATTAATACCTAGCTAAGTAGACTTACAAAGAGTGCGTTTTTTAGTAAGTTTTTTACAGTAGGTACTATGACACAAATGTGGCATATTGTTTGTTTATTTGTCTTCAATTTAGAATCTTCGTAATCGAAATCTTCTGTTGTTGAGTTTCTGCACCTAAAGTGTATTTAACTAGACTACGAGGCGTAAAGCTTCCTTCCAGTTGTCCGTTATTATTTTTAAGATTTATGATCATGAATTGTTGCTACAATGGCACTTAACATTGACAGAATGGGCACGCCACCATTGCGGCGGTAAGTTCCCTCTTTGAGGAGTGGCTTGAGAGGCGGCATGGCGTCCTCACCTTCCGCCTGACACAGGTCCTCACCGGACACGGCTGTTTCGGGAGGTTCCTGTTTCGAATAGGGCGGGAGGAAACGCCCGGGTGTTTCCATTGCGAAGATCGCCTTGACGTGCTCAAACAACATACCTCTGGTGCAAGCCCATCTATAGAACTTGATTTAGAAACTAAAATCAGGGTAGAAATGACACTTTACGACGGTGGAGGAAAAACGGGAGAGTAGTATATAAAGAATATATAATGTATATCAAAAGTATATAAAGCTTTGAAATCTATACCTCCGACAAGTGTGGAATTAGAGAGCGCCTTTTCAATCTATATATGTAAGTATGACTGATTTATTTTGTTATGGTAAATTAGGAATAAGACTTCTATTTTATGTGTTATTTAAAAAAATATTTTGATCGCATTTTACGTACTGTTGATTTTACCTGTTTGTATTTTATGACAGTTTAATTGTTATTTAATATTCTGTGATTTTAGACAAATCAAATCAAAACGTTTATTGTAATCCATAATGTACACTTACAGGTGGTACAAAAATTAGAAACAATTATGGACCCTGTCGGGCACAGCAAATTTTTAAATAACTAAAATAACTAGAGCGACGAAGAGCGCTTTAATAATTTTCGTTTGAATTATTTAATATCCTATTAAATATTTTACATATATATTTTTGTTTGACCTTTGTGTACCTACCAGATGTTCCTAATTTTGTATGTTAGGTACCTTAAGTATTGGAGAATATGTTGTTTTCATAAAAAATAAGCTTGATTCTATGTTATGTTTATAGAAAATAAACTTTTTGTATTGTTACTTAGTAGTTGAAGAAGATCCGAGCATCTCAGTACGTGGAATTCAACAGAGCATAGGAGTCCCCAGAAGTACTGCACATTTTATTTATATTTCAGTATCTATAGGGCTTTAAACTAACTTAGTAGTTGCAGCTTATTTCAGTGCAAACAAATGCTCATTAGTATTAAAATAAGTGAGATAAAGTAAAAAAAAAAACTATTTTGATTAGACTTCAGCATTTTTATTTCTTTACATACATATTTCTCATTACTTTAATAAAAAATGAAAAAAAAAACGAAAAAACCGATTTAACCGGTTTCAACGGTTTTGTGAACATTAAACCCGAAAAAAAACGGTTTTTTAAAGCAACCCGGTTTTTGCATGCCCTAGTCGCATGCTAGATTGTGCGCGACGCGACCGCAACGACGAAACCGGTTTCTACTTTTCTGACGTGCAAGTGAGACGGCATAAGCATGCCACTACACGACCGCGAGCGACTCTTTGCGCGCAAACGTTTATTTTGTTTATTTAACAGAATGCTGCACTGAAATCTTAAACATTTTATTCCCATGGTTTAAAAAATAATAACTATTTAAAATTAAGTGTAGGTTAATACTTAACAACTTAAAACTAATTTTGTTTTTGTAGGAAAACTGTCGTTAACTAGGTCAGATTTTGCCCAATGACTTTTGGCAAACAGATAGTTTATAACCTAGATTAACTCATAGGATACTTTTTATCTCAGTAGTATGTTCCCATGGGATAATTTCCCACCTCCACGCGGACGAAACCGCTGGTAAAAGATAGTTTTAATATAAAACATTTTGTCTCTCCAAAAGCGTTTCACAAAGCCTAGTTTTAAATTCCCTCAGTCAACACTGTGAGTGTTTATTTGACATTCAGCCTTTTTGGGCTAAAACTTTTTGGTTTCAAAGCGCTTAAAATATATTTTGGATAGCAACACGCCAATATTTTATTCGAATCCAATAAAGTTTTGTGTAGGAATGAACATTTCAGGATTTTTGATGCGGCGATCGTGAAATGTGGTGTGTGGATAGTAAACATTAAATTCAACCAATGAACCACGAACAAATAAATATGAAAACTCCAATAAAAACAAAATAGAATACTCCGTCATCAATACGACTGTTAATACATATATTGCACAAGGCACATTGCTCGCAGAACAAATGGCCGATGGGGCAGAAAGATTCTGGAGTGGCGACCGCGTACCGGAAGTCGTAGCATAGGGAGGCCTCTCACAAGATGAACCGATGACCTGGTGAAGGCTTCAAAAATCTGCTGGATGCGGGAAGCAGAGAACCGGTCGAAGTGGCGGTGCTTTTGAGAGGCATATGTCCAGCAGTGATAATCTTTCAGCTGAAATGATGGTAATGAAGTTGTCAAATGAATGCCTTCTTCCTCCCTCCTACTTTGCTGTGCCCGACCGGATCCATAGTGATCATTTCTCTATCCTAACCTAGGAGCGGACATCACAAGGCCAACTTTGTGAAGGCCGCAGGATCCCGATTGATGCGATAAGCACAGAACCGGTCGAAGTGCCTCGACCGGTTCTATGCGACCTCGTTAATAAGAAAGACACAGTGTGTTGGTGGACATGGGGAGGCCTATGTCCAGGAGTGGACGTCTATCGGTTGATGACGATGATGACGTTATATTGCTCCATTAAGATGGTCATATTTTTTCAATCTTATGACAAACACTGCTAGACTGTAAACTTTCTATGAACAGCCAATCTATACTTCTACTTATGTATATGCTATGGGCATTCGTATGCCGATTATGGCTACGGTGATTATTTCTATACTAAAAATTTTAAAGATGTAAAAGTGAGTTTGTATTTAGGGGGTAATCTTCCAAACTACTAATCTGATTCTGATATTTTTTTCACTAATAGGAAGCTACAGTAGGTATTGTCGAGTGTCGTAGGGTATTTATCTGTTGGGACAAGAGGCCAATTGGAGCTGGATTTTTCACAGTTGAACATTTTACTGGGCGTAGATGTGTATTGCGGGCGAGAAAGAAAACTATGAAGATGATTGTTGAATAATTGGTTATATTTGAACTTCCCAAACGAAACGTTGGACAATTTCTGGATACTTGTCACCAGCACTATTTCAGATGGTCAAGAGAGCTGCACCACGCTGTTAAACCATTGTCATCGACTCGCAAGAAGGTCAAGCTAGACTCCGTCGATGCGCGCCAACTTCACACCTGCGTTTCGTTGTGTCTAAATCGTGTACCCATCAATCTTCCGATAGGTATCTATTATTATTACGTTTGTAATTACACGCGGGAAAAGTCGCGGGATAGTAATGAATGAACTGTAAACGAGTTTGTCCATAATCATGGCAGTTTATTCATGATTCAATTTAAGAATCCTGGAATTTTACAAGCAGACAAACAGCAGTGTCACCTAAGTCCTCAAAGCTGTACTAGGACCTCATTCTTCCGGCGTAAACAATTCAGTTTACTTCCACGCTTACCAAATGGACTGTGTAACGACCTGTTTATGATAATCTCAGAGCCGTGACGCAGTTACTAACCTTCACAAATGTAAGATGTCTTCTACGTTATATTGAAAAAAAAAAAACACAACAACTGAGTAGTATACGCAGTATGCATCAGGAAAAATGTGGTCGTTTATGGGTGTTGTACAGACCATACTTTCTCTACGGGACCAACATCGTAATCGCGAAAAAATAATCAATTGTCGCACACAAAACTTCAATACCTTCTCGACATAAATACATGGAACGGCTGATTTTGACCTGTCAATTTGACCACAGCCCTTAAATGTTACCACAACTTTCTGATACATGCTGTATAAAGACATAATGAAGCCCCTGTAACCTCTCTATAAGTGCAAATAACCATACGTAAGTAATATTTGAATTATTTTTTTAAGAAAAATTTAATCTGTGTGTTTTTGATATCGATTGTCGAGCAAAGTATTATTGAATGTTTCCAATAGGGATTTTCTCAGTAACAGCCTGGAGTCTGAATTGTGCGCGTTTACAAGGAAGTTAAAACTAAACTGCGAAATGTGTTTTTTTTCTTTTGGGTGGGAAATCATCAAATGACTTCTCCCGCTCTGGGTGGAGCAGGAGGGCGTGTCAGACTTTTACTGACTAAAACCCGCCCGTGTTCCTTCAGTTGCCTGTGTGCCAGGGGCCGCGGTATCTCTTTCGAACAACCCGCACCCCTGGCAGGTATCGCCCGCAAGCGCCATCAGTTGTTGCTGACATCTCTTTGAGGCGTGCGTAGAACACAACATGCCGTCGACCAGGGCTAGGTTCTTATCGGAGAACGAACTACCCATTACTAGCCATCCGCAAGCCCGCGCCTACGGTGGCCGGGAATCAGCCTAGGATTCCCGATGCTCAGGGCGTCTCCTGCGAAGGCTGCGGTCGTGAGAGCGCATGTACTGCCTCTCCATCACGTGCGCCGCCTCCCTCTTTGCGAGCATCACTGCTTCGCTGAAGGGAGCGACGGCTATCCATGCACTCTCGCTCCGTACCATGGCCTGGACCAGGGCAGGACGCGAAAGATCGCTGCCACCGATCGCCTCCACGAAGACATAGCGGTGCTCCGCCCGAGCCGGGCAGACCTCCACCGTATGCTTCACCGTGTCCTCAGGGCGATCTTCACAGTGGAAACACCCAGTCGTTTCCTCCCGCCTTATCCGAAATAGGAACCTCCCGAAACAACCATGTCCGGTGAGAACCTGCGTCAGGTGGAAGGTGAGGACGCCGTGCCACCTCTCAAGCCACTCCTCAAAGAGAGAACTTACTGCTGCAATGGTGGCGTGCCCAGGCGAAATGTGGTTGCGGCTCTGTCTGCTAAAAAGATATAAAAATGATATAATCGACAAAAAACTTTTGATTGTTCGCCTCCTTGTTTCCCGCATCCAGCGGATTCCTGTGGCCTTCATCAGGTCATCGGTTCGAATTGTAGAAAGCGTTCCAACGCTACGTCGTCTGGAAAGCGATTGCAACTCCAGAACCTTTCGGTCCATCGGCCTTATGTTCTGTCAACAATATGCCATGCCCGCTGCCACTTAAGTTTGGCAATTCTTCGGTATATGCCGATTGTTTTGGTTATCCTGTGGATCTCTTCATTTTTGATTAAATAATGTAGGGAAACTCCAACTATAGCCCTCTCCTTAGCCCTTGACTACTTAGGTGAGGCCATTTTAATGCTCCATTTAAATTGCCTCGGCTAAAATGTCAATTTATAGGATTCTGATTTAGAACAAAGGATTCAAATTCAGAACATTTTCTTTACAGCACCATTTTCGACGCAAACCCTTTGACAAAAGACGTGTCCCATGTTAATAGACAATAATTTTATAAACCAGGTTTTGGAGACCTATGCAAATAACGCAATTGGATCTTTAGAGATATACTCATTTGTGGTTTTGCATGAGGATCCTTACACAAATAAGGGTAATTCTGTATAAGATTTAATAGTGCGTAGACGACAAACCTCAAATAATAAATCGTTGGAGGATTACAATATTTTTAGGAGCGCAAAATGGAAATTATTACTTCGTTCACACAATTACGTAGTTGATCTAACTTTTCATGGTGTTTCCAATAGAAGTAACTATTTAAGTTCAATCGTACCTCTGCACATATTTTTCGCACTCGGACCGCAGTTTTTCCAGATCATAAATCTTGCCACATTGAGGTAATTCCCTAATATAGCCCAGTATTTACAGTGTGTTATGGTGTTACTAATGGTTGTAGATAGCTAATAGATGGTATGCCGCTTTCCTATACATTTAATCCCTGATTTTATTGTCCTTTATCGGATGCTACAAAGCGTTCCGTTTGATCGTATCGTTTTGATATCTTCTCAGTTTCGGTCATTTCCTATAAAAGAAGATTACAGGTTTTTGACGTGGGTTTGTTTACTGCAACATGTTCATCCCATATTTGAGGTTTCTGTGATAGTCAAAGATAGGTATCAATTTGAAAAAAAGTGAAAACTATAGCATTCATGATTGTACCATGAGGAGGTTGTATAGAATGTAGGTTTAGAGAAACCTTTATCCAGTCGTAGTCTCACTTTTTGCTTTTCAAGATATTTGTTACGAAGTATCTTTTCTGTAGTGCCGTTACAACTTCAACAGGGCAAGGTAATAGACAAATCTTTTAAAGCAATTCAAGTATCTGTCATGGCGATGATTATATTCCAAAGCATAAATTAATTGCATGTTCATTTCAATAATGTGTCAAAATTCTATCTCGCTTCAATAAAATCTTTACTTAATATTTTATCGAAGTATCGAAATGCTGTTTATTCTAGATAAAATAAACAACAAAAACCATTATTGGTTTCAAAGTTGATAGACAACCTGATGGACGATGTTTTAATATAAATATCATCCTTCCTGTTGATCGATTGCAGCTTTAATAAATGTTTACAAGTAAAATGGGCCCAACACGAACGCGCGGAGTAACGTAACGTTTGCGAACGTTTTTTATGTCAAAAATAATATTAATTTGGTTTTATGACTATTAATGTCGAGGGGTTATAATAGCCACTAATTGTGTTTGCTGCATAAATTTAAACCGCTAAAGGATAGTTGTATTTTCGATTCAACAATTTATTTATTTATTAAAACTAAATGCACAAGTAAAAATTACTGTACAAAGGACTTAATGACATAGGCATTTTCTACCAGTCAACCTTAGGGTGATGCAGAGACAAAACATGGCAGGTGCAACATAAGGATAATTAACTCGAAAAAATTTTTTTCAAAAAAAAACCAACCAACTTCCAAAAAAAACACTAAAATGTGAAAAATAACTTTAATTTTGGAAGGCGTAGGCGGTGACTTTGGATAAGTATGTATATTAATTTTTTGTCACCGCCTTCCGAAATTAAAGTTATTTTTCACATTTTAGTGTTTTTTTTGGAAGTTGGTTGTTTTTTTTTTGTAATTTTATTTATTTCACTTTTTAGTGGTTCACATGTGCTTACACAGCGCACCCTTCACAGCGTCCCGGCATGATGTTATGTTATGAACTAATGTAAACAATAGACAGACATGAGATTTCTGCAATTCCAGTCCATTTGCTATCATTTATTGAGGAGTTCCGTTGCCTATCTCCGAAGTTCTTCATCAGATCTTCACCAAATTGAAATGGGACCACTCCGAAAAAGTATTCTTCCAAAAACTACCCAAATCGCTTCAAATGTGGCTATAAAATTTGAAGAGTTCTCTCTATTTCTCCAGGATTCCATTATCAGATCCTGACTTGATGATCATGGGACCACCTGGGAAGTATACCTTTTCAAACAAAAAAAAATTATCCAAATCGGTCCAGCCATCTTCGAGTAATCGGGGAGCATATATAAAAAAAAGAAAAAAAAGGTTCCGACGAATTGAGAACCTCCTCCTTTTGGAAGTCGGTTAAAAATCATCAATCATTCGGATTTACGTTACCTATTTACACATTTGGCGTTAGAGCAGTGGTGGATTAGTGATAACGGCCGTGACCAACAAGTTGTAGATCGTAGCTTCGAACCGAAACTGGCAATATACATTCTGTAAATAACTTCAATCCCACTGCTCTCAAAACGGTGAAGCAAAACATCGTGAAGAAACCGGCGTGTCCGCAAACCCAAAATTCCAAATCATGTGACATCTATGAACTCGCGCTGGGCCCGTGTGGCGGACTTCGGCGCACTCCTTCACGTCCAAAGAAGGCCTGTGTTTGTAGAACATTATAGGCTGATTATGCTTCCCACGTTCGTGCCGAGGCCTAAGGAATACCCAACTTTAAAACCTCTAACATTCACGTCATATTCCCTCACTTTATCGAAGTTTATGGTTATTTTGGCAGTTTTGACATACTTCACTCTGGGCGAAACCACAGCCTCTACATCAAATACTTTGAGGATCGGGAGTTTCACATGATTGGCAGTTTACAAACTTTTGTATTGTTGGATAACGCTTTATCGTTGACTTCGACGTAAACTTCAAAGCTGAAGCGCTTTCGATTTTTCTAATGTTTTTTTGGGTTTATCTAGTAAATATTATCTGCTTGCTTTCGGCGACGTGGATGTTAGAAACTATCTCACGGGAATGTATTACTGGAATGAAAAGTACTTTATGTGCTAGTCTAGGTTATATACTATCTATGTGCCAGATTTCATGCAAATCTGTTTAACCGTTTTTGCGCCAAAATATTTTTTTGGCATCAGTCCTGACTGCGTGACTATTTTTTGAAGATTACAGTTACCTTTTGTATTTAATGGGCTTTCGACTGATAACATTGAGAAAAGGACTAGGCGCTTTGACGTCGAAAGTAAAATGACAACGTCAAGAGTGTCTTTATGGTCATTCACATAGCCACTCTAGCGGAGAGTCGTGTCAATGGTAGTGAGGGAGCCATCTTTTTAAAACACACGGTTGGACGCAACGGCTCCAGCGCACCATATCTGCGACGAATTGCTTTCCATTGCCTCACTCTAAGTGATTGTTATACTAAAATTAGTATAAAAATCACTTTACTTACTTATTTTCAAATCTTTGCAAATGCAAAGATTTGAAGATAAGAGACTATTGTTTTAATATAAGAAGGTTAATTTTAGTATAATTGTAATTATTGAAGGAAAGCATTATAACAGTTGATTTTCGGAGGTAGGTATTCGGTTTTATTCACCGTCTTATTTCCACGCCCTGCGAGATAAGTTCTGATGATGGCCCTCCTGCGCCTTGAAGTGTTTAGACAAGTTCATAGAATAATCAATATTTATTAACGGATAAAAGACTGTGACACTACATACAGTGTTGCAAAACTAAAAAATATAGGTATATGATAAAATATTGGGGATGCCAACAATGACAGACACAGTAAGATGTTTATGTTTAGCCTTAAACACACTGATTTGTGGTGCAAGCAGGCCTTAGTATGCCCTAAACAATTTTTGGCAATCATTAGAAGATCACAAAGACAACTAACTTCTCTAACTTGATAGCACAAGCTTGAAGGCAAGCAAAACTAATACACTTTGTTTTAACAGTCGTACAACGATATGGAAAACCATAATATAGTCACGAAACGTATGAACGAACGATTCACAATAACCGTAAGACGATGCAAGAAAACTGCATACATTAACATAAATGTGAATTTAGCTACAGTATTTTTATCTCATCAAGCGACGCGCCCGTTACTTGTGGTAACCAAGTGTTACCACCATACACGCTGAGAATGATTGCGTGAAATCGGGTAGCGTCAGCACATAAGACACACACGCACACTTCCAGCTTCATTGTATTATACGTTACCGAGAGCGCCTGCCTGCATTTACACACACTCACACGTGTTTATGTGTACACTTGGATACCACAAGTAAAGCAAAGCACGCATCATTTTATGAGATACTAGCTTTTGCCAGCGGCTTCGCTCGCGTGGAGGTCGGTATATTATACATATAAACCTTCCTCTTGAATCACTCTATCTATTAAAAAAACCCGCATCAAAATCCGTTGCGTAGTTTAAAGATTTAAGCATACATAGGGATATAGGGACAGAGAAAGCGACTTTGTTTTATACTATGAGATATAAATACTGTAATAGCATGTCGCCTTGTGGACTCATAAAATGTTTAAATAGAGGTTTCCAAAATGCTTTCTCGAAATTCCAACGAGATCGCGGAAATTCATTTTCCTTGAATACAAAACGAATCAACGTTCCAGCTTATAAACGCTAAAGCACCGCAATAATTTATAGATTATTAAATTGCCGGGAAATTGTAATGGCACTGTTTTCGAAACATCAACTCGTAAATCGAATTATCAAGTCACTGCTATTTATGTTCCAATTTGTGGAGACGTCTTTCAATTTTGTGCTTAGTCATGTTGATTTCTAGGTGGGAGGGGAGGTTTGGATAATTGAGAATGATGAAGACACTTTTAATCAGACCTATTTTATAAATGATCGTTGAAAATTAGGAGGAAATCAGAACAATTCGAATTCACAGCGTGATTGGTTCGTGAGATGAAAATACTTTGTATTAACAAATAAATACATACAGGATAAGTTTTTATCCAGTGCGTATCATTCTAGACCCACTAGAGTAGATTTTTTTTGTCGGTTATACAAAAAGAATCAGCTGTTCCATACATTTTGATTGCGTAGATTTTGCACTTTTCTATGAAACAGCTGATTTTTTTTTTGTATAACTGATGAAAAATTTCTGCGCTGGGGGGCTAGAATGATATATGGTGAATTCACGCTTACAGTTTGCCCACTTGATAAAACCATATCATGTATACCTGATACATTGTTTTGTGGTGCAAGTTGCTTTATGTTTTAAGACTTGGGTGAAATTTATAACCTGGATTACAAATACAAATACAAAATGTATTTATTGGCAAACAAGTAGGTACACCAAGTTAGATTTCCCTGACTCCTGCGCTAGTTATATAACTGTGTTGCAGGAGCCAGTGTCCTCCCGTAATACAAAGACACGGTGTTTAGATGTCAAAGCAAAAAGTAAAAAAAATAAACAAAAGCTAACAAAAAGGATTAACACATAGGATACTTTTTATCTGGTAGTATGTTCCCGTGGGATAATTTTCGACCCCCATGCGGGCGAAGCCGCTGGCTTAAGCAGGTTAAGTATAAATCTTTCTACAAATATCAGAGGGGTAATTGCGTATCACACTATAGGAAAGTAGCAATGGCTTTCATTTTGACAGTTCAGTCACATGATTTGCGTTATTTATGTTGCAGAGCAAACAATTTTTTCCAAGTAATATGACAATGGATTAGCAATTTCATTGAAAATTATTCAAATTGACATTTATAGATAGATAGTGTGCAGAAGCTGTTTAGGTATTTTTTTATTTTCTCACAACAAAAATTCAAGGTCATACGTACATTATTATGTATTATACCTTTCTCTTGGGAACTCCATAAAATTTCAGGTAGTAACACAAGATTTATGGGGTGTATAAAAATGCTTACGACAATGATGTATGTTTCAATTATGAATTACGTATGTGAGACGCAAGACAATAACAATTTAGGTATGGAAATTGAACAAAAACACTGTGCTTTTGCTCATTATTTTCAGAGTAGGGAACGTAGGTGTACGACCTTGGGCTTGCGGACGGTGAGTAATGGGTAGCTCGCTGTCCGGCAAGGACCAAGCCCGGGTCGACGGCGCGTTGTGTTCCACGCGCGCCTCAAAGAGATGTCAGCACCAACTGATGGGGCCCGCAAGGGCCGATGCCTGCCAGGGGTGCGGGTTGTTCGAAAGAGATACCGCGGCCCCTGGCACACAGGCAACTGAGGGAACACGGGTGGGTTTTAGTCAGTAAAAGTCTGACACGCCCTCCCGCTCCACCCAGAGCGGGAGAAGTTATTTGATGATTTCCCACCCAAAAAAAAAAAGGTGTACGACCTACTAACCAGAGGCAAAAACTGTTTCTCTTAGATTAAAATCTCCCAGCAGACTAATTGAAAAGGGAGAAATTGAAAGTTATTGCCTGTAACTAAGGAGGTAGCCTATGCACATTTCACTCTAGTGGCAAGTACCCATCGGAATTCAAGAATGTATAGAGTCATGTGGAACAGAGTGTAAAGTTCACTCATCCTCTATAAAAAAGTCAGGCACCTCCGACCAAACGGGTGCTGTGTCTGATGGAAAACTGACCGCCGAAAGTTTTTTTTTAGTGATACCTCTCATGTCAACCTGTGAGGTTGTCGGCTGTTTAACCGGACTTGCCAGGGTCTGCGTCAATAAATTAAGGCCTCCAGCTAGGGCTTAAAAACTTAAAACTAAGTGACTACACGCTAAGGGCCATCCCTGTGGGGTACGGACCTCGGCTTAAGGCGTTGCTGAAAGAGGTCAGCGAGGGAGGGCTGGATCGGAACCCCCACGAATAATGTCAGGACGTTGTATATATGCTAGTTTCGCGGCAAACTCTGCTTGCGTGATGCAGGATTTTGCGTGACGTCAGTGTTATGCGTAGTTCATTGTAGCATGTGGCATTGTAGATGCCGCCACCAGTGGCGTATCTAGGGTGGGGCAGGCAGGAGAAGAGCCCTGCGCGCCTATTGAAGGGGCTCAAAAACCTGCCAATTAATAAATAAAAAAACGTTAATAAACCATTTCATACTGTTACCTATATTTGCTCAATGTAGACCGAGAAGGTTAGTTACGAATGGGCGCAAATATGTTGCGTGCCCTAGGCGCCATTTTCTATTAGTACGCCCCTGGCTGCCACAAATGCTTTGCCATAAAAAGTACCTATAGTATCTTTACCCTAGATTACACAAACTTTTTACAAGCAGCCCAAAGTACTACTAGCATATTTATTTAAAACCTTTTACTATTAGCATAAGGCACTATCCGAATGACATATGAATTAAAAATGGATGTGCCTAATGGTTTTCTTGTAATTTCATATGTATGAGCAAGGACTGACTTGTTCACAAGCTCTAGTTTAGTATAGTACAATCAGAATTAACATGAATTATTATAAGCATTGAAAGCAAATACTTTATGAAAAAAAATATATGAGAGCAGTGGTGGCCCGTTGGTAACGACCGCGACTCACGACTTGTAGGTCGTAGGTTTCAATCAATCAATCAACTCAGCCTATCACAGTCCACTACTGGACTTAGGCCTCTCCCATGTTGCGCCACAACCCTCCGCCTTCCGCATCAAGGGGGTTCCTCTCTAACTCCATCAACAAAAATACGGGCCCGTCCGAAAATAGTTCGAAACTTCAAAGTGACTCCTACAGCTGATTAATTAACTTTTTGGTAAAGCCATAAAGGGAGTAGTGACAGCTGTCTAATCGTGTAGTAATTCACTCTTAGTTTGGGCCCTAAACTAATCATAGGTCCCTAAGTGGTACGGAGTAGGAAACGCCCGTAACTTCGACCGAGATTACGGATGTCGTGCTTAGAGAGTGGGCTCCCAGTCTGTCCCTGTCACTTTCTTTAGGCCGTCGGTCCATCTAGCTGGGGGCCTTTACTTTGAGAATTTTTGTTCAGCTCCACTGCTCTCGAAACAGTTAAGGAAAACACTCTGAGCAAAACCAGCATGTCCCAGAAATTGTGATATCTACTAACCCATACTGGGCCTGCGTGGATTACAGCCCATTCCCTCACAACAAAATGCGGTCTATGTCCCAACTGTGGGTACATTGTAGGCTGATATGCTGTATGCTTACTTTAAGAAAATATTCTTCTAGTCCTTTGTGGGGCCTTTTAAGTTTACACACTATGTAAGTTCTACTGCTTTATGTTAGCCGTTCGATAACCAAATATTCACACAAATTTCATCCATAAAGTACTACAGAAACCTCACTTCGAGGGCAGGCCGTTTATTCTAGATATCGGTAAATGTCCATATCATAACAAACCGTGTTGCTTCACAGTGAAGGTTCGAAATTCCGTGATATATTTTCGATGATAACCAACCATAGCGGATGCGCTTAATAGGTTCTTAGGTTTTACGGTTCCTTTGATGTCAAAGGTCCTAATATCCGAATAACGATGTTCTGTGAATAATTGATATTGACTAAGTTTGAATTAACGTAATAAATAATTAAGAGCTCGTAGTTGAAAAATTAAGCTGCTCCGGTCAATCTTCAAGGTTAAGCAACGCTGCCGGGGTCGACTCGTGGATGGGTAACATTCATCACATACCGAGACCTCTCCGTACCTCGGGATACACTTTAAGGACGCGTTTACAAAGCTGACAAAAATAAGCAGTTTTTCGGTGCTTTTTGCGGCAAAATGATACTAAACAAAATGTAACTAATAATTGCCAAAGATAGATTGTTTCTTCATCTTTAAATAGGTATAATTTTGTACTCGAAAATTTTGGTTTTTACCATTGTAAAAAATTATTTCCGTTTCCTCTTCACACAACATTGACAAGGTAAAGGGCGTCTGATTGATGCTACTGTTACAATTTTGAAGTATTGAGATGGGTAATTAAAGTTAAAGATACGTTTTATTAAACGTGAAAATAAAATAATTTTATGGTAAACAAATGTGTGTGTGTCTGTGCGTGTGTGTGTGTGTGAAGTTGTGCGTGTGTGTGGGTGTGAGGGTTTGTGTTTGTCGTATTGGGTATTCCATGTTGTTTATGTTTGTGTTAAGATTTTTCTGTATCGTTATATAGTCATATAACGATACAGAAAAATCTTGTGTAATCGTATCTCCAAAATAAATCTATTTTGGAGATACGATTACACAAGATTGTACAATCTTTTGTGAAACTCATGTTTGAGCTCATTTTGTTAGTTATGTTGAGATCTTACCTCCTGTCTTGATGGAATGATCTGAAGGGGAGTGGTCTGAACTAGTAAACGAGTAGAGCTAGGTGTGCCGAGTTTTGTTAGTTACGTTGACATCTTACGTCCGCACGATGGTAGACTTGAAGGTGTACTTTGAAGACGTCTACCGGAATGAATAAACGAATAAAGCTACCTGATAATAATGTTTATAGTTTAAATACCTCTTAAAACGCAATTATTGTTTTAGATGCCAAAGCCTAAGACTTTTGATAAAAAATCTCGTAAGTAACTTCCTGCCTGTAGAATTAACGCAGAACAGAAGAACTTTTCAGAATTTATCGAAAGAAATATGGAAATACGGGAACATTCTTTACAATATCATATTAAAACTAAGAATTGATACAAAAATTATGTTTGTTTTCGTTAGTTTTATTAATTTTTATCATTTACTAGCTCCTAGCCCGGCTTCCTAAATGCGTAACACACTTGGAATGGCAATCCATTCCAATTTGGTAGTCCAACAATATCCACTGCATTGTTTTTGTTGGCGTGCAAACTATTTTTTAAAGATTTTTGAAGCAATGAATATTGGCATAGTGTGTACGACAAATAAACGCCTTTTCTTTCTTCTTTCTTTGCTCTTTTGTTTTCGAGAACCCACTTGCATTTGATGCCATAACAAATTTATTATAATTATGAAATACTAAATAAAACAAAATAACTTAAGATTATGTTATTTTGTATATAATTAAGTATTCGTTTTCAATTGTCGCGCAAATTGTAAATACATAGGTACTTTGGTAACTAGTACTTGCTTACCAACCAAAAATAAATGGAAATTAATCTACTTTTATGAATACAAAACGTTACAAACTTTTTGAAAAAAAAAAATCAGCATGAAAAAATACATGGCTAAAAATTAAATAAAAGTAAGCTCAAGTATCAAGCCGTGTCAGTTTACTCATAATTTCGCCGCTTCGCGCAAATCGCTGTGTGTGTGAGCCGTGCACGTGTAGTGGTAAGACTCAATGGTGCCGATTCTCTTGTCACAAAATTCTCTAAACTAAACTAAAAATAACTAAAATTTAGTTTATTCCTGGCAAATGACGATTTCCCATTCTGAAATTGACTAAAGTGACACAACTTATCTATATTTTAGTTTGACAGCACTAATCTTACTCAGTACAATCTTGTACTGAGTTTTTAATTTAGTCAAAATGGTAATTTTGCTATTCTGTTGTTGTCAAATTCATTATTCTATTCAATATAAAATGTTGATTGTCTAACTAAATCTGACTATTTTTAATCGCGATTAAAAAGGTGTGGAATAAAATTAGTTGTCAAGAACTAAAATTCACACTGACACCTCGACTTCGGGCGCAAATACAGTATTGTATCTTTTTTTCTTTCTTTTGCTTATATCTCGAAATTGGTGTGTCCTATCGTAAAAATTATGAAAATTTCGACCCCCTTTATAAGCCCCCATACACCTCTAAAACTCAACATGTAGGTAATAATTTTTCATATTTTCGATACAAAAAGTAAAAAAAATCCATTTAAAACACGTTGAGGCTGCCCCCCTGCGCGATTCCGGCTCTAAAAAAAATCACGGGGTAGGGCAAACGTGGAGTCGCGTTTGTCAAATTCGATTTAAGTTGTGTCAAAATTATTTTTAAATTTAGGGATCTTTTTTTGCAGAATAGCTTTAAGATTCTCATAGCCAAAAGTAAGGAATTTTAGTGATAGTTTAGTTAGTTTAGTTCGGTGTACAAGAGAATTGGCACCAATACTTAGAATGGAAGCGCGTTAATTCGTAAATGCGTCCTTAAAATGGTTCCAGCTGTCATTCGAAGATCTTTGACGATCGTTACGGGTGGTCAGAAGCCCGAAAGTCTAACAAGCAGTATCGTCAAGAGCTATCGTGTTAACCAGTAACTGGGTTGTGAAGATCAGATAGACAATCGCTCCATGTTGAATACGGGTACTCAACTGCATCCAGTTAGAAGCCTAGGAAGATGATGAATTATTTAAATTACTTTCGAAAGGAGGCACAAACTTGGTCGTAATAATTAAATGAATTGTAAAGGGAGTTTTAAGACTATAGGCTTTTGAAGATAGTCTGAAATTGTTGACGTATAAATAATAACTTTAATAGATATCTATTGATAGGTATTGGTTCGCGAATTCAGAAAGGAATACAGCGCGCATGGGTTGTTATCACAGTCCCGTAGGTCTGCTAATTTAGTTAATTGGCAATATTTTAAATTCACTATGCAATAAAATCACATATCCATACAGAGATCGTCTAATTTAAAACTGCACGCTCCTCCACAAAAAATTCTATACAAACATTTGAAATGTTTATGCAACCAGCAGTGGATGGGCGTGCAGTTTTAAACTAGGCAATGTTTATCAAGTGCGTTGACTGTCAAAATGGCAATTTTTCCTGTGTGAATTCACTCTAGGATATCAATATTTAACAATGGGTTCATCATCATCATCATGATATCAGCCGAAAGACGTCCACTGCTGGACATTAGCCTCCCCCAAGAGAGGGGGATTTGCCATAATCGCCACGCTTGGCAGGCGGGTTGGCGATCGCAGTATGGTGGTCAAATGCATAGAAAACGCTACTGCCCAGTCCCTTAGACTGACGCGTTTCGAAGAGTCCGCCAGAAAAATTGGAAACTAACAAAACAGAAGTAAATGAACACTCGACATCTTCCCAACGCTGAAACTGCATCAAATTAATCCCACCAATCTTCTACAACACTTTCTCTTTAATAACAACTATGCAATATATCCTGCAGGCGACATTTTCTCGAATAAATTTTCATTAAAAAGATCGATGGATAGTGTACGTGTTTTCTCAATATCGGCTCCCAACCGACCATGAATTATGTATTAACTGAAAACGTTATGTGGGGATCGAAATAATCAAGCAAGTAGTTCAAGGAAAGACTTGAAGGAAAAATAACAAGAATTTAGCTTCGTAAAGTTGTTAGGAAAGTGGTGAAGGGACTATAGAACATTATTGGTATATCTTTTGTGTTTTTTTCTTGTCCTTTTATCGGACGCTAAAATATCGCGATGGGATTCTTTCGCACACTGAATCTTTAATGCACTGCTTACCGCCGAGGGTTGAAAATCGAACAGTGTAGTTTTTCGACGCGATATTTTTACGTCTATGAAAATCCTGACTGTTGTCAGGATTTATATTAGGTTTTTTGGTGAGAAAAACGATTTGAAGTCATTCAAACGTATTTCTTTAGGGCAATTTTGTTATAAGAACCAGGTTTACAAATATCTTTAGAACAGATAGTTTTTGTTGTACTACTGCAAACGTTTTGTTTCTCTCCGTAGAAAAATGGTTTGGGCTCCATTGAATCTTATTCTTTAACTAGCGCGCGATTCTTCCCCGTGAAATATCCTGCTTCCTACGTTGCATTTCATGGCCTGCCTTTGCTATTAGGTACTTCGTTTTCGGTTAGTTAGCATTCTTTCCGACTTTATTTATTTTTGCTCGGCACTTAAGAATCCTAGCGTCATATTAAGTTAGCTATACCCTTCCCCGAAAGGCTTATACGAGCAAAAAAAAATTGTAAACTGACTACTAGTTCCAGCGATTAGCGCATTCAAACAAACAAACTCTTTAGCTTTATTATTAGTATGTAGATTAAACTCCTTACCCTACCTACCCTATTTATAGGTCTGGTTTTCATAATCACCAGTGATCGACATGCAGAAAAGCTTCATAACACTCCTTGACTGACACTCATTACCTGGCATATCAGACAGAGACCAAATACGTGACCTACCTAATGAAATTCAAACAAATGTAAATAGGAAAATAAAAAATTAACCAGCTTCTGTCAAAAGCTAACATGCGTCACGAAGTTTTGAAGCATTAATAACATTAAGTGCTTATACCATTATCATTACTAGCTTCGTACCTACGTCAAACTTTTACTAATTGTAATGTGAGACTTCGTTTATTGGTACGACTTCTGAAATGTGTTTGTGGAATACTGGTGTTTACATATCTTTTATTTTTTCAACTTTTCGCATACAAAAATAAGTACTAGCATAATTACAATCAGCCTGTAATGTCCCCACTGCTGGGACACATGCGTCTTTTCTGTAAGAGGGAGTCGAGGGGCCGTTATCCACCACTCAGGCCCAGTGCGGGTTGCTAAATGTCACACGTTTTAACATTTTTGGTTCTAGGACTTGCGATTTTCCTCACGATTTTTTCCTTCGCCGTTTAGAGGGCAGTAGTGATTAAATAATTTACTCAGAGTAAAACGTCTGTCAGGATTTGATTTTACGATCTACAACTCGTAAGTCGCGGTCATTGCCACTGCCTTGTCAGACATCCTGCTTTTATAGGCGAGCATTGATTGAGTCCCTTTTCAGAAGCTCGATGCAACTACTTAGGTAGAGAAACCAGGATTTTTACCTTCATTAAACAGGGAATATGTGGCTTTTCAAGCAGTTTGACACAGCAACCGACACAGATAGGAACCACGCAATTACGATTGGCACCGCGCGCTAAGGTCACAAGTCATCAAAACACGATGTTGATCAGAAGCAATCGCTAAAATTTCCAACTTAGTTATCGAAACTTACCGCACTCTTCAAAACGGAATGCAGCATTTATGAAGTTGCAAAATCGCCCTTCACTGATGCTAGCTGTGTGTCGTTGTTGTAATTTATGTATGAATAGATATAGTGAAGGTTTTTTAGGGATACGCCTGTTAATGCGGTGATGCTAGCCTTCGAGGGCATTTGTTGTTCTGTGTCTTTGGTTTGCACAGCTCAAAACAGATGCAAGTAATTTTGGATACCACTGATTTTCGTAATAGGTTTGAAACCTTTTCATTTCTGGTGTATCTGGTGAGTTATTTAAAATGTAGTTCCATGCAGTAGGTATATGGTTAGCTGGCGGCAGTAAGGGTATAATAGCTACGAGTATAATTCTGGAAATGTTCCGTCCTTCTTTTGTATTATTCAAGTTATTTTTTTTGGATTCTTCCATACTGCGACATTATAGTGCCGGTAGCAACCACTAATTTTAGCAGATGGATATACATGTGACACAGCGTTAATTTGTCCAATTTCATAGTCACTGTTGAAAGTATTCATTTCAACACCCATTTTTTCTTTTATTAAGTAAAAAAAGCGCTCGTACGTACCTAGACTTTTATTAGGTAATAGTGCGTAAATCACAGGGATTATATTTGTGCAATTTTGATTAGAATTGAAGTCCATGTGTGTCCACTTAGCAAGTCTCCTAAGGTCATTATCGTAATTGACGTTTCTCTGGGCGGGCCATACGAGAACTCGGTCAAAGCATTCTAAGTTTTGACGATTGTGATCGAGTTCATATTCGTATGATAGATCAAGAAATAGTGCAACATCGAATCGCGGAGTCTCCCAATACAAGCATTACTTGCTTAAAGGGAGGCTCCAATCACTAATCTGTTTATTCTAATTTATGTTGGAGAATTAAATAATTTTTGATTTTGATTTTTGAATCTTAAAGTTCGATAATATTTTTAATCGTTTAGAAAAGTGACGATACTTCTAAAGTAATTTTTTTTTTCAATTCCTACCATAGATGACCCAAGTATGTATCCTCTTATAGCAATCAAAAGAGAATTTTGACTACCGACATCAAAGCCCTGCCCAGTTTTATCCAATCAGCTTTGCTAGGACGAACAAATTTCTGGATTTGAACCCTGTTACGCTACATGGGTCTTCAACCAGATTAATACGGAAACGCTTACTTATATAGGATACATTTTTAACCAGTGCGCAAACTGTAAGCATGAATTCAGCATATCATTCTAGAAACCCTAGCGTAGAAATTTTTCGTAGGTTATACAAAAAAAATAAAAAAATCAGCTGTTCCATACATTTTGACCGTGTAGCTTGCACTTTTCTATGAAACATCTGATTTTTATTTTTATAACCGACGAAAAATTTCTACGTTAGGAGGTTTAGAATGATATGCTAAATTCAGTTACAGTTTGCGAACTGGTTAAAAATTTACCCTGTTTCTACCAATAAAAGCTTTTTATATATTTTTTTTTTCGGCCTGATGGGTAATTGCGTTATCGCTTCGACTGTTAGCTCAGTAGGAATCGCTTTAATTTTGACATTTCCTCAACATTCATGGCGATGTTTGCGTTGCTAAGCAGACAATTTTTTCGAATTTATGAAGTAATGGATTAGCAATAACCTTCAAAATTATTCATATTCTGATTAATAATTTGTTACGCAATTAGGGTGCTGGTTCACAATAGGAACTACCCATAAGATTTAAAAAATATATTTATTGAAATCACCTGCTAGATAAGTAAACAAGAATTAACCCAGAGATGCTACAATAGGCCCTCAATCTCCTTATTTCCAACCCAGAAAAGACTCATTTCATCCCGAATAAACATGCAACAGCGGGTACCTACATGTTAATGAGACGCAACCCGTCACATGAACCTAGCATTGTTCACAGACACGTCATCACTAATTCAGTGCTTTGCTCCGCCTGTGTCTGTGAACGACTAACGATACAGATGAATGTGCTTTGTAGACAGAGTAATGAGACCTAGTTTTGTGCTTTGCTGGTTTGTCTGATAGTTTTGACGAATTGTGTTTGCTAGCGGTCCAAACGATTAGATTGAGGTGCACACTTGCAGAGTAAAGTTTTATAAGGAAACTACAACTACAAAATTGGAACTTATGCACTAGATATACTGGTGACCCTTAGAGAAGCCGTTATCTTCGCATTCTGTACATCAAGCTTAATGACTACGTGGTTTAAAATTAAAAGTGAAATTTTTGGTGTGAAGATACGCCATTTACCTTCGATATAGCGCCACGTAACGCACGGAAAACTTTGTGCTTATGGGTGCATGCAACGGTGTAGATAAGGATTACAATCCCTGCACCGTTGCATGCATGGATAAAATACTCCTACAGGAGTATTTAAAGCTCAGGTAGTTAGTTATTAAAACCTGTTCTTGTAAATAAAATTTCAAAAAAAGTTGTATCGTTGTCATGCAATATCTCCATAGATAAAGGTTCCCAGAATGGTCTAGTACAAAACGAAACATAATAACGGGTGTTTTACGCCCATTACATTCATGAAAAATGCAAGCAATGGGTAATCATCATTACTGTTTGTTTGATCCCGAATAAATACTAGACTCGGTAACTAAGCGTATGTAAATGTTGAAAATAAATAAAATTAAAATGCAAATTCAAACCTTGATTCCTTTACGATGTTAGTATTGCACAGTACAGCTATCTTAGAAACAAATGTAATACAAAATTTTAGTTCATACATTTGTTGCACTGGGCTTGTGGCTAAGTAACAGTAGCTGCACGGGTCGATCGATCAGGTTAAGCTACGCTTGCTGCGGTTGGTCCATGGATGGGTGACCATCTTTACATACCAAGACCCCTCCGTGCCTCGGAAAGCACCTTAAGCCGTTGGTCCCAGCTGTCATTTGTGGATCTTTGACAGTTGTTACGGGTCGTCAGAAGCCCGAAAGTCTGACAACCTATCTTACCAAGGGGTATCGTATTACCCAGTTACTGGGTTGTGGAGGTCAGATAGGCAGTAGCTCCATGTAAAATACTGGTATTCAGCTCCATCCGGTTAGACTGGAAGCCGACCCCAACTTAGTTGGGAAAAGGCTAGACAGATGATGATATTTGTTGCACTCCTCTAACGCACATACAACATGGACCCACTGAGCCATCAATACTGTCTCGTGAAAAGAAAGTTAAAGTCTAAGAATAACTGCCTACATATACCTACTTTTCTTTGTCCACTGACTTCACACGCTCTAACTTCACCAGTTGGAATTCAGTTCTTTGTGGGAGCCTGCTATTAAGAATGTCTTATAAGAAAATCTCGATAACCCTTTTCCGTTACCTATTATTTAAATGTCTTTGTTTGATTCTAGATAGATAAATGCTTTTAGCTAAGCTTAGTAGTTTGCTAGTGACCACATAACTTTTCAAATTGGATTTACTTTAAATACATTACTGAATTATTTTCAAGTGAAATAGTTCTAAGTGTTTTAGTGATTTAATTTGCTAACATATAATGGAAATAGTTCGTATGTAACTTTTATCCAATGTCTCCAATTTATTGGCTAAAGACTTTTCACTTAGAAGAATGGAAGGCTTGTGATCTCAAGACATACCCTGAGGAACTGACGGCAGCTCGAGCAAAACGAGCTCGAAATAACACCATGACAAAAGAAGCCCAGTGTTAAAACCAGTGCAATAGCAGACTACCTCAGCAAGACCATAGGATTAGCACTGATATTATCATCATCATCATCATCATATCAGCCAAAAGACGTCCACTGCTGGACATAACCCACCCCCAAAATGGGGGGATTTGCCATAATCGCCACGCTTGGCAGGCGGGTTGGCGATCGCAGTATGGTGGTCAAATGCATAGAGAATGCTGCTGCCCATTCTCTAGTAAGTCCCTTAGTTGCGTTCTACGTCACCCATAGGAAGAAATGGGATCGTGGTATACTTTTACGTCCGGCATCACACGGAATGCACTGATATGACCACATAAATTCCACGAAGACACCTATTATTATCAAAAGGTAAGAATGTGTTGAAGTAGCAGACGAAGATAGAAACCTATACAGCATAAGTATAATTAACCTATAATGTTTCCATTGCTGGCCTACACAGGCCTACTCTCTGCGAGAGAGAGTGGGCTAAATGCCACCACGAGGGCCCAGTGCGGGTTGGTAGATCCAGATATACTGGCGTCCTCACGATGTTTTCCTTCACAATTTTGAGAACAGTGGCGATGAATTAATTCACATCAAGGAAAGCGCCTGTGACCTCGTCCGTTGCACTCGCAGTCTATAATGTCATGGCCATATCATAGGTTTCCTCACTTCATGAAATGCTCGAGATTTTTTTCTCGAGACGACGGTTGACGTCAGGGGCACCCCGAGGTTCGGTTTGGTTATGTTCCTTTAAACCCTGCAGACAGAAATAGGAGCTTCACGGAGTGGGGCCGTGTCAACCTGACATCGACCATCTTCTTCTATAATATAAGAACCAGAAGAAGACGAGTATTTCATGAAATGCGACCATTTCATCCAATTCTCGAACATTCCATGAAGTGAGCAAATCTACGATATGGCCACGACTTATACACTACGACGTTCCGTGTGGTGCCGGACGTAAAAGAATAGCACCATCCCCTTTCTACCCATGGGTGTCGTAGAAGGCGACTAAGGGATTTACTAGAGAATGGGCAGCAGCGTTCTCTATGCATTTGACAACCATACTGCGATCGCCCACCCGACTGCCAAACGTGACGATTATGGCAAATCCCCCCTTTTGAAAGAGGCTTATGTCCAGCAGTGGACATTTTTCGGCTGATATGATATACACTACTTACATGAGTCACTTCAAAATACAAAAGCTGTTTCTTATAGGAAGGTACTTGACTTCCAAGATCAACGAGAAATGAAACTCAGAACACAAACAAGTTTCACGTTTCATCACATAATATGCTCGTAAAAAATGTTAAAAAGCTTATAACAGAACAATAGAGGGAAGACTGACACATATTTATGTTATACATAGGGACCTCGTAAATGGAATGAAGTCGTATATTATATACGACAATATCAAAGCTTTGCACTCTGCGAATACAGCCGTTTTTAGGAAAAACCGTGTGTTTTTGTGGCGTCGTGAAAGAAAATGGTTATAACAAGCAATTCTTGGATCAACATGGTTGAATGTTATTGGAAGGCGAAAGAAGACTCTTATTACTGGGTTTTACAGGTGTTCTAATGTGTAAGGTAAATAAGGCATAAACTCCAACCGTACCTGTTTTGTTTAAAAAATAAATGAAAAATAAACAACTGCCCAAAAAAGGGAATGACGTCTTTAAATAGTATATTTTTCAATTTTTGACACTAGCCGACAGTTTTGTTTGGAATCATGTCTTTTACTGGTCCAAAAAAAAAAACAGATTTTCTACGTCCACTCTTCGCTGTATTATGCTGAAATACGTTTTGTCAATTTAGTAATTTTGGGCAGTCGTGTTAATTTTTTTAAAGAATTGAGTTGGTAAGTTACATAAGTTACAATTATAATGGTCCATCGTATAAAATTGTTTACATTTGCCTTCGGATCAAACACTGGAAACAATGAAATAGACACATAGCTAGACTGAGACTTTTCCGAGACTATACCTATGGGCCTTGTTGAATATCGCAGGCAAACCCGTTTGCGAATTATTATTAATAAGTTTTAGTTACCGTTAACATGTTTGTAAAATTACAGTAGTTATCATCAAATCAGACTAAAGAAAATAATACTGTTTCAACACAAAGGATTCTATTCAACCCTAAAAGAAATAAAAATAAGACATCCTTTATTTCTTCAATCGTCAAAAGAATTCTTTGTTTCTGAATCAAATCATTTTATAAATCTTAGTTTTACCTCGAAGCGAATATTCGTTCAAACGAATTCTGGCAGAAGTAATTCTTAGATACAATCGTGTGTAAAAAATTAACATTTAGCCGAATTGACAAGCAATTTTCGTAGGTAATCGCGTTGATTGAAATTATAAAGTAATTTTTCCACGTGTGCTTTATTTTCCAGCACTGAATCGTGTTTAAGATTCGAATACTTGTCAAAAAGAAATTGTTTTCTTCTACTTTTATCGAAAGCTGTTAAGAAAATCACTTTTGTATCTGCAATAATGCGACTTTATGACTATTGTAGTCACTTATTAAAAATATAATTAATTCAAATCATCATCATCTGCCTAGCCTTTTATGTTAGGCTTAGTATGTTGGGGTCGGAGTCCAGTCTAACCGGATGCAGCTGAATACCAGTATTTTATATGGAGCAGCAGTCTATCTGACCTCAACAACCAAGCTACTGTGTAATACGATATTCTGGGTAGGACTTCTAGGCTTCTGAATATCCGTAACGAGTGTCAAAGATCTACGAATGACAGTCGGAACCAACGGCTTAACGTGCTTTCCGACGACAAAGGGTCTCGATATGTAATAAATGATCAATCATCTATGTAACGACCTCACCAAGTATTGCTTAACCTTCGATCGACCCGTGTGGCTGTTATTATTAAGCCACAATCCTTTTACTGATATTTAAACCAAAATAACCGAAACCATTTTTTTTAAACCTGCGAAATGAATTTTTGCACGAAAAAAACTACATTCTGAAAAAGTTGCAAACTCGGCTGTAAAAATTTCCACTCGCTGCATTTTTGAGTCTTCAGAGAAATCAACAAGTTAATATTTTCATAAAAGTAGGAGGTAGGTTCTAGTTACTACACTATCTATCCTGGTTAATGTCGTGAAGAGAGTGTTAAAGATTAAATCTGCTTACAGCATTCGCTTGAAGGATAAAATTCATGCTATGTAAAATGATTTTTAAAAGTACATACCTAATCTCTTTAGTTATTCTCTGGTAATCTCCACGCGGATGGGCGCAGCAAGCATTCATTCATTCATTACACGTGATACTGCAGCAATCGTTACATTTTGTTAGTTTTAATCCTTTAGAATTTTTTTCGAGTGATGAGTGCAATGATCCTTCATTGCACTCATCACTCGAAAAAAAATTCTGATGATCCACACATTATGTTGAGTTATGGGAACATAAATCATCGTTTATGGTGATGTGTGCTACTATGACCTGAATGCAGATCTCCTTGACAAACTCGACCGCCTTCTCAATAACTGCATTCGATTCGTTTTCAATCTGCGTAAATATGATCATGTCTCTGCGCATCGGTCCCTTCTAAAGTGGTTGCTCATACGCCATCGCAAAGAGGATGGCAACCAATCGATTATCCTTTAAATTTAAAGTTTGCGAGCAAATTAGCAAAAAGTTGGCAGTATCATTACAACGGTAATGTTTTCTCATTGTTTGTGTTATTTGGTTTTAGTAAATTCGTTTATTTATGTATATTTATTTGTGCTTACATTTATATATAGTTAGGTATATAATTATGTATTATTACGCAAAAATGTATATAGTTAGAACACTGATTCTAGAGTCGTTGTCAAGAATTGACAAGGGACTACTAGGGCAAGGAGAGAAACAACAAAAATATTGGCCAAAATAGGGTTAAAATTTAATTGAAGTTGACAGTAGCAAAATAACTCCATATATCGTGCCATATCGGCCGTAAATATGCTCAGAAATGAAAAAAAACTCAACCAAAAAAAGCTCGCACCAAAAGGAATGCAATGAGCCAAAAAAATCTAGTACCGAGCAAATACAATACCTGCGGTAGTGCCTGAAACCTTAAGAAAATTTGTTGCTAATAGCAAAGTAGTCTAATATTGGCTGTGTATCAAAACTGAAAAAAATCATAACAGGTGAAAGCTTACTTCATAAGGAATGCAATACGCCTACTAAATCTAGTATCGGACGAATACAACGGCTACAGTAGTATCGGGAACCATAGGATTTTTTGGTACCAAACTCTAAGTAAAAACATCTTGTGTTACGTTTTCACGAAAACAAACGGCGCGGACTCGAATTGCGCCTGCTTTATTTATTTTATAACCTTAACGAGTGAAGTTTTTACTTCATTCGTTCCCTTAACTAAAATAAAAATAAAACTATAATGTATGCATTACTCTTTTTTATGTGTATGTTTAAATTAGAGTGTTATTTTTTTATTTTATGTGTTCCGTTCATATATTACACACGTTGTCTACATCTCTTTGTTATCTTCTCTCCTATTGCAGGTGTGCTGGTAGAGATTTCTGTAGAAATAAGCATTACATTTGGACGTATTTTTCTGTTCCTTTCTTCTTGTCAGGTTAAATATATGTGTGTGCATAAATGGTTAGAAAAGAGTTGTAGACATTGTTATGTAAATACAATTTTAATTTATTAGAGACATGTTACAGCGACGTATCCATCGTTTGCTTTTACGAAACAGTTTTTCTTCAGTTAATATATTATATGCCTGAAAAGATAATGGGATTTATTGTGCACTATATTTAGCGTGACGATATTATCGTGGATGTTCACGTCCTCGTCCAGTGGCCATTTTTTTTTTTGAGGAACTTCTCCCTCTCTGAGTGGGGCGTGTCAGACTTTTACTGATTAAAACTCACCCGTGTTTCTTCAGTTGCCTGTGTGCCAGGGGCCGCAGATTCTCTTTCGAACAACCCGCAGCCCTGGCTGACAACCCGCACCCCTGGCAGGTCGAGTGGCCTTTATTTTACCATTTTTATTTTAGCATCTCAACTTATCGCATCGACCGCATTCGGCAGTCCATAAGGCCCTTCACCAACCCGAGCCAATTAAAAGAAACTCAAACGTCTCTGAAAATGTATCGAAATACGTGCACGTTACCTATACAACGTTATCGTGGACGGAAAAAAAGCGTCTTCATATATTTCCATATATTTTACTTCCCTGTGTTATCGTGATGCCGAGATCGTGGACGTACACGATAACATCGTCACGTTAGAAAGTATAAAAGCGCACATTTTCATTGAACTCGGATGTGCCGTAAATATAACAAAGGAAAGAGAAATTTCACAAAAACCTTAAAACTATAAAAATAAAATAGAAAACAATGATGTTAATACCAAAAGGGCCTCAGTTCAGCTATCGAATAACTGTTAGCAAGATATTTACTGTAGACATTACCAAGTGCGTGATTTTTCTGGTATGTCCGAATACAAGATGTTTTTAGGATACTAACCACCTGTAGCCGTAGTATCCACTTCTTTCAAACAATCGCACATGAGATAAAGTAATGTAATAAAACTCCATAATATTATCTACCCAAGTCCAACAAACTTTATCGTAACTAATTGATCGTAGACAACTGTTTAGAATTATCTAGAATTCTAGACACAGCTTCTCTAATTCGTTCCAACTCGTAGCTCGCTCCAAAACCATATGAACGGATCAATTGCCGGATCGCGCTTTCCATGACAAGTTGTCAACCCCTGTTGTTGCCCTTGGTATTGCAACATTAATAATAATCGATTTGTCAGTTTAGTCGATTTTCAAAATACGGATCAATAAACCTAACAATAGAAGAACTATATCGTTTTTTTTGTATTTTTCGATTACATTTCTAACCCGTCTCATGCATAGGTGTGAAAAAGGCAAGAAGGTAATCAAAGTAATAACCCCTCTGGGCTGGACTATAATCGAAAAAAACAAAAACATCAATTATTTCCGAAGCACCCGTCTAATGTAATTAAGTACTTATTTGTTCAGGGATCTCTTTGTCAAAAGGATCGCGGAAATTACTTGTTTTGGATTTCTAAAAATTACTAAAGATTTTCCTTCTTGCTAATGCAAAGGTACGTTTTGACACTTTGAACTGTTTAGACAGTAGATTTAGTACAATTTTGTATTCCTTATTGTTTATCTATAATTACAATTTCAGGTGCAATAAGCATCTCGATATACGATCCTGCAAACTAAGCTTGCTTTTCTACAAGTAGGTCCCAAGAAACTCTCTCAACTCATTTCTGTCTCGGACAGCATGTCTAATCTTGCGATAAGAGTGCAGGCCGGTGCACGGCATGCCAGCATGAATGACATCAGCTATCACCACCTGGGTGCCAGCTGTTTTAGAAACCAACGGCAACGGGACAGTGGGATTTTTTTGGCCAAGGAGCATCGCCACACAACGTGGCAATCATCATCATCATTTCAGCCGAAAGACGTCCACTGGTGGACATAGGCCTCCCGACGTCCCTAACGTGGCAATACTGGCAGCCTTTTGGGTACTTTTCCTGTTGACAGCGATGCGGACGAATTTTTTTGAGGCCTGTGATTTTTTACCCTCTTTTTTATATGTACATGTACTTATTATTTATTTATTTAATTTATTTATTTATCCTTTATTTCAAACAACTAAGGCCCATAAAACACAATACATATATTATAAGTATAAAAACAATAACTATAAACTAATGCATATTTTTTATACAAATTTTAAAACTACTGTACACGAAGTGACGGCGTCGTGTTACGCTGCGAGGTGTCGCGTAGCTGGCCGCGGAAACGCCGATACAACACACCTTTCGGCCAAAACTCTTCCTTGAGAAAGGTCACCAAGTGGTGAGACGGAACGCGTACCACGAACGACTTAAAGTTGGTGTTATGACGCGCTTCCAACTTCTCCACCCTCAAGATTCTGTTGGTCTTCACCCGTATGTACTCTACGATGTCCTCAGTCTTCGTAGAGTGGTGCAATCGGGACACGTATAGCAGCGTCGTCGGTATTGCAGGACGTAGCAGCATGTTAGAACCTGCCAGCGCCGTCCCACACAGGTTACGATAACTAGGCCTCCTCTTCTTTCTCTCCATCTTGATGAAGCCATCCTCATCGCATGAGTTGTTCGGTGGAACCTGCTGTTCTTGGTCCCTCACAACAGTTTTCGTCGTGCTCGATGCTGACCGACTCTGCTTTCCCCCGTTTAGTATTTTTGCTTGTCGTTTAGCTTGCGACACAGCAGGTTTCGTCTTGGCGACAGTTGCAGAATAGGTACGCTTAGGGGTCGATGTACCTATTACGCGCGTCGCTTCCCCGGCAGGTATGACGCGATCAGCGGAATTCACCAATGGTGACATCCGATGACTCCAACTTGGACTTCATCTCTGCCAGGCTCACCTTCAGAGATGTGATGTCTTTTAGCAGCCTGGTAACGTCGACGTGGTCGTAAGTGACAGGAGGCAGCTTGTGCAGCTCCTTCGCCACAAAATTTGGCACGTCATCCGGATCGGTCTTCTTCAGCAGGTCGATGATGTTCTGCAGAATCTTTTGACTTGGTCGAGTAATTGAAAGAGCAGCAACTTGGCACTGCACACATCTTTCTCTTTGAAGGAGGACTTGCAGATCTGCAAGATGCTGACCTCGTCCATGTAGTCGATAGCATGCTTGACGAATGCCAAAAGCTTTAGCAATGAGCTGAATCATTATTAAATTTTAACACAGTTTGCATATATATTATGTAAATATTATATTGTTTGTAACATAAAAATGGATTGTCGTATGATTCACAAAAGAATTTAAATTCCTGACAAAGTGTATTTTTACAAGCTTTTTTATTTTTATTTACCTACTTTCACCTGTCCCAGTGTCTGTAATGAAATCTTGTTATCTTGTTGTAAGTTAAATTTACCCCACTTCCCGGTTTCAGATTGCGCTGAAATTTTGCACGCATACGTATATCGCGTGACAATGCAATGATGATGAATGATGATATTATGATGACATGGAGCTGATTTGATGCTGGAGCTGGAAGGTGGCCATAGGAACTCGGCAATAAAACGACATAACCCCATCGAGTTTGGGCTCGTTTGATTCGTATTAAAAATAATAATAACCCCACCACCGTATCTCTACGTTGACGCCATGGTGGGGCATGCCCCCTCCATACTCTAGGTCTGTGCCAGTAAATTTTGCTTTACCGGAACAGATCTGGGGTAAAGAGCCAGACCTATAGAGATACCAAAACCCGCAGGGCAGAATGTGGCGAGCTGTTGGGCAGTAGCAACTCCACGGACCCTATCTCCTGGGAGAAGTCTTCTTCCTCATCTCTGGCTTGCCTTTATTTGCCGGCTGGAGTAAACACTGATGAGGTTCAGACCTCCTATTTTATTGGCCGGTTTGAGTGAATATTCGCTAGAGCAAACGTGCTCGGGGGAAGGAAGTATTTCAGTAAGTGCTCGTAAGAATCATGACCATCTTCCGGGCTCTGGGATTGTTCTAAAAACCGTGGAAAACCTCTTCACTCTTCAAGCACCTCAGGAATTGTTTCCCCCTTGTCACTACGTCACTATGTGCTAGCGACGGTTTCCGGGGGCCCATTATTGAGTGTGCCAGTCACCCCCTACCATTTTATCTGTGTTTATACAAAATATTGATCAGACAGGTGTCATAGTAATTCCATAGTTCTTGGTAACCAGTCCATTTTAGCCACCCAAACACATATTCCAATCTTCCATATAGTGCAATAGTGCAACACAATCCGGGGGTTGTCCTTGGGTGCACTTGCACTCTATTCTACTCTCAAGGTCCACTTGGTCTTGATTCTGATGTACTCCATGAGGTCCGCAGTCATCGTGGAGTGATGCAGACATGATACGTACAGCTGCGTCAACGGTCTTGCAGAACGCAGCAACATATTTGGTCCGGAGGCTCTACGCGGGGTCGTGCGGGCTATGGCCCTATACGGAGCACCGGTGTGGGCGCCAACGTCGAGGCGCCAACCAGCACGCCGGTTGAAGGCGGTCCATAGAGTCATGGCCATCCGGATGGTACAGGGATACTGCATGATCTCCGGTGAGGCGATGGGCCTCTTTGCCGGATTGTCACCATGTGATCTGAAGGCAAAAGTCCTCGCGCACACTTGGGAGTGGCGCGAGGAGGCCAAACGCCGTAACTCCGTTGCCGCGGGAAATCCTGCACAGCGGACAGAGCTCCAGCGGGATCTCATGGCGACGTGGAGAGTGCGATTGTCGCAACCCAGTGCTGGGCACGCCACGATCGCGGTGGTAAGTCCCCTCTTTGAGGAGTGGCTTGAGAGGTGGCATGGTGTCCTCACCTTCCACCTGACACAGGTCCTCACTGGACACGGCTGTTTCGAGAGGTTCGTGTTTCGCACAAGGCGGGAGGAAACGCCCGGGTGTTTCCACTGCGAAGATCGCCCTGAGGACACATATGGAGCATACGGTGTAGGTCTGCCCGGCTTAGGCGGAGCACCGCCGTGACCTCGTGGAGGCGATCGGCGGTGGCGATCTCTCGCGTCCGGCCCTGGTCTAGGTAATGGTACGGAGCGAGAGTGCATAGTTAGCCGTCACCTCCTTCAGCGAAGCAGTAATGCTCGCAAAGAGGGAGGCGGCGCACGTGAGGGAGAGGCAGTACATGCACCCTCACAGCCGTAGCCTTCGCAGGAGACGCCCTGGGCGTCCGGAATCCCAGGCTGATTTCCGGCCACCGTAAGCGAGGGCTTGCGGACGGTGAGTAATGGGTAGCTTGCTGTCTGGCAAGGATTAAGCCCGGGTCGACGGCGCGTTGTGTTCCACGCGCGGCTCAAAGAGATGTCAGCACTAGATGGTGGGGCCTGCAAGGGCCGATGCCTGCCAGGGGTGCGGGTTGTTCGAAAGAGATACCGCGGCCTCTGCCATACAGGCAACTGAGGGAACACGGGTGGGTTTTAGTCAGTAAAAGTCTGACACGCCCTCCAGAGCGGGAGAAGTCATTTGATGATTTCCCATCCAAAAAAAAAGCAACATATTTGGTCCCGCCCGACCAGTACCACATTGATTACGGCAAATGGGCTTCCTTCGCTTTAACTCCAACGTTACGAAGCTCTTCCTTCCTCTGGTTGCCCTTTCTTAGGGCCCGGGGATATAGTGCTGGAAACCGGTGCATTGCGGCTCTTAGATGCCCCCTCAGTTTGTTTTGGGTCATTCCATTATCGCGGGTGCAACATTTAGACGCATGTTTCAGTTTCATGTAATTAAAGAAAAAACATTTTTAATTAAATTAGTCTTTAAAAGACTACACTTTCATATTTACACTTTATATTAGTTTACAAGGATTTTAAAATGATATTTTAAAAGCCAGGAGGAAGGTTCAAATTGCCATCGCGGGTGCAACAAATTTGGCCCAAGCTTTCCCGATCATGGACAAAAAACGTATAAATCTGTTAATTGTGATACATTGAATATGTTACAGATTTGAAAGATTGTATCTTTGGATGTTTGTTACTCAATCACGCAAAAACGGCTGAACGGATCTGGACGAAATTTAGCAAACAGCTAGTTTATGACCTGGATTAACACATATAATACTTTTTATCCCGGTAGTACGTTCCTGTGGGATAGTTCCTCGTCGATAGTAGATCGACCTTCACGCGAACGAAGCCGCTGGCAAAAGCTAGTGAAATAATAAAATTGTGTCGTTTTTTTTTTCGCCTTAAGTGGTACAATTCAAGATACAATCATCACTTTCAGTAAAAAAACCCGTATCAAAAACGCTTTATTCCACAGAAAACAAGAAAAAGAAACATACAGTTTTATAGTACCACGTGGGTCATAAAAATAGACAACACACAACAGAATCACAACACACAATATAACTAACATACTAACAAATTGAGTGGCGTTGAAATACAGCACATAAATGATTTTTAGCGACCAAGCGAGCTTTAAAACGGCAGGGAAATGAGATTGCGACCGACGCGCTCGGGGACGTAGGGACAGTAAAACAACGCATACATAAACATGTGGATGAAGATGGATGTTGAACATGCAATTTGATGATTAAAATAAAATGTGACGAGAAATGTTGGAGCTAAAAAGTATTTTCGGAAATTATGGAAAAGTTGACAATGTTGTCGTTGATGGGTTGGGATGGGTGAACATAAGACTTAAATAAACATAATTGGCAAAATATGGGTTAACTATAGTATACCTCTGCTTAATCCTTCGGGATATACAGGCGTGATGTTATTTAATGTTGATATTGAAAAGAAACGTGTGGGGTCACGGGACCCCCGTCTGGAACAAAGTTTCTTGCACTTTTTCTTAGACTCCGAATGTAATTCGAAATGGAGGTTTTGATTGTCGAACACCATGAAACCGACACCCATGATTAAAATTAGAAAATTTTCGCAACCGCCATCTTGGATTTTTACGCTGACCTCACTATTTATTGGATTCAGCACCCTCGAAACCCATAAAACTATCTTTCTCTCTCCCTCTCTCTTTCCAATAAGTTTTATTTAGTAAAGAGTCGCAAAGAGGAGTCATAACGCATTTTCGTTCCATGAAACATTCTACAATATTGTACGAGATTACCTAGTCGGAAACTCCTACAGACGTCAGCCTAGAAGGTATTTTCGCAAACTGTTGGTTCTGGCCCTGGTCCAGGCCATGGTACGGAGCGAGAGTGCATGGGTAGCCGTCACGTCTTTCTGTGAAGCAGTAATACTCGCGAAGAGGGAGGTGGCACTCGTGAGGAAGAGGCAGTAAATGCGCCCTCACGGCCCTAGTCGCCGCAGGAGACGCCCTGGGCATCGGGAATCCCAGGCTGATTCCCAGACACCAAAGGCGCGAGCTTGCGGATGGTGGGTAATGGGTAGCTCGCTGCCCGGTAAGGACCAAGCCCTGGTCGACGGCGCGTTGTGTTCCACACGCCTCAAAGAGATGGCAGCACCAACAGGTCGGGTCCGTCAGGGCCCATGCCTGTCAGGAGTGCGGGTCGTTCGAAAGAGATACCGCGGCCCCTGCATACGGGCAACTGACGGGACGCAGGTGGGTTTTAGTCAGTAAAAGTCTGACACGCCCTCCCGCGCCACCCAGAGCGGGTAAAGTTTTTTGATGATTACCCAACCTCAAAAAAAATGTTGGATAGTCGTGTAATAGAATTTGCATATCATTCAACAAAGTGGATACATAGATACAACCTTTTTATGTTGTTCGGGTAACTTTATGCCGTATAGATTTATGTCCGTAAAGATTTTAACGACAGTATAATTAATGCCGTCATATTAACATCGTTAAAATCTTTTTACCAGAAGCATTAATTTTTACCAAATTAATAACTCAGTCCACAGTTCAGATATTTTATTTTTTGAAATATGTTGGTATGTTTCGATCTACCAGAGAAAAATCTGCCTATTTTGAAGGAATGTTTTGGCTAACCGTACAGTAGACTACGTAGTTATAGGTTAGTTGCAGACATTCGGTAAACAATTAAGGAGAACTGAAATTGATAGGTTTAGGATTCCTGTATCTATTTACCAAGTATTTTCATTGCGGTGAGCGGTACAATTAAGTCATACAGATACATACAAAAACTCAAGCCTTCTTCTTCTCTGAGAGTCACACACGCACGCCAGTTGCAAAGGTCTTAATGTAAGGAAAATTGGTCATTTTGCTTTATTTTATAATACGTGCTAGAAGCAAGGAATGGCATGGAAAGCATGACGAGTGACCACAGAATGTACCATCACCTTGAATCTTCAGATCACTGATTGATCAGCGCTTCAGCGTTCTATTTAGACGTGTGTTTGAACCAAACGAGTGACTGCTCATTCAAGTCTCGCTCGATCAAATTCGCTTGGTGTAAACTGACAGCTAATCTACCTAACCGTTTCCCAACTATTTTGTCGGTTTGCAATATATACGGATGCAGCTAAATACCAGTATTTTATGTACTGCCCATCTGACCGACGATACCTTTGGTAAGACTGGTTGTCAGTGTTTTGAGCTTCCAACTAACCGTAATAACCGTCATTGTGCTTCGAATGACAGCCGGGAACAACGACATGATGTGCTTTCCGAGACACGGAAAACTTAGATATATGTTATTGATGGTCACCCATCGTCGAATTGATCACGTCAAGGGTAGCTGTTATTATTTCGTCACGAGTCCCACGCTTGGTGTAAACTGACACAGAGAATTTATTTCTTGTTCCATCGTTGTTCGCGCAGATGTTTTAAAGGAGATACAGTGTGTCCAGGATATTACAAGTTACAGCAATATGAACTTAATGTAGCATTGCATATGTAAGCAGGCACGCCCTCTATGCCTGGATGCTTTTATTTAGGTATTATATTCGTTTTCAATGTTTCCGTTGGTATATTGGCGTATGCTAGCTGATATATTGCAAATAATTTAATTTATTATTTGTGTCTCGTAATGTTAATCAAAATCAAAAGTCATTTATTCAAACTAGGCTGAGAGTCAGCTCTTTGTGAACGTCAAAATTACATAAGACAGTCCCCCAAAACGCCCGCCCTTCACCACTTCCTAGTGCTTTAGCTGGGAAGAAGAAGTGGCAGCTAGATTTACATTTTAATGCGTTTAAAGCTAAAGTAAAATCCAACCTTTGTTCTAAGGCATACTATTCTATCAACGATTACTTAAACGATAAGAATTGTTGGTCGCTCTGATTAACTCAAGACAACGTTTGTGTTCTTTCACCAGAATTAGCTTAACTACTGACAGGTCATATGAGTTACTTCATACCGTTGTTTATTTTATTTGACTGTATAAACTATTTTTTTTTATTTTTCATTAATTCATTTATTGTTGAATGTTAATTACTTACCTATTATTGTATAGAACAACTTAAAAGACCTTCTTCCAACATAAAAGACAGCTGTGCTGCTGGGGAGTTTGTTGCGCCGCTTCTATGTAATTTCGCGTTCAAAAAATGCTGACTCGCAGCCTAGTTTAAAACAAATTACTTTTGACTTAATTGTGATTAAGACCATTCTTGTCGTCTCACACATTCGTAGAGGCAAACTCCAATAATACCTAAATAAAAAAACTGAAATTCAAATGATTTCGTGAAAAGAAACCTTCTTCACTTTACATTGGGAATTTTATTCATTTTCACAAAATAAGTCCATATCAGCCAAGTCCGTATTTCCTAATGAATTAATTTGCCTTGTTTGCATTTTCATTCCAAGTTTAATTGTCTCACGCTGGTGATGTTTTTAAAGGAGTTATTGAAGTAAATCTACTTACCTGATATTATAATGAATGTGATTATTTCATGATGTAACTTTAGCTTTAGGGGCTTGTGGCTAGGCAACAATAGCTGCACGGGTCGATCGATCAGGTTAAGCTATGCTTGCCGCGGTTAGTCCGTGGATGGGTGACCATCTTTACATACCAAGACCCCACCGTGCCTCGAAAAGCATGATAAACCGTTGGTCCCGGCTGTTATTCGTGGATCTTTGACATTCCTTACGGGTCGTCAGAAGCCCGAAAGTCTGACAACCAGTCTTACTAAGGGGTATCGTAGTACCTAGTAACTGGGTTGTGAAGGTCAGATAGGCAGTCGCTCCATGTAAAATACTTGTATTCAGCTGCATACGGCTAGACTGGAAGCCGACCCCAACATAGTTGGGAAAAGGCTAGACAGATGTCGATGACGTCAGCTTTAGAAAATAGTCATAACCATATTGAAAGACTGGTCATAATCATATTGAAAGACTGGTCATAATCATGTTGAAAGACTGGTCATAATCATATTGAAAGACGTCATAATCATATTGAAAGACTGGTCATAATCAAATCCTGTGGCATCGCATCGCCCCCGCCCGCGATTACTTCGTTTTCTTTTAGCGTTCTCTCTGACTTTTTTTCTTTCTCTTCTCTTTAGCCCATAACCTCCTTCAGGAATTGGGCTATCAAATACAATTAAAAAGTACTAATCTAACTGACAGTTCCAGAGATTACCTACCCGGGACAAACGAACAAATTTTACCTCTTAATAATAATTTATAGATACAAAATTAGGTCCAATCCGGTACCCACTTGACCTGGAAGAACGGCTTTTTTCTATCAAAAAACGTGTCGAACAGATTTTGTTGCTTAATATGTTGTGTTGGATGTCTTCCAATAAAATTTAATTTGATAAATAAACAGTTTGTTTTCTATTAATTTAATTTAATTTTAATCGAAAAAATGTCCATCATGTACTTATCTTTTTTGTTGACATACCAGATTAATATTGTGAAGTCCAGGCATTATCATCTCTATTTTCCTGGACACGTGTCCAGGAAAATTATAAGTACGTATAAATTATAGCCACGTAGCTGCGTAAGAGTGGATGAGCTCGAACACAAACAAAACTTTAGCATACCACATTAAACGAGTACCTACTTTACGTAAACCTGTCCAAATATTCCCATTAGATACCTACTTAAACAGGGTTCCTAAAGTAAACTATTTTGTAAACAAACATCTAAATGTTAGTTTAGGATAAGTTTTAGTTTACCTAGTTTATTGAAGGACTCATCGGCTTAACGAGTTGCCTAAGTGCTTCCGATTGGAGCTAAACGAGTTTCCTGAACGAACAAAAAGAGGGAACAAGACTAACGTTTCCGACACTAGGAAGTATTTTGTTTTTCGTTCGGTAATTGTTCGAGTGGCTACCGGTTTGGCGTAGCTGTGAAGGTTCGTTCGTGCTAAATATTTTTTTTTATAGTTTGTTTTTTAAACTCAGATAGATAATAATTTGACAGGTGTAATGTGAAACTCATGTCAAAATCCTATAATAAAAAAAGCAAACACAAATTACTTGAAATGTCAGATTAGTCTCTGAAATTAAAAAAAAGAAACGAAGTACGTAAAGTAGCTATTCTGGGGTGAAAAAATTACTTTTGATGCAAATCATGTTGGATATGTTACACCGGAAGTTGGGAGGCACTGTGGCAAGACGTCTACAATGCCCAACATACGAAACTTCAAATCAACATATGTGGAAAACGCAAAAAGTGAAGTGGCCCAGCTACAACGCCATATGCGAACTACTCAAGACTTGACGTCACACCGCAACTGCATCAACTACATCGCGCAGGCAGAGTTTACCGCGCGATCTACATACTATATACAAACATCCCGACTTCAATCGTCGGGCAGTTGCCCACCAGACACAACACCCTTCTGGTCGGAGGATCCTCCCTTTACTATAGAGTATGAGTGAACTTTACACCCTGTTCCTCATACCTCTAAACTGGTGACCCCGGGAAAAAACATCAGCGCAGCCTTCGTGCAACAACCTCAGCGTGACGTCACACCATCATCACTTCCTCAAGCTTTCAAGCAGCGAGTCACACAGCCAGCACCCACGGCTTCAACAGGTATCCTGACCACCTGCATGCAGCAAACCGCATACCTGGTCATCACCCACAGCCTCATCGGGCTCAACAAGCGATTACGGCACTACTGCTCTTCGGCCGGTCGAGAGCTTGATCTCCCGGTCGACAACAGCAGTCAGCCACATCGCGGCGCTGTACCACGACGCACCGGAGCAGCACCGGCCCCGACTCACTGGGGTTTGCACAACCGCAGACAGTTCCGACCCACCGCGAACTATGCGACACCGGTTCCGACTCACTGGAACCAAAACTGGCACTGGCAAGCAATTACAATATGCACTGACTTCGCCACCACCTTCCACTATCGACCTCCGGCCCCCGGAGGGGAGTGATGTGGCGGACGTCTACAACAAATGTGGAAAACACAAAATGTGAAGTGGCCCAGCTACAACGCCATATGCGAACTACTCAAGACTTGACGTCACACCGCAACTGCATCAAATACATTGCGCAGGCAGAGTTTACCGCGCGATCTACATATATACAAACATCCCGACATCAATCGTCAGGCAGTTGCCCACTAGACACAACACCCGTCTGGTCGGAGGATCGTCCCTTTACTAATAAAAATTCTGCCCCTTGCATTTTTCTTCAAAATGGAATTATTTCGATTTAATTTACAAAAAAAAAAAAAAAAATTTTTACATCACAAATCCTAGTTTACTTCATTATGATAAAAACTGGGTGTATGTATAGACACAATTACCAAAATTTTTCAGATACGGGACCATTCCAAACTCTAAGTTCTCCCAAAAAATGTCCTCAAAATGTACATCCGATATCTGACAGTTTACAAATGTGACCTAGTGAGGCCACGGGACCTGGCTCATGTCATCTTTATCTGTGTCATTTATCACAGGCGAAGTAATGTCAGGCCAATTTATATCATTGAAATCGGACCGCCTATTTCATAAGCTACTGTGGTCTGATCCCGGTGATACACGAGTGTATTAGGGTTCGTTTACCGTGGTACAAGTTCAATTAATTTTAGGTGAAAATGCAAAACGGACCTCTAAAAAAATTGCAGAAAGAAAAATGTGTTTTTTTTTTTTAAATCCGAACTTGAAACGCTAAAGCAGTCTTGGCCCAATCTGCCTAGCCTTTTTCCAATTATATTGGGTACCTACGGCATCCAGTGTAACCGGATGCAACTAAATACCAGTAGATTTCAGGGAGTGGCTGCCTCTATTATATAGCCTCCACAACCAATCCATCCAATCCATCCAATATTATTTGTTTAACGGAGACGAATCTTAATTCTGGTATTTTTGATAACGAACTATTTGACCAACGGTATAACGTGTTTCGAAGAGACCGCGAAAGTTCATGTGTAACGAAAGTTGACGGAGGTGGTGTCTTAATAGCTATTAAAAAACATTACAAAGTGATAAGACATTCCTCATGGGACAGCAGAGTGGAAGACATTTGGGTAAGTATTTTGCCTAACAACTCGCATGAGTCTCAGTGCAACCTTTGTGTATGTTACCTTCCCCCAGATTTACCAAATAGTGACCTTAAAGCTTTTTATACAAGTACAAAAAAGATTGTAACGGGTTCTCGTGACGATTGTGTCAATCTAATTATTGGGGATTTTAATGTTCCGGCCTTGTTATGGTCACCCACGCCCTCATGCAGCAAATTGACTAATGCTGTTGCAGCCACAGATTTTAAGTCCTCTCTCTTGCTGGATTTGTTAGCCCTTTGTAATTTGTCACAGTATAATCATATACCTAATAAAAACAATCGATTGTTAGACCTTGTCCTTTTTACTAACGATGGTATCCAAGTAATGTTAAACAATGACCCTCTCTGTCGGGTTGATGATCATCACCCACCTTTAAGCATACATATAAAAGGCAGCATTCCTACTAAACAAATGAAACCTAATAACATCAAACAGTTAAATTTCCACAAGTGTGATTATGCGAAGGTAAAGGAAGATATCGCAGAGGTTGATTGGGCTACCCTATTATCGTCATTTGATATTGACCGGGCGGTGGAAGAGTTTTACTTGGCTCTCAACTCTATAATCAGTAAGCATACTCCCACAACCAAATTAGGTGAGTCTGCACTGCCGTTCTGGTACTCATCAGCTCTTAAAAAATGTCTCATTGAGAAAAATAAATATCATAGACGCTTCATAAAATATAAAAATCCCCGTGATTATGACACCTTCTCAATGTTGCGCAGTAGATGCAAGGTTCTTACAAAAGAATGCCACGGTTCCTTTATATCATCCACAGAGGATAATTTATCCAATAATATCAAATCATTTTGGAAGTTCGTCAATAGCAGAAAAAGTACGAATGGCTTACCACAAACTATGAAGTTCGGTGGAGTGGTTTCATCGGACAGCCAAGTTATTAGCGAATTATTTTCGGACTTCTTTAGTTCGGTTTTTGAGGATTCGTCGGGAACTCCCCCTAATAGTGGGGCATGCGCAGGTATTGAATGCAACTCTTCTTTATCGGAGATTTATATTGAGCATGATAATGTTTTGCGTGCATTAAAACAACTAGATCATAATAAATGCGCTGGTCGGGACGGAATACCTTCTCGTTTCCTGGTCAAGTGCGCTGAAGAGCTATCATTGCCACTCTCTTATTTGTTTAATCGGTCGCTGGCACTGGGTAAATTTCCACAATGCTGGAAAAAGGCGCACGTTGTGCCTATTTACAAAGATGGTGACAAGTCAGATTGCGCAAATTATAGACCCATAAGCATGCTATCGGGAATGGCAAAACTTTTCGAGGCGTCTTTGTATCAGCATTTTTATTCTCACTTTAAACCGTATCTTTCCCAATCCCAGCATGGATTTGTTCGTAATAAATCAACCCTCACAAACCTGCTTGAGTATAAAAACTATCTGTGTACTGCTTTCGCGAAGGGTGATCAAATAGACTCAGTCTATACAGACTTTCGGAAAGCGTTCGATAAAGTTAACCATGAAGTACTGCTTTTGAAGCTGAAAGCGTACGGTAAACATGGTTCACTGTTCCGGTGGATACAGTCTTACTTACAAAACAGAAGCCAACTCGTTTCTGTCAGAGGCTACTTGTCGTTACCGGTTGACGTCACGTCAGGCATTCCTCAGGGATCGCATTTGGGGCCCCTACTTTTCATCATTTTTATTAACGATCTTGTGACCAAATTAGCATGTCCCTGTCTGTTATATGCCGACGATCTGAAGGTATTCACGTCGATTAAAAACGCCTCCGACAGTGAATCCCTTCAGAATGACTTAAATGTAATTTCTAACTGGTGTACCTTGAATCGAATGAAGTTAAACATAAACAAATGCTTTGTCATATCGTTCACGAAAAAACGTATAAAAAGCACCTTTGACTACAAACTCGAGGGTCAATTATTGGAACGAAAGCACGTAGCCAGAGATCTCGGCGTGTTGTTTGATGAACAGCTATCTTTTAGGGATCATTACAATAGCATCACGCTCAGAGCATTGAAACTTCTCGGTTTTATATCTAGGTCTACGAAAGGATTTAAAAAACCTCAAAGCTTTATACTACTTTATAAAAGCCTGGTAAGAAGTATTTTGGAGTACTGTTCGATAATCTGGTCACCGTGTTACGCAGTACACTCTGACAGAATTGAGAGTGTACAAAGAAAATGTGTTAAGTGGGTCTCATACCGGTACGGGTTTTCTAGGACACTTCAAAACTATCCCGAACGCCTCGTTAAGTTCAATTTGAAACCTTTGCATGTTCGTCGCAAACTTAATTAACAAGACACAAAGACTTAATTAACCTGCATAAGATCCTACACTCCAAGCTGGACTCTTCGGCTCTGCTGTCTTTCATAAACATCAACACTAGATATAACACCCGAATACCGAAAACTTTTACACTTCTGATCTTTACAAATAACACCTCATATTACAACCCTATCGTTAGAATGTGTAGACTTTATAATGAAATTTCTAAAGACAATAACAGTATTGACATCTTCGATTCTCGTGCCGCTGCTTTCAAAAGACATGTATGTACTCTTTCCTTTTAATATTCCAAACCATAAATACTGTATTCTTTAAATAATGTAACAATTTATGTAATTTACCTGGCGTGTTGGTCTCCTACACATTTCCTGCCTAAGTAGAAGTAAAAGTGTGTCGGAGGTCAGACGTACAGATCCTGTAACTATAATTTTGTGAACTAACCTTTTACTGTAGTTTTGCAATCGTTATTATTATTGTTGTTGCTAGTAATGTTGTGCGATTACGCTTTGGGTGATAATCAGGTCGAAACTTAAAATGTTAACTTAGTGAAATAATGTGATTGTTACCTGTTGTAGTTGCCTTGTGAATAAATAAATAAATAAATCCTGGGTAATACAAGGGGTCGGTCGAATCCCCTTCCCCGAAAGTCTGACAACCAGTCTTGGTTGTCAGACTTTCGGACTTCTGGTAACGACCACCGGCTTAACAAGCATCCCGAGGCTCGAAGGAGTCTTGACCTGTTATGGATGGTCAAACATCCACGAACCAAGCGCGACAAGCGTAGCTTAAATCTGCGATCGACGTTATCAAAACAAGAAAATCAATTCCACAACCAAATAAACTGTGCGTTCCATCACACGACTGCTATCATCTTGGGGTATGATCCGCGAACATTTTTACGTCTCCCAAAGACATTTGGATCGCGCTGACGACCCAATCAAATACGAATGTACGTCCATATTGCAAAGTTAGTGTCCGTGCATTATACGACTTCACTATCGATATTGTGGGGAAGTGCATTTCAATGCAGTTAAGTTCTTATTCGAATAGTAAAACTGATTCTGTTGTTTTATTTCCCTGTTGGTTTGGATTGGAAAGCTGTAATATTGTTTGTTCTAGTTCTTTTAATTGGCGTGTTTTTGGCCTGAACTGCAGCTTCGGGAGTAGTTAGCCAGGCAATTAACGGAATTTAGTATGATTGGAAGCATTTTAAAAGCACGATCTTTGTTAGTATGTTGCCATACCTTCTTAGTGCGGCTTGGTGAAACAATGTAAGCAAATAACAAAAGTAAATGTATTGATTGGGACACCCACAAGAAGGTCACAAACTAAACTAACTGCAGTCATTCATTCATTTCAGCCTAAAGACGTCCACTACTGGATATAGGCCTCCCCCAAGCATGGCCACTTGGACCCGTTATGTGTTTCCCGCATCCAGCGAATTCCTGCCGCCGAACCGAAGACAAGTGAAGGCCGCAGTAACGAAATTGTAGACAATAAAAATCAAAGGCATATTTAAAAAACATAAAGTCCTGTTCGACGCCAAAAGGCTCATAGCCGAACAAGAAAACCCCAAGAAAAACTCTTTAACCAAAAATGATAGTCGTATAAACAACCTCGTCATGAATCTTGAACAATCCTTGAGCACTAAAGTTCTACGTGTTTCATAAAATCTTATCAAAGAACAATTCATTAAACATATATTACGTTAATAAATCACAAATATAATGGTTACTTAAGTATTCTAGGCCTCACCCAATTCCCGTCTAATACATTTTATTATACGAGGATTTCGATTTTTGGCAATATTAACAACATAATCGTGTTCCGGTTCTAAGATATTATGATAAAACCCAAGTTTCATTTCCTCCAAGATTCATGGGAGGCATACATAGTAACAGCATTATGAATCCACATGTTCATTAGCGGATGGATGGATGGATGGATGGATGGACGGATGGACGGATGGACGGATGGACGGATGGATGGATAGACGGATGGACGGATGGACGGATGGACGGATGGACGGATGGACGGATGGACGGATGGACGGATGGACGGATGGACGGATGGACGGATCGGATTGATAAACCCAAACAAAGACCAAAGACCTAAACTTGTACAAATCCCATAAACCAGCCAAACTGTTTAATCAAAAAAATCAAATAAAATAAAAAAAATATAAAATCAATCAAATAAAAAAAACAATTTAATCAAACATCCAAGTAGGACATTGCATTAAGTAGTTCAGTTTTTGGAACAAAGTGTCGGGTCACCCCGCAGATTCCAAGGTTTTCTTTCGTCTTTTATTGGGCCCATCTCATCTTTCACATTCACTCATAAACACTTAAAACACTGACCTACGGCACTGACACACAACTATTACATAATATTATCACATTATATCATTGGCCATTTTGTAATTTCTTACATAATTTTTAAGTCGCACATGCACATTTTGTCTATGGATGACGCTTCCAAATGTTGCCACTACATAAAGAGTAAAATGTTTGTTGAGGATGATATTCTAGTAGCACTTTTGTCTATTTCCTTTTTATATTTATTTTTTTCTTTATATTCTTGTATAATTTCTATCACATTCACATTAATTATATTAATTTTCTATAAGTCCGATGTTAATTGTTTGATGCACCGGGCGACGTCATTACGTCAAAGCCGGTTGTCGCTGAAAACCAGCGCTGGGGCTCTGTCTTGCATAGAGTTGCAGCAAAATGCTGAGTGATAGCCGTTTTGTGTGCATGTTTCCCTCAACCTTTTTTTTTATTCTTTTTTTTGTGTGTTCCTGGTTTTTGCGTCATGTTTACCGCAAATAAACGTTTTTTCTTTCTTTAAGTTTTGGAACGAAGTTCCTTATAGCGCGTTGCGAAAGGGGGCTAGACGGAAAAAATTAAGACCAAAAGTTGTAACGACACTTTTTGCTACATTGTTGTAAGCCGTGCGGCGTGCGCGTGTTTCTGTGTGTGTGTGTGGTTATATATGTGTGTGTGTGTGTACGTATACGTACAATTTTTAAAATGTTATTACAATTCCTTCACTAATTAATCGAAAGGAACTTCGTTCCATCCGGGTGTCCCTTGACACCTCTCAAGTGTTTTTTTTTTTGGGCAGGAAATCATAAAATAACTTCTCCCGCTCTGTGTGGAGCAGGAGGGCGTGTCAGACTTTTTATTTTTCAATGACAGCAAAGCCTGATCTTTACCTACCTATCTAAAGGGTTCGTTTGAAAGCCCTGCCAAAGTTAAGAGTTTGGCACAGACCATGAAACTGAACAATTTTCACAGTGGGACCAACGTCGTAATCGCGAAAAAAAGATTCGGTTGTCCCATACATTTGGGTCGAGTAGTTAGGTATTTCAGTTTTCTAAGGGACAGTTGATAATTTTTTCCCGATTACGATATGTCACATTAAAAAAAGAAATCAGTTTGATGGTCTGTACCACACACTTAAAGGCAGGTCTTTGAAAACTAACCCAGTATCTCCCATCTAGTTAGGCAGTCACCGTACTACAATCCAGCAGTTTCTGCCAACGAGCAGCATTCCTGACTTCCGGATTAAAGGAGTCATCTGAGAATATCACCTTGTCGTTACTGCAACGTATGGGTATATAGATATACCTCATAGGTTAATTGGCAGAAATAAACATACAGTCAGGCGCGGTCGCATCCAAAGACTGGGGGGGATCAAAGACAAAGACTACCTACATAATAATAAGAAAATGTATTATATTTTCGAAAAATTACTATTTTAAGCTTTACGTTTACGGCTTTCGGGGTGTCATGACTCCTAGGACCCCCTTGGACCGCACCTGCATACAGTTCAAATCATCGTTCCCAAATGTTATTTTCACTTTTAAAACAAATATCAACTTTACTGTGGTGTAAATTAAGTTGATTTTAGAATTACTAGTGAAAAATTCATAGCTAAGAGTTGAAGCTGCAATGCGAATTATATCTTACACATGTTTTTTTGCAAAAAAACATATTTGTTTACATTTTTGGAAACTAAATTGCGAATGCTGAATAGACGTTTTGATATAAGAAAATCACCCTCAAACTCAAAGCAATTAAACCATTTACAGGCACCTTTGAATTGTCAAAAATACAAAACAGCTGTATTTTTTCTTGTGCATTGGGGGACGTAAAAGAATTGATACCGATCACATTAAAATTACAACGTTTATTTCGTGCTTTCGTGTTAACAGCAGCGCGTGTACCATCGTACTCCGTCCATTTGAAACAAAATCTATTCTAAATCATTTGAAAGTTCATAAAAACACTCGAATGTTCAAAAGTGATTAATAAAGTTATTTTATCGCCCGCCCGTGTGTGTTTTCGGTGTGGTGTCGGACGTAAAAGAATAGCACCGTCCCATTTCTTCCCGTGGGTGTTGTAGAAGTTGACTAAGGGGCTTATTGGAGAATAGGCAGCAGCGTTCTCAATACATTTTACCACCATAGTGCGATCGCCAACCCGCATGCCAAGCGTGGCGATTATGACTTAACCCCCCTTTCGGTGGAGGCCTATGTCAAGCAGGGAAAGTCTTTTGGCTGAAATGATGATCGCCAGCCTGTACAACATAAGGTCGTATTTTACTCGATCCATTATTCCATCTTTGTATGAATGTTGCAGACAACAAGATCCTTCTACACAACTGTTAATAACACAAACGTACTCAGATTCCCTCCGCGTCCTATCAACAAGTTTGTGTGGAAGACGTAACTTTAATTAAATCTTAAGAGACATTAAGAGATACGTATGTCTTATTAATGCAGCTCTTGCCTCGTTACTGACTGAGAGAGGTCTTAGGGACCTATCCCACCGCCGCGCCGCCGTGACGCGACTAGTTTTAAACGATATTCTCGCTCAAGAAAGGTATAAAAAAATGTAGGTTCCATGTAAGTAAAAGAGATACATTGTTTATTTTTTTTTTATTTTTTTTATTTCGCTGACTGTTCACACCGACGCGCGTCGCACTGGCGAGTACATACTCATTTGTCTCAGCGACTAGAGCTATCAAAGAGAGTACTCGCGCAGCGACGAACGACACAAGCTCGCTAGGCAGAACACTCGTCAAGAGTCTCCTGCTTGGGACATGCGTATACCAGCCAGTATTCAGTTTTCACTGCTGCGAACTCGCTTGTCGCCGCCGTGAACTCGCGTGTCGACCTCGTGAACCCGCAACTTAGCGGTCGCCAACTCATTATTAGTTGCTAGCTCTACTCGCTTTTCGTTAATCGCCGGTGGTGTGTCAGGTGCCTTAGGGTGTCTTTAATCGTGCTACAAACACCACAGCGATAGAAATGATCGCTGTCACAGCAGATGCTTCAAGTAGCGTTGTGGCGGTGTCAAAATACTCGGTGGTCCAAAATTAACGAACTGTCGATCCATTCTGTGTATGGTGAAGTGAGAGTGAGAAGTCATTCCACCTGAGGGACTCCATTGATATCTCACTTCAAACTCACTTCACCGAAGACTTCACGGTGATTTTTACAGAATAGTTCAGGTTCTACCATTAGTAGTTGTGTTTGTGGTCATGATGTCGTCAGTATTGCCACATTATGTTCACGACAGCAATTTTAGGCGTCTATAATAAATTGTCATATGGAAGCCACAATCCCTACTAATAACCGTCTGACCTGTCTGTCTGTTTTCATGCCTAAACCGCTAAATCGATCGTTATGAAATTTGGCAAAGATATAGCCTAGGATATGGAGAAGGACATACTTTTTTACGCGATAACCAACATCCACGCAGGCGGAGCCGCGGGAAAAAGCTCGTTTTATTTATAAAACAGTAACCGTGGAGTTACTTGCAAGCTCTTCTTCATAGGAAACGACCAATTGGAACCGTGCGCCTAGCTTCTGACGTTTCCTATGTGCCCATGTAGTTTTATTTGAAATAAAATAATGAATAAAAAAGGAGGTGCAATATATTACCAGATGACATGAGAGTAAAACTGACAATAATTCTTGAACAACATAACAATAACAAACATAAAAAAGAAAAAGTACATAATACCCAACCCGACTTGCAAAGAAAAAGAAGCTACAGGTGCCAAATGTAAAGAATTATTATGGTAAGCGTACGAGACGATGGTTTACACCTACATTAATTAATGAATTACTTATGGGAATGATCGATCGTGTCAAAAGTTATAACCACCTTAAAAGTGTTCTAAGGAAACATGACATGTCAATGTGTCCATAGTTGCTGCGGTCCTCGGCGCACACTGGTCCCAAATTAAAAAAAAGTGGACATTGATAGTAGACCGCTGATATTTTTTTTTATTGTTGATACAATGATAACAGATAAGGCAAAAAAATATTATTGTCCTACTTCAAATGCTTTTCTGTAAAAAAAATATTTCTTTTTTTTTTGTATGGGAGCGATTACATTTTACTCAATTTCTCAAAAACTTTAAGCGATGTCGAGATGGCAATCACATATGTTAGAAAACTAATAATTCTGAGTATTTGGTTCGAAGAAACTTATTGCTTATCTCTGCGTACTTTCGAGATAATAGTGACAGAAAATAACATTTTTTTTTAATGTTAATTTTTTGCTTTTTTTTAATCATAGCCTTACTTTAGCACATAATTATAATGTATGCGTAATGTCAAATAAGTAAAAAGAGACTTCTCTGTAAAAGAGGTTATGGGGGCTCACTAATGACTGAAAAGCTATGACCTTTCTGAAGGAGTACTTTCATCAGTTCTAAAAAACAATCAAAATGAAGACATATTAAGCTGCAAACATAAAGTTGAATATGTTCACAAACGATTCTGAAAAAATATTATGGTGAAAGATTAATATTTGGGTCTATATTCTCTTGAGAAATCTCTATTTCCTCGTTTTCCAACGAAAGCAATTCATTGTTCAAGATCAAAGCACTAGCCTCTGGAAACAACTGTTTATGTAAACGAGCAAACTTTGGTTTGATATGGCTGATGTAAGGATCTGAGCTAATTAGAAAGCTGTGGATAATGTCTAAATTAGTCTGAACTCTACCGATTTTTCTTGTATGTGCCATTCTAACATTCCGGAAATCTTTATTCCTCGCTTCGGAAGCTTCTTCGGAAAGCATGCCTATCGGAATAAAGGAGAAATTTTCACAAATATCAGCACCGTGTATCAACAATTTATGGACACTTGAAGGCATGTAATACCATGGATATAAGTTTACATATAGCATTGCTGTTTCTTTACAATATTCCCTAAACAAGTTGGTATTAATAAGTTGACCAGATGAAATTGTTTGTAAAATGACTGCAAATCTCTTGATTAAATCAGGGTGGATACCCGTTATTTCAGCAGATACTTCATAATTTTCAAAAAACCTTCTTGCCGTGTTACCGTCATTGGTTGTACCAAATCCCTGTTTTACTATGTCAATTAACAAACCAGTTCTTTCCCGGAATTCTTCTTGTGTCAAATTCTTTTTAATTTCTTTTAACAATTTATCTTCTTTTCGTGCAGCCCACTTTTTGAAGTCTAAGTTGTACGAAATGTGTAAAATACATTCCATACATCTTATCCACATATGAAGCGAAGACAGACCATATTTATACATATCTTCTCTGATGAGTCTTTTGGATACAAAGTCCAAGTCATTCATTTTGCTAGGTGGGGTATTGCAAATATTACAAACAGCTGCAGAAGAAGTATTGGAAATCACAGTAGAAATTTTCCCATCAATCATAGTCATGTACAAATCATGTTTAATATCAAAATCATCTACAATTGTGGGAACAAGATTACGAATTTCTTCCTCTAAGGATGCACTTTCCTTCTTTATCAATTCATTTGTTTCTTTTGCAAATATAAAGCCAATTGGACGACAATAGTTTGTCAAAGAGGGAGCAGGATTTTGCCACAAGATAGTACCACTCTCTTCTTCCAAACGAAGCGGAACCAAACTAATCATGAAAACTGAAGAATCGTCAATTTTAGTGTCGGAGTGTGACTTTTGTTTATAATTACTTTGAGAAGATGACCCGTCAAAACCCCATTTGCTTATTAGTTTTAGCGATTTTTTGTCGGCAGAGTTGTGCTGAATTGTTTTTAATATCCTATTAGTTGTCAAATCTAGAAGCGATTGAAGTCTTATCTTAGCATCAGATTCAGTTACAGTTATGTCTGAATCTGGAGGATAACAAGTTTTTTTAGCTTCCAGGAGCTTTTGATAGGATGGAAGACCATACATTTTCTCTGAAGCAAGAATAGTTCTTAAATTTCGATATTGCCATTTTGACAAATTTGTTGAGGTGTAAAGCGCTAACGTTTTATCATCTGGTAAACACGGTTTGTCAGTCTTTTTAGCGAATAGTACATCATATACCATCTCACATTTTTCCTTGTTTTGGCTGAGTTCGTTTAATATAGCTGCTAATTTTGTTTTTTTAGACTCTTTTAATTTTGCACATAAAGCATAAACTAATTCCTCCTCTGTGTGATCTAGAAGTGTTAGAGAACGCCTTTTCTTCTGTTTATCAGATATATCAACAAATGGTTTTTTACTTGTACCATAACTTAATTGATGAGTATCCACTTGCGTTTCGAAATTTGGAATTACTTCCTCGGCAACTTTAAAAATGCTGCTTAAATCGATATTTTGACATTTTGGCCAAACTATTTGGGATTGTAACCAGTCTGAATTTTTGTTAAGAAAGGTCTTTTGAGCTCTACTGGAAGCAGACCATCTTTTTGAGATATTACTTGAAAAATTACGACAAAATAATTTAATATTACTCAAATCTTCGGAAGACAATTCAACACCAATACGTTCAATAAGGGCATTAAATAAAAATTCGACATTTTTAAAACCACCTCCTGATTTAAGAACAACGTATAAGTCTTAAGTTGGTGACAAATGCGGACATATTATAATTTTAAGGAAAATTGAAAACAAATTAGAATCAAAGATATCAAAGACAAAGTGACTTTGATTTTAACAAAAAAAATTACGAAAACAAATTCGACGAAAGAAAGACAAACAAAAATTATTTGATTTTAAAATCCAAAGATTCAAAATACAACAATAACAAAACAAACAAACAACAAGCATTTCTTCAAGCGCACAGAAAAAATAAGGACACGTCTTATCGCAACCACATTTAGTTGTACACTGAGTGAGGTGTACGCGCGCGATTCGTGACCGTATTACGTTACGTCATGAGAGGCGGCCATCTTGTTATCCCGGCAAACTCGCGTCGAAGCTCCATTTTGCTGGCCAGCGGACCTATTGCGATATGAGTAAGGCTATGATTAAAAAAAAGCGAACAATTAACATTAAAAAAAATTGTTATTTTCTGTCACTATTATCTCGAAAGTACGCAGAGATAAGCAATAAGTTTCTTCGAGCCAAATACTCAGAATTATTAGTTTTCTAACATATGTGAATGCCATCTCGACATCGCTTAAGGTTTTTGAGAAATTGAGTAAAATGTAATCACTCCCATACAAAAAAAAAAGAAATATTTTTTATAGAGAAAAGTATTTGAAGTAGGACAATAATATTTTTTTGCCTTATCTGTTATCATTATATCAATAATAAACAAATATATCAGCGGTCTACTATCAATGTCCACTTTTTTTTAATTTGGGACCAGTGTGCGGCGGTCTCAGTCGGATAATGTCGTGGGTACTAAGTTTGCTTAACAAATACGGAGTTCGTATTATGGGATAGTCTCGTGACGTTCGTTGGCTGATGCCGCTGAATGTAGTAGCTGTTGAATGTAGTTGTTGTAGAACCTATGGTTGTGTGGGTAACTACTTTATATTCACAAGCGGAGTGTTTGCCTACAGAGCCATAGTTTTAGTCTTAGTTTTGACTTAGATTTAGTTTTTATGTATAACCAAGCAAAGATTCATGATACATCCACGAGAACCTACTGCCGACAAATTGCTTTGCAGATTGGCAGGTGATGTTTTTAGACTTTTTATTATATCAGCCGAAAGACGTCTACTGCTGGACATAAGCCTCCCCCAAAAGTGGGGGATTTGCCATAATCGCCCCGCTTGGCAGGCGGGTTGGCGATCGCAGTATAGTGGTCAAATGCATAGAGAACGCTGCTGCCCATTCTCTAGTAAGTCCCTTAGTCGCCTCCTACGACACCCATGGGAAGAAATGGGATGGTGCTATTCTTTTACGTCCGGCACCACACGGAACGGCAGGTGATGTATAAAAATAAAACTGTAATATATTGGATTACACAAATACTTGAAAAAAAAAAGAATTTGTGGTATGAACCTAACCTACCTACTTATTTTCAAAAAATGTGTGCTGGGCGACATTTTATCGCCTTGTTGTTATTATGGCACGCCCGAACAGACCCTTAGCAAACTAATTGTGATATTATGATATATCTTTCTCCGAGCTAGTGTAATTTGAGTAACGCTCTGGTTTTCCTTTGAGCTATAATTATGTCACGAAGTAATGAGGTTTTAGGAAACGTTGACAGTTTTGAGTATGTTGACTTATTTCTACGATATCGGACTACATAGATAATTACAACATAATATACACGTATGAATTCTCCGAAAGGATAGGCAGAGGTGTCCCTATAGTGCACCCAAATTTCGCCAGTTATGTTTAAGTCCCATGTAATAGGGGGCGAGCTTATTGCCATCAACGGGGCACAAATCCGGCCTTCTGAGAAATACCTGAGTTATAAAAAGAAGCATAAATGTGAGAAAGAAGATCAAAAGCCCCAGAAATTCTCTTTAATTTAATCAATGTATAAAATTAACACGTTGACTGCCAGACTAAAAACCATGTTTAGCCCAGTGGGCCGCGGCGGACCCCTTGTGACCGCTAATATAACGGGTCCAGGGGGCCGTGTAGGACACCATGTGTCCGTATGCCCTCAATCATTTCAGAAACCTCTGAGCGGCCGACGGACAGCGTTTCGACTCTTTTTACTGACGCAAGTGATCTGCGCGTCCCCATAGTACAACCCGGCCACTTGGCAAAATAAACATCGAAAATACATAGAATTAATGGACTTTTGAAGAAGTTGTTCCCAAAAATGGTTTAGGTACATAAAGTAAGTATTTAGAATTTGTCAATTGACATAAATTTTTATAGGTAAACATTGTTTTTAGCTTTTATAAGGCATTGTAAAGTCGTTGGAATTATAATCGTTTTCGAGCGAAGCGTCTCGGTGGGGCTGGCGTGTGCGGGCGGCGCAGCGCGGGGTTGCCGACAGCGTGACACGCGCGGCTCCCGCGAAAGGAAAGACGGTTGGACGTTCTCGCAGGCCGCGACAGACACTGGCGTCTGCCATTTGATATCTCGGAAAATAATGAGTAAATTGTTGTTTCCGAAGTCGCTCATTATTTTTGAGTCATTTCCTGACAGTATTTGCAAAAAAATTACCTTAACGATTTTTTGACGATTCTCGATTTATTGGTTCGGCCCCAGGGGAAAGTATGCTGTCAGACACATGGTGTCCGTCATGGCAGTCAACGTGTTAAGTTTAGATGATGAAATAATCATCTAAACTGAATATTAAAATGACAAAATAATGAATTTTTTGCATGTTTGTTTGTTACGCTTTCTCGGTTATAGCTGACCGGATTTGTATGAAATTGAACATGGGTTTGACCACATTTTTTTTCCCGGGAATGACTATTTAGTGAAAAAGTCATTCAATGAGATTTTATGAACTTAAAGGGGTTGGTACGGGTTGTTCGAAAGAGATACCGTCGCCCCTGGCACACAGGCAACTGAAGGAACACGGGTTGGTTTTAGTCAGTAAAAGTCTGACACGCCCTTCCGCTCCACCCAGAGCGGGAGAAGTTATTTGATGATTACCGACCAAAAAAAAGCGATTTATTGATTGATTTTAATTATTATAATTCTATAAAGCCAATGCCTTGCGGTCACGATTAATATTTTTATCAACATACAACCTGACACTGTCCTGAAGATTACAAAAAAAAAAGAAAAAAATATAATTTCGCGCCTTAGCGTATCCATCATGGAAGTTCAATTTAAAAGGAAAATGTTTCACAAACGTTAAAAGAAACAGGCTGAAAATAAAACACGTTATTACCAAACTTTATCCGCCTTCCTTCCTTGAGAAAGCCTCATAAAGCACTTTACAAAGGAAGAAGCACAAAGACGCACAAAAATAAAATACTTCCCACATCCTGTGAGGTAGATAAAAATGTACTCCATAGCTGGGATTAATAACACTGGAGTAATTAATAAGGAAAAGACATAAAATCCGAGTTAAGACCAGCACAGTAGGGATGTTAAAAAACGAAGCTAAAGTATCGATACGTACAGCCTTGATACAAGTACGGTAAGGCACAACGCGCTCTTATCAAGTGCATGTACTTTAAAAAAAAGAGATATCCTACTGAAGACCTATTTCGAATTAGTAATTTGCTCTCAGTCAGGAAACTTTATATGTTACTAATTATATTAAAAAAACACAAGTCTCTTTCCTATGATGCTGGCATTCTGACAAAAAGAAGGAAAGATATGATATTAAATATCCCTAGGACAAGGACACTGTTTGCCAGTATGCAATTTAGTAAACGATCTGCTGTGCTATATAATAAAATCCATAAATACATCTACATTTATCCCAAAAACTACTATGAAAGTAAAAAAATTATAATGGAATGGATTCAAAAGCTTACCTACAATGAAACCGAAACACTTCTGAAACCTTGACATATACGCACCCTCACACACATGTACTCTCAGTTACACCTACAGGCTACACTTTCACTCACATATACTCACACACATACATACACCCACTCATGCACACACTCGATTTAATTTATGTTATGTTAAGATAATGTTAATTTAAGTAGTTTTAGCATAAGAATTATACATATTGATTTTAATATACCTAACACGTCTTGCTATGGAAGAGCGGACTCTCCTAATACAGGCACTATCTGCCTAAAAGGAGGATCCAATCACAAAATTTTTGTTAATACCTATACTTGTGTTACCAATAAACTGTTTTTATTTTTTTTTATTTATTTAAGTTCGAAACCTAAGTTATGCACTTTTATATTTTTAACTTGTTTTTTTATTAGCCTATACACAATGCTAATGCTGTAGCAATAAAAGTAGTTAAAAAAATCAAAAAAATTAAGAATCTCAATAAAAGGTATCTATTTCATTCGTTTTTGAAGTTCAAAGAAGTTATTTAGCTAAAATTACATTGACCTGTAAAATTCTATTCCATACCTAACTTGTTGTGTAAAAGATTTATTTTAGCGATAAGACCGGCCATTGTGTCACCATAAATATAAACTTAACATTTCTACATTTTTGAGGAGTGGGTTGAGAGGCGGCATGGCGTCCTCACCTTCCGCCTGACACAGGTCCGGACACGGCTGTTTCGTTAGGTTCCTGTTTCGCATAAGATGGGAGGAAACGCCCGGGTGTTTCCGTTGCGAAGATCGCCCTGAGGACACGGTGGAGCATACGGAGGTCTGCCCGGCTTGGGCGGAGCACCGCCGTGTCCTCATGGAGGCGATCGGCGGCGGCGTCTCTCGCCTCCGGCCCTGGTTCAGGCCATGGTACTGAGCGAGAGTGCATGGCTAGCAGTCACTTCCTTTAGCGAAGCAGTGATGCTCGCAAAGAGACAGGCGGCGCAAGTGAGGGAGATGCAGTACATGCGCCCTCACGACTGTAGCCTTCGTAGGGGACGCCCTGGGCGTTGGGAGTCCCAGGCTGATTCCCGGCCACCGTAGGCGCGGGCTTGCGGACGGCGAGTAGTGGGTAGCTCGCTGTCCGGTAAGGACCAAACCCGGGTCGACAGCGCGTTGTGTTACACGCGCGCCTCAAAGAGATGTCAGCACCAACTGGTGGGGCCGATGCCTGCCAGGGGTGCGGGTTGTTCGAAAGAGATACCGCGGCCCCTGGCACACAGGCAACTGAGGGAACACGGGTCGGTTTTATTCAGTAAAAGTCTGACACGCCCTCCTGCTCGACCCAGAGCGGAAGAAGTCATTTGATGATTTCCCACCCAGAAAAAAAAACATTTCTACATTTATATCTGTAATTTGTATGGTGAACTTTATTATTATTCCATCTATCTTGTTTCAATTTATCTGGTAGATAGTCAAAAGCCATCCTGGAATTTTGTAGAGTCTTAGTACCTTAACACAGTTCTTTAACTAAACAGACACCTGTGCTGCTGGAGAATTTGTTGCGCCACTTCTTCTTCCCAGATAAAGCACTAGGAAGTGGTGAAGGGCGGGCGTTTTGGAAGACTGTCTTATGTAATTTGGACGTTCAAAAAGTGCTGACTCTCAGCCTAGTTTGAACAAATGACTTTTGATTTTATACGAAAGTATCGATATTATAGTATTGGTATCTCACGGAAAGACGCATACTTTACTTGTGGTCACTAAATGTAGGTATAAACACGCTATTAATGTGTGCGTGAACACAAGTAGCGTCATCACAGTACATAACACTTCCGACTTCGCCATTGTTTCGGACGGTACTGAGAGCTCTTAAGCTTACACACATATTCAAAGCATGTTTGTACACTTGGTAACCTCAAGTAAAGCGCACGATGCTTCGCGTGCTAAAAATACTGTACTCAACCATCGATACTCTTCCGGATCTTTGCACAACACTGCCCAACGCTGCACCTTAGTTTATTAATACGAGGTACATTTGCTCGCGCAGTCGCCTAGTCGGAAGAACATCAGACAAATTATCAGATAGGATTAGATTTAATGCAGGTATTTAGTTCATGTCTCACCTGCAGAGTTACAGTGAAGATAATATTGTAATTCATGGCGTCGGATTTGTAGGATTGAAATGATAAAGTGTCATTGTGTAGTTGGATCGGTCCGTTCTAAAATGGATAGTTGAGATTTAATTTAATGTTGGATTACAGCCCAGAGAGGGATCTCGGAGAGAGGAGGCCTGTGTCCCAGCACTGGGAACGATATAGGCTGATTATTCAGAAAAATAACTGTTAATTGAAACAAACATGTATGCAGGTATGTGTGATGTAACAATAAGGCTAAGTAATTATGTGATGTGGCAACGGTGCGGTTTTAAAAGAAAAGGTACTTACCTAATAACAAAAAATATTAAGAGTATCCTTTTTTGGGCAATTATTGCTCGGCAATACTATTGGATCAATCTGGATCAATTAAGTGGAGTAATCTGGAGCAACAACAATAAATTGTCGATGTGTTTCGGCAATATTGCTTCTGATTGCTCCATATATTGCATGAGCTGCCGAATATCCGCAGAATATCGGTTTGGAAATTATTAGTCATTTTTTTTTCTATCTCGTTTGTACGTGTAAGTACGTCTCGTTTTTGCGAGAGGAACCGGCCGGCGGAGGAGACGGTGGGGGAGGCGCATTGCCTAGTTTCTTAACTTGCTCCATATTGCTCCATATTGTGTGGCCGTATCTCTGGCAACAGGTGGCTACATGTTGCCATTGCTCTAAATTGCTGGATGTAGTCGTGATGTCATTGTTTACGAGAATTGCCCAAGATGGAGCAATTTTAGTTGCTCGTGTACGTTTACCTTTATAAATGTCGCAGTATTATGCTGAGGTAGGAGCCCTTTTGTTCTCGTGCAGGACTTTCTGTTTTATTTTTATTTTTTATTTCCAAGAAATTTGATATTATAATTTTTGTAAGATTGTGTGTTTAGTTTGGTAATTGATCTGCCTGTGCGAGTCACAATAAATACTTTTTAATTCTTTCTTTCTTATATGGTCTGATCATGTTGCTAGAATGAGTAAGAGGCGAGGAAGGTGTGAGTGGAAACGCAGGAAGGGACGCCCTAGAAGCATAATATATAGAGATGTTCCTCTGAATGGACAGGTGCGTAGTACTCGCAAGCGGCGTGTGTGTATGTCCAGTTATAGATATGAACAAAGTAAGAGGATCATGCAGGGATCGTAGCAGGTGGCGGTCTGTAGCTTCTACCTACCCCCGTGCGAAGAAGGCGTGAGTATATGCATGTATGTAAAATAAACATCACGTAAATTGCATAAGTGGTTCTTGAGTTATAAATGCACCACCAGACAGACAGACAGCGAAACATTGTATTAAAATTTCAAAGTTATTTAAGAGTGATAAATTCACGTAACAAGATGTAGCATTATATCATCCTAAAAAATCTTTATACCGATCTATTATGACATATTTCTTACAATCGATAAATGAATGTTTACGGAAGAACTCTCGCATAAAAACACATATTTTATTCCCGTACATTTTTCTTCGAAAATAAAGTCATAATGTATTAGATTAAACACGCCACGGTTAGATAAATAAGCAGATGTTAGAATAGAATTACTGGGATCTAGAATCAATCTTCAGATAGCTTACAAATACTTATGTAAATAGCCTATATAAATAAAACGTATCGTGTTTATGGCTTAGCCTCGTCCGTATATATTTACTCACAAATAAACACAGTATATGGTTAAGTTTATAGAGGTAAATGTTGTGTTGTTACTATGCTGGAGTAGGGAATCAATGACATGTCAGTTTCATACTGTGAAAGACTTTGTTTGTTACAGTGTCACGTGTAATAGTCACGGGAGTTTTTCAGGGTAGTACTGAAAGGAAAAAAACATCTTACATAAAGTAACAGTTTCCTAGAAAATCGGCACCCACATTTTATATCTTTTACTCAATCTCAAATCTTTTACTCAATGCGAACAAAACTAAATGTCTTAAGTTCTCATTACCAAATGTACCCCAAGTAGGGCTAAATTAAAACTTGATGGCAAGAAACTAGATGCTATTTCGGAAACTGTTTTTCTAGGAATTACTTTAGATTCAAAATTGCAATGGGGTGCCCACATTAGAGCTCTTTCAAGTAGATTAAGCTCAGCTGCTTACGCAGTAAGAAAAATAAGGCAGTTGACTGATATAGCCACAGCTAGGTTAGTATACTTTGCTTATTTTCACAGTATTATGTCTTATGGCGTTCTGCTGTGGGGGTCGGCAGCTGACGTAGATTCAGTTTTCATTCTACAAAAGAGGGCAATCCGCGCAATCGATAAAATGGGGCCTCGCGAGTCTCTTAGAAACAAATTCAACGAAGTTGACATACTAACTCTGCCTTTTCTTTATATCCTAGAAAATATCTTGTATGTTCGCAAAAATTTAGGTCTTTTCAAAAAAAGATGCGACTTCCATAATCTAAATACACGTAGTAAAGATGAAATTGAGATTCCAAAATTTAGATTAACTAAAACTAGTAAGTCATTTCTAATAAACAGTATCCGCTTCTATAACAAGTTGCCAAAATTGGTTACAGAAGTTAGCGATGGAAAGTTTAAAACTAACGTGTCCTTATCAAAAAAGCATATTATAAGATAAAAGACTACGTTGAAGACAAGGAAGTTTGGCGTTAATTCCTTCTGCACATGTGGCTTCCCTGGTAACTCATTAGCACCATAACTATGTGAGCGTCTATTAACTTCTTCCAAATTACAATGTTAATTTTATTTTTTACACTTTCTGACATATTCTCGTCATTATTTGACATTATACAACACTTGTAATATCGAGTATTTAATAGTGATTCTCATGGAAATCATATCACTTGGTTTAAATAGGTTGATTTTACTTATGTAGATTCTTTTACATATTGTGAATGAGAGAACGTTGTAGGCCTACAGTTTCTATTCTTTATTTTCATTCCTCTAAAGTACCTGTTACTTATTGGCAGGCCTGCACTGTCCTCCCATACCTAATATCACTGTAATTTGAAAACATTATAAAATCCAATTATTTTAAAAGAGTAACCTTGGAGTTTCTTGCCGGCTCTTCTCCATAGGAAGCGACAAATTGGAACCGTGCACCTAGCTTCTGACGTTTCATAAGTGCCCTTGCAGGTTTATGTGAAATAAAATATTTTGATTTGATTTTGATTTGATATAACGGACGCCATGAAAGTTAAGTTGTCAAAAAGTAAGTCCATAAACTGAAACCCGACTACTGAAAAATCACGCTCAGAATGTTTTGTTTAGGTGGTGGCATACGATCACGGCTTTCGATGAGAATTTTTTTTGTTTCAGAAAAATTAGTTCATCCCTTTATGTCGTCTAGAGGGCAACCTATTTAATTTAATGTGACCTCACATTGCTTTTACGCAGCAGACGATTAAGACACTTCCAACGAACTTACCGCATTTGTCAAATTATGATAAGTAGTTTAGAAGCTATGACGGAAACAGAAATGAACATACATACCGATATCCATTAAAATCGGTCAAATGCACAACCCTCCTTTTTGCCAAAAGCAGACTATGGCAATTTAGCCAGGTAAAAAACGCTCTATACATGGCTTACTAAGGCAACTTAGTCAGGAAAAAACGCTCTGTATATTGCTTACTAAGGCAACTTAGTTAGGTAAAAAACGCTCTGTATATTGCTTACTAACGCAACTTAGTCTGATAAAAAACGCTCCGTATATTGCTTATTAAGCGAACTTAGTCGGGTAAAAAACGCTCTGTATATTGGTTACTAAGGCAACTTAGTCAGGTAAAAAACGCTCTTACATTATTTTGGCAAAAAGGAAGGTTTAAACCCAAGACAGGTAAAAAAACGCCCTGTATTTGGACAGCCGTTGGTGTCACCGATCACCGCTTTCTTAAGAAACCAAAGCTTAAGTGATATGTATCAAGTAACTTGTGACCCAATTACATTACGATATCTTGCGTAAATTATTTATTTTATTTCACTCGCGGCTTGTTGAACTAACTTCAGTTTGGTCTAAGTTTGCTAAAAACCATTTTCTTATTTTACTTTGAATGAAAAGGGAAATTACCCCACAATCACGGCTCAACTGTGACTTCTACTTTCAACAATAGGTTGAACATTAAGGGCTGATATTATAAACCTGATGGGAAGCGATGGATGAGGTCCATGACAAGACGAGCGTGTACAGAAGATGCCTGTTCACTCTTAATTTGATCTGTTCTTCTAGATTTTGTACAGACGCTGGCAGAGAGTGACTTTGGCTGTGCACTTAACAAATATGGAGAAGAATCGCTGAGTACGACCGGTCGGGATATCAACCAAGCGTGAATTTTACCTTGCAGTGGGTGGCTACGTCTGGTAACTGTGTCCGGTAGTACAAAGGTAGTGCGTAACACTCTAACAGAACCTGAATTAATTTTAAGGATACTACCAATCCATTGCATTCATAAGAATCTTGTTTTGGTTATTGGTATACCAATCCAAAAAAAAATTAGGTACTTATACTACAATACGTTGGTATTATTAAAAATGAGTTGAGAAAAACATTTCTTCTTTTGCGGAGTTTCGCTAACTAATAATATACAGGGGGCTATTAAATCTGCGAGTGCCACTGCCAAGGTGACTGGTGAGGATCGAAATCACTCCGTATCTTTTTTATTTCAGAGTGCAACATAAAAAGTTTTATGGTAAAAGCTTTCATACATTTTTCGTTTATCGTCTTCAAGTGGCCAAATGTACTGTCTAGAACATATTGGCTTTTTAGTAAAAAAATGCTGTAAAATATAAACACAAATTGAATTAATTTGAATAAACTTAGGAATAATAAAATATTAAATAATTTTTTATTCCTTTTAGGCATTTGAGCCGATGATGTCAACTATTCTGCTTCGCCTTTGCCCAACTTTTTTCAGGTCGGCTTCCAGTCTAACCGGATACAGCTGAATACCAGTATGTTTCTTGTAGTGACAACCGCCTGACCTCCACAACCCAGCTACTGGGTAACAGTTCTTCTGTAATTAAAAATCAAGTGATTATAAAATAATAGTAATCATTTAATCATTGTAATAATAGCAAATTATATTTCACTCAACGTAATGCTCTTAATTCAAATATACTTTAATTTGAACACATACAAAGTTGTTAATGAGATTTTACGAGGCAGATATATGATCGGGGTAGTTTTCCTAGGTTGTCAAAGACATTGGCTACATAGTATGGCAGGGACATCGACGCGTAACCCGTTTCCCTGGATTCAGTCAGTACGTGATTGTAAGGATTGATATGTTTTTCGGTCATGTAGAAAAACCATTCAATCCACACATTTTGACCCCATAGATTGCAATTTTTAAGGCGATGTTTACATTAAATTGTGCCGTTATGAGCGATAATAGGTCTTATTGCAATCCGATACGGGTTAAAATCTGTTGTAACAAATTCGAATAATAAATGAGCAAGCGTATGTCGTAAAAATGCAAATCAACTCGTATAAAAATAATATAGATATTAACTATTAAAGTATATTTTGGATTATTATTGTTATTGAAGGGATAAACTGCTTTTAAAGATAATTAAGAGGTGACTTTGATGATTTTTTTGATAAATTAATGTTTAATTATGTTTTGAGTTCCATCACCATATGCAAAAAAGACAAAAATATTTTTTTTTTTTGCCTTTAAAATTATTTACGGTTAAAGAGATACACTGCTTTAAAAACCCACCGCTTTGACCGTTTTCAAGAAATCTCCGTATTTTTGGAACAGTAAATTTTTTTCACGCGTCATTAGTAGATCTTTGACAGGCGTTACGGGTAGTCAGAAGACCACAAATCTGACACACCCTAGTTTTCCACAACCTAGGGGTATCGTATTACCCAGTGACTGGGTTGTGGACGTCGGATATGTCAACGAGCGCTACATTACATACGGGGCTCGTGCGGGTCATGGCCTTATACGGGGCACCGCACCGGTGTGGGCACCTACATTGAGGCGCCACCATACCGCGGCCCCTGGCACACAGGCAACTTAGGGAACACGGGCGGATTTTAGCCAGTAAAAGTCTGACACGCCCTCTTGTTCCACCCAGAGCGGGAGAAGTTATTTGATGATTTCCCATCCCAAAAAAAACAAGTTTTTTTAATACAATTTCAAAAATGTTTACCAACAGCGCCCCGTCATTCTTATTTTGGTCTAAGGGTCCTTAATAGCGCTATATCAGTCTTTGACAGTTGTATGAAATGACTATTTATTTATTTCTTTATTTAAAAAAGTACAACCACATCACATACATTAATGCTAGAAATAATTTTGACATCTAAAGTACTAATACATGACAATTACGGGGCTCATAGCATAGATCAAAATATCTCGCCGCCTTGAAATACTAAACTAAAATAAATTACGAAAATCTATTGCAAATCAGCTGGGTCACACGTATAACCATAAAAAAGTTATAAAATAACAATAATAATTTTATTTTTATTATTAGTTATTAAGAACAAATTGGCAAGGATAGCGTAATTTACTTTCTAAACCCCTGAAGCTTGTCGCTGAATATATCTAAGTCAGTTGTAAACACACCTTATTGTTATAGGTATAATACAGTGTTGTGTTTAATACACTGTTATTGGCTGTCACACGGAAAGTGAATAAAATCAATCATGAATTAATTTCCCTGACTGTACATACTGTTATAATTGCCATGGCATGGATGAACTTGAAAGTTTGATTGGAGTTTATTTTTTAGGGTTCCGCACCCAATGGGTAAAACGGGAGACCCTATTACTAAGGCTTTGCTGTCCGTCTGTCACCAGGCTGTATCTCATGAACCGTGATAGTTAGACAGTTGAAATTTTCACAGATGATGTATTTCTGTTGCCGCTATGAAAACGAATACTACAAAACAGAATAAAATAAATATTTAAGGGGACTCCCATATAACAAACGTGATTTCTTGTCGTTTTTATAGATAATGGTACGGAACTTCGTGCGCGAGTCCGACTGGCACTTGGCCGGTTTTTTTTATCAATGTTGACAAGCAAAATGTTATAATGAGAAAAAATTATCTACCTACTTAAGAATATGAAAACTTTTTGTAAGGCCCTTTCATCTTTGTCTTTGAAATTCAAGGGGATTTACCTAAAAGGTCACACACACAAACATAGGTAAATTAAAACCTGACAGTTTTAATTCTCAATTCTTTATTGCGTACCATCACTGTCACTACATAGTATAAAACAAAGTCGCTTTCTCTGTCCCTATATCCCTATGTATGCTTAAATCTTTAAAACTACGCAACGGATTTTGATGCGGGTTTTTTTAATAGATAGAGTGATTCAAGAGGAAGGTTTAGTATAATACACCGACCTCCACGTGGGCGAAGCCGCTGGTGTGACTGTTCCTAAATGACCCCAGGCCGATAAAATTTTCGTTTTTCCTAATTATGTTAATATTAGCTCTTAGGTCGGTTCCCCGAAGGGGGAAGGACCGCACCCCTCCCCGTACGGCCCTGTAGAGCTCGTCACCAGACTGGTCACTCTCCCACCGATTTACTTTATATGAATTCCGAATAGCCTTAAATTATACTTAAGAATTCATATTTGTGGAACCATATTGGATGTGGTTTTAGAAAACTAAATATCAGAGATACTCAAAGTACAAGTTGTATTTCTAAATAAATGTACGAGGAACCCATACGCTAGCGTATCAGGTATCTGGTCAATCGTTACTCACACGATACTTCACGTCAACACTCAGAGTACTCAAGGCAACACTTCCATAAAGTGACGCAAGCTGCTTTTCAGCTACTTCACGTCGTCATGCTCTATCGAGACATGGTCACTAGCAGTTCTTTCGAACTAAGAAACGTGACGAAGCGGCTTTCCCTGCGGCAATCGTGCGACCGGCCTTGTCTGCAACGGTGCGGCTAGTTCTTGCGGCAAATCGTCATCATCATGCTCTTTTTGGAGACATGGTCCCTATCTGTCCTTGGACCGAATATGAGATAGATGTGGTCACCCAAACCCCTGGAAGTTCACCCTTTGCACAACAAGCATATCTGTAAGACACGTGTTCATGTCAATCTGACTGAATTATGGATCTGAGATCCAGAATATAATAGTCACGGATGACTAATAATAGAGTTGAAAATCTAGATTCAAGAATAATTATTTAAGAGACGTTGAATAATCTCTCTAAAAGCTCTAGCATTGGTCTGAGCAAGAATAGTAAAATTCAAGAATTAGTACTAAATAGATAAGGGTAGAGAATCAAAACCCAGAATTATTATTTCAATAGAATTGTGAATCAACTCTCATGAAAGTCTATAGACAGCCCCAAAGAGCCCACCCGTCACCACTTCCTAGTGTTTGGGCTGAGGAGAAGAAGTGGCGCAACAAACTCCCCAGCAACACGTCTCTGTCCAATTAGTTATAAGAACTTTAATAACTCTATCGGCCTAGGATAGTTATTAAGATGAAATACTCACCCAATCGCACCAAACAAGCACACACACACTATGTAGATACTAGTTTAGTCTAACTTGGGCTTCAACCCAACTACATTTAAGTTATCAATTATAATCGCTCATCTACGACAACCCACTTGGGCATGACATGGCCTCTTGGCGATAGCCATAGGAGACTTGGTCAAAACCAAGTCTCCTAACTTAACTAGCCTATAATATTCCGTCCGCACCCTTTAGTCGTCTAAAACAGACTGTCCACAAACTCTCTCTGAGATTCACGCGCCTTACATTCATTCTAGACTAATATAGCTTAGTCTAAACCTATACACTTATCAATCACTTAACAACTTGTATAACACTCTCACAGAGACATAGTCTCATTGCTCACGACTCCGTTTTCACTTCTCCAAGCGTACCCTAATTCGACTACCACCTACCGTGGTCTCAAACCAACTGTCTTCATTTCTAAATCCTCTCTCCATCTTCAAAATCATCACGCCTTGACCCAGCGTCGCTTTCTCAGAATAGTTTTATCGCTGGGTTTTTTGTCTAATTTTTTAATGGATTCTAAGGGTACGCTGGGCTCAAGTTATGGTATCCAGATGCGGCCAATCCGTCCGCTGCTTAGAATTTGCAAGAATTATTACATCCTTGAGTGACGTAATTTATTGGGTTCGATTGTTAATAACTGGCATAAGTGCCCTAATGGGTTTCTAAGGAGTTCCAAAATTGTTTTAGAATTTTAAAGGAACAGGATTATTTATTAGGGTCGAGCTGTCAGATCATAAAGTTGAGACTTAATGTGTTTTCTAAGAGGTCCGGGAACGCGTGTGATGATTTTAAAATAATCATTACATTCCGCTATTAAATAGATGACAAACAGTCACACTGGCAAAAGCTAGTAATGTATAAAGTTGGTAGGAAAATAATATTGGTCACAATTTATGGACCCTTGTTGGACACAGTATAGATGAAGTAGGAGAGGAAGGATCAAGTAGGAGCGTTCCGTGTGGTGTCGGACGTAAAAGAATATCACCATCCCATTTCTTCCCGTCGGTGTTGTAGAAGGCGACTAAGGGACTTACTGGAGAATGGGCAGCAGCGTTCTCTATGCATTTGACCACCATACTGGCACATGAGTAACTAAATACTCATGTGATACTGCGATCGCCAACCCGCCTGGCAAGCGTGGTGATTATGGCAAATCCCCCCTTTTGGGGGCGGCTTATGTCCAGCAGTGGACGTCTTTTGGCTGATATGATGATGATGATGAGGAGAGAGGAGGAAGAATACTACGTGTTTAATGTGATAAATATTATTAGTTAAATAATTAAGTTGTTAGTAAGTTATACTGTTTTATTATTACAGAATTAAATTTAAGAATCATAATTATTGTTTTATAAATAATGTACATTTATTTATTGTTTTATTTACGTTATTATTATTTTCATTTGCTAAGTAATTATTTTTTATTATTTATTTAAATAATAATAAATAATAAATCTTTATTTCCAGTTTTACAATTTTAGAGTTACCACTTGTATACATTATGATTTTCCTGTAGTAAATTGTAGGTGCGCACAGAGTTATAAACCTCTGTCACCCAAGCTAAGATTAAACTGGTGTTATAGGTGACAGGGCTTTCAAGTTAACACTAATTAGAAAGTAAAATTTCGGAACTTCACAGAGTAGGTACAATAGACAAACATAATATTAAATATAATAATAAAGAAAATAAATAAAATAAAATAAATAATTATCTCTAAGGTAAGTTGTTTATTGGATGCTTCATATTTATTTGAAAGGTATTTTTCGTATTATGAGTAAGTAGGGTATCTTTAATATGGAGTACCAGTCATAACATTTGCTGCGGAGTCCTACACTATATAGTTTATTTAGTAATATTTCAAATTGTATTTTATCATATGCTTTAGTCATATCAAGCAGAAGCGCGTACTTTTTATCATCAAGGGCATTTTGAATTATATTTGTAAATGGCCAAGATAGTGGTACGATTTTTTTGGAAACCGTTTTGGCAGCCGGCGCGGAACCTATCGGTTCCAATACAAGAGAAAATTAATTGTGTCTCATTAGCCGGGATTGACAGAATTATATTTTTCACAAAACGCATATACTCGAATACACATAGCCTTTTCGAATATTTTGGAAGCTGTCGGTAAGAGGGCAAGGGGGCGGTAATTATTCGGATCAGTTTTATAATTCTTTTTGTAAATAGGTTTTATAAGAGCTTGGGAGGAATTCCTTCTTCAAATGATTGGTTTATTAATACATTGGTTTTAAGCATTATTTATCGTTCCATAAAATAAAGTAGGTACTGTAGAGATTATAACTTATTTGGTGTTATAAGTACGTTATAATGTATAGATGGCTGAATAACGAGACAAACATTTGGGGTATATTCATCAACATTAATTAAAGTTCAGAGATGTTTAAACGTCAAAAATGTATGGTTGAAGAGTCACTAATCACAACCTATCGTTAAGCAACGTTTATAATAAAGGAGTTAATGTATGTAAAGAAAAATCAGAAAAAAAGGACTAAGAGTCAGATGGGCTGAGAAGCGAAGATGACAAGCTAAAAAATATAAAATAGGTAGAACGGTGTTAGGAATAATTTATTGAACTTAACGATAAACTGTTGTTTAATTGATTCTTCTCATTACCGATTTGTCATGTAGATATAAAATAAAGCACGGCCACTCTGTACTGTGCTCCTAAAGTTGAATTTATCTATCTAAAAAACCCTACTTAATTGAATTTTATTTGACATTCTTTAAAGGGGAATCCTTTTAGAGCACACGTTAAGTGACTTTTGTTATGAAAATAAATGTTACATCGAAAATTTGTTCAAAAATTTTCCATGATTCAATTAATGGTTTCTAGAACCCACTTAATTTAAACATAAAGCCATAGTAAAGTTTATATGAAATGTAGCGACTACATAGGTATGCATAAATTGAAAAGACCGAAAGGTTATTACAGTCTAAATATAGCTTGAATAGTTGCGAAACTAACTTCAAAAGAGCTTTTAAATATGGTACAAATAAATAGCTGTTATAGTTAATCATTAACTTTAAAATACTTAAACAGGTGACAGGGACATCAAGACGCAACATGTTACCATGGAAACACAAACATTGTTCTGTGAACTATCAGTCTTTTTTTTGATAACCTAAAATTTTGGTCTAGAATCTTATGCTGAATTCATGGTTAAATTTTGCAACGGGTTAAATTTTGTTTCTTCCACCCGGTATACAATTAAAACACAACTAGTTTTAACTAAGCAGTAAATTAACGACTAACTAGGCGTCGAAGTATTCGTCCACATCGCTGTCATCCGGAAACGTTCCCAGAAGACTGGCAGCATTGCCACATGGAGAGGCGATGCTGATTTATAGGCCAAAGAATAAGCCACAGCTCTCAAAACTGTAGCTATCCACAGCGCCGTTTAATTATATGTATAAAATATATATGATTATAATCCTCCAGACCGTATTTTGGCCATGGCTACCAATCTCAATGGAGAATAACCTTCGGCGCGGGAGGTATTATAGTGCTCACTCTTCCCTCACTTTCATAATCCAATGAGACGGCAATGCGACACGACCGGAGAGAGATCAGGCGTAAGGCCAACCGTTTAACGTGCTTTCCCAGACACAGGGGTATCACACCGCCAACTTCCAAACTCCGGGCTTGTTACTAAGAAATTCCTAATGTAAAAACCCAATAACACTTTGCCCAACCTGGGAATCGAACCAAGGCAGGACCCCACGCTCATGTCACGCTTTCGACTACTAGACCAGCGGGGAAATGATGTACTCATTAAAATAGACACAGCCAAATAAACTAACAACGTTTGAGAGTAACAAAGGAAAAACAAAATTTTAAAATGCCACGGTCTGAATGTTACACTTTTAGGTCTACCTTTCATTCGCCAAGTGTGCAAAGGATAACATGGATCCAAAAATGATTTTCTTTATTTTCTGCAGGTCGGAAAACCTTAACGCAAAGTTAAAACAATTTCCCGAAAGGGCTTGCATTTTCTTCCATGATAAAACGAGTCCTATTTCTTTTGGGGCCATATTAAATGTACCTACCGGTTGGGGTGTCTTGACGGCCGAGACACGAAAAGGGTCGAGCATACTTAAACAGCTGGCCATCTTGAAACTGACGATGCTTTACTCATTTAATAGGATAATACTTTTCAATAACATAACGATATTGAGGGTCTTTAGCGAGCAGAAAGGTCTGAATCTTATTTCTTAAGATGAAAATGGAAATGTTTTATCTTATCGTCTTCTTTTTAAGACTTCTTCAGACAGGCGCGGCGCGACTTGTAGAACAATTTCCATGAAGTTTTCATAAAAATTGTTCTACGACAGTCGCGCCGCGCCTGTTATAGGAGCCCTTAATTGACTAGATTCTGTCCGTGACAGCGACCACGTGAAATTTCTTGTTTTAACATAAAATATACTAAATCAATAAATACAATACAATACAACACACACACACACACACACACACACTTGGCAATACTTAATCATGCAAAATTGGCCGAACGGATTTAAATGGACTTTGGCACACAGATAGATTATAACGTGCCAATCTAAAAATCTTACCGTGAAAACTTAGATATGAGTTGAAAATAGAGTTAAACTCTAGCAACAGATGGTTGGACAGCTCAGTTCACCTACGTAGGTACTCACTGTGAGATTTATACAGAATAGCTCTGCTGGATTAATACATTGGATACTTTTTATCCCAGTAAATAACATCCATGTCAATTTTCGTTAAAAGTAACTTTTGCATTTTCATTTCTGAAGCTAGTAATTACATTATGGGTAAGTATGTCAATCAATGGTTTTAGTATTAACCACATCATTTTACTTAAGGCATATCATTGTAAGTTTTAAACCCCTCTACTATAATAAATAATAATAGTAAAATTTATTTACTCGGACAAAAAAGATTGTTAGTAAAGCCTTAAAGCTAGTGTTAATAGTACATTATTATTATTATTGAGTTTGAAAATTGAAAGACTTTGCAAAGCTGATGACAAAGTAAGGTACAAACTCACTTAGCCATCCTTTCTACAAAATTTCTCAAAATGGATTATAACAAAGTAATGCACTAATAGTGTCCGTAGAATTTCTCGTTTGCCTTTTGAAAGCCAAGCACTTAACTCAAGCAGTTCTGCTGACGTCATCCTCATTAAGGCTTTGTGGGGTTGTTTGAAAATATGGTGCAAAACACAAACTAGTTCGTATTCATGAGGGCGGTAGTTTCATCCGGTTTATTTAAGTTTAAAAGGTCATTATTTTATTTACTTGTTGGTTAGATGGTAGTGTAAGTTATTATAATAATAACACCGGTTGGTTTAATGTCAGTAATGTAGCTAGGTATGAGTACTTACATGACCGACATCAAACCAACTAATTGATACCTGCTTACTATACACCGAGAAATTTTAATGGTTGTTTTCCCACGGCAGAACAACTTGCCACAAGGAGCTCTTTCAAAGCATAAAGTGAATAGTAAATAGCAAAAAGTAAGATTTTTTGTTTATAAAATAATTAAAAAAACATTTATCAACTCGATAAAACACTACTCACGAGAGGTAACTTGTATGACGTAACGATGCCTGCCAGGGGTGCGGGTTGTCCGAAAGTGAAACCGCAGCCCCTGGCATACAGGCACCTGAGGGAACACGGGTGGGTTTAAGTCAGTAAAAGTCTGACACGCCCTCCCGCTCCACCCAGAGCGGGAGAAGTTATTTGATGATTTGCCACCCAAGAAAAAAAGTTACTCACTAGAGAATGGGCAGCAGCGTTCTCTATGCATATGACCACCATACTACGATCGCCAACTCGCCTGCCAAGCGTGGCGATTATGGAAAATCCCCCCTTTTGGGGGAGGCTTATGATATATGCCTCCCCCAAAATGATGATATAGTAGGTATCAAGTAGTTGGTTTGATGTCGGTCATGTAAGTACCCATATCTACCTACATTACTGACATTAAACCAAACACTTACTTTAATTGATGTACCCAATAAACGCGTCCAATAATGTGTGAATCGATGGAATTAACTAAATAAAGTCAGGTGGTGAGTCCGCTTCGGTCTGTGTTGATTCAGTTGGCAAACACGGTCACTAACAAAGGGTGGGCGGTAATACAAACTGCTTAGACTAGCATTACTGGTCAGGATAAATACTAGACTAGCTTTAGCCAACGGCTTTTCCCGCGTGGAGGGCGGAAATTATTCCACGGCAACGTACGACCGCGCTAGAAAGTATCCTATAATTATGTTAATCTTAAACTATCTATCTACCAAATTACATCCAAATCCATTCGGCCGTTATGCCTGATTGGGTAACAATCCCAATATAGGTTGAAATATTCACATTTATACAATCAGCAGGTTGGTAGGAGAAGAGGAGCTCGTAACAAAGTAATACCAGCCGCGCAGGTCGATCGATTAGGTTAAGCTACGCTTGTCGCAGTCGGTCCGTGGATTCTGTGCTTCGGAATGCACGTTAAGCTGTTGGTCCTTGCTGTCATTCGTAGATCTTTGGCAGTCGTTACGGTTTATTAGAAGCCCGAAAGTCTGAGAACCAGTTTCGGGGATTCTCACGGTCGCATCGCAATTCATCTTGGCCAACATCTTATATATCAGGCAAAATATACACTTGTATACTAAAAACAGTGATATTCATAATATTAATACTAGAAATAAGGACAAACTACGTGTTCCCTTTCACCGGCTTCATAAGGTTCATAACTCTTTTGTTGGTCTTGGTATAACTTTTTATAACAAGCTCCCCTCTTCTTTGCTAGATTTGAATTTTAATGCGTTTAAAGTTAAAGTTAAATCCACCCTCTGTTCAAAGGCTTACTATTCTGTCAACGACTACTTAAACGATAATAATTGTTGGTCGCTGTGATTAACTCAAGACAATGTTCATGTTCTTTCACCAGTATTAGCTTGACTACTGACAGGTTATATAATTATATTAGTTCATGTGTTGGTTTATTTTATTTGCCTGTACTATGTTTTCAATGTTTTGTTGGTATATAGCCTGTGCTAGCTGAGATATGGCAAATTTAATGTTTTTGTGTTTCGTAATGTTAATTACCCACTATTGTATAGAATCAAGTTCTTCTAACTTAACAGACAGCTGTGCTGCTGGGGAGTTTGTTGCGCCACTTCTTCTTCCCAGCTAAAGCACTAGGAAGTGGTGAAGGGCGGGCGTTTTGGGGGGACTGTCTTATGTAATTTTGACGTTCAAAAAGTGCTGACTCTCAGCCTAGTTTGAATAAATGACTTTTTGATTTTTTGAGTTTTACGAAGCGGTTTGTGGAGGTGGGGATTGGGCTGTGGAGGACCCATAGGCAGTCACTCCACGTAAAATACTGGTCGAGACTAGACTGAGCCGACCCCAACATAGAAAAATTATAGCTAAGGTAGATTATGATATTTTTTGCATACCAACAAACAAAGTTAAAAGCGAATGTAAGTTAAGTTAACCAAGCACACATAATCATAATTTTGATTTATTATCTCTAAGTGCGTTTGTCCACCGCAGTCGTCACCGGGATGTCACCAAGAACGAGATGACGGATCAAAAGTAACGATACAATTCATACATTTACTATAGCCGCGTATCCACCGCACGTCTGTAACCGGAGCACCGTCATCCCGGCCACCGAAGTTTCGAGTATTTCGTCGTGAGCGCTGGAACTCGGCCCGAGGTTGTGACGAGCCGACGGATGTGCAATACAAAATTTGTATCAAGATTAAATGGCCAAATGAAGACACTATCAGCGCACTGGTGACGTTCTCGCAACTTTTATGTATGCCCGACTACGGCGAAGTAAAACTGGGGGTTATCATTTTGACCCGTATATATGTATGTATGTATGTACGTATGTTCATCTGTTCCCTCAAAACTTCTAAACTACTTATCATAATTTGACAAATGAGGTATTGCTGGAAGCGTCTTGATATCGTCCACTGGTTATAGGCTACGTGACGCCGCATTAAATATTTAATAAGGCGCCCTTTAAAGGACATAAAGTGATGAATTAAACAAAAAAATATGATTCAATGATGTCGTGTCCTATCAAATAAAAAGGCCTAAGTATATAAGCAATATTTTCACCTGGAAGCCGTGGTCGTATGCCACCTAAACAATACATTAAAACATTTATAAGCGATAATAAGCATTAGAGCAAAGTGGCAAGACACACGGCTTTCAGATGAGAACATTTTCTTTTTTCATACTTTATAGAGCATGATTTTTCAGTAGTCGGGTCGGGTGGTCGGGTTTTTAAACTTACTTATTTATCATAACATACTGAACAGCCGCGTCTAGTTCATTCACAGAAAAACGATCGCCGTCACCGCGTCACATTTGTAGGCTCGTAATGGTTATAAACCCCGTTTCTCGTTGACGTGTCGGTGACGGCTGCGGTCGACAAACGCCCTAACAACAGGTATCTGAGACACGCGATGAGTGCGTCTCAGTAGTAAACCCTGTCACGAGAAAGCACTTTGTTATTTAAATAAAATAATACTAGCTTTGCGGATTATTCCCTCAAACATTTGGTTTTTTTTTATCTTTCAGAATATAACTGGGTTAAAGAAAGTAATAACAAATCAACAATGTTTATTATCCTTTATTTTAGTTAAAGGATTAACCGAAACATGAATCAACAAAGATTTCTGTGGAAAAATGTTTGTACAAATAAAAGACTGGGCCACTGACCAACATAGATCTATATTATAATAATATGAAGGGGTAGAAAGGAGCTCCGCCATATGGAGCTCAAAATCCAAAGCCAATGAAAAAAATGTTGTTACCCTGATCGGGTCCTCCTCATCATTTTCGCGCTGAATCTCTACGACCATTCTTTCATCTCGAACAAGTATTAGCTACTATGACAACAAATCTCTGTGAGAATTAGTTTAACATTCTATATTAACTAAAAATCAAGGTCATCTTTCATTTATTTTTGCCAATCGGTAGTTACTTATATGTTTTATTAAAATGTACTTATATAACTAAATTTTCAACTTAGAAAACAGCTAAAGGAATGATCGTAGAGATTCCGCGCGATAGTAAAAAATTATAAGGAAGACTTCCCCGACCAGAGAAATACATTTTTTTCTCCGGCCAGCACTTTGGATTTCGTGCCCAACTTTGTGTAAAACGTGACTGGTCTCCTGTATTTAAGTTTTTATATAAGTACGGTCATCTACGGAAATACTGATTCGAAAACTCTTTCAGTGATAGCACGCTACATATTGCTGATTATCTTACATGGTAAAACAAGAAATAAACACACAAAAAGACGGAGGCAGAAGCTACTTAGGCTTAAATTAAGTACTAAGATAAAGTCGTTATGCAAATTGAAACGCTTCCTCAATTTGCCGTGTGATAGCCATTTAATACAAATGTCAAAGCATGACATTTATGATTTGAATTTACGGACAATTTAAGTGGGTAGTCAATTTGTAGAACCATTAATTTTCCTGACTTCACATGGAATATTCTTAGGTACATTATGCAAACTATATAAATTGTTATATCCGTAAATGTAATACAGTTTTATGCTACTTTTCTCAATAGTGTTGGCACTATAGGTTAATATTATTATGTACGTCCAACGATATCATATAAAATGTTACGTGTTGTTGTAATAAGTTGAAAAAAGTTTCATAAATGAAAGTCTGGCGAGATTCCAGTGACCTAGTTACCCACATATAGTAATATCTTTATTTTTTTGGCTTGGATTTGTATTATTCTCAATATGTTATATTACATATCACATAGAAAAGAAGTGACGTTTAAAAATGTGAAGGATAGCATGGCATAAATGTAGCGGCTTCTACTCTGCCACAGCGCACATGCGAACTTCGCATCGCACTGATGTCACGCAAAATCTTGCATCGCGCGACGGCCCGACATCATTCGTCGGGCGGTTTCCTACCAGACACAATACCAGTCTCGTCAGAAGATCCTCCCTTTTCTATAGAGGATGAATGACCCTTACCACGTCCCCATGCTTCTATATGAGCATAATTAGCCTACTATGTTCCCACTTCGGGGTCACAGGCCTCCTCCCTGTGAGAGGGAGTGGGCTAAAATCCACCATATGGGCCGAGTGTGGGTTTTAGGACAATATGCCGTTTTCCTCACGATGTTTTGATGTTTTGCCTCACCATTTGAGAGCAGTCAGTGGTGATATTAAATACACAAACTAAACTTCCTGCCTGGGTTCGAACTCAGGAACAACAATTCGTAAGTCGGGGCCGAAGGCCGATGATGATAGGACTCCCTTTTCCGCACTTAAACTCCCATTCGGTCCATTGTACGTGGGGATTCTGGCTAACAGAGCCAGCCTAGCTCCGCCCAGAAGCACAGAAGCTTCCTGGGAGCTTCGCAGGCTTCGCGGAGCGACCTCACTGTTCCGAGGATTTCTTCACGTTGAGTAGCCACGGCCTCGCAGTCCAGGATGACGTGAGTGGCTGATTCCTCGGTGTCCAGGCAGCCCCTGCAAAGCGGGCTGTCTGTGCATATGTTATAAAGATGTTTGTTAAGGTGGTTGTGGCCCGTAATTGTTCCTATGATTATTCTAAGGTTATTTCTACTCAGGCTAAGAAGTTTTTTGGTTAATCGCGGGTGTACAGTTGGTAAAGCCAATTTTGACTGTCTACAGTCTGTTGCCCGTGACCATCTATTGTTATGAAGTTCGGTTGATCTTTGGCGAATCCACGCACGAAATTGTGAGAAAGGCAGGGGGAGAAGTGGGTACGGGCCTAGCACTTTTATATCAGAGCCTCTCTTCGCAAGTTCAAAGGTTCGCCGAAGGCCGATTCTACTGGGCCACCACTGCTCTCCAAGAAAAGCAGGTAGCTCTGTACCTGCAAATACAACAAGGAGACATCAGAAGTGGTTTTTCGGTGACTGCAACTGGAATGCAGAAAGTGAATAGGGTGACAGCAGAGTTGCCCCCAGCCGGATGTACCGATGACTTCTGAAGGCAGCTTGACTAGAGATGCGAAAGGAGCAGAATCCAGTATTTAAGCTTCAGTTTGTTTTTTTTTCAATGGATAAGTATTACCTATAGTAACTTAAGATCTTATGTACAAACACGCCAAAGTGTGGAACTCTCTACCAGCGTCTGTGTTCCTTTCTATATTTCAACCTTTTGCCTTCGAAGCAAGAGTGAACAGGCATTTTCTGAGCACGCTCGTTCCGTCGTAGATCTCTTCCAATGCTTTCGACCAAATGGTACAAGAGCAGCCCCTTTTCGCAATAAAAAAACATATTTAATAAGTACAATATAAAAACTGAAAATTGGCGGGACCCATCTGCAAACTATAAAACCGAAAGAAAATTAATGGGGCCCTCCTGCTATCAAACTTTATGTGGGTATTTAATTTGGGCTTTCAGCAAATAAATAAATTAATAATAAGTAATTTGTGCAATTATTATAGTCTGTTAAACGGAAGTTGTTTCTATTTTATTTCAATTTTGTTTTCTATTCCCAATCTTGTTTCGGTCTTTTTAGTGCATTGCTTATAAGTTGACTTTTATGCAGTTGGGTTTTTTTTCAAATCAATCAAAATATTTTATTTCACATAAACCTGCAAGGGCACTTATGAAACGTCAGAAGCTAGGTGCACGGTTCCAATTTGTCGCTTCCTATGGAGAAGAGCCGGCAAGAAACTCCACGGTTACTCTTTTAAAAATAATTGGATTTTATAATGTTTTCAAATTACAGTGATATTAGGTATAGGAGGACAGTGCAGGCCTGTCAATAAGTACCAGGTACTTTAGAGGAATGAAAATAAAGAATAGAAACTGTAGGCCTACAACGTTCTCTCATTCACAATATGTAAAAGAATCTACATAAGTAAAATCAACCTATTTAAACCAAGTGATATTATTTCCATGAGAATCACTAATAAATACTCGATATTACAAGTGTTGTATAATGTCAAATAATGACGAGAATATGTCAGAAAGTGTAAAAAATAAAATTAATAAAATTAACATTGTAATTTGGAAGAAGTTAATAGACGCTCACATAGTTATGGTGCTAATGAGTTACCAGGGAAGCCACATGTGCAGAAGGAATTAACGCCAAACTTCCTTGTCTTCAACGTAGTCTTTTATCTTATAATATGCTTTTTTGATAAGGACACGATTGATATGAGTTTTAAACTTTCCATCGCTAAGTTCTGTAACCGATTTTGGCAACTTGTTATAGAAGCGGATACTGTTTATTAGAAATGACTTACTAGTTTTAGTTAATCTAAATTTTGGAATCACAATTTCATCTTTACTACGTGTATTTAAATTATGGAAGTCGCATCTTTTTTTGAAAAGACCTAAATTTTTGCGAACCATTTTCCACTAAGTTAGCTAATTTCTCGCTCATATTTCAACTCAACCTACATTACCGGTTAATTGCACTCACACGTAAGCGCTGATAGCTAAGAATGTTAAAATTTACGATACCACATAAGACAAGGGTATCCGAAGGTTATATGTGTCGTAAACGAGATACGTAGGTACGGTTTATTTCATTGGGACCATGCAAATATGGTAGGTAACAAAGTTTGGACATCACTCATAAAATATTCGGCAATGTTATTAATGAAACCTTTGAAGGTACGATAAAATGTTTTATACATACTTATAATTTATTGGTATTTAGTAAAAGCTAAACTCTTTGAACATAACAGACAGCTGTGCTACTGGGGAGTTTGTTGCGCCACTTCATCTTCCCAGCTAAAGCACTAGGAAGTGAAGGGCAGGCGATTTGGGGGAACTTTGAATAAATGACTTTTGGTTTTGATGTTTTGGTACTGAATCACGAAAGAACGGTAGAACGAATTTAGATGCAACTTGGCACACTGAGTTTATAACCTAAATTAAGACACTTGATACTTTTTATTTATTTATTTAATACTTTAAGCACAAACATGTATAGAGGCGGACTTAATGCCATAGGCATTTCCTACCAGTCGACCTTTGGGTGATGCAGAGACAAACAGTGGTAGGTGCAGTAAATTAGAAGAATAAATAGAAGTGCGTAAAACTATAAATATAATAGGTATATATACCAAACTGTATAAAATTAGAAGCACCTAAATAAATATATTTAAATAAACGAATTTACTAAAAACAAATGAGACAAACAATAAGAAAACATTACCGTTGTAATGATACTGCCAACTTTTTGCGAATGTGCTCGCGAACGTTATTTTTGAAGGTCAATCGGTTGGTTGCCATCCTGATTTCTTGGGGGAGCGCATTCCACAGAGAGATTGACTGGACGAAGAAAGAAGAGTGAATGAAGTCTGTGCGGTGAATGGGACATTGAAGAAGACTATTATGCGATGAGCGTAGATTTTTATTGTGGTTTACTCAAATGTACTGAATGTGGGGAGCTAGATAAATAGGGGAAGACGGAGAATCAAGAAATGAAAACAAGGTGCTCTCTGCACTGGCGTAGGGGCAACCACTTAAGAAAAGACCGATGCGCAGAGACATGATCGTATTTACGCAGATTGAAAACAAATCGAATGCAGTTATTGAGAAGACGGTCTAGTTTATAGAGGAGATCTGCATTCAGGTCATAGTAGCACACATTGCCATAGTCGATGAAGGGTAAAATTTAAGACTGCACTTTCATCCCGGTAGTACGTTCCCGTGGGATAATTTCTGACCTACACGCGTACGAAGCCGCTGGCAAAAGCTAGTTTTAGATACAAAACAAACCCTAGAACACAAAAACTCAGATTCTGATATTAAATTCCTCACTGAGCAAAATATATTCCAAAACTACTACCAACGAAGGAATTTTTGGCAAACGGCACATGGCGATCAAATATTCATATTTGGTTCCCAATAGTCCAGGGACCTTCTGAAAAGAAACGTAAAATTAGGAATTAATAACGAGATTTTAGTTTCAAACTTCTTATAAGTTCCACAATTAACTTGTTATAAGTTTTAGGTACTCACCAAAATTAATGTTGATAAGTCCTTTTTAATTAAGAGTTCTTTTATTTTATTTTAGTCTTTTATTCTTTCTTGTTCCGGTGTGTTGCCAAGTCAATCATAGACTTTACTTACAATAGATAGGGGTAGATAACCTTTATGAAATCTTTGAAAATAGTGAACTAAAAAGGAGCTGATAATGTCTGGAACTCTTCCGGAACAATATTTATGAACTTAATAGGTACCGTATCATTATTTGTTGCGTTAATAGATTAAATAACAAAGCGACAAATAATGATAACAGTGAAAATATCTGTTATCATCATGTTTCACGTTCTGATCGGCTTCCGGTGGAACTGGAATCAGCTGAATACCAGTATTTTACATGAAGCGACTTCCTATCTGACCTCCACAACACAGTTACTGGGTAACACGATACCCCTTGGTAAGACTGATTATCAGACTTTTGGGATTTCGTAATTCCCGTAATGACCGTCAACGATCTACGAAAGACAGCGAGGACGAACAGCTTTACGCGCTTTCGAGGGATGGAGGAGTCACGGTCTGCCATGAACAGTCACCGATCCACGAATCGACCTCGGCATGCGCTAATTAACCTTGAAAATCGACCCATGCGGCTTTATTGTTCAGCCAAGTCAAACTGAAAATATCCTAGTAACATAACATAATACCACGACTGAATTCATTTAGGGGTAAGACAGATGTGTTTTTTAACAACCGCATTTTGCCAGTTACGTCTTAGTACGAATATCTAAGCAGTTAGGCAAAATAAAGCTATTCATTGGTACTTATACGTTTATTCTCAATGTTAGAATAAACTAAAAACAAGTTGTTCTTTATAGAATCGTGAATACGGATTAAAGTTCTATCAAACAGTGCCTTTGGCAATCGTGAATATAAATAAAATAACTAGGCTATGCACTCTCCTACGCCATAGAGGATGTTTTAGTTGAACACTTTTTCAATTTCAACCCAAGTTCTGATAGTGTGTGCAGAATGAGACCGATAGTCCGTTTGGCTCACACGGACCTACGAGCAAGCGAGCATTCGTTCGTTGCACAAGAGTTAATCTTAAAGATTTATATGGTAAGAATTTAGCTGCAAATAGCTACCAGCTTAACATGAATGAAAGTGTTACTTTTCGCTCTAGAAATTGCGGATTAATTAAAACATTATCTTGCGAACTAAACATCAAACAGTAGCCACCAGCAGTATGGCCTCGAAGATCATAAAACCTGTGCCATAAAACCTGCAATCAAAATGACTGTTTGGCACCTATGACATCATTAAAGAGGTGAAGTAGGTATAAGGATACAGGTATTCTAAAAGTTGTTGTCTACACGTGGGAACAAAATTGTAGCATTTGATGTGGGAAGCAAGACCGAGTCAAAAGTGAACAAAAGTACAAAACCATCTTCATAGGCTCAAACTACAGAGTCAAATTGAATTAGTGGCAAAACTCCGCAAATGTCATGAATATCGAACTATCGATATCTAAACACGACAAAAAAGAAATATTCAAGTGACTACACTACATGCGCTTGATGACACCAAAAAAAAAAACCTGATATTTTGTTTTTATTTTTATGTTTGATAATGTTTATAAATCGATACCCATTTTTTTTTTTTTTGCATGGGAAATCATCAAATAACTTCTCCCGCTCTGGGTGGAGCGCGTGTCAGACTTTTACTGACTAAAACCCACCCGTGTTCCCTCAGTTGCCTGTGTGCCAGGGGCCGCGGTATCTCTTTCGAACAACCCGCACCCCTGGCAGGCATCGGCCCTTGCGGGCCCCATCAGTTGCTGCTGACATCTCTTTGAGGCGCGCGTGGAACACAACGCGCCGTCGACCCGGGCATATATCGATACCCATTGCGTTGGAATATTGCTGATGCCAAATAATCAGCATCGCCATACAACGTGGCAATGCTGCCAGCCTTTTGGGCACTTTTCCCATTGACAGCGATGCGGACGAATTTTTTGATGCCCTGTGATTCTTTTTCTCTGTTTTTATTATCTAGGTACTACACTATTAATATTTGACCCTGAATAGTCTGAAAGTAGCAAGTCTGAGTTGGTACTCACCGGGTGCCGGGTAGTGTTAACACAAGTCCCACAGTGCCGTTTGATGTGCGAGCGTGAGCGGGACGAGTCTGCTGCGGTTTGGATGAGCGCCAACATTTATTTCATTTACCTACTACGAAGTGGCACGGGGATCAACTGAGAGGTTTACTGTCTGCTCTCATACATTGGAAGTTCTTTTGCTACCTACATTGTTGTTGTCTTCTCTTGTATCGGAATGAACGTTGGAATAGAAAAACATAAACATAATGCATAATCAGTATACACCGTGACATTTTAGTCGTCTTACAAAGGGAGTCTACTCAATGTAGGTATCCGTTATAAAATTCCTCTAGGCTCAATTAAAACATTGTTACCGTTAATTAAGATAATAGGTACAAAGAAAAATAAATAATGCTTTAGAATTATGAAACACCCTCCCTGTTAATAATGTTTACGTATCAAACGGGAGAAGATATCTATCTACCTACCATTACATTCCATCATTAATTCCATCTCCATAACAGGGTATTTCGAACTACGTCATGCGTCTTAGTGAATGATATTTTCAATTTTTTTATTATTCAAATGTTCAAAAATATTTTTTTTTTTTTTTGTAAATCATTAGTAGTCATTGGATACATGAAGTGGGCTGCCATTGTAAGACGACTAAAATGTCAAGGTGTATAACGTTCCCACCTCTGGGGCACAGGACTCCTCTCTGTGAGAGGTAGTGGGCCGTAATCTACACGAGCCCAGTGTGCATTGTTGATGTCACATGTCTTCAAATGTTCATGATGTTTTTCTTCACCGTTTTGAGAACAGGGGTGATGAAATAATTGACACAAAGTGTAGCGCCAGCCTGGGTTCAGACCCACGACGCGTAACTCGGGGCTGTTACCACTGGGCCACCACTGCTCCAAAAGCGAAAAGCTCAATGAAACATATTTGCCAGTTAACAAAATGGTAGCGGGAATGATTACCCGGGATGTGCCAGACGTATATTTCAATATCCTCAGGTAATTTTAGGGTACCTAGGTAAAACAATTTTAGCTAAATTGTTAAGTCTTAAATATTAAAAATCAAAGGCACATGAGCAGCATTTTTTGATCTATCAAGCATTTGAACAAGTCAATTTTTAAGTAGTAGAAAAAACATTGGTAAATTGGTCACTCCTTTTTTTACACTAAGTTTCAAAAGTACTGATTTAATGCATATAGCTGTGTAAAATTTAAGAATCAAACAAATATCCATCCCTCTATTGAAAAGTTCGATATTCATTCTTAATAATCATTATTGAGAAAAACAACCTTGTCTGCAGGGATTCTTAGGCACCTGTTCCAGAGCGAGCTATTAACGAGAAGCGAGTAGAGCTAGCAACTAAAAACCAGTTTCTAAGCTACGAGCATTGAGTGATTAAGTTGCTGGTTTATGTATGTAAGCGAGCGTCGCTGAGCGAGTACTGTCTTTGATAACTCTTGTCTGATACAAACGAGGGCTCACTGGCGCTGTAAACAGTCAGCGATCAACTACTAATATATGAATCTCATTTACTTACATGGGACCATTTTTTTTATTGGTGAATGAACCTGCTCTTGACCTCGATCACGCCTGATGGACAACGATTGAAGAGGTCTATGATCCATCATAGACCCCTTCAATCGTTGTCCATCAGGCACGCTTTTCTGGGCACGCTTGGTCCACCAAGCGTGCCCAGAAAAGCGTGCCTGTTCACTCTTGCTTTGAAGGCAGACGTGTTAAATGTGGAAGGGAATACGGACACTTGGGCAGTGTACATAATGAATGCGGAGAAGAAGCACCGAGTACTCTTCGGGATATTAACCAAGTGCGGAGTAGTATATTCGTCGACCGAACGAAAACCGACGGAGCCAGCGCAAACTGTTTGGTTGTTTCTGCGTCTAATCGAGGCATTTGCGACTAGTCGTCACAAGAGCCGTCGTGTAGGAAGCGATCATTTTCTTGGAGTATTCGATAGAGATGGTCATGTTGTTCATCTTCAGTCATCTTGAAAGTGAATATGGCGCCTCTAGTTGTACTTGCCTTGATGCTTTTCATGTGAAGGCGAAGCACACCCGAATGTCTGCATGGTGTACGCGTGCACCATGCGTCTGTCACTGCGACAAATAGCAAAATCGTGCGACTCCACCAGCCTGTCATTACGACTCTGCAACTCGACATCAATATTCATTGTGGGAGCTTTGAAAATATCGGTCGCAGTCGCAGCCGCCCGCAACCTGTCGGTGCGTGTTGTCGCCGTTGCATTAACATTTCGCATAGTGTGCGCCTCGTCTAAATTAAATCTTTAGGATTTTTGCCTTACCAACAAGAAAATCTATTCATCGAGCTTCGTAAAGTAGGTTAGGTATCTCAGCAGGTATTCTATTGTTCATTTTACCTACCAAAAAATATTATGGAACATAACAATATAATTATTACAGGAACTACGAAAACATCGTCTTTATATTTCACGTTCATTGGGATCATTGCCCTCTCCTTATTTACACATTCAAAGGAGTCCCCACAATATAAAGTACTTACATATCTATTCATTCTACAAGACTCACTTACCCCTTGTTATGGAGTAAAAGTCTTTCTTTATTTCTTATTCCGAAAGGAGATGAACATAATATAGGTACCTTACGAAATACAAACATAAAATTGCAGTTAATTTAAATAAAAAAAAGAACTTTAAAAACTTTTTATGCCTTAAAGCAGAAGTGGGGAAATAATCTTAATTGAAAGGTTTTTCGCGTGTTTTTGCTCTAAAACACTTTTTAATATCAACAAAGATCAGAACAGGGGAAAATAATAAACTAACGCATAAAAGCACTTTGTCTAAAAAAATACCATTTGAAATGGCGCATGGCGCTTTGCAGACGATGAAACAAAGAGGTGTGAATTTTTATGAAGCAGATTTCAACATAAAACTATGAAAGTTTAATAAACCGGAGAAGTACGAACATCAGAGACAAAAATGCTTTGTGCCGTAGACAGAGAGCCGTTTTTAGGGTTCCGTAGCCAAATGGCAATAAACGGAATCCTTATGGATTCGTCATGTCTGTCTATCTGTCTGTCCGTCCGAATGTCACAGCCACTTTTTTCCGAAACTATAAGAACTATGCTGTTGAAACTTGGTAAGTAGGTGTATTCTGTGAACCGCATTAAGATTTTACATATATAGAAAAATAGAAAAAAAAACAATAAATTTTCAGGGTTCCCCATACTTAGAACTGAAACTCAACAAATTTTTTTCATCAAACCCATACGTGTGGGTATCTATGGATAAGCCTTCAAAAATGATATTTAGGTTTCAAATATCATTTTTTTCTAAACTGAATAGTTTGCGCGAGAAACACTTCCAAAGTGGTAAAATGTGTCCCCTCCCCCTGTAATTTATAAAATAAGAGAATGATAAAACTAAAAAAATACATGATGTACATTATCATGTAAACTTCCACCGAAAATTGGTTTGAACAAGATCTAGTAAGTAGTTTTTTTTAATACGTCATAAACCGTTAACCGCAATTTACCTTTCATTCAATCAACTCAAATATAAAAATAAAAAAATAAACATTTGATTTCATAAACATTATCTAACCTTATGCATAAACCGTGAACCATTATTTTCTAATAATACAACACAACACAAACATCAATCAAAGTTACAACGAACTACAAGAACTTTTATATTATGTTACTTGCTGCTACGGAACCCTTCATGGGCGAGTCCGACTCGCACTTGGCCGCTTTTTTTTCATACTATGATACATTTTACAAATTAAAATTTATTTACATATTTAACTTACTTACACACAGTATCTACATAAACAAACAAGTAACATGACATGAAATTCAAACCAACATGAAACTTTGACTGATCATCGGGTTCCAAACTAGGTACAGCCTATGTATGTACGTATGTTCATCTGTTCCCTCATAACTTCTAAACTACTTATCATAATTTGACAAATGAGGTATTGCTGGAAGCGTCTTGATATCGTCCACTGGTTATAGGCTACGTGACGCCGCATTAAATATTTAATAAGGCGCCCTTTAAAGGACATAAAGTGATGAATTAAACAAAAAAATATGATTCAATGATGTCGTGTCCTATCAAATAAAAAGGCCTAAGTATATAAGCAATATTTTCACCTGGAAGCCGTGGTCGTATGCCACCTAAACAATACATTAAAACATTTATAAGCGATAATAAGCATTAGAGCAGAGTGGCAAGACACACGGCTTTCAGATGAGAACGTTTTCTTTTTTCATACTTTATAGAGCATGATTTTTCAGTAGTCGGGTCGGGTGGTCGGGTTTTTAAACTTACTTATTTATCATAACATACTGAACAGCCGCGTCTAATTCATTCACAGAAAAACGATCGCCGTCACCGCGTCACATTTGTAGGCTCGTAATGGTTATAAACCCCGTTTCTCGTTGACGTGTCGGTGACGGCTGCGGTCGACAAACGCCCTAACAACAGGTATCTGAGACACGCGATGAGTGCGTCTCAGTAGTAAACCCTGTCACGAGAAAGCACTTTGTTATTTAAATAAAATAATACTAGCTTTGCGGATTATTCCCTCAAACATTTGTTTTTTTTTTATCTTTCAGAATATAACTGGGTTAAAGAAAGTAATAACAAATCAACAATGTTTATTATCCTTTATTTTAGTTAAAGGATTAACCGAAACATGAATCAACAAAGATTTCTGTGGAAAAATGTTTGTACAAATAATAGACTGGGTCTCTGACCAACATAGATCTATATTATAATAATATAAAGAGGTAGAAAGGAGCTCAGCCATAGGGAGCTCAAAATCTAAAGCCAATGAAAAAAATGTTGTTTCCCAGGTTGATAATCAGGTCCTCCTCATCATTTTCGCGCTGAATCTCTACGACCATTCTTTCATCTCGAACAAGTATTACCTACTATGACAACAAATCTCTGTGAGAATTAGTTTAACATTTTATATTAACTAAAAATCAAGGTCATCTTTCATTTGTTTTCGTCAATCGGTAGTAGGTACTAATATGTTTTGTTAAAATGTACGTATATAACTAAATTTCCAACTTAAAAAACAGCGGAAGGAATGGTCGTAAAGATTCCGCGCGGTAGTAAAAAATATAAGAAGGAGTTCCCCGACCAGAGAAATACATTTTTTTCACCGGCCAGCACTTTGGATTTTGTGCCCAACTTTGTGTAAAACGTGACTGGTCTCCTTTTTTTTTTTTTTTTTCTCGGTGGGAAATCATCAAATAACTTCTCCCGCTCTGGGTGGAGCGGGAGGGCGTGTCAGACTTTTACTGACTAAAACCCACCCGTGTTCCCTCACTTGCATGTGTGCCAGTGGCCGCGGTATCTCTTTCGAACAACCCGCACCCCTGGCAGGCATCGGCCTTTGTGGACCCATCAGTTGGTGCTGACATCTCTTTGAGGCGCGCGTGGAACACAACGCGCCGTAAGCCCGGGCTTGGTCCTTACCGGGCAGCGAGCTACCCATTACTCGCCGTCCGCAAGCCCGTGCCTACGGTGGCCGGGAATCAGCCTGGGATTCCCGACGCCCAGGGCGTCTCCTGAGAAGGCCACGGCTGTGAGGGCGCATGTACTGCATCTCCCTCACGTGCGCCGCCGCCCTCTTTGCGAGCATAACTGCTTCGCTGAAGGAGGCGACTGCTAGCCATGCCCTCTCGCTCCGTACCATGGCCTGGACCAGGGTTGGACGCGAGAGATCGCCGCCGCCGATCACCTCCACGAGGACACGGCGATGCTCCGCCCAAGCCGGGCAGACCTCCACCGTATGCTCCACCGTGTCCTCAGGGCGATTTTCGCAATGGAAACACCCGGGCGTTTCCTCCCGCCCTATCCGAAACAGGAACCTCCCGAAACAACCGTGTCCGGTGAGGACCTGTGTCAGGCGGAAGGTGAGGACGCCATGCCGCGTCTCAAACCACTCCTCAAAGAGGGGACTTACCGCCGCGATCGTGGCGTGCCCAGTGATTGGTCTCCTGTGTTTAAGTTTTCATATAAGTACGGTCATCTACGGAAATACTGATTCGAAAACTCTTTCAGTGATAGCACGCTACATATTGCTGATTATCTTACATGGTAAAACAAGAAATAAACACACAAAAAGTCGGAGGCAGAAGCTACTTAGGCTTAAATTAAGTACTAAGATAAAGTCGTTATGCAAATTGAAACGCTTCCTCAATTTGCCGTGTGATAGCCATTTAATACAAATGTCAAAGCATGACATTTGTGATTTGAATTTACGGACAATTTAAGTGGGTAGTCAATTTGTAGAACCATTAATTTTCCTGACTTCACATGGAATATTCTTAGGTACATTATGCAAACTATATAAATTGTTATATCCGTAAATGTAATACAGCTATATGCTACTTTTCTCAATAGTGTTGGCACTATAGGTTAATAATATTATGTACGTCCAACGATATCATATAAAATGTTATGTGTTGTTGTACTAAGTTGAACAAAGTTTCATAAATGAAAGTCTGGCGAGATTCCAGTAACCTAGTTACCCACACATAGTAATATCTTTATTTTTTTGGCTTGGATTTGTATTATTCTCAATACGTTATATTACATATCACATAGAAAAGAAGTGACATTTAAAAATGTGAAGGATAGCATGGCATAAATGTAGCGGCTTCTACACTGCCACAACGCACATCCGAACTTCGCTTCGCACTGATGTCGCGCAAAATCTTGCATCGCGCGACGTCCCGACATCATTCGTCGGGCGGTTTCCCACCAGACACAATACCCGCCTCGTCAGAAGATCCTCCCTGTTCTATAGAGGATGAGTGACCCTTACCACGTCCTCATACTTCTATATGAGCATAATTAGCCTACTATGTTCCCACTTCGGGGTCGCAGGCCTCCTCTCTGTGAGAGGGAGTGGGCTAAAATCCACCACATTGGCCGAGTGTGGGTTTTAGGACAATATGCCATTTTCCTCACGATGTTTTGATGTTTTGCCTCACCATTTTGAGAGCAGTGGTGATATTAAATACACAAACTAAAGTTCCTGCCTGGGTTCAAACACAGGAACATCAATTCGTAAGTCGGGGACGAAGGCCGATGATGATAGGACTTCCTTTTCCGCACGTAGACTCCGATTCGGTCCGTTGTGCGTGGGGATTCTGGCTAACAGAGCCAGCCTAGCTCCGCTCAGAAGCTCAGAAGCTTCCTGGGAGCTTCGCAGGCTTCGCGGAGCGACCTCACTGTTCCCAGGATTTCTTCACGTTGAGTAGCCACGGCCTCGCAGTCCAGGATGACGTGGGTGGCTGATTCCTCGGCGTCCAGGCAGACCCTGCAAAGCGGGCTGTCTGTGCCTATGTTATAAAGATGTTTGTTAAGGTGGTTGTGGCCCGTAATTTTTCCTATGATTATTCTAAGATTATTTCTACTCAGGCTAAGAAGTTTTTTGGTTAATCGCGGGTGTACAGTTGGTAAAGCCAATTTTGACTGTCTACAGTCTGTTGCCCGTGACCATGTATTGTTATGAAGTTCGGTTGATCTTTGGCGAATCCACGCACGAAATTGTGAGAAAGGCAGGGGGAGAAGTGGGTACGGGCCTAGCACTTTTATATCAGAGCCTCTCTTCGCAAGTTCAAAGGTTCGCCGAAGGCCGATTCTACTGGGCCACCACTGCTCTCCAAGAAAAGCAGGTAGCTCTGTACCTGCAAATACAACAAAGAGACATCAAAGTGGGTTTTCGGTGACTGCAACTGGAATGCAGAAAGTGAATAGGGTGACAGCAGAGTTGCCCCCAGCCGGATGTACCGATGACTTCTGAAGGCAGCTAGACTAGAGATGCGGAAGGAGCAGAATCCAGTATTTAAGCTTCCGTTTGTTTTTTTTAATGGATAGGTATTACTTATAGTAACTTAAGATCTTATATACAAACACGCCAAAGTGTGGAACTCTCTACCAGCGTCTGTGTTCCTTTCTATATTTCAACCTTTTGCCTTCGAAGCAAGAGTTAACAGTCATTTTCTGAGCACGCTCGTTCCGTCGTTGATCTCTTCCAATGCTTTCGACCAAATGGTACAAGAGCAGCCCCATTTCGCAATAAAAGAAAACATATATAATAAGTACAACATAAAAACTGAAAATTGGCGGGACCCATCTGCAAACTATAAAAATTCTATCAAACTTAATGTGGGTATTTAATTTGGGCTTTCAGCAAATAAATAAATTAATAATAATTAATTTGGGCAATTATTATAGTCTGTTAAAATGAAGTTGTTTTTAGTTTATTTCAATTTTGTTTTCTATTCCCAATCTTGTTTCGGTCTTTTTAGTGCATTGCTTATAAGTTGACTTTATTGCAGTCGGGTTTTTTTGTATAAATTTTTCCACTAAGTTAGCTAATTTCTCGCTCATATTTCAGCGCAACCTACATTACCGTTTAACTGTACTTACACGTAAGCGCTGATAGCTATGAATGTTAAAATTTACGATACCACATGACACAAAGGTATCCGAAGGTTATATGTGTCGTAAACGAGATACGTAGGTACGGTTTATTTCATTGGGACCATGCAAATATGGTAGGTAACAAAGTTTGGACATCACTCATAAAATATTCGGCAATGTTATTAATGAAACCTTTGAAGGTACGATAAAATGTTTTATACATACTTATAATTTATTGGTATTTGGTAAAAGCTAAACTCTTTGAACATAACAGACAGCTGTGCTACTGGGGAATTTGTTGCGCCACTTCTTCTTCCCAGCTAAAGCACTAGGAAGTGAAGGTCAGGCGATTTGGGGAAAGTTTGAATAAATGACTTTTGGTTTTGATGTTTTGGTACTGAATCACGAAAGAACGGTAGAACGAATTTGGATGCAACTTGGCACACTGAGTTTATAACCTAAATTAAGACACTGGATACTTTTTTATTTTATTTAATACTTTAAGCACAAACATGTACAGAGACTTAATGCCATGGGCATTTTCTACCAGTCGACCTTTGGGTGATGCAGAGACAAACAGTGGTAGGTGCAGTAAATTAGAAGAATAAATATAAGTGCGTAAAACTATAAATATAATAGGTATATATACCAAACTGTATAAAAATATAAGGACCTAAATAAATATACTTAAATAAACGAATTTACTAAAAACAAATGAGACAAACAACTAGAAAACAATACCGTTGTAATGATACTGCCAACTTCTTGTGAATGTGCTCGCGAACGTTAATTTTGAAGGTCAATCGGTTGGTTGCCATCCTGATTTCTTGGGGGAGCGCATTCCACAGAAAGATAGACTGGACGAAGAAAGAAGAGTGAATGAAGTCTGTTCGTTGAATGGGACATCGAAGAAGACGATTACACGATGAGCATAGATTTTTATTGTGGTTTGCTCAAATGTACTGAATGTGGGGAGCTAGATAAATAGGGGAAGAGGGAGAATCAAGAAATGAAAACAAGGTATTCAGCGCCCTTTGCTCTCTGCGCTGGCGTATGGGCAACCACTTAAGAAGGGACCGATGCGCAGAGACATGATCGTATTTACGCAGATTGAAAACAAATCGAATGCAGTTATTGAGAAGACGGTCAAGTTTATCGAGAAGATTTGCATACAGGTCATAGTAGCACACATTACCATAGTCGATGAAGGGGAAAATTTAAGACTGCACTTTCATCCCGGTAGTACGTTCCCGTGGGATAATTTCTGACCTACACGCGTACGTAGCCGCTGGCAAAAACTAGTTTGAGATACAAAACAAACCCTAGAACACAAAAACTCAGATATTAAATTCCTCACTGAGCAAAATATATTCCAAAACTACTACCAACGAAGGAATTTTTGGCAAACGGCACATGCCGATCTAATATTCATATTTGGTTCCCAATAGTCCAGGGACCTTCTGAAAAGAAACGTAAAATTAGGAATTAATAACGAGATTTTTAGTTTCAAACTTCTTATAAGTTCCACAATTAACTTGTTATAAGTTTTAGGTACTCACCAAAATTAATGTTGATAAGTCCTTTTTAAATAAGAGTTCTTTTATTTTATTTTAGTCTTTTATTCTTTCTTGTTCCGGTGTGTTGCCAAGTCAATCATAGACTTTACTTACAATAGATAGGGGTAGATAACCTTTATGAAATCTTCGAAAATAGTGAATTAAAAAGGAGCTGATAATGTCTGGAACTCTTCCGGAACAATATTTATGAACTTAATAGGTACCGTATTATTATTTGTTGCGTTAAGAGATTAAATAACAAAGCGACAAATAATGATAACAGTGAAAATATCTGTTATCATCATGTTTGACGTTCTGATCGGCGTGGAACTGGATGCAGCTGAATACCAGTATTTTACATGAAGCGACTTCCTATCTGACCTCCGCAACACAGTTACCGGGTAACACGATACCCCTTCGTAAGACTGATTATCAGACTTTTGGGATTCCGTAATTCCCGTAATGACCGTCAACGATCTACGAAAGACAGAGCTTTACGCGCTTTCGAGGGATGGAGGAGTCACGGTCTGCAATGAACGGTCACCGATCCACGAATCGACCTCGGCATGCGCTAATTAACCTTGAAAATCGACCCATGCAGCTTTATTGTTCAGCCAAGTCAAACTGAAAATATCCTAGTAACATAACATAATACCACGACTGAATTCATTGAGGGTTAAGACAGACGTGTTTTTTAACAACCGCATTTTGCCAGTTACGTCTAAGTACCAATATCTAAGCAGTTAGGCAAAATAAAGCTATTCATTGGTACCTACTTATACGTTTATTTTCAATGTTAGAATAAACTAAAAAAACAAATTGTTCTTTATAGAATCGTGAGTACGGATTAAAGTTCTATCAAACAGTGCCTTTGGCAATCGTGAATATAAATAAAATAACTAGGCTATGCACTCTCCTACGCCACAGAGGATGTTTTAGTTGAACACTTTTTTTTTTCAACCCAAGTTCTGATAGTGTGTGCAGAATGAGACCGATAGTCCGTTTGGCTCACACGGACCTACGAGCAAGCGAGCATTCGTTCGTTGCACAAGAGTTAATCTTAAAGATTTATATGGTAAGAATTTAGCTGCAAATAGCTACCAGCTTAACATGAATGAAAGTGTTACTTTTCGCTCCAGAAATTGCGGATTAATTAAAACATTATCTTGCGAACTAAACACCAAACAGCAGTATGATCTCAAAGACAACTGATGTGCCATAAAACCTGCTATCAAAACTTGGCACCTATGACGTCATTAAAGAGGGGAAGTAGGTATAAGGATATAGGTATTCTAAAAGTTGTTGTCTACACGTGGGAACAAAATCGTGGCATTTGATGTGGGAAGCAAAACCGAGCCAAAAGTGAACAAAAGTACAAAACTATCTTTATAGGTTCAAACTACAGGGTCAAATTGAATTAGTAGCAAAACTCCGCAAATGTCATGAGTACCGAATTATCGATATCTATATACAACAAAAAATAAATATTCAATTGAGTACACTACATGCGCTTGATGACACCAAAAAAAATCTGATATATTTTTTTATATTTTATGTTTGATAATGTTTATATATCGATACCCATTACGTTGGAATATTGCTGATGCCAAATAATAAGCATCGCCATACAACGTGGCAATGCTTCCAGCCTTTTGGTCACTTTTCCCATTGACAGCGATGCGGACGAATTTTTTGATGACCTGTGATTCTTTTTCTCTGTTTTGATTATCTAGGTACTACACTATTACCTAATATTTGACCCTGAATAGTCTGAAAGTAGCAAGTCTGAGTTAGTACTCACCGGGCGCCGGGTAGTGTTAGCACAAGTCCCACAGGCCGTTTGATGTGCGAGCGTGAGCGGAACGAGTCTGCTGCGGTTTGGATGAGCGCCAACATTTATTTCATCTACCTACTCCGAAGTGGCACGGGGATCAACTGAGAGGTTTACTGTCAGCTCTCATACGATGGATGTTCTTTTGCTACCTACATTGTTGTTGTCTTCTCTCGTATCGGAACGAACGTTGGAATAGAAAAGCATAAACAAAATGCATTATCAGTTTTTTTTAAACCTTGCTCCACACTAAGAATTACTCCTGCATTGTGGGTTCGTTTACAAAACATTAAAACTCACATACACAAACAGCCAGACCCGGAACAACTATTTGTAGGTCATACCAATATTTGTTCCGTGCAGGAATTGAACCCGCGACACGCAGCGCAGCAGTCAATCGCTTAACCGCTGCGCCAACCATGCCGTCATGCCGTGCAGTTTATAACGTTCCCACTTCTGGAGTACAGGACTCCTCTCTGTGAGCGCTAGTGGGCTGTAATCTACACGAGCCCAGTGTGGATTGTTGATGTCACATGTCTTCAAATGTTCATGATGTTTTCCTTCACCGTTTTGAGAACAGTCGTGATGAAATAATTGACACAAAGTATAGTGCCAGCCTGGGTTCGGACCCACGACTCGTAAGTCGGGGCTGTTACCACTGGGCCACCACTTTTCAGAAGCGAAAAGCTCAATGAAACATATTTGCCAGTTAGCAAAATGGTGGCGGGAATGATTACCCGGGATGTGCCAGACGTATATTTCAATATCCTCAGGTAATTTTAGGGTACCTAGCTAAAACGGTTAGCAAAAAGGTTACGCATTGGTTTACCACGAATAATCTATGCACGAATAAATATCTCTCAATGCCAAGAAAACTAAATGTATAAAGTTCGCTTTACCGAATATAAGAAATCTGGGACCCAACATCGTCTTAGATAATGAGGTGCTTGCAACTGTAGAATCGGCCGTTTTGGAAAATTCTCTCATGAAAAGTTCGATATTCATCCTTACTTATTGAGAAAAACAACCTTGTCTGCAGGGATTCTTAGGCACCTGTTCCAGAGCGAGCTATTAACAAGAAGCGAGTAGAGCAAGCAACTAAAAAGCCGTTTGTAAGCTACGAACATTGAGTGATTAAGTTGCTGGTTTATGTATGTAAGCGAGCGTCGCTGAGTGAGTACTCTCTTTGATAACTCTTGTCTGATACAAACGAGGGCTCACCGGTGCTGTAAACAGTCAGCGATCAACTACTAATATATGTATCTCATTTACTTACACGGGACCATTTTTTCACGCCTGATGGACAACGAGTGAAGAGGCCTATGACAGACCGAGCGTGCCCAGAAAAGCATGCCTGTTCACTCTTTCTTTGAAGGCAGACGTGTTAAATGTGGAAGGGAATACGGACACTTGGGCGGTGTACATAATGAATGCGGAAGAGAAGCACCTAGTACCACTGGTCGGGATATTAACCAAGTGCGGAGTACCCTGCAGTTCGTCTGATAGTCCGGTAGCAGGTACCTACAATGCTTTGCACGTCTCTTGAGCGAGAAAATCGTTGATAGCTACTCGCCTGCTCGTAGGCGGTGTGGCAGGTCCCTTAATCTTAATACAATAAGGATAAAACCAAGCTACTATAACAATGAGAAACAAACAAAAGGTTTTATTAAGAGGTTTTAGTAAAGAGATCTACTAACTTGTAAGTTTTCATGCACAAAGAGTCTGGGTACCGTATGTTGTGATTTTAATCTAGCATCTTTATAGCATAGGTATAAATGTTCGCCGACCGAACGAAAACCGACGGAGCCAGCGCAAACTGTTTGGTTGTTTCTGCGTCTAATCGAGGCATTTGCGACTAGTCGTCACAAGAGCCGTCGTGTAGGAAGCGATCATTTTCTTGGAGTATTCGATAGAGATGATCATGTTGTTCATCTTCAGTCATCTTGAAAGTGAATATGGCGCCTCTAGTTGTACTTGCCTTGACGCTTTTCATGCGAAGGCGAAGCACACCCGAATGTCTGGTGTACGCGTGCACCATGCGTCTGTCACTGCGACAAATAGCAAGATCGTGCGACTCCACCAGCCTGTCATTACGACTCTGCAACTCGACATCAATATTCATTGTGGGAGCTTTGAAAATATCGGTCGCAGTCGCAGCCGGCCGCAACCTGTCGGTGCGAGTTGTCGCCGTTGCATTAACATTTCGCATAGTGTGCGCCTCGTCTAAATTAGATCTTTAGGATTTTTGCCTTACCAACAAGAAAATCTATTCATCAAGCTTCATAAAGTCGGTTAGGTATCTCAGCAGGTATTCTATTGTTCATTTTACCTACCAAAAAATATTATGGAACATAACAATATAATTATTACAGGAACAATGAAAACATCGTCTTTATATTTCACGTTCATTGGGATCATTGCCCTTACCTTATTTACACATTCAAAGGAGTCCCCACAATATAAAGTACTTACATATCTATTCATTCTACAAGAATCACTTACCCCTTGTTATGGAGTAAAAGTCTTTCTTTATTTCTTATTCCGAAAGGAGATGAACATAATATAGGTACCTTACGAAATACAAACATAAAATTGCAGTTAATTTAAATAATAAAAAGAACTTTAAAAACTTTTTATGCCTTAAAGCAGAAGTGGAGAAATAATCTTGAAAGGTTGTTCGCGTGTTTTTGCTCTAAAACACTTTTTAATATCAACAAAGATCAGAACAGGGGAAAATAATAAACTAACGCATAAAAGCACTTTGTCTAAAAAAATACCATTTGAAATGGCGCATGGCGCTTTGCAGACGATGAAACAAAGAGGTGTGAATTTTTATGAAGCAGATTTCAACATAAAACTATGAAAGTTTAATAAACCGGAGAAGTACGAACATCAGAGACAAAAATGCTTTGTGCCGTAGACAGAGAGCCGTTTTTAGGGTTCCGTAGCCAAATGGCAATAAACGGAACCCTTATGGATTCGTCATGTCTGTCTGTCTGTCCGTCCGTATGTCACAGCCGACTTTTTTCCGAAACTATAAGAACTATGCTGTTGAAACTTGGTAAGTAGTTGTAGTCTGTGAACCGCATTAAGATTTTCATACAAAAATAGAAAAAAAAAAACAGTAAATTTTTGGGGTTCCTCATGCTTAGAACTGAAACTCAACATTTTTTTTTCATCAAACCCATATGTGTGGGGTATCTATGGATAAGCCTTAAAAAATGATATTGAGGTTTCAAATATCATTTTTTTCTAAACTGAATAGTTTGCGCGAGAGACACTTCCAAAGTGGTAAAATGTGTCCCCCCCTGTAACTTCTAAAATAAGAGAATGATAAAACTAAAAAAATATATGATGTACATTACCATGTAAACTTCCACCGAAAATTGGTTTGAACAAGATCTAGTAAGTAGTTTTTTTTAATACGTCATAAACCGTTAACCGCAATTTACCTTTCATTCAATCAACTCAAATATATATATTTTTTTTAAGATTTGATTTCATAAACATTAACCTTATGCATAAACCGTGAACCATTATTTTCTATTAATACAACACAACACAAACATCAATCAAAGTTACAACGAACTACAAGAACTTTTATATTATGTTACTTGCTGCTACGGAACCCTTCATGGGCGAATCCGACTCGCACTTGGCCGCTTTTTTTTTTTCATATTATGATACTTTTTACAAATTAAAATTTATTTACATATTTAACTTACTTACACACAGTATCTACATAAACAAACAAGTAACATGACATGAAATTCAAACCAACATGAAACTTGACTGATCATCGGGTTCCAAACTAGGTACAGCCTGTATCTTCTTGACCGAAACACTACACAATGTTAATAATGTAATGTGCTCTGCTCGCGCGAGATAGTAATTGATTTTTTTTTATCAATAAAAAGAAGCTAATTAACAAAAAAACACTCAAAACAACACACAACAGATAATGTGAGTAAATGTGGAGTGTTTGTTTAGGTAGATTTGTATTTTTTCAGAGTTTGTAGTTCAATAAATTGTGTTATGAAGTAAACTTCCTGCTTCCTCATAAGTCGGGGCCAGCAACCATTTTTAACTTTTAGTTTTGACTACAGAGTAGTTTTTCGTAGTGTGCGCGCCATCTTGTTTTCAAAAAGCTATAGTCAGTTTCACAGCTCTGTGGTTTAAAGACAGCCTTCATTCCGGTTGACACACAGCTTAAATTAAACAAATGAGTAACGTTAAAAGATTTTATAACGAAAATAAATAAAAAGCTCGGTCAAATAACAAAATAAGGTATCAGGAAGGCCTCAAACATTTCAAAAACACTTCGGTAAACTCGAGTTTGGGGAAAAGAATTCAGTTACTAAAGAAAGGTAACACACAGCCGTAAATAACAAACGGGCACGGACGGGAGCTTGTGTAAGCCAGCAGTTTATTAAAAGATTGTGGCTTTACAATAGATGTGGTGGCATTAGATGCACAAGTATGGGATTTATCAGTGGCTCTGAGACAAGCTGGCTCTGCATTTTGTCCGAGTATCTGTTTCTGGTTGTAATGCTTGTTGTGTTGCATGCTTACAGTAATTAACCTGTTTTTTTTAGGTACTAGAAAGACAAAATAAAGGGTGTTCATTAAAGGTGTTCCCTTTAGGAGTATGATGGAGTTTTTAGCCTCTCCATAGTCAATCAGTCTGCCAAGCCTTTTCCCAACTATGTTGGGGTCGGCTTACAGTCCAACCGGATGCAGCTGAATACCAGTATTTAATGGAGTGACTGCCTATCTGACCTCTACAACCTAGTTATTGAGTAATACGATACCCTTTGGTAAGACTGGTTATCAGACTTTCGGGCTTCTGATGACCCGTAGCTACTGTCAAATATCCACGAATGACAGCCGGAACCAACGACTTGACGTTCTTTCCGAGGCATGGGAGGTCATGTAAAGTTGTCACCCATCCACGGACCCACGGCGACAAGCGTAACTCCACAGATCCTGATCGATCGACCCGTGCGACTGTTATTACTTTCAAGCCCCTGTCGCCACCCCCCCCCCTCCTTAGAATAACTAAGACAAATTAGACAAAGTACAAAGTGTCTTGAGGTATGTAATATTTTCAGGCAGAATACAAAGAGTGACACGTCTAAGCGACTACAAACGTAATATAAATCCGTACATTTCCACGGCGAGTAGGAACTGGCATAATTATCTTTTGACTTCACGAGACCGCGCCTAGTAAATGTTGGTGGAAAAAAGTTAAGTGTGGCTCATTCATCTTCGCCGGCTAACTAGGTACTTTCATTGAGAGGTCTTAGAATTTTGTATTTGCTTTATTAAGAAAACATGCAAAAGAAAATACTAGGTCTTCTTTGTTAAGTTCGGTTGTTAAATTTGGGTGTGACAAAGTTTTCAGGCATTGTCAGTTTCAAAATAGTGATCATAATGGGTTTATTTTTGTTATGTTATGGCTCTTGTGTAAAAAAATAATTAAATCTATGAGATTACAAGGCGGTAGATAATATATAATGAAACGATGTCAATCGGCCATCTGTTCTGCGAGCAATGTGCAGCCCTGCCCACAGCCCCTTAAGTTTGGCAATCCTTCTCATAGATTTACACTTTAAAGTAGCAGTGGGCAGGGAACATTGCTCGCAGAACAGATGACCGATGGGGCCGAAAGGTTCTGGAGTGGCTGCCGCGTGTCAAAAGACGAAGAGTTGGAAGGCCTCCCACAAGGTAGACCGATGACCTTGTGAAGGCTGCAGGAATCCACTGGATGCGGGAAGCACAGAACCGGTAAAAATTGTGGAGCTTAGGGGATGCCTACATCCAGCTGTGGGCGTGTTTTAGCTAAAATAACGACGATGATGAGTTGTCAATTATTTAGTAGTTGATTTGGTCATGTTGAGAAGATGGGTGATAGGAAAAAGTATTTACAAGGCAGATGTGAGTGTAAACGCCGGGAGGGAACGTCTTAGAAGGTGGTATGTATCGACCTTATTGGTGATTTTCTTCAGAAAGGTACGGACTACTCACAACCCGCGTGCGTGTATGACCGTTACGAAGTTTATTGGACGGGCAAAAACATATCGGGAGTAGGGAGAGCTGTCAAATCGTGTTGTCATTAATTCATAGTTCGGTCTCCAAACTAATCTTCTATCCGTCAGTGATACGGAGTCGGAAACGCCCCTTACTTCGACCGAAAGGACGGACTTCGTGCTTGCGGAGTAGGCCCAGATGTATGAACGTAAACGAAGTACCTAAAAGGAGTACCTATGTAAAGATTGCAGTAAGTCCCCAGTTGCTACAATATTTACAAACTCCTTGTAGTTCGTAGCGTTCCGTAGTTCATTTATGTAAATTTATCCTCCGTAGCTGTATCTGAACTGCAGCCAACCAGAATCCCACTTAACGTCCAAGACCGGAAAACAACGAATGTTCGGCCCCAGTTCCCGTACATTTTCGAACCGGAATCATGGTCCCCGGTTTGAAAACAGTGGCTAAACTTTCTTATAGTCCCGGCCTAGTTCCATTTTAAATGTAATGCTCTGACGGTCCACTGCACATTGGACCCATGTCTTCGCGTAAATCAATCAAGAGATATTTTCCTTAAATAGAATTAAAATGCAGAAACAATAAAATAGGTATCTCTTCGTAAGTATTGGATTTTTTTCTGGTGATTTTTGCCCCACTACGGCAAAGCTAAAAGTGTTGTGTTTGTATGTTCATCTGTTCCCTCATAACTCTTATACTACTACTCGTCGTATTTTGAGACATAACTCCGGCTATACGAAAACCGATGTTATGTTGTAACGATGACTTTTTCTAAATTGCTTTTTGTTTATAACTTCATTGGTTTTAGTTCTAAAATAAAGCAAAAAAATCATAATACATTATTTAACGAAGTTAAAGAAGCTCAAACCAACACAACAAACAAAAAACGTAATCTGTGAGGTCTGCTTTTTTCAGCGCGCTAAAATGCCATTAAATAAAAGCCTGTGGTACTTAGTAGCAAGTGGCCAGCTGTTTATTTGTTCTGCAATTTTCTTCAGCACGGATTATCCTTAAACCAAGTTTTTAAACCACTCGAAATAATCCTACAACTTATTTATGTAAACTAGTTGTGGCCATAAAATCATACAGGGTTGTTCCACTAATCCAATCCAATCGATAGCGATTTGTTATTTTTTTCCACAAATTCCCATTATGAGCTCTATGAGACTTCCATGGTGGCTTGTGGCAGAAAAGTTCACAAATCCCCATGGATGGGCAAGAATTGAGATTGAGAACTTGTCAAACTCTTGTTTAGCATTGCTTAAGGTGATTCCTTCGATAGGCGTGGAAAACAAAAGTTTTTGTACCAATAAATTTTGAATTTCGCTGGCTTTCATCTTGAGTAATCTAAATCTTTGGTTTCCATAGGCGCCATCACCACGGGTGAGAGAATCGCGGCGATAGTCTCGCCTCGGTGATACCTATCGCCGTTAGGATATAGCATTATGCTACGTGACGCATATTTTCGCCCAACTTGTTCTTTAGGTTTATCTATAGCTTTGTGCAGATTCCATTGAATTTGATGCCACGGCGTGACTATCGCCGCGATACTCTCGCCGGTTTAGATGGCGCCTAGGAAAGCGGTGATCGGACACACAATAAGTTCTACCCAAATGCAAAGCGTTTTTGACACCTTATGTGCTCAAATACTGGTGACAATGACCGAATTTCATAGCAGTTGTTATAATTATGAGTAAACCACTTTCCTAGGATCCCAAAAACAAAGTGTACATGTTGAACTAGTATTGCGTCTTGTGTCAAAAGAAACGAGGTCAGAGGTCACTTGTCTCAATGATCTCCCCAGCTAGGTCTATTATTGCTCAATCGCCTAATAGAATGATTTGGTTAGACAAGTAGGGATCAATATGGGCCGTCTCCTATAAACAAGGTGTAGATATATTGTTCTTCATACATTCACTATAATCAAGAACAAATCAAGAAAGACTTGACAAAAAAAAATAACTGACTTCCAAAAAAACCACCACAAACTAAAAAATATTGTTCATTTCGGAAGTCGGTGTCTTCGGTTATGTATTTTCGTTTTTGCCAGCAACTCCCGAAATTAAATTTATTCTTTTTTCCTTTGTACCAATTTTTTTTTAGCGATCGGTTGTATTTTTTTTACAGTTTAGCCGTGGTTACCTACCCCACACGTTTTTGTATACAACAACTTGCAACACAAACTACAGTGATGGAAAGTCTTATTACACGATCAACATACACTAAGTGGACTAAATAAGTATTATTGAAGCTAAATCAAAAACTAAAAAAGCAAACTTGATTAAATTTATATAGGACCAACGAGCCAGCTTTCCCTAAAAATTAAAAAAGAAAAAAATCTTCCATAAATGTTAAAAATATCGATGAATATACATTAAAAATACATACAGTTAAAATATTAGAAATATTGGCTTCTTGTCCTCAAAAAGACATTTTTACGTGCCATCCCTACTAAATTTTTACCTTCTACAAAAACTTCGCTTCATAACTAACTCAGAAATAATTGGTCAAGCACCTCCACCAATACCTACCTCCATGAAACAAAAAGTGACTCGACTTTTTATTTAGTCTATCAAGCAAAACAAAAATCATTAAAAATGTATCAAAAACCGAGGAGTGCATTTAAGTACTACGCCGGACTATTTGTGGTTACCAAACGGACTGCTTGCGACAGTTATCTCCATTTCAATTACATAAAAACTCCCTTAAAAGACCGTTTCATTTTTCCAACAGGCAATCCAGACATTTAAACCTTCATAATCATCCCCAATTGCCAGTGATTATATCCATCCGGTTCTATAAACGTGATACCGCGATCTTTTCCCTGTTGCATAGATTAACAGAAATGTAGATGTGAAACTTATTTTTCAGAGTCAGGGTAGTCCTGCCAGGGGTGCGGGTTGTTCGAAAGAGATACCGCGGCCCCTGGCACACAGGCTACTGAGGGAACACGGGTGGGTTTTAGTCAGTAAAAGTCTGACACGCAGAGCGGGAAAAGTTATTTGATGATTTCCCACACAAAAAAAAAATTAAGAAAAAAAAAAGGGTAGTGAGATACTTATCCAATTCACTTCAAACTTAATGTCCGATTATTTAAATCTCAACTGTTATTTGTTTGACCTAACCTACCCTAACACGGCAAATTGACATAGTGTGTGGAAGGTGTAATCGGTAATGTGGTTGGAAAAAAAAAAAATTCAACTTGCAGTTTCAGAGATTAGCTCGTTCAGACAAAGTAACAACCAAACTCTATAAGCTTTAGTATAGATAAACAATTGAAGTGATAAACTGGGACCGTGGAAGTAAAATAAATAAACTGGTAGGTAATCCTCTTATCGTACTCAATATAATGAATGTGAAAATTTGTATGTTTGAATGTTTCTTACTCAATCACGCTGAAACGGCTGAATGGATTTAGATAAAATTTAGCAAACAGATAGTTTGTAACCTGGATTAATACATATTATACTTGTTATCCCAAAAGTACGTTCTCGTGGGATAATTATCGACCTCCAAGCGGGTGAAGCCGCTGGAAAAAGCTATTTATTAATAAAAATAACAAAACCATGGTCAGCATGACGACCAGGCACCACAGCCAGAACCAGCTCATGAGCATAACGCAAAGATTAGCCATTACCTTAATTAGTCTATAACGTCACGCGCTAGTCAACAAGGTTGACAACCGAGTACAGGGAATAACCCAAATCGACGTCAATCCTGTGAGAAAACTTTCAGCATTTAAAATGTGTTCACAGGAAATTCGCATCTATACCTACGACGTAATATCTTAATCTATGCCTGTGGTTGCGAGAATGTTTCCCGCCGCGACCGTTTGATGTCTAAATAGCTTCGGGAGCAATACTACAACGCGTAGTAAGTGTGTTTACTGATAAAAGGTGCGTAACTGTGACTGCTATGGGAATGGTGGCTCGGGAAATGGCAGCGGTGGGTATTAGAACACTGCGGCCTGCGGGACTTTAAAAAACCATTCTCCTCTTTTTGATGTTGTTTCTGCTTTGTATGGTAAATGATATTTATACCTAGTTTTTTTAACTGGAAATAATGTACAGACAGTTGGGGTAGCTTGATATGCTGGCGTCTGTACTGAACACCTACACACTACATCTACAAAAGCAGTGACTATACGATTACGATTGGCATAGATAGCGGATGAAGTAGCTTCTATGTGCGCTACACATATGGTTTGCCTAGTCGACTCCCGGCGGAAAATATGAGTATAATACGGAATTTCGACGCACAAAATATCGATAAATGCTAATACGATGCTACAAAATTGCGATGCACGTTACTGCGGAAGACCGTCTTTGCGAATCTACTATACTTCGATGCACGGTACCGCGATAGATCTTTACTGCGATACTACTTGACTTCGATGTACGTTACCGCGAAAAATCATTTCTTTGGAACTACTTGACTTCGAGCTATAATCTATTGCGAAATATCGTTACTGAGAAACTATTAGACTTCAACATACCTGCTCGTCTTTCGTTAAGCTTTTCATATTATCTATCTACATTTATTTTATTTATTTATTTTTTACTATATTATCACTTATCAGAACGAAAATATGTTTTGAATGGGCCTAATAAATTATAAACCAAAACGCATAGTGAACAAAATAATGTGTATTCTATAATGGTTTGTACAGTACATAACACACAGTCATAATATATGTATAATTAATCATATTTAGAAGTATATTTAATCACCTTGACAAAAATACAGAGTTAAAAATAACAAAAATATGAACAATTTTTTTAAACAAAATTTAAAGTAAGTTTTAATATACCAATTGCAACTGGATGGGCCATAGAAGTTTGCTTTGTAAAGCAGTAACCGTTTTCGGATGACCACTGAAAATCAGCACTGTGCTGTGGGTTCCATAGCACAGCATTACGCTGAGTGGAAGCCTTCTAGTCACAGTCAAGGCGTGCAGCTGCCGACTATTTATGTTCTGTTTTCCTAAGTATCTGTATTGTTTTCATGTTTTAAATATGATTTAAAGTGAATTTCTAGCCATTAAAAACATAACTTGTAAAAAAAAAAACTTAGTCTCGTAACTCAGTTCTGCTACCGTAAAAAGTTGTGAGATTCATGTACCTAATACCGATTCGGTTAATTTATTCAGTCCCTACTTAAGGGTCCTTCTGTCTTAAGTTATTACGTAATGTAACAACATCTTATAGTGACCATATCAATATTAAAAATATTTTATGTTTCAAATAAATAGATTGACTTGGCCATCGCATGAAAACAATGTATCTCACAAGTAATACATATTAAATTAATTCTATGTCTGATCTGGTCGGTCAGTGAGTGAGTGACAAAATTAAGAAACTTTGACTAGTTATAATTCTTAAACTAATGGTTCAAATTGAATGAAATTTGAAATACACCGTGTTATATAATGCCTGCTTGGTTACTGAAGGCTTTTAGTTTTATCTACAACGAAGTTATAGATAAAACTAAAAGGGGTCGAAAATGGTCTGAACTGCTTCGACAAAAAGATGGTACGGCCGTGCCGCTTTTTTGCTCGACTTGGCAGGGGCACTGCCGTGCTCCAGATTCACGTGTTTCTGTGACAAATAAATCTATGTTTCTACATTTTCTTTCTTTGAAACCTTACAGCAAAGACTTCAATCATTAGATTTGAATATTAAGTCCCGCAAAAAGCGTCAACATAACTTACAATTAAGTTTCTTATTGCAAAATATTTGTTTAAAAACGCCTTTTGGTAGACATATTTTCCGTCACTGCTTCACTACCCTTTCCTGGAAACCATTTTATGAACTCATTTTACAAAAGATGCTTTGAGGAGTATCCAGAACGTCTACAGGCTTACATTTGTAGTAAACTGTAACTAACATTTGTAAGCTGTATTGTACCTTGTTTTAGTACAGCCTCGAGCTAGATCTTGTGAGAGCTTTAGCAAAGCTGGCTTCTTAACAGAAATAGAGAAGGCACATAACTATATCATTATTTTTGACCACTTGGACTGTCAGAAGTTAGAACGGGAAATTGCTATAGAGAATTATTATATCTTTGTGGTTTTCGAACCCGTAAACGTGTTGTGTTGGGATGGTTATAATAAGTTTGTATTAAATTCAATGCCACTATACACTAGTCTAAACAATCCTTCGAATTGAACAATTTTGAAACAAAATCTAAGACAATTATCTTGTTCTATTTTTAGATCTCTTTTTTCTAATTTGCTGCGTACCTTTTCAAAATCTTTTTGACAAATCTTAAATATAATTATACAAGCCAACACTAAAATACACATATATTCTGCCTCATCTGCTTAGCCTTTTTCCAACTATGTTGGGGTCAGCTGCTAGTCTAACCGGATGCACCTGAATACCAGTATTTTAGTAAATATACCTATACCAAGTACAAATAAAAGAGGAAGAGCTCATTGGGCATCAAAAAATTCGTCCGCAACACTTTCAATGGGAAAAATGAGACAGTACCTATTGCGGTATTACCAAGTTGGATGGCCATTTACAGATTTTATCAAAAATATAGTCTGTTGCCAAGAGCCATATTCAAAGAATATAACGACACGTCTCGACACAAGTAGATATAAAGAAGAAGCTATAACTAGTTTTCCGAGTACCTTCTAAGAATGTTACGAAAATTACAGAGCGTTTGTCTAGAGAACCCTTATTGCTGTTAACTCATGTTGAACAATTTTATTATGTAGATAGCAATCTTGAGCCCTCTTATATTATGTTTCATTCTTTGTCTATGAAACTGTGAATTGGAAACATTTTTGTATTACAGTTTTGGCTAAAAAGGTGTGATATTGGAAAGAGTTATTGGTACTTATCTACTTTTCTTCGATGGGTTTTTCATCTGTAAGTTTTCAATAGAAGCCTGCCTCGTTAGTCTAGAGGTCGCAGGCAGTACTACTAAGCATAAGGTCCTGGGTTCGGTTCCCGGGTTGAGAAAAGTGTTATTGAGATTTCCCAATCTGAAATTTCTCAGTGGCAGCCCGGATGCTGGATTTGTGCCCGGTTGATGGCAATAAACTCACCCGCTATAACATGAGACATAAACGTAACTCGCAAAATGCGGGAATTATAAGTGCACCTCTGTTTAACCCAACGGTGAATACAGGCGTGATTTTATGTTATGTATTGATACTAACTTAACTTGTTATGTTATGTATCGGTACTTACTTACCTTATTATGTTATGTATTGGTACTAACTCAACTGGTTATGTTATGTATTGGTACTTACTTAACTTGTTATGTTATGTATTGGTACTTACTTAACTTGTTATGTTATGTATTGGTACTTACTTAACTTATTATGTTATGTATTGGTACTAACTCAACTGGTTATGTTATGTATTGGTACTTACTTAACTTGTTATGTTATGTATTGGTACTAACTCAACTGGTTATGTTATGTATTGGTACTTACTTAACTTGTTATGTTATGTATTGGTACTTACTTAACTTGTTATGTTATGTATTGGTACTTACTTAACTTGTAGAACTCCTTGTGAATGAGTTCTACCAGGATATAATCCAGCCTTTTGTCACCGGCATTATTACATTTTACGATGATAGATAAAATCGCGCACTTATGATATTTCGACTTTGCAAGTTAGTTTGGAAACGCAACGCAAACTACAGGGTGACATGGGCATCGATGCGCGAACCATGAATTTAGAATATGATTCTAGACCCCCAAACGTCGAAATTTCGCCAGTTATTAAAAAAAAATAGCTTTTCCATCCATTTTGCCCGCTTAAGCTATAAAACAGCTAATTTTGCAATCTCTGAGATCTTGAAATTTCCAGGCAGGGGGACAGAAACATGTACTGAATCCATAGTAACATTAACGCAAATCCGGATTTGCGTTAATGTTACTACCACCCTGAATATTACTTTTGTTTCAACGTAGGTAAATCTCTTTACTACTAATACAGCTACTCTGAAAGCTAGTTAGTACCTTTTCACAATTAGACCTGTTTTCAATTTTATTTTATTGTACTATCAATAAGACTCATAGGATAACTTAGACGTAGTTTGTAAAAAAATTATAAAGTTTTTCCTATAAGTGTTTATCAAAGTACTGCATCATAATTAGGGATCGGATAATCGGATGCATATTTACCTAAAGTTAATTTTTAGTTACGAAAATATAGAAACGGTTTCTTAAAATATTTTTTTGTACAAAAATCCTGGGATGCCAGCAACACCGGGAATGCATAACTAGTCAGTTGTATAGTGTGGAAGCGACTTCTAAATAATTAGGATTGCATAACTATTCAGACGCATATTTATAAAAAAATTAACCCCGATGGAAATTTGGTGTAAGTCTGTAAGAGTAGAGGTGGTGTGTGTTAGTAAAAACATATTTTTTTACATGAAATTTAAAAAAAAAATTGGTACAAAAGCGCATTCCATTTTAGCCAACCTCTCAACTTTAGGTGAATATGCATCCGAATATCCGATCTCTAATCATAATGATAGAGTGTTGTTCAAACTTTTATCACGATTTAATCAAATAAAAAAGAGAATTTTGTTCAAAAATAAAACAGCATTGTGATATCCGTGCCATTCTTTTTTACCCAATTATAAAGTATATCACATCAATTTAGCGAGTTGCTGCGGTAAAAGCTAAATAACGAGCCAACGGAATTTAATTACGACACATTTTTCTAGATTCCACCATTTTTTAATTCATGGAAAAATGCCTGCCTATATTAAAAAGGCCTCTGAAACAATTTATTTCACCGTGACCGGTCTTTGTCTTTCCCTTCCTACAATTTTCCTGAATTATTTCAAGGATCATTTATTTTTTTGAGGAAGCTGGTAAAAAGCTTTCTGATCCGGAAAAAGATGGAAGAAATCTTGAAAATCCATCCAAGCGTTGTCCGAAGATAAGTCAGAAGAGGTTCTGACGTCTGACTCCGACGGCAACAGACGCTCAGACAGCGACGATGAGCAGTCAGACAGTAGTCGTGTTTTGTTAGACCTACATTAAATAAACTCATGCCTTGTAGTGGTGGCCCAGTTATAAAAGCCACGACTTACGAGTTGTTGCTCGTAGTTTCGAAACCAAACAGGCGCTGTTCTGTGTGTAACTTATTTCTTCGCCAATGCTCTCCAAATAGTGATGAGTGAAATCTTAGAAACAAAAATTCGAAGACATGTGACTTCTACCAACTCGCACTGGGGCCGCGTGGTGGATTACATCCCACTCCCTCTCACGGAGAAGACGCCTGGGTCTCAACAGTGGGAAGGTATGGTATATAATAGGTTGATTATGCTTCTTCCCATCGGGGTAGGCAGAAACTACAGAACGTTGTCTACTACGATACTCGTTTCCCCTCGGTTTCGTTCACACATCTGTAGGCTTAGCACGAGCACCGATTGGTCGACGGAAGAATAGACGTGAATATTAACTAAATGATGTAAAATAGCAGAAGATAGTCATGTTCTTCTAGTAATTATCTTATCACAGTTATGCGTTCTAAACGAATCATAATTTTGTAGATTATCGTATACAGGATAAGTTTTTATCCAGTGCGCAAACTGTAAACATGAATTAAGCATATCATTCTAGACCCCTAACGCAGAAATTTTACGTCGAATTTACAAATAAAAAATCAGCTGTTTCATAGAAAAGTGCATTACCTACGCGGTCAAAATGTATGGAACAGCTAATTTTTTTTTTGTATTACTGACTAAAAATTTCTGCACTGGGGTTTCTGGAATGATATGCTGAATTCATGGTTACAGTTTGCGCACTGGATAAAAGCCTATCCTGTTTACTTTGTGGCCGTCCAGTAGACAGTTTGGGAAGATATATTCTTCTGAAATAGTCTACATATCGTCTGCTTACTGGTAAAACAAGTTAAATACATTTTTTTACTAAATCGAGTTAAAAATGCAGTCACGTGTAATTTTTTACGGACTATCTACTGGTAAAATGCTGAGATAGTAAGTTTGTAAAAATGATATCTTCTCACATTTTGTAAATATTATATAGATAAGAGTATATCTTAAAAGAAGGGTAATTAGTGCAACAGTTTGCTTTAACAGTTTTTTTAAATGAATGTGTTTAAAATAGATCAAATTAAAACATAAACTTTCAAATGTCATTTACTCGAAATGACACAGACTGCACTTATTACTTTTTACCCATAAGCAGACTATATAAAAGGACCTAGACAAAGATCGTTAGAAACGAAAGACAAAATTACAGATTGTGGAAGGATATTCACGGTGCGATGTTAAAAATGGAGACACGAAATGTCACTTTGTAAAGAAAAAGCACTGTCTATTCTTCGTAGAATTAAAAAGCGTCATGCTAAGCCTGCAGGTCATAATCGCACGCCATTCGCGAGTACTATACGCACCTGACCTCCTCTTTCCTTCCTTGATACCTACTGTGATTTTAAGCCGGTGTGGATACAAAGTGTTTGATATTGAAGCATCTGATGTAGTGACATAGATTTCAAAGGTGTAAGTACCAATCAATAACAGAGTCAGTAAAAGCTATTTGAAACCCTTTTAAAATAGTTACATATACAAATGTATACTGTAAGTTACATTTATCTTGCTTCCCTTGGGTGTCATTAAAGGCGCTAGGGGTGATTTATTATTTAACAAGACAATAGGAAACAAACGCGTCTTCCTTATGTGTTCGTAGGCAAAGGTTATTAGGCACACGTTTGACCTCTCAGTTCAACTGTTCGTGAACGAGCAACCTATAGATATCCCATTAATATTATAAATGTGAAAGTTTGGATGTTTGTTACTCAATTACGAAAAAACGACCAAACGGATTTGAATACAATTTTTAATCTGTATTAGCATATAGAATACTTTTTATCACGGTAGTACGTTCACGTGGTATAATTTCCGACCTCCAGGCGAGCGAAGCCGCTAGGAAAAGCTAGTGAGTTTATATTTCAATGCAGAAGCCGGTTTATTCTGTTTCTATGTGATCATGATAACTATAAGTGAAAACTATTGAAATGGAATGATCTTGAAGTGAGCTGTCAATTCCTAGCATTAATTCTCTAAGTGCGGAAGATACTTTTAATCACAATAATAATATAAAAGATTTTGAAGGATATTTATTGCTAACCCATTGCTTCATATACTCGAAAAATTCATCTGTTCGACTACGTAAATAAAGCAATGTATAGGCCTTGTAAGTTTGTAGACCTTTTTCTATGTATTAAGTACTTGGTACATGTTGACAGGCATACACTGTCCTCCCATACCTATTATAACTGTTATTTGAAAACATTGTAAAGGCCAATTATTTTTAAATTAGTTATCGTAGAGTTTCTAGCGACAAATTGGAACCGTATATCTAGCTACTGACACGGCATAAGTGCCCATGAAGATATAACTGAAATAAAATATTTTGTTTTTGGTGTTCGATTTTGAATGTTTTGGAACTATCAAATTCAGGTTTTCTCAACCATAGACAAATTATTAAATTAATGTTCTCTGTCTCGTTACGTTAATTACTCTGCCTACCTATGTATATAATCAAGTCTATCGAACTAAACAGACAGCTGTGCTGCTGAGGAGTTTGTTGCGCCACTTCTTCTTCCCAGCTAAAGCACTAGGAAGTGGTGACAGGCGGGCGTTTTGTGTAATGTGTATGTAATTTTGACGCTCTAAAAGTGCTCATTCTCAGCCTAATTTGAATAAATGACTTTTGATTTTGAAAAAAAAATTGTAACGGCACAACAAAAATCAACGCAAAATTAATGACATTACGCTTACTCTAATCTATTGGGGTATAAATTCGGATAAAATGGAGTGCCACAGCATTTCGATACGCCCCCGACTGGTCACGGGCGCACGTGACGACGCATACAGAAACGGACAAAAGTCTTTTATTTATTACGAGAACCTTTCACTGAATGTGAGTAGTTTAACGTAGGATAGTTTTAATTGACTTAAATTTTTTAAATGTTTGTTATCTCAGAATTCCGGTAACTGAAATGTGTGGAAATCGATTGTCAAGGTATGGGCATGTGATACGGAGGAAGTAGGAAAATCTCGTAAGGAACGTTTTGAGAATGAATGTCGATGGCTTGAAATGAAATAAAAAAATAAAATTAAAGGGTGGGACCGAGTTGACGACTTTTAGAGGAGTATGGAAAACAAAGACATGATGCGTCGACCCCAAATAAATTTGGATAAGGACAGCATAATGATGGTGACCATAGAATTCCGCCATTTAAGTAGCCGATTTGAAAAATTCTTTTTTTTGACCATATTTTTGTTAAGTTCTGATGGGTGATTTTTGAGTTAGCTTCAATAATACGTATTTTTCCACTAAGTGTATGTTTTTTTAGGGTGGGAAATCATCAAATAACTTCTCCCGCTCTGGATGGAGCGGGAGGGTGTGTCAGACTTTTACTGACTAAAACCCACCCGTGTTCCCTCAGTTGCCTGTGTTCCAGGGGCCACAGTATCTCTTTCGAACAACCCGCACCCCTGGCGCATCGGCCCTTGTAAGCCCCATCAGTTGGTGCTGGCATCTCTTTGAGGCGCGCGTGGAACACAACGCGCCGTCGACCCGGGCTTGGTCCTTACCGGACAGCGAGCTACCCATTACTCGCCGTCCGGTGTACGTTGATAATATTATAATAACTTCGTTTTACTGCTGTTTACTAGCAGGTGAAGGTATACGAATGTGTATGGGGTAGGTACAAAGACTTAAAAATGGAAAATAAAAGCATAATTTAAAAAACTTACACTACAAAGAGAAAAATAACTTTAATTTCCGAAGTCGGTGGTAATAGAAAATACAAAATCAAAGACTCTACATGTCAAAGTTATGTACGTAAGATATAAGAATACTGAGTGCTCTTCACCGTATCCGGCGACCAGCGACCCAGACTACTGTTCTCTCTTTTCGTGAGCTCTCTGATGGCTAGCAAAACCAAATTTGATTTTAAAACCCGGTCACACCGCCACCGTGAACAGAAGAGCTGATCAGCATCGTTGTATGCATATGAAAGCTTTGGGCGAGTTTTGCGTGTTGGGCGGTTTTTGTCTAGGTCTTCAAGACGTTCGTTTCAAAACATTCTGCTGCTTTGTGGATTGAAGTTTGCCACCTTTCACGGTTTTGAGCAAGCTCCTGCCATTGATCGATATAAATACCTACTTATCTACATACAAACTCTTTAAAAACAATGTGTAAAGTCAAAAGTGCATCTAAAATTGCTTAGGAACGTGTAACGAAGCCTTTAATTTAAAACGAAAACTATGTTTAGAAATTCTTCGAGAAGAATTTATAAAGCCTCTGATGTGTCTATATATTAGATACCTTGCCCATAATAATTTAAAAACCAAAGCTGAGTAGGTACTCTTTAATAGACTAAAGCCAAATAAAACCCCTTTATCTTCATTGAATGCACTTTCTTATCTGTTTTAACATGGTTTTAGATAATGTAAGTACGTATTTACGAGAGAAAAATGCTATAAATGAAGCTGACTAGATTCTTTTATCTCCACATTCCCGGCTGAGAGCGTGTTACAACTTCATGTAAAAACTACTAGCTGGTTTTAATGGACGAAACCCGGGAGAGCCAATAACTTTGATATATTAGATCGCGGACTGAAATGGCAAAAAATAAACCGTCGGCCGGGTAACTGCCTCGTCGATTTAGTATTCGCAAGTGCTACTTGCTAAGTACGAGGGCTTGGGTTCGATTTTGGGGCCGGGCAAAGAGTTATTGGGTTTTTCTATCTGGAATGTCTCGAAGGAGTCTGGATGTGTCCCGGTTAATTGCAACAGACCCACCTCTTGTTATCCTATAAATTAATACCTGAAGCCAAAACTTTGTACTTTTACGAAAATTACGCGTACGGATGAGTATGAAATTTGGCACGGTAATAGTTTATATGACGAAGAAGTGCAGAAAGTTTTTGAAGTGAAAACTTTTTAGGCGCGTTGAACATTTTTTGAGATAGGAAAAACAATTGAACTCGCGACACTGTTACCGTTACCGACACCTTTGTATGTAAGTATGTACATATATTGTGTATGTACGTACATAGATACACATGTACGTTGGCATTATTTGCGATGGGAAAAGCCATTGAACTCGCGACACTGTTACGTTACCGTTACCGACACCTCTGTACCTACGAATTTGAAGTGAAAACGTCTTTAGACGCGTTGGGCATTTTTTGAGATGGGAAAAACAACTGAACTCGCTACACTGTTAAAAAAATACACACGTAATTGTTCAAATTTTCACTTCTGTAGGCACTCCCGGAGTGTCACTGATTTCTTTTTAAATATATTATAGTTGATTTCCGACCAGTGGTCAACCACTAGTTATTATTATTAGCCATTAATGGCTCTCTTTTGGGGTTCAGAGATTCAGGCTTCTGACGACCCGTAACGAATGTCAAAGATGAACGAATAACAGCCGGGACACGTGCTTTCCCAGGCACGACGGGGTCTTGGTATGTAAATATGGTCACCCATCCATGGACCTACCGCGGCAAGCGTAGCTTAACCTAATCGATCGACCCGTTGCGACTATTATTCTAACCAAGTATCTAACCATCTGTTCTATGATGAATTGAGTCCGGCTCAAAAATGAGAACCATTTTGAATCATACCCCCCATAATCTAACTTTTCAAAACTATTTACCATAAAATGTTCTGCGAGAAATGTAGCTTTAACTCACTATAAAGTTTCCGAGAATTTCTAACATTGAATACGGCACCAGGAGGTAATATATAAATAGTTTATAAATTAATGAAGTATGATGCGGGAAATATCAATAGTGTATCGACTGCGTGCCCGTGTGAACGGCAAAGTTTGCCGCTCCGTGCCGTTCCCCGTCCGGCAGAGTACACCGTGAATTTCATTTTAATTTTACAGAAAATGTAGTTTAGTTTAATGGCCAATTATTGCCGTGTTTGCGGTCATGTTTTTTGAAGCTTTTTGAGCTTTTACAAAATTTGATTATGAAATGATGGGCTACAGTATTTTCAGGCTTTCAGTGTTATTTATTCAGTGGCTGTGCTAGTGACTATATACCCATAAAGCTTTTTGTTTTTTCTATGGACTCAGATAAAGTCAGTCGCACAACAGATTTTTTTCCGATTTCGCTGATTTATGTGATTTTATAGATGCGTTTTTACGGTTAAAATACTGTATTTCTATCAGTTTTAATGCACCCTAAGAAAGATCTAGTCAATGAGCGACTTTTTTATTTTATCATTTGTTTTTGATTATCCGACCTCAAACCGGTGACTGTTTTCTGAATTTTGCTGTAAGATGTTTAGATAAGACGAAAAAGATTTACGAATCGTTTTAACATTACACGGTATGCAAAAAATACAATTTATTGTTGTAAAACTCATGTATACAATGTGTGAAACACTTTTTACCATTTTTTTTATAAAAAAACATAGTCAACAAATATTAAACTTATTGAAATTTTTAAGCAAATGGGCAATGTATTGGTTTCAATTGCTGCTACTCAAAAATCTCCTTCAAAAAAGTTAAAATTACAGTCTGTTATAAACTTCAATCAATTTCCCGAAAAGAATATGCGCAAAAAGATTAAAATACAGTAAATAATCTTTCGATACAAACTAAATCTCGCCAAAATAAAAAAAGGAGCTCATTTATTAGATAAAGGTAATAATTTAAACGATCTTTCATATTGTGCATTAATAGTTTTGGAAATGCAGCATCTTAACTGTAAAAGTGCGTCTTTAAAATCATAAATAAGCGAAATTTCGTATTCAACCTTTTCAGAAATACGAAATATGCCATTATTGCTGCGACCTAAAGACGTTGCTGTCAATATCAAATTGTTAACATATACGTGCAATTGACAGTACTAATGTCTTTCGCGAGATGTGCTACATCAGATTTTGTAATTTGTTGATTTTGTCTCACACGTTCTAAAAAATATTTACCTAATATTTCTCTAGTGAAATAAAATACCTCTCCAGTTCAATTCAGTACCTACAGAGTACCTTTTATCATCTCGTCTTAAACTGAAGTGTTTCCAGAACCCCCAGAATACGCAATAATCGTTTTCTTGGAACCTTCAATCCTAATCCTAATTAACTACTTAATTAACACTTTACTTACCGTAAAGCTTCTATAAACAGACGATTTCCTTGAAACAGAAAATTTACTTAAGTCGAGTGATTAAAATTGCCAGGTTATATAACTCGAAATAAAATTTAATAATAATTGTAGAGGTTCTAGGTTGGCACCTCCACATGGCAGAAGTTGTAATTATTTTAGTAATGAGTCTTCAATCAACTCAGCCTTTGCAGTCCACTGCTGGACATGGGCCTCTCCTAGGCTACGCCATAACACCCTGTCATCCGCCATCCGCATCCAATCTGTCCAAGCCACGGTCCATATAGCTGGGTGGCGTACCATAGTACGCTTGCCGATACGCGGTCTCTACTCCAGGGCTCGTCTGCTCCACTGCCATCTGTGCTTCGACCAACATGGCCAGCCCACTACCACTACAGCTTGCTAACTATGCAAGCTCTGTCGGTATTGATTAGACTCATTACCGACATAGCTTGCAGAGTGTAACGGAAAAATGCTCGCGCAGGCATCAGGCGAGCCTTCTCTGGCTGCAATTAAAACCGAGAGCAATTGAGTCCGGGAGCATGTGCGCGTCCAACTGTCTCGATATTTATAATACAATTCTTTACTATAGGCTGTTGTCCAAGCAATTTACTGGGTCAATTGAAAATAGGACTGTATTAGTCCTGTTGTACCGGAACACGGGTGGGTTTTAGTCAGTAAAAGTCTGACACGCCCTGGGAGCTCCGCCCAGAGCGGGAGAAGTCATTTGATGATTTCTCATGCAAGCCCGAGAAGATATGGTGGTATGCTAAGGTACTCTCAGTCTGTTTGTTATGTTATAATGGCTAAACCGATATTGATGAAACTTGGTACAAAAAAATTGCTTAAGCTCTGAGTATAATACCCTATTTTATAGGACCTAGGTTACTTAGAACCTAGGGTATTAACAATGAAAAACCAAACTAAAAAAAGCAGAAAATTATTTCAAAAAAGCGTGGGGTGCTTCTTGAGGTATTTTTATAATCAATTAGGTAATATCAAGCACCCCACGCTTTTTTGAAATTATTTTTCGCTTTTTTAGTTTGGTTTTTAAAGCGTGTTTTTTAGATTTTTTAAATCAATTATTTGTTTTCTATTTTTTAGTTCTGCTAACTAAAAAAGCGTGACTTTTCAGTATTTTTTTTCATTTTTTAACATTATTGAATTGTCATCGGTCCTCGATAAGTTTACAAAGTTTAAATGAAATCTGACCGTTTGAAGTGGGTCAAAATCAAGTCCAAAAGAGTCGCATACAAATAAACATACAGGTGAAGCTAATAAAAGCGTGTTAAAAAGGGTGAATAGCAGAAGTTTGTGAAGGAATATTCGCAAACGTTGCGTTGCGGGTAAAACGCTAATATAAATATGTCTGCTAAAGTACCAGTTTTCTAAACTTCAATTAGCCCAAAATGTTTAATTTTCAAAGTGCAACAAACAAAGGTAAGTAATTAATTTCCCACTAGTATGTTTGTAACTCAATTTTTGGCTTCGTAACACCGTAAAAAACATTATAGCTTAGCTTAACTTAAAACTTGCATGTGTGCCAATTTGTAACTTAAAACTCTTTTATTTTAATTAAAAGTATTCTTTATACTGGATTTATTTATTAGTCTGCATTTTTGTAAAAGCTTTTTCATAACTTTGTCAGGTAAGTAGCCTTTTTCGAAGCACACGAAGAACTTTAAAAACAATAACAAAACGTTGAAATAAATCTTACATTTTAATATCATAACAGTCACAAACAATATAACAGTTCAAATAATGCTGTCTTGTTTTAAACTCTAATACATTTTTTCAAAACAATGTTTACAAAACATCTCATGAAAATCACACTGAATAACAGCAAAATTACGTCTAGACAAATTAACTCAGATTTACGAGTAACAGATAAGAGAAATCGTAAAAATGAAAATGTTCTTCACATTTAATGAGCAAAAAACCATTACAACAATATCTAATCAAACCGGGAATCTAGTAAAAACTAAATAAATGAATACAGGTGAAACTGCTGCATTTTCTAAGGCCGTGTCTTAACCAAAAACGACCGTCGCGCGAAGACGCGATCGTAGCGTTCAAATATGTCACTTCTTGTTCGGCAATCCAGAACGCGTGGTCGCGCCGACAGAGGACGTCTTCCAGTTTAGAACGCAAGAGTAATTATGACGTACTAGCGCGGTCAATCAAGCCTCGTATGACCGTTGATAAAAGCAACTAGGGTCGTCGGATATAGTTGAAATTTAGTAAGATACTGATGGATGTATTCGAATGTAATTTAATTTGATAAATTAACTGATTGTTTTCTATTAATTACATTAAATTTTATTCGAAAATATCCTTTGGTTTCTTAGTAAAAGTCAACTACATCCGACGACCCTGGTTACTTATTTATTTTGGTGACCGTACGTCATAATTCGAATAATAAATTACTAATCGCGTATCCGCGCGACAACCGCTTTCAGTTAGGACCCAGGGTTATAAAACTATACTGCATTATTCTGCAACAATAGAAAACTAAACACACTTTGGTTGGTTTCAAGGTGTCTACTCGCAAACTTCGTCAATGACGATTCGGGCCCGTCCAAAAGTAGTTGATTCGTTACAATAAGTATCAAACAAAAAATGTACATATCGGAAGTAGGCACAACTGTGAAATCGTGTAGTCATTCGTTCTTAGTTCAACTGATCCTTTAAATCCGTAAGTGAAACGGAGTAGGAAGCCTCCGTAACTTCGGCCGAAACTTTACGGATCTCGATAGGGACTATTCCCTATGCACAAAATCAGTATGGAAAAAGGAGGGTTATTATTTTGACCGGTGTGTATGTGAGCGGATTTACGCAACAGTATGTACCCCTGTACATACTGTAGCGTAAATCCGCTACGGTAAAAACCTTTTCGATTTCTAGTCCAACCTTTTCAATAAAAAAAATTTTTTTCTTCCTAGCTTTTGATCAAATTTTAAAACTTGAATCTCAAAAACATCGTCAAATGTTTTCTTTTCACAAAACCCTCACTACAGATTTGGGAGCCACTGATGGTGGTACGAATTCCCTTTATAAGAAAATACTCCTTTTAATGTGACACGTTATTAAAGTTTTAAAAAAGCTACATTATTATGTTGATGTGTGGTTAAAGCAACCAGTAAAATCTGTTTCCGTGTGTAAATAAGTGTTTTCTTCCGCATTCATTGGGTATGTATTCCGTCACCTGTTTTTCTCTTTTCTGATCTATTTTTTTTTTGATTCCCCCTTCATCAAGGATTTCTCTTGTGCCTGTGGTCTGAAGGCTCTTTTTCTTTGTCTTTAGACAAGCTACAGGCCGAAATTCGGTTTTCCCCACGGGCTTAATATCGGCGTAGTTTCCCCTCGATCTACGTTGGCGCGCACCAGCCCGAAATCCTGACGCGTCTCGGCACGTGACACGCTTCAAGAGCTGAAGCGTAGCTCCACTGCAGCCACGTAACCCCAGAAGACACTTCTGGGGTTATCCACCCGTTCCGCGCGCTCCACCGGTCTGGTTTCTTCGGACTACGTAAGCGTATCAAAAATTATTAAAATTGTTTTTGTATAAGATTACTGTCTCTTTGTTTTGTTTTTAAGGGTTAAGATAGTTCAGGTAATTCTATAAAGACGCCCGGTTTTTCTTAGTGTTATAACGTAAAACAAACGTATTTTTGCGTACATAGGCCTTGTTTTAACCGATTGCAATCGCATGATAGATCGTGTATCAAATAATTTGAGTTTTTTTTCCTCTATTAAATTCTTAAAATTTTACTCTTCAAGTCTCTCCGCATCAAAATCTCCCAAATCTCCCAAATCTGTAATATATTTTTATGATACAATTCACCCTTTTTTACATTTTTGTATATTTTTTATTTCACAAAATTAAAACGTATTAGTAGCAGTGTGTGTTTCACTTCAAATTTTTTTATGCTACAATACATACCGGTCAAAATAGTACCCCTCCTTTTTGCTTCCCCGTAGTCCGGAAAGAATTAAAAAAACTTGTCTTCCGTTTGTAATCATAAGCAGGCCGAAAACTAGGGTGTCCTTTGAATAACTACATCAGGAAATTCGCTTGGGCGCGGCTTTCGCCAAATATTTATCAACCCAGCCTACCGTAGTCCATTACTGGACATGGATGTCTCCCGAGTATTGCCACAAGCCCCTATTGTTCGCGTTCCGTATCCAGTGTATTCCAGCCTATATTTGTAATTGTCGTCATTATTTATTCATTCGGCTTGAGTCCCACTCAAGGGCTCTAGGATAATAGTATCAACTAATTGCATTTCTAATACAGTCTTCCCTTCTTATCCTGATAGCGGTTTAAGTAGTTAATTGGTATCTAATGCGCTTACGTTATAGAGCTTGAAAATAGGTAGATATTATACGAAACAACTATTAATGCTAATGTCTCTATTAAATAATATTAATCCGTTCGTATTATCCATCATTATTAATGTATTGTCGCTAACGTAACATCCTACTACCTACAACACATTTTATTATCCTTAATACGAATTGTAATAAGTGGCAGATCCAACTTAATATTAATGATAATATAAAGACAGCAATCATTTTGCCGATTGTCGTGACGGCCAATGGCATAATGTCCAAGAGCCTCGACCAAATCCTTAGGAGGCTCCCGTTAGACAGCTCGAAGATTCCTCTCTCAGGAGCCCTGACCACCGGTAGCTTGAACCCTGTTTCCGCTACTTGGTATACTTTTACGACCCAATTCTGAAGTCCACGCAGATGAAGACGTGAGCAGAATCTAGTATTGATATAATTAAAATATTCATGAAAACTGGCTTGTTGGTGTAATGGTCGATAGCACGACTATTCAGTGCGAGGCCCTGCTATAGAGCCAGGGGTTGCATTCCTGGAACATACTAAGTATAATTGAGTTTTTCCGTTAGGTAATGTTTAGTAGCAGCCCAGTCAGGATGTTTAATCCTGACTGGGCTGCTGTTGTGCTCGGTAAATGGAAATATTAGACTCGTCGCCTATTCTAATTACATGGGACTTTTAACACAAGTGGGTTTTTTTTTGGGTGGGAAACCATCAAATAACTTCTCCCGCTTTGGGCGGAGCGGGAGGGCGTGTCAGACTTTTACTGACTAAAACCCACCCGTGTTCCCTCAGTTGCCTGTGTGCTAGGGGACGCGGTAACTCTTTCGAACAACCCGCACCCCTGGCAGGCATCGGCCCTTGCGGACCCCACCAGTTGGTGCTGACATCTCTTTGAGGCGCGCGTGGAACACAATGCGCCGTCGAACCGGGCTTGATCCTTACCGGACAGCGAGCTACCCATTACTCGCCGTCCGTAAGCCCGCGCCTACGGTGGCCGCGAATCAGCCTGGGATTCCCGACGCCCAGGGCGTCTCCTGCGAAGGCTGCGGCCGTGAGGGCGCATGTACTGCATCTCCCTCACGTGTGCCGCCTCCCTCTTTGCGAGCATCACTGCTTCGCTGAAGGAGGTGACGGCTAACCATGTACTCTCGCTCCGTACCATGGCCTGGACCAGGGCTGGAATCGAGAGATCGCCGCCGCCAATCGCCTCCACAAGGACACGGCGGTGAACACAAGTGGGTAAATGTGGTTTACGGTCAGAGAAATTAATAAGAAAGAAAGAAAGACCAGAGTCTTTATTCATGAAATTATTTATGAAATCGACAACCTACCATAATTTACCTGCCAGGGGTGCGGGTTGTCCTGCCAGGGGTGCGGGTTGTTCGAAAGAGATATCGTGGCCCCTGGCACACAAGCAACTGAGGGAACATGGGTGGGTTTTAGTCAGTTAAAGTCTGACACACCCTACTGCTCCAGAGAGAAGGAGGAGAAGTATTTGAGGATTTCCCACCCTCAAAAAAAAAAACTTACCATAATCTACATGGTCTTTACATGATCTTACCATGGTCATGTCTGGACTTTAAAAAAGCCTGTGGCCTCCGAGTTTGTTAGATAAGATAAGATAAAGATTTTATTTGTTTAAACATGGTGTACGCACCTTCCGTCTCAGAGTCAGATAGGAAACGCCGATCTCATCTAGATAGTTTTATAAATATCATTGAAGTGTTAAAGTGTTTGTACAATACTGCTTACACCAATAAAATCATTTATCATACGTCAATTTTCCGTGATGCAACCATTTCATGCAACTGTCAAATTACTTGTGCTTTGAATAACGGTACGGGCAATTTAAATAGACTATTTGACTGACAATTAATATCACTGATTTCACATAAAACCTCTATTAGATCCTATGATAAATATTTTTCCTATTATTTATTGAGCCGGTAATTTGTGATACTTATTATCTTATGTAATTTTGACGTCCAAAAAGTGCTGACTCTCAGCCTTGTTTTTAATAAATGGCTTTTGATTTTGATTTGATAAAATGTTATAGAAAGTTTCTTAACACAGTTTCCTTATGACTGTTTTCTTCCGGATACATACACAAGTGGCAAGTGATTTACGTGTTATTTTTCTTCCCCTCCACAGAATAACTCGACATGAACGTGAATTGATATCCAAATACTCCTTAATATTTTTTTAAGTATGATAACCGTCATTTCAGGAATCCACGAGATTTAGTTATGTGAGTATAAACGCTCATGAATAATCGATTTTTACTTTTCGTTTGCAGACGACGGTTTTACTCGTTTTCGTGAAGTATTGGTTCCGTCTTTGTTTTTAAAAGTAAATATTTACTCACTACTTCTTGCAATGTTAAGATTTTTTGTGAATCAATGTATTTAAATATATCTATGTATTTGCCAAACACAAACAAAAGAAAGAGTCATTTGAATGTCAAGTGGAATTTATTTAACAAAATGGCGTCTACTGCTGCTAATCCAACTATCCGACTAATATTATTAATATTAAAGTTTGTATGTTTAGATGTTTGGATATTTGTTACTCAATCACGCAACAACGACTGAACAGATTTGGATGAAATTTGGTACACAGATAGTTTGTAACTTGAAATAACACATAGGATATTATTTATGCCGATAGTACGTTCCCGTGGAATAATTTTCGATCTCCACGCGGACGAAGTTGCTGGCAAGAGCTAGTATTTTTTTGTTTCGATAACTTAACTGATTAGATATAGCGTTACAATTATTTGAATCAGTCAATCAATATTAACTACGTTTAATAAGACCATTTCAAAGTCTATCAGACTCTCTTTTCTTCAGCACGCTTTTATTAGCTTCACCTGTATGTATGTTTGTAAGCATGTTTGTTTGTAACCGCCTCCTTTGGACATGATTTTGACCCACTTCAAACGATCAGATTTCATTTATACTTTGTAGAGAGATCGAGGACCGATGACAATTCAATAATTTCAACAAAAAGAAGAAAGACAAACAAAAAACTGAAAAATCACGCTTTTGTAGTTAGCAGAACTAAAAAAATAAAAATAAATAATAGTTAAAAAAAACTAAAAAACACGCTTTAAAAACCAAACTAAAAAACAGAAAATAATTTCAAAAAAGCGTAGGGTGCTTGATATTAATTGATTATAAAATACATCAAAAAGCACCCCACGCTTTTTAAAATTATTTTCTGTGTTTTTTAGTTTGGTTTTCAAAGCGAGTTTTTTTAAGTTTTTCATACTACTAATTTTCTCAGTTTTTTTTTTTTGTAAATAGCTTTAGAAAACCATCACCGTTATCTTCTGCCTAGCCTTTTCCCAACTATGTTAGGGTCGGCTTCCAGTCTAATAGAATGCAGCTGAGTATCAATATTTTACACGGAGCGACTGCCTATCTGATCTCCAACCCAGTTACTGAGTAACATATACCCCTTGGTAAGACTGGTTGAAAGATCAACTACCCGTAACGACTGTCAAAGACCTACAAATAGCAGCCAATGATGCAGGTGATTACCACTATTTTACATGGAGCGATTGCCTCAATGACCTATATGAATAACTTTAGTAAATAAAAAAAGCTTTATACAACTACCCTATATGCATAATGGGTCCAAAATACCGTGCAAGTCGAGACGCCTCGTGTGCCTACCGCGCCGCGGCAATTTTCAAAGGAAACGGTGGATTGAGCTTATTGGAACAAATAAGGACGATACTGACTCCGAGCCTTCGTACCTACGTATAATACAATACATGTATTTATGCGAGTATTTGTACCTCTTACACAACACTAGGGCTCTTGCAAGCAGTCAAATAAATAGAACTACGACAGCATATGGAACAAAACAAATTATTATAAGCGACGTTTTTTACCCACAACTCTAATATATAGCAATCGCTCCATTGTAAAATGATGAAAACTTATAAATAGCTTTTGTTTTAAATACAGCCAGGGGAATTAATTGTTTATCAAAATAATACACTACGTCAATTTGACGTATTTTAAGCATTTTATATAACTGTCAAGGAATGACAGCTGCGATTCTAACGTACATAAATGAGTTGGTGGTCAATTTACTGAGCAATTATTTTATTTGACTTTACACTGGCATGCATTTATTGAATTCTCTTATAAATGTATATAATAGAGATATGAGGAACAGGGTGTAAAGTTCACTCATACTCTATGGAAAAGGGAGGATCCTCCGACCAGACGAGTGTTGTGACTGGTGGGCAACTGCCCGACGATTGATGTCGGGATGTTGTACCTATGCGAGCCGCGCGGTAAACTCTGATTGTGCGATGCAGGATTTATGTGACGTGAAGTCTTGCGTAGTTCGCCTGTGGCGTCACATCACTTTGTGTTTTCAAGTCTTTAATTTTGTAGTTCACATGTGGCATTGTAGATGGCCGCCACACATACGAATTGCCTCGAGAAAGTAGTTTTCAAAATGAGTGCAGACATCCATAGCAGTAGAAACAGCGGAAAATTAGGTTACCTATGGTAACTTTCGCTCTGAAGAACGAAGAATGTCAGCAACATCTGTCATATGGATTAATGGTCTGTTGTATACAGTATTTTATAAGTATTATTATTTTATGCATTGCACTGGGTGAATTCATGGATGGCTCAGACCTCCGGTATGTATGCAGCATCTCTCCACAGACAATGGCTCACCTCCCATCTTGTACCGCATGCCCAGTCACCCGCATACAAGAGGGCCTACTGCCTGCGTCAGCGAACGGGACTCGCGTTATTGAATTTTGAGCCAAACAAATAAAGACTTTATTTTTATATTTTTTTCGTGTAATTTTTGCCATTAACATGCTAAGAAAAATCCGCTGGTTAACATTACTTGCAAAAAATTTGCTCAAAATGAGCATATAATAGAAGGACAGTTTTATAAACTAACTTAAAGGGTTAAAATTTAATTTAAAAAATGTTCTCTAAAATATTCATTAAGTAAGCACTACATCATTTTGAGGACTAGATTCGGACGGTTGTACCGTAAACTGTAGTCACAAGAATTATAATATTACTGGCAATCGAGTGCGGCATACTCGATATTATTATCTTATCTACGTGAGTGTACTTGGAAGGTTATCGAGAGAGTGTTGAAAATTAATCAAATCCTTTGCTGCTAATGATTAATTTTCAAAGCAATTTCATGCAGGGTATATTTTAATCCAGTGCGCAAATTGTAACCATAAATTCAGTAAATCATTCTAGACCCCCCAGCGTAGAAATTTTTCGTCGGTTATACAAAAAAAATCAGCTGTTTCATGCAGAAAAGTGCAATACCTATGCGGACAAAATGTATGAAACAGCTGAATTTTTTTTGTATAACTGACAAAAAAAAATCTACGCTAGGGGGTCTAGAATGATATGCTGAATTCATGGTTACAGTTTGCGCACTGGATAAAAACTTATCCTGTATATACATATCTAAATGTAGTCATAGTTGTTCAACTAGAATATTAAAATTCCTTCCAGGTTTTTCGTTAGGAAATCCGCCACTGACCTTTGACCACGAAAGTAAAGGCTGGTAGCATCATCATCTGCCTAGCCTTTTCCTAACTATGTTGGGGTCGGCTTCCAGTCTAACCAGATGCAGCTGAGTACCAGTATTTTATATGGAGCGACTGCCTATCTGACCTCCATAACCTAGTTACTGTGTAATACCACACCCTTTACTAAAACTGGTTGTCAGACTTTCGGGCTTCTGACGATCCGTACCGACTATCAAAGATCCACGAATAATAGTCGCCACCAACGGCTTAACGTGTTTTCCAAGGCACGGAGGGGTCTTGGTATGTAAAGATGGCCACCCACCCACAGCGGACCGCGACAACCGTAACTTAACCGGATCGATCGACCCATGCGGTTGTTATTGCCACAAGTCCCTCCTAGGCTGCTACCACCGCGCCTGACCAATATTTTAGCCATGGCATATATACACCGTGACATTTTAATCGTCTTACAAAGGTGGTCCACTCAATGTATCCGACATAAAATACCTACAGGCGCGACAAAAAAATTGTTATCATTAATTAAGAAAAATAAATAATGCTTTAGAATTATGAAACACCCTCCCTGTTAATAATGTTTACGTATGAAAGGTAGAAGATTTCTACCTACCTACCATAATACCATTACATTTCATCATTAATTCCATCTCCATAACAGGGTGTTCAAAACTTCATCATGCGTCTTAGTGAATGTTTTTTTTTTTTTAATTATTATTCATATGTCCAAATAGGGTAATGCCAGTTCCAACACGTTCATGCTTGCATAAATTCGACTTGTAGTACATATGTTAAACATTTTGTAACTTGGCTCACTATGACTTAATTATTTAATTGGTCGCGGTTGGTGCGAATAATCGCGAATCCGTATAACTGAGGGCCGGATAATCAAGTTTCTACTGTATGTAGTTGCGTGCCGTGGTATGAAAAAAGAAAATGAACCAACTAAATCACCACGATGCCCTTTCTCAACAATGCAGTTCCCTGAATCAACTTCCAGGACGTATGTGAAATGAAAACGGATGAAAAATCCACAGATTGATTGACAAAACTGTTGGAATATTAATCTTTGTCGCGATGCCGTGTCGATCAAAAGTTGCCAGCAATTTGTGCTAGCGCAAAGATGAATGAAAAAGCCTGAGGGCTTTCGATCACAGTCTTTTTCATTGCACCATTCCGTAGCAGCTAACATTTTTGTCAAAAAATAACCAATTCTCGGAATAAAAGAGGATTTTGTTAACTATTATACTATTATGTATGTAAATCGAGTGTATTTGACAGTCATTATTACGGATAGTCGGAAGAACAGTAGTGGCCTAGTGGTAATAACGGTAGTAGATCGTGGGATCAATCCCTGGCAGGCCCGCTATGAATAATTCAGTGTGCGACTAAACGCCAACAGACACTACGCCAATAGACTGAACACCACCAAGACTACTTCGACGGGACTCTTCACCGACAGGACACTTCGCCGACAGGACTCTTCGCCGACAGGCTCATCAGTTAGGTAATAGGTTAGGTTACAATTGCGACCAACCGCGCGCAAACTCCCATGATAGTGCCAGTTACTTGACTATTTAGTAATAGCGCAAGGATGAGCCTTGTCATCTAAGAGTCCTGTCGGCGAAGTGTCCTGTCGGCGAAGAGTCCCGTCGAAGTAAAGTCTTGTCGGTGTTTAGTCTGTCGGCGTAGTGTCTGTCGGCGTTTAGTCGTACACTCAAATAAATTCATCACCATTGCGCCCAAACGGTAAAGGAAAATATCGTGAGTAAACCGGAATGTCCTAGAACCAAAAATTCAAAAACATGTGGCATGTTGGATTGTAGCCTTAGGCTACTAGCCTAGTCCCTCTCAAAGAAAGTAGACTCGTGTCCCAGCAGCGGGACCATTACGGGCTGATTATGCTATTAAACGGGTAGTCACTAACCCAAAAATCTGATAACGAGTCTTACCAAGAGACATTTATTTATTTATCAGGGTACACCAACAGCTTCTGTGTATAATATATTATATGTATCGCGGTAATACCTTTGGACTTGCACTGTCGCCAATTACAAGTAAGTAATAACACACATAATAATATTATGAGGAAGACTCTGGAATAAAAATAAAAACGGCTAACTACTTCTTGAACTTAAGATTAATAACAAAAAGGAAAATAAAATTACAAGACTTTACAATATTTATTGAAATTTTACCCACTTAAGGCAAATCTAGTCCACATTTTTCCCATGCAAACTTCGGGAGTGTATTACTCCACTGTTCGACAATGTACATCAAAAATTAAACATTGTATGATTTTGTCTCATTATTAATATTGTCTGTACGGAAACAGAATATTAAAATAAAGAGCAATTAAAAAGTTAGGAGCCAACAAAGATTCGTTATTCTTGCTAATTTCACCTAACTTTGGGCGTGTTTAAGTAATAAAAGAAGTGTAAAATCTGAAAAACCAATTCGGTACCGACAAAGCTCAAATATCGAAAATTTCAATATACTTTATTGGTCATTGATTTATCCAGTGGTTTTTCCATAAAACCCGATCTTAATATTTTCTTAATTTTTTACGCGCCTCTTGTGCTATAAATTATCCTGCATCTCACTCAATAACGTTGTGCGTGTAGACTAGCTTCGAACTGCTCATTACTGATTCTGCCTCTGTCGGACACGATGCCTAGTGCGACAGCGTGCTTTTTAGCCAGGCCCATCAGTGAGTTCGAGTCCGCGACTAGGTTCCCCTTAATACTGCAAAATAAACAACATAAATTGAAATCAAATAAAAATGAGATCATAATGTAAAGTATAGCTTCTAAAATAGAGTATGAGAAGGTAAAAGTATCCAAAATATACTAACCTAACAAATTATCACTGCATTTTCGGGACTTCGGTATTATGGCTTTATGAACTTTAATGGAGCGGCATGGATTTAGGCATCGTGTTTTCCAGTAACTGGGCTGTGTAGTTTACTGCAGTCGTTCCATGTAAAGTACTGGTATTCAGCTGCATCCGGTTAGACTGGAAGCCGACCTCAACATAGTAAAAAAATCAGGTAGCATTAACACAATCCCATGGGAAAATTTTCAACACACACCCGGGCGAAGCCGCTGGCACAGCTAGGTTATAATGTTAAGTTTAAAAATTATTGTTTCACCAATCATTTATGGTTTACAAAAAACATAAGTCACATTTTTACAAAAAATCTTAGAATATCCCTACGGATAAATAAAAGAAAATCTGTAACTCAAACAAGAAAATTCTCATACGAAAACCATAAATTCCGAAAACTTCTAAAGAAAATCCTTATATCCGTGTTACTGGATACGCTCCACACTTCACGAAGGTACCAATAAAATTATCATAATTGAGTATTAGAGATATTCCTGAATCTTTCGCAGTAGGAGGCTTAACTTACTTGGTATTGAAAAAACCTCCCCTTGTGGGCGCAACAGCTTGTCTTTATTAAGTTTGTATTCCCTTTTGTGAATAATAAAGATATAGACATTAAAAAGTTCCAACAAGGCAGTCTATGAAAAACTCTAAGCTTTTCCATTTATTTTTATTTTTGTTTATGATCTAAATTATTAATAACGGCTTAAAAATGTATATGATCTACGAATAATAAAAGTCTATGTTCGTTAATAATTCAAAAGATTTCCCGCGAATTTAATGTAAATATACCAATTTAATATTCTCGGAATATACGATGTTTTGGTTAACATGTAAAACCTAATACGCTACGATATCTCATTATAATAATTTTCATAATCCACTGTTGTTTATCGTTATCTGACCGCCAAAGATTAACCGTCGTGAAGGTTTCATTTTGACGTTTGCGCGAATCCACGTTCGAAACTCAAATCGCGATCGGAGAGCGTCGGGTCAGCAGTGTCACTCCGGCGTAGCACTCACGTACACGGGTCGAGCGGTGCGGCTGGCTGAACGCACTTATCGTAACAATAGAAAAAGTTTAATTTTAAAAAAGGAACTCTTTATTATCTGTGGTATGTATAATGGCGTGAATTTAATTTACGAATAGTGAATGACAATGTGAAAAATTCATGTGACGAAAAGTTTTGTAAATTAGTTTCAAAGTGTTTTTCAAATTAATATTTCCATTTAAATAGATATCATTTTAGTATTTTTAGTTACTAAAATAAGGCAGTAGGTATTTCGTAAATAATTAGCTACTTAGATGCTTAAAAAATGATTAATTTACAAGTTTTGTATGAAGACGTAGTGGCTGAAACTTAAAGGTGACAGTGAACTTGACAAAAGCAAGAGAAAATTGTGTTTCCACTTCGATACTGGTAAGCTAAATGATTATTAAGTTAAGATTAATTGTTGAATCAATTAAGATATCTAGACCCCTTTTGCCCCGTTTTTAAGACTACACGTCTCTTATATTTAACAAAAAGTGCTTAAAGTTTCAAAGTAATGAAATATTAAAACCTTATATTTTTAGTCTTTATCAGACTATTTTCGTAAACACTTTTACAGCATTTAATTCGTATGCGTTAATTACTTTTGAGAAAAATCTATACCACATCATTGTTCTAGCGACAGCGTACATACCTAATTACCTGATTTAAAATAATAAAGAAGTTAATAGTCAATTAATTTTATCGTTTCTGTGGCCCGCAGTGTAAAAAACTTATCAATACTAAAATAAAATAATAAAAAGCAATTGATTAAATTAAGCTATCCCCACATTTTATTAAATAAACGTTATAATTAATGACTCAATAAATGGAAACAAGTCTACGTCACTTACTGTGCCTACGGTATGCAAAGAAAAATCTGTTCGCAGAACTTTCTATACTTAATAAAAAAGTTTCCAAACTCGGTTTTGCAATCAAATAAATTCTTTCAAGAAAGGACTAACGTGGCTTGGAATTCTAATCCTATTTTAACGTAGACAGGAGCTTCATTCAAAAATATATCTACCAACCAGATTTTATTATAGGCAATATAAAACAAAGGATTTATATCTAACGAATAAAATACAGAGCTTCAGAAACGGGATTACCAAACCGGATTATTTCGGATTTAAGCAACATACGTCACTAAATGGAAGGGTTAATTCCCGTTTTCGCTTGTATCTCACAAAGAGGTGGGGTGTGAACAATGAAAGTGTGACATTCGGGAAGATATGAGGAAAATGCAAGTCTAGGTCGAGATAATGCTGCGCATGCAAGATTATGAGTGCTACTCTTTGAGGCATTTAGACCGTGAATGCTTTCGGCTTGTATTCCTTTTCCTTACCGTCTTGTAGCTGAGATTTGCTAGCTTTTTCTTTTCGATCTTGAGACAAAAGAGTTGCCGTCGAATTTGTAAAGACTCTTGTCTTGGTAACAGAAAAATCATTAGATAAAACTGAATCTCGTTCAAATAATGGATTTGGAACTGATTCGTGAATGGTTGATTTATTTTTTTCAATTCGAAATTGAGTTCGAAATGTGTCGTATATTTCCTTTCTAAAATTGGATATTCGGAATACAAACGCAAATCACGTTCCTATCGCGATGTCACAGGCATTTTTGTCAGCCCAGCTGCCCTACGGACAGGTGATATTGGGCGTAGCTATGCATATAAAAAACTGACGATCGACAGAAAATATTTTACAATAGCGAAATACTGTTCTACACAAGCTGGACGAGAAAAACTGATGAAATACTGACGCCTTTTTTATTAGTCTCCGTTGTGTCCAATCATATTCGTAGATTAAAATTCTTAAAAGTGGAAATCATGCAGCTTTTTTTATTTAAATTCCATATGACCAGTTACTGGGCTGTGGAGGTCAGATAGGCAGTCGCTCCATATATAATACTGGTATTCAGCTGTATCCGGTTAGACTGGAAGCCGAACCCATCATAGTTGGGGAAATGCTAGGCAGATAATGGTGATGAGGATGATGATGATACCGTTTATCGATTAATAAACGTTTGTCATTCTTACCTTTGCGGAATGCGCATGATTTAACCATCTACATTTGTATTATTACACATGTAACATCACGCCTATAATCCCCGAAGCGACGGGCAGTGCTGTACGTATAATATACCCACACTTCGCAAGTTATGTTTAAGTACCATGTTATAGGGGGCGAGCCTAATGCTATCAGCCGGGCACATTCGGGCGGGTGTTTGTTATAAAAGCCACTTTAAGGTACTCTGCCAGGGGTGCGGGTTGTTCGAAAGATATACTGCGGCCCCTGGCACATACGCAACTGAGGGAACACGGTGGATTTTAGTCAGTAAAAGTCTGACACGCCGTCCTGCTCCACCCAGATCGAGAGAAGTTATTTGATGATTTTCCACCCAAAAAAAAGGTACTAGTACATACCTAAATTGAATGAAGAAAAACAGCTTAGATAGATACTTGAAATAAAATCAATGGTGCCGATTCTTTTGTTCACCACCTAAACTAAAATAAGAGACAAGTGACGCTTTAGAGCTGTCTAACTAAATTCCGTCTCGATTGCGTTGAATTTGGCGTGATTGTAATCATGATGAATTTAGTTCGTCGAAGTTACGTCGAAGAAAATCTTAGTTCAGCTAAATTTGACAGCCCTTATTTATTTCCGTCTCTTTCTTGTTTCATTAAAAGGAAAACATAGCAATAGACTAAATTAAGTTTAGTTAGTGCACAATAGAATCAACACCAATATTTTGTTTCGGGCATCACAACCATCAGTCATGACGTCATAACAAAATGGTACGTCATCAAAAGCCGACATATTCCTCTCCACAAAATTAAGCAGCGGCTGATTTTTTTTAACTTACGTCAGCAATATCATAAGTTATGAGTTGGCAGGAGTGACAGTTGAGTTATGAGACTTATGAACGTCAAACCCTTTGAGGCTTGCGGAGCGTGAATGCTTCCGTCACGCTATTTTCCGCCATCTTTAATATAAGTACAGTGAATGTTTACTTCCCACTATTTATGTATTCAAAAGCAATTAAATCCTATTAATATTATAAATGTGAAAGTTTGGATATTTAAATGTTTAGATGTTTGTTACTCAATCACAGATTCAAAGATAGTTTATAACCTGGATTACGTACAGGATACTTTTCATCCCGGTAGTAGGTCTCCGAGGGATAATTTCCTACCTACACGCGGGCGAAGCCGCTGGCAGAAGCTAGTAGTTTATAATCAGGATTAAAACGATGGATATTTTTTATCCCAGTAAGTAGTGCGTTCCCGTGGGATCATTTTGCGACCTCCACGAGAGCGAACCCGCTGACGAAGGCTATTAAAAAATAAAACCAAAAAGTTAAAGGTTTCATCGCAAAGGACGGACAGACTTTGTGCCAACAAGACCGTGCCGGATAAAAATGTCTGCTAGGAATGCAGAGGTACGATTAATTAGCTACTTTGTGCTACTGGTGGATATTTTGTTTATTTTTTCAAAAAGTGCACAGATAGATGCACCGCCTGCGTCAGGAGTTCATGACTACGCAAAATCAAACAAATATACTTATATCTATCTTGTTTTATATACTAAAAATGAAATGCTGTTCACTGGTAGGCGTAGGCGCATCACCTTAGAGCGGCTTAACCAATTTTATTATATATTGGAAATAATCCGAATTAGGTTTATTTAGAAAGAAAAATCGGAATAGTTTCCCAGAAAATGTACGAATTCGAGCAAAACTGAACGTCTTTTTTCCTATGGGATTGTTGTTGAAGGGATGTTTGTATTAATATGAATAAGTACCATTTTTATTCAAAGCAATGTAACTACTTATTTAAAAAAAAACAACACAGGAAAATCTTATTCTTTTTGTTAGTTTAGTTAGTTTGAATTGTTGTGTCATTAGGACGAAAGTTTGTTTTGATATCGGACTTGTGTTTCGTAAAACAGTTGTAAAATAAAATTTTGTTGGTCTGTTTTTGCCTGTGCTACATTTTATTTATGTGGCAAAGTTTGCTAACAGGTCTTGATTTTATATAGACTATTTTAAATGTCGTAGCTAGTCCGGCCATTAAAACACTTTTCATAATCAAAGAAAAATATGAGGCTGGGCTATTTTTTGGCCAAAGAATCAGCATTGCCCCCGTCATCTTTATAGTCTAAAGACGTTCATTGCTGGTCATAGGCCTCCCCCAAGCACCGCCACTTTGACAGCATTGCCATGCAACGTGGCAATGCTGGCAGCCTTTTGAGCACTTTTCCTGTTGACAGCGATGCGCACAAATTTTTCCTTGTATTTTTTTTTTTATTTCTACTTGTACACATTATTATTATTTTAAGACTGTTAGTTTTTAACAGACGACTTTACTAGAGAATGGGCAGCAGCGTTCTCTATGCATTTTACCACTATACTGCGATTGCCAACCCGCCTGCCAAACGTGGCGATAATGGCAAGCCCCCCAAATTGGGGGAGGCATATGTCCAGCAGTGAACGTCTTCCGGCTGAAATGTTGAGCTTTTAAATTATGTAAATATTATCCTTGAAACGAGATTAAAAGAAAATACGGATAATATTTTCCACTTTTTGTGCCTGTTTGAAATCCGTTCAGCAGTTATTTCTCTAACATTTTCTTTGGTCTGATTTTGATATAGTTTTCTTATAATAAAACAAATCTCCATTCTCCTTATAAAATGTATATGTGTTATATTATCTTGCAAGAAATACATTTAATTAACTGTCTGTCATTGTGGTTTAGGATGTGTTCTTCCGTGTAACATCTGGCATTTGTGTCACAATGGGATTCGGCCCATTCAAATAAAGCCTTATGGAAATGGAATAATAAACATATGCAAACGTAAACCCTGACTTAGTTGAATAACAAATTGTATGATACGGATTTAGCGCTTTTACGCTGCAATTTCAGCAGTAAGACGGTTTATTTAAATTGTTAGCATTATTGAATGGGATAATGATAGGATATGACAAAGATATTTATATGGAACTCCAAAATACCGGAATACATCATTTTGATTTTAGTATGACACAGCAGGCATTTTTTTGTTATGTTTCATGCAAAAAATAATATTTGTCGTTTTTTGTTTGTTGTTGTTTGTTTGTTTGTTTGTTGTTATTATATGGTTGCAAAGAGAATATATATTTTATGTGTGATGCTGTAGGATAGTAATTTTGCATTATGAACAGACTTGCTTTGAACAATTTTTTTTTGCGTTAACCATAACACATTGGAAACATCGTTCTGTTTCCATCAATCATTTAAAGATGACGGAGACAAAATGATATTCTAACTGTTTGTTAAGCGTTAAACGCATTTGGTGATTGGTGGTGCGATTGGACCTAAAACTAAATAATTTGAATGGTTTCGAATTTAAATATTAAGAATGAAATTTTAAGGAAACGTCAATAGACGTGATGGATCCTTGAAATTTTGTTACATGAGAGACAAGAAAGGTATCTCTCTGTGTCTTTTACACTAAATCTCTCTTATTCTTTATTTTTTAAAGAAGTCTCACTTCAATCACGTACGCGGTGCTGAACGTGAACGTGCAATTTATTTAACATAAATGTCTACACATAGATAGTCAGTCACACAAAATACTAAGTGTCAGTTTTCCGATAAATATTTTTTTTTAATTTTTATGTACCGTAACTTTTATCTGAGAAATAATTATAGACGTTTGACAGCTTTTGTATAGGAAATATATTAAGCCTCCAAATTGTCCTTTATATAAAAGTTAAATGACGATTGAAAAATCTGTCCTTTGTGAAGTTTGTTGGTAAATGATAATGATAAATGATAAATGATTTTATTTCTGTAAGTAGGTTTGTACAAACACTTTTACACGTCAATCATATTTTTTTTTAAACTAGATGAAGTCGGCGTTTCCTATCTGACTACTCTGAGAAGAAAGGCCGAAACAAACTCAGAGGTCACAGTCTCTTTTAAAGTCCAGACATAATCTTGGTCAGATTATGTGAAGACCATGTGGATCGGTGTCTGAAATGGTCTTTTGAGGAAAGAACCACACAGATTGAGTGGACCTGTCCATTCAGTGCACGCATTTATCAGTAATCATGCAGCTCAACTCAGAACTTGAGGAGCTCAACGATTTGATGAACAATACCAAAGATAGGACATTTGGGTAGGCCGCATAAAGTACTCAAACTGCCAGATTAATACAAAAAACTAACTGAGAAAGAGATGAAAAAAACACAAAAAAACAATTATTAAAAAAAAAATATGACCCACATAGTCCTCACATTCACAATAATTAAAATAATAATAATATTATACTTCTCAAAGTAAATATTCATGTCAATGTGTATATAATAATTATCAAATGTCAAAGAGTATAAGTTTGCAAAAACAAAAACAACATTTAGTATGCAAAAATTGGAGCAGGTCAATCCCAAGCCTTTGTGTCTTCAATATAATTTTTAACGGTATAAAAGGCTTTCAGGCACAACTTACGTTTAATGAATGATTTAAATTTATTGATACTTAGATCTTGAACATGGCTTGGAAGTTTATTATAAAAGCGTATACATTGACATCTGAATGACCCACCTATTTTCTTGAGCCTTGTTGATGGTACAATAAATTTGTGTTTGTTCCTAGTATTTATACTATGGATATCACTGTATTTTTTAAACAATTTAATATTTTTATGGGCATACAAAAGATTTTCAAAAATATACTGTGAAGGCACAGTCATTACATTAATTTCCTTAAATTTCTCTCTGAGAGAATGTCTCGGACTTAATTTATAAATTGATCTAACAGCTCTTTTCTGCAAGACAAAGATAGTCTGAATGTCGGCGGCATTTCCCCACAACAGAATACCATACGACATTACACTATGAAAATAGCTGAAGTACACTAAACGGGCTGTCTCTATATCAGTTAAATTACGAATTTTTCTAACAGCGTATGCTGCAGAGCTTAGCTTTTTCGACAATTTATCTATATGTGGACCCCACTGAAGTTTGGCATCCAGAGTTAAGCCCAAGAATACAGTGCTATCTTCAGGATTCAATTCTTCGCCCTTCATCAACACACTAGTTTTCACCTGCCTAACGTGAGGTAGCGTAAACTTAATGCATTTGGTTTTTTTTTTTATTGAGAAGTAAATTATTAACATTGAACCAATGAACTACTTTTGAGATTGCACTATTTACATCGTCACTAACCAGCTGCTGACGTTTAAGTTTAAACAAAAGTGAAGTGTCATCCGCAAACAACACTATTTCATGATTATCCTTTATGAGGTAAGGCAAGTCATTAATATAAATAAGAAACAAGAAAGGACCAAGAATTGAGCCCTGTGGGACTCCCATTGATACTATTGATCCCGGAGATCTTTTCCCATTCACATCAACACACTGAATCCTATTACACAAGTATGAAATAAGAAGATCCAGAGCGGTGTTCCGGATCCCATAATGGCGGAGTTTCCTGATTAAAGTTTCATGAAGCACGCAATCGAAAGCTTTAGATAAATCACAAAAAATCCCTAAGGCATCGTATTTATCTTCCCATGCATTGTAAATATGCCCTAAGAGTTCAACACCGGCATCGGTAGTTGAACGACCCCTTGTAAAACCGAACTGTTTGCTATGTAATAAATTATGTTTATTAAAAAATCTTTGCAATTGGTCTAAAATTAATTTCTCAAAAATTTTACTGAAGGTAGGTAGTACTGAAATAGGTCTATAATTAGAGGGGTCTGATGTAATACCTGATTTAAACAAAGGTACTATTTTACTATTCTTCATCAGGTCAGGAAACTCCCCACAGTCGATACAATTATTAAATATAAGAGCTAAAGTAGGTGCTACAATGTCAATAATGGACTTGGCGACTTCTACAGAATTGCCCCACAGATCGGCAGTCTTTTTTACGTTCAGAGTATGAAAGGTTTTAATTATATCTCTACTGCTAACATGTTCAAAATGAAATTCTGAATCACAAACATTAACATTTTCCTTAAGCAAAGACTCAGCAACAGAAGGTGATGAGTTTAGAAATTTTGTAGTTGAAACGGGAATATCTGTAAAGAAATTTTCAAAAGCCGCGGCGACTTGTGATTCTGATGTTATAATGTTGTCATTGACAGACAGGCTGTAGTCAGTATTTCGCTTACTCGACCTTCCCGTTTCATTATTAATAATATTCCAAGTCGTTTTAATTACATTACTACTGTTTTTAATCTTTGAACTCAAATAACGCGACTTGGCCATCCAACAAACTTTTTTAAATAATTTAGAATAATTTTTAACATATAAATTAAATTCAGCAGTGTTTACATAGGTCCTTTCATTGTACAGCTCATAAAGTCGTGTTCTACTTTTATGAATACCAATGGTAGCCCAATCACTGAAAGAGACATTACTATTAATCGAAATAGTCCTGGGAATAAAAGTGGAATTAAATTGTTTACAATATATCTTAAAAAACTCATCATATAGATGATTAGGATCAGCATGTGCACACAAAACTGGTAATTTATTAAGGAGTTTAACTTTAAAGGCTTCTAGGCGAAATGCAGTTTTGGGGTTAACAATGATATCCTTCTTACCCATTTTGTTATTTTGATTTTGAATGGTAATCCGTTGCCCGCAATGATCTGAATCTAGTAAATTTATAATTTCTTTGTGGCTCGGTATAACATCTGTATAAATATTATCTAGGCATGTGGCACTACTAGGGGTTATTCTTGTGGGCTCCATAAATAGGTTTACAAGATTGTAGGACTGAAATAAACTTATTATTTTACTACAATAAACCGAGTTATCTAATAAATTAACATTAAAATCACCACAAACAATAATGGACTTGTTTGAGTTACAAATCTTGTGTAATACTTCATCCATTACCTTTTCAAAGCAGTCATACAATCCTGAAGGTGGTCTGTACACACTTAATACAACAGACCACTCCAATTCTATACATGCTATTTCAACTGTCCGCTCAACAGAGAGGCTCACAATATCCTTACGTTCTTTAAATTTTAACAGGTTACTTACTAAAATTAATGAGCCACCATGTTTAGCATTTACTCTGCTGAACGAACTACCAACCTGGTGATTATTAAAATTAAACATGAATTGGTGGCTTTTAAGCCAATGTTCTGTTATACAAAGAATATCTATATTGTTACAGTTAAGGAATAAATCTACTTCTAAATCCTTGTTCAAAAACCCTTGAATGTTTTGATGCACCAGGTTGATACTATGGAAATCTTTTACACTGTCATTTGCCATCCTTACATTTTTGCAAGAGGTCGCCTCTGTTGTCTTAATTTCTAATTTAAATGAAGATCAATGTTATTGTTATTTGCCAAATTATTGGCAGAATACTTAGATATGTCATTGCATTGCTCAAAAGGAGCAAGTTGTTTAGCCAAATTCTTGGCTGTAATGGAAAAAAAATATGATAGCGACACAGCTATCTGTCTTTTATGATAATTAGAAAGATAGTACATCACAATACTATATCTATCTTTTGTTAAATGCAAATTATTACCAACATAATTGTTAGTATCAATTAAATGAAACAAATTATTATTAAATGTCAAGTTATACAATGTCATATTAATTTCAAATCTTAACCTATTTTCTTCCTGTGGCAAACTGTTACTATACGGGAATGTAAACAACACAATTTTACTTAAACTAAGATTACATAATGTTCTATAATATTGGAGCAATTCTCCTTTGTTGACATTTCCCCTATTACCCATAAAAATTAACAATGTGGTGTTCTGGTTAAAATTACATTTGATAATTTCTTTCATAATATTAAATAAAGAACAACCAGGCATGCAGTAATTTATTATGGAATGTCCCGGATATTCATCTGTCAACAAGTTGCCTAACTCTTTTCCAATCTCATCGCAAAATAACACTATTTCATTTTTTCCAATTTGCTTACACTGTTTATTGGAACTATTAATAACAGGAAATGTCAAATCAACACAGGGCTGTGGTAAGGTAGATTTACATGTTGTCAATGAATGGTCTGGTGTAGGTACATTGGACGGGGTTTGACACTGCTCACAGTTGTTGGTTTGTGAGTTTACCAGCTCATTCATTGCCAACACATATTCCCTCATGAGATCTTCTGAGGTATTATATCTGTTAGTCATCGAACTTAGTTTCTCCTGTAAATGGTTAAGTTCGGTTTGTAAGTGCTCTGTGTCAATATTGTACTTCCTAGTACTTTGCTCTAAATTAGATGAATATTTATGTAATAGTTTAAGCAAGTTTAGTCGTTCTCTGTTGAGTTTAACATTTTTAATGAAGAACTTATGTCTTTTAACCAACCTCTTTGTTTTAATAATGTATTTATTAATTTTTATGTATTTTTTAAGTTTGTTTCTACTAGTGACTACCCTCACTGAATGACATGATTTTGAATCACCATCACCTGTCAAATCAATAGTGTAACATGATTTTATGGCGGAAACCATTGAGGGGGCTACCGGCATCAACTCATTGAACAGACTTTGATTCAGCGAGGCGGTGATGTTAAAATTTGTAGTCTGAAGTTCAGTTATTTGACTATGAGCCTCAAGTAGCTGCTGTTGTAGTACGTGTTTGTGACTAAGAGCTTGTTCATACTCTATGCAACACTGGCTGAATCCGTCCACAATGACCTGAAGTCTGTCGCGTTCCTCTATGGCATCAGTGTATTGAGTATATATCTGAGCCATTTCACTTTTCAGCTTCGTATTCTTTTCATGGGCATCAAAGAGCACCTTCTCATTGTCATCTATTTCCTTATTGAGTTGGTCACAGGACTTCTTTGACGCCTGTAATTCGCTCAAAGCCTGATTGAGTTTGGACTCTTCGAGGCGAGCACGGGCGCTGCGAGTCATAATCATGATTATAACTAATAAGGAAGCGACAAGAAGGTGAAAGAGAGAAGGTAGTTATGCCAGCAGTCTGAGAGATGATTATTTTTAATGGAAAAACGAAATTTAGTTGTAAAGAAGGAGTCCTGTCACCAAACCAAAGTAAGGTTATGTTTACGCTCAAAAATCAATGGCTTAGGTAGCCGTATTAAAAAGTTTACAATGAAATAGCTGGTTAAAAAGGAGTACGCAAACAAACTAATAGCACGTAAAATACAAAGTATTGTACCTGATATCAAGATGACAATGCAAAAATTTTCTTGTGCCGACAACTGTCACTGATTCTCATTGAAGTAGTAGAACATTGATTTTATATGTATAGTGGTAGGCAGTGTTATGCACACAGTTTTTAGACAGGGTAGGCAGAAAAAAATGCATAATAAATCCAGATAATCGATTGCTTTACTTACACATGTGCGGTAATTAAAAGAATTACGAAAAATTACGAAGAATTTACGGTTGATTTACCTTGAGTTTGTATTAATTGCAAATTCGGTGTACAACTACTTTTCACGATCACATGTTCTTTTTTTTCAGCGTTTTAAAAATGCATCATTTTCTTTTCTCTATACACACACCACCTGAACAACTTACACAGTTAATATTAACTATTTTTCACAGTAATATCAACTTTATAATCTTAAATACATGCTATCATAGCCCACTATCACAACCAAAACAAATAAATCGAAACAAACAATGGCGTCGGAATATAGAAATAAGACAATAAAAAAGTATGGGTTGTTTATGTAGCAAAAATTCAATGAAACAATGCTACTTTTAAAAATAGTCGCATAATCAACTTAGTTCTGAAAACTTCGGTAAGTTTCGTAATTCGTCTTGTAGTAACAAAGCCATAATAAAGCCACTGCATACCCTGTACGGTGGTGTGCGTTATTTGTTATAATGTGTGCCACGTACGTGTAGGAACGCACACCGAATAAATCTGCATGACCACGAGAGCACTCATATAAACATCAAGGCACGAATAGTTTGTCTCTCTCCCGATCCCGAGGCACACTGCGCCGCTAGTGCATCGCAATGCGAAGTTGCGTTAAATTGTACAAACGAGCAGGTATTGCATCGATGATAATAATGATACGACCGACGCTCTTCAGGTGGAGCTGATTTATAATTTTTTTTTTGTTTATTGATAAAATAATATTAAATTTAAATATTTATCCGATTTCGGTAGGGTAGGCAGTGTCTTTCTGTCTTCATGGACTGCGCGCCACGGGTGGTAGGTATAGCAATTTTATTTTAGTCATTAGGATTCTTACCTGACCATATAATTAAGATTCACAAAAAATCCTCAAGCATTTTAAAAGAGTACCTTATTTTGAAGTTTCTTGCCCAATCTTCTCCATACGATACTACCCTATGGAAGTCGTAACTAGAATTAATTTTATTTTCTTTTAAATTTTGACGATCACAAGTGCCGTTTACTTTGAGTATTTTCGTTGTTTCTGGTTTATTTATCAGGTCAATATCTAGTAGCAGACAGAATTAATTGGTTGTTGACAAGAAAATAAATATGCTCGAGATATTTGGGACAATGCCGGTTATTGGAACGGGCCTTACGAAGTTATATACATAATAAAAGGAAAAGGTCGTCCTTTAGTTTTTCCGAACAAATAGATTCAGTGAACAGGCCGTAATATAGCTATTAAATAATATTAATGCCTTGTTATGGACCACCTGTAGAATTTATAACTGTGACATTTATGTTGACTTACCTTCTTATTTGAATATGTAGACGCAATTTTCAGGATAGGGCCAAAAAGGTAGAGGGTAGGATCCGGAATCAGAGATTTTATAGGGGAACCTAACAACTGAAGTCGTAAAGAAACAAACGGAAAATTGTGGGTTTTATAAATCTAGTACAGTATTATGGAAAGGACCTAGCTACGCAATTTTTGATACGCGATTATTTCACTTAGAAAGGCTACAAATGTTTTATTAACTTACTGATTAAGAACTAATTCTGAATGAGGCACGTGCGCCTCATAGATGAACTAAATAGGTCCTCATTCATTATTATTCTTCATCCTCATCTTCATTATTTCAGCCGAAAGACGTCCACTGCTGGACTTAGGCCTCCCCCAGGCTTCTCTACTTCGAGTGGTCTTGCGCTTCCCACATCCAGCGGATTCCCGCGGCCTTCACAAGGTTATCGGTCCACCTTGCCGGTCCGCCTTGCTTTCCCACTCTACGTCTTCCGGTACGCGGTCGCCACTTCAGAACCTTTCGGCCCCATCAGCCATCTGTTCTGCGAGCATTGTGCCCTGCCCACTGCCACTTAAGTTTGGCAATTCTTCGGGCTATGTTGGTTCTCCTGCGGATCTCTTCATTCCTGATTTGATCACGTAGTGTAACTCCGAGCATAGAGCTCTCTATTGCCCTTTGGGTGACTTTAAGCCTTCTGATAAGGCCCGTTATGAGCGACCACGTTCTGTACCATAGATCATCACTGGCAACACACAGTGGTCAAAGACTTTTTTTTGAGACACTGCGATATTTGGGATTAGAAGATATTGCGAAGCTTCCGAACACCTTCCATTTTTCTTATGATCACGAAAACCCTCCCAAATCCATTCTTTCCACTTGCTGAGAATCTCGAGCCTAGACATGAGTTGCCTTGGATTTTCCTGGAAGTCTTTAAATAGACCCCGGACTCAGGTAGGCTGAAGTAAAGAAAACCTGCTCACAGATGACTCCGCCCTGGAGTGTAAATGTGGTGCTGTCCCACAACAACTTAATGTCTTGTCCAGCTTGTCCTGTTACAAGCTGTCTGTACGCTACAGGAGTTGATGGACGCGGCTGAAAGTGTCAAAGCTCGTAGCCAAATTCTGGGCTAAGAAGAAAAATACGTAAACTATAATTTTCATCGTAAGTAAGATTTACACGGCCTGGGTAGGCTTTGTCTTAACTCTTAATAAATCTCTAGAGCACTAATTACTATCAATTATCGTGTAATTGAGCTATTAATTCAGTTCACAGATTTATTACTGAAGTCGTCCGTTCCTTGTCTTATTTGGGTGAATTTTGTGACATAACAGAAAACAGGTAAATGAGACTTCAATTGTCACTTAAGTGATACTGACTTTTGATGACGAGGACAATAGTTTGAATTAAAGACAATAAAATTAATTTGAAAAAAATTACACAGTATCAAAAAATGACTGATATCAATTCAGTAGTCGATGATGCTATCAAGAATTTTGTTTTTCAGTCCTACGTTCTATAGAACTAAGTTCAAAATACGGTAACTTCAAATCTGAAACAGAATAAATATAGCTTAATGATAAATGCAGTTCGCACTGCAAGCCGACACACGCATCCGGTATAATAGAAGCATATATAAAATATGTGTAGGTATATTTATGTACTGTGTGGCATACTAACAAGAATACTCGTTGTAGTATAATATTTGCTTAATCTAGAGACCACTAAGCGTTACCTTGACTTGCTGCAATCTAGGTATATAGATCCTACTTAAATATCTATATTTCGCATATTCTGTCGACTATAATAATCGAAAATTCACCGACAGACAACGCGCAATCTAAACCATCAGCCGTTAGGTCTACAAGCATACAATTTTGTACCACACTTCCTTATATAACAAAGGTAAGCATTTTTAGGAAGTATTTTTGAAAATTCATCCCATAAATGGTTTAAAAATGGGATGAAAGTTTGACAAGAAATTCCATAGGTCATTTGGCTTGTAAGAAATGAAAACATTATATTTTATGTATTTTCACCCCACGTTTGAAGCAAGGTTGATTTTTACCTACCCTTGAAAAAATATGCTCAATCGATAAACGAGTAGCCAAAAAAGTGTTTGCCTTCAGTTACCAAAGTAATATATTTCTCTAACTAGTTATATTATTCCATTCAAATTATGCCGAAAACTTCTTCGGTATTTTATGCTGTAGATCTTTTTTTCATGCATTTAAAAAGCCAATTGTTTTCAAACGAATAACCGTGGAGTTTCGTGCTGGCTCCACAGGAACATACCAATTGCTGCACCTAGCTTCTAACGTTTCGTAAGTGCAAATGTAGGTTTATGGGTACTAAAAAATTTGGTTTTAGAGTTTTGATAATCGTGAAATATAGATTGCCTTTAAATCCTCCTTACATACCTACGAAGACTAAGGTAAGATCATAATCTTATCTTAACGCCTCTTGACATCTATATTTATTGCTACAATATACTGTATTCATTTATCTGTATTTATTTCTGGTAGAGATATTTCGAATACCACAACATCCTCTAAAACATAACATTACGCTTTGTTTCGCCGAAGGGTAGGCAGAGGAGTACCTACTTATAGTACACCCATATTTCGCCAGTAATGTGAAGTCTCATTTAATAGGGGGCGAGGCTTTTGTCATCAATCGAGTACAAATTCAGATTCCAGACTGCTACTGATAAATTCTAGATAGAAAAAGACAATAACACAATGTGGGTGGTTTTGAGCATTTTGTAAATGGCCTACGCAAATGTCCTGCAAATCTGGTAGCGTCTTGTGACGGGTCGTTGAGCTCCCTAAAATATGGTTGAGCTACACGGTGACTGCTACATACAGGCCGTCTGTTGAGACAGGTCAGCTCAAAGGTGTAATGGCTCTTTCTTCAAAAGGGCTTTCCAGACATTACCCTGCATTGTTAAACTCACATAAAATTCAAATAATATAATGTTTGGACTTTAAAAGAGACCATGACCTCTGAGTTTGTTTCGGCTTTTCTTCTCAGGGAACAGTCAGCTAGGAAATGCCGGCGCCATCTAGTTTTTAAAATATTGACCAACAAAATATTGACGTGTAAAAGTGTCTTTTAAGATCTACTTACATAAATAAACATTTTATTTCATTTCATTTCATTCCGTCTTGGTAATCGAATCTCTCTACTCATATATCTGGAAGCTACATTAAATCTCCCTGCTGAGGCTGATTAGAGAGACTTGAGGTCTGATCTACTGACAACTTTGCATGTATTATTCTCTCGTGTTCGTTGTTATAACGTCAGATATAGATTATGATGTGACATAGTAGGTAATGTGATACAAGAAACTTTTAGCGCCGGAACAAGATTCCCAGGGGGCGTTCTTGGAACACAATCTTGTGAATTATCATAGAAATTGTAATAAATGAACGAGATGGCGCCGAGAGTTCCGATTTTGACCAGGTGCCAATGGATCCTCGTACCATTATATAAATATCTGGATGACCTCGGTTTTTTTTCGGGTTGATGTTTTCTAAAAATGAAGCCAAGCTAGTTCGATTTATCGCCCCCGAAAGCCCTGCACACTAAATTTCATGAAAATCGTTGGAGCCATTTCCGAGATTCAGATTATTTATACAGGGTGTAACAGAAACTCTATTACTATACTTAAGCACTAAAGGTAACAGCTGGTATGGAATCACTATACATAGTTTCAGCTCAAAATAAAATACTCTAAGAATTGATACCAAATTTTCGGTTTCATGTGTTCTTAAATTCAAATCATAATAAACGTGTCACCGCACTACGTAGGTCAATAACTTTCCACGTTACTTGCCAATATCACGATAAATCTCTTCCGAGTGACGTGTTTGTTTCAATTTGTTCTGGTATTAATGAATTAAAAATTCTCAAAACTTCCGGAAATGTAGAGATAGGGTTAAAAACCCTTCCAATATCGTTTGATATCATCCAAAAAAGTTACACGTTGTTTATATACAAGAATAGCTCGTTTAAAGGTATTAGATATGCAATAATAACACTTTTCATTACAAAATTTTCAATCCAAATCAGTATGGTGTAAGTTTGATAGTTTCTGCATTGTGGAGGTCAGATAGGCAGTCACTTCTTGTAAAATATTGGTATTCATCTGCATTCGGTTAGACTGGAAGCCAACCCCAACATACTGGGGAAAAGGTAAGGCAGATGGTGTAAGTATTACAAATATATTATTGTCAACTAAACCAAATAAAATGCTGCTGAATTGTGGAGAGGCACACTTTACTCTGTGGTAAGACTTTATCTACTCAAAAGTACATAATTTCATTATAATTTATTTATGGTATAAATAATGATAATAGCTTGTTAGTGTTTTAAAATATCACAATTGCATATACGCCATAACTGATAAAAAATAATTACATACAAACAAGAAGATTAAAGGCCTTTATTTTCCCTATTGTTGTTATAATTTATCATTGTTTTCATAAAATACTTTAATACATTATGCCTGAGTTTGGACATTCAGAAAGAAGTCGACAGAAGGAACAAGTTGAGTTGGGCAGCGTTTGGAAAACTTCGTCAAGTCTTGTCGTTGCCCATCCCGCAATGTTTGAAGACTAAGGTCTTCAACCAGTGCGTCCGGCCATTGTGACATACGGTGCCGAAGCGTGGACACTGACAGTTCACTAATTGAAGGTAGCTCAGCGTGCTATGGAGCGAGCTATGTTCGGAGTGTCTTTAAAAGATAAAATTAGGAACGAAGTAATCCGGTAAAGAACTGGAATTACCGACATAGCTTGCAAATTTAGCAAGTTGTAGTAGCATTAGGCTGCTCATGTTTGTCGTAGAACAGTTAGCCGGCGGAGTATACGAGCCGTGGAGTGGAGACCGCGTATCGGCAAACGGAGTGTGACGCCTGTCAACAATCAATTTCTCCTACTGATGTAAATACAATAAATTATACATTCTCATACACTTCCATTCTCTAGTACGCCCCTTAGTCGCCTTCTACGACACCCATGGGAAGAAATGGGATGGTGCTATTCTTTTACATCCTGCACCACACGGAACTTGATAGGTTTATTGCTGATTATTTTGGTCATACTTTTAACAAACACAGAATATACAAGGTGCATCCAAACATTTAATCTAATATATCGAAAAGTTTTGTCACTATAGCTAGTCAAAGATTGGCAAAATCCATAGTCTAAATGCCAGATATGGGCCCACTGCTACCATTTTATTTGTGAGAAAAACACGTTTATATTTCATCATCATTATCATCATTTCTGCTGAAAGACGTTCACTGCTGAACAAAGGGCTCCCCCAAACACCGCCACCTCGATCGGTTCTGTGCTTCTCACATTCAGCGAATTCCATCGGCCTTCACTAAGTCATCGGTTCATCTTGTGGCCTTCGACTAGGTACGTCGTCTAGTACGCCTTTTTCCTAACCTTTCGGCTCCAGCGGCCATCTGTTCTGCGAGCAATTTGCCCTGCCTACTGGAACTTAAGCCACTGCCACTAATAATTAAATATTAGGAATTATTTCATATTTTCTAAATACTCCTATGCATCAGTAATGCCAGTGTTTTCTTTTTTATTGCTTTTGTCATGTCCACGTTGTATAGCGTGAGTTTTTGAAATGAGACTTCAGGGAAAATCTGAATCTAAGCCTTTTGTTTTTATTTTTATTTCACTTATGTTTTTTGTTGTCTGTGATATGTGTGCGAGCGTGTGCGAGTCACAATTAATACTTTTTCTTTCTTTCTAACAACAATACGACAGTGAACTATAAACATTCTAGAATAAAATTATCCGAATTAATGTTTTATTCTATTCAATATGTAAATAAACGTACGAAGGTACATACTTAAGTATTACTCACACATAAATCGCACACTGGGATAGGTACAGAGATTTATGCTAACACACCAACCTTTCATGTCCAAACTTTTTTGTTTAATAGGTCACTTTTTTAAATTCCAGTAACGTTCGAATTTGGCGATGGAATTAGGATTTTAAATAAAACACTGGTTTAAAATTCACATTCTGGGGACCATTTTATTTTTTAAGTAAGTGTCATCAAAATAGGTTTTTAAAGTAAGTATTGGGTGAAAACTGATAAAGTTCAAGACTATGTTGAAATAAATGTACGTTAGATACCATTGTTTTTTAATCTAGTCAAGTATTTCTAAAGAGATAAGTCATCTAAAGAGATAATTAGAAAGTAAGGAAAATAGATTTATTTGTCACAGAAACACGTGCATACAAAAAGATCCTCCAACCAAAACCTAAAACAAACACCAAAACTTAATCCATTTCACTAAGGCTCGGCTGTCTATCTGTCCGTCTGTCTATCACAGTGCTATATCTTCTAAACGGTAATAGGTAGTCAATGCTCAAAGCGTGTGTTCTATAACTATGTTTATACAAGGTGTAATAACTTTTACAGTTTAAAAGTTCTTCATAATGAGTTCAATGATCTCTTATGAAGTTAACGGTGATTAAAATTACACCCTGTATTTTTTATGTTATGGCTATAACCACAAACAATAAAAATAAAATAAAGTTAAAAATTAAAGGACTTAAGACGTGAATTCATAATAACATGTTTTATTCGTCCTTGTGGTACAAAACTCCTCGTATGTGAGTCCGACGGATACAGCCCTCCTCTCGGTGAGATAGAGAGTGGACCGCAATCTACCACGCGGGCTCAGTGTGGGTTGATAGACGTCACAATGTCTTCAAATTTTTGGTTCTGGAGGACTGGCATCTTCAAACATGCTAGTTTCACGATGTTTTCCCTCAACGTTTTGAGAGCAAATCTACTTTAATTATTACATAACTGCCTAGTGGCGAAAAGTAGGATCGTAGTATCATCGAAACAAATTTGAGAATAAATTGGTAAATAAATTAATAGTTGCAATTTCCTATCCAGAATTTTTGATTCAGTAAGTTAAACCTCTCCACCACGATTCCACGAAACTGGGTGCTCTCCTAACATTTTGGCTTTTATTATCAAGCGAAGTATGGCAACACTGTTATAAATTGTTCTATTGAATAATGGACAAAGTTTGTCCCTATTTGGGGCGGATTTTATGACCCCATTATGAGGGGCAAGTGTTGTTGAATTACAACCATTTTTTGCATTATGTCTGGCTCGGTAGATGATGTGATACGTTTTGTGAAAAAGTGCTAAGTTACTTGAGAAATAATAATTACTTTCATCATTTTCAAAAATATTTTTATTGGCTATTTAACAAGGTTATTTTATCAACAATATCGTGATGTCAGCAGATAAAGACCTCGCTTCCCATGCTCAAGGGTTAAAATCTGAGCAAGTACCGATGTCAAACAATCAATCAACTCAGCCTATCGCAGTCTACTTATGGACATAGGCTTCTTCCAAGCTGAGCCACAACACCCTGTCCTCATAATCATTTAAACTATAAATATAACACACTACATTTAAATATAATCACAAATAAATGTACATAAATAAACCAATTTACTAAAAACGAATAAGACAAACTTTTCTGCTAACTTTTTGTGATAGCTCGCGAACTATAAATTTGAAGGATAATCGGTTGGTTGCCATCCTGATTTTCTGGATGAGCGCATTTCACAGAGAGATAGACTGGACGAAGAAAGAAGAGTGAATGAAGTCTATGTGGTGAATGGGATAGGCAATTGGTCCCATCGAGAAAGTTGATCAGTTTGATGGTCTGTACCCATACCCTTAAATTTGGCAGGTTTTTCAATACTAACCCTTAAATTCATCTGAAATCTCCAACCCTTCTTGACACAGCGTGGTGATAAATGTTTGTGCCTTCTCTGGCCTTTGCCCAGCAGTGGGATGATAGTTTACTGGTATATTATTTATGTGAAGACTGTGCGGGTGTTTTTTTTTTTGTTTGATTCCTCTTTTCTCATTTAGTTTAAATCATGGCCTGGCAGTTTGAGTAATTTATGAGGCCTACCCAAATGTCCTTTCTTTGTTCGTTAAATCGTTAATTTCCTCAAATTCTGAGTAGAGCTGCATGATTACTGATAAATGTGTGCACTGATTGAACAGGTTCACTCAATATGTTTGGTTCTATCCCAAAGAGACCATTTCAGACAACAATCTAATGGTATTCACATGATCTGACCAAGATTATGTCTGGACTTTAAAAGAGACTGTGACCTCTGCGTTTGTTTCGGCTTTTCTTGTCAGAGTAGACAGATAGGAAACGCCGCCGACTTCATCTAGTTTAATAAAAATATGATTGACTTGTAAAAGTGTTTGTACAAACCTAGATACAAGAATAAAATCATGTATCAACAAAGAAATAATACACTTAATAACTTTACTGACCCCGTAACACAAACTATTACACTTCTTACATAATTAAGCTTCTAATACCTACGTTATTCCTTTGGTAGAAAATAACAAGGAAAACCAAGTATTTGGACAGACTCAAAACGTTTTCCGTTTGTCAAGGAGCGTTGAGATCGAGGGTATGTTGTCATTTCCATCTCATTGGCCTAATTCTTATTGCTACGTTTTTCGCATCTCACGAATACGGAGTCAAAGAAAAAGGTATGTTTAAGGAGATCTTAGTAGAAGATTTATGTAATAAGAAAGTGCCAGGAAAAGAAAAACAGTTTTATTTCGTTTTCTAGTATACATCTCAGACTCACCATGCAACATTGTGGCATAGGAAAAATACCTATTTATATACATGTAGGTACGGATGTATGATGGACATTCCTAAGAAATCAGCCAGGATTTATGGCCCGATTAATTAATTTATTTATTTAATTTATGCAGTGGTTTTTTCATAAAACCCGATTTTCCGAGGGACTTTTCTTAATTTTGTACGCACCTGTTTTACTATAAATGATCCTGCATCTCACTCAATAACGTTTTGCGTGTAGACTAGCCTCTAACTGCTCATCACTGATACTACCTCTGTCTGACACGAAGCCTGGTGAGACTGCGTGCTTTTTAGCCAGGCCCATCAGTGAGTTCGAACCAGCGACTAGATTCCCCTTAAGGTACAGTTTTATTATTTCCCTTAATATTATAAAACCTATATCTACCTGACATTTGCAGTAGGTACCCGACATACGCCAAACAGTTTAGAGTAAGCATTGCAAGGAATTCATTCGTCCCGAGACTGAACTTAGCAATGTATTCGCATATAATTAACTTTATTGACGTAAATTATGACATGCCCTCTTCAGTAACGTATGTACAAGTTATGGGTAAACATTCACATAGAAAACGACCATGCATATTGCTACTGAACCACAGAATAAATCTACCTTGGGGCAATTCCACAGGCTGCGACTTTTTAAAGTCAATTCCGAAAGTTCTGTTTAAGAAAATTTCAAAATCATTCTGATCATATTCTCTCACTTTTCTATATTTATCATATTTACTAATAACATCACACAGAGGTTTAATTTTATTTTGACATTTAGATATGTTTGATTATCTAATGTAACTACTAAGATGACTTAGTTGTTACATTAGATAAAGTAAGTCAGTGATTACTTATTTAACAATATTTACATAATAAAGCTAACCGACTTAAAACAATAATAATTTGTACATGTATGTAAAAAAGAGAGGAAGAATAACAGGGCATCACAAAACTCTGCAGTTCCCTACACTTTGATGAGTTATACGAACATAAATATAAGGAACAGCTTTTTTTTTCGCGATTTCAGGTTTGGTCCCATAGCAAAAGTTGTTCATAATGATGCGTACAATGAGCTCTTAACAGGTTATTGGATACCCCTTGGTAAGACTGGTTGTCAGACTTTTGGGCTTATTTACTTTGATTACCCGTAACGACTGTCAAAGATCTATGGAAGACAGCGGAACCAAGGGAGGGGTCTGGATATGAAATGGCTGGTCACGCATCTACGACCGACCGCGGCATAGTATGTAAATGAAAGAATATTCAAGGATTTACCACGTGTTTTATTACTGTATATGTGTGAGTAACATTAAAACGTTCTCATCCCTAAAATACTTCGCACTTTCACAAAGTTAGATGTCGTGGATAATAAACAAAACACTGCTCTTGGGATTTAACAGATGAGTTCCTAGCTTTATTATAATCTTGCTCTTAACTTTTGATTTACGTGCACCGTATCCTCCTCAATTCTAGCCACTCCCACTAATGAAGTTAGTTAAAGAAAGCAAAGTCGTGCTCACTCGATCACTCCAGAAATAGAAAATACATTTAGGTTCAGAAAATGTAATTGGGTAAGACAAAAAGCAACTTATTTGACTTAAAATGCGAAAAGGTAATTCGGTACAAGATATTTATAAATTCACCTTTTGTTAAAATGTCTGAATAAATATGATACAGAAAAAAATACTTAATGGAGCTTAAAGCGACGACTTGAAATCAGTTTTATCAAATAGTTGTTCAAAAAGAACATCAAATAAATTGTGTGAAGCGTAGCAATTTGAAAATAATGTCAGTTTTTCTTCCCCGTGTAAATGATTCAGAAGGTAATATTTCACTATTCAACTGGATTGCTGGTTGAAATCCAAAGACTAAGAAACGATATGACATGTAGGTACCTATAAGAAAACTCAATGATAAATCAAAGGAGATAGCTGAAACTTGGGTGAGAATAAAGAATATGTAGTGGACAGACGTTCATACAAATTATACCTACTACAACTGTAGTAGGTATAATTTGTATGAACGTCTGTCCACTACATAAAATTTGGAATAGAGTATCTAGCTTAAATAGCATCGGTAAAAGAAAACACCGTGAGGAAACCTTGATTTATCCTGGAAATTTGGCATACAGATAGTTCATAAGTTGAATTATCACATAAGACACTTTTTATCTCTTTAATCTCAGTAGTACGTTGCCGTGCGATAAATTCCGATTTCCAAGTGGGTCGAGCCGCTGGCATTTATTTTATAGAAATCGAAAATCGATGTCGTGTTCATCGTCTTGAGCAAGCGTGGTGATCAATGATCGTGCTTTCTCTGTATGAGAAGAGCCTTTTTTCTAGAGCGAGAAAAAAATAGGCTGGTATTATTATATCTAGTCTGTAACCTAAAATGTAAACTAGAAAAAGCAATGATAAACGAAACGTAATTATTATGAATAGTCAAAGACTTTTCCACATGAAAAACTCTCACAAATAAATCAAAATTACTGGACACATACCTACCCTTGATAAGTCCAGAGATTTCGATTAATTTGTATTGATTCGTCATTGCAATCAAAAATTGTTACAAAGAGTATACAATACGGTCGTAGAGATTGAAAATTAATACAATAAATAAAGCGATTTCTGGTTTATTTCGACGATCATTGTTTACTTAAATATCATTGTGTTTTACGTAGGCACATCGACGGATATGGAACATCCTGCCGACTGTGGAGCACAATATTTAATAAAGATATTTTTATTTAATTTTCCTATTCACACTTTGGAAGACGGAATAAGGAATGGGATTAGTTACAATGCGCGTTGTGGTGAGCAGGGTTGCATGTTAGACAATTGAAGAATACCTGTTTGTGAATAATAAATACGAGCCTGTTGGTGTCCCAAATCTGAGCAAATTACCTATTCTAACACAGAAGGCACGAGCATTGATCACCACGCTTGCTCAAGAGTTGATGATTTCATAATAAAAATAAATAAATAAGTCAATGTATAGAATATTGAATTATGATAATAAAAATAGAAAAATGTACACTATTGAATTATATTTTTTAAAGATTCAAATACTAGCTTTTGCCAGTAACTTCGCTCGCGTCAACAATTTTAAACAAAACCTTAACATACCATACAAAAACTATCCTCATGAATCACTCTATCTATTGGTGAAAACCGCATGCAAATACGTTCAGTACTTTTTGATTACCGCAAAAAGACAGACAGATGCAGCGGGGGACTTTGTTTTATAATATGTAGTGATGTATTTAAATTATATTCTTAAAATATCGGCGTAAGATGCACTCATCTAAAAATTTCCATCTCTCTCTGTTGCTCGACCGCTGAATCCACTCTGGACCAGCAACATTTTGAATATCGTCTTCCCAACGTTTCGCTTGTCGTCTTTTGCTGCTTTTTCCATCCCTTGGGTACGCACTGTGTTCTTAATTTGATCCATTTCTCGTTTTCTTCTCTTAACCAAATATGTCATGTCCATTTTTGTGTTTGACATACTTTTTGTGCATCTTTTAAATTGTTTTTTTCTTAATATCTCAGCACTGTGTCTCTTCTCTTGACTCCAACTGCATTTCTTTCTATACTATTTTGACAGACTTTTATTTTCTGACTAGAAGGTTTTAAAAATGTTTGAATATTAGCCACTCTGTTGTCCGGATTTTTGATGGTTGATTCATTATCTCATAACTTTGGAGTAAGTTAATAGGCACACCATCAATTTAAATCTAACCTACGCATTTCACGAAGAAGCTTTTTCTGAAGACTTTTATAAAACACCTCCATTATCTTGATCGACATTTCTTTACGCTACACCGTAAAACTACGAAATGCGATGACGTTCAAAATTATGATATCAAAATTTAAAAAAATGATTTACAACGCACTTGTTTGAAATATTGTTATTTTACGGAACCCACCGCGGCTGCGCGTTGTATAAACATAATATACAAATAGATTTTGATATAAACGTGAGACGAAACTAAATGTTTTATGGGTTTATTAGTTTTAGATGATATACAGAGATCGTACTTTGGTGATCGTGCACAAAAAACCTAAAAGGTGTTCAAGTATTATATAAAGAAGGGAGGCGAAAAAGTCATAGAGCACCAAAAAATTCGTCGGCATCGCTGTCAACGGCGTTTTAATTTTTCATTCGACTTGAATGTACATTTGTACAATATAACTTTTCGAACTGAAGTGTACCCTAAGTGTTTTTAAAAATCGAACGTTGGAATTATTTATGGTAACACGTAACACAGAACTTTGATGAGGAAATAAACAACGATAGTAAAAATGTTTATTGGGAAAAGCTAATTTCAGAAAAGTTATTGAAAAAGTTAAATGTTTGGCCATAGGTACCGCCCATACTTACTCGCCTGCAGGCACTAAAAGCATTTTTTCATTCCATAAAATCAAGCGTAAAAATATTTTTCTCTTATCATTTTAATAATTTATCCTTTCTTTCTAGCTTCCATTGATATCTCCAGCCAGTCGTTGTTTTTCATAAAGAATCTAGTTTTTCAAAGCGACACACAACATATAAAAATAGGTAATGGCCCTAAATATTTGATATCATGACAAAAGGCTGCGTAGTAATAATGACTGTAGGTTTTAACGTAGGAGAAATTTTAATTATTGTTTTACCGCGGCAGTACAACTTGCCTTATAGAATACTTTCGAAGCATAGAGTAAAAGTAAAAAAAAGAAAGATGTTTTTGTTTTAAAATAATTTAAAAAATATTCATCAACTCGAAAACGTGAGAATCAATAGTAACACTAGAGGTAACTTGTGGATACTACTCGAATCGCAAGCGCCGCCGACAAAGCGAACAGCGATGGCTCTCGCACGTGGCTTTCGAGTTTTGTTTTTCATAATGGTTATTCTGCCATTTTTTGTTTTTAATATTTAATTTGTTTATAAAACGATTGTATTACCAAGCCAAAACCATTTCCCTGCGGGAAAACAACCATTAAAATTTCTCGGTGTATAAATTAATGCACAGAAAATGAGATTCTCGAAACTGTAGTGGCATCTACGTTGCGACATGAGAAGTACGCATCACGCAAACAAAAGTCTACCGTGCAACTAGCGTATAAAAGGTGTAATTTTAATCACCGTTAACCTCACAAGCGGTCATTGTACTCATCATTATGAACAACTTTTATAAGGGCTCAAACCTGAAATCGCGAAAATAAAATCAGCCGTTCCCTACATTTATGTTCGTATAACTCAAATTTAAGGAACAGTTGATTTAGTTTTCTCGATTTCAGGTTTGGGCTCATATTAAAAGTTGTTCATAATGATAACTACAATGACCCTTTATGAGGTTAACGATGACAAAAATCACACCTTGTATACAACGTCCTGACATCAATCGTCAGCAGGTGTCCACCAGATACAACACCCGGCTGGTCGGAGGATCCTCCATTTTCTACGGCCGATAAGTGAACTTTACACCCTGATCCTGATGCTTCTATAAACCTATACGGTCACAAGATAACGATTGTCTAAAAACAGAGTGTCGTTTGACAGCTTAATGTCTAATACTGGTGAAAATAACAAATTTTCATGACAGCCATTATAATAATTACGACGGCAACCACTCTACTAGGAAACCGCAGCTTAAGAAAACAAAAACGAAATATATAGACGATAAAAAATAAGTTCATTAAAAGGACATTGGTCAAAAATGTATGTGGCTTGATCCAAAAGTCCACCACTAATGACACCTATGGAATGACAACCAGTCACCATTCAACCGCGGCGCTATCCGTGCGTTTTAACAATAATGATAGACTTTATTAAAAAATTATCTGTCGTACCGCGTAGGTTCTTATCAAATAGGTAGTTACTTAAGTGCGATGAACGTACAGCTGTAGACTATTTTTGTTTTGTGCTCGTGATTATAGGTCTGTTTTGTTTATATTTTTCTTAATACTCTTGTGCAGGGGCTTCAGGGGCTAGTGCAACGCATAGGGGTTTATTCGATATCTATTCTGGACAAACCACGCTGGTCGGTGCGTTTCATTCATTCTTTAATTTCTGTTTTTCTTGTTACTCGCGTTAATTATATACTTTTATGTGCACGTGTTTCTGTGACGTATAAATCTTTTATACTTTCTCTCTTTCCAACTATATATTTTTAGTTCAAAAGTGTTTGTTGATTTACGTTTTTACCACAGACATGATGATTTACATGACAGACGATAGACTAAACTGTTTTTATATAAATGACGTCACATTTTGATTCAAGTCCCAAATTCTGTGGAACTTGTCAGTTGCACCGTATGCAGAAGATAATTCCGTCATCATAAACTAAATATCTACTAGAGGACAGTTCATTTTAAACAAATAGGATTGTTCATCGATTGTGAAGCAGATATCAGACTCTTAAATTAATGTTCATTTTCTCTTTCATTCGACATCTTTCACTCAAATTTAAAAGTCTGAACACAACAGAAATAAAAAATAAATTCGTTAATGAATCGATCCAACTATTTTGGATTTTTGCGCTCAGCATGTTTCACTCGCTTACCTAATGATCGAAAATTTTGTGCAAAGAGCAGATGAACGTTCATTCATAGTTTTCTTAGAGTCGTGTGAACGTGGAATGAAACAAAAATGAATCTTCACTCGTGTGAAGTCTTTGCTATCGTCTTTACGTATAGGGTCATGAGGAACAGGGTGCCAAGTTTACCCAATCTGTATAGAAAAGGGAGGATCCTCCGATCAGACGAGTATTGTCTGTTGACAACTGCCTGACGATAGATGTCGGGACGTTGTTTGTATTGCAGTTGCATGTAAGCAGGATTTTGCGAGACGTCAGTGTATTGTGTAGTTCGTTTGCAACGTACAAACATAACAGAATAATTTACGATTGAAATGTTCAAATGTTGTAGAAATACCAAATGTTTAGCAAATATTTAGAAATCGTAGGTTAATGGTACTTACTTGAGAAGTATCAAAACCGAAATTGACGTCAGTGACATTTCTATGTATAAAACAGATAGAGATTGATCTAAAGAAATAAACACTTTCTATCTTGAAGTCTTAATCGGGCAGCTGATAAGAAGATTAGATCCGAAAAATAATTGTAGGTCACTGAAACTCCCTCAAATTTTCGGTGGATAACATTTTCATCGATCATGATAATTTTATTTTGACAGTCCGATAAAACTTTGAGCAGGTAGCGACAATTATTTTGTTCTGAACACCGCATCAATCAGAAAGTATTCCATAGCCATTTTTATGACAGATTATTTGGAACTTTGAAAGCGGAATTATTTCATAAAAATGAGATTCATAAACAAAGTCGAGAAGCGTCGGGGGCCACCCGGTTGGAACGAAGTTCCTATAGCTATAAACATTATTTAATTAATTTCTAGTACAATAAATTAAATAAAAAAAGTATGATAAATATTAACTATTAAAAAAATATGTGTAGGTCGGGGTACCCCTTACCCTTTTGGTGGAACTCCGAATGTTACATTGAAGCCGATAGTGAGGTCGAAGTAAAGTATAAGTATTAAAGAAAGAGTAAATTATCTTTAATACTTATACTTTACTTTGACCTCACTATCGGCTTCAGCACCCTCGAAAACCATGAAAACGACACCCATGATGATACATAAAAAAAAAATTCGCAGCCATCTTGGAAATTCATTTTGACCTAACTGATGATTTGAGAATCCTCGAAAACCATAAAAACTACCTCACTTTCTCTGTCTCTTACTTTTATATATATGCTGTTTCGTTACGTAACGCTTTTTTGTTACGTGACGATATTTTTCAATTTACTCCTACCACAAGCCGCGTTATGGAACTTCGTTCCAATAAAAAATAACACACATACTTATAGCAAAAGATTCTTGCCTAGCTCTTATTTGCCACGGGACTTGGTTCCAAAAATCTCAACACAACACAACTAAAAAGTTACGAAACAGGAAACTCAAACCCTAATACTTACAAGATAATATTGTACATACAAAATGGCGGTAGTTTCGTCAAAACTTGTGCATTCATCCCAATGTAGGTCTGCAATCACCGGCCCAGCCTGCCTCTTTGATGGCAAATGACTGAACTTGGGTCATCACTAATCAAAGGTGAGATACCAACCTGGGTAGAAATACCTTCGCATTTCCAGATTGATGAATGAAAGTCCGATGATATCATTTTTTGGGACGCGTAATGAATGAACAAAATTCGTGTATTTTTGAAGGACGACTGGTGTAAAGATGGGGAGTAGAATGATTCAATCCTAATAGTTCTTATAAAAAGTTCTAATAACCCAAATCTTAACAAGATTTGGGTTATTAGAACTTTTGAGTTGAGTCAATGTTACCGATTTGTTACGTATAGAAAGTGTTTGATGTATTACCATGTTATGATTCATTAATATCTGGAGCAAATAGGTAAATGGTCGTACAATGATCATTTCAGTATTGTAACAAGAAATCAACATTAATAATATATAGGATATAGTTAATTAAATGATTGAAACGTTTGTTAGCGGAATATTTCACGAATATATATAAAAAAAAAATTAACAAATAATCCAAAAGTATTTTGATTTTCCGAGGGGTAAGCAAGTAGCATTTCAATAATCTAAGCTGTACCTAGAGTACAGATTATTGAATTGCTACCTACCTACAACATTTATTATAAACTTATATATTAATAAAATAGACGACTTATCTTTTCTACGTAGCAGTTATTGAACATTTTGTATCCATGACATAAATACAGATGATTTTGAGAGCACAGACGACTTACCATTAAGTATTGAAATAACCATACAAATATTAAGTATTGAAAAAAAATATAATATCTGTATAAATACCTCAGAAAAAATGACTATATCGTGCGTGTAGTTTTTAACTAAAAACTTCTGAAGTCAACTGTCAAATTATTAAAACAATTTCAATTGTTACCGACCTGAATCAGCTTGCCTAACAGACGAGGGGTCTTCAGTTGGTCTGTTTCGCTGAATCGCGTATAATAATCGGCACAGAATCGCGTATACTCGGCTCAATCGGAAGCTTTCACTATTGCATCGTGCAGTCATAAGTCCACACTTTTTTTTTGTGTTTGTTTGTTATCAAACACCTAAATTTGGGTAACCGGCCCATGGTAAGGTATCTACTAATGGACATCTGCAATTCAAACTCAAACTCAAAGCATTTATTTCAAATAAACCAATTACAGGCATTTTTGAATCGTCAAAGAGTCGGAAAGATGAAGCTAGTTGCCCATTCCGTAGCGTAGTAGGTACCTATGAAGAAGAACGGGCAAGAAACTCCATGGACACTCTTTTTAACCGTACACCGTACACCGATTACTCGAAGATGGCTGGACGGATTCTGATTTTTTTTTTGTTTGAAAGGGTATTTCCCAGGTGGTCCCATGATCATCAAGTCAGGATCTGATGATGGAGTCCTGGAGAAATAGAGAGAACTCTTAACATTTTATAGGCACACTTGAAGCTATTTGGATAGTTTTTGGAAGAGTACTTTTTCGGAGTGGTCCCATTTCAATTCGGTGAAGATCTAATGAAGAACTTCGGAGATAGGCAACGGAACTCCTCAATAAATGATAGCAAATGGACTGGGTTTGCTGAAATCTCATGTCTGTCTATTGTTTACATCAGTTCATAACATAACATCATGTCGGTACGCTATGAAGGGGTAAGCACATGTGAACCACGAATAAGTGAAAAATAATACTTTAAAAAAACCGACGTCCAAAAAACACTACAAAGTGAAAAATAACTTTAATTTCGGATGGCGGTGACAAAAAATTAAAATACTTATATATCCAAAGACACCGACTTCCGAAATTAAAGTTATTTTTCAGTTTATACTGTTTTTTTGGAAATCGGTTGTTATTTTTTAAAGATTTTTTTTAAATCATAAAATTGTTACTAACAATTTGTTACAGAAAGTTGGTTACATCATTTATGTTCAAATAATCAATGTGAGAACGATGTAAAAAGACGTGCACATCAAAAGCGTAATTAAAAACAAAAATCAAATGACAATTTAGTAATTAAAATAGGCCGTGGCAGTTAAGATACAATACCACATTTCCCCAGACCACCTTCACTAGATGAGCTTCCTTGTGAAAAAAAAATGAGATAGGATACATATAAAACATAGAAGACCTATTTTTAAACTACATCTAGCAAAAACTCAAAGAGGTAGTATTCTTCCCATAAAGGTAGGCAGAAACTACAGAACGCCACCTGCTCCTAGAATCGGAGCATAGGTAAACATACTTATTTAAAACTAAATTTACCTTTTCTCAACGAGGTCAAATATGAAAGAGTTTCTTTTGTTCCCCGCCTTATTAATATAATGTAGCACCTCTTTATTTACACCGTCTGTACTTACTAGAGGCATTAAAATGTCAGATTTTCAAAACAAATAATAAAAAAAATGAAGTACGTTTTAATGCTGACCGACACGCCTCGCGTGCTAGAACCCTCAACTACCAAATATAACCAGCCACAAACATAAACGGTTACAGCGGGTATCTGCGGTCTTTTATATGGCTTATATAATGTTTATTTTGTTTAATCATTATTACAGTACTGTGGGCACATTTTATTGGCCTAATAAACAAGGTTTGAACTATTCGTTGAACACCGGATCATAACTCATTCTGATATATACTCTCCCTGAGGGACTACTTTGAATTATATTCACCTTTTAAGAGAAAACGCATTCACGTGTTCAATTTTTTTTTTCTCTAATAAAAACAAAAATACTGTTTTCACAAAAAAAAAAGAAACGACTTCCAAAACAAAAAAAAAACACTACAGAGTTAAAAATTACTTTGAATTCAGAAGTTGGATTTGTGTTTTAGGTTTCGTCACTGACTTCAGAAATAAAAAATATTTTACACCTTGTTTGACAGTCCGTTGTTTTCTGTGTAAAGGTTTTGATTTTTCCAATACAGTCTTAAATTATTTCAAGTTTTGAAATAAATAACTCAAAAAAAACTGAACTAACTAAATAAATAGGTATTTATTTAATACTTTAAGCTCACATATTTAAAATTGTACGGAGGCGAACTTAATGATATAGAATTATTAAATAAATGAGCCTAAGTAAATTAAAACCCTACTAAAGAGACCAACCCTTCAACACTAACTCCAGTTTATTGCGATACCCTTGTTTCTAACCGCGGCCAATCTACAGGAGTATCTTATATCGCCTCTAACGACGATATGAAGAGGTACCTACTTCATGTCGATTACCCTTCATACATAAACATATGAGCATCGTACAGACACTAATAGATGGAGGCATTAGGTTCTAAGTACTGAGATATGACGTCACAATAGAGAAATAAGAGCTAGGTATTTTTATAAAAGGACGGCTGATTTTGGGTTTAAAAAAACAATTGTCAGGGAAAAGTATTGCGCAGATTGATACGAATAGTGTAATTTTAAAGTATCTAACGAAAATGTAAGCAAATGTGGACCTGAAAACGTACCTACTTTTGATGCCACTTTGAAGAGCCACTTACTGAATGCTTTGACTTGATCATTTGAATAAATACCCATAATTCTCATTCTCCATTTTAAATCACCATTAAGATGTTTTTATTTGACAATTGAGGATATTTTTCTTACTTCAATTTTCAATTACAATTTAAAATGTTATTCAAACAATGATTTTTGCAAAAACTAAAAAGTGGTAATGTATGAAGTTGAAAGTTTCTTAATACAGATCTAATATATTATTTATTGCGTTTTAGTAAATGATTGCGCAAGAACTTAACTTGAACAGGGTTATTTGCAGTTTTGTCAAAGGCTTTTGGAACATAACGTGTTTACCACACCATTCTTCCTATTACCAGTATTTTGTACAGGGCACAGTGGAACGAATGTATGGGAGCGGTTGGACGTAGACATGTCCGAAAAAAAAGAGTAAAATTATGCCAAACTAATGATGCCATCTTATTCGATTACTTAATGCCTTCATAACTTGTGGTGATGAATTTCTTCATAACTCCCATATTTCGGGAGTAATTTGAGAAAATGTGAAATTTTACTATGAAAATGAGTGTATCGAGCTCTCTCCCTCCTGATTCCGGGCTTGTTTCAAGTAGCGGTCTCTAATATCATAATGCTAATACTAAGAGCTATATTTAATACTAAGACACATAGTGCGCCAAATGTGCACTTTCTGGGATAAAGAGTGATGTTTATTTTATAACACAATTTTTTTATTTTTTGTTTATTTTGTTGATTAAAACCGTTTTTCTAAAGGTTTACCTTATTACAATAACATTTCTGAGCAGCCAATTAGAGAAGATATAAGCTAATTAGGATATATAATTAGGGACTTAAGGTTTACATATAAAACTGATGCACTAATGATTACTGATAAGAACATTGCTATTATTTAATTACTAAATGGCTCTTAATACACTAATTTAGCATGCATCATTTACTAATTATCACAATAACTAATTACCTTGCAATATTTAACAAAGGATACCTGGGATACCTGGATTTTATATAAATAGGTCACTATTAGTAACTTTAAAATCAGTGTTGATTTACACCTCGTTGTATCCAAGCTAATCTCGCAATGTATTTTCCAAATTTTAATACAAATCTTGATATTCACGTTGCTTTATGCGCACGCGCACATAAAGATTTACGCGACTTTAACTATTTGTTCAGTGTTTTAAAAGATAACAGTTGTGTTCAGTTATGTGAAAGTGCTGAAACAAGTTTAAAAGACTGGTGTCGTCGATTTTGCTACCGCATTTATGCAAAATGGACACAGTCTGGAAGAAGCACAGATAAGTTTCGGAAGAAACATGAGATTTGGCTACAGGCTGCAATTCAATGGCCGGAATTACAGAATGAAAATATGGAACCTTCTACAGAAAATATAAGTGACGTCATCGAGCCCATAATTTCTCCTGCTAAATCTGATGCTTCAACTTGTACACATCCTAGTCCTCGTAAATCTTTTGAGGACCTTAGTAACCGGCAAAAAAGAAGACGCACTGAAGATAGTCTTTCATGCAGCAGTAGCAGCGCTGAAATTATGTTTTCGGCCGAAAGGGCGCTTCAAAAGGCAGGACAAAGCGATACAGCTTATGTTATGAAATACTTGACGGAGAATCCAGAAGAGGCCTCAAAAATCAAAGCCTTCATTGAAGGTAAATCAATTCAGGTACGGGAAATATCCCCTTTGAAGGCATTGGCTCTTTATGTATCGATGAACTTATCGAAATGGCGCTATAACACTCTTCGGGATTTCAACACTCAAGAAGGAGCTCTTCAATACCCGAGTTACTACATGTTGGTTAAAGAAAAAATTAAGTGCTATCCGGCCAAAGAAGATCTCACAGTTACAGAGAGCTCTGCAAAAATCAAATTACAAGCCTTGATGGATTTAACCTCAAGAAGACTTATTAGGTCGTTAGAAACCCCTGTTGATCCCAATCAACAGCTCGTATTGACCAGCAAATGGGGTTTTGACGGATCATCTAGCCAAAGCATTTATCATCAAAGGACGAGTGAAGATGAGCAAATCGATCTTGCTAGTAATTTTATGATTAGTCTTGTACCACTGCGGCTCGTCTCAAAAGGTGTAACAATTTGGGAAAACGAGCGACCATCTTCCACTTCATTTTGCCGGCCAATATTGTTTAAGTTTATAAAGGAAACCAAAGAAAATGTGCAGAGAGAGATGGCTGAAATCGAAGCAGAGATTGAAGCCTTAACTCCATCCACCATCACTGATGGAATTAGTGTCAAACACCAACTGCTGTTGACAATGATTGATGGTAAAATTCATTCCATTATATCCAATACAGCAGCTTCAGTGTGTGACATATGCAAGGCTTGTCCTAAAGAAATGAATAATTTAGAGTTAATCAAAGATAAACACGCAAACGAGGACATGTATAAATATAGCTTAAGCACCCTTCACGCTTGGATTCGCTCAATGGAATGCTTATTACACATTTCCTACAAATTAGACATAAAATCATGGCAAGTAAGGGGTGATATAGCAAAAAGGCAAGTTGATGACAGGAAGAAAAGAGTTCAAGAGGCTGTAAGAAGAGAAACGGGCTTACTTCTCGATGTTGTGAAACAAGGCAGTGGATCCACCAACAATGGCAACTCGGCAAGGAGATTTTTTGAAAACTACACTAAATCTGCTGAACTGACCGGAATAGATGCTATGCTTTTAAGAAAAATCTGTGTGATCTTGCAGTGTATTTCATCAGGAGAGAAGATCAACGTAACTAAATTCCGAGAGTTCTGCTTTGATACTGCTAAGCTTTACGTGGAGTTATACCCATGGTATTATATGCCTTCTTCACTTCATAAAATTTTAATGCATGGGCCAGACATAGTTCAGAACATGTCAATTGTGCCCATTGGTTTTCTATCCGAAGAGGCATCTGAGGCTAGAAATAAAGATTTTAGAAAATATAGAGAGGGGCATTCTCGAAAGCATAGCAGTATCTCATGCAATGAAGATATTATGCACAATCTTTTACTGTCTTCTGATCCACTTGTTACAAGTATCCGTCCAAAAGGAAATAAGTTTGTAAAAAAATCTTCTTTTAAGGAATTTTATGAGCTTACGGATTCTGAGAAAAGTGATATCGAATTTGTTAACATAAATGATTTAGCGGACATCGATTCTGAATTTGAATTAATTGATGATGATGATGATGACGAAGATAATTAAATGATGTTATTGTTTTAAAATGTGTAACTTAGTAAATTAGAGCTTACATCTTAATTATTTATTGTACTTTTAATGAAACTAGGTAATTTATTATCAACTTACTTAAAAGTCATACTCTCATCAGTTCTTGTGAATATTTTTGTTAATATATATTTCTGTATATATATATAATATATTTATAGACCTCTTAATAAGTCTGTCTGCGGTTTAAAGTAAATACAAATGGGGAAAAAACGTTTTTTTTTTTAAATTTTCATTTCCTTTTATCCCAGAAAGTGCACATTTGGCGCACTATGTGTCTTAGTATTAAATATAGCTCTTAGTAATAGCATTACGATATTAGAGACCGCTACTTGAAACAAGCCCGGAATCAGGAGGGAGAGAGCTCGATACACTCATTTTCATAGTAAAATTTCACATTTTCTCAAATTACTCCCGAAATATGGGAGTTATGAAGAAATTCATCACCACAATTTATGAAGGCATTAAGTAATCGAATAAGATGGCATCATTAGTTTGTCATAATTTTACTCTTATTTTTCGGACATGTCTACGTCCAACCGCTCCCATACATTCGTTCCACTGTGCAGGGCGATTCTCTTTGTACCCAATTCTTGAGTTATAAAATTGATTTGATCAGAAAGACTTTTAAAGAGTTCTGATGAAAACTGGAAAATATGGCATAGCACACTTTGGTTCGATAAAATTGCAATATCTGTAAGCCGCCTGCATTTTTTCTTTGACTATTTTCACTTCGTGATTGGAAAAGCTTTCAAATATAACAGGGTGTCTCGTTTATATTGCGGCTGATTGTTTCAGAGTCGACCAGAGGAAGATCGTCACTGATAAAGCAAATTATTTTAAGTACTTAGGTACTAAATTCATCTCAATATTAAACATAAATATTCTCTTTACTTTAATGAGCAAAACTAAATTACCTACCGTTTAATTATCTCTTTATCGAAAGCTCGTTTGATATAATTACCTTGGCCCGAGACTTGGAAGCCCTAACTACGCAAATTACTTAGGTTGGTATTATTATTCCAATCTGCCTGGCCTTGTGCTAACGATGTTGGTGTTGGCTGCCAGTCTGACTGGATGCAACTGAATACCAGTATTTCATATGGAGCGACTGCGTATCTGACCGCCGCAACCCAGATACTCAGTAACACGATACCCCTTGGTAGGACTGGTTGTCAGACTTTTAGGCTTGTGACTACCCGTAACGATTGTCAAAGATTGACAAAATGACAACGGAGACCACCATCTTAACGTGCTTTCCGAGGCACGGAGGGGTCTCGATATCTTGTATGGTCACCCAACCACGAACCGACCGCAGCAAGGCAACCCTTTGATCGACCCTTGCAGCTGTTATCAAAGTCAAATAATTATTTGATTTCAAATAGGCACACAAAAGGTACCTACCTACTTTTGAACGCCAAAATTGACCAAAAAAGAGAAATTAATTGATTCTAGTTTATCATTTTTTATCCACGAGCCCTTCTACCAAGCTAAGCAGTTATTAAAATGAATAAAATGCGTGTCCAGTCAAGGGGACCACCGTTAGGAACGAAGTTCCTTCTGCAATCTCGCAAAACGGCACCCATGATGAAAAAAAAAGTTTTTTTAAAACCATTATCATCAATTTTTATTTTGACTTAACTATCAGCTATAGCACCCTCGAAAACCAATAAAATGGTGCCCATTAGCGAAAATTTCAAAATTTTCGCAGCCGCAATCTTGGATTTTCATTTTAAATTTATATCAGCTATAGCATCCCCGAAAACCATGAAAACGATACCCATGACGAAAATGCTATTTTTTTCTTAAATAAAGTCGCATGTAGAGCATAACGCTTTTTCGTTAAGTTCGTGACGATTTCCACCAGTTTACTCCTACCGCAAGCCTCGTTAAGAACTTCATTCCAATAATAAATTATTAAAACGAATCACTAAAGGCGAAGAAACCCTACAAAAGAAGCTATATTTACGACAAACGAAGTTTCGCTCTTAACGTCAATAAAACGATCATATTATACCTACTCTATGTGATGAAGTATGAACATAAAATGGCGGACGCGTATCCTCCAATTACCTTTTAATTTATTACTGAACGTAACGGGTGTATTGACGCACCCTTTAGCAGTATGCCTTACCGTTTATCCATAATAATATCTTGCTAATGAGTTTGTGTGTTTGTTTGCTTATTCCAATGTTACTGTGAATCCTATCCAAGTGTATTAAATTGTATTTGACACTAACTGTGCCTGCGGCTTCGCCCGACTAGATGTCGGAAGATATCATCCCAAGGGCACGAGATATCAGGATAAAAAGCCTATGTTACTCCTTATAACATCAACTACTCAGTCCTGTCAAAATCGGTCTAGCTATTTCGAAGATTAGCCGGAACAAACAGACAGACAGCTAAACGAACAAAAATAAAAAAACATCTTAAAAGTAGATACCGTATATACTTTCAAATGCGTTTAGTAAAACGCTGTTAATTTGACGTTACAAACAGACACTTCATTATCATTTATTCGTATCCATGGATAAAGTTTTTAAGCATTGTGTCTTGTGTGTATGTAGGCATAGTGTCTTGGTAGGTACTCTGAAATTGAAAAAGTGCAGGTTATCTCATTTCACAATAAACTAGCTTTTGCCAGTGGTTTTGCCCGCGTTTACCAATTTAAATAAAACCTTAATAAATTATAGGTACACCTAAACCTATCTCATGACTCACTCTGTCTATTGGTGAAAACCGTATGAAAAACGGTTCAGATTTTTTGAGTTTATCGCGAATAGACAGACAGACAGACGCGGCGGGCGCGGGACTTTGTTTTATAATAGTGAAGAAATGATGATAAAATTAAAAATAAAATAAAATTTTAATTTCTTTAAAATAAAACATTCCTAGGGAACTTTCTCCTTCTTTTTATCAGGTCGACGTTATTATAATACGTATTCTGTGAATTTAAATTGCCACCATTAACTGTTAAAGAGGTTCCTACAGTTCTGTGACAGTTAGACTGACAGACTCATGGATGGCGTAGGCTAATACGGCCCCGTTTTAATTTTTTTGGTACGGAATCATAAAAATACAAACGAAATTGGTAGCCACCGACTGTTTTACGATTTATTTCAACACTATCAAAAGACAAAAGAAGGATTTATGTCACGTTAACATCGCTCTATTTTTAAAGGATGGCCCGCGTGTATTTTTTTTTTATAAGCCATAAAGCGAAAACAGTTTACGAAGGCTTAAGAAAGAGATACGATAGAAATAAATGCGGTCGAAAATCTGAAAAAGCCGACTTACGTCGACGCCAGTCCCTTTATTTGATTGTACAGACGCCAGCAAATCAACCTATCCCAAACTGTCAAATTTTCCCTATTGAACATGAAGCTTATAATATTGTGATAAAGTTGAAAACCTATCAAAGAAATTTGACAGACTTTTCCCCACCTGGTTGGGGTCGGCTTCCAGTCAAATCAAATCGGATGCAGCTGAATACCAGTAATTTACATGGAGCGACTGCTTATTTGACCTCCACAACCCAGTTCCTGGGTAACACTATACACATTGGTAAGACTAGGTGTCAGACTTTCGGGCTTCTGACGACCCGTAACCACTGTCACAGGTGCACTAATGATAGCCAGATAGATATTCTACTGCTTCCGGTTAGACTGAAAGCCGTCCCCAAACATAACTGGGAAAACGCTAGGCAGATAATGACTACTCTATTCCTTATGGAAATCAGGTAGGATGTTATATTATATTTCTCGTATTCTATTTGCAGTGGTTGTGTCTATAGTTGGATGGCTATTCTACGACCAATATTTCATGCTATTTTTAAACGGAGCCGTCTCCACCCTACACAACACGAGTGCCAGCTTAAATATCCGCTAATTTGGCAACAATAAAACATAAAAACATACATGATATAAATTAACGTCGCGTTTTGTACATGTCAGTGTAACCGCGTTGTTTTTCTGAATTCCACAACGGATTTTGAACCGGTTTTCACCATAATTTAGAGAATTTATTCCGACAGGTTTTTTATGTTTATAAAACATTAAAGATTAACTTAAGTAGAAAGCAACATCGATGTTTCCATGTAGCTAATAGCTCCATAAATCTTAGGCCTTTCCCGCATGAAAGGACTCGAAATAAACTAAACTGATTACTAACTAGTTAGAAACCAAACTTTTCGCACGATGCGCGACGCTACCTAAATCACTAAGTTCTTATCAACAAAATTTGTTTAAACCAGGCTGCTTGCTGGGTGAGTCTACTAATTCATGTTGATAGAATGCTGGAAATAATTATAATAATCTGTGGGAAACTATTGAAATCATAACATACACCTAAAAGAAAAGGGACAAACCAACACAATTAATCAGCCTAAACAATCAATGTCATAAACTCGTTTTTCGCGGGTGTGGGTAAATCGTTGGCAGCAAAAATCACAACTAATAAAGCTAATACACCATACACCACTAGGTCATCTCCAAGCAACGAATGCTTTCGCGACGAATTAGAAATAAAATCATTGTTGTCTAACCTTAAGACTGATTGTGCAGTAGGGGTGGATAAAATATCAGGAAGCTTATTAAAACAATTTACCAACGTCATCGTTCTTCCTGTAACTTTCATTTGCAATTTATAATTTTCTACGGGTGTATTCCCCTTCTGCTAAAAAGTCTCCAATAGTTCCCATTTTCAAAAGTGGGGACAGATGCTGTGTCCACAATTATAGACCTATTTCCATCCTTCCAACCTTATCTAAAATAGTGGAACGTCTAATGAACATCAGACTTGTTAAGTTTCTGGAAACAAATCAGCTATTGTCTTCATCTCAATTTGGATTCCTCGCACATAAATTAACATCTGATGCTGTTCATCAACTAACGGAATCAATAATCTCTAAGCTGGATAGTAAGAAAAAGACCTTGGCCATCTACCTGGATTTAGCCAAAGCGTTTGAGACAGTGTCTGTCCCCATCTTGATCAACAAACTTGAACTCTTCGGAATTAGAGGGCTACCACTAGAGTTGTTCACGAATTACCTGAAGTGTAGAACACAAGGTGTTAGAGTTGATGGTTGGGCCAGTGATGAACTTCCGATAGAATATGGCGTCCCACAAGGCAGTATTCTCGGCCCAACCTTGTTTTTAATTTACATTAACAAACTTTGTAACACAGCTTTGACCAAAGGGAAAATAATTTCATTTGCCCATGATACTGCATTTAACACTGCAAGGAAGTTTTTAAACATGATCAAAATGGTTTCAATCAAGTGTTTACGTGGCTTAAACACAACATTCTAACCTTAAATGTAGATAAAACTAAGTACATGACCTATACACTCAGAAAGCAAGACCTACCAAACCTTCCTATCATCTCACACAATTCCAACTTACCATCCCACGATTCTTGTAACTGTCCGCGTTTATCAAAAACTAACACCATCAAGTATTTGGGTGTTGTAATAGATAACCGACTAAATTTCTAACACCACATTGAGGCCATGGTTCCTAGAATTCGGAAACTTATTTATATATTTAAATCTCTGACCGTTAGACAACTTTTTATTCTATTGACGGTTACTAAAAAGCATTCGGAACCTTTTACGACCCCAAAACAATTTCCGGTAAGAAAAGAACCACCGAAGTCTGCACGACAAATAGATATAAGTTCAGTGTGGCAAATAATTTTTACGGTTTCCTGGGATCATATTTATATAACAATATGAACAAGCAGCTACGTACTGATCTACCCTCTTTCTAGGGCCGAATGCCAGAAAAAAGGTTGTTTGTGGCTTCAAGGCATTGATTACAATGCAACGAAACATCTGTTAAAACCCATAAGGTACTGTTTTATAGTATGGAACGAAATACAATTAACACACACATACCCACCACACCCTCACCTACACTCTCACAGACACACATTCACATATACACACCCCAAATTAGGATTATGCCCCTTTTGCCATCAGAATTATTTTACTTTAGTTTTCATTTTACATTTTGTTTTACTTTTGTTATTAATAATTTGTGATAGTGTTTTATTATATACAACCTGTATGTTCATGTAAACAGTCATTAGACATAAGTGAGTTGTCCTAGGGAGGGTAAGCCTGGTGATCTATAATACAAGTTTTACCTACTGCAGACACCAGTCTCTATTAAGTGTTACCTTGACTTTGTACTATGTTTGTGAATATGAGAACAATGAAAATTATTATTATTATCTCCTTTATTTCATTAAATAGACATATAAATTACATTTTTAAATATTAGTATAAAAATATAGAAACATTTAAAAATATAAAAAATAGTAGCCCACCGGTATCGGGAACAGAGTCCAAGCTACCGGCGGTCAGGGCTCCAGAGAGAGGAACCTCCTAACAATGCGAGCCGTGTCAAGAAGTACCGCTTTCTGAATCAGGCCCTTGACCCAGCTGCCCAACGAGAGCCTCCTTAGGTGTTGGTCGAGGCTCTTGGCTATCAAGCCATTGGCTGTAACGACTATCGGTACAATGATCGCTGAGTCCACATCCCACATGTCGACAACCTCGCGAGCCAAGTCAAGATACTTGATTTGTTTATCTTTCTCGGCTTTCACGAGGTTCTCGTCATGCGGGACCGTTATATCAACGATCATTGTACGCCGCTCTAGTCGATCCACCACCACTATATCAGGCTTATTGGCCACAATAGTCCTGTCAGTGATGATGGATCGATCCCAGTACAGTGTGACATGTCCATTTTCGAGAACTGGGTCGGGCACATACCTGTAGTACGGCACTTCTGATTCCACAAGGCTGTATTTCAGAGCAAGTTGCTGGTGGATAATCCTGGCTACAAGGTTGTGTCTATGCAAGTACTCCTCGTTAGCTAGACGAGAACACCCGGAGATAATATGTCTGATTGATTCACCCGGACGGTGGCATGCCCGACAGATGTCAACCGTGCCGTCTTTCACAATAAATCTCCGGTAGTTGTTCGTCATCATAACGTCGTCCATAATTGCACAGACAAAACCTTCGGTTTCTCCAAAGAGGTCACCGAAACGCAGCCAGGCTACGGACGCTAGAAGGTCTACATCGGGTCCATGTAGGGCCCGGAAATAGCGTCCGTGAAGCTCCTTACTCTGCCATACTTCCATGCGGTCTTTAGTGTCAAGCACTACAGGCTTGCGCCAGTTCTCTTTAGCCAAGGAGAGCGGGGTGAGGCCCTTGTCAACCACGACCACATCTCGATGCATCCTCACGTCGGCTCCCAGAAAATATTCCCTGAGACTGCATATCTCGCGATTGTGGAGGGTCTTAGCGTTTAAGAACCCTCGACCTCCACACTTTCGCGGGATATACAGTCTCATTACCGATGACCGTGGGTGATGCATTCGATATGCAGTCAGTAGCGTACGGACCCTCCTATCCAGGGCGTCGAGTTCGGTCTGAGTCCATTTGAGTATGCCGAAAGAGTACATCAAAACCGGCATGACCCAACCGTTGAAGGCGCGCACCTTGTTCCCGCCTGATAAAAGACTATTAAGTACTTTCTTCAGACGGCCAAAGAAGCGCTCCTTCAACGATTGCTTCAAGTCAGTATCGTTGATGCCCAACGCTTCCGACATACCCAAATACTTATAGGTTTCGGCTGTGGAGAGGGCTCGAAGGTTTATGGAATCCGAGAGTTGGGTTCCCACGGATTCCGCAATCTCCCCTCGCTTTACATGCATGACCGCACATTTGTCCACACCAAATTCCATCCTGATGGCGCTACTGAAAGTTTCAGTTACTTTCAGTAGCTCCATCAGTTGCGAATTGTTGGGGGCAAAGAGTTTTAGGTCATCCATGTAAAGGAGGTGAGAGATAACCTGACCACCTCTCCTCAGCCGATAGCCTATACCTGAATCCTCCAGCAGTGTGCTTAGAGGATTCAGGGCTAGGCAGAACCAAAGCGGACTCAAACTGTCGCCCTGAAATATGCCTCGCTCGATCCTTATCGGCTCGCTATTCCTTTGGATGTTTCGACATCCTGGATATCGAAGGACCGTACTCCATTGCCTCATACATGACATCAGGAAGGTGCGTAGAGTTGTATCTACTTTATACAACTCCAGCACCCTCATGAGCCATGTATGTGGCACCGAGTCATAGGCCTTCTTGTAATCTATCCAACATGTCGAAAGATCCTTTCGGGAACGACGAACCTGTTGGCTAATGGCCATATCAATGAGGAGTAGCTCCTTAGTACCACGGGACCCGTTCCGACATCCATTTTGAGAGACAGACATGATGGAGTTACTGTCTATATGATTGTAAATTTTAGCTCTCAAAATGGATGTAAGAACTTTATAGACCGTCGGTAAACACGTGATCGGTCTATAATTTTTGGGCTCCGCAGTACTACCTGATTTATGGAGCAGGTGGGTAACTCCTGTCGTTAGGAACTGGGGTAGCGAACCAGACTCTAAAGCAGTCTGGTACTGAGCTGCCAAGCGAGCGTGCGATCCAATGAACCATTTAATCCAGAAGTTGTGCAGCCCGTCCGGCCCCGGAGATTTCCAGTTCGGCAACGGACGGACTGCACGAGCTACATCTTGGGGGCAGATGGTAATAGCCCCCATTTCTGGTATTGGATCGCAGGCTCGCTCGACTTCCCGAGTCCAATCATCTTCGGTGTGACTGACAGGCACCGACCAGATACTACGCCAAAAAGAACACATGGCATCATCATCTGGTAGGTGCGTGCCAGCCACACCTTGGTCCGGTCGCTCCCAAGCCCTGTATACCCACCTTTCATCACTCTGGAAAGTGCGGTTCTGGGTGTATCGATCCACTCGCCGCTTATACCTACGGATACGGTTTGCCCATGCATACACTTTCTGCTTCAGGAAGTCGATGCGCTCTGTGACACAGGTCGTATAGTCTTGAGGACTGATATCAGTCCCCGAGAACGCTCGTCTCACAAAGCGCATCACTCTAGGGCGAGTATTGCCTTCCCTGAAGCAGATTAGTTTGCCGATGAGTGCTCTGGCCCCACCAATACAGCGTTCAATCCTGCACTGCCAAGCTGGTACGGCTGGTTTCGGTCGCGTAGCTCTTGAGTCATTAACGAATTTAACGTGAGCTACACGACACGCCGCTACAGCTCCGCAGTACAGAATCGAATGAGTATCGGTGAGGTCTTCGCAGTCATCAAAATAGTTTGACAACTGCGAATCCAGAGCCGCCACCAGCGCCCTATTTTTGTTATGCATGGGCAAACGAGGTAAGCATGGCCTAAGTTCGGGCGACATGAACCGATATTCCCGAATCGCACCCTCCAAAGCACTCCTCAATTCCTCACTGCACTGGGTACTTACGTTTGTAGCCCTGTCAACATTCCCCTCGTCAGCTTGAGGCGTGTGACTTGTGGTTAGCCGTGGTGGTACCACAACTGTCTGCGACGGGGGGACGATGACATGGCTACTCTGCATTTCACTGCGCAAGCGATCAAGTACAGTCTCATCCAACATATGATTACGCTGGATGACCCGCACCTGATCCGATAGTCGTTGTGCTGAAACGTTGACAGCTGGTTCAAGCACCTGAAAAAGAGAGAGCATCCGAACACGGTACGCGGTCAGATTGTTTCCTCCTTCTGTAGCCCCATAGTATGAGCGCATGACGTTCTCGTTAATGGATCGTGTCCATCTCATGCGCTGCACACTTCCGCCGGGAGCTGGGACCCTATCAGAGGCCGGTGGGCCTCGAGGTCCTAAGCCGTCCGGCGGCCGGCGTCCTCTTCGTCGACGAGCAGGTGGTGGCGTCGTGGGCGGAGAGAAATACTCGTCGCTCGAGCTCGACGCAACTACCGCGGCCGGTGTCATCACAGCGCCCGTAGTGGGGCTGGGTACCGGCGGCAGCGAGGCGGAGCTGAGCGACGAGTCCGGAGGTGGTGGGCGTGCATTTCTTGCGGCAGATCTTGTCAACATTTTATCATATTTTCTTAATCCTGTTCATTGTGGTTCGGAGGTGACATCTGTCATGTCACCTCCGATTCGGTATTTTTGATTAGGTTTCTTACATTTTCTTATTTTACGGGTTTGTTTTTGGTTTTTTTGATGATATTTAAGTTTCTGGTTTTGGTTTGTGTAAAATTAAAAACTCTTGTGAAATTGGGTAAAATTATTTTAACTGTTGAAATTGCAGAAAAATTTCTATCGTGACGTTTTGTTGACACGGTGTTGCCCTTATTATTATTATTATTTACTGATTTAGCTTTTCTCAGTGGCTGTTACTACTACGATCGATCAGGTTAAACTACGCTAGCCGCGGTTGATCGGTTTTTGGCGTACCCCTACGTGCCTCGGAAGCCACCATACTTTATTTACTTTCCTCCGTAAGAGGAGGAAGCTTCAGGATAAAACAAATTTTCTAACGTTTTTTGCAATTAGTAGGGCAGTGTCAGGGCGCGAATCATGTTGAGCAAAATATGATTCGCGACCGTAATAAATATGACAGCTCATGAAAAAATCATTCAATTTAATTATATGAACTTAGGCGGTACCTAGTATTGATGTTTTGAATGTTCATAATTCTGTAAAAGACATACCTGTAATAATTATATCCCGCCTCGGCAATTATTTTTATTTAGTGACTTATCTATTGTTCATTCTCTGTCGACCACTCTTACCTGTGTAGCTTCATCTGTATGTTTGTATATTTGTTTGTAACCCACTCCTTTGGATTTGATTTTGACCCACTTCAAACGGTCAGATTTCATTTAAACTTTGTAGACTTATCAAAGATCGACAATTCAATAAATAAAATAAAAAACTGAACAATCACGCTTTTGTAGATAGCAGAACTAAAAAATAAAAAATTAATAATAGATAAAAACAATCTTTTTTTTAGTTGCGTTTTTAAAGCATGTTTTTTAGATTTTTTATCTATTATTTGTTATTAAACTAGATGTGTCACATTCACTCTTGGTTACTGTGCCTAGTAATATTTTCGTTCTATTGGGTTCCACCATATTAAAAATGCCTAAGTTCCACCACCAGGTTCACCATATAAAATATGCGGGAACAAATGTAGGCGTGTGACGTCAAACAGGTCTCTCATTATGCAATATATCTTCGAATATTAAGGCTGCCCCGCACATAAATAAATTATTTTGTATTACATTATGTTTATTGGGAATACATTTACATAACATTTCTTCAATATGTTGGCACTATTCTGTGCCCTACTTGTGATAATCACCGCTATATGTAGCAGTAATACGATCGTAGAGACGTTATTATTTACAGTCTGTTCCTAATATATTTGATTACAGTGTAAATAAATGAAAAAGGTTACGTACCTGTGGATGTTAATCTGTAGTGCTACTTACAAATTAAGTGCTTTGGTTTGATTATTTGAATAAAACCCGAAATTCTTATTGGAATTCCCTCTAAAGATTTCTTTTTTTTTTCATTTGACAGTGAGGAAAGCATCTGTCAAAGTGGCGCCGTCATAGCTAGTTCCCAACACAAGCTAATAATAGAAGGCGTGAGGTGGTTTTACAATATTTTTTTTCAAAAATTACTAATTGTTGTGTTCTTATATACTCCAAAATTGAAATCCACCATTTTCAGAGAGACTCTAAAATAAAAAAGTGGCTTAAAGTTGTTCATAGACATTTTTTTTATTAGATTAAGTTCCAGGTTGTTTCGGACATATTTTGAAGAAAGTGATTACGAGGAAATATTTAAGGTTTAAATTTCTGACACTTTCCATTACAAATACTTGATTTAAAATATTGATATCGCCAAAAATAACGAAATAGTGAAAGAAAACCAAACTCAAGAATGAACACGAAGTGGAATGAATGAACGAAATGTCAATTTATTGAAGTCGGTAGGGAGCTAGCTATTATCATGCCATCTACAATTAGCTTTGCTCGACCTTTCCCATTGAAATTAATTTTGTAACCACAGTTTTCGAAGATGAGCTTTCAATTAATTTTTTTTATAAACGTGTGTGATCGTGGGTCCTCCGTCAGGAACGAAACTCCTTACGCTTTTCCTTCAAATGCAGAAGTAACGTCGTTTACTCTATCGTTAAAATACGAAAACTTTATTTTAACCTGGCTTCAGCACTCTCGAAAACCAAGAAAACGTTAATACGTGTAAGTCGATTACTAAGCCAAATGCTTATCTTAACATAAAGCCATTTCTTCCGTTTATGTTATATCGGCAAATACCTAATATTTATTCTAGGCAAACATGTGACTGCTATCTAACTAGTCTAGTCATCCGCAAATATTTGTGAAGCCAGTCTATGCGATAGGTCAAATATCTATAAACTTGACCGCAAATATTTGGACACGACTATTATTGGGCATTTTCGAAGAATGAAAAGGTTAAGCATGTAATATTACTTTTCTGACTACGTGCTGCGAACGGGCTTGTGGTTAATTCATAACAGTTGCACGCGTCGATCAAAGGGATAGCTACGCACGCCGCGGTCGGTTCGTGAATGACAGACAATCCATCACGTATCGAAACTCCTCCGTGCCTCCGGAAAGCACGTTAAGCCGTTGTTCCTGGCTGTCATTTGTAGATCTTTGAATAGTAACGTTTCAGAAGCGGGAAACTCTGACCACCAATCTTATCAAGGGTATCCTGTTACCCAGTAAGTGGGTTGTGGAGACCAGATAGGCAGTAGCTTCATGAAAAGTACTGGCATTCAGCTGCATATGATGAGACTGGAAGCCGCCCCAACGTAGTACAGAAAAAGCTAGGTAGATGGATTTACTGTAAACGGCATGAATAAAATTTCCAGTGTGAAAAACTGACGTACAAAGAAAAATATTTGAGGATTGCTGCATTTTTCATTTAGTGAGTGTCCATGACTTATTTTACAGAAAGAACGAGCTTTGAAGTTCAGTGTGAAATATGAAAAAAAATCTTCTCAACTTAAAAACTACTCGAGTCGCAAGTTATGAATTTTTAAAGACGACAAGATTACTTGGCCGGTGTATAAAAAATCCTGACTGGACATAATACTTTAGAAGGTTCCGTTTAATATTAAATGAATGAGAGCCAATCGAAACTATCTTGTAATATACTAGTATCATACATATCATTATTTAATTCCAAAATTGGAAGTAGGTATGGTGTAGTGTATTTGTGTACGGAGTGTATTTACTGAACATTTTCTATAATTAACATGAAAAAATATCAAAGTAAAACAAAAAATGCTTTTATGAAGAAAGATAATTTAGAGGAGAATTCTCGAACTTCTTGTCTCGACGGTTATTAAATTCTTCAGTATTTGGTCATGTCAGAAGCTTTTATGTAAATTGTAATTTTTCACGATATTCCAACGCCAGACTAGTTTTATTAAAGAAATTTACTGCTTCCTTTAAGTTGGTCTAAAAACTATTTTACATGAAAATGTTATTTTTGTTATACTTATGAATTCTTAGTGTGTCGAGTGCAACCTATATACAGTTAGAATTTAGCTACGAGCTTGGTGGCTTGGTAGCGTGGCAGCAGACAGGACATGCTGTACAAATCAAATCAAATCAAAATATTTTATTTCACATAAACCTGCACTCATGAAACGTCAGAAGCTAGGTGCACGGTTCCAATTTGTCGCTTCCTATGGAGAAGAACCTGGCAAGAAACTCCACGGTTACTCTTTTAAAAATAATTGGCTTTTACAGTGTTAATAGGTATGGGAGGACAGTGCAGGCCTGTCAGTAAGTACCAGGTACTTAGAGGAATGAAAATAAAGAATAGAAAATCGTCTACAAATCTACAGTCTGTAAGGCCTACAACGTTCTCTCATTCACAATATGTAAAAGAATCTACATAAATAAAACTAACCTATTTAAACATAGTGACATGATTTCCATGATAATCACTACAAGATATTATGTGCCCCATTGTGTTTGGGACAGCACCACATTTACATCCCAGAGCGGAGTAATCTATGAATCTCATTCAGCTGTGTTATTCATATAGATAGATAAGAAAATGAGATTTTTTTTTTAAAACTTTGCCCCACACTAGGAATTTCTTCTGTATTGTGGGTGCGTTCACAAACATTTAAAACTCACATACACAAACAGCCAGACCCGGAACAACTACTTGTAAGTCATACCAATATTTGTTCCGTGCGGGAATCGAACCCGCGACACGCAGCGCAGCAGACAATCGCTTAACCGCTGCGTCAACTGTGCCGTCAATATAGTGCATGAATTTTTTATAAAATATCAAAACCTGACAGATAGAAAAGTAGATTTTATTTTTATTAGTAGGTAGGTATGCCAGTGTTCCAAAATCAACACAGTCCTCAAAGCCCCATTCTTTACACAAACGTACCTTTGTATAAAATCTGTATAGAACTTATGAGACTGTTTCAAACGAACGTAAAAATTAAGAGTATTTTTCTTTTTACTCTCGAGTGGTTCGCTCACGCCAAGGGCAATTTGTCATTTTGTTATGTTGGAAGCCGTGGGCAAGTGACCTGTCATTACCTTCAGTTGGTACACGTCGACGTAAATGAGTTGACACAGTGAAGAGCTTCCTTTTTTCGTCGTGAAAAAAGTGTGAAAAGAACGCTGAATGAATAATTAAGACAGGACTCTTGAAGCTGAGGTTTTCATTAATTTTGAGACTGTATTTTGTTAAGTTATTTGACGTTTTTGTAAATATAATGTTTAAATATACGTTGATTTACATAAGGTTGATTGATACATACAGTTTAATGAAACACTAGTAGCGATCAATCTCTGTTTATCATCGGTTTTTTTTTTAGTTCTCCCGCTCTAGGTGGAGCAGGAGAGCGTGTCAGACTTTTACTGACTAAAACCCACCCGTGTTCCCTCCGTTGCCTGTGTGCCAGGGGCCGCGGTATCTCTTTCGAACAATCCGCAACCCTGGCAGGCATCGGCCCTTGCGGGCCCTATCAGTTGGTGCTGACATCTCTTTGAGGCGCGCGTGGAACACAACGCGCCGTCAACCCGGGCTTGTTCCTTACCGGACAGCGAGCTACCCGTTACTCGCCGTCCGCAAGCCCGTGCCTACGGTGGCCGGGAATCAGCCTTGGATTCCCGACGCCCAGAGCGTCTCCTGCGAAGGCCACGGCCATGAGGGCGCATGTACTGCAACTCTATCACGTGCGCCGCCTCCCTCTTTGCGAGCATCACTGCTTCGCTGAAGGAGGCGACTGCTAGCCATGCACTCTCGCTCCGTACCATGGCCTGGACTAGGGCCGGACGCGAGAGATCGCCGCCGCCGATTGCCTCCACGAGGACACGGTGGTGCTCCACCATGTGTTTATCATCGGGTTAAGATATTGACAAAGCTACAAAAGGAGAAACTGACCGACTAACTGAGATATCAACGTACAGCCAAAACAAATAGGACTAAAAACGTCAAATTTTGCACAAGTCTTTCTTTTATGATGTGAGTTATAGGGAGACTAAGAAGGGGTTAATAAACTTGAAACTTGGCACATATACTTATCTAAGTAAATCATGCAATTAAAAAGTATGTTTTTGTTTTTTTTAATTACCCCTTAAGAGTGTATATAAGCGGGTGTTAAAGTTTTTAAGGGAAATACGCTATTTTTTTATTTTATTACTGATAAAAAATTCCCGTATATAGAAACATTTTTTTAACTTTACTTTTTGAATTAATTTTTACTTCTTTTTTTTTCTTTAAACCACTACATAATAATGCAATATTTTTGAATAATATCACCTTACCAGCTCGATTTTCAAAGGGGTTTATAGTGTCCAAGTGGTACTAGAACACTGACCACAAGTCACAGGTATTCCTAGTTCAGGAGTCAGGATTTCAACGTTTGTGCTCCTATAGATAATTGTTGAACTTTTACTAGATACTAAGCATATTGTAAAAACTTATGTCAATAAAGTATTATTATTATTATTATTATCTCCTTCTAAATTATATTTTTAAATATTGTTAACATAACTATATTATTATTATTATAATCCTAATCTCAGGTGAGTTGAGTCTAGATACTTTTAAAATATTGATGCTTCAAACACTTGCGTACTTTACTTAATTGTGTATCCTGTTGTTTGGGATATTATATCTTAATACAGTATATTTTCTGTAATCTAACATGCTAAAGCTCTACGTATTATTATGTAGATAAATGTTATCATAGAACGTAAGTATATGTCTATTTATATTTTTTGTTACTCAGACACTGTCGTTGGCAGATACTTAAATTACCTAATAATGTTACAATAATAGTTATAAAGTCATCATCATCTGCCTAGCCTTTGCCCTACTATGTTAGGGTCAGCTTCCAGTCAAACCGGATGCAGCTGAATAGCACTATTTTACATGGAGCGACTGCCTATCTGGCCTCCACAAACCAGTTACTGGTTAATACGATACCCTTGGTAAAACTGGTAGTCAGACTTTCTGGCTTCTGATGACCCGTAACGACTGTCAAAGATCCACGAATGACAGCTGGGACCAACGGCGGCAACCGGGAGGGGTCTTGGTATGTAAAGATGCTCACCCATCCACGGGCCAGCCACAGCAAGCGTAGCTTAACCTGATCGATTGACCCATGTGGCAGTAAATACTTAGCCACAAGCCCACCCTACAGTAAAAATTATAAAGCCAACAAATACTTCAACGAAATGCCCTGCTAAAAATGCATATAAAAAATGCAACGCAAATAAAAACACAGAAAACCCCACTTTGCTTTCTACTAAAATGCAAATACTATTATTTAACCGCAACAAGATAAATCCACAGCATTCACTATCCTGCAGCAGCAACAAAATGAAACTAATAAATAATACTCTGCAAAATATAACAGGAAATCTTGCTAACATTAAATACAGGAGACAGTACACAAATAGCCAGTTCCACCTCAAGAAAATCTTCTAAGCCGCCCATTAAACATCGCTGGGACAGACAGTGACCACAGATTAATAGTGGATGAGACACTTATTATAAGTAATGGTGGGAAGCCACCTGGTGCCGCTATTACGGACAGAAGATTAGATTCTTCGATGGGAGTACGATCGGTGTACGGGCGGCAGGGATATCGACGCACAGACTGTTACCATGGTTGTAGTGACGTTTTTCGTCAGTAATAAAAAAAAATCGCGATCAAAATTTATAGAACAGCAATTTTTTTTTTAAATAACTGACGAACTTTACAAACAACTTTCTTTTTTTTTGTCAACGCAGAGAGGTTTTGGAATCTTATACTCAATACATTGTAAAAGTTTGTGCGTTGATGTCTCTCCCACCCTGTATAGTTAAAAGCAATCGACACGTCACAAAAATACTTTCAACATAACCTTAGTTAGGTTATGTTTATTTCCTTTCCTCAAAAGACCATTTCAGACACCGATCCACATGGTCTTCACATGATCTGACCAAGATTATGTCTGGACTTTAAAAGAGACTGTGACCCCTGTGTTTCGGCCTTTCTTCTCAGAGTAGTCAGATAGGAAACGCCGACCTCAGCTAGTTTAAAAAAATGTGATTGACGTGTAAAAGTGTCTGTACAAAACCTACTTAAAGAAATAAAATCATTTATCATTTATCATTTTGAACGAAGGTGATGAAATATCACATTCCCAAAAAGGTGTCTTTAGAAGTTGGTTGAACTGAAAATTTAAACTCGAGACATTTATTTCAATTAAACCATATTACTGGCATTTTTGAACTGTCGAGGAGGCGGTCAGGCGAAAAGATTAAACTAGTTTGGAGAATTTTTGGGTCTTTTTGTTCTGGTTTCCAAACAAACTCATCATTGATAAAAAAGACAATATAAAAACATTAGACGTTCACTGTGTGAATATTGGTAGGTAAAAAATTTAGATAATAATAATTTTCAGAAATTAATCATTTACACAGCAACAGTTGTCTACAATAAGACTATTAATTTATAAACTAATGGCGGACCTATCAGCCGTCAAGCATCCGCCAATATTAATGATTGTACACCACAAGACGACAAGAGCGATGATGCCAAAAAAGTCACCAGATTTACTGTTGGTTAGATAGGAACCGATTCACATAGCTCTTCTACAGGGTGTAAGGGACAGCCCTCCGTAAACTAACAGGGTGCATTCAGTTCCATAATTATTTTGAATCACATTGCACCCGAAAATTACTCAGGACATTTTTTTAGTTTTTCCAGTTACTATTCCTTTATTTAAATGTAAATTACATTATCTGTACGTAGCACTCCATGTATGTAAATAAAACAGCTTAAATTAAAAACCAGCAATGGTTGTTGAAATACTCTAACAAACAACGCGCGAAATCAGCTCTTCACTTTCTGCCTAGTGGCTGAGGGCTCACAGCACTGCCGCTCGCTACGGTAACGATATATTGCTTAGGAGGTGGTTTGGATTCACACATCGATCCTGAAATATCATGTACCGGTCATCTTAGTATGAAATACTAAATTCACCCCATCAATCTATGGAGGGCTGTCCCTTACACCCGTTATACAAAATAGACAAGTAATACAGAAGGTTAACTTCATAAAACCAGCGAAAATAGACGCGTATGTTCGACTCTTAAGCAATGCCATATGCCAGTCGCGTGAAGCATGTCTAATGTGCGAGCGTTTACGTTTGTTGCTCTGTAGTTGACCTTCTGTTACCTATTTTGTGTATTTTAGCTATCTGATTATTTTATGCGGGATTGCACTCACATTATTCATAAAAGTTCATATTGCGGTATGTGTGCCAGTAAAAAGATTTTTTCATAGGAATTTTGCGTGAAATTAAAATCGTGCTCTGCATTTGTATGAAACTTATTTCTTAATTTTCAGTAATGTTTATATTACATATTAGATACACAATTCTGGTCACAGTAATGAGGATTTATTTTGAACTCTACTTTGCTCTTATGTGGCTTCCATTAAAATAAAGTTTTAAGACCAACTGTGAATAAAAAAGAATAGACATTTTTTTGCAAATACGAGTAACTAGCTTTTGCCAGTGGTTTCGCCAGCGTGAATATCGAAAATTATCCCACAGGAACGTACTACCAGCATAAAAGTATCCTATGTGTTAATCCAGGTTATAAACTATGTGCATGCCAAATTTCATCCAAATCCGTTCTGTCGTTTTTGTGCGATTGAGTAACAAACATCCACACATACAAACTTTCACATTTAAAATATTAGTAGGATAGGATATTCAGGATATTTTTTTAACCAGTGCGCAAACTGTAACCATGAATTCAGCATATCATTCTAGATCTCCCAGCGCAGAAATTTTACATCGGTTTTACAAAAAAAAATCAGCTGTTTCATAGAAAAGTGCGGACCTATGCGGTCTAAATGTATGAAACAGCTGCTTTTTTTGTATTAACGACGAAAAATTTCTGCTCTGGGCGTCGGGAATGTTATGCTGACTTCATAGTTACAGTTTGCGCACTGGATAAAAACTTATCCTGTATATGATCGGTGTAGGTACTGATACATTAAAGCTCAGCTATATTTCACCATTCAGCCATGCAAACATTTATATTATCGTACACTTAAGTTCAAACAAAAGCCAGATCCAATCTTTCAAATTGCTTTGATAGAGTTTCAACTTTATTACAAAAGTACAAGGTTCATGTTCAATTGGGAAAATTTGACAGTTTGGGATAGCTTGATGTGCTGGCGTACGTACATCCAGAACAATTTGGCCACTTTTTTTTCTTTAATAAAAACTCAGTCACACTGTAATACCTTTTTAAATGGAAAAATATCCTTATTAAAAAATACGTAATAACGTCATTACAGCTGTCTACCATAGGTTATGATTGAAAAATACAGTCAAAAATCATACTAGTGTTGTTTTACTCTACTTATTTCAACATTCATTGTGATTCAAGAAGAATATGCTGTCACCATTATCCTCTACAATCGGCCGTTCTATAATCTAAGAGCACGTCCCAAAATAATAGTGGGCGGTAATAGCCTAGCATAAGGCTATTCCGGTCTTCCAATTTTGCCTAAATCTTCGTCATATTAAAGTTATAACTTTGAATTACGGCCTTCTAAAACGGTTTAACTATCTAATGACATTAGACAGGACCACCAAAACTCAACGTAATGTATCTTAAATCACAGAAACAATTAATCCTGGTAATTCTTTCCGTGCTGGTAATAAATGGTTTATGTATCGCATTAAGGAAAGAAATAAAAACAATATAAAGAAAAAGGAAATTGCTCCGTGGTTGTCGATTTATGTCGGAATGAAATAATCCATACACTCAGAACACTTTTTTATATTGATACAAATATAGCTTTTAACCTTGAACATCACATATGATTCTCAAGTGAAATTCAATTAAGTCTCTATACAAAGTTCATGCTAATGATGTTACTTCAGCCAATTCAATTAAAGACCTACGCTCCAACCTTCCAATCACTAATTATTACCAATTTAATGATATTGTACACCCTTTCGGCACCTGCCCCACTGCATGCGAGGAAGCGACTACCTATTAATTTTCTCGCTCAAGAAATACAAACATTTGTAGGTCCCGTGTAAGTTTAAAAAGTAAGTTCTAAAACGAAAACCCACTGAAAAATCACGCTGTAAAAAGTATGAAACAAGAAAATATCTGAAAGCCGTGGACGTATGCCACCTACCCTAGCGAAACAATACATTGTAACAGTAGTAAGCGATCATAACCTTTAAGGTAATTTGGCATACGACCATAGAAATACATACATAACGGTCAAAATCATAACCCACCGTTTTGCTTCGCCGTAGTCCGGTAAAACAGGTAATAGTTTATCGTTGATTGTTCACATCGCCGGCGAGTACTCGTTAACTAGCAAAGAGAGTACTCGCTCAGCAACGCCCGCTCGCTCGTTGAGACACTCACGTTTGGTAGGGTAAAAGCCGGAAAGTTGCCACACTTTTCGAAATCACTCTAATTCTCTCAGAACAAAAAACAAAATACTTCACTTGAAAAACTGGCTAATACTTTGGTTTTTTACAAAAATCTTTAATATTTCTAGAGTATTAGCTAACTTTTGCGGACCTCTATATTTTGGGACATCTATCCCACATAGGGGATAAGTTGCCTAGTCCATATAAATTACGTTTCGGATAGATGCCGAGAAACAGGACATCTATTCCGCAAAAACTTTGATCGCATTTTGCCTTCCCCTACAATCACATAGAGACATGCGACACGGTCAACTTAGTGGTAGTTGAAGAGTCTTTCGATAAATTAACAAAATAGCATACAATTCATCCGCGAAACTAGAGTAAATAAAATCGGGGCAACTATACCCCTGGAGCAACTATCCTGGTTTTACCCTACATAGCTACGCATGCCAGTAAGTAATCGCTCGTCGCCATCGCGCACTCGCTGCTCCCCAACTCGTTTTTACTTGCTAACTCTACTCGTTTCTCTTTAATCGGCGATAGGACAGCTGTTTCATGGCAAATTTAAGCTTCCCGGAAATGCACACGACCAAAACAGTACGCAGTCTAACTTTAAATGTTAAACTGTGGCTACACATTGTGCCTGTCATGAATGAAAATTGGATTAAACCGACATAATAGAAGTTAGTCAATTATCACAATAAAATTGGAAATAGCGTGAATGTGTTGATGGAATTTGTGTTTAAATTATTCTTTGTTCGTAAACGAAACCTAACTGATGATCCAGCGGTGAATTTTGTGGATTTAATATTTTGATATGAAGTATAGTATATCTTATAAGTATTGCCATACAGTAAAAAAATAACTGCAGCAGTGGTGGCCAAGACGCAACGGCCACCACTTACGAATCGTAAGTCATTTTATCAAACCCAGACAGGCGCTTCCTTCATGTAAATTATTTCATCACCGCTGCTCGCAAAACGGTGAAAAAATCATCGTGAAGAAAGCGGCATGTCTTAGAACCAAAGATTTCTACCAAACCGTACTAGGGTCCGCAAGTGGATTACGGCCCACTGCCTGTCTCCGAGAAGAGGCATATGTCCCAGCACTGGGATACTGGGGATAGGCTGATTGTGCTAAAGAGCACTAAGAAATGCTTCACTGTCAGGAGCGTTAATAGTTCCTATATTAAAATTGAATTTTCCAAAGTACTGAAAATGGAATACTATGTTCTAAACCAACAATACCGATTCATCATCACCATCATATCACCCGAAAGAAGTGCACTGTTGGACATAAGCCTCCCCAAAAGTGGGGGATTTGCCATAATCGCCACGCTTGGCAGGCGGATTGGCGATCGCAGTATGGTGGTAAAATGCATAGAGAACGCTGCTGCCCATTCTCTAGTAAGTCCCTTAGTCGCCTTCTACGACACCCACGGGAAGAAATGGGACAGTACCGATTGGGCTGATTAAAATGCAAGCTTAAAAAATCCAGAAAATTCTTAAGGAAAACAATTAATTAACATGACATTCTGTTAAGAAGGTTTTAGGCTAGTCAAAAATAAATAAAAACTGCGCCATTTATCATCCGAAGGAACTCGTAAAGATCTGTCAAGAAAAATAGGTCACAGTTAAATCTTAAACTTGTATAATGGAATATTCATGCCATGTTATTTTGGCATGCAAATAGCAACATTTGGATACAAAAAATTATGCAAACAGAGAAGAATACAAACTTTTGTCGTATACACGATGTATAAAATTGGACTGTTGTGGAAGTTTTTAATAAAATGTTGAGCTACAACGCTTTACCATATTCCTTAATTTTACAATCAAATCAACTCAGCCTACCGCAGTCCACTGCTGGACATAGGCCTCTCCCATGTTGCGCCACTAAACCCCTATTCCTCGGCCTTCCGCATCCAGTCTGTCCCAGCCACCTTTTTAAGGTTGCCGGTCCACCTAGCTGGAGGGCGTCCCACACTACGCTTGCCGATACGCGGTCTCCACTCCAGGACTCGTCTGCTCCACCGTCCATCGGGCCGTCGACAAACATGGCCAGCCCACTGCTACTTCAACCTACTTACTCTGCAAGCTATGTCGTTAACTCCAGTTCTTTCCCGGATAACTTCGTTTCTGATTTTATCCTTCAAAGAACACCCAAGCATAGCCCGCTCCATATCACGCTGAGTGACTTTAAATTTGTGGACCAGCCCAACTGTCAGTGTCCACGTTTCGCCACCGTATGTCATCACGGGCATGACGCACCGGTTGAAGACCTTAGTTTTCAAACATTGCGGTATTGGCGACGAGAAGACTTGACGAAGTTTTCCAAACGCTACCCAACCTAACAGGATCCTCCTGTCGGTTTCTTTCTCAAAGTTCCTTAATAAGTTCCTTAAGTTCCTTCATTTTTGCTTTGATATAAATATTTTAGAGTCTATCTAGTCTAAACACATAATTTGCCTACCCTTTTCCCAACTATGTTGGGGTCGGCTTCCAGTCTAATCGGATGCAGCTGAAAATGTTCAACATGGCGTGAGTGCCTATCTGACCACCACAACCCAGTTTCTGGGTAATACGATATCCCTATGTAAGACTGGTTCTCAGACTTTCGGGCTTCTGACAAACCAGTTATGACTATCAAAGATCCACGAATGATAGCCGGGACCAACAACGTTGGTGTTAACGTGGTTTTCCGACAGATCTCTTAATTTCTGATTCGATCACGTAGGGAAGCTCCAAGCATTAGTTACAGTTGCAATTTTATTTTAGCCAACTGTAATACTTACTTAATTAGAGTGCGGTAGAATTATGGACGCAAATGATAAATTATTTTATTTCTTTAAGTAGTCCACATTACCTACAATATGATGAAATGTGACATAACTAACCCTTTACTATAATTTACCATAGACAAGCATGTAAAAATACCCTATAATTGATGATCGATTCATTTATTAATAATACATTTAATTGACATGACTTTGTATTGTATAGATTCAGACTTATTGCTAAAAAAAACTAATATATTTGTACACCAATTTCATTGGTAGGACATAGAGCTCGACTAAAATGTAAACATAAGACCTATCTTGTAATACCTGTGTTCACGAATAAAGATTGATTGATGATCAGACCAAGATTATGTCTGAACTTTAAAAGAGACTGTGACCTCTGAGTTTGTTTCTGCCTTTCTTCTCAGAGTAGTCAAATAGGAATTGCCGACCTCATCTAGTTATAAAAATATGATTGACGTGTAAGCAATGCACGTTAGCATGTTTTACACGTCAATCATCACAAAGATTGAGTGAATGAATTCAGTACACGAATTTGTCAGTAAATGTCCAGCTCACCAAGGAACTTAAGGAGCTTAACAATTCGACGAAATATAAATACCAAAAAAAGAGTATTTGTGTAGGCCGCATAAACTACCCAAACTGCCAGACCATGATCTAGATGAGAATCCGTGAATTATAACTTCTGAATCATAACTTCAGGACTCAGAATTATAACTTCTGAATCTAGGCCCTCGTCAACGGCTGTTGTTGACCTACAACATATTATTATCAAATAGATATTAATTAATCCCCTGGGCCTTAAGTTTCACACGTACACAGACCTACACTTTTCGTGTAGGTCTGTGTGACCGCGATTTTCTTCTAAACTATGCACCGGATTTTTATGCGGTTTCCGCCATCTTGTATAGAATTTTTATATGTACATGCATCGAAATACTCTGTCAGCTTAATAGGAATTTGTTTCTTTTTGAGGAATTGGATATGAGTTACACAGCAAAAGTTATTTAATATGGCGGATAGAAGCACCCCCTTGACTATTGCAAGTGACTAATAAGGTGTTTATATATAAACGTCGATTAAAGTTTTAAGATGTTTACACGTCAATAATGTATAGACCGCTAAAATCCCGGCCGCACCGCGCCGCGGCCGCATCCCGATACTATAGAATATCAATTGTGTCTCATTAGCCGGTGTTGAGAGGTTAAACAGTGTTAATCATTACTTTTTTTTATTACTAAATGGGCCTGCTCTTGACCTCAATCACGCCTGATGGAAAGCAATTGGTGAGGTCCATGATGGATCGAGCGTGCCCAGAAAATGCCTGTTCAGTCTTGTTTTGAAGGTGGATGGTTTAAATGTGGAAGGGTAACACAGACGCAGGCAGAGAGTTTCACACTTTGGCTGTGCGCATAATAAACGTGGAGGAGTAGCGCTGAGTACGACTGGTCGGGATATCAACCAAGCGCGGATGGTACCCTGCAGTGCGTCTGGTCGAGTCCGATAGTAAAAGGGCGATGGTGGGATTAGGTCGTGGAGTTCCTGCGCACACTCTCCGAAGTAGACTGTAGAAGACCGATGGGTAAGCAACATTACGACGGTGAGCCAAACTGTAAAACTTAGATACCAACGTTTCGTCGCATATAAGATTTTTGTTCTGCGTTCCACCGAGTCAAGGGCAGCAAGTTGATATTTTGCTGAGCCATTCCATAAGTGGCTGCAATACTCCATACAAGAACGCACTCGAGCTTTATACAAGCTCAAAAGCTGTCCAGATGTGAAGTATCGCCTCATATTGTTTAGGATGCCCAGCTTCTTGACTGCAGTCTTAACTATAAGCAACGTTTATAAACAAAGAGAAAGATTAACCTGTATACACTTCGCAGGTACCGCCACCATAGCTGTCACCATGGGTGTTGCCCCAGAGTAAAGTAACTCATAATCTTAAGAAGTATATTAATTCAATACTTTTCAGCCGAAAGACGTCCATTGCTGGACATAGGCCTCCCTCAACCTCCGCTATTTCGACCGGTTGTGTTCTTCCCGCATCCAGTGGATTCCTGCAGCCTTTACAACGTCATCGGTCCAGCTTGTGGGAGGGCTTCCAACTCTACGTCTTCCAGTACGCGGTCGCCACTCCAGAACCCTTTCGCATTACCTAAGTCAATTACTGTCTTCATCATTTGTAACTATTGTACCCACCCTCGATACACAAGTTACAAATGATAGATGTTCTGAGCCAGCACTTAGAAAAGTCAATGAAATTATGGAACGGAAAATGATTTGAAATCCACGTCATCGAATACTTTATGCGCTAATGATCGCTGAATGTGACTCTGTCAAGGGCAAAGAGAATGAAATTAATATTATTAAATTATAAATATATTTTACTTACCAATGAAAAGTTATGCCATCATTTTTATAGCTGGATGTTTTAGACGATTTCCCACACCGTTTTATTGAACAAGAACTCATAATTGTTTTTATTCAGGCAGAAATGTTTGAATAGATATCAAAATAACCGCGTGTGCAGAGATCCAATAACTGGTCAGAACTAAAATGGCTCCTCATATTGTCATCTAGCATAAGTGCAACTTCATTTATGTGTCGTGAGCCTGAGTCGCCCTTATGAGCAGTCAAGAGGCTATATAGTCATTGGTCAGGTGCAACGCGGTTGGATTCAGGTTGATTTAACACCACTTCTGTCTGCTGCTTGCATTAATTTAGATTGGAAAATTTTATTTGGGTAGTTCCATAACAATTCTTATAAGATTTTTGTGTACTTATTGCTACTAAGAAATTAACATCCAAAAGAAAAAAAATCAAACAGCAACGAGGTCCTTCCAAAAAAAAAACTACTAAAAAAATTAAAAAATAAGTAATTTGAATGCACTCAAGTTGTGATACCTACCCCCCACAACAGTGTCTGGAAGTAATTATAACAACATCAATAAACACTAAGTGAAAAAAATATGTATTACTAAAGCTAACTCAAAAACAACTCATCAGAACTTGACTAAATTTATATGAGACCACTCTGTAAGCATACCCTTTCAAAAAAAAAAAGAAGAATTTTTCAAATCGGTTCATAAATTACTAAGTTCTGAAAAGAGGAAAATAAAAAAAACATCCGAAATAAGTCATTTAAATATACCTAATACCTAAGACTTTCATTGCTCAACAAGCGCTCATACACGCGGCCACACATCAAGCTATACATTTCCAGTTTACGCTGATGTCGCACTGTACGGAAAACTTATACAATGCGAGATCAGCTTATACTGGAACTGTATAGCTTGATGTGTAGCCGTGTGTACCTACTCCAGAAACCACCAAAGTTCCATATTTTGTAAGATTTTTACTATTTCAGTCTCGTAAACATCAACGTCCTTCCCGGAGAACTTGGACAGTTATATATCCCTTAAGATTTTTCTTTCTCTTCAAATTGTTCTAACGGTCTCATTTTTAAAACAATGTACTTTATTTTACAAAAGAAGTACTACGAATTTGTTATATTACCAGTGCAAGCTTTTCGGCCGCTCGTCAAAGTCCAAACCGTGGTTTCACTAAAGCTTAAATAACTTTTAGAATAACGTTAGTTATGTTTCTGAATTATTAATATTTAACTGCATCTTTTTTCACCATTAAATGCAACTTTGTTCTATTATGCTTCAGTAGGTACTATATTTTAACTAACTTTACCCTCAATTTTTTATTCACAATATTCTTATCTACCAATCTCATTATTCACCAACAACATAATAGAAGAAAGGCCGAAACTCCAAAACAAACTCAGAGGTCACTTTTAAAGTCTAGAAATAATCTCGGTCAGATCATGTGAAGAGCATGTAGATTGGTGTCTGAAATAATCTTTTGTGGACAGCCTAACACAGATTAATTGAACCTGTCCAGTCAGTGCACGCGTTTGTCAATAATCGTGCAGCTCAACTCAAAACTTAAGCAGCTCAACGATTCGACGAACAATACCAAAGAAAGGGCATTTGGTAGGCTTACTTCAGAGCCACAACCTATTTGGCGCCACTATACTCAAATGAGTACGCCAACACAAACGATTGTGGTCACTGAGTTTTTATAAACAATTATTATTATTTCGTTTATATTAACAGTAAGTAGTTTATCAAAACAGGAACAATACAATTGGCTACATTCAAAATTGATGGAAGTTAAAGACTTCTAGCTGTATCAAAGTTTATACGGGTAGCAGGTAGCATGCTATTTCTTTTTTTATAAAATAACCTTTATCACAAAATATATTATTCGCATGTATTTTTGTAGGATATATCCCTCCGTATAATTCAAATTATATTAGATAGTGGTGTCAATACCTTAATAGGCATTAAAAACCAGGTTATAGGCTGGCGCGTGCTCTATTAAAGTAGTCTAAGGTTAACATTGACCTGCAGTCGACCAAATTTATACCTAGCTCTTTTAACATTAGAATTTCTCCACACAAACCAATTTCCTTTACTTGACTATTACAAATTGTCTACGATGACAAGCAGCCAAATGTCTAGACCAGCAACAATGGCTATTCACATCTATCGACATCATCGCGTAAAATCGAGACTCATTCGAATAGTTCTGTATGGAATGAAACCGTTTTAATTCTGAGCGACGAGTCGACATCGACGACACGTTTCGCGAATCAATTTGACGCCCGCAAAATGTAATGAACAAGGTTTGTTTTTTTTTGTTGCTTCAATTGCTATTCTGAATGTACGGCTACCTTACTGAATGAATGGAAGCCTTCAACAGTCGCATTGTTCTTATTATTGTCGCTTTTCATTTGTTTTCCTCACCGTTCAGGTAGTTTTTCTTCCCCTTCCAATTTGTTATACGGAGTAACATTAGAAAATATTGTGAAAAAATAAAATTGCTCTTCGACAAGGCGAGAAAGAAAACTATTTATTTAAAAAATACACGTATAAAGGCGGACTTAATGCCAGAGGCATTTTCTACCAGTCAGCCTTAGGGCGATGCAGAGACAAAACATGGCAGGTGCAACTTAAGGGACAGATATCTTGAAAAAAAAAATACTAATTACATAAATATATCATCATCATAATTTCAGCCGAAAGACGTCCACTGCTGGACATAGGCCTCCCCCAAGTTCTACCACTTCGACCGGTTCTGTGTTTCCCGCATCCAGCGGATGCCTGCGGCCTTCACAAAGACATCGGTCTACCTTAATGAACCATAACAAATGTATAAATACATCATTGCACGAAAATAAACTTGAGAAGAATAACGATAAGTAGTGGAGAAAACGAATCCGGCAAATGAGTCCTGGGATGATTCTGCCAAGTTCTTACGAATAAACTCACGTGCCTTCACTTTAAAAGATGTCATTCCTGTACAAAGGAAGTGAATTCCCAAGAAAGCCCGCCTGGAGAAAGAGAGAGCAATGAGAAGGACATCGTACAAGACTTTTGCAAAGCTCTGCGCCTGTGAGGTCTGGTAATAAGAGAGAAGTGGGTTTGTCGAGAGTAGAAAACAACATACACAGAGCCCTCAACTCTCTGCGCTGACGAATGGAATGGTCTACGCACTTGGTTTTTAGTAATAAGTTGTAAAGTTGGTAGTTTTAATACTAGCATCATATTTACACAGTAAATTGACGTTGAAAGAATTTCATTTTTCAATGAAACCATTTATAATATTCTTAGAATCGAACTAAAAGCACGAACCGGATTCATTATATCTCAATCTGACAGCTTTCAATACAATAAATTCACAGAACTTACGGGTTACTATTAGGAAATGGAAGCATAGCTGTACATCAACACCCATGTGATATCTTCAATTTACTCATTGAACGGTGCTGCCTTACCAAACTATTTTTCGAAAACTGTTACATACTTAGAGTTTGGGTATTCAGAATCATGTACTGGATTATGGATTCAGTAATCCATAGTAGCAGGTTGCGATTTTATGTCTCTGCTATCCAGCACTCCTAAATCAGAAACTGAATAATTTTGAAGGAACTAATCCATTCTTTCATATGTTCGAAAAAATTGTCTGCTTAGCAACGTATACAACGCCATGAATGTTGTGGAACTCTCAATTAGAAGCGATTCCTAAGGGTAGTGTTTTATGATATTATTTATTTATTTATTTATATATGCTTTATTTTACACCAGAAAATACATGACAAAAAAATACCCCTAAAAAAAATTACCCCTCTGTATAGATACTACGCGTATACTATATTAAAAGTAAAAGAAACGTCGTTCGCAAGCCATCGCCGCAGTGACACCTAATTGATTACACAGTTGTCTAGGTAACCAAGCTAAATATATGAAGAATATCATCGCGTTCCGCAGCGGTATTACGGTGAAAAAAGCGATGTACAAACAACGTACAACATCCTTTTTATAGAATATATTCCATCCTCAAAATAACAAGGGATTAAAATTTAATTAAGTTGTACCAGGTGTGTGGTATTTCATACTATATTTAATTTCAGCACTCATCTTCTCACGGTGAAAATTGTTTTTTGTCTGTTTATTTGAGTTAACAAATTGTAAACATTGTTTCTTCAACCCGACAAAAGTTGTTGTCTCGTGTTTACAAGAAATATGTATAGCATAATTTGTTTAACAAAATATTCTACGAAGAACTCTTTAAGCTTGCTGTTTGTGCCTCGCTCTCTGTTGTGAAACTTAGAGGCTTACTAGTAAGAAAAATTATTTAATTGGGACTTTTGTCCAAAGATTTCTTATTACAGTACTTAACTACCCTATTTCCTAAAATACTCCAAGATAAATGAGTTATTACAACTGCCAATAAATATGCAGAAACTACAAAACGCCCCCTGCTACGATCCTAACAGAACCCCTACCTACGTACAAATAAAGAATTATTATCAACGTCCTAGAAAAAAAATGGTTTAAAAAAACTAAAAAAAAACACGCTTTAAAAAGCAAACTAAAAAGTAGAAAATAATTGAATTCTATTAAAAGGCGTGGGGTGCTTGATATTAATTAATTATAAAAATACCTCAAAAAGCACCCCACGCTTTTTAATAGAATTAAATTATTTTCTACTTTTTAGTTTGGTTTTTAAAGCGTGTTTTTTTAGTTAAAATAGCGTCCAAAGGAGTTGGTTACATACAAACATACAAGTGAAGCTAATATAAAGCGTGTAAAAAGAAAAATATCCATGCCACACAAAGTCCAATTAAGGCGAATAAAATACAGAATAATCTCCATTATAGATACAGCCCTATTGAAACTGTAATTTGGCACCCCGCTGCAATTTGCCTGTAATATTTCAGAGTTATTAAAAATACAAAAGCAAACACCCTGTTGGCTTTAATTGAACATGGAGAAGTGCCGGCTGAAATTTTACATACCTACATGCTGTAGTTCATTTTTGACTGTCTCTTGTAGTTTAAAATGTTTTACTTCAAAATGTATTAATGATTTAAGCCTTTTTGTTTAAAATGTTTATCGTAGTTTAATGTTTCAATGCAATACTTATTGCGCTTGAAGATAGCGTAGACAATTTTCGTTGGGTCACAAAAAAAATCTGGTGTTTCAGAGAAAAGTGCAATACCTACGGTTAAAATGTATGGACCAGCATTTAAAAAATAATCAGAATCATGGTACTGAATCCATAGTAACAGGTTGCGGGTCGATGTCTCTGCCACCCTGTATATTAAATCCCAAATTCAAACTTAAGTTTATCTTCATAAAACCATTTAAAAGCACTTATGAATTGTCTAGCAGTCGTTAAATCAGGAAGATGGACAAAAAAAGTATTACATTTTGATTTGATCATTCTTGTTGAAATAACAAACAAGTATTGAAGTCTGTCAGTTTATAGCAACGACGATATAGCCTCTTGACTGCTCATAAGGGCGACTCAGGCTCACGACACATAAATGAAATTGCACTTAAGTTAGATGACAATATGAGAGGCCATTTTAGTTTTGACCGGTTATTGGATCTCTGCACACGCGTTTATTTTGATACCTATTCAAACATTTCTGCATAAATAAAAACAATTATAAGTTCCTGTTCAATTAAATGGTGTGGGAAATCGTCTAAAACATCCAGCTATAAAAATGATGGCATAACTTTTCATTGGTAAGTAAAATATATTTACAATTTAATAATATTATGAATAGTTGCAGGGCTCAAGCTAAACTGATTGTTTACGTAAAATGGCACAAACAAGTATACCGCGTTGATGACTTCTTGAAAAGTTCCTTTCTATCATTAGGGTATTGTCAATACGTCTGTCTCATTTTATTAATGTACTAATGCTGTAGTGTTGTGACAACTTCAAAACAAAGTCAAAATTGATGATAAAAAAATATCGGTGTTTCTTAAGGGTTTTTTTTTTTTTTTTTTCTGGGTGGGAAATCATCAAATAACTTCTCCCGCTCTGGGTGGAGCGGGAGGGCGTGTCAGACTTTTACTGACTAAAACCCACCCGTGTTCCCTCAGTTGCCTGTGTGCCAGGGGCGGCGGTATCTCTTTCGAACAACCCGCACCCCCGGCAGGCATCAGCCCTTGCGGGCCCCTCTGTTGCTGCTGACATCTCTTTTAGGCGCGCGTGGAACACAACGCGCCGTCGACCCGGGCTTGGTCCTTACCGGACAGCGAGGTACCCATTACTCGCCGTCCGCAAGCCCGTGCCTACGGTGGCCGGGAATCAGCCTGGGATTCCCGACGCCCAGGGCGTCTCCTGCGAAGGCCACGGCTGTGAGGGCGCATGTACTGCATCTCCCTCACGTGCGCCGCCTCCCTCTTTGCCAGCATAACTGCTTCGCTGAAGGAGGCGACTGCCAGCCATGCCCTCTCGCTCCGTACCATGGCCTGGACCAGGGTCGGACGCGAGAGATCGCCGCCGCCGATCACCTCCACGAGGACACGGCGTTGCTCCGCCCAAGCTGGGCAGACCTCCACCGTATGCTCCACCGCGTCCTCTGGGCGATCTTCGCAATGGAAACACCCGGGCGTTTCCTCCCGCCCTATCCGAAACAGGAACCTCCCGAAACAGCCATGTCCGGTGAGGACCTGTGTCAGGCGGAAGGTGAGGACGCCATGCCGCCTCTCAAGCCACTCCTCACTTACTTGTACTAATGCTGTAGTGTTGTGACAACTTCTAGTCGAAATGTATGATAAAAAAATTATCGATGTTTCCTAATGGTAAAAAGTAATTTTACATTTTAGATTTCGAAATATTCCGGATTTGAAAGAATTTGAATTTCATGACAATTTATTGTTCTTTCCGACAGGGATTGACATTGCTATTATTTTATTAGACATACTTTAAATTAGTCGATTCAATTTGCTGATTGGTTTAATTGAATTTAACTTAAAAAAGTGTTACGTCAGTATTTTGTTTGCACCCAGTTAACACCCTATCAGTATAGTTTAAAAAAATGTAGAATTAATGGACATCGATTTTATCGATATCGATATTTTTGTTGCAAAATTGACTTGCGAATCACTATTTCTGCAACATTCGTCCTGACATTGTTGCATCGGCCAATCACAACCGCTGTATTTTCTTCGTCCCCCGGCCCGCAGTGGTGAGTCGTGTGCCTAGACGAAATCGGTCTATCAGCTCTCAAGTGGTGTAATTCTCTTTGGTTTATAGCTATATCAGGAACTACAGTCACTAACTAGGAGACCAACTCCATAGCGGGTGTAACTCTCCAAGATGAATGAGAAATATCAAACAAAATATGAAATATAATTTCATCTTTTGAAATAAAATATTTCAAAAGATGAAATATCAGCTGGATGAATTTTATTAAACTCATTCAGCTACATCCGGTTAGACTGAAAGCCAAACCCCAAAACGGATGTGAAAAAGCTAAAGAAGAAAGAAAGAAAAATGCGTTTATTGGCGTTGCAGCATAAAAAACCTTAAACTAAAAAAAAAACAGATAACAAATGAGAACTCAAGGTGTAACAGCTGACGCTGATTTTCAGTAACCCACGTGGCTATGCAGTCATTTAAAAATGCAAATAGTTTGGGGCAACCAAATGTCCCTCATTTCTCACGCACATTTATCTAGCAAATAAACTCGCAAACAAAACAAAAAAGTAAAAGCAAATAATGTAATCGTTACCTTTATCGAGTTACAATTCAAAGAAAAGAGGCCAATCTTCGCTCTCCACAAAGCTGAAATCCCCTAAAGTCCTACATTAAAACGTATTTGACGACGGCTTAGTTCATTCCACTTTTACGCTTTCTTCCTTCGGCTTCATATTTATGATTTAGGCATGTGAAAGTTTTATTTAACGGGTATGACATTTGCTTAGAACTTCTCGACGGAGAGAAATAACGAAAACGGTCATGGCTAAGGTCTGTCTCATAAACCCTAAATAAATAGAAGTTCTAAAAGAAAATATTATTGAAGGATATGAAAAAAAAAATCTGTTTAAAAGTATCCTTCATGCAATTCTTATTATTTTTCAAAAAATATACTTAGAAGTGGCCATTATATTATGACTGTAAAGTGGCAGATATGTAATCCTTGGTGCTACATATGTCCGAAGTTTAAAACGGCGTTTTAAACGTTTTGAACCATTTGGTTTTAACCGTTTTTTTGGTTTAATACGGTATAAAGCAACACCAATCGGTTTTATAATTCTGTTTTTTTTTTAAAGAATGCACTGATGCTGCACACGAATCTGTGTGGACTACACCTACTCCCTGATTTAGGATATATCAAAGGCAATTTAAAAAAATATACCTACACATTATAAAAATATGCAGTGTGAGAGTGAAAACCTAATCAGACTATTTTTTTATTGATACTTAGCTACATCATATTTTGAAGTATACGTTTTAATAAAATACACACATCAAGATTTTTTGGTTTAGTCCATGTTCAACCACCACAATCTTTACCCCCGACCATGTTGAACCCCTAAATGTTTCCGTGTTCAACCCCCCAGGGGTTGAACATGGATTTCAATACATTGGTCATCCTTTCTTTGTCCATATTCAACCCATTGTTGTTAGGTAACTAATAATGACACTAAAGTATTACTGAGAGCAGAAGTGTATTTATTTTCTTTACAATTGATATTTCATAGGGTAAAAAAGAAAACATGGCTTTTTGGTTAACATTGATCATGATGAGCTACTTGGCGTTTATCATTTTTGACTTTAAACCTGTCTGGGTCGATACGGCTACTATAGGGGCGGTAAAGCGTATAGGACGCTTAGTACTTAAATCCTACCGGTACTTGCAGGTGTACTTCCAGTCGATCTTGAGATGTAGCGATGTGCTACAATGTAGTATTCCAAACGAGAGACCATGGACGCAAACTTTTTAATACAACGTGACCATGATCTCTAGATTATTTGAACCGCAGACGGACGTCTGGGAAGAACTTTTATCCGAATGGCAATGTAGGTGGGATAACTCTATCAAGGGCCGAAACTTCCATCACGTCCTCCACGCTTAGAAGTCACGAAATCAAAATTAAATAAACCGCTACTCGTAGACGGAATCTCAGCCATTTTCAGAAATACAATAAGTGTCACTGTCAAAGTCGCTTCAATCCTTTTTTGTTTAATTATAACTATTAATAAAGTGATGCAATTGTAACGACTGGCCAACTATTAAAGAGGTAGAATAAACTCAAATGAATTTCAAAGTAACTGCAGAAATATAGGGCAAATAGCTAATAGATAAAACTTTTTCCAAAAAAAAACAACCGACTTCCGAAAAAACGGTGACTTTGGATATGTATTTAAATTTTTTGTCACCGCCTTCCGAAATTAAAGTTATTTTTCACTTTATAGTGTTTTTTCGGAAGTCGGTTGTTTTTTTGGAAAAAGTTTTTTTTTTTCACTTTTTAGTTATAGTACCTACCCACTAATTCGAAATTTCATCATTCTTGGGGTCAAAACAATGCATATTTATGTGATAGCAGCAATCGCGGTTGATTTGCTGTTATTTTTTGAAGAGTTCCGTTGTCTGTCTCTGAAACGCATCATCAGATCTATATGAATTCTATATAAGATCTATTAAATGGGACCACACGGAAAGCACGAGCTTTCAAATAAAAAAATAATCATCAAAATCGGTTCACCCAGTCGAAAGTTATGAGGTAAAAAACATTTAAAAAAATATACAGTCGAATTGAGAACCTCCTCCTTTTTTGAAGTCGGTTAAAAAAAATAGGGAAAATGAGAAAATCTTTTGTGTTTTACTGTCCATTGAGGGTTGAACGTGGATTAAGACATTCAAAAATAAAAGTCCATGTTCAACCCCCCCAGGGGTTGAATATGGACAGCATTTGCGGTTCAACATGGCCGGGGGTAAAGATTGTGGGGTTGAACATGGACTAAACCGATTTTTTCAGTCGTATAACTATGACTTCACTTATTTATTATACTTTTAATATTGTGAATCATCAGCATTTTCAAGCATTTTTTAAGGTATACATAATCAATGTACGGCCCACGTGGTCTTAGTTTTAAATCGTTTTATATAAATTTTAAACCAAGGTTTTTGGATTACAACTGTTTATTTACAACTATAATTCGGAGACACGGTACGAAATACAACAAAGAGAGAAGAACACCACAAAAGTAATGAAGTGTTGTCTATGACATTTTTTCTTGACATTTCCTATGACACTTTTTCTTGACATTTTCTATGACACGTTTTTTTGACATTTTCTATGACACTATGTAGGCCTATGTTGGGTGTGAGAATAATGATGCAAACATTTATTTTTGAAGGTACTGTTAGTTACCTATTTGCTTATATTTCGTTAAGTGGTGCAAATCTTTTATTCTTTCATCAACTATTTCTTTGAACTTGCAAAACTATTATTAACAGCAAACACTTTCAATTCTGGCTTCATGCAAAAATAACAACTATTAAATAGAATATTTATAAAAAACTTTACTTAGGTATATAAACAATGACCTACACAAAACTATACATTTTAGTACAAACCACTTAATTTTGCAGATCAAAGTAAATAATTAGGTACATATATCTACCTACGTAGGTACACGCCCTTGTATATTTCTTAGCGAATGCCAACCACATTGCTTTAGGCCAATTCTGTTTATTTTCTCAACAAAATCTGTAAAATCGGGCTAGCATTTAACAGTTTCAGTAACAATATATTAAATCCGTAGAGGTGATAAAAAAACAAACACGGTGACGTCATTTTAACAACTTCTGGTTTTAAGTTTTAAAAATAGAGCTACGAACGTTGTTGAAATGTTTGTGACGCAGATAAAATAAAGCTTTTAAGCTTGCGCATTATTGCCAGATTTGGTTTTATCCGCATTGGATTGCCACGAAATGGACGCAATGGTGGAATGCTGAATGATGATTTTCGAGTGCTTAAGAAAATTGAATTAAAATTGGGCTTTTTTTTTATTAGTCGCCACTTTTGTAGATCTATCAATACGTTTTGACTTTAGAGTCGGTAAAATCTTCTTACTTGTTTTTTTTTCTTCCGCTAAAGCCGATATGTCCAGAAAATTTCTAATCTATGTCCAGAAAAATGTAACAGTGAGGAAAGGTTTTAAATAGATGGCCGGTCTCTTCAACTGAAATTCGAATTTGTCGGGACAAAAGATATTTTATTTTATCTGTACTAATCTATACTTTGTAATATTATAATGAGACAAAGTTTGTGAGTTTGTGAGGTTATAGGAGTAATTTCTAAATCTACTGAACCGATTTTAAAAGCTCATTTACCAATAGAAAGCCACATTACTTGTGAGTGTTATAGGCTATATATTAACCCGAAAAATGAAAAGACTTTTTCGTGGTAGTCGGATTTGCAAAGTAAGTCGGAGAAAAAAAAGGTCGAACAAAAACGTTTCTTACGGACGCTGCCTTAACGATGAGAGATATATGATTGAGTTATAGAGAAAAGTTGTAGAACTTGATAATGCCTACAAAAAAGTCAGCGACAACATATGTCTAACTTTTATATTTCAGTCAGAAAAAATTGTTTTTTATTAAAAAGATCATTTAAATCGTTAGATCATGTTTATTGGTCATAATTATCAACAATTGTGAATTCTTATCAAAATAAGTAAATTTATCGTCTCAAGTGTTTAAAACAAAAAACTTGTTTAAAATAACAACCCACTCCCGGAAAAACACTACAAAGTGAAAAATAACTTTAATTTCGGAAGTCGATGACTTTGGATATCTATTTTAAGTTTTGGTCACAGCCTTCCGAAATTAAAGTTATTTTTTACTTTGTAGTGTTTTCCGGAAGACGTTTGATTTTTTTTTTGAAAAAAGTTTTTATTTTTCACTTTTTAGTTATAGTATACACCAATTCGAAATTCCATCATCCTTGGGGTCAGAACAATGCATCTTTATGCGATAGCATGAATCGCGTTTGATTTGCTGTCATTTTTTGAAGTTGTCTCCGAAACGCATCATCAGATCCATATGAAATTTATATGGGACCATTTCGGAATAAATCCCTTTCGAATATTTTTTTTTACAAATCCGTCTGTATATGACAGAGTTATGCCCAAACATACATAAAAAACTAAAATATATAAACATGTCGAATTGATAACCTCCTTCTTTTTAAAGTCGGTTTAAAAAGACCTTTCCCTTTCACTGCATACAATTTGGACGAATATGGAACCGCGACCGTGTCGTAATCTATTGAGTGATATTTCTATTAGACGGTTCTTTTATAGTAAAAATGTTTACCGCTCAACGAAGTGGGCACGGGTCAGCTAGTACATAATAATTATTATGTACTGCGCCATTAGTCTAGTTTTTGCAAGCGCTGCTGCTGGGCATGAGTTCCTAGGTTCGATTCCCGGATCGTGCAAAGTGTTATTGAGTTTTTCCATCTGGAATATATCAGTAACAGCCCGGAGTCTTGATTTGTGCCCGGTTGATGGCAACAAGCTCGCCCCTATTACATGGGATTTAAACATAACTGGTAAAATTATGGTGTAAAGTATACCTCTGCCTAATGTAATGTTATATAATATGGGTGTTAGTATAACCAAGTTATCACATAATAATCGACGCACAATAGCTCCGAAAATAATAAAAGATGTGACCGCACCGTTTTCTCGATACTAAAATATTATATTCGAGCGGTGTTGTGGAACGTTTGCTATTTTGGATTCACCACACGTACCGTATTTGATTTCGCTAAGAGATATCTTTCTAGTCATATTAATGGATACTTCACTACTATCAAACACCTAGGTATCTAGTGAAATAGTCTTGGGGCTAATTATTCAACGGTCAGATAACTTTTATCTGAAGAATTAATCTGACAGCTTGGCATATTTCTACACAAGAGCTGTCGATACCTACACCATACATTTACTTGGTCTACTGATTTTCAAATTTGAAATACTTACTAATTTAATTTAAGATATTCTTGTATTTAAGACAAGCGACGGTTTCCCTGAACTTTGAATTTAAATTAAGATAATTATTTTTTTGTTCGTAAGGGTATACTTCCCAGGTGGTCCCATGATCATCAAGTCAGGATCTGATGATGGGATCCTGGAGAAATAGAGAGAACTCTTCAAATTTTATAGGCACACTTGAAGCAATTTGTGTAGTTTTTGGAAGAGTACTTTCTCGTAGTGGTTCCATTTCAATTTTGTGAAGATCTGATGAAGAACTTCGGAGATAGGCAACGGAACTCCTCAATAAATGATAGCAAATGGACAGGGTTTGCTGAAATCTCATGTCTGTCAATTGTTTACACCAGTTAATAACATAACATCACGCCGGTACGCTGTGAAGGGGTAAGCACATGTGAACCACTAAAAAGTGAAAAATAAAAAACTTTTTTCAAAAAAATAAACAACCGACTTCCAAAAAAACACTAAAAAGTGAAAAATAACTTTAATTTCGGAAGGCGGTGACTTTGGATATGTATTTTAATTTTTTGTCACCGCCTTCCGAAATTAAAGTTATTTTTCACTTTTTAGTGTTTTTTTGGAAGTCGGTTGTTTATTTTTTTTGAAAAAAGTTTTTTATGTTATTCATCATTAGTATCAATTTGTGCAAATCTATTAGTATGCACTAGTGTTAAAAGCATTTTTTTTTCACAAATATAATCGACTAGCTAGTGCCCACGGCTTCGACCGCGTGAAGGTTGGGTTTTTTTCTAATCCACACAGTAGAGCAAGTACGCTTCGTCTTATTCCAATTTGATAACGTATGGTTGTGTGACTTTGGATATGTATTTTAATTTTTTGTCACCGCCTTCCGAAATTAAAGTTATTTTTCACTTTTTAGTGTTTTTTTGGAAGTCGGTTGTTTATTTTTTTTTAAACTAGCTTTTGCCAGCGCCTTTGCCCGTGTGGAGGTCGAAAACTATCCCATGGGAACATAGTGCCGGGTTAAAAAGTTTCCTATGTGTTGTATGTCCAGGTTACAAACTACCTGTGTGCCAAATTTCATTCAAATCCGTTCAGCTGTTTTTGCGTGAAAGTGTAACAAACATCCATACATACATCCATACTCACAAACTTTCACATTTATAATATTAGTAGGATAACCGCTGAATAATTTAAATGCAGAAAAGGCTGTGACCGTGCATTACGACAGTCTTTCTACCGTGTTTTGTTCTCGTTGTTCCTAAAATTCTGCCTCGTTATGTGCTGTTGAATTTGGATTATTTTGGTTGTAAATGTTATTTTTGTACGTATGTCACACACACAAATAACTCAAACATAAATCATTCATTAACAAATTATATCAATATTCATTAATTTAGTTTCTTTTATAAACCCTTTTAGGAAAATGTCAAAAAATACTTTAATAGTTATTATTTTGAGATATTTGTATTTTTTAAGGTGAGTTTTGGCTAGCCTTCCCCATATTACAAAATGTGGTTTAACCATCGAGTATTACAATTTCATTTCAATGACATGACCAGTAGCTATTTTGGTAAATTCAATTAAACCACAACACACCCTATCGAACTTTCTAACACCCAATAGGTCACCTTCAAAACCAATTCCCTACCAACATTTGTTCAGTCCGTGACGTCATAGCCGGTGTAATAAAGTACCTAGTGTCCTTTATTTGCAGGCCTGGTTCACACTATACGAAATTAACTGTTACTGTCGAACACTCTATGATGCGGGGGTATCACACTTAATTGGATTCTGGCCACTTAATTGGTAAAGTGATGGATGGATATGACCGTCATAAGTTACCTTGTAGTGCCAAATGTAGGAGGATTTTTATACAGAATGAATTAATATCGATCTATTGGACGTTAGAATTTTCATCATTATTTACGAAGCCTTTTCCAAACTATTACTATACCTACAACTACTACTTATAACTATATAAGTATGTTGGGGTCTGCTTCCGGCCTAACCGGATGCAGCAGAATACCATTATCCTACACGGGGCGACTGCCTATCTGAACTCCACAACCCTTACCTACTGGATAACACGATACCCCTTGGTAAGACTGGTTGTCTTGGTCAGACTTTAGGATTTCTGAGGATCCGTAGCAAATGTCAAAGATTCACGAATGACAGCCGGGTCAAACGGCTTAACGTGTTATCAGAGGTACGGCCCTGGTCTTGGTATTTAAAGATCTGGACCAACCGCGCCAAATGTGGACCCGTGCGGCTGTAGTACTTAGCCACAAACCCTTCACATGCAAATTTTAACTATACGAATATAGATTTTATTGATATTGCAAAATCAATTTATAGTGATAGTTTTAAGGATAAATCTGGATGTTTGGATGTCCTTTAAACACAAGTTATTTCATAAACGAGCTAGAAGAACATTACGGCACCTAGTAACTAGATAAAGAAACTTTAGGCCTGAGCTTTGTACATTATCCTTGCCAGATAATCTAGTCTTAGTCGAACGATAAATCTTTAAGATAAACCGTGTCCTAAATTAACCTTACAATCTCTTACGTAACTAATTTTGATGTTATTCAAACCCGAATTATTATATTTCAACATCATTTTACGAAATTATGTTTTTGTCCAATTTTCAATGTAGCTTTGGAGTACAAGACGTTCTTGTAGCTTACACATTTAGCCTGCCGAACTAAAATAGATGATTTTTCTTTTCAGATCGGAGAACACGATAACAACTTCGTTGTTTAAAGAAACTATAAAAGGGTGAGTGATTTATAATATCTTAGTATCGTAAGATATAAACTGAGATAAAGAAAAAATGTAAAACGTGCCGAAACTTTAATGTTAGTCCTTGAATATGGTGTTGATTCGTTTAGAGCTGAGTTTTAAATGGCCATCTGTAAAATTGCTACCGCATGTTGCAAAATTATCCTATTGTGATGAGAGATATTGACGATCTCAGCTGGATATAAAGCGATTAGTCGGTACATACCTAAGGCCGCGTTTACAATCAGCGTCGACTGGGAAAATACATTTTCACAGTTGCAACACTCTTCATAGTGAACAATCAGTCGGTCATACATTTTGGATCGAATGTTCACTGTCGGCAGCCGACTATAATTGGATCGCCGCCTTGGCTGCATAGTGTGTTTTAAACAAGATGTAAATTTCGTTTCAGTCAGTTGAAGTATGTGGGGAGGTATTTTATTGTTACATTTTTAACAGTAAGTACCCCATAAAAGATGAGTCTACTTTAGCCAGTCTGAAACCTGGTTGAACTAATTTGGTCCCTATTTCTATGGTTACAATGGTGTAATTAACTTCTTTACTGTTGATCTGCTATACCTACTGACACTCCTATGCAGACACCAGTCTCTCATAAACTAGTGTCACATAGTTTTAAGCTTGTCTAAGTAAATATGACGCTATTGTTTGTGAAGAGAAAATAAATTATTGGAATTTAAATTTTACTAGATTTTTTTTAGATTTCTACATGATATTTTCATAAATATATTGACAGTTAAGGTACCGTCATCATATTAGTATCTTTAACAGTTCTATTAAGATACTCACTAAATTTAGGCTAAGCTGCAGCTAACCATTAGCATGCGTAATGGAAACATTTAGCTACTACATAGGTTTCCATAACCCACATTGAATTGCTAACTGCGCTAATCGCTTTATGTATACGGAGTCAAAGGCAGTTTGATTTGATTGGTCCTATACTCAAATATCAAGCTAACTAGGAAGGCTTGTTGTCGTTATTAAACCGATTAATCATCATCTGCCTAGCCTTTTCCCAACTATGTTGGGGTCGGCTTCCAGTCTAACCGGATTCAGCTGAATACCAGTATTTTACATGGAGCGACTGCCTATCTGACCTCTACAATCCAGTTACTGGGTAACACGATACTCCTTGGTAAGACTGGTTGTCAGACTTTCGGGCTTCTGACGACCCGTAACAACTGTCAAAGATCCACAAATGACAGCCGGGACCAACGGCTTAACGTGCTTTCCGAGGCACGGAGGGGTCTTGGCATGTAAAGATGGTCACCCATCCACGGACCAACCGCGGCAAGCGTAGCTTAACCTGATCGATCGACCTGTGCAGCTATTGTTACTTAGCTAAAAGCCCCTTTTTTTATTAAACCGATTAAAGCAGTTAAAATAAAATATCATAGGGTTACTGGTCATTTCAGTGTATCACACAAAAAAAATTGGACGAAGTAATGTACATTAAGAATAAAACAAAAAACTACTACACTAAGTACACATGAATGTAATCTCACATTGTCATAGATTCATTCATTTTTTTTTTTTTTTTTTTATATAAAACATCACAATAGATGATACTTTATTCACATTACAATCTAGCCTATTAGCTAATAAGTAATTTAAATATAACTTAAACTGCTAAGTAACTATTAAACTAACAAATCGTCCAATAACGTCTTTCTTATTCACTGTAAGTTAAGGGGAAGACACTTGGTTCACGTGTTCTTTATTAAAGACAGCACTTGCACTACAGTTTAAGTTCACTTACACTGCACTAAACTAACTCAAAAGGTTTTACCCTTTTTAGTCTTAGATTCATTCATAAACAACAATATTCGGGAAAAAAATGTCTCCGTTTTCGTCTTTTTACGGCACACTAATCTATTTTGTATTGCGGAGGTGTGACAATAATCCAAAGGAACATTTTGTCTTTATGCTGAATGAAAACGAAGAAAAACCAGTCGGTATTGTGGCGACGAACAGCGCCTACAAACTGATTGATACTACGAAAATCGTGCCGATAATAATATGCGGTATAAGGTTTTCAAATTTTATGAATATCGATATTGCTACCCGATAAGATAAAGTATAAGACGTTATATTTTACTGGCGTATTTGTACGGTTTTAGTAGATTCTGACAGGTGGTATCAAAAATTCATAGTGTTTGAGGTTATTTACCTAACAACTTTATTTTCTTGTAGACCACTTTCAAAATTATACTGGTTTTGGTGGACTACAAGTACGTTTACGGTGCTGCTGTGTTTTTACCATATTCCTAAAACTCGTCAAAACATTTTTTTCAAGCCGTGGACAAAAAAAAAGCAATTTTTCACGCCAACGTAGATCCCCATTTTCTCATTTTTCCACCAAAAATTTCTCCGCAACAACCCGGGATCTGGATAAGTAAGAAAAATGCGTTTATTGGTATTACAGCTTATAAAACCTTAAAACTATAAATAAAACACAACAATGTTATTAATTGTTCCGTGTGGTGTCGGACGTAAAATAATAACACCATCCCATTTCTTCCCGTGGGTGTCGTAGAAGGCGACTAAGGGACTTACTAGAGAATGGGCAGCAGCGTTCTCTATGCATTTTTACAACCATACTGCGATCGCCACCCCGCCTGCCAAGCGTGGCGATTATGGCAAAACCCCCATTGGGGGAGGCCTATGTCCAGCAGTGGACGTCTTTCGGCTGAAATGATGATGTTATTAATGCCAAAAGGGCCTCAGCTCAGCATAATATCAAAAGAGGACAACACAGTATGCATCACCTGACGCTGCATTTTCATCTGCAACCCACGAGTACCATACGCTCGAATAATAAATACATAGTGAACTGAAAAGGCTAGCCCCCTATTTCATTGGACTTAAAAATAACTGTTGAAATGTAAGTGTACTATAATATTAGGTGCACCTGTATTAAAAAAAAAAAAAACGTGGCCCCATACTAGGAATTACTCCTGTATTGTGGGTGCGTTTACATACATTTAAATACACATACACAAACAGCCAGACACGGAACAACTACTTGTAGGTCATACAAATATTTGTTCCGTGGGGGAATCGAACCCGCTACACGCAGCACAGCAGTCAATCGCTTAACCGCTGCGCCAACCGTGCTGTCTTTGCCCAACCCTTCGAGAAATACTGTCGTGATGTTATGTCTACTTAACAGTCAGCTAGTATAAGATAAGAAGATCATCGAAAAATAGACAGATATTTTTGGAAAGCAATTAAACTGTTTTCTGAACCATGTTGCGGAACATAGAATAACATTTTAATCCCAAGAATTTCAGTTGGTTTGAGCCACGGAATAGAAAAACCTGTGGAAGTGCCCACGCAGCTATCACGCGTGTCACCGCGTGTCACAATTATGCGGAGAAATATGTAAGAGAATATCAACCTTCGTCAGTTGTAATAAGTCTTAATTCTGTATGGACAACAAATAAGGTTTTCGTCAAAGTTGAATTTGTTGTTCATACAAAATTAAGCCTTATACCATCTGACGAAGGTTGTTATTATTTTACATATTTTCCGCATAATTGTGACACGCGGGATAGCTGCGTAGGCACTTCCACTGTTTTTTCTATTCCGTGTTTTGAGCATTCACTATTAAATATTAGTTTGGTTTATATCTACATAGTTTAAAACGAAGTCGCTTTTCGTCTCTGTACGCTTAGATCTTTTTAACTACGCAACGGATTTTATTGCATCAATAGACAAAGTGATTCAAGAGGAATGTTTATTTTTATCAACTGTCAAGTAATTAACACAATTTACTTTTTTATTGTTATCAGACTCAATTAGTCTGCCTAACAGACGAGGGGAAAAAATCTAATTTTCTATATTTTCTCCGACAGTCTCGTTCCCACACATCATAGCAATTAGTTTTATTCAATAATATTCAATGTACAGTTTTTTACAGTATCGGCTAAGTAATAACAGGCACACGGGTCGATCGAACGGGCTAAGCTCCGATTGCCACGGTTGGTACAATCGGATGGGTGACCATCTTTACATACCAAGTCTCCGCTTCATAGATCCTTCCATCCCGGGTTTGTCCTACCCGTTTGTCCTACATCCCGGGTTTGTGTAGACCCTTGCCAGTATTTACGGGTCGTCAGAAGCCCGAAAGTCTAACAATCAGTCTTACCAACGGGTCTCGTATTACCCAGGAACTGGGTTGTGCAGGCCAGATAGGCAATCGCTCCATGTAAAATACCGGTTACTAGCTGTATCCGGTTTGACTGGAAGTCGACCCCAGTATGGTTGGGAAAAGGCTAGGCAGATAATGATTCAGTTCACAGTTTTGATTTCGTTATTATTTTATTAGTACCTAGAGATATACAGGTGTAACAGAAACCCTATTGCTATCCTTAAGCACTAAAAATAACAGCTGGTATAGAATCACTATACATAGTTTCAGTTCAAAATAAAATATTCTAAGAATTGATACCAAATTTTTTGTTTCATATGTTTCTTAAATTAAAATCATAACAAACGTGTCACCGCACTACGTAGGTCAATAACTTTCCACGTTACTTGCCAATATCACGATAAATCTCTTCCGAGTGATGTGTTTGTTTCAATTTGAAAAGTTCGGTTTCTGGTATCAATGTTTTAAAAATTCTCATAACTTCCGAACATGTAGAGATAGGATTAAAAAACCCTTCCAATATCGTTTGTCCATCGGTTGTCCTAAGAAGCCGTGCCCTTGGTATGTATATACCCTTTCCGTTACACGTTGTACATAGATATCTACTTAACTTCCCGTTCTATTTACAATTTGCGGACTGTGATTAACACCACTATTCGCAAAAGAGGTTTATGTTTAATTAACTTTTGCCAGCAGTTCGCGTGAAGTTTGGTTTATCCCTTTGTCAGTTCGTCTGGCGCAAAAACGGCTAAATGGATTTCAATGAAACTTGGCACACAGATAGTATATAAAAGGTTATACTAGGTTAGGTACTAGCAAGATTAAAAGCACCATGTATAGTCAAATATGTCAAGGGATTGATATACATGGTGCTTTTAATCTTGCTAGTACATTTCGTGAAATATTTTCGGCGAAGCCGCGGACAAAAGCTAGTTATAAATAAAAGCGACGTTTAGTATGGTACCTCAATAAGATTTTTTTTAATCCACATGAGTAGGTACACCAGGCACTTGTAACATTTTGATTTAAAAAAATATGGCTTAAACCAGACTATTTTGTAGGACATCGAAATGAGCCATCAAACATTTTTTTTATACCGCAGCGGTTTATTTTCATTAAGCCTTTTATAAATATCCTATACCTACGTACATCAATAAATATTTTATTACCTTATTTCAAGCATGCAAGGTTAAATGGTATGTTATTTTATACCGTAACTACGCGCATGCGTGAATCTTGATACTGATGCGGCAGTAATAAATGTTAAATATATCATTAAATATTAGGTCTGATAAAAGTTATGTCTTACCAATTTATATGCTAACTAGCCGCGCCCTGCGGTTTCATTGGCTACGAGCTGGGCACCTTCAGCAGCGTCCATCAACTCCTGTAGCGTGCAGAAAACAGGACACGCTGGACAATATCTTAAGTGCCCATTGTTTGTGGGACAGCACCACATTTACACTCCAGGGCGAAATCATCTGTGAATCTCCACCTGAGCAAGTTTTCTTTGTTCCGAAGTGTATTTAAAGATTTCCAGGTAAGCCAAGGGCCAAGATCAACCCATGTCCAGGTGCGAGATTTGCAGCAGGTG